>OY728146.1:1484801225-1494801225 GCA_963277665.1 Viscum album
AAATGAAATCAAGAAAGAGAAAGAATGTTTCCACTGAAACCAATTACAATTAGAAGAAGAGAAGTATCTTCTTGGATTTTCCATTTTGGTCAACCAATTTTTTACGTCATTACTTAGACGTAATGTACATTGAAAAAAATATATGTGAAATGTTGCTTTCAACTCTTCTAAATGTTAAGGGAAAGGAAAAAGAAGATTTACGGTCTCGGAATGACTTGGTGGATTGGGGCATCAGACCATAATTGCATCCCGTATGTATCAGTGAAAATAAATGGAAAGTTCCATATGCTTTTTATATGATGAAACCAACATAAAAAAAGTTATTTCTAAAAGTACTAGAGACTATTAAAGTTCATGATGGCTATTCAAGCAACATATCTAAACAGGTCAATAGAAGAGAGTTGAAGCTAAAATCTTTGAAGACTCAGGATTATCACATCCTTCTGCATGAGTTGATTCCAATAGAAATTCTTCATTTTTTTCAATAATGTATGGGTGGATGTTATTCGTTTGTCCCATTTGATTAGATATATTTTTTCTAAGAATTTATCCAAGTATTTCTTGAAAAAAATATTGGCAGATGCCCCATTAATTTTGTGTGAGTTAGAGAAAATATTTCCTCCATCATTTTTCAAATGCACGATGCATCTGACTGTCCATATTCAAACTAAAATACTTCTCGGAGGACCTATTGATTTTTTTTGGATGTATCCAACTGAAAGAAATATGTACAAATTATTTTTCAATGTCCGTAATATGAATCTTTCCAAAGGTTTTATCATGAACGATTACTTGGCTCAAGAATGTATGGATTTCTGCTCTATGTATTTTTATGATCTTACTACAAGAATGAACAGACCAATGAAAAATAAAGAATAAAAATATGAGAAAATATAACCCATTTTTCCATTACTTCCTCAAATAAAAGAAATTTTTGGATCATATACATTGACGACATTAAGCTTTGACGAGTGGGAGATGAAACATGGCACAGTTTTGTTCAACTGTGAATTGTTTGATGACTAAATATTTTATGTAAATATAATATGTATATCTTTTATATATATATATATATATATATATATATATTAAACTATTTCTATTTTTATCTTTAGGGAACATAAAGCGATGATAAATATAAAGCATCATTCTTTATCTTTGAGAAGGAGGGAGACTTTGCATAAAAAAGAGTTTTCTGTTTGGTTAAAATTGAAGGTAATAATATTACTGTTTAAAATAATTAAAAAAAATAATTAATTAAGTTTAATATTTATTTATATTTTAGGTATTGAGTTTTCCTGTTGACTCTGTCTCTGAGGAAATAAGAGCTTTGTATTTTTGTCCGAATACCGTGGTTTGTTACTGTAAATCAATTGTTATCAATGGGTAAATATTTATTATCACTGAACAAGAAAAGAACAAGAGAACACAACATGATGGTGTTATGGTTACTACCACAAAAGACTATTATTCTAGTGCATCAGATAGTAGACCATGATTTGAAAATGTAGGTTATTATGGATTCATTAAAAAATTAATAATATTGGATTATTATTCTCATGGATTAGTCACGATGATGAAATTCCAGTGGTTTGATTCGATGAAGAGACAGGTAACATTTACTAATGATTGTGCATTTCAAGTAATTGATATGGCTCACACTCTTTCTACCGATGAACCATATGTATTGGCATCAACAGAGAAACAAGTTTTTTTATGCCAAAGACCATATTCGACCTGAATTTGGTTTCATTATTGAAGTAATTCCAAGACATATTTTTTATTATTGTGATGATGGAATTGAAACCATATCTACTGCCATTATAAATGATCCATTTATTAATTTTGATGACTCCAATAGCTCAATTTTCAGAGTTGACTATGAACCTGAATTGGTGGTGGGAAATATATTAAATCATTCATTCATGTTCTCAATTATTTTGGTTTACCTCGACATGAGATATTAAGGGTTGTACTATTCAAATTGATTTAATATTGATTAAAAATGTTTTGAATATAACTTGACCATTATGTGAATTTTTTATGTTTATTGGTTACAATTTTATTTGAATTTATTTTTCTAATTTGGAATTGAACTGTTTTCAAACCTACAAAGCCAACATTTCTAACTTGGTGAACATTTCGATGCTTCAACTGTGATTTTTATAAAGTTTTTATAACTCTAATACCTATATTTAAAATTTTACTAGGTAATGAACATGATGGTTTGTATTCTTCTGAAAAACATTCATTGGAACCTGCATCATCTACCTATGCTGTTGAAATTAAAATTTTCATTAATTTTGACAACTACTTTACCCCTTATGAATCCAGTTGAATCAATGTCCCATGATTTTAATAGACTGATGACACATAGTAAATAGTTATCCTACTAAAAATTAAATTTCTTTGTTACATCTTATAAGTTTTATTGACTTCATTAAACATATGTTCAAGCTCAACTAAAATAATGGATAGTTAAATTATCCATGAATCCCCCTATTACCTCTCATTTATTTTGTTTTTTGGGTTAAACATTAGTTATCCTTTTATATTTACTTCAATATTTGTTTTCAAATGTAGAAAATGAAACAAATTGAATATAGGTGATGAAAACAGATTATGGACAACAATCATCGCATGACTGAGTTGGAAATTCAACCATTAGTGCTTGTAGTTAGTATTTTATTTCAAATATATATATTTAAATAATATATAATGTCATGTGATTAATTTTTTTAAACATTTTTGTAGGATCCATCTATTAGGAGATAATTATTTTATGACTACCCTAGTAGTGGTCCCAGTACTTAGGGTATTCGTATGAGGGGGGGGGGGTACGAGAGCTAGATGATCTGGTCGGCGTACCCAATTAGTCCCTGCCCCTCCCACTGACATATCATCCATCCCACATTCTGATCCCAGTGTGTCTTTAGGGACACACAGGATATTTAGGCCTCCCATATTTTCAACACCCTTTACATCTGAGCTTCCTCACCCGTCTGTACTATATTCGATGATGATTCTAACTCCCCATCCAGTATTTGGCCAACCATCCTAGTCATCTTCTTTGACTCATGTTTCCTTCTCTCCGGGTTTTTATATTCCTTCTTCTTCGACTCCCGATCCACCAGAGTCTATCCCTACAGAGCATACATTAGGACCCACTCCATATGTGCAGGGTGTGCCTCTAGTTTCTATGGATCCAGTTTCTCCCATTGCTCAGACTACCGCAGGTATACTTATACAACCCTATGAAATATTTACACCATTATTTATTTTTATTATAACATTTATTGATAAAATATTTTTTTTATTTCATGACAGATACATCTACTGATAAGAGGCGGGGGTGGGGGTGGAACATACATGCGTGCAGTGTGGAACCGCCACAGACAGTTGATGGTAGACTAAAATAAAGATAGTCAAATGATTGAAAAATCTGGGCATCAATGTCAGAGTTTTTTGGAGACACTTGCCAAATACTCTGATATCATTCCAATCAACCAGCTCTCATAGAGACAGATACCAAATTAAGTCAAGGATAAATCTTGGGTAGAAATATGGGTAAAAAACTCTGTTGTATTTAAGGCAATATATTATTTTTTTGTATTTATATGAATTAATATTTTTTTATTAGCTACGGTTTAATTTCTTCGAAGGTGGGGGTGCACGACCAGCACGTCTAAAGGATTTAGGTGAGCTTTGGAGAGCTTATAAGAATGAGTTGTAAATTGGATGGCATGCTAGATTGGGCACATAGTTAGAGGCGATCCCTGATTGTCTATTAGAATAGTATCGACAGATGATTACTCATTAGACGAGTAGCCAAAGTAAGATATTAATCACATTAGAGGTATTTAAATGAAAATTTTCATGTTTTACATTAAAAATAATTATTTAATTTTATTTAGGATTCAACCATAATAAATTGAAAAAACATTGATGCTAAAAAATATATCCACACATTGGGACGTACTATGATGCCAGATCATGAGAGGCTGCAGGTATGGCAGTTTATAATTTCCCCTTACGAATTGCACTTTCTATTGCTTCCTCCATAATTTATTCAATTTCTAAATTTGTTATATAATTTTATTTATGCAATTAATTATTGGTATCCTAATTTTAAATATGTTTTCTTATATTCAATGTCATTGTAGAGGCATAAATTGAATATAGAAGGACATGTGCCTTAAGAAAAACTATTTTTCTCGAGTAGAAGGAAGAAAGATGAAAGTGCGGTTAATGAATCGACTCAACAGCAGGTTGTAAGTTTTAATTTGTAGATTAAAAATTTTAATATCAATTTTATAACTTAATAGTATATTTATATTTGTGATAGACTACTTTAGAGGCCCTTGATTCCCAGGAACTTGACAATTTTGGGCCAAATGATCACTTACATCAGGTGTTGGGAGATGAGAACCCTGGTAGAGTACGCTGCTGACCTGGGAAGAGTATAGTTTCAACGAGGTATTGGCCCTCATCAAGTATAATTTGTAGTGCCACCAAGTTCTATAAGGTTAAGGAACATTCATAACAAGCTGAAAAAAGGGCCATAGAGGCGACAGAATAGCCTTCTAGGAAAAACATTTTATTTATGAAACTAATGGAAGTTTTACATCCAACACTTCCACCAGAGGCCAGCACAACATGTGATGAATATATGTAATCAATGAATTCTATATATGGTGCACCAGGTGGTAGTTCTAGTGGTGGTCGAGATGATGGCAAGGAGGAGGCCGAGCTAGAGGAGGAGGAGGGAGAGGAGGAGGCCGAGGTGGAGGTGGAGGGCGAGGAGGAGGGTGAAGCGGAGGAGGAGGGCGATGAGGAGGTCAATGATGGGTATGAGGGTGAGGAGGAAGGCATTTAAGAGGTCAGGGATGATTTTGGAGAAAATTATGAGGATTAGGGTGAGGTTGATGATGACGGTGATGATACTGATGGTGATGAGGGATAGATTGATCCGTTACAATTTTGATTGATATTACTAACCATTGATATTTATTGATTTGTTGTGCCTGAATATATGCGTGATTAGGTAGGTCACATTATCTTTATATTTTTTATCTATAAATAATAAAAATTGACTTTATGATTTACTGTGACTAATTCACCCCACCCCTAAACAACCCCCCACCCCTGTGGACAACCCGCCCAACCCTAACACCACGTACCCCCTGGATACCCCACACACCCCCCTTGGACACCTCGTGCCCCCTGGATACCCCCGACCACCCCCTAGATAGCCTGCCCACCCCTGGGATAGCCCCTACCCCCGTGGATAGCCCCCCACCCCCGTGGATAGCCCGCCCACCCCCTGGACACCCCATACCCCCTAGATAGCCCCTCCACCCCCTGTGGATAGCCTGCCCACCCCCTAGACCCCTCATACCCTTGGAAAACCTCGCCCACCCCCTTGGACACCACATGCCCCCTGAACAGCCCCACCCCTGTGTATATCCCGCACACCCCTGTGGACAGCCCACCCACCCCCCTTGGACACCCCCTACCCTTTGAACACCGCCGACCCCCATGGATAGCCCCGCCACCCCCGTGGATGGCCCGCCAACCCCCTGGACAACCCCTCCCCCCATGGACAGCCCTCTCCCCTGTGGACAGCCCACTACCCCCTGGACACCGCCAACCCCTGGAGAGCCCCACCACCCCCGTGGACAGCCTGTCCACCCCTTGGACACCCCGTACCCCCTAGAAATCCCCACCCACCCCGACACCCCATACCCCCCTGCACAGCCCCCCCCCCCACCCTTGTGGAAAGCCGTCCACCCCCCGTGGATAGGACACCCACACCCCGGACACCATGTAACCCCTTGGACAGCCCCACCCACCCCCATGGACACCCCGTGCCCCTTGGACAGCCCCCACCTCTGTGGACAGCACCCCCCCCCCCCACCCCCATAGACTGCCCGACCACCCCCTAGACACCTCATGCCCCCTGGACAGCCCCACCCAACCCCTTAGATATCTCTCCCACCCCCTAGATAGCCCCTCCCTTTCGTGGACAACCCGCCCACCCCCCTTGGACACCCCCTACCCCCTGGACACCCCTGACCCCCTAGACAACCCCACCAACACCATGGACAGCCCACCCACCCTCTGGACACCCCCTAAATAGCCCCCCACCACTATGGAGAGCCCTCCCACCCATGGACACCGCTACCCCTTGGACAGCCCTGCCACCCCCATGGACCACCCCCACCCCCTGGATAGCCCCCACCCCTAGAAATCCCCCCACCCTCATAGATTATAGGGCTTATAACAACTCGAAGATCCCATTAATAATAAATACCCACTTGGTTGTCTCCTAGGATCCTTGATCACTAATAAAAAATAGTGGATGGTATTTTAGAAACTCTCATACATAATAAATGATCCGAGAAGAACATGGTTATTCCACTTTCACAAGAGTTTTAGTAGAGACAAAGACACAAAAATGACTACCTGGGATATCCCCTTATGGAATTTTTGATTCATTTATAATGGTAACATTATTAAGAATTATAAAAAACAAAACCCTTAGTAAAATAATCTGATGTTATAAAAAAAGGGACAAAAAATCACAAATACCATAAAGATAAATCATAAATAATTCTTCATAAAATAATCTCAAAATCACATAATAAATACTTCTTTCTATTTAAAACTTTCTAATGGTTTATAAATATCCCTTTTAAGGTTCCATTTCAAAAATCATATAGTATTTTTTTCCACAATAAAAATGTAATCATTTTCCTAATAAAAAAATCCCCCTTCCTACCATACACACCAAAAGCATTCATTTTTTTTAAAGTAACACATACTATTGAAATAAACACTATTCCAAAACCATTTTAAAAATACCAATGATCTTAAAATCTTTGAAATTACTTTCATTAAAACCATTACAGTATTCCACCCCTTTTAGACACCACCCCACCCCCTAGACACCACCACCCCCCTGGACAACCCCAACCCCCGGGACACCCCCACCCCCACGGATAGCCCCCTACCCCCTAGACATCCCCCAACCCCCTAGAAGGCCCCCACCCCTCCGAGACACCACCCCAACACATGGACACCCCCACCCCCTGGACACCCCCACCCCCATGGAAATCCACCCCACCCTCTGGACACCACCCCACCCCCCTTGGATAACCCCAACCCCCTGGACTGCCCCCACCCCCTAGACACCACCTCAACCCCTGGACACCCCCACCCCCTGGACACCCCCACCCCATGAACACCTGAACCCCCTGAACCCCCCCCCCCCAACCCCTAGAAACCACCCCAACTACCTGGACACCACCCCACCCCCCTAAAAACACCCATGGATACCCCCCCCCCCCCCCTCACCCAAGACACTCCCACCCCGGATAGCCCCCCTAGACACCCCCAACCCCCTGGATGGCCCCCACCCCTCCTAGACACCACCCCACACCTGGACACCCCCACCCCCAGGACACCTTCACCCCCATGGAAAGCCACCCCTATCCCTATAGACACCACCCCACCCCCGTTGGACAGCCCGCAACCCCCTGGACCACCCCCCGGACACCACCCAACCCCCTGGACACCCCTACCCCCAGGACACCCCAACCCACTAAAAATCTCCCCCAACCCCTGGACACCATCCCACCCACCTTGACACCACCCCACCCCCTGGAAACCCCCATAGACAACCCCCACCACCCTGGACAGCCCCCCCACCCACCCCCATGGACACCCCCATCCCTCGGACACCCCCACCCACTGGACACCCCTACCCCCAGGACACCCCTACCCCACTTGGACAGCCACCGCAAACCCTTGAACAACCCCCAACCCCTGAATTCTAAATTTAATTATTTATGTATTTAATTAACTTATGAATTATGTGTTAATGGTGTATGGGTATACTTGTTGTATGGTTTTACTTTTTGTATGTGTATACTTGCTGTAATTACCTTATAAATTATGTGTTAGTTCTATTAATGGTGTATATAACTCTGACTATCATGGGTTGTATAAAATGTGAGTTTCCTCTCACCATTATGATATTTGTGCACCAAATAAATTGAAAGGGGTTAGTTAGAGGAGTGGTTGTCATGTGAATATTAAAATGGGGAAAACTTTGTTGTGGTACATGTCCTAGTTGGAAGAGTCTACTATTTTTTATGTGTGATTGCATGTTTTTTTGATCTATTTTAAGTGTTGTTTGATAGTGTGTTTGGAGGTGTATAAAATAGAGGGTATGGGTGGCTGTTGTGCTAGATTCTGTGATGTTTTCTAGAAATACACTATACCAACAATTTTAAACTGTTGGTAAAGTGTATTTAGAATAGTTTTACCAATAGTTTTAATAAACCGTTGTTAATACACTATGCCAATGATTCAAAACCATTGGTAAAGTGTATTTCCAGAAAATTTTTACCAATGGTTTTAGAACCTTTGTTAATACTATATACCAATGGTTTTTAAACCGTTGGTAAACTACATGTAAACTATATATCCCAACGCTTTAGCAACCATTGGTATAAATATATACCAACGATTTCTATAAAACCATTGGTATACTGAAGGTTACACTGCCATATATGAATAGTTAGACAAAAAACATTGGTAAAGGCCTTTTTCAACAACTTACTGACCAACGGTTTGCAAAACCATTGATATACAGTATGCCAACAGTTTTGATGCCTATACCAATGGTTTAAAACAGTTGGTATATATTATATTTCTAGTAGTGGTTGATGATGGCTCTAAGTTCCTTATTGGTGGCTCAATAGTGGTAATGATTCATAAGAGATATTTGGATTGGGAATGACTTTCCCTGAGGGCGTGGTTCACTTAAATTACAAGGTTTGTGTTTTTTGGGAGGGAGTTGTCTATGCCATGTGAAGTATGTTGGGTCTTGCGGTGGGGCTCACTTTTCTGGTATCACCAATGCCTCAAGTGAACATGGAAACATTGCCTTAGTGTGGTCTTAGAGATATAATTTATCCAGCATTTGGTAAGGAATGATGAACCATAGTGTTTGATAATTGGATCACTAGGTGTGCTCCCTATATTTTTGCTGGCATGAGAGGGTAGGTTTGGTTGTACCCCTATCCTTACTTGTTTGAGTTGAACCTTGTGTAGCACCATAGAATAATAGTTGGAAACTTCAATACTCTGATTGATTCCCATATAGAGGGAGGTAGTTTTTTTGTTTTAGTCATTATGTAGATGGATTGATATTAAAAATGAGTTCCAAGGGTGCTTTAGATTTTTGGAATTGGCAAATGTGAGGAAAATGATTTTTTGTTTTCAGAACATTAGTCTAGTTTGGTATGGGCATATCCCCCATGATCATGGGTCCAAGTTCTCATTCAGAAGTGGTTAAAAGAAGGTATTATTTAGGGGAGTTCAATAATGTTTTTTGGAGTTTGTGATCCAATTTTTAGTCGTTTGTTGAGTGTAGGGGGTGTGGGTTCTTTTTTTTCATGAAGTGTGAGTTTTTTGGCCTTTTATAACCATTTAATTTAATGATAAACATATCATGGTTCATGTGGAAGTCTGTTTTGGAAGTGGGGTGATGATAAGGATACTCATATGGTTTGGAGAATATGATAAGTCATGGTTAAATGTATGTCATGTCTAGATAGAGTTAGGGATACAATAAGACCGATCATTGGATGTTCAATATAACATTGGTTTTTCTAGATCTTGGGGGAGATAATTGTTACTAGTTTTCCAAAAAATATTCTTAGGGGTGAGAAATATTTGTGGTGGAGAGTCCTCATTGTCATAGTTTTTGAAAATTAGGGAAAATTTTAATTTTTGTTCCCAAAATTTATTTACGGGAAAAATGGTAAATTATTCTATAATAATATCTCAAATTAATTTCCTCTTCCCCACCATTGTTCCTATAGTATTTTTTTACCCTAGTATTGGAATTTTATAGAATATTTATTCGTTTTAATTTTAACATAATATTTTTTATTTATTTACATAAATATTTATTAATTTTTGAATGTTCGTTCAGTGATATATTTTCAATAGAGCCTCAGATTGATATACTTCCACTTCAATTTAGTCTTAAATGGGGATTATTTATTTGGTAAGTTATAAACACATCATGGGAATTGGGGTTGATCCTTGAACCCTTTTCTATTTGTTTTATTTTTAATTTCCTTTTTCCTTTTATATTTTTCCTTTCCCCTTTTCCTCATTGTATTCCCATGCACACTCTAATGGGAATCCCTTTGTGTAACTGAGATAAGAAAAGGGGTAGAATAGGGAGAGGTTATGGGTGGGGGAACTTATAGGGGTTTATTCATGGCTCTAATAGAAGTGTGGAAATTAAATGTGAAAGATTCAACATGAATCGTCGACCATTTCCACCCATTGGTAGGCCCATTTTAAATATTTTACCATAAATATCCCATAATTTTTAGTTTTTAAACCCTTTTTAGGATGATGGAATCCCCATGGGTGTAGATCTAGGAATAATTAGGGAGAAATGATGGTTTTAATGTGTTTTTAGGGGTTTCCATTTGGGAATACATTTGTACACAGTCTATAATTCTGATAATTTTTATAGTGCGTTATTCATGTTTGTTTAAGATTATGTTTTTTGGTAAATATTCTTCATACTTTGTAGTAAATTCTTTATTGCAGTGATTCCAGGAGTGATGGGGGAACATGGTTGTATAGGGTACATGGATAGTACCTAGAAGTGGTACATGACCTGTGGTCATTTACCATGTTTGGACAAACCCTGTGTGGAGTACATAGCTAGGTGCATGGCTGGGGACCCTTTTTGGGGTACACACTGTGTACAAGTGATACACACCAGGTTTTCTAGTGGTTTACACACTGATTGGGTCTTAGGTACATGGGCATGTACCCATGTGGGGTTACACACAATTTACTAAGAGGGACATGTTGTGTTGTTGAAGAGGTACATTCTGAGCGGACAGAGGCACATTGCCAAGGAGGACCATTGGGGTTACACGCCATGTACCCCAAGTACATGTCATGTACATTTCCTTCCTTGGTTTTTAACCTTTTTTCACCCTTTTATAAGAATCATACTTGTGTATAGTCCATTTTGAGCATTTTCATACATAGGTCATGACAATGGAATCAGTTCCATGTTCAAAGGACAACTAGATGGTGTTTTGGATGTGGAATGATTTTTTAATAAGATTTCCTTATGTTTTTTAAAATGGGTGTGGTTATAAGATACGAGTATTAAGTGTGGGTTATGAGATTAGTGACTATTCAGGATTGAGTTTTCCATGACACTATACTTGAGGTTCTTTAGAAATATTATGAAGATGAGATAATTTAGTATCTATGAAGAGATATTATTTTGTCCTTATGTTTCGGGATCAGTTACATGAGGATAGGGATGTTAAGGTTTAGATCATGTGTTTTAAGATTTGATCTGATGGAGGTTCTAGGATAAATTGAGTCCATGGGATAGAGGTTATGATTGGGTTCTATTGAGATGGTGAGATGAATATACTTGAAGCTTGAGGATTCCCTTGTGGGTGTTTCTTGATCAAGTGATCGGTGGTTTCCATAGTCGATGGTTGGGAATGCCTATGTATAATTGTTCGGATTGGTTAAGGAGCCCCATGTAGGGTTTCCTATTTTTAATGTGGTCACAAGGACCTTTGAGAATTCCCATGTTGGTGGGATTATTCATTTTGATGATTTCTGGGCGTGGTATTAATTGAGAGTTAGTTGGATACCACTGATGGATATTTAGGATATTTCTTCACGGGGCATATCCCATGATTTTTTATGATCAAGAGGATCCATTTGTGGGGTTTCTTACTCATGTTTTATCCATTGGTAGATATTTGGTTCAATTCATATGTGTGTCCTGAGAGATTTGGTCTTCTAGGAAAGTCCTTAGAAAGACAACACTTTTTTCTATGATCCCGAGGACTATGGGAAACCATTTTTTGTCCCTAATGTTGGTAATTGAGAGACTATGGTGGATGTTTATTGGATGTTGAGATCCTGAGTGCTAAGTGAGTTCCCATGATTAGTTTACAAAGAGTTGATTGAAACTAATAGTCTATTTGGTTAGACTGTGGGATTCAGGTTGGATTATCCCATGTTTAGTTGATATTTGGACAAGAGGGTTGAGGTAATTTCAACTCAAGCAATTGGATTAAGGAGGAAATCCTTGGGATATATTTGACTAGGTGTTGGCCCTAGGTATTGATCTAATTCTCTAATATATTGGAAGGTTGTTGATATATGATCTTAGGGAGGTAATGGATGGTCAGGATGAGTACACCACTCTAGTTTAGTGTTATGAAATGGCAAGAGGTTCTATTCCACAAATGAGGTGGGATCCCAATTTTGTGAGTGGGTTCCATTGGATATTAAATTTTTTAGGCCTGTGGGTTCATGGGATCCCCTAAAAAAGTGAATATGTTTGCATAATTTTTGGAGGATTTCCATTGGGATAATTTATACTACCAGGACCTCATTTATAGCTGAATTGATTTTAAAAGACTTATGAAATATAACTATTTCTTAGATGTGTGGACTAAAGATCTGTTACCAGTTTGATTGGGTCATTAGATTCCCAGATCATTGTATATGTTCCTTGTTGTGTGGATTCCAATGGCTATTTACCAAGATCTAAAATTTATGCCCTATAATTTTTATGTATTTGAGATCCTTTGTAGATTTGGTGGGTGAATCAATTTTTTTGTTTTTGGTTGAACCATGAATTATAAATCCTCTGGTGTGGGACATATTTTTAGTATAATTACCTCAATTGTCATACTAGAACCTATGATTGGTAGTTTTACTTGTTTTTATTTATTACCCATTTCTTTTTATTCAATTATATCTTTTAGGATAGATACATTTATTTTTCATCTAGTCTAGGCATATCACATGTTTATTAACATCTTATGACATTATACTAGAAGTATTATGTTGGGGGTGGCTTGAAGAGAATTATTTATCTCCCCATGTATTTGAACCTTTGTGTGTGTACAGATCTGATTTTTTCTTCCAGGTTGGACTAGAGACTACATAGTGGATAAGGCCAAGGCCCAATGTTCTTTTATTGAGTGGAGCCACTCTTGTTGAGTCTAAGGATTGTTATAGTGCATCTTGAGCATTGTGGAGACTGAGTATGTGGTTTGGATTAGATTTAGAAGAAGATAATGGTATATTTAGTTTCAGCTTCTTTATTTTGTATATGTGATAAACCTTGTGGGTGACTATCTATTGTATGTTTTTCAATCATGTGATTCTTTATGAATGTATGATTTATTTGTTTTAGTATTTCATGATTTAGTTTCAATTTATTTATTATACTTAATCTAATGTTTACTCTGTTGTGTGATCTTTGTTATTTTCTTCTATTATTTAACTCTATCCAAAGGGTATAAACTCCTACCTACATGTTTTAGATCATCACCACTGGTTTCAAGCCTTCGACATTTGGGGTGGCGTGCTTGAGGCCATTTGGTGAGTTAGATTGGGTGATGTGTCAGTTCGACCCTGGTTGGTTTTTCATAATAACTCCTAATTATTATTTTTCATTTTCTTCAATATTCTTGTATCATATTTATTGTATAAGGAACAAAAACAATAAATAATTTATTATTTGGTCATATTTTATGTTTCTAGTTTCAATTCAAAAAAACATGATTTATATTCTTTTATATTTAGTTACCTTTCCCTTTATATAATAGGGAATTTATCCAGAATTTTTAAGCATTCAAACTTCAACATACTATATGAATCACATCTTCCATATATTTCTTTCATAATTTCAAGTTAGTTTTGAGTTGAATGAAATGTTGAATTCTCATTGGTTGCTTTATTCCTTTAGGTGGATGAATTATACTTGAAATATTTCTCTCTTAATTTTAAATTTAAGATGGTTTAATAGATATATTATTGATTAATACAAATATGGATTTTATCATAGTGACAACAATGCTAGTGGAAAATGGTTTATTTTATGATTTAATAAGATAAGATTTATACGACCTATTTGGAACCATATTTTCACAAAGCTTATAAAGATTTCTCTTTCACATTAATTACATTGTTGAAGTCATAACTTATCTTCTTCAAACCCTTCTCATCTTCATGATACATAGATTGTTTCTAACACAGTCCTTCTTCTCTATGAGTGTGTTTTTCTTCAATATCATTCACTATATTATCCTGATTATCCAATTTCAAATTTATTTTCATGATTTTATAAATGTTTAATGCTTATCAATTGATATTCTCCTCATTTCCTTCTATCATACTTTCATTTTCCTTAAAAAATATCCTATTCAACATTATAATATTTGAGTTCTTCAAAATTAATTATTTGACTGTATCCTTGATCATATGTTCCAGTTTTGATGGTTCACTTCCATATTATTTATTTCTTGATGTTTAAGCACACATTTCAACATGAGTATTAAATTTGGAAGCTTCATAAATGATTCCACTTCTGATTGGATGGTTTATAAGGAGTTAACTTATTCTTCCTTGCTCATCAAATCTCTTATTTTATTTCATGTAATATTCTTCTCTCTTTCACTAGATGTGGTTTATTCATTCATGATATTACCCTATTTATTTTTCATATATTATTCCTAATGTTCATCTGATTCAAATAAAATGCTCATATTCTTTTGAAAACTTATAGAAAACCATCATATCCCTTTACAACTATAGTACCTTGGTTGAAGATTACTTTTTTTTAATTTAATAGATATAATATCCATAATTATTATACAATATTTATCATATTCCTCATCCTTGGTTTTACATTACTCTCCATCATCATATTATATAATTTCTAATCTTCTCATAGACTCAAAAACCCATTTCTTTAGTTGTAATATTTTTGGAAGATCAAGTATTTCCCATTTATTAGAAAAATAAAACATTGTTTAATTCACCTAGAGTAATATTCCATATATATTATAATGATGACATTTTAGGATAAAAGTTTTCTTGAAAATTTCTTATCAAATATTTTAAAAATTGTGAAATCCTCTAGACTTTCTCAATACTCTAATATATTTATGTGAATTTCATTGAACCTCAGAAAGTATTCATCAATATTTTCTTCATCAACCAAAATTATATGCCCATGAATTCATCAAAAAAAATTCAATTCATCCTCATTGACTTTCAGTATACCTTTATAATTTCTCTACTCCTTATATGAGATTTATATATCTTTATGAAGTCACATAACATTTGTGTTTACCATTTCTGATAGAGACATAACAATGTAATTTTTGGATTTCCCATTGACTTTTGATTCTTTAATTATAACATTTTACTAAATAATTTCTTTAAATGGGTGGAAATACAACTTTTGATGTGTCTTTGACTTCTAGGGAAGAAGAAAGAATATAGGATAACATCATATTATTATAACTATGATACATTTTTCTATTGAAATTTGTTACACCTCTGTAGTTAAAAAAATATTTTACATATAGAGTAACTTGGGGAAGTGATAGAGGAATATTGGGAGAACTAATACAAGTTTAATTATCCTAGTATCAAGTTTCACCCCTAACGGGTATGGTTATGTTTGGGTTAAATCAATGGTGATTATTATGATTTTTTTTTATTTTTAATAAACCTATATAACCTATTAGGATCTAATTCACTCAAAATATAATTATCAACCAAACCTAAATAGAATAGAAATAAAAACCCTGGAGAAATATTTTACAAGGTTCACTCCCTATGTTGGTACCTATTCCTTACTGTGATCAATTATACCTCAAAATTAACATATTTTTTAGAATATAAATAAGTAGTTACAATGGGAATCCTCATGATTACACCATGCTTCTAATACACACATATCCTCCCACTATGATCTTTTACATCCAATTAGATTCAAATATTCACACTGCTTTTTTAGTGAGTTCAAAAAAAATCTCACATACTTATCCTAGTTACATAAAAATTATTTGATGCAGATTTTACTCCTCAATACATCTATATCAATATAATAACATAATCCTAAAACTTCAATAAATTAAACATCTGATAATCATGATTAGATTAGTAATACTTTACCACTAATTACATATACATGAAATTATATAATTTTAATTCCTAAATATTTAAATATATAGGATTATGGATGGGTTATATAAATATCTGAAAAAATTATGACTTCACACACAGACACACAAACATTCCCCCTCTTTTATAAAACAATTATCTGGTAATATCTATATTTAAATATCTTGAAGAATCAAGATTTTTACTTCAATTAATATTCCAAAAAATCCTTGATATTTAAAAATTATATATACTATGATGAAGGCTTACAGGGATAAAAATTCACGGAATGATATCTCACCTCATGACACAGTGGTTTCATACTCATATTTAGACTTATTATTTCTCCTTTGCTTGAATCACCACTCTTATAGAGTAGTTTTGATGCTTAAAATATATGAAATAAGTCAAGGAATCATCTAATTTAATTTCCTTTAGAATTATCCATTATTTTTATATCAAAAAAATATATGTTTTGGAACCATAAGAATTAGTGCTCACCTTTTGTTTCTCCATAATTTACTTATTGAGAAAGTTGTCTTATTTATAGAATAAAAACATTAGCTTGCAAAATTTTTATTTCACATTATGTTATCTAGATATTACTACAAAAAAAAATTGAATTTAACCTTAGAGTCTCTCAGAATTCACATTATTTAGTCCATTATACACCTTATATATATATATATATATATATATATTATAATCTACTTGATGAAATTCTTTTTTTTTCACCTTATAAAGTACATGAATTATGTATTTTTAAAAAGACAAACTATATTTTATAGATTTATTCCAATAGTAATATAGCCTCACAAATTCATTCTAATCCATCTTTAAAACACTGAAAAAACATTATACAAAGATTTAGATACATTCTTCACAAACTTAACACATATATGAAAACATACAACATTATTCAATAATTATATTAAGTGCTTCAATAAGATTATAAGTGACATTGATATGATATCACACCATATTATCTCCCTTGTATGGTGTATCTAGGTATAAATCATCCATCAAACTCAACATATTCCATCTACTCTCTAATTCCTTTAGCACTTGAGTCTTCCTATTGAATGTATCATTTATATTACCCATGACCCAATAATTTTGTAAGATTACTCGAAATCCAAATATTGAAGATATTTATCCCATATATGGTATACCACATTAAAATATTCCAGGTAGAAAATATACATCATTTTTTTTACGGTTTGAAAAAACATTGATCCTTTTTTCAAATTGGAAATGTCCCCATTTATTTTGTAAATTATATCTTTGATAATTCTTGTATAAAGCATAGTTAGGGTCATATAAATTTGATAATACATATTTTAATGAATCTATTCTAAGTTCATTTCGAATAAATAAAAACCTCTTCATTGTTTTAGTCAAATAAAATATATTTATTAGTGATTTTGTGTCAAAAAAACATCAAATAAAAAATATTAAACTAAAAATTTGATAACATTATATCTAACATGTTCTATCTTAATATCTCTAAAATTATTTTAAAATTCATTCCATGTTCCTCATTAAATTTCTAAAAAAAATTAATATCATCAACGTATATTATGAATAGAGGTTCGTGGTATTTATGAGTAATTTTATACACATAATACTTAAAAACAATTTAAGAATTATGACCCCAAGAGTACATATTGTCTATAATGATAAAAAATAATTCTTATTCTAGGGATAAATATTTTCTATAACTATGGTGGAAAATTATTTTGTAATTTTCAGTATCTTCACCCTAAACTAGTGTTATCTTGATATCAAATAGATCATAAAAATCTATTGAAATCCTTCTAACTAGTAAAATATATCATTTATTCATGGGGAAGGTTATTTATTCTTTTCTATACATGGTTTTATGATAATTTATGTATAACTTCAAGATATCATCTAGATTCATGTAATGAAGGACCTATGTTACCCATATAAAAATATGTGGTTAAATATATCTTTTATCAGGTTAATACTTTAAGTATGAAAATTTTCATGTTCAATGTGGTATGAATGCAATAACATCATACAAATTCTAGGAAATAATTTAATAGAATACTCCACATCTCTAACTAGTGGCATTCATGATAAGCACTCAAGAAACACATATATGAAATCCCTCTATACTAGAAGAAATTATAACTAATCTCTTGATTCTATCTGTCTGTGTACCAATATAGATAACTAGAATAATAAATCACCAATGTGATTAGTGAATTTTATTTACTAACTCTCATGACTATCATACTACTTAATGAATGTTTGAATACTTCTATATGGTGATGTAAAAGAAATATCCTGACCTAAGTATTTAATATTAGTGTTAAACTTATCCCTAAAGTATATTCTAATAGTGAATATTTTTTTCTTCATATCTAAAATGAATAATTCTTATAGGACCTCTAAATTAAAAATCATAATATTTTAAAAACAACATTTTAAACCTCATTTTATCTTTTCTTCCAATGGCATCTCAACCTCCATAGAATAATCCATATTTTACATATGAAAATTATATTAGTCTACCACTAACATAGATATAAATGATTTAGATACACCATTATCGAATATAAAATATATCATAGTAAAAGAAAAAATTAATATACCTCCTAATATCATAGATCCAACATTACGTTTATATGATTAAAACTTTTTAGGAAACACCTATTTCTAATTCTTATAACTCCACACTAGCCAATGATTTCCAACCCTAATTGTCTATGATTTAACTACAACTTATTTCAGCCACTATCCAAGAATATTTATTTTATATTTAGAGCTAAAAGACCAAATATATGATTCAAAATAGAAGTAATTATTATATATATACACAATAACTAAAACTATGATGTGATGGAATAAACCATGTTAGGGTTTGTGCTAGTTGAAACCATGATATTTTAAAGCTCACTATTTTAGGGTTGAATACATGCTATTTTAATAATTTTATGACAATTCATGTTGATCATGATGAATTAAAACTTCTTTGGATGGTTAAGGAGAGAGTATGAATGAAATTATATTAAATATTTTAATAGATAAATGTTTTATCTTGGTTTGTCGAACATATTTGATGGTTTATATCTTGTCTAACAATTCAATGTTTTTTATTTTTTAATGATAAAATAGTGAGTGTTAATGAAACATACATTATTTAATGTTTATCCTTGAATCCTATAATATGAGGTTAAACCATGAGTTATGGAACCAAATTCATGTAATAAAAACTCCTCCGATAAGAAGCTATCATTTTTCTTTAGGAAATTATCTAAAGGTTCTAGTAGTCTACAGAATGAATGAAATGTGTCACAAGAAAATAGAGATTAACTAATATCCATGGAAAGACTTAAAGGAGGAAGTTTATTTGGATTTTATTGTAGATCCTTCTCACTATTGTGTAATAGAGCTTGGGAAGATCGCTTTCATCAAAAAGGTAATTTTTTATTTTTATTTATTTAGTAGAAATGAATGGATCAATATTAAGCCAAAACAAGTTATTGTTATTATTTTTTGGAAATATTTGGATAAATATTATTATCTCTAAAATAATTTATTGTTATTAGTTCCACTTATATAATGATTGGATTAATGTTCTATAAAAATTTAAAATCTGGGAAAAAGTGATTTTAAAAACTAGAACATGTTTTATTACAAATCATCATGGTCCTAGATGTTCTTAAAAACATTGATTTGATTCTAATAAAAATAGATGTGGTTTTATAAAATATATAAATTTGAAATTATATGTTAGGAACAAATTAGTATAGAAATAGTTTCTAAAAATAGATCATCATAAAATACATTTTTTATACCAAAGTCATTGATAAAAATGGGTAAAGTTGATTTATAAATGAGATTATAAAATAAAAAATGATTTATCATAGAAAAAGTACATGATAGTTTTAGTAAGTATCACTTTTTATGGATCTACTTAAGATAGGATAGCTAAAGGAAAACACTATTGGTTTCTTGGGAAAGAGTTATCTCTTGGGAAAAACCCACTACAGTTTATAGTAAATGTTAACCACAATTATATGTTTTAATGATTTTTTAATTAATTTTTTTGAAGACCTTTTTTTGGGTAGGCTGATTGGGCCTACCATGAATCGAAATAGGGGAATTTTTTTCCCTTACATTCTCTATACTAAATTTCTTGTATTTATATGGTATATTTTTGAAGTGATTATAAATTGAAAATATGAAGCTAAATATAAAAGACTGTATAATTTTTTATAAAATGCTCATATATCATAATATGAAATTTTCACATTAAATTTATTCTTTGATAATCTATCTAAACTACAGTGAAAGGATATTTATTGTATTTCCATAATGTTTAAAGAAAATGAAACACGTAATATTTATCTATATAACTTTTTTTATAAATAATAAAAATATTACATGATTATAATAGTACTATTAGGAATTACATATTTTATAAAATAAATAAGTATATATATTAAATACTATGTAAATGAAAATTATAAAAGAATTCTTATAGAAATAAATTTGAAATTTGTATATTTAATTATTTATGGATTTTTTATATAAGTATTTCTAATTATATAATGCTTATAATTTTTTGTTAATGTAATTTTTATATATTCTTATATAATATCTAAATTTATGAAATTTCATTTTTTTAGTTAATTCTTTTATTTATTCAATTCAAAAAAAATTGTTATGAATGGTTTCATGCTATATTTCAAAGTATTAGAATACTTGTTATAAATTTCATACCATGCGTATAATGATTTTTGTTCTAGGTGTGACCTATAATTTTGTTAATTAATATCATACCTGTGTTTTTTATGGGTTATGATCTTGTAAGTTAATATTGGTTTCTATTTTAACATATTTTGGGTTTTTATTAAATTATAATTCAGGTCACCCATGAGTATTGATTTATGGACAGTGGTAAATTGTGTTAGACAAGTTAGTGGTGTGGGGGCTGTTATTATATTTAGAAATATGGGGTTCAGATACATATCAAAACATACTTTATCTAACATGGAATTTTATTTTTTATGATTCTAAGTATTTACATGAATGTGTTTTCTGTACCTTATGTATAAGATGTATTTATATATGTGTGTATATAATTGGATTTTGTTTTTGGATAAGTAACATGAAGTTTGAGATAGATAAAGTTTTATAAATTAATTTGTTTAAAACATATTAATATGGTAAAAGATATAGGACAGAAAAATAAATCATATCAATCTTGTGTACATAATAAATAATATAATATATTTCATCTAAATAAAACATATGATATGATATTGATCATTAAAACAAATGGTTATTTAAATTTATGGGATCCCTAGAAATTTCTGGTTTGAGGCTTGGTATAAATAGCTAATATTGAAAGTTAGTTAAGAAAATATTGCTATGAGATTTGGGTCACACATAGCTAGTAAATCCTAAATGACAAGAAACAAAAGGAATAGTGTTGGGATAATCCATATGATAAATTTGGACAAATAATTGTCCAACCAATTATCAAAGAGACATATTTTATATGATTTTAATGGAATCCTATAAAAAAGATATGTTTTGGGATAAATAATAAAATAGGCTGAATATATAATGAAAATATCATCTTGGACCATTAATGTATATGACATAATTAAAATGTGTTATAATTTTATTAAGATAAAATTTTATAAAAAACCTTATTGATGCTTGTAAAAACAAGATACACAACTAATAAAAACATTTATTATATATAACATAGATACATAATCATCCCTATAAAACATTAATTTGATAAAAATTAATGAAAATTGGATTCTTAATTGAAGAGGATTATTATAATTGAAAAATATATATGAATTTTTCTTAAAAAAGAATGAAAATTGTATGTGTTCAAGAAACCAAACCTTGAGTTCCTGACTAGTGAATTTTTTAACCAGACACAATTATATACTTATGAGAATGATTAATCAACATATCCACACTCATGATTGTATTCATGGAGTATAATTTTCAAAGTGAACATGATAATATATTCATGTTCAAGGTGATAGATAACCTAAAATGTATCGTTAAATAAAAATATTGGCATGAAAGATACAGGGTTTCAAAGATATTATTTAGATGAAAGACTATAGAAGATACTTATGTAAATTATCAGTTAATAAATGTGATTTTGTACCAAAATAACTTTATTATAAGGTCTTATTTTGTATTTTGGGATGTGTTGATAGTATAGAAGGTTGAAAATTTAATCCATAAGAAAAAAATGAGAGGGTATGATATTCAATCTAGTTAAATGAAACAAAAAGGTGGTATAAAGAAGGAGGAAAAATGCTTTAATTTTTTAAAACATAACTAGTAGAAGATGACTTTCTTATAATTCGAAAAGGGTTATAAGAATCCTTATATAGAGTCCAAAAAAGCTATTAATATTATAGAATTCAATTATTCTATTTTATGGTATATGATAATAACATTACAATATATAATTGGTGTAAACATATCTAGGAGTTCAAAACTATAGAAGTGATAATGGATAATGCTTCATAATCATTCGTTATATATATATATATATTAAGAATAGATTTAAAGGTCTAGAGATTATTAGAAAAAATAAACCCCAAGATCACCACCAAGGATAACTAACTTATAACCCATTGCAGTTTTTGTTTCTGTATTTCTGATTTATCCACTAGGTCAGTCTGGTTCGTTCTTTGAACTTAGTTTTGGTGTAGCAGCTATATTTCGATTTATCCTCTTTTTTCAAGCTATAATGTAATTTATCGTAACTAAACTAGTGGATAAATCTCATTGTTTTGTTTTCCTAATTCTGTGTATTAAATTTCATTATGCCATGATTATAAAGGGTCCTATATTCCATTATACAGTCAGTGACCAACTAGTGAGTATGGTAAACACCTTTTAAGAAACAATCCAATAAATTTAGCTTTGTTTTCACATCATGTAGGTTGATGTTGTACAAACATTGTAAAATAAAACCATTAGAATCACTTGAACCTAAACAACAAGAGAATTAACTATTTCATAAATACTTCTAAAGGAAAGGATTCTAGAGCCTCAACCATCCCAAATAATCCCTCATATAATCAAACCATTTTTATAAATATTATAAGTATTATGTCTGAAATCCACTTTTAGCTTCTTCTATGCCACTAAACGACCATACAAGGTCTATGAGTATGGAAAATGGTCTTTCTAGGAAATTAGGTGGAAACCCTAGAAACAATAAGAAATATGAAAAACATCCTTATTCACTGAAAGATCAATAATAATAAATATTAGATTAAATTGAAGGCCCACCATTCTCACACTTCAGTCAGAGTACATTGTTTCATTTTTTGATCCCTAGATGAACTAATAAACTATAGATAAATACATACATAGATAAGCTATATCAAGTGAATTACTCTTCATACCATTAAATAAACTTAAAATAATATTGTTAAAGCTATAAAGAGAACCCTGGATTCCCATCCATTTTATATATAAATTCTATATGAAATGCACCTTGTAGCCTTTTGTAAATTGTGTATCAATAGAATACATAATATCTTCACAAAAACAAGAAAATTTAGACACCATAAACATAACAATATGTTATAATATTCTTTTGGTATTGTCTCGAGCTAGATCTACAAGATAAGGAAGAGGTGCATGGATGGGATACTTTACCATTATATAAATTTTTCCAGGGTTCATGATCAAGATTCTCAAGTGTTATTTTTATATAATAACCCATAGTGAAATCATAAAAAAATATAAGGTTTGAAGACAATACTATCAGAATATTTAATAATATAGAATCAATTAGAATTGAGTTTTTGGCCCTCATTCAACATTGCATTAAGGAAATATGGGTGGATGATGACATCATGAAACCACATTCTAAGGAACAAGAATATTGATGAAAAGATATTGTTTATCAACCAGTAGTTCAATAAAAAAAGTATTGTTCCTTTTCACATGATCTATCTAGAGTGATAACTGATAATGTAGATGAATTCATTCATGATACACCAAATCTTAGAGATCCTACATTTCTAGATCCAGAACATATCAGTAATTTTCCTATATTTTTCCCTTTTTGTAAAATTCTCTCAAGGAAGATACCTCAAAATATCCCCAAGATAATATTTCTTAAAAGTATGGAATATGATTACTCAAAAATTTGAAATTTATACCCCACTCATGAAAGGGATTATCCAACCAAGACAAGGAGGCCTTATAGTAATGCCCCTCCAGCCTAGGTTCCAAGAGGAATCCATTACATACCATTTATATCTAATTAATAATGGATCTAAAAACCCTATAACATACAATATCCTCTTGTAAACAGAATAGATTACATTTTAATCAGCGATATCCTTCCCCCAAAGGATAGAAACCATTCTTCTAGTTAGAAACACTAAGTAAAAAATAACTCAATGAGACCTTAAAAATTGTTCATCTTCACTCTCGGGATAGCCAAAGGGGAATACGTGTAGTTTATCAGGAAATAAAATTTAGTTGGCCAGCCGAAATTTTATTGCTATTTTCCAAGTAGGAAAAACATTATTGAGAACACCTTGGTTGAATATGAAAATAATTGGAGAGATAGGATCCCACTACCGGAGTCCTCAAGAAGATTTAAAGAAACCAAACTATTTTCCAACCAGAGAGATAGAGAACCACAGTTAGTAGAACCTAGAATGAAAATCACAAATACATTCTGTGAAACCACAATACATTATAAATTGTAATACCATGCTCTACTACATTCTATCAAAATATTTTTTCTTATGTTGATTTTGACCTTGATGTTTGTCTCAACCACGTTCTAGTCATGGTCTTCAAGTATCTCCTCTTCAAAATGAAGAGTGCCATTGATGGCCATTTCCTTGAAAAAATTATGTTTCTCCATCAAGAAAACGGAAAGGAGATTTCGAGAGAGACTTGGGGATGATAACTAGGATGATTTTACTGGTGAATCAAGGGAGAGGGTACCCTTTATCTAATATTTGACTCTTGACACAACCTCCTCTGTAATTACCACCCATAAAGAAATATAAAAGGACAATGAGAATCCATTGAGGTATCGAGCACTTACCACAGAATGGTTAATCAAAAATATTTTGTTTTACTGGTTATAAATAATGGTCTCTCTGGTGTATTTTCTATCATATTCAATTTAATGTGGGACAATATAAAGTAAAATTTAGTCTTCCTACCTTTGAGAATAATGGAAATCAAGATCATGCCAAGTATGTGTAAGAAGGATATTAAAATGAGTGAAAACAATAATTTCTATGGTTTCTTCATCATTGATAATGGATGAATGATCTATTTAAAAATTAATCTTCCCGAAAAAATTCCTCTATTTTAAAGAGGAATGTAATATTCAGTGTTCCTATCCCCTTCCCTTATCCATAGCGCATGATTCATTTCCTTGGAATTTTGTTCCTCCTCTTCAAACCTATATTCTAATAATTTATGTTTTAATTACATGTTTTTATACCTATCATCACCCAAATGTATTTGAAGGCTAGCCACAAATGAATCAATATCTTATTTTATATTATTCATCATGTTGAAGTTTTTGGGTTTCTAGTCCACCCCTATCCTAATTTCCCCTTAAAACCACTTATTCATCCCTTAAAGAGTGACCCAAGAGTTTCAATACATTATTTCATTCCATGATATATAGATGAGATATTTTAAATCACTATTTTTGAAAAACTATCATGATAATTATAATTTGAATGTAGTCTAGGCAGAACTACACTTTTTCATCAAAAGTGAGGAGTGGTCTGAAAATGATCAGGACTTGTGACATTTGAAGACAAGGGGAAGGATGATATTACTTTGAAGATAGATAGAAATTTATCTATCTGAAACCATATAATCTCTCTTACACATTTGTTATTTCACTAGGTTGACTATTTTCTAGATGATCCCATATCAATAAGGTTTCGATTCAGGAGCCAAGAAATAAAATAATATATTATCTTCTTTGAATAAATGTATCCCCATTTTTTCTTTGATTGGTTGAGGATAGATTTAAAGTTTCCACAAAAAAACCATCTATTATAAAATCAGATGAAGGATATTGATATCTCTAAATTTTTTGAATTTTATGAATATTGAACTTAGAATACACGATGGTAAGAATAAAGTGGAAAGAGATAGATAGAATTCCACTGTTATGAATTGGGAAGAGGAGTTGATCATATTTAAAATCATATTGTTGTTTGAGGAAAACCATAAGTGACCATTCATTAGATATATGTGGTTATATTTGAGCATACACACCATTCTTGATAATTGGTTAATGGAGTCTGCATTGTGTTTGGGTTCACAGATGACGATAAGATAAAGGTAATTTTATTTATTTTTATTATTTTAAAAAGAATGTTTTGATGAATCTCCAAAACATGTCGCATTATAAATAGTAAAGGACATCATTAGGAATCAGAAGGAGAGGCCATATATGAATTTCTGGATTGGTTATTGGGAACAACCTATTGACATGTGTCCATAGATTTAGATGATGATCCAATAAGACTTTTTTATCTTTACATAGAGTGAAACATTCTAGATTTGCAGAGCTTGAGAGGGGAAACAATATTGGGGAAATAACAATCCTGAATACGGGAAATATATGTAATAATTTTAAGGGAGTAAGTGGGTGATAAGTTTAATGGAATGGGAGAAGAGGATATCTGAGAAGTGTAAATGGATAAAGGGGATGAGAAATCACCTAAAAGGGTGATCCAAAATCCAAAACCTAGAGAGTAAGAGGCATAGATAAAACTAATTCAAACTCAAAGATAGATGAGGGGATTATATCTCTAATACCTATCACTAATTCTGCTTCAAATTTTAGTTTACCAGAATTATCCAAAATTATGGCACGATCCACTATATTAGAATCCATCTTGGAGATGTCTGTAGGAGCCATATTCCTTCCACCATCCACTACTTTAACCTAATACTCAAAGAAACTAGAAGCAGCGACACATTAAAAAATATCCACTACCACAATCTCAAACTCAATGAAACCTAAGAGGGCCATAACTAAAAAAACTTTAATAACCAAATCATTATACCGTATATAATATGGAGGAAAAACAATTTACAAATAAACCACATTAAATTGGGAACCATTCGCATGAAGACCACAATATTCCTTCAGTCTTGGTTGAGGGTTTTGGAGGATGTTGGGAGTACGAAGGTAATAAGATAAGACATAATCCTTAGATATACATGAGGGATAGGGAGAGAGGCCCCACATAAATATGGATGAGACACCTAAAGTAAAACAACATAAAACTTTTCCCCAAACCTAGGTCTCTATTTTGGTAGGTAGAGAGTTGATTCCACTAAAGATGGAATGATGAGAAAAAAACTACATGAGATTGGATGAAAATCCATTTCTAGTTAAATATGGAGGATATAACTTAGAAATGGATTTCCATATAGTAATTGGGGGGTAGATATCCATCTCAGTATAGATACAAGATTTCATAGTGTGTTTAATATTCAAAGTATCATCATCCATGTATTGAAATAAACGTAATATATCCCCCAATGCTTTAGAGGGTTGTCGGGTTATAAAACATACAAAAGTGGAAACCAAATAATTTGAATCTATAACACTTTCAAAAGGGTTTGTTTTACTTAGGCCACAAATATCAACAAACTATATTTGAGGAACATCCAATACTCAAAATTCCAAGCATCTTTTGAGAAATATTTGGGAAAATTACTCATTAAAGTAACAATGAAGATAAAAAAAGTTCCATGTAAAAATATAGATGGCTGCTGGATATGTCAGACCATATGAATCTATGATGTGTTGGATTAAATCTACAGGGACGGGCTAGATATAAATTGTTCTATAAGAAACCACTACAAGATTTAGAAGTGGAGAAAAAATCAGACATATTTGGGTAGATAGTTGAGTGGATATCAGAGAAATATAACTCATGTGTGGAGAGGAGGGCCTGAGGGATGAACAAGAAGGTAAAGGATGAGAGAGTTATTGAGGGAGAAGTAAGGGAACCCTTAAATGGAGTGGGTTGGGTGTGGCATTCCAAATATAAGTGTTTGTGTCTCTAAAAAGTATTTTAGGAAAAATAGACTTTATAAGAGGGTAATGTAAGTATTTTAAAACATAGATAAATTGAATTATTATATTTAATTAATTATTATCAATTTAATTCAAAGTGAAATCCAATTTACTTGTAAATGAAATTAAGATAAATTTTTAAAGAATTGAAATAATGTATGAAGTTAAATTTAAGTTTATTTAACAACTGATATCATGGAAATGTTATAGATAGAAATTTTTAAAAATTTATGATGAGTAATTTTAAAGAGTACCATGTATATAAATAAAAAAATTATTAGAATCATGATACTGGGAGTTATGACATAAATAATTTTGAACATACTGTTTAAATGGTTGGAGATGGTTATTGTGATTTCTAATCACAAAATTATTCGAATGAAATTTATTTATAGACATTAACCTGAAAGATTAGTTTAGTTAGATTATTATCATAGTAAAATAGAGAAGTTGAACAAATTACATAGTGATTTAATGAGTATAACAATATCTTAAAAATATAACAAACATATGGCTTCTCTCGCACTTTATCAAATGAGATATTATTTGATGAGTTATTTTGTGAAGTTTTGTTAGTATTTTTAAGGAGTTTAAAAATATATAAAATTTTTCATGTATTATAGGAAGGCTCAACTTTATCATTCTTTCACGAGGGATGGATATATATCACTAAAGGATAAATGGTAATTATCCGCCCAAAGTATAACTTTTTGTTATCCATAATCAGTGAACAACACAATGTTTAATATGTTTTTATTAAATTTAAGTAATATCATGTGTTGATATTTTTATAGAGATACACAATTCACTCATAAGATAGAAAAAGTGTCTTGTGTACTAGTTTATACATTATGTATATCCCATAGAGTATCATATGCTATGTCTTTATTATACCAAGCCTAATTTTATTATACTAAATCCCCATTACTTTAGGTTGAAAATATTCCACTCCTATAAAAATATATACATTGAAATCACTCATTTTTCTATAATTGAGTTGATTTAATTAGGGGTGATTGGGCATGTTTCTATCTCATTCATTGGTTGAGGTTTCACTAATATTGGATTTTTCCTCTCATATATGAGTATGAAATCTAACCCCTCAATTATGAAAAAATGAAGATGTTTTTAACCATATGATATAAGGCACATGTGAAATGGTTATCAATTTTGGTAAGATGAGTGTGATGTGATCATACATCTTAGTAAATTACATTAGATGTATTATGCACTTGGTTTGACTATACATAGTGAATCAAGAATATATGATTCATCTATATGGGATAAACATACTTTGTGTATCATGGAAACTTGAGGTCATATAAAAATGGTTATTTAATTACACATAATGTTTATGTTATTTCTATTATACATAAGTTTGGATATACATAGGTTTGATAGAGATAAATTCATATATTTTTATAGCTTGAGTATAAGGGATGTTTTTGTAATTTCACAGTTACGGGGGCCTCCCAGAGGTTCCCCATACCTGGTTGGTCACATGGCGTCAAGCTCATTTTCCCAAATGTCAGAGGCTATGGACTAGTAGCAACGTCCATGGGTGTGATAATGGGGAAACTATGACCTCATTGATAGAGTAACACAACAGAAATAAACAGATAACAATAGTGGAAGAAATAATAATACCATACATCAGTAGACAATTGAATACTGAAATAAATAAATAACTGGAGTACATATATAAATGATGCATGATACATATGTCTAGGAAAAATCCAAACAAGTCACAATTCTTGAAAACAGTACAAAACAAAAGTAAACAAGAAAACAAATAAACTCCAATAGCATCACAAGCCTCATCTTGGTCTCATACTCCCCAGCTCCATAGTAATCAAGTACCTAATGTAGAAGGGCGCTTGCCCTTATCTGGACCTCCAACAATATTATATGTTTGGGACCAATAGCATGACCCAAACAGTGTGTGAGACGAATCCCAGTAGGCAACCACCCAAATATACGTGCCTAATAGTTAGTGAATATATATGGTAGAAAATAAGAAAATGAAGCAATAAACAAGGATTTACTCAAAAGTAAATAGTCATACATTTTATTTAAAAAAATTACTTTTAACAATTTAACCAACCAAAAAATACAAGAAACCCTCTAGAAATGTTCTCAAAACCTATCCCCTCTGGTTCCACTACAAACTAAAGTAACCATTTGGGTAGTTCTCACAACCTAACCCATCATGTTCAAAATAAAAGAGAATATATAACAAATACTCTCTGAGGAAGAACACACAGTCAATTCCCCCTATATTCATGTGTAATCAAAGACTCTATGAAGAAGCACTCACTGTGAATTCCCCCTATAGTTTTTAGGGTATACTATAAACTCTATAAGGAATCATTCAACATCAATTCCTCTTATGGTATCATAACATAAAAATAAACACTCTCAGAAAGCACTCAACCTCCTATGGTCTCACAATGTGATAAATGTAACATACACACAGGGAAAGCCCTCAATGTCAATTTCCCCTATGGTCTCACGAAACCAAGTTCCCACAAACCAATGTAGATAAATCATGTAAAAATGATAATCAACAGCCAAAGTAAACCTCAAAGTACAACTTGGATAAATTATCTACAAGTCATGGCACAACATATTATATTAATAATCACTTCATCCAAAAAACACTAGGGGCGAAAAACAGTTTCCTATTAGGAAAGGTTAGAACAAACGGCCAAATCAAAAAATCATGGGAAAACACATCCATAGCAAGGTAAATAACTCTATTTACAATAATAAATCCTCTAATCAAGCACACAAGTCATAGCAGGCAGTATCATGGATAAAAACCATAAAAACACAATACCCCGAACAAGGGTATTCTGAACTTTTGCACATATAACTCAAAGAATAAATACAAAAAGGAACAAACCACCTACCTCGGCATTTTACGAATGATATATGTGAACCTCAGGCCTTGAATCACCCTTTAACACAGTATATCTAGAAAAAAGATAAAAAAATTATACCAAAGAAAACTCACAAAAGAGAAGGAATAAAAAATTAGGATACAGATGTATGAAAAGCATATCGTGGTGATTCCAATGCAATCGACGGTTGCCTAATCAGATATTAGATGAAGAGTTAGAGGCCTGAAGAAGATTGATGTTGTATGGATGCTCCTGGATGAGACAAGTCGATAAGGAGGAGGTTTTGTTGATTAGACGTGACCCCAGTCTGTTTAATGAAATAAATAGAAAATACACAACATGTTCTTCAAAATTACATGGCGTGTACATGCCTTAACATGCCTCTACTTTAGTTGGCCTCCATGTCACCCCACACAGCCATGTTCTTGGCTGTTACATGGCCAACACATGGCTACCTACAAAAACGGAGTACATGGAGAGTATTTATAAGTACACAGCGTGTATTTATAAGTACACGACGTGTAATCCTAAAATTTCAAGAAACTCCTCTTTTCTCAAAAAGAATTAGAAAAGATGATTCATACTAGAAAAGAAGATATGGGTTCTTAAAAAATTTATCCCCTTAAATAAATGCATCCCTGAATTTCCCTTGCAAGGCAGTGTAGAAGGAGAATACTCAAATAGATCTGGCCACAACAATCGTACATCAGCCTCCCTATCCCAAGTCTCGTTCTGTACTCTCCCACACTGCCACAATACTCATACCAGAGGAAGAGACTAGCCATGGAGAACCTTTTCATCATGATCAACAATCTGGAAAGGATGCTCCTCGAATGATCTATCCACCTCTAGATCAACCTCCTCAAGTTGAAAAACATGAGAAAAGTTTGAGAAGTAATGTCGTAACTAAGAAATGTGGAAGACGTCATGCATAGACCGGTACCTATAAGGTAACAAAAGCTAATTGGAAACTAGCTCGAACCTTTCCAAAACCTCAAATGGCCTGATGTATCTCAGTGAAAGATTTACCTATCTCATAATCCTTCTGTGTCCCATCCTCAGTGTGACATGTAGAAAAACCTGATCCCCGACCTCGAACTCCAGAGATCATCTCCGTCAATTGGCATAAGACATTTTTCAGGACTGTGTAGTAGCCACACACTTCTGAATCAACTCCACCTGCTCCATGGTCTCATAAACAAGACGAGGTCCCAACATAACTACCTTTCCTACCTCCATCCAACATAAGGGTGATCGGAATGGCCTATCATACAAAGCCTCATAAGGTTCCATCTAAATAGTTTCTTGAAAACTATTATTATAGGAAAACTCTACAATACGTAGGTGTTTCTCCCAAGAACCTTCAAAGTCTTGGATGCATGATCGAAGCATATCCTCCAGCACCTGAATCTTATGCTCATATTGGAGATCTCTTTGGGGGTCTAAGTTGTACTCAGAAGTATATGTGTACCCAAAGCCTTCAATATTCCCTACCAGACTCAAGAAGTAAAACGATCATCCGTATTTGAAACAATAGAGCGTGGAAATCCATGTAATTGTACAATCTCTTGGATGTACAACCTTCCCATCTCATTCACACTAAAGGTCTCCTTGATCGGTAAGAACTGACCAACCTTCGTGAGTCTATCAATGACAACCCAAACTATATCATTCCCTCGAGGAGAACTCGAAAAACTTGTCACGAAGTCCATTGAGACATTGTTCCACTTCCACTCAGAAATAGGTAACTGCTGCAAAATCCCTACTGGTCACTGATTCTCTACATTCACCTACTGATAGGTGGTGCACCTCATGGAAAAACCATAAATATCTTCCTTTATACTTTACCACCAATACTGATGGTGCAGATCTCGATACATCTTGGTGACACCAGGATGAACTGCCCAAACACAAGAATGAAAGTCCCACATCAGCTCCCCGAATATGTCTTTTGGAACCCACACACACCCATGAAAATGCAGGATCTCATCCTCACCTACTGTCTATCCCAGAATAGGTACCTCTCCTAACACACTCTCCCATATGACTAGGCCTTCAGAATTGGATAGTTTCCTCACTCGTACTCAATCAATTAGTGTAGAGGTAATAGCCACAGAAGAAAGAAATTTCTGCCCCTGTCTATCGTGAACATCCAAAATCATCTCAGAGAACAGATCCATAAGATACCACTCACAACTGGCCTCCTGAAGTACTTGTATTTGAGTCCTCCGGCTCAACACATCTTCCATAACGTTTCCTTTCCCAGACATATAGGCAAGATAAAAGTCAAAGGAATGAAGGTACTCGACCCACCTTCATTGTCTCATATTTAGATTGCAGTGATTGAAGATATAAATGAGTATTCTGTGATCGGTAAAAACCACAAAATTCTCTCCCAAAAGATAATGTCTCCAACATTGTAAATAATGAATAATAGTAGCCAACTTGAGATTGTGCATTGGGTAGTTCCTCTCATGTGACTGCAACTGCCAAGACCCATATGCAACGACTCCTTATTCCGGCATAACAACAGCTCCCGGCATGATACCTAATGCATCACAGTACATAGTATAGATCTTGACCAGTTCTAGAAATACAAGTATTAGTGCTGAAGTAAACCTACCTTTCATCTCTTGAAAGCCTAACTTGCAAGAATCTGACCACAAGTACTTCCCACCCTTCTTAGTCAGGCCCATCAGTGGCACTGCTAAGCGTGAAAATTCTTGTAAGAAGTGTCTATAGTAACCAGCCAGCCCTAGAAAACTCCACACCTCAGAGACATTCGTTGACAGCTCCCAGGAAACTACTAATCTCACTTTATTTGGGCTTAATGATACTCTTATCTCTGAGATAACATGCCCCAAGAATTGAATCTGGTCTATCCAAAAGTGACATTTTGAGAGCATAGCATATAAATGATGCTCTTTTAGTGTACTCAAAATGATCTTAAGATGTGTGGCATGGTCGTGTCGAGTGTGAGAGTACACCAAGATATATTCCACAAAGACCACCTCAAAAGAATCCATGTATGGATGGATCACTCGGTTCATCAGAGACATGAAAACTCCAGGAGCATTCACGAGAACGAATGACATAACTACATAGTCGTATAGACCATAACTGTTCCAAAAGGCTGTAAGAGGTATATCTGATGGTCTAACTCCCAACTGATGATAACCAGATCTCAAGTCAATCTTCTAGAACACTAGGGCTCCTCAAAGCTGATCAAAGAGATCATCAATCCTCGGCAAGGGATATCGGTTCTTGACTGTCAACTGGTTCAAATTTCGATAATCCACACAAATTCGAAGGGTACAGTCCGCCTTTTTCAAAAACAAGGCAGGAGAACCCCAAGGAGAAGTATTGGGTTAGATGAAAATTTTTTCCTTCAACTCCTTCGATGGATTCTTAAGCTTCTATAACTCTGGTGTAGCCATCCTATAAGGAGGAATGGACATCAGTGCCTCTCCTGGAATAGGATCAATAGAAAATTCCACCTCTCACTCTGGAGGAAAACATAAAATTCCTCTGGAATGAAATCTTAAAAATGATAGACCATTAGAGGAAATTCCAACTATGAAGTCCTATGGTCATCCAGATATAGACTATAAATATTGGTGGTAACTTATACCAACCCATGATTCTCGGGTCCCACTCTGCTTGCCTGGACATCACATTCGCCCTTATGAAGAAACGATCCACCCTACGGTGATTTGAAACTCACCCTACGATGATAGTAGTCGACAATAGCCTGGAAGTGAACTAACCAGTCCATTCCAAGAATGACATCATAACCTATCATCTCTAAGAAATAAAGGTCCCATAATAAGTGACACCCACAAACCTCAAGAGAGCACTCCTTGCACTGATGTACACTAGTCTTTCTTGTCCCTAACGTAGTGTCTAGCATCAATATATCCGCAGAAGAAAAGATATAGAGCCCAAGGCTCTCCATAATAACGACTGATATAAAGCTATGGGATGCCCCTGTATCAAAAAGTGAAGAAGCTAAAATTGAGGCTACAAGGAGAGTACTTCGAACTATAGAGGGTCTGAGATCCTACTCCTACTGGGTCTACTCCACCGCAAAATCCTGACCAACACTACGGCCATGTGAAGAAAACTAAGATCCCAGAGCAAATCCACCTTATGACTGTTGAAAACCCTACATCTGTCCACCATGTCTAGGACCTCAACCTTAGCCTAAATGGATGGAAGAACTCTAGTTCCCAAACTGATGTGAAACTGGTGGTGCTTCTCCTGAACGAGGAGTCATAGAAGAACCCCTTCCACCCACTACTGGTGAGAATAACTGAAAGAAGCACTGAAGATTTCCCATCTTTCTGTATGATCGGTACAAAACTGGGTCTCTCAGGTAAAGAGGATTTGTATGAATGACCTTCCCACACTAGAATCATACCACATGGATACCTAAAGGAGTATATTTCCTACTTCGATATCCAGTTGTAGTCTCCTCACGGTGCTTCCTACTATCAGCTAGAGAAGCACTAAATCTAGTTGTCAAACTGCCCTGGCCCAAAACTCCAGAATCCCTCATGTTGTGCTCTGTGATTAGTGCCTATTGACTATAGAAGATATAGTAGTAAACCTAAAGATGTTTACCTAATACTGAATGTCTTTCCTGAGACCATCCCCAAACTTCCTCGATAGGAATAACTCATCTCCTCTAAGAAAGGGTGTAAAGCATTGTAGCTCCATGAAGCAAGAATAATACTCCATAACTGAAAGAGTAACCTGTTCCAAACTCATGAACTATTGGTCTTGATTGGCCCTGAGAGTCTCTGAGTAGAAGTAATCATAGAAGGTATGCTGAAACTCATCCCAATCCATAACCCGTTGGCATCTGTTCTGTGAGATCATATCCCACCATATCTTGGAAGAATCCCAAAGCATATATGTTGTGAGCTTCACCCTCCTCTCTGGAGGCATCTCAAGATGCTCAAAGATAAAAATCAAGTCTTTTAACCAATACTATACATCCTGAGGTCACTTCTAGAAAAACTGTCTTTATCAGTGCTCAAAATGGGCTTTATCATCGTTAAAAAAGTGCTATAAAGTTCATCGTTGATAAGAGGGGGGGGGTCCCCTTTATCAGTGCTTATTGAGTGATGATAAAGGGGTACTCTATTAGAGATAAAAAATCACTAATAAAGGAAACCTTTATCAGCACTAAAAATGCACTGATAAAGGGGGACTTTATCAGCACTAAAAAGGCACTGATAAAAAAACCCTTTATCAGCGCTAAAAGAGTGCAAATAAATGTGTGTTTTATCAGTTCCCTTTTAGGGATGATAAACTAATCCTTTATCAGTTCTTTTTTAGTGCCAATAAAGGTGAAGTTTATTAGCACTTTTTTAGAGCTGATAAATGCCCTGGGTGCTGCTACAAAAAATTCTTCAGCAGCCCACCCAAACGCCTGAAAAAAATTAAACATCTCAATAATTATACCCATACAAAATTAACACATAAATCATAAGATAATTAGACCAAGTATACCCATTCAAAAATTATACCCATACACCATTAACACATAATTAATAATTAAATTAGGTACATAAAGAATTCAATTCAGAATTCAGGGGGTTGGGGGCTGTTCAGGGGTTTGGGGTGGCTATCCAAGGGGGGGATGGGGGTGTTCGGGGTAAAAGGGGTGTCCAGGGGGTGGGGGTCCAAGAGGTTAGGGAGATGTCCAAGGATGGTGGGGGTTTCTGGGGGGTGTCTAGGTGAGGGGGGGGTCTTTCCAGGGGGTGGGGGTGTCCGGGTGGTGGGGGAGGTCCAAGTGGTTAGTGGGGCTATCCAAGGGGGGTGGGGTGGTGTCCAGGAGGGTGGGATGTGGGTATCCTGGGGGATAGGGGTTTCCAGGGGGTTGGGGTGTCTAGGGAGGTTGGGGGAAGTCCAGGACGTTGGGGGGCTATCCAAGGGGGTGGGGTAGTGTCCAAGGAGGGGGGTATACAGGTGGGGTTATCTATGGGGTGTCCAGGGTGTGGGCTGGTGTCCAGTGTGTCGAGGGGAGGGGGCTTTCCAGGGGGTTGGTGGGGCTATCCAAGGGGGTGGGATGGTGTTCGGGAGGGTGGGGGTGGCCATCCATGGGTGGGAGGGTTTCCAAGTGGTGGGGGGTATCCAGGTGATGGGGTGGTGTCTAGGAGGGGTGGGGGTGCCGTCCAGGGGGGTGGTGGTTGTCCAGGGGGCGGGGGTGTCCGAGGGGCTTTCCGAGGTGGGGGGGGGGTTGTCCATGGGCATGTCCAAGGGGTGGGGGTTTCCAAGGGGTTAAGGGGGCTCTCTAGGGGGTGGGGGTGTCCATAGGGGTGGGGGGTGTCCAGGTCATAGGTCAGTTGTAGTTTTCACTTAAAATTGTGTCCATTTTAAACAAAAGAGAGACACTTTTAGTGATACTGGCCATACCGGGCCTTGGATTGAGGCGGGGTTGACTCTTAAACATCTCAAAGGACCCATGGATTGTTCTTCTATAGGATCAATAGAATCCGAATGCGTTTGGTCAGATTTTCATACGTCAGTTGTTGTTTTCACTTAAAATTGTGTCCATTTTAAACAAACGAGAGATCCTTTTAGTGATACCGGCCACACCATGCCTCAGATTTAAGATGGGTTGACTCGTACATGTCAAAAAGGACCCATGGATCATTCTATTAAAGTATTAATACAATCCGAATGCGTTTGGTCAGACTTCTATAGGTCAGTTGTTGTTTTCACTTAAAATTGTGTCCATTTTAAACAAAAGAGAGAAACTTTGAGTGATACTGGCCACACCGTTCCTCAGATTGAGGAGAGGTAGACTCATACACATCACAAAGGACCCATGGATATTTATCCTATAAGATCAAGACAATATGAATGTGTTTGGTCAGATTTCTGTAGGTCAGTTGTTGTTTTCACTTAAAATTGTGTCCATTTTAAACAAAAGAGAGACACTTTGAGTGATACCGTCCAGACTGTGCCTCTGGTTGAGGTGGGGTTGACACATACACATCACAAAGGACCCATGGATCATTCATATAAGGGATCAAGTATAGCATCCCGCCTTTTTTTCACATAAACTTTCATTAATTTATACAAAACTGAGGATCTTTAAGGTTTAGTGTCTTGGAAACCAGGAACTTAATACATGAAACAAAAAAAACATTCTTCTTAAACACTTGAAAGGATTCTCCTTATGTTCATAATATGTTCATTACTGTATCTCATAACCTGGGTATATACATCAAAAGAAAGGGTGAGCAGAAGGCCCAGTAAGGGAAATAAGGGAAACATTTAACATGTGAAATTGAGATACATCAGTAAAGTCATGAAAAGAACATTAAGGCATGAGAACGAAATCATGAGGAATATCATAATAAAAATAACGTATTTCATAACTTGAAGATGTTTCTACAACATTTTACAAAGAAAATCATTTCTGTTTCACCAAGGTCCATCCCCAAGGTGTAAATAAAAATTACCAAGGTTATTCACCAAGGTATCAGTCTAAATGGTCATCTCTAGAGATTAAGTCTTTACCCAATGCATTGGAGCGCTATCAGGGCACACCGTTAATTTGATTTTATTATCATGTGAGCCACATATATCATCATCAATAATTTCATCAAAAACCCATATAGCATAAAAGAAATGGGTTTCATTTCATAATCATAACGTTTTAAAAATTGCTTTAAAGACATGATCTTTATGTTAGTTTAAACCCACGGAAAGGTAAAGTGGGTCTCATGTATGTAAATCCCAGAATTTAAAATAGAAAATTTTGGTATATATGTGAATACCCCTATAGAATAGAGATATTTTATTATTCACTTAATAAAATAAAATAACATTAGAAAAATAGAGAGTTATTTTGAGATGGAAATTCTGCAGCATAACGGCTATGTTTTGGGGTTTTAGAAAACATTGAAAAGAGAGGGGACATGGTTCAAACCTTCATAAATGACCCATAAAACAGTAGAGGGAGAGAATATAAGGATATATGAACATTTCAATGAAATTTTAAGGAAATAACATTTGAAATGAAAAACATTGAAGGAGTACAAAAATAAGATTTCTCTTATGAAAATTCGGCAGCCTAACGGTGTTACTTAAAACTTCCAAAAAAATGAATTGATGAGGTCAAATAGTCTCTCTCATCATATGAACATAAAAGATCAATATGATAGATATAGATATAATACCCCAACATAATAAAAAGGAACATGAAAGACTTGACATTAAAATAGATCTTGAAAATGATAAGGGTGAAAGAACCCCTTAAAAATTAGGCAGCCTAACGGCGCCACTTAAAACTTCAAAATACTGAATTGAAGAGATAAAATAGGGTCTCTCATCATATGAACATAAAAGATCAGTATGATATATATAGAGACCATACTCCAACATAATAACACGTAACTTGAAAGACTTGACATGAAAGTAGAACTTTGAAAAATGAGAAATGTGAATGAATCCCTAAAAAATTCGGCAGCCTAACGGCGCCACTTAAACTTTCTTAAAATGAATTGATGAGAGAAATAAGGGGTCTCTCATCATATTAAAATGAAAAGGTCAGTAATAGGAGTATAAAAGAACATCCTCCAACATAAGAGCATGGAGCATAAAAGAAATGACATAAAAGATATTACTTGAAAAGAAAGGGAGAGGTAGGATCCCTTACCTTAAAACGTAACTCTTAAAACTCAAAGGTTTGGACCTTGAGGGATTGGGGGCACCTTGGTAGGACTCCTTGGGAGGTAATGAGACCAGAGCTTAGTTGGGGAAGAGTTGAGAGTGAAAAATAACGGAGGAAAGGGTGGGTATTTATAGGGAAGGTGAGGTGATACTTTAATAATTTCAAGGGACACCTCACAAGTGGTTTTCTCAAAACCATGGGCTCTCCAATGGAATTTCCCATGGAGTTAGTCCAAATGGGTCCCCCAATACAATAATTCATCATCTTTGGTCGTCCAACACTTAAAATATCTCATGAAATCATCATGAAACAGTTATGATTTCATTAAACATACCGAAACCCTAAAACTGTATTTTCACTATTCATTGAAAATTCAACCTTCTCAGAAAAATCGCAAAATTTCACCTTAACCAAATATCGATGCTCTGATTTCAAAAATGAACTCAATTTTATAAAAATAATTTTCTAAATATTTTTAATTTAATTTTTAAATAAATACACTATTCACCGAAAATTCATTTTTTTAGAAAAAACTCCAAAAATTACCATAACATAATATCAATGCTCTGAGTTCAAAAATAAAGTCCATTTTATAAAAATAATTTTCTAAATATTTTTAATTAAATTTTTAATTAAAAAACATTATTCACCTGAAAAACTAATACTTGACTAAATATTTATGAAACCGTTATTTACCCATTTTATTGAATCACATTACTTAATCAAGGTATCTAAATTATATTAATACTTTCTTTAAGTGAGATTACTAATCCATTAGGTCACATTACTAATCCTATGCATAAAATCACTATTCATTATTTACTATTCATAAAAAATCAAGTTGATCTTATTAGACTCTAAATTTCGTACTGAACATAATTGTAGAAGACCATTTTTTGAAAATCATTACACATTTTTAATTATTTAAGGTTTACATAAAAATTTTTAAAATATATTTTTTCTAAAATTCATCAAAAATATGCATACTATATTCATCCGGTCATTTGAAAATTCATAAACTTCATCATAAGAAGAAATCAAAATTTTTATTTTAAACCAAGGATTACACAAGGTAATTGTAGTCTCCTTACATAGCCCCTTATCACACCAGCATAGGACATATGTGTAAGGTGTGCTAAGGTGAGAGAATCTGTGGGAGGCTCGGCCAACATTGCACGAGTAGTAATTTCTATCAGTTTGAACTTCTCGTGAAGGTGATTCCGTTATAGCTTCACACTATGAAGTTCGGCTTGGGTATGGTCCAGAGCAAAGCTCAGTGGTGCTACCTCCTTCCCAAGTTCCGTTAGATGGGCTTCGATTGGCCCGAGACTACTGGATGAGTCCATCGAATCTCCTTTCTATATTAATTAACCAAGGACACTTTTATTTAGAGACAAAATTTGCAACATTTAGTTTTCAACGGTCATACTGACTAACGGTCATATAATAGTCAAAACCCAACAATCTCATTTTAATTATACTCATGTTATCAAATGAAATAGTTTTGATGAGTATGAAAAATAAAATAACACACAAAATTAGGAAAGAAGATTTATTCAAAATTTCGGGTAGTTACATCAAGACAATCCGAATGCATTTGGTCAGATTTCTGTAGGTCAGTTGTTGTTTTCAATTAAAATTATGTCCATTTTAAACAAAAGAGAGACACTTTGAGTGATATCAGCCACACCATGCCTCAGATTGAGGTAGGATTGAATTTTACACATCGCAAAGGACCCATGGATCATTCTCCTAGAGGATCAAGACAATATAAATGCATTTGGTCAGATTTTCATAGGTCAGTTGTTGTTTTCACTTAAAATTGTGTCCATTTTAAACAAAAGTGAGACACTTTGACTGATACCGGCAAAACCGTGCCTCATATTGAGACGGGGTTGACTCATAAATTCCTCAAATTACCCATGGATCTTTATCCTAAAGGATAAACCCAATCCTAAATCATTTCATCATATTTCCATATGTCAGTTTTTGTTTTGACTTAAACAATCTATCCGTTTTAAACAAAAGAGAGACCCTTTGAGTGATACCAGCCACACCATGCATTTTATTGATGTGTGTTTGACTCATAAACATCTAAAAGTAACCATGAATTGTTCTACTAAAAGATCAATACAATGAAAATGCATTTGTTCAGATTTCCGTAGGTTAGTTGTTGTTTTCACTTAAAATTGTGTCCATTTTAAATAAAAGAGAGAGACATTGAGTGATACCAGCCACACCGTGCCTCATATTTATGTGGGGTGAAATCTTACACATCAAAAAGGACCCTTGGATCGTTCTCTTATAGGATCAAGACAATCCGAATGCATTTGGTTGGATTTTCATACGTCAGTTGTTATTTTCACTTAAAATTGTGTCCGTTTTAAACAAACGAGAGACACTTTGAGTGATACCGGCCAGACCGTGCCTCAAATTGAGGAGGGGTTGACTTTTAAACATCTCAAAGTTACCATGTATTATTCTCCTAAAGTATAAACACAATCCAACTATTTTTGGTTGGATTTCTATAGGTCAATTGTTGTTTTCACTTAAAATTGTGTCCATTTTAAACAAAAGAGACACTTAGAGTGATATCGGCCACACCGTGCGTCAGATTAAGGTGGGTTGACTCATACATGTACCAAAGGACCCATGGATAGTTATAATAAAGTTTCAAGACAATCAGAATGCGTTTGTTCAGATATCCATAGGTCAGTTGTTGTTTTCACTTAAAATTGCATCCATTTTAAACAAAAGATAAATTCTTTTCGTGATACCGGAAACACCGTGCCTCGGATTGAGACGGGGTTGAATCTTACATGTCTCAAAGGATCCATGGATTGTTATTTTGAAGGATAAATACAATCTTAAAGAGTTTGGTCAGATTTCCATACGTCAGTAGTTGTTCTCACTTAAAAAGTTGTCTGTTTTAAACAAAAGAGAGACCCTTTGAGTGATACCGGCCACACCGGGCCTCATATTGATGTGGGGTTGACTTTTACACGTCTAAAAGGACCCATGGATAGTTATACTAAAAGATCAATACAATCCTAATGAGTTGGTCAGATTTCCGTAGGTCAGTTGTTGTTTTCACTTAAAATTGTGTCCATTTTAAACAAAAGAGAGACAATTTGAGTGATACCGACCACATTGTGCCTCAGATTGAGGGGGGGTTGACTCATACAAGTCAAAAAGGACCCATATATAATTCTACTATAGTATCAAGACAATCCTAATGCGTTTGGTCAGATTTTCGTAGGTCAGTTGTTGTTTTCACTTAAAATTGTGTCCATTTAAAATAAAAGAGAGACACTTTGAGTGATACTGACCAGAATGTGCCTCGTATTGAGGTGGGGTTGACTCATACACATATCAAAGGACCCATGGATGGTTATACTAAAAGATTAAGACAATCCGAATGCGTTTGGTCAGATTAACATAGGTCAGTTATTGTTTTCACTTAAAATTGTGTCCATTTTAAACAAAAGAGAGACACTTTGAGTGATACTGGCTACACCGTTCCTCAGATTGAGGTGGGGTTGACTCTTACATGTCAAAAAGGACCCATGTATTATTATCCTAAAGGATCAATACAATCCTAAAGCATTTGGTCAGATTTCCGTACGTCAGTTGTTGTTTTCACTTAAAAATCTGTCCATTTTATACAAAATAGAGACCCTTTGAGTGATACCAGCCACACCAAGACTCATATTGAGGTGGGGTTGACTTTTATATATCACAAAGGTCCCATGTATCTTTCTCCTAAAAGATAAACACAATCTGAATGTGTTTTTTTGGATTTCCATACGTCAGTTGTTGTTTTCACTTAAAAATTTGCTCATTTTAAACAAAAGAGAGACACTTTAAGTGGTTCATCATTATTGCATGTTGCTAGTTCATATAATCTATTAAAATTGGAAAAATAATCATTGGAGAAATAATTTTTTATTTAATAAAAATTAAAATTTGTCTACGAACATTTACATACAACAATGATTCATCTTTTGATCCCCTTAACCCCTCTCAAAAATGACTCCCAATTGTACATGTCCCCAATTCATATCTTCATGATATTTGTGTAAAATCTTCCATCAGGTATGTAGCCCACTCATTTATGAACAAATCTATATCATTTTGTGAGTATGAGGATTTTCGTCAGTCAGAGTAGTACTGCAAAATATAAAAATAAAGAATTAATAAATAAATTAAATGAACTAGTAGTTGTTTTTGAAAATACCTCTTTAGGGATGCTAGTTTGTTGATGAAAAACGATCTCTTTCATAAATTTACAAACATAATAACTGCAATCATTATTTTCAGTTTGTTTTGGAAACTGCAAAAAAATTATTCATTATGAGAATAAGTAACTTGTGTTGAGATGTGTTTGGATAGTGAAATTTTATTATATATACCATAATATTCGTCCATACGTAGTACTTTCTCACCTCCTTATTCTTAGCCCCTGTCCTCATTCCTTTTTTTAGATTATAATGATACCCCACCCTATCATAATAGAATCCTTAGTAAAAGATAATATAAATTATATTACTCGATGTTTAGACCTAAAACATAGGATATAGTGTCTTACATACTCACAAACTCCATCATGTGTGGTCGGTTTGATGGATATCCTTGATTTGAATCCATAAAATAAATCTTTGGAGTATCCAAGTTCACCGGAATTAGCTTCCAATGTTACCTAAAAACACAAAATGAATAAGTAATAAAATAAGTTAAAATATAATTGACATGCTTTAATTGTAGAGTTTTACCCCTGTATGGTTGGTATTAGGAAGAGTCTGTCATCTATAATCATTACTTCAGATTATTTCATCAATATGTTCACTATTTCATTATTTTTTGATGGCTCTAATTTCGTTAGATGTGTTGATGTGGTATGAGGACTAATGAGTCCAAATTTTGGCTCATGAGAAAATTCCTTCAACTATTTTTCATATAGACATAGGTCAACAATATAAAATGTATTTTGTCATAATTTTCACATTAGATCAGCTTTTATAAAATCAATTCATGAAAACATACCTCATATATATATTTACAACTGTGATGCCTAGCCAACCGTTTTTAAGGATCTCATTTAAATTTTCAGTAGCAACGAAATCATGACTTTCCTCTCCATATATATTCTTTTCAAAAACCACTATATGACTACTACTATCTCTTAGCTTTGTATCCACAAGAGTCTTCAATGCAAGTAAATATGGATAGAGAACAGGTGGTGTTATTATGCTTTCACTATCTCTATGGGATCGGTTAATCAATCCTTTATATGGTTTTGAGCCGACATTTTTCACCCCCTTCCCTTTCTCTGTCTATAATAACATTCATAGGTTCAGACCCTTTTTCATTAATTTTTAAAGGTTTAGCTTGAAAAAAAGGAAATAAATACCTCTTTGTCCGTATGTACTCTTACAAGTTCTAATGGCCATGCAATGAATGTCCCAATATCTTTTTTGACCGTATGAATATCATCGTCATCAAGTGGAATAGGTAGCTCTTCATTTGGATCATGAGCTACAGTAATCGTCACTTTCAGATGATCTTTCGGAAGTGGTCTATTATGCAGCATGTCATCTGGGATGTTGAACATTGTAACCCTCACTACAAGGTGATAGGTGGGTGTTGACAGATATAAACCACAATAATTATCACCCTGTAAAAGATCAGTACAGTAAAAGTATCAGTGTTTGTCTGATTCACATTTCATGAGAACAATTATTAGAATATTGATTACCATGGCTAAGACATCTCTTTGAGGGTAATGGCTCACCTCAAAGCTGGTGGGGGTGGGGTGGGATCTTCACGCACTGGTTGTTCCTGAGTTGTGTCTTCTTCTTGCTTCCCACCCATAAAGGTTTCTAGCAACTCTCCCTACCATTGTAATCATTCTTCAAGGGTTGCTAGTCTTTCACTCATTTGTTTCAATTTTTCATCTCTATCATCAGTTTTTCTATTATTCTCAAAATATACTCGGGGTGTCACCCCAAACCCCACCCCTCTGACACGACCGTATTTTTCTGGCTAGTTCAAAGCCGTTGATAATAGGTCTGCATCTACTATAGGAGTAGCTGATTCTTGTGACTGTCGGATATAAGAATATAACTAATTATTTTTCTGTAATAGAAATTTATAAAAATTCTTTTTATCGTCGTGTCATACTTACACATATTTTTCAAACATTTGTGTGTTATCATCTACTAGCTTCCCTTCCTTATTCACACGTTCCACCTTCTATAGCACATGATTTGGGATGGAAGTGTCTTTGGTTTTAGACTCATCAATCTACATATAAACGTAGAAAGATAATTATGATGTTTTTTATTGGAACCTAACAATATTACTGTAAATTTAAAATACCTACCATTTTCTTTTCTAGTGAAGTGTACCCCATCCATTCTTTATGATAGGGGTACGTTGGTTTTGATGCACGTTCCTTATTTTCAGTACAAAGTTGTTGTTTCATAAATGAAATATTGACAATAAAAGTGATGAATACACGTATCCTCAAACAACATATTATCACCCACAATGTACCTGAAACTTCTCATCCCCACGATGGCCAATAAATTCATCCCATGCTTCTTGGGATATCAGGTGAGCGTAAACAGTGGGTGTGTGTGGGTTTATTTTACCTTTGGAATATATAAGGTGACATCTTGTTAAAATAGAGAGAAAACCTCGATGAATCCTTCCTGTAAGAATTAGTACATAATCCTTGTGTGAATCATCTACTATAAATGTACTCTGAAAGATATTGATAAGAGTAAGAAATTGCTTCATTATTTTATTTTCTAGTATCTTAAAGAAATAAATTAATAATGTTATCATAATTTCTTCCCAGATCAAATCCTTCAGCCCGAACACAACATGGTGCCATGAATATATCTCAATCGGCACATGTTACCGAGTGACAACTCTAATATAACTAAGCATAGCCTTGTTGGGATTCACATGTTGTCCTCGTGCGTTCCATCTGACATCAAATTTGATGACTTTTCTTTTCGCCTTAATAACTTTGGCTAACACCATCAAACTACGACACACTTCTGTTTTCTGAAACGTCGGTCTTTTATTCCCAACCATTTCATTGATATCAGCATCATCTATATGTTCATATGAAATGGTAGCAACAACATGTGCTGATGGTTGTGGGACCTCAACACTAGGAGTAACAATAGGTTCAGAAACTTTTTGTTGCTCTGCACTGTGAGCAGCCACAGTAGGAGCAGCAGCAGCCACATCAGTAGCAGCTTGAGAGACTTGTTCAGCCTCATGGTTAGGAGCACTAGAATGTGTAGAAGTCATTATATGAAAAAGTGGTTGAACAGTTAATTTAGATTACATAAATTCAGTAATGATAAGATAATAACAAGAGATAACAAGATCTATATTACAAAAAAAATATAACCTGTTTATTGAAATCCCTTTATTTTTTTCAATGGCTGAAGGGATTTGACACCTCTTTCAATTTTCCAAATCCCTTTATTGTGGTCTCCTCTAACATACAAAACATCATCTACATTGGGACTGCTATGAAATGATTGTGACATACCACTGAAAGGATCATCCTCAACTAAATTTTCATCAGTCCCTTCAGTAGTTTTGGACGATAACAGAAAAATCGATGTAACATTCCCAAATGATAAAGGGTTAAATGACTAAATGATATGACTCATGTCAACAAGGTACACCTTCCCTTTCGGGAGCTTGTCTGATTAGAACTCCACAGTTAAGCGTGCTTGGCCTGGAGTAGTGATCAGGATGGGTGACCTCCTGAGAAGTTTCTCAGGGTGTGTGTGAGTGAGGAAAAAGCACACTGGAAAGGACATGTGTTGGCCTGTGGGGACAATCATTAGTCAGATTACCCATTCAGGCATGTGGGTGGACCCTAGGGTGGGCCCCACATGTCTGCGGGGGCAACTGGTGGTACCTGGGAGGCCAGGACCCAACGACCCTGTTAAGGCGGGGTGTCTGTGCTCTCATCGGGATCCGGTTGTCACATTTGGTATCAGAGGAGGAACTCGGCCTTATGTGTGCAGTGCACTGCCTGAGTAGAGATGTAGGGTCCACAGTTAAACGTGCTTGTCCTGGAGTAGTGATCAGGATGGGTGACCTCCTGGGAAGTTTCTCAGGGTGTGTGTGAGTGAGGACAAAGCACACTGGAAAAGACTTGTGTTGGCCTATGGGGAAAATCATTAGTCAGATTACCCATTCAGGCATGTGGGTGGACCCTAGGGTGGGCCCCACATGTCTGCGGGGGCAACTGGTGGTACCTGGGAGGCCAGGACCCAACAACCCTGTTAAGGCGGGGTGTCTGTGCTGTCATCGGGACCCGGTTGTCACAAGCAACCACTTTCAGTTTGCAAGATCTGTAATATAAAAAACTTGTTCCATTTGTGATGCCATTATAAACTATTCGTCTTTGTACCCTTGTTTACTAAAATCAAATTTCACAAATCCCCATTCATCTATTTTTAACACCATTGTTGTTATCAACCCATTTGCATTGAAAAATCAGCAATCTGAATGTCTTATAATCCAACTCTCATATTAGTTTGATAATGCCAAAGTATGACATATTTTCCTAAATTGGATTTATGTCCTTACTACCATAAACATGTATCGCTTCAGCCACTAGTGTAACTCTGCTATTTTTGGTATCAGAGGAGGAACTTAGCCTTAAGTGTGCGGTGCACTGCCTGGGTTGAGATGTAGGGTCCACAGTTAATTGTGTTTGGCCTGAAGTAGTAGTCAGGATGGGTGACCTCCTGGGAAGTTTCTCAGGGTGTGTGTGAGTGAGGACAAAGCACACTGGAAAGGACATGTGTTGGCCTGTGGGTACAATCATTAGTCATATTACCCATTCAGGCATGTGGGTGGACCCTAGGGTGGGCCCCACATGTCTGCGGGGGAAACTGGTGGTACCTGGGAGGCCAGGACCCGACGACCCTGTTAAGGCGGGGTGTCTGTGCTGTCCTCGGGACCCGGTTGTCACAATCAACCACTTTCGGTTTGCAAGATCTATAACATAAAAAACTTGTACCGTTTGTGATGCCATTATAAACTATTCTTCTTTGTACCCTTGTTTACTAAAATCAAATTTCACAAATCCCCATTCATCTATTTTTAACACCATTGTTGTTATCAACCCATTTTCATTGAAAAATCAGCAATCTGAATTTTGTATAATCCAACTCCCATATTAGTTTGATAATGCCAAAGTATGACATATTTTCCTAAATTGGATTTCTGTCCTTACTACCATAAACATGTATCGCTTCAACCACTAGTGTAACTCCACTATTTTTCATGGTACTATCTTCATCATGTTCATCTGTATAGAATGTTTAACCATTAATTAAATAACCAATATAAGATAATACATACACACTTGGTCTGACGGCTAGCCATCGAAGTCATTCTGAAATTGAATTCGGATTTTCATCCAACTGTTTAAAAATATGGTCCTGAAACCATCCTATAAACTGGTGATTATGTGTATTTGATAACTATTTTTCATACCTTGATGGATTCAACGGTCTAAGAATTTATTTGTGAGTTTCAATATATAGAGCAACCTCCCAAGTGTTAGGCAAAACATAAAGGTGGGCCTGCTCCTGATTTGTAATACTGATTGTCACAACATATCTTCCAGAAATTCCCTCACCCTCAATGTGTCAAGTGTGATGAGATTTCAGGAGACCAATTCTTTCCACATCAAATAGGTATTCGGTACAAAATTCAATGTCTTTCCTCAACAATATGTCGCTCCACTATACAACCCTCTGGCGGACTTCGATTTTTGACATACCCTTTCAAAATATTCATATACCGTTCAATAGGATACATCTATCTATAGTGCACAGGACCACAAAGTCAAATCTCTCTCACCAAGTGAATCATCAAATGAACCATCATATCAAATAATGTTAGTGGGAAGAACATTTCTAATTCACATAATTTGATGAAAATTTCTTTTTCCATAGCTGGAAATTTCACCGGGTCTAAAAATTTGCTATATATAGCTTTGAAAATTAAACAATGTTTGGTTAACGTGTGACAAACATTCTTGAGAAAAATTCAACATAAAGCTATAGGAATTAGATCTTGCATCAAAACATGGCAGTCATGTGATTTCAAACCTTTTAACTTGAAATCATTCATTGACACAGTGTTCTTGATATTTGATGAATACCCCTATAAAACCCTTACATCATTGAAGAAGTTTCAAAACAGATATCTCTCCTCCCTATAATGAGTATAAGTAGCTAGAGGAAGAAACATTCAATTTTCACCCTTCACGAGAGCCAACACTTCTCGTATTCCCATGTAAACTAAACCGATCTCTTTTTCCAACCGATTTTCATAAGGTTTTTCAAAAATGGTTTACCAAAAACAGTGTTCACATCTTTTACTTTCTCAAACAACTGATCACCTGTTAGTGGAGAAAGTGTTGTGCATTTTTTTGAACTTCCATTGAATGATGTCGTCCAAGATTGGTACTTATGCTGACGAGGTAGAAATCTACGTTGTCCTAGAAACATAGATTTTGATGAATGTTTCAACCTAATTGATTCGATATCTTTTTCTCACACAGGACACCCTTGAGTTCTTTTAATGCTATATCCTGACACATTTCTATAAGTAGGGAAATCATTTATTTTCCCATACAACATCACTCTCAACGTGAAGTATTCACTTTTATAAGAATCATATAACATAACACCTGAATCCCACAATAACTTCAAATCCTTGATCAAAGGAGCCAGATAAAAATCAATATCGTTACTTGGTTGTTTTAGTCCTGATATAAGCATAGATAACATGATGAATTTCCAATTCATGCATAATCAGGGTGGCAATTTATAATTTACCAACATAACAGGACATATACTATGAGTGCTGGTTTGAAAACCAAAAGGATTCAATCCATATGTAGATAATGCAAGATAAAGGTTTCTCGGCTGTTTTCCAAATTTAGGATACTCATGATCAATTTTCTTCTATTGAGGAGAGTCGGTCGGATGACATAATTTCTCATCTTTATTTCTTTTATCTACATTCCACGACAATTGTCTTGCAGTTTCTCCACTTCAATATAGACACCTAAACCTTGGAATGATTAGAAAGTACCATAAAACTTTCATAGGATTGGATTTATCTTTCTTATATCGATAAGCACTACACTTTGGGAATTCTGTAAGTGATTTGTTCTCCTTGAGAAACAATATACAGTATTTCGGGCAAGTGTGTATTCTTTCAAAAGTCATACCCATCAAGCATAGCATTCATTTAGCTTCATACTTCCAGCTTGGGAGATCATTATCTTTCGAAAGCATGTCATTCTAGAGAGTAAGTAGTTCTGTAAAACTGACATCACTCCATCTGTTTCCTGCTTTCAATTTATACAACTTCAGTACAACTGACAATGCTGTATATTTAGTGCAACCAACATACAATGGCATCTTTGCACAACTCTTTAACTTCTCAAACAATTTTGGGAAATCATGGAGTTCATCTTCAATTTTCTTTGTCATTTCCTAAATATGATCTTCATCATCATTGACATCTGTAATCACATCCTCCATAAGGTCTTCTTCATTATCCATATTTGTATTCATATCTAATGATCCATAAAATGAAGTTTTACCCCATCCAGTAGCTACATTCACTTTTTCTTTGTGTTTATTCCAACATTTATAACTCCGATCTATTTCATGACATATCAAATGTTCTTCCAACTCCTCTGTAGTAAGTGGTCCAGAATAACAGCAACGCAAACATGGAAAAAGGATTTGAGAAGGATCCTTTGCATGATCCTTTGCAAACTTGATTAACTCTTTCACTCCGTTCTCATACTCTATTATCAAACGATTATTATCCATCCAATATTTATTCATCTCCATCCTATTTGAATTTAAAATATTAGTATTTATGGTTCAAGTACACAAAAAAAGACTTCCAAATACAGTATAAGAGAACCACTTCATTATAAAAACAGATATTAATAGAGCCTAATCATTTCCAATAAAGATTTGGAAATCAACAGAACTAGGATAGACCGCCCATCAAAATCAACACAGCTTCCAAACACAAAGAGGTTCACGGGGATAATCACTTATGTCATAGATGGTAAAACTCACACAGAATCATCCTCTATGGCTCATCCTCCTCTATCGGCTCAACCCTTCTATGGTCAACTAGTTCATCCTTTTATATCTCACCAACCTAAAATACATATGGATAAAAACCAGTAGCCAACTCTATATGTAAATAAATGATTCTCATTATCTATACAATATGGAATTCATTAAATATAATTACTTAAGATTCATTATAGTTTCCTCAAATCACCCCAGTCCAAACACAAGAATAATCAAGAATGATACATCTACCACTCATAGGTCTCTTCCTTGCACTCAATATCATCATGCCTAAATACCCATATATCCACACATACACATGTCAAAAACACATAAAAAACCATATCCACATCATAACCAAAGTACCCATATGGATTTCAATCAGGTTACTCGACTCAAGTGGGGGTGTGTAAGAAATAATAAAAAATATAATAAGTATATAGTCACACATAAATCTCAAACTCTTTGATCCTGAGCTGGTGTTAACCAAACTAAAGACCAATATTAGAGAACCCCCCCCTAGAAGATCTAATAAATCATAAATATAGGTCAATAGATACTTTTTATTGATCATAACCCAATTGAGATTCTGGTAATCAACACACAAGCGAAGGGTTCTAATGACCTTCTTGGTGAAAAGCACCTATTATTCCCAAGGCAACACACTAGGTTAAATAAAGAATTTGAAACCAATTCATCCCACTTATTATTTAGTTCCTTCAATTTAACTAGTTATATATGGTAATATGGAATAGATATTGGTTTTTTACCCATCACTAAGTTCATAGAGAACTCCACATCCCTCTCTAGTGGTAGACCAAAAAAGACTAAATAAAACACTTTTGAAAATTCAATAGCTACTAGGGGAAGTTCACTATAATAGGCTTCCTACTCTAGTTCAATAGCTTAAAAGGATATCATCCCACACAACTCTGGAAGAATAGGGCTAGCTCGACTAGACCTCAGGTGTTATTCTCTATGGGAAACATGTAATTCCCCATCGGGGGCAGTGAAGGATACCCACCGATGATAATAGTAAATCCAAGATTTATTAGAAACTAGTCATTCCATTCTGAGAATAACATATAGGGGAATCATTTTAAGAACAAAAAATATCATATGATCTAAATCTCTGAAAAAGAGAAATCATGAGAGGGGAATCAGAGACCTTACTCCCTCTTTATCCAGAGAGATGTTATAATCTCTATCACATAAGACATGTGCTCTATTATAAGTTTCAATAGTTCTATATTGAGGTTTGATATGAAATAATGATGGGAACCAATATCAAATAAAACATACACTAAAGAAAAAAAATGGAAATGGTGCCTCTCACTATCGCATGACCCACATCAGTTCCTACTAGAGATTAATCCACTGCATGAAGTTGTTTTGTTCCTAATACATGTTTCTAGGATCCCATTTTTATTGAATAATATTACTATGATTTGGTACCTCTCAATATTTATGATTCCATTCCACTACACAGGGTATTAAAAACATGTAAAACCCTCTTCAAGTCGGTTTAATGTCTATACGAGATGTAAATCTTCAATGCTTCCATGCAATAATTCTTTGAGTGTTCAATTTTTCCACATTGTAAAAAGTCATTTGGCCTTTACTAGACACTACAGATGATCTGGAAGAAGTTTTCTATAAAATACCACCACCACTATTTTCACTATGAGCCTCATTCTACTTTCTATTAAACTTATAAGAACCACTAAAATGACCACTGGGAATATAATTAACTCTAGTTAACCCTCACATAATAGTCATTCCAATTTCATCCATAAAATCCCTATCTAGAACATCAAAATTTTAGGTAAACTTTAGCATAAATACTTGATATTGGATATCTGATCAAAGAACCACATAAAACCTTTGGGACTTAAGATTCGTGTTTGACACCACTTAAAGTGAAAACTGGTCAATTTTAGCAAAATTATTAGTATATTGAGTCAATGTCTAATAACCTTAGATGAGTTTGAGAAACTCCATGGACTTACCTGATACCATCGAATCTAGATATAATTGATCCGTAAAACAATTCTTGAAGTATTTTCAATATAAGACCCCATTTAGCTAAACTATAACTATATCACCACTTTCACATAAACATTCCAAGCATCATAAGCACATAAGGATATCACCACTTTCACATTTTTACATTTTCACATGAATCCAATGATCGAAATATCACACCAAAACCACTATTTTACACAAAAAGAAACTTTCCATTTAACATGAACACTAAAACCATTTAGAAACACATTTCACACCACTTCCAAAATTTGTGAAACACATTTGGAAACACAACAAGAAGAACACATATGGAATCCAACCATTTCCATACGAAAATCCCCTTTCAAATTCATACTCACATAAAATCCATTTTATAACATGTTTCAAATCACATTCACACTTCAAAGACACAAATCTAGTTCAAAAAAAATACAACATGCAACAAAAATGAATTTTTCTTTAAAATTCACATTCAACACATCCAAACCATTATTTCTCTTTTAAAACTCATTTCATTTCACACCTTTCACATAGGACATAAAATATATTTAAGAAACACCTCAACAAAGATAACATGAAACATAAAAACATTCTTTTATAAAAAAAAATTCTTCACATGTGGATCTCAAAACCTTTCCAAAACATATTTCGCACGAAAAAAGTAATCCATAGAACACATTAATGAAACTAAGAAAGCATATCAAAATCATCTAATAATGTAAAATCATTGAATCACTTAACACACACATAGAAACTTCCAGAGGTGGAGTTGCACATAAGGAGCCACCAACCAAAGAGAAATAGAGGAGTAGGGTTTACAGGGAGTAGGGTCGAGCGAAGAGGAGGAGAATTAGGGTTTTCGGGGAGGAGGATCCGCCGAAGGGGTTAGCGGGGGAGGATTAGGAGAAGGAATAGTGGAGGAGGTCCGGCAACGTGAAGATCAGGGGGCAGCGGAGGGGATTCACAGGGTTACAATATCACGAGAGCTTTAGGTCACGATAAACCAAGAACACTATGTGACCAATTTTATAAAATATGGGACTATGATTTTATCAGTGCTAAAAAGTGTTTATTAAGGGAATCTTTATCAGCACTAAAAAAGAGATGATAAATCCTTCTTGTATGATCGCTAACATTTTAGTGATGATACATGCCTTCTTTATCAGTGCTTTTTTAGCGCTGATAATGGTTACCATGTATCAGCCCTAAAATTTTAGCACTGATATAAGGAATCTTTATCAGCGCTTTTATAGCGCTGATAAAGATTCCCAGTATCAGTGCTAAAATTTTAGTGCTGATAGAGGGTTTCTTTATCAGCAGTTTTTGCTTATCGCTGATATAAGATGGCGCTTACCTTGCCCGTTTTTGTATTAGTGGGGCCTCCTTCCCCTGTGAAGGTGGGAGGATGTTGTTTCTATAAAACCCGCATCAATTATTTCATTAATGGGGTAGGATGTGGTACTCCTTGTATGGTCATCATGAACCTCATAAAGCCCTCTCAAAACTATGCATCAACACCTATGTCTGGAATGACAGCTGGTGCCTAGACTGGCACTATAGGAGGATCTTCTGGTAGTCCCTGATCAACCATGTATAGTGTTTGATCACTACCCTATAACTGGAAAACAATTAGAGGAAATCTTGGTGGAATGACTTGGCATGGTCAAGCGCACACCTTATATCAGGATTATCAAGGAATGAAACATAGAAATGTATTAAGGGAACATGATAAAGAAATAATTTATGTTTTTCTAAACATGGATACACAATGTGTATATAACTTACACAATGTGTTCCCTTAATCCTTCACATGGGTGGATACTTTTTCCAACCCAGGTCGTGTAACACCCCATACGCACGGTGTGTTGTCCTAACACACGGTGTGTACTTGAATCCTCTTCCCCTGCTCGATTTCCCTTACATGGATAAGCCACATGGTTATCCTATAACAAGACTACATGACCTGTTTATACCATACATGGCGTGTACCACTTAGGTTTCAACTGCCCCTATTGTTAGTCACATGGCCTCAAGAGCATTTTCTGAAATGTCAGAGGCTGCCGACTAGCAGCGAGGGCCTTGGGTGTGATAGTTGGAAAACTATGACCTCATTGATAGAGTAACGCAGCGGAAATAAACAAATAACAATATCAAAAGCAATAGTAATACCATACAATAGTAGATAGTGGAAGTATGAAAGAAATAAATAATTGGAGTACATATATAAATGATGCATGATACATAAGTCTAGGAAAGTATCCAAACAAGTCACAATTCAGGAATACAGAACTAAAATGAAGTTCAAAGAAAAAAAAAACTTCAATAACCTTGCAAGCCTCAGATTGGTCTCATTCTCCCCTGCTCCACAGAAATCAAGTACCTAAAGTAGAAGGGTGCTTTCCCGTATCTACACCTATGAAAATATAATCTATTTGGGCCCAAAATCATGACCGAAACTGGGAGTGAGATGAATCCTAGTAGGCAACCACCCAAAGATATGTGCATAACAGTCAGTGAATATAAATGGTAGGAAATAAGAAAATGAAGCAATAAACAAGGAAGTACTCAAAAGTACATATTCAAATAGTTCATTTACAAACATTTACTTTTAACAATTTAACCAACAAAAATAATACAAGAAACCCTATGGAAATATTCTCACAACCTATCCCCTAAGGTTCAGCTACAAACTCATGTAACCCTCTAGGTAGTTCTCACAACCTAAATCATCTGGATCAAAATACAATAGAAGATATAATAAAGAATCTCTGAGGAAGAACTCACAGTCAATTCTTCCTATAGTCATGTGTAATCAAAGACTCTGAGGAATCACTCGCCATCAATTCCCCCAATAGTCTTTTAACAGTAAACTATAGAAAATATGAGGAAGCACTCAACGTCAATTCCATATGTGGTATCGTAACGTAACTATTGACACTCTGAGGGAGCACTCAGCGTCAATCCCCACTATGGTCTCGCAGCGTGATAAATATAATAGACACTCTGGGAAATCCCTCACCCTCAATTTCTTCTATGGTATCACGACACCAGGTTCCCGCATCCCCTTGTAAAGTAATCATGCACAAATGATAATCTGCTGCCAAATTAAACCTTACAGTGCTACTAGGCTAAATTAGCTACTAGGAATGGCCCATCATATCAGATAAATAATGACTCCATCCTAACAACACTAGGAATGGAAAACAATAACCTAATAGGCAAGGCTAGACCAAACAACCAAAATCAAACAAGCATGGGAAAACACATCCATAGCAAGGTAAATAACCCTATTTATAATCATATATACTCTACTGAAGCACATAAGACATATCAGGCAATATCATGGATAAAATCATAAACACGCAATACCCTGAACAAGGTTATTGGGCACTTTTGTACATATAACTGAAAGTCTAACTACATAAAGGCACAAAACACCTACCTCGATGTTATATGAATGATATACATGAACCTCGGGCATTGAATCTCCCTAGAATGCCATAGATCTACAAAAATGCTAAAAACATTCAACTGAGGAAAACTCGCAAAAGAAGAGGAATCAGGAAATGAGGATCTAGAATAAGGAATAGATTACCATCACAATTCCAATGCAATTGACTATGGTTGAATTGAAGATCAGATGAAGAGTTAGAGGCCTGGAGAAGATTCATGCCATACAGACGCTCTTGGATAAGACAGGTCGAGAAGGAGGAGGTTCTATTGATTAGATGAGACCATAGTTTGTTTAATGAAATAAAAAAAGAAAATACATGGAATGTTATTTCCATGTACACGACATGTACTTTCCTTAACTAGCCTCCACTTTAGGTGGACTCCAGGTCACCCCACACAACCATGTGCTTGGCCATTACACGACCAACACATGATTATGCATGGAAACCGAGTACACATCGTGTACTTATAAATACATAATGATTACTTCTGAAATTTCCATAAACTCCTCTTTTCTCAAGAATAACTAGAAAAGAAGATTCATACCTAAAAACGAAGATTCAGGTTCTTATAGTTTTTGTAAACTCCACACTTTTATAATAATTTTATATTATACAATTCATAATTTTTTTTAATTATTCAAAGTACCGTAGGGTTAAAATTTATGGTTTTATTTATAATGATTAAGTTTTATTAAAAATTATTTATACAAAACATAATTATCTACTCTAAAGGATTTTATGTAGGATATATGAAAGGATTTTTTGATGGATTATTACAATTTTTTCCATATAACATAACATAGGGTAATGTGAATGATTACTCATATAAAATATTTTATAGAAGATATATTAAAATAGTTTTTGATATGGTGTAAGAAGTTGTTACATATGATGTAACATAAAGTGATAGTACACTATGTCTATGTGAATTTAGTTCAAATTGTATATTAATATAAATATGCACCAAGGACTAAGAAATTTCATGGTAGGTTGAACTATGCCATGATTTTAGTTGGTGTTTACCATGATATTGTAAATGTCACTAGTCATGGTTTTCTGTTTGATAGTGAATGTGGTTTATTATAACGTATTTTTATCAACAATTCTCTTATCTAGGCTATCATGATCATTTCAATCATTTTCTGATGATTTTATAATGGGATATAAAATAATATGAGTTTTTTTTTTAAATCAATATTTTATAAAGGTTGAGTAAATGTTAAAAAAATTTGTAACTTTTTTTAGATAATTTTTATCCTCTAAGTTGATTTAATAGATAATTTTTAAAAATAATTCATCCATAGAAAATCTTTTTTGGACTCACTAGTTTCGATAATCCCAAATAATGTTTTGATAATCCCAAATAATGTTTTGATAATTCCAAATAATATTTTATTTATATTTTAATTATGTTTCTCTTACATGATAATCATTTATGTGAATATCAGATTTATATCAAAGTGATAACTATGTACATTTAATTTCACTGCTCTCCAGTTTAAAGCTCACAGTGTAAAATTTCTCCAAGTGCAAAGGTCACCGATGCAAAGGTAACTGATGTAAAGGTCACCAATGCAAAGGTCACTGATGAAAAGGTCACCTATGGAAAGTTCACAGATGCAAAGGTCACCGATGCAAAGGTCACTGATGCAAAGGTCAGAGAGAAAAAGGTCAATAATGTAAATGTCACTGATGCAAAGGTCACCGATGCAAGGCTACTATTGAGAAGTTGACTGATGTAGAATAATCAATTGAAGGTAATCGATAGAGAATTATTAATTTAAGGTTACCGATGAGGAATTATCAATTGAAGGTTACAGATGGAGAATTATCAATTGAAGTTTACTGATGGGGAATTGTCAATTGAAGGCTACCAATGGATAATTATCAATTGAAGGTTACCGATGAAGAATTATTAATTGAAGGTTACCGATCGAGAATTATCAATTGAAGGTTGCTGCTAGAGAATAATCAATTGAATGTTACTGATGGAGTATTATCAATTGAAGGTTACCAATGGAGAATTATCAATAAAAGGTTACTGATGGAGAGTTATTTATGGAAGGTTACCGTTGGAGAGGTTACCAATGAATGTAGCCAATGTACATTTACTATTGAAGCCTACCGTTGTGCAGGATATCGTTACCAGTCTACCAAACTCTTCTACTCCATACATTTCCAAAATTTTAAGATTATTCTAATGGTCACATTTTCTTACTTTAATTCTTCTGACATTAGTTATTACATATTATATACATATCGAGTGACCGTATTTGGGGACAATACGAGGTATGAGAAAGATCGCACATGATGTACTTATACCTATTGTCAGATAACAAAAAATAAAAGAAGAAAAAATGGTGGGAGTGATGATATAGACACAAAGGAATATAAGCATGTCTGAGAATATGACGAAACCTACTCTCTAGATCAAAGACGAACCATTCAACACTTACACTGAGAAATCACAAGCTCCATGAAGATAATTTGAGGAAAAACTCTCCTCTACTTTCTGTACTTCATCAAATCTCAATCAACACAAGAAGTCGAACAATCAATTTTTGAAATCCATAACCTATAGTTGCGACACTCTGTTTTGAATACAACTTCCATAGAAAGGCTCGAACATCGAATTCTTCACTTCAAAGAGTCAAGAGCTGAACTGCAAACACATACAGCCTTCTAAACTCAATATCGTCATATTTTCTCTACTGTGTTATTTTTTTTACATTTTTGAGAAGTGTGTATTTGTGTCATACACACTGTCTCATGTTCTTGAACTGGAAGATACAGAAATCCTCACATCAAACTTTCATTTCTCCTTGTTTTCCGATGTATAACTGTGGAAGAGACTATGTGTGGTCCATGTTGTTTTTCATTCCCACAAAAAATTGTGGTAGAGGGTGTAAACCCTGGATAGTTTACAAAAACTGTTGTGAATTTCGATACCATATGTGTATCAAGTTTATTAATTTAAACTGCTTGGGGCAGGTGATCACCAAGTGGAGAGGATTGTGTCTCGGGTTGAGACTGAACCACTTGTTTAACCTTTCTGTGCACTATGTTTTGTTATAATCTGTTTTATCTATTTTTCACTGCTTATTACTAAAACATTAAAAAAAATCATTCACATTGACAGTTAGTTTTGTTTAGTGTGTATGTGTGTTTAATTTAGTAAACTTGTTTCAAAAGTTGAAGAAGTGTTTTACACTAATTAAACTATGGACTAATCACCCTTTGAGAAACTTGTTGACAAATTAGACATCTATATCTATACTGCCTTAATTAAATAGATTGTTTACAAAATTTGGGGGATCTTTAATATAAAATATATAACATAAATTTTAGTAGGAACTCAATTCACCCCCCCCCTCTTGATATTCCACTCCGACCAACATTTGGTATCAAAGGTGTTAATTTAGTTTTTATTACTATTAACTGTACTGTTGTGAAACTTTTCAAATTATTTAATTGTGATTTTAGTTATATCTTAAAGATCATAAATTTTTTTTTATTTCTAAATTTTCCGTTCTTTACAATTCTAGTTAACAATGGATAACTGTTTTGATGGTTCTACTACTAACATACCACATTTCCTTAATGCGAATAACTATAATCAGTGGAAATTAAAAATTAAAATGTATCTAGAGAGCATGGGACCTGAAATCTGGGACAGAATTGAAGAAAAACATGTATTACCTATTACTACTAGGGACACATGGTCTCAGCTGACTAAAGCCACCTATAATAATAATTATAAAGCAATGAGTGAATTGTATTGTTCTTTAGGTGATGAATAATTCAATAGAATATCTTCCTGTAAAACTGTATATGAAATTTGGGATACTTTAGCTTTTTCTCATGAGGGAAAAACCAATGTTAAATAAATGATATTGAATACTTATTCTGTTAAATATGATAATTTTAAGATGAATCCTGATGAACCTATCTCTGAAATGTATCTCAGGTTGTATGAAATAGTAAATACCATGTGTCTACTTAAAAAAACAGTGGACACAAAGGATCAGATTATGAGATTTATTTGATTCCTACCTGACAAATAGAGTGGAACTTCTGTTTCTATTCGAGAATCTTGTGACATAGGCAAGATACCAGTGAAGGAACCCTATGGGGTTTCCCTGCTTGATTGGGGATCACCGCCCATGTATAAGTGGTCACAGCGATACCAAGAACCTGATCTTAGGAAGCAAAGCTAAAGGATCCTGCTCTAGACTCACTATAAGGATACCACTACTCTATCTGAAATCATCCTATAGAGGGGATCAAAACCTGTACTGTTGTTCTAATGCCACATGAACCCTAATAGGTACAAACGAGGGAGTTCACTCAACTACTGCTCCTCCGAACACTGCTTACCCAAGCGACCCTTAACATCTACACACTGTGCACCTCCTAGGACTAAACTAAGGCCACCATCACATTTTATGAAAAAAACATGTAGTATAGGGTATTTACTTGCCCAAAATGGACAACCAGTGAAAAAGGTATTATAAAATATATCAATCCCATGTGATCCCCACACCATGATTTTAAAACTCATCAACTAGATTGCAGTGTTGTGATCCCCTCGAAAAAACGTATGAGATCATCTAATCATTCTTCCAAAATGGACACCCGATGAAAAATTCATATTTCTCTATAAACGCCCAACCTGGGCCTCATGGGGCTCACACCCTGATCTCATTCCAAGCACCTAGAAACTATTCTGAAATTTACTCCTTACTATCAGGATCATAATGCCACTGAAGGCGCACCAATCATATGCTCCCTGCAGAAGTTATGGTGGGTTGATGTGGAATAATAGTAAAATATTATTATTATTTAAACATTTCATATCCCCATGCCATGAAACTGAATCATAAAATTCTTGAATCAGATGAAAAAGTTCCCCCTTGATAGAAGGATCGTTTCGTCGCAAACATCTCACAAATCAGACTTTTGGTTTGCGAGTTACGTGGGTTTAAATAACCCACATAAAATTCTGGACGAACCAACGCATGTCTCACCAAAAACCATCATGCCAGAGCTGGAATCCATCATGCCAGATCCGAAAACCACCGCGCCACCACCGTCTTTCCAGATTATTCCATGGCCACCACCAAAATTTGTCCTAGCCAAATGAAATCTTCTACGGACCACCGGGAGCATCCTGTTGCTCCAAATTCAAATATGAAACATGTTTCGGAAAGCTCCAGACCCAAACTAACAAAAATTTATAGATATTTGAAAAAAAAATGAATAAATGGGATCTTGAATTTTAAAACTCAAACTTCCTACCTCACAGGTGAAACACCGAAGCTTCGGGTGCAGAACAATGCCCGCAACGCGCTGAAGCTTGATCTGCAGATGATCGGCGCCAAAAATGGTTGTTTGTGGAACCTCGGTTCATCGAAGGAGTAAGGGGAAGGGGGGGCTCACCCTGAATAGAGAAATAATAAGGGTGGGGGTTAATGATTTTATGATTTTTAATTAATTAATTAATTAATTCAATAATTGTCCACGTTCCCGACCAAGCCTCCCAATGCAAAAAGGATTAGGTCACCCCTAGCATAAACGAGACATTATGAACGTAATGGTGGGCTCAAAATTTCAATCCAAGACTCTGTTCAAGAGTTATTCGAGCCGAAACCCATAAAAAAACTCATACATTTATTTATGAAAACTCCATTGGTCAATTCTTTCTATAGAAGGCCCACGGCCGTAAAGGTTAGACCCCGCCTAGGGTAAACCACACCTTCCAGATGCAATTATGCTCTTAGATTTATGATATGAGCTAATGTTTATGTGATAACCCATCTCCTTAATTTTAATTATATAAAAATACTTAATATTTTTATAAAAAATAATTCCAGGCACACCAGGCCTCAGAATCGCACATTGTCTTCATGTCGAGCTCTAGAATCATTTCTAGGAATATTCCAAAGTATGAAAAAGAAAAACCTGAGTCAATACATCCTCACCACCTTAGGAATTTTCATCACCTAAAATACAAAAGCATGAGGGAACAAAACTGAACTCTGAACTAGGTTTCTCACTCCATCATGTTCATCAAAAACCACAATAAAAACCCATCTAGGGTTCCTATTCTGTCAACTATCACTCACTCCAGGGAACCCAAAAACTTTCTCACAAACTCCTAAACTCACAACCCTTCCCTGAACACATAATTCAGAGAGAATTCATCCTCCGCACCTTGATATCACCCGCTTTGGGTGGCACTGACTTTTCCACATAGTTTTAATCACATAAAAATGAATCTCAGTGGGGGAAGGATCACTCTTCCTCATGCATTCAAATCACATCAAAAAACAACCACTCAGGGTCTTACCAATGCCTAAAACAAACATCGAGAAAGAAATGGAAATGAAAGAGTACTGACTAATAGTGTCTAGAAAAACTAATATAAAAAGAATAACAGACACAGAGCATACCTCTATCCATCCACAGAGCCTCTAGGTCAACATCTTATAAGGCCTTCTATTGTCCTCGCCCCCATCCCCCAGCTCCTTGAGCCCGGTGTGGACCACCTTGGGGTGGTGGCGGCGACAACTTGTACCGACTGCCACATCGTGCTGCTACACCAGCTATGTCTCCACGTCCGTCACCCTATAGAGCTCCATACTCGAGACGCTGCAGCTGGCAAGGAATCCTTTCAACCGGCTCACTCTCAGTAGCATGACAGGTCATACAATCTCTAGCAAGATGTCCCAAACTAAAGAAAGTGTAACACTGCCTCTCTTGCGGCTGACCAAAACTGGCTTGAGAACCCTGAGATCCTTAAGCCCTATATCCCTCATCTTGGGGTTGCCTCTTGAAACACCGAGCACCTCTGGATCCCCGTTCCTGCTGTTGGATACCAGCTACCGAACCAACTACCAATGTCTCAGCTCCTATGTGCCCATCACTAACGGGCAGAATCTGCTCAGCCATAAATCTCTCTATCACCATGGCCCACTCCAACACTCTAGCATAGGTGGGTAGGCACAAGGAAACCACACCTACCCAGATGTCTCTACGTAGGCCTTGCTCGAAGGTTTGATCCCTAAATAATGGGTCTTGAACTATATATAGGGAGTAGCATTATGGGTTTGTAAACCTTGCTTAGTACTCCAATATATTCATATCTTCATGCTAAAGCTGAATAAGCTCCTGGATCCACACTGACCACAATGTTACCAGATAGAACTCTTCCTTGAAGATACACTCAAACTCTTCCCATGTGAGAATCACATCGTTGTGGGATTGTGTCACTAGAATCCACCATCACCTTACCAAACCATGAAGAAGGCTCACCGCTAGGAGAACCATCGGATCTGGAGGTGTCCTCACCAGGCTTAAAAATCGGGTGACTGCTTCTAGCTAGTCATCAACTGCCTAGGGGTCTGGATCACTCATGTACTATAGAGGTCACTGCCTTTGGAACTCATGCAGTGCACTCAGCCTGCACGCATCCTTGTCCTGATCTTCCAGCACAACCAGCTTCTCGATAGGTGGTGGCTCAACAGGAGGAGCACATAGAGTTCTATCCTCAAAACATGTACCCTACTCCAAATCCACTACTTAGGGAGGATAGTCACCACAATTTTTCTGCAAAACCCTCGATGGTTGTCATCGTGGAGACATCCTTAAATATAGTCAAGATGACTCATGATCAAAGTGTATATCTAGGGAGCTAACTCAATAAGGGGAAGATAAACCCATAACCCAGTACAATATAATGCATGTATAATAATTCCCCTGTGACCATTGTCCAAATGTATCGAGTCGAAAGTCAGTTTTTTAGAGTATTGGAGAATAGACATGTCAGCCACCGCACCAACATTGGAGTCCCTGGCCTGAAATCCAAACTCGAAACATCCTAACACTAGCTCTATGAAACCCAAGACAAATATACAGCTAGACCACCTACACATAGAGACCCCAAAGGTATAACCTCTTCTAATACCGCTTTTTCATGACCCGACCCAATAAGGATTGAGCCGCAACTCCCCAAGCTCACCTCCAAAAGTCTAGGGGTTAGAGACTAGCGCTGAGTAGGCTATCACACACAAGGGATCCCTTATCATATCATACATGTACAGATGCATCCATATACACCTCCATGTAACAATGAAGAGATATATAAAAACTGAAAGTAAAATTCATGTATATATCCATCCCACACCAGAGTGAAACAGATGTACAAAAAGGGAAAACATAGGGCCCACCAAAAAAACTATGAAAGCATCCAACCTGCTCAGAAGTAGGGGATTTTTATCAAAATTACCTACTGGAAAACTCTTTAGTAAAGCTCCGCCAGCTTCGGGTCCTCTTGGGAGTTCGTCGAATGGCCTGTGGTCTGCATAAGACACAAAATATGTTCGGGAAAATCCCATGCATGGGTGAGTATAAAAACACTCAGTAGGCACCCCAAAAACCCAAAACAAAATAGAGAAACTAAAAGACAATAGTCATCTCATCACATCCAAAGGGAAGCCAAATAATAGAGAAAATCCATCTCGAGACCATCAGTAGCTAAACATGACTAGTTATCTCAGCTCAAGTATATGTCCATACATATACCATGAACATCCAGATATAATAGTCTCAGGCACCAAGCCTCATAAGGTTCCAACCTCAAAACCAATGACATGCTCTACTAAAATCTCTGAGGCTTACACAAACCAGGAGAACACATTCCATGAGTTCCGTCATCCCAGATGACACTCATCCAAGAGATACACTCTATCAGGCCTCAGACCACCATCCCATATGGCCCATCTAAGAGAACACACTCATTGGACATCATCACTAAGAACACCATGCTGAAACAACTGAAACAACAAACTCCTCGGATAGGGGATCACTTCTAGGGTCCGCTAGGGGATACATGAACCCACTCTGGTTACTCCAAGATTTCACAGATAGGGGATCGCTTCTAGGATCTTTTGGGGGATTTAATAACCTAATATAACATTCCATAGAACACATCACTCAAATAGAGGATTTTCACCCATTTAAAGGTGGTCATGATGATGCCAAACCCCCATATAGTATAACTTTCAAAGTATGGAATTGAACTAATGATAGAACAAACCCTACCAAAACCACACACTGAGTAGGGGATTGTATTACAGATGATACCACAACCCTGTAGAAAACCACATGTTGAGTAGGAGATCGTATACCCGATGATACCACAACCCTAATAATACAACCCACTGTGTAGGAGATTGTTTTCCAGATGATACCTCAATCCCTACGGGGTTTTCCATATGGATAGGGGATCACTACCCATGTATAAGAAGTTAAAATGATACCAAGAACGCGATCTAGGGAAGAAAAGCTAGAGGATACTGCTCTAGACTCATCAGAGGGATACCATAACTCTATCTAAAATCATCCTAACGAGGGTATAAAAAACCTTTATTGTGGTTGTAATGCCTCGAGAACCCTCATAAGAACAAACCACAGGAGTTCACTCAACCAATGTTGGTCTGAACATCGATATCCAAAGAGACCTGTAACATCATCACACTACGCACCTCCTAGGATGAAACGGAGGACACCATCGCATTCTACATCAAAAAACAAGCACGATAGGCTATTTACTCACCCAAAATAGAAAACTGGTGAAAAAGGTACTATTCTACGTAGAAATCCCATTAGGGGGCCACCCATCAATTTTGAAACTCATTAAGTGGTTGCACCATTGCGATCCCCTCGAAAAAACATACGATATTGTCTACTTGTTCGCCCAAAATGGATATCCGATGAAAAAGTCATGTTTCTCTGTAAATGCCCAAACATGGCCTCATGAGGCCCACACCCTGATGTCAGCCACCATTCCCAAAAACTATCCTGAATGGTTCACCATAGTATCAGAATCACAACGCCACTGACGGTGTATCAATCTGACGCCCAGTGTAGAAGTTATGGCGGGTCGAAGTTGAATAATAATGAAATATTATTATTATTTCAAAGTTTTTTAGCCCCATTACATGAACCAAACTAAAAAAATTATTTAAGAAAACACAAAAAGGTCCACCTTGATCCAAGTATCATGTTTCTTCAAACGGCTCGCAAATTGGACATTCGGTTTGCAAGTTGTGGGGGTTTAAAACCCCCGAAACATTATGGCCGGACCACCTGCAGTCTCTCCAGAAACTGCCACTCTATTGCGGGGATCCACCTTGACATAGACAAAACCATTGCGTTGTCACCACCTCACCATATTCCACCATGTCTATCACCGAAATCCGGCCTTACCATCATAAATCTTCCGCAGACCACTGGGAGTACCCCGTTGCTCCAAATTCATATCAGAAACATGTTTTGGAAAGCTCTGGACCCAAACTACACAACATTTATGGAGATTAGAATCAACACAATGCATAAACAGGATCCTAGATTTTAAAACTCAAACTACCTACCTCACGGGTGAAACACATAAGCTTCGGGTGCAGAACGATGCCCACAACGTGTTGAAGCTCGATCAACCGACGATCGGTGCCAAAAACAGCTGTCTGCGGCACCTCAGTTCATCAAAGGAGGAAGGGGAAGGGGGGATTTCCATACATAGAGGAAGTATAAGGGTGGGGTGGGAGTTGATTAATTTAACTTTTTAATTAATTAATTAATTAATTAATTCAACAATTGTCCACACCCCCGACCGAAGCTCCCAGCGTGAAAAATAATAGGTCGCCCCTAGGGTAAATGCGGCATTCTGAACGCAACGACAGGATCATAATGTCGATCCTTAACTCCATTCAGGAGTTATTCGAGCCGACACCCATAACAAAATATCCATTTATTTACAAAAATTCCACTGGTCACCTTTTTCTAAAATAGGCCCGTGCCCCGGAAAGGTAACACCCCGCCTAGGGTAAACGAAACATTCTGAATGCAACCATGCCCTCAGATTTATGATCTAGACTCCCTTTTAGGAGATAACTGATCTCCACCACGTTCATAGTATAAAAATACTTAATATTTTTCTTAAAAAAAAATTGGGCACACCATGCCTCAGAATCCCGCGTCGTATTCATGCCTAGCTTTGAAGTCATTCGTATGAATATTCCAAAGTTTGGCAGGGAAAAACCCATGTCTCTACAAACTGTGAGATAATTTTGCGATCGAGGGTGAAATCAAGGTGTGATGATGGAAGAGGGAGACTAGAGGTAGACCAGAATGCATTAATGGTTCCTTTTCATCCCAGATTCGATAGTGTGGCTACAGATGGAACATGGGTGGTTTCCTGAGCATATTTCAAGCCTGGAATCCAAATCTACAGCCACATGAATGTTTAATGACTTTATATTTTTGTTATATGGTGGGAATGGTGGTGGAGTAAATTTATAAGAGGACATGGAGAAGATAACTAGTGTTCTCTAGAAATATCTGGTTACATGGCTTGTAATCTATAATTACACACATTTTGGGATATCCTAGCTGTGGTGCTAGGGTTTCTAAAATGATTTAATTATCACATGGAAATTATCCCTATCACATGGACTATAACTTGTGATCATTTTATTGGAATTTAACTCATACGTTACCTTGTCATGTGTAGGCCAAAGTACATGAACTAGTGTAGATGTTCATGGATAGGTTTCTATGGGTTGTTACAAGGGGATGACTGATGGTACACGGACATAGACAGATGACCCATGCAAGGTTTCCAGAATTCTATACATGCCATGTACTATTCTTTCATTATATATATATAGATATTTACATGATGTGTGAGGTAGAACCGCTCAGTATGATTAAGGGTTGGTTGGATACAATGTGCACCCCTTATACATGTTGTTTACGAACTTTGAGGGTGTTTGGAGCCCTTCATTTCTTCAGTTTTTACAAGTATCAGTTGATCCTGTTCCATTGGTACATCCCCTCAAGGTTACCATGAAGAACTACATCTATATTCTTGGATTGTGATCTCTTCTGGAGGATGGGTCTTAGATTGAGTTTATGGTGTCCCTCTGTGAGACCGATGTGTGATCCACAAACATTTAATACCGTATGTTGGGTTTGTGAAATCGATGATACATCCTTGAGAAGGGAATTAATCCTCCATCTAGTAGTTAGTTTCAGTATGGGTCATGGTATCATTATAGTATGATCCCCTACATAGTGGGTTAATCCAGATTTGGTTTGTTGTGTCCCCCAGAAAACTTACGTGTGACCTCTTATTTGAGAATTGGGTCTTCACAGACTAGTGATATTTCTTAGGTGGGGACTAATCATCATGTCCTATTGGATGAGTGTCTCTAATTTAATCATGTATTGTGGAGTATATTTTCTTGGAATGATAATTTCTTTGAGAAGAATCATTTGGTTGATAGTTTGGTTGTTATCGCTTTGAGGTGTGGTATCCTTCCTAAGTATATCTGGGGTTTTCATGCATTGATTTGTAAATATTTTTATGCGTTGAGAATTCTTGATGATACATGTTTAGTGTTTTTATGGGGTCATACTGGGTATTGTTATATGAACCCTTTCAAGGGATCTTCTCACACGTGCCACGTCTTATGAAGATTATATCCCATTTGATGGTGTCCTAGGAGTACATTGAGTGAGTAAAGCATAGAATATTCCTGATATAACGATGTGTTTTTAGGGTGGGTTCAATTGAAAGTATTCCTCTCCATTAGAATATGTTGTAAACTCTACAGTTTTTTTGGTCATATATTTATACTCCTTTATCACTTTTAGTAATTTATTATCATACTCTGATTGTGGGATCCTCGATGTATGCATTGATTGGTTTCATTTGTTTTTTTTTCAACATTTTATGGTCTTGTATATGTGTGTGTTATTATAGGTAAATTAGGCTATGGAATCCCATGTGTGTGATATTACTACTCAGCAGTAGTCTCCATCCTTCGAATTATTTGTGGTGGGATTGGGGTATATGCGATTTTGGACCTATTGGGATGGATCATAATAGAGTGGTGTTAGTGGAGTTATTTCTACCATAGGACCAGGTTCTGTGATATTGGTTTTTGTTTTAAGGAAATAATGTTTTGTGTTTTGGGTTTGGATTTTAGGTTTGATTCTCCAATTTTGGTGAAGCGGATGATGTATCCAACAAATAGAACTCTATTCACATACCATTCGACTCAATACATGTAGACAATGGTTTCTGTAAAAATAGATGTGCATGCATCACCTAGGAATTATGTTTGGTTTCCATGTGCATCCTGAGTTATCCCCCAAGATATATTATTTGACCGCATAGCATTTTATTTATTTCAGGATTCCTTTGAAAAGATATACGGCATTAATTACAATTCATGATCATGAGGATGATTCTCCAAGTAATGAAGCTTCAGTATGGGGGGCATGTACCAGTGATGGAACCTCTGGGTGGTTTATCAGCTATACGACCACCCGTTGAATAGTAGTTAATACTGGTGATTCCAACAAATTATAAATGAAGGATGAGTGAACTACATGAGTTCTATAGGTTGCGGTATCCCAGGTCTCAAGGTGTTCTAGACCCCCAGGCTACTCAGGATTGGTTAGAGGCAGTCACTCAAGTTTTTAACCTTGTGAGGATGACTACAGATCAGTTGAAGGTCCTCCAAGTGAGTCATCACCAGGGATCGATTGGGAAATGGTGGTGTTTAGTGACCTAGTCATGTTAAAAGATAGATCTATGGGTTTCCAGTTATTTTTAGTGGTGGAGGAGTATGAAGATGCCATTACTAAGGACATTCTAGGCTTACCACCCCATTGAGATCTAGACTTATGCATTGGATTACACCCTAAGATGAGCCCCAATATTTTCACCAGCATATCATACGGCTCTCAAAAGGATTCTTGGGTTGATGGTATAGTTAGAGGAATTTCAGGAGAAGGGATTTATGTGACCCATCATTTCCCCCTGTGAAGCCTCACTTCTTATATCCAATTATATATATGGGATATTGAATTTGTGTGTGGGATACCAACGCCTAAACATGGTGATCTTAATGAAAAATTACCCTATATTTGGGATAAATAATATCTTCAATTAGTTGATATGGTAATGATGGATCTGAAGAATTTATCTCAAGTCAGGCTATCACTAGCTATGAGTATAGGGTGATGATATATTAAAGATGAAATTAAGATGTCATTATGGTCACTAATAGTACTTAGTAATTAACTTTTTCATGAAGAACACCCCATAAGTATTCATTTGAGTAATGAACTAGTTTTAGACTTTCATAGACCAATTTATAGTAGTCTTCATCAATGATATCCTCATGTACTCGACATATAAGGAGAAGCGTAAAGGAAATTTGAGTCTGAACTTGGACACACTCTAAGTGAACAAGATTTTTGGGAAGCTCTTAATGTGTCAGTTTTGGATTTGAGAGTTCCAATTTCTAGGAAACATGACCTCAGCTGTAGAAGTTGCAGTGGGCCTAGAAAAGGTTAAGGAAGTTCTATCTTGTGATCCACCCCAGTGTATTACCAATGGGTAGAGTTTCCTTAGGTTCTCTAAGTACTATAAGGGATTTTAACCCAATTTCTCTAGACTAGAATCACCCTTGACAACTTTTTCCTCAATTGGAATGCCTTTCCTATAAAATTAAAGGTGATAGCATTGTTTTCTAGAGTTGAATTAGAGGTTGATGAGTGCTCCCAACATGAGATTTACAGAATAGGGTTTCTAGTACATAGTGTTCTGTAATGCATGAAGGATTTTGATTGGTTGTGTTCTTATGAATAGATAGGTGGTAATTTCCTATGGTTCACATCAGTTGAGACCATATGATTAGAAATACACAAACTATGTTTTTCAGATAGCAATGATAGTCTTTGCACTAAGGAGGTAGTGACACTACCTGATGGGTGAGTGGTTTATCATCAAATCTTACCATAAGAACCTCTAGAATAAATTATATTAGAAGGATATTAACTTATGATTGTGGTGAGGGATAGAGTTAATCCAAGACTATGACTTAAATATTGACTATACTTGTGGTAATTTGAACATGGTGGAAGAAAATCATAGAAGTAGACCATGTTCTCAGTTGTTGGTTGATGCATTAGAGTAGTTAGTATTCTTGAAGACTTCCTTAGTGGATAGGTATGGTGCTTCATATATATAGTTTCTGGTTTTTACCACCACTTCTTTTATAGTGTTTTAGGTATTATTATAATGGAGATACCAAATTTGATTCCTTACATACTCAGATATCCAATGGACATACTCATTATGGTTAATTTGATAGTGGGGAGAACATCATCCTTTTCAGAGGATGGATGATGGTACCTTTGATGTTTCAGAAGGAGGTTATTGAAATGTTTCATATATCCCCTTTTGTGGTATACCCTGGTGTGTAAGATATGTTACATGTCTTCTGATGTCATTTTTGGTGGCTAGGAATGAAAATTTCTCTTACAAAATTTGTCAATAGATGTCTCACATATCTATAAGTTAAAGATTAGAGCCAGGTTCCAATGGGTTATGCTCACCCCTTTATGTTCTAGGGTGGTATTGGGATGAGATATAAATTTCATTTGTGATGGGGTTACTACGTAATACCAGTGTCCATGATACCGTATGGGTGATTGTAGACTGACTCACCATCTCATCCTACTTCGAAGATATTCAACAAAATAGATCAATAGAGATCCTGGGATGCTTGTATGTGATGAAGATTGTACGAATACATGGAGTTACCTTGACAACCATTTTTGTCTATAATGATCACTTCACAACACAATAATATAGAGGATTTTAGGAGGACTCTGGGACTCAGTTTCATTTAATCACATCATTTCACCCCTGAACTGATGGAAAGACATTGTAGACCATTTAGGTCTATAAGGACATGTTGTGAGCTTGAATTTTGGATTTTGAACACAGTTGGGAGGATCACCTTCCCTTGGTAGAGTTTTCATTGGTTTGACACAATTCAGGGGATTATATAGGACACTTTTCTAGGAACAACTTTTTCTACTGATCTAATAGAGTCCACAATCATGGGACTAGAGTTGGTGAGAACTACTAAAAAGAATGTCTATGTCATCTGGGATGGGATGGGAATAGAAAAGAGTCATCTGAAGTCTTATATGACGTGATGATGGTGTTGTCTGGGGTATGAGGAGGGAGTCCATGTGTTCTTGTGGGTCTCAACTAAATGTGAATTATGGGGACTTTTTCAGGGAGGTAGGATATCTATAAGATTTATTGGACCTTTCCAGATACTATGTATAGTCGGTGAGGTGGAATACCTCTTATATATTCCACCACAGTTGGACCAGGTAGACAATATCATCCACATGTCCTAGATGAGGAGGTAAATGTATGACCTCTTGCAAGTTCTCGATTAGGGTGATCTCGAAATTGAGGATATAGATACCTTTGTTGTGTCCCGAGTGGGGATCAAGGATTAGTAGAATATGATCCTTCATGGTTGATCGATTCCCCAAGTGATTGTCCAGTGTTAGCATAAAAATCATCAGTAAAGAACCTAGAAGCGGGAGACCCTGATATTAGCCTAGTGCCCTCATCCTTTGGAGTAGGATTTTCCCTTTTCAGAATGAAAATTCCTTAGGTGGGGAGATTGTAATGACTCTAATATTTCCATGTATTGATTTAGAATATTATATGGATTATTTTTGTGGTAGGCACTAAGAATATGTGATATTCTATGGTTCTGTGTGACCAAAATTAAATTTTGAAATATATTAAATATATTAATAACACACACATTTATGTTTCATAAATAATAAGAATAACTCCCAAATTATGACTTGGATTAGAAATGTGAGAGAATAATCGAGCTCAGAAGGAAATTTTTACCCTAGGCATGACATAAACCTTATCAGTGTTGGGAATTTGTGAAAAATTTGGCCATGATGCTGGTTTAATAAAAATAAGTAAATAAATTTATTTATTTATTTATTTTGTTTTATATGATGTGATGAACTAGAAAATATATTTAAATAGTGTCATGCCTAAAACCTAAGTTCGACCTCATAACATAGGTATTGAGAGGAACCACTAGAGAGGAGCAGTTAGAGGATCATTGGAAGATGAAATCAGATCAGATCAGATCAGATCGAGGATCATATGCCAACTGATTTCATGGATCTCACCAACGATATCAACTTATACCCATTATTCATAAGAGATCAATCAATAATCTAGGTATAATGTTTGGTTTTTGATTTCCATCCCGTTATTTATCCCGTGTAATATGTGGATCGATTCCATGAATAAGAATTTATTAACGCATCAATGGATGATTTGTTTATTGTGGATATTTTTTGTTCGTTTTTTACTATTTTATAATCAAAATCCATGAAAACTGATCAAGGATGAATAAAAATAATCCAAATTTTATTCCTCACATCTTGTGGATTTTGGATTTCTCCCCCATTTCTTGACACATTCATCGAGGAAAATTTCTTTGGATCATGGTTCAATAATTACCCTATATTTGATCCTTGTGCGACTATTCCTCAGTGAAACATATCAATACCATGGTTTAAGTTGACCATATAGGGCGTGATCAAGGAATCATGATGACATATGATGACCAGAGGAAGATCATAATAGATTGGTGGTTTCTGTTCATCCTAGATTCGATGGTGTGGCTATGAACAACGTGCGGTTGCATTTCTTGAGCAGATTTGAAACCTATAATCCAAATATATGGATTCAAGAGTGTTGAAAATACTTAAATATATGATCTATAATGAATATTTTTTTTAGTAACGTGCATAATGACATAGGGGAGGAATCCAATGGGATACAAAAATTCTTGGTTACCCAGAATGTAATCTAAAATTACACACTGTGTTGGACCCCCTTGATGTAATTCTAGGGTTTCCATAGAGATTTAAATATCACAAACCATGTGACCCAATCATATACTGTGTTAATTTTTATAGGTGTATTATAATGTAACTCAAATGATACATAAGCATGTGCAGGAAAAAGTATAAAACTAAGTGTATACAGGAACGACCACATGTATGTAGGTTGGTACATAAGCACAACCAGTAGTACACGGTCCGAGGAAGATGACATGAGAATGGATTTTGGAGATATATACATGTCCTCTACTATTCATACACAATTTTTATATTGATTTTTACATTCAATGTGAGGAATCACTATGTGGTCAGACCATGGGTTGGTTGAACACACTGTGTAGCTCTTATAGACACGATGTGACCCCTTTGAGGGTGTTTGGAGCCCTTATTTATTCAATTTAGACTAGTATCTGTTGAGAATGTTCCCTTAGTCCATAACATTGAGGGTACCATGAAACATTATATCTACATATCTGGATTGTGATCCCCTCTGAGGACGAGTCCCAGATAGAGTTTGACGTGTCCCTCCTTAGGACCAATGTGAGACCCTCTATCATTTTATACCCCAGGTGGGGAATATAGAATCGGTGTGACCTCCTTGATCATGTCATTATGCCTAAATATAGAATATAATTTTAGTAGGATTGGTGGTATCATTGGAGTATGACCACCTACACAATAGGATAATCTAGGTTGGGTTTATGGTGTCCCCTATCGGTCCTAGGTGTGATCCCCTATCTGAGTATTGGGTAATTAGATACCGGGAACATTTATTTGGAATGTACCATTTATCAAGACCTATTGGATGAGTTTATATGGCTGTATCATGGATCATGTAGTATATTCTCCCATAATGAGCATTGATTTGAGTAGAATCTAGTGGATGGATGTTTTCTTGTGACTGCATGGATGCTTGGTGTCCTTCCTATGTATATATAGTTTTTTTTTGTTTTGCATTGATTATTTTTTTATGATATGATTGTTAATAATGATGTAGGTTTCGTGTTTTGGGGTGTAATACTGGTTATTATTATACTCACACCTACATGGGATTCACCTGCACATGTCATGTCTTATACAAACAAAGTCCCATTTGACAGTGTCCAGGGAGGACAAGGAGTTGGTGGAGCATAGCATTATCTTGACTGACTGAGTTTTTTTATTGAGTGGTTTCATTTGATAGTTTCACTCAACATTGGAGTATGTTTTACTCTATGTATTTTTTGGTTGGGCTTATATTTGGATCCCTTTATCACTTTCTATACATTACTGGCATAATCTGACTGTGGGATAATAGAAGTATGCATGCATTGATTTTAGTAGTTTTAAATTTAAGCATTTTATGGGTTTGGATGTGTGTGTTTTCATAAATGTACATTAGGATAACGCCTCCCATGTCTCTGATATTCCTTCTCGATGCTGGTCTCCAGCCCCTGCCCTATTGGAGACGGGCTTGGGGTAGTCATGGTTTGGGTCCCATTAGGCTTTGTCATGAAAATTTTATTACTCCCTCATAAACCATAACAAACAATTATGATACATATCCATACTCTAATAAAATTATAAATAACTAGAACATCCCATCATAAATCACTTATATATATTTTCAACCAATAATATTTTATTTATTCTATACAAATTTCTAACTATTAAGCTTCAAAACATGTCTTGAAACAATTATATTTCCTATTAAACCATGATCTATCCTAAAATTCTTTTCTATGGCTTGATGATTAATTGAATCATCCATATCCATCACTTCTGTGGTATTATAACCCATCTAACCCCATAATAACTATATTGAAGCACCATGGGGCCTCAAGTGTGTCTCCCTATATGTTAGAGGATACTAACAAGCAGTGACGGTCTATGGTGTCACAATGGGTATACTATACACTCATATTAGGGTATAATAAAATGGTAGAAATAAAATAAACTCCACTTTAAAAACATACAATATAATAAAATGAGAAATCATAACCACAACCGACTGAAGGAGTAAAATAAACCACTTTCAATAGCAGAAGGAACTATCCAAATTTTCACATGTGTTAGGTAAGCTCTAACAAGATATCCCATTAGAAGATCATATATAACTCAGAAAAAACCATAAGTTGACACTAAGTCATTACTAGATCACATCATTTGACTCCATACAAGCTATATATATCTATAATCAATAGGAATTCTTGGGTACCAATGTGGTAGCACCACTCGAGAAGGGTATGAGTACAAATTATGAGTTCACTGAAAATAGTTTCCTAAATATAACAAGTATTTAAAGTTCATGCACAATCTGATATGGAAAAATAATAAATAAATAATGACATACAAAGTTCCTATCATGACCATGAGTACTATCCAATTTATCAAAAATTGACCATTTTTCATTATACAGTTCCATATTTCTATGTACATGATACATCAATCCCTCTGGGGTGATATCAGTCCTCTATAAAAATATATCATATTCAAAAAACCAGGAGGTAATATCAAATTTACCATTAAAGCATCACATATAAAAAGACATAGGGGAAAATGAAGGGCCTACTACATATCCATCATATATTATCTTCATGGGTATAAGATTCCACCATGTGTATCACTATATATTATCATTAGGGGGATTGTGTCATCTCTAAATATCACTATATGTCATATTGTTAAGGGGGATTAATGTCCACCCCCAAAATTATAATACATCATAATTATCGGGGTGGGAGGGATGTAGTTACCACCATGGATATCACTATATATCATACTCATCAAGGGGATTAGAACCCTTCCTAGATAACACTATATATCGCAACCATCATGGGGTTTAGTGCCCACATGATATATAATCGTATATCACAATAATTTGGTGATTAACACATAATCTTGGTATAAACATATATAACGACAATCAGGGGGATAAGTATCCCTCTAACTATATTTCATAATCATCAAGGGGATAAGTGATCCATTGATAAATCAATATATATCATAATACTCATGGAACAAGTGTCTCACATGGATATCATGATATATCAAAATCACCTTGGGGATAAGAATCCCACCTACATATCACCATATGTCATAATCAATTATGCTAGAAACTAACTCGAACATGATATGAATTTATGAATTTTTCTTCTCATGTGCAAAACTTATTCATATAACCACATTCATACTTTGGTGTAACCATGCTATCCCACTTTCACTCATTCTCTTCTAAGACAACATAAGACTAGGGAACCCACTATGGCCCCCTTCATCACATCGTATCTTAGACATCTGTTTTGGTCTCTTCTTGTAATTTCCAGCATTATAGGAAAATTTCATCCATCATAAGGAATATAATACCTAAACATAGTCACCATCACCTCAGGACTGATTATGAAACAAATGAAACACTATATAAGAAAAATCCTAAAAGGAATGGAATGATGACCATCTCACTTTCAAGGTTAAGATAAGTAAGTGCTATAATTACCATTGTATACATAAATAATATAGATACTATACTATATGGAAAATCACATAACAGTTGTAGAGGATCACCCACCTCACACATCAATTATCTATCCAAGAGGCTACAAGGTAACTCGATGTTCCCTATAGCCTACCCCAAAGCTATCCTTTCCCAATCAATGGCACTCCCATACTCAAAGGTATCTAATGGTATATATTTCAAGTTAATATATGTTTTTAAATTAAATTTTCACCATTTTAGGGTTCAAATTACATATATAACATATTTATTATCAAGACTATTTTAGTACCCCAGTTTTTTGGATTACATCTTCCACATGACTTCCTAGGGATAGAAAGTATTTATGGTGGGGAGTTTATAACATTCATTTACAGTGATCAAGTAGGTTTTCCCTATTTTTAAGTTCCCTTTTGGTTCAATGTCTTTAGGAGTGGATTTCTAGACTTTCTATAGGCTGCAGAGTTGGTACATGCTGTATACTAGAGATAGACACTATGTAGGTACATGCTGTGTAGTGGAGGTACACGCTATGTAGGTACATGTTGTGTACTGGAGCTATACACTGTGTACTAAAAGTACACACTGTGTACTATAGGTACACGCTGTCACTACCACAAAACTGGGCAAGGCCAGCACCACCCCTTTATCAGCGCTAACGAAAAAGCGCTGATAAAGGGGTGGGGGTGCATTTATCAGTGCTCATAAAGGATGCCTTTATCAGTGCTAAAAAAAGTGCTGATAAAAGTACCCCTTTATCAGTGTTTTTTGTAGCGCTGATAAAGGCCCCCCTTTATCAGCGCTTTTTTTAGCGCTGATAAAGGGATCCCCTTTATCAGCGCTTGTTTAATAGCACTGATAAAGGGTCGACTTCAAAAAAAATTAAAAAAATATATTAATATATAAATATAGTTATTAAGTTATATTGATATAAATATAATTTATAATTTTTAAATATATTTTATATAAGTATAAATGTACATTTACACTTAATATACTTAATATATAAGATATTTAGTTAAAATGGATTCTTAAAAAATTAAAAAAATATTTTTAATTAATAATTTGATTATTATTACGGATTAATAGTCATTTAATAAAAATTTGAAAAATAAAAAATAAAAAATTTAAAAAAAGATCCAAAATATGTTGAAAACGCAACTCAAACATCAAACGGTCATAACTTTTGATCTGGGTGTCCGTTTGAGCTCTACCACATATCAAATCGAAGCCTGTGATGATCTCTATATCGCTGTGACCCGGGGGAACCCTGATCAAGCATTTTTCGTGGCCAAAAGAGGCTCAGAAGGCCTCCAAGACTGAGTTTTTTGTCGGGGTACCCAGATTTTTTAACATTTTGTGGATTTTCAGCCTCGTTTAAGGGGGTATTATTGGATTTTTTTTGTGGGGACTGAATTTATTCCAAGTTATTACATTCATATTGATATTATTTATTTGAAATTTCATACTTTTTTATAATTCACTGCTATTTATAACCAAATATATAACTATATGTACAATATTTTTATATATTCATACCTGAAAATTAAATTTTTTAAATAAATAATTAAACATATTTACATATAAAATATATTATATTTATCTAAATAATAACTAATATCCATTTTATTTAAAATACCAATATATTAATATTTATATAACTACTATATATTAATATAACTATACATATATTAATATAACTATACAGATATTAATATAACTATATGTATATATTAATATAACTATATATATATATTAATATAACTATATCTATATATTAATATAACTATATATATTAATATAAATATATATTACTATACGAATAAATATAACTAAATATATATATAAATAAATAGATATATCATGAATAAGAGAACAAATCAATATAGGGTAGTGGCAAAGGCTTTAGATGCGCAGGGGGGAGGTCTCGAGATCAAATCCGGGTGGAGGCACGGGTGCACGCGCAAGGTTGATTTAAAGGGATAGTGCTGATAAAAAGTGTAGGCGGTGCGGGAGGGCTCTGGAGGTGCAGGAAAGCACTGATAAAGGGGGGGCTCAAGCACTGTAAAAATCCCCCCGATATTGGCAGTATTTTTCTTAATTTTTTTATTTTTTTATTTTTTTTATTTTTTTTATCAGTGCTTTTTCTTAGCGCTGATAAAAGGGGTCTTTATCATCGCTTTTTGGAGTGCTGATAAAGGGGACCCCCCCCCCTTATCCCATCGGCTTTATCAGCACTTTTATAGCACTGATAAAAGCCGTATTTGTAGTAGTGTGTGTAGGTACACGCTGTGTAATGGAGGTATATATTGTGTAGGTACACGCTGTGTGATGAAGGTGCACATCGTGTAGGGGTCAATATCATCTTTTAACCCGAATTGATGGGATTTTCAATGTTACTTATCCATTGTGGTGTACCAAACATGATCAAGGGGTTCACATTGAGACCCAACCCACACCCAGGTTAAACTCACGCGTTCGGCTATTTTGGTTTGGTCTTTCCTTTGACTTTTCATTTCTCTCGACCCTAGGATTCTCATACATGATTTTTAGAGGTTCTCCATATTTTATATTGATCTGATCTTCTTGGGATAATCATTCCATCTACAGTGCGTCTCTCTGGGAAAGTGTCTGTTCCAGTTCTTCGTTGTGGTTCTCCATTCTTCTCACGTATTCTTAGATATTATTAAATCTACTTGTACTCTCCTATTGGGTTCTCATATCTACTCCATTTATGGGTAAATATAGGTTTTTGGACTCCAAATAAGTAGATTTTAGTCTTTTTTGTTCATAGTATAAGAGATCTAAGGTCGTTTTTGTGGAGAATCAACTCGGCTTCTTGTGCATTATTCAACCGTTGTCAAGTTTCGTCAAAACCTTCATGGTAGGTGGATTAAATATCATCTCCTCTTTCTAGAATTAATTACATTAGTTTCATATTGATTAAATTGAATGAAATTTATTGTGAAATCTTGGTTTAAAGCATGGAATAAACTTATTTAGTGATGATTTGTCATTTTTGGTGAAATTGTGAAATCTTGATGAAATATTGTGTGAATTGCTTTAGTTTCATGAATTTAAAATGGTGATTTAAAATTATGGATTTGATGGAATATCTAAATGGTTTTTTGGATATGTTTTTTCAATAAAAGAGAGTTTTATTGAAATGGATTGGTTTTGGAATGGTTTTGATGGAAACAGTTTTCAATAAAAAGGTGATTTTATTGAAAAGGATTTTTTTGCCTGATCCTTAGGAATATTGGTGTGTGATTTCATACTGAATATATGAGGTATTGTTGAAATATTACCTTATTATTGGTTCCAATTGGTTAATGTCACATGGGATATAATTACCTTGTGATAACTTGGTAGATTGATGATAAACCACTCATGAGTATGAAACTGTCACAATGAAGCATGTGTGGGTGATAGAATTATTGTGTGGAATAATTCAGGTATGCAAAAAAGGATATTGAGAAATGGTTTTAATGATTAGTTAGTATTATTATGAAATGTTAGATTTCAGAAAAAAAAATTGTTTTAATAGAACTTGTATACTTTTGGTTGAAAATGGTTTTTGAACTTGATTACACCTAGTTATAAAATATTTTCGGAAAGTGTTTTATATAAACTATTTTATTAAAATATTTCTAACTCTTCTATCCTAATGGTGTGAATTGGGAATTAATTGGGTATAGGCTACTAGGTTTTATACTCACCCCTTCTTTGGAACTTTGGTTCTTTTGCAGATGCAATCTTCCATGATAGGGGAAAAGGTAATGTATCATGTGTTTTTAGCACCACTTAATGATACTTGGGCTGTTTGGTGATCTTAGAGCATGGAGCATGGAGTCTTGTGGTATTATTGGATTATGTAATTATCCTTTCACAATTCACTTTGACAGTTTCTTTTTCTTACACTATTTCAAACTTTTAAGTTGTTTTGTTATGAAAATAGTGGTTGAATTGTCTTTCAATGTTCATGCATCATATAATGAGTTGTTTGGTCATTGTTTGTTTTGTTATTGGTTTATTCATTAAAGGTTAAATCATCCCCACTGGAATTTTAAACCCTTGAGAATTTATTTATAGGATTTGGAGTCTTGGGGATTTCATTTACGTTCATGTAATGATTCATTCTTTTCTCAATCCATTGAGAACAAGCAGGTCATTAGAAATGGTATCAGATTGTTCGGTCCCTTCCTAACATGTAGTTTTCAGTTTTCTTGGTCTTGGAGTTGAAATTAATTATTTTCTATTCATTGGTATGTGATCTTAGAAAGGAGTTGGATTGTTGGAACTTGGAATTTATAGCATAAAAGGATGAAGCTAACACTTTTATTCTAAACTTCATATTACCAGGGAGTAGGGTACATATGTGTTTAGAGACACTTCTAGTATTTTGAAAGCTCATTTCCATGGGTTTAACCAATGAGATGATCATGATATGAATTAGAAGAATGACTTCCCAAAATGAGTGAATACATCATTTGAAGTAATTATTTATGTTGTGTAAAATTGTTGATTTTTTAAAAAGTATGAATTTTTTTTAAAGTAAATATTTTGAAAAAGGAAATGGTTATGGAATTTTGAAAATGGTTTGATTTTCAAAATCAAGAATTTATTTTTTTAACAGGGTTGAATGTGAAAAAGTGGTTTTTTCAAAACAATGTTGTGATAGTTGATGTGATAGAATTTGAAATTCTAATCCATTAGTTACTAGAGAGTGAGACTTACAGAGTTTGTTGTTTGTTTAGAAAATGGAACCCAGTACGCATCGTATAAACCAACCAGAGAAAGATGTAGAGAATATGGTTTCACCTGAGACACTGGTGAACCAAGAATTTGTTTAAAGTATCATTAAATCATTTCAAGCTATGTACATGGGGAACTAGAGGGATGATCCAAGACACGTAGATCATTCCATCCAATTCATGAAGCAGAATCCCCCCATCTTCTGGGGTGATTCTGAACCGGAAAAGGTGGAGGTGTGGCTGAACCAGATGAATTGTATCTTCAAATTCATCAGCACACAATAAGAGATCAAATTCAATCTGTCCATGTAAATTCTCGAGGATCTTTCATGCTAGTAGTGGGAACTAGTACTTCATGTTAAAGTGGATCAAGGCCTTGGGGGGATTTGAGGAATTTTTTAATAAAAAATTCTATCCTCACATGTTGAAGATCTAGAAGACGATGGACTTATTTATCTTGATGTAATAGAATCTCTTTGTCATAAATTATGCAGCTAAATTCATGAATTTATTATTCCTTTCACCAAATGTTGTGGCAATTTTGTCCCTAAAGGCAAGAATCTTCGAATCAAGGCTATGGTAGGAAATTCGATCGAAGATTGAGGTGCTCTCTATTAATGACTATACAGAGATTGTGAATAGAGATGCAATGGCTGAGTGAGACATCTTATGAGCTATGGAAGGGGGAATTATGATCATCCCTAATAGAAATGGTTGAAACTTCAATTATGGGAGTAAGAAAAAGAGAGGAACCGATTTCCAAGGGGGGAGCGGGACTCAGAATTAGACAACAGGATCATTAAATCTTCATCCATGACCAAAGAGCCAAGAGGGATGCTACCAATGTAGTTCCTTTTACTACATGAAGTTGTAGGGTACATTTCCACAAAGATCATACCATAATTTCAACAATATAGACTATCTTAACAACTTCTTTCAAAGTGCTCTGAGGTCAGGTGGTCAATAAACTTCTCAGGCATCACAAGCATCGTATGCTTCAATAGGAAAAGGCTAGAAAAATCAGTCTCATGAATAGAGTAGAGATAGACATGAAGATTCTAGGAATACCATGACTCCTCAACAAGGAAAATATTTTCAAGTCAAGATGGAGAAGAGTGTAGGGACAATGCAGTAGTATGAAGTAGAGGAGATGATTGTTGATGATCAGGTTGGACCATCTACGATGAGAGGTACAATTATTTTGAATACACCCTTATAGAAGTGTTGTTTGATACTGGTGCATTATATTCCTTCATGTCTTCTCATTCTGCTGATCTACTATGATTAAAACTAGAGATTATGCCTTCTGTTTTAAAACTAAAAACTCCAATTGGTGAAAAATAATGTCAAGCATTTCTGTGTAGATCAAGTGCTATTATTGTTGATGGATGTGAGTTGAAATGGGACTTCTCAATGTTGGAGATGTATGTATATGATGTAATCCTGGGTATGGATTGATTGAGAAAGTTCAATGCTCACATCAATTATTATAGGAGAATTGTTAGTTTGATGACTGAGGATAGAATCAAGAATCTCTTTAGAGGAGAGAGGGTACTAATAAAAGGTACAACGAGATTGTTGGAACCAACAGTAGGAATAATCTCTTATGATTTAGTAGTGTTGACTTTGGAATCAGTGGAAAATATCAAGGAATATATTCTTCTAGAAGTTGTGGATTAATTTACATATGTCTTTCCAAAGAACCTCTCAGGGTTACCACCCCTTAAGAAAGTAGATTTTACGATTGATATCATTTTGGGGACCAGTCCTATTTCCCTTTCATCTTATAGGATAGAACCAACAGAGTTAAGGGAATTGAAGGTGTAGTTGGGGATCTAGAAATAAAGGGTTTCATTAATCCAAGTATGTCTCTATGGGAAGCACTAGTCTTGTCCGTGAAGAACAAAGATGGAACTCTTAGACAGTATGTTTATTATAATATGCTTAACCAAGTTACGATAAAGAATCTTTATCCACTTCCATGGATTGATGATATATTTAATCAATTGAGGGGATATCAGTGGTTCTCAAAGATTGACTTGCGATCAGGATATCATTAATTGTGAGTTCAGAGTAAAGAAATTCCAAAAATAGCTTTCAGAAGTAGATATGGCCACCGCGAAAATATAGTCACGCCTTTTGGTCTAACAAATGCACCAATGGTCTTCATGGCTTTGGTGAATCAAATATTTTAGAGATATATAGATTATTTTTCTATGGTGTTTGTGGAAAATATATTGGTTTATTCAAGGAAAAGGGTTGAGCATGAGAAACACTTGGCAATAGTGTTGGGAATCTTGAGAGACCACTATGTGTATGCCAAATTATCAAAGTGTGATTTTTGGATATAAGAGGTATGATTTCTTGGGCATGTGTTTTTTTGAAAAACATTTTTTAGTGGACCCTGAAAGGATAGAAGTTGTTGTCTCATGGCAACCACTGAATAATGCCTTTGAGATATGTAGTTAGTTTTGTCTAGATGGCTAGTAATGACGCTTTGTGCATGACTTTTCATGACTAGATTCTCCAATAACAACATTGAAAAAGTAGAATTCTCCATTCCAATGGATAGAGGAATTCTAGAAGTCATTCATTGAGCTAAAATGTTGCCATAATTCAGCTCCTATCTTGACTTTTCTAGAATCAGTATAGGGATATGTGGTGTATTGTGATGCTTTAGGATTGATGTTGGGATGTGCTCTCATGCATGGAGACCATGTTGTGGCTTATAGTTCAAGGAAGTTGAGAGTGCACAAGAATAATTACCCAACACATGATTTAGAGCATGATATAGTCATCCATGCTTTGAAGAAGTAGAGTCACAATCTCATTGGGGAGAAATTTGTTGTGTTCATAGATCATAATATCTTGAAACACATTTTCTCACATTGTGATTAATATGAGGCAAAGGAGAAGGATGGAGTATCTCTAGATTTTTGACTATGACATTATGTATACACCGGGAAAAGGGAATTCAGTGGCTAATGCATTAATCAAAAATTCATATTCTCTTTTTACAAAAGAAGCTTCGGTTGAATGGTAGTTGATGTGGTCCTAGCTGATATGCATATGGAATCTGATAACCAATGTAGTGTTTCTATTTTATTTTTAGTTTTTGTGGTTCCTAGTTTGGTAAATATGGTTAATGAGGCACAAACATATGACACATAATGTCTAGTTATGAGTTAAAAACTCAACGATAGGGAGACCATTTTGGGATTAAAACTTGATGGGAGTTCAGTTTTGTGTTTTAGATATCAGATGGTTGTACCTAGGGATTGTCAGGAACAAATCCTTTTTGCTTACCACCATTCAAGATGGAATGTACCTCTAGGTACACAGAATATATATAAGGCATTGAAGGTTCAGTTTCGGTGGAGTGGCATGAAAATAAAAGTGTCTATGTTTGTTTCCAAGTGCTAAAATTGTCAGAAAGTTAAATAATATCATCAGAGAACAGAAGGTATCTTGTAGTATTTACTAATTCTAGTTTGTAAATGGGTGCAGATAGCTATGTATTTTTCTAAAGGTCTTGCCAGAATGGTCTAGAAACATGATCCCATATGGATGATAGTGGACCGTCTTACCAAGTCATCTCATTTCATTCCAATTTTTTAAGACTCATATGGTGGAAGATATATCCCATATCTTTATTCAAGAAGTGGTAATGAGGCATGGCGTACCAGTTTCGATAGTCTCAGATAGATATCTAAGGTTCATTTCTCATTTTTGGAAATCCTTATTGAAATCCCTTGGGACTCAGATGAATATGAGTAGTAAATGTCATCCTCGGATAGATTTCAAGTATGAGAAAATGATACAAATGTTGGATGACATGTTGTGGGATTGTTTAATGGATTTTTGTGTCTCATGGGAGGAGAACCTACCACTAGTGGATTCCTCATATAATAATGGATATCAAACCTTGATACATACAGATCTATTTAAAGTGTTGTATTATTTTCATTTACATTCTCTACTATGATGTGTTGAAACATGGGAAACTTCACCGATGGGACCGAGCCTTGCCCAAGAAACGATGAAGAAGATTCAACTGATTAGAAGGAGGATGGAGACAACTCAGAGTCCTCATAAATCTTATGTGTATAATCATTGATAGATTCTTTCATTTATCATGAGTGGTCATGTGTTCTTGAGGATCTCTCCAAGGCTAGGACATCATCGTTTTTGGAAGCAGTGAAATTTATATCCTTGGTATGTAGGCCCTTTTGAGATACTAGAACAGGTTGGAGAGGTGGCATATCGGTTGGCATTACCACCTTGGTTCAGTTCAGTGCATAATGTGTTCCATATATCCCAATTGAAAAATTATTAGCCTGGTCATTACCAAGTCATCATATGGGATCATGTTGAACTAGAGACAGACTCTTCATTGGTATATATCCTGATGGAGATTATAGATTGGCAAGAGAAAGTCTTGCGTAGAAGAAGCATCGATCTATTGTGGGTTTTATGGTATCATGTTCAGATTCCGGAAGAGACTTGGGATTTCAAGAAGGAAATGAAAGAGTAATGATCGGAACTCTTTCAGGGAAATGAGTTTTTTCAACTTTTTGAGGAAAAAAAGACCAATAGTGGGGAGAATTTAGTAACCTCGGTTTCTGGGATTACATATTCCATATGACTTCCTTGGGATAGAATGTCTTTGTGGTGGGGAGTTTGTAACATCTGGTTACCTTGATTGGGTAATTTTTCTCTCTTTCTATGTTTCATTTTTGTTAAAATTCTTTAGTAGTATTTTTTTGGATTTTCTACAAGTTGCAGAGTAGGTACACACTATGTACTAGAGATACACGCTATGTAGGTACACTTTGTGTGCTGGTGGTATACGCTGTGTAGGTAAAAATTGTGTACTAGAGGTACAAGTTTTGTTGGGGTTAAATAGTAGTTTTTTACTTGAGGTGATGGGTATTTATTTTTAACTTATCAAACATGGCCTACATGATGTGACCAAGGGGTACACGTAGTGACCTGGAAACCGCCCAGGTTAAAGTCACACATTTGACTATTTTGGTTCAGTCTTTCCATTATCTCTTAGTTGATCTCAACACTAGGATTCTCGTATGATATTTTAATAGGTTCCACATCTTTGGAATCGATCTGATCAAATTTGGATCTTCGTTGCATATGTAGTGTGTCACTCCAGGTAAGTGTTCTTTTCCAGTTCTTTGTTACGGTTCATTGTTCTTCTCACATATTCTTAGATCTACATAGATTTACTTCTTCTATCCTCTTGGGTTCTCATATCTACACTTGTTATTGGTAGATATAGGTTTTTGGATGAAAAATGAGTTTATTTTTTTCATTTTTTTGTAGGATAAGAGATCTAAGGTAGTTTTTTTGTATAATGAACACGACTTATTGTGCTTTCTTCACCCGTTGTTAAGTTTTTTCAAAATCATCATGGTAGGGGGATTTAATCTCATCTCTTCTTGCTAAAATTGACTGGCTTAGTTTAAAATTGATTAAATTGAATGAAATTTATTGTGAAATATGGGTTTAACACATGGAATAAATCTTTTTATTGATGATTTATCGTCTGTGGTGAAAATGAGGAATCTTGATGAATTGTTGTGTAAATTGGATTAGTTTATTGAATTTAAAATGGAAATTTCTAATTATTGAATTTATAGAATTTGTAAACGGTTTTTTGGGATTTTTTTTTCAATAAAAGGGATTTCTATTGAAATGGCTTGGTTTTTGTAATGGTTTTGATGAAAAATATATTCAATACAAAGGTGATTTTATTGAAAAGACTTTTTTGGCATGATCCTTAGGAATTTTGGTGTGTTAGTTCATATTGAATATATGGGGATTGGTTAAAATATGACCCTATTTTAGGTGAAAAAGGAATAATGGCACATAGGATATAATTACCTTGTGATGAATTGGTTGATCGATGAGAAATCGTTCATGAGTATGGAACTGTCATAATGAAGAAGGCATGTTTGATAGAATGGATGTATGGAATGGTTTGGGTATGCCAAAAGGGATATTGTGATATGGTTTTAATTATTTTTTAGTATTTTTATGAATTTTTTTCTTGAATTTTTTTAATATCACTTGTATACTTATGGTTGAAAATGAGTTTGTAACTTGTTTATATTTAGTTATAAACTTTTTTAGGAATATGTTTTATATAAACTGTTTTTTATAAATGTTTCAAACTCTTCTATCCTAGTGGAATGAGCAGGGAATTCATTTGGGAAAGCCTACTGAGTTTTATACTCACACATTCTTTGGAACTTTGGTGCTTTTGAAGATGTTATCTTCCGAGATAGGGTAAAATATAATGCATCACATGTTTTTAGCACCACTTCATTATACTTGGGCTATTTGGTGATCTTGGAGTAAGGATCTTGTAGAAAATGGAGTCATTTGGTCTTCTTTGATTCTTTAATTTTATATCTGATATTCACTTTTATTGTTTCTTTGTATTCTTCTATTTTACACTTTGATGTTCTTTTTTAATTAATATAGTGGTTGAATTGTTTTTTAATGTTCATGCATCATATTGTGAGATATTTGGTCATGGTTTTTTTGGTAATTGGTTTATTTGTTAATGGGTAAATCATCCACCACTTGTATTTTAAACCCTTTGGCATTTATTTCCTACCATTGGCATCTTGGGGATGTCTCTTAAGGCCAAGTAATGATTTTTTGTATTCTTAAGCCACTGATAATAATTCCGTCATTACACTTATGTCCATCTATGAATGAGGAAATAATTTTAAGTGTTCAAGGGTCCATCATGACCCAAGACACTACCATTTTACTCATGCACATTAAAATGTATAATTAATTTTAAATACATGGTTGATATCACACAATTAGAGAGACCAAAAATCATATGATACACAATATAGTGAATAAAATTTAGAATGATTTTTATGGACCATATACCTAAACTTGAATTTATTTACATTTAGTGAAGCAGGACATCCAATGTCAACCAAGATCAAACCAAATCTATATGCCATCATCTATAATGACAAGGAATTAAATCAACCAATAACAGTTTAATTAAACATGAAACCAATATATTTAATATTATAATTAATGAAATAATTAAATCCGTGCAAATTATTTTAGAATAATAAAATAATTACTCATTGGGTGATCTCTCACACTAAAAAAATGACCAGTTCAGAAGGGGTTATAACCCATTCTAAATACATTAGAGGTAGTTATGAGGAACCACTGAAAATGTGACTGCCTACTATAAGTAGAGGTGGTTTTGAGGAAGCGATGCTAAATTCATGATGAATTTAGCGGTGGATACATTAGAGGGGGTTTAAACCACCTATAATGTTGACCTAAATGTATCCCAAATGGAAGAATTAGAGGTGGTTATAACCAAAAACGCCTCTAATATAGGGATTTAGGGTTGGTTTTCACCCAACTCCCCCTAAATCTTCTCTTTTTTTCTATTTAAAAAATCCAATCCATGCCCCACCCTCTCCCCTATTCCCCACCATTTGGAAGCCTCTACTTATGCCCCCCCCATGAAGCCCCTCCTGTTCCCCATACCACAATTGTTCAGTTCTCATCATTCTAGTTCTGCCATTCCCCTCATGTTACCTCTAGTACCACTATTCCCTCCCTCATGTTCCCTATGTTTTCCATGTTCTACCACCATCCTGTGCATGTCCACATGTGAACCAATGCAACCGCATGTCCAACAAATTCGACCATTATTTTAAAATTAGATTGTGGTAGGATTTGATCTAGGACTTATTCGGCGTTACTCCACCATTTAAACCACTATCCCAATTGTATTTTTGTTTACCCGATAAGTGTAGTCAAGGGAAAAAGGTCGTGACCATTTATCAAACAAAGAAAAAAGTACATAATGAGATAACTACATGTTATAATAATCCTACCCTTCACCACATCCATAATAAGGTGTTTCCTTCGTAGTATCCAATTCCCACTATTAAGATAATACATATTTCTTCAATATATTGGAGTATTTCTTTCTAAGATTTAACTACTTTAAAGATGACTGATCCTCACGAGGCTGAACTCGACTCTTCCATGAAACAAAGGTAGCCACTCTTTCCCTCTTAGATGAAGACCTGGTGGCCACTAACATTGGGAGGTAAGAGTAGTCTTTCCTGGGTCTTCTCCTTGGCGGAGTAGTCATAAATCCATCACTTTCAGACATCTTGTTCCTTCCACCTTGAACAATGTCACTAGAAGAAGGTCTACCAGCTCCACTATTTTCTTTATCACTGTTAGAAACATTTCCCAATTTACCAGTGAATTTCACAGAGACAAGATCATTGCATCTGTCATCCTTACTCACTAGAACACCCTCTAAAGAACCCATGATCCCTCCTTCTGTCAGCTGTGATGGCCTGTTATGGGAAATTGAGGCAAGATATTGAGAGTCTGCCATGGTACCATGGCCATCATATGACACTTTCTCCATTGCATCCTCAACAGTCTCGGCTTGATTGATGGGATAAATTTTCACATCTTCATCCAAATGAGGTCCTTCAACAATAAGGGGTACATCCTCAATCACCAAGCCCGCAAACCGATTTCGAGTCATGAATTTGACTTGAAGATCTCTATCTTCACAAGCTGCAATGCCTAAAGGCTCCCTAGAACTAGGATCCAACTGCATTTGACACAAACCACCAGCATATTTCAGCAAGGACTGCTTCCCAACACCAAGATCGCTCTTCAATCTATCATATACTTGCCTCACTGTCGGATTTAAAGACACCCGCATCTCCTTCATTCTACAAATGCGCATAGGATCCTTTGTGAAATAATCTTATCTTGCCTTCTTCATCACAATTAGAGCCTGTTGCTCCTCAACCACTGCACTGCCTAGTAGAGAGTCTCTCGCCCAGACTCCCTACTTGGGAGGTCCTCCATGCTTGTCACATCTAGTGTTATCCTCAAGGCCACTCTTGTCCCTATTCTCACTCGTCTCCTTATCAAACTAACTTCACTATTACCCTTCAATAATGTCTGATTCAACCTAGTGGAAACACAGTCGCTATTGTACCTCCTCTCCACCACCTGTGAGTATCCACCCACCATACATCTACAAAAAATCGACTCCATATGACAAAAGCGACCGTAGGAAATGCAATAATGCATACAAGACTCAAATGAAAACCTCTGGTTTCCGATTAAAACTCCTTCACATCCATGATCCAAATGCAGTGGACCGATGTCCTTAAAACATCGACTTCAACCCAAATTTGTGGACAAATTGGATGATATACGACCTCAATATGATGATCCGAACAAATATACCTCCCTACCATGTTTCTGATTGCACATAGAATGGAAGGATTTTGAAAAGAGAGAGGTAGACCAGGAAGGCATACCCAATTCACGATCGTTGATATATCATGACACATATGAAATTCAAAGCTCTAGTGAAATAGGTAGAAGGTCGATCCTTTGCATCTTTGAGGGACCATGGACTAGGAAGTGATCAAATCTTCTTTCGATCCAAACTAGATCAGGAAGTGCTTCTGGTCAAGAAATCCAACGACTACGTGCTCCTGTAGCTCCCATGATTCAGAGACAACTTGATCAAACACTTCAATTGAAGGCCGATGAAGATGGAACTAGCCCACCATGGTGAGCTTGCACAAATCTGTGGCACTATTGAAGTCCACTAGGAACAGATAAAGTTGTGGCGCCTCGCAGAAGTGATCTGGGACCTTTGGCGAAAAGGGATCCTAATGAAGGGTAGAAGTGAAGCGAGATATGAGAAGGAGGACTTACTCTTCCCATGAGGAGGAGGTCACGAGACTCCCCCCTCTGATCAGGAGGGTGGAGCAGAATCGAGCGGCATGAGGGCTAGGTCATCGCCAAAAGAAAGAAGCCAGAGAGTCTATCTCTTCCCCACACTACTAGTATTTTTGTTTATATAATTCATATATTATTGTGTATATATATATATATATATTAATAAGTTTATTAAAATCTATATTATTTTCATAATATATTTAAATATGTATAATAATTTTATTAAAATATGCATATATATTAATAAACATATATATTAACAAATTTACACATATAATTTATATATTATTATATTTACATACATTAATAAGTTTATTAAAATAATCATTATTAGAATAATATATTTAAATACATAAAATAAGTTTATTAAAATAAGTATATATATATTAATATATATATTTTTTAACAAATCTACACATAATTTATTTATTATTTAATTTTTATATATTAATAGGTTTATAATGATAAACATTATTTTCATAATATATTTAAATAAATTAAATAAATAAATAGTTTTTTTTCTTGACGATGGCTATGCATCATCCCGGTAGTCTGCTCTCGTTTAACTAGGGTTTTTCTGTGCCTTTTGCAAAATCGAGTTGGATCTTCTCTGTTTTGAGCTCGCGTCTTTGCCGCTCTGTCACGAGGAACCTCTGTGCGTCCTTCACGGTCAATTTCTTCCTTATTTCCTCCCTGCCGAGCAGTTTTCTGCTTGTTTCATCCTTGCTATCGACGTCAAACTCCTTCACCTTCCCATATCTTTTCTTGATCCATGCATCCTCGGCCTGATTCAACGTCCCTTTGAGCTCACAAGAGATGGTGATTCATTTGGTGGCAAGCAGCGGTGTGTGGCGATGTATTCGGATGATGGCTAGGGCCGTACGATGGTCTCTGATGCTGCACTCTCTCGACGGCGATGATAGGAGGAATTGAGTTAATCATTGTTTTTGGATCTGAGGTGTGTTATGCAGCTTCGATGGCTTTTTTTCTTCATTCCTCGTGCGCGTTCCTTCCTCATACATTGTGGTCTCCATGCTTCTTCCATCTGCGACCCTCATGGATTTTGCTCATCGTGACCATGTCACTGCGTCTTGCTGCTCCGGCTAGGTTCGTTTGTTGCAGGAAGGGGACTCTTCATGTGACCTTGTTGTTGGATTGGTGGAGGGGGCTTTGATTGATGCTTCACTAGATTCCTCTCCCTCGATTCCTTTCCCGGAATCTCAGACGGTTTGACCCTCATGTGGGGGGCGCGGTGGTGATCAGTTTTGGGTGATGATCATTCTTTGGGGCATGTTCGTCCACCAACTCCCACAGGTGATGGTGATGGTCTCCTACTGGCAGATGGATCCTTCTTGCGATGGGGGCTCTGGATGATGTGGTAGCTTGTCAGATTCACTAGTGGTCTTTTGTTACCTTAGAAGTTAGATTTGTGACTGATCTTCGTTGGTCCTCTAGGCACGGTCGTAATGGATTGATGAACTCTCGTGTGAGGTATGATTTAATTTGTGCATCTTTGTTTGTGGTTCTTGTTGCTGCGTTTTTCATGGTTGATGAATTGTTGTTGGCCTTAAGGGTTGGGAATTCTGTTTCATCGCATCTGGTTTCAGTGATTTTGTACTGTTGGGTGGGAAGCCTCAAAAGAGGGATGGGTGTGTTGGAACCCATCATCCAGTCATCTATCCTTGTTTTAAAGATGGGTACCTTTCTTGAATTTGTGTCGTGTTGTTGGTCTTGATCTGTATTGCATTAGTTTGACTTGCTGTGATTTTTTCACTAGCATTGTTGGGTGGGCGGCTCGAAAGAGAGATAGATGCAATGACATATATCGTCCGGTTCTCCCTCCACATTTTATGTGTGTGGGAGGAATTCTCTACCCTATTATGCCTCCAACACGGTACAACCTTTTCGCAGGGGGTGGGGGGACGACACTCCTCTTTGACCAATCGCATTGGAACACTTTCTTTCTGGGAGCGATGAAACTCTTCCCTTCCTTTTCTGCCATATGCTCTTTATTAATCATTTGGTCTATCCTTCATGTTTTCTTTTTTGTCATCTACTTTCCTTTTTGTTATGGGTTACCTCTTACCCCATTTGTCAAAAGAGGATTTCATGATTTATGATCAATTTCGGGGGTTATACCCCCCTCATCTTCTTAAAAAAAATTAAATAAAAAACATGGATCTATACTTATATAAATATAAATATATATGTATATATTTTTTTTCATACCACTATAAATTATATATTTACATATAATTAAATAAAAGTATGTATGTATGTATTTATAAATACATTTATATCAAACACACACAAACACAAATGTGTATTGATATATTTATTTTTAATTGTTTATATTTATTTGTATACATGTATATATTATATATATATATATATATATGAATATAATATATTATACATTTTATAAATACATTCATATGTATACAATATATACTATATATATATAGTATTTATATAATATATATATATATAATATAATATAATATAATATTTATATATAGATAAAATTTTTTACGAATATTTATACATCTATACATATATTTATAAAGTTATATCATATATACACATACATTTAATATATCAATCTGATTCTTATTTTTATATTAATATAAATTTATTTATTAATATATTTAATATATCAATCTGATTCTTATTTAATATATTGTTAATATTATTATAAACACTAAAAAGGGTTTCTATGATTTTTTTAAATAAAAAATATTTATGTATATATTTATATAATACATGTTTGCTTTTATATATTAGTTAATAATATATAAAATTCAATTTCATACAAAAAAATATATTAATGTATAAAAACATTATACAATTATATTTATGTATACATATAAATAGGATTAAATACAATCATATAAATTACTTATATTAATATATTTATATAATATGATGTAATATATTAAAATACATTTATATATTATGTTTTTATTATATATATATATATATTATTATTTTTTAAGGAAATAGGGGTGGGGGGTCACAACCCCCCCGATCTCTTAAATTAGAGGGGGTTGTTAACCCCCTCTAATGTAGGACATTAGAAGGGGTTTGAAAACCATCTCTAATGTAAGACATTACTGGGGGTTCAAAACCCCCTCTAATGTAAGACAATAGTGGGGGTTCAAAATCCCCTCTAATATCTTACATTAGAAGGTGTTGTGAACCCCCACTATTTTCTTAAAAAAACAAATTCCGTATAACACACACACACATATAGAACATATAAAATCCAACTATATATATATATATATATATATCAACTCTAACCGAATATATAGTTCCTCTAACTAAATATATAGTTCCACTAATTATTAAAGTAGTGATGGTTTTGACATAACCACCTCTAATGTCAAACCACATGTTAAAAAAATGCCAAACCTTTTAGAGGGGGTTGTGAACCCCCTCAAAATTAGATAATTAGAGGGGGTTGTTCATAACCCCCTATAATGTTTTCATAAATGAATTTATATGGGGTTGTTCATAACCCTCTCTAAAACCCCACCTCTAATCACCCTGTTTTTTTAGTGTTCTCCCTAAATATTGAAATATGGGTTGCATAATACTATGAAAAACTAGATTGGGATGACCTAGAGTGTCACCCAACCGGGTTCCCCACTAGGCTCGAAGGGAATTATCAATCCCCAAAGATTGGAAAATATTACTTGGGCATCACAGAACACTACTTTGGGTATAGTTACTCCATCAAAATATAAATAAACAAACATTTGAATTATAATGAGAATATGATAATGTGTGTGTATATATATATATGACTACCATTCTTATAAAAATTAATAATATAAAATAAGGAACTAAACTAAACACTGATTAAAAAAGGAATATCCAAACATAAAACCTAAATAAAAAAGGATTTTGAGTTTAAAAAAAATGATCCAAGATAGGGAAAAAATAAATAGAAATATAACATACTAAATTTTATAGTACACCAATAAAAAAATTAATTATATTCGAACCAAATTTTAAAAACACAATTCTCCATAAAATCCATGTTTTCTCACCTCCTCCCAACTCACCCTCTATATAACAAGAACAAATGAAATACAATAATTAATACTAGAACACATATATATATATATGGTAAGGAATACACAGACAAACACACACAACATGTCTATACATGGTATGAAAGAGAAGGCCCGATAGGATCTCACCATGGAGACTGTAATTTATTTTAAAAATAAATATATATACTCTAGTTTGAAATATATTATTTTGAAAACATAATCACATGAATCCAATATCATATATATAACTATTTTATAAAAATTAATTTTTTGTTTTATTTTAATGAAAATAATCACTTTGAGAATGATTCCTCACCCTAAGCCTTCTTTAAACAAAACACCCATTTCAAAAACAACTCTAAAAATAAAAAATGAGACACATTAATTTGAATAGTTATTCAAATCATAATTCAACCAAATTTAAAAGAAAATAACCCAAACACAAATGTTTGAGAGTGCTATATATTTGGTATGAAATGTTAAGAGAGAAAGACAAAAGTAATCAATGTAAAGGTTGCCCAAATATTTACAAGAAAAGGGGATTAAAATTAAGATCAAGATTAGAATCCCCTCTATGAACCCATAACCAATGAGAATTATTAATGGGACCCATGATTGGTCTTAATGTGAGAAATTGCTAATAATATCCATATAACACAAAGCTACATCCAACCTACATTAGGTCCAATAATGTACATAGGCCAATGAGCTTACCCATACCGGCCTCACTAAGGGAAATAGCCTAGACTGGGTCATATAATAGAACTAGTGGAAATTATATTGGGTGCATGATAACTAGTGTGGAATAAATCAAGATCTCACACTTAGATACCAATGTACCCAGGACCAAAACAATGTGGATGTGAGTGAATAAAAAATACAAGATAAATAATAAGGAATTTACAATAACTATTCCTCGTTAAAAATGCTTTGAAATAGAATAGTGCATTTTTTCACCATAAATCCAACACATAAAAATAAATAACACATCACTTGGTAATGAAACAAGGGTTAAATCATTGTAGTTATCCCATAGAATAAATCATTCAACATAAAATGTTAAAAATAGGCCTTTTAGATCACACACATCATTTTCATTTCAAATAAAGACCTTCTAAAACATATATTTAGTTATTTTTAATCCAAAATAAGGCTAAAATACTTTCATTTAAATTATTATTAATTAAAATATGTATATTGTAGTTTTCATAAAAGGCTTGGCTTGGCTAGACCATATTTTAAAAGAAAAATTGAAATTCATAAGAAAAAAATGTCTTCTAAAAAGCCAAAGTGATTCTTATGCATGTGTGGGAGAAACCATAATTATCATTTTACACCACTAGTAACTTTTAAAATTATAGTCTATAAGTTCTAGAAAACTCTTATGTATTTCCACTACCATATAAACTTCACCATCAAATATTATTTATATAGTTTAAATTCTGAATAACGTGTATTTACAATCCCATTTATCATTTTTTTCATAAATCTTGAACTCAAAAACCTCAAGATTTTCCCCCGACTATCTGAACTCAATTTGAAACTTCCGAAACAAATTAAATTCATCTCAAACAAATTTTTAATGATTCTAATAAATTTTATTTCCTACAAAAAAACTTCTTCAATAAAAATCATTGCTACTTTATTATTTGATTGATCTCAAATGATGGTTCTTTCATCACATTCCAATTAATACAACATTCTCTACATCTTTAAATCTGATGAATCGAATCCTTATCCATAAGAAGTGAAATTTTTTATAATACATAGTATTCTATATGAAAATTTTTTAAAATATCAAAATTACATTTTGAGTTCCAATTCAAAATAATTCCTCCACTTGATGGATAAATTTTTTAAATTTCCATTATTTTGAATAACATATATGAAAACATGACTTTAGAGAATACCCACTATAACCCGGATCACACTTGAGAATTATTCTTTGGAATCCCCTATATACCATACCCTTCACTGAGCACTGAATCATGATCTAGATTCTATATATTCCAATTTTCATGGTTATGCTTACTTTTCAACCAAATAATTTGCACTGCTCAAAACCTAAGAGCCTCTCTCCCTAGGCCCTCATAACACCAAAAATTCATTATATGACTTGTTTTGACTATATTTGAACTATTGTATATAATTTCAAGTGAATTACCTAGCTTGTACACCAATACATTGATATCTCCTGATAACCCTGCACCATAGGCATCGAGATGTTGATTATTACCACCAACCCCATGATAATTACCTAATCTTGATAAAAATTGTGAAATATCCTAACATAGACATCACATACACAAATTTGACATCCCCAGTCTAAAATAAATGATGAATTTCTTAATGTGATTGTTTATCATCACCCAAATATTCTAAATAGTTCATACAATCTCACTTCTGAGTATAAATCCATAATACATGGCCCACTTCATTATGCATGCTTTAATATAATCTATAAGAATTGATATTCAATAAACTAGGTCATTATACATGCTTGTTTCTAGAAACACACCCTCATCAATACCCCTTGAATTTCATCCCATGTCTAATAAATATCAGTTACTAAACATATCGTCTCAACATGATTCTCACTGACCAACACCCACATATATTTATTTTATATTTAATTCACATAAACTGAAATAATATTTCTTATCACCATTATAAAATCAAATCCTCCCCCATGTTGGGTATATCAGCACATAAACCATGATGTTTTTGAAAAATAGATCAAAAATAGGATGGAGAACATTAATAGAAAATGGTGTTCTCATAACCATATAAATTAACTCAACATGAATCCATTATCACTAACATTCTAGATATACACCAATTGAAAAATTCTAACACTTGGAATCCCTACTCGAACTTCTCAAATATGTATATATTTCATAATATAATCTTGGGTAAATAGACATCACAACACCCCACACAAATACTTTCAATCCAACCAATAATAGACCACTATACCCCTAGTCCCAATATAACTAACTCAAGGTTTATGAACATTCTCACTATCACATGGTTGTCATGTTTCATCCTGGAATAGGTCCCACCTAGTTACACTAGTATCTCATAATCCATAAAGTACCCTACACAACATAGAATATGAATTTAATTTATTCCTATTCTATCATGCTAATAAAAATATCCCCTCACTGTTTCCCAAGACGCAATATTCATGTCACCACATTTCATATGTCACAAAAGGTCACAACACACCTCTCGTATTATCTTACTATTCAACATTTCCAAAATCCTAATGACCACTTGATCATCATTTCACAATGAATAACTCATCTCATTCACCTATAAAACCCTTATTCACCAACCTGTATAATTCAATGAATTTATCAATGGTTTGTGATGATTTTATTTCTTTTTAATAATAATTATAGTCTTCAATATGCGTTGGGTAAATGAGGAAGAGCCTAATGAATGAGGAATTCAAACATTAGAGATACAACTTGGATGTATTTATGGATCACAAGTATTGAGTTTTCCTTCTATTATAAATACTAATGGAGATTCATTCATAATTTATAAAATGATTTTACATGGGATACTGATTTTTTTGGGAGGTGACCTTTACATATAATGATTATTGTTCTAATTTATAATGAAAATACAGTCTATAATAGGTTTTTAGAGAATGCGAGTTTGTGATAACTAGTAGTGTTAGAGAATAATCATGATGTATGAAAGAGTGAGTATCTACTGTGGGATTATCATGAATAAAGGATTTTATAATATATATAGAATATTAATTGGATGATGATCAAAGATGGTTAATTTTGAATATTGAACTGTTGAGATTATGGATATCCATTTAGGTAATCAATGTTGGGTACTCATATGTTGCTTGTATTTAAAAATGAAGTTGATGACCTTTTAGAACATACTAAAAATTTGAAAAGTCATTTTAGTTTATTTTATATTTTTAAATTTGCTGGAATTTAGGATGATACACCTAGAGATAGGTTTTTGAAGATGAAATTTATGGAGAAACTAAAAAATAAAAAAAAATATATATGTGTAAATACGACACATTGAATAATATTTAAGTTCCTCATAATCCATTAAATAGTGAAAATTTTCAATATCTCGACCTATAATTTAATATATTATAATTAACATAAGAATATATGAAGTTAAATGTGTATGGGTTCCTCTTTAAGAAATGTAAATGTCAATTATGAAGGACTCCTCTGCATGCTAAGTAATTTTCAAAACACAAGGGACCCCCTTCATGATATTTAAATTTTAATACGTAAGATTCTCTTAGAATTTAATACATAAGGTATTATGAATAGAAATTTGATAATGTCCCAGATCCTCACTATGATACATTATTTTTAATAGGATGCTACATAAGAGTGGAACACAATTTCAAGTAGATACATAATAATTAAAATAATATGTTTTAATAGTCATTGGAAGACTTCAATAGACATGTAAAGGCTTCCAAAAAGATATGTAAGGGTAGGAAGGTTCCTCTTCTATGAAATATAAGGGTATAAATTTTATAAGTAAGAATAACTTAATGTTTTAAAATAATACACAAGAATCCTCAAGATGATAGGTAAGGGTCCATAATTTGGAAAATGTGATATTTATATGACAAGTTATGGTTCGTTTTCAATGAAGGATTTTCATAGGGTATTTACGACTTTGGTCTAGAATGATAAATGGGGGGGGGGAACTATCTAGTTTAAATAAATCTCGAAAAAGTATAACTTCATGGTTTAGTGGATCTGGAACTGTGAAATATCCATTGATGACAAAGTCAAATGGATGGGAATCCACATGGATTCATGTTGCTCCTTTTGTGGGGAGAACAAGGAGGAAACTACAGATCATCAATTCTTTATGGGAGACTAGGCCAACTCAATTTGGTTGGCCTTCAGAGACTTTACTGGGTATGCTTTTAGGGACCAGATGAAGTACCCCTTACTTGAGTAATGGTTCCATCGTGCGGGCATCCAAATCCTTGAGTTGACATCCCACACCTTGGTGCTGGTGGCAGGTGGTCGGTGCATCTGGGCCGCTCAAAACAAGACCATTTTCAATGGGGCTATTTGTTTTCAAATTTCCGTGGTAGGAAGGGTTAGATTTTTTCTAAAGGATCTATTTCAGCTAGGAAAAGGCTATAAGGATGCCCCTACCACGAGGCAGATTTTAGGCAAGAATCAGTCACTATTTCCTACCGACATTGGTAGGTGGGGTTAATGAGTTCAATGGTTCACCCATCATTTGCGTCCTAAACTGAATAGTTATGGCCCGTGCACTATGGGAATCATGAGGGGGGGGGGGGGGGTGATTCGCAACATGATGGATGTGGTTATGGATTTTTTTTTCCTACTATGGTATTGGTCATTCTTTGTAGGCTGAATCCTTAACGACGATCTTTGGCCTCCACTTGTCCAAGTAGAGAAAAATTTCCCTTACTATAGTGGAAACAGACTCCATCATTATCTATAACTCCCTTTCAGTTAGGAGGTCCACCCCATGGTCCATATCCTACATCTTGAGGAAATGCCTCAGTCTAATGGATTCCAACACCGACATTCTCCATACATGGCATAAGAGAAATAATGTTGCTGACTATCTTGCATCCTTGTCATCCCATGGGAAGAGTACATTTTTTCTCTAGATATTGCCTCGATACTTTCTATGGAGTGTATCTGGTTAGGGAGGATACTCTAGGGATACACTATTTTAGACCCCCATAGTTTCTTACCTCCTTGGATCTTTGGAACCTTGGCTCCTTGTCTGTTTTTATTTTCTCTTGTACCTTAGTTTCTAAAAATAAAGAAATGATGACGATGATGATATTTATTTGATATAAATTATATTCCACTTTTTTTTTATCTTGATTCCACAAATATCATGACTGTTTGTAAATCCATGATTCTACTCAAGAATAATGAATGTGAGTATTGAATAAGAATGTTTTTCTGTGATGAATGATTCTATTCCATGAAGAGAAACAGTACAAAACAACCATATTCCTACATGTAATCATGCATTACTTCATAGAATTAATGCTTGCATATTTGATTTAGAATTTATCATCCTTCCCTGGAGGCCAATAAGTGGGGCCCCGAGAAGGTTGAACCCATTAACTCAAGTGCGCCTCCCCATAGAACAGAGGCTTTTGACACTTAGTGAGGGAGTAGGTTGTGTAGTGGGGAGACTATACCCTCAAAATCAGAGTGTGGAATAATGGTATATAATAAAATTAAAAAATAGAATAAGTGATATATAATTTTTAGTGAAATAATAAATAAACCAATATAAACCAATATATATAATCTGCATTAGAATTAGATAAAAAATGATGAATATGATTTCACATAGCTATACAAAACCAGAAAAATACCAAAAGCATCCACTACTAGCATCATGAGCATAGGCTTAGTCCTATTCTCTCATACTCTATCCCAATACTCATATTCAAACATTAGAAGCTTGATTCTTCCCTTTATTTACACCTGAAATTAGAAAGTATGCTCATGTACCAAAGGCATCCTGAGTAGGGTGTGGTATATACATAGCAGTCCACCACCAACAATGTCTAGAACAATCCTATTTGTTTGAATAAAATGAACAATGTGTAGGTAAATAATAAATACAGGGTAGTAAATAAATAAAAAAGTTAGACCAGGTTCATCCTTGGATGCCCGACTCACATTACATGATTTGGCCTAAGATGAAAATCTTTGAATGAAAGGAAAACTATACTGATATATTATGATTACATAAATATTCTCTTTCATAAATGTATGGATGAATAGCTGGGCTTGTCAATAAGGAAAGTATCATGTATGGACCAAAACTGATTATGTTATTAAAATTTGAAGAAACATCCTTAAATTCAATAAATTTACATTCTTGGATTATATTTAAGGAATATCTTGATTTTAATAAAGTGGAATGTTGGTACTATACTTGGAGAATAGAATAAAGGAACCCTAGTATCACACTAGGAGCACTACAATGTACCTAACATTGTAAGAGTCCTCTCAAGGATATTCATAAAGTCATCTTAAGTATCACTTTTAGTGTGGTGTAAATAATGACCCTCTGAGCCCTTCCTAGGTGCACCACATAGGGGACCAAGTATCTTCATATGGATGGTGTAACCATAAATTACACCAATCCCATCCAATGTATCCCCCCCTAGGGAATTAATATAGATCATGAGTAAGTAAGAATTCTTCCCATTGACCTATTCCAAGAAAATCCATAAAAAGATCCAAGTATCACTCATGTTGCTCTATGATTTATTTGCATTCCTAATTATGAAGCATAATGAGCCCATCTAAGGAATTATTAAGTAAAGAACATTGTATCTACCTTTACATAAATTAAATGGATATTTATGGTTATAACTAACTTATACCATACCCCCTAGCACTTTTAATAAGTTGATTAATTCATTTAATTCAAGAAATTCAAATTGTGGCATTAAGAATACGAGCTTTAAAACATGGAATATCATCTATCTTATGAAATTATCATTTCATTTCATTCATTACTAAGAAATTATTACACATAATTTAAATATAATCATATCAATTCTTAATAATATGTCTCTTAATCCTTTAAACATTGGAATACTGAAAGGGGTTATGGTAAACACCTTAGGACAATGATTCATGGGTAGCTAATGTCATGTTACACATAAGAATAACCTTTAACATAATAAATTAAACCATATAAAGGTGATTTTGGGAAGTCTATCACGTGGCATAGTGGAGTATAAAATAACTACACTTGAATTTGAGGTAAAATAACTGAAACACCTACCTTAGGTTGATAGTACTCTTCTTATCTAGTGTTGGACCTTGAAACAATCTAGAATGGGAGAAATTATAAGAATATAGAGAAGACAAAAAAATAGGGCATATTAGATCACACCAAAATGGCATAGGAGAAGGGAAAATAAAAAATGGCTGGATGGAGGAGGATTGGTGGAGAAATCCCTAGCTATCCACTTTAACTGACACAAATGGAAACTAAGTCCAGATAATGAAATGGATTCAAATCATAAAAAGAGAAATGGAGGAGGAACTTGTGAGGGAGGGCTTGAAATGGATGAGGAATGATTGGAGGAAGTAGGGAAATAATCATAAGGGGGTAATTAAAAAATCATAAAATTTACCACGTTTTAATAGTGGAAAAGTTTTCCCACATGGTAGACTAAAGCATACACTAACCACATTCCCAACACTGCTCTAATAAATCCCTCGCACAAATTAGCACACATTTTTTTAACCATGTGAAACCTATGTAAAATCCATCTGCCTCATTTCTAAGACAAAGTTCATTTCCACATGGCCTATGTTTCATGGTTTAGTCTAACCATGAAACCCTATATAGATATCTAAAACACCCCCACGTTTTTTCCAAACCATGTGGGCTTAGATGCATGGTTTGGTCAGACCATGTGCCTGACCTACATCCTTCCAAAATCAAATATAAAGGTTCATAAGAATCCCTAGATGCTCCCAAGAGCATCATAAGGACTTTGGAAAGATTTATAAATGTTAATTAAAAGATAAAATTTAAAATAAATAGATTTAGTATGTCATCAAAAATTTATTACATTACAACCTCCTCTCTTTAAAAAAAACTTTTCCCCATGTTTCCATTATGTGGTTCATAAAGCATCATATGAGAACCATTCTCGAACCTTGACTAAATGCATTTTACTCATACTCTATAGTCTTATACTGTATGTGGATGTGTTTCCATAGTAACTAGACTAAAGGAACAAACCTCCCTTACAGAGACATCATGCTTAAATAAATGATATGTATCTGATGCTCTTCATATAATGTATATGCCTCTTGCCTTATATACTTGGGATCAAATGAATGAGATGGGTCAAAATAATAATTATGAAGCTATGATTTAGGTAAAATTTCATGCATGGGCCGATACCCTTAAGGTAAATCTAGATGATAGGCTACCGTCCTGACACTCTCCACAATCTCGAAAATCCCAATATATAAATGTGATAGCTTGCACTGTCTTTGAATGCATCTATGCCCTAATCTAAGAAAAATTCATAGAAATAAATTATACACCACCTCAAACTCAAGAAGGTTGGAGGTTATAATTGGTATAAGACTTCTTCATATACCAAACTTTAGGAAAACTCTTCTGAATTAGTTGAACATAATCTAAAGTCTCATGAATGAGATGAGGAACCAGTAGTATTGCCTCACCTGCCTCTAGCCATCACATGGGTGAATGTTTTGGACTATTGTAAGGGGCCTCATATGGAGATATTAGAATCATTTTATGAAAAATTTATTTTAGGAAGGTTCAATTATAGTTATATGTTTCTCCCATGAACCTTTGAAATCAAAGACACATGGCTATAGTAATTTCTCCAACACCCGTATCATCTACTCAGACTTTCCATCGGTCTGAGGGTGATATGGTGTACTCCAAAGTACCAGTGAAACTAGTGAATTTTCAATCCCTTATAGAACCATGATGTATAATAATAATTTATATATGATACAATATAATGTGAAGCACCATGAAGGTGTAAAATTTACAATAATGTAAATCCTCCTATGCTCATAAAATAAGAAGTTATATCACATAGGTTGACAGTTGGTGACCTCAGTCAAACTCTCGATGATCACCCATGCCATATCTTTGCCTCGACGGGATCTCAGTAATCCCATAAAAACTACATAGTGACATTATTCCATTTCTACTTAGGAATGAATAGAGGGTTTATAAGTCCAGCAGGTCACTGGTTCTTCATCGTTCCCCACTAACAAGTGGAACAACTCACGATGAAACCTATAATAGCCCTCTTCATATCCGACCACTAATAATAATGATGTATGTATTGATAAATCATGGTAATCATATGGTGCACTGACCATATAGGGGCACGATATTCCTGCATCAGCTCTTCCCATATGGCAGCAAGCACCCATACACACTCGTCGAGATACAAGATCTCATTATCATCAATAACACAACCTTGTGGTGGGTCCTCACATAAGACACACTCCCTCAGGATGAGGCCCTCTAGATATGAAAGTAGTATCATCTGCACCTGTCCATAAGAGAGGATCTTACTACTAAAGATATAAAAATAGATTTCCCCTAACACTCTTGAAACTCCTAGTGTATCTCAAAAAATAGGGCCATCAACAACCACTCATAACTAGCCTCCTAGATTGTTTTTGTTTGTTTCTTTAGGTTTAGTCCTTTAGGTACTTCAATAACCATTATGTGTGTTTAAGTAAGATATAAATTTATTGAATATAGGTATTATACCAACCCATGCAACCTCATATTCGATCCACACTATATGGAAATTAATTTCATAATTTACAATAAATGTAAATGAAAACCTATTGGCAGAGTAGATAATTATTCTAACATTGTAAATCATGAACCATGAATTCTAGATAGAGGTTATGCATAGGGTAGTTTCTCACATGGGGTCTCAATTGGTGGGACCCAATGACTACAACCCCATATCCCTACATCAAAACTGCTCCAAGCCAGATTCTAAAAATCATCATAAAAACTGTATAGCCTCTTCTTGAATTTAGAAGAATCAGGATCTGTGCTAAAGTCAATCTCCCTTTCTACTCCTGAAAATATCTCTTTCAGAATTTATACCATAATAACTTCAAACCCTTGTTAGTTAATGTATGAACCTGGTTTTTCTCTCTGGTATGAATCCTTTAAATTTTGTTCTAAATAATTACTTTTGACCTAATATGGATTCCTAATGACTTAGAAAAGCGATCAAGGGTGTCTGAAGAAAATTTAAACCCAAAACCCTTATTTTAGGAGAAATAGGCCAAGTTTCACAGTTGGTGCACGGGTGGCCTAACCGTGCAGAATGTCATTTTTTGGAAACAACCACTTCACATAGTTAGTGCACGACCATGCGGTCTAACCGTGCGAGCACCCCTTCTTCCTAGGTACCCATGCATGGTTTGTGCACGGTTTTTCAAACAGTGCACATGCCATTTTTTGGGTAATTTTACAAAATTGCACTTAATTATCTAATTAACCTCCCTCCTTCTTTCATAATCTATGTTTATGCAGGATTTACCTCCATGGATCTCATTTTGGATCTTTTTGAATATCAAAGGTAGGAATCAAGAGATCTCTTTCATTCAGGATCCGATTAAGTATTCGTTCATCATGTTGGATTGTGAAATAGTAAGTAATCGAGTCCTATTGAGCCGTTCTCCTTCACTTTTTCCCTCGAACGAGTTATTGGGGTATGAACATTTTTCTATTTTTCTTTGATCTACTCAAATATCATCCATATCAAGGGATGATATCAAAATAGGGGTATCTTACAACCCTAAGGTGGGTGGTCTATAACTCATCCCAAATGTTTTTTTTATTTTGGATTTGTGGTTTGGGGCCAACCGATTTCATCAGGATCCATTTATAGAATTTATATTCCATGTTTATAATCATTTGAACCATATGGCTATTCTCTTTCTAGATATGTGATTAGTTGTTAGTGGTTACACCCACAACTCAATCCTTTCCATGTCAATGGCTACTTCATGATTGTGACTTCGTTTTTTGACATGATTGTGCCCCCGTTTGGGTGTGACTTGGATTGACCAAACTAAGGGTAATCTTTTATATATTTGTGGGCTTAATTTATATTATGAATTGCTTAATGGAAAGAACTATGTATGCATTCCACTTTACCCACCTATGGAAAGTTCTTCAATTGATAATTAAATGTGAAATGTGAATTGAAAAGTATACTATGTATATGACTTGGACTTAAATATAAATGAATAGTAGGTTTCATATTCATAGAACCCCTTAAAACATTAATTGAAGGTAGAATATAGATCCTTGGATATAGAATATGCTTTAAATGGATTAAATGAATGGTTGCATGCTACTTGGACCTATCCCACTAATGAAAGGAAAGGCTTGAACCAAATGAATTGATTAATAGGTTGCATGATACTTGAAATTATCACACTAATGAAAGACAAGGTTTGAACTGAATGAAATATTACATGACTTCATACATAAACAAGAATTTCCTAACTCAATATCACCTTGGATTCTGATCAAAGAATTCCATGAGCACTAGGGAACCCCATTCCAATTCAAGGGTTCTGCTTTATTAGGTTGAGACCCACCTCGATCTTAATACTTTTATATTCTTGGTTTCCCAGTATACAACCATATGATCCATTCATATTATCAAAAGATTCCCTGGATACACTCCTTGGATCCGTCGTTGACAAGTATGTTCCATGGTTCTAGCTCATCTGGCCCTGTCTCTGCTTAGCCCCATTTTACCTTGGATGATCACCTTAGATTCGGTAGGTACCACATTTGTGGAATGCTTGAGAACATGCTCTATGGATTACACTCTTACCCATTCTAGGATAGAGTTATTACTGTGTTGGAGACCCTTGAGGTCTACATCACCTTGTTTATTACCTTTGGACTTAATTATTAATGATCATTACAAGTTTTCTTGTTCCATATTTGAACCTTCACTATTTCTAACATGTGACTTATTTATAAAATCTGTAATTGCTTAATTAAATGAACTGGATACATGTCCAGACCCCAGTCGAGGGCTGAGGTAGATACTTGGTTATTTTGTTACATTGTACTGCTTTACTATATATATGAATGATTGCATAATGTTACATTTCCATTACACAAGCTAGATGTTATAGGCACTATTGGTGGTGGCCCACTGAGATTTATCTTGCTCCCTCTCTGGTAGTTGTTTGGTACTCGAAGTAGATTACATGTTTGTGGGTGTTGACAAAGGGAAGCATATGACTTCAAACACTTGATTGATTTCTCTTTATTATAGATCTTGTTAATAGGTGACCATGCCAAAGCTTGGGATACTTGGAATAGTATTTGATTTCTTTTTAATTTTGTGGAACATGTTATGCCTACTATCTTGTATCAATGTTTTCTTGTTTTCTAGTGACATGACATATCAACATTAGTTTTTTTGTGCTTGGATGTTATTCTAGTTATTTTAATTACAATTTACTATAGTCTCTATTTTTCATTATGCCTTTTGTTTACTTATATTTCTTATGCTATTTACCTATGTCTACTTTCACCCGCTATGCTACACTTTGGTAATGAGGGAATAGTCTCCCCATAGACACACCCTAGGCCCTCACTACTAGTCAGAAGCCTCTAGGGTTCTGGGTGATTTTCTTGAGAACATGTGGCCCACTAGGCTCGGGGCACCCGTTCAAGTAGCATCCGGGTCTGGGATGTCACAAAGTGGTATAAAGGTGTTTTATTTTCTTAATTTAATATTTGTAGACAATGGATTGTAGATGAGGAATGCTTTCAACTTTTTCATAAGCTATGAATGGGCGTCACAAACCCATGTTCGGGTTAAAAACCAAGTTACCTAAAATTATAATAGTTGATATTGTTTTTCTTATTACAGATGATTTTATGTCACTATGGGGTGATGTAGATGTTGTGTGGTGTTGTTGATTATTACTCAGTTTGAGGATTTTCTTTCATTCTATCCCCAATGATATGAGGGCCAGTAGCATTTTTACATGAATCCTTATATGCACCTAGAATTCACATTTCATGCATATTTCCATGCCATATAGGTGCATTTCACTAGTTTTCATTGCTTGTTATGCCTATGATTATTGAGTGATGCTATGATAGTTAGCTTATGTTTGTACTAATATTGGTTGGGACTGAGTGATTTCATGTCTCAATTTATAAGGTGTATGGGACCTCATGGGTTGGGACAAGAAATTTACCAAGTCAATCAATCATGCTATAAATAAATGGGTTTCATTTCTAGTGATATGTGTATGGGAACTGATTCACATGAAATGACTATCCATTATGAAGCGATTCCTGACATCTAAAATGAATGGGTTGAATATCCTTATCCCGCGCTATCATGTTTATGAAAGGTAAAGGATTTAACCAGGTAATTAAATGTAAAATGAAACGAAACTTATACTTGAGCACTTATTGGTAACTGGCCTTCTTAGAGGGTATTTTGTGCAATATACCTTGGGTAGTGAGCTTTCCTGTGCATGAAATTTTGAAGATGGGGTCTAGTATGTCATCCATACGTAGGTGAATGTATTTACCCTTCCTAACTTTTATTCAATAGTCAATCATGCTCTTATCACTAAGCAAAACCTGAGGGATGACAATAGTACCGGACATAGAGGACCAGTGCCATGTCAGGCCAATAGTTCTTCCAGTGGAAGGAAGTATTATATTAAAGTTTGTTGTCATAGAAATGAAAACCAGAGTGGTTGTTTCGATAGCTCTTTGGGGTTTCATCAGTTGGGAAGATGGGGACATAAGAATACCCAATGTGATAGAGACCCAATGAAATACCAGGATTGTAGATATATGGGGAATATTCAAAATTTCTATAAGACCTTTCCACCATCTTCGAGTGGAAAAGGATCCACACAAAACCCAACTTCATGAATGATTTCTTTTACACCATGTTAGGCGGGGAATTGGGACAACACTAGTAGGTCTAGCCGAGGAGGAGGTCATGGATGTTGTAGCCAAACCCTTGATTACTAGTAGCATCAGGAGAGAAATTTTGATCATCTTAGTCCATAAATTTCACATGGTTTTGGATCAGGATAGTTGCATGCACTATAACCAATATCTAAGGATTATGCTGCGAGAATATCTATAGTACGAGGTAATATTATAGTAGCCTATACTATAATGTCTGCATTATTTGATATATGTGAATCAAACTCTTTGATCTTTATATCAATCGTGGGGATTCTCAGACAAGTGATACAATATCACTATGGTATAATTACCCTAGATACACCCTTAGGGGGTATGAAAAGATTGAATACGCTAGTGCAGGGACTATCCCCTTGAGGTAGGTAGTTATCGGTTCCTAGAGAACCTATTTGTTCTTGATATGACTAGACTCAATATCACTTATGGGATGGACTGGTTGGTTCCCTATCATGATTTTGCAGGATGGTATCACTATAGGGTATATTTTACATCACCAAAGGGTAGAAACTATCAAAATAAGGGAGAGTGAGATGTATAGGCTCATAAAGCTAGACCAGAGCATAATGGGCTAGGTGGAGTGACCAACCAGATTGAAAATATCTTCATAGAGGATCATGGTTTATGAAAATATAATTTTCCCCGAGTAGTGGATCATTTTATTGATGTCTTTCCAGATGATTTTTCTGGATTACCTTCTGAAAGAGAGGTAGATTTTATAGTTGAGATTGTTATAGAAGAAGGTTCAGTGTCCATTCTTTCATATAGGATGGAACCTACAATGCTTCAGGAACTCAAGAGGTAGTTATAGTATTTAGAGGACAAAGGTTTTATACGACCCATTACATTCTCTTGGGGTTCACCCATGATTTATTCCAAGAAAGCGGATGGAACCTTATATCTATGTATGGATTTCGGAAATTTGAATGTGATTATGATCCTGAACTGATATCAACTATCTTGAATAGATGATATCTTTGACCAGATTGAGGGAGATAAGGACATTTATAATATTGACCTGATCTTAGGTTATCATCTAGTGCATGTTAGGCCATCATACATACCTCATACAACTTTCCATAGAAGGTATGGTTTGTATGAGTACCTTTTTATTCCATTAAGTCTTACAAACATGCCCGCGGTTTTCATGGCTCTAATGAATATGGTTTTCACCCCTATTTGGAATCATTTTTGTAGACGTTGTGAATAAAATCTTGGTGTATTCTCAAACTCATAGAGACCATAACAAAAATCTTGAGACCATTCTGAGTAAATAGAGAGAGAACCATCTATACGCCCTACTTGTTAAGTGACGCTTCTGGATCAACAATGTTCATTTCTTGGGTCATATAGTATCAGAATTAGGAATATCTATTAACCCATAAAAGGTTAGTGTTGTAGTTTCCTGGGAGCTTCTTAAGAACTTGTTTTACATACAATGTTTCTTGGGGATGGATGGATATTATGGGCATTTCATACAAAAAATTTCTCTCCTTGTTTCACCTCTTATTATTCTGAAAATGAAGGGTGTCAAGTTTTTCTGGTTAGAAGAATGTGAGAGATCCTTTCAAGAGTTGAAAGTAAGGCCTGTATCAGCACCTGTTTTGACTCTTTTAGAGCCAGGTATTTGTTATAATATCTTCTATTGTGCATCAAGCATTAGCGTAGGTTTAATGAAAATGAAGGAAGATAGTTTTGTTGCATATATATCTCAGTAGTTGATAACTCATGAGAAAAACTATTCAACACACTACCATGAACTAACAGTAGTTTCCCATGAATTATGTTGCCGGAGACATTATCTGATGGGTGAGTGATTTTTGGAGTACACAGACCAAAAAATCCTCAAATATGTATTTCCTCAATATGACTTAAACCTCATACAACAAAGATGGGTCGAGTATCTAAAACCCTATGATTTTGAGCTTTCATATATGCCTAGGAAGGGCAATGTAGTTGCAGATGCGTTGAGTCAAAAAACTTAGGCACAAGAAGTACGAGAAACCAATGATGAATGGAAGTTAATGGCCCTATTTTCTGAGATACATCTAGATTTGCATGGTAGTAACATGAAATATTATCTGTCATCCTTGATAGTTACCTCATCCCTCTAGGAGAAGGTGAATAGTAGACAATTTTCAGATCCTGAAGGCTTTGTTCTCTTTGAGAGTATATCAGGAGATAACACACCTACAGATTGGTCTATAGACATAGAAGATATCCTATGTATTGATGGATGTGTCTGGATCCCCACAGATATGATAGAGGAGTTGATGCGCGAGTCCCACGCTTCTTAGTGGGAAGTCCGTCTAGTAATTTCGAAGTTTTATCGAGACATGCGACACTAGTATTGGTGTCCTGGGATGAAATGTCAGATTTTAGGCTTTATCACTGGGTTATCCACCTATCAATAGGTGAATATTGGAGCAAGAATGACCTTTATTATTATTATATCCACTTACAATCCCAAAATTTAAAATGGGAAGATGTTTCTATGGATTTTGTAGTAGGCTTTGTTATGTGGGCAAGGGGTAGTGATGCTATATGGGAAATCTTTGAAAGACTAATGAAATCATCCCACTTAATTTTTATTTGGGAGAATTTATCCATTTGTGAGTTAGAAAAAATGTATTCCTTTGAGGTCATAATACTACATGGGGTTCCTGATACTATTGTTTTAGATCAAGTCTCTCGTTTCACATCATGGTTCTAGAAGGGTTTGCAAAAGGCTATGGGTACATTGGTTATTCTAAGAATATCCATCACCACAAAATTGATGGAAAATAGGAAAAAATATAGGTACTAGAGGACATGCTCCAAGCATGTGTCCTTGATTTCAATGGTTCAAGGGAGAAGCATATCGCTCTCATCAAGATCACCTATAATAAAAAATTTCAGGTGACAATTCAAATGGATAAATTTGATGCCTTATATGGTAGACTATTCCATTCACCCATATTCTGGTTAGAGATAGGTGAGGTAGCTCTATTAGGTCCTCATATTTCTCAGGAGACTTTAGAGCTGCTTCATCTGATCAAAAAGTGTATGACTACTACTCAGTCTAGACAAAAATATTATGTTGATTGCCATCGATGACCACTTCATTTTTGGGTTGGGGATCATTCTTTTTACATGTATCATCCAGGATAAAGAACAGTGGGTTACAAAAGTAGGGGAAGCTATCAACTCATGATGTAGGGCCATTTGAAATTATATAGATAGTTGGGTCAGTAGCCTATCTGTTAATATTATCTTAGATTTACCTTGCCATTCATGACATATTTCAAGTCTCACAGCTTCGCTGGTACCATACTGATTTGTCTCATACTTTGTATCTATAGGAAGTGGAGTTCGATACCGATGCCACCTTTTAGGTTTATCCAGCATATATCGTTGACAGGAGCATGAAGGCTCTCCGAGGCTGGTATTTCCCTCTAGTATGAGTGCTATGGAATCATAGTTGGATATAGTTGGATGCCTATTGAGTTTGTGATGGTATTAGGTGTGTTCATGGAAATATTGGAGCCAAGGAACCTTCTTTTTGGAGAATCCATCCAAGTTCCATGGTTTGCGCATGATTTTCCTAACCGTACATATGATAAATATCTAGACAGAACCACTTCCCACAATTTGCGGATGGTTGCACTGCCTAATAGTTCAAGCACCTATTATTCCGAGGTACCCATGCAGGGTTTGTCCATGGTTTGTCATACCATGTGGACAAATCGTGCACATGCCATTTTCTGGGTAATTTTACAAAATTTCCCTTAATGATATAATTAAACTCCCTCGTTCCCTAATCCGTGTTTATGAGGGATTTACCTCCATGGCCCTCCTATTTGATATTTTTGATGATATAATTTTGGAATAAATATATTTCCTTCATACAAGATCTAATAGATCATTAAATCATCATGTTGGCTATGAAATGGTAAGTACTCGATTCCTCTTGAGATGTTATCCTTCTCTTTTGCTCTTGACCGAGTTATAGGGGTATGAACATTTTTATATTTTTCTTATATCTACTTTGATTTGAGTGAAATCAAGGGATGATATCGATGGAGAATGATTGTTCAACCCTAAGTTGGGTGGTCTATAACTCATCCCTAAAGTTCGTTGATTTTGGATTTTGTGTGTGGGGCCCACCGATTTCGTCGGGTTCTATTTCTAAAATTTATATTTTATGATTACAATAATTTGAACTATATTCTTATGATCATTCAAAATATGTGATTAGTTATTAGTGGTTACACTCACAACTCAATCCTTTCCATGTTGAAGGTTATGCCATGATTGTTTTTTAGTGTTTTGATATAGTTGTTCCACCGTTCGAGTGTTTCTTGGCTTGACCAATCTAAGGGTAAGATTTTATATACTATATGGATTGATTTATATTTTGAATTGAAAAATGAAAATTACCATGTATGTATATCACTTAAACCACCTAAGGTATGTGCTATAATTGATAATTAAATGTGAAACATGAATTCGAGGGAATATTAAGTATATGACTTGGCCTTAAATGTAAATGAATAGTATGTTTCATATCCATAGAACCCCTTAACACATTAATTTAAGGTAGGGGAATTAAATTAGAAAATATAATATGCTGTAAATGGATTAGATGAATGCTTTCACGCTACTTGGTTGTGTTAAACTAATGAAAGGGAATAAATGGGTTGACTAAAAGGTTGTATGATACTTGACCTTATCACACTAATTAAAGGAAACACTTGAACTAAAAAAAATATTACATGAATTCATAATTAAATTGGAATGTCCTGACTTGATCTCTACTTAGATAATGATTATATAATTCCATGAGAACTCTGGAACCCCATTTCGCTTCAACGATTCGGCTTACTTAGGTTGAGACCCACCAAGATCACTATCCTTGTCTGTTATTCGATTCATAGAATAACACCTTAGGATCCATTAATATCATCACAGGATGATTTGGATATAATCCTTGGATCTAACATTGACAAGTAGGTGTCATGGTTATAGCCAATAAGGCCCTGTCTCTACTTAGACCTATTTTACCATGGACGATCACCTAGGATTCAGTAGGCACCTTATTTTGGAATGCCTTGGAACAAGCTCCATGGATTACAATCTTACCCATGTCAAGATATAGTTATTATTTAGTTGGTGACCCTTGAGGTCTCTGTCACATTGATTATTACCTTGGGACTTCATTATTAAATATAATTATAGGTTTCCTTGTTACGTCTTGGAACATTCACTATTTATAAATTGTTAATTATTTATAAAATCAGTAATTACTTAATTAAATGAACTCGATACATGGACATACACCAACTGAGGGATGAAGCAGGTACATGGTTATTTTATCACACTGTATTACATTACTTTATATATTCATGTTTTCACACTGTTACATTTCCATTACATGAGTGGGAGGTTATAGACACTTTTGGTAGTGGCCCACTGAAATTAATCTCACACCCTCTCTAGGTGCCATTTAGTACTCAAAGTAGATTTTATATTTTCATTTTTTGACAAAGGGAAGCATACGACTTCAAACACTTTATTAATTTCTATTTATTATATAGCTTGATAGTAGATGACTGAGCCGAATCTCACGATGCTTGAAATAGTCTTTTATTCCTTTATAATTTTGTGGATCAATTTATTCCTAATGTATTGTATCCATGTTTTCTAGTATTCTAGAGACATGACATGCCATCATCAGTTGTTGTTTTCTCGGATGTTATTCCAGTTATTTTAATTATTTTTACTATAGTCTCTTTTTTTCATAGTTCCTTCTATTTACTTATATTTCCTCTACTATTTACTTATGTTTACTTTCACCCACTATGCTACACTTTGGTAGTGAGGGAATATTTTCCACATGAACACACCCTAGGCCCTTGCTGCTAGTCGGAAGCCTCTAAAATTTTGGGAGATGCGCTTGAGGTCATGAGCCCCACCAAGCTTGGGGAACCTGGTTAAGTGGAATCTAGGTCAGGGATGTTATAGTCAAACTACTAAGAGGTGGTTCCATTAATTAAATAACATATATGAAATGTTGTAATATCCATCCATCCCTAAGGAACTTCATATGAAATAAGTTCTTGGGCTACTCCCAGGAAACCGTGACACATACCTTCTCTGGGTGAAATGATATTCCATCCTCTTAGATGATGTGACCTAGAAACAGAAAATTATAGATCCAAAAGTGAAATTTATTGATATTAACATATAGATGATTCTCTATATGTTTATTTATCCGGATCATATGATTTTTAACATGGTTGTGTTTAGTACGAGAATATAGAATGATGTCATCCATATGACAAAATAATCAATATACATATGTAAAATCCCATTTATCAATGCCATAAATTTGGAAGGTGTATTCATAATCCCAAAAAACATAACAAAATATTCATATAAGTTGTATCTAGTTTGTAACATTTCTTGTGGTATGTTTAATGGTCTATCAGAAAATTGATGGTAGCTTTATATAAAATTGATATTAGAGAAAATTACACTCCTAAGAGAAGGTCAAAGTGGTCATCTATACATAGTTGTGGGTACCAATTCTTAATTGTAAGGTATTTCAACTAATGTTAATCCATGAACAACCTAAGGTTATCTTCTGTATTTTAGTTAATAGAACAGGTGAACCTCATATCAATGTACTAGGATATGTAAAACCATTTTCTTCTAAGTCTTATAACTACTTCTTGAGTTTTTAGAGCTCTATAGGTTCCATCCAATAAAGAGGAATGGACATTGGTTCTTCTCATGTCACTGGTTCAATGGTGAAATCCACCTCTATTATATGATGAAATACAGAGAATTCATTAGGGAATACATCCTTAAAATGATCCACCATAAAAGGTTAATTGATACACTGCATTCCCTGATCCAGCATAATGAGACTAGCCTTATAATCCAAAACTCTTCTATCCCAGGATTCTTCAACCTAAATAAAAATTATTGGACATCCCATCCACCATTATGAAGGTAGGTACCACCCTTAGGTTATGTAATAGACACCCTCTAAAGATAGAAATCAACATGATCATGATAAGGCACAAACCATTCCATCTATAGAATGACGTAAAATCCCATCATGTTGATGGAAAATAAATTATACTAGAAGTGGTAAAAACTTATCTTTTGGGGAACTCCATTTATTAGAACACACTCTCTAATCAAACCCCTAACATCATGTAGAGAGTCACCACACCAAAAAATTACTCTATTTTTAGGCCCGTAATTCCGATAATTGAAGTAGATATTAATGTGTGAAATGAAATAGTATCAAACAAGGAAGAAAATAAAGTAGAGGAAACAAGAGTAGTACCTTATAATTCCTATATTAATGGACTCTTATCCTTAGGTAAATGTTGCAGTGTATAAATATTGACCGATTCACATTCCTAAGATGTAACTTATATACCCTGAGCATGTCTAATCTGTAGGAATTGAACATTGGAAGTCTGAATAGCATGTCCATGACCGCCTCTTCAGCCTAACGGTCAATAGTATACCAGATCCCAGTCTAATGGGGAGAAATAGATCCTCTACAAAAATGAAGTGTATGTAGAGATCCATTATCACTAGGAAAAAGGAAGAAATTTCTGTTGAAATGCTAAAGGTGGACCATCCTATAGTAAGATCAACACTTAATGAGGTCCCTCATACACTGGTGATACTTATATCTCGTACTAAAACACTGGTGGAACACCACATAGATTAAAGTGTGTGTAATATTACTTATTTCTCCACTACAACAAGACTCAATGTGTGCTTCCTTCTTCTAGACAAACTGCCACCTTACCTGGATACTGAACTGACCTGACTCACACTGCCTGCTTATCTTAAGTTATTCTCAGTGATGAGGTCTTAGTTCACTATCTATAAAATAGTGGTCAACCAAAATAAACTCAAATATGATAAAATAGCTCATGTAATCCCATCCTAAAACCATCATAAAATTACCAAATCATCACTGTTTAGTATTGGTACGAAATTTTGAATCTTGGGGAAAAAATAAGAGTAATCCATTATTAAAATGGAACCCCATTTTAGGTCCATGGGATCTATAGCATGGTCTGATATCAAATTCATTAGAAATAATTAGTCATATGAGACTATCTATAATTTTTCCTAGACCATACCCAGATGATTTTTATCCTGATAAATGACTTCACATCAATTCTTGGTGGAGTCATGGAGCATATAGGTGGAGAGTTTGACCCTCCACTCTGAAGGTGCCTCCGTATTATCGAAGATTGATAACCTAGAATTTATCAAAGACTCAGTAGACTAATGACCTCTATCCCTTAAAATGGTGGGAGGATTCAACTATTGGAATTCCCACATAAATTCTTCTATAATAGGTGAATATTATGGAGAACCCTATATAGGGTCCATGAAGCATAAAAATTTATATTGGAACTAAGAATATATTCCTAGTTGAAGATCCACAGGAGTTTCCTTTGGTATCACTATAGGAGATAATACTAGTGTCTCATGGCCTACCACCTTTAGATAATGGTCTTAGCCACCCTCATGACATAAAAATATAATATTTTGTAGAGATAAAACTCTAAAATTTCCAAATTCATGCCTCATATAATATTTAATAGAAGATAATAAACAGTGAAAGAATGAATGTATTGGTACATAACCTTCCTATAAATGGGTCAAACCCATATACCTTTTCCTAATTATAGGTTTAAGTGATAAAGAAGATCACAATGGATCACGTGAGACACTTGTTACCTCCCACTAAAAAGGTCAAGTGGGGGTCTTTTTCTCATGTCACACAACATAGATTCCAGTATATAGAGTGTCAATTAAAATGTATATAGGAAACCACCCTTTACTTTTCAATTTTAATCCTCATTTAATGATAATAATTTAATTTAAAAGTTTAAGTTTAATTAATTTAATACAAATTTTTAAGTACATATATATCTTGGTTCATTTATTTGGGCCACCATTCCCAATTTATAAAAGACCATAGTCATGTAAATTGAAATTGGTACATCAAGTAACTATGGCGTAACCATTTTATTTTGCATCAAGAGGCAATAGGTCATGAAAAATTATTTGATTACATAAAAAACCATTACCTCTATATAGAAGTAAATTATTCATAAATTACAATTGGAATTCATATAATAAAATCAATAAATTCTTCAATCCACAGAACCAATGGATCATGGATGAATAATTTCATAATTGGTTAACTAAGGTGAAATCATGAATTTATATGGGGAAATTACATTTATATTGATATAAAAACATTAATTAATATGATTATTTTATCCCTACTATAAGAATTATTAAATTACTATATATAATAACCCAGACACCAACTATATGCAGTAGGAAATGCAAGAAAAAAGTAAACATGGAATGGGAAAATTCCAAAAATATAAGTCCAATAGCGCCTAGAATTATGAATGATATGATAAATCCTTACCATAACAGGAAAAGGAAAAATTAAATTCATAATTATAATATAATAAAAAATTACATCACAAAATATGTGCATCACTCAATAGTGAAAACTGTAAAATTCTAACAGGAACAATGTGAAACATCAACAACTCATCCAACGAAATATGGGTTCCCCCTTTACAAGGGCTAGATAATCCTAGTAATAGTCTTATTACCATGTTCTAATACATCATAGTTTTCAATTGAACACCCAAATAGTAAGAATAAATAAAAAAGAGATCTGATACCACTTTTTTTCATCCCACCATGGAAGCCACTAAGCGGTTCCTGGAGATGGTTGGAGACATGTGCTCAATCACACCTCCCCATACACTAGAGGCTACCAACTAGAAGTTACGGCCTAGAGTGTGTTTGTGGGTAGACCATTACCTCATGATCAGAGTGTGAAAAAAATAGTTGATAGTAAAAATAAATAGAAGAATATTTAATAGAAAAGAATTTTGCGAATAATAAATCACCCAATACAAATAAACAAGAAGAAGATGAATCATAATGGGATACAAAATGATGATGATGATGTGAATTTATAATATAAAAAAGGTATAAGAGATTCATGGGAAACATGCATATACCACATGCTATTCAAAACTAAAAATTACCAAAAGTTGACACTACTAGAATCACAATCATTAGACCAGTCCTCTACTCACGTACTCTATCCCAATACTCAAAATCAAACATCGGAAGATGTAAACTTCACATTATCTACAAATAAAATCATGTTTTCCTCCCATATACTAAATGAGGTTTGAGTAGGTTGTGAGATAAAATATATAGCAAACCACTAAAAATGTCTAGAACAATCCAGTGAATGAATATAAAATGACCAGTGTGAAGGTACATAATAAATTCAAAGTAGTAAATAAATAAATACGTCGAATGAGGTTCCTCATGGGATGCACGATTGACACTACCATCTTCATCCTAAATCAGGACTCTCCGAATGAAAGGAGACCTATATATATAATATGGTTATATAAAGGTTCTCTAATATACTTGTAAGGATGAATAACTGATCTTTTCAAGAAGGAAAGTATCAAGTATATAAGGAAACCAAACATATTATTTGTCTTTTTAGTCATGACCTTTCATTCAATAAATTTTCATTATTGGATTATATTTAAGGAATCTCTAGAATTTAATAAATAGGAATGTTGGGGCCATCGAAGGCGGAATATATAAAGGAAACATATTTTCACACTAGGAGAACTACAAAATACCCAACACTATAAGAGTCCATCCAAGGTGATCCATAAAGGCATCCCAAGTAGGACTCTCGGTAGAGTGAAAAGCATGACCCTCTAATCCCATTCCATATTTTCCACATATGAGACTAAGTATCACTTATGGATAGTGTAACCATATCACAAAATAAGATCAACCAAGGTATCTCCCATAGGTACCTGATATTTATCATGGTTAAGTAAGAAATATTCCAAGTGATCACATCCATGGAAATATGTAAAAAGGATCCACATACTCACCTCATACAGTGTCATCCCTTGAATAAATATAGAACAATAAAAGTAATAATAATAGATTTAATAAAAAAAATATACCATATGATCTTTCACAAAAAAAGCATAGGAGAATGAGATATAAACAATGATATGATGGAATAAGAGTGAAGGGATTTATATTATATAGACAATGAAACCGATGATGCAAGAAATACAAAATGGATAAATAAATCGATTCTAATCCTAGGGATATTCATGGAGGTGGAACTCATGTGGTAGGTACTACTTTGTATGAGAAATTGGAAAGGGGAGGATAGAAATAAACTTAAGGGGAGTAAGGGGAAAATATTATATTAGGAAACTTTTTAAGAGGTGAAATGTTTGGATGTGTGGTTATCAAAACCATGTGCCAAACATGGACCCATCAATTCCACAATAAATATCTCGCATGACAAGGTGCATAGTTTTTCAATCCATGTGTAGTCCATGATAATCAATCTGTTTAGTGTCTGAGACAAGACCCACACAACCATGCTTCCTGAGTTGTTCTATTTAGTCAAACCATCACCCCATCATTACGATCTGAATCACCCCACATGATTTTTCCAAACTATGTGGGCTCAGGTGCCCGGTTTGGTGAAACTATGTGCCTAGCCCACTTCCTCCAAAATATTGAAACCTAGGATCTGAATAAGCCACATATGTTTTTGATACCTTTCTCAGGACATAGAAAACATTTCTAAGGTTGAAAGTAAAGATTCAACTGAAAATAAAAAGTTTCCATAATTCATTGAAAAGCTTGTCCATTACAGATAAGAAGTGGACATGAATAATATTATAATTTTCAGAGATATGGAAATCCATAGATGATTATTAGGACTTATTTATTGAATTCTATATTACATATAGTTATGGAAATTATACCATTGACATGATTCAAGGATGATTTTTAATATTTAAATATGGAAATAATATTCCCATGATTATGAGAAGATAAAATAGAATATGATAAGAATAAAATACGAATAACGACTTGATGTTATATTCTACTAATGAATATAATGAGAATAAATAAAGAGTGATATAATAAAACTGGTATTTCATTCTATTAAGAGAACATTATATACTTGAAAGAGAGAGAGTTTATGATGTTAATATATATACATGATCATGTGCATTGAGGAATATGATGAATAGAAGAAAGGAGATGATAGATAGGTAGGATAAAATCCATATCCCATTATATCACTATATCATAGAATAAGAGTAAGAAAGAGGAAGAAGTTTTGTTAAGAAAGGTTGAAACAAATGCTTCTTGTACATGTTCAAATCATCGAAATACATAATGTCTAAGTGGGTGATGAAAAAAATAAGGATGTTGAATAACTTCTATATGTTCTATTACTTAAAACAAAATGGATGTTGTGTATACTACTATACTAGAGATCAATTTGTTTTTCAAAGTACCAATGCCGAGGAAAATGATTTTATATGGTGATATAGTGACATCCACGAGTAGAATAAAAATATTATTCAATAGAGGAAGTCAAAAGAATATTGAGGGATAAAGGTATCCTTTATAATCTAATATAAACCCTTTATGAGATTAAATATATATAGAGACAAAACTAAATTTTTTTAAAGGTTCATAAGTATCAAGGATGTAATCAACTCTTCTCTTATAGGCCATTTGAGAACATTATAATACTCAAGGACGTATTATATACATCTCTTATTAACATCAAAAGAACCAATGATGTAATATTACTTTTATTGTTTTCAATTTATTATTATAATGAATATTTAGGTCTCAGAATTAAATCTAACACAAAAAAGGAGAGGATTCCCACATTGGGGTTGAACCTTGTAAAAATATGATGTGCCACTGTTTATTGTTTATTTACTAATCTTTATGTGGTGGAATGTGTTGGGAACCCATTAGTGGATCCAAAAATATTAGTAGATACATAAGAAGAAATTTTAATTGGGGAAATAGAAATAGTGATGAATTAAGAAAAAAGGGTCACAGTGATTCATCCCATTATTAGAGTGTCTGCAAAATCTATATGAAATTCAAGTGGTATTGGTATTTATTCATTTTTAATTTGACTTGATCTATTTTATATCCTAGTTTATTATAATATATATATATATATATATATATATAGTTATTAAGTTAATATTTTTAGAAGTATATATGGTTCCTCAAATGGAGAATAAAATTTCCATCCATAGTTGTTCAAATGTATAGGTTTCATCCAAAACCCTGATGAATAATAAGAAAATAGGTTTGAAGAAGTTGATAAATATTTTATTTGAAATAATAAAGATTCAACACTATTATAAGATAATAAATATACAAATTTTTATGAAACATATATTGATAAGGATCCTCAATAATAATCCCACTCAATTTGTAATTACTATTAGTCCACTATATAAGTTGAAGACAACAAATCCTAAATTAAATGATTATTTGAAGAAGTTACCATGGAATTTTTCACTTATATTATGTTCATTATAGTAATGTATGATGAAAAAAACCTAGTTATGGGAAAAATTATATATATAAATAATTTTATTAAATATTATTAAATTATAAAACTTTTACCTGAGTTATTGAAGTTAAGGAATTACCCTAATTAATTTTTTAATAAATATTTCCCTGGAATGAAGAATCGCTGATGAAAGTAAGTGGTAATATAGAATATTTTAAAAACATTTTTGAATATAGTATCTATGAATTAGAATCTATTACTGATGTCATGGATGATCAATTGGAGATCAAATATAAAAAGTTTAATGATATTTACAATTAATGATAAGAAATAAGTAAAATGAATTATTATCATGTTGTCAATATAAATAATAAATGAGAATAAATTTTGAGATCAATTAAGGTTAGGATAATTTCCCACAACACTGACTGTCTTGATCACTAATTCAAACTAAGAAATATAAAATCATAATAGTTAGACTATTTAATTTTTTTTAAACAAGGTAGTTCTTCCATAAAATGTTCTAAAAAGTTAATTTCTTTATGAATAATAATGTAAGTGGAATTAATATATTTATATCATCAAAATAGAAATATATTATAATCTCTTGAAAAAAGGTAACCAATGTCACTAAAATTTATGTTTTCAATAATGTTGTTTAATCTACTAGTACTTTTAAAAATTAAATCCTCAAAAAATATTGCTAAAAAATGCTATTAAATCATCAATAACATAAAATATGATTGATATAATTTTATATATGAGAAAATACATAGGATATTTGAAAAATAAATGTGTTTATTAAAAAAAAATTGGATGAAAAAGCTAGATAGAATACGAGTGAGGGAAAAAGATCAAGGTTTATTGGTCACTATTGGTTCTGTAGAAGGTTTAGGTAGAAGTAAGTTAAATATTTTCATAATATATCAATTTATGGATATTATATAATTCCTATATCATGGTGTATCATAGAATATTGATGAAATAATTTTTTAGAATAATGAAATTTTTTTAATCATGAATAAATTTGGATGCCTTGAAATATTTTATGGGGTTTGTAGAAAATGAAGTCTCTATGATTTTGAGTGGTTTTTTATTCATATGAAAAACAATGTATATAATTATGGGGAGATAATACCATAAAATAATATTAAAAAATGGTAATAGAAAATTGTTGTACCTTGGGGAGTTAGAAAATAAAAAATAAGGAAACATATGTAAAAATTCTAAAATGGGTGCTCAAGAAAAGAGGTAATGATTTTATTATTAGTGATGTGATTCTTTATAAAAATTCTCAAATAAAACATTAATGAAAATTTTTATGGAAGAAATATGGAATCAATGAATGATTGAATCTATGAAAGAAATAAGAGGGTTGCTTTTTTGGAAATTATCTAAAAAAGAAGAATTTAAATTTATGAGTGGTTTCCAAAGAATTTTCATTAAATAAAAACAAAGAAACAATGTGGATGGTGAAAAAAGGAAACAATCCTAATAAATTCATGAAAAGGATAATTTTATAAGAGGATGTGATGTAGAAAAAAGTAAAACCGCATTTAATCCATGTGGTAAAATCAAGCATGTTGTCTATATTATAAAAGAATGATTGAATATTTTTCTAACATAATAAGAAATGGAATAGAATACAATGAAAGAATAATGAAAATTAATATCATTTCTAGATATTCTAAAAGAGTATATTCTACATAATTATAATGTTCAAATTAACAAGGAGACTGTGTTTTCCAAAGAATATCAAATCTAAAAGGCCTTAGGAAGAGTTAGAAGTAACATTTCTCATATGTCTAGAGTTGTAAAGAAAGGGGTTGTGTGTGTTTAAAAGAGACTATAATCCCTATTTATATCATAAATAAGAAATGTAAGAACCCACCTTATTACTATATCAGTATGTTTATTTTTATATGTAGGTAATTAAATGCATTTATAGTATGGGAAAGATTGGCAGATATTATTATGACTATATTTCATAAATAGATATTCATTATGGGATGGTTTGACTAATATCATGATAACTCATTGAAATATTTCAAATCATATCAAATTAATTTCATTGAGTTTATATTAAATAAGATAATCCATGATGAAAAATTATGGATTGTATCCCTTGAGGGAAAACTGTGATGAGAATTTTTCAATATTGTGTGTCTTTATAAAAATATCGATTTTATAAACAGTGATGAACATGATGTATAAATATGAATTGTATAACCCTTTAATTGATTTTAATCAATTTTTATTATTAAGGGGGAGTGATTGATGAGCTATATTGTTAGTTGAAGGGGATATGTTTTCACTTGAATGTTCTATTATGTATTTTTAATTGAGTACTAGTAATAAATTTCATGATAAACTACTTTACTAAGACATATAATGATAAACTGGAGTTGAAATTACATTATGGATTGTTTCAAGTGAAAATTTCATGTCCAGGTTAATCTCTATTTTTTTTTTCATATACTGAGATAGATATAGAAAACATAGATTTTATTAATTGATGGATCATTTTCATGTGAAATGTGATTCCAACCATCTAGACAGTGGATATCTTTTTACTAATGTAGAGAGTATAAAATTATATAAAATCCTTAGTTAAAGAAGATACAACCCCTTAATATTAAAACTTTTAATTTATTATCAATATTGGGAAGAAAAAATAAAACTGTAGAATAATTATAAACAATAATATATATGAGGTTGTTAAGGTCATTTAAAACTAATGTAAAGAATGAGATTGAATATCCCAATATATTTAGAATATTTTATTTGTTTTTAATGAGTAATCTGGTTGTATATATGTTTTTGGTGATATAGAAATATCACAATGAAAGAAGATGTTAAATATGTGTGATACAACTTGGAAGATCCTATGGATCAAATTCATTCAAGAAACACCCATTATAAAAATTCATGGAGATTACTTCATATGTTGGAAATAGTTTCCTGGTGAATATGAGGTAGGGAGAGAGGGTTTTATTGGAGAATAATCATGGTAAATTGAAGATTGAGAATTTACCCTTGGATTATCTCATATAAATGATGATATAATATATAGAGAATATCACAAGGAACATTATTATAGAGTGTTATGTTTGACATTGGATGTTTTGAGGAAATCAATATCTATTGAAGTAGCCAATGTTGACTACACTTTTGTTGGAAGGATTTATAAATAAAGGTGAAGAGATTTGGGAACATCATAATAATTTCTAAATTTATATTGGTTGTTTTGATATTATTGAATGTTTTTATATTGATTTTTATAACCCTAGAGACTGGTTCTAAATGTCTCATATTTTTAAAAAATTGGAAAAGGAAAAATGTAATGTAAGGATTATAATTGTCAATACATAACATCAACTCTAAAAATCTGAATAATATGTAAGCTTTTATTAGACCATTATGGGAAAAATTACAAGGAAATGAATCCCCACAATAATAAAAAATAGTTAATAAGAGGATACAAATTTAAAGGTTAATAAATAAGGTTTCATCTCAATGATATATATTATTCAATATGAAAGGTTTACTTTATAGGGTATATAAAGGACAACATATAAGGGTTTCCAAAAATTTGATATGTAAGGATTTAAAATTGAAATTTTGACAAAGTATCCAATCATCAGTGTGAAATGTATAGGTCAATATGATGATACATGAGAGTAAATCCAAATTTCTAGTATATATATGAAGGTAGAAAATAATAATACATAAAGGATACATATTGAATTCCAAGATGATACATAAAAGTATGTGATAATTCGTTATGGGAATGTAAGGGTAACAAAGTGATATGTAAGGGATTCAAAAAATTTTCAAAGAATATATAAGTGTCTTCATGATGATATGTAAGGGTCGCTAGTTATAAAAATTTGAGATTTTTGGTGACGAAATTTAGAAGATTATTTTCTGACCTTCATGTTATAAATATCATTGTTCTTAAAATAAAAATAATCCTACTCATGAATAATGGAGGGAAATATTGAATAAAAAGGTTGTGTTGTGATTAGGGTTTCCATTCTATGAAGTGAAATTTCATGTGAAAATCATATCCCCACAGAAAACATTGATGTTAGTGTCGATTGAAAAATTATGGATTTGATGGTGATGATCTTGTTTTTATGATTATGAGAATCATAGGAGACATGGAAATTTATATATGATTATATAGTCTTTGTTATTAAACAATATAAAATAATGAATTATGAAGAAGTTAACACATTCACAACTCAGAGAGTTTTTTCTGTATTTAAATATATAAATAAGATTCACATGATTTGTAGATGATAAAATGATATAATATAAAGATAAAAAACTAATGAAAAAACCTTATTCAATATTCTACTATTAGATGTCTTTTGTATCGGAGGAATAGGGATAGAAGAGAACCCATACCATATTGCATAAAGAGAAATCAATGTATCAGATAGAGAGAGAGAGTATCTGAAAATATTCTATTTATAAGTTCTCATACATCAAGAATGAATAATAGAAGTATTTAGAAGAAGAAGGTGAAGAGAAAATCTATATTCTATGGTATTCCAATATTATATAAGTCAAATAATAATAAAGAGGAATTTTAGTTGACCATGGTCGAAAATATTGCTGAATGTGAAAGTTATGGGTTTTGAGATACTTGAAGTTTGAGAAGGAAAATCCAGTGATCACATTAATAAATAAGTTCTGAATAGTAATTCACTTGAAATAACAAGGTTATAATTCATTCTACTATATCGGGGGATAAATTGGTAATTGATGACCTTTTCTGAGGAAAGAGATATTATGTGGTGCAATAAATTACTCCTGGAGTAGAAGGAATAAATTTTTAAAGAGAGGAAGTTAGAGGATCATTTAAGACTTACAGGATCTTGTATAAACTAATCAAAACTAGTTTTGATATTAAAGTGTTATTGATAGAGAGCTTATATTGGGTGAAATCTTCACGGGAGTCAATAAATTATTCTTCTAATATACTAAAACCTCATATATGACCACATGGATGTAAATGTTATATTTTTACCCTATCATGTTGACATAATAAGAGTTAAGGATGAAATATACCATTATATTTTATTAAATTGAATAATATATCCAACTTTCTTATCTTAGAGTTTACCTAAACCTAACAAGGATTATATTCACACATTGGGGTTGAACATTGTAAGAATACTATGTTTTTCTATGTCTTCATAGTTCACCTTTTTTCATATGGTGGTGTATTTTTGTGACCACACAAGTATATCCATATATCTTAATAGAAATTGTGGTTATAATCATAAGATATATAATTAAAAGAGATAAGGATTTGGTAAAAAATATCACACTGATTCACCCCCACTAAATGTGATTTCATGATCTATTAGGCTTCTAAATCAACAGAATTAGACCATACCCTAGATAAGTCCTTAATAAATCTATTACACCTCATATCATTATCTAAGAAAACCCTTTTACTATTACTAGTTTAAAATATAGTGTCTCACACTACACCATTATCATTTCACATCTAATCACTGTTCATATGTGATCACCCACCAAATCACATCAAGATCCCATGACGAAGATCCATGTATTCAAGGGACAATGTATTTCTAAATACAATGATAATATACTAGAACCACTTATAGTCCCACAAACAATATGGTTCTTATGGAATTAAAGACATATATCCTAAAATAACCTATCCACGTATTAGGAGGGAACCGAATATAAAATATATGTGTTTTTATTTGTGTTTATGACCCCTGTCCAAGTGTAACATGGCCTACACAAGTCAATCTCCCCATCATGGAGAATTACCCAAATCTACCCATTAACTCATATTAGAAGTTCTTCAAGGATAATCATTCCTAAACCAGCAACTAATAATGGATGAAATTCATTTTCATCTCATAATATATAGGCTCAATAGCGTAATTCACCATGTGATGATGTTTCAGATGCATGTAAAACCCATCATAAATCAATAATTTCTCTTTCTTCTATATCTACAGTATATAAGGCATCTATATGTTGTTATAAATTATTCAATAGAATATATTGTGCATCAACCATAAACACAAAGTAACTACCCTTACTTCCCATATCTAAAGGCAATCACATGAACGGGATAACACCCATCTTGTGTTACTGTCATACATCACAACTATTCTACAATAACAACAAGAAGGAATATTGATAATAAATTACTCACTAATATCCTTGAAATCCATTTTTACATCACTAGGATTTTCCATCTAGACCATAACCATACCCCAAAGGGTCACATATCATAGAGTAAAATCCATTCTTTCATTTATATTGCATCCAATCAACTCATTGGACAATACCACAACAATTGAATATTAATACTCACTATGAATTCATTTACCATACCACCCTCTAAAGTATAATGGTCATATCCATGTGTATGTAGAGATATCCATTAATGTTTATTCATATACGGGAGATCGTAACCATAAGATTTGGTTTATCAGAGTGCTAAAAATAAGTTTTTTTTGGTAAAATGAAAGATTAGTCATTGACCTGGACTTATTTTATATTCCACAACCAAATTCATAACAAGAAACAAGAATTTAATTTTCATATGAACCAAAATAGTTGATTTGATACATGAAAAACCACCCTTTTTACACCCTTAACCTAGAGAAAATCTAATGAATCAATAAATCTAGAGAAGGTGTCATATTTTATAATTTATAAACCAACTATAACATAAAAAACCTAGAAAAATAATCCCAAAACATTGGAAATTGGGACTTTATCTCATGCAGGTGTGGTCAGACACATAATATAGTATCCATCCCAAGTTTTAACCAAACCAATATCATATCTACCATATCTCATATAGAAAAACATGTAAAGCAATGCTCTAAAACTACTTTATAACATCATGAATGATATCATTCCATAATAACTAGATTGGGGAACAATGTGACCTCAAACTTGCCTCCCCATATGACAGAGGATTTTGAATAATAACAAGGGTATATGGTGTTACTGTGGGGAGAATATACACTTAGATCTATGTAGAACAAGGAAATGAAAATATAAGGAAACCATTCATCAGAATATTTAATAGAATTAAATGAAATATTATTTCCCTAAATAACCAAAATAATGAAACACACCATATTCTATAACAAAGTAAACTATCCAAAATTTCACATTATTCAGGTAGAAACAAATAAAATCTCCCATCGATATATAATATATAACTAAAAAAAATTGAAAATACACAACTTCATCTAGAGTCCCAACCCAGTTCCATCTCATGATCCTTCCAAGCTATCTAGCTCAATCATCCAATACCTAGACTCTTCCCTTCTTATACCTAAGATCGTGAGTTATGATTGGGTAACAATGTGAAAGGGAATCCTAAGAAGGGTGTTATTACAACTCATTATGAAACCACTAATGTTCTCCCTATCATAAAAAGTATATTTAATTCACTTATAAGGTGATATACTCAGAAATAATAAACAAAAAATTCTATAAAAACTAACTATTAGGACCACATGTACAATATAAGTCTCCTTGATGTGTCTATACCTACTTAATCTAGTTTGATATTTTTATGAGCATGATAATAGAAAATATAGGTGTAATTATTGTCCTCCCCAAAATCATCACATATATAAAAAACCTGGGGTAATAGAGACCCAACCCCAAAATCATCTCAAATATAAACACCAAGGGTATAATAGTGAACCTACAATAGAAACCTATTATATCATCAGTGAGGGGATTCATTTTTTCCTTGAACATATCTATATATCATTATTGGGTTATTATAACCTACCTCAAATATCTCCATATATCCTACTTTCTGAGGGGATAAATGACCAACTGAATATCAAATTTTTTAATAAACTTTAGGGGGATTAACACCCACCCCAGATAACACCATATATTTTTATAATCAAGGGTATTAGATCCCACCATATATATCACAATATAACACACTCATCAGGGGGATTATCCCCTACCCCAGATATCACCTTATATCATACCCATCATGGAGATTATAAATCAACTACTGAGTGGACCGAAGGCCTTCTTTTTATTGATTTTTCGATAACACCCCTTTCAGGGGATGAGGATAAATACTTACAAGGCCCGTAAGCATAAGTGGATTACATGTCCAAAAGGCTTTAGAGGAATTCATTCCAGTAATGACTACTTAGAAATGCTCCTTCCCAGCATCTTGATCGTGAAGTTAGCTTCCCACATTCGCATTTCTTGTTCGGCTAGCAATAAGTGTGCAGTGGTGCACATGTCTGGTCCCGATGGCAATAGACATACCGTCTCATTCTTACATATCTATATAGCTCTGTTCTTGGGAAATTTCCTGCTCTGAGTCCTCATCTGGTGCTAGTTCCTTTGGTCAATCTGGTTGTGTTTTCACTGCATGGTCTGAAAGAGGTGTCTTGAAGGCCTTGAATTGTCCCAAAAGTCTTTACTGGCCTAAAGGCCTTGGGTGGCCCAAAGACCTTAAAGACTCTAAGACCAAACCAGTAGAAAAATTTGAATAGTTATAGCTTCTATAGTACTGAATAATACATGCTACAGTGCTTGCTATTGTGTCTGCTAGATTACATCTACAGTGCCAAATAACATGCCTCTTCTCGTATTCGAACCTACTACAGTACCCTCTCATTTTTTAATATATCATAATAATATGCTAGATATGTAGACTACCAATATATCACCATATAACATAATATTTAGGGGGATAAGAGGCTAACCTGAATTTAGATATATATCATACTCATCAATGAATTAAGAATCCCACCTAGATATCACTAGATATCATAATTATATTGGGGATAAGAAACATGCCTAGATATCACCATACTTCATAGTCCCATGGGTGGTAAATTTTCCCAAAGATGATATAAATAACCCAAGTTGGATTCTCATGTACACAACCTATTCCTATCACTATATTCATACTAGGTTACAACCTTTGTATCTCCATTTATCAAATTCTATTTAGATCCAAATCAACATGGGGAACCCACAATTGTCTTTTCCATCACATAAAATCCTAGAAACCCCATATTGGTTTCTTATATAATTTATAACTCTAGGGGAAAATACCATCTCTTAAAGGGATTTACATCCCTCAACATTTCCACATATCCACAATTTCATAATTTCTTATTTTGGTATAGAGGAAATACAATATACTCCCAAACATAAATGGAATGGAATAATTACCACCCACTATCATGGTGTAGTTATGTATGTACTCTCACACCCAAATAAATATAGAATAATCTATACCACTTTGATACACATATACCATGGGATGGGTAATTTAAATCACCTATTAATAATCTTTCCAAGGAGATATGAGGTAACTCAATTTTCCCAATAACCTACCCTTAAAAATACTATTTACAATCCCTCAAACTACCCTACATGAAGGGAAATAAAGGAACATATTCTGAGGAACTGACACAACTCAATGAAACCACACATAACCTAGGGAAAACATCATCATGGGATCACCTTTCTCTAACTTGGGTAAAAAGACATCATATATGGATGATTCCATCATTCCATGGTGGGATCACCAGTCATTATTGATCTCATAGAAATTATAATTAGTTATTAAAAAAATATATGAACCAATGAAGAAGAATAAAACCATAACTTATATGATTAGGGAAAAAAACTTTAATCTGTATAGATTAAAATCAATGAAAGTGAGAAGTTGAAGGGGATATGGGATTGACCCCCCTATTCAGACATTACAAAAATGGATAACCTTTAAGAGTTTTCCTATTTATAGGGAAAAAGATCATTTTAACCTTATTTGAAAAGAAATGGTGTAGAAAACCCAATACAGTGTGATCCATAGGGTTCACATTAAAATCCATCTATTATACACCCATGAAGGAATGACCCTTGTAGTCTTTTCACGTCACTATTTCCCTGAAACAAACAAATCACTATACTTCTCTACCCAGGGTCATGTTATATTGTAAACCTTCCCATAATGGTGGAAAAAACAACCTAGAGAATCCCAATTCTACTTCCTCTTTGGGATTCTCAATGATACATCCCACTTACAAATGAGTGAGATTTTTTTATTGAGAATAATTCAAGGAATAAACCTGCTCCTAATTATATATTGTCAATTACACTCATATTTGGATTACATTATATTTACCATTACATATCACATATTATCCATAATTCATCATAGAGTGACTATTATATATTATAATAAAAGTCATATATTGGATACATTACCAATTTATTTGACCCATATATATCAGACACATTACAATTTATCTAACTCGTTTGTATCAGTTACTTTATAATTTTTGGGAACCTTACTTATTTAACTCTTACATATCATGGATTTATCCTTATATATAATATGTTTCTCATTATTTATCACAAGGTGTCCCTTATGCGGTGACCCTAATTCATTACATGAAAAAACATACACATTTAAAAGTGAACTCTGTGCAACAAAGGGTTCCACTTATGCATCCTAGGTAGACCCTTACAAATTTGATGGAAAAAAAGTACATAACATAGTGTGAATCTAGTACATTGAGAAATCATAATATATAAGGGCTAGAAAACCCTTATGTATAGCATCAGCTGCTTATTATTATCTATAAATTATTACCTACAAAGTGAAAATTTAGAGTGACTCTTATATAAAGAGTAATTTTTCAAATTTTTCAGTAATATATAACTTTAAAACCTCTATATTATTATATTTTTATCTCAAACCATTTTAAAATATCTTCAGACACATAAATCCATCTCAAATAACTTCAAATAAATCATGTAAATTCACAGGCCTTCAATTTTTTTAATAAAAATACAACTAAATTTCTAACATGAGTGAACTCAAAAAATAGTGCTCTCATCACATTCCAATGAACATATCATAAAAATTATATTCATAATATATGTATCAAAAAATCAAATAGAAGTAATTTCAAAAAATTTAACATAAAAACTCATGGGTATAACAAGTTCAAACTCTTATAATCCCATTAAGAATCCAAATTCTTCGAAAGTCCCTTTCTCCAGAACCAAAGTTCAAATTTTCACTAAATTTCACAAAAACATAATGAATATGATCAATACATATTTAAAACCAAAATAATATCACTCCAACACTTTTTAACCAAAACTAACCATGATGTCTTACCTAATCAATACAATGTTTCTCTCATATTAGTTAAAATTTATTATTAAGTTAAAATATGCACCATTCCCTTCATTTACCAATATAAATAAAATCTGATATATAAAATAAAAATTAATTTAACACCTATAGGCTATATACCAATAAAAAATTTTATATCCTTGAAAATAAAAAAACAATGAATTTTTTGTAGAAAAATAATTTTCCCACGAAAACCCAAACCGTCATACTTCCTATTGTATGTAACCAAGCCTTACCTATTGACTCAGTATTCTTATACAGTCAACTTATAGACCCCAAAAATAAAAAATATTCTCTCCTAATAAATATTAAAATGTTATATTCTGCCTACCTGATAGCTCTGTTCTGATCCTCTTCACCATGAACATATATCCTTTTATATAATGTCCCTCCCCTTTATTTTTTATGTTTCATAATACCTGGCCTGCAAATTCTTTTATATATGTGAAATTTTACCCATGTATACTGTTTTAAGTTAAAATATATAGAAGAAAATAATTATTTTATTAAATATAATGTTTTATAAACATAATTATTTTTTTAACCTTTCTGTTAATGTATAAAGAAATAAATTATATTATTTTTTTGGAACTATTTTAATCATGCAGCTTATATTATGCTCATATATATATAAAAATTAGTAGATTTAATACACACACACGTGGTATCACACACACACACACACATATATATTTATATATATTAATTTATTATTTAATATTAACGAAATGATAATATTTTTTTAATATTGAATTATATTATTAATTTATTAGATGATAATTTTTAATGCATAGTAATGTTTTAAATAATAATTATCATTTGAAAATATTGTCGAGTTATTTTTTGTATTGAAAAATAATAATTACTATTTGAAAATAATAACAATTAGTATCGTAATTAATGATTGGAACTATAAATAATATTTAATAAATTTCATATTATCATTGGCATGATTATTATTTAATGTGTATTATTAACAAATATATATTCAATAAGAATTAATTTTTATTAGTGATTCAAAATTTTCTTTAATGATTGAAATTTATCTTTCTTAAATAATATTGTGTACTTGTGGAGTTAATTAACATAAATTTTAATGATAATTTGTTTTAGAATATTTGTTTTATATTTTTTATCAATATCTTGGTTATAAGTATGATAATTGATATATCTATATTTTAAATTATTTTAAAACAACATCACAATTATTAGTGAACCTAAAAAAGTGTATCTTTCTTCTTAAAAAATGTTCTTTTGGGGATTTTTTATTTTAACAGTTTAAATTATTTTATTAGAAACATAATTGGATATTTTGAATTAATTTACAATTATATATTACCATTTTTTTCATTAACATATATTAGCTAATTAATAGTTTAAATAATTTCATTTTATATTAAAATGATTTAATTAATTTATTTAAATTTAAATTTTAATTTATTATTATAATAAAATTTAACTCATATTTTTTATAATATATATTTATGTTTATATTAGATCATAGTTTGACCAATGCAGATAAAACAAGTGTTTAAAAAAATAAAATGCGCTATAAGTTCTTCTAATTATCTAAATGGGATGGGATAATTTAAGAATTGATTTATTTTCCATTTATGAATTGTTTAAATATAATTAAATTATGATCTTGATATGTAAAAGGCCATTTAATCTCCAATGGGTTTAATCTAATTTTTAGTTGTTGAAATTTTAATGAAAAAATACATAAAATATCATTATCATATGATTGAGATGTTCATATAAAAGTTTCATATAAAATTATGGAATTGATTAATGAAGTCAATTTTAAGACAACTGATAAAACAAATAAAATCGATACATTTTGTAGTTATGATGAAAATTAAATCAATTCAAAAGAATTTATAGTAGAGATATATATCATTGAAGAATTTTTAAAATTATATACCAAATAATTTTTTAAAGTTGAACATGTTATTATTCCTACATCCTTCCATGTGGGAGATAGAGTTAGAGAAAAGGGTATTTCTGTTGTAATGGTATAGTGGTTGGAATGTGAGACATTATTATTAACACACATTTTTTTTTGAGAATACATACATGGTCTTACCTTATATAACTTCATATATAAATGTATTAATAGTTAAATTTCCAGTGAAAAATATTTATTTTAATGAATGATAACAAAATAAAACATTCATGAAAAGGTTTTTACTATATAAAACAGGACATATATATGTTAGTTATTTTTTTTATTAAAGTAATAATTTATTAACAATATTGTTAAACATGGTAGAGTCACAATATTTATATTTAAAAACACTCCCTAGTGTTTTATGGTTTTTTTAACCTCTTAATAGTTTAGCTGTAGTGCTTTATATGAAAGATGAATGTAGAATTACTTATGTACTGAAACGATTTTGGGGGGAAGTAGATAATGATGGATGTTTCAATATCATTATAGGAATAAAAATATACATTATACAGAATACTTAAAAAATATTATTATTTAGTCAATGAATTATATATTTTGATGGACATTAGATTATGTGCATTTTTTCACCATCCCGAAAAAAATTATTATGTGCATTATTATTCAAAGTGTATTATTAATTTAAGAATTTATTATAATGGTTATAATTTATATTAAAGTATTTTTAATATTTTAAAAAATTCTTAGTAGATTAATTTTTTTAATATCTTACCACAATGCACATGGAAAAAATTTCACTAAATTAAAAAATGGAATTAAAATATTAATATATTCCTAAAATATAAGTATTTTTATTATTTAAATATTCACTTAATTCTAGAAGTTTTTTATAATAATTATATTTTTTTGTTCAATTTATAGTGCTATTAATATAGAGGGAATATATATTTTTGATATAATTTTTTAAACATTGAGTATGAAATTATATAAATTTAAACCATGCCATATTTTTATAGGGAAATTTATATTAAAATTATCTATATTTAAATTTATAAAATATTTAAAATCATTTGTCTTATTTTAATTAGGTATATAATTTGTTGACAATTCACTATAGTTGTCAAATGAGTTGATTCATTTTAAAAGTGTATGGGAATTCTCATATTTTAGTTTAATCATATTTGTATGACTTGATTTAATTATTTGTTGTAACATTTTCAATTAATATATTGGTTAACTTTTTCTACTTCATGATTTGACTTTATACTTCGATAATAATGTGAATTTTGTAAAGTGTTTTATTTATTATAAGTTTATAATTTTATGGTTTTTTATTTCTCTTATTGATACTATATTTATTCAAAATTCTAATGGATATATATATACCAGATATAAATAAAAATAATTCATTTTTAACATCACTTTTTTTTTTAAAAATTGGGTACAACCGCGAAAGCGGTACACGATGCAAGGAAGAAAATTACAATTAATTGAAAGCCTGGGGACTTGAGTTGTGGAACCGTGCTAAATATTGATGGTTAACTAAGTGGGTCTATGGATCATTTCTTGAAAATATTAATCACACTTTTTGAGTTATGTTGAATTTTATATATGTTTCTTCTCCCACTGCTATGAAATACTGATCTCCACTTAGATAAATAATATTGAACATGTAAGAGAAGAAAACATATACAACACCAATGTTTATTTGGTTTCACCAATATAAGCTACACCCAATATCAATTAAACTCATTGATTCATATATATATATATATCCCTAAAATATTTTATTGATTCTAGATAACATATAGTAGAAAGTCTCATTATCAATTAGAAGAAACCAAATAACATATCAATGCCTAAATATAATAATACCTCTCAAGTGAGAAAAAATAATTAGAAAGAACCCTACAGATAACAGGTGATGCACGAAACACAATTCCATCTTCATCACAATACTTATTCCCACATATCTAAATAATCTTTTGAATAAATATTATATATATATTTATATATATTCTTCTACACATCTTATATTCCACCAATTTTTCCTAAAACTCATATCACATTTCATACCATGTGTTTAAATGGACTTCTCAAATACATTTATGATATACCAACATGTTCCATAATTTCATTCTCAACTAAAAACATTAATGAAATTTAATTATAAATATTTATTTTTTTAGTAGAACATGAACCCACAATCACTCTGTTGCATGAAAGTTTTCCACTACACAATAATATCAAGATTCACTATCAATGGATTATAGTAAAATAGAAAAAATGAGTCATATTATATGTCAACATGTGAAGATTTAACCATTCAATATACTCAAACATCATATCATATATTTATCATGATAACCAGAGGAAACCTATAGATTTAGAGAGTAAAATAGTTAATTCAATATAAAATTATATAAAATTAAATGAACCAAGTGAGTATTGTGTCCTCCGTTAGCCTAATGTTACTACCCATGACTTAATTTCTTCTTATATCACCTTCTAATGAATTATATGATACAAATTTTGTTCTATATCTCATCCCATTATACCATCTACCATAAAATATGACAAAAAATACATATTTCACTAAAATTTCAATTTCTTAACATGTACAATGACAACCCACAATCAATTATTATGATTCTTTTGTATATCAATCCTTATCTATACCATATTTCATATTATGGTGTATCTATATCACTTTCTAAAAATTTTGTTTTATAATATTATAATCATGAACATTGTTTTGGATTATAATTTTATTAAAAATTTGGAAAATTAAATAACCCAATAACAATCTATACATATATTAGAGAATTGTTTTTTCTTTATAACCCCTATTCATGGGTAATTATTTGCCTAAATCATAATTTGAAAAAACAATCCCTGCTGTGGGTAGATATATATAAGAAAATAGTCATTCATTATCAAGTCATGAACTGCGACAAATTATTTTTTGTTTAACACAACATAATAATAGTCTATGTTATAATAATTATTTATTTTCAACATGATTAATCATCTTTAAAAAATTATTATCTTTTATCTGGTGATCACTAACAATTGTACATTTTAACACTGATTATAAACAATTTAAACCAACATGATTACAGATTCACATGGAACCAAATTTCTTCTCAATTGTATTTTTCTAATAGTTCTCAATTTATCAATCTATTATCAATCAAAAACATCAAACTCTTACCCTTTGACAATAAAGTGAAATAAAATAACATATAAATATAGACCAGAAATACGTAATGATACATAAACTGTGCATATTTTTGGAAACATGATTACCTAATCATGTGTTTAAATCGACCCATAGAGACCCAAAAATTAATGACCCCATACAACATCCCCTGTAACATTCCAAGTGAATAAAGAATATAAAATTTTTATTTTTATTAATATTTTTGAATTAAATATTAATTTTAATTTAAAGGGGATTCCATGTTCGATGGCCTACCCGAAACGCAACAATGGGTTTCTTTGAAATCTTACGTTTCACACAACATTGGGTCATACTAAAAAATAATAATATAATATTATTTTAAATGGTAGTTAACCCCAAGCCATTGTATTAGAGGGAATTAATATAACTAACAAATATATGATTATACATTATTTTTAAATGTTTTTACAATTATACAATAAAATATAGAAGCTTAAAATGTGAATGAATCTGATTTTAAGTATAAATACTATAATATTCATTAAAAGGTCGATTTACAACATTTTGATGGTGAAACCTCTTTAAATCTAGTTTTGGACACTTTTATTTGTTATATTTGACAAAATAAAATTCTTATTTAGAATTGAGACCTCATAATTTACCTTGGGTAAATTAGAGATATTTTTCAGATAAAATTTATTCTTTAATGAATAGTGAAAAATACTGTATTTTAATGTTTTGGACACTTTTATTTGTTATATTTGACAAAATAAAATTCTTATTTAGAATTGAGACCTTATAATTTACCTTGGGTAAATTATAGATATTTTTCTGATAAAATTTATTCTTTAATGAATAGTGAAAAATACTGTATTTTAATTAAAAACTACCTTTTAATATAATTTATTTATATGGTAAGATTATATTTTTAATTTTTTTTACAGTGTAATTAGATTATATTTTTTCAATTTACTCCAAAGTTGGTCTTTGGAAGTAATTTTACATAGAAATTGGACATAAACAAGTGTCAATATTTTGATAGTTATAATTTCTTAATAACACAGTTTTTGTTTTGACAACACGTATTAATTTTAAATTAATTAATTCAACTTCTATTTTTTTAAATTGGTAAAATAGACATCATTTTTTTAATTCAGAATTTCAAATATAGATTAGGCTGATTTTTTGGTATTTTTCTGAAAACCATCAATTTTTTATGAATAGTAAAAACACTGAGTATTAGTTAAAAACCACCTTCATCATTTAAATAAAATTTTACCACTTATGTGAATTGAATTTTGAAAATCTGACTTACATGTTTGTTATTATTAGGTAAAATGTGGTTTAATAAGATGAAAATAATTTTTTGGTGAATAGTAACTTTTGAATTTAATTTACCGCGATTAAAGGTAAATAGATTAATTCAAGGTAAAAATAATATTTTAATAATATAAAATTACCATAACACTTTTCCTAAATTTTTTTGACGATTCATGGCCGACCAATACAATACTGGGGTGTGAATGTTGGCATTTGAAATCCATTTGGGTAAGATAATGACATTAATAACTTTTTATTTAAAGTAAAAATAAAAATATCATAACATGTATTGTTTTGATAAAACAATTTTAATATGGGGTTATATAATGGATATATGTTACTATAAAAATTCATTATAAATTTAAAAATCTTTCCTACATCATGCTATTTTATTTATAGTTTTTAGACATCAAATAAATAAAATAATTTATGACAGAATAATGATGCAGTGTTTACCTCATTAATGAATTATTTAAATAAGTAAGATTATAAAAATTAAAACAATATCAAAAATCTCTCCAATTCTTATTTTATGATTTTATTTAGAAAAATATTCATCTTATCTTAAACTTTAATATTATTTGGACCTTTAGAAACCAAAAATCATTATATAATAAGATAATATTTTCAAACATTCCTAAAGAGCCCCTCCTAACCCTAATACAAAGCCCGCACATCTAACCCATTACTCAAACCTCTAAAGCCTCTTGGATGATCCTACCTCTACCCAAATAAACTCTCAAGATCCCTCTCTTCCACTTTGAAGCCTTAAATTAGGCATAAGGCACTTCACATAAACCTTTTGGTTCAAACCAAAAGAAGATACCCAATTTAAAGGTAACGTTGTCTCTTAAATTCTTTTCTTTTATTTTACTTCTCCAACCACCCTAAACTCTCTTTATTACTTTCTTTTATAACAAAAACATTATAATAAATATTCTAGGTTTCTTTTATGAGAAGTATTCAAACTAAACTTACCCACACTTTCATCTAATGGATACGAACATACTGTTTCTGTGGACAATGAACTACGACCTCCTGAAACGATGATTGTTCAAATATCTCCAACCACCTCTCATGGTGTCCATTTTGATATAAATGTAACTATATATGATAAATATTTTATTTTATTTTATCAATATTCTTATGAAATTATCATTTATAACATACGATTATGCTTTTCATGTTGTATAAATATGATAACTTCATTTCTGGAAGTGCGGACTACCACCCCCTCAAATTGATATGACTTGTTCATAACATACATGAAACATATAAATGATGAGGTTAATGAAATTATGTAACATATATTATATATTATATTATACTATATTATAATACACCTGTTTATTATTATGTTTTCATTCCTTTAAATATAATATAGAAATGAAAGCAGCGTTCAAGCGTATGTACAACTTACCGTCTCCATGAATGATGTGTTTCATTTATTAACACCAAATGATATGGAATATTATAAATACCTATACACTGTTTATATATGATATCTAAATAAATAATATCATTCTGGAGACAATATAATTTTGACCACATGAATGACTTGTAATTATACGAAGTTCATTTCTGACTCAAGAAGAAAATATCAAGAAAACAACCATTATTAACTTAAATGATTGAATAATGTTTATAACATGGTAAAAAGTGATATAAAAGGAATAATGAACTTTAAAAAGTTTCTTAAGAAAGTATAAATTAAATTTATTTTATTCTTTAGGAGATTAAAGAACAAACAGGTCAAGTCAGACACGAGGTAAGTGGTTTCTTATCTCACTTTTAATTCCATGAGATTTCAATTGTTCGCCACTTATTTATTGCATGTGGTGTATTGTGTAATTCCATTTGATATATATTATAATTATTCTATTTCTATTCATGTTATTTTGTGATTTTTTTGGTGGTTATTAACTTTTGGTCATACGACTTGATTGATTAGAACGTTGTTAGGGGTTTTCATCTCAATTTTTATTCCCGTGTGATTCATTTTATATTTTCCACTATTTACTTTTGTGTGGTCTATTTACTGACCATGATTGTATTAATTATGTAATATAATTTAATTTATGGGTATTTACATCTTCATTGTATGAACCTTCTTTCATGTCGTGTATGTTTCATAAGTTACCAAATCAGTAAGGGAACCTTTCAATCTTCCATTCTAATCAAAGACTTCTATTATGTTATGTCTTTTAACATTCTATTTTCTTATGTTGGGATATGTTATTATATATCCTTATTGCTATAAATTGTGTGTCCATGTGATGAGAGATCATTTTCTATCTCATCAACTCATTTTATGAATTTTAAAGCGACGCTGTTAGGTTGTCAAATTTCTGTAAGAGATCTTATTTACCAAATTTAAATTCTTTGGGTTAAACATACACTTATTGATTATGTCATGATATGAATATGTGTGAATAAAATTTTATTATTTTACAATAAATATCAATTTATATTGGGTGTATTTTTTTTCACACATTATTATGTCATTGATTTTTCCTTAATCTAAGGATATGATATTTGCAAGGGACTTCATCTCAATTTACATTCCATTGAGACTTATTTTTTGTTATACACCAAATCACTTTTATGTGGTGTATATAGATCCCTTTGACATATTATATCATTAATCCCTTTATTCTCATGATATTATGAGCTTTTATTAATGTTATTACTCAATTATTTGTATTCAAGCGTCTCTCATTTGGTTAGAAACTCTATAACTAAAATCACATTTTAAATGTTTTAAAGATTTATTCTTCTAAATAATTTTCATTAATGTATATGTTTTAAAAATGGTTTTAAATATTTATCTATATGGACTTGAATTTTTTGAAATTAAAATTTCTTTCAAAAACATCAAAGTGGTATGGGAAACTTTGATTCAAAAATATCTTTATTATATGTTTTAAATGGTTTTGAAAATGGTTTGATAAATCATTGATTATGTCAATATCTTGAAATAATATACAGTGATTACAATGTGGAAATTTTATATTTCTTTTATTCTTGTTTTATGTGTTATAAATATGTAATAGTCATTGGGCATTGTTTACGTGTACGGGTGGTTTTGTGATAAACCTAGGGCGGGTGAGCTCAAGATAGATATCCAATGCATTGGGAAACATGACAGAGGTAAATGTTAATGTTTCTCCTAAGATAGTTTTAGAATATAATATAATGTGTATTCCAAATTTAGCTCCCTATTTAGCTATGAAAGCTACAATGTAAGTATGTTATGGATTCTACAAGTTACCTTTAATATATATGATTTCCATTTGTTATTCATAAATATTATGATTTTGTGTGGTAAATTAATGATTGAAAAGTTTGATTTCATAAATTTGTATGTATTGACTGACTAATGTTTTCTTTCCTTGTTTTGAAACCCATACTACGCTTTTTATGCTCATCCCATGTTTTTGATATGTTTTTCACACGGTATAAATCAGGGTAAGAAAAAAGAAGAACTCACGAAGAATTATATCAATAAAATATTTATTGTTTTCTTTTAAAAAATTTTATTTTATGAAAAAAATTGGATACTGAGTAGAAGTGTCTACTTTGTAATTTTTAAGATGTAATGTAATTGTTATGGCCTAATTCTCTAAAACTCTAAACCTAAAAATATCCTCAAGGTGAATTATTGATTTAATTCAGTATTATGTAATGTTTTATTGTTGGGTCCTTATAGTTGGTATCAAAGGTAGGTTTAGACAACTTTAGGGATTGAGATTTTTTGTTAGACACATGGTTAGTCTCTATGTCTATTCCTTAAGTTAAATCCTTATTTTTTTTTACTTTTTCAGATCAAGGAAATACTATTAAAAATGGAAGGAGGAGGATTTAAAACGACATTCTTATCTATTCCTGATGAATTTCTTGCAATAATTATTGTGAAGTCATGTCTAGAAAACTCTGAAACATTTTCGAACATACAACTCACTTGCAAGAAATTGTTTAAGATATCAAACACCTCCTCTATACCTCGATACCATCATGGATCATGGGTTGTATTTAATCAAATCCTATTTTCTCAATATTCTCATATTTTCAAGAAAGGTAAATATTATCAAGGTATTTTCAAAGATTTTACCTTATCACAAGATTTTGAAGAATATTATGATTTTAAAAAAATTCTAAAGAAGGAGACCCTTTCCCTACTATTTATATTTTCTTTTAAATTATAGTCTCTCAGCACATACTTATGGTATTTTAAAAGGACCATTGATTGAATGTTTCAACTCAAACTTGGTCAGACTATTTTATAGAAAGCATGTTTTATCAGATGTTTTGAAATTATATTTCATACAAGATTATTTTTCAAAATTATTTTTCTATAATCACCCATATGACCCAATTTGTATGAGGTTTATTTAGATAAAGGAAGCAAATAATTTTGAAGGATCTCTAAATCATTGTTGCAATGCATGGGTCATCTATCTACGTGAACAATATGACGATGAATCTAGGTGGACACCATGATCAAGGTACAATGTTATTTATTTAGGAATAGTGTTATTTTATAGAGGTAAAAAAATAAAAAATTGTCGATATATATAATTTTTGATTGGGTTATACCAAATATACACAAGAGGGGGGGGGGGGTGAATTGTGTGTATTACAATTTCAACACAAGATCATAATTTTTCCTTTTAACTTTATCAGAATGATTAATCCATGGAAAATAAATAAAAAATAATGCACGATGTATAGTGGTTTGGGGAACAGAAGGCCCCTAGTCCACTCCACCAATGTTCTACTCTATGAGCTTGGTGATTTTCACTATCTGATCCTCTTATCAACAGACTATTCCCCAACTGAGTGCAGGTAGTTGACACCTTTTCAAATTTAAAGTAAAACAGAGCCTTCTCATTCATATACAGAACCAAACACACAACTTAGTATGAGAATCTGGTCACTCAAAGTAAAAGAGTATTTGTTCTTTGAAATACTTTCCAGTTGTTCTTCACAATTATAACAACACGCAATTGACAGTCGATGGATCGTCGATTTTCAGAAATTATATTCTTCATGTAATAGTATTTCTGAGTCGATATGGTTGCAGTAGATCTTGAAAAATAATTCGAAACTTTAACAACAGTAGATTCAAAAAAGATATTCGATGTATAATCAGTGAATCTTCAATCGTGTTTCTTCGTCTTCAAAAAACAGAGCTTTTTCGATATTTGTAACAGACGATCTTTAAGTCTCGATTGTCTCTGTATTCTGTAGCAGTGAAAAACTCAATAGATTGATATATATTTTTATTATTTTCGATTATTCGCCTCTATATCTATAATACAAAATAATACAGGTATATAAATAATAAAGATGATCGTTCTCCTTTTAAATTTAGATCCATAAAAGTCGCCTTTAGAATTGCGATATTCAAATATTTGAATAATAGAGAAATCATAACTCCCCTAAATATTCCCCATGAAAAACTCCCCATAAATTTATCCTTTGAATAAAAAATAAACAGCTTTGAATTAGTCAAATACACTCTTTAGATTCGGGCTTTTAATCAGGCTTGAAATCTGCCCGATAATCCGCATAAAGTCCATTGCTTTAATAAATTCACAATTTAAATCTCTGGTACCAAATGTAGGGTTGAACTACATATCATACATTCTCTAAAAATAAGGTTCGAAACATAATCTTGATAAGAAATGTAAGGTTGATCATAAATGTAATGTTGATCATCCATACTTTTCTTTTCAACTCTCTAACATAAGATATATAAAGCATACTTTTAACATCTTTTAAATGAAAGGTAACTAATCCAACATAATTTTGTTTACAAAAATAAGGTTGATGAACCATACTTTTGAGAAACAAATATGATGTTACTAATTAACATAGGATTCTTCTTCCACACTTTTCAGATATTCCAAATGTAAGGTTCCTTCTAAACGTAGGGTTCTTGTTCTATACTTTTATGATAACATATGGTTACTTATCCATACTTTTATGATAACCTGTAAGTGATAGTTCTCATCCTTACTCTACGCTCCTCGACATAGGGAATGAATAGTGATTACTGAAAATGATAAAGTGATTTGTGAACACATTTAGTATGAACAGTGTTTCTAGAACATGGTAAAGTAATTTCCAAACATGTTGACAAATATTCCATGCGGATTAAAATGCTTAAATATTATTTCAAAATAGAGAAATAGATAATATTAATTTCCTAAAATAAACTTAAAGTAAAAACATTATAATAACAAATAAGGGTATTTTTGAACATCAACATCATAAAAAAAAGACAGAGTATTGAGGAGAAAAATAATTGCTCAAAAATCTCCCCCTTTTTGATGATCTCAAAACCCATAAAATAACCAATAAAATTATCTTACAAAATTAATTTCATATAAATTAGAGTTTTTCAAAGATAAAAACAATATTATATTTTAACAAATTTATTTCCTAATTTTAAATTTTCTCCCTCTTTATAAAGTAAAATAATATCTCCTCCTTTATAAATAAATAAATTTGAGTTTTTCCAAAAAATTTCATTCCCAAAAAAAATATGTTGTGTTTATCCATATTTCTCCCCCTTTTTTTGATATCAAAAGGAATGATAGAAGAAGAAATATAAGACATTTTAATGTAGCACCAAACTTAAGTAAATGCTATGGTAAACTAGTTATCAATATTTGAATCTAGATTACTGACATTATAACATAGACAGAATAGTAAAACAAAGTAATGACACATAAACATGTGATTCAAATAAAGGTTATTAAAGAAATAATTACAAGTAAAGAAAGGGTAATGAGAATCAAGGATGTGCTATAAAGGTTTTAGGAATGGGTTTCAGTGCCTTTGAATGATTTCTTTGAGATCTAATATCTTTAGTTTCAACTTTTTCATCTTTCCATCACCTAACTGGACTATGATATATCTTCCTTACTGAGTTAGATGAATGTATTTAATCAAATTGACTCTAAAAAACTCATGTAACCTCTCTTAATTTGCTATAAAAAGAGTTAACTTATCAGTGAACTGATTCAGCAAACTCTAATTCCACGTTCATTCGATGTCAACTGGAAAACAATAAAATTATAATTTTTCCAACAACCCAAATAAAGGATAACTATTACATTGAAGGTCCTATTGTTTGTCATTCATATTTTTCATAGCTGCTGTAATGGCCTGAAATCTTTTGATTAGATCAGGTGAAGTACCTGATGTACTGGCTTCACTATTTCTAACAGCTACGAATTGTGGCTCCATAAAATATTTAAACTCTAGTAAATCTAACTTCATCACCATTTCAGATTATATATTTGAAACTTCAACCAACATTTCCTTTTGGTAATTTTCAACTTCTTTCTTAGAAACAGAACCGGCTTTCAGTCTATGAAATTTCAGATTCTCTTTTTCTAATGCTCTTCTTAAAGAAGAATTTTTAGTTTGAACTTTACTAAACTTTCAGATCAACTCCTCCAGATAATCATTATCATAATTAGAGGCACATTGTTCTTGATTCCCAGTTTTAGCTTCCACTAGATTTATCAGAGCTAGAGTTTGGGATTCAACATCTGATTTCTCCTCATCATTCCTATATATAGGCTTCTCCCATAATTTTTCCTTCGATTCCTTTCCTGACTCATCCACAGAAAAATCCTCACCAATAATTTCAGTGTGAATTTCAAAAGGGGTCTCTGCTGGGTTAGGTTCATTTCTCATCCTAAGCATCTTATTCATTGATTTCCTCCAAGACAGGTACCTCTAATATAGGTCCCTCTTGAGCGATTTCTTCTTGGAAAATTTAAGTAGGCTATACATATTTATATATAGCCACTTCAAATTCTCTAGGATTTTCAATAGTTGGATTCACAATTTCATTTTCTACTTGAGGAGTCACCTAAATTTGAGAAACTATTGGATGATCAAATTTTTGTACCATAGATTCTTTAATAAATTTGTAGTTTAGGAGAGGTTCAGTTGTACCAATATTTGCTTTAACATGATCCTCATTAGCTTGAGCTACTCTTTGACTTCTTTACTTAAGTCCTTATTGTCTTTCTTCATCATTAGGTGTATGAACTATCTCAGACTATATCCTTCTTGATACTCCACTAGTTTTAGATTTAGTTACTATTTCCTTTGATTTTTCTGGTAGATATTGAGCACTCTCTTGTTCTTCTTCAGCTCCAATAGTCTTGAGTTTACCTTTTATTGTGCTCTAAAAGAAACCGATTTTCCTTAGAGTGATAGTATTGAAAATGTTTCTATGGTGACATTTCACTCAGGCATCCATTTGTCTTATCATATATGACTTAAATAAGATATTTGAAATGAACCTTCCAAAGGGATAGAAGGTCATCTTCTCTACTGGTTGGCAGCAGTAGATGAGATATATGATCATAAATCTCAGAACATTGAACCTTGTATCACTCATAAACAGAAACATTATGTACATATCAGGGTATACTATTTTCCCTATATCTGACATTCTGGGTGCAATACCTGTTTTCACAAATTTAACTAAAATCTTCAGGTCAGACTCTAGATCTTTCACTAAAATATTCCTTATATTTGTAGAGCTAAACATAAAATACATAATGTCCTCAGACTCATGTACTTTATCACCAATACTCATTAATCAAAATGGAAAACTCCCTCATGAGGGAAGTGAATAATTTTGGATATCTCCACAGACAAAATCGAAAAATATCTATCCTCGATCTTCGCTATTATTGAATATTCATCTTCTCCCAGACTGAAATGAACTGATTTAAAAAAGTAAGAAAGTTTTACCTCATATATAATTTTGTATAGTCCCCATTGGAGGTTTTTTCAAGTTTCTGAAATGCTAGGGCTTGCCTCAGCATCAGATCTATATGGTACAACCACTCCAGATCGATCACTTTTCCATGAAAAATCATTCGTTCTGCTGAGGGTTATCGTTTGGCGTTGCTTATTTCTGGATCATTAGTCCTTTTGATTTTGGCCATTGCTTTCACTAATTTCTAAAGGTATAAAAAGCTAGGGTTTCAAAGATTCAGGTGTAGATAGATAAGAGAGGTAGAAGTTCTTGGGGTTTCGATGGGTTTTTGAGAAAATGAATGATTTTGGAATATGAAATGGTTTCTGATATCCTTGATTCCCGTTTCATTACACACATAGTAATTATTACATTATTTAAAAGTAAAAACTTTCATGACAAAATTTTAAAGAAGAACTGATAAAATTTTTAAATTAATAAATATAAGAATAAAAATAAAAAAAAATCATTTAAAAATAAATAAACGTAGCCCCCCCTTAATAAAATAAAACCTTGCAATGGGAAGTGGTTTAGTAAAAATATCAGTTAATTGAATTTTAGTGCTTACAAATTCTAAGAATATATCCTTTTTAGGTACATGATCTCTTAGAATGTGATTTCTGATATCAATATGCTTAGTTCTAGAATGATTAATATTATTTTTTGAAATAATTATAGAACTATTATTATCACATAAAATAGGTGTATTATTAAAATTTAGTCCAAAATCCATAAGATTGTTTTTCATCTACAAAACATGTGCATATAAACTGCCATCAGATACATATTCTGCTTTATCTGTTGATAGAGCAACTGAGTGTTGTTTCTTATTAGACCATGACACTAAGGATTTTCCTAAAAAGTGAAAAGTCCCTATGGGGATTTTCCTATCTAATCTAAAACTTCTAAAGTCTACATCTGTATATGAAATTAAATTAAAATTAAATGTTTTTTCATATAGAAGAGATTGAAAAATAGTTCCTTTAAAATATCTAAATATTCTTTTGACATCACTTAAGTCAGAATCTTTTGGATCAAAATTAAATCTAGCACAAAGACATACTGAGTACATTATATCTGGCCTACTAGAAATAAGATATAGTAAACTACCAATCATACCACTATATAACATGTTGTCAACTAATTTTTCTGTTTCATCCAAATCATGTTTTCTATTAATACACATAGGAGTTGAATATGTCTTTTTGTTTTTAAGTCCATATTTCTTTAGAAAATAAGTAATGTATTTGCTTTGATTTAAAACATTTCCAAATTATTTTTGATAAATTTTAAGTCCTAAAAATAAATTTAACTCTCCCATCATAGTCATTTCAAATTTTTTTTACATTAAATTTGAAAACTCATGACAATGATTTTTGTTTCTTGAACCAAAAATTTTATCATCAACATAAATTTGAACCAATAAAATATTAGATTTGATAGTTTTCTTAAACAATATTGGATCTTATATCCCAATAGTAAAATCATTTTTTAAAAGAAAAGAACTTAATATTTCATACTAAGCTCTAGGTGCTTGTTTAAGTCCATAAAGTGATTTAGTAGGTTTAAAAACTGAATCTGTTTTTTGGGAATTTTCAAAACTAGAAGGTTGCTCCATATAAAAATCCTCCAATAAGTAACCATTTCAAAAGGAAGAATTAACATCCATCTGAAATAATTTAGAGTTCATATGAGATGCATAGGCTAAAAGTATCTTAATGGCTTCTAATCTAGCTATAGGTGCAAAGTTCTCGTCATAATCTATATCTTCTTCCTGATTATAACCATTAATTACAAGTATTGCTTTATTTATAGTTATTATTCCTTGATCATCTTGTTTATTTCTAAATACCCATTTGGTTCCTATAACTATATAGTTCTATGGTCTTTCAACTAAATGTCAAACTTCATTTCTCATGAATTGGTTTAGTTCATCTTTCATTTCTATCATCCATATTTCTTTAACTAAGGATTCTTCTAATGTATTAGGTTTTAATTGGGATTGAAAGGTGGATAATTGAATAAGATTTCATACATTTCTTATGGTCTTTATTCTACTATCTAGGTCTCCTACAACAGTTTCTAAAGTATGATTTTTTAGGGTTCTCGATTGCCTAGGTAGTACACTCATAGGTTATTTAATGTCAAGTTCTTATGAACTAGACTGAATTTCATTTATATCTTTTTCAAAATCATCTTTTGAGTTCTCAAGTATCATGTTATCATTAGAGTCGGATTCATCAATTTGGTATTTTCTTTTCTCAAAGGGATCAGATTCATCAAATTTCACATGAATTGATTCTTCAACAATCCATGACTTTCTATTAAAAACTCTATATGCTTTGGAAGTAGCAGAATATCCTATGAAAATGCCTTCATCATATTTTGGATGAAACATACCAAGATTGTCCTTGGTATTTAAGGTATAAACTTTTCATACAAAAACTTTAAAGTAATTTTCTTTAGGTTTCCTTTTATTCTAGAGTTTATAGGGAGTATTTTTAAAAATTGGTCCGATTAAAACTCTATTAATTATATAACAGGTTATGCTTATAGCTTCTTCTTAGAAATAGGTAGGAATACTATATTCATTTATCATAGTCCTATCAATTTCTTGAATAGTCTTATTTCTTCTTCGAACAATTCCATTTTTTTGAGGTGTTCTTGGTGCAGAGAATGTGTGTTTAATAACCATATTTGAGCAGAAGGATTTAAATTGTATATCATCAAACTCTCCACTATGATCACTTCTTAATATAATTATTTTATAACCTTTTTCATTTTTAATAGCTTTGAAAAAACTTTCAAATATAGTAAAATATTCATTATTATATTTTATAAAATAAATCCATGTAATTCTAGAATAGTCATGAACTAAAACATATACATATAATTTACCAACCAAGCATGCTATTCTGGAAGGTCCAAAAAATCCATATAGATAAGTTCTAGAGGTTTATATGTAGCAATTTTGTTAAAATATTTGAAGGATGATTTGGGTTCCTTGCCAAGTGACATGCATCATAGAATCTATCACTTTAAAATTTGAGACTAAGAAAACCAAAAACTAATTGTTTCTTAGATAACTTATGTAAAGTATATATATTGAAATTTCAAAGTCTTCTATGCCAGATTCAAGATTCATTTATCTTAGTAGTTAATCATTTTACTTTTTTTACGTAAGGAATTTATGTCCAGGGTGTAAACATTATCAGTTATGGTTAATCTAAATTTAAGTAATTTGTCCTTAAAAATAGAACAATAATTATTAGAAAAATAAACAAAATAACCATCTCACAGAGTTTAAAAATACTTATCAGGTTTTATTACAATCCTTGTAGATAAAGTAATTTATTGATTGAGACTACTTCTAGATCTCTAACTATTCCAATGTCAATAATATTACCTTTGGCATTTTCACCAAATGTGACTAGACCACCATCCTTTTGAGTTAGAGTTCTAAAATGTGATGAATTTCCACTCATATGCCTAGATCTTCCACTTTCTATATACCATATTTTAGTTTGGCTTCTGTGACTTGTTTCCTATAATGGAATTTAAACAAGGATTTGTTTGGGTAACCATATTCTATTGGGTTTAGTAGTGTTAGTTAGCAGAGATCTGGGAATCCCGACTGGATTTGTTTTTCTATAATCAATAGAATCATATAAACTGCTTGCAACAAAGGCTTTCTTAATCCCACTTATTTTCTATTTCCTTAAATAATTTTTTTTGATATTTGTATTCTTGTTCCACAATAATTACAGATTAATTTTCTAGTACTAGGAATAAAGTAATTTTTATATAGTTTAGGTTTTTCACCTTTACTGCATATTACATATCTTTCCTTTTTGATCACATTATTTCCAAGTGTTTAATTTACTATATTTTCTCCGTTTGTAAAAATAAAATCTTCACTTTTTTATGCTTCTACTTCTGTTTTTAGTGTTTTTATTTCAGTTTCATTATATTTACAGTTTGTGTTTGATGAGTTATATTTTTCAATTAACTTTTGATTTTGTTTTAGCAGAGTGTCTCTTTCTATTAAAATAGAAGTATGAATATTTTTCAATGATTTATGTTTCTTAAATATAGAATCATATTTTTCTTCTAGTATATTACATTAGGCTGCATGTTTATTATTTGAATAGCTAGAACTAGAATTAGATGAGTAGTAAGATTGTACCTCATCAGCTTCTCCCAAAAAGAACCTGTTTACTTTCAGATTTGATTCTTCTTTTTCCGAGTAAGACATTGATGAGATGCTAGAGTCTTCAAAAACACTCTACGTAGCATTAATATACTTCTTTTCTTTCGTCTCATAGTCATTTCTCATGAATAATTTCATTTTCTTGTCTTCCTTTAATTGAGGACATTTGGGTCTGATGTGACCCATATTTTTTCATTCATTGAATTTGACTTCCTTTGGTTCTTTTTCATCCTTTTTTTGGATTTTTTTCATCATTTCTTCTTTCTATAGAATTTACTGATCTTTCTAGCCAGATAATACAGTTCCACATATAAATCAAATGAATCAGACTTCTCTGATTTCACATTGATTCCATTCTTCATTTTTTCTTCTTTTCTTTTTAGATGTTACCTTCAAAGAAATATTTTCCTTTTTGATTAAAAATTTAGGCTCATTTTCTTCATCTTTCATCTAAGATTAATACATCATAAGAGTTATAATTAACTCTCTCATTATAATATTTTTTGACTGGTGATGATTGCCTAATGGCAGCTAAAATTCCATTCCATCTTGGTGGTAGTACTCTTAGAACTTTTAGGGAATGATATGCTTGTTTGATAGGATCTCCGAAGGGAGTGATGTTATTGACAATTTCTGTAATCCTTATATTCATCTGGGTGATAATTTCTCCATCAAACATTCTAAATGTTTCAAATTTTAATTTAGTAGTGGCATACCTAATTTTTATGACATTATCAGTTACTTCATAAGCAACTGCAATTTTCTGCCACATTTCATAAGTCCTAGGGCACTGAGATACTCTATTGAATTCATCTGTTCTAAGACCACAGATGATAACATTCATAGCTTTCGATTTTATGTCCCAATCTACTTATTTATCAGCACTCCATGTTTGTGGTTTCTCTGGAATCACATAGGGTGTTAGATTTTTCGAGTAGACTCTATATCCAAGGTTCTTTAAATAAATGATCATCCTTGATTTCCAACATCCATAATTTCACCGTTGAATTAGGAAGCTCAAACCATTGACATACCCTCTCGTGTATCCGCCATTTTGCTTTTTATAATACAAAAACTTTCAACTTGTTATTTCCTTATCAAAAGAACCACCTCTGATACCAATTTTTGGATCAGGTTATACCAAATATACACAAGGGGGGGGGGGTGAATTGTGTGTATTACAATTTATTCACAATATTGTAATATATCCTTTTAACATAATCAGAATGATTACACAGTAGAAAATAAATAGAAAAGGATGCACGATGTGTAGTGGTTCAAGGAACAGAAGACCACTAGTCCACTCCACCAATGCCCTACTCCACAGGCTTGGTGATTTTCACTTTCTAGTCCTCTTATCAACAAACCGTTCCACAATTGAGTATAGGAAGTTGAAACCTTTACAACTTAAAAGTAAAAAAGATCCTTCTGGTTCATACACATAACTAAGCACACAACTTAGTACGAGAAGCCGATCACTCAAAGTAAAAGATTATTTGTTCTTTGAAATACTTTCTTGTTGGTGTTCACAATTTCAACATCACACAATTGACAGTCGATGGATCATCGACTTTTAGAAATGATGTTCTTCATGAAAGATTAGTTTTGAGTCGATCTGGTTGCAGTTGATCTTGAAATATAATTTGCAACTTTAACAACTGTTGATTGACAAAAGATATTTGATGTAGACTCAGTGAATCTTCTATCATGTTTCTTCGTATTCAGAAAACAAAGCTTTGTCTCTCTTTGTAACAAAGGATCTGTAAATCTCGATTGTCTCTATAAACTGTAGTACTAAAAAACTCAAGAGCTTGATATATATTTTTATTCTTTTTGATGATTTGCCTCTATATCTGTAATAAAAAATAATATAGGTATATAAATAATAAAGACGAGTGTTCTCCTTTTAAAATTAGATCCACAAACGTCTCCTTTAGAATCGTGATATTCAAATATTTGAATAATAGAGTAGTCCTAACTCCCCTAAAAATTTTCCATGAAAATATCTTCTTAAATCAATCCTTTGAATCATAAATAAATGGATTTGAATCAGTAAAAGACGCGCTTTAGATTTCATATTTTAATCTGGCTTTAAATCAGCCTGATAATCCGCATAAAGACAGTTGCTTTAATAAAGTCACAATTTAAATCTTTAATGCCAAACGTAGGGTTGAAATGAATAGAATAAATCCTATGAATGTAAGGTTCACAACCTACGGTTGATCACAAACATATTATTGATCACAATTGTAAGGTTGATCATCCATACTTTCTATTCAACTCTCAAATGTAAGATATATAAACAAAACTTTTAACAGCTTCTAAACGAAAGGTAACTGATCCAACGAAGGGTTGTTTACAAAAGTAAGGTTGATGATCCATAATTTTGGGAAAAAAACATGACATTAAAAATTTATATAGGATTCTTCTTCCATAATTTTTTGATATTCCAAACCTATGGTTCCTTCCAATCGTAGGGTTTTTCTTCCATACTTTTCTGATAACATATGGTTACTTAACCATACTTTTCTGATAACCTGTAAGTGAATGTTCTTATCCTTACGCTACACTCCTCAACATAGGGTATGAACAGTGTTTCCCAAACATGCTAAAGTGATTTCCGAACACATTGAGTATGAACAGTGTTTCTAGAACATGCTAATGTGATTTTGGAACATGTTGAAAAATATTCCACATAGATTAAAACGCTTAAATATTATTTCAAAATAGAGAGATAAATTATATTAATTTCCTAAAATATACTAAAATTAAAATCATTAGAATAAAAAATAATGGTATTAGTGAACATCAACATCATCATAAAAAGACAGAGTATTGTTGAAAAAAACACTTTCTCAATATATAAGACTTTATAAATTAAGATATTGAGGTTATTATGAGTTGGGATGAAAATGAGAGGCATAAGACAACCATTAAGGTTAAATCATGTTATGGTTATTTTTGAAGAGTTTGTCTCTTTTTTGGGAATGTTATAAAATTATATAGTTTTTGAAAAAGGACAATAGATAGACCGTGTGACAACCCATCTCGTCGAAAAAAGCTGCGGGAATCGAACCCACAACCAAAGTCTGATTGGGATTTATTTCCTACCACTGGACGACCTAAAGACCCTAGTTAATATGAATTATTCCTTTTAGTTAAATGATTTTATTGATAAAAAATATGTTGATTTGGGATCTTATGTTTTATCAAATTGATATCCTTAGTATAGGAAAATGATTTGGGGATTAAGTGATAATGGTTATTTTGGAAGATGTTATCTCTTTTGGGGAAACACTATATTCCTAAGGAAAATATAATACTATTAGATTTCATTTGTTTAATAATGGTAGAAATTTTATGATTTATGGCTATTTGGGTTATTTATGAAATGATTAACCTATCATAGGGAATATGTTATTAGGTTAATTACACTTTAGTATAAGACTTTAAGAGTAGTATATGTTTCTAGAGATAAATGTTAAGATTTACTATGGAAGACTATGTGATTAAATTCTTCAAAGTTTTCGGTTTCAATATTAGTTTGGATTATTTTAAATAATTTTAAGGAAAATTTTATATTGAATGGTCTTTCTTGATCTTTGGGTACTTTTTGTTTAATTTTGGAGATTAAGAGTGGTTTTTCCTTTAATAAAAGATTATCTTTTTTTTGGGGATTATCTGATCTTTTATTAACTGTTTTGGTATTGTTTAATGTCTAATGACAAGGGAAATATATAGTTCATATTTTATGGATTATTTTATTTTTTATTACTTCATTATAGTGCTTAAGGTGTCACCAAGTCATCTTGAATACTCATCGTTTGGAGAAAAGATGAGTATTTAGTAGAAACATACTAAAGGATGAAACTCTACTTGAAAAGTAGTTATATTTCCTTATGTCCTTAGTCAATATCATAAATAAATTCTACATCATTATGAAATGGAACATAAAAAAAATGTTGTCTGTTATCTTTTCCTACTGGGGAATCAAATACCATTTTACCCATCACAAGTTTTTGATTTTATGGTGGTTAACTTTCTCCTAATCATGTTTTATATCACTATCTATCTAAACTTGACATTTAGTTTCTCCTCCAAATCCATGTTTTATTATATGGAATCCTAGTATGGGTTATATTAGGTGACCTTTGTACTTATATTTAATTCTTATTAAATGATAGTTTTATTGACTCTTTTTCAGATGTGGGACTTTTAATGAAGTTTCCATGCCCAATTTTAAAATTGTGAGGGCGCAATTCCCCAAAGGGGGAGAGGATCTAACGTCCAAGGTGATTAAAGAATATAGAATTTTAATATTTATTAATATTTGTGAATTAAATATTAATTTTACTTTAAAGGGGATGCCATGTTTGATAGCGTACCAAAAACACAATAATGAGTTCCTTCGAAATCTTACGTTGCATACAATGTTGAGTCATGCTGAATAATAATAATATAATATCATTTCAAATATTAGTTAACGCCTAGTAATTGTATTGGTTTGAATGAATATAAATATCTAAAATATTATTATACATATTTGTTAAATGTTTTTACATTTACCTAATAAAATTTAGAATCGTAAAATGTGAACGAATCCGATTTTAAGAATAAATATTATAAAATTCATTAAAAGGTCGATTTATTGCCTTTTTATGGAGAACCCTCTTTAAATATAGTTTTGGTCACTTTTATAAGTTCTATTTGAAAAAATAAAAGTTTATTTATAATAATTTCCATAAAAATTACTTTGGGTGAATTTTTGGTATTTTTCTGGTAAAATACATTTTTAATGAATAGTAAAAAATAATGTATTTTAATTCAAATATTCCTTTTAATATAATTTATTTATATGGTTAAGTTATATTTTTAATATGTTTTAAAGAGTAATTAGATTATATTTTTACCAATTAATCTAATGTTGGTCATTTTAAGTAATTTCACTATGAAATTGGACATAAACAAGTGTCAATCTTTTGATAGTTATTATATCTTAAAAACCCGCTTTTTGTTTTGACAATGTGAATTAATGTTAAATTAATTAATGAAACATCAATGTTTTGAAATTTTTAGAATAGAAATCATTTTTTGAATCCAGAATATGAAATATATCTTAGGATGAATTTTTGGAATTTATCTGAAAAACATTAATTTTTGATGAATTGTGAAAACACTTAGTAGTAGTTAAAAATCGGCTTCTTCATTTAAATGAAAATTTACCACTTTTGGAATTGAATTTTGAAAATCCAAAATAAATGGTTGTTATTATTATGAAAAATGTGGTTCAATAAGATGAAAATAATTTTTGGTGAATAGTAACTTTTGACTTTTATTTACCGCGGTTAAAGATAATAGGGTAATTCAAGGTAAAAAAAATATTATAAAAATATAAAATTACCTTAAGACTAATCCTAAACTTATTGTATGATTAATGGAGACAATTAAAGTCCTTATGTTAGATTTTTGGCTTTTTAAATACATTTGGGTAAGATAATGACATTAATAATTTTTATTTAAAGTAAAAATAAAAATATCATAAACATGTATTGTTTTGATAAAAAAATTTTAATGTGGGGTTATATAATTGATTTATTTGACTATAAATATTATTTATAAATATAAAAATATTTCCTATATCATTTTATTTTATTTATAAATTTTAGACATCGAATCAATAAAATTATTTATGACACAATAATGATGCAGTGTTTACCTCATTAATGAATGATTTAAATAAATAAGATTATAAGAATTAAAACAATATCAAAATCCGGTACAACTCTTATTGTTTGATATTATTTAGAACAAGAGTCATTTTATCTTCGACTTTTACATGTTTTGGACCTTTACAAACCGAAAATCATTACATAATAAAATAATATTTTCAAACTTTTCTACAGAGTCCCTCCCCACCCTTATAAAAAGCCACAACATCTAACCCATTACTCACACCTCATAAGCCCCTTGGCTCATCCAAACTCTACCCAAATAATCTCTCAATATCTAACTCTTCCATCTAGAATCCCAACCCTAGGCAGAAGGCACTTCAAGTAAACCTTTTGGTTCAAACCAAAGGGATATACCCGATTTAAAGGTAATGTCTTGTCTTAAGTTCTTTTCTTTTATTTTACTTCTCTAACTACCCTAAAATCTATTTATTCCTTTACTTTATAAGAAAACTAGTATCCTAAATATACTAGGTTTTTTTATGAGAAGTATTCTAACTACACTTCCACACACCTCCATCTAATGGATACGAACATACTGTTTTTATGGACGACGAACTACTGCCTCACGAAATGATGATTGTTCAAATATATCCAACCACCTCTAATGGTGGCCATAATGATGGAACTGTCATTATATATGATATATATTTTATATTATTTTATCATTATTCTTATGTAATTATCATTTAGAACATAATTTTATGATTTTTTGGTTGTATAAATATGATAATTTCATCTAAGGAATTGCGGACTACCACCCCCTCAAACTGATATGACTCGTTCATTCCATAAATGGAACGTATAAATGATGGTGTTAATGAAATTATGTAACATATATAGAATATTATATTATTATTTAATTATAATATTCCAATTTATTATTATGTTTCAGTCATTTATATATAAAATAGAAATGAAAGTAGCGTTCTTACGTACGTACGGTTTACCGTCTCCATGAACGATGTGTTTCATTTATTAACTCCAAATGATATGGAATATTATAAATACATATACACTAGATATATATGATATATTTTATATCTAAATCATTAATATCATTCTGGATATAATATAATTTTTACCACATGAACAACTTGTAATTATAAGAAGTTCATTTTTCACTGAAGCATAAAATATCGATAAGATGACCATTATTAACTGAAATGATTGCATAATTTTTATAACATGGTAATAAGTGATATAGAATGAATAATAAACTTTAAAAAGGTTCTTAGAAAATCAGAAATTAACCTTAGTTTATTATTTAGGAGATTAAAGAATGAACGGGTCAAGTCAGACACATGTTAAGTGTTTTCTTATCTCACATTTAATTCCGTGAGATTTCCATTGTTCACCACTTATTTATTTAATGTGGTGTATTGTGTACTTAAATTTGATATATATTATAATTATTTTATTTATATTCATGGTATTATGTGAATATTTTGGATCTTATTAACTTTTTTTCATATGACTCGATTGATTACAACGTGGTAACGAGTTTTCATCTCACTTTTTATTCCTGTGAGATTCATGATATATTTGCCACTATTTTCTTTTGTGTGATGTATGTACTGATCTTGATTGTATTCTATTTGTAATATAATTTTATTTATGGGTATTCATATCTTCATTGTATTAACCTTCATTCATGTGGTGTATATTTCGTAAGTTACCAAATCGGTAAGGGAACCTTTCACTCTCCACTTCTAATCAAAGACTTATTTTATGTTATGTCTTTTAAATTTTCATTTTATTATGTTAAGATATGTTCTTATATACCCTTATTGCTTTAAATTTTGTGTCCATGTGACGAGTGACCATTTTCTCTCTCATTAACTCATTTTTTTAATTTTAAAGTGACGTTGTTAGGCTGTCGAATTTCTGTAGGAGATCTTCTTAACCCCATTTCAATTTTATGGGTTAAAATTATACTTATCAATTATGTCATGCTACAAATATGTGTTAATGAAATATGATTGATTTAAAGTTAATATCCACTTATATTGGGTGTATTCTTATTTTTCACACATAATTATGTCATTGATTTGTCTTTAATCTAAGGATATGATCTTTATAGGGGACTTTGTCTTAATTTACATTCTATTGAGACTTATTTGTTATTACGCACAAATTCACTTTTATATTGTGTATATACCACCCTTTGACATATTATATCATTAATATATTTATTCTCATGATATTATATGCTTTTATTATTGTTATTTCTCAATTATTTTTATTCAAGCATCTCTCATATGGTTAGGAACTCTTTAACTAAAATATCATTTTAAATATTTTAAAGATTTACTCTTCTAAATTATTATCATTAATGTCCATGTTTCAAAAATGGTATTAAGGATTTATCAATGTGAACATGAATGTTTTGAAATTAAAATTTCTTTCAAAAGCATCAAAATGGAATGGGACACTTTGATTCAAAAATATATTTATTAAATGTTTTAAATAGTTTTGAAAATGGATTTATAAAGAATTGATTATCAATATCTTGAAATGAAATGTTGTGATTGCAATGTGGAAATTTTATCATTACATTATGCTTATTTTATGTGTTATGGATATGTTATGGTTATTGGGCACTATTTACATATGCGGGTGGTTCCGTGATAAAATAGGGTGTGTGAGCCCAAGATAGCTTTCCAATTCATTGGGCTACATGAAAAAGGTAAATGTTAATGTTTCTCCTAAGATATTTGGGGAATATAATGTGATGGGTATTCCAAATGTAACTAGAAATATATATGTGAAAGCTATAATGTAAGTATTTTATGGATGCCACACGTTACCTTTTAAGATTTTTGATTTCCATTTGTTATTCATAAATCTTATGATTTTGTGTGGTAAGATAATGATTGAAAATTAGGATTTCATTGATTTGTATGTATTAATTGACTAATGTTTTATTCCCTTTTTTGTAACCCTTACTGATATTTTTATTCTCATCCCAAGTTTTTGAAATGTTTTTCAAAGGTTATAAGGTAGGGTAAGAGAAAGGAAGAACTCAAGAATATTTATATCAAGAAAATAATTATTGTTTTCTTTTAAGAATTCTTATTTTTTGAAAAAAAATTATAATGAGTAATAGTTTCTAATTTAAAATTTATAAGATGTAATGAAATAGTTATGTCCTAATTCTCTAAAACTCTAAACTTGAAAAGTTCCTTAATGTGAATGATTAATTTAATTCAATATTATGTGATGTTTTAAGGTTGAGTCCTTATAGTTGGTATTAGAGGTCAGTTTAGATAATTTTAGGGATTATGATTTTTGTTAGACACATGGTTAGTCTCTATGTCTATGTCTATTCCTTAAGTTAAATCCTTATTTTTTAAATTTTTCAGATCAAGGAAAGCCTGTTACAAATGGAAGGAGGAGGATATCAAATGACATTCCTATCTCTTCTTTATGACTTTATTTCAATAATTATTGAAAAGTCATGTCTAGATGACTCTAAAACATTTTCTAACATAAAACCCACTTGCAAGAAATTGTTTGAGATATAAAACACCTCTACTATAATTCGATACCATTGTAGATTATGGGTTGTATTTAATCAAATACTATTTTCCCAATATTCTCATATGTTCAGGAAAGGTAAATATTATCAAGGTATTTTCAAATATTTTACCTTGTCACAATATTTTTAAGCATATTAGGATTTTGAAAAAGTTGTTGAAAAAGGAGACCCTTTCCTAACTATTTATATTTTCTTTTAAATTGTATTCTTTTGGCACATACTTATGGTATTTAAAAAGAACAAGTGATTGAATGTTTCCACTCAAAATCGGTCAAACTATTTTATAGAATTAAAGTTTTATCATATGTTTTGAAATTATATGTTATACTTGATTATTTTATGAAACTGTTTTTCTATAATCACCCATATGACCCAAGTTGTACAAGGTGTATTTAGATTAAGGAAGTAGATAATTTTGAAGGATCTATAAATAATTATTGTAATGAATAGACCATCTATCTACATGAACAATATGATGATGAAACCAGATAGACACCATGATCAAGGTGTGATGTTATTTATTTGGGAATAGTTTTATTTTATGAAGTTAAAAAAAAAAAAAAAAAATCAATATATATAAGACTTCATGTATTAAAATATTGAGGTCATTATGAGTTGGGATGAAAATAAGATTCATAAGACAAAAATTAAGGTTAAAACATGTTATGGTTATTTTTAATGATTTTATCTCATTTTTTGGAATGTTATAAAATTATATGGTTTTTGAAAAAGGACAACACACAGACCCTGTGATAACCCGTCATGTCAGAAAAACTGATGGAATCGAACCCACAACTAAAGTGCGATTGGGATTTATTACCTACCACTTTAATACCTAAATACTTTGGTTAGTATGACTTATTATTTTTAGTTAAATGATTTTATTGATCATGAATATGTTAATTTGGGATCTTATGTTTTATCAAATGGATATCCTCAGTATATGAAAATGATTTGGGTATTTAGTGATAAAGGTTTCTTTAGAAGACAATATCTCTTTTGGGGAAACACTATATGCCTAAGGAAAATGGAATTCTATGAGATTTCAATTGTGGAATAATCGTTGAAATTTTATATTTTATGGATATTTGGTTTTTTATGGAAATGATTAACCAATAATAGTGAATATGTGATTAGATTAATTACACTTCAGTAAGAGACTTTAAGAGTAGTTGATGTTTTTGGAGATAGATGTTAAGATTTACTGTGGAAGACTTTGTGATTAAATCCTTCTGAGTTTTGGGTTTAAATATTATATTGGATTATTTTAAAGGATTTTAAGGAAAATTATATAATGAATGGTATTTCTTGAAATTTGGGTATTTTTTGTTTAATTTTGGATATTAAGAGTAGTATTTCTTTTTTAAAAAGATTATCTTTTTTGGGGACTATATGATCCTGTACTAACCATTTTTGATTTTCTTAATGACTAAAGATAAGGGAAATATATAGATCATTTTTTGTGGATTATGTGATTCTCTAGAAATTTATTATAGCGCCTTAGGTGTGATCAAGTCATCTTGAATACTCATAGTTTGGAGAAAAGTTAAGTTTTTAGTAGAAAATTACTAAAGGATTAAACTATAATTGAAAAGTAAGTATATTTCCTAATGTATTTAGTCAATATCATAAATAAATTCTCCAAATTTATGAAATGGAAAAGAAAAAAAAAACATTTTATGTTATCGTTTCTTACTAGGGAATCAAATACCATTTAACCCATCACAAGTTTGTGATTTTCTTGCGGTTAAATTTCTTCTAATCTTGTTTTTTATCACTCTTTATCAGAACATGAAACTTCGTTTCTCCTCTATATCCATGTTTTTTACATGGAATCCTATTATGGGTTATCTCTGGTGACCTTTGTACTTATCTTTCTTTCTTTTAAGGTGATAGTTTTATTGACTCTTTTTCTGATGTGGGACTCTAAATGAAGTCTCTGAGCCCAATTTTAAAATTGCGAGGACAAAATTTCCAAAAGGGGGGAAGGTTGTAACATCCTAGGTGAACAATGAATATGGAATTTTCATATTTATTAATATTTGTGAATTAAATTTTAATTTTAATTTATAGGGGATTCCATGTTCAATGGCATACCCGAAACGTAACAACATGTTTCTTTAAAATTTTACATTGCACACAATGTTGGGTCATACTAAAAAATAATAATATAATATTATTTTAAATGATAGTTAATGCCGAGCCGTTTTATTGGAGGGAATGAATAGAACTAACTACAATATTATTATAATGTTCATTAAATGTTTTTACATTTATCCAATAAATGTTAGAATCTTAAAATCTGAATGAATCTGATTTTAATCATAAATACTCTAAAATTCATTAAAATATCGATTTATAACCTTTTGAGGGAGAAATCTCTTTAAATATTGATTTGGTAACTTTTAAATGTTATATTTGGAAAAATAAAATTCTTCTTTAGAATTAGGACCTCTAAATTTACTTTGGGTAAAATTGTGGTACTTTTCTGATAAAATTCATTTTTAATAAATATTGAAATATACTCTATTTTAATTCAAAACTTCCTTTTAATCTAATTTATTTATATGGTTAGATTATATTTTTATCTTTTTAAATTGTAATTAGATTATATTTTTACCCTTTAATCTAATTTTAGTCATTGGAAATAATTTTATGTTGAAATTGGACATAAACAAGTGTCAATCTTTTTATAGTTATTATTTCTTAAAAATACGCTTTTAGTTTTGAAAACATGAATTAATTTTAAATTAATTAATGCAACTTCTATGTTTAGAATTTGGTAAAATAGACATCATTTTTTTAATTCGGAATATCAAATATAGATTCGGTAGAATTTTTGGTATTTTTCCGAAAAACATCAATTTTTGATGAATAGTGAAAACATTATGTTGTAGTTTAAAAACCGACTTCTTCATTTAAATGAAATTTTACTACTTGTGGGAATTTAATTTTGAAAATATGACATACATGGTTGTTATTAGTAAGTAAAATGTGGTCCAATAAGATGAAAATAATTTTTTTGAATAGTAACTTCTAACTTTTATTTACCATAGTTAAAGGTAAATAGGGCAATTCAAGGTAAAAATAATATTATAATAATATAAAATTACTTTAACACTTGTCCTAACTAGATTGGATGATTCCTGACCGTCAATTACAATCCTTGGGTGATATTTTTGGCCTTTCAAAGCCATTTTGGTAAGATAATGACATTAATAACTTTATATTTAAAGTAAAAATAAAAATATCATAAACATGTATTTTTTGGTAAAACAATTTTAATGTGGGGTTATATAATTGATATATTTGACTATAAATATTCATTATAAATATAAAAATATTTCCTACTTCGTGGTATTTTATTTATAATTCTTATAAATCATATAAAAAAATTATTTATGACATAATAATGATGTAGTGTTTCCCTCATTAATGAATAATTTAAATAAATAAGATTAAAAAAATTAAAACAATATAAAAAACCTGTCCAATTATTATTGGATGATTTTATTTCGAACAATTGTCATCTTATCTTCAACTTTAATAAGTTTTGGACCTTTAGAAACTGAAAATCATTATATAATAAAAAAATATTTTCAAACATTCCTAAAGAGACCCTCCCGCCCCTTATAAAAATCCCTCACCTCTAACCCATTAATCACACCTCTCAAGCCATTTGGATCATCCAAACTATTCCCAAATAAGCTCTTAAGATCACTCTCTTCCAAATATAATCATTACCTTATCCATAAGGCACTTCAAGTAAACCTTTTGGTTCAAACCAAATGGAGATACCCGGTTTAAAGGTAACATCTTCTCTTAAGTTCTTTTCTTTTATTTTACTTCTCCAACCCCCAAAAACTCTCTTTATTCTTTTATTTTATAAAAAACCAGTATCCTCAATATAATAGGTTGTTTTTATAAGAATGATTGGAGCTACACTTCTACACAAATTCATCTAATGTATATGAACATACTGTTTCAGTGAACGACGAACTACTGCATCACAAAACTATGATTGTTCAAATATCTCCCACTGCCTCTCATGTTGGACATTATGATGGAACTGTAATTATATATGATATATATCTTATTTTATTTTATCAATATTCTTCTATAATTATAATTTATAACATACTTCTATGCTTTTCATGTTTTATAAATACGATAATTTCATTTGAGGAAGTACATACTACCACCCCCTCAAATTGATATGATTCATTCATACCATACATGGAACATATAAATGATGGTGTTAATTAAATTATGTAAAAAATATAAAATAAGATATTATATAGTAATTATAATATACTTATGTATTATTATGTTTTCATTCCTTTAAATATAAAATTGAAATGAATGTAGCGTTCATGAGTACGTAGGGATTACCGTCTCCATGAACGGTGCATTTCATTAATTAAATTCAAATGATATGGAATATTATAAATATATATACAATGGATATATATGATATATATTATATCTAAATTATTAATATCATAAGGAGATAATGTACTTTTAACCACATGAACAACTTGTAATTATAAGTTCATTTTTGACTCAAGTACCAAATATCGATACAATCACCATTATTATCTTAAATGATTTCATAATGTTTATAACATGGTAATAAGTGATATAAAAGGAATAATAAACATGAAAAATGTTCTTAATAAATTATAAATTTACTTTAGTTTATTATTTAGGAGATTAAAGAACGAACATGTCAAGTCGAACACGAGGTAAGGGGTTTCTTATCTCACATTTAATTCTATGAGATTTCCATTGTTCACCACTTATTTATTTCATGTGGTGTGTTGTGTAGTTCCTTTGGATATATACTATCATGATTATATTTATATTCATGGTATTTTGTGATTTTTTTTGTGGTTAATAACTTTTGGTCATACTAATCGATTTATTACAACGTGGTAAGGGGTTTTCATCTCACTTTTTATTCCCCCTGAGATTCATGCTATATTTTCTACTATTTACTTTTGTGTGGTGTATGTAGTTACCATTATTGTATTCATTGTATAATATAAATTAATTTATGGGTATTTATATCTTCATTGTATGAACCTTATTGTATGTTGTGTATGTTCCTAAGTTACCAAATTGGTAAGGGAACACCTCACTCTCCTCTTCTAGTCAAAGACCTCTTTTATGTTATTTCTTTTAAATTTAAATTTTCTTATGCTGGATATGTTATTATATATCCTTTTTGCTTTAAATTTCGTGTCCATGTGATGGGAGACCATTTCCTCTCTCATCAACCCATTTTATGAATTTTAATGTGACGCCGCTAGGCTATCGAATTTCTGTAAGAGATCTTCTTAACACAATTTCAATTCATTGGGTTAAACTTTTACTTCTTGATTATGTCATGATATGAATTTGTGTGAATGAAATATGACTATTTTATTCTTAGTATCCACTTATATTTGGTGTTTTATTATTTTTCACACATAATTATGTCATTGATTTGTCTTTAATCTAAAGATATGATCTTTGCAAGAGATTTTGTCTCAATTTACATTCCATTAAGACTTATTTGTTGTTATACACCAATTCACTTTTATATGGTGTATATATTTCCCTTTGACATATTATATCATGAATCTATTTATTCTCATGATATTATATGATTTTATTAATTTTATTCCTCAATTATTTGTATTCAAACTTCTCTTATTTGGTTAAGAACACCTTATCTAAAATATCGTTTTAATTTTTTTTAAAGATTTATTATTCTAAATAATTCTCATTAATTTTTATGTTTTAAATAGGGTTTTAAGGATTTATCTATATGGGCATGACTGTTTTGAAATTAATTTTTTTTTCAAAAGATTCAAAAGTTGTATGGGACACTTTGATTCAAAAATTTCTTTATTAAATGTTTATAATGGTTTTGAAAATGGTTTAATAAAGCATTGATTATGTCAGTATCTTGAAATGATATTTTCTGATTAAAATGCGGAAATTTTATATTTTCTTTATGCCTTTTTTTATGTGTTATAAATATGTTATGGTTATTGGTCAATTTTTATGTATACGGGTGGTTCTATGATAAACCTAGGGCAAGTGAGCCCGAGATTACTCTCCAATGCATTGGGTAACGTGATAGAGGTAAACGATAATGTTTCTCCTAAGAGATTTAGAGAATATACTTTAATGGGTATTCCAAATGTAACTCCCTATGTAGCTATGAAAGATACAACGTAAGTATGTTATGGATAGAACAAGTTACCTTTATGATTTATGATTTTCATTTGTTATTCATAAATCTTATGATTTTGTGTGGTAAGTTAAAGATTTGAAAGTATGATTTTATTAATTTGTATGTATTGATTGACTAATGTTTTCTTTCCTTCATTTATAACACTTACTGAGATTTTTATGATTATCCCATGTTTTTTAAATGTTTTTCAATGGGTATAAGGCAGGTTTAGAGAAAGTAACAACTCAAGAAGATTTATATCTAGAAAAGAAATATTAGTTTCTTTTAAGAATTTCTTTTTTGTAAAAAAATTTGTATACTGAGTAGAAGTGTCTACTTTGTAATTATTGAGATGTAATGTGATAGTTACGGATTAATTCTCTAAAACTCTAAACCTGAAAAGATAATCAATGTGAAATTTTAATTTAATTCAAGATTATGTAATGTTTTAAGTTTGGGACCTTATTGTTGGTATCAGCGGTCAAATTAGACAACTTTAGGGACTGTGATTTTTTGTTAGACTGATGGTTCATCTCTATGTCTATTCATTAAGTTAAATCCTTATTTTGTAACTTTTTTAAATCAAGGGATGTCTGTTGAAAATGGAAGGTGGATGATATCAAACGATATTCCTATCTCTTACTGTTGACTTTCTTGTAAAACTTATTATAAAGTCATGTACAGACGACTCTGAAACATTTTCTAACATACAACTCACTTGTAAGAAATTGTTTGAGATATCAAAAACCTCCTATATACCTCTATATCATTGTGGATCATGGGTTTTGTTTAATCAAATTCTATTTTCTCAGTATTCTCATATTTTCAAGAATGGTAAATTTTATCAAGGTATTTTCAAATATTTTACCTTATCCCATGATTTTGAAGAATATTATGATTTTGAAAAAGGTGCTGAATAAGGAGACCCTTATGAAACTATTTATATTTTCTTTTTAAATTATAGTATTTCAGCACATACTTATAGTATTTTTAAAGGACCATTGGTCGAATGTTTCAACTCAAACTCGGTCAGAATATTTTATAGAAATCATGTTTTTTCCAGATGTTTTGAAATTATAGGTCATGCATGATTATTTTTCGAAACTATTTTTCTGTAATCACCCATATGAACTATGTTGATCGAGGTGTATTTGGATAATGGGAGTAGATAATTTTGAAGGATCTCTAAATCATTATTGCAATGCATGGACTATCTATCTACGTGAAAAATATGACGATGAAACCAGGTGGACACCATGATCAAGGTATAATTTTCTATATTTGGGAATAGTGTTATTTTATGGTGGTAAAAAATATATATATATATATATGATTTCATGAATTAAGATATTGAGGTCATTATGAGTGGGGATGAAAATAAGAGGCATAAGAAAACTATTGAGGTTAAATCATGTTATCATTATTTTTGAGGATTTTATCTCATTTTTTGGAATGTTATAAAATTATATAGTTTTTTAAAAGGACAACACATAGACCATGTGACAACCCGTCGCATTGGATAAAGTTGCAGGAATCAAACCCACAACCAAAGTGCTATTGGGATTTATTGACTACCACTAGACTACATGAAGTCCCAAGTTAGTATGGATTATTCTTTTTATTAAAATTATGTTATTGATCAAGAATAAGTTTATTTGGGATCTTATGTTTTATATAATAGATATCCTTAGTATTGGAAAATGATTTGGGGATTAAGTGATAAAGGTTATTTTGGAAGACATACTCACTTTTGAGGAAACACAATATGCATGAGGAAAATAGAATGCTTTGGGATTTCATTTGTGGAATAATGACTGAAATTTTCTGTTTTATGGAAATTTGGGTTATTTATGGAAATGATTAACCTGTCATAGGGAATTTTTTATTTGGTTAATTACACTTTAGTATGAGACTTTAAGAGTAGTCGATGTTTTTGGAGATAAATGTTAAGATTTAATGTGGAATACTATGTGTTTAAACCCTTCTTAGTTTTTTGTTTCCATATTTATTTGGATTATTTTAAATAATTTTAAATAAAATTGTATATTTAATGGCCTTTCTTGAACTTTGTGTACTTTTTGTTGAATTTTGGAGATTAAGATTAGTATTTATTTTTATAAAATATTATATTTTTTAAGGATTATCTGATCTTGTACTAACTCTTCCTGTTTTGGTTAATGTCTAAACACAAGGAAAATATATAGTTCATCTTTTTTGGATTATGTGATTATCTAGAAGTTCATTATAGCACTTCAGATGTGACAAAGTTAACTTTATTACACATCGTTTGGCGAAAAGATGAGTTTTTGGTAGAAACTTACTAAAGTATGTAACACTACTTGAAAATTAATTATATTTCATTATGTCCTTAGTCAATATCATAAATAAATTCTCCAAATTTATAAAATAGATGATAAAACAAAAACACTGTTAGTTATCTTTTCCTACTAAGGAATAAAATACCGTTTAACCCATCACAAGTTTGTGATTTTCTAATGGTTAAATTTCTCCTAATAATGTTTTTATATCACTCTGTATCAGAACATGACACTTAGTTTCTCCTCTCTATCCATGTTTTCCTACAAAGAATCCTAGTATTGGTTATCTCAGGTAACCTTTGTTCTTATCTTTATTTCTTTTAAAGTGATATTTTTATTAACTCTTTTTCCAATTTGGTACTTTTAATTATGTTTCTTAGCCCAATTTTAAAATTACGAGGATGCAATTTCCAAATGGGGGAAGGATGTGACATCATAGGTGAATAAAAAATATGGAATTTTCATATTTGTTAATATTTTTGAATTAAATATTAATTTTACTTTAAATGGGAGTCCATGTTCGATGGAGCACCCGATACGCAACAACGAGTTTCTTTGAAATCTTACGTTGCACACAACGTTGGGTCATACTGGAAAATAATAATATAATATTATTTTAAATGGTTGTTAAGGCCTAGTCGTTGTATTAGCAGGAATGAAGAGACCTAAATACAGTATGATAATACATATTTGTTAAATATTTTTACATTTATCCAATAAAATTTGGTAGCTTAAAATGTGGATGAATTTGATTTTAAGCATACATACTCTAATAACCATTAAAAAATCGATTTACCACCTTTTGATGGAGAACCAGAATTAAATATAGTTTTTGTCACTTTTATATGTTCTATTTGAAAAAATATATGTCTTTTTTAGAATAGGGACATCTGAATTTACTTTGGGTAAATTTTTGGTATTTTTCTGATAAAATTCATTTTTTAATGAATAGTGAAAAATACTGTATTTTATTTTAAAATTAATTTTTAAAATAATTAATTTATATGGATAGATTTTATTTTTAAAATGTTTTAAATTTTAATTAGATTATATTTTTACCATTTAATCCAATGTGGGTCCGTGGATGTAACTTCACTTTGAAATTGGACATAAACAAGTGTCAATATTTCGATAGTTATTATTTCTTAAAAACACGTTTTTTGTTTTGACAACATGAATTAATTTTAAATTAATTAAGGAAACTTATATGTTTTGAATTTGTTAAAGTAGAATTTTTTTTAATTCATAATATCAAATATATATTAGGCTTAATTGTTTGTATTTTTCTTAAAAACCTTAATTTTTTATGAATAGTGAAAACACTGAGTAGTAGTGAAAAACCCAACTTCTTCATTTAAATGAAAATTCACTGCTTCTGTGAAATGAATTTAAAAAATCCTACATACATGGTTGTTATTAGTAAGTATAATATGGTTTAATAAGATTAAAATAATTATTGGTGAATAGTAATTTTTGACTTTTATTTACCGCAGTTGAAGGTAAATAGGGATTTTCATGGTAAAAATAATATTACAATATTGTAAAATTATCTTAACACTTGTCCTAACCTTATTGGATGAGTCATGGCCGACCAATACAATCCTTGGGTGAAATTGTTGGCCTTTTAATTCCATTTGGGTAAGATAATGACATTAATAACTTTTTATTTAAAGTAAAAATAAAAATATCATAAACATGTAGTGTTTTGATAAAACAATTTTAATGGGGGGTTATATAATTGATATATTTGACTATAAATATTCACTATAAATATAAAAATATTTAATACAACATGGTAATTTATTTATTATTTTTAGGCATAAAATAAATAAATTTACTTATGACACAATAATGATGCAGTGTTTACCTCATTAATAAATTATTTAAATAATTATGATTATAAAAATTAAAATAATATCCAAAACTTGTCTAATTCTTATTGGATGATTTTATTTCAAACAAGAGTCATGTTATATTTGATTTTAATATATTATGGACCTTTATAAACCGAAAATCATTATATAATAAAATAATATTTTTAAACATTTCTAAAGAGCCCATCCTCCCCCTTATAAAAAACTCTCACCTCTCACCTCTAACCCATTACTCACACCTATCAAGCCCCTTGGCTCATCCAAACTATGCCCAACTAAGCTCTCAAGATCCCTCTCTTCCACAAGGAAGCCTTACCTTAGGAAGAAGGCACTTCAAGTAAATCTTTTGGTTCAAACGAAAGGGAGATTCCATGTTCGATGGCGTAACTGATACCAACAATGTGTTTCTTTAAAATATTATGTTGCACACAACATTGGGTCATACTAAATAATAATAATATAATATTATTTTAAATGGTATTTAACATCTAGCCATTTTATTGGAGGGAATTAATAGAACTAATTACAATATGATTATACATGTTTGTTAATTTTTTTTTCATTTATCCAATAAAAGTTATAATCTTAAAATGTGAATGAATCCGATGTTAAGCATAAATACTCTAACATTCATTAAAAGTTTGATTTATCACATTTTAATAGAGAACCCACATTAAATCTAGTTTTGGTCACTTTTATATGTTCTATTTGACAAAATAAAATTCTTATTTAGATTTGGGACATCAAAATTTACTTTGTGTAAATTTTTGGTATTTTTATGATAAAATTCATTTTTTAATAAATATTGAAAAATAATGTATTTTAATTCAAAACTTTCTTTTAAGCTAATTTATTTATATGGTTGAATTATATTTTTTAATTTGTTTTAATGTTTAATTCGATTATATTTATACCATTTAATCCAATCATAGTCATTGGATATAATTTCACGTTGAAATTGGACATAAACAAGTGTAAATCTTTTGATAGTTATTATTTCTTAAAAACAAGCTTTTTTATTTTTACAACATGAATTAATTTTAAATTAATTAATAAAACTACTATGTTTTGAATTTGGTAAAACATAAATCATTTTTTGAATTTGGAATTTCAAATATAGCTTATGTTGTATTTTTGATATATTTCTGAAAAACATCAATTTTTGTTGAATAGTGAAAACACATAGTAGTAGTTAAAAAACCGACTTCTTCATTTAAATTTTTTTTACCGCTTCTGTGAATTGAATCTAGAAAATCCTATATACATGGTTGTTATTAGTAAGTAAAATTTGGTTCAATAAGATGAAAATAATTTTTTGTGAATAGTAACTTCTCACTTTTATTTACCACAATTAAAGGTAAATAGGGGAATTCAAGGTAAAAATAATATTATAACAATATAAAATTTTCTTAAAACTTGTCCTAACCATATTTATGAGTCATGTCCTACAATTAAAATACATGGGTGATATTTTTGGCCTTTTAAATCCATTTGGGTAAGATAATTACATTAATAACTTTTCATTTAAAGTAAAAATATAAATATCATACACATGGATTTTTTTGATATATTTTTTTTACCGTGGGGTTATATAATTGATATATTTGACTATAAATATTAATTATAAATATAAAAATATTTACTAAATCATGGTATTTTATTTATAATTTTTAGAAATCAAATAAATAAAATTATTTATGACACAATAATGATGCAGTGCTTACCTCATTAATGAATGATTTAAATAAGTAAGATTATAAAAAATAAAAACAATATCAAAAACATAACCAATTATTATTGAATGATTTTATTTCAAACAAGATTCATATTATCTTTGAATTTAATAAGTTTTTAACCTTTAAAAACCAAAAATAATTGTATAATAAAATAAGATTTTCAAACTTTCCAAAAGAGCCCCTCCTCCCCCTTATAAAAATCCCTCACCTCCAACCCATTAATCACTCCTCTCAAGCCACTTGGCTCATCCAAACTCTGCCCAAATAAGATTTCAGGATCCTTATCTTCCATCTAGAAACCATACATTAGAAAAAAGGTACTAAAAGTAAACTTTTTGGTTCAAACAAAAGGGAGATACTCGATTTAATGTTAACGTCTTCTCTTAAGTTTTTTTATTTTATTTTACTTATCCACCCACGCTAAACTTTCTTTATTACTTTATTTCATAAAAACACAAATATACTCAATATAAAAGGTTTTTTTTTATGATAATTATTCAAGATACACTTCCACACACCTCCATCTATTGGCTACGAACATACTGTTTCTGTGGATGGAAAACTACTACATCACGAAATGATTATTGTTCCAATATCTCCAACTGCCTCTCATGGTGTCCATTATGATGGCTCTATAATTATATATGATATATATTTTATTTTATTTTATCAACATACTTCTGTAATTCCCATTAATAATATACATGTATTCTTTTCATGTAGTATAAATACAATAATTTAATTTGAGGAAGTGCGGACTACCGCCCCCTCAAAGTGATATGACTCGTTCATACCATACATGGAATGTATAAATGATGGTGTTAATAAAATTACATAATATATATAAAATATGATATTATACTGGAATTATAATATACCTATGTATTATTATGTTTTAATTCCTTTAAATAAAAAATATAAATGAAAGTAGAGTTCATGCGTGCTTACAACTTACCGTCTCCATGAACGGTGCATTTTATTTCTTAACTCCGAATGATATAGAATATTAAAAATACATATACAATGGATATATATGAAATATATGATATATAAATAATTAATATAATTCTAGATATAATATAAGTTTTACCACTTGAACAACATGTAATTATAATAAGTTCATTTTTGACTCAAGTACCAAATATTGACAAAATGACCATTATTAACTTAAATAGTTGAATAATGTTTATAACTTTGTAATAAGTGATATAAAAGGAAAAATAAACTTTAAAAAGGTTCTTATGAAATTAAAAATTATCACTAGTTTATTATTCAAGAGATTAAATAATGAACGGGTCATGTCGGACACGAGGTACGAGGTTTCTTATCTCACTTTTAATTACGTGGGATTTTCATTGTTCACCACTTATTTATTGCATGTGGTGTATTTTGTACTTAAATTTGATATATAATATCACAATTCTATTTATATTCATGGAATTATGTTATTATTTTGGAGGATATTATCTTTTGGTCGTACGACTTGATTGATTATAACTTGGTAAAGGGTTTTCATCTCGCTTTTTATTCCCCGGAGATTCATGCTATATTTTCCACTATTTCATTTTGTGTGGTGTATGTGCTTCAAATTATTGTATATATTGTGTAATATACTTTAATTTATGGGAATTTACATCTTCATTGTATGAACATTCTTTCATGTGGTGTATGTTTCATAAGTTACCAAATTGGTAAGGGAACCTTTCACTCTCCTCTTCTAATCAAAGACTTCTTTTATGTTATTTATTTTAAATTTCCATTGTCTTATGTTGGGATATGTTCTTATATATACTTATTTATATAAATTATGACTCCATATAATTAGAGAACATTTTCTCTCTCATCAACTCATTTTCTGAATTTTAAAGCGTTGTCGTTAGGTTGTCGAATTTCTATAAGAGATCTTCTTAACCCAATTTCAATTCTTTGGGTTAAACTTATACTTCTTGATTATGTCATGATATGAATAAGTGTGAATGAATTATTATTGTTTTACTCTTAATATCCACTTATATTAGGTGTATTATTATTTGTCACACATAATTATGTCATTGATTTTCCCTTAATCTAAGGATATGATCTTTGCAAGGGATTTGGTATCAATTTACATTCCATTGAGACTTATTTGTTGTTATATACCAATTCACTCTTATATGGTGCATATACTTCTATTTGACATATTATATCCTGAATATATTTATTCTTATGATATTATAATCTTTTTTTAATGTTATTCCTCAATTATTTGTATTCAAGCGTCTCTAATTTGGTTATGAACTCTTTAACTAAAATATCATTTTAAATGTTATAAAGATTTATTCTTCAAAATCATTACCATTAATTTACATGTTTTAAAAATGGTTTTAAGGATTTATCTATATGGACATGAATGTTTTGGAATAAAAATTTATTTCAAAAGCTTAAATGTGGTATGAGAGACTTTTTTTCAAAAATATCTTTATTAAATGTTTTAAATGGTGTTGAAAATGGTTTGATAAAGAATTGATTATGTCAATATCTTCAAATGATATATTATGATTGGAATGTGGAATTTTTATCTTTCCATTATTCCTGTTTTATGTGTTATGAATATTTTATTGTTATTGGGAATTGTTTATGTATATAGGTGGTTCCGTGATAAACCTAGGGATGGTGTTCCCGGGATAGCTCTCCAATGAATTTGGTAACATGACGGAGGTAAATGTTAATGTTTCTTATAAGAGATTTCGAGAATAAACTATGATGGTTATTCCAAATGTGACTCCTTATGTAGCTGTGAAAGATACAATGTATGAATGTTATGGATGCCACAAGTTACCTTTGAGATTTATGATTTTCATTTATTATTTATAAATCTTATGATTTTGTGTAGTAAGTTAAAGATTAAAAAGTATGATTTAATTGATTTGTATGTATTGATTTACTAATATTATATTTCCATTTTTTGTAACCCTTAATGAGATTTTTATACACATCCCAAGTTTTTGAATTGTTTTTCATAGGGTATAAGGTGGGTAAGAGAAAGGAAAAACTCAACAAGATTTATATCAAGAAAAGAATTATTGTTTTCTTTTAAGAATTTTTATTTTATTAAAACAATTGGATACTGATTAGAATTGTCTACTTTGTAATTTTTGAGATGTAATGTAATAGTTATGGCATAATTCTCTAAAACTCTAAACCTGAAAAGATCCTCAATGTGAATTTTTAATTTAATTCAAGATTATGTAATGTTTTAAGGCTGGGTCCTTATAGTTGGTATTAGAGGTCTGTTTAGAAAACACTAGGGACTGGGATTTTTTGTTAAACACATGGTCAGGTTTTATGTCCATTCCTTAAGTTAAATCCTTATTTTTTTTTAACTTTTTTAGATCATGGAAAGTATATTACAAATGGAAGGAGGAGGATATCAAATGACTTTTTTATCTCTTCCTGTTGACTTGCTTTAAATAATTATTGCTAAGTCATGTCCAGAAAACTCTGAATCATTTTCTATCATAAAACTCACTTTCAAGAAACTATTTGGGATATAAAACACATCCGATATACATTGATATCATCATGTATCATGGGTTGTATTTAATAAAATCCTATTTTTTTCAATATTCTCATATTTTCAAGAAAAGTAAAGATTATCAGGTTATTTTCAAATATTTTAACTTATCATAAGATTTTGAAGCATATTATGATTTTTCAAAAGGTGATGAAAAAGGATACCCTTGCACAAATATTTATATATTTTTTTAAATTAGAGTATTTCGACACATACTTATGCTATTTTAATAGGACCCTTGATTGAATGGCTCAACTCAAAATAGGTCATCCTATTTTATAGAAAGAAAGTTTGATCAGATGTTTTTAAATTATATGTCATTCATGATTACATTCCAAAACTCTTTTTCTATAATCACCCATATGACCCAAGTTGAACGAGGTGTATTTTGATAAAGGAATAAGATAATTTTGAAGTGTCTCTAAATCATTGTTGCAATGCATGGACTATATATCTACATGAACAATATGACGATGAAACCAGGTGGATACCATGATCAAGGCACAATTTTCTTTATTTGTGAATAGTGTTATTTTATAGAGTTAAAAAAATAAAAAAAGTTTCAATATATATAAGACTTCATGAATTATGATATTGAGGTCATTATGAGTTGGGATGAACATAAGGGGCATAAGATAACCATTGAGATTAAATCATGTTATGGTTATTTTTGATGATTTTATCTCATTTTTGGGAATGTTATAAAATTATATAGTTTTTGAAAATGAACAACACGCAGACCATGTGACAACCTGTCGCGTCGGATAAACCTGTGAGAATCCAACCCACAACCAAAGTGTGATTGGGATTTATTGCCTACCACTGGACTACGTGAAGTCCCTAGTTATTATGGATTATTCCTTTTAGTTAAATGATTTTATTTATCAAGAATAAGTTTATTTGGGATCTTATGTTTTATCAAATATATATCCTTAGTATTGGAATATGATTTTGGGATTAAGTGATAAAGGTTATTTTAGAAGACGTTCTATCTTTTGGGAAAACCCTATATGTATAAGGAAAATAGAATACTATGGAAGTTCATTTGTGGAATAATGGTTGAAATTGTATGTTTTATGGATATTTGGGTTATTTATGGAAATGATTAACCTATAATAAAGAATATGTGATTAGGGTAATTACACTTCAATATGATACTTTAAGAGTTGTCGATGTTTTTGGAGATAAATGTTAAGATTTACTATGGATGATAATGTGATTAAATCCTTATGAGTTTTGTGTTTCAATATTAGTTTGAATTATTTTTAAGAATTTAAATACAATTGTATATTTAATGGTTTTTATTGAACATAGGGTACTTTTTTTTGAATTTTGGAGATTAATATTAGTATTTCTTTTTATAAAATATTATCATTTTTAGGGATTATCTGATCTTGTACTAACCGTTATGGTTTTGGTTAATGTATAAAGAAAAGGGGAATATATAGTTCATATTTTGTGGATTATGTGATTCTCTATAAGTTCATTATAGCGCTTCAGATGTGACCAAGTCATCTTAAATACTTATCATTTGGAGAAAAGATGAGTTTTTGGTAGATACTTACTAAAGGATGAAACTCTACTTGAAAAGTAAGCATATTTCCTTATGTGCTTAGTCAATATCATAAATAAATTCTCTAACCTTATGAAATGTAACATAAAACAAAAATGTAATCCGTTATCTTTTACTAATATTGAATCAAATACCGTTTAACCCATAACATGTTTATGATTTTCTGGTGGTCAACTTTCTTCTAATCATGTTTTCTATCACTCTCTATCAGAACATGACACTTAGTTTCTCCTCCATATCCATGTTTTCCTACATTAAATCATAGTATGGGTTATATTGGGTGACCTTTGTACTTATATTTCTTTATTTTAAAGTGATATTTTTATTAACCCTTTTTCTGATGTGGGACTTTTAATGAAGTTTTCGAGCCCAATTTTAAAATTGTGAGGACACAATTCCAAAAAAGGGGAAGGATGTAAAATACCAGGTGAATAAAGAATAAGTAATTTTCATATTTATTGATATTTTTGAATTAAATATTAATTTTACATTAAAGGGGATTCCATGTTCTATGGCGTACCTAATACGCCACAACGAGTTTCTTTGAAATCTTACGTTGCACACAACGTTGGGTCATACTAAAAAATAATAATATAATATTATTTTAAATGTAGTTAACATCTAGCCGTTGTATTGATGGGAATGAGTAGAAATAACTACAATATTATTATACATTTTTTTAAATGTTTTTACTTTTATCCAATAAAATTTAGAAGCTTAAAATGTGAATGAATCTGATTTTAAGCCCAAATACTCTAATATTCATTAAATGGTCGATTTACCGTCTTTTGATGGATGACCATAATTAAATATAGTTTTGGTCGCATTTATATGTTATATTTGACAAAATAAAAGTCTTATTTAGAATTTGGACATCAGAATTTACTATGGGTAAATTTTTGGTATTTTTCTGAGAAAAATCATTTTTTATTGAAGAGTGAAAATACAATATTTTAATTCTAAATTGCCTTTTAATATAATTTATTTATATATTTAGATTATCCTTTTAATTTTTTTAAAGTGTAATTAGAATATATCTTTACCATTTAATTCAATTTTGGTCAGTGGAAGTAATTTCACTTTGAAATTGAACATAAACAAGTGTCAATATTTTGATAGTTATTATTTCTTAAAAATACACTTTTTGTTTTAAAAACGTGAATCAATTTTAAATTAGTTAATTAAAATTCTATGTTTTGAATTTGGTAAAATAGATATCATTTTTTGAATTCAAAATATCAATTATAGCTTAGGCTGAATTTTTGGTATTTTTCTAAAAAACATCAATTTTGTATGAATAGTGAAAACACTAAGTAGTAGTTAAAAAACCGACTTCTTCATTGAAGTAAAATTTTACCAATTCTGTGAATTTAATTTCAAAAATCTGACATACATGGTTGTTATTAGTAAGTAAAATGTGGTTCAATAAGATGAAAATAATTTTCGTTGAATAGTAACTTTTCACTTTTATTTACCGCGGTTAAAGATAAATAGTGTAATTCAATGTAAAAATAATATTATAATAACATAAAATTACCTTAACACTTGTACTAACCTTATTTTATGAGTCATGGACGACCAATACAGTCCTTGGGTGATATTGTTGGCCTCTGAATGCCATTTGGGTAAGATAATGACATTAATAACTTTTTATTTAAAGTAAAAATAAAAATATCATAAACATGTATTGTATTGATAAAACAATTTTAATTTGGGGTTATATAATTGATACATTTGACTATAAATATTCATTATAAATTTAAAAAGATTTTTTACATCATGTTATTTTATTTATAATTTTTAGACATCATGTAAATAAAACTATTTATGACACAATAATGATCCAGTGTTTACTTCATTAATGAATGATTTAAATAAATAAGATTATTAAAAATAAAATAATATCCAAAAATTGTTCAATTATTATTGGATGATTTTATTTCTAACAAGAGTCTTCTTATCTTCGATTTTAATATATTTTGGACCTTTAGAAACTGAAAATCATTATATAATAAAATAATATTTTCAAACATTCTTAAAGAGCCCCTCCTACCCCTTTTAAAAATCCCTCACCTCTAACCCATTAATCGCACCTTTCAAGCACCTTGGGTCATCCAAAATTTTCCAAAATAGGATTTCAAGATCCCTCTATTCCACTTAGAAGCCTTACCTTAGGCAGAAGGTACTTCAATTAAACCTTTTGGTTCAAACCATCGGAAGATACCAGATTTAAAGGTAACATATTCTCTTAAGTTCTTTTCTTTTATTTTACTTCTCCAACCCCCTAAACTCTATTTATTCCTTTATTTTATTAAAAAACGAGTATACTCAATATACTAGGTTATTGTTATGATAATTATTCTAACTACACTTCCACACACCTCCATCTAATGGATATGAACATATTGTTTCTGTGGACGGTGAACTACTGCCTCACAAAAGGATGATTGTTCAAATATCTCCAACCGCCTCTCATGGTGGACATTATGATGGAACTATAATTATATATGATATATATTTTATTTTATTTTATCAATATTCTTTTGTAATTCTTATTTAGAACATATGTTTAATCTTTTCATATTGTATTAATACGATAATTTCATTTGAGAAAGTGCGGACTACCTTCCCCTCAATGTGATATGACTCGTTCATACCATATATATAACCTATAAATGATGGTGTTAATGAAATTATGTAACATATATAAAATATGATATTATACTATAATTATAATATATCTATGTATTATTAAGTTTTCATTCCTTTAAATATAAAATAGAAATGAATGTAGCGTTCATGTTTACGTGCATCTTACCGTCTCCATGAACGATGTGTTTCATTTCTTAATTCCAATTGGTAAGGAATTTTATAAATACATATACACTATATATATAAGATAAATATGATATATAAATCCTAAATATCATTCTGTAGATAATAGGATTTTGACCACATGAATAACTTTCAATTATAAGAAGTTCATTTTTTCTCATGTACCAAATATCGAAAAAATGACCATTATTAACTTAAATGATTTCATAATGTTTATAGCATGATAATAAGTGATATAAAAGGAATAATAATTTTGAAAAAGGTTCTTATTCTTGTATAAATTAATTTTAGTTTATTATTCAGGAGATTAACGAAAGAAGACATCAAGTCAGACATGAGGTAAGTGGTTTCTTATCTCACTTTTAATTCCATGAGATTTCTATTGTTCACCACTTATTTATTGCATGTGGTGTGTTTTGTACTAACATTTGATATATATTATCATGATTCTATTTATATTCATGGTGTTCAGTTATTCTCTTGTTGGTTATTAACTTTTGGTTATACGACTTGATTGATTAAAACGTGGTAAGGGGTTTTCATCTCATTTTTATTCCCATGAGATTCATGCTGTATTTGCAACTATTTCCTTTTGTGTGGTGTATTCACTAACCATGGTTGTATTAATTGTGTAATATAATGTTATTTATGGGTATTTAAATTTTCATTGTATAAACATTCTTTCATGTGGTGTATGTTTTATAAGTTACCAAATCGGTAAGGGAACCTTTCACTCTCTTCTTCTAATCAAAGACTTCTTTTATGATATGTCTTTTTAATTTTCATTTTATTATGTTTGGATATGTTATTATATATCCTTATTTATGAAAATTTTGTGTTCATGTGATGAGAGACCATTTTCTCTTTCATCAACTCATTATCTTAATTTTTAAGCGATGTTGTTAGGCTGTCGAATTTCGGTAAGAGATATTCTTAACCCAATTTTAATTCATTGGGATAAACTTGTACTTTTGGATTATGTCACGCTATGAATATGAGTGAATGGAAACTGATTTTTTTCAAATTTATATCCACTTATACTGGGTGTATTATTATTTTACACACATAATTATGTCTTTGATTTGTCCTAAATTTATGAATATGATCTTTTCAAGGGACTTTGTCTCAATTTACATTCCATTAAGACTTATTTTTTATTATACACCAATTCACTTTTATATGGTGTATATACTTTACTTTGACATATTATATCATGAATAACTTTATTCTCATGATATTGTATGCTTTTATTAATGTTATTCCTCAATTATTTTTATTCAAGCGTTTCTCATTTGGTTAGGAACTATTTAACGAAAATATCATTTTAAATGTTTTAGAGATTTATACTTCAAAATAATTCTCATTAATGTCATTGTTTTAAAATGGATTCAAGTATTTATCTACATGGAAATTAATGTTTTGAAATTAATTTTTTTTCAAAACCTTTAAAGTGGTACGAGACAATTTGATTAAAAAATCTCTTTATTAAATATTTTAAATGGTTTTGAAAATGGTTTGATAAAGAATTGATAATGTAAATATTTGGAAATGATATATTGTGATTGAAATTTGGAAATGTTATCTTTTCTTTATGATTCCTTTATATTTTATGAATATGTTATGGTTATTGAGAATTGTTTACATATACGGGTTGTTCCATGATAAACCTAGGGAGGGTGAGCCCAAGATATCTCTCCAATGCATTGGGTAACGTAACAAAGGTAAATGTTAGTGTTTCTCCTAAAATATTTATGGAATATACTATGATGGGTATTACAAATGTAACTCCATACATAGCTGTGAAATATACAATGTAAGTATGTTATGGATTCCACAAGTTACCTTTGAGATTTATGATTTCCATTTGTTATTCATAAATATTATGATTTTGTGTGGTAAGTTAGATATTGAAAAGTATGATTTCATTGATTTGTATGTATTGATTGACTAATGTTTTCTTTACTTGTTTGGTAACCCTTACTAAGATTTTTATTCTCATCCCGTGTTTTTGAAATGTTTTCATAGGGTATAAGGTAGGGTAAGAGAAAGTAATAACTCAAGAATATTTATATCAAGAAAAATATTATTGTTTTCTTTTAAGAATTTTTATTTTATGAAAAAAATTTAGTATTGAGTAGAAGTGTCTACTTTGTAATTTTTGAGATGTATTGTAATAGTTATGGCCTAATTCTCCAAAAAACTAAATCTGAAAAGATCCGAAATGTGAATTATTAATTTAATTCAAGATTAAGTATTCTTTTAAGGATGGGTCATTATAGTTGGTATCAGAGGTTGGTTTAGACCACTTTAGGAATTTGGATTTTTTTAGACACACAATTAGTCTCTATGTCTATTCCTTAACTTAAATCCTTACTTTGTAACTTTTTCAGATCAAAGATTTTTTTTTAAATTGGAAGGAGTAGGATCTCAAATGACATTATTATCTCTTCCTGATGTCTTGCTTGCAATAATTATTGCAAAGTTATGTCCAGATGACCCTGAAACATTTTATAACATACAACTAACTTGCATGAAATTATTTGAGATATAAAACACCTCCACTATACCTCTATACAATCATGGATCATGGGTTTTATTTTATCAAATCATATGTTATCAATATTCTCATATTTTCATGAAAGGTAAATATTATCAAGGTATGTTTACATATTTTACATTATCACAAGATTTTGAAGAATATTATGATTTTGAAAGAGTTTCAAAAGAATTTGACTCGTGCAAAACTATTTATATTTTCATTTAAATTATAGTCTTTCAGAACATACTTATGGTATTTTAAAACAACCAATCATTGAATTTTTAAACTCAAACTTGGTCAAGCTATTTTATAGAAATCAAGTTTTATCAGATGTTTTGGAATTATATGTCATACATGATTTTTTTCTGAAACTGTTTTCCTTAAATCACCCATATGACCCAATTTGTATGAGGAGTTTTTGGATAAAATAGGTAGATAATTTGGAAGGATCTCTAAATAATTGTTGCAATGCATGGACTATTTATCAACTTGAACAATGTGACGATGAAACAAGGTGGTCCCTATGATCAAGGTATGATGTTATTTATTTGGGAATAGTGTTACTTTATAGAGGTTAAAAAAATTATAATTTTTTCAATATATATAAGACTTCTTGAATTAAGATATTGAGGTCATTATGAGTTAGGATAAAATGAGAGGCATTAGACAACCATTGAGGATAAATGATGTTATGGTTATTTTTGAAGAGTTTATCTCATTTTTGGAAATGTTATAAAATTATCTAGTTTTTGAAAAAGGACAACACATAGACCATGTGACAACCCGTCACATTGGAAAAAGCTACAGGAATCAAACCAGCAACCAAAGTGCGATTGGTATTTATTACCCACCACTCGACTATATGAAGTCCCTAGTTAGTATAAATTATTATTTTAAGTTAAATGATTTTATTGATCAAGAATAATTTGATTTGGGATATTATGTTTTATCAAATGGATATCCTTAGTATTGGAAAATTATTTTTGGATTAAGTGATAAAGGTTATTTCAGAAGACATTTTCTCTATTGAAGAAACACTACATGCCTGAGGAAAATAGAATACTATGGGATATAATTTGTGGAATAATGGTTGAAGTTTTATGTTTTATGAATATTTGGGTTATTTAGTGAAATTTATAACCTATCATAGAGAATATGCGATTAGGTTAATTACACTTCAGTATGTGACTTTAAGAGTAGTTGATGTTTTTGGAGATAAATCTTAATATTTACTTGGAAGACTATGTGATTTATTCTTTCTGAGTTTTGGGTTTCATTCTTATATTTGATTATTTTGAGTAATTTTAAAGAAATTTGTTTATTGAATGTTATTTCTTGAACTTTGGGTACTTTTTGTTGAATTTTGGAGATTAAGAGTAGTATTTCTTTTTATAAAAGATTATCTTTTTTTGGGATTATTTGATCTTGTACTAACTGTTTTGGTTTTGGTTAATGTCTAAAGACAAGGGAAATATATAGTTAATCCTTTGTGGATTATGTGATTCTCCAGAAGTTAATTATAGCACTTTGGGTGTGACCATGCCATATTGAATACTCATCGTTTAGATAAAAGATGAGTTTTTGGTAGAAACATTCTAAAGGATGAAACTCCAATTGAAAAGTAAGTATATTTCCTTATGTACTAAGTTAATATCCTAAATAAATTATCCAACGTTATGAAATGGAACATAAAACAAAAACTTTGTCCATTAAATTTTTTTAATGAGGAATCAAATACCATTTATCCCGTCCCAAGTTTATGATTTTCTGGTGGTTAACTTTCTCTTAAACATGTTTTCTATCACTCTCTATCAGAATTTGACACTTAGTTTCTCCTCCATATCCTTGTTTTCTTACATGGAATCCTAGTATGGGTTATCTAGAGTGACCTTTGTATTTATATTTCTTTCTTGTAAAGTGATAGTTTTATTGACTCTTTTTCTGATGTGCGACATTTAATGAAGTTTCTGAGCCCAATTTTAAAATTCCGAGGACACAACTCTCAAATGGAGGGAAGGATATAACATCTTAGGTGAATAAAGAATATGAAAATTTCATATTTATTAATATTTTTTAATTTAATATTAATTTTACTTTAAAGGGTATTCCACGTTCGATGGCGTACCCAATACACAACAATAGGTTTCTATGAAATCTTACATTGCACACAATGTTGGGTCACACTGAAAAATAATAATATAATATTATTTTAAATGGTAGTTTATGCTTAGAAATTGTATTTGAGATAATGAATAGAACTAACTAAAATATGATTATACATGTTTGTTAAATGTTTTTACATTTATCCAATTTAATATAGAAGCTTAAAATGTGAATGAATCTAATTTTAAGCATAAATACTCGAATATCCATTAAAAGGTCGATTTACATCCTTTTGATGGAAAACCCTCTTTTAAATATAGTATTCGTCACTTTTATATGTTCTATTTCACAAAATAAAAGTCTTCTTTATAATTGAGACATAAAAATTTACTTTAGGTAATTTTTTTGATATTTTTCTCATAAAATTCACTTTTTAATGAATAGTGAAAAATATTATATATTAATTCAAAACTGCCTTTTAATATAATCTATTTATATGGTTAGATTATCTTTTTAATTTGTTTTAAAGTATAATTATATTATATTTTTACCATTTAATCCAATTTTGATCATTGGAGGTAATATCAATTTGAAATTAGACATAAAAATGTGTCAATATTTTGATAGTTATTATTTCTTAAAAACACGCCTTTTGTTCTTACAATGTGAATTAATTTTATATTAATTAATTAAACTTCTATGTTTGGAATTTGATAAAATAGGCATAAATTTTTGAATTCCAAATATCATATATAAATTAGGCTGAATTTTTGGTATTTTTCTGAAAAACATCACATTTTGATGAATAGTGAAAACACTTAGTAGTAGTTAAAAAACAAACTTCTTTGTTTAAATGAAAATTTACCACTTCTGTGAATTTAATTTAAAAAATTTTATATACATGGTTCTTAAAATTTTGTACAATAAGATGAAAATAATTTCTGGTAAATTGTAATTTTTGACTTTTATTTACCGTGGTTAAAGGTAAATAGGGTAATTCAAGGTAAAAATAATATTACAAAAATATAAAATTACCTTAACACTTGTCCTAACCTTATTGGATGAGTTATGGATGACCAATAAAATCCTTTTTTGATTTTTTTGGCCTTTTAATTCCATTTGGGTAAGATGATGACATTAATAACTTTTTATTTAAAGTAAAAATAAAAATATCATAAACATATATTGTTTTGAAAAAACAATTTTAATACAGGGTTATATAATTGATATATTAGACTATAATTATTAATTATAAATATAAAAATATTTCCCACATCATGGTATTTTATTTATTATTTCTATACATAAAATAAATAAAATTATTTATGACACAATAATGATGCAGTGTTTACCTCATTATTAAATGATTTAAATAAATAAGATTATAATAATTAAAACAATATCCCATACCTATAAAATTTTTATTGGATGATTTTTTTATGAACAAGAGTCATCTTAACTTCTACTTTAATATGTTTTGGACCTTTAGTAACCAAAAATCATTATATAATAAAATTATATTTTCAATCATTCCTAAAGAGCCCCTCCTCCCCCTTATAAAAATCCCTCACCCCTAACCCATTACTCACACATCTAAATCCCCTTGGATCATCCAACATCTACACAAATAAGCTCTCAAGATCCCTCTATTCCACATAAAATCCTTAAATTAGGCAGAAGTCACTTCAAGTAAACTTTTTGGTTCAAACCAAAGGAATATTCTTGGTTTAAAGGTAACGTCTTTTCTTAAGTTCTTTTATTTTATTTTACTTCCACAACCCACTAGACTCTCTTTATTACATTATTTTATAAAAAAACTAGTATCCTAAATATACTAGATTGTTTTTATGTGAATTATTCAAACTACACTTCCACACACCTCCATCTAATGGATACAAACATACTATTTCTATGGATGGCGAACTACTACCTCACAAAACGAAGATTTTTCAAATATCTCCAACTACCTCTCACGGTGGCCATTATGATGTCACTGTAATTATATATGATATATATATATCTTTCATATTTTTTTAACAATATGATTATGTAATTATCATTTATAACATACATTTATTATTTTCTTGTTTTATAAATACGATAATTTCTTTTAAGGAAGTGCGGACTACCGCCCCCTCAAAGTGATATAACTCATTCATACCATACATGGAACATATAAATTATGGTATTAATATAATTATGTAACATATATAAAAGATGATATTATATATGAATTTTAATATACATATTTATTATAAATTTTTCATTCTGTTAAATATAAAATAGAAATAAAAGTAGCATTCATGCGTACGTACGACTTACTGTCTCCATGAACAATGTGTTTCATTTTTAACTACAAATGATATGGAATATTATAAATACATATACACTAGATATATATTATATATATGATATCTAAATCATGAATATAAATATGGATATAATAGACTTTTGACCACATGAATAACTTGTAATTATAAGTGTTGGTCAGAGTGGACACTCAAGAGGGGTGTGAATTGAGTTCCAATTAAAATTTCTGTTAAAAATATTGTCTATTTAAAATCCCCCAATTTATAAAACAAGTTAAACTGTAGTGAATTTATATAGATTGTAAATGTTCACTTAGCTTCTCAAAGATTGATTAGGTCTCAGTTAATTTAACCACAAGATTAAACTAACTTTTGAAACTAACCTACTGATTTACAATAAGTATAAACACTTTCTAATTTAACTATCAAAGTATCTTTAAAATAGTTTTGTATTTCAAAGTAACAACAACGGAATAAATAAGATATATATAGTAAACTTTGAACTTAAACTAAAGGTGCACAACAGATATAACAAGAGGTTCAGTCTCAAGCCGAGACTTAGTCCTCTCAAATTTATATAAAATTTGATCCACACCCTGGATCAGGGTTAAAAATAGTTTACAAAACTATCCAGGCCACGCAGGGGCCTCTACCACTATTCTTCGTGGGAAATAAAACAAAGACCAGGCCACACAAGGACCTCTTCCACAGTTGACATGGGTAAACAAGAGATAAGAGATTTTGAGTGAGGATTTTGATATCCTCCAGTTCAGTGCAGGAGACAGTGTGTCTATAATAAATATAGAGTACACCACACTGCTCTAAAGTTAATAAATAAATCACTTAGAGAGAGAAGATAAGAGTTTAGAAAGCTCTAGTGATTATCACTACAGCTCTGGACTCATTGGATTCAGCGGGAATGCTTCTGAGTCCTTCTCTGGTTTTTCTGTTGAAAAACAGAGTGTCGTAGTCAGCATGTCTTCTTCAAGAATGAAAAATATCTCTTGATTCGTCGTGTGTTCTTTAGTGCCGTTGGATTTCATTCATGAAGGTTCTTTTAAAGTCTTGCAATCTCTTTCTTTTTCAGGATAGTTCTTCTTGTTATATCATCACACTTTTCTTGCTTCACTGCTTGCATGTGTACTACATCTCAATATTACTTATATTCCACGAGTTCTGGCGGTAAGAATGATTCCCTTTTCATATGTACGAGATACGGTTTCCTGACATGCCAACAACTATCATTAAATAACATTAATTGCATTAAAAACATCACATATGACCGTTAGTATCATTTAAATAATATTTACAAAAAGTTAAGAAATGGTGTCACAGTGATTAAGTAAACAATGTCTTCTTCACAGTATGAGGTTCACGGTATGAGATTCACGGTATGAGCTTCACGGTATGAGCTTCACGACGAGTCCTTCACGGTGTCTAGGTCACGGTGAGTCCTTCACGATGTCTGGGTCACGGTGAGTCCTTCACGGTGTCTGGGTCACAGTGAGTCCTTCACGGTGTCTGGGTCATGGTGAGTCCTTCACGGTGTCTGGGTCATGGTGAGTCCTTCACGGTGTCTGGGTCATGGTGAGTCCATACTTAGAGAAATATCTGTATTTGGACTTAGACAGTAATATGCAGAATATGGATTAAGTTAAACCATTAGAGAGTAAGAGAACTTGAATCATAAATGTAAAGGCTTGATAATATATGTGAGATTTGTGATCATGCATGAGACATGTAAATAATAAAGAGAGTAATTAACATCTATAAGAATTGTAATCATTAAAACATGATGAGTAGTTATTATAGAGATTGGAGAGCATTAGAAATATGTGCAATGAAGATCGAGATTAATTAACAGTAATAATATTTGTGATCATTAAAACATGATTAATACTTGAGAAGTCCAACAATATCTCCCTTTTTGATGATCACAAATTATATATAGTCAGAATATAAATGAAATGTAACATTAAAGATACTAGCATAGAAAAAAACATTATAGAACTGACACTTGTAGTTTTTATCCCCCATTTGTACTTGTAGATTTTTCTCCCCCTTTTGGGATTATCAAAAAGTAGAGAAAATGAAATGAAACTTGGCATTTTTCATTAAACAAAGGGTTCAGAATAGAACATACAGGATACGTACAAACAGTAAACAAGAAATGACATCCCATCAAAAAGAAAACAGTCACTAGAATCTTCAGGGATCCATCTTTTCCATACCTTTATCAGCAGCAGGAGCTGGTGCTGAATTAGAAGAAGGCATAGATGCAGTAGACAAAGAGGGTAAGGGTTGACCTTCAAAAACAGATGGATCCAAAGTGGGAGTAGTATAAGATCTAGGCATAGGTTAGTCAAGAATGACTGGCCGGATCTGAGAAAGAGCTTGGATGACTGACATGGCAGTTGAGGCTAAGGAAGGTAAACCAGTTCTAAGGGGTGCTGCATCTGGAGCAACTATATCAGTACTCTGCACATGAAGATATAACTTCCAAGGATTGATGAAATCAATAATGATTTCACTACCATATTGCATAGCCTTTTCAAAATCATCCTTATTCTCCGTAAACTTGTCCAACAATCTGGTGAACTCTGTAAGTTTCTAAACTTGAGTTTTAAAAGCTTGAGTCACCGGAGGGATTCTCAAATTTTCAACAAGATATCTAAAGTGATCTTTCATATCACTTTTAGAGAAAATCCGGGAGAGATAAAGATATATTTTCTTGGTGATATCTTGTTGAGTATCATTGGATATCTTAGAATGAATCCTAACCAAGTCCAATGCTCTATCACTGTTCTTAACCACTTTTGACAAAGAAGATAGATCCAAGCCACTGAAGGCACTCTGAAGTTATTCCTTGATTATGGATCTCAGCATAGAATCATCCAAAGAAGATGTGGAGGTTTGACCAGAAGCAGGTGAAGCCTTGACAGCTTTGGTTAGAACTTTGAGCGGTTTCAACACTTTTTGCAGGCTACCAATGTATTCATTTGTAAACTTATTCAGATTTTCCACAAGATCTCTCATGTGTTCCAGCCTTATGGTGTGTCTTTTTCCAATCTTTTCATCAAAATAAAGCAGGTATGGATGAACTTGAGACACAATATCCCTAGAAAGGAGGGAATCAGATGTATCAGGAGAAGCAGAAACATGTGCAGGAGCAGAAACAGGAGCAGGCTCTCATCTCAAGGACAACTCATTCTGCAAATTTGCTATCATATTTTTCAGATTTGCAACATCAGCACTCAGAAGCTTATTCTCAACTCTGACTTCTTGAATTTCTCGGATCATCCTTGTTTGAATATGAAAGATAATATTTTACAAGAGAATTGATGCATCTTCTTGACTTAACTGAGTCACTGGACGAGGTTGAGTGGAGAAAATTTTCTCAACTCCAGCTAACAAAGTTTCTCCAAAAACATTCAGATCATCTTTAGTCACAAAGGAGTGATGCTCAGGTAAGGGTGCAGGTAAATGTAGTGGTTTAGATTCTGGCTGAGGTTCAGAGTCATCTTCAGACTCTGACTCAGATTCAGATTAAAATGTTGGTGCTCTGGTTCTGGTTCTGGATGAGCTACATACTTCAGTTGAAATAGAGAAGAAAGATCCATTCTAGTTGTAGACACTTGCTCTGACTCATCCACATCATAAAAGCTTGGGAAAACAAATCGGGTGTGCACAGAGTATGAGACAGAAGTTTGAGATGCTTCAGCAGATCCAAATTCTATAATCTCAAGGTTTTGAGGTTCCTCCCCCTCAAATTGTGCTTCCCTTTCAGATTCTTGAGGCTCAGGAACATGGAAAACATCCACAGGATCATCCCTGATATCTTCAGCAAACTCTTGCTTTGTCAGCTGAAAGGAAATTTCTATCCTCTCTTCAGTAGAGGGAATAATATGAGGAAACGATTGTTCTAGTGGTTGAACTTCCAGACTTGCTTCTTTTTCCACAGAAAGATCCTATTCAACAGGATCTGCCTCGAAGGTTACTTTCTGTTCTAAATCAAGAAAAACCAACTTCCTTGCAACATTAGGATGAGCTTCTAGATTTACATCTGCACTAGAAACATGAGCTTCCTATTCTCTCAAACTAACACCAACTTCCTCTCCTTGAGGTATTTCAGTAGGGATAACATTAGGGACAACATTCCTTTCTTTTTGAAAAGGAGATGTTTCCATTTGAGGTCTTCCATCTTCTTCTCTTGGAGATACTTCAATAGTTACTTCCTCTTCTTCTTCTTCTGAAAACTCAGCCACTTAATCTGGTTCCAAACGAGGATCGGATAGATTCTTAGGCCTTCTCGGATAGTCAACAGGATTAAACCTTTTATACACTTGATCATTATCCTCAAACCCACTGCTGATTCCAGGGGTTCCAGCTAATCTTCATCCTTCTAATGATAGGCATTGATAGGTAGAAATAAGGTCCTCTAACTTTTCTTCATTCGGTCCAACCATCCCTTTGGCAACTAACATAGCTGAAATCATCCTTGAGTAAAACAAGGAGGTGGATTTGGAAGTGACTTTGATCAGCTCACAGATATGGTTGATAACATACTTTCATAGGTTGATCTTATGGCCATTCTTCAACAGATGAATCAAGAACACATCCTGATACTTCATCACGGCAAAATCTCCTTTTCTCGGGCTAATCAAATTTTGAACAAATTTGAACAGTAGTCTAGTCTCTCCATCTAATTAAGAAACTATGGCCCTTCGCTTGGTTCCATTTCTAGTCATGTTTTCCAAAGCAGTCTCCAGGCCAAAGATACCGGTTGTTGGAGGAGGGTCTCTCTAGTAATCCTCACAAACTCCTTCACGGGGAATCCCTAGGCATACATCCCACAACCTCGAAGAGAAAGAGCACTTTTGACCATTTATCCAGCTTTTCACTATAAAGATTTCTCCAAACTCAAAAGAAAACTTCACATACTGATATAATTGAGATACCAATCTCAGGTAAATCGGTCTATTCTGTCCAGTGAACCATCCAAGCCATCCTTATTCTCATAAAACATTCAAAAATAAAGATCTGCTAGACAACAACCACTCTGCACAAACCTCTTTTTCAGGTACAACTGTAAGGCTTACTAGGTTTGGGTTTAGAGGTCCTTCAGGAGATATACTCAGTATCCTCTTCTGTTTCTTAGAGCGGCACTTCTCAGACGATGGTGAAGATGGATGCTTCATCCTTGGCATCCACTGAAGGTTTGGGTGAGAGGGAAGAGAAGGTTCAGGAGAGAGTTCAGGTAAGGAATCGAATGAAACCCTTAAGTTTTATCATTTGGGAATGTCAAACGTCATAAAAACAAAAACGTAGGAAATCAAATAGAGGTAAAATAAAAATTACGCTATACGGGTTAAAATAAGAATATAAATAATCTTTATTGTGAGACCGTGAGTAGGCCTTACGGTGTGATGAAAACTAGTCATCATGGTGAGACAGTGATCATTCTATGTAGTCACGGTGAGACAGTAAGTTGAAAGACCATGAGCATAAAGTCTTGACGGTGAGACCGTGAACATAAAACAGTAAATTAGAAATAGTGACCACGAAACCATAAAGTAAAATACAGTAAAGTATTAAACATTAAGATCAGTAAGATACTTACTTATGATTAATCATGCCAATATCATGTATGATGTAGTATAATCTTTCATAATTTAATTGTTTAGTGAATATATCAGCAAGTTGATATTCAGTACCAATGAATTCCAAAGTGATATCACCTTTTTGATAATGATCCCTCAAAAAGTGATGTCTTACATCAATATGTTTTGTCCTAGAATGAGAAACAGGATTCTAAGGAATGTTAATAGCACTTGTGTTGTCACAATTTATTGGGACATGTCTGAATTGATATCCATAGTCTAGTACTATGTGTTTCATCCACAAAATTTGTGCACAACAACTTCTAGCAGCTATGTATTCAGCTTCTGCAGTAGATAATGCAACATAATTTTGTTTCTTACTACACCACGATACTAGTGACTTGCCTCAAAGGTGACACATTCTAGAGGTGATTTTTCTATCTAACTTACATCCAGCAAAATCAGCATCAGAATAACTAACTAATTCAAATGATTGTCCTTTGGGATAGAACAGTCCTAAACTGGGAGTATGCTTGAGGTATTTGAAAATTCTCTTTACAGCATTTAAATGTGACTCTTTAGGGTTTTCTTGAAAATGAGCACACATACACACACTAAACATAATATCAGGATGACTAGCAGTTAGGTAGAGTAGACTTCCAATCATTCCTCTATAAGTGGTTTGATCAACAGATTTACCATCTTCATCAAGATCCATCTTACAGGTGGTACTCATGGGAGTGTCACTAATTTTTGTGCTATCCAATCCAAAACGTTTTAAAATATCTCTAGTATATTTACTTTGAGTTAAAATAATTCCATCATCATTTTTAAAGATTTTAAATCCAACAAAGAATTTAAGGTCACCCATTAAACTCATTTCAAATTTATTTTGCATCATTCTGGAAAAATCAGTACATAATGTAGTTTTTGAAAATCCAAAAATAATATCATCTACCTAAATTTGTACAACTAAAACTTCTTTAGAAATTTGTTTTATAAACAGAGTAGGATCAACTACTCCTTTTGTAAAACTTTTAGAAATTAGAAAAGTACTTAATCTATCATACCAAGCTCTTGGAGCTTTCTTTAAACCATATAAATCTTTTGATAATTTGAAAATATGATTTAGAAAATGAGGGTTTGAATATCCAGGTAGTTGTTTAAAAAAAACATCCTCAGTAATATATCTATTCAAGAATGCACTCTTGAAATCTATTTGATATAGTTTGAAATTTAGATGAGCAACATAAGCAAGTAAAATCCTAATAGCTTCTAATCTGGCTATTGGAGCAAAAGTCTCCTCATAGTCAATACCTTCTTCTTGACTATAGCCTTGTGCAACTAGCCTAGCTTTATTTCTAACTATGTTTCCAGATTCATCTACTTTATTTCTAAACACCCATTTAGTGCCTATTGTGAAAGTGTCCTTAGGTCTTTCAACAAGATTCCAAACTTTATTTCTTTCAAATTGATTGAGTTCTTCTTGTATAGAAATTACCCAAAATTCATCATTAATAGCATCATCAATGTTTTTAGGTTCAAGATGTGACAAGAAGGCTTGATGTTCAACCAGATTTCTAAGAGAATCTCTTGTCTGTGTCCCTCTATCAAGATTTCCTACAACAACATCTAAAGGATGACTCTTTAGAATTCTAGTTTATCTAGTAAAGGTAGGAATAGAAATTTCAGGTTCTTTTCTAGGTTCAGGTTCATTAGGAACAGATTCTGGAATAAGTCCAGAACTGGTTTTCTTTATAGCAGGTTCATTAGATTTGTCATTAAGGTCCAGAATAGATAAATCTTCTTCAATATTTTCAAGAGAGGTTTCAGGCTCATGTAGATTAGTTTCATCAAACATGATGTGAACAGATTCTTCCACACACTTGGTTCTCTTATTAATGAATATATAGTCTTTTCTGGTTAAAGAATATCCTAAAAATATTCCTTCATCACTCTTAGAATCAAACTTATCAAGATTATCTTTTGTATTGAGAACAAAGACCTTGCAGCCAAAGACTCTAAAGTAACTAACTTTAGGTTTTCTATTGTTCCAAAACTCATATGGGGTTTTCTTAAGAACAGGTCTAATTAAGACTCTATTAATAATATAACAAGCTGTATTCACAGCTTCAGCCCAAAAGTAAATAGGCAGGTCATATTCATTAAGCATAGTTCTAGCAATTTCTTGCAGGGTTCTATTTCTCCTTTCTACTACACCATTCTGCTGAGGTGTCCTAGGAGCAGAAAAGTTATGACTATATCCATTGTGTGAGCAATAGGATTAAAATTCATGATTTTCAAACTCATGACCATGATCAATTCTTAGGGTTTTAATCTTAAGTCCACTAAGATTTTCTACTGATTTTGAGTATTTAACAATGTAAGAACAAGATTCACTTTTGTGAGCTAAGAAGTATACCCAAGTATATCTAGAAAAGTCATCTACTAGGACATAGACATAGTGCTTCCCATTTAAGATAGACACTCTTGATGGTCCAAACAAGTCCATGTGAACCAGCTCGAGAGGTTGAGAAGTTGAAACTTATTTCTTTGATTTAAAAGAAACATTATGTTGCTTTCCCTTTTGACAGGGATTACAAACTTTGTCATTTGGAAACTCAAGTTTAGGTAGGTCTCTAACTAAGTTCTTCCTAGTTAGTTTTCTATGTGAATGTATATTGCAGTGTCCTAATATTCTATGCCATAACCAGGAATCTTTATGAAAAGCATTTAAACAGGTAACATTTTTCTTAGCTAAGGAATTTAAATCAATAGCATAAACACTTTCATTTCTTAGAGCAGCAAATACTAAAACATTTTTAGAATTAAAAACATTACAAAAATCATTTTCAAATTTTACATTAAAACCGTCATCACATAACTGAGAAATACTTAATAGATTATATTTAAGTCCATCAACAAACAAAACTTTAGAAATTAAAACTGAATCAGTGTTACCAATTTGGCCTAGGCCGATGATATTTCCTTTAGAATTATCACCAAAAGTGAAAAAACCTCCATCAACTCTGACTAAGATTTTAAAGCATGATAATTCTCCTGACATATGTCTTGAACATCCACTATCCAAGTACCAAGTCTTTCTACAAGAGCTCTTTAAGAAGGTTCTCTACAAAAGAGATTTAGATGGGAAATGATTTTGGTACCCAGATTTTCTTGGGTCTAGATAGATTAGCCAATAAAACTTTAGGTACCAAAATTTTTCTTATGGGTCTCATAAGATTTGCAAAATCAACAGATTTAGACAAATAAACCTTATTAGATCCATCACTATGAATATAACTAGTTGAAGCATATGGACTTCCAGAACTAGAATTATCTACATTCTGTCCAGATTTAGGAATAAATCTAGTTTTGGTAATTTTTCTTTGTCCAGGTTTGTATCCTATACCAGTAGTATATCTAGGTGCAATCTGCTTACCTAGCATTTGAGTAAGATTATCTTTTCCATTTTTTAACTTTTCTAAATCCTTCCTAAGTTACTCATTTGAAAATTTCAGTTCAGTGTTTTCTTTAAGCAACTGAGCATTCTTTTCCATTTCTATTTCAAGATCATATTTATGTTTAATAGTTAAAGCATACTATTTCTTTAAACCTTTGTATTTTTCATTCAGCTCATTATAGGTTTCTTCCAACATATCACAGTATTCAAACAGTTCATATTTTGACATATTTTCAGACTCAGAATCATCTCCAGAATAATATGTATTTAAAGCAGGAGTTTTAGATGTTACCTCAGAAGTGTTTGTCATAAAACACATGTTTGCCTTATTTCTATTTTCAGTCTCAGAACCTTCAGATTCACTGGATATGTCCTCAGAATCACTCAACGCAGCCTTCATGGCTTTCTTATACTTATTATCCTTATACTCATATTTCTTCTTGTATTTCAGCTTTGTACAATCTGCTTTTATATGTCCTTTTCTTTTACATTAATAGCAGACAACTTCATCACTTTTATCAGATTTCTTCCAGTCCTTTTTCATGTGTCTCTTGTTGTCATACTTTCCCTTGTAGTTAGATTTTATGAAAAAAAAATTCTTCCTATAAAATTTCGTAAACCTTCTGGCTATTTGAGCCATTTCAGCATCACTATCAGAGTCTGAATTTTCACTTGTTGAACTGTCAGTTTGTATTTGAGCTTTATCTTTTTCCTTACTCTTTGAAGCAGTAGTCTTGAAAGCCATATATTTTCTCTTAGGTTCATCATCTTTATCTTTATTCACCTTGAGTTCTTCCTCATACATCACGATCTTACCAATGAGTTCTTTGACAGGAAGACCAGTAATGTCACATGACTCTCTGATTGAAACAGATGTGCCTCTCCAACGGTCTGGTAAACATCTCAAGATTCTCATAATTTGTTCCTTTGTTGGAACAACCTTTCCGAGTGAATTCATTGTATTTATTGTTTTATTAAACCTGAGATACATATCAAAAATAGGTTCATCATTCTTCATTTTAAAATTATCATATTTAATAGTATAATTATTCAATCACATTTCTTTAACATTGGTTGTTCCTTCATGAGAAACACCCAAAGTATCCCAAATTTCAAAAGAAGTTTTGCAAGTAGAAATTCTATTAAACTCTTCATCTCCTAGAGCACAGTACAGGGAATTCGTAGCTTTACAATTATTATTGTAGGTAGTCTTTGTAGGTTCATCCCAAGTTGTTCGTTCAGTTTCTGGAATTTTATATTGAGATTCTATAGTAGTCCAGATATCAAAACCCATGCTTTCTAAATGAATTTTCATTTTAAGTTTCCACTGAGCATAGTTTGTACCATTAAAGAAAGGTGGCATGTTAGTAGCAGCACCCTCTAGTCTATTATCCATAACTAGATTTTAGAAAGATAATTTAAAGAGATAAAATTTAGAACTAACAGAAATTTACGATCTTTAAAGATGCAACTAAAATCATAGTTGAAAAACAGAGTATTTCAAAAAAAAAAATCATTAAAAAAACAATTCCTATGACACCAAATGTTGGTCGGAGTGGACACTCAAGATGGGGGTGAATTGAGTTCCAATTTAAATTTCTGTTCAAAATATTGTCTATTTAAAATCCCCCAATTTATAAAACAAGTTAAACTATAGTGAATTTATACATATTTTAAATGTTCACTTAGCTTCTCAAAGATTGATTAGGTCTCAGTTAATTTAACCACAAGATTAAACTAACTTTTTAAACTAACCTACTGATTTACAATAAGTATAAACACTTTCTAATTTAACTATCAAAGTAGCTTTAAAATAGTTTTGTATTTCAAAGTAACAATAGCGGAATAAATAAGATATATGTAGTAAACTTTGAACTTAAACTAAAGGTGCACAACAGATATAACAAGAAGATCAGTCTCAAGCCGAGACATAGTCCTCTCAAATTTATATAAAATTTGATCCACACTCTGGATTGGGGTTAACAACAGTTTACAAAACTGTCCAGGCCATGCAGGGGCTCTACCACTGTTATTCGTTGGAAATAAAACAAAGACCAGGCCACGCAAGTTCCTCTTCAATAGTTGACATGGGTAAACAAGAGATAAGAGATTTGGAGTGAAGATTTTGATATCCTCCAGTTCAGTGTAGGAGACAGTGTGTGTATAAGAAATACAGAGTACACCACACTACTCGAAAGTTAATAAATAAATCACTTAGAGATAGAATATAAGAGTTTAGAAAACTCTAGTGATTATCAATGCAGATTTGGACTCGTTGGATTTAGCAGGAATGATTTCGAGTCCTTCTCTAGTTTTTCTGTTGAAAAATAATGTGTCGTAGTCAGCTTGTCTTCTTCATGAATGAAAAAGATCTCTTGATTCGTTGTGTGTTATTCAGTGGAGTTGGATTGTATTCATGAGAGTTCTTTGAAAGTATTTCAATCTCTTTCTTGTTTAGGATAGTTCTTCTTGTTATATCATCACACTTTTCTTGCTTCACTGCTTTCATGTGTACTGCATCTCAATCTTCCTTATATTCCACGAGTTCTGGCGGTAGAAATGATTCCATTTTCATAGGTACGAGATACGGTTTCCTGACATGACATCAACTATCATTAAATAACATTAATTTCATTAAAAACATCAAATATGACCGTTAGTATTATTTAAACAATATTGACAAAAAGTTAAGAAACGGTGTCACAGTGATTAAGTAAACAGTGTCTTCTTCACGGTATGAGGTTCACGGTATGAGCTTCACGGTATGAGCTTCACGGTATAAGCTTCACGATGAGTCCTTAATGGTGTCTAGGTCACGGTGAGTCCTTCAGGGTGTCTGGGTCACGGTGAGTCCTTCACGGTGTCTGGGTCACAGTGAGTCCTTCACGGTGTCTGGGTCACGGTGAGTCCTTCATGGTGTCTGGGTCACGGTGAGTCCATACTTAGACAAATATCTATATTTGGACATAGACAGTAATATACAGAATATGGATTAAGTTTAACCATTAGATAGTAAGAGAACTTGAATCATAAACATAAAGGCTTGATAATATATGTGAGATTTGTGATCATGCATGAGACTTGTAAATAATAAAGAGAGTAATTAACATCCATAATATTTGTTATCATTAAAACATGATGATTAGTTATTATAGATATTGAAGAGAATTAGCAAGATGTTCCATGAATATCGATATTAATTAACAGTAATAAGATTTTTGATCATTAAAACATGATTAATACATGAGGAGTCCAACAATAAGAAATTCATTTTTGACTCAAGTACCAAATATTGAAAAAATGACCATTATTAACTTAAATGACTGTATAATGTTTATAACATGGTAATAATTGATATAAAAGGAATAATAAACTTGAAAAAGGTTCTTAATAAGGTATTAACTAACATTAGTTTATTATTTAAGATATTAAAGAATGAACGGTTCAAGTCGGACACGAGGTAAGGGGTTTCTTATCTCACTTTTAATTCCATGAGATTTCGATTTTTCACCACTTATTTATTGCATGTGGTGTATTTTATACAACCATTTGATATATATTATCATGATTCCATTTATATTCATGGTATTCTGCGATTATTTTGGTGGTTATTAACTTTTGGTAATATGACTCGATTGATTACCACATGGTAGGGGGTTTTCATATCACTTATTATTCCCGTGAGATGCATACTATATTTGAAACTATTTCAATTTGTGTGGTGTATGTACTTACCTTGATTTTATTCATTGTTTAATATAATTTAATTTTTGGGTATTTACATCTTCATTTTATGAACTTTCTTTTATGTGGTGTATGTTTCGTAAGTTACCAAATCCGTAAGGGAACCTTTCACTCTCCTCTTCAAATCCAAGACTTCTTTTATGTTATGTCATTTAAATTTCCATTTTATTAGGTTGGGATATGTTCTTATATATTCTTATTGCTGTAAATTTTGTTTCCATGTGATGAGAGACCATTTTCTCTCTTATCAACTCATTTTCTGAATTTTAAAGAGACATTGTTAGGCTGTTGAATTTCTGTAAGAGATCTTCTTAACACAATTTCAATTATTTTGGTTAAACTTTTACTTCTTGATTATGTCAAGCTATGAATATGTGTAAATTAACTCTGATTGTTTTACACTTAATAACCACTTATATTGGGTGTATTCTTATTTTTCATACATAATTGTGTAATTTATTTGTCCTTAATCTAACAATATGATCTTTGCAAGGGACTTTGTCTCAATTTACATTCCATAAATACTTATTTGTTGTTATACACCAATTTAATTTTAATATGGTGTATATACTACTATTTGACATATTATATCTTTAATTTTTTTATTCTCATTATATTAAAAGCTTTTATTAATGTTATTCCTCAAATATTTGTATTCAGGCATCTCTCACTTGGTTATAAACTCTTTAACCAAAATATCAATTTAAATTTTTTAAAGATTTATTCTTCTAAATTATTCTCATTAATTTCCATGTTTTAAAAATGATTTTAAGGATTTATCTATATGGAATGAATGTTTTGAAATTAAAATTTCTTTTAAAATCACCAAAGTGGTATGTGGAACTTTGATTAAAAAATATCTTTATTAAATGTTTTAAATGGTTTTGAAAATGGTTTGATAATGAATTGATTTTTTCGATATCATGAAATGATATATTTTGATTTCTATGTAGAAATATTATCTTTCCTTTATGATTGTTGTAGGTTCCGGGCGTAGCAGAAGCGCGTTGGTGGGTTTTCCCAACTTTAATTTTAACATTAAACAACGTTCGATCTGAGATCCGTCACGATTTAAAACACCAAATCTTCAGAATAGAACGAAGAAAGAAAAAGAAAAGAAGAGTCCCGAAACCCTTGAGATGGGATCATCATATGTTGGTTATAATTAATTTAATTAATTCATAAGAATTACCTCGATGGAATTCTTTCTTCGTTGGAATCTCCGGTCACGATCTTGTGATCCGTCGTTGCGTTGTAGAATCCAAGTACATGATTCATCTAGCGGTGATCCACACATGCTCCACGTATCTCTGGATGTCGCCGATGGGATCTCCGGGTGCTAGCATGGAAGAACCTTTGCCTGCGATGTCCGCCTTCAACCACCTTGATCCGGTGGAGGATCTCGCTCTCATGACTTGAAAGCGTTCTTGGTGGAAAATGAATTCTCTCTTGGCTTGAGAGTATTTTTCAAATGCGTTTTGCACAACAAATGGCTCTCCTCTATGAGAATAATGTAATTGGGATTATAATACTTAGAATAATAAAATGAATTAATTTCCTGAAAGCATTTAATCATTCCATTTAATTCTTAGTAATACCCCATGTCTTAATAATGAAAGTTGACAATCATTATTACTTGACATGCGCCCAACATATTACATTTAATATCATTTAATTAAATAAAAAATATTTTCTCCTGAATCACAAAAAAACAAACCACACGGCGTGTATATAAATATACACGGCATGTACTTTTATTTTTCCATTTTATTTATTTCCTCCACCATATTTATTACACCTTGAGTAATGGATATTTATTTCTCAAATAAATGTAACTGCATTAATATCTAATAAATATATATTATTTCACCCACAATATATTCTCTCGAATAACTAGTGTCGATATAAATGCGATCAGGCATCCTTAAATAATTATTAAACCACAGTCGGGAATAATATTTATTTAACTTGTTAAATTAATATTTAACTGAGATACATGGACACACTTAGTTTGTGACCATCTAGGCCTCTTTCTTAGTGGCATTAGGCAGAGAGTGCCTAAATTCCAAGGTTAGCGTCTAGAAACATGCCAAGGTACCCATAAAGAATGAAGTTAATGCCGCAATGACATGTCACCTCCAACGAACGCTTACCATGTAATATAATCCCTTTGTCTCGAAATCTCCAATGAAGCGGGTTGCATGCTAGTGCCATCAACCCATGTGCTCGATTATTCTTTCTTTGAATTCATGGAATTGAAATCACCCATACCTTACCATGGCCATGGATTTATTTAGGCTCTATCAATTCCATCAAAGGGCCTGAGATATCTACTTCTGTTATGGAACCAAAGGGACAAATCCTTTCTTGCATTATCTATTAATGTAGTATTACTCGTGACACACCCAACATATCCTACCTCGCTGCGAACAATGTGTCGTCATAGTTTTTGTCAATACATCTAAGTGCATGAGTTGTAATACCCATTAATAATAATTATAAAGTCTAAGGACCAATACACACATCCGCAGACAGGAACATCCAATGACACTATGAAATGTGGATTTCGTACTGGCGGGTCTCGTTCTCATAATATCCTCCTGGATATTACCAAGGGCACACATCATGAGAAGGTGCCTCAAAGTTTTATGAGTCCTCACCCCTAATGGCCTGTATTATTTGTGTCCCTCAAATAACATCATCTGGCCATAGAACATATATTCAAGAACAGTGTTATGGCACTTCCGGGTTCTCATCATAGCAGGGATCCGCTATGACCCATTAATGAAACAGCTGTCCTTAGGACATTATCACATGAATTTTCACGCAGAAGAACAATCAAGATGTGATAAGGAATTTATTAATGAATAAAGTACAAAGTAGTTGGTTCTAGGCCACCAACTCCAACAGAATCCCACTTGGACTAGAGCCAACTGCTAAACACATTTAACCCGCTAGCTCTCACATGATATTCATGCTTCTGCTGAGATATGAATTTAGTCATGGGGTCCACCACGTTCTCTTTCGTGGACACTCTGCTCACTGTAACTTCACCCCTTTGATAAAAATACCTCAAGAGGTGATACTTCCGGAGTATGTGCTTTGTCCGTTGATGTGACCTTGGTTCTTTTGCAAGATCCACCGCTGTAGTATTATCAGAAAAAAATGTACTGGGATCTTTACTTCTAGGCACCACATCAAGCTCCTGGACAAAGTTCTAAATCCAGATGGATTTCTTGGTTGCATCAGAAGACACTATATACTCGGACTCCACTGTAGAATCAGCGACAACTGACTGCTTTGAACTCTTCCAACTCACAACTCCTCCATTGAGATAGAAAACATATCCAGATTGCGACTTCAGATCATTCTGATCTGTCTGAAAACCAGCATCAACATACCCTCTGATGACAAGCTCCTCATCTCCTCCATACACTATGAACATATACTTAGTTCTTCTCAGATACTTAAGGATAGTCTTAACAGCAGTCCAATTCTGTTCTCCTGGATCTGCTTGATATCTTCCTACCATGCTCAGTGCATAGGAAACATCAAGCCTGGTACATAACATGGCATATATGATGGATCCTATAACTGAAGCGTATGGGATCTTACTCATCCTATCTTTCTCCTGTTGTGTCTAGGGACACATTTTCTTAGAAATATGTAATCCGTGTGACACTGGAACCAATCCCCTCTTGGATTTTTCCATAATAAATCTATTTAGTATCTGGTCAATGTATGTACCCTGACTTAGTCCAAGAAGCCTCTTGGATCTATCACGAATGATCTTGATCCCTAGAATGTAGGCTGCCTCTCCTACATCCTTCATGGAGAAACACTTGTTCAACCAGTCCTTAACTGACTGTAAGGCTGGTACGTCATTTCTAATAAGCAATATGTCATCAACATATACCACTAGGATGACGACCGCATTCCCATTAAACCGCTTATAAACACATGGCTCACATTAGTTCTTCATGAAACCAAATTCTTTTATAGCTTCATCAAATCGAATGTTCCATGACCTGGATGCTTGCTTCAATCCATAAATGGATTTCTGCAACTTGAAAACTCGTTTGGCTTCACCTGGTGTCACAAAACCTCCTGGTTGTTTCATATAGACATCTTCCTCATGGTTCCCGTTAAGTAATGCTATTCTGACATCCATCTGCCAAATCTCGTAGTCATGGTAAGCTGCTATGGAAAGTATGATTCTTATGGATTTAAACATAGAAACTGGTGAGAAGGTTTCATCATAGTCAATTCCTTGATGCTGTCTGAATCCTTTAGCAACTAGCCTTGCTTTATAGGTGCTAACTTGAACTTCCATGTCCAGCTTTCTTTTGAATACCCATTTGCATCCAACAGGATTTACATCAACTGGCTCATCGACCAGAAACCAAACTTGGTTCTAATACATGGAATCCATCTCAAAATTCATAGCTTCTAGACATCTTGCAGCTTATGAGATTTCTACTGCTTCCTTGTAGGAGAGAGGTTCATCATTGTCCAACAATAATGATTCACCATCCTCGGTGACTAGGAAACCAAATCTCTCTGGTTCCCTTACCTCTCTTGAGCTCCTACGCAATACTTGTGTTTCTGGAACCTCGTCCATGAGGACCTGTGGAACTTGTTCCTACACCAACTCTTGTGTATATTGAGCATCAACTTCATCGAAGTCAATCTTGCTCCCACTATCCTTCTTGAATATGTTCTCCCTCTCAAGAAAGACGGCTTGTCTGGAGACAGTCACTTTCTTGTCTTGAGGGTTATATAGGTAATATCCTTTCTTTTCCTTGGGATATACTATAAAGATACACTTCATGCCCCGGGGTGCTAGTTTTTTTCCTGATAAGGTCTTAACAAATTCCTCGCATCCCCATACACATGTGTGCGACAAAGTGGGTTTCCTTCCATTCCATAACTCGGATGGAATTCCATTTACCGCCTTAGTTGGTACTCGGTTTAATGTGTATACTGCAGTTTGTAATGCATCTCCCCAAAAGGATAATGGAAGATCCACATGACTCATCATCGACCTCACCATGTCCAACAAGGTGCGGTTCCTCCTTTCACTAACACCATTCCACTGTGGTGTATAAGGAGGAGTGAGCTGAGATAGAATCCCATACTCTCGTAGAAGATCGATGAACTCTTGGTTCAGATATTTTACACCTCGATCCGATAGAAGCTTCTTTATCTTCTTACCAAGATGATTCTCTACTTCATTCTTGAATTCCATAGATTTCTCTAAGGCTTATGAATTATACCTCATTAAGTAGACATATCCATATCTACTCAAATCATCAGTAAAAGTAATGATGTAAGAATATCCACCTCTAGCTTCTACTGAATATGGTCCACATACATCCATGTGTACCAATCCTAGAAGATCTATGGCCCTTTCACCTTGTTCACCAAAATGCGGCTTGATCATTTTTCCTTGTAAACAAGCGTGACATCTATCAAGTGGTTTTAGCTCAGTAGAGTCTAAATAGCCATCTTGGCAGAGCTTTGTCAAGCGCTTCTCATTTACATGACCAAGGAGGTGATGCCATAACTGGGTGATGTATGAGTCATGTGAGTTTGTTTCGTTATCGATTTCAAACACTTGGTTTTCTTAATTTAATAAATACAAACCATTATTCAAATGTTCCATACCATAACATATGTTGTTCTTATAAAAGAGACAACCCCGATTTCCAAACTTGAAAATAAATCCATCCATATCCAAACAAGATACAAAAATTATGTTCTTGGTAAAACTAGGCACAACATAACAGTTTTGTAAAACCAAAATCATGCCAGTTGGCAATGATAGGTGATAGTCGCCAATAGCCAACGCATCCATCCTTGCGCCATTAGCAGCTTTGAGATCCAACTCTCCTCTGGTGATCTTTCTAAATCTACTTGGTTCCCGCATTTGAATACAAATGTGATCCCCACAAGCTGTATCTAATACCCAATGTGTAGAAATAGAAAGATTGCACTCGATAACGAACACACCTTTAGTGTCCCCACGCTTCTGGGTGCAGTTCCTCTTCCAGTGGCCCTTCTTGCCACATGCAAAACACACCACCTCCCATTCCTTGCCCTGCCTCTAGATCTTCCCCTTCTTGGAGAGACGATGCTCGGGGGATTCAGACCGTTTATAAGTCTTTGGCCCTTTTTCCTTGTCCGTCATTTTCTTGTTCACTATAAAGACCGCGGGTTTGTCAAGCCCCATGTCCTTATCTACATGGAAAATCAACGTCAGAAGCTCCGATAGACTCTTCTCATTGTTGCTCATATTATAGTTGACAATGAAGCTAGAGAAGGTCTTGGGAAGTGATTATAGGATGAGATCTTTATGCAAATCATTCGGGAATTTAATCCCTAAGATGTCCAGACATTCAATGTAGCCAATAAGCTTGACTACATGAGGCCCAGCTGGCACAGACTCTCCAAGCTTCGTGGTAAACAAAGCATTGGAGATCTCATACCTCTCTTGTATCGCCTTCTCTTGGCAGAGATATTTAAGGTGAGACATCATGCTATACGCGTCCATGTTTTCATGTTGCTTCAAGAGCTCATTAGACATGGCTGATAGCATGAAACACTGGACATCTGTGGAATCATCCATGTGTTTCATGTAGATAGATAATTCCTCATCACTAGCCTCTTTCCCAAGCGCAACTGGAATAGGCTCTTCCAGTACATACAATTTCCTTTCGTGGTGAAGGACAACGTGTGAACTCCTCTTCCACTCTTGGAAATTGGTTCCAGTGAGAAGGTTTTCTTTTTCGAGTATGGTGCGCAATGATATGTTTGAAGTCATTTTCTTTCCATTTCTACAAATTAAGATGAGAAAAGGTTTAGTACTTTATTACAAAAATTAAGACAAATAAATAAATTAATACTTATTAGTCTCCCACTATTTTATCGAAATCCAATAGCCCTCACCATTGACTTAGGAATATTCTGTTACGTGAATATTCTAGTGGAAATGATCCATATTTCCCTTCGCATTTCCCCAACTAGGGTTGGTCAAGAAACTTGAAGGGTTTTAGGTAGGCATTCTAAATTCCAACTGCATTAATTCACAGCTCCTTGATCCGCTAAGTGGACTCCCCAATCCTGAAATCCTTTTTGGATTTCCTCAACCTTTGCCTCTTGGTCACACCAAGTCCTACTATGGTAGTCAACCCTTAATGAGAACCATGTAAAGTCAACCGAAAACCTTGAATTAGAATTCCCCGATAATTGAAAGCACCCTAACTAGGGTTGGTCAAGAACTTTGAACTATGGTTCGATTCTAACCAAGATTATGGAAGTCTATGCCGAATTAATATTTATTTTGAGGTATTTTATCCTTATATGTAAATTTCCATTTTATTATCTTTGATTACATTCTTGTTAATATTAAGTGGGATATACTTAAGTGATTAACCACGTCTAAGATAATATTTATGTATAAGCCAATTTTATTTTAGTTCCATCTTGCATGCTCGTTTAATTCATTAATTGTGTGATCGTGACAACACACCCACAATAAATAAACCATGAAACTGACAGAAATAAAATAAATGGTATGATCATGAGATTTTCTATTTGTTAGTTTATCTAGCGATTGACAAACTAACCCAAGACCTAGGGGAGAAACACCTTGAACCTTTCGGGTTTGTGTTTACAGCTTTCCACCTGTCCACCTTTGTATCTCGTTGGATTGGTTTCACCTTGGCTCCTGACTTGAGCCGCCTCCACTAGCTTGGGAGCTCCATCCATTACATATGCATTTATCTCACACGCTGGTGATGGGTAAAAGGGGTTTTTACATAAAATAATTCTTGGGCGTGCAGGCCTTACATATTAATAAGGAGATGGCTCACAAGCCAAAAAATTTAATTTAAATAAATAAATTAAAAGAAACCATTCACATACAAAGGTCTCAGTCTAGCTCATGATCAACCATACATGCAATGTTATTTACGAATAAATAAAACTAGTATTGAATTCTTTAATCGTTCTTGTTTAAGATAAATCACGCTCGAATCAATTAATTATATTTAATTAATCAATCCTTTTATCTTAAATCCTTTTTCTGAATTTCCTTGAGATTCTCATCCATCATAATTTTAAACAAATAAATTCATTCAAAATTATCCTTGTACGTAACTTGTACCTTGGATGCAACCCGGTGAATCCCCATTTATTACGCAGATGTTAAATTAAACACATATATATAAAACACCTATCATGTGTTGTGCCTCATCTTTATGCCTATACCATGGTACATGTCTCAAGGGTTTTTATAATATAATAATAAATTTTAATAAATCTGCGTAATTTGGTTGAGTACACGGCCCAAACCTAACCCGAAGGGACTACATGCTGTGTTCATTGGACCACACGATGTGTATTCCGGAAACCGTGTGCCACATGTTTCTGGTCAACACACAGTGTCTTAAATTCTTAGAAAGAATACAATACATGGCCTGATTTGGCAGATTAGTCAATGCATTGAACCTAGTCTACACGGCGTGTACTTCCGAATACACGCCGTGTATTCTGTTTTTATACGGACAGAAATGTTTGGCTCCTCCAGATGAGTTCCTCTATTTTATTTTAATCAAAATTAAAAGAAAAATTCATTTCTGTGAGGTGAACGAGAAACGAGGGAGGAGGAACAGATCTCGATATTTAGATTTCCAGAATGATTAAACATGAATTGAAATAAATAAATTATTAAATGCATAAATTACCAATGAAAAACTAAATAATTATAATCAATGATATGACCCCCTCTGATACCACTTGTACGTTCTGTGTGCAGCAGAAGTGCATTGGTGGGTTTTCCCAACTTTAATTTTAATGTTAAACAACGTTTGATCTGAGATCCGTCACGATTTAAAACGCCGAATCTTTGGAATAGAACGAAGAACGAAAAAGAAAAGAAGAGTCCCAGAATCCTTGAGATAGGATCATCATATGTTGGTTATAATTAATTTAATAAATTCATAAGAATTACCTCGATGGAATTCTTTCTTCGTTGGAGTCTTCGGTCACGATCTTGTGATCCGTCGCTGCGTTGTAGAATCCATGTACAAGATTACTCTAGCGGTGATCCACACGTGCTCCATGTATCTCTGGATATCACCGAAGGGATCTCTGGGTGCTAGCATGGACGAACCTTCGCCTACGATGTCCACCGTCAACCGCCTTGATCTGGTGGAGGATCTTGCTCTCGTGACTTGAAAGCGTTCTTGGTGGAAAATGAATTCTCTCTTGGTTTGAGAGTATTTTTCAAATCCGTTGTGCACAACAAATGGCTCTCCTCTATGAGAATAATGTAATTGGGATTATAATACTTATAATAATAAAATGAATTAATTTCCTGAAAGCATTTAATCATTTCATTTAATTCTTAGTAATACCCCGTGTCTTAATAATGACAGTTGACCATCATTATTACTTGATATGCGCCCACCATATTACATTTAATCTCATTTAATTAAATAAACAATATTTTCTCACGAATCCCGAAAAAACAAACCACGCGACATGTATATAAATATACATGGAATGTACTTATATTTTTCCATTTTATTTATTTCCTTCACCATATTTATTAGACCTTGAGTAATGGCTATTTATTTCTCAAATAAATGTAACTGCATTACTTGATAATAAATATATATTATTTCACCCACAATATATTCTCTCGAATAACTAGTGTCGAAATAAATGTGATCAGGCATCCTTAAATAATTATTAAACCAGAGTCGGGAATAATATTTATTTAACTTGTTAAATTAATATTTAACTGAGATACATGGACACACTTAGTGTGCGAACCTCTAGGCCTCTTTCTCAGTGGCATTAGGCGGAGGTTGCCTAAAGTCCAAGGTTAGCATCTAGCAACACGCCAAGGAACCCATAGAGAAAGAAGTTAACGCCGCAATGATGTGTCACCTCCTACGAATGCTTACCATGTAATATAATCCCTTTGTCTCGATATCTCCAATCAAGAAGGTTGCATGCTAGTGCCATCAACCCATGTGCTCGATTATTCTTTCTTTGACTTCCCGAAATTGAACTCGCCCATACCTTACTATGGCCATGGATTTATTTAGGCTATATCAATTCCATCAAAGGGCCTAAGATATCTACTTCCGTTATGGAACCGAAGGGAAAAATCCTTTCTCGCATTATCTATTAATGCAGTATTACTCATGACACACCCAACATATCCTACCTCGCTGTGAACAGTGTGTCGTCACAGTTTTCATCAATACATCTAAGTGCGCGAGTTGTAATACCCATTAATAATAATCTTAAAGTATAAGGACCAATACACACATCCACAGATAGGAACATCCAATGACACTATGAAATGTGGATTTTCTACAGGCGGGTCTCGTTCTCATAATATCTTCCTGGATATTACCAAGGGAGGACACCATGAGAAGGTGCCTTAATGTTTTATGAGTCCTCACCCCTAATGGACTGTCTTATTTGTGTCCCTCATATAACATCATCTGGCCATAGAAAATATATTCAAGAACAATGTTATGGCACTTCCGGGTTCTCATCATAGCAGGGATCCTCCATAACCCATTAATGAAACAACTCTCCTTAGGACATTATCACATGCATTGTCACGCAGAAGAACAATCAAGATGTGATAAGGCATTTATTAATGAATAAAGTACAATGTAGTTGGTTCTAGGCCACCAAATCCAACAATTGTTTTATGTGTTATGAATATGTTATGGTTATTGGGCATTGTATATGTATACGTATGGTTCCGTGATAAACCTAGGGCAGGTGAGCCCGAGATAGCTCTCCAATGAATTGGGTAACATGATAGAGGTAAATGTTAATGTTTTTCCTCAGAGATTTGGGGAATCTACTGTGATTGGTATTCCAAATGTAACTCCCTATGTAGCTATGAAAGCTAAAATGTAATATGTTATGGATGCCACAAGTTACCTTTAAGATTTATGATTTCCATTTGTTATTCATAAATATAATAATTTTGTGTGGTATGATAATGATTGAAAAGTATGATTTCACTGATTTGTATGTATTGATTGACTAATGTTTTCCTTTTTTGTTTTGTAACCCTTACTGATCTTTTAATGCTCATCCCAAGTTTTTGAAATGTTTTTCATAGGGTATAAGGCATGGTAAGAGAAAGAAAGAACTCAAGAAGATTTATATCAAGAAAATAATTATCATTTTCTTTTATGAATTTTTATTTTATGAAATGAATTGGATACTGAGATGTAATGTAAATGTTATGGTATAATTCTCTAAAACTATAAACCTGAAAATATCCTCAATGTGAGTTATTAATTTAATTCATGATTATGTATTGTTTTAAGGCTAGGTCCTTATATCCCCCATATAAAAACACTCCAAATAATAATAAGTTAAAATATAATAATTAAATACACTTGGGAGTTAATAAGTAACTTGAATAGATTACATAACTTAAGAGGGTATGTTGACACACACCAATTGTGCATTGATAATTTTAGGATCAATGAAATACTTGAATTATAGGTATTATATTCTATGAAAAAGTAATAAATGTGAAACATGGATATAAGAAAATTAGCTGGCCAGTTTACATGAATCAAAAAACCCTTAAGAAGACATGCGATCACATCACCATGGGAATGGTATGCAAACGATTCATGCAATTAACATGAATTTCTTCAATATTAAATGATTCCCCCTAGATAAACCCCCATGATCATTCATTGGATTGTAGATATGTTCCCCTAATCAGGAGACATGGGTATTGATAGATGTCTAAAAATCACCCAATTACCCTTAAAAGATAAAACATGAAAAAGAAGGAAGCATCATGTGGTGGAGGATATATTGATTTCCCACAATTTGATTATATAGATAAAATGAAAAGTTAAATGATCATGAAATATACCAAGTGGAATGTCATCCATGCCATGATAATGAATTTCGGTATGTTACCTTCATCATGTAAAGGCCCTCAAACTTGTGAATTTGATCATGCGATACCCATTTGAATCCATAACAAATTGTGATGTCTATCTATGAAAATTCTCACACACATTCACGTGATCCAAGATTGATCAGGTGGTGCACCACATACAAGAGAATCAACCATCCATGAAAATCATAACTTTCATTCATGATATCTATCATTGATCATGTGATGCCTTGTTGTACAACCAATGAGAAAATTGAGAAGATCTTGGAAAATAATAGATAAAATATGGAAAATGTGGAAGCCTTATGTTGAAGGAAGTTATGAAATTCTTCTTTCCAAGGGTAGATACGGTCCACATGATTAGTACATTATTCATGTGAAATCCTCACCAACATTTAGTCCTCATCATGTGAAGTTTGAGGGACATGTCACATCCATAATATCATGGATCTCATAAATTTCTATTTGATCACAAAACTCCATAATAGAGAATTGATGAGCAGGTTCTATAGTTTTTTTAAAATAAAAAATAAAATTAAGGTACACTTATCTTAAGGAGTGTTATGTTGTTTTTAATGCAGAGGACCTCTAATGAACAGATAAGATTTCACAAAGGGCCCCGGGAAAGTCCCTCTTTATCACCTGACACCCTCTTTGACAAGTGACCTAATCTCATGAAGGCTCCCTAACATCACAACATGACCTTGAGAAGACCCTTTGAAATGTCAATTTTATTATGAAAAATCTAATTCAAAATCAATGGGTCCAAAAAATATGGATATGAAAAAGTGATCTCTTAGTTACTGTTTATAACCAGACAAAAATATACCACCTAGGATGACCCACAAAATTTTCATGTGAAGGACATGGTGCTCCACTGACTCATGTACATATCTATGATATACATTAATTTTGAAGTGACATAGGTCTGGATTTTTAATGCCTATAAATCCCACCCCCCCACATCAGCACAAGAAACATAAACATGTGAGTGTAGAGGCAAGAGTAGACTTATTGTGGTGTAAATACATGAAATCACTAGTGTATACCACCATGTAAACTAAGGGAAATGACTTAAGTGATTACACGACATATATATACACATCAAATGATCAACCTATTGATCACGCAAAGGAATTCTGGTGTTCCTGACATATTATTCAAAGGATTTTTCATGTACTAACTTTGTATCACAATGTCTCAACAGGATAACACCTGATGAAATTTGAGGCATCTATGGGATAAAGCATAAAAATATAGAATACATATGTGAAGAGGAATAAAATGATTTTTATGAAATTGGATCATGTTATTTATGTGACATATTCATTAGTCATGTGAAAACATGCAGAAATGTCAACTTGATCCAGCAACGGTAGCTAAACATGTCATCCAGGTCATGTGAAAACACCTGAACAAATCGTCCAGATCATACAACAACACCCTTGACATATTATCTAAATCCTGCGATAGAACCTGGACATGTCATCCATGTAATGCGATAGTATCCAATCACATTATCTAGGTCATGAAATAGTACTCTAGATATATAATCCATGTCATGTGATTTTATTCAGATATAACAACCTTGGCCATGAGACTCCCTTGGTCATGTCAGTTTCAATCATGTGAATACTCCCCGTACAATCCCGTGGAATCTTGAGAAGACCCTCATACATGTTAGAAATGTCATATGATTTCCTCGAGACATATCATCCATGTTAGGTGATAGTCCTCATGAGATTTTAGATAGATCATGCGATATCCCTCAGACATATAATCCTTGATCACATGAAAGGCCCTAGACAATTATTCTTTTATCATGAGAAGCACCTTAAACATGTCATTATTTCCATGCTAAAAACTATTAACATGTATGATTCGATCATGAAAAGAACCCTGGTAAATTTCATCTTTTTAATCCAAACACACCAGAAATATTCGGTAGACACTCAATACATGTTGAGAAGACTCCATGGACATGTTAGAAAAACACCCTAGGATATCAGATTGACACCCAGAAAATTTCAAGAAGACAACCAAGAATTGTGTGGTGGACACCCATAGAATGTTGGGCCTTATTCATTAGGATTACTTAAGAATGTTCCCTCAAACCATTTAAATCCTATACCATGAATCATTGGCCAAGAATTTCACATTCATATGGGAATTGTATAAAATGGGTTAGGAATGGATACTCATACAATTATATGGGTATTATGATATCCTTATCCCATCCAAAAAAGGTCATCTAGCCACTCATGGTTACTACTATTTATTCTTTAGAGGGAAAGTGTTAGATATCTTTTAATCAACATTCACCATTACATAGGTTCCTTCATATATTAGACACCCTAACTAGTTGGACCCAAACTCTCCTATGGGTTTATCATTCTTATTCATCATTCTGTGGATTGAGAAGAAAATTTAACTATGGGGACTCTTATTTGTTTTTATAATCATGATAACTTGGATTCCCCCATATGTCCCTAACTTTGTATCAAACACTGCAATAGAATATTCCCAGTGCATAAATGATGTATTCATAAGTGGTGAGCCTAATCACTAGCTATACCTTGTTTCTCACACTGAGCATGAACCATGAGGGATATGGATTTTAAATGATCATATCACTTTCATAATAAATTTACCCTAGCTAGGGAAACTGCATTGTGTAAGCCCTTTTCAGTGAAATGATATGATTTCCCCCATACCCAAGCATCCACCTTAGTGTAATTGCTGATGGAATTCCCAAATTGGTAAAATTGGGGAATAATAACACTTACAAGCATTAATTATTTTTCACTGTAGGTAAACAAGTTAATGAAATATCTAACTATGATTACTCTGATTACTGTTATAAGAAGGATATGTAGGACGCCTTCCAAAGGCTCAAGCACTTTACCAAGGGATCCTGGTTATATGGATTCAGAATAAAAGTAGTAAAGTCTTGAGTTCCTAGTTATACGGATTCATAATATAATCATATAACCATTTCTATGTTATATCATGAAATAGATAGAGAATGCCATTTACATAAATATGGTATCACTAATAGAACCCCCTTACATGTAAAATGATTCAAAACCAGATAATTTTATTATGGAACTAAATCCAGTATCCGGATTTCGAAATTTTTTAAAAAACTATCTTCAATCTATAAGAGAGTCCCAAAATATGAAATGATTCCCCCAAAAGGGTGTGATGAGCCTGAACTCCCATTCTTGACCAATTTTTCTATATAAGTGTCATTGTGATTGAAACCTGAAATGAATTCCTACCTTTAAAAATAAGGCATGTACTTTTTTATGGATGTGGGAGTTATTGAGATTTTCAATGAGAGATAAAAATGGTATACCTGATCTGAATGATTGTTCATCCATACATGAACCCTTGACAATCAATCATCAGAGATCGTACCTCTTTGTAGGAAAATAATGAAGAACCTAACATGGCAATAAGTAATAAAGAATAATTTAAACATTATTTTAATTTGGAATAATATCTTCTAAACATGGGAAACCCTACCATATTTTGAATGGAAACAAAAAACAAGAAGCCAACATGAATCTCTCAAATCATAAAAATGATCAGTTGAACATATTTCATGCCATTTATTTTAAACCTCATATGAAAACTAAAATGGTATTCCGGATGTGAAATCCTTAAATAATTAAATTTAACTAGGGTTCCCATGATATATGTACATTCTCTCCTTGAAAATTTCATACAATAAAATAGAAAAATGGGGATTAATAAAGGATAATTTTGTTACTTGTGCATAGCTGATTGATCATGTTTCACACTTACGACAATGAACTAATTGGTGAGCATGTTCCTTGTTTTCTTTATGACTAAAAAAACTATCTCACAAATATATTTATTCAAGATCATGTCTTAATGAAGATAATATTATAAAACCTGAGATACAGAATTAACCAATGTGGGTTGTAATACAACTTTACCCACTTTACACCTTAAGCATTGTGTAAAAAATGCGATGGTTTGAGAATACTACTAACATTGTATGATTTCGAACCTCAAGGATGAACATAGAGGTCTTCAGATGTTAAATATGACATGTATGTATCAATTAGGGAAACATACAATTAAACTTGTGGCTCCTGTCACCACCATCAATCGCTCTTAAAGATTATCCCTAGAGAATGGAAATCAAAACCTTCAATATCTTATAAATGTGGATTGGGGAGTGGACTACAGATCCATACCAATCAAGGATATTGATAGGATGGATTCTTTTATCCATCGTCACTTGTGTCATCCTACTAGTTCCATTCGATCATATACTGAGGGAACCACCTAAAAAATTTCAACCTTGTGTACTCATGCGTGGGTACCAAGAAGGAATAACTAGATGAATAATGTTGTGGATAAATGACAACAGTCTCATATCTATTATTCCATAGAATAATCCCATCGATATATTCCTGTGGCGGCTTGTGCGAAGTTTAATATCCCTTATCACTTATATCAAGTCTACATGCATATTCCAATAGCAAGAATAAGGGTGGAATATATCCCTTCACCCACAAAAAATGCCAATCAACATATTCTGATAGCATAAGGTGGCCATGGGTGGCCATATATCCCTGATTCAATTGAATACATCTTCCAGTATATCTTGAAGACATAAAATGTGGAGGAAAACATTATTGCACACACATTTCTAAAGTGTTACTACATTTATGAAAAACCAAAATATTTTTGTCCACTAATTATTAAATGGATTTATGCAACAACACTTGTTAACAACGCTAGAAAATCATTGATAAAGGGGCTGCCTTTATCATTTCTAAAAAACTAGCTGATAAAGACCCCACTTTATCAGCACTTTTTTACTAGTGTTGATAATGGGTATATATTTAAAAAATCATTAAAAAATATATTAATATATAAATATATCTATATTTATATAAATGTAATATAAATTTTTTAAATTTGTTTTAGAATCGGCTAAATAGGCATTTAAACTTTATATATAAGATAATTTGTTAAAATGGTTTATAAAATAATTAAAAATACTTTTTAAATTAATAATTTTATTATTTTTATCGAGTAATATTTTAATGCCCCGACCCCTATATACTGGAGCCAGGGAACTACTTGTTATATTGGCATGGTTTGATGGAATGAAAGTCTCAAAGGAATGATTAGTTTAGAAGTCTTGATGAAACTAGATATATAGATGTAACTCAAATTACATTGGAGAAGTTTACAAAATACAATACATGATGAAAACTAAAAAATGCATCCACAAGAACTCAGTAAATGATCTCTTCTTTGTCACCTGTTGAAAGTAAACAATGAAAAGGGTGAGATCAAATGCTCTATAAGGGTTAAAAATAGCGGGATAATGGATACAATAATAAGTGAATCATAATCAATCTGACATAATCAATATGGCATGATGAATAGATGAAATACTCATGCCATTAATAAACTGAGAATGAAACTGTATCCATAGATTTTTTCATAGTGAAAACATCATGGACAATAATAAATGATAATGAATAAAGAAAATACTTATTATTTGGACGTCATGTATCTAGAACATGAAACCACAATACCATAAAAATGTTTTAGTTCTATGGGTAGAAAATAGTTTGATTTTTGGAAACAAACTCCAAGGGTTTGTTGCCAACTGATTTGTCTCTTGAGACCTACCGATGCATCGAGGGGCTATAGCAGGACCCAACCACCACTGCATATCCAAATAATTATTTATACATTGAGTCAATACAAGAGCAATATGCCTTTTCAATATCTGTATAGATTATATTATACAGATTCATCAATATTTCTATAATTAAAATAACATTAAAAAAACACCTTATGTAAAATGGTATACATTTTAGAAAAAAAACATATCCATGATATGATATTATGTATATTTAATATAAATATAATTTCAATTTAAAAGTGATCTCAAATGGGATGTAGTTACACTACATGAGGATTATTAGGTTCACAATACAAAGATAGTCACAACAAAATAGTAGTTGAGACAAAGTCTCTTACCACAATGTAATCAGTCGAATCATATGAACAGAACTTAATAACCAAAAAATGAATCATTGAATAACATGAATATAAATAGAATAATGTTATTATATATCAAATGGATGTACACATATACCACATACAATAAATAAGTGGTGAAAAATGAAAATCTCACAGAAATGAAAGTGAGATGAGAAACCCCATTCAAACATTTCATCATGGTAATGAGTGTTATTGCGAGGGATTAATGAGAGGTAAAGAGGTATTACATTATTTATGTGTACCATGGAAAGTATGGGGGAGGTTATAAAACATACCCCTTCATTAGGAATTAAAAATAAAAGGGCACAACACAGGGGAGATTCTTGAACAAAAGTGAGAGAGAGGATCCCTTACCTTACACTCGAAGGTTTTTTTGTTTGTTCTTAACAACCTGAATAATCAAATTTAGATTCATTAATTAATAAGTAAAAAACTCATAAATATTTAATTTATATGGTGTAATCCTTATTAAGTTCATTATTGGCTTTTTTGATGGGTTTAAGAGATTCAATTTTATTTTTTTAGAAGTATTTTCTTACTTGGTTTTGTGATTTGTTTACTTGTATTCGTGAATGGAAGTTCATTTGAAATGTGGTTAAACAAACAGAGTTGTTAATATAAATTATTAGTGACATTAAATAGATATAAATTATCTTTTAATTATTCTTTTTATATACGATGAGGATGACTCATTCGATGAGTTAAAAATAAAGGCTTGGATTTGGCTTGGCAGTTTTGTGCACAATAAAATTGTTTTGTATTATTATTCCATATTATGAACGTGTAAAGATTAAAGAACCTTAATAAAGATAAGATACATATATTATGACCTAGTTAAACCATTTAATAGGTTTTATGACCATTATTTAAGATAGTAATGCAAATTGAAAACCTATCTTCCTTGAGTGTGATAAATTTACACATCTCAGGCGGTGTTTACATTTATTGTATAAAAGGTGGGGAAAAAGAGAGATCATGATTAAATATTTCATTAGCATAATGAAAATCTAATATGTGTAAGGTACTAGAATTATCATGGAATTTAGATAAGGGGGGGGGGTGATAAGGGGGAACAAAATAAGGGAACTTTGTAAAAGAAATTGAAAGAAAAGATAAGGAAGGTTCACCTCTTGAGTACTCCTCCTTGCAAATCTCCTTAAGGCATTTGATTTTGGACTTTTTGTGAGACCATAAGGTCATGGACTTGGGGAGAGGTCTTGGTGAGAGTTTTTGGTAGAATTTGGGCAAGGATTGAAGCTTTAGTGGTGTAGGAGGAAGAGGTGGTGAGGGGTGGTTTATTTAGTGGATGGGAGAGGAGTTTTCTTAATATTATAATCATTAATTTATTATTTCCTCTCAAGAAAACCAATAGTGAGTATTCCATGACCAAGAACAGTAATATATTATTGTGACTTAGAACCAATTGGACTTAAATCAGTATATCATCATCAATGACCCAAGGAATTCCTTGTTTATCATTTATCGTAAATTATCCCATTTTACTATTCATCAAAAATTTATGTATTTCAGAAAAGTCCCAAAAATGTACCCTAACCATTTTTCAACATGTAGAATCCAAAAATGAAGTCCATTTTTCATAAATAATTTTCTAAATAGGATTAATTAAATATTTAATTAAAATAAATATTTAATCGAAAAATATAAACAGTTAAAATATTCATCTTTATTTTTAAGGGGCCTAAATTTATTTATACATTCAAGGGAATGGGTACCATTCATAAGAGTCATATCACTATTAATAAGAGTAAGTTACTATTCAAATGGGTAGGTTACTATTAACGAAAAATTAAGTTAATTCTATCAGACTCTAATCATCTCCTTGATCACAACCGTGTATGTTAGATTTTAAAAATTCAAATCATAGAGCTGACAAATATAAGTTTTATGGATAGGTTATGGATATCACTTATAATTAACCAAGTTTTGTTCTATAGAGGCTAAGTGGTTTATGAAATATAGGCTATAACTATAATTTATTTAAGAGAAAAATTCAATAAAATGTTTGGGGTGCTATATTATTCCCTCCATCGAAAATTTCATCCTTGAATTTATTTTTCATTTATAAATGCCACCAAAAATATGTGGGTGGTTCTTCTTCATAACATCCTAAGGTTATCATGTTGATTCCTCTATATGATGGTTTTTCCAAAGTACCTTTACTAGATGAGTTATCCGATTTCTCAATACCTGGTCCCTTGTTCCAAGAATCCCGATAGGCTCTTCACAGTATGATAAATTAGGTTCGAGTTCTATTTCTTCATATATGAGTACAAGAATTGGTTTTAGAATTTATTTCTTCAAAAATGACACTTGGAAAAAATCATGAACTTTGGAGAGACTTGGAGGCATTACTAAACAGTAATCTACAACTCTGATTATTTCTATAATTTCAAATGGTACGATGTACCTGGGGCTCAGTTTCCCCTTCTTACCAAACCATAAGACACCCTTCCATAGAGATACTTTCAGAAGACATGATCTACCACTTGGAATTCAAAATCCTTTCTCTGGCTGTCAGCATAACTCTTTTGCCTACTTTGGGTTGCTTTTATATGGGCTTAGATTTTCTTCACCTTTTCAATGGACTATTTAATACGTTTTGGGCCTATAAGTTTTACCTTACCAAATTCATCCCGACAAGTTGGATTTAGACATATCTTTCGATATAATGCTTCATATGGAGCCATTTGAATATGAGAATGGAAACTATTGTTTTATGGAAATTCTACCACCAAAGGAAAGTATTGATCCCACATACCTTGAAGGTCCAGAGAGCATGATATCAGCATGTCTTCCAGAGATTGAATAGTCCTTTTAGACTATCTTTCAGTTTGAGGGTGAAAAGAAGTACTCATACAAAGCCCAGTATTCAAATCCTTCTAAAGACCTTTTTTCAGAATTTTGATGTAAACAGGAGATCTTGATCAGGAACAATCGATAGTGGTGCACCATGATGTCTTAAAACTTCATTAATATAGAGTCTTGTCTGGCGCTCAAGTGGTAAATCCTCTCTTATTGGAATGAAATGTTCTGATTTTGTGAGACGATAAAAAATTACCCATATTGCATCATTCCTTCTCAGTGTCCTTAGTAGTCTGGTGAAAAAATCCATTGTAATGTTATCACACTTACACATAGAAATAGTTAGAGGATGCATCATTCCTTTGGGACGTTGTCTCTCTACCTTCACATGTTGACAAACTAGACACCTTGACAAGTAGACAAAAATTTACCACTTTATATTATCCCACCAAAAATGTTCCTTTAGATCTCTATACATCATTGTGCTACTTGGGTGTATAGAGAAATTTGATCTATTAGCATCGTCTAATAGTTACCTTTTTAGCTTAGGTACTAATGGAACACATAACCTCTTTCAAAATTTCAGAACTCCTTCCTCATACACGAATACTTCCAATCTCCCATCCTCGATAGAATTAATTTTCTTCTGTAGATTCCCATCATTATATTGAGTGATTTTTGTCTTCTCTAGTGAAGATGGTTGAGAAATCATTTGAAATGGGAAAGATGTTTCCCCTTCCTTAATTATTCCCATATCCATCTTTTCTATATCCATGAATATAGGATCCCTCTAAATCCTCATTTGAGTTGTAAGTCCATGATCTTTCCTTCTTAATGCATCTTCCACCTTATTTGCCTTTCCTGGGTTGTAGTGTATTGAAAAATTGTAATCTTTGAGTAACTTGAGCCATCTCCTTTTCCTCATGTTGAGTTCTTATAGTGTGAAAATGTATTTCAAACTCTTGTAGTCCATATAAATCTCACATATTTCTCCGTAGAGATAATGTTTCCATATTCTTAGAGAAAAGACTACAGTTGGTAACTCAAGATCATGAGTTGGATAATTTTTCTCATGAGTCTTCAACTGTCTTGATTCATAAGCAATAAATCTATCATTTTTCATAAGGATGCAACCCAGTCCATTTTTGATGCATCGCTGTATATTAAAAATCCATCACTTCTAGATGGAAGTGTCAAAATTGGAGCATTGAACAATCTTCTTTTCAATTCATTGAAGCATTTTTTACATTCTTTTGTCCACACAAACTTAACTCCTTTACATGTGAGCTTGGTTAGTGGGTTAGCCAGTCGATAAAAATTCTTAATGAAATGCCGATAGTAACCTACTAAACCAATAAAACTACGTACCTCAGTTATATTTGTAGGAATGGTCCGTTCATAGATTTCATTTTTCATTGTAGGATCAACTAGGATTCCATCATTAGAGACAATATGTCCTAATAAATAAATTGATTGAAGTCATAATTCGCACATGCTAAACATCCCATATAATTTGTTTCTTATAAGAGTTTTCAGAATAATATTCAAGTGACTCTCATGGTATTCATAGATTTTAGAGTATACATGGATATCATCGATGAATACCACAACAAAGTTATCAAGATATTAATTGAAAACTCTTTTCATTAAATCCATGAAAATAGAGGGTGCATTTTTCAGTCCAAAAGGCATCACTATAAACTCATAATGCCCATACCTGGTTTGAAATGTTGTCTTAGGAGTATCTTCCTTCTTTACATGTAGCTGATGACATCCAGATCGAAGGTTGATCTTCCAAAAGTTTTAATCTCCATGAAGTTGATCAAATAAATCATCAATCTTGGGTAGAGGATACTTATTCTTTATCGTAATAGCATTTATTTCCCTGTAATCAATGTAAAGCCTCATGGATCCATCTTTCTTCTAGACAAAGCGGACATGGGATACCCATAGAGAAACAATATATTGAATAAATCCCTTTTCAATTGATTCCTCTAGTTGTTTTTTTAGATCCACTAATTACACAGTGGCCATTCTATAGGGATTCTTTGATATAGGTCTTGAACCAGGAATTAAATCAATAGAGAACTCAAATTCCCAGTTTGGAGTATGTCTAGGTAAATCCTATGGATACACATAAATGTATTCTTGCCCTGTGTGCACATTTTTAATTTGAATATTTCCTTCCTCACCCATATATATTGGGTTATATTCCTCTCCAAGAATTGAATTTATCAGAGCTACTGGGGGTGGGTCTAGATAAGAATCAGATGGCGAGGTCTCCACTCTAAAGTTAAGAGATTCTACACCATTTTTAAAAGTTTTAACTTCCTTTTTCATTCAATATATATTCATATCATAATTTGATAGGCAATTCATACTGATAATTATATCAAATTCAATCATTGGTATAATGATAAGGTTAGAAAATAAAGCACATTTTTGTGTCACGAGGGGGACAAGTTGACATGCCTTTTTTGTAATGATGCATCCCTTATAAGTTTTGATTGATACCTCTTTTATTAAATAAAATTGGACATTCTAATTTTCATGGAAAATAGGACAATATAAATTAATGCGATAATCCAGAATCAAATAAAGTTTTGGCTATGTTTGAGGAAAAAATTAAAGTACCTGCCACCACATCATTAGGAACTTCAACTTTCGCGGTTGTAATCTCATAAGCTCTCCCTTGCTCTCTTGGATTTTTTCTGAGGCATGTTTCCTTGGTGCTTAAGACACTCATTTTTATAGTGTCACCTCTCTCTACAGATTTATCATTGAACATATTCAAATTGTTTATTCTCCTTGAATTCATGAGATAAATGACCCTTTTCTCCACACTCATAGAAGACTCCCATGCCTTTCAAGAATTTATGGAGATGATTCTTTCCAAAGTTATCGCATAATGGGAATTTCTTCATTCCCTTGTTATTATTTGTCACTACATCTTTCCCTTTGTTATCAATGTAACAATTTTTATCTATGTCCCCCTTGAACAAATTTGATCTACAAAATTCCTTCTCTATTTTGATGTCACTCGATACAATTTAATCATATGATGAAAATGTTTGAGAAGCTAGAGACATTTGAAGACTTGGCTTAAGACCTTCAATGAAATGATTAATCTTGTCTGCCGAGTCATGTACCTAATCTAACACATACCTAGTAAGCCTTGTGAAGGTAGCCTCATACTATGCTACACTATCTTCTTCCATTTTCTTTAAGCCAGGGAATTTCCTCTTCATTTCGGTTCATTGATCATGAGGGAAATATTTTTCGAAGAATATTTCCTTAAATGTCCTCCATTCCATATCAACTGTTTCTTCTTCCTCCTTGTTATTCTGAATCAAGGACCACTATTGATTAGCTTCTCCCTTGAGACTATATACTACAATTACAAACTTTTCATTTTCATTGTATCTTAATTCCATGAATATCTTTTCAAGGGACTTGATCCATTGCTCAGAAACCACTGGATTAATAGTCCCACCGAAAGATGGGGGCTTCTGCCACATGAAATGATCCATCATAGGTGTGGAATGGTTATTCACTACAAGATGAGTTAGTTTCCCAAATAGGGTCATGATCTTATCTGCTCCAACATTATCTATGTTGACTTTTTCAATGGGGAGATCCTTACCTTTCCCACAAGTATTGATTCCCCTTCTTCTGTTAGAATCCATTTCTAAATAATTGCAAACACTAGATTAGGGTATGATTCATTATGTATAATCTTAACCTAACAAAATACTTAGCAAAAATTGAGATCCTACACATGGATAATACCATAATAAGAAAAATGGTTTCTTTGAGGAATAATTTACATTTCAATCCTTCATAATGGTTTGTAAATAAAATATGAATTACCCTATGAATATCCCCTAGGTCAAGCCCGAAACTCATTGTCGGAGCATTCGCTCCTCGGTACATCTGGGCCAGAGCCACCTCTACCTGATCGTATGCAGACATGGATGTATTTGCAAGGAAGATTCACATAATATATTCCTTACCGAAATTCCAGGACATTCTTGTACATTAATCCTAAAATAATACCTTAGGCCTTTGTTCCAAATCTATGTTTTCTAATCTAGTTTCCTAGAATTCAACTAAAGTTCCTCTGATACCAACTGTAATGCCCCAACCCCTCTAAACTGAAGTTAGTGCACTAATTGTTATATTGGAATGGTTATATGGAATGAAAATCCCAAAGGAATGATTATATTAGTATTATTGAAGAAACTATATTCACAGATGTTACTCAAATCACATTGGAGAAGTTTACAAAATATAATACATAACGAAAACTAAAAACTGCATCCACAAGAACTCAATAAATGAACTTTTATTTGTCAGATGTTGAAAGTAAACAATGAAAGGGATGAGCTAAAATACTCAAAAAGGGTTAAAAAAATCAGAAGAATGAATACAATAATATTTTAATCATAATCAATCTAACATAATCAATATGGCATGTTGAATAGATGAAAAACTCACGCCATTAAAAAACTGAGAATGAAATTGCATCCATAGATTTTGTCATAGTGAAAAACTCATGGATAGTAATAACTAATAATGAATAAAAAAAATTCTTATTATTTGGACGTCATGTATCTGGCACATGAAACCATAATACTATAAAAATGGTTTAGTTCTATGGGTAGAAACCTGTCTGATTTTTGGAAACAAACTCGAAGGGTTTGTTGCCAACTGATTTGTCTCATGAGACCTACCAATGCATCAAGGGGATATAGCAATCCCCACCCACCACTTCATGTCCAAATAATTCTTTATACATTGATTCAATACAAGATGAATATGACTTTTCAATATCTGTATAGTGTAGAGTATACGAATTCATCAATATTTTCATAATTAAAATAACTTTCCAAATAAACACCCTATGTAATATGGTATACGGTTTAGACAACAAACATATACATGATATGAGATTATGTATATTTAATATAAATATAATTTTAAATGAAAAGTGATCTCTAATGGGCAGTAGGTACACCACATAAGGATTATTTGGTGCACAATACAAAGTTAGTCATAACAGAATAGTAGATGAGACAAAGTCTCTTATCACAATGTAATCAGTCAAATCATATGACCAAAACTTAATAAACCTTAAATTAATCATTTAATAAAATGAATATAAATAGAATAATTTTATTATATATCAAATTTCAGTACACATATATCACATACAAGAAATAAGTTGCGAATAATGAAAATCTCACAGAAATGAAAGTGAGATGAGAAACTCCTTACAAACATTTCAGCATGGTAACGAGTGTTATTGCGAGGGATTAATGAGAGGTAAAGGGGTATTAAATTATTTATGTGTCACAAGGAACGTATGGGGTAGGTGTGAAAACATACCACTTAATTAGGAATTAAAAATAAAGTGGCACAACCTAGGAGAGATTCTTGAACAAAAGTGAGAGAGATGATCCCTTACCTTACTCTCGAAGGTGTTCTTTTTTGTTTTTAACGACCTAAATAGTCAAATTTAGATTAAATAATTTATAAGTCCAGAACATAATAAATGTTTAATTTACATTGTATAATCCTTATTAACTTCATTAATGTACTTTTTGATGGGTTTAAGAGATTCAATTTTATTGTTTTGGAATCATTTTCTTACTTGGTTTCATGATTTGTTCACTTGTATTCATGAATGGAAGTTCATTTGAAATGTGTTTAAAAATCCAGAATTGTTAATATACATTATTAGTGACATAAAATAGATATAAATGACCTTATAATGATTCTGTTTATATACCATGAGGATGAATCATTCAATGAGTTACGAATAAACACTTGGATTTGGCTTGGTGATTTTCTGCATAATAAACTTGTTATGTATTATTATTCTATATTATGAATGTCTAAATATTCCAGAACATTAATCAAGATAAGATACATATATTATGACCTGTTTCAACAATTGAAAATTTTTCATGACTAGTATTGAAGATAGTAATGCAAATTGAAAACCCGTCTTCTTTGAGTGTGATAAATTTACACATATTGGATGGTGTTTGCATTTATTGTATAAAAAGAGGGAGAAAAGAGAGTTTATGATGAAATACCCCATTATCACAATGAATATACAGTACATTTATAGTACTGGAATGATCATATAATTTGGATTAGGTGAGGTGATAAGGTAGAACAAGAGAATGTAACTTTGTAAAAGAAATTGAATGAAAAGAAAATGAAGGTTCACCTCTTGAGTACTTCTCCTGGAGAATCTATTTAAGGCCTTTGTTTTTGGCCTTTTGGTGAGACCCAAAGGTCTTGAACGTGGGGAGAAGGTTTGGGGAGAGTATTTCTCTGAATTTGGGCAAGTATTGAAGCTTGAGTGGTGTGGGAGGAAGATGGGGTGAGGGGTGGTTTAAGGCCTTTGTTTTTGGCCTTTTGGTGAGACCCAAAGGTCATGAACGTGGGGAGAAGGTTTGGGGAGAGTATTTCTCTGAATTTGGGCAATTATTAAAGCTTGAGTGGTGTGGGAGGAAGATGGGGTGAGGGGTGGTTTATATAGTGGAGGGGAGAGGAGTTTTCTTAATATTATAATCAACAATTTATTATTTCATCTCAAGACAACCAATAGTGTGTATTCCATGACCAAGAACAGTAATATATGCATGTGGATTCAAACCAATTGGGATTACATCAGTAGATCATCATCAATGTCCCGCTAAATTCCTTATTTAGCATTTATCTTAAATTATTTCATTTTACTATTCATCAAAAATTTATGTATTTCAGAAAAATCCAAAAAAATCACCCTTACCATTTTTCAATGTGTAGAATCCAAAAATTAAGTTCATTTTTTAAAAATAATTTTTATAAATATGGTTAATTAAATATTTAATTAAAATAATTATTTAATCGAAAAATATAAACACTTAAAATATTTATAATCATTTTTAAGGTGCCTAAATTCATTTATACATTAAAGGGCATGGGTACCATTCATTAGAGTCATATTACTATTCATAAGGGTAAATTAATATTCATAAGGGTAGGTTACTATTCCTAAGGATAGATTACTATTCACCAAAAAATTATGTTAATTCTATCAGACTCTAATTATAATCTTGATCACAACCTGTGTATGTTATATTTTTAAAATTCAAATCACAGAGCTGACAAATATAAGTTTTAAGGTAAGTTATGGCTATCTCCTATAAGTAACCATGTTTTGTTACATAAAGGTTCAATGATTCGTGAAATATAGGTTATAACTAGAATGTATTTAAGATAAACATACCATAAAATGTTTGGGGTGCTACAAATAGTCATTTAATAACAATTTAAATATAAAATAAAATAAAGTAATAAAAGATCAAATATAAGTTGAAAAAGTAAATCAAACTTCAAATGACCATAAATTTGGATCAACGTGTCTTTTTGGGCTCTACCACATATCAAATCAAATCCTGTAATAAGATCTACACCCTAGTCATAAATGAGAACCCTCTCTCACTTTTTTACTCCAAAAAAGGCCTAGAAGGCCTCTAAAACTGTGTTTTTAGTTGGGGTATACCCATTTTTTAACTTTTGATGGATTTCCAGGATAGTTTAAGCGGGTCTTTTTGGTTTTTTTCAGTGGGGACTGAATTTATTCTTGAGGATTACATTCATATTGATGTTATGGATTAATTTTTTTTTATCATTTTTTATAATTTTCTATTATTTATATTCAAATATATAATAGTATATACATATTGTTTATAGATTCACACATAAAAATTTAATTTATAAAAAAATAATTAAAAATATTTACATATAAAGTATATTTCTCAATATATAATCCTTGTATAAATAAAAAATAATATTCATTATATATAAAATAAATTTTTTTAATATTTATATACATGTAGAATTAAAGTATATATAATGTTATATATATAAATATAAATATTTTTTTCATGTATATTGACGAATATATATATATATATATATATATTCTAATATATGTATATAAATATTGATATAAAATATACATAAATAAATATAAATATGTATTATTATATTTACTGATGCATAAAAATATATAAATATATATGTATGTATACACAAACACACACGTACGCACACACAAGAAAAAAGAATATTTTATATATGTATTTAAATATATATATATATATATATATATATATTGATAAAAACCTAATTAAATATGTATAAATATATAGATATATCATAAAATAGAGATCTGAACAATATGGTAGAGTAGAAAAGGTACTAGAGTATGAGGAGACGGTCTCATGTTCAAACCCCAGCAAAGGCAGGCTTGTGCATAGGTAGGTTAAGGAGGTTTCTAGCATAGTTAAAGGAGGAAGGGGATACCTAGAATTGTTAAAGTTGAGGGGAGGATAGAAGATCACAATTAAAAGGGGGGATTGAGCACTAATAAATGGTGGTGGTCCACCCTCCGATTTGGAGAAAAATAAATTAATATTTTTTTGAATTTTATGAGTGCTAAAAAAACCTCTCATAAAGGGATCTTTTATCAGTGCTAAAAAATTTCTAATAAATATACATTTTATCAATGCTTTTTTATCCCTGATAAAAGGGACCCCTTTTAATAGAAATTATATTATAAATTCTTTTTAGCTCTATAAATTACCTTTTTACATGCTTTTAAAGGCCATATATACTATAGTGTTTCAGAATATTCCAACACTAGAATAGATATAGGGATAGAAACATATCCATATCCCAATAGACAGTGAATCATATCACCATGATCTGTATAAAATGGCGTCTACTTTGGAGAAATCACACACTCTTGCTCCTATCCAGGGGGATTATCAGCTTGTTATTGTAAAATAAGAGGCATAAGACCTTGATTATATCACCATTCTGACTGAGGATCACTAGCCTTGTTTGAAACATGTCATGGGATAGGTACAAATTCATTTTGAAAATGTACATCTTGGTACTCTAGAGGAATTGGACCGATCACATATCCCAGTTCTGACAAGGGCTCACTAGCTCTGTTTGGAACATGCCTCAAGAAAGGAGCACATTACTATCAAAAAATTCCATCAACATGTTTCAAAGGTATAAGACCTGAGTCATATCCCCATAAATATTAGGCATCACTAGATCATATTTTTACATGCCTTGGGATAAGTGCACATTCCATTTGAAAAAGTTCAGTTACTTACTCCAAAGGCACAAGACATGGATCATATCCCCACTCCAACTAATGTTTCTTAGTAAAATAATTAAATCACCTCATAGAGGGTTTATATACCTTCAAATTAAGATACTCACCATACTACAGAATCTTATGGAATGTAATATTGTATTACAAAGAACCCACCTGGGTACCCTAGTAACCTGATAACAGATCCAATCCTAACATAGCTTGAAGGGAGTTCCCTATCCCCATATGACGAAAACTAGCACATGGCATCATACGAACTTAACATGGGAATAAATTTTCTCCAAAATTTTGGAAGTAAGAGAAACAATATAGTATGAATATCAAAATAAACTCCATCATGAGTAATGAACAAGAATTCAGACATGCATAAACAATCCCAAGTACAAAAACCAATGTTCAAAAATAGGGAAAACATCCTATGTCCCAAAGGACCCAACTCACCAAGTACATGGTTCAACAGTAGAATCTAGCTCAAAGAGATCCTTTTCCATGTATTTAACCTAGAAGAATAAAATATACAAACACATGAAGGCACAAGTACGGTATGAACCAAAGCCGAGTATGATATCACCAAAGATTCCATAATAGGATTCCAATATCAAGTTAACCAATATTGTGCTTTAAATTTTATAAAAACCAGTCTTGGAATTTCAATATCATAGTTAAAAAAATCATCCTTTACAATTCAAAATATGTAAATACTTTAGAAACTCATGCTTCACATTTCAAATTATGGAAATACATTTCAAAAAATATAATCTACCTTTAATCAAATTTTGATTTACACAAATGGATTTTTTTCACAAAATCGATTAAATAAACTCATTTATAAATAATAGTTTATATAAATTCTCATAGTATGTAAAAATAGTCCAACAATGTCATATATATATATATATTTGAAATATAAAGAAGTGAACAACACGATCATATTCCAAATTGGTATGATTGTTCTAGGATTTAGGGATCTAACACTATGAAATAGAAAATATGTACATACGCACCTTTGGGAATAAGGAAAAAGGGACTCATAACCCTCACCTAAGGAATGATGATATGATGATATGATGTTTTATAAAGTTGTAAGTTGTAAAGTTCCAATAAAAATAACTCTCTAACTACCTATGGCTTTCATGTACTCAAGTAAAAATCAATGATGGAAAATTTAGTTCCAAACTTCTTAAAATATAATTAAATCCCATTCTCAATTTCAAATATTCCAATTTTCTCATTAAACCCCATAATAAGTTTTTAATAAAAAACATTCCTTCTCACCAAGATGAAACCCTATGGTTTCCAAAAACAATTTTAATCCATTTTTCAAAAAAAATAAGGATTTAAAAACAATTCGTATAATTTCACAGTCCATTTCACAATTAAATATAAATATTTTATTTTTATACAATTCCACCAACTTCATCACAAACCCTCGTTACACTGGAATTAGGGTTTTTCACAACTTTCCTTCAAATCAATTTTTCCCACAATTAAATTCAATTATTTAGTTGATACAAAATTTCTATCATGTCTATTTTAAATATCACAAATTTTCCATAAACACACTCCCCAATTAAATGGAATTGGGGGTTTTCCAATTCCATGATAAAACCAGATTTATTTAAAAATCCCAATTTAATAAAAATGGCTTTTCCAACAAAATAGTTGAAAGAATTTTAATACAAATCATCCAATTTCATTTAATTAAATCAATTAAAATTTAACAAATCCATTAGGGTTGATAAAAAGTTGGTCATCGTGGTCGAAACACATACCTTCCTCAGGGAAACACAATGCATAGAGTGAAACATGACAAAAAGAAAGAAAGCATAGAATATCTAAGAACTCAAAATAGAAAAAAGATTCAACAATGTGGGGATTAGATCCATCAAACAGAAGATGATACATCAAACTCCAAGGAAGGAAGATAGAAAGCAATGGAAAAACATGAAGAACACTTACTTGGAAAGATACAACGTGATTGCCACAATGATCAATCATTGAACAGAAAGGTCTGGATGGGTTGGAGGCTCATAAAATTACCTGGGAAAGGCTCTAGGTCAAGGTCAAGGATGTTTAGAGGAAGAAAAAAAGAGAAATCAGTCGGTCTACCTTTTTAAAAATATTCAAATTGAATTTACATGTATTGTAACCCAATTCCACATCGTGTAATTGATATCTATCGTAATTAATGAAAACCCTTTTTTTATAAAAAAATTGATTTATTTTTATTTATGATTTACACGTTGATGTAACCATATTACATGGCGTGTAAATCATCAGAAGGCTACAAAACCCATAGATTTTGTGCCAGAAATTCTAACAAATACCTAAATTCACCATTACAGGTATACTCCAATTACCTTCTCAAACCTACCCAGTGAAGGAAAAAAACCATGATAAGACTTAGAATATACCAGATATAAAGGTAATGAGATGTTACAATATCTCCACCATAAAATATTTCTTTCCCCAAATATAATATGAAGATGCTTCCATGTAAGAATGATGAGGCCACTATTCTCTTAGTGTCACCTCATGTTCCCACATTTCATGAAAATTTGAACTGTTCTACTATAGCACTAGAACCAAAGGTCACTCTCTAACAAGGTACAATGGTTTCAGAATCAAATCTCCGGACATGCCATTAAGTCAAATAGTAATCATATTCAATATCAAGATCACTCAAGTTCAAAACCTTAGATGGACTAGAAAGATACTTCTTGAGATTAGATACATGAAACACTATATATATATATTTCCTGGGAGCCCGCTCTTGGATGAATTTCCACCTTCCATGCTTTTCTCACCTTGTCGGTTGACCCGGTGTCTCATCGGGTGGGCAGAAGGGTGAAGAACACCTAGATAATGGATTTCTCAGTCCATCCACCACTCATAGGACTATTTCCCCATGCGATACTCTATAATCTTGGCTTGAAACAATTCCTTCCTAGCAGGGGCTTCTCCATATGACCTATTTATGGGGAAGGTAGTTTCTGCATGTGGAGGGTTAAAAATTCCACTCCCAAAGATTCCATTCTTCCAAAAAACATCATTAAAAAAAAATCCAAAAATGTATCTAAAGAGTATTAAACATTTCCAAAACATCCAAAACTAAAAAAAATCATGAATTAAAGAACATAATCAAAAGAAAATATACTCAAGTGAAAATTTCATAAAACTTTCAAAAAATTTATTTGAAAAAATGAACTTCATTTTTGAAATATTCATTTAAAAATTATCATATAGATTATTTTTTATAATTTAATGAAATGTTTAATTTTTTGATGAATAATGAAAAATATTTATTTTTATTGAAAAATGAATTTTAATTTAATGAATTTTAAAAGTTATTTTTAAAAAAATTTGTTTAATAAAAAATTATTATAATAATATTATGAATAATCCAAATAAAATCATTGAAATCAATTATATGATTCATTTTGGTATAAAATCATTGTAATTTTTTCGAACAACCACTTTAACCAAGTTTTCATGGATTTACATTAAATTCAATTATAATACATATATGAATTTAATTTTTTTAATATGTATTCAATATTTATAATAATAAAAATTAACATTATTTAAAAAGTTCAATATAATATTTGGCCATAATTAATAGTAAAATTGACAAAAATCAATTCCCATAGTTAATGTTAAAACATGTTTACTTGGGATTAAAATAAAGTGAAAATAATTAAAATGAACTAATTTTTTTTATAAGTACTATTTTCTAGAAATATTTTTATTCTATTCTATATCTAAAAAAATATTCAATTTTGGATACATTATACTTGAGTAAGATATTAATTTAGTTTATTCATTTTAAAAATTCATATCATGTCTTCTACCTCACATAGAAAAGGAAACCCCATCTCCTCACCACTCGACACAACAAGTGCAATTAGGTTCATAAAATAACTATCCCAATACATTCTTATAATATTTCACCACATCATTGTTGTCTTATTTTCTGTATAACATTAATCTTATATGTCTTATGGTTTGAGGAAAAGGAGGTTGTCTAAAGAAGATGTTTAAATTTTATCTAATTGTTTTAGTATTATTTATTACTATACCTTCTCCAAAACCCTTTTATAATTTTTGTTAAAAGGAAATTATTATCTTACATACACTGATATTTTTTTATTTAAATGTCTTAACATTAATCTATCAGCTTATTCTATTACATGGGATATGAAATATGATTCATGTTCATGACAGACCACTACTTCACGAACCATTACAATTCATTTCCCATCATAACCTATTATGGATAGTTATAATAATTAATTTAATATATATATATGTGATATAAATTATATAATTATAATTATATAAATAAAATATATCATATATTTTATTATGTTTCCATACATTGAAAAATGATTATGTCATCCGTGCGTACGTGGGGACCGCCACTTTCACAAAACGATGTGATTTATTATTCACAACAAAATCATATAGAATATATAAAAAAGTGAATTTAAATTAATAATATTACATTTAGGATGTAATAAAAATTTTTTAAAAATGAAATAATACTTTACTTCTATCCCTAATGTTTATTGAAAAATGGAAACTTTACTCACATGTACGTTCAGCCTACCGTCTCCATGATTTTAAAACAATTATTTTTTTCAAACTATATTTAATAGTTGGTTTTAAAAGTATAATTAATTTATAAAAATTATAATCATACCATTAATAATATTACTATTTTACAGATGATTTAATAATGAAATATTTTACCATAATCAGCATACTGATGTTATTTTGCAACTATGAACAAAACATCCTCAAAACACATGACTTGGATGTAACCGATTAAGTAATTTAGTATGACTTTGAATGAAATGAACTAATCGGTTTAATTATAAATTAATAAAAAAAAGAAAAGTTTTCAAATAATTACATAATTAATATAATTTTATTATATAGTTGTTGAAGGACATGCATTGAAAATCTTGACACGAGATAATGGATTGCATCTCAATTTCAGTTCATTGAGACAAATTTTAATGCTATAAACATAATTTATTTTATATGGTGTATATACTACCATTTTAAATTTTATGTCATGAATACTTATTAATTCATGGTATTCTATATTATGATTCATGTTACTTCATCATAGGGGTTTTTTAGCTCAATTTATTTTTATTTAGTTATATAACTTCTTAATTGATTATATTATGTTAAGATTATAAAAAAATAACTTTGTTTTTTTTATGTTATATTTCCACTTTTTTTAATTTATTTTTTTAGATATAATATAACCATTGATTAATTATTAATTCAATTATACGTTCTTTATAAGTTTTGTTCTTCTTATATTTTCATTCATTGGGACACATGTTTATGTTACACAACTGTATTATTTTACGAGGCCTATATAATACCCCTAGACATGTTATATCATGTATATCCTTATATTAATTGTATATAATTCTTCACTTCAAGTGATTTATTCAACATTTTTATGGGTGAAAAGTTACCAAAACCTGGTATAATAAGAGTAGTGATCTGTTGATGACATGGGTATTGTAGTGTAATAGTTTTTATAATTAATTAAATATATAAACATAAATGTTCCTTGGGTATTATAGTGATCCAATGTTTTTTTTATGTTTCATGTTTTTTATATTTAAAATTAGGTCATGTTTATTGGTGTCAAATCCATAAATGTAAAGTTTATGTTTTTAGAATCTTACCCGGGAGTACTACTTTAGGGCTATAAAAATTATAGCCACTGATTTTTAAAATTGGTGAAAAAATTTCATCTATTTCAACTATATAATACTCTTTATACCCTTCTACAATTGTTATGAATTTTTTATATGTCTTATATTATCATTAATGTTGTTTTTATATGCTCATTTGGTGGATATAACATTTCCATCCTCTATAATTCACAAAAATTATCACATATTGTTCTTTCGAATTAGTGAAAACTACTCATTCATATATTTGATCTAGTTTTTTTTTATTTTTTTATTTAATTAAATTTGTTTGGATCAACTAAAGATAAGAGAGTTCTACTATAATATTTTTCCATCCACCTAGTTTTTTATAGTATAATTTTCTCCAAAAATATTATCTTCATCAATATGTTTGTTTTTGGAACCTCTGATTGATGAGAATAGAAAACCTATTAATTTTCCCTTTTCTTGTCCATTAGTGAGAACTAATATGGGGTTATCATAGTTATTGTGAAATATTGTTGGACCCCTTTAAGCTTCTCCATTATCTTCAATATATTTAACTATCCAATTCCAGATACCCTTTCCCCTTTATCCATTATCATATATTTATATTACATAATTTTGTAAATTATCTTTCTATTACACCAATAGGGGTTTCCATCAAAGGAACATGTAATTTTTTTCTTGATCACTTCAAATTATATAATTTATTCGATTTAATTTCTTATTGATAATGTATAAATTACTTAAAGAATATTGATAAATACATTATATTTAGGTTCCTTGTTTAGAGAAATTTATTTGGAGTCACTTATTCATTTTGGTAGAGAATATTTTGTTTCTTAATTTAAATTATATTATTATTTTCAATTTCTAATTATATTTTCCAAATTCCCCAAGATATCAAAATATTTCATGTTATTTTATTTATATTTTTTTCATATCAACCAACCATTCCATTATGATGTTCTCACTATAACCACAATTTAAAAAATGCTACAGTTTTCTAGAAATATAAAAAACAAAAGATTTGTGAATATAGTCACATTATCATAGTTTATGACCATTGTATTATTTACAATTTCATTTCCACTTCCATTTAGTACCTCTTATGAAAAGTAATTTTTTATTACTCATATATTGAATACATCCCACCAACTATATGCCTCTATAAATTAATTTTTTACAATTCACCTTTTGTGATATTTGTCATTATTGGTCCACCCACCTATTTGTGAACTAAATAATGAACATTTTTATATTTTATTTTATTTTATTTCTACTAATTTAGTATAAAATTTTCTCATGGAATTATTTAAATATATAAAACATATCTCTCTTAAATTATGGAACAAAATATATTTTTTCAACATCACCAGTTGATAAATGATTCCTTGATTGAGATGGTCATATTTTTGCTGCAGAACATATTTTTTTTGTAGATCATATTTTTATAAACCTTATATAAGAAACAAACACTTTTATATCATTTACTATAACAAAAATTTTAGAGATTCATTTTTCATCTCATCAAAATGACTCTATTTTTTATTAAATCACAAAACTACTTATAGTGATGTTGATAGTATCTACGGAGTCATACCATGGAATGATATTCAAGAGGTTATGCATTAAAATATATAATATAAAAATAGTACAAGAAATAATTTCTTAAATACTTGGAATAACCCTATCTATCCACCTTAATTATAAATCTCTTTCATTAATAAATTTAATGTTTAAATTTAAATTGGGATTTAATTCCTAAAGACACTATTTTTACTTATCATATTTTAAGAACGCATGCTATATAAGATCCATGTTCTGTAATTTTAATTTTCTTTTAATCTATATTAAAACACATGGATTATATTATTCCTGTGTCTTTTCATCAATTATTTTTAAAAAATAATACTTATAAATTATTTTTAATGAGTTGTATTTTTATTTTCTTTTTACATAAATCCAATTAAAAAGTTTCAAATTATTAGAAGATTCATTATTTTATTAATTTCTTAGTATAATTTCTTCTATTTGAACTCATATTTTAAAACCACTGGATCAAAAAAATTTGTTGTGTTAATTGTATTCATATAAAATGAAATAATTAAGTAATGGTTAAACTATATCTTGTGAAATTATTTTTAAAACATACTGACCATCTATAAATTTGTGCATTCTAAAACTTGACTATACTATAACCATTTTCATAACTGATGTTAATGTAGACTAAGAGCCGAAAATATATTCTTTAATAGACCACTTGTTAGTGATCTGTTATGAGTGTATATAATAGGTAAAATGGAAGGAATTACCCTCTATAATTTTTATAAAGTAAATAAGAAAACATAAAATGAAATATGTAAAATATATTATCATAGGGTTTACATATTATGATGGTCACCCCTATAACCATCCCATCATTGTAACATTTATACCATAAACTACTATAACTACCTTTAACCACAAAAACATCATCTAACACATTAACCATGTCACTTAGTTAATAGTTAACCTTATATTTTTTTCATTTAATAATCATTTTATAGTTTCACATATTCTATCACCATCCCATTAAAAATTCATAATAATTTTTATTTCATCTATTTAAGGAAATTTTATAATTATAACATATGTTAACCTTCAAATTAATGAATTATATTATCAATTAATTAATTTATTATTTTATCAGCACAAATACCAGCCCATTACTCTTCTTAATTTATTCTTTTATCCATTTCATATTCATAACCTAGTCATAAGTATTCACTATATTTTAACCACACAATTAAAACTATATAACACTTTTTATAGTTCAACAACACCACATGTTCTACAAAAATATATGTCTACCATAACCAAGAATTATAGAACAATCATTTGGATGAAATAATAACAAAAAATGTATTCTTAAAATTAAAAAACCATAAATAAACCAATTTTTTAGGTTAAATTTGATTTATTTAAAAAATTAATAATTTATTACACATAATGAAATATAAGGTAGTCAAATTATACATTTTTAATGATGAAAAATGACACTTTTGGAATTAATTACCATAATTTGATTTAAAATTCACCATGTCATGTAGTGATGAATACAATTATCAAAATCTCATGTTCAACATGAAAAATCCAACAAAAATATTTTACATATCAAAACACACCATTCTTCTATCGGAAAATGATAGAGAATCCATATATAATCAAGGATATAAAATATAAAAGAGTAAAGGTATTTCTTGGTTCATGTGATTCCAAACCCACAAGGAAATAAAAAGTAAGGGTTATAGAATTGGTGCCCCTATATTTCAAGGAATATACTATTGATTCCTAGGGTCATGAAAATGGGGATGTAACCAAGTGTTATGTGAGATACCAAATGATTTAATAGTGAAAAATGTAATAAAAAATGATATTATATTACATTATATTATGGCCTGACATTGGTTGGATGACTCTAAATAAAAAAATCTATGACAAAATCATTGTAATATACTTTTTAAAGTCATATCTATAAAAAATAAAATTTGATTTTAAATAGAATTATAGAGTAATGTACATTGTTACCCCAAGATACTCAATTTTTCCGAATTTCATGGCACAATACTTCATTTTAGTTTAATTCCATTTTCACTGTAACCCTTCAACTTGGAATTCCCTCAAAACTTGTACTTACGAAATGAATAATACCGTGATATAATGTAAAACTCCTCTAAAAGTCATGATCTAATGTTATTATTGGATTATCAAACTAAGATGAACAATTATAATTCCAAAATAACTTTTCTAAACTTATTATAATGTATTATACCCTAAAACACCAAAACCAATGAAATAATGATGTAAATTTTAGGTTTCAATTACCTGTGATGAGACCCCTTCTATAGATTCAAAACATTAATGGAACCATCCATATTATAGAAAATTATAAACTAATTTAATTTATTATGGATTGAATTATTTATTTCAATAATAATTTTACCATAAATACATCCATTTAGCTTAATCTTTACTTATATCATCATATAAATCCATAAAAACTACAAATAATGCATGGCATTAAAATCAAATAATTCACGTTAGATATTGTGAATCAATTACCATCCTAAAGAATCAGAACAAATCCCATGAATAAAACAAATACCAAAATATACTTACCAAATGAGATAATACTCAAATATTTATCTTTCTATAAATAAACCAACTACATTAAGACAACTAATATAAATAAAATCCATTATTAATTATATAAACTTAGAATAAAATATCAACATCAACACTGGAATCAAGGAAAAAAATTATATAGCTAATCAAAATATGTGGATATGTTTTCCATATGAATTATTCTAAACCACCATACCACTATAAAATATATAATAAATTAATTAATCATCAACACAAGATCATATTTTAATGGTCATGGATCTCCTTGGGTCATTTGAGAAAACTCTCATCATCTGCAATGTATAGATCAACCCCAAACAATGAAATGGGAGTCACCATGAATATATTTATAAAGATATGATATGTGTATATCATCACAGTATCAATCCATCCATTGTGAATTCACCATCCCATACACTACCTAGCTTATTTTCGTTCATACTTTAAAATTCATAATTAATTTGGGAGAAATATTACCACATATTTGTAATTTTAAGTGTCTATGATAATATGAAACTCATAAATAGGACATGATCCACATACATTAATTATGAAAGAATCATCCTATAATTTATATAATACTTATAGTGATCCCTTGATAATTTTTTCCAGTCCCCACACACTTGTATATTTTTAATGAAGCTCTAGAAAAATTGGTCAAATAATTATTAACTCTCTAAAAATGATCTAGCATGAAGGGGGGTTATATTACCCAAATGGCCAGAAGGCCATAATTTTTATTGATTTTTGGTAAACCCACTTTCAAGGGATATGGTGGAACCCTTAAAAGGACCATAGAATTAGAGATTACATAGACTATAGTCTTAAGAGACATTACATGACATGAAGGTTTTAGGGAATTCAACCAAACTATAACTAAAAAGAACTATGCCTCCCCAACATCTATATCATGATGGTATCTCTCCACCTTTACATGGTCATCTGGAAAAGATTATAATGAAAAAATAGGCTGGTCCTGATGGCTTAGCCATACCATCTCATTCTTCTAAATCCATTGGTTTTGCTCGGATGAGTGCACTTGCTCGAAATCTTCCTCTGGGGCTTTTCCTTTTTGTAGAGTCTATCTGGGGAAAATATAGTGATCATGTGGTTTTAAGGACTTGAGGTGGACTAAAGGCCTTAAAGGTGGCTCTAAGGCCTTACCGACCTGAAGGCATGGGTGGCCCTAAGGCCTTAAAGACTCCAAACCCAAACCTGTAGCCCAAGGTGAATAGTTCCTTCTTCTACAGTACTGAACCGTACCTGGAACAGTATCTACTACAATACCAGCATAGTACTTCTATAATGCCTTCTACAGTACTGCTATAGTACTAGTGTAAGTTTCATCATATTGTATGCTTTATTATATATCGAACCACAAAATTGAATACACTAACATTAAACATATTATCCAGTTTTGGGATTTTCCATTACCTCTTTTCCTCAGTCGAGGGATGGAATATTGTACTAACACATAATTTGGTGACAATTTTGTACTATAATCATTTATGTATCCTTAATATAAATAAATATCCTTCATCATGAAGGATTATCCTCAAAAAATTTACAATACTCCCCACTTATTTCACAAACATCATCACAGACAAAACCACCTCACTCAACTCCTAAATTACTTTGAAATGAACCATCCTCCATAAATAATACAAAAATATACTAAATAATATCTCTTTATGAAAATAAATGAGGGAAACCCATCATTAAACCCCAAGATATATCCCCAAACATTTACTAATAAAATTTCAAAGGTTGTGGGGAACTAGCTTCTACTCAATTATTTTGTTTAACCACCTGAAATATTGGGAATTGGGGTAGAAAAGTTTTTATATTATTATGTATTAATTGACACCAAAGATAATAAAACATATATTGGTAAACTTTAGAAACATTATGATGTAATTATAGATGTGATATATGAAACACATGAAAAAAACATCCTACATCACCCTTAGAATAAAACATTTTCCTTGGAACAACACCTGGTACCATCTCTCCGATATCCACCCATGAAAATAATGTACATAAAAAATTTGATGCAGAGACCATTTTTTCCTTTCAATACTTTTACTTATATCGTGAAATATTTGTGAAGACCTGAACTAAGACGACATGCAATTGGGGGCCCAGTGTGGATAAAATTAAATTTTTTAAAATATAAATATATTTTATATTGTTCACAAATATTTTATTAATGAGAATGGGAGAAATCATACACAAAGTATCAGATTGAAAATATGAAACCACAGTTGAAGCATAAATTGGAGTTCTACCCTAGGTGTGACCGAAAAATTGTCGACATAGGGTGTTTGGATATAGTGAAATTTGGTGGGAGCACTTAATTAAAAAAATAATTAAATTTATTTATATAATTAAAAACCTAAACCTAGACCCCTCTATAAATATGCTGTTATGTAATGATTTAAGGGGATATCCACATAACCATAGGATATTATAAATGGTATTATTCCATCTATTTTGGTAAAATCAAGATCTTATGATGATGAACCTTCAGATCTATGCAGATCAAGTTGTAGTGAACACAATGATTTCTCTCATTCATTGACGAGTGGGTTATTCCTCATCAAATGACCCAATATCTATGTAGTAATTTCCAATTTTTGTATTCTTTCTAATTTTATTAATTATATGGAGAATGATCATATTGTTTCTCAGATATTCCTTCAAATTGAGCCTTTACATGATCATATGAATTAGATTAAATTAATTATTTAGTTTATTCAATTTTTTTCTCACCCAATAAATCTACAATTTTATTCATTGACCAAGAGAAGTTGGCCATTTTTTTTGAAAAATTTCTTCATATTATTTTCCCTTGTTTTTTTCATTCTTAACTAAATGGAATATGAGGTATCAATTTGACATTATTGGGTGGTACATAGCTCAATCAAACCCCCAGATTCATGGAAGACTGAGATGCGACAAATGGATCGATTATTAGAGGATGTATCAGGATGTGTTGTAGGATATGGGTGATGGATTTTATTGATTAGGGTTCCATGATCAAATGGAAATGGAATGAGGCATTCATGAAAGGTTTAGAATCACTGTGGTTTTACAGGTAAAACTTTCTAGCCACCAGATGGTCGGAAGTGAATAATAGAGGCCCATTCCTTTGGTTTCTGGTGATATTGAGGTGTATACAGATGTGGTGGATCTAGATATGTAATTAAATGAAAATGTATAGATTTTTTGAAAACCCCAACTACAAAAAATGTACTATGATTAACACTTTTCATGTAGTTCCCCTTTGGATGAATAGATAGTTTTTTAGAAAAGTTTAGTATCACAAGTTGTTTTACTGGATCAAATTTCAAGTGATGCTCCCCAAGTGGAAAAGACATGTGTAAAGAGCACACATGAGGGATCCAGTGTGGGAAAGAACACCATGTATTGATGTACACAGACTTTTAAATGAGTACACGAATATGACTAAGATCATGGGTAGGACCTAGGGTGGTTCGGGCATTCTATTTAGTCTAACTGCAAACCATACAAATCAACATGGATATCCATCCATTTACCAATAGTGAAATGACAGGGTAAAAAGGTGAGACCACATGCTATGTGGGTCCCCTTACGTGCTTTGTACCCCTTATTCCTTTTCAATAAACCTTCAACATCATTTATCTTCTTCATTTAGACTTGGATTTTGGGTCGAATGTAGCCCATCCTGAGTGTTTTTTAGATAGAATTAAATGGATTTTTCAATTGTGTATGTCGATATAAGATGTGAGTTTTTCCAAGTCTGACACTTCTTTAAGAAGCACTCAATGATGGCAGTGATTGATCATGATCAATAAGTGGTACCCCATATAGAATTATAGTGGAGGCATTTTATCTACCAAGTGGAACTCCACTATCAGATAGAGTTCCGTTCATCCTAACACCGAGTGGTACCCCTCTATGGGATTAGGTCACGAGTCCTCTGTATATTGAGTGGTACCCCTATCAGATATGGGGTGTGTCCTTCGTAAACTGAGTAGCACCCCTATGGAATTAGGGTACGGGCCCTCCATGCACTGAGTAGTAACCCATATGGTATTAGTGTGTAGGTCCTCCTTTCACTAAGTGGTACCTCCTATTGTAGTAGGGAAATGTTCATATATCTACAGAGTGGTACCCTCCTATGATATTTGGGTGAAGATCCTCTATCAATCAATCCATACCCTCTATTAGATTGGGTGTGGGTCCTCCTTACACTGAGTGGACCCCCCCCCCCCCATGATGCATCAGTGCATGGGTACTCTACTTAGAGATTATGCCCCTCAATTTTAAGTCATTATAGAAATGTGTGATCCCTACACATGGTTACTTCTATAGAGAGACATGCTTGATGATGGAAATTTTTGATGGAATTTCAGGAAATTATATAACTCTTTTCCTAGCATGGACTGAGAGATAGATATACTCTTTCTCTTTTATTTGGGATTCTTTGGATTTAGAATATGTATACACATATATTTGTTTCAGTGTTGTTGGATTTTGTTACTCTACTGATTTGGGTTGTGTTTTCTACTATCTATTCCCATTTTGTCTCTTACATATACCCCATCAGATTCCAGGGAATTCTACTAGGTATGCATATACTCACTTCTTTGTGAGAATTTAATGCACATTTCATATCTTAAAAAAGGATGAATAGGTCATAGGTGACTATAATGGTGCTTAGGGATAACCTGGGGCATTTGACCACGTACAATGGTAAGAACATGGAGATTTAGATGTAGGATTTATCAGCATGTACTTTTCCATTTGTATTAGGATGGGAGGGATATCTAGTTGGGAATTTATTTTATCCATTTACTTTTCTATTTACACTATCTTAGTCTTGTACACCCTAGATGTTTTACAAGATTTGTCTGTTCTCTAGTTGTTTGATATTTTAATTATTATTCATCTTCACTTCTAAATTGTGATGGTTGGTTGGTTTCATATAGGTAAATTAGGCAAAGGATTCCAATATTAGTTATCCTTTTTGGAACTTTTCTGTAACCCCTAGTAGATAGAGTCGATCTTAGGTTAGTTGTGGATTGAACCCCATTTGTTTGGATCACAATAGATTGGTATCATAAGAGTTAATTCCTTGGGATGGTGTTTGAAGTAGTCCCTTTTTGAGTATTTGGTTGTGACTTAGAAAAACAATGCCAATGTGCCTCGAGTACAGATTTTAGGCATGAGAAACCAATAATGGTGCGAGAGGCTGATATATCCATTCTGAAAAACTATAAATACTTACCTGTCAATTGATCATATAAGGAAACTGGTTGTAGGGATCAATGATACGTGCATCATATATGATTGAGACTTTTACTCTACTTATATTTTAAACTCCCAGTTATATATATATGATCATATGGATATGGTACGTGTTGACTAAATATTCAGGATATCTCTAAGATAATTGACATCTTGGATACTAGTTCTTGACCGTGAAGATTGTCAGATGATTTATGAGTCCATGGTTCTGATTCCATCACACAATATTCTTCTTATAGGTTGATAGGTTTCCACACCACCAATTTTCTAGTATTAGATAACTCCCTCAGAGTCGGAATGAGGATGCACGTAGGATCCGCACACTACACGTGTTACAGCGCTAGACACCGATGAGGTTCTTTGGTGATCCAGATCATAGGCAGTAGGGGATTGGATAGATTCATGGATTCAAGTCTTCAAGTTAAAATAAACACTGATTGGTCAGGTGGTTGCACAGATAGTTATCCATTTCCATGGCGTAGTTGGAATTAGTGGAGTCTTGTTACATAGATGCTTGATGATTCGATACTCTCATGCCCTGAATTCTAGAAAATATTCCTTGAGGAGAAATACCGCTCCTCATTACCCTTAGTTTGGATTCTAGTGCTTATGGAGCTTCAAAATAGAGGTATGATTGTCACATATTATGCCTATAGGTTCACATACCAACATGGAAATCTCTCTATATGATTTGATATGTCTATTTTTTGGCTCATAAGTTTGATCAGGGTATCTGCTGATATATATGTGCCAGTGTAGAGCCCTTTTTCTTTCCCAACTATGTTAAGGTATTGGAGTGGTCACTAGCTGTATATAGATACCTTTTATAGGGGTGTTAGGAATATAAACCTAGTTGCTGGTTTCATATGGATTATTTGTCTGCAAAAACTAGTAGGTCCCTTTAGAAATGATCTCATCATAGGAGAACACCCCATGATCAAAATCATGTACATGGTTGTGCATAATAGGGACCATGCAGAGCATTAGGTTATCCATGAGAGGGGAAATTCTATGAATATTACAAGAAAGGTCCCATGGAACATGATCATCCAACCAAATATGCTAAGGGGGACATATAGATAATATATTGACCACCGTGGAAGAGGAAACACCTTAATAAGTGATCTCCCAAAAGATGGCAAGGTCGTCCCCTAGGGAGGTGGAGATAGTAGATGATCAGGTGGAGGTCCAATAGGAGGAGATATGGGTGGTGTATGACGCTATGAGAACCTTCCACTAGCATCACTACTAGGTATCTCATGTCAAGATTATGGAGATGGTGGTCAGGGACACATATATCTATAGGAAATAGAGGCGTATGACCCAACAAAACACTCGTTGACCAGAGGTATGATATGTTTTTATTCTAATTTTTATGTATTATTATTCAACATAGGTTTGAGTCATTATTTTCTCTATTTACTCTTGGTGTGAGAGATATATCAACCAGTTGAGGTTTTTTCCCAACAACTTTGTCTTGAGGTTCCTACGATGAACACTTATTCTTTAAATTTTATTTGGAAATAGTGTGATCTACCACTTGCTGGATAAAGGTTCTCATGTTAAATTTTAGACACCATGATGTAACCCTATGATATAATCTTGGGTATGTACTAGTTGTCTATAGTCTGTGCCTAGATTGATTGTCATCGAATATGAGTGAGATGTGATTATGCCGATAGTAGGTTATTCTTTTTTGTAGGTGATAGATATCTCATATCAAGATGAGTGGATTTTTGAGGAGGAGTATAAATCCCATAACCGACCAGTTGTTGAGATTTTCCATTGGTGTATCTGGATATTCAGGTATCTAGATTCCTTCACTATTAGAGGATTTTATGGATGTATTACTCGTGGATGCTCTTAGACTACCTTCATGGTGGGATATGGAGTTTTAAATAAATTTTCATACCAGGACCACTCGGATATCTTATGAGGCATATCATGTGGCACTTATTGAGGTCTGGGACATGAGATTTTAGTTTTAGGACCATTGAGAGAAGGGTTTTTTTCTATCCCATTATGTGACCCTTGGTAGCACATGTGTTGTTTGTGAAAAAGGTAGGTGAGTGCTTGTGGATTTGAGTGGATTATAAATGCCTAAACCATACCACAATAAATAATAAAACCCTTTATTGAGGATTGAAAACCACTTTGATCAGTTATGAGGCATGTGTTGGTTTTCAAAGATCAATCTCTAGTCCGGCTACCACCAGTTGAGAGTTCACGTGTCTTGCAATCTGAATCTGGAATTCTATTGTCTCTGTAGAGAGATTAATTTCCTAGTGATGCCCTTCAGTATGATTAATTCCCCCACTTTGTTTATATATTTTATGAACTATATCTTCTAGCCGTACATGGACTAGTTTGTTATTTTCCACATTGATGACATACACATATACTCCACATCGGAGGAGGAGCATGCAAAGCACTTGAGGATGGTCCAAGATTTTTTTGGGAGAACCATATTTTTGGTAATCTCTCGAAGTGATAGTTTTGGATTTAGGAGGTTCACATCTAGGGGCATGTCATTTCAAATCATGGATTAGATATGGACCTGGTGAAGATCGATGTAGTGTTTCTTTGGAGCAACCCAAGAGCTGTTAGGGTTATAGAGTATTCATAGCATAGTGGGTTACTAAAATACGTTATTTTCACACTTTTATAGGATATCATACCCCTTGAACACCAAACATGGAAAGGGAATCATTTTCCTTGTCTAAGTAGTGCCAAAGATCCCTTGAGGAGTTTAGGATTAGGATGAAAAGTAATCCTATTTTGAGATTATCAGAGGATGGAGTGGATTATGTAGTGTATTGTGATACCTCAAGAGATAGGATCAAGAACAAATTAATTAAGAGATAGAAATTTATCACATAAAAATCGAGGAATTTGTGACCCCATCAGTAGAACTATGTGACTCATGACCTAGATCTAGTAGCAGTAATATTAACTTCAAGGATGTTGATGATCTATCTTATAGGAGACCACATAGTGGTTTACTCATACAATCAAAGTTTCAGGTATGTATTAACATAGAGAGACATGATCTTGAGATAGATCCACTATTTGATGTTTTTATAGGACTATAAATTTGTGATAGTATATAATTTTTAGAAGGGTAACATGGATCTGATGCCCTTAATAGGAAGTACACATCTCGTTTGGTGAATTAAGAGTCCTACCAGTTAGATTCCTTATATATAACCCTGTTTCAGATGGAGGGTGAAACTTATCTTTATTAAAAAGTGTTAGATCCTCTACTCCTTTAGTGTGTGATAGAGTCCCATTTGGGAGACATCAACTGTGAGGTGTTTCGTGATAAGATATGCAGAGATTCACCAAATGTATGTTTTGATGGAGGTAATCACATTATAATTATCTAGGGATAGATAGGGTTGTAAGTCATGATGTAGGAGGTGGTGATGAGGGATCTCCACACTTATCCTTTAGTTGTACATCATTGTTTGGGGAAGATGTATATATACCTTTATAAAAAGTTTTTGTGGTCTAGTATCAGATTAATAGTAGAATATTTTGTCTCTCGGTGCTTCACCAGTCAGTAGTCGAAGTTTGATCACCAGGTTATAACATGTTAGTTATAAGCTATTGAAATCCTAAAGTAGAAACGAGAAGAAATATACATGTAATTTGTGAAAACACTTCAATGGATAGTGAGAATATGTGATTCAATATCAGTGATATTTTATCAAATCATGAAGTCATTACACTTCCTTTGTACTTGGTAGCATAGTTTGATGGAGATTTTGGGCCAATTTTATGTATGGGAGGTTTTTCTTCTTCATAGGGCACCCTTATATATTTTCTTTGATCGTGATCATCATTTCACAACACCATTTTTGGGAGACATGTGTGAGGAATCTGAGACTAATGTGAGGATAATTATAGCCTTCCACACCATACAGATGGGTATACCAAGAGTACTATCCAACTGTTGGTGGATATACTGAGGGCTTGTGAGTCATACTTTGACTAGAGATGGGAGGGTCAATTTCCTTTGGTATAGTTTGCATACAATAATATCTACCACTCTACTATTGGCATGGAAACATTTGAGTCCCTGTATGGGATACCATAAAGGCCACCCTTATAATGGATAGAGATCACCAAGTAATATCTTATGGGTTCATAAGTGGGGAATATGATTATAGAGAAGGTTCATGTCATCCAAAAGTGGACGAGGATTGCCCAGAGTGCGCCGAAATCGTATGTTGATCGATGTCATATGCCCTAGTAGTTATAATAGGGATAAAATGTTTTATTTAGAGTCTCCCCATGATATTAATTAGGGATATTTAGTTGGGAATTAAATTTATGCCCAAGGTTTATCAGGGCATTTTAGATATTTTGTAGGTTTGCTTATGTTTATTTCTACCTTTCCTTGCCCTGTAGTTCGAGTGTGTTCCTGATGTCCTCTATGTGTCACACTTTAGGAGATACGTTTATGAACCCACACATGTTATTTACTAGGTAAAGATAGAAATTAAGGATGGATCCACTATTTCATAGTAAAAATTTGTAATTGGGGATCAAAAAGAGAGGACCTAACATGGATGGACTATTTCTTTGGATCTTGTATTATGGAAGAAAGAGAGTATACATGAGAGGTCCTAGTAGTGGGAGTTCTAGAGGAATGATTTGTTTAAGGAGTTTTTTATTAAGAATTTTATTTTTGACGATGAAAATATTGAAGGATAGAATAATATATATAATATTTTTCTCTTGTAACAATTTTAATTGTAATATTTTTAGAGCTAATCGCTGATACGATGTGCGATTCTGAGGCACAATGATCCTAGAATTAATTTTACAAAATATTAAAAATATTTTTTTATTATTCATGCATGCTTTCTTAAAGAAAATTAGATGAATCTTAAATGGACTCTAAAATCAAAAATATTAATCATATTTGAGTCCCCAACATGTGGTTTACCCTATAAGAAACCAAAAACTAATCATAACTGGCCATTCGAATAAAATGACCATTGGAAGCTGCATTTAATAAGAAAAAATAATTAAAATTATTTATCTATTTAAACACTTGAACCTATACCCCTCTATAAATATTTCATTATGGAAGGATCTAAAGGGTTAGACTCATAACCCTGGAACCATTTAGAGGATCTTCTTCCACCTCTTGTTGGTGAATCAAGATATGAAGATGATGAACCTATAGATCAAGGAAGATCATGGCTTAGAAAATTCAACAACATATCTTATTCATTAGTGAGAAAATTATTCATCATAAAAAACATAATATCTAGGTGGAAATAACCAATTTTTGGATTCTTCCTTAATTTATTAAATAGATTGAACATGGTCATATTGTTTGTCTGATTAGCATTCCAATTGGACCTTTACGTGAGCCTATAAATCTAATTAAATTGACTATTTAGTTTATTCAATTATTTCTCACCCCATATATACTGAATTATATTTGTTGTTCATGAACACTTGACCAATGGATGTTACAAAAAAATTTCCATTTATTTTCCCCCTATGTTCTTCATGTTCTTCGCTGCTTGGCCTATGGGTTCTCAGTTCGATATTACAAGGTGGGACCAAGTCTGATCAGAACTTGGATTCATGGAATATTAGCATTTGAGGAATGAATTGGAAATAAAAGGACCAATTGGGATGTGTTACAGGATATGGGTGACAAATACTATGGATTTGGGGTCCAAGATTGAACAACAAAGGTGGGAGGCACACGAGACGTGTGGTAAATCACTATGGTTTGAAAGATTCCAATTTCTATCCACCAAATGTTTAGAAACAACAAACCAATTCCTTTCACATTTTTTCTTTGAAATATAAATGTGTGAATAGATGTGATAGTGAAAGATCAAGATTATGAAGACTAGATCTAACTTTCTATGAAAAACCCAATTACAGGTCATGTACTATGATGAAAACATATTGTGTGGTGCATTTTGGGATGTGAAACTTGTGTTTTGGAAAAGTAATAGATCACATGTCATATAATTAGGTTTCATGAAATGTGACCCTTCACAGGTGGACAAGTTGTGTTTCAGGACCACATGGACAAGACCCCGTGTGTTAGAATAGGCCATGTACTGAAGTACATGGACACTTGCAAGAGTACATGGACACAACCAAAAGCATGGGTAGGACTTCAAGTGGTTGGGGAACAATGTGTTGTCCACCAACATGAAATATGGGTATATATAGGAAGTTATCCAGGTAATAGGAGGTACATAGTCAGGAATCAAGGCGATACCAAACTCTATGTGGGTCCCATTACATGTCTTTCTCCCCTTCATCCTTTTCAAGGAACCTTTTACCTCTAATATCACCTTCGTTTGGACTCATATTTTGTCCCATGAATAGAATATGCAAAGTTTTTCCCACATATAATGAAATTTTGGTCACTATTATGTATTTTGAGAAATTATGTGAGGTATTATAAGTGTGATTCTTCTTTAGGTGGCGCTTGATAATGGTAGTGAATGGGCATGATCATTGGAGTAGTACCCCCTGTGGAATTAGGGTGTGGGTCATCTATATATAGAGTGGTACCCCTTATCAGATATGATGCGGGACCTCATTACATTGAGTAGAACCCCCATATGGAATTAGTGTGTGGGTCCTCTATCTACTGAGTGGTACCCCCTATTGGATAGGTTGTGTCTCATCATTACAAAGAGTGGTACCCCCCAATTCCATTAGGGTGTTGGTCCTTCTTAAACTTACTAAAACCCCCATATTTCATTAGGGTGTGAGTTATCTATAAACTAAGTGGTAACCCCAATGGAATTAGGGTGAAGGTTCTCTATATACGAGTTTTACCACATATCGGATTGGGTGTGATTCCTACCTACATTAAGTGGAACCAACCTCACACATTTGGGAAAATTTCCTCTTATTGGAGATTTTCCCCCATAATTATGTGCATAGTGGAGTGGCATGGGCCCTCTATACAACTAATTCTCTGGGTATACATGTGAGATACTTGGAATCGTTTATGAACCTTCTTGAACTGATGACACTCTTTGCCTAGGATGGTCTATAATCTTGAATCCCCCTTTATCTCTTTCTTGGGATTAATTGGTTTGAGGATACATATATATATGTATGTATGCATGTATGTATATATGTATGTATGTATGTATGTATGTATGTATTCGTGTTGTTGTATTTTGTTAGTCTCTTGATTTGGATTGAGTTGTGTAATTTCCATTATAATAATGTATCTTATTTCTCCCCCATAATCTTTTTAAGTGTCCTAATTGCTACATATATACTCACCCTTGGATGGTCTTTACCTACACGTTACATGTCTTATATAGATGATAGACTGGTCAGCTGTTACTATAGTGGATCTTACAGATACCCTTGTGAATTTTTCCACATAATTTAGTTGGATATTTGAAAACTGTTGATGTGATATCTCATCATTAACATTTAATGTTTCATTATTATGGAACATATATATGGTTCGGTGTGTATTTTACCCATTTATTATTCAGTTTATACTATCATACTCTTGTACACTATAGATATTTCGCATGCATGGTCTGTTATGTGGTTATTTCATATTTTTGTTTTTATTCCTCTATACTTCTGCATTGAGACGGTTAGGTGTGTTCGAATAGGTATATTAGGAAAATAAATCCCATATTTTTTATTCTTTTTCAATGCTTTTTGGTTCCCCGTAGACTATGGAGGTGGAATTCGGGTAGTTTCAGCTCTAGCCCCTTTGGTTCGGTTCATGACATGTGATCTCCTCTTACTTTCTCCTTGGAATTCTCCATCCTACATTCCTCTACCTGCTCAAATAATGAAAGGTTTACAACCATATGATATATAATTACTCCACCATTGAACTCCCCCTTTTCATGGAACACAATAAAATTATTCTTTATTATCTTACACTCACTTGAAACATTTCATTTCTCTTGAATATATGAGATATTATAGTCAAAATCCTTAAATAAATAAAATTTAATACCTCATAATACTAAGTTTTTCATAAAAGGACTGATCGATCACATTAAAATATGTCAATGGTATTTTGAATATGTATAATTCAAACAATAAACTCTAGTAATAAATTACCAAACCTAGAATGATATTTACATAAAAGATATTATTATGTGATTCCAAAGAAAAAATATCCTCTTTGTTCAATCGGTCAACAGTTATACCCTATAAAGACATGAAATTACAGAAAAAATGAACCTCGCATGTCCCTGACTTTCACATGAAAAAAATATATAAATGATTTATTCAGCTAAAATAACTCTAAGATACCCAATATAATGTATATTCCCCAAATCTATTATTTATTACTCCACTATTTAAAAACTAAAAACCAACATAAACTGGTTCTAAAGAATAGAAAAATCTAATTTCATCAAAATCATGAAAACATATAATGAATTCAAGACACTGATAAAAATCATTATAAACTCAAAATATATACATAAAAGTACTAAAATCTATATTTTTAAGTGGAATCACATTTTAATATAATTTTGTGACATATTTACTATAGAAAAATATTTTAAAACTATTCATATTGCATTAATTGTTTGAAAAGGACATAAATCCTCCGGATTGGATAGAGATTGTTTACCATTTCGTAGTTTAATGTTGGATAATAAATGAAAATTGAAAAACCATCATATTTATTTTATAAATTACATTAGATCAAATATTTCTATTTGATGGGAAGAATTACTTTTAGTAAGATAACATAAATCTAAATCTGAAAATATTGCATTTCAGAAGGTTCTATCTAATAAATAGACAAAAAGATAGTATAAATAGTAGGTTGTATTTCTATACAAAATAATATTTCATATCACAAGGAGTAATATTTCATGAATTTTTTTAATTCAATACATGTACTCCTCAATAAACATTAAAAATAATTTTTCTAACAATTAAACTGAACTCAACTTCAACTCTTCCTACAATGAGGTAAAAATAAATACATCCAAGATGTATATGAAGATCTCTAAAACTAATGGACCTCATGATTTACCATTACTTATCAGATAATACCTCATTTATTCAATCACAATCAATGGAATGTCATAAATATAAAAAGTCTTCTTTTATAACGATTAAATTTTATGGGTTTACAAATAATGATAAAACTCAAAAAATTATCAATATCTAATTATCATCATCTTACATGCATAAAATTCCTTCATAAACCTTGAATAACCTACATTTTTTATTAAAAATTATGTTCATAATAATCTTATCAAACTTATGTTAGAATTATCAAATTAATGTTAATGAAATAAAGGATTGAGAATCTACAGAGTTAATAAAATCCTGATAAAATACTAAAAATAAGTACATGGAATCATATATGATCTTTAGACCTCTTAGAACTACAAATAATATGGAATGTAAGTATTCAAGTTAATCAGTTTGACCTCTTTTTCCATGATATCAATTACAATTCTTTCCATTATTATTTCAAGTCTCATAAAGATATCAAATATATTTTTTCCTATGTTCTAGTTTCTCAATATTATATCCATGGTATGAATCCTTTATGAATTTAATACTTTTAATATTGTTAATGGGTAACATATACTAGTTTTGGTTCCAAAAATATTGGGTTCTATTCACCATTATAATGTTAGATCTACACTATCCACTATGTAATTTTATGAAAATATATTGATGGTGTCTGTATATACAATATATAAAGAAAATAACAGAAGATTTTCTTGTTAATGTTTGATAAATAGTAAATATATTTAAATGAGTGAAGAATTATGAGGTTGAATAAACAATGATCAAATCATGGAATGACTTTAAAACAAATAGATTATACCTACGAATTTACTCTTCATAATGTTTTAATGAATTCTATCTTAAAGAGAATAACTCTACTCTGAATCCTTCTCAATCATTTAAAAAATTATTTAAACCATTGTATAATTCATTAATATGAATGGACATACCTGGTGAAATTTTTCAAGATACACAGCCTCCTAAAAATACTAGTCTTATGCCTATTTATCACATAATAGATCACATTAATATAAATAAATGTTCATTATCCTCACTCTAAACATCAATACAGTTGTCCATGATAGGTTTACGAAGATAAAAGAAAACTTATTCAAGTAATTATTAACATAAGAAACCCTAATACACGATTGTACATATATTGAAACAGAACCCATGAAAAATATAAATTAGAGAAAATTTCATAAATTGATGATGGTAGAACATCATTTTTTCTTTAAAAAATTTATTTAAGATCACTTAGTTGCAGCCAAAGGTAACATTTCTCCAAGGGTATCTATGGAATGATAAAACACCCAATGTTTTTGTGGGATTACCCTTAAAATAAAAGAATTTACTACTAAAAAACAATGTTTATCTAGTTATAGGCTTCATCATATCTCTCTAAGAGTGAAAATAAAGTCCCCCTATATTAGTTATTTTCTTATTACTGATAAAGGGGGCCTTTGTCAACACTTGTAAAAAGGAATTGATAAAGGGGAACCCTTTATCAGTGACACAAGAAAATAGCTGATAAATGGGGTCCTTTATTATAAGGCCCCAGCCTTAAACCTTACTTAATATTGAATTAAATGAATAATTTACATTGAGGATCTTTTCAGGTTTAGAGTTTTAGAGAATTAGAAAATAACTATTACATCTCAAAAGATTACAAAGTATAAATTTCTACTAAGTTTCCATAAAATAAAAACTCATAAAAAGAAACATGTATAGTTCCAAGTTTTATATAGCATGACTTTCCCTTGATCTCATCCTTGACCCTATTCCACATTAGGTCATGTGAAAAAAATTTCAAAAAAACTTAGGGTGAGCATAAAAAGCTCAGTAAAGGATACACAAAGAATGAAAACTGTTAGTTTATCAAAACAACAAGTAAACCATGTATACTTTATCAAAGTAATACTTTTCACCTTTATGAAGTAGTAAAAACTCTTCACTGAATAAAAGATCATTACTTACCCTTTTGTAACCAAAAGTTTACCATAAAACCCATAAAAAGATCACATAACATATAAAGGTAACTAGGGACATAAACATACTTAAGTGGAATAACCATACAGTTGACTTCCACACATACTTAATGGAATAGCCATATGGCAGACTTCCACACATACTTAATGGAATAGCCATACGACCGACTTCCATACCCAATGCATTGGAGGTTATAACGTAACCACCCGTCCTGGTATTCACGGCACCACCTGTCATATGGTTTATCACGTAACCACCCGTAAAATGTCCAAGTACCATCATTACACATAAAATATTGAAAATATAAACATTTCAATAACAACATTTCATTTTCAATCACAATAAGTAATTCCCAGATATTGAATTAATCAATCCATTTTCAAAAACCATTTAAAATAGATTTTTGAATCAAAGTGTCCCATACCACATTGAAGATTTTAATGGAATTATAATTTTTAAACATTAATTTCCATATAAATAAATAATGAAAACTGTTTTTAAAACATGGACATTAAGTTAATAATGTTTATAACATGATCTTAAAAGAAGTGACATAAAGGAGAGTATTTAAAAAGAAAGAGAGAGGTTAGATCTCTTACGAAAATTCAGCAGCCTAACGGCGCCACTCAAAACATCCAAAATGGATTGATGAGAGAGAATAGGGTCTCTCATCATATGAACATAAGAATTACAGTAAGAATAATATAAAATAACATCCCAATCACAATAAATATGAGCTTAAAAAGAATGGCATAAAAGAGTGTACTTAAAAAGAAAGAGAGGAGTAGGATCCCTTACCTCGGGTCCGACTTGACTCGATCGTTCTTTAACATCCTAAATAATAAAATTGAGTTAATTTCTACTTTCTTAATAACCTTTTTCAAGTTAATTATTCCTTTTATATCAATTATTGACATGTTATAAACATTATTTAATCATTTAAGTTAATAATGTTTGTTTTGTCGATATTTTTTTCTTAAGTCAAAAGTGGACTTCTTACAATTACATGTTGTTCGTGTGGTCAAAGGTTCTTTATATCCAGAATAAAATTCCTGATTTGGATATCCTATATATCATATATATCTAGCATATAGATGTATTTATAATATCACATAATCATTTAGAGGTAATAAATTAAATGCACCGTTCATGGAGACGGTAAGCCGTACGTACGCATGAATGCTACTTTCATTTCTATGTCATATTAATGGAATTAAAACTAAATGAGTGGTATGTATATTTTAATTCCAGAATTATATTAATCATTTAGATATAACATTTATCATATATATCCATTATATATATGTACTTATAATAGTACATTACATTTGGGGATAAGAAATGAAATGCACCGTTCATGGAGACGGTAAGTCGTACGTACACATGAACGCTACTTTCATTTCTGTGTCATATTAACGGAATTAAAAATGAATGACATATATATATATATATATATTATAATTCTAGTATAATATATATTTTATATAGGTCACATATTATCATTTATTTCATTCTTTATACGTTCCATGTATTGCATGTACGAGTCACATCACTTGAGGGGGCGGTAGTCCACACTTCCTCATATGAAATTATCGCATTTACACAACTTGAAAAGAATAAAAGTATGGTTTAAATATAAAATAAAGAAGCATATAGTAAACATAAATACCATATATATCATATATAAAATACAGTGACATCATAATGGCCACCTTTAAAGGTTTTAAAAGAATATTGAACAATCATCATTTCGTGAGGCAGAAAATTGCCAACCACAGAAATAGAATGTTCTTTAACCATTAGACAAAGGTGTGTGTGAGTGTAGCTCTAAAACTTATTATAAAAACAACCTAATATATTGAAGATACTGGAGTTTTTACAAAAGAAATTAATAAATAGATTTTAGGGGGTTGGAGAAGCAAAATAAAACAAAAGGACACAAGTGAAGACATTACCTTAAAATCGGGTAACTCCCTTTGGTTTGAGCTCAAAGGGTTCCTTGGGAAGACTTCTACCCAAAGTGAGGCTTCAAGAAGTTATATAGGGATGTGGAGAGACAAAATGGGCAGGGGTTGGCCGAGACAAAGGCTTTGGAAGTGTGGGTAAGGAGGTAGAGGTGGCGGCCTTTTATAAGAGGAGAGGAGGGGCACTCTTGGAAAGTAAAGAAATGTTACTTTATTTGAAAATGAGTTTCGGATTTAAAAGGTCCCACATTGATATAATGTGAGGATAAGGTGATAAGGGTTAGAAATACACACATACAATTGGTTTTGGGCATGTTTAGGTCTTATATTTTACATTATATTTCCATTTTATTTAAATCGTTAAATAATGAGGTCATCGCTGCATCATCATGATGTCATACATAATTTAATTTATATAATGTCTAAAAATTATATAAAAAATACTATGATGTAGGAAATATTTTTATATTTACATTGATTATTTATAGTAAAAAATCTGACTTGTATAACCCCATGTAAAAATTGTTTTAGTAAAACATCTCATGTTTGTGTCATTTTTACTTTAACATTAAATAAATAGATATTTATGTCATTTTCCAACCAAAGTGGATCCATGGGGTCCCCAAGTTGACCCATGGATTTTATTGGTCTTCCATGACACATCAAATGAGGTTAGGACATGTTTCTAGGTCATTTCATTTTATTAAAACATTATTCTTACCTTAAACTACACTGATTACCTCTAATTACGATTAAAAACTTAATAAGTTACTATTCACCAAAAAAATTATTTTAATTCCATTGAACCACATTTTAATTCTTAATGACAACCATTTATGTTGGATTTTTGAAATTCAAAACTCAATGATGACAAAATTTTATTTAAACAGAAAATCAGTTTTTATTAGTACCACTTAGTGGTCTCACTGTTCATAAAAAATTGATGTTTTTCAAAAAATTACCAAAAGTTCACCCTAAGCTATATTTGATATTCTGAATTCAAAAATAATGTCTATTTTACAAAATTAAGAACATATAAGTTGCATTAATTAATTTAATAATTAATTCCCGCTGTCAAAACAAATAGCGTGTTTTTATGAAACAAAATATATCAAAAGATTAACACTAGTTTAAGTCCGATTTCAAAGTGAAATTAATTCCAACGACCACTATTGGATTAAATGGTAAAAATATATTCTAATTTCACTTTAAAACCAATTCAAAAGATAATCTAATCATATAATTAAATTAGATTAAAAGAGGTTTTGAATTAAAATACAACATTTTCACTATTCATTAAAAATTGAAGTTTTTTGGAAAAATACCAAAACTTTACACAAAGTAAATTTTGATATCCCGATTATAAAGAAGAATTTTATTTTGTCAAAGATAACACATAATATTGTCAAAAAGTGGATTTAAAAGAGGTTCGCCAACAAATTGCGGTTAATCGGCCTTTTAAATAATATTAGAATGTTTACGCTTAAAATTGGATTCATTTCCATTTTTAATCCTCTAACATTTATTGTAAAAAGTAAAAATATTTGACAAATATATATAATCATTTTGTAGTTAGTTCTGTTCATTCCCGCCATTACAACGGCTAGGCATTAACTACTATTTAAAATAATATTATTTTATTATTAGAGTGCAACGTAAGATTCCCAAGAAACTCGTTGTTGCGTGTTGGGTACGCCAAAGTCGTATTAATATTTTATTCATAAATATGGATAAATGTGAAAATGTCATACTCTTTATTTACCTGGGGTGTTACATCCTTCCCCCCTTTTGGGAATTGCATCCTCGCAATTTTAAAATTGGGCTCGGAAACATCCTTGAACGTCCCACATCGGAACAAGAGTCAGTAAAACAATCACTTTAAAATAAAGGGATAGAAGTACAGAGGTCACCCAAGTTAACCCATACTATGATTCCAAGTAGGAAAATATGGATATGGAAGAAAAACAAAGGGTCATGTTCTGATGGAGGGTGATAGTAAACATGTTTAGGAGAAATTTAACCATAAGAAAATCACAAACTTGTGATGGGTTATACGGTATTCGATTCCCCAGTAGGAAAAGTTAATAGACAACATTTTTGTTTTAAGTTACTTTTTATTGAGGAATTTATTCATAAGGAAACATAATCACTTATCATGTTGACTTTCAACTTTTACTATATTCCTTAATCAAACTCATATTTTCTCCAAAAGACGAGTATTTAGGAAGAAGTTTTCGCATTAAGAGTACTATAATAAATTTCCAGAGAGTCACCTAATCCACAATAGAGAACTATATACTTCCCATGTCTTTAGACTCTAACCAAAACCAAAACAAAAAAGGTTAGTACAAGATCAGATAATCCAGAAAAGGATAACCCTTTATAAAAATAAAATATATTCTTAATCTCCAAAATTTGTCCAACAAAACCAAAAGTTCAACAAGGACTATTTGATAAAAAAATTGTCCATAAAATACATCAAAGTAAACCAAACTAATATTGAAACCCAAATATTTGAAGGATTTAGTCACATAGTCTTCCAAGTTAAATCGTAACATTTCTCTCCAAACAACATCAGTTGCTCTTAATGTCTCGTATTTAAAAGTAATTAACCTAATCACATATCCTCCATGATAGGTTAATATATTTCCATAGATAACCCAAAATCAACTTACTATTAATTCATAAAATCAACTAACTAAAAAGAATCAGTCAAACTAACCAGGGACTTCACGTAGTCCAGTGGTAGGCGATAAATACCAGTCGCACTTTGGTTGTGGGTTCGATTCCCACAGCTTTGTCCGATGCGACGGGTTGTCACACGGTCTGCGTGTTGTCCTTTTTCCAAAACTATATAATTCTCAAATTATTTCCAAAAAGAGATAAAATCATCAAAAATAACCATAACCTAATTTAACCTCAATTTAATCTCATGCCTTTCACTTCCATCATAACATATAGTAACCCATAATTACCACAAAATTAAGGATCGTAGAAACCCAAATGGTTCTTTATAACTATGTCCACAAAAGAACATATTACTATTCTTTGAATAAAATTATCATATATCAAACATCAGTGTTACACATACTATAAAAAGTCTTCTAATGTACCCCATCATCAAAATACACTTAATACTCTTAAGAATTTCACCATAACTCTTGAAGCCCTTATATGTTGACTTCTTACTCATTCAAAATTATTCATGATCCATTAAACATTCCTTTCCAAATTATTCTGACATACTTCTTTCCTACAAACAAAATCATGAATCATATCCTAAGATTCCAAAATAGAAAACAAAAGTTAAGAAATAATCCATACCTTTGATTGGTCATTGTCAGTTTCTTCATCCTCAATCGAAATGGCATCAGGTATTGGTAAATGAGTATTTGTATGATCTTGGTGATTCCATTCACGAAACTTATTCATAGGACATGTGTTTTCATGATGACCATGAACACCACATTTAAAACATTCAATTGATCCCTCCGAAAGAACTTCTTTCCCTTTCCTCGAGTCAACTGGATGCTTCCTTTTTCTATGGCAAGTTCTTGCTTTATGACCTTCATTTCCACATCTATAGCATATTCTTGTCCCTTTGAAACATTTTCCTAGGTGTTTCTTTCCACATCTATGACACATAGGTTTTTGAACACACTTACCTTTATGATTATTACCTGTAGTTACGTAGGGACTTGTTTCTCGCATATATGATGCCTTGTAGAAATCACCAAGGTTTAGGTGGTCAATCATGACTCCAGATAGTTGGTTGAGGATAAACACAAGAGTTATCACTGCGGCTTTCATATCATTCAGTTGCTCACTCAGAAAACTGTCACAGTTTCCTTCAAATCCATCGTTACCTTGGTGCCTGCTAGATCCATCCATTTACTAAAAACCAAAAAGGTCAGTGTGAGTATATCAACAAAACCATCATGTACTAAAGAGGAAGATAAACACTAAGATATAATTACTCATTCACTTTATCTAAAACTAGGACTGTTTATGAAATCCTAACCATTATGGTCATGTCACTTATGCTTAAAGAATACCCTAACCTCTAAAGTTATCTAAACCGACCTCTGATACCAACTATAAGGACCCAGCCTTAAACCATACTTAATATTGAATTAAATGAATAATTCACATCGAGGATCTTTTCAGGTTTAGAGTTTTAGAGAATTAGGAAATAACTATTACATCTCAAAAGATTACAAAGTAGAAACTTCTACTAAGTTTCCATAAAATAAAAACTCATAAAAAGAAACATGTCTAGTTCCAAGTTTTATATAGCATGACTTTCCCTTGATCTCATCCTTGACCCTATTCCACATTAGGTCCTGTGAAAAACATTTCAAAAAAACTTTGGGTGAGCATAAAGAGCTCAGTAAGGGATACACAAAGAATGAAAACTGTTAGTTTATCAAAACAACAAGTAATCCATGTATAGTTTATCAAAGTAATACTTTTCACCTTTATGAAGTAGTAAAAACTCTTCACTGAATAAATGATCACTACTTACCCTTTTGTAACCAAAATATTACCATAAAACCCATAAAAATATCACATAACAGATAAAGGTAACTTGGGACATAAACATACTTAAGTGGAATAACCATACGGTCGACTTCCACACATACTTAATGGAATAGACATACGCCGACTTCCACACATACTTAATGGAATAGCCATACGACCGACTTCCATACCCAAAGCATTGGAGGCTATAATGTAACCACCCGTCCTGGTATTCACGGCACCACTCGTCATATGGTTTATCACGTAACCACCCGTAAAATGTCCAAGTACCATAATTACACATAAAATATTGAAAATATAAACATTTCAATAACAACATTTCAATTTCAATCATAATAAGTAATTCCCAGATATTGAATTAATCAATCCATTTTCAAAAACCATTTAAAAGAGATTTTTGAATCAAAGTGTCCCATACCACTTTGAAGCTTTTAATTGAATTATAATTTTAAAACATTAATTTCCATATAAATAAATACTGAAAACCATTTTTAAAACATGGACATTAAAGATAAATATTTATAATAATAAATCTTTAAAACATTTAAAACGATATTTTTGTTAAATAGTTTTTAACAAAATGAGATACTCTTGAATAAAAATAATAGCGGAATAACATTTAATCCGAACTTTATTATATCCTAAGAATAAAATGATTCATGATATAATATGTAAAAGGATAGTATAAACACCATATAAGAGTAAATTGGTTTATAACAACAATGAAGTCTCAAAAGAAATGTAAAATGAGATGAAATCCATTATAAAAAAGGTATCCTTAAATTAAGGAGAAATCAATCTCAGAATTATGTGTGACAAATATAAATACACCCAATATAAGTGGATATTAAGTGTAAAACAATAAAAGGTCATTCACACATATTCAAAGGATGACATATTCAATAACTACATGTTGAACCCAAAGAAATCCAAATTGGGTTAAAAAGTTCCCTTGGTAAAATTCGACAGCCTAACGGTGTCACTTCAAAATTCAGAAAATGAGTTGATGAGAGACAAAAAGGGTATCTCATCACTTGGACATAAAATTAAATCAATAAGGATAAAAAAGAACAAATCCCAACATAATAGTATGTGAATTAAAAGACATAACAAAATAAGTCTTTTAAAAAGAGGAGGGTGAAAGGTTCCCTTACCGACTTGGGTAACTTTCGAAACATACACCCCGTGAAAGAAGGAAAATATAACATTGATGTAAATACTCATAAATGAAATTATTATACACAATTAGTAATGTAATGGGCAGTACATACACCACTTCAAAGGAAATTGTGGCAAATGTAGCATAAATCTCACAGGAATAAGAGTGAGATGAAAAATCCCTTACGAAAACTCGGCAGCCTAACGGCGCCACAAAAATGGATTGATGAGATCAAATAGGGTCTCTCATCATATTATCATAAAGTTTACAGAATGAGGAATATAAAAGAACATCCCCAAACATAACAAAGAGGAGCTTAAAAGAAGTGACATAAAGGAGAGTACTTAAAAATAAATAGAGAGGTTAGATCTCTTACAAAAATTCAGTAGCCTAACGGCGCCACTCAAAACTTCCAAAATGGATTGATGAGAGATAATAGGGTCTCTCATCATATGAACATAAAAATTACAGTAAGATTAATATAAAATAACATCCCAATCAAAAGAAATATGAGCTTAAAAGGAATGGCATAAAAGAGTGTACTTAAAAAGAAAGAGAGGAGTAGGATCCCTTACCTCAGGTCCGACTTGACTCGATCGTTCTTTAACGTCCTGAATAATAAACTTGAGTTAATTTATACTTTCTTAAGAACCTTTTTCAAGTTCATTATTACTTTTATGTCAATTATTGACATGTTATAAACATTATGTAATCATTTATGTTAATAATGTTTGTTTTGTCGATATTTGGTTCTTAAGTCAAAAGTGGACTTCTTACAATTACATGTTGTTCGTGTGGTCAAAGGTTATTTATATTCAGAATGACATTACTGATTTGGATATCATATATATCATATATATCTATAATATAAATGTATTTATAATATCACATAATCATTTAGAGGTGAGAAATGAAATGCACCGTTCATGGAGAAGGTAAGCCGTACGTACGGATGAACGCTACTTTCATTTCTATGTCATATTAATGGAATTAAAACTAAATGAGAGGTATGTATATTTTAATTCAAGAATTATATTAATCATTTAGATGTAACATATATCATATATATCCATTATATATATGTTCTTATAATAGTACATTACATTTGGGGATAAGAAATGAAATGCACCGTTCATGGAGACGGTAAGCCGTACGTACGCATGAACGTTACTTTCATTTCTATGTCATATTAACGGAATTAAAAATGAATGATATATATATATATATATTATAATTACAGTATAATATATATTTTATATAGGTCACATATGATCATTAATTTCATTCTTTATACATTCCATGTATTGCATGTATGAGTCACATCACTTGAGGGGGCAGTAGTCCACACTTCCTCATATGAAATTATCGCATTTACACAACATGAAAAGAATAAAAGTATGGTTTAAATATAAAATACAGAAGCATATAGTAAACATAAATACCAGATATATCATATATAAAATACAGTCACATCATAATGGCCACCTTTAAAGGTGTTAAAAGAATATTGAACAATCATCATTTCGTGAGGCAGAAAATCGCCAACCACAGAAACAGTATGTTCTTTAACCAATAGACAAAGGTGTGTGTAAGTGTAGCTCGAATCCTTATTATAAAAACATCCTATTTTATTTAAGATACTGTATTTGTTACAAAAGAAATGAATAAAACGAGTTTAGGGGGTTGGAGAAGCAAAATAAAACAAAAGGACACAAGTGAAGACATTACTTTAAAATCGGGTAACTCCCTTTGGTTTGAGCTCAAAGGCTTCCTTGGGAAGACTTCTGCCCAAAGTGGGGATTCAAGGAATTATAGAGGGATGTGGAGAGACAAAATGGGTAGGGGTTGGCCGAGCCAATGGCTTTGGAAGTGTGGGTAAGGAGGTAGAGGTGGGGGCCTTTTATAAGAGGAGAGGAGGGGCACACTTGGAAAGTAAAGAAATGTTACTTTATTTGAAAATGAGTTTAGGATTTAAAAGGTCCCACATTGATATAATTAGAGTATAAGGTGATAAGGGTTCTAAATCCACCCATCCAATAGGTTTTGGACATGTGTAGGTCTTAGATTTTACATTATCTTTCAATTTTATTTTAATCGTTAAATAATGAGGTCATCGCTGCATCATCATGATGTCATACATAATTTAATTTATTTAATGTATAAAAATTATAAAAAAATACTATGATGTATTAAATAGTTTTAGCTTTCCATTTATTATTTATAGTCAAAAATATGACTTGTATAACCCCATTTAAAAATTGTTTTAGTAAAACATCTCATGTTTGTGTCATTTTTACTTTAACATTAAATAAAAAGATATTTATGTCATTTTCCAACCAAAGTGGATCCATGGGCCCCCAAGTTGACCCATGGATTTTATTGGTCGGCCATGACACATACAATGAGGGTAGGACATGTGTCTAGGTCATTTAATTTTATTAAAACATTATTCTTACCTTAAACTACACTAATTACCTCTAATCGCGATTAAAAACTTAATAAGTTACTATTCACCAAAAAATTATTTTAACTTCATTGAACCACATTTTACTTCTTAATGACAACCATGTATGTCGGATTTTTGAAATTCAAAACACAATGATGGAAAAATTTCATTTAAACAGAAAATCAGTTTTTATAAGTACCACTTAGTTGTTTCACTATTCATCAAAAATTGAAGTTTTTCAGAAAATTACCAAAAGTTCACCCTAAGATATATTTGATATTCCGAATTCAAAAATGATGTCTATTTTACAAAATTCAGAACATATAGATTGAATTAATTAATTTAATAATTAATTCCCACTGTCAAAACAAATAGCATGTTTTTATGAAACTAAATGTATCAAAAGATTGACACTAGTTTAAGTTTGATTTCAAAGTGAAATTAATTTCAATGACCACTATTGGATTAAATGGTAAAAATATATTATAATTTCACTTTAAAACCAATTCAAAAGATAATCTAATCATATAATTAAATTATATTAAAAGAGGTTTTGAATTAAAATATAACATTTATCACTATTCATTAAAAATTGAAGTTTTTTGGAAAAATACCAAAAATTTACACAAAGTAAATTTTTATGTCCCGATTCTAAAGAAGAATATTATTTTGTCAAATATAACACATAATATTGTCAAAAAGTGGATTTAAAAGAGGTTCTCCATCAAAAGGCGGTTAATTGACCTTTTAAATTATATTAGAATGTTTACGCTTAAAATTGGATTCGTTTGCATTTTTAATCCTCTAACATTTATTGTAAAAAGTAAAAATATTTCACAAACATATATCATCATTTTGTAGTTAGTTCTGTTCATTCCCGCCATTACAACGGTTAGGCATTCACTACTATTTAAAATAATATTATTTTATTATTAGAGTGCAACGTAAGATTCCCAAGAAACTCGTTGTTGCGTGTTGGGTATGCCATCGAGCATAGAATCCCCTTTAAAGTCATATTAATATTTTATTCACAAATATGGATAAATGTGAAAATGTCATACTCTTTATTTACCTGGGGTGTTACATTTATCATCACTTGGAAAAAATTTCTAGTAAGGCCCCAATTTATTAGTGCTAGAAATAAAGTGTTGATAGAATAATTTATCAACACCAATAAAAAAGAACAAATAAATGTGGGCCTTTTTTATTAATTGTAAAATGTATATCATAAAGTGGAATACTTCATAAAAAAAATATTTTAATAAAAAAATATTATTATATGAATATATTTGTATGGATATAAATATAGTACATATTTTTTAAATATGTTTTAGATAAGGATAAATAGGAATTTACACTTAATATATGAAATATTTTGTGAAATTAGAATATCAAATAACTAAAAAAACATTATAAACTTATAATTTTTTAATTGTAATCAATTAATTGTCATTTAATAATATTTGGATGCCATAAAAATTAAATGAATTAATGAACTGTCTAAGAGAAGTAAAAAACATGACTTTAACTTCAAATAACCATAAATTTTGATATGGGTGTCTATTTGAGCACAAAAAAAAAATCGAAGAATATGAGGATCTCTATTCCATGGTGACTTAGGAGAACCCCAATCATGTTTCTCAAGTCCAAAAAAGGCCCATAAGGCCTCCAAAATTTAGTTTTTAGTCGGGGTTTCCCAATTTTTTAATATTTCATAGAACTTTAGCCTCATTTAATGGGTTCTAACATTATTTGTTATGGTGAAAGCTGAATTTATTCACAAGGATTAACTTCATATGGATATTTTGGTTTTGAAGTTTTATCATGTTTGAAAATGTAGTTTTATTTATAATAAATATATTTATTTTTATTATATTTACTTATATTAAATAACTTGTACAAATATATATATCAACATATTTATATAAAAATATATTATTAAATATAAAACATAAAATTTTTTTATTCATTTTATATAACCTAAAAAAATTATCCATTTTATTTACCCTATAAAAATGCATTAATATGTATATATATATACACATGTACATGTATTGTTTATATATAAACATGCATGTGTCAATAAACCAATACATATATATGTATATTATAATATTTTTAAATAAATATATGTTCTAAAAATGTTTTTAAAATAACAACTAACCATTTTTGGCATTATAAAAATGTGTAAATATATATATATATAGTTATAAAAAAATATATAATGTTTATAAATAAATAAATGTGTGTATTAATAAATAAAAATAAATACATGTTATATTTTAGTATATACAAATTAATAAAATATAATATATATATATATAAATCACAGAAAAACCAAAACAAAATTGATTTTATAGATGAATTTAAAAATACTTTTATAAATATATAAATAATCAATATACATGTAAATATATAAATATATATATATATATATATATTAAATAATATACAATAAAAAATCTTGGTGCAATGGTAAAAGTGTACGAGTTACAAAGTAGACATACGCAGATCAAATCTAATTGTGTATAAGAGGCTGGAATTTTGAAAAGTTCTAATAAAGGTGCGGTTGTCCAGTGCATGAAAGGAACTGATAAAGGGTGGGTAAGAACTAATAATGGAAGTAGAGGAGGTATAATAGAGGGTCTTAGAGTGGTCCTAATATAAATAATTTCCCCCATTTATTAATTATTAAAAATAGGAATGGATAAAGGACCCCTTTTACAATAGAAAAAAAGCACTAATAAAGGCCCCCTTTAGCAGTGCTAAAAAAAAGATAAATATCCCATTTATCAGAATTTTTAGCTATGCAAAATGGAGAATTTATCAGTGATTTTTCTTAGAAATGTTTAATCCTTAACTTGAAGCTCACTTTTTTATTCAATGATTAATAAATAGTTATAATGTCCCTTTACTAGTGCAGTTAAAATCAAATTTCTCATTTGTGATGGTAGCACATCTGGGGTAATGGATTAAGGAGAAGAGATATTCATATAGGAAGAATAGATGGAAGATATAAATAGATAAGAAATGTTTTTGTGTACTTGACCTAATTTATATTTTCCTCAGTGAATCACTTAGATTCTTCAGGCATGTACTCAAACATTTCATAAACATTCCAGTTGTGGCATTCAAATATAAATTAGTTGTAATCTCTCAGTTATATATACATTTAAAACATAAATAAAATTTTAATTCTCCTGATAATGTCATCCTAAAAGACATAAATAATAGTGATTGAAAACATATAATATGAACAAAATATAACCATTTTAAATTCTCTCTCCACATTAATCATATAATATAACTAACACATATCTCTCTATTATTATAGGAACATTTTTTGTAGTGAAATATAGATAAGTTATTATTTTTATGTCACTATATCTCACCTTATAATATAGATTTTTGATGGAATAAAATATTATTTACTTCATTTATGCTATAAATTACAAATAAATACCATATCATACCATAAGATACATACAAAATACAAAATATTTATATTGGGATTTTTGGAATGTCTCTATTAATCTACAACTTTCACAAAACCTCATAGAAATTATTCCATTAAAACTTATATTATATCATACATAATATAATGTGAAAAAATATCCAAAAAACCTATTGTTTATTTATACAATACTCATGGGAATATATTTCTAGAATCACCAAGTATTTCATTATATGAAAATTATTTATAAATAATCATCCAAAAATGAATTTAGATAAAATATAAATAACTTATAGAGAAAATTTTTATGTGTTTTACAAATATTAATAGACATTCGTAATACCAAAAATTTTAACCCTATGGAGATATGTAATATTGAAAAAATTATATGCATTTTGCAATACAAAATATTAAATTAAATAAAGGCCTCAGGAAATATATCCATTCTACTTGGGCTATAAATATATATAGTGTTTTTTTATAAAACCTAGAATATAATTATGTTTGACATCAAATTTGACATGAAAAAAAATAATATTTGATAGTAATTTTACACCACTATAATTTTTGATATATTTAATTTTTAATATATTCTATCTATTCAAAAGCTTGTGATCCATGCAACACTAGGTTTAAACAAAACACAATACTGTATTAAAATATTATAATTTGAAACGTGACTACTATAATATATCCATCAGGTTGGTGGGGGTGAATTGTAATAACTGAATTATGAAAATAGTATGGTTTAAACATGTATAATAAAAATTCAAGTCAATTTTATTTATTGGAAATAAAATAGTAATCTTTTGAATGAAAATAAAATGTTTCATAAAAACCCATATTTTTTAAAAGACATTTTAATCACACTTTGTGACCCTATTTTAGATTTAATTTTCACTAATTTATGAAAATATATTTGAAAATTTAAACATTAATTTTGAAATATTAATTTAAAAATTATTATTTTTTGAATTTTTTAAAATTTCCGGAAAAGATTAATTTTTAATGAATAGTGAAAACTATTTATTTTTAATGAAAACAGACTTTTCATTTAAATTTTTTTCAAGGATAAATTTTAATTTAAAGTGGTTTTAATGTAAATTTATTTCAATTTTATTAAAATTTCACTAATTTGTGTAATTTTAATCAATTTAATAAATAATTATGGTATAAAATATTTTTCAAAATTTGAAATTTTTTCTTTTGAAAACCCATTTTTTCTATGCATTTATAGATTAAATTTTATACCAAATTCTACAATTTATATGAATTAAATTGGGAAAATTTTATTAAAAATTTAGAATCAAAATAAATTATATTATACAAAAATTCCAAATAATTTTTTTACAATTATAAATAGTAAAAATGTTAAAAATTAATTGTCACTATTAATTTGAAAATAATTTATTGGGTGTTAAAATAAGAATATAAAGGTTAAAAATGACCTCAAACTTTCCAAAAACACATTTTATTTACATATTTATACCTTATAACCTCTAATTTTGTTTAATGATCCATTTTGGATCATTTCTTCCTTTAAAAAATCATGGTGTAGTTTATTCTTTTGAAAAATTCTATGTCTGTCCCCTCCCCCACTTATAAAAGGCCCCCAAATCTCCTCCCATATTCACACTTACACATTATTGTTTTTACAATACCTAATAAATAACTTAATTAATCTTCTAAAATCAACCTAGATCTATTTTTGATCATAAATTCTTTATAGGACTGCATTTGGTGCAAGCCTAGAGGGGTTATATGAAAAAGATGTAACATTCTCAAATGATCATTTTTATTTTATGTCTTATTACACCTTCTTAAGATATTATTCAATAATGGTAGTATAATAAATATAATATATTTCATATATTAGGATTTTTTATGTTAATGTTATAAGATTTACCCATATACTCTTCCATTAAATATGTAATTAAATCATAAATTGTGTGTATGGGGGAATACCACCTCACAAACCACCATAACCCATTTTCCTTCAAAACCTATCACAGTTTGATATAATGACAGATTTAATATTTTTATATAATAACTATATCATGATTATAATTATTTAATTACAATACAACATATAACTTCTTAATTTTCACTCTGTTTAAAATACGATTACTTCGCTCGTGTGTACATTTTTGTAACAACTCAGATTTTATCTGTTCTATTTTTAGAAAATTATAAGGAAAATAATGAGACCAGGTGCTGTGATGGCATGATATTTCAATGCCCAGAGTGCTCGTAATGATTTGTCGAAAAAATGTTCTGTTTTTAAATAGCGTAAGTGAGCAGTTTACCTAAAAAAGTATAATAACTCTTAAATAGGTTCCTCGATAAAACATATAAGGGCACTTTTTCATTCAAAGTAGTGGGTCCACCCTAGGTGTGTCTTGATTTTAGTCGGGTCAGGTCTCTAATATGAAAACCAAAAAATGGAATAATCGTAAATAAAATAAATAAAATAATTTTTTTTCAAGTCCTTGTAAATCATGAATGGTGAATTGGATTGGAATTTGAGACCACCATTGATATCATGAGGGCTTTATTTTCTAAGGCTGAGCCTAACATTAGCCAGTGTGGGCGTACTTTGGAATGTATTTTTTGGGACGTGACCATCAATAAAATAATTAAATAAAAGTTATCTTATTTTTTGTATCCTTATATCTAAAATATGATAACTTAGATTGAAAATATAAGAGTACCATTGAGCTCGTGTGGATGTTATTTCCTTAGGCAGAGCATATCTTTGATCATATTAGGTCGAGGGTAAAAGATGAAGTTTGTAATTTTTAAAAGAGAAAAAAATAAATTTAAAGAAGTTTATTTTATTTCCTATTAATGTTTCGCATCATGGCGATGGAGTGGCACTACGACAGAGCTACCATATCTCCTTTAATAAATTATGTAGCGTGGCTATGATTTTTCAAATCAAAACAGTTATGTAAATGTGTAAAATCATTAATGTGTTTCCTCTATTATTCTAGTGTAGGGTACAACATTAGAATTCATTATGTTGTAGATTTCTATGGAACCATAATGTTTCTCTAAGGAAAGGTGGAGAAGGCTCTCTCACCGGCGACGATAGATCAAAGGTTAGGAAACGATCAAGAGGTGAAGAATCGACTAACTCCAGTTGAATAAGGATCAACCTGGCGATGTGACTTCAATATATATCTACAAGTGATCCAAATGTAGGTATGGGTTGTTATTTAAATTCCATCCTTTCCCCATCTTTGAATTCCTATGATGAACATGGATCGATTGATGAATGGATCAGTTCATGGATCAGGCATATTATTGAGGGATGAGTTTCACCTTGTGGGGTTTATTGGGGATTGATGATCATTTGATTGATTTCTAGATTGTTCATCATTTTCTTGATCCTTATAATAGATTATATTGATGTCAGAACGAACAAATGGCCAAGGTTCTATCCTCAGGTTTCTTATTGTGCTTTTCTCCCTCACATTCTTCACATAATTCACGGGTTGACGAATGATCGATCATTGCGCAACCATTTCTTGGTGCAACGATCTGACATCTTGGATCTTGAATGGACACAGAATAATGGAGGTGCGATGATGATAGTGGAAAATGGATCGATATGGTGTCTAATATATCGTCACTCGAAGGATATTTCACCACGGTAGATTTAAATGAGGATTCAAATCCATGATGATGATGAACACTACCCGAGGACTCTATAAAATCTTCCAAATTGAAAAATGAACAACAAGAACACATCTAATGGCCCGCAGAAGGCCCCACCAATGCACCGGTGGTGATGAAGGAGGCCCGCGACATCCGCTGTAGGTGGTTCGATGAACATGGCTAGCATGCCACATCACGTGGTTGAAGTCCGTAGTCTAGTAGGACTGCATTGGGGATCCACAGGGCCCACGAAATCTTGGGTGGATAAGACCGGCCCACTCCCGTAGGCCAGGTTGACCTAGCGGGTCAGGTCAGATGTGGCGGGTCTGGTCGGGTTAGTCCATCCGGGTTGGACTGGTCCCGAACCCAACCAACCCCTTTTTACAATAATAGCCATAACATTCAAATAGTAAGTCTGATTCATGAGCCATTTGCAGCATTGGGACTCTCACAATGAGGCGTTACTTTTTATGTTTCTTTTTGGGATGTTAATAGGAACTGATATAACTGTGGAGTCTACCTTTAGTTCTTCCCTTGAGGGTTCAATACAGAATTCTGTGGAAATACACCTGAGAGACGAGTCGCAGATAGAGTTTAAAATCCTCTTTCAGATTGGAGTGATACTCTATCACCTCATATGGAGTATGTTGGGTGTTAAAGTGAGCTCCGAATGTAGGGTGTTATTCCTCTCTCTAGTGGGCCATATCATAGAATTTGTGGTATTATTCAAAATCCCCTACTTTAAGATCCACCTAGTAGGGTTCGTTGTATGTCATGAGAATCCCCTATAGTGAAGGTAGTAAAGATTGGGTTCGTGGTATTCATCGAAATCCCTTATTTGTATTTCATGACCTTTGACCAGCATTTTCTCTTTGGGCGGAGCCCATGTTGGGCGGGAACTCATGTAAAAGTACCGGTTGACGTCTAGTATTGACAAGTGAGACTCCCAGAATGAGCACGATTTGAGTAGAATCATGTCACTAACGATTGACTGTGAGATACCTTATCTTTCATTATCGCTGTTTTTGAGTGTATCTTGATATCCTTTATGTATCTATGAGTGTATAATTTTGTATCAAGATCTGATTCTTTCCTTTGTGACTTGACCTGATAAGTTTACCTTGGGTAGTTCTTAGTGTGTCTTCTTGGGTCCTGGTCCAATGAGGTTGTACCTCTTTGCGAGGGTATCTGATGAATACATTAATTAAGGAGTGAGCTCTCTCGGAATGAGCATGCCTTGAGAAGAATCCTTTGACCAAGGACTTGCATGTTATATCGAGAATCCTTTTCTTAGTGAGACCAAAAATCTTAGGGAAACTGCATTTAGTATCAAGACCAAATGTTCTATCAAATACTTTTGGTAGACTTGATCTACATGGAAACTATTAGATAGCTCTAGGAGTAGAATATCCCATAATCGAGCATGCTACGAGTGAAACCATATGGATGGAAGTGGAGGAGATGTTGCATCTTGGAATCCTTTACTAGTATACTAGGATGTTCGTGTTATTTGTGTTATTGAAATATACCAATTTTTAGATGAATGTACCATTTTTCTGGTGTTTTCTTTTTGGTCTATTATATTTTGTTTCAGGGACCCCTTTTGAGTATTGTTTTACTCACCCCTGCACTGTATTTTTCTGCATGTGTCATGTCTTTTGATGTTGACCGTACATTTGGTAGAGTCCTATGCAGAGTAGGACCAGGACCAGGACCGGACGATTCCCTGTTAGATCAGACGAGCCAAATTGTTTCTGGAAGCTTCCTACAACAGCTTCAGTGCCCTTATTTTCAGGTTGTAATTTAGAATTGTATTTCTTTTAGTGGGCTCATTTCTGGCCTAGTTTCACTTTAATGATTTACTTTCTATCATACTCTGTTGTTGGGTTGTAGTGGTATGCATGCATTCTCTTTACTTGGTTTTTTTCACTATTCATCCCTATGGCTTGGAGTTGGGTGTGTGTGTAAAAGTTCTTAAGAAAATTACTCCCATTTGTGGGAAATTCCTACTCGGTGCTGGTCTCTATACGCTGGGCTATCATAGGTGATCATGAGGTATTCACAAAACATGCCATGGGAGAAGGGTGGTGATAGTTGAACTATCTCCCCACGAAGTAATGTGATTCATTTTTTACTTATGATTTACATGGAATGTATCAATGATAAATTTAATGAATATATTTGAGATATAATAAATGATATAAATTCAATGAAATCAATATGTCATGATCTCCCATATGCTTTCACATGTTAAGGGAATGATATCGTCGCTCTGGAGTACCTACGACCTTCCATCTCTATGAAATTATGAAACTCATTTTCCATTCCCAAACATCAATATTGGTTCTAGTAATTTATATAAAGAGTAAATATGATATTTATAACATTATTATCATTATTTAGATAATTTATTCATATCCTATTTATATGAACTAGAACTTTTATGAAAAAACATGCATAAGAAAATATAGAAATTAACACTTGAAACAATGAAAATAATAAAATAATATTAACAACTAGGTGGTAAAATGTTCTAGGAATATCATATAAATTATTAAAAATATGATTATGGTTCTAGTATAAATTAATTTCATGATTAAAATCATTATAAAAGCATTTAAATAACATTAAATCAAAATAAATCATAATGTTAAGGACTTCATCTCAATTTCCCTTCAGTGAGGGATATTACAAATATATGCACCTAATTTATTTTATATGGTGTATATAATACCAATGTGAAATGAAATATATTTCATATTTAAAAATTAATTATATTTTATTATTCAATTTTAATTAATTTACCCATGGTTATTTGACTCTAAAATTATCAATTTGTAAATAATTTAACGACTGAATTTATTTTAATTAGGTAAAATTAATTATTCATTGTACCTGATAATCTAAGATTATATGTGTAATATAATTTTAATTTATTATTTTTTATTTCAAATTGTGTTATTTGAATTTAAATTTGATATATATAAACAATTCATTGATTAATTCATACTTCAACGCTACAATCATTGTAAAGGTTTATTTCAAAATCCCTTTTTAACTAGGATTATTTAGGATTGAATTTACATTGAAGGAAATTATTGGATAAGTGGATTATAAAAACCTTTAAATTTCTTATCATATACTGACTCATGGGGTTTTAAATTAATAAAACCATTTTCCACTCTTTGGTACTTAAAATGATTGTGAAAATACTGTTAAGAAAATATTACTTTATTTCTCTATTTGGTTGAAAATCCTTTTTCTTCTAAAAAATTGATGTATAAAAATTATTTATAATTTATTTTAAAATTATTCAACAGATTTATTAAATAAATATTTACCCATTTATTAATTTTTTAGAAAAACATAAAGGAATATTTATTTTATTTACCAAAAAATGTATGTTTATATTTTACAAAAAAAATGAAAGGAAACATTGTTTAAATTTTTATAGAAGGGGTATAATTTCCCATTATCTTGACTACTCAATGTTTGAATTATTAATTTTTATGTTTAAAATCTAGTTTCAAATAATATTAATTTCAAAATATTTTATTAACATTTAAATTTTAAAAAAATTATCAAATGAAAAAAGATATTTTCCTAAAGAATGATTTTAATGATTTTTTTATGAAATTTCTATTAATTCCTAAAAACAACGAGTTATTTCACATTTACTAAACAATGTATATGTTCTGTTGATACTGTATTTATTATTTTTAGGGATTATTCCTAACCATTTCGACAAGGGAATGTATTCACTTTCACTTTGTTGATTCATTTTTGTGGTCATTAACATTCCCTATAAATATTCACTCTCTTGTGATCATTAGAAATTAAATTTAACCTAAATATCTATATTAGTTATCATGGATATATTTATTTCTTAAACAATATATAATTTATATATATCATGGTATACATTTTATTTTACTTTATTAATTTTTTTAATATTGATAAAACTTTATTCTTTACCCAATACATATATTTTATGATAATGCTCATTATTCTTGATTAAAATTAGTTATCTAATATATAAGGAATTATTTGGACACAAAAATACCGCTTGTGTATTTTTAATGATATCCCCTAAATTCATCAGTAGTCTTATGAGAATAATTAGTCAGCTAGTATTTGATAATTGTGTTTCTAGTGTATACCTACTTATCAGTTTTATATTTCCCTTTGAAATATATTTATTGTAGAGGTATCATGATAAATGAGATCCAGACATCCAATAATTAATCAATTCATTCATTAATAATTTATTAATTATTATCCATGATATTTTTTTCAAAGAAAATATCTCTCGATTCATTTAATAATCATTTTATTCTTTCAGTTTCACATATTTTTAGTTATTCCTCTTTTCATATTGATTATTGGTGAACTATCAATGATAGTCATGTTATTTTAATGGATTGTGTGTTCAATTATTTACATTTCCCTATTGGTTATTCCTTATCTATTATAGATAGTAAAGTTATTCAAATGGATTGTGTGTTCAATTATTAACATTTATATATTATTTTTTCCTTATCTACACTTCATATTAATTTTATTTAAATGAAATGTGATTTTAGTAATTTAACATTCCAGGTTGATTATGCTAATTGATTTATGAACAATTTAACTACACTTAACCCTTATAATGCATTTGATCTCATGATCTATTTTTTTCCTTTCCTAAGAATATAGGAAGTTTAAGAAGAAATATATGCAAGTATATGATAGAGGTAATAATGATATACTTGAATAAAATTATGCTGTAATTGGTGTATTCAAATGTAATGCTAAACTCAGGAATTGATATAGTTTACCAAGGCTAGTAAATTGTTTGGTTCTTTTGTGATGTGATACATTATATCTTATTCCAATATAATAAATTAATCACTTGATCTAGGATACTAGTGTTGGGTTTAATACAGTTTCTATCATAGGAAGTTTGTTAGAGACTATGAGAACTTGGTTAAGGAAAAAATAGATTAAGGAACATAATACTATAATAAACATTGAATATAAGTATAGAATAATGTACTAATGTTTTAGTATGTAAGATATTATGTGGTTTTATGATATATACACCAATTTATGAATACTAGAAGTGGATGTGGTTCTGTAAAACTTATACGTTGGATTAAAAAATTGAAAAAAGGAATGTTAGGCTTGACTAAAGAATTACCTGGTACACAAAAAATGAACATCATTACACACTTGGTTTGTCACTACTGGGGCACATTCTTGGGATAATTCAAATTTTATTTTCAAAATATTATAAAGGATTTGAATAGATAATCATAATGAATAACCAAGGTTAAGCCTATGAGGTCTAAGATTGGAATGATTGTGTCATGGTTTATACATTACATAATTAAATCTTCATGATTTTGTGGTTTCCCACTATGATTATTATTTCTTACACTATGATTTTTTGGTTTTATTAAATGGATGGAACCCAAAGTAATCAAGAAAAAATTTAATTTGAAGGAAAAAGTGTTTAACATGAACAAAAAATATATTATTATAGTAGTGAATGATATAATTATTATACATAATTAGTTTTCCCGAAATATGATTAACAATCTACAAATTAACCAACTATCAGACTCACAAAAAAAGAGAATGATAGAGTTATCTTCGAGATCGAGTGGTGAAGACCATGGAGGTAATATGGCTCAAGTTCCTTCATGTCAAAAATTTCTATATGAACACTCAAGAAAATGTTTCAACAGAATGGTAAAATGGTTTTTATATGGAAAATATTAGCATAAATAATTGAATTTCTGAGGAAAATAAAATTTATAATGAAAGGAAAAAAATATCATCATAGAGATGAATTTTTAGTTCATTGTATTAAATGTGGGGAACCTAGGAATTATACAATTCCATTACAAATTTTAATGGTCAACTCGAATGTCACGACCCGTCCTCGGGGCCCGTGCTGTGACTACCCCAAGCCCGCCTTCCACAGGCCAGGGGCTGGCGACTAGCACCCAAGGCGTAAATCCCGATAACTGGGAAGGCATTGCCTTTATAAAAGTAACAAAACACCACAGAGTACAAGAGGAAGTAAAACACTAAGTACAAAAAGAAGTGCTGAAAAGTAAATGGGCCAGAATAAAAACCCAAAATAAAGTACAACTAGAACTGAACAAAGTACAACAGAAAAAGACAACAGCTGGAGGGACGGAAGCGGCTCCTGGGTCGTCCTCCTTGGATCATACCTGAAGGGTTGGTACAGATGGCGCAGCTCCTGGATCGTCCACCACGAATCCTACCTGAAGGGTAGGTACAGATAGCCTCCACAATGCTCTCGTCCGTCAACCTCCTCCGAGTGTCGTCTCGCCGTGAAGTCCACCTCCGGACACTGACTTGTCATGTAGTCCACCTCCGGGTACCGTCCAGTCCTCGAACACTCAGCCTCCGTCAGCACTGCCTGTCGTCTGCAACCAACACAACGAGGTGTGGGCATAGCCCATGTAGGGGTGAGTATAACGATACTCAGTAGGGACCCCGAGACCCTCAAGGTCTCACTAAATCCACAAAGGATAACCACAAATAAGATCTCAACAGATAACCTCTACTTAGGTATATGCCCATACATATACCTAAGTTATCAAGTAACCCATCTCAATCATGAGGAAACAAAAGGATCATGAGATCAACGGATAACCACTACCCAGGTATATGCCCATACATATACCTAAGTTATCAAGTAACCCATCTCAATCATGAGGAAAAACAAAGGTCAAAAGTCTCAGCTCAAACCAGGATTTTCATTATCGAAACCGTAACTGCTGAAGAACTCCGTCTCTGGAGTGTACAGTGGACCTGTCACGACTCCGAGGTACTGCTCACTAACCTAAGACTGCTGAGGTACTCCTCCTGTCAAGTACTGTGGGCCAGCCACCCAAACACAGTAGTGCTTCCCACCGAGGTATGTCACCCAAACACAGTAGTGCACACCCCCTAGTAGCCTACAGAGGTACTCTCCGGACGAGTACCGCGGGTCTGCACTATCACACAGGTAGTGCTCCGTCCACCATGGTTCTGCACCCAAACAAAGTAGTGCTCCGTCCACTGGTCTATTCGACTCACTCCAAGTCGAGTCGGTCAAGCAGTCGTCAGGTCTCAGTCGGCTACACGGTCTCCATACTCCGCACGCTCGACACTGGGAGGGTCCGCTCCACAAGCTGCAAGTCGATACTCCAAGTATCTCAAGGTCCCACTAAGAAGTATCTCAAAGGACCGCCTCGTCACAGGGGTCTCAACGCAACAGACGGCGCGTCGATCAGACGCCCGGTCTGTGAGTTATTAGCCTTTTCGTCCCAGGGGCCCGATTGGTTTCGTGAGCGAACCAAACCTAGCCATACTCCACTTGCGTCCAAAACTCGGGCGGAGTGAGCCAAAAGATCCGTCTCACTAAGAGGAAACTAACAAAGCCGACGACACGTCAATCAAACGTATGTAGCTCAATATATGAGTGTTTCCGCTCCGAGGGCCCGGTTGGTTTCGTGTACGAACCAACCCAGCCGAACCCAAAGTATTCCGAAACCTTGAGTGCGATAAACCGAAACGACCGTCTCGCTCCAAGGATTGCGTTTCCGCTGAAGGCGAGTCATTTGGAGGCCCGTAGCTCAAGTTACGGGCGTTTGAATGAAAGTCGTCCGAAGACGGGGGGTCCGGGCCCGGGCCGACCCGGCCCGACCCCCCTGGTTGGCCCGAACCGGGTCGGGTCCGACCCGGTTGGCCCGGCCCGGCCCGACCAAGGCCGGTCCGGCTCGGCTCGGCCGAGCGGCCGAGCGGCCGACGCGGGGGAAAGCCGCCGCCCCGCGTGACACCCCCGCGGCACCCGCGGGGTGTCGTCCAGACAGCCGGACGCGCCGCGTGACAACCCCGCGGCACCCGCGGGGTGTCGCCCTGGACACCCGCGGGGTGCTGCGTGACAACCCCGCGGAACCCGCGGGGTGGCGCCCTGGACACCCGCGGGGTGCCGCGTGACAACCCCGCGGCACCCGCGGGGTGCCACCCTGGACACCCGCGGGGTGCCGCCGCCTCCGGCCGCCGGCGCCGCCACGCCGGCGACCCGCGCCACCACTGGCTTCCGCGGGCCGCCGAAGTCGCTCCGGTGGCCCGTTTTCCTTCCCGTCTGCGCCGTTGTTCCTCCTGGGTTCCGTTCTTCACTACGGGATCATCAAACATCCGTTGCGGCACGTTCCGTCGTCGCCCGCCAAATCCGCAAAACACGAAGAACGACGGAGGGTTGCCGGGCCGTGTTCGTTTGACCTGCACCCTCCGTGTTAGATAAAAGCAATGAGAGGAAAAAAAATGTTCAACACATGAACCGACAATTTTAAAAAAATAAAATTGTTCATTTGAAACCGGTTCTTTAATTTTTAAAGAACGTTCACGGGAATGTAAAGAGGGGTATTCCAAAATATAAAATCCCTACCTCAGAGTCGTCGCGCGTGAGCGTTCTTCGCGGAATTGCTTGTCGCGGAAGAGGGGGGATCGTCGCGTCGTCGCGGAACACGGCGTTGAGTCGGCGAACTCAACGCACCATGAAACAACAGATTTAATTTTAATTAATTAAATCTGTGTTTTGGTTAAGAACCACGAAGGAGATAAAAAGGAAGGTCCGAGACTCTTACCTCAAGCAGCCGATCGAAGACCCGTCGCGGAGGAAGAGACGTCGCAGAAGAACGTTGTCGGCGTCGCGGATCACGGCGTTGCGTCGTGAATTTCCGGGTTCGGCATTCTTCCCGTTCTTCGCGTTCTTCGCGTTCTTCGCGTTTTTCGCGAAGGAGGAAGAAGATACAAGGATTCTGTCTCAACGAGAAATCCTCCAAAAAAAAAGATAGGTTGGTCTTATTTTATTATTATGCCAACACACGAAAGGGGGGTAAGTAACGACCCATCAATTCGTTGAATTAATTCAACGAAATAAATAGCTCATTTAATTTACGAAAATAAACCGCCCAATTAAATGGTCTGATAAGAAATTAAGAAAACACGTCAGTTGACTTTCATAAAGACGGGTTTTCGCGGGTGCGTTACTTAGCGGAAAGAAATGACGGGGCTCGTGCGGGCCCCACCTCACAAATATCCTACCAAGAGGGTAGGATATTTCTGGATAGTATCCTATCCGGTTCAACTCAGTTTAAGACGCTTTTAAGTGGCTTCAAGCGGCTTCAAGTGAAATGAAAAATAAAATTGTCGCACAATTTTATTTTATTTCATAACTTAAAACCCAAATAAAATTAAAAACCACACCAGGTAAAACACAACTCTGGAAGAGGAGTTTCTATGAAAATACCGGCGCTACGATCCCATCGGTGCCCTCAGAATTCGATTCCGGGAACCGGTTCAAAAGTTAGAAAAACCTGCATGTTCGTTCACTGAACGTACCCGAGCCAAACTTCAGAAAATGATTCCGGGCACACCGGGCCTCGGAATCAGGTGCCGTCAGAAGCTGCGCTCTTGTAAAATTCCAAAGAAAATTAAGAAAAAAATTTCCTTGAAATTTACGGGTCTTTACATTACTCCCACCACAGGGCTTTACATCCCCGTAAAGCTCCAACACAAACTTAGGGAAACAAAGGCGGTACTGAGCATGCATCTAAGCCTTCCACTCCCAAGTTATCTCCTAGAGGTCCCCGAGCTGCCAAATAAAGTGCACAAGAGGAATCGACCGTCCTCCTAGGATCCGCTCTTGTCGATCCTCGATCCCCACAAGAAACTCTGTAAAAGTCACCTCATCACCAAAGACCAGCTCCCAATGGTCAAAGATTTGTGTCTGGTCGTGCACGTATCTCCTCCGCTGAGATACGTGGGAAAGTCATGCACATAGTGCAACTGAGGTGGATGGACCAAGTGGTAAACCATCCCGCCTACCCAGCTGAGGACCTAGAAAGGTCCGTTGAACCTCGGAGATAACTTGCCGCCTTGGCCACATCTCCGTAACCCTCGTCGAGGTGAGACCCGTATAAGGACGTGATCGTCATCCTCGAACTCCAGAGGTCTCCAAATCTTGCTGGAACTGAAACTCAAAACGACTGCTGCCACGAGAGTAAGGTTGACCGACTCAAGAGTGATCGGTCACACCCTCCCATGCAAGAGTTACCCTGCGCTACCTGGGGTTTCCTTTTCCGCCGACCAAGGAAAACCCATCCCGACCTTTGCCTAAAACCGTCAATTTGAGGATGAACAGTTATTGCTCACTCCATACTCAAACTAACGTCATAAGGCCTCGACGCTGCCACCAAGAGATTCCAACCAGAACTCTCACCTCGAGGGTCTGACCACACCGTCAGCGTAAGTGTGATTATGGAGTCTCCTCTCAAGGTATCTCCAGATGTGAGGGTCAAGTCCACGGATTACCGGAAACTCTAGGTCCGGAACAAGACTTGTGAAAGTGAGGAATGATTAATATCAATGTATGTTACTACAGCATCTAGTAGTGGACACAGACTATCCCTTGAATCATTTCTAGAGCCATTGGGTCACACTTCTGGACCGCATGCAGCCGCATTCTTCCACCGCCCTCCAGCTCCCTGAGCCTGGAGGGAATAACTAAGGCGGGTGGTTGTACCATGTTAGGATATACACCACCTCATGCTGCTCTCCTAGCTATGCCTCCACTTCTGCTGCTTTGTAGACTCATCTATCCTTTAATCTTCCTCTTCTTGAAACATTTAACACACCCGAGTCTCTAAGACTGGCACTGGTTTCCTGTTTCTTACTGCACTGTGCAGTCTTCATCCGCTCCTGGATGAACTGCACCTCCTTTGCATACGATCTGGAAGAGCTGCTAAAATTTCTCCTTTGCCAAAAAGAGAAACCCGGTCTCATCCCCTCTCTATATGTACCACGCCCATTGCCTAATATAGTCAATCCTGGCCTGAAGGATGCATTCATTCCATGGATGACGTCGTAAGGCCTCGATGTAACTACTAAGAGATCCAACTGTCACTCTCGCCTCCAAGGGTCGAGTCACACTGTCGGCATTAGTGTGAGGTCACTGGGTCTCCTCCAGTAGGAATTTCGAAAGTGAGGGTCAAGTCAACAGTCTTAACCAGGACCACTTAGTAACATCACAAAAGAGGACAGGAAAGTAAATATCACAAGATAAGTGTCTTTATTTTATTGCAGCTCATGGTACAAATACACAAAAACAACATCAACATGGAACTAGAAGTACAAGAGACGTATCCACTAGTTCCGCTCCTTTACACCTGCTCTAGGAGCTCTACTGCCTTGTCCACTTCCCTACTGTTTCTCAAGCATTTTGTCGCGGCCTCTGCCTCGGTGGCTCCTCAAAAGCCTATGGATCAACTGTACGAGGAGTCGGACAGTCACGTGCCAGGTGCCGCTTTCAACCGCACGAGTAACACAGTCTTCTTCTGGCACACCTGGCTCTGACCCCAACCCGGGTGCCCCGCACCACCGGTCCTAAAACCTGAGATCGCCCAATTGCTGATCTGGTCCTCCTGTACCTCTGCATCATCTGTCTACTGCCCACAGATGACTTGGCTTCTGATCGAAAACACGCGGCAAAGGCAGCAGCTCCTGAACACGCTCGAGGTGTAGAGCTACTGGCACAAACTCCACCCTGAAGAATGTCTCGAAGTCTTCCCATGTGAAATCCATCCCATCGCAAAACTGGAACAAGTGGCTCCACCACCTGCCTGATGCTGCCTGAAGAAGGCTAGCAGCAAAGGTCACCATGAAGTCTGATGGCGTCCCCACTAGCCTGAAGACTCCCACCACAGCCTCCAGCCAATCCTCAGCCGCCTGCGGGTCCGTCTCTCCCCCGAACCTAGGTGGCCTCTGGCGCTGGAACTCATGCAGTGCGCTCAAGTAGCGAGCATCGCCTACTGCTGGGGCTGGTGGCATCGGTGGTCCAACGTATGGTAGTACCGATGACGCCTCTGCTGGTGCCTCAACTGCAAGAGGGCCCTGTACTGAAGCCTCGTCACTCGACAGGCTGTCAGCACGCACATCCCTCTGGGATCTAGCTGGTCGTCCGAGAAAAGGCATCCTGAAAGAAACAACGTAACACGGTCAAATGATTATACCTGGTGAGCTGACCTGGTTTGAGCTGTTTTAAGGGGAAACCTTTGAAAACTCACACGCAAACAGTGTTTTTTTGCACAAAGTCGAAAATCAGTTGCCAGGGTCCTGGTGTATGGATATGTCGGCCGCCCGCACCAACACTGGACTCCCTGAACTGAAAACCACACTCGGTACCCTTAACACTATTGCTTCACAGAACGAAAGATCAGAGTCTGCGGTAGAACCGACCACCTCTGATACCAATTTGTCACGACCCGTCCTCGGGGCCCGTGTCGTGACTACCCCACGCCCGCCTTCCATAGGCCACGGGCTGGCGACTAGCACCAAAGGCGTAAATCCCGATAACTGGGAAGGCATTGCCTTTATAAAAGTAACAAAACACCACAGAGTACAAGCGGAAGTAAAACACTAAGTACAAAAATAAGTGCTGAAAAGTAAATGGGCCAGAATAAAAACCCAAAAGAAAGTACAACTACAACTGAACAAAGTACAACAGAAAAAGACAACAGCTGGAGGGACAGAAGTGGATCCTGGGTCGTCCCCCTCAGATCCTACCTGAAGGGTAGGTACAGATGGCGCAGCTCCTGGATCATCCACCACGAATCCTACCTGAAGGGTAGGTACAGATAGCCTCCACAGTGATCTCATCCGTCAACCTTCTCCGAGTGTTGTCTCGCCGTGAAGTCCACCTCCGGACACTGACTTGTCGTGTAGTCCACCTCCAGGTACCATCCAGTCCTCGAACACTCGGCCTCCGTCAGCACTGCCTGTCGTCTGCAACCAACACAACGAGGTGCGGGCATAGCCCATGCAGGGGTGAGTATAACGATACTCAGTAGGGACCCCGATACCCTCAAGGTCTCACTAAATCAAACAAGGATAACCACAAAGAAGATCTCAACAGATAACATCTACTTAGGTATATGCCCATACATATACCTAAGTTATCAAATAACCGATCTCAATCATGAGGAAACACAAGGATCATGAGATCAACGGATAACCACTACCCAAGTATATGCCCATACATATACCTAAGTTATCAAGTAACCCATCTCAATCATGAGAAAACACAAAGGTCAAAAGTCTCAGCTCAGACCAGGATTTTCATTATCGAAACCGTAACTGCTGAAGAGCTCCGTCTCTGGAGTGTACAGTGGACCTGTCACGACTCCGAGGTACTTCTCACTAACCTAAGACTGCTGAGGTACTCCTCCTGTCGAGTACCGCGGGCCAGCCACCCAAACACATTAGTGCTTCCCGCCGAGGTATGTCACCCAAACACAGTAGTGCACACCCCCTAGTAGCCTGCAGAGGTACTCTCCGGACGAGTACCGTGGGTCTGCACTATCACACAGGTAGTGCTCCGTCCACCCTGGGTCTGCACCCAAACAAAGTAGTGCTTCGTCCACTGGTCTATTCGACTCACTCCAAGTTGAGTCGGTCAAGCAGTCGTCAGGTCTCAGTCGGCTACACGGTCTCCGTACTCCGCACGCTCGACTCTTGGAGGGTCCGCTCCACGAGCTGCAAGTCGATACTCCAAGTATCTCAAGGTCCCATGAAGAAGTATCTCAAAGGACCGCCTCGTCACAGGGGTCTCAACGCAACAGACGGCGCGTCGATCGGACACCCGGTCTGTGAGTTATTAGTCTTTTCGTCCCAGGGGCCCGGTTGGTTTCATGAGCGAACCAAACCCAGCCGTACTCCACTTGCGCACAAACCTCGGGCGGAGTGAGCCAAAAGATCCGTCTCACTAAGAGGAAACTAACAAAGCTGACGGCACGTCAATCGGACATCCGTAGCTCAAGATATGAGCGTTTCCGCTCCGAGGGCCCGGTTGGTTTCGTGTACGAACCAACCTGGCCGAACACAAAGTATTCCGAAACCTTGAGTGCGATAAACCGAAACGACCGTCTCACTCCAAGGATTGCGTTGCCGCTGACGGCGAGTCGTTTGGAGGACCGTAGCTCAAGTTACGGGAGTTTGAACGAAAGTCGTCCGAAGACGGGGGGTCCGGGCCCGGGCCGACCCGGCCCGACCCCCCCTGGTTGGCCCGAACCGGGTTGGGTCCGACCTGGTTGGCCCGGCCCGGCCCGGCCAGGGCCGGTCCGGCTTGGCTCGGTCGAGCGGCCGAGCGGCCGACGCGGGGGAAAGCCGCCGCCCCGCGTGACACCCCCGCGGCACCCGCAGGGTGTCGGCCAGACAGCCGGACGCACCGCGTGACAACCCCGCGGCACCCGCGGGGTGCCTCCCTGGACACCCGCGGGGTGCCGCCCTGGACACCCGCGGGGTGCCGCCGCCTCCGGCCGCCGGCGCCGCCGCGCCGGCGACCCGCGCCACCACCGGCTTCCGCGGGCCGCCGAAGTCGCTCTGGTGGCCCGTTTTTCTTCTCGTCTGCGCCGTTGTTCCTCCCAGGTTCCGTTATTCACTGTGGGATCATCAAACATCCATTGCGGCACGTTCCGTCGTCACCCGCCAAATCCTCAAAACACGAAGAAAGGCGGAGGGTTGCCGGGCCGTGTTCGTTTGACCCACACCCTTCGCGTTAGATAAAAGAAGTGGGAGGAAAAAAAATGTTCAACACATGAACCGACAATTTTAAAAAAATAAAATTGTTCATTTGAAACCGGTTCTTTAATTTTTAAAGAACGTTCACGGGAATGTAAAGAGGGGTATTCAAAAATATAAAATCACTACCTCGGAGTCGTCGCGCGTGAGCGTTCTTCGCGGAATTGCTTGTCGCAGAAGAGGGGGGATCGTCGCGTCGTCGCGGGAAGGCGTCGCATCGTCGCGGAACACGGCGTTGAGTCGGTGAACTCAACACACCATGAAACAACAGATTTAATTTTAATTAATTAAATCCGTGTTTTGGTTAAGAACCACGAAGGAGATAAAAAGGAAGGTCCGAGACTCTTACCTCAAGCAGCCGATCGAAGTCCCGTCGTGGAGGAAGAGACGTCGCAGAAGAACGTTGTCGGCGTCGCGGATCACGGCGTCGCGTCGTCGATTTCCGGGTTCGGCGTTCTTCGCGTTCTTCGCGAAGGAGGAAGAAGATACAAGGATTCTGTCTCAACGAGAAATCCTCAAAAAAAAAAGATAGGTTGGTCTTATTTTATTATTATGCCAACACATGAAAGGGGGGTAAGTAACGACCCATCAATTCGTTGAATTAATTCAACGAAAGAAAAAAATCATTTAATTTACGAAAATAAACCGCCCAATTAAATGTTCTGTTAAGAAATTAAGAAAACGCGTCAGTTGACTTTCATAATGACGGGTTTTCGCGGTTGCGTTACTTAGGAGAAAGAAGCGGCGGGGCTCGTGCGGGCCCCACCTCACAAATATCCTACCAAGGGGGTAGGATATTTCTGGATAGTATCCTATCTGGTTCAACTCAGTTTAAGACGCTTTTAAGTGGCTTCAAGCGGCTCCAAGTGAAATGAAGAATAAAATTGTCGCACAATTTTATTTTATTTCATAACTTAAAACCCAAAAAAATTAAAAACCACACTAGGGAAAAAGCAACTCTGGAGAGGCGTTTCTAAGAAAATACCGGCACTGCGATCCCATCGGTGCCCTCAGAATTCGATTCCGGGCACCGGTTCAAAAGTTAGAAAAACCCGCACGTTCGTTCACTGAACGTAACCGAGCCAAACTTCAGAAAATGATTTCGGGCACACTGGGCCTTGGAATCAGGTTCCGTCAGAAGCTGCGATCTTTTAAAATTCCAAAGAAAATTAAGAAAAAAATTTCCTTGAAATTTACGGGTCTTTACATCGAAGACCAAAGAAGGTCCAATGTTGAGATAAAATGACTAAAGTATATATGTATAGGGATTCTAAGATTATATTTTAGAGGTATTTTTAGAAACTATATTTTGGTTATAAGAATCGTGAAACATCTGTGTATTATGTTAAATTTTATATGAATATATTTCTTCACTAACTTAAGAGTTTTGGATACCATTCTAGGTTTATGAGTTTGAGATTGACCATAGGTTTAACGTTTTAAACACCCCATTTTATGTTTTATGTGATGAGACTATACCAAGATTAAGGATATTTTGGGATACATTTATAGAAATATAAACCATTATTATAATATATGTTATATTGAAAAGTTATTTAAGGAATAATGAACTAAATGTTTTTTGGGAATAAGTTTAAAGGTTTTGGATAACTATAGGTTTTACCTTATCATTGATTTTGAGGTAATTTTGAGTTATTATGACATGGAATATTATAGAAATTATATTAATAAGGGATTTAAAAAAATAATAACCCCTATAAAATGTGAAAAAATGTTGTATCTATAAAGGCCATAATGCTTGTACCCATAACTGAAGGGTGGAATGATTGTTTCACCTACCACTAGTCGGTATGATGTTCTGATTAAGATATTGATGTTTTTACTTGAAATATTTGATGGATAAATGTTCATATTGAACCAGTGGTGTTACTATTGAGGTTAAAATATTAATGTATAATATCAGATAATTTTTTCTAACCATTTTGTTTTTAGTGAAGAAATGGGTAATGAGTGTTCACACTTTTATGGATTTTATGATCCTTTAAAAGTTAATTTTCTTTCATTAAGAATAAAAAAACATGTTTGGATATTCATTTTCTACTGTATGAGATGAAGTAGAAGTTGATCGAAGTAAAATGGATGAAATTTTTCTTATAAGAAAGAAATATATTAAGTAAATACATTTCATATGTTCATAGTCATGATGGTAAATGAATTACTAAACATTATGAAAAATATAACGAAACAAAAATGTTATCCTATTAACTTCATATTTTAGGAATCATATGATCTATTAAATCATCAATGATTTATGGTTTTGAGGTCCTTAAATTTGTCTGGATCATTATATTTCATGTGATTAATAGCCTCTATCACCCTCTATAATTATTTACACTTTTCTTCCATGTTTATATCTCTAATTCCCACAAATGTTCACATACATGGAAACCTAGTAATGTGTTATTCTAGATGACTTTTTCCTAATAATTTCACTCTTATTAATTGGAGGTTTTATTAACTCTTTTTACAATGTGGGTTTAAAACTATGAAATTTTCAAATTTCAAACACCAAACTTTTTATACCAAGATTAAATTGAAAGAACGTAATTTTTTATGGAGGGTAAAACGTAAGACCCTGAGATTTTAAATGGTGAAAATAGGGTTTGATAGAATATATGACATGAAAAAATAGTCTTATATGATAATTTAATACCCTAAGACTTTATAAAAAATGTAATTTTTAATTAATTAAATCATTTTTGTAGCTTATGACGCACATAACACATGGTTTAAATGAAACATTATACCCTTTTAAAATATTATTATTTATCAAATGACCGTTATAACCTAGCCATTATGTTTGTGGGTATGAATTTTAAAAAATAAATTATTAAAATTATATGGTTTAAACGTGTATAAAAAAATAAATTTATATGTATTGATCATAAATAAAATAAGAATCTCTTAGAGGAAAAAATAAATGTTTTAAAAAATATGGTATTTTTTTAAAAGACTGGTTTGTCACACTTTGGACACATAAATTAGAATTAATTTTTACTAATTTTGGTAGAATTATGTGATAAAATAAAATTTATTTTGGAAATATACATTTCAAAATTATACTTTTTAAATTTTGGAGAATTTTCTTAAAAGATGAATTCTTTGATGAATAGTGAAAATTTTGATTTTTAATGAAAAATATCATTTCTTTTATATTATTTACAAGTATAAATTATATTACAAACTAGGTTTCATGTAAAATTTCTTCAATTATATTAAAATTTAAATAAATTTTTTGTTGGAATCATTTTCATTTTTAATTATTATATAAAATCATTTTAATCTTTTAAATGTTTTTCTTTAAAAAAACATTTTCATGACGTATCTACTGGTTTAATTTTAAACTAAACTATTTCAATTCTATGAATTAAATTTTAAAATATGCGTTGAAATATTTTAATGAGAATAATTTATATTATATGATAAATGAAACTTAATTTTTTCCTATTATTCATTGTAAAACTAGTAAAAATTAATTATCATGGTTAATTTAAAAATTGATTTACCATTGTTTAAAATAAGAACTTAATGGTTAAAAATTACATTAAATTTGTAAGAAATATATTTTATTCTAATATTTAGACCCTATAACATATATGGTTTTATATTTATCAATTTTGGATCCTTTTGGAATGTGAAAAAATGTGGGAACGCATTATCCTTTTAAAAAATTCCACGTGTGTCGTCTCTCAACTTATAAAAGGCCACACCTCTCCTCACCTTTTCCCACTTACAAAGCCATTTTAGTTTGTCTAGTACCTACACAAATCAATTAGCTAATCCCCAAAATATATCTTACAACCCTTTTTAAAAAAAATCCATCGTAGGAAGGATTTGGTGCATACATAATGAGGTCATCTAAATAAGAGGTAACTTTCTTAATCGATCATTCTTGATTTATTTATTTTTACACAACCTTAAAATATTATTAAATAATTATATTATTACATAACTGGTGTCTAATAAATAATTTTATAATTTTATGTAATTTTAATAACTTATATCCATCTCATCTTCCATAAAATGGGAAATAAAAGCGTTGATCCTGTGTAAGGCCGACTACCACATCACATACCAATATAAACCATCTTCCATCAGCAGCTCTCACTATTGGATATAATGATGGATTTAATATTTTTTATATAATATTTGGGGTTTCATTATATTTAAATAATTATAATATCACTTATAACTTCTTAATTTTCATTCCAGTTAAAATACGGTAACATCGCACAGGTGTACAACAAACTATCACCTCGCAAAGTGACGTGATTTGTTTTTTCACGTAATTTTTACATGTAAGGTAATAAAAATAAATTTAATGAATATATGTAATATATATTCCATTTTATAATTTATTTAAAATAAATATATCATTTGCTACCTTACCCTTTAACCCATTAAGGGAATGATATCATCGCTTGTGCGTACGTATGACCTGCCATCTCCACAAAGCAACGTGACTCATTTTCCATGAACATAATTAAATAATAGTTATATTAATATATCTATTTAGTAAATATGATATTGATAACATTATTATTATTTTTTATATTTTTTATTTATATCTTATGACCAAGTATCCGTACTTTTAGGAAAAGACACCCATAAGAAAACAAGGAAATTAAGACACGAAAAAATAAAAATAATGAAATATTATTAACAAATGGATGATAAAATATTATAATATGGTCATATATGATATGATAAATTTTATTATTATTAAACTATAAATTAATAACAAGACCATCAAACATGATGTTACATTATATTCAACCAAATGGAAGAGTAAGGTAATGGACTTCATCCCAACTTTCCTTCATCAAGACATATTGAAATTTCATGCCCCTAATTTCATTTATATTGTGTCTAAAATACCCCTTTTATATGGAATGTCATTATTTATTAAAATTTAATTTTATTTTAAGTTTAAATTCATATTATATCATACAATGGTATTTTAGTAGAAAATTTCCCAATGTTATATAATTTTATAATTCAATTTCAATTCATTGGGTAAAAGTTATTCTTCATCACCTTTGATATTACAAGATCATTTCTAAAATGAATTTTTATTATGTTATTTTTATTTACACTTGTTTTATGAGTATTAACATTTGATACACATAATTTATTAATTTATTAATTATTAATTTAATATTACGATCATTTTGAGGGTTTATTTCACAATCACATATTAATCGTGATTTTTTATGATTCAATTTATATTATAGGGAATTATTTAATAATTGGATAATGAAACCAATTAATTTTATAGTCTTTCAGTTATTCATAATGTTTTAAATTATCTCTACCATTTTTTACTCTTAAGTACTTAAAATTATAGTGAAAATTATTCCATGAAAATCATACCTTATTTCTCTCATCGATCGAAAATCATTTTACTTCCAAAACCATGTTTTCTAAAAATGAATTCATAAATGTTTTTAAAGTTATCCAAATATTTATTAAATAAATTTTTACCCAGTTATTACTTTTCAAAAAAGTTGACAGGAGTATTCATTTCATTTTTCAAACAAGGCCTATTTTGGTTTCACTAAAATTATAAAAGGAATATTTGTTTTAACTTGTAAAGCATGTATGAAATTTAATATAGTCATGAAAAATATTTTGAAATATTAATTTATATGTTTGAAAGGTTATTTTTTATAAAAATTATTTTTAAAATATTTTTTGAACTTATACTTTTAATTTTTTTTTAAATTAAGAAGGGTAATTTTCTCTGTTACGTTTTTAATGAAATTGTAATGATATTTATATTTATCAATGAATAAAACTTTATTTTTCATATATTCCACTTGGTATATGCTATATTGAAACCATCATTATTCTTTCTACGGATGATTTATGATCATTTTGAAAAACTAATGTGTTGACATTCACTTTCTCTATTCATTTTTGTAGTCATTATGTTTCCCTTGAAATATTCACTTTCATGTGATCATTAGACATTAAATGAACCCTAAATACCCATATTATTTATCATCGATATGTTTATTTGTTAAATCATATATAATTTAGGCCTATGGTTTTTTAAATTTATGGTTATATAACTTTATAAGGAAATATTGATAAATATTTATTCTTTACTCAATATATATATTTGATCATAAGACACATTATTCATGATTTAAATTGATTATTTAATATATGTGTTCTGCATTGGAAAGGTATATATAGGTGGGACCTTATTATAAATATCCCCACGATGAATCAATAATCTCATGAGATGAATTGTTTTGTAGATTTAGTTGAATGTGTTTCTGGTGTATACGTACCCTTTAGTTTATGGGTTTTAACAGCTGAGGTATCATGATTAGTAAGACTATGACATAAATTAATTATACATTTTAGTTTTTAGTAAATTATTTTTTATTTTCCTTATTTTTTTTGAAATGATATTTTCTCTTGATTCATTTCATTCTCTGTCTATTGATTAATTGGTATATGTTTTCAGTTATTTTCCTTTCTATATTGATTATTCCATATTTATTCATGATAGTTATGTTAACTAAATATAATTTTTGTTTATTTATTTACCTTGATATATTGATTATTCCGTATTTATTCATGACATTTATGTTAATTAAATAGAATTCATGTTTATTTATTTACCTTTCCATATTGGTTATTCATTATTGATTCATGATAGTAAAGATATTTAAATAGAATGTGTGATCAATAATTTACCTTTCCAAATTGATTATTCCTTATCTATTCATGATAATCATGTTTTTTAAATTGATATTTACCTTCTAATAATGATTATTCTTATTTCATGATGATATATTCCATTGTACATAACCTTTTTTCCTTCTCCATGAATATAAGAACAATACTATAAATGATATGAAAGGACATACAAGAGGAAATAATTGTATTTACAAAAACAAAAATGTTGTAATTTGTGTATTCATAATTAATAAAAGAATCAATTATGTATTTATTATTTTTCTTGTAAATATATATTCTCTACACTTAAATGAACTATATTAATCTAGGTGTTAACCAATTATTTACGAGTAATTACTGGTTAAAAAAATCTAATGAACAATAATATAGTAAAACATGGTAAAAAGTTTAAAGAAGTTCCTTTATATGCGGAATTTTAATATACATCACCACTCTCTTCAAAATACATGGCCTTCACATATTCTATTTTTCATACACCATTAGTTTATTTTCATAAAATCTTTCATCCACGAAAACTATTTTCAATAAAAGGAAAATAACTCCATGAAATTATACAAATATAATTTTTCAAAAAACATTCTTGCATCATATAATATATAATACAAATTATTTTCAAACCCACATCACATTCATATAAAATTAGTCACTCATCTGGATTATTCATTCACATAATATAATTATTCCACAGATGGTTATTGTTGTTTTTATATAGCTCATCTGCATGGTATTAATGCATACATTATTCTCATTCATGTACCTTCTTCAACACATAATAGTGTTATATTAACATGGAGGTCCACAAAATAAACATGGTAAATAATTAATATGATTTGAATAATTTTTTTTCTTAGATGATTTTAGAACTCCAAATGTTCTTTGGATGATTGTACAGACGATTTTTTTTGTTCACAATCTTTCATGCAAAACCCTCATTCCTCAATGGATTCACATGTGGGAGGTTGAAGATGATCTCTCACCTTAATTGTACGGATCACATCAACTAGATTACAAGACTGAATTTTTTCTATATGAATAAAATGGATGAAGATATCCCATAAAGAACCTAATCAGACAACCCAGTTCTTTTTGTTTGCGTGGCACATAATAAGTACACTACTCCCAAAACACTCCCATAAGTATGTAAATGGTTTTCACCTATAAATCCTGACTTTCCAAGACACCAACCCAAAAAATAGTCAATTTTACTTTGTGTGACTATACGTTTCAATAAATTGTGGATTATATGCAATAATCTTCCTTTTCCCCTTATACATGAACCCAATCATAAACACATTTCACCTCATCGGCTAGCCTGGCCTGCTCCCTAGTTCATATTGAAGCCCACATCCCACAATTACGAGGATGATTTGACCTACTTTCTTAAGTGGGATGGGAATATTTATTATGTACAAGGTTTTTAAAAAAATTACATGACAAATATGAAAATATTTTTCATATAACAATGCTTCACATGAAAATTAATATCTTCTTGACTTTCTTCAATGAATCATCATTATATTTTTCATGGTATTATTATATTATTCTTCATTATAATAAGTAATTGACCCTTGTTTATTTTTTTCATGGAATGGAAAATGTGTTTCATAATTGAAGATTATTTCAAAAGTCATCCAAATTTAAACAATTATAATTTTCCATTGTTGTCATCCAATGTAATTAAATTAATTCAATAAAATTTTCTAAGAATTACTACTTTATTCAAAATTAGCAAAAACATATCAAATTATTATTGAAAAAATGGAATAATTATAATCAACATAGTCTTTCTAGATGATTTTAAGGATTCAGTGGTTTATCCTTTAATCATAAGGTATGACTTGGAATGAATTATCCCCAACACATTAAGTAGGATGTTCATAAAATGTTATGAAGTGTATATGTTATTGTATTTGTTTTCATTCAAATGGGTTCTTGTGTTACCTGATTCTATTATACATCTGTTATCAATGTGTATATGTGGATTTAAAATGATGTAATTTAACTTTTATATTAGTTATAGGTAATGGGGTCAAGTGTGTTGAAACTTGAACTTATTCTACTACTTAAGGTTTTACAACTTACATGGGTAGAGTAGGCCTAGTATCAAATTTTTGGATCTATTAAATGTTGGATGTCATGTGTCTTGGTATATGGGATTTAGTGATAGAATCGTTGAATTGAGAAGGAAAATGGTTAGTATATATGGCTTTTGAGTGTATAATAAAAGGGTTTTAATAAGTGTAAGTTAGGTACTTCCATTTTGGTAACCTTGTATTTGGGAAGTTCCATTGATATAGTGTTTTACCTTTTGATATTTCATGATTTTCTAATTTGTAGCCTACCTAATATATCACCTTTTATATATGATGATTGCGTGACCACATCTTGAATAATATGATAATGGATAGTGGCGGGAATGTGTGGGATTATGGGCATTGAGGCCACTGTTAGTGAGAGTGTTAGTCACTAATATGGTGATGTGTAACCTCCATTAGGTGTTAGGGAAATATATGTTATATTATATGGAAAATTATTAGTGGTTATACCTGGGTTAGAGGTTATGGTTTGAAACTCAATATTGCATTGCATGTGGGATTTGATGCTGGAACATCCCTTAACTAAGAAGGTATTGGTCCCATTTTGAGATTTATTTGTTTCTTAAGATGACTATTCATTTTGGTATGGATAATAAGATGGAATGGTTTGAATTTTTATTATCATGGATATTTCATGATGACCTAATGGAGATGTATTCCTGTTTAATTTTTTATTAATGCTCATAAACTCTTATATTTCTATTTTACTTATGATAAGGATGATTTGGTGGCGTCCTTTTGGGATTAATTACTAAAAAATGAACATAAAAATTTATTTACCTATAAGTCTTATTTTTAGGGATCAAACAAAGGTAAATGGTCTTATATTCAGCTATTGAATAGGTGGATCTGATCAGAGATAGAGGAAACTCCCAAAAATAATCTAGTAACTTTTTAGGCCATTCCAATAATATTATTTTATTTATTTTTATTTCAGTTATTGATCCAAAATATGTAAGGTTCCTTTTAAATTACATGTATTAGTGGTTATGTCATATTAAAATATATAATGCAATCATTATTATCCATTATCATATATTTGAGACTCATACTATTTTTTCTAATATTTTTCAAATTCAATTATTAACGTTGATAATTGTTTCTATTAAGGGTATATTCTTGACATTGTATTTCTTAACCCTTCATTTATATTCACAAATAATATTGTGTATTAGGAGGAAATAAAGATTCTATATTCCCCTCTAAATCAGTACAGGTGATTTGGGATACTGTATTATATTCTCAATTTTCAGAGTATATACTAGGTAAATGGATAAACATAACACGTGTTATTCACCCTGATAGTTGGGTCCACTAAATTCCCTTATCCTAATAGATAATAAAAAAACATATCACCTATCCTAGTATAAACATTAAATCCTTTTTTCTATCTCAATTATGGTCCTAGATATTATAAAATCATATGATAGAGTAAATCACTTCTTGATGAAACTCAACTAAAAAACCATCAATAATATACCTATGAAGACCCAAAATAGATTTTCCTTTAGGATTGTATAAGTAAAATTTCAAAGTATGAATCCTATTATGATAAATATCTAGTTTGATATCAGGTGAAATTATATAATACGAAACAAAACCACAATTATATAAAAATAATTATGTATAACACTATTTTGGTATACATGATGCATTATGATGCACAAAAAACTACTTTTGTGTGTCATGAGAATATTACATATCTTTATACAAAGTCATACCCAAACAAACCTTAGTATTTTATCATAACCTATAATAATTTATGATGTAAATCAATTATAGATAACTCAAATTCATACTTAAGGAGATAATTATTAATTTAATTTATATAATACAATCGTCTAACATAAAAAAACATGAAAAATAGAAGATTCCATTTTATTTAACATGATATATTTAATATTCTTAAACTATATTTGGAATATTAACAAAACTATACACAAGTAGGATTCTGATAAATATTGTTTGATATAACTCCAAGGATTCCTTTACTTTTATATATTTTAGGGCTTTATTAAATTTTTTTACATCACTAAAAACATTATCCACATATCCTTATGATTATCTAATTAAACCTCCCACTAAACAACTTTAGTGATAAAAATAACTTATGAATGTTTGGTTAAACAATCATGAGACTATGAATCATATTGAAAATATTTACCTCTTTGAATAATTATCTAATATTTATTTCTTTAAAACAACCATTTTTATATTGTTAATAGCATATATTATATCCTTAAAACATTTTCTTGTTTATCACCGTAATCATAAAAACTTTTTCACTCAAAATTTTCCTTATGTTTATAATGTTACTCTCATATTGAATTTTTTCAAGTGTAATATTTTATTTTATATTATATATTTTACTTCTCTATGTCCAAATATAATCCTAATATCTTCATAGAAACTTTATTTCCTCAAACATATCATGTAAGGGTATACAGATTCCATTATTCTTGAAAATGACAATTATTTCTTATAATGGGAATATTATACAAATAAAATTTTAAAAGCTGTATCTTATAATGTATCCATTATTTTTGATGAGATATTATGAAAATTAGACTTTATTATTTAAAATAATAAACATTAATATGGTGGGAAAACATTCCCTCATATATCAGATAAAATATTTTTTTCTTTTGTAAAATTACATTTAGCCATATCCTCTTTTAAAACGTGTTATTGACTTTGATTAATAATTAACCATTTCAATCATCAAATCATATAATTTTATTTCCAAAAATTATATTTTAAAATATATTCTATTATCACATAAGTAAAATATGGTTAAAATATAAATCCTTTATTATAAATTCATCTATGCTTAGAAGTAGTCCACTATATCTAATTCTATGATGTAGAAACTCTTTCTCCATTACTTCAAATCGTAAGTCGGCATTTTAATTGTCACTCCTTCTTCAATTTTCCATTTCTATACATATTCTGAAAAAAAAATTTATAATATTTTATATTATATACCTTTTAAAAACTAAAAATTCGTTTTTATAACATAAATTCATAATGTGTACTCACCAATAAACATCATGCTCACATTCAAACCCTTTAAGTGATTCCACCACCGGTGACCATTCATGCCATAATGCAATTATTAATACACTTTTATTTCTCATCTGTTATGTTTCTATTACATTAAATAGCTATTGTATGGAAAAATTATGGAATTTCGCATAGGAATTTTCAAAATTTAGATTGATTTCTAATATAATTGTTGATATGGTAACTTACATGTGTTTTTGATTTATCCTCAATATATTGAGGAGTCTGGATAAAATATTGTTGAAATTGTTTTTATTATAGTAGTAATTCCTTCTAGATAAATGAATCTACACTAAGAGGTGGGGGAGGTATAAGGACCAAACCTTAAAACATTACTTAATAATTAATTTTACACAAGGCCATACATTATTACACATTGAGAACCTTTTTGGGTTTAGAGTTTTACATAATTAGATTATCTTACATATATGACATACCACATTCATACAAGAGGTTACTAATAAAATAATATCCATTTTTTTCAAAATATAAAGCATTTCAATATGACACATGATTTATTTAACAACAACCCATATCAAACATCATGAATCCCTTACTTATATTACACATCCTTATATCCTATGAAAAATAATTTAAAATCTTGGCATGAGTATAAAACCTAGTAAGGGATATAAATAAAGAAAGTGTTACTTAAGTGATAACATGAAAAACAATAAAACTCATAATCATAAAAAATAATCTGCATAGAAATATCATGAAGTTTCCTTGGGAAAAATTTACCATATCACTCTTGCATTCACCCTTACACATGAAATAAACTTTAGGCCAATTTCCATCTTCGGAGTACCCAATGCATTGAAGATCTATAATGGGGCTCACTCATCATATCTTAAGCTATAATTGGCTTAACCCAACATATCTTGATCTATTATGCTCTCAACCCAACATAAATAATGTCCAAGGAACAAATCATTGTAATAATGTAACTACAAAAATCAGAAGAAACCACTCATGTCATATACATATAAAAAAATGAAATCCTTTTGAAATTTATTAAAGAGAGTTTTAAACGGATTTTAAAAACAAAGTCCATTAAAATATAATTTGAGTGAGAATTAATAAAATGGAATGGATATGTTTATGAACTATAAAAACACATAGTTAAATATAATATAAACAAAAAATCATCACACCAATAATCTTAATACCACAAAATGAATAAATAATATGGATAACGCAAAGAATGTAAATTGGGTTAATAATTTGCTTACCTAGAGAACTTATTACTTAAAAAGTCTTTAAAACTCCTGTATAATGGTTAAAAGAGTGTTATTAATATCTAAGTGAAATATATTATTGTTTATAACACCGTATATTATCATTTCAGAACATCATTTCACCCTTTAATTGTTTGTATTTTGTTCCTTGCATTGTTTTGGGTGCGTTCTTTACATGGTTTCCATGATCAGTTCAGGTTGGATATTCTTGTCGATTAGAAGTGAAACTCCAAAATTGGGATAGAATGGTATTTAAATATTTCCATAAACATAAATTATACCATTAATCATTTTGAATTCTAAAATGATAATGATTCAAAATTTAAAACATTATCTATATTTTCATTGGTAATTTTGGAAATTATTCGATCTTAATAAACTCATTTAGTATTATAAATTAATCACATGTATACAAAATGATTAAAGAAACATATATAAGTTATAATACATAAATTATAATATGTTTCAACTATAAAAATGGTATCATGACCAGCCTGGAAATAAGTAAATGAAATTTAAATCACATGGTCAACGATGTCGATAAATCGACACATCAGAAATGGTGTTTTAATTTCATGAATATGTATGAGAGGAGAAGAAATTTAATGGTGAGTATTAAATAAATTTGATTAAATCCAAAATATGTAAGATAATTTATCATTCATGTTTCTTGGATAAGGGTGGGTGAGGGAAAAGAAGAAAATAGGGGAATCTCAAAATAAAGGAAAAGTTGAGAAATCCCCTACGAAAATTTGGCAGCCTAACAACATCGCATAAAATTTCATAAAATATTTTGATCAGAGAAAAGGGGTATCTCATCATTATTAAATAACATGGGATTTAAGGTAAATATGAAATGAAATATCCCAAAAATACCCAAATGAAATTAAAAGGCATAACATGAAATGAAAGAAAAGAAAGAAAACAAAAGAGGTTGTTTACCTCTTGATCTCTTCTCTTTGGGATCCTTCTTAAGGCCTTTGGTTTTCACCTTTTGGTGAGACCAGTAGATCTAAGACGTGTAAAATAGTCTTGTTAGGAGTATTAGGTAGAACTTAGGTAAGTATAAAATCTTTATAGGTGAGGGAGGAAGAGGGGAATGCGAGTGGTATTTATAGTGGATGAGAGGAGGTATTTATCATTATTTTAATCATTATTATAATATTGTTGATCAATACTATGAATAGTCTTAATTAATTTGAGTGAAAATATTTATAATAAAATTTTAGATCGAACCAAGTAACCTTACATTACTTATGATGTAATAAATAGTGTATTTTACTTATAATTTGAATATACGGTATTTTACTGTGTTTTACTATTCCTTAAAAATTCAAGAATTTTAGAAAAATCCCAAAAATTCACCCAATCCATTTTTTGATGTATAGAATTAAAAAATGAATTTCATTTTTTGAAAACAATTTTCTAAATATTATTATATTATTTTTTAAATAAAATCATACTTAATTTAAAAATTAAGAATTTGAATTCAATAACTGCTTTTGTATCACATTGAAAAAAAACCAATATGCCATTATCTTAAATCCTTAAGAAAATAAAATAATAATAAAATTCACTATTCATTATGGTCAAATTACTATTCAGATTACTATTCATAAGGGAATTTTACTGTTTACCACAAAGCATGTTGGTTCCATCATACTCTAAATAACTTACTAAACACAAATCTAGGTGACCGTTTTTTGAAATTCAATTAAAAAATGTAGTAAAATAATGTTTAAAGACTGTTTATATATATCTACTTAAAACAATGATTCATTCATTTCATTTATTTTTGTGAAACCTTGGGGTTTTACTGGAGGAGTGGGTGAATATGTGTTCTCTAGTTTCTAAAATTTTAATTCCCTTTTTATTTGTACACAAATTAGGGTGAATTGATATTTATATTTCATTTTTCAAATGTCTTTAATTATTTTAATGTTAAACGACATGACACATCAGAAGGAAATATTTATTTTTACAGGGTTCACACACAATGTAGAATCTAATCCATGGTGTGTAGAAGTTGTTATACAATATATATAGAGAAAATTTATCTTTTATTATCAAAATAATACAATTGAAAGGAGATGGACTTGAACCATTTTATCTGGAACCAACCGCACTACTTGTGAAACACCAACTACTTTTATCAGTATGGAACTTACAATTTTTACTAACACTAAGTCATGATAACTCAACAGAAAAATTAATTTGATGAGGGATGATTAGGATGAACCCTTTCCCCTAATAGAAAAAAGTGGAATTGATCAAATTCATTAGTCTTACAAAAATATTAAAATTTCTACCTCTCTATATCTCAGTCACAAAAATCACTCGGGGTTGTCTCAATAATTCTCCCCTTGATAATATTAAGTATACATAAAATATAGTATCCAAAAATAGTTTCAATATAATTTCCTATATATTACATATATATTAACTTCAATATTGAATAATATTTATTACAAAACACAAAAAAAACCATGCCATGACTATATAAGTTTAGTGTCTTTAGAAATTGGGAAACATAAACAAGTGGTTCATAAAATATCAACATTTTCTCCCACTTATTTTTTAATAACAAGAATCCATTTTGACATATGTTACTTAATATCCTTTTTCATGACCTGGGGAAAAGAATCATATGAAAGGGTGAACTTCAATTCTCAGTAAGGGTAAATAAGGGAAATATCATTCATATAAAAATCATAAGAACATAACTTTTAAAAATGTTCTCTGGCATATAAAAGATAATAATATCATATCATGGGATAAATCATAAAATATCAATGTAATCCCAATAGTCATAACATAAGACATGAAATTTCATGGAATACACACATATGCAATGAAAATCATTTCAAATTAGTCAAGGCTCATTTTCAAGACCATCTTAGCGGACAAAGTCAATTACTGAACCGAGTTCACTTATAGTCCATCCGTGTATTACTGAACTGGATTTACATGACATTTCAGTCGTGTCTACTCATAAGATATAAATAATTACCCAATTAATTATAGTGATATATATATGTCCCACCCATCTCATAATGAAACCATTCTTTCATGTTCCACAAAAAAATAAAACATTCATTATAGCATAACCCATGAAGTAAATGGGTTTCTTAAACATCATTAAATCATTATTGATATAAAATAAATAGATTTTCTAAATAAAAATTTATAATAAGCAGAATCAAATCATACCAATAACAACGATATAAATATAATACTATTTAAATAGTTTCATCTTAGATAGTGAATAATTTTTTGAAAACAAGTGAAATTAATTTTTGAGGAAAATATCACTTCCTCTTCAGAAAACATGTTCCTTCTTCAAAATTCCACACAATTTAACATGAAATCATTTTATGTGAAAATAACCATGTAAGATTTTAGGTGAAGATTCATGGAAATAAGGTGGTATTAAAGCATAAAAATACATTCATACCATTCAGGTTAAAAAAAATTCTCCGCGTACTTTTGTAGGAAAATTAAAAAAAGTTCCTCATATCGAAACGATAAAAGATTCTATTCATAGTGTTTAATAAAAATTCACCATTGGGGGAAATTTATTTTAAAAAATTGTATATGAATAGAAATAATATTAATTATTTAGGAAACATGGATGTGGATGATAAATATACCGCAATAAATACTTACATAAAAACAATCTTAGATAAAAATGAGATTGTGACATTATCCCTTACCTTTGGTATGATATAATTTTCATGTATCTGTACCTCATATATATTGATTTAAATAATGTCAATGATTTATTAGAGAATCATAATCATTTTTATGAAAACATTTATGATCATATTTTTATCCGTTTGTTAGTAACATTTCATTATTACTCGTTATTCGAGTATTAACTACTTTATGTTCTTATGCGTGTTTTCATGGATAAGTTCTTATTCCTGTTTTTAGGATATAAAAAAATTATTTAAATCATGTAATTAGTATAATATATATCATATTTACCAATTCAATTAATTTATATAATCATTATTTAATTAAGATTATGTAGAACGTCTCATATCGCACCGTGGAGACGATAAGCCGTACATATACATGAGCGGTGATATTGTTTCCATAATTGTTGAATGTCGTTGAAGTGGATGGTTTATAGTATATAATAATAAATATAATTTTATATTAATCCTATATATTTATTAATTCCATACTTATAACCATCCATGTAAGGTGGTGGTGAAAAACGGTTTACACCACAGTGTGAATAATGTAGGTCGTACGTACGCACGCATGGTGATTTCATTTTTCATAAAATTGGTAGAATGTGGAATATGGTTGTTTCATAATAATAATAAAATCTAATTATATAAAAAATACTGGGGTTACTACTTTATAATTAAATAACCCATGAGTTGGAAGTATAAGAAGAAAAAAGTTTGAAATAATCAGTAAAGGATATTACATGTTCTTTCTTATGCCTCATCTAAATATTATCTTAGAGAACTATAGTTGGCCTTTGAAGAATAAAAGTAATTATGAAATATTTCTAGGGATGTTGATAATGTAAATGGGATGGGTATGGTTGATCCCGAAGGCTCAGAATAAAGTGAAGAGTTGAGGTAGGAAGTGCCCTTTTACAATTGAGGTGAGGGGGAATTTTGGAAACCTCACAATTATTAATTTATAATAAAATCAAAACCCACTTAAAAACATCCAAAATTTCCCCATTTATAATATTAGATTATATAAGGTTGTAATATCATCAAACAATAAATTTTAGACAAGTTTTTAAATAAATTTAAGCATTATAATTTTAATTAACACTTAGTAATTCTATTCAATTTTTTACTTGGGTAATAAATATCTCAATATTAAAAGGGTAAAATATTTAATTATTTGAAGTAAATTAGAACAAAAATTAATAATTTGCAATATTTTAGACCATATAATATTTATTATATGTTTTTAAAAATGTTTGATGATTTTTAAATAATTTAAGAAAACCTTATTTTAACAAAATATCAATAGTGTCAATTTTTATACTATTTATTTCGTGGATTTTTTAAAAATAAAAAAATAAGAATTGAACCTCAATAAAAATATTTTATTATATCTTTATGGGGTCAAGGAAATCTAGAAAACTAATTTTACATAATAATTATCCCAAAATTATTTTTATTAAAATATATTTAATAACATTTTTCGGATATCTCCATTAATAAAATAATTACTTTTCAATTGTGTGTAATTAATTAATATAATTATTTTTGAATAAAATTTAAAATTAAAATAAAACGATGAGGATAAATCCATTATATTTCACAGGAATACATGTAGTGGAATTTATATTCTTAAAAACCCAATATTTAAAATGCTATACTCTTTTAAAACATGAATATGACTAATTTATCTTCACTATAAATAAAATAATATAAGTTTTATAATATCATATATAAGTCTCTAAATGGTAAATAAGTCGACACTTTTATGATTATGGTCTATAAATACTCCACTAATATGGTTTGGTTAAGTGTTTTGGATTTGGATGGATATTAATATTGTAATAAAAATTGTTTTATTGATTTCACATCAATTAATTATTTTTTTAATCATCCGAGTATATGTCTTTATGGAAATTATTTATTTCCCAAAAATTAAAATAAAATCTTTAAAATTAGAATTTAAAATTTATTTTATCTTTTTTATAACCTTATATTAAAAATTATTTAATTATTAATGTTTGATTGGAACATATTTCACCTTTATTTAAATAAAGTAAATTAATTGTCCTAATCTCATCCAAGTGGGATCCAATGGATACCATTTAGACCCAATTATCTTTTAGGGAAAAATAAAATCATCTAATTATATTAAGACATGTGTTAAGGTAATATTAAAATACTATTTTTACCCTTAATTACCAGATTTACCTTTTTACCGTGTTAATAAAATTTACTGTAGTTAATATTTATATTGAAAAAAATTAAGATAAATATATTTACATAATTTGTACATACTAATTCCAAATATGGAATCCAATTTTGAAATTTCAAAACAATGAAGTTTTGGTAATTAATTTAACATTAATCCTCTAGTTGAAATGAGAAAATGAGTTTTAAAAGTAAAAATATTGTAAAAGATTGAAATGTCTTTACATATGAATTTAATTTAAAATTAATTACAATTAGATACATTATATTAAATGGTAAAAATATATTTTATTTATAATTTAAATGAATCAAATAAAATAATTTAACAACAACAATTATTTCAATCACAAAAGTTATTTTCAATTAAATGTTAGCGTATTTGTAGTATTCATCAAAACAAGAATGTTATTAGAAAAATATAAGAAATTAGTAAAAAGTAAATTTTTATATTACTCTTTAAAAAAAGTTTATTATTTCATATAAAAATTATTAATGTGTCAACATAATAATTTAAAAGGTGTTCTCCATCAAAGGTGTAAAATTAACCTTTGTAAAGTAATAGGTTTGTATATATCAAATAGTGTTTTATTCATACCCTATAACTAAAATATACATTGGATAAATATAAAAAATATTTTATTATTTATATAACACATATATATATCTCATTAATTTCATTATAAAAAAATTCATTAAAAAATACAAATATCTAATTGATATATATTTTTCATAAATAATTGATAGGCGATGAATTCACAATTCATTTTCATTAGTTTGTTATAATTATTCCCACTAACCTAATGACTCAGATATAATGGTAATTTTATAATAAAGTCATCTCATGGTTTTTTAAACACACAATTATGTGAAAATCAAGCTACTCAAGAATAAAAATTATATAAAAAAATATTTCATAAAAATATTCGGGTGTTACATTAAATCTTTCTCAACATTTTATTATTATAATTATTCATTGATATAAAGATATATAAAATTAGTAGTTGGAAAGATTTCTTTTTTATTATATATTTCTTCTATTACAAAGAATATCATAATTATTTTCCTGTCAACTTCTCTTAAATATAATTTTCTTGATTCACCGATATTTTATATTATAGTATTAGTATAATAACATGTATATAATTTTCATAATAAAAATATCAGAATATAGAAACATTTCATATTTTTTCATCACGATATTGTAATATTAATCTTCATCCTCAAATAATTCATTATATCAATTAATAAAAACAATTTAAAATAATTTAGAATAATACTTTTGTTTTGGAATTATTTTTCTTTTCATTAAATGTTATTTAAATAGTTCTATGATATTTGTGTGAAATTATTCCATCTCCAATAAAATCATACTCTATCACTAAAAAGCTAAAATAACCACATATAAGATCCTAATGATCATTTTCATTAAATTTATTTTGAAAAAATGAAATTATTTTCTTCTTGAAAACCTCCACAAAATCCTCAATCATTTATTTCCACATTAAAATGATTATGTAAATGAACCATTGTGGTGTGATATATCTCAACACAGTTGGATATTTTCATTCTAATGTTAAAAGAAAATGATGGCTTGAATCATGTTTTAACAATAACATCATGATATTTTAAACATTTAAGGAACACATAATGCCTAATTTAGTTTAATATATATAAAATTAACTTGATAAATCTTATATAACCTTAAAAAATATGTTAGGAATCTTCAGAAATGATATTTTTTTATCATTTACATTCTCTTCGGTATCTCTTTAAACTTTAGAGTGAATATATTAAATGGTTATTTTATTCATAAGTATAGTTTGTAACCTCTAATGTATCACTTGGATGGTCTTAAATAATAAAAAATTGATAAAAAATAATTATAAAATCCATAAAAAATATATATCCCAGTATCCATGAAGATATTCTATATCAATGAATGAAATTTAAATTCCATATGTGTGATATAATATGTCATAATGAAAACCACTTAGGAATTCTTCAATTCCTTGTCCACGAGATATTCATAATAAAATTTAATATTATTTTGGAAACTCATAGACATTATATATGAAATCTAATATTATTCAAAAATATATCAAAACTTCCAAATCTCATATCCAAGAGTTTTAACACAACCCCAATAAAAATCATCCACTTTAATTTTTAAAAAACTTTAGAATTTAATAAAACCATAATAAATACATTCATCTCAATTATAAAGTATTTGGATCATGTATAATATTCATCAAATTAAAACCATTATCAAAAATGATTTTTAATAAATTCTGAACAAGTTTTAAATTTAATTTAATTTCATTTACATGGCATCATCTATGAGAAATGTCTATATAGACAATAAACATCATGTATGATATTCAAAATGATTATACTTCACATCTATCTTATATTATCATTCATTGAGACATGTTATTCAAAAAGATAAATTATATATAAAACTCCCCATTTTCTTTTCATCATGAACAAACCTATTAAATAGATTATATATATGAAATAATAGGCAATGATTAGATCAAAATCCAACCATGTTTTCCAAAAATCATTAAATGAATAATATTCTTTTATAATAATTATTAGTAGTGCCCCATTCATCTTCTTTTAGAACATATGAATGAATAAATCAATAAATATTTACCCCTTATTGACATTTCTATTTTAAAATTATAATCAAAACATAAGATTATTTCAAAACTCTATTCTTTATGATATTCTTCAATATTTATACAATATGGTCAAGTTTACTCATATCGATAACCTTTCTTGGGTACATACACTTTAACTTCACTTCACATATTAATCAGTACTATAAAATCCTTTAAATATTCTAATTTCACTATATATTGACATCAATTATTATTTATAACAAATAAAAAACTTTACCAATGTGTAAAAAAATATTTCTCATGGAATTTTTTTCAATGAATTTATTGAAAATATAATAAATTGTGTTTTATTTTATTTTATTCTTCTTATATTTATTTTGAAATAAAATAAAAAGAATGATGATTCAATTTTAATTTATTAATTGGGAAACTAAATTTATACATTGGAAATTCTAAATGTATAATACAAGAGTGACTCACCAACATCACAATAATTTTAAATCATTTCCAAGTATTACCTATAATTCTTCTCACTTTACGTGTCCTTATATAATATTATCCGCACCTAAATATAAAAATTATTTATTAATGAAATAGGGTTAAAGAAATGAAATTAAGATAACTATTCATCATCATATTCCATTCCTTATAGAATATTTTAGACTTCATGAAATGACACATTCTATGAGTGATCTCAAAAATCGCATCCCTAAATGGGTACACTCCACCAACCTCTTTATCAAGGACAATATATTCATCAAATATAATTCAAGCTATTATTTATTAAGATAAAATACAATATGGATACTATAATATTTCAAAAATATTGTATTTAATATTTCTAAAACATGCTTCTCCTTCACATGTATCACATTCCAGTATACACATAATGAAAATAAAAAAAATATTACTGGAATATGGTAGTTATCAAAAAACCATTACCAAGAGACATGGTGATGATATTTTTTTCATTTATTAATAAATACTTTATTTATATTATCTAATAATGAAAATTGTATTCAATTTTGATCCTTTTTTTTATAATCAATATTTTAATTTGAATGGAAAGATTTATTTTATTTTTACCTATTTTATTATATTTAATTATCTTATTTTTTCTATAATTATGTTATATGTTACCTTTAGTGTAAGATTTTATATTAATAATATTATTTATATATTTGATATATAAATTAATAAATATCTTAAAATATGACCACCATGCTTTATTTTTCCAAAAATCTTCATAAGAATCCGTATTTCATCATTTCATGGAGAATACAAATAAAAGTTTATTTCATATTAATTGATTTTATCCAAAAAACTGATACTCTCATTTTTTCATTAGATTGAGTATACCTATTGTTTAATATTTCATCTATTAATAGAAATAATCATTTATTTTTTGAACTAGTTCATGGTGTTTCCGATTTTTTCTATTATAGAAGTTTCACATCCTTATTTTTGTTTATTAGACTTATTATGGATCTTGAGTTTATTTTAATACAATATTTTATTCATATAACAACATAAGGGATGGTAAATGAACTTTAACATTGGTTTTTTTCATTTTATTAATCATATAATAGATGGATTAGGGTTGGTGTGTTTAAACTAAAATTTATAATCAGAATGACCATTATATTTATACTTTATAAAAGAATTTTCAATGTTTTTAAATCTTCTAAAAATGATATTTTCATTCATTATTTAGTTGACTTCACATATATTAAATTTACCCAATGTATTATAGGATTTCCTATCCTTTATTAATTGATATATTATTACAAAAATTAATATCTCTATTACGAAATATTTCATTACAACAGTAGTTTCCAAAAAAAATTAAACATTTTTTAAATCATAATAGAGATAAATTTGAAATATTATGTTTCTTATTTTATTATCTTGTTATTATTTATTGATGGGAAACATTTCATAATCCAATTTACAAGCAACTTTTATTTTGTGATGGGTTTATCTTTATTTATCCCAACCCTTTTTGTATATATTTTACATTATAACCTATATTTTTTGAAAAATATCATTAGGGAATTTTTTTCTCAAAAAATATAGAATTTTAGTTTCAAATTTATGCTTTCTTATAATCATTTGATTTAAATATCTTATTTCCATTATGTATAATCATTTTAATATTTGGAAAGTCATTATAAGTATAATTGGTAGTAAATCATATTTTATCTTATGGTGAAGACTTGAATTACATTAATTGTTCATTTTATTATTTGTGTTCATGAAAAAATCATTACATTTGGATTGTTCCTTTGATCATAAGTACTAAACATTATTTCTTTATAGTCTATCATCATCATCTAAAAGTTATCTTCATGCTTCTTTTTCTTCTCTTTTATGGAATTATCAAGATCTTTAATTCAATTTTCTAAAATTTAAAAATAAATACTATTGAAAAAAATGATTAAAATTGTATTTGGACGTATTCATATATTATTTTATTAGATTTAAAATTTACTTATATTTTATCAATGAAATCATTTCCTTTTTGGATGAAAAAATACATATACATAAAATTTTTATTAATTTCTCCCTAAACATATCTATTGGGTTGAATACATTTTAGTATTATTTTTTCTAGGGATTTATCTATTATTTTTTATTCTTCATCATGTTTGGTGATATCCTCAAGAATTACATTAAATAATTGATAAAAATATTGAAACTAACTTATAGATATTGGGGGGTTCATTTTAAACATACACATTAATAATCATTTTTTCAAAAATACTTAAAAATATAATATCCATGTAAGAAAATTATTCATCAAAAGGAAATTCTTGAGTGAATATATAAGTAACACTTTTTTCTGTAAATAATAAAAAATAACTAATGATTAAGTGTTGTGTATCTAAATAATATTAGTTCTTTTTACCACCTCTTCAATATCCATTTTTTAATTATGTTTTGATTAATTCATGTGGAAGTAGAGTTTTATTTGTATTTTATTAAAAGGGATTATTCCATTATCAATATAATCTCTTTTATTATTATGTAATTTGGTGTCTTTGAGGTTAAATAATGCAGATCAACAATATGCACATCTTCTCCATGCATAAAAATGATGATTCTTTCTGAAGAGAAATAAACAAATTAAAAATATTCAAATTATGATAATCTAATAAAAGGTAGAACCTTTAGATTTTATACCTAATTTTGTTCCACTAGGATAAGTGAATCCAACCTAGTGGTTAGGGTGAATCAGTGTGCTTATCCTTTTCCATATTAAATTACAGCTTTTTCTCCTTTTAACTTTATGGTTTAATGAATATTTCATTTACCTTGTTTCATATTTCTATTATGCATGAAGTTTTAAATGTAGAGGCATAACATAAGGACATGTTGTTTTTTATGAGGTTTTCTCGTAAAGTGTGAGATAGTCCTCAATTTATGCAAATTGTTGTCCCACAAACACATGATTGATATTTTATATGAAAATTATCTATGGGTAATAGTATGTAATTAAAACCTTTTATCTTGTAACAGAAATATTATAAGTGTAACACCAATTTATTTTATAAATAACCAAATAAAAATAGCATAACTCCATTAAACCATATCCATTAATTAATTTTTTACATTGGTTCAAAATATAAGAGACCACATCACAAATGATAGTATAGTTCTTCCGTCCTGAGAGACTATACCCTTGCACATCTTCCTTATTAAATTGTGAATTTTAAATCACAGAATTATAAAATACTTGAAAAATATATTATTCCTTTTAGTATATCTTTTAATTCATTTAGATATCCATTATTAGTACCTTGGGAAAATGAAACATAATAAAAGTGTGGGATCCAATGCACAAGTAGGTCTTAAATAAAAAAATCTATCATAGATAAAAAGGCGTAAACAATATAATAGAGTGAATAATATCTATATATACTATATGATTAGTAAATTGAACATTAAATATATCTATGTGTAACATTATAAAATAAATAATCACATAGACAACAATAACTAATTTCATAGTGTTATAATGCATAATTCTTCACATCTTAATCATATTGTCAAGAGTGTATCAAAGCCATAAAACATATCCAAAAAATCATTCTTATTATCAAGACTATAACCAAGACATTATACTCACTTCTTTGAATAGAAACAAGGAATCATTAATTAATTGGTAAACATAAACTAAATACCCAAATATGTTTGTATTAAGAGACCTAATTATTCATTGAGGGGATATATTATTTTGATCCCAGCTAATCATTTACACATGTGTAATACATTCTATATATATTTAATTTAAAAAAATATAGTATAAACTTTCCTTTTTATTCAATGAGAAAACATTTTAAAATAATAATCACAAGAAATTATAATAATTTCATATATTCTATTAAATACATATCATGATCAAAACATATCTATAAATATTTTGGGATGGGATCATTAGATAATATACATAATAAAATATAATAAACTTTGAAGAATATTAAGATAGCTAAAAAACAACATTATAAGAGAGTTAAAAATTTTCTTGTAAAAAGAATAAGAAATATTTGTTTTGTTTTTCATATCATTTTTATGGAATATTTTATAAGTTATAGGGAATATAAATTTCATTGATAACAACTTTAAAACATTTAGAGGAGTATTCTTAAATAAAACTATTGAAGGTTATTAGAAACATTCCTTATTAGTGAAAATATTTAAATAGATATTTCTTTCACATCTCATAAAGAAATTCAAATTTAATAGAGAATGAATTCACAAGTATCATTAAATATAATTTTGAAGAAGATGTAAAGAATAATTTTTTACAAAATTATTTACAAATATAAATATATAAAAATATAATTTTGAATTAAATAACTTTGAACACCACAAATTTGATGTTTAATAGAAAATATACGGACATGAATTATATTTAATAAAATCTTTATTAAAAAGAATATTATTAAAATCGTAATGAAACTTCCTTATAAAAATTGGTAATTTGAAATATTATTATCATGATGAATACTAAATATTTATACATAAATATAATAAGGTATAATATTTGTTGGAATAAGAAATTGGACATGGAGAAAAAATATTCTGAACAAAAAAGAAACGAGATAGGGAAAGAAACCCTTATGGATTTGGTAACATTTGAATCAAAACACATGGAGGTAGAAAAATATAGAATAAAGTTAAAAATACCATGAATAAAAATATTCATGGTAAAATATATCATAGGGAAACCATATACATTATACAAATTAGAATAGGTTCATAATAAAAAAATATTTCTCAAAGAAGGGACTTTTAGAGGATAAAGCCTTACCTTTTTCTCATGAAAATAATGAAATATCATTGGACTCTTATACAATTAATATAAAAATTATTAATAACTTATTATATAACATTATTAACATTAATTAAGTTTTATATTCATCAATTATAATCATATTATACCCATATATTAGTGAGTTAATGTTTATTTTCAACATCAGATGTTTGTAATTTTGATTGTTTCATATATGATTCATAATGGCTATGTCAGACCCTATTAATTATTATCATGTTCATTATTCATAGATTATAAATGGTCTAAAAAAATTATGTTTCAATTATATATTCATCACTATGTTCAATTGATGTAAATTATTGGCATTTCTCATGAAATTGGAACCCTTGATGAGCTTGTTTCAGGCAATTTACTATTACCAATGGGTTATTATATAAGGGTAGTTAGTTACTATGTTATTATTCTAGAATAATATTAATTTCATATATTAATCCATAATACCATATATATATATATACATATTCATAAAATATATATTGTTTTACCATTAATGTAATGTGGTGTTGAAAAATGAAAGGCATCATCTTTAGAGGATGTGATAAGAATGTACGCACGAGCATTGTTTTCATTTTTCAAAAAATTGATATAAAGGAGGATAATTATTTATATTTATTGAATAAAAATAAATTTATAAATTTCATACTTACTCATTAAATAAATTTAGTGAACTATTCATGTAAGATGATGATAAAAAAACATGTCATCTATGGTGGCAGTAGTCCGCACGTACACACAATTGTCATCTTCATTTTTATAATAAATGGAATGGATGTAGAAAAGGATTATTAAATAGACATAATTTAATTTTAGTATAATATTCATACTTATATAGTTATATTTTTATTGTTATAATTTATTTTTCTTTTGGATAATAACAATGAGAAGAACAGAAATGAAAAGGATTGATTTATAGTTTTTAATTTACTCAATGAGATAACTCCTTGATACATCTTAGGGTGGTATTTTGGTGAGACCATAATCCATGTTAGTTGGAAAATATATCTGGGAAGTTTTCATTTAATAATTTTAGTTATCATGGGGGATTTATATGTGATTATAAGTGGGTGATGAAGGGTTCCTTTTATAAGTGAGAGTGGTGGCACTTTAATAAATACCCCAAACATTATTTTAATGACATGTCACATTCTAAGTAATGTGGCTCAAAAATTTGTAAATAATTAATAGTGTGTGACCATTAGATGATCCATATATTATCATTAATAATAATACATAATTTTTGAGACATTTTAGTATGTTTAACCTTGATTTTATTTTTTATCATATTTTACTTTTATCATAACAACTTATCTATATACATTGGTAAAATACTTTATATCGTAAAATATTAATAACCTTATTAGTTAAAATGGATATTTTTTTTCCAAATATTAAAATAGTTTTATAATATTATAATTTTATATTTTACAATTATTAATTCCAAAAAAGTGTGTTTAATACAATAAGAAATAGTTTTTTTGGAAAAATGGATTTTAAATCCTAAAAATCAATTTATATCAAAATAATGAAAAAAATTTATTCACATGATATTTATCATTTTATGAATAAAAAAATTAATTTTATTTTACTTCATAACCAATCATTAGTCATATGTATCCTTGGAATTACATAATAAAATAATAGGACAAAAAAGTATCCATTTATTTGAATAAAACATCACTTAGGTTCTAAAAATGTATAACATAGGTTTATAAATTATAATATTATTATTAAATGTTTTATTATAATCCCTAAACATATATTTTTTCTTTTAAAAATGTTTCAAAGGATTTTCAATCATACATATATTATTAGGATTTTATAAAATTGAATGTATTTGTAAAAACTAAATTTATAACTATTCTCCTAGAAATCAACTATTTTAGAAAAATACAAAAATTAACACTAAATTATATTGATAGAATGTGTCAAAAATGTTTTAATTTTATAAAATATAAATTTTTATGTTTTTCATGAAGATTATATTTGTTATCATGAATGAATTCTCTTTATATTTTGATATAGTTCACACTGTGAAATGATTTTGAGACATAGTGTTTAGATACTATGTTAGACTCTCTAGTATTATTTTATCCCACTCTTAAATAATTTAATACTTAAAAAATCTATATATATCATATCAAAAATAAATGTGGTTAATTATTTATCATTGCTTCTTGAGCTTCCCACATTTATTCCATAATCTTTTTATTCCTCCTATATACCTTCACCATCCATTTTATTCGATTCCACAACACTTTCTCTAGTGTTTCAAAAATCTAGACTAGTATAATATCATGATCTTTAGAGACTTTGGGTGGAATAGCTATATCTCATGCTAAAATTCTAATATTTCCAAGAATTTAGTTGTTTTAATGTACCTAGTAATTACATTCCCATTTTATAGTACAACACCCTTTCCCATAAAAGGATTCCCATGGTTACATCAGAACACATGAATATAAGTGATTATTATATTAAAATTTTGAAATAATGTTATATTAATCCATCAATCCTTGAAATTTAAATGATCATGAGATTAGAATGTATTATAATATATAAATATTTTTTTTACTGCCCATTATTTTGAGGATGAAAGGATGTTCTCAAATGTATCTCAGTGTTGAGAGACTCTTATAGAATACCCTAAAATTTTAATGTGAAATGAGGGTCATAATTATATACAGTTAATATAGGTAAAACATAATTCTTGACTACTTTATTAATATTGAGTCATTCAAAAAGTTCAATAGTTATTTACTACCTCATTTATATAAAATATGTAGACTTTTTAAGATGAAATACAACGATCCATTTTGTGTTAACCATCCTAGGATTCCTTAGACGTCCATTATGAAAGGGCCATTATATTGTTCTCCAAAATCTATTTTGGTTGCGACTCCTCTAAGATTTTTTATTAGCCTTTACCAACCAACATAGAAAGAAACTAGATACATAGTCCATAATAACCCATATTATACCATCCAAATAATTTTTTTCTCATAAATCCCCATCCATATTAATGATAGCATTGTTTATAGATAAATTTCAGAAGTTTGTTTTTAGTAGTTCTCTTTTTGGAATAGGTATGAATGGAGGAAGATGTATCTTTCTAAACATTAACAAACTCTCTTCATAGATTATTTTTTTCAATATCCAATATTTCATGACATTAATATTCTTTTGTAAACCCTTATCATACTATTGGTACTTCATTATCTTCTCATGTAAAGTTTATATAGAAATTTCTTACATAACGAATTATGTTTCCCCTTGAATCACCATTAACATTTATAAATATAATAAGTATCATAATATTTTATTGTGTTTAACCTCATCATGGATAAAAATACATGGTCCTTCATAATCAATGCATAAATTACCATACTTTCCTTCCCCTGTTGGTAGTGTATTGAAAAATCATATTCCATGGGTATTTCTACGCATTTCCTTTTCCACATGTTGATATATTTTTGAGATAATATATACAAAAATCATTTTAATTTTGTATATGTATAACATATATCACATTGGAGATAGTGCCTCCATCTCTTCAAAGAGAGTATTATAGCTATAAACTCAAGATCATCAGTTTGATAGTTCTGATCATGGATCTCTAATTTTATTTATTCATAAAAAAACACATTATCATTTTATATAATGAAACTACACAATACTTTCTTTTAGGAACCACTATAACTTAAAATTCATTCCTTTATTGATTGTAGAAATATTGATGCATCAATAAATATATTGTAGTTCCCCTGGTTTCTATTATGTAACACTCGCATACAGGTTTTTATGTTTATAAAGTGTAAGGGTAATAAATGAGAGAGTTTGGTGAACTTTCTATAAGTTTTTAGAGCCAAATGAGAGGCACATGAGTTGTGCACGGTTTACATAAACCGTGTAGAGAGCCTATTTGAAACAGTGTGAAGTTGAAAATTTTTGATAGTAGCTTCATCATGGTGTGTGAACAGTTAGGGATACTGTGAGAGTAGGACATGAGTGGTTATTCATAAGGTAGTTGATAACGAATGTTTAGTGAACGGTATTCCTAACTGTGTGGACTAACCATGCGTGGGTTAAAAACCACCTCTTTAAAAAGTGTATCTACATCAACCTTTCCATTAATCCACTCATTTTACCCAAACTAGATCTAATTTGGGATTTTATTCTCCTGATTCCAAAGAAAGTTCTCCTATCGATCAAGAGGAAATTTTAAGGCTTCCTTTGGCGATTCAAATCTGGATTCTTGAGTTATGTGATCTTTCTCCATTGTTCTTGATCATTTTCTTGGATCAAAATTGATATACTTCTTCTATCTTCTTGGTTTGTTAGAAAAATGCTTGTTATGAGTAGATTTATGATTTTGGATGCCAAAAATGTTGATATTTGTTCTTGATCGTGATAGGATATGATATATAAGGAGTTTTTGTGAAGAATTGACCCGGTTTCTTAAGCGCACTTCGCATGTTTTTGGTTTTCGTCAAAACCATTATTATAGGTAGATTCACTCTTGACTCTTATTTGTAGAACTAAACATTATGGTTCCAAATGTTTTTCTTTTTGTGGATATTTTTGTGAATTGGATGCTATATTATTATTAGAAACCCTATTTGGTGATGGTTGTGAAAAATCAGAAAAATTGGTTCTTTTTATTAAAGTGTTTGATTCATGATTTTAAAACGGGATTTCTATAGAATTATTATAGATGGATTTGATGAAAGTGTTTTAAATTAAATGAATGATTTTATTAAAATAGAGTGTGTATTTGTAATTGTTTTTTAATGGTATCCAATAAAATAATGGTTTTATTGAAATGGGTTGAATTGGTTTATTTGAATGGTTTTGCAATAGATGGGTTGTGTGAGTTCATGTTCAACATGCCCTAGAATAAGGGATTTTTATCATTAGGGTACAAGGTACATGAACCTGGATCAGGGGAATATTTCATTGGGACACAAGGTAATTGGATGAGATACCACTCATTATTATGGACCTATAAAACGAAGAATGCATGGGTGTGTGTGTGTGTTGTGGACCATGGGATGGGTATGCCAAAATGATATAAATAAATTTTTATTAAAAACCTTTTTTGGTAAATTTTCTGGAAGTTTAACTGCAATAAAAATGGTTGAAAATTATATTTGCTTACTCTTCGATACAAATGGTTTTGGAACTTGTTTATTTTGAAAACTTTTCTATCCTAGTGGTGTGATTTGGGAAGTTATTGGGGAAAGCATACTGAGTTATATACTCACCCTTTCTTTGGTACTTTGGTGCTTTTGCAGACTCTATCTTCTAGGACATGGGAAAAGGTAAAGTATCACATGTATTTAGATCCCCTATTGATACTTGGGTTGTTTAGTGATTGTATCATGGAGTTCGTGGAGCATGTAGTCTTGTTGTTATCTTTGAGTTGATTAGTTGTCTTTATGATGTTTACATTGATAGTTGCTTTGACTTCCACTATGGTACACTTTGGTGTAGTTTTTGATATAAATTAAGTGGTTTCTTTTTTTATTCAGGAATTATATATTTAGTTGTTTGGTTATGGTTTGTTGGATAATGATTTTATTTTTTAAAGGGTAAATCATCCCCCACTTGTATCTGAAACCCTTTGGAATTAATTTCCTGCCTTTGGCCTCCTGGGGATGTCACCTAAAGACTAATAATGATTCACTATATTCTCAAGCCTATGAGAATAAGTTGGTGATTAAAAATAGTGTCATATTTTTCGGTTATTTTGAAATAATTAGTCACCAGTTTTCTTGGTCTTGGAGATGAAATTCGTTCTTATATATTCCTTTTGTTATGATCTTCGAATAAAGTGAGATTGTACGGATGTGAAATGTATAGCATATAAATATGTAGCTAACCATTTTATGCTGAACTTCATATTACCAGGGAGTTGGGTACATAAGTGTTTTATAGACAATTATAGGATATGGAGTCTAAATTTATTGGGTTTATCCAGTGAGACGAACATGATATGCATGGTATATGAATAAATTCCCACTATAATTGCATATCTAATTTGGGGTAATTATTTATGAATTTGTGGAAAGGTGTAATTTTTTAGAAAATAATTTTTTTTTTCAAATGGAAGATTTCTAAAAGAGAATACTTGGTGTAGTTTGAAAATGGTTAAATTTTCAAAAGAATGAATGAAATTTTTCAGAAATAGGTGAATAGTAAAAAATTGATTTTGGGAAATAATGTTGTGATAGTTGATGTGATAGAATTTGAAATTCTAATAAATTATTTTCTAGAGAGTAAAAATTATAGAGCTTGTTGTTTTTTAGGAAATAGAACCCAATAGGTGTCATAGAAACCAATTGAAAGAAGCTGTAGAAAATGTGGTTACACCAAAGCCACATGTAAACCAAGATCTGCTTTATAGTATCAGCCAATCATTCTGAGATGTTGATATTGAGAAATGGAGGGTTGAGCCAAGGAATATGGATCATTCCATCTAGTTCATGAAGAAGAACCCCCAATATTCTATGGGGATACTAAACCCAAAGAGAAGATGTGTGGATGAACATGATGAAACGTATCTTTGATATTATCAAAACAACATCGACGATTAAAGTCATGTTAGTGACTTATATGCATGAGGATATTGCACACCGGTGGTGGGATATAGAAGTGAAAGTTAAACTAGATCACATCCTCAATTTAGAGGATTTATAGGAATTATTTACCAAAAAAATCTATCCCAAGACATTCAGGATCTAGATAATGATATACTTCTTCTTCCTAATGGAATAGAATAAATCATCCATAGAATATGTGCCTAAATTCATAAATTTTGTGTGATTTTTACCATGGGTTAAAGCTAGTGTGTCATTGAAGGCATGAGTCTTCAAATCAGGGATAACATAGAAGATTCAGTCAATGTGGTTTTTTTGACAACATGAAGCATGATTGTATGACAAATACTTGATCATTCTATAACTACAAGAATATGGGTCATCTTCAGAACTATTTCCGTAGTTCTCTGTGGTCAAGATCTCGAGGCACTTCTCAGGTATCATAATAATATTATGCTTTGATCGGAAGAAGGAAAAAAATAAAACCCATTAGTAGAACAAAGCTAGCCATGGTGATTCAAGGATTTCAGTGACTCCTTAGCAAGGGAAATCTCAGCAAGGAAATAAGGAACAGAGTGCAGTGATGAAGAAACTGTATGCAACTAAGAAAATGGTTGTAGATTTTCAGTATAGGATATAAAATGTGAAAGGTAAAATTCTATTTAATTATACCATTATACATGTTTTATTTGATACTAGTGTGTTTCTTTACTTTAGTGGTTCTCGTGCTATTGATTTTCTATGTCTATGACTTGAAGTGATACCCTCTTTGTTAAAACATCAAACTCCGATTATGGAAAGAGAATGTAGAGCCTTATTGTGTAAAGAATGTTCTATAAATGTTGTTAGAGTTGAGATGAAATGGGACTTCTCGTTGTTAGAGATGAATAACAAGTATTTAATATGATGTATGGATTGTTTGACAATGTTGAAGGCTCACATACACTGTTATAGAGGAACTGTTAGTTTCAAAATTGAGGATGGTGTCAAGCATCTCTTTAGAAGACAATGAGTTGTAAAGACATGTGAAACATGATTATTGGAACCAGTTGTGGGAATGATCTCTTACCAGTTGATGAAATTGACTTTAGCATTGTTGGAAGAGATAAAGGATAACATTTTTTAGTCTTGGATAAATTTCCAAATGTTCTTCCAAATAAATTCATAGGTTTACCACCTATAAGAAAAGTAGAGTTTATGATTCATCTCATTCTGGGGATCAATCCTATTTTCCTTCCATATTATAGGATGGCACTAACAAAATTATGGGAATTGAAAGTACAATTGGAGGAGTTAGAAAGAAAAGGTTTCATTCTACCATGTATGTCTCTAGGGTCAGAACCAGTCTTGTTCTTAAAGAAAGAAGATTAAACATTAGGGCTATGTGTGGATTATCATAAACTTAACCAACTTATGATAAATAATAGATACCTACTTCTATACATTGATGATAAATTCGAAAAATTGAGGGGATCTCATCGTTTCTCTAAAATTTACTTGTGATCAAGACGTCATTAATTATGAGTTTGGAAGCAAGACATTCTGAAGAATACTTTTAGAATAAAATATGGACATTTTGAATACATAGTCATTCCTTTTTCTAAAACGAATTCACCAACGATATTTATGGAATTGATGAATCAGATAATTCATATATATCTTGATTCTTTTTTATAGTGTTTGTGGATGAGATATTGGTGTATTCAAGGACAAGAGATAAGCATGAGGAATACGTAGCATCAGTGTTAGAAATTATAATAGAGCATCATTTATTTTCCATATTTTCAAAGTATGATTTTTGGATACAAGAGTTATGCTTTCTCAGCCATTTAATTTTTGAACAAGATGTTTCTATCGATCTGGAGAAGATATTATATATTATATCTTGGAAAACACTAAATAATGACTTTGAGATACAATGTTTTCTTGGTCCTACTGGTTATTACCGACATTTTCTTCAATAATTATCATGGATTTTCTTTCCAATGACAAATTTAACAAAGAAGAATGTTTGATTTCAATGGAATGAGGAATTTAAAAAGTATTTTCAATAAATGAAATTTCTTCTTACATCGGCACCTATCTTGATTTTTCTAGAATCATGAGAGGGGAATGTCATGTATAGTGATACTTCGAGATCTGGGTTGGGAAGTGTTGTCACACAAGGATGCCAGGTGGTTTCTTATGGTTCAAGGTAGTTGAGATTGAATTTAAAGAATTACACAACACATGATTTGGAGTTACATTTTTCCATTCCTTGAAGATTTGGTGTCATTATATCTTTGGTGATAAATTTTCAGTGTTTATGGATCATAAGAGATTGAATTTCTTTTATCACAACATGATTTGAATCTGAGGAAAAAGAGACATATGTAATATATTCATATGTTTGAATTTGAAATGATTTAAACATTGGGTAAATAAAATACTGTGGTAGATGAATTAAATATATATTCATTAGATTATTTTGGAAATGAAGCTTCAGACAAGTGGTAGTTGATGTCTGTCCTATCTAACATGCATGTGTAATGTGAAGACTGAGGTGATGTTGTAGTTTTTTTAGTTTCCTTATTCCATGATTTGGTAAATATTATTAAATAGGAACAAGCATATGTTGTATAATTCTTGGTTATGAGTTCAAAACTCATTGGTGGGGAGACCATTGAGGGATTGAATAATTAAGGGAGTTTAGTGTTGTGGTTAAAAGATTAGATGGTGGTACCTATTGTTTGTTAGGATTAACTTATTCATTATTACCACCATTCTAGATGGGTTGTACATATGGGTATACAAAAGATATATATGGCATTGAAGATGTATTTTTGGTGGAGAGGCATGAAATGGAAAGTGGATGAGTTCATTTCCAAGTGCTTAACTTGTTTGCAAGTTAAGGAATAACATCAATGAACAATTGGTATGTTGTAGTATTTATTATCCCTACATAGAAATAGAAGCAAATAGTGATGGGTTTTGTTGCAGGTAGACCAAGAATAACTAAAAAAATAATGTTATATGGGAGATAGTGGATCGACTTACCAAGTCGGCATATTTCATTCCTATTCGTGAAACTCATACGGTGGAAGATCTATCCAAAATCTATATCCAAGAAGTGGTAAAGTGACATAGTATACCACTTTGTTTAGTCTCATATAGATAAATGATGTTCACTTCTCATTTCTGTAAATCCTTATAAAAAGACCTTGGAACTCAGTTGACTATGAGTTTGTTGTATCATCCTCAGATGGATGGAAAATTCGAAAGGATGATACAGGAATTGGAAGATATGTTGTGGGACTATGTAATAGATTTTGGTGGCTCATGCAAAGAGAACATTCCATTGGTGGAGTTCTCATATAACAACAGCTATCAGGTCTCGGTACAAATGATTCCTTTCAAAGCATTTCATGGGTGTCAATTTCATACTCCACAGTATTGGGTTAAAATATGTGAAACATAACTAATTGGGTCAGGCCTAGTCCACTAAACAATGGAGAATATTTTCTTGATCATAATGAGGATGGATATGTCTTAGAGTCATCAGAAATAATATGTGTATCCTCATAGAAGATCATTTTCATTTATAGGGAGTGATCTTGTGTTCTTAAGAATCACTCCTAGGCTTGGACTTCATTGTATTGGGAAGAAGGGAATGTTATCTCCTCAATACATTATCCCTTTAGAGAGAATGGAAAATGTTTCAGAGGTGGAATATAGATTGGAATTTCCCCCATGGTTTAGTTTGGGGTATAATTTTTTCCACATATCTTAGTTGAAAAAGTATCAGCTTTATCCTGGCCATGTGATTAGATGGGATCAGGTTAACCAAGATCCAAATGTTTTGTTGGTAAATATTCCAGTGCAGATTTTGGATAGGAACGATAAAATTTTTCATGGGAAAAGAATCAGTCTCATGTGGGTTTTATGGAAATATGGTCAGATTCGGGAAGAAACATAGGAATGAGAGAAAGAAATTAAAGAGTTTTGGATGGAACTCTTTCAGTGTAAGGTTGTTTTTGTACTTTCGTAGGATGGAAAGACCAATGGTTAAGAGAATTTAGTACCCCCAGTTTCTGATATGTAACCCTTACGTACATATATTTATGTTTATAAAGTGTAAGGGTAAAGTATGGGATATTTTGGAGAACTTTCAATATGTTTTTTGATCCAAATAAGAGGCACATGGGCTATACACATTTTGTCCAAATCATGCACAGAGCATAGTTGAAACCATGCGAAGGTACAAATTCTTGACAGTATCATAGTAATGGTGTGTTCATAGTAAGGGATACCGAGTAAGAAGGCATATTAAGGTGATCTATAAGGCATTATCTAACTTATATTTAGCACATGGTTTGCCTAACCGCGCAGACTAACCGTGTGCGGGTTAAAAACCACCTCCTTAAAAAGTGGATCTATGTTGACATTTCCATTAATCTACTCATTTGTTCCCTAAACTTGATCCAACTCTGGATTATGAATATATTAAGGTCAATAAAGGTTCTCCCATTGACCCAGAGTCAATCTATAGTCTTCCATTGGTGTTTCGAAGCAAAATTCCTGAGGTATGTGATCGTTCTTCATCATTCTTGATCAGTTTCTTAGATCAAATTAGATCTAAGTCTCCTCTCTTCCCATTTTCTTATAGATACACCCATTATAAGTAGATATAAGATTATGATAGACAAATATGTTGTGATTTTGTCATGATCATTATAGGATAAGAGATCTTAGGTGGTTTTATGGAGAATCAACTGGGTTTCTTTAGCGTTCTTTGTCCATTTTCAGTTTTCATCAAAACCTTTGAGGTAGATGTTTCAATCTCAAATTCTTTTAGTATAACTTAATCGAATGGTTCTAAATTTATTTATTTGTGTGGATTTGATAGTGAATTGGTTTATTTATTATTATAAGAAACCCTCTTTGGTGATAGTTGTTGAAAATATATAAAATTGGTGATTTTGATGAAAGTGTTTGATGATTGATTTTAAAATGTATACCTTAAAATGAGATTTTTCTGGAATTATAAAAAATGGATTTCATGAAAGTTTTTTCAATTTATGTAATTGTTTTATTGTAATTTAATTGGTTCTTAGATTTTTTTTTCCATTTAGTGGTTTTCAATACAAGAACAGTTTTATGGAAATGGTTTGAATTGGTTAATTTGAATGGTTTTTGAGTATATGGGTTGTGTGAGTTCATGTTTTATGTGCCCTGGAATAAGGGATGTGTGCCATTAGGGTACACGGTATATGACCCTGGATCAGGGGCTTGTGTCATTGGGACATAACGTAATTGGACGAGTGTCCGCTCATGAGTATGATACTATCAAATAAAGCATCCATGGGGAATATGTGTTGTAGACCATGAGATGGATATGCCAAAATTATATAGTCAAATTGGTTTTAATGATTTGTTTGGTGAATTTTTAGGAATTGTAAATAGTAGTAAAATTGGTAGAAAATAACACTTGTTTATTCTTGGTTACAAATTGTTTTGGAACTTGTTTATATTTGATTATAAACTATTTTTGGATTTTTTTTCATATTAAATTCTTTATATTTATGTTGATAACTTTTCTATCTTAGTGGTGTGAGTAGGGAAGTCAGTAGGGAAAACCTTTTGAGTTTTATACTCACCGCTTCTTTGGAAATTTGTTGATTTTGCAGACACTATCTTCCGGGACATGGGAAAAGGTAAATTATCACATGTATTTAGAACCACCTCATGGTACATGGGAAGCTTGGTGATTAGAGCCCTAAGTTGGTGAACCATGGAGTCTTGTTGTCATATTTGAGGTGACTATTTTTATTTTCTCTATTAACATTGATAGTTGATGTGTCTTACACTTTATTACCCTTTTATGTGGTTTTGATATAACTGAAGTGGTTGAGTTGCCTTTTTTATTCATGCATCATATAGTGAGTCATTTGGTTATAGTTTTGTCACGAACCGAATCTGGTCACCACCATTAATGGCACCAAACTCGGCCCATAGCAAGGCCCGAAGGGCGTTCTCTATCCCCACGGGCTGGAACAAGTGCCCGAGTATCATTTATCTTGGTTTGGGAATGATTTACTTGAATATGTACACATAAAACATAAAAAATATTTGATAAAATGAATCTGAAAAATTCATAAAACCAAGGTATATACAAAAATACAGAACTGAATACATAAGTTCAAATGAAATACAAAAGGTCCAAATATGCAATGAAACAACAAAAAAACATCCCCATGGACTCCACATGACAAAGGGTCATCACCCCCATGCCGTCTACACAACTCTGTCCCAAGGATGGGGACTAACACCCTGAACCGCCATCACCCTTGGCCTTTCCTTTACCTGAGTCAAACATAACCAATTCTACTTACACCCAAGGGGTGTAAGTAGAGTGTGATCCTAATACTAATATTATACCACCAAATGATTCCAAATAGAATGCAATACAATGTGAAAAAGTAAGCAGTTTTAATACGCAAAGAAAATCAATGATAAAATCCAAGAAATGCAACTTTCAATTGATAACATATATCAAGCTAAAAATTTCAGAATGTTCAAAAATTTAAATAGAAATGTGATCTAATATAAATTAATTCCAAAAAAACCCCAATACAAGGGTAGATACAATAAATCCAATGATCATCAAAACCAGGAACACCCCTAGGCAACTAGATAGTCTCAGGCCCTATGTACCTCGTACCTCAGTGTAAAGTATCCAAGTCACAATCCATTCACGTGAACGAGCCACTAGTAGGGAAAATACCCATAACCTAGTGCTCCCAAAATATCATTCACATAGTTTAGTTAGAGTCTTCGTTATCCATTTACTCAATGAAACAGGGACACAACCCATCTGGTTCACTAGCCATAATATTACATATCCACGCACCTAAGTACCCGGGATTCCCCTTTTTGTGCTCAAACAATTTCAGCAAACAACACACATCCTTTTGCGTATAAAACACCACTACAGGTCACAAACAAACAATACAGTAGCTAAAAACAGGTTATACCATTTAAAACACACAACAAGACATTTTGATTTTCAATAAAACAACCTCTCAAAATATCCCATTATTTTGCACCCAAATCTCTTTGAAATATCCAATTTGTACACTATATGCACACTTTTAAGTCACCAAAACAAAATTTCAGTTCAATAACATTTAATTAAACCAAAAATGTAGTTTTGGGGTAGCCTTATGTGAACCAAGAAGTTATATCTTTTAAAAACCCCCATTTTCACAGAAACATGGCACTTAAAGCCCATTTTCTTCCCAAACACCATTTAAAAAAAATTTCGCAGAAACAAACTAAAAGAATAAACATTCAAAACATGATTTTTAGTCTTAATAAAGATCAATAAAATCCACTAAGAAATTATTGGTCCGACCCAAATGAACCAATAAAATATTTGTATGAAAACCACCCAATTTAAAAAAAAATTGGAACTTAAAATTCATTTGATTTATAAATGAAACTAAAAACTATTTTTACAGAAACATTAAAATGAAAAAAACATGAAAAAACCATGAAAACATCAATCTAAGTGACAAAAATTTCTTGCACAATGTAATCACCTACCAAATTAAGGAAAACCCTTGAATCACCATGCGAAAATTAATTCGCACCACCGCCACACCAATAAGGACCTAGAACAAACCTAAAACCACAATAATTTGAAAATAAAACCCAAGTTTAAACCTTAGGTTCGAAACCCTATCCCCTGGTCATTTTTGACTTCAAGGAAGGGGGAATAAACCCTAATAAAAACAAATGAAACCCTAATCAATTTGAAAGAGGAAAGAAATTGACTCACTTACATGAAGTATGTTGAATTAATCGCTCCAAAACAATAGTATCTGACATTTAAAATAGCCGAAATTCAATTATCCTTCGAACAAGGATCATTAGGCCATTTTGGAACTGGAATGGAGGAAAAATATTAATAATTGAGAGAGTTATGAAAGAAATAAGTTACCTCTTCAAATCTGAACGATTTGAAGAACCCTATGGTGTTCTGCACCAATTCGCGATAAACCAGAGCTCTAAAAAAGGGGGAGAGAGTTTATAAGAGTTCCTGGGTTCAATGGTCTTGGGTGAGACTTTGAATCACAGAAAAATCCTAGAAATTGAATATGTTATAAACAAACAAATTTCTTTTTTAAAACTGGTTTTGGGCTTTCGGGCAGGCCCAACACCTTAAATAAGAACCCAAATAATCCTTGGTTATGGATTTCTAAAGACTCCAACTTTTCTTGGTGGTGTTAATAGGTCAGGGGATGCCAATTCGGAATTTTAATGGATGAAAAATCTTCAAAAATGAATGAGTTATAAAAGAAACAAAAGTAATTTTTAAAACTGGAATTGGGATCACGGTTTGGCCCAATTCATGAAAACTCACTCATTCCTCGATAAAAACATAGGAAACCCCCCCCCCCAAAATAAATAATATAAAATAAATGAAACTTACCTTTAAAATAATTCATGTATGTGACAATTATCCCCTCTATGAATGACTTTTTTCCCCAGAAAGTCAACCTAAAGCTTGATTGGAAAACAAGAACGGGTACTCTTCCTCGACCAATGACTTTCGCTCCCATGTCTCATGTGTATCATTCCCATGCTGCCATAGAACCAAGACTAATGGAATATAATTCCCTTGAATTATCTTCTCTTGGGAGTCTACTATTTTCACTGGCCTCTCAACAATAGACAAGTCAGGCTCTATCTCCAGTTCTTCCCAACTCAACACATGGGACAGATTCGGGTTGTATTTCTTCAACTGAGAGACGTGGAAGACATAATGGATGGATGTCAACAGAGAAAGTAAGGCCAACCTGTATGCCCCCTTTCCAATACTCTCAGTGATCTCAAAGGTCCCGACATACCGCGACATCAACATACCTTGCTTCCCCAATCAACGATGGCCTAGACAAGGGGCCACATTCTAGAATACCCCATCACCCACTAAAAACTCTAGGTCTCGAAGCATCCGGTCCACATAATATTTCTGATGACTCTGACATATCGATTAAGAACTGCCTAATCAAATTGACCTTCTCAGAAGTCTCCTGCACAAGGCTCGACCCCAACAGTGAAGTCTCTTCTAGCCCAGTCCAACATAGGGGGGGACGACATGGCTGACCATAGAGCGCCTCAGAAGGGGCCATTCAAATCGAGGATTGGTAACTATTATTATAGAAAACTCAACCAATAAAAAATTGATATCCCAAGAACCTCCAAATTCCAAGACACATGCACGAAGTATGTCCTCCAAAATCTGATTCGACCGCTCTGTCTAACCATCTATCTGAGGGTGGTATGACGTTCTCATCTTAATTTGAGACCCCAAGGCCTTCTGAAGGACTTCCCAAAATAGAGAAGTGAAGTGGGGGTCTCTATCTGAGGCAACTGATGATGGTACGCCATGGATTCTCACCAATTTCTAAAGATACAAATGGCCCAACTCATCCACTTTATTTGTATCTTTTACCAGAATGAAGTGTGCTAATTTGGTCAGATGATCAATCACCACCCAAATGACATTCTTACCCCGAGGTGTACAAGGTAAGCCAACAATGAAGTCCACGGTGACCTCATCCCACTTCCAGGTATGAATGGGTAGTGGGTGGAGCAAACCTAAAGGCCTTTGGTGCTCTGCATTCACCTGCTGGCATGTGTAGCATCTTGAAAAAAATTCCGCTATGTCCTGTCTCATACTAGGCCACCAAAACTGCCGATGGACATCATAATACATCTTAGTGCCACCCGTATGGATAGCCCACTGAGACTAGTGGCTATCCTGCATCCCCACCTTCCGTAGAGACAACGACACTACTGAATGTTCCTTGAAGCACAATATACCCTCGGGAGACGACGACCAATCAGAGGATGTCTCCCCAACATGAATAAACTGCTTCGACCACTGACAAAGCTCAACACTGGGCTATTTCCGCTGAATCAACTCTAATAGAGAAGGAGTCAACTTGACACTTGCCAAGAATTCCCCTCCACTTTGTTCCCTGGTCTCCATATGCATCTGAGAAAAGAGCCCCATCAATGTACACTCATCACTAGACTTCCTCAAAGCCTGCACTGGAACTCTTCTGCTCAATTCATCGGCCACCACATTACCCTTTCATGGGGTATAAACAATGTCAAAGTCAAACCCCTGCAAGTACTCGATCCAGCGGTGTTTCCTCAAGTTCAGGTCCTTCTACGAGAAGATATAGGCTATGATTTTGTGATTAGAGTAGACCAAAAACTTCTCCCCAAAGAGGTAGTGTTGCCAAGTATTTTAAGAATGCATCAACTCTTCCAACTACAAGTTATGGTTAGGATAGTTTTTTTCATGTGGTCGGAGATGGTGAGAGACATAATCCACCACGTGATCATCCTACATAAGCACGCACCCAAGACCCATACCTAAAACATCAAAATACACCACATATCCCTTTCCAGCTTTTTGAAAAATTAGCATGGGCGCCGTAGTCAACCACATATTCATCTCCTCTAATGATGCCTGACATTCTGGACCCCATAAAAATTTCACCCCTTTTTGGGTGAGTGCGGTCATTGGTGATGCAAGACAAGAGAAATCCTGAACAAATCGCCTGTAACAACTATCCAGGAAAAATAAACTCTTTATCTCAAACACATTCTTCAATTGCTCCCATGACATTACCGCACTAATTTTCTCATGGTCCACTAATACTCCATGCTCTGAGATCACATTCCCCAAAAATCTCACCTCCCTGATCCAGAAAGTGCACTTTGACAACATTGCATAGAGGTGGTGATCCCATAATGTACCCAAAACAATCCTCAAGTGATGTTCGTGTTCCTCCTTAGACCTAGAGTATACTAGAATTTCATCCATGAACACGATTACAAATGAATCAAGATTCTGATGAAACACCCTATTCATGAGTGACATAATGACTACTGGAGAATTGGTCAATCCGAATGGCATGACCAAATACTCAAAGTGGTCGTACCTGCTTCGAAAGGATATCTTTGGGATATCTAACTCTTTCACCTAAAGTTGATGATAACTCAAACATAGGTCTATCATTGAGAACCAATTTCCCCCCTTCAACTGATTGAACAAAACATCTATTCTAGGCAAAGGGTATTTTTTCTTAATCGTTACTTATTCAACTTCAAGTATTCAATGCACAACTGGAGGGATCATTCAGCCTTTTTCGTGAACAACACAAGAGTGGCCCAAGGAGAGACACGCAGGAGAATGAATCCTTTGGATTATAAGTCTTCCAACTGTATCTTTAATTCTCTCAGCTCGGTGGGGGCCATGCAATACGTGGGAAGAGATATCGGTTGTGTTCCCGTCACCAGATCAATCGAAAAATCCACATCTCGCTCTGGGGGAAAACCTGAAAAATCATATGGGAATACCTTTGGAAACTCATTCACTATATGAGGTGGTGAACCTTCAGGGGAAAGACCATCCCCTAGAATGAGCTAAGATAACTGGTAGATAACACTTCCCAACTCTGGAGTGGAGGCCCTGCCCGACCAGACCGAGGATCCCATTGTCCATGAAAAACCTGACGACTCCCATCAGGTGACGTGAAACTCACATGGTGTCTATAGCAATCGATGTGTTCCTGGAAGTGTACTAGCCAATCCATGCCAAGTATTATGTCAAATAGTTCCATATCTAGAACCAGGAGGTCCCACTCCATCTCAACCCCTGACATGGAAAGCGCACACAAGGGGAACCTGAGGTCCTTCTCCTTCTTCTTTCCCACCAGTGTCACCAACTCCATCGTGAAAGAAATCAAATCAGTTGGAAAATTCAGCATGTCCACAAAATGGGCAGAAATAAATGAAACAGAGGTGCCAGTATCAAAAAGACCATTAGCTATAGAAGATGCGATTAGAACGGTACCTAGAACTATCGACGGTCCCACATCTGATCATACTAGTGCCTGATCCACTGCATGGAGATGTCCAGTATCTACCTAAGGATGACCTCAAGTATGTGGTTGTGCCTTGAACTGGATCTACCTAGAAGATGATCCAGCCCTACCACCATGACCGCCAAATCAAGATCCCCCAGTCCTCGATGGCTCAGACTATGCTGGCACTCCTCTTGAAGCCACTGACTCTGACCCACTTGGGAGTGAATGTGCCACACCGCAAAAGCGCTGAAAATGCCCTATACCTCCACACTGGCAACAAGGATTCAGAGGAAGTGGACATGATAGTCGGATATGCCCAAGCTTCCCACATTGGTGGCACACGACCGATCTCGCATTAGAAGCCGTAGAAGAAAACTGCCTGGAAGAGTGGCCTGAACTGCCACCTCCTTTCTTCACCTGATCCTTCCGCTTCCTTTTCTTATCTGAGGAGCTGACACTGCCCACTATTGATACTAAAACATGAAAACCATCCCTGACTTTCATATCAATCACCACCATGAACTCCCGATGAATGACCTCAACGTAGGTCCTCAGCTTAAACAAGAACACCTGGGAGTATATCTCTGGTCTCAAGCCTTTCTCAAACCTCTGGGCCTTTGCCTTCTCATTAGAGACAATTTATGGAGAATACCGAACCAACTTAGTGAAACTGTTGTCATACTCTTTCACAGATAGATTCCTTTGAACAAGTTCAATGAACTCTCTAGATCTAGCATAATCCAACACCTCAGGGAAATACTGTTCATTGAATATAGCCATGAAATCCCCCCTACGCATCTACTCATTCTTCCCAGCCTGAACCACTAACTACCACCACTTACGGCTGGGACCCTCCGACAGAAAGAAGGCACACTTCACCCTGAGCTCCTTGGATATTTCTAGGAACTCAAACATACATTCGATCTTCTCGAGCCATTCTTCTGCTTCCTGGGGTTCTGAGCTACCTCAGAAGGTAGAAGGCCTGTTTTTCAGAAACTTTTGTGCTTTATCTTTTCTAGGACCTGTCTCTTCTACCATAACAGGAATAAGAGTAGGATCTGGTCCATGTCCTAAAGCATGGATAGCCCGAACCACAACCTCCATGAGCCTCTGATCAATCGGCGTGGGAGAACTCTCTCCAGCTTCCTCCTGTGGGCACGTGGGAGCTTTCCGGGGAGGCATGTTGCTACAAAATGCAACAGTCACAAAAAATAGTCAATACCACAATTCTGAAAATTTTAATCAAATACATAAAATATAAATATACTAAACACATTTCAGTAATAAAATAAACAACTACTCCACATTCGCCTGATGTCCACATGTGGTCTACAGCCCACACGTCTCACCTGGAAGTGAAGTCAATCCGTAAATTCCAACATCCCCTGGTGACTCAAGGTCTACCATGAGAGGTGCGGGCAATGCACCCTACTCAAAACCAAAACTCCAAGCCCTGATAGTCCTAGCTCCTGTCTATCCCGACTCATCCCAAAATAGCAATATAACCCAAAAACTTTATCCTCCTCTGATACCATTTGTCACGAACCGAATCTGGTCGCCACCACTAACAGCACCAAACCTGGCCCATGCCAAGGCCCAAAGGGCGTTCCCTATCCCCACGGGATGGAACAAGTGCTCGATTATCATTTATCTTGGTTTGGGAACTAATTACCTGAATAAGTATACATAAAACATCAAAAATATTTGATAAAATGAATCTGAAAAATTCATACAAGCAAGATTTATACAAAAAATATAGAACTGAATATATAAGTTCAAATGAAATACAAAAGGTCCAAAGACACAATGAAACAACAAAAAAACATCCCCATGGACTCCACATGACAAGGGGTCATCACCCCCAAGCCGTCTCCCCAACACCGTCCCAAGGATGGGGACTAACACCCTAAACCGTCATCACCCTTGGCATTTCCTTTACCTGAGTCAAACATAACCATGTCTAATTACACCCAACGGGTGTAAGTAGGGTGTGATCTTAAGCCCAATAATATACCACATAATGATTCCAAATAGAATTCAATATAATGTGAAAAATCAAGCAGTTTTAATATGCAATGAAAAATAGTGATAAATTCCAAGAAATGCAACTTCCAATTGATAATAGTTTTCAAGCTAAAAATTTCAGAATGTTCACACATATAAATAGACATGTTAGCTACTATAATGTACTGCCAATGAAAATTCAATACATGGGTAGATACCACAAATCCAATGAGCACCAAAACCGGGAACACCCCTAGGAAACTAGATAGTCTCGGGCGCTATGTACCTCGTACCTCGGTATAAAGTATCCAAGTCAAAATCCTTTCTCATGAACGAGCCACTAGTAGGGAACATACCCATAACCTAGTGGTCCAAAAATATCATCCACATAGTTTATTTAGATTTGTCTTTATCAATTTTCTCAGTGAAATTGAGACACAACCCATCCGGTTCACTAGCCGTACTATTACATATCCGCCCACCTAAGTACCCGCGATTCCCCTTTTTGTGCTCAAACTATTTTAGAAAAAAAACACACATCCTTTTTGAATATAAAACACCACTACTAGTAACAAACAAACAATACAATAGCTATACACACTTTATACCATTTAAAACACACAACAAGACATTTTGATTTTCAATAAAACAACCTCTCAAAATATCACATTGTTTTGCACCCAAAGCTCTTTGAAATATCCTCTTTGCACACTATGTGTACACTTTTATGTCACCAAAATAAAATTGAAGTTCAATAACCTTTAGTAAAACCAACAATTCATTTTTGGGGTAGCCCCATGTGAACCAATAAGTTATAACATTTAAACACTCCCATTTTCACACAAACATGACACTTAAAACCCATTTGCTTCCCAAACACCATCTAAACAAACTTTCACAGCAAAAAACAAAAATAATAAACATTAAAAATATGATTTTTCAGTCCTAATATAGTTCAATAAATTCTACTAAGTAATTATTGGTCAGCCCGAAATGAACCAATAAAATATTTGTATGAAAAAAGTCCAATTTAACCAAAAATTGGAACTTAAAATTCATTTTCTTTATAAATTCAACTAATTTTTTTTGCAGAAACATTAAAATGCAATAAACATGAAAAATACCATTAACATAACAAGATAAGTCACAAAAATTGCATTCACAATGGAATAACCTACAAAATTAAGGAAAACCCTTGAATCACCGTGCGAAAATTAATTCGCACCACCGTTTCACCAATAAGGACCTAGAAAAAACCTAAAACAACAATAATTGAAAAAAAAACCCAAGTTTAAACCTTAGGTTCTAAACCCTACCCCCTGGTCATTTGTGACTTCAAGGAAGAGAGAATAAACCCTAATAAAAACAAATAAAACCCTAAGAAATTTAAAAGAGTAAAGAAATGAACTCACTTACTTGAAGTGTCTTGAAGTAATCACTCCAAAATAATAGTAGATGAATTTGAAAATAGCCACAATTCAGGGTTCGTTCGAAAAATAATTAGTAGGCCATTTAGGAACTAGAATAGAGGAAAAATATTAATAATTGAGAGAGTTATGAAAGAAATAAATTACCTCTTCAAATGTGGACGATTTGAGGAACCCCATTGAGTTATGCACCAATTCGTGATAAACCAGTGCTCCAAAGAGGGAGGAGAGAGTTTAGACGGGTTTCTGTGCTGAATGGTCTTGGGTGAGACTTAGAATCACCGAAAAATAAATAAAATTGAATAAGTAATAAAACAAACAAATTGAATATTTAAAATTGGAATTGGGCTTTCGCGCAGGCCCAACCCCTTAAATAAAAACCTAAATAAACCTTTGTTATGGATTTATAAAGACTAAAAATTTACTTTGTGGTGTTAATAGGTCAGGTTAAGACAAATAGTAATTTTAATGGATGAAAAATATTGAAAAATTAATGAGTTATAAAAGAAAAAATGTTATTTTTAAAACTGGAATTGGGCTCACGGTTTGACCAAATTCATGAAAACTCACTCATTCCTCCATAAAAACATAGGAAACCCCCAAACAGAGAATTAATAGAAATTAAATGAAAATTAAATTTAAAATAAGTCATGTGTGTGATAGGTTTGTTGGGTAATAGTTTTATTTATTAAAGTGTAAATTATCCACCACTTGTATCCGAAACCCTTCAGTATTTATTTCTAGACTTTAGCGTCTTGGGAATGTCTCTTAAAGCCTAAAATGATTTTTTTTATTCTAAAGCCAATGATAATAAGTGGGTCATTACATATACCCTATATCTACATAAAAATTTCGTTTGACCATGTGAATTCGACCCATTTATGTTCCAATATTTCTAACAATATTTCCAATAAAAAATTTGAATAAATTATCAATGTTAACCCACTAATCCATGGAAACTATGTATCTTGGTTATTTTTTTTATTGTGGGAAACTAATTTACTATGTTTATTTTGGATGGATCAACTTATATTCCATCCATAGATTCTATATGTCCATTAAATAAATTACCATGAAGCGAAAATTTACACTTACAGAATTTCCTTTATAATTTATTTTATAAAAGAATGTCAATTACTATTCACAATTGATTCCCAAGCTCTTAATATCATTTAGTGTATATAAAAATATCATTAATGAATACCAAAATTAAACTATTAAGATGATCCTAGAATACTCTCTTCATCATATCTATAAACACCAAAAGTCAATTATTCAACCTAAAGGTAATTCATATAAACTCAAACTATGTGTACCTCATATGAATTCTCATATTTGTTATACCATCCTTTTCCACATGCAATTTATGATAACTAGAGTGTATATATATCTATGAAAAGTAATAATCTACCAAAATTTTATCACATAAGTAATTAATGTGAGGAAAAGGATAGTTTATATTTATATAAGTGGAACATATCTACCTGTAATTGATGAAAAACCTCATAGACCTAACCTTATTTTTAACAAATGGAATTATGGATCCCTAGGATGAACCACAAAGGTTAATGAATCTATTATAACAAAAATAAAATAACTAATTCTTTATTTCTACATATTCCACTAGTCTCATTATACATGGAGTTCTATATATAATATTTTTATTTGTATTATGCTTATTAGAAAACAAAACATCATTTATATGTTGATAACTAAGACGTTCTCCAGGAAAAATATCTATACATTACTAAAAAATGGTTATATCCACCACTAGTGTTATTCCACTATCATCAATATGTTTATTTTACCATTTTTCTCTAGGATTTTTTTTTTATGTTTTTCTAATTTTGGTGGATTCAAAAAAGACATTGATAATCAATTGTTCCCTTTAAAAACATGGTATTTTATTCCTCATTCTAAAAGATAAATTTTATTTTCAAAAAACTGAATTCTTCAATTATAATTTGAGATCCAATACATACCATTTATTATGTCAAATTCAATGATAAAATAAAAATAATGTTTAAAACTATGGAATATATGTGTATTCAAATAGATATTTCTGTATATATCTCTATTGGAATAATATTATGACAGGCTGTGTAGATTGTCAACTCCTTTAAAAATATTTTGGGGATGGTTCAACGTTTTTTTTCAAACATGAGAGATATAAAATATTTTATATATCTATAAACAAATAAATCATTTTCTATATTTGTGTTTATGATAAACTTACTATATATCATGTCATTTAAAAAATCAAATTCAATTTTGGTAGATATAAATTATTAGCCATTAACTATAGGAACCTTAAAAGGTGGATTCCATTGATTCTTGAGGAATTAGTTTGAATAATTCCCTATATCCTAATTGTGAAATCATTATATATTAATTGATTATTTCCTTCCATTTCCTTCAAGATCCAGATGGTCCCTGTCTCTACACCTAAAATAAACTGAAATTATCTTTAAATGGGTATTGAAGTATTTCTTACTATAATTTTCAATTTTTGTAGGTATCAACATTCATTTGTTTACTAAATTTATTTTTTCTTGGAACTCACACTTACTCTTCTAATATTGATTCACTAAGAAAATATAAGGCATAAGGAATTATTTATCTACCCTTATGAAACATGGTACTAAATCATCATACATTAATAATGATTGAGAGACTAGTTCCCTATTAAGTCTTGGATTAGGAACACTAATGAAATGGTCAATCTTAATTTATAGTTTATAAAAATACACTTCAACATTCATTTTCTAATCAAATAATATTATCATCATATTAATGAAAACTATCTTACTCCTTCTATTTTAAATTAAAAAATTTCATTTTTTATATTAGATAATTACAGTTTATAAAAAAAATTCATTAATTTTCTCTATAAAAGTCTACCATTCATGAACTATATCTCATCCTCATCATTAGTACATCAAATAAATGAATAGAATTGATCATCAAATTCTATTAAATGATAATCTACTAAGTATAATTTCTCCCTTTCAGTGATTTAGAAGGAGATAAATATCTGCCCAAGGGACATGGTCCATAGTCCAATTTAAAATAGATTAGTGGTATTATCAAATGATAGAGATTGATGACATAAAAAGTGGTCTAGAATTATTTAATCATGTTTTTTATTACTAGGTTTCTATAAACTGGGGAGTTGATTAGTCATGACTCAAATCATATTCCCTTATATGTCTATAATCTAATCAAGTCATACATCGTCCATATCATCTTTCTCTAGAGGGAAGTATCTATATTGATAGTGGGTGTTGATAAAGAATTTATTCCTTCCTCTAGGTATTATCTCACAATAATGGAATACACTAAATAATACCATATATAAACCCTAGATTTTTAAATCATAGTATATATTTGGAAATATGGTCTGAAACATAATCTTAGTTGAAACTTTATGTAAAATCTAATCCAAGATTCACAAGATGGTTTTATTTGGGAATATATTCAAATCATAAATTTTTTTTCATATCCATCACAATTGTTCGTAAAAATCATGTGAATCAACCAAATAATATTATTTGGTTATATAGAAATATATATGATGTTCTGGCACTTTTTCATACCCCATGTCAAGATTGAGGTAATACTCAACCAAAATTTTCGGGTTATTACCCCTAGGTGAATTTTTTCATCAGCCTTTATACACATTTTTAGTATCCTAAAAAAGATTTCATTTAAAAGATATCAAAAATATATACATTATTTAATAATTTCAACAGTTTCCTTAAAAATACTTGTACCTATAGTCTTTTATAGGATTTTTTTCTTTAATATCTTATTTACTAAATCTAATTCCCAATGATTCTATTAACCTCACATTGATACCAATTGTAACAATCTCAACTATTATAACTCAAATTTTGTGGTTACTTTATTACTTATATAAGATAAAGTACATAAAATCACAAATAATTTCAAAATGTAGTTATGCCAGAGAAGAGACACATACATGTTTTCCATATTACATTGGAAATATTAAAACACAGTGTCCTAAAATTATTGAAAACTGATTTATTCAATTTAGTACATCCATAAATTCATTTAATTATCCCATAATAGTACCTTGAGAAATGGAAAAAAAATAAAAGAGCGATCACATATACTTGAATTCATTCAATGTTCCCATCTTAGTGCCTTGATTAATTGAAACAAAATAAAAGGGTGAAAAAAAATTATTAGTATAGGATACATACCGTAAAAAATATCATTTATACGAATGAAATAATCAATATGGTAGATTTAATTATCAATAATAATTATTTATAATCAATAAATTGGTGTTGAAATGTATCCATGTATAACATAACAATATTAGTAATCATATTTATAACAAAAACTAATTTCATAGTGATAGAATGTATATTGTTAGAAATAGTATTCTTATAGTCAAGGCTATAGACCATTCCTCATACTTACAATTAATACCACATAAAATAAATCACACTTACCACAAACACTACAAATGACACATTATTAATAAATGGGTAGGCGTAATCAAAATTTCCATACTTATTTGTATCACGAGACATAAAAATTCATTAATGAGATTTATAATTATGATCCCCACCCATCTCTTATTCATTTCTAATAGATTACTCATATTTTAAATGAACTATACAATTCATAATCAACTTAACTTTTTCATTATTAAACATATGCATTAGAATAAAAAAGATATGATATTTCAATACTTTCATCCTTTAAATAAATGAAATGTCATGATCATAAGACATAAAGAGAATGAAATTTGTCATTACCATTAGATAATGTCCATAGTAAAACAAAATAAACAGTAATTTTTTTTGAAATATATTAGAAAACGTTTAGAAGATAAATAAAAATTTTCTTCGGGATTGAATAAGAAATACACATTTCATTTTGGGAACAATTATGGAAAATATTTTATAATAAAACAATTTAAATTTATTAGGAAAATGCAAGAAAACTTTAAGTGGAAGTATTATAATTAAAACCCATTATAGTGATAATAAAAATAATTATTATGGATATTATTTAAAAGAATATTCTTTTCACATTTGGTAAATAAAGTCAATGTTAATTAAAATTAAAGTAAAAAAGTCACTTTTAAAGGATACATTTTACAAGACTACTATAATAATTTTTAAATATATATTTATAAATATAAATATTGGAATATAAAATTTTGAGAATAAATAAGGGGTTATCCACAAATATTTATTAGAAGAAAATAGATACAACATGAAAAATATTTTAATATATTATTATTGAAACATACATAATTAAAATAATAAAACAAATTTATTTTAAAAATATATAAAGATAAATATGATAGACATGATAAAAAATATATATTTTTATTTTAATAAAATGAAATTATAATATTGGTGAGAAGAAGAATTTATACTTGTATGGGAAATATTCTTGACAAAAAATAAGTGATATTTGAAAAAAAACATTATATTTTTTGTAACATTTTAATGAAAATAATATTGAAGAGAAAACATGAGATATTATTTTAAATATTATAATTATACATATTCGTGTTCAAATATATTAGTAGATCAGTATATACACCATAAAAATAATAATTGTTTAATAATACAAAGCATTCCAAAAAGGGAATTTTAGATGAAGAACCCTTACCATTAACTGATATATTTCATAAAAGCTATTTAACCTCATATATATTGAAAATATAAATATTGATAACTTATTTAAGAAACATATTCATATAAATTACAATTTATATTTTTAAATTATAATAATCCAATACACATATATTAGTTTTGTAATGTTTTATTTCTTCATGATGGGTTAGTGTTGTTTATTTTTTTGTACCTGTTTCATAATAGCGATGTAGTTACCCATTAATTGATAATTTTTTTCATAAATAGATTAGAAAAAGAAATGTATATCAATTATTTTTAAGAATTTATGTAGCCCAATGTTATTCTGAGAAAAAATATGACATTCTTATCAAGAATTAAATTTATTACAAGCATGTTTTAGGTAATTTACCACTATCAATAGGTTACTTTATAATAACATTAATTCATTAATATATTATAATTAAAAAATTGGTTACTAATTTATAATATATATATTTATAAAATAAACATTTATAATCATCAATGTATAGAGGTGATGATAAATGGAACACATCATCCATGGAAGCGACAGTCTGCACATACTCAAAGGTGATATTTCCAATTTTCAATGGATGGAATAAAGGAATGTAGACAATTATTTATATTTTCAAAAAAATAATAAATTAATAAATATCATATTTAATAAATAGATTTATTATTATAACTATACACATATTTTGGAGATGAAAAACAAAATATTTGACCCATGAAGGTGGTTTTCTGTATGTACACTCATGTGGAAATTTCATTTTTTGAATGAATTTTAATGTGGTAGAAAATTATTGTTGTTTATAAATAGTAAAATTTCAATATAGTAATGATTATAATGTAAATATATTATTCGGTTTTGAAAACATTTGTTCGATTTATAAGAATAATGAAAATAATAGATATAAAAACATGTGATTAGGAGGTTTTAGCTAAATCCTTCGGACATCACCTTCAACGACTTTATATTGGTATTTTTTTGAGGACAACACATCCAGAGATTTTAAAAGATAGTTCGAAATGAGTTGGGGAATAATTTTTTAGATAAAAGAGGCTTTATATGTGAGAATAATTTGGTTGGTGAGGATCCCCTTTTATAGGTGAGAGGGTTCAAAGATTTGTAAATATCCATAATAGTATGTGACAAACATATTATTTAAATGAGAATTGCTTAAAAGTAGATAATAAGATAGTGGGTGGTAAAAATTGGTCTTTAAAACTATAATGAACAAAATAAGTTGATATTTTTTGAGATATTTTAGGTATTTCCCCTTGATTTCACTTTTTACTATAATTTCTTTTTTTGATGATAACTTCTTTTTTTATATTACTAACTTATTTTTATATACTAAAATAAAATATTCATTATTATTTAAATTTCATATAACTATTTAAAATAGAGAAATAATTTTATTATATTCAATATTTTGGGATGATGATTTTTTTTAATAATAGTGGACTTATTTCAAAATATTCATTTCTATAAAAAGATGCCTTTAAAGAGTAAGAATGAATTTACATAAAAATTATATTCTGTGTTGATTACAATGATAATTAATGGGTTTTGGTTAAAAAATTTAGGGTTATGTGACTTTAAAACTAATCAAAATATGAATTTACCCATGTAATTACATAATTAAAGAATTGGTTTTAATTTTTTTTAATTATTATAAAAAATCACAAGGGTTCAAAAATGTTAAACATAAGTTTCTAAATTCAACATAATAATTTTTTATTTTTTATTTTTTTCCCTAAAAATATTTGTTAAATAAAAAAATGTTTTTAAAGGGTTTAAATTCATTCATATATTATAATTATTTCATAAGATTGACATTATTTGTAAAAAATATATTTTTCACTATTCAACTATGAATCAAACATTTTTGGAAAATTTAAAATATTGATCATAAGATAATATTAACATGATGATTAAAAAATGAAACCCTATTTATAGTATTAAAATTATAAAATATATAGATATTAATTTCTAGTATGAACATGAATTAAATCTCTTTATATTGCGATATATTGTGAATTGAGGAATGGTTTTAGGATGAACTGAAGTATTACACCAATACACTAGGGTAAAGTATTATGTATTACACCAACTTAATAATTTAGAATCATTATCATGTAATAATTCATAATAATAATTCTTCTTTATTGTGGATATATATGATAAAATAAATTATCCAAAAGACTAAAGAAGTTCAAATAAAATTTCTCAGTAATGAATCAATCTTCAACGGTATTTCTCCCTCCATATCATTCAAAAAAAATATTTCAAGCTTTCTTGATTCGTATTATTTCAATGATAATCTTAGATAGACATAATATTCATTAGAAAAAAAATATCATTTTCTGCTATAAAATATATTATTCTTACTATTCTTATGAACTAAATATTTATTGAATTATTATAGACAAACATTTTATTTTGATCTATTTTCCTTTGGTGATAGTGTATATCATATGCAGTGAATATCTATCTCTCCAAAAAAACATTTTTTTCTTCAATTCATCTTTTCCATCATAATTTTAAAATAATATGGTGAGTATATTTTCCCAAAATTAATATTATATTATTAGAAACTTATTTATTTTACAATCAAGATCTTCTTATTTAAAAAATTGTCATCAAGACTGTAATGATATTCTTTGTTTCAAAAAATTAAACATTGCTTTGAGAATTCCACTTGTTTTTGACAGTATTATCTTATCTTTAATTATAATTTGAACTATTCCATGAAAATCATGATAAATATTTCAAACCATGATCAAGTGAAACTCAATATATTAATTAATACATTAATCTCATAGAATATCACCTAGACAATTTTCATTTAATTCCTCTAAAAATACTCATTTCTTTATAAAACCTCCTTGAAACATATAACCCTTTATTTCCACATTTCCATGCTTACATACACAATCTATTTTGGTTATAACAATATAAACATGGTGTATTATTATCATGAATATATCATTAATAAATGGATGCATGAATCATAGATTGATGATAACACCATGATATTTTAATCATTAAAAGAATAATGAATGCATAATCAAATTTTTGTATACTTGGGATTGAAAAAATAATTCTTACATAACCATTGAAATAATATTACCTATAATTAGAGAGAATATTATTTATTCTATACATTATCATTCATATCACTTGAAATATTATTGTGAATATTACATATTCTAATTTACATCATTCATGTACTATAAAAACTTTTACGCATCAGTCAGTAGATCCTATACAATGTCAAATAGATAATCTATATCACAAAACACGAGTTTTGTTTGGTACATCTCAATATTCTTGGATATTTTTTGTTTTAGTAGATTAAAATTATATAACATTTTTGTGAAAAGAAATATTATATTTTTAATACTCCAAGTACTTTTACGACTTTTGATATGTGAGATTTATAGAATTCTTTTTCCATTTACTATAGAAACATACTGAAATTAAATATAAACTATATACATACTCAAAATGTTCTTATAGCTTATATATATCATCTCAATGTTTCCCAATAAACCTTTAATCGCTCATATCCACTTCAATTCCTATTAAAATAAACTAAATGTATTTAAGAATTTATCAACCCTTCATAAATCATTTTAACTCAAATAAAATTCATTTGAAACATTTATAATCTCTATTGAACAGATAAAACCATCTATATAGAGTTGTAATAATTTGATCACATGTTTCACCTTTAATTCATTTTTCTTGACACGTAATATTTTAATAGATATTTCCATATGAATGAAACCTTTCTTGTATGATATTTTTTGGGATGGATATTTATATATAGCTTCAAAATACCTTTATAGAGACTTATAATTCAATAAAAACTATAATCTATAGAACTCATGGAGTTCTCTTTATATTGTTCAAACCATCAAATACACTCTATGTTATAGAAAATAAGTATTGATATGCTTTCACTTTGAAAAAATTTGATAAAAATCACCAATAGAATAATCCTATGATATAATGGTTGTCCAAATAATATCTCTCATTTTACTTTCCATTGTATTAATAAAGAAAACACTCATTTATTTACATGTATTAAAATTTCTCATTTAGCATTAAATTCACAACATTAATGTTCTTTAAAACTAAAATATTTCATTTCTTGTTCAATATTCAACTAATATCAAAAAAGAAATACATATTGGTAGAAATAAATAGCTAATTACTCTTAAACATCACATAATATATAATTTTTTACTAAAAAATCATTCCGATATTCTCTTCTCACCCCATACTAACGAAAAATATCATAGAAAAAATACAATGTTTCCCCAATGTGATCAATGCTAGTTAGAAAAAACTAAAAGAATCATTATAATAATGATTATTTAATGATGTATCTTTCCAAATAAAACATTAAAAAAGACCCCAATATCTCCAACTCTTTGAAATATACAATAATATAGATTACCTAAGGAAAAAATATTGTTTATTTAGTGAATTTTATTTAAACGATGACTTTTTGGCCTCATACATGTAATGTATTCCGTGTTCTTCATAGACACTTTAGGTAATACATGATCTTAAACGTATCAATATTCTCATATTGGTTTCTAAATGTAAGATACATTGATATAAGAATGACAATGGATACTTCATGTGAATATTTTAAGTCCACATTATAGAAAACTTTTTTTTATTTGTTGAATTTTATAAAAAATTGATGATCTGTAAGGTGTTACTGGAACATATAGAATTTATATTCTTTCTTGTGTGTGTTTTTTTGTAAAAATCTATGTTTTTTTAATTAAATGTTTCATTTTAAATGATTTATCCAAGTGGCATGTTTTATGATGGTTGTTCCATTTTTTATATAATAAAATCTTTTATTTAATGTTTACAATGTATTATATTCATTTAATAAAGATATTTATAAAATTTGATCCTACTAACATGATGAACTCTAATAGTTAATTCAAATAACTTAGCAGTGTAGTATTCATATTTCACTTAGTAACGAGTTTCATTTGGTGTTCTTGTCTCCAATTATCTATTTGGGTATACCTGTATTCCAATCATATCATTTATGAATTTTGGATACCTGAGTTGGTAAATCATTATCTAGTACATTATATAGATAAAATCACATCTATTACTCTATGACCCTACCTTTTATGGTTTTATTTCATTACCCAACCACATAGGGCCATCTAGCTAGTGGATAGCTGATTATAAGACACCATTCCCACCTCCATTATTATAGGGGATGGAAAAATCACATGAAAGGAATAAAATAAATGAGAGGCCTTATCCTAATGTTCTTGTACAAACACATACAAACATATACATGAAACTATAATGGGAATAATAAAAATTTATAACATCTAGAGTATAACAATGCATGAAATAACCTATAGGGAATATATCATATTATGAAAATATAATGTCAAAGATAATGTGAGAAAAATACATCGACAATCATAAATGAAATACCAACATGAAAAAATAGAAAATTGTAAATACATGGAGTGTTTGACTCATAATATCCAAATTCATCCGAAGAATGTAGTTAATCCACCATAATACTGCTATTATCTAACAAAGTCACCTTAGATCTACTTGTCTTCTATATATGGAATGACACATGCAGGCATAAACCATGATAGGGTTAGTATATACAAACCCATCAGGGAACACTTAAAACAAAATAGGGGTCAATAGAAAGATAAAAAATAGTTAACTCAACACATAACATAAAAGAAATGGTAACCCATCATATATTTTTATAAAGAAACCCATGTGAGAGAAGAAGGGATCTCTATCTATGCATTACACTTAAGGATAATGAGTTAGCCTACAGCTCTAAAGGTCTTTCCCCAATGTAGAACATCATGTGAAACCACACATGAATCTATGTAGAGGACCTGAAACTCCTCCCTTTTCTGTAATGATTATGTTACAAAATCTCTAGTGGAGGACCCGCAACCTGGTGCCCTAGGGGGTGCTACTCAGTTTGTAGAAAATACGTGCCTTATTAAATTAGAGGTGCGTTTCTCGGTAAGTAGAGGACCTTCTCCCTTGTGTTTCATGTGGTTCCACTTGGTTAGTAGATGACCCACACCCTCTATAACTTAGGGGGGGGGGGTACCACTCTACCTATACAAAGAGTATAAGGTATACACTACTTATATTGATTGGGTATTTCCAAATATATCATTTATCTTATGGTCCTACTTGATCACCTAAATTTCTAAAGAATCACCTGAAAAACAATCATGATCATAACACCATACATCATATCTCTCATTCCATAATGGAGGCTACATCATATTATAATTATAAAACCATGCCAAAATGGATACACTTTGTCCCAAATTTGAGTTTTAAAGATGATGATACATAATTTTGAAGAGTTTGAGAGAGGTACTTATTGTGTACCTAGGGTAACATGGAATGTACCCTCACTTATCCCCTGAACGTATCCTCACCTACTCAAATCTTGGTTTCCATCAGTAAATACATATCATGTACATACCATACATGGTGTACCATGACCGTTATGGGTATACCTATGTCTTTAAGATCATGCACGTGTAATTCATCCTACTCATGTGTAATTTGTTTTGTGCTCATGTACTCCCAAGGTACAAGCCGAGCTACTGGTAAATGGTCACATTGTGTGTATAGATCATAAAATGTATGTGATATTAAACTCAATGTGAAACTCTTGCCACAATATCCATAGGACTACATAGAGAGTTCTTCTCAATATTACACAATGTGTGGTTTGATTTTTCAAAGGAAATAAATCATTATCATCATTTTGTTTCATAATATAACATTTTTGTTGAAAATTTTCCCATTTTATTAGTTGAAATTTAAGGGACCATCATCGATCATCGATCTCTGACCTCTAATTACTCTAAATCATAAATCTAATCACTCATGAAAAGCCATAGTCCTAATTGTAACTGGTTTGGATCTCAAATCTATGAATCCATAACCACAATCCCACAAAACACATAGATCCATCACAAAATCTCCCATTTGTTTGTTTTCCATGAAATCACCTCCAATCCATGGGATGGATCACAGTTGAACCTACCCTAAAAATGATGAACTGCAATCCCATGGAAAAACATTGAGTATCATGAAGAATTATAGGGGTCAAATGCAGATAAATGAAGAAATATAATCCTTTTACAATGTGATCCTATAACACCCATAGATTTTAAAATAAGACTATGTTTGATAACGTACAATATATGTAACAGTAATTATATATGAACAAGGAAATATTTCTATGTAAATGTAACCATTATAACGCTACCATTAAATTAGACAGTATGAATTTGATCATCCGTATTATTTAATATATTAATAGTTCATACTCAATAAAATTGTTTTGACTAATTATTAGGAAACAAGAAACCAACTTTCCATAAATTGTTTTTTTCTTCAAAAATACGTTTTCTTAAAAAATCATTTTTTTAGTATTTGTGAGAGAATATATTAATTAAATTCTGGAATATTTAGAAAATTTATTTAATAAATATAACTTCATTTTTTAATAATATTTTATAAATTATTTTTGTGTGATTATTTTTTATTTTTTGAAAAGATTGATTTTTTTCTGAATAGTGAAAAAACTGATTTTTCTTGAAAACTGTAATTTTTTTCAAGTGTTAACCAAATTCCATTTTGTTTTAAATTTATTTTAAATATATTTTTTCTATTTTATTATTAATAATCCAAATAATTACATCTTAATACTATTTTTTGGTCAAATTTTTTATGCATTGTTTTAGTTTAGAATTTGTTTTCTAAAAAAATGTTTTTTCTGTTCTCAATGTATTTTTGTATCAAAAAGTCAAATAAATTAATATTTTTTTATTATTTAAATTAAACTTATATATTATATATTGTATAAAATGTTTTATAATTCTTATAATATTTTTATAGTCATGTGATAATAATAAACCAATTTTATGATTAAAATTATCTTTTCTAAAAAGTGGTTTTCGTCTTGTTTTCACCAATATTTTAAATTAATTAATTAAAAAAATATAATTAAATTGATAAAATATATTCCATGATTATTATTTTCTGGTTAATTTTCTTAATATTCCCCTTTTATTTTTATACTATATGATTAGTAACTGTGGTAAGAAAATTTCTGCTTAATAAATGGTAAATTGAGATAATCTGGATAAAACTAAGTGATAAGGACATAAATTTTCATGATAATTCTTATTGGTTGAAGGTAATTTTTCCATTATCACCTACAATTCAAAATGTATTTATTTTAGATGAAATTTTCCATGAATATTACCTATATAATATTTTGACAAAGAAAATTAAAATGTTACTCTCTTACATTAAAATATTTATTATGTATCCACATAAGAACAAGTGTTTGTTATGAATGAATATAAATAAATATATTGAAAAAAATTGAATTATATTTATTAAATAAATTTATTTATATTTTTTAGTATTTATGGAATTATCTTATTTTCTTAGGCAATGCTAATATGATTTTTCTTAAATTAGTAGAAAACTAAAATAAATTATTTAAATTGTTTTAAAATTAATATAATTTGAGTGATTTATGGGGTTTAAAAAAATACATAGATTAATATAAAATATGCTTTTATGTTAAAGGACTATATTTTAATTCTATCATTTTATTTATATCTTCTATGTCAAATTAACTTTATAGTGTGAAAATTTACATTAATGGTATTTTAACAAATTAATATTTTTTTAAATAATTAAAAATCATTAAAATATGAAATAGGACATGGAAGATGTTTTTTTTGTCAAAAATATCATCCCTTAGAAATTTATTATCTAATTTTCAACTTATAAAAAAATATAACCCTTTTAAGTGTGAAAAATTCGTTATCATGGTTAATGTTAGGATTCGTTGACTGAGGGTTTAAACCCAAAGATATGGTTTAAAACAAAAAATAGACCTATATTAATTATATTAAATGATTATATTAAAGAATTTCTTATTTTATATTTGAATCAGTGTAAATTTTGAATCATATTATTTGATAATGACTTTATTATAATTTAATCTTGTAAGAAATTCCAAAAGTGCCCCTCGTCGCAATTATAAAATGGAACCTATTCCCATTTAATTACTAAAAACGTTGAGACATATATCTCAACAGTACCCTAAAAAAATAAATCCCATATATTATTATACAAATTCTATTGGTTTGGGTCTTAATAAAAGTCCATCCCATGGATCATTAAGAAGATACCTAAAGGAGTTGTTTCAAAGAAGATATATTCTCTTTAACCTATGAATTCATTTTTAATTCTCAATTTACCTCCCATTAAATTTTTATATTCTTCACTAAATAGAAAAATAATTTTCCTAAATAAAATATAATTATTCTAGGATTGTGGAAGCACATTTATTTTCCAATATTCATGCAAGGAAGAAATCATGAAATGGTTATGAAATCCATTTTCTATGCATGTGTTCTGATATGATGATATGATGAATGTTTTATGATTATGAGGGACCCAGATACATGGTTAAAATTTTTTTATGGATTCATCCAAAATTATATTACCCTCCAAGGAATTGGGTAAATTATTATATCTCACAATATAATTATGGGAAACTAGTCAATATTCTTGATCAATTATGGGAAACATGTAAATATACTTGATCCATTATGGGAAACAAATAAATATTCTTTATATGTTCTATGGAAATGTTTAAATTTTTAATCTATTATGATAATAATGTTTATGTGTGTTATCTATTTTTAGAATCAAGTTGATATAATTGATCCACTGTGAGAAAAGTTTTTCGATTCCTGATCTGTTATCATTTGATGATCTGAGTAGATAACCTTAACATATGAAATGATTTCTATACTTTAGATGGAGAAATAATTTTAGTATATAAACTTATAGCTCATGGTTGATTTATAAGGACTCGCCACTCTTTTTATTAATGAATTTTGAAATAATAATTCTTTATTCCAGAGCTCATTTTTATGATCATTGATAGATTAGGTATGAACGTTTTATGTTTTTGGCATAATCTCACACTCATATGATTATTTTATTCTATTATATGATTACGCATTGTTATCTCCCATTTATAATCATACTAATAATTTTATCTCAACCTTTCTTATGTTTAATTTTCTTTGGGTTATGAAGAAAGGTTTTAAGTAGGGTATGTATACTTATAGTACTTAATGGGGATATGTTTGAGGTATATGTTGAAGATATTTTATGAAATAAAGAGATTGTGAATATTTTCTCAAATTAAACTAATCATATATGGTCTATGGGTGAATATTTATGAAATACAAATAATATCAATTTAAATTTTTTATTTTATATGTATGAATATCATAGACCTTTACAATTGGTACCAGAGTAGGGTTTTATGAGTCTTTAGAGATTGGGATTATAAAAAACAGGTGAAAACACTGGGTATATGTCAATGTATTGGATAAATCCTAATTTTTTTAAGGAAGTGATTATTTTCATTTACGTGAAATACATCTATGTGGACATGGTTTTCTTATATATTCTTCTAGGGTTAATAAATCTAAAAAGTGTTGGTATTGTATACCACCTCCATCATTCTAGTGTAGGGTGAGTGTGCCCTTACTACACACATAGTTTGACACTATTAATGATGTTCTTAGGTTAATTCACATTTAATTTATAAATAATTATGAATTATTTGAATGGATTATGATAATTGATGAACTATATTAAACATAAGGTGTCATATATGTAAAAGAAGAAATCATGATTCAGACAAACAATTAAATAATTTTCACAATTATGCGGTTTTCACTATTATTTTTTTTGATCACACTATTATTTTTTTATTATATCCAATGGAGATAGCCCAAAGTAACTAGGTTAATGTTGAACATGATGGAAATTTTTTTGATGAAAAAGTAAAAGGGATTACGAATGGAGTGAAGGACATTGTGATTTTTCCAAACCAATTTTTCATGATAACTTATTTACAACTTTAACCTTTACTAACTCTCAAACTCGCCAATGAAAAAAAATATATAGTTTCTCGAGATCTAGGCTAGTGGAGACCGTGGAGAAAAAATATTATGTTTATTATATGTTAAGAAATTTATAGGAAGCACTTAAGGTAATTTCTCAATGGAAAAAGAATATGTTTTCTGTGTAGAGAATAATGTAATAGTACAATGAATTGTCGAGGGAAAACAAGAAGTTCAATAGAGAATATGAAATTCACCCTAAGGTACCATTTATAGTTTAATGTATTATGTGTATGGAATATGGAAATTATCTATTTCAACTACATAATACCAAAGCTATATCTTATACCATGGATGTTTCCATGTTGTTGTGACCATTGAAGTAGAATGATTAATGTATTTATTCATTCAAAACTGAAATTATTAATGAACCTAACCCCAGTTTCCCAGAGCTAGTGGTTACTTTATTACATTTTTATAAGATAAAAGTAATACCATTATAAAGTATTTAAAAGTTTAGTAGTGATTGTGAACTAGATAAATAATATATATTCACATTAAAATTTAAAATAAAAAATAAATAAAGTGTTTTTTTATAATTCAACTATGTTTTATAGTGTGTCATTGCATATTAATTACAAAACACTTCTTGGTAACCTAATGAATCGAAAAAAGAAGAAAGGGGTAATCTTAGATTCTCCATAAGGGTATGTGTACATCAAAGTATTTCATTAATAAATAATCACAACCAATATGTAAAGGTAAAAAAATTGAAACACATACCATCTAATTAATGAGAAAGTCATAATATGGTAGAAATAAATAGTGAACAAATAAATCCATATAAATAATCACATGCTATGGAAACTAATCCATAGATATTATAAATAATAGAATAATCACATGTAAACCAATAACTGGTCTCATAATGAGGGAATGTATAATTCCAAAAATCTAAAACATATTGTTTAGAAATTTCACAAGACAGTTTAAATATGTGGTTAGAAACCCATCTAATTTGGCAAACCAATTTTCCACATGATTCTTGTTAACACATCAAGATGAAATATATTATTAAGACACACCAAACACTTACACTATCAAATTAATTTGTCTTATGAATGCTGTGAAACATAACTAACATAAAAAATATTATTTAAAAATCTAACATATGATATTCTAATATTTACCCAAATAAAATAAATATAATCATAAACCATTTTGAATAATATGGTGAATGGTAATAAAATTTTACATTCATAGTTACATTAATCATAAAACATCGAAATAGTTAATAATGATGATATCAATGCAATATATCCCAATAGGATCATCATATTTATAAAGGGATGATGTTATTAATGAATAATAATACCATAAAAATGGTATTATAAACATTCTTTAGTAAAATAAACTTTTCAAATTAAAAATAGCCTGTAAAAAGTTCACAATTAATTTTGGAAATACTTTTATTTGATGATAAATTTTTAAAACATGTAAATTAATCTTTGAATCATTTACTGGTCATGACAATGTGAAATTATTTAATGTTGTACATGTTAAAACAAAGGTTCCTTTCACATTTTTGATAAAATACAAACATAAATTTTTTAGAAAATGACTTGAAGATTACTTCCAATTTTTTAAAAGTATGAATCGAAAATTATTTATGTAATAATCAATTTGAAAAATTTAAAAAAAAATGATTTATTCCTATGATAGGGAATATTATGATAAAAGATTTTCTACCAAAGGGAGAAATAAATTCATATTTTATTAAAAACATTTTATCGATCATTTAAAGTACCAAAGAGTGAAAAAATGGTAGTATTAAATAAAAATGTTCATGATTAAACATAAGATAACAAAATACAGTTATTTTAATATATAAATATCAATTAATTCCTCAATGGGATAAATACACAAAAATAATCCCGAATAACGATGAGATTGTGAAATAAACCATTACCACTTTGAAAACTTCTGAATTGTAAGCCCCATACAAGAATTAAAATAAAATAAAACCTTATATTACCTGAGTTTTTTTAGTTTCATTATATAACATATCAAAGGTCATTATATACACCAAAAAAATGAATAACTCGTTAGTATGGAATATGTCTCGTGGAAGTAAAGTGAGGCGAGAAAACCCTGATCTCTGGTTCAACTTCTTTCATATGTGTTCAAATTTATTTTTCAATAAATATAGATTAATTTTTATTATATGAAATATCCATAATAATCTATCTTAGATGATATATTATTTATTAATATTATTTTATCACCCATTTATTTGTAATTATTTGTTAAAATCACTATTTTAGGTGATAAATGATCAAATTTTAATATAGGTTTTAGTTCAGTAATTTGGTCCCTTCTAATTTTATCAGGGTTATATCATATATATTATTATAAACATCATAAAAATACAATATATATTTATTCTATATGTGTCACGAACCAACCCGGGTCGACCCTGAACCGGTCACCCGAGCCGGTCCATGACATGGCCCGAAGGGCGTACCCGATCCCCACGGGTTGGAAACTTGTGCTGGGCATAAAAAGCAAAAAAAAGGTGGGAACGATTTGGACAAAAAAAATACATGAAAAATAATTAACGATTGGTGACGAAAACTAAAACAAGCAGGGGAATGAAATAAATAGGACATACCTCCCTGTGACCTTCAAGGTCACCACCCAACTGAAGACAAGACTTGCTCCAATAATGAGTAAGTAAATCAGGAGAAACCGCACAAATAGAACTTGCAACTGAAATGGTAAACTATAGGCGTGATCACACAAATACTCAGTAGGGATGCCAAAGTAAAAAACTGAATCCAAGTATTTCCTTTCCTAAAAAAATCCCGTAACACAAGTTTGAAATAAAACATCAAAAATAGTTTTTTCACATTTTAAAATAAACAACATGCTTTTCCTATTTGAAAATCCAACACAGACTATAAATCAATTTCAAAACCATTTTCTGTTTTTATAAACAAAACCAAATACAAATAATACCATGAATGTGCTAAAAAGAAACAGGTAAATAGTACAGGCTGAAAATAAAATAGTAAAGTGTGCTAATAAGAGACAGGTAAATAGTACAGGCTGGAAATAAATCAGTGAAGCAGGAAGTAAACAAGTAATATAAGTTGAAACCATGTGCGATCCTAAACATCCCTAGATAACCCATGGACGCACTTGGTTCGGAACCACCTGCTGGCGTATAGTGAAGCCCCATAGTCTATAACTCACCGATCAACCTCGCGACAAAATCAGCGTCAAATCCCACCTGGCCTCTCAATCTACCAGAGGCCACCAACCCGTCTAATCGGGGCTGGTGAGCAATAGTCACTCGATAATCTATAAGATGGCCAAGAACCCATGGTGGTTATGTCACTGTGTAAGTAGGAGGCCCTCGCATGCGTGACTCATCTCACCGCACTTGCCTACACCAAACACGGACACCAATATACGATAACCCCTAAGAGATATCCCTCTTATAATGGTTCCCCATATTTATATACATTCATTTCATATTACACGAAGGTGCCAACCAGGCCGCCATACCAACTAATATTTGAACCATTTCCTAACAATTTTCAAGTTTCCAATCAGGCATACACATCTTTCAAACCAAAATACTTTCCAAAAACCAACACCATTCACGAAATAATGAAAGTTCACCAAGTCACCATTTGATTTTCAACCAAACCCAAACCCAAATCCATTTTAATGCAACCAACCAAAATACATGTTCTTTAAAGTTCACTCACTAAAACAAATTTACCCAAAATACACTTTCCAAAGACACCACCTATCATCCTAAAAACATACGCACACCAAAAACATTTCTTAATCTTGTTTCGCACCTCGTTCATAATTTAATAAAACTTTTAAACAATTTATAAATCAATTCCAAATAGCAAAAAAATGGTTTACACTAAAAATAAACCCGATTCATATAAAATTACATAGACTCAAACAAGGTACCACTTGAAACCCCCTTTTTTAAGAAGTTATAAAAAAATTAAAATAAAAAACCTTAATAAACTGAAATCACTCAAATAGAACATTAACCCAAATTGCACCCAAATTGCACCAACACATGCATAATCAAATAATCACAAAAAATATAATTTTTACACCTTCAATTGAATTATAAACACAACAATGGATTAAATAGGGGTTATTATTAAGCTGTGAATCAATTAAAATAAATTATTTTAAGGATTTAAGTGTCAAATAATGCATCAGAAAGGATAAACTAGGATTCACCTACCTCAACCCAAGTACAGATGTAATGCCACTATAGTGGAAGGATGAACTGAGCCTCATGGTCCCCTCGCACATGCATGCCACCAAGAAAAACACACAATAATGAACACGACATTTAGGAATTGATCCATAGAAACACAAAAAATATATATAAGAAAATAAGTTTACCGATGGCCAGAAGAGGAGACAACAACCGGCGAGGGGAACCATGGCTATGTCAGAGCAAAGTGGAGGCACAACGAAGGAGGATCGGGCCGCTCCGGAACAAACACTGGATAGAGGTAGGGGGCTCAGGTCCACCGGAGGCACACCGGATAGGAGAGGGAGGTCCGACAGGGGTTTGGGTCGTGCCGGAGACCCACTGGACATGGGGTTTCACCGGTGAAAAAAAAATGCCGAAAGGAGCAGTAGGGGGTGGTTGGGCCGCCGGAGCAGGGAGGGCGGTGCCGACAGGTGAACCGCCTGCAAGGGGGCGGGTCGCGGGGGTTTGCAGCCTGGAGACATGGCACGCGACAGGTCGCAGCTGGAGGCGGGACTGCTGGGGATGCTACACGGGAAGCAGGAATAAAGTGGGGTCGCGGGCACGGTGGTTGAGGGCAGATGTCGGGAGGCGCGGCGGGGAGGGAGGGATGACGATGGGGTAGAGAGGGGTTGGCCGGCACGACACGCAGAAGGGGATTGGGGGGGGGGGGGGGGCTCACGTAAAAGGGAAGGAGGGGGCGCCGGGTAGAGCTAGGGTTTGGGGTTTTAATTTTTTTTAACAAATAAAATAAATAAAAAAATGTATAATAATAATAATAATAAAATTTATAATAATAATAATAATTCCACAACTAAAATAAAAAAAATAAAAAAACCCTAAAAACAAATATTAAATGACACATGGGCTGACTGCGCGGTGACCGCCAACTGTGCGGTGACCGCGCATGGGTCTGAAACCCAAAAAAGAAAAAAAAGACAAAAAGATTTAATCCGGGCTCAACCCGGATCACGGAGCAAACACCCAAAACCCAAAAATAAATAAATAAATAAAAGCGGGTGTGACAATTCTGCCCACTACAGACACTTTCTGCCCCCAGAAAGTCACTCAGTCGAATGATAAACAGAACTTGAATCCATGCCCAACTGAAGCCGAAAGAAACCACAACACACGAGAATGGGAGAACACGAGAGGGTTCTCCCCACCACAAGAACATGACTAGCACGAGAATTTAACACCCAACATACCACCACAGGGATGCAGGTCCTACGTGGGAACTCTCAACCGATCCAAACCAACTCCCATAGCACATTCAAAACAACACCCCCGCCGAAACGTTGAACCCTTGAACAGAGTCGACAACCTTCACACCAAGGAAAACCAATGAAAAGGACATAACCTGGGTATCGATTCGGATACATGACCCATTGAAATCCATGAAACATAACTATATACAACAAGCATAGCTAAATTGAGGTCAACCAACATGAGGGTCAAACACACTTTTATGAAGAAGAAAAAAGACGACTCAGAAAACCATAAGCTGACAAACAAAGCTGTTTGAATTATAACAGGACAATTCCATCACAACTTCATGATAAGACAATTAAATTACAACAACTTTAAGCTTTAACATCCTAAAAACAATTACGAAAAGATATTAACTGTTCCACTTCCAACACAAAACACAAAACCCAGACCAAGGCTTCACACCCATGGGGGATCATGACTTTTCGTGAGCTTCACCCTGAGACCTTTGTCTGGGGCTCTGATTGCTGAAGCATCTTCTGCCTCACAGTTAGGTACTGACACTCTCCAATCATGGCGTCCTCTTCAAGTGACGCTTCTTGCAAATTTTCTCCAGATGACCCAGACAATATCAACGATGACACATCTTTGGAGGGTTGCGGCAAGATGACTTTAAATGACCACAACAACCACACTGATAACATACCACTGAACGATCTGACGAACCGGGAGCTGGGGCAAAAGGGGATGACTCCTTGGGAACAGGTTCCTCTGAAATCCATTCTCCTCCAGATGGGGAAACCTTATGAACAACTGGGTATGCTGGACTGCTGAGCATTGGCACTCTAGTAACCAACTCAGCTAAAAACGCTTCCACCACCAGCTTCACGAAATGACGGTCTTTAGGAGGGAGGACCTGCTCCTTGACCTCTGGACGAATACCTCTAGTGAAAAGAGATCTCTTCATGAGAGCATGCAACGCTACCTCTGGAGAAAAGGAAATTAGTTCCTTGAAATGGTCAACATATGCCTTCACCGTCCATTGACCTTGTTGAATATGTATGAGCTCTCCCTTTTTCATTGCCTTTAATTCTTCAGTTATAAACCATTGGACGAAAATGGTTTTAAAGACATCCAACGTCATCCCAACTTTCATTGATGGTGGGGAAACCATCTTCCACTGGTCCAAAGATGGACCCTCAAACAATCCCATAACAGCACAAACCCTAATAGCCTCAGGAGTTCCCAACATTCTGAAGATACACTCCACTTCCTCAAGCCATTCCACTACCTCTAAGGGACCCCGATCACCATGAAGAATAGGTAAAATCTGAGAAGGACCAAAAACTGGGCATGACTTATTAGAATACTTGGGGACCTTTCTAGAAACGTTTCCTGAGTGACATATAAAACACAAAGGCAAGACCAATATCAAATCAATGTATGATTAAAAGTAACATCCTGATCCAAAATAACCAGCTCAAAAAAAAACATTTTCAAACACTACCCAAATATCCCATTTCAAAACCCCCTTTTCATTTTAGATTTTAAAACCACATTCTTTCAAGACCACTTTCCAAACCCATTTCCCCTAAAAAACAATCCAGAAAACATGGTCAAGCCTTTTATTTCAAATACACACCCAGGTAATCCCATGAACCATTGCACATGTCTTCATCTGCTTCCCTCTATTCACGTCAACACCCACATTCCTTGAAAATACCCCCACATGTGAAAACGTTCATGAAGGACACCTATGGTTGCACCCAAACCATTTCCCTACCAATTCAAAGCAAACTCAAGGTTTTGAAGACATAACAATTTTAATTTCAAAAATACCTTTTCCAATTTAAACCCATTTCAATGAAAAAACTTCCGTTTCAAAATACAACATTAATTTTCAAAAATATTGGTTACACCAACCAGAACCAAACACAGTAATACCTACCAAGAATCACCAGAATGAGGAACTAGCACTTGCGCTTTAACGGATGACATGGTAGTGAGCACACCCCATGTAAGAATCGACAGCTATGGGGAACTTAAACCGTGTAATCAGACTCCACAAGGGTCACTACTCCATGTGGAATCATGATGTGACACTATCTCACCTCCTTTTTCATTATTCAAACCAAAATGAGGTCAAAAGACACAATTCTCGAACTACCCTAGGTAACTTGAGGATTAGTGCGACCAAGAGTTTGTGACGCTCTTCCTGCACCTACCTCTCGAATCCCAACAGTCCTAATCTTTTTCTACCAGACATCCCCAAATAACAAGAACCTGGTGCTCTGATACCATTTTGTCACGAACCAACCCGGGTCGACCCGGAACCGATCACCTGAGCCGGTCCACGACATGGCCTGAAGGGAGTTCCCGATCCCCACGCGCTGGAAACTAGTGTCGGGCATAAAAAGAAAAATAAGGTGGGAATGATTTGGCCCAAAAAAGAAATAAAGGAAAGATAATTAAAGATTGCGACAAAAACTAAAACAAGCAGCGAAATGAAAAAAAATAGGACATACCTCCCTGTGACCTTCAAGGTCACCACCCAACCGAAGACAAGACTTGATACAATAATGAGAAAGTAAATCATGAGAAACCGCACAAAGAGAACCCAAAACTGAAATGGTAAAAGATAGGCATGAGAAAAAACATGCTCAATAGGGATGCCAAAGTAAACCACTGAATCCAAGTATTTCCTTTCCTCAAACAATCCATTAACACAAGTTTTAAATACAAATTTAAAAATAGTTTTTTCACATTTTAAAATAAAAAACATGCTTTTCCGATTTGAAAATACAACACACACTATAAATCTCTTTCAAAACCATTTTCTGTTTTTATAAAAAAAACCAAATAAAAAGAATACCATGGATGTGTTAAAAAGAAACAGGTAAATAGTACAGGCTGAAAATAAAATAGTGAAGTGTGCTAACAAAAGACAGATAAATAATACAGGCTGGAAATAAATCAGTGAAGCAGGAAGTAAACAATTAATACAAGTTAAAACCATGGGAGATCCTGAACATCCCTAGACAACCCATAGACGCACTTGTTAAAACTTACCAAGAATCACCAGAATTAGGAACTTGGAGTTGCGCTTAATCGGACAACATGGTAGTGAGCCACGTCCCTTGTAAGAATCAACAACTAGGGGGAACTTAAACCATGTACTCAGACTCCATAAGGGTCACTACTCCATTTGGAATCATGATGTGACACTGGCTCACCTCCTTTTTCATTATTTAAACCAAAATGAGGTCAAAAGACACAATTCCCGAACTATCCCAGGTAACTCGAGGATCAGTGCGAGCAAGAGTTCGCGACACTCATCCCGCACCTACCTCTCAAGTCCCAACAGTCCTAATCTCCTTCTACCGGACATCCCCAAATAACAAAAACCTGGCGCTCTAATACCATTTTGTCATGAACCAACCTAGGTAGACCCTGAACCGGTCACCCGAGCCAGTCCGCGACATGGCCTGAAGGGAGTTCCTGATCCCTAGGGGCTTGCAACTAGTGCCGGGAATAAAAATGAAAAAAAGGTGGGAACGATTTGGCCCAAAAAAGAAAGACAAGAAAAATAATTAAAGATTGGAGACGAAAACTAAAACAAGCAGTGGAATGAAAAAAATAGGACATACCTCCCTATGACCATCAAGGTCACCACCCAAACGAAGACAAGACTTGATCCAATAATGAGAAAGTAAATCAGGAGAAACCACACAATGATAACCTGCAATGCTTAATTGTGGAGTTCTAATCAGGCGGGCTCCTGAAAGGAAAGGTGCACCTTGTTGACATGAGTCATATCATTTAGTAATTTAACCCTTTATCATTTGGGGGTGTTACAATATGTACTTAGAGTAAGTTATTAAATTTAGAAATAGAAAATGGATTACACCATTCAGGGAGATGGAAGTTCGAACGTACACATAAACACTATTTCAATTGTTATCAAAAAATGGAAAGAATGTAAAATAAAAATTAATTAATATTTATATATTCATTATTAATTTATATAAATAATATAAATTAATAAAAACTTCCTTATTACCATCCACATAAAAATATTGAAAAAAATTTCACATCACTCTATGGAGGTGTTTGTCAACACAGACCCACGAGCGACGTTATTGTTTTCCAATGAATTGAAAGGTAAAAATTTACATTGAATATTATATTTCAGTAAATTTTTTTAGATAATAAATATAACTTATATTTATTAACATTAAATATAAAAAATTTTATTTAAAGAGTTAGCAGAAAATGAATCATATCACTTCGTGAGGCGATAGTCTGCAGTACACACGAGCGATGTTATTTGTAACATCCCAGGTAAATGAAGAATAAGATATTTTAATACTTATTAATATTTTTTCAATAAATATTAATTTTACTTTAAAATGGTTTCTATGTTTGATAGAATACCCGATACACAACAATAAGTTTCTTTGAAATCTTATATTGTATACTAATAATATAATATTATTATATTAAATAGTAGTTAACTCCTAGTTGTTGTATTGGAGAGAATGAAAAAAACTAATTAAAATATGATTATACATGTTTTTTAAATGTATTTACATTTTTCCAATAAAAGTTAGAGGCTTAAAAATGTGACTGAATTTAATTTTAAGCATAATTTACATTAAAAGGTCGATTTACCACCTTTTAATAGAGAAACCTCTTTAAATATAGTTTAAGTCACTTTAATACATTCTATTTGACCAAAAAAATCCTTCTTTATATTGGGGACATCAAAATTTACTTTTTGTAATTTTTTGGAATTTTTCTGATAAATTTCATTTTTTAATGAATAGTGAAAATTATTGTATTTTAATTCAAAATTGTGTTTTTATAAAATTTATTTATATGGTAAGATTATCTTTTTAATTGGTTTTAAAGTTTAATTAAAATAAATTTTTACCATTTAATCCAATGTTGGTCATTGGAATTAATTTCACATTGAATTTAGACATAAACAAGTGTCAATAATTTGATAGTTATTGTTTCTTAAAAACACGCTATTTGTTTAACAACAAGAATTAATTTTAAATTAATTAATGAAACTTATATGTTTAGAATTTGGAAAAATAGTCATAATTTTTTAATTCTGAATATCAAATATAGCTTAGGCTGAATTTTTGGTATTTTTTATGAAAAAACTTCAAATTTTGATGAATAGTGAAACCACATAGTAGTAGTTAAATAAACTAAATTTTTCATTTAAATGAAATTTTACAACTTCTGTGAGTTGAATTTTAAAAATCTGACATACATGGTTGTTATAAGTAAATAAAAGTTGGTTCAATAAGTAGAAAATAATTTTTGGTAAATAGTAACTTTTGACTTTTATTTACCATGGTTAAAGGTAAATAGCGTAATTCAAGGTAAAAAGAATATTATGATAATTCAAAATTACCTTAACACTTGACTAACCTTATTGGATGAGTATTGGGAGACCATGGGAATACTTGGGTCTATTTTGGGACCCCATGGAGCCACTTATGAATGATAATGACACATTATTTTAATTAACTTAATGTAAAGGCAAAAATGACATAAACAAATATCTCGTTGTAAATTAATTTTTATATGGTGTTATATAAGTTATATTTTAGAAAATAAATATTCATTATAAATATAAAGATATTTCCTACATCATGGTAGTTGTTTTATAATTTTTATACATCGAATAAATTAAATTATTTAGAACACAATAATGATGCAGTGTTGACCTCATTAATAACTGATTTAAATAAATAAGATTATAATGATTAAAATATTCTCCAAAACTTGTCCAATTCCTATTGTATGATATTATTTCGACCATGAGTCATCTTATCTTTGACTCTAATGATTTATGGACCTTTATAAACCGAATATAATTATATAATAAAATAATATTTTCACACTTTCCTAAAGAGCCCCTCCTCAACCTTATAAAAGGATACCATTTATATCCAATTCCTCACACCTCTCAAGCATTTTGGATCATCCAAAATATACCAAATTAAGCTTCATACATCCCTCTATTCCACCTATAAGCCTTACCTTATGCATAAGGAACTTTAACAAACCATTTTGGTTCAAACCATAGTGAGTTACCCAAATAAAAGGTAATGGTTTATCTTAACTTATTTCATTTTATTTTACTTCTCATACTTATAAACTATTTTTTCCATTCATTTATAACAACACCAGTATCCTCAGTATACTAGGATGTTTTTATGAGATTTATTTCAACTAAACTTACACAACTTCCATCTAATGTGTGAAGAACACACTATTTCTGTGGATGGAAAACTAACACCTTACGAAAGGATGATTATTCGATTATCTCCTACCACCTCTCATGGTGGCCATTAAGATGACACTATATTTATATATGATATAAATTATGTCAATGTTTTCTTTTTTTCTTCTGTATTTTTCTTTTATAGCATACCTTTATGGTTTCCATTATGGGTAAACGCGATAATTTCATTTGACGAAGTGCGGACTACCGCACCCTCAAAGTGATATGACTCGTTCATGCCATACGCGGGACGTATAAAGAATATAGTTAAAAATATTATATATGATATTATACTGTAATTTTAATATACCTATGTATCATTATGTTCTAATTCCATTAAAAAAATAGAAATGGAAGTAGCATTAATGCGTACGTACGTCTTACCATCTCCATGAATGGTGCATTTCATTTCTAACCTCCAAATGTTATGTACTATTATAAATCCATTCATTTGTGACTGAAGTACAAAATGTCGACAAAACGAACATTATTAACTTGAATGATTAAATAATGTTTATAAAATGGTAACAAGTGATATAAATGGAAATATAAACTTGAAAAGGGTTGTTAGGAAAGTATAAATTAACTTTTGTGTATTATTCGGGATATTAATGAACGAACGGGTCATGTCGGACATGAGGTAAGGGACTTCATCTCATTCTCCTTTCATTGAGACATTTTTTGTTTTAATGCAAAACTTTATTTTATACGCTGTGTAAACACCCTTGAATTTTCAAAGGGAATATTTTTCTATGAATAATTTTACTAAACGAAAAAGTAATGTTTCTTTTAACATAAGTGGTGACAACGACTTTTCTTTCACCATGAGTATTATTTGTTATTTGGTTTCCTTAACAAGCCTTAATGTTTTTTTCAAGGAAAATAAATACCGTATACTCTTTTATGTATTTTGGTATTGAAAATAGTTTTTATAATGTATTTGTTTTATCAATATATTTATGTGATATATTGTGATTGAAATGTGGAAATGTTTTCTTTCATTTATATTTGTTTTATATGTTATGATTTTATAATGGTACATAGAGATTTGATGGGTGGTTACATGATCAACCAAATGATGGGTGGTTCTGTGATAAACCAGGATGGGTGGTTACGTTATAACCTCAAATGAATTAGGTATGGAATTCGGCCATATGGCTATTCCATTTAGTGATATGTGTGGAAGTCAACTGTATGGTTATTCCATTTAAGCATGTTTATGTCCCAAGTTACCTTTATATGTTATGTGTTCTTTATATAAATTTTATGGTAATATTTTGGTTACAAAATGGTAAGTAGTGATCTTTTATTCAGTGAAGAGTATTTACTACTTCGTAAAGGTTAAATGTATTACTTATATTAATGTATTCATGGTTTACTTGTTGTTTTAAAAAAACTAATAGTTTTCTATATTTGTGTATCCCTTACTGAGCCTTTTATGCTCATCCCATGTTTTTGAAATGTTTTTCACATGACATAATGTGGAATAGGGTCAAGGATAGGATCAAGGAAAAGTCATGATGTCATAAACATGGAACTAGACATGACTCTTTTTTCAAGAGTTATTGTTTTGTGAAAAAATGGAAACTGAGTAGAAGTGTCTACTTTGTATTTTTTTAAAATGAAATGTAATAGTTATGGCCTAATTCTCTTAAAATACAAACCAGAAAATATCCTTAATGTGAATTATTCATTTAATTCATGATTATGTAATGTTTTAAAGAAGAGTCCTTATAGTTGGTATCAGAGGTCAGTTTAGATAACTTTAGGAGTTAAGTTATTGTTAAATTAATATCCATAAATAATTTATGTTAGTATTGAAATCATATAGCACTTACATATTACATTGTTGCTTTGCCCAAGGTATTTCTGTGTTCAGAATGGTTTTTTGTAGAGGAAACAGAGTATATTTTCTGGGATGGAATACAGAGGGAAATGACCATCCAAATCAGTAACCTGAGATGGTCAGAATTAGAATTGAAAAGTTTTTTGCATTGATGCCTTAGTTGAATCAGGTGATAAATGATGGTTGTGTTCACTGATGATATTTTGGTTTATTCTAAAAGTAAATAGAAGCATGAAAATCATTTAAGGGTCATCTTGAAAACCTTAAATGAAAAGAAACTTTATGGGAAATTCAGAAAGTGTGAGTTTTGGTTACAAAAAACTTCTTTCCATGGTCATATTATAAATAAAAATCGCATAACTATTGATCCTGCTAAAACAAAAGTTGTTGAAGAATGTCCAAGACCAACAAATATAACCGAGATTTATATTTTTCTTGGTTTTACTAGTTATTACTGGAGGTTTGTTGAACATTTTTCACGGTTATATAGTCCAATGTCTAAGTTAACTCGAAAAGGAGTTAAGTTCATTTGGACAAAATAATGTGATGATTGTTTTTCAGAATTGAAAAGAAGATTGGTGAATGCTCCATTTTTGGCACTGCCATCCACAAATGGTGAGTTTTTTAACTACAATGATTCTTTATTGAAAGGAATTTGTTGTGTCCTAATGCAGAATGATCAGGTAATTGCTTACGCTTTATGTCAGTTGATACCTCATGAGTCAAATTACCATACACATGATTTGGAATTAGCTGTTGTTGTTTTTGTTTTAAAAATTTGGAGTATCATTTTTATAGAGTAAAATGTGAAATATATAATGACCAAAAAAGTTTAAATTATATAGTCACTCAGAAATAATTGAACGTGAGACAGAGGAGATGGTTGGAATTAATCAAGGATTATGATTGAATGATCTATTACTATTTGTGAAAAGAAAATAAAGTGGCTAATTCTGTGAGTTGAAAAATTAATGTCTCATTAACCATGCTACATTTGGAACAAGATCCTTTGGTTTTTAATTTGATGAACTTTGGAATAGAAGTTGATGGTGTAGGAAATTCTTCTGTTTTGTTTTAGGTGATAGTGAAATCATCTCTATCAGACAGAATAAAGAAATCATAGAAAGAAGATAGTGAGTTGCAGAAAAATGTAGAGTTGGTTCAGAAGGGTAAGTTGCCTGATTATAATATTGATAATGAATGTGTTTTGAGGTTTGGGAAGAGATTATGTGTGCCTTGTGATTCACAGTTGAATAATTAGTTGTTTTGTGAAGCTCATAATCCCCCTTTTTCAGTTAATCTTAGTAGTACTAATATGTACAGAGATCTTCGAGATTATTACTGGTTGGATGGAATGAAAAGATATATTTTTGATTTTACTGTGAAGTGTTTGAATTGTTAGCATGTTAAAGCAGATTTGCAGTTACTGAAAGGGATTATTCATTATTTACCAGTGCCAGAGTGGAAATGGGAAAATATATACATAGACTTTGTTGTGGGATTACTGAAGGCATCTCAAGGTAATAATGTAATCTGGGTTATAGTTGATCGATTGACTAAATATGCTCATTTCCTTCTTATTAGAGATAATTTGTTTGTAGATCAACTTGCTCGTTTGTATGTTAAAGAGATAGTCAGGTTGAATGGAGTTACCCTCTCCATTGTATTTGATCAGGATCCCAGGTTTACTTCAAACTTTTGGAAACACCTTCAGAAGTTGTTAGGTACTGAATTAAATTTTAGTACAACTTTTCCTCCGCAATCAGATGGGTAGTGAGAACTAACAATTCAGACCATGGAGGATATGCTATGTGCTTGTTCACTAGATTACTAGTGAAGTTGGGACCAACATCTTTCTTCGGTTGAATTTTCTTACAATAACAGTTTTATTCCAGTATACAGATGGATCCATTTCAATCATTAAATTGAAAGCATTGTCAAACTCCATCTTTTTGGGATAAAGAAGGTGAAAGGAAGCTGATGGGACAAGTATTGGTAGAAGAGATGGTAGAGAAAGTTCAGTTGATTCAGAAGCACATCAGAACAGCTCAGTGCAGACAGAAAAGTTATGTAGATAACCATAGGAAGGATATTTATTTTGAGGTAGGTTACCATGTATTTCTCAAATTTTCTCCATGGAAAAGTGTGATGAGTTTTGGTATGAAGGGAAAGTTGAATCTGAGGTTCATTGGACCTTATGAAATCATGGAGGAAGTTGGATCGGTTGCGTACAAAGTGGATTTACCTCCAATTTTATCTCAGGTACAAAATGTTTGTCTTTTTTTGATGGTGAGAAAGTATATACCAGATCCATATCATTTTTTGAGCCCAGATGTAGTTCAGTTGGAAGAGAATCCCTCTTATGAAGAACAACCAGTCCAGATTTTTAACTGTAAAGATAAAGTTTTGTGGAATAAGGTAATTTACTAGGTAAAGGTTTTGTGGAAAAACCAAATGGTTGAAGAGGAAATGTGGGAATCTGAAACTTCTATGAGGGATATATACCCCCACTTATTTAGATAAGTCAATAAAATTGCGAGGATGCAATTTCCAAAAGGGGGGAAGGATGTAACATCCCAGGTAAATGAAGAATAATATATTTTGATACTTATTAATATTTGTGAATTAAATATTAATTTTACTTTAAAATTTTTTCTATGTTCGATAGCGTACCCAATACACAACAACGGGTTTCTTTGAAATCTTACAATGCACAGTAATAATATATTATTATTATTATTTTAAGTGGTAGTTAACTCCTAGCTGTTGTATTGGAAGGAATGAACAAAAATAACTAAAATATGATTATACATATTTGTTAAATGTATTTACATTTATCTAATAAAATTTAGAGGCTTAAAAATGTCACTGAATCTAATTTTAAGCATAATTTACATTAAAAGGTCGATTTACATTAAAAGGTCAATTTGCCACATTTTAATGGAGAACCCTCTTTAGATATAGTTTTGGTCACTTTAATACATTCTATTTTACCAAATAAAATCCTTATTTAGAATGGGGACATCAAAATTTACTTTGTGTAAATTTTTTGAATTTTTCTAATAAACTTCATTTTTTAATGAATTATGAAAAATATTATATTTTAATTCAAAAATGAGTTTTATTAAAATTTATTTTACGGTAATATTATATTTTTAATTAGTTTTAACGTGTAATTAGAATATATTTTTACCATTTAATTCAATTTTGGTCATTGAAATTAATTTCACTTTGAATTTGGACATAAACATGTGTTAATATTTTGATAGTTATTGTTTCTTAAAAACACGCTATTTGTTTTAACAACTAGAATTAATTTTAAATTAATTAATGAAACTTCTATCTCTATAATTTGGTAAAATATACATCATTTTTGAATTTGGAATATCAAATATATCTTAGGCTTAGTTTTCGGTATTTTTCTGAAAAACTTCAATTTTTGATGAATAGTGAAACCACTTAGGAGTAGTAAAAAAACTGAATTTCTCATTTTAATGAAATATTACCATTTCTGTGAATTGAATTTTGAAAATATGACATACATTGTTGTTATTATTAAATAAAACGTGGTTCAATAATATGAAAATAATTTTTGGTGAATAGTAACTGTTTGACTTTTATTTACCACGGTTAAATGTAAATAGTGTAATTCAAGGTAAAAAGAATATTATAATATTTCCATATTACATTAACACTCTTCCTAACCATATTGGATGAGTAATGACCGACCATGGGAATCCTTGGGTCGATTTTGGGACCCCATGGAGGCACTTATGAATGATAATGACACATTATTTTAATTAACTTAAGGTAAAGACAAAAATAATATAAACAAATATCTCTTTGTAAATTAATTTTTATATGGTGTTATATATGCTATATTTTAGACTTTAAATATTAATTGGAAATATAAAAATATTTCCTACATCATTGATTTTTTTTATAATTTTTAGAAATCGAATAAATTAAATTATATATGACCCAATAATGATGCAATGTTTACCTCATTTATAAATGATTTAAATAAATAAGATTATAATGATACAAATATTATCCAAAACCTTTATAATTTATATTGGATGATATTATTTAGACCATGAGTCATATTATATTCAACTCTAATTATTTTTGGACCTTTAGAAACCGAATATCATCATATAATAAAATAATATTTTCACACTTTCCTAAAGAGCCCATCCTCCCCCTTATAAAAGGAGACCATTTCTAACCAATTCCTTACACCTATCAAGCCTTTTGGCTCATTCAAACTCTGCCCAATTAAGTTACCTACATCCCTCTATTCTACCTAGAAGCCTTACCTTAGGTAGAAGGCAGTTCAATAAACCATTTTGGTTAAAACCAAAGTGAGTTACCCAAATTAAAGGTAACAATTTCCCTTAACTTGTTTTCTTTTATTTTACTTCTCCTACCAATAAAATCTTTTTATTCCTTTATTTTATAACAACTATAGTATACTCAATATAATAGTATGTTGTTATGAGAAGTATTCAAACTACAATTAAACACACATCCATCTAATGGGTAAAGAACATACTGTTTTTGTGGATGACAAACTAACACCTCACGAAATGATGATTGTTCGATTATCTCCTACCGCCTCTCATGGTGTCCATTAAGATGACCCAATATTTATATATGATATATATTATTTTTATGTTTTATTTATTCTTCTGTATTTTTATTTTATAAAATACCTTTATAGTTTCCATTTTGGGTAAACACGATAATTTCATTTGAGGAAGTGCGGACTACCGCCCCCTCAAAGTGATATGACTCGTTCATGACATACATGGGACGTATAACGTATAGAGTTAATGGTATTATATATGATATCATAATGTAATTTTAATATACCTATTTATCATTATGTTTTAATTCCATTAAGAAAAAGAAATAGAAATGGAAGTAGCATTCATGCGTACGTACGACTTGCCGTCTCCATGAACGGTGCATTTCATTTCATACATCCAAATTTTATATACTATTATAATAAATGTATATACTGGATATATATGATTTATATTATATCTAAATCATGAATATAATTCTATATATAATTAACTTTTGACCATGTGAACAACTTGTAACTATATGGTGTTTATTTGTGACTTACGTACCAAATATCGACAAAACGAACATTATTAACTTCAATGATTACATAATGTTTATGACATGGTAATAAGTGATATAAAAGGATTAATAGAATTGAAAAAGGTTATTAAGCAAGTAGAAATCAAATTTATTTTATTATTCAGGATATCAAAGAACGAACGGGGTAGTTGGGGTTTGGCTTAGTGGTAAGCACCCCGTAATACTACATGGAAAATGGGGGTTCAAAACCCATGGGGCGCAGGTTACTGTAGCAATACTGTAGCGGTACTGTAGCAGCGGCGATACTGTTCATCAGCGGGTACTGTAGCGGTGGCATGGTACTGTAGCGGCGGTAGGGAACTGTAGCAGTGGTGATACTGTGCGGTACTGTAGCAGCAGGTTACTATTCACAGAATGTGAATTGGCCTTAGAACTTGGGCCTACGAGCTATGTAATGGTTTACAAGCCCACTGGGCCTTCGGGCTATGTAATGGGTTTCCCTCTACCCAGTTAAAAGGGGACTTTTCTTTGATTCAATAATAAAAATGAGGCTTCGGCCCCAACCTTTTAAAAAAAACGAACGGGTCAAGTCGGACACGAGGTAAGGGACTTCGTCTCAATCTCCTTTCATTGAGGCATATTTTGTTTTAATACATGACATTCTTTTATACGCTGTATAAAAACCCTTGACTTTTCAAAGGGAATATTTTTCTATGAAGAGTTTTACTAAACAACAAAAAGGAATGTTTCTTTTAACATAAGCAGTGACAACGACCTTTCAGCCACCATGAGTATTATTTGTTCTTTGGATTCCATAACAAGCCGTAATGTTTTTTTCAAGGAAAATAAATACCATATACTCTTTTGTGTATTTTGGTATTGAAAATGGTTTTGAAAATGGATTTTTTTGTCAATATATTTAAGTGATATATTATGATTGAAATTTGGAAATGTTTTCATTCCTTTATATATTTTTTATGTGTTATGATTTTATAATGGTACTTGGACATTTGACGGGTGGTTACGTGATAAACCAAATGACGGGTGGTGCTGTGATAAACCAGGATGGGTGGTTACATTATAACTACCAATGCATTGGGTATTGAAGTCAGCCGTATGGCTATTCCATTTAGTGATATGTGTGAAAGCTTAATGTATGGTTATTCTATTTAAGTATGATTATGTCTCAAGTTACCTTTATATGTTATGTGTTCTTTATATGGGTTTTATGGTAATATTTTGGTTACAAAAGGGTAAAGAGTGATCTTTTATTCAGTGAAGAGTATTTACTACTTCATAAAGGTTAAAAGTATTTCTTATGTTAAAGTATTCATGGTTTACTTTTTTTTTGAAAAACTAACAATTTTCCTTCATTGTGTATCCCTTACTGAGGTTTTTATACTAATCCGATGTTTTTGAGTTGTTTTTCACAGGACATAATGTAAAATAGAGTCAAGCATGGGATCAAGGAAAAGTCATGCTGTATTAAACATGGAACTAGACATGACTCTTTTTTTCAACAGTTATTATTTTGTGAAAAAAGGGAATCTGAGTAGAAGTGTATAATTTATTTTTTTTGAAATGAAATTTAATAGTTATGGCCCAATTCTCTAAAACTCAAAACTTGAAAATATACTTAATATAAATTATTCATTTAATTCATGATTATGTAATGTTTTAAGGCCGGGTCCTTATATGATCACATCCCCTCAGAATGGAAAATAAGAAGGTATATGTGATATAAAAATTCTATAATTACAAAATATCAGAAATATAATATAAAAATATTAAATATATCATTATATAGGGCCCTGAAAGGTGGTTATAGAAAGAAAATTATATTGGTTTTCAAGGAAGTTTTCCCTTGTACACATGATTGATGGGTTTTTTCCCATTTGATTGAAGTGGAGACAAATCTAGGTAATTATGATATCATAATATAATCTTAGTATAAATTAGATATTTTTTTAATTATAATATCACAGTTTAATGAGTTTTGAAGGATGTGGAAGAAAAAATAAAACAAATATGCATATTAAAGAATTTACATCTTCTTAGGAGAGCCTCTTTTGGTTTATAAGAAGTGCCTTATTTGGAGGGATTACTAATAAAATCAATGATTCTATGATTTTTTATTTAATTAAAGAAGGTATTTTTATAGGTATTGTCTGATCCAAATGGTTTTCAAAGTTTCGATAGGGGAGAAGAGGGGTGTCCTCTTATAACTGGTGGAGAGGAGAAACATTGAATTTTTGAAAAGAGAAAGTGATAACCATGTTTTTATCATGTAAAGAAGACTAAAAAATGAATAATTATATATAATCAGAGGTTTTAAGGCTTAAATATTTGAATAAAATTGTTTTTTACAATTTTAGGTATTTTTTGACACTAATATTCTATGATTAATCCCATGGTAAACCCATTTTTACCGTAAATGGGGAAATTATGTTTTACTATTTCCACAATTAATTATGTTAAAAAATAATGTTGACATTATTAGATAATATAAATTATTTTTATTTCAAAAAAGGAGTCAATTTTGAAATTCAATTCATATAAGTGGCAGAATTCAATTTAAAATCAAACCACAGACACGATAAAATACTGGTTTTCCAAAGAACAATTTTTTAGTATATAATGTTTTAATTTGTAAATTAAATATTAAATTGATTGAAATTACATATATTAGTTCAATATTAATATAATTTAACAAATTTTAATTTAATTCCCATTTATAATATAATTTATTTCTATGAATGATTTAAGAAAACACAATTTTCAATAAAAATTCATATTTTTTTTCATTATCAATAAAAAAATTTGTATTTTCATAAAATTCTCAAAAATTAACCACAATATATTTTTGACTTGTATATTGAAAAAATAATGGTAATTTTTACAATAAGTTTTCTAAAATTGGTAAAAATTAATTTATAATCATGTTCTCAAAGCACAACTAAACATCATTTTAGAAAATAAATATTTTATAGAAAAGATTTAATTATTATTTAAGTTGTTCTTAATTTGTTTAGAATCAATAGATGAACATTAAATTTATTTTATATATTTTAAAAAAAATATTATTTTATAATTTTTTTAACATTATTCGTACCATCCAACTTTACAGCTATGTTATAATTTTCATTTTAAATGAAAATATATAGTATATTGTCTAATTTAAACGTAGTGTTTCATGTAAGAAAAGATATCTATGAAATTAAGTTTATTTGAAATGAAATATATCATAAGGTGAAATTGTGTTTCATTGACATATAATCTTGGTGTTTTGTGTCATATACACTATAGAATATTTTTTTATTCTTTTAAAATCTCGAGGTGTTATAATAATTATGTTGACGATGTTTTTTATAATTATATTATAGTTATAAGTTATCTGAAGCATCAAATGACTACTATGCAGATTTTTTACTTAATGGATCTGATAGAACATGGTTAATGGTTTAAGTTATTAAGAAAAATTATTTAGTATTATGAAGATATTTTTTTATAATACAAGATTAAGGTAATGAAAACCCCTATTATGCACATGAGATAATATAGAGATAAATAGATGTATGATTATGAAAATATAAATGGGACCATATTGATGACTTTGGAATAGATTAGAGATTTGATGAAAACATGATTTATATTATATTTGAGAGTGTCTATAATTTTTTGTTATTTTTGATATATATTCAATAATATCTGATTTTAATTAATAATGAAAAGAGAGTTAATTTTTTGAAGAATGCATTTATTTGTTTATGTTTTTAGAAAATTTAGGTTTCACCATGATTCATGAGAATAAATGATCAAGGTATTTAAATATTGGGTTTGTGATGATAAATAATTCTTTATTATATTAGGGGGATTAATGTTAAGTTGTTTTTGGAATTTTGGTAACCTTATTCTTAATGTTTTTGGATTTTAATTTTTTCAAGAAATATTTTGGATGTTATTTAAGGTTAAAAATTTATGGAATGGTTTAAGTTAAACTTTGGTTGAGGTTTTTGAAGTTAAAGTATTATTTTTTCCTTATTTGATAACATGTGTTAACATTTTGGGTCTTAGTAAAAATATGGAGATATTATGGATGGATTTTTTTTATTTTACAGATCTTAAGAATTGTTAAATTTTAATTTTTGTCTATCAATCAAGATAAATTCATCTTAATTATCCATTTCTTACGGTAAGTGATGAAGTGAAAATTGATCCATGAACAACCTAAGGATTCAATTATGTTAAAAAATGAAAATAAATAATATTAATATATTTTTATGATTTTATATCTTAATAATGAAATAATTCCAAAAATTTAGTAAATGGATTTTGAAATAACAAATTTGTACTTTTACCTTCATTTATAATAAATCGGTGATCATTTCACTTATCAAAGATTCATAGTTTTGTTGTTGTTAACTTTATCTTGACCACGTTCTATATTGCTCTATATTATTCATTGGGATTTAGTTTTATATTCAATGTACATATTTTAACTTTCTGATAGTGTTCTCCTTGTATAGGAACCCAATTTTAAATGAATTTTATATTTCCTATGTTCTTTTTTTAGGGAGATTTTATTATTCATTTATCTGATGTTGGATTAAACTGAGTAATTATTTAAAAACTATTAATGAAAGAGTTAAATTAATAGTGTGTAATTAATTTGGGGGGGGGAATTAATAACCCTGAAATTTTAAAAGAATAAAATATTCAATAGCAAACATGACATATAAAACTAACCATAATCAAGAATTAAAATATTATTATTCAAATATAGCCACTATAACATTTAGATTATATTTTTATGCATAAATATGGTCAAATATGTCATGAAATATATATAATACCCCATGTAAACACAAATTTAATTATTAATGACAAGGAAATAAGCATCTAATTTTTAGTAAAGTTATTTTATACTTCAAAAATATTTTTCCCTAAAATAAATTTGTATTTATTTTTTGGGTGAATATTATAATTCGTTTCAGGAACATTTATAAACTTTATTTGATAAAATGAAGTTAATTTTTATTAAAAATGTTTTAAAAATCATTTTAGATGGAATTATTTGGTATTTTAATGAAAAGAATGATTTTTTAGGGAAGTGTGAAAAATATTGATTTTCAAAGAAAAATGTATTTCTGTTTCAATAATTCACATATTTATATTTTTTATTATTGTCATTTAGAGGTAATATTTGTTCTCTTATGTTACTCATAATCCAATTATGGTTTTTTGAGACAATATTAGTACTAAATTTTATGTAAAAATATTTTTATACTTAAAATAAACAAATTTATGAACACCATTTTTATGTGTATAATGTATTTTTGGCTTAATAAATTAAATAAATCACTACAAGTGAACTATTTTAATAAAAATTATATATTATATATAAAAATAAATATATTAATATTCATATAATATATTTCTATTCATGATGTGTGAATAAATACAGTTTTATACTTCAAAATGCACTTTTCAAAAAAATTAGTTTTTTTCGTGTTTTAAATGTTTATCTCTATATTAATATTCTTAAAATATAGAAATTGAATTATATAAAATAAATTCCATCTTTTTAATTACAATTTTCAATGTGTTAAAGTATTCGTCCTTTTATTTTTGTTGAAATTGAACAGCAAAAAGGTAAAATTTATTACCTTGATAAAGGGTAAATGAGGTTAATATAGGTTAAACCTAAGTGATAAGACCATAATGTTTCTTTTTTAATTAATATCAGATGGATGATATCTTACCCTTATCACCTTTGTATAAATATTTTTTTAATGAATATTTTTCCTTGAAAATGACTTATATAATATTTTAAACAAAAAATTATCAAAATGCCACTATCTTACTTTTGAATATCTATTATGTGGACACATTGGGGAAAAATTAAGTTATGAATGAATATAAATATTTATTTTTGGAATAATGAAATTAATTTAATGATGGGAATTTATTTTTAATTTTTAGTAATTATATAATTAACTTAAATTCTAATTAAATACCGACATAATAATTCATCAATTAATAGAAAAACAAAACAAAATTTGATAAAAATATTAATTGTAATATATTTTGAGTGATTTATGGTGTTATATTAATTTTATATATTTATGTGTCATATTATAATTTTTAAAAGGCTATATTCTAATTCTATCTTTCAATTTAAATTTATTTAATAGTGTTAAAATTGAAATTAATGATATTTTATCTAAATAATATTTTATTTAATTACATAAAAATAATAAAAATAATTAAATAAGATAATTAAGATAATATTTGTACATAAACATCGTCCCTTGGAAAATTACGAGCCAAAATTATCCTTATATGGAAAATTATAACCCTTTAAGAGTGAGAATGTTGTTATTGGGGTTAAGGTAAAAAAGGTTTAACTAAGGGGTTAAATCAAAAGATATGGATTAAATTGACATGTAAACATGTCCAAAATTTATATTTTTGATGATATTAAAACAAAATACTATAAAATATTTCAATATATGTCCATTTGGAAGAATATTTCTTGATTGTTTATTATAATTTAGTCTTTTAAGAAATTCCAAATGTGCACCTCACCAATATTATAAAAGAGAACCTCTTCCAATTGCTTAATCGAATCTTTTGATTTGTATAACTTGATAAACCCAAGAATAATCCATGGGTTTAATCATTATAAATTTTTTATTGGTTTTTTTCCTCCAAAAATATCAACTCTTGTATCCTTAACAGGATATCTGAAGAAGTTGTTTCAATAAATATGTATTCGTCCTAACCAACAACTTACTTTTTAACTCCTCTCTTATATCTTATAAATATTTTATATTATTAATTAAATAATAAATTAACTATGATAAATATACCTAAATTTAATTATTAAAATGAAACAATCTTTATTCATCCTATTTTCCATCAAATTGAAAGTGTATGTATCACTCGTGGATATGAATGACTTACCCTCTCTACATAGTGATACAATTAATTTTACATAACCCTTTTTATTGGATGGTTATGATGATGGATTTAAGTATATATAATTCATATATGAAATAATTATTTTTCTTTAATGATAATGTTATATATAACTTCTTACCTTCTAAACCATTGGAAAATGATAATATCGCTCATGTATACGTGCAGACTGCCACCTCCACAAAGGGATATAATTTACATTTGATTTCTATTTTAAATTGGTGGTAATAAGGATAGATTTAATGAATATATATGTTATATATTGATTTATAATTATTCTTTTTATCTTAATTATAATATAATTTTCTTTTATTCTATTAGACCAAAAGTAAAAACATCATTCATACGTATGTACGACCTACTGTCTCTATGAATGGTATAATTCATTTTTCTTATTATATCCATTGTTGTTGAAAATAAATAAATAAATATATATTATAGTTATATCATTATTAATGATATTTATATGGTGGAACCATGGTCAATGTTTATGTAATGGGAATTTCAAATCGAAACATACATGAAAAAATATTCAATTATCACCAAAAATTATGATTTTTCAAATAGAGTTAATAAAAAAGGGTGATAAGATGTCATAAAAAATAAATGGCATGAAAAATACGAGTAATTTTATTTAATAAATTTATAATAAATATATATTTATTAAAAATATGATTTAAAAATGTACAAATAAAAATGATACATTTGTTAAGTGATTTTTTCTCACCTTTATTTCTGTGAGATATATTCAATATTTAAAAATTGTTTCTTTAAAGTAATGTGCGTACCATGAATTTATTTAATGATATTTTCTTTGAAAATTTTCAGTATTTAAATATCCGTATAATGTAATTTCTTTCATGAGGCTTGGTATTCAAATGTTACACAAGTGGTAATAATTTTATGCTACAATTACATTTTTTATCAAGATTATTGTTTATTATAATTATGATGATAAAATAGATTTTTATAAATCTAAAAAAACCCAAAAAAATTCATCACAACTTTTTTATTTCTAGATAAGACATATTTTCCTTTTATTTTAAAGTCTATAAGTACTAATGAGACAAACTTTATTTTTAAAAGAAAATTGACTTTATTAATCTCTTCAAACACAAATCTATAATTATTCAAAATTTATAAATTTATTTTGTAAAATGTTTTTAAAATTTTCCGATGACTATTTAAATTAATTTTCAACAATTTTTTAATATTTAAAAAATGAGTTCAAATGAATATTAGTTCTTTTTCCAAACAATTTAGTTTTGAGATTTTTTAACAGAAATATAAAAGTAATTTTTTTATAATTTATATCAAGAAAAATAAATTACCAATATTAAGAATTATAATTTTTTAGAGATTAATTTAATTTATTTCAAGTTTATTTTCATAGAAAATTTCCTCCATAATATTTGTGAAATTGTTTATTTCAAATAAGCAATTTCAAAGTGAAAAGTATATTTTTCTAGAGAAATATTTCAATGATTATTCTAAAGAAATTTTCAAGTATAATAAAATGATTTGGATGTTAATTATGTTTTATTTTGGATATTATAAAATTATTCCATAATTATTATTTCTCTCATTTATTTCTTTATATGATGATATGATGTTTATAAATACAATTTATTATCTAGTGTATATACTATGATGAAATTATAATGTTTTTGTGAAACCCATTTTTATTTCTTGGGTTACAATTTGATGATATGATGAATGTTTATGCTTTTTTGATACACCTATGCTTAGTTCTCATTTTTTGATGGGTGGGACCAAAATTATATTTCCTTCAAATGCATTGGTTAAATTATTATATCTCGTGATATAATTATGGGAAACTATTTGATGTGCTTGATATATTATAGGAAAAAAGTAGATTTGATTTATCATTTATGGGAAACAAGTTGATGTGTTTGATATGTTATGGGAATAAAGTTGATGTACTTGACCTTTTATGGTAAACAAGTTTATGTACTCGATATGTTATGGAAAAAAAGAAAATGAGATTGATTATTTATTAGAAATAAGTTTATGTTCTTGATTAACTATTGGAAAAAGATTTTTATGCATGATTTATTATGATTTAATTATCTCAGTAGATAATCTTGACAAATTAAATGGTTTCTATACATAAGATAGTGCCAAAAAGTTATGAAATGTACTTGTGGTTCATGAATAATTTACAAAGACTTGTCAATATTATGATTCATGACTTTGGAAATAATAATTCAATGTAATAACTCATTTTTATGATATTTTACTGATTGGGTGTGCGATTTTTATTTATGGTCAAAACCTCATACCCTTTTGCTTATTTAATGCTTTCATATGATCATCATTTGAAATATTCATGTTTACACTTACTGAGTATCTGAGAAAACTATTTATTGTGTTTTTTTCCCCAGATTATAAAGAAAGGTTTTATGTAGGGTATTTCCATAAAGTGTACTAAATGGGGAGATTCTTGTGGTATAGGTTGAAGATATATCTGGGAAAAAATATTTTGTATCTAGTCTCCAAGTGCACTAAAACATTACAGTCCATTGGGAATGTATTTGTGAAATATATTGAATATTTATATATAATTACGTAATTTTTATGTATGAAAATACTAGGACATTGTGGATCCGTAATAGTGACCTTGAATATGAAGAATTATGTTTATAATCATGTAATAACAAATATAAAATTATCCCAACAACATAATTCACATTCATGATCATGAGAAGAATGAAAATAAATGGAAAATGAAGGAATATAATTAATTTCATACACACACATTAATCAATGGGATTAATAAAAAATAATGACCCCAACCTAGATTATAGATCGATCATCAGTGAAAGATATTCTAATTATAGAAAAAAAGATATGATCTATTCCCCATTCATCTTGAGGTTCACCTCGATTTTGTCATCATTTATCCCTGATACACTGATGATAATGAGGAACACTATTTCCAACATTAATTCTCCAGCGGTTATGCAGATAACCTTGGGAAAACACCCTTACAATATATTTATATTGGGTCCCTTTATTTTGGTTTATTAAAGAAGAAAGGAAATAAAATATACTAATTCACATAACATACTTGCCCATGACTACCTCAAATTGTTATCTAGTGATGGACAACATTAGGTTGATCATATATGAAGACCCATTTTTGGAATGAACCATGGTCTAATATTTCCCATTAATGGTCCCAAACAATAAAAAAACTACTTATACTAAAATAATCAATACACATGATTTTAAATTTTTTAATATTTATAATATATTAATTTTAGGGTATTGAGACACCAAAACACTACACCAAATCTGAGAAAAAAGTCAATATATATATATGTATAAGTATTTAGAGTACTAATAAAATAAAATCAACGTCATTAAATTCTTCCTTCCTTTATGTATTTTCCCAGAAAATCAAAAGATACTCTAAAAATGTAGGGGTACTAAGTCTATATTTAACTCTCATACTCCAATGAGCTATATTGTATGATCTCATTCTACTAAAGGGAAAAAACTAAAGAATGTTCCAATAATTTTGGATCTACTTCTTCATATCCTTGATCACCACTGAGTACTACATGAAGGAGTCTCAATCCACAATGTCCAACTTCCCCCGTTTAATCAAATTTTTATGGTTGCGTTTGTATCTCTATTATTTTGAAACATAGAAAATGTCATGAACTTGGTCTAACGGTGTAGGTAGGGCTAAGTGGTAAGAATCCTCTCTAACCCACCACTGTATCTCAAATTGATTGAGGAACCTTAAGGATAACTTGCTTCCCACACCAAATCTCTTCCATAATCATCATAGGGATACTCTCTAAAAAACAATGTCTCCCTGATAAAAATAGAAAGACATATTGCATTAATAAATTTAATATTTTTGTTGCCTCTAGGATTTACTCATATGATTTTGAATGACCTATAATTCTTCCATTATTTCCTTTACCATATGCATCCTAATAATAAATTACTTAGAAAAACCCATCCAAAAACGGGTTGATCTAGAGGGTCTTCGATACTGAGCCTCAAAAGGATCTATTATGATAGTACAGTTAAAGATGTTATTGTAAGAAATATTTACCAAGTCATGTGAGCCTCCAAATGCCATCTAAATTCTAACACATCTTCTCTCAACATATCTTCCAATAAATAGATAGTCGTCCCATTATATCTATCCACATTGGGGTGAAACATTGTGATAATCCATTAATGTTTCCAAAAACCCTCTGGTAGTCTTATGCACAACCATGTTGTGAACTACAAATCATAGTAATATATGATCATCTTGGGTACCCCATGAATATGAACAATCTCTTACATATAAAACTGACCAAAATATAAAAAAACTCTTGTTACTAAAAGGAAACCTTTTTAAACTCGGTAAGTCATCCAACAATCCCAGAGATAGGATCTTGGACACTCCCTATCTAAGAAATCCTGGTTAGGATGTCCATGGATATTCTATCCAACTTCCACTTTTGGATCTTAATAGGCTATATCAAATATTCTGATACATTTTTTTAACCATTACCTACTGATATGTGATACACTGATAGAAAAACTCATTAATTATTTTCATTATTACAGTCGAGGAAATATAACAGTAAATTTAATTTAATTTCTTTTCCAAATCAAGATTTATAAACAAGGTGGAAGTTTAAAACTCCCTCATTGCCTCCTCATTCAACCTAACTAGAAGAATTTTTTATCTCTGGAAAATTATGACACACTCCCTCACTTTTGAAAATCTATTTGGTGTATCTCTAGAGGATATCTGGTCATGCAGAGCCTCAGAGACAATGTATACTATCTAACCCTCTTCCATAAGCTAAATAATACACGGAGTCTCCACTATCAACTAAGGAAAAACTAAAACCCTATCCACCACTAGTGTCATCTACAACAAATACAACTACTCATATGCCTTATATCCTAAGAGAAAATTTGACTTCCTACTAAGGGAATATGTCCTCTCATTTCCCTTCCAAGGATTATAGACTATCTAGAAATCATATTCCTATAAGAACACTAAGACTCCGGTGGCCTAAATAAACAAGAAGATGTTTTATCAAATGATAGTGCCTCTATGTATTCATAGTTAAGACTACTGCTTCCCACTCTATATTGTGAGTCACATAGTTCTACTCATGGGTTATGAACTAATTGAACTCATAGGAAGTCACTTCATGATTATTCATCAACACACAACCGATCCTAGCTCTAGAGGCATCGTGAAACACTATATAATCCACACCCTCCTCCTGTAGTCTCAACACATTTTCAATTATAAATCTATGATTAAACTCCTCAAAAGATTTATGAAATTTCTTATTCTAGGTAATTAGATTATATATCCACATTAGGATGGTCAATGTGGTTTTATTACTAGATAATTATTCCATGAAACCCTATTGTATCACTACATACCAAGAGATATTCACACCTCTATCACACACTTGGGTGGATCCCAAAGAAGCACCTCAACAATCTTCACTGGGTCCATAGCTAAACCATGTTAATATATGACATTCCTTAAACAATGAACCTCACAGATCCAAAACATTCACTTCAAGATATTACAATAATGTTTGGTTCTCCCAAAGTATGTCTTAGACCATTCTCAAATAATCTGTATACTCCACTGATGACATTGATAAAATGATTATATCATCAATGTAAAATGACTATTAATCAGTATAATACAGATTGAAAATCTAATTTAAAATATCCATGAACATAGGGGGTAACTATTATCACCGAAATAAATCCCCATAAACTCATAGTGTACATATAAACATTAAAATTATGTTTTTAAAAAATCATCATTGAGAACCCTCAACTGGTGGAAGCCATACCCAAGATCAATATCTAAGAACCAACTCACATATCTCAACTATTTGAAGAGGAAATAAATAATTTGTAAGGTTTATTAATTCATTATCATTAAATGATTTGGTTGATGATAATAAAAACAATGTTTAAAGATTAAATCTTCTTTTTCTATGAGAAATACTAGGGTTGCCCCTGGGGAAACAATTGTTCATATAAAACCTTTATCTCAATGGTCCTTTAATCACAAACTCAACTCCTAGATAATGATTTAGAAAATATAATATGTTGAATATGGTATCGGTGTAGAACTGTGGTGAAATTCAATAAAGATGTGAATTTATTACCTCATAATTTTTCCTAGAACATCTTCAATGAATATGTATATAAATACCTCTACAATTAGGTGAATCCAGATTCTTGGATGGAATGATGAACCAAGGGATAATCTCATCAAATAATTAGTGATAGGTTTTAGCATTCTGCTAGCAAAAACTACCTTATCTGCAATGAGATCAATCTAACTCATAAATGAGAATCTCATCCCATCTATATAAATGCATCTATATTACCTATGATTACTATCAATCTGGGTCCAATTAATGGAAAAAAATGTATAATCATGATTATATCATATGATTTCATCATGATGAAAAAGTGGTACCATGATAAAATCTCTCATAAAATTCCAACCAACACTGTAGAAAGATATGATATATAGAATAACCACTCCACTTATAAACCTCCACCAATAACCGATAGGCTAAAGTCTCAACTAGAATATCTCACTATAACACAAAGGATAATGTGATAAAGAAATGGATTGCACCTTTTTCTACCACTACTAGAGTAATAATATTAAATACACAAATTGTACCTCGAATCATCTTGTGAGAATCTTGGTCATATACCTATATAGATTTCATATATCTTTGAACCATACCTCTATCTCCATTATCCAATCATTTTCACCTAGCTGTGGTGGTGGAAGAATCTCATAGCGTCACCCCCCACAATAAGGACCTACATATATAGATCTACTTTCCGCCCTACCATCAATGACTCACTAAGGGATGCCCTCATCACCCATAGGAGAAACCTAATAACATTGATGCCTCTGTTGTGGTGTTCTATCCACTGCCTTATTACAGTCCTCTATACTTCATGTTGGGGAATCATGTCCCATGTGACCTCATGTTTCACAAGTGTAGCTTCATCCCACTATGGGATGAATGGATCCATGGCGTGACCCTTAAGACACAAAACCACATGACTAATTGTGGGAATGGGGAGACCTCCTTTGATGGGACATTTATGAATAAAATCTATTTTAACACACAAATATTTTTAGAAATATATATTTTTGAATTAATTTAATCTTTTTTGATATTTTTTACTTCACTCAAAACTGAATAGAGATTTTGTTAAACCAAAAAAACTATGTTTGGATTATATTTTTTTCTACACCAAGTAGATATTTCACTACATACAACACACATATTATCTTGTGATATACCAAAAAATATTCTTGATTTTCATTACACAAAAAGATGAGTTCTTTTGATATCTTGTATTACATGTAAGACCTAGTTTTAATGAACAATAACATGATAAGAAAATATTTATATTTTAAAAAATAAGTTATAACCTAGACATTAAATTATTGGTAATAATTTTTTTGAAGTAAATTAAAAAAATATAAGTTTTTTAATATGAATTCCTTGGTTACAAATCAATTATAAATGAGAATTTATTGAAATTTATTATAAAAGAATCTTTTTTATTTTTATGCTGCCAAATTCATTCTTTCTTAATAAATATAATTAATTAAAATTAGTGAATTATATAAATTAAATATATATGTCATATATTCAACAAAATATTTTCCATATTCATCCAATGTTTTTTGGAATATGATATAAACAAACTAATTTTATTCATAAAGTCTTATATTTTTTAAAGGGTAATTTCACCGCCTTTTATTAAAAAACTGATTCTAAATATAATTTTTGAAAACTTTGTAATTTTTATATGAGAAAATAAACTTTTTATTTGAAATATATACACTAAAATTAATTTTGGATATGTTTTTTGAATTTTTATTGATAAGTTTCATGTTTTTATGAATAGTGAAAAATACTAAACTTTACGTTAAAACATTTTTTTTCATGGAAGTAATTTATATTAATAAAATATATTTTTGATTGTATTAAACATTTAACTCGATATATTTTTTTAGAATTTAATCCAATTTATTTCATTCAGATAAATTTTATATTGAATTTGATATAAAAACATTTTAATCTTTTGGACGTTTTTACTTTTAAAACTCATTTTCTCAATCCATCATTGAGATTAATTTTAAATTTATTTCTATGATTTATTTGTTTTGAATTATTTAAAATTTATTCCATAATTTTAATCATAATTTAAAATTTTATTAAATAGGTCCCTTTTATTTACAGTTAATATGAATAGTTTCTTTTGTAATTTTTATTACCATGGTTATGGGAAAATTGAGTAATTAATAGTAAAAATAATATAAAAAATATTATAAAACTAACCTAACACTTTCAAAAATGTTATTGGATTAATTTAACACAAAATTTAATACATAAGGATCATATTTGAATAATTTAATGGATACTTTTCTATGAAAATTACTTAAATACTATTAAACTCAAAGGGAGTGAAAAAATGTCACACACATTATTTTAATATGCATAATATTTTTAATATGAATTCAAATAGAAGATATTATAGACTATATATATTCTTTGAGACTAGTTTTTTTATCTATATCATAATTTTTTTAAAATTTTTAGCAAATGAATAATTATCATAAATAATTACATAATGATGATGCAATAATTTCTTAATTAATGACACAATCGATTAAATGATATTAAAAATATTAAAATAAATATAATTTTAATTATTTAAGGTGATACACTAATTTAATATTTTAACATGAAACATTAGTAATTTATTAAATGTATTTTTGATGTAATATTTCCAGATTTATTTTTATTAAATTCAATGTTTTGAATAATGTCAAAATTGACACTTATGATATTTTATAAAAATAATATTTTATTAAAATATATAAAAAATATAAAAATATTAAATATAGAAAATTTAATGAAATATGGTATAAAATATCTTAAATTTTACATTAATGGTAAAATATAAACTTTATACGTAAAAATTAAATTCTGGTACTATTAAAAAATTTATTACCATTGTTAATATTAAAATGGATTAACTAAGGGTTTATAAAAATGATATTGTTTAAAATAGTAAAAAAACATATCTAAAATATATTTTTTGAGGATATTACAACCTTATATCATATTTTATTCGAATAAATTTCCATTTTTATGTATTTTTATTGAGATTTAATTTATTAAAAATGAATATTTTGGGAGTTTCAAAAAGATCCCCTCCCCTCTCTTATAAAAGGGATCCTATCATTCCCTTTTCATCACACCTCTAAATCCATTTTACCAGCCAAATACTTCCCAAAACTCCTCAAAAACATCTTTTCATCATCCTATAAGACTTTATTTGTGCATAAATCTAACCAATTATGCAATTTTGTTTAAATAAAAAGAAGATACCTAGTGAAGAGATAACATTCATCAACAAACATTGTTTTCATTGAACAACATCAATTATTTTTAATCCATGTTTATATAATTATATTAGTATTATCAATATATTAGTATTTTTATATATTAAGGGTTCCAACTACACTTTCACACAATTCCATCTAATGGGTAACCAATTTATTGTTTGAGTGTATGACAGACTACCACATCGTGAAATGATGATAGTTTGTTTTCATTTAGCACCCCTCATGGTATAAATTATATTGGAAAACTTATTTTATATGATATATATGATATTTTTATTTCCATATTCTTATTTAATTATTATATAAAACATATTTTCATTATTTTAATTTTATGTAAATACGATAACTTCATTTGGGGGCATGTGGACTACCAACTCCTCAAAGTGATGTTATTTGTTAATACATTACATAGAATGTATTAATGGTGGATTTAGTAAACATATATAAAATATATGAAATAATAATGATATTTTAATAATATATATACACACACATATATATATATAAAGATATATTTTATTTACATTCTTCATTTTGATGCCAAAATAAAATGAAAACATCGTCCATGCATACATATTGACTACCGTCTCCATGAATGTTTTTCTCCATTTAAAATATCTATATTTTTTAGAAATTTATATTATTAATACATGTGATATAAAAATAACTTTTTATTTTATATAAATAAGTAAATCATAACCTATTTATGTGTATCAAGAATAACAAGTCAACACACGAACAATAAACAAAGAGATTATGTAGTGACTCGAGTTTTGGCCCTATCAGAATTTTTAATATTCTTATGAATAATTCCAGAGCTAGGCGTGAGGAAAACGTGCGATTCCGAGGCCCGGTGTGCCTGAAATTAATGTTATAAAAATATTAAGTATTATTATACTATAAACTTGATTGGGGTGTTTTATCTCTTAAATGGTAGCTCGGATCAGAAATCTGAGGGCATAGTGGCGTCCGGAGCGCGTCGTTTACCTTAGGCGGGGTGTAAATGTTGCGGGCTTACCCAGGGGAAAAATCGTCATTTTGAAATAATGGATTAGTGATTTTAATCACTGGAGTTCTCTTCAAATAACCTTCGAATGAAGTCTCCGAATAATAATTTGAGACTTCCGTTGAGTTCAAAATTGGTTATTTTTCTTAGGCGTGATATAAAATAAGCGGGCGCGAAGGTTTCATAATCTGTGACCGTCGGCAGAGTTTGAGAGAGTTTATAAATTCCACATAAGTGATGGAATTAAGGGAAATCCCTAATTTCCCTTCTCTATCTCTCTCTCTCTCTCTATATATATATATATCTCCTGTTTTTTGGTGTTCATCGCTGTTCTTCGCCGGATTTAGGAGTGGACTCTGACCGATCGAAGTGGGATCGCAGTGGGCACGTTGCCAACGAAGAACGGTCGGATCAAGGTAAGATTTCAGTTTATTTCCTCTCCTTCGTCAATTTCATGAGTTTTTGTCAATTAAATTGTTTAAATTCTATAATATTATAATTTGTACGATGGCCGAACGAACACGACCACCGTACGAGTCCAGTTCTAAATCCCGTGTTCGACGCGTTCTTCGTTGTTCTTCGTCCGAATTTTTCGGATGTGCCAAAACTCTCTGCGATCATTAATCAGGTGCAGGCACTGCGAAGGACTCATCCTGAGGATTCCAAATCTACCTTCGGTTTTGAAATCGGGTCACCTGAGCAGTTGTGGAAGACGAGGGAAGCCCCGACTCTGGCAAGGGTGGTGGCGAGAGATCGGGGTGGCGTAGTGGTGGAGCCAGGTTATTGCGCCATGGTAGGCCAAGGCGGGCTCGGAGGGCCGGCGTGCGGTGGCCGATGGATGAGTAGAGTCCGAATGGGTTCGGTAGTAGGTAGAGAGGTGGCATTGGGTTCAACCAGTGAGGACGGTGGCATTGGGTAGGGCCGGAGTAGCGATCCCGAGTGCAGCCGGGCGGAGGCGGCTGTGATGTGGTGTAGGAGGGGACCGGAGGGTTGGGGTGACCAGGCGGGGGAGCGGGGAGGCCAGCCGGTCGCAGCGTGGGTGGACGGTGTCACAGAGTTGCGCTCGTCCGGTGGTGCAGGCGTCGCCCTTGGCCTGTCACGGTCAGGAGGAGCCTCGAGGCGCTGACCTCGAGGGGAGCTGCGGAAAAGGACCCGCGTTTGGCGGGTCCTCCTGGTGTGGCCCGCAGTCAAAGACAGGTCAAGTGGCCAGTCTGTTTTGAAGAACCGGATCCAAGGGGTTTGGTGGTGTACGGACCAGGCCACGGCCAATGGGCCGCGGTGAGCTGGACCAGACCCACAGCTGGGCCGTGGGCCGGCGGTCTGGACCGGGCCGGCCAGGGTGGACCAGCCTAGATGGGCCCCCCTTGTGTTCAACGAGTCATAACTTTTAAACGGTGTGTCCGTTTGATGCAACGTCTGTAGATATTGGTTCATCTTTTTGAGACGGACCTTTTTAAATGGGTTTTTGGGTTTTTGGGTTCTACTCCTGAAGGCGGGTGACCTGAAACTATTTAATTTAATAATAAGAAATTATTATTAAAGCTTTCAAAATGCGTACCTCGCGAACCAGATTTCTGTTTGGCATGATGTCAGTGGCAGCGTTACCCTGGTCCTCGTGCAGACTTTTTGAGATTCTGATTTCAATATTTAGGCTAGAGACAGGGTGCGAGCCCCATAGGGCTTGGTTTGCACATTTTACGATGAAATGTCACCTTTTTCACCCGACATCTGTTTCGGACAATCGAGTAGTCGATCCCGTGTTTTTTCAGAGAGGATTGCTATGGTGTAATCCATTTGACGTGTTTTGGGATTGTGGTGTGGGCCCCACTAGGTCTAGCTTCTTTGAATAGTACCTTTTTCTCCGGGTGTCCGTTTGGGACGATTGGGTAGTCGATCCCGTGTGTTTTTTCGTGGGGATCGCAGTGGAATGATCCACTTGATGAGTATCGGGATTGTAGTGTGGTCCCCACATGAGCAAGCTACGGTTAATAGTGCCTTTTTCACGGGTTGTCCATTTCGGGTGAGTGAACAACCTATCCAGCATGTTTTTTCCCATGGATAGCGATGGTGGCCTCGATATCATCCTTAGAGGTGTGCAGTGTGGAATTGTGGTGGGTCGCTCGAGTTAGTGATTTTTGGACCAGCAGTGGTTGAGGGTACTCCCTTGGTTCGCTCCTAGGAGGGTTCTTGTGGCATCACAACTATGGTATGGGTTTGTGGTCCCATTGATAGGATCTCTAATCTATTAGAGTTGTGGAATCCCTCCAGTGGGCACATGGGGGGATCCTCTAGATTTTCTACCCTAGATCGTGTTCTTGGTATCGCTGTGACCGCTTATCCACGGGTGGCGATCCCCTATCTAGCAGGTTAACCCTCATAGGGTTTGTGGCATTATCAAAAATATGATCCCCTACACAATGGGCTGTGCTAATTAGGGTTGTGACATCATCGGGTATACGATCCCCTACTCAGCGTGTGGTTTATAGTATGGTTGTGGCATCATTGGTTATACGATCCCCTACTCAGCGCGGTGTTTCGGTAGGGTTGGTGCATCGTCGGTTCAATCCCCTACTACGCGAGTTACACCGGATGGAGTTTCGGTATCATCATGACCGCTATGACAGGTGACGATCTTCTATCTGAGTGATGTGATTTTGTGGAGTGCTATATCGGGTTCTGGTATCCCCCAGCATATCCTGGGAGTTATCCTCTATATGTGAGATTTTTGAATACTAGATCGGGTTATGGTATCCCCCACATGACCCTAGGAGTGATCCCCTATCTGTGAGATCTTCATATGCCGGTGTGGGTTTTGCTATCCCTTAGAGGACCTTAGGAGAGATACCCTATCTGATGTTTTTGGTGTTTATGTTGTTTTAGTGAGGTTTCCTCAGTGACTATATCTGACAAGTGTGATATCTTGGGTGAGCATCTGAGATGTTTGTGTGGGAACAGATGGAGTGTATCTCTCGAACGAGTGTCATCTGGAATGAAGGTGATCATGGATTGTGCTCTCTTAGTTTTGAACTTTTGCTGGTGATGAGGTCGGTATCTCATGTGGCCTGGTGCGTGAGCTGAATATATCTTGATTTCTCTTGGTATATGTATGGGCATATTCCTGAGTGGATGTTCATGTTGTATGTATGGGAATACACCTGAGATATGCTAACTAGTCGTGTTTAGTTGAGGATGGTCTCGAGGTGGAGTTTCTCTCTCGTATGGGTTCCCTTTGGCAGGGATGAGCGAACTGTTTCCTTTCAGTTGGCCTCTTTTGTTTTGGGTTTTTTGGGTGCCTACTAAGTATTGTTATACTCACCCCTAAATGGGATTTTCCCACACATGTTTGTGTCTTGTGCAGACCATAGAACTTTCAACGGACTCCCCGGAGGACCCGGAGCAGGAGGAGCTGAGTGAGTGGGTCTGACAGTGGGGTCTTACCAAAGATGTGCTAAGGAGCTTTCCGATGGTGCTTTTGGCAGCGTACCCCTTCTTCTGAGAAAGTTGGATGGATTTGTAGTTTTATTTTGGTGGCCCCTATTTTTTACCTTTTGTACTTCTATTGAACTCTGGTTTGGGATAGTTGTATGCATGATTTTTTTCCTTTCAGTTTTACACATCTCTGGACTGTTGCATGGATTAGTTTGTGGGAGCGTGTGTATAGGTATCATAGGATAATGCCTTCCATGTGTGTGATAGCCTACTAGGCGCTAGTCTCCAACCCCTGGACTGTTGGAGGCGAGCTTGGGGAGTCATGGCTTGAGTCCCGTTTGGTTGGGTCGTGAGAGAGTGGTATCAGAGGAGGTTCCACCTCTGGGATCTCAGAGCGTAGCTGGTCTAACTATGATTTTGGTTTGGGTTGTATGGAGGTAGTGTTATGATGTTTTGAGTTCGAATTTCAGGCCAGGGATACCAGTTTTGGTGCGGTGGCCGACATATCCATTCACCAGAACTCTGATAACCTGCCTTTAAACTCGGGACATTTGGACACTAGTCTCAGGGACATAACGGTACATGCATCATCTAGGACTGGGTTTTTAGTTTCCTTTTTTCTTCTTGAGTCAACTTCTGAGATAAAATCTTTTACTATGGTGCATCTTGATTGTATTTCAGGATGCCTCTACGATGACATCCAGTGAGGGTTCTACAGCGGGATTGTGGTGATGATCTGCTCCGTTTAGAGGGTATGGGCTAGGCCGTAGGTTCTAACACTGGACCTCTAGGTGGTCTGATAGTTGATCCACCACCTATCGAGCAGCTGGTTGTGTCGGCACTGCAGGATGAGGTTGCACATAGGCTGAGTGCACTGCACGAGTTTCAGAGGTAGTGACCTCTATGGTTTTAAGGTGATCCAGACCCTCAGGAAGTTGATGATTGGCTCAAAGCAGTCACCTGAGGTTTCTGCCTGGTAAGGAAACCCCTAGATCAGATGGTGGTCCTAGTGGCGAACCCTCTACTTGGTTCGGTCGGGCGATGGTGGAGTTTGGTGATGTAGTCCCACGATAAGGAGATGCTCACTTGGGAAGAGTTTGAGCGGCTCTTCAGGGAAGATTTCTATCCAGTGACACTAAGGTCGGTGTAGATCCATGAGATTCTACAACTTCGACAGGAGGGCATGACTGTGTCGGAGTACTCAGCAAGGTTTAGAGACCTGTCGCGCTACTCCTTATATATGGTTCGAGACCCGTTATTTAGGGATCAGACATTCGAGCAGGGCCTACACAGAGATATCCAGGCAGGTGTGGTTTCCTTGTGTCTTCCCACCTATGCTGGAGTGCTGGAGTGAGCTTTGGTGGTGGAGATATTTCTGTCTGAGCAGATTCATCCAGTCAGTGCTGGGCATGTGGCAGATGATAGGTCGGAAACTGGTAGCTGGTGGCAGGCATAAGGTTCTGGACGTGACTGACGTTTCAGGAGACGACCCCAGGATGAAGAATCTAAGGTTCAGGGATCATAGGGCTCACATGCCAGTTTTGGTCAGCCGCAGGAGAGGCAGTGTTACGCTTGCAACAGTCGGGGACATCTTTCTAGAGATTGTCCGACTCTTCATGCTGCTAAGAGGGATCAGATCGATAGGCTGCACTGGTAGTGGCAACGTCTCCAGTTTGGAGGTCCGTAGGGTGGTTGACGAGGCGACGGAGCGGGTGCAGCAGCGGGAGGTGGGAGGCGGTATCAGGTGCCACCACCACCACCTCCAGGTGGTCCATGTCAAGTTCAGGGAGCTAGAGGGTGAGGGCGAAGACAACTTTAGGCCTCAGAGGTTGTTGACCCAGAGGCTCCTTGGATGGATAGAGGTACGCCTTACGTCCTTTCTACTTTCTACAGTAGTATTGATAGACAAAGTTTAGCAGTACTCTTCCCTTTCCGTTGCTTTCTCGAGTTTTGTTCAGGGCGTTGGTAAGACCATGTGTGGGTGTTGTTTAGCGTTCTTTGAATGCATGAAGAAGGGGGATCCTTCCCCCACCGAGATTCATTTTTTATGCGATCAAAACCATGTGGACGATTCAGTGATGTCCAAAAAGATAGTGTTGAGGTGTGGTGGATGAGTCCCTTTGACTTTTCATTTGGACAGGGGTGTTTGGGGTTATACCTAGTTGAGTGTCCGACTGGTTTCCTCGTGCTTATGGATTTTTTGGGATGAAAATTTCTAATGTGGGGAGGATGTAGAAACTCATTTTTTGGCCCTATCAGACTTTGGAATATTCTTATGAATAATTACAGAGCTAGGCCCGATGATAGTGTGCGATTTCGAGGCCATGTGTGCCCAGAATTAATTTTTTAAAAATATTAAGTATTTTTATACTATGCACATGGAGGGGGTGTGTTATCTCATAAAAGGTAGTTCAGATCAGAAATCTGAGGTCACAGTTGCGTCCGGAGTGTGCCGTTTACCTTAGGCGGTGTGTAAATGTTGCAGGCTCACCCAGGGGAAAAATCGTCATTTTGAAATAATGACATTGTGATTTTTATCACTGGAGTTATCTTTGAATAACATTCAAAATAAGTCTTAGAATGAGAATATGATACTTTTGTTGAGTTTGAAATGGGTTTTTTTCCTTGCCGTGATATAAAATAAGCAGGCGTAGAGGTTTCAGAATCCTCAACCATCGGCAGAGTTTCAGAGAGTATTAATTCCACATAAGTGTTGGAATTAAGGGAAAGCCCAAATTTCTCTTCTCTATCACTAACTCTCTATCACTCACTTACTCACTCACTCACACACACACACTCACTCTCTCTCTCTTGTTCTTTGGTGTTCATTGCTGTTTTTTGCCGAATTGAGGAGTGAACTCCGGCGGATCGAAGTGGGATCACAGCGGGCGTGTCGCCAACGACGAACGACCAGATCGAGGTAGGATTTCGATTGATTTTCCACTCCTTTATTAATTTCCTGAGTTTTTTTCAAATCTATTGTTTAAATTATATAATTTTAGAATTGGGATGATGGCTGAAAGAACACGGCCACTTTCCGAGTCCTGTTCTAAATCTCGTGTTCGACACGTTCTTCATCGTTCTTCGTCTGAAATTCTCGGATGCGCAAAAACACTGTGGGATTGTTAATCAAGGGTAAGAACTACGAAGGCCTTGTCTAGAGGATTCCAAATCCGCATTCAGTTTTGAAATCAGGCTATTGGAGCGGTTGTGGCGGACGGTGAAAGCCCCGGCTCCGGCAAGGGCAGTGGCTGGAGATTGGGGTGGCGCAGTGGTGGAGTCAGTTTGTTGTGGTGCAGTAGGTCGAGGGGGGCTCGGAGGGTCGGCGGGCAGAGGCCTACAGATGAGTGGAGTCCGGAGGGGTTCGACATCGTGCAGAGAGGTGGCATCGGGTGTGGCCGGTGAGGACGGCGGTGCCGGGTATGGCTGGAGCAGCGAGCCCGGGTGCGGCCGGGCAAAGGCGGTAGCGTCGGGGTGTAACAGGGGACCATAGGGCTGGGGCGTCCAGCCGGTAGATCGGAGAGGCCAGGCGACTACAGCACAGGCAGTCGATGTCGCGACAGTGCGCTCGGATGGCAGTTGAGGCATCGCCCTCGGCCTGTCGTGGTTGGCAGGAGCTCTGAGGCGCTGACCTCGGGGGGAGTTGCGGACAAGGACCCACGTTCGGCAGGTCCTGATGGTGCGGCACTCGGACAAAGACCGGACAAGTGGCCGGTGTGTTTGGAAGAACCGGAACAGGCTGTGACCAGCTGGCCATGGCAAGCGGGACCAGACCTGCGGCTAGGCCGCAGGCCGACGGTCTGGACCGGGCCGGCCAGGGTGGACGATCACAGATGCCCCCCTTGTGTTCAAGGGGGAGTAACTTTTAAACGGCATGTCTGTTTGATGCGCCGTCTATGGTTGTGGGTTCCTCTCCTTGAGAAGGAATTTTTGAAATGGGTTTTGAGGTTTTTCGGTTCTACACCTGTAGGCGGGTGACCCAAAACACTTTAATTTAATAATAAGAAATTATTATTAAAGTTTGCAATAGACGTACCTCACGAAACAGATGTCTGTTTGGTGCGCCATCAACGGCAGCATGACCCTAGTCCTCATGCGGAATTTTTGAGATGCTGCTTTCAATGTTTTGGATAAAGACACGGTGTGGGCCCCATAGGGCCCGATTTTCACGTTTTATGCTGAAATGTCGTGTTTTTCACCCGACATCTGTTTTGGACGATCAAGTAGTCGATCCCATGTGTTTTTCGAGGGGATCGTAGTGGTGTGATCTACTTGATGAGTTTTGGGATTGTAGTGTGGGCCCCACACGGGCTAGATATGGTGAATAGTGCCTTTTTCATCAGTTTTCTATTTCGGGTGAGTAAACATCATATCCAGTGTGTTTTTCTACGTGGACCACAATGGTGGACTCGGTATTGGCCTTGGAGGTGCGCACTGTGGCGTTGTGGCGGGTCACTCGGGTTAGCGACATTTGGACCAGTAGTGGTTGGGGGTACTCTCAAGGTTCGCTCCTATGAGGGTTCGTGTGGCATCAAAAGCATGGTATGGGTTTGTGATCCCTTTGATAGGATCTCAAATATGTTAGAGTTGTGGCATCCCTCCGGTGGGCCCGAGGCAGGATCCTCTAGCTTCGCTACCCTATATCGGGTTCTTGGTATCGTTTTGACTGCTTATCCACTGGAGGTGGTCCCCTATCTAGCAGGTTAACCCTCTTTGGGTTTGTGGCATAATCAAGAATATGATCCCCTATGCATTGGCCTTGCTGAGAAGGGTTGTGGCATCATCGGGTATACGGTCCCCTACTTAGCATGTGGTTTCCAGTAGGGTTGTGACATCATTTGTTATACGATCCCCTACTCAGCACGTGGTTTTGGTAGGGTTGGTGCATCATCAGTTCGATCCCCTACTATGCAAGTTACACCAGATGGGGTTTCGGTATCACCGTGACCGCCATGATGGGTGGCGATCCTCTGTCTGAGCAATGTGATTCTGTGGAATGCTAGATTAGGTTGTGGTTTCCACCAGTGTATCTTGGGAGTGATCCCCTATCTGTGAGATTTTCAAATACTAGATCGGGTTATGGTATCCCCCAGCAGACCTTGGGAGTGATCCCCTATCTATGAGATCATCGTATAATGGTGTGGGTTTTGGTATCCCCTAAAGAAGCCTAGGAGCGATCCCCTATCAGAGGATTTTAGTGTTTATGTTGTTTCAATGAGGTTTCCTCAGTGATGATATCTGACGAGAATGATCTCTCGGGTGAGCATCTGAGATGTTTGTGTGGGACCTGATGGATTGTATCTCTCGGACAAGTTTCATCTAGGATAATAGTGATCGTGGAGTGTGCTCTCTTGGTTGTGAACCATTGCTGGTGATGAGGTCGGTACCTCATGTGGCTTGGTGCATGAGTTGAGTATATCTGAATTTCTCATGGTATATGTATGGGCATATACCTGATCAGATGTTCATGGTGTATGTATGGGAATACACCTGAGCTGTGCTGGCTAGTAGTGTTCAGTCGAGGACGGTCTCGATGTGTAATTTCTCTATTGTCTGGGTTCCCTTTGGCTAGGATGAGTGGACTATTTCCTTTCAGTTGCTCTCTTTAGTTTTGGGTTTTTTGGGTGCCAACTGAGTATTGTTATACTCACCCCTGCATGGGCATTTCCCGTACATGTTTATGTCTTGTGCAGACCACATGCCTTTCAATAGAGTCCCAGGAGGACCCGGAGTAGGTGGAGTTGAGTGAGTGGGTCTGACCGTGGAGTCTTACCAGAGCTGTGCCGAGGAGCATTCCGTTGGTTCTTTTAGAAGCGTACCCCTTCTTCTGATCATGTTGGACTTCTTTGTTGTTTTCTTTTTTAGGCCATGTTTTTTCCAATTTTTACTTCTGTTGCACTCTGGTTTGTGATAGATGTATGCATGATTTTTATTTTCAGTTTTATATATCTCTAAACTATTACATGGAGGTGTATGTGGGTGCGCGTGTACAGGTACCTTAGGCTAATGCCTCCCATGTGTGTAATAGCCTACTCGAAGCTTGTCACCAACCCCTGGCCTATTAGAGGTGGGCTTGGGGAGTCATAGCTTGTGCCCCGTTGGGTCAGGTCATGACAGATTACTACCAAAAACATTTCTCTAGCAGTAAACTATTAATAACTATATAATATGTCATCATAATTGAATCATATTTTCCACAACAAAACTAAATAAGGTTATTTAATATATGTTAATAAATTTATATTTATTATAAATGAGTTTTTTATTAGTACTATGAGAATCATGAAATAAGGTAAGCGTATTACATGTCACTTTTTATTTCTACGAGATACATCTCCTATTCACCACTAACTTATTTTTTTGTGCTATATATGCTGAACTATTACATGTTATATAATTAAGTTAATTTATTTAATGATAATAAAAACATTAATTGATGTTATTATTTTATGTTGTTCTTGATTATAAAGTTACTCAAGTAGTAAGTAATTTAGGTCACACTTTTATTTTTAGGGAGATATAATCCATTTTACCACCTATTTATTTTTTGTGGCTTATATGTTTTCCATGAATATATTCTATAATACTAATACATAAATTTATGATTATTTACATATCCATTATGTGATATATCTTTTATTATTTAAAAATATTTTCTCAAAATGGATGATATATTTCATAAAGAATTATTTCAAGTGATCTTTCAAAATCAATTTCTATATAAGACAACATTATTTCATGTTACTTCTTTATTACTAGGGATATGACTAAAGAATAATATTATTAATATTTATATAAATAGTTTATCATTATTATGTATTTATATTTTTGAATTCTTTTTCTTTTCCTTGAGTTTTGTTATAATGAAATGTTTATGAAACCTATTTTATAAGTGTTCTGATATGATTTATATTCCTATGATAGGAAAATTTATGGTTTTCATTATGTAATGGGTGGTAATTATTTATCCCTACCATGAACTGGATAATTATTTATATATCATTAGATAATTATGGGAATCATACTGATGGCTCTAATACAGAATGGATAATGGGGAAACCTGATTCATTATGGGATGTTGGGTAAGCCTGATCCCTTACATGGAAAGGACTGCAACTTGGGATGGTAGTGTTTCCTGACCAATGGGTGGTGTCCCCATTAAAGAGTTAAGATTTAAAAATGAGTATTGACTTATAGGTAATGATATTACATGTTTATGTGTCTTTTATAAATTCAATGTCTTATTCTTATGTTATGATTTAATGGATTATGCTATGGATTCTTTTATGATTCATTTCTTAAGAACTACCAATATTATTTCATGATTCATGGTAATGGAATTTTAAATGGGGGTATGATATTTAATTTTTTTATCACATTATCATACCCTTATTCTCATTTTTATTCTAATTTACCTTCCTTTTTAACCTTATTACAAATCTGATATCACACTTTTCCTAATGTTTTATTTTCTCTAATCCATAAATAAAGGTTTTAGGTAGGAGTAATAAAGGGGAAGATCATTTAGGGAAACATTAATGATCTTTCACCAACCTAGAAGTTTTTGTTCCATGTTTCTGAAGTAATGTAACTAATATGGTATTTGGGAATCTATTTGTGTAATGTGTAATGTATTTCATAAAAATGATGAAATATTAAAGAAAATTAAGGTTAATCTATTATAGTTTGTATCAGAGAAAATTTTTAGTCAACCATTGGAAACAACGATGTGAAAACATTACAGAAGTCCCTAGAGATATTTATAAGGATACTTATAGGGATGCCTATAAGGATAAACCTAAGGTATTATGGATTTAAAAGTGAGTGTCATGATTTAGGAAACCTATAAGTAATTGTTCCTGATTGTGTGTTTTTATTATATGATAAGTGTAGATCACATTATGATTTCACATCTTAGTCAATATCATGAATCCGAATAAATGGGGTTTACATTTAATGTTTGTGATTCATAAATTATAGGAGTTATGAAAACATATAACTTTAGTGGAAATCCCATGACGAGAATAAGGAAGGTGGTATGAGCGTTGGTTATAATAATGAGGATAAAAATGCAACAAAAGATATCTGAGTTGTATGGGATGTTATAATAGTATTTTTTTACATTAAACACAAGATCCATGATTATATTTTGGTTGAGGAACCTTAAGAAATGATTTATATTGCACATTATAGAGAAGGGATATGAATAAATAAGATAAAGAAGCATGAGTAATGGTTTAAGAATAATGTTGGATGATTGAAGTTTTTATGTACTAGAATTAAATAATAATTTAATATAATTATTCTTATATTATTACGTAATAATGGAACATTTAATGAATGGAACAATATATTATTTACTTATGAATTTGGGTTCATATGTTTAATGACCAGGATTAGTAAAGTGATATTTTTTAGAAACATACTATTTAGGGAAAGATAACCCTTAATATTTTTCTAATGTTAAGATAATGATGTTTGGATAAAGATATATTGGATATGAATAAGTAAACTAGATTGTTCTTATTTCCTTGGAACTTTTTTAGGATTTGTGGAAAAGTGGTTTATGATATAATTGTTGAAGGATACAACTTTTTGGACATAAGAAATATATCTAACCTAATTTAGAATAAGGAAATATTCATTTTTAAATAAATATTTAATGTAATTTATGTCATTACTATTTTTTAAGAGAATACTTAATGAAGGTATTCACATGTTCGGAATGTGACGACCAAGAAAAACCTTTTTATATATGGTGTATAAATGTAAATCTATTTGATTTAGTTCATTATAATGATTTTGAATTTTATCTTTTTGAAGGGTTATAAAGTTAACAATTTTAGTAATGTTTTATGTTAAAATTTGGATGAAATTCTTAGAGAATAAAGTATTATCTCTCCATAGGGGGATTCGTGCATATTGGATAACTTGTGATAAACTTTTTGTTGTAAAAAAGGTATATGGAATGACCAATAATTTTTTTAATATATATCATGATCAATTAACAATTTTGGAATGAAAAAATTCACCTTTATTTTAGGGAATAAGAGATAAATTTTAAATTGATCAAAGGAACAACCAATGGTGAGGTTGTCCTAAAATAAAGTAATTCTATCTTCTCATGATTTTTTTTAAAATTTTGGAAAAAGGGTATTGAAATAATTTTTTTTCTTATATCATCATTTTTGATGATATCAATTAACTTTTTGAATCCAATTTGGGTTATGGCTTTGTTATGTTTAACTTTCTCATAACTATTTTCTCTATCACACTCCATCAGAACTTGATAGTTAGTTTTCTCTTTCGTGTCCATGTTTTCACATTCCAGCAATGCTCTCATATGTGGAAACCTAGTTATGAGTAAATTTGTGTATCCTTTATGTCTCTACCTTCCATTTTAAAAGTATGTTTTATTATTAATTTTTACGATGTATATTTTTGTGAAAGGAACATTCAAGTATTAAACCTTTGATAACCGAGATGAATTTTGAGGGAGAATGTCATTTTAAGAAGGTAAGATGTAACACCTTGAGATAATGTTAAACATATTTTATGATTTAATTTAATATTTTCAATATTTTTCATTTAATTACTTTATTAAATGGGTCACTTTTATATATAGAAATATGAATTGTATCTTAAATTTTTTTATTACCATGATTAAGGGAAAATTGAGCAATTTAGGGTAAAAATAATATTATAAATATTATAAGACTATCGTAACACAATTCCAAATGTCATTAGATTAATTTAGTTCAGAATATAACACATAAGGATCAATAATGAATAATATAATGAAGAATATTCCATGAGAATGAGTTAAATAATATTAAACTCAATGGGAGTGATGAAAGGTCATACTCATTGTTCTAAAATGTACAATATTTTTATTATGGGGTCATATAGAAGCTATGATCAACAATATATATTCTTTAGGAATTTGAAATGTTTTTCTATATCATAGAAACTTATATTTATTCTTTATTTAGGAAATAATATTCATAAATAATTAAAAAATGATTATATAGTAATTACTTAATTATTGAAATAATAAATTAAATGATAACAGAAATATTAAATTAAATATAATTTGACTTAGTTAAGGTGATAAAAAAAAATTCAGATTGAATATAACATTTATGGGTTGTATTGAATGTTTTTGGTTCAAAGCAATCCTACTATATGGATTATATTAAAGTCAATTTTTGGAATAGTGTTAAAACTAACACTTATTATATTTTAAGAAAATAATATATTATCAAATTATTTTAAATATTTACAAATATTATATAAGGAAAACCGGATGATATATGGTCTAAAATATCTTAAATTTTTTAATTAATGGTATTATTGAAATTTATATGTAAAAATTAAGTTTTATTAATAATAAAAAGTTTGATACCATATGTAAAATAAAAATGGGTCAACTCAGTGTTAATAAAAAAGATATGGTTTAAAATAAAACGAAAACATATATAAAATTAATTGGTTTATTATATAAAAACTTTATATCATATTATATTCGAATAAATGGTATTTTTTAGGTATTTGTTTTGATATTTAATTTATTATAAATTAATATTTTGTGAGTTTCCAAAATATCTCATCTCCTCTCTTATAAAAGAGAACCTCTCTTCTTTTCATCACACCTTTAAAGTCCTTTTTCGTAGAAGAAATATGACCTAAAATTCACCAATATTATCTACCTTCATCTTGTTAGTCTTAATTTATTATAAAATCCAACAAATGATTTTCTTTTATCAAATCAAAACAAGATACCATATTGAGACGTAACATTCATTAATGAACATTTTTGTTTTATTTCTTCCATGAACCCCCAAAATTATTTTTATGTCATGTTTTTATAATAAAATAAGATTATAAATATAATGATATATTTTTATATTGAAGGGTTACACCAACAATTTCACACACTTACATCTACTGGGTAACAAACTTATGTTCGAGTGTACGACGGACTACCGCCTCATGATACAATGATTATAAATTTTTTTATTTACCACACCTCATGGAGTAAATTATGATGGAATTTTTTTTTAATATTATTTATATTATATTTATCATTTTTATATTATTATTTAATTATAACATTAAAAAAAACTTCATGCTTCATATTTTGTGTTAATACTACAACTTCATTTGTGGACGTGTGGACTATCGCCTTCTCAAAGTGATGTGATTCATTCACACTTTACATGGAATGTTTTAATGATGTGTTTAGTAAATTTATAAGAAATATATATAAAAATAATTATAATGTAATAATATATATATATATATATGAACATGATGTAATTTACTTTCTTCCTTTCAATGTGATAAGAAAATAGAAACAAGGATCATATGTACTAAAGTCCTACCATCTCTATGAACGTTCTATTAAATTTCATATATCAATATTATATAAATAAATATATGATTCATATTTATGATAAATAAATAATGTTTTATATTATATAAATAATTAAATCGTTATCTAAGAAACATGATCAAGAATAACAAGTCAAAACACATGTGATAAACAAAGCTATTATTCCCCCAAACGCAGCATTAATAAGGAACTATTAATAACTGGGTAATATAAAGTCATATGTGAATAATATATGGTATGATATGAATTAAAAAGATACTTTAATAGATTTATGATAATTTTATACTTAATATAAAATAAGTTTCTATGAGTACGTTGAGAGTTAAGAAATAAGGTAAGGGAATTTCATCTCAATTTATAAGAAATGTTCACCAACTATTTATTTTGTATGGTATATATTTTTCACAAGAATATATTATATGATTATTATCATTAAATATATGAGTATCGAAAATTCCATTTGACGATCCAACTTTATTGGCGTTTAAGGTCCAAATATTACCAAATCAGTAAGGTAATTTTGTCTCAATTTACTTTTTTTGAGACACATGTTATGTTATGTACCTATTTTCTTTTACGAGGTGTAAATATTGAATATTTACATGCTTTATCATGAATATAATTATATCATGATATTTTAATATTTATTTAATGTTATTCTCTTTTCATTTATAAATTTGTGTTCCTTTAAAAAAATATTTTTTAAAAATGTTTTAAATGTGGTATAATTAATATTTTAATAATTTTTATGGAAAAAGAATTTAAAAAGAATTAAAATATTAATCAAGGTTTATTTTATAAATTTTAAATGTTATTTTCAATAAATATTATTTTATAAACATTTTATGAGTGAAAAAGAGTTTTTCAAAATAGAAAGGATATTTCCTATAGAATTATTCCAAGTGATTTTTAAAAATCATTTTCCATATAAGATAACTTTATTTGATTTTATATGTATTTTTACTGGGTTTATTACCCAAGGATACAATTATTATTCTTTCTATGAATGGTTTATGTTTATGATGGATTAATCTTTTTGTATTTTATTTCTTTTCCATGAGTTATGTTATGATGAAATGTTTACAAAACTCATTTTTATGGGTTCTGATATGATTTATATTATTTTTGAACCAAAATGTATGGTTTTCATTATGATACATGTGGGACCTATATATACCTCTAATTTATTGGATAAATATTTATATATCACGAGATAATTATGGAAATCAATTCAAAGATCATGATCCACAATGGAATAAGGGGAACCCCAATCCACTCTAGGAAGATGGGGAAACATGACCCCTTACTAGGAAAAGATTATTACTGGGGATAGTGGTGTGTCGCTACAAGTGGTTTTAGTCCCAATAATTTTCATTGTTTTTATTTGTTAATTCCACTTGACTTATTGGGAATAATATTACATCTTTGTGCGTCTTCTACAAATTCTATGTCTTTTTCGGTTATGATTTCATGGATTACGGTCTTGATTCCCTTATGATTCATGTCTTATGAACTCCAAATATTTATTCCATGATTTATGTTTATGATATTTTATATTTGGGTTATGATATTTTAATTTTAATATCATATTATTGTACACTTATGCTCATGTTTATGCTTACATACATCCCTTCATTACCCTTACTGAGTATTCGAGATCACCTTCTTTCCATTATTTTCTTTTACCCAGGTTATAAATAATGGTTTTAGGTAGAGGTATTATAGGATCAGATATTTTTGGGAATTAATGAATATATTTCACTAGAATACATGTATGTGGTTCATTTTATCAAAGGATCTAAACTAATATGGTAATTCAACATCTGTTTGTGTAATGTGCTAAGTAATCCATAGAAACGATGAAGCGTTAATGTATGTTAAGTTTGAGTTGTTATATCAATTGGCTAATACATATATCTTGTACCCACGATGTCAAATTATAACTCAAGTCACCCAATAAACCTCTTATAGTAATATATCTACTAAAAAATCCCACTTCATCACCCAAAGATAAGTAGGAATGCATAAGAAGGTTGTACTCACACAAATGTCTACACTATGGACCTTCTCAAACATCTTCAACTAAAAAAACCATCTTGCACCAAGTTGCATGAGTAACATTTTAGGTATATAAACTTCATTATGTAATTATAAACTCTCATATCACACTAATAATGCTCGAGACGAACTAGAATCCCTAAAAAGAACAAGATCAAGGGTTAAAACTCATCATGAAATATATGCTAGTTGTCTATCCCTTAGGGCATCATCTCATCCTAATTATATATGACTAGAATCTACTGACAACAGTCTTCTCTATGAAAAATACTGGTTGAAAGTAAATCCATATGATCTGATAGTTTACAAAAAATATTAAAGTCCAACAAAATTGACATAGGCCAATCACCCACTTCTAATTTTTCTCACTCACTAGGAAAACATTGAGCTCTCTATCATACAAACTCACGTAGTGTTCTATTCCACCATGAATCATCATCCAATTCTATTAGTACAATATACTACTGGATATAAAATAGTGCTAATCCCTACCCTCCTGGAAGATAAATTTTTTGAGAAGGTCCCTAAAATGGGGCCTCGTCACTCAAACAATCATTGTCATTATATTGTATCGTCATCCTAGGTATTGTTTTCACAAAGGCTTCATAAAAATTATGAATATGAACTATTGTTAGATGATCATATATGTAGTGTTGAATGTATGTAAAATAGGTCACTACAACTATTATCTTGGTATGTTGAGATGACATACAGGTAATCAGAGTTCTGGTGAATGGATACATTATCCACTGCACTAATAATAGGATCCCTAGCCAAAAAATAAAATCCAGACATTATGGAACCGTTTTACCTATATCCCAAACCAATCCCCACAATTGGTCCCACTACTACATTAACACAATGTTGAAATACTCTAACAACACTTTATCATGACCCAAACCACTGGGGCCTTCCTAGCCTGCATGAAACTGAGTGATCCACCCTAAGTCTACCTCCAATCATTTAGGGACTGGTTACAAGCCCTGATAAGGATTAACTAAAATTGGAGTCCATATCAAAATGTACCTATACGCATGCACACACCCATCTCCATGAAAAAGTATATAGGAATAAGAAGAGAAAAAACATATAGAGTATATCCTTTTATAAAATAACATATATGTAATACATCTGAGTATAGAAATATAAATCCAAATGATAAGGGAGAAAAAAAAATTCCAAACTAGAAATGAAGTCGCAACATGATAACAAATTGAAAAGAGGAAATTTTAAATAGAATCTTACTAATGATCTCGAAATCCATAAATCGAACATATTCAATGCACCCTTGTACCTCTATACTCCACCAAAGTCATCATTGATCTTCTTATAATATGCATAAGACATGAAACATATGGGAAAATTCTATGAATGGGTGAGTACATACTTACCAAGTAGAATTCCCCAGAAACCAAGTAGGGATAAATTGTATGAAACAGTAGTAGTCGGATCAACCCATAGTAATAGTGAAATTAAAATGAAAAATATACTCTAATAAAGAAACCCAATTGAGATAGAAATGAGAAATCCTTATCCATAGCCCAACTAAGGATGATGAAGTCATCTATAGCTCCAATGGGCCATCTATGATATCCAGTATTAGGTGAAATAGAATAATAATCCATGTAAAGGACCTGAGCGTCACCACTATGATCCAAAGTAGAGGGGGGATCTGTAGTGCAGGACCCGCACCCTAATTCATCAGGGGGTGGGGTGATAATTGGTTGGCAGAGGACCCACAATCTACTACATCTGGGGGTGGGTGGTTGTGACTCGGTAATTACAGGACTGAAGACCCAGTGCGTTAGTGGTGTGACACTCAATAGGTAGACGACCCACTCCCTCTATTGCATGAGGGGGCACTAATCCAACTAAGTAGAGAGTATTGTGGTCCCACAACCTTTTTTGAAAGGGGGTTTCCCACTCCATCATCTCTATAATGATATTGCTTGATCACTACCATTTCTCAAGAATCGCCTAAATAAAAATCATTATCCTAACATCTTACGTCATATTGAACATAATAGAATGAAAGATACCATTACATTGTATATAGAAAACTACTCAGTAAGGCTGATCATGTTCCCAAATATGAGACTCAAAGATTGAGATATGTAATTTCTAAGAATCTATGGGAGTCACACAATGTGTATGTAAGGTCACATGATGTGTACCCTTTTCTAAACACCTAGACACGTCCTTATGTGCACAAAAATTGGATTTATATGTTGAAATTTAAAACATTTTCATAACATACAAGATATTTCTAGTCCATCTGGGGTATTTTTTGGTATCCTGACCAATGCTTGTTTACATTGGCTCCTGCCATTTTACTTTCGACTTGCTCACCTACCTGTAAATTCCTAGGCCTAAGCACTCCCAAAGTAGATGTCTTCCAATCGGTACATGATCATATGTAATGTATGGATCATAAAAAGTGTGTGATATTTATCTCCAAATAGAATCCTATCCATTGAAGTTAGGGGACTGCACCCCAAATGTTCCTCTAAAATACATGTTGTGTAGTTAGTTTTTACATAGGAAATGGAGCATTCCCATTAAATGGTTTCCCAATACACTTTTTGTACAACAAATGTCAGAGTATGACCTCCATAAATTGAAGGGGTTGTCATCGATCAACTATATTTATCCTCTTTTAGATAGATATCATAAATCCAATCACACATGTAAAACTTCTACACCTCCAATTGTCATATCGACTCTCAAATCCACAAATCCATGACCCATATTCCATAACGCACACTTATCTATCACTAAGTCACCAATATATACATCGTTCATACAACTAACATGAATCAGGGGGTTCAATCACACTCAAACCTACCCCAGCGATGTCAAATTGTGACCCCGTGGGGCGATAATGAGGAACATGAAGAAAAATAACGAAAAATTATTTTATTTTATTAAGAGTGATAGGGAATAGTACTTTAGAAAAACAATAGTGAATCCAAAAATCCTGAAAGGGGTCATGATCAGGGGGTCCAATCTAATAAATCCTAATAGATTCTCTTTGAACAATAATAATTCACTCTAGAGTCAATGATCCAATGCTGGAGAAGGAAAAAAAATCATCTTTGTGTATGATCCTTGATGCAAGCAATTCAACCAATTTGTTACCCTCTCTCCGTGTATCGAGTACGATTTTCCTACTTTCGTTGAGAAGTTTGCAACACAAGATAAGAGATGAAATATTCCATGGATTATTAATATGATATTTAAGAGTGTTTTAAATAATTTTAGAGTCAGTTTCATTATCCGAGAGTGATAATTTATTGTAAAGATAGTACTAGAGCCCTTTGATAAGTGCCCAAGCCTCTGCCTGTAGGGAGTCTACTTTTCCAAAACTAGCATTGTACAATTTGACCATATGTCCCCCTAAGTTTTATATAACCCATACCCCAGCATAGTCCCAATAAAACCAGACCAGTCAGTATTATATTTCATCCCTTAGAGTTCAGGATTAAAATAGACCCATAGTCCAAAAGATATCAAACTATTACCCGTGTCGTGAAGAGATTAGTAACATAACACCTGTCTCTCGGAGGGAGAGACTTTCCATTTTTTGAAGAAAACTCCTAGATCCGAGACCAATAAATTTTCTAGAATCCAAGACCACCCTGGTGAAATAATATCATACATAGAGGGATTTTTTTTCTCCCAGATACACTAACAACTAGCTGATAAAATGATGGATATCGCCTTCTTCTCCATGGAATTTGTTCATACACCTTGGAACCACTTCAGCCAGAAGGAATCACCCCAATAGTCTTGGGAGGTTAGGCCAATGAAATCACCCACTCTTACCCAGATAACAATTTCCCACTTACTCTAAAAAAATAAATGTGAATTCAAAAAAAGGGGTGCTAGTAGCAAGAGCATTTGGATACAATGTTGATCCCTTTCTGGAAAATATCTTCTTTGGTAGAATTAGTGTGATAACGTATCCTACATATGAAAAAATCATACTTCTGAGAGATATTCTTTTACTAGAGGAGATAAACCCACATGATGTGAGAATGTTAATCTTATAGAACTGATCTATAGGCCTTGATGGAAAATGAGCCTGATGAAGAGGTCTTGAAAGTGCATATGTTTGGTTCATCTAAGAGTTTGATGAGTTGAAACACATAATTTTTTTCTCTGTTTAATACCATTTGAATAAATTAAGGATGTTCACTGGCCTGATTAAAGTAGCTATTAGTAATAAGGAATTCATGGAATCCAATATTACCACTAGAAAAATTATCATTCCAAAAGATGATATAACTAGGACTGATGATCCATCTTGCATTGCTGAAGAGGCATGATATATGACTTTGAATAGTTTTCAAAAGGTAAGAGGAGAATCTATTCAGATTTTCCATTTTCATCTGGTACTTCTCCCTGAAAAACATTTCCAATAGATTGTACATTTCCACAACCTCCAATTTCTACCTCACATATAGGATGTTAATCAAGTAATAGTCACTACACAACCCGATACCACCCTCATCCGTAGGGTGATCCATTCTTTACCAGGAGGCCCAGTGGTACCAACCCTCAAAATGGGAGTACCAAAGGAAGGATTTCATGAGCTTCTCAATATTCATTGTGAATGTCATTGGAAACATTATAACTGAGAGAACATGCATGGGAATTTAGGTAATAAAACCATTTACCAATGTGATCCTTCCTCTAAATGAGAGGAAATGTTTTTTTCAATTATTAAAATGAGAAAAAATCCTTTCCACCACTTATCCAGATTATTAATATGGAGCCTCCCTAATGCAATACCATAAAACCACAAATAAAGTTTCCTCCTCTATTATAGACCAATCATTATGGAAAAGTGTTTCCTTTGGTTATATATAATTAGATCTATAACAATCACAGTCTCTCTCACAATTCAACTCGATAAGTACTTCGTTGATCCTCCACCAGCCAATGAAAAAAAGGTATTGTTCATCCTCCTCTAATTATACTAGGTTTATGTGGATAAAAAAAAAAACATCATGATAATAAATTTAAATAGGGTATCATTATTTGGGGTTTCAAAATAAATAAAAAAACAAAATTAGTTGATTTAATTAACATACGCAAGCAAGACTGCTTCAACCGAGCATCTGACACTAAACATCATTTCATCATGCCGAGGGAAATCACCATGTTACAGGATCAACCATGGTCTTGTATTTCTCATATGAGGTCCCAAATAATTGAAAAAACATTTATAATGATATTTTGTAGTAATATTATTTAAAATTTATTAAAATTTATCATATATTAATTTCAGTGTTTTGTGACACTGAAACACCATAGCGACTTCAAGGGAAAAATACTTATATATACATCAAAATATTTAAAGGAGTAATCTAATAAAATTGGTTCCATTAAATTATTCATCTAAGTGTAACCTGAATTTATAGGTGAGATTTTGTATGTTAACACTTTGGGTTAGCTATTGAAACAATTATTTAAGAAAGATAAACCATGGGAACCCCACTTTGAAAGAACCCACTTGATTGAATGATTAAGGTGTTATCATGTGTTTTCATTGAAAGAAATATGATATTTTTTATTTTAATGGGTATATAATTATCTCTCTATATTAACTAATGTATTCATGTTTCATTTAAAAACTATTCTAATGAATTCATTTTTATTAGTCGTTCCTTACATTAATTCAATACATTCAAACCATATTGCTGAGTAACTAATTAATCAACACATATCTTGTGATACTAACCCAAATTTAGAGATAACTATATTTAAAGATATTGAAATTCATCACATTCATAAGTTATATAAAACCCCATCATTCAATTTTTTAAAATCATATGGAATCTATAATCCTCAAAAGATTAATCATGGTGTGACAGGTTTCAACCACTATTTTTATTTACTAAGACTAAGATCCATTTTCATTGAAGAGTTAGATCCAAAGTCCCATTACCTTCTGTTAAACACTCATGATTGACCTCAATTTACTCATAATTCTATAACCTAATTTGTATTAAATATATTTAAAATCTAAATTAAATCTAATAAGTAATTAATAATCCTGTATAATGGTATAATAATAATAAATCATTTACTATACCAAGAATATGTCTCCTCAAATGCATGTATGAAAATTTTGAAAATATTTTTAAACATATTTTAACTAAATAATAGCTCAAAATTACAAATATATTAAATTGATATCTATGAATAATGTTTGGGATAATAATAAATAAATGAAAATTTATGGAAACAATATAGTTAATAAATACTATGGACATTTATAAATAACACATTAATGAAAAATTCATTAATAATTTTTTTTGAAAACATTATAATTAAAAAAGATTGTGTACATTGTATTACTATATATAAACACCTTTAAAATATAATTATATAGTATATTTTATTCTAGAATATGATATTTAATTGAAATGTAATCATTTTTAATTTTTTTTAAATAATCCATAATTTTTTTGAATTTTTTTGTAAAGTCAAAATATTATATATTTTTTATTATTTAATACTTGGTCATATCAATAATTAAATCACTTTCTTATATGGTTGAAATAATTTATTTCCCAAAAACATTAATTTGAAAATTTTAAATTAATAATTATGAACAACTTATAAGTTTAATTAATTTGTTTAAATATTTTTCATGATTTATAATTTTAAATAATTTATAAATTACATTGTAATTTTTAAACACCCGTTATCAAAATTCTTAGACATTTTATTTTCATTATAGTTATTTTATATTAACAATTTATATTTTAATACAGATTTCCCAATTTTTGGGTCAAATAATTTCAAGTGAGGTTATATTGGTTGATGCTTCAATGAAATAAGTTATTGAACAATGACACAAATCAACCATGGTGACCAAAATTGTTAGCTTATTTGGGTTGGATGTGTAATAGTGGTTGTTTTTGATAAATTTATCATGAATATAAAATCCATGATCCATGTCATGGGAGAAAATGGTCTTGTGATTAGATGAATATGAGGATAATTTAAAAGAAATGAAGTTAAGTTTGGTGGGTTCAAATGTGATCACAATGACTTGTAGTTAAGAATGGTTTTCCATTTATAGTGATGTATCAAAAAATGGGACGATGATGTTTCATACTGATGAATGTTATATAAATATCACATACCTCTCACCAATTAAAAATTTATAAGAAAAATTACTCAACTCATTATTTAGAGTTTACAATAGTATTTTCTTCATAGAAAATGTTGAGTATTATCAATATGGTGAAAGGTGTGATATATATAAAGATCGTAAAATAAGGAATTATTTATTCACAATGAAATATTTGAATATAGTCTACATAATATAGTTGGAATTGATTAAATATTATAACTTCTCAATACACTATCACTCTGGGTAGGCATACAAGGTGTCTAAGACTTCTATTTAGAAGGAAAATGCTAGATTTTATATGATTTGTATTAAAGGAGATCTATCATTTAGGGATTTATGGAATATGGATTTAGAAATCATGATGATATGGGAAAAATCACATCTTTCTCAAATGAATATGCAACCATATATCCACAAAATGATTAAAGAGACACATAAAGAAGATGTGGAACTACATAAGAAGAAATAAAATGATACTTAGTTCCACCGATATTTAAATGGATCAATAATGTTCAAAAAACAAGTATGTGACTGATCAACACCCAAATTTAATATGGTATTGATGGGTGATGCCCATAGTTTATCATTTTCTATTCTTCTCAGAAGTATGAAGATTTATATTCATCTAAAAGTGTGTTTCTAGCGGGATGACACATGAAGAGATATTATAAATTATGCATCTCAATGCATGGTCTGATAGTAATTTAAGGGCAAGAGACAAAAGAGTAATTGAACATTATAACCAATATCTATACCCGAAGAAAAATAGGAAAATAGAAACAACATTATCAATTTTATTCAAGTAATCATATGTTTAATATAAGTAAAATTATTCATTTACTATAAGGGTTTTCATATAAATGGTAGTTTTAAGGGTTTTTATTAATCAAATTATAGTATTTTGTTTTATGATTATGGTTTTGGTTCTGAGAGGTATAATAGTGGAAAAAAGGCCACTAGCTTTCAAACTATGATGCACAGTGGAAATAGTTGTTCAGGTAATGGGTCTGCAAGTATGAAGAATACACTAGATAGCCCATGGAACTACCACCTTATCAGTGATTCCCCTTGGTAGTCAAGTAAAAATTTCAGAGGTAAAATAAATATACCCTATGGGATTCTAATACCATGCATTTTGACAACCCTTTAACACCCTATTTTAAATAGACACCCCATTTCAAATTGAATGCCTCATCTCTAGCCTTTAGAAACCCCCATTCTTCTTGAATAGCCTATCCATCCATTGATTGATCCAATAAATCAAAAATAATTATTTTTATCTAGATATATACCAAATAATTCATTCTCCTTGTCTTACAATACTGGATATACGATTTATCTATAGTTTCTATGATGGTCCAATTATGTTTTATCTATTTATTAATAGATCAGTGGAAGATATACCAAGTTGAGTTCATTTATTTATAAAATCTATATCTGATATTGAAAAGTGTAATTTGGGTAAGTGTTCATGAATAACTTTCCTAATATATTTATAAATGGATGAATAATGGTGGAAGCTCATTTTCCTGCTGATCTATTGGTAGATTGGTGGAGGATTTGATGTGTTAATGAAAACACCCACTCATAAAATGTTGATCTCTAAATAATAGTGGGGGTTTGTAGGTATGAATTTATGAATCAATAATACTTTTAATATCATCTTCTTGAATATAATTTCTATTGATGGATTTTTGGTGTATTTATTTTCATTATTAAGATTCAAGGCCCTCTTTAATAATCAATTAAAAATTTATGAACCATTCTTCAATCAGAAACAGATCTGGTGAATTGGAATCCCTTCCTTTCCTATACCTCAAAATTGATTCCTTTGATGGACATCATAATGTATGGGATTCTGTAATGGACTTCTAAACATATAATTCTCTTTATTCTAAACTCCAAACCTCTTTTTGGATAACCAAAAATAATGTAGGCATACCTTGAAATGTGAAATTATTCTTTATGGGTGTTTGACCTTTTTGGTGTTTGTTACCTTGAGAGACTTTTGAAGTCTTCATCAAACACATTAGGTAAAAAGGTTTGTATAATTTTAAGACTTTATATAATATTATTTCTATGATATATGTTGTGTTAACCTTGTTTTTTGTAATTTTTTATAGAGATTGTTTTTTCATGAGTGTGTTGTTATGATACCAATATATGATCTTTTTTCCATGATCATTGTTGAAAATTTATGTTATAAATATTAATGTTGATCACATATTGTCAATCGATGATCCTATATTCTCAGGATGTCAGGCTATTACTGTTTTTTTGTTTTCCTTATTATGTGTATTGACATTCTATTTGAGGTTGTTCATGGTATTTCATGATAGGTGTCATTATGGTATCTCTTACCATTAGAGGGGGGTGCACATGATGTGTGACAATAATGAGAGTAGGGACATTCAGAAGTACGAGAGTGATAGACTTGTGGATAAAATGGAACTCAATGCCTAAAATATTCTGATGAAATTGATGAAAAAAGATGCATTTTAGATATCGAGGAGCATTCCCACTTGATGAATTGATGATTTTTAATGACATGCCTCCAGTATTATAGCTAGTTCTTAATTATTCCAAATATATTTACCATCCTACATTCCTTGTGATAATGGTGGTATGTTCCGGGATTGTGGTGGCTTGGTTATCACATGGATTCTCACTAGATGATTTTTTATGGTGCTTGTTCATTTATTTCTATAATTTTTTTCACTTTTTATACATGTTCAAATTTAGTTAAGTGCGTAGTGGGGCATCATAATGGGTATTTTTACTCAACCCATATATGGTTGTTTTTATGCGAGTGCAAACTTCTTGTATTGGGATATAGTTAAGGGAAATGGTCCCCAAATTGAAGGTTGAGACAAAGAGCATAGAGATGGCTTCCAGAGTAAGATAAAATTTAGTGTTTTCCATGTAATTTTTTTATTATTCATCCTAAACATTCATTTGGTTTCGGTTTGCACTTTCGGTACCTATTATATATTTTAATGACTTGGGTTCCTTTTGATATTGTTTTTCATTCAAATTGTTTACTCTGAGTCATTTTATTTTTTATTATTATTATTTGTGAAAGGACATGATACTAAAGGTATCATTTCCCCCCTGATGGTGTTCCGTCCCTCACTTGCATTTGGAATGCTTTTGTAAATGTGGAGGCCCTCACAAGGTCAATTAAATCTCTAGATTAGGACAACACATTTAGTTCAGGGGGTTATAGAATGTTATAAATGTATAAATTTACTATTTTTATTTTTTACTAATTCGAGCCTTGGTAGGAAGGCTAACTATTTTTTGGGACTTAGGTTGTTGGGTTTTTAGGTTCCTGGATAGTTCATATGCTATGGACCTCTGTGTTTCCATTAATGGTATTTTCATTACTATTTTATGGTATTATTGGGTGTATTCATTATTGATGGAAAACATGTTTGGTATAATTAAATAAAAATACTTGTTGTGTGATATATATTAGTTCTCTAATTTAATTAATTGAATTCTGATCTCCCTTCGAGATAAGATTTTATTCTCTATCAGGTGATATAACTATTTAACATTATGTCATGATATATCTATTCTGACATTAATTTATTAAACTTGATCAAGTTTTTTTGTTTTTCATATGTATATTATTGTAAATAATTGGCTTTGAAGGAGAACCTTGGTCGATTCATGGATGGTTATTCCATGGATTATGGTTATAATCTTATAAAAACATTTGTGTGACCTTTTTGACTGATTAGGATCTAACATAAATGTTCTAAATGTTTTCTTCAACTTACTAAATATGAATCCTCAATGTAGCCTTATTTGAAAACATAATAAATGTGTTGGAATACTCTCTTACAAAAGGATGTTCCTATTGTACTAGAATACTTTTAGGTGAATCTATATGAGTATACTCCCACACATTCTTTGTGGTTTAAGTAGTATGGATTATTTTGATTGAATCCTATTTCTTAGTTTCTGTTATTAGTGTAGTTTTTTAGAACTATGAGTGAATTTACATTGACTTTAAACATAAAAATTATTCTTTCTTCTAGGGAAGCAGAGGCCCTATGGTTACTGTGGAGCGGTTTTAATTTATTATGGTAATATTTTATCAAATAGATAGTATTAAGGATCATAAAGTTAAGATAGAAACATTCATACTGGATTTGTTTTCGATTAAAATATATTTGCACAATTGTTTTCTATATTTAACTTACCGATCATGTTACCTTCTTTGTTACATTCCCATGATACAACATTGGAATTGAAATTAGACTATCTTACACAATTACTAGATTTTACTATAGTCTTTTCTATTTATGGATATCAATGGGACTTGTTGATATTTAACATGATGTGCATCGATGTGAGTCACGATATGTACTGGCTAATAATGTTACAAGAACACATCGATATCTATCAGATATGGGTATCTTTTACTTCACCAAAGGGATATAAGTATGTGATCGTTAGATAATGGAAACTAAGAGTAGATAGAGTTAGTGAATACCTTATTTATCCTGGCACAATTACAACGTAGATTATAGATGTGGATCTTTCACCAAGATCTTTAGAAGGCCCATCATATTATCCTCTAGTTATGTATCTCTACCAAGAAGTCATTCTGCAAGACATCAAAGTAGTTATCTTAGATATAGGAGTCATATTTTAGTTATATATCATACTGAGTGCAAACCCATTTTGATACCACTAATCGTATGCCACCAAACATGTTAAAGGAAGTCAAGGTGCATCTTGAGAACATGGAAGAGAATGGATTTATTAAGTTGAGTTCATCACCATTGGATTCACCTGTATTATTAATCAAGAAGCTAGATGGTCGAATTTTAGTCTATAAATATTACATGAATTTACATTAGATTATAGTGAAGAACACATATCCATTTCATAGGATGCATGATCTTTTTTATCTATTATTGGGAGCTCGATGGTTCTCTAACATTAATCTTCAATTAGGTTATCCCCCATCATTGGGTTAGAGAGGAGTATGAATCAAAGAAAAAAATTTAGAGTAGTTTTGGATATATTTTTACATTTTGAGGCTATTTGAATTGAAGAATATTCCAAAAGTGTTCATAGATCCAATGAAAAAGATATTCCACCCATGTCTGGACTCATTAATTTTTCTGTTCAATGAAGAAATCATCATATAATTACTGACCCTAGAGAATCATTCTCGACTTCTTGAGAAATTATTGAGAATACGTCAAGGTCATCAACATTATCCAAAAGTGTCAAAGTCCACCTTATAGATTTATGAGGTGAAATTAAAAAGGAAATTTGGTATTAGATATAGGCATATTCATGGACCCAGAGAAATTGGAGGTTCTTATATCCTAGAAATATCCATGAAACATGTTTTTTATTAGGATAGGTTTAACAGGATACTACCATTTTTTATCCATTATTGACCTCATTTACTATAACATATGACTACAATGATGAATAAGGGACTGGTGTTCCTGGGGTGGGAATATAATGAAGAGGTGTTTCTTGAGTTGAAGTGGAGGTTGAGTATAGCTTATATTTTGATATTTCATGGGTGGGGGATTGGTTAGGATGTTTGCAATAATGATTCAAGAACTATTTTAGGAACATATCAGATTCATCAAGAGATGGTAGGGGATTATGGGTCACATCAGCTATAAACCCAGTATTGAAACTACCCAACCAATGTATTGGAAATTTAATCTATGGTCTATTATTTGATGTGTTGGAATCAGTATCTATTCCATGAGAGTTTTATTATATACACTGACCATATGGGCCTTCATTACGTCATCAAAAAATGATACCTTTACTTAAGGGAGTAACTTTCTATGGAATTGTGGTGTATGGTGATATTTTTTGATGATAAAAGGATTATTGCATCGAAATATTAGGGATTTATGCCATGTGATATAATGGTGGTCACATATTTTCCAGTGGAATAGGTAAAGGCCCAATAAGAGACTGATTAGAGGTTTTTTGTGATGCAGGAATAACTATCCAGAGGATATCTATTACATGGGTGGTACTTGAAATATTCATATGTGATTCTTTTCAATGGGAGAGGTATAGTCCCTATAACCATCATGGAGAATTTTATGAGAGACTTACATTCTTATAAGTGGGAAGTACATCCTCTTATAAGAAATATATATAATTAATAAAGGAAAATGTTATATATTCTAGTGATGAAAATGGAAATTGTTGGATTTTTTCCCAATTACATACCTTCCAAAGGATAATTAAAGTGCACAAGAATCCTAGTGGACTACAACATCCAATTAGGAGGACTATATAGAAGTTGGAGGGTGTCATGATGTGATTTTTGGATGGGTATTTCCAATACCTTGAAGATCTGTGACATATATAGTTGATTTTTGACTGACTGATGAAAGCTATTCATTTATTTTTGATCCATGAGACACACTTAGTAGATAGAACAAAAATTCTATTTATTTGTGATATTGTATTCTTACAAGGTGTTTTCTGGATCATTTCATCTAATAGATATGTATGTTACATGTTGGTATTTTTAGGTAATGTTAAAGGACCTTGGGACTCAACTAATATAGAGTTCAATGTACAATCCCTAGACTGATGGATAGATTTAGAATATAATTCATATACTAGAGTATATGCTTCAATATTACTCATTATTCATCGATGGATCTTGTTATTGTAACCTATCATTAGTTGAGATTGTATATGAAAATATTTTTTAGGATTAAATAATGATTGAAACATAGGAGGCTCTTTATGGTAGGCTATTTCATTCACTTCTCTTTTAGAATGAGGCTGGTGAGGTACTAGTTGTGGGTAACAATATGGTATAAGAGATCTCTTAGAGAGTGAAGGTGATAAGAAAGAGGTTTATTATTGATAATAGAAGGAACACGATATATTCTAATTATAGGAGGATAACATTGGAGTTCTCTATTAGTGATCGAGTTTTTTTAGACTCAATTCTTGGTTTGGGTGATGATGTTTGGGAAATAAAGGGAAGAAATCATTGTACTATGTTGCATATTTTAAGATTATTAAGTCCTTTTGGACAATGTCGTATTATTTGGATATTCCTTCTTACTACCGAGGTATAAATTACTGGTTTCATGTGCAGTATCCCTAAAGGTATATGCCTAATCCTAAGCACATCAATGACAATGAGGATATTGAGTTTGATCCTGATGCATCATACATAGAGTTCTCAGTACAAATTATAGACTAGAATGATAATTTTTTTTGATGGAAGATGTTACCACTAGTTTGGAATCTATAGAATCATAGACTAATCCCAAAGAATATTTGGGAGTTGTAGGTTAATTTCTATGCTCATTGGATAGAGTTTTTTATGAAAAAACATTAGAGGTACTTCTCAAATAAGGTAAATCGTTATATTGATAGAATTTTAAATTTCTAACTTGATTTAGATGTATAAGATGTTTAAATTTAAAATAATTATCAATATTTTATGAGATTTCACCTCTAAAATAAGAGTTTTAGTGGGTTTTCATAATGATATAGGGGTATTGAGTGGTATTTTTATTGTTATGGGAGATAGTGTACTCATGATGGAATGTAACAAGACACTAGATAGCTGGTGGGGATCCAAAATCCTAGAGGTGGTGCTCATATTGGGACTATGAATATAGAAACCCCACCACCCAGCTGATGGGAAGCCACTGATTCAAAAGTGGTCGAGGCTGAATACTTGTAATTATTCCTTCCATATTAGTTCGCCCATGGTCAGTCCATGATCAGCTAGTGTGCCTAGTTTGAGGGTGAAATTAATGCACCCCTAGGTATTTTAATACTACACATTTTTCATCCCTTTAACACCCAATTCAAAAAATAGATAGTATATTTAAAATTTATGGCCTTCTCTCTATCCATTATACATGCCCATTCATATCCCCTTGCCTCTCCAACCTCTAATTGAGTAGGTAAATCCAAGAATATCAATTTTTCTATATTCCTTTTCCAAATAATTCACTATAATAATTAGATAAGAATAGATCTATGAAGGATCATTTCATTCTATGTTGATCTAGGGATATTTTCCCCCTTTAATCATTGATTAGTAGTGGATTTAACAACATGAAAATGTTTCTTGATCGAATCAAGGTCTACCATCGACAAAAAAATGTTCTATCGGTATGTGTTCCTTAATCAACTTCATATCCCTATTCTTGAGTAAATATTAATGGTATAAAATTATTTAATTGATGATTTGTTTGTATATTTTTTTGGTTTGGATATGCCAATAAAAAACCCCCATAACCAGAGATATAACTCTTAAGAGATGTGGAAATTTCTGAGTACGTTTTCAAGAATTAATTATTATGAGAGAATTTTATTATTAAATATCATTCCTATTGGTGCATTAATGTTTTTTGATTCTATAAAAGACCTATTTTAGAATTGGTGATGAATTTATGATCCCTTGTTTGATCGATAATGGTCCAATAAATTGGATTTACTTACATCGATATACCTCAGAATTGATTCTGTTGATAGACACCGTAAGGTATGTGATTATAGAATAATATTATTGACATATAATTTCATAGATTCTTCATTCCACAACTTTTCACGATGAAACAAAACCCAGGTTATGGATCCCTTGACGTGGGTGTTCATTCTCCATGAGTGTGCATTGTGTTTCATATTTGACCATTTGATGAAAATTGGAATTTTTCATTTGAAACCTTATGTTAGGAAGTTAAAATTCCTTTATAGACCTCATATATTATTTTCTATATGATTCATGTTTTTTTGGAATGAACTATTGTTCTTGATTAATATAGATTTTTTATCGGTTTTTGTGTTTCTGTGATACCCATATATGAACATTTTTGTCAGGGATATATATCTTGTTTCCTTGATTTATGTCAATTACACGTTGTTATATAATACTATAATATTATCAATATGTGATGGTATGATTAATCATTTATTATATTGTTAGATATGTGTATCACTATGTTGTTGGAGGTTTTCATTTGTATTTTTTCACGTGCGACAATTATGGAATGACTACACCTTTGAGGGAAAGTGTGCATGATGTTTGATGATAATGGTGGTGTACCCATATATAGGGTAGGAACAAGATAGCCTTGCAGCCGAGATGGACCCATATTCCTTGAGGATATAGAAGAACATATGATGACTTAATTCCTTGGTGATATTGAGTATCATTACCACTCTATTCCCTGATGGTATCGAGTGACTTGTCCCAAATATTTTGGATTATTCTTGATCCCTCTTGGCATCGTAAACATCCTTCTGGCATGGAGTTGAAGTAGGTATGATCGGGGATCATATTTTTTTTGTTGAACATGGGTGATAAATTGATGATTATTTTGTATATTGAGTAATTATTATTATCATGGAATACATATGTTATACATGTACTCATTTGGTAAAGAAAACATTGAGTGTTTCCAAATTCATTTTATTACACACTCCAAGCATGGGAATTTCGACACATCTGTATAATTCATGAGTAAAGAACTTGGTAAGGGAAATGGGTCCATGGAAAATGGTTCATCTCATAGGCATGAGGATAATGGAGGGACTGAGATAGACTCTTATTGTTTCCATATATTTTTTATTGATTATCTATCCTTTACTTATTCTGTTTTATTATTCTTCATCTTTCGGATCCTGTTATATTTGAATGACATGTGATCCTTTGGACATTAATTTTCATAAAATATATTTACTATGATTTATTATATTTATACTTATTATTATTTTAATGAAATGTAATCAAATTAAGGTAATTTTAATAGAAAATATTCTTAGTTATGGTAAAAATATTTTTTATACATTAAATAGTATTTCAACGGAAAACTGTTTTGCATCACGTTTTACAAGTTTTTTCCAAAAAAAAATTATAAACTATATATATATTGAATTTTATATATTTTATTAAATATTTTGAATTAGGATAATTATTATTCTATAATAATTTGAAACATGTTTTTTGACATTATTAATTGTAACAGAGGTAACAATTCATTAATATGGAAAAGGTTAAAATGGGTTAATGAGGGATTAAACTGGAGGGATAAGGGTAAAACTGATTTGTAATAATGTTTAACTCCTATTGTCTAAAAATATTTCTCTTTTATATTTTCTTATATTCAAATATTATCAAATTTTGATGGATTTGGCATGTGTAAGATAATAATATATTTTAATCTTTTGAAAAAATCAAAAATTTGCCCTCTCCCTCTCATATAAAAAGAAAAAGCTTATCCTTTGTACCTCACACATAAGGAGACAATTGTATCAGAAAATCCGTAACCAAATAATCTCATATCATCACTCTCTATGACATATATCTATGTGATTGATCATAATATTATCCTTCCATGGATTAAGGTGTAACCCAAATGAGTATTCTAAACAAAAGGGTATAACACTTAAATGAGTACATTTGACTCTATTTTTTATTACACATTATCAAAAACTATTTTATACATAATAACATGATTAATATAGTACCACAAATATTCTTTGTTGTTATTATATCGATGGAGTAACCTTTAATCATCTCCTTATCCATAAAACAAGAAAACAAGCATCATTCGTTAGTATTTGAGGACTACTGCATTGTAAAGTGGTACATTTCTTTTTCAACACCACAATTCAATGTTAGTTATTTTAACAGATTTAAATTGTATATATGATATTTATGAAATAATTATTCCTAAATAATTAAATTTTTTTATCTACCTTCATACCTCCACATAGGTTTTGTTATTATAACGTCACTCGTGCGTACATTTAGACTACCACCTAAACAAAGAGATTAGATTTGTTTTTTAGTTCTTCTTAACATGGAAGGAAATAAATATAGTTTCAATTAATATATAAGATAAAAATTATATTGTAATTATTATAAAAAGATTAAGTTTATTTACATTTCATTCATTATATCCCTTGAAATGTAGAAACATCACTCATGTGTATATATAGATTACTAGCTCTATGAAGTGATATAATTAATTTTTCATCACCAATTAATTGGAACAGTTATAAAAGTTTAATTTATTATTAAATATGTTATTAATTACATGATTAAAATTCTATATAATATGAAATAATTATTAATGTAAAAGAAATGAAGCTACTAAATTGAAACATGTATGAGAATCATGAAAATAATAAATTGTAAGAGTGTTTTTAATAAACAATTATAGGCAATAGGGTTACAAAATGTTCTATGTAAATAATATAAGCTAAAATATGTACGGATATGGGTATTTAATATATTTATAATAAGTTTTTTGTTATTTTACATCATTTTAAACACATATGAACAAGTAAAATACTTTAGGTAAGGGTTTTTATAACATTCTCATTTCATTTTCAGGTTGTCTATATAAAATTTCCATTGAGAAATATGATGGGAATATTACCATTAAAACCTATAGATTTTATTAAACTATAGTTATTCAAAGATTTTTAGGTATTATTATCATTTCCCTCTATTTTTTACTTATGATTGAGAAAATGATTCTATGGAAAGGTAGACCTTATTCCATTTTCGATTGGAAAATGTTTTCATCAGCGTACATTATCTCAAAAATTATTTAATATTTTTTACCTATAATTGAATTGTTTTAAAAATTAAAAATTAAATAAAATATACTCTATTAAAAGTGTATTAAAAAGGATCATTTTTATTTGTTTTAGAGCTTGTCATTTTTTACATTTTATAATGTCGTGACAGGAATGCTTTCCTAAAAAATATACAAAAAATATATTTTTCCACCATTATGAAAATTCATTTACCTGGTTCTTTTGTTACAATTATCATTAGTTATTTTTAAATAAAATTATTTTCTTAATTATCTTGGAATTATTAGATAAAATTTTATTAAAATAAAATGATATTTTTTTCATGTTTTCAATGGAAGAATCAAGTGATATTTTAAAGTTTTTTATTTACAATATCAACATACTTTTATAATTTTTATGCTATGTTGGGTATATTATCTTGTTATAACATAACTTTTCCCTCTCTAGATAGATTATAATGATAAAGATTCAATGGAGAATCTATGAAGATATTTTCATTTCCATTTTTTAATTGTATTAAGATTAAATATTTAGGAAACCATTTCTTTTCTATGAGAAATGCTATAATGAACTGATTTATCAAAACCCTTTTATTCCCCATATGTTTTGATATAATGAATTTTCTAATTATTTCACAATCATGTGGTCTATTTTTTTAATATTTTTTATGGGTTGGTCTAATATAGACCTCTAATGAATTTGTTAAAGTTTGTTACCTCATGAGATAAATATTATATGTGTGAACCAAATTTAATGTTAACAACATTATTCTTAGACCTAGCTTCATTTACATATGTTTATTTGAATGGGTTTAATGTTCAAAATTTTATGTGTAGACCTGGAATCAGGTTTAGGACATTATATGAGGGCCTAATTTATTTTACTTAATGAGTGAACCTTTTATAAATTAAAAACTTTCAAAATGTTATATTATTATGCTATGTTCCATATTCTATTATATATTATATTATTTTGGGTCTCATGATGGATTATTTATAATTTTAGACTATTTTAAATTTTTTGTTATGAAATATCCTTATATGGAGACTCAATATTAAATATATTTAATTGATTATGTATTTTTTCTACTGATAATTACAATTTCTCAAATCATTATTCTCAAAATATTCAAACATATGATAATTTGTTGATACTTACCATTTTCCCCCAAACTGAGTATATGCTTTCACCCTTTATTATGTTTTCCTTCCCCATATTTTGATGTAAAGATTTATGTATGATATTTCAAGAAGGGTAATAATACAAAATTATTTTTTTGGATATGTTTATGTTATTTATAAAATATGATGATTTTTTATTGTCTTTAAAGACACTAAACCTTTGTGATTCTAGGGTGTGTATAATTTTTTTTATGTATTGACCATTTATATAAAATGATGTAATATTTAGATTTGTTATGATCATGGTGCATGAATATAAATTATAAATAATATATTATTCTCAATCATATTATTATTTTTTGACTTAGTTATCTTTTACATAAAATATAATCATTCCATCATAAAATAACATCAACATACAACTAAATTCATACACTCTATTATCTTTTTTGAAATACCACCTTCATACTTTCTGATATTTGTTTCTATTTTCGTTTTTAGGCCTTGGTTGAGTTATTCAATGTTCATATTTGATGTATTTTATATTTTTAGAATATTTAGTAAAAAATTTGGTGATTATTTGGGATTTTTATGACCTTCATAGATTCAATAACGATGCTAATTTTTCATGTGCGACTATGCAGTAGGTTGGAGTAGAAAAAACATTATGAATTCTCACTGAATTATCACCTAATACAGAACAAAAATACCATACAGGTGGGGGATTTTAGAGATAGTGGCATCAACATAGTTCATTCTTGGTCACTTAGAACCATGTAGTTGGGCTGTGAAGACACATAAAAACTACCTTAAAACCTTATTATTTACCAAAATTTAGGGATTTGATATCCATTATTCCCCTATAACATATGTTTGTCTACCATTCTGAAAATATTGAGAGATCATTATAAATTCCATCATTCTTGATTTAATCTCCCTTTATGTTTTGATTTTTTGGTGTTTATATTTCATGTGAGGACCTATATACTATCTCCCTTCTTTTTTTATTGATTTATGTTAGTGAAAACCCTAAGCATGTATGGCTTGGTTGATTTTGGTTACAAATTTTTTTTTTTAAAATGAGGGTTTTGTTCAATGGATTTTTTGAGAATAAGGGGTTCTTGGCTATCTTTTTCATTTCAAAAGGTTGTGTTTTCATCATATTTGGGGTTAATGGTTTCTCATATTGGAAAAGCATTTCGATATCATATGTCTTTGTTATGAAATTTATTTTATCTATTTTACATTCATAATACGTTTAGTTGTTTTTATGTGGCTTTTAGTGGAAGATTAAAAGGGATTTCATGTTAATTTTATTGAATAAACATGAATTGGTTATTCTTAGGGTGTTTATATGTTTTTAGAAATATTATTTATGGTATGAACGTTTTTATTGTTTTCTTGTGTTATTATCTTACTAATGGAATTTTTATTGTTTTTATTTTATTTAAAACATTATATTACAAAATTTTTATCATTGTTTATGTTTATTAGAAATGTATGAGACTGGATTTATGCATGTTTTTTGTATAATTTATGCAGTATGAGTATGCGAATCTCTCATTCGTGTTTTGGGAACTTTCCATCAGTGGAATAATAATATTGTAGAAAATTCATCTTAGGTATGGGGACTTTATTTGTAATAACTAGAAGAAAGATTTGGTTTTTTATTTCCTATTATATGTATTAAATACCAAATATTGTTTGGTTACTCCCTGACAATGTATCTCTTATGTTTTTTAGGATTAGTTCTATGAGTTTGTGTTGGGATTTAAAATTATTATTTATTTTTTCCGCTGTGATTCTTTATAAGGCTTTTTATTATTTATTTCTATATAATTTATTATGGTTTATAATTATTTTTTTAGGAGTTATTATAAAAACTTTTGTGATGGAGATTGTATTATAAAACAAAAATCCTCTTGATTGTTTTTTCAATATTGGGGGTTTTTTGTGATCATTGGGGAAATACTACAGGGCCTAGTACTAAACAGTCTTTATAAACTCTAATGAATAGTTATTTAATATCAATCATAATAAAGTTAAGTTCAAGGTGTCATTTTTAGTGATTTTGTTTAGTTTTTTGGAGATACAATAGATGATGAGTCTCAGTTATACAGATGAATCACAGATTTTCTAGTAAGGATTTGTGGTAATGGTGATATCCTTATTTATAGGCTGTATTCATTAGATAAATCAACAATTATTTTTGTGTTTTTTACACATTTATTTTTATTGTGTTTATAAAAGAAATATGTTTCTATGAATTTATATATGCATCATGAGATCTTGGTCAATGTTTTTCAATTTTTTACAATAGTTCCGCTTGACTAACAATTTTGGATATTTGAGATATGAGCACCGAATACTGAAATTTCAAGAAATGGTAACCATGGATGGGTTATATGATATGACAGTAATAAATTTTACAATGGATGTGTTTTTTCAACAAATATTTATTTATTTCAAGTGGTGATCTTGGGGATTCACTTAATGCTCAGTAAAACTACAATTTGTTCTGGGTGAGGTTGAGGGTATAAATGTCAAGTCAGGATGTTTGAACTCTTATCATTTTTTTCATTCTGGCGGTAAGCATGAAGATATCATGAGTTAAGATTCATGAAATTTTTATATAAAGTTTTATATATAATTTTTATGTAATAACATGATTAACTATGATTTCAAAGAAGATATAGTGGTTGAGTAATTAATAGTTGGTCGATTATTTCTCTGGTGGTTGGGTATCCTAATTCTCAGAAAATAGTTATCCTATATGTATCATGTAGTAATTTAGGGTTAATAAATACATTATGGTTTCTTGTTTTTGTTAAAATGGTGGTTGTTTATTGTGAGATGTTTATCAGTGTGGGTTTTAGGGAAATAATGATTTTCATAATGGTTTATTAGACAAATGTGGCATTCATAGTTTTTTTCTAAATGGTTTTTTGAATGTATTCATTGGTTTGATTAATATTTTACTTGAAAAATATAACTTGAGTGTTTATAGGTTTTCCCTTTTGGGATGGATGAATTGATTAAGTGTGTCTGTGTAATGGTACCTTATGTTCTACATGATGCGCCCTTCAGGTAGGGGTGTTTGGTTGGTATGTGGTTTTGGTTACATTAGGTATATTTTTTAAAAAATGTGTAATAATGCTACTATGTTTTTGTGTATATTATGTGGTGAAATATATAGTGATTATTTTAAACATTATAAATATAGGTTAATATGGGATAAGGAATATATATTGATTGTGTAACTATTGATAATTTTTTCGAGTCTATGGTTTTTTGGTTTTTAACTTTCTTCTATGAGGATGATTCCACCGATAAAACACTTGGCAGGTTTATATCATAAAGGCATTAAGATTTTCGAGCCGATGGGATTATGGAAAAATTAAATGTTTCTATATAATTGGGTGTAATACTTGTAGAGTGTTTCTTGGTTTGGATATTTTTTTTATATTTTTAGTGTTGTGACAGTAATGTTGTTTTGGGATTTATCATCTCTAGTTTGGTATGTTATTTATTGTAGGAGAGGAATACTATTGATAATGAGATATGGCTAGGGAAATAATGTGTAGAGACCCGTATCTTGACGTACATTGACATTACATTACATTTTCGGAATACTTAGTAAATAACAAAAACACACACACAAGGACCGAAATAGTTTAGTGTCTTTGGAAACTCGGAATATAATCTTCTAAACGTGGTGAAAGATCTTCAACATCTCCCATAAAGATCTTCCCTCTTTTTTTACCTAAAACCTTTCTTTATATCCTGGGGAAAAGAAAACATAAAAGGGTGAGCTCAAATTCTCAGTAAGGGTAAACAAAAGAAATATCAATCACATCATATACATAAGCACATAACTTTTGGAAATCTTAACCTGTAAAAGAGATCATAATTTCATAACCTGGGATAACTCATGGCAGTGAAATGTAATCACAATAATCATAACTTAAAACATTAAACATTGTGGCATACACACATAATCATAGAGAATCATTTCTTGTTAGTCAAGACTCATTCCCAAGACTATCTTAGTGGACAAAGTCCCTTTCTGAACCGAGTCACCCTCGTTTCAGTCCTGTTTCACTGAACCGGTATAACCTACCATTCCAGCCATGTCTATCGCATGAGATATAAAATCTTTACCCAATGCATTGGAGGGAGATATAGGTCCCACCCATCTCATAATGAAACCATTCTTATGTGTGCCACAAAAATCATAAATCATACATCATTGCATAACCCATGTAATAAAAATGGAATTCTTAAACATCGTGACATCATAAAACAATTCATATAAGATAAATGAATTCATAAAAATAGTTCCATCACAACATAATCAAATCAATGTAATGATAGGTATAGAATGGGAACCCTATATTATCTTAGATGGAAAATAATTTTGATAAAACACTTGAACTCCATTCTTGAGGAAAATATCCTTTCTACTTCAAAAACATTTTTCCTTTCTTAACATGTCATAAAATTTTAAACTAAAAGAAGTTGATTAAAAATAAACTTGAAAACTATTAAAGGAATATTATTAGAAATAATGTTTTAAAAATCCATTCATGCCGTATAATTTCAAAAAACATTCTTCTCGTACTTTTGTCGGAAAAGTCGAAAAAATAACTCGTACGAAAAACGACAATAGATTCCTTTCATATATTTTACTAAAAACTCACTGAAGGGTAAAATTGGATTTAATAAATTGTAGGTGGATGGAAATAATATTACATATTGAATAAACATGTATGTGGATGATAAAATACACCCCAGTAAATTTCAAAGTATAAACAATCTTGGATAAAAATGAGATTGTGATATTTCCCTTACCTTAGGTCCGATTTGCTTTGTAAGTGTCCTAACCTCCTGTATAATGATTTAAATAATGTCATTGACTTATTCCAGAATCATACTAATTGTTATGATATCATATATGGTTCACTTATGACTTTATTTTACCTGTTCTTTTTTAAATTCAATGTTAAAGAGCATTTTGGGTAAAATCGTTTCATTTGTCGTCCGTGTTTTGACTTGTAATTATTCATATGATTACATAGATCATGATTACTTAATTCCAGAATATAAAACATTATTTATATATAATATATATTCAGAATATACATATATATAATAAATCAGTAAATGGAAAGAAATACACCATTCATGGAGACGGTAGGCCGTACGTACGCCTGAACGCTGTTTTCATTTCCTTATTGAGTTGAATGGAATTAAGTAGATGACATACATATATATAAATATAAATCCAGTATCATTATTATGTCATATATTTCATTATTACTTATTATATTTACTTTATAATCATTCATGAATGGTTAAAGTGGAGAATGAATCTCATCGCGTCGTGGAGACGGTAGTCCGTACGTACGCACGAGCGATGATATCATTTTCATGATTATTGAATTCAATTGGAGCGGATGATACAATATATCAGAATCATTATGATGTTATAATAACTATTTATTTTTATTTTTTACACCATTATACCCATCCATGTAAGGTGTTGGTGGAAAATAGATTTCACCACGGCGTGGAGACGGTATTCCGTACGTACGCACACACAGTGATTTCGTTTTCCGTAGGATGGATAGATGGTGAAATAAGATTGTTTCATACATATAATAAAATATTAGTATATGAGTGATACTGATGTTATTACTTCATAATGAAACAACCTAAGAAGAAGAAGTGGAAGAAGAAATAAAGGTGAAAGAATTGGTAACGGAAATTACCTCTTCTTTGAAGCGCCTCTTTGAGACCTCCTCTTAGGGAACTAAAATTGGTCTTTGAGGAATACCAGAACCTCTATGATGTTTCTAAGGAAGTGTAGAAGAGAATTTTTCAGGGGTTGGACGAGCTTTAAGGCTCAAAGTTGTGTGAGGAAGAGAGGGAGGAGGTGCCCTTTTATAAGGGAGGAGAGGGGCACCTTTGGAATAACTAAAACTATTATTTTATTATAAAGTCAATTTCGGTTTTAAATAGCTACAAATTGATTTATTTAGAGGATAAGGTAGGGATGGGTATAAATACTCTCATCCAATAGGATTCAGATAAGTTTAGGTAATTATTTTAACCTTATCAATTAGATTTAACTCTAAGTTAAATAATTTAACTTTTACCATGTCTTTTTGTTTTCTTACACCATATGGTTAATAAATTTACTATATCAAGCCAAAAAAACCATAAGTTGTTTATTATTAATATATATAATTTTATCTAAGTCATTTGGCCGAACCTTAGATTATTAAGAATAAAATAACCATTAATAATATAATATTTGTTTTAAAAACTATTTTATGTCAATTTTGACACTATTTGGTACATGATTTTTATGAAATTCATAACAGAATGATAAGTTCTAACAAACTTACTTAAATCAACAATAACATGTCATATTAACCTAGAAAATTAGTGTACGTCATAAAAACTCTCAAATTACATTTATTTGGGCATTTATAACATCAATTATGTCAAGATTTCATTAATAAGACAATTACTGCATCATCTTTGTGTCATAATAAATGATAATTATTTAATACCTAAAAATTATAAATAAATTTCTATGATTTAGATATTTGTATTAGATTTTTTGAGACTATTCATGTTCTAAGTTTCATGAAGTTTATCACTATATTAAAATTATTATACTTATATAATTTAATAAAGTGACATGTTGTCACATTCTTTGGTTTTAATAATAATTAAATTATTTTCATTGAAAAAATTTAATTAAATGAATCTAATACGACCATTAGGTGATATGGGTCGACTATTAGTTATCCAATAGGATTTTTACATTTTTTAGGGTAATTTTAAAATATTATATTTACCCTTAATTACCCGATTTACCTTTAACTATGGTAAATAAAATTTACCGTAGTTACTATTCATAATTCCAAAAAATAAAAAGTAGATTATTAACATAATTTGGACCCACTGAGTCCAAATATGGAATCCATTTTTCCAAATTCAATACACAAAATATGCAGAAATTAAATTAAAATTAATCCTGTTGTCGAAAGAAAACGGGTTTTTCTTTAAAACATTGCAAAATATTGAATTGATTTAACCAACGAATTCAAGGTAAAATCAATGCTAATGACATACATTATATTAAATGGAAAAAATATATTCTATTTATACTTTAAAACCATTCAACATTATAATTTAACCACATAAGATATTACGATGAAAAAAGTTGTTTTTAATTAAAATATAGCGTGTTTTTACTATTCATTAAAATATGAAAGTTATCGGAAAAATATCAAAACTTTATCTAATGTAAATTTTTATATCCTGATTGAAAAGAAGAATTTTATTTTGTCAAACTGAACATATAAACATGTCAAAAACTAGATTTAAAGTGGGTGTGCCATCAAAAGGCGGCAAAACTGCATTTTTTGAAAAATACTTATTTTACCCGAAAAATTTATTTTGTTCTTATACCATGTTCTAGAAAATGTGTAAGATGAATAATAATGTTATAAAATTCAAAATTTAGTTAATACTATTCATAACAGCTAGTTCATGACAGTATTATAATAATATATCGTTGTTTATTAAAACCCAGTATTGCGTACAACACACGCTATCGAGGAAGGTCGTGATTGCGTGTAATGCAAGCCAAGTCAGGGTTGCGTGTTGTGAAATAATCCTTCGTTGTTTTGTATAACAGAATCCAACCATATTTCATTTATACATTTAATATATATATATATATATACTCAATGTTGCGTAGAATAACTATTATCAAAATTGTGTGTAACACGGTCCAAGAATAGTGTTGCGTATACTGAAAGCTAATACGGTGTTGCGTATAGCGCAAGGTATTCTTGGTGTAGAATACAACACAAGACATTAATGAAATTAAAATAATATTTTTCATAAAATCTCGGGGTGTTACATTCTACCCCCCTTAAAATGAATTTCTCCCTCGAAATTCGTTGGGGTTATAAATGGTTTACTATTCGAAAGTTTCTTTAATAGAAACCCACATCGTAAAAAGGAATACCAAAACCAATCTTTAAAAACAAAAGTATGAAACGTAACAGTTACCCAAATAAACTAATCACTGGGTTTCCACATAGGTTAAAATATGGATATGGAAGAGAAATCTAACCATCATGTTCTGATGGAGAGTGGTAGAGAACATGGCTATGAAAAATCCAACAATCGCAAAGCTATTGATTTGTGATGATCTAGGGTACCATCCGATTCATCAGATATAAGATCACTAGGACAACATTTTTGGTTTTCAATATCATTTCCCTAAAGTTGATAAATTTGAATTAGAAGAAATACTTACTTGATTTTGGTACAATCTCACTGTTGTTCGTGAATTGAACAATTTCCACTTCATCCCTTAAGGAAATGAAGTTGAATTTGTTATTCGTGATGTGTTAGCAGATCATGTGATAGAATGATGGGTCATTCCATCTCTTTCAAACAAAAGGTTAGAAAAAGTTATAAGTCCATCTTATGGTTAGATTAATCGTATATGGTTCCAAAAATGAACTTATACTTCATATATCATACCGCTTAATAAAATAAAACTAGTTTATACTAACGAGGGACTTCCTGTAGGCCAGTGGTAGGTGATAAAGGCCAGTTGCACTTCAGTTGTGGGTTCGATTCCCACAGCCTTGTCCGACGCGATGGGCTGTCTCCCGTCCTGTAGGTTGTCCTTTTTCTAAAGCTATATTACTATAACAACCAATCAATAATCTCGAAAAAAACGTTTTATCCTAACTTATGTCCAAGATAATCTATTCCAATCTTTAGGCTTATCTAAAATACTCCGGTCCAAGCTCATAGTGTAAAGAAAATTATTACTTGAAATGTCATCAACCAAGCATGTGAATACCATCATTTATCCCCCATATATCTTGTTGGTCACATTCCAATCATGTGAATACCTTAATGATGTATTCTCTTGAAAAATGAATACCCATTAAACCTTAGTGAAAACATGAATGCTGTCAAAAGTTAACTCTTTCCACATACCAAAATCCAAAAATTCTATATACTCAAACCATGATATAACCTTCTCCTTATATCAGTCATGAGCTCATGAATACTATCAAACATTTAATTTTCTCCTTATCCCTTCATTATGCGCATATCATCTACATTCCAAAAATATCTGAATAACCATTCATGGATACTGTTAACATTAATCATACACTTTAAAAAATCAAGGAAATACAACAGTGTAAAAATCCATAGATGTCTCTTTTTTCCATAGTAGCATGAGATTACTTATACAACATTACACATGATAAACATGTAATCATTCCACTACATTCTTAAACCATTAACCGAGCTTCAACAATTCTTTCATCTCACATATCATTTGTAGTCTCTTCATCATCATCCACATAAATACTACCCATATGACCATACTGATTCTCTTCATGAGACTTTCCCTTAGGGCATTGGTTTGCATAATGCCCGTACATTCCACATTTAAAACATTTAACCATTGCTGATGTCGTAGCAATACCATTATCCTCATCCCTGGTGTTAACTGAACCTTTTCCTTTACACTTACTGGCTTTGTGTCCTTCTTTTCCACACCCAAAGCATCTTCCAGTTCCTTTGAAACATTCTCCTTGATGCCTCTTCCCACATGATTTACATAGGGGAAATTGAACTTTCTTTCCTCTATGATCATCATGAAACTCCATCTTTCTCTTATTAGCCGAGTCAGGAAACTTACCAAATTTTACTTTATTGATCATATTATGAGATTGCTGATTCAGCATAATAATGATGTTTGGACTTCCAAATCCCATTTCATTTGGTTGCTCATGAATAATATCATTCCATTGTCCATCATATCCTCCATTATCGTGAATCATCTTGTTTCCAGCCATTTTCTAAAACCCAAAAAGAATAGTGTGAGAGGCAAAAATCATAATAAAGGGGGTGTAAATTCAATATCTAACATCTTTGGTTTAATCTAATATTGTTACCATAGTTCTAGGACTATATCCTATACGTATACTTATCCTTAGGGACATCCCTAGACATACCGTAGAAATATATCTAGGGATCTCACTAACGTTTTCTCATCCTAGTTTCCAAAGGTTGACTAAACTTTTCCTCTGATACCAACTGTAGAGACCTGCATCTTGACATACATTGACATTACATTACATTTGTAGAATACTTAGTACATAACAAAAACACACACACACAAGGACCGTAATAGTTTAGTGTCTTTAGAAACTCAGAATATAATATTCTAAACGTGGTGAAAGATCTTCAACATCTCCCATAAAGATCTTCCCTCTTTCTTTACCTAAAACCTTTCTTTATATCCTGGGGAAAATAAAACATAAAATGGTGAGCTTAAATGCTCAGTAAGGGTAAACGAAATAAATATCAATCACATCATATACATAAGCACATAACTTTTGGAAATCTTAACCTGTAAAAGAGATCATAATTTCATAACCTGGGATAACTAATGGCAGTGAAATCTAATCACAATAATCATAACTTAAAACATTAAACTTTGTGGCATACACACATAATCATAGAGAATCATTTCTTGTTATTCAAGAATCATTGCCAAGACTATCTTAGTGGACAAAGTCCCTTTCTGAACCGAGTCACCCTCATTTCAGTCCTGTTTCACTGAACCGGTATAACCTACCATTCCAGCCATGTCTATCTCATGAGATATAAAATCTTTACCCAATTCATTGGAGGGAGATATAGGTCCCACCCATCTCATAATTAAACCATTCTTATGTGTGCCACAAAAATCATAAATCATACATCATTGCATAACCCATGTAATAAAAATGGAATTCTTAAACATCGTGACATCATAAAACAATTCATATAAGATAAATGAATTCATAAAAATAATTCCATCACAACATAATCAAATCAATTTAATTTTAGGGATAGAATGAGAACCCTATATTATCTTACATGGAAAATAATTTTGATAAAACACTTGAACTCCATTCTTGAGGAAAATATCCTTTATTTTTCAAAAACATTTTTCCGTTCTTAACATGTCATACAATTTTAAACTAAAAGAATTTGATTAAAAATAAACTTGAAAACTTTTAAATGAAGCTTCTTAGAAATAATGTTTTAAAAATCCATTCATGTCGTATAAGTTAAAAAAACATTCTTCTCGTACTTTTGTCGGAAAAGTCAAAAAAATACCTCGTACGAAAAACGACAAAAGATTCCTTTCATATATTTTACTAAAAACTCACTGAAGGGTAAAATTGGATTTAAACAATTGTAGGTGGATGTAAATAATATTACATATTGAAGAAACATGGATGTGGATGATAAAAAACACCCCAGTAAATTTCAAAGTATAAACAATCTCAGATAAAAATGAGATTGTGATATTTCCCTTACCATAGGTCCGATTTGCTTCGTAAGTGTCCGAACCTCCTGTATAATGATTTAAATAATATCATTGACTTATTCCAGAATCATAATAATTGTTATTATATCATATATTGTTCACTTATGACTTTATTTTACCCGTTCTTTTGTAAATTCTATGTTAAAGAGCGTTTTGGGTAAAATCGTTTCATTTGTCGTCCGTGTTTTCACTTGTAATTATTTATATGATTATGTAGATCATGATTACTTAATTCCAGAATATAAAACATGATTTATATATAATATATATTCAGAATATACATATATATAATAAATCAGTAAATGGAAAGAAATACACCATTCATGGAGACGGTAGGCCGTACGTACGCATGAACGCTGTTTTCATTTCCTTTTTGAGTTGAATGGAATTAAGTAGATGACATACATATATATACACATAAATCCAGTATCATTATTATGTCATATATTTCATTATTACTTATTATATGTACTTTATAATCATTCATGAATGGTTAAAGTGGAGAATGAATCTCATCGCGTCGTGGAGACGGTAGTCCGTACGTACGCACGAGCGATGATATCATTTTCATGATTATTGAATTCAATTGGAGTGGATGATACAATATATAAGAATCAGTATGATGTTATAATAACTAAGTATTGTTATTCTTTACACCATTATACCCATCCATGTATGGTGTTGGTGGAAAATAGATTTCACCACGGCGTGGAGACGGTATTCCGTACGTACGCACGCGCGGTGATTTCGTTTTCCGTAGGATGGATAGATGGTGAAATAGGATTGTTTCATACTTATTATAACATATCAGTATATGAGTGATACTGATGTTATTACTTCATAATGAAACAACCTAATAAGAAGAAGTGGAAGAAGAAATAAAGGTGAAAGAATCGGTAACGGAAATTACCTCTTCTTTGAAGCGCCTCTTTGAGACCTCCTCTTAGGGCACTAAAATTGGTCTTTGAGGAAGACCAGAACATCTATGATGTTTCTAAATAATTGTATAAGAGAATTAGGCAGGGGTTGGCCGAGATTGATGGCTCAAAGTTGTGTGAGGAAGAGAGGGAGGAGGTGCCCTTTTATAAGGGAGGAGAGGGGCACCTTTGGAATAACCAAAAATATTATTTTATTATAAATTCATGTTCGGTTTTAAATAGCTCCAAATTGATTTATTTCTAGGCTAAGGTGGATATGGGCCGAAATAATCTCATCCAATAGGATTTAGACAAGTTTAGGTTATAATTTTAACCTTATCAATTAGATTTAACTCTAAGTTAAATAATTTAACTTTTACTGTGTCTTTTTGTTTTCTTATACTATATGGTTAATAAATTTAATATATCCAGCAAAAAGAACCCTAAGTTGTTTATTATTAATATATATAATCTTATCTAAGTCATTTGGCTGAACCTTAGATTTTTAGGAATAAAATAACAATTAATAATATAATATTTGTTTTAAAAACTATTTTATGTCAATTTTGAGACTATTTGGTACATGATTTTTATGAAATTCATAACATAATGATAAGTTCAAAAAAAGTTACTTAAATCAACAATAACATGTCATATTAACCTAGAAAATTAGTGCAAGTCATAAAAAGTCTCAAATTACATTTATTTGGTCATTTATAACATCAATTATGTCAATATTTCATTAATAAGACAATTACTGCATCATCTTTGTGTCATAATAAATGATAATTATTTAATCCCTAAAAATTCTAAATAAATTTATATGATTTATATAATTGTATTAGATTTTAGGAGACTATTCATGTTCAAAGTTTCAGGAAGTTTATCACTATATTAAAATTATTACACTTATATAATTTAAGAAAGTGACATTTTGTCACATTCTTTGGTTTTAATAATAATTTAATTATTTTCATTGGAAAAATTTAATTAAATGAATCTAATACGACCCTTAGGTGCTATGGGTCTACTTTTAGTCATACAATAGGATTTTGACATTTTTTAGGGTAATTTTAAAATATTATATTTACCCTTAATTACCCGATTTACCTTTAACTATGGTAAATAAAATTTACCGTAGATAATATTAATGATTCCAAAAAATAAAAAGTAGCTTATTAACATAATTTGGACCCACTGAGTCCAAATATGGAATCAATTTTTCCAAATTCAATACAAAAAATATGCAGAAATTAAATTAAAATTAATCCTGTTGTCGAAAGAAAACAGGTTTTTCTTTAAAACATTGCAAAAGATTGAATTGATTTAACCAACGAATTCTAGGTAAAATCAATGCTAATGACATACATTATATTAAATGGTAAAAATATATTCTATTTATACTTTAAAACCATTCAATATTATAATTTAACCACATAAGATATTACGATGAAAAAATTTGTTTTTAATTAAAATGTAGTGTGTTTTTACTATTCATTAAAATATGAAAGTTATCGGAAAAATATCAAAACTTTATCTAATGTAAATTTTTATATCCTGATTCAAAAGAAGAATTTTATTTTGTCAAATTGAACATATAAACATGTCAAAAACTAGATTTAAAGTGGGTGTGCCATCAAAAGGCGGCAAAACTGCATTTTTTTAAAAATACTTATTTTACCCGAAAAATTTATTTTATTCATATAACATGTTCTAGAAAATGTGTAAGATAAATAATAATGTTATAAAATTAAAAATTTAGTTAATACTATTCATAACGGCTAGTTCATGACAATATTATAATAATATATCATTGTTTATTAAAACCCAGTATTGCGTACAACACACGCTATCGAGGAAGGTCGCGATTGCGTGTAATGAAAGCCAAGTCAGGGTTGCGTGTTGTGAAAGAATCCTTCACTGTTTCATATAACAGAATCCAACCATATTTCATTTATACATTGAATATATATATATATATATATACTCAATGTTGCGTAGAATAACTATTATCAAAATTGTGTGTAACACGATCCAAGAATAGTGTTGTGTATACTGCAAGCTAAAACGGTGTTGCGTATAGCACAAGGTAATCTTGGTGTAGAATAAAACACAAGACATTAATGAAATTAAAATAATATTTTTCCTAAAATCTCGGGGTGTTACATAATGAGTCATGATTTTATTTGGGAAAAGGGTTCTTTTTCATATAGGAGGGTTTTTATGGAATGCGATATGTGAAGTTACTAAGGATACATGTATTATCTTAGGAGTGATATGAGTGTTTATATGTTTTTCTTGATTGTATTTACTTTTGAAATATGTGTGAATATATTGTTAAATAAGTTGGGTGGATTATTATGGGGTATATATATTCTAGGTATACATCATGATGATTGGAGTAAAATGAATATTATGCAATTATTGAATATTTTGATTCTTAAGGATTTGAGTTTTTATTTTTGGTATGTGATCTACGAAACTGTGAGTGGTGTTGAATGGTGGGATAATGTCTAGGATTTTTCATTTTGGGAATAAAAAGTAATATGTGATACTAATCAAGAGTGGTATTGGTTTGGATACCATTTCATTACTTTTATATTAGGGGTAAGAGAGAGTTGGTTTCAATATGAAGTTATTGTTCCAAGGGTTTGAGTAACCTAATAACTTGTCTTGAATCAATTTTATCAGTAAAACATGTGACCTTTTAGTTTGTATGTGAGGCATGTATGTTTGAATCTAATGATGGGTATGAGAAAATAGATTTTTTACATGGGTAAGGGAATGGAGAATCATGAATTTTGGAATGGTCCATAGAGTAGATATATCTCTATAAGGGATTGTAATATGAAGAAAACCATTAGGGAATATGGTGGAAACTAAGAAAAGTAGTTATATGAATGAAGTAATTCGCTTTGTGGATTATAACCATGGGTCGATAGTTAATGGTGTGTCTAATGCATAATTTGGGAAATCAATGGCCCATATATATTAGTTGGAATATTTTAGAATGTTCATACCATCTAAATAGTATGTAATTAAACATGAATAAAAACATTAAAATTTGTAATGAGATGTAGTTGATTGGTAGAAAGGTTCCATGCTTATATTAAATGTCACAGTTTCAATCTATCACCAAATGATATGTTTTTATGTGTTCATGGATTTTTGGTGTGTATTATGGGTAGAGATGTATATTGGTTACAAAAAGATCTCTGATTTTCATATATGTGATAGGATTAATGGTTCAATGGGGGGTAGAGATCATAGGTTACATTGGATCCTAGAGAGGGTGAAATTTCTTAGTTGTTAATATGGGGACATATCACTATGAAAAGATCACCGCTAGTTCTTTGTGATAAATTTGAATGTTTGGGTAATATTTTAAAACATATTAGAAGAATCATTGATGATATAAGGGAAGAATTGGTGTATCAGGGTTTTCATTATCACTAAGAAATGTAAAGTAATGAAATGATGATAATGATAAACCATGAAAGGCCCATAATTAGATTAAGCAGACCACTTAAAGTATTAACCTTTAATAATTCATCATGGTTTGAGGGATTCATGGTATGAACGTCATATTTTTGGGTTGAAATTTTTGACACACATTCCCTTTGAAATAATTTAAATGATACATAGTATCTAGATTTTAAATATCTAGTTATGAGGGATACCCAAAATGGTGGGGTGGCCTCTAATCGTTAAATGAGGTATTATGCATTATAACATATTGTAAGTAAATTTTGGGTATTTGTGCCTTAATAAATTATGAGGTGTGATATCCATTTATCTATTCATATGGGGTGAAAATTACATCAATGTAAAACAATAATATAGATAGTTTTTGAAGGTTATAGTTGCAATATAATTTTTTCCACCACATTCCCAATTATGTTTTTAATGAATCAATTATTTAAATCAAAATAGAATTATAAACAGTGAATTGTATCATTTTTGTATCCATAAAACCATAAATTATTAATCTTGAAACCTTGAGGTGTTATTTTATCATTATGTTCATAATCAATTAATTTTAAATATAACCTTAGTCTTGAGATTATATCTTCAATGCTAAGGTTTATCATTGAAACGTATGTCTGGTGGTACCATCATTTCATTGATCAGGTCAAAAGTGGACTCCCTTTAGAAATAATTGAAAAATAATCATATGACCTCAAAGAATAATTGATGGTAATTTGTGTTCTAGTTAAAATATACTAATCATTGTACATCACACCCTTTTATTACCACACAATATTTAAGGGTTGAAGGTTGGATTTCTATTTTTTCTTTCTTAAGAAGATGGGAGAAGGTTAAATATTTTTCATGGTCTTAGGATAATCCCTTCAGAAGTTTTTTGTGGATAGAATTATCTAAATAGGAGAATAACGATATAATATATTATTTATAGATTTATGTTAGAGAATAAATAATTTTACAAAATCCTTTAGCATTCTCTAAATAGTTAGTCAACACTTGTCTAATATTAAAAATAAAAATGATATAATTTTATTGAAATGTGAATAACTCATAGATAAAATAAATGTCATTTAGTTAACAAAATAAATTAATATTAACTTAAATTATATTAAATATATCATTCTGAACAAACCAATTAATATAGTCAAAATTTCCACTTTTAAAATTATCAAACTTAAAATAAAAAGTTTTATTCATTACAAAAATAAATAATAGAAATATTCATAGTATTTTGAAAATATATATATTATTCAACTCATACAAAATAGTCATTAAATATATCCAGTCAGAAAATCCTATAACATATTACTCCAGTGTCTAGGGAATAATATTTAATACAATAATTCAATTAAAAATCATGTTAATAGAGATCATTAGAAATAGTATGCACATGATCCACTAGACCTCATTCTTAGTGCCATTAGGAAGGTTTATTTAATGTCTAATATTAATTTCAAGAAACATGTAATGGAACCCATAGAGGAAGAAGTTAATACATAAAATTAAAGAACAACATACAAATGATAATTATGATATATAATCCAATTTCCTTAAAATGTCATCAAAAGGGTTTATAGTCATGTTTAAAAACAATATGCATGATACATATTTCTTTGAAAACCTGAAATGATCGTATGAATCATTATGGACATGGAATTTGATTTAAATGTTCCATTTCAATTAATTTTCTATGATATCAACTTTTATAAATATATATGATAAAAACCATTCCTTAACTAGTTCATTAATAATATATCACTTATGATACTCTTGGAATACCACAATTTGTTTTGAATTTATGTATTCACAATTTATAATAACACATATTACTAGATGACTCATAATACACCTTTATAACAATCTAAAGGGATGGAGATCATGAAACATGTTCAAAAATAGAAATATCCAATGAATTTAACCTATAAAATTACTAATGGATGGATTTTACTCATAATCTATATTCGCGAATATTACCAAGTTAAAACATCACCAAATGAATCCTAATCTACTTAATAGTACTAACACTTGATTGTATGCATGATGTATATTCCTTTGTATGGTTTCATGTGACCATATAACATACATTTCAAAAATATTTTCATAAAAATTCATTGTTCTCAATATTTCCATGAATAGATAAGATCCTTTTTATTGAAAATACTCTAGGTTATTTTAATATTAAAATTATATAAGGTAATAATTATATAGAATATACTATTTATTAATATTCAAAAAACATATATATATATGTAATGTACCTCCCCTCATCATTGGGTTGAGAAGTGAGGAGTATGCTACATGGCCTCAGGTGACATCTCTAAGACACTAAAAGTTGATAATAAATAAAAAGGTCCATCAGAACATTTTGGGGGCTGATTTTCCATTTTTAATGATAAAACTTCTAAACTCTATCAATAATAACCTACCAATCTTCTGTATGATGGAATATTCCAAAATAAAACTCTAAAGAAAACCAAACTGATAAAAAATATTAGAGTACACGTGGAAACCAAAAGTCACACTCAAAATGGTTGAATGGACCAAAAAACCAAAAACTCCAAAGTGACTTCATCTAGAAATACCAGAATTTATACAATCTGCAACACTTCATGCCATGCCAATAGTATTAGTTGCATCACTAATGAACTGAAATACCTTTCCTTTACCTATGTATCAATTTTTGACATCTAAAAATGCACAGTAGTAACCAAACATGGGGTCATTCTAAACATAGTATAATATTCCCAATGGATTCCAACTCATTCCATGTAGACAAAATAGATTGGTAAAATTTGTAAAAAAATGTTTTAAGACGTAAAAATAGTTTATATCAAATCAATAGAATTTTTTTCATGAAAAGTGATAAATAAGAATATAAATTTTTTAAAATAATTTTAAACATCCATAACCATGTATCCACATAAACCATGGATTCCCAGGTGATAGTTCCGTACTCAAGAGTGGTATCTCATTGATCTACCAGATCATTACAAGTTAATAATTAACCAGTTCCCCAATGGAACAAATACCTTCAACAGGATCATATATAATTAAAATAACCTCATTACAACCATATATTCCAAATATCCAATCCAAACCATTCCACATAAAACTTTTACTTCAGTAAATAAATTTACCTAATCATTTTCCATGCATTAATACACAAAAAATATTTTAGAATCACAAATTTAAAATTTGTCACCAAATAGATTGTTCCAAAAATCATCCAGTTTCAAAAAATCCATATCCATTAATGAGACGTGGTTCCATCAAGAATCACACATTATTTTTTTTATAAATTTCATGAAAACATTTAGTTAAAACTAATTCTTCTAGCTCATAATTAGGTATAGTTTAGAAAGAATCCATGTACCTCTCAAACATTGTAAACAGTGATGAAAGTCACAATAAAACCCCAATTCGGATTAGAACCCAGGTTCCCCTATCTTGATCTAATGAGATTTCATCATTAAAACATTTCTAACAAATAGATCTGTAAATAATAAAAATAGATCTATGGTTTTGAGAGATTCAAGAACCTTGGATAAAATAAGAACTGGGAAGAACATATACTTAGTGATGAATGTTGGCCTCCCACAAGCTTAAATTCTCTTGAGGGTCACTCCCTAATCAAAGGGGATAATCTCTCATTCACTAGGTGAAAAATTATATTGGATCTTTTGATTTTATGATAAAAGCTATTGTTAAAGGTGATAATTCATATTAGATCAACATTTTAAGGAGGGAAACTACAGGCTACATAGTTAGGCCACAAAATTTGAAAAACCATCTACCAACCACGTGGTGATACTTTTTTAAGGTGACACCTCGAATGATTGGACGACATTGTTAGAAAAATGGTGCACTAACAATGATTTTCTGATTTTTTATAGAATCTAAAATTTTTATTGGCACTCCCACGGTTTGGGAAAACTATACGCTAACTATGAACCTTCCCAATTCTCACTGTCTTAGTTTCCATGGAATCATAGTGATTTTTTACAGTTTCTACTAAATATAAACCTCAAAAAAGCATCCAACACATTCCAAGACCCCATAGAACCACTCAATATAAAACTAATAATTATATAGACTCAAAATTAACGAATAAAGGGTCATGTTATTTAAACATGGGGTCATAAATTTCCCACATATTTTACATTTCCATCCATGGAAGGTAGAAAAAACCAATTCCATTATAATATTTCAAGATAATTTTATATCATTTCCTTTTCAAGATCCCGCATTTATCGCTATATCCGACCATGTTTCCATAAAAAATGCACTAGACCAATTCATTAACCTTAAAATATAATCTCATTAGTATCCAAGAGACATAATGGATCATGAATCAACATATCATTCAGCTAGTGGTCAATGAAATCCCATAAAATCAGATGGTCAGGATTTAGTTGGTACTTCTTCAATTAAGATATCTGGAACACATTGTGCACTGAACAAAACCATAGTGGTAAAGACAACTGATATTCCACCCCACCAACTTGTTTATGTGTCTCAAATGGTACTTTGAATCAAAGATATAACTTTAACTTATAAAAAATGACTATTCCTAAACATTGGAGAGATTATCAAAAACACATGATCAGTCGCATCAAATGAAAATGGTTGCCGATGATGATACACATATTATTTCAGATGACTTTGAGAAGTCTCCATCATATTTCTAATCAACTAAAAAATATTTATTTTATTTTTTATAAGGCTCATTATAATTAGTTATATTTAAAATTTACCACCTAATAAAGTGGAGAATGAAAAAGACACCTATTCAATGTTCTAAAAGGAGCCACATGTATCGAGGCCCCAAAACTATTATTTTTGTAAAAACACTAAAAAGGTAAATTATCTTCCCCTAAGCTAGTAAAATCCATTACATAATCCCTAATCATATCTCCCAACATTTATATTATCTATTTAAGAAATAAATAAATTTTAGGATGATAATATGGACTCACAGTCCACTGTGTTCCATGGGATTTCTAGAAGGATTTCCAAAAATGTGATTTAAACTCATGGTCTGGGTCTGATACAATCTAGAATGAAATATGATGAATCATTAAAATCTCCCAAATGTAGATTTTAGACAAGTCTTACTCCATATTAGTTTCAAAAATTGGGATGAAATAAGAAAAAAATTCGAGTCGATCCACTATTACTGTAACATCCCTTTACCTTTATTGGGTATGTTTTCCCTTTTTTGTATGTTACCTTTTAGTTAAAATTCCAGAGAAGTGTTTTTATGGATTTTCTGCATGCAGCAAAGTAGGTACATGCCATGTACTAGTTTCTAGATTCAAGTCATGAATGGGGAGATCACACTATGAGAAGGTACATGTCATGTACCTAAGGTAAAAATTGTGTAGGGGTTAAATAATAAATTACTAACCAAGGAAATGGGTTTTTTAGTCTAACTTATCCATCATGGACTACATGTCATGACCCTTGGGTACACGTTGTGACCCAGACCATGCCAATATTTAAGTCATGTGTGTGGATATTTTTCTTGATTCCTTTCATCAATATTTCTTATTAATGACCCAAGAACCCTTCTTAGGCATTTTTTGGAGTCACCATGCCTTCTGAATCAATTTTATCGGAATTGGATTGTTGTTTACCTTGTGGTGTTATTCCCAGGTAAGCTATCTCCATTGTTCTTCATGTTTCTCTCTTTCTCCCCTCTTGGGATTGTGATGGATATCTGCCTGGTGGTGTTAGATCATTCTTCTAGGTTGAGTTTCAAGGTCTTAAACGACTTCGTTCTCATTGATGGGTGGTGTTGCGAGTGTTGTGTTTCAGGAAGTGGTAAGCTGTTCCATCCTAATTTTTCAAATTTGAGTACTATTGTACTACTTGATTTATTTCATCTGATTATTTAAATTCAATTTTTTCAATTTTTTTTCAATTTCACTAATAAAACCCAATTCCATTAAATTGGGAGATTTGAAATGGTTTTGGAATGGAAATTCAGAAAAACCCCCCAATTCCATTATATTTGGGTGGGTTTGTGGATGTTTGATGATTTAAATTGATGAATTTATATTATGTAATTAATGGAAATGTTTTCAATTATAATTTTTAATTTAATTATGAATGTGGATTTCAGAAAATATGGAATTAGGTTTTAAAGGATTTCAAACACATGAATGTGGCATAAAATGTTTTGATATAAACCAATGGTTTTATCTTTAAAAAGAAGCAAATTTTTCAATAAAACATATTAAGGTTTTAAATGGAAAAAAATTGGCGTCTATGAAATGGAAGAATGTAATTTATTTTATTTTAATAAGTATAAAAATAAATTTCTCATCATCTAAGAGAAAATGAAAGCCTGAAGTAGTCTGTGAGTTATTTGGATACACTCTACACTATGACAACATTCTAAAACAAACATGTAGCGAGTCACATTCCTTATGGTAGGGTGATGAGTCACCACTAGACAGTGTGAGGGGGACATGAGTATAATCATTTTGTAGTATCCACATTGAGAGTTTGAAATCCTATATTTTTTTAATACTATTGTACCTTTTGGAAGATGACTATGTTTCTCACTTGTTTATTTATATTTTAGATATAAATGTATGAAAATGTTTTTTGAACTGATTTACATGCCTACTAAATTTATATATACTATTTTAGATAAATGTTTTAATTAATCCATTGTTGAGAAATATTCCATCTCTTGTGAAATAAATCTTGTGATTTAAAATTATTTTTCCATCATTTGAACTATATAACTTGATTTGTTTAGGTATGCTGTAAATTTCCAAACCTTTTTTTCATGAAAATTTATTTTTTGGTTAATATTTATTTGAAATATTTTATTGAATATTTTTTGGTATCCTACTGGACATAGGCTCAAATCCTACTTTTTCTTTCAGGTGTTTGTAGAATTTCTTCCTACAGGTTCGAGCAAAGGGAAGGGATCTGTTAGAGGGGGATCCAACTATTGAATGGTGGTCTCGGTGAGTTTTCTCTTTTGAGACCTTGGGTGTTGATTTTTACCATTTTGGTGATTTAGGTTATAGTACTTTTGGATTTTAACTCTTATTGTATTCTGGTACCTTACTCCCAGTGGATTTTTCTTTTGATATGCATACTATAGTGGTAATATTTTTCATCCACATTTTCTGGAAAATTCATTCCCAATTACATGTTTTATGATTCCATGTGCTGGTCGCCAACCGATGGGGATCGAGAATTCCCTTAGGGACATGTCAGGGTCCACACGTTTATCGGGTTACCAGGGTACTTGGGTTGGTTCGTGACAATGTTTTATCAAAGGGAGGTTGAGATTTTGTCTTGAAGTTAGTATGCATTGTGAAATATTTTTGGGACTTGAAAGGTAGTTGTGTTGGATTATATAGCCATCTCTCAAGTTAATTAACGTTATGTTTCTTGGGGTTTTTAGGGAAAGAAGTATTGTGGATTATTTCTAGTCTTTTCCCTATTGATATTTGGAAAAAGAGAAATCCAAATTTTTTGGTTCATTATACAGAGAATAATTTCTCATGTTACTTAGTTTGATAATTAATATAATGTCTTATTTTTATATAAATATGTTGTGTAGAATCATGCCTATGAGAAGACGTGTGAATCAGATACAGGAAAAAGTTTTTGTTGAACCTCATCAAGCAAGTCTTACCGTTGATCTGAATCGAGTTTATGTGATCATGCACACTGTCCAAGCACTTAGATAGGCACCACCTCCAGTTTCCGCTTAGGATCTGGTTGTGGATACTTAGGGGGGTATACTTAGAAATCATTCTCAAGAGTTCCCTCAAAAGAACCCACATGTCTTTAAGGGTTCCACTGACCCTCAACATGCTGAGGAATGGTTGGGCAATATAGAACATTTTTTTGAGTTCTTTGAGATAGCTGGCGTGATCAAGGTGATGTGTTCTACCTTTGTGATGGAAGGACCGAGTAGGAGATGGTGGGACACTTTGGTGATGACAGGGATACAAAATGGATTATATTGGAAATACTTAAAAGTAGATTTCCCTAACCTATTTTTTCAAGAGTCAATGGTGTTGGCTGTGGATATTTAATTATTCAATATTGAGTGGGATGAAAAAATCATGACTAGGTATTAAAATCACTTTGCTGAACTGGTGATGATTTCTCCTTAGATTATATCTAATGAGGGAAAGAATGTTTGATTATTCGGGATAGGGAATCAATATGACATCTATTCTGAGTTCATTATACTGATGTTGTCCACTTATACTGATGTGTTGGATAGGGCGATGAGGGTAGATACGGACCTGTACGGGAAGTCGGTGTTGATAAGAGTCCCTTTTTCTCCCAGTGATAGAATTGGTGATATCAAATGAAAATGGAAGCATAATGATTATCATGGGAGTTCTCGAAATTAGAGTCATTCCAGACCTCCTACGGCTCTAGGAGGAAGTTTTTTGGTTTTATATAATTTTCGAAAGTCGGGAAATTCTAGAAGGGTTTGTACTAAGTCACCCAAGGAAAATAGTTCTTGTGAACGTTCATGAAACTTAAATAGGTTCTCCCATAACTACTCTAATCCCCATAGTGGGAAAGGATCATCAGATCCTCCTAAAACTGTGGGGCAATAAAATTATTCTCATTCAAAACTATTCCATACACATGCATCCAGAATGATGCTTATGCAAGTGGTAGAAGATTTTATAGAGGACGCAGACACATGTCCCGCAACTTTGAGAGGTACCTTTACCAATGTTTATTAATTAGTGATGGCTCTATTTGATACTAGGGAATCTCAATATTTTATTTAAACCCATATTGTAAATCTTATTAATCATTCTATGGGAAAAATATCTCATGAAGTTAACATTACTACACCCCATGGAATGAAGAGAGAGTAGGTCATTCGTAGTTATTCTAGTGTCTTATCTATATCATATGGTGAGCTATCTTGGAGTTTCCTTGTTCGTGATATGAAATCTATTGACATCATATTCATAGTCCCACCAGTATTTTTTGATTTTCCCATCATTTTTCCTTTTGAATTATCTGATTTACCACCGATAGGAGAGGTTGGGTATTCCATTGACTTGATGCCTGGTACTCAACCAGTTTCAATTCCCTCTTACTATATGTCACCAGATGAACTGAAAGATATGGAGTCTGATTTGGGTGATCTTTTTGAGGATATGCTTTATGCCTGTGTTCTTGACTTTAGTGGGGCTTGGGACCTTTAGAGGACTTATATGGAAACCATGTAAATCTATGTTGTGTTGGTCGGAGTTGGGTGAATGTTCCTTGGTTGGACCATTCTTGGAGCAAGAGAAAATAGCTGAGATTCATCTAATTCATCAGAGTATGTTGACATCACAAATCTGATATATGTCTTATGTTGATCGATGTCATAGATATTTGGAGTTTTCTGTAGGAGATCATGTGTTCTTGATGGTTTCACCCAAGTTGGGTCATCGACATATTGGGAGACAAGGGATGTTTTCTCCTCTCTTTGCTGGACCTTTTGTGGTCATTGAGTATGAGGGAAAAGTTTCTTACTGTTTAGCACTTCTCCCACAACTGACATCGATATATAACATATTCCATGTATCGCAGCTATGAAATTATCTATATAATATATCTCAAATTTTGAGATGGAGTGATATTGAGATCGAGCCTCATTTATCTTTGAATTAGTGACCATTTAAGAGTGTTTATTTTGAGGCCATGGTACTTCATGGGAGATTGATACGTTTGGTTTCTGGGTACATGTTATGACCCATACCGTGCCCAAATTTAAGTCATGTGTGTGGATATTTTTAATCATTACTTTTATTTCATTTCCTTGTTCTTAACCCTTGAACACTTTCTAGGATTTTTCGGTGGAAACCCTCTTTCTAGTTCTATTTAATCGAATTTAGATCATTGTTTTTCATGTGGTGCGATTCTCGGGTAAGCGCTCCCCCTTGTTTTTCGAGTTCCTCCCTTTCTCCTCTCTTGGGGTTTTGATGGATCTTATCCATGTGGTGTTAGATATTTATTGTTGGATTAGTTTCAAGGACTTAGACTCATTCATTCTCATTAATGGGTACCTCTACAAGTGTTGTGCTTAAGGAATAGGTAGTTGATTCTGTCCTGATTTGGAAAATTTGATTATCATTGTACTTCTTGATTTATCCCAACTACTGATTTAAATTCAATTAGTTCAAATTGTTTTCAACTGCTTTGATTAAACTAAATTCTATAGAATTGGGATATTTGAAATGGTTTTCGAATGGAAATTTAGAAAACCCCCAATTCAATTCAATTGTGGTTGGCTTATGGAAGATTTCTAATTTAAAATTTTGAATTTAAATTATTGATTTAATGGAAATGTATTACATTAAATTTTTTATTTTAATTGTGAAATTGGATTCAAAAAGGATGGAATTAGTTTTTAATGGATTTAAAACTCATAAAAATATCATAAAATTATTTGATAGAAACCAATGGTTTTATCTTGTGAAAGATGCATGTTTTTTAATAAAACCTATTCTGGTTTAAATGGAAAATAAATTAGCATTTTTGAAATAGAAATATGTTATTTATTATATTTTAAGTAGTCTTAAAATTAATTTCCCATCTTGTAAGAGCACTTTCAATCCTTATATAGTTGGTGAGTTATTTGGATACGTTCTACTCTATGAAATGATTCTAAAACAAACTTTTGGTGGGTTATATCAATGATGGGAGGGTAACAAGTCACCCCTAGCCAGTGTTAGGGAGATATGAGTATACTCATTTTGTTGTGTCCTCGTAGATAGTGTGGAATCCTATAGCTAGTTAATACTGTCATTCATTTTGGCAGATGGCCATATTCCTTGATTTTTTATTTATATTTGGGATAAAAATGTTTCCCAATTTTTTTTGAACTGCTTTACACGCCTACTAAATTTATATAAACTGTTCTATATAAATGTTATACATAAGAAATTGTTTTCAAATATTTCATCACTTGTGAAATAAAGCATGTACTTTAAATTAATTTTTCTATCATTTGAAATGTATAACATAATTTTTTAATCATTATTTATATTTTCAAACGTGTTTATCTTGAAAATTGAAAGAATTTATTTAGTTAATATACATTTGGAATTTTCAATGGAATCATTGTTATTATCCTAGTAGGTTTAGGATCACACCATACTTTTTCCTTTCTGTTTTGGTAGACATTCTTCAGCCAGGTTCAAGAAAATGGAAGGGGTCTCTTGGAGGTGGATCCAACTTATGAACCATGGTTTTGGTGAGTTGTCTCCCTAGGTACATTGGGAGTTGGTTTTCCCATTTTAGTGCTTTGTGTTATAGTACATTGTGTTTTCATGCCTTGTTATATTCTAGAACCATACTCCTAGTGAAGTTTTCTTTTGATATGAATATTTTTTTGGTTATTTTATTATTCCACATTATTTTAGAAAATTCATTCCCACCTACATGTTTTATAATGACAGGTAAATGTCTCCAACCCATGGGGATCAGGAACACCCTTCGGGCCATGTCAGGGATGATTTGGTTATCAAGTTACCAGGTTACCCGGGTTTGTTCATCATATTCACTCAAATAGAATTTTGTTTCCTAACTTTCCATAGTAGATATATTATAAAATTCTAGGATATTTTTTTTCCAATTTCTACATAGGAATCAGTTAACAGTTCAATATAAATGATTTTTTCTACTGTTATTCCTTCACCTACTGATAGGTGAGACATCTTGAGACATTATCCACAACAAAACCTACCATATCAAATAACTAAAACTATGCATTCATCGCATTATATATCTTTTGAACCACTAGGTGAACAACCCATCTGGAATGATGGAACACACAAAGAAGATGTTCCTTATTATCCGATGTCACATACATCTAATCATGAAACTAAGATAATGGATTCTCATCTTGATTTCATCCCTTAGTGGTCTCCCCACCATTGAGTTTTGACCAAAATGTTACACATTCTAGATCAGATGTAAGATGAATTCTAGCATTCTCAATAAAAATAGGAATAAATGAAACTTTAAGTAAAACTAGAACCTAAACATAAAACAAAAATTCTAGATTCATATCCTTTATGAATAAAATTAGTTTCCATTAGTTCAAATCCTCTTTATTCAATTATGAATATGACCTCCTACTCAATGCAACAACCAAAAATTTCCCTTTACTCTATGTATAGATAAATTCAATGTCAAACATCTACAAATAACCCATATATCTATGATACTCTAAATTCAAATCTCTTTGTGAGAAAAAGAGTTTCAAAATATAATGTTATATAAAATCTTTGAATTTATAACTAAATAGGAATGGATTCCAAGTCTTAAAATCATAGAGAATAACATCCAATTCAAAATAATGTGTTGGATAGTTCATATCATTAAAAAATAATATCCATAAACCATAAGAAACAACATGATCTCCATGCATGAGACACATCATAACCTAGATACTGATGCATCAATATAGATTAAATATCCCCTTATAGACCATGAGAATGGAAGGATAGGTGATGATGTATGTTTAAATTTAGAATCGTGAATGAATTTTTCATATTCCCCATTTCATTGGAAAGGAATTAATTTCCTTGTGAACTAATTAATTGGTAATGGATAAATTATAAAGTCACATATGGAACATCTTTAGTATCCCGCTATGCTAAGGAAACCACGTATCTCAAATACATTCTTGGGTGGTTTAAAAGAGATAAAAACACCTATTTTTTCAATATCATTTGAAACATATTTTTCAATAAAGTCATGGCCAAGGAAATGTAATTACTGTATCAAAAATCACACTTTGATATTTTGGCATAAAAATGATTCTTTAATAAGATACCCTTAACTATATCCATGTGTTTCTCTTAATACTCTATTGACCTATAATTCCCCATTATATCATAAAAAAAACCATCATAATAGAATCTATATACCTTTAAATGATTTGATTCATCAGTGAAATAAATATAGATGGTGCATTTTTAAGACCCAAAGGCATAACCACATACTCCTAATAGCCATCTTTTCTTCTAAAATCTATATTAGAGATATTAACCTTTCACATCAACACTGGAAGAAAACCTGAAATTAAGTAAATTTTAGATAACCACTAGGATCCCCTCAATTGAACAAAAATATCACTAATTATTGGAGGATTATAAAAATTATTTATAATGACATGTTTAATCTTATGATAAGGGGAAAAAATCCTATAATTTTCATCTACCTTCTCCACAAATAGAAATTTTGTTTTTCACAGATATGTGCTCGATTGAATGAAACAATTTTATTCTAACTCTTACAACTGAAGTTTTAATTGCATCAATTTTTTTGTTCCTTCCTAAAAGATTTAAGTGATTTCATACCTTCCCATAGTATGGAATCAATTGAAAACTCAAATTATTTTTTTGGTGTAAATCCTAATAAATCATAAGTAAAAGCACTTGGAAATTGTTTAATGATAGTTTTAAAATATCTATTCCAAATCTCATAAAAAGACTACAATGTAAGAATTCCCAATACATAGAAGATATTTTTTATAAATAGTGATAACATTACCACTCTAAAAGCATTTACAACAAAAGATTCTCTAAATATATTTTTAATTCTATCAATAAATTTGAAACTATACTTTAGGGTATAACAGTCAATGTGGGAATTCCACGATGTCGACCAATCCATAACCATAATAAATTTATAAACCTCCATATCAAGTATAGTTAAATCGAAAAGTAATAGAATAAAATTTAAAAATAAGGGCTTGATACTCTTTTTTTTCTAATAATAGTTTATAGTTTCCAAAATAAGGAATCATCTCAACTGACAATCCCTTATTATCAACAACAAATGAATCAATAATTAAGTGGGATGTTTCCATAGGGAAAAAATATTTCATAGGGGTATAATTAATGATAATTGTACCTATCACTATTGAAATACCAAATTAATCATCCATTATGATTTTTTCATGTCCTTATAATTTCTTACTCGATGTACTTTTCTCTCTATTAACCTATTGAGATTACACTAGTTGTGGAGTCATGGTGTTCCTAGAATCACCTTGGTTCACTCTATTCTGCAGATGATAATTATTCTTCTACACCAATACCACAAAAACATAAGATTCCAATGAAACATGAGATGTGTCTATAGAATCTAAACTTATAGCACTATAATAATAGTGATGAATATGTACCATCTTATTTCAATTATAACATGCTATGGGTGGTTCACAATCTTGATTCATATAGTTAAAATATCCACATTGAAATCATCCCAAAATACTTTTTTATTGAGGATGAGGATCTACTAATCCCACAGTTTGATTCTGAGGTTTACTTTCACTCTCTAAGTAGGTATCCCCCTTCCACTTATTTCTAGAATTTTAGTTCCCAAATGTTCTAATAGGATTAATCATACTCACTCTAACCGTATTTACCGAGATATCTATTTCTCCCACCTTCTCTCTATTGATAATTTCAATTTAATCCCTTATACATAGGAATATAATCTTTGAGTGTTTATCTAAAATCAATACAGACTAAAAATGAATACCTTCTAGGACACACATGAAAAAAATTCAATGGAAAAGTAGACTAAAACCATAAATGTTAACTCAATGTCTTTGAAAGTGAGATTCTGTTACTTCAAACTGAAGAAGTACATTGTTCATGAAATTTTAAAGGTGAGAGGATATAATTTCATCTTAAAAAACTTCTCAAAATCCCCCCATGTAAATCCTTGGACCAATTTATATTTAATTTTAAATTCCCTTGATTTGTGTGAAAAATCCATTAGTGTATATTTTACTGAATTTACTTTTAACTCTATTAGTATCCCAATGAAATTGAATATTTGATTCATCCTACTTGACCAGACATCGGCTTTTGTGGCTCAAAATCCTCTATGTAATATGGGTATATTAGGCTTTAGAATCTGAACATAATGGATTTACATGCTCTATTTCATCATTTCTATTACCATTATAAATATATTGAAATTATTCAAAATGAGTTAGACCAGATGTTAGCTCACCCATGGCTCAATTTCAACCACATTTTTAGCAGCTCCTACAGGTTGATTTCAATAATGAAAACCCAGTGCCTTTCAATTTAATAAGAAAAAAACTCCTTTTAGTCTAACTCAGTATAAAATTAAGTCTTATAAATTCTAATTTACCATATCGACACATATCACAACATATATTTTAGAAATTCAACCCTTAAAAACATTAATTTTTTTGTAAATACTAAAACCATGTTTTTCAAATCAACCGTTACCACTATTTAAAAAAATAAAAATTCTTTATCTATTTAAAGACAATAAATATAGAATAACCAATTATGTCCAATTGGGAAGTCTTACTTTTAATTCATGTCAGGAAACTCTCACTGGCTAAACCCATGATGATGTGGCGAAAGCTCACCTAAAAGTTTCTGGAAAGACTCATGTTCCTAAAAACATTGGTTACATTCATTTCAACATAAAGTAGTAATATATGCCTTTCATTCACTAAATTTTAGGTTTCCGAAATCCTATTCTACAATTCCATCCCAAGACAAAGACTCATACTATTTCCAACTCTAGAACCAATCAAAAATGATACCATCTTTCTAAAAAAGGATATTTAGACTGACTAAGAGTGATGTTATATCCATTTTCTATAATTGAAGATGCTGATATTTTATTTACAAAATGAATGATATTAAATCAAATAATGATACTATTTTTAACATCCCACCCATACTCATTGTATTGCAATGTAATATGTGTGCTAATTTTCCTTAGGTAACATCTCAAAGACACCAATGTCCGCAAAAAAATGATAAGGCCTAAAAAACATTTGGGTGATGCTTGTTTCTTATAAAAAATAAAAGGTCCAAACTATATGTACAATAAGAAAAATAACATCTATATAATGAATGATTAAAATATATAACTAAAAACCAAACCAAACCAATAAACCATATCATAGTATATGACGACGCTAAGATACACATTCAAAAAGGTTCCAAAAGACCACAAAACTCCAAAATCTAAAGTGACATCATCCAGTAACATCCAACCCACTCCATGATCCAATTCCACATGAAATTCCCATGGTATCAAGAGGAATCAATAAAGAAATAAGATATAGTTCCTTCACTTGTGTCTCAATACGTGACATCAGAAAACACACAAAATGCCCCAAAAAGTTGGTGAGTATAAACTCAGTAGTATTTCCTCAATGACTTCTCAAATCATGACACTAGAACAAAAAAATTAGAAAAATTAATATAAAATAGTATTATGTAGTAAAAATAGATTATATTAAATCCATAAATAGTTCTTTTTATGATACTTGATAAAAAAACATCACACTTGTTTTGATCATTTGGCATACCCATGAAAGTGTCTCCATATGCCACATGCTTTCCTATGTGATTCTTCCATACTCATGAGATGTCTCTCTTCAATATACCAAGTCATCACAGGGTAACCAATACCAAATACCCAAAAGAAACACACTCCCATCATAGGGTCACATATAATGAAATTGAACTCACACCAACCATGTATACCAAATATTCATTCCAAACCATTATAGAAAGAAAATATTTCCTTTGAAAAATACCAAAAAATAACTTTACATGTGTTAAAACACAACCAATATTTTTCAATACCCATTTAAAAAGTTATCACCAAGTATAATGTTCCATAAAGAATATAATTTGTACAATTAGAAATCCATAACCCAAAAGAGGATTCCCTCAAGAATCACACATGAATTTCCTATAAATTTCAAGAAAAAAGTTTAATTAACATTAAGACTTTGAGATCTAAATCAATTGATGTCAATAGATAATAAACATACCTATAAAACATTTGAGAAAAGTAATTAAAACACTAAAAAATATCATTATCTTTTCAAGAATCATGTCTCCTTATCCAGATCCAATAATATTTTATCAAACAAACATTCATAACACATTGATATATCCATAATAGACTATATCTATGGTTATGAGGGGGATATGAAACATGGATATAATAATAATGGAGAATAACAAGTATATAACGATGATTCTAGGCCTCCAACACAATTTTATTTGACAATAGAATTATCATGAATTGAATGGGATAATATCTCTTTACCTAAGAGAAAAATGAATTCAAGATCACATGAGTTTAGGAAAAAATGAGGGTTGAATGGGATAAATATTATTAGATACACATTTATGGGGGGGATAATTTCACAGCACATGGTTAAGCTACATGGTTTGGAAAACCATGAACCAACTATGTCATGTTATAGTCTTAAGGTCTCAACTCACATGTTTGGGTCACATGGTTTGACAAACTGTGTGCTAAAAGTAATTTTTCCCTTTTTTCAAGAAGTAAAATTTCTCATAGAAACTCAAATAATTTGATAAAACCATGCATTGATTAGGAACCTACAAATTTCTCACTATATTCATTGACACAACTTCATAGATATGATTCGCAGTTTCTATAAAAAATACAAAAACCACAAACTTCCATAAAATCTAAAAAAACATGCCAAAACCCCTCAGAACCACACCAAACATAACATAATCATAGTAAAAACTAAAAAAACATTAATAAAGTTAAATGTACATAATACTAAGTGTGCTACACTACAGTTAATCAAATGTATAAAATAGTTGGTTCTATTGAACCGATTCTAATAGTTTCCCACTTGAATGAGGGATAACAAATATTTACTAGTTAAATTCAAAATATCACACACTATTCTTCTAATTATGGAAAAATATTATAGGCCAACAACATTTTATAGAGCTTGTGTTTGTATTGAAACATGTATTCATTGAAAATATTCTTATTGGGACATCACAAACAGAATAAAATTCCTCTAGTAGCAATGTATCAACATATCCAATTCATGATCCCATATCATAAATTTGACAACATTGATAATAACATTGTGAATGATTATTATAATGATCATAATACAACATCAATTTATTATAACCTCAAATTGAAAAATCATTAATAAACAACATCTTAGAAAATATCAGATGCCACGACATAGTTTTTTATTTTATATATGGAAATAATTGGTTGTTTTATGTTTTTAAAGAATATTATCAATTTCACTATCACACCTGACCCTGGTGATTATTTCATTTAATTATTTTTTTGATATGGATATTTTTTTCATGTTCAAGTTGAATCCATGATTTATTTTTTAATATTTTCTTGAAAATTGATTTTTTCTATGCTTGCCAGCATCTGACTCACGAGTTGAGCATTATTAGAAAACAATAGGGCTTCGCCAGAATCACCATAAAGTATTCTAGACATCAGAAACAAATAATAAATTTAATTAATAATAATATAGTTTCAAAATAAAAAAATTAAAATAATAGAAAGAAAAAATAAAATCTAAAGGATTTTATTAATAACAATAATAATAATGATTATTTTATTGGGATTATTATTATTATTAAGTTATTATTATTATTATTATTTATATTAGGTTTTTAGAAAATAAACCCATCAAAACCCCCACCCCCTTACCACCCTTGCGACGCACCCCCCTCCCCTACCTCTACAACTCACCTGACCCCCACTGGTCAAAGCCCTATGATGCACCCCACCCGTTTGACATTCCACCTCCTCTATATTGGCGTCATTCTTGCATGATTCCCTCCCTTATGACATTCTATGCATGCACAACCCCCTTGGTCTATCCCCCACCCTCTCATGCGGCCCCACTGGCTGAGGCCCTCTGACGAGACACATCCCTTCCTCCGACGACTATTTCATCCACCGATTTGGTGTGTTGCCTCCTCCAGTGAGCATGTTCTCCCTTCCCTTTCCCCTATTTTTCATTTTTATATGATTTCATGGGGTTCAATCACCTTAGACGAACCCTAAATTTATTTTTTGGGGTTTTATTTATTTAATATTGATGATTATGGTTCATTGGTTCCTATCACGGCTAATAATAGCCACCACCATTATACGAAGTGGATTAAAAATGGTTTTTGGGTAAGAGTGTTTCAATTTATTAATTTTGGATTAATTTTAATTTTGGGATTTTATGAATTTTGAGTTTTTTTAATTGTTTTAGTGTGTGTTATGTCTTTTGGATGTGGTTTTGAGTTGCATGTGTCAAGAACACGTAGATGTTATTGCAAAGGGTAAGGAATATATATATAAATTACCTCTTTGTATGTATTCCCTCATGGAATAGGTAATAAGTTCAATGAATCTAGGTGTATTTAAATATATATGAATAAATGAATGTTCATGTTAGTATGATGTTTCAGTTTAGGGGATCACCATAAATGAGTTGAATTTCTTAGGTAGGTCCTCTATTCATATGCCTTTAATTTGAATCCCATGATTGATTTATTTTTTTAAACATATTTCATATTAATGAAATATACACATTCTATGAAATCTAACGGTGTTTGTAAGAAAGGATTATTCCTTTTTTTTGGAAAGTGAAATTTATTTCTAATTCCCATCTGGTCTTAAGTAACTTTTCATAAACAATTATTTCCGAAGTGGTTTTGAATTGGTAAGGAATATTTCCAAATGTTCTTGGCATTTCGGCCGGCTTAGTTATAAATGTATAATGAATTGTTTTGGGTTTTCGAAAAACCTCTAATGTGATTTCCAAAAATGGGTTTTGGTGTGAACTTGAGTTTAAATGGTGTGTCGATGATCTGAGGATAATTTTTTCCTTGTAAGCATTGGTTAAATCTTGTTTTTAAATACATATTACATTGGTTTTTCAATTTTGTTTTAAATGATTTTGGAACGTAAAAGAGTTGGGTGATTATGTGTTCTAAAATTAAAATTATTCCTTATAGATAAATAATCTCATTTTGAACTTTAAGAATGAATTTTGTAAAATTAAAACCCCTATTGAGTCATTCCCTTTGTTTGAAAAAATTATGTTTTTGAATGTATGAATTGTGATACGTGCCTAAAAAGAGACTTTTGCATATTTTTGGAGTGATGAAAAAAGGGGGGATTTACTCAAGGGGGGAGATTGGTGGTGATAGTGTGAGAGTGGTTTTGAATAAAGACAGGGGTGTATTCATGTATGTTAGTTTGAGGAAAACTCACCACCCCTTGAAACAGAGCACATAAGAATCCCGAGGTATCTATGTGGGTAGACTAGGACCAGTAAACTAAATGATTTAGAAGTGGTTCATCCCTATTTCATATTGAATCATTGACCCTACAACTATAACTAAACATGTATTATTATTGGAGACCACTTGGGTTATAGGTATGTCCCCTACTATTAGCTAATGGATGAGAACATAGTTTTTCATGGTTTCAATAGCACATCTCACTGAGGTACAAGGTTCCTCAGGTCCCAATTTTCCTATTTAACTATAGGGATTGACAATTGTGCTCTATTATGACATGGTGTTTCTAATATAATTTCCATTTTAGATGCTTCATGATTGTTTCCACCGTTAGAAAAAAACATTCTTTCCATTTTAAATTATATGTTTTTAATTATTAAATGGCTATGCATGCTTGAAAAATAATTTTAAAATGAGATAAAAAAGGGAAATTATTTTATTGTAAATGATTTGCCAAACTTTATAAGAATGGTAAATATTATTCTTATGTTGTTGTATTTTTAATTTACCATGATTTTATATTCTTTATAAATGTAAGGGTAGCATGCATTATTAATTTTTGACATTCCTACTTAAAATATCATTTCTCACATGCATGTTATTTTTTAGTTTCCGGTTCCTATATTTTTAGATCGCACTTGGAGTGAGTGTGGATTATGTTCCACAGGGAACCATGAGGTCACATGATGTATGTTTCGTTGGTTAATTTATCTCATATTCCCGCTAATAGTTTTTTTAGATTATTTTCTTTTATTTATCTATTTTGTGCTATTTATTTTTATGTGTATATCTTTTTTTATGGGATAAATCACTCCCAATTAGTTTATTTAAATGCCAAACACTAGTTTCCTGATCATGGGTATCGAGAACGCCCTTTGGGACTTGTTGCAGATCAACTTAGGTGACCGGTTAAGGGTTGAACCAGGTTGGTTCGTGACCCTCACAATGTCACCATATATCAAAATGATATAAAGGAAAAATATAGATAAATCATCTTAAATACAATTATAATCATTTGTTATTTTACCAGGATCACATTCAGTTCAACATTCCCATGTACTGTTATATTGTTTTTAAAAAACAAGTGTAATTTAACTGGTTTTGTTATATATTTTCACTGTATTCAAAATGATTAGGTAATATCAAACATTTGTTATATCATGTCATATTTGAAAAATTATGGGCACTTAAACTTGTGTTATTTTATTCATAACCTCATCCGATAAATACACACATTATCATCAAGATATTTTATTCCATAAGTCTTGAGAAACAATATAATTTTTAATTATTACCTTAACTTATGATAAATAAATTGTCAAGATATATTATATATAAAGATAATGAGACACCATAAAACAATATATTAATATTTTTTCCCTAGAAAATTGTTTCCATTTTATGTAATAATTTAAAAAATAGTGTCATAAAAAACAATTAAATATTATATCTATTATTTTATTCCATTAATATATCAATACTGAAAGATAAAAGTGCCCCCACTAACTCTTTATCCACTCATGGAACTCCCTCATACCAAATGATTATTCCTTTAGCACTATGGTAACTTATATCAGTAAATCGACATATGAAATCTGAAAATCATATTGTCATTAACTATTATCACTTTCACCACATCAGTTATGTCATTATTTAATGCATGCCATTCCAAGCATATCACCATTTGTTGATTCATTACATGATTCAATATTCATATTGAATATCATGTTATTGGTCTTAGTGAATAGTGGAACAATTTTTGGTAAAATATCCTTCGCATTATGTGGTTATGGAATAAATCCACCCACTATATTTAGATAGGTATATGTTCCTATGCCAACTCATGTGAATATAAATTTTAGAAATTATTGAAGTATGAATTTTTTCTAATATCTCAAAATAAATTTTATTTCACATTTACTGAAATACAATCGTATTAAATAAATAATAGATTCTATTATCCTTAGTGAATATATGGTAACTATTAATGATGAACTTTATGTTTCAATTATGTTCATTTTTAGATAATGGAATATTTTAAAAAATGACTTTTATTAGATTTTAAAAACAATACCTAATGTAATCATTATCATATTTCAATAAATGTTATATCCATTGGTTAATGAACATTTCACATGGTTAGTTATTTTTTTTTCAATTTTCAAAGCATATCTTGGAAGAAAAATATTTGATATTTTCAATGAATATTTCACATTCTATCAACCCACTTTTATTGCCATACAAAAATTCATGTATAAGGTAATGTGATTTTGTTATTTCCTTTTCTCTACACATTAATTATAGATTAATAATTACTTATGATATACTCCTACTAGAAAAATAAAATGATCATGTGTTATTTAACACATTTATTGTTTTTTCACAAAACATTACTAAAATCTATTAATGTAATGTTATGAAGTATTTGATCTTACCTATTAAATACACTAATATAATACTTGAATTTTTTTAACTAAATATAGTTGTGATGATGTGTAAATTTATTCATAATTTTCTATTATAAAAACAAGAATGTTAACTAGTCAGTATACCTAATGTTTCAACTAATATAGGCCCAAACAACATTTTGTATATAAAATTGTAAAATAAAAAAAAATACTTGAAAAACAATTATATTTCTACAATGAGGTATTATAATTATTCCATTTATATTTATAAATAATTTCCTAATCAAAATATATGCAACTTTAGAATTTCAAAATTATAGGTTGAATATTAAAAACGATAACAATTGTTTTCAAAAAATGAAAATAATTCCTTGTTTTGTATGATTATATATTGGGTGTAATTCTCTCGTACTAATTGGTTTTTAGTAATAGTATAATATGTATCAATTTGTATATCTAGATTATTTCTATTTCTCTATACTCATCTTGGCCCCACTGTTGGTGGTGGGATGGTAAGCATTCAATGGGTGAGGGGTAGGTTGTAGGCTCAAGTCCTCAAGTCTACATGTTTACTGTAATCTACTTACATGAGTAGTGTTCTAAAGAGGTACATGTAATCAATCTGTTATACACATTTTGGAATCAACCACCTTAAAATTCATTAAAATGATAGAATATGCTAGAAATGTCAATGTACATTCTTGATTCATGTGTTTACAAAGGCATATGTTAACATATTGTATTTAATTCAAAAAATTAAAACATAGGTGTTCCTAATAAATATGAATATACCTAAATTATATATAACTTATAAATTTTCCTAAAATTATTTACATGTTTTATCCATGTATCCTTTTGTAACACCTGTGGATAAAATTACATATTTTTATATTTATTTTCCCTTTAGTTTTCATCTATTGTTCATGTGTTGTGTATATTACATAGAATCAGAGTTAGTCATAGGGATTTAAAATTTTCTCTAACACTTCTTATCCACTAGTATAAAAGTATTTTATTTCCTCATGTTCTTATCAACCAGATAAAGGAGATAAAGGATACCTAAGAGAGACTTCTTAGTGTTGTTCATATTAAAATTTACAAAAAATATAGAGAAGTTCTAAATGTGTAAAAAAACATTTGTCATCTTGTTGAATCATCACATAAACATAAATCATATATAAAGATAAAAATTAGTGAGAAATAATAAAATAAATAAAATCATTTGAATTTGATATTTCTAATGATTGGTTTATTTAAAAGTTAATAAATATACCCCAGACTATAACTATATTCTAATTTCATTATAAAACATTTGTAAATTTCAAGGAATATTTCAATAGATATTTTCAGATTAAGGAGCTAATTATGTGTGGGATTAAGGAACAAGGGATTCCTCGATGTTCTAATATTTAAAATAGTATATATAACATATTAAACACACAGTTTTTTGGAAACAATGTGATATCTTATGGACAATGTTTGTGATAAAAAATCTAAGTCCTCTATTAAATCTATATAAGGGTTTAACCATAGGTATGATGTAATTGTTTTTCACATCAATTATTTGGTAAAATATTGGATGTGGGAAAAATATTTAATAAATTAATAGATAAATAAATTATTTATTTGTAGAATATCATAAACCTAATCCTAATCAATTTAAAACCAATTTTGGGAGAACTTTGTAGGGTTAGATTATTTACCCCATAAGGAATTATGGCATAGAGAGTTGGAGTGGAGGGAACATTGGTAGACGATCATGAGATCAAGGATCAGAGTACTATAAGAATCATCATCATCAAAGGAACTCTTGGATATCACCAAGGATAATGATGTAGAAATGTTCTTCTTTAATGGTTGTTCTAAACCTGAGGTAGGGAATTTTTTTATTTTAATCATATTATTTCATTTTATATTAACATTAATTAAGTTATTATAAATTTATTCATAGATCATTTTTCATTGGGTTGTCCAATAGTTGATCTTTCTCATTATGGATTAGGAATTTTAGATTTACTTTTCTATGGATTCTGGTTTATTTTATATTCCCAAATTTCATTGATTTTTTTACTATGGTTAAAGGATCTACTTTATCAGTCAAATATCTCTTTTTATGTGCATTTCACCCTTAATTTTTGGTGTGTTTCATTGGTAATCGATTTTCAAGGATACCCTAAGTGATCAATCCTTTTTCATTATATCTTTCTTACAACAGATCATGGTCACATTTTTGGTTTTTTTATTTTGGTGTCGTGACTGAGTCATGGAAGAGAAAATTATAAACTTATGATGGTTTGTGTGACATACTATTACCTTAAAAAATTTATTGGATCTCTTATTAAGTGTAATAATGTTTATTTTTAGGATATAGGTGGTTAGAATCTAGCCTCTAATGATGTTGATGACCTAGATTTTGTGCAGACAGTTAGGTTCCCATAGGTAGGTTTGTGTGGCACATTAAGATGGTGAAAAAGATTATTAATCTGCAAAGGTATGAAAATAATATGACTCACTTCTAGCCAATGATATTTTTAAACTCTGTTATGGGATTAATGGAAACGTTTTCCGATGGATCTAAATGTAACTGTATTGTGTGGTCGAAGATGCATCAAAATGTAATTATTTTTAAGAAATTTTGAAATACACACTATGTAGTTTAGAGTAACACATTCTTTATGGACCCATCTATGAAAATTTTAGGAATATCCCTTAAGCAAAATATCACACACAATGAGATTGATTAACACACTGTGTTACCCTTATCATGACAAATTAGCTTGTATAAGGAGTGGGAAAATAGAAATCCATGCAATGTAACATGTCATGTGGAATAATCACTCACCATGTAAACCATGAAGAACATATCAATGATTACAGGGAGGAAACACCTTGAAGGCATTGTGGCCCCACACACTATGTGTGGTAGGGAATACTTCATGGATAACATAATGTACACATTCTTGGAAAGATGAAACACATTGACTTCTATCCCGATCTTTATATTCCATGTTATATAGAGTACCTCCCATTTTCTTTATATACTTATCAACGAGAGAAATAATGCATGGAAGCAACCAATATATATAGGCACAACCTGACTACATGGTCTTGAGAATATTGTACATGCTGAGTGTTGGCTAACCACTACATGCCGTGTCTCAAAAAAGAGTATACCATGTATCTAGAGAAAGACATTATATTTTTTACTGTGAGACAGACTTAGTGGCTGACTCAGAGACACGCAATGTGTACCCCCATAGGAAACAACCTATTTATTACTTTATTTACCTTATCTATGCCCATGCCCATGCCCATGCCCATGCCCATGCAATATAAAGAAATTCTGTGTTTGGTGAGATTTGAACCCCTAATCTCTTGCATATTTTCCATGTAATTTACCACTCCAACCGGCTCGTCTTGTGGTTAATAAATATAATTTAATATACTTAGATATACTAATTGAAAAAACAAACAATACATAACTAATAGATATAAACTCAATATTAATTAAATAATAAGCAATAATAAATAATCAATAATCAATAATCAATAATAAATAATTATTGATTTATTAGTTATTTATTGAGTTATTTATTTATTTATTATTATTTACTATTTATTATAACAAATAACAAATAAATTATAATAATAAATACATAAATTATAAAATTATGAAAATAAAATAATAAATAATAAATAAAAAAAACAATAAACAATAAACAATAAACAATAAATAATAAAAATAAATAATAATAAATAATAATAACGAATAATAAATAATAATAAACAAATAATAAATAAATAATAATAAATAATAAATAATAAATAATAAATAATAATAAATAATAAAAAATAAAAAATAAAAAATAAAAAATAAAAAATATTAAACAACAAATAATAAAAAAATAATAATAATAATAATTAACAACTAACAATTAATAATAAATAAAAATAAATAAGAAAAACTAAATAAAAAAGTAATAAATATTAAATATTAAATAATAAATAATAAATAAAACATAATAAATTAATTACAATAAATAAATATAAATAATAAATAAGAAATAAGAAATAATAAATAGTAAATAATAAATAAAAAATGATAAATAAAAAATAATAATAATAATAAATAACACATAATAAATAACTATAAAAAAATAAATAATAAATAATAATAATAAAGAAGATATAAGAAATAATAAATAATAAAGAATAAATAGTAAACAATAAATAAGAAACAATAAAAAATATTAAATAATAATAAATAATAATAAATAATAATGAAAAAATTACATATTAGAAATTAGAAATTAGAAATAATAAATAATAAATAATAATAAATAATAAATAATAATAAATAATAAACAATAAACAATAATAAATAATAAATAATAAATAATAATAAATAACAAATAACAAATAATAATTAATAATTAATAATAAATAAAAAAAATAAGATATAAGATATAAAAAAATAAAAAATATTAAATATTAAATATGTAATAATAAATAACACATAATAAATAAATTAAAATAAATAAATATAAATAATGAAAATGAAATAATAAAAAAAACAAAAAATAGTAAATAATAAATAATAAATGATAAATAATAAATAATAATAATAATAAATAACACATAATTAATAATTATAATTAAATAAATAATAAAGAATAATAATAAATAATAAATAATAAATAATAAATAATAAACAGAAAAATATTAAACAATAAATAATAATAAATAATAATAAATAATAACAAATAATAATAAACAAATAATAAATAATAAATAATAAATAATAAATAATAAATAATAAATAACAATAAATAATAAACAATAAATAATAATAAATAATAAATAATAAACAATAAATAATAATAAATAACAAATAATAATTAATAATTAATAATTAATAATTAATGATAAATAAAAATAAATAATAAATAATAAATAATAAATAATAAATATTAAATAATAAATAATAAATAATAAATAACACATAATAAATATATTATAATATATAAATATAAATAACAAATAACAAATACTAAAGGAAAAACAAAAACAGTAAATAATAAATAATAAATGATAAATAAATATTAATAATAATAATAAATAACAAATAATAAATAACTATAAATAATTAAATAATAATAATAATAATAATAATAATAATAATAATAATAATAATAATAAAAAATAAATAATAAATAATAAACAATAAATAATAATAAATAATAATAAATTATAATAAAAAAAATAATAAATAATAAATAATAAATAATAAATAATAATAAATCATAAATCATAATAAATAATAAATAATAAACAATAAATAATAAGAAATAAGAAATAAGAAATAAGAAATAATAATAAATAACAAATAACAAATAATAAATAATAAATAATAATAAATAAAAATAAATACTGAATACTAAATAAATAAATAATAAATAATAAATAATAAATAATAAATAATAAATAACACATAATTAATAAATTATAATAAATAAATATAAATATAAATAATAAATAATAAATAAATAATAAAAAACTATAAATAATAAATAATAAATGATAAATAAAAAATAATAATAAAAATAAATAACATATAATATATAAATATAAATGAATAAATAATAAATAATAAATAATAATAATAATAAAAAATAAAAAATAAAAAATAAAAAATAAAAAATAAAAAATAAAAAATAAATAAAAAAAATAAATAAAAAAAATAAAAAATAAAAAATAAATAAGAAATAAGAAATAATAATAATTAAATAAAAAAAACAAAAAATATATTATATATAATATATAATATATAATAAATAAAATATTATTTTTAATAATAATAAATAATAAATAATAAATAATAAATAATATATAATATATAATATATAATATATAATAAATAATAATTAATAAATAGTAATTAAATATAAATAATAAATAATAAATATTAGATAATAAATAATAAATAATAAATAATAAATAATAAATAACCAGTAACAAATAATAGATAATAAATAAATTAAAGTATATTATAAATATTAAATAATATATAATAAATGAAACACATGAAAAAGTACAAAAAGGCACGATAAGGGATGAAAAATCATGAAAATGTATGAAAATCGATTGAGAAGCATGAAGAAGCATTAGAAAGCATGAGAACGCATGAAAACTCATGAAAACTCTGGAAAACCCCATAAGAATTCAACATGATCATCATAATAACCCCCAAAAAACCATTGATAAAGATAACAAGTCATGGAATCCCAAATAAACAGTAATAAATAGAACAACCGTTAAAACCTGTCAAAACGGTCAGAAAGTGACAACAACATTGTACTCACATTAACAGAGATAACTTATGATCTGAGAGTCCATTCCAGATCCATGATTAGTCATATCAAAGATCCTAAAATGTTCTTTGACCTGATAGGTGAATGGGACCGAATGGATAAGCAGATATGAAGTTACAACCGTTTAAAAAAAAGCTGGCGGGGAACAGGTTCTAGAAGCCAGGCATCAAAAAACATAACACACCCAATACACACTAAAAGTCCATAACATATGATCCAGGAGTCCATGTGGGACCGTGACAAGTCAAACTAAAGCTCATGAAATGAGCTACGATTTGGAAGGTGGAGGAGTCCGAACTGACACACGGATCGAAAGTTAGGTCTGTTTGAAGACAATTTCGACGGGACAACGGTGACAAAAACATGGATTTAGAGGCCATCAGAGGAGTTTTTGGGGTCTAAAAACTCAACAAAATCTTGCTTCTGTCCAACTAGTGTGTAGATCCCTTCGCTAGCTTCGATTTGATATATGGTAGATCCCAAACAGACACCTGGAACGAAAGTTATGGCCGTTTATAGTTGGAGAACTTTTTTTAACTTTCTTATAACTCTCATATCTTTTGCACATTAGACCGTCTCAGGGTTTTGATTATACGTGTCTCTATATCTCTTCATGAGCATCGATTTGATTGGTCGTGGTGCTCCAATGGACGCCGGGATCAAAATTTATGCTCGTTTTAGTGATTTCAGGGTTTCTTATGTTTGTTTTATTTTTTTCCTTTCATTTCGTGGCGGTTTTACCCAAACCGCCGTAATTTCACTGTGGTTTTTTTAAAAAACTATCACTAATCCTCGAAAAAATTAAATAAATTAAAAAAAAAATTAACACATTTCACTGCAGTTTTTAAACCGATGTGAAAAACCCGCCGTGAAATAGCGGCCTGAAAAATATTTAGTGGCAATGTTTAAAACCACCGCGAAATTCCAGTTTTCTTGTAGTGATGAGTTCCCATAGTCCATCCTCATTAAGTTATAGTGATGTATCATTTAATTATCAGTGGATGTGGTCAACAATTTGAGATTAGTCTTAGATAGAACTTGGAATCCCATCAAGTAGCATTGGGATTGATCCTCTATCATATCTTCCACGGTTGGGTCTGGAATGCCATATCGACTTCTACAACATGTTATCTCCATCCTAGAAGGTATACACTAGGAAGTTTCATGAATCCTCCATAGTCCATGGGTGTGATCCACTATCTATATATCAAAATATTTTGTCTTCCAGAATTTCATAGTCGGATCATTTGTGTCTTTGAGATACACACTCTCTTTTTCCTTGGTGATTTTTCAGGGAAAGTCCCAAAGAGTATGTCATCTTATATGGGTGAGATCAATAATTGAAAGAATCATGGAGTTATTTTTCCATGGAAAGTGTTACCTTTGAACCTCTAGTAGTATGCTAGGATGTTAGTACAATTATGGACTTACAATTAGACTATAATTCTACATTTGACCATATCAATGAATTTTTTAGGTTATTGTCCTATATTTTAATTATCATTCCTCCATTGTCGTGAGAAGAAAATTACCTCTTTGATTCTTTGTGTTTGGTGATTTTAGATTTTACTACAAGGAATATTTAAACTCAATATTTAATTGGATAATCCCACACATTCCATGTTTTATGAAGATGATAGGGCATTCAATTTATTCCACATAGTGCTAGAAAAAGGCATATCATAGTTATTATAGATGGACCATAGATGGTTCCATGAGTTAATTTTGGGTTGATTTACCCTTGTTATCAGTAGGATAGGTTCTCTTCCTTTTATGGTAGTTTTAAAATTATCCCTCTCTACTTTTGATGTACTACTTTTTGTACTCTATTCTGATACATTTGTTATAAAATCATTTATAGTATGGTTAGATTATCATTAATCATTATAATGGAGTATTGAGATGAGTGTGTGTATACATGTAATTTAGGTTAAGGCCTCCCATGTTCATGATATGCCTACTCGGAATTGGTCACTTAAGAATAACTTATTGGAAGATGGATTGTTGTAGTATTCCGGGATTACATTTGGATAGGCATAACCCTATGGTTTGTGTGATGATACAGTGGTATCAAAGGAGGATTATCTTAGGACAATAGATTAGAGATTTGTGAGGTTTGGTATAGGATGTAACGAAACAATGTTAAGGTGTCTCAAGTTTGTCTCTCGATATAGGGAACCTAGTGATGGTGTAGTGGATTAAATTTAAATTCCCTAAGTCTTTGATAACTTTCTTGTTCACACAGTACATTTTGGAACTAGTTTTAGGGAATTTTTTTTCTCATGCATTATATAGGAGTGGGTTGTTGTTTCCTGGACCTTCTTGAGTCATCTCCCCATATTTGGTTTTACCAGTGTATATCTTGGATATTCTTAAGTTCCTACACATTTACCTCCATCAATGATTTTGTACTTGGATCTTAGTTATTTTCTACTTTGGGATGAGGCTTCAATTTATAGGATTTTCTTAGGGGTTTTTTCAATATGTGGATAAAAGGCATTGTCTCCACCCATTGGGAAGTATATCGACCCACCTACAGTGGATCAAGGGGATACTACCCTTTAGGATGTACAATAGTTTGTTCTAGTGTTATAAAAAAATAAGAAACTTACATTTACTGTGTTTCTTGATTTTCTGTGATATATATCACCCAAGTTTCATTGGAAGTAAGAACCCCTTCTATATTATATGATAATTCGCTCATGATTGTGCAATGATTGCCCTAATTTTTTTGTACCCATCTTGATGGAGGTCTTGGTAGTGATATTTTTATAAGCTGTTATAGGATATTGGTATAGACAAGTGTTAATTATGTTTTATGTGGATTTATTAATTCAAGGTATATGTACACTTCCCCACCCAATCCAAAATGTCGATGACATAATTTAAATTCGCACGGGTAAGTCAGTTCCACCTAAAGAAGATTGTGTTGAGGTGTGACATATGAGTTTCTCAAACATGTATTTTGGAGTTATTTTTTATGGTTTCATAGTGACACTTGGCTATGTAGAATAATTGGGAAATAGAAAAAACAACTTTAGGTAGTATGGGCTTGTGGATTAGAGGCTTTTATTGTTTCTTGAGGTATTTTTTTCATATTTTCACTAGATCTACTTTTAGTACATATTAATAAAAATATTTCCCTAAACCAATCCCTTGTACGATACCTAATGAAACTAGTGGGGTCTTTTAGCTAGAAATTTATGCTCGATGACTCATCCAGATATGATTTTGTGTTCAGAAAATTCTATCGAGTGTGTGATCTAAATCTATGAGGGAGAGATATCCAACTGTGGAATTATTTTTTAGTGGCAATGTGATCCAATTATTTTTTCCATGGTATGTACTATTAGATAAATATATATATCAATATTCCTGTTACTAGTTTGGGATTCATTGTATTTGAGTTAGTTGGAAAAAAATTCCTTCTTTAGGTGGGAAGGAATCCCAGGATGTTAAGGATGAGCTCATATTTAAGAGTATTCAGGTTATTTAATATCAAATGGGTAGTATAACCCATAGAAAAAAATATGATATGATCATTTAGATTTGAATTACGTTATATGAGTGTGATGAAATATACATGAAGGTCTTTCTAGCCTGTCCTCCATGTTTAAATAATGAATTTTCCCTAGACATGCACTTAGGGATGGACCAATATCCATGTTGGCATATCAGTGCCCTCATGTAGCTATTAGAGTTGATGTTGTGGTTATAGAATCTATTGAGATGGGGATTTTTTATTCCTGTGGTGTTCCCCTAGGTAGTCTAACATTGTTAGCTAAAAAGGATGATGAGAGATAGAGGTTAAGTGTAGACTAACACCACATAAACCTGGTGACTATTCAGAAGGATTATTCAACCCCTAAAAATTGATGAATTCTTAGACCAATAGTTAGGGGTTAAATGGTTCTCATGGATTTATCTCCATATGGGTTATCACTAGTTTTAGTTTTAATAGATTAATATACTTTGGGAGGATTCCTAGTGTAAATAGTGTTTCTTTGAATACGTTGTGATATCTTTCAGTGTTTCAGATACCACATTAGTTTTTTTGGGACTTATTTACTAGATCATTCTTCCCTTATTAGATTGGTTTATGGTAATATTATTTGATGATATACTTGTGTACTTATTCTTAGTGGTGGATTACATGAGACACTTTAGGATGGATCTGAACATGGTGTGTGAGTGACATCTTTATGGAAATCTATTGAGGTGTCAGTTATAGATTCATAGATTCCCACTTCTCGAGGCATGTCTTATTAGACATGGGGTTGATAGTTGACCCAATAAAGATTGATGAAATACAAGCTTGGTTCATACCAAAGGCTGTGTTTCTAGTAGTACATTCTCATAGGATAGTTTTCCATTCACTATTGTTGAAGGTGTTGATGGAGTAGTTGACAACTTTGTAGTCTCCCCTTAATAAGGAGGATGGGGGAGGGTACCTCTAGTGGATGTTTGTTTCCCTTTTGTCTTCATTAGTTCATTAGTGGGGACAAACTAAGGCGTATCGATTGTGATATATTTTATGACCAAATATCTACATGAGTTTTCCTTGGGTGATTCTCTAAATGTGGGTAGTACATCTACCTTTCTTGAGGATATAAATTAACCCCAATTGCACTATGAGTAAAGGTGTTATGGGGGTTTCATGCTTTCTATTTTTTATCTATGATGAAGTGGTGATGATGAATAATGATACTTTGAGATCAGTTTGGGTGAACATGTATGTTATTTCTTAATATTATCTCTCAATTCATCACATATTAATAGGTTAAGGACAAGGTGATCAGTTTTAAATGGAAATGTCAAGGTATTATTTTGGGTGTCATGATGGGTATTCCTCAATCAACGAGTTGTGATTCCACCATTTTAGTGACCATATATAAACTCACTATGTAGGTATACTACCAAAAAACCTAAGAGCAGGGCTTAGTGGATAAATAGGGAAACTTATTCATACAAGAGGTAGTATGACTTCATGATTTCCCATGAAAAATAATTTATACCTATGATACATGAACCATGTTACAATTATAATTAGGGTTATGTGATTCTATGGTAATCAATTATAGTTGAGAACAGTATTTCTCCCGCCAGAGAGATGGACAATGAAATTGGACCATTTTGGTTAGCATAACTTTCTTTAACATTGCATGTTATTTTTTAGATAGTGGGGATGATCATATAATATTGGAATATATTTCATATAGTGATATTTACCAAACCATTATCTGTGTAGAACCATTTGGGGATATATATATATATATATATATGGGAGAATCTATAGGTCACATCTATACTAGTTAGGGCCAGGAGAATAATGTTTATGGGCCCATTATTGGTACACGTGATGGTTGTAAAATTACAATTCATCTAGGGTTGGGTGAGTACTTGGAAGGTCCAATTTGAATCCTATATGGTTAGAAAATGGAGGCCTTTAGGGTTCTTCAATGGAGATCACATTTTCCTATCCATCTCATATAAATGTACATTTTAGATATTTGACTATATTGGAAGCCAATCTCCAATGTTCATAGGTCGTATTTAGTTAATATTTCTGGTTAGAGAGGTAGCCTACCTCTTAACCCTAACACTATCATTAGGCTAGGTGCTTGGTGTTTTCCACATGTCGTAGCTAATGAGATATGTGCATGACATGTTTCATGTTATTGACTTGGGTGAGGAGGACATTGGCAATGGAGATACCTTTAAAGGTTCCCAATGGAATTTGAGGACTATTAGGAGAAAACCTACAGAGGAAAGTGTTATCCAATGGGTTCATGTTCATTTGTATCACACAATCCTCCAGGAGTTCTCATGGGAGTGAGTGTTATATATTATAGAGTGGTACACTCCTATCTGAGTAGGTTTTCACATTATGGGATTGAAATTATTGAAGGAGGGGAGAATGTAATCACTCTCATATTTATTTAAAATACTTTATAATATTTCAATGAATAATTTTTTGTAAGTAATGGAGTTAATTTTGGATTTTAGGGTTTATATATCCTTAGTATTGATATATTTAAAATATTAAAAATGATATATACCCCAAATTTAGTCTTTTATAAATAATTGAATATTTGTAAAATTGTGATGTAGATTGAAAATTATAGAGCCCTATTAAATGCAGAATGAGAGTTTTACCCCCAAAAATGACATAAATTTGTGTGGAATAGGTGTTTGGTTTAATTGTGGATGTGTGTGGATAAATAAATAAATATATTTTTTATTTTTTACATGGAATTTACCTAATCATACCATATTTAAACCCTCTTATACATTATTTACACTAGTTATTTGAATAAATCTAGAGGGAGTGACATGTTTTATTGATCTTGTAGAGATATGGATTCGAGAACACATTAGTGGTTGATCAAAGTATCAAGGATCTATATACCCCAACTATAATGATGTAAAAAAATTATTCTTCTATAATCAATCCAAATTAGTGATAGGGAGTTTGTTTTTTGATTTAATATTTGTTTTTAATTTGAGATGAATACGAATTAATTATTTCTAAATTAATTTGTGGTTTATTCTTTATTAGATAATCCAATAGTTTATATTTTTACTTAAGTATTAGTAATTTGAGATTTATTTTTCAATTTTTTCTTGTTGATTTGATAATCCAAATTCCTTGGATTCCAGCAATTATTGAAAAAAACACTAAAATCGATTATAACTCACTTTTTGTGATGTTCCTTTCTCCCTCCATTTTTATCGTTCATCATCAGTGATTGGTTGACTGGTGATTTGATGATACCGGTGAGGAATAATCATCTTTCCTTCATCATTTGGAATAAATTATTATTTTCATAGTTTTGATTATTGGGTTTAGATACATTATGGAATTGTGGAACTGAAAATATGAATCCAACAATGGTTAATGTAATGGTTTATATGTGAAATATATTTACCAGATCACTCTTGCTCTATGAAGATGAGTATTTTCAATATGTGGCTGGCTGAAATCCTATGAGTGGAGATGATGGAAACCTAGTTTTTTTGAGGACAATGGGTTTGCCAGTAGAGTCTCCAAGTGGAACGTTGGGATGATATTAACAATTTTTAATCCAATATAGTATGTCTAAAATATAACTTCTAGTAGGCCGTTGTTGTTAGTCAAATCAGTTATGAGAGTTATGGTCATGTTTTCTAGAGTAAATGGTAACACTAGATTCATGCAGGTGAAGACCGATGAGATTGAATTTTTATAAAATTACAATGTAAATGGAATATATTTTATAGGAACACATTCTATTTATACCCCTATAAGTGGGGACTATAGTTACACATTGAGTTAAATATCACACGATGTGTGATTTATTGACACACAGTGAGACCCTTAGCCAACCGACTTAACATGAAAAGGGTGTTCATTACTAAGAATCCATGTAGCATATTACTACATATGTTATACTCACACAACATCTAGCTCTATGAGAATGACACGATGTGTATAGGGAGTACATTTCTAGGAGGGTGTGTCAACCCACATGTTCAGTGTGGTGGGGAAGGCCACATGATTATTGGATAGAACACGAGCTTGGTAATATGAAAAACACTTAGTGTCAGTGTGGACCCTACACATCATGTGATATGGAGTAAAACTTCTATGATTAATAAAGTACTCAGACATGACTAGTGTACATGCGAAAGATCTGAGTACACAAGCAAGACCAAAGTACATAAGCTTTCCAAGATACAACACAATGAGTTTTTGTGGACCACTATAGTCTATGTATCATAAATGAACACACCATGTATTTGGAGAAAGTCATAACATATTTGATAGAAAAGACATAGGTAGTTCCAAAATCAAAGATACACACTGTGTAACCACCAGAGAAAATTCATGTACTTAATTTTGTAAAAGCATGATCCCATTGCCTTGTTAGACTATCAAGTGTATGGTCTTGGGAATGTTCCCTTGGCCCATTTCATTTTAGGGAAAATTTCCATGGTGGATCCCTATGAGTGGATAGAGAGTCATCAAATCACAATAATAGGATGTGTTCCCCTTATAGTAATTTTCTCAAATAGAGTCAAGAATCTCTCAATATGGCATGATGTGTGATTTAAGAATCTTGTACAAAGTTTCAAGGCATGTGATCACCATAAAAACATGTTTCCTCTTAGTAGCTTTAGAAATCCCATCTAGGCCTTGGTTGTGATCCTCTATCCATGTAATTATGTCTATTATCATTAAAAAAGATATAGTACAATTGTAGTGAGTATCTACGATAAGGTATTTCATTTTTATTGGTGCTTCTTCATTGAAAGGCCTAATGAGTATATCCTCTTAAATGGGTTGAATCAGTTACAATAGGACTCATAGAGTGAGTTATCCTACCTAAGTGTTATTTTATGCCTCTTGTAAAATCCTATACTGGTAGTATGGTCATGACTTTCTGTTAAGACTTAGTGACTATGTTTGAGCAGATCACGGATTTTTATTATGGTTATTATAAAATATTCTGATTTACTTGCTTTTTTGGGGATGATATTCCTACTATCTCTATGATTCTTTTTGTTTAGTGATATCTAGGTGTCCTGCTGGGTATGTTTATACTCACCCCTAGATGGGATCTTCCTATAAATTTCATGTCTTATACAGATGATATACCATTTGATATAGTCCTTGGGGGACCTAGAGAAATCGTAGAATAGTTAATCTAGATAGACCATAGAGGTTTTAAAGAGATAGTTTAGTCAACCTGTCCCTTTATTGTCAGTAGGTTGGGTTATTTTCTAGTTTTGGTTTGGTTGTATTTGGCTATTTCTTCTTTTTTTGTTCTAGTTATTATAATTTTTTTGTGGGATAAATGTTATTCATACATTTATATCATTAGTTTTTTTTATTGTTGTGCATTATACTAGTGTATGGGGATGTGTGTGTGTGTGTGTGAATATATACATTAGGGTAAGGCCTCCCACATGTGTGATATTTGTACATGCAGGTGTCCACCAACACACAACCTATTTTAGGAAGGCATAAAGTGTTATTATTTTCTTAGAACTAACTAGGTGGGTCATAGATCAACTTGCAACATTCAACCATTAACCATTGTATCTTCCTGGATGACTTGACCTCAAATCAGGGCATCATAAAACATATCTCATTGGAGTTCCATAATTTATATATGATTACACACAAGTATGTGGGATGAACCATTTGAATGATTAATGGGATTACATAAAAGAAATAATATATATGTAGGTCCTATATAGTAAGTTGGAAACAAATTACATGTACGCGATAATTTTAATTTAATGATAATAATACCCATGTAATTATATTAATAGATATCTAAAATAGAAGTTGGTTAGTCAAGATCATGATCTATCAAATACAAGAATTGAATATATATTTATTAAAAACTTATATTATTTAATACAATCTTACTTTACTAAGATAAATTACATGAATAAATAAAATATAATTATAAAATTATTTCTTATAATGCCCATACTATAATCCCTAAATATTTATATCAATTTTAATTTAAAATAAATAAAATAATGTATTTTTGTTTTCGATTATTTATGTACAGAACATGTACATATAAGACATATAGCGTGTACCCATATGAAACACCCTATGTGTTTGAAAACGTTTTACTACATGCTCACATGAAATAATTACAAAAAGTTTCATTTTAATTAATAAAACATGGGAATGTATTAAATTTTGAGGTGCGTTCTACTTTTAATGAACATGTATTAGCCAGTTTGGAATGAAAATTAATGATGTGTCGTTCAAAATTTAACCAAGATATTAATTTAAAATTTAGTATTATTTAAAATCTATCACATGTTGTGTTCTATGAATAAATAACACATGGAAACATGTTAAATTTTTTATGGAATAATTAATTTTTCATTCAATGTGAATTTAATGGGTAAAAGCTACAAACTGTGCACACAGAGGACACACACCATTTATCATTTACATAATGTACACTAATGGACACAATGTGAGTGCTACATATATATTTTTTTCCTAAAATTATCTTTAATCTAGCTACTCACTCTATAATCCCATAAAATCATGTTTCTCAGTTTTTGGTACTTTCATTTCATATATTTATTATATGATTCGAATTTAACCACAATGTTTTTGAAATTGGTGGAGAAAATCATGAAGTAAAATACAACGTTTAATCAAGTTACATGATGTGTAGTCTCTAGTTTTATTTAATGTTTTTTATAGTCATAATATTGTGTTTAATGAAAAAATATATGTATCCCCATGTATACCCAAGTATTTCATGGCTTGATAATCATGCAATGAATATAGATACATAATGTGTACATGTTGGTAACATGTCCTATTAGTCACTATTACAAATAAAATAATCTTGACACCGATGGATGGTTATATGTATTTTATTTATCTATTTTCAACCTAATATTGGTTATATATAGGTTAAAAAATAATAAATATCAACTTTCTTGATTAATTAAGGATAAACTTGTGAGAAAAAATTAACAACAAATGAAAAAAATCAATGAAAAATTAACAAATAATTTTAAATCGGGACTTGACCACTCTAAAACCACTTCAAGGTTCTAGAAACAATAAAATACAATTGACCCCTTACCCAATTATTCTTTTTTCATTTAATACAATGAATAAATCATAATAATATGAATAAGAATTGCATGTATCATGGTTATATCCATTGAAACAAAATGAATGAGTACCAGAAAATTAGAGGGGATATGTTCCCATTAAATTTATAATCAATTTAATAATAATAATACGATTAAAATCATTCCCTAATAATATTGTTATCATTAGAACCTCCATTTGTTTATACAATAATTGGGCTGAGAAAATAAAAATTATAATCCCCGTAGCGATAATCCACACATTCTCCCCAGATCTCAATTCATCACTAATGGTATTTCGGGTTCTATAACGATAGTATTGGGTGTATTAGATTTCCCCTATTGATCAAAACACTATCTTTAAGTGTTAATGGATTGATTCTTGTTCACCCTTTCATGAGAGGATGGTGGTAGTCATATTTTCTCTCACTATCTAGGGAGAATCTATAGAGATGTTATTAATGAAGAGAATTATTTAAAGAGGATAATATTGTGAATAATTTTAATAAATGGAAAGGAAATTATAAAAAATGTATTTATAGATCTAGAATAAAGAGTAAATATGTTTATATTGGCCCTTAAAATTATTTTAATTCATATAAATCCCAACAATGAATAACAATGATAATATAATTAATATATTGTAATGGTATGCATAACTCTTAAAAAATTATTATCATTTCTTTATTTAAATTCAAAAATATTTATTTAAATGATATTTAAAATATCATTCCCACTAGATCCAATATCTCAGTCAATATTTCCTTTTTCACATATAATGAACCTCAAATTATAAATATTATTTATTATCTATTTAAATAAATATAATATTAATAGTCACATTAATAAATTATTATTTAAATATTCCACATAGAAAAAATAGTGAGTGAATATATGGGATCAATGAAACATAAAAAAATATTGTTATAGAGTCTGGATAATAATATTTATTACCATTATAAAAATAGAATATTATTACATTTATGTCCAAGGATACACAATTAAAAATAGATATTTTCCGTAAATTTAAATATCATTGACTATAAACACTTAAATGAACCACTAGAGTATAAATTTAATATAGAAATAAAATATATATATATTATTTCTCCCTATGTAATATAATATCTTAGTCTCAATATCTCATCTATTATGTTTTATACTTCTTTTATCAACCTATATGTTTGATATGTCTTTATCTGACTACCTAAAATGAATCTATTCACTAAAATAGCCAATGAATTTAATATAAAAATTTTATTTTGAAAAAAAATAATGATATTTCACTATTAATAAAGATATAAGAGTGAAATAATTAATTTAAGTATTGATAAATCTTATATCACTCATGAAACCCCCAAAATATCCAAAATTTTCATGAACATATATAATCATGGATTATGTTAATAAATATGAGCATAAAATTAGGATATACACTATTAATAATATTAAGGTCTATGGTTTTTCACATAAGTTTATATATAATAATATCCAATGACACATAATATAGGGAATTTATTCCACCTGATTTGTCCTCATAATCTCTCATCTTGGAGATTACCATATCTAGAATTCATGAGATGAAGACTCAACCTCTTTTGAGTACATTCAGCTTAATGTTTTTATCATCTGATTACCTTTAGATAAATTCATAAGACCATAATTTAAGTAGTTTAAGAATATTTTCAAAACATTTTAATCTTCTCACCCAAGCAGTGGATTTCTATGACCATTTCAATATGATAGATACATAAAGACACTATTACATAACTTTTTCATAGAATTAAAATTTATATATGAGAAGATATTTGTCTATATTAATATGTTTTAATATATATATATATATAGTTAATATAAGGTAAAAAATAGTTGGTTAGGGAGAACCCATTCCATTAGTATTGAATTATCGGTTGAATGGGTAACTATAAAGAGGGATATTATTACTTATATTCAAAATGATTTATCTGTTATAAGGGAATGATGGGGTAGACAAGGTTCTTACAAAGAAACTTAATCATTCATAGTTTCACCATCGTAGGGGAAGCAATGTTCTTATTGAGATTTATGAGTGTACCTACACTGGGTCCACACTGGTTCTATTCTATTCTCATGGTTTCCTCGATTCAGGCCACTAGTGTGGGTTCTTTCAAAAATTAGATCTACCCGGTTTCATTACCAGAGAGGAAATTCTGGTTTAGATCGGTTCAGACACCCTCTTTAAGGATACAGAATTGTTGTGGTGGGAGGGTTATCAATACATAGGTGTCATTGGCTCAAATTCACACTTATTAGAGTTTCTTACTCATCGTTATGCAACTATAGTATTAAAGAGAGTATCATGGATTTCCACATGGCTCTCATTCGATGACAGTTCAACGACGGTTCTGGCGACCATGATGGTTTTATAAAGTGTGATGGAATTGAATTTTTTGCATTAGGGAATGGATTTTATTGTAGAGTATTTCTGATTTATGGAATCTACAGTCACAGTTCAAGGGATTTTACCACTAGACATCAATAAGGGGATATTTCAGATCAGGTTCATAGAAAGGAGTTTTCACCATACCATTGGAATCATATTTGGATGTTTTAGAGGGTATGCCAATTTCTATTAGTTTTTGACCCTTGAAGCACAACACATGATAGATTTCCGAGTAGAGGTGAGTTAGTAGAAGATGGACTAAATTTATTGATACTGTTGAGAAACTTTTCATTATTGATTGAACTAAATTGTTTATGGGTATGGGATTCTAGATTATTTGGATACGATTATACCTTCTACGTTCAATAGAACTTTTAGAAAAATTCACTAGGCCTTTATATTTTTTTTCTGGGATTGGGTGATGTTTTAACTGGATGTCGGTCTGATGACAGGGTATACTGGTGTTGTGGATGGTTTCAATAAGGTCTCATATGAGTTATTTATTTGAATTATACACATTCAAATTTGGTATGAGTATTCTGTTATATTAAATTAATTATTGTTAGCCTGAAAGCGATCTGAATGTCTGAGAAGGTATGAATGATATGGTATTTATATTATTGGGATTTGAAAAGAAATTTCACATTTTAATTATGGATATATGAAGTTTTTATAATTTTTATGATGATTAATTTTTGTGGCCACATTTGGTGTAGATGGATATTAATTTTTAGAATGGCATAATAAGATAAGAACATGGTTGGGGATATGTTTCAATCCATTTATGCTATTTTTCAGATGAATCAGTTGATGTTAAAGGATCATGGTTGTAGTTATATATATCAATTATGTATTATATTGGATGTTTGATTCCTTGGTTATTGGTTTCAATGTGTTATAGTGAAACTTAAGAGATGATATGGTAGAAGTACACAATGATATGTCATCAGGTGAGGATATTCTATATAGTTTTTATTTGTAAAACATTAGATTTTATGGACAGTTTTGTGGGAGTCTATATGTAACAATTAATTATAGTGGGGAAACTTTTGGGTACTTTATGATAACCTATATTCATTAATTTGAATATTATTATACTTTCTCCCAAAACATGAATGTTCTTATCCATTACATAGTATATGATAATATCATAAGAGTATTTGTTTCACGAAAATGTCATATTAGTTCCCTGCTATGTTGAGAACCCAAAACATCCATGAAAGTAATATAAAACTATGTTTTATATCTGAATAGATTAATTTGAGGAGAAAAATTATATAGGCTATCTGGGGGGATACTCGTAAGACTTTGAGTCACCTTCTCATGATGTATTCCCTGGTAATATTCAGTGTATGATATTATGAGAATGATATCCACTAGTAGAAAATACATATTTATATGTGGAATTAGATGTTTATATCTATGGACAAATGTATTAATCCTTATAATTTATAATTATTAATATTAATGAGTTTTATAAGTTGATTACATTGATTTATTTATGAAAATTGTGATGGAAAATGTTCATGGTGAGGTAGGATACATTGGGTGTGTCAAGAGTAATATTTCATTATTGAATAATGCAAGAATGGTTTTTTACTTCTATTATTTACAAAATATAGATATCTTAGTCCATTTTATGGAATTTATATAGACAAAATAAATCCATGGCCATGGTGTTCTATAAGAATTATATGATTCTAGAATTTCAACTAAAGAGACATTGAGAAAATTGGTTGATGGAACCAGAATGAAACTTGGTTGATTATAGATATCACAATAATGGGATTATACAACATAGAATGTTTCTTTATTTGGTGTTATGTGTTTGGAGAATTAAATTCTTTCTCTATGGGTGCTTTGGCATTTTTCTACACACCATCCATATACTTTGGGTTGTATCATCTAATGCCACTGAGAAAGAGGACTAGAGGGTGACACACTAAGTGAATCATTAATCATAGTTAAAGAATATAGTATTATTTGTTATTTAACACGTTGAATAAATATCATTCACGAATGTGGTATGGCAATTATTCATTTTTTCCTAATCGAATATATTTTGTAACCTGTTATGAAAGAAAATATTATTTGAGCAGAAAATTTAATATATATTTATTTACAATTCAGTGAATATTATATTGATTTATTTTTGAATAATTAGTGATATTTATTTTTTAAATAAATAGTCATTATATAAGGCTTGATAAATTTTACGGAAGAATGGTAGACCAATTTTAATGGACCGATAAGAAGTAATATATATTGAATATTACATCAATAAATAATATTTATTTTAATTTGCGAGTTTAAATAATTTCACTAAATAATAATAAAATTATTAATTTTATAGACATGTGGTTCCTCATGGATTACATAAATAATAAGGGTGCATGTTATATTGTTGTTTTCAACCCTTGCTGTATATAAACCCAATTATATTATTTTTTATGTAATATAATTCATTTTTTATGTATAATCAAATCCCTAGAGATATCCTTATCTAATAATTCTCTCAAAAATGGAGAGATACGCTCCTTTAAAATGTAACACCCTAGTATTTTTATGGTATTTCTCTTTTTAAATTTAATTTCTTTGATAGATTGTGTGGTACAGAACAACTAGCTTAAACAAACAAATAAATTTTATTATTATTTCAATGTTACTATTATGTCCAAGAAATTAAATTATAATTTATGAATAGTATTAACTAACTGAAAAAATATAACATGAATCCACTGGTTATCAATTTATTAGATAAAAAATATAAACCAACTTAATATAAATGAAATATTTGTATTTTTATGCTCCCAAACAAATTTTTTTGTTAATTAAATAAATTAATTATAATTAGAAAATGATATTAATGAAATATTCTTGTTACATATTCAATAAAATATTTTTTATATTTATCCAATATATTTTATATGTATAACGTAGAAGGAAACTCAATTATATGCATAAAACCTATATTTTCTTAATGGTAGTGTTAACACCTTTTAATAGAGAACCTATTTTAAATCCAATTATTAATGATTTTATAAATTATATTTGAAATAATAAAATTATTATTTTAAATAGAAATAAAAAATTACATTGTTTTAATTTTTCTTAGTTTTTGATAAGTTTCATGTGTTGATGAATAATTACAAAATATTTCCTTCAAATTGAAAATTTCTTTTTCATTTAAATAATTAAAAGTGATAGATTATTTTTTTATTGGTTTTAAAGTATAATTAGATTAAAATTTTATTAGTTAATCCAATTTTTTTAATTGGAATCAATTTCACATTTAATTTTGGTGTAAAAACATTTCAATATTTTAAACATTTTATTTTAAAACCCCATTTTCTTATTCCACCAATTAGATTAATTTAAAATTAATTACTGCATATTATTTTACTTGAATTTTGAAAAATAATTTAAATATTTATAATAATCTATTCCATAGTATCTAAATAGGGTTCTTTTAATTCATGTCATTATGAATAGTAACATTATTAATTTTTTTTATCAACATAGTTAAAGGTAAATCGAGTAATTAATGGTAAAAATAATATTCTTAATACTATAAAATTATGCTAAAACATGCCCCAATCTCAATTTATAAGTGTGTTTCTACCAAAATTATCATTGGGATGAGATAATAACCATTTTATGTAACTTGAATTAGAGTATTACATTTGTTATATATTATCTAAAGATAAGTTAAAGATTATATACTAATATTTTTAATAAATATATCATTTTTAATATTGGGTAATACAAAAGATAAATTCAAATATAAATATTAAATTGATATATATAATTTGTATATACATCATGATAATTTTTTTAAAATTTTTATGATATAAATAATTACCTTAAAGAATTATATAATGATGATGTTGTAATTATTTAATTAATGGAAATATCACATAAATGAAATTAATAATATTAAAATAAAAATAATTGGATGTAATTAATGTCATCCATGAATTTTATAGATGATATAGAAATAATAGGGGCCTAATTAGGTTTTTTTGAAGATATCATGTTTTTATGATATTTTAAAAATGTTGAGTAATGACACTACAACACATCCGCTGTTTAGCGGCGGTTGTTTAGCAGCAGTTCTTATAACTGCCACTAGACCTGTTTAAAAAAGGTTTCACGGAGGTTTATAATAAACCACCGCGAAACCCTGGTTTTTTTACAGTCGGCCCTTCCCCCTCCCCGACCCTCCTCACATTTCCCCCGGCCCCCCGCTTCCCCCGTGACCCTGGCCCCCTGCTTCCCCCGGCGACCCCGTGACCCCGGTGACACTGCTTCCCTGGAGACCTATACGAAACCCTGAGGTTGGTTTTTTAAAATTCAAACTAAATGTGAGTTAGTGTAATCCCATAAATTGAATCATTACTAGGTGTTATTAGTTCCAACAATTATGTAAGGATATTTAATCATTTCCTTGAGATTCTCTATTAAATGAGAGCATGAGAGTTATTCGTTGTCCTCATGAGTTAGAACTTAATTTCTAAAATGGAACTTAGGTTTTATGGGTGTTCATATGGTGTTTTGACCCATTTTAGGGGAGTTATATTCACATAATTCTTCACTTTAGTGGGTTATACATTCCTAGAGCATGATTAGGAACCTAATAGGTGTTATGGAAATTCATTATCTTTGGTAATGAAAGTCTAGGTATGTTATCAGTTGGATTATATTTAGTATAGAATAATAAGACTCCAGGCTATATTTTTTTTACATCATTGGATATAAGGATGTATAAGGATGATGTGAATATGGATATTATTGAAGAATTTTTCATTTCATTGGTAAATCATTGGGATGATGCATCGATAAACTTGTTTCCCATTGATTTATTGAATGGTAAAATGATCCATACAAGTATGGTTGAAATTATTAAAACATTGAGCTATTAAATTTTTATCATCTGTAATCTCCAAGTTAAAGAGAATTTGAATTTAAAGAAAATATGATTCAACCTAATGTTAGGGAAGATTTTATAAAATCATCTAGTGTCGTAAAATGATGAGTCAGTTTAGTTTTGGATTTTATTCTATATGTTATGGTGAACATGTACATGCCTTAGGAGGTGGGTCACACATATATATGATGGTTAATCTTATCAAGCATGCATCCAAGTGGTTGGTTACATATGTTTTTGAATATCTATTGGATTAATATTTAGACCATGTCCAGAACCCATAATCGGTGGTGGTTGGATCATGTGTCATTTTATGAGTTCTAAAATTTATTAAATGTTGAGTATTACACTCCTAAGGTAGGAATCATAAAGTTTAATAGGTTTAGTGCACCATTCCAAGTAGAGGGAACACAATAGTACATTAACTATTGTATATGGTAAGCACTGATTTTGAATTCCAATGGTGTTGGTAAATGAGAAATGATTTAGTTATTATAAGGAAGAAACATGTTGATGTGATTGGTGGTGTACACAACCCTTTAATTTTATGCTCATGCACTCTGATTATGTCATCATATTCATATAATATTTTATACTCACTAATAATATTTTATTTTTAATGCAAATGTTTACCTTTTACGAGAATTATAGATCAATCTTATTATGATTTATTTTCCCCAGCTCCCCCTAGCTGGACAACCCCCCTACTGGAGCCCACACCCTGGCTGGACATCCCCCTAGCTTCCCCCCCTGGCTGGACAACCGCCCCAGCTGGAGACCTTCCCCCCTGGCTAGACAGCCCCCAGCTCCCCTGGCTGGACAGCCCCCCATGTCCCCCTGGCTGGACATCCCCCAGCCCCCCTGGATGGACAGTCGCCCAGCCCCCCTAGATGGACAACCCCCCCCCCTGACTGGACATCCCCCCATCTCCCCCTGGCTAGATAACACCCCCTATTAGAGCCCCTCCCCCTTGGCTAGATAGCCCCCCGGACTAAACAACCCCCCGGATTGGACAGCCCCCCAACCCCCCCGGCTGGACAACCCCTCCCCTATAGCTAGAAAACCCCCCTATTCGAGCCCTGAACACACATACAATCATAATCAGCACATCATTCATTTCAATACAAAGTATCCCCCATAGGGTCAAAATCCATAACTATAAAATATAACAAATGAGGCTCACAGAGGACTCACACATTCATTAAACTTGATGTTTAAATTTAGCCTTTAAATGTTCCAAGAACGAATGTAATGAAATATATAGACTCAAATAAATCCTTAATGTGGTGTTCTTAGATTTGACCCTAGAGTAATGGTAGTTTAAACATTTCTTAAGTAGTTTCCTTGAAATGGGATTACGATCATTACCTGTAGGCCTATTTTTCTATTTCTTGGACTAAAATGATAAGACCTTAAGACTAGGGAACTTTTAGGCATTACCCCCTTATAGGGTCGATGCTGTATGTTTTTGTAATGGTATTTACAAAGGTAGGTAATTCCATTATAACTTAAAATTTGTGATAAATATTTATAGGGAGTTTCAGACCTGAGGTGCATTTCAGGTGAAATTTGGTCTTAATTATAACACATAGTTTCTAAAATGACACTTAGGTAGGATAGGTGGTCCTGAAAACTTTTGACCCTTATTTCAGTAATGTTCATCATGTAACGACTAGTTGTTATCAGATTGAAATTCTGAGGTAATGTTAAAACATATATAAGGTTTTTTGACCATTCTTATTCACTGTTATTAGTGTTGGTTGACTCAAGGAGTCGTTAGCATTATTTATAGTCATACAGGACAGTAAAACTCTACACAAGTATTTCTTATCGACCATTGAATACCAAGATTCATAGGTCTGATAATACAATGGATAGTATAAAGTATTTTCCATTTTGATTTTGAAAGCTCAGGGAACTATATGTTTATATATGTGGTAACTGTCATTTTTCAAAAATTTATTATAAAACCATATGTATTCAGTGGAAATAGTTCAATCAATGATCATATATGTTTTAATCTCCACTTATCTATGAGGTTGAGATACCCAGGTGTTAATAAAAAATCTATGTTATTCCAAATCTCTGGATGATTTCATAAAAATGATCAAGTGATTTGATATACTAATATGTTATTATTGGCTTATATACTTTATGTCATAGAACATGTTGATATAACTTAGAGGAGTGTCATTTGTACATTCAAATTTGAATCTAATCTAGAATGACTTTTAGAATATAGTTTTTATCTCTTCAATATAATGATGGTTAAACTGGGGAGGACCATTTGATATTGGTTGATGTTTATTTTGAATTACCATGGGGTGTGTATACATTAGAAACGTGTTAGTGCTTGCAATGTAACACACTGATGGAATGACTGGCTATGCATGCCACCTATTTAGACATCATTATTTAGTGATGCAATTACATGGTTATGCTTGAGGAATAAAAATACACATCTTATGGTAAACCCATCATATTCAGGTAGTGATGATTATTATGTGGGAGCAGTGGATCTCTTCTAATGAGGTAAACCTATTGTTGTTTTATTATCTTTTCCTTTGCGTGGTTTGACATAATTGGTTTGAAATCCATTAAAAAACAAAAAAAAGTTATTTAATAGAATTATAAATTCAATAAAAATATTACTAACCACTTTAAACAAATTTAAATGGCCACATGGGCATTTTTTATAAGCACTTGTCATGTGGGTTCCTTCAAATGAGAGGGATAAAAGGGAGAACGAGTTTGTTTGAGAGGGGGGGGGGGTCAATGGACTATTTTTATTTTGGAAGGTATGAATTTCCTTAGGCTTGAGTCTGGGAGCATTCCTTTGAGTGGTGACTAGGGTTACACATACATGGTTGATAGTGTTCTAGGTTTGGTTTTATTTTTGGGGATGTTTAGGTTTCATCCTATCCAGCCTTTTTATTATGTTGGTTATCATGTTCTATAATGTACCCGATTAATTTATATTTATTTTATGTCATGGTATGGTTCATGAGTTTTTCATTATTCTTACTGAATTTTAATTTATTTATATGTTTCATTGTTATTAAAACTATCTATTTTGAGCATGGGAATCTGATATAAGGATGGGTGATACTGGATTTTCCATTTGGAATATGTGATGTCACTACAACAAAACCGTTGTTTAGCGGCGGTTATTTGAATATATTTATTGATTTTTTTAATTCTATTTTATGAAATTCATTGTTTTTTGTGTAGGCACATTATGATATACATGGATAAAAGCTGGATCACATTACTGAGGAACACACCTCAGTATGTTAAGGGTTTGAATGAGTTTTTAGATTTTTCAATTTCTAATCGATCCGTTGAAGGGAGAATAAAATATCCATTTCCTAAATGTAAATTTAGAACATGGTTGAAGAGAGATGAGGTTTATGAACATTTAATACTGAAGCAATTCCCTGCTCAATATTTGTGTTGGATTTGTCATGGAGAATCGAACGTTACAGAAAGATTGAGCACTGTTGTTAATCCACAGAATGAGGTCCCAAGTTCATTGACAATGGAAAATGAAATGAAAAACCTAATAAATGATGCATTCAACACTGCAAGACACCACTATCAGCATCAAAACATATCAAAACAACCAAAAGAGGGTGCTACAAATTGCAACATGACAAGTGATGTTTTTGAGAGTGTAACACAGGCAGATCAAGATTGTCACATATCATTGGATCATCATATTGATTATGTGGAGCCAAATGTAAGAGGAAACTTCACTAAGGAAAATGTGTTTCATGATTTAGTTGATGATGAAAATCAAGAGTTGTATAGTGGGTGTTTGAAATATTCAAAGCCTTCATTTCTGATAAAGTTGTACCATATCAAATGTCTATGTGGAATTACAAATAAGGCAATGTCCATGATATTGGAATTGATTCGTGATGCATTTCCTGAAGAAAAAATCTCAGAATATTTTTATGATATGAAAAAAGTTGTTAACAATCATGTTCTGAATTATAAAAAAATACATGCATGTCCCAATGATTGTATGCTTTATTGGGGAGAGTATTCAAGTAGACAGAATTGCAAGAAATGTTCTTCTTTTATATGGAAGGTAAAGGGTGATGTTGGAAGTCTGAATGAACATAATTTCATGGAGAGGAAGAAAAGGAGCACACCTGCAAAGGTTTTGCATTACATTCCTTTGAAGCCTCGATTGCAAAGATTATTCATGTCATCAAAAACCGCCGAACACATGAAGTGGAATTATGTATATAATAACAATGATGGGTTAATGAGACATCCATGATATTCCCAATCGTGGAAGACATTTGATTCATTACATCTCGATTTCTCAGCTAATCCTAGGAATGTTCAATTGGGATTGGCTACCGATGGATTCAACCCATTTGGGACTTTGAGTACCAATTATATCATTTGGAAAGTTGTTTTGATCCCTTATAATCTGCCTCTGTGGATGTGTATGCAACAAACATCTCTTATCCTTTCGATGATTATTCCTAGAAAACAAATGCCTGGAAATGATATTGATGTATACTTGCAGCCTTTGATTGACGAATTGCGGGAGTTATGGAGCAACGGTGTTGAGACATTTGATGCTTCTTCTAAAACAATGTTCAAAATTCATGCTGCTTTAATGTGGACCATTAGTGAGTTTCCCGGGCTTGAGAATTTTTCTAGTTGGAAAACTTACACCATTTTGGATTCTCCCATTTGTAACTTTGATTTTGAGCCCAAACGGCTACCTCATAGTAGAAAATGGTTCTTCTTGTGTTATCTAAGATTTCTCGATGCATCTCATAGATTTCAGCTAAACAGATCAAAATTTAATGGTTCCATTGATCTTAAACCACCTCCAAAGTTTTCAAATAGTTTTGAAATATTGAAATAGCTTGAAAATGTTGAAACATAATTTTTGAAGGTTCATCATTTGAATGATAGCGGAAAACGGGTCCGAAGTGCATCATCAAGAAAAACCAGAACGCAACAATGGAAGAAAAAAATTATATTCTTGATACTTCCGTATTGGGAATTTAATTTATTGTGCCATAATCTTGATGTGATTCATATTGATAATAATTTCTGTGAGAATTTGATTTTCACATTTCTTAATGAGCATGTAAAGTTGAAAGATCATCTCAATGCTCGCAAAGACTTACAAGCAATGAACATAAAACGCGATCTCTGGCTAGATGAGAATGAAAAGTATCCTCCGAAAATTTTTTCAATGAAAAAATAGGGATAAAGATACATTCCTTTGAATGTTAAATAATGTTAAGGTATCTTATGGGTATTCAAGTAACAACTTGAGGTGTGTTGACTTAAAGAATCGTAAGTTACATGGATTGAAAAGCCATGATTCACATATTTTGTTACAACAGTTACTACCATTGGTACTGCGTACATTATTACCTGAAAATATTACTGTTGTTGTACTCCAGTTCTGCACATTTTTCAAAAAACTATGTGAGAAATCTCTACATCCATTTTAGCTTGACAACCTCCAGGAGAGGTTTGTATTGACCCTTTGCGCAATGGAGATGATCTTTCCTCCTTCCTTTTTTACTATAATGATGCATTTAACTGTGAATTTGGTTGAGGAAGCTAAATTAGGAGGCCCCGTTCATTATCGATGGATGTATCCAATTGAGAGGTACTTTATTTATAAGTTTTCCAGTTAAGTAAACAATTTTTGGTACTTAATTAAATGAATAATTATGTTTATTTTATTTCACAGATATCTTGGGCATTTGAAATCATACGTGAGAAATAAAGCTAAACCAGAAGGCTCAATTGCTGAAGGCTATGTGGCTGAGGAGTGTCTTACCTTTTGTTCTTGATACTTGGATTATATTGAGACACGATTTAATCGAGTTGGACATGGTGACGACACATCGACTGAATCTCAAATACATCAGAAATACAAAATATTTCATGCTATTGGCCGATCAGTTGGGTGGACTTCAAATGTGACACTGATTAAATTGGAATTATTAAAGGCACATAGATATGTGATGCTGAATAGTGAAATTGTAGATCCATTTATTGAATAGTTGAGGATACAAACAAAGAGACGAATGAGAGGCCGAACACTAAATGAGAAAGATATAATGAATGTTGTTAATAAAGAGCTTGTAGAATGGTTTTCACGACTTGTAAGTTCATAAATATTGCAATAAATATGAATATTAGTTTGACACATACAATTTGTAAATCTAATAAAGTATATTTCTTTTTTTCAGATCATGAATACTAATACTCGAGCAGAGGTGTCAGATGATTTGAAGTTTCTTGCTAGAGGTCCTCTAAAAGAAGTTAGAAAGTTCGACGCTTATAATGTGAATGGCTTTAGATTTCGTACAGTCGATCAAGAAGTGGGTTTGAGAACACATAATAGTGGTATATTTACATTTCCTGAAGTGGAATACTATAGAAAGCTACATGATATTATTTAATTAAACTACCACAGACATTTTTCGGTTGTTTTATTCAAATGAAAATGGGTCGATGTTATCAGAGGTGTTAAAAGTGATTCCTTGCAATTTACTTCTGTAAACTTCTCCCGCTTGATGGATGTTGGTGATTGTGAATTTCATGATCCATATATCTTAGAATCGCAAGAAAAAATGGTATATTATGTGAATGATGTTGCCGATGAAGGGTGGAGTGTAGTTTCTCACGTAATACAAAAATATTTTTATGATATGGGTGATGAAGTGGAAAATTTTACCTCTGAAATTGAATTTAATCAGCAACATGAAGCAGAATTATTTGTCCATCATGGTATTGAAAATATTAGTCTAGCAAGGATGAATAAAGTGGATGAAGCAGTGGAGCAGGGAACTGACATGATTGTAGGAGAACATTATTGTATGTAAAATTATTTATTTATTCAGCAACCACTTGTTTCATTTCTGCAGTCATTCATTATCATTGTTATATATATTTTGTCTGTCAGTACTCCATCTATTATCATTTTTTTTCAGAATAATTTTTTTGAAATATATATTCTGAACATAATTGTATTTGATTAAATGACTGGAATGCCAAGGAAGAAGCGATACATTATTTCATCCAATTCAGCGACATATGACGATCCATCTAGCTCCATACCCATGACATCTGAGGCACCAGCTTCCGACACCCCTACACCATCTCCCCCTGCACCATCTCTCACACCATATTTGGAGGACCCAGTAGAGGGTGATTCGTCGACTCCGCCTTCAGAAGCCTTAGTAGTGGGGTAGCGACGCGCCCCTTCCAGTTCATCCCGGTCATACTGGAGTGTCACTGTCATAGGTACAAATTTTAATTAAATAAATTTATTGCATTTTGTTTATACTAATTGTTTTCTCATTGAAGATGAAAAAAATGGAACCGTGGAGAAAAACATAAAACGTTCAGATGTTTGGAATCTGAATGGTGAGAAGATTTTTGCGCCATTTGATTCTTACGGGGTCCCTACAGATGATGTCTCGGGGTTACTTGGTCATATTCTAGGCTAGCTGGTAGCAGAGCCCATTTCCCTTCCCATTTCATATGACAATTGGAGACATATGCCTCCAAGCTAGAAAAATGAAGTGTTTGATTCTCAAATTAAGGTAAATTTATTACATTATGGTTTAATTGAATGTCATGTTACTAATATGTTCAAAATGAATTTCTTTATACATATGTTCTTCTACATTACCATTGCTGATGTGATAGCACAGAAGTGGACGTTGAAAAATCTAGGTAAGAAGTGGAAAGATTTTAAATGGAGATTATGGTGTGATGTCAACGATGCTTTGTTGACGGTGCTGCAAATGTATGAGAAGATACCCAGTGGGGTACCAAAAGAGTAGTGGAAAGTGTTTATTGACAGGCATCGAGATCAGAAGCGGATGGTATTGAAATATATATATATTACTATATTATCTTAATTTTACATTTATACATGTATATGAAATGGACATGACATTCAATACATCTTTCCTTAAATTTCATTTTATTTATTTTAGGACCTTTGAAGACAGAATGCGTCAAACCGAGCGAAGCAAGTTATCCCACACACTGTAGGCTCAAAAAGTTTTTCTCGAAGCCGAACGACATTGGTAATATTTTAATTTGTTTAAATATTTATAAATATTATCTGTTTAATATATTGAATTGTTGATTTATCTTTGATTAATGTAGTCACAGAGTCTAGTCCATGAAGCATCCAGAACTGAACTATGGTTCGATGTTCACAAGAAATTAGATGGATGTTTTGTTAATGAGCCTGCTAAAGAAGTTGGGGTATGAAGTCAATTTTTTATCATAATAACTTATTATTAGTTTTTACTATGTTAATATATATTGATATTTGATTTATAGGTCAAAATTAAAGAACTATTGGATGCCAATCCTGCGTATTCCTACTCTATCTCCCAGGATGACGCGGTTGCTAAAGTCCTTGGGAAGGAGCATCCTGTGAGAGTGCGCGGGATGGGTTTGGGACCCGTGCCATATGAGGTTTTTAGTAGGCCACCGGGGATAGATGCTGCATCTACTCCTAACTTTAGTCAGCCCATACCCAGAGATGCTAAGAAACAGATTGTTTCATTACGAAACACAGTTCACCAGCTGGGGGATCAGATATCTGCATTGTAGAAAGAGTTGACTGAAATACGTCAGCAGATGAGCATATATGCCCATGGTGGGAGTGCATCGATTGGTGGTATGCTGGTAAATCACAAAAAATCAAAATCATTTAGTTTTCTAACTTTTATTGGTTTTAAGTTTTAATATAAATATGCAACCGTATTTAATTTTCAATATAATGTTATTACAGGTGACATCACAAAGTGGAAATGAAGGTGGAGAGGGTGACGATGCATCATCGGACCCTGAGTAGTTGTTTTGTTGATGTGTAATATGGAAACAGTTGGTTTGTAGATGTAACATTTGTGGCACATATTTTCCACCACACATTTTCATGTCCTAAAATTTCCTTGATTTCTAATTTTCCTTTTATGAAATTTATTGATTTCTGATGTTTCTTTTTATGTCCTGATTTCTCGAGTGTGGTATACATCATTCCATTTAGGCCTGTGTTTGAATTGGTAGTCGATATTTTGGATGATTAGGAGTTAAACCCATTGTTGATGTGTTGAACAAATTGGGTCATTTCATAGAGATCAAGGGGATAGTGTTGTGGACACTTTGGTGAGGTAGAATATTTCTACACTTATCTTCTATCTTTAGGAATAAATTGTTTGACTATCCTACTAAGAAATTTTCTAAGGGTCCTGTATTATTATTTATATATGTGTTTGGTTATGAATACTTTATTACTTATGGTTATGAGGAATGGGAACATGGGGGAACACTCTTTAAAGAAGAACAAACTAAATAAAGATAGTAAACTAGTTAAGAGTAAATTAGAAGAAAAAAGTGATTCGCTTGTACTTTATGGATTTTCATGATATTACTATGCATTGAATCATATTGATTGATAATTTATGATATGGATTACTTCTTGTTTTTAACATTTAAGAAACTCTCGACCATTATAATAAGATAATTTTGTAAGGATGGTAGTAAAAATAATTTTTTTGGAAACTAGAATATAATAATTTATATTACAATTAATCATTGAGGTTTAAGGTTTTACTTGTTGTTTTCTAGACTTCAAGTGATTTGGGGTGAACTTTATTGGGTTTAATTGGTGAGGCTAAGAATGGATTTTTAGTGTTTAATTCTCTAATGCATCCTGGTATCTATCCCTAAGAATACTATTCTCATCTATCTCACTTCATCTTGAAACAACAGTCTCAATACCTTAAATGAAATTCTTGAAGTTCTTTGACTCTTTTTCAAAAAAAAGGTTCTTATTCATGAAGGTATCCACATTAATGGTCTAGGTATCATGAAGTTTCTCTCATGGAATTAGAAGTCAGGTAAGAGTAATGTATCACAAGCACTAAGGATAAAAATATTATCAATGTGTAAAATTCATGTCATATTTGAAAAGATAGGTACAAATAATCATACATGAAAGGTTAGTATCCCCATCAAAACCCCTCTGACTATTTATAGGCCTAGGTTGGAGAAGAGTTTCATGAGCAGGAGGCCCATATTTTCAGTTTTTAGCAGTTCCTCTCCTTCATCAACTCTCATTATGGGGGCAAAATTATTTGACATCAAATAACTCACTCAGTACAGGAGATATTATGGAATAAGTTTAAATATTGAGGTAAATACATGACAAAAATGGATCGAAATCAACATAAGGATTCATGAAGGACTAAACCTTCACACACAAAATGGTTCTTCATGATGGTATATAAGGCATCATAAAAGATAACACACATAAATGATTACAACCATTTCACAATGTATGTCTAATCGTAAAGGTCTCCATCATTCATGAAACGTACCTCATAGGTGGTAACATTCATTAAAAGTATCTTATTACCTCAAAATCACATATAAATACCAAGCATCATTTGACATTTAATGGAATTAAAACATTGAAGTTTTTTTAGAAGCTCTAAAATTTTTAAACTTAAACCATCATGAGGAAAATAGATGATTGACCCCTATATGTAGTTATCTTTCATGAACAACCACCCTTGAGCTCTTGAAACTCAACACCATGGCTGTGTTAACTCTCACAATGGTTGATGATATTTGTGATATTGGTAAAACCCCTTACACTTCATATGGTTTTGTGGGACATTTTTCTTTCACGAAACATGTCCTATAGGAACTAAGGCATTTCCCAAGGCTGGGGAACCCAGTTTCAAAAATCCATAACCTTTAAGAAATAGATAAACTTTAAAAAACCCTTTCATTTCATGTAACCATCCATATTCATGAAAATCACATCACATTTCCAAACATGATTCCTCCTTTCATCAAACCCATCATCATAAATGTTGATTTCTCAATTGTCTTATACCATTCAAATTTGGTTCATTCATGGCCAGATCTTCCACATGACTAGTATCATCAACCCTTATTTTAGTTTAATTTTTTTCAGGGCAGTGGTGCAGTAGTAACAGAAAATATATTTTTTTTGTTTCTGGGCAATTTTTAGCGGCGATTTAAACCGCCGCTAAATCATAATTGGCAGCAGTTTAAACTGCCACTAAACGCGAATTTTAATTTACCTTTAGCGATGGTTATAACTACCGCTAAATAGTCGCATCGGCTACCTCATCCCGCAACGATTCTGATGGCTTTAGCGGCGGTTTTATGGCGGTTACATTTTAGTTTATTCTCGGTGGTTATCACCACCGCTAATAAAGGGATACCGACGACTCGTGAAACCGCTGCTAAATTAAGAAAAACCATCGTGAAATGAGATAGTTATGATGCTTTCCTCAAACTGCCGCGAAACGCAAATAACCGCCGCTAATAGATTGTCGACGCCTTATTTGGCGGCAGTTTATAAAAACTGCCGCCAAATGGTATAGCGGCTTTTAAATGCACCGCTAAACGTAAAAAAAACCGCCGCTACACGGCGGTTCTGCTGTAGTGTGAATAGTTTTAAAATTGACATTAATTTGAAATTAAAATAAATAATATTTTATTAAATGATATAAAATTTATAAAAATATAAAATTATTAAAAATTATTGGACAATGTTATAGATGCTACCCATGATTCATTTTTGGTTTTCATGGAATTTTATAGTAACTATATTATGTATTATGTAGTAAAAACACATGTTGTCACGGAAAGAGTAAACGAGATTAAATAAGGGTTATGGAAAATAGATTATGGTAAAAATGTGACCTAAAATTGACTAAAATTTATTCATTGATAATTTTTAGAACCATATTATTTTTATATTCAAAATGAATCACATTTAATCCATTTTTATTTTAAAATTAATCAAAATTCATTTAATATTTTGAGAGGTTCAAAAAGTGCCCCCTCCTCAATTATAAAAGAAAACCTCCTTACATATTGTTTAAAACAACTTTGAGCCTTCTATATTGACAAAATATTTTCCATTTATCACCCTAAATTATTATCCATGTTTTAGGGGTCTTAGTAATATAAAAATAAAAATATAGATCCCTTAAAAAAGATATGAAAAAGAAGTCCACCAAAGAAGAGGTAATCTTTTTCACCAATTCAATCACATTCATTTCTTCTTATAATTCCTCTTAATGTGTTGTTAAATTTATAAAGTAATAAATTATTTATTATATATATTATGATATTTTATTATAATTATGGTACAACCATATTCCACCTTTCATCCATCATATGAAAAATGAAAGCGTCGTGCGTTCATACGTAGGGCTTATCGTCTCCAAGCCACACTGTAATTTTTTCTTCATCACAAATATATTTTCAGTTGTATAATGATGATTAAAATTTATATAAATAAAAAATATTACATTATAATGATTACATATAATTAATATATCTTCCAATTCATTTCTCTTTCACTATTTATGGAATGATACTGCCGCACGTGCATAAGTACGTCCTCCTATATCCATGACTTGATGCAATTAATTTTCCTTATTAGCCATTAAATAATTATATTAAAAATGTATATAATGATTGAATAAAATATAAATAAACAAAATATTATTCTTTATTATATGGAAATATATCATATATATTAGAAATACTACTTACACGACAAAATAAGGATAAGAATACAAAGTAGTTCACACCCAATAAAAGGGTAATAACAAAATGTTATTAAAAATTGAATAATAGGATCTTATATTTTATAATAGATATTAATATGGTTGTTTTATAAATTAATAACTTGATTTAAACTGTTATATAGGAGGTTAAATCATGTTCAACTAATTTAAAGTGCATGGTAAGGGACTTTGTCTCAATCTTCATTAACTGAGGCATAATTTGATGTTATGTATAAGGCCCCAGCCTTAAACCTTACTTAATCTTGTGTTATTACAAGAATACACCTTGAGGATCTTTTCAGGTTTAGAATTTTAGAGAATTAGATCATAAAACATGCATTACATTCCACATTTAAACAAAGTGGTTACATAAAATATAGTATTCATTTTTCCCATCAATGGAAACATATTTAAAATAAAACATGGATTCTTTCTTGACACTTCCTTGACAATTTCATCATATCATGTACCTTTCCATTGACCTGTGAAAAACATTTCAAAAAAAACTTGGGATGAGAATAAAAAGCTCAGTATGGGTTATAAAAATATGGAAAGGAAACATGAGTTCATATATACATAAGAATGAAATCATACGTTACCCATAAAACATAAGCACTTTAACATACCTCATCAAATCATGAATAAATCACAGAAATCATAAGACATAAAGGTAACTTGAGTCATTCATAACATTCTTACGTAGGGAGTAACCCTCTTGGTTACGTTTGGAATACCCATCACAGTATATTCCCTAAATCTCTTCGGAGAAACCTTAATGTTTCACTCCTTCATGTTACCCAATGAATTGGAGAGCTATATCGGGCTCACCCACCGTTAGTTTATCACCAAACCACCCATCTTCATAATAATGCCCAAGAACAACAACATAATCGTATCACATAAAACATGCATAAACAAAAACATAACATTTCCACCACTTAATCACAAGATATCAATACAACACATTGATATAAAAACATTATCAAAACCATTTTCAATACCAAAATAAAATAAAATTAAAACATGGTATTTATTTTTCTTTTAAAAAAAAGTTATGGCTTGTAGAGGAAACCGAAACTCAAATAATGGTCACGGCGGCGGAGAAGTCTTTGTCGCCACATACGTACGACAAAAAAATTCCCTCTTGTTGTTTAGTAAATACTTCATATAAAAACGATTCCTTTTGAATAAACATAAAAGTCAAAGGGGTTTATACACCGTATAAAGGAAAGTTGTGTATAAAACAAAATATGCCTCAATGAAAGGAGATTGAGACGAAGTCCCATACCTCGGGTCCGACTTGACTCGGTCGTTCTTTAATCTCCTGAATAATAAACTTGAGTTAATTTCTACTTGTTTAAGAACCTTTTTCAAGTTCATTATTCCTTTTATATCACTTATTACCATGTTATGGACATTATTTAGTCATTTAAGTTAATAACGGTCCTTTTTTCGTTATTTGGTACTTGAGTCAAAAGTGAACTTCTTATATTTACAAGTTGTTAACGTAGTCAAACATACATTATCTCAAGAATGATATTAATTATTTATATGACATATATTTCATATATATACAGTATATACATGCATTTATAATATTACATAATCATTTAAAGGTAATAAATGAAATGCACTGTTCATGGAGACGGTAAGCCGTACGTACGCATGAACGCTACTTTCATTTCTATTTCGTATTTTATAGAATGTAATCCTAATGATATAAAGGTATATTATAATTCCAGTGTAATATAATATATAATATCATAACTCAATCCTTTATATGTCCCACATATGGTATTTAACGAATCAAATCACTTTGAGGGGGCGGTAGTCCGCACTTCCTTATTTTAAGATATCATGTTTACCCATAATGGAAACCATAAAGGTATGCCCAAAGATGAAAAATAAAAAAGCTTAATGAAAACATCAACATATCATATATCATATATAAATATAGTGTCATCTTAATGGACACCTTTGAAGGTGTTAAAAGAATGTTGAACAATCATCGTTTCGGGAGGCATAAATTCACCATCCACGGAAACTGTATGTTCTTTAATCATTAGATGTGTGTGTGTGTAAGTGTAGCTCGAATCCTTCTTATAACCACATCCTAGTATATTGAAGATACTGTAGTTGTTACAAAATAAATGAATAAAAAGATTTTAGGGGGTTGGAGAAGAAAAATAAAACAAAAGGACTCAAGTGAAGACATTACCTTAAAATCGGGTAACTCCCTTTGGTTTGAGCTGAAAGGCTTCCTTGGGAAGGCTTCTTCCAAAAGTGAGGCTCCAAGGAGTAATAGAGGGATGTGGAGAGACAAAATGGTAAGGGGTTGTCCAATCCAAAGTCTTTGGAATTGTGGGTAAGGAGGTAGAGGTGGGGGCCTTTTATAAGAGGAGCGGAGGGGCACTCTTGGAAAGTAAAGAAATGTTACTTTATTTTAAAATGAGTTTCGGATTAAAAAGGTCCCACATTGATATAATTAGAGGTTAAGGTGATAAGGCTTCTAAATCCACCCATCCAATAGGTTTTGGACATGTTTAGGTCATATATTTTACATTATCATTTCATTTTATTTAATTCCTTTATTAATGAGACAATCACTGCATCATCATGATGTCATAAATGATTTAATATATTTAATGTCTAAAAATTATAAAAAAAATATCATGATGTAGTAAACCTTTTTATCTTTCTAATTAATATTTATAGTCAAAAATCTTACTTGTATAACTCCATGTAAAAAGTATTTTAGTAAAACATCTCATGTTTGTGTCATTTTTAGTTTTACATTAAATAAAAAGTTATTTATGTCATTTCCCAACCAAAGTAGCTCCATGGGGTCCCCAAGTTTACCCATGGATTTTCATGGTCGGCCATGACACATCCAAAGAGGGTAGGACATGTTTCAAGCTCATCTCATATTATTAAAACAATATTTTTACCTTAAACCACACTAATTACCTCTAATCGCGATTAAAAACATAAAAGTTACTATTCACCAAAAAATTATTTTAATCCCATTGAACCAAATTTTACTTCTTAATGAAAACCATGTATTTCGGATTTTTGAAATTCAAAACACAAAGATGAAAAAATTTCATTTAAATGGAAAATCAGTTTTTATATGTACCACTGAGTGATTTCACTATTCATCAAAAATTGAAGTTTTTCAGAAAATTACCAAAAATTCACCCTAAGATATATTTGATATTCTGAATTCAAAAATGATTTCTATTTTACAAAATTCAAATAATATAAGTTACATTAATTAATTTAATAATTAATTCCCACTGTCATGACAAATAGCGTGTTTTTATGAAAAAATAAGTATCAAAAGATTGACACCAGTTTAAGTCCAATTTCAAAGTCAAATTGATTCCAATGACCACCATTTAATTAAATGGTAAAAATATATTCTAATTCCAATTCAAAAAAAAATCAAAAGATAATATAATCATATAAATAAATTAGATTAAAAAGAGGTTTTGAATTAAAATACAACATTTTCAATATTCATTAAAAAATAAACTTTATCGGAAAAATACCAAAAAATCACACAAAGTAAATTTTGATGTCCCAATCATAAATAATAAGTTTATTTTGACAAACATAGCTTATAAAATTGTCAAAATATAGATTTAAAAATGGTTTTCTATCAAAAGGCAGTAAAACAATCTTTTAAAAATATTAGTGTATTCCATGCTTAAGATTTGATTTATTTTCATTTTAAGCCCCTAAAACACTATAAAATTAATTAATAGACATAGATAAAAATATCTAATATTCATTACCTACTTGGGATGTTACATCCTTCCCCCCTTTAGAAAATTGCGTCCCCGCAATTTATTTATTTATCAAATAAATGGGGGGTACTTATCCCTCATTGCATTTTCAGATTCCCATGTTGCCTCTTACATCATGTGGTTTTTCCACAAAACCTTTACCCGATTAATCACCTTATTCCGTAACACTTGCTCCCTGTGGTCAAGAATCTAGACCGGTTGTTCCTCATAAGATAGGTTCTCTTACAGCTGAACTACCTCTGAACTCGATACATGAGATGGATTTGGAATGTACTTTCTCAGCATCGAAACATGAAAAACATTGTGTACCTGAGATAAACTCGGAGGTAAAGCCACTCGGTAAACAACTGATCCAAATCTCTCCAAAATTTCATATGGTCCAATGAAACTTGGACTCAGCTTTCCTTTCTTACTAAATCGCATCACACTTTTCCATGGTGAGACTTTGAGAAAAACATGATCACCTACCTCAAAAGATATATCCTTCCTCCTGTTGTCCGCATAACTCTTCTGCCTGCTCTGAGCTGTTCTCATGTGTTTCTGTATCAGCTGAACTTTTTCTGCCAACTCTTCTACCAATTCTGGTCCCATCAACTTCCTTTCACCCACTTCATCCCAAAATGATGGAGTTCGACACCGCTTCCCATATAATGCCTCAAATGGTTCCATCTGTATACTGGAATGAAAACTGTTATTATAAGAAAACTCAACCAAAGAAAGATGGTGGTCCCAACATGCCTGATAATCCATCGAACAAGCTCGTAGCATATCCTCTAAGGTCTGAATTCTTCGTTCTGACTGCCCATCTGATTGAGGATGAAAAGATATACTAATATTTAATTTAGTACCCAACGACTTCTGAAGGCCTTTCCAAAAGTTAGAAGTGAACCTGGGATCAAGTTCAGATACAATGGAGAAAGGAACTCCATGTAACCTGACTATCTCTTTAAGATACAAACGGGAAAGTTGATCTAGGGAAAAAGTATCTCGTATAGCAAGGAAATGAGCAGATTTAGTCAAGCGATCAACAATAACCCAGATTGCATTATTACCTCGAGGGGTCTTCGACAATCCCACAATGAAGTCCATGGATAATTTCTCCCATTTCCACTCTGGAACTGGTAAAGGATGAAGCAACCCTTTCGGTAACTACCGCTCTGCTTTAACCTGTTGACATGTCAAACACTTCACAGTAAAATCAACAATATATCTTTTCATTCCATCCCACCAGTAATACTCATGCAGATCTCTGTACATCTTATTACTGCAAGGATGAACTGAAAACGGAGAACTATGAGCTTCACATAACAACTCTCTCTTCAACTTTGAATCACAAGGCACACAAAATCTATTCCCAAATCTCAAAACGCAATCATTATCAATGTTGAATTCAAGTAACTTACCTTTCTGAAGCAGCTCTACCTTTTTCTGCAACTCACTGTCTTGCTTTTGTGTTTTCTTGATTCTGTCTGATAGAGAAGATTTCACTAATACCTGAAACAAAACAGAAGAACATCCTACACCAAAAACTTCTATGCCAAAGTTCATCAAATCCTTAACCAAAGGATCAAATTCCAAATGCAACATTTCTAATGAAGCATTACTTTTTTGACTCAAAGCATCAGCCACTTTATTTTCTTTTCCAGGATGGTAATGAATTGTACAATCATAATCCTTGATTAATTCCATCCATCTCCTCTGTCTCATGATTAACTCTTTCTGAGTGAATATATACTTTAAACTTTTGTGATCGGTATATATTTCACACTTTACTCCATACAAATGATGCCTCCATATTTTTAAAGTGAAAACAATAGCAGCTAATTCCAAATCATGTGTAGGGTAATTTACCTCATGAGTTTTCAACTGTCATGAAGCATAAGCAATTACCTGATCATTCTGCATTAGGACACAACCAAGTCCTTTCAATGAAGCATCACTATATATAACAAACTCACCATTCCTGGAAGGAAGTGCCAAAACTGGAGCATTCACCAATCTTCTTTTCAGTTCCTGAAAACAATCATCACATTCTTTTGTCCAGATAAACTTAACACCCTTCCGAGTTAGCTTAGTCATTGGACTAGATAACCATGAAAAATTTATAACAAACCTTCGATAATAGCCTGCTAAACCAAGGCAACTACGAATCTCTGTTACATTTGTTGGTCTTGGTCATTCTTCAACAACCTTTGTTTTTGCAGGATCAACGGTTTTCCCATCTTTAGAAACAATGTGACCAAGGAATGAAATTTTTTTCAACCAAAACTCACAGTTGCTGAATTTCACATACAATTTCTTTTCTTTTAGGGTTTTCATAATAACCCTTAAATGTATTTCATGCTCCTATTTACCATTAGAAAATGCCAAAATATCATCAATAAAAACCACCACAAACTTAACCAAGAACTCATGGAAAATTCTATTTATTAAGTCCATGAATACAGCAGGTGCATTGGTTAGCCCAAAATTCATTACTACAAATTCATAATGGCCATATATTGTATAGAACGCGGTGTTCGGAACATCCGATTACTTTAACTTCAGCTGATGGAACCCCGATCTCAGTTCAATCTTTGAAAAATACCGATCTCCCTGTAGCTGATCAAACAAATCATCGATATGAGGCAAAGGATATTTGTTCTTAACAGTGATGTTATTCAAGGCTCTATAATCAATGCAAAGTCTTATAGAACCATCTTTCTTTTTAACAAATAAAACAGGAGAACCCCATGGTGATGTGCTAGGTCGAATGAAACTTTTCTCTAATAAATCTTGCAATTTCCCCTTCAACTCTTAAAGTTCAATTTGAGCCATTCGATAAGGGGGTTTCGAAATTGGCTTAGTATCAAGATCTAAGTCAACAGTAAATTTAAATTCCCGATCTGGTATTATTCCAGGAAACTCATCAGGAAAAACATCAGGATACTCATTTACTACTGGCACATCATTAATCTGGACAGTTCCTTTGTTTTCAACAATATGTGTAAGGTAACATTCATTTCCATCTTTTAGAAGTTTCTCGGCCTCTTGATATGTTATCAACAGTAAGGGTTCATTCATGTACACAAACTGAATGTATTTCTGAAAAGAAACTTCTTTATCTCTACAGTCAGTCTTAGCATGGTAAATAGAGAGCCAATTCATACCCAGGATAACATCAAACTATACTAGAGGTAGAACAATAAGGTTTGCAAGTAGGTTCTTTCCACGGATAAGGATAGGATGATTCTTATAAATTCTTTTTGCCTCAAAATTTTCCCCAGGTGTTTTTACGACAAGTTCAGGAGTCATTTCCTGAGATGGTATTCTCATTTTACTAGAAAAGGTTTCAGAGATGAAAGAATGTGTAGACCCTGAATCAAACAACACACTGGAATAATCTGAAAAAACAAACAAAGTACCTGATACAACTTCATTTGATGGCTCGACATCTGCTGAAGTAGTTGCAAAGGATTTCACCACCCCTTTCTTCTTTTAGTCTAACTACTTCCCATCACTTGAGCTCTTTGTCAGACACTCATTTGCATAGTGACCCATCTCATTGCACTTAAAACATTTCATTAACTGTAAATCAAATTTGGAATTACCATCACCTTGATTTTTTTTAGTGCAATCATGAGCCTTATGTCCCATATTACCACATCGGTAGCACTTTATAGAATTCAGAAGACATTCCCCAGCATGCCTTTTTCCACATTTATCACAAACTGGAAACTTAGATTTCTTACCATTAGACTTTTTTGAAGTATTCTTCCCTTTCTCCTGCCACCTCGGTCTCTTCTTCTGTTGGTTGTTATAGAACACTTGATCATCGGAAAACTCCATTTCCACCTTCTCAGTACATTGAAAAATCTTTTCATAACTTTTAAACTCATGAGAAGCTAATGAACTTTGATATTTTGGCTTTAATCCTGAGTAAAAACGATTGATTTTACTATCAAGGTCTCAGATAAAATTAGGGGCATACCTTGCCAATCGAGTGAACCTTTCTTCATAGGCAGCCACTGAGTCTTCCTCTTGCCTCAATTCCAAGAATTTCTTTTCCATCCTAAGTCGAACATCCTTAGGAAAATACTTCTTAATAAACATACCTTTGAATTCATCACATTCAAGAGCATAAATCGCATCGGCGTCCTTGATATTTTTAACCATCGACCACCACTGATCTGATTCACCCTCCAAAAGGTAAATAGAAAGACTAACCTTTTGATTGTCTGAACACCCCATGACATCGAAAATCTTCTCCAGTGCTTTAATCCACCCTTCAGCTAACACAGGGTCAGATGATCCTCTGAATGATGTGGGATGCTGCCTCATGAAATGTTCCACCACTGACATGTTCCTCTATGGCTGATCTGGCTGATCTTGTGCATGGATACCACCAACAAATATTTCATGTGTCAACTCTGCCATTACTGCAACAAACTATTCAGTTCCAATTCCGACCATCTTAGGATGCTGATTCGGAAGGTTATTTCCTTCTGTATGCCTTCCTAGCACTGCTTCCCTGTTTCCTCTGTGGAAAACCATTATGAACAAACATGTATTAGATGAAGCGACATGGTAATCTTTAAATTCTATATCATTTCAATCTGACCATAATTTTTTTTGGATAATCATTTAATATAATTCTAACTCCTAAAGTTATCTAATCCAAACATTGATACCAACTATAAGGCCCCAGCCTTAAACCTTACTTAATCTTGAGTTATTACAAGATTACACCTTGAGGATCTTTTTAGGTTTAGAGTTTTAGAGAATTAGATCATAAAACAAGCATTACATTCCACATTTAAACAAAGTGGTTACATAAAAGATAGTATTCATTTTTACCATCAATGGAAACATATTTAAAATAAAACATGGATTCTTTCTTGACACTTCCTTGACACTGTCATCATATCATGTACCTTTCCATTGACCTGTGAAAAACATTTCAAAAAAAACTTGGGATGCGCATAAAAAGCTCAGTATGGGTTATAAAAATATGGAAAGGAAACATGAGATCATATATACATAAGAATGAAATCATACATTACCCATAAAACATAATCACTTTAACATACCTCATCAAATCAGGAATAAATCATAGAAATCATAAGACATAAAGGTAACTTGAGGCATTCATAACATTCTTACGTAGGGAGTAACCCTCTTGGTTACGTTTGGAATACCCATCACAGTATATTCCCTAAATCTCTTTGGAGAAACCTTAATGTTTCACTCCTTCGCGTTACCCAATCCATTGGAGAGCTATATCATGCTCACCCGCCCTTAGTTTATCACTGAACCACCCGTCTTCATAATAATGCCCAAGAACCACAACATAATCGTATCACATAAAACATGCATAAAGGAAACATAACATTTCCACCATTCAATCACAAGATATCAATACAACACATTGATATAAAAAATTATGAAAACCATTTTCAATACCAAAATAAAATAAAAGTAAAACATGGTATTTATTTTTCTTTTAAAAAAAGTTATGGCTTGTAGAGGAAGCCAAAAATCAAATAATGGTCACAGCGGCGGAGATGTCGTTGTCACTGCATACGTACGACAAAAACATTCCCTTTTTTCGTTTAGTAAATGCTTCGTATAAAAAATATTCCTTTTTAATAAACGTAAAAGTCAAATGGGTTTATACACCGTATAAAATAAATTTGTGTATAAAACAAAATATGCCTCAATGAAAGGAGATTGAGACGAAGTCCCATACCTCGGGTCCGACTTGACTCGGTCATTCTTTAATCTCCTGAATAATAAACTTGAGTTAATTTATACTTGTTTAAGAACCTTTTTCAAGTTCATTATTCCTTTTATATCACTTATTACCATGTTATGAACATTATGTAGTCATTTAAGTTAATAATGGTCGTTTTGTCGTTATTTGGTACTTGAGTCAAAAGTGAACTTCTTATATTTACAAGTTGTTCATTTAGTCAAAAATAAATTATCTCAGGAATGATATTCATGATTTATATGACATATATTTAATATATATCCAGTATATAAATGAATTTATAATATTACATAATCATTTAAAGGTACGAAATGAAATCCACCGTTCATGGAGACGGTAAGCCGTACGTACGCATGAATGCTACTTTCATTTCAATTTCGTATTTTATAGAATGGAATCATAATTATATAAAGGTATATTATAATTACATTTTAATATCATATATAATATCATAACTCCATCCTTTATACGTCCCACATATGGTATTTAACGAATCAAATCACTTTGAGGGGGAGGTAGTCCGCACTTCCTTAAATAAAGATATCGCGTTTACCCATAATGGAAACCATAAAGGTATGCCCAAAATGAAAAATAAAGAAGCTTAAAGAAAACATAAACATATTATATATAATATATAAATATATTTTCATCTTAATGGCCACCTTTGAAGGTGTTAAAATAATGTTGAACAATCATCATTTCGGGAGGCATAAATTCACCATCCACGGAAACGGTATGTTCTTTAACCATTAGATGTAGGTGTGTGTAAGTGTAGCTCGAATCCTTTTTATAAAAATATCCTAGTATATTTAAGATACTTGAGTTGTTACAAAAGAAATGAATAAAAATAGTTTAGGGGGTTGGAGAAGCAAAATAAAACAAAAGGACTCAAGTGAAGACATTACCTTAAAATTGGGTAACTCACTTTGGTTTGAGCTCAAAGGCTTCCTTGGGAAGACTTCTGCCCAAAGTGAGGCTTCAAGGAGTAAGAAAGGGATATCGAGAGAGAAAATGGTCAGGGTTTTTCTGAGCCAAAGGTTTTGTAAGTGTGGGTAAGGAGGTAGAGGTGGGGGCCTTTTATAAGAGGAGAGGAGGGGCACTCTTGGAAAGTAAAGAAATGTTACTTTATTTTAAAATGTGTTTCGGATTAAAAAGGTCCCACATTGATATAATTTGATGTTAAGTTGATAGGGGTTCTAAATCCACCTATAGAATAGGTTTTGGACATGTTTAGGTCATAGAATTTACATTATCATTTCATTTTATTTAAATCCTTTATTAACGATGTAATCGCTACATCATCATGATGTCATAAATAATTTAATATATTTAATGTCTAAAAATTATAAAAAAAATATCATGATGTAGGAAATCGATTTATCTTTCTAATGAATATTTATAGTCAAAAATATGACTTGTATAACCCAATGAAAGAATTGTTTTAGTAAAACATCTCATGTTTGTGTCATTTTTAGTTTTACATTAAATAAAAAGTTATTTATGTCATTTCCCAACCACAGTGGCTGCATGGGGTCCCCAAGTTGACCCAAGGATTTTCATGGTCGGACATGACACATAAAATGAGTGTAGGACATGTGTCAAGCTCATCTCATATTTTGAAAACATTATTTTTACCTTAAACTACACTAATTACCTCTAATCGCGATTAAAAACATAAAAGTTACTATTCACCAAAAATTATTTTAATCCCATTGAACCACATTTTAATTCTTAATGACAACCATGTATGTTATATTTTTTAAATTCAAAACACAAAGATGGCAAAATTTCATTTAAACGGAAAATGAGTTTTTATAAGTACCACTTAGTGATTTCACTATTCATCAAAAATTGAAGTTTTTCAGAAAATTACCAAAAATTCACCCTAAGCTATATTTGATATTCCGAATTCAAAAATGATATCTATTTTACAAAATTCAAATCATATAAGTTACATTAATTAATTTAATAATTAATTCCCACTGTCATGACAAATAGCGTGTTTTTATGAAACAATAAGTATCAAAAGATTGGCACCAGTTTAAGTCCAATTTCAAAGTGAAATTGATTCCAATGACCACCATTGGATTAAATGGTAAAAATATATTCTAATTCCACTTCAAAACCAATTCAAAAGATAATATAACCATATAAATAAATTAGATTAAAAAGTGGTTTTGAATTAAAATACAACATTTTCACTATTCATTAAAAAATGAACTTTATCAGAAAAATACCAAAAATTCACCCAAAGTAAATATTGATGTACCAATCAGAAAAAATAAGTTCATTATGACAAACATAGCTTATAAAATTTTAAAAAGATATATTTAAAAATGGTTTGCCATCAAAAGGCAGTAAAACAATCTTTTAAAAATATTTGTGTATTCCATGCTTAAGATTGGATTTATTTTCATTTTAAGCCTCTAAAACACTATCTAATTCATTAATAGACATAGATAAAAATATCTATTATTCATTACCTACATGGGATGTTACATTATACCCATAACATTATATATTAGGTGTATATAGATCATATTTGACGTATCATATCATTAATGTATTTATTATAAGGTAATTTTATGTTTTTTAAATTTTATTATTTCATGGGGATGATTATTTAAATGGTCAAATTGGAATGAGATGCCTTGAATGTTTAAAGATCTAAATATCACATCTTTTCCTCCATGTCTATATTCTTGATATTATTTTACACATTTATTTATATAGATATTAAAGGATTATAAAGGGAATTTTTTGTCTATTTTTAATATCATTAAATTTTTTCAATGGAATATGTTTTAAATGTTTTATATGGAATGTTTTGATGAAATGAGAAAAAGGAATGTTCTATTTTTAACGTACAAGGTGACATAGAATTATTGGTTTTAGTGGCTGTTGTTTAATTTATGGATTATTTTTTAATATTAAATGTTTTTTAAAACAAAAAACCGTTTACCTTATTTTTGGAATATTTGGTATTGAAAATGGTTGTTTTTATAAAAAATAGTATTTTTATATTAAAGTTATTTCTAATATTGGTTTAATAAGTTTTTTTCATCTATAGTTTATCAAATACATTATTATATTATTTTCATCTATTTTAACACTTATTCTAGAATATTATGATTAATTTATGTTGAAATATTATGATATCACTTAACATATTTTATTGAATAGTTTATGGTTCATTTTGACTATGGATATTCTATTTTGATAACATTCATGGTTTGTGGTTTAGGTATTCACATTTATTATGCTAGTTTTTCAATATAAATGTTTACATTTTTTATATTTCACCGATTTCATATCATGAATGTATTGGACATAGTATGTGATGGGAAGGGCCACATACAGCCTCTTGATGTATCGTTTGGTATCATAAGATAAAATAGTTTTGGTACTTTTTGAGGACTTACACATTTATTTATAATGTCTTAGCCAGATACTTGAAAGTATGTTTATGATGTCTGACATTTTGAATTACCTTATTATGTGACTAGTTATTTATTTTCCATGTTATTATTCGAATAATATAAGATCCATGGTTAAGTATCATTCTCATTTGGTTATTTATATGGAAATATTTTATCTTCTTTTATTCCTACACCATTTTTCTCATGTTATGGATTATATTGAATGTGTTTTAGTTAATCACCATGTAATAATTATTTATTCTTCTTTTTTATAACTTTTTTTATGTATACCCTTGCTAAGAATCTGATATCACCCATTTTTTAGATTTTTTATATCCCCAGGATTCCATGAAATACATTATGACTGATATGCAGGGTTAATCTAGGAGAATAATGGTGTTGTCAATGTTTTTATATGTTGTACTTAATGTTTTAAAATGTAATGTAATGTTCATGTGTGTAATATTGTTTTGAAAAAAATATAAACTGATCGGTCCTTTGGGATTCGAATCATGTATCTATGCCAATGTAATAATGTGAGGCACTAGCTCTGGGCTACTAGGGTTGGGGTCATTACAGTTGTTATCAGTGGATGTTTATAAGAAGCCATGGAAACTAGATTTATAAAAAATGGACTTAAGAACATAAACCTTAGATATACATTGAGAAAAAGTTTTGAAGAACATTATATAATTTATCTATGGTTGAGATTTTTTGGGTCTTCCATGAAATGAACCACTCTCTAGATACTACAGGTGGAAGAGGATATAGAACATATTTTCCAAGGGGTAACAACTCAGACAAGTTGTATGGGCCTAACTCGGTGTAACCCGGTACATGATAACAAGCCTTACTGCGTGCATGTTTTAATACTATAGGGGGGTCTTTATTGGAGAATTCACATTTTATTTTAAAACCATTTTTATGGATTTGAATATATGATAAATAAACTATGTTAAAAATAAGTTGTTTTTATTAAAAACAACTTGTTATGACATTCTATAAATAATTATACGATTTTCTCACCATGATTATTATTACATAAACTATGCTTTCTGGGTTTACTCAATGGATGGAACCTGAAGGTTTCATCTTTACAATAAGCCTAATAAAATAGGTGGTGGTGATGTGTAAGAAGTGGGATATTAATTGGAGTGAATGATATATTTTTCATTCGAAATTAGTTTTCCAAAAGTTTGAATACGAACATATAACTCAACCAAATCACAAAACAGAAAAAGAATAGAAGGATGATGTTTACTAAGAGCCCTAGTGGTGGACACCATAGAGAAAAGAAGGCTAAATTTCCATCATGCAAGAAATGTGGAAGGATTTACCAATACATTTTGTCAACAGAATGTATAAATTCTTTATTTTTGGGAAATAATGATATAATGTAAAGAATTACTCAGGTAAAATTATGTGTATTATGGAGTAAAATAAACCTCATCCTAATAATCTATTTATAGTTTGTTCCCTAAAATGTGGGGAACCTGGGAATTAACTGAGTTAACTCCCTCTTCTATAGGATAAACTCTAAAACAAGGAAGGCCTTATGTGTAAATAAATGGATGATGTATTTATGTTTGGGGATATATTGAAAACCATTGTTAAAATGATATTTATTGATTAAATTTATTTCAGTGATGTCTACGAAATTTATTTTGGAAGTTATATTAATATAGATTAGAAAAAAGAATGCCTCTATGTCACATGACAACCCATGAAATATGGAAATGTCGTAGTGTGTAAAACCACAACAGAATAGAGAAAAGGATACAACATCTACCACTATCCTATATGAAGTCTTGGTTAGCATGACATTTTTTAGTAAAAATATCTAAGGAATAAAGGTAATTTTTATTTTAGGGGCATTTATGTTGTCAAATTGATAAACATGGGATTGAAAAACAATTTGGTTAGTTAGTTACTAATGTTATCTCAGAATAAATTGTTTATAGGATTATAGTAAAAAAATATTTTCAGGAATAATGGTTGAGTTCTATTTTAGAGTCAAATATTATTTTATTGTGGCCTTATGGTGATTCACATTATTTATGGAAATTGTTATCATATCGTAGAGATTATGTGAACGGGGAATGAAATTTTTGGTAAAAGATATTAAGACTGATAGATTTTATTATGAATAATATATCAAAAAATCCTTTTGATATAGACATTGAATATTTATGAGGAATGATAGTTATTTTTCTAAATGATCCATGTTCAAATTTTGGTATTACTGTTGAATTTTTAAGAGAGAAGTTGTTTTTCCTCATATAAATTATTATTCTTTAAGAGGAATTTTATTATATTTGTCTTACTATTTTGGTGTTGGTTAATGTATAAATATAAGAGGAAATATACTAATACTTTTTTTAGTTTCTTTTATATGTAGAAGATGATTTGAATTATTTCTGCATAAAAACTCTATTCTCAATACTCATCATTTGGAGAAGAATATGATTTTTTTGTGGAAATTTGTTCATAGATAAAAATATACTTGTAAAGCATGTATATTTTATTATGTTATTATTCCATATAGTAATTCAATTACTCAATTCTATTAAAATCATTTTGGAACAAAAAAAATTATCCTTTTAATTTTCTTACTAAGAGATCAATGGTCTTTTAACCGATCACAAGAATTTGGGTTTTGTGATGATTAATGTTCAAATCACCATGGCCTATATCATTCTCCATTAGAAATTGATGGTTATATTTCTCTTTAATGTCTATGTTTTTACTTCTCACTAATATTATTCCATTCAAAATCCTAATTTTATGGTTAGTTTCTCATTTATATTTCCCTCTTATTAACAATACATTTTATTAACCCTATTCTCGAAATTGTTTTCCCAAAAATGAATTTCAAATTATTGACATTTGATTATTGAAATGAAATTTCAAATTGTGAGGAAATCATTTATTAAAGGAGGGGATAATGAAACAACCCAATATTTTTTTGGTATGTATCTCTTTAAATTCAATTTCTTTGATAGCTTACGTTGCCAAAAATAACGAGCTTAAACAAAAAACTAAATATTATTATTTCAATGTTACTGTTATATCATATCCATTAAATAGGTGGTTATGAAAATATTAAATAATGTATAAAAATATAATATGAATTCATTTGTTACCAATTAATTTGAAACAACACAATAAACTAATTGAATATAAATGAATTATTTTTATTTTTGCGCTCCTATATGCATTTTGTCTTAATAAATTTAATTAATTACAATTAGTAAATGATATTAATGAAATATATATATATTTTTTAATATTCAATAATATATTTTTATATTCATATAATAAAATTTATTGGTATAACTGTGGAGAAAACTCAATTTTATGAAAAAAACATATATTTTATTTCTTCTAAAAGTAGTTTTACTGATTTTTTAATGGAGAACCTATTTTAAATAATTTTTTTTACAATTTTATAAATTATATTTGTAAAAATAAATTTTTTATATTTTAAATAGGAATATAAACATTTAAATTTGTTAATTTTTTTTTATTTTTCTAATATGAATCAAGTCTTGATGAATAGTGATACAATATTGCATTTTAATTAAAAACAACTTTTTCATCTAAATAAATTATAGTGTTAATATTTTTTTAAATTGGTTTTAAAGTGTAATTTTTTAAATATTTAGAATTTAGTCCAATTTATGGCAATGTAATTAATTTAAAATTTTATTTGGGTATAAAATCATTTTAATTTTTTAAAAGTTTCACATTAAAAACTCCTTTTCTCATTTAATTAACAAGATAAATTTTAAATTAATTAATTCAACTTATGTGTTTTGAATTTTTAAAATTGGATTCCATTTTTTGCATCAGTAAGTCCAAATTATGTAAATAAGTTATTTTTATTTTTGGGCATTATGAATATTAACTTTAGTAATTATTTTCATCAAAAAAGTTAAAGGTAAATTATGTAATTAAGGGACAAAATAATATAAAAAATATTAGAAAAATTTAAAATAACTTGCCCAAATAACATTGAATAAGTTGGTGTTGATTGAAAGAAACATTGGGATGTGATTATAACCTATGTAAGTAACTTATAATTGGTCATTTAAATTGTTATATTTTATTTAAAGAGAAGTTACAAATGTCATAACCATAATTTTAATAATTATATAATTTTAATTATAGTGTAATAATGAAGATAAATCCTTTTATAAATAGGACACTGAAAGATAAAATGTTTATATTCATCATTAGAATTATTCTTAATGTTTATTTAATACATAATTACCTTAAAGGGTTCTATAATGATGATGGATTAACTATTTAATCAATGAAAATATCAAAAAAATTATATTGAAAATATTAAGATAAATATAATTTGATATAATTAATGTAATCAAAACGAATTTTAAATAATTAACTAGAAATATTAGGGATTTATTTACAGTTTTGGTTGAAATATATCATATTGTGATTTTATTTAAAAAACATTACGTAATTAATAGTATCAAAATTTACATTAATTTAATATTATACTAAATAATAATTTATTAAATTTTATAAAATTAATAAAAATATGAAATTTAGAAAATATATTGGGTAGGGTTAAAAATATCATCTACGAATCATTTTAGGTTTGTTTGAATTTTTATATTAATGATATTAACCATTTTGTTGTAAAAACACATGTTGTCTCAATAAGAGTTAAAGTGATTGAACAAGGGTTAAATAAAAAAGATTAGGATAATAATGTGACATAAACATGTCTAAAAAATATTAGTAAATGGGATTTTGACCTATAATACAATTTTATAATAAATAATTAACTTTTGAGCCATTTTTATTTAAAAAATAATATATATTATGTCAATATTTTGAGAGTTTCCAAAAGTACCCCCCCCCCACTCAATTATAAAATATCACATTCTTCATCATTTATTAACACTAATTTGAGACTTCTAGATTGAACAAACCCTAGAAATTTATCCCCCAAAAATACTTATAAATGTTCTTGAGGTTTTAGTATTCTAAAATGACCAACTATAGTTCCCTTAAGATGATATATAATGAAAGTCTATCAAAGAAGTAGCCAATTCATTCAAGTTCCTTTCAAATTCAAATTCCTATTCATATTTTTTTCAATTATAAAGTAATAAAACTAGTATCATATATAATATGAGAGGTTATTATGATTTATTGACAACCATATTTTACCATTAATCTATCCTATTAAAAAAACATCATGTGTACAAACGTACGACATATCGTCTCCACGTTGTGGGGTAATTTTTTTCATCAAAACATTATTTGAATGGTCATAAAGATGGATATAATGGATATAAATAATAAATATAACATGATATTTATTCTGTATAATTATTAATCAAACCAATTTCTTACCCTTTCACTATTAAGTGAATGAGATCGTTGGTCGTGAGTACATAAGGACTACCATCTCTATAACGTTGTGTGATTTATTCTATGGGTTAACAATTGAAAAGTTATTATAAAAATTTATATAATTAGAAAATATAATATCTATGAACTTAATAACATTATGTAAGTTAATTAGATATATAATTTTTATAGGAAACAGGACTTCCATGAAAAAATGTGCAAAGAAAATGAAGTAGTTCACACCCAAAACAAGGGTAATAACAAAATATTATTAAAAAAGAAATATAATAGGACCATATATGATATCCTAAAAATAGATATGGTCATTTTATAAATTAATAAGATTCCAAAAATTATTATACATAAGTTTATAACATGTTAAACTAATGGAAATTTCAAGGTAATTGAGTTCATGTAACTGTACTTTCATTGATACATAGTTTAATGTTATACACCCACCTAATTTTATAAGGTTTATATACAAATCCATTGAATTTTCATGTAATTATATTATTTATTATCATATTATTTAATGGTTTTATAAACATTATATTTTTATGGGGCTTATGATTTAAATGCTTAGTGTGGTATGGGACACCTTGAATGTTTAATGAGTTATTTATCACATCTTTTTCTCCATGTAAATATTCTTGATATTATTTTAAATATTTATTTCTATCGATGTTAACGGATTATAAATGATATTATATGTAAATTTTTAATTTCATTTAAATTTTTTATAGTTAATATTTTTAAAATATTTTATATAGAATGTTTTGAAAAAATGTCAAAAGGAATGTTATATTTTTATCTTATAGATAAAATAAAACTTTTTCACCATCATGACTATTATTTAATATATCACTTCCTTTGGAAGATTGCATATTTTATTAATTTAAAAACAATTTCCCTTATTTTTTGAATATTTGGTATTTAAATTTTTTATTTTAAAATTAATAGGGAATTTTTATATTAAATTATTTTTCATACGTGTTTAATAATTTTTTTCCTCAATTATTTCAAAATTATTCTATTATATTAGTTTTTATCTATGTAAACACCCTTTATTGAATCATATGTTTATTTTAGTTTGATCTCTTATGATATCAATTACCCTATATAATTGAATGGTTTATGATCTAATTTGACTGCAGATATTATATTTTGATACCATTCTAGTTTTATGGTTAAATTATTCAAATTTCACATGCGAGTTGTTGAATATGAATGTTCATGCAATATATGATTCACCAATTTTATATGAGGAATGAATTGTATTTGGAAAATCGGAGTTGATACCCACTATATCCCCTTGATTCATCATTGTGTCTCATGATACACAATAGTTTGGGTATTGGATGAGGCCTTAACTGTTTATATATGACATGTTTTCCAAAGTCTGAACTGTATATTTATGATATCTGACATTATAAATTTTTTCATAATGAGATTATTTATTGATTTTCCATGTGATTATTCTGCGAGTATAATATCCATGGGTATGTTTCATTATCCTGTGGTTATTTATATATCATTATTTTTTTCATCTTTCATTCCTTCCATATTATGATTAGGTTATTGATTAGATGGAATGTGTTTCAGTTAGTCACCATTCAGTAATCGTTTATGATTTTTTTGATAGATTCTAATGTATATAAACCCGTACTAAGATTCTGATATCACAATTTTTTTCATCTTTCATATTTCCATAGGATTCCAAGGTGTCTATTATGAAAAAATATTTGTTGTAAATCTAGGAGAATAATAGTGTTTTAAAAGTATTTTCAATGTTTTACTTTATGTTTTTAAAGTTAATTTATGAATCATGTATGAAATCATGTTTCCAAAATATTCATATTGATTGGTCCTTTGGGATTAAAATATTGTAACTTTAGAAATGTAATAACGTGAGGCACCTGCTCCATTCTATATGGTTTCTATACAGATGTACCTAGGGGTAGTAACTCTACTTATTATTACTCACACTATTCCTTTTTAGTTTTAGTTAATGACTGGAACCCAAATTGGTCATGTTAACAATGAACATGATGGAAAAGGTGGTGGATATGAGAAACCAAATTGAATATTTATAGGAGTGAAATATATTCTGTTGGTAACTAATTAGTTATGCTGAACTATGATTAAAAACACATACCTTAACCAAATACAAAATTAACCAAATAATAGAAGGATGGAGTTTCCTATGATCCCTAGTAGTGGATAATATGGAGAAAAGAATGCTTGATTTACATCATACATGAAATTGGGAAAGGGACACCCAAGAAAGGGTCTCAAAATAATAGAAAAATTATTTATGTGTGGGAAATAAAGACAAAAAGGAAATAATTACCGAGAAAAAATGGAAGGTATTATATAGGGAAAAATATATCATCCTAATAATTCATTTATATTTCATTAACTAATATGTGAGTAACATGGTCATTACCAAAGTATCTTTCCTCTTCTATATATCTGTAGAACAAGGAAGGACCTATGTTGAAATAAATGGATGACTTATTTATGTTTTGGTGTTGTATTGAAAATCATAGATAAAATACTATTTATTGATTAACCATATCACAAGAATGCCTTTAATAATTATTGTTAATGTTATATAAATATAGTTTTAGAAAAAGGAAAATCAATAATCTAGATGAGAACACATCTCTTCTGGTAAGGCCAAGACTTTTGAACCCACAACTGAAGGGTGAAGAAGGTAGAACTCCTACTACTATCCTACATTATATCCTGGATATCATGACATTTTTTAATTAAAATATCTAATAAACTAATCTTATTTTTATTTTATTGAAATTTCTTATACCAAATAGATAACCTTATTATAGGAAAATGATTTTATTATTAAGTAATTAATGTTTTTTTGGAATACTCTTACTATAAGATTAATGTAAATAAAATATGATAGGGAATAAATGTTAGAATGTGTTTTGGATTCAAATATGATTTCATTATAGAATTATGGTGATTTAGATTATATATAGAAAATTTTATCATATAGTAGAGAATAGGTGACATGGGAAATTAAATTTTTTCTATAATATATTAAGAGTGATTGATGTTGTTTGGAAGACTATATACAAAAATCCATCTGATATAACCATTGAATATTTTGAGGAAGGAAATCAATTTTCACAATGATCTATGTTGAACTTTGGGTATTATGGTTGAATTTTGAAGATTAATGTTGGTTTTCATCATATAATGTTTTATTGATATGGTGGAGGTATATAATATTATCTAAACCATTTTGGTTTTGGTTAACGTATAAATACATGAAGAATAGATAGTTATAATTTTCTTATTTCGTGATATGTAGAATTTGATTCAATTTATTCTTGTATAAAAACATCATCTTAAATAATAATTTATTTGAGAAAAATAAGAATTTTTTTGTATAAATTTATTAAATGATAAAACTCCACTAGTTAAGTAAGAATATTTTATTATCTTCTTAACCCATGTAGTAATATAATTTCTCCACTATCTGAAAATAATTTTGGAACAAAAATGTTATTCATTTACTTTTCTTAATAAGAGATCAAATTTATTTTAACTAATCAAAATAATTAGGTTTTTGTGATTATTAAATTTATAATGACCATGTCCTCTATCATTCTTCATAAGAACTTGATGGTTAGATATATCTTCAATGTCCTAATTTTTAGTTTACATTAATTTTATCGTATTTGAAAGCCAAATTTTGGGGTGACCTTTACATTTCCCATTCTCACATATTAAGAGGATGTTTTATTAAACTTATTTTTATATTGGTTTCCCAAAAAATTCAATTATCCACATTTTATTTTTGAAGTGAAATTTAAAACTTCAAGGATGCATTTTATTGAAGGAGGGGAGAATATAACACCCTAATATTTTTATGGTATGCCTCCTTTTAAATTCAATTATTTGATATCTTATATTTCACACAACAATGAGATTAAAAAAATACGTTAAATTATCATTTTTGAATATTATTATCTAACTTATAAAGAAATAATTTCAATCAATTGGTTACAAATTAATAAGAAATAAAAATATAAAGCAACTGAATAGAAAGGGTTTTTTATTTTTTATACCCCCAAATGCTTTTTCGATTAATAAATCTAATTAATTAAAATAATTATATGATATTAATAAAGTGTATTTCTTATATATTCACTAATTTTTTTATATTCATCTAATTTATTTTAAAGGTATAACACTGGAAAATGCCAATTTTAGGAATAAAATTCTACATTTTTCAAAATGTCGTTTTACCACATTTTAATGGGAAACATATTTTAAATCCTATTTTTTACACTTTTAGAAACTCTATATGAAAAAATAAAATTATTATTTAAAATCAAAATATAAATATCTTTATTGGTTGATTTTTTGATATTTTTCTAAAAAGTTTTGCATTTTGATGAATAGTGATAAAATATTGTGTTTTTATTGAAATTTTTTTTGTCTAAAAGATTTATAGTGATAAATTATATTTTTAATTGGTTATGAAGACTAAAAAGATTAAATTTTTATCATTTAATCTAATTTGTGTAATTAGAATCGATTTCAGATTGAATTTGGATATAAAAACATGTCAATATTTTGAAAGTTTCACTTTAAAAACCCATTTTCTCATTCCATAAATGAAATTAATTTACAATTAATTACTAAAAAATATGTTTTTTGAATTTTGAGAAATAGATTAAATATGTGGAATTAGTGGGTCCAAAATATGTAAAAAATATTTCTATTATTTTTTGGCATTGTGAATAGTAAATTTTTATATTTTTATTATTAACATAGTAAATGTTAAATTGAGTGATAAAGGTTAAAAATTATAATAAAAATATTAGATAATTTTTGTAAAACATTTCCAAATATCATTGGGTAAATTTGTTTTGACCAAAATAATCCTTGGTCCAGTATGATAACATTTTAATGCCACTTGTATGAGAGTATAACATTTATTATATTTTATTTAAAGAGAGGATAATGATGACATACTCATATATTTAATAACTATATCATTTTTAATATAGTGATATATAGAACCTAAATTATACTATAAATAGTAAATTTAAAGATAAAATTTTTATCTTCATCATGATAATTTATTTTTAATTTTTATGAAATAATTAATTAATTTAAATTATTATACAATGATGATGGAGTGGTAATTTGATTAATAAAAATATCAAATAAAATATAGTGAAAATAATAAAATAAATAAAATTTGATATAATTAACGACGTCCACAAATTTCAAAGAGGATCTAGAGATATTAGAGACGTATTAGAGGTTTTTTGGAGTATATCATGTTGTTATGATAATTTAAAAAAAGTCAAGTAGTGAATACAATAAAAATTGTCTTTAATTTTATATTATAACAAATAACATTTTAATAAATGATATTAAATTCCTAAAAATATGAAATTCTGAAAATAGATTATATAAAGTTAAAAATTTCATCCATCTATCATTAGAGTTTATATTTTCCTTTTATGGTAACAATATTAACTCTTATTTATAAAAAACATGTTATCAGGGTAGGAGTTAAAAGTGATTAAGTAAGGGTTAAAGAAAAATGATATGGGTAATGATGTTACATAAACTTATCCAAAAATCATTGGTTGATATTATTTAGACCCATAATGATCTTATATTTAAAATAAATCACTTTGGGAACATTTGGATTTTAAATTTTTTTATGTTAATATAATATTTTGGGAGTTTCCAAAAGCCCCCCCCCCCCCACCTCAATTATAATAGGTCAACTCCTCCCTCACTTATTCACACCACTTTGATATTATAGACTAAAAAACCTACCCATTTATCACCCAAAAATATTTTTTCATGTTCTAGAGGTCATAGTCTTCTAAAAAGGCTGAATCTATATCCCTTAAGAAGATATTTAAAGGATGTCCTCAAAAGAAGAGGTAATAATTATTACAAATTCATTAAAGTTCATTTCTTATTCTAATTCATCTTCATGTGTTTTTTACATTATATAGTAACAACACAATTATATTATATATTATGATATGTTATTATAATTACAATACAACCATAATACAACTTTCATTCATCCTACAAAAAATGAAAGGACCGCCCATGTGTACGTACAACTTACCATCTTCACTCCCCGGTGTAAATTAGTTATTATCAATGATTTATTTTGTTGGGTATAATTATGTATATAATGAATAAAAATAATAAATAAGACATCATATTAATTATTTATTATTTATATACCATCCAATTAATTACTCATTCAACATTAAGGGAAAGATACCATCACTCGTGTGTACGTAGAACATACCGTCTCCATGAAGCGACACGATTTATTTTCCATGTTAACCATTCAAGAATAATTTTAAAAATTTATATAATGATTTAATATAATATAAATTCACTTAATATGATTTTGGAGATGAAATAAAAATATTCTATTTATATGAAACACTGCTTACATGACAATACATTAATAGAGAAATGAGGTACTTCAGAACAAAAATAAGGGTAACAATAAAATATTATTAATAAAATGATATAAGTGGATCATATATGATATCATAAATATCGATATGATTCTGGTATAATATAATAAAATTATTTAAACCATTATACATAAGATTAAAGAATGTAAAACCAAAAAAAGTTCAAGGTAAGGGATTTCATCACAATCTCCAATCATTTTGGTATGGTTTGATGTTATACACAAAATTTATTTTAAGAGTTGTATATGCAACCCCTTTGATTTATAATGTCTCTTAATTATTTATTTTCATGTTATTTAATGTTTTTTAATATATTTTTTTTCATAGTGAATATTATATAAATATTCAATGTGGTATGTGACACTATGAATTTTTAATTATTTAATTATCATATATTTTCATCATGTCAATATTCTTGATATGACTTTACATATTTATTTTTATGGACATTAAATCATAATAGAATTTATTTTATTTATATTTTAAATTTTATTCAATGATTTTCAAAGGAATATTTTTTATGTGTCTTATGAAGAATTTTTGATAAACAAATAGGAATGTTTAATTTTTTATATACATGGTGAAAATAAATATTATGCTTCCATGACTATTAAAAAATTTATCGATTCCATAAAAATATTAAATATTTTCTAAAATAAAAAAAATTCCCATATTTTGGGAATATTTGCTATTGCTAAGTATTAGTTTTTTAACAAAAGGGGTATATTTATATGAAAGTGTTTTTAATATGGGTTTAGTAAGATTTTTTCATAAATAAATTTTCAAAGATTTTATTTTAGTATTTTCATATATGTCAACACCTTTTGTTGAAACTTATGCATAATCGAGGTTTATCTATTATTATATGATTTACCATATTTTATTGAATGGTTAATGATTCAGTTTGATAGTGGATATGCTATTTTGATACCATTTGTGGGTTATGGTTAAAGTATTCACATTTCATAAGATAGTTTCAATAATAATGTTTATGTTGTTTATATTTTAACCCTTTTATATGAGAAATAAATTGGACATTGTATGTGATGGGTAGGGCCCTCTATATCCCATCACTAAATCAGTATGTCTCATGATACTGACTAGTTTTTGTTTTAGCAAATGCCTTGCCAGTTTATGTATGGTGTCTTGGCAGAAGCCTTGATGGTTTGTTTGTGATACTTAGAATTATGCATTACCTCATTATGAAATTAATTATTAATTTTCCATGTGACTATTTAACTAGTAGAATATCAATGGTTAAATTTCATTCTCATGTGGTTATTTATATGTCAATATTTGATCGTATTTCATTATTATCATATTATGAATAGTTTATTGATTAAAATAACATTTACATAATCGTTTATTCTGTTTTTTAATGGATTCTGCTTTCTTTATACCCTTTATGAGCATCTAAGATCACTCTTTTGTTTTGTTTCATATTTCTAAAGGATTCCAAGAAGTATATTATGACTTATATGAAGTCTTGATCTAGGAGAATAATGGAGTTCTCAAATTATATTCTATATTGTATTTATATTTTAAAAGTTAATTTATGGTTCGTATATATAATCTGGCTTCAAAAATTGAAAAACTAAATGGTCCATTAGGATTTGAATATTATATCTATTTCAATGTAATAAAGTGAGGCATAAGATCCAAGATATTGGGGTTGGGTTCATTATAGTTTGTATTAGAGGATTTTTAGAATAGAATTTTGAAAACAGATTTAGAAAACAATAATTCGGGAACATAATGCTAATATAAAATTTGAGGATAAGTATAGATGAAGATAAAATAGTTTTTTACGGTAGATATTAGGTGGGTATTTCTAGATATAAATCCCTATTAAGATAATATAAGTGCTCTTGGTTCTAGAATAGATTTACTAGGGGTAACAACTCCAACACGGTGCATAAGACCTAAATCAACATAACCTGGTATATGAAAATGAGCAATATTGTACACCTGGTTTGACACTCCTGGGGGATATGCTTAGGATAATTCACATTTTATTTAGAAAAAATTATGAATTATTTTAATATATAATGAATAACATAGTATAAACTAACGTGTCTTAAAATTAAACTAAGGTTTCATGATATTCTACAAATTATTTTTTGTTTTTATCACTATGACTATTTTTACTCAAATAATGGTTTTTGATTTCAGTCAATGACGTGATCCCAAATGATTTATTTTGATAATGAACCTAATTGAAATATTTTTGGTAATGAGAAACCCAATAGAATTTTGATAAAAATAAAGTATATCTTTTTCATTGATAATATATTTTCCCAAAATACGATTAATAGCATAAACCATAACGAAATCTAAAAAAGAACAAAGAAGAGAATCCTAGGGTATTCTAACAGCCCCAATGCTGGAGACCATGGAGAATTGAGGGCTTGACTTCTAACATGCAATAAATATTGATGGAGGAACCTAGTAAAGAGTCCCAAAGGAACATATATATGATTTATGTGTGGTAAGAAAGGACATAAATTTTAAATCTTAGAGGAATAATGATGTGTATAATGGAGGGAAATAAAACTCATCCTAAGAATCCATTTGTAGTTCATTATCTTAAATGTGGGGAACATGGGAATTACCCGAGTCAATTCCCTTTTCTATAGGATAAAATATAAAATAATGGATGACCTATGTTAAAATATATGGATGCAGTATTTATGTATTGGGGTTTTATTTAAATCCTTAGTTAAATGGATTTTTATTTATGAACCATATTTCAATAATTTCTGTAGTATTTATTTAGGAAGTTACATTAATATAGTTTTAGAAAAAGTATAACTCCTAGGCCAAGTGAAAAAACATCGCATCTAGAAAGATAGCTAGGTTTGAACCCACAACTGAAGGGGGGAAACGGTACATAGCCTACTACTATACAATGTGATGTCTTTGTTAGAATTTCATTTTTTTAGTTAAAATATCAAATAGATTAAGTTTATTTTGATTTTGGGTATTTTTTTATCAAATAGATAACACTGGGATTGGAAAATGATTTGGTGATTATGTAATGAATTTTTTTTTAAAAAAATTTCTATATAAGATTAAATTAAATATGTTAATTTGAGGAATAATGGTTGAATTTTATTTTGGAGTCAAATATGATTTTATTGTGTAATTATGGTGATTTAGGTTCTTTATGAATTTTTTTTTCATATATTTGAGATTTTGTGATAGGGGAAAATTATTTTTTTATAATACATTAAGAGTGATTGATGATATTTTGAAGCCTATATAAAAAATTGCTTCAAATATGACCCTATAATACTTTTGAAGAAGGATAGTTATTTTCTAAATAGTCTCTATTAAACATTGGGTATTACTGTTGAATTTTTAAGAGTAAAGTTGTTTTTCATCATATAAAGGTTTATTGTTTTGTAGAATTATCTCATCTTATCCTAACAATTTTGTTTTTAGTTGATGTATAATAACGGGAGGAATATATAGTTGTACTTTTATAGATTTTTTGATCCATAGAAGTCGATTTGAACTATTCATTCACAAAACATTCATCTTATATACTCTTCATTTGGTGAAGAAGAATAATTTTTGGGGGAAATTGAGTAAAGGATAAAACACTACTTTTAATTTAAGAATTTTTCCTTATATTATTAGTTCATGTAGAAATATAGTCCCTCAACTCTATGAAATGTAGTTTTGGTACAACAGTATTCTAGATTTACCATTCTTACTAAGAGATCAATTGAATTTTAACCGATCACAAAAACTACAAGTTTTTATGATTAATTTTCTAATGACCACTTACTTTATCAATATCTATTGGAAATTTGTGGTTATATTTATATTCTATGTCTTGCTTTTCATTTCGTACTATTTGTATCCTATTTTAAAGACTAAATTAGGTGTAAACATCACATTTCCATTTCCATCTCATTAAGATAATGTTTTATAAACCCTATTTATTTATATTTTTTACCACCCAAGAATTTTCTAGTATCGATATTTTATTTCTAAATTTCAAATTCAAATTGAGAGGACGCAATTTTTTATAAGAGTGGAGAATGTAGCACCATATTATTTTTATGGTATGCCTCTTTTTAAATTCAATCTCTTCGATATCTTATGTTTCACGTGACAACAAGATTAAACAAAAAACTAAATATTATTATTTAAATATTAGTGTTATAACCAATCTTTCAAAATAGAAGAAATGAATAGTATTAACTATCTTATAAATATATTATATTAATTTATTGTTTAGTAATTAATTTGAAATGGAAATATAAACCGATTGAATATAAATTTTTTTTTATTCTCCCAAAAAAATTATTCTTCAATAAATTAAATTAATTACAATTAGTATATGATACTAATGAAATATATTTCTTATATATTCAATAAAATATTTTTTATATTCATCCAATAGATTTTATAGTTATAACATTGAAACACACACAATCTTATACATTAAAACAAATATATTTCTGAATATATTTTTACCACATTTCAATGGAGAACCTATTTTAAATTCAATTTTTATATTTTTATAAATTATATATGAAAAAATAAACATACTATTTTAAATTGGAATATAAATATATACCTTGGTTTATTCATTTTTATTTTTCTCATAATTTTTGTTTTATGGTGAATAATGATAATACATTATTTTTTAGTTGAAAAAAACATTTTTTCCTCTATACATTATAGTGTTAAATTATATTTTTAATAGATTTATAATTTTAATTAGATTAAATTTTGATCAGTGAAACTAGTGTTGGTAATTGAAATCTATTTCACAATGATTATGGATATAAAAATATTTCAATCTGTTGAATGTTTCTTTTTGAAAACTCATTTTCCCATTTCATCTATTGGATTAATTTTAAATTAATTACTGCAACATCTATATTTTGAATTTTTAAAAATGAATTACATATTTGGAATATGTGGATGCCAAATTTTTCAATTGGTTTTTCTCATTTTTGGGCATCATGAATAGTAACATTAGTAATTTTTTATTAACATAGTTGAAGGTAAATTGAGTAATTAAGTGTAAATATAAGATTATAACTATTGGACAATTATAGTAAGTCGTGTCCAACACTCATTGCATATGTGTTTTTTGAAAAAAATATATTCTTGGGGTCAGATTATAACATTTTTAAGATAATTGTTTGATTGTATTAAATTATTATATTTTTTTAAAGGGTAGTTAGATATGACATGCTCATATTTTTAATAACTATTTCATTTTTCATATAGGGTAATAAAGAAAATAAATTCAACTATGAATAGTAAATTGAAATGAAAATTTCATATCTTTATCATGATAATTTTTTTAATAAATAAATAATTATTTTGAAGTCATATACAATGATGGTGAGGTAATTTTTAAATTAATGAAAATTTTAAATAAATGATATTAAAAATAATATAATAAATATAATATTATATAATTAACATTATCCACAAATTATATATATGACATAGACATACTAGGGATGTATTAATGGTTTTGGTTCTAGGATATCATTTTGTTATGATATTTTTTAAAATTCAAGTAATGAATAGTATAGAAATTGAAATTAATTTTATATTATAATAAAAAATATTTTACTAAATAATATTAAAATCATAAAAAATAAAATATTCATAAAAAAATTGGATAAAGTTAAAAATGACATCTATGAGTCATTTTAGTTTTTTTGTAATTTTATAGGAACTCTATTAACCCTTAAACAGTAAAACCAAATGTTGTCACATTAAGAGTTAAAGAGATTAAATAAGGGGTAATTAAAAATGGTAAGGGTGGGAATGTGGAAAAAACATGTCTAAAAATTATTGGTAGAAATTATTTAAACCCATACTCATTTTTGATTTTAAATAACTCACGTAGGAGACATTTGAATATAAATATAATAATTTATATTGCTTCTCTATTTTGAGAGTTTAAAAAAATTTCCCCACCTCAATTATAAAATAGACCATCCTCTCTCACTTATTCACATAAAATTAAGACATATAGATCAACCAAAACCTACCCATTTCACCCGCAAAAATCATGTACAAAGTTTTATAGGTCATAGTATTCTAAAAAAAACTAACTCTATAATCCTTAAGAAGACATTTAAATAAATTCCGCCAAAGAAGTGGTAATTGTTTTTACCAATTCATTCAAGTTCATTTCATCTTCTAATTCCTCTTCATGGGTTTATATTATAAGGTAGTAACTATTGTATCATTTATATTTATAAATGTTATTATTATTACTCTACAATCATAATGTGATGACTTGGGTTTTGACCCGTAAGACTTTAGAATATTCCAGAGAAAATTTCTAAAGCCAGGTGCTAAGTCGGTGCGGGAAGACAGGGATTGAGGTTCCTCAGATAAATGGTATTAGAAATATTAAATATATTTTATTTTGGGTACTTAGTTTTTTATTTAAAGTAAATAACTCCTATTCAGAGTTTTGGCTCGGATTTAAGAGACTATTGTTGAGTCCGGAACTTTGTTTTTACATTAGGTGAGACATGAGGTCGTCTGATCTGGGAGTTTTGATCGGTGGTCATTATAGTAACATAGAATTGAAATAGAGTTAGTGGGTTTAAATTAAAAAAACCCAATTTACTCCACCCCATCACCATACATGAATGACACAACCAAAAGAGGTCTTACATGTCATTCTACTTTATCACCTTGGTGATGAAGGAAGCTATCTCCGGATCATCGAAACATAGTGCCATTGATCCCCATTTTCATCACCAATCATCATCAGATCAAGAACCAGAATGATCCAGGAATCATTCTTGATCTAGGCATCATTAGTGATCCAAATATATGGTGTTTTTTCAAAGAGGTTAGGGGATTATATTTTTGGTCTTGGTCCCCTTATTTACATATTTTTTTAAGGTTCTATATCCCAAATACAATTTATAGAGACCCCTTCTAGGTAGATCTGTAGGTTTAAAGTAAAATAGGGTGTATTAAAGGATTTTTAGGAGATTAATAATAAGAATCACTATCCAAATGGCATGTAGTTTAATTACACTTGCTGTGTAGCTCTTTATATTCAAGGAAAATGAACATTTGAGGCTATATATTGTGTATTGAGGTTACATGCTGAGTAGTTCCCTAAAATAGTGGGACCCTGAGACTTGTATTGGGATAGATGTGTGAAAACTCATGGTAGTGTACTAACACATGGAATGATATATGAACACAAGGTTTGATACAAATACATGGAAAATTTAAATTGGAAGGTGTTTGATTAGCCTTAACACGCAGTGTAGTATGGGATGCATGATGTGCAAGGGACATAGTTGGCTAGTCCGAGTATAACAAGAACACAAACGGGGGTTGAGGAATGAGAGGCAAGATAAGTACCTCATCTAAAATTCATTTACCCCTACATGGGTTGGAACCCTTGTGGATCAGATGCACAGACAGGTTCTTGGGTTGGCACACATACCATGTGTGTCCCAATGCACATCGCGTAATCCTAGAGGACCTTTCTGACATATTCCTCCTCTAGTATATCCTTCTTTGGGACTCAGATTTAAGATTTTTCAAGGTATATATTGAGGGGTTTTCCATGTATAACACTATGGGGGACTCTGATATGGATTATGAGATATCAGGTGGTGTAAATTAAGCATGATGCTTATGAAGCAGTACTGAGCAGATATTGGATATCAGTGTAGTTGGGGTAAATATATGTTGGGATTGGTACTCCCCTGGTGGAATAGAGTGAGGGTTTCCCTTACCTCTATACTTTGGTAGATATGGGACTCCCCATTATATGTGTTAAGGTTCATTACCTTTGGGTAGTTTACTCTGGAGTGTTACTCTCCTGATTGACTAGGGTGTGGGTTTCCCCATGATATTCATGAAGGTACAATAGGTACTCCACTGTTGGACTAGGGAGTGGGTCATCCATTCATGGGGTCAGTAATCCCTTATTGGGTTAGGGATTTCTCAACCATATATGACGTAGAGATATAGTTGGTACTCCCAAACACTGTTAGGGAGTGGGTCCTTTATTCTAGGAGTCGATACTACGCTGTCATTCCAGGGTGTGGGTCCTCCATATGTGTTATTTCGACAGAGTTGGTACTCCCCATCCATGTCTAGGAATGGTTCCACTATCTTGGGGTCAGTAATCCCATGATGTTCCAAGGAGAGGGTCCCCTATAGTGAAACATTTGGACTATTTTGTACTCTCCTACCATTCCAGGTTGCAGGTACTCTAGCAACTAATTGGTACCCCCATATTGGGTTAGGGTGTGTGTCCATGAATCTATAGAGTTGTAATCTCATATCAAATGAGGGTTAGGTTCCTCCAATCTTTCAGTAGTAATCCCCCATTGGATCAGGGTGCAAGTCATAACTTATGGATTAGTACTCCCTTGTCCCCGAGTAGTAGCGGGGAGTGGGTCCTCCACTAGAGTTGGAGCTCCCTCAACTATGGGTTATAGTTACGAGGAGTGATCCCTAACAGCTGATGTGAATGATAATATATAAGAGTTATTTCTCTCTAAATGGAATGAGGTGAGGTCTTCTCATTATAGAAGAAATAGAGGTTTCACGAGTTATTTAGGCGTAGTACTCCCCCGACTGTGGGGTAGTGGCGAGGCATGTGTCCCCTTGTTATCTCTTGTTAGAGAGGATGGATAGGGTGCATAGTCTATAGTAGTGCTCCCTCAACTGGTTATAGTGGTGTAGGGTGGGCCTCTTCACTTGTGTTTCTATTGTTTGTATTTGGATAAAGGTAATGATAACATGAACTATACCACTATGCCCTAAAAATAGACCTAGGAAGTTGTTCTTGATGGAGAATGTTCTATCAGACATACCATCTAGAAGGTTAGAGTTATTCTCGATGGATTAAATCTCTAGGATATGTTCCATTTAGGATGGCTGAGCTCGTGGAGTGTGTTCTCTTAGTTTCGTGTTATTATTAGATCCTATTAATAGAATCATGTTGCTGACTATGAGATACGAACCTCATAAGACTTTTTGTCTTGGATGAGTATATTTGGGTGATTTCAAGGATTGCATGTAGTTTTGTCACATTTCGTGGTTGAAACCCCTTTTTTACTGAGCTGACATAAATGTACAGGTGAGGATGGTTCAAGATAGTGTTTCTATCCCTATTGGGGTTCCCTTTTCTAAGGTTGAGTAGAATGTTTCCAATCAGTTACTCCCTTTTCTTTTAGAGTTTTTGGGGATCCTACTAAGTAGTTTTATACTCACCCCTACAGGGGATTTTCCGACACTTGTTTTTTTGTCATGTGTAGACCACATTCCTTTCTAAGGTGTCCATGGAAGACCCAAAAGAGGCAGAACATAGTTATCCAGACAGACCAATGTGTTTACCAGAGCTGGGAAGAACATAGTGATCTTTTTTCCCTTATTTCAATTTCAGTAATTATTTTTTACTCTGGTTGTGAGATATATATGTATACATGCATTGGTTGTTTTTGGTTTTTAAATTTCATCATTTTTGAGCTTGGATATGTGTGTGTGCATACATGTACATAGAGAATTCATCCCATGTTAGTGTTATGCCTTCTCAGCACAAGTCTCTAGCCATCGTCCTATTAGAGGTGGGATTAGGGAGTTATAGCCTCAGCCCTGTCAGGTATGGTTGTGACAAAGTGGTATTAGATATCGTGAATTCTATATTGGTACCATAGTGTCTTGAGTTTGGTTTGGGTTTCAAAACGATATTGTTAGGATTTATTGAGTTCATCCCTTAGTCCATAGGTTTTATTTTTGGTATGGTGGCTAATATATCAATTCTATGGGACACTGATAACCATATTTTTGACTCAGTACATTAGGATGTTGGTCATTGGGAAATAAATGATACATGCATCATATAGAACATTGTTTCAGTTTTTCCAATCCTTATGTAGTAATATCCTCATATATACACTTTTATCATTGCACATCTTGATTATATTTCAAGATTCCTATGTGATGATATCCATATTGGATTCTACATTATGAATGTGATGAAAATCCACCCGTTGATGAGGCTTTGGTGCAGGTCATTGATTTTGACGTTTTACCTCCGGGTGGTCAGTCGGTAGTGCCACCTCATGTTGGGTATCATATTTTACTAACATCAGGACAAGAATAAATAAAGTCTAAGTGCACTACATGAGTTATAGTGGATACAAAAATTGAGTTAACAGGGTGATCCAGAACCCTAGGTAGAATATGATAGTCTTGAGGTTGTCACGTGAGTTTTCCTCTTAGTAATGACACCTTCCAATCAAATAGTGTTCTTAGAAGTGAGTATTTTGCAGAAATCTTCCGGGAAATGCTAGAGTCTGGTGATACACTCTCATGGTGAGATTTTGTTGATGTGGGAGGAGTTTGAGCATTTATTTAGGGAGGAATTTTACCCTGACTTATTGAGATCAGCATTTATCCATGAGATTCAACACCTTCGGAAGGGTATCATGAAGGTGGTTAAGTTTTCAGCGAGGTTTATAGTCTTATCGTGATACTCCTTGGATATAGTTTAGGATATATTATTCAGATTATTGATCATTTACTAGGTCTTTCATCAAGAGATATTGGCGTCTGGGAAATTATTCTGCATTACCACCTATGCTGGAGTGCTGGAGGGAGTTCTTCAGGTGGAACGTTTTCATGTTGTTGAACTGGTAGATGAGACCCATAACAGTGGTCATGAAGTAAAGGTGTCTATAGGAAAAAGAAGATGAAAGGTAATAATATCATGATGCCTAAGACATAAACATTCCTAGATATAGATGTTTGGGTATGTATCACAAGATAAATGAACATTATTAGTTCATCCACAGGAGAGACGGTGTTACATTCAAGGTGTTGCCACCACCGCCCCCAGGTTGTCCGTACATGGTTTAGGGAACTGGAGGACGTGGGTGCGGATAGCTGCAGGCCATGGAGGCCTTTGATCCAAAATCTCTGAGGATTAATAGAGGTATTCCTTTCTTAATTTCTAATTTCCATAGTACAAATTTTTAGACACTGTTGTGAATACTCTTTTCTTTCAACTCATGCTTGAGGTTTATCCAGGGTGATGCGGGGTGTTGGTAGAACCTCATGATGGTAGTTGGGAAAGAGGACCTAGTGAGAACCAATGAATGTTTGGAAAACCCATTTCTTTTCATTATTACCCTAATGTGCTTGGATTCAGCATTGTATACAACACGCTTGAAGAGGATGGGGTGCATTTTGATGTATATTTGAATTCGCGACTAATGGGGGATGATTTCCCCACCAAGATGCGATTTTGTGATGCAATTAGAACAGTGTGAGCGAGTCAATTCCTCCCAAAGAGAAAAATATGATGGTGTAGTGGATGAGATCATTAGACTTGTGTTTTTAGGGAACTGTTATGCAATGAAGTATCAGAGTAGATTCTGGACCTTCCAGTAGAGTTTTTCTTACTCGACCCCCATTACCTTGGTGGACTAGGGAGAGGGAGACCCTTTCTTAGAATTTTTTCATAGTGGTAGAGATAGACACTAATATGTTTCTACAGTTTTGATTGGTTGAATATTATCCTTACTCAGTTGGGATGACACTAGTGGGTATGACGTTATTCTATTTTGGAGATCTACTTTACAGATGAAGGTTTTTTTTGAAGGGCCTTGTAAGACCCAGTGTTTACTCTTGGTCACCCGTGTTTTTTTCTTGATTACCATCACATGTAAATGATGACCTTGAACACAAATATTTTGAGGGAGATATTGTAATTTCCATCTAGGGTTGGTTTTAAAATGCAGGGTTCCATAAATATCTTCCTCAAGTTAGAAAGGTGGTGTAAAACTAGACCTCATGACCGTAGATATACCATGGGGATTGGTGTTTTCCAACCTTTCATAGATATGAAGAAATGTTCCCATTTGTTTAATGATGTTGACATGGTAGAAGATATACATAATAATGGTTTTGTATTTGTGTTTTTAGTGTGTGCATGCTTGTAAGAATCATAGGAACCCTTCGTGAGCTCACTGACATGGGTGTTCAGTGGAGAGATCAGTTTCTTCCCTTGTTCTTAAGATTTTACTTTTTGGGGATGAAAATCATAAAGGTGGAGAGAATATATTGACTCTAGTTTTTACTTATAAGAGTTTGGAATATTCCAGATAATATTTCCAAAGACGTGTGCTGTGTTAGTGGGGGAAGTCAGGGCCAAGGGTTACTTGGTGTGGTGGTATTGAAAATATTAAATACATTCTATCACTCAAGCATCGTTTTAATTGAAATATAAATAACCCCATTCATACTCTCAGACCAGATTTCAGAGACCACAGTTGATTTCTTAACATTTTGTTTAACCAAGGCGTGAGCTAAGTTTATATTTTATAGGATTTTTAATCAGGGTTTGTTTTGGTGATGTGACTTCAAATGGAAATTATTGGGTTTAATTTAATTAAAACCAATCCCCCCTCCCCAAACCACATTTTCACATAACAAAAACAAAGGAGTTCACACCTTTCGTTTCCCCACTCTCCCCTTGGTGATGAAGGAATCCACCAAAGGATCATCAAAATAAATCATCATTGATCCCCATTTTCATTGCAGATTATCATCAAAATGAGATACATAGTGATCTAAGCATTGTTCTTGATCCAATTATCTAGTTTTCATAAATGAGGTAGATATATTTGATTTTTCATACTATTCCCCTTGTTTACTCATTTTTTAAGATTCCAGATCTCAAATACAATTGTTTGAGATCGCTTTCAGGTATATCTGTAGGTTTCGGGTAAAACTGGTGTGAATCAGAGGGTTTTGCAGGTGATTTAAGATTGGAATTACGTTGTAAATTTTTTTAGTTTAGTGAAACATTCCTTTTATCTCTTTCAATTTAGGGAATATGAATGTTTGAGTCTACACTCCATTTATTGGGGTTACATGCTGTGTAGTGTCCTAAAACTCTATGAACATGGGACATGTCATGGGATATCCATGTGAAAACAAATTATCATGTAATAAAACACATAAAATATAAAAAAAACTTGGGGTTTGGTATATGTAAATGGGAAAATGACATGGGAAGGTGTTAGTTTAACCTGACCACGCTATGTAGTATGCGATGCACTATGTGTAAGAGACACGGTTGGCTATTTAATATAGAAGGGGAAAACATTTAGGGGATAGTGGATGAGGGACACAACTTTCACCTACAATACACATTGTGTTCCTCTAGATGAGTTGGAACACATGTGTATCTGATACATGGGAAGGTTATCAACCAGTATCATGGACTATGTGTTTCCCAGTGCACACCATGTACTTTTAGAATATCCTAATGAGATATTCTACCTTCTATATCTCCATATCTTAGAATCAGATTTTTGGATTATGAGTACTCTATCCTCAATGGTTTTCTACGTAAGATAAGATGGTTGAATCTATTACGACTTTAGAGATACATGGTGGTGTATTTTGAGTAAGACTTGTGATGATGTACTTATCAAATGTTGGATATTGGTGTGGTTATTATATAGATACTCGGGGACAATTACTCACTTGGAAGAGTTGTGTGTAGGTTTTCCTTAACTTTCTACAAAAATAGATATTGAACTCCCCAAGATGTGGGAACATGTTTTTCACCTTTGGGTAGATTCCTCCAAAGTGTTACTTCCCATATAGACTAGGGTATGTGTTTCCCCATGATGTTCATGATAGTAGAGTAGGTACTCTCTCATTGGACTAAGGAGGTGGTTCTCTATCTGTGGATTTAGTACTCCCTTGTTGGATCAGGGTACAGTTCTCTTATTTATGATGTATAGATAGAGTCGTTACTCCCCTACCATGTTAGGGAATGAGTCCTCTATTCTATTAGTTGGTACTCCCCTATCGTTCTATGGTTTAGGTGCTTAGTACATGTTTTTAGAAGATTTTTTACTCCCATTCCATGTCATGGAGTAGTTCCTATAGAGATGGGTTGGTACTCCCCTACCGTGATAGGGTGTTGGTCCCCCATAGTGAGTGAATTGGCATATTCTTACTCCCATATCCTTTTAGGGTGTGGGTCCCCTATCCACTGCATTGTACTCCTCCACCTGGTTAGGGTGTGGGTCCTTGAAACTATGGAGTGGTAATCATCTTTTACATCAGGGTGTGGGTCTTCCATTCTTTATGTACTAATCCTTTATTAGATTAGGGTGCGGGTCCTAACTTATTGAGTAGTACTCCCCCATCTCCGAGTACTAGTGGGGACATGATCCTCTATTGGGGTTGGAGCTCCCTCGGTTGTGGGTAATAATTACAAGGAGTGGTACATTCCACTTGATGTGAAAAATGCCTATATAATAGGTAGTGATCCCTTGATGGAATAAGGTGTCGAACACTCCTTACGAGAATCATATAGGTTTATTGAGTTAGTTAGGAGTAGTAAACCTTTGACTATGGGGCAGTGGAGAGGCATGATTCCCTCTATTATATTTTGTTAGACATGCTTCACGTGGTACATAGTTTTGAGTAGTGCTCCCTCAACTATGTGAAATGGGTATGGGTGGGACAATTCACTTAGTTTTGTTTAGTTTTCACAGGGCACAAGGTAATGTTGACATGCCCTCTGGTACTAGGCACTAGAGATAGACCTCGTAATATATTCCTGATTGAGCACGTTCTGTCAGACGTACCATCTGGAATAGAAGATTTGTTTCTGATAGAGTATATCTCTCACATGGGTGTTGTCTAGGATGGTGGACTCATGGATATTTTCTCCCTAGTTTCATGTTATGGTTAGGTCCTACAAAGAGAATCTCATTGTCCGCTATGAGTTTTTGAACATAATGAGTCTTAGTGTCTTAGAGGAGTATATATGGGTTCTTTCTATGTGTCATTGCGGTGATGTCACATGTCAGGGTTGACACACATTATGGACTAAAATTTATTGTCATGTAAAACTGAGGATGGTTCGATATAGAGTTTCTACCTCGATTGAGGTTCCCTCTGACTAGGTTGAGCAGACTATTGCCTTTTAGTTTCTCCTTTTTAGGGGTTTTGGGGTGCCTAATATGTATTTTTATACTCACCACTACATGGGATTTTACCATACATGTTTTTTTCTAGTTCATATCACATGACTTTTGATGGTTTCCATGGAGTACCCGAGTCACATAGAACATAGTGATCTAGAAATACCAAGGTTTTTACCAGAGCTGGGATGAGGAGATTTCGGGAAGTTGCAGTTGACATCGATCCCCTCCATCTGAGTAGGTTGAATGCTTTTATAGTTTTCTTTGGTTGGAATATTTTTTTCCTCATTTCACATTCAATACTTATGTTTTAATATAGTTGTGGGATATAGATTTATCCATGCATCGGTTTCTTTTTGTTTTTAAATTTCTGGATTTTGTGATATTGGAGATCTGTGCATACGTACAGGTAAATAGGAAATGCCTCTAATGTTAGTGTTATGCCAACTCAGTGATAGTCACTAGCCCCAGGCCTATTAGAGGCAATCTTGGGTAGTTTTGGTCTATCCACCTTTGGGTGAGTTCGTGACACATGTTACACCTTTTATCCTTCATATGGAAAACAAAATCACCACATGTGCGTATGTACAACTTACCGCCTCCATACTATGGTGTATTGTGTTTTTCATCACCACTATATTTGGATGGGAGTAATTATGAATATAATGGATATACATAATAAGATTAAATTTATATATATTCATTATAATTAATATATAATCAAATTACTTACCCTTTTAGCATTATCGAAGTTACATCGTCGCATGTGCATACGTACGGTCTACCGTCTCTAAGATGCGATGTGATTGATTTTCCATGGTAACCCATCAATAATGATTATAAAAATGTTTATAATGACTAAATATAAAATTTGTGAACTTAATATAATTATTGATCTAAAATTAAAATATCCTATATGTAAGATATAATACATACATGACAAAACATGATTAGGAAATTGATCAGTTTACAATCAAAACAAGGGTAATAATGAAGTATTATTAACAAAATGATCTAAGAGGATCATATAAGATAGAATAATGATGTTTTGGTTCTGTTATAAATTCATAACTTGATTTAAACCATTTTATAGAATGTTAATTCATGTTTTACTAAAGGAATGTGAAAGGTAATGGACTTCGTCTCAATCTCCATTAATTGAGTAATATAATGATGTTATATAATCACCTTCTTTTATGAGATGTATATATATACACTATGAATCATCATTTCATTAATGTTTTTATTATTAGGTGATTTAAATTTTTCTAGATTTTATTCTTTTGTGGGGATTATTATTTAGATATTGAAAGTGTTATGGGTCACCTTGAATGTTTAGAGATTTAATTATCTCATCTTTTTATCTATGTAAATATTCATTATATTATTTTACATATTTATTTATATGGATATTAATGGATTATACAGAACATTTTAGGTCAATTTTTAATTTCATTTAAAGGTTTTCAAATGATTTTTTACATGTTTTATACGGAATATTGTAATAAAATGGAAAATGGAGTGTTATATTTTGAACATAAAAGATGACCACAACTTTTTCGACATCATGAATATTATTTAAATTTTACATTACATTGTAGGATTATTTATTTTATAAAATGAGAAACAATATTCCATTATTTTAAGATTATTTGGCATTGAAAATAGTTTTTTTGAAAAGATAATGGTATCTTTATATGAATATGTTATTCATATGGGTTTCGTAAGAGTTTTTCTTTAATACTTTTTGAAAGATTTTGTTATAGAATTTTTATCTATATCAAACCAATTTATTGAATCTTATGCTTCATTGAGGTTTATCTTAAATGATATCATTTAGCATGTTTTATTGTATGATTTATGATTCAGTTTGACTATGGATGTGCTATTTTGATACCGTTCACGGTTTATGGTTAATGAATTCACATTTCATATTCTAGTTTTTCAATATGAATGTTTAGTATGTTTATATTTTACCCCTTTGATATGAGAATATATTTGAAATAGTATGTTACAAGAGGAGACAATTTTGGCCCCTCAATGCATCAGTAGCTCTCACGATAAAAATTAGTTTGGTAATGGGATAAAGCATTACACATTTGTGTGTGATGTATTAGCTGAATCCCTGATGGTATGTTTATGATGTCCAGTATTATGAATTCCCTCATTTGGAGATTAGTTATTTATTTTCCATGGGATTTTTCATCTATTAGAATGTACATAGTTTGTTTCATTCTCATGTGGTTATTTGTGTGGAATTATTTGATCATCATTCATTATTTTCATATTATTCTTAGGTTTTTTATTAATTGGCATGTTCTTCTGTTATTCATCTTTGGATAATTGTTCGTGCTTGTTTTTGATAGCTTCTACTATATGTATACCCTTATTAGGAATCTGAAATCACCCGTTTATTATGTTTCATATTTTCCTAGGATTAGAAGAAGTATATTGTGACAAATATGTTGAATTAATCTATGAGAATAATAGAATTATCAAAGGATTTTATATGATGTACATTATGTTTTAAAATGTAATGTACGATTCATGTATGTAATATAGTTTCAAAAACTGCTAAACTTATCGATCATTTCGTATTCAAATATATATTTATGCTAATGCAAAAAAATGACGCATCTGGTCTGAGCTAATGGGGTCAGGTTTATTTCACATGAAAACTATAAATTCTAGATAAATATAAAATAAACCATCACTGAAGAAATTATCAGGGCTATTATAGATGAATGAGGTAAAAAACATGATCTACCATGTTATCACATAAATATTCCTATGGCGATGTTCATAGTTTCATGGAACATCTATGGATCTCTATTTGATGGAATTTACACTTGATTCCTATATGAAATAATAGTATGTTGTAGAGACGTTGAGAAATCCTTCAAGAAAGAAATAATTTCTCCCAATGTCATTATTTAATCCCTTAAATTAAATATAAGTAAAATACGATGATCCCATTCTTCGGTTTCAATGTTCTTATTTTTTTAAAATTAGTTGATTCAAATCCATTAATCATGGAATTTATTATCATAAAAATCTTGTATTAATCATTGATATTGAAAAAAATTCATGTTGGGAATGCTCAACCCACCACTTCCACTAAGATTAAAATATACAAGTGGTATTAGAGGGGGAAAATAAGTATTTATAATCACTTATGGATCATTTATTTATATATGCATTTTTAATTTTTAATTACAATTAAATCATTCTTTATTTTTAATTGTGAGATCTTATTTATTTTTATAATTTTATAAAAAAATAGTATTGATTAATTTTATGAATAATATAAATTTTAAAATCCCATCTGGAGGTTCTGAAGATTTTTTCCGAACAATACAAGAGTATGCACCATTTTCCTTGGAGGTATATGTCATGTAACTTTGATTAATACACCCTTAATTTATTCATAATTAATTTAATAAGTGTGAATTTATTTGATGAGGTGAATTTAATTATACACAACATGAAGACAAGGCCACCCAAGTGTAAGTTTATCCATGTACACACAATGTAACTTCTACACATGACATATTGTCCTTTAGTTATAGATGGCCCATGTGTCTTCATATTAATCCGACATGAATGTTGTCCCCGTATCATGGAGAGAAAAACCCATGTATTACATGTAAAGACTGTATACTCAAATATTTTCCATGCCATAGTTAAATGTTGAGTCTCTAGGTGTGTGCCTCAGATAGATAGTGGGAATAATATACAACTTGGAGATCCAAAGTACATGATGTGTACATTTACCAAATTACATGGAACAAAAAACTAATTTATTATTATATTAAAACATTATCAACATTTCTTCCATGTGGTCATTAATTTGATATTAAAAAATATGTGACTATTTTTTATATATAAATTTATAATTAATTTTTTCATCATATTCAGATGTACATATCTTCTATAATTTATATTAACTTTTTTCTCTAAACAAATTGAATCATACCATGCTATGAAAATATCATATGTTATGAGTGGTAGTTAATTTGATAGTTCATGCTGTGAATTTAAATGAAAATTTTTGTATACCGTATATTGCCAGAGTAAATAGTATATGATGTTAAATACATGATCGGTAGTTCAAAAACGCACTCACCATGTTGCATCATAAGAATTGTTTTCCACATAGTAAATTTTAACTAAATTTATTTACTTTTTTAAAAATTGTTATGAATGAGAATATCAAGAAACATAATACGAGAAATAGGATAAAATAATTAATTAATTATAGAATATAATTAATTTATTTGAGCGTGACTTCTCTTAAATTATAGTGATTATAATTGAATGATAGTTTTACTAAATATGTAATTTGATGCATGCATATGGAATATCATGAGACAAGACTAGATATTTGTATGTGATTTTTTTTCTTTTAATTTAATATTTGATAATAAATTTTTTCTTCATGTCATCTCTACTCATAGTATGTAAGGGCTTCTGTTCCCATGGTATCTTTTATGTAAACCCCATAACCAATCATTTGGTTCCACTCACCTATGTGTGAGTAAAAGAATATATATTAGAAAAATCCCCAAATCTAGTGGATTTGGATCACGTTGGGAGATGTGGTGAAAACAATCAATTAGTGATACATAGGTGGTAAGGTGGAAAGATATAAAACGAAACATAATTGGTTCAAGTTGTTTCCCCTGGGTTTATTGTTAGTTTACCACACACCAGATAAACTAAACATGAGTAAGATATCATGATCAACACAGTTTTTTTAATTTATAGTATTATATCATTATGTATATTTTTGTGATCACTTGAATTAATGAATTAACAAGAATGTAATATTGAACTAAAATAAATTAACTTATGTGTAATGATTATCTAAGAAGTGATAAATATCTTAATTTAGTACACTTAATTTTAAAAATCAATCAATAAAGATAATAATTGGAAAATTATGTCTAAAATATAAAATCCCTCAATTATATATATCAAGATTTTATATCCTAATACTTATTCAATTAAAATTGATCCACATTTCAAAGTGCTTGACCAGAAAATGTTTGGGTGAATTCAAGTATTAGTGAATTATAAATTGAATTGTTTGATAAAATTATCTTAGTTCATATTAATGGATTATTTCTAAATAAGGACTAGGTGTAACTAATAGTAAATGGTTGTTAAAATCTATATTAAGGAATTATGGATTGGGGAGTCCACACAATAGATCAAGGAACTACGATATAGTATAAATAAAATTTGAAATACTACCCAACACCCTTAAAAATTTAATTACTGACCAATATAGAGGTGATTAACAGCAGAATATGGATCCTCTCCATTAGAATATCCAAGTGATATGATTTTCAGAATCCAATGGTGAGTATATTTGGTTTTGTTAAAATATTGGGAGAAAGATAAATATAATATTTACTTACTTGTCTAAATTTTAATATATAACATTCTAAAAATCTTATCATATTATTTTTAGTAATATAAATAAATATGACATCAAAAATATCACTGTAATCCATACATGATAAGGTTAACATTATCACCATAACACATTTCCATTAGTTGCAATGGAACTTAAATTGTTATCCTATTTCAATAAACGAAGTTGTATGTACTAGAATAAACTATTCCAGAAGTGCATAGTAAAGAGGATAGTGAGGAAGAGTTATCTCTATATGAGAAAAATTTGAATAATTTTATATATCTTTTTTGTTTCATGCTATCACCCATGACCCATGAGATTTTGAAGAAATATGAGGACATGGATGTACATAGAATTATGTCTCACCTTCGGGATCCATATTAAGTGAAAGAGAAACATGATAGGTACAGGATTTCCAATTCTCCATTTACAATGAATCCAAAAGAGTCAGTTCTAAGTAAGACTCATTTATTAAATGGTATTAGCTATATTTAACACTTATATATCTTAGGGATTAAATTCTTAGATGAGTTTTACATAGATCTCATACATTCCTCCCTACCCAATTCCTTCAATAGTTTTATTTTTCATTGTAACGTGATCTAAAATGATAATATTCATTAAAATTTTCTTACTCTTCTTTTCTAAGTGAAAAAAGACAAGGGGTGTGACAAATACACGTTTTTTATGGTGAAAAAGAAATGGAAGAACAAGGAAAAGGGACCCAATATTCATAAAAACTCTAAATATCTCAAGAACCATCATTCTAAGAAGTGGAATGTATAGTGGTAGGAAAATCAAAAGGATGAATTATGTTTTGAATGTGGTAATCAAGTCCATTTAATGAGGAACTACCCCCAGAAGTAACTGGAATATAAATGTGTGTTCATTATAAAGTGTAATATTTCAATAACTACACTTCAGTATTTGATACGGACTATGGTTCTCACATATGTATCCAAATGTTTGAAATAGATAGATTATGAAACATTTATAGAGAAGATGTTGATCTGTGAGCATTGAATTGGGTGAAGCTGGTTTGTTTCCCCATTAGAGATTTCCAACATTAATGATATTAGATTTATCAGTTTCTTATTATATACCAACAACTACCAATAACATAATTTCTATATCCTTCCTACAAATAAGTGGTTTTGTTTTCAAATTTGCAAAAAAATTGTTTCAATTTTAAAGATAACTTATATAATGGCATGTCACATTTAAATAACGATTATTATGTATTAAATTATTGAAAACATTATTGGAAATAGAAAACGAGTCGTGTTCACTTGACTTATATAACAACCAACTATTAAATCACCATTTTGTTCATGTAAATGAGATGTGTTTTAAAATTATATTTCAATATAGTTAACTAGAAAATTTTTTGTTGAAGACACCTGATATATGTCATGATTGTTTATATGAAAATATTATCAAATCACTATTTAGTGGATAAGTGGAATGGTCCAAATATATTTTAGGAATGGTACACACTGATCTAGGTACACCATTCCCACAAGAAGCTAGTGGTGGGTTTTATAACTTTATAACTTTTACTAATAACTTGAGTAGATATAGATATTTTTACATAATGAGGTATAAGTTTGATTCCTTTGAGAAATTAAATGACGTTGATAATAAATAGATAAATAGGATAATGAGTATTATATTGGACATATGTGTTCAATATATCAACCAAGATTTTATTGAATTTATATAAATTTATTTGATTATATCTCAACTCAATCAACCTGACACACCATAGTGGAATGGTGTTAGTGAAAATAAGAACAATACCTTATTAGACATGGAAAGGTCGATGATGATTTATGTAGTGTTTCAGTTGTTCTTTTACAAATCTTAATTAAAAACTACTATATAAAAACCTAAATGAGAACCAACTAATGTAGAAAATGAAATCCCCTTTGAGTTATGGAGTGAAAAGAAATTCATCTTCTCATATAAACGTATATGGGGTTACGATGAATTTCTAAGGCATTCTTTGGGAAAAGCAAGCACTTAGGGAACAAAGTGTGTCTTTATAGGGTATTCTATACAAATAAATGGATTATACCTATACAACCCCTTAGATAAGAAATGATTTCTCACTAGATAATTCATCTTTATTGAGAGGGATTAGATCCTAAAAATAGATTTTGGGAGATATATTGACATCAATGAAGATTATGCACAAGATACTCCAGAGTTGGTATTGGAGTAGATTACATAGGTCTCCATGTAAGAAGTTATTCCTGAAACACAAAGTCTCTCCATAGCTTAGTTGTTATTTCGACTTTAAATTCTGTCCATTTTAAACAAAAGAGAGCGACTTTGAGTGGTTCATCATTCTTGAATGTTGTTGGTGCATTTCATCTTTTAAAATGGAAAAATGTCTCATTTGGGAAATGATGTTTTATTTAATCACAATTACAATTTTCCTATGAAAATTTACATAAAATAATGTTTCATCTTTTCATCCCCTTAACCCCTCAAAAAAATTACTACCAATTGTACACATCCCCAAGTTAGATCTTCATGTTATATGTGTACAATATGCCACTAGTTATGTGACCCACTCGTTTATGAACAAATCTATATCACTTTGTGAGTATGATGTTTTTCGGCAGTCAGAGTAGTAATGAAAAATATAAAAATAAATAATAAATAAATTAATTAAATGGAATTTTATTTGTTTTTGAAAATACCTCTTTAGGGATTCTAGTTTGTTGTTGCAAAACAAACTCCCTCATAAATTTAAAAACATAATAATCGCAATCATTATTGTTTGTTTGTTTTGGACACTGCAAAAAATTTGATCATTTGGAGAATAAGTAACATTTGATGATATGTGTTTAGATAGTGAAATTTTATTATATATATCCTGATATTTGTCCAGACATAGTACTTGCCTTCCTTCTTATGCTTAGCCCTTGTCCTCATTCCTTTTTTTAGACGATAATGATACATTTCTCTATTATAACATAATCCTTATTAAAAGATAATATAAATTATATTACTTGATTTTTGGACCTAAAATGTAGGATGTAGTGTCTTACAAATTCACAAACTCTATCATGTGTGGTCGGTTTGTTGGATATCCTTTCTTCGAATCTAGAAAATAAATCATTGGAGAATCCAAGTTCACCGCAATTAGTAGCCAATGTTGCCTAAAAACAAAAAAGTATTAAGTAATAAAATAAGTAAAAATATAATTGATATGCTTTAATTAGATTTATACCTCTACATGGTTGGTATTGAGAAGAGTTTGTCATCTGTGATATTGCTTTCAAATGTTTTCAGCAAGTCGTTCACTATTTCATACTTCTTTTATTGCTCTAATTTCGTTAGATGTGTTGATTTGGTATGAGGACTAATGAGTCTGAATTTTGGATCATGGGAAAATTGCTTCAACTGTTTTTCATATATACATTTTTCAACAATATAAAATTCATTTAGTCATAATTTTCACATTAGATCAGCTTTTAGAAAATAAATTCATGAAAACATACCTCATATATATATTTACACCTGTGACGCCTAGCCAACCGTTTTCAATGATCTCATTTACATTTTCAGCTACAACGAAATCTTAACTTTCTTCTCGATATATATTCTTTTCCAAAACCACTATATGACTACTACCACCTCTTATCTTCGTGTCCCCATGAGTCTTCAATGCTAGTAAATGTGGATAGAGAACAGGTGGTGTTTTGGTGATTTCAATAGCTCTTTGGGATCGGTTGTTCGATCCTTTAGATGGTTTTGAGCTGACATTTGTCACCCCTTCCCTTTCTTCGTCTATAATAACATTCATTGGTTCAGACCTTTTTTCATTAATTTTTAAAGGATTAACTTAAAAAAATAAAATAAATACCTCTTTGTCCCCATGTACTCTTACAAGTTGTGATTTCCATGCAATGAATGTCCCAATAGCCTTTTCGACCGTATGAATATCACCGTCATCAAGTGGAATAGGTAGCTCTGCATTCGGCTCATGAGTTACAGTAATTGTCACTTTCAGATGATCTTTCAAAAGTGATCTATTATGCAGCTTTTAATCTGGGATGTTGAACACTATAGGTTTCACAACAAGGTGATCCGTGGGTGTTGACAAATAAAAATCACAGTCATTATTACATTGTAGAAGATCAATACATGTAAAGTATTAGTGTTTGTCTGATTCATATTTCATGGGAAAAATTATTAGAATATAGATTACCATGGATAATATATATCTTTGAGGGGAATGGATTGCCTCAAAGCTGGTGGGGGGTGGGGCGGGATCTTTACGTGCTGGTTGTTCCTGAGTTGTGTTTTCTCCTTGATTACCACTCATAAAAGATGCTAGAAACTCTCTCTGCCATTGAATTAATTATTCAAGAGTTACTAGTCCTTTTATCATTTGTTTCAATTTTTCATCTCTATCATCTGTTTCTTTTTTTTCTCAAAATATACTCGGGGTGTCACCCCAAACCCCACACCTCTGACACGACCATATTGTTCTGGCTACATCAAAGCTGTCGATAATAGGTTTTTATCCTCTATAGAAGTATCTAATTAATGTGACTACCGGATATAGGAAAATAACTAATTATTTTTATGTAATTACAATTTAAAACAAATCTTTTTATCGTCATGTCATACTTAAATATATTTCAAACACTTTTTCTGTGTTATCATCTACTTCCTTCCCTTCCTTATTCACACGCGCCTCCTTCAATAGCACATGGCGTGGGATGGAAGTGTCTTTGGTTTTAGACTCATCAATCTACATATAAATATAGAAAGATAATTTTGATGTTGTTTATTAGAACATAACAATATTACTATAATTTTAAAATATGCACTATTTTCTTTTCTAGTGAAGCGTACACCATCCTTGCTTTACGATAGGGGTATGTTGGTTTTGATGCACATTCCTTATTTTCAGTACTGAGTTGTTGTTTCATAAATGAAATATTGACAATCAAAGTGATGAATACACATATCCTCAAACAACTTATTATCAAACACAATGTACCAAAAACTTCTCATCCCATGGTGGCCAATAAATGCATCTCATGCTTCTTGGGATATTAGGTGAGCATAAACAATGGGTGGGTGTGGGTTTATTTTACCTTTTGAATATTTCAGGTGACATTTTGTTAAAATAGTGTGTAATCCTCAATGAATCCTTCCTGAAATCCTTAGTAGAAAATTATTGTATGAATCATCTACTATAAATTTACTCTACAAGAGATTGACAAGAGTAAGACATTGTTTCATTATTTTATTTTCTAGTAAATTAAAGAAATAATATCATAATGTTACTATAATTTCTTCCCAGATCACAAATTTCAGCCCAGACACAACATGGTTCAATGAATCTATGTCAATCAGCATGCGTTGCTGAGTGAAGACTCCAATGTAACTACTAAACATATCCTTGTTGGGATTCACATGTTGGACTCATGCATTCCATCTGACATCAAGTTTTATGACTTTGCTTTTTGCCTTATGAACTTTGGATATCATTGACAAACTACGACGCACCTGTGTTTTCTGCGATGTTAGTCCTTCACCCTCGACCATTTCATGGATATCAAAATCATCTATATATTAATCTGATATAGTAGCAACAACATGTGCTGATGGTTGTTGGACCTCAACACTAGGAGCAGCAATAGGTTTAGAATCTTTTTATTTCTCTACACTGTGAGCAACCGTAATAGGAGAAGCAACAACTTGAGAGACTTGTTCAACCTCAAGGTTAGGAGCACTAGTACGTACAAGAGTCATTATCTACAAAAGTGGTTGAATAGTTAATTTTATTACATAAATTTAGTAATGATAAGATAATTACTTGAGATAACAAGATCTATATTACAAAAAAAAATATAAAATGTTTATTGAACTCTTGTTCTTTTTTACAAAGGATGAAAGGATTTGACACCTCTATAGATTATCAAAATCCCTTCATTGTAGTATCCTCAAACATACAAAACATAATCTATGTTGGGACCACTACAGAACGATTGAGAAGTACCACTAAAAGGATCATCCTCAACTAAATTTTCATCGTAACCTACCGTAGTTTTGGATGATAACAGAACAATCGACCACTTTCGGTTTGCATGAACTGAAACATAAAAAACTTGTACTGCTTGTGATGCCATTATAAACTGTTCTTCTTTGTACCCTTATTTACTAAAATCATATTTCACAAATCTTCATTCATCTATTTTAACACCACTTTTGTTATCAACCCATTTGCATTGAAAAATTGGAAATTGTAATGTCGTATAATCTAAATCTCATATTTGTTTGATAATGCTAAATTACGACATATTTGAATAAATTGGATTTTTGTCCTTACTACTAGAAAAATGCATCACTTCAGCCACAATTGTAACTCCACTATTTTTCAGGGTACTATCTTAATCATGTTCATCTTTATAAAATGTATAACCATTGATTACATAACTATTGTAAGTTAATACATACACACTTGTTCCGGCAGCAAGCCATCAAAGTCATTCTGAAATTGAATTCAGATTTTCATCCAACTACATAAAAAAATGGTCTTGAACCCATCCTATAAACTGGTGATTATGTGTATTTGATAACCATTTTTCATCCCTTGATGGATTCAACTACCTAATAATTTCTTTGTTAGTTTCGATATATGGATCAAACTCCCAACTATTATGAAAAACCTAAAGGTCTGCCTGCTCCCGATCTGTAATACTGATTTTCACAACATCTCTTCTAGAAATTCCTTCACCCTTAATGCATCTAATGTGATGATATTTCAGGACACCAATGCTTTCCACATCAGATTGGTTTTCGGTACAAAATCCAATGGCTTTCTCAACAATATATTGCTCTACAATAAAACCCTCTGACCGACTTCAATTTTTGACATACCCTTTCAAAATCTTCATATATTATTAAATGGGGTACACCCTTCGATAGTTCACATGACCAAAAAGTAGAATCTCTCCCACCAAGAGAATCATTATATGAACCATCATATCTAATAATGTTGGCCGGAATAACATTTATAATTCACATAATATGATAACAATTTATTTTTCCATAGCTAGTAATTTCGCCAGGTCTAAAACATTTCTACATATAGCTTTGAAAAAGAAACAAAGTCTGGTTAACGTATGAAGAAAATTCTTGGAAAAAATGCAATGTAAATCTATAGGAATTAGATCTTGCGTCAAAACATGGAAGTCATGTTATTTCAAGCCTTTTAACTTCAGATCATTCATTGACACCTTGTTCTTGATATTTTATAAATACCCATATGAAACATTTACATCATTGAAGAAGTTACAAAATTGATATCTCTCCTCCATAGAAAGAGTGTAAGCAGTAGGAGAAAGAAACATTTTATTTTCACCATTAACGGGAGCCAACTCTTCTTGTATTCCCATGTCAACCATGTCCAACCTTGCCTTAATTCCATCCTTTTTTTGTCAGGGACATTTAGAAACGTTCCAATAAAACTGTCACATACATTTTTTTCCACATGCAACACACCAAGAAAATGTCTGACGTAAAAACAATTCATGTATGGTAATTAAAAAAAAAACTGATCTCTTTTTCCAACCGATTTTAATAAGGTTTTTTGAAAATTGTTTACCAAAAACAGTGTTCACATCTTTTACTTTCTCAAATAGCTGATCACCAGTTAGTGGGGAAGGTGTTTCACGTTGTTCTGAACTTCCATTGAATGATGTCGTCCAAGATCGATACATATTCTGAAGAGGTAGAAATCTACGATGTCCTAGAAATACAGATTTCGATAAATGTTTCAACCTAATTGATTCTATATCTTCTTCGCACATGGGACACCCTTGAGCTCCATTAATACAATAGACTGACAAGTTTCCATAAGTAGGGAAATAATTTAGTATTCCATACAACAATGCTCTCAATGTGAATTATTCACTTTTATAAGAATCAAACAATATAACACCTAAATCCAACAATAAAATCAAATCCTTGATCAAAGGATCGAGATAAACATCAATATCATTACCTGGTTATTTTGGTCCTCATATAAGCATAGATAACCTGATAAATTTCCACTTCATGAATAAGCAGGGTGTCAAGTTATAATTTACCAACATAACAGGCCATGTACTGTGAGTGCTGGTTTGAAAACCAAAAGGATTCACTCCATCTATAGATAATGCAAGATGAAGGTTTCTCGACTATTTTCCAAATTCAGGATACTAATGATAAATTTTCTTCCATTGAGGAGAGTCGGTCAGATGATGTAACTTTTCATCTATATTTCTGTTATCTGCATGCCACGACAATTGTCTTGAAGTTTATTTCCTTTTATATAGATGCCTAAACATTGGAATGATTGGAAATTACCATACAACTTTCATAGGAATGGATTCAAATTTCTTATATCAAGAAGAACCACACATTGGGAATTCTGTTAGTGATTTTTTCTCCTTGAGAAACAATATATAGTCTTTTGGGCAAGCATAAATTCTTTCAGAAATCATACCCATAGAGCGTAGCATTCGTTTAGCTTCATATGTCCGGCTTGGGAGATCATTATCCTCCGGGAGCATGTCATTTAAGAGAAAAATTAGTTCCGTAAAACTGACATCACTACATCCATTTCCTAATTTCATTTTATATAACTTTAGTACAACTGAAAATGATGTATATTTAGTTCAACCAGCATACAATGGTGGATTTTCACAACAATTAATCTTCTCAAACAATTTTTGGCAATCATGGAGTTCATCATCAATTGTCCTAGTCATTTCCTCAATAAGATATTCATCATCATTGACAGCTGTAATCACATCCTCCATACGATCATCTTCTTTATCCATATTTTTATTCATATATGATGATCCATAAAACGTAGTTTTATCCCAACCAGTAGCTATATTCTCTTTTTCTCTATGTTTATTCCAACATTTATAAATCTGATCTATTCCGTGACATATCAAATGTTCATCCAACTCCTCTAGAGTAATTTTTTTAGAATAACAAAAATGTAAAAACGAACAAAGTATTTGAGAAGGATCCTTTATGTGATCCTTTTCAAACTTGATGAACACTATCACTATGTTCTCATACTTTATTGTCAAACGATTAGCATCCATCCAATCTTTATTCATCTTCATCATATTTGAATTTAAAATATTAGTATTTAAGGTTCAAATACACAAAACAAGACATCCAAATACAGTATAATAGAACCAATTCCTTATAAAAATAGTGATTAATAGAGCCTAACCATTTCCAATAAAGATTTGGAATTCAATAAAACCAGGATAGACCCCCATAAAAATCAGCAGAGTTTCCAAACACAATGGGGTTTGCGGGGATAATAACTTGTTTTATAGATGGGAAAACTCACACGACATCATCCTCTATGGATCATCCTCCTCTATCAGGTCAACCCTTCTATGGTCAAATACTCCATCCTTTCATACCTCACCCACCTAAAATACATATGGATGAAAACCAGTAGAATGCTCTATAAGTAAAGAAAGGATTCTCATAATTTATACAATATGGAATTCATTAAATATAATTACTTTAGATTCATTATAGTTTCCTCAAATCACCCCAGTCCTAAGATAAGAATAATAAAGAATGATACATCTACCACTCCTAGGTCTATGACCTACATTCAATATCATCATGCCTAATATTTCTTGAAAGCTCAAGTTACTTACTTTAAATCACAGGGGGGATAATCACTTGTTTCATAGATGGTCTCCCACGTTATTCCATATGAAAATTTTAACAAATATTGTTGACCTATCATCCCATTAAATCCTCAAGAGTGTTTAATTCCAAACTCCATCTTAAGTGTAATATCAAAAGAATATGTATTAATAAATTACCCCACATCCACTTCCCTACTAATCTGGTCATTATCACACTCTAATGGAATATTTCTTATGATTCCAACCCTTCTATATAATCTCATAACCATATATCCACACATACAGATGTCACAAACACATAAAAAACCATATCCACATCACATATTCATCACAGTAAGATATCGTGAACATTAAGGACATAAACATCATACTCTCCTCCTAAAATGCACAACCCCCACTATGTATCCACACCAAATACACATAGTCATGTCAACAAGAATATATATACACCAAATCCTAAAATTGTTATAGTTTATATATATACATCCACTGTGATCCATTACAACTAATACTAAGTGTGAAGGGGGAGAAGGGAAGATGGAGTGGTTCTATATGTGTTCCCTCAATAACCTAGATATTTAGAAAAACACTCAGAACCAAAGTACCCATATGGATTTCAATCAGGTTACTCGACTCAAGTGTTGGTGTGTAAGAAATAATAAGAAAATATAAAAAGTATATAGTCACACATAAATCTTTCCTAGGGATTTACACCAAACTAACACTTCAAACACCCTCATTAACTATTACCTTGTTACTACCACCCTCTAATAACCACTTCCATTATAATGCCACAAATAATCCCCAACAAATTGAATAATCATCTATATCAACATTACCAACTTGTCATTTCATTTAACATTATAATTTCTTGGATTTTTATTACCATATGCATTTCAATTGTTAACCATTTTTATGTAAAAACAATTATTAAATCACAACCAACTATAATCCATCCATTAATCATTAATAAAATTTATTCTATCTTTAACCATTTATTAAACATAATTACTCCAATCATTATCATTAATCATTTAACAAACCTTTATTTATTATTTACAACCCATCACCCATCACTATTTTCATTTATTCCAACCATATTCTATGCCAAAAGGAAACTATAACACCATCCAATAACAACTAAATTTTCATGAAATAAAATACCAATAAACACATTCTAAATTCCATAAACCACTTATTTTCTGCCTAAATAGCCATATAATTTCTATCATAACCACACAATAATCCATACATCATTACTGTATTAATTATCACACCACATGATCCCAACAACATCAATAAACCATCACCCTTATAATCATAGTGATAAATACCCACTACATAGTGGCATGAAAGGGAAATCATATAAGAAATTCACACTAAAAACACCCCTTATAAATTATTTCAGATTAATGTAGAATTTATAGTTTAAATATAACACTTTAATTACAGATTTCTATACAACCAATTCATTACCTTTGTTAAGTGACTAGAAAATAATGAAAGGTGATTATAACATTTCATTTGTAGTAAGAAATTTCTTTCACAACATTAAGAATAAGTCACTTAAAAACAACACCAATAAATCCATAAATATATAAGAAATATTATGGAAATTCATAAATCACATGCAAAACTCCCTCTTGACTTTAATTTACTTCAGTGTAATTCACTATAGTATTTAGGTTAATCCATACTATATATCCAATAGAAACAAAATAAAATTATAATTCCACAATTTACATATAATAAAGAGGGAGAAATTTCATGTCCCCAACCTCAACTAAATATTTAACAAATATTTTATAAGAATGAAAAGAATAGTAAAAGAAACAAGACTTAACACATGAGGGTAATCTAAAAGACCTATGTATGACCATTAAACATTAAAACCATAACAAAAAAAACAAAAAAAACCTAATCATCATTGTTTTCACATCCTTCATAAGAAGAAAGTTCAAGAAGAGAATCATGAAGAAGAGAAAAGAAATTCACCTTAGATGAGGAGATGTAGGGAGCCTTCTATGCTAACTCGATAGGGGAAGGCGCGAACACCATAGGGGGAGGTGCATGGGAGGATCCACCAACCGTTGAAAAATATAGGAGTAGGTTTCATGGGGAGTAGGGTTGAGTGGAGAGGAGGAGAAGTAGGGTTTTCTGGGAGGATGATCCATAGAAGGGGTTCGAGGGGGAGGATAACGAGTAGGGCTAGCGGTGGAGATCCGGAAACGTGAAGAACGGGGGTGGGGGGGAGGTCTTGAAATGCGACGATCTAGAGGGGTAGGGGAGTTGTCGTAGGGGTACAGTACCGTAAGAGATTTAGGGTGTGATAAACAGAGGACACTGTGTGACTAATTTTATAAAATATTGGTCTACGGTTTTATCAGCGCTAAAATTTTAGCACTAATATAGAATTCCTCTATCAGCGCTAAAATTTTAGCTCTAATACATGGCTTCTTTATCATTTCTTTTATTTCACTGAGAAAGGGCTTCTTTATCAGCGCTTTTTGCATAGCGCTGCTAAAAGATGGTGCTTCCCTAGGCCATTTTTGTAGTAGTATACAATACTTCAACATTAATACTACAATACTCAAAAATTCTTCTGTGCCCATATTTGATCTTGGGTCTTTTGGATGCCAAGAATAAGATATTAAAGTTCTTTTAATACATGAACACACTAGGTTTCGACACATTGAAAACACCCTAATCTAATTGTTTATGCAAATGATTGTAACCAACTCAGTGTCAATGAACATAAATTTGGATATCTAATTAAAATAATTTAGGACATTTTCAATTGTAGATGGAACATTTTTAGGTACTCTAATGATGGTTAAAATATTCATATATATTAAATCTAGATAGGATTAATCAAAGTGGGTATAATACCAAAGGATAGAAGATAGTTCATCTAATTACTAATTTAAATTGAGATCATATAATCTATATCATCAATTTTATAAATTCAAAACCATATATGTTATGATAAGAATGGTGGAATGGTAGGGGTGAGGGAAATCAAAATATTTTAAAAAAATTAACAACTTATCAATGTTATGTTAATGGATTATAAAGTCAAAGAGAAATAAACATAGTGATTTTCTAGTAGCTCGGATATAAATGATTTCAATCTACTCATCACCCCTCTAAAATACAAGGAGAGATAAAAAATTATATAGTGGACTCTTTGAATTTTTAAGGGTGTCAAAACCATTTAAAAATTCATTTTTTATTGTACAATGAGACTTCAAAATATATTATTGAATTTTATTTCATCGATATCTCATTATATAAAAAACCATGAGTCTAAATGAACTATAATATATTATATTATTATAACCTAGAAATTAGATTGGTGAATTTAGTAGGAATGAATAAATTTTAAAATAATATGTATAAATGGTTTAGATAAAGAAAATATAATTTTCTTAAAGTCAATATATTCTTTAAAAATTATTTTTTCTGAAAAATTGTTATTATTGTTTTTTATTGGTGATGATTTTAATTAATTTCAATGGATTTTATATTTTTTTGATAAAAATGATATTATTTCGGAAATTATTATATCATATATAAGTTAGGTAGAATTCATTGGACTTTTCTGAAAATATATATTTCTTGTGAATTGTGGAAAATACATATTTTTAATAGAAATTATACTTTTTATTCAAGAAATTATAGAGTCCCATTTTGTTTTAAAATCATTTCAATGTAAAACTTTTATCTAAAATTTTTTATATTTCAATTAATTTCATTGGAATATTTTTCATTCATAAATTTTGTGGAAAAAAATTATACATTAATGTATTTTTTCATTAAAACTATTTTTTCGTCTTATTTTGTAGTTTTATCTTAAATTAATTTATTTCAGTTCTATAAATTGAATAATAAAAAATTGATTTCATATTTTGAATCATGAGGCTCAAATTTTATAAATATTTCCATTTTAGTTTTTTTCATAGTAACCTTGGTAAATATTTGTCACCTTAGTGAGGGTGAAATAGATAAAAAAGGATGAAACATTAGGATAAGACCTTAAAATTTCAATAAAACATACCTTTATCCTATTATATTAGTGGATTTAATCCATTTTAATTCATCTGTCAAATATATTGACATGTTGTTAAATTTTTCAATGATTAAGAAATTTATATTAATTTTATAATTGAATAGATAAAAAATATCACTCTTTTGAATTTAATATCTCCATGATTTTTAGATATTGAAAAAATAAGGATAATTTTAGTAATAAATGATTATTTGACAGCTGATTTATTTACACTTCTTCTGATATGAAGTTTGGGTTAATCAACCCTTATCATTGTAGATCATACTCTAGCGGGGTGTGACATCATTTATTTTCCAATAGTATGTTATTTTTTATTAATGGAAACACATCATCAACCAGGGGACACAACTACATAACAGAGTCTTGTTCAAAATATAGTGGGAATAGAATCAACATGGATAAAATTGAAGTGTTTTTTCCTTACTCATTTCCATATTGATAAAGGGAAAAAAGAAACCATTCTGTGAATGTATGTAGAAAACATCCCTTTAGAATACCATAGTGCACCTTTGGATTTGGGTAGAGTCTGGATCCACCACTTTCACTACCTACTCAAAACAAATCACCAATAGTATTAGCAATTGGAATTGTTTCCTTTACTTTGGTGAGAGAATTTACCTCATCAATTGTGTGTTTTAATCAATTCCTGCGCATATCCTAGTTGTGATAAAGGTACCAAATAAGTTTTTTATTGTTATCGAGAACCACTTATGCTCTTTCCTTTGGGATTCCATGGTGAGGGGTTATTCCACTGGGACTCCAATACCAAACCTTAAAAACTGGTGAAATATGGGGCCTCACTACTAGGTACGTAAAGGAGGTAATGTACTACCTTCATGGTAAACAGACATGGGAGGTGATTGAAGTGCTCTCCCTCTATAGATGGTTCATCACTAGCATCCTTCGATATATTATGAGAATAAGGACCGAGAACCTCTCCGCCATTTGGAATTATCTTCAGTTCCATATTCTAGAACATCACGAGTACCCTCATTGGATTCTGGGTTATAGGGATTTTAGTTTTTGAGAATTATTTTTGTCAGGGCCTTTTTATGCCTTTTAGGATACCCATCATTGGACATGAACCTCATGTAATCTAGTTTTCACCCTTACATCATTCTATAGGTATTTGATCCCTCACAAAAAGTATTTTTCTACGGAATCTGGATGGAGTGTGTCACTGATAATTCTATTTTCACATGCAACTTTTTTTTACATATTTTCAGTGAAGGCATACAATAAGGCTATGTGAGACTCTCATGACACTAATGAGTGGGGTGGTACCAAAAGGTGTAAAAAATTCCCTAATAAGTTCAAATTTCTGGTTTTGAGAATCCATAACCATATCCTACACACTAATGTGAATGTCCAAGGAAATGGAGTTCAACTAGCCTATAAATTATATCACTTTTTATTTCGCAAGGAGTAAACCACACTGAATCATTTATGTCTTAGTTAGTGGGAGACAAAAGTTTTGGGAGTACAGGGATTTTTTATGGGTTTTCAAAATAAATAGAGTCCTTTGAGTATTTTATTCTAAAATGGTGTTCTAGTGTTTGAAACAACAATCATGAAATGAATTCTCAGGTGATCATCCTCGAAGTACGGTGCTGGTACATCTGGGAAGCTAGGAAGAAGTCCTTTCAAAATAGACCTCTCTTGATAGAATGGGCCTTGGTGCTGAGGACTGGTTTCATTTTCATGGATCTCTCGCGTCATCTCAAGCACTGGTAGGAGAAAAGTTCCCTCAAAATATTTTTGGTTCATAGCCCCTGTAGTAGTTGACTACATCTCTCATCATCCAGACATTGGGTTAGGAGTAATCACCCACCACATGGACTTAATCTCAATGTTGATAGATCATGCACCCAGGGTTGTATATGATATGGGGATGTCATGCTTGATTACAAAGGCATCATGGAATTTTCATTCAGCGTGTTATATAGAAGTGGTGACACTATTAGGTCAGAAGGAATGTCCTTGCTACGTGTTCTTGAATTGTTCCATGAAAGGAAACTCTATTTATCACCAGTAAATATAGACTCAAATATAATCTAGAACTACCTTAAAGTAAACTTTTTTACCCCTTGGAACATCATCTATATAATTTGTAATTTTAGTTCCCTCCAAACATAGGACTTTCAAAACCTCTACAAATGGCATGAAGGAAATAGTATGGAATACTTTTAGCATCTTAGGACTCTAAGGAGTTCCTTCTCACGGTTTTTTCTATTTCGTGTTCCCTTATGACTAATGGTGTGGACATTGTTATTGGATATTACCTTGGTCATCATTTTTATAGGCCCATATGACTGTCATTCTATATACCTCTCTGTTATATAAAAAAATACAGTTATGGTTGGGATGGTTATTTTTTATCTTAGTAACATATTTTAAATTTTTAGTTATTCAATAATTACCCTAAATTATTACACAATACTGACATAATACATATTCAATAAATAAAAATATATAATAAAGTCTTCAAAAAATATTATTTTTTAAAAAATTAGAATGAATTATTATGTTATATAAATTATATAGATAAAACATAATTTATTATGGTTATGTGAAAGTTTTATAATCAAATTACTTTCCTTTCATGTTTTTTTAATTTAAAAATAAATGAATTGTTCCAAAAATGACATTAATGATATTTTATTACAAATAATTTTTTATTAAATGAATTTAAATTCATAAAAATAATATACTCATTCATATTTATATTATATTGTACCATATATCATTCATATTCAATTTATAGGTCCCTTAACCTTTTATGGTATCATTCTTGACCCTTAAATAGAAAAAGGATTTGATGTTGTGGTATTTGTCAGATGCAGTAATATAGGATTGAAATGAAGAGATATGTGTGAACACATCACCTGAAATTATCCAAATTTTATTTTATTAGAGGATATTAACTCATTCCCACTATATATTTCAAATATATAAATTTGAGTCAACATGAACCTGAAAATTAATTTATAAAAATTTAATACTTTTTGTAATTCTAAGAGTGCCCCCTCGCTTATAAATGGGAACATATTATCCTATCATACTCACAACTTTTGATCATTTTATCTCAAAAAAACCAACGAGATTATATTATATTATTAAATATACATGAATTATAAATTTTGGTATTCTTAAGAGACTATTCAAAGTCTCCCCAAATGAAATCTATAGGTGGCCTACCCAAAATTTGTAATCCTTATACTTAGCTTCTTTAAATTTATTTCTTTATATTTCTAAAATAAATCAATGTAAGACTCCTTAAAATAATTAAATTATTATATTTAACATATTTAATTTGTTTGTATGTATATACAAACCATTACCCACCTTCTTCCAATCTGTTTGAAAATGACAATGTTGCTTATGTGTACGTGGGGACTACTACCTCCATAGAGCGATACGATTCATTTTTCGATTCCATTTAACATATATGGTAATGATGATTGATTTAATGGACATATCTGATTATATTATAAAATTATTATTATACAATTATGAATTATTATTTAGCATTATTATGTTATATTCATTAAAAGTTCAAAATAGTGTTAATACGTATGTATAGCCTGTTATCTTCACGAATAATGTAATTAATTTTTACATATCTAACTTTTTATTAATATAAATATATAAATATAATGAATATATAATATATTTATATTAACATGAATAATTTGAAGATGATTTAAGCACTATCAAATTTCAAGGACATTGACTGTCAAATAAACAGATGCATGAAAAAAGAGGTTATCACCTGGAATAATGATGTAACAAAATATTATTAATAAATTAGTGATAATATATTATAATTAAATTATATATGTTATTATATATATAAATGTGGCTTTGAAATACAATTATAATTAATCAATATTTATTATATAGTAGGTTCAAGAATTTATAAATAAAGATGAGACATGTGGTTAGAAATTTACTTCCCAATCCCATTTTATTCACAATTGTTTATGTTAGAAAATACATTAAGGAAATTATATGATTGTTATATGATAAATACAATTAATTATTCTTCCACATCTACTAATTTAAATAGATTATATTTTTTTCTTTCATCTTCGTCTCATAAATGACTGAAGATATCAAAAGATTATTTTTTGGAAATTTGACATCATTTTCCTTTCGGTCAAAAATAATTTTTCTTCCATGTCTGTTTTTTCTATAAAAAAATAAAGGAATATTATTGTCATTGAATGTAGGGGTACTTTTGAGTTCTTACTAAAAATTTAAAAGTAATATTTATTCTAATATAAAATATATAAACAGAGTTTTCAAAAATCATGACTTCTCAACATATTGAATCTTCCTTTATAGGTCTCTTGTGTTATTTTTAATTAGTGTTTTTCTTAATTTTTGGTAAATTTTTATATTTTAACGGATTTATTTTAAAATTAAAGAGGTATTTTCTAGAATAAATTTTCTTGTGATATTTTAAATTAATATCAAACTAATATAAAATCATATATGTTTGTTAAAAATTATTGGAGATAATATTTTATTTTACCAAAATATTCATTCTTTGGATGTTTTTGTGTTATGATGACAATTTTTTTATAAAATCCTTTTATTTTTAATGGGTTATGCTATGATGAAAGAGTGAAATGTTTATAAAACCCGTTTTTCCATGATTTATGTTATGATGAAATGAGGAATGTTTAATGATCTTTTGGAATATATATATATTTTTCTTTCATTATATGATTTGTGGAACAAGAATTATACCCTCCCCCAAATTTGTTGGGTAATGTTTTGTATGACATGATAATATTATGGGAAACAATTCGATGTTCTTGATTTATAATATGGAAAATGTCTATTTTCATGATCCAATATGGGAAATATATTATGATGAATAATCCATTATGATATAATAAATTAGTGTCGATTCTAGATTTAATATGATTTTAAGGTATCGGTTGTTATACTTGATATAGGAAATTATTTTTAAACCAATTATTTTTCCACACTCATATGGAACTATTCATGCTTATGATATGAACTTATAGTGTATGATTGATTTATGATTATTCATCACTCTTATGAATCATGTATTTTGAAATGGTAAATCATTATTCCATGTATCATGTTTATGTTCAATAACATATTGGTAATGGACTTTGAAATGTATTTTCATTTTTCTCATATGCTCATTCTTATCTTATTCTCTCATATGATCAATGACTGATATCTACCATGTTTACACTAACTTATCATTAGATATCACTCTTTCATACTTTTTCATTATCTAGGTTATGAAGAATGATTTTAAGTAGGGTACGTTAATAATGGAAAAAGTGTGGACATAATGAGAAATGATGGATAAAGTTCCAAAATAATATGTTTATGTAACTAGTCTATAAAGATGAATAATGATTTTAGCAGGCCACCTTAAGGGTTATAAAACATTTAAAAAAAACAGGGGATAACTATTAGTATTATGTACATCCAAATGTCTTGGTAATAACCATGTATAACCTTTTTTAAACCAATTTTTCTCTATAATGAGAATATGGTTTCATTATTAATACATAATATGATTAATTTTTCACAATTATGTTATTTGATTCCCATGAAAATTATTTTTTCGGTAAGAGAAAGAAGGTAAAAAATTGAGGTTGAGGAGGTGACAAGCACACTCAAATATTAAGGATTATTATTTAAGCTTAGATAAATGAAATATTTTATATCATAAAATGTATTTGGATATATTGATTCATATCATTAATAATTAGATGTTGATTTAACAGTGAAAAATTTCATTGTTTTGATGATTGTGTCACATGTCTATAATTCCTCTATGATTAATGTCTATGGAAAAGTGCCTCCTAAAAATATTTTGATTCTTTCTTTAGTTTAATTATATATGATATTAAGCATATATTGTCTTTAGTTTTATGGCTATTATACCTATTTACATTCAATGGAAGTAATATTTCGTATCTGAAATAAACATATGTTCATTTATCTACGCAAGGATGAAAAAAAGTCCAAATAGAAATTACTTTTTTTATTTTTTGGTTTAATTACAATCTGTAAAGTGTATATATATCAGATGGTTTGGGAGAGACTCAACAAGGAGGATATAATTGTAGTATGAGTGTTTTTTGATGTATTTCCAAAATAAATTCTTTCAATTCCTCTGAATCATGATGTTAGTTTTTTAATTTACCACATACATGAGGAAACACATATTTCAAGTAATCCTTATGAAATGGTGCCATTTGGGTTGAAGCAATTGAAGAAAACACTCTAGGAGAATGTGGATAAGGGATCCATATTACCTAGTGTTTCACCTTGGGGTGCACCCATTTTTTTAATAATAATGATGGGTCAATGTGTCTTTTCATTTATTATTAAGAACATAACCAAATCAATATCAAAATCATGTATTATCTACCTCGTATTGATGATCCATTTGATCAATTACATGGAGCCTCATATTTTTATAAGATTGAAATTTATTATGCATATCATCAGTTGATGGTAGAGAAGGAGTATTATCAATATATCCTTACATATAAGATAGGGAAATTATGAATTTATAATTATTCCATAGGGACATAAAAATGTGCCTATTTTCATAATAGATTTAGTGAATAAATTATTTCCAGATTACCTTTATTAGTTTTGAAAGACTTTTAAGAAGACATTACTATATATTAAAAATGTAATTAATTGAATGGAGATCATTTAATAATATTAAGGAATACCCTAAGTATAGATACTTTTTATGAAAAATTTACAATATGTGAATTTTATCTTAAAAAAGTTTCATTCTTGGGTCATATAATCTCAAGTGAGGGTATATTGGTGGATCCGTCAAAGAAGAATGTCATCAAGAAATGGACTAGAACAACTATAGTCAATTAACTACATATTTTTCTTTTACTGGATTCATATTACAGTGTCCTTGTGGGAGATTTCATTAAAATAAGAAATCCATATTCAATTTTAACATCTAAGGGTGTATGTTCTTATAATCAAATGATTTTGAATAAAATTTCTAGGAACTAAAGGAAATATTATTCAGTGAATCGTTTCATGCACTACCCTATAAATTATAAGAGTTTTTGATATCTAATGGTGAATCAAAGAAGTTACTAGGATGTTTCCTCATGAAAAATTATATAGTGATAGTATATACCTTATGCCAATTGAAAATAAATAAATAAAAGAACCTAACACAAAATCTGGGGTTAGTTTTTGTAATTTTTTCTTTGAAGATATGGATTTACTATCTTTATATTGAATTCTGTGACATATATATAGATAATACAAGTATTATGTATATATAAAATCACATATATTTGAATATTATTGAGACTATATGGTTTGAATTGATTAAATATTATGAATTATCAATACAATACCTCCCTTGAATGATGAAGAATGTGGATGATCCTCAGAGTTTGAAAAACCATGATAGTTTTTCCAAGATGAGGATTATAATAGATCCAATACTTATAGATAAATAGAATATAGAACTTTAAATACATAGGAATGGGTTGAAGTACATTCTTTAATATATGAATGTTCAACAATCTGTCCATGTGAATATTAAATTGGTGCCAAAAGAATTTGTAGAAATGTTTAAGAAAGTGAAAAGTATTACGACGTTTAACCATGATTGCCATAGAATGATATAATTTTAGAACTGATACTGTGTTCCATCCATACAAAATTTGAAGAATTGGTTGGATAGAGAACATTCATTATTAATCTCTATTCATCTTGGAAGTTAAAATATTTATAGTGATATGAAAGAATATTTATGGTGGAAAAAATAAAGATGTATATTATAGAGTATGTATAATAATGCCTTTTATTTCAGTTATTTTAGAAAGTGACACATAATTATAAGGGGATATTACAACCATTACATATAACTGAATATAAATGGAAAAAATATTATCATGGATTTCAACATCAAACTCCCCAAACCATCTAAAAGTAATAATGATATAAGGTTTATAGTTGACCGCCTTATGAATTTTTCACACTTAATTTACTTGAGATAATATTTCTATCTTGATCATTCTTCTAGTATATATTTTGTGTTTGTATTTATAATTAATGGAGTATGAAATTATTTTGTATCCAATCATAAACAAAGGTTTACCTTGATTTTCTGGATTAGTATTCATCATTATCTTGATAAAGAGTATTTTTTTATTACTATATTTCATCCATAAAAATATATTCAATCTATGAGGATGATTCATACCCTAAAAACATGTTGATATATTATTTTATAGGTTTTAATGGTGGTTGGGATGAACTCCTTACTTTTGTGGGAAAACTATAAAACAATATCCCTCACTCAAGAGTTCACATTTCTCATTATTAATCCTGCTACCGTAGAAGGGTCCTAACCCATGTATACTTAGATATAGTTGGTGAATGAAATATATTAGGACTGAATATAGAAAATTAAAGGTAAAGAATTTCGGGACTATTAAAAATAATGTATGAGGAGTTAAATATGAAAGAAATGTTATGTTGAGATTCATTGGGGAGATATGGTGTTTGAAGTTAGTTATAAAGGTCTTCTAGTTAAGATATCCTAGTATGAAGGTTATGAGTTTTAAAAAAAACGAAAAACTAATCCCTAATTGTATCAGTCAGTTGAAAATTCTTGATCATATTCGGAAATTATCTTATCATAAAAAAATTCCACTTATTCTCTTCCAAGTACATTATTTATTCCATGGATCTCATCCAAGTATGTACATACATGATCCATAACTTTTTCTGAACTCAAGGGTAATACAACAAAATAAATATCCCTCTTATGAGGAAAAAACCATGTAGCTCTTATATTAGAGAGATAAAGGGCCACACAACAAGATCAATCACTTGAAAAACATTTTTTGGAAACCATATATTAAAGGTAGCTTCATGGGAACCCATGGTTTTAATAAGTAAGACATATCCTCACTTTTTATATCGATGTGTTGGAATTTAAATGGTGATATTTTTATGTGAAGTAGAATGTAACACCTCAATATCTGATTAAATATTAATAAATTTAATTTCGTATATATCTTATTATATATAGAACATAAAGTCTAAATGAACCATAATATAGTTTTCTATTATAGCCTAGAAGTTATCTTGGTTTAATTAATATTAAAAACCAAATTTTTTACAATTATGTATGATGGTATTATATAAATAAATATATCTTTAACCAAGTCATTAGTTTCATTAAAAATTAATTTTCCTGAAGAATGGTTTTTATTATTTTTGGAGAGAGAATATGATTATTTATTTTTTACAAAATTTAGAAATATTATTTGGTAAAAATGATTCAATTTTTAATATCAATATAAAAAATTATGTTAGGTTGAGTTGTTTATTTTTTTGTAAAAATATTGATATGTAGTTAATAGTAAAAAATAACAAATTTTTCTAAAAACTACACTTTAATTTCAGAAATTTATAGATTTCAATTTTTAAAATTGTTTCAATATAAAATTAGTGATATTATATTTCTAATAATGAAATTATGTTTATTTGAATAAGTTATATGGTTGAATTTCAAAAAAAAACATTTTTATACATTATAGGTATTTTTATTGAAAAACTGTTTTTCTGCTGAGTTTTGTGATTTTCAATTTTATTAATTTTTAAAAATTATTTGAAATTAATATTAAAAAATGGTTTTTCTATTTTTTATTAGGAGTTTAAAATTTATAAAGTTTTAAAAATTAATTTTTTTTCACTATAAAAATAATGTTTTATTAATATTTATCACATGGTTAAAACTTTGGGATAAGGCATTAAAATTTATTTCACAAATAAAGTTATCATAATTTAAGAGTTTTTTTCATCCATTTCCAAATATATCTCATATATATCCACTTGGAGCCATTTTTCATTGATCATGAGATTTATGTTAATTCAAGAAAATAATAAATACAAAATTTTAATTTAACATTTTACATAAAGATAGAAATGATGAAAAGTTTGGTTCAAAATATTTATTTTATATATCAATTAATTTTTAATATTTTCTTAATTTGTTTTTTAATTTTAGTTATTGAATAATTACGCTAAATTCTTATGCAACACCGAAAAAATATTTATTCAATTAAGAGAAAAATAAAAAAAATTATTTTACAAATTTTTAATGGTATACAGTTTGGATCAATTTTTGTGTTACAAAAATTTTATACTTAAATTTATCAAATTATGGATGTCTTAAATTTTGATATTTTATTTTAATTTCTATTACACCTTTTTTAATGTAAAATTAAATGAATAGTTAAGAAAATGTAATTATTGATATATTATAATAAATACTATTTTATTAAATAAATAAAAATTAGTAAAAATATAATATTTAGACATATTAATGTGATATGGTTTTATATTCCATCTATTTTCCATTTAGTGGTTATTTTTCATTTTATGAAAATAGTATTGAATCGTAAAGAGTAAAAAGAGATATTATGGTATTTATTTAAAAGGTGTAACATGGGTTAAAATGAAGAGGTAAGTGTGAAAAATAAAGTAAACCTGGGAAAATATTATTGTATAAGATTATTTAGACTCACGAATACCAAATATTATAATTTTATTAATTTCATCAACTGTAAAATGAAAATTAAATGATATTAATTTAATAATTTATGTAATTCCATGAATGCACCTCTCCTCACATATAAAAGGGATGAACTTATCCTCAATTACCCACTCATTTTTAGACTTATATATAGACCAAAATCTATCCATTTATCTAATTAATGTCCCTATACAATAATTATATGTTATGGTTTTATCGAAATACCAATCAAGGGGTCCTCAATAAGGGATCAAAAAGAGGCTTACCAAAGAAGAGGGATCAATTTACCAAACAACATTCAATTTATTTCTTATTCTACCTCTAATAAATCTATGTAATCCATTATAAAATATTAAATTTATTTTCATAAATATACTTATAATTTTTTATGATTATGGAAAATCCATTACACAATATCTTCCCAGCCACTATAAAATTATAGCATCGCTTGTGCGTACATGCGTTCTACCACTTCCTCGAAGTGATGTGATTCAGTTTTTTATTCCATTTTATTGGGATAGTTATAAATAAATAATTAGTTAATATATATTTTATATATTATATAATAATGATTTGTCAAAGGGGAATTATTATTTAAATTTCTATTTTTCTAATCATCAAATAGTGTAAACACCATTCAAGCACACATATGACATATGTCTTCCTGAATTGTCTAATTCATTTTTATATTTATACATTATAAGAATGAATATATATATAATATTATATTTATATCACGATTAAAAAACATGATATGATATAACCATGATCTAAGTTTAAGGACAGGGTCTGCATATCCAAAACATGCATGAAAAAAATAGTAATCATATAAAACATTAATTTTAATAACAAATTGTTTATAAATTAGTGATTATTTATTATAATAAAATCATATATGATAATATATATATCTAGATAATTTTATTTAATACATGTTTAATTAATATATATTTTCTATAAATGGTGTTTAGACATTAGTGAATAAAAATGATACTTGAGGTATGTTATTTACATCTCAATCTCATTTTATTTGGGATTTTTTTGGAATTTAAATTCAAGAAATTATATAATCCTTGAATAAACAAAAAATATCATATTTAGTATGCTCTGTTTATTTATGAATATTATATTCTTTAATTTCATTTTTCTCTCTATATGTACTCAAGAGAACAGAAGAATATTTTTATAGAAATCAAGCTTTATTTCTCTCTTGGTAGAAATTTTTTTTCTTCCATGTAAATGTTTTATAAATTTTTTTTCAGGAATTTTTTTCTACTATAAAATAATTCATTAAACTCATTTTCATCCATGTTTGAATTTTAAAAAATGGATTAAAATAAATCTTCTTATTTTTTATGAGTGATGTGCTTTTGACTTTTTACTAAAAATGTAAAATGAATCTTTGTTTTAAGGTATATGTCATTAATGTAATTTCTTATTTTCATGGATCAATAATGATTTAAATAGTACATTATATATTTCCAAAATTTATTTAAATGAAAATATTTTCCATAATACTTTATTAGTTTTTTATATTTTAATAAAATGATTTCAAAATGAAAAGGGTACTTTCCGCAAGAAATATTCCAATGATCATTTAATATAATTTTCTCATATGATAAAATTCTTGATATCAATTATTTATTACTGGGGATATGATCCAATGATTCCATTCTTATTCTTTATATTTATTTTTTATGATTATGATGATGATTGTTTTATAAAAATTATTTATTTTTTCATGCTCTACATAATGATGAAATGATGAAATGTTTATAAAACTAGTTTTATTTCCATAGTTTATGTTAAAATGATATGGTGAATTGCTTATGATCTGGGGGAACAAAAATGTATAAATTTCATTATATAAAGGAGAGACTAGAATTATATTTTACTCTAATTCCTTTAGTAATGTTATATATCTCATGATATAATTCTGGGAAACAATTTTACATGTTTTATTAACTATGTGAATCTAGATGATGTGATTGACCCATAATGGGAAATAGATGATCATTCCATAACCATTATGTATGGGAAATAAGTGTTGATTCCCAATATAATATGATTTTATGGTCTTATTAGGTAACCATGATAGATGAAATGGCTTCTATACGTGTGTTGGTTCTATACCCTTTGGAAATGTTTTCTTCATATTAAATAAAAATATAGTTTATTGTTTATTTATGATTATTATTGCATTTTTAGATAATAATGCTTTATGACCTGAATCAATTTTATGATCTATGATATATTTTTAATAAATGTTTTAATATATGGTTATTCTCTCACTCCTCAATACATATCTTATGCTTTTATAGGATCTATAATTTATATTACCCATGTTTACCCATACTAAGAAACTACGATCACACATTCCTATGTTTCTTTTCCTTTGAATATAAATAAATATTTCAATTTGGTTATTTCATGAGGGTTATAATTTCATACTGAAATTATGATAAATGAAGAATAATGTACCAGTATAATATGTTCATTCATATAGTATCTAATGTCAAAAATCTTTAACAGTTCTGGCATGGATCATAATGTCACATATTGAAAATTAATCTAAAATGATGAAATATTTATGTATAAAATGTATGGGATCCTATAGTTGGTATCAAATTTGGGTTATAATTTTTTTAAAAACATTTTGTATAAGTCCATGTATTTGATAAAATCATATTGTTCTGGTAATAAATATAAATAACATAGGTTAAATCTAATTTCCTTTAGATTGAGAAGAAAAAAAATTGATTAATACATAATATAAATAATTTTTCATGATTATGAAGTTTGATGCACATGCTATTCATTTTGGAATAAATATGGGAATGAAGATAGAACAATGATGTTGATGTGGTGGAATTCACACTCAAATATTTAAGTATATTATTATTTATTAGTCATTTGAATTATTTTATATCATTAAATATATATAGGGATATTTATTCGTGTCCACAATTATTTGATGTTGAGTTAAAAGGGAGATCTATTAATGGTAAGGTGGTCACATCTCAAGCATATAGTTACTATTCGATTGATGTTTTAAGAAATATTATTCCCAAAAATCATGTGATAATTCCATTATTTTAATTTTATATTATTCTAGGAATGTATTAGAATTCTTTAAATTAATATCAGAATGAGTAAGGCAATTCATCTTTAATATTTTGAATGAAACTATGATCATTTTTCAGTGTGACGATGAATAAAAACTCCCAATGGAAATTACATTTATCTTTGGGGTTTTAATTTCTATCCATGAAGTTTTTCAATCTCATATGGTCAATGAAAAACTCATCAATAAAGATGATCATGTTGTATTCATGTTTTTTATTCTCTTCATAGAATAACATCATAGTTTTCCTCTGAATTGTGATATTGAATTTACAAAATAACTCATACATAATTATACTCATGTTTCAAAGAATCTATAATTAATGAACCAAATCGAGTTACATGAATTGAAGAATAAACAATAGGTAAATTTTGATAAGGGGTTCATATTCCCTAGGGGATCACTATGGAGTGAACCTTTTTAAATAAGTAAAAATCTGTAGTGTTTATTTGTGATTATTATCAAGAACTTAACCAAATCACTATCGAAAAAAGTATCCTATGGACCTTATCAATGATTTGATTAATCAAACAAGTAGACCTCAATATTTCACTAAGATATACCTTTTTATAGGTATCATCAATCAAGGGATAAGAAGTAAGATATACCAATGATATACTTCAAAACTTACTATTAGTATTATTAATTTATAGTCATGTTATTTAGACATAAAAATTAATTTTTTATCTTTATGTATTTAATTAATAGAGTATTTATATATTACCTTGATTAGTTTTTTTTATTTATATATGACATTCATATATATTCCATGATCTAGGAAGTTTATGATGATCATTTGGGAGTTTTGTTTAAGACCATGAGGTAGGAGAAGTTGTATACTAAATTTATCATCTATGAATTTCACATTTATATAGTTTCATTATTGGGTCATTTAATATTAGGTAAGGGTATATAATTGGATCAATAAAAGATGGAATTTATTGAGAAATATCCTATACCAAGCACGTTAATTTAAATCCATAGTTTTATTGGGTTAGATAGATATTACCGATGATTTGTGAAATATACTCATGGATATCTACTACACTCACGATGTTGACTCTAAATGGGTTTAACTTATTATTCATAGTTTATTATTAAGATAATATCATTGAACTAAATATAAAGTTTGTCATTTAACCTATACATAGACAACCCTACAATAGATAAGTGTTTGTGATATATTATAATTAATCAATGATGGGACTAGGATGGATAGTCATGCGTAAAGATATGGTGATAGAATATTACTCAAGACAACTAAAAATAAATGAGAAAAATTACCTAACTCATGATTTGGAGTTAGATATGATAATTTTTTTTAATAGATGAAGGTTCTATTTTAAATATTAAATGAATGACATACATATGGATCATATATATTTGAAAGATATATTCAAGTATAAAGAGTTAAATATATGTCAGATAAAATGGATGGAATTGATTAATGATGATCAATTCTCAATACATTACCACCCTAGAAAGGTGAAAAATGTGTAAGATTCATTGAGTAATAAAGACTATGACGGTTTATCCATGAAGAGTGTTGAAAGATATCAAATTGTTATTGAATTTCATAAAATGTAACATGAAATCCTAATAAAAGAGGACATATACTATTTTTCTTAGATGAATGTTCAACCATCAATCTATGAAATTATTAATGATAGAGAGATAAAAAATATAGATCTATAGAATAATTTGAGAACTGAAACTGATTTCAACCATGATTATGATGGAATGATAAAATTTAGAAATCTATTATGTCTCACATCCATAAAAAATATGAAGAAAGAGATGGTGGATGAAGTATATCGTTCTTAATTATCTATTAATCCTAGTAGTACAAATATATATATAGATTTGAAAGTATATTTTTGGTGGGAAAACATAAAGTGGGATATTACAAAATATGTGTCTTGATTCATGGTATTTCAGTATTTGAATGACAAGAGACAAAATTCTAATGGCATGTTACTGCTATTAGATATTAATAAATAGAAATTGGAAAAATTATGATTTATTTCATCATTGTATTCAAAGAAAAATATAAAAGGAACAATGTCCTTAAGTTTGTAGAGAACCGCCTTAAAAATTCACAAAGCTTCAATTTGATAAAATAATATTTCTATCTTGGTTAGTTTTCTAGATTATACATTAAGGAAGTGGTGAGATTGTATGGAGTACCATATTATACATTATTATAATGGGATCTGAGGTGTACTTTAATTTTTTTGAGATGTATTAAGTAGTATCTAGATGAAGAGTTGAGTATTAGTACTAGATATCATCCCAAAATAGATGGCTCGTTTAAGAGGACTATTTAAACTCTAGAGGACATATTGAGAGCTTTCTCTATAGATTTAAATCGTAGTTTGAATCAACACATTGTATTGGTGTAATTTTTTTTAAAATAATATATTTCACTAAATAATTAATATAGATCCTTATGAATAACAATATGGTAGGTATTGTAGAAATCCTACATAATTGGATGAGGCTGGAGAAATAAATCTATTGGGAAATGAAATTTCTGATGAAATAGAAGAGAATATTAGATCCATTCTACAACAAATAAGATCTTCTCAAAGTCTATAGAAAAGTTATACTAACAATATACACTATGTTGTTGATTTATAATTAGGTGAAAAAGAATTCATATGAATATATCAATATAATAAAGCTATAATATTTGTAAATAAGGTAATATTGATGTAACACCCTAAGAGTTCATAGTGTGTTATTTCTTCTAAATAATTCAATAACTTGCGTTACACGCAACACTGAGTTCAATCACACCATGAATTAACAAACAAGCCATTAAAAAGAGGTTATGAATAGTATTAAATAAATTTTAAACTAATATATCGTTATAATTTTAGAATCCATATTATTAGTTTCTTAGACATAATATAGTAGCGTGTGTTGTACACAACTTCGAGTTTTAACACACACCACAACCGATCAACTAGCCATTATGAATAGTAATACCTAATTTTTGAAATTTTATATCTCAAAATGGACTTCATTTTTGGATTCCGAATATCGAATTTAGCCTAAGGTGAAATTTTGGCACTTTTCGGATAACTTTAATATTTTGATGAATAGTGAAAATTACTAAATTTTAATTAAAACCAACTTTTTTAATCAAAATAATTAAAAGTGATAAATAATGAATTTTAGTGGTTTTAAAGTATATTTAGAATATATTTTTACCATTTAATACAATTTTGGTCATTCGAGATAATTTTACAATTAAACCAGACATAAACAAGTGTCAATCTTTTGATAGTTATTATCTCTTAAAAACACGCTTTTTGTTTTAACAACGGAAATTAATTTTAAATTAATTTCTGCCACTTCTGTGTTTTGAATTTGGAAAAATGGATTCCATATTTGGAATCAGGATGTTCAAATTGTGTAAATAGGTTACTTTTATTTTTATACATTTTGAATAATTACTTCGGTAAATATTTTATTTACCATGGTTAAGGGTAAATCCGGTAAATAAGGGTTAAAAAATAATATTATAATAATACTAAATTACCCTGAAACGTGTCCTAACCTTATTGGTTGATACCTATTCGACCATAGTCATCTTTGGGTCGATTTTGGGACCCCATTGATCCACTTGTAGGTGATAGGGACACTTTATTTTAATTAAGTTAAAATAAGTACAAAAATGACATATGCATATATCTTTTAGAAAAACAATTTTTACATTGGGTTATATATGTTTGATTTTCGACTATAATTATTCATTAGAAATATAAAACGATTTCCTACATAATGATATTTTATTTATAATTTTTAGACTTTAAATAATTTAATTTATGTATGACACAATGATGATGCAGTAATTATCATAATAGTGACAAATTAAAATAATTGATATTATAAATACCCAAATAAAAATAATTTGAGACTTTTAATGAATTAAACTAATTTTCTAGGATAATATGATATATTAGGATTGATTTAATTAACTTTTTTCGAAGTAATCATTCTGTTATGAGTTTTAAAAAAATTAACTATTGAATACTGTCAAAATTGACATAAAAGAGTTTTTAAAACAAATATTATATTATTAATTGATATTAAATTACTAAAAATCAAATGTTCAGACAAGAGACTTATATAATGATAGGTTCATCATTAATGGACCACTATAGGGTCTTTGGATGTATATAGTAAGTTTATTAACCATATAATATAAAAATACAAAGAGACATTGTAAAAGTGAAACTAATTAACTTAGAGTTAATACTTAAAGATAAGGTTAATATAAGAACCCAAACCTGTCTAAATTCTATTGGTTGAGTTGTTTTCGACCCATCCCCACCTTAATAATTAAATAATCAACTTTTGAGCCATTAGAAACCGAATATGAATTTATTATAAATTAATATTTCTAGCTTTTCCAAAGGTGCCCCTCACCCCTCTTATAAAAGGTCACTCCTCCTTCTCATTTCTTCACACATTAAAAGCCTTTTTGTTTGGCCAAACTCTGCCAAAATACTCTCCCACCTTTTCTAACTACAACCTAGTGGACTTAGTTTGATAATAAAGCCAACCTATGGAGCCCTTTTGATCAAATCTAAAGGAAGAACCCGAAGAAGAGGTAATAATTTCACCACCCTTTTTCAAGTTCCTTTCTTCTTCCACTTCTTCTTACTTTGTTGTTACCATTCTAAAATAATAACTCCAGTATCATATATATACTGTGATGTTATTATAAATATGGTACACCCATATTCGCTGTTCTATCCATCCTTTGCATAACATGTCACCATACATGCGTACGTACGGCTTACCGTCTCCACGTCGTGGTGTAATTGTTATTCAATAAATTATTATTTCGATGGGTATAATAATGATTTTTAACTCATGTAAATAATAAATATAACATGGTAAGGATTATGTATATATGATATACCATCCAATTATATATTATTTTAATATCAATAGAATGATATTATCGCTCGTGCATACATACGGACTACCATCTCCACGAACGCGATGAGATTCATTCTCCATCGTATCCATTCAAGTATAATTATCATTCGATGATTAATAATAGTATCTAAGGAATTGGTATCATTCTGTATATGAATGAGACACAACCTATCCATTACAAACATGTCTTACGTAACAAAACATATAAAAGAAAACGAGTAAGTTAACACCCGAAACGGTGATAATTCTTAGATATTATTAACAAAGCAATGTTAAAAGATCATATATGATGTCATATTAATGTATATGATTATTGAATAATTTAATAACAGTTATTTCACCATTATACAGGATTTTAACCTACCCCAACAAAGGAAAAGTGCAAGGTAAGGGTTTATTTCGCAATCTCTTCATTATCCGAGGTTGTTTATACGTAATAATCTACTGAGATCTCTTTATCATCTACATCCATGTTTCTTAAAAATGAATTTCAAAACATTTTTACTATTTACTATAATATGGGTTGAAGTCATTCATACCCTTTTTTGACTTTTTATAAGAGGTTTATAAAGGAATCTTTCCGTCGTTTTCCAAACAAGGTGCTTTTTATCCTTTTCGACAAAATTAAGGTAAAAATGTTTTTTTAACTTATACGGCGGGTGCGGATATTTACCGCCGTTATAAAATTTTCAAAGCTTCCCTTACAAGCTTACAACTACATTTTCAAAGTAAATGTTTTATTTTATAATTATATGACTTTTAAATGATTTCAAAATGAATATTTTTAGAATTTTGGAAAGGTACTCTTTATCACAATCAGAATTTTAAATGTTTTAAAGATTTATATTTCTAAATATTTTTAATTAATGTCCATGTATTAAAAATGGTTTTTAAGGATTTATTTATATGGACATGAATGTTTTTAAAATTTTAATTCCTTTCAAAAGTTTCAAAGTGGTATAGGACACTTTGATTCAAAAATCTATTTTTAATTACTTCCTTTATAAATGTGTGACTTTTAAATGATTTCAAAAAAGGAGATATTTCTCTCAAATAGTTTTGATTTCATCTATGTCAATATCCTTTGATGGATTTTATGATTATATGAAGTTGATTTTTTATGATACAAAACTTCCATAATGTATTGAAGGTTTTGTGATATGTTTGAATGTGGATGTGTTATTTTTATACCATTTAAGGGTTATGGAGAAAGTATTGACATTTCGTATACTAGTTTTATTACGAATGTGTATGTTATGTTTAAACCTCTTCATATGGGAATGCATTGGACTTATTAAGTGATGGGTGGAGCCCGCTATAGCTCCTCGATGCATCGGTAGGACTCATGAGACAAACTAGTGTCTTGGCACAAGGCATTGGCAAAATCTTACTTGTAGTCTTGGCACGAGGCCTTTTCTATGTGGTTATGATAGTCTGGCATTATGCATTCCATCATTATGAAAGTGTTTATTGATATTGCATGTGATTATTCGATTAGTAGAATATCCATGTGAATAAGTAAATGGCATTATTTCATTATACTTTTGTCATACTATGTTTAAGTTCAAGTTTAAAAGGATTTTGTTTTAGTTATACATTGCCTTAAATGTTTATGCTTATTTTGGAAAGTTTCCACTATATTGTTATCCTTACTGGGCATTTGAGCTCACCCCATTTCTATGTTTTATTTTTCCCAGGATGCGAAGACATAAGTTATGAATAAACTGCAGGGATATTATGAGGGGATAATAGTGTGTACTATGAAGACATTAGGTTGTTGTAGTAGTTTTTCACTTTATGATGTAATGTAAAACTTTATGAATATATCTAGTGTTTCCAAGGCTACTAAACCAATCGGTCTTTCGAGATTTGATCTTTCTTGTGATAATGCCAATGTTATGTAATGATGCACCGACTCTGGGTAACTGGGGTCGGGGGGTTACAGTTGGTATCCGAGGAAGTTTAGTACAAACCTTGGAAGCTAGATTTAGATAAACTCTGATTAGAGCACATAGATTTAAGATGTACTTTTAGGATTAGTATAGAATAACTTCCTAGAATTTTGGTATTATAGAGATTTTGTGAGTTTTCCGAGCAATACATCCCTGTCTGGATACAAGCAGGTAGAGGCGGCTCTAGAACATATGTACCTAGGGGTAAAACCCAAAAACACTGCTTTGAGATAGACTCGAACGGGAACTGGTGCACGACAACAGGCCTTGCTGCACTCTTGGTTACGACACTCCCGGGGGATATGCTTAGGATAATTTTCGTTTTCTTTAAAAACCATTATGAAGGGTTTATGAGTACATACTTCCTCAAAGGAGACATTTTTATGATTATGGATTATATCCATAAACTATTTAATTTATGTTATGTGTTTTACAAGTTTGGGTTGAGGTATTGTTATTCATAAACTAATCTAGTGTATGCCATTGTTTAGAAATGGCGCCCAATAGAAGGAATGAGAACTCCAGCAATGCACATGATTCAAAGAGAAGGAAGGATCATATCTTTCATGGTCTTAAGCTAGAATTTATACGAGAAATAGTCTCCCATGTATTATCATATTATGAAGAAATAGTATCATGTGTTGATAAGATAAGTAAAGAGTTTAGTGAGTCCTATGGGTTTGAAGGGAAGCAAGAGAAGAAAAGGATGGAAGATGGAAAGATGGATAAAGGGAAGAGGGAAAAGTAGAATTTTCCCATATGTGATAACTGTGGGAAGAAACACCCTGGAACTTTCCTGAAAGGAATGAGAGTTTTTTATAAGTGTGGAGGAAAAGGGAACAAAGTACGTGACTGAAAGGGTAAGAAAATGGTTTCAAATGTACAATGCTTCATTTGCAAGGAGTTTGGACACTACGCGAACCTATGTCCCAGTCATCAGACTATGCCGCAAATGATGCTATTGGATAATAATCAAGTTATGATACTACCACAGATGAAGAGGAATGATTAGAGTTCTTATGTTGATTATGTTAATTGAGTCTTGTATCAACAATGTACTTGTTATAATAAGTATGGAGTATATAAGGATTGTACTGTAGTACTATTTCATTAAGGACTTGAGATTGTGTGGGAAAAAGAAAAGTGACTCAATTACAGGATAAATTTTTGAAAAATATATGGTTGAGAGAATGATAAACCATAATATAGTTCTGATACCAAGGTAGTGATTTTAGAATAATACATGATTGTTTTGGATAAATTATATTGGATATTCTTGACTACCTTGAAACTGATTAATGATTTGTATATTCCATCATAGTTGGGGTTTACAACATTTTTGGATTGAAGGAGTATATCTATTATTCTATAAGTAATAAGGGATCATGAATGTAATCAATAAGGTTTTATGATAATTCAGGATGTTGCAGTGTTTTAAAAGAATACATGATGAAGGTGATCACATGTTATTACGCGAAATAAAAGGATCTTCATTGTGTTTACCTTCCTTATAAATTTTGGACTGAAGTATCTTGGATAGTTCTAGTTTGGATTATTTTGGATTTCCATAAAAGGACAACCCGGAGGTCGGGCGGCAACCCGTGGCGTCCGGCAAGGCCGCGAGACTTGAACCCACAACCTAAGGGCGACAAGGGTGTATCACCTACCACTGACCCACGTGATGTCCTGGTTTGAATAATGAATTTTTTTTAATGGTTCTTCTAGATGAATTATAAATTAATTTTTTAACCCTATACGAATAGGATAAACAGAATATTATTTTTACGTTCTATTATCTTTTAGAGTGAAAGATGAGTTTGTGGTAGAAATTAGTTAAAGGATGGAACTCTACTTGTCAAGAATATATTTTTCTTCTTCTCTTATTCTATGAAGAAATTAATTCTTATACTTTATCTAAGGAATCCTAAAACCAAAAATGTGTTATCCTAATACCCTATGTTTTGTTGAATCGATGGTATTTCAAATCATCATAGATTGATGAATTTAAGGACCTTAATTTTACACTTGTTTGTGATTGATGACCTCAATAACTACTTATAAATATTTATGTTTTTCCTCCAATTATATGTCTCTAATTGCCACCAATGTTCTCCGAATAGAGATCATAATTTGGTGGTGACCCTTTCATTTCTCTTTTCTTCATGTTAAGACTAAATTTTAGTAACCTAATTTCCGATGTGAGTTTCCCCACAAAGATATTTTCTATTTTAAATTTTTTATTTTTGAAGAACAATTTCAAATTGCGAGGACACAATTTATTGAAGGAGGGGATAATGTAACACCCCAAGTTTCATAGTGTGTTATTTCTTCAAAATAATTCAATAACTTGTACTATACACAACACCGAGTTCAATCACACCATGACTTACCATAAAAGTCATTAAAAAGAGGTTATGAATAGTATTAACTAAATTTTAAACTAATATATCCTTATAATTTTAGAATCCATATTATGAGTTTCTTAGACATAATGCAAGAAAAAATTCATTTTCAGTATTGCACTTTTATAAACTTTTAATAGTGAACCCTTTTTAAATACAATATTTTAAACTTTTTGACTAAATGGGGACATCAAAAATTTAAAATGAAACATCCCAAGCTTCCATGGTGCGCTTTCCTTTTAATAATACAATAGCATGTGTTGTACGCAACTTCGAGTTTTAACACACACCACAACTGATCAACTAGCCATTATGAATAGTAATAACTACTTTTTGAAATTTTATCTCTCAAAATGGACTTAATTTCTGGATTCAGAATATCGAATTTATCCTAAGGAGAAATTTTGGCACTTTTCGGATAACTTTAATCTTTTTATGAATAGTGAAAATTACTAAATTTTAATTAAAAACAACTTTTTTAATCAAAATAATTAAAACTGATAAATAATGAATTTGAGTGGTTTAAAGTATATTTAGAATATATTTTTACCATTTAATACAATGTTGGTCATTGGAGATAATTTTACAATTAAACCGGACATAAACAAGTGTCAATCTTTTGATAGTTATTATCTCTTAAAAACACGCTTTTTGTTTTAACAATGGGAATTAATTTTAAATTAATTTCTGCCACTTCTATGTTTTGAATCTGGAAAAATTTATTCCATATTTGGAATAATGATGTTCAAGTTGTGTAAATAGGCAACTTTTATTTTTAGATATTTTGAATAATTACTTCGGTAAATATTTTATTTACCATGGTTAAGGGTAAATCCGATAAATAAGGGTTAAAAAATAATATTATAATAATACTAAATTACCCTAATACGTGTACTAACCTTATTGGTTGATACATGTTCGACCATAGTAATCTTTGGGTCGATTTTGGGACCCCTTGGATACACTTGTAGGTGATAGGGACACTTTATTTTAATTAAGTTAAAATAAGTACAAAAATGACATAAGCATATATCTTTTAGAGAACCAATTTTTACATAGGGTTATATATGTTGGATTTTCGACTATAAATATTCATTAGAAATATAAAATGATTTCCTACATAATGATATTTTATTTATAATTTTTAGACTTTAAATAATTTAATTTATGTATGACATAATGATGATGCAGTAATTATCATAATAGTGACAAATTAAAATAATTGATATTATAAATACTGAAATAAATATAATTTGAGACTTTTAATGAATTAAACTAGCTTTCTAGGATAATATGACATATTAGGATTGATTTAATTAACTTTTTTCGAAGTAATCATTCTGTTATGAGTTTCACAAAAATCAACTATTGAATAGTGTCAAAATTGACATAAAAGAGTTTTTAAAACAAATATTATATTATTAATTGATATTAAATTCCTAAAAATCTTAGGTTCGGCCAAGAGACTTATATCATGATAGATTCATCATCAATGGACCACTTGGGGGGCTCTTGGATTTATATAGTAATTTTATTAACCATATAATATAAAAATACAAAGAGACATTGTAAAAGTGAAACTAATTAACTTGGAGTTAATACTTAAAGATAAGGTTAATATAAGTACCCAAACCTGTCTAAATTCTATTGGTTGAGTAGTTTTCGTCCCTTACCCACCTTAAAATTTAAATAATCTACTTTTTAGCCATTATAAACCGAATATGAATTTATTATAAGTTAATATTTCTAGCATTTCCAAAGGTTCCCCTCACCCCTCTTATAAAAAGGCACTCCTCCTTCTCATTTCTTCACACCATCAAAGCCTTTTGGTTCGACCAAACGCTGCCCAACTACTCTCCCAACTTCCCTAAATACAACCTAGAGCCTTAGTTTTATCAGAAAGCCATCCTAAGGTGCCCTTTTGATCAAATAGAAAAAAAGAACACGAAGAAGAGGTAATGATTTCACCACCCTTTTTCAAGTTCCTTTCTTCTTCCACTTCTTCTTCCTTTGCTGTTACAATTCTAAAAAAATAACTCCAGTATCATATATATACTGTGATTTTATTTTAAATATGGTACAACCATATTCACTATTTTATCCAACCTTTGAATAACATGTCACCATACGTGCGTACGTACGGCTTACCGTCTCCAGGTCGTGGTGTAATTGTTATTCAGTAAATTATTATTTGGATGGATATAATAATGATGTGTAACTCATGTAAATAATAAATATAACATGATAAGGATTATTTATATATGATATTACATCCAATTAAATATTATTTTTATATCAAAAGAATGATATTATCGCTCGTGTGTACGTACGGACTACCGTCTCCACGAACACGATGAGATTCATTCTCCATCGTATTCATTCAAGTATAATTCTCATTTGATGATTAATAATAGCATCTAAGGACTTGATATAATTCTGGATATGAATTAGATACAACATATCCATTACAAACATGGCTTACGTAACAAAACATATAAAAGAAAACGAGTAAGTTAACACCCAAAACGACGATAATTCTTAGATATTATTAACAAAGAAATGTTAAAAGATCATATATGATATCATATTAATGTATATGATTATTCGATAATTTAATAACAATTATTTCAACATTATACAAGATTTTAACCTACCCCAACAAAGGAAAAGTGCAAGGTAAGGGTTTATTTCGCAATCTCTTCATTATATGAGGTTGTTTATACGTAATAATCTAATGGGATCTCTTTATCATCCACATCCATGTTTCTTAAAAATGAATTTCAAAACATTTATGCTATTTACTAGAATATGGGTTAAAGTCATTTATACCCTTGTTTGACTTTTTGTAATAGGTTTATAAAGGAATCATTCCGTCGTTTTCTAAACAAGGTGCTTTTTAACCTTTTCGAAAAAATTAAGGTAAGAATGTTTTTTTAACTTATACAGATAGTGTGGCTATTTACCGCCGTTATAAAATTTTAAAAGCTTCCATTATAAGCTTACAGAGACATTTTCAAAGTAAATGTTTTATTTTATAATTATGTCACTTTTAAATGATTTCAAAATGAATATTTTAAGAATTTCGGAAAGGTACTCTTTATCAAAATCAGAATTTTAAATGTTTTAAAGATTTATCTTTATAAATCTTTTTAATTTATGTCCATGTCTTCAAAATGGTTTTTAAGGATTTATTTATATGGACATGAATGTTTTTAAAATTTTAATTCCTTTCAAAATTTACAATGTGTTATGGGACACTTTGATTCAAAAATCTCTTTTTAATTACTTCCTTTATAAATGTGTGACTTTTAAATGATTTCAAAAAAGGAGATATTTCTCTCAAATAGTTTTTATTTCATCTATTTCAACATCCTTTGATGGATTTTATGATTATATGAAGTTGATTTATTATGATACAAAACATCCATAATGTATTAAAGGTTTTGTGATATGTTTGACTGTGGATGTGTTATTTTTATACCATTCATGGTTTATGGAGAATGTATTGACATTTCGTATGCTAGTTTTAATACGAATGTTTATGTTATGTTTAAACCTTTTCATAAGGGAATGCATTGGACTTATTAAGTGACGGGTGGAGGGCTCTATAACTCCTCGATTCATCGGTAGGTCTCATGAGACAAACTAGTGTCTTGGCACAAGGCCTTGGAAAAATCTTATTTGTAGTCTTGGCACGAGGCCTTGGCTATGTGGTTATGATAGTCTGGCATTATGCATTCCATCATTATGAAAGTGGTTATTGATATTTCATGTGATTATTCGATTAGTAGAATATCCATGTGAATAAGTAAATGGAATTATTTCATTTTACTTTTTCCATACTATGTTGAAGTTCAAGTTTAAAAGGCTTTTGTTTTAGTTATACATTGCCTTAAATGTTTATACTTATTTTGGAATGTTTCTGCTGTATTGTTATCCTTACTGGGCATTTGAGGTCCCCCCTTTTCTATGTTTTATTTTTTCCAGGATGTGAAGAAGTAAGTTATGAATGACCTGCAGGGATATTATGAGGGGATAATAGAGTGGACTATGGAGACATTATGTTGTTGTTGTTGTTGTTGTTGTTTTTCACTTTATGATGTAATGAAAAACTTTATGAATATATCTAGTGTTTCCAAGGATACTAAACCAATCGGTCTTTCGATATTTGTTCTTTCTTGTGATCATGCCAATGTTATGTAATGATGCACCGACTCTGGGTAACTGGGGTCGGGGCGTTACAATTGAGCCCTAAATATACTAGTCACCTGGAATTTATAGATCGTGTTAGAGTGGTAGATTATCATTGGGAACTTCCATTGAGTCACCCTCATGTTCATCATTTATTCCATCGAACCATATGGAGGAAGTAAATACTTTATCATTCATTTTTACTGAGCACATAGTTAATACCACAAGAGCATGATCTCTCTTAAAAAGAACAATTGGTGGAGTTTTTGGATCATAGAGAGAAAGTACTACGAAATAAGACCACTAACATGGTCAATATTTTGTGGAAAACAATATATTAAAAGAAGATACATGGTAACATTAGGTTTTCAAGTAGTGTAAGTATCCTTTTTTGTTTTATTTCTATTATAGAATTTATAGGTCAGCATTAATTTAAAGGGGGTATAATGTAACATCGTGATATTTGATGATATATTAATAAAAGTGATTTATTAGATAGATTGTGATACAGACATCCACATGTCTAAATGCACCAAAATATAATATACCATTTTAAAATAGTTTTTATATTAATTGAAATAATTTGAACAACCACATTTTTTTAAAAATATGCATAATGGTTTTAGATCGAGTTAATATATTTTCTCTAGATTCATTATATGCTTCAAAAAATATTTTTTTTCTTCAGCATTGGTTTTTTGTGAGTGAATTTTATAATTAATTATATGAAATTTTTGAATTATTATTTGATTAAGGGGAAATATTATTTTAAATCATCATGTCAAATTTATCTCAAAGTGAATTTTTGGGATTAAAAAAAGACTTCTAGTGAATACTAAAAAAATGAAATTTAGTGAAATTCGTACATTAGATTAATTTATTTTAAAAGATCAATTTTTAAATGTTTTATAAGTAAAATTATTTCTATTATACTATAAATTATCCAATTATGTTCATCATAATTAAATTTATCATTTAATTTGGTATAAAAACTCTTTTATAATTAAAATATATTTATCAGAAAAACTATTTTGTCATTGCAATATGCAGTTTTCTATAAAATTAATTTAAATGTATTATATAAAAGGAATCCCAAAATAATTATTTTATATTTTTAATCCATAGGTTAGAAATTGGTAAATATGGCCCTTTATTTTTTAGTCATTATGAATAGTAACCTTGGTAAATATTTGTCCTCTCAGTATGGGTAAAATGAGTAAAATAGTGCTAAACCATTTGAAAAAGACTTTAACATTTCATTAAAACTTGAATTTACTCTATTGGATTATTTTGTTTCATATATTTTCATATATTTCTCTAATATATGGCAAAATTTTTCCATTTGTAATTTATTTGTTTATTTTTATTAATTTCTAAAAATGATAAATAGAAAATATTTCTCTATGAACATTTAATATAATGCCCCAAGATTTTAAAATTAAACTTAATTTAATCAATGAAATACTGAGTATCAACAGAATGAAACTTAATTTAAGGATATAGATATAAACTACCCATTAAACAAAATTTTTCCACTTCTATGTTTTTAATTTTGGAAAATAAATATGCACTGTTGCAATAAGTAAGTTATTTAGAGTCTGATAGGACCAACATATTTTTTTGGTGAATATCAATATACCCTTATTATTAATAAAATACACTTATAAATATTAATATGACCCTTATTAATATTAATTTGGCCAAATGTATAGTAATATCACCCATGAGTGTGTAAATAATATTTGGGTATCTTATAAGATATAATATGATCATAGTATATGTATTGGAATTTCTATAAATAATAACTATTTAGTTATGATTTTAGGATTAATTAAATATATTATTTTATTGAAATTTAATAATAAATCATTATCTTATGGTTATAATATAAGTTTAGTATACCGAAATTAAATTTTCAAGGTGTTATAAAATCAGTTATAGTTTTTAAAATTGCCATTTTTTGTAAAAAATAGGATTTTAATTAAAAATTAATTTTCTCATATTTAGAAAATAACTTTGATAAAATGGAGTTCATTTTTTAATTCTGCACATTAAAAAAAATTTGGGGTTAATTTTTGGGATATGTTTGAAATAATTTAATTTTTGGTCAATAATGAAATTTGATAATTTAAGAAATGTGCTAAATAAATGAATTTATGCATCATGATTGAGTCATGGATGATGTAAATGGAAATTGGTTAGAACACACATGAAATTATTAATTCTTTTTCATAATAATCAAAATTATTTATAGTATTGAGAAAAAAATATTAAACTAATGAAAAAAATATTGGCATACCCCTCCTCTCATCCACTATAAATACCATCCTCAACCCCCTCTTCCTCACACACTTCTCAAGATTTTAGATTGTTAAAATTATTTACAACATTCTTATCAAGTATCTTTTCTATTTTTATGGACTACTCGTCTAACAGAAACTCCAATACGAAAGGCCTTAATGGGATCTCAAGGAGAAGAGATCAATAGGTAAAAATCCCTTATAAATTTCTTCTATTTTGATTTCAATTATTATTTTTTCTTATACTATATTCCCATACCCTTATCCAATAGGAATTTAAGATCAATTATCATATATATACTAAAATATAATAATGTTTATAAAAAATTTATCAACTTATTCTCCTCTTCCTATTATTCTCAAAATAAAAATGTCATCCGTGATGTGTCGATTTAGTAACATGGTGGATGATGTATCTTCAATTTCCTTTACATCCATGACATCTTGTCAAAAAAACATTAATACGGTTAAATAATAATTTATTATATATAATATATAATATATTATGTTATGGAACCCAGATTTATGAATACTATTTATTAATAAAACAAAAGAGCTTCGTAATGATAAAAATTCCCCAAAATAAACTATCGATTATCACTAATGATTTATCAAATGATTCATCATAAAACCATATTACCAAAATGAATTATGGAATAATTTAATATTATGGAAACATTTTAACGACATATCATTTCACTTATGGAGTTTCACTTCCCTTCAATAAGAAAATCAATTACGAACTGACCTTGGAAAACATGTAATAAACACACCCGAAACAATATAAATAATAAAATATTATTAATAAATATGTGGAAATTTGTAATAAAATTAACAAATAAGGTGTTATAAAAATAATAATTATTTTTTAAAGTATTAATAACACTTTTTAACCATTAAAAAAATATGTTTATTCACATTTTATGTAAGACGAACCCGAGGTAAGGGAATCAAGAACCCAATTTCCATTATTTGGGTTAACCTTATACTTTATTCATAATGTGGTATTATGATTATTTGTGTGATTAATTTTTGTTTATATTATTTTTTATTATCTATATACACATATCCATTACATTATATTTATTCTCACTCCAATTATATTTGTAAGGTACTTTCATTTTAATATTCTTTTAAAAGATGATTTAATGAAATTGAAAAAGATTATATATATATATATATATTGAATGAGTGGAATATCCTTATTTACGGATGTTTTATTACTATGAAATGTTCCTTGGACATAGTTATGTTTTTTGTGCCCATTATAGCTCATTATATGTTGGGTTGTGCCTATTATAGCACAAGATTTGATGGGTTGAACCCATTTTTTGATCAAAATATAACAGGTAAGCCTCATTATAGCTCTCCAATGAATTAGGTACACGAAAGATGGAAGCTGACCAAATTGTTATTCCATGTTTAAGGGAGATTGTAAGAGTAATATGGTAAATATGTACCAAGGAAACTACATGATGTTTCTATGTAGGCTAATGAGTTTTATATGAAATGGGTATTATTTGTTTTTATGTTATAATTTGAATAATGATTTCATTATTTATATACCTTAATGCTATTTTAGAGCTCATATCATGTTTTTAAACGTTTTTACAAGGTTAAAATATGTACAACAAAAATAAGGAAGACAATTTAAATATTATGAATATTTTTAAAAGAAATTATGTTTTATTTGAAAAGTTTTATATTTTGGAAAAATGGATACTATTTTAGTAGTATCCTCATTTATGATTTTTGGATGTTATGTATGTTATATGTCTTGATTATCTAAAAATATAAAAAAATATCTTCAATGTGTAAGAGTGTATGTTCTTTTCTAAAAATCAAGATTATGTAAATGTTTAAGGATGAGTCCTTATAGTTGGTATCAAAGAAAGGTTTAGATAACTTTAGTGGTTATAATGATGTTAATAGAACACCATAAATGATATTTACATTATGGATGATTTTGAATGATATATAATTTATTGATTACCATATTTTTTTTAAGATATGTCTATTCAGAATGGTTTTCCATAGAAGAAATATGGAATCTGATGTTGGAAGGCACCAAGAGGCTGATATCTGTACGAATCTTAAACCTGGAATGGTGGGAATCAGAACAGAGCAGTTTATGACAACAATATCTCAATTGAATCTGGTGATAAATGACGATGGTATCCATGATAGCGAGGAACCTAACCTACCATTAATAAATATGTCTTTTGTGGAGAATTTTATGTGGCAATGTCTACTATCATTTATTGGAACCACAGATCCAGTGATAGTTGAAGGATAGATCAATGCTATTGAAAAGATATTTGATGTCTTGGGATCATTGGAACATCAAAATGGAATACTAGACATTTATCATAATAAAGTTGAAGCTGATAAAAAATGGTATCTAGTTAGGAATATGGGAGAAAGAGATCATCTTGATAGTATGGAATGGGATGATTTTAAGAGTATGTTTATGGAAAAATATTTTCCAAAAATTGTTTGATGTAGAATGGAGAAAAATCCATATAACTGAAGAAAATATATGTTTATTCTGTGGTAGCATACGGAGCCAATTTTACAAGGCTGGCTAGGTATGTATCAAATTTTAATTGTGATTTTTATAGTAATTTAATAGATATTACTCTAGTTTGAAACCATTTTTACGATATGATTAGGCTTGATGAGAGTTTAAAATACATGAGAAACTTGTTAATTGTGATTACAATGATGAGATGGAGTTTTATAAAATGTGTGTGCCTCGTGATCAAAGAAATTAGAATCGTTCTGGTTGGTAGAAATTAGGGAAGAATTAATCAAAGAAATATGGAGGTATGAAAATAAATTTCCCTTCTTATGAAAAGTATTGTAAAAATAATCCAGGTGAATGTCTGGTAAATTTTGGGAAATTCCACTGATGTGGAAAGATTGGGAACATGTATTGTGAGTGCAAGGAAAATTATCCAAAAATTAATGAGATATTGATTGTGAGATGCTTTAAATATAAGGAATTGGGTCATTTTTCTAATGGGTGTTTGAAGCTAGTCACTCATGTAATAAATCAATAAGATTGGAAGTAGAAGGTCATGACAAAATCTGTTGCAAAAAATTTAGAAGATGTTGAGTTTTTATATGAGGTGGTACCAGGTACATTTCCTATTTTTACATGTTTTTCAAATGTGTTGTTTGACTCGAGGTCTACACATTCATTCATTTCTGAGAAATTTTCTACAAATGTTGGACATCCTCCTCATGAAATAAAACCAAAACTCTATGTTAAAAACATGAAAGAAATATTGTGGAAAAATGAAATTATAAGAATCTACCTATCTTTTTCTGTGGAAATATTTTACCTTCAAACCTTATTTTATATCCTCTAGTGTAGTTTGATGTTTTTTTGGGTATGAACTGGATTTATTTTTATCACGCAAAGATAGATTTCACAGAAAAAGGGTTTTTTTAAAAGTGTTTAATTTTTTTTACAATAATGAACCCATATAATTGATTACATATCAGGAAGCTAAGAAACTAATAATAGATAAAAAATAAATTTATCTTGCTCATATTTTTTAAGACAAGGGAAATATCCAAATTTATGATGTGCCGGTGGTAAATGAATATGTGGATGATTTTCTTAATGATTTGCCTAGTGTTATTCTTGATTGAGAGGTTGAATTTTCCATTGACTTAGTTTCTGATGCTAATCCAATTTATGAACCCACTTATTAAATTGATCAAATGGAAGTTCTAGAGTTAAAAAACAGTTGCGTAAATTATTAGATAAAGGCTTCATTTGATCCAGCACTTCTCTGTGGGTTGCTCCTAACTTGTTGATTACAAATAAAGATGGTTCAATTTGACTTTAATTTGATTATATATCCTTAAATAAAATCACTGTTAAAAATAAGTATCCTTTGCATCATATTGATGATATTTTTATCAGCTCTAGGAAGCACAGTATTTTTCAAAGTTTGACCTAAGGTTGGGGTACCATAAGTTCAATGTAAAGGATGTAGACATCCTGAATACTATGTTTCATAATATATATGTTCATCATGAATTTGTTTTTATGCCATTTGGGTTAACTAGTTCACCTAATGTATGCATGGATCATATGAATATAATATTTCATGAGTTCTTGGATAAGTTTTTGGTTGTGACTTTTTATGAAATTATATTTTATTCTAAAAGTAAAGTGGAGTGTGAAAACATCTAAGGGTTGTTTTGAAACCCTTAAAAGAAAATAAACTGTATAGAAAATTCAGAAGATATATATTTTGATTGATTTAAATTTTATTCCATAGTCACATTGTTTCTAAATATGGAATAAATGTTGATTCTGCTAAAAAAAGTTTTTTAAGAATGTAAAAGTCCCACCAATGTAATAGTGACTCACATTTTTCTTTGTTTTGCAAGATATTAAGGAGGGTTGTTGAAAAATATCATGGTTTTATAGCCTATTGACTCAACTAACTCAAAACGGAGTTAAATTCATCAAGAAAAAATAATATGAATATTGTTTTCCGGAATTGAAAAGAAGATTATTGAATGATCTTGTTCTACCCTACCTTCCATAAGTGGTGAATTTTTCATCTATAGTGATTCTTATTTGAATGGGTTTGGTTTTTTCTGATGTAGAATGATCAGGTAATTTATTATTCCTCATATTTATTGAAACCTCATGAGTTAAATTACCCTACAAAGGATTTGTAAATTAATGCTTTTGTTCTTGCATTAGAATTTTGAAGGCATCATCAGTATGGAGTAAAAAGTAAAATATATAATGACCATAAAATTTTGAAGTATATATTTAATCAGTATGAATTAAACATGAGACATAAAATATGGCTATAACTAATCCGGAATTATGATTTCATCATTCCATACAATCGTGGAAAAGAAAATAGAGTGGCCAATGCTTTGAGTCAGAAAAGTAATGTCACATTAATCGTGATATGTTCAGAGCATGATCCTTTGGTGACTGATTTGATAAACATTTGCTTGAAGGTTTTTGGTGTGGTAAATTACTCTGTTTTGTTTTAGGTTTCATTACAATCATCTCTATCAGTCATAATTAAGAATGTTTATAAATAAGACAATGAGTTTGAGAAAAATTTATAATTGGTTAAAATAGGCAATTCTCTATAATTTATCCTTGATAAGGATTGTGTTTTGATGTTCTGGAAGAGATTATGTGTTTCTTATGATTCGTAATTGAATAAGTAATTTTTATGTGAAGCTCATAGTTCTCTATTATTAGTTCATCCTTTATGTAAAAATATGTACACAGGTATTTAATAGTATTACTAGTGGGATGCAATGAAAAGAGATATTTTTAATTATGACATGAAATGTTTAAAATGAAAATATTTTAAAGTAGAGCAGCAGTTACCAAAGGGGATGATTCAACCTTTACCATTTCCATAGTGGAAATGGGAAAATATATCCATGGACATTGTTGTGGTACTATGAAAGACAAATCAAGGTAATAATAGATTATGGGTTACTATTGATCGTCTGACTAAATCTTCACCTTTACTTCCTATTAGAGATACTTTACCTTTGGATCAGCTCTCTCAAATGTAACTCAAATATATTTTTAGGTTACATGGTGTTCCTATTTTTATTGTATCATAACATGATCCCAAGTTCACTTAAAACTTTTGGAAAGGCCTTCATATGTCATTTGGAACAAAATTAAAATTCAACACTAATTTTAACCTTTAATATAAAGGAAAAACCAAGAGAATAATTTATATATTGGAGGATTTTCTTTGAGAATGTTCAATGGACTACTAGGAATGTTGGGATTAACATCTTTATTTAGTTGTGTTTTCTTATAATAAAAGTTTTCATTCCAATATACAGCTATAAATTTTTGAGACATTATATGAAAAACGGTGTCAAACTCTATCATTTTGGGATAATGTTGGGGAATTGATGTAGATGGGACCAGAATTGGTAGAGGGAGTGGTATAATTTTTTGATGATTCATCAACACACAAGGGAGGCTCTAAGTACAAAGAAAAGTTATGAAAATAACACGAGTAAATGCATTTCATTTGAAGTAGGTCATCATGTTTTCTTAAAAATAACTAATTTGAAATGTATTATGCAGTTTATTAAAGAAAATAAAGAAAATTACACTATTCATTAGACCTTATGAAATCCTAGATAATGTTGCATCAGTCACCTATTGAGTATTATTTCCTTCAAGTTTATCTTAGGTACAATTTTTTATTCATTTTTTGATATTGCGAAAGTATGTTCCAGATTCATCTCATATTTTGAACAAAGAAATAGTCCACCTAGAAGAGAACCTTTATTAGGAAAAGTGAACTATTTTTTATTGTTGACCATAGAGAGAAATTATTTTGGAATAAGGTAATCCTATAGGTAAAGGGTTTTTTATAGATACCACATGTTTGAAGAGGTCACATGGGAATCTAAAAATGGTATGAGGGACAGGTTCCCTCACTTGATTAATAGGTAAATAAAAATTGTGAGGACACAATATCCAGAAGGTGGGGAGAATGTAACAAACCATGGTTTTACAAATAAAGTTAATTTAATGCCTGAAACACTGAGTCTCTACATAATGAAACTTTTTTTAAGGAGACATTTATAATCTAGATGTTAAACGTAATTCTTCTGCTTCTGTGATTTTAATTTCCAAAAACATACATATGTGGTTACAATCACTAAGTTATTTGGAGTCCATATGACAAAATTATTTTTTTGTGGAATAGTAACACACCCTTATGAATAGTTACATACCCTTATGAATAGTAATATGACCCTTATGAATAGTAAACTGACCAAATATATAGTAAGATCACCTATGGATGTATAAATTTGATTTGGGTATCTTATAAGTGATAATAGGATCATAGTATATATATTGGAATTTTTGTATATAATTAATTTTTATTTATGATCTTATGATTAATTTAGTAATTTATTTTCATGAAATGTTGTCATAAATTATTTTCTTAAAGTTAAAGTATAATATTAGTGTACCTAAATTAATTTTTCAAGGTGTCATAAAATCTGATATAGTGTTCAAAACTGATATTTTTCAAATAAATTGTAATCTTAATTAAAAATTAAATTTATCGTATTAATAAATTTATTTTGGTAAAATGGAGTTCATTTTTTAATTCTACACATTAAAAATTGTTGGGGGTGATTTTTTGGGAATTTTCTAAAATACATGAATATTTAGTGAATATTAAAATTTGATAATTTAAGAATTGTACTAAATAAATGAATTTATATATCATGATTGAGTCCTGGAAGATTTTAATAGAAATTGGTTCTAAATAAAATTCACTTATTACTATTATTTTTCAGAATAATCAAGAGTATTCATAGTATTGAGAACTAATATTAAACTGATGAATAAAATATTGGAAAACCCTTCCTCTCCTCCACTATAAATACCACCATCACCCGCTCTTCCTCTCACACCTCTCATGCTTTGATAATTGTCTAACTTCATCCCAATATTCTTCCCTAGTATAATTCCCCATGTCCAAGACCTACTGGTCTCACAAAAAGGCCAATAACAAAGGCCGTAAGGGGGATCTCAAGGAGAAGCGATCAAGCGGTAAAAATCATCTTTCAATTTCTTATGTTTTCTTTTCAATTATTTTCATTTCTTATACCCTATTCACATACCCTCATAAAATATGAATGAAATCAATAATATCATATATATAATATAATTTAATCATGTATATGGAATATTCATATACTTACTTATTCTTCTCTCCCTATTAATCTCAAATTAAAAACACCATCTGTGATGTGTCGATTTATCGACATCATGGATGATGAGTATTAAATTAACTTTACATCCATCAAATCTGATCATAAAACCATTAATATGGTTAAATTATATTGTATTATAAATATTATATGATATATTATGTTCTTAAACTAGTATTTACACATACTATTTATTAATAATCCAAAATTGGTTCGTAGTGATCACAATTCACCATAAAAAACAAACGATTATCACTAATGATTTATCTAATGATTCATCCTAAAACTATATAAACCACATAAATTATGGAATAATTTAATATTATAGAAACATTTTAAAAACATATCATTTCACTTATGGATTTTCACTACCATTCGAAAAGAAAACTAGTTACGAACCGATTGTAGAAAACATTTATAGAACACACATGAAATAATGTATATAACAAAATATTATTAATAAATGTGTGGAATGGTTTTATAAAATGAACAAATCTGGTGTTATAAAAATTATTATTCATATATAATGTATTAATAACACTCTTTTAACCATTATATATGATGTTTATTCATGTTTTAAGTACGAAAAAACTGAGGTAAAGGAATTCACAACCCAATTTCCATTCCTTGGGTTAACCTTCTACCATATTCATTATGTTGTATTGAGATTATTTGTTTGATGAATTTTAATATATTATGTTTTATTATGGGTATACACATATCTATTACATTTTGTTTATTCTAACTCCAATTATATTTTTAAGGTACTTTCCATTTAAAATTATTTTAAAAGCTTCATTAAGAAAATTCAAAAATATTATTTATATATATATGGAATGAGTGATTTCTACACATTTCATGATTTTTTATTGGTATCATATTTTATGTGGACATATTTATATTGTGTTGATCCCATTATATTTCAATATATGTTTGTCTCAGCCCATTATAACTCAAGATATGTTAGTTTGATCCCATTATAGCTCAAGATATATTGTGTTGAGCCCATTTTAGCTCAAGCTATGATTGGTGATCTATATTATAGATCTTCAATGCATTTGGTACTATAGAGATGGAAGTTTATCAAATGGTTATTCCCTGGTTAAGGGATATTGAAAGAGTGATGTGGTAAATATGCACCAAGGCTATGACATGATGTTTCTACGCATGCTAATGAGTTTTATATTAAAGGGGTTTTATTGATTTTTATGTTATCATTTGATTGGGGATTTCTTTCTTTATATCCCTTACTGATATTTTTGTTCTCATCAAATGTTTTTTTCATAGGATATAAGGATATGTAAGAGAATGAAAGTAGACAATTCTAATTTTATGTTGATTTTTCAAAGAAATTATGTTTTCTTTGAAATGTATTATATTTTGGAAAAAGTGGATACTATTTTAGTATTAACTCAAGAATAATTATGGGATCTTATGTATGTTTTATGTCTAGATTATCTAAAAATATAATACTGAAAAGATTCTCAATGTGTAAGAAATTATATTCTTATCTAAAACTCATGATTATGTAATACTTTTATAATGGGTCCTTATATGGAAATATTTAAAATATTTATATAAGGATAAAATGAGGATAAGTTCATTTTTAAATGTTCATTTTAGACATGAGTTAATTTTTTAAAATTATTATTTCAATTCTATTTTTTAGTGATTGAATAATTACCATAAATTCATACATAACATAGATAATATATATATATATATATTAAATTAATTGAAAATAGAAAAATTATTTTAGAAATATTTAAAGTAATAAAATATGAATATATTATTTTATTAAAATAATTTTATAGATAAATATAAATTATCTTCGATTTTTTATGGTTTATATTCAAAATTATGTGTTTTATTGTTATTTTTTATTTTAAATTAATGTAATTGTTTCAAAAATCACATTAATGATATTTTATAATAACTAATGTTTTATTAAATGATTTAAAATTCATCAAAATAATATGTTCATCCATGTGAATTTGATAGGGATTAAATTATCAACCATTTTCTATTTATGGGTCACCTATCTTTTAATTGTTACATTCATAACACTTAATGTGTAAAAAACATTGATATATTTGGTAATTTTCAAAAGAGGTAGGGGTGATAAATGAAAAGATAAGGTTGAAAATCACATAAAAATATCTAAATATTACTAAATGATATGGATTTTAATCATACATACCATATCATATAGATATATAAATTTATAGGTATTTGAAACAAAAAAAATTAATTTATATTTATTTAATAATTTATGTAATTGCATGTGTTCCACTGTTATTCCTTATAAAATGAAACATATTTTTCTCCCTTACTCTCAAATTTTGATCCTTCTATCTCATCAATAACTTACCCAATTTTTTTTCGTATCTTTCATATATAGTAATCTAATGTATTTTCTTCTTAAAATATCAACCCAAGGGTGCATAAGAAGAGAATTAATAGAGGCCCACTAAAGAAGTGGTTATATTGTTAACTGACATCTTTTATTTTATTTAATATTATTACTCATATAAATTATCTATAATCTGATATCAAATAATTAATTTAATATATTCAACCTAATGAATTTTTATTATGATTATATGAAAACCTTAACCTACCTTTTTTTATCTTCTGGAAAATGATAATGTCACTAATGTGTATATGTTGAGTACCACCTCTATGAAGCGATGAAATTCCTTTTTCACATCCTTTTTGCATGTATGGTAATTTATAAATAATTAATAAATATATATGATATATATAATATAATGATGATAATTTGAAGGTGAATTATTTTTTTATGTTCCATCTGCCTAAAAGTGAAAACAAGGTTCATATGTACATATAACCTACAACATCCAAGAATAGTGTAATTAATTTTTATATATTATAGAGGACATATGTATGGATTTAATTTTGTTATGGGTGGGAATATAGTTATAAAACCCTTTATTTCATTGGGTAATATTTTATATCATGTAATATAAATATGGGAATACAATAAATGTGTTTGATCCACTATGGGAAGCAAGTTGATGTGCTTGATCAAGAATGGGAAACATATGATCCTGACTGATTTTTTATTAAAAAGAAAACTAGTTTTGGTACACAATTCCATATGATTTTATGGTCTTGGTAGTTAAAATTTACATATAGTTATTTTTATATACCTATGATGGTTCCAAAATATTTTGATATATTTTTATGCTTATGATATGAACATATATTTCATGATTGATTTATGATGATTTACCACTCTTAGGATTCAATTATATTTTTAAAATATCACTCTTAATGAAAAGAATCATGTTTATTATATGTTAAATATTTTTTATGACCATTTTAAATTATGGTCATGATCTCATACCCTCATAATATATTATTCTAAAATATGATCATCAATTGATATCTCTCATGTTTACACATACTGAGAATCTCATCTAAACCTAACTTATATTTCCTTTCCCCAGGTTGTGAAGAAATATTTTTAGTATGGCATGTCAATAAGGGTACACAATTAGAAATTAATTATGAGAATGGATAAATAATATAAAAAAATAATATATTCTGCTATATAGTCTCTAAATATACTAATACTTCACGAATATGGGATGGATCATATTGTTATATATTGATTTTTATGTAAAAATATAACATTTGTGTAATTAATATTTGGGGTGCTATATTTTTAATCTCTCAAGGAAAGAACCAAGACATGATTTTTTCACTATTTGTTCTTTAACCTAGTCACCCAAACTTTTTCACTTCTTAATGTACATACCAGAAGCCACCCTTTGAATCATGGTAGAAATAAACCCTAACTTTTACCCCGACCATGACACAATCGATCTAATTAAATTTTACCAATTAAACAAAACACATCATTTTTATGGGTTATAATATCCTAACCCTTACCCTTTTAAGAGTAGTATAACAAGATGTGATTTATTATAGATGTAAATTAAAATAATAATAAACTACCAAATCAGATTGATCGAAATAGATTTGTGTATTGAGACACCAAGATTCTCTCCGACAATAATAGATTAAACCATTGATTTTTAGTGGAATGGAATATTTTATCGGAAAGGTGTATCACATATTAATGTTAATGAATATCCTCGACCACATATTTTATTTGGTTATGTCAAACTAAATGTATTGATTTCCTTCATGAATAACAGATTCAATGAATGAATCCCATTTCATTTTATCATTTTCAAAGAAATATGTGATTTATTCGTTGATTTTGCATGAAAATTATTCCCATACGTGTCTACATCAATAATATCTGAAAATAAAAAAATATTTAAAACATAACATGTTATAACATTTAATATAATGTTAAATTAATTTTGAAAAAATATATATAAATTTTCATGGAAATATCCCATAACCCATACAAGGTATTGATTTCATATTTAAAATAATTTCAATCCTAAAATATTCAACTTCTAAAATAAATATGTATATTACTACACATATAATAAAATTTAATGAAAATTAATTATTTATAAAATACCACCAAATAAAATTCCATAAGTTCAAAATCATTATTTAGTGTTTATGGAATAATTATATAAAGAAAAATATATGAAACAAAATTGAAATAATTTGAAATATTAAAGAATAATTAAAACATAGAATTCGATTATCTAAACTTTCTAAAATTCCTATAGTGACTATATTTCATAAGGTATACACAACACTTTTCCAAATATTATCCACATAAGTTAGGTTAAACACTTTTCCAAATTTAAACATCATAAGGAAGTTTAAATATTTTCATAAATTTCAACATCATTAGTTAGTTTCAATACTTTTCAAAATATATACAAATTGTATGTTGGATTTTCTTTTTAATATAGCTTTCTTTTTCATCTTTAAATCATTTTAAATTTATTTTTTTAGTTAGTTTTTTATTCTTCTTATTGGTTGTTTATTTTTCATTATATTGACAGCTCATTTTTATTTATGCGATAAGTTAATTTCTCTTCAAGTGTTTGTTAAATATATATCCATATATTTTTAATTAAAAAATGTTACATTCCATAAATTTTCAACATTTATAAAATTGGTCAAAAATATTTAACATTTTTCTCATTAAATATAACAATAATTTACGATTGAAGATTCTCCCAATAATATAAATAATCTATACTATGCGAAAATATATCCTTTATAATTAAATGTGAACAATGAATGTTTCCCATGAATGATACTGTGAATAAAACTAAATTATAAGTTACATCGAACACATTATTACGATTCCCCTAAATTTATACATTTTAAAACAGAATGTATTGAAAAAACAATAAAATTGTGTATAATAATATAATTTATTTTATTCATATTTTATAATCCTCATGGATCCATGAACAAATTTAAAAATTTTCATGGAATTAATTTTAATCAATTAAATAGTATTTCTCTATTATATCATAATCCTATGAGATGAATACATTTTTTTCATGCATACTAAAATAATAGTTTTTTCCAAAATAATATCCCAAATACCCATAAATATTTTATGTAATGTTTTATTTTTTCATAACAAGATCAAAATAGATTTTATCAAAATGAGAAAAATCTATTGGTTAAGAAAAAATGAATTCATATTGATTATTAATATAGAAAGATTCTAAAATAATATTACATTTATTAAAATGATTTATTAGAAAGTGATACCTTATATCAACATTTTTGGTTCCAAAATTTTTTAACCAATTTTTTTATGTTGAAAATTTCAAATTTTTATAAGAATGTGTTAAGATATTTTCAAAACTAAAAAATAAGAAAATATTTGTTTTCTCTTGAAATACTATGAACACCAATAATAAAAAATTATACAATCATTTTTATCAGTTAATTGAAATATATATATTTTTATTATAAATATAGGTAAAAACATTTATTAATAAAGTGATACATACATGATATGATTTTCTATCTTTTCATAAAATTCTAAAATGAGAATCTAAAAATAAATTTAACTCATATAAATTATTGGTATGATAATAAATACTAATTTTAATATTTTATATTTTATAATTATCAATACTAGACCTATTTATTATTTCACTGACACTATTAAAGAGATTAATAAAGACAATATCTTTTCATTGAACTAGTTATAATCCCAAAAAAAGACATAAGATCACCCATACACCTCATCCCACACTATGAAGGAATTAGATTTAAAAAATTAGTGTGAATTTCATCACATGATGACCTAAATTTAATATCCCCAATATGTATTTTTTGATGCAAATTATTTTTTATATCCATTTTGATAAATAATATAGGATTAAATTCTCCCAATTTAAAATAATTATTGAAAACAAATAGTGAAAACATTTAACAATAATATTAAGGATATTATTTCAAACCAAAAACACATTTTGAAAATTTCATAACATGGTAATGTTTATATTCATTCTCAAAACTGAAGGTATTTTAAAAAATAGCTTAAGAAATATATCCATTCAAAAATGTACTTTTCATATTCAATTTAAAATTTTTAATTATAAAATGAGAAGAATAATCCACTATAATTATTATAGATTCAAATCATGAAAATAATGACAAATATTCATCAAAATAAATTACCACTTCTTGATTGTATCCTAAGAAACTATCCTATATTATTTCTATTTTTTTTGAAAATAATCATAAAATTTTATTTCTATGGATCTATTTGGTTCGAATAATATTTTCATCTTTGGGGGTTTAACTATGTCATTGAATTTTTTACTATAAATTTATTAAATTCATCATAAATTTCCATAATCTTGTTTAAATTAAAAATAGATTCATAAATATTTTGAGGCATAAAATTTTAAATAAAACATGATATGATAAAACCTTTTATAAGTATTTTATTTTTTTAAAACTAGTTATTATATCACCAATTACTTTATCTCTAGGATTATATTTAAAAAATTGAATATTTTTTTCATGATAATAAGTCCCCCCATAACGAATTCATTCAACTATAATTTTTCAGGTTCCTCAATATTCAAATCCACAAACTTTTCATCAAAAAGTTCTATATAAGATATTTTTTTTCTTAAATGATTTTTTTTATTTTAACATTAATATAATCATTAAATACTTATTCTCTTTTGTTATAAACTCAATATTAGTTTCTTGAATTAGATTTCCCTATCAAAATAACATCATCTGAATTTGAATTCAAATTTTCTATTGAATCATTGGTATTAATAATGTAGACTTCTCATTTAAATAATCTCAAATAGACTATTCTAGGATTTCTTCCTTGACATATTTCTGTTGGTGTCTTTATTAAAATTACATAAAGTAGGATTCTATTAGAGACATAAAATTATGAGGTAAAAATCTAATTGAATAAATAATTTGTAAAGAGTACACATTTATTATTATCCATTATATTCCATGTAAAGCCCTGTTTTTTCATTTCTAACAAAAAAAATTATTGTTGAGTCATGGATGATTATAAATTTTGATAAACCCATTATCTTACATAATTAATAAATCTCTATATTTATAATCTCATCCACAAAAATTTTAATGGATAAAATTGGATGAAATTTTTCATTTTCAACAAATTTTGATTATAGAGTAATTTTTGAAAAAGTTTATGAGTTATATTCAATAAAATAAGACTATATGATATAATATTGTCATCAAAAATAAAAAAAACATATCATTTTTCTTCCAATAATGACAGTTTTATTTTGGAAAAATAACTCCCAAAGTAGAAGGCGAAGTACTGTAAAAGTTGGTACCTATTTGAAAATCTTGTATTACTTTTTATGTAACTTATGTTTTAAGAATAAATGATAGACATAAGTGTTTTACATTTTCATATTGGGAAGAGGGAACACATTTTAAAATTTTAAAATATTTTTTAACAACCTAAAGAATTATGTTCCCTATATTTTACGGGAAAAAATTCTCTGATTGTAAAATATATAATCCTTTTACACTCTATTTTGTAAACATAAAAAAATTAATTTAATTAATATTTTATTTCATCTTTTTCATACACCGACATAGATATTTATTTTAATTTTTTTTTCATTTTCAAATTTAACATTCATATTATCATTACAAATTAATGATATACTTATTAAATTTTGTCTTAAACCATAAAAAAAACCAATGAAATAACAACTAAATTTGAAATACTAACATCTCCAATGCCTTTAACTTTCTACTTTTAATTACATTGAATGTAACCCCACTATAATTAAACTTATTAATAGAAATAAATTTACAAATATAGTCAATAATTATCATGAACATCCACTATCTATGTACCACTATCTATTTTGGTGGTTCCGAGATAAGTATTGTAAAATGAAGACTTAGGAAGTCTTTGTTACCCTTAAAAATGTTCTTCTAATTTCATTAAGAAAATAATTCTTGTGAAATAAAAATAATTTAAAGTATGTGTATATAAGAAATCTAGAAGGCATTTATTTTGATTTGAAATACTTGGGGTGACCAGTAGACTATAAAAGTATCAAGGATCCTTTATTTCCCTAATGGCCATTCATTTGACATAAAAAATGTTTAGCACTTTATACATTTCCCATTGAACTTTATAAAATAATATTTTTTTATATATTTGGTAAAATATTATCATATTCAAGGATTGATTTATTTAAAATAAATTTACTAAAACATATCATTTTGTCCCACAATTATATACTGTTAAAAAAAGTGAAAAACAGTTTTCAGTCTATTAATTTCATTTCTCAGGTTTTCATTTTTTTCAATAAAAAATTAAATTTAATTTTTTGAGATTTATCACATATAAAATAGTTATCATTAATCATAGGATTAACTTGTATAACTCTTTATACATTAGCACATAATTTTATTTTGGTTATAAAATGTTTATTTTTGAATTTATCATTTTTCAAGAAAATAATTATGTTTATTATTATGATTTTTGAATAATCCAGTATTCTTGTTAACTCTGTGATTTAGAAGATCAATATTTACACATTAGTAATATTTTTAGGAATAGATATAATATTCATAAAAGTAAAAATAAATAGAGAGACTTACCTATTTTTATTATTCCATCAATCATAGTTTTTATGATTATTTTCTCCACTATATTAATCACCTAAATTTGAATTTGATGTGTAACTAATATGATATTCCATTTATTACTATTGGATTATATCTTTATCACCTTTTTTATTCTATATTCTTGTGTATATAGGTTTAATATTCATACTTTCTATGTATGCATAAACAATAACACCATTATCATAATTATGAATTTTCTTTATTTATTCTATGGGTAATTCATTTTTTTAATCCAGAGTAACCATTATTTATTATTCCATTAAAAGACTATTAAAATTTTCCTCTCTCACTTCCATTCAATGCATAATTTTTAGAGTGAGTGGAAACAAATATATTTTTTAAAAGAAACAAATCTCCTTTTCAAATTTTTATCTTGAAGAATATTTTTCAATTCTAATTCGAATTTAAATAAAGAAGAAATATGGTCATATATTGTTTGTTCATTAAATTTTTTCACTTTTATCAATTTATACCATTTATAATTATATTTGCTTTTTATAACACTAAAAAGCATTTCAACCACAATAGTAATATCTTCACATTCACCCAAATCACTCATTCTATTTAAAATACTTCTAAATCATTGAAAGATTTTATTAACAATAAATTTTGTCCTATTTTTAATTCATAATACTCTTCTATGACATGAATAATTTAGTTCTTTTAAACTGAAATTATCCTATATGAGTAATTTTTTTTAAAAAAATAATTTGTTATTTTATAGGAATAAATATGTCTATACACATTCCAATTAAATAAAATACAAATAAAATTCATTACCATATAATTTATTATATGCATAACTACAACATTGCAAACTAATGTTTTATAATAAAATTATATTAAAATATATGGTTTCACTAGGATTTTATAACATTCAATGCATATTAATTTTAGAAAATTCTCAATGTGATAATAGATGTATCCAAAATAATTTCCAAAACATAGTGGGTGACTTTGAGTTTCCCATCAATCGTTCACATTAAATCTTGGGTATCAAAATAAATATTTTTTCCATTGACTATTTAAGATAGATTTTGATTATAATAAATAATTGAAATATATTTTATTTCTAGGGAACCTCCTTTTATACAATTTTATAGGTCCTGATGTGAATGGATGAATGGTCAAGAGGGGGAAAACATATATTTTAAAATAATTTTAACCACTTATCAAAGTCAATATAATGAAGTAGAAAAATAAATAATAATGGAAAATGATATTTTTATATTATTTTGATTACCAATGAGAATAATTTAATTTCCACCCCTCTAAAACATGTATAGATAGATAACCTCCACTATAATGGACTCTCTGACTTCTTATGGTATTAAAAACCCTTTATAACGTTCTTTTTAAGCACTTGAGGAACAAAAGAAGGAGTTATTTTTACATGCCTAGTGGTGACACTCGATTATCCATCATTTCTCATTTAAGAAAGAATAACCCAAAATACACCTTTTGAAGTTGTCATATAACTGAACTCTTTATTTTACCTAGATAGGGGTAATAGACCCTATTTAATCTTATATATTATTTCAGAACCATACCTTTTTATGGGGTCCTATAACCTAGATCTAACCTTTTATGGGTAGTATAACCTGACATGATTAACTATAAATAAATATAAAAATAAATAATAACTACAAGAAACATATATAAAATAAATGATTTTAGTGTTTAGGAAAAGATGTTCTCTCCAGCAATGGTGGAACAAACCATTGAAGTTAGTGGAATGTAATATTTTATTGGTAAGGTGTATGACACCATAAATTTCAAGAATATCCTTAACCTAATTTTTTATTTTGGTTTTATTGAAATAAATATAATATTTTATTTCATAAAAATAATACTAAAATAAAGAATCCCATTGAATTTTATTCATTCGAAATAAAATTGTGATTTCTTTAATGAATGACCATGTAAATAATTCGCTTGTCAGCTTCCTTTTATAATATGTAAAACTAAAACATTTTGTAGAATTAACTTTTTTATAAAATTTAATTTAATAGTAAATGTACTACTATTTGAATATACATGTTATTTAAACCAACCCATAACAGATGAGATAAAAACTTCATATTTAAAATAATTTCAATTTTAAACGTTTCTGGTTCCATGAAAATAATCTGCATATTAATACAAAAATGAACAAATTTAATTTAGTTTAAATATAACATAAAATAACTCCAATTATATTTATATAAGTTACAAGAAATTATGTAGTATTTAATGAAATATTATATCATAGAAACATATGAATGAAACAATCACTACTTCAAAACATAAAACAATAAGTAAACTATATCATATATTAAGAAAAAATAGAAAAAATATAAGAAATGATAGCAGTCCAAAGAATAATTTAAAAACATTTAAAAATTTTGTTTTCATGAGTCACTCCACTACTTTTCAAAATTTCAACTTCATAAGGTTAATACAACACATTTCAAAATATGAGCTTTAAAGGTAAGTTCAATATTTTTCCAAATTTTCACTTACCATAGGTTGATTTTTCTTCTTGTGGTTGCTTCAATTTTCTTATTGTGACCAATTCATTTTTCTTCATGTGATTAGTTAATTTTTATTTATGTGGGAAATTTATTATTCATAATTAGTTAATCTAATTTTTCATAATGTGGAAAGTTAATTTTTCTTTATGTTGTATGTTCATTTTTTATGTGGTTTGTTTATTTTTCATCATGTAGAGTGATCATTTTTATTTCTGGAGGCAGTTACAGAATTTTCCATTTTTTCACTCTAGGTTATTACTAGTATTTTTTGAATTTTTAATCATGTTCCGTTATAGACACTATCAAATTTTCACTCAATTCTAGGTCTATACTTATTCTGTTTTTAGGTTCATTCACATAACATATGAAAACTCTATAAAATACCAACCCATATTGTGATTTATGATTATACATAATCAAATCTTTATAATTTTTTAGTTATTCATATATTAATTAAATTTTTATCATGGTTACACTCAATAGATTTCACCAGTTGATAGTGAATCATCATGATAATTCATAGGTAAATGACTCATTAAATAATATTATCCAAATCAATTTTTATTTCAATATATCTCACATATAATTTGTAAGGGATGGAAATAATTATTTTTTTAGTATTATATTTTTTTAACTCCAAAATTCATAATTTTATTTTAATTCTTTTTGTTTTTGATATATCTCTTTCCTATATTCAACAAGTTTTTACGAACCATTAGATTTTTTGGTGATATTGTAATTATTTTTGAAAAATATGCATGACATTAATTTTGATCAATATATTATAGTTTATAATTCCTAGAACTACAGTTTCAAATTTTGAATATGAAACTAACATGTTAATGTCCAAATAATATATTTATTTAGTAAAAAATTAATAAATAATTACAGAAACTAGGATTTATATTTTACGATTTTTTTATGATCAAATTATTTGGAAAAAATTGGGATAAAGGGTTTGAAGTGTTTTTTTTCATATAATTTAATACTTATGTTTTTATATGTATTTGAGTTTGTATTATTCTATGAAATTTTTTGTCCCTTTCCAAACCAAGGAGCCACCTCAACCACAAATATAAGACCATGGTCTAAACCGTTGGAGAGAGATCAACTTGAAAAAAATGGTGGATGATATGTATGAGTTGATGCATATGGACCACATGGGGTAAATGATGAAGTATAGCATTCACAAATGGAACACATATTAGAAAAAAAGTGGAACATGTAATTAGGTAGAATAGACCATTGTGGGTTTTTCTGAAGTGTATCCAGGTGTCGACCCCATTGCTGACTCATAAATTTTGATGAATGAATTGAATTATTTTTTATTTTGAGAAGGATTGAATTTTTTTGTGAGATAAATTATGTAAATTACTGTTAATCCATTTAAAATGTTATATATGGAACATTGGATAACAAATAAAATTGATCATAGTTATCTAATCATTATTATATTTTCTCCTGACTCACGATGATGATTTTCCATAATAATTGAGATAGCTAATTTATAACTTTCACTAATTTTTAGGATCTCAACCATAACTGGTTCTTATATAGATTTTGTTATGTATGATTGGTAATATCGACTCTATTCATGAAATCTCCATTTTCATTAATGTGATAATTCAAGGAATATACTACTATTCAGGCATGATTTGAAGTTTTAGAGTTCGTTCAACTGAGGAATCACAAGAAAAACCTTGATCAAATGTGGTATTTGGTATTAATCAATTATATATCTTTGAGGAATCACAAGAAGAACAATGATAATGAGAAGGTATTGCCATAGATAACCTTGGTGACCTGAATTAGTAGAGACTATGTAGTCATATTTCCACTTAAATGTTGTCTGAGTCTAGAAAAATCTTAGAGTTTTCATATTTTCAATCATTGAGATTTTATGAGATATTTTAATCTTTTAATTATGTATTGACTTGACCTGAATACAAAATATGATACAAAGGAACCTTATCTATAAATTTCAGGTGATATATAGGGGGTTTAACAATTGGTTTTTGAGTTTGAGATCTATAATTTTTCTATTGAAAAACAGAGCCACAATGTATCTCTCTCAGTCATGTAAAGAATATAAATTACACTCTCTCGTCAGAATGAATAAATAGTGAGGTCCAATGATACTCATATGATTATCGAATCTTTTGTTGGTTATGTGAATCATTAATGTCAACAATATACAAGAAAAAGATGATACATAAATAAGAAGATATATTTTTTGAAGGAATTTATCCATCATGATCCTTATTTCATGAAGAATAAAGAATATTTCATGATACTTATTTTATGAATGATATTAAATACCAAATATATATACCTATTATGCGAAGGTAGTGAACTTTCAAAAATTAATTAAGCATTTTTGAAGAAAAATACTATGGTATAGTGTATCTATTTTGGTTCTCATGTGGAAGAAATTGTACTATTTTGTTTAAGGATAGTGAAGAAAAAGAAGGGTCAATACATGAAACTTTTTTGTTGAAAATAATAGATAAATGATGAAAATAATATAGAATAAATGATTAATTAAATTTTTCCAAAATAATTTAAAAAACGAACTTATTTGTGAACATTAACAAACATAATCATTGAAATATTCGATACCTTTATATGAAGGGTTGATTTTGATAAAAGGAAGTACAAATAGGAGGTAAAATTGTAAAATTTTAAAAAAATGAAAATATAATAATAAATTGTTATTTTATAGGGTTTAATTTTTTGATAAACCCTTTAAAAACAACAATGATGTTCAATTGGGTTGTGAAAATCTTACTCATGCATTCAATAATATCATTAGATAGATAATGTGTTTATTTTAATTATAAATTATCTAGATTATTGAATATTTGTGGAAATTATTTTCATTTTATCTTTATGGATCTAATAAAATGTTCTTAATTAATATTTTTATGAATAAAAAATATTCATGATGATATTTATTATATTAATTTAATTCTTTCTATACTATGAGGTGTAAGCTTTTTCTTCCAGTAGGACTTTTGAATGTATAGTGCGACTCTGTGATATTTTTTATTGTATGGTGTTAAAATTGAAATTATAATATAGAATCTATGATTGGGTAGTCTAAAAAATCAAATTAAAGAGAATGATTATATTGATTTTGAACCTTGTAAAAATATTGTGTCCCTTTTCAATTTATTATTACTCTATTTGGGTAAGGTTGAGAAATCATAATAGTGGATCAGATCCTAATAGGTCAAAAAAGGTACATTTTAAAATAAATATATGTTTTTAAAAAATACCACTAATTCATTCCCATTGTCGGTGGTGAAACATCTCATCGAGATTATTAATTGGTATCAATGTAAAGGTTCCAACTATTAGGATTAACAAAGTTATAAAATATTGATAATTTAACACCCCGTGTTTTTATAAACTTATTTCAATAAATTAAATTAATTTGATGTTTTTTGTTTCATGATACACAAATATAAAATTTATTTATATGCTACACTAATATAATCTTGTGCTACACACAATATTATCTTCCATTGTGTTTCATTTAATGTTGAGTTTCTAAAAAACACATTTTATTATTACAATTATTTTAAACAAGATAATTAAAACATAGCCATTAAACATATTAATATGACTTATAATAAATAACATTTAAATTATATTTGTAATGGTTTCATATAAATAAAAAATATTGGGAATTAAATATATAATTTTCATTAAAGTGTATATGTTTTGAAAAAAACATTATTTTATCAAAAGAATATATTTTTATGTCATTATTTTAATAATAATGAAATTGATTTCAAAAACTTTTATAAATTTTATTCGATAAATTAAACTCAAAATTTTAATTTAGAATTTCTTAATTATCTTATTTATATTTTTTTGGATTAGTCTGAAAAGTTTTATTTTTTGATGAATAGTAAAAATATTTAATTTTAATTGAATCCTATGTTTTTATATAAAATATTTATAGATCTAAATTATATTATAATTTATTTTTAATCTATAATTAGATCAATTATAGATAATTTAATCTAATTTATGTCATTGAAACTAATTTCAAATTGAAATTGGACAAACAAATACTTCATTCTTTCCATTTTTCCATTTTAAAAACACGTTATCATATCCTGTCCGAAAAGTTAATTTTAAATTTATTTCTGCCAATTGTGTATTTATAAGTATTAAAAATGGATTAAATATTTTTAAACACCATAATTCATAATTTATATGAACAAAAAAAATTTCTTTTCCAAAAAAATCATTGAAAGTAATTAAAATCAATTATCGAGTTAATGTAAAAAAGAGTTCACTTGGTGGTTAAACTTAAACTTAATGGGGAAAATAAACAATATACATGTCCAAAATAAATGTTACTGATAAATTTTCATCATTTAAAAAATTTTATGTAATATTTATTATTATTGGAGTCACATGTGTTGTATGGGAGCCTCTCAATAGTGTTGGAATTTTTGTATTTATAAGAATTCCACTCCTCCACTATAAAAGGGAACCCCCTCACTTCTTCACACCTCTCAATAAATTTGGATTGTAACCCCCCCCCCCAAGATCCCAAAATCCATACTATCATCCAATAATCCTAATTAATTTTATAAATATAACCATGGAATTGCTTTGGTGAAATCAAAAAAAAGTTACCTAAAGAATAAGTAACATTCTTTAACAAGAGATTTTGATTTAATTGTTTATAATGAAAATAAATTAATATTATTTCATTATAATATAATAAACTATGTATCTGAAATATTATTATATTTTGTTATATTATGAGTATTACCTAAACTTTCATAAGCATCCATCAAATGGGATAGACAATCATCGTTTGTGGGTACGGTGGACTACCGCCTCAGGAACCGCTGTCGGTTGTTATTTTTTTACCACCTATCAAGGTTGTGAATAATGAAAGAATTAATATTTTAATAAAATATATATGATATTTATGCTTTATTTTTTCTTCTATAATTATTATATAACATTTACCTACTTATTTCAATTATGTGATAATTTGATAACATTGTTTGGGGATGTTTGGACTACCACCTCCACAAAGTGATGTGATTCATTCACTCTTTACATAGAATATATTAATAATGGGGTAAATAAAAAGTTAGTTACATATATAATATCAATTATACAATAAAAACATATATATATATATATATATATTATTTACTTTTCATTCTTCAAAAATGTGATAATAAAATGGAAACAACATTTTTATGTACGTATGGACTACCCTCTCAAAGTATGATGTATTTCATTTCATATTAATATATTTTTTAGATTACTATAAATACTTATATAAAGAATATATATGATATTTATATCATTTTTTAAAATCAATAAATAATTAAATCATGGTATAGTAAAGAGGATCAAGAATAAAAAATCAAAATTTGTACAAAAACCAAAGAGGTTATTATCCCAATCCTAACTTTAACATGAAATTCATAATAAAGAGGTATTATAAATTAAAAATAAACTAATATATGGTATGACATATAATTATATGGTTATTTTTATATTTATTTTAGACTTATATTTATTATACATTTGGTTTGAATGTGTATGAAGATAGCCATGACTTAAGGTAATGGAATTTCATCTAACATTCTTATATTGGTGACATACATGCCATATTCACCACATATTTCTTTTATGTGGATTATATAAAAACCGAATAAATTCTATTTCATGAATTACATTTATATGATTTTATTAAAAGTTTTTATTTATGTTATTCTTTTCTGGGGATCATAATTCAAAAGTTACTAAACCAGTAAAAGGATTTCGAGTATCACTTTTATTTCTGTGAGATGTTTTTTATATTCATAACTCATTTATTTTTTATGGTGTATATACTTCCAATCAATGTAATATATGGTAATTATAAATAAATTTATTGGAATTTAAATATCCATTTATGGCCACTCTTTCATATGGTTTTTAGTTCAAAAGTATCCAAACCGATAAGGTAATTTGGTCACCATTTTCCTTCTTTGAGACACATGTTATGTTATAAACCCATATTATTTACAAGTGGGATATAGTGCCATTTGAAATTTTGTATCATTTATATAATTATTTTAACTAAATTTTATTGTTCATTTAATTTAATTATCTCATTTTTATTATGATTTAATGGTTCTGATATTGTAAGAGTTTATTGCTACAATATTATTTTTTATCAAGATTGTTTATGATTATGCATTCATTGAAGAAATGTTATTATATATATCTTAATAATTATAATCCATTTTATCTTCCTATGGTTATTATTGATATATTAATGTAATGGAAATTTAGTTATACTTTTGGTATTTTATGATAATTAATAAATTGTTTTTAATAAAATCTAATATTATTTCTCTTTTTGGTTGGAAATATGTTTTATTCAAAAAAAGTTTCCAAAAAGTTTTTAAAAATGTTTTTAAATGATATATTTATCTTATATTCAAGGAATAATATTTTTAAGAAATATATTATGTTTTATAAACCTATTTGAAATGGATTTTAATGTTTTTTTATACATTTTAAAAGTTATTTTCGAGGAAAAGTATTTTCAAAATGTTTTAAGTTCTAAAAAAGAATTTTTCCAAGGCCAGAGGATATTTTATTGAAGAAATAGTTTTAAAATATTTCTAAAACTTATTTTCCATATAATATGAAATATGTTGGTGTTACTCATTATTTTTTGGGGATATTTTCATACGGTTTCGTTAATATTAATTCTCTGAGTGGTTTATGTTTTGATAGAATGATTTAAATGAAAAATATTTCTCTTTCAAAAGTTATATGTTTATGAAACCAATTTATCATTCATGGGTTATATTATTATAAAACCTACATCTTTTCATGAGTTATGATTTTATGAAATTATTTTTAAACCATTCTCTTTTCCATAGGTTATGATATGATGACTAGTTTATGATACCAAATTAATTTCATGGGTTATGATATGATGATTTTATTATCATGCGGGACTAGAATTTATTATTTTATTATGAGATGTTTGGGACATATATAAACATCAATTTCATTGGATAATGTATTATATCTTACCTGATAGACAAGGATAGAATGGGGAGTGAACTTCGTTAAGTAAAGGACTATAGGGAGTGGATCCATTCCCCTAAGATGGACTTAGAATTAAGAATTAACTACTATGTAAATAATTTTTATGTTTATTTTTCTTCCAAAATTCGATGCCTAATTTCTATATTATAAATTAATGGCTTATGATCTTGTTTATCTTATGATTCATGTATTATGAACTACAAATATTAATGAAATTATTTTTCATTATGATATTTGATATGTTGGTTGTGATATTCTAATGTTATGATCATGTTATAATAACCATATTCTAATGATTATGCATAAATATCTCCATTTTTACCCTCATCGAGTGTCTAATATCACCCATTTTTATGTTTTCACTCCCCATGTTATGAAAATATGTATTATGTATGATGTGTCTATGTAGGGTTCCAGTCATAGAGAATGCAGTGAGAGATAAAGTAGATCACTTATGTACCAGTATTTGTGGTTCCATGTTTCCAAATACACAATCTAATATTGTTTTTTTGTTTGTGTATCCATAAGGTATTAAATGTTCCCAAAACTTTATGTAATTTATAGGTATCAGAAGTGAGTATTAATATAGTTTGTTTCAGACAAAAAGTTTAATTATCCTTTTGAAACTTTTATGAGAAAACATTTAGAAGATCCCTAATTTCTTATTTAAGGATAAGTCTAAGGATGAGTCAAAGAATATGAAAATTTCCTAGAGTTTTATTTAAAGAAAGAGTGAGTTATTTCCTAGAAATACATCCATATATAGATACTTAATATATATGTGGCTCTGGTATAGATGTACAAAGGGATAAAAATCCCAAAAACTATATTGATCTAGAATAGATCAAAAGATAGTGTATTAAAATAGTTCCTATGTAACACCTAGTTTTCCACTCGTGAGGGATATGATTTGGAAATTCACAAACTCTTCATGAACAATTATGAATATTTTGTATAGGAATTTTTTATGAAAAACATTGGATAAACATACGGTGTCATCGTTTAATGATGATGTCATATATTAGACATACTATAAGTAATTTAATGACTATTAGGTTTCCAAATATGACTATTGATTCTTATTCTATGTTTTTTTTGGTTTTAATAAATGGATTGAACCCAAAGGAACCACGCCAATGATGAGTGTGGTAAGAAATGTAATGATTGTTCTCCTAATCATCTAAATTCTATTGAATATGAAATGAAAACAATTGATTCCATGATTACATAGATTTATTGAGATACACATACTGCTAGACATATGAATAAGCAGAGGAGGGAGAAACATTCCATTGAGTCCTTAATGAGGCAACATCCACCATATTTCAGTTGGAATTCAAATCTATTAGTTATTAGAAAATGGATCTGTACAATAAAAATATATATTATACTCTCCATGGTTTAGAACATGAGAAATTCAATATTTATATTTATCATTTAGAAGGTGAATAATCTCAAATTTGGACTCTTATTATGCACATGAGGCAACATATTGATATTGAGTCCATGTATTGTGAATATTTCAAGAAGTTATTTTTTAAAGAATTAATTTCCTTGTATTATTTGTATAAATATAGAGAAATATTTTCTAGATTTAAACCACATGGATGATGATTCTGTTGTTACCTATGAGGATAATTTTATAATACTTTCAAGGTACAATTATAGTATTATCGTCCAACCTGAATGTAAGGTTGACCGATTTTTTAGGGGCTTAAAGCAAAGTCCAAAAGGGAATTTTCCATAAGAGAGTTAAAATTCTTTGAATAGATTGTAAATTTTCTAATCAAGTTCGAAATGGAGGTTGGCGTTATGTATCAATCTCTGGTCTTTGACAAAAAATCAATACAGAGTACACAGGAAGATATAAAAACCATAGAGAGAAGAATATGTTCTTTTTTATGCTCTAAGTGTAGTGGGAACCAAGGAGGAAATTATCTTAAGGGGTATAATATATGTTTTAAGTGCATAAGGTAAGTTTATGGGGTATTTGATTATTGAAGTGATGGGAATAAGTTAGATAAAAATGTTAATGGAGACAAGATTCGCAGAATGAAACTCACCAACATCAGTTATTCAAGTGAAAGGGAATGGGAATTATGATAAAAAATTCCCTCACCAAAAGGTTCATGACGAGGATCGATGTTAGAATCCTATTATAAATTAGAAATATCAAGCAATAAATGTTTCGTATGATGAGTTCTTTAAACATGTGGGTAAAGGAAAAGTTTATCTTCACTATATAACTAATAATATATTATTTGATTATAGATGTACCCACTATTTCATATTTAAAGAAATTGATATGGTAATAGGATTCCAACCAAATTATTCAATGTATAATTAGAAATGTGAACGCTGAATGGTATGATGATTTCATCTCAGTTCTATGATTCAACTCTGGTTAAAATTTCTGGGAATGTGCTTCTAGAGAATCATGTTCTTCTTCTTGTTGAATTCGATATCATATTTGGCATGAATTTGATTTTACTATATAAATTCCACATCAGTTGTCGAGAAATAATTTTTATGTTTGATATTTTAAACCAACCTATGGTCTTCTATCTATGTGATTATAAATATGAATTTCCTATGGATATTACATATAGTATGTGGGTCTTAATTCCCATACAAAATTTATTCTTATATCAAATGGTTAGGGGGAAACTCTACATTGATGATATTCCAATTGTATGGGATTTAGTGGATTCCTTTTTTAAGGAGTTTACTAGCCTTACACTAGAACATGAAGTTGATTTTTCAATAGAACTCATATCAGGTTACTCAAAAACTTCAAATTCTCTCTATAGTCTGGTCCCGATAGAGTTGTAGGAATTGAAGAAAGCTCCAAGAAAACGTGGATAAGAGATTCATTCATCCATGTTTGACACCTTTGGGTGAAGCTATAATTTTTTAAATAATAAATATTTATCAATGAAACTATTTATTGATTGTTGGGTGTTGAACAAGATCATTATCAAGAACAAGTATCACCTTCCTTGTATAGATGTCTTGTTTGACCAACTATGTAGAGCTCAATAATTTTCCAATATTGGAAAACATTATGGGATTAATCAATAGAGGTTCAAGGAGGAGGATATACCCAAGATGATTTTTGTACATGTTATTGACAATATAAATATATAGTGATGCCTTTTTGTTATACTAATAACCATGTTATATTACTGGATTTGATAAATAGAGTATTTAGAGATAAACTTGTTCAGTTTTTTGTAGTGTTTATAAATGATATTATTTTCTATAAAAAAAGAAATCAAGAGAATTAATACCACATACAATTATACTAAAGACAATAATGAAGGATAAACTAGATGAAATTTTTTAAACATTTGAAAATTGTCTACAAAAGGTATAATTTTTTAGATTATATAATATCAATAGAGGGTATAATAGTAGATCCATCAATGATGGGGGCTATTGAATATTTTGTTAGACTTAACCCAATAACAAAGAACTATAGTTTTCTTTGTTTTCATGGAAATTATCGATGTTTTTTTTGGAAAATGTATCTTGCGTATCCAACCCTCCTACTAAGTTAACTCAACATAGTTCCATGATACACTGGATAGATGAATATGGAAAAAATACAATGGAAAAAAAGAAAATATTAGTCATCAAACCTGTTCTTACATTACCCTATAGTGGATATTGGTTTCAAATCTATAGAGATGCATCAAAGAATGGATTGGGGTGTTTTTTTGCATAATAAAAGGGTTGTAGCCTATGCCTCACCAAAATTTATGATTCATGAGAAAAATTACCCAACTCTTGATTTGGAGTTCACTATTGTAATTTTTGAATTAATGATTTGGATGAAATATCATAATAGATAAAATTTTGTTATATATATATTGAAGATAATATTTTAATGTACATATTCATATAGAATGAGTTGAACATGCACTTGAGAAGTTGGTTAGAGTGGGTAAAGTATTATATCTTCATGATATATTATCACCCTAGGAAAGTGAACAAGGTGGTCGATACTTTTAGTTGAAATAATCATGATATCTTACCCATGACGAGGACCATAAAAGATATTCTTTCTATAGAAATTATGAATAGTGGACCTTAAAATCCTAAAGGAAAGAGGAAATATAATCTCGGTCATTTACATGTTCATACCATTGCCCAAGTGAATATTAATGAGGCATATAAAGAATATTTATAATTGTAGATGAAGTCTAGAAATGTTCCTAACTTTAACCTTGATCCGTATGAAATGATAATATTCATGAACAATGTATATGTTCAATTGATACTATATTTAAAGAATGAGATATTATAGGAAGCTTATAGTTCTTCATTATCTATTCATCATGAATGTACAAAGATGTATATAGATGTAAAGGAGTACTTCTGGTGGGATTGAATGAAGATATATATTAAATATTTTTTATCTCGGTGGTTGTTATACCCATATTTTAAGGCTGAAAGAGAAAAATCTAAAATGATGTTTCATTCATTGCCAATACTATGATGGAAATGGGAGAACATATTTATTGATTTTTTCATTGGACTCCCCAAAATTTCTAAAGGGAATAATGATATATGTGATGTACTTGATCACCATAATCATTCGAAATACTTCATCACTATCATAAAATAATTATCTCTGGTTTAACATTTCAGTATATGCATTATGGAAGTGGTAAGACTGTATAGAGTTCCACATTCCATTGTATCTGGTGGAGATATGAGTCTTTCCTCAATATTCTTGAGAATCATTCATTAAGAAAACAATAACGAATTGAGTTTCAACACTAATTATCATCCTCATATGGATAGTCAATCTCAATGAAAAATTTAACATACAGAGGATATATGGGGATCTTATTATCTAGATTTCAAGTGTGGTTTATATCAACACCATCCTCTAGTGGGATTTTCTTAAAAAAAATACCATTCTATCAGGGAATCAAATATATCCTTATGAAACCCACCATGGAAATAAATGTAGAGCTCCAACATGCTAAAATAATGTTAGGAAACTAAGGTAATAGGGACCTATATAAGCTGAATAAATGGCCAAGAAGGATAGAACCATTTAGTATAATATCATAGAATCTCAAAGTCAACTTTAAATATATACTAATAACCATCAGTGTGATATATAATTTGAAGTCAGTGAGAAGGTTTTTTTGGTAAATATCACCCTAGAATAAGGATATGAGATTTGGGAATAAATGGATACTAATACCTTGGTAAAATGGTCAATTTAAATTTCTTGATCATATGAGGATAATAGACTATCACTTGGTTCTTCCCCCAAACCTCTCTCAAGTCCACAATGTGTTCCATGTATCTCTATTAAGAAACTTTGTGTCAAGCCCATCACATATACTTAACTTAGAGGTCATACGTTTTGTGAATGATATTTCTTATGAGGAATAACCAATTGAATTTATGGATCATAAAAAGAAAGTTCTATTAAAACACACCCACCTATTCAATGGTTTTTTGGAGAAATAACTAGTTAAAGTATACTATGTGGGTTCTTTAAGATATGATGAGGTATAATTATTCCCATTTTTTGGATAACGATGATGAATTTTGGGGGTGAAATTCAATTTAAGGGTACTATAACGTAACGCCATGAGTTTTTATGAACATTTTTTTATTACGAAATTAAATTTCATGGGTGTATTATGATGGAAGACACACCAAGTTAAACATTAATTACATGTTATAATAAGTTAATATTGTGCTATATGAAACCTCATCTTAGCTTATGTTACGTGAAATATTGTGTTTCTACGAAACAACATTTTATTACTAAAATTACTTTTAATAAGATAGTTAGAATGTAGCTATTAAATAGAGTGATATAAACATTAATAACTATTAGTTAACTATTATTTTTAATGGTTTCATAAAAATAAAACATTTTGAGAATGAAATATATAATTTTTGGTAAAGTCTATATGTTTTAAAAAATACTATTTCCTCAAAAGAACTATTTTTATGTCCCTCTATGAACAATAATAAAATTTATTTTAGACAATTTTAGACATTTATTTTGACCAAATAAACGTAAATTTTGAATTCATAAATTCATAATTAATTTAGGGTGAAATATTTGGATTTTTCTAAAAAATTTCATTTTTTGATGAATAATTTAAAATAGTAAATTTTAATTTAAAAACATATTTTCATCAATTTTTTTTATTTAGGTAAATATTATTTTAAATTATTTTTGATGTATAATTAGATAAATTAAACATAATTTTTTCTAGTTTTTGTCTTTTAAACCAATTTTAATTTGAAAAGGGATATAAAAACATTTCAATCTTTTGAGTATTTTCAATTTAAATGTCCATCATATTATCTCACCCATGGGATTAATTCAAAAATAATTTCCTCCATTTATGTTTTTTGAATTTGGAAAAATGGATTCCATATTTGGATTTTGTATAATTTATAATTTATATTAATGTAATGTCTTATATTTTCCATGTATTTTATTAAAAAGTATTTTGGATTATTTTGAGACCAAGTGCTAAGACAACACGTTATTCTGAGGCCCATGGTTCCCATAATAAATGTTTGAACTATTTTTAAGTTTATTGAAAATAATGTGCATGCTCGGTTTTAGTAACATTGAAATTATTGCTCGGATTTGAAATCTGTGGAAACCATTGGGTTCAAAGTAGCGGGTTCTTCTTATGCAGGACCTATCGTCATCCTACACAGGTCGACTGTGGAAATTATTTTTCAGATGTTTAAAATAAGAATAAAAAATAAACATAAAATGTTTAATTTTTTTTTCTTTTAACATTAAGTTGTGATATAGTGGAACTATGATAACACAACTAAGAAGTTGTTTCCTATCATAAATAAAATAGAATGGCAATGTTGTAACATAGTGAAATAGAGAAGCTGAAACAAGTTTCTTCATTTAATCTCTAAGAAGGGATGCGAGTTCAGTTTCATGATCCCTAGAGGCTTTGGAAGAACTAAAGGAAACGTGTTGACAAGTCCTCTCATCAATGGACGAAGAACAATAGAGGATCAATAGTAACATTCGGAACATGCATCGATGGATTGAGGAACAGTGAACACAAGACTCAAGCTTCGTCAGTGATTGATCCAATCCTCGAGGTAGAGGGTTTATTTTTCTTCATTATTACTTTCTCCATTCTAATTTATAATGAAAAATTTAGACCAACCCAAAAATAGGTTGATTCTTGGTTAAATCATTTATGCAAGATGGTTAAAATTGTGGGATTAATGTGGGAATTAGATCATTGTGATTTTTAATATGTTTTTATTATACTTCTAAAGATAATGAAGTCGGGAGGACACAGACAAGGGATTGACTCCATTTTTCAAGTGTTCTTGAATTTAATCATTCACATGATTTCATCAAGAGTATATGAGTGGATTGATTGTTTTACCTTAGAGTTGTGGGAAAGAATCACTAGGATATGAATTTGGTATTGCAGTAACCATACTTAGAAGTGACTGTAGGCGTGGTGTGAGACGAGGTCGCTGGCAGAGTGCCCGAAAATGGAAGTAGTACCTGCCCAGTGGTGTGACGTGGCCATAAGACCACCATCATCATGGGAGTCGACTGCAGTGATGAACCATGGTCCAATGAGATTGCGGTGGTGTGACAACCTGTGGATGGGGACCACGGGATGTCGCAGTGACAGAGGCTGCCAGATTGATGGTCGATGATGGTAGGGGGCCACAACACTGCTGTATGGGACCATGGGGGTGAAACCACAAGGAGCAATGGGGGATACTGCCATGGAAAGCCACGATAGTGGAGAACGATGAAGTAGAATGCATACATGTCATCTGGTCAGCACGTGGTCCCATAGACCACATTCAGGAGGAGTAGATTGCACACGACCAACCACACTAGCAGGATGCGGCAACCACCATGTCCTGGTTGAAGAAACCAGCCTTCTCCAGGGGGTGGAATGAGTAGGGGTTCCAGCACCGGTCCAGGCTGGTGTGGTAGAACGGGCTAGAATTAAGGCGGCCTGGGTCGACCTACCGGGTCGGTTCGGTCTGCCCGGGTCAGACCAGACCTTGACCTATCCCGCCCCTTTTAACTAGAAAGCCCATAAATCTCAAACTATGTGTCCATTTTATAGAATTTTTGCATCATTGGAACCCTTGCAATAAGTCAGTCCTTTTTAGATATTCTAAGTGAGTATTAATGGATTTTAGCATATGTACTATTTGATCAAGGAGTAGGTGGTCCCAGAATGAGGGTGTTGTGGATAGAATCATGTGTCTGGAGGCGACCTAGAATATTTGTGATTACCTAGACTGCATGTCTTACCAAGACATTGTGTCATAGCTAGACTATGTGTCTTATCTAGAATTTGTGTCTTACCAAGGCTAATTTGGTAATACCTTACCCCACGAGGGTGTTGGTCCCCTTGTTTTTTACAATACTCTATGTGTTATCAATACTCCGCGTGTTACCTACACTCCATGTGTTTATAACACTCCGTGTGTTACCTACACTCTGTGTGTTACCAATTCTCTGGGTGCTACTACATGAGGGTATTGTGGATTCTTATGACAATATTTTTTACATAACATATAGCTATACTTGATGTGAGATGAATCTAGCGGCTCTCTTGACTATACATATTAGAGGCTACACTTTTCATTCCTCTCTTGTAGTCTACTTTTTGTATTTCATAGTAATATTCTTTGTGTTATACATCAGGTTATTCCTAGTAAATTACTTTGTGTAATTTCTTTGTGGTTTGGGTTCACTAATGAGTATTGTTTATCCACACCTATATGGGATTTTCCCATATGTGTCATGTCTTATAGTGATGATTGTCAGCATTAACGGAGTCCTTGGTGGGGCGGAGATTGGGGTGCTTTAGTGTGTCATGATGTACATGGTATGCTTTACTGACATTCAGACTGCTTAATGTACCTACAATTTAGGTAGGGTTTTCTAGAGATGGGATTGAGGAGATTATAATCTTCCTTTCCAGTAGGGCTTGTATTCTAGCCCTTTTTCTATTTTTACCATACTCTGAATGGGTTTTCGTAGAGGTTTTTATCCATCTTTTCTTAGAGTTTTGAGTTTTAAAATTTCCTTGGATATGGGTGTGTGTGTATAGGTACTAGGGAAAATTCCTCCGACTTGTGGGATATGCCCACATGGTGCTAGTTTCTAGGCCATGGCCTATGGGAGGGGCCTTGGGTATGTTAACACACTGGCCCTCGGGGATAGGTATTGATGGAGTTGTATCCAAGGGAAGTCAGTTTTACTCTTGTTTTGGGTGAAAAATGTTAACTCTTTTGAGTTCGGATTTCAGGAAAGGGAACCCAGTGTTCATGCGGAGACCAAAATGTCCATACACCAAGACCTTGAATTATTATTTTTGAGTTTGTATTGGAAACACTAGTAGAATGGGAAATTAATGGTTCCTGTATCATATAGTAATTGAGTTTGTTATCATGTACTTCTTGAGTTAGAGTCAGCTCACCAGGTATACTCTATTGACCATGGTACATATTTTTCTATTTCAGGATAATTCTACACAGGCATCCACCTAGGATTCTAGTGTGTGACCATGAGGATGGTCTACCAAGCGATTTGACATCAGTGGACAAACTGCTTCCAGAGATAGCACCTCTCGGTTGTGTACTAGCGATACCACCAGCCAGAGAGAAGTATTTTCTAACGGTGCTATAGATAGAGGATATACACAAGCTTAGTGCATTTCATGACTTCCAGAGGCAGTAAACAACCGGGTTCATAGGTGAGACAGATCGTCGAGTAGCTAAAGATTGGCTGGAGGATGATTCTTGAGTCTTACTCTTAGTCTGGATGCATCCCAACAAGATGGAATTCTTAGCCGCAAGAATTATTTAAGGCTTGGTGGGGAGATGGTGGAGCCAAATGATTCAGACACATGAGGAGTAGATTCTATCCTAGGCGTACTTCAAGTGCATCTTCAAGGAGGAGTTATTTCCAGCAACATTATGCACTGTGTGTATACATGAGCTACTACACCTGCAGTAGGGTAGCCAGTCAGTAGCAGAGTACTTGGAGAGATTCATAGATCTTTCATTCTACTATATAGACATGGTACATGACACATTCTTCAAGGCCCATACCCTCACGTTGGGACTATGTTGTGAGATTGGGGGGTCGATGATATCCCTTAGTATCCCGACTCAGGATAGGTTACTGGAGAGATCTCTAATAGTATATAGAGATCTTGCGGAGTAAGCATAGGAAATGGAAGCTACCACTGAGTGTCAGGAAACTGAGTCTTTAGTAGAAGGTATTTGATAGCTGACGTAGGGGTCCAAGAGGGCCAGACAGTCCATGGGAGGACCCTAGGAAATGGGATCAGTGGTGTGGTGATTCCAAGGTAGGGCGATTTAGCATAATGATAGACTATTCTACTCCTGTGATAGTTGGGTGCAACAAGAAAGAGATTGTATAGCCAGTTGTTCGACCAAGCAGGAGACTGTCAAGGGACAAAAAAGGTAGTGTGCGAGGGAGGAATAGGGTATTTTTCTAGGTAGAGGACATGTAAGAGGATCAAGATGAGTGACATGAGGTGGAAAAAGGTATGAGGCACTACCACCACCACCCCCAGGTGGTCCACCATGAGATCAAATAGTATGTTGATAAGGGAAAGGCCATCTCTAAGAAATAGAGGCTTACGATCCCAAGAATCTCATGATGATTATATGTAAGATCTATGTCTTTTCTACCCTAGATGTAGTTTTTATAGACATAGGTTTCAGTCACTCTTTTCTCACGATGTCCATTAGTCAAGACACAGAGAGTCCAAAGGAACCATTGACTCGATCTCTATGCATAGAGACTCGTATTGGAGGATATTTTATGATCACACATTAGTTACAAAATTGTGATCTTACTCTTCGTTTGAAAGAGTTTTGGTTTTGATCTCTTGGGGGTAGCATCGAGGCCTTATGACGTCAGTATGGGTATGGACATGATATCCATAGTTCATAATGAAACTGACTGTTTTAGGTGTATAGTGATGTGTGACGAGGGAGATGGGACTAGGTTTTCCTTTATTGGTGAATGTGAGACACAAGAAGCACATGATGGACTCACACATAGGAGGTTTCAGCTTATCAATCATTATTTGGTTAGCATGACCCTATTTTTCGTGGATGATACTAGTCCTCAGTTTCCTGCAGTGTTGGATGAATATAAGGACATTTGTCTGAAATATGTTCCATGATTTTTTCCTTTTTGGGAGGTAGAATTTTTCATTGATCTGTACCCTATGATGACACCGATATCCACATTTTTATATCATATGTCTACCAAATAGCTTCGTGAATTGAGGGTAGAGTTGGAGGACTTTCATAGAAAGGGCTTCGGGAGACCTAGTGTTTCACCATGGGAAATCAGAATATTGATTTCCAAGAAGGAAGATGGGTGCCTGAGAATATGTGTCTAATTATGATTCCAGAATCAGGTGACCATGAATAATAAGTATCCACTATATAGGATTGATTCCATCTTCAATCAGATGAAGGGATCGAGATGGTTCTCGAAGATAGACATCACATCAAGCTATCATAAGCTTTTGGTGCGGGATGAGGACATCCCAAAGGGGGATTTAAGATGTCTCTATAGAAACTATGAGTATATAGTGACGATTTTTTGAATAAAAAAATCCAGACCAGTGTTCATGGGACTCATTAACATGATATTTTAGCTCTACCTAAACAAGTTTTTAGTGATATTTTTTGATGAAATCCTAGTGTTCTCACCATCAGAGGAGGAGCACACAATACACTTATGGATGGTCCTAGACTTACTCTGAGGGAACCAGCTTTATGGGAATATTTAGATGTGTCAGTTTTGTAATTGATAGGTCCACTTTCTAAGAAATGTCACTTTGCAGGAAGGATTTCCAATAGATCCAGTTAAGATAGAGGTGGTGCTTTCTTGGGATCCATCGAGGAACATTACCGAGGTGTGGAGTTTACTTGGGTTGAATGAGTACTATCGTAGGTTCATAATCAACTTTTCCATAGTATCCACATCCGTGAAAGCCTTTACAAGAAAGGAAAACCCTTTTTTATGGACTAAGAAGTTCTAGGAGAGCTTTCAGCAGCTGAGATAGAGTTTTACGAGCACTCCCATCCTGAGATTCCCAAAGTGGGGGTTGTTGAGTATGTGGTGTTTTATGATGCCTCAAGAAACAGACATGGTTGGGTCCTAATGCAAGGGAAACAAGTGATTGCCTATATTTATTCTCTTTTGAGACAACTTGAGCAAAGCTATGTGACCTATGACCTTGATTTTCCAGCAATAGTCCTTGCATTGAATATTTTGTGACACAAACTTATGTGGGAATGATTTATCATATACTTTGACCACAAGAGTCTAAAGTATATATTATTTCAGAGGGATTTGAACATGAGATAACGATGATGGCTGGAGTTCATCTAAGACTATGAATTAAAAAATTTCTATACTTTTTTTAAGAGGAACATGGTGGAAGATGCTATCAGCCGGAGATTATGTTCACAACTACAGAATTAAGCCACGAAGCAGTTTTCATCACATCAAATATCATTCATGCATGGAGATGAAGCATCTTATCATTATTAGATGGTGTTTACTCCTTCACTTTAACAATTATTGTGTGAGGCACAGCTCGGAGATGTCATCTTCAATAGTACATGTGCCCAAATGTCCAAAAGGCATGCCATTGATGGATACTCGAAATATAGCGAGCACATCATCCTTTTCAGAGGATACACGGCTGTAACAAATAAGTTATAGAAGTATTTGTCTCGGTAGTTCCATACAACACTTATGTTGGTATATACAGTTGTGGAAAAGATTTACCAGGACTTTCAGTGTCAATTTTGGTGGTTGGGGATTAATAATGTAGTGGAAGATTTAGTCTCTAGATGCCTCACTAGTCAGCAAGTGAAGGCCGACCACTAGGTTTTTGTGGGTTTAAAGCAACCCCTTGAGGTGTGGAGTGGAAGTGGGATAAAATATCTATGGAATTCATGATAGGATTACCATGTATGTGTAGGGGCACGATACCATATGGGTGATTATTGTCCAACTCAACAAGTTGGACCACTTCATAGAGATTCATGAATACGGTTCAGTAGAGAGTTTCGTACACCACTAAGTACATTAAACAGTTCAAATCCATGGAGTCACATATATGGTAGTCTCAAATCAAGATGCACACATTGCATCCTAGTTTTAGAATGGATTGAAAGAGGCATCTAGCACTCAGCTGCACTTGAGCATAACTTTAAACCCACAGATAGAATGCCAGATAGAGTAGACCATTCCAGTCACAGAAGATGTGATACATGATTGCATCCATGATTTTTTACCACGTTTAGGATGATCACATACCCCTAGTGGAGTTAGTGTACAACAAATACTTGAAATCCACCATCTGTATGGAACCATTTGAGGCCTTTTACGGGCAACCCTATAAGTCTCCACATTCCTGGAATAACATCGGAGAGTCAACACTCATGGGCACAATGTTGGTGAAGGAAACTACTGAGAAGGTGTGGTTCATATATGAGTATATTAAGACTATCAAAATCTATCAGAGGTCCTATGATGATAGCTGACGAAGACCCTTTGAGTTCAAGGAGGGAGACCATGTGTTCTTTCTAGTATCTCATCGATATAGGATACAATGATTTGGAATGGGTTTCATGTTATCTTCGAGGTTTATTATACCTTTTCTGATACTATGTAGTGTGGGAGAGGTGGAATACTACTTGGCCCTACCTCCTTAGTCAGAGCCGATGCATGACATATTTCATGTATCCAAGCTAATAAGATACTTCTAGGACTATTCACATATCATTGACTAGGTTGATCTAGACGATAATCACAGGGCGACATATAAGGCCCCAACCTTAAACCTTACTTAATGTTGAGTTATTACAAGATTACACATTGAGGATCTTTTTAGGTTTAGAGTTTTAGAGAATTAGATCATGAAACTTGCATTACATTCCACATTTAAAAAAAGTGGTTACATAAAAGACAATATTCATTCTTCCCATCAACGGAAACATATTTAAAATAAAACACAGATTCTTTCTTGACACATCCTTGACACTATCATCACATCATGTACCTTTCCCTTGACCTGTGAAAAACATTTCAAAAACTTGGGATGTGCATAAAAAGATCAGTAAGGGTTATAAAAATATGGAAAGGAAACATGAGTTCATATATACATAAGAATGAAATCATACTTTACCCATAAAACATAGGCACTTTAACATACCTCATCAAACCATGAATAAATAATAGAAATCATAAGACATAAAGGTAACTTGAGGCATTCATAACATTCTTACGTAGGGAGTAACCCTCTTGGTTACCTTCGGAATACCCATCATAGTATATTCCCTAAATCTCTTCAGAGAAACCTTAACGTTTCACTCCTTCGCGTTACCCAATGCATTGGAGAGCTATATCGGGCTCACCCGCCCTTAGTTTATCACGGAACCAACCGTTCTTCATAACAATTCCCAAGAACCATAACATAATTGTATCACATAAAACATGAATAAAGGAAACATAAAATTTCCACATTTCAATCACAATATAACATTTTAGGATATTGAAATAATGAATCCATTAAAAAACCATTTTCAAAACCATTTAAAACATTTAATAAAGAGATTTTTGAATCAAAGTCTCCCATAACACCTTGAAGATTTTAACATTTTAAACCATTAATATCAATATAAATAAATCCTTACAACCATTTTGAAAACATGGATATTAATAAGAACAAATAATTAAAACATTTAAAGTGATATTTTGGTTAAAGGGGTTTTACCAAAATTAGTGACACTTGAATACAATAATTGAGGAATAACATTAAATCAGAACTTTATAATATCATGAGAATAAATGGATTCCTGATATAATATTCAAAAGGACAGTATATACAGCATATATGAGTGAATTGGTGCATAACAACAATGAAGTCTCAATAGAGATGTAAAATGTGATGAAATCCCTTATAAAGAAGGTATCCTTAAATTAAGGATAAATTAATCTCAAAACTATGTGTGACAAATATAAATACACCCAATATAATTGGATATTAAGTGTAAAACAATAAAATTTCATTCACACATATTCAAAGGATGACATATTCAATAACTACATGTTGAACCCAAAGAAATCGAAATTGGGTTAAAAAGTTCCCTTGGTAAAATTCGACAGCCTAACGGCGTCACTTCAAGAATTCAGAAAATGAGTTGATGAGAGATAAAAAGGGATTCTCATCACTTGGAAATAAAATTTACATAAATCAGGATATAGAAGAACATATCCCAACATAATAGTATGTGAATTAAAAGACATAACAAATGAAGTCTTTTAAAAAGAGGAGGGTGAAAGGTTCCCTTACCGACTTGGGTAACTTTCGAAAAGTACACCCCATCGAAGAAGTGTAATGAATATGTAAATACCCATAAATGGAATTATATTACAAAAGGAGTGTAATAATGGTCAATAAATAAACCACCCAATGGAAATTGTGGCAAATGTAGCATAAATCTCACGGGAATAAAGGTGAGATGAAAAATCTCTTACAAAAACTCGGCAGCCTAACAGTGCCACGTAAAACTTCAAAAAATGGATTGATGAGAGGAAATAGGGTCTCTCATCACATAAACATAATGTTTACAGAAAGAGTAATATAAAAGAACATCCCCCAACATAACTAAGAGGAGATTAAAAGAAGTGACATAAAGGAGAGTACTTAAAAAGAAAGAGAGAGGTTAGATCTCTTACGAAAATTCGGCAGCCTAACGGCACCACTCAAAACATCCAAAATGGATTGATGAGAGAGAATAGGGTATCTAATAATATGTACATAAAAATTACAGTAAGAGTAATATAAAAGAACATCCCAATCACTAGAAATATGAGCTTTAAAGGAATGACATAAAAGAGTGTACTTAAAAAGAAAGAGAGGAGTAGGATCCCTTACCTCAGGTCTGACTTGACTCGATCATTATTTAACATCCTGAATAATAAACATGAGTTAATTTCCACTTTATTAAGAACCTTTTGCTAGTTCATTATTCCTTTTAGATCACTTATTGTCATGTTATAAACATTATGCAATCATTTAAGTTAATAATGTTTGTTTTGTCGATATTTGGTTCTTAAGTCGAAAGTGGACTTCTTACAATTACATGTTGTTCTTGTGGTCAAAGGTTCTTTATATACAGAATTACATTCCTGATATGGATAGAATATATATCATATATATCCAGAATATACATGTATTTATAATATTACATAATCATTTAGAGGTAAGAAATGAAATGCACCGTTCATGGAGACGGTAAGCCGTACGTACGCATGGACGCTACTTTCATTTCTTTGTCATATTAATGTAATTAAAACTAAATGAGAGGTATGTATATTTTAATTACAGAATTATATTCATCATTTATATGTATCATTCATCATATATATCCATTATATACATGTACTTATAATAGTACATTACATTTGGGGATAAGAAATGAAATGCATTGTTCATGGAGACGGTAAGCCGTACGTACGCATGAACGCTACTTTCATTTCTATCTCATACTTTAATGGAAAGAAATAATAATGATATATAGGTATATTATAATTCAAGTATAACATCATATATAATAACATTAAATACATCATTTATACGTCCCACGTATGGCATTAACGAATCACATCACTTTGAGGGGGCCGTAGTCCGCACTTCCTAAAATGAAGATATCGTGTATACCTATAATGGAAGACATAAAGGTAAGCCAAAAATGAAAAATACAGAAGCTTAAGTAAAACATAAACATATTATATATCATATATAAATATAGTGACATCTTAATGTCCACCATTGAAGGTGTTTTATGAGTGTTGAACAATCATCGTTTCGTGAGGCAGAAATTTGCCATCCACAGAAACAGTATGTTCTTTACCCATTAGATATAGGTGTGTGTAAGTGTAGCTAGAATCCTTATTATAACAACATCCTAGTATATTGAAGATACTGTAGTTGTTACAAAAGAAATTAATAAAAAGAGTTTAGGGGGTTGGAGAGGCAAAATAAAACAAAAGGACTCAAGTGAACACATTACCTTAAAATCGGGTAACTCCCTTCGGTTTGAGCTCAAAGGCTTCCTTGGGAAGACTTCTGCCCAACGTGAGGCTTCAAGGAGTAAGAGAGGGAAGTGGAGAGACAAAATGGGCAGGGTTTTACCGATCCAAAGGCTTTGGGAGTGTGGGTAAGGAGGTATAGGTGGGGGCCTTTTATAAGAGGAGAGGAGGGGCACCCTTGGAAAGTAAGCAAATGTTACTTTATTTGAAAATGGTATTCAGATTTAGGAGGTCCCACATTGATTTGTTTCGAGTATAAGGTGATAAGGGTTCGAAATAAACTCATCAAATAGGTTTTGGACATGTCTAGGTCTTATATATTACATTATCATTCCATTTTATTTAAATCGTTAAATAATGAGGTCATCGCTGCATCATCATGATGTCATAAATAATTTAATTTATTTAATGTCTAAAAATTATAAAAAAAATACTATGATGTATGAAATTTTTTTAGCTTTCCAATTAATATTTATAGTCAAACATATGATTTGTATAACCTCATGTAAAATTTGTTTTAGTAAAACATGGCATGTTTGTCTCATTTTTACTTTAACTTTAAATAAAAAGATATTAATGTCATTTTCCAACCAAAGTGGCTGCATGGGGTCCCCAAGTTTACCCATGGGTTGTCTTGGTCTGCCATGACACATCCAATGAGGTTAGTACATGTGTCAAGTTCATTTCATATTATTAAAACATTATTTTTACCTTAAACTACACTAATTACCTCTAATCGCGATAAGTGAACCTTTAGTGAAAACTAGGGCATATACGCCTAAAATTGAATTCTTTCCGTATTTTGAGCCTTTATCCATTATTGGATAAATGTAAAAACATTTAAAAACATATATAATCATATTTTAGTTATTTCTATCCATTCTTGCCAATACAACGGCTACATATTAACGTCCATTTAAAATAATATTATTTTATTATTATAGTGCAACGTAAGATTCCCAAGAAACTCGTTGCTGCGTGTTGGGTACGCCATCGAGCATAGCGTCCCCTTTAAAGTAATATTAATATTTTATTCAAAAATATGGATAAATATGAAAATGTCATATTCTTTATTTACCTGGGGTGTTACATCCTTCCCCCCTTTTGGGAATTGCGTCCTCGCAATTTTAAAATTGGGCTTGGAAACATCCTTGAAAGTCCCACATAAGAAGAAGAGTCGGTAAAACAATCACTTTAAAATAAAGAAAGATAAGTACAAAGGTCACCCGAGTTAAACCATACTAGGATTCCAAGTATGAAAACATGGACATGGGGGAGAAAACATAGGGTCATGTTCTGATGAAGAGTGATAGAAAACATGTTTAGGAGAAAGTTAACCATGAGAAAATCACAAACTTGTGATGGGTTAAACGGTATTCGATTCCCCAGTAGGAAAAGTTAAGAGAAAACATTTTTGTTTTAATATACTTTTTATTGGGGAATTTATTCATAAGGAAACATAATCACTTATCATGTTGACTTTCAACTTTTATTAGATTCCTTACACAAACTCATATTTTCTCCAAAAGGCGAGTATTTAGGAAGTCTTGTTCACATTAAGAGTACTATAATCAACTTTTAGAGAATAACCTAATCCACAAAAGAGAACTATATACTTCCCATGTATTTAGACTTTAACCAAAACCAAAACCAAAAAGGCAAGTACAAGATCAGATAATCCAGAAAAGGATAACCCTTTATAAAAAGAAAATCTATTCTTAACCTCCAAAATTTGTCCAACAAAACCCAAAGTTCAATGAGGACCATTATATAAACAAATTTTCCATAGAATTATTCAAATTAAACCAATATAAGATTGAAACCCAAATATTTTAAGGATTTAGTCACATAGTCTTCCAAGTTAAATCGTAACATTTATCTCCAAACAACATCAGTTGCTCCTAAAGTATCGTATTGAAAAGTAATTAACCTAATCACATATCCTCCATGATAGGTTAATCATTTTCATAAATAACCCAAAATCAAATTACTCTTAATTCATAAAATCATATACCTAGAAAGAATCGGTCAAACTAACCAGGGACTTCACGTAGTCCGGTGGTAGGCAATAAATACCAGTGGCACTTTGGTTGTGGGTTCGATTCCCGTAGCATTTTCCGACGCGACGGTTGGTCACACGGTCTGCGTGTTGTCCTTTTTCCAAAGCTATATAATTCTCAAAACATTTCCCAAAAGAAGATAAAATCTTCACAAATAAACATAACATATTTTAACCTCAAGTTTATCTCATGACTTTCATTTTCCATCATAACATATAATAACCCATAATTACCTCAAAAGTAAGGATCATATAAACCCTAATGGTTACCTTTTTAATTATTACCTGAAATTCCACATCGATTGGTCATCTCGTACATGATGCATTATAGAACATACCTAGGTTCACATGGTTGATCATGACTCCTTTTGATTAGAACAACCACGGGTTTCCTCATTGAATACCCCATTTCATCGAGTCTCTTAATCAGAGAACCACCACAGTTTCCTTCAAACCAATTGTCACTTTGGTTCCTCGAGATCCAGCCATTCACAAAAAACAGAAATGTCAGTGTGAGTATATCAACAAAACCATCATGTACTAATGAGGAAGGTAAACAGTAAGATATACTTACTCATTCACTTTATCTAAAACTAGGACTCTTTCTGAAATCCTAACCATTATGGTAATGTCACTTATGCTTAGAGAATACCCTAACCTCTAAAGTTATCTAAACCGACCTCGGATACCAACTATAAGGCCCCAGCCTTAAACCATACTTAATCTTGAGTTATTACAAGATTACACATTGAGGATCTTTTCAAGTTTAGAGTTTTAGAGAATTAGATCATGAAACTTGCATTACATTCCAAGTTTAAACAAAGTGGTTACATAAAAGACAATATTCATTCTTCCCATCAATGGAAACATATTTAAAATAAAACACGGATTCTTTCTTGACGCATCCTTAACACTATCATCACATCATGTACCTTTCCCTTGACCTGTGAAAAACATTTCAAAAACTTGGGATGAGCATAAAAAGCTCAATAAGGGTTATAAAAATATGGAAAGGAAACATGAGTTCATATATACACAATAATTAAATCATACTTTACCCATAAAACATAGGTACTTTAACATACCTCATCAAACCATGAATAAATCATAGAAATCATAAGACATAAAGGTAACTTGAGGCATTCATAACATTCTTATGTAGGGAGTAACCCTCTTGGTTACATTTGGAATACCCATCACATTATATTCCCTAAATCTCTTCGGAGAAACCTTAACGTTTCACTCCTTCGCGTTACCCAATGCATTGTAGAGCTATATAGGGCTCACCCACCCTTAGTTTATCACAGAACCACCCGTTAATCATAACAATGCCCAAGAACCATAACATAGTCAAATCACATAAAACATGAATAAAGGAAACATAACATTTCCACATTTCAATCACAATATAACATTTTAGGATATTGAAATAATGAATCCATTAAAAAACAATTTTCAAAACCATTTAAAACATTTAATAAAGATCTTTTTGAATCGAAGTGCCCCATACCACCTTGAAGATTTTAACATTTTAAACCATTAATATCCATATAAATAAATCTTTAAAACCATTTTGAAAACATTTATATTAATAAGAACAAATAATTAAAATATTTAAAGTGATATTTTGGTTAAAGGGGTTTAACCAAAATTAGTGGCACTTGAATACAATAATTGAGGAATAACATTTAATCAGAACTTTATAATATCTTGAGAATAAATGGATTCATGATATAATATTCCAAAGGACAATATATACACCATATATGAGTGAATTAGTGCATAACAACAATGAAGTCTCAATAGAGATGTAAAATGTGATGAAATCCCTTATAAAAAAGGTATCCTTAAATTAAGGATAAATAAATCTCAAAATTATGTGTGACAAATATAAATACACCCAATATAATTGGATATTAAGTGTAAAACAATAAAAGGTCATTAACACATATTCAAAGGATGACATATTCAATAACTACATGTTGAACCCAAAGAAATCGAAATTGGGTTAAAAAGTTCCCTTGGTAAAATTCGACAGCCTAACGACGTCACTTCAAGAATTCAGAAAATGAGTTGATGAGAGATAAAAAGGGAATATAATCAATTGGAAATAAAATTTACATCAATCAGGATATAGAAGAACATATCCCAACATAATAGTATGTGAATTAAAAGACATAACAAATGATGTCTTTTAAAAAGAGGAGGGTGAAAGGTTCCTTTACCGACTTGGGTAACTTTCAAAAAGTACACCCCATCGAAGAAGTGTAATGAATATGTAAATACCCATAAATGGAATTATATTACTTAAGGAGTTTAATAATGGTCAGTACATAAACCACTCAAAGGAAATTGTGGCAAATGTAGCATAAATCTCACGGGAATAAAAGTGAGATGAAAAATCTTTTACGAAAACTCCGCAGCCTAACGACGCCACTTAAAACTTCAAAAATGGATTGATGAGAGGAAATAGGGTCTCTCATCACATCAACATAAAGTTTACAGAAAGAGGAATATATAATAACATCCCCCAACATAACAAATAGGATATTAAAAGAAGTGACATAAAGGAGAGTGCTTAAAAAGAAAGAGAGAGGTTAAATCTCTTATGAAAATTCGGCAGCCTAACGGCGCCACTCAAAACATCCAAAATGGATTGATGAGAGAGAATAGGGTCTCTCATCATATGTACATAAAAATTATAGTAACATTAATATAAAATAACATCCCAATCACAAGAAATATGAGATTTAAAGTAATGACATAAAAGAGTGTACTTAAAAAGAAAGAGAGGAGTAGGGTCCCTTACCTCGGGTCCGACTTGACTCGATCTTTCTTTAATGTCCTGAATAATAAACTTGAGTTAATTTACACTTTATTAAGAACCTTTTTCTAGTTCATTATTACTTTTAGATCACTTATTGTCATTTTATAAACATTATGTAATCATTTACGTTAATAATGTTTGTTTTGTCGATATTTGGTTCTTAAGTCAAAAGTGGACTTCTTACAATTACATGTTGTTCATATGGTCAAAGTTTATTTATATCCAGAATGAAATTACTGATTTGGATAGCATATATATCATTTATATCCAGCATATACATGTATTTATAATATTACATAATCATTTAGAGGTAAGAAATGAAATTCACCGTTCATGGAGACGGTAAGCCGTACATATGCATGAACGCTACTTTCATTTCATTGTCATATTAATGGAATTAAAACTAAATGAGAGGTATTTATATTTTAATTCCAGAATCATATTCATCATTTAGATGTATCATTAATCATATATATCCATTATATACATGTACTTATAATAGTACATTACATTTGGGGATAAGAAATGAAATGCACCGTTCATGGAGACGGTAAGCTGTACGTACGCATGAATGCTACTTTCATTTCTATCTCATAATTTAATGGAAAGAAAAAATAATGATATATAGGTATATTATAATTCTAGTATAACATCATATATAATAAAATTAAATCCATCCTTTATACGTCCCACGTATGGCATTAACGAATCACATCACTTTTAGGGGGCGGTAGTCCGCACTTCCTAAAATGAAGATATCGCGTATACCCATAATGGAAGCCATAAAGGTAAGATACAAATGAAAAATACAGAAGCTTAAGTAAAACATAAACATATTATATATCATATATAAATATAGTGACATCTTAATTTCCACATTTGAAGGTGTTATATGAGTGTTGAACAATCATCGTTTCGTGAGGCAGAAATTCGCCATCCACGGAAACAGTATGTTCTTTTACCATTAGATGTAGGTGTGTGTAAGTGTAGCTCGAATACTTTTTATAAAAACATCCTAGTATATTTAATATACTGTAGTTGTTACAAAATAAATTAATAGAAAGAGTTTAGGGGTTGGAGAGGAAAAATAAAACAGAAGGACTCAAGTGAACACATTACCTTAAAATCGGGTAACTCCCTTTGGTTTGAGCTCAAAGGCTTCCTTGGGAAGACTTCTGCCCAAATTGAGGCTTCAAGGAGTAAGAGAGGGAAGTGGGGAGACAAAATTGGAAGGGGTTGGCCGATAAAAAGGCTTTGGGAGTGTGGGTAAGGAGGTAGAGGTGGGGGCCTTTTATAAGAGGAGAGGAGGTGCACTCTTGGAAAGTAAGCAAATGTTACTTTATTTGAAAATGGTATTCGGATTTAGGAGGTCCCACATTGAAGTGTTTAGAGGATAAGGTGATAAGGGTTCTAAATACACTAATCTAATAGGTTTTAGACATGTTTAGGTCTTAGATATTACATTATCTTTCCATTTTATTTAAATCGTTAAATAATGAGGTCATCGTTGCATCATCATGATGTCATAAATAATTAAAGTTATTTAATGTCGAAAAATTATAAAAAAACTACTATGATGTAGGAAAGCTTTTTATATTTCTAATGAATATTTATAGTCAAACATATGATTTGCATAACCCCATGTAAAAATTGTTTCAGTAAAACATTCATGTTTGTCTCATTTGACTTTAACTTTAAATAAAAAGATATTAATGTCATTTTCCAACCAAAGTGGCTTCATGGGGTCCCCAAGTTGACCCATGGGTTTTATTGGTCGGCCATGACACATCCAACGAGGTTAGGACATGTTTAATGTTCATTTCATATTATTAAAACATTACTTTTACCTTAAACTACACTAACTACCTCTAATCGTGATTAAAAACTTAATAAGTTACTATTCACCAAAAAATTATTTTAATCCCATTGAACCAAATTTTACTTCTTAATGACAAACATGTATGTCGGATTTTTGAAATTCAAAACACAAAGGTGGAAAAATTTCATTTAAACGGAAAATCAGTATTTATAAGTACCACTTAGTGGTTTCACTATTCATCAAAAATTGAAGTTTTTCAGAAAATTACCAAAAATTCACCCTAAGATATATTTGATATTATGAATTAAAAAATAAAGTATATTTTAAGAAATTCAAAACATATAAGTCACATTAATTAATTTAATAATTAATTCCCGCTGTCATGACAAATAGCCTGTTTTTATGAAACAATAAGTATCAAAATTTTGACACTAGTTTAAGTCTGATTTCAAGGTGAAATTAATTCCAACAACCACTATTGGATTTAATCGTAAAAATAAATTACAATTTCACTTTAAAACCAATTAAAAAGATAATATAATCATATAAATAAATTAGATTAAAAAGAGGTTTTGAATTAAAATACAACATTTTACACTATTCATTAAAAAAATGAACTTTATCGAAAAGATACCAAAAATTTACACAAAGTAAATTTTGATGTCCCGATTCTAAAGAAGAGTTTTATTTGGTCCAAATAGAATGTATAAGAGTGAACAAAACGATATTTAATGACAGTTCTTCATCAAAAGGCGATAAGTGAACCTTTAGTGAAAACTACGGCATATACGCCTAAAATTGAATTCTTTCTGTATTTTAAGCCTTTATGCTTTATTGGATAAATGTAAAAACATCTAAAAGAATATATAATCATATTTTAGTTATTTCTATCCATTCCTACCAATAAAACGGCTACATGTTAACTTCCATTTAAAATAATATTATTTTATTATTAGAGTGCAATGTAAGATTCCCAAGAAACTCGTTGTTGCGTGTTGGGTACGCCATAGAGCATAGCGTCCCCTTTAAAGTAATATTAATATTTTATTCACAAATATGGATAAATATGAAAATTTCATATTCTAAATTTAACTGGGGTGTTACGCGGCATTCATGGAGTACCCAGTGGAGATCGAGGATCGACAGGAGAGGATCCTTTATGGATGGTAGATTCCTCTAGTGTGCGTTGAGTAGAATCATAAAAATCTCAAAGAGTGCTCTTGGTATCAAGAGTCTTAGATTAATTCTGAGTGTCCCCAATTGTTTGTTTAGACCTTTTTTTGCTTTTGGGGATGTAAATCCCTAAGGTGGGGAGAATGCAATGTCCCGGATTTTCCATGTAAATTTTTATTGAAAAATATATGTGATTATTTAGTGACCAGGTGCTAATAGGACTTGTGATTCCAAGTCCCAGCATTCCTAGAATAAATTTTTGAACTATTTTATTATTATTGATAATATCATGCATTCTTAGTTTTAGTAACCATTAATTGAGTGCTTGAATTTGAAATTTCAGTACAATGTTGTGTTTAGAGTAGTGGGTTTTTCTTAGGTAGGACCTCAACTTGACAGGTGTGGGCTGACTATGGAAAATCCATTTCAAACGTTTAAAATAATAATTAAAAAATAAACTTAAAAAGTTTATTTTATTTTTTTGTTTTAATTTCTAACAGTGAAACAACCGTTCAATGACACCACGTCTAAGAATCTATTTCCTTTCATAAATGAAACTGTGTGGCAACGGTGCAACTTAGGGAAATAGTGATGATGAAATTAATTTCTTCATTTAATTACTTAGAAGGGATGCGAGATCAGATTCATGACCCTAAGAGGCTCTGGAAGAAAGAAAGGAAATGTGTTGGGTAATCCTCTCATCAATGAACGATGAATGTTGTTGGATTGATGATTGGATTTGGAACAGGTATCGACAGATTAAAGAATGATGAATGCAGGACTCACACTTCATCAGTGATCAATCAAATTCTCTATTTATGGGGTTTATTTTTCATCATAATTCCTTTCCCTATTATTTTTTCCAATGAAAAATGCAGACCAACCCATGAGCAGGTTGATCAGCAGTTTGAACATTTTGGAGGGATCATTCAATATGTGGCACTAATTTGGGAATTAGATCTTTGTCTTTTTTAATCTGCACTTCTTGATCCAACTAATAAGTACAAATTTAGGATGACATGAACATAGGCCTGGATCCATTTGTTGGGTGTTCTCGAGTTTCTATTTTCCACTCCGTTATTCAAGAGGATATGAGCGGATTGATTTTTGATCCATTGATTTGGGGCACAATAATCCCATGGCTAAGAATCTGGCACTATAGTGACCCCGCAGAGGAGCGACGACAGATGCAGCGTGAGGTGAGGCCACCGATAGAAGTATCCCCGATTCGATGTATGGTCTCTGGAATGGGAGCTAGCGGTAGTGATGACCTATTTTCTAGAGGGGTCTCGGAAGCGGCCTGACCTGCGGTAGGGAGTCGTGGGTGGTGGAGGTGATAGAGGCCGCTGCCTTGATGGCTGGTTGTGGCAGGTGTCAATGGTGGTGTGGTCATGGGCAGCAATGGGGGTTATAGTAGTGAGGAACAATGACATAGTACAACACCACATTTTCTAGTTGGAAAACAATCTCATAGAACTTATGAAGGGAAGTGTCCGACACATGGATAGTTTTTCTAGTGGGACACACAACCACCGCATCCAGGCAGAACAAACTGGATCACTCTAGTGGACCTGGCTGGGTAGGCAGGTCGTTAGCGGGCCGGGTCGACTCAGCATATTGGTCCATCTGGGTCAGACCAAACCTAGACCTAAACCATCTATTTTTACAAAAAACCTATGCATCCATTTGACAATCCATTTGTTGTGTTAGAACCCTTGCATTGCGGTAGCCATTATCAGATACTATAAGTGAGTTTCTGTTGAAGTTGGCATATAGCCTATTGGCTCGAGTAGTAGGTGCACACAGAATGAGTGTGATAAGGATGGAATCTTGTGGCTAGCTTTGAACTAGACAATTTTTGATTACCTAGAATGCTTGTCTTACCTAGACTATTTGTCTTACCCAGACTATCTGTATTATCTAGACACTTTTTCTCACCAAGATTGTTTCGGTACTCCTCTTTCCCACTAGGTTTTGGGACCCCTAGTCCTTAACAAAACTCCATCTGTTATCTACACTCTATGTGTTACCTACACTCCATGTGTTATAAAAACTCCATGTGTTATCTACACTCTGTGTATTGAAAATTCTCCCTTTGTTACTACTTGAGGGTACTGTGGATTCTTACGACAATATTTTTTACATACCATAGACCTATAATTTCTGTGAGCTGACTCTAATGAATCTCTTGATTGTTCCTCTTAGAGGCTACACTTCATGTGCCTCTTTGGTAGTCTACAATGTGTATTTTTGACTGATCTTTTTTTGTGGCATACTTCTTGTGATTCCTGGTGGTTTACCTTGTGTAATTCCTTTGTGTTTTGGGGTCCCTACTGAGTATTGTTTTACTCACCCCTACATGGGATTTACTCCCACATGTCATTTCTTGTGAAGATGATCGACATATTTGATGGAGTCCTTAGTGGTATGTAGATAGGGTTTTCTTCAGGGAGACCTGAAAAACAAGGTATGCTTCAGTAAGATTCATACTGATTACTATTCCAACACTTTAGGTATAACTTTCAGTAGATGAGATCCAGGAGCTTGTAAATTTGTTAGATGGTCTTGTATTATAGACCCTTTTTCTTTCAGTCTTGTAACTTACTCTGAGTGGGTTTTTGTAGTGCATTGCCTCCATGTTGGCTTTATATTTTTAGTTTTAGATTTTTCTTGGAGATGGGTGCAAGTGTATAGGTACTAGGAAAAATTCCTCCCACTTGTGGGATATTCCCATTCACTGCTATTCTCTTACCCCTGGATTATGGGAGAAGAGGATGGGGTAACCACGGCATGGGACCCTAGAAAAGGGTTATGAAAATACATATGAATATTTTTATTGACAAAAAATATTAATGAATGTAATTAAATTTAATTACAATGATTAATGTAAAAATGATTTTACTTAGTCATTTAACGATAACTTAAGGTAGAAAATAACCTATAGACGTGTTCAAAATAATTTTCATTGAAATATTAATAACATTTACCATATTTTATAGAAAATAAACAATCATTAGAGGCACATTATTTAAGGGAGACCTCCTGCTGGTGTTTTCCTTTTTGTATTTACTAGAATGTCACTCCTCCACTGTAAAAGAGAAATCTACACCTAAATAATTCACACCAGTAAATATTATTATCTCATCCAAAAATTTCAAAACAAATTTCTAAACTTCACCCGTACATCAATATATAAGATTCACTTTTTATAGAAATCCAACTAAGGAAGCTCTTGGGTTCAATCACAAAGTTGTTACCTGAAAAATAGGTAACATTCTTCAATTTGAACATTTGTTTTATTCCATTCCCCACCCCTTCAATTATTTATATTCAATGATTATATAATAATATTTATATAATAAATCTAATGATATTTTTTTTGTTAATCGAAATCCCTACACTGGCACACATTTCAATCAAATGGGATACGCGATCATTAGTCATGTGTACGTCGAAGTACCACCTGGTGAATCGAATCCATTTTTTCTTCCATTACCATCAATAAAGGATGGGAATGATAATGGAAATATTTTTTTATATTATATTTATGATATTTATGGTTTCTATAAGATTCTTAAATTATTATTTAACACATACCTTCATGATTTCCATTTTTTGGGAATACAATAACTTTGTTTGTGGATGTGTGGATTACCCCTGCCTCAAAGTGATGCATTTCATTCAAACATTACATTGAATTTATTAATAATGGGTGTAATAAAATTATTTATTTTATAATCCATAATAATTATAATTAAATAATTTATATATATATCATTTCAATTTCATTCTTTTAAACCATGACAATAAAATGGTAACCACGTTCATGCGTACGTATGACCTACTATCTCTATGAATGATGTATTTCATTTTATATTTATTTCATTTATATATTATGATAAATAATTATAGACAGATTATATATGATATTTTTATTGTGTTTTACACTGATTAAATAATGAAATCATGATATATGTAAAAGGATAAAGAATAACAAGTCAAAACCTTTACGAAAAACAAAGCAATTATTACCCAAAACTTAACTTTAACATGAAATTGCTAATAAAATTGTAATATGAAGTCATAATAAAATAGAATTTAATATGATAAATAATAATATAGCTCTATGTCATATGTATAATAAAATTTTAATTATTATAAAGGAGGGTTGAACATGTATGATGAATGTTAAGACAAAAAGAAAGTGAATTTCATCTCACATTCTTTTTTTCATGAGATACATGCCAACTTCACCACCAATTTATTTTATGTGTTTTATATACTAACCTATGAAATTTTATATCATTAATTAAATTTATTCAATTATATTAATAGTTTTAATTGATGTTATTCTTATATAGGGATTATGATTCAAAATTTACTCATGTAGTAATTGGATTGGAAGCTGCACTTTTATTATTACGAGTCGTACGCCATATTCACCACTCATTAATCATATGTTTAGTATATACTGAAAATTAATTTTTTTTGGTACTTATCATTATATTTATTGGTATTTAAATATATATCTTTTGAACTCTATTTCAAGGGGTTTATAATTCAAAAGTTACAGTAAATTAGTAAGTTAATTTTGACTCAATTTTTCTTCTTTGAGACTCATGTTATGTTTTGAACCTATATTCTTGGACAAGGTGAATATACAACCCTATAACATTATTTTAAGAATGAATCTAAATATTTTAATAACATTTTTTTTAATTTTATTCTCTAATAGGTATGATGATTTAAACTTGCTGAAGTAGTAATATTTTTTTGATAAAATTTCATGATTTATTGGGGTTATTTATAATTATGAATATATTGATGAAATATTATGATCCAAATCTCAAAAATTCCGTTTAATTTTTGTATACTCTATTTATAAATTATATATTATTGAAATGGTACCATTTTTCCACTCTTTGGTACTTAACAGAATTAAGAAATTGTTTTTAGAAAATTTGACTATATTTCTCTCTTCAGTCGGAAATCGGTTTTGTTGAGAAAACGAATGATTTCAAAAATGATTTCTAAAATATTTATAAATTATATCATAATCTTATTTTAGATTAAAACAGATTTTTTTAAAATGTCCTTAAATTTTTTTTCAAATGATCCATTATACATTTTAAATGTAATTTAACAATAAGTTTTTTTTTCAAAATGTTTTATGTTTTAAGAAGAGAATTTTTCAAATAAAAAATAGTATTTTCCTCTAGAAATATATATAAATGATTTATAAAAATAAATTTCTTTCTAAGATGAAATCCATTGTTGGTTATCATTCCTCTCTAGGGATATGATCATAGGGTTTTGTTCATATTCTTTCTCTGGGTAGTTAATGTTGTAATGGTATGATGTATATGAAAAAAATTTCTATTTCAAAAGTTATATGTTTATAAAATCAATTTCACTTTTAGGGGTTATATTATTATGAAACCCACTTATTTTTATAGGTCATTCATTGATTAAATGGTTAGGAATCCTGTCTCTTTTCTATAGGTTATGATATAATGTCATGTTTATGATACCCATTTCAATTCATGGGATATGATATAATGACTGTTTATGATCTTATGGCACAGGTATTTATGATATCATTATGAATTGGGAGGGTCCTACATATCTAACCAATAAATTGGGTAATGATTTATATCTTATGATCTAAATATGGATGGAATAAGAAGTGAACTCAGTTAAATAAAGGACTTTTTCTACTAAGATTGTATTTGGAGAGAACATTAAGTAATAAGATGGTTTGTGGAGTGAAACCACTCCACAAAGATGGCCTTATCATTATTCCTTTAATAATATAGAAATAAATTTTTATATTAATGTGTCTTCCACGATTCAATGTCTTTTTCTAACATCATCTCCTCATGGATTATTTTCATCATTACTTTATGATTAATGTCTTGTGAAATTACAATATTTATTCCATGAATCTTTATTATAATATTTTATATGAATGGTATGATCTAATAATTTTTTGATCATGTTATCAAACCCTTATGCTCAATATTATGCCAATATATTTCCCTTGTTTACTTTTAATGAGCTTCTTAACTCACCCCTTTTGTATTTCATTTTCCCATATTATGAAGATGTGTATTTTATAATATGTTTCTAATATGGGTGATGGTCATGGAGAACCTAATGGGAGAAAATTTAACTCACTTATGTACCAGTGCTTATCTTTCCATGTTTCTAATGTCATTAAACTAATATTGTCTCTAAGCATGTTTTTTTGTAAGGTATTAAATTTTCCTCAAAAAAAATTTATTTCCCATATATGAGAAGCATGGTTCATTATAGATAATCTAATTATTATTAATAAAATGGGTTCCTTTATATTTCATAGAATAAACTATAATATTTGGAAGATTTTTATGTTTCCCCGTCTCTTATATCTTAGCCTTAAAGTTAAAATGACACAATATTAGGATTCTTACCAATTTCTGAGGATGCTTCATTGAAATTTGATGAAAGATAAAATAAGGACATTAATGTATCTTTAAATTTCATTTTGAAATCAATTTCATAAAAGGATATGACAATTTCCTTGGGACTCAAAAATTAATGAAATTTTTTGAATATCTTAAAAGAAATTATGAGAGTAATGTGAATATGAAGGAGGGTAAAATAGAAAATTAGAGGAAATTTTATAATATGTAATATTGGATGAAGAATAAAACATTGATGACTATATCAGATGATTGAATTAAACTATTTTTAATTTTTTGGTTTTTTTGTAAAAAAAGATGATTCAACTATTATAAAAAAAAGAGAATTTCATGAAAGTTTTTAAGAAAAAATATATGATTTTGATAAAAAGTAAAATATTCTTCTTGACAAACTATATGAAATTTTAATTAATTCTGAAATTAAAAACCCCCAATATTCAAGAAGAAGATAAAATATAATATGTATTTATAGTATATGAGAATTCTCAAAATTAGATATTATGAGATTTATGAATTAATAAAATATGAAGATGAAGATGAATATTATAATAGAATAGTTTCTATCATATCAAAGATTTTAAATATGGGAAAAATAATGGTTGAAACAAATTAACATAAAAGTGGTAAAATTTCAATAATATTGGACAATTTATCATATATTTACTAATAAGATTATTATTGAACTTCATATAGATGATAAGAACACATATAAAATGAAATGGGGAAAATGATTAAAAAACACAATAGAATTTAGTGGAAGAAAGAAGATGTTTTTTAATTATTAAATAAGAGTCTTGATGCGAAAATAAGAATATGGTTACTCCAAATAAAGCTTCAAATTAGAAGATATATCTAATTTCATTGATCATGTGGAAAAATAAATTGATACATATTGCAGTGAGGATAATGAAAGTGAATGAATAGTGATATTGTATATATATCAAATTAAATTTGAAGAATGTTTTGAAAAAAACAAAAAACTCTAGTAGCATAAGGTTCTATAGTTAAAATAAAATACAGTTGAGGGAATTGACAAATTTGAAAATATAGATGATATTTACATAGATGATATCAAGAGATAAAAAATAAATGTGGTCAAAATGGAGAAGATGTGAAATTAACTTGAGGAAGAACATGTTTTCAATGAATAAGAGTAGTCTAATATAAAAATATAATTCCTTATATTTTGGAATTATTTAAATAATTTTATATATATTCTGAAAAATTATGTTGTTTTTATTGAATAATCATCATAATAAAATCAAATTAGGGGTTAAAAGAAGAAGTTTAATTTATATCTTAATGAATTTTAAAATAAAAACATAATCTCTAACAATTTATGTTCTAAAATAAATTTTAGACCAGTACAAACAAAAAATACTATTGTGAAGAAGACTACTAAATCCTAGATAAAATTGATTTTAGTGTAGAGGAAACCACAATATAAATAAATAAAACACCAATAATATTTTTGGAATAACTATTTTTAGTATGGATGATCAAGGTTCATAGGATACTACTAGTTTTGTAGAGTATTTGGTAACAAATCCTAATCCTGATGGTATAGAATTTCACTACCCAATATGATACATGAACCCATGGTGGGAAATTATAAGAAAATGTAAATATATAATCAATGTAATCAATCTAGGTCTATAGACTCATCTTATATATCAACATGGATAAAATATGAATGATTAAAAGAAATTTGTGGCATATGGGATTATCATGTTCACAATTATAAAACATATATGACTATAATAACTAAAAATATCTAATATTTAGAAAAAATGGAATTCAAAATATGGATGAAAAATATCATGTTTTTCGAAATTTGGTTTGAAGTGAAATAGGAGAACCAAGTCATAGACATTTGGTAATGGATGTTCTGTGGACATTAATGGTTACACAAAAATTTTAAGAAACATTGATAATCATGAACTGGGAGAAGTAAAATTCAAAAATGTTTTTCCTTTAAAAATAAGTGGATTTATATAAATAATATTGAAGCTAAAATATCAAATATGATGTTGTATTATTTGTTTAAGGGAATAAATTACTTTGTTTCAATCACTTTTTTGGGGATGAAAATGATCTATTATTCATGAATGATTTGTAGACATTAAAAATAATAAAGGATGGTAGGATCATATATCAAGGGAGATAAACCAATATAAATCTATTCAAAATTAGTGATTATACTAATTCATATTACATTAGTGTGGAATATGGAAGAAAAATTATAGAATAGAGGAATAATTCATCATGGTCAAAGAAGTAAGAGTAAAATCATAAATCATAACATTTTGAGAGATATATATAGTATAAATAGAGACATAGGTAAAATCTATGAATCATATGAAAATGGGAAAGTGGGTCAAAGTTCATATAAATAAGTGTACATTATGTTTTCTAGGCCATATTATCTTATTCAAATTGACTTATGTGGTACAATGAGATAAAATTATACCATAGGCTGTCATTATTTCATTTCATTAATTGATGATTATAATCGGTTTACTAAATTCATGTTTATAAAACATAGGTTAGAGGTAAATAAAAAGATCCAAATTTTTATAAGGAAAATTTGAAGCAGTTATGTCTCAACATTAATAGATGGAGGTTAATTAATGAATATAAGTTTACATGTGATTTGTTTGACTTTTATATTTTAATACATGGAATTAATAATTAGTAAGGAATAATATTTACACCAAAGAAAGTAGTTTAGAAAAAATGTAAAATAAAATAATTTTTGAGATGGGTAGGACTATGTTATCTAAACACAGCATCACAAACTATTTCTAAAAAAATATTTACGTAATGAAAAAAACATACAAAATAGATGTCTAATAACTCATGAGACACAAAATCACCTTTTAGAAAATATAAAGAAAATAATGATGTATATTATATATTATGGTGTTTTTTTGAAATATCATTGATATTAATATAAATAATAGTAGAAAGGAAAAATTGGATGAGAAAATTAGAGAATATATTTTCATGGGATACCTATCTAATGGAAGTCTCTACATATATTTTAATAAATAGTAGAAAAATATATTTTATTGTGGTGATGTGAAAATTATTTAAAATAAAAAAACTAGATTTAAAAATTGAATAATATTTAGAGGATTATGAAGAAAATGGGTTATATATGATAAAATAAAATAATTATGATGTTTTTGAGAGGAACCAATCATAATTGATAATGATTTTGAAAAACAAATGTGTTGAATATGAAGCTTCAAAAAATTAATGAAAATGTTATATAATATTTAATAATAATTTTGAATCTAGATTTGTAATTTGAAATAAACAACCTTTAAAAAACTAGAAGGAAATTGAAATTTGAAGAACAAGTGACATATATTTTCCATATTGAGACTCATATATGGGAAAAAGTATTTGATAATTAGGAGTAGATACATGATATAAATGAATAATGAGAAATGTGAGGTATCGAGTATCCTATATAAGATGGTGTGCAATAGATACTATCCAATTGAAGGTGTTTTCACCGAATAAATGTATTTAGTAATAGAAAGAATGTATACTATCATAATGTTCTTGGCTATGAAAAAATGAATACATTTAAATATTTATCAAATGGATGTGAAATATACTTTTGTAAATGGTGGTCTTGATGAAGAGTTATATTTTAAATAAACTAAGGGTTTTATATTAGACAATGATTGAAGAATCATATGTACCTTAAATAATGCTTTATATTAATTTATATTGGCTCCTAGACACTATTATTCTGAATTGAATGGTTGTTTGAGGGATATTAATTTTATTAATGGAATTTCTGATAACAATATTTTTTTGAAATATATTAGTAAACTTACTATAATTATAAATCTCTATGTAGATGAAATAATATTTTATAAGGACAACGTGGGTCTATGTGAAGAGATTGTTTAGCATATGAAACAATGTTTTAGGATTTCCATGCCTTGTGGGGTGACATATTTTCTCATATTTCATATTGGGAACATTCTAAACAGTTCAATTATATCTCAATAAATGTTTTCTAGGGAATTGATGGAGGTGTTTGGTATGAAAAATTTCAAAATAAGACTCAATTACCACTTCAATAAAAACCCAATTAAACAAGGCTAAAACTCAAATAAGTGTTAACCAGAAAGAATTTAGAATAATCATTAGAAGGCTCCTTATCTAATAATACAGAGGCCATATGTAACTTATACAGTGGATCTAAGATCATTGTTTTGTAGTGATCCAAATGATTCATATTTTTTGGCTACTACAAAAACCCTAAGATATGTAAAATAAATTATGAATTATTGGATAAAATATAGACTTCAATAAGAATTTGCACTTTTTTCTATGTAAAGATGTAGATTCCAAAGGTTATTGTACTGATATAATATCATCTTCTGGATGAACATTATTTTCTGGAAAGGGATGTGTTATTTTGTATATTATGAGAATAATTTAGTGAAACTGAGCATAGTTATGGTAGAATATATAGATTAAACACATGCTTGTAAAAAATGAAATTGATAGTGGTGAAACTAGTAGATTTGAAGGATGAGATTGAGAGACCACTGAAAATTTCCAAGGACAATCATTTTACTATAAGATTCCTTAAAGTACCCAATGAAATATTGAAGATCCATGCATATTGATATTAGATATGATTTCATCAAATAAGAGATTGTAAGTGGAGATATCTTTCTAGAAATCATATCTATAAAAAATGTTGTAGAGAGATTTACTATAGTTATTCAAATAGAGGGTTATTTGGAATTGATGATAATAAATTATTTTCATCCTTCTCCTTTCACTTGAAGGTACATAGTTAACACACCCTTGAGGCATTAGATTCTATTTTAAAATGGTAAAAAATCATACTATTATTTTTCTAATCATAGTCTTACTTTATATTTTTTTAATATAAAGCTATTATAACTATAAAAATGGATTAAAGTGAATGAAAATTTTTAGAAATCATCAAACTCAATTATCCAAATTTTTATTTTCATTGATGTATATAATTTTTTCAAATACATTTCTTTAATTTATAGTGTTTCAATATTTATTTGTAATAATTTCATTCACATTTTTTCTTATTATTTTTTCTTTCCTTATAATAATAAATTATATATCCCTTGGCTAACCAAGGACCCACCTTAACCACACATGTGTAACATAGATCTACATCATGGGAGGTAGATCAACGACGATATCCATGGTAGAATGTAAGTATGATGGAATGCATAGGTTCTATAAGGGGTTCATTGGGGAGAATATTGTATGAACATAGGTCTTAGGTTAGTGCTTGGGTGGACCACACAATGTGATAGTGTGTACCACTGTGAGAATATTGTGAAGTTATTTCAAGACCCCACCCCAGTTCCTACATGAGAGGTTTTAAGTGCATATTATTTTATAAATCACTGTGATAATGATTGAAAAATCAATGTGGGTTATGTGAAGCACATTATTTTGAAACCATTGAAAACATGATCATAAAACATTGGACTCTTTATCAAATCAATTTTGGTTATCTAATCATAATTATATCATCTACTAGTAAACAATGAGGGTGTATTTTATTGCTCCAAGCATCCTGTGTTTTACTATTAGTGATATCCATGATATTGATAATATTTTGTACTTATATTGAGGATGTTAGGCTTGTTTGATAATCCTGAATACATTCAAGAAATCACTAAATTACATGTCCAAGATAATTAGAAAAATAATATACCTTCAAACAATTATATGAAGTTGTATATAGATTTCTACAATGGAATCTATGAAAAAATGTGATCGAATGAATCTTTTAGTATTAAGTGATCACGTATCTTTAAGTCATCACATTTAGACCAACAATTGTGGGAAGGTCCCATCACAGAAAACATCGATCACAAGAACCATTTGGGATTAATTGATCATATTTCCCCTTCAATGATGCATGAGTTTAAAAAATATAAGAATTTAGGAATTCAAAATCATTTATGTTTTCCAATATCTATATGGTATATATGAAGGGTTTCACTAAACATGAAAACAAAAGTGGGCATAGATCACCCTCATCTAAAATAAAATGTGATGGATGAGGGTTTTAGCTACTACTATTGAATTATGATAAATCTATTTTTTTGGGAAAAAGATCATCCACATAGCCCTCTATTTGGATTAACAATGTGTCTTAAATTCCATTAGTGTAAATGATAAGTGAGTTCCCAAAATACTCATATGATTCATTGGTCTATAGTTGTCTTCATTAATGACTCGTGTGGAGAAAATACATGAAGAGTAAGATAGATCCCATGAATAACATTATATCATGTAATCTTTCTTTCATGATTGAACTAATATCTCTCATGTTCCTTATTTCATGAATGAACTAAGATACAATATATATATACCAATTATGTGAGGGAATTAAAATTTTACAAAACCCTCAATCCTTCATGAAGAATAAGACAAAGATAACGCATACCAATTTCAGATCATACGATAATGAGATAGTACCACAATACATTCATGAAGGGGAAGAAGAATAAGATTACACATGATACAATTTAAGTTTTCCAAATAAAAAATAGTGTAGAGGGAAGTGAAAAATATGTTCCTGAAAAATTTAACAAATATTTACTGAAAAATACATATATATGAACATTTACCATATATATAAATTAAAATACTTGAGACACTTTAGAGAAGTGTTGAATTTTATATATGGAAGAATAAATAAATAAAAGTAAAAAAATAATAATCGTTACATAAAATAATTAATGGATTTGTACTAGTGTCTGCATATTTGAGAAACAAATGAAATTCCAATATAAAGTTCAATTGAATTTTGAAAAGATTACCATTTAATTAAATAATACCATAATATAGTGAGAATTTTATTGTGAATATATTACATAATTATTCTTAAAGAATTGTTCACAATATTTTCAGAATAACAAGAATGATCAAATACAAATATCTTCATAAATTATTTATTGTCCATTTAGCATTCATGTGTGAACTTACTTATTTTATCTGAATACATTTTTTATTGAATACTATGAATCCATTATTCTAGTTAGACTCTAGAATGAATATTTAAACTCTCTGTTATTGAAAATTATACAATGTAACACCTTGTAATTGTAGTGTAGAATCTATGAATATGACATATAACCAATCATATCATGTTGTCTTCTCACATTGAGATTGTGAATTTTCAAAATATTATGTCACTATGATATTTATTTTTCAACATTTTCCTAAGGTTGAGTAATCCTAAGAGTTGATAGAAACCTAATAGGCCAACATAGGTTAATTTCAAAAACAGAGAAAAAATATAAAAAAATTATATTGATTCAACCCCCTTATCACCATTTAAACAACTCACTTAGATATTCTTTAATAGAAAGTTTTTATCAAAAAACTATTTGAGAAATATTTTCATAACAGCACCTTCAATGGAAAGGTTTTACTATACCAGAAATAACTGTATTATTTATATTCCTAAATAATGTGTTCTAGAAGGGTTTTAAAAAGATGGTTGATAGGGTTCCCCACATCTCTGACCAAGAAGGGATTTTAAAATTTTAAAATTTGGCATCACGAGAGTGTCAATGAACTTCGGGTGAATAACACATAAAAATGAGGATACATAACGATATATAGAATTGTTTTCACTGAATGAACTTGTAAATATATTTATATTCCAAATTTTCATATAGAATATCAATATTAACCTTGGATAGGATGGTTATTAATATCAACTCCCTATCAATATCCATCACCATGTCTTTTGTATTCCCAATGGATTATTATATAATATATCTTTTAAAAAACAATTTTTTTCTTTAGACCCCTGGGAAATAAAAGAAGATATTTATTTTTTTCATTTAAAATTTTAAAGTATAATTTATATGTACTTTTCAAATATATATAGGATTAAACTGATGAAAGGAATAAGGATTCCTGAATATTAGGTGATGAAATTTTATAAGAATCAGTATATACATTCCAATTATATCAATGTGTTTTTGAAGGCCTTTAGGTTTGAAGAGAGGAAAACTCTATGAAAACAAGAGACTCATTAGTGTTAAGGTCACATAAAAACGTACTATAATCAAGTTTCCTATTGACATTCCCCTCAATGTATCACTATTTTATACATGAATTAAAGAATTCTAGTTTATTCTTCTTCTTAAAGCTACTATTTTCAATATCATTCTCTCACTAATCTCCCCTCTCTAATTTTTCTACCTGATAATTCAATTTTTATAGTATCTACTGATAATATTATATAATCTTTCAAACAAACCTTGATTTTACCATTGAGTATCTAAATTTCCCACTATAAGGATTTAGTACTCATATTAAAAGAATTATTGTTTATAAACCATGTTATCAAGTATTTCCCATGTGTTTGGATTATATTCATCATGATCACTATAGATTCACCATGATTTATTCTATCCCATAAAGCATAAATGATTTTGAGTAATTTTAATTTTGTATATTTTAATTATAAAAAAAATCCTGGAGGGTTATAATTATAACTTGATAAAAATATTAATAATGTTAATTTTATGAAAAAGTGAATTAATTATGAATAAAAGAGTTCTGGGATAGGCAAGGGGAAGCATCAAATTCATTTATCCATTAATATATTATCACTGATGTATGGAATTATTTAGAATAAATTACCTTACATGATAGTTTGTTTCCAATACATTTATCTATGAGTAAGGATTTAGTTTGGGGACCCATGATGAGATTTATTAAAACATTAGTTTTGATTAACTAGAAACCCAAAGAGCGACATATAAGAACCATTTGTGTTGATCATATTGTAATACTTTTCAACCAATTTTTGTAACATTATTTTTTGAAATTATTTCACTATTATTAATTTCGATTAAATGTTCCACTAATTTTGAATATGATACATTAATAATACCATGTTGAAGGATATGAAAAATATATTATTCATAAAAAATTAATGAATAATTTGAAAAATTGAGAATTATATTTTATAAGGCTTGATGATAAAAATATTAAGTATAAAGGGGATATGGGGTTTTTGAATATTTATTTGTTATAATTTCATACATAGTTTTTTATAAAAAATTGATATATCCTTATAATAATAATGTATTCATACCTTGGAAAAATAAGAACCAAACCCAACGACACATATCATACTTAGGTCTACAACATGGAATTTCAATCAACCGAGATAGCCATGGTTGAATGTAATTATGGGCAATTCATAGGGTCAATGAGGGGTGTATGGAGGAGAATGGAGTATGCACATGGTTCCTAAGTTAGTTCCTAGGTGGACCACACAATGTGATGGTGCGTACCATTATAGAATTATGGGAAGGGAATTCAAAATCACACCCTAGTGCCTAAATGAGATGTTTTAAGTGCATATTATATTATAATGAAATGTGAGAAGGATTGAAATATCCATTTGGGAAATGTGGAGCATGTTATTGTTACACCATTAAAAAGATAATACTATAACTCTGGATGATTTATAAAATCGATTGTGGTAGTAAAATCATAATTTCATCACCTCAAAGAAAAATAATGGGGTCCTATTTCACATATTTAGATAATCTATTTCTAACTATGATTGAGATCCATGATAACAACAATATTTAGTTTTTATGTTGAGGATGTGAAGAATGTTTAATAATACTGAAACAATTCATTAAATCTCTATCATTCATGTATGGTTTAATTAGTAAAATAAACTACTATATATGAATGATATAAAGTTCCATAGAGTTTTCTACTATGAAATCAATAAGAAACATCAATCACATGAAGCCTTTAGTATAAAGTGATCACATTTATCTAAGGAATCACATTTTTACTAATAATTGTGGGAAGGTCTCATCATAGAAAACCTTCATCACATGAACCCTTATGGATTAATTGGGAATGTATCTCATTTAGTGTATCATGAGTTTGAATATTTTTTTTTTGAATTTGGTCTATCAAAATCATTTAGATCTTCCAATATCAATAGGGTATATATGAAATTTGTGAATAAATACAAATTCAAGGGATTAGATGGATGAACCTCATCTAAAATACAATGTGATGGATGGGGGTTTTATCTACTATAATTATATTATGATAAATCTAATTTTTTTAGTGAAAATAGAGAAACCACATATCCCTCTTCGTTCCATGTCAAAGAAAGAGTCATCGGTCCCATTAGTGTAAATGATAAGTGAGTTCCTACAATTCACATATGCTTCATAGATCTTGAGTTTTATATCTAAATCACTCATGTAAAGAAGATATATTAAGTGTAAGATACATCACAAGAATAAAATTGTATCATGTTATCTTTAATTTATAAAGGAACTAAGATCTCACATGGTCCCTCTTTTACGAAGGAACTAATATAAAAATATATATATAAATAAACACTATGCGAGGGAATTAAAATTTCACAAATCCTTTAATCATTCATGAAGAATAATAGTTAGATACCACAATACTATTTTGGTTCATACAATGATGAATGTGTAGAACTATTAAATAATGAAGGGGAACAAGAATATGGTCACACATGATACAATTTGAGTTTATCAAATAAAAAACATTGAAAATGGAAGGAAAGAACATGTGAGTTCACATTTTCACAAATCTTATCTAACGAGTACATATATTCGAACATTTACCAAGTATATTAATAAAAATAATTGAGATACTTGATTTAAGTGTTGAATTTTATATAAGGAAGAATAGAGAAGATAAAAAGATAAAAAAATAATAAAATTTACATAAAATAATTGATGGATTTGTAACAGTGTTGACATGTTTGAGAAACCCATGAAATTCATATATAATGTTCAATTGAGTTTTTTAAATCTTATCATTTCATCAAATAATTTCATAATATAGTGATAATTTTTTTTGTATTATCTAACATGAAGATTCTTGAAGAAGTGATCACATTCTTATCCTAATAACATGAATGATCAATTAGAAATATCTTCATCAATAGTTTCTTGTTAAATTATCATTCATCTGTCAACATTCTTATATTATTTGAATACATTTTTTTATTGAAAAGTGTGAATATATTATACTAGTAATACTATATAAATAATTGTGAAACTCTATGTTATTAATGATTATATGGTGTAACAACTTGTGATTATAGTGAAGAATCTATGACTGTGGCATATAACCAATCGTAGCATGGAGGAGGCCCACATTGGGATCATGAATTATCAAAATATTATTTACCTATGAAATTTATTATTCTACATTCATCTAAGTATAAGTAATCCTAAGAGTAAATCAAATAACAATGTGAAAACAATGGTTAATTTCAAAATAAATATAAAATGTAAAAAATCATTTTTGGTTTAGCTCCCTTATCAGTAGTGTAACACCACCCTGTGATCTTCTAGAATAGCATTTTTTAACACAAAATATTTGAGAAATATTTTTTCAGCCACACCTTCAAAGGAAGGATTTCACTATATCATAAATAATTTTATTATTTATATTCTAAAATAATTTATTCTAAAATAATTTACAAAAGTTGATTGATATGGTTACCCACATCTTAGACCAAGATGGGATTTGAAAAATTAAAAATTTAGCACCATGAGAATTTTAATGAAATATGCGGGGGGTGAAAACTAAAAATTAGGATACATGACCATATAAAGATTATGTTTCAATGCATGACTTTTAAAATATAGTTATATTCCAAATTTCTGTATACAATATTAATAATAACCCTGACCATTATTTTTCTAACATTAAAAATCTTATAAATATCCACCACCATCACTTATATATTCCAAATGGATAGTTGTATAGTAATTACTTTGAAAATCTATTTTTTTCATAGACTTGAGGGAATGAAACAAGATAGATATTTGATTCATTTAAACTTTTTTTGTATAATTTATAATTAATTTTTCCAATACATATATGATGAAATTTAATAAATTAATAACAGTGCATGAATGTAGAGTGATGGAATTTAAGAAGAATTCTTATAAAAATTTCAATTATATTTATGTGTGTTTGAAGGTCTTTTGGTTTGAATAGAGGAAAAATATATGGAAACAAGAGGCTCAGTAGTGTTAATGTCACATAACAAACTACAATAATCAAGCTGCATATTGATATTCCCCTCAAAGTACCACTATTTAATATATGGATTAAAAAATAATGTTTATTCCCCCTATAAAATATATTGTTTTCTATATCTCTCTCTAATTAATCCCCCATATTTAATGTTACTACATGATAATAGAGTTTTTTTAGTAGTTATTGATAAAATTATATCATCTTTAAAATGAATCACGAGACTACCATTGAGCTTTTAAATTTCCCTTTTAAAGGATTCAGTACTCATATAAAGAGAATAATTATTTCTCAACCACTTTCTCAATTAATTCCCATGTATTTTGATTTTATTCATTCGGACCACCATAGATTCTACATAAGTTATTTAGTACCATGAATCATAGATGATTTTGAGTAGGCTGGAATTCTAAAAAATTAATAACAAAGGTTTATAATAAACACTTTATAACAATATCAACAATAAGAATGGTATGATACAGAGAAATAATTATGAATAACATAGTTTGTGGGAATAAAATAGATACTCTTATGATACGATAAGTATATTTTTTTCAACACTAGTTGTTGTTAGTTCATTTAGTGTTTTTACACCATGAGAACTGATCATCACATAAATGAAGGTTGATAATAATATTTACTGAAGTAAAGCAATTGAAACCCGACCTACCCTTCCTAGAAAATGAATAACCTCCCTTTTCTCCCTACGATAGAGAATAATACAGATGTATCCATCGATTTTCCATGGATGTTAGCTCGTAATAAACTCTAATAAATCCTATAAAGAATAACTTGTATCCATGACCTTAAATTTTTTCTAAATAAATAATATGAAGATCCATTGATTGGACCGTGATATTTTTTACTAAGATATAGTGGGAATACAAACCTCCCAGTATAATAAACACATACCTATTCAAAATAAAAATACATTCTAGATTAATGGATTGTTAGGTATGTTTGATTATTATCTAACATTTTATCGAATTCTATTCATAATAGATGCATCATTTTTTTAGTTCTAATGTGTCCATTAGTGATTCACAGGATGAGTATATTTATATTAAGAAATATATAAGTTTATCAGAGGTTTCCAATATTCTATAATTATTTATAATTAATGATATCATTGAAATTAGGAGGATTCATTAGATCAATTTGGTAATTCCACATGATGGATGTTTTGATCATTTATTTTAAGACTTTATGTCACATATGTTAGGAAACTAATTTTGTGTATATAAAATAATCCTTCCAACTAAGTTGTAATATGCTATAAAAATCCTATATAGTATATAACTATTGTAGATGTTGGCTATATAAGAAAAAATCTCTAGTGGGAGATGAATAATAATATTTTTGGTTCAAAATGTATTGAGAAGAAATTATTTGAATTTAAGAGATATAGAGGCCTTTAAAAATTTGAACTATGTAATAGATACCGTGTTTAATTCCAATGTGTTACAATGAAATAATGTATATGGGATAAATAATTCTACATGGTTATTGTACAGTTTCCTTGAAAAATGCAATAGAACTATGCATGTGTTGGATTTTAGTAATAGGGGGATCTATATATTAATTTCACATTCACTGGAAAATATATAGTTAGGTCACAAATACATTTAAAAACTCCATCAAAACATAAAAATATACCATAATTTAAGGATTCCTCAATGATTCCTATATAATCAATTAAATATCCTAACTATATGAAATTTTTTTATGTGCATTTTAATTATTATAATATTACCTCCCTAGATAGACAATGGTATTTGTGTGTAAACTATGGTATGTCACATTAAATACCCTCATACACCCTTTTTTGATTTATTTTTGTTGAAACCATGCCTGTGTTGGATTTTTGTACTTTAGGAATATAAGGTTTAATTTAACATATTAAATGTTTTAAGGTATTTAAGGTTCCTACAATAAACATTGATTGGTTTTTAGGTTATTAATTTATGTTTCCATTAAATTTATTGTAGGAAAATACTTATATATGAAAAGTTAATAGTGATGATATGGATTTATTTTACCTTTTGTTTTTTTATTTTTAATGCATAAGATGATAACTTTTACACTATTTTTCTTTTTCAAAATAAAATGGATTTTGGTGTATTTATTTTTTGATTAATCCTGAAATAATTGTTCTTCATATTTCTTGGTGTTTTCTATAAAAATTGTGGTACTTAATTATTTAAAATATTTAATTTTGTCATTGGTATTTTATGGTAATGGATTTGATCTTTATATAATTTACTTAATTTAGTTACTACTTTTGTGTTTTGGTTTCTCTTAAATAGAAATTGTTGAAAGTTTGTTAGTTTCTGGTAATTGTTTGTAGGTTTAGGAATGAGTCATAGAAAATACCATTAGGTGCAGAGTCCTCAATAATAATTTAAAGGTGATGTGGTGGAAAAATCAACATGCATGTGGGGATATTGTTGGTAATAACATGGTGAGATTAGGTGTACATGTTCCTATCATAAGTTCGTTATTACTAATATGTGATGGTTACGCAGGGGCCTGGTTTCCTTCCAGTTGTGGTGTTCTCTTGGGTTCATGAGTTGTTGTTGGCCTTTATGATTATGTTTTATATTTTTCTTACTATAATTTACATGCTTGTTTACTATTGATTATTATATTATTAATTTTGGACTAAATTATTATTTTGTGTGTTTTTATAAAATGAGATGGGTTGGGTTAGGTTTTATAAACATCATATATTGGTGGTGGTTTTTACATGGTTAGGGGTACATGGATCAGTACATACAAACCCAACCTGACCCATAATATTGTTTACTAATTCTATTAAACATAGGTACATACCATATACACTAAAGATTGATAATAGATTCCTATGGGTGAAAACATTATTGGGTGATATTTGTATCATAAAATACATAAACTAAATAATATTAACTCTTAGAAAAATATATGAATGAAATGTATTGGAACAACCCTTAAAAAATAAAGTAACATAAAAAAGCATATAATGTTATCCTCTTAATATTAAATCACAACTCCAAATTGGAATAGTAATAAAAGATCCAAAAATATAAAGAGGGTGTCAAATGTTGAACTACACTAATATACAACCAAAAAATAACCTATGAAAACTCATCTTACCATTAAAGATCATATCATCTAGGAACCACACTAGATAATCAAGTTGGTTTTCCCTTAATTATATCACATAAAAACAAATATATATGAATATATATATATACCGAGGGGGAGTATATAATCCTATTTGGAAATACCATAGATACTTTTAACACATTCCTATTATATGAAAACAACTTGGATCAAATCTTATATAAAATATGAATGAATCATATAAATCGGTCAACTTGGTTTACATATAATGTATAAAAAATACAAACACTTTACCCATGAACTCATACACCCACGAAATGTAACAACATTCACCTCTAGGATCCATAAATCTAACCTAATGCATAACTCATCCAATGGTACCCTTAAAAGGAAACAAATATTGAGAATAATCCCATCCCACATATCCCCTATCGTTATGTGATGGTATATTTATTGTCCCACCCATTAAACAACACCATTATAAAAGTCTGAAAATTGAGGCTCCATTTTTGTTGAACGTGATCACACAAAAACCCATATTGAATGTATATTAATAAAAACATAAACTTATTATTTTAAAACAAAATGACCAATGATTTATTTTAACAAACAAATGTGGGATTTAACGCTAAATTTTATTGTAAAACAAATTTAAAACAAGGGAACAATATCAAAAAAAATTATCAATGGGTTTCCACTAATAAACAGGACCACTTAACTTTCAGAACCTTAATACTTGATATAATTACATAATAAGAGAGAAGAAAACCCAACTTTTTAAAATGAGGTTGTCAAGATAAAACAATACCATACTCTTGTAAATATTAGATCTCAAAATCCTTCTATGATGGATCAAAATAAAATCCCCTTAAAAAACTAAAACAAGAGTTTTCAGAATGGTATACCTGAAGAAGGTTTTCTCTCAATGACAATTGAGAATATATTATAGGAGGAGGAGAGTCATTAGTTTTACCTTTGATCTCATGGATATACAATCCAATAATTAAAGAGTTGGTGCTCTAAAATTAATATAATAACTAAAATAAACAAAAAACACATCAAGATATATATATATATATATATATATATATCTAAGAGATAAGAAATATGTGTTTTAGGAGGGGTGCGGTGCAATCAGGTTAATATATAATTTTGGTGATTTTAAATATTGTGCATGATTTAGCTATATGGTGTGTTAAACTGTGTCTAACTATAAAAAAAATCTATTTATTAAAATGTTAACCATTCTGATCTATATTTTCATGAATTCCACAAACCAAAAACAAACTATGAACCTCCATTGAGGCCCTATATGTAACAGCCCAAGATTTTATGAAAAATATTCTTTTTAATTTTATTAATGTCTTGTGTTGTACGCTACACCAAAGGAGCTTGCACAACACGCATCCTTGACTTGCCTTGCATTACACGCAATCGCAACCTTCCTCGATAGTGTGTGTAGTACGCAATAACGAGTTTCACTAAACAGCGATATGCTATTAAAACTAGCCGTTATGAATAGTAATAACCAATTTTTTAAATTTTGTAAATTTTATTTTTCAAAATGGATTTCATTTTTGGATTCGGAGTATCGAATTTAGCCTAAGGTGAAATTTTGGTACATTTCGGATAACTTTCATATTCTGATGAATAGTGAAAATTACTAAATTATAATTAAAAACAACTTTTTTAATCGAAATAATTAATAGTGATAAATTATTAATTTGAGTGGTTTTAAAGTATATTTAGAATATATTTTTAGAATTTAATACAATGTTGGTCATTGGACGTAATTTCACATTTAAACCTGACATAAACAAGTGTCAATCTTTTGATAGATATTGTTTCGTAAAAACACGCTATTTGTTTTAATAGCAGGATTTAATTATAAAATTAATTAATTCAACTTCTATGTTATGAATTTGGTAAAATAGACTTCATTTTTGAATTCGGAATATGAAATATAGCTTAGGATGAAATTTTGGCATTTTTCTGAAAACTTTCAATTTTTGATGAATAGTGAAACCACTAAGTGGTAGGTTAAAAACTGAATTTTGCATAAAACTTAATTTTACCACTTCTGTGAATGGAATTTCGAAAATCCGAGAGACACGGTTAATATCAAGGACTAAAATGTGGTTCAATGAGATGAAAATAATTTTTGGTGAATAGTAACTTTTTACTTTTTTTTACCGCGGTTAATAGTAAATAGGGTAACTAAGGGTAAATATGATATTACTATTACCCTAACACATGTCCTAATTCTATTGGACAAGTGTAATTCGACCAAAAACAAAGTTAGGAATAAAATATGACCATTTAGGCCCACTTGGATTAGATTAGGACATTTATTATGAATTTATTTAAAGAAGGGTTAAAATAGTTAAAATCCAAGTTTAATAAGTAAATCATTTTTAATATGGGGTTATACATAAGATAAATTCGATTGTAAATATTCATTAGAAAGCTAAAAAGATTTCCTACATGATGGTATTTTATTTGTAATTTTTATACATCAAATAATTTAATTTATTTATGACACAACGATGATGCAGTAATTATCTTATTAATGAAATATTGACATAATTGATGTTATAAACACCAAAATAAATGTAATTTGAGACTTTTTATGAATTCCACTAATTTTCTAGGTTACTATGATATATTAGTAATGATTTAAGTAACTTGGTTCGAACATATAATTCTGTTATGACTTTCACAAAAATCATATATCAAATAGTGTCAAAATTGACACAAAATAGTTTTTAAATTAAATATTATATTATTAATTGTTATTTTATTCCTAAAAATCTATGGTTCGGCCAAATGACTTAGATAAGGATATATATATTAATAATAAACAATTTGGGGTTCGTTTGGCATGTTATAGTAAGTGTATTAACCATATAGTGAAAGAAAACAAAAAGACACGGTAAAAGTTAAATTAATTAACTTAGAGTTAAATCTAATTGATAAGGTTAAAATAATACCCTAAACTTGTCTAAATCCTATTGGTTGATAGGATTTCGACCCATCCCCACTTTAGCTTCGAAATAAGACCCTTTGGAACCATTATAAACCGATTTTGACTTTAATATAAAATAATATTTTGAGATATTCCTAAGGTGCCCCTCTCCTCCCTTATAAAAGGGCACCTCCTCCCCCTCCTCCTCACACCAAATTGAGCACTCAAGCTCGGCCAACCCCTGCCATTTTCCCTTCTCCACTTCCCTAGAATAATCCTAGAGGTCCTGGTCTTCTCCAAAGACCAATCTTAGTTCCTTAAGTGGAGGATTCAAAAAGGCGTTCCAAAGAAGAGGTAATATCCATTACCGATCTTTTCAATTTCTTTCTTCTTCAACTTCTTCTTCTTTAGTTGTTTCATGACAAAGTAATAACATCAGTATTACTTACATACTGATATGTTATTATAAATATGAAACAAACCTAATTCACCTTCTATCCATCCTACGGAAAAATGAAATCACCGCGCGTGCGTACGTACGGAATACCGTCTCCACGCCGTGGTGTAATCTATTTTCCACCATCACCTTACAAGGATGGGTATAATGGTGTAATCAGTAACTATATATGATTATTATTAAGTAATATTGATACTGAAATAATATATATATATACTCCAATACAATTCCACGATCATAGGAACGATATCATCACTCGTGCGTACGTACGGAATACCGTCTCCACGATGTGATGCGACTCGTTCTACGTGATCTTCATTTCATAATGATTATATAAATGAATTGAATGAATGAATATGGTATATACTACACTAAAACCATTCTGGAAATGAATTATCTATAACCTAAAGATAAGAATAAGAACTTATTCGACAAAACACGTGTAAGAACAAAAAGTTATAAAGACCCGAGTAACAAGTAACAATGAAATATTACTAACAAGAAGCTAATAATATGACCATATATGATATCATATCAATATGTATGATTCTGGAATAAGTCAATAACATTATTTAAACCATTATACAGGAGCTTCGGACACGAACAAAGCAAATCGGACCTAAGGTAAGGGAAATATCACAATCTCATTTTTATCCGAGATTGTTTATTCGTAAGTATTTACTGGGGTGTATTTTATCATCCACATCCATGTTCCCTCAATATGTAATATTGTTTCCATCCACTTGCAATAGTTTAAATCCAATTTTACCCTTAGGTGAGTTTTTAGTAAAGAATATGAAAGGAATCTTTTGTCGTTTTTCCGTACGAGGTACTTTTTGACTTTTCCGACAAAAGTACGAAGAATGTTTTTTTTAACTTATACGGCATGAATGGATTTTTAAAACATTACTTCAAAGAATCTTCCTTTACAAGTTTTCAAGTTTATTTTTAATCAACTTCTTTTATTTTAAAGTTGTATGACATGTTATGAAAGGAAAAATGTTTTTGAAGAAGAAAGGATATTTTCCTCAAGAATTCAATTCAAGTGTTTTATCAAAATTATTTTCCATCTAAGATAATAAAGGGTTCTGTTTCTATCCATATTTTTACATTGGTTTGACTATGTTGTGATGGAATTATGTTTATGAATTCCTTTATCATATATGAATTGATTTATGATGTCATGATGTTTCAAGAATCCCATTTTTGTTATATGTGTTATGCGATGATGTATGTTTTATGATTATGTGGCACACATAAGAAAGGATTCATTATAAGATGGGTGGGACCTATATCTCCCTCCAATGCATTGGGTAAAGATTTTATATCTCATGAGATAGACATGGCTGGAATGGTAGGTTATACCGGTTCAGTGAAACAGGACTGAAACGAGGATTACTCGATTCAGAAAGGGACTTTGTCCACTAAGATAGTCTTGGCAATGAGTCTTGACTAACAAGAAATGATTCTCTATGATTATGTGTGTATGCCACAAAGTTCCATGTTTTATGTTATGATTATTGTGATTACATTTCACTGCCATGATTTATCCCATGTTATGAAATTATGCTCTCTTTTGCAGGTTATGATTTCCAAAATGTTATGTTCTTATGAATATGATGTGATTGATATTTCTTTTGTTTACCCTTACTGAGCATTTGAGCTCACCCTTTTATGTTTTCTTTTCCCCAGGATATAAAGAAAGGTTTTAGGTAAAAAAAAAGAAGATCTTTATGGGAGATGTTGAAGATCTTTCACCACGATTAGAAGATTATAGTCCGAGTTTCCAAAGACACTAAACTATTAAGGTCCTTGTGTGTGTGTTTTTGTAATGTACTAAGTATTCCGCAAAAGTAATGTAAAGTCCATGTACGTCAGGCTTCGGGTCTCTACAGTTGGTATCAAAGGCAAAGGAGGTAGGAATGTATCCGATCCTTGGGAACTCTCACATGTGAGCGTTGGACGAAGCATGGCTCTCCGCCCAAGGGCTTCATGAGGAAATGGCTGCCACTGGGGATGGTGGTGTGTCCCGCCCAGGGGGTGTAGCCGCCCATGGAGTGCCCTGATAGGTATCAATTGTAGTCCACTGGAAGTAATTCTAGACCGCTACAGTTGGTATCAGAGGAAAGGTTTAGTCAACCTTTGGAAACTAGGATGCGAAAACGTTAGTGAGATCCCTAGAGATATTTCTAAGGTATGTCTAGGGATGTCCCTAGGGATAAGTATACGTATAGGTTATAGTAATAGAATTACGCTAACGATCATAGAATTAAACCTAAGATGTTGGATATTGAAGATACTCCCCCTTTATTATGTTGTTTTCCCTAGCATGATTTTTGCCTCTCACACTATTCTTTTTGGGTTTTAGACGATGGCTGGAACCCGAAGGAACCGTGTTGATCAATGCAATGGACAATGCAATGATTTCCCTCCTGAACAAACAAATGTTATGGGAGATGGAGTGCAAAATCTTATTGCTATACTTACACAAGCTATGAATCATTCTGGACTTCCAAATGAGCAGAGAAGGGAACAATATTCTATTGAGTCCTTCATGAGGAAACGTCCACCTTCTTTCAGTGGGACTTCCGATCCACTTGTTGCTGAACAATGGATCAGTACCACTGAAAAGATATTTTCAGTTCTTCAATGTTCTGAACATGATAAAGTCATCTTAGCAGTATATCGTTTGGAAGGTGAAGCTGATCAATGGTGGAATCTTATCAAGAATACGAGGCCAAGGGATGAAATTGAGTCCATGGAATGGGACGAGTTCAAGAACTTGTTTTTCAGTAAGTACTTCCCTCGTATTCTTCGAACAAAGATGGAAAAGGAGTTTATTGAGCTGAAGCAGAAGGATGATGAATCTGTTGGTATATATGAAGCGAATTTTACAAGACTTGCAAGGTATGCATCTGGCATTATCATCCAACCTGAAAGTAAAGTTGATCGATTTTTCAGTGGCTTAAAACCAAGTCTTCGAAGGGCATTAGCTATAAGAGACTTCAGTAGCTATGAAGAAATTGTGCGTTGTGCTATCAAGGTAGAAATGGAAGTTGGTGTTACATATCCATCTCATGGTTTTGACAAGAAACGAAAGATGGAGTTCAAGGAGAAATCTCATAATAATGGTGAAAAGAATATGAATGTTTCCTTATGCACAAAGTGTGGAAAGAAGCATGGTGGAGATTGTCTTAAAGGAACTAGAAAATGTTTTAAGTGTGGAAAAGAAGGTCATCGAGCAGATGAGTGTCGAAGTAATGGAAAAAGGGTTTCTAATTATGTGAATAAAGAAAACACTGCAGAGAACGCACCGCCAACACTTCAATGCTTCAAGTGCAAGGAGATGGGACATTATGCCAATAAATGCCCTAATCCAAGGGTTAGTGACGATCAACATGAGCAACCACTTAAGGCAAAGGACAAAGGGAAGTCACATGCGATCTCTATTGGCAATGTTGAATATGACAATGATGTGGTGGAATGATTAAGTGTTTATGTAATGGGATTCCAAAATAATGTTGTATCATGGAGTATTGGAATATTTATGTATTGGTTTAATGTGGTATTCAAAGTGATTGAGATATTTTTGGAAATAAGATGATATGCGCATAATGAAGGGAAAATAAGAAAATGAAATGTTTAACAATATTCATGAGCTCATGATTGATATAAGGACTAAGTGATATCATGGTTTGAGTATATAGAATTTTGAGGATTTTGGTATGTGGAAAGTGTTAACTTTTAACTGCACTCATGTTTTCACTAAGGTATTCAAGAGAATACACGATTAAGGACTTTGAATGTTTGGAATGTGACCAACAAAATATATCTTATGATATATGGGGATCAACGATGGTATTAAATCTCTGGTAATCGTTTTCACTATGTTATGAGAGTGGACTGCAGTATTATGGATAAGCCTAAAGATTGGAATGGATTATGTTGGACATAAGTTAGTATTGTTTAAGGATAGAAGTTTTCTCGATATTATTGATGGGATGTTATAGTAATATAGTTTTGGAAAAAGGACAACCTACAGGATGGGCGACAGCCCATCGCTTCGGACAAGGCTGTAGGAATCGAACCCACAACCGAAGTGCGACTGGCCTTTATCGCCTACCACTGGCCTACAGGAAGTCCCTGTTTAGTAGAAACTAGTTTTATTATATTAATCAGCATGATATATGAAGTATAAGTCCATTTTAGGAACCATATATGATTAATCTCACTATAGAATGACTTATGTATATTTAATAACTTTTGCTAACCTTTTGTTTGAGACAGATGGAATGAACAGTCATTCTATCACATGATCTTCTAACACTTCACAAATAACAAATTCAACTTCATTTATTTAAGAGATGAAGTATAAATTGTTCAAGGCACGAACAAAAGTGAGATTGTACCAAAATAAAGTAAGTATTTATTCTAAGAAAATTTTCAACTTTAGGGAAATGATCTTGAAAACCAAAAAATGTTGTCCTAGTGATCTTATACCTGATGAATCAGATGGTACCTTATATCATCACAAATCTATGGATATGTGATTACTGGCTTTTCCATAGCCATGTTCTCTACCACTCTCCATCAGAACATGATGGTTAGATTTCTCTTCCATATCCATATTTTCACCTATGTGGAAACCCAGTGATTATTTTATTTGGGTAATCGTTACATTTCATACTTTAGTTTTTAAAGCCAAGTTTTGGTATTCCTTTTTACGATGTGGGAAACTTTCGAATAGAAAACCATTTATAACCCCGACGAATTTCGAGGGCGAAATTCATTTTAAGGGGGGTAGAATGTAACAGCCCAAGATTTTATGAAAAATATTCTTTTTAATTTTATTAATGTCTTGTGTTGTACGCTACACCAAAGGAGCTTGCACAACACGCATCCTTGACTTGCCTTGCATTACACGCAATCGCAACCTTCCTCGATAGTGTGTGTAGTACGCAATAACGAGTTTCACTAAACAGCGATATGCTATTAAAACTAGCCGTTATGAATAGTAATAACCACTTTTTTAAATTTTGTAAATTTTATTTTTCAAAATGGATTTCATTTTTGGATTCGGAGTATCGAATTTAGCCTAAGGTGAAATTTTGGTACATTTCGGATAACTTTCATATTCTGATGAATAGTGAAAATTACTAAATTATAATTAAAAACAACTTTTTTAATCGAAATAATTAATAGTGATAAATTATTAATTTGAGTGGTTTTAAAGTATATTTAGAATATATTTTTACAATTTAATACAATGTTGGTCATTGGACGTAATTTCACATTTAAACCTGACATAAACAAGTGTCAATCTTTTGATAGATATTGTTTCGTAAAAACACGCTATTTGTTTTAATAGCAGGATTTAATTATAAAATTAATTAATTCAACTTCTATGTTATGAATTTGGTAAAATAGACTTCATTTTTGAATTCGGAATATGAAATATAGCTTAGGATGAAATTTTGGCATTTTTCTGAAAACTTTCAATTTTTGATGAATAGTGAAACCACTAAGTGGTAGGTTAAAAACTGAATTTTGCATAAAACTTAATTTTACCACTTCTGTGAATGGAATTTCGAAAATCCGAGAGACACGGTTAATATCAAGGACTAAAATGTGGTTCAATGAGATGAAAATAATTTTTGGTGAATAGTAACTTTTTACTTTTTTTTACCGCGGTTAATAGTAAATAGGGTAACTAAGGGTAAATATGATATTACTATTACCCTAACACATGTCCTAATTCTATTGGACAAGTCTAATTCGACCAAAAACAAACTTAGGAATAAAATATGACCATTTAGGCCCACTTGGATTAGATTAGGACATTTATTATGAATTTATTTAAAGAAGGGTTAAAATAGTTAAAATCCAAGTTTAATAAGTAAATCATTTTTAATATGGGGTTATACATAAGATAAATTCGATTGTAAATATTCATTAGAAAGATAAAAAGATTTCCTACATGATGGTATTTTATTTGTAATTTTTAGACATCAAATAATTTAATTTATATATCACACAACGATGATGCAGTAATTATCTTATTAATGAAATATTGACATAATTGATGTTATAAACACCAAAATAAATGTAATTTGAGACTTTTTATGAATTCCACTAATTTTCTAGGTTACTATGATATATTAGTAATGATTTAAGTAACTTGGTTCGAACATATAATTCTGTTATGACTTTCACAAAAATCATATATCAAATAGTGTCAAAATTGACACAAAATAGTTTTTAAATTAAATATTATATTATTAATTGTTATTTTATTCCTAAAAATCTATGGTTCGGCCAAATGACTTAGATAAGGATATATATATTAATAATAAACAATTTGGGGTTCGTTTGGCATGTTATAGTAAGTGTATTAACCATATAGTGAAAGAAAACAAAAAGACACGGTAAAAGTTAAATTAATTAACTTAGAGTTAAATCTAATTGATAAGGTTAAAATAATACCCTAAACTTGTCTAAATCCTATTGGTTGATAGGATTTCGACCCATCCCCACTTTAGCTTCGAAATAAGACCCTTTGGAACCATTATAAACCGATTTTGACTTTAATATAAAATAATATTTTGAGATATTCCTAAGGTGCCCCTCTCCTCCCTTATAAAAGGGCACCTCCTCCCCCTCCTCCTCACACCAAATTGAGCACTCAAGCTCGGCCAACCCCTGCCATTTTCCCTTCTCCACTTCCCTAGAATAATCCTAGAGGTCCTGGTCTTCTCCAAAGACCAATCTTAGTTCCTTAAGTGGAGGATTCAAAAAGGCGTTCCAAAGAAGAGGTAATATCCATTCCCGATCTTTTCAATTTCTTTCTTCTTCAACTTCTTCTTCTTTAGTTGTTTCATGACAAAGTAATAACATCAGTATTACTTACATACTGATATGTTATTATAAATATGAAACAACCCTAATTCACCTTCTATCCATCCTATGGAAAAATGAAATCACCGCGCGTGCGTACGTACGGAATACCGTCTCCACGCCGTGGTGTAATCTATTTTCCACCATCACCTTACAAGGATGGGTATAATGGTGTAATCAGTAACTATATATGATTATTATTAAGTAATATTGATACTGAAATAATATATATATATACTCCAATACAATTCCACGATCATAGGAACGATATCATCACTCGTGCGTACGTACGGAATACCGTCTCCACGATGTGATGCGACTCGTTCTACATGATCTTCATTTCATAATGATTATATAAATGAATTGAATGAATGAATATGGTATTTACTACACTAAAACCATTCTGGAAATGAATTATCTATAACCTAAAGATAAGAATAAGAACTTATTCGACAAAACACGTGTAAGAACAAAAAGTTATAAAGACCCGAGTAACAAGTAACAATGAAATATTACTAACAAGAAGCTAATAATATGACCATATATGATATCATATCAATATGTATGATTCTGGAATAAGTCAATAACATTATTTAAACCATTATACAGGAGCTTCGGACACGAACAAAGCAAATCGGACCTAAGGTAAGGGAAATATCACAATCTCATTTTTATCCGAGATTGTTTATTCGTAAGTATTTACTGGGGTGTATTTTATCATCCACATCCATGTTCCCTCAATATGTAATATTGTTTCCATCCACTTGCAATAGTTTAAATCCAATTTTACCCTTAGGTGAGTTTTTAGTAAAGAATATGAAAGGAATCTTTTGTCGTTTTTCCGTACGAGGTACTTTTTGACTTTTCCGACAAAAGTACGAAGAATGTTTTTTTTTAACTTATACGGCATGAATGGATTTTTAAAACATTACTTCAAAGAATCTTCCTTTACAAGTTTTCAAGTTTATTTTTAATCAACTTCTTTTATTTTAAAGTTGTATGACATGTTATGAAAGGAAAAATGTTTTTGAAGAAGAAAGGATATTTTCCTCAAGAATTCAATTCAAGTGTTTTATCAAAATTATTTTCTATCTAAGATAATAAAGGGTTCTGTTTCTATCCATATTTTTACATTGGTTTGACTATGTTGTGATGGAATTATGTTTATGAATTCCTTTATCATATATGAATTGATTTATGATGTCATGATGTTTCAAGAATCCCATTTTTGTTATATGTGTTATGCGATGATGTATGTTTTATGATTATGTGGCACACATAAGAAAGGATTCATTATAAGATGGGTGGGACCTATATCTCCCTCCAATGCATTGGGTAAAGATTTTATATCTCATGAGATAGACATGGCTGGAATGGTGGGTTATACCGGTTCAGTGAAACAGGACTGAAACGAGGATTACTCGATTCAGAAAGGGACTTTGTCCACTAAGATAGTCTTGGCAATGAGTCTTGACTAACAAGAAATGATTCTCTATGATTATGTGTGTATGCCACAAAGTTCCATGTTTTATGTTATGATTATTGTGATTACATTTCACTGCCATGATTTATCCCATGTTATGAAATTATGCTCTCTTTTGCAGGTTATGATTTCCAAAATGTTATGTTCTTATGAATATGATGTGATTGATATTTCTTTTGTTTACCCTTACTGAGCATTTGAGCTCACCCTTTTATGTTTTCTTTTCCCCAGGATATAAAGAAAGGTTTTAGGTAAAAAAAGAAGAAGATCTTTATGGGAGATGTTGAAGATCTTTCACCACGATTAGAAGATTATAGTCCGAGTTTCCAAAGACACTAAACTATTACGGTCCTTGTGTGTGTGTTTTTGTAATGTACTAAGTATTCCGCAAAAGTAATGTAAAGTCCATGTACGTCAGGCTTCGGGTCTCTACACTATAGTGACCCAATAATTTCAAACATAAGTATTACATCATAATAAATGATTATTCATTATATATTATTATGTTTCAAATAAAAAACCATTAATATTCAGTGTCATTAAGAAATTTAAATAAAAAACTGATACAAAAATTAAATGAATCATGTCCCATTAAGAACATCATAATAAGTTCCCTTCCAAGGAATATCATACCAAAAACCATTACTCAAATCTTTAGGAAAAGTAAACATAAAAATCAGAGAGTTCATATTCCCAATATAGGTATACAATTGAGATATAAAAGATCTTTTAATCCAATAATGATTATCTAGGTATGAGAATATGAGATAAAAAACTGAAAATAATACCCCACATTTTTTATACCATAATCATAAGTCGTTGAATAAATCATGGATGTTCATAAGATATCAATCATAAAAGAACCCAAGAACACTAGCCGTGAGAGAATAACACTTGCATTATATAATTTTGTAAACAAGTGTCATAAAGTGTTTCTTAATCATAATCATTGATATCATATGTCAAATATAACCACAATGAGAATTACTACATTATAGGATTTAGTTAATCATCCATCTACTCGTTTTATGAGTAGGATCACCTCTCAGCTTCCCTATTTTGGGATTCATATAACATTTCTTATACCCACTTTTGGTCTTGGTATTGCCACATTTTTACACTCTTTTGGGCTCGTTAAAACCTTAAATGAACCCTTTGAGCTCATAAAACATTAATATTTACCCAATAAATTGTATGGATATAATGTACCAACCCATCACATAATAAAAATCCATTCTTATTTGTGCCACTGGATCATGAAAAACATTATCATTCCAACTTAAATTAGCACATTAAAAGGAAAATTAGTTCCATAAATATTTAATCTTTATAGAAAATATAAAGAATATAAAAATTACATTATCATACAATAATATCTCTATTTAAGCATAAGTAACATCAAAGGGTGTTATCATAGATGAAAAGTTCCTTTGAAAATATTCCTAGAACATTTAATAAATAAAATTGCATTTTAATTTCCAAATCATTTATTTAAAATCAAAAAAATCTAAAGTTTGATTGAAAAAATTAAAATCAAAATAACCTTGGAATATTGAAAACAAATCTTCAAATAATTAAGTTGTGTTAATGGTGGTAAATTATATTCCTATCTTGTTTGTCAAAACAAGGTTTCCATTTACATATTTAGTAAAACTTCAATGTACCACATTCATAAAATGAGAAGAATATTCCTTTTATACATTATTAAATAAATTAGAACAGTAGTGAAATTTAATTTTAAAAAATAATTTGATAATATTAAAAACATTATTGGAAGCATTTTAAAGAATACATAAACATGGAAGAAAGATATTCCTAATGGAATAGTAAAAAAATTAGTTTTCCATAAAACAATTATTTCAATATATTACGTACTTAAAAATAGAAAAATGAAAGAATATAATTTATTTTAAATAATCACCAAATCATAAAATCAAAAATCTTATTTATGAGTGATATGTTATAAAATTTAATCATCAGAAATTTATAAATAAAAATCATAGTAAAAATGATATTGTAACATAAAACCCTTACCTCATGTCCATATTTCATCATAAGAACTCTTACAAATTCAATATAAAATTTAATTTTATTATAATTCATTAAAAATCAATATGAATAAATATAATTCCATATATGGTTCAGTTATAAAAGTTCATCTCCCCATTTATTAATAATTCTTTGGTAAAATAATAACTTTATTATGCTAAGTGTTTTATGTTTCATGAATGTTTCGGTTGAATTGTTCGAGTACTTGTACATTTACAATGGTTGTATCATCTATATAATATTAAAAATTATATATATATCATATATATTCATAATATATATATATATATTTCTAATCATTCATAAAAGTTAGTGATATGAAAATAAATTTCATTATTCATGGAGACGGTAGTTCGTACGTACACATAAACGTTATTTAAATTTTAAAATGAAAAAGATTAAAGAAATATAAATAGTTTTATATCATTCATGAATCATTATGAAATCATAAATATCTTATATATTAATTAAATCTGTTATTATATACAACCATGAAATATTTTTATAGAAAATTAATCGTATTTCCGTATGGATGTGGTGGTTCACTCATACGTACACACAATACATTAGTTTATCATTTGATGGAAAAGAGTTTAAATTATTTTATTCTAATATCATAATAACATCTCATTATATTGATAATAATATATGCTTTGTGTGATTATTTTTTTAATTGGTTTATAGATGGTGGATGAGGGGATTGAATTGAATTTTTTGGTTTAGAGTTATAGTTATTTATTGTGAAACCTCTATTGACATACTCATTAAACCACCAAAGGATTATGTTAGGATCAAAATTGGGCCTCTATAAAATTATGAAGGATGATATAATTGTATTATAGTTTGTATATTCTAATATATAATGCTCAATATTTATAAATAATGGAGAAGAGGAGGTCCTCTTTTATAAGTGAGGGGAGGAGCATCCTTGGAACTACATAAAGAATTAAATTAAATTAATTTATTTTCTTTTTCAGGTGGAAAAAATTATTATTTAAAATATAGTATAATTATGTGTTCAAATAATTTTCGAAAATAAAATATTGATATATTTATGTTTTGTTTTAACCCTTATATGTTAATTTTAATCCCCATTAAATATTTTGACTATTACTCTGGTATCAATGTTTTTTACTCTTTAGTGGTTCTGAAAGATAATATAATATTTAAAGTGAAACATATGAGGATAATGGTTGATTTCATATATCATATTCCATTCACTTTTCCAAATATATGTTTTTTATATATTTTAAATCATTTAAAACAATATTATTTAAAATAGGGTACCATTAATTTCTTTTTACAGACTATTAAAATAGTTTGAATTTTAAAAAAAATATCAAAAAAATATTACTTTTTTCTTAAAAATTAATGGAATGAAATAAGTAATAAAATTGTATTATTTTAATTTTTTAATTATTTGGTTTTTTATTACTTGAACAAGAACTGTGTCACATTTTGAAAAAAAAAATTATAGTAACTATAAAATCTCTACAAATTATATACAAATTTTCATGACCAAAAAAATTATTCATATTTCAAAAAACTATTTATAATTATTTTATTATTTTTTATTATTCCCATGAAAAAATATTGAAGACATTAAAATAAGGAGGGTAAAATTTTATATTTATTCTTTAGATAAAAAAATATTATGTTTATTATCAATGATGAATTTGACCATGTTTCTATATATTCTAATATCAGATGAGGATGATCTAAATAAAATAATCCAACATAAATAAAGTGTGTTTTTATATATTTTTAAATTCTTATCACATTATTTTTCACCTTAGTTTCACGATTTACCTTAAATTAAGTGATATATATTCACTACGGTTAGTATTAATTATGAAAATAAGTAATTTTGAACTATTTAATTTTTTCGATATGACAATTCCAAATACAGAGTATATTTTTAAAGATCAAATTTCAAAAAATATATTACAAATTCATTTTAAAATAAGCATGTAGAACATAAAAAATATTATTTAAGAAAAATCTATATCTACACAGAAAATTGAATTTACTCCTATCACTTTCTAAGAAAAAACCATTAGATAAATGTTAAAAATATTATTTAAAATTTAATATATATAAATTTAAATAAAATCATTCATAAACACTAATTAAATTAACTAATTACAATAAAATTAATTTTCATTCATAAACATAATTATTCAAAAAAAATATTATTTACACTTAAATGACTATAAATTGATAACCAATATGTAAAAAATATTTTGATTTAATTTATTTTATCATATTCATACCTTCCAATCAAAAATATAAGTTAAAAATATTACATTATATTATTATTTGATACTGTTTTATGGTTCTCATAAACTCAATTTTTCTTGTAGAGTTTGGTATCAAATTCCTTATGTTTATTTAAATCGAAATTCATATAATATCTTGGGGAGTCACATTCTTCCACAAATAAAATTAAATTCACTGAAAATACTATGTTCATTTGATATAACCAATAAATATTTATATGTTTTATTTAATCCTTGGATTCCCATGTAACTTCATAGAATTTCTAATTAATATATATGACTTTAATGAGCTGAGAAGTCATAGTTGGTACCACTTTATATCAATGGTATTTTTTTCTAATAGTTTTGTTTATAGGAATGATCATTATCCAATGGTATAGCCTCTGGTTTCAATAAATGTGAAGTATAAGTTATGTACTTCCTTAAGAGAGATACAAGGAACACATTTTCTTCTAGTGAGATGAAGTGTGGAAGCTCCAAGAAGTATGCTGCAATCCCAACAAAATCAACAATCATTAATCAAAAAATTTATATAGGGATTAATTTTAACTTATTTATAAATATTATAACATTATTAAATATTAACATTTATAAGAAATTCTTATCACCAACTTCAAATTCTATATCTCATTGGAGATTTTCCTCATAACTTTTCTATCGAATCTGAGCTTCCTTGGTGTGCCTTTGAATTGATATCACATTATCTACTATTTCCATATCTAGATCAGGTCCCAATAACATTCATTCTCTTAGTACACACTAGTTTATCAAGTTCTATAGTTTCTTCGATAGAGGTCTTCAAAAATAGGCGCATGAATGCTCGAGTGAAAGCTATTGTTATAAGATAATTTAATAAGGGAATGGTTTTTATCCCATAAACCAATAAAATCTATATAATAGGATTTTAACATATCATTTAGTGTTTGAATGCTTCTCTCAAACATCCTTAATATATATCATCGAATGAAAACACACAAAAAAATTCTAATAGAAATAAACTATTCTTAATTCATAAGGTTATCAACTAGATCCCATATAAAATTATATCCTTTAGATTCTTTGGGGAGTAAGATGATGAAATCAATTATGGTATTTCCTATTTTAATTATTATATAGAAAATAATTTTAACAACTCCTATAAAATTCATCTCCCATCATTAATTGGATAAAATACCAAGAATCAAGATACTTTCTGTATAATATCTCTCTTTAAATTTTCCTACAAGAAATATAGTTTTTGATCTGGATAAATCATTATACATCCAAGATGAATATGGGTTTATGATTTATGAACCTCACCCAAAGAATCCTTCTTCAAGACTAGTATTTTTGATACACATACTTTGTTTCTAAAAAATATCATTCCATCATAATAGAGGTTGAACATAGGAATATTTCTCAACATTTTCATATCTAAATCATCCTTCTTTGCCTCATTAATCTCTACATTGACTGATAGTTGAACAGTAATTTGAGAAAGAATTTATTTATATTTATACTTCAGGATTTTTAAATATATTAATTTCAATCAAAAAAATATTTGTATTTTGTTATCCTCTTCATAGATATTCTAGAATAATCCTTTCAACTTAAAGTACCATCCACCAAATAATCCTTACCATGGTTGTAATGTATTGAGTAGTCGTAATATTTAATCAACCCCCACTATATACTTTTTACACATTTTAATATTTATATGTGAAAATATTCCTTAAATTTTAGGAATAATATATATTTCACAACATTTACCATAAATATAATGGAAAAATATCATTAATTTTAATATCATTACAACTAAATCCAAATCATGTGCCCTATAATTTTTATCGTATACCTTTAATTGAATTATCACATAAGTTACCAGTATTTTATTTTTCATGAGGAAGAATCCAAGTCTCATATTATAGACATCAATATAGATCCAAAACCCTTATCTACTATAGGGAAGTGCGAATATATGTTAACTAACCAAACTTATCTTTTGTTCCTTCAAATTTTACTCACATTTATTAGTCTAGAAGAACCTAACTCACTTTTGAGTCAAATTTGTTACTGGATAATATTTCTATAAGAAATTATTAAAAATAAAAAAAACATCCATAAAAACAAAGATAACTATGGATCTCAGTTATCATAGTTGTCCTAGAACTATAAGACCCTAATATTTTTATAAAATATTTCTTTTTAAATAATATTATTTTTTGTATATCTTATATTGCATAAAATAGTGAGTTTAATAGAAACATGATATACAAAAATATTTTTATTTTATAATGACCTTAATAAGAATGAAACTTAATTGATGGGTAGGAATATAAATTTCTATATTTTGATATATATTTATTAATTCTTATAAAATAAATATATAATTTTAGGTAAAGTCATTTCTAAGTGATTTATATGGTAAAATTATGTATAATTAATTTTGAAACATTTTCATAATTTATATGATAAAATGAACTTAATTTTTTAAATCAAAATAACAATTCTAGTCAATGGGGAAATTCTTATAATTTTCTAAATTTTTTGTAATTTTAATAAATAATGAAAATTAATGACTTATATTTAAATCTTTATTTTCCATTTAAATAATTTAAAAAGTAAAATTCTATTTGGTATTAGTTTTTTTCATGACCTATCCTCGGGTTTCGTGCCGTGACTACCCCAAACCCACCTCCCATAGGCCAGGGGCTGGCGACTAGCACCAAGGCGTAAAATCCCAACAAAAAAAGGGAAGGCATTGCCTTTGTAAAGTAAACAAACACCACAGAGTAAGCAAGAAGAACTAAACAATAAGTAAAACTGGATACAATAGTGAGTGCGGAAAAGTAAGTGGGCCAGAATACAAACCCAAACTGGAAGTAATGTACAACTGGAAAGAAAGTACAACAACTGAAAGTAAAGCCGCAATGTCGATCCGTCCACTGGAAGTCCCACCTGAAGGGTTGGTACAGATAGCCTCCTCAGCTCCACGGGTTCATCCGTCCGCTCCGTGTACGTCCGCCCAGTGTTCCACCTCTAGGTACCGAATTGCTTCACAAGCCTCCACCATGATCAGTGTTTTCTGTCATCTGCATCCAACATAATGTAGTGCGGGCATAGCCCATGCAGGGGTGAGTATAAGCTACTCAGTAGGGACCCCGAGACCCCCGAACGTCTCCCAGAATCCACAAAGGATAATCCAAAAAGGAAAGATACAATCACAAAGTAACATCAGACACTACTTAGGTATATTCCCATTAATATACCTAAGTCATCAATTCCGGTTCGGCTCCAACATCTGAGCCCAAGTACAACCCAGCCCACACAGGAAAACATAACCCAATCCACACAAGAAGCATAACGTAATCCACACAGGATATCAAGTCAATCTTATCGAAGATAAATATTGAAAGTCAAGACTCAGCTCACACAGGTATACTTCTTCGTAAAACGATATAGATGATCAGATGTAGCCACTGATTCATCTAACCCGTCAGACCCACACATGATCGATAGGTACTAACCCCCACAATGACCCACAAAGGATCGTTAGGTACTAACCCCCGCAATGACCTACACAGGATCTGACCCACACAGGATCGGTATGCGCTGGCCCACATAGAACCGCTGAGCACTGACCCACACAGGATCAGTCCCACACACGATTGGTAGCACTGATCCCCACAGGATCGCTGAGTTCTGTAGTCGTCGCTGTTGAATCCACGAAAGATTTCTGTACAGTGGTCATCGTCGTCGTAGTCGCAACCAGCTCTAGGGTTCCCGCACTTAGCAAGCTCGTTCAGGGAGGGTCCGCTCAACGAGCCGAGGGTCTGATACATCAACTGACACAAAGTTCGGAGTTGATGTATCCCAAAGTTCCATATAGTCAACAGGAACTCAACGTGACAGACGATGTGTCATTCAGACGCCCGGTCATAGAGTTATTGGCCTTTTCATTCCAGGGCCCCGGTTGGTTTTTTAAGTCAAAACCAACTAGGCCGTACTCAGACTGCGTCCAAACCTCGAGCGGAGTAAGAAAAATGTTCTGTCTCACTAAGAGGAATCCAACAAAGTCGACGACATGCCAATGGGACGTCCGAAGCTCAAGTTATAAGTGTTTCCGCTCCAAGGGCCCGGTTGGTTTCGTGTTCGAACAAACCCGGCCGAATCGAATATTTTCCGAAAACTTGAGTGTGATAGTCTGAAATGACCATCTCGATCCAAGGATCTCATTGCAACTAACGGTGCGTCATCCGTAGGTCCATATCCCATGTTATGGGAAAAATACCAAAAGAAGTCTGTGAATAGGGGGTTCGGGCCCGGTCCGACCCGGCCCGATACCCCCTGGGACGGCCCGAACCGGGTCGACCCGACCCGAGTCCAGGTCCAGCCTATTTGGGAGCATCTCGGCCTTGGCACGGCCCAGCCCATCCTGGACGGCCTGGCCTCACAGCCCGACCTGGCGCGCTCGCGTGGCTAGCATGGCTGGGCAGCTCGGCCGAAACGGCCGAGCGGAAGGGGGGGGGGCTCACACGAGCCCCACCTATTCCACTAGGTAGGATATTTGTGGGGTGGAGCCCAAACAAACCCCACCTATTCAACTTCCTCAAACCCCCTCTTTTAATTATGTAACGCACCCGCACCCCCCATTAATTGAAAAGTCAACTCATTAATTGATTAACTTATTCAAAGTAATTAATTCTTGAATTAAATTAGAATTTCAAATTTAACTTGGCTTGTGTCTTAATTAAATAACACAAGGTCTTATTTCATTAAGTTGTTGTTTGGTTGTGCAAGAGGATTTTGGGATAGGATTTTCTCTAACTCTTGTAGAACATCTTCTTCTTCGTCGAAGAACGCGAAGAACACCGAGCCTTCGATGAAGAACTCCATCACCGCAAAGGGGAGTTCGTCGTACCGTCTTCTTCCCTCTCCCCAGCTGGTGAGAGAGGCCATCCTCGTAGATTGACGAAGTGACACCGAAGATTATCTTCTCCGCGATGCCGATGATCCTCCTTCCACGATGCTTAACAAGTCTCCTTCTGCGACGCCCCTTTCCCGCGACGAACCTTCATTCAACAACGTTTGAGGTAGGGGATTAATTGTGTTTGTTTGTGAATACTTCTGTCACCGTTATTCGTTTTCAAATTGGACCGCCTGTTATCGCAATAATGGGAGGAGGTCGGACCGCACGAACACGACCGACTCTCCTCCCCCCCTTGATGCTTGAATTTTTTGCGACATGAGCAAGGCAGCGCGGTGTCGTTGCACCGTGCAAAAATAATAAAGAATGGGAGGAGGAGCGCGATGCCGTCGCACCGCGCCGTTGAAGTCGAACAAAGCCGCAGCACCGTCACGCCGCGTCGGAGAACCTCAAAGAGGCCATGGCCGGAGCGGGGCCGCGGTGGAGGGTCATGATGCTGTCGCGCCGTGCCGGTCAGACCAAGGTCATGGCTAGCTTCCGGCCGCTGGCGCCGGAGCAGGAGGGCGGGACCCCGGCTGTCCGGTGGTAGGAGCAACCGACCGGACCGGGCCGGCCAGATTCCAAGAAGCTGGGGGTCATAACCCCCTGGTCGGCCTGGTCCGGTCGGTCGGTTGCTCCTACCGCCGGACAGCCGGGGTCCCTTCCTCCTGCTCCGGTGCCGGCGGCCGGAAGCTGGCCACGACCTTGGTCTGACCGGCACGGCGCGACAGCATCGTGACCCTCCGCCGCGGCCCCGCTCCGGCCACGGCCTCTTTGAGGTTCTCCGACGCGGCGTGACGGCACTGCGGCTTTGTTCGACTTCAACGGCGCGGTGCGATGGCATCACGCTGCTCCTCCCATTCTTTATTATTTTTACACGGTGCAACGGCACCGCGCTGCCTTTCTCATGTCGCAACAAATTCAAGCATCAAGGGAGGGAGGAGAGTCATCCGTGTTCATGCGGTCCGACCTCCTCCCATTATTGCGATAACAGGCAGTCCAATTTGAAAACGAATAACGGTGACAGAAGTATTCACAAACAAACACAATTAATCCCCTACCTCAAACGTTGTTGAATGAAGTTTCGTCGCGGGAAAGGGACGTCACAGAAGGAGACTTTGTAAGCATCATGGAAGGTGGATCATCGGCATCGCGGAGAAGAGAATCTTCGGTGTTGCGTCGTCGATCTATGAGGATGGCCTCTCTCACCAGGTGGGGAGAGGGAAGAAGACGGTACGACGAACTCCCCTTTGCGGTGATGGAGTTCTTCATTGAAGGCTCATTGTCCCCTGTTTGTGTGACCGAGTCCCCCATGTGGGGGGCGGCTCCTTCAGCCAGCCGGGGGTTACGACCCCCGGCTTCTTGGAATCGGGCCGGCCCTCTCGGGCCGGCCGGTTGCTTCTGTCGCGGGACCGCTGGGGTCCTGCTCTCCTACTCTAGTGTCGGTGGCCGGATGCCGGCCGCTGATTCCTGCTCTGCCATGGCCAAAGGCCGCAGCCTTGGTCCTACCGGCGCGGCGCGAAAGCATCGTGGCCTCTTAAAGGTTCTCCGGTGCGGTGCAATGGTGGCGTGACTTTGTTCGAATTCAACGGTGCGGCGCAACGACACCGCGCTGCCTTTCTCGTGCCTCAACAAATTCAAGCATCGAGGGGGGAGGAGAGTCGGCCGTATTCGTGTGGTCCAACCTCCTCCAATTATTGCGATAATAGGCGGTCCAATTTGAAAATGAAGAATGGCGACAGAAGTATTCACGAACAAAAACAATTAATCCCCTACCCCAAATGTTGTTGAACTAAGGTTCGTCTTGGTGAAGGGACATCGCGGAAGGAGACTCCGTAAGCATCGTGGAAGGAGGATCGTCAGCGTCACGAAGAAGAGAATCATCTACATCATGTCATCGATCTCTGAGGATGGAGTCTCTTACCGGATGCAGAGAGGGAAGAAGACGGTATGATGGACCATCCCATCAGGCGGACGACCTCAGGACACTGGCTCAGAAATGCGTGGTGCATAGCGCAGAGCCAGTCTTACGAGAGGCAGATAGTGCTACGCATGTAGCGGGAATGGCCACATGGCTCTTTACTGCCCGAATTTCCGTGCCGAGGATCAACAGACGGTTGAGGAGCCACCAAGGCAGAGGTAGAGGGTCGACCGTGGCGGTCCGCTGGGAGCAGGAGGACGAGGAAGAGGAGCTGGCCGAGAAGCAGGTGGTGGGAGATTATTCGAGGCTTTACCACCACCACCACCACTAGGAGGTCCACCCCGACCATAGGAAGCTGGTGGGAAGAGACAGGCACATTTTCAGGCAGTGGAGGCCTACGACCACGGCGCGTCCGAGATGATTTGAGGTACTATCTGTGTCTACTCCACCCTTGATGCAGTTATTATAGACACGGGATCTCGTCATTCTTTCATTGTCGCTGCCCTTGTTTGGTGCTCGGAGATCCCGATGGAGCGGTTGGCTCGATCTTCACTGCTATAGACTCTTATGGGAGAAGACTCGACGATTACGCACTGGTACTGGCATTGTGAGCTTACTCTAGGAGGTGAGAGCTTCGGCTGGGATCTTCTTGGAGCGGCGTCGAGGCCTTAGGACGTCATCTTGGGCATGGATTGGTTATCTACAGTCCATGATCAGATCGACTGCATTAGGTGCAAGGTGCGATGTGTTCACACCGATGTGAGCAGGTTCACCTTCATCGGCGAGAAGGGAGCCTTTGCAGCGGAGGATGAACTCACGTAGAGGAGAGGACAACCCATCACTCATAATTTGGCTAGCCTCATCCTAGGAGCAGTTTAAGTGCGGAGTCTGAGCTTACCTGCAGTGGTGGATCAGTATGCGGATGTTTTCCTTGACGATGTTCCTAGACTACCTCCTCATAGAGAGGTAGAATTTTATATTGACATGTACCCTGGGATAGCCCCGATATCCACTCCAGCATATCGGATGGCCCCCGCTGAGCTTCGAGAGCTACGGGTACAATTGGAGAACTTTCAGGGCAAGAGATTCATCTGACCCAGTGTTTTAGCCTGGGCTTCCCCGATATTGTTCGCCAAGAAGGCGGACGGGAGCTTGCGACTGTGTGTCGATTACCGTTGCCTGAACCAGGTGACCGTGAGGAACAAGTAATCACTGTCGTGGATTGACAACCTCTTCGATCAGCTCAAGGGAGAATGGTGGTTCTCAAAGATAGACCTCAGGTCAGGATATCATCAGCTCAGAGTTCGAGACGAGGACGTGTAGAAGATGGCCTTCAGATGTTGGTATGGACACTATGAGTTCTTGGATATGCCTTTCGATGTAACCAATGCATCAGCAGTGTTCATTGGCCTCATGAACAGGATCTTTCAGCCTTACCTCGATCGATTTGTTGTGGTCTTCATCGATGACATATTGATATACTCTACGATTGAGGAGGACCACGCCTACCACTTGCGGGTTGTACTGGACACACTCCGAGAGCACCAGATTTATGAAAAGCTCTCAAAGTGTCAGTTATAGATGCGTGAGGTCCACTTCTGGGGACACGTCATCTCTGAAGTGGGAGTTGTGATGGATCCTGTGAAGATCAAGGCAGGTCTATCTTGGGAGCCACCCAGGAGTGTGAAGGAGGTGCAGAGTTTCTTGGGTCTAGCTGGGTACTACCGGAGATTTGTGCCAGACTTCTCCAGAGTTGAAGCACCACTCTCCACTTTGATGAAGAAGGGGAAACCCTTTGTGTGGTCAGACAGATGTCAGCAGAGCTTCTAGGAGCTGAGACAGATATTTACCAGCGCACTTATCTTGAGGCTACCGGAGGAGGGAATAGGGTACGTAGTCTACTGCGATGCATCAGGGACCGGACTCGGATGTGTCCTGATGCAGGAGAGGGCAGTGATCGCCTATGGATCACGTTAGTTGAGGCTTCATGAGCAGAACTATGCTACCCATAACCTGGAGTTAGCAGCAGTGGTCTTCGCTCTGAAGATGTGGAGACACTATCTGATGGGTGAGTGCTTTACAGTCTATTCTGTCCACCAGAGTCTCAGGTACATCTTCTCGTAGAAGGACCTGAACCTGAGACAGCGGCGATGGATCGAGTTCCTCCAGGACTATGACTTTGAGATAGTCTATACACCTAGAAAGGTGAACGTAGTAGCCGATGCTCTCAGCAGAAGGACGTGCATTCAGCTACTTGGGGAGGTGACATAGCAGCTAGACGCTTTGCATATATCCTTCGTGGATAGTGATAGAGAAGCCTATGTATAGTCATTCACAATCACTCCTCCACTTCTATCGCGGCTCAAAGAGGCACAGCGTGGGGACGCTGACTGTGAGATGCAGCGTGCATGGATATCCTCAGGATAGGCACCTAATGGATTCTCTGTGGGAGGAGAGCACGTTATCCTTTTCAGATGACATTACCATGGTACCAGTTTCTTTATGGGAGGAGGTGTTTAGGGAGTTCCACACTTCCTCTTTAGCGGTACATCCAGGAGTGGCGAAGATGTACCAGGACCTCAGGCGACAGAACTGGTGGCCGGGTATGAAGAAGGCTGTAGCAGTGTTTTTTTCTCGATGCCTCTCCTGCCAGCAGGTGAAGGCGGAGCACCAGGTACCAGCAGGCTTGGTACAGCCCTTGGAGGTCCCAGAGTGGAAGTGGAACGGGATATCTATGGACTTCGTGACTGGACTTCCACGCACTTCCAGAGGTCATGACTCCATTTGGGTGATTGTCGACCGACTCACCAAGTCGGCCCACTTCTTACCCATCAGAGAGCAGGGCTCAGTTGAGAGCTTGGGATGCCTCTACATTCAAGAGATTGTACGGCTTCATGGTGTGCCATCATCTATTGTCTCCAATTGAGATTCTCGCTTTACTTCCCATCTTTGGAAGGGATTGTAGGAGGCATTCGAGACGCAGCTACATCTGAGCATCGCCTTTCACCCTCAGATGGATGGTCAGACAGAGAGGACCATTCAGACTCTTGAGGACATGCTCCACGCATGTGTCCTCGACTTTGGTCACAGTTGGGATGACCACCTACCCTTGGTGGAGTTCACGTACAACAACAGCTACCACTCCACCATCGGGATGGCACCATACGAGGAATTGAATGGCCGACCTTGCAGATCACAGCTATGCTGGACAGATCCTGGGGATTCAGCACTTGTGGGACCGAAGATGGTCCATGCCACAACAGAGAGGGTCCAGGTCATCCAAGAGCGGGTGAGGACAGCTCAAAGCCAGCATAAGTCTTTTGGTGATAGGAGGCGGAGACCACTAGAGTTCGAGGATGGCGATTGCGTCTTCTTGCAGGTCTCACCTCGACGTGGTTTACGGAGATTTGGCTGAGGTGGGAAGTTGTCTCCACGCTTCATCGGACCATTCCAGGTCCTCAGCAGGATTGGCGAGGTGGATTATCGCCTGGCTCTACCACCTCAGTTGCACCAGGTGCACGACGTCTTTCACGTATCTCAGCTAAGGGGATATGTGCATGACCCGATGCATATCATTGACCATGGGGAGTTGGATAGTAATGATGGGGTGACTTTTGCAGAGGTCCCAGTGGAGATCGAGGACCGAAAGGAGTGGGTCCTACGTGGACGGTCGATTCCTCTAGTGCGCATCAGGTGGCATCACGGGAACCTCCAGGTGAGCACTTGGGAGCGAGAGGATAAGATGCATGCACAGTACCCACATTTTTTTCCCAATTTTATGATGTATCTTTACGGGGATGTAAAGCCCTTAGGTGGGAGTAATGTAAAGACCCGTAAAATTCAAGGGAAATTTTTTCTTCGTTTTCTATGGGATTTTACAAGAACGCATTTTCTGATGACACCTGATTCTGAGGCCCCGTGTGCCCTGAATAATTTACAGAAGTTTAGCTCGGGTACGTTCAGTGAACGAACGAGCAGGATTTTCCTAACTTTTGAACCACTGCTCAGAATCGAATTCTGAGGGCACCGATGGAATCTCAGCGCCGGTAATTGCTTAGGAACACATTTTCTGTTGTTGCGTTTTCTCGGGTGTGGTTATTAAAATTTTGGGTTAAGTAAAGAATAAAATAAAATAGTGCAACCAATTTTATTTTTTTTCTTTACTTAACCCAAAATTTTAATAACAACACCTGAGCAAACATAACTCCGGAAAAGGTGTTCCTAAGCAATTACCGGTGCTGACATTCCATCAGTGCCCTCAGAATTTGATTCAGAGCACCAGTTCAGAAGTTAGGAAAATCCCACTCGTTCGTTCACTGAACATACCCGAGCTAAACTTCGTTTAATGTTTCCGGGCACACCGGACCTCGAAATCATGTGCCTTCAAAAAATGCGTTCTTGTAAAATCCCAATGCAAATTATGAAAAAATTTTCCTTGAATTTTACAGGTCTTTACAGTTTTAAACTTAAATAAGTTTATTTTTATTATAAACAAAATAATTGTTTCCATTTAAGTGTATTTTTTACCAAAATATGGTATATAGACATTGTATTCATTAAAAAATCATTAGAAAAACATTCACCACGTTTTTCCTATTTAAATTTAATTTTAATTCTAATTTGTTTTTTAATTTTGAAAAATGGATTCCTTATTTTTGAAATATTATATGAAAATTTAGTAAATTTGTTATCTTTTATTTTAGGAAATATGAATAGTAAACATGGTATTTTTTCCCATAGTTAAGGGTAAACTTGGTAATTATCGGTAAAAATAAAATTATAAAGGTTATAAAATGACCCTAACAATTTTCCAAATTCTATTCAATGATTATTTATAGACCGAAATTATCCATGAGTAAAATTTAAGGCCTTTTGGAGAAACTTAGTTTATATTAAGTCCCTTATAATATTTAATATAAAAGAAAGTCAAACTTGTCAAAATTTTAATTTTAATAGGTATAACATTTTTAATATATGGATTTCCAAAATAAATGTTTGACCATAAATTGTATTTGGAAATCTAAAAAATTTAACTTATTAATATAAATTTATTTTTAATTTTTAGTTACAAATTCAATGCCTAAAATGCTTATAAAATGATGATGTAGTATTTATTAAATTAATGAGAAAATACAATATATGAAATAAAAAATATTAAAAAATATAATTTTAGGTAATTAATCCAATCCATGAGATACTGAGAAAAAATAACATATATAATATAATTATTTTTATGAATTTATCTCTCTTTTTTTATTTTTTATTTTAGAGTAATGAATAATATCAAATTTAAAAATAATGTTACTTCCTGAATATAATATTTTATTTATTACTTATAAATAATAAAAATATTTAATAAGGAAAAAGGTGGTAATATATTGTCTAAAATTTCATTAATTGTGCATTTAAAGACTATTTTGATGCTTTTTTCTTTTGAATAGTCATAATATAATTTAATTTCTTGACAATCTCCTATAGTGTCCCTCGCCTCAATTATTAAAGGGAACCCATTCCTTCACAAAAATTCACCCCCATGATCCTTCTAAATCATCCAAACTCAACATTATTTTACTATCCCTTTACCTATAAACATTATAGAGGTTATTATCTCACATTAAGATCAATTAAATGTTCCTAAAGGGATCCTTCATTGGGAAGATATTCAAGAGGTAACTTATTAGAACCACCTCCCTTAATTTATTTTTTCTTGTACCCTCTCCTCAAATATTTAATACGTAAAAGAATAATAAATCAAGTGTAATTTATATAATGTAATTTTTTAGTTATAATTGAATATTTTTTATCTATTTTTTTTAATCTCCTCTTACTTAATGAATGGAAACCACTGTCCCAATTATGGCGATTAACTATCTCAATGAATAATTAGTTTTAATTATTTATTTCCTCCATCATGGATTGACATAAACTTTTATTATGGATAAATAAGAATTAAAAATTATATAATAAGTAATTCCAATATCTTTAAATAATATAGAAACATAATATTAAGTAAAAAAAAACTAGTATGTGATGGATGGAAAAACAGCCAAAATAAACATCCCATTTATCATTACTTTTTATCAAATGAATCGTTATCATTCTAGAATAAAAAATAATACATGAAATCATTTAAACATATATATGTTCATAATTACCATTTCATTTCAAATTTATATTTTTAATTTCATTTGATAAGGACATAAAAAATTATAAACAAGTTTACAAATCAAAAAACCTTGAAACAAATGCTCTTAGAACAATAAAATTGATATTTATAACTCATCAAAATGGTCATAAATGATATTAATAAAATTATAATAAATAAAATAAATGAGTAATTGGTTCTGAATTAAGTTATTAAGTGATATAATTTTTCTATCTAAAACATTAAGTACATGTGTAGAACACTTTCTATCATGTGGTATGGGATATCTTTGAACATTCTTATTTCATTTTTCTTATGATTTTATTAAATTTGCCTCAATTTATCTTTAAATTTTTGTTATATAATTCTCATATATTATTTTATTATTTACCAAAATAAATTATTTAAATAAATTAATATTTCTTTAATGGGTAATTACATGTTTTATAAGGTTCCCTTCTCAATTAGTCTCAATAAGAAACCCTAATTAAAGGGAAAAACTCTTTCTCTTACCCATTTAAAAGTATATTAAATAAATTGTTTTAAGACTTCGATATTTGTCTAAAATCACTCTATTTATTAAGAAAACATTAATTTCATATCCGGGTTTATGAAAAAAATATCCATTTATTCACTTTAAAGTCTCTCAATTCTTTTCCATAAAACTGTACTGTATTGTCAAATTTATAAAGTCACATATCCACTATCATTATTGTTTTAAATTAAGTTATAAATAACTTTTAATGATCTATACTTATTTATAGTTCATTATTTTATATATATGATTTAATCACTTATTTCATTAATAAAATTATAATATCCACATTTGTTATAACTTATGGCATGATTACGATACCCATTTCCTTTCTAGGTAACCCTTATATTTATTCCTTATGATTGATTATTTATGTCACAAACATATTAATTAACCTGTTTTTATGGGTGTGTATAGATAGCGCTCCAATTTATTGGGTAATTTTTAGTCTTCGAAGACATTAGGTATGAGATTAAATAGTAAACCAAATTGATTATTGGATTTTTACACCATGTGATAGGGTTTTGGAAGTTAGCCTTGACTCTTGTTTATGTCATGTTATTTGTTTCTTCTTCTATCCAACATTTCTATGATCATATGATTCAATTTTTTTTATTCTATGCATCCTTATGTTTATTCATGTGTCATGCCTTTTATGTTATCATTTAATGAATTTTAACTCATGTGCTATGATTTATTACCTTGTTTATTACCTTTATGGGATTTTAGATCACTCTTTTTTTCTATGTATCCCCCCAGTTATCCTATGAATTTGTAGGATATAAAAGGGAGTTAAGAGATCATTATCATAATTAATAAAAGATTTTTTTTAGTATCATATTTTTAATTGGTTTTTATTATAAATATAAATATTCTTAAAATCATTTAATAATATGCGTAAAGGTATTGATTCACTGTAGTTGGTATCTAAGCATGGTCTAGTTATTTGTGGGTATTTGGACTAGAGAAAATTGGTAATAACCCTATAGATAATTACGCCACCTTGGATAACCAAGATTGAAACATATAGATTCAAAATTTAGGATATAATTTTCATTTATAAGTATATCCTATATTTTAATAATTTTCTTTTTATAAGTTTAATTGATAATTATTTAATCCCATTAATTTTATTTTTTTAGTTAATGTCTGGAAATAGGATAACAAGTGATAAAAACCAATTTGAGGAAATATGTGAAGATTTACCTAATGAACTTCCCAACCTAATGGGAATTTGATCTCTGAACATCATGAAAATCAATGCTCAACTAGTTCAAGGTAAGAATAATAACATGAATCATGTGAAATTTCATCCTTCTCCAAAGAATATAAATTTTGTTGTCGAATCATTTTGGAGAAAAATCACACCTATATTTAGTCGATCTTATGATTCCCTTATCATAGAATAATGGATAAACACAATTGAGATGAAATTCTCATCCTGCCAATTGTTAGAAGATGATATCATCATTCAAGAGATTTATCCTTTTGATGCAGAAGTTGATCGGTGGTGGAAATTGACCAATAACACTATGTATAAATATTAAATTGATTCAATGTATTGGTCATGATTCAATAAAACTATTTTCAATAAATATTTTCCCGAAACTCTCAAACTTAAGAAAGAGTGTGATTTCATAAATCTAAAGAAATGGAATATGATTATGTCTGGGTATATTAGGAAAATTTCACAAGGCTTCAAATATATGCCTCTAATTTTTTCATGAACACTAAATCAAGGTGGATAACTTCTTTATTGTATTAAATCTGAGTCGATGAATATATTTTTTTATTCCAGACTTTGATAGCTATCGGAATATTTCCTTTCTTCCATTAAGGTTGAGATAGAAATTGGAAACTCTAAATGATCTCATGGGATTACAGATCAAAAGAGGAAGCTTGAGTTTAACATGGTAGGCTCTATAGATAAATACTACATAGTAAAGATAACCCAACATCCCAAATGTCAAAAGTGTAGGAATAATAATCATAGTAATTTTATAAAGGGAACTAAGAGATACATCATATATGGAAGAGAGGGGTGTCAAAATAACCATTTCCGAAAGGATACACATAATCCCTCCTATTTAGAAGAAGAAACTAAGGATAAAATAAACAATAAGTCCATAGTATAGTGTTCTAATTACAAGGAACACCCACATTATGGAATCTAATTCACACTGTGAAGGGTTTTTGGAGATAATCAACAAAAGAAACATCCCAAGTAGAGAGGAAGGGAATATGTTATCACTATCACTAAGGAGAAGCCCAAAAATTTTGTGCTGAATGGTAGGATAATTATTCATTTAATAATAAAGAATTTATTAATTGATTATGGTTTTACACATTCATTCACGTCTTTCTAGTTTAGTAGAACTATTCAAACATAACCTCAAAATAATAAAATTGGGTTATCTATGGTAATAGAGAATGAGGAGATTATTGAATCTAAAGAATATAACTCATCCTTGGTAAATGATTGTGGATTAAACCTTCCATAAAGTCTCATCTTAGTACTTTTGGTGGATTTTGATTCTATTTGGGGCTTGGATTTTCTATCATTATACAAATTCATCATCAAAAATTGTGAGATGAAGATCACACTTCACATCCAGATGCATCCTCCAATTATATAAAATTGTAAGGAGGAGTATAATTATCTTTCAAAATCATCAACTCAAGTGTGGATATTATTTCATAATGAGAATTAATATCTATCTTAAATTATTATGATAGAAGAGAGTATCATACATGAAGACATGCCCATTATAAAGGACAACATTGATATGTTCCCTAAAAAATTTATGGTCTTTCTCCACATTGAGAGGTTGATTTCTCAATTGATATTTTTCTAGGATATATTTCCATGTTAAATACATCTTATATAATGACCACTATTTAATTATAGGAATTAAAGGAGAAGATAAAATAGAATCTGGATAAGGGTTTCATAATCCTGAGTGCTTAATTGTGGGGTGCACCTGTCCTCTTCCTCAAGAAGAAGGATGTATCAGTGAGTCTATGTATTGATTCTCATGATCTAAATAAAATCATGTTAAAGGAAAAAAATCCCCTTACATGGATAGATATCTTGTTTGAATAATTGTATTGGACTATGTATTTCTCTAAAGTGGACCTTCAGTCAGGATATCACTATGTAAATGTAAAGAAGGATGATATTACTAATCCCACCTGTTTGATATGGTATAGACACTATGAGTTAATAATGATGCCCATTGGAATCACTAATTTCTTATAAATATTCATGGAATTACTGAATATAGTCTTTAGAGATTAACCCACAAAATTGGTGGTTGTCTTTATAGATGAGATTGTGATATACTCTAAGCTAAATTTAGAGCATTATGATTATTTATATATTGTTATAAAGAAATTATAAAAGTAGAACCTATGTGAAATTTATATTCAATTTGAGTTCTAGATGGGGGAAGTGTCATTCATGGGCCATGTTATGACAAGAAAATTGATATCTGTGAACACTTTTAAGAAAAAGGCAATTGAAAATTGTCCTAGATCAACATCTATAATGGTGATCATTAGTTTACTTAGCATAAAATAGTATTACAGAAAGTTTGATAGAAACTTCTCATGATTATTAAAATCAATAACAAATTTGAATTAGAAGTTAGTAGTATTTTTCTAGACCGGTTAATGTAAATACTAATTTAAGTAGTTGAAATAAATGTTTATCACCACACCAGTACTTATAATACCCACTAGTAGTGATGTATTCATGGGTACATTGATGAATAAAATAATTCATTATGTAATATACTAATTATTAATGATAAATTGATTTCATATTCCACAAAATAGATGAATTTTCAAGAGAAAAACTATCACACATCTGATTTGGAGTGGGTGACTATGATCATTGTATTGAAAATCGGGATTAATTATCAATATGGTGAGAAGTGTGAGATATATACTGATCAAATAAGCCTAAAATATATATTAACACAAAGGTAGATTAGTATGTTACAAAAAAATAAGGTTAGATATCATCAAAGATTATGACTACTGAATCCACTACCATCATGGTAAATTGAATAAATTGGTTGATTCTCTAAGTAAAAGGGATCCTACAACTTTATCAATAATGAGAATTGAGAATGATAAAATATTATTATAATTTAAATGGATGGATATTGGAATAATTATTAAAGGAACATAATAATTTATTGATAAAGCTGTTTCTCCACCATAGCTTATGGAGAAGATAATGGATTCTCTAAGGAATGATGAGGAAATTCATAAATCAGTGTAATATATCTGAAATGGGAAATCCTTAGAGTTCAAAATTGAAAAATAATGAAGCATAATATTTAGGTCACAAATATTTTTACCATAAAATCATGAGATAAATAGGAATATTTTTAATGATTAACATAGACCAAACATCTCCGTCCACCGAGGGAGCATAAAATGTATTCTGGTCTGGAAGAGAACTATTGGTGGGATAATATGAAGAACGAGATCAGGGAATATACATCAAATTTTCTGGTATGTCATAAATTGAAGTATTAAAGTAAAATTTCTAATTGAATTATTAAACCATTACATATACCTATATGGAATTGGGAAATCATCTTGGAGAACTTTTTCACCGAACAACCGAAGTCATCCATCAGAAAAAAATCTATATGGGTGGTTATAGATCATCTTGGAAAAGATATATCACTTTATTTATATTAAATAAATTTTCTCACTTCATCACTTAGAATGTAAATACATCATATAAGTGGTGAGAAAACATGGAGTACCATTATTGATTGTATCTGATCGATGTCTAATATTTACATTTATATTTTGAAAAACACTTTAAAAAATCTCTAATCACTAAGCTAAACATTAGTAAAACATACCACCCTCAAACTGATGGCTAGTATGAGTGTACAATTTAAAAAGTGAAATATATGATGAGATCATTATCAATGAACTTCAAAGGAGGTTCAGATCAATATCTTCCACTGATCGGGTGCTCTTAAAACAATAGTTTCTACTCAAGCATCCAATTGGATCCATATGGTTCCCTTTATAGGGAGATATGTTGGAAACCTACCTATTTTGATGAATTTGGAGAACATGAGATTCTAGTATCTGAAATAGTATAGGAAATTGTAAAAACTATGAATAATATTCAATATCACATCAAGGCATCCCAATTTCAATAGAAGATCTATGCAGGCAATCATTAATGGGACTTAGTGTTTGAGGTTAGAGATATAGAATTTCTCCAATTATTAACATGGAAGAGAGTCTTGAGATTTTTAAATAAAGGAAATATAATTCCAAGTACATTTTTTCCATCCATATTCTTGATCACATCATAGATGTGTCATATCGACTATCACTTCCACTAACAATTTCTCAGGTACATGATGTATTTCGTTTATCCCTCCTGAGGAAGTATATACCAAGTCCTTAACACGCACTTAATTAATAGGTGGTAATGATTGAAAATTATCTCTCATATAAGGAGAAACCATTTAAGATCTTGGACTATGAAGATACTCTTCTATATAATATGACCACTCAATCGGTTAAAATACTATAGAGAAAGTACAAATATGAAGAGGTAAAATGGGTGTTGGAGGAAGTGATGAAGGAGAAGTACCGCCACCAGTTTTTACCTATGTACGAAACAAATTTATGGAAGAATTTAATGATGTGGAATAATGTTACACCCTGATTTGTTTATAAAATATTTCTCTTTAAAAAAATTCATTTCTTCGATAGCTAGTGGGGCATGCAAAATATAGTTTAAACAAAATGTGATATAATAAAATATTATTATTAAAACATGACCTTGAAAACATAGCCACTAAATTGAAAATTGTTAATATGAATTACCATATTATAAAATATATTTCTTATTTACTATGAAATTAACAATTAATTTTTAGTAAAGTAATTTTTAAAAGAATTATATGGAAAAATTATAAAAATTGATGTTTTACACTCTAATAAAATATATCTTATAAAATAAAATTTATTTTCGAAATCATAATATCATAATTTTTCAATGGTGAAATTTTGATAAATTTATAAAATATTAATAATTTTAATGAATAGTGAAAATACTAATAAACATTGAAAACTATATTTTTATTTTATATAATTTACAAATTAAAATTATATTTTGTATATTTACAAAGTTTAATTAGTTATTTATTATTAAAAATAATATAATATTGTTCATTGTAATTAATTTTTTACATTAATTTGTAATAACAACAGTTTATACTTAAAAGGAAATCTTTCTGAAAAAAAAGATTCATTGTTTTTCACTAGTTTAAATTTAAATTAAATTATACAATTTTTTATGTTTAAATTATATAAAATGGATTCAATATTTTTTCAATCATGTGGTCCAATTTATTAAATAGACCACTTTTTAACAATATGAACAGTAACCTTAGTAATGGGTTTTACCACAATTAAAGGTAAATTAGGTAGTTAGGGTTAAAACTGAAATGATAAAGGTTATAAAATAAACCTAACATCTGTCCCAATTATATTGACTGAGTAATTTTGAAAAAAAAAACATCCATGGAAAAAATTTTAAGACCATTTTTGGGAAACATACATGACACTAATTCCCTTATTGTATTTTATTGAAAAAAAATTAAAATTTGTCACAATATTTTTTTAAGAAGTATATAATTTTTTATATATAGTATAATATAAGATATGGTTGAAAATAAATAATATTTTTAAACATAAAATAATTTCTTCAACTAAATTTGTTTTCAATATATAGGGAACAACTAAATACCATATATTTAACACAATGATGATGTAGTAATTATTATATCAATAAAAACCAAATAAATTCTATTAAAAAAAATAATAAATATAACATTTTAGATAAATCATATTATACAATAATTATATTGAGTAATATGACATGTATAGGATATAATAAAATATTTTTTTTTTCTAATTTTACTATTTTTTTATTTTTAATGTTATTGTAATGAATAATATCAAATTTTAAAATAATGATAATTCATTAATATAATATTTAATGTAATTATTTAGAAGTAATAAAAATATTAAATTGTTTAAATGGGCTAGGACATGGTCTAAAATATCAGACATTGTAAATTTAGATTCTATTTGGAAGATTTTTTCTCTAGAATAGTCTTGTTATATTTTAATTCATTGAGAAACTCCTAAAGTTCCCCTCACCTGAATTATAAAATCGCACCCATTATTTAACATTATTTTACCTTGATGAGCCCTCTATGTCCGCCATATATTACAATATCATATTATAAACTTCCCTAGACACATTATATATGTTATTTTCTCACCAAAATACCAATTCCAAATCCCGTAAGGGATCCTTTAAGGAGAAGATATTCAAGAGGTAACTCTATAAACCACCACTATTAATTTCTTTTCTTCTGGTAACTTCTCCTCAAATAATTAATCAATCAATGAATCAAAAATATAGTATCATGTATACAATTTAATTTTATAGTTTTCATTTAATATTTTACATCTATCCCTTTCTCTCATCTTCTCTTACATGAATAAAGTAAACCATTGCCCAAATTATGGGGATCAGCATTCTCCGTGGATAATTAAATTTCATTATTTATTAACCCCTTAATAGAATTATATAAAACTATTAATATGGAGAAATAATATTGTATTAAGTATATTATAACTTATTTTACTTTATTTAAATAATACATAGGAAAAATATTAACTAAAACAATCTACTTCATAATGGATGAAAAAACATCGGAACTAAACTAAATATTTATCATTATTGTTTAATCAAATAAATCATCATCAAGATAGAATAAAAAATGATACATAAGACTATTTATAAATATTTAAGTTAATAAATACCACTCCATTTCACTTCTATAGGTTCATTTCCTGTTGATAAGAACATCCATATTTATAAAAATTTTAACCAACCATGAAACCATAAAACAAATATTCTCAAAATGATGAAAATGATCTTTTTAACTCATTGAAAGATTCATAAATGCTCTTAATAAATTTATAATAAATAAAATATTATTATAATAGGTTTTAAATAAAGTAATTAATTTATCAAATTTTATTATAAATTACCTTAATTATAAGTTCATAATTCTTTCAAACATAAGGTAAGGGATCTCTACGAACATTCATATTTCTTTTGGGTTACACTTTATTTCCATTTACCTATATTAATCTCTTAATTATGATTATATATTTATACTATATTATTTTTTATATACCAAACCAATATATGAAACTCAATTTAATCATAATTGTGGGGGAATTAATATTTTACACATTTCTGTACCCAATTCCTCTCAATAAGAAAACCTGATTAAGGGGAACTTCACTTTTTTTATCCATTTGAATGTAAGATCCATAAACTATTTCAATCAACCAAAAATTTTCTAAAATAATTTTTTAAATTTTTTAAAAAATATTTCATTTCATTGTTTATAGAAACAATTATGCCTTTTTTGTCTTAAAAAGACCTTTATTATTTTCCCTAAAACTACACATAAGTGGCCTATTTCTATGGTTTTCAAGACACTCTCATTCTTGTTTTCATTTTAAATGGATATTAAGATTTATAATATATTATAATCTATATTTTATGGTTTTATATAAATTATTCAATATTTTTTTCATGGATACCAATGTTATATTTCTTTTGGTTATACCTTATGACATGATTACAATACCCATTTCATTCCATGTGTAACCTTTATGTTTATTCCTTATGTTTTATTATTTATGTAGATTATATATGAATTAACATGTTATGATGGGTTTTCATAGATATATCTCTAGTAAATTAGGTCATTATTAGTCTCATGAAATCTTATGTGTGATAATAGATAGTCAACCTAATCTATTATGGGACTTGGTCCACCATGTGATATACTCTTGGTAGTTAACCTTGAATCATGTTTTTGTCCTATAATGTTTTTATTCCAATTTCCTAAATTTCTATGATCATATGATTCCATATTCTAAATTCTATTCTTTCAAATGTTTCTTTAGGATCTGTTTCTTTTATGTTATCATGTTGTTCCTTATTACTCATGTGCTATAATTTATTCCCATGCTTATTCCCCCACTATGATTTCTATCAATTTTTTTGTCAGTGTATTCACCTGGTTATCTTAAGAATTTATAGGAGATCAATGGGAGTTTGGAGTTCATTATGTAGACTAATCAAATATGTTTTATTTTAGTTTCATGTTTTCAAATTATGTACTTATTCTTCAAAAGACACTATAATTTTCGATCCTAGGTTTTTATTTTATGGATAAATATGTGTAAAATCAGGTAATAATTTTTGGAAGAGTTTTGGGTAAATATATGGATAATGATAAATGGAAAATGTCTTTGATGGATCCACTAATATCTCTAATTTGAAGATAAAATTTCCAAAAAAATGTAACCTTCCATATCCCAAATTCAAAGTTGGTAATATTTTCATTCATATATTCCTTTAATAGTTTCTTTAGTACATTCCTTAAGATATCTTAATACACTTACTTTCTATTAGAATATATAATTATATCATCAATAAATATTACCAAAGATGGATCACGGTAATCTACAAATACCCTATTCTATAAATCAAAAATGATTGATGGGGAATTAGTATGAACAATATGAATCACATTAAATTCTAAGAGTCCATGCCTCATATGGAATAATTTCATGGTTGTATATTCATTTTTTACCCACATTTGACAGTATCCATATCGATGCTCAATCCAAAAAAATTATTTAGATCCTCATAACTGATCTAAATAATCACCAATATATAGAATATGATACTAATTTTTGATTGTGATCTTGTTAGGTTCCCAATAATAAATGAAAATCTGAATTGGACTATCTTTTTTATTAGTATAAAGAAAAGACATAGCCAATGATGATACACTTGGCCAAATAAATCAATTAGCAATATTATTCTTGAGTTTCTTCTTTTATTCCAATAACTCAATCATAGATATTTTATAAATTTTCTATGAAATTAGTGTAGCACCATACTTGAGTTATATTAAAAAATAAACTACAATATTTAGTGTAAGACTAGGATAATCTTCCAAAAAGACATAAATAAACCCATATAAAATAAAAATATATTTCATTTTGTGTTTTTATTGTACCATATGAGATAAATACCATATTTGAGTAGGAATAGAGATGCATTATGTGTTTTTAATTTATATTAAAAGTTTATATTTATTCTATCATCATTATATGATCATAATTTGGTTCAAAACATTAAATATAAATTCCTTTCCTCTTCAAATGAAATGGTATTTATATAATTAAATCAAATCCATGCCCAAAATAACATCAAATTAATCTAGAGGGAGAATAAAGATATTTTCATGAATTACATTCCCAAAAACACCAATCATAAAAAAATCATAGATTTGAGATGTGCCCATCATTTATTTATGAGTTTTATCCACTAATTCAATATCTAATCATTAGAATGGTATTATTATATGCTTATTAAATTCTCTAGATATAATAGAGTGTCTATGTAAAAAAATTAATACGACAATAGTTGTTCTAGAATGAATATTATGTTTATCTTTCACTAGTTTATTATCCTACTATACACTGGAAATATTTATCATAAGAGATTTACCTTTGTCTATGGGACTAAAAGGTTGATGATATTTATCATCATAATTAACCCTCATATTCAACTATTGGTTATCATAATTCATATAATCCTTTCATTTTAAATAATGGAATTTGGGTGGTGATTTCTGGGGAGCTTTCTCTACATTAACATCATTAGTAATCTTTTTCATATAACATCATAATTCTATTTATTAATGAAATTAATTTCTACACTTAAATAATTTTCAAGTCCTCTTAAGATAATTACCTATAGAATTCATTCAAATCTTTTAGCAAAATGGAAAATCATATTTTCCCATCCATGGCTTTTGTTAATATAATTTATTTTAATTCCACGTTTATTTTCTTATCAAAACCATGAGATTGATAGGTAACATAAATATACATTTCTACCTTGATAGAACATAGAATAGTTAATTAATATCGATATAGGACCTTTATGTATAACAACCTTCTGAAACTTTGTTTTAAGCCACTAAAGAATCAAATAATATTACTTTCTAGTTCAATGAAAATAACAAATGTATACCTCACAGGTGTTGGAAAATTTTATTTGTTTTTAAATGGGTTCATCATTATTCTTACTTAGCTAAAAGAATTACTTTTACATTTCTATATGAAAATAATCGTAATATACTTATTGAAAAATAATATTCTAAACTTTTCTCACCCCATAGATTTAATTCTTTTCTTATTTTCTCATGTTCTTGATGAGATTCTACCATTTATCTTCTACTCCTTCGAAATGATAAAAAACCAAAACACCCTTCTAATTATTTGAAACCCAAGGAATTAGCAATATCATTATTGTGGAACTGATCCAATTCCCATAAAAATAATTAATTAATAGTCCAACTATAAAGGCAGATATTTCCTCATGAAGGACTCAACAGAATATTATACCCTCCTTTTATTTTTTATAAGATCAACCTAGTGTACTGATTTAGAAAGTTACATATATATATATCAATGGTATTATTTATTATATATTTCATAACATTTCGTATTAAAAAAAGTTCATATTAGAGGATTTTTTATAGGGTCATGCACAACCCCCTTTAAATTTATTTTAGAGGGGTTATGAACAAACCCCACTAATCATCAAATTTAGAGGGGGTTCACAACCCCTTTAAAAAGTTTATCATTTTTTATTTCGAATATAAGATTACATTTTAAAAGAATTTATGTTTAAACTTCCATTAATTGAATAATTAGTGGCCCTCTATCGTCAGTTGGATTTTAGAGGTTCTATATATATAATATTGATTTGGATATATATTAGAGGCTATATATATAACATGGTTTTTTTTAAAGAAAATACTATGGTTTCACAACCACCTCTAATCTCTTAAATTAGATGGGGTTCAAGAACTGATGTTAACCCCTTAGATCAACATGTGTTTTTTACCCCTTCTAATTTAAGAAATTAGAGGGGGTTCATGAACCATTGTTAATATCATTCATCAGAAGGGTTTTTAAACCTTATAAATTAAATTTTATTTTCTAAAATAAATGTCACATAAATTCAAATTTTATAGTATATGTGTGTGTGTGTGCATGTGTGTGTACACACACACATATATATATATTGCATAAACCAATTATATAAATGTATTTATATATATTATAAACTCACATATATAATAAATATTGTTTATAAATACCTTAAAGAAATAATTATATATATATATATATATGTATACATATATAAATATTGGTATTAATAATATTAATATAGTTATAAATATATTTATTTAAATATATTAAATATAAATATTGTTTTATAATTACTATTAATTTTTATTATGTTTTATATTAAACATATATTATATAAAATATATTGTAATTGTATAATTCTGTATAAATAAATTTATATTATATTATGTATAAAAATAAATATAATATAGAAAAAATTAGAATTAAATATAAATATAAATATTATATATTTATATTATTTATATTTTATTATTTATAAATTATTATATATAAATTTATATATATTATGTAATCTGTATATATATATATTTCAGTTTACAATATTAATTATAAATTAGTTTAATAAATATATTTATATATTTTAATTATTTTATAAATATTCATTTATATGATTGTATTTAATTGTATTTATGTGTATATATAAATATAATTGTATCTTTTTATGTAAATTTATGTAAATTTATTTTTTTAAATTTAATTTCATATAATATTAATTATATATAACCTAAATGCATAAAAATATTATATAAATATATAAATATATATAATTTATTTAAAAAATATATCATATAAAAACCCAAGATTCTAGTTTTTATAATTTATATAATAATAATTAATATATTTTCAAATAATATTTTTATGCTTTTATAATATATATAATTAATATTATTTGATATTCAATTTATACAAATAAATATATATTAATTTACATCTTATTATAATAATATAATTATTGAAATACATATATATTAATTTACATAATATATTACAATTATATTTATTGAAATATATATATATTAATGTGCATAATAATAAATATATGTATTGAAATATACGATATAAATATTTTTATAAATAGTATTTAATATAATATTAATTAAATATTTATAGAAATTATATTTCATATAACATTATATAAATATATGTATAAATTTTGTTTCATATATAATATTTATACAAATTGGATTTATTGTAATATTAATTATATATAATATAAATATTATTATAAATTTAATTTCATATATATTTATTTCAGATAACATTAATTATATATAATATTATAAAATTTATACAAATATATATATATATAATAATTTACATAATAATATACATATGTATTTAAATAAATTATATATATATATATTAAATAAATATTATATATATATACAATATAAATAATAATTACATAATATATAAATAGGTCTTTTTTTATATAAACAATTTACATAAATATATGTATAAATATACAAATATATGTGTATATACATAACATAAATGGACTTATAAAATATATACTCAAATGTATTTAAATACATATATAAATATGTATTTTATATATATGTATAAATTCTATATAATGTAAATTAAATTTTATATAAATAAAAATTAAATAATATGTAGATATATACAATAATTTATATAAATATAAATTTAGGTTATATATATGTGTATTTAAATAGTTATTGATATAATATTTATTTGTATTAGTTTCATAATATATATAAATACAATAATGTATAAACATGATATTAGAATGGAATTTCCATGGCAGTGGAGGCGTTGGAGTTATATTATTGAGGTCTGGGATTCAAAACCCACTCGAGTAAACATTTAAAACCCTTATAGAATTTCTAGGTGGCATGGCTGCATGGGTGAATTGGAACTGGAGGGAATGGGGATGGTCCATGGTTGATGTACTAGAATGGGAGGGTCACGTGTCTGACAATGGAATGGAAGGTAGTGAGGGTGTCTTGAATAGGAGGGTTTCATGTGACACATTTGGAACAGGAGGGAGAGGGGTTTCATGAACTGGAGTGGAGCAGCCACTGGTTACTCATAGCAAATGATTGAAAAAAATTATTTATATATAGTCTTGGATATCACTGCTAATATGGTTCAATTTGAGGGGGTAACCCCCCCCCCCCTTCCCCCTCTAATTGAGTATTAAATAGATGTGATATCAGGAAATTCCTCAAATATGGATCATACAACTCAAATATTAATGATTAAAAACTACTGCTAATTTGATCAATTATTTATTGTGGTTAAAACCTGCTTTAAATATAGATTATGTGGTGAAATTAGAGGGGGTTTTATCCTTCTATAATAGAAATGTTTCTAAATTATTCATTACTTTACCTGTGGTTCCTCAAATCCACCTCTAACAATAGTTGATGGGAGCATTAGATGAAGTTCTTCATGAACATCATGAATGTGTTTAGAAGGGGATATAACCCCTTCTGGTCCCCATTATTGAAAATCCTCTGAAAGAACAATGTAATCCACAATTATAATAGTGATAAACCATATAATAATGAAAAATAATTTATATTATGTCCAAATAATTACACCTAATTTTCAATCTTTGACACCTTTGGATTAACCTCGGTTATACATGATCATCATCTTTTCACTCCAACACAGAAAATATTTTTTAATTTAATAAAGAAAGGAAACAAAACTACACAATCAGTGGTGGAAAATTGGTTCATCCCAAGAGAAACATCCTTACATGATGATCAATTAAATAAACATTCAACCACATTCATAGTTGTTACCCCTAGGTACATTAGTTCCATAGCCACATCAACTTCAATGTATCATGATAATAATTTAAATTCTAGTAAAACTACAATCCTTTATTTGACACAAAATATGTCATTCCCCTAAAAAATTACGTATTCCAAGGGTTCTTAGTAATGATCTCTCATTCTTGTTTCCTAAAATAACAAATCCTTTCTCGGATATAAAATAATGTGAACCAAAAATTTTATTTTTTAATATTACATATTACAAAATAAATATTCATTACATATCATTTTGATCTATTCTAGAGTCACAAAGGTTTAGTGTTTTCGAATCTTGGATAAACAAACAACTGATTCCAAAAATAAATTCATAATCTCCCCCTAAGATCTTCATGACTAGAACCCTTCTTAGACTTATCATGCCTAAAAACATTCTCCATATCCTATGAAAAAAGAAACTATAAATTAGCTGACCTAATATGATTAGTATGTGTTAACAAAATAGATCCCAATGATAATTTATGTATAACATTAGCATAAGGTTATTGGAAGATGAGGTTTAAATTTGAAAACCATATATGACAATTGATATGCCATAATCATGAGTCATAGAACAAATCATGGAATGTCATCATATATAAATCATAAAGAAATCAAATAATTTCAACCTTGAGAGAAAAGCATTAGAATAAGTTCATATCATAAAATAGAGGAAGAAAATGTGGAAAGATCATAATCATATATATCGTTGGTCACAAATACCCAAAAAGACATTAATCACATGTTAGGATTTGTATAAGCACCCATTTACCCACATTGTACTTGAGATAACATCATTTATACTTTATTTTAGGTTTCATATAACCTTATTGTTGCCCTCTTTTGGGCTTGGAATGACCACATTTTTTCTTTTTGATCACACAAAACCTTAATTTATACCTAATAAATTATAGTTATATAAAAAATCCATTGATTATATAATCATAATCCACTTATATGTATGACATGATATCATGAAAAAATTTATCATTCCATCATAACATAACACTTGGAAAATAAAACTGGTTTTATTAGTAATTCATCATCATAATCATAAAACATCGAGGGATTGAATAAAAAAGATATCATATAATGAGTCATATAGTGAAGTATCTATAACATTAAATAATTCTATCTTATATGAATAATTCTAGTAAAGGATCATTAGAATATTTCATCAATAGAATACAATTTTCCTTGGAAAATAACTTTTTAAAAATATCATGTTTTCCAAAATATCATATAAAACAATTTAGATTAAAAAGAACCACATAAAATGGAAAAATAATCTTCAAATCACTGATTCTTCATAATGATGGAAAATGCTTTTTATACCTTCTACATTAAAATAAATATTAATTTCACATTTTCAGAAAAATGTCAAATGTACATCATTCAAAATATGATAAAAAGATTTTTTTTAATATTTTTGTAGAAAATATTAAATTTTTAAAACATTAAATCAATGAATGATTGTAAATTTTTAAGATAATATTTGGAAACATTTTAATGAAAATATAGATCTTTAAGAGTAGGATTCCCTAATGAATAATAAAACATTGTTGGTTGTCCATTAAAATATTCATTTTGAATTTTTATTGAATAAAAAAGAACAAAATTAATGGAGAACATATATTCCATATATGTAACATGAGGAGATGAAAATATGTCGTATTTTCTAGATTTATATCATATCAATTCATTATTAAACAATCCTAGTAAAAAAATGATATTATAACATAAAACCCTTCCCTCAAGTCTGTCCTATATCACACGAACTCTATAATCCAGTGTAAAAAATTTAAATGTATAAAAATTAAATTAGATAAAAATATTTACAACCATATAACAATATATAGTTCATTTATAAAATTTTAACACAAATTTATTACTAAATCATTATTAATGATGTCATTTTCGAGTGTTACCTTTTTCATTTTTTAATGAGGATTTATTTTAAAGGATCCAGTCCTTGTAATATTATCATGGTTAAATTATATATAGTGTGTAAAAAATGATATAATTATAATGTATATCCATTAAATAAATATTTATAATCTTCTATAAATCATACTTATAAAAAAATGAACTACACTGTTCAAGGTGACAGTAGTTTGTACATACCCATAAAAAATGATTCCATTTTCTAATTAAAAGATTAAGATAAAGATAAATAATATTTTATAATTGAGGGATAATTGTTACATAATAAATATAATACATATATATTTAATCCATTACTATAAAAAATCATTATATATGGTAATAGATACTGAATAATATCGCTACGTGGAGGCGTAGACCACACATACTGACATGCGATACATTAATTTCATATTTCATATAAATGTGGTGAAAAAAGGATATGTCATATGCATAAGGATATATATATATATTTTACTGTAATAAATAAAATTATAGATACAATAGGTTTATAAAAGGATTAATAATAAATAAAATTCAATGTACTCGAGTAAGTTTTATAACTCTTTATTGAAAAACCTCATTTAGAAAACACCTTATGCCTTGAAAGTATGATATTATACCCAATATCAGACCTCTAAGATTTATTAAGGTGTGTTATTATGGAATTATGTTATTTATTGGATGAACTAGAAGGATCAAAATCGTTGAATAATGGAGAATAGAATCCCCCCTTTGATAAGTGATGGGAGGGACCTTTGAAATAACTAAAGTATTAAAATAATATATAATAACTTTTTAATGTTACAATAGAACTAAATTGATATATTTCAAATAAAAATTGATTATTTTTCTAAATCCACTTATACAATAAAATTCATAGGGGTTTATTTTTTGATTTAACCCTCATATCTTTGCTCTAACACCCCATTAATCATTTTGACTATTACCACAACATCAATGTTATTTACTATTCACTAGCCATAAAAGTTATTATAAAGGAAATGTGGAACATTAGTAGAAAATGGTATATATTATTAAACATATACCATTATATTTAAAAAATGTACTATTTTTAAAAAATTTAAATCATTTAATAAAATATAATTTAATATAACATACCATTAAAATCATTTTCAGAAATATTCACATAGTTAGACATTAAAGACAACAAGATGGAAAAAAAATTTAATCCAATATTTTAAGCTGAAAAATTATTTTATATTTATCTAAAAAATTTATAAAACATTACATAATCCAAAATATATTAATTTGAATGTATTTAAAAAAAGTATTTGTTATTTCTATTACATGAACAAGTACTTTGTTAGTGTCGCGTAAGAATATAAGGTAATTATTCCATTACAAATAATTAAAATTTCATTTCCATGATAAAAAATTTATTAATAGTCTAAATAATAATTTATAAATGAACATAAGCATTATTTATTCCAATGAAAAAATATTTCAGATATTAATACAAAGTGAGTGACATTTTGGATTTATTCATTGATTAAAATTATATAAAGGTTGTTATTAAAAAAATAGGACAAAGTTATTATATATTTAAATATGATCAATAAAAATTCATCCAATAGAGGAAAGTTTGGTGATATATTTTATTTTAAATCCATACCACATTATTGGTAACATTAATTACTCGATTTACCCATATAGAGTTGAAAGATATTACCATGATTACTATTCATAATGATTTAAAATAAAGTTGATCAATTTTAAATACAAAATTAATTTATTTTTTATATATAAATTAAAAATTCTAAGATCAAATTTATTGGAGTCGAATAAATCAATTTTTAAATCAAAACTCAAAATCAAAAGATAAGTGTTTTTTAGAAAATTAAATATTTAATAAAAAATAATAATTTATTCTTATTGCCTTCATAGTAAATAAATTTGATGATTTTTAAACAAATTGATTTATGTTATAACATATAAATTTCAATAAATTTATTCATCAATAGTATTTAATTTATTTTATGAAAATAAAACCACATTTCATAAATAAAACATTTTTCAGAAAACATCTTGTCTTTTACTTTAAAATGAATTTATAAATAAATAAATAATGTGTATAAATTTGTTTTTATAATTTATTTAGAGTTATTAGTTCAATACAATTAAACAGTTTGGAATCAAAAATAATAATGAGTATGAGTTTAATATTATAAGACAGTTCTTATGAATATAGTGTTTCATGAAAATCCTGTTATTGAATACATCAATGTTTATTTAAAATGAAATACATATGAAATTATTGGGTGTTAGAGGCCCATAATTCTCTATAAAGTGTTAATAAATGAATTTTCAGAGTTTTTTCTAGCTGTATGACATAAATATACCCTTCAATAAAAATTTCAATCCTCTAGAAATACCCTATAAATTTTTAAAACAAACCTTACCATTTTTATAGAGTACAAATTTATCTAAAACCATATAAATAACTCAAATTATGGGTGTTAAATTCACCCAACATTGATATTTTGATATTTAAAAAGTTATAGGAATATAGTGTCCAATAAAATCTTACACTTTTACTCTAATTTAAAATTTTCTCTCTCTAAAAATTCCTAATACATCTAACCAAGTGGATATTAAACAAATAACAATGTTATGCATCTTCCTATCATCACTTTATCTCACATATCCAAAATATGGATTGAGGAGTGAACAAATTTTGTATCCCACTTGTTATTATTATGATCCAACCTAGTCATGTTAATAGGACCTGACCAATGTGGCTAAGATATATGGGAAATATTATGAATTATTTTTAATTGATGAGATCACTCTAACCAATATTAAACCTCAAAAATGCTCTCATGAATCTCCATGTGACTGATGTACTAAGGTGTTTTCATCCCTTTATTACCAATCAAAAAAATTATTAACCTTCAAAGTACTCAATAAAATACATTAATTTTCACCTCTAAAGATAATAGAAAGTTATGATGACCTGAATAACATATATAATATCTCTTATCCAATTTCATTCATTTCCTTATCATTATAAATTACTTGATAGTATCTCATATATAGATTGATCCACAAAAAATATTTTTTCCAACCTCCAACTATGAATGTGTCGATTGATATGAATAACCATAAAATTATCCAAATAGTTTCATATGAAAAATTTAATGATTATTTTTGTCAAATGAAAAACCTAATATTTATATCAAAACATCTTATGTTGATCACATATAATCTAATAATTTCTAATAATGTATTTTTAATTGATCGATCTCACGTCACTTTAGTTTAAGGATGATATGTCATTGGCTATGTAAAATGGGTTCCTAAAAGATAATTAAATGACCACTTAATATACATGTAAAATATACTATCTGAAAAAGAGAATATGGAAATAAATATACCCTATAAATTCATAACATTATAGATATATTTTTCCAAATCTACTAAAAAATCAATCTTATAAATTTTAGTAAAGTATGTTTACATGTTGTTTCAGTCATTAATCACCCAATTGAATTATTATTTAGAAAATATTAGGTAATTTAGTGAAAAAATCCATGGTAAATTTCACACTTCACTGTATATATAGAAAATAGTTTCAAACTTTCCATTGTTCACAAGTGTTTTATTTTCACCCATTGAACATAAGATATTTTGCAACATATACTACCACCATTCACTACATACATGAAAACTAATTTTTTTTCTTAATTCTATTTTTATTTCCTAACGACTAGATTGAAAATCCCCTCTGATTGATGATAAGAACCAAGAAATTTTTCTCAACAAGAATAACCATAATGTTATCTATAAAATATATTATATAATAGGAATCATTTGTCAATCCCCAAATTGTATCCACACCATTGATCTAATAGTTTATTAACCTATTTATATTATATTTTTTACTAACAATATTTACCACCAACTAATCATTTAACAACATTATATTTCAAAAAAGTAATCATTTAATGATTTATTTAATAAATACCATGAGGATATCAAGATAATTTATATAAATAAAGGGAACTAGTGACCACCATGGATAAAAAAATATGAAATATCTTTTTGGAATAATTTTCTTTTTGAATGGGAGGTAAAATTATACTTACCACATACCATCTTTGAGATCCTTATTAGGACCTTAAACTGATCAAAGAATAAAAAATTCAAAGATCCCTCAATCTTATATTATGACTTTATATATTAGAATATAGTCCACAATATTTTTAATAGAAAAAATTAGCTTCTTTTACAAATATACTTAGTGTAAAAAATCCAATATTATCCAATATCATTGAATGAACCATCATGTTGTGTAGTGTATTTGGTGGCATTCAATGGAAACTATCTAAAAGAAGGCTCATTTATATGATTATATTGGTGTAACATTAAAATTATCTTTTTGTTGGTTTATGTATTTGTATTATAGTAAAACATTTTTGTGTCGTTTTACTATTAAAGTTAGACCTGCACATTTGGTTAAATTAGTAACCCAAAATTTTATAGTTGTGGGATGATAAAAAATATTTCCCACCCCTTATTATAAATACCCAACTCTTCCCATATTCCATTACCTTTACGATTATAAAGTATAAAAAATACACTAGAAGATGTGAGCATGAATCACTTAACATGACGTAAAATATGATGTTTTAATGTTATCAGATAGTTATGGACAAAAATATTGTTATATATGACCGTCCCCAAAATTGTGAACTCCCAAAAATTGTAGATAATTTCATTGATCATTTATCTAATTGAAAATTTTAATACCAATATGAATAGTTTCTAGAGTTTTTTCATTCTGATTTTTTGAAGAGGGATAATTTCCAAATATAGTCCCTCTTTCATCATCAAGTATCATGTCTGTTAAACCATATACAAAAAAAATCAGTAGAAAAACTAATTTGGAAAATAAATTCAATGGTAACATAAACACCCTTTGTATAAATTTTATTTTTAATTATATATTTTCTATCCATCAATTCAAATCATTACATAGTTTTTTGGAAAATTCAACTTAATACTCTAGATATTAAAATACATGTAGGGATTTCCTTTATAAATTATATTCCAAAAATTCCATCTAAAAAATTGTTAAATGTCTTTTAGAATAAAAAAACAACGAAACCCTTTATAAAATATCCTATAAAATATTTTCAATAATGTTTCTCTAAAAATAAAATAATTTTTAATAAAATAAAATCTAAGAGTGAATTATATTTTTAGAGGAACTCATTGTTTTAAAATCATACCCCTTAAAACTAATTACATATACACAATAAAATAACACCTTTAAAATATTTTCACATTATTTATTATTAATAAAAAATATTTAAAATGTTACAATAAATTATGATTAAAAAACATGGTTAATAAAATTTCCCATTACATCGTGTTCTAAAAATCGTACATATATTAATTTGATGATAGGTGTTTAGAAGAAAACTTAATTTAAAAAAAAATATCTCCATATTTGAGGTCATTATTTGATAAATAGAGATATATTTTAAAACAAATTTTTTTAATCAAGGATGATCAATTGATGGAAAAATTAAACAACCATCATCATCAGGTTATATATTTTAGCATACCCTCTGAACCTGTGGACTATAAAAACTAGTATTCAAAATTCTCAAAAAAATTCATGATAATTTAACATGATATTATTTTTAATTTCTAAAATATTCATTACATTAAACTTTTTTACTGATTGTATATATGTTCTGGAAATAAAATATAGTTTATTATTTTAATATATGTTTAAATTAACCATGAAGATAATAACTTGAAATTCATGAATGAAGTTTTTTCTTAAATTAATGTGACCTGGTAACAAATTATAAATTAATAATTGTATTGAATATGAGGTATGATATAAAAATATTCATATATGGGTATAAATGAATCCTTTTATTAGGTGTAATGGTTCTATGAACTATTTAAATGTAACCAAATATTGTGTAATTTTTAAAGTAATAAAGTAATCATGAATGTAGGAAATTATCATGAAATTTTTAATTTGTTTTTTTTAATTGAAAAATTTATTTATCAATTTTTGAGTTACCATAAAAAAACTAATTACTTCTTAGAATTTTAATTAAAAAATAATTTCATTAAATTAATATAATTACATGGGAGATAAAATTATATACCAATTCAAGAAAAAATCAATATAAAAAATATAGAAAAATTATTTTACCATTTTTTGAAAACTATTTCTAAAGTAACAATTTCATCCCCTAAACAAAAAAATAAATACCGAGAACAAGTTTAGGATTAAATTATCTAATGGAGAATTGAAAAAACATCATATGAATGATGGATTCATAATCTGATTTTTTTTACTAATAGATGATACCAAAGTATCAATGAATAAATCCATAATGATAAGGTGACAGCCAACCTATAAGTGTTCGGAAAAGATTTTAATTCCACAACAACATTTATAGAAATACGTTCAACATAAATAAGTAAAATAACCCTTTTTATATATTTTACATTTATTTCTTAAAACATATTTAATCCAACATTACCTTATGAACTAAAATATTTTACCAAATCGATACCATTTGTAATATTCAAACACTTTGGATAAGATTATAATGACACTAAAAATAGGTGTATCCCATAAAAAATAATGTTTTATATTAAATTCATAATCCAAAAAATAACATTGTGGGATGAGTTTTCATTTAAAATCATAAATTTTTGTTTAGTAATTATAATAAAAATATATGCATATCAGGTATGTGAATAACTAGACAAAACATATATAATTTTAAAAAACATACCATGGTATAATATAAAAAAAAATCAATAATCTAAATTTTAGGATTAGTTTAAAAGACTCAAAAAGGGAAATATAGTCGAAACACTATACTATACATGAAAACTACATATAATATCTTTGATCCATTGCACGTTCACTATATAATAAAAAACTTGTTTGGCCATATTTTATATAAAACATGAGGGAATAATAAAAACCAATGGAAATTATCAATACAACTATTATAAACAACTCACACATTAACTCACATTCTCACACCATAAACTTATGCGCCCCTAAAATAGAGCAACACATCACTTATGGGAGTGATCTCACCAACTCAATTCATCACATATCTAATAGGTCTGTCGAATAGACCATACTCATGGGTAGAAACATGTCTCCATACATTTTTTTTAATTGGGGGTATAATCCTTATTCTAAAAATAAAGATACCTATATTCAAGGTTAAACTAGTGAGGATATGTCCATGTGCATCATTAATACTGAAAAAAAATACAAGTCCAAGCATACTCAAAACAAAACATATTATTATAAATCCCAATAAAAAATTTTCTTTTTACTAAACACATCCAAAAATTATTTTTTAAATACAAATAAATAATAAAATAATATATCAAGTGTTTTATAAAAAGAAAAGAAATAATTTATGTTGAAAATCAAAATATTTTATGTTCTTGACATTAGTGGATTTGGGAGAATCCCCCTACCTCAAACAACATAATTAAGATATAATCACACCATACCCTCATATATTCGGCCTCTTAAATTCATCCAATGCTTATTTATAAAACTATAACCATTAAATACAAAGCACCGTAAGGGACCTTAGTAAGAAATTCCAAGAATAACGTTTTTACCAAATAAGAATGAAAATGTAGGAGAATAAGTGGACTAAAAGGTGACATACCATATTTACCTTTTCCATTGGATCCATACAATAATTGTATAGGTGTTAAAAAATGAATCCCAATATTCCAAATTGGCCTCAATTTTTTTTAAACATATAGAAATACTAGAAAATTAGAATCCAAAATATCTACTTGGGGAACACTGATATAATATAGTTTACCCAAAACCATCCATTAAACACCCACCTAACTTGAGATCACCCATTATCCATTCATGTCTACCTGAAGATTTTTCATGATTTACCATAATCACATTAAAATATTTTTCCTATCAAAATACCATATAAATCTTCCGAGACACATTCTAAGATCCCAAAACCAACCCTAATCTTTGAAGGACCCTAGAACAACCTGAGAGGGGGTGAATTAAGGTGTTAAATTTTTCTCTTCTTTACTAAATCTTGTTCTCAAATTGGAAGGAAATTGTTTAAACCTATATTGTGGATATGTGTAGTAATTAAAACATACAGAAGGAGAACACAACACTTTTTACTTGGTTCACCACTAAGGGCTACGTCGAAGAAGAATACCCCAAAAGGTTTATGGTTGTTCCAAATTCCACTAATATTCACTAGTTGTGGATTACAATGGTTTGGGAATAGTCACTCTCTCCCATGACCACTGCCTTTAAAAAGGTTTAAGGATATCTCATTACTTCCCTCGGTTCACTTTTGTTGACTCTCCATGGCTCAATACCTTGGTAGATATCTTACTATCTTTATCGACCTGAACGTCACTTCAATAGATTGGCATGAAAATTCAGTGTCTCTATTAAGCATGAGAAACTTCTTGCATCGAATTCCCGAATTGATTATCCTTTATATTCAATTATCTCCTTTAGTGAAATTGTTGAATGCAATATAACTTATTCCCTTTTTGTTCACTAGAATAACAAACTCCATTTATGATATATTCGTTTCCACGAATTGTCCCTAATTTTGGTGATTGTCTCTTATCTATGTACGACGACTACTCTCCATACTACACATGGTATGCATACCATGCACGTTATGTTCACCGTTCAGGTTCGGTTTACCGTTCCTGCTCTGCATACCGCCCCTACTCGGAGTACCACACCAACACTAAATAATGCCTCTGCTCCTCCCACCTCTTCTCCTCATACCACGCCTACTCCACATACCACACCTAATACGCTTACCACCCTTAATTGGATACTGCACCTGCTCTGCGTACTGCCCCTGATCAGCATATCGTGCCTGCTCCACGTACCACTCCTTCTCTATACACTACACCTGGTCGTGTACCGTACCTCTGCATACTACCTTCACATACTGCCTTCGCGTATGGCCTCTGTGTACTACCTCTGCGTACCACTAATGTGTACCGCCTCTTCGTACTACCTTTTCCATCTATGGACTCCTTAAAATTCTGAAAATTATTTAATCTCTCACATACCCCTTTTTATTTGGAAAAATATCTTCCACAGACTTCTCCTTCAAATCTCATGAACCGTTTTGGATTTCCCATACCACTTCGTCCTATGCATAATTTCTCATGTGTATCACTTTCATACTTCCCTGAGTTATTTAATAGAGATAATATTTTCTTATCAAATTCGATCTACCATAGTTATGGTACTTACACTCTTTATTTAGGAAAATAAATCAAAAAAATTCACCAATCCTTTTTACCCAAATTTCCAATATAGGACAATAAACCCCACATATTAAACTACATCCACATATTGCAAGCCTCGACCACGTACCACTCCTTTTTCATGAACCACATCAATCCTGTGAACCTCTAGTCACGTACTGTAAGCCTATCTGTTCACGTGATGTGACCCTCCTACGTACTGTGAAACTTCACCTTGTACCATGTGTCTACAAGTTCATGTACTACATATCTTCTGCCAATGAAGATTCATTATGTGTACCACAACTCCTTCCATGGAGAACCATTTTCGGTATCACGACCCCTTCCATGAACCATTTTTCATACCATTAACTCTTACGGTATGAATTCACCACATACCATCACTACAAACCATTTTTGGTTATGTGCACCGCACCGTGTACCATTTCCTCTTTCGGGTATGTGGCCGCAAACCATTCCCAGAACATGGTACGTGGTCCATGCTCTGAGGAACACAGTTTGGTTCTTTTACTGATTTCCTTCGTTATTCCGCACATCGTTCACTCCTATGCTGAAATCCTTCAATTTCCAAAAAACAAAATCCTGATTTTAAAGTCCAAATATTTAGAAAACATTGCGAAACAGAACCACAATAAATATATACTTCGGAAAGAACACCCATTCTAATTCAATTTCATATTTCTTTTTCATCAATAATTTTCTTTCATCACAAACATTATCTGTTTTGATATATAGTCTTTGATTGATCACATTTATCATCATCAGATTATCCAAGGAAAGTACTTCAACATCCATGTCCTCTTTCAACATCAATATTTCCGATCAACACTGAATGTGAATGGCATCATCAGATTGATCACTGTATTCCTTAATGCATGTTTCGTCATGTAAGCTCTTATATGGTCTATTCAAACATTGAGATGTTGTATGATCACTTGATAACATGAATGACTTCATCTCCTTCTTTATTTTGATATACATTGACAAATGTTGACAACAGATAAAACCTCATACATAAATTAGTTCCAATAATCTATCATTTGTATTTTATTATCAATTCCATAAAGTCCTCCAATAAATGTGTCCATAACAAAATTAAAATCTTCTTCTCTCCCTATTTTCATTTTCTTTATATCTCAAATTTCAAGTTTCTTTTCACTTTCTCACACCTTTATTAACAAGAAATACAAATTTCATGGGAAAAGTGTAACGGTCCTTTCTTAAGCAATGTGACATCAATCATTTCACTCTAAGTCTACTCGAGAATGCTCGGTGTAGAAAAGGTATTTGATTTAGACAACAATGTTTTTTATTATTCATTGACTATGACACCTAATGAGATTATAACTAATGTACTTTGGCTTCAATGGTTTTATAATTTCATTCTAGGTTGAAGAAATTTAATGTGATAGGGAATAATCAACCTGAAACATCTTCACTCCCTTCAATAAACAGATCAAAATCATCCAAGTACAATTGATAGAATAAGTGACCGTAGGAAACATCCATTTTTCTTATGTCACTAATAAATTATGTTACTCCCCATTTGTAAAATGATATTCATTTTGAGTAACCAAGGATGAGAGATTGAGAAATAATATTCCTTTTCTAATGACATGTTCTTTATGAAATTTCTAGAGTAATTGAATTTAATACCAACTAAAGTTTATACTGACTGAAATAAGAATTTTAGAAGCTTCAACATTTGGATTCCTCTCAATGGAAACACTCCTCATAATATTCATCAAAGATGATGCTTCATTATTTTAATCTTTTAATATCAATATAATAATCTTCCAAGGATAGAAACATCTTCATATTAGCTATCAAGAGTTTATAGAATTCACTATTTCTCTGGTTCTCCCCCTAAAAGCATGCTTTACCTTCAATTCCATGTATTATGAGTATAAATAAAACACAGAAATGATTGAGGGAATAAGGTGGTTTCTCCTTGCATCATCAATATGAGATTCATTGTTTAGATCCTTTCCTCAAACATGTTTGTCCATTTACAAAAGTCTTCGTTCTTCCACATCTGAACATATATTTTGATCTGTGTTTATGTTCCATGGATCTCTTCAAATTATCTTCTGATTTGCGTAGAGAATTGTTCTTTTTAACATCCTTCATTAATGATACATTATTACTCCTATTAAGGACTACTTCTTGCTCTGGTATTAAGTTTAGAATAACTTTTTCAATGTGACCATACTTCATGCATCTCTCACACAAAACATCTTTAACACAATTGTTTCTCTTGGTTTGCAATGTCTTATTCACTTTACATTTATCATGAAAAAGTTTTCCTTTTTTCCTTTACCATTATCCTTTTACTTTTTATCTTCAAGTTTCATTATTATTCTCAATTCTTTTGTCCAGATGACCAACATTCCATTCGGAACTATTACAGTAGGTTTGGGTCTTTCACATAGGTTCATTTGAGTGTCACCCATCTTAGTTCCTATTTTAGATGAATTACCATTCAATTTCGTGGATCTAAAATCCATAGTCTTGTCGGATTCCCTACTTGTTATCTTCTTGGGGAAATTTGTGTCCACAATATTCTTCTAATTTCTTCCCATGATGGATGCTTCATACTTAGTCGGAATCACAGGAATTCTGTTCTTATCAACCCTAAATTCATGTTGATATGGGCATGTACCTTCCTTGTGACGAGTTCCATTGCATAAATCACAGATGTTATCAAGCATTCCAAATCTATTTGCAGTAAATATATGCATCTAGACTTGCATATGTTTCTTCATCTTCTTTGGATTTCTTCACATTGATATAGGCTTTCTCTATAATTTTTCATTGAATGGATAGTACCAACAATCTAGTGCACAATGCCCAAATCTGTTGAAACACCAACATTGACCCACAAATCATGTCTTCTTGATGTCTTATATATAAGTTTGTTGGGCCATCATTTTAATGTGTTGTGCTATATCTAGGGAATAATCTTCCAAATTATTATTCCAATCCACTCTATCCATGGTGGTAGGTTCCTTCTCCTCACCTTTCATCAACCATACTTGTTTAGAATTATTCTTCCAACTTTCTCTTATTTGTAGAAACATATATAGAAACAATATTACAAGTTGGTACAGATGGTACCTTCAATATCTTAGCTGCTAGTGATAGATCAATGAGTGATGTCATGATATTTTTATCACATTTTAGAGGTATTTTGATAGTATAATCTTCTAGTGAAAATTGATTAGAAACAGAAACTTTTCCTTGAGATGGATCATCAATAAATGTCATGATATTCTTATCATATGTTAAAGGTCTTTCATCTATAGAATCATCTAATGAACACTGAATAGAAATAAAAAATTTATCCTTCTTTTGTGAAGTCTCAATATGTTCCTTCTCAAAATTAGTAAACTATACTTCAAATCCAAGACATTTCTCATTGAGGATGTTTTTTTATCTTCAATCATTGTCATATTCTCTTCACAATCCTCTTTATTCTAACAAATTCTTCTTTATACAACATAATTTTTTTTCTAAACCAAGTAGTCATGTTCCATGATTTTCTTGGATATACCTTCTAATTCTAGACCACTGATATCAGTTCAATTTTATAGTTTCTTTTCAAGCACATGGATCTATTCTTTAAGAGCCTTCCTAAAATTCCCTTACACTTCATCTTCTTTATGCCATTTTGAAATATTTATTTTATGTTTGTTGTTTTTTACTCAATGGATTCAATCTGTATAAAGAGCCTTAAACAATCAAGGATTTTTTCATCCAATACCCTTTCCATATTTTCTACTTCTCTTTCCAACTGGGTGATCTGAGTATGTATACATTTAATGATTCAACAATCAAATTATGTTATTTCTTTAGGAATATCGCGCAAATAATTTTCTTATTTTCTCAATTTCCAGCTCACGTGACTTAAAATATTGATCAACATCACCACTTATTTTGGAAAAATTATTTTGGGTGGATACCTGATCCACATGCTCTTTACATTCGAAGACTGATAATTATTCATTATTAGAAAGTCATGGAGAACTTGAAAATTCATCTTCTTTAGGAATGAGGGTCTTCTTCAATTTTCTCTTATATTTCTTTTTCACGTTTTTCATAGTCTTGTTTGATGTAGACTTCTTCTTAGAGGTGACTCAATCTTCATCATGACTGGACTTCATTGTTGACTTTAGGAAAGAAACTCAAATCCTCTTTTTAATAAAATTACTGAAGATTATCCAAAATACATAAACCTTATTTCTAGGATACCAATTGAAGGACCCTATACCCCCTGAGAGGGGGGTGAATCAGTGTGTTAACATTTTCTCTTATTTACTGGATCTTGTTCCCACGTTGGTAGAAACTTGTTTAAGGGTATGTGCAGTAATTAAAACATATAGAATAAAAATAAAATAATTTTTAATTGGTTCACCACTAAGGGATTTGTTCAAGGAGCATAAACTGACAAGTTTCTGGTCGTAGAAAATCTAATAATATTTATTATAAGTTCATTAAAAAAATTAGAGCTTAATAACTATGTCCCATGAACAATTCATTTACCATGGTTCAGGGATATCCCATTGCTTCCCTCGTTTCAATTTTGTTGACTCCATGTGGTTAATTGCCTTGGGAGACCTCTCAATCAGTTTATCAACTTGATGGCCACTTCAATAGATTGGCATGAAAAGTCTTTGTCTCTATTGATCATAATACCCTACTTGTAGAGAATTCCCGAATTGATTCTCTTTTGTATTCAATTTTCTCCTTTAGTGAAATTTTTAAATGCACTAGAACATCATCCATTTTTATTAACTAGAACCAAAAACTCCCTTTATGATGTATTCATTTCCGTGAATTGTCCTTGATTCTATAGACTATCTCTGATCTATGTACCATGCCAACTTTGTGTACATCACCTGGTCTACGTACCATGCTCGTTATGTGTACCATTCATGTTCAGTGTACCATGCATGTTCGGTGTACCGCCCCTGCTCGGTGTACCACACCTGCTCTGTGTCCCAACTCTACTCCACCTACCGCCTCTACTCTGTGTACCACACCTACTCCTCGTACCATGCCTAATTCGGGTACCTCCCCTGCTCAGTATACTGTTCCTACTCCACGTACCACCCCTGCTCGGCATACTGTGCATTCTCTATATACCACACCTACTCCGCGCACTATGGATCCTCCACGTACCATACCTATATGTACCGCCTTCACATACGACATTCATGTATGGCCTCTTACTACCGCCATTGTGTACCGCCTCTGCATACTTCCTTATCCTTCTGTGGACTCCTTCAAATTATTTGAATTATTTCATCTCTTTCATACCCCTTTTTCTTACACAAAATCTCTTCCATAGACTACTCCTCAAAATCTTTCGAACCATTTCGGCATTCACGTACCACTTCATCCTACGTAGAATTTCTCTTGCGTACCACTTTCAGACTTAGCCGAGTTATTACACAGTGATAATATTTTCTTATTGAATTCGTTCTTCCTAAATGATGGGATTAACACTCCTTATATAGGACAATAACTCCGAAAATATTTCCAATCTTTTTTACCCAAATTTTCAATGTGGTAAAATACACAACGTATATTGAACTCCATCTGCATCTGACAAGCCTCGACCACATAGCGCTCATATTTTTCAAACCACAACAATCTTTTGAACCTTCATTCATGTACCATAAGCCTATTGGTACGTGTACTATAACCATCCTATGAACTTTGAATCTTCACCGCATACGATGTGTCCTCTAGTCCGCGTACTTTATATCTTCCACCGATGACAATCCATTATGTGACCACAATTATTTTCACGGTGAACCGTTTTCAGTACCACAACCTATTTTGGGAACAATTCTTCATACCTTTCCCGCTTACCACATACCTTCACCACGTACCATCGTAGAAAACTGTTTTCGGTTCTATGAACCACTCCACGTACCGTTTCTGCTACCAGGTATGCAGACACAAATCATTCTCGGAACATGGTATGCAGTCTATGCACTAATGTATGCAGTTTTCTTCTTTTACTGATTTCCTTCGCAGTTCGGCATCTCGTTCACTCCTATGTAGAAATCCTTCCATTTCTAAAAATAATATCTCAATTTTGAGGTCCAACATTTTATAAAACACTAGGAAATGGAACCACCTTAAATATCTACATCAAAAAGAACACGCATGCTAATTCACTGTCACCTTTCTTCTTCAACAACAATATGCTTTCATCATGAACCTTATCTCTCATGATATATATTCTTTGATCTATCACATTTAGAATCGTTGTATTATCCTGGGAAAGTACTTCAACTTTTTTTCTTACTGCAACATCAATATTTTCTATCAACACCGAATATAATTGGCGTCATCAGATCAATCAACTCATGCATTAATGTGTGTCTCGTTATGTATGCTCTTTCATTGTCTTTTTAAATAGTGAGATGTTGCATTATCACTTTATAACATGAAATCCTTCATCTACTTATTGACATTAATATTTATTGACAACTGTAGACAAAAAATAAAACCTTATACACAAATTGGTCCTAACAATCTCCCACTTCTCATTTTATTGTAAATATCATAAAGTCCTCAAATGAATGTGTCAATATAAAAATGATAATCTTATCTCTCCCCTTTTTCTTTTTCTTTATCTCTCAATTTTCGAGATTTCATTTCACTTTCTCTCTCACTTATTGACAAGAAATACAATGTTAATGGGAAAAGGGTATCCTTCCTTTCTTAAGAAATGTTCCATAAATTATTTCACTCTAAGTCTACTTAAGAAATGATCGGTGTAGAAAAAAAGGAATTTGATTTAGACAACAAGGTTGTCCATTATTCACTGATCATGATACCTCATGAGATGAGAAATCATGTACATTGTCTTAAAAGGTCTTCCACATTCATTATAGGCTAAATAAATAGAATGTGATTGGGAATATTCAACCTGAAACATGATCAATCACTTCAAAAAATTGATCAAAAACATTCAAGTACAATTGGTAGGATAAGTGAACTTGGGAAACATCCATTTTACTTATGTCACTGATTAATTCAGTTACTCCCCCTTTAGAAAATGTTCTTCATTATGAGTAACCAAGTATGAGAGTTTGAGAAATGACATACCTTTTCCAATGACATGTTATTTATGAAATTTCCAGAGTAATTTAAATTAATACCAACTGATATTGATACTGATTAAAATAATAATTCTGACAGCTTCTACATTTGTATCCCCCACAATAGAAACACTCCTCATAATCTTCATCATGGGTTATCCTTCATCATTTTAATCTTTGAATATCATTTTAAGAAACTTAAAAGGATGGAAACTTATTCATCTTAGCTATAAAGAGTTGATAGCATTCCCAATATCTCATGTTCTCCCTCTGAGAGCATGCTTCACCTTCGATTCCCTATATTATTAGCACAATACAAAACACAAATTATTAATGGAATAAGGTGGTTTTTCCTTGCATCATCTATATGAGGAGTATGGTTTAGTGATTTTCTCAACCATGTTTCTCCATTTACGCCAGTCTTCATTCTTGCACATCTGAACGTATGTTCTGATCTGTGTTGATGTGGAATGGCTCTCTTCACATTATCTTTTGCTTTGGGTGGAAAATTGTTCTAATTAGCAGCCATCAATAATGATATATTATTACTCCTCTTAAGGTATTTTTCTTTCTCTAATATTATGGTTAGAAACCCTTTCTCAATGTAACTAGATTTCACACATATCTCACATAGAACATCTTTAAAACATGTGTTTCTCTTGTTTTGCAATGTCTCATGCACTTTATCTTCATCACATGAATGTTTTCCTTTTCCTTTATCCCCCACCTTTTCGTTTTCATCTTCAAGTTTTCTTATTCTTTTCAGGTCTTCTAGACTGATTACCAACATGCCATTTGGAACTATTGTAGAAGGTTTGTATCTTACACATGGGTTCATTTGAGTTTCAACCATCTTAGTTTCTTTTTTAGATGAATTACCCTTAAATTTCATGGATCTAAAATCTAGTGTCATCTCAGCTTCCATACATGAGATCATCATGGGGAAATGTGTGTTCATAATATTATTCTGATTTCTTCCAAAAATGGTTTCTTCATACTTAGCCGGCATCGAAGGAATTCTTTTCCTATCAACACCGAATGCATGTTGATATGGGCATGTACCGACCTTGTGACCTATTCCATTGCATACATCATAGATATTACCAATAATTCCAAATCTGTTTTCAATAAACAGATAATTTTTGACCTGCATATGTTGCTTCTTATACTCTAGCTTTCCACCCTTTGGTAGAAGCTTTCTCTATTCTTTTTCATTGAATGTATTGTACCAACAATCCTATACAAAATTCACAAATCTATTGCAGCACAAACATTGAGTCACAAATCTTGTATTTTTGATATCTTCTTTATAAGGTTGTTGAGTCCTCTTATTAATGTTTTTTTCTCTAGTCAAGGAATGATATTCCAAATTCTTCTTCCTATCCAATATAGACATAGTGGTATGTTACTTCTCCTCACCTTTCCTCATCTATACTTGTTTATAATTTTTCTTCCAACCTACAATTTTTGTAGAAACATATTTATAAAAAATATCACAAGTTAGTATGGAAGGTACCTTTAGCTTCTCAGCTGCTAGTGATAGATCAATGAGTGAAGCCCAAATCTTTTTATCACATGTTGGAGGTCTTTGGATAATATAATCTTCCGGTGAGCAATGAGTAGCAATAGAAAAAGTTTCTTAAGATGGATCATCAATAGATGTCAGGATCTTATAATCACATGTTGAAGGTCTTCTAACTTTAGAATCCTCCAATGAACATTGAGTAGGATTTGAATCTATTTCCTTCTTTTTTGATGTCTCAATATATGCCTTCTTCATATTGGTCAACTAATCTTCCAATTCATTTCATTTCCCATTGAGGATGACTTTTTGATCATCAATCCTTTCCATCTTCTCTTTACAAGCCTTTTCATTCTAATAACTTCTTCATTAAGCAACATCATTTTATTCTAAATCAAGGAGTCATATTTCATGATCTTCATGAATATACCTTCAAATTGTAGCCCCCTGATATCCGGAAATTTTTTTAGTTTCTTCTCAAGAATATGGATCTCTTCTTCAATATCCTTTATGAATGTCTCTTCCTCTTCAACTTCTTCGAGCCATTTGGACCTACTTATTTCATGTTTCTTATTTGTTTCCTCAAAGTCATCAATCTGTCTGGACAGACATAAACCTTTATGGATATTCTCTTCTAAGACCTTTTACATATTTTTTCTTAACATTCCAACTGGGTGATATCAGCTGGCATACATTGAATGATTATACAAACAATTACAGTTCTTCCTTTAGGATCATCACACATATAATTTTTTATTTTCTCAATTGATAGATCACGTGATGTAAAATATTGATCAACATCACCACTTGTGTTGGAAGCATTATTTTTTGTGGAAACCTGAGCCACCTACACTTTACTTTCCAAGCATGATATTTATTCATTACTGGAAAGGCATGGATAATAATAAAATTCATCTTCTTTAGGAATGAGGTACTTCTTCAATAGTCTATTCTCTTTATTTTTCATATTTTTCAAAGTCTTACTAGATGTAGAATTTTTCTTAGATATTACTAAATATTTATCATGTATACACTTAATTTTTTAATATAAGAAAGAAAATCAAATCTTTTTCTGAATAGAACTACCGAATAGTATCCAATATATGTAAAAATTTCAGTCTGATACCAATTGAAGGACCCTAGACCACCCTGAGAGGGGGGTGAATCACTGTGTATTCTTTTTATCTTATTTACTAGATCAAGTTCCCACATTGGTAAGAACTTGTTTGAACCTATATAATAGATATATGAAGTAATTAAAACATGTATAAGGACAACACAACACTTTTAACATGGTTCAACTCTAAGGGATTCATCAAAGGATCATACGCCTACAGGTTTTTGGTCGTACCAAATTCCACTAATCATCACTAGTTGTGGATTACAAAGGATCGGTCACAGTCCCTATGTCATTGGAACACTTCCTTTACAAAGGTTCAAGGATAGCCCACTTCTTCTCTAGGTTCACTACCGTTGACTCCCCCTGGCTCACTACCTTGCAAGACGTCTCACTCAGTTTATCAAAATAAAGGTCACTTCAATAGATTAGAATGAAAAGCCATTGTCTCTATTAAGCCTAAGACACTACTTGCATCAAAGTTCCAAATTGATGCTATTTGATATACATTTTTATCCATTAGTGTAATTTCTAAATTCACTAGAACTTATTCCCTTTTTATTCACTAGAATCACAAACTACCTTTATGATGTATTTTTTTCTGCAAACTGTCCCTAATTATGTGGACTATTTTTGATTTTCCTACCACACATGTTCTGCATACCATAACTATTCTAAATACCATGCTTGTTCGGTGTACCGTTCAAGTTCTGTGTATGGTGCCTACTCCATGTACTGCCCATGCTTGTCATACGGTGCTTGCTCCGTGTATCGCCCCTGCTCAGCATACCATGCATGTTCAGCATATCGCACCTGCTCTGCGCACTGCAACTGCTCTATGTACCACGCCTCTGCGTACCATCTTTTCATACCAACTTCACATACGGCCTCTGTGTACCGCCTCTGCACACCGCCTCTATGTACCTCCTCAACATACTTCCTTCAGCTTTCACAAACTCCTTAAAAATATGAAAATTTTTTAACTTCCCACATACCACTTTTTCTTATGGAAAATCACTTTCTTAGAGTACTCCTTCAAATCTCATGAACCGTTTTGGAATTCGCGTACCACTTCTTCCTACACAGAATTTATATTACATACAACTTTTGGACTTATCCGTGTTCTTCCATAGAGACAATATTCTCTTATCAAATTTTTTCTACCTTAATGATGGGATTAACACACATTATATAGGAAAATAACTCTACAAATTTCGCCAATCCATTTACCATAATTTTAAATTTTTGACAATATATAACGCATATTAAGCTCTATTCGCATACTACAAGCCTCGACCATGAACCAATCCTGTTTTGAAAACTGCAGCAATCCTACGATCCATCAGTAGCATGCCGTAAGCCTGTTGGTCTGTTTAATGCGACCCTCCTTCGAACTTTAAACCTTCACTAAGTACCATGTGTCTGTCGTTCCGCGTACTGCATCTATTCCTCCAATGATGATCCATTCTGTGCACGGTAACTCTTTCCACGATGAACCATTTTTGGTACCGTGACCCGTTCTATGAAATATTTCACATACCTTTATGCTTACCACATACCTTCACCACGTACCGTCACTAAAAACCATATTTGGTTTTTCGCACCACTCCGTGTACCATTTTGGCTGTCGGGTATGCGGCCACGAACCATTCTAGAACATGGTACGCGGTCCATGCTCCGAGGTACGTTGTTTTCTTCTTTTGCCAATTTCCTTCCCCATTCTGCATCTCATTCACTCCTATTCAGAAATCCTTCCATTACCAAAAACAAAATCCCGATTTTGATGTCCAACAATTTCAAATACAATGTGAAATGAAACCACCTTAAATATCTGTTTTGGAAAGAACACAGATGCAAATTCACGGTCATCTTTCTTCCTCAACAATAATTTGTTTTCATTGCGAACCTTATCTATCATGATATATAGTCTTTGATCGATCACCTTTAGAATTATCAGATTATCTATGGAAACTACTTCAACTTACTTGTCTTCCAGTAACATCAATCATTCAGGCAGCACTAAGTATGAATGGTGTCATTAGATCGATCACCTCTTGCATTAATGCATGTCTCGTCAAGTAGGTTCTTTCATGTTCTCTTTGAACTGTGAGACGTTTCATGGTCACTTTATAACATGAAGGCCTTCATCTCCTTCTTCATTTTGATATTTATTGACAACTGTTGACACCAAATACAACCCTATACACAAATTGGTCCGAACAATCTCTTCATAACATAACAATACATTAAAAGATATAAATATCTCAAACTAGGGGTGTTATATGAAGCATTGGGTAACTCGTACTGGGTTAAGTACACATAAAAAATTCACCCATTCTAGAGGGTAAGTAGTTTATAAACAAAAATTAAAATGTAATAGAAAGAGAATGTTATTTTCTAGTTAATTTTTGTAGTTATGGATTTAGAGCTATAGTGGAAGTGGATTTCAGGTTGGTGGTAAGAATCATAATGTTTATTAGGACTTTGTGTGGAGTTGATAATGTTATTCTAGGGAGATGTATTTTTGGTTCAGTTACCCCTTAATTTTTAGTTATATTACACATGTATTTTTATTGGCATTTTAAATTAATTATTCCAGAAATAATTAATTGTCAAGAATCATTTGATCCCAATTAGTGTTGTTTCAATTTTTTATGTGATGTATTTCTTTCATGTTTTCGATATCAGAGTAACAAAAAACTAATGATGAAATACATTTATTGGTCCAAATTGGTATGATGTGAGATATAATAGTAAACCACCAAAAAATTAGAGTTTATAGGCCCTTTGTATTTCTTTTAAACATTTATTGATAAACGGATTTCACCTAGCACTTAATGACCATCCAACCTAACTTGGTTGAAGTTGAGGGTGTTTGTTTTGAGTTTGGATGTTACACTGTGGGTTTGATATAAATTTTTCCAGCATATTTAATAAATTAAAAATATAAATGATATAATAATTTTTTAAAATGATTTTATCTCTATTATTTTCTAAATAAAATATTCAATTACTTCATATATATTGAATACCATGAGAAAAAGTTTGTTTATAAATTATATATTTTTAAAAAATACTACCCAATATCATAATAAAGTCTTTAAAAATTCATTTTTTTGATCCACTAAATATGATTTCATCCAAATTTTCTACCACCATATAATTTTTTTTACATCTCATTGTCATATAGTTTTTCTCTTTAAATCCTCCATTGTATAATTAACATTAAAAATATAATTTAAATGTAAGTATAAATCTATTATGATTTCCTACTTCTATGTTAATATCTTCTTGAACTTAAAATAATTTATTTACTCTATTTAAATAATATATCCATGTATATACTCTATTTAAACATATTTTTTCTTCAATACAATGGATAAATTAAAAATAAACATCAATTTAGATCATCTTAAATATCTACTATTTAATTATTTTTTAGACACAACATAATATCCTATGACCATTAAAAAAGTGAAAATATCAGCAAAATAAAAACTTTAAAATTAATAATACCATGTTTATTAACATATGGATTTATTTTTGAATCACTTTTACATGTTTATTTAGAATGTTTAACAAATTCATTTTGTTCATGTAAGTATTACCATATTGGATATGAAACACGCTCACATATATGATTCTTCTTGATCTAATCAACTTATTTTTTCATCTGTTTAAACCATCAATTAACTTATTCTACTTTTTTAATGATATTGGATTTAATAAGGGAAAAAATATTTATTTTTGTGGTCAAGTAATCATAAATGTTTTTAATTATTATATTTTCACAAATAATATTATCATAATTTTAAATAAATTTAAATTATCATTATCAAGCACAATTAATCTATTTCACTTATACTAGTTCTATATATTATAATAAAATAGTAATTTTATTAATTAATTTGAAAATAATTTATATTAACATTGAATTTTTTTTAAAGAAACTATATAAAACATATTCTACAAAGTGTTCGTCATTATTTATTTTATAAGATTGTTGATTAAAAATAACAGTGAAATCGAAACTTTTGACCATATCCAAAAACACTTTATTAATGAATATATATAAAACTATTCTAAAAAATTACCCAAGAATGATATCTCATAATAATTTTATTTAATTTAAATACCTTTAAACCCTATTTAAAATGTTTCACTTCCACTTAAACACCTATAAATATCTAATATATATTCAATTAAAATATAATCTCAACTGTCATACTCTAAATAATATGGGTAAAAATTTTTTTTTGTTAAGACCACTTCTATCACCTCTTATTTATAATATTATATTTAAATGATCCCGTAGTCAATATTTACTTATACATATTTTTAATTTAATGGTATTTTTCATCAAGAAAAATATTTTTTGTGGTTTTCTATAAACCATGACATGGTTAATTTGTAAGGACCCGACACAAGTTTCTTGAAGTTCATTTCTTATATTATTACATTGTAATGATTACAAGAAATTTTTTTCCCAAAGTACTGAGTATTTCATTATATTTGGAAACAACATACGTACATTGGTTCTACATTACTAATTTAAATGAAATACAACATATATGTTTTATTGGTAACATCCACAACTCTATGTTTATCCATATAGGTCATTCATGTTAAACATCTTCGTATCCTAATTAAATGAAACATGAGAATGTGGTGAGATTATATGGCCACTAAGGGTATGAAATAGAATGTAAGATATCATAAACATAAACATTAGGCATGGTGAATAACTAAAAACATGTGCCTTTGAGAACAAACACGAACACATTATGGCAGGAATACTAGATAAATAAATAATTCCATAATAAAACATAAGCATTGGTATTATAATAGTCGAATAACCACATGAACTATAAACACTATTTTCATAATATGGAAATGCATAATGTGAGACATCATAACCATACCGTCAAGGCCTCATGCCAAGACCAGAAATATTTTTTTTGTCAAGGCCTCATGCCAAAACCATAGTTTGCCTCATGAGACTTACCGATTCACCGAGGGGTTATAGCAGGCCCCAACTGACACTTAATAAGTCTAATTAATTCTTCATATTAATGGGGATAAACATAAACCACATATAAATTAATATTTAAACTAATATATGAAATGTAAATAAATTTTCATGATCATTAAGCATAAACACTAATCACTCAAAGTAAATTTGTGAAAGGTTTTACGATAGCACATCTAAATTAAACCTAATAATAAACCATTATATTAAATACGGTAGATGATATAATAAAATATTAATCCAAGTAATACATTATAATGAAGAAATTTTTTGATATAGACGAATATACTCTTATAAAATCATTGAGTAACTATTGAGATAAATACTCTTTTACTTTGAAAAGAAGTGTTCTTTTCAAAAAATCATTGTATAAAACAAGAAGTGAAGTAATATAGTATTTTCATAATAAAATGACTGATTTTTTAATGTTAATGGATTCCAAAAAATATATTATAGAGTGCCCTTGAAAATAGGTAATAATTTTAAAAATTCCCTTGAATCTGGATTGTATTTGGGGAAGAATTTTTGAAAGATACTTTTAATATATAAAACTCTTTATTAATGAAAGTATGATTATGGTTGGCATAGTTATATAGAACATTATAATAGAATATTTATGGAATACATATTAATAAATAATAATTTAATTTAGGTAAGTTGACAATATGAGTAACCTGAATGTAAATGGTGGTTCAGGTAGAAAACCCTTACCTTAAGTCTGAATGTGTTGCTCACTTGATCTTAATGACCTGAATAATAAATGTTAGGCTCAAAAATTAATTATTCTAGAACCTAATATAAATTTAATTAAATAGTATAAACTTATTTTGGTTCATTCATGGATTTTTTTATGGGTTTAAAGATTTAATTTCATTATTTGAGAGTGTTTTCTTACTTGGTTTTCACGATTAGTTTACTTATATTCATATGTGGATAAACATGTAGAATGAAAATGGTTGTGCATAATAGAAGTTATATGTTATTACTGAAAAAACATTAGATTACATGTTTATAAAATTCGTTTTTATATTGGATGTGGAGATGAATCATTATTTAAAACATTGATGATAATTGTTTGGGTTAATTCTCCGTTTTTTATCACGATGAACACATTTTGTTTTAAAAATTAATATAATGTGTAAAAAATACTATAGAAGGATAAATAAGTTATAATAAATATATTATCATCTGTTTCAGCCATAAAAATTGTTTCCTTACCAGAATTGAATATGGTAGTATAAATATAAAATTGGTCTTCCTTGAATGTGATAAATTAGCAGATCTCAGGTGGTGTTTCCATTTAAAGTATTAAATAGGGGAAAAGAGGGATGATGATGAATTATTACATTACCACAAAAAATTAAATTACATGTATGGTACTGGAGTTATCATAACATTTGGACAAAATTAGGTGAGGAAAGAAAAAAAGAACTTAAATGAACTCGAAACAAAAGAAAAGTTGTGAAATCCCTTACCAAAAATCAGCAGCCTAACGACATCACCTAAAAATCCATAAAATATTTTGATTTGAAAAAGGGGTTATATAATAATTATTACATAATTTGGATAGTAAGGGGGATATGTAATGACATATCCCAACATAAACTAATTGAAAATAAAAGAGAAAAAAATAAAGAGTGCTTGAAAAGGGGAAGGGTGATAAATTCCCTTACCTTGTAGAGTAACTCCAAAAAAGTTATGGTTGTACCATGGGGGATTGAGGAAACCGTGGGAGGAATCATAGGGAGGTAAAAATACAAAATTTTATTGTATGATGAGTTTTTAATGAATGATAACGAAGGAATGAGTGGGTATTTTTAGTAAATGAGAAGGAGTTTTTTATTAATTTCAATGGACGCCTCATTAGTGGTTTTTGAAAAAGCATTAGCTTGCCCATGGTATTTTCCCATGGTATTAGCCACATGGGATTCCTCATATAATATTTTATTGTACACAAGTCAACCATAATTTTATATTAATTATTACATCATTAGGATGTCATTCAACATACCAAAAACTGAAAACGATATTTTTACTATTCACAGAAAATTCAAGTATTTTCGAAAAATCCAGAAACATTTCCCCAAAAATTGCTCAACGTGTTGAATTCAAAAATCAATTCCATTTATTGAAAATAATTCAGTAAATATTTTAAATTTAATTTTTAAATAAAATCAAAATTTAATCCAAAGAACAACTTTAAAACTATAACTCACTTTATAACATCCTGAAAAATTAATAATGGTCCCATAAAATTATATTATAACCATAAGACAATAATGAAAAAATTTATGATTTCATTATATGAAAATACTTTTCCATTTTATTTTATTAAATTAATCATAAAATTTTAATTAAAATATTCATGACATACAAAAACACCAATTCATTTATTATGATCATTTTTTCACATATAAGATGTCTAATTTGTATTAATACATTAATTGGTGAAGTTTTTATTTGTTTGGACAATTTACTAATCGTTAATATTCATAAGATTATCATTATTATTCATAAGAGTATGTAACTATTCAACATAAATTAAATTTTTCTTATCAAACTATAAATATCATACTGAACACAACTGTGTATGTCACGCTATCACAGAATAGGGCATGGGTAGCACGTCATTTTATCATCGCTAATAATAAAGCAATGATATATTTATCATTTAACTACGCTAAGAAAATTTCTGCTAAAAGGAACTCCTTTATCAACGCTTTTTTTAGCGCAGATAAACGTATTTGATCATTTACATTTAAAAATAATGTTTATTGGGAAACATTAACTAAAAAAAGTAACTTTCTACTTAATATATTTTTTAATAATTCATATATATATATAATTTTAAAAAAATTGTTTATAAGATTATAATTAAACCAATATTTATTTAAATAATTATAATATTATAATAAATTTCATTAAATAATAAATACATTAATTTGATTTACTAGATTTATTAGATTTATTGGATTTATTAGATTTATTTATTAGATTATTAGATTTATGATATTATTAGATTTATGATATTTGTTATATTTCGTATATTTATTTTATATATAAATAATATATATAATTACATTTTTAAATATATATATTTAAATTAATTATTAAATATATATATTCGACTGAATTTTGGAAACAAATATATCGATCATGAATGCAAATGTTATGTATCATAATGTTCATTTATACATTACACTCGTTCTTATTATTCAGGTTTTTCATTGATGGCTCGTTTTTTATTATGTATATTTACTAGGTATATGATTAATTCAAGTTACCCATATATACTTTCATGTTCTCAAAAATAATTATAAAATTTCATCAAAAATATTTAAATAATAAATATACTTATTATATTTATAATTATTAAATTTTAATTTAATAGAAATTCATTATAAATATATTTATTTGTAATTATAACTACAACTATATATATATTTAAAAATTAATAAAATTATAATAAATACACAAATTATAATTATAATTATATATATATAATTATATACAAAAGTTTATAAATACTTTAATTTATACTTATAGTTATAACTATAAATAACTATAAATATGTAAATAATTATAAAATTATAATAAATATATTTATCATAGTACTTATAAAGTTATAATATAATTATGTAAATATATTTATAAATATATATAAATATTTATAAATAAATAAAAATATTTATAATTCTAATTCCTAAATGAATATAGATATTTTCAAATAATTAAAAAAATTTAATAAATATATTAATTATATATATTTATATACAAATATATATAAATATTTAAAAATAGTTATAAATATATTTCTTAATAAATGCAGATATATTTACTTAATTAAAAATCACAATAAATATATTTATATATACTTATAAAATTATAAATATATTTTTTATAATTTTATAAATAATTATATATATATATATGTATATATTTATAATTACAACTATAAATAAATTTTTACTTATTTTAATTATTAATTACAAATAAATGTATATTAATTTATTAGTTATAAATAAAAATAAATAAATATATATATATATATATATATATTTAAATAATATTTATTTTAAAAAAATTATTCATTATTTTCATATATAATGTTATATATAATTACATAAATATATAGAAATGTTGTTAAATAAATTAAAATATTTATATTTATAATTGTAAATAAATATCGATACATTTAAATAATTATAAAATTATAATAAATATTTTAAATATATATATTAATAATATTATAAAAATTAAAAATATTAATTTGTTATAATTTTTTAATTCAATAAATATATTTATATTCATATATAATTAAAATCATAAATAGATATATTCATAGAATAATTAAATATATATTCATATATATATATATTTTAAATTAGAAGAATTATAGGGGTATATATCTATAGTCTTATAAATATATATAAATAATATATTTATTATATATATTCAATGATTATAAATATAATAACTATATTTCTTATAATTTTATAATTATTTAAATTATAATTGTATATATATATATATATATTAGTTATAATTATAAATATATATATATATATAATATGTATAATATATATAATTTTATTAATATATATTTTAATATAAATAAATTAGTAACATAATAACATCATCCTTACTAAAAAACACTGATAAAGGTATGTTTTATCAGCGCTGATAAAACATATCATTATGGGTGCTTTTTAGAAAGCACTGATAAAAGCTTTAGTGAGTATTATAAAAAAACCCTAACATTGTCCTTCATTCTCACACCCATCAAGATCTCACAGAAGCTTCCCCCTATTCCGTAACCCCCCCCCCCCTCTGCTCCTAATTCCTCTCCTTGACCATGAACTACTCCTCCACCATGAGGAGTCACCTCCACCACGTGCCACATCATTGGGTGTCTCCTCTACCGGTCGTGCAAACTAGCCGTCGTCTGCCTATCCTCTGCCATGGGCTATACCGCCGGCGTGCGACAAACCACCACCATGTGCCTCTCCTCCGTTGTGCACCTATCTTTTGCTAGTGTTTTTCTCATCTTTTTCTTATGTTCGATCTTGTTCGCATGTAGTTATAGATTGATATTTATTGTATATTGTGAATTGTATGGGCTAAACACCCCACTTAAAATCATGGCCGTTGATGTTCCTTTTCTGCACACTAAAATAATTGCATGTTTGTTGGTGTTACTTTTCATATTTTTTTCATTGATTTTGTGTGACATGGTTATTAATTTGAAGTGTGATTCCACTAGAACTTAGTGTAATTTCTTTTTAATGATGGCTGTTTATGTCTTCATGGGTTGAGTAGTATGTCCATTAACATATTTATGTGTTATCAACTAATGTCGACATGTTTCTGCTCTTATTTTTCTTGAGTGAGATTTGTGTTTCTTTGGACCAACCCTGTAATACATGTTATAAATTTATTGGATGTTTTTAAAGGATTTATTTTGAATTTATAATATTATGTTATGAATTTTTTGGGTTTCAATTTCCTTGAAAATAGTTTAAATATTTTCCCTAGACTTCAGTCACATGCCATTTGTTTTGTATAAGTATTGAGTGGATTTTTTGTTGGAATTTAAATATTTTTAAAGTTTTGTTATAATTTTTTTCTTTATCATTAAAGATAATATAAGATATTTTAATGTCATGTTTCTTAAAATGAATGGAATTTACCTTCAACCTATTTAAATGCTTTTGAGACCCTTTACTCTCATGGTGGATTAAGATGTTTTCAAAAGGATATTGATCTTTAATAAAAGAGTTCTTAGCACATATTTCCTTCAAAAATAAAATGTTTTTTTATTTTTAAATTTTATGTATAAGGAATTTATGGGTTTCCAAATAGGATTTCTATTGAATTTTGGTAATTAATTATTGGATGAAAATTCAAATGTTTTTCTCAAATGGGGTGAAAATGGTTTGGCTTCTTAACCACATTTGTAAAAGCATAGTAGGTAATTTAAAGGAAGTTATTTTATAAATATAAGAGACCCTCAATTGATCTCCATGAATTTATTGTTTCTATTGTGGCTCATGACCCCATGAGGGATTCAATATATTCTTATGCTTATTCTGATGGTTATAAAAGGATGTGAAAGGGGTGGCTTCTTGTGAGGTTGTGGGAGGTTAGGTGAGGTTAAATTTAAAATTGTTGAAATTATATTTATGTGATGATCTATTAATTTTCATTAGTTTCTCACATCCACTATTGAAAAATCATGGGTGTCCTAGGAAACTTTTAGGGATCCAGATAAGATAAATACCTAATGTGGAGTACGCTACATAGTGTAAGGACCTAGTTAGATTGAGTGAGATTTTGAGATGTTTTAGTGTCCCTAGAATATATTGGAAGGGATCAATGATTCTTTTGATCTGCTGATTTGATAGAGCACAGTGGTTTCTATAGGACTACTTAGATATTATATGTTTAAGAATATTGAACAAGATTTTTCATCTCTAGTTCAGGATCTAAATGCTTGAGTGTTATAAAGTTTCACATGATGGTTAGATAATTCTTAGGACACTTTAGAGTATTTATTTTCTTGGCTGGATTGTATTATTCTTGTTTTTTTATTATATGGAACCAAATTTAGGTTGTTTTTTGGATTATCTTTCCTTGTTTGCTAATTCCTATGTATGATCATTTTTTCACATTGAGTGTTTATTTTCTTACTTACAAATAGGTTGATTTAAATGGTTAAAATGTTTTATTTAAAAATGAAAAAATTGGTTATTTTTTAAATGAATTATATGAAAATGGTTTATCATTGTTGTTATTTATGAAAAATATTTTTCAAAAAATGATCTAAAAGAGTTATAAACTATGATTTCACTTTTCTTATATGGTTTTAAAGGCCCTCTTTCCATTTTTTGATATTTTTATTTCAAAATGTTAGTCATCCTTGTTTTTATATTATAAAAAGGGTGGTTGTTTGAATATATGCATGTTTATTGTTTTTACACTTATTATATAATAAATGAAAAATATTTTTTATACCTTATGTTCAAACTATAACTTTATGAACTATATTAAGAAGGGAATCAATGATAATTCTTAATGTGATCATACAAATAATTTTTAGCTCACACCCAACATATGAATCGGTTTAAGGGAGTGTATGATGCTCTTATATCTCCTTTTTCATTGCCCTATTTTGGTTTTTTCTTAACGCTCAGATTAGTCCATGGCCGGATGATGGGATGTGATGAGTTACCAAGGGTCACTAGTGTAGATTTTGGAGTTATTTGGGTTTTTATTCCCTTTTAACTTTCCTTTTAGGATGTTTTAGTAATAATGAGTTCTGATTTTTTAGGAATCAAGTGAATTGTCTGGAGTGGGTTCTTAATCACTACCCTTTGTAATGATGCTTAAGTTTCCAGAAGCTAGTTATACTCCCTACATTGATGGTCTGGATAAGGCATAATAGTATATAAGACTCTATGTGAGACAGTGGAGAATTCTAAGATTATATTTGAATTATGTGAGATAGTGATGAACTACCAACTTTAGATTTCCATCTATGATAATACCATTGAAATAGGGATGGAATTATACGAGACCTTACCTATGTTGTGTAGCTCTATATGATTATTTAAATGTTCATGAGAGATCCTTCTAAGATCTTAATAGAAGATTGATGAAACACAAATATTAAGCATAAATGGGATGGGTTATGTCTATGGATTATATTGTGATGTATCGTGAGTCATGATTTGAAAATTTTTAGCCCATGATGCTCATATGGTTTCTTATGGGTCTAGATAGTAAAGAAACCATAAGAGAAACTTCCATAATACTTTCCTATATTTTGAAATGCTGGTTATTTAAATGAGGTGTTATGGTAATACACTAAAAATGTGTTGTAAAATATGTCCACCATACCATTTTTGGTTTTAAATAACATCAAAAAAATTGAAACACTTTTTCATGGACTTAGGATTCATGAAAAGTGTTTCTCATCACACCTGATTTGATTTCATAAAGGGGTGTGAATGTTTTGAAAGTATATTTAATGATGGTTTCATTTTAACAGGGGTTCTGTGAAGTATTAAATGAAAATTTGTAAAATATAGAGGGTTGTCACTCATTTTAAACAATTAACATTATTGGTTCATGAATCTTCCTTGAATGATTTATAAAAAAGGAATTGGGATTTTGAGAAAGAGTGTTTAAAACAAATTGGTTTCTTGTAAAAAAGCATAAATGTGAATTTGTGTAAATGGTTTGTTTTTTAATGGGATTTCAACTATGATTTATAAATAGTTTTCAAAGGAGACATAAAGTCTATAACTATTTTAAGCTTGGTTAATTTTTATATAGACGTTTTGACTATTTACTTTTTCAAATATTAATATCATCCAATCAAATAGAATGGATATAAATTAAGACTAGATGGATGTGAATTATTTGGCAAGAGAATATGAACATGGAGTGAAGTAGTTCATCATGTTTTCAAAATACCATGCATATCACCCTTCTCTAATCCATTTTCTATGTTAATGATACTGTTATTCAAGACAAGTTAGTCCAGATGAGTTGGAAGAACACTTGATTTATCACTAAATAGATCAATGTTATAAATGTTGGAATAAAAATGGGGAGAAGGAGAATGTAGATAGTGAAAGGGATAATAGTGTGTTTTATGGATCATATGATATGATTACAAGTGTGTAAAATAAAGAATATTGTATCAATGGTGTAATTATAGATGTGAATGATGATGACGATCATATTGGGGAAATGAAAAGGACAGTTGAAGATGAATGTCATGATTGTAAAAAATTGTTTGATCAGTTAAAGAGTTGTGAAAAGACACCTTTTTATGGTGGCTGCACTAAATATACAACATTTCCAACTATACTAAAGTTTTATAATTTGAAATTTGGAAATGGATGGTGTGATGCCAGTTTTACAGAATTAGTTGTTCTCTTGAATGACATGATCCTAAAAGATAATGATCTTCTGAGAAGAACACACGACACCAAAATAATTCTACATTCGATGGGTATGATATCTTAATGAACACACACCTACACGAATGACAGTATAATATTTTTCATGGACCACATATCACTTAGATAATTCCCAATGTGTGGTTCTTATCGATACAAGAATGATTAATCTGGCCCTACAAAATATACATAGTACTTTTAAAACATTCCAAGGTTTAGGCACCTATATGTATGTGAGGAGACTGCAGTACAATTGACCTGACATGTAGATAGAAGAAATAAATATGGGAAAATACATCATATGAAAGACTCTATTTAATGGAATGGAATCAATCATGAGTATCCTGATTTTGGAAATGAGCTGAGAAACCATCATCTTGTGTTATCTACAGATGGATTAAATCCTTTTGGTATTCAAAGTAGCACTCATAGTACATGGCCGACTATGTTGTAAAATTATATCTTGCCAATGTGGTTATTCATGAAACGAAAAAAAATCATGCTATCAATGCTTATATTAGGACTGGAACAACCAGTTAATGATATTAATGAATATTGGCTCCATTGATCAAGGATTTGAAATTATTGTGGGATTTAGGTTCTACGTTGTATGATGCTTATAGAAATGAATATTTCCCATTAAGAACCTTGTTTTACCGGATGATAAATGACTTTACTACTTATTGGAAATTTTCAGGATATAACATCAAAGGAAGTTATGGGTTTCCCAGCTACGAACAAAGTACACAGTCATTATGGTTGAAAAAATCATGGAAACTATGTTTATAGGACATCACATATTTCTACCCTACCATCATAAGTACCGATCTTGGATACCAACATTTGATGGACGTTTTGAAGATTATACAGCACCATGTCAACTAACTGGTGATCAACTATTTGACAAAGTAGAAGATGTAGACAATACTTTTGGTAATCCATTTTCGAAAAAAACTTAGGAAAACCATTTGGAATAAGATATTAGTTTTTTGAATTACCTTATTAGAATTGTCTTCATGTTAGACACTTTCTTAATGTTATGCATGTTAAAAAAATGTATGTGGCAGTTTCATTGGCACATTGCTAAATGTATCTAGAAAAACAAAGGATGGAGTTAATGCTAGGTTGGGCATGGATTACGTGGGAATAAGACAAGAGTTGGTGCTAGTGAAGGGTGAAAACGTGTTTTTCTTCCTCCAGCTACTTACCCTGTTTCCAGGCATTACAGATATCTATTTTTCAACTTCTAAAATGAGGTAAAAGTTTCATAGGGGTATTCATCGAATATCAAGAACGTTGTTTCAATAACAGATTTAATGTTAAAGGGTCTAAAATCACATGACTGCCAATTTTTCATGAATTATATAATTATTATAGCTTTATGTTTCATTTTTTCAAGAGTGTACATTATACGTTAACGAAGCTCTGTTTCTTCTTCAAAGCTATATGAAGAAATGTTATAGACCAGGTAAAATTGCCAAGTATGAAAAGAGAAATTGTCATCATATTATGTGAATTGGAAATGTTCTTACCACCTAAATTCATTGATATGACGGTTCACTTGGTGAGAGAGATTCAACTATGTGGTTCTATACTCTATAGAGGGATGTAACCCATTGAACCATGTATGATGATTTGGAAAGGTTATATAAAAAATAGATGTCAACCAGATGGTTGTATTGTAGAGAGATATATTGTTGAGAAATTTATTCAATTATTTACCGAATACATGTATGGTGTAGAAGAAATTGGTTGACCAAAATATTGTCACACTGGCCAGCTTGAGGGTGAAGAAATTTCTAGGAGAGTGGCTGTCACAATCAATATTACAGATCGAGAGTGGTCCCACCTTTATTTTTTTCATTAAAGTTTGGAGGTTGACCCATATGTCATAACCCATAGATAAATTCTTAGGAATTTTAATCCATAAAGGGATGAGAAATCGATATTAGATACACATAATATATATTTTATAGGACGGTTTTGAGACCATATATTTAAGGAGTTAGATAAAAGTCTGGACACAATTTTTGAATGAATTTAATGGCTAGATGGAGGACCAAGTGTGTATGTATTACCTTACAATTCTTGTTTGATTAACAGTTTTACATTATATAATAATGAAAATGATGAAGATAGTGCCATGCAGAATAGTGGAGTTAAACTTGTGGATAAAGTGATGCATGTTTCTGGTGATAATAATAGAAATCCAATTTATTAGAATATTTCAAACATTGGCATCATTAAAAAATAAGGGAGTTGGATTATACGAAGTTCCAAGTGCCAAAATTTCAATGCAAGTGGGTTGATAATAGGAGTTCTATTAAAATAAATGATTTGGGATTCATGAATCTTGATTTTAGTAAGGAAGGTTACAAATACAAACCATTTATAATGGAATCACAGGCAGTACAAGTATTTTATGTTCTAGATCTTGCAAACCAAAACTGGTCAATTGTTCTGTTATCCACAAAATTAACTAAAGGGTAAAATGAAAATTCAAAGGAAGATGACCCTTTACTTCGGATGTTGAAATTATTACACAGTGGTCTAAATGTAGACATAGTATTTTTTTGTCATAAGAGACCATAATGAAGGGATTTGGATAGTTGATAGAGGGGTCAAATCCATTCAGTATTTAAAAAAACAGAGTTCAATAATCTTGTAATATTTTTTGGTAATATACCTCGTGTTCGATATGTTATTATCTACATTCTGATTAATTTATGTAATCTAAATTAAATATTGAACCACTTCTATAGATAATGACTTCTGCATGCGATGATGCTCTTAATCTTGAGGTAAAATAGTTCTCTCAACTTTTTGTTACTCACAGTGCAGAGAACCAATAGGTTTCTCAACCTGTTGTTGCTACTTCTCCCAGTGCAGAGGCACAACCCCCATATTCACATATAGATGCTAGCACTCTGAAAGAACATATTGATGATTTCGAAACTGGGGAAATGGTAGTCACTAAAACACTGGCAGTGAAAAAAAATTGGAACACTGTAGTTTGACAGTGTTATAAAAAATACATAAGGAAAAATCAAAAGGCCTCAAATACATGGTCAGATGGAATAAGCGAGGCCTACATGTTAACACCAACAAGGACGTGTCTAGTAGTTACATTGGAATCGTCACTTGGAAATGTATTCCAATTAAGATACAGTAATGGAACCATGTTTTTTAGGGTCTTAATACACTAATGTGGGGAGATATTACAATAACATTATGATATATCATTTCATTAATTTACTAAAAAATAAAATAATGAAACATTGACTTACTCTTCATCGTCCCTTATAGACATCATTTATAGTGGATGACACATACATGGACTATGTATCTTGGGTTTCTGAAAGGATTCACATAGTATTTTGCACAATTTTAAAGAAATAATATCTTAATGATGGTGAAGGGAAAATAAATCAGCACCCACCTCCTATTTATGCACATATGATAACCCAAGGAGCGTGGGAAGTGTTTAATATCCATCATGTGGAGAATTCCTTTTAGGTACATTGTGTTTGATAATATGTAATTTTATGATACATGTATTCATCACTTTGATTGACAGTTTTTTATTTATGAAACAAAAAATGATATCAGAAAATAAAAAATGAGTAGAAAACCCAATATACCAATACCGTAAAGAAAAAATGATTATTCATCACTTGAAAAAAATTGTAGGTATTTTAAATAAGTCATAATACTTTTATATGAAATAAAATACCACCATAAATATATTCCTCTATTTATATGGAAAGTGATGAATCCAAATCCAATGTTACTTCCATCCCATTCCATGTTCTATGAAAGGAGGCACGTGTAAATAAATATGGGATACTAATAAGTTAAAACACATAAAATTTATAGGAAACATGTGTATGTATGACATAATAATAATTTATTCTGAGTTAATTACATATTACATGACAATGATAACTTATTTTTCAATATTTTCTGTTTGAGGTAGTCATAGGAATCATTAACACCCAGAACAAATGTAGACATACTTTCAGTGGTTTTGAAGAATCCGTAAAATTATGATTGTGTCAGAGGTGTGGGTTTTGGGGTGACACACCGAACATTTTTTGAGAAAAAATGAAGAGGAGGATGAATGTAAATAAATATAAATGATGAAATAAAGAATATCTATCGTTGAAGAATATATGCAATTACAGACAGAGTTCATGGAAAATATGATAGCGGAGCGGAAAATAAAAGAAAAAAATCAAGAACAACAATAACGTGAAGATCCGGCCCCACTCCCACTGGCTTTAAGGAGTGTTATTCCCCTCAAAAACTTTTCTTAGCTGATTAAATCAATTTTCTAATAGTTTTTTCTATTAATTGTGAATAAGATAGACACTGATACCTTCCTTGTATTAATATTGTATATGGTGAAAATGAATTTTGTATATATCTATCAACACCCAACTATCTTCTTGTAGAGAGGGATATGGGGTTAAATATCCATATTTTTATGTTACATAACATATCACTTCCAACAGGTCTTGTCAAAGTGATGATTAACATATCCTATGAGCTGAGCGTCGAGCTACCTATTCCAATTGATGATAAAGATGTTCATAAGGTCTTACTTGTTCCTAGAACATTCATCATATGGCCATCAGAGCTTGTAAAAAAACATGTTGATAAGAAGGTATTCATTTCCAATTTTTTATTCAATATTAGAAATTAACATTTAATGAAAAAAGGTCTAAACCAATGATTGTTATTATAGACAGAAATAGGGAAGGGGGTTAAAAGAAAGAAAATCTCAAAAGGATCTCATATATAAACCAACTAATCAAAATGATCTATCGAAATAGCCTTAAACCCAACCATTCTATATCCTCATTTTTTATCATTGAAAAGTCATGTGAATATGATGTTGAAAGATGGTGTGGTTTCCACAATTATTTTTGATGAAAATATATACAGTGGGGAAGATCTATATTTCATTAGTCTAGAAAATGTAAGTGAAATCTTGGAGTATGGTTGGTTTGGTGACTCAGTTGTAACTGTTTACATGAGGTATATTTTCATGATTTGATTTTCCAAAAGATTTTATACTATGATAATTATGAATAAATACATTTCATATTTTTTGAAGGTGTATATATGAACAACAATGGAAGGTATTTCTCTATAAAAATAAATTTCAACTCATTAGTCCTCACGTCACCTATACAACACAGACATATATAAAATATGAGAAATAGGGTGAAATAGTGGAAGACATGCTCAAATCATTTAATAAAAAAATTACACACAAGGGACTCTTCTTAATACCAATGACGCGGGTTCAAAACTGTACAATTTAATCATACCAAATATATTTAATTTCATTTATTACTTATTCCTTTTGTTGTTTTAGGCATCATGGGTTGCTCATTGTGGTCAATTTGGATACTCCAAATATTTATTTGTGGGATTCAATTCATGGATATCCACAAAACGACCACAAATGATGACATTTGTCAATTTCTAATACACTACATTCAAAATTTTCTAACTAAAAATCTAGTCATATAATTGATATTATCATTTAAGGAGGATTGTTTTTGATATGGAAGTTCATAACAATCATTTACATCATGGAATGAGGCATGGGGAAAAGGACAAGAAACATCGCAAGCACTACAACTGGATAAAATCAGGGTACATATAAAAATATATAAAATTACATATTTTTATCAATTTTTTGAAGTTCTTGAAACAAACAAATGATAGTTTTTGTGGTTATTATGTTTGAAAATTTATGAAGGATATTGTATTCCATGAACAAACCAGTATCCCAGAATAGGTATTCTTAAAGATAATTACTATTTCATATAAAATAATTATTAGTCCTTTGTGTATTTATATTATTTCAGTGCTACCAGGATTGTCGAAAAAATTCATATTCCAAATATGAGATAGATTTGTTTAGAAATTAATGGTAATCATACTTGATGGAAGAATGCACAGAAATGGCCTGAAGATGTGACTGGTATGACTCTAAGTGTTAATGTTTTTTAAAATTTTCAGTATTTTTAGTAAAAAGAACTAATTCCATACTAAAAACAGATAAAAGACAACATTATTGTTTTGATACATTATTAAAAAGATCAATAATGAATTTTCAATGAGTAGGAATCAATCATACCTAAATCTGACTCATGGTGTGACCATTATGACTTTAAGTGTGTATTTTTATAAGAAATTAACAGTAAATTTAGCAAAAAGAAAAACTGACATACTTAAAACAGGGAAAACACATTTAGATTATTTTGATACATCTTTAAGATGATCTATTAGTTATATTTGAAATGTTGGAATTAACCACACCTTAATCAGGCTAAAGGTGTGACATATATGACTCAAAGTGTCCGTTATCAGTTAAAAATTTACATTTTAGCTCAAAATGTATTACTCACTGAAAACCAAGAAAATTCTCTCTGAATGTATTCATAATTTAAGAAAATAATTCTTATGTTCACTATGATGTGTGTGAAGAAGTATCATGTCAAACCAACAGACAATACGACTAGTATGACTCAAAATGCTTGTTTCCAGTTAAAAATAATATTTTATTAAAAAAACTGACAAACTAAAAACATAGAAAACTCATTTTTATTGATTTTATTCCTTATGATAGAAATCTATAATTCATTTTTGACTTGTATTAATCAACATCACCTCAATCTGATATATGGTGTGACTGGTATGACTCAGAGTGTAACTTTTTATTTAAAATTGACATTAATTTGTGTAAAAAACACAAATAGAATATTGAAAACCAGGAAAACACATTCTAATTTATTTGATAATTTATGAAAATGAACCATGAGTCATTTATGATGTGTAGGAATCAAATGCACCACAATAAAACACACAATGTGATCGGTATATATCTAAATGAGTCTTTTTATTTAAAAATGACATTAATTAAAGTCAAAAAAGAACAACTGACATACTAAAAACCAATAAAACATATTTCGATTGTTTTTATACCTTATTAAAATCATACATGAGTTATTTGTGATAGTAGGAATCAAGAACACTTCAATAGGATTCATAGTGTGATCAATATGACTAAAAGTGTTTGTTATCAGTATAAAATTTACATTTTATCTCAAAATGTAACACTCACTGAAAATCAAGAAAACACATTCCAATTGTCTTCATAATATAGGAAACTAATTTTAATGTCATTTATTACATGTATTAAGGTTTCTCAAATCAAATAGATGTAGCATGTGAACAGTATGACTTAAAAACCATGTTTCCAGTTTAAAATGATATTTTGGGAAATAAACAACACTAACATACTAAGAACCAAGAATATTCATTTGGATAGTTTTGATACTTTAAAAAATGATCCATGAGTAATCTAGGACATGTAAGAATCAACCAAACCTCAATCTGATGAAGGATGGGACTGGTATAAATCCAAAAAAAATTTTATTTAAAGTTGACATTTATTTAAGTAAAAAAGAATAACTAACATACTAAAACCTAAGAAATACATTCATGTTGCTTTGATACTTTAAGAGATGATCCAAGAGTCATTTTTGGTGTGTAGGAATCAACTACACCTCAATATGATGCATGGTGTGACCAGTATGACTAAAAGTGTCTCTTAACAATATAAAATTGACATTTTAGTTGAAATATTTTCACCAATTGAAAATAAATAAAATTCCCTCTGATTGTCTTCATATTTTAGGATAGTGATTAAAAAGACCATTGTGATGTGTATAAAGCATCCTCACCTCAAATCGACACATGATGCGACTGGTATGACTCAAAATGGGTGTTTCTCATATGAAATGTTATTTATATAAAATATACAACTACCACACTAAAAACTAAGGAAACTAATTCAGATTATTTTGATACATTAGAAGAACGATAAAAGATTCATTTATGATGAGAAGGAATAAACCACACCTCAGTATGATTAATTATTTTACCATTATAAATCCAATTATGTCATTTAAATTTGATATTAATTTTACTAAAAAAACATGGGACAAACTCAAAACCAAGAAAACCCATTCAGATTGTTTTGATATTTTAGAAAACTAATCCATAACTCAGTTGTGACCTGTAAAAATCAACCCCACCTCAATACGATGTACAATGTTGGCTGTATAACTCCAAATGTGTCTTTTTTTATTAAACATTTACAATTTATTATTTTATTCTTTCATATTGATGTTTATTTTATTTATTTATTTTAATCATATCATAATATTTGTTTTCTTATATAGCTGGAACCTTCTTCTTGAGTTAGAATGATATGGTTGGTCTCTAATACCATGGGCATACATTTTTTAAAGGGGATCACCAATAAAAAAGGATGAAACATTAATGTTTTTAACTATTTGTTAGATAATTGTAAATGTAATTATATAAAACATTATTTGAAATGTATATAGACTATTTTTTCAAACCTATGTGTGAACTAAATTGTTCTATTATGCGATTTGAAGGTGTTGTTTTGTGTACGTGGTTTTTGTGTGCAATGCAGGTGCTGCTGGTGGGTGTGCTGTTATATAAACTGCACACCACAGGAAGATATTCCTTTATCAATTCTATTTTGAGCACTAATAAAGGCCCCCTTTGTCAGTGCTACATAGAGAACTGATAAAGAACCCTTTATCATCACTATTTTAAGCACTGATAAAAGATCCATTTATCGACACTAATTGAAGTGCGGATAAATTTGGCTTTTATCAGCATTCAAAATAACACTGATAAAGAAATCCTTTAATAGTTCTAAAATAGAACTTATAAATGGGGGCCTTTATCAGTGGTTTTTTAGCACCGATAAAGGAAAACCCTTTATCAGAGCTTTTTTAGCACTGTTAAAGGAAACCCCTTTATCTTTTCTTATTTTAACAGTTCTTTTCGGTCACTGTTAAAAGCATTTTCTAGCGCTGATCAAAGCATTATCTATAGTAGTTTCATTTTTTTGAAATTCAAATCACAGAGGTGGATTTTTTTTTCTGGCTAGGTTATAACAATTCTTTTTTTTAGAGAATCAGTGATTCATGCATTCAATATTAAATTCATATGAAAAATCTTGGGGTGTTTCATAATCCCTTATTTACAAACCCTTTTCCTCGAAATTAACATAATGTTACCTCATAAACAGTATTTGGAAATTCATCATCATAGGATCCTTAGGCTCCCATATAGCCTCATTGATTTTATGATTTTTCCAACATATCTTTACTAGTCAAGTCATCCAATTCCTCAACAGTTGTTCTTCAGTTTCCAGAATCTGGATAGGCTCTTCATAGTATGATTGGTTAGGTTCTAATTCAATACATTCATAAGTGAGTACATGTGTTGGGTTTGGCATGTAACTCCTCATCAATGATATATTGAAAACAATGTGTACTTTATATAGGCTCGGTGGCATATCCAAACGATATCCAACTTCTCAAATTCTCTCCATAATTTCAAAATGGACTATGTTCCTACGGCTCAGTTTTCCTTTCTTCCCAAATATTATAACACCCTTCCATGTAGATACTTTAATGAAAAACATGATCTCTGATAGGAAATTATATATGATTTCTTCGATTAGCAGCATTGATTTTTTATTCTCTAAGCTTCTTCGATGTGTCCTTGAATAGTATTTACCTTCACTTTTGTTTCCTCCACATTTTCTGGGCTGAATAGATTCTTTTCACCAATATCATCCCAAACTATTGGTGTATAAAATCCTTTTTCTTATAATGCTTCATATGGTTCCATTTGAATACATGAATGAAAAATACTATTGTCGGAAAACTCTACTAAAAGAAAATATTGATCCTATATACATTGGAAGTATAGTGAAGATGATCTCAACATGTCTTCCATGGTTGGGATTGTCCTTTCGGGTTTCCCTTCAGTTTGTGGGTGGTAAGAAGTACACAATCTAAGAACAGAATCCAAATATTTGTAAATACATTTCTATAATTTCTATGTAAATCATTGACCAATATTAGACACAATTGAGAGAGGTTCTCAATGAAGTCTCATGACATCATTAATATAGTGTCGTGCTAGTTGATCCAGTGGATAATCATCCCTTATAGTAAGTAAATGTGTATATTTTTTATGTCCATCAAAAATTTACCATATTGAATCATTCTTTCATGGATTTTTGGGTAATACAATGAACAAATACATGGTGATGTCATCTCATTTCCATGTAGGAATAGGTAGAGGTACCGTGAATCCTCTAATGTGTTGTCTTTCAGCCATCACTTGTTGACAAACTAAACATATTGAAACATACTCAGCAATTTCATGTTTCATGTTGTCCCACCAGAAGTGTTCTTTCAAAAACCTATACATCTTAGTTTTACCATGATGTATAGATAAATTCTAACTATGGTCATCATCTAGTAACTCCCTTTTCAACTTGGGTATTGAGGGAACACATAGCCTCATCTAAAATTTTAGAATTCCATATTCACACAATAATTCATCCAACATCCCATATTTCACAGTATTAATGTTCCTTTTAAGATTCTCTTCATCAAACCATGAAGCATTAATTCTTTCCAATAAAGATGTTTGGGAAACCATTTGAAAAAGTAGTGACGTTTCACCTTCTTTAATAATTTCCATATCCATCCTCACTAGATCCATGTACAATGGATCATTGTCCATCAACATTTTGTTAAGAACTCGATGATCCTTCCTACATAACGCATCAACTACATTTTTTACATTTTCTAAGTGGCAATGTATGGAACAATCATAATCCATGAGTTGTTCAATCCATATCCTTTGCCTAAAGTTGAGTTCTTTTTGTGATAAGATATTCTTCAGACTCTTATAATCCATATATATATATCACATCTTTCACCATAGAGGTAGTGTCTACATATCATCAAAAAAGATATTACCACTGATAACTCAAGATCACGTGTAGGATAGTTTTGTTCAATAATTTTTATCTGGCTTAATGGATAGGAAATAAATCTATCATTTAGCATAGGGATACAACCAAGTATATTATTTGATACATCAGTATATATCACAAACCCATCATTCCTTGATGGTAGAGTTAGGATCGAAGCATTCACTAATATCCACTTCAATTATTTGAAACTATTCTCACATTATATTGTCCATTAGAACTTAACCCATTTATGTATAATCTTGGTAATTGGGTTAGCTAAACCGGAAAATTTATGAATGAAAAGTCGATAATAACATTCTTAACCAATAAAACTACATAACTCATTTATGTCCGTTGGAGTAGGCCATTATTGTACAACCTTTTTATTCATAGGATCATAAGATATTCAATCCTTAGAGACAATGTGGCCTAGAAAGGAAACTGATTGAAGAAAAAATTAACACTTGCTAAACTTCCCATAAAATTCATTTCTTCTAAGAGTCTTTAGAATAGTGTAAAAGTGATTTTCATGATCTTCATATATTTTATAATATACTAAGATAACATGAATAAATTCCATCATAAATTAATAAAAATATTCCTTGAAAACCATATTCATTAGATCCATGAAGATAGAGAGTTCATTAGTCAGTCTAAAAGGCATTACTGTAAACCTGTAATGCCTATATCTGGTTCAAAATGATGTATTTTGATCGTCTTCCTTCCTTAATCTCAATTTATGATATCCAAATCGAAGGTCAATATTCAAAAAATATTTGGTTACATGAAGATGATAAAATAAATCATCAATTTGAGGTAGGGATACTTGTGATTTTTTGTTATAGCATTGATCTCCCTGTAGTCAAAATACAACCTCTTAGATCCACCATTCTTCTTAACCAAAAGGACATAGGCTCCCCATAGAGAAATACTAGGGGATAATAAACCATTTATTACTCAATTACTCTAGTTGTTTCTTCAATTCCATTAATTCCACAGTGTCCATTCATAAAGGGGTCATTGATATGAGCCTTGAATCAAAAATTAAGTCAATAAAAAACTCAATTTTCTGTCGAGAGTATGTCCTGGTAAATCTTTTGGAAACACAACACTATATTATTGCACAATAGGTATGTCCTCCATTTGAAAATTCCTTTCCTCATCCATAATTATTGCATTCCCTTCCTCACCAATAATTAAATTCAGTAGAGCTATTGGGGGTGGATCTAGATGAGAATCATATGGTGATGTTTCTTCCCTAAAGATAAGGGTTTCCACATCATCCTGAAAAATTATAACATCCTCCTTCTTGAAATAAATTTTCACAACATGGTTCGAAATCCAATCCATGTTGAGGATTATATCAAAGTAAATAATGCATATGATAATAAAATCAGAAGACAAATCAGGTTTATATTCTATAATGAGGATAACCTAACACAAATTTGTTGCAATGATGCCTCCCATAAGAGTTTTGACTGATAAGTACCTTATTAAATCAAATTGAAAATTTCTAATTTTCATTGAAAAATAGAAAGATATGAAATAGTGGGATGATCCAGAATCAAATAAATCATTGGCTATGTTTGAGGAAATGTTTAAAGTACTTTCCAGCACCTCATCTAGAACATCAACCACCACAGTTGTGACCTCATAAGCTTGGCTTTAATTCCTCGGCCTTCTTTGGGGAATGTTTTCTTAATTCCTAAGAAAATTATTTTCATAATGTCCCCTCTCCCTGAAATTGTAGTATTGAGCATTGGTATCTTCTTTCTTCCCCTTATAATCTGAGGATAGGTGGCCTTTTCTCCACACTTTAAACAAACACCCATACCCTTTAGGAAAGTAAATGTGTGTCTCCTCCCACAATTATCACATGGTGGAAGGTCAACACTTCCCTTCTTCCCCATTTTCTTATTTTCTTTTCTAGAGTTTTTAACTACCCTCTTCCTCCCTTGTTTTTACCTTAAAATCATAATACATAGACAATTCCTTTTCCATTTTGATATAACTTTAGTCAATATCTTCATATGTTGAGAAAAAATTGGGATACTAGAGCCCTTCAATTGAATGGTTTTAAACCATAAAATAATTGATCAATAATTATCCTTGGATTATGTATGTAGTCCACGACATGTCTTGATAACCATGTGAGGTTAGCTTTATACTTAACAATATTTTTGTCCTCTTTTTGCCTCAGATTCAAAAACAACCTTTCCATATCTGCCTGCTGTTTACGAGGGAAGTATTTTTCTACGAATATTTCCTTAAAATCCATCCATTCGATTTATTCTATTTATTTATCCTCCTTTGTGTTTTCAATTAATGACAACCACTTATCTGCATTTTATGATAGATGATAAATCGCTTTGATAGCCTACTTTATTTCGTTAGATCCCAAATCAATAAATATCATCTCTAGTGAACTTATCCACTGCTCCTCTACAACTGGGTTTATAGCCACATTAAATGATGGAGGATGTTGTCGCATAAATTGGTCTAACATAGCTCCCCCACATTGTGGATATGGAATCCCCATAAAAGTAAGGTTATTATTCATTACCTGAGTCAGCTATCCTAGCAAAGTTATAAGTTCCTCATCTCCAGTCACAGCACCAAATCCAACATTACTATACTGCATAGAAGGGAAATATATACATGGTACACGCACATTCATGTGGTTTATATTCCTTCCACTAGGTTCCATTTCTATGAAATTGAATACACTATATTAGGTTATTAATCATAATATAAAATCTCAACATAGAAAAAATCATAGCATGAATTAAAATTCTATACATTAACAAATACTTCATAATGTATTTAGAGTTAAGAAGGTATATGTGGTATTATAAATATAATGGTATAATAATATCATAAATATCATATATAAAAATGAAATTCAAAATTATATTGAGAGGTGAGAGGTGGTGATGGAAAGAATAATAACATCAGTTCGTGGGGTGGTATTCTGTTGAACAAATTAATTATGGTTTTGTATCACATTTTACGGAATTAGATAAAGATTTGGGAAATTAAATTACCATACTAAAATATATTTCTACATAATATTGTATAGAAATTACAGAATAATATTTTAATAAGAATTTAGGGTTATGGATAAATAAATAAAATAAAATTCTCAATTAGGGATGTTAGATCTTTTTCAGAATGATTTTTTTGGTTTGAACCAAAGAATTTTAAGGATGAATTTATGATCCAAAAAGGCTTAAAACATGAGAAAATTTAGTTAAGAAACTTATGTGTGTAATTATTATCCAAACTAAATGTTTTCGGAACTGTGAAAATTTTAGGAGGGGTAGTTTTTTATAAGTGAGGTGAGCAACACATTTTCTATTTTTGAAAAGAAAAAGGTGTACCCACATTTTTCACATTCTAAAAGACTCAAAAAATAGTCCATTATTATAATTTAGAGGTTATATGTTTGAAATATTCCCGTAAAATGGATTTTTAAAAGTTTCTTAGTCATTTTACCACATTTGTTTTCATTTTAACCCTGGTAATCCCATTTTACCTTATCTTACATAATTAATATTTAATTATTTTACTAATCATAATGATTAAAAATTAAGTTGAACATATTGTACAATATAAATTTTGGAATACACTATTTAAAATTCCATTCAGATAATTGAAATTTTTTAATTTTAAATTATTCCCATGGACATGATGGAAATGAAATTACCTTAAGAGAAAAAATTTAAAATGTTTAAAAAGTTTTTATTTAAAAATTCAATGTGAAATTGACTCATAAGTAATAAAATGAATAAATAGGTATATAATTTAAATAATTTTAGTTGTTAAACTATCTAAAAATAGTATTTATGTTTCTAAATGTATTAATAGAAATGAAAATTCTTAATTAAAACATCAAATTTTAAATGATTCATCAAAAAATATACCTTTTCATAAAGTATAATAAAACTCCATGAAAAAGATTTAAATGATAATTTTGAAAAATATTTTTATTTTTTCAAATAAACCTTATAAAATTTGAAATAATTAGTTTTAAAATAATTTTATACATGGTTTCAAAACTATTTTTTTGGAAAAATATAGTTTTAAGAATAAAATTTGGTTTACTTTTATCTCTTGACTTTAAAATAAATAATATGAATGTTAAAATTTTAATTGAATATATATTATATAAATTTCTATAAAATATTTGCCAGAAATTTATTTCATAATTTACCTAGTTAAAACATGCTTGCCTGCATAAAAATAGTTTTTTATAGAAAGGGTTCATTTATTTTCAAATGGTTTTTATTTTCATTTATATATAATTGGTCCTTAAGAATTGATTAAATATTTGTGTCTAAACTATATATTTAGATAATTTTGGTAATATTATTCATACTCTCCATTCAAATGACTAGATGATAACTATCATATTAAATAGTAATATATTAATAGTATGTTACACTTCATTTAAACACAGTATTGTATGTAATGAAAACTGAACAAGGTGTTCTGTTTAATACAAAATATCAAAAATATTAAATTTATTTGAAAAAAATATTTCATGAAATCTTAGGGTGTTATGTTCGAGCCATCTTAAAATAAATTTCTCACTGGAAATTCGTTACATTGGTATCAAAAACTGAGTATACTTAAACATATTTACATCATTAGGTTCCCACATAGCATCCTCAATTTAGTGGTTTCACCAAAATAAATCTAACAGGTCAGTGGTCTTGTTTCATACAACATTATTTGTCTAATCCAAAGCATACACTAGTTATTCATTATAGGAAAAATATTACTCAAGTGTAATGATATTTGAGTTGAATATATGTGATGGATCATGAATGTAATTCCTCTTAATATTTACATGGAATGTATCTTGGACTTGGGAGGTGTTCAATGGAAGCACTAATCTCTAGGTTACTATCATGATACGATCTAGAATATCAATGGGACTAAAATATATAGGGATTATCTTTCTTATATACCATTACAATAATTTCATCATTTTGTTGAGATTCATTCAATTTCAAATTCTTCTCTTACTCAAATACATTAGTATTAATTTTAATTTCGAAAATAGTAATGGATAGGATGATTCATAATAGAATTATAAGTTATTCATTATATCTATAGTTATAATCATAAAAAATAGGTTAAGAAAAATTATCCAATATGCATAAATATTTATATAGTGAATTAATATATATTTCACTAAAACATCATCTAAAGAACAACGTTGACCATTCCAGGAATTGTTAACTTGATGATCATTCCAAAATTCAAAATTAATAATGAAGGTCACTAAATACCAAAAAATCAACTTATCATTAAACCCATAAATATCACAAAGACGGTCTTAATGGTCACATGAAAAATACATGAATACCTTTCACATATATTCTCTTAAATCATGGTAATAACTAGAATTACTATCAAACCTCAATGTAAACATGCTCGCTTCATCATTCCTTGAACCAAACCATAGATTATTGAATATATTCTATAAATCCAATATTTCTTTACAATCCATCAATGATAATATAAGAAACTTTTTCCATAAATTAATAATCTATACCAAGTTTTCAAATACTGTCTGATTTACATATTTTGGATCCATTGTATCATTACCATTATCACATAAACCAGAAAATATTAAGGGTTATATTTCCTTAATCATGTGATTTCTGTAAAATATGACTATGAAATTAAATCACATTTCTAGGTCATAAGAATAATTAAAAATATTCTTAAAATACATAATGATAAACTTAGAATAAGAAATAATTATATATTTGATAATTATTGAATTTAAATACATAAACAATTCATCCTTTCAACATAATTCTCATACCATTTACAAGGCATTATAATCTTATTCCTTAATACATATTTCCTTTTATATGTTTGTTGTAGTATCTTCATCCTAAAAACCTAAACATTTATTTTTAACTTCCTGTTGACTCTATTCATGGTCATTCCCCCTATGATATAAAATTTTATATTTCCCACACTTTCCACATTTAGAGCTTTGAAACATTGACGATTCTATTGGGAAACCACCATTATCATACAATACATTAACTGAAAATATCATTTTTCCACAAAAATTAAATATTCTATTTCTTTCTTATATCACCCCAAGTTTTAAGTATGTAAGTCTTTCTTTATGATTTTTAGGTATATTATAAGAACCCATCATTTTCCGGACTGTAGTTTTGAGAATAATTTTTAATTTTTGCTATAAGATGCATGTAAATGGGTAAATAAGTTTTTTCCTAGAGGATGAACTCAGATAATTTTCTACACCACTTCTTCGGTCCTAATATAGGGTTCTTACCCAAGTATATGAGTTTGGTACGAAACTGACCCGTTCAAATTTTGGAAAAATAATTAAAAATTTAAAATTAATAAATTAAATATTAAGTTGTTCTTGAAGGTTCATTCCATTGAATATTTTCAATAGATTTTTAGATTGAGATTCAGTCTCCATCATTTATTATGGAATGGAGAGTTTATCCTAGGAGAGTTTTAAATTTGAGTCGGTCACCAGGGCATTCTGTGCCACATTTTTTCCCCTTTTCTTTATTTTATTTTTTCTTTTCTTTTTCCTCTATTCTTCCCATTCACACCCCTCCTTCCGCGTCCTCCATCACAAAAAATAATAGATAAAGATAGAGATGAAGAAAAATAGAGAGAGGTACGGGAAGATAGGTTTCATTTCAAAGCCATCAACACATAATATCTACATATGGTATCCTTGGACCGTCAAAACGGCGCATGCTTCAGTGGCTTCCCCCCAATGGTAGTAATGTTTATGTTTTTACTATAGACACATTATAAATTTGTTCTTTAAAGTTTTTATAGCTATATATTTCTTTCTTGTGGCCTCTTGGAGACCGATCTATAGTTTTGGTGGGTTTAAATGGGCGATTTTGTCAATCCGAGGGTTTCCCATTTAAGGAAACTAGGTTACATGGCATAAAGTTTGAGGTGACAAGACTTATGTTCTTCCCCTTCAGTGAGGATGATGTTTTAAGGTGTATATGCCATGAATGGGGTATACAAACCGTGTTCTAGTATATGGTCGTGTAGTGAGGTATCCGAGAATTTCTACCCATATAGGGGTACCCGACATTGTGGATTATACAACCAGACACATGTAGGGTGAGACACCATGTAGAAGTACAAGCCTTGGCCAGGTAAATGGCCGTGCCAATTAAGGGACCCGTGCATGTACCCCATGTAGGGTATATGCCATGTTCCCATTTTACATGTCGTGTACATAGGGATTTACCCACCCATGCCAGTGAGAGTACACACCATTGTATAATTGTCACGACCCGTCCTCGGGGCCCGTGCCGTGACTACCCCAAGCCCGCCTTCCATAGGCCAGGGGCTGGCGACTAGCACCAAGGCGTAAAATCCCAGTAAACAGGGAAGGCATTGCCTTTATAAGTAACAACCACACAGAGTCAGCAAGCGGAAAGTAAAGTGCAGAAAAGTAAAGGGGGCCGGAAATACAAGCCCAACTGTAAAGTACAACTGAAAAGGTAAAGTACAGCAACTGAAGAAAAGACGGCGGCCTCGTGTCGTCCACTGGCAATCCCACCTGAAGGGTGGGTACAGATAGCCTCCAGGCTCCTCGGGTCCCACGTCCGCTCCGAGCACGTCCCGCCCAGTGGTCCACCTCCAGGTACCGTCCTGCTCCACGCCCCAACCGTGATCAACGCTGTCCGTCGTCTGCAACCAACACAACAAGGTGCGGGCATAGCCCGTGCAGGGGTGAGTACAAGCTACTCAGTAAGGACCCAGAGACCCCCGAAGGTCTCCCGAAATCCACAAAGGATATAGCACAAAAGAAAGATGCAATCACGAAGTAACATCTGATTCGACTTAGGTATATGCCCATACATATACCTAAGTCCCCAATTCTAGCTCTGCTCACGAGCTCAAGAACAACTCAATCCACAAAGGAAAGCAAGACTCAAATCCATAAGGAGAGTAAACGGTAAATCCACAAAGGATAGTTCAACACAATCCACAAAGGAGAGTAACATACGATTCAGCTCAACCAGGTATACTTTTTCAGATGACGTCAAAGATGATCACTGATCCATCTAAGTCGTCGGACCCACGAAGGATCGATAGGTACTAACCCCCGCAGAAGACCCACACAGGATCGGGCTCACACAGAACCTGTAGGCAGTGGCTCACACAGAACCGGTAGTAAGGACCCACATAGGATCGGGCTCACACAGAACCTGTAGGCAGAGGCTCACACAGAACCGGTAGCACTGATCCACGTAGGATCGCTGAGTGCAGTAGTCGACGCAGTCCACTGAGGATCTCTGCACAGTCGTCGCCGCAGTCCACGAAGGATCTCTTCTCTGCCGTCGTCGCAGTCCACGGAGGATCTCTGCTCTGCCGTCGTCGCAGTCCACGGAGGATCTCTGCTCTGCCGTCGTCGCAGTCCACGGAGGATCTCTGCTCTGTCGTCGAAGTCACAGCCAGCGCTAGGGTTCCCGCACAAAGCGAGCTCGCTTAGGAGGGTCCGCTCCACGAGCCGAGAGGCTGATACATCAACTGACACGTAGTCCGAAGTTGATGTATCCAAAAGTTCCGTATCGACAACAGGATCTCAACGCAACAGACGGCGCGTCAATCGGACGCCCGGTCTGAGAGTTATTGGCATTTTCGTCCCAGGGGCCCGGTTGGTTTTTAGGGCAAAACCAACCCGACCGTACTCCGCCTGTATCCGAACCCCGGGCGGAGTATGCCAAAAGTTCCGTCTCACTTAGAGGAATCTACCACAGCTGACGGTACGTCGATCGGACGTCCGTAGCTCACGTTATGAGCGTTTCCGCTCCGAGGGCCCGGTTGGTTTCGTGTACGAACCAACCCGGCCGAACCCAAAGTCTTCCGAAACCTTGAGTATAATATACCGAAACGACCGTCTCGATCCAAGGATCGCGTAGCCGCTGACGGTTCGTCAATCGGAGGTCCCAGGCCCAAGATATGGGCGAAAGACCGAAGAGGGCCCGAAACGGGGGTTCTGGGCCCGGGGCGACCCGGCCCGAACCCCCCCTGGGGTCGGCCGAACCGGGTCGGCCCGGACCGGGTCGGCCCGAACCGGGCCGGCCCGAACCGGCCCGAACCGGCTCGGCCGGGTCCGGTCCGGCCTGGGCGCGGCCCGGCCGACCGGACCGGCCGGCTCGGCTTCGGCCGAGCGGCCGAGCAGGGCGCCGCCGCGGGTTTGACCCGCGGCATTTGGAGAAACGCGGCCCCCGCGGGGGGGCCGCCTGTCACGCGGACGCGGCCGGGCCGCCGCGTCCGTTCCCGGTTCCGCGCGGCCGCGGAACCGGCCGCCGCCGCCGCGGCTTCAGCCGCGGCGGAAGATCTCCACGGCGGCGCGCCGGGCGCTGCCGCCTCCGGTCGTCGGCGCCGCCGCGCTGGCGACCCGCGCCGCCGCCGCCTTCCGCGGGCCGCCGGAGATGCTCCGGTGGCCCGATTCCTTTCCCGTCTGCGCCGTTGCTCCTCCCGGGGGACGATCTTCACTGCGGAAACAACGGATTGCCCTTGCCGCACGGTTCGTCGTCGTCCGCCAAATCCGCACAAAAAGGGAAGATCGGCGGAGGGTTGCCGGGTCTTGTTCGTTAGACCCGCTCCCTCCGCGTTAATCATAAACAACGGGAGAAAAGAATAAGATGATCAACACATGATCCAACAATTTTTATTTAAAGATAAAATTGTTCGCTTGAACGGGCTTTTTAAATTTTCAAGAACGTTCACGAGAAAATTTAAAAAGGGGTAACTTTTCCAAAATAAATCCCTACCTCGAAGTCGTCGTCGGACGAGAGGTCGTCGCGGAATCGCTCGTCGCGGAAGAAGGAGATCGTCGCGTCGTCGCGGTATCCGGCGTCGCGTCGCCAATCTCCGGATCAAGAACAAACAGATTTAATTAATTAAATCCGTTGTTATTGAAATTAAGAAGGGAGAATTTAGAAGTTTCGATTCTCACCTTTAACCGCTGATCACAGGTTCGCCGCGGAAGAAGAGGCACCGAAGAAGAAGAAGAAGAAGGTCGCGGAAAAACTGTTGACGTCGCGGATCGTGCGTCGTCGGATTCCGGTTCCGGCGTTCTTCGCGTTCTTCGCGTTCTTCGCGTTCTTCGCGTTCTTCGCGTGGAGGGTGGAGGAACGAAGATTCTCTCAAATCCTTTCCAAGGATTTTTAGGTTGGTCTTATTTTATAAACATGCCAACACGAAACCGGTTAAGAAATGATCCATCAATTCGAAAGAAACGACCCATTTAATTCACGAAGAAACAGTCCATTTAATTTACGAAATAAACCGCCCAATTAAATGGTCTGTTAAGAATTAAAGAAAACGCGTCGGTTGACTTTTCAGTTACTTCGACGGGTTTTCGCGGGTGCGTTACTTAGCGAAAGAAACGGCGGGGCTCGTGCGGGTCCCACCGCACAAATATCCTACCAAGGGGTAGGATATTTCTGGATAGCATCCTATCCAGTTCAACTCAGTTCAAGCCGCCTTTAAGTGACTTTAAGTGGCTTCCAAGCAGTTTAAGTGAAATAAAATAAAGTTGTCGCACAAACTTTATTTTATTCCTGGCTTAGAGCCGCAAAATTTAAAAACCACGTCTGAGCAAACGCAACTCCGAAAGAGGCGTTTCTAAGAAAATACCGGCGCTGCGATTTCATCGGTGCCCTCAGAATTTGATTCCGGGCACCGGTTCAAAAGATAGAAAAACCCGCTCGTCCGTTCACTGAACGTACCCGAGCCAAACTTCGGAAATTGATTCCGGGCACACCGGGCCTCGGAATCAGGTGCCGTCTGAAGCTGCGCTCTTGTAAAATTCCAAAGAAAATTAAGAAAAAAATTTCCTTGAAATTTGCGGGTCTTTACATTACTCCCACCTCAGGGCTTTACGTCCCCGTAAAGATACATCAAAAACTAGGGGAACAAATGGGGGTACTGAGCACGCATCTGAGCCTCCCGCTCCCAAGTGCTCTCCTGGAGGTTCCCGTGCTTCCATCTGATGCGCACAAGAGGAATCGACCGCCCACGTAGGACCCGCTCTTGTCGATCCTCGATCTCCACTGGGACCTCCGCAAAAGTCGCCCCATCGTCCACGTCCAGCTCCCCAAAGTTGATGATGTGCGTCGGGTCGTGCACGTATCTCCTCAGCTGAGACACGTGAAAGACGTCGTGCACCCGGTGCAACTGAGGTGGTAGAGCCAGGCGATAAGCCACCTCTCCTATCCTGCTGAGGACCTGGAAAGGCCCGATGAAGCGTGGAGACAACTTGCCGCCTCGGCCAAATCTCCGTAAACCACGTCGAGGTGAGACACGCAAAAAGACGTGGTCGCCATCCTCGAACTCCAGTGGCCTCCGCCTCTTGTCAGCATATGACTTCTGCCGGCTCTGAGCTGTCCTCATCCTCTCCTGGATGATCTGGACCTTCTCTGTCGTGGCTCGGACCATCTCTGGTCCCACGAGTGCTGACTCCCCAGGGTCTGTCCAGCACAACGGGGATCTGCAGGGTCTGCCGTACAACGCCTCGTATGGTGCCATCCCGATGGTGGAGTGGTAGCTGTTGTTGTACGCGAACTCCACCAAGGGTAGGTGGTCCTCCCAGCTGCGACCAAAGTCGAGAACACATGCACGGAGCATGTCCTCGAGTGTCTGTATGGTCCTCTCCGTCTGACCATCCGTCTGAGGGTGGAAGGTTGTGCTCAGATGGAGCCGCGTCCCGAACGCCTCCTGCAACCCCTTCCAATGCCGGGAAGTGAAACGAGCATCTCGATCGGAGACGATAGACGATGGCACACCGTGAAGCCGTACGATCTCCTGGACGTAAAGACGTCCCAAGCTCTCCACTGAGCCCTGCTCTCTGATGGGTAAGAAGTGTGCCGACTTGGTGAGTCGGTCGACAATCACCCAAATGGAGTCGTGACCTCTGGAAGTGCGTGGAAGTCCAGTCACGAAGTCCATAGATATGCCATCCCACTTCCACTCCGGGACCTCCAAGGGCTGTACCAAGCCTGCTGGTACCTGATGCTCTTCCTTCACCTGCTGGCAGGTGAGGCATCGTGAAACGAACTCTGCCACAGCTTTCTTCATGCCCGGCCACCAGTGCTGTCGCCTGAGATCCTGGTACATCTTCGCCACTCCACGATGTACCGCCAAGGGAGAAGTGTGAAACTCTCTCAGCACCTCCTCTCGCAAAGCGACTGGTACGAAGGTACGTCCTCTGAAAAGGATGACGTGCTCTGCTCCAAGGGTGAAGCCATCAGGCGCCTGACCTGAGGATATCAGTGCACGCCGGGTCTCACAGTCAGCGTCCCCACGCTGAGCCTCTCTGACCCGCTGTAGAAGTGGAGGAGAGACTGTGAGAGACTGAAGAAAGGCTGCTCCGTCTCTATCCACGAAGGATATCTGTAAGGAGGCCAGCTGCTCCGTCGCCTCCTCAAGTAGCTGAATGCCCGTCCTCCTGCTGAGGGCATCGGCTACCACGTTCCCCTTCCCAGGAGTATAGACTATCTCAAAGTCATAGTCCTGGAGGAACTCAAGCCATCTCCGCTGTCTCAGGTTCAGGTCCTTCTGAGAGAAGATATACCTGAGACTCTGGTGGTCTGAAAAGACTGTGAAGCGCTCGCCCATCAGATAGTGCCGCCAAGTCTTCAGAGCGAAGACCACTGCTGCCAACTCCAGGTCATGAGTGGCGTAGTTCTGCTCATGTGGCCTCAACTGACGTGATCCGTAGGCGATCACAGCCCGCTCCTGCATCAGGACGCACCCGAGTCCAGTCCCTGATGCATCGCAGTAAACTACGTACCCAACTCCCTCCTCAGGAAACCTCAAGATAGGTGCGCTGGTCAATCTCTGTCTCAGCTCCTGGAAGCTCTGCTGACATCTGTCTGACCACACGAAGGGTTTCCCCTTTTTCGTCAAAGCCGAGAGTGGTGCCGCAAATCTGGAGAAGTTTGGCACGAATCTCCGATAGTATCCGGCTAGGCCCAAGAAGCTCCGCACCTCTATCACGCTCTTGGGTGGCTCCCAAGCTAGCACTGCCTCGATCTTCGCGGGGTCCACTGCAACTCCCGCCTCAGAAATGACGTGCCCCAAGAAATGGACCTCACGTAACCAGAACTGGCACTTTGAGAGCTTGCCATAAAGCTGGTGCTCTCGGAGTGCGTCTAGCACAACTCGCAGGTGGTAGGCATGCTCCTCCTCAGTCGTCGAGTATACCAAAATGTCGTCAATGAAGACCACGACAAATCGGTCGAGGTATGGCTGGAAGATCCTGTTCATGAGGCTCATGAACACTGCTGGAGCATTGGTTACGCCGAACGGCATAACCAAGAACTCATAATGGCCATACCGACACCTGAAGGCCGTCTTCTGCACGTCCTCGTCTCGAACTCTGAGCTGATGATAGCCTGACTGGAGGTCTATCTTCGAGAACCACCGCGCTCCCTTGAGCTGATCGAAGAGGTCATCAATCCGTGGCAGCGGATACTTGTTCCTCACTGTCACCTGGTTCAGGCGACGATAGTCGACACACAGTCGCAAGCTCCCGTCCGCCTTCTTGGCGAACAATATCGGGGAAGCCCAGGGTGAAACAATGGGTCGGATAAACCCCTTGCTCTGCAATTCCTCCAACTGTACCCGCAGCTCTCGAAGCTCGGCGGGGGCCATCCGATATGCTGGAGTAGATATCGGGGCTGTCCCGGGGTACAAGTCGATGTAAAAGTCTACCTCTCTACGAGGAGGTAGCCCTGGAACGTCGTCGGGAAAGACGTCCACGTACTGGTCCACCACTGCAGGAAAAGCCGGACTCCGCACGTCCACTGCTCCCAGGATGAGGCTAGCCAACTGATGAGAGATAGGCTGCACTCTCCTCCGCGGAAGTCCATCCTGTGCTGCAAAGGTTCCCTTCTCGCCGGTGAAGGTAAACCTGCTCCCGTCGGTACGAACACATCGCACCTTGCGCCTAAAACAGTCGATCTGGGCATGAACCGTGGATAGCCAATCCATGCCCAAGATGACGTCGTAAGGCCTCGACGCCGCTACAAGGAGATCCCAGCCGAAGCTCTCGCCTCCTAGAGTAAGCTCACACTGCCGGCACCAGTGCGTAATCGTCGAGTCTGCTCCCGTAGGAGTCTCTAGCCGTAAGGATCGAGCCAACGGCTCAGTCGGAATCTCCGAGCTCCGAACAAGGGCAGAGGCTATGAAAGAGTGACTCGCTCCTGTGTCTATAAGCATTGCAGCAAGGGTGGAATAGACACAGATCGTACCTCGAATCATCTCTGGCAAGTCGGGGTCGTAGGCCTCCGCTTCCTGGAGCTGGGCCTGTCTCTGCCCGCCAGCTCCCTGTGGTCGAGGTGGCCCTCCTGGTGGTGGTGGGGGTAGAGCCTGGAAGCGTCGCCCACCACCCGCTGCTCGGCCAGCTCCTCTGCCTCGTCCGCCTCCTCCCTGCGGACCGCCACGGTCGACCCTCTGCCTCTGCCTGGGTGGCCCCTCCACCGTCTGCTGCTCCTCTGGTCGGCGAGTCGGGCAGTCACGAGCCATGTGACCCTGCCCGCCGCAGGTGTAGCACAGCCTGCCTCTCGGAAGGCTGGCACTCCGCTGTGTGCCCTGCACTGCTGAGCCAGTGTCCCGGGGTCGCCTGCCGGAAGGTCTGGTCCGCCTGGAACCCTGGGTCATCCGTCGGCTACCCGCTGCCGAAGACTCAGCTACCTGTCGCCCTGCGCTAGGTCTCGCCACTGAAGAAGGCTCTGCCAGGAAGCTCTCGGTCAGGAGGGCTCGCTTCAGCACTCCCGCCTGGGTCAGAATGCTGAGGGAGATCAGCGACGCCCGAATCTCCTGTCGCAAGCCCTGCTCGAAGGTCCGGGCCCGGAAGAAGGGGTCCCGTACCATGTCGGTCGAGTAGCGAGATAGGTCCGTGAACCTCGCCGCGTACTGAGCGACCGTCATGCTGCCCTGGCGCAGCTGGAGAAGCTCCTGGATGCGCACCGCTCGGAGGGTGGCCGGGACGAACTCAGAGCGGAAGAGACTCTCGAAGTCCGCCCAGAGCAGGGATGCCTCATCGTGAACCTGGAGCATCAGGCTCCACCATCGTCCTGCCGCCGCCTGCAGGAGGCTCGCTGCGAGAATCACCATGAGATCCGCTGGTGTCCTCACTAGCCGAAAGATCCGTACCACCGCCTCTAGCCAGTCCTCGGCGGCCTGGGGGTCCGCCTCACCGCGAAACCTGGGTGGTCGCTGGCTCTGAAACTCATGCAGTGCCCTGAGGCGACGTGCATCGTCAGCGTCTGGTACTGGAAGCATCGGTGGCTCGGCGGGTAAGGCTACCGCCGGTGCCACTGCTGGCAAAGGGCCCTGCACCGAGGCCTCGTCGCTCGGTGGGCTGCCGTCGCGCCCTACACTCGGAACCCTAGCTGGCAGTCGTCGCGGGGCCATCCTGAAAAGGAGAACAAGAGCACCACAGTCAGAACAGTATACCTGGTGAGCTGGCACAAGTAATCGCAAGGAAAACTTGAGACTTTCATAAAGCAGATCAGTATACCCGGTGAGCTGACACAAGTAATCACAAAGAAAACTTGAAACACACACGCAATCAATGTTTTCATGCATTAAGTCGGAAATCAGGAGTCAGGGTCCTGGTGTACGGATACGTCGGCCGCTGCACCAACACTGGGCTCCCTGAACTGATAACCACACTCAATACACTAAACACTATTGCTTCACATAGAAAGAAAGGACGATCAGAGTATGCGGTAGTACCGACTTCCTCTGATACCAATTTGTCACGACCCGTCCTCGGGGCCCGTGCCGTGACTACCCCAAGCCCGCCTTCCATAGGCCAGGGGCTGGCGACTAGCACCAAGGCGTAAAATCCCAGTAAACAGGGAAGGCATTGCCTTTATAAGTAACAACCACACAGAGTCAGCAAGCGGAAAGTAAAGTGCAGAAAAGTAAAGGGGGCCGGAAATACAAGCCCAACTGTAAAGTACAACTGAAAAGGTAAAGTACAGCTACTGAAGAAAAGACTGCGTCCTCATGTCGTCCACTGGCAATCCCACCTGAAGGGTGGGTACAGATAGCCTCCAGGCTCCTCGGGTCCCACGTCCGCTCCGAGCACGTCCTGCCCAGTGGTCCACCTCCAGGTACCGTCCTGCTCCACGCCCCAACCGTGATCAACGCTGTCCGCCGTCTGCAACCAACACAACAAGGTGCGGGCATAGCCCGTGCAGGGGTGAGTACAAGCTACTCAGTAAGGACCCCGAGACCCCCGAAGGTCTCCCGAAATCCACAAAGGATATAGCACAAAAGAAAGATGCAATCACGAAGTAACATCTGACTCGACTTAGGTATATGCCCATACATATACCTAAGTCCCCAATTCTAGCTCTGCTCACGAGCTCAAGAACAACTCAATCCACAAAGGAAAGCAAGACTCAAATCCATAAGGAGAGTAAACGGTAAATCCACAAAGGATAGTTCAACACAATCCACAAAGGAGAGTAACATACGATTCAGCTCAACCAGGTATACTTTTTCAGATGACGTCAAAGATGATCACTGATCCATCTAAGTCGTCGGACCCACGAAGGATCGATAGGTACTAACCCCCGCAGAAGACCCACACAGGATCGGGCTCACACAGAACCTGTAGGCAGTGGCTCACACAGAACCGGTAGTAAGGACCCACATAGGATCGGGCTCACACAGAACCTGTAGGCAGAGGCTCACACAGAACCGGTAGCACTGATCCACGTAGGATCGCTGAGTGCAGTAGTCGACGCAGTCCACTGAGGATCTCTGCACAGTCGTCGCCGCAGTCCACGAAGGATCTCTGCTCTGCCGTCGTCGCAGTCCACGGAGGATCTCTGCTCTGCCGTCGTCGCAGTCCACGGAGGATCTCTGCTCTGCCGTCGTCGCAGTCCACGGAGGATCTCTGCTCTGTCGTCGAAGTCACAGCCAGCGCTAGGGTTCCCGCACAAAGCGAGCTCGCTTAGGAGGGTCCGCTCCACGAGCCGAGAGGCTGATACATCAACTGACACGTAGTCCGAAGTTGATGTATCCAAAAGTTCCGTATCGACAACAGGATCTCAACGCAACAGACGGCGCGTCAATCGGACGCCCGGTCTGAGAGTTATTGGCATTTTCGTCCCAGGGGCCCGGTTGGTTTTTAGGGCAAAACCAACCCGACCGTACTCCGCCTGTATCCGAACCCCGGGCGGAGTATGCCAAAAGTTCCGTCTCACTTAGAGGAATCTACCACAGCTGACGGTACGTCGATCGGACGTCCGTAGCTCACGTTATGAGCGTTTCCGCTCCGAGGGCCCGGTTGGTTTCGTGTACGAACCAACCCGGCCGAACCCAAAGTCTTCCGAAACCTTGAGTATAATATACCGAAACGACCGTCTCGATCCAAGGATCGCGTAGCCGCTGACGGTTCGTCAATCGGAGGTCCCAGGCCCAAGATATGGGCGAAAGACCGAAGAGGGCCCGAAACGGGGGTTCTGGGCCCGGGGCGACCCGGCCCGAACCCCCCCTGGGGTCGGCCGAACCGGGTCGGCCCGAACCGGGTCGGCCCGAACCGGGTCGGCCCGAACCGGGTCGGCCCGAACCGGGTCGGCCCGAACCGGGTCGGCCCGAACCGGGCCGGCCCGGGCCGGCCCGAACCGGCTCGGCCGGGTCCGGTCCGGCCTGGGCGCGGCCCGGCCGACCGGACCGGCCGGCTCGGCTTCGGCCGAGCGGCCGAGCAGGCCGCCGCCGCGGGTTTGACCCGCGGCATTTGGAGAAACGCGGCCCCCGCGGGGGGGCCGCCTGTCACGCGGACGCGGCCGGGCCGCCGCGTCCGTTCCCGGTTCCGCGCGGCCGCGGAACCGGCCGCCGCCGCCGCGGCTTCAGCCGCGGCGGAAGATCTCCACGGCGGCGCGCCGGGCGCCGCCGCGCCGGCGACCCGCGCCGCCGCCGCCTTCCGCGGGCCGCCGGAGATGCTCCAGTGGCCCGATTCCTTTCCCGTCTGCGCTGTTGCTCCTCCCGGGGGACGATCTTCACTGCGGAAACAACGGATTGCCCTTGCCGCACGGTTCGTCGTCGTCCGCCAAATCCGCACAAAAAGGGAAGATCGGCGGAGGGTTGCCGGGTCTTGTTCGTTAGACCCGCTCCCTCCGCGTTAATCATAAACAACGGGAGAAAAGAATAAGATGATCAACACATGCTCCAACAATTTTTATTTAAAGATGAAATTGTTCGCTTGAACCGGCTTTTTAAATTTTCAAGAACGTTCACGAGAAAATTTAAAAAGGGGTAACTTTTCCAAAATAAATCCCTACCTCGAAGTCGTCGTCGGACGAGAGGTCGTCGCGGAATTGCTCGTCGCGGAAGAAGGAGATCGTCGCGTCGTCGCGGTATCCGGCGTCGCGTCGCCAATCTCCGGATCAAGAACAAACAGATTTAATTAATTAAATCCGTTGTTATTGAAATTAAGAAGGGAGAATTTAGAAGTTTCGATTCTCACCTTTAACCGCCGATCGCAGGTTCGCCGCGGAAGAAGAGGCACCGAAGAAGAAGAAGAAGAAGGTCGCGGAAAAACTGTTGACGTCGCGGATCGTGCGTCGTCGGATTCCGGTTCCGGCGTTCTTCGCGTTCTTCGCGTTCTTCGCGTTCTTCGCGTTCTTCGCGTGGAGGGTGGAGGAACGAAGATTCTCTCAAATCCTTTCCAAGGATTTTTAGGTTGGTCTTATTTTATAAACATGCCAACACAAAACCGGTTAAGAAATGATCCATCAATTCGAAAGAAACGACCCATTTAATTCACGAAGAAACAGTCCATTTAATTTACGAAATAAACCGCCCAATTAAATGGTCTGTTAAGAATTAAAGAAAATGCGTCGGTTGACTTTTCAGTTACTTCGACGGGTTTTCGCGGGTGCGTTACTTAGCGAAAGAAACGGCGGGGCTCGTGCGGGTCCCACCGCACAAATATCCTACCAAGGGGTAGGATATTTCTGGATAGCATCCTATCCAGTTCAACTCAGTTCAAGCCGCCTTTAAGTGACTTTAAGTGGCTTCCAAGCAGTTTAAGTGTAATAAAATAAAGTTGTCGCACAAACTTTATTTTATTCCTCACTTAAAGCCGCAAAATTTAAAAACCACGTCTGAGCAAACGCAACTCCGAAAGAGGCGTTTCTAAGCAAATACCGGCGCTGCGATTTCATCGGTGCCCTCAGAATTTGATTCCGGGCACCGGTTCAAAAGATAGAAAAACCCGCTCGTCCGTTCACTGAACGTACCCGAGCCAAACTTCGGAAATTGATTCCGGGCACACCGGGCCTCGGAATCAGGTGCCGTCTGAAGCTGCGCTCTTGTAAAATTCCAAAGAAAATTAAGAAAAAAATTTCCTTGAAATTTGAGGGTCTTTACAATAATGATGGGAGTACACACCATGTACCAAGGTTACACATATTATACCATCCCCTTATAACCCTCTGAGGGGTTTTCATGTTCTTTCTCCAATTTAAGAATTAGACTCGAGATTAGTCCATTATGTGTGGGTTTTTGGGTAGATCTTGATGGTGAACCCCATGGAGAGCTCTCAGGACTCTTAATGATTATTTTGGGTAAATTTATCTAATTGAGAGGATCTTCCTCTAGATTTTGAGTCTAGTTTCATTTTGATATTGAGACTGGAGAATGAATTATCAGTTGGGTGTTCAGACTAACCTTGTTGATATGTTTGAACTGAGATGATATTTAATCTATCACCCATGAACTATGCTTTTTAAGGATGTTCCCACTGTGATATGTGCCCTTCCAACATGTGAGGCTGTGAGACCAGATGCTTCTAAAGATCCCCTGAGAGATGAATTTTCTTATACACTGATCTTGGGAGTTGTTTGTAGGACCCCTACACTTGCGTACCATTAAGAGGATTCCCATTTTAAGATGCCTCTATTGTTTACCATAAGAGGATCCCTATTATAGGATGCCTCATTTTCATACTATTAGAGGATCCCTAATTGGATTTTTTCTTCTCTATTACCACGAAGGATCCACAGTAGGATTCCTTTTATTATGTGTACCTAAAGGATCCTGAGTAGGATGCCTTTTAGTGCTTGGAATGAGGGATGTAGTTGTCTCTCTTTGATTTACCCACCTTGAGTTGTTATGTCTGGTTTTGGTATAGATGGTGTTAGGGTGTCACCTAAAACCCATGATAAAAATTTAAGCCTGTGGGGATATGAATGGAGTGTTGGGTTGGGAATTTGGTCCACCCTAAATCGTTATTTTATATGTGACCTAGTATTGAAGATGCAACAATGTTCACTATAGGGTCATCCTAGTTGGTGGATGTTGAACCTGAAATGAGGCGTTTTTTTCTTTTTTGGGATACCAAGATATGCTCTCTTGGGATCCGGCTTCTAATCCATTATTCTCTGATGTTTTACTAGTACCCATATGTGGAACCTAGGACATGTATGTTGATCCTTACTTGTTTTCTTGTATGCCTTGAATGAGAGTTGTATTCCCCAATGTAGTAATTCCTTGGATAGTCTTATAGTCTAAATGTTTTATATGGGGATGATTACACTCTCCTATACCTTAATGTCTTGTAAGGTATACCCATGTATTATGATTGAAGGTTAAATGGTTTACATGAGTGGGTATAATCAATTGTGATGCTTCATTGGTTTTATAGATTCCATGGACTTCTTTCCATGGATCTGGAATGTGGTGGGGGTCACCTTGGGTTGAGTATACCTCTTTCATCCTAATTCCATGGGATACATCAAGCCTTTCTACCCCATGGATCCATATTTATAAAGCTCGTATAGAATATGTGCTCTCAAAATTCTCATAGGACCCAAACCATCTCATATACCAAGTTTCCATTGGGATTCCCATGGGACTCGATGTGGATGCCTTGGACAATTTCGTTGGATCCATCCCTTAATGGTCTAGACTTCTTATGTGGATGAATTGGACAAGATCCTTGGATCTAACCCTTCATGGTCTACACTTTTTTTATAGGGATTCTTTGGATGAGTTCCTTGGATCCGACCCTTTGGGGTATGAATCTTTTTTATACTATGTGGAAATGATGGATGTTCTACTTGGTAATAAAAGGTTTGAGTGGCACAACATCTAACTCAATTCCCTTGTACATGATGTCCATTTGAGTGGGATTATGGAACCAATTATTTAATGTTGATATGGTTTCATGTTATTGATTCACATACTAGTGAATATTAATATATATTTATAGGTATGGTAATATAAAAGTGTACATATGTAGTGATGGACATCCATGGTGGTACTAGCCTAGTTGATAGGCATTATAGACCATGGGTTTGACTGTGGGATCAAATTTGGGTTACTTACATTGGTTATATTTTAGCTAGGCTGAGAAAATTTATTTTCCATACACTTTTATCATCACAGTTATAGGTTTCTTGTTGGGGTGGCCAACTAAATTCTATCTCAGCCCTGAACATGCACCTCATTGTACATGTATACCTTTATGTCTTATTTTTAGGTTTGGTATGAGTTACATGGTGGATTGGTCCGAGTTCTAGTGTTTCCTGGTTGATAAGAGCTGCTCAAATGGGTTATTCTGATCGGGCGTGTGTAGTTAGATAGTGTCTAGAGACCGAGAATGTGGTTTGGATCAGAGTTGGAAATAGAGACATGTACTTTTAATTTCATTTCCTTTTGTACTATTGTATCTGTATGGCCGTCCCAGTGGGTGTATAGTGTTTTATTGTATTTAATAGATTTTATGGCTCTTACATATTTTCTTTTATTATTACAACATGATCTATTTCATTATTTTAGTGATTTTGTACTCTATTTACTTTCCACTGTGTATGATACATAAATTCTTTCTTTTGTTGCTTAATTTTATTTGAGGGAATATTCGATCCAATATCACACCCTAGGCCCTCTCTACTATTCAAAATCCTCTGGTGTATGAGTAGGTGTTCTTGAGGCCCTGTAACCCACAAGATCAGAGCACCTGTATAGTGGTATCCAATTGAGGATGTTACAAAGTGGTATCAGATCTGTTTTCATTTCATGGTCTTTACTATTTGGGATATAGTACATATGAGTATTAGGAATGTGTCAAAACCTATGATGGATATAAGGATAGTGTGTAATGAACACTTGTTTCAGTAGGAAGTCATGGTTACTAGTGTATGTGATTTTTGTTATGATCAGCAATGTTACAATTGTATATGATTTTCACATTTTAGTGACACACATGTTTTGTTTATGTTATGATTTACTAAGGATATATGGATCTTGGCCATTGGTAAGAGGACAGAGGTGGTTTTTTAATCTTGGATAGGAAAGTAAGGAGGCATCTCATGCATCATACTTGGAATGTAGGATTCACATCATATAGTCCTACTGATGTGAGATTTTTCTAATTAATGAGGATTTTTTGGCATATATACACCTATATTTTACTCTGATGGAAGATAATGTGGATCTATGTTGAGGAGTTTTGGTTTGATGAAGATAACTCAGTCCTCATACACAAGAGGTGCAATGACCCTAATTGGTCACTATGGCATGTGATTATCTTTTGTTGTTACCCTTTTTGGTATTCTTCCTCATGTATGTGGTTATATAGTCAGATTCCTGAGTACAATGCAGATAGATACCAACAATTGTCTTGTGAACTCGACCTCTATGGGTTATTTTCGTATAAATATTCCTAGGGAGTAACCATTAAATTTCTATTATGCGTTAGTTTTTGGATATCCAGGGACCAGTTCCTTCTGAGGATTATCAGAGAGGATCAATGCTCCTGTAGGTCTTGTTTTTAGTGTTGACCTGTAAGAACCTGTATCTTCATTTTAGGTATGGATATTGATTTCAGTTTTTTTTAGGAAAAAGAAATAAATGGGGGTTTTATAAGTACACATTGTTTACTCGTGAGTACACACCATGTACTCAATATCCACATAAATCCGTGTACTGGCCACATAATGGCCAAGTACAAGGTCGTGTGATGACGTGGATGACCTGCTTATGTGAGGATCTAGTTGAGGCTAATACATGAAGTTTACATTAAATGAACACACCATGAATTTTTCTCTTTGTTTGATAAATTAGTGTGGGGTAACGTCCCATCATTTTAAATACCTTCTTCGACGCTTTGTTCATATAGGAGAGTGACGGAAAGGCCGAAAAACTTTGAACCCCTCCCGATTCTCCATTCGAGATCGGATTGAGACATCGTTAGGTGCGTTGGAATCCCACCGGTGAGTTCTCAATACCAATGGATACGCTTTTTATATTATTCCTCTCATGTGATTTATTCAAGGTCTGGAGTTTTAAACCTTATTGTAGATCTATATCATTCCTGGCCGATTCAAGGGCTGACGTTCAATTATATCAATCGCAATACATCAAGGTTGGTGGTTTGTGCCTTTAGTTGTTCGTATTGAGATTATAGGTGCTAAAAGTTCTATATACATATATTTGGGGTTTTTAGTGTTTAACAATTAAACCATATTTATTACATGTTATTGTTCGGTTAATTGATAAAGGGGTTTTTAATATTCATGGGGTTAAATACCTGGGTTATGGAACACCCTATGGCTGTGTTTCCCTTGATTGACTGTACATGACCATTCAGTCTTGGTTTCTTATTATCCATTCCTTGTTTTCCATGCCATTTTTTAGGATGGAGTTAATGATTATATGAGATGCCTATGATATGAATTCTGGAAGTTTTAACCAGGGGAATTTGACTATGAGAGCTTCCCTAGGTAGGTTCATTTATGTTTGTTTTACATTTATGTTGACCCAGGGGTATTGACTGTGTGAGCTTCCAGGTGGTAATCAACCAAGTCATTTAGACTGTGAGAGGTGCCCAGGTGGTCATTAATAATTTATTGATAATATGTTGACTAAGGGGTATTGACCGCGAGAGAAACCCAGGAGGTCATTTGTAAATGATTATTTCTATGTTAGACCAAAGGGGTTAGACCATGAGAGCTTCCTAGAGGGTTTCTATTCAATGAATTGTTGTATGGTAGACTAGGGGATTTATACTGTGAGAACTTTCCCCAAGGGTTGTTATTGAATAATTGAATGATTTCGATGATCCTGTCAAGAAAAAGCACAAGCTTGGACTCAGTCTTACTTGATTTGTTTAGATAGAACTCTAAGACATCTATTTTATTACTATTACACAAGAGTATATAAATATTAGGATAGATCCCAATATTTCAATATTCAATGAATGAATAATAAATGTAAATGAATGTAATTGAAAATTGTAGGATTGATTACTTTTGAGAACTTTCTAGTTTATTGCTTCATTTGTGCATATTTCCTTATATATATATATTCACTAATATTTAATAACATATATTTTGGTCGTTGCCTAATAGGAATCATCTCACACACTATTTGGGCAATGTTTTTCATCAAAACAGATTATATGGTTGTAGGTATAGATAAGTGAAATCTCCCTTTTTCATCCAGTACTTGATTGTTATTGGAGCTTGAGAGCATGATACCAAACTGAGGCTTGCGATGCTGCAAGAGTTTACTATTTCTTTTGTAGTTTTGATTTTGTATTTATTTCTAGCATAGTGACTTTTTTGGATTCATTCTTTGATACATATTTCATGCTTCATATATATTTATATATTTTGGCCTCTATTAGATTTACTTTCAATCTTCTGTTTATTTCTTTTGTTGTTATTAGTGCTTATACTATTGTTTTCTATTTGTTATTCTTCGGTGTATAATCTACCAATGATGGAATAGTTTCCCCATCATCCGAACTTGGACCTCACTGCTAGTTATAAGCCTTTGGTTTTTGGGGAAATGCGCCTGAGGTCATGTTACCAAGGGAGGCACCCAGACCTGAGATGTTACAAAGTAGTATGAGAGGGGTTTTATTTTCTTCTTTGCCTTAACATTTGGATCATATAGACTAGGATATGAATAAAATTTAGTTTCGTAATTAGATTTTACTGAGAGTAGCTAACCCATGTATAGGGAAAAGCCATGTTATGTCGAATATTGCAATTTTTATGGTTTTACAATTGTTACATTTGATTTTATTTCACCATAGGGTGAAACACTTGTTTTGTGCTATTATTATTGATATCATTGTTGTCCTAATTCTTTTAGAACCCAATTAGACGAGGGTCTGCCATCTCATTCATCAAATAGGAACTTATGAGAGATCACATTTCATTCATTTTTATCACGTCATTTACGATGCATTACTGATTTCATGTTGTTGTGATAGATTTTGTTCAAGATATGCATGTTATTTTGATAGATACTCTGATAGAAATACCTACTATTTTGATAGGGTATTTTTATATGAAAAGTTTCATTTTATGGACACAAATCAGTGGTACCTAAGGTTTTATGGGCCCTCTTGGATCGGAATTTGGTGGACCATTTTTGAGCATTAATTGAATTATTTCAGGTTATGATATGAAAAAGGATTCCAAACATTGATAAGCGGGGAGTATGGTCTCTCACGGGTAATAATTTTTATGTCATGGATAAATTTTTTGTTTTTAAGGGTTTTAAAGGAGTTTCAAAGGCTTATTATCTGGAAACCCATATAACACAATGTGTGATGTTATGAACACATGCCATGTGTTCTTCTTTTCTGGAAGAACTGACTTTTCTTATGTACACATCGTGTACCGTATATATATGTCGTGTACTTGTTGACCATGTGGGTGAATGTGTGAGTAGAGACATGGGTTTGATAAACATTTGGTAGAACATTCCATGTACTGAGAGTACAGGTTGGGTGGTAAAAGGTTATGTATATGGCCATGTGACTAACAAAATGGGTGGCTGAAACATGGCTTGTACAGCCGTGTCTTTCTTATACATGCCATGTAGTAATTAAACGTGTATCAGGATGTGTGACTAATGACACAGGTGGATGGAACATATGAGGTACATGCCGTGTCTAGAGTATGCACACTCTGTAGTGTTACACTAGGAGAACCGTGTAATTATAGCCATGTAGAAGTACTTGGGAAAGATGGAATATTCAAGTACACACCATGTCTCATTAGGAACACGCCCTGAGTATGGGGTGTTATATAGCCAGTTTGGAAGAGGTACACACCCATGTTAAATCCTAAAGGCAACACGTTGTGTAGTGGTTCAATACGTAGTGTAACCCTCTTTTGTAAAACTTGAATTCTTTCTTTCTCATGTTCCATTCATACAATAATAAATTGTATTTCATTTAAACTTGAACAGATTTTTGAGGTTGAACTTTCAGATTCATGCCACCAAGATATCCTCTAGTTATATGCTAGGTACAGGGTGATGATCAGACACCCTAAATGGTAGACCAAGGACTACCAGTTGATCCTCACGTTATGCTCTTCTGGGAACCAACTATTATACCGGATGTAGGGGTTGATTCATAGTTCAATGAGGGATTTATGAGGATGATGCATACATTTCAGGGAGCACCATATCCTGCCCCAACTATGGAAGAGTTGACGAGGGGGTTCCAACAGTAACAAACTCCCACTTTTTCAGGGGATGGAGGATCACAGGATGTAGAGTCATGGTTGGAGGCCATGCTTCATATCTTTGAGCATCTAGAGATGACTCTGGAGAGGAGGGTTAATATCGCGACTTACATGCTATGTGACTCCACCATGAGATGGTGGGACGTTTTCTCATAGGTAAGACGTCCTGGGGATATGTATTGGGAAGTGTTTTAGATGGCCTTATATGATTACTTCTACCCCAAGACATTGAGGGCCGACCGAGCCTGGGATTTCTTTCATTTATATCAGGGTGCTCTTTCAGTGATGCATTACTGTTCTCTATTTATAAAGATTCAGCATTTCACACCTCTTTTGTAGGTGATAAGTTATCACCAGCTAGGATGTTTGAGGATGGTCTCAAGTATTACATCTGATTGTTGGTGAATGTTTTCAGGATGACTTTAGTGACTAATATAGTAAATTAGTTTCTGATTACCTAGTGAAATATGAGAAATTTAGGATCTATGAGCCATGTCGGTCTATCTTCCAAGGATGGTACATTTTCGACTGATAGCAGTAAGCATTGAAGGGAGATTTCACATGATGTTTGTTTAGGTATCCATGTGGTGGGCTACTAGGGTAAGAAGAGTGGGTATATGAGACCAAATTTCTCTAAGGACCTAGTCGAGTGCCGATCTTGTGGCATGATGGGCCATATTCAATGTATTTGTAATAATTTCTCACCAATAGTGAGTGAGATAGGATCCGTTATGACTCCACATATAGGATAAGAACCACCATTTTTTCATCATTTGGGGAATTGGAGTTCGTTGAGCTGAGGGGGTGGTCGTGGATATGGTAGTCATATGACCCGTTCATACCAATAGTCGGGTGGACCAGATTAGGGTAGCTAGGATGGGTCGTAGGGCCCCCATACAGTTCTGAAATTTGCGATGGAATAGAACAAGGAGTTAGATCAAGGATTCTCTATTGTTAGAGGTGCAATTCTAGTTTCCTCAGTTTTAGATTCTTCTCTTTTTGATATATGGGCTTCCTATAGTTTCATATCTATTTTTTTGGAGAGCCTTGGGATCTACATTTTTACTTTTGATGATGTTATGACGTTAGACACTCTTTCGAGGAGTAGAAGGACTAGTGTATGTCAGTGCAAGGAGTAGCCTCTTGAGGCTGGTGGGTGCCACTTCTTATGGGAATTATATGTCTCTGATATGATAGGATTCGATGTCATTCATAGAATGGATATTTTGTTCTCCTTTCAGAATTTTTTTTCTAATATCACCATAGGGTGAGTTTCACGTCACCCGAGGGTAGGTCTTTTCTAGACAAGGGTGAATGGGATGTCCAGGAAAGCAGAGATGACTGACTAAAAATTAATTTTTTATTAAGAAAACACTTTTGAGGATAAAGTGAGAAACCAAGAAACATGACCTCAACAACTTACAACATCATACCATGCCCCAACAGTTCAAAATTCAAAAAACATGCTCAAACACAACACAAAAACAAAAACATAAAATTCCACAATTCTAACACTACACGGAAACTTGAAGCTCTTAACTTCATTTGGAGTAGTCTCTGATGAAAATCGAGTATCAATAACCCTTGAACATAAGGCCAAAGCCATTTTCCGTTGGTGTCAATTCCACAACATGAACAGCTTCAATGCCCTAGTGATAAACACATCATCCTAAAAACACATCCAAACCCAATACCAATTTGCATCCAAACTCAAAAATCCATCACGATCCATCCCAAACCACCAATCAGACCACCCATCCATTTGATACTCCACCCGATCAGCATCCCAGTCACCGGACGAACACGCCTCTATGAGAAACCTCTGATCTCTCAGTCACGCAGCCCTGAAAATGCACAAATAAGGGAAAAAGGAACCAACAAGGAGATGCAAGGTACCTCAGAAAAGGGGACGCCGCAAAACCCTCAGATATACAAATAAAATAACATCATAACCTCACTTTGATCCACAAAGACTACCTAATGAGACATAAGATTCCATCTCCACCATCTAACCACTCCCGGAGACCGCAATGTACCACCCCACGTACTCCCATCCAACAAAGGATCTGAGACAGCAACCCTCAATGCAGATGGATCTCGACCATTGTTCCTTCACCACGCTGCCAAAGAAAGAGGGTCAGCATATGAAGAGAATCTTCAGGACGGTGGAGCCCAAAAGGTCTATGACACCGCCACTAAAAGGAGGGACCGCTTAACATGACAATGCTGGGAAGGAGCGCCAAGAAGGCGGAGCTGTAGTCGAGCCGAGGTGGAGGAAGGTAGGCGGTAGTGGAGGAAAACCTAGAAAATAGGCACCCCTTACGGGCTCATCAGAGGTAGTATTCTATCAGGAAAGTAGAGCTGGTCCCGAGCATCATGGGTTAAGAGGAATTATAGCTGAGATTTGTAGTTTTTATTTGGATGACTAGGGGACTTCACAGATGGAATTTCCTCTAGTGGTGGAATGTTTTAAAGATGTATTTCTAGAGGGATTTTTATATTTACCTCAATATAGATAGTCAAGTTTCTCTATTAGTCTTGAGTCAAGGGCAACAATGGTGTCCATTTCACCTTATAGATAGCTACACCAAAGTTACAAGAGCTCAATAAGTAGTTAGAGGAGTTACAAGAAAAGGGTTTCATCTAACCCAGTACTTCTCCTTCGGGTTCGCCTATCCTTTTTGGAAAAAAGGGGGATGCTACCTTCATAATTTGTGTGGATTATAGGAAGTAAAACAAGTAAATGGTCAACAATCGATATCCCTTACTAAGGAATGATGATCTTTTTTATCAGCTTTGATAAGACAGGGTGTTCTCCAAGATTTACTTCGGACCCGATTATCATCGATTGCACGTTAGTCCATCAGATATACAACTTATAAATTTTTAGAGAAGGTATGGTCTATATGAGTATTTGGTTAGGACATTTGGTCTCACAGACATGATGGTAGTGTTTGTTGCACTGATGAACCGAGTTTTTCATCTTCGCTTGGATTCTTTTATGGTAGTCTTCATGATAGATATCTTGGTCTACTCTCACACTTGACATGTCTATACCATCCATATTGAAATTTTATTAAGTACACTAAGGGTGCATCAGTTATATGCTAAGCTCTCAAAATGCCAGTTTTGGATGGACCATATTCATATTTGGGGTCATGTTATCTCAACTACCAGAGTATAAATAGACCCATAGAATGTGGGAGAATTATAATCAAGGGATAATATGAAGAATTTATTTGAGGTATAAAGTTTTATATGGTTGTATAGTTAATAAAGACACTTTATTCAACACCTTTCATGCTTATAAGAACCACTGATGGTCCTGACTAATAAGGGTGTGACATACTTATAGAAAAATTCATATAATTCATCCTTTTAAGTGTAAAAATGGTGATTGTATTAAGAACTGATATTGATTTTTCTAGATCCAGGAAAGAGTTACACCGTTTACTATGATGCATAATGGTATTGGGTTGGGAGGAGTGGTTAAGCAGAAGGAGGAGTCATTTTGTATGGGTCTCGACAATTGATCCCACATGAGAGTAATTACCCAATGCAAGATCTCGATTTGGTGGTAGTTGAACATTATTTGCGTTGTTGGTGACATTATCATTTTGGAGAGCATTTTGTGGTATAAACTGACCACCAAATAATCAAATATATTTTTAATAAGAATGATATAAATTTGAGATAGAAAAGGTGGGTTCAGTATCTTTAGTATTTTGACTTTGAGCTTGCCTACATGCTTGGGAAGGGAAATGCAGTGGATGATGCGTTGATCAAGAGAACTCAGGTATATGAAGATCAGGAGGCCAACAGTGGGTGCCAGCTTATAGATCAATTCTCTTAGATGCATCTAGAGGTGAATGACAAATAGGGGAAGAAGATTCGTTTTCTATAGTTTTTACCTCTACTCCACTGGATCGAGTGTGAATGAGGAAGTTGTTAGATTACAAAGGCCTGGTACTATGAATGAATTTGTTAGGTAAGAAACCTAATCTTGGAGGTACTGTAGACGAGGATGAAATTTTTCATTTTCATGGGCACATATGGGTATCAAAAGAAATGAGCAAGGAGCTATTTTTAGATTTTAATGCCTCTGTATGGGAAGTTCATCCTAGTGTAACCAAGTTGTATTGAAATCTACATCATCGGTATTGGTGGCTAGGAATAAAGATGGATGTAGCTAGTTTTTTATGATATGTTTAACCTTTCAAAAGGTGAAGGCGGAACATCAGTGATTGGAAGAGATTTTAAAGAAATTAACCATTCCCGAGTGGAAATGAAATGATGTTGCGATAGATTTAATGATGGGTTTACCAAGGTCACCTAGAGGAAATGATGTAGTATGGGTTGTTTTTGAAAGACTCATGGTGGTTGCATATTTCCTATTGATAAAGTAAACCTTCAGTGTTGATGAGATTTTAAGGTTGTACATCCGAGAGATTGTAGGTTTTCCTGGGGTTCCTCACTCTATCATTTTAGACAGGGATGCCCAGTTTAATTCTTATATCTGGAATGGACTGTATAGGGATTTTGGTACATAGGTACTTTTGAGTACAAAATACCATCCCCAGACTGATGGCCAGTCCCAGCGCACGATTGAGGTTTTGGAGGACATGCTTCTAGCAAGTGTCATGGAATTTGGGGGATCTTGGGAGAGACACACACTCAGGGTAGAGTTTAACTAAAATAAAGTTTTTCTGTAAATGATTAATATGGAACCAAATGAGACTTTTTATGGTAGTCCATGCCGATCACCCTTATTTTTTCTAGAGATAGGAGAGGCAGAAATTCTAGGACCTCATCTTTTCTAGGAGACCACTCAGCAGGTAGAGTTGATTTGAAAGAGGATGGATACTACAAAATCTTACCAGAAATATTATGCTGATCGATGGAGATTACCTCTGAAGTTTGAGGTTAGAGACTAGTTTTTCTTATGTGTCATACCGATGTTTTGAGATAGGAGGATTATGACACAAGGGACGCTTTCATCGAGATACGTCGTGCCATTTGAGTTTTTGGAGAGATTCGGGCCGGTTTCTTATCGGTTGTAGTAACCTGAGAGGTATTGGAAAATGCATGATGTATTTAATGTTTCTCAGCTACGATGATACTTATCATACCTGCCTAATGTTTTTTAACCCGAGGAGGTTGAGTTAGTGGGGGATGCATCCTTATAGGAGCACACTATTTGGATTGTGGATCATAGTAGGAAGGTTCTCCATTGGCTATATTTTCCTTTGGTAAAGGTGATTTGTAAACACGGACGAGTACAAGACAAGACCTGGTAGAGGGAGGCCGATATATGATCACAGTAGCCTGCATTGTTGGCAAATTCTTCTTTACCACACTCGGAAGGGAAATTTGAGGATGAATTGCATTCAAGGGAGATGTTTGTATGAACCCGAATCTTTCTTTCAAGTATGGGTCTAGATATCAAGTTGTTTTTAGGGAAAAAAGGAAGAAATATGGTTTTTCTAGGTACACACCATGTACATAGTTGTTGTATACAACCATGTACTAGCCATGTAAAGGCCGAGTACATGGACAAGTGATGGCCTGGCTGACCCGCTTAATTCCGGAGCCGGTTGAGTCTAATACACAGTGCATACATTAAATGAACACAATATATACTTTTATTTTTATTTGATATATTGGAATGGGGTCATGTCTCATCTTTAGAAATACCTTCTTCTACCCTTGGTTCATATAGTAGAGCGATGGAAAGGCCAAAAAACTTTGAACCCCTCACGATTCTCAGTCCGAGCTCCGATTGAGATGTTGTTAGGTGTGTTGGAATCCCGCTACTGAGTTCTCAAAACCCATGGGTAATTTCTCCCAGATTATTCCTCTCTCTTGATTTATTCAAGGTTGGTATTTTTCAATTTTTTGTAGATCTACACCGGTCTAGGCTGATTCAAGGGTCGATGTTCAAGTATATAAATCATGTGACATCGAGGTAGGTGGTTTGTGCATTTCTGTTATTCTTATTTGAATTATATATGATAAAAGTGTTGAATACCCATGTTAAGGGTATTGGGTGTTTTGAAATTAAACCCTATTTTTTTTACCTATTATGGTTTGGTTGATTAATAAAGGGTATTTGAATATACGTGGGGTTAAATACCATGGATATGGGTTACCTCATGGGTGAATTTCCCTTGATTGTTTGTTTATGACCATTTAGTCAAGGTTTCATGTTATTCATTACTTGTTTTCCATGAATTATTTTGTTATGATGAAGTTACGTATTATATGATATGACTGTGATATGCAATGTGGGTGTTTGGAAAAGGGGAATTTGACTATGATAGATTCCCAAGGTAGGGTCATTTATGTATGTTTTACAACTATGTTGACCTAGAGGTATTAACTGTGAGAGCTACCAGGTGGTAATCTACCTAGGTGTTTAGACTGTGAGAGCTACATAGGTGGTCGTTTATAATTTATTGATGCTATGTTGACTAAGGGGTATTAACCCTGAGAGCTTCCTAGGTGGTTGTTTGTAAATGATTAGTGCTAAGTTAGACAAAAGGGGATAGACCGTGAGATCTTCCTAGTGGGCCATTATTAAATTAATTTTTGTATGGTAGACCGGGGGGATTATATTGTGAGTTCCCTCCCAAAGGGTTGTTATTGAATAATTGAATGATTGTGATGAGTCTTTCAAGCCAAAGCATAAGATTAGACTCAGCCTTACTTAATTTTTTTAGATGGTCTTTTAAGACATCTACATAGGGGGATATAGATATTAGGCTACATCCTGATATTAAATTATTCAAAGGATGAATAATAAATATAAATGAATGTAATTAAAAACTATAGGATTGTTTACTTTTGAGTACATTATAATTTATTTCTTCATTTTTGCATATTTTCTACTATATAAATATATTCACTGAAAGTTAGGCAAATATATTCTTTGTATTTTTCTATTGGGATTCATCACACACCTTGTTTGGGTCATGTTTTAGACCTATACAGATTATATGGATGATGGTATAGATAAGGGAATGTTCCCTTATTCATCAGGTACTTGATTTCTATTGGACCTAGAGAGAATGTGACAAAACAGAGGCTTGCGATGGTGCTAGAGTTTACTATTTCATTTGTACTTTGGTTTCTGTATTAGTTTACAGCACAATGACATATTTGTCTTCTTTCTTAGACACATATTTCTTTCATCACACACACACACACACACAAACACACACATATATATATATATATATACTATGGCCTCTGTTGGATTTACATTTAGTCTTCCATTGTTTTCTCTTTTTGTTGGTATTACCACTTCTACTATTGTTTTCTATTTGTTATTCCATTGTGTATACCATTATAATGAGGGAATACTTTTCCCATTATTATACATGGCCCCTCACCACTAGTTGTAAGCCTCTAGAATTTGGGGAAATGCACTTGAGTTCATGTGACCAACTGGGTATGGGAAACCATTGTGAGGAACCCAGACCTGGGACGTTTCATGAACCTTATTAGTCGTGGTGATATTTACTTTCTTTTGAGGGGTTTTGATCTTTTGGGTGAGGTTTTTAGACCTTGTGACCCAGTTGCAATGTTTTTTTGTAGGTATAGGTGGGATACTGAGATACCCATCTTTTATACTCTGACCCTTGTAGGTTGATGTGTGTTTCGTTCTAGGGAAAACTGCATAAGGAAGGTTTCCCTTGTTTTTAGAATTTTTTTGGTAATGATAATGGTTTTACCCTAGTTTTTGTGATCGAGGCATTATATGTGTTTGAGTTCTATGTTACAGACATGTTGTGGCCTTTATATTTTGATGAATCACCTTGGGTACTTGTTTTTAAATACTTGCTTTGATGGGAAGAACTATTTGAGTGCTTGGGCTATTTGACCAGTGTTTTCACATTGCTAATGTATTCAAATCACGAATATATTTTCATGACAGAAATGATGTTGTGTGATGGGTGGTCATGGAATAAATTATGCCACATATGAGGTGCCTAATTTTGAAAAGGATTTCCATGGGAGGTTCTAGCTTAATGAAACTAACGTGTCATGTAACATGGTCAGCTTAGCCCTATAATGGATAACTAACTGGAGTGTAATTCATGAATTAAAGATACATGATAGTTTCACATGGTATCATTTGAATTTAAATTGGTGAGTGGAAGGGTTCAAGATGAGGAAAGACGTGTTTCAAGACTTGTTGTGGTCCTGGATCCCAGATTTTGTGTTGGAATGTCCCTATGAGGTAAATGTGACATCATGAAATTTTGGGGTACCATGAGAAGGTTGAACCATGGTTGAATCCTAGTTAGGATTTAATAGGATGTAAATGTTTCTAAAAGAGATCTGTATAAAACTTGGTGGTATCTTAGTGTACTTCTATTAGAGATGATCATGCACTATCCTGATTCGCCTTTAGTATGCTAAGAGAGCGATGGCCCTGCTCTGAGATCCTTTTCCTTTCTAGATGTTCATCTTTATTGGTTAATGGAACCTATTGAGGATGCATTCGAGGAGTGGTTTAAGGTAAACCATATGGTGGGAAGTGCACCATTGGCTATTTGAGGGTGGTGACCCTCATTTTTAGTTCAAATATGATGTGAAGTTTGTTATTTTTCCAATTTCTATTGTGCTCAGTATTGGTTTGAGATGAAAATAAGTGTATTCCTATGGCATGGAGTTCTATATTGATAGTTATTGAATGGCTTCCATGTAGAAACAATTTCTTTATGCTCTGAGGCAAGCCGTTGCACATTCTACATAGCTTGGTTGGGCATGTGCTTCGGTTGATAGAATGGAAGCTGGTATTTTCACCATGCTTATTGTGGATGAGATGGTTTATGGTGGATAATTTTTAAGAACCCATTTTTTGGACTACAGTTTTGAGTAGAAATTTGAATTTTTTTCTATCAGATGCTTATAAAGGGGTAAATTGGTATTTTCTGAGAGCATCTGGCCTCGAATAATTTTTATGACCACTCTGTTTGTCCAAGAATTAAGTGTTTTCTCTTTAAAAATATGTTGCTAAGAATCCAAGTCGTTTAAATTTTGGTGGAATATTTAATAATTAATATTGAATAAATTAAATATTAAGTTGTTCACACTGGTTCAGTTGGCTGTATCTTTTAAATGAATTGTTGGATTGAGACATCATCTATATTGTTGAGTCTAGAATTGATATTTTGTCTTAGATGATGCATATACTTTAGTCAAGAACTAGGGATGGCCCGAGCCCCTTTTTATTTTTTTTCATTTCTATCTTTCATTTTTTTCATCTTTTTTTTCCTCCTTCCTTCTCATGCATTCCCTTCCTGAGGTAGCCCCCTTCATGTGACCTAATATAGAAAGGGGGATAAATAGAAAAATAGAGAAAGGTAAGAGAATATAGGGGACATTATGAATCCCTTAACGCCTTGGATCGACGTGCGGCAGCCATGAGCAGTCAAATCAACCCATTCTTTGGCGGTTTCTACCCAAAGGTAGGCCCATTTATGTTTTCACTATAGACCCAATTTAAATTAATTTTTTCAAGTTTTTATAGCCATATATTTCATGGTTTTTTCCTTTTGAGGTATGATTTGTAGTTTTAGGGGTTTAAACTATCAATTTGGGTGATCTGAGGGTTTCTCGTTCTGGGAAACCAGGTTACACATTGTGTAGTCCGAGGTGACATGTCGTGTGTTCTTCGCATACAGGGAAGATAATGTTTTATAATGTACATTACATGTATGAAGTATGCACACAATTTATTGATACTTGGTCATATATTCGAGTATCCGAGCATGTCAACCCATGTTGGGGTACATGGACGTGGGGAGTACACAACCATACCTCATGTAGGGCGACATACCATGTAGAAGTACACAGCTTGGCTAGGTAAAGGGCCAAGCTAATTGATGGGCAGAGTCATGTACCCCATGTAGGGTATACATCATGTGGCAGTGTTACATACATGTACCAAGGTCTTTACATACATAGGATGAAAATATTACACGCTCATGTGGCATAATGGGAGTATACGTCACGTACTGATGTTACACTCCATGTACTTTCCCCTTATAACCCTTTGGGAAGTTTTGTTGTTTCTTTCCATGATGTTAAAATTTGACTTGAGTGCAGTCCATTATGAGTGTATTTACACATAGATCACAATGGAGAAACCCATTGAGTGTTCTATAAACTCTTAATGGGTGGTCTGTGGCGCTTATATAATGGAGAGGTTCATCCTTTGGATTTCAAGTTTAGTTGTCTATTGAGAGTAAGACTAGAGCATGAATGATCGACTGGGTTTTTGGACCAACCTAGTTGTTATCATAAATTTGAGATGATCTATAAGCTATCCCACACAACCTATGTTTTTTATAATGTTCCCCTTGTGTTAGAATCCTTTCTAGCCTATAAGGCTATGAGACCATATGCTTCTAAGAATACCCTGATTGAGGACTTTTCTTATACGTTGATCTAGTGAGTCCCTTGTTGGACCCCTGTACTTGTGTATCACATCAAGGATCCCTATTTTTAGATTCAATTTTTATTTTCCATTAGAGGATCATCATAGTTGTATTCCTCAGTTTCTTACAATAAAAGGATCCTGAGTTGGATTCCGCCTATATCATTACAACTAATGATCCTGAGTAGGATGCTTCTCTTGTGTTTACTAGAAGGATCCCGAGTAGGGTTCCTTTTAGTGATTGGATTGAAAGACCTAGTTGGTGCCTGTTGTTTTTTTGACCCTAATCTATTACATCTGGTTTGGGTAGATATGGGGTTTGGTTGTTACCAAGAACCCGAACCGAACTTTTAAGATCGTGGGGCTGTGGTTTGGGTTTTGGGTTGGGAATTCTGGACACCCTCACTCATTTTTTATATTCGATATTGTTTTCCTAATGTTTTAGTTTTTACCATAGGTTTTCTTGGATTCTATCTATTATGCTCGATGAAAGGCATTTTTCTTGCTTGTTGGGATGCTCAGATGTTCTCTCCTGTGACTCAGCTTCTATGTCATGTTCTCTGATGTTTTTTTAGTACCCAATGGTGGAACTTGGGACTTGGATGTTGAGACTTATGAATTTTCCTATATACCTTGAGTCATACTTTTATTCCATGATGTATTAATACCTTGTATGGACTAACATGAACAATTTTTATAGTGGTTATTATTACGCTCTCCTCAGCCTATGATGTTTGGGTGGGTATACCCATGTCTTATAATGGATTGTGAAATGATATACATGAGTGGGTATACTCATGTGTGATGTTTTATTGGTCTGATAGATGTCATGAGATTCTCTACATGGATATGGAACATAGTAGTGGACCCCTTGGGTTGAGTATTTGTAGAGACCCAAATCTTGACGTACATTGACATTACATTACATTTGCGGAATACTTAGTACATAACAAACACACACACACAAGGATCGTAATAGTTTAGTGTCTTTGGAAACTCGGAATATAATCTTCTAATGGTGGTGAAAGATCTTCAAAATCTCCCATAAAGATCTTCCCTTTTTTTTTACCTAAAACCTTTCTTTATATCTTGGTGAAAAGAAAACATAAAAGGGTGAGCTCAAATTCTCATTAAGGGTAAAAAAAAGAAATATCAATCACAACATTTTCATAAGAACATAACATTTTGGAAATCTTAACCTGCAAAATAGAGCATAATTTCATAACATGGGATAAATCATAGTAGTGAAATGAAATCCCAATAATCATAACATAAAACATGAAACTTTGTGGCATACACACATAATCATAGAGAATCATTTCTTATTAGTCAAGACTCATTGCCAAGACTATCTTAGTGGGCAAAGTCCCTTTCTAAACCAAGTAACCCTCGTTCCAGTCCTGTTTCACTGAACTGGTATAACCTACCGTTCCAGCCCTGTCTATCTCATGAGATATAAAATCTTTACCCAATGCATTGGAGGGAGATATAGGTCCCACCCATCTCATAATGATACCATTATTATGTGTGCCACAAAATCATAAATCATACATCATTGCATAACCCATGTAATAAAAATGGGAATCTTAAACATCGTGACATAATAAAACAATTCATATAAGATAAAGGAATTCATAAAATTAATTCCATCACAACATAATCAAATCAATGTAATAATAGGGATAAAAACATAACCCTTTATTATCTTAGATGTAAAATAATTTTGATAAAACACTTGAACTCCATTCTTGAGGAAAATATCCTTTCTTCTTAAAAAAACATTTTTCCTTTCTTAACATGTCATAAAACTTTAAACTAAAAGAAGTTGATTAAAAATAAACTTGAAAACTTTTAAAGGAAGCATATTGAAAATAATGTTTTTTAAAAATCCATTCATGGCGTATAGGTTAAAAAAACATTCTTCGTACTTTTGTCGGAAAAGTCAAAAAGTACCTCGTATGAAAAACGACAAAAGATTCCTTTCATATCTTTTACTAAAAACTCACCTAAGGGTAAAATTGGATTTAAACAATTGTACTTCGATGGAAATAATATTACATATTGAGGAAACTTGGATTTGGATGATAAAATACTCCCCAGTAAATGCCAAAGTATAAACAATCTCGGATAAAAATTAGATTGTGATATTTCCCTTACCTTAGGTCTGCTTTGCTTTGTAAGTGTCCGAACCTCCTGTATAACGATTTAAATAATGTCATTGACTTATTACAGAATCATATTAATTGTTATTATATCATATATGTTTCACTTATGACTTTATATTACCCGTTCTTTTGTAAATTCATGTTAAAGTAGCGTTTTGGGTAAAATCGTCTCATTTGTCATTCGTGTTTTAACTTGTAATTATTCATATGATTACTTAGATCATTATTACATAATTATATAATATAAAACATGATTTATATATAATATATATTCAGAATATACATATATATAATGGATTGATAAATGGAAAGAAATACACCATTCATGGAGACGGTAGGTCGTACGTACGCATGAACGCTGTTTTCGTTTCCTTATTGAATTGAGTGGAATTAAGTAGATGACATACATATATATACACATAAATCCAGTAGCTTTATAATGTCATATAATTAATTATTATTTATTATATATACTTTATAATCATTCTTAAATGGTTAACATGGAGAATGAATCTCATCGTGTCGTGGAGACGGTAGTCCGTACGTACGCACGAGCGATGATATCATTTCCATAATTATTGAATTGAATTGGAGTGGATGATACAATATATCAGAATCATTATGATGTTATAATAACTATGTATAGTTATTCTTTACACCATAATACCCATCCATGTACGGTGTTGGTGGAAAAATAGATTACACCATGGCGTGGAGACGGTATTCCGTACGTACGCACGCGCGGTGATTTTGTTTTCCGTAGGATGGATAGATGGTGAAATAGGGTTGTTTCATACTTATAATAACATATAAGTATATGAGTGATACTGATGTTATTACTTCATAATGAAACAACCTAATAAGAAGAAGTGGAAGAAGAAATAAAGTTGAAAGAATCGGTAACGGAAATTACCTCTTCTTTGAAGCGCCTCTTTGAGACCTCCTCTTAGGGCACTAAAATTGGTCTTTGAGGAAGACCAGAACCTCTAGGATGTTTCTAGGGAAGTGGAGAGGAGAATTAGGCATGGGTTGGCCGAGCTTGAAGGCTCAATGTTGTGTGAGGAAGAGAGGTAGGAGGTGCCCTTTTATAAGGGAGGAGAGGGGCACCTTTGGAATAACAAAAAATATTATTTTATTATAAAGTCAAGTTCGGTTTTAAAGAGCTCCAAATTGATTTATTTCGAGGCTAAGGTGGGGATGGGTCGAAATACTCTCATCCAATAGAATTTAGACAAGTTTAGGTTCCTATTTTAACCTTATCATTTAGATTTAACATTAAGTTAAATAATTTTACTTTTACAGTGTCTTCTTGTGTTCTTACACTATAAGGTTAATAAACTTGCTATAAAAAGCCAAACGAACCCCAAATTGTTTATTATTAATATATATAACCTTATCTATGTCATTTGGCAGAACCTTAGATTTTTATGAATAAAATAACAATTAATAATATAATATTTGTTTTAAAAACTATTTTATGTCAATTTTGACACTATTTAGTAATTGATTTTTGTGAAAATCAAAACAGAATGATAAGTTCGAACAAAGTTAATTAAATCAATAATAACATGTCATAGTAACCTATAAAATTAGTGTAATTCATAAAAAGTCTTAAATTACATTTTTTTGGTATTTATAACATCAATTATGTCAATATTTCATTAATAAGATAATTACTGCATCATCTTTGTGTCATAAATATATTAGATTATTTGATGTCTAAAAATTACAAATAAAATACCATTATGTAGGAAATCTTTTTATATTTCTAATGAATATTTAAAATCTAGTTTATCTTATGTATAAAACTATATTAAATATGGTTTAGTAAATAAACTTTGATTTTAACTCTTTTAACCCTTCTTTAAATAAATTAATAATAAATGTCCTAATCTAATCCAAGTGGGCCTAAATGGTCATATTTTATTCCTAAGTTTGTGTTTGGTCGAAGTAAACTTGTCCAATAGAATTAGGACATGTGTTAGGGTAATACAAATATCATTTCTACCCTTAATTTCCCTATTTACTTTTAACCGTGGTAAAAAAGGTAAAAAGTTACTATTCACCAAAAAATTATTTTCATCTCATTGAACCACATTTTACTTACTGACATCAACCGTGTCTCTCGGATTTTTGAAATTCCTCTCACAGAAGCGGTAAAATTATGTTTTATGAAAAATTCAGTTTTTTAACTACCACTTAGTGGTTTCACTATTCATAAAAAATTGGAAGTTTTCAGAAAAATGCCAAAAATTAGGCCTAAGATATATTTGATATTATGAACTCAAAAATGATTTCTATTTTACCAAATTCAAAACATATCAGTTTCATTAATTAATTTAGAAATTAATTCCCGTCGTCAAAACAAATAGCGTGTTCTTAAGAGATAATAACTATCAAAAGATTGACACTTGTTTATGTCTGGTTTAAATGTGAAATTACATCCAATGACCAAAATTGTTTTAAATTGTAAAAATATATTCTAAATATACTTTAAAACCAATCAAATTAATAATTTATCACTATTAATTATTTCGATTGAAAAATTTGTTTTTAGTTAAAATTTAGTAATTTCCACTATTCATCAAAATATAAAAGTTATCCGAAAATTACCAAAATTTCACCCTAAACTAATTTCGATATTACGAATCCAAAAATGATGTCCATTTTGAAAAATAAAATATAAAAAATTTCAAAAAGTGGTTATTACTATTCATAATGGCTAGTTTTAATAATATTTTAATAGCATATAGTTGTTTAGCGAAACTCGTTATTGCGTACTACACACGCTATCGAGGAAGGTCGTGATTGCGTGTAATGCAAGGCAAGTCAAGGATGCGTGTTGTGCAAGCTCCTTTTCATGTAGCGTACAACACAAGACATTAGTGAAATTAAAAAGAATATTTTTCATAAAATCTCGGGGTGTTACATTCTACCCCCCTTAAAATGAATTTTGCCCTCGAAATTCATTGGGGTTATAAATGGTTTACTATTCGAAAGTTTCTTTAACAGAAACCCACATCGTAAAAAGGAATACCAAAACCAATCTTTAAAAACAAAATTATGAAACGTAATGGTTACCCAAATAAACTAATCACTGGGTTTCCACATAGGTGAAAATATGGATATGGAAGGGAAATCTAACCATCATGTTCTGATGGAGAGTGGTAGAAAACATGGCTATAGAAAAGATAGCAATCACAAATCCATAAATTTTTGACGATCTAAGGTACCATTTGATTCATCAGATATGAGAGCACTAAGACAACATTTTTGGTTTTCAAGATCATTTCCCTAAAGTTGATGAAATTTGAATTAGAAGAAATACTTTTGTGATTTTGGTATAGTCTCACCATTTGTCGTTCTTTGGAAAATTTCCTCTTCATCTCTTAAAGAAATAAAGTTAAATTTGTCATTCGTGATGTGTTAGCAGATCATGTGATAGAATGATGGGTCATTCCATCTCTTTCAAACAAAAGGTTAGCAAAAGTTATAAGTCCATCTTATGGTTAATCGTATATGGTTCCAAAAATAAACTTATACTTCATATATCATACCGCTTAATAAACTAAAACTAGTTTCTACTAAACAGGGACTTCCTGTAGGCTAGTGGTAGGCGATAAAGGCCAGTCGCACTTCGGTTGTGGGTTCGATTCCCACATCCTTGTCCGACGTGATGGGTTGTCGCCCGTCCTACATGTTGTCCTTTTTCTAAAGCTATATTACTATAACATCCCATCAATAATATCGAAAAAAACGTTTTATCCTAACTTATGTCCAACATAATCCATTCTAATCTTTTGGTTTATCTAAGATACTTCGGTCCAAGCTCATAGTATAAAGAAAACGATTACTTGAAATATTGTCAACCAAGCATGTGAATACCATCATTTATCCCCCATATATCTTGTTGGTCACATTCCAATCATGTGAATACCTTAATGATGTATTCTCTTGAAAAATGAATACCCATTGAACCTTAGTGAAAACATGAATTCAGTCAAAAGTTAACTCTTTACACATACCAAAATCCAAAAATTCTATATACTCAAACCATGATATAACCTTCTTTTTATATCAGTCATGAGCTCATGAATACTATTAAACATTTAATTTTCTCCTTATCCCTTCATTATGCGCATATCATCTACATTCCAAAAATAATTGAATACACTTTCAAAACTCAAGGAAGGACAACAGTGTAACAATCCATAGATGTCTCTTTATTCCATGGTAGCATGAGATTACTTATACAACATTACACATGATAAACATGTAATCATTCCACTACATTCTTAAACCATTGACCGAGCTTCAACAATTCTTTCATCTCAAATATCATTTGTAGTCTCTTCATCATCATCCACATAAATACTACCCATATGACCATACTGATTCTCTTCATGAGACTTTACCTTAGGAAATTGGTTTTCATAATGCCCGTACATTCCACATTTAAAACATTTAAACATTGTTGATGTCGTAGCAATACCATTATCCTCATCCTTGGTGTTAACTGAACCTTTTCCTTTGCACTTACTAGCTTTGTGTCTTTTTTTCCACACCCAAAGCATCTTCCAGTTCCTTTGAAACATTCTCCTTGATGCCTCTTCCCACATGATTTACATAGGGAAAATTGAACTTTCTTTCCTCTATGATCATCATGAAACTCCATCTTTCTCTTATTAGCCGAGTCAGGAAACTTACCAAATTTTACTTTATTGATCATATTATGAGATTGCTGATTCGACATAATAATGATGTTTGGACTTCCAAATCCCATTTCATTATGAAGAATATCATTCCATTGTCCATCACATCCTCCATTATCGTGAATCATCTTGTTTCCATCCATTTTCTAAAACCCAAAAAAGAATAGTGTGAGAGGCAAAAATCATGCTAGGGAAAACAACATAATAAAGGTGGAGTATCCTCAATATCTAACATCTTAGGTTAAATTCTATGATCGTTACCGCAGTTCTAGGATTGTATCCTATACGTATACTTATCCTTAGGGACATCCCTAGACATACCTTATAAATATCTCTAGGGATCTCACTAAAGTTCTCGCATCCTAGTTTCCAAAGGTTGACTAAACCTTTCCTCTGATACCAACTGTAGAGACCCGAAGCTTGACGTACATTGACATTACATTACATTTGCATAATACTTAGTACATAACAAACACACACACACAAGGATCGTAATAGTTTAGTGTCTTTGGAAACTCGGAATATAATCTTCTAATCGTGGTGAAAGATCTTCAAAATCTCCCATAAAGATCTTCCCTTTTTTTACCTAAAACCTTTCTTTATATCCTGGGGAAAAGAAAACATAAAAGGGTGAGCTCAAATGCTCAGTAAGGGTAAACAAAAGAAATATCAATCACAACATTTTCATAAGAACATAACATTTTGGAAATCTTAACCTGCAAAAGAGAGCATAATTTCATAACATGGGATAAATCATTGTAGTGAAATGAAATCCCAATAATCATATCTTAAAACATGAAACTTTGTGTCATACACACATAATCATAGAGAATCATTTCTTATTAGTCACGACTCATTGCCAAGACTATCTTAGTGGACAAAGTCCCTTTCTGAACCGAGTCACCCTCGTTCCAGTCCTGTTTCACTAAACCGGTATAACCTACCGTTCCATCCCTGTCTATCTCATGAGATATAAAATCTTTACCCAATGCATTGGAGGGAGATATAGGTCCCACCCATATCATAATGATACCATTCTTATGTGTGCCACAAAATCATAAATCATACATCATTGCATAACCCATGTAATAAAAATGGGAATCTTAAACATCGTGACATCATAAAACAATTCATATAAGATAAAGGAATTCAGAAAAATAATTCCATCACAACATAATCAAATCAATGTAATAATAGGGATAAAAACAGAACCCTTTATTATCTTAGATGGAAAATAATTTTGATAAAACACTTGAACTCCATTCTTGAGGAAAATATCCTTTCTTCTTAAATTTTTTTTTTCCTCTCATAACATGTCATACAACTTTAAACTAAAAGAAGTTGATTAAAAATAAACATGAAAACTTGTAAAGTAAGCTTCTTGAAAATAATGTTTTTTAAAAATCCATTCATGGCGTATAGGTTAAAAAAAGCATTCTTCGTACTTTTGTCAGAAAAGTCAAAAAGTACCTCGTACGAAAAACGACAAAAGATTCCTTTCATATCCTTTACTAAAAACTCACCTAAGGGTAAAATTGGATTTAAACAATTTTAGGTGGATGGAAATAATATTACATATTGAGGAAACATGGATTTGGATGATAAAATACTCCCCAGTAAATGCCAAAGTATAAACAATCTCGGATAAAAATTAGATTGTGATATTTCCCTTACCTTAGGTCCGATTTGCTTCGTAATTGTCCGAACCTCCTGTATAATGATTTAAATAATGTCATTTACTTATTAAAGAATCATATTTATTGTTATTATATCATATATGGTTCACTTATGACTTTATATTACCCTTTATTTTGTAAATTCATGTTAAAGCAGTGTTTTGGGTAAAATCGTCTCATTTGTCATTCGTGTTTTAACTTGTAATTATTCATATGATTACATAGATCATTATTACTTAATTATAGAATATAAAACATGATTTATATATAATATATATTCAGAATATACATATATATAATGGATTGATAAATGGAAAGAAATACACAGTTCATGGAGACGGTAGGCCGTACGTACGCATGAATGCTGTTTTCGTTTCCTTATTGAATTGAGTGGAATTAAGTAGATGACATACATATATATACACATAAATCCAGTAGCTTTATAATGTCATATATTTCATTATTATTTCTTATATATACTTTATAATCATTCTTAAATGGTTAACATGGAGAATGAATCTCATCGCGTCGTGGAGACGGTAGTCCGTACGTACGCACGAGCGATGATATCATTTCCATAATTATTGAATTGAATTGGAGTGGATGATAAAATATATCAGAATCATTATGATGTTATAATAACTATGTATAGTTATTATTTACACCATAATACCCATCCATGTAAGGTGTTGGTGGAAAAATAGATTACACCACGGCGTGGAGACGGTATTCTGTACGTACGCACGCGTGGTGATTTTGTTTTCCGTAGGATGGATAGATGGTGAAATAGGGTTGTTTCATACTTATAATAACATATAAGTATATTAGTGATACTGATGTTATTACTTCATAATGAAACAACCTAATAAGAAGAAGTGGAAGAAGAAATAAAGTTGAAAGAATCGGTAACGGAAATTACCTCTTCTTTGAAGCGCCTCTTTGAGACCTCCTCTTAGGGCACTAAAATTGGTCTTTGAGGAATACCGGAACCTCTAGGATGTTTCTAGGGAAGTGGAGAGGATAATTGGGCAGGGGTTGGCCGATCTTGAAGGCTCAAAGTTGTGTGAGGAAGAGAGGGAGGAGGTGCCCTTTTATAAGGGAGGAGAGGGGAACCTTTAGAATAACTAGAAATATTATTTTATTATAAAGTCATGTTCGGTTTTAAATAGCTCAAAATTGATTTATTTCGAGGCTAAGGTGGGTATGGGTCTAAATCCTCTCATCCAATAGAATTTAGACAAGTTTAGGTTCCTATTTTTACCTTATCATTTAGATTTAACATTAAGTTAAATAATTTTACATTTAACGTGTCTTCTTGTGTTCTTACACTATAAGGTTAATAAAATTACTATAAGAAGCCAAACGAACCCCAAATTGTTTATTATTAATATATATAACCTTATATGAGTCATGTTTCCGAACCTTATATTTTTAGGAATAAAATAAAAATTAATAATATAATATTTGTTTTAAAAACTATTTTATGTCAATTTTGACACTATTTAGTAATTGATTTTTGTGAAAATCATAACAGAATGATAAGTTCGAAGAAAGTTAATTAAATCAATACTAACATGTCATATTAACCTATAAAATTAGTGGAATTCATAAAAAGTCTTAAATTACATTTATTTTGGTATTTATAACATCAATTATGTCAATATTTCATTAATATGATAATTACTGCATCATCTTTGTGTCATAAATAAATTAAATTATTTGATGTCTAAAAATTACAAATAAAATACCATTATGTAGGAAATCTTTTTATCTTTCTAATGAATATTTAAAATCGAATTTATCTTATGTATAAACCTATATTAAATATGGTTTAGTAAATAAACTTTGATTTTAACTCTTTTAACCATTCTTTAAATAAATTAATAATAAATGTCCTAATCTAATACAAGTGGGCCTAAATGGTCATATTTTATTCCTAAGTTTGTTTTTGGTCGAATTAAACTTGTCCAATAGAATTAGGACATGTGTTAGGGTAATAGTAATATCATTTCTACCCTTAATTACCCTATTTACTTTTAACCGTAGTAAAAAAGGTAAAAAGTTACTATTCACCAAAAAATTATTTTCATCTCATTGAACCACATTTTACTTACCGACATCCACCGTTTCTCTCGGATTTTTGAAATTCCACTCACAGAAGCGGTAAAATTAAGTTTTATGAAAAATTCAGTTTTTTAACTACCACTTAGTGGTTTCACTATTCAAAAAAAAATTGAATGTTTTCAGAAAAATGCCAAAAATTAGGTCTAAGATATATTTTATATTATGAACTCAAAAATGATTTCTATTTTACCAAATTCAAAACATATCAGTTGCATTAATTAATTTAGAAATCAATTCCCGTCGTCAAAACAAATAGCGTGTTCTTAAGAGATAATAACTATCAAAAGATTGACACTTGTTTATGTCTGGTTTAAATGTGAAATTACATCAAATGACCAACATTGTTTTAAATTGTAAAAATATATTATAAATATACTTTAAAACCACTCAAATTAATAATTTATCACTATTAATTATTTCGATTGAAAAAGTTGTTTTTAATTAAAATTTAGTAATTTCCACTATTCATCAAAATACGAAAGTTATCCGAAAATTACCAAAATTTCACCCTAAGCTAATTTCGATATTAAGAATCCAAAAATGAAGTCCATTTTGAAAAATAAAATTTACAAAATTTCAAAAATTGGTTATTACTATTCATAAGGGCTAGTTTTAATAATATTTTAATAGCATATCATTGTTTAGCGAAACTCGTTATTGCGTACTACACATGCTATCGAGGAAGGTTGTGATTGCGTATAATGCAAGGCAAGTCAAGGATGCGTGTTGTGAAAGCTCCTTTTCATGTAGCGTACAACACAAGACATTAGTGAAATTAAAAAGAATATTTTTCATAAAATCTCGGGGTGTTACAGTATTCCCCTTGGGTCTTAATTCCATGGGATACCTCGGGCCTTGTTACCTCATGGATCCAGCTTGCTTGGGATCGTATAAGACATTTTCTATTAACATTCTTCTAGGACCCCAACCAATGCCTATACCAAGTTTCTAATAGTATGCCCATGGGACTTGATGTGGATTCCTGGGATTAGATACTTGGATTTAGACCTTCGTGGTCTAGACTACTTATGTGAATTCCTTGGATGACTTCATTGGATCAAACCCTTTATGGTCAACACTTTTTTTTCAAGAATTCCTTGGATGAGTTCCTTGGATCTTTCTATATATGGTATGAAACTTTTTTATATGGTGTGTTTGTTGTGGATATTATACATGGTGATACCTAACTTGAGTGACATGATGTACAACACAATTCCCTTACTCAGGATGTACAATTGAGCTAGATTGTGGACCTCAGGTTCGACTGCTGATATGGTTTCATGTTATTGATTCACATACCGATGAATATACATATCTATGTATATATGTATTGGTATGGGACTATACATGTGTATATATATAGTTATAAACATCCAAGATGGAACTTTCCCAGTTGATAGGTATTATAGACCATGGGTCCGACTATGGGCTTAGGTTTGGTTTACTTCCTTTGGTTGTGTTTTAGCTAGGCTGAGCACATTTCATTTTCATAAACTTTTTGTGACACAATTGGAGGTTTCTTATTGGGGTGGCATACTAAGATTATTTCTCACCCATGAATGTGAAGCTCGGTGTACGTGCAGACCTTATGTCTACTTTTTCATGTTAGTGATATGTTTCGTGGTGGATAGGGTTGAAGCCATGTGTTGCATGGTTGAGCAGAGTTATTCGAATGGGTTCTTCTGATCGGGCTGGTGAAGTTCGATAGTGTACGGAGACTAGGTACATGGTCAACCTGAGAGTTAGTGGTAGAGCCCTATACTATTACTCTCAGTTTCTTTTGTGATCATGTATTGGTATGGTCATCCTAGTTGTTGAGCAATATTTTATTTTATTTCATAGTTATTTTGGCTCTTAAAACATTTCATTTCAATTATAGCATGTTCTATTTTAGTTTGTTACTACTTTTGTACACTATTTAAATTCCGTTATGTATGATACATACCTATTTTTTCCGTTTTTTCTTACAATAGTATAAGGAAATAGTATTTCCACTATCAGACCCTAGGCCATCACTGCTAGTCGAACACCGATGACATATGGGGAGGTGCTCTAGAGGCCTTGTAAGCCATCGTCTTAGAGCTCCAGTTTAGTGGAATCTAGGTCAGGACATTACAAATATAATGTTTATGGGTGATGTTTGGGAGATTTTGGGAAACATTTAGAGTATTTTTGGGGATTTTTTAATAGTGCACAGTTTTGGAAAACCGTGTGACACCTATATGAAGCCATGAACAACGAAACACGATCTAATGGGATGGATCACGAGTTTCAAATTTTTTGTTCCAACCATTTGAACACTAAGGAAACCCCATGAAATATGAGATAATTGAATTTGGCATGAGTGGAACATGGTTTGGAAACCATGCAAGACAACTATGCACAATCTATCCTTAAGGCAGTGGCATGCGCTTGATTAGCGCATAATTTTTCTATCTGTGTGACTAACCATGATTGGGATAATAGTAAGATTCTAAAATTATGAACCTTACATGTTTTGACATCTAAGGACCTCTTTTTTACCTATGTTTCCCTAAATGATGTTTGTCTCTTCCCAAAAAATAAAAAAGCTTCTCCCATCAATCTAGAGGTTATCTGAGGGATTTTCTTAGTGTTTTAATGATAGATTCTTGTAGTTATTGATTGGTCATGGTTATTCTTGATGGGTTTTCGTAGAAATACTTTCCTCTATATATCTCTATCTCAGTTTATTTCATAGATAAATCTCTATTGTGGATATATTTAAAATATTATTTCTAAATATGATTTGATTCAATGTTTTTGATGATATGGGAAGACATCTAGGGGGTTTGGAGGTTAAATAGAGTATCATTGGCATTTGAGAGTCATACATCATTTTCACCATAAAACATATGGTATGGGGATTCAAATATGAATCCTCTATTTAGAAATATAATTCTCAGTTTCAAATTGATTAAATAGATTGAAATTGATTAGAAAATTGGTATTTAAAGCATGATAAAAACCATCTTTAGTAATGGTTTCTGGATTTGTGTGAAAATATGGAATTGTTATGAAAAAGGGATTTGATAAATGATTTTAGAATTTTGATTCTAAAATAGTTTCATGCTTTGTTTTATAGAAAATGGGTTTCAATAAAATAGTTCTTATATTGAAATTTGTTTTGTATTTAAATGGATTAACATTGAAATGGTTTGGAATGATTGTACGGGCATGGTTTTTGAGCATACTTGGTTCTGTGTTTTCATATTTCATTATGTGGTTTGTTTGATATATGAACCTGTTCTTAGTGCCTAAAGTGTAATGGAATATGGTATTTAATTAAATTTTTATGACTTGGTAGATCGATGAAAAACTGCTCAAAATTATGGAACTATCATAACAAGTCATGCATATATAGATTCATGTGATGTGGATTGGAATGAGTTTTTTCAAATGTAATTAATTAAATGGTTTGGTAAAATTGATTTTTTTCTTTCCTTAAAACATGTTATTATTTTGAGAAAACTATATTACATTGGAACTTATTTATATTTAGTTATAAACTAATTTAGAAATTTGTTTATATAAATTATTTTATATAAATGTACTAACATGTTCTATCCTAGTGGTGTGAGATGGGATGTTATTGGGGAAAATCAACTAATTTTCATTACTCAGCCCTTCTTTTAACTAGGTATGTTTTTTAGTTGTTTTTTGTTGGGAAATGAGAAAAGGTAAAGTATCACTGGTATTTAGAAGTACATCGTGATAATTGGTAAATTTTTTGAAGTTAGAGCATGGAGAATGTTTGAAGATTTGCAGTTTTTCATTGGAGTCTTTGAGTTTTGCCTTCTTATATGTACTTTGGTATTGTATTCTTACTCTATGGTACTAGGTTTATGTTTTATTTTAATATTAATGTTTTCTATTTGAGTTTTCTTTCATTAATATCATACATCCTATAGTGGGTTATTTGTTTATGGATTTTTTTGTTCGTTGTTTTATTTTCAAAGGGAAAATCATCCCCCAATTGTATATGAATCCCTTGGAATTCATTTATATCTTTTGGAATCATGGGCATGTTCCTTAAGGCTATATAATTTCTTTCCTCCATCTCAACCCAATTAGGAAGAAGTGGGATGTTATAAGTGGTATCAATTTTGTTCGGTCCAATTTTTTTTGAAACAAGTTGAATCAGCTTGGTCCTTCCGAATTTCTTATGGAACAAGAGGTATTAGTCTTGTTTGGTCTTTTAAAAGGTATTGGTTATCAGTTTTGGAGTTGAAATTAATTCTGGTATATTCCATGTGTCGTGTTCATAGAAAATAGTAGGATTTTCGGGATGTGAAACGTGGATCATAAAAGGATGTAGCTAACCTTTTATACTAAAATTCATATTACCATGGGGTTGGGTACCTAAGTGTTTTGTAGAAAAATATAATTTTTTTAATCTCATTATCATGGGTTTATCCAATAATAATATAATTACTTTCATTATATAAATAAATTCATACTAGAAGTGAATGTCTCATTTTATGTATTAAGTTGATGAATTTATTTGATTTTTATAAATGTTAATGTTGTATTCAAATACATGGTTTTTAAAAAGATCATAATTGTTGTATTTTGAAAATGGTTTGATTTTAAAAAGAAAGTTGATATTTTTAAATAATGGTTAAATAGGGAAAAATTAGGATTTTGGAAAGAACTATTTTTATATTATGATGTGGTAAAATTTGAAATGACAAGACTTTAGTTAATATAGAGTGATAGTTATAGTGTGAGTTGTGTTTCTAGAAAATGGAACATGGTAGGTGTTATTTCACCATTGGAAATAGGCCGTTGAGAATGTGGTTTCACCTGATCCACAGGTAAACCCTCATATCGTCCCAAACATCACTCATGTTTTTCAACCCATTAAGCTAGGTCTGTAACCAAATACTATTTTTAATATATCTAGAACTACTGAAAATTCATGTGGATGAAGTATGGATTTCTTCATGAGAGGAGGTGGTAAATCTAACATTAATTGAAATGGGAAGAGGGAAACCTATTATCATAGAGGTGGAAAACATTGGAATCTCATCACAAAATCAATAAAACATATTCCCAGACCCAAGACCTAGACTGGATGTTTTTAATGTGGTTCACTGAGTCACATCAAGAAAAAAGTGTACCAATCCACTGAGAGAATGCCAAAATTGTAACAACATTGGGAATATTCAACATTAATATTACAGTTCCCTAAGGTCACGTGTTCAGTAAACTTCTGATGTCTCACAGATGTTGTATGATTTGATGGAACAAGGAAAATATGAAAATAATTTCTATAAGAAAAGAGCTAGTCATGGTGATTGTAAGAATACAAGGACTCCTCAAGCAGTTCAATTTTAACAAGGAAATTGAGAATAATGTAGGGTGAGAATGAAATTATATGGAACTTAATAGGATATTGTGGATTATCAGTCTCAACCATCTACATAGTGATGTGTGATTATTTTAAATTCTACCCTTATGAATTCTTTCATTGATTTATGTGTATCTCATTGCTTTATTTCCTATTGTGGTATTGATTTGATGAGTTTAAAAGTATATATGATGCCTTATATATTAAAACTCAAAACTCTTATTAGTTGAAGGAAATGTGGAGCTTTTTATTGTAGATAATGTTATATAATTATTGATGATGCTGAGATGATATGAAATTTTTCCATCCTTGAGACAGAATTATATGATATAATCATAGGTATGGATTGTTTAACAACATCCAAGGCTCACATTGACTCTTATATGATAAAGGTTAGTTTTACAACTCAATATGGCATTGCACATATTGTTCAAGGAGACCTGAATGTAAAGGCAGGTGAAGTAGTTTTGTTGGCACCAACAGTTGGATTGATCTCATACTAGTTAGTACCATTTACTCTAGCATCGATATATAATATTGAGAATAATAGTTTTCTAGTAGTGTTTGACCAATTTATGAATCTGATTCTCAATAATTTATCTGGGTTTCCACCTATTACAGAAGTGGAGTTTAAGATTGATCTCCTTTTAAGGACTAGTCTAATTTCCCTTACAATTTATGGGATAAAACCAATATAATTAATGTATTCAAAATTGTATTTGGAAGAAGTGTAAAGAAAATATATCATTCATCCTAGAACATATCTATAGGAAACTCTAGTCTTGTTTGACAAAAATGAGGATGGAACTCTTTAGCTAGGTGAGGATTTCTGTAAACTTAACCAAGTTTTGATAAATTACAAGTAACCACTATAATAAAATTAATGATCCATTAAATCAATTGAGGGGAGAACAATGGATCTCCAAAATTGAATTATGATCAGGATATCCCCAACTAATGGTTTGGAAAGAGGGTATTCCAAATACTACTTTTACAAGTATATATAGATATTATGAATATATGATAATGAATTTCGGTCTTAAAAATTAAACAATGGTCTACATGAAATGGATGTATCAGATATTTAATAGGTATCTATATTCTTTCTTTGGTGGTGTTTTTTGATGACATGTTGTTGTATTCAAGGAAAAGGTTTGAGAATTTGAAACACTTGGCAATAGTTTTGGTGATCTTGAGGATCATATTCTATATTCAAAACTATCAAAGTGTGTTTTTTGGTAAAATAGATACACATTATTATCCATTTAATCTCTTAAAAAAATGTTTCTATGGATATAGAAAATAAATAGGTCATTATCCCATGGAAACCACTGAAGAATGTCATTGAGATACAGAGCTTCCATTATCAAGATGGTTATTACCGACGTTTTGTTCGTGAATTCCCATGACTAGATTCTCCTATGACATCATTGAAAAAGAATAATGTTCAATTACAAGTGGACAAGGAATTCCAAATGACTTTTATAGATCTTAAGGCCCCCCTTACATCAACAACATTCTTGATTTTCCCATAATCAGGAAAAGGGTATGTAGTGTATTGTGATACTCCGGGATCTGGGTTTGTTTGTGTTCCCTTGCAGGGAATCATGATGTTGATTATGGATTAAAGTAGTTATGAGTACATGAGAAGAAATACTCAACACGTGATTTAGAGTTAGATTCTATATTCCATGCCTTGAATACATAGAGTCATTATATTTTTGTTGAGAAATTTACTTTATTCACCAATCAAAAGAGCATGACGAATATTTTTACCCAACAAGATTTGAACATGAGAAAAATAATATTGATGGAGTATATATAAATTTTTAAATTGGAATTGTTGTATACCCTGAGAAAAAAGAAAATTCAATAGAAGATGCATTAAGTAGATAGTTGTATGCTCATTTGGAAAAATAATCATCAGATGAGTGGAAGTTCCTAGCTGACATTAACTTGGAAAGTGAAGACTGAGGTAAAGTTTTGGCCTTCTATTTTTTTTATTTTTTTCTTATTTTGTTAAATATGGTTAAATGACATAAAACCCTATGTATAATGTGTGGTTGTGATGTCGAAACTCAATGGTGGGGAGATCATTGAGAGATGTGCACTATATGAGAGATCAGTGTTGTGGTTAAGAAATTGGATCGTCATACAAATGGTTTTCTAGAAAAAACATCCATATGCCTACCACAATTTGAGACGGGTTACTCATTCTATAATAAAAAATATATATACATATTTTAAACCACCATTTTGGTGGAAATGTACGAAAATAAGGGTGGGTGATTTTTTTTCAAGATTCTTAACTTGTCATATTATTAAGACAAAATATTAGCAACCAACATGTATTTAGAACTCTTTACCTTTACTTATGTGGAAATGGGAGATGACAAACATATATTTTTTGATAGGTCTCCAAATAATGGTATGGAAACATGATTTCATATGGGTGATAGTGGATTGGCTAAAAAAATCGGCTCTTTTCATTCCTATTCATGAATCTAATATGGTGGAGGAATTTTTGAAAATATATATAGAAGAGTTGGAAAAGTGTCATGGAAAACCAATTTCGATCATGGAAGATATAAATAAGAGGTTTAAATCTCATTTATTGGAAATCCTTATATAAATTCATTGGGAATTATTTGACTATGTGTACATTATATCATCCTCAGATGGACAGACAATCCAAATGGATAATATAAACATTAGAACACATGTTTCGGGCTAGTATACTGGATTTTGGTGGCTTATGGGATGTGAATGTGGCATTAGTGGAGTTATCTTATAAAAATAATTATAAATCCTCAAAAAAAGGCTCCATTTGAAGAATTGTGTGGGCTTCCTTCTCGTTATCCACTTTGTTGTATCAAAACAAGTGAGACCTCACTGATTGGGCCAAGCCTTATCCAAGAGACAATAGAGAAGATTCAATTGATCAGAAAATTGATGGAGACGGAACAAAGTCATCCGAAATAATAGGAGGATTATTTTCGATTGTCATTGTAATTTTTGATGAAAGAGAATGTGATCTAGAGGTTCTATCCAAGTATAGTACATCATCCTTTTGGGATGTAGTGAAAGTTATATCCAAGATATATATACCCTTTTGATGTTTTGGAATGGGTTAGTGAGGTGAAATATTGATTACCATTACCACTATGATTCTGTGTTGTGCATAATATTTTTAATGTATATTAGTTGAAAATATATCAGCCTAACTATGATAATGTGATTAGATATATTTTTTGAACTAGATCTAAATAATTTATTAGTACAAATCCCGATGCAGGATGTGGATTGAAAAGAGAAAGTATTGCATGGAAAAAATATCGGTCTGGTGCTGGTTTTGTGAAAAAACAGTCATATTCTAAGAGATAATTTGGAATGGTAGAAGGAAATAAAGTATAAATGTACAAAACTATTTTAGGACAATGATAGTTTTCTGCTTTCCATGGATGTATAGAAATATTATGGGGAGAATGTAACACCCTCATTTTAAATTAAATGACTATTTATTTATGATTTTTTTGTATGTAATGTTTATGGGTGAAGTTTGGGAGAGATTGTAGAACTATTGAAATTTTTTTGAGGGATTTTATAAGGGTGAATATTTTTTGTACATTTTTTTGGAAATCATGAAATGCCTATTAGAAACCATTCACAATGAGATAGTGGTTAAAGTGAAGGCGTACATGCATAACATGAATTTTTAAAACCATGTAGAATCTTAGGATAAACCATGATTTTTTATAAAGTGGTCTTTTGAATGATTGGCATATGGTTTATAAATCATAAAATCCAACCATTTGTGGTTCATCCCTTATGTAGTGGCTAGCACACAGTTAGCACACTGATTTCCTAACCGTGCAACACACTGTGCATAGGTTAAATGCGAGATACTAAAATTTTGAATCTCACACATTTTGATCTCTAAATTCCTCTTTTTACCTCATATGCGGCCCTAACATGAGATTCTCTCTTCCCAATGGATAAAGAATATACTCCCATTGATCTGTAGCTGATCCAAATTCTTTTTTTTGTATAGATGATGGATTTTTATGGTAATTCATGATTCTTGATAGTTCATAGTAACTTTTATTAATTAGATATACTTCTCTATGTCTTTCAGTTTCATATATCTATGTCTTATGTGGATATATCTAAGATAAATGATTCCAAATATTATTATATTTTGTCTTGTTTATGATAAGGGAAGATATCTAATGGAGGTTTTAGGAATTTCAACCCCGTTTTGTGGATTTTTTTGTGCAATTTATCATTTAATCTAAATTCATGAGAAACGTGGCTTCCCTATTAAATAATATATTTATAATATGAAAGGATTAGTCTCAAATTAATAGTTTTTATTTTAATAGGTTGTTAAACGGTTGTTAATTTCTTGATTGAAACCCCTTTTAGTAACAGTTTTTAGAATTTTTGAAATTGGGAATTTCGGTGGAAATTGAAATTGGTAACCTTATTTTAAAATGATGACTTTAAAATGTATTTTTTTATGAATGATAAAGTGTTTTCAATAAACGTTTGGTTTTATTAAAATTGTGTGTATTAATGGTTTTTATTAAAATCATGGTTTTATTGAAATGGTTGTTTTAGAATTGGTCTTTGGAATTATGGTTGTGTGTGTTCATGTGAATTATGGAGGGATAAGGGTAATTAGTCTCCCACATCATTAGTTGGATAGATAAGGGCCAGGGATCTAACCTGACAAATGGTTAAGTATGTGATGACTTATTGAAAGGATAACTCACCGCTGATGATTATAGGGAGGTCTAGGTTACATGCATTGTTGGATGTGTGGATAAGTGGAATGGAATGGATTATGATAGAAGGGAACTTCAAGAATTGTTTTAAAGTATTGTTTGGTTACTTTACTTATAAATTTATACGGTTTTTTTAAATTTTATTATGACGGAACTTGTTTATATTTTGATATAAACTTTTTTAGAATTTTTTTTTCTAGAAACTATTTTACATAAATATGCTTAAATTTTCAACCTATGTGGTGTGAGTGTAGAAGTAATTTTGGAAAATATAATTGAGTTTCATTAATGAGTGCTACTTTCTAACTTTTTTGATTTGGTCAATGTTGTTTATAAATACATACTAAAAGGTAAAGTATTACATTTTTATTTTGGAACTTAGTGATACATGGGATATTTGGCGGAGATTGAGAATGGAGCTTGTTGGAACTTTGGAGTTACTATTGTTTTTGCGTTTTGTGGTCTTTGTCTTTCATTGTTCACTTGTTTATTTTGTAGTCTTCCATTGTGGTAAACTTTTGAAAAAAAAATTGATATTAATTGCATGCATTGGGTTATATTTCATTGATATCATGTATTATTTAGCAGTGTATTTAGTTATGAATTTTCTGGTTGATTATTTTATTTTCAAAAGGGAAACTTTTCCCCCAACTATTAATGATGTCCATGACATTTATTTGTAGAATCTGGAATCTTGGGGATGTCACTTCAGATAGGTAATGTACATATTCTTTGTTATGTTGAGGAGGAGGGGAGGGATGTTACAGGGGTGTTATAGTCTCTTCTAATCTTTTTTTGGGTGTCATACACGCTATCTAACATGATTTCAATCTTTTATAATATTGGTGTGTTATAGTGAACCATGATAAAAGGAGCCCAAAATCAAATTTATAATGTAAAAATTGGGTAGAAAATGTCTCTTATATTTTTAGAAATAGAATAATTACCATGATTAGTTTTCATCTAATATTAATTATGGTAAAATGAGGACATAAAATATATTGATATTTTAATAATTAAAATGTAAATTAAATAGTCTATAGATAATTTTTACATATTAATTTCAGACCCACATTTAAATTTAACATTTCTCCACTTAAATCTCATAACTCAACTATCTCACCAAACACCTGGTTGATTTTATTAATACACCTTACTTAACAAAATTTTTATACGAATAATCCACTTTTTCAACTATAAAAGGTTGTTATTACCACCCATTATCACATTCATCTCCACCAAAAATTCCACAATCAGGAATTTACCTTCTCCCTCACTCAATAAATAACTTTTAAGGAAATCCTAATATTTTAAAGAGTCACACTATGATTACGTAAACCACAGAACAATGAATTGGTTCTCCCTCGCTTATTTTTTGATTCATGTACTTTTTTGTGATAATTCTTTTGATTTTTAGTTTATTATGATTTAATAATTTCAAAATCACCCCTTTAACCTCCAATATGTACCCCATTAATGTGATAATATTCTTATATCTCATTTATTTATTTCTATAAATTATTATGTGTAACTGTTATGCTATCGAAAACACTCCTTCATTCATCCCTCTTCCTTTAAATTCATGGAATTCCTTTCGTATATACCTTTTTATTTTAATGTGATTATAATTCCATATATTCGTAGTTGATCATTTAATATGAAAATGATTCCTTATTAATGAGATTATATCTTTCTATATCATAAATAAATTTAATAACCCCTTTCATATAGTCTTCATTTTGAAAAAATCATTCCTTGATTTTCTATCTTCATGTTGCAAATAATGAACACTAATATCATTCATTTATATATATATAGTTGAACTATATATGAGTTTTTTGATATAAAAAGGTTATCATATAGGTATCTAAGATTTTTATTTTTTTATTATAAAAGGATAGACTATGATCAAATAAAAATTAATTTAAGGTAATTTTATCTTTGTCTCAAATTTGAATCTCATGAGACTTGTTTATTAGATTAACCATTTCCCTTTAGAAGGAGTAAATAATACCCCATTTTAATTTCTATGATGATTATATTATATTTTAAAATTTTAAATGTTTTATTCCATGTTTATTTGATCATGGAGTTTTCAATCAATGTTTACAAAATTGATAAAAAATTTTCATTTTTAATTATTTTACCTTGGTTCATAATCATCCCTCATCGACTATTAACATTAATGATAAATAGTTTTTAACTTTTAATTATATTAAATTATATTTTCACTTTAATATATTTGGAATGTATGTTTTACACTAAACTATTCTTATTTTATGAATATATTTTTTAACGGAAATTTTATCAAGAATATTCCCCATATCTTTTAAAGAGGTTTCCATAATATTCATACTTTTAATTTCCATAATTCTTATCAATTTATTAGTGTAAAATAAATATTTTTTTATCTCCAATTACTATATTATTCCACTTTATTTTATATTAAACACTAGTTTATTTATCCATGTAATATTGTGGGTTTTCAATAATGGAATATCAAAATTATAAAAAACAGTTTCCAACCTTTCAAAATAAAATTATTTATCTTCCTGTCAAATTTTTGTTAATACTGTATCTATTTTAAAGGATATTTTATATGTATTAATTTATTAATATGATTTAATAATTCTTAAATTTACCTATATAACGTTTTGAACTTAATTTTCAAATCATCTTTTCTAAAACTGTTTATCTGTTTTTCTGTAAATATTTTTATTTCCATTTTTATTTTCCCTCTAAGGTTTATCTCTCATGAAGTGATGTTTGGATAATCATTTAAATATTATTATAGTATGATTTATTTTTTATATTATCTATTTTCTTCTTATAATCATTTATCTTTTTGTAATGTGATGCTTTCTGAATGTTTTATGAAACATTTTATTATTCAATGTGTTTTTTAAGATATGATGATTCCTGATTTTTAGTAGAATTCATAGTATAGTTGATAATGGTTACGGTCGTATATCACCCTCTAATGAATTGATTTATATATTTTTCTCTTTTTCTTAGGAGGCAATTCATGGGGAGTCATCCCAAGATAACAGTGTATATGAGATAATACATCTTAACCAAAAGGGTATGCAAGAAAATTTATCCCAATCCAAATTGTAAGATGTGAGGTTTTATCAAAAACCAAAGGGTACATGGGTGGCATTATCACAAACCCTAGGGTTCTTTTAAAGTGTATCCACTAATACAAAACCAGCCTTTAATATAACTTATATTTATTAGCGCTATATAAAAATGATGATAAATGGCATATTTATCAACAGTAAGGAAAGAATTGATAAATTTAACCTTTTCTCAGTGTTTTTTTGCACTCATAATTGGTGACTTTATCAGTACTTTTTTAGTGCTGATAAAGGGTATCATTTATCATTACATTATTTTTAGCACTGATAAAGGTTAACATTTATCACACATTCATTTTAAGCACTGATAAATATTTATTTCACCATTTTTTTAGCGCTGATAATGGTCTGAATAAATAAAATGAAATAATTAAATAAATAAAAATAATAATTATTTTATTACAAATTTATTAGAAATTTTATTAATTAAATAATTATTACAAAAAATGAAAAAATTAATTATACATTATTAAAAATTAAGCATTTATTAATTTGATGATTATGACAATTAATGTTATCAAAATTATATATATTAAATATATAGATACATATATATATATATATTAATGTATGTAAATATGATTTATATATTACAAAGTATGTATGCTCTTTACATTAAATAGTCATATATTTATTGAATAATAGTTTATTGTTAAAATTTAATATATATTAAAAATATTGACTAATTGTATTGTACTCGACATATAATTGATTGTCGTTTGATTTTTCTGTTTAAGATCATTCAAATCTATGTTATATTGATTTCCCATATACATAAATAATTAATTTTAATATACAATGCACAAGCATAAAACTTATACATTATCTCAATACTGTTAAATTGTACTAATACATAATTTATTCAATTTCACTCATTTTTAACATATATTTTTGCACTTAAAATTAGATATTCATTAATAATGGTAAAAATATATTTGTAAAAAATATTTAGAAGTAAATATACTTATAAATTTACATTTACTATATTTAGAAAATTATATATTTATAATTATAAATAAAAAAATAATTTTTAAAATGTATTTATATAATTATAAATAAATAATTATACATATTTAAATAATTATTAAAATTTTAATATATTTACACAAACAACGAATATATTTACTTTATTTATATTTATATATATTTATTAAATATATATATATGTAATTATATAAATATATATAAGGATATAAATATTATTTTTTTTAAAAAAATTACATCCTTGTAAATAAATAATTATTAATAAATAAGTATAAAATTATAATAAATATATTTAGAAAGAATATTCTTACTATATTTATATTTATATATATTTTTAAAGTATATATAAATATTTATAATTTTTTATTTATAATTATATTCATAAATCCTTTAATAGTTATTATCTAATAAGCCGTGGTAAAAATGTTTCCTTATCAGTGCTCAACAAAGAGATGATAAATATTGGTTTTCTCAACAATTTTTATTAATGATAAAGACCTACCATTAAATATGCTAAAAAAGTGCTGATAAAGAGTTATTTTATCAGCGATTAGCTAATAAGAACTCATAAAAGGACTATTTATCTGGGATTTTTTATAATCACTGATAAATGTGTCCCGATCTAGTTAAAAGATCCAAACCAATTATGAACCCATCATGGTATTATAATCTTTCTATGGAAGCCACCCATTTAAGTTGCTCTTCCTCGGTGAATCAATGCTCGAATCACACCACTCGACTAGCTCTAGTTTCTCAAACATCTTATCTGACATCCGGTGTTCGATTGAAATTAATTTTTTCTAAGAGGTTCTCAGATTTTATTTATCCTAGTGGGGTTTTCCATCTGATTTTATTTTTGTATTTTTGGTTTCATTTTTTATTTATTGTTTTGTGATTTCATTATTTATGGTTTAATGATTTTTTACTAGCAGGATAGGCCTTCTGATTTTCCCAGTTTTCCATTTTGATTGAAGTCTTGATCACACATGGAGATTTTATTGTTTTTGGACTCGATGATGACACATGGAGTTTTGTTTGTTGTTTTATTTTTTTTACTTTTTAAAAATTGATCAACTAATGTGATCATATATATTTATCATTCTTTATTTTATCAATGTGTTTCAAACATGTGAAATTTGATTAACTGAGATTGGGGATTTTCTATGTGAGGGAGTTGAAGGTAGGTTAAGGGATTTATTTTATATTATACTACTTAATATATTCTATTTTCTACTTTCCTGGGGTGGTGTGATAATATAATGTATGGATGCATCATGGATATTTTTATTTTTATTTTCTTTCAACTAGTTTTATTTATTTTTGTGCCAAATTATTCCCAATGTGTGGTTCTTCATTCTCTGGTGCTTGTTCCCTTCCTGAGGGGGATCGATAATGTACCTTGGACACTATCATGATATAGATTTACTTTCCAACCACATCATTGAAAATTTTTATTCAATTTTCAATGGATGCCAACATTGGTTTTCAATCGTCTTTTTTAAATATATAAAACACTTCCCTCACATAGATGGATTGGGAAATAAATATCCCATTATTTCCATGAGTCTCCTATAAATGAAAGAAAATATCAACACCCAAATCATCAACATTTAATCATTGATCATGTTTAATGTAGAAAATTATTATCATTTTTCATCTCTTAACTCTTTAAATATTATATCATTCACATTTATAAACACATTCAAACTATCCATAAAATGATTTTTAACATAATTATTATAATGAATTTATCATTTTTTAAATTATAGTTTCTTTAATAATTCATATAACCTTCAATAACAAGCTCTTAGTTCTTGTTTCAATTCATACATTACCTTTTCCAATTTACAAACATTATTATGAAATTATAGAATGAGAAAACTATATGTTTGTTTGATGTAATTCCTTTTCATGTAATCCATTATTAAAAGATAATTTTACATCTAGTTGGAGTACATTGAATTTACTTAGGATGGGTCACTATGGTTATATGATATCCTAAGAGTCTTCATATGTTTTCAAATATTTATATACAATTAATTTTTAATGTATCAATTCCTTAGGTTTCTATATAACTTGTTTCAATTTATTTTTATATCTTCAAGTTTATTTTATAATAGCTTATTATTCTTGTTTATCATATTTTAGTTTAACATTACTCCTGAATTGCCTATATTATATTTTAATTATTTTAGGGATTTTAATAATGATTTTATGTGTATTAATTCTTTTATTAAATTTAATTACCCATTTTCTTGAACGTACTAAAATTATTTGAAACAATCAAATATCGATTTACCTTATTAGAATTGTCTATAAATTTCTCTTTTGATAATGAATATCTTATGTGTATTTGTTCATATTTCATATAAAATTAATCTATTATATACCAAAAAGGATTTATACAAACCAAAAATGGATCTATGCTAATCTTTTGACAAACAAATATGAAGATAGAGTTAAATAGTTACTCATGTTTTCAAGAGAGCGTGCAGAGGACCCTACTAAATCCTCTATCCATGTTTACATTATTGTTATTCAATGAATATTATTTAGGAAGATTTGGAAGAATATTGATGTATATTTGGCTCTATTGATCAATAGAACCAAAACAAGGAATGACTATGCATCACTCACAATGAAAATAACAAAACTAAGGATTCTCTCTACACTTCATTTCTATTGGTTATCTAACGCTTTCCATTAAATATATCTGAAACATCCTGACTATTGTCATCTTTATTCTCTCATCACACACATAGAGAGAGACAAACTAATTATTGTCGTGAATATAGAGAAAAATTTATAAACTAAGATATTTCATTGGGTAATGTTTTTGTGGAAAATACATATGCTTGAACAAGAGTCATGAGGTGCAGAAAATGATATGACGGAAAAATATTACCGCTTGTTTAAATAATGAAATTTTTTTTGAGGAAGATAATGAATAATGAATTCTAAATGGTGACCTACTAGAGATGGTGGTGAGAGTGTGTGGGATGAGAGCATCATGGGGATGCTGAACATAAATTTTATGTTAGATGGTATGCTATGTGGTAGTTAACCAATAGTAGTGAAGTACATAGAGAATCCATATTTTTGTTATTAAATTTGTGAGTGATGCATAACCAGTCATTATTTTTTCTCCATTATTCAATGGATATAAATAGCCATCAATATCATTAATGGTCTCTCAATTTTTTTAAATTCATATATTATTCTAAACTATAATGAAGTGCACAAATAATCATTAGTTTTGTTTTTAGCTTATAGTTCGACCAAAGATACCCTTTTGAAAGATGTAAAGGTAATGTTACGATATATTTTCTCTATTTTACCAAAAATAAATTATAATGAAACATTTATTTAATTTTCATTATATATTGTGGAGTTCGTTTATTTTAGAATATTTATGTCCATGTGTCATGCTTTTGTAGGATGATAAAAAATAATATCTCTTCTCAATAACAGAGGTAATCTTGATATTGGAATAGTAAAATAAATTTTACTAGAATTAATGTATTGTTTCATATTCATGTATATTTTATTTCATTTTATTATTACTCATATAATGATTGTATTCTTATATAGGTGGATTCTTTTGTTTGAATTGGGGTTCTCAATCCAACATTCAGGCTTCTTCTCCCTTAAAACCTTTTCACCCATGTAGTGGTTCATTTAGCAATTTATTTAAAATTACATCCACTACATTTTTCAGAAGAGAGACGGTGCTGCCTCTTCTCAATAACATAGGTAATATTGATATTTTCAGAGTAAAAACATTTTTCGTAGAATAACTGTTTTGTTTCATATTTATGTTTTTTATTACTCATATTATAATTGTTTTCTTATATAGGTGGATTCTGGCATTTGATTTTAGTTGCTCTATATAGTTATCATAATTCTTATCCATTAAAACATTTTCACCCCTGTAATGGTTTATTTATCACTGTATTTTAAATTAACTCCACTACCTTTATAGGAAGAGCAATGATGCCTCCTCTGATCCATCACAAAGGTAATATTGATGTTTGCATATTAAAATCATTGTCGATATAATTAATTTATTGTTTCATATTTATGTTTAGTTTATTTCATTTTATTATTAGTCACATAATAATTTTTTTCCTATATAGGTGGACTATTTTGTAAATGTTGGGGTGCTCTGTCCAAATATCATGTTTATTATTTCATAAAACCATTCCACCCCTACAAGGGTAAATTTATAAATTTATTCCAAATTATCTCTACTCCCATTGTAGGAGGAGCAACAATTCCACCTTTACTCAATTACATAGGTAATCTTGTTGTTTTCATACTAAAATCATTGTCTATAAAATTATTGTGTTGTTTCATATTTATGAATAATTTATTTCTTTTTAGTATTACACACATAAAAATTGTTTTCTTATACATGTTTATTTTTTTGTTTGGGATGGGGGGATCTATCTATATTTTATCCCTTTTTACCCAAAAACTTCAACATACTTCTTATCCCCCAAAATATTTCACCCCTACAGTGACGACATTTATCACAACCCTTCAAGTTCCCTCTACTGGTCAATCACATATGCAATCAAAATATTTTCAGAGTAAAATAATTTCCCATATAATTAATGTTTTATTTAATATTTATGTTTAATTTATTTATTTTTAGTATAAATCATAATATTTTTTACTTATACATGTAGATTCCTTTTTTTGAGTTGATGGGGTTTATTTGATGCTCCTCATGCAGTGTTGGAAGTTTGAAAAAGAACGTCAATGAAAATTGTGGTAACATTGACTGTTAGGATTTTTTGAGAATTTGGGATGGTTAAGAATCAACTCCTCCTCAATCTACCACATGATGTGACTGGTGTGACTCCAATTAGTTATTTCTATTTTCAAATGACCTTAATTTTAGTAAAAAGGAAAATTGATTCAATGTGTATGTTATCAGTTTGAAATTTACATTTGACTTTAAAAGGTTTTACTAACTAAAAACAAATTGAACATGCTCATATTTTATTAATAATTTTATAATTTATTCATTAATAAATTGGGATATGTATGAATTGTTCTCACATCAAACTAACAAATGATTTGGTCTGTATGAGTCAAAGTTTGTGTTTCAAATTTAAAATGACATTTTAGTAAAAAAGAAATGTGACGTACTAAAAAATAATAAAACAAATTTATATTGTTTTAATACATTAGGAAAACAAATCAAAAGTGATTTGGAATTTTTTTAAATTATCCACACCTCAATTCGATGATGGGTGTGATCGGTATGATAATATGTACATATTTATTTAAATTTGACGTCAATTTTAGTAAAAATAACAAACTAACCAACTAAAATCCAAAAAAAAAATTCTTATTTTTTTATGCTTTAGATAAATGACCCATATTTTATTTGATACATTCATGAATTATGCACACATCAATCCAATGCATGGTGTGACCGATATGACTCCTAGTGCTTGTTTTTATTTAAAATTGACATCAATTTTAGTAAAAATCCCAACTCACATACTCAAAACTGAGAAAACCCATTTATATTGTTTAAACACTTTAGTAAAATGATATATAAGTCATTTTAGATGTTTATGAATTAGTGGTACATCAATATAATATACAATGTGATCCATATGAGTCAAAGTTCATGTTTTAATTTTAAAATGACATTTTAGTACAAAAGACAAATGATGTACTCAAAACCAAGAAAACACATTGAGACTGTTTTGATACTTTATGAAAAAGATACATAAGTCATTTGGGGCATTTAGTAACCAACTGCACCTCAAACCGAGATATGGACTGACCGATATGACTCAAAGTGTGTCTTTTTATTTAAAATTGTATTCAATTTTAGTACAATTGACAACTATCATACTCAAAACTGAGCAAACACATTTTGATTATATTGATACTTTATGAAAACAATCTATTAGACTTTTTTGATGTGTAGGAATGATCTTAACCTAAATATAATACACCATGTGTCAGGTATGACTTAAAGTGTCTGCTATCTGTTTAAAATCGACATTAAAGTTTAAAAATTGTCACTCACTGAAAACTGATCAAGAACACCATGATTTTATTGATAATTTAAGATAACAATTCCTATTCCATTTGTGACTTTTTGAAATAGGTTTCAAATCAAAATGATACACGATGTGATTAGAATAATTCAAAAGTGTGTGTTTCTAGTTTAAAATGATATTTTAGTAAAAAAGACAACTGACATGCTCCAAATCGAGAAAACACATTAAAATTATTTTGATACATTAAGAAAATGGTCCAAAAGTCATTTGAGGAGTGTTTGATTCACACATCAATCCAATGTATGGTGTCACTGGTATGACTTAAAGTTCCTCTTTGTATTTAATATTAACATCAATTTTAGTAAAATTAACAGTTTTTGTTAATTTATTTCATTAAATTAATACTAACATAAGAATTTTTTATCATATACCAGTGAATTATTTTTTGATAAGGGGTGGTTTTCTTGGATATAGCAAGATTCGAGTTAGGATTAAAATATAGAGGAACATTTATATTGTTGAATGTATGTAAAAAAAATTTATGTAATTATATGAACCAATGCCTAAAATATTGATAATATTTTGTTTTGTTCTTGTATTTGTGTTTTAAATTTAATATCATTTAAATCCTATATTGGGTCTTGTTTTTGTTGATATCCAGTGTGTTTCTGGGGCTATAGTGTGCTATAAGAGAACACTGTAGTGGTGTTGTAGTGTGCTGTTGTAGCACATTATAGTGTGGCCCTCTAATAGTGATTTTAATTGAAACAAATAGATGCCACATTTATCAGCACATATAAATGTTCTGATAATGGTATACATTATCAGATCTCATAGAAGCGATGAAAATAGAATAGGGGTTTTAACCATTCTCATATAGTCACTGCTTTTCTATCAAGGATAAAGGCCATTTCCAGCTCTATTAAAGGATGGTTTTGAAGTTGTGATTCCAATACCAAGATAGTACAAGTGTGGTTAGAGAAAGAATACAGTGTAATGAATGTATTTATGGGTTTACTTGACATATAGTTTCTATACGTATGTTTATGAAATAATATTATCTAATAATATTAGTTCTATGATTATACTTTGTGATCCATGTTTAATGCTCCATGACTCTAAGTAAAGTTTCCATGGTATATGTTTAATACTTTGAGATTATATTAACTTTTATCATGAAATCTGGAGAAATCTTATTTTTCCATTTTATTTTTAATAGTAAATTTCACTCCTTCCCATATTTTCTCATATTCTTATGATCATACCCTTGATGTCAGTTTAATATTTTTTTTCTTTATGGTGCATTTCAGATGACCCCTTTCTAGGTTTTCTTTTTCGTGGGTTCAGAAGTTATGTTTAACTCATGGAATGTATAAAATAGAGTCTATATTAGTTTGATTATGAAGATGATATTATATATTTATATGTTTAGGTAGATAATAAACAAGAAAGTAAACCTTTAGGTATTTAGGTTTTGTGACTTTTCAGAGATATAATATTTAAATAATGATATTAATGTATTATTTAAGTCATTTTTAGAATTGATTTATTTAGTTGGTATTAGATTAGGGTTCTGTTTTTTGGATATTAATTTATTTTTTTCAGGGATTATTTAAGAGAACAATAGTGAAAACCCAAGAGATGAGTCTACGTATATGATGATATCCTTAAATATCAGTAATCTGTTGAGTTGATGGTTTTCCATTATAGGATATCATTGTATTGATACTATAAGTGGATGCTAGTTCTTGAGTAAATGAACATAGTTGAAATAACCGTAAGAAGTATGGATTAGTTATTAACTTGATCATCACCTTGTAAATTAAATTAGCCAAAATCCAATACAATTTTGAAAATTTTGGGGGATATTATTTAGTCAATCATGTGATTTGTTTTGACAACTATAATGGATCAATTTCCCAATTACTTTAAGTGATTATTTTAAAAACTATAAGAATTACTAACCTAATGTTGAATCAAAAGTGATATAGGTTGAATTGAATGAAACATAGTATAAAATATTTGTTCCTTAGATATTAATTAGATGCAATATTCCAATTAAAAAATTGGTCTGATTAGAGTCACATTAGATGCTATAAATCACACATATTAAACAATTTATATTTTATTTTATGAATAAAAAAAATAAAACAAATTAAACTATAATTTGGTTATAAATAATCTATTTAATGTATTAATTTTTTTATTTATAACGATTAAAGATCTATTTTTAAGAGGGAAGGGAGAAAATCATGCATGACTCTCCTATCCCTTTGAGATGATTTAATGGAAATCATTTTGTGGAATCTAGTTCTGGTGATCCTTACACATTTTATATGTTTTATATCACATAAACGTTACGTTGAAACATATCCAATCATCATCATATTACCCAATACTATCATGGGATATTCAAATTGTTTATATATATTTTAATGACTCAACTCTCTCATTATACACATACCGAGAAGTACCACATGGGACCTTATAGATATTTAATAATGCTGAACCCCAAAAGAGGTCTTATAGTTCTTTAAAATTCTATGGAGGATGGATATCTCTGACAAGCTTATACCTAAATTATTTTATAAATTTTATGATTTTTTATATATTTCTTCAATCAACCATGTTTTCAACTATTCTATTTAGATCATGTCTAATGGTTTTCGAGGGAACAAATTAGTAATGAATTTTTAAAATGATATGTTCAAAATTCTACATATACATAAAACTATTTTTCACTTCTGAAAAAAATTTCAACAAGGGTGTCATGTGGGTTCTTGGGAACAAAACATTAGTGAATTATAAAACCGTATGAATAATTTGTTAACTCATTATCCTAACCCAATACACCTTTGAGCCTTCAAAAAATTATGGAATTGGAGTACCAAGAAATATTTCTTTGAAAATGGATCACCTCAATAAATTAATATAGATTATTTACTTATAAGGAATCATATTGGGGCAAATAGTTCAAAATATTAATATATTCCTAAATTATCTGGAAATATGTGTCTCCAAATTTTACATAAGATATTAAGGTATAAATCCTACTTAAAATTTTATCTTCGGTCATTATTATATTTAAATACCCTTAAGTAATGTTATTATTATGAGATAAATAAAAATAGTGCAAGAAAAAATTATTTCAACGGTGAGGGGATATTTTAATGGCATAATATTTCACTATATATGTTCTTTAATAAATTTATTTGATAGATTTCCTCGTAAGAAATGCCGAACTTAAAGGAAATCCACAATATAATTAGATAAATATATATTTTTTATATATGATCCTTGAAACCTATCCATTGAATTAGTATATATGAATATGAGTAACAACATTATAAAATTTGGATATAATGAAAATAATTTTACTGTAAATTATTATAAAATTCAATCAGTATAGCTAAAAAAGGAAATAATTTTACGCCTAAAATTATATTTATATAAAACTATATTTTTATTTCAAGAAACTATTTATATTTTGATTAAATAATAATAAAATAAATTGATAAAAATAAAAATATATTACTGTTAAATTAATTAATTATTCATCGAAGAATAATAATAAATATTATTTAACATTCTAAAAATCCAATTTCCAATATGATTATTTTTCTATTATATTTTGGAATTTTATCTAAATATGCAATTCTTAAATAATATAAATTTATTTTTTTTAAAATTAAAATCAATTTTGGATTTGTAATTTCCACAAGATCTTAATGCCAATTTTTTATATTTTAGAGAGAAGATATATTTTTTGGGTTATAGTGTAATGTACCATTTTAATAATATTGTATATTTTTTCTAATAATATTATTATAAAATAAAAAATTAAAATTTTATGAATCTGTTTTATAAGACCAAATATTCATTTTTTATCTATATTTAAATTTTTTTAAAAAATTATATTTGTGGGCCCATATATGAAATTTTAGAAATTTAATCCCATAAAATAAATAACATATTTTTAAACATGTTGATCAAATTGTGTAAAGTAGTTAATCAAATTTTAGGAATAATGATTAAGTTACCTGGGTAAATATTAGTTTCCCCAATAAAACTATTACTTTTCAAAAGAATAATAATTTTTATTTTTTAAAACTAAGTGAATATTTTTTTAAATACACAAAAATTACGTTTACAAATAACAAAAAATTAATTGAGACTCATTTTACTGTTAATAAATATTAAATAATATTAAGCATGGTTAATGATTAAAATAAAATGTATCTTTAAATATAGTTTTATAAAAAATTATATATTTTAATTTAAGAGTTAATTTTCTCTTATTTAGAAATTGAATTTTCATAAAAGGTTATATATTTTGGTTTCCAAAAATTGGAATTTGATAATTTCGGTCATATTGAATATTTACAATTCAAAAACATTACATGATTAATTTATATTAATGATTAATAAGAGTTAAAAAGTAATATATATTTTCTTGAATTTTTAATAATTAAATCGTTAATTAAATATTATCTAATGAATTTTTAAGAATTATTGTCATAATAAAATTTCTATCCTTCCATTTATCTACCTAATTAACCACTCTCACCAAATAAACATAACGCCCATGTGATTTTATGCTTCCCCCTTCATTAACTCTATTTTTTCATTAAAATCCCCCAATTTTTTAACTAAAATTGGATCTTATTCCCACCCAATTTTTCATTAGTCTCCACCAAACAGAATTTATCACTAATTTACCTTTCTTATATATATTTAAATCACATTCAGAGTGTTAATAAGGTTCTATGTTTTTAAAAAATCTTTAAAATCTACAAATCAAGGTATGTGTTCTCTTCTTCATCTTTTAGATTTAAGTACATATTTTCTGTTAATGCCTTTATGTTTCAAATTATTATGATTTAATATATTAATAAACAACCATTTATTGTCTTAATTATTCCTTATTGATGATATAATACCCTTAACTATAATTAATAACATTTTTATTAATATTTTTTTATTAGTTTTATGTTGTTTAAATCGACGGTCGATTGTCCCCAATTCCTTTTTATTCAAGAACTTCCTTTATTAGAAGAAATTTTAATTAATTTTTTATTTTTACACCATATATTCATAACAAAATAATTTACTAAAATAATTATTCTATATCTGTTAGAGACCATATTTCTATCTCATTAATCTTTTTCATATTCCCATTTATATAGTAGTCATACTATAAAAACAATTCCTTCATTTTCTATCTTCATGTTGTGAATACTCAACTGAAATATCATTAATGGGGATCTATGTAAATGGTGTATGTTAATTTTAATGTATATAAATAAATTACAAAATAGGAAACTATAATAGTTATTTTTATTTCACTTGATGTTGGAGTGTGATAAAATAATTGAAAATTAAATTCTAGTGTTTCTTTCTCTAAAATTTGAATCTCTTGAGACATGCTTTTTCCATACACCATATTTATTTTTAGATAGGGTAAATACTACTCCATTTTAATTTTTTATCAATATTACCTTATATTTAATGATTTTCACTTTTTTATTCCATGTTTACTCTCCCATGGGGATTTTATTCCTTGATTGTAGACATTGTAAAGTGTGTTTTGTGATATTGTTTTCTTCTTTGGGTCATAATCATTCCTATTTGACTATAAAAATTAAATATTTACCTATTTTAATATATTATTATATTATTATTTATATTTTTACATAATGTTTTTATGTAAATCATTTTTAAACCTATTTTTTTTTGTTATTTTTGTATCTATTGTTTTGTGTAAATAAATTTTTTAAAATAATATTACCATTTTTATTGGAGTTTACTCAATATCCATGTTTTTAAATCCTAAAAATGATCCACTTTCCCTATTTTAAACTAAAATTGTTTTTATCTAAAATCATCATTTTATTCCCCATTATTCATTTTAAAATAATGTTTTTTTAATCCTTTTAACAATGTGGATTTTCAAAAAATGAATTTCAAAATTCTCAAATGGTTTTTCATCCTTTCAAAATAAAATCTTTTATCTTCCACTCCATATTTTTGAAACCCTTTATATATTTTCATATTTATTTTATTTGGTATTTTTAATAATTTTTTTAATCTATATCTTTCCCACCTAAATATTTTTTTAGAAATAGTTCTTACTTTACATTTTGTAAAAATTCTTTAAAGGTTTAGTGAAAACATTTTCAATTTCTCATCTACTTTTTCTAAATGGTTTTTTCTCAATGGTTTATCCCTAATGAGCTCAAAAGGGTACATGAGAGGATCTATCCCATGAAAAAGTGGTAAAAAAGAGGAATTATCCCATAACAAAGGGTATATAAGGGTATCTATCATAATTAAGAGGGATAAACATGTGGTTTTTTCCCAAATCCAATGGGTATGATAGAGGTTTTATCAAAAGCCCAATGGGAAACACTAGGATTATCCCAAGCCTAATAAATTACATGGGTGGGTTACCATAATCTAGAATGTGATGAATCTCTTGGTGGGTGAAATTGACTTATATTTTTTGGGATTATGTTTATGCACCAATCATATGTCATAATCATGTGCCTTTTTAATTTTCTCCCTCACTCATGTTCAATGTCTCATGATACCACAAACCTTTTACATGGAATATGTTTTATCATTTTATATTACATGTAGATATATTAGGACATATGGACTACTATTACTATTATATTTTCTTTGTAATAGAAAATTCTCCCTTACTAATGATTTTCGAAATGATTATTATCTTACCCATTTTAAAATGATGATATGTTTTCCCTTACAGAGCATTTGAGATCAACCATTTATTATTTATGAATATAGGTATAAATTAACCATTTCTATGTTATGATAAGTTTTCTTATACTGAGAATTTGATAAGTTATCATTTCTTAAAGTTATGAATGTAGGTATAAATTATTGAAAATATATAACAAAGTCAAATTGAATCTGATTATAGAAAAAATAATGTAGATTAATATGCTTATATAGCTGATATCCAAGACTATAAAACATAATTTCCTTGATTTTTTTGACTATTTGAGAGTTGTTTAATTTAAGTCATGATATTAAAATATTATTTATATCATTTAATAATTAGTATACGAAAAATTTCTGAACATTTTCTAGGTATTATTCTTCTTACCCTAACACATAAAAATTATTTTACAATTTCATCTCATACCCTAGATATTTTTGTTGAATTCTCCTTAGAATTAGAACATTATTTCTCATTAGTATAAATATATATATATACACAACAATAAATACATTAAATCATGTTCTTAGACTATATATACCCAAAAATAAAAAAGAAATGATAAAATCATTTTCTTATAGGCAATAAAATTAGATTCTCTTGATAAAAAAATCAATTATTTTATATGTTTTTATAGACTCATGAAATTGGGAAATTTTACTTTTCTAGAATCAATTCATGTTTTTATTTTTTTGATGAAAATTATAGGGTATATCATTATTAATATATTTCAAGGTAATGGAGTGAGTACATGGATATATTAAAAGGGGTCAAAAATCCTAAAGGGTGTAATTTGGATGTATTATAAGAGAAAAACATGGATTTATATTCTATATTCTACATCAATTTCAGTATATTTCTTCTAAATATTTGATAACTAACTAGTGGTTTTAAACCATTGGTTTTTATTTAGGGTTTTGATATACATCCATTGAGTACATACATATCAATCATTCAATTTTTGTAATCAATATAGTTCCCAAGTGCTTTGAAGTGTTTTTTTATACGGCAGAAAATTATTCTAATGTTACATCCCTTTTATTTTAGGTTTTATTGTTGTTTAAGGTATTATATTTCATTCAAAGTCTCATTATATATTCCATTAATTTACCTATTTATTTCTCCTTAGTTGGATGCTAATCTATATGAATTTTATATAGCATATTTATGTGATATAATCCCATATTCCACTCTTGTTCCCAACATTTCAGCCATTTTGTATTTTGGTTTTATTGATTATGGATTTTGTATTTTATTTCACTAGTGTGTATTTATATCACTATTTTAATAAGAGGATTTATTTTTTGGGGTCATAGGTAGATTTGAAAGTTAAAATACATGACATTGGTTAATTTTTTGGTAGATTAATTATTTAAGATGATCTATTCTATGATTTAAATATTAATTATGATAAATTAATCACAAATTAAGTAATAGAAATTAGATATTTTTATCCAAATGGAATGTGGATTCATTTATGCACCATAATCACTTCTTTTGGGAGATTTGGTACTTTTTATATCACTTTTCGTTTTTCACTGATATATGGAGATTAAGGGGTTTTATGTTGTTATATTGGATTATGGATTGTGGAATTTATTGATTAGATTGGTGGTCATTTGTACCAATGAAGACCAAAATGGTTTAGATAGAGATGAAAGTATTTAATTTTAGGTAATTAGACTTTACTCAATGAGTATTTTTATTTATTTATCATCTGAATGCTTACCCACTTTTTATAAATTTTTATATGTGATTATAATAATAATTTTAGAGTGTTTTGGTGACATGTTTTGGTTCAATAAAATATTAGATCTTTTTTTTCATAATACTGGTCATCAAAGGATGGAAATACATAGTTAAATGGTTCCTTTGGTGGTGCCATAATTTAATGAGTTCTTGTGACCCACTTTTAGTCTTTCATTGGTAGTTTAATAATATGTTTAAGATAAACATGTTTAATTAAATTTGAATTTCTTATAAAATATATTTTTTGGTCTATGTTATTTGAAATTTTATTGTAGTGTAAAGTGAAATTTTTAATAAATTTCTTCAAAATGTGAATTGAAAAATAAATGAGTGCTTTTTAATGACAGAATTAAATAAAATTTAAACAAATTTTTTGGGTTTGTAAAAATGACACAATATCCCCTTTTAGTGGATTAAAAATTAAATAACTTAATGGTATTTAAAAAATGATAAATATAAAATATTTGGTACATAAAATTTATTCCATTGACCCAATTTGGGTTATTAAATTTTTTGAAACTGTTCTTGTTAGAGTGGTTTATTGATTAAGGGTTTTACTTTATCATTTATATAGAAACATAATAAATCTTATTGATAGTTTGTCTATTAGAATATGGGAGTCAAAATTGGGTTTCTTGTTAGATTCATTGACTCTTTATGTTCCATAACTGTGTAGACCATTGGTAAGGAGTTATTGAATTACATTGATGGGTGATTACACATATGTTGAAATTATGTTACATGGTGATAAATTAAAGTTATGAGACACCCTTTTTTGGTTATTTTATTAGATATGTAGTTTATTAATATCCTTATGGGTACTGTTTAAATATTGTGTTAGACCATGTTATATTTTTATAATCGGTAAAGCTGAGTTAAGGGATAGTCATGTTATTAATATAATCATTAGTTGGGGAAAGCATAATAGTATATATTTTTGATGAGTTCTTTTATTGGTGTAGTAAAAATATATTTGGTATGTGTAAGGGATAAAATAAGAACATTTCCTTCGTCTTTGAGATAAATTTGAGATGGTATTTAATTATAAAAGATTTATTTTGGATGCTCTCAGTTGTTGTAATCAGATTAAAAATCATGACTTACATTCATATGTGGTAATGATCCCTGATAATGATACACTTTATTGATAATTTTCCTCTTGAAGAAAAAAAATCATTGATGGTGACCATATTTGGTGAAATAATATATTAGGATCAATTAAAGAAGTGTCCTATAACATTCTGAAAACACAATACGCACCTAGTGGTATATTTGTCTTCCTCCAAGATACACCATAATATGACTACAGATAGAATATGGAATAATGAATGTATTAATGTTTGTTATGGTCAATATATGGAGTCAATGTTTATATTTAATGATGTATAATAATTTTTTTATAGGAAAACCTTAAAAAATATGATAAATTAAATTGGGATTGAGGCACTCTATAGGAAATCATTATAATTTCTCCAGAAAGGATAAATGATATAAAATGAAACCAAAAATAGAGAGGAATTTTTACTATTTATCACAACTGGGAACTAATTTTTGTTCAATAATTTATAATCTCATGGGATTATTTTTCAATTAATATTTTATTATTTGGTAAAATTATTATAACAATATATTATAAATTTTTATGATAGTTTTCATGATACATGGGATTTATTTTATTACTCATTGTTAAATCTTTTTTAGAAATATTATTTTCCACTATCTTTTTTATTTTGATTCCATTCAGTATAGATGTGACTAATGTGACAGTTGGGAATCTTTTATGAGTGTTTTATTGAGTATTTAAGGATATATTAATTATTAATCATTTATAATTATATGAAAGTGTATGTTCTTATAGTATCAAAGAATATAATCATTATGTTTTATCTTTAGTGATAAGCAGGTCAGACCTATGGCTTGTTAGCCTTAGGTGTGTTTCAATGGGGGTTCATGCATCATATCCACCATATTTTAAAGAAATTATGATTTTATTTCATTTAATTAATGTCATATTTTCTTTTTTAGTTGTAGTGTAAATCACAAAATGCATACACATTCAAACACTTAATCAATGGCACTCAAGTAGTAGATGGGAGAAATAAAATAATACTGGCTCATTAGACTAACTAACTTGTTATGTATAGGTCCTAGGTTTCTATTAATATGGGATAAACATTATATTTAATAGAGGGTTTAGGCATCAACCTAAATAGATTTTGGCGTCAATATCATAAATGTAGAAACCCAAACATTAAACACAATTTATATAATGAATCATAACATAAATTTCCAACAATAAATGTGAAGGATTTAGAGATATAGTTTATGTATAAGATTATACATAGAAATACATGATCATAAACATAATAACACCATATAAATTTAAAAATGTAATTATTTTTCTTACCCCCAATGATCTTCAAAAACTACATAGGATGTCATGGAGAAAAAAAAGAAAATGGTGATTTTGAAATCTGAGTAAGGGAATAAGTATAGAAATAAAGAGTAATATAAGAGTTAGTAGGAATAACAATGTATCTTAAATATGATGGTAATTATCATAGAAACAATCATAATTAAATTATATCATAAGATAATGGAATCATAATGTTGTGTAAATAACATAAAATAGGATATCATATACATATGTATATGGTCCCGCAAAGACCGTCGTTATAAAGTGGAAGATGTATCATGGGGGATTAACATCACTACCTGATCCCTCACATAACATATCATGAGATATAAATATTTACCCAATTCATTTTAGGGCTATATAGTTGTATTACTACCTATCATGTAATTAAAATTGAACATACATTTTCCACATTAGGAAAATATACCATACATAAATCTTAAGAATGATCAAACCAATGTGAAGTATAAATCATAAGTATTCCAAAGATAATAAGGATATAAATCATTTCAAAATTAATAAAATAAAAATCAGTATAGTTATTTAACATGGATATCAAATTTAAAAAATTCTTGAGAAGGATCGAGGAGAAAAAAGAATAAAAATAAACCACTTGGGTGGTTCTTTTAAAATAATCAAGTTATATATTTAGAGAAAGAATGAACATATTAAATTCTCTAAAACCAATATTTAACACGTATGTCTATCTATAAAATAATTATGGTTTTTATTATATATTCATTGTTTAAAAAAATTATTATGGTGATGCTCGACATGAAACAAGAAACCAGAAATTTCCATTAAAATTGGATTACTTAAAAGTAGGAAGTTCAAAGGGAAACAAAAATATTTAAAACCATAAAAATGAAAATCATATATATATATAAGGTATAAATATATAACAATAGAAGAGTCGCATGAGAAGAAAAATACATAAAATGGGTAAATATATATATAATGAGAAAACAAAAAGTCACAAAGGAGGTATGATTGATATATTACTATGTTTTAAAACATTATTGTTAAAAATACCACATAGTAAGAAAAATAAATAATTTTTTAAAAAAAATATGAAAATATATTTATGAAGCTCACATGAGATAACACTTAATTAGGTTTCCCACTAAATAGGATATCATTACTAAGAAGGTAATTTATGGGAAATTTGCAGAAACCATCGTTTAAATATATGTGAATTATGCTTAATGTGGATTCATTTTCAAAAAAAATAGAACTAATCATTAAATAATATTTTAATAAATGTGATCTCCCAATAATGAAATAGGCTATAGTATATTCAATAAAATATGAAACTCAAGGAGAAACTTGATAAATCAAGAAATAAGAATATGTTTTAGACATCAATTATATCCCAAAATAAAGAAAATCCTTAATTAAAGGTTTTTAAATTAAAAAATAATTTACGATATTATAATTTTTGGGGATGGTGGATACACCAAACAAATTAATATTGTTATATAATATCATATCATTATTCATGGAAGGGTGAATGAGTTTAAAACCTTACAACTCTAATGAATATTAATCAATGGTCATTGGAATAGTAAAAACCATATGTTCCTAAAAATAAAATAATTTGAATAATATTTTATTCTAAAAAAATATTGGGATATATATTCATAATAGATATATGAATTTGGTCCATAAATTTAAAACATGTTTCATAAAAGAGAAATTGCGACGAAAAAACCTACATAATTCTAGATTTTCTTTATACATACTTTTAAAAACGAAAATAGAAAAATTAAGTTTATTAAATTTAATATTTAGAGCATTATTATAATTATTTATTTTATTTGGATAATTTTTTATCAATCCTCAAATTTTTATATATTTCTTTCTTATATTGGTAAATGTTGGTTTCTCGGTCAATTTTCTCATAACTTCTCATGTATGTTGACCATGGTAAGAAGAATTATAAAATTGTTTCATAAATTAAATATTATTAATAGTGTTATGAAAAGAATTTGTATTTATGAAATATATTTTTAAATCCTTCTATGATGGTTTTTTATGTCAAATGAACCTTATTGCTTATAGAGGCGATAACTAACACATTTTCATGGTTAATGTTTCCATTTCTCAACCAATGAGTAGGAAATAAAGTGTATGATAATTTTTCATTTCTGAATCATAATTATATTATATATATAATATTAATTAATCCATTAAAAAATCTTGATCATCCATATGTAGAAGTGCTGAAAAATGAAATACGTCTCTTTATGAAGAAGAAAGTATGCACAACACAGAAAAAATGATTTTTTTTTCGTTGTAGATAGATAGAATTAAATAATTTTTATTATATTAATATAATAACATTTAAATTTAATATGAATACTAGTTTTATTATATTTTAATGTATATGAGTGGATAGTAATAGAAATATTGAAGAGAAAAAGTTACGAAGAAGGTAATACCTAAGTGGGCGGCACAATCTTTTGTTAGAGATTTCCATTGAAGTGAATGACTTAAGATATCCTATAGAGACATTGGGATTAATTATGATAAATTGGATTATATGAAATGTATTTTGGAAATAGTTTCATGTGACATTTTAATGGTTTGTGTGACAATTTAGGTGTGGAAGTGATTCCAAATTATAATTGAAGAAAGGCAATTTTTAGGAATACTCTTTACCCTTCCATGATATCACTACTCTATTCTATGTTCAAAGTCACCATAGAAAATTTCTAATGGAGTGCGGTGTTATATGTATTCCATAAATACTCAAAAACAATAATTTAAACATATTTTTTTTACATATTTGAGGTATTTTACCGTAGTTTTTTACATTTTTTTGTATTTATTTTTATCTTGGTAATGTGTTTTTACGTATTTTTGTTATATTTTGTTTAAAAATAATAGTTAAACCATAGTATAAAACATTTTTCATTTGAACTAAAATATATTATATATTTAATCTAAATAAATTTATAAAAATAGAAAAATATACTTCATAATTAAACAATTAAATACATATATATATATATATATAATTTTTTAATGAAGAAGAACATTTAACCATTATTTGTACTTTACTATTATTTAATGTTGATTAGAAATTTATTATTTGTTAATATTGTTATATAAGGGTTTAAAATAATATTATTGTCATTATTTAAATTATATAAGTGTGACTTATGAAATATAAATTTAAAAAAATTAAAAAATTAAAATAACTTTTTCCATTATTAGGGAAATTGACACTAATAATTATATTATTATTATCCTTTTGTTGATAAGTGAATCCAAACATATTTATTAACATTGATAATGTGATCTCAAATATGGAATATTTTTTTATATTAAATTTCTCAATGTAATAAAGCCTAATTTCTAATATAAGCATATAAAAATAGTTTTTAGTCTATAATATTACTCGAGTTTCATGAAAAAATAAACATGTGTTTCAATAATTAAACATAGTACATTTAAATGACTAATATTACATACATAAAATATATTTTTATATAAATGGGAATTTTAATATTTTAATTAATGCGTGTATTGTAAAAGAGATTGTTTTTAACAAAATCGTTATTTTTTACTATAAACATAAATATATTTTATTTTAAAAAAATATCAAAAAACATAATTTTCTAATTTTTATTTTTGGAATTAAAAACGGAATATTAATTAATAAAATTGAAATTATAAATTTTATATATTTATCTTTTAATCAAAAATATAAATTATAATTTAAGGTACTTTTGATGAAAAAATATGTTATTAAACATTTTGTGTAATTAATATTATTTCATATCTATTTTTAATTTGAGAGATATAAATATATAAGTTCATATATAAAATGTTTCAATTTAATTTTTAGGAAAATATATAAAATACTTAATAAAAGTATTTTATGAAAATAAATATTACTCTTATACAAAATCAGAATTAAGAAATACCATTAATTAATTATGTATACTCTAAAATTATATTTTTACTAAAACATTAATTCATAAATTGTAATTTAAATTTTATATTAACACATATCATATTTTAATAACAATAATAATATTTATAAATAACACTTATATATATAAATAAATATTTATAATATTTTAAAATCATATTTTCATTTGATTAGTATTTATATTGTTTAAAAATTACTTCTTAATAATACTTGACATTAGTATAAATAATGGATATATCCTAAATTACCATATTTTTTAATTATATTTTCAATGAACTTATTTTCAATGACCATATATATATATATATATATTGTTACTAAATATATTCCATTCACTTTTCTCATTTTCATAGTTTTTAGTATAAATATCATACCATGCTTTCTCCTTTCATGATATTCTTCCTCATTATAGAATTTTACACTAACAGTGATTCTTGATATTATTGATGTTGTATGGGAGTTTATTGTTCTAAGAATATAAATAATTTAAATTTATTTTCTCTATTTTATTTTTTCATTCTTAATAGATGTAATCTTCCATGATATGAAATAATCTATTATGTGTGATACATAGTTTCTTATACATTAATTATAATGTTACATTAAAGTTGAATAATTTTTCTTCAGTTTGGATCATTTATTTTGTGGACCCACATATAATCAACTATTAACCCTCTTGAAGAAATCATGAAATAATCTTCATAATTATAGGGGGAAAATAAATTACTCCTAAAAGCAGAGGCATTACATTAACCACTAAATAAATTGCATCCTCTTAATTTAAATTATTATCTAATATATATATATATATATATTTATATAAGGGTAAATTGTAGATATATTTTATTATATATATATTTATTAGTGTGATATCAACCTTATAAACATAGAAAACAAATCTGTTTTCTTTAGAATTTTATTACCCCTTATATTGAGTTTTCATTAACTATTTCAGCGAATTTCTAATTGTTATTCAGTATATTAAATCCTGTTTTATAATTTACATATAGAGGGTGTTCATAATCATCCTTTTATAAAATAAAATTGGATGACATAAAATGTGATATTCTTCTTCCAAATAGTTTTGAACTCTATGTAGAGAGAATAAATCCATTTCCAAAATTGCATTAAATATATCAAGGAAGGATTTTAAGATTTTCATAATACACATTATGTGAAGACCCCGACCTCATTATACCAAATCTAGTGCCTTACATAATTACATTAGTATGAACAACAATTTTTTGCATCTCAATTGACTGAATAGTTATTATCTATCGAAAACCATTTAAAAAAAATGAGTTTTATATTATAACATGAAAGAAAAACATAGAAATTGCATTATAAAAACCCATAAAATCATAGATTATCCATGCAATTAATTCATAATAAACATTTTCTCATCCTATGGAAAAATAAAACACCAGAAAGGGGTGAGCTCAGAATCTCAATAATGGTAAATAATAAATCGAATATATCATAAATATACCAAAAAATATAAGGCATCTGAGTAACTGTCATCATAATATGGTCAGAAGAAAATATGAATAAATATTGAAATATAAATAATCACATGAGAATATAACATAAGTATTGATATTATACTATCAAAATATTCACATGCGCTATCAATTACTAATATAATAATGAGGGAATGAATAATGTCAGAAATCATTAACATATCATCAAGGACCTGGAAAATAATTCTACATTAATGGGTAATTCCTCAACAAAAACCCACTATAGTTCATCTAATGAAACCTACCGCTGCATCGAGGGGATATAGTGGCCCCCGCCTATCACTTACGATATATAACGCATTCCCCACATATGAAATAATCGACCTCAATATATTTCATTAAAAAAATTCACATACCAATTTGAAATATTTGAATCATAATAATATATAAAAACACTTTAATAAAAATTATTGACAAATATTTTAGAGAAATATCCATTCACTTGGAAATGAAGAGTTCTTTTGGAAATGGAAAATAATTTGTATTTATCATTAAATTAGATTATAAACATGAATATCCTTGAAAATAATAGGGAAGTATAATGAAATTATGTTTGAGTTTTAAATTATGTTCAATTAAAGTGAAAATTTATACAAATAGAATTTTAAAAAACATTAGAAATGCGCCACTTCGGTGAGGTTTATGGGAAATTAAAAAAGTGTCATTAAAATATAAAAAGTCATCATTGTTTATATAAAACTGGGAATGAATATGGATTTTTTTCATGAAAAAAGTGTTATTTCATAAATATAATAGTGTATTAAAATATATTATGGATGGTACTTTAAAATGTGTAAGAAAATTGGGAGGTTCTTTTTAATCGATCTTGCATATCATGAGGAATTGAAAAAGGAACCTTATAAATCACTTATTACCACATCAAAGAAATATGAAATGATATGCATAAATTATATTTGAACATATTCATATAATGTAGACGAATTATATAAAAATAAATAAAAATTACATTAGGTTAAAGAGAGAGAATGCATAACCCGAATGAGAAATGGAGCTTCGAAGAGAGTCCCTTACCACTTTGCAAATAGTCAAATCGTATGCCCCATAAAATTAATAATCATCAAATGAAACATTAAATACCAAGAAAATTAATAGATTCGTGATATTATACATCAATTTTCAATATAAATACACCACACACAAGGTGAATAAAGCATATCTCAGATAAATAAATGTGAGATGAGAAAACCCTTAGCTTATGTCTGAATGTGTTCTACAATAGATATTAATGTAGGGAATAATTATATTAAATTAATTAATTATTTAATTTATAACCATTTATAAATTTATTTTATTTAGTATAATTTTATTATGTTCATTTATGGCTTTTTTTATGAGTTATAGAATAACATTTTATTATTTCAGAGTGTTCGTTTTTTTGTTCTTCATGATCTGTTTACTTTTATGTGCATACCTAAGAACTTGTAAAAAAATTGTTATCTATAATTGAAGTTATATGATATAAATAATATTAAATAATATTAAATTTTCATATAATTAATTTGTAAATTTTTTATGATGATTAATCACTAGATAAGAAGTTAGTGATAATCATTTACATTGTTTTGGTGGGTTTTCAATCATCACAAACTAGTTCTGTTTCATTAATTAATCCTATATTTATATACTAGTTCAAAAACATTAAATAATTTTTATAAAAAATATTAAGGTATTTTATAACATTATATGTGGTAATATTACAGTAATTTAATGAAAAATTGAAAATTGAAAACACTTCATCCCTGAAGGCACTAAATCGGCAACTCACACATGATGTATTCATCTTTAAAATAAAAGAGGAATTAGAAGAGGTATGATAGTGGATTTTATATTAAAATAATAAAATTAAGTATATATAATATAATGTATTCATCATTAATTTGTGATCAAGGATGTGAAGGAAGCAAGATAAATGAAAATAAAAATAAAAGAAAATAAAAGGGAAGGATTAAGGGTTTGACCTCTTGAATTCTTCTCCACGAGAACATCCTTTAAGAACGTTAAAATGTTATGTTGAATGAGAATATAAATACTAGAACATGGGGGAGAGGTTTTAGATCATTATTGGGAGAAAATTGTGCATTATTTTAGGCTTTTTTGGTGTTAGGAGAAGTGGTTGCAATGAGTAGTATTTATAGTGGGGGAGAAGGGTGTTTTTTAATCAATCTACTCACTTATTTTTTATTTTTAGTAAATACTATAATAATTTAATAATTATAACTAAAAATATTAATCCAGTGAAATATTATTCAATTTTATTGGGTTACATAAGCAATACACCATCTATTATTTAGTAAATCTTGTATTTATTAATTAGTTTAAATTACTGTATTTCAAAATTCACCAAAAATTCAACTATTTTAGAAAAAAACCAAAAATTAATCCTTACAATTTATTTATGATTATAATTAAAAATATAACTCTATATTATGAAAATAATTTTCTTAATAAGGAAAAAAAATAATTTTTTAAATAAAATCAATATTTATTCAGAAAATAAAGATTTTTAAATTATAAATGATTTTATGACACATTCAAAATTTAATTATAGTATAATAAAATTATCAGATAATCATAAGTAAACAAACTATTAATTTTTTAATCTATTTTATGAAAATATATTTTATTTTATATAATTATTTTACTTATAAAATTGGGAATAAACATTCCTGTTACTCAAAAATAACAATACTTAATTTATCATTTTAAATCATTTATTTACTTATTCCATGATAAAAATATATTATATTTTCATCCATATGCTACCTAAATTTTATGAATACTTTAATAGGTTAATATAAAATTGAAATCATAAGTATTAAATTAATATAATTAAAATGATAGTTTTATTGAAATAAGGATTTTTCACTGTTCAATAGAAAATAAATATTTTTAAAAAAAATTCGAAAATTTCAACCAAAACTAATTTCAACATTTTGATTTTTAAAAATATTTTATATCTTATTCGATATAATTTATTATAGTTTAAAATTAGAGATATAAAACAAGTTCACAATTAAAATGCCAGAAAACTACATGTAGAAAAATATATCTGTTTAGTGCATAAAATTGTATTCATTATTATTGTATGCCTATAAAATCATTCGATTAAATGTAAAACCATTTGATTAGATATATAATATATAACGTTCATAATTTCGTTAATACTATTAATTCATGATGATTTAATGATTAGGTTATAATGATCATTTTAAAATATAGATATTTAATTGTATATCATTATATATTAAATCTTGGTGTTGTGTGACACCTATGTTTTCGATTAAATTAAATTAAAAATATACATACCATAAAATATTAGTGTGTTAAATTATCTCATCCTTCCATAAATTTTTTCCTTAAAATTTGGTATTTTACATAGAAAATCAACGTTTGATACTTCAAAATTATTTTGTGGGAAACCAACATCAGTAATAGGAGTAACAAAATATTCTCTTAAAATGGGGGAAAGCGAAATGAAGTGGTCACCATAAAACTATGAATTTGAAATAGGATAAAACTTATTTTAAGGAAAAATATATACATTTATGAATAATATAACCATCTTATTCTTATGGAGAGTGATAGATAACATGGTCATTAAATTGTTAAAAATCGCAAATCCATAAATTTGTGTTCAGTTAAAAGACCATTTATTTCTCCGAAAAAAGTAAGTAGATAACGTTTTTCTTCCAAAATATTTTTTCTACAGTTGAGGGATTCTTTTAATATTAATATATAAACCCTATAAAATAAACATACTTGATTAATTTTAATTTCATAAGAATAATCTACACTTTTGGTTGTACTTCGATATATATTCACTTTATCCCTTGCATGTAGAAATGAATGTTCAAGATGAATTTTTCATTATTGAAGTACTTTTAATGTATCAAATGGTCGTTAAGTCATTCCATGTTCCTTAAAATCTTTACTAAAACTAATAAGGCTAGAAAATGTTATTAATTAACAATAATTTCTAATGTTTATCTTCATTAATTCCATAATTAGGTAATCTTAACACTCGTCTAAAACTTTTCTATCCACATTCAATGACTGAAAACTTAGAAGAAAGGTCACTAAATTTCAAAATAAACAAAAAATAATATTCCCTAAATAATATATCTTTTATCATCACATACCAAATATATGAATAACTTAATATCCATTAAACCATTATGAACCATGTTTTCTTCCAATACTAAAATCTCAGGTTGTGTTTAAATCCAAACATCTAACACATCCAGCATAGCACAAACAATCATATCAGTAACCACCTTCATGGTCATTAATAATATCACATAAACATATATTTAATATTATCTCAATATAAAGAAGATAGTTATGGTTATATTTACCAATTAATGTGTTTTTAAAGAAGATTAACGTACAACAGAATCACTTCTTTTTGATTACCAGTGCTTTTCATTAAATCTATAATTCCCTTAAATAAGAAGTACTATAATACATTCCCTATATATCACATGATTCTTATAACCAAATCATTATTGATAAAATACTCAAATAACATTATTATTGAATCAAAACACACGCATATAAATCATTTCTATTTTTTAGGGTAGTAGCATAAGATTAATTGTGATGTATTATTATCTTTTTTTTGTATATTACTTGAAGATTGTGACCTTGATTTTTTTAGTGTCACATGTCCTTGATGTTGAAGCACTAAGCATTCGAAAATTCATTAATTTCCTTACAATTGTGAGAATAGTGGCCTTTTTCTCCACACATGAAGCAAACTCCTTTCCCCATTAAGAATATACAAAGGTGTTTCCTTCCACAATTATCACATGTGGGAAAATAATTCTTTTCCTTATTCTCATTATCTATATTTTTTCGTGATTTACTCTTATTCTCATTCTTCCCTTTGAATCTAGAAGACTAGGATAATTCATTCTCTATATTGTTAGAACATGATATTATTTCATTATATGATGAGAATATTTTAGAGACTATATCCTTTATAATTTTGGGAATAAACCCATCTAAGAAATGATAATTATTACACTTTAGATTTTTTTCCTTGATGTGGTTACCATTAATTTCTCTAGGAACAATTTCAAAACAATGGAGTACTCTATATTAGATCCTAAAATTAAGAAACATAACATATAATCCCAAAACAAGTGAACTAAATTACATAAATTAAAAAAATATTTCGTATCTAATATCATAATCATAAATATGGTTTATTTAGGGATATATTTATTATTAAAAAATTTATAATGGTTTGTTAATAAAATTTAAATTATTCAAATAATATTACCTAGTATTACCAAACTAGGTGTGAAGTAAGGCCTGATTTCATGTACCAGGTTACACCGAGTTAGCCACAACATGACTTGTTGGATTTGTTACATCTATGTATATATGTTCCAGAACCAGACCCACTTGTAATATCCTGATGGGGTTGTATTTCTAGGAAGACCCACAAAATCTCCACTTTAAAAAATTATAGTATGTTCTTAAATTATTATCCTTAGAGTTTGTCCTAGGTTTATATTCCTGAATATATTTTTTATAAATATAGTTTCTGATGATTCTACAAAAATTTCTCAAGTAGTAATTATAAGCACCCTTGTCCCAGTATCTTAGATTCAGTGTCATTTTTAATTAAATTGGAAGAATGAACAAGTATTCACATCCCAAATTACAAAATAGTTTAGTAGTTTTGGATAACCAGATACAAAATTAAGATTTATATTACAACATGAAGGGGAAAAACATAGAAAATCCATTATAAACACCAATAAAATCCAATATTATCCCTTTAAGTCATTTATAATAACCATATTTGCATCTTCGGGAAAAATAAAACATACGATAGGGGTGAGAACAGATGATCGGTAACAGTAAACAATATCATTGAAGCTATCATAGGAAAACATAAAAAAAATACATGGTTAATAACTAAAACCACATCCTATTAAAGCATCATTATGTTCATAATATGTCTAGAATAAAATCCTAATAAATAATTTCCTATAAATAGTCACAAGATAATGAAACATAACCATTTATACTCTATTAGTCGAATATTCACCTGGGAAATAAAATAATAATATTATCTTGAGGTAATTAGTAATTTTGAACATCATATACATACCATCATGGCCTCATCCTAGATTATACATAAATTATTAATGCCTCGTCCACAAAATAGTCGACTTTGTCTCATAAGACCTACCGATGCAGTGAGGGGCAATAGAAGACCCTAACCATCACTTATAATGTCTACTGTATTCCTCATAAGTAAGATAATCTATTTAAAAAGATATCATTAAATCAAATTGTCCCATACCACTTTAAAATATTTTATTCATAATAATAGATAAATATAATCTAATAAAATTGTTGATAAATTGTATAGAGATATATCATTTTACTTTGAAAAGAATATTTCTATTTGAAAATATTTTGTATTTGTCATAAAATTAGATTTTAAACAAGAATATCCTATAAAATAAATGGGAAGGGAAATTAAATTATTTTTTGAGGTATAAATTATTTTCATTGAATTTTAAAACACGTAAAAGGATTTTTTTAAGAAACTTTAATAATGATATACATGTGTGTAGTTTAAGGGAAACAATAAGAGTGTTTAAAAATGAAAAGGTAATTATTGTTTGTATAAAACCAAGAATGAACAATGTTATTTTTTCATGAAAAAATATTTATTTTATAAATATAATGGATTTTTAAAATTTATTAGGGATGTAACATGAAAATTGGTAAGAAAGTGGGAAGTTATCTTTAGTTAGACTTTCTTATCAGGGTGAATTGAAAAGGGAACCCTATAAAAAACCTATTTCCTCATAAAATAATGATAAAATAATATGGATATATAATATTGGAACATATTCACATAATTTTTTAAAATTATATAAAAATAAATAAAAATTAAATTTGGGTAAATAGATTTAAGGCATAACCCTGATGAAAATGGAGGTTTGGGGAGAATCCCTTAAGACTTCCAAAATAGTCAAATTGAGGGCTCCATATAATTAATTATCTGAAAAGAAAACATTGAAGACCATGAATACATATAGATTCATTATACAATAAATTAAAAGGACCTATATATACACCAAAAATAAGAAATAGTAGTGAATAAGGCATATCTCCAAGAAATAAAGGTGTGATAAGAAAACCCTTGCCTTATGTCTGAATGTGTTATGTACATGACTTTAATAGCCCAGATAATCAGATTAAATCCATTTATTAATTAATTAATATCATTTTTAAAATTTATTTTATTAATTAATATTTTATTATTTTCTTCTATATCATATTTAATGAGTTATAAAATATATTTTTATCATTTGAGAGTGTATGTTTCCTTGTTTTGATGATCAATTTACCTTTATACGCATATGGACGATCATATAAAATAAATAAAACTTTCAAAAAATCAATTAATATGTTATTAATGAAATTATAGATTATTAACAGGTTATATAAGCCATTATTTTTTATTTTGGGTGATGATTGATCATTATATTAGATGTTAGTGATAATCATTAAGATTATTTTAACAATTTTTCGATCATTACAAACTATTTTTGTTTCATTAATCTATATTATGTATATATAATAGTTTTGGAACATTAAATAAGTTCCATGAAACATATTAAGGACATATTTAACTATAAAATGGTATTATAACTATCATGAAGGTTAGATTTAAAAATGAAAACACACATCCACAATGGCGGTAAATCGCCACCTTAAAGACAATGTTCTCATCTTTAAAATAAAAGGAAAAGGAGAAAAAACAGGGAATTGTATTTTTAATTGACATAATAACATTATAGTCTTTATAAAATACTATTTTTTTATTCATGTTCGGATAGAGGAGGTGAGGGAAGGATAATAAAATAAAATAAAATAATAACAAAATAAAAGGGAACTTTTAAGGGTTTTAACTCTTGAATTCTTCTTCTTTAGAACCTCCAAAAGAAAAATTGAAATGGTATTTTGGGTGAGACTAGAAAAAGAATAAAATTATGGATAGCTTTTGGAGTGTTATTGGGGAGATTTTTGACAAGCATAAAGGCTTTGTTGATGCGAGGAAAATATGTGGTGAGAGATGGTATTTATAGTAGAGGATAAGGGTGTTTTTGGAATATTTTTTTCATTTGTTTATTATTTTTGTTAAAACAATGAATATTTTGAGATTTATAAAAAATTATATTATAAATAGGGAAGGTGAGTTCAATATTATGAGCTAAAATCATACATATGTCAAAAGTGACTAAAAAAATCTTGTATTTAGTAAACACCAAAATTACCGTATTTCACTATTCACCAAAAAATAAATTATTTTAGAAAAATAAAATAAATAAAACATTACCATTTTTTGAGGTCTATAATTAAAAAAACAACTACATTTTTTGAATATAATTTTCTAAATATGATATTTTAAAAAAAAACATCATTTTTTCTAAAAAATATCGATTTAAATATTATAACTGATTTTATACCTCTTTCAAAAATTAATTTAGGTCTCATGAAATTATCTTATGATCATAAGAAAAAAACTAAATATAATAATATATTTTATGATTTTTTTATTTTAAATAAATATTTTATATATAAAATTGTGAATAAATTTTTAAGTTTCTTAAAAATACCAATACTTATTTAATCAGTTTCAAGACAATTATTTACTTATTCTATGATAAAAATTTATTATATTTTTATTCATAAGATACATGAATTATATGTATAATTTCATAGGTTAAATTACTATTAAAATCATAAATATACAAATAATATAAAAAAAATTAATGTTTTATAGAAATAGGGATTATTTACTATTCACTAGAAATTAAATATTTTCAGAATAGTACAAAACATTCATCATAAACTAATTTTGACATTATTATTTTAAAAAATAATGTTTATTTTGTTCAATTTAATTCATAAATGTTTTAAAATATTTTTTTAGAACAACTGTTCCATTAAAAGTTGTAAAACCCCCTTTTAAAAATATATCCTTTTATTTTGTAAAAAATGATTAAATCTTATCTTATGCCTATAAAATCATTCATAAGAATATAAAAAAATTATTAAATATATAATATATAAATTTCATAATTTGGTCAGTACTATTCATTCCCACTAATTTAATGGCTAGGTAAAAATGACCATTTCAAAATAATGATTTTTAATTGTATATCACTATCCATTTAAGTATTGTGTTGTCAGAAACATATGATTCCAAACAAATTAAATTTAAAAAAAATATATAATAAAATATTTTTGTGTTACACTTTCCTATAAAGTTAATCTTTGGATACAATTATCATACCACTAAAAGTTTTATATTAAATATATAAACATTACGAGGATAAATTGGTTTACCCAACAAACATTTTATATACAAATAATTGTGTTGAAAAAGGTTGAATTATAATACACGCATTTCATGGGTGGATGATCAGTGGTCCTCGCTCCACATAATTATAGGAACCCATTTTAGTATTTATGATTTTATAAGATTTCACTAATTCCCATGGTGTTTGAAGTTATTTATTCTAATCCACCTTTTTATTCATTATATTTGGTAGTTGAATTAGATAATTCCAATATGTTCCACACATAAGGTATTTTACCCTTAGTCATGATTTTATTTGCACACATTCACTACCATTATGATATCTAGTATTATCAAATTCATAAGATAGATTGATTATCAATGAACCCCTCTTAAACAAGAAATTTATTTACAAGTCCCCTTGAGGTAATTCTCTTGGTGTCTTTTACCAAATTTTTTATATGAATCAAATAGAGTTTTATTTCATTCATCATCTTAAATCCCTAAATTTTCATGATCCTCCAATAATATATTTTTTAGTACACTTTGGTTTTCAACAATTGTTACATTATTAATCATTTTTTAGGATAGTTGGTTCAGTATAATCACCGATTTTATTATTCCATAAACCTTTATAATTGGATGATCATTATGGTTTATTATTTTACCTCAAAACCTAGGGTAACTCTATATATTATGTTCCAAATAATAACTAAAAATAATTTTTTTAAAATGTGTGAAGAACATTTAACATCACACTTTAATTATAATAATCTATTATAAAAAAAGGATTCAACCCTAAAACCATTTACCCTTTAAAATCAGCATGTTGCATCATAATTAATTAATTTCAACTAATATATATATTATTTATCTTTGATTAAATGATGATGGGTATGTTATAATTCTCATATGAGTCCCTAAAATTATCTAATATATCAATAATTAGTAATTTTTTATAAAGACCATAAGACTAATCAAATAATATCACATGGGAGTCTCAAGCTAGGTGCATAGTTAAACCTCTTTTTAATGCACCATTTGATGATCTAGTTAGAACCCAATATACCATTTTGGGGTTATTACCCCAAGGATAATCTTTGTTAGAGGTTGTATGCACATATATTATATAGAAATAGATGTATTTCTAGGAAAACCACAAAATCAACACATTAACGAAATTACATGTTGTTATGCTATATTTAGACTTAACCCCTAGAAATTACCTTATGGGTTTCAATAATTTTCTCAAATCCTAATATACAAACAAAACTATTTGTTTCTCTGATACAAAAAATAGTGACCAAAGTCTTAAAAATACTTTATTTCATGATCTATAACTTTATTTTCTAGCAATACATTCCAAGGGTCTAAATTTCTACTGTATTTGGAATATTAGGAATAAAAATACATCATTTGAAAGAAAAAGATAAAATTTATTTAACCGTGAACTTAGTAATCCGTTCTCCAAAAGATATTCTAATACTACAAAACATATACTTGGGAGAATACATGTGTAAATGGAAATATTATAAATCCATGTAAGGGAATAAACATGGAAAATATTTGAACATGAGATTCCAAAGGAATCATGTGATATCATAATGAGGATGATCATAATCATAGAAAAATGACATTAGGATATGATTTCCTGAGATAATGGAATAATAGTCATGTGAAAATAATATAAAACGTGATATTATAAATATAATTCAAGGGTCACTCCCTAGACCATCATTAAAAAGTTGTAAAACTCACATGTTAGATTAAGTTCACTCATTAATATAACTCATAAAATCTCACAAGATTTCATTTTCAACTCAATAAATTAGATCAATATATAAATTTAGGGAAACCCATCTCATAATATAAATAAAACACATGTGTTCCATATGAGAAAAATAAACTAGAAACAAATCTAAAGGAAGGGGAAACCAATTTATAGGAGGTAGATTTTAAAATTCTGAAATAAGAAATAACAAAAGGATAATAATTAATGATTTCCGAGATATGATGAAAATAAATCCATTGAAAATTTTTAAATGAAAAAATGGAAATTATTCTTGAACAATTCAATATGATGTAGAAAATTCATGAGTTAAGAAAAAAACGGACCAATGTGGTGGTTCTTGGTGAAATAATTTATGGATTTTTTAAGAAATAATTATCGTATTGACTTCCAAAAAAAACCATAATTCAACCATGAAGGATGTTTATAAAATAATATGAGTTTTGAGAATAATTTCATGGGTTAATAAAATTTTATAGGGGTGATGCCCAATGTGAGACAAAAAAATAGAACTGTTCTCTAAATCTAGGATTATAAAAAAGTGTTAATTATTAAGGGAACTAAAAAGATATATAAATATATAACAGAAAATGATATTTAACTGGTTATAAATATAAGGGATATATAAATATAAATATAAATAGGTAAATTAGAAAAAAATTTCATTAGAGGAAGAAATATGAAGAAAATTTGTAACCAATAATTAATTAAGGAGGTATTAATGAACCATTGTTATGTTTAAAAATACGTTCTCTTAATCACTATATATAAAAAAATTAATAAAATACTATTTTGAAAATAATATAAATCTATTATAATGTTCACGTGAGATAAAAATTAATGATGTTTCCAACTAGAAATTAGATTTTTTTTGGTTAGAAAATTATTAACTAGGTGGGGAAACCATTGTTTAAATGGATATGAATTCTTCATAACATAGTTTCATTTTAAAAAAGTATTAAAATAACTATTAAAGAAGATTTAAATTAAAGTGATCTCCCAAAATATAAAAAGGGAATGAAATATGAAATTTAAGGAGAAACCTAATTAGATACATTATAACTCAAGAAAAAACATTGATTTATAAAATTCTCACATATTTTAGGGAATAGATCAATCATATCCCAAAAAATATAAGATCATTAATTTTATTGAATTTTAACTATTCATGATTAATTTATGATATTATAGTCTAAGGGGAGCTTTGATACACTATAAAAATTATTATTGGTACATAATATAAAATCACACAACACTGCAGGGTGATTGAGATAGAGCCCCTATGAATTAATTGATTTTGAAACATAGGTGATTCAAAGCCTTAAAATATATGGGTTAATAAATATTTTGATTTTTTATCGGAGTATGATAAAATACATTCTATATTATAATATGCACCATATATGAAAGAAATTTATTTATTACTTTAAAACATGTCTTGATGAATATTAATTTAAATGAAAACCCATACACTATTTCAGATCTATCCTATGCACACACATCACATAATAAATAGTAAAATTACATTGATAAGAGTCATTAATATTAACCAAATAATATTATATTTAATTTAGTATGGAATTTTTTTATCATGATTCATTTATTTTTTATATTATTTTCTTACCTATGCGGTTACTTGAGGTTGTTTGGCCAATTTTCTTTAACTCTTCACGTATGAAAATCGTAGTAGAATGTGTTTTAAAATAAATTAATAATGAAAAATAGTACTTTTTATCTAAAAAATGTTTATATATTAAATGTATTTTTATATCAAATAGTGATTTGTGGGTATTACAATTGAAACTCATTATTTGTGGATGGGGTAGCTCTCATGATTAGTGTTTCTATTTCTAAATGAATGAAAGGTAAATAAATTGTATGATAATTTAACATTTAATAATAATATTTATAATATATATAATATTTATTTAACCATTAAATCCTATTTATCATCCATGAATGTCTACGAGGAAAAATGGAAGATATCACCTTTCGAAGGCAGTAGTCAGCGCAACACACTAATGTCTCTTTTGTTTTTCTTAAACAATAGAGATGAATAAATAATGGTTATTAAATCAATATAATAACATATCAGAATAATATTTATAAAAATTTAATTATTTATTAATGGAATTGTGTGTTTTTTAATATAAATATTAAGGAACTAAGTTGTGAATATGTTAATAAAAATATTGGAGGCCAAATCCTATCTTAACGATTTCCTTAGAAGTGATGTACTTAAGAAAACATATAGATACTAGAGGATTAAAAATAAAATGAAATAATATTGGAGGGTATTTTGGAAATATGTTTAATATAATTTTTAATTGTAAGAATATCCATGGATGTATGGATGTGATCCCCATTTATAAGTGATGAAAATAGAAATTTTGGGAATACCCTTTAACCTTAAATGATATCAATACTCTAATCTATGATCGATACAACCATAAATTCATAATAACGGTTTGTGGGGTGATCTTGGGGAAATATATCCACAACCTAGATTTTCTACAAATTTTTTAAACATGTTTCAAGGATTTTACCATAGGTTTTAACATTTTTACATTTCAATTTTAACCTGGCTAACTAGTTTTTTATTAAGTAATGTATGTGTTATTTAAAAAAAATAAGTTAAAACATATTAAAAAATAATTATATATTGAATATAAATTTTATATTAATTTAATATATTTAAATTTATAAATATGATAAAATGATGTTTTACATTTAAATATATAAATTATATCAAAAAATGGTAGAAAATAGCCTTTTCACCATCATGCATTGATTAGTATTATTTAGTATTTATTACCAATTGAATGAGTTTTAATATAGTAATATATAGGTTTAAAAATTATATTAGGATATTAATATAAAATATCATTATTTTACTTATTGAGTAAAAATTACACGATATTAAATAAATAAGTCTAAAAAAATATTTTCATGATTATTGTGGTAATTAAGTTTTCTTTTACTAATATTATAATTATGCCTAAAAATGAAATTTAAGATGTTATAAAATATTTAAAAATTTTAATAAAATATAAAAATTAAATTTTTAGTAATTAATTTATTAATTTAAAAATTTGTAATTTTTAATATAAGCTCGTATGAATAGTTTTAGTGTGTATTATTACATGAGTTTTAAAAATAGTAGAAATTCATTATAAAATTCAACATAATATTTTAAAAGGGGATATATTACTTATTAAATATTTATTTGTTATTTTAAAATTATTTATTAATATTTTAATTTATTATTCTATTTTAAATGTGACAGTTTATAAAAAATTAGTATTTTTACTATTCACCTAAAAATGGATTATTCCATAAAAATATCAGAAATCAATCTAAGTTAATTTTAATAGAATTATTTCAAAAATTGATTTTATTTTATATAAATTTAATTAAAAAACAAGTCAAATGTTCATCATTGAAATGAAAATGTATATTATTAATGAATATTATTCTATTGATAAAATATTATTTTAATCATTATGTGTTCTTGGGATTATTTCATATCGATTTTAAAATTATGTGATTTTAATAAATTATTTTATATTTAAAAATATTCAATTTTATTTTTTAGGAAAAAATATTCAATACTTAGAAAACTTATTCTCTGAAAATATATATTTTTTTCTACAAAATAGAGTTTGTCATATACAATTATTTAATTATTTATTTTATAAAATTTAATTTTTACAAGTCCATTTAAATTAGAATGTTTATTTCTATTTTATATCAACCATATCATATTTTAATAATATTATAAATTTTAATATGTAATGCATCTATATAAATAAATATTTATAATATTTTAAAATAATATTTTAATTTAATTGTGAGTCATATTATTTAAAATTTAGTACATAACAATACTAGAATTTAGAATACCTAATGGATTGGTCTCCAAGTACCATATTTCAAATTATCATATTTACAATGACGATATTTTATATTAACATTTTTCCTTCTTATATATAGTCTTACAAAATTTATTCTATTCAAATTTCTCATTTCTATAATTTGAATTTTTGATCTGAATATATGCTTCCTCTTTTCAACGTATTTTTTATCAATATAGTTTTTTTATACTAATTGGAATTCTTAAAGGTTACTCTGGTCCATTGGTGGTTTTATTAATTAAGATATTATTCTATTCAATTTATTTCCCCCTTATATATTTTTTTGTGTTTTCATGGATGTAATAATCCATGACACCAAACAATCCATTAAATATAATACCTTGTTTCATCTACTATCATTGCAAGGTACAATTATAATTGAATAATATTTCATTAAATCATTTTATATCTTATGTAACCCAATATCTAATAAATATTTAATTCTATTAAATGAAGAAGGAAACATTATTTGTAATTATAGTTGAATTGGTGGGATTATGGGACCCTAATAATGCTTCAATATTTAGAGGATTCAGATGACTGGCTATGTGAGACTATAAAAAATGTTAGGGAAACTGTACTGTTGATAACATAAGACAAATTAAAAGATAAATAATAAAATAATAATAAAATTTTCACCACAAAAAAAGAATAATAATTAATAAATTACAAGTAATAATTTATAAACACTAATATATTATGATAAAATTATCCCTTATTGAAAAAACAAACACACATATATATATATAAAGGATTTTTAATAGTCTTAGAAGAACACACCTAAAAAATGAAAAAATATTGGTGGAAACAAAACCACATAGATCCAATTCCCTCTATGGTCTTGTATTGCAGAACCATTAATCTAGTACAACTTCACCACCTATAACACAATCTATGTCGTAATTATGTATAAGGGATTATTATATCAAATAATCTGAATTTTTATTGTGTTATATCTCGGACTTCATGGAGCTATGTTATTTTTTAAATTTTGATTTTAAACCCTTACATTAGTCTAATTTAATGATTTTCATGTGTATAAAAAATGTCGTGGGTGTTTTGGGGGATTGAAACATGAAATGAAGAAAAATTAGGCCCTTCTGTACATGTTTCATAGCTGGTTCAAGGTTAGTATAGACTGTGTGTCCAAACCATGCTATCCAGGAAGAGAGGTGCGTGGTTAGGTGAACCATGCAAGGGGGAGAAAAAAACCATACATGCTTATATAATGTCATTCCACGCTATTGGCAGATAGTTTTTTTAACTATGTGGAGATCCCTAGGTAACCTTATGACCCTGAATCTTCTTGGATAGTGGAAGGAACACAGTTTCTCTCAATGATTTTCAAACCATGTGGACAAACGGTGAAACTCATTAAAAATTAAAAATTCCCATTTCCCCCTCGGGATTTTAAGAACATCATCGGATTCCCCCCCCCATTTATTCCACCTCCAAAACTAGTGAGGAATCATTTTGACCCAAGCTTCCCAATGGTGGATCTCCTTCGAATCTAGGCTATTTGGAGGGTTTTTTTGGTGCAGATAGAATCTTAAAGTAAGTGTAATTATCCAATTTTTTCTATTTTCTATATTAAGTCTTATATATTTTAAATTTTTCTTTCATATCCGTAAAACTTTCTTTTCTAACAGATTATATGATTGGGCTTCAAATGGTGCTTGAATCTTTTTATAAGGATATGGTTCAGTGTTCGTTCATTATCATATTTAAGGCGGGTGGTCAAAAATTTATATCCCATAGTGTTTATGTTTATTTTTTCATTCATGGTTGTGTGTTTTCTTCCCACTTATTGAGTGTTTAATATATTTATTATGATTTGGAAAAATGGATGCCTAAATAGGGATTTTAACCCCTCATGATCCCTGTGGGAAGTGTTGAGGTTTACTTAACCAATATAGGGAAACCCATGGGGTGTGCCAATGATTACAAACACAAGAAATGGAATGTTAGTCCAGAAACTAATTTTTGATAAGGTTTATGCCTTGATGAACATATTTTTATGTTATTTTGAATTAAAAAGGGAATAAGAATAGTTGTGTATAGAATTTAATAATGGGGGAAGGGATCGTTTGGATTAACATGACTTGAGGATGGTGTAATAAATAAATTTTCCTAAGTGATTTATGAAATGTTCCTGAAATGAATAATTGGGTTAATGAACATTAAATGTTGAACATGTTAATTGGGTAAATTCCTATGAAGTGATAAAGACGTTAAATGGGATAACAAAATTCAATTGATTATTATGTCTAATGAGTTAATTTCTGGGAATTATTGATTATACTTAATGGGTTAACTTATGAGTTATGGTAATTGGTTAAATGGGATATGTAATGTAAATGGTAAATGTTTTAATGGGTAAAGATTGATTCAAAATTCACAAGTTTAATAATTACTAAATGTGAATGTTATGAGTATTTATTTTGTATGGTTTGTTATATGGTATATGTGGTAAATATATAAATAATCATGTGGATGTGGATTGGTAGTGTGGGGTATTGGAATTGCGGTTCAACACCCATGGGTTGGGTCATACTATGGGTGTAAACCCCACCCATAAAATTTAAGAATTAGGGATGAAAATTGTGCCTCTATAACAGTAATAGTTTCATTTGATGAAACTACCCAGACCAAGTCACCACAGTAAGTGTGATGTATGGTTTATGAAATGTTTTTCATTATAGAGATAGGGTATTTTTACTCATTCATTTATGTGTGATAATTGATCGGTTTATAATATTGTATAAATTGAGTAAATTCCTAACCCAATGATCATGCGATGAAAATGAATTTATAAATAAAGGTTTCATAAATGATGAAAATGGAAATAATGAAATCAATGGATAAAGTGAATATTATTGACTAATGGAACCCATGTTGTCCTTTGTTTACATTCTTATTTATTTAGTACTCTCATTCAATATTTTCTTAGACTATATATTTTGTAGATACCATTGGTGGTGGCCTATTGAGTTTTACTCACACCCTACACATGACGCCATTGGGTACATGATCATATCTAATGGATGCAGGGAAGGATAAGGGAAAATGGAATGTTTTAGGGAGTTGAGTTGGTCTTGGGATGTACATAGATGTGGATTTGTACTTGGAAAAAGTAATTAATTTTGAGATTCCATAGTTTTTATTTGTTTTGGGTTTTCTTCGACTTTTGGAACTATTAGAATGACATGGATAATTTATTTGTTTAGTTTTTTGTTTGTGCCCTTTTTGAAAACCAATTGGCAATGAATGTTGTTAGTTATTGTTATTATTTCCATAAAATCAATTTTTTCCATCGTAGATGACTTCAATAAAGAGGGTATAGTCTCCCCATGTGATCCTTTAGACCCTCACTACTACTCAGCAACTTACAGCATACAAGGAGGTGTGCTTGAGGTCATGTGGTGACTCGGCTCAGAGAACCTATTTAGTGGATTCTAGTCTAGGGAAGTTAAAAGTCACAATCTGAGCTATTCTTTTCGATGGTCTTATTATTTGTGATATTATATTGATGATTAAGATCTTCCAGGTCATTGAAATTATGCCATTATTAGGAGTAGATAAACTATGTTTGATGGAAAACCCACGTACAGAGTATAAATTATGGTTCTTGATGTCTTCCGTTACATTTCAATGATATTTTACCATTGTTTGATGCAATTATTGTGTGATTTGACTTTTTTATGATATTTGTCTTATGGATGAAATGGAATAAGGTTGTGCATTCATGCATCATTATAGAAACCCAAGGACATTTCAGGAATGCATCATGATAAGAACACACTGTATTGGTGTGTGGTATATGAAGGGTAGGTTAAATTTACCATCATAAAAAACATGATGAAAATAGTGTCTAATAAGGATTATGAAAATGGTTAAATAGAAATAATGAGATAGTATGGTAAAATAATTATGCTAAATGAAAAGATTAAAAGTGAGTTAAAATAATGGTTGTAATAATTTGTAAAAAATAGAAAATGTGTATAAATGGAAAGTGTTCTTTTGGTAATGTTGAAATGGTTTAAAAAGTTTTATAATAAAATACTTTTAACTATATATGTAGGGTTTACCTAGGTTCTCCATGACCTGAGGAAGGGATGGTTGAGTGTAGTGTTCTAGATGTGATGGTGTTCATTGGTATGGTGGATGAGAAGTATGTTGTTTATGGATAGTGGAGATCATTATTTTTTGTAAACTGTGGAAGCTTAATATGATGGGTTCTAAGACTCGTATTTGGAAAAGTAGATAAATAACACTGCAACATGTACTGGTTGGGAGAAAAGTGGATATTTCAAAGAATTCTATACTAGTAGCGGGGTCAGAAAACCTATGGGTTCATGATACCTGAGGTGAGGAGCAGTTCCATGACATCTTCACCCATTTTATATATCTAATGGAAAGGTACCTATGGTTGGATGTGATGATTATGTTTGATCTGAACAGAGAGTTTCAACTGCATAACCATCCAACGTTCTCCGAAGAGGTCGGAAATAAGGCTAGAGAGATATAGATGGATTCTATCCAGATGATTCTTGATCCCATATATACTCCATCTAAGAATAGATTCATGTTGGAAACATATATTTTATGGGAACTGGTGAAGCATTGAAAGGATATCATGGTTCATACTCACCAGGCTGATGGTATTATGTGGAAAGACTTTCAGGATTTTTTTTTGAGAATTTATATCTAGATACCTTAAGTCATGAGTGGGATGAATGATTTATGATTTTCACCAAGGGAACAATATTAGTGATGGATTATATAGTTCATTTCATGTGATTTCATTGATTGGTTCTATAATTACTAAGGGGTGAGGGTTCAAAAACAAGGAAATTCCATGATGGGCTTAGATAAGAGATAAATTCCTATGTGACCATATTCTACATGAAAATGTTTGTAGAAGTTGTGGATGATTCCCTTACTTCAAAAAAAACATAAATTAGATTTAGGAAGTTGTTTTGTGGTTCTATTTGGATGAACCAGTAGTGTGACTTCCAAGGGTAGAGAGTATTTTTTTGGAAATCCCAAATAGGGTAGAAGTGTGTAGAGTGGTCTGATGAGAGGACCAGACTCTTAGAGTAGTGATCAGGTGTTTTTTTATCAGTGTGGAAGGTTTAGTCACATTCATGGTCGATTCCCCGAACCACCAGTTGATTTCAAGCGCACAAAAAAATTGGGAATGTGCAATGGTTCTCTGGGAACCCCTAATAGTTGAGCAAGGATGGAGGATCTAGGTCGATGTCGAGTGTAGCCAGGGGGTTGGTTACCCCTTATCATGCAGACTATTACAGTTTTATTGGCCATAGTGGTGGAGGTGCTGGATGAGGTACTCTAGAATGAGGGTGTTCATATCAGTCGAGCATTACATCCCCAAAAATTTAGACCAGATCCCTATGTATAGGGGTAGGTCAGATCAATGTAGTTCAATAATCCCCTGGACTTGGAGAGGATAGACCATCAACTATGTGAGGTACAATCCTTGTTACTTGTACTCTCTATAATTCTTTCTTTGATAAAAGTGTCTACAATTATTTTATTTATACTCATTTCATCATTGTGTTGGGTCTAGAAGAGGAATATGCATGTGGGGTTATGTCAATTGATACTCTCTTGGGTGTACGGGATAAAAATATTAGATAATTCAAGGGGTGTTATCTTGAAGTTAGTGGGTACCATTTCATATGGGACTTGTTTACATTTGAGATTTCATGTTTTTATCTAACATTATATATGGATTGGACAGTGTTATACCAATACCATATTGAATATTACTACTATACGGTAATGTTTATTTCTCTTGGGGAGACACGTATGTTCATCTTGGAGAGTTGGGTGTTCTAGAAGGCTGTGTGTGGCCAATTCCCAGTAGTTGGGTAAAATCACATCCCAAGTGCATTTCATTATTCTTTATGATTGGTTATTAGAGAATCTCATATTTTCTTTAGTGGTGGACTGGTTTCATGAAATTATTTTTGAGGACTTCACCGAGTTTCCTCCCAAGAGAGATCTTGAGTACAAGAGAGAGTTTCTTCTGGGAGGAGAACCAATTTTGATTCCACCATATAAGATGGAACTAATATAACTATAGGACCATAAGATCAAGTTAGGGGAGCTATAGAATAATAGTTTTATTCATCCAGGTATATCAACTTGGGGATCTCATGAATTGTTTCCTAAGAAGGATGATGGGTTGTTGTGGTTATGTGTCGATTACATGAAGTTAAAATAGATAACAGTTATGAATCTATACCATCTTCCTAGAATAAATGATCTTTTAGTATAGATAAATTGTGCTTTAGTGTTTTCTAGTATTGACATGAGATCATGGTATCATTTTCTAAGGGTGATACATTATTATATATTACATAATTTCTTCATAAGTACATATTGGTTATATGAGTTTTTTGTAATTAAATTTGGGTAAAACAACATACTGACAGTGTTTATGAACTTAATGAACCAAATAATTCTCCCTAAACTAGATCAGTTTGTAGTTCTATTTGTTGATGACATCTTATTTTACTCTATGACCCAGAGAGATCATTCAAAAAAATATACATCATCCTAAGTACACTGAGAGAGCATAGGATAAAATCCAATCTATCTAAATTTCATTTCTAGACTGGTATGGTTCATTTCATGGGACACATCATCTCTGAAGAGGGCGTGTCAGTGGACCTAGAGAATGTTAAGGTTGTTGTATCTTGGGAGTATCCTCGAAATGTTTCTGATGTTAGAATGTTTCTGGTTTTTTCTAGTTACTATCAAAGGATCATTAAATGATTTTCTCATTTTTCAGCACAACTTTCGGTCTTGACCATGAAGCTCATCCTGTTTGATTTGTATGAAGAATGTGATAATTCTTTCAAAGAGTAAAATAACTGTTTGAATATGAAATGAGTGATGATCCTACCCAAGCTAGGTAAGGATTATAAATTGTTTTGTGATGGGTCTAGTGATGAGATTGGGGTAGTGTTAACACAGGCTGAGTGAGTTGTCATGTATGGGTCACTACAACTGATCCCTCATAAAAAATTACCCTACTCATGATCTTGAGTTGTACACAATGTTTAATGACCTAATTTTTTCAAGTAACTACTTATTTGGAGAGATTTTTGTGTTGTTTACATATCATAAATGTCTTAAGTATATCTTCCCTCAGCGTTATTTGAATATTTTGTTGCAATGCTGGGTTGAGTATATGATGTGTTTTGACTTTGAGATGGTTTACTTACTGAGGAATGGAAATAGTTTTGAATATTATTAGAGTGTAAAGAATAAAAATCATGTAGTTAAGGAGTAACTTATTGAGTGGAGGATGATAGCGTTGTTTTCCATCTGGAGTTAAAGGATAACCAAGGGTAGATGAACCTTTAATGCATATATTTTTAGACCAAACTTCTAAGAAGAATAAAGGAGAAGTAGTGTAAATGTCTAGAGTGCTTGGTATCGATGGAAAGTCATTAAGGTAGATAGTAAAATTCTGGTTTGACTTTGGAAGGTGATGCAATCATTTATGTTTATGGCAGTGTTATTGTACCAACATGTATGCAAAAAATAACTATTGCGTATTTTTCAAACATAACAGTGGGAAGTGAATCTTGGATTGAAAAAAATGTATCATGATCTTCATAGGTAGTATTGGTGGCTAGTGATGTATAAAGAATTTATAGGTTTTATTTCAAGATGCATTACCTTCCAGTAGGTGAAGGATGAGATCAATAGTTAGGTGATTTGTTGCAACCATTTTCCTTCCTATAATGGATATAGAATGAGGTGAAATGTATTTTGTGGTAGGCCTTCCAAGGACGCTCCAGAAAAATGATGCAATTTGGGTGGTTGTGGATCAGTATAATGAAGTGGATCATTTATTTCCAATTTGAGAGATTTTCATTATGGGTTATTTGGGTGAGTCTTATGTTCAAGAGATAGTGTGGTAACATGGAGTTCCACTAACTATAGTTTTATATCATGATCCATATTTTACATAACTCTTCTAGAAGGGATTTCGGAAATCTCTTTCGACCTATGTGTTTTTTAGTACATCATTCCACCTATAGATCGATGTTAAATCAGAGAATACTACTCATGTACTAGAATATTTATTGTGGGCTTATGTCCTAGATTTTGGTGGATATTGGGAAAACAACTAGCACTGGGGAATTTTCCTACAACAATAGTTACTAGGATACAATTCTGATGGAATCGTTTGAGGTGATCTATGGTAGATCATGTAGGTATATTTTATGTTGGTTTGAGGATGAAGAATCAATGTTTTTTGGGACTAAGTATTGGGAAAGAGATTTCAAAACATGTTTATTTCATTTGAAAATGCATGGAAATGAATCAGAGGAGGAAACACACATATGTATATCAGTTTCATCAAAATATTTCATTTATGGTGTGTGATCGTTAATTTCTTTGGGTGTCAACATTGTTGGTCCACCATTGGATTCAGAAGTAGGGTCTGTTGGACCAAGGTATGTAGGGTTATTTAAAATTTGGCAGAGGATTGGACAGGTGTAATACCAATTGGATCATCAATAGTGATATAATGTTATACACATGTCATTCAAGTGTCATAGCTTTGGTAGTATCACCCTGACCTATCTCACATGATTGATGTTGAGGATGTTGAGTTTGATGATGATGTGTCCTTAGAGGAGAATCCAATTCATATTGTGGACTATAGTGAAAAAGTATTATGGTGGAAGATTGTGCCTTTTGTTCTAGATTTTTGCCTTCATGGTCATGTTTGGAGAGAAATATGGGAGAGAGAGTCATGTGTTCAGGGAAAGAGGCTCAATATCATTTCTTCTCAAGATCAATGACGGTTGGGACAACATCTTGAGGATGAACTTTTATAATGTGTATATGTTTTATGGTTTCAAACTTCATAGATATATTTTCTTATTTAAATTTTTATTTGAAACCATTAAAGTTGGATAATTAAATGTTTAATGGGTGTAGGAAGAACCTCGAGGGTGTTCTGTGGGATTTGGACACAAAATAATGAGAAATCATAACCTTATATGAATTTTTTACATTTGGTGAATGGTTAGTGTATAACATGCACCCAAACCATGCTAGGCATCAGGATAGGTTCACGTTTAGGTGAACCATAAAAGGGGTTGATCCAAACTATTTGGACTTGGACCACAGAATTCCACATAGTTTCCATAGTGGTTTCAACCCATGTTGATTTCTCTTGGTAACCGTGTGACCCCAACCCATCTTAGATAGTTCCAGGCACATGGTTTGCACACTTTTTGGAAAACCGTGTAGCCAAACCATGTGCCCCATTAAAAAGTGAAAAATTACCATTCCCATCCTCTATGGTATTTTAATATCCCCATCCAATCTCCTCCCATTTATTACTCCGCAGGCCCTTGTGAAGATCCATTTCAACCCATGATTCTTGATATTGGGAATAATTCTATTCTAGGCCATTTACAGAGTAGTTTTGTGAGAATAGAAACTCAGGGTGACTCTAATGCTCTCCTTTATTCTCTTTTCCCAATTGGGTCTTGAAGGTTTGATATTCTTCTTCATAAGTCCTATAACCCTATTTTTCTAGAATAATATAGGATGGGTCTTCAAAGGGTTCTTGAATCTAAGTGTATGTAAAAGGGTGACTATATTTTCAGCTATGGATTCAGGGTAGGATGACTTCAAGCAATATCTCATAGTCTTTATGTGGATTTTTCATGCATGATTGTGCATTTTCTTCCTGCTTGTTTTTTGTTTGATGTATTTAGTAATATTTGGTAAAATGGGTGACTAAAAAGGATATTAACCCCTCACAATCCTTGTGGAATGTGTTGAGGTTTACTATACTAATTTAGGGCAACCCAAGGGGTGTGCCAATGATTTCAAACATAGGAAATTGAATATTAATCTAGAAATTAATTTTTGATGAGGTAAAACTCATGATGAAAATGTTGGTATGTTATGTTGAATTGAAAATGGAATATTAATTTTTCAGTCTAGACATTGATAATGTCACAAGGGATTGTTTGTAATAACACCACTAGAGTTGGGTGTAATAAATAAATTACTCTACATGATTCATGAAATGTTCTTGAAATTCATAAGTGGATTAATTCACTTGAAATGGTGAACATGTTAATTGGGTAAATTCTATTAAAGTTATAAATTAGTTAAATGGGATAATGTATGGGAATTGGTGGATACACCTAATGGGTTAAGGCATAAGAAATGGAATTGGGTCAAATGGGCTATGTAATGTAAAAGGTACATTTATTAATCAGTTAAGGTTTGATGAAAAATTCACATGTTGAATAATTATGGGATGTGAATTTTCTGTTTATTGATTTTGTAAGGTTTTTGATATAGTATATGTGGTAAATGGATAAATAAGCTTGTGAACAAGAATTGGTAGTGTGGTGTGTTTGACTTGAGATTCTACACCCACGGGATGGGATATACTGACTATCTAAACCCCACTCATATATTGAATAGGTTGGGGAAGGGTATTGAGTCTCTAATCCTCTAACAGATTCATTTTATTAAACTTCTTGGACTGAGCCTCCAAGGTAGGTGTGATGTATGGTTTATGAAATTTTTATCCCTTGAGATATAGGAATATTTACTTATTCCCTTGTTAATGATAATTGGTCGGCATAATCCATTTTTTAAAAAGTGTAAATTTCAAACCCATGGAACATGTGACGAATATTAGTTTAGTATTGAAGGTACAATAAGTGGTGAAAATTGAATTTATCATAGGAATGGTTAAAGTGAATATTTTTAGCTAAGGGAACCCATATTTCCCATTGTTTACTTTTTAGTTTTTTAGTACTTTTATGAACGATTTTTTTAGAATGGATAATTTGTAGACACTGTTGACGGTGGCCTACTGAGTTGTACTCAAACACTACTAAGGCTTCCATTGGGTACCTGAGAAGATCTCATTGTTGCAGGTTAGGAAAAGGGCCAAGGCACTACTATAGGGATTTTATTTTGGCTTGGGATGTTCATGGATGTGGATCCAGACAATGGGTCATGTCCTATTTGGTGGATTCCGGTGTTTTTCTTTGTTTTAGGGTTTTCACACAATTTTGGAACTATTATCGTGACATGAAAAAAAAATTGTTTTGTTTGTTGGTTGTGCCATTTTGGGAAATAGTTAGTAATAAATGTTTCTAGTTATTGTTATTATATCCTTAACTTTACTTGTTATATGATGTATCTTACTCTGGTAAAGAGATTATAGTCTACCCAAATTCTCATTTAGACCCTCTCAGCTAGTCAAAAACCTATGGGGTATGGTGAGGCATGCTTGAGGTCATGTGGGGACTTGCTCAAGGCACTGATTTAGTCGCTTCTAGGCGAGGGAAGTTACAAAGTTTATATCTATAAAAATCAATATTGCACCCCCAATGAGGTCCCTTATATATGCTACACAATTCACTATAACCATGTACAATAAAATAAATAATTTAGTATCCTAAATTCCACAATAAATCATGGTGGGTCACTTTGTGAACATAAATCCCCCTAGGAACTGAGTTCATAGGCTTTGGTTATTTCTAGTGTATTCTTGGTTTCCTCCATCATTTGATGGACATAGACCTTATAGAATCACAAATATAATTTTAGTGTAATAATAGGTGATAATAATGAGATATATCATGGTGTATAAAAATAACTCCAAATATATCAATACCTGATAAGTAGAAATTCTAGATGTCATCATAGATAAAATTCCAATATATCTATGCATGATAATAAGATAGTCCTAATGATATTTTAGGAACATATTTTAGAATAGAACAGCATAAACCTACCTATGTATCTAATGATTTTTGAAACATCTCAATCAATTATGATCCTCATAGGACTATAGTGGAGATATTTAACTTGTTAATGTTACTCAAGACCACAATTCTTAAGTCCCTATGCCACAATCACCTCTATAACTGTATCCACAAAGTCAGGATAAAAAACGTTGGACGATAGAAATGGCCCAATATCAAAAATCCATGTTAGGAAACCTTCCATAAGTAGTACTCCACTAGAGGATATCTAGGATAACCCTTATATTAAATCACCAGTCCAACATTGGCCATATCAGTATAACCCAAAGAAAATATTATAACCTTAGATGATCTATAATATATAAATCTATCATAATTCTACCAATATCAACTCACTATTCATACTAAGATGAAATTATTAACTATATTTTTTCTATAATAATAACATTTACATGTCAATAATAAACCCTATGTAGGATTCTTCACATTTTTTTACAACTGCTACAACCCTTTCATGATGATTCATACACTTATCCATAGATTTCTACAAAAATATTATTTAATAATGTGATAAACCCATCTATATCCAACAAAAAAACATTAATTATGGTAGAAACCTGATCGACATTTTCTTAACCAATTAAGACTCCCTTCTTCTAACCCATTGAAAATATAACTCAATTATGATTCCTCTTCTAGGGAGCTTTACATTGAATAGAAAATTATATTTCCACTTTCTCTTTTTAGAGCCAAAATGAAGACACATGATGAGTGGAAACACCCATAGACCATTTTAGGGAAAAAAACTACCATATTTCACACACCATGATAGGATATTAATTTTCCACTACTCAACTTCCAACCAACACATTTCGAACCTCCTAAAAAAATAACCCTTAAGGATACGAGCATTGATCATTACTCACAATATCAAGAGTAACATATACCCATTCCAAAGAAATATTATCAACCATCATTTACCATTAGAGGGTCCCAAATCAACTAGATCATCCTCTAATAACACTATCCATACCTAAGTTATAAATTATCAGCACTAAACCATCATTAAGGAACAGAATTCCCTGCACTACCCACCATAGGGATATCAAATTCATTGTAGGAATAAAAATGAAATAACCATATAAATACCATATAATGTAAAAATATTGTATTTATTTAAATTGATTAATACACAACTAATATGATATTTAGTAATACAATAATTAATTTTGTATTTATGTTTTACTTAATCGATGTACACTTCAAAAATCTGCAACAAATTATTTTTTCTTTTTTGAATCCACATTATACTCATAGAGAATCAAGAACACGTAAACAACCCCTTAATTTAGATAATTATGTGTGGAGATATAATATCCTTTCCCCTATGAAGAGATTAAAAATAAATAAAAAACAACTATAAACCTCACACCATATATTTGTTTAAAATGATCAATAATAACAGAGAATACAAGGAAAAAAAATCCCTATTCTAGGAAAATTGGGAATTCAACATACGGATGATTATATCACACATGGTAGTTATGAATAATAAGTTTTGACAAATCAGATCTCCATTTACCATGCCTCAAATCAAATTCCGTCTAAAAAAATTATTCACTCTATTTTATCACACCTCATTCCGGTCAAACTAGAACAAAAAAGAGAATATGTTGTCACAAGACCTCATCCACGCATCCACCTTACGCTAGAGGATATGTCAAGTGACAACAGTCAATAGACACTTTTGGAATGATTATACTCTTGGTTTCATAATATATATTAATAGATAAACAATAGGATCATAAAAAACATTAGTGAAACTTTAAGGAATTTAAACTTATAATTAAACATAAATACTACATAAACATTAGAATTCTATTTTGAAGTGGTCAAAAAATGGATAAACATATCTTCATAAAAAATTATATCTCAATAGTATAATTAAGTTAACAATCATAAAAAGGAAGAAATACAATTAGAGATGTAACCTTATAAATAATACCTTTTCCTCACTCATATCTCCAAAAAATATCTAGATACTTTTGCTTAATCTTATCTTTAACTAAACAATATAAAATTAGAAATAGAGGGCATGGACATCCATGAAGGTTCACACATTGGGTGTGAGGATAAAAAAATAGCAGGAAACTGATATCTTGGTTTATTATATATGAAAAGTATCAATTTTATATATGTATAATGAAAAAAATAAAGTTGTAATAAACATCACATAAGTGATCACTATGGGTAATTGTATGCCTTTTAGGAAACAAAAACACTCAAATTCACAACATTATGCTATTTATAATGTATATTTCTATCTTACACCAGTTTATAAACATATGCTATACAGAATTCCCGATTCATTTCATGTTTATCCATTGGTCATTCTCTGATGATAAAATATGACATGTTGGACTTACTAGACCTATATCTATTTTAGAAAAATAGGGGATTTGAAATGGTGTCACATATTAACACTAGTACGTTCATGTGATAAAATGGAAAAAATAAGATGAAATATTATATATATATTTTTGAAAATTAAAACATATCTAGGGCCATTTAGCATAGTATCTAGAAATAATATCACTCAACAATGATCCAATCATCACATTAGCGGGGATGATAACTTGGGAGGTGTAACTCAACACCATTATCCCTTAAGACATATGTCAATAATACCTATATAACCATATCCACATGGTCTCGATAAGACAATAGTAAATTAAATACCTATAATTATATCCCATATCCTTCTATAAAAAAATCATTACCAAGTTCTCCACTTGTGTTTATCATTGAGGATCCTTATCTTGATTTATCAAACCTACCTTAGTCATCATAGGATAAATTACTAATAATAATAAAATCCTTGATGATTTCAAATCCCTTAAATAATGATAATTGTATCAACAACAACTCACTATTACTACTCCACCGAACTATTAAACCATATGGGTTCTATAAAAGTAATTATCTTTTGACTCAAGGAAATGTTAAGCATGATTCTCATCAAGTTACACTATCTTATTAAACACATTTATAACGATTCTAATATTTACCCAAATATTTCCACCCAACTATTCTATAAATATATGAGAAATCTACGCATAACAAAAAACTCAACCTACAATGATGTAGTATGCTCATACATATTATCCCAAACACACAATGCTATCAATTATAAATTCATGTCTAACATAATGGAATTCACCACTCCAAATGATCAATTTAAATCAAGGGTTATACAATATTCACTACTTCCTATCTCAATGAAACTATGTACAACCATGAATGTTGTTTACACCATCAAACCACTCTATGAAATACAATAATCAAAATTCACTAATCGTAATTATATTTTAACATTTTACTTCTCTGATATCCTTTAATAAAACATTTTTGGGGTTTTAAGGTTATATATTCCCCAACTAAGTACTTTTCTAATAATTCCCAATGTTTAACATAATCCAAAACCACTACCATAGAATTTACCTACCTTGAAGTCCATTATCGATGACTCTGAGTATAAATCCTAGAAATTAATTTTATATTTGGAAATTGAGAACATTTTAATTTCTTTCAAGAAAATATCGTGAAAATACATATTGATTAAATAGTCCTATGAATTTCTAAAAAATAGAAACCATGTATTGAATAATTTCTATGCTCCCATAAGGATATACACTAACCCCCTCAATAAATTTAATCTACCAGTTCAAACATAGACCACTAAACCCAAAATACCAATATATTTTCTATATAAACATCCATACACCACACCTTTTTAGGTGTTAAAGGAAATATATTACTTTATATCGGAGTCATGAGTCTATTATCTTTGATTTCAGACCATTACACTAGATAAAATTGTTCTGAAAGATGCTTATATTCTGATGTCTTTCTCTAAAAGAATATATCAATTAATTATAACCATTTATCATTTAAATCCTAAATTAAAAAATATACATATTCATCAATGACCCACAATGATTTTCTTTGATTGTAAAACCCTGAAAACCCTCAATTATAATGTTAATATAATACATTATCTTTAAAAATCAAGTAAAATATATTTTAATAGATATGAAAATGGTAATTAATTTATAAATAATATTTATAAATCCTGATAAAAACATCCACGTAGATTTATATATATATAAATGGTGGTAAATGATTAAATTATCTATCTTTTAGCATTATCGATTCCTCACACATATATGTCTCATTTGTTAGATAAATATCATCGTACACAATGGAAATTCAACAAAAACATCCATAGTTTCTTTCCCAATAATCAATATAGACCCATGATATGAACAAATTGAGATATAGAGGGAGAATCCAATGTTAAATCAATGTGTAAATGTTTCTCTAACCAGCCATAATATTTTAGATCTAGGAGATGGGAGTAAATTGTTGAGATCGACAAAAATAACCATGTTACATTCCCCTATGTGTTTAGGGTAGGAGTTGTGTTACTATGAATTTATTTTTATGGGAAATTATTTTAGAAAATCTGTTTTGGGCCTACTAGTATTTGATGTACCTTAAATGGGTAATATGTACATCACCATTACTGTGGTACGATCCTACTAGTTCGTAGATGGTTTATCTAGAGTCCTTGGACTATTGGATCATTCACTATATACTTGGATCATTGAACTATGTACCCAATGACCTCAAACAAATAACATTCCACAATTTGATAACCTCAACCATTCAAGGAACTTCTTTCAACACCTAAAACACATGAAACCATAGCAGAATATACAAAATATAATATTTGAGTTCTGGAAATCAAATCTGTAATAAAAAAAATCAAATATCCCCTACTCTGGATCTATAAAAATTCAAATTTATTTGGAAATTATGTTCCAATAAGGATTCATTTCATTATTGGTTTGGTAGGATATGTCACCGTGAATTAGTATGAAGGATAATTAACATTAATATATTATAGTATTGTACCTATATCATTAAAAATGGTATACTATTTCTGTGTTTATGTTTTTTATATATTTGTTACTATTACATTAGTAAATGTATGCATAATATATTTTATTTCTTATTTTCATAAACTAGAATATGTGTATCTATTTTTTTAACATAATTAATAATTCCATCGGGTATTTTTATGTTTAATTTGGGATTGGGTGATTACTTTTTTAGATTTTTTTTAATTATTATAGTTCTTTGAAATTGAAAAAATAGTATCATTTTGATTAGTTTAGGACCTCAAGTCTTGTAATAATCCTGTAGTATACATGTAGGTTCTCGTGTGGTGATGTGAATTTTCCGATTTAAAACTATAGTAGGTAGGGTGAATATATCATTTGAAAATTGTATCAGATCTTGTATTTAGTATTGGGATAAGGTTAATTGGTTTTATAGATATTTTTAGGAAATATATGTTTGATTATATTTATACATAGTTAGTTTGAGTGTTTTATAAATCTAATTATCTAAAATAAATAATTAATTTGTAGTACTAGGTGCTGGTATGTATGAGATTTAATTCATATACTATTTGAAAACACAAGATAAGGAAAGTGTTTAATTTTTTATGGAGAAACTAGTTTCAATAGTGTTTGATGCATTATAATATTAGCAAGATTAAGGCATGATACCTATAATTAACTGTATTTTTTTATTGATATATTAACTTAAGAGAATTATCAATTAATTAAAATCCAAATATAATTTTTTTTATGTTTTTTAAATAAGATTGTATGGTATTACATAATTTATCTAAATTATTGGGGTAGTCTCATTAATTTATTATAGTTTAAAAAATGTGGTTCAACCTTCATATATCAATGATTACACTATTTTACAAAATATTAATTCTGAAAGGGGAATAGTTATTTAAAAAACACGGTGTGTCAAAAAAAATAGAATGTTGTTTCACTAAAAATGGTTGTTAAGCCAATGGTTTTGTAATAAAATGTGGATTTTGATGAAAAACATGTTCATTACAAATGAATATTTTTATTATTAATGAATTTTTATAGAATTATTTTTAAAAGTTTTTTTACATTAATAATACTCGTGGGGCTGATTCTTTCTTTTAGAATAGTTAATTTGATAGAAATTGATTATATTCCAAGTGGGTTTTTGAAAACATAAATAGGTTTTGGTGTGTGAAATGTGATATAATTGGTTTTAAAAATTTAAAACTTATAGATTTATATTTTTTATTTTTTATTTTAATGGAAAAACTAATAATGGGAATGGGTGATTGAAATATGAATTTTATATAGGATTTGTGAGTTATTTTCAATATGGTAACTATAATTATTTTTAGGGGTATTTTTGATAGAGGCAGGAAGATAATTTTTTTCAATAGATGAATTAGAAGTTGGATATCGAAATTGAGATGTTTTTATTTTTTACAATAAGATAAATTTTGACAATGATAATTTATGGTGAGGCGGACTATTACAATGATAAAGTATTATATATATATATATATATTTGAACAAATACTCTATGAGTGAGTCATAATTGGATTGTGTTAATAGATATTATTTGTGAAATTAGAAAATTATAATTTCACTACGAGATCATGTAGTAAAATGTGTAGATTCCCAAAAAAAATGTTTAAAACCAATATATGAATCCTAATGAAAATTTTCAACTGGTTTGAGTGGCGTAATTATTTTATATTAAGGTGAAGGATACACCCACATTCACTAAGATGGTAGTTAAGAATGTACCCTAGTTGAGGCATTGAATGTTCCATTATCATTTTTTAGTTCACATGTTGATCAATGGTGGGGGACCAGATAATATTTTCCTATAAATGGAATCATCAAATCCCCCAATGAAGACACACGGTAATGATATAATGAAATAAATAGACATATATATATATAAGAAGTGAGGCCTCATGTTTTGTGAATAATCACTCCATGGATTCCTGTGAGTATTTATTTAATCAAAACCTATGGTAGAATATGGGTGACTGCTGAATCTATGTTATAAAAAAGATAAATATATGATAACTTTTTAAAATACCACTTCACCATTGACTTCAACTTGAACATGGTTTAAGGTCATCCTTTATGTAAGATTTTAAATATTACCGAGTGAGGGGTTATTTCACTAAATCCTCATTTATTCATAGAGGTTTCACTAATCTACCATCCTTCCATAATGTAATTTTCATTGTAAAGGTCACCAACATGTTTGAAACCCTATAATTTTTTCAAAGTGGTCTTATTGACCACGATAGATCAATTGTTAACTAATTTTGTTATCATAGAGGGATTCTTTACCCATTTCCTTTTCTTTTATAGTCCTTATTACATTAGTATTCCAATTTTCCATATATATATATATGCTTTATATGTTTTTGATCAATTTATTAATATAAAACTTTCATCCTGTAGAAGATATCCTACATGTCATTCCTCTTACTACTGTTTTCCTCAAGGTATATTTTACAATGTACCTCCTTGATAACAACAATCAATTTTCATGAAAATACAATGATATAATTCTCATACCTAAAATCCAATTTGTATATTGAGGTTGAGATTTAATTCAATGCGCATCATTATTACAATAATCCCACACTTATTAATAGATTCTATATAGTATCTTTTAAATAATTCATATGGTTGGGTTTTTTTCATTGTATAACCCCTTATGTTCTTATCCTTTTTTACTGCATTAGTTTCCTTATCCATACCCCTTATTAAATAATTCCCACCCTCATACAATTTAGATTGAAATTTCATCAAAAAATTCGATTTGTATTAATATTAATATAAAGATACATTGGCATCAAATCAAAACTATAAATAGAAATAAATTTATACCTATTGAGTGTTTTTAAAGGGCATAATATTTGTTCATATTTAAAGAAATGTTTTGAAAAAACGTTAAACAGTTCTCAATGAACTTTAAAGGAAGTAAATTGTTGGCCATTATAGGAAAATAAAATGTAAAATATCATTCCATTACCTATGATCACAAAGGTAATAACATTGGTATTTACTTCTAAAACATAAAACATACAATATTCCACCTCTCCACATGATATTAAATTGTTCGAAAATACGTACACATAAATATCTAAAATTATTTTTTCTACTCTTTTATGGGGTTAAAATTAAAATACTCTTTTGTTAATGATTATTTTTATTCCATATCATGTTTATTTATGTTGTAATATTAATATATTTATATTTTTATTCCCTTACAATGGAGATATAAGAATCTATCTTCTCGATCAATCCCCACAACTTTATACGTTATAGTTCTTCTTAAAGAATAATATTTCTTTAGTGAAATTAAACTCTATAGTTGCTTATTATTGAACAATAAACTATAACATAATCAATATCTTTTTTATAAAATGAATCATAGTATATTTCCATGTGATGTTTCATTTTAAATGATTCCATTTAAATGTATAGATTTCATCAAAAGGGTATATGATATTGTTATTAGGAAATAATTCATGGTTATGCATATATCTATAATATATTTATATATTATATTACAAAACCCCTCATTTAAGGATCTAATTCCCATCATCTATAGTTTGACAAAAAACACAGTTAAGGCCACTAATTTTTGTATTGTAATTATTTTCCAAAACAAAACAATGGGAATGGGGCTTTTATAGATGATTCAAATATATGTTGGCTTACAATTTATTTGAATGAAATTTAATGGAGTTCTAATTCATTTTGTTCAGAATAAGAAATAGAGTTCCCATGATTAGATCTAACATGTGAGGAGTTGTGAATACATATAAGGATTTAATATTATAATTGGATATTGAAATTAGTTAATTATAATTAATTATTTTAAAAGAAACCTAAATTTCATATCATTAATCATATCAAAAATGTTGAGGGTTTCAACCATTGAATATTCAAATAGATTAATAATAATTTAGAAAATGTGGAAGACATATATATGTTTCGACCAATAGGTGAGTTGAATGAAGAATATCTATCAGTAAGGGATTAATCGAGGAATTTTATTTTTTAGTATTCAATGTGTAGAACCTATTAAAGAATATTTAAAAAAAGGGAATTTTCCATGGAGTTTTCATATTAATGAATATTATATCTCTGAGAAGAATTTGAAAATTATGGTAAGAAACTTAATTCAATGTGTTTTCCATGCGAAAATAATTTTTTTATGAAATAATTTTAATGGATTATGATTGAAAAATCAATTATAAGTTTATGTAGTGGAATATAATTGAATTTTTATTAATAATATTAATGTGTTATAATTTCAACAGAATAAATGAAAATTTAAATCTCTTCTAATGTAATTTTTAGTGATCAAGAATTCATGTATAATTTTTATAGTTTATTTGGATTTGGATATGTGAAAATCTATCTATGGAAAATAAAATCATTTGGGACACTAAAGTATGTTAATATTATCTATTGGGTAATGATAGAAAAGGTTTTTAGATAATTCTAGTCAAGATAGATTATTATTAGAGTCTAACGGTTTTACTGAATTTGATAAATTCTAGGAAACTAATTGAATTGTTATATCCTAATAACACAAAATTAGGTCCACCTAGATGTAAAAAAGTCCAAAAACAATATAATGTTTATTTAGAATATTTTTATATTTCCCTATTTTGGTTTAATAAGGTTGTCATAAAACATCATATGTTTTACCTTATATGTTGTAATAATGTTTTATTAACTTCACAATGTTCCCTCAAATGTTAATAAGGTTCATTAAAAACATCATAAAAGTTATTTTGCTTTACAAAAATCAATATTTAAACAAATTGAGGTTGATGTAGAATTATGAATAATGGGGTGATTAATTTAAACTATTACTTATGATTCATAAATTATAAAAATATTGTAATTATTTCTATATTTTTGACTAAATCTATTATTTTATAAAAATTAGTGAAGATAAGTATGATAGATACAATGAAATAGAAAAAAATTTAAAACTATTTAATGAGATAATAAATGTGAATTTGGATCTCATATTCTATGATTTACTCTAACTATAAAGAGAGAACTGTACCGATGTATTTCATGATGAAGAGAGGTCATGGGAGGGATTTTGGAAACAACACGAGGAAAATGACCATGAAAAATTAATTGCATGTTATTTATAATGTTTGGAAAATTTATATACATTCATATTTTATAGATATTTAAATGATAATTATGTTCTTTGATAATTAAAGTTATCATGAGTATTTATATACCGATCCTTTAGTAATAACTTATTAAGTAATATTTTGAATAATAATTGAATATAAATTATTTTAATATTTTAATGATATGATTTGTGGAAAAAATACCATAAAATGTTGAAATTATATCCACCCATATCATGAATATATTTATATATGTGTGTGTGTGTGTGTGGATTCTGAGAAGTAAAAAATAGAGAATGATTGGATGCTATAAATTTTCATATTATTTTGTAAATATTAAGATATTCATAAAAAGGCTTGACAATTCTATTATAGTGGATAAACACATTGTGTGAATGATTCGGAGATGAAATAGTATTTTAAGAGATATTATTTTTGTTTTTAAAAGATGAATAACAAGTGAAATAAAGTGCCCTAATTTTTTTGATAATATAGTAGGCTGAATAAGTAAAAGAAAAAGCTGACATGTGATATTCTTATATCATATAGTTTGAAGAATGTATATGGAAAAAATCAGTATTACTATTGTATGAGGAAGAAAATCAGATCTAGTAAATTCTATAAGATACATGTATTATTCATCTAAAATTTCTATTCAAGAGGTGTAGGTTTATATCATCTATATTATAGGTGATTTTTTTCTATCTAATCATGATAATTATTTACGTTCTTTTGTTGTGCATTTAATTTTATGATAATATATGTACATGGATATTTAGATTCCAAAATATTTCATAATAATAATAATGTTTCATTGTGTGAGTTTCATAAAAAAACCATGTACACTAGGGACATAGTTATCCCATATGGATTCAAAACTTGTTAATAAATATTGTGTGCATTATTGATTTTATTTTTTATTTATATATATTCTAAAAAAATCGAGTTGAGTGACAGATATCAATTATCTAAGGAATTGTTATTGTAAAATAATGTATGAATGTTTTAATTGATAATCACTAACACTAATTCATCATCTCTTTTTTTTGGAACATTATAAGGTTATCCTATCTATTTTTGTTAGATCATCACGTTCCACCTCTAATTACAATCTCAGCAATATGAAAATTTAAATATCATACATTTATTTTCATTTTCCTTTCCAAACTAATCATATAGTGGAGAATTGGATAAGAATGTTTAATTTCTGATTAAATTCCCTCCTCAACCAAGAAATTAAAAAAGATAATAAATAAATATTTTAAAATGAAGGAGAATACAACACTTTTAATCAATGAGTAAAAAGAATGAGTTTCCTAATGATTTAACCAAAAGTAAGATAAATCATGAATTGATGTTTGTATAGTAATTATATAAATTACTAATGAGGTGGAAAATAATTGTACCTCAGAAGGGTCAACTCATATATTTGAAGAAAATGGTATAACTTTATTCTCATTCATAAGTTTACCTATAAAATATCCAAACACAAGTGGGAAAGATGACATATTTAAGGATAAAAAATTGAATCAATATTTTCATCAAAATATATTTTTTATAATTTTAATAAATAAACATACATTTTTTTGTGTTTAATGTAGATGTATATTGAAGGATATAATTCGTTTTAAATAATAATTTAGAAAAAGATAAAATTAATTGGAATAAATTTTGATAATGAATGTAGATCTCCCAAAGAAATGGAATTCTAATATTACAACAATTTTTTGTAAAAAAAAGGATAACAAAAGGTTTAATGTGTTTATTTTTATTTGTCCCAAAATAAATATTAATTAATTGTGTAGATTGTGTTGATTTTCTATAAATTAAAATAAAATGAAGAAATACCATTGATAACAAAAAATCAAAATTAGAAATCAATGAAAATAAAATTTAGGGACATGAAATTTTTTTATAATATAACAATGAGATTAATGAAAATCACTATAATTATGTTAACAAGATAAAAAGATAATGTGAATGAAAAATAATATATATGAGGATAAGAAATCGGTAATAAATATGAAATTTCATTAATAGGAAGTCATATTATAAAATCTAAAAAAATAATGACCAGTCTTCAGGGGATGTGAAGAGGAGATCCACCACCATTTACATATTATAAATTTTTTTAAGAAACCTTTGTTTTATTGGAAGAAGATCCTGAATTTATCCTCAGATATTTCATTATAAAGAAAAAAGAAAACAGTACCATCCATCCTAGAAATTTATGTGTATGAAAATTCTATTTTTTGTACAGTGAAGGATTAAAATAAAAAAATATTAAAAAGGTATAAATAAAAATTAGGAGTAACTGACCGCTACATATATGATTAATATGAGTATTTAAGAGATAAAATTTTTCCTAAAATAATCATAATCAATACTTAATAATTCTTAAATATAGTGAGTGTTTAATTCTAGATAGACTATAGTTCAAGAGAAGAGATCAAGGATTATTAGAATTTTCTCTGATATGTAATATTTGTGCATATGAAGCTTAACAAATGGAATAATATTCAACTGATGAAAAATAAAAGATATCCATTGTTTGGGTGGAGAAAAGATATTTTGGTTAAAGTCTATAGTGGAAATGTAAACAATTATCATTCTATATGATGTTTAGAAGTTTATTAAATCACTATATTGTTTGTAATCATTATGAATAATATAGAATTTTATACAAATAAAAATCAATAAATATTATATATAAAGTATGCAGTTGAAAAATACAAAAAAATAGAACTCAAAGAAGAATATAGGTTATAATTCCTTGGTTGGTTTATAGAATAAACCTGTTAAGAAATATAATTATGCTAAATTAATTACACCAAATATGTATGAGATAAATCCTCAACCAATAAATACAACAATTTTATTATTTTATTCAAGAATATTATACAACATGTACTTTTACAAAAAAATCCATATATATATTTTAATTCATTTGAGAAAGACGCATGATAAGGTAAAATTGTTAAATAAAGGAATTAATGAACTAATATGGTGGAAGTAATTTCCAAATGGTAATATATATGTTCTATGATACTTGTATAAGTTTATAAAGATGGTTCGACTATATTTACTATATAACTAAAAACAAAAAAATAATATAGAGGAGGAATAATTAAAATAAAATTCTAAAAAAAAAATTATTCCTCATGAAAAATGATTTCATCAGAATTTTTCAATAGAAGATAACCCAGGAGAACATGTGTTATTGTTTGGGAGTTTAGGTAATATATAAAAAACTCAAATAATATTTTAAAAAACCTATAAGTTCGAGAAGTGATTATTATAAAAATGAATCAAGAAGTATAAGACAAATATCTTTAGATGGATTATGGGATGAATAATACCCCCATATAAGGAAATATATTATAAAAATAATATATCCATGTAATTGAGAAATAAAAGTTTGAATGGAAGAAGGTTTCCCTTAAAAATGAATCTAAGTTTAAATAAAAAGTATCATAGAAGTGAAAATATTCTTGATCTTACTGGTCTCAATGATATGAAAAGGAATTCCACATTACTCTTTATTCTATTATGTTTTATTTATGTCATATCATTGTAAAAAATTAAGGATTGTGAAATTTATTTGGGTTAGTATAGGAGAAAAATAATTAAAATGAGAGATTAAAATTTCCAAACTTTCTTAAAGTCACCATCATTTAATGATTTATAATGTTGGTATTATATAAATTATATACAAGAAAAATGTCAACCTCTACATAGATGAGTAATCTATCAATACAAGATATGAGATTGAAAGTTATCATTTCTATCTAATTTCAAAAATTAATATCATAAAGCATCTTTTATGATCAGTCAACTCTTTATAAAATGGAGATAGATTTTATAATGTGGTGTGGAGTGGTGGATAAGCTATTAGAATAATAATCTCACGCAATACATATAAATATAATCTTCTTGTAGGTACCTTAAATATACCATTAAAAAGTTCTGAATGCATGATATCTTATCTATATTTTTACAAGAATCAATTTTAACATTAATTGTGAGAAATTTATATAAAAAATTACATTTAAATGATTAAAATTGATTAGTATTTAGAATTTACATCTTATATTAATGAATTTAGTTATATAATATTTTTTTAACCAATGTGTTAATATGAGTGAAGGATTTTATGTCGGTAAAATTACCACTGGAACATAATCACCAATTCCATTATCCTAAAATGTATAATACATTCCAATGGAATCAAATATTAGACGTTATAATATATATATTTTTATGTATAATTTTTTTCTAAAGATCACCCTCTTGATTTCAATAACATGTTCAGTTCCCATTGTCTTTGAGTTTAATAATTGATGGAACATTTATATTGGAGTAAATTAATATTATTCACTACCATGATATTTCTATTTTTTATCTATAAGGGGGATATAATAAAATTAATGAATTAAATGAGCATATGGTAGGGAAGATTAATGATAATTCAAAAAAATTGATATTATAATGAAATAATATATTAACATTCTTTTTCTAGTATTAATATTGATATAAAATACAAAGGGTGAGATTATTAAAAAATTAATTGTGTTTTCTTCATTTAGTGATAATGAGTATGGATATATTATAGATTATGTAAATATATGTCAAATTATAACATCTTAGAAGTTCGTAGAGTAATGTTTCTAGATGGCGCCTCATTCTCCTGGCATTCTCAAGCTCTTGGCTCGGCATTCATCTTATAGGGTTTCATCCTCCCCGGCGGTGATGAATCCTTCTCCGCGCTCCATTTAGGTTCTCTTTTCTCTTCCTCGCTCTCTTTGGCCGGAGATTTCCCATGCTTCCTTCTTCTCTATCACTTGTTCCTCTTTGGGATTACTGTCTTCGTTTCACCTCCCTACTCTGTGAGTCACTTTGGTTTCTTCCTAACCACCTCTACCATGCTCTGACCTTGTGTTCCTTCGCTCCCCTCCAGGTCAGATTTGGAGCGAGGGATACTCTGTGGTTTTGGGAAAGCAATTTGGAGAACATCGGATTCCAAGGAACTACCAAAGTCGGCTCTTCATTCTTGGGTTCCATCCTAGTTTCATCATTTTATTGTTGATATTTCGTCATAGGGTTTCTTCCCAGGGCTTCTTCCTTGGCTGTCTCACCTTGATCTGACCTAGCGTTCCATTGATCTCTTCAGGTCAGATTTGTAGCGATGGTTACATATAGGTTTTGGGCTGTGCGGTTTGGCGGTCGCGGAGTCCCCCAGGTTTCTCTTCTTCTGTTTTCCTTTGTTTGGGCTTCATTCCGAGTTATATATTGATTCGGTTTTGTTTAGGGTTACTCCCTAGTTTCATTTATATTTTTTTTTCTTCCTCGGTGGTGGTTTATGATCTACATCGGTGGTTTCATTCTCTAGTGATTGATCGTTGGTGGCGTGAAGATGATCCAGTGGTGACGGTGGCATCATCAGTTGGCGTCTCTCAATATTTTTCTCTGTTCAACGGTGGTGTCTTGTGATGTCTTGAGGAGACAATTTTAGTGTTGTTTGTGATATTGTGATGTCGGTGACACAATGGTGCCGAGTTCATTTGGTGATGAGGATGGTGGGGCGATAGTATATGGGTTTTCTTTCTTCGTCATTTTGCTGGTGTTTCTATTCTATGATACAGATACAGGCTAGCGGTTCCTCTGGCTGAGGGCCAGTGGAGTTCATGATGACCTCGCTTGGAGAGGGGATGATGGTAAAGGGACGATGCATTAGGTGATGTGGTGATGGTGGTGACTATGTGGATGCGACCTAACAGACTTGTCCTCGATCCATGAAGTGGATCTCACGGCCTTCGAGGTGACGATTTAGTTCGATTTGAGAATCACTTCATTTTGAATTCTAGGATCTTGTTTGGATAAAATTTGAATTTTGAATCCGAAAATTTGAATTTTGTAATCCTGATGTACGGTTACCACTACCATAATGTGGCTTTCAGAAAATTAAAAAAAAATAGAGATTTGAGGAGGTAATGTTTCCAATCATATTGTTGATAATGGGAATTTATTTTCACTAGAAATGTGTTATTATGTGGTTAGTTATGAATATTTCATGAGGATTGAGGATTTACCTTTATGATCAGTTGTAAATTAATACCTATTTTATATATAAAACATACTGCATCACACATCATTTATTATATTAAAAATTATATTGGATGATACCATTAAATATATTTGTATATACATACACATATAGATAATATTTAATATGTGTTTAATTTGATACTAATAGTTGTATTTCATGAAGATTGTCTTATTAGAAAATATTTTCTGAAGAAAAACTATTTTTGGTATTCTATGTGAATAACCTGTTTGAAAAAATTTTATTAACCAAAAAGATAAATGGGGTCTTTAAATTATTGGATATAACATGTTTGTGAAAAAAAATAAAAGTAAGATAAGATGTTATAACCTATGTGTTTTCAATGTTAAAAATAACTATTTTATGAAAAAATATTCTTGGATAATGTTTAATTAATTAAATCTATATTAGGGTTGTGTAATATTAGTGAAATATTATATAGGATATTTATATGATACGATCCCTTTGCAGTTTTACTTGGGATTTATTAAATTTTATTTGAACTTTTTATATTTTAATTTAAAGTGATCAAGAATGATTAATTATATACATCAGTAAATTTAATATTGTAATGGATTTTATAAACAAAATAGGATAATCCTATAATTCTGAGACATTGAAATACATGAATAATAACCCTTGTGTGGGGTCTGGAAATGTTATGATGTGGTTTAATTCAGGATTTATCAATTATTGATTCTAAATGTTTTATTGAATTTTTAAATGTCTAGGAGTATACTAAATTTTATGATGTTCATTTGAAAACCTTGTATAGTTGTGTTAGATGATTTTAAATATAATTTTATCACTTATTAAGATCTTTCTAGGGTCGAAATCAAAGAAAATTATAATTTTATGAAATTTGAATAGTTCATATTATTACTTTATGTGGTTTAGATAGACTTTGTAAGGTTAACCCAACTTTAGAAAAAATAGCAATAGAATTCTATTTAATGTTCAATTTGAATCATTGTTTCTTTTATGATTATTATTTATAAATATAAAAACCAAATTTTTATGTTTTAAATTATAATTCAAATGTCTTTTTTAATTTGTGAGGTTTTCTCAAATATTCATAAGGTTTATTGACTTCCTCTAAAGGTTTATTTGACATTATTAAATTAGTACTTAGTAAAATTTGAGGAGTATCAACAATGGTGTTTTTTAAGACATTAATTCATATATTTTTTTTCTATTGATAAATTATAAACACATCATTATTATTCTATATTATGATTATTCATATTTTATGATGAAAACAAGGTCAACTAAACATGATATATACTATCCAGTGTAAAACTATATCCCAAATATATTTAAGGAGAAAGTCATGATGTTGAAGGATCTATTTTTGGTGATCAAACTATTACATGAAGAGAGTTACACACTACAGTGTATGTTGTACAAGAGATTATGCGAGGTAGATTTATTCGAAAACTTAAAGGGATACACCCATGAAAAAATCAATTATATCTCTTCATATAATTATGATAATTTAAATTTATGGGGATATTTTTTTGGAGATTTTAAGGATAAATAAGGGTAAATATAATTATACTTATATTTCAGAATTAAATTCCATGTCTTTAGGAATAAAATATCAATGACTATTTTGAATAAAAAATTATGATCAATGATATGGACATTTAATTATTGATATTTTTGGAACAATAATAAGGAAAAAATTATGGAAACTTTATCCATTCATACAATGAATATATATTATGATAAGTATAAAAATTAGAGTGATTTGATGATTTTAATTTACTGAATCTTCTTTTAAATTGAGGAAGTTGAAGAAAATTCTTCACAATATTATTATTGTAGAGAAACCCCTTTTCCAAAGTATTAGAGATTTAGTAGCTCTATAATTTTTTTTGATGAATTGGAAGAAGACAATAATTAAAGTTACATAATTGTTTTGAATAATTATATAAGGAAAAAAAGAAAAATTAGATTCTAGATTAAGATATCAATATATAATAACTTCTAAATTAATTAATTAATTAAAATATATCAATATTGTCACTATTTGGGAAATAATATTTGAATTAGTTATTAATGGAAGATATTATTGTTATTATATACTGAGCATTTTTCATCACGTGCATAATGATATTCAGTATATATTATGTGAAATCCATGTTGGTTCTATCGCTTGAAACATAATTTTGTTCTTCTATTATACCTAATCAGTGCTAGTAACATACGTCCAAGGATATTGAAATCCCAAAAAACTTATAGAAAAATAAATATGTGATTTTTCAAAAGTGGGATTAAAATAAAAAAAACACTCGGTATACTATTATTCTACAATGAGCCAAACCTTATTAAAAATCTAGAGTTCCTTATTATTTACTTATCAGTTTATGTGACTCAAAACTGAAGAAGGTATTTTTTTGGGATATCCATTCATCAATAAGGTTAAAATTTAAAATAAATTATAAACATTTTAATTTATTTATAGGAATTATCCCAAATTAATCCTCAATCTTAATGTTAGGAATATCTAAATGTTTTTCTAACAATAGAACCTACACCACCAATCCCCAAGTTCGGGATGAATCTTCGAAAAATTCTACACCAAAAATTATAAAATTTATATGAAATCCATTACCATTGTTATAGATTTATGGATACTGTATATCAATTTGTGATAATACATTTAATGATTAATTATTTTTTTGATTTTATATTAAATGAAAATGAATACCATATCCAATATACAACTAGTCAATAGGATACCCATCTAACTATAGGGAATCTCCTTGTAGAACAATGTATTTCTAAATTACTGACACTCAATACCATGTACTTATATTTATATTTCAATCATAATTATCATAGAATTGTGGTATTGATGTGTTTTATATGTTATATAAATATTGTATCAATATATGGTGAAATTTTTAGTTTAAGGGTTCATCCTTGGTGATATAATTCTAACCATGATGAAAACCAAATAAATAATTGAAAGTTTAATGTTATGAAGGTAAATATCATATCAATAGGAAAATTAGGGGAAGAAATTCATTGTTATGATGCCTTGTAAATTTTTATGGCCTTATCAAGAGATAAACAATTATTTACAACCATGTTATATGGAATTCAATATTGTCAATCCACATGTCCACATAATTTTTTAAATGTTTCCTTAGAAGAATACTATCTGTGATTCTCATTACTATCATCATGTGACCCCAACATAAGAAACAATTACGGAGGGAGTTCTCACCCGATCTATCTTGGATCTGGTAATTAGAATGAAACTTAAAATCTTAGATTTTCATATATCCCTCATATGAGGTTTGATTTTTTGACTGTTATTATTATCCTTGAAGCCTCCCACTAAATCTCGGTAATAACCTATGTATAATTCAAGGTCACTTTGAGTTACAATTCCTAATAATATTTGAGATAGATGATTTCTTCATCATCAATTTATTCATCCCTCTTAGGGGTAAAGGAATAAAAACCTTGTACCTACTCCTTGTAAAAAATATCAATTTCCATTGAGGACATCCATAAAGAAATAATGAATTAAAGATTAACAGAGGTCCTACATATTGTACCTTACAAGGTGGGCCTCTCTATAATAGAATAAAATTATACCATAGAGACACTACCCCTAAAAATAAAGAATCAAGATACTATAGTGGTCCTTTTTATGGTTATTACTATGGAGGTCCTCATCATATTGAAACATAAAACTACCATAGAGTCCCTCCCAATGGAAATTTGGAAATTTTTAACAACTAAAAATGTACTGTTAGTGATACTGTATAAATTAAACAATAAGGTTAACCTCATGGAAATAAATAATGGAATATCAATTTATTTACATTACATGGATAAGATGTCTTGATCAATAACCATGGACTTAAACTATATAGTAACAACAATGTATAACATCCACAATATGAGAAACAATTATTATTTGGAGGTGATCATTATTGTATCAAATAATTATATATTTATACACTACAAAAAATAAAATTATTAGAAGGGGTTATTTTTTAGATGAGAAGGGGTTGTAACCCCTTATAAACATATTAGCGTCATTTATTCAAACCGATGCTAATATGGATGCCTAATTGTTATTAGAGGTGGTTTATAGAAAGCACTAGTAATATAAAATTTGTAGTGGTTATATTAAATGGGGTTAAAACCCCTTGTATTATAAAAAATTTAACCATGGAAAAACTCATAGAGGGTTAAAACAACCTCTAATCAGAAAATATAAAATTCCATATAGAATATTTTGGAATTTTTAACCCATTATAATTAAAGGAAAGCATTAGAGGGTGTTATAACCACTTCTAATAAAAAAAATTAACCTTATGGGGAGAATTTAGAGGCAGTTTTAATCCCCTCTAATTGAGGGAAAATATTAGAGGGGGTTATAACTGCATCTAATTAGAAAGTTTAAAATTAGGGGTTGAATTTAGAGATTGTTTTAACCCCCTCTAATTGGGGGAAAACATTATAGGGATTTTTAACCACCTAGATCATTAAATTTTCTAAAAAAATAGAGGCAGTTGTAACCCCTTCTTTTTTAAAAAATTACTTTTTTGAAAACTTTAAAGGGGGTTAAAACTGATAATAATATAATAATAATTCTTTTAAAAAAAATTAATAATTCAAAATATATATTTATATTTTTAAAAACAAATTCACACCACCCCATAAACTCCACCCACAACAAACCCAAAAAATATATTATCAATAAATAAATATTTATACAATATTTAATGATAAAAAATATTATTATTGATAAAACACAATTAAATAAATCATTAAAATCTACATAATAATTCTTATTCAAATATTTTAAAAAAAAATTGATCACAACATTATTCAAACTATTCAAAACCAACCATAAAATAAAGATATTTTACCAAAATACAACTTCTTAATAAAAAACATCAAATATTTCACAAAAAATCCTCAAATTAATAGGATGAAAGGAACCAGCCTTACAGCTAGATAAAAAGCACAAACCTCTCCACTGAATGAAAAGTACCAACCACATTTCCAAGAACATAGTGAAACAAGAAAAAAATATTAACTTAGAAAAACAAAAAAATTAAAGGAAAACAAAACAAAAGCAATCAAGCATGCAAACAAAAGAAAGCAATAAAAAATATTTCCTTTCATAACATTCCAACATATATCATTTGAAAAAAAAGGCTCAACACCTGCATATAAAATACATTGGAAACAATAATATATATGTTACATATCAACAGGAAGACTTAAAAATCTTAGTCATAATAAAATTATAACATGAATTATGAGAATATTACGGTAAAACAATAATTAAAACCATCATACTACAAGGGATCACATTAAAGTAATAACATTTCTCTTATAACATTTAATGTTTTGTAGGAACACTACATTTGATATCAAATGAGGTAATTATTAAACATGTTATCATAGAAATGATTTTTCACTTCAAATTTCATAATCATTTCTATATTATTCTAAGTTTATATTTCATCCTTTTACCATTTTCAAATCATGATCTATATAGACCCAATATCTTTAGGTGAAGTGATTTAATCACTTGGGGTTGTATCCTTGGTGTGATCCAATTTTGTTCTCTAATAAGCGGGAAATATCATTACACGTGTGATTTAATCACTTGGGGTTCTCTCCTTCATTGTGAATGTATGTACAATAGAGAAATATTTTGATTCCAGTAGTATAATGTGATGTATTATAATATTCATATTACTACATGTTTGGAGCAGGTATTCCCACTGAATTAACATCATTGGAATGCATATAAATTTATTCTAGGAAGTTTTAGGACCTATTTACATTGGAGTGTGTTAGGAGGTTGGACTTGGATAATGAGAAAGTTTGAAGGGAGAAATGACACTGGGCAGATTCCATGAAGGAGATAAATCTCTTGCATGAGAAAACACAGTAGTTCATAGAGACATATCATCCATGAAATTATGAGAACATTATGTTGAGACTTATTTAGGCTATACATAGTTGATATATATTTAGTAATTAATATTCAGTTAAATGTAAATTTTAATCATGAAATGAATGTTTGATATTATTCAAAAATCCTAAATATTGATAAAACTCATGATCATGACTCAATATGAGATAAAATAGTGTAAACTGGCCAAGGGATAATGTGGTAGTACCAAGATGAGATCTCCACACCAAAAAACATGGATCCACATCACATGTTCATGTAATCAAGTTCAATAGATTAGGTTCATGGACCTATTGTAGTTTTCTGAAGTTATTTTACCTTTCTCAAAGTGATAACGACTTCACAGGTTCATGGACCTACTACAGTTTTCTACATATATTTTTCTAGATGAGTCTTGAGTGGAGCGTTGTGATGAGGATTTGTGGTTAATGAATCGGTATATGATCACAAAATTTATACTTTATGATTATATACATTATTAATAAAGGATGAGGTTATATAGAATAATTGTTAATTTTGATTTTATCCACAAGAGGTTGGATGAAAAGATTCGACAAGGAGTAATGTTTCTAGAATTGGACTGTATGTATTCAAGTAGTCTGTATTTTCAATACTTGGGGAGGTGACCATCAAAAGCCTTTTCTCATCCATCTGGGAAAGGTGGTCTTTTAGCACCTCCATTTTATTCACATATTAATTCTATTTTTTTGTGGAAATATTCACAACTAGGATTAGTTTCCTAGTATATAGGGAGGCTAGTTTCAAAAGGGTGTTTAACCCCTTTTCGGTAGCAACAATAGTTTCTTTGATGGAATTTATTATGGTAAGGACGATAAGTGATTTTTTTAGTAGCAGGGGAAAGTGTTATTTGGTAGGTATTCCATTTTTATAGTCCCTATTAACATGTACCTCTGCTATATCATCTCTTTTTTGGTATAAAATTGACTAGAAGGGGAGTCTGGTGTTGTCAGATTCACATGTTAGAGGTTGGTGTGCTAGTAAAACTATGAGTTGTCTGAGGTATAATTAATTATTCATCAACTCATTTTTTTAATTTTTTGATTCAAAATAAGGGACTATTTTCCTCCAAATTTGGTCATTATTTTGGGATTGGATGTGGAGATATTTCAAGTTCCATTGGTGTTATCTACACCAGTTGAATTTCAAGATGTTTTATACGTTGTGTACGAGAGATATAAGACTATGCTGGGGAATCACAAGTCTATGGGGAGACCATTTTGTATTGAATATGAGACCATATAATGTTATACTCTTTATGGATTTATATATTCCATATATTATTTCATATAATACATCTAGAGGAGAGTTTTTCCTGATGTGGAGTACCATCAAGGGGAAATCATTGTCGAGAAAGGTTATATGATGGGTTGTAGGCTAGTGAGGCATCTTTTGTCTTAGTTGGAGAAGATATTGGTGGAATATCCTAAAAAGGATGTTCCTATAGTTTTTTATCAGTTATATTATTTTTTTAAATTGGTCGATAGGACCCTACCCCTCGGTGTTATGTTTAGTGTAGGATAGTGTTACAACATAGTGAATCTAACATTTCAAAGGCTACATATCAAATAGCGCATACAAAATTATGCGAGTGAAGGTTATATGTTGATTATATTATGTACAAATGTTCCATTTGACCTAGATTTTTTTCTTGTGGTGCTTCATTTTTATTCATTATGAATTTTGATGGTGGTATGAGGTTATGTATTGACTATCTATGTTTAAATTCGATGATGTTCAAGAACCGTTACCCCCTCTCATTGGATCCATGAATTATTCAACCAGTTAAGGAGGTCAGTTTGGTTTTTTATTATTGATATATAGTGTATACATCACTATATTATTGTAAACTATTAGGATATCTTGAATATTTACTCTATATATTGTTATGGGAACTTATGTTCATTGCCATGTGGTTTGGGGTCTGGAAAAAAACCAGGTGTTTTTGTGAGGATCTTGTATGTTGTTTTCCTTGAATTCTTAGAAAGGTTCATTATTATATTCATCAATGATATATTGATCTATACAATATAAATAGTGGATAATTTATATAATATCAAAGCTATATTGAAGGCCATTGGACACCACCATATTTATGAAAAATTATCCAAACATATTTTCAAGATGTGAGAGGTGAGTTTTAATGGGAATGTGATGTCCCAAATGGGTGTTATTGTATAAAAATACATTGTTGAGATAGTTGTTTCATTGGAAAAAACAATGATCATATAAGAGGTTCATATTTTTCTACACCTGACAGGTTATTATAAAAGTTATGTGACCAATTTATCTCAAGATACAACCCTAATAACATATCTCACTAAGTATAACCTCGATATACTTTGGATTGATTTGTGTTAGGTATTATTCTATTACATGAAATAAAAGATTTTGACTACTATAATTCATTAAAATAATTAGAAGGGAGTGTTTAATGTTATTTGGTGATGATTCCCATCAGAGTATGGGATGTGGGTAGATGAAGTAATGGTATATGTGGTTAATTCTACATGAGTGTAAAAAAGTGTATATATGATATGGAGTTAGTGGTGGTTTCATTTGATATAAATTTGTGGTGTAATTATCTCATCAAAAATATTTTTATGGAATTGTTTGACCACATTGGAAGGAAACATTTTTTCTATCAGTGGGAAATAATAATATTAAAGTGGGGGTGGATATATTTTCTTAAGAATTGTAATTTCTATATCAATGTATCCTAAATAACGTTGAATGTGGTTGCAGATTCATTAATTCTGAAGTATATAGGATATATGGCTCATAAATCTATTGATGTGTAGAATGGATTGGTGGAGTTTGTAGCAAGGAATCTTAAAGTTAGAGAAATAATTGGGCATGTATTTCACTATTAGATTATAATGAATTCATCCTTGATTTTTTAGGTTGAGGAGCCTTAGTGGGGATACTCATAGCCAAAGTTGATGAGTGATCATTATTTCTATAGTGATACTCTTTAGGGGTGGAAGTAGGATTGTAATGTAATCTCGATACAAACTAAAGGAACAACAAATAAAGAGAAACCTCCAATTAAAACAGTATTGGATCAAATACCTCAACAGAAGCATGTATGTGTGCATCTTTCTAATTAAAATCACTTCTTCTAGATGATATTTTATGATACAGTGAAGGTTGATCTCCCATTTTACCCTCATCGTCTTCTTTAATGGAATCCTAATTAATATTTGAAAACGAAATTTGTTAACATGAAAAAATAACAAAATTCATCCAATATATACTAAAAAACATGATTATAATTAACCATAAAAATCATAAACCATATAAATGTATAAATACTACATAATTTAATTTTTTTAATGCTTTTCGATCTAAACATTCTAAAACATTAAAATAATACTCTGGTGTTCACAATAAAATAACACCATAAACAATCAATTGGTTTCCTACAATCAATATAACAAGGATTTAGTGTATGGTTTTTGGTTTGGTGAATTGTCCAATAGCAAGTTCACATATGGTATTGGACTGCATCTCTTACAAGTGAACTACTGTGGAATTAATGATAGTTGTGATTTTCAAAAAACATGAACAAAACATTGTTCATTAGCACGCAGTATTAGAGATAATGGATAGTTTTTATCTTAGATCCAAACAACACCACCCTAGGTGTATAGAATTTGATATTGGAAGTGAAAATATGCAAAACCAAAGGAATTATGATTCTTGGAAAATGAATTTGAACACTTTTATATATCATGAATATTATATTTGTTTCATCTTCCCTTATTTAATTTGCAAGAAGCATCATTTTTTGTGACAAAACATTCCTAGCAGTACTATTTCTGTGCTGGAAAGTTAAACACACAGTAAATAAGCTAATGAAAAAATACCTTTCTATTATCATTGGTTGTGTTTGTATTCATTGAATGAATATTTTACCCCATCACATTAATAACATAAACGATCTTAAGAATTTGCACTTCTGTTTAGGTTAACTCATCTTCATCCTATTAAATTCTAATTCATCTTGAATCAACGTTGATTTCAAATCACCATACACTTTTTGGGATGTACGATATAAATCAGATATAGTGTCATTGATACCTCCATATAGTTGAGAGGATGAGCTGAATACACTTATCAGACTTTCCCCCAAACCAATAGAACATAAAAACCCCATATTCTCTTTCCCAAATACTTTTCTAAAATAATCATCTAGAGAAATAATTTAATTTTGTGATGGTTCCACTTAAATTAAAACCACACTCGAATTGTTCCACAAGAAGATGACATCTGTTTTGTTATGTCAAAAATTAACACAACTTTAATATGAATTCTTACTCATATTTGTTTGAATCATTATTTACTTATGATCTATCACTTTTTCGATGGACCACATCCCATATATTGGTTCTAATAATTTTATGTATAAATTTATTATCATATAATAAAAAATATTATTAAAATAAATAACATGAAACTAATTTCTAGAAATGTAAATGATAAACTATAATCTCATCTTTCTTGTGGGAAAATTTTTTAGTTCCAGATGTATGTGGGATGGTTTTACTACTAAAATTTTGTGAATTTTTCATACACATGTCATGTACATATATAGATGAACATTTTTAAAACATTTAATGAATATAAATTAATAAAATGTTAAAATATGATGGCAATAAAAATTATGAAAGTACCTTGTTTATTCACTTATCACATATGAGAATATAAATTTTCCATTACTCCTTTATTATACTATTTGGAAGGTTCTTCTCAACATTTTTTTCATTAGTTAATCTAGAATCATAATGTTTATGAAACAAAATCCCTATATTATCTCTCCATGTTATTCCTATTGCAATCATAGCAAAACACTTTTCCAACTTGTCATGCGGAAACTAAAACTAGGGCTTTTCCAACAAAAAAACATTACTTGTGAAATTCTAAAATAAAACATAAAAAGTCATTAAATAAATAAAAAAATAATTACAATAATCAATTTTCATAACATTTTTGCTTTTATAGAATTTGGAATACTTCACTAGGATTCATAATCTATAGGAAATATAGTCTTAGATATATGTCTTATTGTATATAAAAATAAGCCTCCTTCTTCCCCAATTGGATGGCCCTGATCATCGATGTTCATTATAACTTTTTCATTTACTAATGATCAAATTTTCTCTATTTTCAACTTTTTAACTTTTTTACACAATCCAAATCTAATCAAATAATTAAATACATTTAAAAACCTATTAATTAAAATAAATAATGCATGAATAACATTGGATGTACCTATAAAATTGCATATACAAAAAGTTCATTTTTTCCTCCTTACACTAATTAATGTTAGAGAAACATTGACATCAATATTTTCTTCAACACCAAAACCAAATTAAATCCTATATAATCAAGGATTATCATCTTAATTAGAATATGATATTGTGAATTGTGTTGATTGACCATAATCTAAATGTGTTTTTTTGGAGGAAAACATCTTGGGTGATATATAATCATATTGAGCTTGATGGAACATCATAAATTAAGGAAGGATGGAAATTAACATTGATCTCTTATTGTGTTTTATGTTCTCCATTTATATTCCCAACTGTAGATCATTTTTAATTAGTAATATCTATATGGTGATTACAAGAAAAATATGTTTTGAATAAACTATTATAATGTGTAGACTATAAAATTATAATGTCTATAGTTGAGCCTTACTCCAAAATTCCAGTTAGTTTCTTTAATATTGTGATAAGAAAAGGGGACATTGAAATTTCACTAACCATACTTATATACTTCTTATCCAGTATCATGAAGTTATCACAAAATTTTGTTAAATACAAAATTCTAACAGCACATTAATTATTTTTTTATGTGAAACATTTTGAAAACCCTTAGAAAACCTAAAAAATTAATTAGAGTTGAAATTCATATATTGTTCCTTGATATTTAGAAAAAAACAAAACTAGTAGCAGAATTAATTATAAAACAAATGGTTTGTTAGAAATATAACATTTTATCTTCTATCAATTTTATGAAAAAAATGAAACATAATGGTTTCCCATGAAATGAAAAAAATAATTAATACCCCCAAAATTAATGTTCTTCTACCAAAATTAAGACCAAATAGAACTGTATTATCTAGGTAGTCAAAGAAATTCCGAAAATTCAGAAAAAACAAATGCAAGTATTTATTCCAAATTGTTTTCATCTTCCTCTAAATTCACAAATAAAATGTCATCGTAATCCTTTTACTGTTCTAGTTGAATATTTTAACTTCTATTTATGAAATATGTACTCAAATCGTGTTCTTCAAAAGGTGCATGGTTACATCTATCCTCATCATCTTCACACATTTCATAAAAATATGGAAGCTTAAGATGCACCACAATAGTATATTCAAGTGATGCCTCAACATAATAAACTATTTAAGATTTAGATGCATAAATGAAAGGTTTTTTCTCTTCACATTCTCTGTTTTAAATCAATTTACAAAAATTAATAACATTAAAACCCCAATCATAATTTTTAAAACCTCTATTATTTGTTTTATCATCCCATATACATTTAAAAAGAGTAAAATATTTTATATAGTAATTAAGCTCAATAATATCTTCCAACATCCCATAATATAAAAGATAAGAACCAATTACATTTTATTTATGGATACTTGAAAAGCATTTGGTTCTATATGTCATAAACACTTCATAATATTTTCTTAATCCTTTTTCATGATCCATTTACAAAACCTATATTCATTAATATTCAATGCATAAAAACATTTAGTAATCTGATGGGTTCCTTGTGTTAGAATTTTATAATCATCTGATATAGTTCCAACCACATATGTCAAAAATACCTAAAAATAATAATATTTTAGAGAATAATTAGAAATCTATATTGAATTATCATTCATTCCAATAACTTACCAATCTAGAAATCCAATTGACAGTGTCTTTACATATAATATTATCCACTACAGAAGAGGAGCATTTCTAACTCCTCATTTTTCTCTTCACATGTAATGTGTATTCTTTAAAAGTAATTATTATTAACATTATAAGTCATAATACTCAAATTAATAAGTATAAAAACATAAATTGATACCTATTATATGAATGGGTCCACCTCTTCACAATTGAATAACACATGTTGGTGCACCAGCTTCATCTCAATGGAATTTAAGACCAAATTAGTACAAATCCAAACTTGTCTTCTTATCTTTGAGAAGATAGTATAATCATTGTCATTGTCCACATCCATTAATTTATCATTGACATGAAATTACCCATTTAATGTGGTCTCAATCCCATATAAATATCTTGAAAATGATGTCAAACATTATTATTCTATATACCTCTCAGCAATTGAACCTTCAGGTTGAGCATTATTAAGAACATAAGACTTTTAATTCCCTAAATATCTATATAAAATACAGAAATATTAAGAAGAAAAAATATTTTTATGTGAAATAGTATGTGTATAAAATTTCAAATTACCTTTCATTGGGAAACATCCATAGATATGCTATAGACCCACCCAATTATAGTTCATGAACTAGATGCATGCACAAGTGAATCACGATAGTAAAAAATAATGGGGGAAATAACATCCTTAAATGAAAAAGTGTGACAACAATTAGATGTTAGAAATTCTAAAGATTAATGGGATTGAAAACCTAGCAACACATTTGTCAAAAAAATGCACATAACACAATCAATATTTTAGACACATTGTTCGGAAACACATTATGTATTTCAATGGGAAGTAATTTCTCTATAATGACATGAAAATAATAACTTTTTAAACAAGGTATTTTACGATCTTTCATATTAATACATATATAAGGGTCTCTCGAATAACCATTGGGTAACTATATATTCCCTAGACATTTCAAAAAATGATCTTTCATTCTATTTGTCCCTGTAAAAATACATGGTTGATATTTCCCCTTGTCATTAGGCCACAAATCCATTCTTATACCCATTTTTAGAGATCTTTTCAGGCCTTAAGAAGATATTTTGTCCTTCCACATTCATTCAAAAATTTATAGACGATATTATAACATACATTTTTCTTGATATGCATTAAATCAAGATTGTGACATAAAATGTTATTCTTATAATATGGGAATTCGAAAAATATAAACTTTTTCCCATTATTCGTTGTCATTTTCATTGTTATTCCCCCGATCTCACTTTCCTTTACAATCATGTGTTATTTTCCTTCCAAATGATACAATTATATTTTCTACCTATTATAAAATCTTCATGCTAGAAAACCCACTTAGAGGTTTTCAAAAATACTTATTTCTATCAAAATGTAATATCATCAATAGAAACTTATGAATATCACCAAAAAATCAAAGATGCGCCCCAAAATACCACTTTATACTATAAGAAAAATGAAATGGTTTTTTGTCAATGTTACAAGTCAGCCAAGCTAATCTAGTATAATTATTCCATCCAGACACGGTACCACATCCGGGAATGTTTCTGATTTTCCACAATAATTCTTCTAGAGTTTTAATCTTTTCATACACGGTGAGAGAATAGGTGTCAACTCCATACAACCCCAACTCTCTAAACTTTTTCAAAAGTTGTCTAAAATAGTCGTCAATGTCATTTCCTAGCATTTTTTTCCCATGAATGATCATTTAAAGAATCATAGAAGTTGGGTTTATAAACATTGATGAGGGTAGATTATATGGTATCATATTATAGGCCAAATACTATAACTTGAACGCATACTTAGAAAAGGATTAAAACCAATAGTTATAAGAAACAAGTGAACATTTTGGGGATCTAATGAAAATTGAGGATTTGTGACATTAAATTTTTTCCATGCTTCAGAAGCTCTAGGATGCCTCACTAATTCATCCTTACATTTTTCACTATCATGCCAATGCATATTCTTGGGAGTTTTACAAGACATAAACAGTCACTGAAACCTCTGTTTAAGTGGGAAATAATGTAAAAAAATTTGTTGTTTATTTTTTTTCAACAACTTTTTCCTTACACTTAAATTTTTTACATTTGTTACATATTTCATTTTCCTCACCATCATCCCAATACAACATGTATTCATCCAGAAAAGCATGTATCTTAATATAATTAAGCCAATGTTTATTGATGATTTTATTAGCATCATAAAAATAGTTGGGGATTTTGGCATATTGAAAATCTTCCCTTAGAAAATCAAAAATCAATGTCATTTACTTATAATTCATTCCATATAAACACTTGATGTGGTAAAGTTTTATTATAAAATACAATTTGGATTACTTCTTACAGTCTTCATATAATTCTTGATTGCCATCATTTAATAACTCAGAAGATTCTGTATAAGTTTCAACCATGTCTACACTATGAGATGAGTCAATATCATTTTCAACAAGAATATTATCAAGCCCAAATGTATCATTGAACATTTACTTAATATTATCTAGAAGATTGATATTATGGGTATAAGTCTCATTCTCTTGTTCTTTACTAGACATTAATTCAACTTCATTAAATTTTTTATGCCAAACCCACTTGGTGTATTCAATCGGAAATTGTTTTTGAATCAAATAGAAATACGCTTCAACTGTGGTCAACAATTTCTTAAATTTTCATTTACGATAAGGGAATATTATGCATCCATCAATAGATTTATGCTTAAATGTAAAATTGAGAAATTTATTAATCCTTCCTTATAATCATCGGTTTTTCTTGATCCGGAAATCCATGATTTATCAATTTCTACTGAATTAATTAAAAAAGAATATATCAATTAAATATTTTCAAATATACATCTGAAAAACTAACAAATATCAAAAAAAATGTATATAGTATAAAACACTTAAAGAAAAAATATTCATAAAAAACATTCATTAAAAAATATATAATTTAAATCTATTTTAAATTTAAGAAAATTTTAAACTAGTTTTTTTAATGTATAGTTTTTTCATTAAAAAACATAAACAAAAAATATTTTATCCTTTTAAAATTTCTAAAAAAATTGAGAATTGGGTTCAATAAAAAAACACATACTTCACAATAATTTTTAATTAATTATTGAAAACTACTCATAGAATTTATCATTTATGAAAAATTGTTGAAAAAATAAACAAGTATTGTTTAGATTCTAAAAAAAGCAATGAACATGCATTTTAAAATAAAACCACATAATAATTGACACTTATTATGACTAATATGTCTTATAGGTAGTTAATAGTAATATAATCCAAGTACCAAATAATTCCTATACAAATAAAATTTATGGTGGTTATACATGGGTATCATAGTAAATTGGCATATTTTTAATAAGTTAAAAGTCATTCCAAAAAATAAGAAGTGCTTCAAAATATTGAAATTAATAGAATAAAATCAATGATGAAATTCCAAGAAAAAATATTTAGCATTAATTATCTAAATCAATCTAAAGAAACCAAAATCAAAATTGAGTAGTCCAATTATCTCGCTGATGTTGACTATAGTTTAGGTCAAGAATTAGAATCGTTGAGATCCAAAGAATATTTCTGACCCTTAGAAAAGAAAATTAAATATTAGACCACTAGTTCACTGAGGGTTTAGTTTAGGGTTTAAAAGATATAAGAAATGTGTGAATAATTCCTTAAAACTGACTGTTCAGGTGAGAGTCACATTAAGAAATGGTTTCAGGAGGGAGACCTCAAGGTAGAAGTTTCTACAAGGGGTTTCTATGATGAATTAGTGATGAGAATCATCTTATTTTGATGAAGTGGCATGGATAAATGAAAATGAGGAGTAGAAGACTCAGTCTAGGGGGTTCCCAGATCTAAGAGTGGGGGTGACATCACTGGCATGGGGATGAGGTGTTGTCACACTAACAAGGGGGATGTAGTGACGACATATTAGAATATTTGTGTTATTGCGATGGGAGTCCGGGAAATCTAAGAGGGGGAGAATAAGGGAGTGGAGTGATGGGAATCTAAGGAAGCCACCTAATTGGGTAGGGAGCAGGGAGATACTAGTTGATGCGGGAGAGGGGATCACTATGAGGGGTGACAGTAGAGTGGAAATAGGGTTACTATGGGTGGGGTGGGGAAATACATGAAAGAGGGGTCATGGAAGTGGGGTTTTCGGAGGTGGGGTTATCATTAGTGGGAGTGGGGTGATACAGAAATGATGGGAGTGGAGGGGTGAGGGGTTATCGAGGCATAGGTTTGAGGGGTTATCATGGGTGGGTGAAGCGTGATATAAAAATGAGGGGAGTAGAGAGGTGATGGGTTATCATGTCAAAGGGTTGGGGGAAGAGGGGTGAAGAGGGGTTATCATGGTGGGTGGGGGATATATAAGGAGGATAGGGGTAGAGTGGTGAGGGCTTATCATGGGTGGGTTGGGGGAATAGTTTGGAAAAGGGGAGAGGGTGTGGGTATAAAGAAAATAGGATGTGGAGTTAATATTGTTTGGTTGTTTTCTGCATCAAAACAACCTCTAATTAAAGGGTGTTATTATTAAACCCTTCTAATTTTTATTTATATGGGGTTTAAAATAACCCCTTCTAATTTTATGATTCTAAATATCACTTTTTGTCAGTGATAGAGGTACTCGCCATAGTAACATACACTAAGGTCCTATTTGGGTTGAAAAATTAAACCACTATGGAAGGGCACCTCAGAATAATAACCATAGTGGTCCTACTCATGATGTAAAATCATTCCACTAAATAGGTAATCTAAAAAAAATAATTTATTGATATCCATGGAGGTCCTCATTATTGTATTCAACAAAGATATTCTCTATATGATGGTTTAAATATACATTATAGTGTTTATCCACTTGAACAAACCACTTCAAAAGCACTATATTATCTTTTTGTACTTATAAAATAATTTGAATATTCATCAAATAATCCATGATCTCAAAAAAATTTATCCTTTTAACTAGTGGATGTACCAAGAAAATGATCACTATTAGTCCTTTAGTTGAATCATTTTAATTTTATAAAATGTGAAAATATCAAATATAACCGAGAATTAAAATAAGCCATATCAATATGAGTCAATGAATCTAGAGTAAATTTTAATTTTTTTAATTATTCTATGGGTGATCATATAACTGTTATTCTAATCAAATTTAAGAGGCTTGATATGACCACAAATGGTGTTTTATAGATAATAATGACCTTGGTCAAGAGTTTGTGTTTTTTAGTGGATATGTATGTGTGGTAAACAATAAGAGATTCCCTTGGATACTCTATATTGTCTCACTTATTAAATATTAAAAATGGTATAAGGGTACATAATCCCCAAGTGATCTATCAGTCACCCAACAACTTTAGGATAGGAATCTGATGATATCTCAGTACTCAATGATCTTTCCACTAAATTATATCTTAATCATCCAATTGATCGGGTTTTTTTGAAAACAAAAAACCGATTTGTGATTTTAAATTATGGCTCAGTACATATTTTGATGTTTTCACATATTATTTATGTTTTACTAAGAATATTTAATTTAGAAAATTTGTTTAATTTTTTAAATCTTGCTGAACTGAATTAAATAAACATGTTATATAGGATATAGTAACTCTGATCGGTATTTTTTTTGTGAAAATTTATATATAAATAATTTTTTTTGTATGTTTTATCTATTTTAGTGTTTTAATTCTTTGGGGTTCAACATTACAAAACCATAAACATTGATTCAGAGTGGTTGAAATTGAGATTTTTTTATAGTAGTGTCCAGTATTGATGTGATGAGTGGGTTTATATGTAATATTTTGATTTATATTATCCTTTTTTTTGATCTATTAAAATTTTTATTGAGGTTTATTTAGAATGTTATAGTGTATTGGTTGTTGATAGTCATCCCAATTTATGGTAATTATCACTAGTGGAGTTCCAAGAGGTAATTCTAGGATCTAGCGTCCCATTAAAATTGCAATCCAATTATCCTTAATGAATGGACATTGAGAGGGTAATTGATTGTGTTGATTATTTTGAGATAATATGAGAATTAGGGGTTTTTTGAAAGGTCATCTTGATTGTGAATTTAAATACATTTATAGAGTATTAATTTATGATAAAATAATCATTGGGAATTTTGGTCTTGGAGGTTTTATGGGAAACTAGGATTGAGAATTTCATTAGCTATTTGGAGATGAATATGATAAATTTTTTCATGTATATAATCATTGTTTGTTGATAGATATGTATTAGAATCATTTTCTATAGATTGGTACATGTTTTAAAGAATCAACCGGCGCAGTTAGTTGATGTGAGAAGGAATATCGATAAATTTAGTCTTATGAATACTATGTCGTAGTGAGTTATAATAGATATACCCTTTCTTTTTGGATTATGTTTTGTATATGTGTTTACAAGTCAAAAATATCTAGAGTACGTGTTATGAGTTAGGTTACAATGTAATAGCTCTATAAATAGAAGCCTAGTCTTGGTGGTTTCTTCATTATGTAGGAACTAGAAAAAAGTGATCAGATCATATTGGATGAAATAGCATAGTAGACATTGAAAACTATATACATGATAGAAATCACACATTACATTTCAAATCATAAAATAAAACATAGTATATTATCAGATAAATTTACTATCCTCTAGACAATATCTTTGAAAATCAATCATAGTACACATCCTGAAATTTAGAGTAATGGAATCAAAATAAAAGGTGAGCTCAATTTATATGTATGGGAATTCATACAGAAATATCTATTTGAGATTATATAATCCATTAATAATTTGTTAATGAATAAATGTTAATAAAATAATGAAATTCAACTAATCAAATGATCTTGAAAATTAAACATAGATAATATAACTATTATAACAATCACTTGGACATCAATAACATATTTAATAGGGATGAAATATGAAATATCATACATCTTCAATATAGTATTGAGGCCCTATTCCAAGAAATATTACATAAATGGGTGAGGATTCTTCAAAATACTCAACATGTTTTGTCTCATAAATCACACAGATTCTTCTTGGATCTATATAATCTTGATCCCCACTATTTACATAATAAGTCCAATGAATTAATCATAATAATAAAAATGAAAACATAATCAACATTTATTAATAATAAATTGCTATTAATGTTAGAAGAACTATCACATATAATGCTAATAATTTCCCTTCTCAAAAGGATCATAATCCCCTCCAATGAAATATGTTGGATTGTATCAATAAGTAATTTCCCTAATATTTCATAAGTTTAATAAAAGGATATTGATATAGATGAAAATACATTTAAAATATCACTAGATCATTTATTGAGGAAAATATCTTTCCCATTTTGAAATAACTTATTTGAAATGGTCAAAATATGGGAATTTTTGGGGATATTTTTTTAATTTTAAATAACTTTGGAAATATGTAAAGAAATATGTATTGAAAATATTATTCTTGATGGTGGAAAATTTTTTCTTTCGGTACACATTTAAAATAATGATTTTTCACACATTCATTAAAAAGTTCCTCTTTCAAAAAATGATAAGAAGATTTATTTAAAACCATTTTGTTTAAAGTAAAAAATGGTAAAAACGAGTTTAATTATTAATTGTAGGTTATCAAAAACATTCATGAAAACATTTTAAATATAATATGGTCTTAGAATAAAATTAGTATTTGTAAAATTTAAATTGAAAGTTGATTTTCATTTAAAACATTATTTTGAAACTTTTGAGTTGAAAACAAGGTAAAAATAAAACTAATAAATGAAATCCCATGAAATTACAAGATTAAAATATATTTCTGGGATTTAATACTAAAATACTATATAACCCTCACAATATAAAATTAAACATAAATAATAGTTAATTACGAAGAGATTAGGAAAAAAACACTATTTTGTATTAATTTATTTGTACGATATTTTAGCCTCATGTATAATAAAATTAAATTTAATATAATTATATTAATATATCATATAAATAATTATAACTTCATTTATGATCCAATTATAAAATTTTATAACAACTCAACTAATTATTATTTGTTAAAATCATTATTGCTAACTATTTAATGTTTTTTTTATTATTTTTTCCAATTTGGTAGTGTTGTTACATGAATAATTGTCATGTTAAAATAATATGAATTATTTTATTAATTATATAAATATCATACATATTCATTATATACATATTAATTATCATCCTAGAATGGAATATATGAAAAATTAATCACATCGTTTCATGGCGGTGGTAGTCCACATATATGAAATAGCGAAGATACCATTAATTAATGAGTGGAAGAATAGGAAGGGAAATGATATAATATATTTCTAGAATAGTAATTTATATAATAAATATATTATATATATATATAAATTCATTAGATCCTTTTTTATCACCATCAAAGTAAATTGGTGAAGAAAAATGAATTACACCACCATGTGGTGACAAAAAGACGTATGTATGGAAGAGATATATTTTTGTTATGCATTGAATTGAAAGTAGACTAATAGGGGTAGTGACACTAAAATAAAAACATTTAGTATATAGTAGATACTTGTGTTATTATATGGTAATTTTTATATATGTTTTGAATTAGGTACTATAGGAATTAAAAGGGCAACGCTCGATTGAAAGGAATACAACTTATTCAGAAAATATCTTTTTATTAAACCTTAAAGCTTATAGGTGTTCGCATTGTTGATAATATAGCCTCTAGTTCATGGGACGGAGGGCTGGAAAGCTATTTTATTATTTCCTAGAAAATATATAATACTAAAAATCATGAGGAATAGAGGATAAATGGAACTATTTTTTTAATGAGGAAAATTACACACTCATAATTCCATATATATTTTAATAATATATGGTCTTTTATAGTAAAAGCATACCCAAATTGAAAAATATTAAAACAAATTATGGTTAAGGTAAAAATAACACCATAAAAAGTGGTCTTTAAATGTTTACGTTGAATTTATACCCATATCTCTTAATTTTACCCCCTCAGTAAACCCATTTTAACCATAACCGTGGTTACAAGTTTTTATTATTTTTACTCTTCCTTATGACAAAAAATTAATTTAATTTTTATGAAAAATATAAATTATTTTTATTATAAATATTGTATCTATTTTATAATATTATATTTGTATAATTCATATAAATTAGTTTTTATATAAGTTTGAAAAACACCACAAAAACTATTTTTAGAAAAAATATTCTTCTACGTATAAAAATGATGTTAAATAAAAATAATGTATAATGTTCATATCAATGGAATTAATTAGATTATATTAAATAAAATGAGACATATTTTTCTTTAATACTAAACCCAAATTGAAAGAAACCAAATAAATATATTCTAAAGTGAAAATAACAAAAATAATTTTTAAAAAATAGTACATAGATTTATAAAATGATTAGAATATACTTCTAAATTATTATTTATATTTTCATATCAATTATAATAATTTCTATAAATACAATTCTTTTAGATATTTTTATATTATCTTTAAATTTGTTCTTATATAATTATAATTTCTTAAAATAACACATTTTTGTAAAATCAATTTCTTTAAAATTTTCACCCTAAAATAAACTATTTATAAAAAATATAAAAACATTACCCTATAAAAATTAGACATGATTAATTGAAAAATGTAATTTATACCATAAAATTAATTTTATAATATTTTTTTAATCATATTCTAAAATAAAACTATGCATATTGGAAGAATTTCTATTGAAAGAGGTAGTTTGATATAATTGAAGCGTGATTTCCACATATAATAGGTGAATAATATTTGGGATACCATTATAGAGCTATTATATTGGTTGTGTTTACCTTTGAGTGTATTTCCCTTTACTAGACCGTTATTTTAATGGATAAGTATCATGAGGAAACACATTTCTTCTATTATATATATATATATGAATTATACATACCTAATGGAAGACTCAATGTAGCACTCACGATTTCATTTACATGACTCTTTATTCAAGTATTTTGAGTCTCTATATTGTTAAGTATATAATTTAGGTGGTTTTGAGATTATTTTAAATGTCTTTGATGCTTTTCTAGAACTCCAAGTGTTGTGTTCTATTAGTATAAAATGTGCACGACCTCCAGGAAACTATATCAGGGAGAAAGTGGAAACTATGCAGGCACAAGGTTGGTGAAGAGTTTTACCAAACCATGTGAATGACTTAGGGAACCATGGATATTTAAATAGAGGAAAAAATAATTGGTTTACAGTTTGTATAATTTTGGAAGACAACCATGTGAGGGTTTTCATTAGACAGTAACATCTTATAGTTGGGGAAAGATTTTTTAAAATCTACCACTTATAGTTTACACCCTTTAAATTTATGATCTAATATAATTTAACTCCACAAAGAATATTTAATCACATAATCACTCCATGCTCAGAATTATTCTTTCTACTTAATCTTTAGACATAATACCTTTTAATCTGAATTAAATTCTTTGGCCTATGAATGTTTGTTTGAGATATAGATTCATCATTAAGTACCCATTCACCATCATTCTCATTAGATCCATGGTTCTTCTCTATACTTTAACCATAAATCTAGTCCACTTGTTATTGATCGATGTGTTATGAATTGTTTTCTAATGATATCATATTGTACATTTTAAAGGTAACATGTGTTTCAGTTGGATATTGAGGCCTTGTAGAGTCGTTCACTATTTTCTCCTACCATTCCCATATAGGTGGCTTCTCTATTATGTCCACATTAATTATAATTTAATGGAATTATTTTAATTTAATGATTTTATTAAAATTATTGTGAAATAATTGTGTGATTCTTGGTGGAAATCTGGAATATTATTGGATTTGGGAAATTAGTTGAAAAGTGGTTTGATTTTAAAAAAACTATTTTCGATTATAATTTTAAAATTATTGATTTTAAAATTATTTTTTTATGATCGTAACTTATTTTTTGGAATTATTTAAAGAAATAAATTTTTTTGAATGATATTACATGGATTTTAGAATACATGCTATGTGGGGATAAATTTATAGATGTGACCATATGGATAGAGCCTATGTAGTTAGGGAACCTAGTATTGGTCACCTTCTGATGACTTGGTGGATCAAATAGAGGCCTATCATGGATATTTAACTATCACCTAAGCATGATTGAGTGTGTGGATACATGGTTATTGTTATTCAAAATGATTTTAAAAAGGGTTTATTTATTTATTTCCATGGAAATTGTTTTATGTTTTTGATAGAATTATTTAAACTTCTTTTGAAACATTTTTAATAAATTGTCTAAGAATTCTTGTACTAGTAGTGTGAGTTAATAAGTATTTGGAGAAAACCAATAGATTTTATACTAATCCCCTGCATGGGACGATTGGTGGGATTACAAATATCATCTATCAATACACAAGTAATGGTAAGGTACTTTAGTTAATTAGTTATTCTTCTTGATACCATGGGAATATCTTATGGAGTAGGAGCTTGGGTCTTCATTGGTCATTCTTGGGATTATGTGTTCTGGGTGTCTTGGATCCTAGAGTCTCTTTGAAATTTTCAATTTATTTTCATTTTTTCCTCTTATAGTTTTCCACTGTTAAATTTTTTGGTTATATTTTTAGTTGTATTTTGTACTAATAAATCATATACAGTATTGGATGTTTGTTATTATGTCAGTTTGGTTGTTTTGTCTTTAAATTTCAAATCACCCCCTAAATTTTTTTAAGGCCCTCAAAATGTATTTCCACACATTGGTGTATTTTTTATGTCACCTAAGGCTAGTAGAAACTCCACCAATTCTAAATTTAATGATGAGTTGTATGATGTTAAAAATGGTATCCACTTTTCTAATCCTTGACATGGAAATTTTATCATGGCCAATTCATAATTCTTTTTGTGAAAATATTATAATTCTTGTTCATTCCATGAGTTTTGTTATTAGAAAGGGAAAAGTATTGTTGGAACATGAAACATATTGAATTAAAATAATTATCTAATATTTGTATAGTGAACTACAAGTTACCAAGGTGTTTGAGTACACAAGTGTTTGGAGAAACTTCTAGTTAGTTTCACTTCATCATCACTGATCCAGTGATGATATTATTATTTAATGTATTGATAGTATGAATTCCCACTTTGAAAAATTTTATTATTTGGAATTATAAGGTTAATAAAATAGACAACAAGTAATGATTATTTAGTATAGTGAAATTGGTTGTTTTGAAAATCTTGGGTGAAATACGTTAAAGTTTTCTAAAATTTTGATGATGGTTGAATTATTGGATGCTATGATGTGAAATATGATGATGTGTTAAATTAAAATTCATAAGAAATAAATTGCTAATGAGTGAGACCAAAAATAGTTAATTTTATTGTTATTGTGAATTGAACTATGTAAGTTTCATAGTAATCAACCGAAGGAGGCTAATGAAAATTTAGTTTCACATATACCATAGGTGAACCATCAAATGGTCAAAAAAACTATCATTTATTTTAAGTTCAGGGATATGTTTAATATGATTAATGGTCCTTGAAAATATGAAAATTGAGTTTAGTTCCAAATGATAAATCCACCCGTATTTCTAGAGGATTACAAGTAAGAGAGAAAATATTTTTGGTTTAATAACATGAACCAAAATTTTTAATACATGGGAACACTGATAGATTTCAAAGATAGGTTGGAATTCTATATGCTGGTTGATTTGGCATTCCAACTGTGATAATTAGTATTTCATATTATGTTAGACCAAGGTTGGACATAATAGGATTTTAAGTAATTGTTTTAAAAGCAATTTTATCCTCAATTATTTCAGATTTCAAGGAAAATTGACTTCTTATATTTGACATAAGAGAAACTCATTTTGAAAGTTGATACTACTAAATTAATGAATTTAGTATACTTTTAACCATATTTTATTGTAATTTTATCCTTAATGGTAGGAATTTTGGATTTGGGATTACTAGTAAATATTCTCACAATGATTTAGATACCTTATAAAATTGATTATACAGATAATTTTAGTAGAGACACGGTGGAATAATGAGATATATCAGGAAATATGATTTCAAGGGTCATGTTTATTCTTATGGAAAAATGTTGTGAACTATTTTTCTAGAAATAATAGGAAGAGGGAAACCTAATTTTAGATTGGTGGATGCCTAAAAATATGTCCATAGGATCAATATACATTCATCTTCAACCAAAAAGTATGATTATATGTATTTAATACAGTTCTTTCAACCATATGGATTGATATTTTATGGGAACACCTAGATTATGTCACAATTAGAACAATATGGGACCTCTTAAGTGAAATCTTCATAGTTCTCCATGGTCTAAATCTAGATTCCCATCTCATGTATTTCATGCATCATATTCTTTGATGAGATAGATACAATAGAGTAATTATCATTATTAGAATATAGTTTTCCAAGGTGATTCTCGAACCACCATGAATATTCAATTAGTGAAATATCAAAGAGGAAACAAAGAGAACAATACATAAAGTAAGAAATTTTTTAGAGTTGAGCAGTTGATCATTGATTATCAATATGGTCCCTCAATGGTGAGAGGTACAATTATTTTTAATTCTTCTATTATACAAGAAATATTTGATATGGGTGTTTCCTGATTATTTATTTCTTTTTATTTTGTTGATCATATGTGTTTTCATATTGAGATAATGAAGTTTATGTCAAAAAATAATACGCATATTTTATAAAGATAATTTATAGACTTTATGTGCAAATCATGTTCTATGAATATTGTTGGGGCTTAGTTTCTTTGGGATCTCTATATTCTTGATATGGAATTATATGATTTGATTTTTGGTATCATTTGGTTAAAATCATTCAATCCACACATTGATTTATTTCCTTGATAGGTTAGTTTCACATCTATGGATATAATCGAGAATATAGTTAGATGAAATTGGTATGTAAATACAATTAGAGAATTAATTTTGGAACCTTGGTTGGAATCATATCTTATCAGTTATTATTGATTGATTTAGAATATTTGGATGAGATCTGGAATATTTATTTTCCAAATATTGTTTTCTAGTTTCATAATGTTAACCCTAAAAAATTATCAGATATTCCACCAAAAAGGGCGGTTTAGTTTATGATTGATCTCATATTGGGGATAGTATGTTATCACATATATTTTATAATACGGAACCAATAAAATTGAGGGAATTGAATGTTCGGTTGGAATAATTTGAGGAAAACAAGTTCATTAGACTAGGCACATCTTTGTAGGTAGAATTAGTTCTGTTTATGAATAAGGTGGATGAACCATTTATAAATTCTTTGTATTGTCATAATACTAAAAAAGTACCAATAAAAATACAGTATCCACTTCTATGTATTTATAAATTATTTGATAAATTTATGGGATCACAAATGGTCTATAAAATTTAATTATGTTCAGGGTATCAATAATTGTGAGTTCAAAAGAAGGTTATTTTGAAAATGGATTTCAAAAAAGGATATGGTCATTATGAGTACATTTTTATTCTTTTTGGTCTTACAAATAAACTAGAAAACTTTATGAAATTTTTTAATCCAATTTTTTATATGTATTTTGATTTCATTATGATGATGTTTTTTAATGATATAATGGTGTATTCTATGACAAAGGAGGAACACTAGAAACAATAGGCAATAATTTTTGGTATCTTATTAGAGAATAATTTGTATTCCAAGTTATCAATGATAGAATTATGGGTATAAGAGGCACCGTTCGTGGGAGTTTTATTTATAGAAAATGTATTTTTTATATATCTTGAGAATATAGAATCTATTATCTTATGAAAGCCACTGATTAATGTCTTTGAGATACAATGTTTAGTGGGATTATAAAGATACTATATAAATTTTTACAATATTTTTTATGTTTGGAATCAATGATGAACTCTTTGATAAGGAAATAAATTATTTTTGAATGGAATGAGGAATTCGAGAAATCGTTTCAAGAAAATATTCTTAGAATAACGTCATCTCATATCGCAATGTTTTTAGTGTATGTAGATAGTTTTATATTATACGTTGGGATCTATATTGGTTTGTGTTCTCATCTAAGGATATCATTATGTTTCTAATGGAACACTACAAGTTGGTTTTCATGATAAAAATTAATAGATGAATGATTTGAAGTCAGTTATAGTAGTCCATGCTTTGATGACATGGTTTCATTATCTCTATGATGAGAAACTAATAGTGCTTAGATATCATAAGAGTTTGGAAGACATTTTTTTTATAAATAAATATGAATTTTAAGAATTGTAGATGTATATAATATCTATAGATGTTTGAATTCAACATAATATATAAACCATGTAAAGCGAACTCTATGGTTGATACATTGAGATGGATTTCATATGGTTAGTTGGCTAAGGTGGCTATAAAATAGTAGAAACTAATTTCATTCATAGTGGATATGTATCAAGATTTATCAGAACAAGGGTATGTGGAAATATTATTTTTGGTTTCTATGGTCCTTTATTTGGGTGGGCAAGTTATAAAGGCTCATAAATCTGATCTATAATGTGTTAGAATGAGGTCAAAAATCAATTATGGGGAGACCATTGCGGGTTATTATGTGGATGAGAGTTTAGTGGTGTAGTTTAGTGGTCATATGGTCTTACCATTGTCTTATTTTGTAACATATTCTTACTTCTTACCACTATTTGTGATGGTCTATTCATCTGGAAATATAAAATATTCCAAAAGTGATGAATGTATAGATTTTGTGGGTTGCATGAAAAGAGATATAACAAACTATAACTCAATATTTTCTACCTATAAGTAGGAAAATCCATAGCACAAAAATCCATCAGTTATGTTACACTCTTTATCAATTCAGATATTGAAATGGAAGCAAATAACCATGGGTTTTGTGACATGTATACCAACGATTGTTTAGAAACTTGATTCCTCATGGTTGATAGTGGATCATCTCACAATGATGGCTCACATCATCCATATTAATGAAAATAATATATTGGAGGACAATTCCAAACACTATATTCATAATATTTTAATGTTTTAAGGCATTATAGTATCAATTGTATCTTACCAATACCCTCAGTTTAGGTATCAATTTTTGAAATCCTTAGAGAACCCTTCGAACATAGTTGACAATGGGCATGTCTTATCATCCTCAAATGGATGGACAGTCTAAAAGGGAAATCCAAATTTTGGAAGATATTCTTATGGATTGTGTAATAGATTTTAGTGGTTCCGGTGAAGATCACAAACAATTAGTGTATTTCTCATGTGTAACGTCCCAGATCCGGGTGCCACCAAAAAGTGCCTGATACCTGGTTGGCCACATGGCCTCAAGTGAATTTCTCTAAACAACATAGTTTATTGGATCAAAGCAAGATGCTAGGGTGTAATAGTGGGGAAACTATGACCTCATTGGCAGAGTAAAAACAATGCAATAAAAATAGTAACAATAACTGAAGCCTAAATACCATAAAATAGAAATAAATCGTGGAAGGATGAATGTAAATCCAACTAAAGACACAATATATATATATATATGATACATCTAACATTTATCTAAGAAAACACCCAATCAAGTCACAATTTTAGAAATTAATAAAAAAACAAAGTAAAAAAGAAACAAGTAAACTCCATCAGCATCGCAGGCCTCAGCTTGGTCACATGCTCTTTATCTCCAACAGCTATCAAGTAACTAATGAATAAGGTTGCTTGCCCTTATCTATACCTACAACCATATAATTTGTTTGGGTCCAAAATTGAACCAAACAGGGTGTGAGGAAAATCCTAGTAGACACCCCCAAAAGGATTTGTGCATAAATGTTAGTGAATATATATATAAGGAAATATACAGGAATGAAGAAATAAACTTTAAAGTACTCAATATTAAAAAATCCTATAGTTTTCAATTACATTAGTTTATATTTATTATTCAATCCATTAAATTATTAAACCTTGGGATCTATCCTAAGCTCTATATCCCTTTGTGTAATAGTAACAAATAAGATGTCTTAGAAGACCATATATACAATCAAGTAATACTGAGTCCAAGCATGCATTTTGGCATGGAAAACTCATCAAAACCATTCAATAATTCATGAAAACCCCTCTAGAAAAGCTCTCATGGTCTATCCACTTTGGTTTAACATAACACCAATTTATTAAATAATGACCCTCTAGAAAGATCTATAGTCTAACCCATTTTGTCTAACACGACACTAATAATTTACAAATGACCACCTGGGAAGCTCTCAAAGTCAATACCCCTAGATTAACCTGGCATCGATAAATTATAAATGACCTCTTGGTAGCTCCCATGGTCAATAACCCATGGTAAATCATCTACACCGATGCTTTCATGGTCCTATGTAAATAATGATGAATTCCCCAGAGTCTTCCTAGTCATGGGCTATCATGGTCCATGGAAAACAAAACTGAGCACATAATATCAAAGCAGATCATGTGATATGAAACTTGTACATGGATAATTATTTACAAGCATACCACATAGGGTTCATATAATCATTCATAATCCCTCCTAATCAACCACAGCATGGAAAACATGGAAAGAATAATAGGCATCCAATACTAAAAGGCCATAAAAATCAATCATGGGAGATGCACCCACGGGGTGTCCCATAATCAAGGTATCCAAACATACACATAAGAATCTACCCTTTATCAACTAAATAAACCATAGTAGGTGATAAAAAGGGTTAAATTAAAAATCAGGAAATACCCCAAACATGGGTATATGGTACATTAAGCATATATAATCTAAGGGAAAAAACTAATGGCACAAACCACCAACCACGATATGTCACGATCGATATAATTGAACGAAATCCCTTTAATCGGCAAAAATTCACATAGATATATAGAAAAGTGAAAAACACCCAACCTTGAATAACTCATAAGATATGATGAGTCAAGAAGAAAATATAAAGAGTAATTGAGAACTCATTGGCGGGATTCCAACACACTCGACAATGTCTAAATTGATGCTCGAACGGATAATCTGGGGTTTAATCTTTATTCATCATTCTCAAATGATCATGTATGAAACACAAGAAGAAGATGAAACTTCCAAACATGAGAAACAACCCCTCTCCGATATATCAAATAAAAAATGTACTTGGAGTGTTTATTAATAGTAAACATTGTGTATTATCCTCAACTGGCCCCCACATAAACAGGTCATCCATGTAATCAAAAGACATAGTACTCCATAGATACATGGTTTGTAAGAAACTATGCGTAGCTACTGGGTATATTGTGTGTACATGGAAGTATATGACGTGTACTTTGAAAATCCCCAATTCATCCTTTTTCCTCAAAACAACCCAAAATCACGATCCACACCTGAAATGAAGATCTATGTTCTTAAAAACTTCACCCCTTAAGGTAATTCATGAAGGGGAAGAAGAAACTGTGAACAACTTCGGTCACTGTGATTGTATATCAGCCTCTCTCTTCTAAGTCTCGTCTTGTACTTTCCCATGCGGCCATACCACCCATACCATAGGAACAAAACATCCATGGAGAACCTTCATTCTTTGATCCACAATCTAAATAGGGTGTTCTGTGAAGGATGAATCCACCTCCAACTCAACCTCCTCAGGTTAAAAAACATGAGATAGTTCTGAAAGGTAACATTGTAGCTGAGAATCGTGAAAGCGTTTGTGCATAGCTTGGTACCTCTGAGGTATCTTCAACCAATAGGAAACCATCCCTAATCTCTCTAAACCCTCAAAGAGCTCGATATATCTTGGTGAAAGCGTCCCCCATCACCTAATCCTCTTGTTTCCTAACCTCATTGTGACACCTATGAAAGCATTATCTCTGACCTCATACTCTAGAGGTCGTCTTCATTGATCAGAAAAAGATTTCTGCAAAGATTTTACAGTATCCTTCATCCTCTAAATCAACTCATCATGGGCAGTGGTCTCCTGAACAAGAGGAGGTCCCAACAGAGCTTCCTCTCCTGCCTCCAACCAATATAGGGGTGATCAATATTGCCTTCCACACAAATTCTCATAAGGTTTCATCTGAATCATTACCTGAAAACTATTATTGGGGAAAAATTCCAACAGGGGTATATTTCTCTCCCAAAATCCTCTGAAACTAGGTTTCATTCTTGAATCATGTCCTCCAAAACGAGAAATGTGTTCTTGGAATGGAAATCTATATGTGAATTCTATGTTTTACACAGAAGAAAATATGTACTCAAATCCCTTTGTAGTCCCTTATAGACATGAGAAGTAATCTGGGCATCCCTGTTTGAAAGATAGAGTGCGGAAACCCATGAAAATATACAATTTCTTGGATGTACAAATTCCCAAGATCATCAACACTAGAGGTTTCCTTGATCAGAAATAAATGTGAAATCATTGTGATCCTATGGTTAGCAACCCATACAATATCATTTCCTCGAGGAGACCTCAGCAAACCTGTCACAAAATCCATTGCGACTTCATTCTACTTATACTTAGGAATGTTTAACTATTGTAATATCCCTTTCAGCCTCTAATGATCTACCTTCACTTGCTGATAGGTGGAACATCATATGAAAATACTAGATACATACATCTTCATGTCTGGCCACCAATACTAAGGATGTATATCATGATACATCTTGGTTACACCATGATAAACTTCCTTTACGAAGGCATGAAAATCTCAATAAAATCTCCTCTCATATTTCTTCTAACACCCATACGCTTCTATGAAAGCACAAAACATCATCTTCACCAATGGTCTACCAAGAGTAGGGCCTTCTCCTAACACACTCTATTGTTGGAATAGGCCTTCAGAATCTGATAGCTTCCTCATTTTCAATCGATCCAGTAGTGTAGTGTAATAACTATAGAATAAGAAAATGTCTACATTTTTAATTGTGAACCTTCAAATGCATATCTGTGAATAAAACCATAAGCTTCCACTCACTAATGGCCTCCTGAACTACCTGTATTTATGTTATCCTACTCAATGCATCAACCACTACATTGCCTTTCCCAAGCATGTATGAAAGCTCCATGTCAAAATACTGAATGTACTCAACCCACCTTCACTATCTCAAATTCAAATCATGCTGAGTAAAGATATATTTTAGAATTTTTTGGTATGTGTATACCACAAAATTCTCTCCAAAAATATAATTTCCCCAACAGCATAAAGTAGGTACAAATACAGCTAACTTGAGATCAAGGGTTGGGTAGTTCTTCCCATGTGGTCTCAATTGCCGAGACCCATATGGAATGACTTCTTCCCCTTACATAAGTACTGATCCTAGAAATATACAAGATTCATTGTAATACATAGTGTAAATATTTCCTGACTAAGAAAAAATCAGTATTGGTGGTAAAGTCATTCTTTATTTCAGCTCTTGAAAGGCTAAATTGTAGGAATCTATCCACAATTATTTCACACCCTTCATATTCAATCCCATTAGTGGCGTTTCTAAGTGTGAAACATCCTATAAAAAGATTATGTAGTAAACATATGTCCCCATAAAACATCACACCTAAAATATGTTCTTCGGATGCTCCTAGGAAACCATTTAACTCACTGTCTTTGGGTCTACTTATACTCTTGTTTGTGAGATAACATGACCCACGAAATGAATATGATCCATCCAAAAATGGAACATTGAGATTATAGAATATAATAGAGGATCTCTCAGTTTACTCAGAATGATCTCGAGATGGGTGGAATGGTTTTTTCTAGTCTGAGATTACACCAAGATATCATCCACAAAGACTACCACAAAAGAATCCATGTAAGGATAGAACACTCAGTTCATCGGTTCCATGAAAATTTATGGCGGGTTCACGAGAATGAATGAAAAAACCAAATATTCATTTTAACCATACCATCTTTTAAAGGCTGTAAAAGATATATCTGATTGTATAATGCACAATTGATGGTAATCGGATCTCAAGTAAATTTTTGAGAAGACCTAGGCTCCTAGAAGATAATCAATGATATCATCAATCCTCTTTAAGGTATATTTTTTTCATTATCGTCAACTGGTTCAGCTTTCGATAATCCACACAAATTATAAGGATAACCTCTTACTTCATTGAAAAAAGAACAATCGAAACCCAAGGAGAAGTACTGGGTTTGATGAATCCCTTTTCCCGAAACTCCTATAACTATTTCTTGAGATCCTATAACTATCATGTGTCCATACTATATGAAGTAATGGACACTAGTGCCACTCCTGGAATAAGATCAATAGGAAATCCACCCCTCTCTCTAGAGTTAAACCTAACTAGTCATCTAGAAAGACATCTATGAATTGACCAACCACTGGAGGAAAGTCCATCTCTCAAGTCCCATGTTCATCAAAATATAAACTAGAAATCAACGCTGTAATTAATCTCAAACCATGATGCTTCGGTCCAACTATGCTTTCCTGGACATCCAATTCTCCCTTTCATAGAAAAGATCCTCCCTCTGGTGATGTAAAACTCACCCTGCTGAGATAGCAGTCAACAAAGATCTGAAACAAGAACAACCATTCCATTCTGAGAATGAAATCAAATATTGTAATCTCTAAGACCTATAGGTCCCATAATAAGTAAAACCCACCAAACTCAAGAGGTCACTCATTGAAATGATTTACACTTTCCATCCTAATCCCCAATGAAGTGTCTAGCGTCATAACATCATTACAAGTAAATATACAGAGCCCAATGATCTCTACAATGGAAATATATATATAACTATAGGAAGACCCGATATTAAAAAGAGAAAAAACTAAAACCGAGATAACTATATTCATACGTCTAACTGTAGTGGGTCTGGTATTATTCTCTTGTTGGGTATGTTCCATCGCAAAAGTCTACCTTATATGGTGCCCCTGTGAACCTAGCTGGATACCCTAAGTAGATCCGCCCTATTTTTGTTGAAAACCTATCATCTGGCTTCCACGTCTACAACCACCTCCTCGACCGGAATGGACCGATGAACTCCAGTTCCATGACTGAGGAGAAACTGGTAGTCCTGCTCCAGATTTTAGAGTCATAATAGATCCCCTCTAACTAGCTGATGGTGAGAACATCTGGAAAATACTCTAAAGATTACCCATATTGCAGTAAGATTGGCACAAAACTGGGTATCATGGGCACTGAGTTCTCATGCACCCACTCTTCCTGCACTCGTATCACCTTACCTAGCTACCTGAAGATAAATCACTGCTACTAGAATCATCGCGCGAAGGCACCATGCGGTGTTTCTTGATCTCAAATTAAGGATTACCAACCCTGGATGATGAACAACCCTATATCATAGCTCCCAAGTCCCTTAAATTGCACTCAATAATCAATACCTGATTTTCTATTTCAGTCACTAATGTCCGCCTGAAAACCTTCACCTATGATAAGATATCGTATCTGAGATCATCCTCAAATTACTTAGCTAGTAATAACTCGTCCCCCCAAAAAATGTGTTAAGTACTGAAGCTCTATAAAGTGAGAATAGTAATCCATCATAGAAAAAACACCCTTCTCCAAATGTTTAAACTCCCAGGCATAGTCGAACCTCAATGTCTCATCATATAATTAATAATAAAAGGTCATCTGAAACTATTCCCAAGTTATATCATGATGATTTTCTTTCATGTGAGATAACATCCCATCATCACTTGGTGGAATCACGTAGCATGTAAGTCGTGAGATTCACCCTCCTCTAGAGAGACGTCCCTATATGCTCAAAGATAGATATCATGCCCTCTAACCATGACTATATAGCTTTTGGTCCTCTATCCCCTGAAAAAGTGGGAAGATGATACTACTAGAGAACCCTTGTCAACTCTTCCTTATTCATGGAAAGATGAATTTCTCCTTAAAAGGATTACATCAACCTCATAAAGCATTCACGGAACTGTGCATTAGCACTTATGTCTGTTATAACAGCTGGTGCCAAGACAGGCCTGATAAAAGTATCTTCTTTTGGTCATTGATCTACCATTTTTGGTGGCTAATCATCACCATGCATCTGGAGTACAACTAGAGGACTTCTTGGTGGCATGACTCTGTAATTTCAAGCACACACATCAGTTCATGATTATCAAGGGAATTAATTTAGAAGCTCTAGAATAGAACAGGTGAAGGAAATAATCCAAGTTCTACAAAATATGGTTGCACAGTGTGTATAAACACTACACTGTGTTTTCCCTTAAGCTTTAACATGGGTATGTACCCTTTCCAACCTGGTCATGTAAGACCTAATTCACAAAACGTGTTCCTCATGAGACATGACGTGTACTTAAATATTTCCTCCTTCCCAAATTCTTCTAAATGGATAGAAATACATTTTTATCTCCTGCTATAATAATACATAGTGTGCACACTTTTGACACGACGGGTACCATGTATGTTCAATCCACCTGTATTGTTAGTCACACTGCCAGACACACGGTTGAAAACTACATGGAATTTATAATCTAGAAATGACTTGTACAACCCAATTTTCATCCACCAGTATCATTAGTCACATGTCCAGATACATGGTCAATTACTACATGACATGTATAAGCTAGACACGGTGTCTGCAACCCATGTTACATCCACCAATGTCGTTACTCACATGGTCCTTTATAGCACAACATGAACTCATAGTACACGGTGTGTTCTACCAATTTTTTATCAACCCTGTGAATCTTCTCACACATTTACATCATAGAGTCAAAAACTACACATCATTTATATATGGTACATGGAATGTACATAAGAAAAGTCCTTTCATCTAGAATATATGTACACATAGCATGTGTTTAAAACATCACACATCATGTTGTCTGGGTTTCCGGATAGTAAGTATATGAAACTTCTCCAGAACCCTAAAAATCTTTAAATATATCCATGGAATTCTATGTTTCGATCTTTGAGATCCCATACTCTCGGCGAATCAATTTTGGGATCCTTATTCATATCATAACTTGACATGATTCAATTAATGTTCAAACATGATCCAAAAAATTATGACTCAAGAGGGCCCATAACAACACATGGAAAAAAGATTACTGTCTATCCAAATTAAACCTTATATACACCAATAAAATATCAAAATAGTTGGTATTTCTATCACTACATCTATGACAACAACATGCATATATAGCACAACATCTATCGCAACAGCATGCAATCAGTAATGCACCCTAAATGGAATGACAATAATGCATGACATGTGATCTCCAGAAAGTGACAATATGAGGAATCAGATGGTATACCCTCATCTCATCAGGTTGTAACAGAAATATAACCACAATGATATCAATCATAACAGTACAAAACAATTGAATCACCCACTGGTGAAATCAAATCAACTATAACAACTGAAAAATCATAAAAATTACAATATTCGAGGTATCTTGGATTTTCTCTGTACATGAGGTAGCTACTACAAATAACATCTTATTATGAACTACATATTCCTTCCTATACCAATCTTTAGGCTCTAATTAGTAAGGTAAATCCTAAAATAAAATCAAACCTCTAATGATTCCACTTTTTAACATCCAGGATCCAGGTGCCACCCAAAATCGCCCCATACCCGATTGGCCACATGGCCTCAAGTTCATTTCCCCAGATTCCAGAGGTTTCAAAGTAGAAACGAGAACCTAGGGTGTGCTAGTGGGGAAAATATTCCCTCATTGTATGATTAAACACAATGAAAATCAAATAGTTACAATAATAGAATAAGTAAAACCATACAACATAAATAAATAGTGGAAGACTAAAAGTAAATACTACATAAGCCACAATATATATATATATATATATATGATTCATGGAATATGTATCTAAGAAATTATCTAAACAAATCAAAATTTTGTAAATAAATACAGAAACCAAAGTACAAAAGAAACAAGTAAAATCTAGCAGCATCGTCAGCCTCAGCTCAGTCACATACAATATATCTCCAACAGAAATCAAGTACCTAATGAAGAAGGGAGATTTCCATTATCAATACCTAAAATAATGTAATTTGTTTCTATCCAAAAGCATTGCCCAAATAAGGTGTGAGAAAAATCCCAGTAGGAAAGCACCAAAATATATATCCGTAACTATTAGTGAATATATATATATATAACAGGAAATATGCAGGAATGAAGTAATAAACGAGTCAGTACTCAAAATTAAACAATCCTGCTACTTTTAATTACATTAATTTAAATTTATTATTCGATGTTGAATCATGTATACCATGGGATCTATCCTAATCTCTATATCCCCTTGTGTAATAGGAACAAAATAGATGTCCCAGAAGAACATCAGAATAATCTTGTAATACCGAGTCCAAGCTTGTGATTTGGCTTGGAAGACTCACCAAAATCATTCAATCATTCATAAACAACACTTTAAGAAAGATCTCATGGTCAAACCAATTTAGTTTAACACAAAACTACTTCCATAAATAACGACCCTTTGGGAAGCTCTCACAGTCTAACCCCTTTGGTCCAACATAGCACTAATCATTTACAAATGACCACCTAGGTAGCTTTCACGATCAATACCCTTAGGTCAACAAGGAATCAATATATTATAAACAACCTCCTGGGTAGCACTCACTGTCAATACCCTTAGGTTAATAATCAACACCAAGGCTCTCATGGTCATGTGTAAATAATTTGGATGTCCCCATTGTCTTCCTAGTCTAGGGAAATTATGTTCCATTATAAAAAATAGTGTGCAGATAATATCAAAGCAGCTCATTTAATCTAAATCTACCATAAGGATAATTATTAAAAATAATATAACATGAATTTCATACAATCATTAAAACTACATCCTAATCAACCAAGGCATGGAAAACAAGTGAAACGTAATAGGAATCCTAGACCAGATGCCCATAAAAATCAATCATGGGAAATTCACCCACGGGGTGTCCCATAAACAAGGTATATAACCTTATGCATAAGCAACTACCATTTATCAGTTAAATAATCCATAGAAGGTGATAAATCGGGTTATACTCCAAATCTAGAAATACCCCAAATGTGGGTATACAGAACATTAAGCATATATAATCCAAGACAACACAGCGAAAGGCACAACCACCTACCTTGATTTCTCACGATCAATATATGTAAACTTCGGCCCTTGAATCCATCTAAATTAGCATAGATCTATAAAAAGGTGAAAATGACCAACCTTTAATAACATGAAAGATAAGATGATTCAAGAAAAAATTCTCTATTGAAATTGAGAACTCACCGATGGGATTCCAACACACTCGACAGTGTCTCAATCGGATCTCGAACAGAGAATCGGGGGTACAATCTTCATTCGTTATTCTCGATCACTCCTGTACAAAACACGAGAAGAATAAGATGGTTCCCTAATTCAGACCCAAAACCAATATGATATATCAAATAAAAATAAAATTACATGGCGTGATTATTAATAGTGCACACCTTGTATTAGTTTGAATCGGTCCCCGACTTAAGAGGGTCAGCCAGGTCATCACATGACCATGTACTCGGCCATTACACGATTAGTATGCAGTCATGCATGGCTATTGGGTACATGACATACACATGGAAGAAAAGATCATGTATAGAGGACATCCCCATTTCTTCCTTTTTCCTCAAAAACAACCCAAAATAAATATTCATGCCAAAAATGATGATCCGAGTTCTTACTTTATGAAATTACAATTCTATGGATTTGATACATATGTCCCATATTGAAGCATTGTCTGGGAATCCATTTCATTATCCAATTTTTTGTATCGAAACAAGTGATACATCGCTACATGTACCTAACCTTGTCCAAAATATAATACAAAAGATTAAATGGATAAAATATAGGATATATATGAATCATAGTCATCATAAATAATATAAGGATCATCATTAGTGATCTTGGTCATTTGATGTGACTGATCATTTGTTTTTTAAAATTTTTCCATATTTTGGGAATTTGTTTTTGGTAAGTAGGGAATGTTTTCTCCTCAATACATAGTCCCTTTTTTAATCATGAATGATTTGGTGAGGGGTAATATTAGTTGTATTCGCTACCAAGGTTCATTTCAGTGCACATTGTGTTCCATGTATCTCAGTTAAAAAAGTTCCAACCTAATAAAGAATGTGATTCGATGAGATCATGTTGAAATAGAGAAAGATGTTATATTCATTAATTTTCCACTATAAATTTTGTATAGGTATGATAATATATTTCATAGGAAATTTATTTATCTGGTGAAGGTTTTATGGAAACATAGTTAAATTCAGGAATTAACATGGGAGTATGAGATGGAAATGTTAGCATAGTGGCCCAAAATCTTCTAGGAAAATAGTGGTTTTTTATATTATGGGTGTGGAAAGTTCAATGTTAGGGATAATTTATCATCCTTATATTCAGGTACATGAATATTTATTCATGTGTTTTGACTATATATATATATTTTGTTATGTTTTGGGAGGTTCCTAGGGGTTTTGGAATGTTTTGTACGTGCAATGATTGTGCATGGTTAGTAAAAACCCTATAATAGCTCAAAAAACCCACGAAGTGGAAGACAGTGGGAATTGGAAAGGTTTATAGTCTTCATAGGTTTGAGCCAACTTTTAAAATTTCTTAGGGGAAAACATGAAACCTAAAATAGAAGGGAAAACATGGTTATTTCCTGGTTTTTCTAACCTTTTGAGGGAACCATTTGATGTATTGCATTTAGAATATTTCACAACATAGTTGGCACGTGATTTTCCAAATTGAGTAGACTAGCCATACATAATATAGTTGGAAACCCTAAAATTGTTGATATCTCAAAATAATTCACTAAGTCCTCTTTAATTTCACAATCACGCTAGATCCCGAATTCATTTCTCTCAAAAGGATTGAGAGATAAAAAAATTGATCTAAAATCAATTCATAAGTAAATCAAAGTGAATCTGAGATCTGGATTCATCGATAAGTACTTATTTTTTTCTCATTCTTTTTAGATAAAAGGTTATTCTCTGTATCTCCCTCTCTCCCCCTCTCTATATCTCTTGAAACCATATATATAGTCCCTTATGGATATATATATATATATATAATATGAATTGATTTATGATGAACTCATATTAGATATTTGGATAGGAATATGGATTTTAATAAGGTCTTGAGGTTTTATAGAGGCATTCATTGTTTTAGCCAGTTGTTGAGATGTGGGTGGATTTTTTATTATCTCCACCTAATTTTCAATATTATGGATTAGTTTTAATTACACTTTTTATTAAATTTTTTTTGTAATCTGTGGGTTATTATTGGTAAAAATACTGATTGTTATTGTCTTTTGAAATTTTTGACAAATTTTTTGTATTTCAGAAAACCCCTTTGGTTTATAAATAAAAATTCATTATTTTAATATTATTGTTTTGTTTTGATTCATTTATCTTTTTTGATGAAATTATTTAAAGAATGAAACGTTTTTTGAATGGTTTTACATGAATTTTTTTAGACATGGTTGTTTTGAGAACATTAATTGTTGTGACTATATGGAAGTAGAATGTATCATTAGAAAACCTATTATTTTTCACTTTGTGATGTCTTTGTGATTAGTGAGATACTATTCATGAGTATTGAAATTTCACCTAGTCTTGCATGGGTGTGTGTGGATACATGGTTATAGGTATGTCAAATTATTGTAAAAAGGTTATTATTCATTGTTTATCTCTTTCCATGGAAAATTTTTCATGGATTTGATAAATTGATTAAAAATTATTTGAAACTATTTTTATAAAATTGGAAAACAAGTTTTCTCCTAGTGGAATTAATTGGGATGTCATTATGGTAATTCTTTTATTTTTATACTAAACCCCTATGTAAAAAAATCAGTGACATGGAATATGTCATCTATCAGGAGATAGAAAAAGGGAAGGTATCTCATTTTTTTAGTTATTATACTTAATACCATGAGAATATCTTGTTTTGCAAGATATGGGATCATGTATAGGTGTTCATTAAGATTATTTCAACTTAATGTATTGGATCTTGGAGTCTCATTTACATTTTTAGTTATTATCCTTTTTTTCTCCTTGTACTCTAATATTGGTAAATGTTTTGGTTATGCGTTGAGTCTTATTTTTTAATCATGCATAATATATGGGACTAGATGTTTATTTATATGTTAGTTTATTTTTATATATTTAAAGCAAAATTAATCTTTCAAATTTTCTTGAATCCCTCTTTATTTATTAGAATCCATTGGTGTTTTTGGGATGTCTCATAGAGCTAATACCACTTCTACCTCTTCCAAAAGAATATAAGGAGGGGTGAGATGCTATACTCTGGGATAACTCATATTTTCTTTCTATTTTTATATTTTAATGACCCCCTCCCGCAAATTTTGCCACAATTAAGGGATATAGATAGTGACCCAGAATCCTCGCCACTAGTAGGCCCTTTGTTGATAACTAGCATTGAGGGTATATAAATCTTCGAGTATGGGAGGAATTACCCTCAATAAAAAGAATAAAGATCAAGAGATAAGATAACAAATCACCAAAAAACTCCATCTTATAATATAGAGGTAAACAAAAAACCATCCCATAATGAATGAATAAATTAAAAATGACACATATATAATTTCCCAAATAATCTAAAAGAAAAGTATATAGTATCGACTATACAGTAACTTCATGCCAATCTTGAAATATCAAACTTGGTTCCAAAAGTCTTCCATAATACCTGAAAAACGTTTTGTATGTGTATTGTGAGGATAACAAGTATAACCAATGGATACATAACTAAGGTCTCAAGTGAACATGCGAAACGTTAATGCTAATATGTTAGAGAACAAATAGAAGAACAAAAAAGAAACTATACAAGTCATCTAAACAAACCAAGCCTCACCATGGATTTCTCACCAAATCACGCATCCAATATAATAATTTAACACCATGATCATAAAAAATAATAGAATCCCACTACCACTTCCCCAAGGATTTTATACTCTCACTCCCCAACGTTGAATGTCATATTCTTCTATTCCTTCTAAACATACCACATCACATTGTGTCATATCACATCCTTTCTATAGAAACATTTTCCACCACATAACATCACATAGAATCGATAGAGTCTGGGTCCATCATATCACATCACATCCTTCTCGGAGACTCCAATGCCAAGGCCATCACATCACATTCTTCCAACAAACTAATGGTCCACCACATCACATCACATCTCAACTACACACACCTAGGTTATCACATCACAACCCAACTAGGACCGAAGCAGTAGGGTATCATTAACATGCAGGACATAAACCTCATTCCCTACAACCAAAAATGACCCCCAAAACATATCAAATCACACCACATCACATCTTGGACCTAGATATCAGGTCCATCACATCATTAATGGGTAATCTAAAACACCAACCCAAATAAATAATGTTGAAGGAAGTGGATGGGAGAGTGGGTAGCCAGCCATCCATATCACCACTATCTTTGATGTTGGGGAAAACACCAAAAACTCAACACATTTGAGAATTGGTAAGGATATCCAACCTAGGTGGGGAACATATAAAATAAAATAAAAATACATGGTATATAGGTAAAAAATGATACACAAACAATGGGTGCACATAAATGAAACTTTAACAAAAAAACCACCACCATTCCACATATCAACCATCACAACCACTTCAACCACTATATGAAACACACTATATAACCACCCAAAAATACACACATCATTCCACTTTCCCCTTACATGTTTTTCCAAATTAATTTGTAAGTTTTTTCATGTCACATAACACTTATCATTATTCATTATATTTATTTAGTCCTTTTATCACAAATTCCTTTCCATAATATCTTGTTTATTTACCAGCCTATTTTGTTTCATTTATCTCTCAGTACATCCCATGACATATAGGGATACTGACACAAGCACTCTACACAACAACTGACCCAAATCAAACCACCACCACTACATCACCAAACATCCATCATAATCATCACACTACATTTACCAAGCCATTTCACCACATAATTAACTCATCATAGCCATCATGAAGCTCTATCACAACATACCATAACAATGCCACTACACCAAAACCACTATGAAACAACTAATACACCACAACCACCACACCAAAAACACTTCACAAAAAACACTATACCATGTCAGTTGTGAAAAATATCACAACTTCCTACATAAAATAACTTTTCACAATAAATACATACTGACCAACCACTACATAATTACCCCATGTACTGCACTTCTAGACTAGTAACTAACATTTATGCACAATATCCCAACCCATACAAGGAAACATAACAAGAACAAGAATACATATCAACCAAAAAATAGGCTTCCATTATTATTCATGTGCATAATCACATATCTTCTTTATTTATCTTCGGTTTATCACACAATCTAGATATTCATGGTTAAAAAATTATTAGAAAAATATATCATCATTATCCATTTATGCATGGAGATATCACAAAAATAACATATAAATCCAAACAACTACAGTGAAAAAAAGTATAACAACGACCACTATTATCAGAATTGGTAGTAGGTAAGCGTAATAACATTTATAACATATATTAAATAATTAAATAATATGATAATTACCCATTCCAATAAATTTTATACTATATAATTAAAAATATTTTTATGATGAACCTTATTATCCACACCAATTGTATAAAAAAAATTGAGGATCTCATACATATAATATAAATAGGTGGGAATGAGGATCCGCTACCTCATGGAAGGTTTCTAATCATGTTTTTCACTTTAGTATGAAGAAGAAATAATATGTTAACCATAAATACACATGGAAACCCTGGATCAAACTACACCATAAAATGGTTGAAAAAAATCATCCCATACACTCACCAAACCAAAACCACACCACTATAGTGAGTCTTCGAAGAATAATGGAAGGAAACCCATGGGAAATAGAAGATAACTTGCTATGAATCACAAATGGGAATCCATCAGAACTGAAGGATTTAAGCATGGTGGAAGAGGGGTAGAATATATACACAAAGAACCCAAAACATCTAGGTTATGTAACACATTCATGATGTGAATTCTTTGTGGTCCCAAAGATTAAAAGTTGTGAACCACATACAAGGAAAGAAATCCCTATATATCAAAGTTTTTTTTAATTTTGTTTCCTTCTCTAATTTTTAATTTCAAATTTTGTACTTAATTCACAATGTTAATATATTTCATGGATTCCCCTTTTCTGGTATACAAGTCGTGATACTATCTAGCTACACAAGCTGTGATTTCTCTAGTTACACAATTCTTGAATCACCATATCACAATATAAATCATTTTCACATCATAAACCACCACATGTAGTACTCCAACAGCTCTTAATCTATTGATACCTATATTCCTTATTTATACACACCCAACTACCCAAACAGAAAATAAATGGGCTAGAAGGCACAGGCTGTTACATATATCATATTCAATCATTGATCCATTTCATCTTTCCCCATGATTATTGTTTTATGATAAATGAAGTTTGTATTGTTTTACTCTCTAATATTATGTCATGATCTATCGACTAGGGTATCTATTACCTACTATAGTATTTCACGATCTACCACTCATTTATACCATTCTATTCAATGGTATATCTTCATGGTTGAGATACAAAACCATATCCTTGGGAAATGTTTCACATATAGTTTCAATACAATCATGGAATAAGATATTACATTAATTAAATTCATAGGGTTTAAATATGTCAACATGTGTTGGAAGAATAATTTTTCTCCCTGAACAAGTCAAACAAACCAAAACATATATAAAATAATAAAAACAATTCTTTTATTTAATAAATATTCACCTTGATAGTAACATTTAAAGGAATCACATTCCAAACTTTACTAAATTATAAACATGGATAAAATAAAATTAAAATATACATGGTAAGTAACTCGACCTTTTATTTAGAACCATTTAAAAACAACCTATTTAAATCCACCATTTTATTTTGTGTTTTCATTCAAAATCTTCTTCATTTAAGATTTAATTTAATGCTAAATGAACATAAATTATAAATAATGTTTATCTAGATATAATATAATTAAAATTTCTTTTAAAATTTAATTGATATATGTACATTATAAAATCTACTCTTGAAATCATGAAATCCAAAAATAAATTTCATAGGAACTTGTTCGACCAAAGATCCAAATAACAATAATTTAAGAATATATTTTGTCCTTTTTAACTATTTTTAGAACCCATACCCATAGAATTTATTTATTAATTCATTTTCCAAAATGATGACACAATAATAAAATCATTTTCAAGAACATTATAATCAGTTAGATAAGATGTAAAAGAAATCACTATTCTCATGGGGTAAAGTCCACCAACATCAACCTCCACACTTTTATTTATATAGATCTTGAACCAACAACTTTCAAACTAATGAGCATCTATAGTAAACATAAATACCATGTAATAAATCCTAAAACCCAGTTATATAGAAATACCAAAAATGAAGAAATATACATAAAACACACTGGGAAGTGTTATTATATCATAACCAAATGAAAATTTATACAATATACTATGGATAAATGTATGATATTATAGTGTCAAAAGATGTAATATTTACTGGAAATTAGAGATTAATTTAAAAAAATCACTAGAACGCATTAAATTATTCAACATCTGATATACATCAGTATAAATGATATGTGATACTGAAACTACAAAGAATTTGTGCCTAAATTATGAATTGTATAAGATAGAATCATCATATATAAATTATTCAACAATAATTTGATTGAATTATACTCTAATACCCATCCCATTTAAAACTATAACAAAAAACTAATGAAGATGAATAAAAAATGTTAAAGGGGATATATTTTCCCCAAATTTGTATAGATAATAAAACCAAGATCATCCACATAAAATATAAGGAAAAGAGGCAAAATAATGATCCAAGAGGTGTAGTTCCCAATTTTTATATTCAATCTAATAAAATATATCCTAAAAGAAGTTTCAAATAATCACTATAAATACACCAAAACCCCTCTAAATATGGTATTAAATATTACTGAGAACTTAACGGGAATTTACCATCAACTGGACACCCCACTATATGGGCAATGTTGTGTGAATTGACTTATGATGGCTTAAAAAGTGGTATAATCCCATTAGTTTTACAATCAAACATTTTTAGTCTATCTTTTAAGTTCTATTTCAATATCATTAGAAACCTCCACCTTCTTTCAATTTATTAATTAATTTAAAACACATTTTCCTCTTTTTCACAAGTCCTGCTATCATTAAAATAACCAATCATGTATTTAAATAGTGAATAAACTCTCTTTCCGTAATCCAAATTAAAAAAGTCATTTTTCACACATTCTAGATAAAATTAAGCATTTAATTCCATCTCTTATAATGATATAGAAACTAATACACTATTATGAAAAAATCCAGTTCAACCCTAAAAATAAATTTTCATTCCCCACAAACCACCTCAATATATTATTATATAGCTAAGAGTAATTCAAGGATTCCTTGAGAATATTTATAATTTCATTGTAAACATTAGAATACATTTTTAACCTTTATATACCCACTGAAAAAGGATGTAACTTAATAGAAAAATAATAATCACATGAAAATGTTCACTATCCTTAAGAGTTACTTGACATAACCAATTATATTACTTCATATCATGCATGGATTCTTTTTGATCCTCTCTATAGACACCTTGAACTGATATCTTGAAATGATTATTGTAAAAAAAATATGAAGACAAGTAAAATATATTATATAAACGTAGGTTAATGATGGTAGAAGATGACATCTAGTATACCACTATTGAGAATAGTTACTTTTCCCTGATATTTGTATTTATATTTCTAGGTCAATACCTAAAACATCAAAGGGTCTACTTGATCTATCACGATGATCCATTGTAATACATCTTAAATCCTCAAATATTTTATGGAAATTTAATAGTATGGATTATCAATTCCCAATAGTTTTAAAGATGGTTATTTTTAAAAATGGAAACCAATGTGATGTATTGGAATATCAATAGATAAACCATCCTTCATAAAATAATAACCATTAAATATAGATCTCCTTAATGGGGGAGTATTATTTTTCAATTAGACCATAATAAATTTGATATGTATACCGATGGATGTTCCTAAATCCACATTGTAATGTGGATGGAGGATCCAAAACTCCACCATGTTAGTTTGAGAGCAATATTTTTCTCTATAAAAAATTCATTGTAACTATATTATTTCATCTATCCCATGTGTTTCAATATTAATTAGGATGAATAGAAATACCCCATGATAATATTTTTATGGGACATAAAAATAATAATCAACCATAAAAATATAAAAGGTTTTTTAAAATTGGGTTTCATACAAAAAAAAATTGGGAATATATTACCGAGAGTGATTACATACATATGTTGATAAAAAAACATCCCACTGAGATGGTTCTATAATATATCACATGGCTCTACTGTATACAAGATAATTTATTATCTAATTTAATTGAAACTATCACCAAACGAGATAAGAATGAAATTGTCCTCTATATTTCATTCAGATAGTAGTACTTACATTAATCATTTAAGATATAAAAAATAGATGTGATATATATTAATTTGATAAAAATGTGTCCGTATACAGACATGATTTACTAGATATCAATTTAATTTATCTAATTTTAAATTATCAATATATTGTTCTCTTATAAAGTATATGAGATAAATATTATTTGGTTCACCCAAGGAAAATAATATTAAATCTATATAATGAAGTGTGGTTATAAAAATATAAGCACAAATAATAATTATGACTTTAACTTATCTATAAGGATAGAAGGTAAATCCCATGTTGAATTGGTTGAGTAATAAAATAATTTCTTATCAAATGGACATGAAAAAGTGTGTGGAGATCTGTGGTTAAGTAAAATTAGATATAATATAATATATGTTTAAAATAGGGAGTCACATAAACTAGGTGTTTCAATCTTTTATAAGGGATTTAATATAAAATAATCTTATAATGACTTCATAGTACACTATTAATTGTGACGAGAATATACCATTGGTAACCTTTGGATGCTCTTTAATGACATTATAATGCCTTTTTAACATAATTCTCTTTTACTTAAGTTTTCCATCCATTACGTAATGTCAAGACATAGGAACTCAAATGGTGATGAGTGCACAAAAATTTTCTCTCTGTTCTTAGGTTTCTAATTTTGTTTTATTTTAAGTCCTCCCTAGTGTTTTTTCAGCCATTATGTGTGACTCTAACTCCCTATACATCCCTTGAAAAAAATATTCAATGTTCTCTTCCTAATTATTATGTTTTTGGTCCCTAATCACATGTTCTTTATGAAAATTATTTCTTTCTAGATGATATTACTAAGAGAAAATGTGTTAAAGATAATCAAATATTTCACTTATTTACTAAACCACATAAGAATCCACTAACTACTATTAAAAATAAATTAAAATTATAAGAAATATAAAATTTAAAATATTGAGAATAATAGGCTAACAACATAAAATAAAATTAAAATTACGTCAATATTCATAAATTGAAAATATCATGATTCATTATTCTGTTAGATATCCAATGAAAATAGAGAGAATAGTTTTTATAGTTGTGATGAAGAGAGGTTTTCACTCCTCCTCAAATTAGTGATAATGATCTTGGCAGTTTTATATTATCAGGATGTATCTAATAGCCTTGACTTAGTCCCTCGCATAATTTTTATATTTTATTTATTTTGGATTTATTGATTTATTGTATCATGTATTCAGTATCAATACATTATGGAATTTAATTTGTTCTTTTTTATGAAGACATGTATTAGTGAAAACTTGGATTACATCCATCTAAAATATTTATTTATATTCTTTGAAAAATTGTTTTAGTACTCAATCTACTATATTCAATATCTCTCACTCTCTAGGAACTTACTCAATGTGGACTTTATTTTCATCCCCTACATGATTTGGTTTGGAAATACAAAAAATTAAATATTGATATTCCACTCAATATATGAAAGTAATCTATATGGAATGAATATAATTTTGATGGACCCTAATAAGACTTATAGGCCCTTCCATAGTCTCCCATCATTTTAGTAAATATTTAGATTAGAATGGTGAATCTTGGATATATAAATTCTTTATGTATGTTAACTAATCAATATATTATAAATTGATGGGGAATGTAATCAATGTAAAAACTGTGAGATTCTATTAAGATGACGATTGTATGTGGGGATTTAATGAGACATAAAATTTCCACGAAAATGGATATTGCATTGTGAAGTGTAGTTTTATTAGTATGGGATCTAATGTGAGGCATGGATAAGGAATTTATTATGTATCCCTCAGAATAAATCATTGTGATATCACATGTTTGCAAAAAAAAGTGTCACATACAAGGTATCATTGGATAAACATTGTATCTTGCATTGGGGTGAACACTTTTTTGTGGAATACTCTTATGATTCTCCGTAGTTCCACATGGAGAGATAAATCCCACTAATGGATTTCCTATAAATATTTTTTGGCCTATAATTCTTTCATCAAGGTCTCCCACCAAGATATGTTAGTGAGGTGGTGAAATATATAGGGATGGTGTAGTTTTCATTAGTGGTTCAAAAATTATTGAGGATTTATAAATTATTTTACATTGGAGATGTATGATTGTCTCATCCTTAAAAACCAAAATATATTAGCATAAAAATATAATATTAGTTCTAAAATTGAATTAATATGATGATATTTGATTTAATGAATTCTCTATATCATTTCTGTCTCCCAAAGATAAATAAAGACTAAATCAACTGATATTCATAGAAAAAAATATTTCAACTATTTTAAAAATTTTATGGGATTTTATTGGTTTATTTCAAGATTAATTATTATGATCATGAATATAATAAAACTATAATACCATACAAAAATTACAAAAAATATCTCAAAATTAAAATAAATAATACTTAAAAACCAACTAATAAAAATAAAAAATATGAAAACTAGCAAGAATATATTGAAATCCTCTAGAAGTGATTTTTCATTGTGGTTCCTCTCGACTGCATTAAAGGATTATATACCTTTATATTAATGATAGAAATCCAGGATGGAATAGATTTCGTACACTAAACATAAAATACAATTTCCCAATAAATAATGAGACATGTGTACTTTCGACCATTAATAGTATAAATATTCTTGGATTTCACAAATAATTGTCACACATTCTAGGAATACATAAATTTCATTCATCAAATAGATTAGATATTCCCAAGTAAAAAATAAACAAAAAAATTGTTGTATGTTGAATGGATATCTTATGTCCTTACCCTATAATAATTATTTGGAAATTAAAATTCATCAAATCTGATATCAATTATGTTTATGAATGGTTATATTGATTATTTTATTTACTGATTTTATCATCATGGATAAAGGATAGAAAAAATTCATTTGACTTGAAATGGTTATATTAAGATTATAATATCAAATAAAATCAACCTTCATTCTATCAAATGGATATAAAAAATTTTATATAGATAATTTAAAAGTATTTATCTAATTTCCCACTTCAGTTAGTGGATTAAGAAATTAATTTATACCTTGATAAAATTCCGATTGATTTTTGGGTATACCATATAGCGACCCATTATTTTCATTCATATATATAATATCTTGTTAGATAAATATTCATTATATTACATAATGATCTATGGTAAAATTATATATCTTTATAACCCTTGGAAACATAGATACATAAATAATTGGTCCATAAAATATCGACATAATATCCCAGAAAGTTCTTCAAAACTATCAAACCTAGACATATAGTAATTAATTATATTCACTATAACATAGGAAAAGGGAAACAAAAAAATGGTGAGCTCACATGCTTTATAAGGGTAAATATGCGAGACATAAATGATCACATGAGAAAATGGTATGAGATCGTAAACATACCATTAAAAAATTACACCTTATATATCATATATCATAATTTTGATTCATAGAATATATCATGTAATTTCATAAGATATCAATATTATAGAAATAAAATAATACAAGTCGTTAGACAAAAAAAAATTCATAATACATTTGTTTGTGGAATACACATAATCTTAGAAATTGAATTCCTTGGTTTTCAAGGATCACTTAGAAGACTGTCATTATAGATTGGGTTCACTCCCTAACCCATCCTAGTAGTCAAGGTTCACTCCCAATTCTATCACAGTGTACATATTACCTTATAGAACTAGATTCACTCCCAATTCATTTTTATTTGTCTCATTAGATATCTGTCTTTAACCAATTCATCTGATGGACAAATAATTTTAGGGGAGCTCAGATTCTCAGTAGGCATAAACAAGGGATACAAAAATGACCACTTGAGAAAATGTTACAAGAACATGAAATTATCATTTGAAAGAAATAACCTAAATTTCATATATTATAATTTTGATTCATAAACTTAATCTTGGTATTTAATAGGACATGAATAATAAGGGAACCTGCGAACATGAGTCATTATAGCATAACATTGTCATCATATATTATTTTGGGTTATAAAAATATTCCATAAAATAATTTCCTTATTTGTACAAGGAAACTTACAAGAATATCATTATAGATTTGGTTCAATCACCAACCCATCATAGTAGTCAAGGTACACTCTAATGACTATCACAGTAGATAGAGTCCCTTAATAAACTTGATTCACTCTCTATTATTTATATGTTTATCTCATGATATATATATCATTTCCCAATACATTTGAGACATATCATATTTTTAAGATATTATTTATAGATATTATATGGATTGATTTAGAGACCAGGCGTTGAGATTACATAGGATTATGGGGCCTGGTGTGCCTAGAACAATTTTTTTTTAATTTTTTTAAATTTTTAATAGAATGTGTGCTTGGTTTTACTAATAAATTGTAATAAATCCTAAATAGGTACCCGAATCAGAAATATATGGGCACAATTGAACTCATAATAGTTGTTTTATCCTAGTAAAGACTTAAATTTGGCCGGTGTGGGTCGACTATGAAAATGTTTTCATGGGATGTAACAGGGATAATATAATTTAATAAAAAATATTTTCCTCATAGTAACAGTGTTTTATTATTATTATTATTTTTTCAAGAATTAAGGGTTACCACTATAACCATGTAAATCATCTGAGTTCTAGGGAAGGAGGCCTCTCCAAAAAATGGTGATGGATCATGGATCAATGATCAATGTGTAGATGATTTTAAAGAACACTGCTGATAATGAAAAATCAATAATCCTTCATTATTAAATGATTCAAATCAAGGTAGAGAGGTTTTTTCTTTGTGATTTCCCCATAATTGGTTTTCTATAATGAATGTGAATTAGTAAATGATAAAATTTGTCTATGGTTCAATCGTCTTGCTGGATGTGGATATTTTATATGGTTATCGGGATTTATCAAACCCAAATCCCACATACTTGATTGTTGGTTAGGAATGCTTGAACAATGATGATAACCCTTTTTGATAGTGCATTTTCTCCCCCCCTATTACTCACATTATTAACCGTTGGGCCCCTATAGTTGAGGATAAATTTTTTGGGAGGCTATGAATGCTATCGGACCCCTAAATTCAAGGAAAAGATACAAAATAGGCTAGATCTATATAGATCAGGACCCAAGAAACTGAGATCTTTGACCTTTTCGATATCCAAAAATCAAAGGATGAATAGAATATTATGGGAGTATAGACGTCTTGTGGGATGACATGGGGCCATGGGATGCGAAGGGCTAGCCGCATGATGAGGTGGGCTGACTGTAAGGAGTAGTGCGGGTCACCACAAGAGACTTTGGGGAGTGGATAGGTTGTAACGGGAAAACGGGCTGGTCAGACCCTGTGCGACAAGAAGAGGACGATTCCATAGTCGACTGCGGTGGTCAATCGTGACCCACATTCAATTTAGGTGTCGCATGGCCATGATATCTTGGGGTACGGTCGACCACAACAATAGATCAAGTTTCTGTTGTACGTTTTACCATGGGGTAGTCATGCGGTCAACCTCGATAGTCGACCATAGTGGTTGACCACCATAGTCAATTCACTCGCCTAGTCACCGCCCTCAGAAATTTCCAATAGCCATAACATTCAAATGATATTTTTGTTTGTCGAGCCATCTGCAGCGATGTTACCCTGAAGATGAGATGATAATTTTGAGATATTGGGGTTGAGATTTTATCTTACACCTTTATAGGCTCAAAATTTTCCCTTGGTCTTTTCCTCAAGGGTTCAGTATGAAATCACATCCACATTACTAAATTGTATTCCCCTCTTACAGTTGAGCCCCAGATAGAGTTATGTTATCCCTCCATGGGACTACAACGTTTCTCTATCAACCCTATTGGAGTTTTTGGGTGTCAATATTACCTCTAAGTACAAGTTTTTGGACCTCCATATAATGGTCATAATTATTACGTTTAGTGGTATACCTCTGTATCTCTTAAAAAGATCCCCTACTCTACGAGATGCATCAGCAGGGGTAGTGGTATTCACTGGTAAGGATCTCCTACATTATGGGTTGATTTAGATATATTTAGTTGTATTCTCTAGGCATGATCCTCTTTTTTGTATCATAATCATCTATGAACAATGAATTCTCTTTGGTCATGACCCAAATGAGTTATCCCTATAAGTGAGTGTCTCTAATTATATCATGGCTCGAGGAGTGATATATACTAGAACAAGCATAATTTGAGTAGAATCCTATGGCTAGTAATTGCTTTTGACATACCTCTAGACATTGTGTCTGGGATTGATTATATCTATATGTTCTTCTTATATGTGTTGTAGACATATACGTATGTAGAGCTGACTGAACATTCCTTTGAGGTATTTCATTTGTGGTAAGTACTTTTTGGTATTCCTTTTTAGTTTTTGGGTGTCCTAAAAAGTATTTTTATACTCACCCCTACATGGGATTTTCCCTCACATGTCATGTATTATGTAGATGACCGAACTATCGATAGTGTTCTAGTTACACGAGGACTAGGCGGTGCTTTGTGGGACTTGAAAGACATTGGTGTAGTCTGGTCTCTTTCAGACAGCATTTCCAGTACACCTTTTCTTACATGTGGGTATTATGGTTATAGAATATTTTCTATTGGTGGGATTTGTTTCCCTATTTACTTCTAGTATTTTCACTATTTTACTCTTGATGTGGAATATAGTGGTTTTCATGTGTGGTCTACATAGTGTCTATTTTTTCATTTCAGCATCTTTGGCTAAGATATGTATATGTGTGTGTGTGTGTGTGTAATTTATGCTCATTCCTCTCGTTTATGGGATGCAGTGACATTGTGGGATGGGGAGGGGTGGGAGCATGATACAGTGGGGCTGCCAGGCAGAGTGGAGGCAGTCATCATGGGAAATAGTGAAGAGCGGAATGGTTGGGTCAGGATGGACCCAGTGGGTCGGGTCCGACCTAGCAGGCTGGGTCACACCTGATGAAAATGTAGTAAGATCAGAACAAAATCAATTGAGGTGGTTTAATGTGATCCACGGTTACTCCAACTGCTATGTGGAATCGATAATTGGGTTTATAGTCAACCATCGTGGCTACTTGAGCTGCCACGGTTGTCACAGGGTGGGTAAATCAAGCAGCCAACCACCAAGGTAGGTGGACCGATTGTGAATTTAGTCCACATGCCCACTTAACTCCCTATAGTATATATAATTTCCATAACATCCACAAGTTATGTCTTTTTGATGATCTATCTATGAAATTGGGGACCTGACAATGAGATATTCCATTTGGTATATTGTGGAGTGTTTTTAGCTTGTACCAGTATAGGTTGAGATCGTTCCCTTGATCCTTCCCATGATGGTTCCTTGTGGAATTACATCCACATTACAATATTGTAGTCCCGTATATCTTTTGAGTCCTAGATAGAGTTATGGAATACCTCCTTAAGACTAGATATATCTTCTCTCACCCAAGGTGGAGTTTTGTGGAATCGATGTAACCTCTGAGAGAATGGCATTGGTCGTCCATCTAGAGGGGTCCATCATTAGGTTTTGTGGTATTCCTAATCTATCTGGTCATGATCCACTATTTTACGAACATCATCAATAGGGTTATTGGTTTTCTCTGGATAGAATCCCCAATGTTGCAGGTTGATCCAGATTGGGATAGCGGTATTCTTTGGGTAGGATCCCATTTGTGTGTATAATAATCTTTTTTGAACAATGCATTCTCTTTAGGTGGGCCCAAAATGTTCTATTTCTCTTTGTGAGTACATCTGATTATATCATGGATTAAGGAGTAAGATCTCCTCTAACAAGTGTAATTTAAGAAAAATCATGTGGATGGTAATTAGTTTTGAATTACCTATAGATTGTCTTGGACTGAGTATGTCTAGATGTTCTTTTTATATATGTTATAGACATATACCTATGTGGAGAGAACTGTACTTTTCTTTTGGGTGTTTACTTTGGGTAGTTTCTTATGTGGTATTTGTTTCTGGTTTTAGGGTGTCCTACTAAGTATTGTTATAATCACCTCTACATGGGATCTGCCCGCATGTGTTGTGTCTTGTGCAGACTACCAACCTTTAAATGGATTTGTAGGGAGACCAGGACCAGGAGGTGCTTTGTTAGACCGGAAAGACTATGGTGTGCTCCAATAGCTTTCAGAAAACATACTATGTACCTCTTTTCTTATAGTTTTGACTTGAGGTTACATATTCGTTTCTTTTGTCGGACTTGTTTTTCCCTATTTACATTCATTAAATTCACTATTGTACTCTTGTTGTTGGATATAGTGGTTTTGATGCATTTTATTCTTAGTGTCTTTTTTTCAATTTTAGCATTTTTGGCTTGGTGATATCTGCATGCGTACAAGTACTTTTTTCTAATGCCTCCCATTTTTTGTATATGCCTACTTAGTGCTAGTCACCATCCCTTGGACAATTGGAGGTAGGCTTTGGGTATTCACAGCACTAGTCCCTCTAGGATGGGTCATGATAGCATTATAGGGATATATAATTCTATTCCACCCTTTACATAATGGAAATAAAATAGATCTATTTTACATGACCATGAAATATTCATTATATCATAACCTCTAAAAATGAAATTTATTTCTTAAATATTTCTTCATAGAATAATCCAGGGAAATTAAATTAGTTTCATTAAAATCTCATTAATTAATCATATTTTAATCTATAGAAAACCATGGATTTCATAAAAATATATTCATCATAATCACAAGATATTTGAGAAAGAATAAGGATTGTATCATTGGATTATATCCCTATTAAGGGATAGGAATCATCAAATAATGTTATATTATTTGGGAAATTATTTTAAAGTTCATTAAGAACATTTCCTAATAAAAATATCCTTTTTATTTGGAAATAAAAATTCTAAAATCTAAAAAATTTATGAATATTTTATAAAACATTTTCATTGAAAATAAACACACACAAAATAAAGAAAAATGAATCTTCAATGTATTTATCATTGATTATTTTTGGAAATTATTTTCATCTTAGTTATGTTAAAATAAATGTATTCATTAGCACTTCTGTAAAAAAGGAAAATGTACCTTATTCAGAAAACTACATAAATATTTCTTTTAAACATTTTTAAAAATATTAAAACATGGGTAAAATGACTTTAAAAAATAATTAGAGAATATTAAAAAAAAAATTGTAACTTTTTTTAGAAACCAGAGACATGGTATAGAAATGATTTTCGATATAATAGATAAATAAAGTTGGTTTTCATTAAAAAATTAATTTGGTTTTTTGGGTACATAAATAGAGGAAAATGAAATGAAAATATTTAATTTCTAGAAGTATCTATATTAGTATAATGTTCCTTGGACTCCTGATAGATAGACCACAGTATTCCATCAACCAAACATACTTATAAACAATCATGATTAAAAAATGAGATTCTTAAATAAAACCCTTACCATTTTGGTAACATTTAAATCATAATCCCCATGAAATAATAAATTCAAATGAAACATTAAGTATATCATAAATAATGACTATCATGATATAAAATTTCAAAGAGATGTACAAATACATTATAAAAAAATATGGTTCCATGACATAATGTTTATTCAATTTAAGACAATATCAGATGAAAAATCCTTACCCCTTTGAGAATCTCTAAATAAAAATCTCAAGAAAGGGTTAACCATATACGCATTTATAAATACATTTATATATCATAAAAATAATAAAAAAAATAAATTATTGGAAAATTTAGACACCACATGAAAAAACATGTTGTGAATATGGAACAGGTGGCAAAGAAATAAATGTGAGAGGAGAAACCCTTACATCAAGTTCTACTTACATTGAAATAGCTCTAGCCTCCTGCATAAAAAATTTAAATTTATTGTACATATACAACCAAATTATGTTAATACTTATAATATCATAGATGATACCTTTATAACATTTCAAAAAATATTTATGATTAATTCCATATTAAAACCATTGTTTCCTAGAATTAACTCTTCCATTTCTCATGAAACTTTTAGTACAACAGTTCTGGTCCTTATAATTGATCAAAGATCCATAATATATTGAATCTAAATAAGGATTTAAATATCATATATATCAATTATGTCATGACCCGTCCCATGGGGCCTGTGTCGTGACTACCCAAAGCCCTCCTTCCATAGGCTAGGGGTTGACGACTAGCACCCAAGACGTAATTCCCTAAAATGGGAAGCCATTGCCTTTATAACCTGTAAACACTCACATCCACGTACACAACGAGATACCAACACAACTAAACTGTATAAAAAAATAGTGCTGAAAAGTAAAAGGGGTTGTAATACAAGCCCAACAGTAAAGGTACAAGTACAACTAAAATACAATACAACTGAAGATAGAGAAAAAACGGCAGCTACTGGGTCATCCTCTGAGGTTCCTACTTAAAGGGTAGGTATAGATCGCCTCCTTATCACTCCACATCTGTTCGTCTCCTCCATGTACTGACACACCAAATGGTCTACCTCTGGGCACCGTCCAGTCCTATTACTCTCAGCCTCAGTTAGCTTTTTCTGTCGTCTGCAACCAACAAAACAAGGTGGGGGCATAACCAGTGTAGGGGTGAATATAACGATACTCAGTAGGGACACCGAGACCCTCAAGGTTTCACAAAAATTTCACAAAGGATAAACCACATAGTATGAAATCAACAGATAACCCTACTTAGGTATATGCCCATACATATACCTATGTTATCAAGTAATCCATCTCAGTCATGAGGAAAAAACATAAAAAATAACTCACCTCAAACAAGGATTTTATTATAGGGATAGTATCAAGTAACATCCCCAGTCACGTGGTTGAAACATTGGTTTCGGGAGAACTACTCATATATTGAATACAGTGGGCCTGTAATGACACCAAGGCACTACCCACTAACCTTGGACTGCTAAGGTACTCCTCCTGTCGAGTACCGTGGATCTGTCGCATCACCAAGAGCACGCCCAACCGTGGGTCTACCGCATCACCAAGAGTGCTCCCCCTCATAGCCTGCTAAGGTACTCCTCCTGTCATGTATTGTGGGTCCACTACGACACCAAGGTGCTCCCCATTGTGGGTCTTCCAGGAAACCAAGGTGCTCCACACTATGATAGTCGAGTCACTCTGAGTCGAAACGGTCAGCAGTCGTTAGGTCTCAGCCAGCTACTAGGTCTCTACACCATGCTCGGTCGTTTCCAGGAGGATCCGCTGCACAAGCTACTGTTCAATACTCCAACTGTCACTAAGTCCCAAGAAAAAGTATCTCAAAGGTCTGCCACGTCATAGGGGTCTCAACGCAATAGACGGCGCATCAATCAGACGTTCGATCTATGAGTTATTAGCATTTTAGTCCCGGGGGGCCGGTTGGATTTGTGCTCGATCCAACCTGATTGTTTCCCTCCTAAATCCAAATATCAGTGGGGTGTCTCTCAAAGGTACTTACTCGCTCCAAGATTTCTAGTGTCGCTGATGTTTCAACAAACAGACATCTGGTGCCAAAGTTATGGCCAAAAGAAAGTAAATGGGCTATAGTAGACCTGAGTCTGGTTTGAACCGGTCGGACCGACCCAGTTCACGTCGACCCATCCCGACCTATCCTAGACCACTAGGTCTGGCCAGGCACACATTGAGGATGACCTATTGGGATGGTCTAGCCCGCTGGGTCCAGCACGACCGGCCGTGAGGGGTCGCGGAGGGTCGTGCGTGGCCGTGAGGGCGCGAAGCCACGAGGAAACTCAGAGGGCCAGCGGGCAGCACAAGCCAGGGCAGCTCGGAGGAAGGCGCGAGCCAGGGCGGCTCGGAGGGATGCGAGCAGCGCGAGCCGGGGCAGCTCAAAGGGCCGCGGGGTTGGTTTTCCAGGGAGGCTGGGGCGCCGCGGGGGCACATGGCCCGTTCATCCAGGAGGGCTGAATGTCGTGGGTGGCTCGGCCGAGGCGCGGAGCCAGGGCACATGGCCGGTTCAGCCGGGAGGGTGAAACACCGTGGGCCTGGCATGGGTCGTAGAGGCCACGGGTGTAGGCTCCATTGGCTTCGTCACCTTCATCGCCTTTTCGCCTTCATCGCCATCGTCGCCTTCATCGCATTTGTCGCCTTCCTCCATTTTTATGATTACACCAAAGAAGAATGGCAGAGGGGTCCGACCATGATGGTTTGGCCCGTACGCTCAATGTTAGGGTGGTAGTATATGGCTCAACAAGAAAGAAGAATAACAAGAATAAAAATCCCTACAATGTTTTACTCCCAAACTACAAAAGAAACCAAGGTATGAGATACATGAAAAGTATTATCACACAAATAAACCCCCTACATTTATGTGGGAATTGAGGTTTTTCTCCCAATTAAAGGGGAGTTTCAAGGGGGTTTAATCTTGGGTGGTCCCCACCACCATTACCTCTCATGGGAGGTTAGGCTTAGGTGGACCCCACCACCATAACCTCTCATGAGAGGTTATGGTCTAGGGGTCCCCACCACTATCTTCTACAAGGAGGTTGGTTACAATAAAATAAAATAAAAAATATGTTTAATTTATTTTCTTTTTTTTCCTCGAAAAACCCAAAAACTAACTTTCACCCTGAACGAACAATCATCGAGGTGAAAATATTCTGAAGAAAAAACTGGTGCTATGAGTTCAATGGTGCCCTCATATTTCAATTCCTAGCACCAATTCAAAAGATAGAATAACTCTCTTGCACGTTTACTGAACATACTCGAACAAAAGTTCAGAAATTCATTCTGGGCACTCTGGGCCTTAGAATCACGTGCCGACAATTTTCGCGGACTCGTAAAATTCCCATTTAATTACAAAAAATTACATTTAAATTCCAGTTCTTTACATTATCCCTTCTCAAGATTTACGTCTATGTGAGTCACAACTCAATCAAAGGGAACAAGTGGGGGTACTGAGCATGCATATGATCCTCCCACTCCCATGTACTCTCCTGGAGGTCCCTGTGCTGCCAGCGAATGTGAACCAGAGGTATCAACCATCCAAGAAGGAACCACTCCTATCGATCCTCAATCTCTACTAGAACCTATGGAAATGTATCCCCATCGTCAACATCTAGATCACCATGGTCCATGATGTGAGAAGGGTCATGCACATATCTCCTCAGCTGGAACACGTGGAAGACGTTATGCACTCGATTCAACTTAGGTAGAAGAGCTAAGCAGTAAGCTATCTCTCCAACTCTTTTGAGGACCAGAAAAGGTATTATGAACCTTAGATATGACATTTCACCTCATCCAAATCTCCGCAAAAATCATTTAGGTGAGACCCGTAGAAAGATGTGGTCACCATCCTTGAACACCAAAGGTTTTCATCCCCTATTGGCATACGACTTCTATCTGCTCTGTGCAGTCTTCATCCACTCTTGGATGATCTTCACCTTCTTTGTGGTAGCATGTACCATCTCTGGTCCCACGAGTGCTAACTCCCATAGGGCAGTCCACCACAAAGGTGATCTGCAAGTTCGCCTATACAATGCCTAAAAAGGTGTATTCCTAATGGTGGAGTGATAGTTATTGTTGTACGCAAACTCCAACAAAGGAATGTGATCCTCTCAACTGCGACCGAAGTCGAGGACACAAGAATGAAACATGTCCTCGAAGGTCTGAATGGTATGCTCAGTTTGGCCATCCGTCTGAGGATACAAGGCAGTTCTCAAACGAAGCTACATCCTGAAATCCTCCTACAACCCCTTCCATATACCGGATGTAAAACGTGCATCACAATCGGAGAAACTCATTGAGGGTACTCCATGTAGCCTCACAATCTCTTTCACATAGAGGTGTCTCAAGCTCTCTATTGAACTCGGTTCTTTGATCGGTAGGAAGTGGGCCGAATTAGTGAGTTGGTGGAAAATCACCCAAATAGGGTAATGTCCTCTGGATGTACGTGGATGTCCTTTGACGAAGTCTATAGATATACCAAACCACTTTCACTCTAGGTCCTCTAAATGTTGAACCAAGATTACGGTACCTGATGCTCTGCCTTCACTTGCTGATAACTGTGTCATCAAGAGACAAGCTCTACAACTGCTTTCTTCATTCCTGGACACCAGTGTTGTCGTTAAAGATCCTACTACATCTTCTCCTTTCCAGGGTGTACCGCTAGAGGGGATGTGTGGAACTCCCTCAACACTTCCTCCAGAAGTAACCTTAGTACCATAGTATGTCCTCTGAAGAGGATGACGTGATCCCCAACTTTATAAAATCAATTATGTGCATGTCCTGTGGATATCTGAGCACGTCGAGCCTCGCATTCAGCGTCTCCTCATTGCACCTACGTGACTCGCTGATGAAGTGGGGGAGTGACTATAAGAGACTGAAGAAAAGCTACTCCATCTTTATCCATAAAGGATATCTGCAAAGCAGCTAGTTGCTTCGTCGCCTCACCTAGAAGCTGTATAATAGATCTCCTACTGAGTGCATATGCAACAGCGTTTCCCTTCCCAGGAGTATAGACTATCTCAAAGTCATAGTCCCGGAGAAACTCAAGCCAAAGTCACTGTCTCGGGTTTAGGTCCTTCTGATGGAAGATATACCTAAAACTTTATTGATCAGAGTACATGGTAAAACACTCACCCATCATATAGTGTTACCACATCTTCAAAGAAAATACCACTACTACTTACTCCAGTTCATTGGTAGAGTTGTTCTACTCATGTTGTCTCATTTTTCAGGAACCATATGCGATCACTGCTCCCTCCTGCATCAGGACACATCCGAGTCCGGTCCCTAATGCTTTACAGTAAACTACATACCCTACACCCTCCTCTGGAAGCCTCAAGATGGGGGCACTATTCAGCTTCTGCCTCAGCTCCTGAAAACTCTACTGGCATTTCTTCGACCAAAAAATGGTTTCCCCTTCTTCGTCAAGGTTGATAGTGGTGCTGAAACTCTAGATAAATCTGGCACAACCCTTCGGTAATATCCAGCCAAACCCAATAAACGTTTTACCTATATCACACTCATGGGTGGCTCCCAAGTATGTACCTCTTAAATAATTGCTAGATCCACTGCAAATATAGCCTCCAAGACGACATTTATGAGAAATTGAACCTCTCAGATCCAGAACTGGCACATCGAGATCTTACCATAAAGCTGGTGCTCTCGAAGTGTGTTCAGTACTACCTGAAAATGGTAGGCCTACTCCTCCTCAGTAGTCGAGTAGACCAGAATGTTGTTGATGAATACTACTACGAAGCAATCATGGTACATCTGAAAGATCTTTTTGATGAATCCCATGGACACTAATGGAGCATTGGTTACACCAAATTTCTTAACCAAGAACTCGTAGTGGTTGTACCGACACCTGGAGGCAATCTTATGGAAATCCTTGTCTTGTACTCTGAGCTGGTGATAGCCTGATCTGAGCACTATCTTTGAGAACCACCATGAACCCTTCAACTGATCAAAGAGGTCGTCAATCCTTGGGAGTGGGTACTTGTTATTCACAGTCACCTGATTCATGCACTGATAGTCGACACAAAATCTCAATCTCTCATCCATCTTCTTGGTGAATAGAATTGGGGCTACCAAAGGTGAAACACTCGGCCTGATGAATCCCTTCTCCTACAAATCCTCATGTTGTAATCGTATCTCACGAAGCTCTGTAGGAGCCATCCGATATGCTGGTGTTAATGTCGGTGCTATCCTGGGGTACAAGTTAATGTAAAAGTCCACATCTATGTGAGGAGGTAGACCTAGGACATCCTCAGGGAAAACATCTTCATACCAGTCCACCACTATAAGATAATTTAGACTCTCCACATCAACAAATTTGAGGGTAAGGCTAGAGAACTGATGAGTGATCAGCTGCACTCTCCTCTGGATAAGTCCATCCTACGCTGCAAAGGCTCCCTTCTCACTGGTGAAGGTAAACCCGGTCCCATCCATGTAGACACACCACATGTTGTGCCTAATATAGTCAATCTGAACATGGAATGTAGATAACCAGTCCATACCCAAGATGACATTGTAAGGCCTTGATGCCTCTACTAGGAGATCCCAGCCGAATCTCTCACCTCCAAGAGTAAGCTCGCACTACCGGAACCAGTGTGTAATCGTCGAATCCGCTCTCATAAGAGTCTCTAGCCATAAGTATCAAGCCAACAGATCCATCAGAATCTCTGAGCTCTGAAAGAGGGCGGTTGAAATAAAATAATGACTGGAACCTATGTTTATAAGTACTGAATCTAAAGTGGAGTAGACACAGATCATACCTCGTATCATCTCTGGAGCATTGTGATCATAGGCTTCAGCTACATGGAGCTGAGCTCTCCCCTGTCCACCCGCTCCCTGTGGTAGGGGTGCACCTCCTGGTGGTGGTGGTGGTAACATCTCGAATCATTGCCCACCGCCATCTGCACGACCAACTCCTATGCCACGTCTGCCTACTCCCTGCAGACCTATTTGGTCAAACCTGTGTCTCTTCCTAGGCGTTCCTTCGACCGTCTGCTGATCATCCGTACGGCGGGTCTGAAATTCACGATCCATGTGAGCCTGCCCGCAGCATGTGAAACACTACCCTCTCTAGGCATGTCGTTCTCGACCTCGGGTGCCCTGCAAAACCAAATTTGAATCATGCGGTCGTCCACCTATAGGTCTGGTCCTCTTGGACTTCTGCGATGTTGGTCTACTGCTAGCTGCAGAAGACTATGCTACGTGACGACTGGTGGTGGGTCTCGCTACTGGTGACTGTTCAAAAAGAAAACTCTCCACCAAGAGGGATCTCTCTAACACCCCTTCCGGCGTTGGTATGATGAGTGAGGTAACCAAATCCCTGATCTCCCGCCTGAGTCCCTGGTCAAAGTTCCATGCCCTGAAGAATGGCTCCCTCACCATATCAGTGGAGTAGCATGAGAGGTCAGTGAACCTCGCTGAGTACTGAGCCACAATTATGTTTCCCTCATGCACATGAAGTATCTTTTATATGCGCACTGCACGAAGAGTCGCTGGAGAAAACTCCACCCAAAATAGGCTCTCAAAGTCTGCCCAGAGAAGCATCACCTCGTTGTGAACCTAAAGCATCAAGCTCCACCATCTTCCCATTGCTGCCTGTAGAATGCTGGCAGAAAGAATCACCAAGAGATAGGCTGGGGTACCTACTAGTCCGAAAACTCTCACCACAGCCTCCTGCCAATCCTCAACCGCATGTGGGTCCGTCTCTCCCCTAAACCTGGGTGGCCTCTGCTGCTGTAACTCGAGAAACGCACTCAAGAGGCGTGCACCGTCTACAGCTGAGGATGGTGGCATCGGTGGTCCAACAGGGAGTGGTATCACTGGTGCCTCCACCGGTGCATCTACTAGAAGAGGGCCCTACATCGAGGCATCGTCACTCTGTGGGCTATCAGTGCGTACAACTCTCATAATTCTAGCATGTTGTCTGCATGGAGGCATCCAGAAAAGAAATAGGTGCACTATGGTTAAAAAGTTATACCTGGTGAGTTGACCTGGTGAGCTGACACAAAGAGTTCACAAAGAAGACTCTTGAAAACACACTCGCAATCAGTGTTTTCGTTAAGTGATTCAGAAATCAAAAGTTTTGGTCCTGGTGAATGGAAACTTCGGCCGCCGTACCAACCCTAGACTCCTTGAACTGAAAACCACACTCTATACAATTAACACTATTGTCGTTAAATAAAATATTAGAGTCCTATGTTCTGTGGTAGAACTGACTTCTCTGATACCAATTTGTCATGACCGTCCCCTAGGGCCCATGTTGTGAATACCCCAAGCCCGCCTTCCATAGGCCAGGGGTTGGCGACTATCACCCAGGTCTTAATTACCTAAACTATGAAGGCATTGCCTTTATAACCTGTAATCACTCACAACCAAGTACAAAATTAGATACCAACACAAGTAAACTGTATAACAAAAAGAGTGTTATAACGTAAAAGGGGTTGGAATACAATCCCAATAGTAAAGGTAAAAGTACAAATGAAATACAATACAACCGACGATATAGAAAAAATTCACTATTGGGTCGACCTCCGAGGTTCCTACCTGAAGGGTTGGTACATATCACCTACTCGACACTCCATGTTCATCCGTCTCCTCTAAGTACTAACAGGCCTTATGGTCAACCTCTGGTCACCATCCAGTTCTTGTACACTCAGCCTCAGTCAGTATTGTATGTCATCTACAACAAACAGAACAAGGTTCGGGTATAGCCCATTTATGGGTGAGTATAATGATACTCAGTAGGGACCCCGAGATCCTCAAGGTCTCAGAAAAAATCCACCAAGGATAAACCACAAAGTATGAAATCAAAAAATAACCCTACTTAGGTATATGCCCATACATATACCTAAGTTTTCAATTAATCCATCTCAATCATGAGAAAAAAATAGAAAAACTGACTCAGCTCAAACCAAGATATTATTCCAGCGATAGTATCAAGTAACATACCCAGTCACGTTGTCGAAACCTCGGTTGTGGGAGAAATCCTCCTCTATTGAGTATAGTGGTCCTTCCGCGACCCCAAGGCGCTTCCCAATAACCTTGGACTGCTGCAGTACTCCTCTTGTTGAGTACCATGGTCTGCCAGTGTCCCTTTGATACCAATTTGTCACGACCCGTCCCCTGGGGCCCGTGCCGTGACTACCCCAAGCCCGCATTCCATAGTCCAAGGATTGGATACTAACACCCAAGGAGTAATTCCATAAACTGGGAAGGCATTTCCCAGTCCAAATGGGTCAGAACGGACCCAGTCCCACTATGGCCCATTTACTTTCTTTTGGCCATAACATTGGCACCGGACGTTCATTTGACGAACCTTCAGCGGCGCTGTAAATCTTGGAGCATGTAGGTCTTTTTTAGAGATAGCCCACTAAGATTTTGATTGGGGTGGGAAATGGCCTAGTTGGATCGAGCACGAATCCAACTGGGCCCCTAAGATGGGTCGTGATGTGGAGTGCTGAGGAGGCGATCTGTACCTACCATTCAGGTAGGAACCTCAGAGGACGACCCAGTAGCTTTCTTTCTCGTTTATTAAAAAAACATTGAAATTCTGAGTCTTTACAAATTATATATATATATATATATATATATATATATATATTTAGATTGATCGATAAAATTTTGAGATAGAAAAATGAATTACACTGTTCACGGAGATGGTAATCCATATGTACACATGAACACTATTTTCACATTTCAACAAATGAAGAGAAATAAATTTAAATTGTAATTAACCTTTCTAATATCATTATTATATCATATTAATAATTTATATTAATTAAATATATACTTAATAATATCCAATTTAAATGGAAATGAAAAAAATACAATACCTCTTGGCGGTGGTATTCCTGACTTACGAATGAGTGACGTTATCATTTTTCATTGAATTGAAAGGTAAGAAGGTAGATTTGATATTATAACTATATAATTATAATTATTTCATAATTATCATATTTGAAAAGTAAACCCCTCATAATACCAATCCATGAATGATGGTGATGAAAAAATAATTATACTGATACGTAGAGACGGTTAGTCATTCGTACACAAGAATGGTACATTCACATATTATATGATGGGAAAGATGATGGATAATTATGGTATCATGGTAATTATAATATTTATCTATATTTAGGATACATAATTTATTACATTTTTATAAATATCATAAATATATAGGAGGTCAAAGAGGAATTGAAAAGAAAGTTATTGGTTAAGGTGATTTCTAATTCTTTGAAATAAATCCATTAGATATCTTCATAAGGATACTAAGGTTGGTATTTTGGGAAGAAAAGTACCTCTAAAAGTTTTATGAGTATTTTAAGAGTGATTTTTCCATGGGTTAGTTGAACTAGATTACTCAAAATGTAAATAAGTGAGAGGATGAGGTTCCCTTCTATAATTGAGGTGTGGGGTACAATTATAATTCCATAAAGGATTAAATTATAATAAATTTAGTCTCAATAAAAATAATTAGAAATGAAACTATAATAAAAAATAATAATGGGATTGGTTTTAATTCCATCCATCAATAAAATACAGAGAGGTTTATTATTATTTCCAAAATTATCTTTTAGTTTCACCCCTTAGTTAACTCATTTTAACCACAGTAATGGTAACAACTATTTCACTTTAGAAGGGTTATAATTTTACTTATAATCTAACTATTAACTCATAAATGGAAAAACAATTAAATTTCAAACTATATATAATCATAATTTTTCTATTGAAAAACCTTTATATCTTATAATAATTGAATTAAAAATTATTTCAAAAATATATATATAATGTCATTTTTAAATTGTTCATTTAATTTTAATTTTAATGATGTAAATAAAAATATTTATTTTCAATATAGACATTTAACACATGTATAATAAGTAATATATTTCTTTAAATTTCATGGGACACACTATTTTTTCCAAGTTACGTTAGTTTTATCATTTTTGAAATCATTTATTTTATTTTCCTGTTAATTGAATAAATAATTTGTTGGATTATTGTAATAATTTTAGGTAATTATGAAACATAATGAATTTTTAAAAAGTAAATACTATTTTTGATAGTATATATGATATACCACATCGAGATTAAGAAAATAACTAAATATTATTATTTTAATGATATCGTTATAACCTATCTTTTAGAATGGTGGTTACAAACTAGATTAAATAAATTATTAAAACAAAAATAGAGATGTATTTATAATTAACTTTTTCTTGTATTCTATGTACAAAATTCTCATTTATATGTGAAAGAAAAAGATTTAGAAAATAAGTGGAAATCATTTTCTAAAAAAAATATTTAGATGCGAACAAGTGTGTCTATAAAATAATAAAATCACTCTTGTTATATTATACTAATGAAATATATATATACACAATATTCAATATACTGATTATAATTCGTCTTATATGTTTTCAAGTGGTGATATTTGAAACAAAATCCAATTATATGCATAAAAAAAGTATTTTTCTAAAAATACAGTTTTTTCATCATCTGATAGTGAATTTATATTAAATATAGTTTTTGAAAAAAAATATTTATTATATTTTAAAAAATAAACTTATTTTTTTAAATCAAAAAATCAATATTTAAATTGTTTGAATTTTTGATAGTTTTCTACCAAGTTTCAATTTTTGATGAATAGTAAAAGATTAATGCATTTTCATTGAAAACTACTTTTTCATAAAATTTATTTATGGTGTTAAATTAAATTATTGAAAGTTTTTAAATTATATTTAGATAAAAAATTATAATATAATCTAATTTCTAATATTATAGTTAATTTCACATTGGATTTGGATATAGAAACATTTCCATATTTTGAACATTTTAACATTTAATGTTTTTCTCGTTTAGTCATCATGGTTGATTTTTTATTAATTTATAAAATTAAAATGTTTTTAATTTTGAAAAATGGATTCCATATTTTTAATCATAATATAAATTTTTATGAAATATGTCTCTTTTCTTTTTGAGAATTATTAATTGTAACTTTAATAATATTTTTTATTATCCACAGATAGGGGTAAATCATATAATTAAGGGAACAATAATATTATATAATAGTATAAAATTTCCATAAAACCTGTAATAATATTATTTTATGATGTATTTTTAACAATAATAATAATTTGGTAAATTATATGGCCACTTGGTGCCACTAGGATAACTTTATACCCTTTATAGTGTTTTATTTTAAAGAAAAGACAAAGATGGCCTTATTTTATTTTAATAACTATAACATTTTTAATTTTAGATTAATATAATATATATTCGACTATAAATATAATTTTTAAATATAAAATTTTATATCTTAATAATAAAACATTATTTATAAATTTTAGGAAAGAAATTGTTAAATTAAATGGTCACACACTAATGATGCCGAAGTTGTTTAATTATTGGAAGAATCAAATAATTGATATTAAATATATTAAAATAAATATAATTTGGTATAATTTATGTTTTACTAATTAGTTTTACAAGTTATGGATTAGTTAATAGAGTTTTCAATATATCAAGTTGTTATTATATTCTTAAAAAGTAAAATAATGAATAGTATCAAAATTGACTTTAATGATATTTTAAAATAAATAATATTTTATTACATGATATAAAATTTAATAAAAACCAATAATTTAGTACATGTTATTGGGCCCTGTATAAAATTTTAATCATTGTATCCTTTTTGATCTTTTGGAATTTTATTGTAATTATATTGACCCTCAATGGGTAAATTACATGATATCACGATAAGAATTAATAAGGTTTAAAAAGAAACGATAAGGATTAAAATATACTCAAAATGTATCTCATATTTATTGGATGAGAGATATTAACCCCAAAATAATCATATGTTATAAATAAATATTTTAGTATGCATTTCAATTCGAAAATTAATTTACATTAATTTAATTTTTTGAAAAATTACAAGAGTATCCCTCCCCTATCCTATAAAAGGGACCCATTATTCTCAATTATTTCAACATGAAAACCAATGTGGTTCTCCCTATATCAAATAATATCCCTTAATATAACACCTCCCCACAATATAGATTCCTAATTTTAATCATAAAACCCTCCTAAGATTGTTAAGGTGTTGATCAAAGGAGATATTTCGTATAAGAGGTATCGTTTTTAATTATGTATTTATATTTATTTCTATTCCTCATCATTAAAATATTCTTCAACAATTATTAAATAATAAATATAGTATGATATATATACTGAGATTTTATTATGTTAATATAATCACATATATCCATCTCCACTTCCATAAAATGATAAAGAAATTAATCATTTGTATGTATGTGTGAACTATCCCCTCTACAAACTGATATAATTTGTTTACAAACACCATCTCTCAAGAATGGTTTTAATGGATTAATTTATGTATATATATGATATTAGTTACATATTTATCTTTATTAAAGAATAATATATCCAAAATTTTCTTACCATTCCATGAACATAAAAATGTTAACGTCGTTCGTGTGTATGTGTGAACTATCACCACCACAAAGCGATGGGAACTGTTCATCATCACCACATCACATGAGTAATATATATAAATATATTTATATAATTAATATTATATTAATAATATTATGATCATTCTAGAAATATAAAATAATTCATACATTCTTATCATAATGATCATTAAAAAATAAAAATACTTTTCTTGCGTATGTATAACTTTCCATCTCCCTGATTATAACATTGCTCATTTTTCATAACCATACATAAATTATTTAATTGAAATGTATAATTGATTTATAATTTTTTATATTATTTCATGAATATTATTTGGTAGATTATTTACTAATTAAGACTTTTACCCAATGTCACTTTGGACTCATGTACCGAATATCGACAAAATGTCTGACATAAACATAACTAATTAAGTAATTGTTATAACATGATAATAAGTTATATAAAATGAATAAAAAAATTTTAAAAAAATTTTAAAAAGTAAATAATTATCCTATGTTTATTATTCAGTAAAATAATTATTTTACCTGATGATTCATAATAAAGGTAAGAGACTCTTTATCTAAAATATCATTCTAAATGTCTTGAGGATATATTCTTCTAAATCATTTTCAATAAATTGAAATCTTCCAAAATAGGTTTTATGTATTTAATTATATTGAAAAGAATATTTTAAAATTTTAATTTTTGAATTCATCTCAAATGTTTCAATGTGTTATGGGATAGTTTTATTTAAAAATCTATTTTTATGAGTTTTGTAACTCAAATGATTTTTTAAATAACTTCGATTTCTTTTTAACATATACGCCATGAATGGAGTATCCTATTTTCTTGATGTTTTAATTTTTTAACATTTACTTTATAATTTTTAATTTTTCTTTCCAAAGAAAGTAGTATCTTTATTATTTGAATTATTTTTAGATTTTAATTTAATTTTTACAGGAAAATGTTTTTATATGTGGAATTTTGTTACACATAGGATTAAAATAGTTATTAAGGGTTTTATTCATGATATTGTCTTTGGTAATTATAATAGAAGTTTTGATCCCCATTATAGATCACGAGTGTGTAGGATATAGCATATATTAATGGTGATCCCCATTATAGCTCTCTAATGCATTATGTACACTACAGATAGAAGTCGACTGTATGGTTATTACATTTGTAAGAGTGACTGGAAGAGTGATTTGGTAGTGATTTTATGAGGAACCTATGTCTTTTTTCTATGATTAATAATGAGTTTTTAAGAAATGGTTTTTAATTCGTTTTAATGGTTTCATAAGAATAATGATTTTATTTCTTAATGTTCCTTGTTGAGTTTTTTGTGATTATCCTATGTTTTAATATATTATTAATAGGTCTTAATATTGGTAAGGAAAAAAAGATGTCATGATGATATAATTGAAGATGTGTATCAAAAATAATACTTGTTATGTTTTGAAATGTGTTTCCTTTTTTGAGAATAATAAATATTGAGTATAAGTGTCCACATGTAATGTATGGGTATACTTTGTAAGAGTTTTCCACAATTCTCTAAAACCTTATACTGAGAAGATCCTTGAATCAAAATTCAACTTCAAAAACCCTAAAATAAGTTATGTTTATGGATGACTCAATATAGTTGGTATCAATGGATGGGTTAAAAAACTTTGTAGATTAGGATGTTTTCATAAAATATAGGGATATAATCATGAGTTTATAATTTCTAGGATGATCATATGATTAATGTATTAAGAACCCTTTTTAGGATTTATGTTATAAAATTTTAAGGTGACTAATTATATTTATGGATATATTTATTTTTGTGGTAGTAATGGATTATTAAGTTTCGGTATGCAAAATGAATGGTATGAGATACAATTTGAGGATAAAAATGATACTGTTATTATGGAGGAATTTATCATATTTTGGGAATGGTATATGAATTATTTATTCATAGAAAAAGGACAAACCATATAATGGGTGAAAACCCATCACGTCCAGAATGTCTGTGTCACGACCCATCCTCAGGACCCGTGTCATGACTACCCCAAGCCCGCCTTCCATAGGCCAGGGGCTGGCGACTAGCACCAAAGGAGTAATCTTGATAAAAAGGGAATGTGTTGCCTTTTAACATGTAACACACACAATGTCTGAACACAAGAAGTAGAGGAAACAAGTACTAAAATAGAAAAGTATGGTGTGCTGAAAGTAAGTGGGCTAGTATACAAACCCAACAGAAAAACAAGTACAAGTACAAGTAAAAAAGGGAGAATAGCTCCTGGATCATCCACCCGAGAATCCTACCTGAAGGGTAGGTAAAAAAATAGATCAACTCATCCCTGCGGTATGTCCCATCTAGTAAAACTCCGAGCAGCCTTCGTCCATCACCCTCAGCCCCGATCACTGTTGTCTATCGTCTGCACAGAACACAACAAAGTGCGGGTGAAGCCCGTGCAGGGGTCAGTATCACAATACTCATTAGGGGACCCTGAGACCCCCAAAGGTATCCCAGAATCCACAAAGGATAAACCACAGTAGAAAGATACAATCAAAAAGTATCAACCAACCCTACGTAAGTATATTCCCATAAATATACCTAAGTTACCAGTCACAGTCTGGCTCCAACTCTCAAGCCCAAGCACAACCCAGTCCACGCAGGAAGTAATTTCAATCATCATGATGATAATGGTTTAAATACATGACTCAGCTCACACATGTATACGTCATTCGTAGAGAAATATAGATGATCATATGTAGTCATTGATTCATCTAAGCTGTCGGACCCACACAGGATACAGGACCAGCTAAGCTATCAGAGCCACACAGGATACAGAACTAGCTACTATGTCAGACCCACACAGGATACAGGAACAGAAGTAAGAACTATTGGGCCCACGGAGGATCCTGGAACAATAGTCATCGCTATCGAACCCACTTAGGATTCTGGTACAATAGTCGTCACTATCGATCCCATGTAAGATTCTGGTACAGTAGTCATCGCAGCCAGTTATAGGGTTCCCGCACATAGCACGCTCGATTCCGGGAGGGTCCGCTCCTTGAGTAAAGTTTCGTTACATAAACTATCATAATGTCCTAAGTAAATGTATCTCGTAGTTATATCTTATTATATGGAACCTGACACAATAGACGGTGTGTCCATCTAACGTCCGGTCTGAGTGTTATTGGCATTTCAGTTCTAGGGGCCCAGTTGGATTTACGCTCATTCCAATCCCAGCTGTTTTCTAAATTTCTCCAAAACTCACTTATACTATCGCAAAAGTTCCACCTCTCCCCTTCCCGATTGGCCGTAGACTGCTGGTTCTTCCTGGCACATGCGGCCCGCATAGCGGGTGCGGTTCGCCTCCGCGTAGAGCATGCGGGCGCCGCAGTCCACCAGCCCGGCCGAGAGGCGGCCGACTAGTTCGACCAGCAGAGCAGCCCGTGGTTGTAGGCCGTGATCCTCCTCCACGTGGCACCTTCGGGAACCGCGGTTCTTCAGCCTGACTGGTAAGAGGCAGACCGGTTCAGTTCGGCCGAGGGGCCCACGGACGCTGGCCGCGTCCTCCACCTCCACGCGGTCGGTGCAACGACGCTAATCCTCCACCACTGCTGCCCGGCCTAGCTGTGGCCTTTGGCTCCACAGCACGGCACGACAACACCACTCCTCTTCATCCACTGCGGCCTCCCATTTGATGTTCCTCTTCCATCCACCGAGGTCCTCCTGGCCGTTGTTATTCTCCGGTGTAGTGTGACAGCACCGCGCCCTTTAGGCTCCGCCTCCGACGTAATCAAATGGAAGCAACAAAGGGGAGGGTTGGGTCGTGTTCATGCGGCCCAAACCCACCTTGTCATATGATATCAATCAGAACATCATTCAACCAATTAACTATATAGAACAGAGGGTAGAATCAAACATTAAAGTAACCCATACCTCGATTCAAGGTACGTTGTTGAAGTCACGGAAGACGGACGTCGTTCCGTCAACATCGTAGGGAATGACATTGTAATTGGTGGTGTTCTTTGCAGGCAGTGTCTTCCTTTTCTTTCCCCGGTTGGAAAGAAAGAAGTCGCGTTATCATTCTTCGGTGAAAAAAGCATAGTGTTCTTCATCGATATGGTATTATTCCTCCAAGTGTTCCTCCCAATTCTCCCAACCCAATCCAAATTATGCCATATCCAACCATAATAATATATCACATACTATTATGTTGGAATAATCAATTCAAAATAATTCAAACACACAAATAAATAAATTAAAACATTAATTCAATCTGTTGGCACCATAAAAGATAAGTCCAAGAGTTTAAAGGGTTTAAAGGGGTTAAGGGAAGTTTAAGAGACCCTCTTCAAATTAATTGAGTGTTGCATGGGGGGTTAAAGGGGAGTGTAAACTAGTGGGCCCCACCCCTAGTTATATCCTTCTATGGGAGGTTAGGGTGTGGTGGGCCCCACCCCTAACCTATACTTAAAGTGTTTAACTACCTTTAAAATAATAATGTGTTACACAAACATTTTTCTTTAATTTTTAATTTTAATTTGAAACCTGAATTTATAACTTCCATTCATGTTCAAAAGAAACTACAGTAAATGCCTCCTTAAGCGAATATCGGTGCTGCGAGTTCAACGGTGCTCTCAGATTTCAATTCCAAGCTCAGGTTAAAAATATATAAAATCCCGCACGTACGTTTACTAAATGTACTCGAACAAAACATCATAAATTGATTTCTGGCACACTGGGCCTCAGAATCAGGCACTGTTAAAAACCACAGGCTCGTAAAATTCCCATGTATTTAAGAAAAAATTTCAACAGGATTTCTGGGTCTTTACTGTGTGTTAATTTTAAACCCACAACTGAAAGGAGACAAGGGTGCATCGATTACCACTAGCCTACATAATGTCTAAATTAATATAATTTTTTTTATTAAAATGTGTTTATGGATTAAAAATAATTTTATTTTAGAAATATATCAATTATGGAATATATAACCATGAGATTGTAAAAAATATAGTTATTATGCGATTAATGTAATTTTAGAAGACTTCTGATGTTTAGGGAACCATATATGATTAATGTAAATATAATACCATGGGATATTATTTGACAAGCAAAGGATGAATTATATTTTTTAAGAATCTAGGATTTTATTATGAACTTATGGCGATTCAGGTTATTTATGGAAATAATTAGCAAATCATGGATATTATGTGATTTTGGAAATTACGCTTTTGGTATTAGAAAATAAGTGTGATTTATGTTATTTGGAGATAAATGTAAAACTGATCTTGAAAAATATGTTGTCAAATCTTGTTGAATTTTGGGTTTCATTCATAGTTGGTCAATTTTGTATAATTTTAAAGACAATTATTTTCTTAACGGTTTATGTGGAATTTTGAATATTGAAGTAGTTTTTCATAATATAAGGTTTATTCTTTTGGGGGAATTATCGACTCTTTTATAAACTATTTTGGTTTTGGTTAATTTCTAAATATGGAAAAAATATATAGTTATCCTTTTTTGGATTATGTGATTCTCCAAAAGTTTATTCTAGTGCTTCAGGCGTGAAAATTTAATCCTAAATACACATAATCTATAGAAAAAAGATGATTTTGTGGTTGAAATTCATTAAATTATGAAACTCAACATATGAAGTAAATATATTTCATTATAGTTTTATTCCATTTAGTAAAAAAAAATTAACTCCTTGAATAGAATATTGAAACAAAAACATCATCTAATTACTTTTCTTACTAATAAATCAATGATCTTTCAACTGATCACATATATATGGTTTCTAGTTGTTAACATTATCATAACCATTTTATTTATCACTATCAATCAAAAAATGATAGTTATTATTTTTGACATGTCCATGTTTTCCAAGATGGTACCCCAGTATACGTTTTCTCTCGTGACCTTCACATATCTCTTTCTTCCTTTTAAAGTGGAAGTTTATTTATTTTTTCTACTATAGGATTTAAAAAAAATTATATTTGAATATAAAAACTCTAGTTTTAAATCATGGGTTCAAATTTTGAGGTTGAAATTTATTAATGGGGGGATAATGTAACATCCTAGGTTTTTAAAACGGGAATACTATGTTCAATAGAATATATGATATGCCATATATAGCTGAAGAGACCAACTAAATATTATTATCGAATTTTTACCATTATTACCTAGCCGTTGTAATTTCAGTTATGAATATGATTAACTGAATTGTTAATATATGGTTTAAAAATGTTTTTATAATTAATTTTTTAGTGACTAATTTATTATAAATGAAAGAGAATTCTTATAAAAATAAAAGGAAATAATTATCGAAAAAAACTACTTAAATCTGAATAAGCGTGTTTATAAAATAATTAAATCACCCTTTTTAGAATATTAATGATATATATATAATATTCAATATAATTTTATAATTTATCTTATATGTTCTCTATAAATCATATAATAACAAATCCAATTTTACGCACAAAAGAATTATTTGTCTAAAAATATAGTTTACTGCCTGTTGATGGAACGCTTGTTTTCAATAGAGTTTTTGACACTTTTATTAATTATATATGACAATATAAAATTATTATTTTCAATAATAATATCAATATTTACATTGGTTTAATTTTTGACATTTTTCTCATAAGTATCAATTTCTGAGGAATAGGGAATGAATAATGCATTTTAATTGAGAAATTCATTTTCATCAAATTTATTTATAGTGTTAAATTATATTTTCAATTTTTTTTAAAGTATAATTATAGCCCATATTTATATTTTGACATAATTTAGGTGATATTAGTGAATTTCACATTGAATTCTTATATAAAACATTACAATCTTTTGAACATTTTTATATTAAAAACTCGTTTTCTTATTCCATCAACACAGTTAATTTTTTATTAATTATTGTAATTTTAGTATTTTTAATTTTGAAAAATGTATTAAATATTTTTAATCAAGGGTTCCATATCTATTAAATACCTCTCTTTTATTTTTTAGCATAATGAATATTATCTTTAGTAATATTTTTTACCATTGTTAATGGTAAATTGGGTAAATATAGGAAAAAAAATATTATAAAATTTTATAAAACTACCCTAACACATTTTATAATATTATATGGTAAAATATTTTAGACCAAAATTATCCTTGGTTATATATTATGATCACTTGGTTCCACTTAGTTTACTTTATTCCCTTTATGCTATTTTATTTTAATAAAAATACAAAGATGGAATACTTTTTTTAATAACTATAACATTTTTAATATATATTTATTTAAAAAATATATTCTACTATAAGTAGTATTTGTAAATATTAAATTATGATAGTCTTCATAAAATTTTATTTAAAATTTTTCGGAAAAATACTAAAATCAAATGGTGACACAATGATGATATAATAGTTTAATTAATTTAATAATCAAATAAATGATATAAAAAATATTAAACTAAATATAATTTAATACAATTGATGTCGTACAAGAATTCATTGAAGTATGTGTACATGATAGGTATTCTTTAATGTAGTTTTTTTAATATATCATTCTATTATAATATTCTTAAAATGGTAAATAGTGAATAATATCAAAATTGACATTAATGATATTTTAAAATAAATAATTTTTTATTAATTGATATCAAATTTATAAAAATAAAAATTTAGACCATATTATTTGAATAAGGCCAAAAATATCATCAATGACTTATTTTTTGTTGTTTGGAAATTTATAGTAATTATATTAACCCTAAAAGTGTCAATTACGTGATATAACAGTAAGAATTAATATGGTTTTAAAAAATGATAAGGATAAAAATAGTTAAAATTATTAAAATTTTCATTGGATGAATTAATGTTTGTCAAGACCCGTCCCACGAGGCCCATGTTGTGACTACCCTATGCTTTCCTTCCATATGCTAGGGGCTGGAGACTGGCACCAAAGGCATAAAATCCCTAAACCGGGAAGGCATTGCCTTTATAAACTGTAAGCACACATAATCAGAGAACAAAATGGAAGCAAGAACTTTGTAAAAACTGTATACAAAGGAGTGCTGAAAAGTAAAGGGGCTGGAAATACAAGCCCAAGTGTAAAATACAAGTACAACTACAAAGGGAATAAATAACTGAAAGGTGAAAGCTGCTCCTGGAATGTCCACCACAGATTCTACATGATGGGTAGGTACAGATAGCCTCATCAGCACTCCACATCCATCAGTCTCTTCCGTGTACCAAATCATCGTAAGGTCCACCTCCGAGTATCGTCCAGTCCTCGTGCTCTTAGCCTTCGTCAGCACTGTCCGTCGTTTGCATCCAACACAACGAGGTGCGGGCATAGCCCGTGCAGGGGTGAGTATAACGATACTCAGTAGGGACCCGAAGACCACCAAAGTCTCTTAAAATTCACCAAGGACAAACTACAGAGTAAGAAATCAACAAATAGCCATTACTTAGGTATATGCCCATACATATACCTAAGTTATCATGTAACCGATCTCAATCACTAGGAAAACACATAAGTCACTAACTCAGCTCACATAGGTATACAACTCATGTAAAGAGATAGAGATGATCAGATATAGCCAATGAATCATCAGAGTTGTCAGACCAACACATGATCCAGGACTAGTTATTCTGTAGGACCAACACCGGATCCAAGAACAGAAGTTAGAACTGTCGGACCAACAAATGATCCAGGATAAGTCATCAGAGCTGTCGGACCAACACATGATCCAGGACCGGCTATTCTGTCGGACCAACACATGATCCAGGAACAGTCATCAGAGTTGTCGTACCAATACATGATCTAGGACCAACAATTATGTCAGACTAACACATGATCCAGGAATAAAAGTCAAAACTGATGGACCAATACAAGATCTGGTAATAATCGTCAGAGTATAGTTATTGATAGGGTTTCCACAAAGCACACTTGATTTCAGGAGGGGATTCTCCTCAAGCCAAAGTTTCTATACAACAACTTCCATGTCAAGACCTAGAAATTTCAATGAAATTTTTTTTTCATAAATTATTTGGAATTTTACAAGTCCACAGTTTCTGAAGACACCTGATTCCAAGGCCTGGTGTGCCTAGAATCATTTTATGAAGTTTTGTTCAGATACGTTCAGTAAACGTACATGTAGGTTTTTCTATCTTTTGAATCGGTGGTGGGAATTGAAATCCAAGGACACCGATGAACTCACAGCGTCGGTATTCTCTTAAGGGGAACTTTACTGCAGTTGCATTTTATACCGGATGGATGTAATATTTTAGGTTTTCTACACAAAATATAGAAATAAAAATAAAAATTTGTAGTAACACATTTTTATTTAGTTGGTGGTTATTATCTCCAAAGGGAGGTTTGTGGTGGGGCCCACAACGAAATAACCTCCAATGGGAGGATAATGTGTGTGGGGCCCACATGAACATCAACTCATCAACTCCCCCTTGAAACCCTTGGAACCCCCCATTGATGAGGGTTAAACCTTCCACCTTCCTCTCTCCTCTAATGTGCCAACACAATTAATTGTTTAATTGAGCTCCACAATCAATTAATTAATTCTGGTGTCATGAATTTATTTGAAATATTTTGAAATTCATGGAAATATTATAATATTGTGAGAACCTATTATTTCATTTGGCTTGGAAAATATTTCTGTGGAAAGGCTTTGGAAGAATTCACCCTCTCTAACGAAGAACTTGAGGAACAATATTCTCTTGATGAAGAACTTCGTTCTTCAATGATGAATGATTCACGTCTCGAAGAACGTGAATCAACACCTTCTTCAACTGGAGCAGGAAAAAATTCACCCTCGCCTACGAAGTACACCAAAGAGGTCACCTCAACATGATGTTTCAAGCTCTACTTCCTCTGACGTTGACGGAATGACTCCCGTCTTCCACGACGCTCATCTTCCATGACTCGTCATCATTCAACGCTGATTAAGAGGTAGAGAGGATTATGGATTATTTGTTTTTTTAACATGTGATTTATACCCTCGTATCTTGGAGATTGTATGTCGGATAATTGTTTGAGCCTCTAGCGTGGAGGGCACAGGCTAACGAACAAGTCCGTACCCTCTGTCGTTTTGTTCATGATGCGCGGTTTGTTGGTAGACTGGTGAATGGAAGGGTAACGAAGTTTTTAAGATTTCGAAGTGAAGAGAAAGACCTGAGGAGGCCGTAGGCGCAGACAGGAGGCAAAGCAGACCACCGGAACAACTCCGGTGGCCCGCGAAAGATCGCGACAGTGCGGGTCCCCGGCGGTCGGCATCTGCCGGCCGCCTGGGGGCAGTGATGCCCCTTGCGTGCAACCGGAGGAAGACCGCCACGGCACCGAGCTGCCAGCCGCACGGGTCAGGCCGCCAGCCGCGTGGGCCAGACCGCCAAGCGCGGGCTGGGCCACAGCCTTCAGGCTAGGCCACAACCATCGGGCTGGGCCGCACCCTACCAGGCTGGACCTGGACCCAGGTCAGGTTTACCTGGTTTGGGCCAACCCGGTGTGGGTTGGGCCGGGTCGAACCGGACCCAAACCCCCCTCTTCACACCACTTTTGGTTTTTCACCTGCAACTTGAGCTACGGACCTCCGATCAATGTACCGTCAGCTGCGTAGGATTACTTGATGGAGTCGATCGTTTCAATATATTACACGGAAGGTTTTGGCGAAGTTTGTGTACGGCCGGGTTGGTTCGAACTCGAAATCAACCGGGCCCTCGTAGCGGAAACACATTGAACATAAGGACCAGACGTCCGATTGATGTATTGTCAACTACTATGGATTTCTTTTGATGAGACGGTCCTTTTGGCATACTCCACTCAGGATTCAGATGAGGATGGAGTATGGCCGAGTTGGATTATACCTGAAATCCAACAGGCCCCTTGGAACAGAAAAGCCAATAACTCTAAATTGGGTGTCTGATTGACGGGCTGTCTACAGCGTTGGGTTCCCTGTGATGAGATGGAACTTCGTGATACATCAACTGTGTACTTCGTTACAGTTGATGTATTGACACTTGGCTTGAGGAGTGGATCTTCCTGGAATCGAGCATAATGTGTGCAAAAACCCTAGAGCTGGCTGCGACTACAACGACTACTGTACTGGGATCCTCCGTGGGTTCAACAGTGATTAATACTATACTGGGATCATCTGTGGGTTTGATAGCGATGAATAATATATTGGGATCCTCCGTGAGTTCAACAGCGATGAATACTGTACTGGGATCCTCTGTGGGTTCGACAGCGATGACTAATGTTCTAGTATCCTGTTTGGGTCCGACAATTTTGACTTCTGTACTTGTATCCTATGTGGGTCCGACAGAGTAGATGGTCTTGTATCCTGTGTGGGTCCGACAGCTTAGCTGTTATAGTATCCTCTGTGGCTCTAACAGCTTAGATGAATCAGGGACTACATCTGATCATCTCTATCGCTATACAAATATGTATACCTGTGTGAGCTGAGTCTTGACATTCAATCATTATCATCGATGTGATTGACCTTACTTCCTGTGTAGACTGGGTTGTGCTTGGGCTCGAGAGTTGGAGCTGAACTGATATTGATAACTTAGGTATATGTATGAGCATATACCTAAGTAGGGTTGATTGATACTTCTTGATTGTATTCCTTCCTTTTGTGGTTTATCCATCGTGTATTTTGGGAGACCATCGGGGTCTCGGGGTCCCTACTGTGTATCGTTATACTCACCCCTGCACGGGCAATGCCTGCACTTCATTGTATTGGTTGTAGATGATGGACACCACTGATTGAGCCACAGTGTTGTGGAGCTGGACGGTACCCAGAGGTAGACCACTTGGCGAGACGTACAAAGAGTGGACGGATGGAACTGAGGTGCTGAGGAGGCCATATGTACCCACCATTCAGGTGGGATTCCATGAGGACGAATCAGTAGTTATTGTTTAATTTTCTGCAGTTGTACTTTACTGTTGGGCTTGTATTTCTCGCCCCATTCCTTTTATCACTTACTTTTGTATCGGTTTTACTTAGTGATTATTTTCAGTTGTTTCCTCTACTTCTTGTGTTCAGACTGTGTGTGTGTGTTACAAGTTAAAAGGAAATTCCTTCCCTTTTATCGGGATTACGCCTTTGGTACTAGTCACCAGCCCCTGGCCTATGGAAGGCGGGCTTGGGGCAGTCACGGCACAGGCCCCAAGGACGGGTTGTGAAAAAATGGTATCCGGGGAGTCGGTTCTACCGTAGAACCTAGGACTCTGATCTTTCTTTTCTTTGAAGAAATAGTGTTAAGAGTATTGAGTATGGTTTTCAGTCCAGGGAGTCTTGTGTTGATGCGGTAGCCGGCGTATCCATACACTAGGACCCTAACATCTCATTTCCGACTCAGTGCACTAAAATACTGATTGCATGTGTGTTTCAAGAGTTTCCATTGTGATCTCTTTGAGTTAGCTCACCAGGTATAACCTTTTTACTGTGACGCGCCTGTTCCTTATCAGGATGCCACTCCGAAGACAGCAAGTTTGGGTTCCTAAGAGAGTGTACATGATGAAGGCCCAATGAATGACGATGCTCTGATGCAGGGCCCTCTTAATTTTTTGGCACATTCAGGTGGTGTACCAGCACCACCACCACCCGTGGGGAAGAAGATACCATCAGACGCATTGGCTGATGGTGCACGCCGACTAAGCACGTTTTATGAGTTCCAGCAGTAGAGGCGATTCCTAGAGTTTCCACCTAGTTGCGACACTAGTAGAGTATATAGTGATCTTATCTACTAGACTTTTTCAGTGAGTTACCATGAGGATGGTCCACATAGTGATGAGGTTTTGGTAATTGGACTGTTTTCTGAGATGGTACCTTCGGGCAGTGTGCCACCTATATCACTGCATGTTGGTTAGTAGACACTATCTACGGTACCGGTAGAGGAAACTTGTAGGCTTAGTTCCTTACATGTGTTTCAACACCAGATATCCCTCATGTTCTGAGGTGAGCCCGACCCACAGGTGGCTGAGGACTATTTTGAGGAGGTGGATGAGAGTTTTCTAGAGCTTATACAGCTTCGGTAGGACGATGTGTCGAGAACTGAGTATTCATTGAGGTATACTGATATTTCCTAGTACATGATGAATATGATTCGATTAGTACTTTAGAGCTCATACCTCTGAGCGAGGCGTGTTTAAGGATATCTGAGCCAACGCTTTTTCCTCTATGAATTCCTACTTATTTTAGGGAGCTAGAGAGAACCTTTGTGGTTGAATGTTTATTGGATGAGCGGATACAACTAGTGAATGTTAATAGTTGTAAATCATGAAACTATCGTCAGTCTTAGAGACTTGGGCGTGTGAGATTTTTCTGGAAGAGGAATTGTTAAGTATAGATGAATCTGCAGGGCAGCAGATGTGGAAGCAGAGCTATGAGAGCAGCACGAGGTGGTGAACATTTTGACATATTACAACCACCTGCCTTTGTAGTCTTCTCTAGGCTCATGGAGCTAGAGGGAAGGGTAAGAGTGTAGCTGCATGCGGTCAAGGAGTGTGACCTAAGGTCTCTATAAAGGATTTGAGTTACAGTCTGTGTCTACTACTAGCTAATGTATCAATAGACATTGGTACCAATCATTCCTTCCTTCCACGAATATTGTCCCAAACCTAGAGATTCCGGTTAAGACATTTACTTGACCCTCATTTCTGGAGATACCATTGGGAGGAGACTCGATAATCACACTTACGCCGACAGTGTGATCTGACCATTGAGGCGAGAGCTTCGGCTGGATCCTCTTGGTGGCACTGTCGAGGCCTGACGATGTTAGTTTGGGTATGGACTCGGAAACCATAGTTCATACATAGATTGACCCTATTAACCAAAAAGGTTTTGGTTTATATACAATGTTGGGATGGGGTTTGCCTTGGTCCGTGAAAAGGAAAACCCAGGCATCATAGGATGGGATCATGCATAAGATGGTGCAGTCGATCACTCAGGAGTCGTCCAAACTTACCTTTGTGCCAGAATTCTCCAGAGTTGCAGCACCACTATCATCTTTGATAAAGAAGTGGGAACCCTTCGTATAGTCCGAGAGATGCTAGCAGAGCTTTCAGGAGCTGAGGCATAGGTTGACCAGTGCACCCATCTTGAGGCTACCGGAGGAGGGCGTAGGGTACGTAGTTTACTGCGACACATCAGGGACCGGACTCTGGTATGTCTTAATACAGTAGTGAGCAGTGATCACGTATGGTTCACGGCAGTTGAGACAAAACGAGTACAACTATGCTACCCCTGACCTAGAGTTATCAATAGTGGTCTTTGCCTTGAATATATGGTGGCACTATCTGATGGGAGGGCATTTTATAGTCTACTCTGACCACCAGAGTCTCAGGTATATCTTCACGCAGAAGGACCTGAACCTGAGATAGCGATGATGGCTTGAGTTCCACCAGGACTATGACTTAGAGATAGTCCATACTCCTGGGAAGGGGAACGTTGTAGTAGATTCTCTCGAAAGGCGATCAGGAATTCAGCTACTGGGATAGGTGACAGAGCAGTTAGTCGTGTCACAAATATCCTTTTTGGATAGAGATGGAGCATCCTTTCTATAGTCTCTCATAGTAACTCCTCCACTTCTTTAGTGATTCAGGGAGGCATAGCACGAGGACGTTGACTGTGAGATTAAATGTACTCAGATATCCTCATGGCAGGCACCTGATGGGTTTTATGATGGTGGGGATCATGTTATCCTCTTTAGAAGACGTACCATGGTACCAGTTGCACTACAAGAGTAGTTGTTGAGGGAGTTTCACACTTTCCCTCTAGTGGTAAGTCCGGGAGTAGTGAAGATGTATTAGGACCTCAGACGACTACATTGGTGGCCAGGTATGAAGAAAGAAGTAGAAGAGTTTGTCTCTCGATGCCTCACTTATCAACAAGTGAAGGCAGAGCACCAGGTTCCAGTGGGATTAGTTCATCCCTTAGAGGTCCCAGAGTAGAAGTGGGACGTGATATCCATGGATTTCATGACGGGGATTCCACGTACATCCAAAGGACACGACTCTATCTGGGTGATTGTCGACTGACACACCAAGTCAGACCACTTCTTACCAATCAAAGAGAAGGGCACAATAGAGAGATTGGGATGCCTTTACATTCAAGATATTGTATGGATTCATGGTGTGGCATCGAATATTGTCTCCGATTGAGATGCTCGTTTCACTTCCCAGCTATGGAAGGGTTTACAGGAGGCTTTTGGGACGCAGCTTCGCGTGAGCACCACCTTCCATCCTCAGAAAGATGTTCAGACTGAGAGGACCATTCAGACTTTTGAGGACATGCTTCGTGCATGTGTTCTCGACTTTGGATGTAGTTGGGAGGATCACTTACCCATTCTAGAGTTTGCGTATAACAACATCTACCACTCCACCATCGGGATGGCACCTTATAAGGCATTGTACGACCGACCTTTCAGATCACCTCTGTGATGGACTGACCCAGGGGAGTCAACACTTATAGGACCAGAGATGGTGCATGCTATGACAGAGAAGGTGTAGATCATCTAGCAGCAGCTGAAGACTACACAAAGTAGCCAGAAGTCCTATGTTGATAGAATATGGAGACCATTGGAGTTCAATAATGGAGACCACGTCTTTCTACATGTCTCACGTCGATGAGGTCTACGGAGATTTGGCTGAGGTGGAAAGTTGTCTCTGAGATTCATGAGGCCTTTACAGGTCCTTAGCAGGGTAGGTGAGGTGGCTTACCGCCCGGCCATTTTACCTCAGTTGCACCGGGTTCACGACGTCTTCCACATATCTCAGCTGAGGAGATACGTGCACGACTCGACCCACATCATCGACCATGGGGAGATGGACATTGATGAGGGGGTGACTCTCACAGAGGTCCCAGTAGAGATCGAGGATCGACAGGAGCATGTCCTATGTGGATGGTCGATTCCTCTAGTACGCATTCGCTGGAAGCACGAGAACATCCAGGAGAGCACATTGGAGAGGGAGGCTCCGATGCATGCTTAGTACCCCCATTTGTTTCCCTAGTGTGTGTTATAGCTTTATGGGGACGTAAATCCCTGAGGTGTAGGTAATTTAAAGACCCTAAAGTTTCAATGAAAAGTTTTTTTATAAATTCTTTGGAATTTTACTAGTCCGAAGTTTCTGATGGAACCTGATTCAAAGGCCCGGTGTGGCTGGAATCATTTTCTGATGTTTTGTTCGGGTACGTTCAGTAAACATACGTGCATGTTTTTCAATATTTTTAACCATTCCTCAGAATTGAAATATGAGGACATCTACGAACTCGCAGCGTCGGTATTCGCTTAAGGGGAACTTTACCGTAGTTGTGTTTTATACAGGATGGAAGTTATATTTTGGGGTTTCTACTTAAAATATAGAAATTAAATAAAAATGTGTAGTGACACATTTTTATTTAGTTGGTGGTTATTATCTCCAAAGAGTGGTTGGTGGTGGGGCCCACCACCATATAACCTCCCATGGGAGGATAATGTGTGTGGGGCCCACATGAACATCAACTCTTCAACTCCCCATTGAAACCCTTGGAACCCCCAATTGATGTGGGTTAAACCTTCCACCCTCCTCTCTCATTTAATGTGCCAACACTACAAATTCATTAATTGAGCTCCACAATTATTTAATTAATTGTGTTGTCATGAATTCATTTGAAATATTTTGAAATGCATGGCAATATTATAATATAGGGGGAACCAATAATTTCTTTTGGATTGGAAAATATTTCTATGGAAAGGATTTGGGAGAATTCACCCTCTCCAACGAAGAACTAGATGAACAATATTCTCTCGACAAAGAACGTCATTCTTCAATGAAGAACGCTCCACGTCTCGAAGAATGTGAAGCAACACCTTCTCCAATCGGAGAAGGAAAGGAGGCACCCTCACCCATGAAGTACACCGAAGACGTCATCTCGACATGATGTTTCGAGCTCTATTTCCTCCGACGTTGACGAAATGACGCATGTCTTCCACGATGCCCGTCTTCTGCAACTCGTCAATGTACAATGATGATTAAAAAGTTGGAAGGATTATGTAATTTTTTTTAACCATGTGATTTATACCCTCTAACATGGGTGATTTTATGTTGGATAATTGTTTGAGCCTCTAATGCTGAAGGCACGGGCTAACGAATAAGTCTGGACCCTCCGCCATTTTGTTCGTGATGCGCGGTTTGTTGGGAGACAGGTGAACAGATCAGAAATGGAGTTTTGAAGGCTTTGCAGTGAATAGAAAGGCCTGAGGAGGTCGTAGGCATAGATGAGAGGAAAAACAATCCACCGGAACGACTCCAGTGGCCTGCGGAAGATCACGGTGGCACGGGTCGCCGGCATGGTGGCACCGGGGACCGGAGGCGACGGCCAACACTGGTCAGCCGCCAAGGGGCAGTGACACCCCTCGCGTGCCACCAACGGAAGACCACCGCGGCACCGGCGGAGCAGAACCCACGTCCGTGGGTTCCGAGAGGCACAGGCGGCGCCAGCTGGCGCCGCCGTTACAAAAACCAGGGGGCTGCCCCCCCCCCCCCCCCCCCCCCCCCCCGCTCTGCGCTCAGCCAACTGGCCGAGCCGCGGCTAGCCACCGGGTTGGATCACCTGCCGCGCAGGCTGGGCCGGCTGCCGTGCAGGCTGGGCCGCCAGCCGCACTGGCCTGGCCGCCAACCGCACGCGCCGGGCCACCTGTCGCGCGTGTCGGGCCGCCTGTCACGCGTGCGGGGCCGCCGCACGCAGGCCGGGCCACAACTGTCTGGTCGATCCCCATCTGACGGGCCGGGCCTCACCCAACTGGGCTGGACCCAGGTCGGGTTGCCCGGTTCGGGCCGACCTAGGGTGGGTTGGGCCAGGTCGAACCGGACCCAGACCCCCCTCTTCAGACCACTTTTGTTTTCCCCCCATAACATGATCTACAGACCTCCGATCGACGCTCTGTCATATGTGTAGGATTCCTTGGACTGAGACGGTCGTTTTTGGTATATTACACTCTTGTTTTTTGAAAATTTTGGGTATGACCTGGTTGGTTCGAACTCGAAAACAATCGGCCCCTCGGAGAAAAAGCACTTATAACATAAGGACCGAACGTCCGATTGAAATGCCATCAACTACTATGGATTCCTTTTGATGAGACGATCCTTTTGGAAAACTACACTCAGGATTCAGATGAGGTTGGTGTATGGCCGGGTTGGATTGTATCTGAAATCCAACCGGCCCCTTAGGACGAAAAAGCCAATAACTCTCAGACCGGGCGTCCAATTGACGCGTCGTCTGTCACGTTGGGTTCCTTATGATGAGTAAGAACTTTAGGATACATCAAATCTAGAATTTATTATAGTTTATGTATCGAAATTTTCTCGAGGAGAGGACCCTCCCGGAATCGAGTGTACTGTATGCGGAAACCCTAGAGTTGGCTGCGACTGCGACAACTACATTACTGGGATCCTCTATGGGTTAGACAGTGATGACTACTGTACTTGGATCCTTCATGGGTTCGACAGCAGTGAATAATGTACTGGGATCCTTCGTGGGTTCGATAGTGATGACTACTATACTGGGATCTTCCGTGGGTTCGACAACGATGACTACTATTCTTGTATCATGTGTGGGTCTAATAGTTTTGACTTCTGTACTTGTATCCTATGTGGTTCCAACAGAGTAGGTGTTCTTGTATCCTATGTGGGTCCGACAACATAGCTGGTCTAGTATCCTTTGTGGGTCTGATAGCTTAGATGAATCAGTGACTACATCTGATCATTTCTATCTCTATACGAAAGATGTATACCTGTGTGAGATTAGTCTTGACATTCAATCATTATCATTGATGAGATTGACCTAACTTCCTGTGTGGATAGGGTTGTTCTTGGGCTCATGAGTTGGAGCTGAACTGAGATTGATAACTTAGGTATATGTATGGGCCTATACCTATGTAAGGTTGGTTGATAATTCGTGATTTTATTCTTTTCTTTTGTGTTTTATCCATCATGGATTCTGGTAGACCTTAGAGGTCTCAGGGTTCCTACTGAGTATCGTTATACTCACCCCTGCATGGGCAATGCCCGCACATCATTGTGTTGGTTGCAGATGATGGACAACACAGATCGATGTAAAGTGTTGTTGAGCTGGACGGTACCCAGAGGTAGACCACTTGGCGAGACATAAACGGAGTGGACAGACGGACCTGAGGTACTGAGGAGGCCATATGTACCAACCCTTCAGGTGGGATTCTCAGAGGATGACTCAGTAGTTGCTGTTTACTTGTCTGCAGTTGTAATTTACTATTGGGTTTGTATTTCTGGCCCCTTTCCTTTCAACACTTACTTTTTTATTGGTTTTATTTCGTGATTATTTTCAGTTGATGCCTCTACTTCTTGTTTTCAGACTGTGTGTGTGTTATAGGTTAAAATGCAATTCCTTCCCTTTTATCAAGATTACTCCTTTGGTGCTAGTCTCCACCCCCTATCTATGGAAGGTGGGATTGGGGTAGTCACGGAACGGGCCATGAATATGGGATGTAACATCCCTCTAAGTCCCACTTAGAAGTATCACAAAGGTCCACCTCGTCATAGGGGTCTCAATGCAACTGACGGCGCGTCGATCGGATGTCTGGTCTATGAGTTATTAGCATTTTAGTCCAAGGGGCCCAGTTGGATTCGTGTACGATCCAACCTGACCGTATCTCAAATATACCCTAAACTATAGTGGGGTATTCTCAAAGGGAGCGCCGCGTTCTAAGAAATCTAGTGCCACTGACGGTTCATCAAATGGTCGCTTGGTGCAAATGTTACGGCCAAAGGAAAAACAGGGTCAGTAATGGGCATGGGCCCAGTCCGACCCGGTCGGACCAACTCGGCCCAACCCAGACTGGGTCAACCCTGTTTGGGTCGACCCACTCAGCCCCCTATGTTCAGCCCGGTCCGCTGGGCCTGGCCCAGTGGACTATGAGGGCGGTCCGTCCCAGAGGTCGCCGCGTAGGCGACTTGCCCCGGAGGCCAGTGCCGGTTCGGCCAGCACCGTGAGGGGCGTGGCTTGGGCGGCTCGGCCCAGAAACCTTAGTTGGTTCGTCCAGCGACGACGCGAATGACGCTGCGGGTTAGTTCGTGTGGCCGGCGGATAGCCAAGTAGGCCGCGCAGGGCACATGCAGGTTGCGAGTATACCGCGTGGGGTGCAGGCAGGCGTGGGAAGCACGCCGGGAGGTCAGTTAGGCCCCGGGCAGTGCGCCGGGAGGCCCCAGGCAGGCGGCCGGGGCACCGGGCAGTGCACCGGGAGGCCAGCTCGGTGCCGGGAAGTGCGCTGGGAGGCCGCGGACTGGTGACCTGGGCGCCGGGCAGCACACCGGGAGGCCGGGTTGCGGCCAGCGCACCAGGTAGCGCGCCAGGAGGCCGCAGGGCGCGTGGGCAGTGCAAGGGTAGGCCGGCGGGGTACATCTCGAGCTGGCATAGGCTGACGATGTTCATCCGGAAACACCACTATGTCGCGGGGTGGCGCGGTTTGTGATGGTCATGGGTAGCACGACCTTTGTCGTTGTCACCTTCGTCGCCTCGTTGCCGCTTCGAAGATCCCCACAAGGAATAAAATCGACAAAGGGTGTCTGGACATGTTAGGTTGGCCCACACCCTCTTCATTCAGAGAGGTATCATTTGGATCATCAAGTAAAGTAGATTATCTATAACACGTCCTCAACAATACATTTTTTATCCGATGAGGAAGATAAGAAAAGGGTATAATATTATCAAGTAATTAACCCCATACCATGCTCGTAGTTGGTTGACGTTGGCGCAAGAAAGCGGACGTTGATTCGTTGATGTTGAGGACATCTATAATCAGAAGGAGTTCCAAGGAAGATGGTCAAAATCAAGGTCAACATTCTTCGTCAGTGGAGCATTCTTTTTTGTTGAGCGTAATCCTCGAAGTGTTGGGAGTCGCGTCACTTTACCAGTGCTTCGTCGCTTGGTGAATCCATCGCAAATCTTTTTTCCAAGCTCCCTATATATAGGGGCGGGGAAGAGGTATGTAACCATCATGGAATTTATGATGGTTCATTTATTAGGAACCTTCCAAAATTCCAATATGTGGTTACTTAATTTAAAAAGGGGGGTCAAGCGAATTAAAAAACATTGGCGCAATTTAAGAGGTGTCTTGGCTTAAATATTGGGAGGATTCCAAGAGGCTTCCCCCACATATCCTCCATCAAAACAATTGATAGGATTTAATTTTATGTTGACACAAAAAATTAATTGATTGATTTTAATTTTTATGTTGACACATAAAATTAAATTGAAATCATTTAATTTTACGTTGACACATGAAATTAATTGTGGGAGTTGAGAGGTTTTCCTCTCCTCTCATTAATAGGGGTTAAGCTCCATGTGGTCCCCACCACGTTAATCCTCTCATGGGAGGTTGAATTCGGTAGGTCCCCACCACCATAACCTCTCAAGAGAGGTTAAGGTGTGGTGGCCCCACCTCTAACCTCCATGGGGAGATTTTAACCTCCACACACCAAAAGGAATCTCTAATAAAATAAAGTGTTGCACACTTTATATTATTATAATTTTTATGAAAATAAAAAAACCTAACTTTTATTCTTGACCAACTGTTGTTGAGGTAAAAGTATTCTTAAGAGAATACCAGTGTTACGAGTTCAACGGTGCCCTCAGATTTCAATTCTTAGAACCGGTTCAAAAGTTACAAAACACTGCTTGCGCGTTTACTGAACGTACTTGAAAAAATGTTTGGAAAATTATTATCAGTCACCCTCGACTCACGCCGGTCGAGGTTAGGATTTTCCTAGGTGAAACATATCCCAGCGAACCCAACGGTACTCTTGTATTTTCTATCGGAGTTAAAATTTAGATGTTATGAATTGTACAATAAAATAATTGTCACTTAATTATTTTATTTGCGGCCAAAAACTAACTTTCTCTAGTGGGCTATATCGACCAAAGTTAGTATCTGCTTAAAGAAAACATACCCTCATGAGTTCAAAAGTGGTCTCATATTTTTAGTCCGAGTTACCATTTGTGAGTTATAAGCATTTGAAAAATTAAATATTTTATTTAATTATTTTATTTACGATTATTCCATTTTTGGGTTTTCTCACATGAGTCCCACGCCGACTAATCTTAAGTCACTTCAAGGGTAAAAACACCATACTGAGCGCAAAATTTCCCTAAGATTTCTGATCTGAGTTACCGTTTAGGTGTTATTCCACTTTTTCAGGAAAACTGCTTACACGCGTTATCTTAAGCTTAACAAAAACTTTGACGGATCATTCCGAGCACTCCGGGCCTCAGAATCATAGGCCGTCAGATTTCACAGTCCTGTAAAATTCCCATTTAATTAAAAAAAATTACTTGGAAATTCTGGTTCTTTACTTTCTCCCCACCTCAGGGCTCTACATCCCCGTAAGACACAAATAACAACTAAGGGAATAAGTGGGGGTATTGAGCACGCATCTGACCCTCCCGCTCCCATGTGCTCTTCTAGAGGTTCTCGTGCTACCAGTGAACCCGCACCAGAGGTATCAACTGTCCATGAAGGACCCGCTCCTATCGATCCCCAATCTCTACTAGAACCTCAGTAAAAGTCGGCCCATCGTCAATATCTAGCTCGCCATGGTCGATGATGTGGGAAGGTTTGTGCACGTATCTCCTCATCTGGGATATGTGGAAGATGTTGTGCACCAGGTGCAACTGAGGTAGAAGAGCTAAGAAGTATGCCACCTCGCCAACTCTGTTGACGACCTGAAAATGTCCGATGAATCTCAAAGATAACTTTCCTCCTCGGCCAAATATCTGTAGACCTCATCGAGGTGAGGCCCGTATAAACACGTGGTCACCATCCTCGAACTCCAGAGGTATCCATCTCCTGTCATCATACGACTTCTATCTGCTCTGTGTAGTCTTTATCCACTCTTGGATGATCTACACCTTCTTTGTGGTAGCTCTTACCAACTATGGTCCCACAAGTGCCGACTACCCTGGGTTAGTCCAGCACAAGGGTGATCTAAAAGGTTTCCCATAAAACGCCTCAAAAGGTTCCATCCCTATGGTGGAGTGAAAGATGTTGTTGTACGGAAAATCCACCAATGCAAAGTGATCCTCCAAGTTACGACCAAAGTCGAGGACACAAGCACGTAGCATGTCCTCGAAGGTCTAAATGGTCCGCTCAGTCTAGCCATCCGTCTGAGGATGGAAGGCGGTGCTCAGATGTAGCTACGTCCCAAAAGCCTCCCGCAACACCTTCCATTGCTGGGAAGTAAACAATAAATTACGATGAGAGACAATAGAATATGGTACTCCAAGTAGCTGCACAATCTTCTACACATAGAGGCGTCTCACGCTCTCTACTGTTCCCCACTCTCTGATTGGTAGGAAGTGGGCCGACATGGTGAGTCAGTCAACGATCACCCAAATTGAGTCATGTCCCATGGATGTACATGGAATAAATGTCACAAAATCCATGGATATCCCATCCCACTTCCACTTTAGAACCTCTAAAGGCTAAACCAAGCCTGCTGTTACCTGGTGCTCCGCCTTCACTTGCTGAAAAGTGAGGCATCGTGAGACAAACTCTGCTACCGCTTTCTTCATACATGGCCAATAGTGCTGTTGTCTAAGGTCCTAATACATCTTTTCCACACTTAGATGTACTGATAGACGGGATCTGTGTAACTCCCTCAACACTTCCTCCTAATGTTCTACTGATACCAAGGTACGTCCTCTGAAGAGGATGTCATGCTCCCCACCTTTAGAAAATCCATCACATGTCCGCCCTGTGGATATCTGAGCATGTCGTGTCTCGAAGTCAGTGTATCCTCACTGCACCTCTCGGACTCACTGAAGAAGTGGGGGAATGACTATAAGAGACTGAAGGAAGGTTTCTCCATCTCTATCCATAAAGGATATTTGCAAAGCGTCCACCTGCTCTGTCGCCTCTCCTAGCAGCTGTATACCATACCACCAACTATGTGCATCTACTAAAACATTCCCCTTCCAAGGAGTATAGACTATCTCGTAGTCATAATCCTAGAGAAACTCAATCCAACATCATTGTCTCAGGTTCAGGTCCTTTTTAGAGAAGATATACTTGAGACTCTTATGATCATAGTATACGGTAAAACGTTCACCCATAAGATAGTGACACCACCTCTTCAAGGTGAAGACCACTTCTTCTACATCCATGTCATGGATATCATAGTTCTGCTCGTGCTATCTCAGCTACCGAGAACCATATACGATCACTATTCACTCCTGCATTAGGACACATCTGAGTCTGGTCCCTGATGTGTCGCAATAAACTATGTACCCTACGCCTTCCTATGGAAGTCTCAATATTGGGGCACTAGTCGGCCTCTCCCTCAGCTCATTAAAGCTCTGTTGGCATCTCTCAGACCACACAAAGGGTTGCCCCTTCTTTTCCAAGGCTGATAGCAGTGTTGTAACTTTGGAGAAGTCTGGAACAAAGGTAAGTGTGGGTGACTCAAGAGTGATCGATTGTACCCTCTTATGCATTAGTTTATCTTGTGCTACATGGGTTTCCCGTTTCGCTGACTAAGGAAAACCTCATCCCAACATTGTAGATAAACCACAACCTATTTTCCTAATACAGTCAATCTGTGTATGAACTGTGGTTTCCCAGTCCATACCCAAACTAACGTCGTAAGGCCACGACACTGCCACCAAGAGCTTACAACCAAAACTATTTCCTAAATGGTTAGATAACACCATCGACGTAAGTGTGATTATAGAGTCTCCTCCCAAAGGTATCTCCAGATGTGAGGGTCAGGTCAACTTTTTAACTCGAAACTCTAGGTCTTGGAAAAGATTCTGGAAGGGAGGAATGATTGGTACCTATGTCTATTGTTACAATAGCTAGTAGTAGAAACAGATTGTACCTCGAATCATTCCTAGAGCCTTTGGGTCGCACTCCTTGATTGCATGTTGCTACTCTCTTCCTCTGTCCTCTATCTCCTAGAGCCTGGACGGTTCCAAATAGGGGGTGGTTGTAACATGTTCAAATGTACACCACTTCATGATGCTCTCCTAGCTATCCTTCCACATCCATTTCCCTGTAGAATCATCTGTTCTTAACAATTCTTTTTCCCAATACATTTTACATGCTCAAGTCTATGATACTGGAGCCGGTTTCCTACTTTCCCACTGCTAACATTCACTGGCTGTATCCGCTCAACCAAATAACATTCAACAACAAAGGACCTCTATATAATCCTAACATAAGTAGGAATGCGTAGAGGAATTGTCCTGGATTGGATTTCCTTTAAACACACCTCGCTTATAAGTTTGAGCCCTGAAGCACTGATCGTACCGTATTCATTTAGTACCAGGAAAGATCAGAATGCCTCGATGAATACTCAGCTACTGACATATCATCCTATCGAAGCTGTAGAAGTTCTAGGGAACTCTCAGCCACCTCCTCAACCAGTCTTCAACCGCCTATGAGTCGGGATTGCCTCAGAACCTAAGGGGTATCTGATGCTGAAACACGTGTAAGGCACTAAGACAACAAGTGTCCTCTACCAGTACCACCAGTTGCAACTACTGACCAATAGGCATTGATATAGATGACACACTACCTGGAGGTACTATCTCGGGTAATGGTCCACATATCGAGGTCTCATAACTATACGAACCATCCTCAAGGTCACTCACTGAAAAATTATACTAGCTAAGATCACAATCTACTCTATTAGTGTCTCAACTAGGTGGAAAACTCTAGAAAACGCCTCCATCCAGCCCTCAGCGGCGTGGGAATCTATCTCTCCTCGAAACCTCAAATGAATCTGCTACTGGAACTCATACAATCGCACTCTGTTGGTGTCCATTGTATGTCTTTGCGGTTGGTGGTATCTGCTGCCTTACGGGTGGTGGTGCTGCTGGCACACCACCTGATGGTGCAAACATAGTAAGAGGGCCCTTCTCTGAAGCCTCATCACTCAGTGGTCCATCATCGTGTACTCTCTCGGGAACCCAAGCTGGCTGTCTACATATTAGCATCCTGATAAAAAATAGGTCTTCCATGGTCAATAAGTTATACCTGGTGAGCTGACTCAAAGAGTTCACAGACAAGACTCTTGAAAACACACTCACAATCAGTGTTTTCATGCACTAAGTTGGAAATCAGAAGTTAGGGTCCTGGTGTATGGATACGTCAGCCGTCGCACCAATACTGGACTCCTTTGACTGAAAACCACACCCAGTACTCTTAACACTATTGCTTCAAACAAAAGAAAGATCATAGTCATAAGTTCTACGGCAGAACTGACTCCTATGATACCAATTTTTCACAACCTGTTCCCCGGGGCCTGTGTCGGGACTACCCCAAGCCCGCCTTCTATATGCCAGGGACTGGAGACTAGCATCAAATGCGTAAAATACCTAAAATGAGAAGGCATTGCCTTTATAAACTGTAATCACACACAATCAGAGTATAAAATGGAAGCAAACACTAAGTAAAAACTATATAAAAAGGAGTGCTGAAAAGTAATGGGGCCAGAAATACAAGCCCAACTGTAAAGTACAAGTACAACTAAAAAGGGATTAAAAAACTGAAAGGTGAAACTATCTCTTGGAATGTACACAACAGATCCTACCTGAAGGTTAGGAACAGATAGCCTCCTCATCACTCCACATCTGTCAGTCTTCTCCATGTACCGACTCATCGTAAGGTCCACCTCTGAGTAGCATCCAGTCCTTGTGCTCTCAGCCTCCGTCAGCGTTGTCCGTCATCTACATCCTACACAACGAGGTGCGTGCATAACCCGTGAAGGGATAAGTATAACGATACTCAGTAGGGACCTTGAGACCACTATGATCTCTCAAAATCCACCAAGGAAACACTATAGAGTAAGAAATAAATTGATAGACATTACATAGGTATATTCCCATACATATACGTATGTTATCAAGTAACCCATATCAATCATGAGGATAACACAGAAGTCACTGACTCAGCTCACACAGGTATACAACTTATGTAAAGAGATAGAGATGATCAGATATAACCATCGAATCATCAGAGCTGTCAGACCAACACCTGATCCAGGACCAGCTATTCTGTCGAACCCACACATGATCCAGGGATAGAAGTCAGAACTATCGGACCAACACATGATCCAGGAACAGTCATTAGAGATGTCACACCAACACAAGATCCAGGACCAGCTATTCTATCAGACCAACACATGATCCAGGAACAGATGTTAGAACTCTCAGACCAACACCTGATCCAGGAACACTCATTAGAGATGTCGGACCAACACATGATCCAAGACCAGCTATTCCATCGGACCAACACATATTCCAGGACAGAAGTCAAAACTATCGGACCAACACATGATCCAGGAGCAGTCATCAGAGTACATCTAGCCACAGGGTTTCCACAAAGCATGCTTGATTCTGGGAAGGTCTACTTCTCAAGACAAGTGTCAATACAAAAACTTTCACGAAGTCCCACTTAGAAGTATCACAAATTTCCACCTCGTCATAGGGGTCTCAACGCAATAGACAACGCGTCGATCGGACGCCTGGTCTGTGAGTTATTAGCATTTTTTTCATGGGGGCCCGGTTGGAATCATGTACGATCCAACCTAACTGTATCTCAAATATACCTCGAACTCCAATGGGGTATTCTAAAAGGGACCTTCGTGTTCCAAGAAAACCATCGCCGATGACGGTTCATCAAACGGTCGTTCGGTGCTAAGTTACGGCCGTAGGAAGTAACATGGTCGGTAATGGGCCTTGGCAGGGTCCGACCCAGTCAGAGTGACTTGGCCCAACGCAGACTGGGCTGACCCAGTCTGGGTCTGACCAGGCCTGTTGGGTGGGTCAGCTCGCTAGGTTTGGTCCAGTCCGATGGGCTCGGCCCAACAGACTGTGAGGGCGGTTTGGCACGGATGCCGCCGCGTAGGCGGCTCGGCCCGGAGGCCGGGGCTCGTTCGGACAGCACCATGATTGGTGTGGCTCGGGCATCTTGGCTCAGAAATCCTAGAATCTTCAGCCAGAAACGCTACGAAGGACTCCTCAGGTCAACTCGGGTGGCCGACGGACAGCCAGGAAGGCATCGCGGGGTGCGGGTAGGCCGCGGGCGGACCACACGGGGTGCAGGTAGGCGTCGGGTAACGTGCCGGGAGGCCGCTGGCAGGTGGCCTGAGCGCTGGGCAGCGCGCCGTGAGGCCGTATGGGCACCAGGAAGTGCGCTAGGAGGCCGTGGGAAGCTGGCATGGGCATCGGGCAGAGCTCCGGGAGGCCGCGGTTTTGCCTGGGGTGCCGGGCAGCGCGCAGGGAAGCTGTGGGGTGCGCGGGCAGTGCTGGGGTAGGCCGACGGAGCGCGGCTCGGTCTGGCGCGGGCCGGCGGTGTTCGGACGGGAACACCGGTGTGTCGCAGGGGTGGCGCGGTTCGTGGAGGCCGTGGTTAGCGCGGCCTTTGTCGTTTCCACCTTTGTTGCCTCATTGCCGCTTCGAAGATCACCACAGGGAAGAAAATCGACGGAGGGTGTCGGGCCATGTTAGGTTGGCCCGCACCCTCCACGTTTAGGGAGGTATCATTTGGTTCATCAAGAAAAGTAGATGATCAATAACACATCCTCAATAATCCCTTTTTTATTCGATGAGGAAGATAAAAAAGGGTATAATATTATCAAGTAATGAACCCCCTACATTGCTCATAGTTGGTTGATGTTGGCACAAGAAGCCAGACGTCGATTCGTGGCGGACGAGGAAGTATCACTTCAGAAGGAGTTCCAAGGAAGATGGTCAAAGTTGAGGTCAACGTTCTTCATTGGTGGAGCGTTCTTTGTTGGAGAGCGTAATCCTCTAAGTGTTGGGCGTCGCGTCACTTTACCAGTGCTTCGTCTCTTGGTGAAGCAGTCCAAAATCCCCCTCCCAAGATCCCTATATACAGGAGAGGGGAAGAGGTATGTAACAATCGTGGAATTTATGATATTTCATTTATTATGAACCTTCGTAAATTCCAACAATGTGGTTACTTAATTTAAAAAGGGGGTTCAAACGAATTAAAAAGCGTTGGCCCAATTTAAGAGGTGCATTGGCTTAAATATTGGGAGGATTCCAAGAGGCTTTCTCCACATAGACTACATAAAAACAATTTATAGGATTTAATTTTCTATTGATACATAAAATTAATTGATAGCATTTAATTTTTATATTGACACATACAATTAAATTGAATGCATTTAATTTTACGTTGACACATGAAATTAATTGAGGGAGTTGAGAGGTTTTCCTCTCCTCCCATTAATATGGGTTAAGCCCCGTGTGGTCCCCACCACATTAATCCTTTCTTGCGAGGTTGAGTTCGGGTGGGCCCCACCACCATAACCTATCATGGGAGGTTAAGGTGTGGTGGCCCCACCTCCAACCTCTATGAGGAGAGTTTAACCTCCACACACCATAAGGAGGCTCAAATAAAATAAAGTGTTTCACACTTTATATTATTATTATTTTTATGAAAATCCAAAAACTAACTTTTAATATAGACTAACTTCTGTCGAGGTGAAAGTCATATTAAGTGAATACCGGTGTGGTGAGTTCAACGGTGCCCTCAGATTTCAATTCCGAGCACCGGTTCAAAGGTTACAAAATGATGCTCGTGCATTTACTGAACGTACCTGATAAAAAGTTTTGAAAATTATTATCATTCACCCTCGACTCGCACAGGTCGAGTTTATGATTTTCTTAGGTGAAACAAACAACCTCGAACCCAACGGTACTCTCGGATTTTCAATCAATGTTACTGTTTGAAAGTTATACATTTTAAAATAAAATAATTTTCACTTAATTATTTTATTTGCGGCCAAAAACTAACTTTCTCCGGTGGTTTACGCTGGCCAAAGTTAGTATCTTCCTAAAGAAAGCATACACTCACGAGTTCAGTGGTGGTCTCAGATTTTTAATCTGATTTACCGTTTGTGATTTATAATCATTTGAAAAATAAAATAATTTATATAATTATTTTATTTATGATTATGCCATTTTTGGGTTTTCTCACAGGAGGCTTGCGCTAACTAATCTTTAGTCACGCCAAGGGTAAACCCACCATCCTGAGCAAAACGGTGCCCTCAGATTTCTGATCTGAGTTACCGTTTAAGATTTATTCATCTTTTTCAGGAAAACTGTTTACACTCGTTAACTTAAGCTTGACAAATACTTTGATGGATCATTCTGGGCACTCCGTGCATCAGAATCGTGCGCGGTCAGATTTCACGGACCCGTAAAATATCCATTTGATGAAACAAATTTACATGGAAATTATGAGTCTTTAAAAGGTTTACCAAAAATCATCATATATTCTATATAGATATGGTTTGAGCAATTTATATTAGAAAATTAATTTATATTAATTATGTATTTTGAATAAATCCAAAACTGCCCCTCCCCTCTCTTATAAGAGGGTTCTAATTATTCTCTATTCTTTATTCCTAAAAAACAATTTGATTCGTCCATGGTCTACCAAATCCATTACTATAATATCACACCAAATTACTGAGGCATTATTTTATGTAGAACACACTACTTATATGTTTTATGGTGTTAATAAATGGAGATATTCCAAAGAAAATGTATTGTTTTTAATTATGTATTTCTATTTTTTTCATCATCCTTCAAATATTATCCAACCATGAGGAAATAATAAATATATTATAATAAATATAATAAGATGTTAATATTATAATATCATCCTATAAATACATAACAACATCCATCAAATAGGAAAATAATTAATCATTCGTGTGTATGTGTGAAATATCTACTCCATGAACCGATATAATTCGTCTTCCATCACCATATCTCAAGATAGGTTTTAATGATTGAATTAGTGTTTATATATCATAATAATGATATATTTATAATTATTAGATAATTATATATCATTTATATTCTTACCTTTCCATGCACATAAAAAATATAACGTCATTCGTGCGTACATATGAGCTATCACCCCAATAAGCGATGTGATTCATTTTTCATCACCAAATCACAAGAAAAAGATATAATTATATTTAAATTATTAATATTATATTAAATAAATTATTATAAATTTGGAATGATAAAATAATATTTACCTTATTTCCATGATGATCTTTTAAAAAAATTGTTACTCATTCGTACATACGACCTACCCTCTTAATGATTATAATGTAGTTCATTTTTCATAAACATATATAAATTTTTTTATTTAAAAATATAATTGATGTATAAAATTGATTATTGTGTCATTAATATTATTCTAGAGATAATTTAATAATTAAAACTTTCAACCAAGGTCACATTGGACTCAGGTACCGAATATAGACAATTTTTTCGAAATGAACATAACAAATTCATTAATTATTATAACATGATAATAAGGGATATATATGGAATAATAAACTTTGAAAAGTTATCATGAAAGTAAATAATTAACATAATTTTATTATTCATGTATATAAGAATTGTACGTGATGATTCTGACTCAAGGTAGGGGACTCTTTTACTAAAATATTATTTAAAATGTTATTAGGATTTATTTTCTAAATAATATACATTAATGTACATGATTTAAAAATGGTTTTATGTATTTATTTATATGGAAATGAATATTTTAAAATCATAATTTTCTAATTTATTTCTAATGTTTCATTATGGTATGGGTCATTTAAATTAAAAAATATATATTCTTAGTTTTAAATGGGTTTTAAATAGGTTTTAAAATTGATTGATTATTTCAAAAACAAGGAATGTTTTATAACATATACGTAATGAAAATAATTTCCAATTTTCATTATGGATTAATTATTTCATTTTTCATTTATATATTTTAATATTTATTTCCAAAGAAATTAGATTCTTTTTTATATGTTTGGTTTCTGTATATTAATTTGATCTTTACGTGAAAATTCTATTTCGATATTTGGAAGTGTTTTACACATGGTTTAAAATAGTTTAAATGGTTTTATTTAGGAATTATCCCTTAGACATTAAAAAATGGGTTGATCCTCATTATAGCTGATGAATGATGGTTAAGACCTATATAGATTAAATGAATGGTGAGTCCCACAATAGCTATCCAATGCATTGGATACTTAGGATCTAGAATTTGATTCTATGGTTATTCTATTTGTAAGGTTGAATTTAAAGAGTGATGTGGTAGTGATTTCCCAAGACACCTATGTGATTTTTTATGCTTTATAATGTGTTTTTAATAAAAAAATTAATCAGTTTTCATGTTTTCACTGTACAAATGTTTATCATTATTTATATTCTTTACTAATCTTTTTGTGATCATCCAATGTTTTTAAATTTTTTTCATATGTCTTAATATTGGTAAGGGAAAAGACAATTTCATGGTTAAATAATTTAACATTTGACTTGATCATAGGTCATGTTTTATTTAAAAAATGATTTCTTATGGTGAAAAAATCGATGTTGGATATAAGTTTCCAAATTTAATGCATGATTCTACTTTATTAGAGTTTTTACAAATTATATAAAACTATAAATTGTAACTATTTTCAAATATAAATTTTTGTTCAAATAAACATGAATAAGTTGTATTTATGGTCGGGTACTTGAAAATTATATCAACCCTAAAAATTTTAAAAAAAAATCAATGATAAGAAGATTATTTATCTTTAAAATACCAATTTAAAACCACACTTGTACTATTTTTTCCTTAAGTAGTAATTTAAGAGATATTAATGTCAATATAATGACATTTGCGAATTGATCTTTTCCTTAAATATTATAAATGTCATTATCAAGGGAAAATGGCACCAAAATTCTATATATTTAATATTTTTATGAAATTATCTATAATAAACTCATCAACTAGAATAAATTCATGTTTTGGGCTGATTTTGAGACATTATATTAGATTTAATCCTAATTAACCCATTTTACCTTTACCATGATAATAGAAATTTTTTATGGTTACTATTCAATATGAACAAAAATATACGTTGTATATTTTACAAGTTTGGTGATACTAATTCAAATATGGAATTAATTTTTCTAGATTCAGTTCCTATAAGTTGTAGAAATTCAATTAACACAAAAAGGAAAAGGAAATGAAAACCTATTTTCATAAAAACTATCTTTTAAGTATAAAAATATTTCAATATGAAATGAATATATAAAATTCATCAGAAAAAAATAATTATATTTTTCATCAAAATGAAAAGGCATATATTTAGAAAAAAATTAAAAATATTTATTTTGTAAGTACATAAAAATAAAATACAGTTTTCAATAAAAGTAAAAAAAAATTTCTACTCATTGAAAAATCAAACAATTCCATAATTTAAAAAAACAACATAATATTATATTGAAATTATTAATTCAATGTTTCAAAATTTTATCTTATACAATTTATAAAATATCTATAAAATAATTTTAATATCTTCTCAAAAAAATAATGAAAATAGTTTTTGACAAAAATGTATTTTTGAACCATAAAATGACATTATTAAAAATTCCATGCTCATTTCCAAAAAAATAATAAATAAATATTAATTGAGTAGTTATTTTATATTTATATATTTAATAATATTTTAATCCTATTCATACCCTCTAATTAAATTTTATGTCATAATGATAATATTTCATTTTTATTTTAATCTTGGAATTGGATATATTTTATGAAGCCATATATAGTGTAATTTTAAAATGTCATGGTGCCACATTATCCCCCATTAATAAATTCAGTTAATTCAATTTGAAATTTTTCTTCTTAATTAATTGTTTGATATTTTTATATTATATTTTTTTAATACTCGCATCATTAAAAATTCTTAAGAAAAGTACCTATTGAAAATAGGAGAAGAGAATAATGATGGTTATCTAGAATATCAAAAATCTAGGTTTTTAGATATATTAAACTTAATAATAAGCTAAAATATGGAAATGGAAGAATAATGTAATGTCTATATGATTTTGGAGAGTGATAGAAATTTTTATCATAAGAAATTAATGTTCAAGATAATGTTAACAACAAAAGACCATAAATATGTGTATTGTGGAAGACTATAAATTCGTCAAAATTGAAGGTAATAGGGCACCCTTTTAGTTTTAAGATTCTTATCCTATATATTTTTACTTACTTTACCATATATGATAATTATATAAGGAAATATAATTAATCTAAATTTTAATTTTTTCCCTTTAATAAATTTCCACCACAATATAATCTATTTCACTAAATGATGAGTATTCGATATGGTTTTTTGTATGCCTGAAGTAGTAAAATAAACATAAAATGAATCAAAAAAGTATATAAATATAATCCTCCTATAATTATGGATTAATAAAAACCCAATAATTGGTTACCATTAGGTTAGATAATTCCAAAAATAATTAAACGTTTATATGAAGAAATAAAACATTAACCTCCTAAGAGTCAAAAATAACACCCAAAGTTCATTATAGAATATTCCACATATGAATATTTCGAATAAACTAAGTTCAAAAATAATATGGACATAATTAATTTATTTTTACATGATTAAAATGATATTTTTCTCTAACATATACCAAAAAACCTAAATGCCCTAATCATATAATCTCTAAAATTTTATACTCAATTCCATAAATAACATGAATCATAATAAAGCCACATTAAAATGATATATAATTATAAAATATAATTAAAACTTTACCAATAAGGTAAAACCCATCTTATCAAATGTAGTTCCATTTACCTTAGTCATAAAATGTTACTAAAATAAAATTAATCATTATATTTTAAATTAAATCAATGTCATAATAATAAGGAAAACATATAGGCTAGTGGTAGGTAATCCAACCTTATATCCTTTTATTGTGGGTTCATTCACCATGAAATTACATATTATGATGTCTTGTTACCTGGTATACAGGTTGTCCTTTTTTATAAAAATGTATTAATATAATTTATATAATTTTCCCAAAAATATTGTAATTATCTAAAAATATAACCTTAACATTTAATAAGGTTTTAACCTCAATGATTTTTTTATACCCTTCAACATATATCTATAACAATTTAATTACATTAATCCAATATAGTATCACATGTCAATCCTAATGGTTGCATATACCTCATCCAAATTTAAAATTTTACAAAATATCATTAATTACTATTATAAATAACTATATAATCTGATAATTTACTAAACATCCATTAAATACAATGAACCATATTTTGATACTAAATTGATAGGTAATCATTAGATTGACTATAAATATCTTTAAAATTACCCATTGCCAAGGAATTAAATTAAAATCATTTATATCCTGATTTCCAATAGACCATAATTATCTTAACATCAAATTATCCCAAAGGGATATTTAATCCTCAATATACTTTTCATCCTAAAATGTAGGAAATGTTTCTAAACTCTTAAAAATCTAATAACATAAAAAATAAAAAATGGGTGATCATGTATTTAAACTTATGATTAACCATAAACTTATAAAACCATGATTGTATCCATAAATTTTAAGTTATCCTCACAAGAAAACTTATATTCTTCCAAAAATTAACAAAACTCTTATATACTTTTCAATATTTTCCACAGATCAAAAAATACAATAAAATTTATCAAATATAATCTAAATCAATTTGTCCTAAAATCATTACCCAATTTATAGTCCACCAATACTATCCCATTAATATTAATCACTCTTTTATCCCATCTAAACATTACCATCATACCACTAAGTCACTTATCTTGTTTAAAAAAACATTCATATTATGTTTTGAAATACATAAAAGATAACTTATATAGAATAATCATTAATTTTTTCATGATTATTATATCAAAAATATCATTGATATAGTTATTTATTCCCAAAATATAAACATTTTAATTCATGAACTTCATATAGTTTCATAGAAATGGTCTTTCGTTGGTCTAGGATTCAACCCTTGGATTCCATCATTAGCTCAGATAATTTCCACATTCCCTACACATGATAGATTGAACTATAAATGGTTCCATATGATTGAATTAATTTTCCTCTATTAAACTCAAAAATTTTACTCACTATGTACTTACTATATTCCCTTCATTGAAAAAAAATATTCACGTTCCATTGATCAATTACTTTGGGGGCTTCATTCCACATTCTCAACATGTTGGAAGATGTATCTTATTTCTTATATGGTCTTAATGAAACTCCTTCTTTCTCTTATTTGGAATGTCAACAAACTCGCCTAAGTAGAGGTTGTTAATCATACAACATTATATGGAATTATGCATAAAAATGGTTTTTCATTCTAGTTCCCATTTTATTTGGTTACTCATTAGGAAAATTATTCCATTTTCCATCAGTTATTACACAAATCCTTCTAGTTCCATCCTTAATATATAAAAAACATTTAGAGTGTAAGAAATAATAATCATAGTGAATAATAATGAAAAATTGTTTATAGAGTGTATAAAGAATAATAACTTCTTTTCAATCTATGACACCTTAGGTTTATCATTTTTCATTCAATGGAGTCATCTTATCAAATCTTTTAAAATGGTCCATAAATAACATGTAAATTATCATAAAAATATCCAACTAGACTGTCAAATCAAGTTCACTGTATGGTAACACTCATCATAAACTAGGTCTAGTTCCATTAAAAAATAATATACATAAACATATGGTTTACAAAATATCTATATCATCTCCTACTTATTCTTTATTAATTATCACCCTTATATATATTATACATAAACCCATTATTCATAACATAGTATAATGTGTATATATGAAAGGATGATATGATATTTTTAGTAAGGGTAAAAAAGGAGATATCAATGATCACTTGAGAATAAGGGAATAATAACATGATAATAACATTTGAAAGGAATATCTTGTATATCATAGATCAATATCTACAGTCATTTCATAAATCATGGACGTTTATAAGATTCATAACATATTGGAACTAATGAACATGAGTCATGAGAGCATAACATTGTTAAAATACAGAAGTTTTGGGCATAAATATTATCATAAAAAATCATATATCTAGTAGTCATGCCTCACTTCCAAGACTATCATAGTGGATTTAGTTCACTCCCCAAACCACTGTAGTAGTCAATTCAAACTTCCAAAACCATCATAGAATATATACTCCCTTACATAAATGGGGTCACTCCTAATTCTATTATTGTTTATTTCATGAGATATCTATCCTTACAAAATTTATTGTATGGATATATAATTCCCTCACAAAGCATCACATAATGAAAATCATAAATATGTGTGCCATAATATCATTAAATATTCATCATATCATAACCATTGAAAAATAAATATGTCTCATAAATATTTCGTTAATGAATAACTTCTGTAAAAGAAATGGGTTTCCTAAAAATTTCATTAATTCATTAGTGTAACATATGTAAAATGAATGAGTATTATAAACATATTTTCATCATAATAATACAATCTAGAGAAATAATTAGCATGGTATCATTGGATAATATCCCTTGTAATTATTAGGGAACATCAAAGGATGTAATATTAGATGTAAAATTCATTTAAATATCACTATGAACATTTAATGAGGAAAATATAATTATTAAAATTTAAATAACATATTTAAAGTCTAAAATTTCTTAAAATATTATAAAAATAATTTTTTTAAATAACTGTCAAAATATATAAATGACAATTAAATTTATTTATCAGTCATGAAGGTCAGAAATTTCATTTATTCTATCAATGATATAATAAATCACTTGTTTCAAAAGTTGGTAAAAATTCAAAATGTACCTTGTTTGGAAAAAATAATTAATATTCTTTTTCACCTATTTAAAAAAAATAAAAAAATGGGTAAAAAATTAAAAAATTTCTAGGATAATACTAAAAAATTTCATGAAAACAAAATTTTAAAACATTTGTAAAGAAGAGAAAGTATTTTTTACTGAAGGGAGAAATAAAGTCGGGTTTCCTTAAAAACATTATTTTGGTGTTGAAATAACATAATGGGGGTAAAATTAAATGAAGACTTGTAATTTTTATAAAAAACTAAAGGATATGAAAATTCATGTGTTTATTTATAGATAGACTATAATATTTCATTAATAGCTCTTAATTATAAAAAACCTATATTAAATAATGAGATGATAACATAAATTTTTTTGCTTTAGTAACATTTGAATCGTATTCCCCTTGAAATAACAACCACCAATGAAACATTAAATATAAGGAACATAAGTATAATAATGAAATAAAATATAAAATATCATTACATACACCACAAAAAAATAAGAAGACATGTTTATGTTATAACATATATCCCAATGAATATAATTTGGGATGATGAACTGTAACTGCTTCAGTATTCTTTGTATGAAAACTTCAAGAAAGAGTTACCCATATATAAATTTTTAAATATACATGATTATTATTAAATAATAATAAAATACATACATGGATAGTATATAAACCATAAAAAGGAATCAAGTGGTGAATATATCATAAGTATCACATAAATAAATGTGAGATGAGAAACTCATACTATGACTTCCACATTCTTCTTAAGAAATGGAAACTCCTATAGCATAAATTAATTTTATAATAATTTTGTAATAGTTTTATTAATATAATTATAAGATCTTATATGATCACTTTATAATATTTAACACCCATTTATCAAAATTTCATATTTAAAATTTATTTTTTCAGGTGTTATCTATTTTGTTTATCATGAGTATTTCTTTTCAACAGTTTTAGTCCCCATACCTATATCATGGTTAAATCATCTATATAATGTTGATAATGGTATAAATATCAAATATATATATATATATATATATATATTATAAATATATATTTATATTCATCCATAAAATTTAGAGATATAAAAATTAATTAAAACATTCATGGAGATGGTAGGCCATAAATATACATGAACATTATTCTAAATTTTCGACAGATGGAACAAAAAAAGATAAATAATAATTCAAATCTCGAGAATAAGTATCATTTATTTTAAAATATTTTTATTAATTAAATATATATTAATTACCATCCAGGTAAAATATAAATTAATAACAAATCACATCACTTTTTGGAGGTGGTTTTCTACAGGTATTCCCTGTTGACATTATCATTTTCTAATTGATTAGAAGGTGAGAAGGTAGTTGTGATATTATAATTCCCAAATTATAATAATTTCATAACTATAATATATAATCATTAAACTCATAATAATACCTATCCATAAAATATTTCGATGAAAAATGAATTTTATCGCTACACAGTGGGGGTTAGTCATACATATTCACAAGTGATATATTCACTTCCCATTTTCTTAGAAGAAGGATGGATAATGGTGGTTTCTTGATAATATTAAATTTTTTGTATATTTAGGATAATAAATATATTTTTTATGATAAATAAAATAAATTTATTGGATTAAAAAGAAGAATCAAAATAGGATGTGATCAGTTAGGGTGATTACCTCTTATTTGAAAGAACTCTTTTAGATATCCTCTTAATGATCCCACAACAATTATTTTGGAAAGACCAAAACCTATAGAGTGTGAATAAGTATGTTGAGGAGGGATTTTTTTAATGGTTTCTTATTATAATGGACTAAAATGTTTTAATAATTGATGGGAGGAGGTTCCCTTTTATAATTATAGAGAGGGGAATATTTGGAATTTATTAAAAGATTAGATTATAATAAATTCCTTCTTAAGAAAATTTATTCCAATTTGATATATATTAGAATATACTATCAGTTATGGCTGTTGTCCCATCAACAAATAGAATTTTCACTTGTTATTTTTATGTTTTAATACATATCTATTAATTTAACACCTTAGTTAACCCATTTTTAGATTAACCATAGTAACAAATGTTTCAGTACTTAAGGTTATAATTTTAATTATGAGGTTACTATTAGATCATAAATGGATCAGTGATGAAATTTCATATAATATATTATCCTAATATCATCTTTTAGTATTTTCACCATTTTTATATAATTTAAATAAATATTATTTCAATACAAAATATTATTTATGTGGCTCTATTTGATGCTTTGTATGGGTGTCATTCACGTTATCCACTTTGTTGGTTTAAATCAGGTGAGACTTCACAGGTTGAGATGAGCCTTTCCCAAGAGACAACAATGAGGATTTATTAATTATTAAAGAATGGATAAAGAAAATAGTAATCAAAAATCATATGTGATCATCATCGATGATCCTTTTCATTTGTGCTAAGTGATAATGTGTTTGTTAGGATCTCTCCAAATCTTGGACATCATCATTTTGGGATGTAGAGAATGATTTATCTTAAATAAATAGTCCCTTTTGATATAATGGAATAGGTTGTTATCGTGGAATATTTGTTATTATTCTCCCTATAGTTCAATGTTGCGCAGGATTTTTTCCATGTATCTGAGTTGAAAAAGTATCATCTAGATCAGGGACATGTGATTTAATGGGATCACATTAAACTAGAGCCGTATGATACATCAGTGCACATGTTAGTGTGGATTGTGGATAGGAATGAGAAATTATTGAAGGGAAAAAAGAATCGATCTACTGTGGTTTTTTAGAAACATTATCAAATTTAAGAAGATACTTTTCAATGTGAGAAGGAAATTAAAGAGAAATGGCCAGATCACTTTCAGAATAATGATAATTTTCTACTTACTGAGGATGGAAAGGATAATGGTGGGAAGAATGTATCACTTCCATTATCAAGTTTGTACCCCCTTATTTATTATTTTTAATTATATAATTTTTATGGACGAAATTTCAGGGGATTTGGAGAAATTTTGGATTTTTTTGGGGGGTTTTTATAGGTGCACCATTGTTTCATGGTTTGGGAAAACCATGAAACCCCAATAGGAAACTATGCACAATGAGATAGGGTATAATGAAAAGGAAAATAGGTAGTGAATGTTTTTTCCAAACCGTTTCCATGCCAAGGAGAAACTATCAAACATGAGATAATGGACTTTGAAATATTTAGAACATGGTTTGGAAATTATGTGTGGTTTATTCTTAAGTTAGTGACTTGTTCATGGTTAGTGGAAGGTTCGTATAACCATGTGACTAAATGTGCATGGGTTAAAAGTGAGATCCTTGTGTATCTCAAACATTTTAAATTCTAAGGCCTTTTTTCTTCCTCTTATGCATCCCTAACTCGAGTTTCTCTCTTCCCAAAGGTGAAGGATGGTTACCTCATTAATCTGAAGATGGTCCTAAGGTTTATCTTGGTGATTTGAAGTCGAATTCTCGTGGTCATTGATTTTTTTAGTTGTTCATTGTGGTTTTATATAGATCTAATTATATATATCTCTTAGTTTCATAGATCTACATTCGTTTTGATAACCCTCCTAAGTGGAGGTTTGTGAAAACATAGAAATTTGGTGTTTTGTAGAAAGTGATTTGGTTCTTGTTTCTAAAATATTGGATATAAAATTTGGATTTTCTAGAATTGTGTTAAATAGTTTAATATTTATGATTTCAATAAAATTATGGTTTTATTATAATGAATTGGAACAGTTTATTAGAAATGGATTGTTGAAATGAATTTAATATAATATTGGTTTAATTGAAATAGTTTTTTGGAATTTGTTTCTAGTATAATAGTTTTGTGTATTCATGTCAATTTGAGAATATAATGTTATGGAGCCTCATCATCATTATTATGATAGATAAGGGTTAGGGATCTCCCCCATAAAATGGTTCATTAGGTGACAGATTAGTCAAATGATGACTCATCACCCATGATTATAGGGATGTACCGATTGCGTAACTGTTTTTATGTGTGCATATGTGGAATGCAATGGTTATTCCAAAATGTAATTTGTGATATGGGATTAAAATATTATTTAGTGTATTTATTTGTAATTGGATCTTTATTTGTGAAAGATTATTTTTACGGAACTATTTTATATTTCGATAGAAAATGTTTAGATTTTTTTATATAAACCTTTTTATGTTAATGTGATAACATTTTATTTCCTAGTGGTGTGAGGAGGGAATTCATTTGGGGGAAACCAACAGAATTTCATTACTCAACACTTCATTGGATATTTCATTCCTTTTCATATGTTTTATATCATAACATAGGAAAAGGTAAACTATCACACATATCCAGTGGTGCTTAATGATACATGGGCTATTTTTTAGAGTGGATAATGGTGTGGGTTAGAGATAAGAGTTGCAGATTTCATTTAGTTGTGTTTGTTTTGTTATTATTCATTTGTGTTCTTGGTTATTTTGTAGTCTTCTGTTTTGGTACTTTTATAGTTGGTTTTGATATAATGAAATGTTAATTTATCTTTAATTTTATCATGCATCATTTATTGGTCTATTTGGTTGTGTCTTTTTTTGTTAGTTGTTTTATTTTCAAATTTAAAATTGTCCAACAATTATAAATGAAGCCCTCTACATTTATTTCCATCCTCTGGCATCTTGAAGTTATTTCTTAAGGCCAAGTAATGTTCCTCATCCCTCTCAAGACAATAAGGAAGAGAGGGATGTTACATTGAATTTTAATATAAACCATCCAAACATTAATAAAAAGTATTAATTATCTAAAAATTTCATTGTACAGACTAATTTAACCAAATTATATTACATTTACTATTTTTAAAATCATTTATTTTATATTTTGTAAATTAAATTAGTACTACCTTAGTTATGTGTAAGTATTTAAATTTACTTTTTCACTCATAAAAATTTGAAATAAATTATCAAGATAAACAAGTTATATTCACTATATACATGTGGAACCAAAATTATGCATGTCTTTTCCATAAGTAGAAATTTAAGTGAAATTAATGTCAAGAGAATAAAATTTTTGGCATTATCATTTATTTAAATGTTATAAATGTAATTATCTTTGGAAATGGCACAAAAATGTAAAATATATGACTATTTTATCGAATTTTACTAAATAAACTTATCCAGTATGATAAATTGATGTTTTGGTTTGATTCGGAGGCCTTGTTATATTAGTGTCAACAATAATAAACCCATTTTACATTTACCATGATAATAAAAACTTACTATGGTAACTATTTATTATGTGAAAAAGTAAAATTGGCCTATTAAAAAAAATTGGACCTCTTGATTAAAAATATAATATAATTTTTTTTGTATTACAATCTAATAAGTGGTAGAAATTAATTTAACATACAAATTAATAACACAATGAAAAATAGTTTTTTAAAAAATCCTTTTTATGAATAATCATATTTTTATACCAAATTGAAAAAAAAAATTCACTCAGAAGATGAAAATTATAATTTTTAAATTAAATAGATATTAATTATAATTTAAAACTAATATAAAATAACTTTTACTTTTTAATTATTAAAAAACCATAGTTTTCAATAAAATTCTGTATTTTACTTTTCATTAAAAAAACAAATCATCCATAAAATTATCAAAAATTCATCGTAAAATTATTTTCATATGATTAAAAAAAATTATATCATTTTTACCACATAATATTTCAAAAAGTTCCCAAAATTAATTTTATCATTTTCTCACAAAAAAACCCATTTTTGGAAAAAACATATTTTGGAATCACAAAATGAATTCACTTAAAATGTGTTTCTCATTTCATGTGACATCACCAATACATTTTGTAAAACCCCAAACTATAGTTTCATAGAGTCAATGGTTATTTTATAAAATTGAAACTAGATAAAAGGTATCAGATCCCAAAGGGATTAATAGTTTAACAGTCTTGGTAACTAGATATATAATGGAATTTCACATACATTTGAAAATTTCTAATTCAAAAAGTATTTTCTTTGTGATCTCTATTATTACTCATATCTTATCCCTACATGTTAATCAAAAACACTTTATAGTATCTAGAAGAAAATAATACATAAAAATGGATAATATTAGATTCTTAGTAAGGGTATCTGTACCACGAATAATGTCATGAATAAATTATCTTAACAAATAAAGAAAGGAAAATAACTAAAAAATTCTATTTAATCAATAAATATATCATAATATGGTTGAAATAAATTGCCATTAAAAAATAAATATAAATAATAACATAATCTTAAAACGTATACATGGTTATTCTATATAATAAAAAATTACATTGATATTAATAACTGACCTCATAATGAGGGTATGAATAATTACAGACATATGAAACATACTGTCAAGACCATTCACAATAATGTTTAAATATGGGGGTATAAACCAATCTAATTTGGATAAATGATTTTTATCATCTGACTAGTCGATGCATTGATGTGATATCTGCAACTTGGCCCCACATATCACATACTATTTTAAATTCATTCAACATGTTAATTGGGATAAACACAATCATCATATACATTCATATTGAAAAATTAATGTACCAAATGATAATACTCACACCATCAAATATACATAATCATATACCATTTAGAGGAATACGTTTAATGGTAATGAAATTATACATCCTCAGTAATACTAATAATAAAACATCCAAATAAATAATAATTATGATATTAATACAAATTATCCCCATTAGATCATATGTAAAATAAAGGGTTGATGTTGTTAGTTAATTGAAATTCCAGAAAAATGTCATTAATAATATTCTTCAAGAAAATGACAATTATACTTTTAAAATAACATAAAAAAGGTAAACAAAACAATTTGAATACAATTTAATTTGAAAAAAAACTTTTAACTTATAAAATAATCTTTACAAAATTCATTTAATTTGATGGGGAATTTTTTTATATCGTATATGTTAAAATAAAGATTCCTATCATGATTTCATTAAATGTCAAAAACGCCTTATTTTGAAAATGAAATGAAGAATAATTTATTTTTTTATAAAAAAAGTAAATATGGGTAAACATTTATTTAATAAATCATTTAGAAATGATAAAAACATTTTTTAAAAATAATTTTAGAAAACATGTATTTTTTTGAAGATTGATTTTTGACCAAAGAGGGAAATAAATTTGTATTTTCTTAAAAATATTTTCTCAATCTTATAAAGTAAAAAATGTAATATCACAGGTTAATAAAGAATATAAAATTTTAATATGTATTAATATTTGGGAATAAAAAATTAATATTACTTTAAAGGAGATTCTATGTTCGATGGCGTACCGAATACACAACAATGAGTTTCTTTGAAATCTTTCATTGCACACTAATAATAGAATAATATTATTTTAAATGGTAGTAAACACCTAGCCATTGTAATGAAGGGAATGAACAGAACTAACTAAAAATTGATTATATATGTTTGTTAAATATTTTAACAATTACCCAATAAATGATAGAGGCTTAAAATGCGAATAAATCCAATCTTATGCATAAATATTCTAATATTCATTAAAAGGTCGATTAACCGCCTTTTAATGGAAACCATTTTTAAATCTACTTTTTGTCACTTTTATATGTTATATTTGAAAAAATAAAACCCTTCTTTATAATGGAGATATCAAAATTTACTTTGTGTAAATTTTTGGTATTTTTCTGATAAAGTTCATTTTTTAATGAATAGTGAAAAATGTTGTATTTTAATTCAAAACCCTTTTTTAATATAATTTATTTATATGGATAGATTATCTTTTCAATTGGTTTTAAAGATTAATTAGAATATATTTTTACCATTTAATACAATCGTGGTCATTATAATTAATTTCACTTTGAAAATGGACAAAAACAAGTATCAATCTTTTCATCGATATTGTTTCCTAAAAACATGCTATTTATTTTGACAGCAGGAATTAACTATATAATTTATTAAATAAACTTCTATGTTTTTAATTGGGTAAAATGGACATAGTTTTATAATTTGTAATATCAAATATATCTTAGGGTGAATTTTTTGGTATTTTTTTGATAATGTTCATTTGTTAATGAATAATGAAAAATACAACATTTTTATTCAAAACTACCTTTTCATCCAATTTATTCATATAGTTATATTGTATTTTAAATTAGTTTTAAGTTGTAATTTAATTATGTTTTTATCACTTAATAAATTTTTTTTCATTGGATGTAATCTCACTTTTCAATTGGATGTAAAAACAAGTCAATCTTTTGATAAATTTTACTTCCTAAAAAACCCATCTTTGGTTTTGATAATTGGAATTAGTTTTAAATTAATTAATGCAATTTATGTGTTTGTAATTTGGTAAAATTGATTCCATATTTTTAATCAAAAGGTCCAAATTATGTAATTAAGACTCTTTTATTTTTGGACATTATGAATAGTAACAACGCCAATTATCATTAATTACCGTGATTAATTAGTAATCGGTTAGTTAAGGTTAATAAAATAATATCATAATAATATAAAATGACCCAAACATGTGTCCAAATCCTCATTCTTGAGTCATGTCTGACCATGAGACTCTTTTTACCAAACTTCAAGGCCTATGGAGTCACATGGGTGTGATAGAGACATTTAGAACATTATTTTTAAAAAAAGAAGAGAAATATAACAAAGGTTTGTATATCCTAAGTAAAAAAAATTAATTTTGTTTAAATAAATGATCTCTTAGACTATAAATATTAATTGGAAATATAAAAATATTTCCTACATCTTGGTGTTTTTTTATAATTTTTAGACATTAAATAAATAAATTTATTTATGACTCCATGATGATGAAGTTATTACCTCATTAATGAATGATTTAAATAAAATGAAAAGATAAGGTAAAATATAAGGATTAAACTTGTAAAAAAAACTATTGGATATATGAATTTAGAACCCTTATCACCTTTTCCTCAAAATATATTATTGTGGGACCTTTAAAATCTGAAATTCCTTGTATAATAAAGTAACATTTCAAGACTTTCCAAAAGTGACCCACCTCCCTCTTATAAAAGGCCCCCAGCTATACCCCCTTACCCACAGCTCTCAAGCCCTTATCTCATATAAAATATGCTCATATTTTCTCTCCAAATCCTTCTATTACTCCTAGAATCCTCACATTTGGTAGAAGTATTTCCAAGGAAGCATTTGGCTCAAATCAAAAAGAGTTACCCGATTTAGAGGTAATGTCTTCTCTCGAGTTTCAATATTTAATTTTCCTTCTTCAATCCCCATAACATTATTATTATTTGATTAAATAACAACACCAATATACTCAATATACTAGTATGTTTTTATGAGAAGGATTTTATTTACACTTACCCACACCTCCGTCTAATGGTTAAAGAACATATTGTTTCTGTGGGTGGTGAATTACTGCCTCACAAAACAATGATTGTTCAATATTATTTTAACACCATTCATGGTGGCCATTATGATGTCACTATAATTATATATGATATATATGGTATTTAATTTTTCTAAATGATTCTTAATTCTTTGTTTAAATAACATCGTTATGCTTTTCATGTTGAGGAACTGTGATAATTTCATCTGAGGAAGTGTGGACTACCGCCTCCTCAGGTGATGCGACTCATTCATGCCAAACCAGGAATTTATAAATAATGTAATAAATAAACTCATGTTACCTATATAACATATATATTATACTGTAATTATAATATATTTATTTATTTTTTAGTTTTAAAGTCCATTAATATGACAAAAAATGAAAGTAGCATTCATGCATACGTACGGCCTACCGTCTCCATGAACGGTACAATTCATTTCTTATCTCCAAACATTATGGAATATTATTAAATACATATATAATGGATATATATGATATTTAAATCATAAAAACCATTCTGGATATGATGTACTTATAACTACATGGACAATTCTCTTCAAACAAGTTCATTTTTGACTCATGTACCGAACATCGACAAAACGTATGATATGAACTCACATAATTAACTAATTATTATAACATGATAATATGTGATATGAATCGAATAATAAATATTAAAGGAATTATTTAATCAATTATAAATTTTCCAAGGATTATTATTCCGAAATATAAATTACGAACAAGACAAGTCGGACCTAAGGTAAGGGATTTCTTATCTCGCTTTTAATTCCATGAGATTTCTGTTGTTCACCACTTATTTATTGCATGTTGTGTATTGTGTACTGAAATTTAATATATATTATCATGATTATATCTATATTCATGTTATTCTGTGATTTAATTGGTTCTTATTATCTTTTTTTCATATGACTGGATTTATTAAAATGAGGTAAGGGGGTTTTATCTCACTTTTTATTCCATTGAGATTCATGATATATTTACGACTATCTCCTTTGAGTGGTGTATGTACTTCCCATTATTCTACTCATTGAGTAATATACATTTATTTATGGGTATTTACATCAACATTTTATGGTCCTTCATTCATGGGTTGTATGTTTCGTAGGTTACCAAATCGGTAAGGGAACCTTTCACCCACCTCTTTTTAAAAGACTTCTTCTTGTTAGGTCTTTTAATTTATATATTCTTGTTTTGGGATATGTTATTATATATCTTTACTGATGGAAATTGTATGTACACATGATGAGATACTTATTTTAACTCTCATAAGATCATTTTTTGAATTTTAAAGTGACGTCGTTAGGCTGGAGAATTTCTGTAAGGGAATTTCTTAACCCAATTTCAATTATTTGGGTTAAACTTCTACTTCTTGATTATGTCGTTCAATGAATATGTGTGGATGACCTCTGATTATTTTACACTAAATATCCACTTATATTGTGTGTATATATATTTTTCACACATAATTATTTAATTGATTTATCATTAATCTAAGGATACCAACTTTGTAAGGGACTTTGTCTCAATATCTTTTCGTTAAGGCATACTTCAATTTATATACAACATTATTTTATTAGTTGTATAATAAAACCTTTTTTATTTTAATTTCATTAAAAAGGAATCTTTTTACATGAATCATTTCACTAAACGACAAAAGGAATGTTTTTGTCTTACGTATGCAGCGACAATGACTTCTCTGCCGCCGTGACCATTATTTGAGTTTCGACTTCCTCTACAAGCCATAATGTTTTTAAATGAAAAATAAATACCATGTTTAACTTTTCTTTTATTTTGGTATTGAAAATGGTTTTGATAATGTTTTTATTATATCAATTTTTTGTATTGATATCTTGTGATTGAAATATATAAATTTTACGTTTCCTTTATGCATGTTTTATGTGATACGATTATGTTATGGTTCTTGGGAATTGTTTATGAAGTTGGGTGGTTTCATGATAATCTAAGGTCGGGTGAGCTCGAAATAGATATCCAATGCATTAGGTAATGCAAAGGATATAAACACTTGGGTTTCTCTAAAGAGATTTAGGGAATATACTGTGACGGGTATTCCAAATGTAACCATGAGGGTTACTCTCTACGTAAGAATGTTATAAATGACTCAAGTTACCTTTATTTCTTATAATTTCTATGAGTTATTCATAAATATTATGATTTCATGAGGTATGTTAAGTGCTTATGGTTTATGAGTAAAGTATGTCTTCATTGATTCTTATGTATATATGGACTAATTTTTTATTTTTGTATTTTTATATCCCTTACTGAGATTTTATTCTCATCCCGAGTTTTTGAAATGTTTCCCACATGACTTAAAGATGAATAGGGTCAAGGATGGGATCATGGAAAGATATTCTGTCTAAAACACGGAAGTAGACATATTTCTTTTCATGAGTTTTTAATTTATGAAAATAATGGAAACTATGTAAAAGTGTCTACTTTGTAATCTTTTGAGATGTAATAGTTATGTCTTAATTCTATAAAACTCTAAACCTGAAAAGAACCTCATTGATAATTATTCATTTAATTCAAGACTATGTAAGGCCGAGTCCTTATAGTTAGTATCAAAGGGAGGTTTGGAAAACTTTAGAGGTTAGGGTATTCTTTAAGCATAAGTGACATTACCATAGTGGTTAAGATTTCAGAAAGAGTCATAGTTTTTTTAGATAAAGTAAAAAATTTTAAGATAACGTGAATAATTTTATCATAGTAATTTATGATGATTTTACTGATATAATCACACCAACATTTTTGGTTTTAGTAAATGGATAGATCTAGCTGGCACCACAGTAACAGTGGATGTGAAGAAAAATTTGATGGTTTTCTGAATGATAAACTGAATGATATGGGAGCTGCAACGAGAACTCTTGTATTTATTCTCAACCAACTATATGGAGTCATGATTGACCTCTTGAACCTTATTGATTTTTATAAGTCATCATGTATGCAAGAAAAAAATCCCTACGTAAGTTCAGGTAATAAACATAAATGTATGTATGTTAAAAAACCTATGTGTCAAAAATGTGGAAAGAAACACATAGGAAAATGTTTCAAAGGGACCAAAAGATGCTATAGATGTAAAAATGAAAGTTATAAATAAAGAACCTGGCATGGAAAAAGGAAGCATCTATTTGACTCAAGGAAAGGGAATGAAGTTCTTTCTAAAAGACCAATTGAATGTTTTAAATGTGGTGTTCATGGTCATTATGAAAACACATATCCTATGAAGAAGTTTCGGGAATGGGATCACTAGGATCGTACAAATATTCATTTACCAATACCTAATTACATTCCGATTAAGGATGAAGAAATTGATATTGACCAATGAAAGGTATGGATTATTTCTTAACATATGTTTTCCAATTATTGATTCTTAGGATATGATTCATGATTTTGTTTGTAGGAAAGAAGTATTTCAAAATAATTTGGAAAATAATGGTTAATGGATCATGAAGAATGTTTAATGAGTAAGAAGTAAACATATATGGGATTCAAGAGTTATGGTAGATTTTAGGATGGTGAAATTCTTAAAAGTATTAAGGCTATTTTGATGATGAGATTACATTAGATGACTTTTTATAGTATGTGAAACCCTAATGTTTGATATATGAAAACTTTATTCAAGGAATAATTATCTTTTATTTTGTGGATATAGTTATAAAGAATCATTTGGGTTTATATGATCCTTGAATTTGAGGCAATTACCAGTTAATACATTTTGGGATGCAAAACGAAAGTTATTAGATAACCTTTTTGGTTAAAATATGTTATGGTTATTTTTGATGAATTTATCTCTATTTGGGAATGTTATAAAATTATATAGTTTTTGAAAAAGAACAACACACAGACTGTGTAACAACCCGTCGCATCGGACGATGCTATGGGCATCGAACCCACAACCAAATTGCAACTGGTATTTATCTCCTACCACTGGACTACGTGAATCCCCTGGTTAGTATGAAAATTTATTTTTAGTTAGATGATTTTATTAATAATGAATAAGTTGATTTTGGTTTATCTATGGAAATTATTGACCTATCATAGAGGATATGTGATTAGGTTAGTTACTTTTCAATATGAGACTTTAGGAGTAACTAATTTTATTTAGAGATAAATGTAAAGATTTATTTTTGAAGACTATGTGATTAAATACTTCAGAGATTAGGGTTTCAATCTTAGTTTGGATTACTTTGAAGAATTTTATGGATATCTGTTTATTTAATGGTCTTCCTTGATCCTTGGTTACTTTTTGTTGAATTTTGAAGATTAAGAGTAGTATTTTTTTATAAAGGATTATCGTTTTAGGGATTATCTGATCTTGTACTAACAATTTTTGTTTTGGTTAAGGTATAAAGACATGGTAAATATATAGTTATTTTTTGTGGATTAGGTGATTCTCTAGAAGTTGATTATATAACTTTTAATGTGAACAAGAAACTCATATTTTAGAAATATAGTAAGAGATGAAAGTCTACATGACAAGTAAGTATGTTTACTTATGTTTTAGTTATGTTCATAAATAAATTCCACAATGAAAAGTAACATAAAACCAAAACTTTTTCTGTTAACTTTTCCTACTGGGTAATCAAATACCATTTAACCCTTCAAAAGTTTGTGATTTTCTGGTGGTAAACTTTCTCCTAGACATACTTTCTATCACTCTCCATCAGAACATGACCCTTTGTTTTCTCTTCCATATCCATGTTTTCCTACATGGAATCCTAGTATAGGTTAACTCGGGTGACCTTTGTACTTCTCCTTCTTTCTTTTAAAGTGATAGTTTTATTAACTCCTTTTCCGATGTGGGGCTTTCAATGAAGTTTCTGATCCCAATTTTAAAATTGCGAGGACGCAATTCCCAAAAGGGGGGAAGGATGTAACATCCCAAGTAAATAAAGAATATGAAATTTTCATATTTAATAATATTTGTGAATAAAATATTAATATTACTTTAAAGGTGATGCTATGTTCGATGTCGTACCCAATACACAACAACGAGTTTTTTTGAAATCTTACATTGCACACTAATAATATAATAATATTATTTTAAATGGTAGTAAACGCCTATCCTTTGTAATAGTGGGAATGAACAGAACTAACTAAAAAGTGGTTATATATGGTTTTTAAATATTTTAACAATTACCCAATAAATGATAGAGGCTTAAAATGTGAATGAAGCCAATTTTATGCATAAATATTCTAATATTTTTTAAAAGGTCGATTAACCGCCTTTTGATAACAAACCCTTTTTAAATCTACTTTTTTTCACTTTTCTATGTTATATTTGACAAAATAGAATCTTTATTTAGAATCAAGAAATCAAAATTTACTTTGTGTAAATTTTTGTTATTTTTCCGATAAAGTTCATTTTTAATGAATAATGAAAAATGTTGTATTTTAATTCAAAACCCCGTTTTAATATAATTTATTTATATGGTAATATTATCTTTTTAATTGATTTTTAAGTTTAATTAGAATATATTTTTACCATTTAATCCAATGGTGGTCATTATAATTAATTTCACTTTTAAAATGGACATAAACAAGTATCAATCTTTTGATAGATATTGTTTCTTAAAAACACGCTATTTGTTTTGACAGCGGGAATTAACTATATAATTTATTAATGAAACATATATGTTTTGAACATGGTAAAATGGAATTCATTTATTAATTTGAAATATCAAATATATATTATAGTTAATTTTTTGTATTTTTCTGATAATGTTCAGTTTTTAATGAATAGTGAAAAATACAACATTTTAATTCAAAGCTGCCTTTTCATCGAATTTATTTATATAGTTAGATTGTCCTTTTAATTTGTTTATAGGTGTAATTTAATTATTTTTTTTATCACTTAATACAATTTTGTTATTTGGATGTAATTTCAATTTTCAATTTGATGTAAAAACAAGGAAATCTTTTGATAAATTTTACTTCTTAAAAAACTCATCTTTGATTTTGACAACGAGAATTATTTTTAAATTTATTACTGCAATTTATGTGTTTGGAATTTGGTAAAATGGATTCCATATTTGGAGTCAGGAGGTCCAAATTATGTAATTAAAACTCTTTTTTTGGATACTATGAATAGTAAGGACGACAATTATCTATAATTGTCATGATTAATTAGTAATCGGGTAGTTAAGGGTAATAAAATAATATCATAATAATATAAAATGACCCCAAAATGTGTCCAAATCCACTTTTTTGAGTCATTTCCGACCATTAGAATCTTTTTACCAAACTTGAGGGCCCATGGAGTCACATGGGTGTGATAGTGACATTTGTGACATTATTTTTAAAAAAAGAAGAGAAATATAACAAAGGATTTATATCCTATGTAAAACAATTTTAATTTTGTTTACATAAATTAAATCTTAGAATATAAATCGTCATTGGAAAGATAAAATTATTTTTCTACATAATAATATTTTTTTTATAATTTTTAGACATTAAATAAATAAATTTATTTATGACACCATGATGATGCAGTGATTACCTAATTAATGAACGACTTAAATAAAATGAAAATATAAGGAAAAATATAAGGCTTAAAATTTTATAAAACCTATTGTATGGATTTATTTCTAATCCTTATCACCTTATCCTCAAAATATATTATTCTAGGACCTTTAAACTCTGAAAATCATTTTATAATAAAGTAACATTTCAAGACTTTCCAAAAGTGACCCTCCTCCCTCTTATAAAAGGTCCCCACCTCTACCCCCTTACACACAACTCTCAAGCCCTTGGCTCATCCAAACTCTACTCATATTGTCTCTCCACACCCCTCTCTTACTCCTAGATGCCTCACATTGTGCAGAATTATTTCCCAGGAAGTATTTGGCTCAAATCAAAAAGAGTTACCCGATTTAGAGGCAATGTCTTCTCTCAAGTTTCTTTCTTTTATATTCCTTCTTCACTCCCCCTAAAATAATTATTCTTTGATTCCATAAAAAAATAGTATCCTCAATATACTATTATTTTTTATGAGAAGTATTTGATTTACAACTACACACACCTCCGTCTAATGGTTAAAGAACATATTGTTTCTGTGGGTAGTGAATTACTGCCTCACGAAACGATGATTGTTCAATATTCTTTTAACACCTTTAATGGTGGCCATAATGATGTCACCATATTAATATATTATATATATGGAATTTATGTATTCCATATGCTTCTGAATTTTATGTTTAAATCAAATTGTTATGCTTTTCATGTTGAGAAACTGCGATAATTTCATCTGGGGAAGTGTCGACTATCGCCCCCTCAAGTGATATGACTCATTCATTCCAAACATGGAATTTAAAAATAATGTAATTAATGAAATTATGTTACCTATATAACATATATATTATACTATAATTATAATATATCTATGTCTCACTTAGTTTTAAAGTCCATTAATATGACAAAAAATGAAAGTAGCGTTCATGCGTACGTACGGCCTACCGTCTCCATGAACGGTACATTTCATTTCTTATCTCCAAAAATTATGGAATATTACTAAATACATATATACTGGATATATATGATATTTAAATCATGAAAACCATTCCGGAGATGATGTACTTATAACTACATGGAAAATTCTCTTCAAACAAGTTCATTTCTGACTCATGTACCGAACATCGACAAAACGTATTATATGAACTCACATAAGTAACTAATTATTATAACATGATAATATGTTATATTAATTGAATAATAAACTTTAAAGGAAGTACTTAAGAAATTATAAATTGTCCAAGGTTTATTATTCAGGAATATAAAGAAATGAACAAGACAAGTCAGACTTGAGGTACGAGATTTCTTATCTCGCTTTTAATTCCGTGAGATTTCCATTATTTGACACTTATTTATTGCTTGTGGTGTATTTTGTAATGAAATTTGACATATATTATCATTATTATATCTATATTCAAGGTATTATATGATTTATTTGGTTTTTATTATCTTTTGGTCATAAGACTCGATTTATTACAACTTGGTAAGGGGATTTTATCTCACTATTTATTCCCGTGAGATTCATGCTATATTTACCCCAATCTCTTTTGAGTGGTGTATGTACTTCCCATTATTCTACTATTTGATTAATATACCTCCATTTATGGGTATTTAAATCAACATTTTATGGTCTTTCTTTCATGGGGTGTATGTTTCGTAGGTTACCATATGGGTAAGGGAACCTTTCACCCTCCTCTTTTTAAAAGACTTCTTTTTGTTAGGTCTTTTAATTTACATCTTCTTATTTTGGGATATGTTCTTATATATCCTTATTGCTTGAAATTTTATGTCCAAGTGATTAGATACCCTTTTTATCTCTCATAAACTCATTTTCTAAATTTTAATGTGACGCCATTAGGCTGTCGAATTTCTATAAGAGAACTTCTTAACCTAATTTCAGTTCTTTGGGTTAAACCTCTACTTCTTGATTAGGTCATGCTATGAATATGTGTGGATGATGACTAATTATTTTACACTTAATATCCACTCATATTTGGTGTATTTATATTTTTCAATGATAATTGTGTAATTGATTTATCCTTAATCTAAGGATACCATCTTTGTAATGGACTTCGTTTCAATCACCTTTCATTGAGGAATAATTCAATTTATGTACTAACCTATTTTATTAGTTGTATAATAAACCCTTTTCTCTTTTAATTTCATTCAGAAATAATATTTCTACATTAAGAGATTTACTAAATGAAAAAAGGAATTTTTTTTGTCTTACGTATGCGATGACAATGACTTCTCCGCCGCCATGACCATTATTTGAGTTTTGGATTCCTCTACAAGTCATAATGTTTTTAAATGAAAAATAAATACCATGTTTAAATTTTCTTTTATTTTGGTATTTATAATGGTTTTGATAATGTTTTGATTATATCAATGTGTTTTATGGATATCTTGTGATTGAAATATGGAAATTTTATGTTTCCTTTATGCATGTTTTATGTGATACGATTACGTTATAGTTCTTGGTCATTGTTTATGAAGTCGGGTGGTTTCATGATAAACTACGGGCTGGTGAGCCCAAGATAGCTCTCCAATGCATTGGGTAACACGAAGGAGTTAAATTCTAAGGTTTATCTAAAGAGATTTAGTAAATATACTATGATGGGTATTCCAAATGTAACCATGAGGGTTACTCCCTACGTAAGAATGTTATAAATGCCTCAAGTTACCTTTATGAATTATTATTTCTATGAGTTATTCATAAATATTATGATTTCATGAGGTATTTTAAGTGCTTATGCTTTATGAGTAAAGTATGTTTTCATTGATCCTTATATATACATGGACTAATTTTTTCTTTTTGTATTTTTATATCCCTTACTGATCTTTTTTTGCTCATCCCATGTTTTTGAAATGTTTCCCACAACACTTAAAGATGAATTGGCTCAAGGATGGGATCAAGGAAAGACATGATATCTAAAACATGGAACTAGACATATTTATTTTTAATAGTTTTTATTTTATGAAAAAAATTGAAACTGAGTAGTAGTGTCAACCTTGTAATCTTTTTAGATGTAATAGTTATGTTCTAATTCTCTAAAACTCTAAACCTGAAAAGATCCTAAATGATAATTACTCATTTAATTCAAGACTATGTAATGTTTTAAGGATGAGTACTTATAAAATAGTATAAAATGGTACTATTAATTGAAACGTATCATTTATTACCAAATTATATGAAAATATATTGAGTTTAATATAGAAATATAAAATAATTACTCTAATTTATACTTTAACAAAAATAGTATTTTATAAGGATGAGATAGTAAAATAAACCCTTACCACATTGGTATATTTTGAATAAAAACCAAAATGAAAGAAATAAAAAAAGTGAAACATTAAATAACATAAATATATATATTCATGATATAAAATATCAAAATTTCTGTTATATACACCCCAATAAGTAATAAGTGTTAAATATTGTGTATGTATTACATAAATAAAAGTGAGACGAGAAACCATTACCTCAGGTTTGACATCCATTGAATGTGTATGAACAATATGAAAAATACAAGTATGTTTTAATAAATCAATTATATAATAATAATCATATATATCATACCATATATTATTTATTTATATGCTTTTATCTATCTTTTATAATCAATTATTTGTTAAAACCATTGATTCATGTGATAATTTCATTGTTTTTCGTGTATGTTTTAATTCATTAATTTTGGTCATTCTAATTTGACCAGGGTCAAATAATAAGAATAATTTCAAAAATGATATAAATATAATAAATATTCAATATATATTTCTTTATATTAATATATAAAATTTAGAGATATAACTTGGATGATACCGTTCATAAAGATGATAAGTTGTTTGTACGCATGAATATTGTTTCCATTTTTCTCAACGGTTTGAATGAAATGAAAATGAGTTTTATTTTTTAATTTAAATTTCAATTATTATGTTATATATAGAATTTATATTAATAAAATAAATTTTTATTACAATACATGTAAAAATAAAATGAAAAACATTACGCAACGCTAGATGGATGCGATAGTCCACATGTACGCACAAGCGGCGTTGTTGTTTACCAATTGATTTTGAAGGTATGATGTGATATGTGACATTATATTTCAATAATTATGAATATATTATAATCATAATAGATATTCATTATGTTTATAATTACTACATTCCATGTAAATTGTAAGAGAAAATTGAACCACATCACTTTGTGCAGCAATATGTCGCTATACACATGAGCGACATTATCATATCACCCCCATAATGGTAGGTAAGAAGGTATCTATATTATCATAATTACAAAATTTAAATAATTTCCCAAATTTAATATAAATATATTAACTTCATCATTATATATATCCTTGAAATGTGGGTATGGGAAAAAGTATGACGGTTTGTGAGGATGCAGTCCACTATACACATGATCGACCATTTCATCTCCCAATTAATGGATGTGGAGATAGATATAGGTTATTATGTTATCATAATAAAATATCATTTTATTATAAATAACTATGTTATTATATGTTTCATATTATTATAATATTATAAGGAGTTATAAGAATTAAAATAAAAATGCATTGTAAAAAACATTACTTCTTTTTCAGGAATCCTCTTTAGGTTTAACCTTATAACTTTTATATTTCCTTAATGAACTAAATATTTCATCTAGGATGTGTTCGTGAATTAATAATGTTTTTTATGGTCTTTGATGAAAAAAGGTTTTGGAAGTGTGAATAATGGAGGAGATGGGGTAGTCTTTATTAAGTGGGGGAGGATAGGCATATAATTTTTGAAAAGATAAACAAATAAACAAGTTTTAATCACATAAAATTTCTGAAAAATGGGTCATTACTGAACTTTATAGATTATAGGGTCTACATATGGCCATAAAATAGTTTTTTGGAAATGTTTTAAGTAATATTTAACCCTTATCTTCTTAGTTTTACTCTAAGTAAACAGAGTTTTTCCTTAACTATAATATTAAATTTTTATTATTTACCACATTCATTATAGTAAAAATTATTTTTAACTTATTAGATAAATTAAATTTTTCCTATAAAAAATATATAATTAATTTTTCCAAATTCAATAAACATAAGTGAAACAATTCATTTTATAATAAAACTACAGAAGAGATGCAGGAGTAGTTTTCCAAAAATAATATTCCCATTTGTATGGAATGTTTTAATATCAAATTTCGATATAAAATTAATTTAATTGAATTATATTAGCTAAATTGTAATATAATTTGACTAATTTAACTTTAAAAACAATTTAAAATATATTTTAACCTTGTAAATAACTAAAATGAAATGATAGTTTTAAAGAGAAATCGGAATTTTTCACTATTCACCAAAATATTAATATTTTCAAAAAACGGTCAAAATATAACCAAAATATAATTTCGAAAAATATTTAAAAAATTAATTAGAAATTTTCAAATAAATTCCCAAAAAATGGGAAAAAAATATTTTTATGTTATGTGTGAAAAGCGTGACTAGACCGTTTTTTATAAAAATATTGTTTTTCAGAAAAAATTTATTTTTCATTCAAATGACTCCAATTTTATTTATAATAAATATATAACCATCAAATTTATTTTATAAATATTTAAACCATATAATTTTAATAATTTATTTAATACTATTTATACTCTACAACTTAATGGCTAGTTTATAATGGCCATGTATAAATAATAATATTTTAATAGTATCATGTTTCATTCAAACCTGGTGTTGCCTATATTTCAAGAATTATAAGTGATTGAGTTTTTTTAAAATAAAATTCTCATAAATTATCATTGTGTTACATTTTATTATAATATTGATTTTAAGAGTCAAATACGCTATCAAATATGATGTCTCTTTTTTAAAATTCTCAGGTTGTTACACATTTTTACTGAGTTATATACATAGAAATATATATATATATATATCATAAGGTCGTCAATACTATTCATACCAACCAATTAAATGTCCAGGTTCTAATAATAATATTTTATGTTTTTTTAAGCTTGTGGTTTTGTATCTTTTATACTTTCTAACAAAGTTTTATTTTAAAATATTTGGGTGTTACATAACATAATACTATGTAAAACTCTAAAAGTGTGTCTACATATCTATTGGGGTGTCAGAATAAATTTATATTTCCCAAAGTATAGTATAATTTATTCAAAAAGTTTATTTATAAACAACTGTTAGAATCAACATGATAAAAAAAATATAATTGAATAATCTTGAAAATCATTTGAAGATAACGTGATATAAATTAAATAATTTTGAGCACCACAAAATCTATATGTCTAAAAACATCAATTGTAAGTCTCTCCTTTAGTAATTTTTCAATTGGAATTGGTATTATATTTATGGAAAGTATTCCTATAGTGAAAAATCCACTAAAATAAGAACCAAAATTGGAATGATCTAAAATAATACACATGTTCTGCTAAAAGGGAGTATAATCCAATACTGACCAAGATAGAGACCATATCACAACTCTTATTAATGTGAGGTTCCTTCAAAAATACATTTCTTGGAAACATAATTTTAATTTGAATTTAAAAAATAAAGTGTCTTGCAGTGGGAAGTTCTTTTCTAAATACTCTTAAAATTGTAAACCGAAAACTAGTACAGTATAGAAGAAATCCATTTAGTTAAAAAAATGATGTAAATAAATAATAACGTAGTTTTATTATATTGATATTTTTTTCATAATTCATAAAACATTCTTGAAAGTGATCAATGAGAAGAAACCAATGGAAACATTTCTCCCTAGTTATCAATGGTTCATGGGAATATATAAACCCTTAAGAGATACATTACGTAATGAAATATAATGAAACCTTTTTGAGAAGTATTATTAATAAATTTATTGAAATAAAGGATTCACATGTAAATATTATAGGTTATTATATCATTGATGAAATAATTATGAAAGATGTAAAACCATTAAAAAATATTAAAACTTGTGGTAATAACCTGAATTTTATTATCATACAAATTCATTGTATAAAATTTAATCAACATTCACATGATTTTAATGTGTGACCGCATTAGGTTTATTGAATTGATAATAATTATGAAATTCATATTCAATAATTACAGATAAAATATAACCTCTAGAAAAGATTCAATGAAACTAAAACTATAAAGGGAGATTCTATGATCAGTATAGCATGCACAATCATATAATCCCTCTGTCTAAGACATCAAGTAAAAATGATCCATATATTATGTCAATCATGAATATCCTACTCATTTTTTCTCATTTTTACTTATATATAATGACTAGACAGATAAAAACAACACATGCTATTAACCTAGATTTATCGGGACATCAGAGTCCCCTGATCTATGTAGAAATTAACATCATGTGTGCCGTATCATGGAAGTTTTACACACTTCCTTAGTCTATCTCAATCAAGAGAAAAAATATATTTCCATTTATATGAGAGTACAAATCTCATATCGGTAAAAACATATTGAAACCATGACTAACAACATACATAAGTACCCTTTATTTCCTTATACACATAGATAGTTTAATTAATATATGAAATTATGAATTTTATTTAGCTTGATATATTTTCAATATCAAATAAAAGAATTCAACATGAAGAATAATGATTCCATGTTTTATAAATAATAATTTTTTATTAAATGATTACAATGTTTTAGAGTTTTTTTAAAAAAGCCAAGAAGCATGGATTAAAAAAATAAAAAAATAGTTACAAGAATCGAAAGGATTTTTTTTTAAATTTATCCCTTTGGAGAATATCAATCAGCTCAAAAGGTATGCTAGAATAGTGGAAACACATTCTGATGGGGACACATTTGTTTTCTAGGTATCCATCATACTGATTAGCTTCTCGATAGATGGGTGTGATGATATAGTTCATTGAAGAATGTTCCTTGAGGAATTTGTTCCATTTGGAGGTGAGCTTCCATGCTAGGTGGAGCATCCCCATTCTAACCACATTGATAATAGTTGTTGAGTCCCTATTGAAACACACATTTTTCCAATTTAGTTTTTTGGAAATCTTAACCTATTTGATGAAACACATCATTTTAGCTTCACGGTCTATTGTAGCACTGCCTGGGCCATGAAGAACTTCCAAAAAATCTTCATTGTGGTCTTTGAAGATGATTTCGTATCCTGAGGTTCTTGGGTTACCTTGTGAGGAAGCATCCGTATTGAATTTGATCCATCCCTAAAATGGGATAGTCCAAAAGATATCAATGTTACCTCAAGGAATAAGAATGTTTCAATGAATATTAATCTTTCATAGAGAAACAAGATCCTTCATCAAGTTGTCAAAACGGTCATTGTGCAGGGAGTTTTCATGTTCTACCACAGAGAGGATTTCTGAGAGTGTGACAGTAGGGTTGAAGATAGATTCTTCATGAATCCATTTTTTTAGCCTCTCCAGAAAAGGTGAAACACCTATTCACAAGTGACCAGAAAATAGTATGCCTACCTACAGTGACATGTGGATTTCGATCAAGTCCAGTATATAACCCAAGGCTTCAGCATTTTGCATAGGATGCATCCCAAACTAGTCAAAAACCGATTTCTAGAGAGAATTGGTTGTGTTGCATGATAAGAACAGGTGGTTGATATCATCACGATGTTGTTGGAACAAATTATAGCGTGAACACAGGGAAATCCCCACCCACTGCATGTTCACCTCAACTATTAATTTATTCAGAAAGATCATTCACAACAAAGTTAACTGAGATGGAAATAACTCTTTTTTATTTAAAGCCTCTATCCTAGTACTGGTTTATTGAATCAGGTGGATGTAGTAGCTCTTGGATTCAATAATCATTTTCTAGAAAAGGTCCGTTTTCCATTCTAAATCATCCCAAGAAATCAAATTCTCTAACCCTTGAATATATTTGGTAGTCCATTATGATTATAAAATAATATATATTTCATGGATAGTTGTGTAGTTTATCATCTTCCAAAAACTATCTAATGGATTACCTAAACATTATTTATATTGTACCTTTATAGTTAGGATTTTCTAGCTATGTGTTTCCAAATGTGATTTTGGAAATGGGACCTAATAGTTAGGGAAACCTATATCCAAATTTTCTACCACAAGACAACCTATATAATCATAACATGGCAATAACCCTACTTGTATAGGTAATTTATTTTATGGAAATTATTCATATTTTATGGAAAATAAAATATTTAAGTTTCATTTTACAAAAAACTCACCATATTGAATCATGTATTGAAAATATATATACATTATTTTAATGAATTTGTTTTTAGTATCATATTTCTTAAAAAATTAACATATAAAAACATATCAATGTATAACTCAATATTTTACTCATGATTTCTTTTATTTACCCAAAAATGAATTCCATTTATATTCTGTAACGCCCCGACCCCAGTTACCCAGAGTCAGTGCATTATTACATAACATTGGCATGATCACAAGAAAGATCAAATCTCGAAAGACCGATTGGTTTAGTAGCCTTGGAAATACTATATATATTCATAAGTTTTACATTACATCATAAAATGAAAAACTACAACAACAACATAATGTCTCCATAAACCACACTCATATCCCCACATAACATCCCTGCAGGTCATTCATAATTTACTTCTTCACTTCCTGGGAAAAATAAAACATAGAAAAGGGGTGAGCTCAAATGCCCAGTAAGGATAACAATATAGCGGAAACTTTCATAAATAAGAATAAACATTTGAGGAAATGTATAACTAAAACAAAAGCCTTTCAAACATGAACTTTAAACATGGTATGGCATAAATAAAATGAAATAATTCCATTTACTTATTCACATGGATATTCTACTAATCGAATAATCACATGCAAAAATCAATAACCACTTTCATAATGTTGGAATGCATAATGCCAGACTATCATAACCACATAGCCAAGGCCTCGTGCCAAGACTAAAAATAAGATTTTTTCAAGGCCTTGTGACAAGATACTAGTTTGTCTCATGAGACCTACCGATGCATCAAGGAGCTATAGCGGGCTCCACCCGTCACTTACTAAGTCCAATGCATTCCCATATGAAAAGGTTTAAACATAACATAAACATTCGTATTAAAACTAGCATACGAAATGTCAATACTTTCACCATAAACTATGAATGGTATAAAATAGCACATCCACAGTCAAACATATCACAAAACCTTCAACACAACATAGAAGTTTTGTATCATAATAAATCAACTTCAAATAATCTTAAAATCCATCAAAGGATGTTGACATAGATGAAATCAAAATTCTTTTAAAAGAAATATCTCCTTTTATTTTGAAATCATTTAAGATCCATATAATATAAAACAATTTCTTTGAAAATATTCTTATAAGCTTGTAAGGGAAGCTTTGAAGATTTTATAACGGCGGAAAATAGCCGCACCCGCCGTATAAGTTAAAAAAACATTCTTACCTTAATTCTATCGAAAAGGTTAAAAAGGACCTTGTTTTGAAAACGACCGAAAGATTCCTTTATAAACAAATTATAAAAGTCAAAAAGGGTATAAATGAATTTAACTCATATTCTAGTAAATAGTAAAAATGTTTTGAAATACATTTGTAAGAAACATGGATGTGGATGATAGTAGATTATTACGTATAAACAACCTTGGATAATGAAGAGGTTGTAAAGTAAACCCTTACCTTGTACTTTTCCTTGTTTGGGGTAGGTTAACCTCTTGTATAATGGTGAAATAATTGTTACTAAATTATACAAGAATCATATACATTAATATGATATCATATATGATCTTCTAATATCGATTTATAATAATATCTTAGTATTATCGTTGTTTCGAGTGTTAATCGATTCGTTCTTCTTAAATGTTTGGTTACGTAAGACATGTTTGTAATGGATATATTATATCTTATTCATAATCAAAATGATATTAACATTATTTTTAACCCTAAAATGAGAATAATACTTGAATGGATACGATGGAGAATGAATCTCATCGCGTTCGTGGGGACGGTAGTCCGTACGTACGCACGAGCGACAATATCATTCTTTTGATATTAAAATAATATATAAATGGATGGTATATCATATATACAGAATCATTAACATGTTATATTTATTATTTACATGAGTTACACATCATTATTATACCCATCCAAATAATAATATATTGAATAACAATTACACCACGACGTGGAGACGGTAAGCCGTACGTACGCACGTATGGTGACATGTTATTCAAAGGGTGGATAGAATACTGAATATGGTTGTAACATATTTATAATAACATCACAGTATATGTGAGATACTGGAGTTATTATTTTAGAATGGTAAGAACAAAGGAAGAAGAAGTGGAAGAAGAAATGAACTTGGAAAAAGGTGGTGAAATCATTACCTCTTCTTCGGATTCTTTCTTTTGATTTGATCAAAATGGCTCCTTAGGATGGCTTTCTGATCAAACTAAGGCCTCTATGTTTTAGTGAGGGATGTTGGGAGAGTATTTGGGCAGAGTTTGGCCGAACCAAAAAGTGTTTGAAGTTGTGAGTAAATGAGAAGGAGGAGTGCCCTTCTATAAGAGGGGTGAGGGGCACCTTTGGAAAAGCTAGAAATATTAGTTTATAATAAATTCATATTCGGTTTATAATGGCTCTGAAGTTGACTATTAAAAGGTTAAGGTGGGGATGGGTCTAAAAAAACTCAACCAATAGAATTTAGACAGGTTTGGGTACTTATATTAACCTTATCTTTAAGTATTAACTCTAAGTTAATTAGTTTCACTTTTACAATGTCTCTTTGTATTTTTATATAATATGGTTAATAAACTTACTATATACATCCAAACGACCCCCAAGTGGTCCATTAATGATGAACCTATCATGATATAAGTCTCTTGGCCGAAACTTAGATTTTTAGGAATTTAATATCAATTAATAATATAATATTTGTTTTAAGAACTCTTTTTTGTCAATTTTGACACTATTCAATAGTTGATTTTTGTGAAACTCATAACAGATTGATTACTTCTAACAAAGTCAATTAAATCAATCCTAATATATCATATTGTCCTAGAAAATTATTTTAATTCATTAAAAGTTTCATATTATATTTATTTGGGTATTTATAATATCAATTATTTTAATTTTCCACTATTATAGTAATTACTGCATCATCATTGTGTCATAAATAAAATAAGTTATTTAATGTCTAAAAATTATAAATAAATTATCATTATGTAGGAAATCGTTTTATCTTTCTAATGAATATTTATAATCTAAAATCCAACATTTATAACCCTATGTAACAATTGTTTTGCTAAAAGATATATGCTTGTGTCATTTTTGTATTCATTTTAACTTAATTAAAATAAAGTGTCATTATCACTTACAAGTGGATCCATGGGGTCCCAAAATAGTCCCAAAGATGCCCATGGTCGACCATGTATCAACCAATAGGGTTAAGACACGTTTTAGGGTAATTTAGTATTATTATAATATTATTTTTTAACCCTTATTTACCGTATTTACCCTTAACCATGGTAAATAAAATATTTACCGCAGTAATTATTCAAAATGTCTAAAAATAAAAGTTACCTATTTAAACAATTTGAACATCCTGATTCCAAATATGGAATCCATTTTCCTAAATTCACAACACAGAAGTGGCAGAAATTAATTTAAAATTAATTCCCGCTGTCAAAACAAAAAGCGTGTTTTTAAGAGATAATAACTATCAAAAGATTGACACTTGTTTATGTTCGGTTTAATTGTAAAATTATGTCCAATGACCAACATTATATTAAATGGTAAAAATATATTCTAAATTTACTTTAAAACCACTATAATTCATAATTTATCACTATTAATTATTTTGATTAAAAAAGTTGTTTTTAATTAAAATTTAGTAATTTTCACTATTCATCAAAATATAAAAGTTATCCGAAAAGTTCCAAAATTTCACCCTAGGCTAATTTCAATATTCCGAATCCAAAAATGAAGTCCATTTTGAAATATAAAATATATATGATTTCAAAAAGTAGGTATTACTATTCACAACGGCTAGTTTAATTAGTTGTGGTGTGTGTTAGATCTCGAGGTTGCGTACAACACACGTTATCGCATTATTCGAAGGGAAACGTACCGTGGAAGATTGGGGTGTTACATTCTCCCCTCCTTCAAATAATTGCGTCCTCGCAATTTCTAGGGTATTACTGCATAAAAATACTCGGGTGGTTCTTCATCATAAGTTCCTCGGGTTCCCACGTTGCCTCTTCCATATTATGATTTCTCCACAAAACGTTTACCAGATGCGTCGTCCGGTTTCTCAGTACTTGTTCTCTTGTATCAAGAATCCTGACAGGCTCTTCACAATAAGACAGATCGGGTTCCAGTTCTAATTCCTCATAGGTGAGTACATGCGTTGGGTCAGGCATGTATTTTCTCAACAAAGATACGTGGAACACATCGTGAACTTTGGAGAGACTTGGCGGCATTGCCAATCGGTAAGCTACGACCCCAATTCGTTCTAGAATTTCGAAAGGTCCAATGTACCTGGGACTCAATTTACCTTTCTTACCAAAATGTATGACTCCCTTCCATGGAGATACCTTCAGGAAAACATGATCACCGACTTGAAATTCCAAATACTTCCTTTGATTATCAGCATAGCTCTTCTGCCTACTTTGGGATGCTTTGATGTGATTTTGGATTACCTTCACCTTTTCCACCGTTTCCTCCACCAGTTCTGGGCCTACAAGTTTTCTTTCACCAACGTCATCCCAACAGGTTGGTGTACGACATCTCTTTCCATATAACGCTTCATATGGTGCCATCTGAATACTCGAATGGAAGCTATTGTTATAGGAAAATTCTACCAGTGGTAAATATTGATCCCACATACCCTGAAAGTCAAGTGAGCAAGATCTCAACATCTCTTATAAGGTTTGAATAGTCCGTTCTGATTGTCCGTCTGTCTGAGGGTGGTATGCAGTGCTCAAATGAAGTTCTGTATCCAGGGATTTTTGAAGACTTTTCCAGAATCTTGAAGTAAAACGGGGATCACGATCAGAAACAATTGATAAGGGTACTCCATGAAGTCTCACAACTTCATTAATATATAGTCTTGCTAGACGTTCCAGGGGTAGATCTTCTCTTATAGCAAGAAAATGTGCTGACTTGGTAAGACGATGAACAATCACCCATATTGCATCATTCCATCTAGGAGTCTTTGGTAGCCCCATGACAAAGTCCATCATAATATTGTCCCATTTCCACTCCGGTATGGGAAGAGGTTGCATGACTCCTCCAGGCTGTTGCCTTCCAGCTTTCACTTGTTGACAAACCATACATCTTGAAACAAAATCAGCAATCTTCCTATTCATGTTGTCCCACCAAAAATGTTCCTTCAAATATCTATACATTTTGGTGCTCCCAGGGTGTATAGAGAAATTGGAACTATGAGCATCATCCAACAATTCCCTTTTTAGATCAGGTAAATCGGGAACACAAAGTCTCTTCCCGAATTTCAAAATTCCATCTTCATACACAAAGTCTCTCAATTTCCCATAATTCACAGCTTTAATCTTCTTTTGGAATTCTTCATCATCGGTCTGAGAACTCTTAATCCTTTCTAGTAAAGATGGTTTGGCAACCATTTGAAAAAGCATTGATGTTTCACCTTCCCTGGTTATTCCCATGTCCATCTTTACTAGATCCATGAAAATTGGATCCCTTTCAATTCTCATATTGTTCAAAACTCCATGGTCTTTTCTACTCAAAGCATCTTCCACCTTGTTTTCCTTCCTCGGTTGGTAGTGTATCGTACAATCATAATCCTTGAGTAATTCAAGCCATCTCCTTTGCCTCATGTTGAGTTCTTTTTGTGAGAAAATATACTTCAAACTCTTGTGATCAGTATAAATCTCACATTTTTCACCATAGAGGTAGTGCCTCCATATCTTCAAAGAAAAGATCACAGCTGCTAACTCGAGATCATGAGTAGGATAGTTTTGTTCATGAATTTTCAACTATCTTGATGCATAGGCAATAACTCTATCATTCTGCATAAGGACACAACCAAGTCCTTTCTTCGATGCATCACTATAAATAATGAACCCATCATTCCCTGATGGTAGAGTCAATATAGGATCATTGACTAATCTTTTCTTCAGTTCTTCAAAACATTCTTCACACTCTTTTATCCAAACAAATTTAACCCCTTTACGTGTGAGCTTCGTTAATGGGTTAGCCAATCAGGCAAAATTCTGGACGAAACGTCGATAATAACCTGCCAAACCAATAAAACTACGTACCTCAGTTATACTCGTAGGTGCTGGCCATTCTTGGATTGCCTTGGTCTTAGAAGGATCAACAGAGATTCCATCTTTAGAGACAATATGGCCAAGAAAAGAAATCTCCTGAAGCCAGAATTCACACTTGCTAAACTTCCCATATAATTCATGCCTCCTCAGAGTCTTCAAGATAATGCGCAAGTGATTTTCATGATCTTCGTAGGTTTTGGAGTATACCAAGATATCATCAATAAATACCACCACAAATTCATCGAGATACTCCTTGAAAACTCTATTCATCAGATCCATGAATACAGAGGGTGCATTAGTCAATCCAAACGGCATTACGGTAAACTCGTAATGCCCGTACCTGGTTCGAAATGCTGTCTTCGGAATGTCTTCCTTCTTCACACACAACTGATGGTATCCAGATCGAAGGTCAATCTTTGAAAAGTATTTAGCTCCATGCAGTTGGTCGAATAAATCATCAATACGAGGTAGGGGATACTTGTTCTTTATCGTTATAGCATTGATCTCCCTGTAGTCGATACATAACCTCATAGATCCATCTTTCTTTTTAACAAAAAGAACAGGGGCTCCCCATGGAGAAATACTAGGGCGAATAAATCCCTTATTACTCAATTCCTCTAGTTGTTTCTTTAGTTCGACTAACTCTACAGTGGCCATTCTATAAGGGGTCTTCGATATAGGCCTTGATCCAGGAATCAAATCAATGGAAAACTCAACTTCTTGTTCTGGAGGATGTCCAGGTAAATCTTCCGGAAATACATCTACAAATTCTTTCACAACAGGTACATCCTCTATTTGAACATTCCTTTCCTCACCGAAAGTTATTTCATTCTCTTCCTCCCCAATAATTGAATTAAGTTGAGCTACTGGGGGTGGATCTAAATAAGAATTAGGTGGTGACGATTCTGCTCTAAAGATAAGGTGTTCCTTATCATTATCATCAAGAATCGTAACCTCTTTCTTCTTACAATAAATCTTTGCATCATAGTCCGAAAGCCAGTCTATACCGAGGATTATATCAAACTCAATCATAGGTATGATGATGAGATCAGCAGATAAAGAAAATTTATGTGCTCTAATGGGGACTGATTCACAAAACTTTGTTGCAATGATACTTCCCTTAGGAGTTTTAACTGACAACTACCTTATTAAATCAAATTGGAAATATCTAATTTTCTTAGCAAACTGGGAAGATATGAAACAATGCGATGATCCAGAGTCAAATAATGCATTTTCTAAACTTGAGGAAACCATTAAATTACCTGCCACCACGTCTTTTGGAGCTTCTACCTCTACAGTAGTGATAGCATAAGCCTGGCCTTGATCCCTTGGCCTTTTCTGAGGTAAGTTCTCTTGATGCTTAGGACATGCATTTTCATAATGCCACATCTCCCTGCAATTGTAGCACTGAACGTTGGTAGCTTCCTTCTTCCCCTTGCAATCACGAGCTAGGTGGCCTTTTTCACCACACTTGTAACATACTCCCATTCCCTTCAAGCAAGTACCAGGATGTTTCTTCCCGCATTTACCACAAGATGGATATTCAACCTTTCCCTTCTTCACCTTATTTCCATTCCCAGATTGATCAGCAGGTCTCTTCTTCTCTTGTTTTTCTTTAAAGTCATAAGACTTAGAAAATTCCTTTTCGGTCTTGATAGCACATGAGACAATGTCTTCGTACGATGAAAAGGATTGTGAGACTAATGCTTGACGGATAAATGGTTTTAACCCATCAAAAAAACGATCAATATTACTTCTTGGGTTGCGAATATAATCTCCAGCATACCTCGCTAACCTTGTAAAGTTAGCCTCATACTTTGTGACATTCTCATCCTCCTTTTGTCTCAGACCCAGAAATTGCCTTTCCATATCCGCTCTATGGTCACGAGGAAAGTATTTTTCTAAAAACAGATCTTTGAACTCCCTCCATTCCATATTTGATACTTCATCATCTTCCTTCATGTTTTGAATCAATGACCACCATTGATCAGCATCTCCAGTGAGGTGGTAAACTGCCATGATAACTTTTTCTCTTTCACTGCTCCCCAAAGCCTGAAATATTTTCTCAAGGGAATTTATCCACTGCTCGGCTACTAAGGGATTTGTACTCCCATTGAACGTTGGTGGTTGTTGCCTCATGAATCGATCTAACATTGATCCTCCACGCTGCGGATCAGGGTGCTCCATACGGGTAAGGTTATTATTCATAACCTGAGTAAGTTGTCCCAGTATGGTGATTAGCTGATCGGCACCAGTTGCATCACCAGCCCCACTATAATTATCTTGAGCAGGAGGGAAATCCCTACATGGAGTGCGTGCATTGATACGGTTTCCATTTCTTCCACTAGGCGCCATTTCTAAACAATGGAATAAACTAGATCAGTTTATGAATCAAAATACATAATCCCATACTTATAAAACACTCAACATAAATTGAACTATTTATGGATATAATCCATAATCATAAAAATGTTTTCTTTGAGGAAGTATATACTCATAAACCCTTCATAATGATTTGTAAATAAAATGAGAGTTATCCTAAGCATATCCCCCGGGAGTGTTGTAACCAAGAGTGCAGCAAGGCCCGCTGTCGTGCCCCAGTTCCCGTTCGAGTCTAGCTCAAAGCAGTGTTTTCGGGTTTTACCCATAGGTACATCTGTGCCAGAGCCGCCTCTACCTGCTCGTATCCAGACAGGGATGTATTGCTTGGAAAACTCAAAAAATCTCTACAATACCAAAATTATAGGAAGTTCTTCTATACTAATCCTCAAAGTTCATCTTAGGTCTACGTGCTCAAATCAGAGTTTATCTAAATCTAGCTTCCAAGGTTTGTACTAAACTTCCTTTGATACCAACTGTAACGCCCCGACCCCAGTTACCCAGAGTCGGTGCATTATTACATAACATTGGCATGATCACAAGAAAGATCAAATCTCGAAAGACCGATTGGTTTAGTAGCCTTGGAAATACTATATATATTCATAAGTTTTACATTACAACATAAAATGAAAAACAACTACAACAACATAATGTCTCCATAAACCACACTCATATCCCCACATAACATCCCTGCAGGTCATTCATAATTTACTTCTTCACTTCCTGGGAAAAATAAAACATAGAAAAGGGGTGAGCTCAAATTCCCAGTAAGGATAACAATATAGTGGAAACTTTCATAAATAAGAATAAACATTTGAGGCAATGTATAACTAAAACAAAAGCCTTTCAAACATGAACTTTCAACATGGTATGGCATAAATAAAATGAAATAATGCCATTTACTTATTCACATGGATATTCTACTAATCGAATAATCACATGCAAAAATCAATAACCACTTTCATAATGTTGGAATGCATAATGCCAGACTATCATAACCACATAGCCAAGGCCTCGTGCCAAGACTACAAATAAGATTTTGTCAATGCCTTGTGCCAAGACACTAGTTTGTCTCATGAGACCTACTGATGCATCAAGGAACTATAGAGAGCTCCACCCGTCACTTACTAAGTCCAATGCATTCCCATATGAAAAGGTTTAAACATAACATAAACATTCGTATTAAAACTAGCATACATAATGTTAATACTTTCACCATAAACTATGAATGGTATAAAATAGCACATCCACAGTCAAACATATCACAAAACCTTCAACACAATATAGAAGTTTTGTATCATAATAAATCAACTTCAAATAATATTAAAATCCATCAAAGGATGTTGACATAGATGAAATCAAAATTCTTTTAAAAGAAATATCTCCTTTTATTTTTAAATCATTTAAGATCCATATAAAATAAAACAATTTCTTTGAAAATATTCTTATAAGCTTGTAAGGGAAGCTTTGAAGATTTTATAACGGCGGAAAATAGCCACACCCGCCGTATAAGTTAAAAAAACATTCTCACCTTAATTCTGTCGAAAAGGTTAAAAAGGACCTTGTTTTGAAAACGACCGAAAGATTCCTTTATAAACCACTTATAAAAGTCAAACAGGGTATAAATGACTTTAAGTCATATTCTAGTAAATAGTTAAAATGTTTTGAAATACATTTTTAAGAAACATGGATGTGGATGATAGTAGATTATTACGTATAAACATCCTTGGATAATGAAGAGGTTGTAAAGTAAACCCTTAACTTGTACTTTTCCTTGGTTGGGGTAGGTTAACCTCCTGTATAATGGTGAAATAATTGTTACTAAATTATACAAGAATCATATACATTAATATGATATCATATATGATCTTTTAATATCGATTTATAATAATATCTTAGTATTATCGTTGTTTCGAGTGTTAATCGATTCGTTCTTCTTAAATGTTTGGTTACGTAAGACATGTTTGTAATGGATAGATTATATCTTATTCATAATCAGAATGATATTTACATTATTTTTAACCCTAAAATGAGAATAAGACTAGAATGGATACGATGGAGAATGAATCTCATCGCGTTCGTGGAGACGGTAGTCCGTACGTATGCACGAGTGACAATATCATTCTTTTGATATTAAAATAATATATAAATGGATGGTATATCATATATGAATAATCATTAACCTGTTATATTTATTATTTACAAGAGTTACACATCATTATTATACCCATCCAAATAATAATATATTGAATAACAATTACACCACGACGTGGAGACGGTAAGCCGTACGTACGCACGTATGGTGACATGTTATTCAAAGGGTGGATAGAATACTGAATATGGTTGTACCATATTTATAATAACATCACAGTATATGTGAGATACTGGAGTTATTATTTTAGAATGGTAAGAACAAAGGAAGAAGAAGTGGAAGAAGAAATGAACTTGGAAAAGGGTGGTGAAATCATTACCTCTTCTTCGGGTTCTTCCTTTTGATTTGATCAAAAGGGCTCCTTAGGTTGGATTTCTGATCAAACTAAGGCCTCTAGGTTGTAGTGAGGGATGTTGAGAGAGTATTTGTGTAGAGTTTGGCCGAACCAAAAAGGCTTTTAAGGTGTGAAGAAATGAGAAGGAGGAGTGCCCTTCTATAAGAGGGGTGAGGGGCACCTTTCGAAAAGCTAGAAATATTAGTTTATAATAAATTCATATTCGGTTTCTAATGGCTCCAAAGTTGACTATTAAAAGTTTAAGGTGGGGATGGGTCGAAAAAAACTCAACCAATAGAATTTAGACAGGTTTGGGTACTTATATTAACCTTATCTTTAAGTATTAACTCTAAGTTAATTAGTTTCACTTTTACAATGTCTCTTTGTATTTTTATATAATATGGTTAATAAACTTACTATATACATCCAAACGACCTCCAAGTGGTCCATTAATGATGAACCTATCATGATATAAGTCTCTTGGCCGAACCTTAGATTTTTAGGAATATAATATCAATTAATAATATAATATTTGTTTTAAGAACTCTTTTATGTCAATTTTGAAACTATTCAATAGTTGATTTTTGTGAAACTCATAACAGATTGATTACTTCGAAAAAAGTCAATTAAATCAATCCTAATATATCATATTATACTAGAAAATTAGTTTAATTCATTAAAAGTTTCATATTATATTTATCTGGGTATTTATAATATCAATTATTTTAATTTTTCACTATTATAGTAATTACTACATCATCATGGTGTCATAAATAAAATAAATTCTTTAATGTCTAAAAATTATAAATAAAATATCATTATGTATTAAATCTTTTTATCTTTCTAATTAATATTTATAATCTAAAATCCAACATATATAACCCTATGTAAAAATTGTTTTGCTAAAAGATATATGCTTGTGTCATTTTTGAATTCATTTTAACATAATTAAAATAAAGTGTCATTATCACTTACAAGTGGATACATGGGGTCCCAAAATAGACCCAAAGATGCCCATGGTCGACCATGTATCAACCAATAGGGTTAAGACACGTTTTAGGGTAATTTAGTATTATTATAATATTATTTTTTAACCCTTATTTACCGGATTTACCCTTAACCATGGTAAATAAAATATTTACCGCAGTAATTATTCAAAATGTCTAAAAATAAAAGTTACCTATTTACACAATTTGAACATCCTGATTCCAAATATGGAATCCATTTTTCTAAATTCAAAACACAGAAGTGGCAGAAATTAATTTAAAATTAATTCCCGCTGTCAAAACAAAAAGCGTGTTTTTAAGAGATAATAACTATCAAAAGATTGACACTTGTTTATGTTCGGTTTAATTGTAAAATTATGTCCAATGACCAACATTATATTAAATGGTAAAAATATATTTAAAATTCATAATTTATCACTATTAATTATTTTTATTAAAAAAGTTTTTTTTAATTAAAATTTAGTAATTTTCACTATTCATCAAAATATAAAAGTTATCCGAAAAGTACCAAAATTTCACCCTAGGCTAATTTCAATATTCCGAATCCAAAAATGAATTCCATTTTGAAATATAAAATATATATGATTTCAAAAAGTAGGTATTACTATTCACAACGGCTAGTTTAATTTGTTGTGGTGTGTGTTAGAACTCGAGGTTGCCTACAACACACGTTATCGCATTATTCGAAGGGAAACGTACCGTGGAAGCTTGGGGTGTTACATATTCATACATATCTAAATTAATCCATTGAAAATGTTATATGATACCTAAATATTTAATGGATTAGAAATAATGGAAAACATTCTATAATAGAAAGTATGGTGTAACAGGTATCCAAGCAATAAATTTCCTAGATAGATCCCAAGCCCCCATTATATTGATATGTGTGACCCAAATTCTAAAAATACATGGATTACCATTAAATATAGACCCTAATTCCAAAAACAATTCAATACACAATGTCTATAAATGGATGAAAACCTACCCTTTCAAGTCTATAACCCATAAAACAATTATAGTAATAGATAAGTGCTACATTGTATTCTGTATCATGACTATAATCTCAATTATTATATAAATGGTATGGAATTTAAGAAAATAATATTTAAGTTTTAACCATATAATAAATGTGTTCAAAATAACAAAAAAATTAAATTCATTAATAGTTATATAAAGAAAGACCAAATAAATAAACAATTCAAAAATGTAAACATGAGATAAACATTTATGAACACTTCATTATTAAATAATATTAAATTATATATAATTAAAAACGATTTATAAACATTTCATATTTAAATATTCAGTAATATTTAATTTTTTTCAATATATAGTATTTTATATTCATAATTTTCAATTTATTTATAAAAACCTCTATATGAATAATATATTATATTTAGAGAAAAAATTTATAATCAAGTAATCATTACATATTTTATGTATCCCCTTTATAAAAAATAAATATAAACATTTTCACCATATTTAAATAATTATATATGAAAGTATTAGTATTTAAAAATTTAAATAAAAACAAATATTAATTAAAATATTATTAACCATGAATATAGTTGAATAAAACCATACTATGGTATACCTAAGGTGAGAAATATTTAAATGGGAAATCACTTATCGATTTCATTGAGCAAGCCATTTTTCGGTAAGATATTCAAGATTCATACCTCTAAAACCATGATATTTTTCTACTAATATATATTTTGGATTTATTATTGAAATCATATTTTGATATGAACCAAATTAATTTTTAGTGAACCATAAAATCGGTTTATTATATTTTGTCACTTTGTTCTTCATTAATCTTTTCTTTTCATATTTTTCTCAAACTATGATTTTATTTGGTAAATTTTTTTGAAACGTTATTATTTCTCATATTAAACACATTATGGTTTGAACCCCATCAAGAATAATGCTCATTGTTTTATGGAATACGTTATTTAACCCTCAATTTAATAACATGTAATCCATACCATAAGACCATAATAATTTAATGTAGTCATTTCCACATAAATTTTATAAATTAAAATTACCTTTTTAAAGTGAATGATCTACATAATAAATATACATTCATGGGAGTGATAAAATTTATATTTATTTTCACTATCTACTTCAGAAGTTTGAAGGATTTTTTAAAAACAATGAAAAAATCTTATTTTCTTGAACTAAGTGTGTCTTCACTACCTTTAGAGTATGTTTTTTGGTGGCATAGAAATATTATATCACTGGATCAAACAGATGGTATTCAGTACCCTATTTTTCTGAGTGAAACATAATTCTTCAATATTCTCATAATTAATGTATGGTTTCTCATATAAAAGTGAATTTAGAGAACATCATGTTTTTTTATTTATATTACTATATGTTTTTTTGATATATGTACCTTTTATCTTGGGACTTACTATAATCCTAAAATTAAGTGCACCTTGAATCTCATTTGAAAATGGAATTTCCATAGGCCCATGTCATGTCCATGATAAATAATCCCAATTAAAATTCCTCTCTATCTTTGTATAAAAATATTGTTTTCTAAAACAAGGTGCTGCTTGATTTCAGTTACCACATTATATATTTAATTTATTTTTTTCTAATTTCATACTATGCTTATTAAATTACTATATCCCCCTACATCACACTTTAATTATTTAGTCCCATGTTTATCCACACCATGTTCTAAATGTTATGGTGTATTTATAAAATAACATGGGTAATTAATTATATTACCATAGGTTATATAATTATTCTTAAATACCCTATCTTAGGTCGAACACTATATTTATAATCCAGTTTATTTCCACATTAAAATATTGTTTTTTTGTTATCATTTTATCATTTTATGTTTTAATCACCTATCTTATAATAATGTTATTTTGTAACATACAGACCTTGATTTAATGTATATAATAGTTTGAATTTTTGTTTGTTGTAGTGTTTCCTGGGAGTAGGGAAGGTATTGAGGGTGTGTAGGGGATATAGAACATGAAATTATATAAAAATGTCTCTACTATACATGCATCATTATTTTAATAATGTTAGTTTAACTGTGGACTATAAGAGTGGGAGGTTTTGGTGTCTCGAGTAGAACTGAGGGAATTCCCCTCGAATGGTTTGGAAATAGTGTGGACCTTTCTAGGTACTTTAGTATTCATGAACCCCTTTGGAAGAGGTAGGTGTATGGGCACTGCATGGTTTTTCTAAACCTTGTTGGTTCATAGATAGACTATGCGTCCTGGCCCCCTCATGGACAGAGGGAGACTCAGGGTTGGCCTATTGTTTTTCCAACCAAGTGGCCAAACCATGTTCCCTTTAAAAAGTGGAAGATTATAATTTTCCATCTCATAATTTTAGGTGTCTCTACTAGTTTTCTCCCCCATTCAACCCCCAATAGTCTAAGGTTTTAACCATGTGATTCTCACTCCACCTTGGGTGCTTCAAACATAATTTTTAGGCATTTAGAGTATCCTTTAGTAAGAATTGATTCCTTGGGAAGGACTTAAACTCAGTTTACTTAAATTTTCAAGAATATGTATAGTTGAATGTTTTATATACTTATCAAGCTCTAAAACTATCTTTTTCCAATAGATTGTATGTTTTAATATCATGGGTTGTTTGGTCATAGATAAAGGGCTAAAGTTGGATGAGCGATTATCTACAGGAATTTAGTATGTGGTCATAGGACTTTTCTCATAGTATTAATGTTTTATAAGTGTATTTGGTTATAGTTATGAAATTTCTTTATATATTTTATTTTCTTTAGTCTAAAAAAATTAATTTTGAGCTTATATTGAGGCGTGAGACCATTCACATACCCTTCTAAGTTCAATGATGATTTTTGACCAAAACTAGAGATACAATGGGATATGTTATTCCCTTAGAAATGGTAAAATGAATTGGAAAACTATTGATTTATAGAAATTAGGAGACTGAATGGGTAAGAGTTGGTACATGTAAAATGGAAATCATTATGATGATTCTTTAAATTATCATAATCTGGATTTTATAGAATTCTTAGGAGGCTCTTGATGTCTTTTAAATGTCCTGTTTTGTATTTTTATCTAGTTAGGGATTTGAATTTAATAAAAAAAGTTTTTGAATATGGATAATGTTTTAAAGGGAGGTTTGCTCAATGAAATATGAAAAAAGGGGTTTCTTATTTGATTTTAAATGATGATTTGAAATGAGGGTGGGTTCCCCTATATAGAAAATATTTTAAGGGATCTTTTAAATATTTGGAAATGGAAATGAGGTCCTAAGGTCCTTTTCTATTTTTTACAAATAGAAATACCAATGTTGTTAAGGGTTAATTCTATAATATTTTAAAAAGATTAATTGGTTTTCAGTTTGAATACCATAGGAAATTGGGTTGGAATTTATTTATTCCATTATTTGGTTTTAAAGGCATATTAGGACTTTAGTAATTGAAATTCCAAAATGGGAGAATGTGATAAACAGTTAAATAAGAATTTACATGTGGGAAATGGTTTGAGTGGGTTATTTTAATGAGCCTATACTCACATATTTTTTGCAATTATGATGATATATTCCCCACTAATTTATTATATGATTGGATTATTGGATTAAGTCTCATCATCTTTGGTTTGGGATAAAATAATGCTCTATGCCCCACCAATGTTTTTCAGTTTTTAGGATGTCAAACTAACGGCCTATTCCACAAAATTCACATGGTTTGTGATGTTATATAGAGGATTTATGCTCCCAATGTATGGACATGAAATGGTTTTCTAGAGTGATGTCCCAAAAATCATGGATAAATTGAATTGATTAGTGTATGATTCATTATGACTAAATGAATGCAACCCTTTATTCATTGGATAAAAATACCAATATGGTCAGAGCTAGTTAGGATGGTTATATTGAAAGATATAATTTAATGGATAAAATTTTCAATTAAGAAAATAAAAATTTAAACGCGATTATTCTGTTTCCCTATTTAATTATTGGAGTTTGATCTTATTTATAACTATTGTATAAAATAGTTACAAAATTATGACTTTTTTATGGTGGTTTACTGAGTTTTACTCACACCCTTCTAGGCCCTCCAAGGCACTTCATTACCTAAGATGATGCTACTTATTTTCTAGTAAGAGTTTTGGAATGGGGAACCAATTTTTGGTCTGTTCATTGGTTGATGGGTTAGAGAATAGAATGTCATGACTATTTTATGAATAGGGATTGTGTTTGGAATTTTTTATTTTTGGTATTAGATATTGTATTTTTTGGAAGCCTGGAATTAGTGTATTTGTCATAATATTTTTATGCATTGTATAAATAGTATTTTAAAATTAATTTTCATAAATATTAGATATTTAATATTCTAAAATTGTTTTAATATTTCAAATCAAAATTTCCAAATTATGTAATAAGGGGACTTTGTTTTTTTCGAGAAAAATAAGTTACTGACACCAAAAAATGAGTTACCATGGTAAAAATTGATTCTGGTAAAAGTTAAAATTAGGGTAAATAGCATAAAATATCTGAAGATATAGATTATATTTGTGTGGATGAGAGGTGGATCAACCATGAATTCCCATTATCCATTATTTTCAACTATTTTACCATATTTTTTTTAATAGTACATCTCTTATTACCAAAATTCCACTCCCCTCACTATAAAAGGATCCCTTCACCACCCCACTTTTATTAACACTATAAGCCTCTAGGTTTAACCAGAATCATTAGAATTGCCTCCAAAACACCATAATACCGATACTATTAGAAAAATTTCTAATCAAAATAATACTCTTCAGAGGCATAATCAAAATGTTAAAAATGAATCCTTTTAAAGAAAATGTAGGTTAGTGCGCCTTCGTGGGAGTTAAGAGTTAATGTAAGGGATTTTGATATCTCAAATATCATTTGTTTGGGATGTAATATTTATTCTTTAATTTCTATATTATATATTTTATTATTACACCATAATATTTTACTATACTCTAATTTTCTTTAAATCTTAGGAAATGGACATTTTTAAATTAAAATATTATTCCATGATGAATTTTTTTATCATAAAGTTAATATATAGTTCAGAATAATTCTCATATTCTCCAATGATCTCTTTCACATCTATATCCATATTCATTCTCACTGCCCATGTTCTTATTTTTTAAAATCTAAATATGCATTTTTTATTTTTATCATTAGATTTTTCTTAACATCATTACCAAAAGAATATTTATTACTATTTTTATGATATCTTATTCAATAAAGTTATATTGAAACATTAATGGTCTTTCTTTCTATGATCGTATGATTTATCTTTGAATTACTATTTCATTAGTAAAATATTCACTTATTTTTCAAGGACCCACTAATGATATTTATTTCTATTTTTTTTTCAAATTGTGTTTCATGTCTACTACTCAAAATTAACTTTTTAAAGTGACACATATATTTTTCATTATTCTAAAAATTATTTACAAAAAAACCATTTATGAGTTTTCTTCAATTTTATTTTCAAAATCAAATGATATATCACATATGTAGTTATGTTTCATGAATCACCATATAAATAACCTTATGAAATAATCCGTTGTGTGAATTTTTTTATCAATCGATCTTACTATTGGTGTGATTTTATGTGGTACCACTAGGAAATGTTTCAAATCCAATTTTATTTCTATTTTTGTTCATGATATGATATATTAGTTATTTTATGTTATAATCATGTGCATTTATTATCATTATTTTATGAGTGGGTCCCATATACCTATCCAATTCATTGGTTAAGGTTTTATATCTCATGTTATAATGATGTTGATCATGGACCAAATTTAGTTAGCTATATTCACTTGATTGATCATGGACACAATGCAAACAGTTATGTTTACAATATATGGCATGAACATGATGTGGTTATATATTCTCATAGGAATGATAATGTATGTGATGAAATTAGTTATGTTCAAAATATTAATCATGTATAAGATGAAACTAGTTATCTTAACAGTTTTATGATTTCCAATACTTATTCTTATGTAGCATTTCAAATGCTATATGCCTATGTTATGATACATGTATCCTGATAATTGTATAATGATATCACTCTATTAGGAAATGGTATATGTTTGATTATTCAAGATTACATTTCCTTATATTCTTATTTTAATGATTTATCGGATTGGTCCATATTTTTTAACAAGATATTTTTATCATTCACTTGTTTTATCCCATTATTATAGTATATTCATTGATAAAATGTTGATAATATTTTACATTAAAAAATGTTTTATCTCACCCCTTCATACAATTTCCCATTCCTCAGGTTATGAAAATGAGTATAAAATATGATATTACTTGAATGAAGTCTACTATTATGCAATTATGGAGAAATGTTCGCCAATATGTTGAATATGATGTTTTTTCTAATATCCAAATAAAATAGACCATAGGTTTCTTTGATTGTATGAGTATTTTATTAGATTTAATTTGTTAATATGGGAATAATTATATATTGCATTTTTTATCTATTAAGGTCATATCATTTGTTACAAGATATGATTCTTGTTATTTTTTGTGATAAATTTAGTTATTTTTAAAGACAATGACTAGAGAAAATAACTAAAAACCCTATTGATATGCCTTAATATAAAGAGAAATCATATAATTTTGGTAATGTATTGAGTATGTGTTTATTTAAGGATGAAATACCTATCTAGATATTAATTATTGGATGAAATATAGGAAATAGATTCACATGGGGGTAAAAATAATTCAAATATTGGTTGGGTACTGACTAAATTTTCACTCGTTGCATGACTAAGAGGCCCAACTGCACACCTAGCATGAAACACTCTAGGGTTATTTTTTGTTAATTCAATGACACTTTATAATCCATTATTACAGATTATAATATATTTTGGTTAGGGAGAATAGTTTGAAATAAACATGGATAAACTATATTGAAAAATAGAGATTCTAAAGTTATGGTGTATGTGTCATTTCGAACTTATTTCTTTTATGTTCATTAGATTTGTTTTATGAATCTATAAATTAAATTATTCACATAAACATATATTAATTATTATAATGGTTTCATAAATGATTATTAATGTTAATAATGTATAGGATGGATACTATAGTTACTTTTAAAATGTGAAAATAAAAGTCTCGACCATAGATAATTACCAAGCATAAGTAAAATTCATGGATATCGCTTTAATAGACACAAAATGGTTTGATGGTAAACTCCATGTAGTATAAAATTTGTTCGCATAATCTTGTCCATTTGAGAAGCTCATTAATCTTCATGAAAGCGTCTATCATTCTCAAAACCAATGCCTTTATTTATATGGGTCCTATAAATTCCCCCTTATATTAAAAATTTTAAGGGGATGCAACCTTTTGATTTTTGTTAAAGTTTCTCAACACTTGATACTTTAATACTACATGAATAAAATATGGGATGGACATCCAAATATATCCATATTCCATAAAAAAATCTCCCATGGGTTTTTGAGAACTCAACCCATTGTAGATATACATTTCATGAAGGTCCTTGGACATCATATAAGAATGAATCCCTCTAACGCTCCTTGGTTTTTGCAAGATGAAGTCATTTCACAAAACCAACCCCATGGGAACCAAGACATTACCCTGAGGTAGGGTCAAACTATTTCACAAAACAGAACCCTTCGTGAGACCCCTTACCCCTGTGATATCCTTGGCCTCCGCGAAACTCCAGCCTTTCACAAGGTCCCATCCTTCATGAAACCCACCATCCTAGCCTCTATATGGTGTCTCCTTTTATATCACCCAATTTTGTGAATTTTGAGATCCCATGACCTTCATTTGAATCCAAGATCATTTCATCAATACCCTAAATCCATTTCGAATGGTACCGCCTACTCTTTTGTCTACCCACATCTCTCCAAGTAAACCATGGGACTTCATCTTACCTAGAAATCCAAACAATAGGTAGCCTAACATTGGGCCTACTTATTTCCACTCTTATGTGGCATTTCCAATGTCATGCCCCACCAAGAGTCACATGAATGGTGTAAATGTAATCCCAATAGGTGTAATTGTCAAGATAAACTGATTTCATATGTTAGTAGGGATTCCTTATGATGAATATTCCTCCCAAGTTGACATGCCCCCTTCAAGGTGTAATCCCCATTAATGTATGGTCTGCATGATAAAAATATTCATAGATCTAAGTCCTAGTCATATGATGATGAACTAAATGGAAATCTCCTCATTACATGATTTGACAATATAGCCTTACCCTATGGGATAAACATTGGATGGTCCACGTATGATCATCATGGGATTCCTTCATCTCCCCCACCATGGGATGAAACTCTACACCTTTAAAGCTTCTACACTTCAGGCTCACACCATCCCCCACTAATTATCCGTTTATGACATGAGAAACATTACCATATGGAATTAAACAACGTGGACTAGTCCTACTATACAACCTTAAAATAAATTATTCATCTAAATGGTTTTTGATCCATTTATATTTAATAGGGTGCATATGATGCCTCCACGATATTCAATCTCAACACCATCCTATGTGAAATAATTTCCACTAGAGGGTCACAATCCATATTATCGTGTCAAATTATCCCCATTGGGGAGACACACTTAATCCATTTCACTGTGAAGTTATCCCACATGGTTGGAAACACTCCATCCATCCCAATATTACATTATCCCCATCGGGGGAAACAATAAATTTTATCCAATGTGAAATGTTCCTCTTTAAGACACACTTCACCACCTATTCACATAGGAAATTAAACATATTTTCATATTGAAATGACACTAAAATCATCAAATATGCATCTATGATAGACGTTAAACCAATAAACCGGTCCATAACACCTACACAATGAAATAAAAAAGAGATGAATCAAGTAAAAAATCCTTATAAGACATACTCCCCTAGCATCAACTACCTTGTGACCAATGTGGGATTTAAATTTTTTTCATGTCTAATATGCCTCACAAATGATATTGCCTCCAGTATAGAAAAAATTTATTGGTTACCAACATACCCAATTTACTGAAATGGCCAACTTGGCCAATGTTACTAACACCCCTGACCGAAGGTTGCTGCCTTTTCCGGATAGAAGCATCATAATTAATCGGTGTCCACTATAAGATGGTGTTAGGAATTAGATTCAAAATTATTAATTAAATCTTTGAGTGATACAAGGACTAGAAAATGAGCTCTAAGGTGTAATTTATGGATAGAAGAAATGATATCTCATCATCCCATTTCAGTCAAGGAGATGAAATCACTAGTTAAAGTGATTAAATCTTACCACCTTTAGAATGTTAAAATATATGGTGACAAGAAGGGTGTGTGACATGCTAGCTCTGGTGAAAGATTAAAAAACTGAATTGTGGAACCCAATATCAAACTCCTCTCCTAGACATGGGGACTAGTATAATTTGCGGTAATCAGCAGATTTTCATATTTCTATATCTTGATATTTAGTGATTGGTCCGACCAAGATAATAGTGGTCCCATCATGAATATCAATTATGAATTTGGGTAGATAATGTTTGGAATTCTTGTTCTGTGACTATGTAAGTGTGGGATAAATCTATACTTTTGAATGAATGGTTGACATTAGAGAATTGGGTATCTTATTTAATATACTTATACTGATGAATGAATCCATATTCCTCACCGGACTCAAGCCACCGAAGGTCAATGACTGGGTTCCAATAGGCACTCGGATCAAGGGAATGTTAATGTGGAAATCCCACATCACTACACCCCAATATGAATTCCCCTATGAATTTTGCTGCTATGTTCCCATGCCCTATATCACCCTATGATATCATCCTTAGAATGTTGATCGATAACCTCATATGTTGGTGCGAGAAGAAATGGTTCATTTTGACAAGGGATTTTTCCCACTAGAACCTTGAGGCATTAGTTCCTTACTGACACTACCACACCAAAGGGTGTGCAAGGGAGAAACAACCCAATGTTCCAATAGAAAAACACTTCAAGGACCTTTCCCTGAAGCACACTGGAATCTCACTCCCCTACTCCAAGGATATAGGGAAGGTTTGAGTTATGCCTTTAGTAGCCACTACTTGGGAGATTCCAATGCAGACTCCCACTAGGTCATGATATCCTTTGCACCAAGCAGTCACATAGGCGTAATAATAGGTCGATATTGTCCCATATTTACTTGAATTAGTCCATAATACCAAATGATACTATCAAGGGAATATGAAGAATGTTTTTTTAGGCAATGGTAATCTCCAATATCTCTTATGCCCCCTGCCACCACTGAAATATCCCACTATATCCATGAAACATGTAAATTGTGATTCATCACTTCCCACCCAGGATTAAGGCCCTAGTTGCCTCTTAGGTAGGTTGGGTTAACTATCCAATTTTCCAGCATCACTATAGTCTTTACAAGCCATCCCATGGAAAGGATAATCAGATTACATGTCCTCCCCACACTTCCATCAACTTGAATGGAGGTCCCCCCTATGATACTACCCGTCGAAGTATAGGTCCTCCACACACATCCACCAATCAAAATGGAGGCCCTCCCTATTCCATCATCATCCAAGGTGGAGGTATTCCCCCACTCAATGAATAACCAATGTGTATTCCCTTGCTATACCACTATCAGAAAACTGTAGGTCCTCTCCACTATATCAACAATTAATGTGTATTTCATCGCAATACCAGCATCAGAAAAATCAGAGGTCCTCCCTTCTTGATCTGAAACCAATGAGAAGGTCCTCCCCATGCCACCACTAACCAGTGAAGAGGTCCTCCCTATAGTGTAGATATATCCATCCCTGAATAATTCAAATAGATAAATAGGGAGAACACCCACCACCAGAGGACGAAAACTGGGAAGTAACAAGTCCTCATTGAACTCTCATATTCTGAGGCAACATACATCTCAATAAGGGAACCTTTTCTCACAATAATAAAATTTGGGTTGGGAACTCAGTGATTGAGGTTTACAATCCTAGAAGATGAGGTCCATAATATCCACACATCCCTCTTCAAATACCTAAATTATAATGATTTTTGAGCCTCCTTCTAAGGGATTGTAGTGTATTGATCTCTTTCACCACCATTTTCCCACATTTCTTCCTCCAAACAAGAAGTTAGAGAATGTTCTGGGTCTGGGTTGACCCCTTCACAGGATGGTGATTACTCTATTATGCCCAAAATGGATATTTCTTCCCTATTTCATGATGACGTGGTAAACATGCCATCATACATAGACTCAATCATCAAGTAGGCTCAACCAACAAGGGACATCCTGGTGTCCCAAGGTTATTTTACCCACACTGTGTCCCCTCTCCCAGTAGAGTAGAAAAAAATTATGTTGACATTTATTTCACTATCCTTACCTTATCATACATCAATCGAGGTTTGGTTCGGCCAAGTGTAGGACCTTTCCTCTAAGAAAAAAGTGTTGTGTGAGTTTTTGGCCTCTGACTACAAATTAATTGTGTTCTGGACACCTGTAGATCTGCATTTTCTCATCGCAAAGTCCTTCACCGACGACTAGGTATTATGTTTCCTCTATACTATATGGGAAACATTTATCTACCTCCACGATCAGTAAAAAACATACCCATAGATCCAGTAGCTCATCAATTCCATTAAACAATACTGAAAATGGTAGAGATCGTTGAGCTCTCAGAAGATCAAAATCCCGAGTCATGTGGTTTCCTCCAAATCCCCCAGAAAACCTATATCATGTTCCTCATTGTACACTTATGGGTTGTGAAATTGGTGTTTTTATATGTGCATATCAGAGGCTTGTGGATGTATGATTCCCTCTATATCAACCCTCTCCTTCAATACCAATAGGATCGGCAATTTGTCCTATCTGTTGATGATGAAGGTTCCCCATTGACTACCACCACGGTAAATATGGTCCTCACTGACCCACCAGATGATTATATGAAAAGGGACACTGATACAGGGCGTGGTAGGGAAGACTCTTCTCAAGGGGCAGCACAGTACTAGACAAACCCCCGATGGGTGTCCTCACTCGTCAGAAGAGACATGCACAAGGATTTAAAAGTACCCCCAATGAGATGTTGCACGACGGGGAAAACATTTTTTTGCGATAGGTTATTTGTGACGGAAATAAATCCCATCACAAATAGATCGTCGAAGAGGTTTTTTTCCATGGAAATAGGGGCACCATCGCAAAAAACTTACGCGTGAATTGGCGTGGTTTGCTCACCAAACCACACGAAATGGTATTTGCAATGGGTAGGCACCGCCCGTCGCAAATGTCAGGAGGCAGTAAGACCTAGTTGCGATGGGGGATCCCCCATCGTAACTAGTTCAAACCCCGGAGGGTATTTGTGATGGGACTCATTGCAAAAAACTGGCGATGGTAAAAACCTATTTAGGACGGGATGTTATCCCGTTGAAAAAAGTGTATCGGCATGTTACTTTTTTCAATGGGGCCCGTCACAAATAACCTATTTACCATTGACTTTAATTAATGCGGCTCGATGTATTTGCAACGGGACCCGTCGCAATAAGTATTATTAGTGACGAGAATCTTGTCACAAATAGTGTTGTCGCAACTAATTTAACCTATATATACCCCCGTCTGTTTTTTCTTCTCTTCTCCTGCATTTGTTCTTCTTCTCCTTCTCTATACTCTAATTTTAGTGTGAAAATTTTTTAGAGTTATTTCTTGTACGAAGAAGTTGTAAAGATATTTACAATTATAAGAGATCAAGTTTAAAGGTATTTTTCTTTTATTTAATTTATTATTTATTTCATTTTTTTATATTAATTTTGATTATTGTTGATCAGTTGTAATTAAGATAGACTTAAATTGTTTTGTCATCCGTAATAATTAGTAATATATAGTAATAATTAGTAATAAATAGTAATAATTAGTAATAAATAGATATAAATAGTAATAATTAGTAATAAATAGTAATAATTAGTAAAAATAGTAATAATTAGGAATAATTAGTAATAATTAGGGATGAATATAAATAAATATGAATAAATACCAATAAATAGTGATAAATACGAATTAATACGAATTAATACGAATTAATACGAATAAATAACAATATTTGTCAATAAATAGCATTAAATAGCAATAAATAGCATTAAATAACGATAAATAGATCTAAATAGAAATAATTAGCAATAATTAGCAATAATTAGCAATAATTAGAAATAACTAGAAATAATTAGCAATAATTGACAATAAATGCCAATAATTAGCAATAATTAGAAATAATTACCAATAATTAGTAATAATTTGCAATAATTAATACGGATTTGTAATAATTAGTAATAATTAGTAATAATTAGTGATAATTATGAATAATTAGTAATAATTAGAAAAAATTAGAAAAAATTAGTAATAATTAGCAATAATTAGAGACAAATAGCAATAATTCGAGATTATTTGAAATAGTTAGGAATAATATGCAATAATTAGAAATAATCAGCAATAAATAACAATAATTACGAATAAATAGAAATAAATAGTAATAATGAGTAATAAATAGCAATAAATAGAAATGAATAGCAGTAATTAGAAATAAATAGGAATAATTAGCAATAATTAGAAATAATTAGAAATAAATACCAATAATTATAAATAATTAGAAATAAATAGGAATAAATTGCAATAAATAGTAATAAATAGTAATAAATAGAATTAAATAGCAATAAATAGTAATAAATAGTAATAATCAGTAATAAATATTAATAATTAGTATTAATTAGTAATAATTAGTAACAATTAGTAATAATTAGTAATAATTTGTAATAAGTAGTAATAATTAGTAATAATTAGTAATAAGTAGTAATAAGTAATAAAAATAGTAAAAAATAGTAATAAACAGTAATAAATACTAATAAATAGTAATAATTAGCAAAAATTAGTAATAATTATTAATGAATAGTGATAAATAGTGATAATTAGTAATAATTAGTAATAATTAGTAATAATTAATAATAATTAGTAATAATTAATAATATTTAGTAATAATTATTAATAATTAGTAATAATTAGTAATACATAGTAATAATTAGTAATAAATAGTAATAAATAGTAAAAAATAGTAATATACTGTAACATAAAGTATTAAATTGTAATAATTAGTAATAATTAGTAATAATTAGTAATAATTAGTAATAATTAGTTATAATTATTAATAATTGTTAATAATTAGTAATTATTAATAATATTTAGTAATAATTAGTATTAATTAGTAATAAATAGGAATAAATAACAATAATTATGAATAAATAACAGTAAATAGAAATAAATAGCAATAAATAGAAATAAATAGAAATAGTTAGCAATAAAAAGCCATAATTAGAAATAAAAAGAAATAAATAGTAATCATTTGCAATAATTAGAAATAAATAGAAATAATTTGGAATAAATAGCAATAATTAGGAATAAATAGAAAAAATTAGGAATAAATAGCTATAATTAGGAATAAATGAAAATAATTAGGAATAAATAAGAATAAATAGCAATAAATAGCAATAAATAGCATTACTTACCAATAAATATAATTAATTATCACTAAATAACATTAATTATCACTAAATTGGACTAAATAGTACTAAATAGCAGTAATTAGGAATAAATAGTAGTAGTTAAACTAAACATCATTAATTATGACTAAATAAAATTAATTAGGACTAAATAGAATTAATTAGGACTGAATAGAATTAATTAGGACTAATATCATTTATTAGAAAAAATTATCATTAATTAGCAATAATTAGTATTAACTAGAAGTAATTAGGATTAATTTGGATTAATTAGTAATAATTAGAAATAATTTGCAATAATTAGGATTAATTAGAAATAATTAGGATCAATTAGGAATAATTAAGAATAATTAAGAATAATTAGGAATAATTAGGAATAATTAATAATAATTTGAAAAAATTAGGAATAATTAGAAATAATTAGGAATAATTAGGAACAATTATGAATTATTAAAAATAAATATGAATAATTAGGAATAAAATCAATTGTAATAAATTATAATAACATGTAATAACATGGCACAATTTTTAGTGGATCAGAGGCACTCCTTTTACATGAAGACTCTTCTCCTTTCAAATCTTACCAACTTAAAACATTATGAAAAGTATGCTTCTATGTATGCATATCCAATCTTGTATTCATGAGTTTGAATAGGAATTTGTAGGACCACATTTTTCATAATGTTTTCAAATGGTGACAGTTGCAAGGAGATGATTCATCGACGAAAAGGGGGATCTTTTTTCTAACGGATTATTTACTTGCCAATTTCTCACACTGAAATAAAAATGAAGAATCTCCTCGGAGGTACACTTATATATTATTTCATTCACGATAATGAATATGCATACCTCCGAGTAGATTCTTCATTGTGATTTCAGTGTGAGAATGTTTCATGTAAATGAGCATTCAGACAAAAGAGTAGTCATCAATCCACATGAAATTTTCTCACCCATAATTAAATGTAATTATTAAGAAGTATTTGTAATTATTTATCTTCTTTTTTCAAATAGTGTTTTTCTAATTTAGAATTATTCAAAAATAGTAATGATTATATATTTTGTAGAAAAATGTAGAACAAGGAAATCTAAAATAGTCATTATTAGATGATAAATCTTGGATAAATCAGAGCAGAAATATGAATGGTTCTGGTTTAAATCTAGTATATATTGAGGGAGTTGAAGCTTTCTTATCATTTGGATCATCAAACCCAAAATTTGTTTCAGAAGGCATAATTAAGTGTCCTTGTAAAAAATGTTCTCTGAGAATGTTTGACACATTTGACAAGGTTGGAGGACATCTTATGTCGTATGTGTTTCAACCGAATTATGTTTTTTTGTATCAACATTATGAATGCAGTTCCAGAGAAGATACTAATAACTTGATTCCAAATCCATCACAGTTTTAAAATTTAGTACATGATGTTTCATGTCAATATGTTCAATAAACGTAAACTCATGATGATGTTAATTTAACTCCTGAGTTGGCACCATCCAAATTTTATGATTTGTTGAGGTCTGATGAGGATTCATTATATCATGGTTTCAAGATAAGAAAATTAGAAGCGGTTGAAAAAATTATGGCTATTAAATCAGATAATTCAATGTCTAACAACTATTTTGATTAGATATTTTCTTTTTCGAAACACAGTTTCCTGAAGGAAATGTGTTTCCAACAAATTACTATGAGATCAAGAGGCTGGTTCGTAATCTGGGTCTTAGTATTTGAAAGATTTATGCATGTGGAAATGATTGCATATTAAATTACGGTGAAAATGATTCGTTGGATAGTTGTCCCACGTGTGGACAATCGAGGTATAAAGAATCTCAATTGGGGAAGTCTAGATCAATTCCTCTAAAACTGTTGAGATATTTCCCCCTTACACCCAGGTTGTAGCATTTATTTATGTCTTAGAACATAGCATCAATTATGTCATCTCAAAAAACCAAGATTTCAACCGATAAATTCTGGAATCATCTATCTAATGGTGATTCATGGAAACATTTTGATTGAATACATCTATCTTTTGCATTAGAAGCCTAAAATTTGTGATTGGGGTTTTTTAATGACAGTTTCTGTCCATTTGGATCTTATGGTAGTCAGTATTCTTGTTGTCCTATCTTTATAACTATGTAAAATTTACCTCCATGTATGTTGATGAAGGAGATCTATATCTTTTTGACCTTATTAATCCCAGTACATCTGAAAAAGAATGTTGATGTTTATTTGAAACCATTGATTGATGAGTTAAATTCATTGTGATGTAATGGTGACAGTACATATGATGTTATTGTGAAACAAAATTTCATATTAAAAGCTGCATCAACATGGATGATTGGTGACTTTCTGGCATATGGAATGTATCTCCCTAACCCCAGTTACCTAAAGTCAGTGTACTATTACATAACATTGGAATGATACAAGAAATCATGTCCCAAAAGACCAACCAGTTTAGTAGCCTTTCAAGTAATAGATACATTCATTAGTTTTACATTACATCATGAAATACAAACATCAACAATTTTTTCCACTTTTGAATACACCAATAACCTTATCCTATCCCTATAGGTCAACCATAAAATACATCTTCACATCCTAGAAAAAATAAAACATAGAAAGGGGCAAGCTCATATGCACAATAAGGATAACAATATAGTGAAAACTTTCATAAATAAGCATAAACATTTAAGGCAATTTATAAGACTTAAAAAATCCTTTTAAACGTAATCTTAAACATTATATGGTAAAGATAAATCAAATAATTCCATTAATTTTTTCACATGTATATTCAACTAGCCGAATAATCACATGCAATATCAATAGCCACTTTCATAATAATGTAATGAAAAATTATAGACTTTATAACCACATAGTCAAGGCCTTGTTCCAAGACTAGAAATAATATTTTGTCAAGTTATTGTGCCAAGACACTATTTTTTCTCATGAGACCTACCGATGCATCGAGGACCTATTACAGGATCCACCCATCACTTACTAAGTCTAATTCATTCCTCATATGGAAAGGTTTAAACATAACGTAAACATTTCTATTAAAACTAGCATGGGAAATTTCAATACATTATCCACAGACCATGAATGGTATAAAAATAACACATCAACAGTCAAATATATCACAAAACCATCAATAAAATATGGAACATTTTTATCATAATAAATCAACTTCAAACATGTTTAAAATCTATCAAAGCTTGTTGATATAGATGAAATGAAAATTTTTTGAAATAAATACCACTTTCTTTTTTGAAATCATATAAAAGTAACATAATTATAATAGAAACATTTATTTTGAAAATATTCTTACAAGATTCATTAGGAATTTTCGACTATGATATAATGGCGTAAAATATCCACACTCGTCGTATAAGTTAAAAAAAAGACATTCTTACCTTAATTTTGTCAAAAGGTCATAAAGTACCTTGTTTAGAAAACCACAAAAAGAATCATTTCAAAACATTTTATAAAAATTAAAACAAGGGTATAAATGACTTTAACCCATAGTCTAGTAAATAGTAAAAATGTTTATATATGCTTTTTTACAAAACATTTATGTGGATAATAAAGAGGTCGCAGTAGATACAGATAAACAACCTCGGATAATAAAGACATTGTGAAACTAACCCTTACCTTGTAATTTTCCTCAGTTGATGGTATATTGACCTCTAGTATAATAGTTAAAACATTTTTATCAAATTATACAAGAATCATATACATAAATATGATATCATATATGATCCTCTAATATTTCTTTGTTAATAATATTTTAGTAGTATCATCGTTTTGGGTGTTAACTGATTCGTTTTATTTTATATGGTTGGTTACGTAAGAAATGTTTTTTATGAATAGGATGTATTAGATTCATATAAAAAATGATATTATGTTCATAAAAATTATTTTTAATCATAAAATGGAAATTTTTCTTGAATGATTAAGAAGGGAAATCAATCTCATCGCGTTTGTGGAGACAATAATCCTTATTTACGCACGAGCGATAATATCATTATATTGATGGTGAAATAATTTTTAATTGGATGGTATATCATATATAAAAAATAATTAACATGTTATATTTATTATTTATATCATTTATATTCATTATTATACCCATCCAAATAATGACGTGTTTGAATAAAAAACTACACCACGACGTGGAGACGGTAAGCTGTAGGTATGCATGTATGGTGACTTTTTCATTCATATGATGGATAGAATAGTGAAAAAGGTTGTAAAATTTTTATAATAACATCACAATATATGAAAGATAATATATTTATTAATTTATAATGGAAACATCAAAGAAAGAGGAAGTGGAAGATGAAATGAACTTGAAAGAGGTGAATAAATATTTACATCTTCGTTGGGTTATTTCTTTTAATTTGATCAAAAGGACTCATTAGGTTAGCATTATAACCAAAATAATGCCTCTAGGATGAATTTAGGAAAGTTGGGAGGATATTTTGGTAGGTTTTGGCCGATCCAAATGGGTTTGGAGGCGTGAAATTAAGAGAAGAGGAAGTACCCTTTTTAAGAGAGGTGAAGGCCACTTTAGGAAAATCTCGAAGTATTATTTTATAATAAAATCATTTTCGGTTTATAATGGCTCAAAAATGAATTATTTATAGGATAAGGTGGGTATGGGTCGAAATAATCTCAACTAATAGGTTTTATATAAGTTTAGGTCACCATATTACCCTTATATTTTAGATTTAACTCTTAGTTAAGTAGTTTGACATTTACCATATCTCTTTTTATTTTTATATTATATTGTTAATAAACATACTATAAAAATCCAAACGAACCCCATGTGGTTAATTATTAATATATATAACCTTATCTAAGTCCTTTTTCCATACCATAGATTTTTATAAATGTTATATAAATTAGTAATATTGTATTTGTTTCAAAAACTCAATTATGTGAATTTTGAGACTAGTTAGTATTTTATTTTTTTGAAAGTCATAATAACTTTATCACTTCAAAAAAAATTATTTAACCGACCCTAAAATGTCACATTAACCTATAAAATTAGTATAATTTATCATAATTCTCAATTTACATTTATTTGGATATTTATAATATGAATTATTTTAATATTTCATTAATAAGGTATTTATTGTATCATCATTCCGTTAGAAATGAATTAAATAATTTAATGTCTAAAAATTATAAATAAAATACCATTATGTAAGAAATCTTTTTATATTTGTAATTAATATTTATAGTCTAATTTATATTGTGTTTAACCCAATATTAAAAATGGTTTAGCTCTTAAACTTTGAATTTAACTCTTTTAACTCTTTTTTTAATAAAATAATAATAAATGTCCTAATCTAATCCAATTGGACCAAAAAGAGTCATATTTTATTACTAATGTTTTTCTTGGTCTAATTTTACTTATCCATTATAATTAGGACATGTTTTAAGGCAATTATGATGTCATTTTTACCCTTAATTACCCTATTTACTTTTAACCGTGGAAAATAAAAGTCAAAAGTTACTATTCGCGAAAAATTATATTTATCTTATTGAAAGACATTTTATTACTGATATTAACTTTTTATCTTGGATTTTTTTAAATTAAACTCACAAAAGTGGAAAATTATGTTTTATGCAAATTTTCATAGGCTCCTAAGAGTTGGGTAAAAGATGTTAAAAATTCAATAAAATTTAATACACATAATTTTATTATAAAATGACTTCAATGAATGAAATTAAACTTATATAGGTATTATATATATATTTTTACTTAAAATAAATTTATATAAAATAAAAAATTATTTAAATCAAAATTCGGTTTTAAGTAATAACGTAGTGTTTTCACTATTTATCAAAAATTGAAAGTTTTCAGAAAAATACCAAAAAATCACCCAAAGATAATATTGATATTTATAATTACAAAATAAAGTCTATTTTACTAAATTAAAAAAATATAAGTTCTATTTATTAATTTAAAATTAATTTCCATTGTTAAAACCAAAAGGCGGGTTTTTTAAAAGTAAAAACTGTCAAAATATTGACATGTTTTTATGTCAAATTTAAATGTGAAAAAACATATAATGACCTATATTTTATTAAATGATAAAAATATAATTTAATTATACTTCAAAACCTTTCAAATTCATAATTTAACATTATAAATTATTTTGATTAACAAATTTTTTTTCAATTAAAACATAGTATTTTTCACTATTCATTAAAATATGAAATTTATCAGAAAAGTACCAAACATTTATCCAAACTAAATTTGTATGTCCTGATTCTAAAGAAGGATTTAATTAAATTAAATTTAATATATAATAGTGTCAAATTTTGGATTTAAAAAGGGTTCTCCATTAACAGGCGGTAAAGTTTCATTTTTGGAAAAATACTTCTTTTATCTGAAAAAATGAATTTATTCTTATATTATGTCTAAGAAACACATAATATGGATGTTAAAATTATATAGAGTATATAATATTCAAAATGATGAAAATACTATTCATAACCACTTTTTGAACGACTAGATTGGTATGTTTTGGTGCGCTCGAACTTGGAGTTGTGTGTAACGCAATCTATTGAATTACTTTAATGAGATAACATACTATGAAATATTGGGGTGTTACATTCTACCCTAATTTAATAAATTGTTTCCCCACAATTTGATATTGTTCTTCAAAAATAAAATCTTAAAAATAGATAAATACCTTTGTGGAAAAACCCAAATCGAAAATTGGGTAAATAAAATTTACTCTTAATAAGAGGGAAAAGGAATGAAAATGTTACCACCAAATTATGATCTCCATTATTAGAAAATTGGTGGAAATTAGTGAAATATATTTTGAGGAAAAATTTAAATATTTATATCAAGTGATTGAGTTCATCAATCACAAAAAAGTGTAAAATTGAGGGCCTCAAAGCCATCAATCTATGATGATTTAAAATATCGTTAGTTCAAAAAAACATAAGGTATTAGGATAACACATTTTTTTTGGATTTAATATCCCTTCACTAAAGTTTAAGAAATAATTTATTCATATAATAAGAGGAAAAAAATATAATTGACACGTAGAGTTTCATTCTCTATCTAATTCCTACCACAAACTCATCTTTTACTTCAAAAGATAATAAAATTAAAAAAATATATTATATTTATCCTAATTGAATAGGGTTCCGAAAATAATGAATTTATAATTCATTTGTTATAATATTTAAAAAAGTCTATATTAAACAAACTAGGATATCACGTATGCCCGTGGTAGGTGATCCACCCTTGTCGCCCTTCGACAGCAGGTTCAAGTCTCGCAGCCTTGCCGAACGTGATGGGTTGTCGCCCAACCTCCGAGTTGTCCTTTTTAGGGCAATCCAATAATAATATCAAGAAATGATTTAACCTTAAAAAAACTTAATCGATTATAACCTTTAGACTTATCCAAAATAATTCTTCCCAAACTAAAAGTACAAAATTTATAAGGAAGCTGAACACAATGAAGTTCTTTTTTCCCATATAATTACATGTGAATACCTTCATCATATATTATTTTAAAACACTGTGACAACCTAAATTACCATAAAATATTATTGATTACATTTATACACCCTTATTCCGTATAGAATATTGGATATACTCCTTCTATCCAAAAATGTTTTAAACTACAATAATAATGGAGTATAAAAATCATTAATCAGTTTCAAGGTAGTCAAGAATATCCAATAAAATTTATCCAAATCAATCATATATTATTCGAAAATCACTACCTCAATATCAAAAACATATTATGGTTAATAATTCTCTCAACCGTATATTTTCCAAAAAAATTAACCTGTTATTGAGTCACTACTCTTGGTTCTACACAATCTCAAGTCCTTAATGAAATAGTACTACAGGACAATCCATTTATACTCTATAATTCATATAAAATTTACATCATTAACAAAATTCTCAAATGAAATAATAATTTAATAACAACATAAGAAATCTAATCATTCCTCTTCATCTTTGGTAGTATCATAACTTTGTTATTATAAAATAACAGTATTTGGGGTATACTCCGATGATTTGGACATTGCTTCACGTAGTGTCCCAACCCCTTGTAGATGAAGCATTGTACATTTGAAACATTTTCTTACCCTTTTAATCACGCACATGGTGTCCTTTTTCTCCACACTTATAACAAACTCTCATTCCTTTAAAGAATTTTCCAAGGTGATTATTTCAATAGTTATCACATATGGGAAAATATTTCTTTCTCTTCTTCCATTAATCTATCTTTCTGTCTTCCATCCTTTTCTTCTCTTGCTTCCCTTAAATTCCATAGGACTCAGAGAATTATTTACTTATCTTATTAACACATAATATTATTTCTTCATATGATGAGAATATGTGTGAGACTATTTCTCTTTTAAATGTTGGATTAATACCATTAATGATATGATCCTTCTTAATCTTTTGATCATGCATATTGCTGGAATTCTTATTCCTTTACTAGGAGCCATTTCTAATCGATGGAATACACTAGGTTAGTTTATGAATTTCAATGAGAAATTACAAACTTGTAAAATACCTAACATAAATTTAAAATATTATTTATATAATCTATAATCATAAAAAAATTTCTTTTAGGAATTATTTACTCCTAAATAATTCATAATATCTTTTAATGAAAATGAGAATTATCCTAAGTATATCCCCCATGAGTATCGTAACCAAGAGTGCAGCAAGGCCCATTATCGTGGACTAGTTCCCGTTAGAGTCTAGCTCAAAGTGGTGTTTTTGAGTTTTACCCCTAGGTACATATGTACCATATCCGCCTATACATTATCGTATCCAGATAAGGAGGTATTGCATGGAAAACTCACAAAATATCTACAGTACAAGAATTCTAGGAAGTTATTCTATACAAATCATCAAAGTCTATCATAGGGTAATGGTCTCTAATCAGAGTTTTTTTAAATCTAGTTTCCAAGGTTTGTACTAAAATTCCTCTAATACCAAATATAACGCCCCAAACCTAGTTACCCAGAGTCGGTGCATTATTATATAATATTGGCATGATACAAGGAATTATTTCCCGAAAGACCGATCAGTTTAGTAGCCTTAGAAGTACTAGATTCATTAATATGTTTTAAACTACACAATGAAATAAAAACATCAAAAACATTTTTACCCCGTTTAAACACACTTATAACTGTAGCATGTCCCTAAAGGTCAACCATAAAATACTTCTTCAAATCCAGGGAAAAATAAAACATAGAAAGGGGTTATCTCAGATGCTCATTAAGGATAACAATATAGCAGAAACTTTCATAAAGAAACAAAAACATTTAAGAAAATGTATAAGACTAAAACAAAATCCTTTTAAACAAAAACTTATTCATAATATATCAAAGATAAAATCAAATAATTCTATTTACTTATTCATATAGATATTATACTAGTTGAATAATCGCCTGCAATATCAATAGCCACTTTCATAATGATGGAATGCATAACGCCAGACTTCATAACCATACTGTCAAGGCCTCGTGCCAATACTAGAAATAAAATTTTTGTCAACGAATTGTGTAAAGACACTAATTTGTGTCACGAGACCTATCAATTAATCAAAGAGATATAGCAGGCTTCACCCATCACTTACTAATTTTAATGCATTCCTCATATGAAAAGGATTGAACATAACATTAACATTCACAATAAAACTAGCATACAAAATGTCAATACTTTATCCATAAACCATGAATGGTGTAAAAATAACACATACACTACCAAACATATCACAAAACTTTTAATAAAATATATAAGATTTGTATCATAATAAATCAACTTCAAACAAGTTTAAAATCCATCAAAGGATGTAGACATAGATGAAATGAAAACTATTTGAAATAAATACTTCTTTCTATTTTTAAATCATTTAAAAGTAAAATAATTTTAAAAGAAAACATTTATTTTGAAAATATTCTTACAAGATTTTATGGGAAGCTTTGATGATGATATATCAATGGAAAATAGCCACACCCACAATATAAGTTAAAAAAAGACATTCTTACCATAAATTTGTCAAAAAGGTCACAAAGTACGTTGTTTGGAAAACGACAGAAAGATTCCTTTCAAACCATTTTATAAAAAGTAAAACAAGGGTATAAATGATTTTAATCCATAGTCTAGTAAATATTAAAAAAATATTTTAATAGTTTTTACGAAACATGGATGTGGATGATAAAGAGGTCTGAGTGGATACTTACGTAAAAACAACCTCGGATAATAAAGAGATTGTGAAATTAACCTTTACATTGTAATTTTCATTAGTAGATGGTATGTTAAATTCCTGTATAATTGTTTAATTTTTTTTATTAAATTATAAAAGAACCATATAAGTAAATATGATATCATATATGATCCTTTAATATTGCTTTGTTAACAATATTTAAGTAGTATCATCGTTTAGGGTATTAACTGATTCGTTTTCCTTTGTATGGTTGGTTAAGTAAGACATGTTTGTTATGAATTAGATGTATTTGAATGATATTCATTATGATATTATGTTCATAAAAATTATTTTTAATTATAAAATTAAAATTAAGATTCAATGATTAAGATGGGGAATTAATCTTATCGCGTTGGTGGAGACAGTAATCAGTACGTACGCACTAGCAATAATATCATTATATTAATGGTGAAATCATATGTAATTAGATGGTATATCATATATAAATAATCATTAACATGTTATATTTATTAATTATATCATGAATATTCATTATTATACCCATCCAAATAATGAAGTGTTTGAATAACAAACTACACCCTGACGTGGAGATGGTAAGCTGTACGTACGCACATATGGAAACTTTTTCATTCATATGATGGATAGAATAATGAATATGGATGTAAATTTTTTATAATAATATCACAATATATAGAAGATACAAGATTTATTATTTTATAATATAATCCACAAATAAATAGGAAGTGGAAGAAGAAAAGAAATTGAAAGAGGTGATGAAATATTTACCTTTTCGTCATGTTCTTCCGTTTGAATTGATGAAAAGGGATCCTTAGGCTGGATTTCTGACCAAAGTAAGGCCCCTAGGATGAATGGAATAAATTTGGGAGAATATTTTGGTAGGGTTTGGATGAGCCAAATGGTTCTGGAAGTGTGAAATTAAGAGAAGGGGATGTACCCTTTTATAAGAGAGGTGAGGGTCACTTCAAAAAAAGATTGAAATATTATTTTATAATAAAATCATTTTCGCTTTCTAATGGATCCAAAATAAATTATTTCTAGGATAAGGTTGGTATGGGTCTAAAACCTCTCAAATAATAGGTTATATACAGGTTGGGATCACCATATTAACCTTATCTTTAAGATTTAACTCTTAGTTAAATAATTTGACATTTACCATGTCTCTTTGTATTTTTATATTATATGGTTAATAAACATTCTATAAAAAGACAAAAAAACCCAATGTGGTTAATTATTAATATTTATAACCTTATCTAAGTCCATTGGACGAAACTTATATTTTTAGAAATATTATATCAATTAATAATATAGTATTTGTTTTAAAAACTCAATTATGTCAATTTTGAAAATATTTATTTTTTTATTTTTTTGAAAGCCATAAAAACTTTATCACTTCGAATGAAATATATTTAACCAACCCTAACATGTCATAATAACTTATAAATTTATTGTAATTCATCAAAAGTCTCAATTTACATTTATTTCGATATTTATAATATCAATTATTTTAATATTTCATTAATAAGGTATTTACTACATCATCATTGTGTCATAAATAAATTAAATTATTTAATGTATAAAAATTATAAATAAAATAATATTATGTAGGAACTTGTATTATATTTATAATGAATATTTATAGTCGAATTTATATTATGTGTAACCCTATATTAAAAATGGTTTAGTTCTTAAACATTTAATTTCACTCTTTTAACTCTTCTTTAAATAAAATAATAATAAATGTCCTAATCTAATCCATGTGAACCACATAGGGTCATATTTTATTCCTAATGTTTTTTTGGTCTAATTTTACTTATCCAAAATAATTAGGACATGTTTCAGGATAATTATGATATCATTTTTACCCTTAATTACCCTATTTACTTTTAATCGTTGTAAATAAAAGTCAAAAGTTACTATTCACCAAATCTTATTTTCATATTATTGAACCATATTTTACTTACTGATATTAACCATGTCTCTCATATTTTTTAAATTCAACTCACAGAAGCAGTAAAAATATGTTTTATGCAAATTTTTAAATGCTCCTGGGAGGTGGGTAAAAGAGGTTAAAAAGTTTAATAAAATTTAATACACCTACTTTTTTTATAAAATGACTCCAATGAATTACATTAAACTTATATAGGTATTATATATCTATTTTTAAATAAAATAAATTTAAATAAAATAAATAATCATTTAAATAAAAAGTCAGTTTTAAATAATAACGCAGTGTTTTTCACTATTCATCAAAAATTGAAAGTTTTCATAAAAATACCAAAAATTCACCTAAAGATAATTTTGATATTCAAAATTAAAAAATGATATATATTTTACCAAATTTAAAAAATAGATGTTTCATTTATTAATTTAAAATTAATTTCCGTCATCAAAACCAAAAAGAGGGTTTTTAAAAAGTAAAAACTATCAAAAGATTGACATGTGTTTATGTTAAATTTAAATGTTAAATTACTTATAATAACCTAAATTGTATTAAATTATAAAAATATAAGGTAATTGTACATCAAAACATTTCAAATTCATAATTTAACACTATAAATTATTTTGATTAATAAAGTTTTTATTAATTAAAACATAATTTTTTCACTATTTGTCAAAATATGAAAGTTATCAGAAAAGTACCAAAAAATTATCCAAACTAAATTTTTATGTCCCAGTTATAAAAAATAATTCAATTTCATTAAATTTAATATATTAAAGTATCAAATAATGGTTTTAAAAAGGGTTCTCCATTAAAATGTGTTAAAGTTTTATTTTTTGAAAAATACTTCTTTTATCTGAAAAATGATTTTTTTTCTTATATTATGTCTAAGAAACACATAATATGGATGTTTAAATTATAAGGAGTATAAAATATTCAAAATGATGTTAATACTATTCATAACATCTTTTTGAACGACTAGTTTGGTAAGTTGCGGTGTGCTCGAACTCGATGTTCTGTGTAGAACAAGATATTGAATTACTTTAATGAGATAACATACTATGAAATATTGTGGTGTTACATGGAAATTTATCTGGCTAGAGTACACATCATCTGAAATCAAGTCCTTACAATATGAAATACAACAAATCCTTCATGCTCGTCAATGGAAAAAAAACATTTCTATTTTGACTGTTATCGCATATTTCTTCTAACTGATCATCCTTTAAGAGGAACAAATCTCATTTCAGAAAAGGAACAATTGAAAGGGATGAACCTATAAAAATGATCTCCAGTAAAAAGTTAAAATCAGTTGTATTTTTATTACCTCCCATCAAATTTGGGACAACAGTAAACCAACAAAAAATTCATGGATTTGGGAAAGAACATAATTGGATAAAACAGTGAATTTTTGGGATCTTCCATATTGGTCTGATTTGTTGGTATGCCACATGTTGGATGTCATTCATATTGAGAAGAACAATTTTATTAATTTATTTCATAATGTTTTGGATACACTAGGTAATACTAAAGATAATGTAAATGCATTATTAGATCTTGTCCAAATTCTTAGACGACCGGAACAAGAACTATTTAAAAATTTCAGATCACAGAGGTTACTGAAGCCAAAACAGCTTATACACTTTCCAAAAAGAGTCACTTATTATTTTTTCAATGGATTATATATTTGAGACATCTATATGGCTATGCTTCCAATTTAGGCAGATGTGTTAAGAATAGTCATATTACCAGATTAAAAAGTCATGATTGACATGTTATAATGGAAAGACTTATGCCGATTGGATTTAGAGGATTGTTGAATTATATGATTTGGGATTCGATAACAAACATATCATATTTTTTTGGAGACATTTGTGTGACAGCAACAAACAATGATGTACTAAGTAAACTGGAAGAAGATGTTGTTATAATTGTATGTAAACTGAAAAAAAAGTATCTTGTCGGCTTTCTTTGACTCAATGGAACATTTGATATTAAATTTTCCACATGATGCAAAATGTGGATGTCCGGTATAGTTTTGATGGATGTACCCATTCGAGAGATGCATGCAGAAATTGAAGAAAAAAATATATAACAAAGTATCAGTTGAAGTCTCAATTGTTGAAGCTATTTGCAACAGGAAATTACTTTTTTCTACACTCATTATTTTGAATCGAAATATCCCTAAAAACACAAACGCATGGGGAAGAATGAGGGGAATGTTGATGATGAAATCGAAAATCAATTATCAGTTTTTAATCGGCCAGAGATTGGCTTCGGTGGAGTTCATGAACAACGTATTTCAGATGATGAACATCACAAAGCTCATACATATGTTCTGATCAACTGTGAATAAATGACATAATTTGTACTACGAGTGATTATATCAGATATTCTCTAATTTATGTTATAGTAAGTAAACTTATTTTATTTGTAGGTTATATTATAATCATACTAAGAAATATATTTCAAAAATTACAGCAGCTGCTCTTGAAGAATGCCATCAAAAAAATAAGTTCCCAATGGTTTTAGAAACTGGTAACATAAATTATTGATGTTTTAACATATCAATTCAGTTTACTATATATTATATTAATAATTGTTTTACAAATTTTCAGGTGTCTCAACATGCTATTAAAATTGATAAGATATTGTGTATATTGAGTAACCCACCATCCAAAATGGTAAAATCATACAATTCATATGTGGTGAATGGTTTTTGATTTCATACATGTGCATATGGGGAATCAAAAAAACCAATTAATAGTGGAGTTTTCTTGAGAGGATCACATCATAGAGAAACTGATGTTGAATTTTACGGCATATTGGATGAAATTATTGAACTATGTTATCTAGGGAGAAATTACATAACAAAGTTTAAATGTCGGTGGTTAGACACTGAGAGAGTCTTATGTGTTCATCCGATTCATGGAATCGTCAATTTAAAATATAAAATTGTTCTTAAAGTAAATGAACAATTTTTACAAGCTCAATAGGCACATCAAATATATTATACAAAGTACTGTGCTTATTTAAGAGACCTGAGTGATTGGTGGAGAAAAATAAAAATGAAATCTTGGGAAAATAATTTTACTCAAATTGAATGTGCTTCATATAAAGTACAAGGAATTGATATTTTTCAAGAGACTACTTAAAATCCATCCTTTTCACAAAGACATGAAAATATCAATGATGACACCCCAGAATTAAGGGTAGATGGTGACCATGATGTTAATGAGGATACCAATGAATTATAAATGGCAAGAGATGTTGAAACTGGAACTCATATGGATATTGATGATGCTGATAATGAATATGAAAACATTAACATCGTCATATATGAAGATAATTATGAATGTCAACATTGACACAGTTAAATGCTAGTTATAATCATAACAAATATATATCTATATGTAATAGTTATTTTCAACTATCTACTAACAACAATCATTTTGTGTTTCAGAGGGACCTTGATCTATTTCGTGAGTTGGAGAAGGATGAGATACCTTTGGATGATGAGGATTTGGGATCATCTGACCCTTAGGCTACTGGAATTTTAGGGGGTACACGGAGGGGGCGTGGTCTTGCACGACTGATGATTCTTGACCCTATCCCTAAGCGACATCCACGTCTTGGTCTCGATCCACACACGTGGAGGTATGGTAACTTGTTTATTTTAGTTATCATTAATTAATTTATTTATATACTATTTATTTTTTTATTTGTTCGTTTTTCACAGTTTTTCACATGTAGCTATTGGACAGGGTAGCGCTATCTTGTGCAATTATTTTTCTCATCCATGCATCAAATGGGAACAGATTTCCATTGATGTGCGGCTTGGAATGTTCATTCATTGGCTGGTATGTAAATAAATAATATTTATTTAGAAATTTATTTCAATTATAACTTGATATTATAACTTATTTGTCATGTTTATGGTATCCCATCGATGATAGAATGCATGGCGGTATCCACGAGGCATGTGATGTGTCTATAAGTGAGTGTTTCCGTCAGTGTTTTCACAATTTGAGAAGTACAACCATTAAAAAAACCTAGAGTGACAATATTTAATGAGTCATGTAGAGCCCATATACCAGATTATATTTTATCTCACATTTGGGATTAATTATGTTCATACTGGTTGAGTGGTGGATTTTAGAGTATATCTTCATTGGGCCGACAGAAATGGGGGAGACAGGAGGTGACACATCCAGCTGGTAGTCTTATATTCAGTATGCATAGAAAGGACTTGGTAAGTATCTTTTTTAAAGATTTTATATAACATTACATATAAAAAGTTTACTTTATATTCATATAGGCAGTCGACCATCCAGATATTACAGAGTACGACATTTATTGGAGGATGTATAGTGATATAGCCACTAGAGAGATTAGAGGTGATCACCAGCATCAGATTGTGGTGAGTATTATTTTTTTCATTTTGAAAATTAACTACATATAATATTTTCAATATTTTAATTTCAAATCATAACTAAAGGAGTCATAAAAGGCCAAAACCTCTCAGACATGGGCTGAGATTGAAGCCGAGACGGCTGATCAGACTAGTGCCCACCATTTCGATGAGGCGACATGGTTGTAGTCGATCCAGTATGCCTTCGAGAAGGGCCGAGTAGTTGGTATTAGATCTCATTTGACTTTTAGGACATCTTATGGTTCTACTGTGATATCGGAGTGTATCTCGAGAGGAGCTCAAAGAGAGGCATCATCTTCTGGCTCACAGTATCAGGAACAGTTGTGACCTCAAACTGAGCTTATAGAGAGTTTGTAGAAGCAGTAGGAAGAGATGCATCAACAACAGCAGAAGTAGCAACAACAGCACGAGGATGACATGCATCGATGGCAGCAGTAGTAGCAGTAGCAGCACAAGTAGTACATGCGTCGATGGTAGCAGCAGAAACACGAGCATATGGAGTATATGCAATGTCTAACTCGTAGTTTAGGGATGGATTTTCCTCCTCCATCTTCTCCAGCTCCTCCAGCTCCTCCAGAAGACTATCCCCCAGTGATTTTTTTGTTCTGTTAAAAACATTTGAATTGAACCTTTGATTTAATATTAACTATTTACAGTTTTGTCTTTAATATTTGTGTGAATATTGCATTTTTTTTATTTTTAATATTTTATTATTTTATTATTTATTATTAGTATTATATTTTTTTAATTTCTCTTTATTTTAATAATAATAATAATAATTTATGTTTTTTTATATTTTTTTCTAAATATTGAGATATTTAATATTTTTTTTATTTTAATAATATTAATATTGATTTTTTCATTAATCATAATTTTATTATTATTTTATTTTATTTAGTATTTTGAAATATTGAGAATTTTAATTTTTTTATTTTTTTATTTTAATAATATTAATATTATTTTTTCCTTGACCATAACTATATATTTTTTATTTTATTAAGTATTTGTGATGGGGGCCCATTGAAAATAGATTATATATATATATATATTATTAGTTTTTGTGATGGGTTGCTTTACCGTCTTAATTACTTTGTTGCGATGGGCCTGTTTCAACAAGTTTATAACATATAAGCTATTTGTGATGGGTCGATGTCCCATCGCAAATACAGTTTGTGATGGACCCATCGCAAAACGTTCTTGTATATATTATGTATTTCATCAGAGATGTAATTGTGACGAGACTGCTTCCCATCGCAATTAGCATTTTTTAGCAACAGCCCTGTCAGAAAAAATACTAGTTCCAATGCCTTTTTCTGCAATAGGCTATTTGCGGCGGGACCCCAGCGTGAAAATGTTTTTGCGACTGGATCCCATCATAAATATCCAAAATTCTAGTAGTGTTTATACCAACCCATCGGTATGCTAAATAAGTAAAGGGATATGTTAACCATCTGATGCATTTGAGGTTATGCTTAATGAAGATTCATAACCCACAGTAGTATCCTTGCCCCATAAGCTCAAGGAATACAAAAGGAACACTGGTAATCTCTTTATTGAGGAGTTCTTATAACCTAGAAATCCCCTAAGGGACACTATATCCCCTCCAGTAGAGAACTTGTTCCTACTTAGTTAGAGAAATCAAATTGAACTCATTAGCCCTTTATATATAGTCGGGGTAGAAGCTGTAGGAAATGAAAAGTGACTAAGTTATGAGTCTCTGACACCTCTTAAGCATCGTGAATACCCAAATTCAGATCAAGGTCATTCACCTCCTCAAGATAATGGGCATGTAAATTTATAATTGGCCAAATAACCTCCCCATGATAACATGAAATCTTTTCTAATTTATCACATCATGGATCAGGAAACACAACATGTGGAAATTCTACCTGATGGAAAGACAAACCTAGCATGTGTGTACCATGTCCAAGAACACCAAGAATATGGTAATATCTTCTTCCCAATGTTCAACAGGGTGGGAGAGCTACTATGGAATATATCCTACTTCATCCAAAGGTGTGTCCCAATGTTTGGGAATCCAGAATAGTTAGAGGCTTCCAATATATGATGCTTGGTTCAGACTCTGGAAGGGAATGAATTTGTTAGGTACATCCCTCTACCCATAGTGTATATTACTAGTTTGGAAGATCTTCAATGACATTTCTATTATTAGTTTAGATCCACCACACATTTTAAGAGAATAACTTACCTCTTCAAATTCATGAAGAGAGATGATGAAAAAGTCACAAACATTTTCTTCTACTATAAATCCTCACGTACTCACTCAATATGCCACATTCCCATGAAACGAATCTCTCAGTGTGTAAAGATAATGTTAGGGATGAACTTTTAACTACCCTCATCTCCATTAAATACTTTTGAAGATTCTATTAGTTATCTAAAAAGGCTCATCCTATAGAAGAATCCTCATAGTGGACTAGACAACATTAGCATTCATTTCCCAGTCCATCTCCCATGAGAAAGCCTCTGAAAGAATATATAACTACTACTATGAATGAAGAGGTTCCTAAGATGGTAATCCTGCTATCCCCTTTTCTATAAAGGCTTCAATTGAATCCATACTATGAATAGCCTCTCCCAGTACTTCTCTATCAAGAATAACCTCTCCACGGATAGACACCTTGACCTGAAAATTTGTTCTAACCCTTTATCAAGGATATGATCACAGAAAACCTATTCCAAATAGAACTAATATTATTTACTCTTTATGGATTCATAGGTCCTAAGGAATTTTATCCTTTTCCAAAAGAAATTAATTCCAAAAACTCTAGATTGAAATAGACCCAAATGGGTCGGACTCATTGGGCATGCTCATTATACAAATATCATATGATCCTCATACAAACAACTTTAAGATGACTTTTATTCACGTATTGGCTTCAATACTAAGAGTATTCTTGTTTATTCGTGTTTGGAAAATTTTTAGTGAAAGTGACACATGTATTTGATAACCTTGATAGAAATAGTGAAGACTTTAGTGAATGGAAACAGGTTCCCAGCCCTATAATGTAGAAGTAAGATGATTAGATGGCTGACAAGGTCGTCTCTCACTTTCATGGTATTATTCTTTCTCATTTTATAAATGTAGAACATCATGTTGTTTATATAACCCTTATGACCACTACCTTTATATATTGATTACATTTTTCCATGTCCTGTAATAGTATACACTAATGGCGAATGTTTGTTTAGATTCCCCTGCCAATTTTGAATCCATGTCACACTATTGGAATCTTTATGAATCTTTATTTAGGAGATGTTCTCTAGTTCTTTCAAGATTTAGAATATTCCACTAATTATGAGAAATAGAATGAATTTGTGATGGTCATCGAGCTAGTAGACCAATTCATGATGCTCAATGGTGAGGAGCACCGTGTGAACCTCTTTGGTGCCTCTAGTCAACATCATCGAAGCAGTGGAAGATGACATGTGAGAAACTAGAATTCTCAAGCCAGTACTTAGAACTTGGACATCCACACTACTAAAACTAACCATCATGATTTTGGAAGATATTAGAAAACAAATCCATCCAGGACCACTCTATCAGGTACACCTTTATAACCAATTGTTTTAGTTTGACATCCATCTCAACAACAAATGCATTGTGATCAAATACGTCTATCCATATCCTGACCTCATCCAACTGACATCTGGCTAGTAGCTTCTTAAAATAGGCTACCTATAAAATAGAAGAAAATTTCAGTTACTATCTAGGACCCAAAGGTTCATCTATCCTCATCTATTTCACCCTATTTTAAATAATGATCCTCTATGAGAAAAAAATCTCCCAACATAGAAATATGTTGTGACGCAGCACCCATCTAGCATACCCTCGAGGCTTTAAATTCTAGAGGATAGTTTCTTGTAAACGTAAAACCATGAGACCATTTCCAAAACCCTTAAAATATCACACCCATTTAATGATGAGGTTGTTTCTGTTAAGAAATATTATGTTTAAGTACCAAGAAATATGAATTTAGAGACACCATCTCATAGTTTAGAAAATATGAGGACGTAATATTAAAAGTGAACATACATCTATTTCATACAACATGCTAGTTTAATGATGCAGATATCCATTGATTCGTAATACATACTTCTTTAAGGATTAACCTCATGCCAAATAGGATGCTCTAAAAAATAGGACAGATGGAATCATATAAAACTCCTTAAAAATAGATCATTGAGGTTTATGATAAGATTAAGTATAAACCATATGGAAATATTCAGCGAGATACTCATTTTCGTAGCCTAGTATCAAGAACTGAGTTCCTGGAAGTCTTACAAGACACATACTACAAGGTATTGTTGGGAATACACTAGCTTTATTTTCATGCATCTGCCCCTCTTCAAACCATCAGTGCCTCAAATAATCACTAAATGGTTGAGTAGGGGTAATTATGGGTGTTTAATCCCCCTTTGATTCTTATGAGGACCATTATCTAGATGCCAGGTACTACATAATATAACAGAAGTGCATCAACACCCCCAATGATCTGATGGCCACTACAACTGATCCTTTTTAGACTTGAAAGATATCGTCTTTATCCAAATTCATAGTTTTGATACCAGAAAGTATGACATTGTGAGTTGCTTCTTTGTCTCCATGAGAAATGTTTCAGCATATCTAATAAAAAGAAGATCTTGGAAATTACCTTTTACTACTACCCCAGATAGTCCCAATAGATACAGAAAGTCCCTAATTCTGTGAAGCAATAACAAGGTCTACCCATGTCCCCTGATATGTGGCATTACAGGTTGTTCTGAAAAGTAGGGCTAATGCAACGAAGAGTGAGTCATCACCATTTCTTCATTATAAAGAGTTCAACTCATAGCTAGAAACTTATTTTAATTGGTTTGATAGCTTCTATTTCAAAATTCTCTATATAATGAGAATCCATAATCAAGGATTCTATACTTGGATTGAGTGTTACCAGTAGTTTTTCTGGGTTGGAAGAGATTCCTTCTCCTTATGATTACCCTGTCATAGACTATGAATAGGATTTGGAATATTCCCCTCCAACATTTGAAGAGTGTGTCTCCGCCACAATTGACGAGTTAACCTAGTTGAACCTTTGTACTAAGGAAGATAAGAAGACAAAAAGGATCTATGTATCCATATCTATAGATGATAAGTAGTATTAGTATGTTTCCTTCCTGAAATAACATAATGATATATTAACTAAAATCTATGAGGAGATGTCGAGGTGGGAACCTCAAGTCACTATTCTTCATCTTGGCCACCCAATAGGTCATTATAGGTTCAAACAACCTCCCAAAAAGACGCACCCCACTCAAAGTGTTATGGTTGAGGCTAATTTCAATAATCTTATCAAATCCTACTTCATCAAGGAATTATGGTACCCCAAATTCCTTTCCCACATCATCCCATTCAAGTAGTAGACTAGTTAGATCAAAATCTACATCGATTTCTAGAACAAAATATGCCATTATCTGAAGGATAATTTTAGATTCCCAATGACATATAAATTGATCAATTATATGGTAGGGTTGTAGGAACTATATTTTATGGATGGAAACATTATATATAATAAGATCTAGATGGCCCCTAAGGATGATGAGTACAATACCTTTAGGGTTCCCCAAGATAATTTTTTTTAATCTGGTAGTGCCCTTCAGATTGAAGAACACTATAGAAATTTACAATCACTCCATGTGCCAAATATTAAATTAAATCATATATACATTGGTATAATGTTATGTGAATGATTTAGTGGTCAAATAAAACTAGTATCTTGACTATCTCAAAGATCTTGATAAAGGGTTTAGCTTTCAGCACTCCCGATACTTGGAGATGAAACCCCAAAAGTACACATTTAAGGTTACCTATTAAATGTTTCTTGGATTTTTCATAAGATACAGTGGCCTCAAGATTAACCAAGATATGATCAAGGCCAATAGCTAGATGTGTCCCCTGAGTAACCACCTTGAACTCCGAGGCCTCAAAGGCTATTTAGAGTACATAAGATGATTTTCAAATAAAATAACTAGCGAGTGTAATCCATTTTCAACTCTCATGAATAAGGTCACCATTTACTTGTGTGTTGAGTGGTTCTAGAATTCCTAGGTTCATATTATGAACTAGCTGATACAACCTATGGTGATGATCACACCCATTTTAGTAAATCCTTTGGTCATTTATGGAACCACCCAATAATGACCACTCTTCACCCTTCTATGCCAAAAAAACAATAAGGTTAGAAAAAAACCTATAAAATATCAGTCATACGCTCTATGACATAGGGAAAATATAATCCAACATTGAGAAAAATTTCCTGACCATTGCTTCTGAAGTGTATAAGTTGCAACACTATTTGATGAATCAAGAGAAATAGCTGGTATCTTGAGTATATCTACTGAAGTATATCCTTAATCACACCATACTGATGGAACTATAATATTTCTGAGTGGTGGTCCTATAGAAATTTAACATGATTTCTGTTCCATATAATCTAATAAAATTCTATTCATTAGAATATTTTAGGGATTCAAATCCAACACCATAAGAACTTCCCCGTGATATAGATGTTCTAGATGAATAAACTATCTTAGTTGATTAGGTTGTACCATGTTGGAAGATACAATAAAATGGAACCCATCAGATCCTAACTGGTAGAAGACTCAAAAACTCCAAACTCAATAGATTAGTCCAAGGAATATCCTTTATCACCCAATCACAAGCCATATTTCCATACTTGTTCCACATTTCATAAGGATTAACCAACAACAAGGTAGAGTATCATGGCCTTTTTAATATTCTTGAGCTGGAATTTGAGATTTATATCTCCCATTTCCATGTGTAGGTAGACTCTGAACTTATCATTATACATATCAAGGGCTACTGCATCATCAAAATTCAAGATATAGTTCCCCTAATAGATTACACTCACCAATTGGTGGCCCAATTTCCTTCCTATACAAAGGTGAATCATATTCCTCAATCAGAAAATTTTTGAGTTAATTATTTGTAAATTTAAGACACATCTCTTGCAAAACATGACTATGATGGAACCTTCATTCATATGGCACACCCAAGGGACATCAACCTCACCACATCAGATGATGGAAACCAATAGGTAAACCAACTCATTTTTGTAACCTTTGTGTCCATATCCTCAAATATTTTTAATGTAGAGGAAGCTCCTGATTTGAAAATTCCCTTCATTTAGTATCTCTAGCATGGAATTCTCCTTCATGACTGAGACTAGTGTGAGAGGACCCTCTGGAGTAGAGCACAATTTTCTTTATAAATTTTTCTTATCCCTAAGAAAACCCACTAAAAACATTGGATTCATGGAATTATAATCCATTTAATCCAAGAAGATATGCCTCGGGTTATGCAGGATGTTCATAACATGTCATGGGGTTCCCATCAAGTTGGATTGAATATCTCCCATGAGATTCAGATATTGAGATTCTTATAGACCACCATGGGTCATGAATAGTTTTATTCCTCTAATATGATTCATGTGTGTCATATCCATGACAATTTGTTTCATCTCTTATCAGAACTTCAACACACCACTAGTTTTTTTTATCCCTTTTCAATTTGGGGACTCAATATTGTGGGGGAATACATTCCAACAACAGATTTCCAATATGATTTCATATTGACCACAATAAACATCTTATTCAAATGTTATGAAGCGGTTCCCCTCAAGGATGTCAAAACCAAATCCATTATTCAGTCAGAAGATCCCATATTATCCATTGATTTGTAGTTCCTTATTCTATGCTCACATTCAATGACACCATATTTTGGGATACATAGTTGAATAAGTTGTATTCCATGTACAACATCTGTTCCACCCATACTTAATTCTACCATGCATAGAAAAATATATATATTGAAGCATTCAATAAGGCCCTCTATAATATATTGAAAAAAATTCAGGCTCAACCAAAAATAGTTTTCCCAATAATATCCCCAATGCCCTTGGGTCCTATCGGCCGTCAACCTAGAACTCCACCTAGTTGACACCTTAATCCATGGTGAATAGAACCATAGGTAGTCTTACCTATTGAGTTTTAGTTTTCATCACTTTGATTATATTTTTACATCATGAATTTTTAAAAATTGAATGCAATAAATCCATTTAGAAGAGTTAGAACCCATTCAGGAAAGAAGAATTCAGGAAAGGAACAGGCTAGAGAGGTAGAAAAATAGTACAACAATAGTGTTGACCAAAAAGGTTCACATTTAATCCTTCCTTAAGGGAAATGTTGTACTGGCTCTCAAAATGCTGATGATACCTGAAAAAATACACCAAATATGGAGACCAAGTGGGAATGACTTTACATCATCCATAAATTTTATTATAATGAAGAATTCTCTTTGATCACCATGGGTGGAGAGTGTGTCACACCTACCACCAAAATTACTTCCTGTAAAGCTACTATGTAGATCTACATGACCTAAAACTAACAAAAACATAGTGATCAAAACATTATGACCATAAAATATTTGTGATAGTTCCATGCATTATAACCATACACAATTTGAATACCCTATGTCCTGAGATTCATGACCCTAATGTGGTAGATACCATAGTCTAAATTTTATATAGTTAAGCTACAGAGCCCAATTAGTCCATTTCACAACGTCATAATATGGTCTTACCCTATGAAATAAACATAGGATGCCTCACATTCCATATTTTAGGCAACCAAAGAAAAATACACTACACTCAATGATAAACTATAGACTTACCCCCATCATAGTAATGGAATTCCCCTCAAAAAATATTGTACAAAACAATGAACTCATCAGAGAGGGTTTCCCATATTTATGGTTTGGGTATTCTACCACTCTTCATTCCATAGAAATTTAAGGCTTGATTCCCATTCCCATGGGAAACGTAGGGACACCTAGGCATCATATCTCTGGGACCTATGTAAGTTCATCAAAACATGTCCCTTTGGACCCACATACAGTTAGGCACTGCAACCATAAACTTTGTGTCATTTATCTCATGGTGTTTATGTGGTACATGGCCCTACATTCCATTATTTCATGTTAGGTTCTACCTACTCTGTGTTGCAAAAATACCCCTGAATCAAAAACCCCTTAAGTAAAAGCATCAAGACTTTATAATATTTTCAAATATTCCAAAAATCATACCTCCAAATTTTTTTCTAAATATTACATGATCCATGACTTATGACCGTAAACTGTGAGAATATAGGCTTTATGATCTCTTCTTGTGGTGAATATAATCGATGGATCCTTTCATACTCAGTTTCAACACTTTTTCACCATATGAACATCCTTGAAGCTCCCACCCATGTTTCATGTACTATGACCTTAAAACTAAGATCCATGATCCAAAAATTATAAACTTAAATTATATCCTTCCATACTCATTTTCATGGTTTGATTCATTCTTGGTGTTTTACCAAGCCTATTCCCACACTAATGTCTATAACTATGTGTGTCTTGATTCTCATTTTCAGGGGATACATAGTAACAGCTAGACCACTTGTCTCTTAGCCCAGTAGTAAAATCACCTCAAAATCACAAATTACTCATGGAAATATCACACTAAAACACCCCAATGGAATACCACTTTAGGTATAATACCCATTCATATTCCTTGACCCATTACCAAGCCATGATTCAATTACGACCTGACATGATTAAGGGAATAATGGGATTCTCAATTCGTAAGCCCCTATAACATCCTTATAAAAACATGATAAACTCTAGACTTATCCAATAGAAAACTAGGACTTTGTATATGACATGTATGGGATGAATAGAATCTATCTTCCTCAACCAAATAAATAAAATAATATCCCTACCCCATATATTCGAGATTCCTCTTGTATGAGATGACACTGGATTCTCACTTGAGAGGACACCCCCCCACCGACATCGTTCTCCAACCATAGCACATTCCAGAACTACATTTTTGTTAATTCTCTTTCTCATGATATATATAGTTATGCATAAATATATCAACCTGGGCCCAACCCCTTTCTTGAATCACTATGGGGTCTTTCCTACCATGATTTTTTTATGTCGAACCAAGGTATGGTTTATCGAGTTTTGTGTGGAATAGGGCCTCTTTGGACCTCTTTCCCCTTTGTGTTATCATTATTTAATCCCATGAAAACCAAAATGGGGACTAAATTTCCTCATTTTTTATAAATGATACGTGACCATAATCTAGTGAATACTCCTATTGTCTAAGATCTAAAACCTTAAACTTGTTTCATAAATAGTATGAGTTATCATACATTAAATAGAAAATATAAACTTCTTTAGTTTATGGTTTTAAAATAAAATATTACCCCCAAAAAATTGGGATGAATCATATGATAAATATAGGATGACAAAAAATGATCCTAAATAAAATCAGGATGCCTCATATGGTAAGTATGGGATGACCAAAAAAATTTGTCATATAAAAAAAGGATTCCTCATATGATAATTTTGGGATGACCAAAAACATCACCCCTTATAAAACTGGGATACATAATATGATAAATAAGGGATTTACAAAAAATTACCCCTTATAAAGTTGGGATGGCTTATTCTAAAGAGAATGGGATTATGAGAAAAAAACCTATATAAAACTAAAATTAATATTAATATGGGATGATTTAGTATCCTCATTAAAGAGGGTTTCACTCTTCCGACGATGGTCACCTACCATTTCATGTCCTGAAACTACATGTTACTTTATTTCAATTCTCATGGGACACATAACTTTTCCCGACTATTTCATCCTGGGCGCATCCCTATCTTTGAATTTTTTTGGGGACTTCCCCTCTTGAAAAGATTGATTCTTTCTTACTGAAATAATCATCCAATACATTTTAGGATGTGGTTAAACAGCTCCTTGGGCACTCAATGTTATATCTAGGACATTACCTATTTCTATTTCTACGATTTTTACTTTCTCTGGTTTGAATATTCCTCATCCTTCCTATTTAAATAGGCCCCCAAATGGAAATGGTCATCTTCTAGACTCCCTCACCGACCATAATGAGATTATGCCTTGAATTATATTTTTTTAACAAATAGTGTCTACTGTGTTTCAAACTTGATCAAAAATCAATCCATCATTTTTTTACCCCATCCAAGGATGATGCGAGTATAGAACCTGTGTTTCAAACATGGTCAATAGTTATTACCTTCTTGTCAGTTATTTCTATTTCACCATCCATTTCATGAAATTAATGATCTACCTTGAAGTATTTTTCAATCACCGAATCCCCTAATTGTGTTCTCCCCTACAGAAAATGGTAACTTCATAATAATCCTTATTTATTACATCAATATTGGTTCATGAAAAATTAGGATTTGAGAGGTTGTTTTCCTCAAAAAAATGATTATATGAATGAATTTCCCATTTTCCCATGAATCATAACCTAAAACTATGTGAAATTTTTCATAGGAATGTTTCATGTAGTATTGGGTGGCCTCCTAGGCCCCTCCATTCACATCAGGTGACCTTCCATTATTTCCATGAATATTCATACAATAAGAACACCCTATAATCCCAGAATTATGAACATAATGTATTTGAGATATTTTTGGAATCTAAGACCATAAAATAAAACCTTATTTCCATGAATCAATACTTTAAAATATATCCAATTCATCATGGGAATCTGTAATGGGGCATTGGGAATCCATAGCTCCCAATTCCCTTCAAGTCACCTCCCTTCGATGACATGAACACTCCATTGAGATGTGTTACCCCTTAGTTCAATAATTATGACCATAAACTATTTTGAGTCAATCATAACTCTATGAACATAAACAGGGAGACCATTTCTAATAATCATGACTTTAAATTATATGCATGTATCCATGGGAATGGTTTGTGTGTAATCACATTATCTTGGCCCTCAATTCATGTCAGGTTTTATCTCTACTATGCTAGACATATCCTTTTAGGAATCCCACCCAATAGAATAAGAATCAAGACATTAAAATATTTATAATTACATGGTCTAATATTCATTACCAAAAACTTGAAATCATTTTCTGAGCATTGTGACCCTAATCTATTTGACACTTCCTATTCATATTATAGTGAACATAAATTACAAAAGAAAAAGCTACAAAGCCAGTGATGATCTACTATAGACCCTAGAAAAACCTATATACACTCTTTGAACCCATTTATTTAGGTAAAAGTTAGAGTAAAATATAAATCTATATTTTCCTCATAAACCACTTTTGGTATTACCCCCATTTTGTTACCATCCTATGCCCACACCACATATGGTTGTTTGGGTGTTATCACATCATTATTCTCATCCTGATCACAAGATGCTAAACTGTATGATGTGACTTCCCATTCACAAGATGTAAATTTTTATGATACATAGTCTTCATTGTATGAACATTAATTGGGTTCCCATCATCCTCATTATATGGATTTATACTACATAGAGATCATCCTCCCCATATGGAATTAAGATTTATGTACATCATCCTCACCATATGATGTTAAAATACATGTCCATCATCATCACCATATCTCATTAAACTACATGTACATCAAACACACAATATGACGTTAAATTGTGTGTCCATCATCCTCACTGTATGATCTTAAACTGAATGTTCATCACCCATACCATTTGATATTAAACTGTGTGTCTATCATTATTAATGCGTGACATTATATTGTGAGGTGTATTAGCCCCTCTCTTGATAAAACCCTTTCTTTATTTGGTGTCATTAATCTACTACATCAATCATGTTATTTGACAATTTATTAACATCCAATATGATGGTCCTATGGGAAGATGAATTTGGTCTTTTTTAGATCAATATGCCCCTCAACAAGCCCAAAGACATTCAAGTGTACTTTCAGGAGTGTTGGACTACATTCAAACATTAATTTACTTTATATCTATAGTTTTTGTATCCTTTTTTGGATCCCCATCATCATTTATGTATGAACAGGTCACCCTTGATGGTACTGTAAAACCCCATGATTTTATGAGATAGATTATTTTTAATTTATTTGATATATTGTGGTGTACACTACACAAACATTAGCTTGCACTATATGAAACAGTGTATTAGCTTCTAATATATGCCACACTATTCTCAGATTTTGTTACAAACAATTTCAATTTATTTTGATAGAATTAATTTCATGCAAGACTTAGTATAAGTTATAACTAAATACTATAACCTAGCCATTATAATGGTGGGTATGAATACTATTAACTTCCTTATAAAAAAATAATTAAATGAAAATAATTGTGTCGATAAATAATAAAAACACACTTTCTATATTTTATTAGTGAAATATATATGTAATAATTTCAATTTAATGATTTAAATTCATTTTATATGTTTTATAGATATGATATAAGATCAAATTCAATATTTCAGATAAAAGAAGTATTTTTCAAAAAAATATAGTTTTATCACCTTTTGATATAGAACACATTTTAAATATACTTTTTGACAATTTTATAAGTTTTATTTGAAATTATAAACTTCTTATTTGGAAGAGGGACATCAAAATTTACCTTGGTTGAAATTTTGGTTTTTTCCTCATCAAATTCATATTTTAACGAATAGTGAAAAATACTGCATTTTAATTCAAAACTTCATTTTCATCAAATTTATTTATATATCTAGATTATATTTTAAATTGTATTTAAAGTGTAATTGGATTATTTTTTATCATTTAAAAAAAATTATTCATTGGAAGAAATTTTACATTTTAATTGGACATAAAAACATATCAATCTCTTGATAGTTTTTGCTTCTTAAAAATCTGCATTCTGGTTTTATCAATGATAATAAATTTTAAATTATTTAATCCAAATTCAGTATTTTGAATTTAGAAAAATTGATTCCATATTAGTAATTATATGGTCCAAATTTTGTAAATGGGTACCTTTTATTTTTAAAAATTATGAACAGTAGCTTCGATAATTATTTTTATTTATCATGGTTAAAGGGTAACTTGGGTAAATAAGGGTAAAAATATTATTATAATCATATAAAACTACCATAACACATTTCCTAATATTTATTTATCAGTTATGGGAGACCTAAATAATCTTAATGTCAAACTTTTGTCATTTGGGAGCCTCTTGGCTGTGATAATTACATGTTATGATAAATAATATAAAGTAAAGAGAAATATAACAAAAACATGTATATTTTTACAAAAAAATAAATGTACGGTTTTATAATTGATATATTTGACTATAAATTGTAATTAGGAATCTAAAAATATTTTATATATTGTGTTTTTTATTTATAATTTTTGATAGTAAATAAATAAATTTATTTATGACACAAGGATGATGCAGTAATTACCTTTTTAATGAAAGATTCAAATAAATGATATTATAAATATTAAAATAAGGGTAATTTGAAAATTTTCATCACAACCCTTAAATTTAAAGATAATTATGACATGTTATCTTTGATTTAATTTTTTTATGAATAAATAAATTTTTAAGAGCTTTAACAAGAAATAATTAATAAATAGTGTCAAAATTGACCTAAATGCGTTTTAAAACAAACACTATTTTATTAAATGATATAATAGTCATAAAAATATAATATTCCTCCAACTAACATATATAAGGTTAAAAATGCAATTAATGATAAAATTTTGATTCTCTTGTCATTTAATAGTAACTATATTGACCATATTGTGTAAAAATACAACAAGACATGGTAAGAGTTAATTTATTAAACTAAGGATTCAAGCCAAAAGATAAGGTAAAATTTAAGACATAAACATTCTGAAAACCTATTGTTTGAGATTATTTCGACCCATACTAATCTTACCATTGAAATATAATACCTTTTAGATATTTAAATTCGTAAATAAATTTATAATAAAATGATATTTCAAGACTTTCCTAAAGTGCCCATCCTCCATATTATAAAGGGCCACCACATCTACCCACTTACTCAAAACTCTAATCCCCTTGGATCATAAACATTATACCCAAATAATCACCCAAAATCCCTAAATCTATCATATAGTCCTCACATTGGGCATACAATTATCATTTGGATACCTTTTTCCAAATCAAATGGAGATACTCGAGTAAGAGGTAATTGTTTTATCACCTCTCTCAAAATTATTTTCTTCTTTTACTTATACTTTTAATGTTTTTTATTAATAAATTAATGAATATATTATAATCTACATTATTAGATGTTATTATAATTATGGACAAACTTATACCTCTTTTTATCCATCCTACGAATAAAAATATCACCATGTGTGCGTACGTACAACCTACCGTTTCAACGATGTGATGCGATTCATTATACATGATCATCATTAATCCACAATTATATACATCAATGTAATGAATAAATATGATATATATTATACTAATATCATTTTCTAATTGATATAACCATTCCCTAAGAAGTTGAACATGAACTTTTCTAACAAAACATGCATAAGAAGATAAACCAGTTAATATGTGAATAACGAGTGACAATGAAATATTACAAACAAACGGATGATAATATAATAATATAAGATATCATAAAAATTATTCTGATTATGGAATAAGTCAATAACATTACTTAAATAATTATACCTGAGGTTTGGTTACATATGAAGGATATTAGACCTAAGTTAAGGGATAATTGTTAAATCTCATTATTATTCGAGATTGTTTATACATTATTATTTACTGGGGTATATTTATCATACACATCCATGTTCCCTAAATATGTAATAATATTTTTATTCTTATGAAAATTTCTAAGTCAATTTTACCCACTGGTGAATTATTACTAAATGGTATAAAAGGAATATTTTGTCTTTATTCGATAATAGGTACTTTTTTTTCATCTCTGAAAGAAGTACGAGGAGAATGTATTTTGAACTTATAAAACATAAATGGATTCATACGATTTTATAACTACATATTGACGTGAATATTCCTTTATAAAATATCAAGTGTATTTTCAATTAAATCCTTTTTTTAATATTTTGAGGAATTTTGGAAAAGAAATCTCTTTTGAATAAGAAAGGATGTTTTCCTCAAGAATTAATTTGAAGTATTTTATCATGATTATTTTCTATCTAAGATGTCATTGAGTTCTATTTATATCTCTATTATTACATTGAATTTATTGTGTTTATAATCGAATTATTTTTATGAAATCCATTTATTTTTAATGGATTATGATTGAATGATGTTTAAGAAACCCATTTTTTATTCACTAGGTTATGCTATGATGAATGGTTTATGTTTTCGTGGAACATGTAAGAATGATTTCATTTTTAGATGGTTGGAACCTATACCACCCTCCAATGCATTTGATAAATATTTATATCTCCTGAGATAGACATTATTAGAAAAAAAAAATTAAATATAGTTCAATAATAAAGGGATAGAATTGTATACTCGGTTCAGTAATAGACTTTTTATTCTTTGATGTTCTTGGCTATGAGCCTTGGATAATATGGAAAAGATTTTCTATGCTTATGTGTTCTCTAAAAGTTTATGTTTTATTCCAATTCTATGTTATCCTAGTTAATATTACCTTGGGATTTATGCCTTACAAACTACTATGATTTATTTAATGACTCTAGATTTTGTTATCCAAAAGTTATGATTATGTTTTTTTGTTCATATGTCCAGATATAGATTTCATACCCCTATTGGGCATCTAAACTCACCCTTTCTTATGTTTCCATTCCCCAGGTTATAAATAAATCATTTAAGTAGGTGTACTAAAGGGGAATATCTTTATGGGAGATGTTGAAGATCATTAACAAGTTCAAATAATGTATTCCAAGTTTCCAAAGGCATTAAACTATTACTGTCCCCAGGCATGAATTTGTAAACTAAAATGAATATTCATCTAATAAGATTTAATATTCGTATACATCATTCTTGGTTGTTATAGTTGGTATCATAAGAAAGGTTTAGTAAACCTTTAGAAACTAGGATTCGAAAACTCTAGTGATACCCCTAGAGATATTTATAATGGATTTCTTAAGGATATTTAAAATTATAGATTATAGTCCAAGAATTATGGTAATTATCATGAATAACCAAGGATTTAACCGATGAGGTTAGATATTGAAAATAAACCCCCTTGATTACGTTTTTTCCTGGTATGATTTTTCCTCTCACACTATTCTTTTTGGGTTCTAGAAAATAGTTACAACCCAAAGGAATTGTGTTAATGGTCAATTTAGTGGTAAATGTAATTATTTTTCAATTACTCCATCAAATTTTATGGTACATGATATGAAAAATCTTATCTCTATAATTACACAAGTTATGAATTATTTTGTACTTCTAAATGAGTGAAGAAGGGAACAAAATTCTATCAAGTCCTTCATGACGAAATGACCACCTTCTTTTAGTGGGTCTTTAGACCCACTTGTTGCTGAACAATGGATCTTCACCATTGAAAATATATTTTCCGTCCTTCACCATTTAAAACTGGAAAAATTCATTTTGGTTGTTTATCATTTAGAAGGAGAAGTGGACCAGTGGTGGAATATAATCAAGAATACGAGGAAACAAGATTAAATTGAATACATGGAATGGTAAGAATTCAAGAACGTGTTTTTCAATAAGTAATTTACTCCTATTCTTCAAATCAAAATGGAAAAGTTGTTCCTAAAACTTATGTAAAAGGATGATGAGTCCATTGGTTTATATCCTGAAAATTTAACAAGACTTGGAAGGTATGCATCTGGCTTTATCTTACAAGTTGAAAGTAATGTTGATTGATTCATTAGAGTCTTAAAACCAAGTCTTTTAAGGGAGTATGATATAAGATACATTAGTTTCTATAAAGATATTGTGAGTTGTGCAACCAAGGTAGAAATGGATGTTGGTGTTACATATCAATCTTATGGTTTTGAAAAGAACCAAAAGATGGATTTCAAAGGAAAATCTCAAATCAATGATGAAAATAAGATGAGTGTTTCTTTATTCTCAAAGTGTGGAAATAAGCATGGTGGAAACTGTCTTATAGAGACTAGAAAAATTTTAAGTTTGTAAAAGAAGGTCATCAAGTAGTTGAGTACCGAAGTAATTTAAAAAATGAAACTAATGATGTGAATTGAGAAAAGGCTGTAGATAATGCACAACACACACTTTAATGCTACAAGTGAAAGGAAATGGGGAATTATGCTAACCAATTCCTTAATCCTAGGGTGATAAATGATGATTGACATCAACAACCTCTAAAGGCTAAAGAAAAAAGGCATATCACATGTAATAATTATTATAATGTTGAGTATGAAAATGGTGTGGTTGAATTGTTGAGTGTTTATGTATTGGTATTCCAGAATAATGTTGAAGAATAACTGTTATGATATTATAGAATAATGAAATATCTATATAGTGTTCTAGTTTAGTTTTCCACATGTATTTGAATGTATATGCTGATTTGTATTGGTAACCATGAAAAGTGGTTGAAGTAATAAGGTGATGTTTTTGGAAAACACATGATTTAGGGAAAGATAACCATTAATATGAATATGATATTGAAATAATTATGTATGTATAAAGGTATATTGGATTGGAATAGGTAAATTAGATGATATTAATTACCTTGTAACTAAATAAGGATTTATATACATGTAATTTATGCCATCTTATAAGAATATTAAATCTTTTTGGACATAAGAATGAGAAAACATGTAAGTTTTTAATAGGGATATCTTATAATTTATGTTTTTACTATGACTACATAGAATAAATGATTAATGTATTAACATGTTTGGAATGTGAAAACAAAGAATGAAATTATGATATATGAGAGATAAATGTTAATTTATTTTGTTCATCCCTTTCAAAAGTTATAGATTTTTTGTTTTTAGATGTATTGTATGGTTTTCCATTTATAGATATTATATGTTATACTCCAGTTGAAGTTTGTTAGATTAATGTATTATCTCTTTATAGGTAGAATTATTCATATGTGATAACCTGTACTAATAGTTTTATCAAGATAGATGGATTATCCTATCATTCAATTTATGGATCGGGAGCTCTTAGGAGCTCTTCTCTCGGGAGCGCCCTAGGGTTTTGGTGCTGATGCAGCGTGGCATGGGGGTTTGGTGATGTCGGCAGGTTTGCGGCGCATGCCTTTGGGGAAAGGGATCTCAGCGGGATTTCAGTGGGGACGAGGTGTCATCGTCGGATGCGGTGCTTCCTCATATTTGCTACGGCTTGTCGAATTTGGAGCGGTTCGTCGGTGTTGTGATGCGGGTTACGAGGCTTCATTGGTGATGGTGATGCGGTGGTTGCGAGGCTCTGTCAGCTTCATATGTGGCTTCACTAGATTCACATGTGGCTTCTCTGGCTTCAGATATGGCTCATCGACGATGCGGTGGAGCTTTGTCGGCGACGTTGGTGAAGCTTCATCAGCTTCGGTTGTTTCTTGGCTCATGTGTGGCGTCGTTGTCCGGTTCTGGTGGGCAGTGCTCGGAGTCGCCTTCGGCTTCAGCGACGGTGTGGGTTTCCAAACCCTTCATAGTTCATGCGGGTCTGGAGGAAGCCTATTTGGGGGCATGGGATCGGGGAGATGTGACAACGGCGAGGACGGAGGTCTGCGGCGGCGACTTCCGGTGCGGGTTTGCGGTGGCAGTGGACTGAGCCGATAGAAATGCATTTTAGGCAGTGTTTTTAGGGTGTCCTAGGGTTTCATGTGTTCCCTATGGCTCAATGACTTCTATTGGGTTTTATCTCTCCTTCCTCTCAAACCATTGACTAATCTATAGACTTAGGGCATGTAATGGGTTTTCTCCCTCTTGGCTTTTGGGATGCTGTAATGGGTTCTGTACTGGTTTGTTGTGGGCTGATACCTCTGGCCCCACGGGCGTGTAATGGGTTTTCTATTACCCAGTTTAAAATAGGTTTCTATTATATTTTTCTTTTTTAAAATATGTTCTTGACCCCAACCCTTGTGATATTTATGGATCACATGATCTGCCAACACATTAGGAATGACAAATTCAACTTCATTTATTTGAATAAGAGATAATGTTGAAATTGTTCAAGGCATTACCAATGGTGAGATTGTGTCGAAATCAGGTATGTATTTTTTTCTCAGGTTCTTCAAATTTAGGGAAAGGACCATGAAAATAATTTTTTTATCTTAGTACCTTCTTATCAGATGAATCAGATGGTCCCTTAAATCATCAAATATTTATGGCTTTTTGGTTGCTAAAGTTCTCAAAATCTTGTTCCCTATCACTATCCATCATATTTTAATGGTTATATTTTTATTCTGCATCAAATTTTTCACTTCCAAATTATGTTCTCCTATGTGGAAACTCATGTATTAGTTACTTTTAGTAACCATTATGTTTCTAACTTTCCATTTTTAAATGAAGTTTTAATATTCCTTTTTATAATGTGGGTTTCTATGAAAGAAATGTTCAAGTTGTAGACCATTTATAACACTGAAGAATTTATAGGGAGAAATTCATTTTAAGGGGTTATAATTTAACGCCCCTATATTTTATGAGATATATTCTTTACAATTTCATTGATATATTCTCTTGTATGCTACACCAAGATTAACTTGCTCTTTATGAAACACCGTATTAGATTTCAGTATACACAACACTATTTTTGTCTTGTGTTACATACAATTTTATGTTCTTTTTATAGAATTAATTTCAATAAAAACCATGTATAAGTGATAACTAAATATTATAACATAGTCATTATAATGGTGGGAAGGAATAATATTAAATTCTTTCTAAAAAACTATTTAAATGATAATAAATGGGTATATAAAATAATAAAATCACAATTTATGGATTTTATTGGTGAAATATATATGTAATATATTAAATTTAATGTTTTATATTTTTCATATACTTTTTCTAGATGTGATATAATAACATATTCAAATTTTCAAATAAAAAATAATTTTTCCAAAAAATAAATTTTTACCACCATTTGATGTTGAAACCTTTTTAAATATATATTTGACAATATTATAAGTTATATTTGACTTAATAAACTTTTTCTTTGGAATAGTGACAAAGAAAATTAACCTTGGTTTAAATTTTTAGTATTTTTCCGATGAACATAATATTTAAATGAATATTAAAAATTGCCTTTTGTCCAATTTATTTATATAGTTATATAATATTTATAATTGGATATAAAGTGTAATTGGATTTTTTTTAATTTAATCCAATTTAATTAATTGGATGTAATTTAACTTTTAAATTAGACATAAACACATGTTAATATTTTGATAGTTTTTACTTCTTAAAAACCCTCTTTCTGTTTTTGAAAACAGTAATTAATATTAAATTAATTAATAAAACTTATATGTTTTGAATTAAAAAAATGGATTCAATCTATGGAATCCTAACCTCAAAATTTTTAAAATAGGTACCATTTTTGTACATTATAAATAGTAAATTTAGTAATTATTTTTATTTACCCCGATTAAAGGGTAAATTATGTAAATAACTGTAAAAATAATATTATAATCATATAAAACTACCCTAAAACATGTCCTAATATTATTTTATGAGTCATGTATGACCAAAATAATCCTTAGGCCTAACATTTGGAATTTGGGAGCCACTTGGTTGTAATAATGACATGTTATAATAATTAATTTAAAGTAAAGAAAAATATAACATAAACATGTATCTTTTTAATATAAAAAATTTAATATAGGTTTATATAACCTATATATTTGAATAAAATTTTTCATTATAAAGATAAAAATATTTCCTAAATCATGTTATTTTATATATAATTTTTAAAAATTAAATGAAGAAATTTATTTATGACACAATAATGATGCAATGATTAGCCTACTAATGAAAGATTCAAATAAATGTTATTATAAATATTCCAATAATGGTAATTTTAAATATTTGATGTGATAAGTGAATTTTATGGATTATTATTACATTTTAAATTTTATATAATTTAGTTTTTTTAATCAATAATGTTTTTATTTCTTTAACAAAAATTAATTACAAAATTGTGTCAAAAATGACATAAATGATTTTTTAGAACGAATACTATTTTTTTAAATGATATAATAGTCAAAAAAATAAAATATTTTAATAAATAACTTATATAATGTTATAAATGTTATTTATATAATGTTATAAATGTTATTAATTATCCTATTTAGATTCTCTTGTCATTTTATAGTAACTATATTGACTTTATAGTTGGAAAATACAAGAACACATGGTAAGAGTTAATTTATTTAACTACAGGTTAAAGCCCAAATATAAAGTTAAATTTGTGACCTAAACTAGTCTAAAACCTATTTGATGAGAGTATTTAGACACATAATAATCTTATATTTAAAATATATCACTTTGGATCTATTATAATTCTAAAATCATTTTATAACAAAATAATATTTCAAGACTTTCTTGAAGTGCCCCTCCTCCATCTTATAATGGGACACCTCATCTACTAGCTTACTCACACCTCTCAAGAGAATTGAATTGTACAAATTATGCTCAAATAAGCTCCAAAAATCCCTCCCTTCCTCTCAGCGGCCACAAATTGGGCATAAATCCATCTTAAGAAGACCTTTTGTGCAAATCAAAAAGAGATACTCGAAAAAGAGGTAATTGTTTTATCACCTCTTTCAATATTCTTTTCTTCTATTACTTCCACTTCTTCTATTTTTTTGAAACTAAAGTAATAAATACAGTCTATTATGCATGATAAGATGATATTGTAATTATGGGACAACAATATGCCTCCTTTTATTCAGCCTAAAAATAACAATTTCACCATGCATGCGTACGTACGACCTGCTCTCTTCACAATGTGATGTGATTAATTATACACGAGATTCATTAAAATAAAATTATAAACATGAATATAATGAATAAATATGATATATATTATACTAATATAATTATTTTAATTATATAACTATAACCTAAGATGTGTAACATGAAATTATTTGACAAAACTTTTATAAGAACGTAAAGCATTTAATATCTGAATAATGAGTGACAGTGAAATGTTACTAACAAATGGATGATAATTTAATCATATATGATATCATAAAAATGATTATTATTATAGATTAATCCAATTAAAATATTTAAATAATTATAGAGTAGGTTCATATACATGTGAAGTATATCAGACCTAAGGTAAGGGAAAATTTTTCAATCTCAGTATTATCCAAGATTGATTAAACGTAATTAATTACTGAGGTATATTTATCATCCAAATCCATGTTACCTAAATATTTAATACTATTTATATTCTTATAAATTTTTTAAATTCAATTTTACCCATTGGTGAATATTTACTTAATGATATTAAAGTAATATTCTCTCTTTATTCAATACGATGTACTTTTTTGAATAATCTGGTAAAAGTATGAGGAAAATGTTTTTTATGTTATCTGGAATGAATGTATTCTTATGTTCTAAAAATCCTTATTTCCATGAATATTCCTTTATAATATTTAAATGTTATTTTCAATTTAATTCTTTTATTTTATAATTCCAAAGTATTTTGGGAAAAAATTTTTTTATAAAGAATAAAGGATATTTTCATCATGAACTAATTTCAAGTATTTAATAAAAATTATATTCCATCTAAGATTTCCAAGGGTTATGTTTCTATACCTATTATTATTTTGAATTTATTGTGTTTTAGGTCGAATTATTTTTATGAAATCCATTTATTTTATATGGATTATGATTCAATTATGTTTAAGAAACCCATTTTTTGTTTCTTGGATTATGCTATAATGAGTGGTTTATGTTTTGGTGGCCTATGTAAGAATGATTTCATTATTATATGGGTGGGATCTATATCTCGATCAAATGCATTGATTAAAGAATTAATTCTCATGATATAGACATAATTGGAAAGGAAAGTATATTTGGTTCTGTAATATAGGGCTAGAACAACAATTAAACCTAGTTCGGTAATGAAGTTTGTCCGCTATGATGGTCTTGGCTATGAGCCTTGGATAATAAGGAAATTATTTTATATGATTATGTGTTTTCCAAAAGTTCATGTTTTAATCCAATTCTATGTCATGATGGTTCATGTTCCTTTATTATTTATTCCTTATAATCTATTAGGATTTTTTTCATTACCAAATATTTTGTTATTTAAAATTCATGTTCATGTTTTTTGACATTAATATGTTCATATATTGTTTGATTACCCTTACTAAGAATCTATGTACACCATTTATTTTGTTTCCATTCATCAGGTTATAAAGATATAATTTAAGTAGGAGTATTAAAGTTGAATATCATTATGGGATATGTTGAAGATCTTTCACAAGTTAAAAGAATGTATTCCACATTTACAAATGAACTAAACTATAATGGTCATCAAGAATTTTTTTTGTAAAATGTAAAGTATTTTCTTCTAAAAATATGTATTATTCATATACGTCTAGATTGGTTCATTATAGGTATGGTCCCAGGCCACACTGGCACACTCACCGTCTTAGGAACATGCCCTAAAATAATTCTAATAACATCTTGAGATAGGTCCCAAGATTCCAAAATGGTCAGTGGTCTATCCTAATTGTTTTTCTCTATCATAATAAAAACAATAACAGATTCTATGTTTCAAATATGGTATTTTTTATCCTCTTTTTTCATGTTTTCTCCATTTTTGTTCCTAATAATTGGAGTCTTGATTCAAAATCATCATCAACTATTCATTATGGAAGAATTAAAAACCACTAATGTTACCTAATTCATTAACTAAATAATATTGAGAAAAATAGTTTGATGTCCAAAGAAACTCATTCTTCAACTAGAACCTTCCTTAGTTAGGATACTCTTGGTGGTCACTAAATAGGTTTAGGACTCGGGCATATGACCCTTGTTTCGACCTCCAAAAAATGATAAATCTTATATTTTTCCATTATTTTCCACACCGATTATGACTCACAGAGGCATAGATATTGAAAGTTTGTTTTATTTTAAATTTGATAGAGATGAAGAAAAAAAAGTTTTTTAAAATAATTTGGGAATTAAAAGAAAAGGAATCTAATGGTTCGGAGGGTCATCCACACACTAGAGCCTCTCCATTATTTCAGGATGAAATAAAAATTCCCTAAAGTTAGACCCTGGTGATTGAGCACTCAAGATCAACTAACCACTATTGAGTGGCCTCCAAATTCCAATATCACTCCACAAGATTTGATACCTCTTCCTCAGCTTTAGGAAGAACTTATATGTCCTTAATCTATATTTATTCCTACTCAAAATGACACTAAACCACCAGAGATTCCACTTCCACATTGTTATCCTCAGATGATACCATCTATTCCCTCAACTAGTTGATTTTCTCACCATGAGTAACCGTGATAGAAAAATGTTTTTGTAACCTCCCTTCTAAATGAGAAATCCCCTCCTTAGCTGCATGAAGTTCCTTACTTCCTAAAACGTTGCATTTCTTCCGTGAAACATATAACATCTGCCACAAAAACATGAATGGTTAATGACTAAGATTTGAGCCAATGCGTGGAGGCCACTAGAATCCACCCCACATGTCTTTAGGCTTACTAGCCAATGGAGGAGAGATTTTGCCTAGTTTTGATGTTCAACCATTGAGTTTCTAGTGATGAATTTATGCATACTCCTCCACTCCTTGTGATGAATGAATCAGTTCTCCTCGGTGATGTCCAATCTAGAGTCCTTTAAGACCTCAGGTGGAACCATATCATATGAAGTAAATACTTCCAAGACTTCATTGGTTTAGTTATCCTCATGCATGACCTTGGGTAGCTTTAAATCCATTTCAATGGGAAAGAGATCATCTTCACACCCCTCGTCCATGAGGAAATCCCCAGACCCCTCCTAGGACACCTATGAGGGATACTAAACCATCTCATCCTCCTAGAAATCCTCCATTAATAAAGATATATCTTCCACCTTCTTTTGGGATTCAACACCATCATTTTCTACTGAAGAAACTTTTGAAATACGTTTATTCATTTCATCTTCCTTGGACACCTAGGTGATTGACTAATCTCTACGTTTCCTAATGAGGATTTTACTCTAAGAACTGCCTCTGATTGAACTCCTACAAGAGGATGAGCCACCAAATATACCTTGGATATCTCCAATGTTGGTATAGTCTTGACCTCCTCCATAAAAGAGATGGTCTCAGCATCCATTTCTTATTCCACGTCTAAATTGTTTCTAACAACCACAACCCCTCCATATATCTCTTCTAGAGTACCGATGGTAGTTTTAATTTCCTCCTCTTTGGGAACCATTGAATCGAATGTTGACACTTGAGGTTGAACATCCATATAATCATAATTCATTCATACATAGGAAAAAAATAATTAAAGGAAATGTTATAATGGAGAAAAGGTCTTAGAAGAGTATTATATCTGAGTGATCATCTCACAGATATTCACAGGTAGTCCCCGTAGAATTGGCGCCTCCCTAGTAGTTTTATCCTTAGTTATAGGAGACTCTTCAACCAAAAATAGACTACTTGTACCCAAAACATCAATGATAATCCACATGATCCCCCCCATCAAGGATTGAGGCTCACTCTACCTCTATCTGAGTTCCATCAAGATCCCATCATCCTCAAAGCTTGTTGAGACTTGTAAGAATGAAAATATGTTATAGAGAAATCATAGGGTTTTGGTAGAATCTAAAGAACATATGATCATGAGATTTACCTAGTCAAATGCAGGATCCCTATCCATAGGATAATCCCAATAGGCATCGATTTCCCAAGACTCCACCGACCCCTTCATAAAATGAACACATGTAAACTATTAACATCATAAGAAATAAAGGGGTTAAGGAGTTCCAAGGAACACGTTAACTTGATGGGTCATCAAATACACAATGTTTGAGAGTGGAAAAATTTCTCTATATCTATTAGATAATGCAAAACCTAGGCTCTTGTAATGTGGAGTCCTTACGAGTAATGACCCAACCTAGTGAGGAATATCCTCCATATGTTCATATTATTCCACATCCCATGGAGTGTGTTCCCTTTTTTGAAGATCCTCCAACTCTCCTAGACACCAGGATAATCAACATCGCTAGAGATATATAGGTTGCACATATACTTTCCTAAACCTTGCACATACACACCTAAATGTGCTCTAGAGATTCCACATTCCTCTTATAGTATCTTTCCTTTTAGTGTTGGTATTTTTTCCACTCCCCTATCAATAGTTTCAATATTTTTGGGACCAGTAATATAATGCTTTAAATCTTCCCAAACTCTATCCATAGGGATTATTTTTTGATTGTAGCGTGCCATGATCGCTTCATGTCCTCGACCCCACAGTTGTAGTACCACTCCTTCGTAATCTAGAGTGGTTATGAGCCTCATTATCGCGTTCAAGTATGAACTCACCTATATGTTCACATAATCATGGTTAATCCCATATGTATAAGTGGGTTATGGTCGCTAGTTTTTACTCCTCACAATTTCTTAGGTAAATATCTACCTGATCTTCCTGAGGACTGGGTTTTGGCTCTCATAATTCACCTCTGTATACACCCTGAAGACCAACCGCTAGAAGAATATGATCTACCTTAGAAATTGATATGGGGAATACAAATTATAGATCACCTTGCATTAAAACCTCTCCACTAGTACTACACCTCAAAAGGCCATCATGTATGATTGGTTCTTGATAGACCCCCTTCTATCATTAGTCATTATCCCCATGGGAAGAGGGAATGGGTGAACCATGAAGTGGCATACAAAAACAATCCTTTCCATCATGTCCATTGTTACATAGTTGAGAGGTATAATCTAGATGATGTTCAAACTTTATATCTAAGAATATTATTCTAGGAGGGGAAATTGGGTTTGGGTATTCGGGTATTCATATCCACCCATTTCTGTGACTAACCAACCATTTAAGAAGAGAAATTTTCTACACATGCGTAGATTATTCTTCACCTGGATGATATGGGGGAGCACATTTTATATCTTTTCCAGTAAAAGGATAGCTAGTTTTATGCACATACCCATCACCCACATCACTATCATGATGAATGTTCTCAACTACACCCCTATATGTGTATCCCCCACCAATAGAATTCATATATAGAACATCATGGTGATAAATTCGTCTATCCTAACAATGTGATCCTTGGGGTTTACATTGTATCCCCAAATATACCATTGTCTCTCCTTCATAACCCTCTTGTAAGAGTTCTCCTTACCTCACTTGAATTCCTAAGGGTATTGGCCCAACTTCACAGGTAGCCTATCTACTATCTCACTAAAGAAATACCAAAACCATTGCTTAAATGGGATATCCTTCATCCCCATTTGATTTTCACTAGTCCAATATTCCTTGACACACCAACCCATTTCTATATTTGGATGTTATTCCTAATCCTCTTATATGTTTTCTATAGATAAGAATTTTTCTGACATTTGTACTTGAATCGAGATCCCAGTAATCTGGTAAAAATCCCACATGATGATTTGAACATTACCATGGTCAAAATGGAATTTTTTTGTACCTAGTGACAATATTCTTAACATCTCTGTTATTATTTTCAAGTGGGGTTATATGTGTAACTGCAAGGGACATGTATCCTCATAAATCTTGACCCTCTTCATCTCCCCTCAAACTCATGGAATGACTAGACTGACAAGTACACCAATGCCCATTCATTTTTGAAATTTCTACCTTGGAATAAGTCACATGAATATTTCTACATATTGAGTGGGATAGACAACCTTGTATTATGAATTTATTTATGTTAAGGTGGGAAACTTCTGCCTCCAACACCTCCACATTGACATTATTCATATGGATGCTGATAGTTTCCATCATTAGATACATGTGATACATCAAGATGTGATTCCCAATTTCCTTATTCCACTTTTTTAATTTGAGTGAGGTTCTGAATTATTAGGTAGTCTCATCTAGGTCAAAAACAAGGTTAAACACATCATACCTCAATCTGAAATGATATATTGGAAGACTATTTCATAATGGGAACTCGTATTGTGCCTCCATCAGTAGCGTAGTGAGTGTGTCAAAATTTGATGAACTCAGAAAGCTCTCACCAATCATGAAGTTCTTGGTCATTCACAATCGATGAGTATGAGCAACATTTTCACAAACAACAACCATTTTTTTCAAGACTTTTAAATTGGTATGAGACTAGTTTGCAAATGTCTTCTCATAAATTTCAATTTCAAATATAACTTTTCATTGAGGTTTCTTCACAAAATGGAAGAGATTCATAAGTTGTAACACCCGTACCCCAAAATCCTCGAGTTGATGAATTATTTTATTACATTAGCATGATTACAAAGAATAAAATCCTGAAGGAATGGTGAGTTTTGTAGTTTTTCTTTTCCATATTACATACAATATACCTGTAATAAATTAGTAAATATAAAATAAAAACATGATACATAAAAGAAATAAAATTAACATCATCCTTGAAACTCATTCAATGGATTCTTCTTCAAAATCTAAAGAGAGTAAACATAATAAGGGTGAGATAAAATTCCCAATAAGGGGATGTAAAGAGGAACAAATAAAGAATAAATGATAACAAATAAACATTGAAAGGAAAATGATTGATAAATTATATAATTCAAATAACTAGATAAGTCAATTTCAATATAGAATGTTAAGAAACAGAAAACACATGCCATTTAATCAATGAACTGAATATGAAACACATCCACAAATATGTCAACACCAAATCTCACAGATAATTAATAAGTAAATCTAAATGATATAAATTTTTAATTATTGGAATCCATGTTTCCTATGTACATGGAACCATTTCCATCAAGACATTTCACAATTCTTTTTAGCATATTGGGTAAAAACCCATCTAATTTTGAAAACTATTTCTTCTCATGAGGCTACCAATAAATCAAGGGGATATATTTATCCAGGCTCGACTCATGTCACACATTTCTAAAAAATTACTCATATATTAAATAATCAATTAAAAAATGTTCATTGTTCCTAATCAAATATCTACATTGAATAGAAGATATAGATTTTTCAATAATTCCCGAACTTATCAAATTAATGTCAAAGTGAACACTGTATGTAAAATGGTATATAGTTTAAGGAATAAAAATATACACTACATGAGAATATGGATATTAAATATAAATATAGTGAAAAATAGAAATGATCAAAAGGAAAAGATTTTTTCATGATAAATTTAACATTCACAAAAGAAATTGAGATTGAGAAAGGTAATCATTATTCACCTTATTAAGTAAAATAATATTTAAAAATTACAAAGTGTCCCATAACACATTGAATTTTTTTGAATCACAATCCCCTTTAATTAATAACATTAAATTAAATTTTATAATATCATGTGAATAGGTATATTCATTATATAATATGTTAAAGGGAATTATATACACCATATAAATCTGAATTGGTGCATAACAATAAGTAAATCTCAATGGAATGTAAATTGAGTTGAAATCTCTTACCTTTTGTTTCCTTTGGTGTGATAGGACATAAAAATCCATTATTATGGTTTTAAGAGACTTAAGAAGTTATTAAAGAACCATATAAATGTTTATAATATCATATATTATCTTATTATAATATATTATTACAAGTTTGATAATAATATTTCATTATTTTCACTATTTTGATTGATAATTTCCATGTTTTTCAACTATGTTTTAACTTTTTAGTTCTTTTTATTATTAATTAGATCATGGATTAATTATATCCAGACTGTAGAACATGATTTTAATATAAAATATATTTATTATATATGTATATTAAATAATTCACAATATTTGGAGATAAGAAATGAAATGCACCATTCATGGAGATGATATACCATACAAAATCATTAACGCTACTTTGATTTATTTTTCATTTTAAAAGAATTAAATGTAGATGATATATATGTATAATATAATTCCAGTATTATATTTATATCATATTTTGTTCTTTTTTTATTAAAACCATCATTTATATGTTCCATGTATTATGTGAATGAATCGCATCACTCAGAGGGGGAAGTAGTCTACACTTCCAAAAACAATGTTATCATATTTACATGAAATGGAAAGCACAATAGTATATGTTATATATAATTTAAATAAGCATAAATTGGTATTAAATATCATCTATAAACAATTCTCCCATCATATTTCTCACCATTAGTGGTGGTAATGAAAAATGAACAATCCTCATTTCATGAGGCTATAGTTCACCGTGCACATAAATAATGAGTTTGACACCCATTATATGCAAGCACGTGTAAGTGTCAGTTGAAACATGAACATAACAACATATAGGTATATTTAGGATACTATTGTTTTTATACTAACAATCCTTTTACAATATATGGGTTAATATGTTAATTATAAAAGATCAATTGATACATTTATTTACCATATTTGAAATTTATTTCCACTTAAAAATCACTTAGAAGAATTTTTTATTTTTAATAATTTAAATTATTTAATAAAATATCATTTATTGTAAACTAAATTTATTATCAATTGTAAAATTATTTATTTCATTTTAATTTTTAACTATAAAAACAATATTAAAATTAATATTTATTAAGATAATAGCTATTTAACATTGTATATTAATCTAAAAAATAATTATTCATAATAATTCAATTAATTAATTTCTCTTTTAAAATTTACAATATCAATTATTTTACTTAATTATTAAATAAATAATAATTTAGTTGTCATTTCTTAAGAATTTTAAGCAACTACATCATATCTAAAAATTAATGATAAATATTTATGATAAAAATAACTCATTTGCCTTTAAAAATGATATGTATAACCAAAAATATGAATTTTTACCACATATATAGGCTATATAGATGGAAAAGGTAAAAAATGTTCATTTTTTGACTTTTTCCTTAACTTAAAATATAGGGAACTTCTCTAGAATATTATCCCAATAACTCGTATGAAACAGTAAAATAGAGGATATGGTCGAACTATTGGCAGAAAATGGATTTTTAACAAGTTTCTAGGTCATTATGGCTCTTATGATTATTTTATGGTCCCTTGTTAAGCATAATTTTACATAAATCCTTGTATCTTTAATTAATTTCACAAATATTTAAGGTGAAAAATTGTGGTTCTATTATTACACTATAAATATCATACTATTTAAAATAGGGTAGTTCCTTTTTTTAAAATTCAATTCACAGTTGTGGCTAAATTAAATTTAAATCTAATCCCAATGATGTGGTGAGAAAACGGTGTTTTAATGTAAAAATGATTAAAGACTCAATTAGTTTTTTATATCTAAATTCAATATAAAAATGATTAAAATGAAATAAATCATATTAATATATTTATAGTTAATATAATTTGACTCTAAAAATAAATTTAATATATAATTATTAATTAATAATTATTTAAATGTAAAAGCCGTTTTAAACTAAAATGCATCATGTTTTACTATTAGTCAAAAAAATGAAACATCTCAAAAATGCCAAAAATTAACCAAATTCTAATTTAACATTTTGATTTCAAAAAATATTTTTATTTTTAAAAATAAAAAATTTTAAATTTTCCAAAAAAATATTTATAATAGTTCCACCATTAAAAGGCAGTAAAACCTAGTATTGTATTTAATGAAAGATTACTCAATATTTTTTTTAGCATAAATTTAAAATAGTGTGGCGTATAAATAAATATTGGAATAAAAATTAAAATTATTCAAAAATGATAATATTTTATACTATTGGTATGTTATATTCTCCCCTCTGTAAATAAATTGCCTCATTGAAATTTAAACTAATTCTTGATAATCAAGGGGTTAATATTTCAAAATAATCTATTATTTAAAAAACCACATCATGAATAGGGTTAATAAATCAAATTATTAATAAGAGAGAAATGAAAGTAAAATAGTTACGTAACTAGGTTCCCTTATAGGAGAACATATATGTGAAAATGAAACAAAGATACAAAATAAAAATCTCCCAATCATTTTCTAATTGATAGTGATAGAGAACATGTTCCGCTAAAATATAGTGACCACAAATACTCAAAACACTATTATGAAAATGTCATTGAAATCATAAAAAATGTTGATAATTGGAAAAAAAATTCTTCAAGATCAATTTTCCAATATCTTAGGAATTATTTCACACTATATGGATATAAGTAAATATATGCTTCTATTTCATAAACACAATTGTATCCTTTGGTTGTTTTGTGAGCTGTTTCTAATTGAAATCTTATATGGTGGAGTAATAAAATAATTTTTAAAACCATGACCAGAGATCAACTTAAAATTTTTTATAAATGGTTAAATTTTAAGAAATATTATGATTTAACACTTTATAAGGAAGGCCACAATATTTAAAAAATTTACTTATCATTATCCTTCCAAAATTATGAATTATCTCTTTAATTATTAGATATTGAACAAGTGAACACATTCATCATGTATTCTCTTTAGACATGGTAATAATATAAATTTCTATAAAAAATTTTGGGGATAAGAATTATTCTCTATTCATTAAGTAAAACACATTTTTTGGATATATTCTAGAAATTAAAATGTATTGCAAACTCTATCAATGATAGAAAAAACCACTTTGTCAATAAAACATTACCTAGTTCCAAGGTAGTTATCACTTATCTGAATTGTATTATCCAAAAAATCAGTTCTTTGTTACAATTTTATTGTCTTAACATTTAGAAAATTTTAAGGATTATATTTCCCTCAACCAAAAGTTTTCCAAAAAAAATTACATTCAACTGAATGACTTTTCTTGGTACCATTCATCACATGATCATAAATCCCAAATGAAAATGTACTATTGTACAATCATTATATTTTTTATAATTCTTATAACCTTTACATCACTGATAAAATATTAAAAATACATAATTATTGAATAGTAGTATTAATCATTCATCTTAATCTATGGTAGTATAATAACTTTATGATAATCCATTAGCATCATTTGTGGAATATTCCATTGAGCTTCAGACATTGTTTTGAATAGTGTCCTTTCTCTTTTCAGTTTATGAAATTTACATTCGAAACCGTTTTCTTACCCTTTCAATCAAAAGAATGGTGGAATTTTTTCCCACACTTTTAAAAAACATTCATTCATTTTAAAGAAATTATCAGGGTGTTTCTTTATACAATTATAACCTGTGGGAAAGTACTTATTTCCCTTTTACCCTTTATCCATCTTTTTCACTACCATCCTATTATTCTCTAATTACCTTCAAAGAAGTAGGACTTAGAGAATTTTTTACATTTATAAATACACGTGATATAATTTCCTCATACAATGAATATACTTTGGAACTATTTACGTTCAAAATATTGTCTAAATCCTATAAGATACATGATCATTCTTACTCTTTGGATCAGGTTCTTTGTGGATTCACATTTTTTCTGCTAGGTTACATTTCTAAATAAAGACATACAGTAAATTAGATAATATCATAATGAAACATCATCCAATATCCCAAAACTATGGGAATACATATCATAAATTATAACACATTATATGTATCTAATCTCACAATCATAAACATGCTTTCCTTGGGTTTATCATTACTTTAAAATCATTCATAATTGTTTGTAAAGAAATATAACTTTTCCTAATATTATCCTCCAGGAGTGTCAAACATGGTGTGTAGTAAGGATTATTGTCTTATACCATATTACCTCGAGTCTGGCCAAAAACATATTTTTGTATTTTTTACCATTATTTAAATTTGTGCTAGAACCATGTCCACTTTTAGTATCGAGATAGTGATGTATTTCTAGTAATTACCACATAATCTCAAATATAAATAATACTAGGATATTATTCTATACTTATACACTATGTATATATTAGGGTTATGTTCCCTAATATAATTTTTATAAATATATTTTACATGGTTGCTGTTAATCATCCTATGATACCAACTATAATTCCCCATCCCTAGAATCTGAGAGCCAGGGCATTATTTTATTATATTTTCATGATTATAGGGAATCAAATCCTTAATGACCAAATAGATTAGCAGTTTTGGAAATCTAAATTAGATATATGAAACCCATAAAACATTGGGAATCATAAAATAAAGACATGACAAATAATAAAATGAAACAAACAGAATCCTTGAAAATCTATAAAAGGATTCCTCATCATATCTTGGGAAAAGGAAACATAATAAGGATGAGCGAAAATGATCAGTAAGGGCAGGTAAAGTGGAAAAACTAATGAATCGATGATAATAAATCAAAATGGTGAGGTAAATAATTGATATCTCATGTTATTCAAATAACTGGATAAATAATTGCATATATGTCAATGTAAGAAACTAAAAACACATGCCATTTAATCAATCAACTGAATCGGAAATGAATCTATAAATATGTCGATGAAAAATCACAAGGATAAATAATAACTAAATCTAAATCAGTGAAATGAATAATGATTGTATTCCATATTTCCATGGTATATGGATCAATTACCTTCAATACATTTCACACGACAGTTTAGAATATTGGGTAAAACACATCTAATTTGGCCAACTATTTTGTCCCAGGAGACCACAAATCCATCGAGGGGATATCAATAACTAGGCCCCACCCATATCATACATATTAAAAGAATTATGAATATATAAAATAATTTATTTAACAATATAAAATGGTACTTATAATATATCTATATTGAATAAAAGATACTGATTTATCCAAAATTTCCTAGTTAATCAAATAATTACCTAAGTGAACACTGTGTGTAAAATGGTATATGGTGTAGAAAATAATAATATCCTTTGAATGAGAATATAGATATTCATGATAAATTTAATTAACAATAAAAATTATTAAAATGGTGTTATTTTTTCAAGATAAGGTTAAAAATCACAAAAGAAAGTGATATTTAAATGGTAATCATTAAACACATTCTTGAGGAAAATAATATTTAACCATTCCAAAGTGTCTCATACCACTTTAAAACATTTGAAATCATAATTCAATTGAGGTAATAAAATTAAATTAAATTTACAATATCATGATAAAAATGATATTCATGATATAACATTTCAAAGGGAATTATATACACCATATAAAAGTTAATTAGTGCATAAAAACAAATACGTCTTAATGGAATGTAAAATAAGACAAAATCTCTTATCTTGTGTTTCTTTTTGTGTGAACGGCCATAAAACTCATTTATAATGGTTTTATGTATTTTAAAAACTTATTTGATAACCATATTAATATTTATAATGTCTTATATTATATTCTTATAATATCTTATTACCCATTTGATAATATTCTCTCAGTACTTTCACTATTTTCTGTGATAATTTCCTAGTTTGTCGAGTGTGTTTTGACTTGTTACATGTTTTTATTATTAATTATATCATGGTTTTATTATATATATAATTTAAAATATGGTTTAAATATCATATATATTCAGTGTATATGTATTTATAATAATAAATAAATTTTGGAGATAATAAATGAAATGCCCCGCTCATGGAGACGGTTGGTCTTACAAATGCATAAAAATACATTCATTTATTTTTCATATTAAAAGAATGATTTTTTTATATATTTATATTATAATTACATTATTATATCTATGTCATATATGTGACATACGTTTAATGAAATTTTCCTTTATATGTTCCATGTATAGTGTGAACGAATCATATCGCCTTGATGGGGCGCTAGCCCACACTTCCACAAACGATGTTATTGTTTTTACACAAAATGGAAATAATATGGGTAAGTATTATATAAAAAATAAAGAATAATAAATTCATTATAAATATCATATAAAATATATAAATAGTGTCTTCATTATAATTCTCACCATGAAAGCCGGTAAAGGAAAAAAACAATCATTATTTCATGAGGCAGTAGTTCGCCAAACACATAAACATTAATTTATTTACCCATTAGATAGAAGTTTCTATAATTTTAGAATTAAACCATCACATAAATACATCTTAGTATATTTAAGAAAATTCTTTAATATATAATCATAGAATAAGGATAATTTAAGGAGTGGAGAAATAAATAAAACTAAAGAGCTTTGAAAATGATGTTACCTCTTATTCAAGTAACTTGTTTTGGTTCTCCCCAATGGGATTACATGGAATGATTTTAGTATAAGGAGAGTCTTCTAGTTTTGTAGGAGTGATTTTTTCAAAAAATTATGGTATATCTTGGTTGATCCAATCTGGCTTGGGAGGAGTGACTAAGGCGATGAGTGAATTTTCTTTTTTATAATGGAGGGGTGGCATTGTTGTAAATACCAGAAGGTATACATTATCGAGAGGTATATTTACCTAAAATACCTCAAAAATGTAAAATTAAGGGATTAAATTTGAATCATGGTTGATAAAAACCTCTACCATACCAAAATAAGTTCATTTTTATAATTTTTTATTAACATCTATGTTTCAATTTTTTTATCATTTTAGTTTTTATTTATGTAACTTGTTTTCTATCCTATGTGTTTTAACCATTAAGGATAAATTAAAGAGTAAAATATTATAAAATATAGATCTAATAAAATATTAATATTATATCTAATTTTAAAAATATAAATATCATGTGTTTTGGAAATTAATTTTAAAACAAGTCCATGTAATGTAAAAAACATTATTTTAAACTAGACCATCCTTACAATGCATTACTATCTATGAGTCAATATGTAAATTATAGAAGACCAATTGGTCCCTTAATAAACCATATTTTATATTTATTAACACTTAAAAATCACTTTTCATAAAATATTATTTTTATTAATTTTAAATTATTTAATAAAATACTGTTTATTGTAAAATCAAATTAATGCCAATTTCGAAATTATTTATTAATTTTAATTTTAAAAATATAAAAAAAAATTGGAATTCATATTTATTATGTTCAAAAATATGTATAATGGTATATTCATCCATGAAATAATTAATGACAATAATTTGATCAATTTAATTGACTTTTAATATTTATTGTACCATTTATTTTAGTTAATTATTAGCTAAATAATCACTTGATTGGAGTTTTTTAATCATTTTAAGAAGCTAAAAAATATCTAAAAATTACTGAAAAATAATTATGATTATAATAACCCATTTATGTTTATAAATAATACATATAACAAAAAATATGATGTTTTTTACCACATTAGAGGCTTTATAAATTGAAAAGGTATGGAAGTTTCCTTTTTTGTCCCTTTCCTTACATAACATGTTCTATAGAGAACTTCCTTGGAATATAATACCAATAAATCATAAAAATATAACCAATAGATTATATGGTCGAAATATTGTAAGCCAATGGATTTTGGACAAGTTTATAGGTCATTTTGGCCCATAGGTTTAAGGTTTGATCCCATGTGAAGCTTAATTTTACCATATTTACTGTAATTAATTTCAATCACTTTTGTTAAACTTTTTGGTCAAAAATTAATTTCATCTTATTAGACTATAAATATAATATTTATTAAAACCATTAATGTAAATTTTTTAAATTCAGTTTAGAGAAGATGAAAAAATAGATTTAAAGTTAATCACGTAGATACGGAGAGGAAACAAGTTTTTAAAGTAAACATGTTCCAAAGTTCAATACATTTTCATATCTAAATTCAATATAAAAATGATTAAAACAACCTAAATTATATTAATAGATATATAATTTACTTGTTATAACATTAAAATAAAATTTAAAATTTAATTAAATATAAATAATTATTTAAAAACAGGTTTTTTAAACTAAAATGATGTATTTTCACTATTCTTAAAACAAAAAAAATTCTCCAAAAAAATTCCAAAAAATCACTTTATTTTAATTTGTACATTAATAATTCATAAATGATGTTTATTTTTAAAAATAAATTTTTTAAATGTTCCAAAATTGGATATAAATTATGTTCACCATTAAAAGGCAGTAAAAATTTATCTTGCATATAATAAAAGCAATCTCAGTGTTCTGTGTAACATATATTTAAAATGGTGTTGAATATAAATAAATCTAGGAAAAAATTAGGTTTTTTTCAAAAAGAAAATATTTTAAAAACATGGGGAGTCACATGATTGGTGAGGATAAAAATATCAAATTGCTCATGATGGTATTGAGTTTCGGGAAATGACATAACATACTTTTCTTTTTTGAAAATATTATCTTCCCCAAAGGGACCTCTAACACTATTTATAGGAACATATTAAATACAATTTTAATGAAGTATTTTTTCGATGGGGACTTTCCAATAACCAATTTTCGGTTGGTTTACATTAGAATCTGACCTTTTGTTCCCCATTCGATCCAATTCTCACGGGGGGGGGGGGGGGGGTTGTTGATGCTGAAGTACACATGTCATGATAGAGGATAGGGAAGCAATGACTAGTTTTAAAATAAATTAGACTAAAACGAAAAAAACCCACTTAAGGGATGGGATTCATGAAATTCCCCACCTTTTATAATTCCAACTACTCTTGAAACCTTGGTCATGTGGTGGTTTATCGGTAACTTCCGCGCAACGTATGTCTGGCTCTTAGATCTCCCATTCACGATCGTAATGAGGTTTTATGGTAGCCTATTTATGACAGAGCTCTGGTTCCTATATCATTATCCCTCTACAAATATCATAATGGTTTATGATATTCTCTATATTTCAGAAAACCAATCCCTCCGAAATTTTGGGGGCTTTAAACACCACTGTTATGACTGCCTTTTGAGGGGATGAGAACTTTTGGATTCGATCTAAGCACTCAACTCATAATAATAAAATTATTTTCAAAACAAATAGGATATTAACTTATAAAGGTGACCATATTTCTCAAAACCACTTCCATGGGATTTTGATAATCTCTACCCATGGTATAGTTTTCTTTTGTGATGGTACACGAAACTCGTTTAAAAATAAATCCCTCTAAGGATCTTGGGATTTTGTGTGATGGAAATATTTAATGAAATTATCCCCATGGGAACCATGAATTATCCCTGAGGTGGGTTATCCCAATTTCTTAAAGCATACCCCTTCACGAGACCCCTAACCTCCGTGAAAACCCTAGACTTCATGATTCTCTATCCTTTCATGATGCCCCAAAATTTCTGAAACCCACAATCCTAGCCTCATTGTGGTACTTCATTTTAACTAACCCACATTTGACAATGTTGAGACCCCGAGGAATCAATGCCAATCCATCATGGGTTTATTCACAGGTCAAATCCCTATATAATCAGTTCCACCCACTCCGGGGTATTTCCACTTTTCTCCAAGTGCAACATGGGACTTCGTCCTATAGGTTTCTCATAAGCATATGTACATTAACCCATATCACTCCAAATAATAGGTACCTTAATGTTGGGCCTCCTGATTAATACCCATCGTTGTAAGTTCCAACACCATGCTTTGACCATAGGTGCATGAGTGGTGGACACATAATCCCTAGAGGTGGAATCCTTGAGGAAAACTAGTTACCTATACTATTAGGGATTCCTTATAATGAATCATCATCCCACCTCAACATGCCCCCTAGAGGGGTATAACCCATAAAATTCCAAGCTACATGATGAAAAATAGCATAGCTCCTCACCTTAGTCATACATTGTTAAACTGAATGATAATGTCCTCACCACATGATGTGAAACTATAGCCTTACCATGTGCAATTAACAGACAATTCCCCATGTATGATCATCATGGGATTCCACCATATCCCCCACCATGGGATGAAACTCCACACATTGGTAGCTTCTATATATAATCCTAATACCATCCGTCATTGATTCACCTTCCATGACGCGATCATTCTTTCCACTTGACGTTAAACTGCTTATACTGGTCATATCACATGTCTATATATTGTTGCATCAAAGTATGTGAGTTTTGATCCCTGTATCTTAAATATGGTATTTAAGATGACTCCATAAGGGTCAATATCGACATCATCTAGTGTGAAATCATACCCCTTGGAGGGAAATGATCTATCTTCTAGTGTGAAATTATCCCCCTTAGTGGGACACACTCCACCCATCCCTTCATGTAATTATCCCCCTTTGTAGGACACACTCCATTCATCCTAGTGTGAAATTATAACCCTCAGGGGTGGGAAGACTCCATTTACCCCAGTGATAAATATCCCATCATAATGACACACTATACCACCAATCATAACCAGACATTAAACCTATACCCATATCTACAAGAGGTTTAACTAATAACCTATCTTCAACCAATATAATTTAAAAATTAAAATTGTTCCATAATACCTACACCATGAAATAAAAAATGGATGCCGAAGGTAAAAATCCTCAATAATGTTACGCGACTATCATTAACTACCTTAGGATCTAAATGATATGTCGTGGGATTCGTGGATAAGATGCTTGACACAAGAGATTCCCTCTATAAGAGTATGGACCTATAGGTTCCCAACTAACCCAAAATCCAATTATACCCAACATGCCCAATTCCACTACCTCCCTAGGTAAAATATTACTACCGTGTTAAGATAAAATTAGCAAAGTTAACTGGTCTCCACCTCAAGATTTAACTAGAAATGGGTTTCACTAACATAAATTAAATCTATTAGGGAGTCCCATACTAGGAAATGATCTCTATGGAGGAGTACATGGAATGAGGAACAGACATCCCATCAATTTATTTCGATTAAGAAGCATACATTTCCAATTAATGTGATGAAATATTACCACCTTTGGAAAGTGGAAATATCGGGTGGTAGGAAGCGCGTGAGATGTGATGGATGTGAATAAATTTCCAGAAATATGTTTCATTATTCTAGAATGTCCACCAACCTTTTGGGATCATCAAAAATACAAATGGTTGAAAAATGTTTCAAGGATATAGAGTATATATTTTCTATTCTATAGTTATCTTAACATGATTTTGTTTTCATAGTTTTGTATCATTTAGATTGTGACACTAACAAATGGTGGAATTTCATTAATAATTTATCTAATAAGGAATAATTTTACTCTATATAGATATAAACAAGTAAAAATTTGATTTTCCAAATAAATTTCCCACATTGGTTATATATAACCAATGTAAAAAAAGATTTACAACATTTTTATTCAACAACCAGTAGGATAAAAAACATATATATTTTCTATATAGGTTGTTGAAAAACTGATATGAAAACATTATATTATGAATTGGTTAATAAATAAATTATTTTAAAAATTTGTTATTTTACATCAATTATCTATTAAATAACATGAAAATATTTTTTTTTAATTTTTCATTGGGGTCAAGAGAAGTAATTTTAGTGTCATTCATTCATGATACAACCTTGAGTTTTCTCTTGCGTGGCGAACCCTAACACATCCATCTTTAATATGTCTCCTCAAATGTTTTAAATCATAGATTGATGGCCTCAAGTATGTTAATTATTCAATCTATGTCCTTGAAAAAATTTCATTTGGAATCCACCACCACTATCCACCATGACAAATTATCATCCACTAATCTCTCCTTCTTGCAATTTGTGTTGACTACTCAATCATCCTAGTTTTGATTCCATGCATACAAGATATTTTATATTGTAGTTTCAATTCAAGTTTTACATTTATTTCACTTTATCATGGATTTGGAATCCAACTTACCATCTACCACCACCTATCATTCCCATGCCACTTCATCCTTCTTCATGCTAGTGTCGTATTCTCAATATTCCCTCTTTTATATCAATTTATTTTTTGTGTTTATTATATATATTTTACATTATTCAAAGGTATTATAGTCTTTAGTTTTAATTCCAATTATCCATTAACGTTTCTTAATATTTCAGTTGGCATCCACCACTATCGTACATCATCACCTGACCTTGGACATAGCTTGAAAATTCTTCCCATTGGTGTCACCTTCTCAATTATCTCGGTTCTTATATCAATTTATGGTTTGTGTTAATTGTTTTGATTATCTGTGCATCCAATTAATTTTTAATTGTATTTACACTTCCAATATTCTTTTGATGTCTTTTTTTTCTTCACTAGTTTTATTTTAAATTATGATTTTTCAGAGATCTTATGTAGTTTTTAGTTGAAGGATTTTTGTATTTAGATTATGTCTTGTGTTTTCTAAAAAATAATGATTATTTTTTTTATTCAAAGTAATATATTTGTTTATTAAACATGTTATATTTATTTTTTTATCAAATATTTTCAGATATTTATTTATTGTTTTTTCTAAATGTATATATGAAATTTAATTTTAAAATATAAAAACATATTTTCAATTATTCATATTTTTATAGATAATAATGAGATGGATTTTTATTATTGCACTATGAAAATGTGAATAATATAAGGAAGGTTTTGATTCTATTTTAGAATTTTCTATAAAAAATGCTCCAAACAATCACAGGTTTTTCTATACATTCCAAAAAAATCAATAAGTAGAAGAGGAAAATTATAGAGTTGAAAGATAATTATGATTTTTGTGATTTTAATCTAAGCTAGATACCTTAGATTTGGAATGGTTAAATGGGGTCTAATTATAGTTATTTTAATGATGACAATTTTTTTCAAGATGATTATTATGATCAAATTGAATTAATGATTCGTGATATTGATGTACCTTAAATATATAAAGAATCAGTAACTAATGCTCTATATTGTGATGCATAAAAACCATTGTATAGGGGTTTTACGGAAAATATGGTTTTATGAACAGTAGTATGTTTGAACAAATTTAATGGGAAAAATGGATGGGGAATAGAGTTTTATAGATTTGATATAGTAGTTGAGTGTTATAATTAATTACAGGACCATACACATTCTTATGAGTAGGACCGTAGGCATACTAATGTTGAGGTACAAACTCTACTATTTTCACAAGATCCAACTACATCTACTAGTAAAAAAAGAGTTCATGGGTTGGTAAACATGGTTGCACACATTTAAAAAAATATTAGTATCCCTTAGTTGGGAATAGAGGATACATATTGATTTTAATGATAATGATATTCCCATGGGTCAAAATGAAAAAATTAGGTCTTTTTTATTGCGAATGATCTTGGAAATTTTAGAATTTGTTTTTTTATTGGAGAAGTGTTGATAAAGAAACTATATCTTATTTATGGGAGATAATGATTTTAATATTATTAGTTATAAATTTACATATCATGATTTTTTTTTACTAATATATTTTTCCACTTCTCATTAGATGAAATATTATATTCCTGACACTAGAGGAATCAGGATGAAATGGTTTTCTTTAGATCTAGGAATTGGGGGGATATTAAATCAACCCTCACAACGAAATTCATTTTGGTGGATCGATTACATCCAAATCCTTGTTATATATATCTATTTCTTGATTAAGATACATGGAATAATTTTTTTGAAAGTATATGAAAAAATAATTTTTAGTATGTGAAATATTAGATTTTAGAGGTTCCCTTTATATTAATGTTCATATTAAAGAATTATTTATTTAAAATTTTCATCAAATAAAAAGATATCATCATGAGATCCAATCAAAAATAGTATAATCTCATAATTTTTCTATATGAGTTTATATATTATTGGAAGAACAACTGATAGATGAAAATTTAAAAAATTGAGAGATGAGTATTCAATCTCTATAGAGGTTGACCCTCCTTCTCCACCTGTTAGATATGAATAATATAATAGGGACTAAATTATAATAAAGGGACAATATTTTATGGGAGATTCAAGTTTTTTAGGTGAGAGGACTATAAGATGTTATTTAACTTATTCATTTTTTTATGTTAAATCAAATATTTATATTGTTTGATTCACTAAAGAATTTTTCATATATTCAATATAGGATTCCCTTGAGTATTAGAACAATTATGAGACCATATTGGTTGATGTTTGAAAGGATATTTTAGCCAAAAAATTAGGAAAGCCTTAACACTTGGATCATAAATGTGGAAACAAAATAGTTCTATCAGAAAGAAAACAATTTTTTCATTCTCAAACATCTTCAATGGTGTTTGTTTATAAAAATATAGAATCTTTGGAAGACAAATTTCAGGATATGGGTGAAATGAGGGAAAATAGGATAAAAGTTTCGGTAGAGTCGATGTTTTTCAATAAAAAAAATAGTATCAAGATAATGAGAGCACTCCTCCACCCTTCTTGTAGATATCACTCCTTCACATCTTCCTACAGCTCTCATTCCTCCACCTTATATGACTTTTCGAACTCCTAATTATCCTTATCTATTCCTTCTCATTTAGTATGAGTTATATATTGATGATTCTCAATATTATACTATTTAATGTTGTATTATATATTATATTGGTGTTAAAACTTATTATCATTATATAATGATAGAGAATCTTAGGTCCATTGTATTGGAAATTTAAAATAAAATAGTCAAAATAATAATTCATATAGATGAGGATAGTATAGTTGGACAATATAGTATCCATTATTTAGTTTGTCCATATTAAAATGTTTTAAAAATTATCATTGTTGTATTTTTAGATTATATTATTTATTTCATATTGGTGTTAAATTTGTTTTAGAATTTGAAGTATTATATATTTATCTATTTTTTCAAGAATAATTTAAAAGTAAAGACATGCTGTATAGAAAATAACAAATAGAGAATGTTATAACATCATTCACAACTTCTTCTATTCTTGATTGTTTATTAATATATTAAAATATTTTGTTGGAAGATGATGACGTTCCATTGAGAGATGAAATTTATGGGCATGTAGTGACTGTGACAATTTTAAAATAAATATCACCGAGATTCTATTTGGAGATGATTTTGGCATCAATATAATGAAACTATTATTAATGTTGGTAGATTATCATATATAAAGTAGTTCTTTTAATTTATTGAAAAATTACACATATTTTTTTGTATATGAGGAATATTTATATAATTTTTATGCAGTGTGATGAAAAATTAGTATATTGATTTATAGACTCACAATTTATTTCACCTAAAGAAACAAAATTGAGTGATGTAAATATAATTGTTTATATTGATGAAAGGATTCAATAGAATGTAATTATTCAGTGTTGGGTGCTTCCTTAACATCGAGAGTACGAAAAATATGTCTCAAATACTATTATATCTCTTAATAGAAGAACTACTCCTATTATATATTTACATATTAGTCGACATAGATTTTTGGGTTTTTTCTGAAGAGAGGAGATGCTTTACTAACTACGCTTTATCCCTTGTGATATATAAGTTAATTTTATGAATGTATTAAAAACATAAATTAAAATATTTGATTAATTTTATATATTATAATAAAATATAAATTTATTTAATAAATATTATTCTAAATTAGGGAAGGGGATTATATTAGATAGTCAAATGGAATGAATAAAAAATATGTAAAATATATAAAAGAAAATGTGTATTTTCATTTACAATCACTAAATTTCGGTAGTATGTACTTAAAATGAAACATTGAATTGAATTTTTTTAATCAGATGTTTCAACAAATAGAATAAGTAGTGTAATTTTGATATTGTGGTATATAATTAATGTATGAAATAATTTCAACTAGGATACTTATAAATTTTACTAGGGTTTATTTTTTTATAAACCATTATTTTAATTGTTTATTCATTTTATTCAAAAATTGTGTTAAATGATTCTTCATTATTTGTCATTTTTTGATGACTCTCATCCTTTCTCTAGAAAAGAGATAAGACACTTACAAAGTGAATGTGAAAATTATTTCACATGCCTGATTCAGTTTTATAAAAACAGAAATGGAAAATAACATAGAAATTTTAATTTTTAGGATTTTGTTAATGAGGGTAATGAAAAATCCAACATTATAATTTTTTACCACATAATTAATTTAATCAATCAAAATAATAAGTTATTTTCCACATCAACTCTAACAAAAATGACATGTAAAACCTCATACACAATATGGATTTTTAGTTTAATTTTTAACATTTTTTTTCCAAAAAACAATATTAAAAAAATATTTTGTAAACATTATCATGTCATTTATAAAAAATAGACTTGTAAATTATTTTTAATGTAATTTTATTTAAAAAACATAAAAAATATATTTTTACGTTAGTTATGAAAAAATTACATGAAAAAAATCCTACATAAATGTATTTATTACATCAATTATTATTAATTAATTTCAATAACTTCATTAAAATAAAATGTAGAATAACATAAAAGGGTAACTAACATTAAAAACCAAAAAAATATATGTGAAAACATCCTTTTCCCACTACTATTATTAGTTTAAGAAAATATTCCTCACTAAATATTTTCCTAAACTATTCACATGAAAGTAGAGTGATAGTTATCGGTTCTAAAACAAAATGTGGTTAAATTCATTATAACATATATGAGTATATTTACATGAATAACAATTTATGTATATGTATTTATTACTGACTCTAATAATAAGAATAAATTATTCCGTATTTGACCAAAACCTTGTCATTGAATGGAATTATCTATTTGTTATTTTAAAATAGTTGAGTAAATAGTTATATCTTTTCTAATGGTGAAAATAGAAATTTTATAAACTCATCCTTTGAGATATTTAAAAAGGATGATTGAGTTTTAAAAAACAAAAATGAAAAATCTCATAGAGGAATGAAATTCTTATAACCTACCTAAAAAACTTGCAAGTAGTCAATCAAAAAAATTCTTAAAAGGAACCCAATTTTTTTTCAGTGTGGGGACAATAGTATTCATTTGTAACTATTTTTAGTATTGGTGAAGTGGTTGGACAATTAAATGGGTGATAAGTGTTATCTTTCCCATAACCATTTTTTTTTCTAAAATTTTTTAATTTAAACTGAATATCATTTCCTGGAACCATTCACTATATGATATCAAATGCTTAACGAAAATGTACTATATTATAATCCTCATATATTTAAAAATTAATATAACCAATACATCATTGATAAAAAAATTCAAATTATATGATTATTGAATAGGAATATTAATCATTACACTTCATCTATTTCAGTATCATAACATGATCATTATCCATTAGCATCATTTGGGGTATATTCAATTTAGTTTCAGACCTTGTTTGGCATAGTATCCCATATACTTGATATTTAAGCATTTTACATTGGAATCCTTTTTCATAACCTTTAAATACAAAGCATGGTGGAATTTATCTCCACACTTGTAACAAACTCTCATTTATTTTATGTAATTACTAAGGTTTTTCTTTCTACAATTATCATATGTGGGAACATACTTCTTTCCATTATTCCCTTAATCGATCTTTTTCTCTGTCATCATTTTATTCTCTTGCTTACTTTTAAATTCATAGGACTTTGAGAATTTATTACATCTCTTGTTACATGTGATACCATTTTATCATGTGATGAGAATAATTTGGAGACTATTTTCCTTTAAAATGTTCGGTTAAGGCCATAAAATATATAATCCTTATTACTCTATGGATCCCAGAAATTGGTGTAGGTCACATTCCTTCTATTTAATGCCATTTTTAAATGATGAAATACACTATATTAAACAATATAATTATGAAACATAATGTATAAACCCAGAACGGGTTAAATACATAAAATAATATAAAAAAAATACATGTACCTAATATCATAATCAATAACATGGTTTCTTTGTGATATAATTAATTTTAAATATTTCATAATGGATTATAAGGAAATTTTATTTTTCTTAAGAGTATCCCCTGTGAGTGTCAAACTCAGTGCATAGTAAGGAAAGTTTTCAGGTATAGTTTTAACATGATTCAGGCCCGACACACCTTTTTAGAGTTATTACCCCTATGTATATCTATACCGCAACCACATCCCCATGTAGTATCCATATAAAGATATATTTATAAGAATACCCACACATTATAAAACATACCAAAATTCTAGGATATTATTTTATACTTATCCTCTATGTCTATCTTTAAATTATTTTCCTCAATCTATATTTTCTAAATCTAGTTTCTATGGTTGTCGTTAATCTTCCTCGAAAACCAATTACAATGCCCAGACCCCCGAAGCTCAAAGTCGGTGCATTATTTTATTACATTGGAATGATTAAATGGAATAAAATATTGAAGTAAAGAACAGTTTAGTAGTTTGGGAAAGCTATATTGGATACATTATACCTCTAATAAATGTGGAGAAATGAAATAAAAAGAAGATACTAAATAAAATGGAACAAAAAAACTCATTGAAACACTTTCAAATGATTTATCTTCAAAACATGGAAAATTAAACATAATAAGGGTTAAATTAAATGACTAGTAAGGGAATGTAATGAAGAATAAACAAATAATCAATGAGTATAAATCAACATGGTATGGAAAATAATTTATAACTTATTCTATTCATACAATAAGATTAGCCAATATCAATATGGAAATGTTATAATCTAAAAGAACATAATGTTTGATAAATTTACTAAATATGAAAGGAATACATATATATGTCAATAAAAAATATCGTGGGTAAATAATAACTAACAATTAATGAGTTAAATGCTTAATTTTTGGATTTTATGTTCCTTGGTACATATAACCATTATCATCAAGACCATTCAAAAAATAGTTTAGAATATTGTGTAGAAACCCATCTAATTTGGCCAACTATTTTATCTCATGAGACTAATAATACATTGTGGTGATATCAATAATCGATAACTACTAATTTCATAATTATCCAAAGACTTACTTGTATATTGAATAATTAATCTTGCAATGTACTATGTGCTTTATCAAATATCAGTATTGAGTAAAAGAAATAGATTTATCAATAATTCCCATGTTAATCAAATAATTATAAATGTAAAACCCGTATGTAATTATGATAAAAATATCCCATTAATATTTAAAAGGAAATGTGTAACAAAAAAATGTGTTGTTTTTTACCACATATACAGGCCTTATAAATGGAAAATGTAAAGAAGGTTTATTTTTTGTCCTTTTCCTTACTTAACTTATTATATATTGCACTCCCATGGAATATTATCATAATAACAAATAAAATTAGACTTGATATAGGATATGGTCAAAATATTTTCATCCAATGAATTTTGAACAAGTTTACATGTCATTTTGGACCACAATTTTATTTTCTTTCCCCTTATTAATCTACATTTTAAGTTATTTGATATAATTAATTTTAATCACTTTCACTAATATTTTTTGCAAAACATTATGTTGATATTATTAATATATAAATTTCATACTGATTAAAAATTTGTAATTACATTTTTCCAAATTAAAATAATATATGTGGCTAAATTAAATTTAAATCTAATCTTGTTTATGTGGTGAGAAAATGGGTTTTTAAAGTAAACATGTTCAAAGGTTCAAAAAACATTTATATCTAAATTAAATATAAAAATGATTCAAATGACCTAAATTAGATTAATATATGTATAATTTACCTCTTATGGAATTAAAAAAACATTTAAAATATAATTTAACATTAATAATTATTTAAACAAAAATGAATTTTTTTACTAAAATACATTATTTTTCACTATTCATCAAAAAAAAACTTCTCAAAAAAACACAAAAAATTATCCCTATGATAATTTTGACATTAATAATTAAAAAATGATGATTATTTTTACAACTAGAATTTAAAAATGTACCAAAAATTAGATATAAATTAGGATTACCAATAAAAGGTGGAAAAACTCGGCTTTGCGTGTAATACAAGCTAACTCACTATTTTGTGTAGCATAAGTTTAAAATGGTATTGCATATAAATAAATATAAGAAAAAATTAAATTTATTTTTAAAAAAATATTGTAATCTCTTGGGGTGTTACATAAGGGGTGAGGATAAAAATAGGAAAATGCTCCGGAAGGTCTTAAGTTTCGTGAAAAGACAGAACATGCTTATTTTTTTAGAAGCTTGATATCCCATAAAGGGAACCATACCACTATTTATAAAAAATGGGAAAGGCAACTTTCGTGAAGGATATTTTCAATGAAGACTATACAATTATCAATTTTGGGCTATGTTCCCTCAGAATCAGCCGTATGTTCCCCGTTCGATCCAATTTTAATGGGGGAATTTGTTGATGTTGAAATATCCATATAATGGGAGTGGATAGGGAAGGTATGACCTTTTAAAATAGAATAAGGAACAAAAATAAACAAAATTCCACTTTAGGGATTGGATTCATGAAATTCTCCACCTACTCCATTGCACACTACTTATGAAACATTAGTCATGTGAAGGATTGATGGTAACTTCTTTGCAGCATAAGTATGGCTCATTGACCTCCCTTTCATGACTTTGTAGAGGTTTGATGGTAACCTCAACAAAACGTAACTCTAGTTCATATATCCCTATCCATTTATGATACTCATACATTTTATTGAGAAACTCTATCTTTCAGATAAATAATTCCTCAAAATTGATGGGGTCTGTAAATACCACTTATTACTAACTATTGAAGGGTTATAACCTTTCAAATTCTAAGAAAAGCACTCAAACAAAAACAATCAGATTATTTTCAAACAAAAGATATGATGAACTTAAATTTGTATCTATCTTTGACAAAACCACTTCTATGGGCTTTCTAGAAGTTGAATCCATGGTAGAGATTATTTTACAACATTAAATACCCCTCGTGTAAAAAAGAAATCCCTATGAGGATCCTAGGATTTCTTGACATGACTATATTTTCTGAAAATTACCTAATGGGAACCAATACATCACCCTAAGGTGGGGTCTTCCTATTTCATGAACCATACTATTTCACAAGACCCCATAACTTTATGAGAACAATGATCTTTGCGAATCTCTATCCTTTCATGGGGCCTCTCCCTTCACAAAACCCACCATCCAATCCTCCTTATGGAACCTCCTTTCAGTTGACACCATATTGAAAACTTTTAGTCCCCGAGACGCTAATGTCGATCCAAAACTCGTACAATCCGACACCAAATCCCTATAAAATTGGTTCCACCCACTTCTGTGTCTTCCCAAATTTCACCAAGTGTTTATGGGCCTTCATCCTCCCCTTTTCTCAATATTATTGGTACCTTAATAACTATCACTTATAATAAAATTAATTTTAATGTTGGTTCTATTGATTTCCACTCATCGGTCGTAGTTCCAACACCATTATAAGACAAGTGGTTCATGAGAAGTGGACTTATAATTCCTAGAGGTCGAATCTTTGAGAATATCTGATTACCTACCCCCGTAGGGATTCATTATAATGATTCACCCTCCCACCTTAACTTGTCCCATTGAAGTGTAAGACCCATCAACGTCTAAGTTACATTATGTAAACCTATCTAGCTCTATGCCTCAGTTATACATTATTAAACATCATGAAAATGTCTTTTACACATGATGAGAAACTATAGCCTTACCATGTGAAATGAATACATGATTTCCCATGTACGATTGTCTTTTTATGCCTCTATATCCCTCACCATGGGATGAAACTCCCCATCCAAGTAGCTTCTTAACATAATCCTCATTCCATCCCTCGTTGACACTCCCTCTATGACACGTGAATCCTTTCCAAATGATGTTAAAATGGATTGATCGGTCCTATCACATGAACATAAACTATGGGATCTAAGTATGTCAGTTTGATACCTATTTTTTTAAATATGGTATATAAGATGCCTCCCTAAGGTTTAACATTGACATCATCCAGTGTGAAATTATCCCCCTTTGGGGGTACACACTCTATATTCTACTGTGAAATTATCCCCCTCAGTGGGAAACACTCCATCCATCCAAGTGCGTAATTATCCCCCATAGAGGGACACAATATTTCATTTCAAGTGGGAAATTATACCCCTTGGAGAGACACACTCAATTCATCCTAGTGTTAAATATTTCCTCCTAAGTACACACTCTACCACTTATCCAGACAAGACATTAAACATGTACTTATCTCTACAAGATGGTAAACTCATAACCTATCTTTCTTCGATATAAGTTAAATATATTACTTGGTCTATAATTTATACCCCATGAAATAACATGGGATTACATAGAAAAAATCCTCCAAATACCTATTCCACTAGCGTGAACTATCTCCCAACCAAAATGAGTTGTCTTGGGTTCTATGACTAAGATGCATCACACATGGGATTCCCTCCAAAATGGGAAGGCTTTATAGGTTCCCATTTTACCCAAAATATATGCATTCTCAACATTAAAAATTTTAATTCCTCCCCTTACTGAAGGTTACTTCACTGTTAAGATAAAATAATTTTAATTTACTAGTTTCAATCGTGATATAGCACCAAGAATATATTTCACAAACATGAATTAAATATATGAGGGAGACCCAGGCATGGAAATGATATCCCTGGAGGAATACATGGACTGCGGAACGAATATCCCCTCATTTAATTTTTATTAGGGAGTATACATTTCCAAGGAAAGTTATGAAATATTCCAACCTTTGGAAAGTGTGAATTCAAGGTAGTAGGAAGCACAAACGATGTGATGGCCCTGATGAATGTGTAAGAAACAATGTCTTGTATTCTATAATATCCACCCACCATTTTGGGATCTTCAGACCTAATAATGGTTAAAAAATGTATCAATTTTATAGCATATTTATTTTTTATTCTCTAGTGCTCAGACCATGAGATGGTTTTTATAGTTTTTTATCATTTATATAGTGATTCAGGAAAATGGTAGACTTTCATTTAGAAAATTTCAATGAAGGAATATTTTAACTATATATAAAAAATAATTGGTACAAAATTGATTTTCCCAATTCATTTTTAACATTGGATATCTATAACGAATATGAGAAAATGATTTACTACATTTTTTTTCAATGACCATCATGATAAAAAAATACGTGTATATTTACCATGTCAATCATTGAAAAACTAACATGAAAACTTTCTTTACAATTTTGGTTATTCAATAAACAATAATGAAAATAAATTTCTAAATTGTTTTCATGTCATTATTTAAAAATTTATTGGAGAACCCAATTTTTCACATCTGTTATTCTTGAACTAATGTGAAAAGCCTTATATTTTACATTGGTTTTTAAATAAGTGATGTAAAAACTCTTTTATTTTACATAAATTATTAAATAAATGACATGAAAATCTTTTTTATTTTAATTGGGGGTTAAGAGAAGTCAATTTTTTTTCATTCATTCGTGATATGTCCTTCAAGATTATCTCAATTGGAGAACACTAACCCATTCATCTTCTATCTGTGGCCTCAAATCATTTCAATCTTTGATCCATGGCCTCATGTATCTTAATTATTCGATCCATGGACTTGAATATATTTTATTTGGAATCCCCCACCACTTTCTACTATCACAAATCATCAGCCACTACATGCACCTTCTTTCCATTAGTTTTTCCTCCTCAATCATCTCTGTTCTGATTCCAGGCATCCTAGGTATTTTTCTTTTTAGTTGTAGTTCATATTTTCCATTTATGAAAATTTATCATTAAGTTGGCATCCACCCCAACCATCCATGATCAATTGTCATCTGTCACCATTTCTTCCTTCATGTTGGTGCTCTACTATCAATCATGTCTTTTTTATATCAATTTGTTGTTTGTTTTTACTATATCTATTTTCCTTGATTTAAAGGTATTGTAGTTTTTATTTTTATTTAAAATTTTCCATTGTTTTTTCTTTATCTTTCATCTGTAATCCACCACTTTCATCCACAATCACATTTTATTTTCCACCGTTTGTTCCTTCTTCCCATTGGTTTCACCTTATTAATCATCCCAATTTTGATATCAATTTATTGTTTGTGTTTAGTTTTTTTATTTACGTTGCATCAAATGTATTTTACATTTTATTTAAGGATCCAATATTCTATTGATGTCTCTTTGTATTCATGATTTTTATTTTCAATTACGATTATTCATACATATAAGGTAGTCTTTAGTTGAGGAATGATTTTATTTAAATTACGTTTTGTGATTTTTATTTAATAATGATAATTTTTAATATTCAAAGTAATATTTTTGTTTACTAAACATGTTTTAAATATTTTTTTGAAATATTTTCGGATATTTTTTATTTTTATTTTTAAAAGTAAATTTGAAATTTAATTTTAAAATATAGAAATGTATTTTCAATTTTTATATTTTTATAGATTTTAATCAGTTGTAGTTTGATTTATACACTATGAAAAAGTGATGAATATGATGAAGGTATCTTTTCTTTTTTATAATTTTATATACAAAAATTTTCCAAAAAATGGCATGATTTTTTATCCATTCCAGATATTTTTGAATAAATAGAGTATTAAAAGAATTGAGATCCAAGATAATTTAAATTTTCATGATTGTAATCTGAGATAGAATGTGACACTTTGAGATTTTATGAGATGTATTCTTTTTAATTTCTTTGATGTCTTATGTTATACGCTAAACTATGATTATCTTGTGCTATACGAAACACTGCATTATCTTATGTTAGACACAATACTATGTTTTTCTTTCATTACAAACCATTTAAAGTTCTTTTTATAGAATTCATTTCACACAATACCGAGTATAAGTGAAAAACTAAATATTATAACCTAGTCTTTATAATGGTGGGTATGAATAGTGTTAACTTCCTTATAACAAAACTATTTAAATTAAAATAAGTGAGCCTATAAAATAATAAAATAATTCTTTATGGATTCAATATAATTTTTAAAATTCATATTATATGTTCTCTAGACATGATAGAAGAACAAATTCAATTTTTTTGGATAAAAGAAGTAATTTTCAAAAAATTGCAGTATAGTAACCTTTTGATGGCGCACCAATTTTAAATCTAGTTTGGACACATTTATATGTTATATTTAATAAAACAAACATTTTATTTGGAAAATGGGTAAAAAAAATTCATTGGATGAATTTTTTATATTTTTCTGAAAAGTTTTAAATTTCTATGAATATGAATATTATATTAAATTTTAATTGAAAACAATTTTTTCCATAAAAATAATTTATGTAATTAGATTATATTATTGAATGGTTTAAAATTATAAGATAAATATATTTTTATCATTAAATATAATTTATGTAACTATTATTAATTTGACACAAAATTAAATTAATTAAGGGTAATAATTTATCATTAAATATATTGTTCTCTCTTTCTGAAAACAGGAATAATTTTAAATTAATTACTTAAACATATATGTTTTTAATTTTTAAAAATAGATTTCATATTGGGAATTAGAAGGCCCAAATTATTTATATATCTTTATATTATTTTTGTTTATTATGAATAGAAACTTTGGTAATTTTTATTAATACGGGAAAAGGGTGAAACGGGTAATTAAGGTTAATAATACTATAAAACAATTACCCTAACACATATATTACTATCATTTTTTGAGTTTTATTCTACCTAAATCATCCTTGGGTCGAAATAATGTCCTTTTGAAGTAACTTAGATGAGATTAAGAGATATAATTTATTTTATTTAATGTAATGTTAAATATACCTCGCACCAAATTTTAATAACTAAAACATTTTTATATAATATTATACAGAATATTAATTTTATTATAACTATTATTTTACAAATAAAATTTTTCTATTTATTGTTATAATTTTTTGTAATTTTATGAATATATAATTACCTTAAATACTTATACTTTAATGGTGTACAAATTAATTAATTAATGAAAATCAATAAAGAACTTATTATTAATACTATAATAACCATCAAAATACAAAAATAAAAGTTTCCTAGTTCATATTTTTGAGAATATCTTGACCATAATCATCAAAGGTTCCAGTTGTTGACCATTTGAATCTATAAAAAAAGATATTACGAAACTTATATGATTTTATTTAAATTGATGTTAAAGTTGTCACTTTCATAATTTAATAAGTATGTCTCTTTAAATGCATGATTTTCAGAAGATAAAATCGACTAAAAATATTCTTCTGAAATATAGTATATTTATCTTCATAATTGTATTTTTTTTCTAATTATTATTCAAAAAATATGTGTTTTAATTAATTACACAAAACTGATGTTGTAATAATTCTATGAAGGGAAATATCAAATTAATATTTTTAAACATACTAAAATAAATATAATTTTTGATCATTAATATATCTAATGAATGATTAAGATTAAAATAACCCCATTCTTATATAATAAAATATTTTGTTCTAGTATGAAATCTTATCCTGATATTTTTAAAAATCAATGAATTGAGTAATGTCAAAATTGACAAAATTGTTTGTCTATCAAAATAATGTTTTATTAAATTACTTAAAAATTATATATTTTTTTCAAAAATATATAATAATTTTTATATGGTATAAAAAGAAATAAATAATTTATTTATGATTTAATTTACATAAAATAAGTAAATATTTTACAATTTTAATATTGAAAATGTTGATTCCATGGTTAAAATGAAATAAAATAACTAAGTGTTAAATTAAAATAATGAGGTTTAAATGTATAGAAAAACTTGTCTAAAATTTATTTTTAGATGATAATATAAGCTTATATCATCAAATTTTCTAGAATATAAATTTTTTTAGGATTTTTATTGGGGTTTTATTTTATATAATGTAATATTTTTGAGGTTTCCAAAAGTTCCCCTCACCTCAATTATAAAAGGGAACATCCTCCATCACAATTTCAGTTTAAATTGAGCCTTTAATATCGACCATACTCTTCTCATTTACTTTCTCAACATCCTTAGTCACAATTTAAGGGTTCTTTTCATCTCAAATTACCAAATCTCGTACCTATAAGAGAATATCTTGAGGGATCTTGTCAAAAGAACAGGTAATCTCCATTATTGATTCATTCAAATTATTTCTTCTTCTACATCCTCTTCATGAGTTGTTTACATTATAAATTATTGAAACTAGTTTAAATTGTATAATTTAATGTTATTAGGATTATATAAAAACCATATTCCTCCTTCTATCCATCCTATGAAAAATCAAATCACCGCACGTGCGTATGTACAACTTACCGTCTCTACGTTCTGGGGTAATCTGTTATTCACCACCACCTTAATTGGGTGCGTATAATGATGGAAATAATAACTATATAGGACTATTATAACATGATATGTATTTTTTAACAAAATATATATCATCCACTTCCACACCATTTCAAAATTATCATAATGATATCGTCTTTCATGCGTATGTATGTCCCACTGTCTCCACGATGTGATGTGATTCATTCTACATGATATCCATTAAATCACAACTATAAAAATGTAAATAATGAATTAATATGTTATAAATTATGTTAATATAATTTTTTAATAATATAAATATAACCTAAGATGTAGAACCAAAACTTATTTGATAAAACATTCATAAGAACAAAAATTAGTTCACACCTGAATAACGAGTAATAATAAAAGATTATTGCCAAAAAAAAGATAATATGTTGATATATGATATCATAAAAATGAATAATATTCTGTAAGAAGTTAGTGACATTATTTAAATCATTATATAGAATTTTGACATACATAAAATGGATATTATACCTAAGTTAATGGATAATTTTTTAGTCTCATTATTATTCGAGATTGAATAGATATAAGTATTTACTGGGGTTTATTTGTAATACATGACCATGTTTTCTAGAAATGATTTCAAGAAATTTTATACTATTATCTTATAGATGTTTGAATTAATTTTTACCGATTTTTTAATTTTTAGTGCATGGTTTGGAATGAATATTTCTTTTATTTTCCATACAATGTACTTTTTACTTTTCTGAAAAAAGTACAGGAAGAATATTTTTTAACTTATACAAAAGGAATGTATTTTTTATACTTTATAATGACATATTTACATGAATCTTCCTCTACATGATTTCAATATCATTTTCAATTAAATTTTTTTCTTTTAAAATTGTATGTCAATTTAATAATGGAAGCATTTTTATAAGAATAAAGGTTATATTCTACATTAATTAAGTTAAAGTGTTTTATCAAATTTATTTTCCTTCTTATATGATGATATTTAAATAGGGTTATGTATATATATATATATATATTATAACTATGATTTGATTTTTATAATTGTGGAATGATATTTTATATGGATTATGTTATGAAGGAATGATATTTAAGAAACCCATTTTATTCCTTGGGTTATGCTATGATGAATGATTTATGTTATTTGTAGAACAAATATGTATAGTTTTCATTATGTGATAGGTGAGACCTATATCTCCCTCCAATGCATTGGTTAAATATTTATATCTCATGATATAGAGAGGGATAAAACAACAAGTAAATTTTGTTCAGTAATACAGTTCTAAAATGAAATGTATATATAGTTTAGTAATAGAGGGTTGATACGGAAAGTATATCGAGTTCAGTAATACAGGGGTGGAAGGAGGAGTGGACTTAGTTCATTACTGGAATTTTTCAACGATGATGGTCTTGGAAAAGATCCTTGGCTAATATGGAAATGATTTTCTATGATTAAGTGTTTTCTACAATTCCATGTTTTATTTAAATGCTATTTTATCATGATTCATCTTCTTTTATGATTTATGCCTTATGAACTAACAAGATTTGTTTCATGACTCAGGATTTTGATATTAAAAATTTATGATTAAATTTTTACATTCATATATTTATTTCTTGTTTTATGTTCTTCATGTTTGACCTTACTAATCATTTTAGCTCACCATTTTTATGTTTTCTTTTCCCCATGATATATATATACTTTATATGTAGGAAAACATCAGGAGAATATCTTTATTAGGAATTTTAAATATCATTCACCAAGTTAGAAGAATGTGTGTTCTTATATTACAAAGACACTAAACTAATAAAGTATTTGGGTGTTTATTTGTGAGATATATTAACTATTTTGAAAAATAAACTTAATGTACATGTATGTTACGATTAGGTAATTATATAGAGGCCTGGGATTGGTAATGGTGAAATTGGGTTGAATTCTAGATCTTTTGATGATGATAATGATTTACAAGATGATATGACTGGTCAAATTGAATTAATCATTCATGATATTTCAAAAGATAAAATTTCTTAAGAATTGATAACTAAACAATTATATTATGATGTATAAAAAATATTTTGTCCAGGTTCCATGGAAATTATAGTTTCATCAATGGTGTTAATATTGAATAAATTGAAGGATAAAAATGGATAGGGGATAGAGTTTTAAAGATTTAATATAACTATTTAATGAAATACATATTTAGAGTACCTTTCACATACTTATGTGGAGGATCGTACACATACTAATCTTTAGGTTCATTCTCCCCTTTTTTTCCCATGATCCATCTTTATATATAAGGTAAAAAAAGAGTTCTTGGGTTAGTAAATAGGGATGTTCACATTTTAAAAAATAGTTGTTTCCCATAGATAGGAAGAGAGGATACATGTTGATTTTCATGATAATGATATTTTAATGGGTAAAAAGGAAAAATGATTTAATTATTTTATTACCATACAATCTCTAAGAAAATTTAGTTTTTGATTTATGATTGGAGAATAATTGAAAAATTAACTATATATCATTTATTGGAGACAATGTTTTTAATATCAAAGGTTAAAAATTTACTCATTATGAAATTATTTTACTAATATATGTTTCCTCCATCTTATTAGATGATATATGATATATCTGATAATAGATTAAATAGGAATATCTGGTTTTCTTTAGATTCTAGGAGATTGAGGGATTTTAAATCAACCCTCACAATGGAATTCATTTTTGGGGATTGAAAACATCAATATCCTTTTTATATATATCCATTTCTTTATGAAGATACATTGAATGAAATTTTTTAAATTTTATGAAAAATGCATTTTTAGTATGTGAAGTGTTAGATTTTATAGGTTCATTTTATATTAAAAGTCATATTAATTATTTATTTTTTAATAATTTTTAGAAAATGAGGAGATCTGGTCCTGAGATCCAATAAAAATTGTATACTCTCAAACGTTTTCTTAAGGGGGTATACATTATTGGAATAACAAATAACAGATTAATATTTAAAAAACTAATAGATGAGTATTCAATATTTTTAGAGGTTGAAAATCCAGTCCAAACATCTAGACATGATGATTTGAATATGGCCCAAATTAGAGAAAAATTGTAAATATCTTATAGAAAAGTCCAGGGTTTTAGCTGAGAGGACTGTAATAATTTATTAAATTTATTCATATTATTTAAGTTAAATAATATTGTTATATATTTGGATTCATGGTATAATTTTTCCTATATTATATATTTAATTCCCTTGAATATTAAAACACAAAGGAGAACTTCTTGGTCGAGGTTCAAAAGTATATTTTATCTATGAAATTGGGTAATCTCAAACACCAAGATCATATATGTGGATAAAAAATAGTTGTATCGGTATGAAAAATGTATGTTAATTCTGAAACTTCTTAAATGATTTATTTTTATAAAAATATATATTCTTTGGATGATAAATATTAGTATATGGGTGGAATGTGGGAGGATATGATTAAAGCTTCGGTATAGTCGATGTTTTCACCTATGAAAAAATTGTTTTAATCTTTTGATCCCACTCCTCCACCTCTTCTGGTAGGTCTCACTCCTCCACATCTGCCTATATATCTCTTTCCTCCTCATGTTCTTACTATTCCAACTTATACACCTAATCCTCCAAGACTTTTAATTAGTTATTAATCATATATTTAGGTTCCTAAACATTATATTTTTTCATGTGGGATTATATATTACATGGGTGATAACATTTATTATCAATATATAAATATAGAGAATCTCAAGGTTGTTATATAGGCTATTTTAGAAAGATTAGTAATAATAATAATTCATATAGTTGTGGTCATTATATTTTGGAAATAAAGTAGACATTTTTTAGTTTATCCATATGGACATGTTTTAAAAATTACCTTTGTTATATTTATAGATTATATAATTTATTTCATATTGGTGTTAAATTTGTTTTAGAATTTATATGTTTTAATATTTATTTAATATTTAGGAATACATTAATGGAAAATATATATTGTATAAAAAATAAGATGTCATTACTTCATATTCAATTTATTTTCTTGATAGATTATCAATATATTTATAGATTGTTTCGAAAGTTGATTCCATTAAAATGGTAAATGAAATTTGTGGTCGTCTAGAGACTATGATGACTTAGAAAAATATCATGGACATTGTATTTGGAGATGATTAATCGTCAATATAATAAAAGTAATTTTTTATGTAATTCAGTTGTCATATATCATCTTGTTATTTTATTTTATTGGAATGCTATATTACGTTTGTTTTATACGAGTTATATTTATAAAAAAAATTATACAGTGTGATGTAAAATAATTATGTGGACTTATATACCCACAATTTATTTCACCTATAGAGACTAAAATGAGTAATATAGATAGAATGGTTTATTTTGATGAAAGATTCCAAAATAATCAAACGATTCAGTGTTATAGGCTTCCTTAATAACAACAGTATGAAAATATGTCTCATTAACTATTTATCTCTTAACAGAATAACCACTCACATTATATATATTATATTATTAAACATTGGGTATTGGTTGTTTTTTATAAAGTGAGAAGTCACTTTTCTAGCTACGCATTTTCCATAGTGATGTAGAAGATAGTTTAAGGAATTTATTAAGCCCATAAGATAAAATATTTGAATAATTATATATATTATAATGAAGTATAAATTTATTTCATATATATTTTTTTAAATTAGGTCATGTGATTACTTGAGAGAGAAAAAAAAAGAAATAAGATCAAAAATATTAAATATGTAAAAGAAAATGTGACTTTTCATTTACAATCACTACATTTTGTTTGTATATACATAAAATGTTATTTTGAACTGAAAAATTAGTTTCATTCAGATGTTTCAACACTGAGAAGATATAGTGGAATTTTGATACTATGGTCTATGATTAATGCATGATACAAATTCAATCTGGACACTTATAAAATTTAATAAGGATATATTTTTTTATAAACCATTCCATTAATTTTTTTATTCATTTTAATTAAAATAAATTTTAAATGTTTCCTCATTAATTGTTAGTTTTTTAACCCTAAACCATTGTTTAAAAAATTGATAAGACACTTACGAAGTGAATGTGAAAATTATTTCACATCCATGCTATCACGACCCGTCCTCGGGGCCCGTGTCGTGAATACCCCAAGCCCGCCTTCCATAGGCCAGGGGCTGGGGACTAGAACCAAAGGCGTAAATCCCGATAACTGGGAAGGCATTGTCTTTATAAAAGTAAACAAGCACCACAGAGTACAAGAGGAAGTAAAACACTAAGTACAATAGAAAGTGCAGAAGGGTAAAAGGGCCAGAATACAAACCCAACTGAAAAGTACAGCTACTACTGAAAGGAAGTACAACAGAAAAGACAAAGAGATGGAAGAAAATAATAAGCTCCTAGGTCGTCCACCTCGGATCCTACCTGAAGGGTAGGTATGTAGCGACTCGGGTTTTTGGTCCTGTCCGACTTTGGAATATTTCTACGAATAATTCCAGAGCTAGGTGTGAAGACGACGTGCGATTCTGAGGCCCGGTGTGCCCGGAATTAAATTTATAAAAAATATTAAGTATTTTTATACTATGAACGTGGAGGTGGTGTGATATCTCCTAAACGGTAGCTCAGAACAGGAATCTGAGGACATAGTTGTGTCCAGAACGTGCAGTTTACCCTAGGCGAGGTGTAAACTTTGCGGGCACGGGCCTGCGGTGAGAAACGCCACCAGGGGAATTTTCTTAAATAAGTAGCGATGTTAGTGTGTGAGCGTCGGCTCAAATAACTTCTGAAAGTAGTCTCGGATCAAAAAGTTGTGTTCGTCGTTGCGTTCAAAATAGCGCGTTTACCCTAGGGATGACCTTACTTTTGTTCGCATCGGGCGTCGGTTCTGAGGCGTGTTTGGCGCCGGCGGGCGGCTGATATAAATATCAGTGCCCCCCCCCTTTATCGTTCATCTCGACGTTCTTCGCCATTCTTCATCGCCGCTCTGCTGAATCGAGCAAACAAAGCGCCCACGAGCTCGCAATTCGATGGCGGACGTTCCAGGAGCACGCAGCGGAAGCTCTGGAGCGCGGATCTGGGGCAGAACATCGGCGTTTCGCCCGTGAGGTAGGCGGTTTGAGTTTTACAATCCAGGATCCCATTTTTGTGTTTTTTTTCCTTCAAAATTTCATAGGGGTTGTATAGTTCGGGTCTCGAGCTTTCCAAAACATGTTTCAGATCTGAATTTGAGGCACCGGGGTGCTCCCGGTGGCTCCCGGAAGTTTTCCGGCGAAAACCCAGTTTTCCGGCGACGACGGGCGGCGGCCATGGCGGAATCTGGCGACGGCGCGGTGGAACGGCAGCAGTTTCCGGTGCAGCGGCAGCGGCCGGCGGAATCCGGCGGCGGCGCGGTGGTTTCCGGCGAGGCTGGCAGTGGTCCGGCCAGGATTTTCCGGGGGTTCTTTAAACCCCCGTAACTCGCAAACCGTAACTCCAATTTGCGAGCGATTTGCGACAACACACTCCCTGAGTAAAGACGGACCTTTTGAAATCACTTTGAGGGTTTAAGGGTTCGGTATCGTGGCCCGGGAGTTAGAAACGTTATATAAAATAATATTATTTAATTATTTTACGACTTCGGGCCGTTGTAACTTCTACCCGGAGCGTCCGACTGACGTGTCGTCAGTGGCGTTGAGACCCTGATGGTACGACGGACTTTTTGAGATGGTTTCTGGGTGTTGGGACTGTGAACGGGGTGCGGGACCCACGAGGCCGTGTTTTTCCAAGATTATCGCAATGGTGCGATCCATTCGATGAGTTTCGGAATCCAGGCGTGGGCCCCACCCGAGCTGGCGTTCGGTGAATAGTGCCTTTTCACCGGGTGTCCGTTTCGGATGAGCGAGTAGTCGATTCCGCTTGTTTTTCCGAGGGGATCTCCGTGGTGTTATCCGCTCGATGGGTTTCACAATCGTTGTGTGGGCCCCACTGAGCTAGCTATTGTGAATAGTTTATTTTTCACCGGTGCTCCGTTTCGGGCGAGTAAACAGCCTATCCTGCGTGTTTTTCCGCGTGGAACGTGATGGTGGCATCGGTTTTGGCCTAAAAGGTGCGCAGTGTGGCATTGTGGTGGGTCACTCGGGGTAGCGACATTTGGACCACCAGTGGTTGAGGTTTCTCCCATGGTTCGTTCCTACGAGGGTCCGTGTGGCATCAAAACCTTCGTATGGGTTTGTGATCCTCTTGATGGAATGTTTAAACTGTTAGAGTTTTGGTATCCCTTCGGTGGGCCCGGAGCGGATCCTCTAGCATCTTTTCCCTAGATCGGGTTCTTGGTATCGCTGTGACCGCTTATTCACGGGCGGCGATCCCCTATCTAGCAGGTTAACCCCATAGGGTTTGTTGCATCATCGGACATATGATCCCCTACGCGGTGGGCTGTGCTCAGTAGGGTTGTGGCATCATCGGGTATACAATCCCCTACTCAGCATGATGCTTATAGTAGGGTTGTAGTATCGTTGGTTATACGATCCCCTACTCAGTGCTTGGTGTCGGTAGGGTTGCGGTATCGTTGGTTATGCGATCCCCTACTCAGCACGTGGTTTCGGTAGGGTTACGGCATCGTTGGTTCGATCCCCTACATTGCGAGTTATACCAGATAGGGTTCCGGTATCGTCGTGTCCATCTTTATATGGACGATGATCCTCTATCTGAGTGTGAAGCTTCTATCGAGCGCCAGATTGGGTTGTGGTATCCCCAAGCAGATCCTGGGTGTGATCCCCTATCTGTGAGAACTACGTATGCCGGATCGGGTCGTGGTATCCCCCAGCGGACCCTGGGAGTGATCCCCTATCTGTGAGTTACGTATACCGGAGTGGGTCTTGGTATCCCCTAGTGGACCCTAGCGGCGATCCCATATCCGAGGAGTTTGGTGGTTATGGTGTTGTAGCGATGTTTCCTTAGTGATGTTATCCGACGAGTGTGGTCTCTTGAGTGAGCGTCTGAGATGTTTGTTTGGGACCCGATGGAGTGTATCTCTCGGATGAGTGTCATCTGGTATGATAGTGTTCGTGTCGTGTACTCTCCTGGTTGGGGCAGTTGCGGGTGATGAGGTCGGTACCTCTTGTGGCTTTGTGGCGTGATCTGTGTATATCTGGATTGTTCAAGGTGTATGTATGGGAATACACCTGAGCTGAGCTAAGCTGACTAGTTGTGTTTAGCCAAGGATGGTCACGAGATGGAGTTTATCTCTCGTCTGGGTTCCCTCTGGCTGGGTTGAGCGGAGTATTGCCTTTCAGTTCCTCCCTTGGGTTTTGGGTTTTTGGGGTTCCTTCTGAGTATGTTTATACTCACCCCTTCACGGGCTTTGCCCGCACATGTTTGTGTCTTATCCAGAGCACAGGCCTTTTGACGGAGTCCCAGGAGGACCCGGAGCAGGCGGAGCTTAGTGAGTGAGTTGACCGGGGTGTCTACCGGAGCTATGCCGAGGGATCTTTCCGGCGGGTGTTTGTGGCAGCATTCCCCTTCTTCAGAGCAGGCTGGATGTTCTTTGTAGTTTTCTTTGGTGGGCCCTGTTTTTTCCTATATACTTTTGTTGTTGCACTCTGGTTTGGGATAGATTGTATGCATGAATTTACTTTTCAGTTTCTATATCTCTACACTGTTGCATGGAGGTGTTTGTGGGTGCGTGTGTATAGGTACCTTAGGCTAAGGCCTCCCATGTGTGTGATAGCCTACTCAGCGCTGGTCGCAAGCCCCTGTCCTATTGGAGGTGGGCTTGGGGAGTCGCGGCTCGAGCCCCATTGGGTCGGGTCGTGACAGAGTGGTATCAGAGGAGGTTCCACCTTTGGGATCTCAGAGCGTAGCTGGTCTAGCTGTGATGTTGGTTAGGGTTGCATTGCGGCAGTGTTAGGATGTTTCGAGTTTGGATTTCAGGCCAGGGACTCTAGTGTTGGTGCGGCGGCTGACGTATCCATACACCAGGACTCTGATAACCTGCCTTCCGACTCGGGACATTCGTACACTGGTCGCGGGGACATAATGGTACATGGATCATATAAGACTGGGTTTTGGGGTTTTCTTTGTCCATCTTGAGTCATCTCTCCATATATACTCTTTGACTGTGGTGTGTCTTGAATGTATAGAAGGATGCCTCCACGACGACAGCCAGCGAGGGTTCCGCAGCAGGATTGTGCTGACGACCCGCCCCGTGTAGAGGCTGTGGACTAGGGCGCAGGTTCTGAGGGTGCACCTCCAGGTGGTCTGCCGGTTAAGCCACCACCTGTCGAGCAGCTGATTCTGCCAGCGGTGTAGGACGAGGTTGCACACAGGCTAAGTGCGCTGCACGAGTTCTAGAGGCAGCGACCTCTGAGGTTTCGGGGTGATCCAGACCCCCAGGCAGCTGATGACTAACTTGAGGCAGTCACCCGAGTTTTCCGCCTAGTTAGGACACCTCCAGATCAGATGGTGGTCCTAGCGGCGAGCCTTCTGCGTGGTTCGGCTGGGTGATGGTGGATTTTGATGATGCAGTCCCATGACGAGGAGATGCTCACATGGGAAAATTATGAGCGGCTCTTCAGGGAAGAGTTCTATCCGGTGACGCTGAGGTCAGTGCGGATTCAGGAGCTTCTGCAGCTTCGGCAGGAGGGCTTGTCTGTGTCGGAGTACTCAGCGAGGTTTATGGACCCATCGTGCTAATCCTTGGATATGGTTTGAGACCCGTTATTTAGGGCTCGGACCTTCGAGAAGGGCTTAGGCAGGGAAATCCGAGCAGATGTGGTTTCCTTGTGCCTGCCAACCTATGCTGGATTGCTGGAGCAAGCGTTGGTGGTGGAGAGTTTTCTGGTTGAGTCGATTCCCCCTGTTAATGCAGGGCACTCGAGGGCTGAGACTTTTTCAGTCGGATCGGCATCTGGTAGCCGATGACAGACTCAGGGGTCAGGACGTGGTCGACGTTTCAGGAGGTGACCCCAGGATGGAGGATCTGAGGCTCAGGGCTCGCAGACCAGTTTTGGTCATCCGCAAGAGAGGCGGTGTTATGCTTGAGACGGTCGGTGACATCTTGGTAGATATTTTCCGACCCGACGTGCTGCTGAGAGGGAGCCGGTCGATGGACCGCCTTGGCAGAGGCAGCGCCTCAAGCAAGGAGGTCCGCAGGGCGACGGACGTGGCGGTGAAGCTGGTGCAGCAGGAGGCAGTGGTAGGCAGTACCAGTTTCCACCACCCCCACCCCCAGGTGGTCCATGCCAAGCTCAAGGAGCTGGTCGCCCAGGGTGAGGACAGCTGCATTCCCTGGAGGCAGTCGACTTAGAGGCACCGCTGATGGATAGAGGTACGCCTTGTGTCTTTTCTACTTACTGCAATAGTTTATCAGACACTGTTTAGCGGTACACTTTCCTTCTGTGGCTTGCTCGAGTTTTGTTCAGGGATTTGGTAAGACCCTGTGTGGGTGTTGTTCGACATTCTTCGAATGCGTGAGGAAGAGGGATCATTCCCCCATAGAGACGCGTTTTTGGTGACGCGATTAAAACCATGCGGGCGAGTCAGTGCCGCCCAAAGCGGATAGTATTGAGGTGTGGTGGATGAGTCCCTCTGACTTATGCATTCGGTCATAGGTGTTGGTTGGTGAGCTCGCTGGTGTGTGAGACCCAGTTGAGAGTCTAGTTGCTTTCCTTGTGCTTAGGTCTTTTCAGGGACGAAAAGTTCTAAGGGGGGGAGAATGTAGCGACTCGGATTTTTGGCCCTGTCAGACTTTGGAATATTTCTACGAATAATTCCAGAGCTAGGCGCGAAGACGGCGTGCGATTCCGAGGCCCGGTGTGCCCAGAATTAATTTTATAAAAAATATTAAGTATTTTTATACCATGCACGTGGCGGGGGTGTGATATCTCCTAAAATGATAGCTCATAACGGGAATCTGAGGGCACAGTTGTGTCCGGAACGTGCCGTTTACCCTAGGCGAGGTGTAAACTTTGCGGGCGCGGGCCTGCGGTGAGAAACGCCACGAGGGGCATTTTCGTAAATAAGTAGCGAAGTTAGTGTGCAAGCGTCGGCTCGAATAACTTCTGAAAGGAGTCTCAGATGGAAAATTTGAGTCCGTCGTTGCGTTCAGAACAACGCGTTTACCCTAGGGGTGACCTTACTTTTGTTCTCATCGGGCGTCGGGTCCGCGGCAGGTTTGGCGTCGGCGGGCGGCTGATAGAAATATCAGCCCCCCCCCCTTTTCGTTCCTCTCGACGTTCTTCGTCGTTCTTTGCCGCCGCTCCACTGAATCGAGCAAATGAAGCGCCCACGAGCTCAGAATTCGACGGCGGACGTTCCAGGAGCGCGCAACGGAAGCTCTGGAGCGCGGATCTAGGGCAGAACGTCGGCGTTTCGCCCGCGAGGTAGGAGGTTTGAGTTTTACAATCCAGGATCCCATTTTTGTGTTGTTTTCCTTCAAAATTTCATAAGGTTTGTATAGTTCGGGTCCCGAACATTCCAAAACATGTTTCAGATCTGAATTTGGAGCACTGGGGTGCTCCCGGTGGCTCCTAGATGTTTTCCTGCGAAAACCCGGTTTTCCGGCGACGATGGGCGGCGGCCATGGAGGAATCCGGTGACGGCGCTGAGGAGCGGAGGAATCCGGCGGCAGCGCGGCAGAATCCGGCGGCGGCGCGGTGGTTTCCGGCGAGGCTGGCTGTGGTCCGACCAGGATTTTCCGGGGGTTCTTTAAACCCCCATAACTCGCAAACTGTAACTCCAATTTGCGAGCCGTTTGCGGTGACGTGCTACTTGCGTCGAGACGGACCTTTTGAACTCACTTTAAGGGTTTAAGGGTTCAGGATCGTGGCCCGGGAGTTAGAAACGTCGTATAAAAAAAATAATATTTTATTATTTTACGACTTCGGGCCGTTGTAACTTCTACCCAGAGCATCCCATTGACGTGCCGTCAGTGGCGTTGAGACCCTAATGGTACAACGAACTTTTTGAGATGGTTTCCGGGTGTTGAGACTATGAACGGGATGCAGGCCCCACGAGGCCGGGTTTTGGCGTTTGCGGAGAAACGCAGCTTTTGCAACAGGAGTCCGATTTTGGAGGATGAATAGTCGACCCTGTGTGTTTTTCCGAGAGGATCGCAATTGTGCGATCCGTTCGATGAGTTTCGGAATCCAGGCGTGGGCCCCACCCGAGCTGGCCTTCAGTGAATAGTGTCTTTTTCACCGGGTGTCCGTTTCGGACGAGCAAGTAGTCGATTCCGCTTGTTTTTCCAAGGGGATCTCCGTGGTGTGATCCACTCGATAGGTTTCACGATTGTTGTGTGGGCCCCGCATGAGCTAGCTACTATGAATAGTGCCTTTTTCACCGGTGTTCTGTTTCGGGCGAGTAAACAGCCTATCCTTCGTGTTTTTCCGCGTGGAACGAGATGGTGGCAGCAGTTTTGGCCTAGGAGGTGCGCAGTGTGGCGTTGTGGCAGGTCGCTCGGGGTAGAGACATTTGGACCAGTAGTGGTTGAGGGTTCTCCCATGGTTCGTTCCTACGAGGGTTCGTGTGGCATCACAACCTTCTTATGGGTTTGTGATCCTCTCGATGGAATGTTTAAACTGTTAGAGTTGTGGTATACCTTCGGTGGGCCCGGAGCAGATCCTCTAGAATCTTTACCCTAGATCGGGTTCTTGGTATCACTGTGACCGCTTATTCACGGGCAGCGATCCCCTATCTATCAGGTTAACCCTGTAGGGTTTGTGGCATCATCCGACATATGATCCCCTATGCGTTGGGTTGTGCTCAGTAGGGTTGTGGCATCGTTGGGTATACGATCCCCTACTCAGCATGATGTTTATAGTAGGGTTGCGGTATCGTTGGTTATATGATCCCCTACTCAGCGCTTGGTGTCAGTAGGGTTGCGGTATCGTTGGTTATGTGATCCCCTACTCAGCGCGTGGTTTCGATAGGGTTACGACATCGTCGGTTCGATCCCCTACATCGCGAGTTATACCAGATAGGGTTCTGATATCGTCGTGTCCATCTTTATATGGACGATGATCCTCTATCAGAGTGTGAAGCATCTGTCGAGCGCCAGATCGGGTTGTGGTATCCCCAAGCAGATCCTGGGTGTTATCCCATATCTGTGAGAACTACATATGACAGATCGGGTCGTGGTATCCCCCAGCAAACCCTGGGAGTGATCCCCTATCTATGAGCTATGTATGCCGGAGTGGGTCTTGGTATCCCCTAGCGGACCCTAGTGGTGATCCCCTATCCGAGGAGTTTGGTGGTTATGGTGTTTCAGCGATGTTTCCTCAGTGATGTTATCCGACGAGCGTGGTCTCTCAGGTGAGAGTCTGAGATGTTTGTTTGGGACCCGATGGAGTTTATCTCTCGGATGAGTGTCATCTGCTATGACAATGTTCGTGTTGTGTACTCTCCTGGTTGGGGCAGTTGCTGGTGATGAGGTCGGTACCTCTTGTGGCTTTGTGGCATGAGCTATGTATATTTGGATTGTTCAAGGTGTATGTATGGGCATACACCTGAGCTGAGCTGAGCTGACTAGTTGTGTTTAGCCGAGGATGGTCACGATATGGAGTTTATCTCTCGTCTGGGTTCCCTCTGGCTGGGTTGAGCGGACTGTTGCCTTTCAGTTTCTCCCTTGGGTTTTGGGGTTTTTGGGTGCCTACTGAGTATGTTTATACTCACCCCTGCATGGGCTTTGCCCGCACATGTTTGTGTCTTGTGCAGACCACATGCCTTTTGACGGAGTCCCAGGAGGACCCGGTGCAGGCGGAGCTTAGTGAGTGAGTTGACCGAGGTGTCTACCGGAGCTGTGCCGAGGGATCTTTCCGGTGGGTGTTTGTGGCAGCGTTCCCCTTCTTCAGAGTAGGTTGGACATGATTTGTAGTTTTCTTTGGTGGGCCCTGTTTTGCCCTTTGTACTTTTGATGTTGCACACTGGTTTGGGATAGATTGTATGCATGCATTTACTTTTCAGTTTCTATATCTCTACACTGTTTCATGGAGGTGTTTGTGGGTGCGTGTGTACAGGTACCTTAGGCTAAGGCCTCCCTTGTGTGTGATAGCCTACTCGGTGCCGGTCGCCAGCCCCTGGCCTATTGGAGGCAGGCTTGGGGAGTCGCGGAACGAGCCCCGTTGGGTCGGGTCGTGACAAGGTACAGATAGCGCAGCTCCTGAATCGTCCACCACAGATCCTACCTGAAGGGTAGGTACCAATAGCCTCCATGATTCTCTCGCCCGTCAACCTCCTCCGAGTGAAGTCCACCACCAGGTACCATCCAGTCCTCGAACACCCGGCCTCCGTCAGCGCTGCCCGTCGTCTACAACCAACACAACGAGGTGCGGGTATAGCCCGTGCAGGGGTGAGTATACGATACTCAGCAGGGACCCCGAGACCCTCAAGGTCTCTCTGAATCCAACAAAGATAACCACAAAGCAGAAACTCAATAGATAACCCTTACATAGGTATAAGCCATTACTTATACCTAAGTTATCAAGTAACCCATCTCTATCATGAGTAAACACAGAAGTTATATACACAGCTCAAACCAAAATTTACATTATCGAAATCGTAACTGCTGAAGAGCCCCATCTCTAGAGAGTACAGTGACCCTGGCATGTCTCCGAGGTACTGCACACTAACCTATTACTGCTGAGGTACTCCTCCGGTCGAGTACCACGGGTCAGCCACCCAAACACAATAGTGCTTCCTACCGGGGTCTACCACCCAAACACAATAGTGCATCCCCCCCTAATATCTTGTAGAGGTACTCTCCGGACGAGTACCGCGGGTCTGCACCCAAACTCAGTAGTGCTCCGTCCTCCATGGGTCTTCACCCAAACAAAGTAGTGCTCCGTCCACTGGGCTAGTCGACTCACTCCAAGTCGAGTCAGTCAAGTAGTCATCAGGTCTCAGCCGGCTACACGGTCTCCGTACTCTGTACGCTCGTCTCTGGGAGTGTCTTCTCCATGAGCTACAGGTCGATACTCCAAGTATCACAATGTCCCACGAATAAGTATCTCAAAGGACCACCTCGTCATAGGGGTCTCAACGCAACAGACGGTGCTTCAATCGGATGCCTGGTCTGTGAGATATTAGCCTTTTCGTCCCCGGGGCCCGGTTGGTTTCGTGTGCGAACCAACCCAGCCGTATCTCACCTTTACCCCAAACTCTTATAGGGTTTACTCATAGGGACCGTTTCTCCACGTGATCATCGACGCCGCTGACGGTTCGTCAAACAGACGTCCAGTCTGAATGTTATCAGCTTTACCATTCCAGGGGCCCGATTGGAGTTCGGGTACAATCCAACCCGGCCACTATCCAACTGCATCCAAACCTCAGGCAAATTCTTCCGAAAGTACCATCTCATCAAGAGGAATTCAACATGATAGACGACGCGTCAATCGGACGCCCGGTCTGTGAGTTATTGGCTTTTTTGTTCCAGGGGCCCAGTTGGTTTCTTGTGCGAACCAACCCGACCGAACTCTGACTGCGTCCAAACCTGGAGCGGATTAACCCAAAAGTTTTGTTTCACTAAGAGGAATCCAACAAATTTGACAACACGTCAATCATACATCCGGAGCTCACGTTATAAGCATTTCCGCTCCGAGGGCCCGGTTGGTTTTGTGTTCAAACCAACCTGACCATACACAAAGTTCTCCGAAAACCTAAGTGTAATATACCGAAATGGTTGCCTCGATGCAAGGATCATGTCGCAATTGACGGTGCACCAATCGGATGTCCACAGCCCATGTTATGGGAAAAAGACCGAAAGAGTTCCAGAATAGGGGGTTCGGGCCCGGCCCGATACGCCATGGGTCAGCCCGAACCGGGTCGACCCGACCCGGGTCTAGGTCTGGCCCAATAGGGAATGGCCCGGCCTAGCGGCCCGGCCTAGCGCGCTCGGCCTGGCCAGCGTGGCCAGGCGGCTCGGCCGTAATGGCCGAGCGGATGGAGGGGGGGGGGGGGCGCTGCCCCCCTGTGTGTAACCGGGGCCCCCATGTGGGGGGCCGCTCCTGTCGGCCAACAGGGGGTTATGACCCCCGACCCTTCTCGAAAGCCGGACGACATGGTCCAGCCGCTCGGTTGCTGCTGCCGCGGGACCGTCGGGGTCCCTCCCTCCTGCTCCGGCGCCGGCGGCCGGAAGCCGGCCGCTGATTCCTGCTCCGGCGCCGGCGGCCGGAAGCTGGCCGCCGCTTCCTGCTCCGTCGCGGCGCGACGGCTCCGCGCCCGTCCACCGTGACCCCGCTCCGGTCGCGGTCTCCTACAGGTTCTCCGGTGCGGCGCGACAGTGTCGCGGCTTGTTTGACTTCAATGGTGCGGCGCGACGACACCACGCCTCTTCACCCAATCTCATAGTTTCCGCGCGGTGCAACGACACCTCGCCTCCTTTCACGTGCTGCAACAAAATCAAATAACCAAGGGGGGAGGAGGGTCGGTCGTGTTTGTGCGGTCCGACCTCCTCCCGTTATTGTGATAGCAGGAGGCCCAATTGAAACAAAGAGAGGCGACGAAAGTAATCACAAACAAACAAAAACCCCTACCTCGAAGAAAAGGATGAACGAAAGTTCGTCGCGGAATTGAACGTCGCGGAAGAAGGCGTCGCGGAAAGAGGATCGTCAACATCGTGGAGAAAAGATTCGTCGGCGTCGCGTCGTTGTTCCCGAGGATGGAGTCTCTCACCAGCTGCGGAGAGAAAAGAAGACGGTACGACGAACTCCCCTTTGCGGTGACAGAGTTCTTTGTCGAAGGCTCGGCGTTCTTCGCGTTCTTCGTTGTGGAAGAAGAACTTCAAGACTTAGAGAAAATCCTCCCAAAATCCTCTCGCACAACCAAAAAAACACTAATAAAATAAGCATTGCATTATTTTATTACTCATGCCAAACGTTTGGAAATTCAAAATTGAATCATTCAATTAATTGAATTAATTGAAAGTTTAAACCGCCCAATTAAAGAGGCGTTTAATATTTAGTTAAACGCAAGAGTTGACTTTCATTTATTGGGGGTGCGGGTGCGTTAACTAATTAAAAGAGGGGGGTTTGAGGAAGATAAAAAGGTGGGGATTGTGTGGGCCCCACCCCACAAATATCCTACCTAGTGTAGTAGGATATAGTGGGTCCCACTCCAACCACTTAGCTTAGGTTAAACTACTTTAAATAAAATAAAATTGGTTGCACCATTTTATTTTATTCTTTACTTAACCCCAAAATTTTAATACCACACCTGAGCAAACGCAACCCCAAAAAAGGTGTTCCTAAGCAATTACCGGCATTGCGAGTTCATCGGTGCCCTCGAATTTCAATTCCGAGCACCGATTCAAAAGCTAGAAAAACCCACTCGTTCGTTCACCGAACGTACCCAAGCCTAACTTCAGAAACTGATTCCGGGAACACAGGGCCTCAGAATCAGGCGCCATCAGAAACTGAATTCATGTAAAATCCCAAAGAAAATTAAGAAGAAAAAAATTCCTTGAATTTTACGGGTCTTTACATTACTACCACCTCAGGGATTTACGACCTCATAAAGCTTTAACACAAACTAGAGTTACAAAAGCGGTACTGAGCACGCATCTGAGCCTTCCACTCCCATGTGCTCACCTGGAGGTTCCCGTTCTTCCAATGAAATCACACAAGAGGAAACGACCGTCATCGTAGGACCGCTTCTGTCGATCCTCAACTATTACTAGAACCCCGAAAAGTCACCCCATCGCCAATGTCCAGCTCCCCAAGGTCGATGATATGCGTTGGGTCAAGCATGTATTTTCCCAGTCGAGATACATGGATGTCGTCGTGTACCTGGTGAAACTGAGTTGGATGGGTCAAGCGGTAAACCACCTCACCTACCCTGATGAGGACTCGAAAAGGTCCACTGAACCTCGCAGGCTACTTGACGCCTCGGCCACAACTCCATAGACCTCGTCGAGGTGAGACCCGTAAGAAAACATGGTCACCATCCTCAAATTCCAGAGGTCTCAAATTCTTGTTAAGTACTGAAACTCAAAACTCCTACCGCCATGAGGGTAATGTTGACCGACTCAAGAGTGATCGGTCGCACCCTCCTATGCATGAGTTTATCTGGTGTTGCCTAGTGTTTCCTTTTCGCTGACCAAGGAAAACCATTCCGACATTGTAGTTAGACCACAACCTGTTTTCCTAATACAGTCAATATGAGCATGAATTTTGAATCCAATCCATACCGAGACCAATGTCGTAAGGCCTTGACACTGCCACCAAGAGATTCCAACTAAAACTCTTGTCTCATGGGTCAAACCACACTGTCGGCGTAAGTGTGATTATCGAGTCTCCTCCCAAGGTATCTCCAGACGTGAGGGTCAAGTCTACAGCTTATCGGAAACTCTAGGTCCAGAACAAGATTCATGGAAGGAAGAAATGATTCACATCAACGTCTGTTACTATGGAAGCTAGTAGTGGACACAGAATTTCCCTTGAATAATTTTTAGAGCCATTGGGTCACACTCCTTGACCGCATGCAGCCGCAATTTTCCCCCACACTCCAGCTCCCTGAGCCTGGCGGGGACAACTAAGGAGGGTGGTTGTAGCATGTTAAAATGTACACCACCTCATGCTGCTCTACTAGATCTACCTCCACGTCTGATGCTCTAAAGATTTATCTATCCACAAAGATTCCACTTCTTGAAACCTTTAACACGCCTGAGTCTCTAAGACTGGCGCCAGTTTCCTGTTTCTTACTACACTGTGCAGTCTTCATCTGCTCCTGGATGATCTGCACCTTCTTTTCCTCCGATCTGTAAGAGATGTTAAGATTTCTCCTTTGCCGAAAATAGAAAATTGGTCTCATCCACTGGATGAACCACTCCCATTTCCTAAAACAGTCAATCCTGACATGAATGATTCATTCATTCCATTGATGACATTGTAAGGCCTCGATGCTACTACCAAGAGATCCAACCGTCACTCTGGCCTCCAAGGGTCGAGTCACACTATCGGCATCAGTGTGAGGTCACTGGGTCTTCTCCAGTAGAAATCACGAAAGTGAGGTTCAAGTCAATAGTTTAAACCGGGACCTCTCAGTATCAACCAAACAAAAGGACAGGAATGAAAGTGTCACTAGGATAATTGTCTTTTATTACTGCACCTCATAGTACAAAGACACAAATACAACAGCAACATGGAACTAGAAGTGCCAAGAACAAAAGGAATCCACTAGTTTTTCTCTTGTACACCTGCTCCTTGAGCTCTACTGCCTTGTCCACCGCTCGGTTATTGCACAAGCACTCGCCAATGCTTCTTCCTCGGTGGATCCTCCAATGCCTGCGGATCAACTGTGCGGGGAGTCGGACAGTCACCTGCCAGGTGACCCCTCCTGCCCCATTCATGACACATCCTGCTCCTCATACGGATGGTTGTGGTCCTCTTGGACCTCCCCATCATCTGTCTACTGCCCACAGATGACTCGGCTACTGATCTAAAATCATGCGGAAAATGAATCAGCTCCTGAACACGCTCGAGGTGTAGAGCCACTGGTATAAACTCCACCCTGAAAGAAGGTATCAAAGTCTCCCCATCTGAAGGTCATCCCGTCGCAAAATTGGAACAAGTGGCTCCACCATCTCTTAGCTGCTGCCTGAAGGAGGCTGGCAGCAAAGATCACCATGAAGTCTGCTGGCGTCCCCACTAGCCTGAAGACTCTCACCACAGCCTCAAGCCAATCCTCAGCCGCCTGCGGGTCCATCTCTCCCTGGAACCTGGGTGGCCTCTGGCACTAGAACATGTGCAACACACTCAAGTGGCATGCATCACCTACTACTGGGGATGGTGGCATCGATGGCCCAACGTATGGTAGTACCGCTAGTGCCTCCATTGGTGCCTCAACTGCAAGAGGGCTCTATACCGAAGCCTCATCGCTCGGCAGGCTATCAGTACATACATCCCTCTGGGCTCCAGCTGGTCATCCGTGGGAAGACATCCTGAAAGAAACAAACTTGACACGATCAAACAATTATACCTCGTGAGCTGACCTGGTTTGAGCTGTTTTAAGGGGAAAACTTTTTAAAACACACACGCAATCAGCGTTTTCATGCACAAAGTTGGAAATCAGTTGTCAGGGTCCTGGTGTATGGATACGTCGGCTGCCCGCACCAACACTAGACTCCCTGAACTGAAAGCCACTCTCGGTACCCTTAACACTATTGCTTCATAGAAAGAAAATATCAGAGTTATAATTTATGCAGTAGAACTGACTCCTCTGATACCAATTTGTCACGACCCGTCCTCGGGGCCCGTGCCGTGACTACCCCAAGCCCACCTTCCATAGGCCAGGGGCTGGCGACTAGCACCAAAGGCGTAAATCCCGATAACTGGGAAGACATTGCCTTTATAAAAGTAAACAAAACACCACAGATTACAAGCACAAGTAAAACACTAAGTACAAAAGAAAGTGCTGAAGGTTAAAAGGGCCAGAATACAAACCCAACTGAAAAGTACAACTACTATTGAAAGGAAGTACAACAGAAAAGAAAAACAGCTGGAAGAAAAGAAGTAGCTCTTGGGTCATCCACCTTGGATCCTATCTAAAGGGTAGGTACAGATAGCGCAGCTCCTGGATCGTCCACCACGGATCCTACCAGAATTGTAGGTACAGATAGCCTCCACGATGCTCTCGCCAGTCAACCTCCTCCGAGTATCGTCTCGTCGTGAAGTCCACCACCGGGTACCGTCTAGTCCTCGAACATTGTTCTCACCTGTCAACCTCCTCCGAGTGAAGTTCACCACCGGGTACCGTCCAGTACTCGAACACCTAGCCTCCATCAGCACTGCCCGTTGTCTCTAACCAACACAACGAGGTGCAGGCATAGCCCGTGCAGGGGTGAGTATACAATACTCAGTAGGTACCCAGAGACCCTCAACATCTCTCTAAACCCAACAAGGATAACCACAAAGCAGAAACTTAATAGATAACCCTTACTTAGGTATAAGACCATACTTATACCTATGTTATCAATTAACCCATCTCAATAATGAGAAAACACAAAGGTTATAGACTCATCTCAAACCAGGATTTTCATTATCAAAACTGTAACTGCTGAAGAGCCCCGTCTCTAGAGAGTACAGTGACCCTGTCACGTCTCGGAGGTACTGCTCACTAACCTAAGACTGCTGAGGTACTCCTCCTTTCTAGTGCCGCGGGTCAGCCACCCAAACACAGTAGTGCTCTGTCCTCCATGGGTCTGCACCCAAACAAAGTAGTGCTCCGTCCACTGGGCTAGTCGACTCACGCCAAGTCGAGTCGGTCAAGCAGTCGTCAGGTCTCAGCCGGCTACACGGTCTTCGTACTCCATATGATCGTCTCTGGGAGGGTCCGCTCCACGAGCTACAGGTCGATACTCCATGTATCACAAAGTCCCACAAAGAAGTATCTCAAAGGACAACCTAGTCATAGGGGTCTCAATGCAACAGACAACGCGTCAATCAGACGTCCGGTCTGTGAGATATTAGTCTTTTCGTCCCTAGGTCCTGGTTGGTTTCATGTGCAAACCAACCCAGCCATATCTCAACTATTCATCGAACTCTCATAGGGTTTACTCATAGGGATCGTTTCTCCACGTGATCACCAACGCCGCTTATGGTTCCTCAAACGGACGTCCGGTCTGAAAGTTATCAGCTTTACCATTTGAGGGGCCCAGTTGGATTTCAGGTACAATCCAACCCAAACACTATCCAACTGCGTCCAAACCTCAGACTATGTATTCCAAACGTTCCGTCTCATCAAGAGGAATTCAACATGACAGACAGCGCGTCAATCGGACGTCCGGTCAGTGAGTTATTGGCTTTTTCGTTCCAGGGGCCCGGTTGGTTTCGTGTGCGATCCAACCCGACCACACTCCGACTATGTCCAAACCTCGAGAAGAGTAATCCAAAAGGTCTGTCTCACTAAGAGGAATCCAACAAAGTCCACGGTACGTCAATCGGACGTTTGGAGATCAAATTATAAGCGTTTCCGCTCCGAGGGCCCGATTGGTTTTGTGTTCAAACCAACCCGGCCATACCCAAAGTTCTTCGAAACCCTGAGTACAGTATACCAAATTGATAGTCTCGATTTAAAGATCGTGTTTCAACTGACGGTGCTCCAATCGGAGGTCCACAACCCACGTTATGGGAAAAAGATCGAAAGAGGTCTGGAATAGGGGGTTCGAGCCCGATCCGACCCGGCCAGATACCCCCTGTGTCGGCCCAAATCGGGTCAACCCGACCCTGGTCCGGGACCGGCCCAATAAGGCGTGGACCGGCCCCGCCGGCACGGTCCGGCAAGGCCTGGTGGCTCGGTTTGGCGCGCTCGGCCGGGCCAGCGTGGCCAGGCGGCTCGGCCGTAACGGCCGAGCGGATGGAGGGGGGGGGGGGGCTGCCCCCTTGTGTGTAACCGCGACCCCCATGTGGGGGGCCTCTCCTGTCGGCCAACCGAGGGATACGACCCCCGACCCTTCTCAGAAGCCGGCCGACCTGGTCCGGCCAGCCGGTTGCTGCTGCCGTGGGACAGTCGGGGTCCCGCCCTCCTGCTTCAGCACCGGCAGCCGGAAGCTGGCCCCCGCTTCCTGCTCCTCCATGGCCCCGCTCTGGCCGCGTTCTCCTCCAGGTTCTCATGTTTGGTGCGACGACGCCGCGGCTTGTTCGACATCAATGGCACGACACGACGGCACTGCGTTTCTTCTCCCAATCTCATAGTTTCTGCGCGGTGCAACGACACCGCTCCGCCTTACACGTGCCACAACAAAATCAAACAACCAAGGGGGAGGAGGGCCGGCCATGTTCTTGCGGTCAGACCTCCTCCCGTTATTGTGATAGCAGGCGGCCCAATTGAAAAAAAATAAAGTTGACGGAAGTAATAACGAACAAACAAAAACCCCTACCTCGAAGAAAAGGTTGAACGAAGGTTCGTAGCAGAATTGAACGTCGCGGAAGAAGGCGTCGCAGAAGGAGGATCGTCGGCGTCGAGGAGAAAAGATTCATCGGCGTCACGTCGTCGATCCCGAGGATGGTGTCTCTCACCAGCTGCGGAGAGGGAAGAAGATGGTACGAAGAACTCCCCTTTTTGGTGACAGAGTTCTTTATCGAAGGCTCGGCGTTCTTCGTGTTCTTCGTCGTGGAAGAAGAACTTCAAGACTTAGAGAAAATCCTCCCAAAATCCTCTCACAGAACCAAAACAACACTAATAAAATAAGGGTTGCCTTATTTTATTACTCACGCCAAATGTTTTGAAATTAAAAATTGAATCATTCAATTAATTGAATTAATTGAAAAGTTTAAACCGCCCAATTAAAGAGGCGTTTAATATTTAGTTAAATGCAATAGTTGACTTTCATTTATTGGGGGTGCAGGTGCGTTACCTAATTAAAGGAGAGGGTTTGAGGAAGCTGAAACGGTGGGGATTGTGTGGGCCCCACCCCACAAATATCCTACATGGTGGAGTATGATATAGTGGGTCCCACTTCAACCACTTAGCTTATGTTAAACTACTTTAAATAAAATAAAATTGGTTGCACCATTTTATTTTATTCTTTTACTTAACCCCAAAATTTTAATACTACACCCGAGAAAACACAACTCCAAAAAATGTGTTCTTAAGCAATTACCGGCGCTGTGATTTCATCGGTGCCCTCATATTTCAATTCTGAGCACTGGTTCAAAAGTTATAAAAACACGCTCGTTCGTTCACTGAACGTACCCGAGCCTAACTTTGGAAATTGATTCTGGGCACACTGGGCCTCAGAATCAGGCGCCGTTAGAAACTGCGTTCATGTAAAATCCCAATGAAAATTAAGAAAAAAAAATTCCTTGAATTTTACAAGTCTTTACATATTCTATAGTTTTATAAAATCATTTATGGAAAATAATATATATATTTTAATTTTTAGCATTTTTTAATAATGGTGATGAAGAAACCAATGTAATAAACTATTTGACATGTCATTTTTTTAAAAAACCAACATGATAAGTTATTTTCCATATTACTTTTAATAAAAATGACATGGAAAAATATTCCATGATATGATTTTCTATTCCGGTTTTTAACATTTTTTCAAAAAACAACATTAAAAAATCTTTTTTAAACATTATCATGACAATTATGAAAAAATCTACAAGTAAATTATTTTCAACTTTTGTTTTAAAAATACAATAAAAATAAATTTTCATGTCAGTTATGAAAAAATGACATTAAATAACTTCTCCAGAAGTGTATTTAATACATTAATTTGTATTAAACGGTGTCCAAACATTATTACAACATCCTCTAGAATAAAATCAAAGGGTATCTCACATTAAACCCAAAAAAACATATCTGAAAACCCCCTTTTCACACTACTATGAGGAGTTCAATAAAATATTCCTCACTAAATATTTATCCCAAACAATTCATATGAAAATATATTGATAGTTATCAGTTCTAAAAATATACCGATAAATTCATCAGAACAGATAAGGTCATATTTACATAAATCACAATGTATGCCTCTAGTTTTATTACTAACCCTGACAGTAAAAAAATAAAAGATTCTTTATTGGACCAAAACCATTTCATTGAATGGAATTATATAAAATATATTTTAGAATCTTTGAGGAAATGGATCTATTTTAACTAATAGTGAAAATAGAATTGGAAAAATCTTATTTCTCGAGAGATTGAAGTAGGATGATTAGTTATCATAAAAAATGAAAATTCTCAGGGAGGAATGAAATTATTATCACCTAGAGAACAAAAATTTGCAATGAATCAATCATAATATTTCTTAAAAGGAACCCAATTTTTTTCATGTTTGGAAACAATTATAATCATGTTAATATATTTTTAGTATGGGTGAAGTGGAAGGAAAATGAAATGGATGGTAAAAAAATCCATCCTTATACACCACTAACACTTTAATTTTTCAAATACAAAGATTTTGATAATTATAAAAATAGATTCCCTAATGCAAGGGATATAAAGTATAATATTACCTAAAAATGTCATAAAATATTACAACAAACAAGAGACACCCCAATCACTACCATTAAATAAAACCATGATAACGAATTTGTTGAAGATATACTTAATCTACACTCCATAATTGGGAATATATTATTTTAATGTAGTTCACAAGATTTGTTTATATCTTTATTTTTTTAAAGAATTTTAATTCATCATCTCAAACTATAGATATGGAATTATTGGTGAAAACTTATGGTTGTGTTATTATTACATCCAAATTATACTAATCTTCTATGATCATTATTTTTAGGAAGATACTTCTGATATATCATGTTCATATGTCCTTTGTATAATTTGATGTGATATTGGGATGCATTTGATCTCATATCCTAGATATAAATTAATTTTCTTGAATAATGAGAAAATATTTCATGTAAAAAATCATAAAGTTCTCAAATATTAGGTAATGTATTATTTTAAGCACCATTTGGAGGTAAATTATATAATATGGGTATCTATAATGAAAAATAATTGACTCTATGATCAAAATATTTGGGGGAAGTCAATATTGATTGCATTTATATTTTAAGAGAACATGGTTATTTTCCAAAATAAACTTCATGGACATTCACCAAAATGTGGGGTTGAGTTGTTTAACTGAACTCATATCCGGTTCTATACCAATATCATAGAGCCCTTACTAAATAGAATTCTTTAAATTGTATAAATTAAATATAATATTTTGGATATTCTAGAATGTTTTTTATACACCCAAGTGATTCATAATAGTTTTTAATAGTAATATATCAAAAATAAAGATGTATTGATGCCTCTTGGAATATATTATAATGTATTTTATTTTATCATGATCAAGAATATGTATCTTTGACCCCATATTGTGATTTTTTTAGTCAATATTGAGGTGATCAATATTTTTTAGTGGTGGGTCATAAATATAAATATCATTAAATATGGTTTCATATATAAGATATACCCAACAAACATTTTAACACATGGTATGAACATTATTAATTAATGATAATTCCATTTGGACTCACAAGGGCCCTTGAAATATTTATGGATTTAATGAATAGTATCATTAGTTTTTATCATGAAAGATTATTTGTATTATTGATTGTTGATATTTTTGTATATTCTATGCAAAAGGATGAACATGAAGAGAATTTTAGGATTTTTAAAACAACCCTACAAAAGGAAATGTTATATACCAACATTAGAAAGTCTGAATTATGGATGTAAAAAGTATCCTTATTAGGTTATTTAATTGAAATAGAGGGTATATTTATGGATCTATCAAAAATAGAAGCAATTGAAAATGGTCAATTCCAACAACTATGATATAAACATTAATTTTGATTGGATTAGCACAATGTTACTTGTCATTCATGAGAAATTTATAATTATTTACCAATCCAATAAATATATTGAATTAAAATTCAATAAAATTATATAGGATGAATGGATATAAATAAATACTCTATGAAATTTAGAACATATCTATCACAACACTTATTCTAACATTACACTATAGTGGAAAAGGAATTGTTTTACAAAATAATTAATAATTTAAGAGTTTATAACGCATCCTCAAAAAAAATTATAAGATAATTTCTATTTATTTATTCCAATTTAAAACTCAGGATAAAAATTATCCATTGCATGATATGGAGGTGGATACATCATTATCTTTATTAAAAACCTAATGTAATAATCTTGTTATTGAAAAGTATGATATGTATTCAATACACAACAGTTGAATGTATATATTCACTCAAAAATAAATAAACCTACACCAAAAGAGATGGATAAAACTGGTCCTTGACTTGATCAATATAGTTACCACCTAATGATTGGACCAAAAGGTTGTTGACTCTCAAATCAGGAAGTATCGTGTATGTTTTCTATAATGAGGAATAAAACAACCAAGAAATCATGTGTTTTCAAAGGATGAATCATGAAATAATAATGTAATATTAGAAATCCTATCGTAATCAAATTATGAATCAATAATTCATCTACCTTAAGATAATGGAAGCATCATAGCAGGCTTTGGAGTTATATAAGAAGGATTAGAATATACCAGATTTCAACATTGAAAAATGTTTAGTCTAAATATTTTGTAACCGCATATTTTTCCATTAAAACTAGAATTAAAGAACGAGTTATTTTATCACACACTTAACTAATCATTATCTACTAATTTATGTAGAAAAATGATATATAGAGTTTATAAGAAGAATTTATGGTATGAAAACCTCAAAAGGGAGATTCTAGATTATGTATCTCGATTCTTGGTATTCATGTAGGTTAAGGATTGATAAATGAATTATTTGTGGATGACCAAAAAATTACCCACATCATTATTGACATGGATGAATATCAATATATATTACCTCATTGAACTCCTAAATATTTCTAAGTTCAATATTGATATTTGAGTTGTAATCAGTTTCATTACGAATTCAAAACATTTTATTACTATCATAGAATATTTCCTAATTTACCAACATGGTAGGATATACATAAAGTAAGTGGTAAAGAAATATGGTTCACCAATTTCTATTATATCATATCAAGATAAACATTTTACATATTTTTTTAAAAAATATAACCATTGGTATTTGGAGACAAAGTTATGCTTCATTGTCTCTTACCATCCTTTGAATTATGTTCAATCCAAAAGGCTCTTACAAACTCTAAAACCCAAGATGATATTATGTTCGATGGATTTAATTGGAAGTTGGGATAAATAACTTCTCCTTGTAGACTTCTCATACAACTATAGTTTCCATTATTGCATCCATATGGATATTTATGAAGCTCTATATAGGAAAATATATAATACACCAACATTTTGGGATGATGTGGGAAGGGGTAATTATATTTTAATATAAATTTCTCAGAATATGATAGATAATATACAATATATTTAGTAATATATTAATGATTCAAAAATTGAATAAAATTATATGAGGTTAAATTTCAATGAGAATTAAAGTTTGAAGACAAAGAAAATGTATTCCTTTAAATATTTCTTGGGAATATATTTATTATATTTTGAATATATGGTATATTAATCTCTATACTATAAAATCATGTGTTTTTATGAATTTGTTCAAATAAACATAATTTTTTTCAATACCTCACGTTACATGTAACATTTTGTTTAAAAAATGTTGATACACTATTAATATTATTATTTAAACATTCCCATTATAAACAACATGTTCAAATTTGTGTTATGAACATTTTTTTATAAATATTTATACTGGTTTTATTAATTCAATCATATTCACAAAAATAACTTAATTTTTAGTGAAGTATTTATATGCTTCAAAAATAAAGTTTCCTCAAAAAATGTTTTCATTTTTGTAAATAAATAGGTAAAGAAATTTTTGAAACTTTTATAAGATATATCTGAAAAACTAAACATCATCATTGAAATGTAAATTTCAAAATAATCATTGAGGGATCTTTTGATAATTTTACGAAACAATTATGGTTTTTATGAATAGTAAAAATAATGGGTTTTATTGAAAACAATCTTTTTATTTAAAGCCATTACGCGATCCATTTTATTTTAAAATTATTTCCAAACCAATAGAAGATAAATTAGATATTTATTAAGAAAATTGATTTAATTGTTATCAATTTCATATTCAACTGTTAATTTAAATATTTTTAAACATAAGATAAAAAATTCTTTGGAAATGTTCTTCTTCATCGCTTCTGGAGTTTTAATTTAAAATTAAATCTTGCCTCCTACATGAATTAAATTTGGAAAAGTGGATTCCATTTTAAAAATAAGAATAATTAATATTATATAATAATTATAACACTGTTTTTGGTTATAATGAATTATTAAAATAATAAAAATTATTTAGTATTATTAACGTTAAAATGTTGTTTTGTGCATTACATGACCCTAAGTTAAAATTAATTTTACCACTAGATGGTTTATTTTTTTGATAAATTTAGATTCAAATTTATAATTAGTGGGTAAATATTTTTAAATATGTCGCATTTTATTTTCATTCTTATAATATATGTCACCATGGTACATAAATTTGAATCTGTTAAAGGCGTGAAAACTAAAATTGTAAGCTTTTATAAAGTTAAATACAATTGAAAACATATTTAAAACATGTTTTGTATTTTTGGAGGTGTTTCTAGACAATATATTTTATCTAGTTATTTATTTTTCAATTTTATAGGTACTTGGGGTGAGAGTGAATTTCCATTATTGAATAGTTTTGTGTATTTAAAAAAATTCTACTCTTCCTGAATTATAAAATTTTGTTTCCTACCCTCACTTAATCCCACCTCATAATCTATTCGTCTCAAAAAATACTTAAAAAACTTTATTCCAAAAAATCTTATCCTGTTTGTATATTTTTTTCTTCCCAAATGACCAATCCTAGGGTCTTTAATAAGATATCCAAAAGAGGTTTTTTATAGAAAGGTAATTATCTTCACTAACCCTTATACTTTTTTACTTATTATATTACAATAATAATTCATTTCATAGAAAAATAAAATATAATAAAAAGTAATCTAAAAAATAGAGAGATGTTATTAAATTTATGTAATAACTTATATCCATCTCCCCTTCCATCAAATGGGAAACTAAATCGTCGATTGATTGTATGACATAATACCACCTCGCGAACCAATGTAAATCAATTCCCATCACCACATATCAGAAGGAGATATAATTATGGATTTATATTTAATATATGACATTCATAAAATAATTGTATTGCTGGAATTATAAAATATAAAATACCTTGTTACATTATATTCCGTTGAAATATTATAACTTCGCTTGTGCATATGATATACAACCACCTTGTGGAGCGATGTGATCTGTTTTTCAATTACTCTTTAAATTAAAGGTAATAAGGAAAAATTTAATTTATATATGTGATATATATTACATTATAATAAATTTTAAAAGTGATATATTATTTTTCTTCATTTTATTGAATCTGTTGAAAAAATGAGGGAAATATTCATGCTTATGTAAGACTTACTGTCTCCATGAATGATGTAATTCATTTTCTATCTCAAACATTAAGGGATTAAATTTAACACATATTTAATTAATATATTTTATATTTATATCATGGTTATAATTTTATATAATATTGAACCATGATAAAAGTAAAAGTTGTAAAAAATACAAACTAAAACATACATGAAAAATGAAGGAGTCGTTACCCAAAACCTGAATTTAACAAGGAATTTTTATTAAAGAGATAAAGATGTTCATTAGTAAATCATATATGGTAAGATATATATTATTATATTTCATTAATTTATTTATTATAACACTATATTTATTATATAGAAGGATCAAAATTTTATGAAGGAATTCCATACTTTTGGTGAGGGAATCTTAAATCACTTTAATTTATGTGGGACACATGTCATATTCCCCACTTGTTTTTTTGTGTAGTTTATATACTACCCAGAATGTCCTTTATGATGATTATTATGTAATATAATTGGATTTACGTAACACCCAGGAATTTTATAAAAACAATTTCTGAATTAATTTAATTTCATCAAAATATTGTGTTAGACACAAAACCAAGTTTAAATGAAACACAACATACTATTGATATTTTATTATTTAAGGGGATCGTTATTTCCATTCCATTGTAAAAGAAAGTATAAAACCATCAAATAAATAATAAAAAAATATGGTTTAAGTTTTTATATAAAATTAATTCTTTGGTCTTTAGTTAATTATAAACAAAAAACAATTGAAAATAAAGTAAATCTTTTTCTAAGAAATAATTTTTATGCCAACAAAAATATTATATTTATGTAAATTAATAAAATCAGTTTTGGTAAAAAATTTTAATGGAAATTATATATTATACCTTAAATAAATTTGTTTATATTCAACTTATGCATTTTTAATTCTAGGGATAATAATAAATCCAAATTTACTCTTAAAAACAATACTTTTAGAAAAAAAAACAGTTTTATTGCATTTTCTGAACATATTTTTAAAATGAATTTTTAATATTTTTATAAAATGTATTTGGGAAAAATAAATTTATATTTTAATTCATAGTGTAAAAATTATGTTAGGGTGGATTTTTGAATTTTTTTGAAAAGGTAATTTTTTGATGAATAGTGAAAAATACAAGTTTTATTTATGAAATGTCATTTATTTTAAATAATTGAACATAAAATTTTTTATAAATTATTTTTGAAATTAAAATTATTTTAATTATATATATATATTAATGAATTTATTTCTATTATAAAAAATTTCATATTGAATTTTGAAAAAATAAACTTTTTAAACTTTTGATTATCTTTTCTTTGAAAAACTTTTTTTCATTGCGTTTAGGGGTGTAAATTTAAAATAAAATTTCCAAATAATCTGAAATGACGTTTTAAAATTGGATTGTTTATTTAAAATAATAATAATTTATATTTTTTAATAATTTTAACTTAATTTTTACCTTTATGAATAATAAAATTAGTAAAATATTAATTACTGTGGTTAAGGTGAAAATGAGTTTATCATGGGTTAAACTAAATATATTTAGGGTAAAATGACCTAAAAAATTATAAAACACAAATGGGGATTAAATATTTCAACCTTATATCATCCAATGTCAATAAATATCCTTTTTTATTCTACTTCCATGAGAAAATAATGGGTGCAACATTTTCTTTTAAAAAATTCAATGTGTGTCCTCTCACCCGCTTATAAAAAGTCACCAACTCTCCTCCAGTAATCACACCTAAAAAACATGTAGTTCATATAATCCCTTAAAAATGAATTTTAAGATTTTATAATAACACAATTATCTTCCACATACAGAGACTTTATAAACACAATACATCTCTCCTTCCATTCAATGGGATATAAAACCGTCGATTGTGTGTACATTGAACTGCTGCCTAACGAACCAATGTTTTTGGTTTTCCATCACCACCTCTCAAAGATGAAAATAATGATATATTTATTGTTTATATATTGTTTTTATGATATTATAATACATATATAATTATAATACCACATCTACCATCATACCTCCCATCTCGTTGGAAAACGTTAATGTCGGTCGTGTGTACGACAGACTTCCACCTCATGAACCAATGCGATATTTTTTCGTTTCACTATTAAGAATATGGTAATAATGATTGATTAAATTAATAAATATTATATTTTTACTATATTTATAATTATATAAAAATTATATCTCGCACACCATCTTACTTCCCATTCAGTGGGTGATAAGAAAACATCATTCGTGTGTACAGTGGACTACAACCACACAAAGAGATGTCATTTATTTTTCATTAAAGCTATACATTGATGGAAATAAGGGTAAATTTAATGAATATATTTGATATATATGAAATAAAAATCATTCTATAAATTTAATATATTATTTACCTTTATTTCATTTTATTTATCGAGAAAATTGAAATAGTGTTTGTGAGTACGTTCGGTCAACCATCTCCACGAATATTTTTTCTCATTTCCTATCACTTAATATTATGGATTAATATAAATACATGTATAATGAATATATATGATATTTATATCATTTATAATATTTGATATTTTATGGAACCCTAATCAGGATAAGAGGACTGAAAATCAAAACATAAGTGAAAAATAAAATAGTTATTACCCATAAAATTATTTTAATAAGGCATTGATAATAAGTGGGTAATAAAACGTAATTAGTAAATCATATATGGTATGATATATATAATTTTTTTTATTAAATATATATATTATAAATTTATATTATTTATATAGGAGGTTCAAACATGTTTGACGGAAGTCAAAACTTATGGAAAGGGATTTCCATCTGACTTTTTTTCTCAATGAGACACATGCCATATTAACCACCTATTTCTTTTATGTATGGTCTATAATTACTAAAAAATTATTTTATGGTTATTATAATTATAATTATGGTAATTTAGATATTTTTAGGATCTCTCTTTCATGGTATTTAAGGTTTAAAAGTTACCAAAATAGTAAGATATTTTTGTCTCACTTCTTTTTCTTTGAGACATATATTTTGTAATACAGATCCATTGTTTCTTGAGGTGTATATAGAGCCTATTTGACATAAAATATCATGATTTTCTTTATTTTAATTATATTTTTTCCATTTAATTTTATTAATTGCTAAGTGTTATAATTAAAATATGCTAAAGTTGTAAGGGTTTTGTGATATAATATCATCATCTATTAGGATTGTTTATGTTTTGGATTTTATGATGAAATCATTTGTTCCATCCCCAAATAAACACGTTAATTTTATTATTCTATAGTAATGTAATGTGAATACATTCCCATCCTAAATTTTCCTCACATTATTTACTCAATATTTCAAAAGAATATTTTTTTAAAAATAATTTTTCTTTTTCCCCTTGGTCGAAAACTCGTATTCTTCCATATTAACATTTTTTAAAATTTTTTTAAAAAATGTTTTAACATTATAAAAAGTATTTATAAAATTTATCCATACCCATGTTTGAAATTTTTTAAATTTATTATAAATTTATTCTTCATCTAATTTTTTAAATTTTCTTGTTTTCCTTTTACCAACAATGTGAAAGTAATAATTGTTTTAATATGTATGGAATTAAATGAATTTTTTTCCGTTAAGACAACTACATTTTTTAATGTTTTATTTATATTTTTCCATGTTTATTTTCAAGAAATTAATTTCAAAAATATTTTATACATTTTTTTTAAAATTGTTTTCAAATTCAAAAGGCTATTTGTTCATGAAATATTCCATGTGCCTTTCAAAATAATTTTCCATATAATACAACATCAATTGATGTAGCTTATGATTTAATGGGGAAAATACTGGATGAATCCAACCTTAATCTTTATATAGATGGTTAACTTTTATATTGATGAAATTTTTATTAAAATGGATTATTTTACATGGTTTATTATAATAAGAATTGATGAAATATTTACAAAACCTGTTTTTTTACATCAGATATGATGTGATGATATAATGAGTTTTTATGATATGGTGGAACACATAATTATTTCATTCATTATGTAATGGGGGGAAGATATTTTCTTCTAATTCATTGGGTAATGATTTATATCACATGATAAGATAATAAAAAAGCCGATGTTCAAGATTCACTCTGTGAAATAGGTGTGTCCTAATAAACTATGGGTAATAGGTGCATCATGATCCACTATGTTGATAGTATTAGTAGTTAATCTTAAAATATGAAATTTTATTGTATATTTATAATGGTTTCAAAATTTAATGACTTGGGATTATGGTTCATGGTTTATTTATGATTATTTGCCACTATTATGAACCATGTTTTATGAAATGATAATGATTTATGTCATGAGTCATGTTTAGGATCTATAATTGTTTGGGTATGAACTTCAGAATTTATGTTCATACTCACATACACTTGTAATTGTCTTATGATTTCATATTCTCATATATTTATATCTTCTTTGTTAACCCTTACTGAGCATATAATCTCACCCATTCTTATGATTCCTTCCTATAGTTATGAATAAAGGTATTATATATTATATGTCGAAGAAGGTTTCTATTTATGAAGTACTTAGTGGGATTTGTTGTAGCTGACTTAAAGTCCAATTGTTTTTGTATTCATGTTTCCAAACACACAAGACCTAAATTATTTAAGTGTGGATGATCATTTTATATAATGAATACTCATTTAGTAAGATGTAATATTTATTTATGAAATTTTTGGGCCTTTAAAATTGGTATTAGAGAATGTTTTAGCAACCATTTAGAGCCAGTATGAGAAAAATTTAGTGTGATCACTAGGTATATTTATTTGGATATAGCTAGTGATACGTCTAAGAATTAGTGAAAGTATTAGTCAAAGTATAAAAAAATGTATTGTAATTTTGGTAAATGGGAGATCATGTGGTGTCCATGAAATTGCTATATCTATTAGGATACTAAAAATTAACATGTCTTAGGCCTATAGTTTTTAACAACCTAATATTTTTTGAAATATTTTTTTGAATTAATTAAATATTTGTGTTATTTTTTATTACACGTAACACTGAAAATAGTTATAATATATATATATATATATATATATTAATGAACTATGTTTAGATTTCATTATATAAAATTATAATTTAATCGTGCACTACCTGCAATATGATGGTTAGATTTCTCTATACATAACACTAAGGTAAGCATACATTTTAGGTAATACTGACTTTCCTCGATGGCTGACAAAACATGTAAGAGAAAGTGTTACAAAATAGTAATCTATTATAGAATAATACATAACCTAACCATTAAATTATATTTTATGAATATTATTAGATGAATTAGGTAAATATATGGTTTCACAAAAATTTATAATTAATTTATTGGTTCCAACTTCTTTATAAATGAATATAAGAACCAACTGAATATAAAAGAGTATTTTTATAGAGAACTTCTATTATGCCCACCAATTATTGTTAATCTAAATAAATTAATTTAAATTAGTATGTAATATTAATGTAATATATATGTTATAAAATAAATAAAATATTTTTGATATTCATCAAATAGATTTGATAGACACAAGATATGAACGATCCCAATTTTATGCTTAAAAACCAATATTTTTTTCTTACCTTCCTTTAATAGAGAAAAACATTTAAATATAGTTTTTTGAACTTTTAGAGAATTAATATTTTAAATTAATCTTCATTTTTAAAATAGAAACATAAAAATTCGGTCATCATGAATTTTTTGTATTTTTCTTTGAAATTTAATTTTTTTATTGAATAGCTAAAAATACTAAATTTTAACTCAAAACATATTTTTCATATAATTTATTTATATAATTAAATTACATTTTGAATTTATTTTAAAATATAATTTGATCATATTTTTAGTAATTTATCCAATTTAGTTCATCGGACTAAATTTTATTTTTAAATTGTCTATAAAAACATTGCAATAGTTTAAAAGTTTTTAATTTATAAACTTGTATTGTCGTCCCATATTCGGGGATATATTTAAATTAATTTCTGACCCATATTTGATTTGAATTTGAAAAAATGGATTCCATATTTTGAATCATCATCATTTATAATTTCAAACAATTTCAACTTTGTTTTTTTTAAAATAATAGTGAAAGAAATTAAAATTAATTACAACAATTAAGGTTACATTAAGCTTAATAAGGGACTTAACCATGTCTTTAAGGACAAAATAGAGCGAAAAACATTCCCGAAATCTATTTTATGGACATATTTTGACACTAATATCGATTTTATTGATAAAATATCAATAAAAACATATGTTTGGGGTTTCCAATTTCCAAAATATTACAAGAGTTACACTCCCTCTCCATTATAAAAGGCATAATCTACTCCCACTACCCCACACATCTCAAAGATCTTAATATTAGACAAAATCATACCAAATAACTCCCCAAAATACCTCTCTTACTCCTTAAATCTTTGTTTCTTCAAAAAACATTCCATGTAATTCTTTTTGTTGAAAACCAAAATGAGTTACCTGATTAAAAGGTACCACCCTCCCTCAAAATCATTTCATTAATTTTCATTCTCTATTTTCTTAAATATTCTCATTCTAATATTGTATAACAACATGAGTATCCTCAATATACTTTCATGTTTTTATTCAGTTTATTTGAAATACACTTACAAACAGATCCATCTAATTGGTAACCAACATACTCTTTACGTGTGTGGTTGACTACCACCCTACTAAGTGATGATTGTTTATTTTTTTTCTTTTCCACCTCTCATGGGGGAAAATATGATGGAAAATATATTTATATATGTTATATATAAAATTTATTTTTTCTTTAATGATATTTAATTCATATAAAAAACATATCTTTATACTTTCAATTTTCTGTTAGTGTAATAATTTTGTTTGGTGAAGTGTGGACTACCACCCCATCAAAGCGATGTGATTCGTTCATATGAAACATAGAATGAATTAAATATTTTTTTACTGAATATATATGGTATAGATTATATAATAATGATAATTTAATAATGATATATATTTTTTGTGTGTTTTTATCTGTGGGTGTCTTTTACTTTCTTCCTTTCAATGCGACAATTAAACAAAAATACTGTTCATGTGTGTGTACGACTTACCGTCTCCACGAATAGTGTATCTTGTTTGATACTTCAATATTATATGTATTATTATAAAACATAAATAATTAATATAAATTATATAAAAATAATGTTTTACATTCTGAAAATCGTGATATAAATATGATGACCAAATATATAAAAAATTGAGACACGTGAAAAAAAGCGGATATTACCCGAAGAGAATCCTTAAATATAATTGTTAAAAATAAGGTAATATAAAGCCATAATAAATAAATTTACGTTATTATTAGTAATAATATGGTTATTTTACATATTTATAATAAATTTATATTTATTACATAGAATTTTTGAATGATTATGACAAGAGTCAAGACACAAGGTAAGGGCATTTAATCTCACTCACTATTTCTGTGAGATACATGCCTTACTCAAGACTTAATCATTTTATGTGATGTATATAATACTCATTAATGTATTATATTCCTATTATAAATAATATATGGGTATTTAAATAATCATTTTATGATCTTTCTATCAATGGTTTTAGGTTTCAAAAGTTACCAAAATGGTAATGTAATTTTTGTCTCCATTTTCATTCTTTGAGACACATGCCATGTTGTGCGCCTATATTTTTATATAAAGTGTATATAGTGAATTTTACATGTTATATCATAAATATAATTCCATTAATTATATATTAAGATTCATGTAATTTCAATTTCATAAATGCTGAGTATGATTCAATGTTACCAAGTCGAAAGCGCTTATTAAAAAATCACATTTCTTTTTAAGGTTGATTATGATTGTGATTTATTTGATGAACTACTATGATTTATATCTCAGTAACAATCAAGAAATTTATTTTCCTCTGGTTATTCATGATATATTCATGTATTGGTACCATTTTTAAATCTTTGGTACATAACATAGTTAATGAAGTGTTTATAATAATGTCCAACATTACCTCTCTCTTCGGATTGAAATATGTGTTCATTCAAAACCATGTCTTCTAAAAGTTTTCTAAATAAAATTATATTATTATACTATTATATTTGAAATAAATTTTTACCCTTGTTTTACCTTTCTAATAGAGAGGGTTTTTAATATGTAATCTTCTTTTCATTTTTCGGCCAAGGAACCTTTCCAATTTTTTTATGGTGTAAAAGGAATAATCATTGTATTCGGGTTTATCTGTCGTCAGGACCAACATTCCATTGAAGCTTACTTTAAATGATTAAAAATTTATTTTCTTCCAAAAAAATTCCCTAATATTTTTAAAATTAATTATTTTAAATTATTTTCAAAGAAAAATGTTTTCAAAACATTTTCGATCTATTTAATAAGGTTTCAATAAAAATGTTTTTTTAATTAATTTAAATATTATTTTATATGTTTTCAAGTAAAATGGTTGTCAAAAAATTTTATTCTTTATTTGCAAGTTATATTCCCCTGAAAATAGTTTTCAAAAGGTTCTAGTATTTTTAAAATGAATTTTTCAAATAAGTATGGATATTTTTTCCATGAAATATTTTTGAAAGATATTTCAAAATTATTTCCCATATAAGATAACATCTATTGGTGTAACATAGTAGTTTTTGGGAAAATGAATCAATTTTTCAATTACAATTATTTATCTAAATGGTTTTTGTTCAATGTCATGTTTTTTTCAAAATCTATTTATTTTTCATGGGTATATGCTTTTGAAACACGCTTATTTTAACGGGTTATGTTTATGACAAAATTATTATGAAATATATAACTTTTTCCATAGGTTATGATATGATTACATGTTTATGATACCAATTTCATTTCATGGGTTATAATATTATTTTTTATGATTTTGTGTAAAATATATGTAGGATTTCCTTATAATATGGGTGGAATTAATATATCCATCCATTGTAATGGGTAAATATATATATATCTCATGAGATACAAATGGATGGAATGAGGAGTGAACTCAGTCCAGTATTACAGGGCAAGAATGATGAGTGAGCATGGTTTAATAATGTAGGGCTATAATGGGCAGTGAACCCAGTTTAGTAAAGGACTTTTTATACTAATATGGTCTTGGTAGTGAGGCTTTGGCTACTATGGAAATCATATCACATGCTTATTTGTTTTCCATATTTACATTTTTTTATTCCTATGTTATGATTTCATGGATTATGTTATTTATTTATTTATGATACACGACTTATGAACTGTTAATATTTATTCCATGAGTCATTTTAATTATCTTTTATATGTTGGGAATGATCTTAAAATGTTATTTTCACATTATCAAACCCATGTGATCATGTTTATGCTTACATGTATCCATTATTTAGCCTTACTGAGCATCTGAGATCACCCATTTTTATGTTTCCTTCCCATATTTATGAAGATATGTATTTTCTAGATGTTCCTAAGAAGTGTTATAGTCATGAAGAACCCGGTGGTGAATAATATAGATAACATACATACTAGTGTTTATGTTTCCATGTTTTCAATGGCACTAACCTAATACGATCTTTGGGAGTCTATTTGTATTATATTTTTTGTATTGTGGAACTTTTATGTAACATTAATGTATTTCAAGACTGGGTCGTTATAGTTGGTATTAAAGAAAAGGGTTAGTTAAATGTTTGAAGCTATGATGAGAAAACAATATTGAGATCCTTAGGTATATTTATAAGGATTTGTCAAGGGATGTCGCTAGGGATAAGTATATGGATGAGTTAAAATTTAGTAAAATATCAGGTAAAATTTCTAAAGGATATATTTAGTGGTTTCATATAAATACATACCAATATGGATACTACAAGTATATGTGGCTCTAGAACATATGTACCTAGGTGTAACATCACTGATGAGATGTTCCCGGCCTAATTTAGGGTAATTTGGTATATGACAATGAGTCATGCTACGCACCTGGTTTAACACTCCTTGGGGATATGGTTTGGAAATTCACAAAACTCTTCATGAACCATCAGTAAGTATTTAAATATATGGTGGATTTAAATTACCTTGGATGAACCCAGGGTGTCACATATTAAGAAAGGTGTTGTGATTTATACATCCTATAAGTAATTCATTTCATGACTATGTGGTTTTATTTTATGATAAGTAATGCTCCCCCAATTCTTACGGGTTAAGTAAATGGAATAAACTTAAAGTAACTATATTAACATTGAATGTGATGGATTATTTTCTGAGAAGAAGTAATGTTCTATGATCACTGGAGTGAAAGATTTTCTGATCATGCAAAATCAATTTTCACAAAACATGATTAACAATGTGTACCTTAAAATACTCTTGGGCTCTCTAAGGAAGAGAAATAAGGAGTTTGTTGGGTTTTAGAGTAATGTATACCATGGAAAAAAATAATAATTGGTTTTATTTCTGTCAATAATGTGTAAGGAATCCCCTAAGTGAATGTATTAGAGGAAAAATAATTTTTTTGACTATAATATAGAAGTGTAACGACCCAAGCATTCATTAATAAAAATCCATCTTGATCTAATTAAATGTCTTTTTATGTAAAATAATTATATCACATATACACTTCTTGGTTTCTATGTTTTTTTATTTTAAAATACTGTTATTAATTGTGACTGTTGCTAATATAATTGTTGAATAGTGATCATAGGATTAGTATAAATATAGGGCTTTAACGAATACAATTTACACAGGAAAAGGAAGAGATGACCTCATCCAGTAGAATTTTCCTATAGGAAGCCCATTTTGTGGAGCTCGGAAAGGAAGTGGAGTCATTGGGCTTCGCTCTTGACTAATCCCAAGCTGAGATTCAACATGTTAAGCTAGAATGGAACTGTCTACGGGTGATGTAGAAGTTGATAGTGATTACCACCCGAGCGATATTTTCTAAGCCACCTCAAGAGTCTCTCACCATCGCACACCTTACCCTTCGGTCCTATGCGGGTGTTATTAGGGGTTATGTAAGAAGACCATATCACCATTATTATTTGCGTTATTTTTGTTTATAATTATGAATATACATTCATTTTATTATTTTAACTTTGTAAATTTTTTTTATAGAACAAATATTATTTTTAGTTCATATCTAACTAAGGAATCTATTTTGATGAATTAATAGATTTTTTAATTAAATAATATTCTAATAAAATATTATTATTATTATTAAATTGATTTTTATTAAATATAAATGATCATATAATTTTATGAATTTAGGTAATTTTTATTAAGGTTTGAAAGTTGTTTTTGTCAAAAACAATGATTTTTTGAAATATTTCAGTTTTTATTTTAAAATTGAAAATTCACATATTTAGAAACTTATTTAGATAAAATGAATATTATTTTTGTAGTCTAGGCAACGAAATTATCCAATAGTTGTTTTTTCATAATTTTCTTAGACAATCGAATTTTTGGGTAAAAAATTAAATAACGTTTAATTATATAATGTGTTTTATGAAATAATAATGACCAAATAGTGCTGTAATAAAATAAAATAAACATTATTTTTGGCCAATATATCTTTTAACATTAAAATAATGGGATTTTATGTTTGTTTGATTTATTTTACAAAGCCTTAGTGGACCCTCCAAGACTTATAAAACCTTTTATCTTTTTAAATTGTTTTCCTCGAGAGTGCAACCCACCTCCACATAAGAAAGCCTAATATTTTAAAAAGTTAGTAAATTGTAATTATAAAATATTTTTCGACACTATACTTTGAGAAAAACCATGGGAAAATACAATGGGCTGGATTTTTGTTTTGATTAGTTTAATGTTTGGTGTCCCAAACCTAAATAATAAAAAAATCCCTCTCCATTTCTATATAACCCCACAAAATATCCCACTTCTTCTTCACTAAAAACCATTTGAGTACATAAAAACTCTTCTATCCTTTCTCTAGAATCCTCACAAGGTTCCCCAAGCTCTCACGAAGCCTCTGTCTATCCTCTCTCAAGCATTTGGGATCACATTTCCAATTAATGGATTCCTTCCTTTCTCACATTATCCAATTTTATAAATATTTTTATACCCTTTTATTTTCAATTATAAATGTTGGGATATGATTTAAAACCACCCCTATACTATACTCTTTATTTTTTAATCATTAGATACCCCTTTCTCTTTCATTGGTTCCTTCCATATATACCCGTTACCATACGGAAATTTCGTAAGGGATTTCTATCTCCTCATTTATATTCAAGGAATTATTTTGTATTATGAATCAATATTCCATTACATATGTTGTGAAGTTTATATATATGACTCAAATTACATTAAATTTCATCTAAATATTATGCGGCACCCATTTCTCTCTCATAACCCATTTTTATGAAGTCTTATGTCACACCGTTATGTTGCAGAAGTTGCACCGTGATTTTCCAATCCAAAATTATTGTGTAGTGAATACCATGTCCATTTCTCTAACAAAGGTATTCACCTTTATGAACATTTACATATTGATGTAAGAGTTTCATGTATCAATTCTAGATTCTTTAATAGTGGAATAAATTACGATTTTTTATGAATCCATGTTGTATGATATTGTGGGACACTTATGCATGAAATGAAATGTTTAAGAAGGGTGTGGCCTGATAGCGCTTCAATGCATTGGGTAAAGTATACTATCATGATACATCTTGTTAAATGAGTGTTGAATTATGATAATCCATGTGAAATAATTATTTACTCGTGCTTCATGTGCAATTAGGGTTTACTCATGCTCCATGTGCAATGAGCCTTGCCTCATAAAAATATCATATTAAATGTTGTTGTCACATCTCCATGTTTTGATTATCATGCTTTATCATGACTTTATGTTCATTTTTATCTTGTTCTCTATTGATATTCTTATTTTATAAAATGTATTTTTATTCCACATGATATTCCATGTTTATTACCTTACTAGGCTTTATAGCTTATCAATTTCTTATGTATATCCTCAGGTTATCCCATTCAATGTTAAGTATGAAGGAATGTTGTGGTCATGTAAAGGAAGTTTTCAATAAAGATGTTGTATTTAATATTTTAAGTAGTTATGTAATAATCCTAAGCCCCGAAGACAATATACCTCTCTGTCTTCTAATTTTTATTAACTGAATTTTTATGTAATAAAATTTTTTTAAGTGTCAAATAAAAGAAGGGTTGTTATAGTTGGTATCATATGATAGGTTTAGTTATTTTTTGGAATTAGGATTATAAAACCCTAGTGAAATCCTTAGTGATAAGACTAATTACAATAAAAAATACCTAAGTTTTGGTGAGTATTGAGTAAGTGGTTTATCAATAAAATATATTCTTTTCTAGATATGAGTAGGTAGAGGCGTCTCTAGCATAGATGTACCTAGGAGGGAAAACTCCGACAAGGAGTTTTGAGCTTGACCTAGGGTATCCAGGTACAGTACAATGGGACTTTCTGCACTCTTGTTTGCAACACTCCCGAGAGATATGCTTTGGTAAATTCACAAGCTTATTATGAACAATTTTTAAGGGAAAAATTCTCCTTAGAATATATGTTAGAAGGTGGTTCATGGATAACCTAGATTGATGCATATAGATTCATAAGTTAAGAAAATAAAAGTTATTTATAATTCATTTTTTTGTCCTTGGATTACCCTTTATGTCTTACCCCTAACTTTCCTTTTAATCCATCCAATGGTCGGTAATAGGAAGAATCAGGTTAACAAATGATATAATGATCAATGTGATGATATTTAAAATGTGATGCACAATCCTATGAGAGTAGGAATCACAAAATTTTTCATGAGACTCTCTCAGTTAACTCATTATTTGAATATAAATATGGGTCAAGAGGAAAATTCAACCCCCCCCCCCAAGAAAAAACAATTTTCTATAGAAAGATTCATGAGACAAAGGCCTCTTACTTTTAATTGATAATATGATTCCTTAATCACCAAACAATGTATCAACTCTATTGAAAAGATATTCTCTATCTGTCAATATTATGAACAAGAGAAGGTTCTTTTGGCTGCTTATCATATAGAGGGTGAATTATATTAGTGGTGGACATTGATAAATAATACGAAGCATGAGGATGATATCATGGTGTTGGAATGGAAGGATTTTCGGAAAATTTTTTTTGATAAATATTTCTCTCACACCCTCCGGCTTAAGATGGAATCAGACTTCTTTGCCCTCAAGAAAAAAAGATGATTAATTAATCTAAGCGTATGAGTAAAACATCACAATTTTTGCATGATACACCTCCAGAATTTTCGTTACCCCCAAATTCAAGGTTGACTGCTTCTTTGGTGGGCTGAAACCTAGACTTCGGAAATCCCTTGAGATCCGTGACTTCGACATCTACAAGGAAATTGTCCGATGTGACCTCAAGGTCGAAATGAAGATTAGCGAATCTTAGGGGTATCATGGGGATAATAAGCATAAGGTGGACTTCAACTATAATGGTTCGATGGATAAATCCAATGGTTCTATGAACATCTAGCACCCAACTTGATAATGGTGTGGGTAGAAGAACCCTGAAAATTACTTAAAGGGGACGAGGAAATTCTTTAGGTGTAGAAGAAAAGGACATCTAGTTATTCACTGCCAAAAAGAAAAACCCACGGCTACGAAAGATGAGAGTAATGCTTCGTTCAACTCTCAACACGTTGTTCATTGCTTCTACTACAAAGAACCAGGGCATCTTCCAAATTAGTTCCTCATACCAAGGGTTTTCAGAGAAAACCAACAACATGCAAGGCATAAAGAGAAAGATTTTTCCATCACTGCCACTGAAGTGAACCCCAACAATGAATTGGTGATAGGTATGCAAGTTATTCATTCATGAATAGAAAACATACAATTTTATTTTCGTTCTATGAATTAGTTTGTATCCCTAATGTTTAGCAAAACAATCCCAACACCACCACAAATCATGGAATTAAATATACCAGTGAGTATGGAAAATGGGGAAATCATTGTATCTCATTAATATAACTCCTCCCCAATCTTAATAAGTGGATTTAACTTCCTAGAAAACCTCCTCATACTCCCTTTAGTGTAATTTGATGCAATTCATGGCATGGTTTGGATTTCCCTATATAGATCCAACATAGATTTCTGTGAGAGGAAAATAACTCTCTATATGGAGAATCAACCAAAAATTCTATACAAGTGAAAGGAGAAAGGTCAATCTTCTTTACCACTATCATCTCAAGCATGGATATTACTAGCCTGTGAGCATGCGTATCTGGCTTAGATGATTGAGTCCAAGAAGGCAACCATCCTTGAAGACATGCCTATTTTGAGGGAATTTGCTGAATTGTTTCCCGAGGAATTGTCTGGTATTCCTCTAATAAGAGATGTTGAATTCTCAATTGATCTTATACCTGGAGCATTGCCAATATCCAAGACACTATATATAATGGCTTCTGTGGAGCATGAGGAGCTAAAGAAACAACTACAAGAGAATCGGGATAAAGGTTTTATACACCGAAATGGTTCACCATGGGGTGAACCAGTCTTCTTTTTCAAGAAGACAGATGGGTCAATGTGACTTTTCATTGATTATCACGAGCTTAAAAAAATCATCATACACAGAATGTATCCTCTCCCATGAATTGATGACTTGTTTGATAAGCTATGTGGAGCACAATACTTCTCTAATGTGGATTTTTGGTTAGGATATTATTAAGTTAGGGTGAAGAAGGAATATATCCCCAAGACTATTTTTCGTACGAGATATAGACACTATGAATTCGTAGTAATTCCTTTCAGAATCACTAATTCTCCAGAAACATTCATGGACCTGATGAACAATGTCTTTAGAGATTACCTTGACACATCTTGGGAAGTATTTATAGATGATATTTTAATATACTCCAAAACCAAGGAGGATCGTGAGGAGCATCTTAGAACTTTACTAGAGACCTTACCGAAGGAGAAGCTCTATGAAAAGTACAGAAAGTGTGATTTCAGGTTGAAGGTGGTCTCATTATTGGGTCATATCATCACAAGAAATGGGATATATTTAGATCCCTCCAAGACAGCTGCAATTGAGGGATGGCCTAGGCCAACATCGGTAACATACATCTGTATCTTCTTGGGGCTATCTGGATATTATTGACATTTTGTGAGAAATTTCTCATGATTGTCCAACCCTCTTACCAAGCTAACTCGGAAGGGAGTAAAGCTTTCTTGGAGTGATGAATGCGAAAAGATCTTCAAGGAGTTGAAAAATAGGTTTATCACTGCACACGTGATCACATTACCCACAAGTGGAGAACTTTTTTGGTATTAAGTGATGCTTCGAAGAAGGTATTAGGTTGTGTGTTGATGCATAATGACAATGGAATTACCTATTATTCAAGACAATTTAAATTTAATGAGCATAATTATCCAACACATGATCTGGAGTTGGATGTGGTGATATTATCTTTAAAATTTTGGTGGCATTACCTCTTTGGGGATAAGTGTGAAATATACATGGATCAAAATATCCTAAAGTATATATTCACACATAAAGTGTTTAATATGCCCCAATGAAGGTGGTTTGAGCTGATCAATGATTATGACTTCTCAATCCATTACCTCCCTGGGAAAGTGAACAAGGTGGAATATTCTCTAAGTAAAAGGGATCCATCGATTCTGTCATTTTTTATAATTGGGAATGATCCAATATTCATAGATTTGATGAAGACGTACATGGGAATCATAAATAAGGTAGCATCATTAATCCATTCACAAATGATTGCTCAACCATCACTATTGGAAAGGTTAAAGGATTCTCAATGAAAGGATGTGGAAATTCAGAAAAGAGTGGATGCTATCAAAAATGGAAAATCCTCATAGTTTATGGTTGAGAAGGATAGAATTGTGATATTTTGGTCATGATTATGTGAACCATCTAATATCGAGATAAATAAGGAACTTATGAATGATGTACGTATCTCAACCATCTCTATTAACCTGGGGAGCACTAAGATGTACTGAGATCTTCGAGAAAACCTTTTGTGGGAAAATATGAATAGGGAGATTGCTGAATATACATTAAAGATCTTTTTGTGTCAACAAGTGAAGGATGAGAGGCAAAAGTCTAAGGGGATGATGCAACCACTACCCATACCAACAAGGAAGTGTGAGAACATTACCATGGACTTTGTCACTTTACATCCAAGGACATCCAAAGAAATCCATAGGAAACAATGTTATATGGGTCGTTATGGATTGTCTTATGAAGACTGCTCACTTTACCACGATTTGAGAGGACTTATCATTAGATTAACTAGCATGGATTTACATCAAATAAGTTTTAAGGATGCATGGATTGCCACTATATATTGTATTCAATAATGATCCGAGATTTATCACGATGTTCTGGAAAAGTCTCTCGCATTCTCTATGAACTGAATTGAACTTCAGTACCTCCTGTCATCCTCAAACTGATGGCCAATATAAGGGAACTATTTAGACACTGGAAGACATGTTAAGACCACGTTCTATCGACTTCAAAGAAGGATGGGATCAACATCTTCTACTAGTTGAATTCTCCAAAAATAACAGATTCTAATAGGGCATCTGAATGACACCATATGAAGTCCTTTATATGGAAAAGGTGCAGAACACCAGTTTATTGGGATGAAGTCACTGAACGTAAGCTGATAGGACCGAAAATGGCCAATGAAATGGAAGATAAGGTTAGAACCATTCAACATCATATCAAGGTAGCACAAAGTCGATAGAAGAGTTATGCAAATAACCATCGATGATACCTTGAATTCAAAGATGGGGATATCGTATTTCTACGCATATCTCCGTGGAAGATGGTCGTGAGGTTTGGAAAGAAATGGAAGTTAATTCATAGGTACATCGGCCCCTTCGAGATTCTTGGTCGTGTTGGGGATGTAGCATATTGAGTAGTACTTCCACCTACCATGGAAAACGTACATGATGTTCTTAAAGTATCCCTCTTAAGTAAATACATAACAGAACCTTCACATTACTCTATTCAAAGGTATTATAGTTAGAGGATGATTTTTATTATGATGAGAAACCAGTGAAGATCTTATATTGTAGAGAATAATTTCTACAAAATAAGATAATGTCCCTCGTCAAGGTGTTGTTACGAAACCAAAAGTTTGATGATGCAACGTGGGAATCGAAGTAAATAATGAAGTAGAGTTACCCACATTTATTTTATTGTGGGAAAAGAAAATTTCAAGGGCGAAATTTCTTAATGTGGGAAGATTATAATGACCCAAAATCTCATTAATGAAAATTCATCTTGATTTAATTAAATGTGTTATTATGTAAAATGGTTATATAACATATAAAATTCCTTGTTTTGTGTTTTTATATTTTAAAATACCATTAATAATTGTGACCGTTGATAAAACAGCCATTGAGTAGTGACCACATGATTAGTATAAATATAGGGCTTTAACAAATCCAATTTACTCAGAAAAAGGAAGTGATGGCCACATCCAGTAGAATTATCTCGTATGAAGCCCATTTATCATAGCTTGGAGATGTGGTGGCATAATTGGGATTTGCTATTGACCAATCCCATGTTGAGATTCAACATGTTAATCTTGAATGGAAATGACGATGGGAGAAGTGGAAGTTGATAGAGATTACCACCCTAGCGATGTTATCCGAGCCACCCCAATAGTCTTTCACCATCACACACCTTACCCTTTGGGCCAATGCGGGTGTTATAAGGGATTATTTAATAGGACCATATCACAATGATTATGTGAATTATTTTCTTGTATAATAAATAATATACATTCATTTTATTTTTGTTACTTTTTACATAGTTCTTTTAAATCACAAATAGTATTTTTAGTTAATATTCAACTAAGGAATCTATTTTGATGAATTAATAGATTTTTGAATTACATAATATTTTAATAAAATATTATTATTATAATTAATTTACAATTTATTGAACATAAATTATTGTATAATTTTTTGAATGCAAGTAATTTTTATTAAGGTTTGAAAGCTATTTTTCTCAAAACCCATGATTTTTTATAAATGTCGGTTTTTATTTTAAAAGTGATAATTCACATATTTAGAAAATTATTTTGATAAAATGAATATTATTTTTTGGATCAGGATGTTGAAATTATCCAATGGTGAATTTTTCATAATTTTCTGAGATAGTTGAATTTTTGGGTAAAAAATTAAATATTATTTTATTATATAATGTGTTTTATGACATCATAATGACCCAATAGTGATGTAATAAAATATTATAAACATTTTGTTTGGCCAATATATCTTTTAACATTAAAATAATTTTATTTTAGGTTTGTTGTATTTATTTTACAATGCCTTAGTGGATCCTCCAAGACCTATAAAACATTATATCTTTTAAAATTGTTATCCTAGAGAGATTGACTCACCCCCACATAAGTAAGCCTAATATTTTCAGATATTCAGACTTTTTCCTTATAAAATATTTTTTTTTCAAATCCCCTTCGGCAAAAACAATGGGAAAATACCATGTTCATATTTTTGGTTTTGATTAGTTTAATGTGTGGTGTCCCAAACCTAAATAATAAATAATTCCCTCTCCATTCCTATATAAACCCACCCAAGATCCCACTTCATCTTCTCTCAAAGAATTTAGAGTTTGTAAAACCTATGATATCATATCTCTAGAATCCTCTCAAGGTTCCCCAAGCTCTTAATATGCCTCTCTTTAGCCCCTTTCAAGCCTTTGGGATCACACATCCAAGTAATGGATTCCTTCCTTTCTAATTTTATCCAAGTTTCTTAATATTTTTATGGCCTTTTATTTTCAATTATAAGTTTTGGGGAATTATTTTTCACCACTCCTATACTATCCTCTTTATTTTTGACCTATTAGAGACCCCTTTAACTCTCATTGGTTCCTTCCATATATACCTGTTACCATGCCGAAATTTTGTAAGGGATTTCTCTCCCATAATTTACATTCAAGTAATTATTTTGTTTTATGAATCTAAATTCTATTAACTATGTTGGGAAATGTATCTATATGACTCCCCTTACTTTAAATTTCATGTAAATATGATGAAACACCCTTTTATCTCTATTAAACCATTTTTATAAAGTCTTATGTCACATCGTTATGCTGGAAAAATTGCACGGCAATTTTCCAAGCCAAAATTATTGTGTAGTGAATACCATTCCAATTTCTCTATCAAGGGTATTCACCTTTATTAACATTTACATATTGATGTAATATTTTCATTTATTAATTCCAAATTATTTAATCTTGGAATAAATTATGGTGTTTTGTGAATCCATGTTTCATGATCTTGTGGCACACTTGTGCATGAAATGAAATGTTTAATCAGTGTGCACCCTGATAGCGCTCCAATGCATTGGATAAATATATTATCATGATATGTCATCTTCAATGAGTTTTGATTAATTATAATTCATGTTAAACGATCGTTTACTCATGATTCATGTGAAATGAGCATTTACACATGCCCCATGTGCAATGAGACTTGGATCATGCTAATATCATGCTAAATGTTGTTGCCACATCACCATGTTATGATTATCAAGCTTTATCATTCCTTTATGTTCATGTTTATCTTGTTCTCCATTGATATTAATATTGTATAACATGCATTTTATTCCTTATTTTATTCCATTTTTATTCCCTTATTGTGATTTTTAGATCACCACTTTCTTATGTATGTCCTCAGGTTATCCCATGCAATGTTATGTACAAAGGAATTTTGTGGTCATGTAAATGATGTTTTCAAAAAATATTTTCTATTCCATGTTTTCTGTTGTTATGTAATGATCTTAAGATCCAAAGACACTACACCTCTCCATATTAGATGTTTTATTAAGTGAAATTTCATGAAGTAAATTATGTTTAAGTGTGAAATAAAAGCAGGGTTGTTGTAAGAAGAACACAAACCAAATGAATAAATGATAAAAATGAAGAGTTTGGTAAAAAAAATGGATGATAATATTGGCCTCCCTATGTCATAATTGAATTTTAAGTGTTTTTTTTGAATAAATTTTAATTATTCAACTAACTACCCCAAGAGGAATGCTCTAGAAGAGAACCAGTGAGGTGGTACAAGTAATGTTCATATTGTTGATGATAATGAGACAAAAGATGAAACCTGAAAAGAAAAATGTATTATTTAATATGATGATGTTTCCTTCTTATGGTTTACATATAAAGTATTATAATTGATGTTTTTATGTATTTTTATTCAATAATTATGCTATATGAATGATAAAATATATAAGTATTGTTCTGTTTATGTTTTTTTCTCACTATTCACAAGTTTATGTTAAATGTTCCAGATTGACTGGTAAAGTGTTTTAATGACATGATGATATTTTGATTAAGGGAATTTACCCATTAATTTATGTCTTACATTGTGATAATTATGTTTGGATAAATATATGATGGATATGAATAATTAAATTGGATGGTACGGATTACCCTGGAATAAAGTTGTGAAAAGGTGTTCTATGTTATCAAGGATGATGTTTACAACTTCTTTTATTTAAAGATTGTATCCGATAATCATTTTAATATGGAAGAATCAATTTTTTTCAAAAGTTTTTATGATAATTTAGGTATTTAAAATGATTCAAGAGAGTATATGATGAGGTTATTCACAATTTGGAAAGTAACAACTAAGAAGTAATTTATGATATATTGGGGATTAATGTTAATAAGATTATGTGACATTATTTCTAATGTTTTGGGTTTTCATCATTTATAATGTTTATAAGGTTAACCGTTTATGGGATGTTTAAGCTAAAATTTAGATGATTTTTTGGGTATTACTGTATTATCTTACCACATGAGGATTCACGCATACTAGAAAACATTATCTATCAATTTTATTTTGATTGTAATTTCATAGGGATAGGATGACTTATTATAGATCTCATGATTTTTTAGTGCCTTGGGAATGAAAAATTCAACTTTCTTTTCAAAGAAATATGTTAAATTGATCAAGAAACAAGAAAGAGTTAGATTTTTCTAAAATCATCAAAGTATATAATTTCATGAAAATTCTTCGCATTTATAAAAATAGTCTATAAATAAAATTTTATCCAAGTAACTTTGTTTTTGATAGATTAAATGGTGCTTTAGGTCATCATAGATTTATGGCTTTGTGATTGTTAACTATATCCTGAATATATTATCTATAAGTCTCCAACAGAACTTTTGGATAAATATATCTTCCATGTCCATGTTTTCACATAACACCAATATTCTTCTATTCTATAATCTAGTTATGAATTAGTTTTGTAAACCATTACAATCCCAAAATTATTTGTTTAAAGGAACTCTTAGCATTAATTTTTAAAATATGGGTTTATATGATAGGAAATCTCAAGTATTAAACGATTGATAAAATAGAAAATTTTTGAGGTAGAAATTTATTTTAAATGTGGTAGAATGTACCACCTCGAGATTTTGTGAATTAATATTTTTTAAAATTAGTTTAATCTTTTTGATATCATTCATTCACACAACACAAAAAATAATTATTTTATATATATATAAGCACTATGTTTGGATTTATTTATACACAATTCAAATTTTATCATTCACTACACGCATTATAATGGTTATCTTCCTATATAAATAACACTTAAGTAATCATATGTTTCACATAGAACTGACTTTCATCGATGGCTTGAATAACACACTAGACTGAGTGTTACCGAACAATAAGATATCATATAATGATATATAACTTAAATATTAACTTATATTTTATGATTATAACTAACTAACTTATTAAAATATATTTTTTTGGAAAAATATGAAAAAATTTACTTGGTTATAAATTATTTAAAAATGAATATAAGGTCCAATTAAATATAAGAGTATTTTTATAGAAAAAATTTATTATTCCCACAAAGTTGTTTTAATCCTAGTAAATTAATTATAATTACTAATAAACATTAATTTAATGTATATTTTATATCTTTAATAAAATATTTTTTTATCATTAAATATATTTGATAGACATAAGATATGAGAAAATCTAATTTTGTACTTAAAAACGTATATTTTTATTTTTATCACCTTTTAATAGAGAAAATATTTTAAATAAATTTTTTTAACTTTTATAGATTTAATATGTTAAAATAAACATATTTCATTAAATCAAAAACATGAAATGTTGGTTAGTTTGAATTTTTTTCATTTTTCAGTGATGTTTAATTTTTAAATGAATAGTTAAAAATACTGATTTTTAACTCAAAACTGGTTTTCATATAATTTTTTTAAATAGTTAAATTATATTTTGAGTTTATTTTTAATTTTAATTCGGTAAAAGTTTTACCAATTTAACTAATTTAGTTCATTGTAATCAATTTCATTTTTAAAATGGCTATAAAACCTAGAAACCATTTGAACTTTTTTTCTTTAAAAACCCTCATTGGCATCTCATTTGTGGGATTATATTTTAATTAATTTATGGAACTTATATGTTTGGAATTTGGAAAAATTAATTCCATATTTGGAATCAGTATAATTTATTATTTCAAATAAGGTCAATTTAGGTTTTTCAAAAAATAATAGAGAAAGTAATTAAAATTAATTAGAACGATAAAGGTTAAATTAAGCTCTATAAGGGAATAAATAATTACCTTAAGGCCCAAAACAACCAATAAACATTTCGAAAATAAATTCTATGGAATTATTTATACCTTATCATCCATTTTATATAATTTTTAACATTATTTATCCACTTCGAAAAAAACTTTGACGGTGTTCCACATTTCCAAAAATATTACAAGAGTTCCACTCGCCTCCATTATAAAAGGCATAACCTCCACCCACTTCCTCACACAACTAAATCCACTTAAGATCAAACAAAATTTTACCAAATATATCCCCAATATCCATAAATTACTCCTTGAATTCCCATTTTTGAATAAATCCTTCCAAGTAATCCATTTAGTGAAAATTAAAAGGAGTAACATGATTAAGAGGTAACACCCTCCCTCAAGCTCCTTTCTTTTATTTTCATTCTTCACTCCCTCAAATATTCTCATTACACCATTTTATAAGAACACCAGTATACTCAATATACTAAGATATTTTTATTCTATTTATTATATGTACACTTACACACACTTTCATCTAGTATTTAATGAACAAATTGTTTACGTGTATGCCAAACTACCACATCACTAAATGATTAATGTTTATTTTTTCCCTCTACTTCCTATAAAGATTGAAATTATTGTGGAAAATATATTTATATATGTTATTATAATATTTATCCTTTATTTAGTATTAATTAATTATTTTATAACACATATCATTATACTTTCCTTTTTGTGTTAATCTGATAATTTCGTTTGAGGAAGTGTGGACATATTCCCCCTCAAAGTGATGCAGTTAATTCATAAACTACGTAGAATGTATTAAGAATGTTTTTAGTTAATATATATTATATATAAGATATAATAAAACTACTTAAATAATTATATATACAAATATATATATATATATTATGCCTTTTACTTTCTTTTTTCAAAATGAAAATATAAAAGAAATAATGTTCATCTGTAAGTACGACTTAACATTTCCATTACCAGTTTATCCTATTTGAAAATTATATATTATATAGATTATTATAAAAAAAATATATTGGATATAAATTATATTTAAATTATGGTCTATATTCTAGAAATATTAATATAAATATAATGACCAAATATATGAGAAATTGAGAAACGTGCGAAAAACAAAGAGGATATTACCCAATGTGAATCCTTAACATAGAATTGTTAACATGCAGGTAATATAAAGCCATAATAAAACCATGAATGGTATTATAATTAATAATATATTTATTTGGTAGATGTATAATAAATTTATATTTATTCTATAAGTTTTTTTAATTAGTACGATGAGATTCAAGATACAAGGTAAGAGAATTTTATCTCACTCTTTATTTCTGTTAGATACATGCCTTACACACCGCTCAATAATTTTGTGTGGTTTATATACTTCAAATTTAGGTATTATATTCCTATTATATATAAATATATGTGTATTTACATAAAAAAGTCATTGTTCTATCCTGTAGTTGAAGGTTTCAAAAGTTACCAAATCTATAATGTAATTTCTGTCTCAATTTCCCTTCTTTGAGACAAATTCCACATTATATACCTATATTTTTATATAAGTGGTATTCATTGAATTTGTCATGTTATATAGTGAATCTAATTACATTCATATTATTTTAATATTCATGTAATTTCATTTTCTTACATGGGGGAGTATGGTTCGAAGTTACCAAGTTATAAGAGTATTAAAATTATCTCATAGCTTTTCAAGACTATTTTTTATTATGATTTATTTGATGAAATATTAATATCCATATCTTAATAAAACTAAATAATTTTTTAACCTCTAGTAATTTGTGATATATTCATGTATTGGTACCATTTTACCACTTTTTATTACATAAAATATTTAAGAAAATGTTTTTAATAAAGTCTGAATTTACCTCTCTCTTCAGTTGGAAATCTATGAACATTCAAAAAAAATCTTCTAAAAGGTTGCAAAAAAATTTATATTATTCTCCTATCATATTTGAAATAATTTTTTACCAATGTTTTACCTTTTTAAAATTTTTTTAATAAAGAATCTTTTCATTTTCTGGTCGATTCCCCTTTCTAAACATTTTAAAGTGTAATAGTAATATTCAGTAAGTTCAGGTTTATCCACCATTATACATAATATTACCTTGAATATTTATTTAAAAAATTAAAAGGTTATATTATTTCTCCTAAATCATAATTTTTTGAAATTCATTATTTTAAATTATTTTCATTGAAAAAAAATTTCAAAACATTTTCAAGTTATCTTATAAGATTTCAAGGAAAATGGTTTTCAAAATATTTTCAAGATATTTAATAAGTTTTAAAGTTAAATTGTTTTAAAAATGTTTCCAATATTTCATTACAAGTTATATTCCCAAAAAATGGTTTTTAAAAGGTTTTATATTTTTTAGAAAGCCTTTTTCAAAGAAGAATCAATATTTTCCACAATAAATATTTTTGGAAGATATTTAAAAATTATTTCCTATATATGATAACAAATATTAATGTTACTCATTAATTTCTAGGTAAATGACACAGTATTTCCATTCATATTCTTTCCCTGAATGGTTTACATTTTATATCATGATGTTTAAAAAATATGTTTCTCTTTTAAGGGTTATATGATTATGAAACCTTCATTGTTTCATGGGTTATATTTATGATGAAAGGATTATAAAACATGTATATTTTCTCACAAGTTATGACCTGATTAAATTTTTATGACACCCATTTAATTTCATTGATTATGATATGATTGTTTATGATTTTTTACATAAGTAAGTATGATTTCATTATGATATTGGTGGGACCTATATCTCCCTCTAACACATTGGGTAATGATTCAAGTCTCATGAGATATACATATCTGGAATGAGGAGTGGGATCTTGTCAGTATTACCGAGCTAGAATGAAGAGTTTACATGGTTCAGTAATACAAGGCCAGAAAGGAAGTGAACTTGGTTCAGTAAAGTAATTTTTATACTAAGATGGTCTTGGAAGTGATTCCTTGGCTACTATAAAATTCATATTATATTTTTATTTATTTTCAACAATTCAATGTTCTATTCCTATATTATTATTTCATGGATTTTTTTCTTTATTTTCATATGATATATACCTTATGAACAATCAATATTTATTACATGATACAAGATTATGATCTTTGATATATAGGGTATGATCTAAAAAAGTTTCTATCACATTCTCATCTTCCTATGATCTTGTTTATGCTTACTTTTCTCCCTTATTTACCCTTACTGAGAATATGAGATAACCCGTTTTTATGTTTCCTTCCTTGTTTATGAAGATATGTAATATGTTTTATGTGTCTAAGAAGGTTATTAGTCATGAAGAAACTAGTGGGTGATAAATTATCTTGCTCACATACTAGTGCTTATGTTCACATGATTCCAAAGGCACTAAATTAATATGGTCTTTTGGAATATATCGTATTATGTTTTATATATATTGTAAATGTTATGTAATGTAAATTTATATCAAGACTGGGTCATTATAGTTGGTATCATAGATATGTTTTAGTTAACCATTGGAAACTATGATGAAAAAAAATTAGTGGGAACCCTATATATATTTATAAGGATATGTCTAGGGATGTCTCTAAGGATAAGTATAAGGATTAGTTAACATTTTGGAAAATTTCCTAGAATTTTTATAAAGAATTAAGTGAGTGGTTTCCTAGAAATACATCTTTTTCTAGATAATACAAGTGGATTTAGATCTGGTAGGGATGTACCTACAAGTAAAGTCTTTGATAAGATGTTCCGGGCCTGGTTCTATGTAATATGGTATACGAAAATGCGCATCGCTCCACGCTTAGTTTGACACTCCTAGGGGATATACATTAGGAAATCAAAAAAAAATATTCTTAAACCATCATGAATGATTTAAATATAAGTTGGATTTGAATTACTTATAATGAACACAGTGTGTTATAGATTAAGTATGGTGTCATGATTTAGACAAACTATAAGTAATTATTTTCATGACTATGTGGTTTTCAGCTATGATACATAATTATCACACTATGATTTTGGTTTTAGTCAATTGTGGGAACTGGAAGTAACTAGATTAAAGTTGAATGTGATAGATAATTTATGGACTAGAATTCATGTGGTAAGAATAGTAGAGTGAATGTTGTTGTGATCATTACTAATCATTTTTCACATAACATGATTAACAACATGTACCATAACTAACTCATGAACTCCCCAAGTGAGAGAAAGAATGATTTTTCTGAGAGTTTGGGTAATAAAGACCATGGGGGAAAGAATATTTGGATTATTTTGTGTCAAGAATATTAAAATAATCACTTAAGTGAATGTCTTAGTGGAAAAGATATATGTTTTTTAAATGGAAAAGAAAGACACAAAGAAAGTGAATGCAAGGTAAAAAAGAAGAGCTTGGTTTACAAAATAAATGGGAATATTGGACTCTCTAAGTCATCTACAAAGGTTAAGTGTTTATGTGTAGAATAAACGTTCATATACAAATAAATGTCCCAAAAGTAAATATATTGAAGAGAATCAGTGAGGTGGTATGAGTAATGGTTATATTGATAATGATGATGAGACTAAAAATGGAACTTGAAAAGAAAGAAGTATTTTATAATAGGATGAAGTATACTTCTTATAGAATATGGATAAAGTGGAATAATTGTTGTTTTTATGTATTTGGATTAAATAATTATTCTATATAAATGATGAAATATAAAATGATTATTCCGTTTAATTTTTTCTCTCAGTATTCACAAGTTTATGTTGAATGTTCCAAATGGACTAATAAAGTGACTTAATGATAAGAGGATATTTTGATTAAGGGAATATAACCATTAATTAATATCTTAATTTGAGATATTGATTTTTGGATAAATATATGATGTACATGAATAATTAAATTGGGAGTTTTAAGTTACCCTTGAACTGAGTATTAACAATGTGTTCTATGTCATAAAGGATGAAGTTTACATCTTCAAATATTTATAGAATGTATTTGGTAATCATTGTAATAAGGAATCATTCATGTTTACCAAATGTATTAATGGTAATTCAGGTTATTTAAATGTTTCAATATATTATATGATGAGGTTATTCACATGTTGGAATGTGAAAACCTAGCTCTACAAACTGATATATGGGGTATTAATGTTAAACTAATTTTGACTTTATTTTTAATGTTATGTATTCTTATCATTCAGAAGGGATATAAGGTTAACATTTTATGGGATGGTTAAGTTATACTTTTGATGAATTTTTGGAGATTAAAATATTAACTCAGCATGTGAGGATTCAAGCATATTGGATAACATTATCTAACAAGTATTTGTTGATGGTAACTAAAGAAATATGGGATGACTTATCATAGATCTCTTGATCTATTTGTGCTTCAAGAATCAGAAATTCAACGTCATTTTTGGGGAAACAGATGATGTAGATAAAGAAATAACAATGGTTAATATTTTCCTAAAATATTTCAAACATAACTTTTCAAGAATGTTTTTCATCTTTAGGAAAACAATATATAAATAAAATGTTATCCTAGTAACATTATTTCTGATGGATCTGATAGTCCTTTTGGTCATCTTATATTTTTGGATTTGTGATTTTTAACTTTCTTCTGACCTTATTCTCTATCACTCTCCATCAGATCATGGTTGCTAGATTTCTCTTCTAGGTCCATGTTTTAACATCCGACCTATGTTCTTCTATTGGGGTAGTTAGTTATGAGTTACTTTGGGTAACAATTATGGTTCCAGATTTATTTTTATTAAAATAATCTTTAGTATTCATTTTTACATAGTGGGTTTCTATGAAATTAACTCTAAAGTATTAAACCTTTCATAACTGAGAATAATTTTGACGGAGAAGTTAATTTTAAGGGGGGTATAATGTGACACCCTAAGATTTTCAAAATTCTTTTTTGAATTAATTTTGTCTTTTGCTATTTTTCATTGCACACAACATAAAAAATTGTTATATTATATATATTAAAAAACTATTTTTAGATTAAATTATGGATAATTCCAATTTAATCATGCACTACACAAAATATAATGGTTAGTTTCTTCTATTCAGAACACTAAGGTATGCTTACATTTTACGCAAGACTTACTATCCTTAGTGGCTTGAATAACACGCAAGACCAAGTGTTACTGAATAATAATATATTATAAAATAATATATAACCTAAACATTAAATATGATTTTATGAATATTAATAAATCAATTTTCTAAATAAATGGTTTTCAAAAAATATAAATTGAATTCATTGGTTACAAATTCATTATAAATGAATATAAGATGCAATTTAATATAAATGGTTATTTTAGTAGAAAACTTTTATTATTCTCACAAAGTTTTTTTAATCCAAATAAATTAATTTAAATTAGTAATTAATATTATTTTAGGATATTTTTTTATATATTGAATCAAATATTTTTTATATTCATCCCATATATTTGATATACATAAGATATGAAGAAACTTAATTTTATGTTTAATTGTTTTTTTAATTCCAATGGTGAGCCCATTTTAAATCACTGTTTTGGAACATTTATAAATTTAATTTTTCACAATAATCATAATTTTTTAAATAATGAAATAAAATTTTGGTTAGTTGGATTTTTTCTATTTTTCTGTCATGTTTAATTTTTTAATGAATAGTTGAATTTTTTCATTTTAACTCAAAACTAATTTTTCATGTAACTAATTTATCAAGTTAAATTGTATTTTTAATTGATTTTATAGTTTAATTAGATAAAATATTTTTAAATTTATCCAATGTATTTCATTGGAATGACCTTAATTTTGAAATTGACTATACATAAGAAGCTTTTTGAAATTTTTACTTTAAAAATCATATTTTTGTCCTGTCTGTGGGATTATATTTTCTACAATTTATTCCAATTTTGTGTTTTTAATTTCGTTAAATTGATTCAATATTTATTATAATTAAAATATATAATGTCTAATAAGGTTAACATAATTTTTATCAAAAATATTAGTGAAAGTAATTAAAATTAATTACAAAAATTAGGGTTAAATTAACCTTAATAAATGACTAAACCATAACCTTAAGGCCCAAAATGACCTATGCACTTGTAAAAAAATCAATTATATGAAAATAGTTTTACCCTATTCTCCCTTGGATAGACGTTGGACCATTATTGATCCACTTCAAATAAAATAACGTTGGTGGGTTTTCCATTTCCAAAATATTAAAAGTGTGTCACTCCCCCCCCCCCCCCCATTATAAAAGGCCTATTATACTCCCACTTAATCACATATCTCATGGAACATAAGATCCAGAAATATATTTCAAAATATCTCCACAACATCCCTTAATTCCTCCTTGAAGCCTACTCTTGTAAAAAATCCTTCCAAGTACCCCCTTTGGGGAAAACCAAATGGAGTTACCCTATTAAGAGGTAACACCCTCCCTTAAATTCCATTATTTCATTTTATTTCTCCACTCCCTCAGATATTCTCATTCCATGATTTTATAAAAACACGGGTATAATCAATATAATTGTGTAATTTTATGCATATTATTGTACCTAAACATTAACACACTTCCATCTAATGGGTAATGAACATATTGTTTATATGTATGGAAGACTACTTCCTCACAATACAATGATTGTTATTTTTTCCCTTTACCGCATATCATGATGGAAATTAGTATGAAAACTCAATTTATATATGTTATTATAATATTTATTATTTCTTTAATCTTATTCAATTATTTTACAACACATATCTTTATACTTTTCATTTTGGGTTAATATGATAATATTTTTGAGGGAGTGTGGACTACTGCCCCCTCAAAGCAATGTGATTCATTCACACACAACATAGAATGTATTAAGAATGGGTTTAGTGAATATATATGATATATATGAAATAATAAATATACTTTAATAATGATATATATGTGTTTGTTTCTGTGTGTGCCTTTTACTTTCTTTCAAAACGATAATTAAATCGAAATATCGTTCATGTGTACGTATGAATTACCATCTCCATGAATGGAGTATCCCATTTGAAACATTTATATTATATGGATTATTATAATAAAAATATACTGATTATAAATTATATTTAAATCATGGTTTAAATTATATAAATCATTATATAAATATAAGGACCGAATATATAACAGATTGAGATAAATGCAAAAAAAGGGAATATTACCCGAAGTGAATCTTTAACACATAATTTTTAAAAAGTGGGTAATATAAATACATAATAAAATAACTTATGGTATTATAAGTAATAATATGTTTTTGTGATATATTTATAATAAATTTATATTTATTATACAAGATTTTTGAATGATTACGATGAGAGTCAAGACACAAGGTACGGAATTTCATCTCACTCCTCATTTCTGTGAGATATGTGCCTTACTCCCCACTTAATTCTTTTGTACGGTGTATATACTTAGAATTAACGTATTATATGCCTCATATACATACATATATGGTTATTTATGTAACCATTTTATGATCTTTCAATCATGGGGTTTATGTTTCAACAGTTACCAAATCGGTTATGTTGTTTTTTTTCTCAATTTTCTTTCTTTGAGACAAATGTCATGTTATGGAGCTATATTTTTATATGAGGTGTATACAATTACATTAAAATTTTATATCAATAATATTCTTCCATTCATGATATCTTAATATTAATTTAATTTCATTTTCTTACTTGGGGACTATGGTCAATGTTTTAAAGACCCAAAAATTCCATATAATTTTTTTTAAAATTATTTGGAATTATTATGAGTCTGCAAAAATTGAGGGTGCATGATTCCATGGCCTCATGTCCTAGGAATGTAATTATTGAAACTTTTTTAAGGAATGTTCAGTAAACATGCAGGTGGGGTTTTCTAACATTTTAACCGATGCTCGAAATTGAAATCTATGGACATCGTTGAATCCGTCACACCAGGATTCACTTATGAGAGGATTAACTTCGACCGTAGTGGGACAGGAGAAAAATATAGTTCTTTAGACTTTTAAAATAATAATAAAATTACATGAAAATGTTATTTCATTTCTCTCTAGTGGTTGAGAAATGGTGGTGGGACCATTGAGTTGTCAATCCATTTAATGGCTTGACTCTTGGTTTTTGTAACCACGATGTTAAAACATTAAATGCGTTTCATAAATGAATAGTAATAATGTTGTGCAACTCGGTTGATTATTCCATCTATTTAATTGAAGCTCAGTCATGGGATTTTTTACGGATATGAGGAACCTCTTAAGAAGTGATGTGTTGACTTCGACCGATTAGGAATGGAAGCTGGGACAACGATTGAGGGATTGAACTGGGATAGACGAATGCTGGTGGCTTCCACAGATGAGGACTCTTCACCCTCCACCACAGCGACGTCCCCAACGAATCTTGAGGTAGGGGGCTTTTTTTAACATTTTATTTGATGAATTAAAAATATATTACTTTTTATGATGTTAACACGGAGGTCGCGATCCAAATGAACAAGGCCCGGACCCTTCGTCGCTTCGTTTCTTGATGCATTCTCTGTAAGATGATTTTCAACTTGACGGAAAGAGGAAACCAGGAGGCGCCAAATGATGGAGGTATACCGATAGGGCCTTCAGAGCATCTAGAATGAATAACAGACCACCAGAGCTCACCGCGTGGCCCATGGAATATCCTTCATCATGCCGCCAGGGCGGCGGCATCGATTTCGGCGCTAGCATTGAAGGAGGCAGTCAGTGCTCACTGGCTGCGGATGAGGGTCACGCAACTTGGTGCCGCGACGAATGAACAAGTGGCCAACTATTCAACATACATGGAGGTGGGAGGCGGCGCACCACGGTGGTGCATGCCATGACTTCGAAGCTACTGAGAAGGGAAGAGACCCACTCTCTATGGGTCCCACAGACAACTAGGAGGCGCCACCTGGCACCGCCAATCAAAGAGCCGAACAACTCTTTTATCCATTCGGGAGGCTGACCATGCGACCCCCGCATGGGTTACACCAACTGGTGGAAAGATTAGTCGTGGCCCGACCCATCTGGGGCAGGCGGGGCGGGGTCGAAATCAGACTGGGTTGTGTCGGCCCAACCTGGTCAGACCGGACCCAGACCCCTTTTGGGCCCAGTTTCTCTTAAAGATCCGTATCTTTCAAACCAAACATCTATTTGATGAACTTTATATGGCATTGGGATCCTTGGATTTATATGACCCTTTTGAGATACTCCACATGGGTTTCGGAGATAGTTGTAGTATGAGAAGGTTGGATCATACTTGAAACCAACCGTTCCCTCGACACTAAAATGCCACTAACTCATAAATCAGGCATCAAGTTAATGCACCGTCTGTTGCTTTGGAACCCTTACGACATGATGGTCCTTTGGGTTACTCCTTTTTGAAACATAGTACTAGTTGAGTCATGAACGATATCCAAAGTATTAGACACTATAGAACCCAACCGCACCGGGTGTGGGGAATCTTGTGGCTGGTTGTCATCTGAGTAGCGACCCATTTGGATCAGTACCTAGTGACCCTGTGTGGATCATCATCATAGAGACCCTATGTGGTTCCATATAATAGCGACCATGTGTGGATCATCATCATAGCAACCCTGTGTGTATCAACTTCATATTGACCATGTGTGGATCAACATTTAGAAACCATGTTTGGATCAGCATCATAGAGAACATGTGTGGATCAATATTCTAGAGACCCTGTGTGAATCAGGAGTGCACGACCTGATGAGGACCAGCCTTAGAGTGTCCCATCATTAATCAGTGATATAAAACCTTGTGTGCATCGACAATGGAACAACTCCCTCGTGGTTTAGTTTTGGAAACTTCTTAAATGAATAAAATGATATAGCTTAGAGATAATTATCTTTATTATTGAACTCTTATCTGTTTACATGTTTTGAGATGAGTTAGTTGCTTTGTGAATTGTGGTTTTTATTGTAAAATTATGAGAGACCTCTGGGGGTTCTTAGGGTCCCTAATGAGTATTGTTATACTCACCCCTGCACGGGCTTCGCCCGCACCTTGTTGTGTCTCGTGCGGACGATGAGCATCCTTAACTGAGACTTAGGGATCTTGAACCTGACAGTGGATGGAAGTTATGGTTGATGTAGAGAGCTATAGATATGATTTGTACCTAACCATCAGGTAGGAACTTGGTGGACAATTCTAGAAGTTGTTTATGGTTTTCTGCTGCAGTAGTAACTTTTAGTTGGGCTTGTATTCCGGCCCTTTTCTTTCAGTACACACTTTTACTACTGTAGTTTTATTTTGTGGTTTCATCTTGTTGCATTATTGGTCTGTGTGATTGAATAGGTTTAAAAGAAATGTCTTCCCATTTTAGGGATACGAATTTCATGTGCTAGTATCCAACACCTAGCCTTTGGAAGGTGGGCTTGGGGTAGTCACAACATGGGTGTTGAGGGACGGGTCGTGGCAAAGTGGTATTAGAGGAGTCGGTTATACTAAAGAAATATGATGTTGATCTTTCAAATGGGGAAATAGTATTACGTTTTTTAAGTGTGGTTTTCAGTTCAAGGATTCTAGTGTTGGTGCGGTGGCTGATGTATCCATACACTAGGTTCCTGAATTCTAATTTCCGACTAGGTGCACGAAAACACAGATTGCATGTGTTTTGGAAATGTTTTTATTTTGATCTATTTTGATTCATCTCACCAGGTATAACTTATTTATCATGGCTCACCAATATCTTTTTATGATGCCACCACATAGATAGTCAACTAGGATTCCTGAGAGAGTTCATGATGATGGTCCATTGAGCGACGTGGCTTCGGTGCATGGGTCTCTTACTGTGTTGACACCTTCAGGTGGTGTACCAGCTGCACCACCACTCAGAGGGAAATGGAATCCACCAGTCCCACATACCAATGGTACACACCGACTGAGAAAATTTCACGAGTTCTAGAAATAGAGGCCTCTGAGGTTTCGAGGTGAGAAAGATCCCTAATGATCTTAGGAATGGCTAGAGGTTGTGGGAAAAAAATTTCGAGTTAGGATACCAGCAGAGTAGATGGTGATCCAAGTATCTAGTCTTTTCTAGGGCATGGTAGGAAGATGGTGTAGCCTGAATTCTCCAGTTGCATGAGGAGGAAACACTTTCATGGTTGGACATTGAGACCATTTTAGGATGTAGTTAGTTCCAGTAACACTACACTCTGTGTGTATTCAAGAGCTCTAGAACTTAGAGCTGTGCATCCTGATAATATCCCAATACTCAACGTGATTTACTAACCTCTTAAACTAATCCACCGACATGGTATGAGACACATTCTTCAAAACCCGGACCATTTAATAGGGCCTTCTAAGGGAGATAAGAGTGTCTATTATATCACATAATCTTATAGTGCATGTTGGAGTACTCGAGTGAGCATTATTGGTGGAGAGCTTCTTAGCTGAGCAAGCACCGATGGTGAGAGTCACCACCAGATGATAGGTAGTTGAGCCATATATAGCTAGCAGTAGGTAGATGACACAAAGTCCCATGTGGTCCAGACCCTTTGGTGGATGACCCTAGGACATAAGGTCCGAGGTGCGGAGCTTGTGAGGCAGAGGGGGTCAGCTAGGAAGCAGGTTATGCTTCATGTGCCGCGTGTAGGGCCACATGGCTCACGACTGCCCGAACCACTGTTCTGAAGATTATCATATGGTCGAGGGGCCGCCAAGTACGAGGCATAAATTCAATCAAGGAGGTCCGTAGGGCGGTGAACATGGCCGAGGAGCGGGTCGCGCAATAGTTGGTGGACGATGGTTAGAGGTTCTACCACCACCACCCCCAGGTGGTCCACCCCGACCACAGGGAGCAGGTGGACAGGGGCGATCATAGCTAAAATTAGTAGAGGCATGTGACCACATCACTCCATATATGATTAAAGGTACGATCTATGTCTATTCCACCCTAGCTGCAGTTTTTATAGACACATGTTCCAGTCACTCTTTTATTTCCATGACACTTGTTCGGAGCTCAGAGATTCGGATGGAGTCATTGGATCGATCCTTATGATTAGAGACTCCTACAAGAGAATATTTGAGGATTAAAAATTGGTAAAGATAGTGTGATCTCACTCTAGGATGTGGGATATTTGGTTCGGTTCCCTTAGTAGTATCTTCGAGGCCTTATTACGTCATTTTGGGTATAGAATGGCTATCCATAGTCCTTGCTCAGATCACCTATTTTAGGTGCAATGTGTGGTGTGTCTGTAAGGATGGTATCAGGTTTTCCATCACTGGTGATAAGTAAACCTTTGTAGCACAGGATGGACTTTCTTAGATGAGGGTGTAGCCAATCACTCATCTGTTGGCAAGACTTACCCTCAGATCAGCTAATGTTAGGAGTCCGAGTTATCCTATTATGGTGGAAAAGTTTTATGATGTCCTTATGGATGATGTTCTGGAACTAACTCCTCGCATAGAGGTACACTTCTACATCAATATATACCACAGGATGACACCGATATCTACAACATCATATCAGATGGTTCCCGCATAGCTTTGTCAGTTGCGGGTATAATTGGGGGACTTGTAGGGGAAGGGGTTCATAAGGCCCATTGTTTCTCCTTGGGCATCTCTGATTTTGTTTTCCAAGAAGGTGGATGGGATTATGAGACTTTGTGTGGACTATAGGTGCCTAAAATAGGTGATTGTGAAGAACAAGTATCCACTCCCAAGTATTTATGACCTCTTCATCCAGCTGAAGGGAGATCGATGGTTTTCAAAGATAGACCTCACATCCGGTTGTCACCACCTTAGGGTATAGGATGAGGATGTATAGAAGATGACCTCCATCTGTCAGTATAGCCATTATGAGTTCTCGGTTATGCCCTTTGGCATAACCAACACTCTGGAAGTGATCATGGGGCTCTAGAACAGGATCTTCATGCCATACCACGATCACTTCATAGTGGTCTTCATTGAAAAAATCTAGATATACTCAGTGTCAGAGGAGGAGCACGCCACACACATGAAAATAGTTCTGGATACACTCATAGAGCACCATATTTTTGTAAATCTATCGATGTTCCAGTTATGGATATAGAAATTTCACTTATTGGGGAACGTTATCTCAGAGGCAGGAGTTGCAGTGGATCCGGTGAAGATAGAGGCAATGCGGTCTTTGGATCCACCCAAGAGTGTGACCGAGGTGAGGAGTGTCCTGGAATTGGATGGATACTACCCAGGGTTCATACCTAACTTATCTAGTGTAGTGTCACCATTTTCATCTTTGACAAAGAAGGGGAATCCAATCTTATGGACGGAGAAGAACCAGCTGTGTTTCCAGGAGCTGAGGTAGAGATTGATGAGTGCCCCCATCTTGAGGCTACTAGAAGAGGGTGTTGTGTATGTAGTCTTATTCAATGCATCATGGACTAGAATAGATTGTCTCCTGATAGAGGATCCAATAGTAATTTCCTACCCCACATGGAAGTAGAGATAGCATGAGAAGAACTATGCTACCCATGACCTGGAGTTATCATCAGTGGTCTTTGCGCTGAAGATGTGGCAAAATACTTGATGGGTGAGCGGTTTATTCATTACTCTGATCACAAAAGTATCAGGTATATCTTATCACAGAAGTAACTAAACCCGACACAATGGGGATTGTTGGAGTCCACGCACGACAATGACTTTGAGATAGTCTACACTCATGTGAATGGAAATGTAGAAGTAGACGCACTCAGCAGAAGGTCTGGTCTACAGTTGATGAGTGACAGGATAGAGTAGGTTGCTGCATTGCATATATCCTTTTTGGATAGAGATGAATCAGCTTATCTCCAGTCTATGACTATTAATCCCTGACTTCTTCAGCAATTTTGGGAGGCTTAGCTTGCGAACGTAGACTACAAGGCCCGATGTGCTCCTATATCCACAAGATAGGCTCCTGATAGATATTCTAAAGGTGGGTATCACATCATCCACATCAAAGGGCTCATAAAGGTACCAGTGAAGCTATGAGAAAAGGTTTTGAAGGATTTCCATACATCCCCTTTGGTGGTACATCCTGGAGTAGTGAAGATGTATCCGGACCTACAACGTCAGCACTAGTAGCCAGGGATGAAAAAGTAATGGAGGAGTTTGTATCTCGATGCCTCACTTGTCAGCAAGTGAAGGCTGAGAATCAGGTACCAGTAGGCTTAGCGCATCCACTTTAGGTACTGGAGTAGAAGTGGGATGGTATCTCCATGGACTTTGTGATAGGGCCACCATGTATGTCCAAGGGCCACGATTCCATCAGGGTGATCATTGACCAACTCACCAAGTTAGCTCACTTCCTACCCATCTGATAGTAGGGGTCATTAGAGGTCTTGGGACACCTCTACATGCAAAATATTGTGAGACTTCACAGGGTTCCATCAATGATTATCTCAGATCGTGATGCATGTTTTAAATATTCTTTGTGTAAGGGATTGAAGGAGGAGTTCAGGACTCAGCTTCCCTTGAGCACAACCTTTCACCCTCCGACAGACGGTCAGATGGAGCAGACCATACATACACTCGAGGGAATGCATCATGCTTGTGTCCTTGATTTTTGATATAGTTGGGAGGACCACCTATCCCTATTGGAGTTTTAATACAAAAATAGTTATCACTACACTATCAGAATGGATTTTTTTGAGGGCTCATATGAGTGACCATGAAGATCACCCCTTTTCTGAATAGACCCAGGGGAGTCAGCACTAATGGGTCCAGAGTTGGTACAGGCTACCACATAGAAGGTGTAGATCATCCATGAGAAGATAAAGACTACAGAGAGTCGGCATAAGTCTTATGCTGATAGAAGGTGGAGACCCTTGGAGTTTGGGGAGGGAGACCATGTCTTAATACGGGTCTCACCCTGACAAGGATTACAGAGGTTCGACCGGGCAGACAAGATATCTCCAATGTTCCCCTAGACCCTTCCAGATCCTTAGGAGAGTAGGCGAGGTGGCATATCATCTAGCTCTTCCCCCACTGATGCCCTGGGTGGATAATATATTCCACGTGTCATAGATGAGGAGATACGTGCATGATCCATCGCACATTATCAATTAGGGCAAGTCGTACGTCGTCGATGGGGAAACATTTGCAGAGTTCCCAGTGGAGATTGAGGATCGACATGAGCGGGTCCTTCATGGGTGGTCGATTTCTCTGGTGCAAGTTTTTTTGTAGCATGAGAATCTCTATGAGATCACATGGGAGATGGAGGGCTAGATACATCCTCAGTACCCCTATTTGTTTCCCTAGTTTTTTTTGTAGATTTTGGGGAAGAATGACCCTAATGTAGGGAGATTGTAATGAACCAGAAATTACATATAATTTTTTTAATGTTATTTGGGATTATTATTTTAACACCCCAAGATTTTATGAAAAATATTATTTTTAATTTCATTAATGTCTTGTCTTGTACGCTAAACCAAAAGGATCTTGCACAACACGCATCCCTGACTTGGCTTGAAATACACGCAATAAAGACCTTCCTCGATAGCATGTGTAGTACGCAATACCGAGTTTCACTAAACGAGATATTATTATAATATTATTATGAACTAGCCGTTATGAACAGTAATACCCACTTTTTAAAATTTTATAAATTTTATCTTTCAAAATGGACTTCATTTTTGGATTTGGAATATCGAAATTAGCTTAGGGTGAAATTTTGGTACTTTTCAAATAAATTTCATATTCTGATGAATATTGAAAATTACTAAATTTTAATTAAAAACAAATTTTTTAATCGAAATAATTAATAGTGATAAATTATTTATTTGAGTGGTTTTAAAGTATATTTAGAATATATTTTTACCATTTAATAAAATGTTGGCCATTGGATATAATTTCACATTTAAACCAGACATAAACAGGTGTCAATCTTTTAATAGTTATTATCTCTTAAAAACACACTATTTATTTTGACGACGAGAATAAATTTTTAAATTAACTAATGAAACTGATATGTTTTGAATTTGGTAAAATATACATCAATTTTGAATTCATAATATCAAATATATCTTAGGCCTAATTTTTTTATTTTTCTTGAAATTTTCATTTTTTGATGAATAGTGAAACCACTAATTGGTAGTTAAAAACGGAATTTTTCATAAAACTTAATTTTACCGCTTCTGTGAGTGGAATTTCGAAAATCCGAGAAACAGGGTTAATATCAAGGACTAAAATGTGGTTCAATGAGATGAAAATATTTTTTGGTGAATTGTAACTTTTTTCTTTTATTTACCACGATTAAAAGTAAATAGGATAATTAAGGGTAAAATGATATTATTATTACCCTAAAACATGTCCTAATTCTATTGGATAAGTGTAATTCGACCAAAAAAACCTTAGGAATAAAATATGACCATTTAGGCCCACTTGGATTAGATTAGGACATTTCATATTAATTTATTTAAAGAAGGGTTAAAATAGTTAAAATCAAAGTTTAATAAGTAAATAATTTTTAATATAGAGTTATACATAAGATAAATTATACTATAAATATTCATTAGAAAGATAAAAATATTTCCTACATAATTGTCTTTTATTTGTAATTTTTAGACATTAAATAATTTAATTTATTTATGACACAATGATGATGCATTAATTATCTTATTAATGAAAGATTGACATAATTGATGTTATAAATACCCAAATAAATGTAATTTGAGACTTTTTATGAATTAAAATAATTTTATATGTTAATATGAAATGTTAGTATTGATTTAATTAACTTTTTTCTAACTAATCATTCTTTTATGATTTTTACCAAAATCAATTACCAAATAGTGTCAAAATTGACATAAAATAGTTTTTAAAACAAATATTATATTATTAATTGTTATTATATTCCTAAAAATCTAAGGTTCGGCCAATATACTTATATCATGATAGGTGTATCATTAATGGACTACTTGGGTGTCTCTTGGATGTATATTCTAAGTTTATTAACTATATAATATAAAAATACAAAGTGACATGGTAAATGTCAATCTAATTAACTATGAGTTAAAACTAAAAGATAAGGTTAATATAATGACCTAAAAATGTCTAAATTATATTGTATGAGAGGATTTATACCCATACCTGCCTTATCTTTGAAATAACTCAATTTGGAGCTATTAAAAACCGAATATTACTTTATAATAAAATAATATTTTTAGTTTTTCCAAAGGTGCCCCTCTCCTCCATTATAAAAGGGAACCTCCTCCCTCTCTTCCTCACACCAATTTGAGCCTTCAAGCTTGGCCAAACCCTGCCAAATTATCTTCTAAACTTCCATATAAATATCCTAGAGGTTCTTGTCTTCTTCAAATACCAATTTTAGTGCCCTAAGAGGAGGTCTCAAAGAGGTGCTTCAAAGAAGAGGTAATGTCCGTTACCGATTCTTTCAACTTTATTTCTTCTTCCACTTCTTCTTCTTTAGTTTTTTAATTATGAAGTAATAACATAATTATCACTCATATACTGATATGTTATTATAATTATGAAACAACCATATTTCACCATCTATCCATCCTACGGAAAATGAAATCACCGCGCGTGCGTACGTACGGAATACCATCTCCACGCCGTGGTGTAATCTATTTTCCACAACCACCTTACTATTAAGGGTATAATGGTGTAAATAATGACTATATATGATTATTGTAAATTGATATTGATTATTAAATAGTATAAATACACTCCAATACAATTCCATGATCATGGGAATGATATCATCACTCGTGCGTACGTATGGACTACCGTCTCCACGAACGCGATGAGATTCATTTTCTATGATTAACCATTCAAGAATGATTATAAAGTATATATAATGAATAATAATTAAATATATGACATAATAATGCTACTTTATTTATGTATATATATATATATATTTCATCTATTTAATTTCATTCAATTCAACAAGGAAACGAAAACAGCCTTCATGCGTACGTACGACCTACCGTCTCCATGGATGGTGTATTTCATTCCTTTTATAGATCTATAATATATATGTATATGATAAATATATATTATATATAAATCATGTTTTACATTCTTTAATTATGTAAATCAGGATATAATTAATAATATCAAGAACGACAAGTCGAAACACATACGATAAATGAAATGATTTTACCCAAAACGGTGCTTTTACATTGAATTTACAAACAGACGGGTAATATAAAGTCATAAGTTAAACATATATGATATCATAACAATTAATATGATTATTTAATAAGTTAATGACATTTTTTAAATCATTATACAAGAGTTTTGGATCCATACGAAGTATATCGGACCTAAGGTAAGGGAAAATCTCACAATCTCAATTTTTATTCGAGATTATTTATAATTCAGAATTTACTGGGGAATATTTATCATCCACATCCATGTTTCCTCAATATGTAATATTATTTTAATCCACCTACAATTGTTTAAATCCAATTTTACCCTTCGGTGAGTTTTTAGTAAAAGATATGAAAGTAATCTTTTGTCATTTTTGTTACGAGGTACTTTTTGACTTTTCCGAAAAAAGTACGAGAAGAATGTTATTTTTAACTTATACGGAATGAACAGATTTTTACGGTTTTATAAAGCCTTATTTTCATAAAGCTTCCTCCAAATGATTTCATGACTATTTAAAAAAAACTCTTTCTTTTAAAATTTCATGACGTTTTGTGAAAATAAATTGATTTTGAAAAAGAAAGCATATTTTCCTCAAGAATTTATTTCAAGTGTTTTATCAAAACCATTTTTTCATCTAAGATGACATTATTTTATATGTGTATGTTTCAAGTATAATGTCTCTATGATTTAAATGGTTTCACTTTTATTATTAGGAAATGATATCCATTTATTTTATATGGATTATGTGATGATGGGATGATGTTTTTGAAACCCATTTTATTCGTTGGGTTATTATGAATGACGTATGTTTATTTTTTGGCACAAATAAGAATGATTTCATTATGAGATGGGTGGGACCTATATCTCCCTCCAATTTATTGGGTAAAGATTTATATCTCATGAGATAGACATGGCTGGAACAATAAGTTAATCCGGTTCAGTGTTACAGGACTAAAATGAGGAGTGAACTCGATTCAGAAAAGGACTTTGTCCACTAAGATGGTCTTGGTAGCAATGTCTTGGCTACTATGGAAATCATGACATGTACTGAATGGTTACCACAGTTACATGTTTTACTCCCATGCTATTTTATGATGCTTAATGTTTCTTTATGATCTATGCCTTACGTACTTCCATGTTTTATGTCATTGCCTAAGCTTTTGATGTTTAAACATTATGTTCATGTTTTTAAGTTCAAATGTATATGATTTGTTTTATTTTATCCACTCTTACCCTTACTGGGCATTTGAGCTCACCCTTTTATATGTTTTCTTTTCCCTAGGATATAAATAAAGGTTTTAGGTAAGAAAACAAAAGGGGAATATCTTTATGGTAGATGTTGAAGATCTTTCACCATGATTAGAAGATTATGTTCCAAGTTTCCAAAGACACTAAACTATTATGGTCCTTGTGTGTTTGTTTTTGTTATTTATTAAGTATTCCGGAAAAGTAATGTAATTTCCATGTATGTCATGCTTCGGGTCTCTACAGTTGGTATCAGAGGAAATGTTTAGTCAACCTTTGGAAACTAGGATGCGAAAACGTTAGTAAGATCCCTAGAGATATTTCTACGGTATGTCTAGGGATTTCCCTAAGGATAAGTATACGTATAGGATATAGTCCTAGAAATACTGTAATGATCTTAGATTTTAACCTAAGATGTTAGATATTGAGGGTACTCCCCCTTTCCTATGTTTTTTCCCTAGCATTATTTTTGCCTCTCACACTATTCTTTTTGAGTTATAGAAAATGGCTGGAAATAGGAATATTCATGATAATGGAGGATATGATGGACAATGGAATGATATTCATCATGAGCTACCAAATTAAATGGGATTTGGAAGTCCAAACATCATTATTATGCCGAATCAGAAATCTCATAATATGATCAATAAACTCAAATTTGGTATGTTTCCTGACTCGGTTAATAAGAGAAAGATGGAGTTTCATGATGATCATAGAGGAAAGAAAGTTCAATTTCCCCTATGTAAATCATGTGGGAAGAGGCATAAAGGAGAATGTTTCAAAGGAACTGAAAGATGCTTTGGGTGTGGAAAATAAGGACATAAAGCCATTAAGTGGAAAGGAAAAGGTTTAGTTAACACCATGGATGAGGACAATGTTATTGCTATGACGTCAATAATGGTTAAATGTTTTAAATGTGGAATGTACAGGCATTATTAAAACCAGTGGCCTAAGGGAAAGTCTCATGAAGAGAATCAGTATGGTCGTATGGGTAATATTTATGTTGATGATGATGAAGATACTACAAATGATATATGATATGAAAGAATTGTTGAAGCTCAGTCAATGGTTTAAGAAGGTAGTTGAATGATTACATGTTTATCAAGTCTAATGTTGTATAAGTAATCTCATGGTACTATAGAATAAATAGACATCTAAGTATTGTTACACTATTGTCTTTCCTTAAGTTTTGAAAGTGTGTGATGAATGGTACCATTATTTTTGGAAAGTAGATGGTATGCGCATAATGAATGGATAAGGATAAAATTAAATGTTTGATAGTATTCATGAGTTCATGACTGATATAAGGAGAAGGTTATATCATGGTTTGAGTATATAGAATTTTTGGATTTTGGTATGTGGAAAGAGTTAAATTTTGATAGCATTGATGTTTTCACTAAGGTTTAATGGGTATTCATTTTTCAAGAGAATGCATGATTAAGGTATTAACATGATTGGAATGTGACCAACAAGATATATGGCGGATAAATGATGGTATTCACATGGTTGGTTGATGACATTTCAAGTAATAATTTTATTTATACTATGATCTTGGACCGAAGTATTTTAGATAAGCCTAAAGATTAGAATGGATTATATTGGACATAAGATAGTATTGTTTAAGGATAGAAAATTTTTCAGTATTATTGATGGGATGTTATAGTAATGTAGTTTTAGAAAAAGGACAACCTGCAGGATGGGCGACATCCCATCACGTCGGACAAGGCTGTGGGAATCAAAACCACAACTGAAGTGCAACTGGCCTTTATCGCCTACCAATGGCCTACAGGAAGTCCTTGTTTAGTAAAAAGTAGTTTTATTATATTAAGCAGTATGATATATGAAGTATAAGTCCATTTTAGGAACTATATATGATTAATGTCACTATAGATCGACTTATGTATATTTAATAACTTTTGCTAACCTTTTTTTTTGAGAGAGATGGAATGAACCGTATTCTATCACATGATTTGCTAACACTTCACGAATAACAAATTCAACTTCATTTCTTTAAGAGATGAAGTAGAAATTGTTCAAGGTATGAACAACAGTGAGATTGTACCAAAATAAAGTAAGTATTTATTCTAATTCAAATTCTTCAACTTTAGGGAAATGATCTTGAAAACCAAAAATGTTGTCCTAGTGCCCTTATATCCAATGAATCAGATGGTACCCTATATCATCACAAATTTTTGGCTTTGTGATTTTTGGCTTTTCTATAGTCATGTTCTCTACCACTCTCCATCAGAACATTATGGTTAAATTTTTTATTCCATATCCATATCTTCACCTATGTTCTCCTACGTGAAAACCTAGTGATGAGTTAATTTGGGTAACCGTTACGTTTCATACGTTAGTTTTTTGGTATTCCTTTTTACGATGTGGGTTTCTATTAAAGAAACTTTCGAGTAGTAAACCATTTATAACCCCGACGAATTTCGAGGGCGAAATTCATTTTAAGGGGGGTAGAATGTAACACCCTGAGATTTTATGAAAAATATTTTTTTTAATTTCATTAATGTCTTGTGTTGTACGCTACACCAAAAGGAGCTTTCACAACATGCATCCCTGACTTGGCTTGCTTCACACGCAATAAAGACCTTCCTTGATAGCGTGTGTAGTACGCAATACCGAGTTTCACTAAACAAGATATTATTATAATATTATTATGAACTAGCAGTTATGAACAGTAATACCCACTTTTTAAAACTTTATAAATTTTATCTTTCAAAATGGACTTCATTTTTTGATTCTGAATATCGAAATTAGCTTAGGGTGAAATTTTGGTACTTTTTGGATAACTTTCATATTCTGATGAATAGTGAAAATTACTAAATTTTAATTAAAAAAAATTTTTTTAATCGAAATAATTAATAGTGATAAATTATTAATTTGAGTGGTTTTAAAGTATATTTAGAATATATTTTTACCATTTAGTACAACGTTGGTCATTGGATGTAATTTCACATTTAAACCAGATATAAACAAGTGTCAATCTTTTGATAGTTATTATCTCTTAAAAACACGATATTTGTTTTGACGATGAGAATTAATTTTTAAATTAATTAATGAAAATGATATGTTTTGAATTTTGTAAAATAGACCTCATTTTTGAATTCATAATATCAAATATATCTTAGGACAATTTTTTTGTATTTTTCTGGAAATTTCCATTTTTTGATGAACAGTGAAACCACTAAGTGGCAGTTAAAAAACTGAATTTTTCGTAAAACATAATTTTACCGCTTCTATGAGTGGAATTTCAAAAATCCGAGAGACACGGTTAATATCAAGGAATAAAATGTGGTTCAATGAGATGAAAATATTTTTGATGAATAGTAACTTTTTACTTTTATTTACCACGGTTAAAAGTAAATAGGATAATTAAGGGTAAAAATTATATTATTATTACCCTAACACATGTCCTAATTCTATTGGATAAATTTAATTCGACCAAAAAAAACCTTAGGAATAAAATATGGCCATTTAGGCCCACTTGGATTAGATTAGGACATTTAATATTAATTTATTTAAAGAAGTGTTAAAATAGTTAAAATCAAAGTTTAGTAAGTAAATAATTTTTAATATAGGGTTATACATAAGATAAATTAGACTATAAATATTCATTAGAAAGATAATAATATTTCCTACTTAATGGAATTTTATTTGTAATTTTTAGACATTAAATAATTTTTGTTATTTATGACACAATAATGATGTAGTAATTATCTTATTAATGAAATATTGACATAATTGATGTTATAAATACCCAAATAAATGTAATTTGAGACTTTTTATGAATTAAAATAATTTTCTAGGTGAATATTACATGTTATTATTGATTTAATTAACTTTTTCCTAAATAATCATTCTGTTATGATTTTCATAAAAATCAATTACGAAATAGTGTCAAAATTGACATAAAATAGTTTTTAAAACAAATATTATATTATTAATTGTTATTATATTCTTAAAAATCTACGTATCAGCCAATATACTTATATCATGATATGGGTATCATTCATGGACCACTTGGGGGTCGATTGGATGTATATGGTATGTTTATTAACTATATAATATACAAATACAAAGTGACATGGTAAATGTCAATCTAATTAACTAAGAGTTAAAAGTAAAAGATAAGGTTAATATAATGACCTAAACTAGTATAAATTCTATTTTATGAGAGTATTTCTAACCATACACACCTTAGATTCTAAATAACTCAATTTGGAGCTATTAGAAACCGAATATGACTATATAATAAAATATTATTTTTAGTTTTTCCAAAGGTGCCCCTCTCCTCCCTTATAAAAGGGCACCTCCTACCTCTCTTCCTCACACCACTTTGAGCCTTTAAGCTCGGAAAAACCCTGACAAATTCTCTTCTACACTTCCATAGAAACATCCTAGAGGTTCCGTTCTTCTTCAAAGACCAATTTTAGTGCCCTAAGAGGAGGTCTCAAAGAGGCGCTTCAAATAAGAGGTAATGTTCGTTACCGATTCTTTCAACTTTATTTCTTCTTACACTTCTTCTTATTTAGTTGTTTAATTATGAAGTAATAACATCAGTATAACTCATATACGGATATGTTATTATAAGTATGAAACAACTCTATTTCACCATCTATCTATCCTACGGAAAACGAAATCACTGCGCGTGCGTACGTACAGAATACCGTCTCTTCGCCGTGGTGTAATCTATTTTACACCACCACCTTACTTGGATGGGTATAATGGTGTAAATAATGACTATATATAATTATTGTAAAGTTATATTGATTCTAAAATAGTATACATACACTCCAATACAATTCTATGATCATGGGAATGATATCATCGCTCGTGCGTACGTACGGACTACCGTGTCCACGAACGCGATGAGATTCATTTTCCATGATTAACCATTCAAGAATGATTATAAAGTATATATAATGAATAATAATGAAATATATGACATAATAATGCTACTTTATTTATGTATATATATATTTATTTCATCTATTTAATTTCATTCAATTCAACAAGGAAACGAAAACAGCGTTCATGCGTACGTACGGCCTACCGTCTCCATGAACGGTGTATTTCATTCCTTTTATCGATCTATAATATATATATGTATATGATAAATATATATTATATATAAATTATTTTTTACATTCTGAAATTATTTAAATCATTATATAAGTAATAATATCAAGAACGACAAGTCGAAACACATACGATATATGAAATGATTTTACCCAAAACGCTGCTTTTACATTGAATTTACAAAAGAACGGGTAATATAAAGTCATAAGTGAAACATATATGATATCATAACAATGAATATGATTATGTAATAAGTCAATGACATTATTTAAATCATTATACAGGAGGTTCGGATCCATACGAAGCATATCTGATCTAAGGTAAGGGAAAATCTCACAATCTCAATTTTTATCCGAGATTGTTTATACTTCAAAATTTACTGGGGAGTATTTATCATCCACATCCATGTTTCCTCAATATTTAATACTATTTCCATCCACCTACAATTTTTTAAATCCAATTTTACCCTTCGGTGAGTTTTTAGTAAAAGATATGAAAGGAATCTTTTGTCGTTTTTCGTACGAGGTACTTTTTGACTTTTCCGAAAAAAGTACGGGAAGAGTGTTATTTTTAACTTATATGGCATGAACAGATTTTTATTGTTTTATAAATCATTATTTTCATAAAGCTTCCTCCAAAATATTTCATGACTATTTTCAAAAAAATCTCTTTCTTTTAAAATTGCATGACGTTTTGTGAAAATAAATTGATTTTGAAAAAGAAAGGATATTTTCCTCAAGAATAAATTTCAATTGTTTTATCAAAACCATTTTTCCATATAAGATGACATTATTTCATGTGTGTATGTTTCAATTATAATGTCTCTATTATTTACATGGTTTCACTTTTCTTATTATGAAATTATATCCATTTATTTTATATGGATTATGTGACGATGGGATGATGTTTTTGAAGTCCGTTTTATTCTTTGGGTTATTATGAATGATGTATGTTTATTTTGTGGCACAAATAATACTGATTCCATTATGAAATGGGTGGGACCTATATCTCCCTCCATTTCATTGGTTAAAGATTTATATCTCATGAGATAGACATGGCTGGAACGGTAAGTTAATCCGGTTCAGTGTTACAGGACTGAAATGAGGAGTGAACTCGATTCAGAAAGGAACTTTGTCCACTAAGATGGTATTGGAAGAAACGCCTTGGCTAATATGGAAATCATGACATGTGCTGAATGGTTTCCACAGTTACATGTTTTACTCCCATGCTATTTTATCATGATTAATGTTTCTTTATGATTTATGACTTACATACTTCCATGTTTTATGTTATTGCTCAAGCTTTTGATGTTTAAACATTATGTTCATGTTTTTAAGTTCAAATGTATATGATTTGTTTTATTTTATCCATGCTTAACCTTACTGAGCATTTGAGCTCACCCTTTATATGTTTTCTTTTCCCAAGGATATTAAGAAAGGTTTTAGGTAAGAAAACAAAAGGGGAGGATCTTTATGGGAGATGTTGAAGATCTTTCACCACGATTAGAAGATTACGTTCCATGTTTCCAAAGAAACTAAACTATTACGGTCCATGTGTGTTTATTTTTGTTATGTATTAAGTATTCCGCAAAAGTAATGTAATTTCCAAGTTTTTCAAGCTTCGGGTCTCTACAATTATGAGTCAGTGAAAATTTAAAGCACTTGGTTCTGAGGCCTGGTGTGCCCATGATAGAATTTTGAAATTTTTTAAGGTATGTTCAGTAAACATGCAGGAAGTATTTTTTCAATTTTTAACCAATTCTTTGAATTGAAATCAGAGTACACCATTGAATCCACAACATCAGGATTCTCTTAAGAGAGGCTTCACTTCAACAGCAGTGGGTTGTGAGGAAAACATAGTTTTTTAGACCATTAACGGAATAATAAAATAACATGAAAATATAATTTTATTTCTCTCTAGCCATTGAGTGGCGGTGGAAGGACCATTGAGTTGTCAAGATATTTAATGGATTGACTCTTGGTTTTTGTAACCATGACATTGAATCATTAAATGCGGTTCATAAATGAACCGCATTAATGTTGTTCAACTTGGTTGATTCTTCTGTCTATTTAATTGAAGCTCAGGGATGGGCTTTTGGACGGTTGTGAGGAACCTCTGATAATGTGATGTGGTGAATTCAATTGACAATGAACTGAATCTTGGACATTATTGGAGGGATCGAATCAGGATCGACGAACGTCGGTGGCTTCCATGGATGAGGACTCTTTAACCTCCACCACTATGACATCCCCAATGAATGTCAAGTTATGGGGTTTATTTTTAATGTAATATTTGATGAATTAAAATTGATCCCACTTGTTATGATGTTAACATGAAGGGCATGGGCTAAACGAATAAGGCCCAGACCCTCTTCCACTTCGTTTCTTGATGATTTCTTCATGGGACAGTTTTCAACTCAATGGAAGGAGAAAAACAGGAGGTACGCAATGATAGAGGAATCATGGGATGGTTGTAGGCACATCTAGAAGGAATAACAGACCACCAGAACTCACCCGGTGAACCATAGAAGATCCACCTATGTGGCACCAGTACGGTGGCATCGGCGACCAGTGCTGGTGGTAAAGGCGGTGGTCGGTTCTTGCTGGTCGTGGAGGAGGGTGGGACGCTCAGCGTCGTGGTGAACGGACAAGCTCTCAACTCCTCGCTGGCTGCAGAGGTAGGAGGTATTGAACCGTCATGTGACACGGTGGTACAGGCTTTAGCTTCAAAGCTGCGGCGAAGGGTGGGGACCCACTCCCTACAGGTCCCGCAAAAAACCTGGCAGCTCCACTTGGCACTGCCAATCAAAGAGCCAAATGACTCTTTGATCCATTCGGGAGGTGGACCACGTGACCCCGATGTGGGTCACACCAGCCATCAGGCCGAGACACCACGTACATGCCCAACTGGGTCAGGGGTGGCCCGAACTTGGTCGAGTCAGCCCAGACTGGGTCAGGTCAGCCCAGACCCGACCTGGAACCCTTCTGGGCCTAGTTTCATTTAAAGAGTTGTATCTTGTGTACCAGAAGTCCATTTGATGAAAAGTCTACGGTTCTGAGATCCTTAGAGAAATATGGTCTTTTGAGATAATCCACTTGGGTGTTGGAGAATGTTCTAGTGTGGCTGGGTTGGATTGTACCCAAATCCAACCAGGCCCTCAACACTAAAATGACAATAACTCACAGACCGGGAGTCTGGTTGATGTGCTTTCTATTGAATTGGAACCCTTATTACATGATGGTACTTTGGGTTACTCCTTTGTGGAACTTCATAGTAGTTGAGGCATTACGGATAACTAGATGATAAGATACTATGGAACTCAAGTGCACCGGGTGTGGGAAATCTTGTGGATGGATGTCATCTGAGTAGTGACCCTGTGTGGATCAGTATTTAGTGACCCTGTGTGAATCAACTTCATGGAGACCCTATGTGGATCAGCATCATAGTGACCCTGTTTAGATTAACATCATAGAGACCATGTGTGGATCATCATCTAACGATCCTGTGTGGATGGGCATCATAGCGACCCAATGTGGATCGGCATTCAAGCGAACATGTGTGGATCAGTAGTGCGCTTCCCGACAAGGACTAGCCTTAGAGAAACCCATCATGGGTCAACAATATAAAACTTAGCGTGGATCGACAATGGAAGAACTCCCTCATGGTTCATGTGTGGAAACATCCCAAAAGAATAAAATGATATATCTTATAGCTAAGCATATTTATTCCTGAACCGTGAGTTGTTTACCTTGTTTGAGCTTAGTCTATTGCGTTGTGCATTATGGTTTTATTTGTAGAATTATGAGAGACCTTTGGGGGTCTCAGGGTCCCTACTGAGTATTGTTATAATCACCCCCGAACGGGCTTCTCCTGCACCTTGTTGTGTCTTGTGCAGACAACGAGCAGCCTTTACTGAGACTCAGGGAGCTATGACCTAACAGTGGATGATGGTGATGGTTCATGTGGAGAGATATGGAGATTAATTTTACCAACCCATTAGGTAGGATCCATGGTGGATGATTCCAGGAGATGTTTATTGTTTTTTATTGTATTTGTATCTTTCAGTTGGGCTTGTATTCTGACCCTTTTCTTTCAGTACATACTTTTACTACTACAGTCTTACTTTGTGAATACATCATGTTATGTTCTTGGTCTATGTTTTTATATAGTTTTAAAGGAAATTACTTCCCGTTTTGGGGTTATACCTTTCTGGTGCTAGTTTTCAACCCCTGGCATATAGAAGGTGGGCTTGGGGTAGTCACAACATGGGCCCCGATGGATGGGTCATGACAAAAGTTTCCATGTTATTAGAGCTTATTTAAATAATCTCATAGCTTTTTGAGATTATATATGATTATGATTCGTTTCAAGAAATATTATGATACATATCTCAAGAATAATATTTTATTTTATTTTATTATAGTTAATAATGATATATTCATGTATTGGTATCATTTTTACACTCATTGGTACATATGATAGTTATGAAAGTGTTTTTAATAAAGTCTTACTTTACCCCTCACATTGGTCATAAATATTTATTAATTCAAAACCATGTCTTCTAATTGGTTTCCAAAAATATTATATTATTCTTTTATTATATTTAAATGGAATTTGGCCCAGGTTTTACCTTTTTAAACAAAAGACTTTTTAATAAAGAATCTTCTTGTCATTTTTTGTGTAGGCACATTTATATACTTTTAATGGTGTAAAAATAATGTTCAGCGTGTTTGGGTTTGTTCGCCCTCATGAACGACATTCCATTTAATCTAACTATACATAATTAAAATGTTATTTTAATCTCTTTAGGTCCCTAATATTTTTAAAATTCATTGTTTTAAAGTATTTTCAATGAAAAAGGTTTTCAAAATATTTTTATTCTATTTTATAATAATTCAAGGAAATATGTTTTCAAAAAATTTCAAAGATTCTTCAATAATTTGTAATGTAAAATATTTATAAAAATAATTTCAAGATATCATTACAAGTTATATTCACAAGAAAATGGTTTTCAAAAGGTGTAATGTTTTTTAAAAATAATTTTTTTAAAAACAAAGGATATTTTCCTCAAGAAATTATTTTAAAAGATATTTTAATATTATTTCTCATCTAATATAACATCTATTGGTATTACTCATGACCTTATGAGTAAATGATTCAATATTTACATTCATATTCATTCATTGAATGGTGTATGTTTTATGTCATGATGTTTAAAAAATATTTTTCTCTTTCATGGGTTATATTCTTAAGAAATCCACTTATTTTCACGAGTTATGTTTATAATGAAATTATTATGAAACATTTATTTTTTTCATAGGTTATGGTATGATTACATGTTTATAATGCTCATTTGATTTCATGGGTTATGATAATATTTATTATGATTTTGGGTCACAATTATGTGTGATTTTATTATGATATAGGTGGGACCTATATCTACCTTTAATTGATTTGGTAAAGATTTATATCTCATAATATAGACATGGATTGAATTCGGAGTGAACTCAGTTCATTATTACATGGATAGAATGCATAGTAAACTCAGTTCAGTAATACGGGGTTGGAATGGGAAGTGAAACTTGTTTAGTAAAGGACTTTGTCCACAAATATGATCATGGTAGTGATTCCTTGGAAAATATGGGAATCATATTATATATTTATGTATTTTCCACAATTCAATGTTTTATTCCTATGTTATTCATTTATGGATTATGTTATTTCTTTCCTTATGGAAGGTTACTTATAAACTTTCAAGCATTATTCCATGATACATGTTTATTATGTTTTATATGCATGGTATGATATTAAATTGATTTTATCACATTATCATACCCTTATTATCATATTTATTCTTACATGTCTCACTTTTTCCCTTACTTAGCATCTGAGCACAACCCTCTTTAAGTTTCCTTCCAAAGGTTATGAAAATATGTATTGTGTTTAATGTTTCTAAAAATGGTGCTAGTCAAAGAGAACCTAGTGGGATAAAATGTATCTCTCTTACGTACCAGTTTTTATGTTTTCAGGTTTCTAGAGGCACTAAGCTAATAGAGTCTTTGAGAATCTTTTTATATTATGTTTTATGTATTCCAGAAATGCAATGTAATGTTAATGTATGTCATAATTGGGTTGTTATAGTTTGTATCAGTGAAAAGGATTATTTATCCTTTAGAATATAGGATGATAAATCTTTAGTGAGATCCCTTGGTATATTTTTAAAAATATGTCTTGGGTTGTATATAAGGATAAATACAAGGGTAAGTTAATATTTAGTAAAATGTCCTATAATTTTTTTAATGGATAGAGTTAGTGGTTTCCTATAAATACATACCTATATGGATACTAAAAGTCCATGGGACTCTATGATAGATGAATATAGATGTAAAAACTCTGAAAATATGTCCAGGGCCTTACTCAGGATAATATGGTACACATTAACGAACCCTACTGCACACCTAGTTTGACACCCCTAGGGGATATTCTTTGGGAGTTCACAAAAATCATCACAAAAAATCATAAATCATTTAAATATAATTTGTATTTGAATAACCTAGGATGAACCTTGGGTATCATAGATTAAAAAAGGTGTCATTATTTACACATCCTATAAGTAATTTGTTTCATGAATATATCATTTTTTGCTATGATAAATAAATATCACACCATGCTTCTAGTTTTAGTAAATGGCGGGAATAGAAAAGAACTGGATTAACATTGAATGTGATGGGTTATTTTATAATGATAATTCTAATGGGATGATCATAAGCACGAATGATGTTATGGTCATTCCTATTCAGTTTTCACGAAACATGATAAATGATGTGTACCTTATCCAACCCTCAAACTACCCAAGGAAGATAAAGAAGGGGGTTGATGAGAGTTCAGATAATGGGGACAATAGAGGAAAGAATATTTTATTTCCTTTATTTCATGAATGTGGAAAGAATCACCTAGGTGACTGTATTATAGTAACTAGAATGTGTTTTGACTGTGGAGAAGAAAGACAAAAAGCAAGTGAATGCATGTAAAAAATTAAGAGTTGGGTTAACATAATGGTTGAGAATATTATCATCCATAAGTCTTCTTAAAAGGTTAATTTTTTTAAGTGAAGAATACATGGTCATTGTGAAACTCAATGACCTAATAGAAAATCTCTAGAAGAGAATCAGCAAGGTGGTATGAGTAATAGTTATATTACTGATGATGATGAGACTATAAATGGAATATGAAAGGAAAGAGGCATTATGTTATAGGATAAGGTAGAATTCTTATGGAATATGGTTGAAGTTGATTAATTAATTTTTTTATGTATTGGGTTCGATAATTATGCTATAAGAATAATGAAATATAAAAGTATTGTTCCATTTATGTTTTTTTCTCATTATTCACAAGTGTATATCAAATGTTCCCAAAGGACTGGTAATGTGATTTAATGAAAAAGTGGTATTATTATTAAGAGAATGTAACCCTTAATTAATGTTTGATATTGAGATAATGATGATTGGATAAGGATAAAATGGATATGAATAATAAAATTGGATGGTATGGATTACCCTAGAATTGAGTATTTGAAAAACTCTTTTATGTCATATAGGATGAAGTTGAATACTTCTTAGATTTAAAAAATGTATCTGATAATCACTACAATAAGGAAGAAGTATTGTTTTCCTAAATTATTTATGGTAATTAAGGTTATTAACATTTTTCAAGAGAATATATGATATGGGTATTCACATGTTGGAATGTGCGTACCAGTAGCTACTTTTTTATATATGGGGGATCAATGTTAAGTTGATTTTGTTACTTTATTTCAAATGTTTTGTACTTTCATCATTCAGAATGGTTATAAGGGTTACCATTTATGGGATGTTTATGTTAATAATTAGATGAATTTTTTTAGAATAAAGTACTATCTCACCACATGTGGATTCATGGATATTGGATAACCTGCTCTTAGAACTTTTTGTTGATGGTAACTAAAGAGATATTGGATGACTTATCATGGATCCCATGATCCATTAGTGATTTATAAAGGAAAATTTCAAAATCTTTTTTGGATAAAGGGGTGAAGTGGATAACGTAACAAAAAAGGGTGAGATTGTCCATAAATCATGTAATTATATATTTTAATGAAAATTATTCAACTTTAGGAAAACAATCAATAAATAAAATTTTATCCTAGTATTGTTGTTTCTGATGAATCAGATGGTTTTTAGGTCATTACAGATTTATGGTTTTCTGATTATTAAGATTTTATTTTCCTTATTCTCTATCACTATCCTCTAGAATATTATGGATGTATTTCTCTTCCATGTTTATGTTTTCACCTCTCACCTATGTTCTCCTATGTGGGAATTTATTTATGAGTTACTTTTGACAACTGTTATGGTTCCGACACTCTTTTTAAAAAAGATGTTTTAGTATTCATTTTTATGATATGGGTTTCTATATAAGTATATATCAAGTATTAAACCTTTGATAACTTAGACTTATTATTAGGGAGAAAATTAATTTTAATGGGGATAGAATTTAACATCTTTAAAATTTGTAAAATATTTTTTTTGAATAAATTTATTCGTTTTGATATTTTCATTTCATACGACACTGAAAATAGTTATTATAAAAATATATATATTAAAAACTAATTTTTGATTGAGTTATATGAAATAAAAAATTAAGCATGAACTACAAGATATATAATGGTTAACATCCTCTATAAAGAACACTTAGTGAGGCTTATGCTTCATACAAGACTGACTTCCCCCGATGGATTGTATAACTAGCAAGACCGAGTGTTACCGAATAATAAGATATTATACAATAATATATAACATAACCATTAAATTTGACCTTATGAATATTATTAACTAACTTATCTAACTATCTCGTATTCACAAAGTATAATATTAATTAATTGGTTAAAAAATCATTATAAATGAATATAAGAACCACATGAAAATAAAAGAGTATTTTTATAAAAAATAATTATTATGAACAAAGAAGTTGGTTTAATATGAATAAATTAATTAAAAATAGTAATTAATATATATTTTTTATATTTAATCAAATATTTTTTATATTCTTTAATAGATTTGATAGACATAAGAAAGGAATTATCCTAATTTTATGCTTAAAACATATATTTTTTATAGCATTTTAAAGGAAAATAAATTTTAAATCCCATGTTTGGAACTTTTATAGATTTAATATAAAAAATAAACATTATTTTTGATATGGAAACAAATAAAAATTGGTTATTAAGAATTATTTTTACTTTTCAAGGATGTTTAATTTTATAATGAATAGTTAAAAATATTAAAATTAAACACCAAACTGATTTTTCATATAATTTATTTATATAGTTAAATTATATTTTTTATTGATTTTAAAGTTTAATAAGAACAATATTTTATCAATTTATCCAATTTACTTCATTGGAATCAATTTTATTTTAAAAATGGATATAAAAACATAGAAAACATTTGAAAATTTTGTACATTAAAACCCTACATTATTTTCCCATCTATAAGGTTATATTTAAATTAATTTCTAGGACTTATATATTTTGAATTTGGAAAAATGGATTCCATATATGGAATCAAAATTTTTTATAATTTCTAATAAGTAAAACTTACTTTTTACCAAAAATATTAGTGAAAGTAATTGAAATTAATTATAATGATTAAGGATTAATTATGCTTAATAGTGGACTAAACCATAACCTTAAGGACTAAAATGACATATAAACTTGTAAAAACCCCATTTTTCTCCGTATTTTAACCTTATACTTTATGTTATCAACCTTTTTCCATTTTTATCCATTTTAAATTAAAAATTGTTGGTGGGGTTTCCTTTTTCCGAAATATTACAAGAGTGTCACTCCCCCTCCATTATAAAAGGCCTCCTCTCCTCCCACTTAATCACACCTCTCAATACACCTATGTTTAGAAAAAATCTACCAAAATAGTTCCTCAACATCCCTAACTTCCTCTTCTAAGACTTTTTTGGGTAGAAATCCTTCCAAGTAATCTCTTTGGTGTAAACCAAAAGGAGTTCCTCAATTAAGAGGTAACACCCTCCCTCAAACTCCTTTATTTTATTTTCTTTATCAACTGACTAAAATATTCTCAGTCCATGATTTTATAACAATAAATATATAATCAATATACTAGGATTTTTTATTATATTTATTCTACCTAATTTTATTAACACCTCAATCTAATGGTTAACGAAAATATTGTTTATGTGTTTGGAAGACTACCACCTTACTAAACAATGATTGTTCATTTTATTTATTTACAGCCTCTCATGGTGGAAATTATGATGAAAAAATATATTTTTATATGTTATATATAATACTTATTTTGTGTTTAATTATATTTAATAATTCTTTATCACATATCTTTATATGTTCCATTTTGTGTTTATAAGATAATTTCATGTGAGGAGGAGTGGACTATCGTCCCCTCGAAGTGATGTGATTCATTCATACACTATATAGAATATATTAATGATGGGTTAAGTTAATATATATGAAATATATAATATATTAATATATTTTAATTATGTTATATATATATGTGTGTGTGTGTGTGTGAGTGTGTGTCTTTTACTTTTATTCTTGCAACACGATAATTAAACAGAAATAACATTCGTATGTATGAATAACTTATCATCTCTATGAACGGTGTTTCTCATTTGATACTTATATATTCTATGGATTATATATAATACACATATACTAAATATAAATTATATTTAAATCATAGTTTACATTTTGGAAATAATGATATAAATATAAAGACTAAAGATATAACAAATTGAGACGTATGTGAAAAACAAAGCGGATATTACCCGTAGTGAATCATTAACATAGAATTGTTATAAAAGAGGTAAATATAAAGCCATAATAAAACTATTTATGTTATTATAAGTATGAATATAATTCTATGATAGATTTATAATAAATTTTTATTTATTATATAGTAGTTTTAAATGATTATTACGAGAGTCAATACATGAGGTAAGGGAATTTCATCTCAATGAGTATTTCCATGCGATACATACCTTACTCAACACTCACTCCTTTTGTGTGGGGTATATACTACCCATTAATTTATTATATTAATATTATACTTAAATATAAAGGTATTTAAATTACCATTTTATGATATTTTAATCATGGGTTTTAGGTTTCATAAGTCAGCAAATTGGTAATTCAATTTTTGTCTCTATTTGTATTTTTTGAGACACATGTCATGTTATGAACCTGTATTTTTCTATGAGGTGTATAAAATACCTTTGAAATGTAATATCATGAATATAATTCCTTTTTTATATTTTATTCTTTATGTAATTTCATTCTCTTACAAGGGATAATGGTACAATGTTACCATGTTATAAGAGTTTATTATTATAATATAATCGCTTTACGAGATTCTCTATGATTATGCTTTATTTGATTAAATATTCTGATCCATTTCTCAATAACACTCATGAATTTTTTAATACTTGGTTTATTAATTTTATATAAATTTATTATTACCATTTTTCCACTCTTTGATACATAATATAGTTAAGAAAGGGTTTTTAATAAAGTCCAAATTTACCCCTCTTCGGTTAGAAATTTGTGTTCATTTAAAACCATGCCTTATAAAAGGATTAAAAAAATATTATATTATTCTCCTATTATATCTAAAAAACTTTTACCGATGTTTTAACTTTTTAAACAAAAGGTTTCATAATAAGTAATGTTGTTTTCATTTTCCAATCAAAGAACCTTTATGATCTTTTTACACTGTAAAATGAATGTTCAGTTTGTTTGGGGGATTCTTCCATCATGACCAAAATTCCCTTTAATAGTTTATTAAAATTTTAAAAGTCAATTTTAACTTTAAAAAAATCATAATATCTTGGAAATTTATGTTTTCAAAGTACTTTCAAAGAAAATTTATTCAAGACATTTTCAAGCTATTTTATTTGTTTTCAAAGAAAATTGTTTTCAAAATATTTTCATAATTATTTTATATATTTTTAAGTAAAAGGTTTGTAAAAATGTTTTAAAGATTTATTTACAAGTTATATTAGTAATAAAGTTGTTTTAAAAAGGATATATGTTTTTTTAAATCATTTTTAGTTAAGAAAGGATATCTTCCTCATGATATTTTTTTAAAAGATATTTCAAAATAATTTCCCATCTAAGATAACATCTTTTGGTGTTAATAATTAATTTAGAGGGAAATGATTCAATGATTCAATTAATATTAATTCTTATAATGGTTTAAATTTTATGTCATAGTATTTTTAAAATATATTTCCCTTTCTGGGGTTATATGCTTATGAATCCCTATTTTTTATACTTGTTATGTATTTAATGAAATGATTTTAAAACATGTATCTTTTCCATATGTTTTGATATGATTTCCTATTTATGATCCCCATTTCATTTCATGGGTTACGATAGTGTTGTTTATAATTTTCTAGAAAAAGTATGTAAGCTTTTATTATGAGTTTGGTGGGACCCATATATCCATTCAATATGTTGGGTAAAGATTTATATCTAATGAGATAGACGTGGCTAGAATGAAGAGTAAAGTTGGTTCAGTATTATAGGTATGGAATGAGGAGTGAACTTGGTTCAGTAACACATGGCTGTAACAAGGATTGAACATAGTTAATTAGGTGACTTTTTCAAATAATATAGTATTTGCAGCTATGCCTTAGCTACTATGGAAACCATATTATATGCTTATAAATTTTACACTATTCAATGTTTTATTCCTATGTTATGATTTCATGGATCATGTTATTTATTTCATTGTGACTGATTCCTTATAAACTACCAATATTTATTCCATGATACATGTTTATAATCTTTAAATGTAGGGTATGATCTTCAAAAAATTTGATCGCATTCTCATACCCCTATGATCATGTTTATGCTTACATGTCTCCCTAATTTACCCTTATTGAGCATCTAATCTTACACATTTTTATGTATTATTCTATAGGTTATAATGTATTATGTTGGATGTGTCTAAGAAGGACTTTATTCATGATGAACCTAATGGTAAAAAATTCAGATCACTTACAAATGAGTTTTTATGTTTCCATGTTTCCAAATCCACTAAACTTGTATAGTCTTTAGGCATCTGTTTGTATTGTGTTTTATGTATACCAAAAATTTTATTTAATGTTAATATATTTTAAGAATGGATCATTATAGATGTTCCTATGGGTAATAACTCTAAAATGGTTTCATTGATTCGAAATTTATTTTCACCTAGTGTACGACAACAAGCCTTGTTGAACACTAGGTTAACACACTCATGATATATGATTTGGAAATCCAAAAACTCTTTATAACCCATGACAAAAAATTTGAATAATGACCATGAATGACCCAGGGTAAACCTAAGGTTTCATATATTAAAAAGAATATTTTATTATTTAGATATCTAATAATTAATTTTTTAGGATTATGTGGTTTACCAATATGATTATCATTGCTCACACATTGATTTTTGGTTTTATTCAATGGTAGGAACTAGATGGAAATAGGTCAAACATGAAAATGATATACAATGTGATGATGAGGAAAAAATGGGGTGGTGACTGGAGGGAAGGATACTGTTATTATTCTTAATTATTTAACATGATATATGATTAATACAATACACCTCAAAAAACTATCAAATAAACTAATGAAGTAAAGGATATAGTTTTCCAAGAGCCTGGGTGGTGGAGAGAGTAGTGGAAAAAAGACTTAGTTTCTAATATACCTAGAATGTAGGAAGGATCACTTAATTAAATGTCTCAAAGGGTTGAGAAATTTTTTTTAATGTGTAAATAATGACATAAAGAAAGGAATTTTTGAGGAAAAAAAAATTTAACACAATGGATCAGAATAATGGTTTCCATAAGGAATCATCAATGGTTTAATGTTATAAATTTGGAAATTATTGTTTTTATATAAATTTATTTACAAATGGGAAATCTAATGAATAGAATCATAAATATGGTATGAGTAATTGTTATACTACTGATGATAAAAAACCATTAATGAAATGTAAAAGGTATAGATTGTTCTTATAGTATTTTTTTTCAAATATGAGAAGTATGATTACCCTGAGGTTGATAAATGTCAATAAATGATTCATATTTCATATTGTAGGAATTATTTACTAGGTAATAGGATTATGAATCCTATTTAATGGTTTAATAATGAATTGGGGTGATTGAAGTGTTTGTGTGGGAATTCTAGAACTATGTTATATGAATTCCAAATCATTTACGAATTATTCTTTAGAAATTTTACATTGAGGGTTTTTAAGAATATATTGAATAGTAATTATTATCTAAAAGAGGAATTTAATTAGAAGGTTATATTTTATATAGAATATAGGATTAAGGGAACGTACCTATAATATCCAAGATTCACATTGATCAATAGTTTGCATGTTTTTGATGACCGAAGTGCTCAGAGGTGGCATAAAAGAATTTTGGGGAAGTTTAGTTATGTAAAATCTAGGAATGGGGGATTGCACATCACGTAACTACATGACACAGAGTGACATCCTATTTCAGCAGTTGATTCATGGCATGAAAGATGGACTCTAGGCGTGAATTGTTCTATGGATCAAAAAATAAAATAAAGTGTTGAGGTGATGCGTTTTTTTATGGAACTCAACCTTGAGGCATTACTCTATGTGAAAAAGGATTACACATCTTGTCATTCCCTGACATTTTATGTTCTAAGTGTTTCCTAGCCACTTGGTTTTTTTCAAAACCTGTGGCTATAGTGGCTCTCCCTTGACCCCAGGTGAACCGATGACCCACTCTTCAGCATTATGTGGATTCTATCTCCATGGAAAGATCCCTAACATCCTCATTCGATCTATAGTGATATATCTTCGATATGAGGTAATATTACTTCTGTTATTGAAGGTTTTTTTCAACCTATTTCCTCATGTTTCTTTTTTACATGTGATGTTGTTTGATCTATATGTTGCTAATGGAGTTTAATTGGTTGTCAGTTGGTGTGTTTATGTATCCAAGTCCTTGGGTGGATGAAGTTGTTGCGGGAGAGGTGATTGTGATCCATTTCATTGATCTATTCTTATGAGAATAACAAGAATGGACTTTTTAGGTATGGGATTTGATGATTCTCTATTTATGTTCATGCAATTGTAGATTTATCTTGATTTATCCCCTTGTATCCCAAATAAATTGTCCTAATTAAATATATGAACCAGATTAATGAATTGGTATCGATTGCATATCAATGTTGTTGTTTTGTTCCATGATAACAGTTTTCCTCTTGATTTTCTAGATAATGTGATATCTATACTTACTTTGTTCAGCCTATTATTGATGAATATTGGTAAATAATGTAATTCCATAATTAATTGATAATTAATTGGCTAAAAGTTAAATAGGCATGTTTACTAATCTGGTTGTTGTTGTTATAATATTATGTTAATCAAATTGATGTGATTATGCATGATTAATGGAGTATTTTTATGAACCTAAAGAACATTTATGCTTCTTGATAAAGGATTAAAGGACTAATAAATAAATTATCAAATTAATTTTGTGATAGATTATGATATCTTATTCTTTAGGTTTTCTGTAGTTAGAACATGTGAATAATGAACCAGTTAATTCAAGATGGAAAACGAACTAGTTTTCTGTTAAAGATAATGCCTTATAGGGAATGAGTTATCCAATTTATTTAAACTTCTTAGTGAATTTTACTTTGAATCCATGAGATCTCATTGTTTGTGAAGGATAAAAACCTTGATTAGGATTGAGAGCCCAGTTCAATGTTTGTTCCTAATTCCTGTGATGTGCTATGAATATGAGACTTGTGGTTCTGGGGGTAGAGAGGCCCAGATGTGACATGAACCTAGGATAGCTAATCTTGGAGGGTTTTTGTGGTACATGGGGCAGGGATGCTTAATTTTGGTGGCATCAGATGATACCTAGAGTGGTGTGATGCATCGGTTTATGAATATGGGTGTCGTTGAGGACATCAGAGATGATAGAACAGGTTAAAACTGGGCTTACCCATTGAAATGAATATGGGTGTTGGTTGAATCGGTTTTCTTTTATCTTCTTTACTTTCCCCACTAATTGAGGTAGATGGTCTCTCTTACCCTCCTTCGATGAGAGGTGAGGATGTGTGGGGTGTTCCACATGATTTCTTTGTTTAGATTCTCAAGTATGGATGGGTCTATGATCCTGATATTGTTGGAAAATACTTGATGGGTATTTCACCAACTCACCATTTGCAGACACTTGTGTTTGGTCGATTAGGATGTCTTCCTATAATACTTGGAAATATGGAAATATAAATAGTTGTAATTTTTTTAATAAATAAATGGATAATTATTTAAACTATGGAGTTTTGAGCTTATGGGGTTGAAATGTTGAGTTTGTGTTTTTGAGAGGTCATCGACTCTGTTTGGTTATGCCTAGAGGGTATAGATTTTGGTTGGAATGGTAATGAGATGCGATGTGAAAAATGATATTGGTTAATTAATGTTTAAATAATTAATTAATGTAATGTAAAACTAAGAAATGGAAAATTAATTTAATATAGCTCTTTAAATGGTTGTGTGGTTATAGGATATCTAGTCATAGTAGTGTAAAATGCGAGTCTGAGAGACATTAGATAATGTTGAGTCTAAGATTTGGTAATGCCCATAGTGTAGTTGTGAGCTATATTTTATTATGAACTTTTTGTGTTTCTATGTGCTACACCACCCTATCAGTTATGGAAACTGACACCCTAGGGATTTTTAACCCTTGAGGATGTTTCCCTAACATCCTAGTGGGAAGATGGATGGCTGACTACCCCCTTTGAGCCAACTCTCTTCTCTTGTAGTTACACATGCTAATATGAACGAAAGTTAGTTTACCCCATATATTTGTATAAAGGGATGTAATTTCTTGTACTTATTTCACATTAATATATTCTAGATATAGTTTCCCATGGATTAATGTAGGTGTAATATGTATAGTCTATGATGGCTTGAGGGTCCTTACGTACTGTATGGGTTATAATAGCTTGAGGTATAATACTCGATGTTTGATACATGATATGGGAGATGTGGTGGCTTTAGGAAACTACCTATAAAAATTTGGTTGTGTGGTTATAGTGTTGATTTGTAGAAGGTTCATTTTGTTCTGCTTCGCCTACGTGTCTTCAGTCAAGCCTTTTTGGACAGAGATTCTTAGGATGTGAAATATTGGGTCAAATCAGCAAAAAAATGGGGAAGTGGTAGTGGGGTACCCTCGAAATTATTTATTGTATTTTACACACTTGTATACAATAGTTGGTGAGAGTATCCATATTGAGGATGGGAACATATTATATCTATTTACGTGAAGATTTATTTTCACCTATTTTTCATTATGATTCAGCAAGATTTCATTTCCTTTTCACAAGAGGCTCTAGGGGTGATCTTACTGAGTATGCAATTATAATCACCCTATGTTATATAATCTATTTTTCAGGTCACTTGGAGAATATAGGAGATCATGTTATTTAATACTATCTTTGGGGATTTTAAAGAGTTTTTTGGGCATTGTGGTCTCTATCATTTTCCTTTCTTTTAGTACTTGTAATTTTCCTTTTTCAGTTGTAGTAGTTTTGCATGACATTAAATATGTGTACACGGGATTTATTTTAAATAATAGTCTAATCAGGAGTGTTTTTGTGGCTTTCTTATCTCTATATTCTACATGTTTTCTCTTAGAGGGTAATTCTTACCATCTGTGTTTTTGTTATACCCTTGGTGCTAGTCACCAACACAAGGCCGACTGAAGGTGAGACTTGGGGGGTAATTATCTATCTTCTAACATTTTCAGCCTAGTAGGGGTACACATTCTGGGGAGGGGTTCTGACATAGTGGTATCAGAGATCTGGTTGAGGGATAAGATAGAGTTTCATGTTTGGAAAAAGTGAGGTTGCATTGGTTGTTAGGTAAACATTGTCAGAAAATTTCATTAAGTGTTGTAAATTATAGAGATCGGTTTATACAAAGGTATTTAGGGCCCCCTATCATCTAATGCATAGAACTTTGAGTTTACAGTGTCAACTAAATGAATTTATACTTATTGTAGGGTAGAGACCTAAGAAATGATCATGTATCCTTCTTACTCATTCCTATGTTGGAATTGGTTGAACTTGGGATAGGTTAACCTAAAATGAATACTATAAAACAATTAAATTAGTGTTAAAGTAATATATATTATAGGTTTAAGAGCTCTAACAATTTTTCCTTTTGTAGTTTTATATCCAGGTCATATCCTTGGTATTCTCACGTTGAAAATGTATAGCAGGTTGTGCCAGTAGATCGTCACCGAGTACAGGTTGATGATTACAACACTTGGAAGAAGACACTCTGACAGTTTTAGTGCGAGAGTCTGTAAAAGTACGAGGTACCTATTTTAGATGCTTTCATAGAAGATTGATTTGAGGAGGTTGATATATCCTATAGTTTGATATGTGATTAGAAGGATCATTGGGTATCATTGGTTGTGATGCTGTTATGTGGGGAAGTGAGGCAGTGGTGGTTCGTGTTCCTTGGGGATCGCGGGGAATTGGTAGTCTCATGGGAGATGATCTTAGAGTTGTTCAAAACTGATTTTCTTTCCCTAATTGTGAAGGAATCCAATCTCCAGAAGCTTCTTACCCTTCAGAAAGGGAGATCTAGTGTGAAAGTGTTTATAATCATTTCTAGAAACCTTCTACGGTATGATTTGGACCTGTTTCTATATGATGAGGTAAGGGAGAGGCATTTCGAGGAGCGTTTGCATCTAGAGATCCAGTTCCAGGTCACCCATTTTATATTGACTACATATATTGAGTTGATGGAGAGGATAGAAGTCCTCAAGAGGATTATATTCATAGTTGGATCATCGTGATAGATAGTCGTTAGGATTCCCCATGAACCAGAGTTATGGTTCCAGGTTCCCATATTTCTGGTAAGATGTTTTTTTGATCAACCGTGGGTAGGTCACAACCCTCATTATCTCATTTCACAGGGGGAGGATGCTCTCATTCACATACAAAGGGATCATGTGCTTTTTTCTTGTGGATAATAAGGTCATTAGTAGTGAGAGTGTTTGATATTTTTGAGATGTTAGCGTCTGTCAGGTGTTCTTCTCTATGTTCCTCTATTGAGGTAGTTCCAAATGTGGTTGAAACTGCAAGTTTAACCAATTTTGGATTAGTATAGAGAATAATAGGTAGGTATAGGACAACCCTAATACGCTCCCCATCCTCAGAGAGTAGATTTCGGCTATGCAGGTGGTCCCCAACGGGGTTAGAGAGGCCACGGAGCAGGTCATTGTCAGGTTCATGTGCTATCATTTCCAACCCGAGGTGATCCAGATATCTTTCTAGGTTCCCTTTTCTTGTTTTCTAATTGGGTTCTTGCCTTTCTGGATTTAGGAGCGATACACTCCTTCATATCACCTACCCTTCTCCATGCCTTTCGACTTTAGGTAGATAGGCTTCCAGTTCCCTTGGCATTGACTATTCCAGTTGGAGGTGGAGATTAATTGTTTCAAGTGTGTAGAGCATGTGAGCTATTGTTGGGGTAGCACCAATCTTTGGAAGATTTCCTATGTTTTCATATATAACCATATGATGTCATACAAATAAAGGATTTATTGTATTCAGTGCAGGCTATCATGGAGTTCTATAGGAGGTAGGTTCTGTTCTTCGATGAGGGTGGAGAGACAGTAGTGTCTATGGGAAATAGACACCCTCAGATGGGTCAGAGGTGTTTTCCTTACTTTTCATCCATTATGGCTGAGGTGATGCTGAGTTCATCACAGGTTTACCAGTTGGTGTTTACTAGGGTCATAGAAGAGTTCCCTGATGTCTCTTTAGAGGAGGTTGTAGTGTTATACCCTTGATGGGAAATTGGGTTTGAGATTAATCTCATCCAGGTATGTCCCCTATCTCAATTTATCCATATAGGATAGCACGTTCTAAGTTGTGAGAGATGCATATACTACTCGATATTCTATTGCAGTGTGGTTTCATTTGTCCAAGGGTGTCACCGTGGGGTGCACCAATTTTTTTATGAGGAAATATGATTGTTTTTTGTGGTAAGGTGTCAATTATCGTCCCTTGAACCGAGTGATAGTGAAGAACCACTATCCAATTCCATGGATTTATGATTTATTCGATCATAAGAATGGTGCATGTTGGTTCTCAAATATCAATTTGTGTCCAAAATTTCATTTTATGTGTCTGAAGGATGAGGATACCCCAAACACTACATTCTGTTTTCATGATAGGAATTATGTGTTCATTGTGATATCATTTGGGGTGATGAAAGCTCTATCTTTGTTCATTGGGTTGATTAATATTATGTTTCATGAGTTACTAGATATGTTTGTTGTTGTTTTCATCAACGAAATCATTGTGTACTATACATATGATGAGGAGAATACAAAGCATCTACATGCTATTTTGTGAGTTCTCTGTCGATAGAATCTATTTGGAATGATTTTGAAGTGTGAGTTTTGGGCTTGAGAATTTTGTTTCTTAGGTCATGTTTTATCCAAACTGGGATTAGTTATTGATCTGTTAAATATAGAAGTTGTTGCTTCTTGGGAATACCCATGAATGTGGAAGAATTATGAAGTTTCCTCAGTCTCACATGCTATTACAGGAGGTTTAAAGATGATATATCTCAGGTTGAGACACTTCTAACAATGTAGTAAAAAGGATCATGTGTTCATATAGACTGATTAGTGTCCGGAAACTTTTGAGTATCTAAAGGGGAATTCAATCAGTACTCAAGCTCTTTGTCTTCCACTAGAAGGAGTTCAGTTTTCAGTTTTTCCTGATTCATCGCTTATGGGGTTCATATGAGTTCTAATTAAGTAAAGATAACTTTTTTCTTTCTAGTCTTATATGTTGCACCACCTTGAGCATATCTATTCCACCCATGACATCGAGTTAGTGGTCGTGGTGTTTTCCCTAATGTTGTAGATACATTACCTCATTGGAAAGTGTATTGTGGTCTTCACCGATCATAAGAGCCTGAGGTATGTTTTCTCCACGAATGAAATTAACTTCTTGAAGCATTGGTGGATGGTGTTCTTATAAGATTACGACTTTGAAACTTCATATACACCTGGAACATGGAATTTTTTTCCAATACATTGAGAAGGATGTGGCATAGTGATGTAGTATGTGAATCTGGTTATTCCTAGAGGGTGATGGAAAAACTATCTGCATTGCAAATAAACTTGAGAGAAGCTAGAGGTAGATATTATCTTTCTCTGAAGAAGGATCAATCATCTTTGGTTAAGTAGGTGGATGATTCCCAATGGGGGGACCTAGAGGTGGTGGTTTGGAGAGACTGAGTTATTTTTGGTGAGAGAATTCAGAGGTATCTTGTGGGATTGATATTCGGATGACCCATTTTTTCCCAACAGGTTGGATTTAGATTCTCTAGGATGTTATTTTCTTGAGAGGTATCTTATATAAAGGGTCAGATCCACATGGATCAATGCTTTGCATGTTTTCAAAGATTGAATTTCTTGAACATGTATCAGAAGAAGATTTGAGATGTTCGGTTAAGTAAATGATGTCAAGGGGGATTACATGTCATGTAACTACATTACATGATGTGACATCTTATTTCATGGGTTGTTTCACATTGTGAAATATGGATTCATAGTGTGAAATGTTTCTAGTTCATAAAATCAAATAAAGCAATGAGACAACATGTTTTTTCAGTAGAACTCGACCTCAAGGCATCACACGATGTGAAAGGGGATTACACAACATATAATTATCCAAAGTTTTATGTTTTAAGTGATTTCCAACCACTCAGTTTTTGTCAAAACCTATAGATGTAGTAGGTATCCCTCGACCCTATGAAACCTGCCTACCCTATCTTCAGAATTTTTGGGATTCCTTCATCAAGGAATGATCCCAAGCTCCATCCTTTGATATGTATTGATCCATATTTAATATAAGATATGATCTACCTCTATTCATGAGGTTTAATCAACTTACTTATTCCCATTTATCTTTTCCATGTGATGGTGCATGAACTCCAAAATTCTAACATAGTGTTATTTGTTTTTGGTTGGTGTGGTTGTGCCATGGTGTCCTCAGGTGGATGTATTTGTTGTAGGAGGGGTGATTATAATCCATTACTTTGATCCATTCTCATGTGAAGAACGTCGAAGACCTTTTGGGGTAGGGGATTCGATGCATATATATTTATTTATATGAAATTGTAGTGTTAGCATGATTTATCACCTTTGATCGTAACTAAATTGATTTAATAAAATATATCAACTGGATTAAATAATTGGTATCAATCACGTAGAGATGTTGTTGCTCTGTACTGTTATAACAGTTTGCCTCATGAAATTCTGGATTTTCTGATGTATATTCTTGATTTGTTTATCCCATTCTTGATGGAAATTGGTAAAGAACTAAATCCATAACTATTTGATAATTAATTTTCCAAAAGATAAAGAGGAATGTTTAATAATACTGTTATTATTTTTTTAATTTGATGTTAATAAAATTGATATTAGTATTCATGATTAATGGAGTTACTTGATGCACCTAAATCAAGTTATTTTTTATTTATAATGGATTAAAGGCATGTCAAATTAATTATAGAATTAATTTGGTGATAGATTGTGATATCTTTTTGTTTAGGTTTCCCATAGTTGGAACCTGTGAATAATGAATTGGTTAATTCAATATATAATATGAAATGGTTGTCTGTTGAAGATAATGCCTTATAGGTAATGATTTTACCACACTCATATAATGGCTGAGTGACTTGTTCTTTAGACCTGTGAGATCTCATTGTGTGTGAATGATGGATACCTTGTTTAGGGCCAAGAGATTGTGGCTATGTTTGTTTCTATTTCTTATGATGTTCTCTGGATACAAGACTTATGTTTGTGGGGGAAGAGGATCCTTGATGTGATGTGAGCCTTTGATGGTTGATCTTGGAGGGTCAGTATGGTATGAGGGGTAGGAATACCCAGTTCTTATGGTATCAGTTGATTCCTAGAGAAGCGAGATTCATTGGTTTCTGCATATGGGTGTGGGGGAGCACACTAGAGATAATGGAAAGGGTTGAAGCTATGCCTACACATTGAGATGAAAGTGGATTTTTGTCGAATCTATTATTTATTTATCGGTTTTACTTTATCCACTACTTGATGTATATGCACTTACTTACCCTCCTTATAAAAGAGGAAAAATGCATGGGTTATGCCATGTGCTTTCTGTGTTTATATTCTCGAGTATGGATTGTTCTATGCTCCTGCTATAGGTTGAAAAGACTCAATGGGTAGTTCACCTACTTACCATGTTAAGCCCATTGTGTTTGTTATCTTTGGATTTCTTCCTATAATACATGGAAATATAGAAATATTTACTGTAGTAATATTTTTAATAAATAAGAAAAAAAATTATTTAAACAATGGGGGTGGGTGCTTAATCGGATGCAATACTGAGGTTTTGTTTCTAAGAATCCATGGAATCAAATTGGTTATGGATAGAGCGAATAGATTTTCATTGGAATGGTAATTAGATGAAATGTAGAAAATTATATTTGTTAATTAATGTTTAATGAATTAATTAATTTAAACTAAAATCGGAAAAGGGAAAATGTAACATAATATATCTATTTAAATGGTTGTGTGCTTATAGAATATCTATTATTAATAGTGGAAGTCAGGATTTTGACTGATGTTAGATGTAGTTGACTCAAAAACTAGTTTATTCCCATTATGTGGTTGGGAGCTATATTATAAACCATAATTTTTGCGTTTATATTTTCCAATCCATCCTATCATTTAAGGAAACTAACACCCTAGGGATTATGAGCCATGGGGTGTGATTTCTCCAACATCCAAATGGGAGGATGGATGGCTGACTACCCATATTCCCCTCTCTATTCTCTTGGTAGTTACTTGTGCTAGTATGCACAAATTTTACCTTTCCCCAAATATGTGTGTCAAGGGATATAATGTTGTTTATTTATTTCACACATATATATTCTAGAAATAGTTTCCTATGGACTAATATAGGTGTAACAAGTATTGGATGTGATGGCTCGAGGATCCTTACATGGTGTATAGACTGTAATGGCTTGAGGTATAATTTCTGATGTATGATACATGCTATGCGAGATATGGTGGTTACCCAAAACATCATGTCTACATTTGGTTGTGTGGTTTTGGTGGTGAGTTGTACGAGGTGAATGTTGGGGTTCTTCGCCTACGTGTCTTTAAAAAATCCTTTTTATAGAGATATTCCCAGGATGTGCGATGTTGGGGAAAAGCGGCAAAATAGTGGGAATTTAGTACGAGAGTACCCTTGATATTATTTATTATATTATATACTATTGCATGTGATACTTTTTGAGATCATCCATAGCGATTCTGGGAACATAGAATTCTGATTTAGGTGATGAGTTAGTTTCTAATATTGTTCACTGTGCTTTAGCAAGCTTTAATTAATTTTTTATGAGAGGTTCTGGGGAGTATCATACTGAGTATACAATAATTATCCCCCTATGTTATATAAACTATCTTTAATGTCACTTGGAGATGGTTTGGAATCAGGCAGGTTACTGCTATCATAGGGGTTTTTCAAGAGCTATTTGGGCTTTGTGGTCCATGTCGTTTTACTTTATTTTTGTACTTTCAGTTTTCCCCTTTCATTTGTAGAATTTTTTCATGACATTGCATAAGTATACATGGGATTTTTTTTATATTGTAGTATGAGCAGGATTAGGTTGGTGTCATTACTTATCTCTCTCTTCCATATGCTTTCTCTTAGAGGGTAATGCCTCCCATATATGTTTTTGTTATACCCTCGGTGCTATTCACCAACTCGGGACCTAATGGAGGCGGGACTTGGGGGGTATTATCTCTCTTCTCACATTACCGACCTATGAGGGGTACAATTTGTGGGGAGGGGTTCATGATAGTAACCCTTAATAAGTTCATAATGTTGATAAATTGGTTTTTATTTTAGATAATGAGATTCTTGAAATATATAAGGTAAATTAGATATTACTAATGACCACAGAACATATATTTGTTTTTTTGAAAAAGTTTATTATTTTATCATTGATGGAGTTTAAAACATTTCTGTATATATGTAATATATTCAATAATTTGAGGTTTTATTTAAAGAATTAAGAACCATGCATGTTTTCATTGATGTTTAATGGAAATTATGGTTATTACAATGATTCAAAAAAATATATGACCAAGGTATTCACATATTTGGAATGTGATCATTAAGAGATACATAATTATATCTAGAGGATTAATGTTGATTTTACTTTGGGGAATTTAGTTGAATTATTTATAAATTTTGAATTTATAAAGGGTCAAAAGGTAAACCAGTTATGGAATGGTTTATATTGAACATTAAATGTGGATTTATAAATTAATATATAACATAAAAATATGAACATTTATGAATATTAGATATATTGTTCTAAAAAATTCTAATGATGAAATCCATAGATATAGGGAACGACTTATCAATATATTATGGATCTTGTGATCAGTTAGTGCATCAAGAAGAATAAATTCATCTTTATTTCATGAAATAAGAGTTGAAATATAAATTTAATTAAGAAAAACCAAATGATGAAATTGTTCTTATGATTTAATAGAAATATAATCCCTATCTATATCATTCCCTTTGAATTTTATGATCGTATCAGTATAGTAGGTTATAAATTGGTGATTCCACCAAGCCCCTCTTAATTTCACAATGTGTTCCATGTACCTCTCCAGAGAAAGTACATAATTGATCCATTACATGTAACAAAATCTGAGGTCATACCCCTGGAACATTATATTTCTTTTGGAGAAAAATCATTAATTATTTTTTATCTTATAAATAATGTGATATGAAATAATACTACTCACCTGGTTAATGTTTTTTTGGTGAATCCCCATTTTGAGAAATCTATGTGAAAGGAAGTAATACAGCAGAATAATCATCATTTTTTATTAGAGTGATGAATTTTTTGAGAAGATTTATTTAATAGGGGACATGGGGTAGAATGTAATACCCTATATTTTATGAAATATTTTTTGAATAAATTTAATTTTTTCAATATCTTTAGTCACATGAAACTCTAAGCTTAATGAACTATGAAAAACTTTTATATTATTACTATTTAATATCATATTTATCACCCAAATATTGGAAATATAGGTAAGGATAGGATTATCTAAATTTTGAAAATATATTTTTTACACATGTATATAAAATGAATTATTTGGCAACTAATATATAATAAATGAAACTAAAAAAACCATTTTAAAAAAATAAATCATTTTCTAAAAACCTTTTTTTTATATACAACATGTTTTATCTCAAATAAATTATATAAATCAATTTTTTTAATTATTTTAATTGAATTTATATGTTATTTATTAAATAAAATATTTTAGATTCATCTTATGTTTTTTCTAGTCATGTGATAAGAAAAAATTTAATTTACCCTTAAAAATATATTTTGTTAAAAGTGGATTTATAAAATTTTGATCAATTATTTTTAAAATTATTTTTTAAAATTTTAAAAAAAATAATGTTAAAATTTTAAATTGAATTTTAAATTATCATTTTAAAATTATAATTGGTTGATATTTCTAAAATATTATGAGAATATAAATTTTTTGATAAATAGAGAAAAATACAAGTTTTTCTGAAGAATTAACATTTATATTTTATCATTAAAAAATATAAAAAATAATTTAATAGGTTTTAAAAATAAAATTACTTTAATTATATATCTTTTAATCTTATTTTATCATTAGAATCAATTTCACATAGTATTTTTATATAAAAAGTTTTAAACGTTGATGATTTTATCTTTTGAAAACCGTTTTTCATCATGTCTGTGAGTGTAATTATAATTTTAAAGTTTTCACTTCTATAAATACATTTTATAAATATTTATTCTATATTTTAGATATAAAATAATTTATATTTTATAACAATTATAAAAAAATGTTTTACTGTTATGAATAATGAAAATAGTAAATAATTAACTACTATGATTAATGTGAAAATATGTTTACCGTGGGGTTAAACTAAAATGATATGGGATTAAATAACCTATAATATTATAGAACCTCATATTATGGACATATTTAAAACATGTAGATTTTATTATTAATAAATGTCCATTTTTTATCCTATTTCATGAGAAAAATGTGGTTAAATCATTTTCTTTTCAAAACATCTGAGTGTGTCATGACGCCCACTTATAAAATGCCACCAAATATCCTCCCTTATTTAAACATTAAAAACCCATTAGCTCATATAATAACATTATGATATTATTCCTTCTTTATAGTTGCACCTAATATAGGCCTTTGTGATATAATAAAGTTAATCTAGAAAGGCTTTAAGTTAGAAAAAAGTGGTTTCTCAAAGAAGAGGTAATGTTTTTTACTATGAATTTTTGTTTTAATTATTCATAAAACTTATTAAAAAACTACTCAATTATGATAATATAATATAATTATTATATCTAATATATTTATATTTTATAATCTATATACATCCTTTCTTCCATCAATAGAGAAATGAAACTATTGATCGTGTGTACGGAGGACTACCACCTTGCGAGCTCATGTTATTCCTTTTTAACCACCACATCTTATGGATGGATGTAATGATGGATTTGATTTTTATATATGATATTTACGATATTAATCTACATATTTAATTATAATATTGCTTCTAACATTTTACCACCCAACTCAATGGAAAACAATAATGATGCTCGTGCATACGACAAACTATCACCTCACAAAGCGATTTGATATGTTTTTCCTTTATGTTTAACTTAGATGTGAATAAGGATATGTAAAATGCATTTATATGATATTTGTATAATAGTTTTACAATTTTAATTATTATATCACATATAACATCTTACATTCTATTTCATTGGGGATAAGATAATGTTTCTCTTATGTATGGTGGACTACCGCTTTGCGAATCGATGTGAATCGTTTTCCACTAAAGCTTTTAATACAAGGTAAAAAGGATAAAATTAATGAATTTATAAGAAATATATGACATAAAAAAGATTTTCTAAAGGTGGTGTGTTATATATATTTCATTCATTTCGTCTGTTTGAAAATAGAAAACATAATTCATGTGTGTGTATGACTTACTGTCTCCTTGAATGGTGTATTTCATTTTCTTTATCTAAATTTTATGGATTAATTTAAATTTATATATACTTAACATATATGATATGTATTTTATTTATTAATTTTCTATGTTATTTAACAATGATCAATGTATTCATACCCAAAAAATAAATCAAAATATCCATGAAAAATAATGTAGTTATTACCTAAAACATGATTTTAAATAGGAACTATTAATAAAGTGGTAATAAAAGGTGGTATGTAAAAAACATGGTATGATATATATAATTATGGTTATATATATATATGAAATAAAATTATATTAATAATATTTAATTTTTGAATGTGTATAATAGAATTCGAGACTTATAGTAAGGGATTTTTGTCTCAAGTTTTTCTTCAGTGAGACACATACCATATTCACAACTTATTAATAATATGCAGTGTATATACTGACCATGAAAATATTGTTTGATTATCCTCCTTAAAATTAAGGTAATTTACTTATCCATTTTATAATATCTCTATCATTTATTTTTTAGTTCAAAATATACCAATGTAGCAAGGGATTTTTGTCTCAACTTTCCATCTTTAAGACATATGTTGTGTTATGCACTTGTCTTATTTTATGAGGTGTATGTACAACCCCTTTGAAATTTAATATCATGTATTTATTTATTCTCATTATATTATAATATTTACATAATTGTATCCCTTAATGGGGTATATAATTCATTTATACAAAAATTGGTATGTTTTTAATTATATAATCTAATAATTTATCAGAATTGTTTATGTTTAGGAATATAATGATGAAATATTTTGATCAATATCTCAAGAAAATCATATATTTAATTCTATTATGGTTTTTTCGTGAGAAAAAAAGTTTTCCCTCAATTTTACTCTATATACTCAGTATTTCAAAATAATAATTTAAATAAAAAATGTCTTTATTTCTCTCTTTGGTCAGAAACACTTGTTTTTTCCATATCCATGTTTTTTAAAAATGATTTCAAAAAGTTTTAAGATAACTGAAATGATTAATTAATTAAATTTTTACCCATTTTGGATTATTTTTAAAATGTTTTAAAATGAATCTTTAAGTCATATTCTAAATAAGGCCATTTGGATTTTACATCAAATGTGATATGAATCCTTATTTTATATTGTATGGAATAAATAAAATATCTTAAAATCATAACCACTCTATGTATTCAAGATTTATTTATAACTTTAAAAGAATATTTTAAAATAAATGGATTTTCAAAATATTTTATGAAATTTTACGTTGTAATTTTTGTTAAATATGAAAGGTTACTTTCCAGAGAAAATCTTCCATGTGATCTTTCAAAATCATTTACCTTATAAGATAGTGTCCTTTGATGTTAATTATTCTTTAATAGGGATAATATTGAATGATACCACCATTATTATTTCTACCAAAGTTTTATTTTTATATTGATGAAATTTTTATTAAACCCATTTATTTTTCATTAGTTATTTTATGGTGAATTAATGAAATTCTTATTAAACCCATTTTCTCTACATAGTTTATGATGTGATAATATGATAAATGTTTTTTGATATTTTGGAATGGATAAGTATGGTGTTCATTATGATATTATCAAGAACTTATATATCCTTCTAATTCATTGGGATATATTTATATCTCATGAGATGAAAATGGGAAAAAAGTTGATGGGATTGATACACTATGGGAAAAATGTGAGTCCTAATCCACTTTGAGAAATAAGAGTGTCATTATCCACAAAGGGAAATAGGTGATGAGTCCTCATACAATATATTTATGGTATTACCAGTTAACCTTCAAATATGAAACAATTTTCTATATTTATGTTGGTTACGTTATTTTATGATACGGGTTTATAGTTATGGATTTCTTTTTGAAGATTTATCACTCTTATGAACCATATTTACCAAAATGATAATGTTTTATTCCATGAATAATATTTATGATAAATGAAAGTTCCAGTATCAACTTCATAAGTTATTTAATGTTCACATACCATTATTATTATCTTATTCATTCATATGATCATAGATTTATATCTTCTTTGTTTACCCTTATCAAGATTTTAGATCTCCCATTAGTGTATTTTATTCTCTAAGTTACGAATAAGGGTATTATGTATGATATTTATAAAAATGGTTCTTTTATGAAGAAATTAGTTGGATTACATGTGCCTCACTTATAGACCAATTTATTATGAGTCCATATTTCCAAAGGTACTAGACAAAAATGATTATTGCATGGATTGTTATGTTTTGTAGTGAGTATTAAGGTACTATGACTTAATTTTTATATATGAGATGTTTGTGTATTTGAAATTTAAACTTCCCTATATGGTTCTTTATTTTATGGGGATTATGATTCAAAATTTACCAAAGTAGTAATGGATTGATGTTTTAGTCTCATTCTTTATAGAATTTATTTTGATTATTCTTTTAATAATGGGGTTTTATGATCTAATTCTCTAGAAACTCGAGAATTTTATTCTTTTATGGTTATTTTTTAAGAATACATGATTCCTTTTTATTTTTCTTCTCTTTATGAACTAAAGAATATAAAAAAACGTTTTTGTAGAAAATAAATTTTATTTCTCACTTTAATCGAAATCAATATTTCTTCTATATCATTATTCTATAAAAAATATATAATTAATGTTCTCAATATTCTAATATGATGTTTTGAATTAATTTTTTCACTTTTTTATATTATTAAAACTTTTTTAGAAGGAATCTTATATTTACTAAATGAGGTGCTTTTGAATTTTTATAGAAAATGGGAAAGAAATATATTTTTTAACATATACAAAATGAGTGATATTTTCTATTGTAACGAATACTAAATTATTTTGAGATTCATTTTAAATTTTCAAATTTTATTTTAAAAGAAACTTTTTTCTTTAATATTTGAGAAATATATATATTTCAAAGAAGTTTTTTCAAAGAGGAAATGATATTTTCCTAAAGAAATGTTCGAAGTGATCATTAAAATCCATCTTCAATATATGATGACATACATGAATATTAAAAAATATTTACTAGGGATATTCAACAATAATAACATCATTGTTTTCTCTTTTGATGGTTTTTGATTATCGTGAAAATGTGTTTATAAAACATGTTTCTTTTCCACTTTTTATACAATTGGATATATTTAACAAACCCCTTTCTTTTCATGTGTTATGATATATTTAATTTTTTATTATCTTATGAAAGATAAATGTAAGGATAATGTGTTGGGTGGGATTTGTATCTATAAAAATATAGAACCCACACTCCCAAATCTACTTTCAAAATCATAAACTTTATAATTTTGTCTTTGATGCCGATAATTATGACCCAATTTTTTCCATCCAAATAATACATCATCCAAAGTAAAATTTGGATCACTTACAATATCAAGGAACTTCTAGGATTATAGTTTTATTTAATTTGGAAATACATCTACATAAAAAATATCTATGTCATTAAATGAGAATTTATCATACTTAACCCAACATTTCTTATTTCATATTAAATTACCATTATGATCCATATTAAATCCCTTACAGAAATAATTCATTCAATGTAATTTCTTTATAATAAGGGGAAATGGAAACATAATATGGTTGAGCTAAAATGCTCAATAATTTAAAATCAATGAATTAACAAGTTAATTTTTACAATTAATATAAATAGTGAATAATGTTATGATAACATAATTAGAGTGCATTAGTAAATCAAAAAAGAAAACATACCAATCAATACCTGAATCAAAAAACAGAAAAAATGGAATAATGATTTAAATTATTAAGAGTAACTAGAATCAATAATCATGAGCCATTTGATATTAATCTTGACCAAATGACATACTATACACCCATAGAAATCATAGATAAAATGTATTGCTATATAGGAACATCATCTTCATAGAACACATACAGAACCCTTACAAAATCCTTATAAATGGAATAACCATACAGTCATATTTCAGTATAATTATCTGAAAAACATAATAATTACCCAATTCATTAGATTTTTATATATTTGAACCCATATATTAAGTTATATCGGGCTCACCCAGAGTAATTTGGGCTCACCCGTCATATAAACTCTAATGGACTCAACTGGTGTTATCTATACACACCCATCGTATAAGATTTAATGGGGTCACCCATTTTTATATTAGCATACCCATCATATATAATTTACAAGAATCATAACATGAATAATTTACATATATCTATCATCATAAAATTCATAGAAAAAAACTGTATACCATTTATAACTTGATTAAACCATGGATAATAAATGGGTTTCAGGACAATTTTTTTCAATCATGATTAACCCATGGAAATGAAATGGGTTCCATAAAAATATCATTGAAACATGGTTAACCCTTGAAAAATAAATGGGTTCCATAACAATATCTTTAAAATATAGTTAAAATATGGAAAAAACTGGTTCCATAATAATAACTTTGACATATGACTAACTCGTGGTACAGAAAAAGGTTCCCTAACAGTCTCATTGAAATAATCTTAATATGTCCAATGAAATAATGAGGATGGTATCATTACAAAATATACCCATTGGATCATAAGTAATAACAAAGGTTGTTGTAATTGATGGTTTTTTATACCATTAAAAATCATTAAATATATTTGGTATAATAACCCAATAATTTTAGACCTGTTATTACATGATTTTAATAACTATTAGCCTTCTAATACAAATCAAGGAACATAATTTCTAATATCCTCGGACGATTAGATGCAAAATTATAAAGCAAGAGACCAAAATAAATAAAATCATCTATTTAATATTTATAATGAGATACTAACACACATTGAGACAATATGTCTGCATAAGATAACCTAGGGAATATATGAATAAATGTATGATCTAAAAATGAAATTAAGGGTATAAACATAATAATAAATCATACCACCTGGGTTATAAAGAGCAACATAATGACTTAAAAAGCCTTAAAATAAGAATAAACATATATAAGAATAACATATAGAAGATGTAATTATTTAATCATGAAATCATAGTAATTTTTAACCAAAATAAAACATGACATAATAATTATCCAAGACTAATTTCATGTGTAAGATCATGAGAAAAGGAAAACTACTAAGATCGTTGCACATGGAGCATAAGCCAAGTCTAACCACCAAGACCAATGCACAAGACATCAAATGAGACTAAACACTACCCAATTAATTAGCATGTTGTTTGGGTTAAACCATAATAACTTGTTCAATAATATGTGCTCCACATAATTAATAATATATATGGAACAAAACATAAATAGAAGGGTTACCCATGAAAGGAATTGGGTATCATAACCATGTCAAAAGGCATGTCAAAAGGAAATGTCATAATGGTGTCCATGAAAGAATATAGTTAAATGAAACATGGAAAATAATAAGTTAAAAAAGTAATAGATAATTATTATTGATGTCAAAATAGACTTAAAACATGTAAAAAAGTGTTTGGATGTTTTATAAAAAAACATTTCAGTGCGGTTTAAAGAAAATATTAAAGAGTATTTAAAACAGACAAAGGAATAATTCTTTATATAAAACCAGAAATTATAAAAATATAATTTCATTATAAAATGAGTTTTTTTAGAAAAATTATTATTGATTAAAATAGATTATATAGTGTACTTGAAAATGGGAGAGAAATCAGGAAGTTCCCTTAAATAAATCTTTCTTATCAGAATGAATTAAGAGGGGAACCCTTTTAAAATGTTTATATCCCTAAAATTAGGATAAAATGATCTGGATACATGATTTTGGAACATATATATAGAATTTAGAATAATTCTATAAAAATAAAGAATAGTTAAATTATGAAAAATTGAGATAAATCATAACCCGAAGTAAAAAATGGAGGTTTAGAAAGAATCTCTTACCTTATGCCAAAAATCGTTCTGCACTTGTACTTAATATCCTGAATAATACAATTATATTAATTAATAAATTAACCAATGAAATCATAAAAATTTTATTTATTTATTATAATTTTATTACAAAACTTTATGGCCTTTTTTATGAGTGATAAGATACAATTTCATCATTTGGGAGTGCATGTTTCCTTGGAATTCATGATCAGTTTAGTTGTACATGTGTATGGAAGTTAATTTATAGTGAGGATGGTTTTAAAAAATTGAAATTATGTGTTATTAATTTACATATATAATATTAAATGGTTTTATAATTAATCATGTTTTTTGGTGAGAGTATGAATCATTGGATAATATGTTAGTGATAATTGTTTGGATTATTTGGGCAGTTTTTTATTATCAACACGAACTCGTTTTGTTTTATCATTTTTGTATTTTTATATAAGTTAGTTATGGAACTAATAAAAGTTTATAACGTTACTTTTAAAATAATTTTCAACCATTATAATGATTCTATGATAATACTTGAAGGCATTTATGGAAAATAAAAACTTTTCTTCCTAGAAGATGATAAACCGACACCTCAAGGATGGCGTTTTTTAATTTTTAGAATAAAGGGAGATGATAGGAGGATTAATGATGGATTATTTCATTATAATAATAAAATTATAGTATATATGAGTACATTTAGTTATCATGATACTTGGATGAATGGAGTTTATCAAACAATAAGAAAAGAAAAGAACATAAAAAAAATTGAATGAAAAGAATGAGGATTTTACCTCTTGAATCCTTCTCCTTGAAAACATCCTTAAGAGGATTGGTTTTGAAAATTTTATAAAAAAAATGATACATAAACATGGGGTAGATTATTGGGAGAGGATATGGCATAATTTGGAAGAGTTAAAAATCTTAAAATTTGTTAGGAGAAAAGGTGGTGAGTGGTGGTATTTATATGGCAGGAGAGTGGGTGTTTTCCCGTTATTTTATTAATTAGTTTATTTTTTTGGTTAAAGAGTATGAATAGATTATGAGTTATCAAAAATATATTAAAATAATGAATTATAGTTTGATATTATGGTCTTGAATAATCCAAACATCATTTCTTCCCCAATAATTCATGTTTGGTTAAATACTGCAAATTACAGTATTTCACTTTTCAATAATTTTTTTATTATTTTAGAAAAATCCAAAAAATTCATCCAAATAGTTTTTTAACATGTAGATTTAAAAAATGAACTCAATTAATTAAAATAATTTTCTAAATATGAGAAATTAATTTTTGTTATTAAATTCATCATTTATATGAAAATATAGATTTTAAATTTATGACTGATTTTATAACACTTTGAAAAATAAATTAAGGTCTCATAATATTATCTTATAATCATAATGGAACAAAATATTAATTAATTAATGTTTTTTATGAAAATAAATTTTCATTTATATAATTAAATTAATTGTAGAATTTTAATTAAATATTTTTCACATACCAAAATAGCAACACTTAATTTTTAATTTCTAAAACATTTTTATTTTCTGATTGAAATATATAAATATATATTATTATTAATTATAAGATACCTAAATTTTATTTATTCTTTCATAGGTGAGGTTACTATTCTATAAGCCAGTTTACTATTTATAAGGGTCACATTACTATTCCAAATGTCAAGTTACTTTTCCATTGGTATAGGTTTCATAACTTCTAAAAAACCCTTTATTTCTTTAATTATTAATTTATAATGTTTTTTTGTATTCTTTATGTGATTTAATATAATTTTTAATAAATTAAATAATAATGGAATTTCTATTGATATAATTCAGGGTCATTAAATTCTTACCCCATTATAATATCTTTCCCCCAAAATTACATTTTACAAACTATTTGTAAAAACAGTGAGGGTACTTCTCATTCATTACATCTTCCAGTTCCCATGTTTTCTCTTTGACTTATGGTTTCACTATAGTAATTTTACCAGGTGAGTAGTCTTTTTGCATATAACATTATCTCTATGGTCCAAGATCTTCACTAAGTTCTTCTCGTAAGAGGTATCATTCTCCAACTATACCACCTCCAAATTAATTACATTTGATGGATATGTTATGAAAATACTTAAGAAGGGTATGTGGAATACGTCGTGTCCTAGAGACATGTTTTTTGGAATTTCTTATTGAAAGGAAAAATCTACAACATGATCAAGAATATTAAAGGGGCCTATGTACCTGGTAATTAGCTTTCTATTCTCCCTAAATCTCATGATCCTCTTCCATGGAGATATGTAGATTAATACCATGCCTTTGACCTTAAACATAATGTCTCATTGATGATTGTATACATAAATATTATGTTGACTTCATGATACTCAAATATTATAATGCTTCTTTTACCTTTTCTACCATTTTATAAACCATTTTAGGCCCTAGAAGATTATCTTCACTGAATTCATCTCAGCATGAAAGTGTTCTACATATTTTCCCATAAAGGGATTCATTTGGATCCATTTTGATGATCCATTGGAAACTATTATTTTATAAGAACTAGAACAAAGTTATATGTTGACTCCATCCACCCATAAAGTCCATATAACATTCCCTCAAAAGTTATTCCCATTTCTGAGTAGTCCGATCAAATTGTATAACCATTTGTGGATGATATGACATAATAAAGAAGATGAGTTTATAGAGCATGTTTGAGACTTTTCAAGAACTTGGAGGTGAATATCAGATCTCAGTCATAAATAATCAATAGTGGTACTCCAATAATCCTTAAAACTTTTTTTATGTATATCTATGCTAATTGATTCAATGGGAAGTCATCTCGAATTGAGATAAAGTGATCTATCTTTATAAGACGATCTACAAAAACACATAAAGCATTTTTTCATATGGATCTCTTCATAATTCCAGTTTCAAATTCCCTGGTAATGTTTTTTCACTTCTATATTGGTATGGTTAATGGTTGCACCATACCCTAAGACACTTTCCTTTAATAATTCACCTATTAACATACCAGTCCCTTTTTTGTATATTCAGTTATCTCTTTTTTCATATTTTCCCACCAATATTTCTCTCAGAGATCTCAATATATCATTGTGCTCCCTGGGGGAATAGAGAATGTCGAGCTATGTGTGTCATTTATAAGCTCTTTATTTATCTCTGGATTTTATGGTACGCATAGTTGTGACCCAAATATCATGACTCCTTCCTCATCCATTTTGAACAATGGGGATTTCCTAGATTTTATAGCTACTACTTTTTTCTAAATTTACACATCATTTCATTGAGAATCCATTATTTTTTTTATAATGGATGTTTAACCAATCATTTTAGAATGTTTTTATGTAGTTACTTCATTTATAATTCCCATGATAATCCTTTCAAGATATAAATTGATTAGATCATTTTCAATTCTAAATATTGATAAAGGCATAGGATCCTTTCTACTTAGATCATATTACACCATATTTTCCTTACCAGGATGGTAGTGGATTGAGTATTCATAATCCTTGATGAGTTATAACCATATCCGCTAATACATATTAAGAATATTCTGTGTGAATATATATTCGAGACACTCTTGATCAGTATATATCTCACACTTCTCCCCATAGAGATAATTCCTCCATATTTTCAAAGCAAAGATCACATATGCAAACTACAAATCATTTGTGGAATAGTTTTTCTCATGAAATTATAAATTCCATGATGCATAGGATATCACTTTATCATTTTTCATTTAAACACATCCTAATAATTTTTTAAGCATCATTATACACCACAAATAGTTCCCCGCCTATTGGAAGTATGAAAACTAGTGTATTGATAAGCCTCTTTTTGAGTTCCTTAAATCATTCCTCCCATTCTTAGGTCCATATATAGTTAACCAACATCTGAGTTAACTTGGTTTGTGAGTTTTAAAATCATGAGAAGTTACTCAAAAATTGTCAATATTACTCAGATAGATCAAGTAAATAACATATCTCTATTATAGATGTTTTCTTGGGCTAGTCTTCAATTTCTTTTGTTTTGTAAGGGTCTACTGATATCCCTTTTTTGGTGACTGCATGCCCGAAGAATCATAATTACTCTATTCAGAACTCACATTTACTATATGTTTCATATAGTTTCTCCCTTCACAATGTCTTTAGAACATTATTCAAATGATCCTCATCTTCCTCCTTGTTCTTGTAGTTTATCAGAATATCATCAATAAAGACTAACACAAATTTGTTGAGGTAACCTTGAAAGACTCTATTCATTAAATATATGAATATTTTTGGAGCATTACTGAGTCTGAAGGGAATCACTATGAACTCATAGTTTCCATAAATTTTTTCAAAGGTAGTCTTGGAAATATATTCCCTCGTAACCTTTAATTGGTGATATCCTAACTAACGGTCCACATTGGATAAATACATGGCCCCAAATAGTTAATCGCACATTTGATCATTCCATGGAAGGGGATACTTTTTATTTATTGTAATTTTATTGATTTGAAAATAATCAATGAAAAGGTGCATTAATATATCATTATTCTTGATAAAAAGGATTGGTTTACCCCAGGATGAAACACTTGGTCATATAAAAACCTTTTCCATATTCTATTTTATCTACTTCTTCAGTTATACCAACTCAACTGTAGCCATTCTATATGGTTTATTTGATATAGGAATATATCTTGGAATAAGTTCAATTGATAAATAAACCTATCAATTCGAAGGAAGATCATGAATCTCTTCAAGGAACAAATAATTTAGGTCCCTCAGAATGGGCTTGCAATACATATTTATTCTATCCTTTGTCTCAATCATTTGAGCTAGATATTGTTTCTCATATGGAAAAAATATACACAATTGAGAGGATGATTCTAAATGATATTCATCATCCTTATTACACTTGCATGGAAATGGAGGATGCTTTGTAATATGAAGAGTGATATCTTTTTCTTGATAGTTGATGTATTTTTATACAAATATAGAGAATCCTTGCACAATATAGCATGAAAATCTACCAAAGGATATAAGATAATTTTTGATTGGATGTCCAGTCCACAAACATTAACTGTGGAGGAGTTATAAACTTTAGATTCAATAATTTCATCATTTTCTATTATCATATATAACTAAACTTACATATTTTGAGTTCATCTTTGAATAGTTCTAATAAACATTAAGGATATGAAATAATATGTAGAAATAGAGTCAGATAGTATGTTTTCAATTCTTGAATGAAAAACCAGCATACCTTTCACCACATCATTATTGGGTTCCACCTCAGTTGTAGAGGTATAATTCGTCCTTCCTTGTTATCTTTGAGGTTTTTTTGTTGATTTCATCCAACAACCCTTGGAGTAGGGAATTGGTATTAAAAATGTCCATGTTTATTACAATTGAAACACTATGATATAGGCTGAGTATCTATCAGAACCATCCTTTATTCTTCCACATTAGTGGAATTATTCATAACTCTTTGGAGAATTGTATCCAAATTCCCGCATTCTACCACATTTGAAGCATTTTTTGGTTCACTTTAAAATGTTTCCTAGATTTTTCTTCCCACAATTTGACATGTTTGATATTGGGTTTTTTTCCATCATGGTATTTATCTATTTATCCTTCAATATTAAAATCCATTTTCCTCTTTTTTATCTTTGGTACCATGAGGCCACTAAGAGTCTCTGATCTCCATTTTGATCTTAAGGGAAAAACAGACAATCTCTTTATAACATTCAAAGACTCTAATAATGAACAATTTTTGCATACTTAGATTTAGTCAACTAAAGAATCCATCCACCTGGGTTTCAATGTTCATGAAAAATCGATAGGCGTACTATAAAATACATGTAAATTTTCCCTTATATGATCTGATATAATCGTCATCCTTTTTCATCAATCTAAGGATCTCCCTTTATATTTTAAGATAGAGTGTTCAAAGAAAATGTTTATTAAAAAATATTTTGTTAAATATTCCCATTACATGGACTCAATTTCCTCTTTGTACATTATGTTATTTATCTATGTCCACCAATTATCAGCTTCCCTATAAAAACAATAGAGCTCAAACAAAACTTTCTCTTCTTCCGAGAACTAAATGTTAGATAACATCTTCTAATTTGAATTAATACATTTTTCTGTAATGATGGGATCGTGAGATCCCTTAGATATAATATACCTTTGACGCAAGAAGGGTTTAACAACAAATTAATATTTATTTGGTGGTTTATGACATTAAACATGTTTTAAGTTATTATTTATAACATTAAACTATTAGAAAATAATTTTATGATGTTTTTAGCACCCATTCCCATCTTATTAAAAATATAATTATGGAAATCAACACATTTCTAATCAAATTGACCGTTTACATGGTCTATAAAATTTCTATTCATTAACTAAAAAATGAAATTACAATTATGGGGATGAATAGTTATCTAATACGCATCTAAGTAGAGAACATTAAAAATAAAATGATAAACTTGTAAATGAAAATTATATCCTATCTTATATTTCCCTAAATTTTAATATGTGTTATCCAGGGAGGTAGAATCATCCTTAGGGTTTCTAGTAATGTGCTCTAGTACTAATATCTAAAAATAAATAGACTATCATATGAACCAAGTGTAATGAAACAAGCCTTTTACACACATTATTACATGATTTTAAGCATAATTAGCCTCCCAATAAAAACCAAGGATCGGAAATTATAATGTATTTGAAATATTATATATATAATTAATAATCATGAAACAAAAATATAACATATTTTATTTAATATTCATACTAATATATTAACACCATTTCAAAAGTTACATATGCATTGGATAACCTGAGGAATACATGAATAATGAGAAGAGGTAAAAATACCAGTAAGGGAATAAAAATAAGAATAAAGCATATCACATGGGTTAGAAGACATAACATGATGACATAAAAAAGGCATAAAACATGGAAGACCATATGAAATCATAACATATAGAACATGGGATCATTTAATTATAGAATCATAGTAATATGGAATCAACATAAAACATGACATAAGAATGATTCAATGCTCACTGCACATGGAATTTCATGAGTCAGGGCTAACCACTAATATCATAGTACATAGAGAACAAGTTAAGGCTAACCAAAAAGACTGTTGCATAGACGTATCATGAGAATAAACAATACCCAATGTATTTAAATGAAATCTCAGTACACCCATCATAACATGTCAATGAATATGTGTTCTATAAAAATAATTATACTTAAAGAATCAAATATAAACATGACGGTTACTCATGGAATGATTTGGGTATCATAATCATTTAAAAAGGGATATCAAAAGGTAATATCATAATGGTGTCCATGAAATAATTTATTTGAATAATAAATAGAAATTAATAAGGTAAAATAGCCATAGATAATGATAATTGATGTCAAAATTAAGTGAAAAACTATAATTTTTATTGAAATATTTGAAATAAAACATTTTATTGTTGTTTAAGGAAAATATTAAAGAGTATTTAAAACAAACCAAGGAATAATTATTTATATAAAACCATAGATGAAAAAATATATATTTTCATGATAAAATGAGTTATTTTAGAAAAATAAGGATTCCTAAAAACTTATTATATATTGTACTTTAAAATAGTTATGAAATCAAGAATTTCCCTTCAATTGGGGTTGCTTATCGTGAAAAATTAAGATGAGAAGCTTTTTAAAAAATGTATATCCTAGAATGAAATATGAAATGATATAGATACATGAGTCTGTAACATATAAATAGAGTTTATAATAAGTATATAAAAAATAAATAATAATTAAATTAGGGTAAATGGACAGAAAACATAACATTAAGGGAAAATGGAGGTTCAGGACGAATCTTTTACCTTATATCAGAAACGTTTTTGTACATGTCTTTAATATACTTAATAAAAAAATTATTTTAATTAATTAATAATTATATAACCTATTCTATATTTAATTGATTTATTTTAATTTTATGAAGTACATTACTATATTTCTGATGATTTATAAGGTACCATTTCACTATTTGTGAGTGCTCATTTCTTGGATTTTCATGATCAGTTTACTTGTATATGTGTATTAAAGAACATATAAAATAAGAATAGTTGAATAAGATTGAAATTATTTTTTATTAATGGAATTTTATAATATTAATTTGTTTTATATTACATTTAGTTATTTTGGGCGAGGATGTATCATTAGATGACACATTGGTGATACTCGTTTGGTTTATTTTGGTGGTTTTAGATCATCACAACAAACTCATTCTATTTTATCATTTATTATCATGTATATATGTTAGTTAAAGAACATAAAAATGTTATAAAATAAATTATAAAATCTTTTTCAACCGTTATTAAAGTTTTATGACCAGGCTTGAAGGTGGTGAAGGAAAATAAAAACTTTTCATCCCTGAAGGTGATAAATCAACACCTCACAGACGATGTTGTTTTCATTTTTAGAATAAAGGGAGAGGATATGAGGTTTGATTATGGGTTATTCAATTATAATAAATATATATTACTGGAGTTTTCAATCCACTTGGACGAATTGTGGTGAGGATAGAATTTGAAAACAAAATAACTTGAAAGGAATTTAAAAGAAAAGAAATAGTATTTCATCTCTTGGATCCTTCTCCATGAGAACCTCCTTAGGGGGATTTTTTTTGGTATATTTTGACACAAAATGATCCTTAAAATGGGGGAGAGTCTTGGGAAGAGTTATGGGTAAAATATTTACAGGGATCAAAGTTTGAAAGTTGTGAGGATAATAGGTGATGAGGGGTGGTATTTATAGGGGAGGAGAGAGGTGTTTTTTCATTATTTTATTCATTAGTTTCTTATTTTGACTCAAGAATATGAATAGTTTTATATTTTTCACTAAATATATTAAAATATTGAATAATATTTCATTATTACATTCTTACATCATCCATACATCATATATGACTCAATCATTCATGTTTTTTCTAAATACCGTAAATTACCATATTTCACTATTCACCAAAAAATTAACTATTTTAGAAAAATACTATAATTTCCCCCAAAAAATTTTATAAAATTTAGAATTATAAAATCAACTCGATTTTATGAAAATAATTTTTAAAATACAATAAATGTACTTTTTATTTAAAATCATCATTTACTCCAAAAATTCAAATTTAAAAATTAAAACAAGATTTTATAACACTTTCAAAAACTAATTAGGGTCTCATAAAATTATTTTATAATATCAATATAAACATATTAATTTATGAATATATTTCATTTAAATAAAATTTCATTTAAATTTATAAATTAATCATATATTTGTAATTAAATATTTATGAATTACAATAATACTGACACATAATTTATCTCTTCTAAAAAATATATTTAATCATTCCAAGATATAGATATATTATATTTTTATTTATTAGATAACAAAATTTTATTTTTAGTTTTATATTTGAGATAATTATTCTGTTGGCCAGTTTACTACTCAAACGGGTCACATTACTATTTGAAAGGTCAAGTTACTATTACATGGGTTTTAGTTCCTTAATATCTAAAAATACATATTATTTTATTAATTATTCATTTATAAAGTGTTTTTAATCTTTATGTGATTTTATGTGATTTATACTACATTAAAAATATATTAATTTCCATTTATATAATTTTGGGTCATTACATTTGGAGGAAAATATACTTTTCATTTTAATAAAATTACTTTTTAAAAACTAATAAATCACAAAATATTTCAAAAATACATTTATTTTAAAACAACCTTGGAAACATATATTAAAATCTATAAAAATCATAAAAAATACTTCTTGAGGGAAATATCCTTTCCATTTTTAAAAACACTTTTTCAAAAAATTTAAAATAAGTTTCATCGAAAAATATCCTTGAAACATATAAATTATCATTCAAAAAAAATAATTGTCATCATAGAGGAAAACTCTGTTCATTTCTTACATACTTAAACAAATATTCATCTTACATTTGCAGAAAAATCCAAACAATCATTTTTTTGGAAAATGTGTCATGACTCGTCCTAGTGGGGCCCATGTTGTGACTCCCTAATCCCACCTCTAATAGTATAGGGGTTGGTGACTAGCACCGAGAAGGAATAACACTGAAATTGGAGTCCTTAATGCTATAATGTAAAAAATATAGAACAAACATGCATGCATACATATAGATCCCATTACCTGAGTACGAAAGGAAGTAATAGAAGTAAACATGTCTGAATACATGCCCACCAAAAAGAGTGTGAAACACATGACCAAACTGAAAGTAAGTATTGGTATTATTGTAGAGATCCACATGAACCCACCTCAGTCTGTTCAGTCTCACCAAACACTATTTGGTTCTAGTCTGCCTAGAACTCTATCCAAAATTTGATCTCCTTCAGGAGACTTGAAATTTGTGTTAAAATCACATGTATATGTGAGTACAAAAATACTCAGTAGGTCTCCCCTAAAATAAAAAATCATTGAATAAATGAAAAATAGTTATACCAACAATGGTATATGTCTAAAACACATATAACAAGAATATCCAGATATTCTCAACAAAGAAACATAGTCTAGAGTTAAGTCACAACCATAGTATAAAATCCTAGAATTTTGGCTAAAAGGATCCATGAATAACTCATCCGGGATAACACTCTCATGAGTCTGATAACACTGTTGATGTCCATATGAGAGTTACTTCTTGTCTGGTCTTATCATGAGAAAGAAAATATTAATTGTTCTAAGGGAAATATGATACAAATATTAGGATCAATTCCAATTCCATGGGTAATACAGACAACTCAATCTGGATTAACCTGCTAAGTAGAGGATCGACATCAGCATTGATTTGGTCCTGAGTATACCCAAAAATCTACCTAGAGAACAAAGATTAATAGAGGATCTCACTCAGGGCCTCTTGGAGGGATTCGAATGACACTATCCATGAAGTCCCACTGAAGGGATTATAGTACTAGGAGTAGAAGATGATTCATACCAACCTTCAAATAATGTACAAGGAGAATGAAACCTAACAAATATTTCCCATGATACAGAGGATATGAGATCCAATCCATGTTTAAAAGAGTACACATTATATATTAGGGGACACACGCAATGTTTCTTGACCCCTTTTCCTCCCTATGTAAATGGCACGTATCATCAAGTTGTGTATGTGTAGTACTAAACTCTATATTGGTATCCCTTGTATCCTACCCATGTTCCCATACATGGATCCATCCCATGCACATCTTCTTGTGTACCAGTAAATATATTAGCCCTTATACCTAGTCCAAGATGTGTCTGTGTGGTGAGTATATGCAATGTAAGAATCCATGGTACTCCACCCTGTTTTTGTGTACATCCCAATGTACATGTCTAGTCACCTTGAAGATATCACATGTTGTGTGATAGGGTTCACACACCATGTGCTACTTAACTTTCTCCTAAAACCCTATCCTCTATAAGGGGGACCTACACAATATTTAGATCTGATATACACATCGTGTAGTATAAGATTTTCTAGAATCCTATATCTAGATTCTAGACACCTTATCCTTCATCCAACACCTAATCCATGACTTCCTTTCCAGGGAATCATCAAATAGGTTCTGATGAACCTCACTATTAATGATATACCCCTTCCGGGTCTTCGATTAATTCTGGAATCAAAATTTTGTTCTGTTCTTCACTATGTGTTGAAGAACGTGAAATTTGGAATTTTTTTCATTTGATTATACACTCCTTCCACTTCCACACCACCTTCATGTTATCTTGATCTCGACTCTCTGATTTTAGATCATTAAAAAACTAAATGGGAGTACAATGATCTAATGATCATGATTTTTCTAGTCATGGACCAAACTAAGAAAACATGCAGTGAAAGATGAATGGGGGGAGAAAATAATTATAACATATTGTAGGAATGAACCTCGATTGATGTTCATGTCAATCTAAATCTATTTCCATTTTAATGATAATCAAAATAATAAATTCACAAATATTTTCTCTCATTAAAACGATGTATAATAACACATCCTGCAATATTTTGAACTACGTATTAATATGTTCATTGAATGATTTTCAATCATCGTATAATTTATGAATAAAGAATAAAAAAATCATAACACATCCCCTAAATATATTTTGATTGATCCCTTATGAAGAAAGAATTTACATCTGATTCATTGGTGAGATCCTTGAAATCTGATGTGCATTGGTCGTTGATTCTTGATCTCGTCATCGTTATCTAGAGAGAGTTCCCCAATATTCTCTCCAATGATATCCAATGTCTCCAGGGTTCTGTGGACAACCCTATATTTCCAACATAATAATCTATTTAAATACTGGAAAATTATTGTGTCAAGACAACAGAAATAAATAAATTTTATTTAATTATTTTATTTATTTCCGCACACGTGATTACTTTTCTACAAATTACCCACACTGAATAATATTAAGTCATAGCAAGTGTAAACCATACATTTCAAACTCAATGGTACCCTCCTATTTTTTATGTAGGAAAAAATTTAGAAGATATTATTGTTTTTCTAGAAAACTATGTGTGTGTTCTATTTAATATATTTCAAACATTTATTTTTGATACACTGAGCCTCAAAATTTCATTCCATCTCAGCTCATGGTGTTAAAAATAATCTATATAATATCTATAAATAATACACATAAAATAAGAAAAATTAAATTCACACAACCTTGGGGATTTATGTTCTTGAAAATGAAAAATAAGGGATACTAAAAAATATGTGGGTATGAAGCACGAATATGAGCATCCTACTCCCATGTTCTCTCCTAGAGATTCTTATGTCCCCACTAGACATGCGCTAGATAAATTGATCACCCACAAAGGATCCTCTTATATTGATCCATGATCTCCATCAGGTACCCAGCAAAGGTCACTCCATATTTTATATCTTTCTTCCCCTATTCAATGACGTGGAATGGTTCAAGTACGTACCTACTCAGCGGAGAAATGTGGAAGACATCGTGTACCCTATCTGACTATGAAGGTAGATCTAAGAATTATTCCACCTTGAAAACTCTAGGCAGTATCTAGAAAGGGCTGATGAACCCCAAATATAGATTTCCACCCCATAAAAATATCCTCAATCTACATAGAGGTGAAAGACATATGATAACATGGTATCCTTCCATAAACACCATTGAACTTCTTCACCTATTATTATAAGATTTCTGATAGCTCTAAGTATTCTTTATCTCCACTAGGTTGATCTACACACTCTTTATTATATCTTTCACCAACTCCAAGACCGTGAGTGCTGACTCCTTTGGGCTAATCTAGTAAAGTGGTGAATGACACTTTCATCTATAAAAACACTCTAATGGTTCCATATCGATTATTAAATGGTAGGTATTGTTGTATGAAAACTCCAACTGTGGTAGGTTATCCTCTCAACTATGGCTAAAGTCAAACCTAAAATACAACAACATGTCCACCGAAATATAAGTGGTTCACTTTGTCGGGCCATCAAGTTGTGGGTGAAACATATTGATCAAGCATAATTGGGTCCCAAACGCCTATTGTAATACCTTCCACAAATAATATGTAAACATAGATTCACGATCAGATTTAATTGTGTATGAGAATCCATGGAGTCTGAATATCTCCAAAATATAGAGGCTTCCCAATAACTCTTCTAAAAACTCCCCTAGTATATCTAAGATGTGGTCTGACATGGTGAGTTGAAATATGGTCTCCCATACGGAATCATTTCATATGGATGTATGTCTTAATACTTTAAAAAATTATATAGATATCCCATACCACTTCCACTCTGTCACCTCAAGGGGATGATCCAAACTAGTTGGAACGTGGTGCTCGACCCTCAATTGCGGAAAAGTAAGTCATCAAGTGACAAACTCTACAACTCAATTCATCATACATGGTCACTAAAATTAATGTTAGAGGTACTGGTATATATTTGCATATAAGGGTTTACCACCAAATTATATCTATGAAAATCTCTCAGAACCTACTCCCACAATGTCATTGGTACCATCATGTGTACTCTGAAAAAAGACGTACTCCCCACCTTTATAAATTCATCATGAGCATGTCCTATGGATATATTAGTATATAGAGTCTCATAGTTGGTATCCCAAATATGTTTTATCCGAGAATTCTGCAAATGAATAGGGGTAAACATCATCGAGTGGAGATAATATTCTTTATATCCATCCACAATGGATAACTAAAACGTGAACAACATATCTGATTCATCATTTAGAAACTATGAACCAGATATCGTGCTGAAATAATATACTACCATGTTCCTTTTCCCTAGATTATTGAAAATTTTGAAGTCAATATCCTAGAAGAACTATAGACATCTCTTCAGTCTCAAGTTGCGATCCTTCTAAGAGAATATATACTTGAGAGTCTTGTGATCAGAGTAGACAATAAAAATCTCTCTCATTAGGTAGTGTCGATACATCTTAAAATCTAAGACTACCACTATTAACTCAAGATCATGGGTTGCGTATTTCTTCTTGTGTGGTCTAAGCTAGCATGAACCATATGCAATCACTAATTTCCTCTACATCAGAACACAACCAATCCCGGTTCCTAATGCATCGCATAACCTACATACTCGACACACTCCTTTGAAAATATCAAGATATAATCATCCATAAATATATTCCTTAATTGATAAAAATTATACTACCACTTCTCTATCCACATGAAAGGCTTGCCTTTTCAATTCAAAGCTTTCATGGGGTATAATATCATAGAGAAATCATGTATGAATCTCTGATAATAGTCATTCGACCCAAGGAATCTTTGTACCTCCATCACTCTCTTTAGTGGGTCCAAAGATTACACTTCATTGACCTTAGCCAAGTCTAATCCTAGTCCATCTACTGAGATAACATGTCCCCAAAACTGGACCACCAAAATACATAACATAAAAATTGAGATCTTTCATTAAAGATGTTTATCTCAAAGTATGTTAAGAACTATTCTAATGTGTCCCACATTCTCCTCCTTGGATTTCGAGTATATAAGTATTTAATCAATTAAAAATACCATGAACCAGTCTATGTAAGGATGAAGGATATGTTTCATGAGACCCATGGACAACTTGGGAGAGTTCTTCATACCAAATTTCATCACTAAGTACTTATAGTGACAATAGAGACATCTGAATGTCATCTTCGGTATATCCCCATCCCATACTCACCACTGGTGATAGTTTGACCTACGGTCAACCTTCAAGAACCATAGTTCCCATATCAAATGATCAAATAAGTAATCAATCCTTGGTTGTTGATACTTATTCTTTATAGTCACTTGGTTCAAGGGACGGTATTCCACACAGAACTTTAATATCTTTTATATATTTTTGGTAAGAAAATCTAGGACTGAACAGGTTAAAACATTAGGACTAATAGATACCTTCCTCTAGAAGTCCTAAAACTAAACCCTCAGCTTGTGATGCTCTGTAGGATCCATCCAATAAGTTTATTCATAAATTGTTTTTTTCCTAAGGTAAAGATCAATTTATAATTGTATCTCTCAGTGGGGAGGTAAAACTGGAACATACTATGGGAAGATATACTCGTACTCATTCACCACTATAGGAAACATGGAAATCACAAAATCCGCTATACTAAGGGTTAATCTAGAAAAATGATGATTAATTGGCTACACCCTCCAATGCATGATACCATCCTACACTGTAGGGGTTTCCTTTTCCTTAAAAAAGGAGATCCCTGTTCCGTTACTATGGACATATTGTAGCCTTCACATAAAATAGTCGATCTAGGAATGAACTATAGATAAACATTCAATACCAAGAATGATTTTATAATGCATCAACATTTCTCTAATGAGATTCCAATATAAAATCTTTCCTCCTAGATTCAGGTCACAATGTTGGCATAAGTGTGTGATCGCTTAGTCTTCTCTAGTAGGATTCTCCAAGTGTAAGTATTGACCCCAAGGTTCAACTGCAATCTATAAGTCTTGAACATGGTGTGTGGAAAGAAATTAATAACTAGAAACTATGTTTTTGGTACTAAGGCTAAAATGTAAAATAAATAGATCATACCTTGAATAATTCATGGAACCTCTAGGTCATAGGATTTAACCACCTGGAGTAATCCCATCTCAGATCCTCCATCTCATTGAGCATAGTGTGGACCACTAGGGGTGGTAGTGGTAAAAATTAAAAACATTGACCACCTATTACAGCTCTCCCAGATTATTTTCCATGTAATCCACCCTATAAACCTACTTGATCATATTTATGTTTATTCCTTGGTGGATAATCCACAGTTTCTATGTCAGTTTTATGACAGGTCTGACAATCTCAAGTGATTTTTCTCGTACCATCACATGAGTAGAACTGCCTATCTCAATGATGACGAGACCCACCCTATGAACCATGAATTATAGATTCTATATCTAGGTACCTCATCTTGAAATGTTTCACATATACAGGTCTCGGACACTGACATTGACTCCCTACTGCTGAGGTCTTTCTCTTCATTTCTTGCTAATGACAACCACCGAATATATCTTCTCATCGAAGAAACTCTTGACATCCAAATATTGCAGTAAAACCCCATCATAAGTAAGAATTAATAGAGAGATAACACTGGCTCATATGTCTCTATGTAGACCTTTCTTTACGTTCCATTACCTAAAGAACTTATCATGAACCATATCCATTGAGTACCTAGAGAGGTTGAAAACCTTGATGAATGTTCATCTACTATCATGCTTCCCTACTGAAGCTGAAAAGGCTCTTGGATAGGTATATACCTCAAAAAATATGGTTATAACTCCTCTCATATGAGTCTCTCAAACTCTATCTATGAAATAGTTGCCTCTTCATAAGACTAGGTAACCAAACACCACCATCACACTATTGAGCTATGGATAAGGCTTTCCACCAAGACCACCATTTGATCTAATGGTTTCTTAAATAGAAAAAAAACATGGGTAACCACCTCAATACAGTCTTTAATAGTATGTGGGACATGATATCCTCAAACCATGAGGGGTATCTTTCCCTGAAACTCATGAAGTTCACTCATCTTGTAAACCTATTCTGTTGGTACTTCACGTACCACATGTTCATTTATAGGTTTTAGTATATATGGTCCACCACATGGAGGTAACATCCTGGAAATTGGTCCTTTTATTGATGCCTCATTACTAAGGGGTTCATACTCTTTATCATCATTTTGAATCTAAGATGGCATATGTCGTAGAGGCATCCTGAAAAAAAACAGGATGTACCATGGTCAATAAGTATATCTTAAGAGATGACCCCAGAAAGAAATAGAAACAAAAACCCATTATTGTATGATTCATTTAAAATCGTTTTCTCTGCATCTATTGTACATATGTACTGAGTTGAAATTCTTATGATCAAAGTCATGGTGTATGGATAAGTCATCCATTGAACCAAAACTAGAGCCCCATCCTAAAATCCAAACTCAAGACGCATAACAATGTTTCCCCAAACCAATCTCACAAGATCTCAGTCATAAAGTAGAACTGACCTTCCAATTATACAAATATGTCACAAACCATCCCAATGGGGACTGTTACATGACTCTCCAAGCCTACCTTCAATAGGCCATGGGCTGGCGACTAGCATCGAAAAGGCATATCACTGACATGGGAGGCCTTATCCTAAGTACATGTAAATGTGCACACATATCCAAGCATATAAAATGATGAAATGTAAAAACAACTAAGCAACCATCCATGAATACATCTAGATCATGTAACCAGAGTATGATTGGAAGTAAAGGAAGTAACCGGGGATAAATATAATACCATGGCAAATAGTTTGAACCACAAGTCCAACTAGAATGTAATTACTGGGACTGCATTTGGAAAATCCAAGGAAAACACATTGGTCTATCCAAACTCACTAATAACCATCTAGTCCTAATCCTCCAATGATTCTATAAAAAATTTTATCATCTTCACAGGACATTTCACATGTGGGAAAAGCCCGTGCAGGGGTGTGTACACCAATACTTAGTAGGTCATCCTGAAATAAAAAATCACAAAAAATGTTGTCATCTCTACACCGGTATATGTCTACAATACATATAACAAGAATGGATAGATATAATCAAAAAATACTCAAATACTAGTTGTTAGTCACAACCATAGTATACTGGCCTAGGATTCCAACTCAATGGATCCACAAAGCACTCATATGCGATAACACACTTCTGAGTCTAATAGCACTGATAACATTCGTCTGAGAGGTACTAATTGTCAGGTCACATCTTGAGAAATAACACACTAATAGTCTAAAGATAAATACCATACACAGATAAATAACACTTCCAAGGCCATGGAGTGATACCAACAACTCATTCTGGATTAATCTTTTAGGTAGAGGATCGACACCCCTAGAGTGTTGGTCCCCACAATGCCAAGAATACCAACTAGGGTGATATGATGAGTAGAGGATCTATCTTCAGGCCACTTAGAAGGATTATGATGACTCTATACAATAATTTCAACTAAGTGTATCATAGTTCTTCGAGTATGAGATGATTTATACAAACCTGCAGAGAAAGGATAAGGGGAATGAACCCTAATGAATATTTTTTAATATACATAGTAATAGAGATCCAAACTATGTATAAAGTAGTATATGACTTGTATTAGGGATCACACACCATGTACCTTTACCACGATTCATCCCTATGTACATAGACCATGTCATCGAGCTATGTCTATGTAGTACTACACAACGTGTAGAATGCCCATTTAGCCTACCCTTGTTCTATTACATGGATCCATCCCATGTATATCTGCCTGTGTACCAGTACATGTCTTTACACATGTACTTGGTCCATGTTGTGTCCATGTGGGGAGTACACACCGTGTATAAATCATTTGTACTCCACCCAGGGTCTGTTTACTTAACAAAAAAAACATCGAGTCACTTGGGAGAGACAATAGGTCGTGTGATAAAGGTCACATGACGTGTGATACTTAACCTTCTCCTAAAACCCTAGTTAACGCAAGGGGACCACATGGAATGTTGATCCGACTTACACACCATGTAGGGTGGGATTTCCCATAATCCCATATATGGATTCTATGTGCCTTATCCTTCATTCAACACTTGATTCATAGGTCTCCTAGTGAGAGAATTCTGAAAAAGGATCCCATAAACATCTCTATCAATGATCTATAACTTTCCACCCTTTTATTTGTTCAAGAATAAAAAAAAACATTCTTTATTGTGATCCAAAGAACAAAACTTCATGAATCCACCATCTTCTGATTCATCGTTTCACCCACTTCCACACCACCATCATGTCATTCCAATTATGGATCTATGATTTCATGTTGTTGTGCCAAGAAATAGTTGTGTAATGATCACTTGATATGGATATATTGAGTCGTGGGCTGAATAATGAACACCCACGATGAATGATGAATGTGGGAAAAAATAATAACAATAGTTTGGAGAAACAAACCTAGATCGATGTTCGTGTCATTATCGATCTGTTTCCATTAGAATTTTTTTTGAAATTATCACGAACTGAATCTGGTCGCCACTAAAACCCGGTGCCAAAATAGGCTTGGGACAAGGCCCGAAGGGCGTTCCCGATCCCCATGGGCTGTTACAAGTGCTCGGGTATCTTAAAATGAGAATTGGGAATGATTTACCCAAGTTTATAAACTTAAAACAACAATTGAATCCAATAAAATAAATCTGTATTTTTCAAACCAAACAATCATTTAAAAAAATTAAGAACTAAATTAAATAGTATAAAGAAACTCACCAAGACTATAACAAAGGTAAAAAACTAAAAGGAAACATCCCAATAACCTGCATTGCAAAGGGATCCACCCTCAAGACATCTCCACAAGACTTCACTACCAATGACCTATTAGAAACCCGAACCACTAGTACAAAAAAATGTACCCAACCCGTGACAACAAAAAATAACCAAGTCTACTTACAACCAAGGGTGTAAGTAGGGTGTGATCCAATGCCCAGTAGGATACCACCACTAAGATATTCCATGTGATAAACATTCAAAGAAGAAAATATTGCAAGTTTTTATAAACAAAAAATGGAAGTTACAATTTCTAAAAGATGCAACATAAAAATTAAAACCGTTTTCAAGTGGGATATCATTAAGAATCAACACCATTAAAAATAATGTCAACACTACAGAATTTTCCATCCAACAATATAATATGCGGACAATAAGCACCAAGTAACTAATGAGCACAAGAAACAAGAAATAACCCCTAGGCACTAGCTCATTGTGGGTCCCAGGTACTTCGTGTCTCAGTGAGAGTAACCATCACAATATCTATTCCCGTGAACGAGTCGCTAGTAGGTAACATACCCATAACCTAGTAGTCCCCAATCATCATCATCATAGTTTAGTTAGAGTTGTAAGAGTCAATCTTTCAAAGTGAAAATGAGTCCAACCCCACGGTTTCACTAGTATACTAGTACATGTCCACCCACCTAGATACCCGGGTTTTCCCCTTATGCTCAGACCAGTTCAACAAGTCAAGAAATATACTTTTCACATGAAAATATCATTCTCACATCACTAATTCACCAAAAAGCACACATGTATACCACAAATAGCCCACAACACATTTTGTACATCTTTCACAATTCAACAAATCCGTTAAAAATTTTATAAAATACTTCCAAAGATGTTAAACATCACATAACATCCCACTCACATGTTACATAATACCGTTTTCATAAACAAAGTCTATTTTTCACATCTCACTCACACAAAACAACCCAAAAACATGTTTTCAACCCACATCACAATTTCATAAATCACCTCGAAAAATTACAAAACATTACAAAAATGTTTTACAACATAACATACCACTTTATGTTTCAAAAACTCATATTAATAACATACTATCACCAAGACAGTACATAAGAAACCATTTCACACTTTGTGTAACTAATTATATCATTTAAAATTTTCATAAAACCAACCCAAGAGGTACAACCATGGTTTGCATACAAAACCCATTTCAAATCCCTCATTCAAGACCAAAACCATTCCAATAACAATCCAAAACATTATTTTCATCCCTAATAAAATTTATTAAACCACCCCCATGTTTTATACAAATACCTCAAACAATACCACAAAAGGTACACATGAAAAACACATGTTTTCACAAATCATATTAAAGAAGTACAACATGGTTTCACACATTAAAACAATTCAAAAAACCCTATACAAGGCCCACATGACATTAAGGCATTAAAAACCATAATTTTCATCCCCTTTAAACACTAATAAATTACTTTCATATGTTATAAAATACACCCAAACATTTTCCCAAGAGCCACGCATGAAAAGCACCCAATTCCAAGAAAAAATGAAACTAAAAAATTAAAAACATAACCAAATCCATCAAAAATAGTTTTTTCACCACACACAATAGATTTTAAACATAATAAATTAATAAACCAAGAAAGATAAATCATCATAAAATTGTTATACATGGAATCATGTACCTTTTGAGTCAAAACCCTTGACTCTTGGTGAAAAACCTCAACCGCACCTCCACCAGACCACAAGGATGTGAAAAACAACCCTAAACCGTAATATTTCACCACAAATACCCCAAATCAAACCCTATGTATGAACCATAACTTCCAGACACTCTATAAATTCATGAAAGAGAGAGGAAACCCTAATGAGAAGGAAGGAATTGAAGAGAGAAACACTTACCCAAAACAATCTTGAAGAAAACAACCCAAAATCCACTAGTATCTGAATTTTAAAATATATTAAGATTTAATTTAGGTTCTAACATGGATGATGAGATCTTTTAGGAACTAGAATGGGGGAAAAGGAGTAAAAATAGAATTTTTTATTAAAGGATCAATTTACATCTTCAAATCTGGGAGATTTTTTAAATTTAGAGAATATTCTACCCATTTATTGATTCTATTGAGCTCCAAATTGGTGGAAGAGAGAATGGGGGCGTGCCTAAGTTAAGTGGTCTCGGGTGAGAGTTAGAATCACTGAAAAAATTTAAAAATTGAATGATATATTAAATAATTAAAAACGATTTTTAATTCAGGAAATGGGCTTTCAGGCAGACACAGTCCCTTAAATAAAAAGTCAAATACACCATGATTATTGATTTATAAATGGTCTAAATTAACATGGTGGTGTTCAAAGGTTAGGGTATACCAAGTAAGAATTGGAATGGTTGAAAAATGTTGAAAAATGATGGAGTTATAAATGAATAAAATTTTTATTTTTAAATCTGGAATTGGGCTCACAGTTTGGTCCAAATCATGAAAACTCACCCATTCCTCCAAAAATGCATGAGAAACCCCCAAAACAAAGAAATAATGGAAATTAAATTAAAAAATAAAATTAAAATAAGTTATGTACGTGACAATTATCCCCACCATGGATACTTTCTGCCCTGGAAAGTCACAGCAAGGCCAAAGCAAAAACCAACCCCAACTGAGAAACCAAGAGGTACTCCCTTGCCAGGTTTCACCCCCAAAGGCCAAAACACCTCCAGTGATCAATTAAGTAAGGAATAACCTCACAAACTAAACATACACCACTTTCCTAGAACAATCAATAACATTCATTCTTTATACCATAAGAAAAATTCTCAAACACAATTTGAACAAGACTCGATCAATTTACCCAAACAAACAACAACATCGAACAAGGTTACACTTACCATGCTATAAATAAACCATTAGGAACTCTCCAATCTTAAATTTTACCCAAGGAAGATGTAGGTATATTAGTAGCTCTGAACGAGACTAACTACCTTCAAACCAAGATGATGGATAAATTTGAGTTGCTGGTATGGGGGAACAAAAATAGGCTCCCCATCATAAGAGACAACCTATATTTTTTCTGAGACAGAATCAGGACACTAACAGGGGGAGGATTGAATTAACTCCCCAGTAAAAACGGTATACTTACATGGGGCCTTTACAAAAGAACTTATATAAGACTCATAGTGGGTATCCCCACCATGAGAACCAACCAGCATGAGCTGGTTCAGAAATACCGCTAAATTTAAATAGTTAGGAGGACCACATGGCTTGTCCACATGGTTGGGGAAACCATGCATTAATAGTTAGGATCCTTATATCCACATGGTTTTCTGGGGCATGGTCACTACTAACCAAGCACCAACCGTGCTCTCAACCTGCCTATACAAACTTCAAACCATTCTCTAAATACTCAATGGAAACCAAAGGGGGATAGAATAACATTGGGCGATGACATGGGTACAAGTCCCTCCACCTATTTCCACCGAACTGGAACAACATAAGAATTATGATGAAACCATAGGTTTAAAATCTTATTATCTTTCATACTGAGGATAAGACATTGAACAAGGGTTTAAACAACCTTGGGATTTCCCCTGACTACGAGCCATCTTCTCTCCGAGACTTATGGCCGGAGCTCAAATGATTGAAGCATCTTCATCCTCGCAGTTAGTCTTTGGAAACCCCTTGAATGAGAATTATTCTTTAGTTGAAACCAACAACTACACCTCAATCCCTGATAAGTTTTCCAAGACATAACACATTCCAAACTCACTTTACCCTAACCCAATATTTGACTAAAACAAGGGCTTAGAAGATGAACACACAACAAACCTTTTTTGTTCGGGTGAGAAACAACATAAGTAAAGAACACCTATACTCATTTTCCTCTAAAATGGAATATTTTTATGTTTTCCCAAGGGATAAATTCTCCCAACATAACAGAGACTCTCATATGATTACCCAAATTTCACCTTTATGGTCAATCGATCACATGACATCATAAGGAGTCACTGAACATGACCACTGCGACTAATATAAACAATGCATGGAGAGGGAGCTTATACAACATCCCAAAACAACACATAATTCTAGAAAGTGTCCACAATATCCTATCATGACTATATTTCCCACACTAGTGGTTTAACATGAACTCATACTTCAAAGAAACTGTGAAGAACCTAGAGGCCCTCTTAGACACCATCGAGACACTCATCCACACTAACAACCCTAAACCACTTCCACCATCGAAGAATTAGGAAACTTAAGAAACTAAGGTCTCTTTCAACCTTCAAGAAGTACTCTCCCGCTACAAGAGAATCAAAAAAACAAAGAATGGAATGGGTATAGACTCAATCTACAGAGCTCAAGAAAAAAAAATATTCCTTATATTGATCAACTAGAAGATTTTCTAATAGACAAACAATCCAGGTTGCACTTTAGTTATGCATTAACCCTTAATGGGGGCGTACCTTATCCAATGAGAGAACCCAAGGACCCAACCAAGATGGTTCATTGGTCGACAAGTGCCACAATCCAGATCCAAACACATGAAGGGACACTACTGAAAATATGACCTTTCCCAACGCTTCTATACCAACGGTTCGTAAAAACTGTTGGTATAGGTTCCCTTTCCCAACGGTTTGGCTAAACCGTCGGGAAATCCCACTTTACGGCCACCTTTCCCAACAGTTTGGCCAAACCGTCGGGAAAGCCCAAATTTTGGCCACCTTTCCCAACGGTTTTGGAAAACTGTTGGGATAGGTATACCCTTTCCCAACGGTTTGGCCAAACCGTTGGGAACAGTCCACTTTGTGGACATCTTTCCCAACGGTTTGGCCTAAATCGTTGGGAAAGGGTATACCTATCCCAACGGTTTTCCAAAACCGTTGGGAAATGTCCCACACAAATCAACAAAATCCAGAATCAAAATCTATACCAAGGGTTGTCAAAACTGTTGGTATAGGCCTATACCAATGGTTTTGATAACCGTTGGTATATATCATTTGATTTTTTATCATTTCTTTTTACCCAGAACATTATATAAATCAAAATTTAAATTCATTATGAGAATACATATATATATTTATGTAATTATATTCACAAAAGTCATGTTAGGTTAGTGGTTAAGTCATTGAATAATAAACTAGGGGTCCTAGGATCAATTCCCAACGAATGTTTTTTTTGAAATACATATACCAATGGTTCTATAACCGTTGGTATAGATTTTCATATTAATTATACCAACGGTTTACAAAACCATTGGGATAGGTCTATACCAACGGTTTTCCCAAAACTGTTGGTATAGACCTATCCCAACGGCTTACTTGGAAATGGTTCTCCAAACCGTTGGTATAGGCTATACCAACGGTTTGGAGGCCTATACCAACAGTTCCAAACAGTTGGTATAGGTTAGTTTTCCAGTATTGGGAACCACTATAAAGGTGGCCCAAAACATATCTCAGAGGAGACTGCTAACCAGTCCTTCTACCCAGCTTACCGACCAAACACATACCCAAAACACAGTTCGAACAGGGGGGGTTCTTGGACTCAAAACATCCCACAACATCAACATTTTCCAAAAACACATAATATAAACCATCCAAAATAATTCATCAAGACATCATGTCTTTCTTTAAAAAAATTCTTTGAAAAAAAACAGTTCAGTTGTTAGCGCATCCACCAATGGTACCCCATGGGCCTTACACATGCATGTTTCTGTGCCACATCGGGCACCCTCCTCATATCCATCCCAACACTCATCCAATCGTACCATCAACCATCCATAATCCCATATAACCACATTCATGTGGTTTCTCATGAAAATACCAATGTTTAAAACAAAAAATCTTTCCACTTTTCAAAACCAAAATGGTTAACCAACACATCCTTTTTATCAAAACCGCTAACCACAAGATAAAAATACAAAATCACATCTTAAAAAACTTTTCAGAATGACACAACCATTTAGAAGATAAATCACTTTCAAGATATTCACGTCAATTTCAAAAAATCTCATCACATTAAAAAAACCCTTGGATTGTTTAGAAAACTCTATTGGAAACACTTTTCAAAACGAACTTTAATATAGTTCCAGCTTTCAAAATAGGTTTAATCACAACATTTTCCATTTCAAAAAAATTCTAAAAATTTAGTTCCATAATTTCATAAACCAAACCATTTCCTCATTATTTGAAAATCATTTCACAAAAACTTATCGCTTCTTAAGACCAAGTCACTTTAAAACCAAAGTGAAAAAACTTCAAAACTAAAGCACAAAACAATGCGTGAGGAAACTAGTTTCAGTGGGTAACTTGGATATATGGTGGGTAGCCATATTCCAATCACTTAACCATCACATAGAGTGTTCAAGAGAATATCCCTAGCTCCACATGGCTTTCCAAGCCCTGCGAGCTTACTAAGACCATTTACCCAACTCTCTTTTCATTTCCCCTAATCATCATCAAACCAAGAAAACCAAAGGAAATAGATAAATCTTGACTTCTCCAAGAAACATGAATCCCATTATGAGGTGTGGTGATAAGGCACACTACCCATAACTAAAATAAATAGTCTCAAAAATCCTAACTCCAGACCATCCCGAATCTTCCCCAAATAACATTACCGAAAGAGTTAACCTGAACATCCTCTGATGCCATTTTGTCACGAACTGAATCTGGTCGCCACTGATACCGGCACCAAAATTAGCATGTGACAAGGACTGAAGGTCATTCTCGATCCCCATGGGATGGCACAGGTGCCCAAGTATCTTAAAATGAGAATTGGGAACGATTTACCTGAGTTTATAAACTTAAAATAATAATTGAATACAATAAAACAAATATGGATTTTTCAAATCAAACAATCTTTTATAAAAAAATTAGAACTCAATTACATAGTATAAATAAACTCACCAAGACTATAAAAAAGGTACAAAAATAAAAGGAAACATCCCAATAATCCTCATGGAATGGGTCACCACCCTCAATCCATCTCCACAAGACTTCAACACCAAGGACCTGCTAGAAACCCAAACCACTGGCAAGAAAAAATGTACCCAACTTGAGACAACAAAAAATAAAGAAGTCTACATACACGCAAGGGTGTTAGTAGCGTGTGATAAAATGTACAGTAGGATAAAACCATTTAGTTATTCCATGTGATAAACATTCAAAGAATAAAATCTTTCAAGTTTTCATAAACAGGAAATGCAAGTTAAAATTTCGAAAAGATGCACCTTAAAAATTAAAACAGTTTTCAAGTGGGATGTCATTAAGAATCAACACTTATAAAAATAATGTCAACACTACTGAATTTTCCATCCAACCATACCGTATGCCGACGGTAAGCACAAAGTAACTAATGATCACAAGCAATAGGAAATAACCCCTAGGCACAAGCTCGTTGTGGGTCCCAGGTACCTCTTATCTCAGTGAGAGTAACCATCACAGTATCTATTCTCGTGCAGGAGGCACAAGTAGGGAAAACACCCATAACCTAGTGGTCCCAAATCTTCATCATCATAGTTTATTTAGAGTTGTAAGCGTCAATCTTTCTAAGTGAAACTGAGGCCAAACCCCACGGATTCACTAGCATACTAGTAAATATCCACCCACCTAGATACCCGGGTTTTCCCCTTGGGCTCAGACCAGTTCAACAAGTCAAGAAATATACTTTTCACATGAAAATATAATTTTCACATAAATAATTCACTAAACATCCCACATGTATACCACAGAAGTCTAGAAATACATTTTTTATTCAAATGAATTTTGAAATCATACTCACACCAAAAATAGCCCACAACACATTCTTCACATCTTTCACAATTCAACTACTCTATTAACAATTTTGTAAAATATATACCAAGATGATAAACATCACATAAAATCCCACTCACATGTTACATAATACCCTTTTCATAAACAAAGTCCACTTTCACATATCACTCACACAAAACACCCCACAAAATGTTTCGCACCCACATCACAATTTCATAAATCCTCTCGACAAATTACAAAACATTACAAAAAATTTTACAACATAACTGACCACTTTATGTTTCAAAAACTGATTTTAGGAAAATATTATCACCAAAACAGTACATAAGCAACCATTTCACACTTTTTTAACTCATTAAATCATTTACAATTTTCATAAAACCAACCCAAGAGGTACAACCATGGTTTGCATACAAAACCCATTTCAAAACCCTCATTCAAGACCAAAACCATACCAATAACAATCCAAAATAGTATTTTCAGCCCTAAAAACATTTATTAAACCACCCCCATGTTTTATACAAATACCTTAAATAATACCACAAAAGGTACACATGAAAAGCACATGTTTTCACAAATCACGTTCAAGAAGTACAACACGGTTTCACACATTAAAACCATTAAAAACCCCATTACAAGGCCCAAATGACATTAAGGCATTAAAAACCAGAATTTTCAGCCCATTTCAACACTAATAAATCACTTTCATATGTTATAAAATACACCGAAATATTTTCCCAAGACCCACGCATGAAAAGCACTCGATTCCAAGCAAAAATGAAACTAAAAAATTAAACACTTAACCAAATCCATCAAAAATAGTTTTCAAACTAAGAAACAGAATTTAAACATACTAAATCAATAAAACAAGAAATCTAAATCATCATGAAATCATTATACATGGAATCACCTACCTTTTGAGTCAAAACCCTTCAATCGTAGTGTGAAACCTCAACCACACCTCCGTCGCACCACAACGAAGTGAAAACGAACCATAAACCATAATATTTCACCAAATATAAGATAAATAATACCCTCGGTATGAAACCTAACTTCTGGAGACTTTATAAATTCATGAAAGAGGGAGTAAAACCTAAGGAGAAGGAAGGAACTGAAGAGAGAAATAATTACCCAAAACAATGTTGAAGAAAACGACCAAAAATCCACCAGTATCTGAATTTTAAAATAGATTAACATTTATGATAGGATCGAAAAAGGATGAGGAGATCATGTTGGAACTGTAATTGTTGAAATAGAGTAAAAATATAAGGAGTTATAAAAGGATCAATTTACCTCTTCAAATCTGGGAGATTTTAGAAATCCAGATCATTTTCGCCCCATTTCGCAATTCTATTTAGCTCCAAATTGGGGGAGGATTTAATGGGGGCGCTCCTTAGGTAAGTGGGCTTGGGTGAGAGTTGAAATCACCAACATAACCTAAAAAATTGAATGAGTTATTAGATAATTAAAAAATATTTTTCATGCAGGAAATGTGCTTTCGGGCAGACCCAAACCCTTAAATACAAACTCAAATCCACCATGATTATAGATTTCCAAATGGTCGAAATTAATTTTTTTGGTATTCATAGGTCAGGGTATTCCATGTAGGAATTGTAATGTATGAAAAATGTTTAAAATTAATGATTTATAAAGGATTCAAAATTTCTTTTTAAATCTGGAATTAGGCTCACGGTTTGGCTCAAATCATGAAAGCTCACTCATTCCTCCAAAAATGCATGGGAAACCCAAAAAAATAAATAATTGAAATTAAATTAAAAATAACATTAAAATAAGTTATTTATGTGATAGAAATAATCAAATCACAAATAAATATCCCATAAAAACCCCACAAAATAACTCTTCTCTTAAGAAGTTCATACTGTGGGTTAATCAAGTTATTCATTGATTTGCATTCATCATATAATTCCAAAAGTGGAATAAAAAATAAAAACACTTGCCTAACATGATTTTTATCAATCACGGATTAAGAATGAATATATATTTTTTATATTGGTGAGATCCTTCAAATATGATGTGTGTTATTCCTTAATCCCTAATCTTGTCATCATTCTCCTGAGAGAATTTTCAAATGGTCTCTCCATGGATCCCAAACATATCCAAGGTTGTGCTTATAAACCTAGATTTACAATATAAAAATCTATTTAGAATTAAATAACAATGTCAACAAAGAATATTAAAATAATTTTATTCAATAATTTTATTTATTTTCATCTTAAAATCAATTTTTTACAAACGAATCATCCCAACTAATGTTAATTCATTCCTAGTGTAATCCTCGCATTCTAAACTCAATGGTGACTTCATATTTCTCATCCAAGAAACCATTTAGAATTAATTCCACTATTTAAGAAAAACTAAGTTTTCATGATATTTAATATATTTAATATATTTCAAATATATATTCTTGGAACACATGGCCTCAAAATCCCATGTTTTCTCAGTGCTTGGTCTCAAAACTAATCCATATAATTTCCAAAATAATACACATAAAATCCGAGACATTAAAAAATGACACAAATATTCCTTTCAAAAAAATGTAAAATGTTGAAAATGGGTAAAACAATTATTAAAAATGATTTTAAGAAATATGAAAACATTTTTAGAACACATGGTTTTGGAAGAAAATGTTTTTTTGACTGAAAAGATAAATAAAGACGATTTTTCTTAAAAACATTTTCTAAATTATTTTAAGTACCAAAGAGTAGAGATATGGATATATTTTTAAAAAAATATTATAAATAACCAAATTATGATAAAATTCATGATATTCCTTGGGATTTTTATTATATGATTTCAATTATAGAGACTTAATCATTAATAATCCCGATAATCAATGATATTGTAACGTAAAACTCTTTCTACTTTGGTAGCTTTGAATCATAATCCCCATGAAATGATAAAATTAAATTAAAATTAAAGTATATTTTTAATGAATAAATTAATGATATTACATATCATAGGGGTTGTATATACACCCTAAAAAATATAGCTACATAAAATGACATAAGTCTCAAAGAAGGAAAATTCAGAGAAAAATATCATACAAAGATCATATAATTGATGTGGCATTAATCAGTAAATTGATTATGTGTATCAAATTAAAATGAGAATAAAAAATAAAAAATAAAAATAGAATAATAAAATTTCATTAAACACATAATCTTAGTATGACATAATATGTGAAGTATAATTTTAACCCAATGAATGAAAATTGAGATATAAAATCCCTCACCTCAACATTTCATTTACATTAACCACCTATATAGTCGTTTTAAACATTATATTAAATTATTAAAAAAATATATTAATATTTATTATATAATATATAATATTTTTATAAAATATTATCACTCAGTCATTAATAATCCTTCATTATTTTCACTTTTTAGGTGTTAATTATCTTGTTTTCGCATTCCTGCTTTATAATGAAAGTTATTGTTCTTATGGATATAAAATTGTTATATCATCTGAAGAATAATAATAATGAATTAATTATCATTTTTTACATAAATTATACTTGTTAATAATAATTATGAAATATGACTTTGAAAAATGAAGTATCTTACGATCAAAGAGATGGTAGACTGTACATATGCATAGATACCATTTCCATTTTTCAATGATCATTATGGAAAGGATTTAAGTAATATTTTATCTTTAAATAATGAATATATTATAATTAATAACATATTATTTCTTTAAATATACAAATACATATCATCCATGTGTTGTGGTATTAAAAGAGGTCATCACATCGCTTTGCGAAAGTGATATTCCAATCACAAACGAACAACATTATCATCTATCACTAAGTGAAAAGGTAACGAGTAAAATGATATATTATATTTTGAGGAAGATAAATATATCATTATTATCATAATGATTTAATTTATATTTAATAAATTCATTAAATTTATCCTTATTACTTTCTATATAAATTGTAAATTAAAAATGAATCGCACCACTTCGTGAGAAGGTAGTTAGCCAAACACACGAACAACATAATCATATCCTATTTGGAATGGAAATAAAAAATTTATATATGATATAATGAATCCATAATAATTAATTTTTAATAAATATCATAAATATACTTTATATACATCACCATACCCAACTGTGAGAGTTGTTAATGAAAAAATGAATGACATCGACTCATGAGGAGGTAGTCTGCTTTACACATGAAAGTTAATTACATAACACATTTTATGGAAGAGGAAAAAGATTTATGTGATTATATCAACATAATAACTTATATTTATGTGTATTATTATTATATTATTATATAATAATGGTTTAAGAATAATTTAACTAGGTGTATGAATAAATATAATAAAAATGATCATTTAAGAACATTACCTCTTCTTTGGTATTTTTCTTAGGTTTTCACCAAATGTCTTCCTTGGTTGGGTTTATGGCCAATATAAAGCTTATAGGATAGTAGGATGGAATTGAAGAAGTTATTTGGTTGGTTATTGTTTGAAACAATTGATTTTGAAGGTGTGAGGAGAGGAGCAGAGGGGGTGTCCTTTTACAAACTTGGTGAGTGGCATACTTGTAATTTTTTGAAATAATTAATTCAAGACACATTGTTTTCATGTCACAAGGACCAAATAATGAAAAATTATAAATAATATAAGTTATAAGTTCTAAATATGTCATCATATTATATTTTAGACATGTTTTTAATTAATTTTAACTCTTATCGTTTTTGTTTAACCCCTACTAAATCCATCATTACCTTAACGACACTAATTAATTTTTATTATTTTCACTATTCATTTTACTTAAAAAATAATTTGAAAATATTAGATAATATAAATCATTCTTACTAAAAAAATTTAATCCATTTATCCAGATTCAATTCATATAATAGTAAAATTTTAATTTTCAATTAATCTCATATAAGCAACGAGAAAATGAGATTTTGAATATAAAAAGTTAAAATTTTTACAAAGAATTTATGTCAAATTTCAATATAAAATTTATTAAAGAGAAATTAATTGGATTAATATATAAATTATTGAACATATTTAAATTTAAAAAATATTTAAAATATAATTTATCATTATAAATAATTTAAACGAAAATGTTGTTTTTAATTACAATTCAATATTTTTCACAATTCATCAAAAAATAATGCCTTCATAAAATTTTCAAAAATAAAACATAATATAATTTTTAGGGGATGATTTTAAAAAATAATTTTATTTTTTGAAATAAATTTTATAAAATTTTTGATGTTAAATTTAAAACAGAATCAACATATAATATGAAAAAATGGGTTTTCGAGAAGTGTTTTTTTCAAGGATAAGAAGATTTTATATTATCCCTATGTCTATTAATAATAATTAAATTGATATAAATTAATATTTTTAATATATAATAAATTAATTTCATTGAAATTATCTTTCATCCTGGGTTATTTTAATTAATTAAAATTGGTAAGCATTATGTAGATTAAAATAGTTTTCAAAAATTATATCATTTGTAAGCCCAAAAATAAACTTGTACTAGAATACAGTATAATGATTATTAAAATGTAATTAAGTGGATTTAATACAATTAACGAATAATATTTTACTTTAAATCATATTAAAATTTTAATATCTATTTTAAATGACGTAATTTGTTGAAAATAAATGAATTTTTTTAAAAAATAATCATTTTTTCACAATTCACAAAAATTCAATATTTTTATAAAAATCTTGAAAATTCGTAAAAAATAAATTTTTTACATTCTAATGTAAAAATGAATTTGTTTTTTTCATATAAATTTTCAAAATGTTTCAAAAATTAATTATAATATTTTTTTATGAAAATAAATAAAATTCGTTTTTGAAGAAAACATATTTTTTAAGAAAAAAACTAATTTACTAAAAACATATTGGTTATTTAGAAAACATTTATAAATAACTAATATTTAGTATGACATATATTTATATATGTCACAAATTAGTGAATAATATTTATACCCATCAATTTAACATCTAGGTTATAATAGTTGTGTGTGTGTATATATATATATCATGGGTAATTTATGCTCATTGTTGCATGTTGAATACACTATCGAGAAAAATAAATATTTGGATACATGTACCATAAGCTAACAGAGTGGTTACTTTTATTCCAAAATAAATATATCATAAATTCTTGGGAGTTACATTTTTTCTAAGCTCATTTTTTTCTTTTTTTACACTACCAAACATTATTTTATTCTTTTAATATCTTAGGGTGTTAAATCCCCTCCCCTATAATAAATTCTACCCTTGATTTTTGAAATTTTTCTTCATAATCTATGGATATAAATTTGAAGATTCTTTTTTTATAAGACCACATCAATAAAAAGTTTAATAAAAACTATACTAGATAAAATTGAATGGAATGTATGATGGTCGTCTGGAATAATACACACTAGGATTACGAATAAGATAACATATATGGGAGGTTGAAGATTTAGACATGGTAGTAAATGATAAATAATTATAGAGAGTAATTGATGTAATTTATCAAAAATAAGTAATTGATAAATGGAAATTTAAGGGCTTCCAATCCATAAATATTTGATTATTTAAAAGAATATCTAATTCATAAGATATGAATGTAATCAGATAACATTTTTTCCAAGATCCTTTTCCTAAATTTGAGGAATTAATTCACCATATTGATTGAAAACATATTAAAATACACTTACATGACAAGTATAATTTCTTCCTTTTACTAATTTCAATAATAATCCCCATTTTTCTCTCCAAATGATGAGCATTCACAATGAATTTTTCATGATTGAAGCACTAAAATTAATTTTTTTAATAGGTAATATAACCATAAAATGGATAACAATATATTAAAATTCTCTTTTGACTTTTAAAATATCAAAATAGTTAGAACATGGTAAGATAATTTCAAAAATGAGTAGACCCTCATATAGAAAAATAATAGATTAATATCTATAATTTTACAGTAATACACAAAGTTAAAACTATATATTTCTTAAAAAACCTCAACATTAAATAGTGTTTTAATCATAAATTATATATCAAAACTTTCATATTTCTAGACCATAATATGGTGATATTGTTTTAGAAATAACACTAATCACATAGCCACTAAATCACTTTTTAGTACCATGGTTATCTATATGATAAAACTTTTATTCTAGTAATTACCACAATATCCAATATCCTATAATCCCTAATGTTTATCAATTCCTTAAAACTTATGTCTAATTTTTTTAAATTCATAGTTTACATTAAACTAAAAAATTACAAATACTTACACCTAACAAAAAATATTATAAAAGTTCATTTATCACATTAAGATCTAATAACTTAAAACCACATGCCTAGATCTGGAATTGAAATTATAAATTTTATAATTACATCATTGATAATTTCCATCCAAACATTACTACATCAAAAGGAAAATTTTGATCACTTACATTATTAAGGACCCTTTAGGATTAGAGTTTTAGATAATTAAAAAAATCATACATATTCAATACCGATGTCTATAAATGATAATTTTACCCACTTAACCCGTCTTGTCTTTTTTCACATTAAGTTATCATCATCAAACATACAAAATCCCTTATATTCCTAACTCAATTAACATCATTTCATAATAACCTTGGGAAAATGATATATATAAAGGGTGAGATCAAAATCTCATCAAGGGAAACATAATCATTAACAAGTTAATTTCACCAATGATCATAAGAAGTGAAAAAGTGTATGAGGACATAATCAGAGTGCAATAGAAATTCATAATTTAATACATACCGATTAATTCATGAATTCTGAATCACGAATTATGTAATAAGAATTTAAGAAAAATAGCAGTCACCATAATCTATAATTATGATACATGTGATATTAATATTGATACAACATAACATTATAAAACCAAATCAATCATAGATAAATAATGTTGGTATCTTGGAATAGCATATTCATCAATCACTTATTGAACCCCTACAAATAGAATAACCATACGATCGACTTCCAATATAATTCTCCATAGAAAATAACCATTACCCAATACATTGGTGTTCTATGTGGGTGCACCCATCGTTTAAGCTATCTCAAGATCACTCAATGATATCTGGGTGAACCCATAATATATTATATTATGGGACCACCTAGAAAAATCCGGATGCACCTGTCATATAAGCTATAACAGGATTACCTGAGGCTATATAGTAATACCCATAAAATATAATGTCAAATAACCATGACATGAATAATTTATATGGATCCTCCATTATAAAACTAATAGAAAAAAATAATTATTCATTCTATAACTTAATTAAACCATATAAAATAAAGGGATTTCATGTCAATCTCTCTAAAACATGATTTACCCTTGGAAAAGAAATGAGTTCCATAAAATTCTCATTGAAACATGGTTAACCCATTGAAATTGAATGGGTTCCATAAAAATATCTTTGAAAATTTGTTTACTCATTAAATATTAATAGGTTCCATATTAATGTCTTTAAAATATTATTAACTATTGGGAATAAAATTGTTACTAAAAAATATCTTTGAAATAATCTTAATGCATCAAGAGAATGAATTAGGACGGTATCACTATAAAAGATCCATGTTTGATAATAAGTAAAAAAAGGGTTGTTCACATTTATTAGGGGAAATACCATTAAAATATCATTAAATACATATTGAGGAAAATAATCATTTCATCTAAAAATTCGCTTATTTAAAATTAAATATTAGAAAATTATTAGAAAATTTATTTTCTTTGAAAACAACCATGGAATCATAAAAAGGAATATTTTAAAATGATTTAAAAAAATCCATGACAAATATCTATTAAATTTTGATATAGATTTTGAAATAAAATTTTAAAAAACTTTTCACTTAAATTAACCTTGAAAACTTATAAAGAAAATTTCAATGAAAATAATGGCCAGGACGACGAAAACTTTTATTCACGTCTTACATGTTAAAACTGAGATTCATTTCACACTTCTAGTAAGATCCGAATAAGTTTTTTTTGGGAAAAATAAACAAAGATTTATTTCAAAACATTTATAAAAAATTAAGAAATGGGTAAAGATTATTTAATTAATCATTTTAATAATTATATAAATATTTTTTAGAACATTTTAAAAAATAAGGTTTTCGAAGAAAAGGGTTTTCGAACAAATAGAGAAATCAAGAAACAATTTCATACAAATATATTATCAATTTTTTTAAGTAAAAAAGAGTTTAAAATTATAATATTACCTAAAAATGTCATTATTAACTACATGAAAATGAAAATAATGATAATCCTTGAGAGTTAGATAAAAATTATTCACTATTGGAGACTTACTCTTAACTAATCCCTATAATCGATGATATTGTAACATGAAACTCCTACCACTATGGTAATTTTAAATCTTAACCCCCATGAAAGGATAACATTATATTAAAAAAAATATCATGAGAATAAATAAATTCACAACATTACATGTAAATTTGGTTGTATAAGCACCTTATAAAGGAAAATAGGTTTATTACATGACATAAGTCTCAAAGAAGGCACATTGTGAAAAAAAATCTATTGCAAAGATCATATCATTGAAGTGGGAATTAATAAATTATTTTATTATGTGTATAAAATTTAAATTCACCTAAAACAAGTAAAAATAAACATTAAAATAACGATATTTTTTACACACAAAATATAGTCAATTCATATTTTGTGAAGTAGAATTTTAACCCAATGAATGGAAATTGAGTTAACAAGTCCATACCTCATGCTTCTTTTTAGTGGAATGTTCTTTAACCTCATATATAGTGGTATTAAACAAGTTATCAAATTATTAAAGAGACAATTTAATATTTATAAAATCTTATATGATCCTTTTATAACAGCTTTTCTCTCATTAGTTAATAATCTTTATGGATTTTCGTTGTTTCTAGTCCTAATTTCCCGACTTTCTCATTTGCATTTTGTTATGAGAGTTCAAGTTATTGTCCATATAATATAGTTATATCATATGTATAATAATAATAATGACCAAATTATAATTTCTATACATCATTTATACTTTTTATGACCTATTATGAAACCTGGTTTTGAAAAATGATGTATGTTATGATCTTGAAGACAGAAGAATGTATGTACGCATGTGTAAAATTTATATTATTCAATGATCATTAGGGAAAGGTGATAAGTAACATTTTATCATTACATAATTATAATAAATTATTAAATAACATATTTTTATTTAAATATACATAAATATATCATCCATGTTGTGTGGATATGAAATAAAGAGTCACATCACTTCATGAAGGGGTAGTTGACATGTACATGAACGACATTATCATCTTTCTGTGAGAGAAATAGTAAGATAAGGAATGATATATTATATTTTAAAAATTAATTTTTTTTCATTAATATCATAATTATATGTTTTATATAACATATATCACATATATTAATTAAATTATCCTTATTATGTTTTATGTAAACCATTAGTGAAAAATGATTCACATTGCTTCACAGGGCTATAGTTCTTTGTCCACACGAGCGACGTTATCATATCCCATACAATATAGAAAGTTATAAAAATGTATATAAGATATAGTGACTCCAAAGGAAAAATATTTTTATATTTATCATATATATACTTTATATCTATCATCATACCCAACTGTGAGAGTTGTTAACAGAAAAAAGGACGACATCAGTTCGCGAGGCAATAGTCTGTCATACACACGAATGATGATTACATAACCCATTTTATGGAAGAGGATAAATATTTTTGTTATTAAATTAACATAATAAGATTTTATTATATTTAATATATAGTTTTTATTATATAATAATGGGTTGAGATGAATTTTATGAGGTGTAGGATGAAATAAAATTAAAATGATCGTTGAAGAACCATAACTATTCTTCAGGTATCTTTTTTCAGTTTACACCAAAGGCCTTAAATTATTGTATTAATAGCCAAAATAATTCCTCCTGGATGATAGAAGGTAATTATATAAATTATTTTGGGTAGTTATTAGCTAAACCAATGTATTTTGAAGGTTTTATGTGGGGTAGAGATGGGTGCCCTTTTATATGTGAGGTGAGTGGAACACTTGTAATTTTTTAGAAGAATGAATTACACCCATGTTTTTATCATTTAAAAAGATTAAAACAATGTAAAATTATCATTCCTATAATTTATAATGTCCACATATCCCATTGTAATATATTTTAAAAAAAATTGGTTTATTTTATTCCCTATCCTTTTCGTTTAACGGTAAATCCATTTTTACCTTAACAATAATAATTAATTTTTTTTTGTTTTCAAAATTAATTTCAGTGAAAAATTAATTATAAATTATAAAATAATATAAATTTTTATTATTTTAAATACAAAATTCTATTTTAAAAATTAAATTCATATAAGTCGAGAATTTTAATTGGAAATTAATCTTGCTCACATGATGAAAAATTAGGCTTTCAAAGTAAAAATGTTCAAATATTTACAATGATTTTATATCCAATTTCACTATTAAAATGATTAAAACGACCTAAATTAGATAAATAGTTATATTATTTAACTAATTTTTTCATAAAACCAATTAAAAATATAATTTACCTTTATAAATAATTTAAAAAAATGGATTTTTCAATTAAAATTCTATATTTTTTCACAATTCGCCATAAAAATTAAACTTCTCAAAAAATTATAAAAATATAACCTGATATATTTTTAATATGTTTATTTAAGATTTTTTTATTATTTTTGAAATTATTTTTCTAAATTTTTCCCAATTAAAAAAACCCCACATATGTGAAGAAAAATACGGTTTTCGGGAAGTGCATTTTTTTCAAGAACAAGATGATTTTATATCAACACTATTTCTAATAATAATAATTATGTAAATATAAATAAATATCTTTTATATATAATGCATAAATTTCATTTAAATCATTCATTTTTGGATATTTTAATTAATTAAAACAGAGAAACATTATGTACTCTAAAAGAGTACTAAAAAAATCTCTTTTTTAAACCCAAAAACAATATTATACTAGAATACAATATAATCATGATTCAGAAGTAATTAAGTGAATTAAATATAAATAAATAATACTTATATAACTATAAATAATATTCAAAACATAATTATACTTTTAAGTTACTTAATTTATTACAAAGAAATGAAATTTAAAAAAAATATCACCATTTTTCACTATTCCATGAGAATCAATATTTTTTAAGAAATCTTGAAAACTCACAAAAAATAAATTTAATATTAACATTTAAAAAATGAATATAATTTTTTCAAATAAATTTTTAATTGTTTGAAAAATTATTTATAATATTATTTTCCATTAAAAGTAATAAAAATAATTTTTCAAAAAAACATAATTTTTTAAGAATAAAATTACATTACTAAAAATAATTTATTATTCACTAAAAATTCATCAACAATTTATATTTAATATGACATATATATATATATAATAAAAGTGTTAATATTTTTCACACTAGTAAATTTAATTGCTATATTATAACAAATATATATATCATGGACCATTTAAGCTTGGTGATACATGTTGAATATGATATCAAACATAAAAATATCATGTTTACATGTATATCAAGATTTATAATAGATTAATTATATTTAGAAATAAATATATCATAATGTGTCAAGGAGTTATATTTTTCTTGAAGTCATTTTTGGGTGTTTTTTTGCTATCCAACATAATTTTATTCTTTTAATATCTTAGGGTGTTAAAATATCTCCCTCCAATACATTAGGTAATGATTAATGTTATATGATATCAAAGGGTAAATGAAAGGTTTTACCAAAACTGAAAGAGGGAATAAATGATGTTGTTCCAAGCCTAAAAACTGGTGCGGGGGAGGTTATACCAATACTAAATTAGTTACAAAGGTGGTTAGCCTAATCCAAACATTTTTTGAATGTCTTTATATGTATCCTTGAAATGGTATTTTTAATGGTTATGTGTATGCCAAAAATATAGGTATTGTAAAAATGTTATTTTCTCATGTTACATGCTATTTTATTCATTTATGATTATTTTCTTATGAAATTAAAGGATTTGTTACTAGAATCAAGAATATGATCTAGGATATACTGACTATGGTTTCTAAACATTATTATCATGTTCTCATACCCTTATTCTCATGTTACGATGATATCCCACATTTTTACCCGTATTAAGAATATGAGATCACCGTTTTTATTTTACCTTTCCCCATGATATGGATATATTTATTTGTAGGGTCCATCTATAATTTGTATTATATTGGAAGATTTTTATTGGATATGATAAATATAGTTTATAAAATAATAATATTATATATATAGTCTCCAAAATACACTAAACCATTATGGCCTCATTTGTGTATTTTTTAAATATTTCAAATATTAATATATTAATATTATATATATGTTTATGAAAATCCTAGGTAATTATACAAAAACATTATTCCTTTTAAAATCCTTGATCATGTAGGGATTGTAGCTTATATTCATGTACTTCCTATAAAACCAATCACATGTACATGATGTGTTTTATGTATCACTTTTGAGGAAGTATATACTCGATTTTTCACATAAAGTAACCAATGAGTTCATACTACGTTATCATGATCTCTATTATAAGGACTAGCCACTACAACTCTTGGATATGAGGAATAATGTTCTATGAAACAATATTACCAATTTGGTTAATGTTATGTGGAGGAAATATAAGTTTGGAGAAGATGCATGGGAGTATGAGGGTAAAATAATATAAAAGTACCACCATGTTTTTATATCTGAGTAAAAAAAATTAGGGAATAAATATTTTTAAGTGTGGTTTCCTTTAATTATTATCTTATAATATAACTTGTTTTATATACAGTAATGAACTAAAATAAATTTTGACACTATTTAAAAAATTATATGATACCCTTATATATTAGAAATTTAATCTTGGGTATAATTAAAAGTAATGGATATTTGAAATCTAAAGAGAAAAAAATTCATTTTTAATATTGTTACATTGATAAAAATCAGTTATTATAGCTAAATAACTAATAAGATCATTTTATACCTAAAATATATATTTTTTTTTCTAAAATTGGTATTTATGTGGTATGCATTATTAATTTTAGAAAATAAATTTATTATATTTAAATGTTGTTAAATTATATTTTTGATATTAATAATACATTAATAATGATATACTTAGTAATTGATAAAAATTATAATAATAATAGTTAATATTTTAAATGGTCATTTTCCAGTAAAATAATTTTTTCATTATATTCTATATTTCAATTTGAAATATAGATTCATAAACTTTAGGATTATAATTATAAAAATGGAATTATTTTTTTGACATGGCATAAAAATATTATATTTGGATTAAATATTGGTATATTTCTAAAAATATTGACTTCTTATATGAATGGTACAAAATATCATTTTTAAAAATTTTGAGAACTTTATGAAGCCATTAAGATATAGGAGTCATTAAAATTTTCAAGGAAAATATATATTTAATAATTTAAAAAATAAATTCATAAAAGTTAATATTAAATTATAAATACATGATTGAAATTTTGTAACCAAAGTTTTATATTTTCTAAAAAACTATTATTATGTGTGATAAGTTTATTATTTTAAAAATTAAATTTTATCACGATTTGAAAATTATTTTGATAAAATGGTTTTTGTATTTAAAAATTGATTGTAAAAAATAGGTATTAATGGAAATTTGTTTTTTAGTCATCAAACAAATTTTATAAGGTAAAATAATGTGTTATCATTTAGATATTAAAATGTGGTCAATAGTAAAATTAATGGGAAACGGCTTAAAATTTCGTTGACATTATCCCTTATTTGTGATTATGAGAGGTGGATTTACCGAAACACACCCATTATCCATTGCATTCCACTTTTTTTAACTTTACTTTTATAGAACATATATTAAATAAAAAATTCTATTCACCTCAATTATAAAAGTTTTCTAGTACCATCCCAATTTTCTAATACCTTAAACCTCATAGTTAGATCGAACTCGAACCAAATACTTTCCCAAAACTCCTAGAAACTTCCTAAAAGTCATTATATCATAAAAATCACACTTCAATGGATTATTTGAATTTTCAATATGATTCATTCCAATAAATAATGAGTTTAAATATCCTTCATTGGAGTTGAGTGTTAAGGTAATGAATTTTTTAAACTCAAATCCATTTTCATTGAGAAATAATTTTTTTCATGATATTACTTCTCCAATATTTGGTTTATTCAACTATGAGATTTTATTATATTGTTTTTTTATATTATATTAATGGAAATTTAAATTTTTAATTCCATGACCCTTAATTGGTGAAATTCATTCGCCATAATGTGTAACATTATTAAGAAAAATTCAAAACCACTTTAATTATCTCAGTCTCTCCAATGTTTATATTAATTTTTCATTCTAATGTTCTCCATAATTATTTTGAAAAATAAATATTTTTTTGTGATCTTCTTATTTTTCATTAACCCTTTTATGAATGAAATTTTATTACTCCTTTTATGATGTGGGTTTAAATAATAGTATTTTAAAATATTAATGGTTCTTTCTACCATGGTTATATGATTTATCTTCCAGTTAAAATTGTGTCAAGATACTCCTTATGTATTTTTATATGCTCCATTAGTGGTATTTCATATTTATTCCCAAAGTATCTATTAACTATAATGTTATGTTACAGAAATCACCCTATCAATGACATTGAGAAATACTTCTTTTTAAGTAATTTTTTTTTTATAAACTACTCTAACACTTGGGATTATTTTATGGGAGACCACATGAAAATATTATGACTCCCATTTTACATCCATAGTGTTTTCATGATATCATATATTATTGATTTTAAATGGAACTTATGTGTATACACTATCATTATGTGATTTGTGGGGTCCTATATATTCCTCCAATGAATTGATTAAGGTTTTACATTTATTGAAATGATATTTTTGATAATGGAAATGATAAACCTATCAATGGTCAAATTATTGGGCATTGAAACAATATCGTTCCCTATCTTCATAATATTTAGGGTGAAAAAATTGTAGTGAAAATGTTTCACAAGATTTTATGTGGAAATGATGTGATTATCTTTGTTTATAATGATGAGTGTGGAAAATCTATAGATAGATTTTTCAAAATGTTATATTTTCTTATGCTTATTCATATTAAACAATTATATGTTATATTCTAGTACTATGGTCTATAAATCATGATTATAATATAATTATTTAACACTATTATGAAAAAAATTACATTTGATCATTTGAGAGTGCATTTACTTTTATAATGTATTATGGTTAACTCATATTATTAAATATTTCTTAAAAGGGAATTATTCTATTTATCATGTTTTATAAAGTGATTATAATGTGAAATTTAATGACATGGGGATATTTTTTTCTATTATTAAGCATTTGAACACGCCACATCTTTTTTCTTCCCATTACTCATGTAATTAAGATGAATATAAAATATAATATGACTGGATGTAAGTATATTATTGTGTGATTATAGAGAAATGTTGGAAAATGTGTGAAATAATATATATTTTTCTAATCTATATATTCATTAAACCTTTTTTTAGTTGTTTTTTGGATGTCTTATGAAATATAATGTTCAAATAAGGGAATAATTATAAGTTATAATCAGTAAAAATATCTTTTCATTATTTTAAAAAACATTTTATAAAAAATTGAACAACCTCAACAAGATAAATATCATGTACATTAAGATATAATTAAACCATTAAAATCATGTTTGGGCCTATTAAGATAATTATTACAATATAACTTCAAAAAAATAGTTACCTTGATGTCCACGTCATCCTTAGTAAGTTCTTCAAATTGAAATGCCGTCTTTCCCCACATCTGAATGAAATATTTCTCAGTAATCGTATATTCATTGAATACAATTTTAGAAACAATATCCTTCTTGTTAATCCACTAACACTAATCCTTGTTGGTTTCCACTAAAATCAATCTCTTACTCATCTTGTTTGCATCCCTAGTGGAGACCTTGATCTAGAAATCCTTCTCCAGTATTTCTTCCTTAGAATAGATGATATGTTCCCATATTTTCTCCCTATTTATAGCTTCATTAACTGTATCCTGTTGTTTATAGACAATCATATCCTTCTCAGTAATGTCTAGAATAGTGGATGCCTCACTTTTGACATAATCTACCACCATAGACCCTCCCTATATTTTTTAAGGTCTTCCACAACACCACTTATCTTCTCTTATTTCTTACTATCCCCACCATTAGATTCTTTCATATTAGAAATATAGGTGTAATCCATATCCTTGGGTATCAAATTTTTGAAATATCATGTTTGAAAATGACTGGGTAGATAATAGTAATCATTTCTACCGTATGAATTCTTTCCCTTGACCAAAATGAAACTCCCTAAATCCTGATTTCCCTTCTTACCCATTTTCCTCTTTTGTCTTTGAATACTTCTACCAATTCTCTAATATACACTATCTCTATAAATTTTGATAATAAAATCATTACTTTATTCTTTCCCAAATATATCTTTTACTTCTTTGGAGAATTCATCTTTCTTAAGAACTTTTTGATCGGGTACTAGTCCATTACCTCTATGTATTTCAAAGTGGTCTAAAAGATTTATTTATGAAATATTCCTTCTAGGACTGGACATATATTTTGCTTTGGTCCTATCATCTGATATATGAAATGAACACTCCTGAGTCATAAATTCCATTAAGACCCCCTTAAAAGCCTTTTATATCATGGCTTCTAAATTCAGATCATTTTCAGAACACACAACTTCTACGTATGAGATTAAATTCTTATTTTTTATGGAAGGTACCAAGGAAACATCAAATTATACCCCCTTAGATCCCTCTATCCCAAAATTAGACTAAAAATTTTCTTGGGGTCAACTAGATCATTCCTCTAGCTGTTGAATATGTCTTCAATATTTGGGTTTTCATTCATCCATTTTCCCTCTTTTTGAACAAGGTCATCCAGATGTGAAACACAAATTTTCACCTAGTTTTTAGTCAATTATATTTCAATCTTATCAAATTTCCCAAGTCCCTCCTTAATAAATTTAAGAAATGTATTATAAAAATAAGTAAAATTATAATAAGAACGATAGAAATTTTCCCCATATTCAATAACTATGGATTATATTCATCTGAACACTTCCCCTTTGAAGATCCAAATTTAGTTAACTAGTGACTTAGAGACATTTAATTTAAAAAAAATTAGATTAAACTAGATTACAAACCAATTTTATTCTATTATCTTAACACAAATACCAAATAACCATATTTCAAAGAAAATTGATGAAAGTGGGATTTTGAAAAAGTAATGTTATTTCATGGAGACTTTCCCATAATTACATTGTAGGGTCATCCCTCTTTATCTAGAAATCATATGACAATTTAAATAGGTAGAAATGGTTCAGATTGTAGATTTATTGAGTGTTGATCAAGCATGAATCAGGTCCTCCATTGAGGAAAAATAAACCACAATATGTCTTTTATCAGGAAGACACACAATCACTCTACCCTTCATACATTGGGATCTAGAGACAAACCTATCAAAGATTCTACCAAAGGCCATTGAAATCTCAATTGACCCCCCAAGGTTAGGTCCATAAGATTCATGGATTTTGTGAACTTTGAGTATTAGAGTGAAATATGATGTGAGCCATCAAATAGATCTTGTACTTTCAGACATGTCGAAATAGTCGGAAAAGAGGGAAAGAATTTGGGAAGAGATAATAGAGTAAAGGACATAAGATGAGCCTATGAAAAATATTTCAAATGAGCTCCCCCAACCCCACTCTAATGAGGAGGGGGTCGAGACCACCATCAGTCTTGGGAATCAACGTGGGGAAAGAGATTAGATAGAGAAACCCCTCTATTTTACCACTTTACTATTATAAGTTATAATCATGTTTAGTTCTAGTCTACTTATTTAATTGATAATTTTCAAAACATATTAAATATAGATTTAAATCCCATTATTTATATAATTATTTCCGTGGATAATTCAATAATTTATATATAATTATTCCCACACCACAAAATACATTTATCGTTTTTGAAAAATATTTGTAGTTGTTGAAAAAAAATATATTTTAAAATACATTTTTTTACAAAAAACACAATTTATGTCATGTATATATTTTCGTAGCTTACTATATCATTTATATATTTAATTAATGTAAAAAATATATTATGTATATGAATATCTCAGTTTATTAGTTACGTAAAAATCAATTGTCACAAAAAAATCCAAAAAATTTATTATTATCTATTTCCTCTATATAGATTCTAAATTATAGTATCTATTTAACAAAATAATTTTTTTTATGAGAAATTTAATTTTTAAATAAAATAGTATCATTTGTTTTAAATTTATCAATTTTTGTCAAGAAATATATAACTTAGGTTCACAAAAATAGTTATTATTTTAAGCCATATATTTGTTATTACATTATCATTCATTTATTAATAATTTTTTTATAGTTATTATTTATAATAATACTAAATAATTTTATGTATTCTATTATATAGTTATATTTAAATGACAATTTAATGATTATAGTATCTTTCAAATGCCGCGTTACTTAATAAAGAGTCACCAAATCCTTTAATGGGTATATTGTGAATTATAAATAAACTTCATTATATGCTATAAAATAATTTAACCCACTCATTTAGCATATTTAAAATATAATTTATTATTATTATTTTCTTTATTATATTTATTATCAATAATTTATTCTTTTATTTAAAAAATATGTTAATTTAGTGTTTAATATTACTGGGTTTACATATGTTGTTATTTGTTTTATACTTATAGTTATGGCCATTATAGTGAATGTGACTCTCTAGTTTGTATTGTATTTTTTGAATTATATAAGTGAATTTTTCTTATGTGACTTCAATTGTGATGCCTCATTTGTTTTCATATTACATAATTTTATATCCTATTTATTTATTATATAAATATACATAAAATATTATTACATATAAAAAAGTTTTGAAAAAAAAAGTAATTATAATATTTTTTGATTCTACATTATCACACCTAAAATAAATTACATCATTATAATTAGAGATCCATTAGTAATTTGTTTAATAAATTTATATACATACCTTTAAATGTGAAAATTATAATATTTTAAAATTCTATCACTAGGACCTATTAATCCAAGTTATACCAAATTATGTCTTTAAAGTAACATAATTTTTAAAAATATTTTTCTGTTACATCATGTTTTTTATTCAAATTCCATTTTAGGGAGTGATGGTTAAAAATATATTTCTAATTATTTTATTATATATTTAAAAATAGCATAAAATATATTTTTATAAAAATATGAAAAAAATATGAAAATAGAATAGGGTTTTAAAGAAAGTTATTCCTTGAAACTTGAAACTTTAAGGACGTGATAAATAAACTAAAAATTAACAGAGATAAAGAATAATAATACTAACTCATATGAAAATATAAAAACAAATAATTTTAACTGTAATCTAACTAAGAGTGAAAAATCCAATGGATTATACTTTTTTTTTGAGATCATCTTCAATTTGATTGGGACCTTGATACATATGCGATATACACATACTACTAAGATAAATTAAAAAATATTCTTACCACATCATGATGTTTCATGAAGGTACTATGGTTATATCTCTAAAAAGATGGCTAAAGTCAATGATTCAAAATCAATACTGGGGTTCCCCTGTCTTATTTACATTTCTATGAGTAAATCCAAAAGGAATCCACAAATATCTGCTTATAGAGTGAGTACACTATTATAACACTTATAAAAATATTTCACTAAAGATCCAACTACATCCTAGAATATGTAACCAAAACTATTAGGTCTAGGGATTCTATTAGAGACACCATCTTTGTTATCATATACTTAATTATTGTCTTATTATACCATAAAAAACACCCTTATGTGTGAATTATTTTTTTAAATGTACATATTCTGGTTTTATGAGAGTTTATACAATAAGTTAAACAAGTTACCCCTATAAATAACTTTATCCTCTAGCAGTAGTAATAAATGTGTGAAGTAGTTGTGGCTAAGGATACCCCATGGAACTCATTCTTAAGAAGAATTATATTCAACCATATGATATTTAAAACAACCAATAGAGAAACCAGAATTAAATTTTACAATAAGAAGAAAACCTCAAATTTAGATAGTTGAAAATGAATTCCACTATCAAGAAATAATTATAATTAAATACTACAAAATGATAAAATATTAAACACTAAATAACTTTTGAATATATATATTGAAGAAATAATTGATCCATTATGTCCTCCTTGGACTCACAATATATAAAAATATAGGAAATATATATTCTAATAAGTTTCATATTAGTATCTATATGGATTTTTTTCATGTATAATTATTTAGATCATAATATATAGAGATGGGGGAAACCCATTTTTTAGGGATTCCTTTCACAATCATTCTCGTGAGCAGGCATACCATAAAAAAAAGAAAAAAATTATTTCAATTAAGAATACCAGTATACCAAGGATCCTAAATAAAGGTATACCTAATAGATATTTATTGACATTTATTAATTACATATTTTAGGAATCTAGTAAGTTCATTAAAGGCATATTTCATTTTATCTTTGTTAAAGATAAATAAAATTATATGATATTTTAAATGTGATGTATAAGTTCAAAAAAAGTGTTATTAATACAATTAGATTAAAAAATTAGAGTGAAGACTCTTTGGTATCAAACCCATTATTTTACATCATAATGTAGTATAAATATCCTTGAAAGCATCCCAAATGGAAGACTTAGTGTAATAATAGATACCTTTGACTATCCTTTGAATTTTTTCATTGAGGATAATATAGGTTAACAATTTATGTAATTTTGGTGTTATAATTATTAGAATATATAATTTAAAGAATATATATATATATAGTTTGATCCATGATCACGATAATCTCTAGGTATACAAAAATATTAATACAATCATATTAATGTGTTTTTTTAATTATAAATTTTATTATTCTCTTTTTAAAATCATGTAGGTGTAAAATATTAATGTTTAGGGTAAAATTTCCTATATTCCTTCATATTATCAAAATAAAGGGAAAATTAGATATAACAACAAATAATTTTTCATTTATTATAGGGTGTCTTAATATAGAACATTTTAATGATAAAGATAAATACAACACTAAAATTATACATGATGTTAAAATTATAATACAATAATAAATTATAACTACTATTTCTTAAAAATAGGATATTACATTATTTATTATTGAAAACACCCTATATTAATTCATGTTTTTAAAAATAATGTTATCTATAGTTAAAAAATATAATAAAATAAAATTCATTAAAATAATAATACGATCAAAATGTTGTTAAATATTATATTATTTATAAAATTAAAACAAACTATTAATCATTATAAAAATTCCTTTACATTTTAAAATATGTTCTTAATCGACCATCATTGTCATTTAATTATATAAGTGATATTTTTTGAAAAATTAAATAACATAATATAACATTAAAAATCACTATTAATTATATCATGAGCTTCATTCAACAATATTATTTTATCAATAGTGAATATCTTGTTTTTATCTATCCTGTAATCATTAAACAAACATATCCCATATATTGACCCTAGTTTTTGTAAATTAACTATATCCTTATGAATTTAGTTCATGATGTTTCTATTAAAAATATATAAAACATTATTATTTCTCTATGCATAATAATAGGTTGTACATTGAATTGTTTATGAGATCATAGAGAAAATAGAGATCCATATAAAGGGTGACATCAGATGCTCAGTAAGTGATATTATACAGTAGTTTCTAACATTGCATTAAGATGAAAAACAAAATATGGTAGGAATACTAAAAATGATATATTAATGAAAAAATGATAATACCAAAACCATTGATGGAAAAAAAATTAAAATAAATACTCACATGGATAACAATAAAATACCTCATAATAATTAAATGTATAAGTCCAGAAAACATATCCATACCATAGAGATATTTTCTTAAGGTATTATGAATAAAGGTTAAGGATGTTCCCATTACCATATATTAATTCTTCACATGGTCTACACTAATTCATTGAGGGGTTGTTTAATTCTGGGATTCAACCATCACATAATAACTCTATATCATTCATTATTTTAAAAGACTGGCTAAAAAATAATATAATAGTTTTTCCTTGGGAACCTCATACATTAACATGGATAAGTAATCATTAATTTTAGTATATAAATCAAGGAAATTCAAATTTTTTATGTTTTCATATTCAATAGGAAAATATATCTATCTATGGTAATATCAATTATTAAAATTATAAAATAATATTATATTCATTGTTGAATTGAAATCAACCTTTTCGAAGTAAATATAATTGAGAAATATGGAAAAACATTAATTATATAAGGATATAAATAATAATTAATCATTAAATTCAATTTTGCATAAACTAGGTATACAAACACAATGATCTAAAAGTCCATTTTCAAAATTCAAAGTATACGAAATATAAATTTGATGTGAATTATTGATATAAAATTCTCTAAGGATAATCTTATATATTGGAAGACATTGATACTAAAGGTTCACTTTTTTGAAAATGATTTTTGTTGCACAAAGTCTCCTAATAAAGGAATAAATAATTAAATAACCACAATATTTACATATTAAAATACCCCTTTTTTTAAATAATTCATGTATAATTCCATAAATATGTGACATAAAATAGAATTGGATAATGTTGTTTATTGTTTATAAAAATTAAGTGCTCTTATAATGACTTATGAAGACAGTATAATGAGATAGAATTATAATATATCATTAATATTACAATAATGTATTAAATAACATGAATCTTAACAATATTTTATATCTAAATTAAAAAGAATTAAAAAGTATTTCAAACAAGAAATAAATAAAAGAGATTAATTTATATTACATTGGTTTGATAAGGGCATAAGTGGTGGTTTTAATAATAGGGGATGATTAATCTATCATTCATAATATATAAAATATATTATAATAAAAATTAAATATAATCATTTTAGTGTATGAAGTCATATCTTAAAATAGATTATAATATAATAAAATTAATTTGGAATTGAAAAGAGATATTTGGGAACCCATAATTTGGAATAATACTAGATTCATAAAATTTGAATATAATAACGTAATCATGAGAAATGGTTTTTTAAAATAGACTATAACAAATAAAATATATGATGTATGAAAAAAATGACATTTAGGAACCCCAAATTAATCATAATTATTGACCTAAAAATAAATTTACGAGGGTGAATGAGTAATATCTCATTGATAATACACTAAATTTATGATAGTAAGATGGAATTATAATCATATAATAATATGAAATTGGTGTTTAACAGATGTTGTAAATAGATAATCTCATGTAGGATATTAAAATAGATATTTTAGAAACCTTACCTTTCTAAATATCATGATAATACTTTTGAAAAAATCACCTTAAAAGATTAAGGTATCGAATAATGAATCTTGAGAGAGAAATTTAGAGGGAAGAGAGCATCATTGTTTATTTAATGAAGGGGAATTGTAGGGTAGACACACAGTTATTTGGATCATGATATTTTATATTTAAACTATAGATAAATATATTTATAACATTAATTAAGGAACTCCCTTTTCGTATATTATATTAGACATAGAAAACATATTTATTAATAATAATTTATATTAAAAATCATAATACACACATTGGATTTTGGATACTTATTTATATAATTTGGATATTTATTTTAATAATTTTAAATACAATGTTATTGTAAATAACAATATATTAGGTAATAAATTTTTTTAAATAATATATTACCTTGTTTTTTAATTAAAATATTTAAAAAATTTAAAATATATGCTTATTATAATTTATAACTTGGCTAAAAAAATTCTATCTTAGAAAATTATATAATGGTCATAATTAGTTACCTTAGAATTTTTAATTCTAAATATACTATCTTTTTATGAAAATAATTTTTTATTTATGGGATATTAAATTATTAAATAAAATAGATATTTGGGAGTTTTTAAATCATGCATTGACCATTATAATATTTGAAACTATTCTTTTAAGAATATTTATTTTTAGAATACATATATATGAAATTTATTTTCCCTTCATTGATAAATAAACATTATTTGTATTTGTTATCCATACTATGAAAATATTATATTATTTAATTTGTTATAAACATGTATATAAAGGATCATATAATGATTATATTATCCCGCATCTAACATATTGTTATTCAAATAGTCATTTTAACCTTCAAAAATCAAATTAACCATCATATATACACTTCATTATAGCTCCCAAAATAATTTATATCATTCTTTTAGTTAATTTCAAATTTAAAATGTATATTCCTTTTATTATTATTTTAATTAAAACAGTAATGTATATTTTTTCTTTTTATTCATTATATAGTATGATCCTCCAAATTTCTAGATTAAGTTATATATGTGTGTGTGTGTGTTTTAAATCCCTATTCGTTTCCATTATAGACAATATATATCTTTGTTTTATATTTTATTGAAATAATTAAATAAAATAACATTCTTTGTGTGATGGTAATTGGGGTGGGTTATTTTTTTACTTTTTAAATACTTATTTACTATTATATTTTAATATATAAAATACACATGTGATAAATAAAATCAAAACATAGTTATAAATTTTCAAAAATAATGTAAAAATCCACATATAAAAATATGGTATTTTACACTATTACTATACAAGAATAACAATAATTTTTATTGGTTCCTTCCATGTTTTTCTAGTAGAAATTTTATCCTCATCATCTTTTTATCAGCCTAAATATTTTTATATACTCTTGTTCCCTATATATGCTTGTTTTATTTCAATTTTAATCATCACAAAGATATATATTTAATTTTTTAATAATTTATCACATAACTTGTAATACACTTCCTTAAATCAGAATTTCCTCTAAATTTTTCATGCATATATATTTATATCCTTTTCAAATCATTGAGATAGTCTATTTCTCAGGTTGAGATGTTATAAAATTCAATTAACAAGCTTTTAGTGATTCTTTCGGGTATGTGACTTGAACAACATAAAAACTCACAAAGGATGTATAATTACATAGCTTATTTAAATAATGGATTACATTATCATCCTTACTATTGATTTATATATAAATCTTTAAATTTAATTAGCCTTATAGTTTCTCACGTTATAATTATCATTAGATAGATAAAATTGATAATAAAATGGGTTATAAATAAATTTTGATATATACACTCTAGAACTTCACATATCCATTTCAATGTTTTCTAGATTGGAAAAATAATTGTTTTTGTCCTCCACTATCTACATATTCTTACACCTAAAATATAAATTTTTACTCAATTATCACCTATATGAGTATATATTTTCATATCATAATTATTATATAATATTTAATTTGTCTATGAACATTTTGTTACCATTTAATACACTTATAAGTGAAGTATGAATAAGTTTTCATCAACAAAATTTGTGTCATAAGAATTAGAGTCATTATTACACAAAATAAAATCTTTATAATTCATAAAAGTAATAAACCACCTATTCCCTAATCTATGTTCTTATTTATTCTAAAAAAGATCCATTTGTGACCATAAACATGACATGTCTCTCTAAGTTTATGGAATACAATCCAATGATATAGAAAAATCTATACTTCTGTATCCACAAGAAGTAATTTTCAATTCAAATATAATAATTCAATGATATTATACTTCTAGTGAAACCGTTTTGTGTACTTTGTGGATAGTTTAATGATTTAAAACTTGATAATAAGATTTCATTATGTTAATTACTTGATTTTTAATTCCTTCCCCCACTTAACAGTATTTTTTCCTTTCATTTCACTTTACACCGTTTATTATAATGTAAACTTATTTTTATAAAGTTTCTACTATTATGAAATAGATCCATCAACTCCTATATTCTATTCACAAGAAATAAATTCACATAATTTCTCATTAATGAATCATAATATTTTGATTAACTCAGATATTTCACCTCTTCTAAGATTCTATGATTTTAACCATATGTTATATGTTATTAGTAAAAAAATTATTAAAACCTTTACATTTTCACTCTAATCATTGTACAACTACTCAATAGATGATGTGCATAAAATTATATTTCTATATAATTTATTTTTCCTTTAGTTTTCTTTAAACATTTAATTATATTAATTCAACTCTATACATATATATTTCCACTATCTTTAGGTAAATTTTATATTTTTTAAACCCCGAGAGATTAAGCACTACCTGATTTTTTTTTTGAATCATAGAAATTAAATTCTACCTACTATCACTATGTTGGTTCATTTTAACAAGTTGATACCATTTCTAATTTTTGATCCTTATACGTGGTCATTTTACATAATATTATTTTCCAACTTCTATTGATCATTCACTCACAATTATCCTAATTTCAAAATCTTAATCCCCTCCTTGATACATCATAAAGGGTAATGAATTGGGATTTGTTTCTAGTTTTTCCATTTACCTGGTATTAGTGTGGACATTGGTGATACTTTCAAAACCAATTTGGTTCGGTACATAAAACTACCGATTAGTTTCAAGTTGTGTATATATTTTTTACCCCTATGGTATGGGTGGATTCCAATAATTCAATTATATTACTATATTCACATCATCTTATTAAAACTCTATTATGTTATCATAGTGTTATCTCATGCTTTGGGTTATCATATTTGTTTTCTTGTTTTTATATTATATTAAATCATTCTTATATGGTGCTTTTGGTAAGACATTATTATATCATATCCCTATTTTATAGAAAAAATTATTCATCACATTTCACCCATATTCCCCACTATTATACAATATCATGTGTTTCATGTTTAAAAATGTATTATTTTCTACCATGGATCCCCATGTTATAAACACTAAATATACCAATATCATTTTATTTATAAATTGAAACCAAAATTTTATTGATTTTTATTGATAAAGGTAATGTAGAAAATTCATACACTAATAATTTTTTTCATACATTGTACAAGTATATTTATATTTATAGGATTTGAATTCTAAAGCATTGGTTTTCATCCTTACATAACAATAGGCCCTAATTTTTCCTTTAAATGCATTTACACTTCACTTGATCTGTGATAAATATGTTTAACATTCAATCTAACATTAAAAAATTGTATGATTTTATTAAAGATCATGTAACAAAGATCTGAACATTATAACTATATAATTCATGTATAACAATATACCTTTTTGTGATATAAAAAATAAGTTTGATATAATGTTCTTTCATTCACACAATTTTTTAAAATATAGAAAATTAAATAATTTTGTTCCCTCATCAACAAACCATATACAAAATTTTCATTATTTGACTTATATACTGAAATAATATACTTCCTCAATTTTCCCATGTGGTAGAACCCTCATAAATATTGTGAGAAATAGTTTTATTAACCACTCATTAACATATATTTTCCATATCATATTTTTATACTCTACATTAGTTTTCTAAAACATGGTTAACCATAAATACCCTTAGGAGTAAATAATTGTCGATGATTCAACTCATTAATGTATAATGAAATGATGCAACATAGTAAATAATAATTTTTTCAATGGACTATTGACACAAAACATTAATCCATAATTATCATCCACATTTACAATATTTATATAATAACCTCCAAAATTTTAATTTTAATATTCATACTTTTTATTTAAATGTTATTTCATTCAACACTTCTATCATATAGAACCCAAACCTAATAATTTTCCTTATTTAATTTATTGTGATAAACATTTTTTTCATATTTTAAAATGTGAAGTTCATAATTCTCCTTTCGTGCTATATACTATGATAATATAATTTTGGAAATACTTACATATAATATACATATTCAAAATATAATTAGATATATCGTCAAAACTATTTATATCTTACCACTCAAAGGACTTACTATGATAACTAACACATCCCACAATTTAGTAAGAATTATGAAAAATATAATAAAAAGAACCAAATTTGAATTTAACATCCACATATTTTTTATATAATTAGATAATTTTAAATTTATGGACATTATCACTCACCAAGAATACTTTTTTTAAATCTAATTTAATGGACTTTGTAACACCTTGAGATTTTATGAGATTGATTCTTTTAAATTACTTTGATATCTTGTGTTGTTTTCTACACAATAATTATTTTGTGTTATATGAAACACAATATTAGCATGTGGTATATGAAATTCTATTCTTGGATTGTATTATAAACAATTTCATGTTCTTTTGATAAAATTTATTTCACTCAATACCGAGTATTAGTGAACAACTAAATATTACAACCTAGTCATTATAATGGCGGGTATGAATAGTATTAAATTCCTTCTAAAAAATATTTAAATTAAATTAAGTGATTCTATAAAATAATAAAATCACTATTTATAGATTTAATCTAATGTTTAAAATAAATCTTATATGTTTTCTACACATGATATAAGTATAATTTCAATTTTTTAAATAAAAGAAGTATTCATCAAAAAATGAATTTTTTCGACATTTTGATGGAACAACAATTTTAAATCCAAATTTTTGACACTTTTATATATTCTATATAAAAAATATACTTATTATTTTGAAGAATAATATAAAAAATTACTTTTTTGGAATGTTTTATATTTTTCTGATAAGTTTAAAATTTTCATGAATAATAAAATTATACTAAATTCTAATTTAAAAAACTTTTTCATCCAAATAATTTATGTATTTAAATTTTATAATTTAATTTTTTTAAAGTGTAAATATAATATATATTTATCATTCAATATAATTAATATAATAAGAATTTTTTTACATTGAAATCCGATATAAAAACATTTCAATCTTTTGCAATGTTTTAACTTTTAAAAACACATTCTCTCTTTCCGACAGTGAGAATAATTTTAAATTGATTACTAAAACGTCTGTGTTGTGAATTTTACAAAATGGATTCTATATTTGGAATAATTAGGTCATTATTATGTAAATATATTTATTTTATTTTTGGACTTTATGAATAGTAACTTCAGTAATTTTTATTAATACGGTAAAGGTGTAAATCATGTAATTAAGTGTAAGAATGGAATTAAAAAATTGTCATATCCCTTGTATTAATTTTATTGGATGAATTTGTTCAAACTAAATCATCATTGAGTCGAAATGGTTTCCATTTAATTCCACTTGGATGAGATTATGACATTTAATATATTTTATTTAAAGGAAAGTTAAATATGCCTCACTCAAATTCTAATAAATATATAAAACTTTTATATAAGGTTATACAAAAGATAAATTTGATTATAAATACTTCTTTGAAATCTAAAATATTTCTATTTATCATGGAAATTTATTTTTAATTTTTAGGAAAAATAAAATTACCTTAATAGCTTATACGTTATTGATTGAGAAATTATTTAATTGATAACAAATTAAAAATATAGTTTTTATTAAAATATTAATACTCATTAAAAGACTCAAACACTTGAAAATGTCTTATTAGCTGAGTATATATCGACTATAATAATCCAAGGGTTGAGTTATTGAAAATTTGGATCCTTATAGAAGGGATTTTGATACTTATATTATTTTATTTAAAGTGATGTTAAAGTTTTCACATTCATAATTTAATTAGTATAACATTTTTATTGGTGAATTTTCAAGAAGCTAAAATATACGAAAATTATTCTCACGTAATATAGTATATTTATATTTATCATAGTATTTTATTTTAAATTTTTACCTGAGAAATATGTATATTAAATAATTACACAAAACTGATGTAGTAATCATTTAATTAATGGAAATATTAAAATAAATTTTTTAAAATTATTAATCTCAATATAATTTGATCTAATTAATATGTCCAATTATTTTTATAGATGAACTAGAAACCATATGGATATAATAAAATATTTTTTTCTGTTATAAAATCTTATATTGATATTTTATAAAATCTGTGAATTAAATAGTTTTAAAATTGACAATATGGTTGTTTTGTCAAAACAATGTTTTATTAAATTATTTAAAAATAATAAAACATTATAAAATATATATATATATATATATAATAATTATTATTATATTGTCTAAAATGATATAAGTTTCCTATTTATGTTCTAATTAATATCAAATAAATAAATATTTCACACTTTGAATATTGAAATATTTTTTAAATGAATTAAAATTAAATAGAATAACAAAGTGTTAATTAAAATGATAATGTTTAAATTGACATAAGAACCTGTCTACAATTTATTGGATGATGATATTTAAACACTATATAAAATAATTTTTAAATTGTAAAATTTTGTAGTTTTTAAGGTAGGGATTGATTTTATTATAAATTTATATTTTTGAGTTTTCCAAAAGTTCACCACACCTCAATTTTAAAAGGGCACCTCTTCCCCCACTTTTTCACATAAAGTTTAGCTTTAAATTACGTCCATTACCCAAAAAAATCCATTCTCAACTTCCCTATTTACATTTTACATGTAATTTTATTCTTCAAAAATTAACTCTAGTGCTCTAATGGGAGATTTCAAGAAACCACGTTGAATAAGCTATAATTTTCCCTACTGATTCTTTAAAGTTTCCTTCTTCTTCTACTTTATCTTCATGAGTTTTTTCATTATAAATTAATAAATTCAGTATCACTTATATAGTGATATGTTATTATAATTATGAAACAACCATATTACACCTTCTATCAATCCTTTTAGAAAATTAGATCACCATGCATGTGAATGTACGAGTTATTGTCTCCACGTCGGGGTGTAATATTTTTTCACTACCACTTGACTTGGTTGGGTATAATGATGGAAATAAAAACAATATATTATTATTATAAATAATTATTTATTTTTTAGTAATATATATACCATCAACTTTGATACCATTTCGTAATTAATGGAGTGATTTCATCACTCATGCGTACGTACGGTCTACTGTCTCCACGATTTGATGTGATTCATTCTACCTGATATTATATCGTAAATATATAAATGTAAATGATAAATACATATGATATATATTACGTTAATGTCATTTGGTAATGTTATAAGAATGATTAAATAAAGAGAACCTGAACTTATTAGAAAAAACGTGAATGAGAAAATGAAGCTATTAATACCCGAATAATGAGCAATAATGAAATATTATTACCAAATAGATGGTAACATGATCATATATTATATCGTAAAAAAGAATATAATTCTGGAATAAGTCATTGAAATTATTTAAATCTTTATAAAAGAGGTTTGGATACATATAATGTATAAAGGACCTATTATAAGGTATAATTTTTCAATCTCATTATTTTCTAAGATCTTTTATATGTAAGAATTTACTAACGTTTATTTATCATCCATTTCCATGTTTCCTAAAAATTATTTTATAAAATATTTTACCATTATCCAATGGATTTATAAAGTCATTTTTAACCATTTCTTACTTTTTAATACATTGTTTGGATGGAATATTTCTTTCATTTTCTATACGGGATACTTTATGAATTTTCTAGCAAAAGTATCAGAAGAATGTTTTTATTTTTTTAAACATGTACAACATAAATGGATTTTTACATTTTTTTTAATGTATTATTTCCATGAAGCTTATTTTACAAGATTTCATGTTCATTTTCATAAAAAATCTTTTCTTTTAATATTTCATGTAATTTAGGGAAAAGGAAACATTTTTGAAGAAAGGATATTTTCCTCAAGAATGAAGTTCATGCGCTTTATCAAAATTATTTTCCATATAAGATGAAATTATTTAAATAGGGCTATATTTATATCTATATTATTACTATTATTTTATTCTGTTAATTATGGAATTATATTTTATTCGAATTATGTTATGATGGAATGATATTTAATAAACCCATTTTATTTATTGGATTATGCTATAATGAATTATTTATGTTTTTGTGGAACATATAAGATTGATTTCATTATAAGATAGATGGGACCTATATCTACCTAAAATTGATTAAGTAAATATTCATATCTCATGGGATAGACATGGATGAAATTAAAAGTATGTATGATTTAGTAATATAAGACCAGAATGATGAGTGAAATTGGTTTAGTAATGGACTTTTTCCTCCATGATTGTCTGGGTAATGAGCCTTCTATAATTTGTAAATGATTTACTATTCTTATGATTTTTTCACAATTCCATGTTTTATTACAATACTATTTTATCATGTTTCATGTCCCTTTATGATTTATGCCTTATGAACTTCCATGATTCATTTCATGACTCAATATTTTTATATACAAAATATATGTTCATGTTTTTGCATTCTTATGTTTATGTTTTGTTTGATGTTCTCTATGTTTACCTTTAATGAGAATTTGAGCTCACCATTATTATGTTTTATATTCCATGGGATATAAAGAAATTATTTAGGTTGGAAAACTAAAGGGGAATATCTTTAGTGTAAATGTTGAATATATTTCCCCAAGTTAGAATAAAGTGTTCCATGTTTCAAAGGACACCAGACTAATAATGTCATTGGGAATCTATTTTTGTACTGTATTATGTATTCTATAAAATAAATGTAATTTACATGTACATAAAGCTTGGGTAATTAGATTTGGTATTAGAGAAAAGGTTTAGTTAACCTTTGGAAACTAGGATGTGAAAGCTTTAATGAGATCCCTAGAGATATTTCTAATGATACATTGAGGTATGCCATTAAGGGTAAGTCTAACTATATGTTACATTTCTATAATTATGGAATTGTTCATTTTTAACATAGGAATAAACCTAATATGTTAGATATTGAAATTACTCCCCCTTTATTATTATTTTTATATGTATGAACGTTTCCCTTCATGCTGTTATTTTTGGGAATTAAAAAATTACTGGAACCCAAAGGACCCATTTTAATGATCAATGAAATGTTCAATGTAGTTATTTTCAACCTAAATAGCTAAATTTTATGGTTGTTGGAATGAAAAATATTATCCTTATACTTACACAATTTATAAATCCTTATATACTTTCAAATTAGTAGAGAAGGTAATAAAATTCTATTGGGTTCTTCCTGAGGCAATATCTACCTTCTTTCAGTGGGTATTATGATCCACTTGTTGCTGGATAGTGGATCAGCACCATTAAAAAGATATTTTCCATCCATCTGTATTCAAAACATGAAAAAATCATTTCGATTGTTTATCATTTAGAAGGAGATGTAGGATAGTGGTGGACTCTAATCAATAGTACAAGGCATCAAGGTGAAATTGAATTCATGGAATGGGATGTGTTCAAGAACATAGTTTTGAATAAGTAATTTCCTCATATTCTTCAAACGAATATAAAAATGGTATTCATTGAGATTAATAAAAGTGATGATGAATCTGTTGGTACATATGAGCCAAATTTTACAAGACTTGCATGGTATGTTTCTAGCAATATCATCCAACCTGAAAGTAAAGTTGATCGATTCTTCAGAGACTTAATACAATGTATTCAAATTTCATTATATAAAATACACTTTACATGAAATGAAGAGATTGTGTGTTGTGAAATCAAGGTATAAATGGAAGTTGGTGTTACATATCAATCTCATGGTTTTGACAAGAAACGAAATATTGTGTTGAAAGAAAGATCTCAAAACAGTGGTGAAAATAATATGAGTGTTTCCATATGTTCAATGTGTGGAAAGAATCGTGGTGTAGATTTTCTTAAAGGGACTATAAAATTTTTATTTAAGTGTCTAAATAAAGTTAATCAGGTAGTTGAGTGTTTAATTAATGATAAAAATCTAGCTAATGATGTGAATAGAGAAAAGGCTACAGAGAATGCACCACCCACACTTCAATGCCACATGTTCAAGGAAATGGGTTATTATTCTAACCAATTACCTAATCCAAGGGTTATCAATGATGATTGATATAAACAAACTTTTAAGTCCAAAGACAATGGAAAATCGCATGTGAACACCATTGGTGATATTGAGTATGAAAATGAAGTGGTGGAATGATTTAGAGTTTATGTAATGGGATTCCGGAATAATGTTGTAGAATCTCTCTTATAGTATTATGGAATATTGAAATATCTTTGTATTGGCCCATTTTGGTTTTCCATAAGTATATGTTACTTGTAACCATGAAAAGTGATTAAATGTTTTTTGGAAACCACATGATATGTGCATAATGATTGGATAAGGTTATAATGAGATTTTTTATAGTATTAATGACTTCAGGACTGATATAAAGACAAAGTTATATAATGGTTTGAGTATATTGATTTTTTGGGATTTTTGGTATGATGAAAGATTTAATTTTTGATAGCATGCATGATTTCAATAAGTTTTAATGGTAATTCTTGTTATTACCGTGTTTTAAAAGAATAAATGATTAAGGTATTTACATGTTTGGAATGTGAAAACAGTGAACTTCCCAATGATATATGGGAGATAAATAGTATGTTGATTTAGTTCACCTCTTTCTAATGTTGTAGATTTTATTTTTTGGAAGGATTTTAAGGTTATCCATTCATGGATAATATAAGTTATACTCTAGTTGATGTTTGTAGATTAATTTATTATCTCACTATAAGTGGACATATGCATATTTCACAACCTTTTCTAATATTGTTTTTAGACATATAGAATGACCTATCATTATATTTATGGATCGCATGATCTTTTAACACTTCAACGATGAAAAAATAATATTCATTTCATTTAAAAAGAGATAAAGTAGAAATTGATCAAGGCATTGCCAATTATGATATTGTACTGAAATTGATTTAGTATTTCTTCTCATTTTCTTTTAATTTAGGGAAAGGATCTTGAAAACCAAAAAATTTATCTTTGTACCTTCTTATCCTATAAATCATATGGGTCGTTACATCATTGAAATTTTTTGGCTTTGGATGTTAAATTTCACTAAACCTTGTTCTCTATCACTCTCTATCTAAACATGATGGTTACATTTTTCTTCCATATCCATGTTTTCTCTTCCCGCCTATGTTCTTATATATCAAAACCTAGTGAGGAGTTACTTTGGGTAACCATTATGTTTATAACTTTCCTTTTTTAAAATGAAGTTTTTGTATTTCATTTTATGATTTGGGTTTCTTTCAAAGAAACTTTCGGGTGGTAAACCTTTTATAACACTGAATAAGTTTCAGGAAAATATTTGTTTTAAGGGGGTATAATGTAATACCCTGATATTTTATGAGATAGATTCTTTTTAATTTCTTTTTTTCTTATGTTGTACGCTACACTGAGATTAGCGTGCGCTATACGCAACACCATATTACCTTGGGATATACACAAAAATATTATTGTATTCTATAGTATGCAATTTCATGTTCTTTTTGTAGAATTTATTTCATGTAATATTGAGTATGAGTAAACAACTAAATATTATGACCTATATATTATAATAACAGTTATGAACAATATTAACTTTCTTCTAAAAACTATTTAATTGAAAATAAGTGATTCTATAAAATAATAACATCACTTCTTATGGATTCAATCTAATGTTTAAAATTAATATTATATGTTTTCTGGACCTGATATAAGAACACATTCAATTTTTCAGATAAAAGAATTATTTTTCAATAAATGATGTTATGTCACCTTTTGATGGTGCACCCATTTTAAATTTGGTTGGGGAAACATTAATATATTCTATTTAACTAAAAATAATTATTATTTTGAATTAAAGTATAAAAATTTCCTTTGGATGAATTGTTTTTATTTTTCTAATAAGTTTTAAATTTTGATAAATAGTAAAATTATACTAAATTTTAATTGAAAACAATTTTTTTCATCAAAATAATTTATATTGAAAAAATATATTATTGAATGATTTTAAACTATAAATAGGATATATTTTTACCATTAAATATAATTAATGTCATAAGTATTAATTTTACATTGAATTCATATGTAAAAACATTTCAATATTTTGTATTGTTCTAACTTTTAAAAACATGTTCTCTCTTTCTGAAAATTGGAGTAACTTTAAATTAATTATTGAAAATTTTGTGTTTTAAATTTTTAAAAATGGATGGAATATTTTCAATATTTAGGTACAAATTTTTTAAATAGATGTGTTTTATTTTTGGTCATTATTAATAGTAACTGCGGTAATTTTTATTAATATGATAAAACAGTAAATCAGGTAATTATGGGTAAGAATACTATTAAAACATTATCCTAACACTTGTCTTAATATTATTTTTTGAGTTTTTCTCATCTTAAATCATCCTTGGGTTGAAATGGTATCCATTTTAAAATACTTGGATGTGATTAGGACATTTAATATATTTTATTAAAAGAAAATTTAAATATGTCTCACTCAAATTTAAATAGATAATCAATTATTTATATAAAGTTATACAAAAGATAAATTAAATTATAAAAAATTATTTAAAATCTAAAGTATTTTTATTTATCATGGTAATTTATTATTAATTTTTATGCAATGAATAATTACATTAATATCCTATACATTAATGATGTAAAAATTATTTAAAGGATGAAAAATCCATAATATAGTTTTTATTAAAATAATAATACCCATTAAAATACCCAAAAAATTGACCAAATATTATTGGTTGAGTATATAGCAACCGTAATCATCCAAGGGTCTAGTTATTGACCATTTTTATCCTTATAGAAAGGATTACGAAAATTATATTATTTTATTTAATGTGATGTTAAAGTTGAAACATACATAATTTATTAAGTATAACAATTTTAATGTTTCATTTTACAGATGATATACTTGAATAAAAGTATTCTTTTGAACTATAGTTTATCTAGATTCATCATAGTGTTTTATTTTTAATTCTTACCCAACAAATAATCATACTAAATAATTATACATAAATTATGTAGTATTAATTTTATTAATGGAAATAACAAATTATTATTTAAAATATTAAAATAAACATAATTTGAGCTAATTAATATGTAAAATGATTTTTCTTGATAACATATACCCCATAGAGATACAATAAAATAACTTTTCAATGATAACATATTATATCGTTATTTTTAAAAAACCATGAATTGAATAGTGGAAAAAATTGATACGATTGTTGTTTTGTCAAAATAATGTTCCATTAAATTATTTAAAAATCATAAAACATTTTTAAAAAATATATAATAACTATTATATTGTATAAAATTATCTAAGGTACTTATTTATTGTCTAATTAACACCAAATAAAAAATAAAATTTTCTTATATGGTCTAACTGTGTGTTAATTAAAATGATAGTATTTAAATTGAATGAAACACTTCTCTACAACTTATTGGTTTACGATATTACTACCATATATCATATAGTATTATAATTTTGGGCATTTTGGTGGTTTCTTATTTGGGTTTTATTTTATTATAAATTAATATTTTTGAGGTTTCCAAAAGTGCCCCTACCAACAATTATAAAAGGGCACATGCTCCCTCACTTCTTCACATCAATATATGCCTTTAAGCTAGTAAATCCCTTAATATTTCGCTTAAAATTACCTAGTCACATTTTAGAGGTTTTTATTTTCTTAAAATGCCAACTCTAGTGCTCTGAAAGTTTATTTAGAGGAACCACACCGAAGAAGAGTTAATTTCCTCTACCGATTCTTTCAAATTTCTTTCTTCTTCTACATTCTCTTCATGAGTTGTTTTATTAAAAATTAATTACTCCAGTATCAAATATATACTAAGATATTATTATAATTACTAAACTACCATATTTGACCTTCTATACAACCTATATAAAAATAAATCATCGTGTGTGCGTACATACGGCTTACTGTCTCCACACCGCAGTGCAATCTGTTTTTCACCACTACTTGACTTGTATGGGTGTGCTAATAGAAATAATAACTATATATGATTATTATAACAAGTTATTTGTTCTGTAATAATATATATACCATCTACTTTGACACCATTTCATAATTAAAGGAATGTTATCATCGCTCTTGCGTTCGTACGGCTCACTACCTCCAAAATGCGACGCAATTTGTTCTACATGATATTCATTAAATGGTGATAATTAAAAAATATATGATAAATAAATATTATATTTATTATTCTAATATCATTTTGTAATGATATAAATATTACCTAATAATTATAACCTAAACTTATTTGAAAAAACATATATGATAAAATGAACCAGTTAATACCTAAATAATGCATAATAATGAAATATTATTACCAAACTGATGATAACATGGTCATATATGATATCATAAAAATGACTATGATTGTAGAATAATTTAATAAAATTATTTAAATTATTATATATGAGGTTAAAATATATATAAATGAGAGAGGACCTAAGTTGAGGGATAATTTTTCAATCTCATTATTTTTCGAGATTGTTTATACGTAAGTATTTTCTAGGGTTTATTTATCATCCATGTCCATGTTTGTGAAGAAAAAAATATATATTTTTTTACCATTTCCATAGTAATTCTAAATTTATTTTAACCCATTTTTAACTTTTTACTACATGGTTTGGAATGAATATTTCTTTAATTTTCCATGTGAGGTACTTTTTGACTTTTTGAGAAAAAGTATAAGAAGAATGTTTGATTTTTAAAAATTATATGATAGGAACATAATTTTATATTTTCATAACTTCATATTTCCATGAAGAAAACCTTAAATGGTTTTAAGTTTATTTTAAAATAAATTATTTTCATTAAAAATTGAAATTAATTTTGATGAAAAAATATGTTTTCAAAGAAGAATGGATATTTTCCTAAAGAATTACGTTCTAGTGTTTTATAAAAATTATTTTCCATCTAAGATGACATTCTATTAATAGGGTTATGTTTATTTCCCTGTTATTTCTATGGTTTGATTGTGTTAATGGTGGAATGATATTTTATATGGATTATGTTATGATAGAGTGATGTTTAAGAAACTCATTTTATTACATAGGTTATGCTATGATGAATGATTTATGTTTTTGTGGAACATGTAAGATTGATTTCATTAGGAGGTGGGTGGGACCTCTATCTCCCTACAATTCCTTGGGTAAATATTTATATCTCATGATATAGAAAAGGCTGAAATTGACAGTAAATTTAGTTTAGTAATATAGAGATGAAATGAGAAGTATATTTGGTTCAGCAATACAGGGCTATAATGAGGATTGAACTAAGTTCAGTAATGGAATTTGTCTGATATGATGGTCTTGGAAATGAGACTTTGATAATATCGATGTGATTTTATATGGTTATTTGTTTTCCACAATTCCGTGTTTGATGTCAATGCTATTTTTTCATAGTTCATGTTCTTTTATGATTTATACCTTAAAAATTGCAAGGATTTATTTTATGGCTCAATATTTTGATATTAAAATTTTATGTTCATGATTTTACATTCTTATGTTTAAATTTTGTTTTATATTATCTATATTTACACTTAATGAACCTTTATGCTCACCCTTTTTATTTTTTATTTTCCCCTGGATATAAATAAATGTTTTAGGTAGAAAAACTAAAGATGAAGATCTATTTAGAAGATTTTGAAGATATTTCACCAAGTTATAATAATGTGTACCAAGTTTCCAAAGACACTAGACAAATATGGTCATTTGGGGTCTAATTTTTTAATGTATTAAATATTCCTCAAAAGAAATGTAATGTCCATGTATTTCAAGCATAGGTCGTTAGAGCCTTCACCTCGAAAAAACTCATTCAATAAGGGATTTTTCTTATATCGGATTAGAATTGAAAATATAAGATTAAAAATATTCTAAAATTCATAGATTTTTAATAAAATTTTTATTGATAATGTCATGTAAATAACTTTATGTACCTCATAGTGGGGTTTCTCCCTTACCCTTTCTTAATCCTTTATGGATTGACTATAAAAAAATTATTTAGTTCTCAATGAAAAATAGAAAAAAAATATTTATATCATCAAGTAGCAAGTATATATTTCACAACACAAATAAATCCTCATAATATCATCTAAAAAATCCATAAAATAGGATAAATAATTTAATTATTAATGAAAATTACTTATTAGAAATATTAGTATACTCTAAAATCAAATAAAATTGACCCCTATTTGTACTATAAAATGGATATCACCCTACAAAATTCACAACAAAAACATTTTTAGATATGAGTGATAACCCTCACTATGATCTATATTAATAAAAAGAAATATATTCATCCAATAAAATGATAAATTTTACGTTCAAAAATTGAATTACTGAAACACACCCTCAATACCATATAGATTTATATTAATATTTTACAAAAAATTTCTAAATAAAGAAACACTATAATTTATTAATATAGAGGATATAGGGAAACTCGTTAGTTACAAGTGACTCAATAATAAATATCAAATGATTTATTATGTTTCATATTTTCCTCTCATATAGGGGTAATCGCTTTATCAAAAATTGAGTTATCATTTGGATAACTAATGTTTAGCATGTTTATTGAATATTTTAATAATATTTCATTGTTATTGGTTATTTTTACTCTTAATATTTTAGATATGACATCTCATATTATGAATAATAGAACTCTTATTCCCAATTTCATGTAGTTATTTATCAAAACATCCACCCTCATTCAAAAAATCCCCATGTTGATCTCCAACATTGGTATTTTTTTAAGGAAATTCAATTATTCTATTATTAAATTATTTTTTACTTATTTTTTTGATTTTATGGATATATGTTTTAGTCATCTAATTCTAACATAATCATAATATCACATGATAATTTTATAGATTATTATTTTTTCAATATATTTATATAATTTTAACACCCATTTTCCATCCATTATTCCAACATTTCATCTTATAGAAGTTTTAAAAAATGTTAATCTATAGTTTTATATTATTAATACATGAATGAAACAGTTGTTTTATTTCAATGGGGATTGGTTTCTAAAAAACCAAGAATAAAATTCATTTACCCTACTATATTTTAGTAAGAAATTTTACTAAATGATATATGAATATTTTATTATCGTTGTACACTATTAATACTAGTATCACAAGAATAATAGATAATATTATAAGAAATGGAACTATTACATCCAAATTATTATGATCAATTTATATAATTTCTTACTCTCATAAAAAAATCCCCACAAATTATCACCTACATGAATCCTTCTTAAATAAAATTCCTTTTGGTAATATTTCATAATATTAAATCCTCAATGTTCTAATTTTCATTATTCTTTATTTCCAACATCTAAATTGCAGTATGTTAGACCACCTCTCTAGAATTTATTAGTCAATTTATTTTTCTGAAATATCTACAATTTTTTCACTCTAATTTTCCGTTGTCAGTTCAATACTATGAAGATATTGGTTTTTCATTATAAATACATTACTCAATTCTAATTTTCGGAGTCTTAAGGCCTCTAAAAACATTTTTTTTACTTTTTGAACATTTCTAGTGTAAAACTGAAATTTTACTCAATAAAATGATATTGAAATAATTTTCCAACCGCTCTACTAATTCTGATATATGGTGATTATCTTCAAGTTTATCGAATGTGGAATATTGAGTATAGAAGAATCCCAAATATATTATATTAATTTTTTTAAAAAATTACATAATTAGGAAAAATGGGTTTTATTTCATTTATATAGCATTAGTTTGGGAAACCAATGCAACAATTGGGTTAGTGATGGGGTTTAACCATGGTAATAATAAAATTTTAGTTTTTATACTCGTTCTGAGATGGATAATTAAAAATGATATTCCATTGTAAATTAATTAATATATTTGTAAATTTTTAATTGTTTTAAATAATAAATATTTACTCTACATATATACCTGATATAAACACTCTCTAGGGTTATCTGTTGGTTAATAATAGGGACCCTAAAGATACTAAGGGTGTGGAGAGGTTTTATTTTTTATGGGTGTGCCTTGGTACCAGAGGAGTGGGATTGAATCTTCTTCATCGTTGATGATAAAATTATGTGATAATGAATAATGGGCCTAGGGATATGTTGAAATATTGAAATAATAGGACATGTCATCACTATAAGGATTTATGGTTTTATATGATCTAATATGCATTGAATTTTATGTATGATTTTATAAACTATCATACACTCTATTATTTATAGAAATTTTAATATATTTATTTCTTTTCCAAATCCATTGTTATTTTTGTTCTTTATATAAACTCTTAAATTTGAAAAATATTCATGATATAGTTTTCAAACACCATATCATATTGATAGTGGAATCAAAAACACAAAATAATTTATTTATAGTGATTATGGCTGAGGATGGGACTGGTATTGTAATGAGAATGGAATTCATTTTTGATATATGTTTATTCCTCTTATCTAATCCATATTCTCTCCTCCCCCAATCATATTTTCTGTATCATATTTGAACCACTATGTTTTACATGTGTTTGTAGATCCTTGAACCATGGGGTGGTTGGTGGTAGTATGTGGAATCAAATGGGTTGTTGATGATGGAGGTTTGTGGTAGTGACAGTGCTTCGTGAGTTGGATTTGTGGTGGTGGATAACCTAATAAGGGGAATAATAGTAATACACCACACAGATACATGGTTAGTGGGTCACGATATTTCATGTGATGATGATAAATGATGATAACTGAGGTTTCCTGCATTTGGGGGGGTGTGGGGTACCTTGGAGGGTAGTTGTCGCTTATCTACCACAGTGGTTATCCATCTAGTGGGAATCCCCACCACCCATGATTTATAGAGTGGGTGATGTGGTGGTTGTTAGTTGAGGTTGGGATGGAATCAAATATTGCATGTGAGGGTTGAGGGAGATGACCCATAATCATAGGAATGAATTTAAATTGAAATAATATATATATATATATATTAATATTGAAATAATAATTATTTAAGCATAGGATGCATGACACATGATTGAAGGGTGAGGTAACGTAAGTGTTACTTCCTAACTTTTAGCATATGTTTACATAAACAATAATATTATTATTATTATTATTAATATAAAATCATGTTATATTTGTGAATTATTATTAGGATTATATATTGATGTACCATATATGGAATCATGATTATTAATTCATGGGGAAAGATTAATGTAAAATATGTGATCCATAAATTCAACTCATGGAATAAGACCCATGTTGTTTCAACTAATACATCTCATGTTTCATATAATGAAGTTCATATTTTCTATATGATATTTTTTTCTATAAATTAATAGAAAATAATAAAAACATCTATTTATATTGTGATGTTTAAGTCTGTTTCGCTATTCAAATTCATATTCAGGGCGAGATGGGTAGACTCTAAATTTAACTTTGTAGGACCCAGGTGGGGGTTTGAGAATTATGGATAAAGAATTCAAAGTCTCAGTACCTCTCTCTCCTATAATTTCTAATTGCCTCATCATTTTTTTGATTTTAACACCTCCACTATAATAAATGAGGTGAAGATATACACATTTATTTATATAGGTGACATGATTTTAGTCATCATGTTACTTCTTTTGAATGTAATGGTTAGTTACCCTTAGATGACTTCCCACCATGATAAGGTAATGAGTCTCCCAACTGGTTTATGGGATGAAAATGTGGTGTAAAATACTATAAATGTTTTGGTATGTACTCCATAAACTCAATTTCATGATTTACCAAAGAAGACCCACCATTATAGTATCTAGATGTTTTTTAGAATCCATCAAGAATGGGAAATTCAGACAATTCAGGATTATAATCCTTTATACACCCCTTTACTATCTTATATGCATGATATAGAGTTGTGATAACGATACAATAGAATTTATGCTACTATTAGAAACCTTGGATTTTAATGTGATACAATCCTATATTGATTAATACATAAATGGATGGTATTTCTTTTTAAATTCGGGGGATTATTGTGGATGAGAAAATTAGAATTATATTATCTTGTATTCACCATTGTTTATCATGATAGTAGTTTGATCTAAATAATTTTATTATCATTAATTTTTGGTCTCATGACTCACATAATTGGTTTATTTTAATCAGTGATGTATAGACTTTTTTCTAGCGCATTTTATGCATGTGCAGACAATAAAAAAGATCAAATGTTATCTTTTTAGATTAGAATCCAGTGCATCTATTTCAAAGATATTAATAGGTGGTACTTTCAGATGCATGATGGATATTTGTAGTTTCTAATGGTGTATATTTTTATTGTATATGGTGATCCTTCTCTATGTATACTTAGAGAAAATGTCTTTCCCAATGTTAGTTTTTATCAAATTCAGAGGCTCATAATATATATATTTTCTTTGTGGTTTCCAATGTGAATTTGTTCCACAATTTATTTATATCCTGAATTTGTTGTAAAAGGTTAAATTTTTTGTATATAATTTATTTTAGTTTGACTTATTATGTTATGCATTTGAGATATGTTTAATATAGGTTTATATAGTTTGAGGCCTTCTTGTTTTGAATATCCTTGTCAATTGTTTTCACATACCCCTATAATATTGGGGGTAGTATTAGGGTGGAACACTTAGATTATCAGCATCGTGGGTGGGTTTTTTGGGTTTCAATTCATTTCAAACATTGCATCTTTTTAAGGAGTCCATAAAATGCGATACTTTAGAAAATTATGATTAATCCATGAGAAATAATGGAATTTAGAAGATTTTTTTCTTTCTAACTATATATAATTAGATTTTTTCCTTGTATCTTGTGAGTTTCTATATTTAATCCTTTATTTAGGTCATATTTTCCCCATCCTTAGTTACTTACCTATACTCTGAGTTTATGGATTATAGCTCTTTTAATATATAAACTAGTCATAACCAACTCAGTTTCATATCTTAATCAATGAACATAAAAAATAGTATAAAATATCCATATAAACATTGAAACCTACATCCACATATCCCTATAGTACTTAATTATTTCAAAAACACAAAATCTATACCAAATTATCATTTTTAATTTAAGTATTCAAAAAATAACTACCAAATATTCCTTCTTGGATTTTTCACGAACCATAAAAAAAACATGACATCATTAGTTTTGTCACGTCTTATACAAACTAGGGAATAACACCTATATTTTACCACCATTGAATATAAATCATTTTCCACATACTTGAACTTATCATTAATCCTTTAAGTCCTATAATTATATTTCATTAATCAATAGACCTATGCTGTGTATATATTGTATACCTAAAATCTAATTTATTTTAAAAATATATTTCATCATGTGCATTATATTTTAGTCCAACTTCATCTCTTTCAGCAAAATTATCTCAAAACCTTTCAAGAGTATATATTGTATATATTATATAAGTATGAACAAATACTCATCAGAAAACACCTATTATTATAAATAATGATCTATATAATATTTTATGGATTATTTTTTATGAAGGTTGAATCCTATTTTTTATTATATTGGTTTTTTCCATGCATACAAACACATTTTGATTGTGCATGTCATATCCTTATTTTTATATTAATGGAATCCCTTTTTTTATCCATATAAGTTTTCTATTTTAATTACCAATAAAGTATTTACTTATTCATATATAATTTTTGATCATATTAACATTCTAATGAAACAATTCAAATTTCAATCTTTATATTATTTACATCTAAAATAAGGATTTTTAAAAAAATTTGTAATATTTTTGAAAAATAAGTTCTTAACTAACCTTTACTTCTATAATTTCGCACCATCTATTTTTATTTTTTCCCATAAACTAACATTATTTTTATTTATTACATATTTATTAGTAACTCTATCAACTCCCATGTTTAGTTCAAATTTAAGGAATTATTTTACTACATGATTATCAATTTACACTATTTAAAGTAATTTACACATTTAATATCTTATATGATTTTATGTTCCCTAATCAATTACAAGTATGTTGTGAAAATATTATTCAATTATTTTCCATGTCCATATATCACAAATGGAATTTCTTAACTAATTATAGAGATCAATAATTTATTCTAGAGAACTAATATGGGATTATACAATCTATAAACATTATAATATATCCATTTTTCATAGTATCTCTAAATAGCGACTACATTATTGTCTGTTTATAATTTCCAATACCATTGGTATTTATGTTCTCCCTAATGTCTATAGTGAATTTTTGGTGTTAAATTAAAAATAATCATGATCGGTTGATAATTGTTTCTCACTATATCATTCTTACAAGTGGGGATAATTATATAAAATCCCTTCATTAAAGATAAAATTATGATTTCTATTGACCTTCCATTGATCCTTATATAAATGATGAAATCTAAATATTTAATAGATATAACCTATAAATAATCTAGTATTTTAAAAAACCTTCAGATTCAATCTATTATAAGGATCAATATAGATAATTTTTACACTACTAGAAACTCTTTATTGGGATATGTGAAACAACATTCTATGATAGAATTTCTTATGTAATATATTCCCAGATGTAAAATATTGGATTTTATTAATCAAACAGGATATATCATCAAATTTATCAACAAAAATGGATATATTTCATATTTATAAGATCTCACATTTAGTGCATTCTTTATCCCTTCCACAACAACAATATACTTTAGTATTTATGGTATATTCTTTACAAAATAGACCTTCTTCTTCGACCATAACTGATATAACTATTTAATTTTTCACTCACTGGTATTAACTAATATCAATAATTTTATCTTTAAATAAATAAAAATGTCTACAATTACATTTCTTTTATTGAATTCTTCAAATACCTCTTTAATATATAATGGAAATTACTACCAAACATTGTTTCTAGAATCATTGATAATGGTAATGTAGTAAAATAAACCACTATGATAAAAAACTAATTTTATCCCTATATATAGATATATTTATACTGTATATTTGATGTAGTATATTTCAATCCTTGTATATTGAAATTCAGTCTTTATTTTTTAATAGTTGAACTTTTTATATGAGAAAAAATCATATGCTTGAAATTTTTTAATACCGTTCCTATCCATGAACCTGATTTATTATTCAACCATAAAAAAAGATAGTAATTCTAAAATTATTTAATTTTAGTATAAAAGGAAAAATTATATAATATAAAATAAATTTTATATATAATGTTAAAACATTCAAAAAAAATCCACCACTATGGAACCTTTTCTTGTTTTACACACCCCTTTAATAAATTCCATACAAAACATTACATTACCTAATAAAACTACCAATATCATATTATTTATTAATCTCAGTGTTTTTCTAACCCATTATAATTTTTTTTAAATTATCCATTCATTGTATAACCATCAATATCATTTTTCCAATCTATCTCAATATATTTATGAAACACAATAATAAGACAAACAAATTATTTTTTCAAACTATACTATATAAATAGAGCACTATGATCGAACCACATGAAATTATTGACCTAAAATCATGTAAATTATATATTGATGTGTTATTTAGAAGATATATGTTTTGATAAAGATGTAAAAAATGAATTTAAAATAAAATAAATAATAAAAAATCAATAAAGAAAAAAAATATTATTTTGGATGAAATCTTTATGAAGGGTTTTTATATAAAAAATACTTTTAACCAATCATATAATCTATAAAGATAATTTATAATGGGGATTAAAATGTGTTATTGTTTCTTCATCTAAAAAAACTGTTATTAAATTTTTTATCCCTTGATTCAATGATTAAATATTTTAAAAATATTTTTATTCTCAATACCCTAATATATCGAGATAGAACTCAAATAATGATCAATGGTTCATCCATTGTAATCCCTATTATTTTCCATGATTATGAAATTCTTAGTTTTAAACAACATAATTAGTGTATTTGGAAATTATTTTAAAAATAAATTATATGTAAAAATTAATGGTTAAAAAGATACATAAAGAGTTATTTTATAATAATACACCTAAAATATAGTTTTATCTTTGAGTATTATCTCTTATAACTCTCATACCCATGATAATAGTTAAATAGTTGAGTAAACATTTCAATACATACATGTATATGAATGGAATTAATAGGAGAATGGTTCAAAATTAGTGAAATAATAGGAAAACAAAGTTAAAATCACCAAAAAACTAGATGGGGTCGACAAGACATTACGGAACCACCTCACTTCTTAGTCAATTGATTAAAATACATTGGGAAATAATTTTTTAGATAAAAAAAATAATTACATGAAAAATAAATATTTATAAACCATGTAATTAGATACATTGGCATTTTATTTTTTTACCTTTGTGGTTGAGACCCTCTATTGGAAATTTAAGTTTACATGGATGTCATTGGATGGTGTGAATATGTGACATATATAATAAAAATGCATACTGTGTGATGCAATTTTATCCATAAACCACAAATAGAAATGATATATGTAACATATAAAATCAACCACATATAATTAATCTTGAGTGGGTTTATGGGAATGTTAAACAACAAGTGGATTTTTTTAATTCATAAAGAAAGTGAATTATTTTTATTAATTAAACATGGTGTAGTTATATTTTGAGCTCTAAAACATGTCTATATTAATGAAATGACATTGAAAACATGAAAAGTATCCAATAAAACTAAAATGGAGAATTTGAATCACATTGAAACATATATACATCCTTCTTTTAATTTTTTACTCATTAAAACACCCTAAAATGATATATAAAAAATGGGGGCATCAATTTTTCACACACTTATTCAATTTCATTTTTCTATTAAGTTAATCAAAAAATTATCTTTGAAATCATAAGAGTGAAATAATGATTATATGCACATTTAATATTTTTTAAATAACTAATTTTTTAAATTTTATTAAAAAGAAACACATTTTATCCATAATTCATACATCCCAAGGTAATCTACCAAGATTCAGCTCTGTAATTTTAATATGAATATTTGTAAAATAATTTTTTTAATATATCAAAAGGTTTACTTTTTTATTTTAAAAACCATCTCCTACCCCCAATCTCCACTGTGTTGTTTATCCATAAAAAATGTTACATCGACTAAAAATGGAGTTTTAATGATATTATTTTTTATATAATGAAGTATAAATGTTAAAAGATATATGAATAGAATTATTTTTCTTTTTGGGTCAAATTTTTTATATCTTAAACTTTTCATTGTTTGATATTTGATAATTATTGAATACCAATATTTTCTTTAAATATAATGGCTATTTTTTCAATGAAACTCATATTCTAATGAAATTAAGAGTTCATATAAACAATTTGTGTTTCTAAAAAATTATAAATCGTAATTCCTCCATAAATAATACGAAATTAATTTTGAAATAAAAACATTTTTAAATTTCAAATTATTATTGATGAGTATTTTTTCTGTTTCAAAAATAAATTACATTAAATTATTGTTAGATTTTCCTAAAATTCCCAATAAAATAAAATATAATTACATGTAAAAATTGTTCTATTATAAACTTAATTAATCTAATATAATTTTATTTAATAAAAATTATAAAAAAAAACTCAAAATCAACACTTTTATTTTTTATCTAATAAAATTATTATCATTGGATAGTAATGAGGAAAAAAATCATAATGGTTACAATTTACCCTCCATCATAACTAATGTTTCACATAGTTACATATGTTTAACATAAATAATGATTATGGTGATGTTACATGACATTGGAATAGAAGATTAATGAATGAATTGAGATTAAATTGAATTAAAAAAATTGATTAAAAATAAAACCCTATGTGGATAAAATCATAATGTGGTAAATAACATCAATAGGTGATTCCTATAATCTGTATTAGAAATATGAGTGTGAGATAATGCCTCGTATTACATGTGACTATTGAAGAAAATTATAAGTATCTATAGGGAATCCAAGAACAAAAAAAATAAACTAAAAGTGATATATATTATCAAAAAGTGTGTAAGACTCATTCATAGGATGGTTTCAGGTGTGGTAATGCTCTGAAACACTACTACTAGATTCTAAAGGGGTCCATTAATAGTATATGGAGTTAGGGGGTCTTTAGTTTGCTATTATGGATAATCATTCATTATTTTAGGATTATAATACTTAGTATGAAACTGATATTGGAATGATCCATTTGATATGTATAGATCAGATTTTATATTTTAATATTTAAATATTATTGTGATGTTCTCATCCATCATCTCAAAATAGGTTCTTTGTGGTGCCAATGAGATTAGGTAATTAATAGTTGATAATGATGGTTGAATGAACTGGTTGAACTACTAAAAATGTGTGTTAATAATTTTCTGCAACTAGAGTATCTTAACATCAATGATATTAAAATATATTCCTTAAAATTCATAATTACATACAAGTAATCAAATTGAAATAGAACCAAAGAATCAATAAATGGTATTAGTGGTCGTCAATAAGTGGATATGATAGATTTGAGAGTATTAGTTGTGAGTGGAGGATATCAATAAGTGGATAGGGTGGAAGTTGAGAGCACTTATAGTGTTGGTGGTGGGGCTATCACCTAAAGAGTTGGAGGAGGTATCAAATCAGTGTAGAACCCCAAAGTACCTTGATATGGAAGGGTTGAATTAGGGTGTCATGTTTTTCTTTTAATATGATGGATCATTTTCCCATTTTTGTAGGAACTCGTTAAAATTGTATGATGGATTTAATTAGAAATAAAACATTCACATGTAGAGATAAAACACAACAATTATACTTGGTTCACCACTAAGGGCTACTCCATGGAGCATACGCCGAAAATTTTCCAGTCATACCTAAATCCACGATTCTTCACTAGATGTGGAATAAATAAATTTAAACACAACCACTCTATGTAAGGCACACTGCCTTTACAATTTTTAGGGATAACACATTGCATCCCTCATAATACATTTATCAACTCCCCCTATCTCACTAAATTGATAGAAGTATAACTCAGTTTATCGACATGAAGTCCGCTTCAATGAATTGACCTTAATTTCTTTGTCCCTATCTAGCATGAGACCCTACTGGCACCATAGACCTAAATTGATGTACTCTTGAAGCACTATTCACATAAACCTGATGTTCAATACCACCTTTCACAAATCTTTTTTTTGAATATTAAAACCATCATAGAACAACCTACCTTCATGAAGATTACATCCTTCATAGAACAAACTGCCTTCACGCAGCTCACTTCCTTCACAAAGCTCACTAAGTCGATGTATAATACCCCATCATCACAAAGTATCATTTAATCAAAATAATTGGCATCAGTCAAGATATATAGTATTTGTCTTGATGATGAAGATCACATAGAAATCCTGAATCGCAAATCTCTCTTATATTTAGGAAATTAGTTTGTTTCCATATATTCATTGGAAAAATTCGTGATAATGAATTGGGGTAGCCTCATTTTTATAAGCTCTTCCGTTCGCGATTCTACACTACCTTTTAGTGGATTTAATAGATATCTCAAATTACTCTTCACAGTTCTCCTACTAGAAATAATCTCTATATAAAAATTTTGTTCACAATATATGTCGTAACTATAGAGATTTCTGATAAACCATCATGCACTGTAATGATCTAATTCTCATAATTATGTAGATCACTTTCACTGTTATTGATGATCCAATTATTCATCATTTTTTATTCTCATCATTGTTGCATAGATCATATCTAACTTTCTTTGATCCTTTGGGAAACACAATTCACAAATCACATCTTCATAAAACACATGCCTTTTCCATATTTTCATAAGAACGTAAAAGATATCCACTTTTCATGATGAAATACATCCTCTAAATTTTAGACCCAACAAATTTGGAAAACACTGGGAAATTATTCCACATTTGGTAATATTTTTAGATTGTATAGTAAGATCCCTTTTCTTGAAAACTCCCTAATATTTCATGTTCATATTTCTAACAAACACAAAACATACTCCATTTCTAGAAAATTACACCCTTGTATCCAATAATTAGTAATTCCTTTATAGTATTTTGGGTACTTATCCTTCAAAATAGGTTTCAAGTTCTTCCTTATGAAGATATACCTAGCATCAAACATCATATACTTTCCTATATGAATTATAATATGTTATTTTATCCACTGGGGATCTCTTAAAATATTTTTAGAATAATATTTTTTTTAAAACACGATGTGATATGCAAATAGTTTGATGTATAATCCACATTTTAGGTTTCTCTAGAACTAGAAAACAAGAAAATAAAGCAAGAGGAAAAAATGGGTGGTTGAGGTAGTTGTACCAAAAAATTTAGTTTTGGATATTTAATTTTCTATTTAATATGACTCTAGAGTAATCATTCCATTGGAAATGTATGGTTCTAAAGCAATTATGGATAAGGTGAAAGACATGTGATAAGATTAGTATACTCTTCTATTGATAGGGATTATACCCATCAATAGTTCTAGAAATATATTTCCACACTATAAGAAGCTCATACAATTTTAAGTGGGAAATAGTGGATACAGGGGTTGGGTGGTGTTATTGTGGTAAAATTTCCACCCCCAACTATACTCTCCCCAAGTGATTTTCGGGATATCATCAAATGTTGAATTAGATGCATCACTTAGTATCGATCAATTTCTATAAAATACGAATATAAATATATTATGGTGTCATATACAGCTAATAGAATTTCAATAATATGTATTTGTCCCATAATAACTTAATTTCATCAATAATAGAGTCACTCGGAAATGTTACATACATAAACCATCCTGATGGTCTAAATTGTCAATTATGAGAACTTCCAAAGGTTCTCAATAGAAGGGAAAAGTGCATAAAAAATAAAGTAAGGGTATGAATGATGGTTTTTGGATATGGTATGTGGTCTAGTTCATACCCAATTTAATGAGTTTTATAAGTGTGATGTTATAAAAACTAGTAGAGGATGGTCTCATAAAAAAAGATTTCAGGGAAAGTGTTAAGGATGAATCTTCTTGGAGAACCACTGCTAGTCCAAGTTGGTAAGAATTCACTAGGTTCACTACTTTAATATTTTTCTAAATATCCATAAAAAAATTTATATAAAAAACTAATCTATATCTATAGATGTGATGAGGTTCTTTATGATTGAAGTAGATCGATCCATATCTTCCATGGAACTATGAAGTGATAATGGGAAATAAAGGAAAATAAATATGGAAAAAAAGTGTTATTTACAAAGGACACTATGTGTAGTCTAAGAGTACATGATGTGTATGTTACACATGAAAACATTTCATGTAATCTATATAAATACCTCGACCCCTTGTTTATATATATTGCAATATTAAATGATGTGTTAGAAGTGATTAGAAGTCGAGTATTCTTTGATGAGGTTGGGTCATTTATTGGATATAAATAACATGTGATATACACAGGAAGGAATGTTCCATCTATGAAATATAAAAAAAATTAATTATTGTTATGGATGTTGGGTAACCATGTCATATGTAGAATGTACATTCAATTTCATTACCCTGGAATATAGAGATGGTATATATAGTTCTCTAAACGTATGCACTATGTGTGTGAACCAATATACCATCATGAATTATTATTGTGCTTCTAACCTCTGATTTAGAAGTAAAGATCTATTATATTTCATGTGTTCCCTTGTAACATTGTGTTTTATCCAAAAAAATCTAATCTACTAATAAAATTCAATTTTAGAGTGATGAAATCAATGGTTTTAGGGTGCTAAAATACTTATATAAATATGATATCAAAATAAAATATATTTTAAGAATAAAATATCTATATATGATAAGATTTAATGGTGTTTGATAGTGTTTGTGATTAAGATTTCATTATATGGGTGATGGGATGGGGAAACATTGCTTCTTTGGAATGAAGGGGTTTAATGGAATTTAAGGGGATCTATATAGAATGCAATGTCTAACTATAAAACGTGTTTTTTCATTCAAATTTTTTAAGAAAAAAATAATATTTATATAAATAGTCAATTAATTATATTTTTTTTATATTTTATTTATTATTAAAATAAATATAAACAGTTTTAAATATATTACACCTAACAGGTGTATTTTGTTGAGAAAGATGATAGAATTAGCTTTTATAAGTAGACTCAGACTCTAGACTTTATGAATCTTATAGAGACTCCCCCAATCATCCCAACTCCATCACTCATTTTATATTTATATTTTATAATATTTATTTTTAAAAAAATAATAATATTCATTTTTACAAAAAATATAAGGAAAATGTAATTTTCCTTACACCAATGGGCATCATAGAGGGATTTTAACCATCGATGGACCTGGTACACTCAAGGTTCCATATTATTGGCACATTCTTCATTATTGGCACACAATATATATATATATATATATAAACATAATCCATGTATAAGAACACACAACCTTTACTCACATAAATATAAATATATTAAATTATTTAAAGATAAGATGTTGAAATAAGAATATAGATATGTACAAGGATTTTAAAAATAAGTATATTTCATGTAAAAAATTTAAATTGTAAACAAAAATAAAATTAGAACAATATGGGTTGCTTGTTAGATTGAACCTTTATTTATAGTCACATGGTTAACCTATTTAATAAAACCTACCCATGAAATGAATATTGGTGTGGATTTTTATTGTTGAACAACTATATTTTTCCATTATCCTTCCCTCTTGAGAAAAAATATTTCTTATTCAGTTAGTAGATAGATGCAGCCTAAAATGTCCCTACTCTATCTCAAAAATAGTATATGGGGTTTCCCTATGTGTCATGGAAACTTTTAATTTTCTCTAACTCTATGGGATATTTCCCCCAAATAAAGAATACTTGATAATAATTACAAAACCAATCTAAACTAAGATATCAACTGAGGTTTTATAACTGAATGGATTTTAGATTTTATAATTATTATTCTATGGTGGGTCATTATTCTTAATTTTATCATATAAAAAATAATTTTCCATGAAATTTTATTTAAAATAACTTGGGTACAACATAAAATCATGAATTCTGAATAAAAATTCCAAGGGATTATTCAATTATATTTTTTTTTGATTAGCCTCATTGGTTATTCACTCAGACGATTTCCTGATAAATATTTTATGCAATTTAAACCTTTGGATTGGTCTACCTATCATTTAGTGAAGGATTTCATCATTGATAAAAAAATTCCATTAAATTATAATTTTTTTATATTTTTTTGCAAATTTTAATTAAGTATAAAATTTATATGGGTATTCTTAATCCAAGAAATACCCATATATGAATGGGGAGTGATATTCTAAATATGGACATGAAATCACTTCATCTTATGGATATAAATCCTTTATAGAAGATTTATTACATCCATTATATAAATACCCATCAATTTGGATGAGAGAAAAGTAATCCCATAAAAATTGGAAAAGAAAGATAAAAAGGAAGAATGAAATGGACTAAAGTAACCAAAATTACTCAAAACACAAGTTCATTTCCTCCACAACATTGAAATAATAATTTAATACACACATCATAGTATAAAAATGTTTTTTCCCTTATTATTGTATATTACTAGATTATTGAAGTTATATTATAAGTAAGTGATGATGTAGTCCTGACTAACTAATGTTTAATCCAATTATATAGGTGATTCATTGGGGAAAATGTTGAAAATAAAGAATTAAGAAAATAGAAAAATTAATAAATAAAATAAATAATGAAATCATAGATAAAAATGTTCTTGTGTTTCAATTTTGAATGGATTTCATTAAGAGAAATGACAGTTTAGTTCCTCAAATTATTATTTAAATATTATTTATCATGGGTATTTGATTTTTTTTTAGTTTAAATGGTATGTCTTTCATTAAAAAAATTTACCTCATGGTCAAATGTTTATATATTTTAAAAACAGGTTTTTATCTAATCCCCAAAAACTCTAATAACGAACTCCATCAATGGTGATTGGTTCATATGATATAATCCTTTTATATTTCCATTACCATGAAATTATTATTCGAAGAAAACCTAGATTATGGATTTGGAAATAAAAAAAAGTAATCACACAATGTTCATTTATTATAGTACTCCCATATTTTAGTTATAACATTGACATTTATCGATTTTACCTATCATGATTGGGTTAATAATGAAATTTTTTAGATAAATATAAACACCGCCCATGTATGAATGATGAATTAAATAGAGAAATTAAATGACAAGAAAATAAAGAATAAAAAGGTAAAAACCCAGATAAATATGGGGGTGTTTAAGATTGTAGAGTGGGGGAAACTTCTCCTCCTGTCAATATATGTAAATTTGAATACAATACCATAGTTTTATAGGAAAAATAATTTGAAAGACATGATCTTTAGTTCACACCCTATACTCAAATCAATTAACCATTTTATTTTATCTAGTTGTGTGGTTTTGAAACTTCTGTAAAGACTAATTTCCACTTACATGGTTCCAATTGGTATGAACACAGAGCATTTAGAATCAAAACACATGATGTGATATTGTAATTTAATTACTAAACACTCTTAAAATTGATATACAAGGTTTGTAAAATCCTCCACATGTTTTCTAGATTTAGTGGGTATATGGGTGAGTAATATTTCCCCTCAAGAATTGTGTCTTTAAAAAGTGTATGAATTATTTTTTTAGACAAAATTTTTTCCCTTTATGAAATAAAACCATATCAAGTTATGAATTAAACTATGAAAATGATAATTATATCATAAAACTAAAAAATTATGTATTTTAATAAAATAAATACATAAATTCAATATTATCTGACTATTTACTCACTGAAAAATACCATAATAAAATACATAAACCGAGTGAATCTAACTCCCCCGCACATAATAATTTTTTTAATTAATTAAAACCTCAAAAAGGGCACAAAAAAATCAAAATAATCAAACAATGAAATAAAATCATTTTATTTTTTAAAAATATAATAGAATTATTTTATTTCTCATAAAATGAAACAGATAATCTCATTGATTTACTAATTTAATTGTTTAATAGAAACATTCATTTGAGTAATTTTATTATATATTTCATAATTAAATTTTTTTAACAATATAATGAATTGTTTAATAGTTTTAAAACATGTTTTTCGTCAATATAAATTCTCCCATATTTCTTAAAAATATCTTAAATCCAAATCAAGGGTTGATAATTTTTCAAGTGACACAACTATGCTAAGTTGTCAAATTATTTTTCAAGAAGATTATTTGTCATTTTAGGGGGAAATTATATAAATACCCAATCTATAGTAGCTTAGAGATGGTGGTTACTTCACTATTTTAGCACTAGATACAATGAATATCATCCCAAAGGACTGAATACATTAACATTTTTTTTAAATTAGATACATGCTTGAGTCTTGCATTATATTTAAAAACAAAAATTATAACATATTGTTTTTCATGTATATTGTTATTACCTATATCATGTCCTTACATATCATTCATAGTAAACTTCCTATATTCCTATGAAGGAGAAAAAATGAAGTTTCGTCTCAGATGCTCAATAAGATTTGAATAAAGAGGATTCTTTCAATAATTAATAATCATAATCAACATGATAAGGAAAATAACTAAACACGCATACAATATAAATAATTTGACTATCATGATTTTATAAAGAAAAATAAATATGGAAAGTTAAATATCTAAACACACATTATTTTTAATAAATAACATGTATATTGGGACTAGATACGATATAATCAATACAACAATGTAAATATCTGAACACATGTCATTTAATCAATAAACTGAGAATAAAATGCACCTAGATATAATATCATTGCGAAAAAAAATTATGGATAATAATAACCAAATTTGTAATGAAAGAAATTATTAATTATTGGATGTCATGATCTTAGTAATCGTGATACCTCTCCAATCAAGACAATTCACAAAATAGATTAAAACTAATGGGTATATATAATCTAGAATCCCATTTAACTTATGCTAGCTAATGTATTTGTCTCATGAGAGTACTGACGCATAGAGGGGATACCTATAACCAAGACCCATATATATATATATATATATATAATTCCTTATATATTAAATAGTCGATTAAATTCATGAATAAAATACCTTATCATCAAACATCTGTATTGAGTAAAGAATACATATTTAACAAAAAGTCCCTAGATAATAAAATTAATTCCAATGTAGATCACAATATGTAGAACTGATATATTAATTAATAAATAAATATATACATGATGATTAATGGTTATATTTAGGGGAAATTTAATTATCAATGATCAAAAGAATGTGAATATTTATAGGGAAAGTTAATGAATACATAAAATAAATTAATAAAGTGATTATAAGTACATTCCTTTTCCAAAATGATAATAAATGATCCATATAAAGAATAATTATGTTAACAATACAACATATCCCCAATGGTATATATGTAAAATAATTTTTTTTACTATTTCTAAATACAAATTTAATAATAATTCCATTAGAAAAATTCCTTGAGAAAATATCATATTTAACTTTGAAATTGTTTTTAAAAATAAAATTTAAAAAAATATTTTTAAAATATTTTTTATTAAAAATAACTTTCAAAACTCATAAAATAATCATTATAACATTGAGTGGTTATGATGGTTGGAAATACTATAAATTTATTACACAGTAAAACCATGATTCCTTTCAAGTTTTTGTTAACATCCAAATGGAATTTTTATGGAAAATAACATGAATATTACTTTAAAGAAATTATGTAAAAATAGAAACATGGAAAAAATGTCTATAATAAATTATATTTATAATTTTAAACAATTTTTTAGAAAACATGGTTTTGGGGAAAAAAAATTGACTATAGAAATAAATAAACTCATATTTTTTTGGAAATTTTTTTAAACAACATTATATACCAAAGAGTGGAAAATTTTTACTACATAATAAAAACTTTATGAATAAATAGAGGAGAATATAATTAATTGGTTTATTATTTAAGGATCAAATAATTTCTTTCAATGGAAATTAAATCATAAATAATCCTGATTAGTGGTAAGAACCCTATAATACTACAAGAAAATGGGGGGTTCAAAACCCATTGGGTGCAGTCTATAGCAGTATTGTGGCGTACTATAGCAGTGGCGGCACTGTAGCAAATGGTGGGTACTGTAGTAACGGAATATCACTGTAGCAGTGGTAGGGTTCTATAGTAGTGGTGGATACTGTGTAGTACTGTAGCAGGTGGAGTATTGTAGTAGTATTATTCATAGACTGGGACTTGTTCCAAAAAATTGGGCCTACGGTCCATGTGATGGGATAAATTCCCACTAAGCCATCAGGATGTATAATGGGTCTCCCTCTACCCTGTTAAAAGAGGTATTTTCTTTTCATTAAATAATAAATTAGGCTACAACCCCCAAAAAATAAACAATCATGATCAAAATGAGACTATGAAATAAACCCTGACTAAGATCATAATGTTTAAGTAATAATTAATCAATGAATCTATTATATGTACCAAATTTAAATCATAATAAATGAGGCTTAGGCCACAGAAAAATAAATAATTATGATCAAAATGAGACTATAAAATAAACTCTTACTAAGATCATAAAGATAAAGTAATAATTAATCAATGAATCTATTATATGTACTAAATTTAAATCAATATAAAACTTTATAAATACAATATAATATAATCAATATTCATTTTACACATAATCTTATAATATCAAATACAATGGATAATTAATATAACCAAAGGAAAATAAATTGAGTTATGAAATTTTTTTACCACTTTTAAATTTTCAATTCAAGTCCACTTAGATGAAATATATTATATTAAAATATAAAATATCAATTATTATTAATTAATAATGATATTAAATTTTAATGGGATAGTATATACACCGTATAAATATAATTAGGTTCCAAAAAATACAATATGCCTTAACAGAGGAAAACTGAAATGAATTCACTTAAATCACACTTATTTTTTGTTAAACATGATTTATCCTCTAGTATAATGGATTTATTCATGTTATTAATTTATCAAATAATAATATTTATATTATTTTAATATTATTTCATTATTTTATTTGTTTTTTTTTGTTAATTTCCTTCTTTTCTCATTTGTTTTTTGTCATGAATGTTTCATTTAGTATTTATAGGATATATATTTATCATATAAATAATTATAATAATGTTATTAATATAATATTTACTCATTATATACACCTTTAGAAACATTCATTATGGTTTGACATGGAGAATTAATTACATTACTTCATGGATATTGTAGGTCTCACAAACGCACGAGCGGTGATATCATTCCTTTAATGAGTAAAGGCCTAGGAATTGAATAATAAATTAATTTAATATAATAAATAACATGTCATATATATCACATTTATTCATTTTATTTAGCATTGATACCTTCTATGTAAATAGTACCTAAAAATGAATCATATCGCTTCATGAGGCGGTAGCCCACTGTACACATGGGTGACGTTGTCAAAATTTTAAACAGAATGGAAAGTAAGAAGGTATATATAATATTATAATGACATAAGTATAATAATATCGTAAATAATATATATATATATATTAAATATATCATTATATACAATCATGAGATGTTTTGATGGAAAATGTGCTACATCGGTTCCTGGGGAAGTATTATGCCATACACATGATTGACGATTTCTTTTCAAATTTAATGGTGGAGGAGATAGATAAATATTACTACATAAAGATAATAACAACTAATTATACAGGGAATAATTATTTAATTATAATTTATGTATTAATACATAATTAAAGGTGGAATGAGAAGAACTAAAGTGAAAGATCTTAATTAGAACAATTACCTTCTCTTATGGAAACCACCTTTAGATATCCTCTTATGGACCCTAGGGTTGGTTTTTTGGGGATACAAAATATATTAAATGTGTAAAGGGGTGTTTGGAGTGGATTATGGTGGTTTCTTGTCTATAAAATTGAATGATAGGTCTGAATAAGTAAAGAGGGAGAGTTTCCTTTTATAAGTGGTGGAGAGGATACAAATTGAATTTTTTAAAAGAATAAGGCCTTCAGGTCAGTAAGGCTTTTGGGCCACCTTTAAGGCCTTCAGGCCACCTCAAGGCCTTTTGGCCACATGATCAGTGTAGTTTCCCAAGATAGACTCTATATAAAAGGATCCTCCCAAGAGGAGGATTCGAAGTAAGTGAAATCACTAGAGAAGAACCAAACGGATTTTTCAGAGTGAGAGGGTATGGCTATGCCATTGGGACACGCCTATGCTTACATGGGAAGCCTAGCCAGACGGTCATGAAAAGGTAGAGAGATACTATCACAATGAAAATGCTGGGGAGGGGAATTTTCGTGCAGACAGTGTCGTTGAATTCTCTAAGACCTTCCGATCATGTAATCTTCTAAGCCTACAGGCCATGTAATTTCTAAGCCTACGGGCCTTATAAGGGTTCCCCATCATCCCTTGAAAGGGGGGTTCTCTAAAATCAATAAAAATGTAGGCCTTTAGGCCATTCATGCATTAAAAATGATTATTTATTATTATTCATCAAAAAATTAATAATTTTTGAAAATTCTCAAAAATTCACTCTAGGATAATTTTGGAATTTATGAATATAAATAATTTTAAGTTTTTAAAATATATATTATAAAATTTCTAAAGGTATTATTAAATAATGTACACAAAGTGTGACTAAGAAATCATTGAGAAAAATATATTTTTTAGAAAATGTGTATTTTTATTTAAAATGAATATTATTTTAATTAGAATCAAAAAATATCCATTGAATTTATTTTATAAATGTGTAAACCATGTATTTTCTATAATATATTTATTACTATTCATGCCTAAAAACATAACATCTAGGTTATAATAGTCATTTTTTAAATAATAATATTTTAATAGAGTATTGTATTTCATTGAAATCTAGTGTTTCATGAATTGAAATCTATATAAGAGATTAAATTTTCTAACACTGAAATATATCATAAATTATCATGGATTTAAATTCTATTATAAGACTTTGTTTTCATATAATAGACGATATCAAACCCAAATTTCTTCTTTTAAAATCTCGTTGTGATAAATTCAACCATCTTTAATAAATTTTATCCTTAGAATTTAATAATGATCTTATTAATCATGGGTTTTACCTTTCAAAATAATAATTTTTTGAAAATAAAAGTTTACTTTTTTATAAATAATACTCTAAATAATAGTGAAAGGGAAGTAAAATGTTTTCCTTGTCCTAACAAATTACTGGGTTTAAAATTAGGATAACATTATTGAGATTTTAAGATATGAACATTCACTAGTAGGAAAATGGTCTTTAACGTAGAAAATTTGGCATTGGCTTCTTATAAGCTGATGTAAAATATGTTTGAGAAGAATTTTTGGTTTCATTTTTTTAAATTATGCTAAAACGCGAGAAAAATTATTTTGGGCATCATTTTTTTTTAAAACCAATAAAAAAATTAAAACAAATATTTTTGGCATCGGTTTTTAAAAAAAATTATGCCCATAAATAAATTTTTATTACTATGTTTTATATAATTTCCTAAACCTCAATTTTACTAATCAGGGAGCTAAAATGGAGTTAAGGATTAAAAGTTATAGATGTAGGAAGATCTTCTCTAAGAGAAGTCTTAAAAAATTCCAAATTTCAAAGGCCATAAATTTTAATCCATATCTCTATTTTAGCTCCACGACCAATCAAATCGATGATTGAGAAATTATCTAAAACAATGAAGAAAAAACTAGATTTTTTGTTTCAGTTTTTATGAAAACTAAGGCCAAATTGTTTTTTTATTTTATCATTGGTTTTTAAAAAATGATGTGAAAATTATTTTTTTATCATTTTAGCATTGTTTTATTTAAAAACTAAGGCCAAAAATATTTTTTTCCCTTTTGGTGTTGGTTTAAAAAAACTGATGGAAAGAATAATTTTTTTTAACTTTTTAGCATCAATTTTTTTAGAAAATGACGCCAAAAATGATATCGATTGACATTTTTTTCATCTATTTTGTTAGAAACTGATGCCAAAAAACCAATGTAAATACTATTTTTCATCATTATTAAACAAAAAAACTCCCAAGAGTATTCTCAAATATGCAGGATTGGTATTTTAATTTTTTTCACAATGCGTATTTAACTTTTTAAAATCCCACCTACATTTTCATACAACGGTATTGAAAATATTTTTGTTTACTATATATAAATACATGTTCTCTTTCTTTCATCATTTTAGACCTATTTGATTTAATCACATTTTCATCATGGATTATAATCAATGATTTTGACATGGTATTTATTCTAATAATTTATTTTCATTATTATTATTTTCCTTCATTTCTAAACAACTCAATTAGCTTCCTTATAAATATTATTTATTCTTTTGATCGAGGTACAAATATAAAACATCTGGATGAGATTTAAAAACTGAGGTGTAAATTATATTATCAATCATATTTTTCATTACTGTATGAGTTCTACCCTTAATATAAGATATATGATGATAAACAGTATATCATTTTGACAAAAACTCCTAAAACAATTGAAATGTGTGTGAAGTATTATGTTTATTTTATTTCATTTGTTTTATGTGACTATCATTTAATTTTCTCATTTTTTCTTTTAAGTGAATTATATTAATCAAAACTTTGAAAAGATTAATTTCTAACTGTCATATCTTTTGATTCATAACTCTTTTTTATCTCTACAACCAGTAAAATCAATGCTCAAGAAATGATATTAAACATAAAAGAAAAAAATATATTTATTCGGAATCTGTTTTTGTAAAAAATTATTCCAAAAATAGTTTCTTCCATATATGGATTTGGGTTTTTCTAAAAACCGATGCTAAATTTTTTTACCTTTTTGGCATTGGATTTTAAGAAAACTAATGTCAAAAATGATACCGATTGGTATTTTTGGCATCATTTTATTACAAAAAATTTCCAAAAAATAAATTTAATTCCTTTATAGAATTGGTTTACAAAAACCAACATAAAAATTCATATTATTTATGTATATGGCTTTAACATCGATTAAAACATGATGTCATTACTTAAAAAACTGATGTTAAAGACCATTTTTCTACTAGTGATTAAAGAATTGAATAAACAATTATAGATATAGATAGAGTTCAATTATAATAAGAAATTGAGTAATCAATGTGAAGTTAAGGACCACAAAAACAAAAGGTGTTTAATGATTTAATAGACTATTTGATTCATTAGATATTAATGAAACAAGATAACATAATTTTTCAAGATCATTTTTCCTGAAGCTGAGTAATTCGATTACCATATTGAATATTAGAATATGTAAAAATACTTACATAATATATTTATATTTAATAATAAGAATTTAATCCTTTCGTTTTGGTTTTATTAGTTTCCACTTTATCGCATAATCTAATAAATGAATATCTATAATTTATTTTTTATGCCTAGATCAATAATATTAAATTTTGACTGATCATAAAATCCATAAAATTGTGACAAGTAATTCCTCCTATATTTCCTAAAACTAATGTTTTTTGCATAAGTTTCCTAATATAATACAGTAATATCTAAACTTCAATAGTAACACCACTATCTCAATATTAATATATATCTATCAAAATTTATTAAGTAAAAAACAATGATATATTAACTAGTCCATCACATAGGCTAGTGGTAGGTCCAATATCATTATCACCCATAGGTTATGGGTTCAATCCCCACATCCTTGATGGATACGATGAGTTCACCAAAAATTTAGTTCATAATGTTTTCTAAAAAAATATTAATATAAGTCCTATAACATTCTCAAATTGTAATAGCTTATAATTTCCTCAAAATCAATGATAATATAAACCAAAATGGTTTAAAATTACTTTAAAATTATTTCAACAAAAATTAAAGGCACTCTTCCTAAAAACCTTCTTTACTAAGACATACACTAAACAAAAGGAATTTACTTCCAAAAATATCTCCCAAAATGTATGAACTCTTAGTATACTACCATCATATAAACATAAAAAAAGAGTATTTATGACATTAAACTTATGATCAATCTTAATCCCACAATAAAATGATGTTATATATAAGTATTAATTTAATAAATACACACATCATTATAAAATTTTAAATAATATTTAGAAGTTTCATGACTCCTATAACCAAAATACCATTGGTAAAAAAATAATTTAAAAAAATAATTTTGAATACCTTTACATAAATACATTAACAATTTTATTTCAATACAGGGGATCCCTTGTTCAAGCAGTTATCCTTTGTAAGAGTTAATTAACTCAAATAATTCCTAGGTTCCCCATATTTTAGACAATGAGCTATAAATGGATCCCTGGGATAATATTTATTTCCTTCTGTCATACTCTTCATTTTTCCTCAGATTTTTATTTCTTTATGCCCTTATTTTATATGCATTAGTAATTTTCCCATTACTTTGAGAATATTTACTCTTTTTCTATTCAAAACATTTCTAACATGATGTAAATAAACACTTTTTCCTTCATCATCTCCACCACTTAGCTCTTAGAGAAATATGTCATATTCTTTAATGATTCCAAGAGTTGGTTAGTGAATAGTTTTTTAAACATATTTCAGGAAAAGTGATTAAGAATAATCAGGATATATTTAACTATTGTCATTATCGCATTTGGGAATTCAGGTTCACCTCATTTTCTATAATTTTCAGTGTTAACATGATTCCTTTGGGATCCATCCATTGAATAAAACCAAAAATCATAGTGTGAGAATCAAAAATCTTATGGAGAAAACCATAATATAATTTATTGCATGTATATCATGACACCTTATTTAAAATTTAAGACACCATAGTTTTAATATAGGTAATCCATTATAATAATTTATTAAAATCCTATATATATTTTTGAAAATAAATTTTCAATTATCTAAGAATTTATCAAGGGAGTTTCAAAATAAGTTTGAAGTAAGGCTTGTTTTCTTATACCAGGTAACCGTCGAGTCAAGCCTGACAAGCATATTTAATAGTTATTACCCATAGTATAATTTGTACAAAAACCATTCACACTTTTAATATGAAAATTTTTTTTTATTTATTGGTAAAACTACATAATCATAATCGTAATAGAACTTTTGGGTGTTCTTATATGCTTATCCTCAAATTATAACACAAGGTTATGTTCCCTAATATATTCTTTACTTAATCTAGTTCTTAAGGTTTCTAGTAAACTTCATATAATACCAAATATAAATTATCTTACCCCAAAAACCGATAGTTGGTGGTTACTTTACAATTTTGGAAATAGTTACAAGGAATATCATCCTGAAGGATCGAACAATTATTTAGTGTTCGTAAACTAGATACATACATGATCCTTGTTTTATATTTCAAAAAGAAATTATAAAATTTATTTATTCATAATAACATTATTCCATCTTGAATGTCTATTCATATAATTTATATTACACTTCCTAGATTCCTAGAAAATGAAAAAAAAAATAAGGGTGAGCTCCGATGATCATTAAGAGTAACGTAAAGCAGAATATATCATGATTCAATATGCACAATCAAAATAGAAAGGTAAATAACTAAACACACATGCCATTTAAATAACTTAACTATCATGATATGATAACTAATAATTAATAAGAAAGGGTAAATATATGAAAACACAATCCATTTAACCAATAACTTGACTATCATGATTAGATAAGTCCTGATGAAAACAAAAAGGTAATATATGAACTCACATGTAATTTATTCAATAAATTGAGAATGAAATGCATCCCAAGACAATGTCATTGAAAAAATATCATGGATAATAATAATTTAATTATTAATGTATTAAATGATTAATTATTTTAATTCATGATCTCAAGAATCATAATACTCTATTTATCAAGAACTTTTACAAGATAGTTTAAAACTGATTTGTATATATACATGAAAAACCCCATTTATTTATGTTTATCCAACTAATTCGTCTCATGAGACTAAAAAATAATTATTTGGATATATATAATCTGTCCCCACCCATATATTCAAGTTAAAATCATTCCTCAAATATTGATTAATCGATTTTATTAATGAAAAATGTTTCATGTAATCAAATATCCCTATTAAGTAAGGAGTATAGATTTATCAATATTTCCCAATATAATCAAATAAAATTTCATGTTTAACACCAAATTTTTAATTGATATATGGTTTAGTAAATAAATATATCCATGATAAATAAGATGGATATTTACTTGAAATTTAATATTCAATGATCACGTGAAGGTAAATATTTTAAGAGAAAGTTAATGAATATAAAAAATTGATCAATAAAGTGAATGTCAATAATTTTTTTTTTGAAAATGATCACAAAACATCCATAGAATAAATAATGATAGTATTGATACAATATATCCCCAATGTAGTATATGTAAATTAAAGGAATTTTTTCATTTATGAATAGAAATACCAAAAAAATATCATTAATATCATTCTTGGGTAAAATATTATTTTTTATATTGAAATCATTTTAAAACTAAAAGTCAATAAAATATTTTTAAATTTATTTTCTTTGAAAATAACCTTTCAAATTTTTGAATGATTCTTTAAAACATTTATTGGTTATGATAGTGGGAAATTCTGTACATTTCATACACATTAAAATAAATATTCCATTCAAATATTCTATAAAGGTAAATCATTCCTTATTTGGAAAATGAAAAAAAAGATTCAATTAAAAAAAAGTAAATAATTAAACATGGGTAAATATTTATTTAATAAATCTTTTGGATAATTTCAAAATATCAAAATATTATTAGAAAACATGGTTTTAAAGGAAATGGATTTTTGAACGAAAAGAAAAATAAGTATAGATTTAATTAAAAAATGTATTCCTAATAATTGTAAGTACCAGAGAGTGGTAAAATGAACTATTACTTGAAATATTAATGAATAAATATATTATAATAAAATTAAATGGTTTTATTATCCAATGATCATATAAATTTATTCAACGGAAAATTTAAGCATAAATAATCATGATTAAAATCTGATTGTGAAATAATCCCTTAAAAATCATAACATTAAATTATTAATTAATAAATGAATAGATTAGGTGTATAAATGGTAAATAAACATAAAAAACTAGATATAAAAAATAATACAATCTAATTTTATTACAAAAATAATCTAATAATTTCAAAGAAAACGAACGAGTAGTATAACCCAATAAAAGGTAATTGAGTTATGAAATTCATTTCCACATTGTAATTTTAAATTCAAAATATCTTATATAAAATGATTAAAATTGAAAATCAAAATATCATTAATTATTAATTATTCATGATAAAAAATTTCATAGGGGTATTATATACAACATATGTAATAAATTAGTTTTATACCATTATAATATTCCTCAATGAAGAAAAATTTAGTTGAAGTTCCTTACCGTAGACAACATTTTTATTAAAATTTATTTAATGTCAAGTATAATAGTTTTAATAAAGTTATTAATTTAAACCATAACCATATTCATATTTGAATTATCGTATATGATCTTATTAACATTTTATAACTTTTTTGTTAATATTGTTTTTTAATTTTATTGTTTTGGGAGTTAATTTCATTATTTTCTCATGCGTGTTTCTTCATGATTGTTCCATTTATTTTGAATAGGATATAGATAAATTATCTAAAGAATTATAATAATGTTATTAATCTAATATTTACTTTTTATATTCATATTTATAATCATTTTTTATGTTTGAACCTATAAAATTAATCACATCGCTTCGCGGAGATGGTCAGTTATATGTACGCACGAGTAACGATATCATTACCTTAAAGGGATAAAGGTTCAGAAAGTTGATGGTATATTAAATTTTAAGAATCAATATCATTTCATATATATTACATATATTCATTATATGTATCCTTACTAATTTCAATGTAATACATAAATGAAAAACGAATCACATCGCTTCACGAGGTGGTAATGTGTCGTACAAACAAGCGATGTTATTGTATTTTTAAATGATGTGGAATGTAAGAAGGTATATAATATTTAATAATTAAATACTTAAAATAATATAATAAATATTATATATATACCTAAAATCCATCATTATATATAATTATGAGATGCGTCGATGGAAAATTGGTTATATCACCATGTGCGGTAAGAGTTTATCGTTCACATGATCGGTAATTTCATTTACCATTTGATGAAGAATAATATAGATGAATATTATTCCATAAGCATAAAAAAATTTATTATATGTTATATAATGGTATTATTATACTGTAAGTGTTTATAAAAAAATTTATGGTGGAAAGAAAGAATTAAAAATAAATATCATTATCAATATAATTATCTTCTCTTAGAGAAACCTCAATTGGATATCCTATTGAAAAAAATAAGGTTGGTATTTTGGGTAGACCAAAATATCTATAGTATGGATAATGTTTTTTTGTAGATATTTTTTGAATATTTATTTTAATATAGATGGATTTATAGGTGTTAATATGTGAATGTCGGGAGTGACCTTTTATAAGTGGGGGAGAGGACACACATGTAGTATTTTAAAATAGTAAAGTGTACCCATGTTTTTCACATTCCAAAATGATCCAAAATGATCCATTATATATAATTAGAGTTTATAAGGAATAAATATTTCCATAAAATTGGTTTTTTACCAGTTCAGTTAATTTTTAACTCATATTTTCTTATTTTAACCCATGGTAACCCACTTTTTTTCCTTAACCATGATAATTAATTCTTAATTATTTTACTATTTAAAAAGATAAAAATTTAAGTTAAACATATTATATAATCTAAATAATCCTGATTACAAATATTGAATCAATTTTCTTAAAATTAAATTCACCAAGTTTTAGTAATTCTTTATAAAATTAAACCAATAAACATGCCAAAAAAATGGGTTTTCCCATAAAAACTTACACAGTTTTAAATTGTTTTCTATCAAAATTAAATATGAAATTGATTAAAATTACCCAAATTAGTTAAATTTTAATATAATTTAAAAAAAATTAAATTAAAAACATATAAAAAAATAATTTATCCTTGTTAATAATTTAGACAAAAATTCATTTTTCATTCAAAAGAAGTATTTTTCACTATTCCTCAAAAAAAATAATATTTTAAAAAAAATATCAAAAATAAACCCAAGAATAATTATAAACTATGTATTTTAAAATTAAAGTTTAATTTTTCAAAAAAAAAAATTTGAATTGGATTATAATTAATTATAAAAAAGGTTACAAAAGAACAACTAAAAGGACTTTTAGTAAAATTCAATTCTTTTGAAAACATTTATTTTTTTTCAAATGTTTCTTATATTATATATAATTAATATATATCCATTTAATTTATTTTATACATGTGTAAAATATATAATTTTTGAAATTTAGTTTTTACACATCATACCTTCTAACTTAACAATAAGGTTATAATGGTCACATTTTGAATAATAATATTTTAATAGTGTAATGTGTTTCATTTAAAATTGGTGTTGCATGAATCACAAGCTATCAACAAGATTTTATTTTATAAAGATAAAATATATCATAAGGTCTCATTGTGTTATATTATTATCTATTATTGGTCTCTCATTTCATATATTCTATTGAATCTAATTTTATTCATATAAAATCTTAATGTGTTACAAATTTTCTCTATAATTTTTAATGTTTTAAGATATGATTGTTTTTAAATGTTATTAATTGCCCAAATTTTTGAAAATTGAAATAAACATTTCAATTGAAAACAATTTATAATTTCTTGAAATTAAAATTTCGCATTTACCATGTTTGTAGCTATAAAATTCCAAAATTAGTGATTCTTGAATAACGTAGAAAGTATCGTAAATTAAAAATATTTATAATATTAAAATGATTCTAGTATAATGAATTATCTATGTATAAAATCATTAACATAAAAATATTAGTTTTTTTATAAATTTTAAAAATAAATAAACCGAAATAAGATCTTAACATGTTAAAATCATGTCGTTATCATTTTATTTCACCCAATTTCATTACATTTTAAAAAAATATTGAAATTTATTTTAAATGATAACTCAATGGATTATTAAATAAAACATTCATCATTGGATAGTAATGAAAAAAATGGTTGGTGTGGTTTTATGTAACCCTCTCCCGCACTTATTATTATAAATACTCTCCCATTTTAAATATATAGTGGAGAATAGGTTATGCAACCCAAAATTGGAGAAGGGGATAAATGGATGAATTCAATTAATAATAAATAAAGGGTGAAATATAAAATAAAACTTCCCTGGGAGGTAGATATATGACTGTGTGGGAGAAAGTTTCTTAGAAAACAACATGGACATTAATTATAAAGTCAAGTCTGTGAGGAAGCTCATAGTATTAGTAGAATTAATTACAAATGAAATGTAATAAAAAGGAAATTCAAGTAAAAAATCAAGATAAAAATGAGATTTATAAAATAAACCACATTTTTTAGAATCCATCACAATATTCCCTTTGGAGTGGTGATATTTATATATTCCACTTAGGGAACATGAATGACTAAATCTATAAAAGATAGAGTTGGGGGATTCTTAGTTAGTTGTTTTAGCTAATTAATAGAAGTTTTAGTGGGATAATCTTAGTATATAGATAATTCTAGTCAAAACCATCTAGTATTAAAGAATATATGGTTATTCTTGACTAATCTAACATTATACTAGTGAACATGTCATGTGTCTTAGGATAATTTCGTATCATTACCGATGTATTTGGTGGGTTAAATAGGCCAATTTTTGGAATGGTGAATGGACTAGTAGCCGAAAAGGTTGTTCGAGATCATTTAAAATTGAATAATTTACCCTTAAATTATATCATTATTATGATCAATAATATTGAAGCATTGATACATGTGATCTATAAGAGAAACAATCAAAGACTCGGTTTCTAGTTTGGGAGGTGGAGGGTATGTTGACAGATCAAATATGTGACGCATAGTTTTGTGTAATTAATGTATAGAAGGGGGTGGGTGAAACAAGAGGGATCTTGGATTTGTGTTGGTGGAACTTCTTTCTATGGGGTTGGAAGATTTACTAGATAAGAAACACCCCTACGGAAATTAGGGTTTTCATTCTTGGTTGAAAGTTGTGTGAGGACATTGGTGGCTCCATTCTTGAAAACTATTCACATTTTATTAAGCATAACATTACCTGTTTGATGGTAAGTAACTAGTATAAGTGTAGGTTCCCTATACCCAAATATATTGTACTTTTTATTACCTATATATTCAAATATCTGAATATTAATAAATAAATTATCCCAGTTTGATTATTTTTCTAAATAATATTAATGTCATAACTTCCATGGTTATAAAATAGAATTGAACAGTTCATTATCATGCCCTGGTATGATGAGATCCTAGAAATGATATGATGATACTCTTAAACTTATATTCTATGGTTAAGATAACATTATATAATGTGACACATAGTTTTTAAACTATTAGGTGTATGTACATGAAAGCATATGGGACACTATTTCATTACTTTCATACTTAATAATTTCTTAGATAATAGATCATGGGAGAGACTAACCATTATAAAATCAACATATATTTTTTCAATGGATATTTATATATGAAAACGTGTCTAATGAACAATATAATTTATATTTCTTAATAAAGTATATCATGAGTTAGGTAATTATTTTTATTACCATAAATAGTGATAGCATATGTTTGTTATAATATTTATTATGATGGGTGTGTAACTAGTAATAATGCATTAATGAATAATTATAGAAAGGATTTATCCATTTCCTTATTATGGATGATAATATCACATATTTTTTATTTAAATGGATATTTCATATTTAATTCCATGTATTTGATGATAGGAAAATTTATTTCATATATCCAATGAAATAATTTGCAAGTATAGGGGTTGATAACCTGAATTTGAAACCAACATGATTATATATAAAAAATAAATTATATTACATAGTGATCATTTATAAGTGGTTATTGTTATTATGACATTAACTATTTCATATATGGGTTCCTTTAGTTATTTTTAGTTTTTAATATTGGACATTAGACCAGCCTTCTTATTTTCAATTAGAAGACACCTAGGGTGTCACACAAGTCTTCATTTTCTATAACAAATATCTACTTTAATCTTATTATTAGATTAATTTTTATTCTCTCGATTATTAAATAATATTTATTTAGGGATTATTGATTTCAAATTTGTTGTTACTTTTTTATGTGAGTTAAATATCATAAAAATATTTATTTTCTTCACAATAAATAAAACATTTATTTATTTATTGAATAGAAAATATTTAATATTCACTTTTTACTAAATAAGTGTAAGTTTAATGGACCATGTAAGGAACCATATATTGGAAAGGATATACTAAGTTTCATTTAAATAAATTTAGAATTGTTTATTAATATTTAACATATCGGTGATACATGTATGTGTATAATAATATTATTACATATGGGGAACACTAATGATTATGAGATATTCTAAGGAACTTTGTTTGATAACAAACTCTAACTCTAGCTATTATATAAAACCAATTGTATAATTTCTATGAATTAGAGGAAATATTTTTTATTACCAACGATTTCATGTCTTATAAATTATATCCCTAACTTAATTCATTGCAGATTATCTCAAAACTAGATAAATCTTCCAACACTCTATATCCTCTCATGGTAGGGTGAGAAATAATCAATCCTTCAACCTGAAATAATTGTGTTGCGATCAATGGAGAGTGATGAATGATGATCACTACCACAACTTTATCACCTAAAATAACATTGATAATTTATTGATCAATAGAGAATGTCAGGACTAATGATTGAGGTATTCTATATTGGATCATCTCAACACAACGATGATAAAACCAAATAGTGGTTTCAATAATAAGCATCTACATTTAAGTATGAACATAAGACCGAGGTAACTTCTTATAGTTAAATTAATTTTTATTTTTAACATAAAAATATCCCCCTCGTGTTACATGATTCCTTAATCTTGTTTTATTATACAGATTAATTAGGATTTATGATTATAAATAAGGTTCTTATTGATTATTAATTTAATATATTTAAAACCCATTAATTATCATAGGCTCAATCGCTATCCGTTGTTCCTAGAACATACTAGTGGTATTATAACATTCATGTTCACATCTATAATTACTTATTTATAATTTATATTTATACTCATTTAATGTTACTTTTAATTTTATTAAATTCATTATTCAATAATAATGTCAATATATCTTATTCTTTAACCTTTATATGACCTAGAATATGTAAAAATTTGAGGAAGAACGTCCAAAGAATTCATTTGGAGGTGATAGTGATTCTTAAAGTATAATGGGAACTACATGGGATGTTGCACAATGGTACATTCTATGTATCCAGGTTCTTTTCACCCAGATGATCCATGAATATATTTTGAGGAATTTTGATATTAAATAATAATGAAATGTTATTATACACACTTTATTGACTTGTAAAAACTAGTTTATGGATTTTTAGTCTACATGACATGAATGTAGTCTATGTGTTTTTTGTATATAAATAATATGGTCCAGGTTGGGAAAAAATACATTAAGGTAACTTTGTACTATTTTTAGATGGATTGGTTTTGTTGACAGAGAATTTGTACAAGGTTATTTGTGGTGTTCCAAAGATATTTCTTAAAATTAATGTTTACAAACAACCAAGACAAAGGAATATATCCTCTCGAGGTGAAATTTTGGTGTTTTGAGAAGGTGTGCAGTTTCATGAAAGGAGATTATGGGGGAATAGGTGGTTGTAAATACCCACGACTATGAGAATATTCATGAAATGAAAATTTCTCTGATTCTTTGTGAAAACATGGAGGTTCTCTAATAGGAATTTAGAGCTTCATGAAAATATGGCGATGAGAATAGAATATTCATTAAAGGGATGGAACACCTTTGAATAGGCCTCCACCCAAATAATTTGGGGAGAAAAAGACTTAACAAAAATCTAAAGTCTATGAATTCATAAAGGTAATTTGTGAAGGTTGTTTTTGGGAAAATATTCTTGAAGAAATAATGTTCACGAAGGCTATGAAAGCCAATAAAAATTTGGAAGCTTCGCAAAAAAAGGGAAGCTTTTCGAAAGCTATATAAGATTTATGAAATCTCCCATATTGTCTAAATGGTTGATCTTCATGAAGAATAAGTGATCTTTATGAAAGGATGGAGCTTATTAAAGTCTATATAATCTTTATAAAAGTGGTGATATTTGAAAAAAGTCATGTCGTTCATGAAAATCTTATATTATTGTAAACAATTGGGTAGTTTTTTGATGGATGTGTGATCTTCTTGAAATCAGTAAGAATCACGAAATGGTTGAAATATTATTTCCCATTAAATTAGTGATAAAGTGTTATTCATCAAGTGGATGAAAGTGGAACTTAATGATTCACCACGTGATGTGTAAAACATATCTATTCATGTGATAAAAAAGGATAATCATATGAATGAGAAGTTAGGACACTTTAGTTGGGAGGGAAATGAGATTTCAAATTAGGATTGAATGTAAATAAGGGCGGATAGTGAGTCTACTCTAAACATTATAACAGTGGTTCAATTTAGTGTGTTAGGTATATAACCTCATTTACTTTTTATAATGATTGTTCCTAGCCAAATGAGATTGAACAAATTAAAATTTCTGTGACTCAGGAATACATTTATTTCTTCTTATACATTTTTATGGGAAATAGAGCTAAGAGTGTATTTATAATTGTGAAACAATATAAAAAGGAAATATTTATTATTATTTATTCATACCGATATTCACCCCCAGAGAATTTAACCTTGTTGGGATAACAATTAAAGATATGTTCTTTCTTTATTATATATCCCAGACTGATATATGTTTATTCAAATTATATGTAACACAATTTGTACATGATGTGCATGTCATATAACTTAAAATATTAATTAAAAAATAAACACTAGGTCCCTGGGTTTGTATTGAAATAATTTATAATGTGAAATAAATAGAATAAGGATACTTTTATATGCTATGTATATATTAATTTTTTATATAGAATGAAAAGTTAATTAATTTTTCTATTAAACCTAATCAACACTTTTCCGTGTGTCATTAATTGATAGTACATGGGACATGACAAGTTAATTTTGGGGTTAAATTCAAAACTACATATTGTGTATAGTTGTTACATGTTGTCTACTCTTTGCTTGATAAACAAGGAACACACTAGGTAATTTTAATTGTGTTTTTATTTTATTAATTCATAATAAAAAGTAGTGTAATTAAATGGAATGATGTGTAAGTTTTAGTTCATGTAAGTTCATAGGATATGATCACCGAATACAATGAGTTTCAAACATTGGTGAATTTCATGTGGGAACCATATACATACCATATTCTTAATTGTTTTTAAATAAAAATAATTTCATTAATTTATTTGAAATTATTTTTATGGGAATCTGTAAGAAAATATTGATGAATATTATGATAAATTTATTAATGAATTAATAAATATGTTAATTCAATTAATTAATCTTAATTAGATTTTATACCAAAATATTTCAATATATGATTACCATTAAATAAGTTGATGTGTTCAAAAACTTACTCCACACACAAACTCAAACATAAATTAAACCACAATATATTTAAATAAATAAATAAATATTAAGTAGGACCATCAAATATGAGTCATTAAATTAGTATGAAAAATTATCAGTATCCAAAGTATACAATATTTATATAAAAAGTATAATTGTTACTTTTTATACCTAGGAAATTTAATTCTTATAGCTAAAATAACTAATATGATCATTTTAACTTAGAAATTTATATTTCTAAATATTGTCTTCTTAAAAAATATGAATTTATATTTTAATAAATTTATGATTAATGATGATAGAATAAATTTGATACGAATAATTGGGTAATACTAGTTTAATGAAAAAATTATATTAAATGTCAATGGGGATGGTTAATAATAAAAAAAGGTATTTTCTTATAAATATAGTTTATCATTTAATTTCACTATTTTTATTTGCAAGAATGATTCTGAATTTTTGAAATTTATATTTTAAAAAATCAATTTAATTTTTTCCCTTGTCATGAAAATGTTATATTAGTATAATATTTATGAATTTTTCTAAAAAGATTATTTTTTGTGAATACTGAATATACCGTTTTTGTTAAATATTGACTTTAATGGAATGAAATTTATCTAAGAATAAATTAAATCTAAAAAAACACTTATACTAATAAAATATAAGTTTTATAAGTAACATTATACATTTTAAAAAATAATTTTTTATTTATAAAACTATATTTGAAATTTTAAAATGTAAGTCTCATTTTCTACTAAAACTATATTAATGCATTACCAAATTACTATATTAAAATTAACTTATAACACATTAGTAAATTTAAAATTATTAAAATGATATAAATTTTGGAATCATTAGGTTAAAATAAATTAAAAATAACTATTTTTTAATATGAAATGGTAAATTACTGAGGTAAAAAAAATTTAACACAGAAATATTTAAAATAGTAAAATTGTAAATTCTAATAAAATAGAGTTCAAAAAAACATGTTAGATATTGTTTTTTGAGTAATTTATCTACATTAACGTTTCACCACAAAATATTTCTCAATTTTGGTTCCACGTTACTATAGAGTGACTCCCCATTATTAAATATTTATGGATATTTATAAAAATTACATCTCTTTTCACATGTAATATGGGCCTCTCACTACATCTTCAAAACCACTTCTAATAAAATGTTTAATATAAAAACTGTAAAAATATATACCTTCCATTTTAATATTATATTTCTTCTATTAGATTTTAGTCAAATACTTTTATCCTAAACTCTCTTTTTTTAATCATTTTATCAAGAGAAAATTCAATTTCCTCACATGAGTAGTCTGTTTTAATTAACATCATTCTTTTCTATATTAATATTAAAATTATAATTATCACATATATTTATATTAAAAATTTTATTTGTGATATAATTAATGTTATTATGTTAAAGTAATAATCATTTGCCTCTTTTACCCTCTTCCCTTATGAAAAATAAAAATATGTTTCATTTGTATGTGTTGACTACCACCACCACAAAGCATCATGTTCATTTTCCTTTACTTCCTATCATGGAAAATAACTAAATGGAATTAAAATATAATTATTATATTATTAACTTTTTAAAGATTTTGAATTTATAAATAATATTACTTTTTTCTCCTGGTGTATGGAAACAAAATAATAATCCATGTGTATGTGTAGACTACCTCTTCTATGGAACAATGAATTCAATCATTTATTACGACACCTAATTAATGGTCATATGGAAAATTTTAAAGAATAAATATGACTTTTATGATATTATTAATGGTATATTATTACCAATTAGATAACCTTTCAAGACATAATCAACAAACTATCATCATTAATTCAATCATTCAAAACAAGTGTACTAAGGGGTAAAATGTATTCATATAATGTAATTTTTTCATATCCATTAATTATTCATCTAAATAATTCTATTTCTAATATATAATATTAATAAAATCTAAATAAATTCCTTATTTTCATAGTAAAATTATATTATAAATAAACCACCAAAAAATCATCCATTATTCATGGTATGTTCATGTTTGGGTCGATTTAACTACATACTTTAGCAATAAAATAAATTTATGCCATGGATTGTTATGTGAAAAATAATTAGGGGTATAATATGATATAAATATATGTATAATTATTTTCTATTTTTATAATGGTAACATTAATATTAAACACATTAATTAATAAAAAAAACATTTCTTTATTAAGAATCATTGAAACATGATCATCATCAATTACATCTCCATCGATTATAATAAACATTACCCTTTAATGAAATTATACTTTTATAACAAAAAGGTAATATATGTTTTTCTAATTATAGTAATTTGGGATGATTAAATTTATAAAAATGATTGTTTCCAACACGATGTTTATGAAACTAGTTTAAAACTACCAAGATTACACACACACAAAATCAAAAAATAGATAATAATTAACTAATATAAAAGTAGTGAATAATTATATATTATTAAGATAATAGTTTATAGATAATAATAATTTAATTAAATTGTATATAAACATGGTCTAATTTTTTATACAAGAGGTTAGAGAACATTTTGACTAAACAATAATTAAGGTAAGGGTTTCTTATCTCAAGTTTTAACCACTTGAAGAATATTTCTTATTATACAACATGTTTTATTTTTAATTGTATATATACTACCACTTTAATATTTTTTATCAGGATTCTTTCATTATTCATGATATTAAATGTTTTATTTTAAATCATTTCATTTAAGGGGTTTTTTAATTTAAATATTCTAATGTCATAATTATTTTTTAGTCTTAATTTAAATTCTTTGAAACCCAATACATTTTATGAACCATTTTTAACATTTTATGGTGTATTTAATATCCATGGATTTATTATTTTCATAAATTATTTCAAGTAATATACAATTTAAAATCATATTACCCACCTCAAATGGAAATTGATTCAATTGTTACCCCACTAGTAAGTATTTTTGGTAACTCAACATCGATTCATTAAGTTATGATCATTGTCTTGAACATAATTCTTATAACCTTTGTATATTAAACCCTTTATTGTATTATGTAATATTATTACATTTATTGTATTTATTTCTATACCAACCACATAATTCATTGTTTAATATTTCATACCTTATGGAGTATGCTTCCTATAGGGGATGTTGATAGCTCAAATATCATTTCATTGGGTTTTAAAGTTTTTTATGAAGATTGGTATTCTATCTATGTATTATTACACCATAATATTGTATAATGTGGTGATTTAAAATTTCTTTTTATAAAATTATGCTTTAACACAAATATGGTATCATTACTCATTTTATAATGTGGGTTCTCAACAAAGGTAATTTCAAAATATTTAAAAGATTCATTTCATAATAAAATGTTTTATCTTTATATCCACACATCCTATAGAGTAATTTATGTAATTTTCATGGATTATTATTGGATATTATTTTTATAATTAAAAAAATTCAAAATATTTCTCTTCACCTTTTTAAAACATACTTTTGGAAGTGACATGTATGTTTACATTTTACATCAATGTTAAATGTTTTCTAGAATATTTTTATGTTTTCACCTCCTTTTATATTTTTAATATTCAAATGTACTTAAAATAATTTGATTTATGTCATTTGATTTATTATATAATATATATATATATAAATTTGGGTATTGAACTTGAGGTATGAAACAATTTGTTTGTTGATCTCTTTTTGTGTGATATCATTTAAAGCATTCTTTTGAAATGATGTTTTTCATCTTTGTAATCACCCTTCTATATATCCTTTGTTACACAGGGAATGCGTTATTTTCCGAATATTCAACTTCTCTATATAGATGGATTATGTAATGTTGATTTATATAAAATATATGTTTCATCACTATTTTTTTCTTCCCTAACCTTCAACCGTGAATATGCACAACATTTATTCCAATGCCTTTGCATGGTGAATACCCTATTATCATTCCTTTGATTGATTGGTGTTCTCTTAGATTTTATATATTAATTAATTTTATAAATTATTGAATTAACCATATACCATTATTCAATGTGGTTTTATTAGGAGGGATGATTATATATATATCTATTCCATTTTTTTATTGGGGAAGTATTGAAAATCCATATATTTATTATTTTGATACATATGCTTACTGAATTATTAGGAATGTTGACTATTCATTGTTTAACCTTACGCCTTCTTTATTTATATTATATATAATCATGTTATACATTTTATTGACCTATGAAAAATTTTTATTGTTGCATATGTTTCTATTCTAATAAATAAGCTTAATGGAAAATTTTATTATATTTGTTTTACTCATTATCTCATATGATGAATTAAAAGCACCTAAAAAGGTGATGTATGGGGCCTAATATTATATATATCCTTGATGAAATAGTGGGTATCATGAGACAAACATATTTGGGTATTCGATGTATGCCTAACAATTTTTGAAATATTTCTTGGCTTTGGTATTAATGACAATAATGGTTTTATATAGTGTACTTGACAGTAAGATCAATATGTTTGACATTTTGAATTACATCACCATAAATTCAGTTATTTTAATCCATGAGATAAATTTATTTTCATTACTATCGATGGATATATTATTCCATAAAATTATTTTTATTATGTAGTTATAATGACTACTTATTCCTATTGTAATATTTATTCCAATTTTAGGCCACGGTTGCCTTAGTTTTAAATCTCCCCTTACTGGCCAATTCAGATCACCTGTTATTATGATTAAATTTCCATATATTTGGATGAATATTATTATAATTTATATATCTAACATCATATATTTTTTAAGGAATTTTCAGGATAAGTTTAATACTTGTTATGGAGTGTCTAATACTGGAAAAAAGTCTTTATTTTGTTGATAAAGACATGGGCTTTATAACATTAAGATTTTAGATAATTATTTAATAATATAAACCTAAAAGGTATTTCTAATGTATGAGATGTAATATTTCCATTATATCATTTAGTTATGTTATATTTATTTTAGATAATCTATAGTCAGTAAAGAAATATTGTACATAAGGTATGTGTTTTAGGCACCAGATCTAAGAGTGTAGGTCATGAGCATCATAGTTGGTATTAAAGTCGGGATTATAAAAAATTTAAGTTTAGGGTAATTTTTAGGATAAATTTAGGACTAATATGTTAAGGATGACAATAATATCAAAGCTATATAAAACTCATTATGTTTTTTTAAGTATATTAAATATTTTTGTTATTGGGATAAGAGATCATTAATGAAAATCCTTTGTATAATTCCATGGGGAATATATAAGGTTAATATAAAATCCTTATATTTTGGAAAATTATAGATTGGGAGGTTATCATATAATTAAAATCCCTTTATTTATATTCAAATTTCATGAAATATCTCAGACAAATGTAACATAATAAAATAACTCCAAAAAGTGTGTATTGTGTATTAACTAATTTTTTAACTGATGCATAGAAAAAAATGCATAATTTCACACCTATTTTAACAATCCTAAAGAGAAATTATTTAGTTATAAATAGTCTATTTACAAGTCATTGTGAAATATTTATTTCTTAATTTCCATGTTTAAGAAGTTTGAGAGAAGAATATATAAAATAAATTAGGTTTAATAAAGATTATTATAAAATGAACCACACGAGACATAATTGATATGAAAGTATCAGAGGATGAAATAAAGGTATCATTAGAGAAAAAAATATATAATTGAGATTTTATATTATTTCAATCATTTAATATGATTCTACTAGATATTATGAAAACTATTTGTTTATTATTTTAATGAAATGGGATGAAAAATATGATGTTGACAAATATATGAATCGAGATATCGGTATCTCTTATAACTGAATAAGAGATCACATGTAAATAACTCATAATTTTATTATATACTAATTATAATGTAATGTAAGGACCCGTAATTTCGGAGAATTTTTTTTAATAAAATGGGAATTTTACGAGTCTGTGAAAATTGACGGTGCGTGATTCTGAGTCCCGAAGTGCCCAGAATGAATTTCGGAACTTTTGTTCGGGTATGTTTAGTAAACATGAGAGTGGGTTTTTCTAACTTTTGAACCGGTGCTCGGAATTGAAATCTAATGGCACCGTTGAACTCGTAGTGCCTACATTCGCTTAAAGAGACAATCACCTCGACGGTAGTTAGTCGAGGGTGGAACTTAGTTTTTGGGTTTTTTTGTGAATGAATAAAATAAAAATAAAGATATGTAGCTTTTATTTTTATTTTATTTGTTAAAACCTCAATGTGGAAGTTGAGAAGTGGGGCCCACCAGACCCTAACCTCCCATGAGAGGTTATGGTGGTGGGGACCACCCGAGCCTAACCTCCCATGAGTGGTTATGGTGGTGAGGACCACCCAAGGCATGAACCTCTCAACTCCCTCAGTAAATGTGGGAGAGCCTCTTTAACTCCTCCAATATTAATTATGACAACCCTACTCCACAATAATTAAGCCAACACATCACTTTAATTATTCCAACCTATTAGATTAATTAACCCAATTTTAATTATATGCCAACAAACATAATAGATCACATAATCTATTATTTTGGTGCTACCATTTAATTTTGGTGGAATTGGGAAAGGAGGAGCTTTGGGAGAAATGATCTCTAATGAAGAACGCCAATGAAGAACACCTATCCTTCGATGGTTGCTTCTCCAAACTCTATCAAAGTATTTCTATCGATGCACGAACTGAAAATCGAGGAAAACACCGATGACACCGACGTCCATCTTTTCCCAATGATTCATATTCTTACTTGTGACCTCGTCGATGTCATCAAGCTAATGAGGTAGGTATTTATTTCTATTTTTTTATCACTTCCCATGTACACCCTACTATTTTTTTTTGTGGGTTGGGAACAATCATTGCAGGAGGATAGGATTTGACATTCATGTTCATGTTCTTGATGAGCCATATGCTACCACCCGAACGCGAAGGGTATGGGCCAAACCAATATGGCCCGAACCTTCCACAAATCTTGTGGTGTTCTTCGTGATGGAGGAGGACAACAACCATCCATGTTTGGGGCATGAGAACGGCGTCTGGCACCACCGTCGGCCGCGAAGGCGCAACGGAACCGCCCCGCGGCCACAGCCACTTCCCCGCGGCTTCCGCGCCAATGGCGGCCCTCACTGTTGTATGTATCTCTGCACCGCCGCACGGCCCAGGCACCGCCCCGCGGCCGGACCGCCGCCCCACGGTCGAACCTCCATCCCTGACCGATCTGCCTCATGGACTCACACCCTCGTGACACCCTTCGTGGCCTCGCGGCCACCTGGAGCTCTCCGAGGCCCCTTGCAGCCTACCGGGCCATACCCAGCAGGTCGGGCCGCCCAGCGGGATAGGATGAACCCAATCGGTCGGGCCGCCCAGCGGCCTAGGCATGACCCAGTGGGTAAAGTCGGGTCGACCCAACCTGGATCGCCCCAGGCCGGGTCAGGCCAAGTCGGCCCGACCGGGTCAGACCAGACCCGTGCCCACTACGAACCAATTACATTCTTTTCCATAACTTTGGCACCGGAAGTCCGTTAGATAAACTGTTAGTGGTGTTGGGAACCATGGAGTGAGTCGGTCCCTTTGAGTGACACCCCATTATGATTTGGATTAATATGGGGAATGGTTAGGTTGGATCGAGCACGAATCCAACCGAGCCCCTAGAACTAAAAGGATAATAACTCACAGATCGGGTATCCGATTGACGCGACTTCTGTTATGTTGAGACCCCTATGATGTGGCGGACCATTGAGATACTTCTTTGTGGTAATTCAAGGAAGTTGGAGTATCGACTAGTAGCTTGTGGAGAAAATCCTCCTCGAGACGAGTGAGCATAGTGTGGGAACCCAGTGGCTGGCTGAGACTTGATGACTGCTGACCGTTTCGACTCGGAGTGACTTAACAGTCCTAGTGGGGAGTGCCTTGGGGATGCGGTAGACACACGGTGGGGAGCACCTAGGTGATGCAAAAGACCCATTGTACTCTACAAGAGGAGTACCTCAGTAGGACACGAGGGGGAGCGCCTTGGTGACGAGGTAGACCCACAGTGGGGAGTGCCTTGGTGACGCGGAAGACCCACGGTACTCGACAGGAGTAGTACTTCAGCAGTCCAAGGTTAGTGGGAAGAGCCTCTGTGTGACATGGTAGGCCCACTATACTCAATAGAGGAGGAGTTCTCCAACAACTGGGTTGTTCAATGTTGTGACTTGTATTGTTACTTGATACTACCCCTAGAATAAATTATGTTGTTAGCTGAGTCAGTACCTTTATGTTTTCCTCATGATTGAGATGGATTACTTGATAACTTAGGTATATGTATGGGCATATACCTAAGTAAGGTTATCAATTGATTTTATACTTTGTGTTTTACCCTTGATAGATTTTGTGAGACCTAGAGGGTCTTGGGGTCCCTACTGCGTATCATTATACTCACCTCTACACAGCATTGGCCACACCTTATTGTGTTGGATGCTTAAGACGGAATACACCGACTGATGTTGAGAGTACCAGGACTAGACGGTACCAGGAGGTGGACCATATGGTGTTTCATTACGCAGACGAGACAGGGGGACATGGAGTTTTGAGAAGGAAATCTGTACCTACCCTTCAGGTAGGAACCTCGGAGGATGACCCATCAACTGACTTTCCCTTTTATTCAGTTGTATTGTATCACAGTTGTACTTGTACTTTCCAGTTGGGCTTGTATTATAGCCCCTTTTACTTAATGCACTCACTCTATTTACAGTTCAGTTTACTTGTGTTCCTATCTTGTTGTGTGCTTGGTTACGTGTGCTTACAGGTTATAAAGTTAATGCCTTCCCAGTTTTTGGGAATACGCCTTAGGTGCTAGTCTCTAGCCCCTAACCAATGGAAGGCGGGCTTGGGGTAGTCACGAAACAGGCCCTAGAGGACAGGTCGTGAAAAATTGGTATCAGAGGAGTTGGTTCTACCACAGAACTTAGGATTCTGATCATTATATTTAACGGCAATAGTGTTAAGTGTAGTGAGTGTGGTTATCAGTTTAGGGAAACCAGTGTTGGTGCAGCGGTCGACGTATCCATACACCAGGACCCTAACTTCTGATTTCCGACTTAGTGCATGAAAACACAAGTTGCATGTATTTTTACAAGAGTTTTCTTTGTTGTCTATTGAGCCAGATCACTAGGTATAACTTATTAATAGTGGCTCACCTGTTTCTTTTCAAGATTCCTCCACACAGACAGATAGCTAGGGTTCTGAGAGTTGTATGCACTGATATCCCACTGAGCGACGAGTCCTCGGTGCAGGGCCCTTTTTCAGTAGAGGCACCAGCAGAGGCACCAGTGGTACTACTCCTCGTTGGCCACTGATACCACCATCCCCAATAGTAGACGGTACATGCCCCTTGAGGGCATTGCACGAGTTCTAGCGCCAGAGGCCACCTAGTTTTAGGAGAGAGATGTACCGCAGGTGGATGAGGGTTTGCTGGAGGCTGTGGTGAGAGTCTTCCAACTCCAAGGGACACCAGCCGATCTCATGGTGATCCCTTTCACCATCCTTCTACAGGCATAAGTAGGCAGATGGTGGAGTTTGATGCTCCAGGTTCATGATGAGGTGACGCTTCTCTGGGTAGACTTTGAGAGACTATTTTGGGTAGAGTTTGTCCCATCGACTCTTCGTGTAGTAGTCATAGAGTAGCTTCTTCATCTTCATGAGGGAAGAATGTTTGTGGATTAGTACTCAACGAGTTTCACTAACATCTCATGCTACTCCACAGATATGGTGCAGGACCATTTCTTCAGGGCTCGGACCTTCAATCAGGGGCTCAGGAGAGAGATCAGGGCTTCGATGATCTAACTCATCATCTCGATGCAGGCGAGGGTATTAGAGAGAACCCTCTTGGTGGAGTGTTTCTTGGCTGAGGAGTCACCAGCAGTGAGACCCACTACCAGTCATCACGTAGCTGAGTCTTCTGTAGCTGGAAGCAGACAGACGTCATAGTGGTCCAAGAGGACCAAACCTCTAGTTGGATGACTGTATGACTCGGGATTGGTTGTGTGGGGGAACCTGAGGCAGAGCCATTTATACCAGGAGCGGGCAATGTTTCACATGCGCTAGATAGAGTCCCATGGGTCGTGACTGTCTGACCCGTCGTACGGATGATCAGCTGACGGTTGAAGGACCACCCATGCAAAGATAGAGGTTCGACCGAGGAGGTCTGCAGGGAGTAGGCGGATGTGGCAGGGGATCTGTCCGTGCAGCTGGCGGTGGGTGATGATTTGAGATTTTACCACCACCACCACCATAAGGTCAACCCCGACCGTAGGGAGCAGGTGGATAGGGGAGAGCTCAGCTCTAGGCAGCTAAGTCCTATGATCAAGGTTCTTCAAGGATTATATGAGGTACGATCCATGTCTACTCCACCATAGTTGTAGTACTTATAGGAATAGGTTCCATACATTCTTTTATTTCCACTGCCCTCTTTCGGAGCTCGGAGATTCTGATTGAGTCATTGTCTTGATCCTTACAGCTAGAGACTTTTACAGGAGTAGATTCGATGATTATGCACTAGTTTCGGCAGTGCGAGCTTACTCTAGGAGGCGAGAGCTTCAGCTGGGATCTTCTAGTAATGGTGTCAAGGCCTTACGACGTCATCATGGGTATGGACTATTTATCTACAGTTCATGCTTAGAGGAACTGTATTAGGCGCAAAGTGTGGTGTGTCCGCATGGATGGGACCGGGTTTACATTCACCAGCGAGAAGGGAGCCTTTACAGCGTAGGATGTACTTGACCGGAGGAGACTGCAGCTGATCACTCATCAGTTGTCTAGCCATGCCCTCGGAGCTGTTGATGTGGAGAGTCTAAGCTATCATATAGTGGTGGACTAGTAAGCAGATGTTTTCCCTGATGATGTTCTGGGTCTTCCTCCTCGGTGAGAGGTGGAATTTTACATTGACTTGTACCCTGGGACGGCACCGATATCTACACAAACATATCGAATGGCTCCCACAGAGATTTGTGAGCTTCAGTTACAGCTAGAGGACTTGCAAGGGAAGAGATTAATTTGGCCCGGTGTTTCTCCTTGGGCAGCCCCGATTCTATTCACCAAGAAGGAGGATGGGAGATTGAGGCTTTGTGTTGATTATCGGCGCCTGAACTTGGTGTCCATGAAGAACAAGTACCCACTCCCGAGGATTGATGACCTCTTTGTTCAGCTGAAGGGAGCACAGTGGTTCTCGAAGATTGACCTCAGATCAGGCTATCACCAGCTCAGAGTACGAGATGAGGATGTGCAAAAGATATCCGTCAAGTGTCGGTACGACCATTAAGAGTTCATGGTTATGCCATTCAACGTGACCAATGCTCTAGTAGTGTTCATGGGACTCATGAACAAGATCTTTCAGCCATTCCTTGATCACTTTTCAGTGGTCTTCATCAACGACATTCTGATCTACTCGACTACTGAGGAGGAGCATGCCTATCATTTGAAGGTAGTACTAGACACACTCTGAGAGCACTATCTTTATGGTAAGCTCTTAAAGTTCCAGTTCTGGATCTGATAGGTTCACATTATGGGACATGTCATATAGAATGATGGATTTTTAGTGGATCTAGCAAATATTGAGGCGGTACTTGCTTGGGAGCCACCAAGGAGTGTGACAGAGGTATGAAGTTTCTTGGGTTTGGCTAGATATTACCAGAGGTTTGTGCCATATTTCTCCAAAATTGCGACACCACTATAAGCCTTAAAGAAGAAAGGTAAACCCTTGGTTTGGTCAGAGATATGCCAGTAGTGTTTTCCGGAGATGAGGCAGAGGCTGACTAGTGCCCCCATATTGAGGCTACTGGAGGAGGTCCTAGGGTATGTAGTCTACTGTGACGCATCCAGGACCGGACTCGGGTGTGTTCTGATATAGGAGAGATCATTGATCACATATGGTTCTCTAAATCCAATATATCATGATCAGAACTATGATACCCATGACCTGGAGTTATCAGCAGTGGTCTTCACCCTGAATATGTGGTGACACTCTCTGATGGGAGAGCGTTTTACATTGTACTTTGATCATAAGAGTCTCAGGTATATCTTTTCTCAGAAGGACCTGAATTTGATACAGTGATGTGTCTTGAGTTCCTCCAGGACTATGACTTCGAGATAGTCTATACTCCTGGGAAGGAGAATGTTGTAGTACATACACTCCGCAGGAGGTCTGGTATAGAGCTACTAGGTGAGCCAATGGAGAATCTGTCCGCTTTAAAGATATCCTTTGTGGATAGAGATAGGGCAGTTCTTCTACAGTCTCTTATAGTCACTCCCCCACTTCTTCAGCAAGTCAGGGAGGCACCACGTGGGGATGCTGACTACGCGGCACAACGTGCTCTGATAACTACAAGACAGGAACCTGATGGATTTTTTGAAGGTGGAGAGCACGTCTTCCTCTTCAGAGGACGTACAATGGTACCAATGTCACTTTAGGGGGAAGTGTTGATGGGGTTCCACAAATCCCCTCTAGCGGTACATCCAGGAGTGGCGAAGATGTGCCATGATCTTTGAAGATAGCACTGGTAGCTAGGAATGAAGAAATAAGTAGAAGAGTGTGTCTCTCGGTGCCTCAAATGTTATCAAGTGAAGGAGAAGCATCAGGTACTAGCAGGCTTGGTTCATCCTTTAGAGGTCACAGAGTGGAAGTTGGATGTGATATCCGTGGACTTTGTGACAGGACTTCAACGTACATCCAGGGGACATGACTCGATTTGGGTGATCATTGACCGACTCACCAAGTCATCCCACTTACTACCAATCAGATAGCAGGGTTCAGTAGAGATCATGGGACACCTCTATGTGAAAAAGATTATGTAGTTACATAGAGTACCCTTGATGATTGTCTCTAATCGTGATGCATGTTTTACTTCATGGGTATGGAAGGAGTTTCAGGAGGATTTTTGGATGCAACTTCGTTTGAGCACTGCCTTCCATCCCCAGATGGATGGTCAGACTCAGTGGACCATTCACACCCTCTAGGACATGTTGTGTTCTTGTATCCTTGACATCGGTCGCATCTGGGAGGATCACTTACCATTGATGGAGTTTTCATAAAACAACAGCTATCACTCAACCATTGGGATGACACCTTTTGAGGCGTTGTACGGGCAACCTTGCAGATCACCTTTGTGCTGGATTAACCCAGGGGAGTCAGCACTAGTGGGACCAGAGATGGGACGGGATACCAAAAAGAAGGTGCAAATCATCCAGGAGGGGATGAAGACTACACAGAGCAGGCAGAAGTCGTATGCCTATAGGAGATGGAGACCTCTGGAGTTCGAGGATGGAGACCACATCTTTCTACTGGTCTCACCCCGATGAGGACTATAGAGATTTGGTCGAGGTAGAAAGTTATATCTGAGGTTCATCAGACCTTTTCAGGTCCTCAGAAAAGTTGTCGAGGAGGCATACTGATTATCTCTTCCACCTCAGTTGCACCGGGTGCATGATGTCTTCCACGTGTCCCAGCTGAGGAGATACGCACACAACCCTTCTCACATCATCGACCACGGAGAGCTGGACATTGACAACAGGGATACTTTTATAGATGTTTTAGTGGAGATTGAGGATTGACAAAAGTGAGTCCTTCGTGGACGTTTTATACCTCTGGTGCGCGTTCGCTGGCAGTACGGAAACCTCCATGAGAGAACATGGGAGGAGGAGGCTCAGATGCGTGCTCAGTACCCCCCTTGTTTACCTAGTTTGAGTTTTGGATTACGAGGACATAAATCCCTTAGGTGGGGAGAATGTGAAGAGCTGAAATTTCTGTGAATTGTTTTTATTAAATGGGAATTTTTCAAGTCTGATAAAATTGATGGTGCGTGATTCTAAGGCCCGGAGTACCCGGAATGAGTTTCTAAACTTTTGTTTGGGTATGTTTAGTAAACGTGCGAGTAGGTTTTTCTAAATTTTGAACCAGTGCTCGGAATTAAAATCTAAGGGCACCATTGAACTCGCAGTACCAGTATTCACTTAAAGAGACATTCACCTCGACGGCAGTTGGTCGAGGTTGGAAGTTATTTTTTGGGTTTTTCATGAATGAATAAAATAAATGTAAAGTTGTGTAGATTTTATTTTTATTTTATTTGTTAAATCTCCATGTGGAAGTTGAGAAGTGGGTAACACTAGACCTTAACCTCCCATAAGATGTTATGGTGGTGGGGACCACCCGATCCTATCCTACCATGAGAGGTTATGGTGATGGGGACCACCCGAGGCCTAAACCTCTCAACTCCCTCATTAAATGTGGGAGAGCCTCTTCAAATCCTCCAATATTAATTTTGCCGACCCTTCTAAATAATAATTATGCAAACTCACCACTTTTATTCTGCCATCCTATGAGATTAATTAACCCAATTTGAATTATATGACAACAAACATAATAGATCACATAATCTATTATTTTCGGGCTACCATTTCATTTTGGTGGAATTGGGAGAGGATGATCTTTGGGAGAAAATCTCTCCAATGAATAATACCAATGAAGAACTCCTCTCCTTTGACGATTTATTCTCAAAACTCCTTCGAATGATCTCCATCGACAAATGAACCGTCAATCGAGGAGAATGTTGACGACACTGACGTCCATCGTTTCCCAACGATTCATCTTCTTCCTTGTGACCTCATTGAAACCATAAAACAAATGAGTTAGGGGTTTATTTCTATTTTTTTATCACTTCCCATGTACACCCCTTCTATTTTCTTTTATGGGTTGGGAATAATCATTACGGGAGGATAGGATTTGATGTTCATGTTTAAGTTCTTGATGAGCCATATGTTACCACCATAACACAGAAGGTATGGGCCAAACCGACATGGCCTGACCCTTTCGAAAATCTTGTGGTGTTCTTTGTGATGGAGGAGGATAGAAACTATCCATGGTTGGGGCACGAGAATGGGGGTCGGCACCACCGCCGGCCGCGATGAAGTCGATGGCGCAACGGCGCTGTCCTGCGGCCACTACCGCCACCTCGCGGCCTCTGCGCCGACCGTGGCCACCGTCGCCATTCATGGCTCTGCACCGCCCCATGGTCATGGCACCGCCCAGCGGCCGAGGTGTTTCCCCATGGCCGGGGCACTTCCCCGCGGCTGGACCACCGCCCCGTGGCCAGACCGTCAGCCCACGGCTGAACTACCGTCCCCGGCCGAGCAACCCCATAGCCTCATTCCCTCCCGGCACCCTCTGCGGTATCACAGCCACCCGCAGCCCTCTACAGCCCCTCACGGCCTACCGGGCCACCCAACTGGTCGGGCTGAACCCAACAGGCTAGGCTGAAACCAATGGGTCGGGCCGACCAGCGGGCCGGGCCGGACCTAGTGGGTCAGGCCGGGTTGACCCGAACCGGGTCCGCCCAGGATGAGTTGGTCTGACCGGGTCAGACCAGACCCGAGCCCACTACAACCCAATTACATTCTCTCGCCATAACTTTGGCATCGGACATCTGTTGAATGAACTGTTAGCGGCATTGGTAACCTTGGAGCGAGTCGGTCCCTTTGAGTGATACCCTAATGTGATTTGGATTAAGATGGGGAATGGTCGGGTTGTGTTGAGCACGAATACAACCAGGCCCTAGGGACTAAGAGGTTAATAACTCATAGACCAGGCGTCCAATTGACGAATAGTCTATTACGTTGAGACCCCTATTATGTGGCCGACCTTTGAGATACTTCTTCAAGGGACTTCGTGGCAGTTAGAGTATCGACCAGTAGATTTTGGAGAAGATCCTCTCAAAGACGAGTGAGCATAGTGCGGGAACCCAGTGGCTGGATGAGACTTCAGGACTACTGACCATTTCGACTCAGAGTGACTTGACAGGCCTAGTGGGGAGCGCCTTGGTGACACGGCAGACCCACGGTGAGGAGCTCCATGGTGACGCGGTAGACACATGGTACTCAACAGGAGGAGTGCCTCAGCAGGCCATGAGGGGGAGTGCCTTGGTGACACGGCATACCCACGGTGGGGAGTGCCTTGGTGATACGACGAAACCACGATATTCGATAGGAGGAGTACCTCAGCAGTCCAAGGTTAGTGGGAAGCACCTCTGTGCGACACGGTAGGCCCACTGTACTTGATAGAGGGGGAGTTATCCAGCAGTTGGGGTGTTCGACGTTGTGACTGGGATTGTTACATGATACTACCCCTAGAAAAAATTCTGGTGTGATCTAAGTCATTTGCTCTTGGTTTTCATCTTGACTGATATGGATTACTTGATAACTTAGGTATATGTGTGGGAATATACCTAATTAAGGTTATCTTTTGATTTTATACTTTTAATTTTATCCTTGATGGATTTTGTGAGACTTAGAGGGTCTTGGGGTCCCTATTGAGTATCATTATACTCACCCCTGCATGGGCTATGTTTGAACCTTATTGTGTTGGAAACAGATGATGGACATCGATGATTGCGGCTGAGAGTACTAGGACTGGACCGTAGCTGGAGGTGGACTATACGGCGTGTAGGTATGCAGAGGAGACAGGTGGACGTGGAGTGATGAGGAGGCTATATATAAGGACATGGCCTTAAACATTACTTATTATTGAATTAAATGAATAATTCATATAGAGGATCTTTTCAGGTTTTGTGTTTTAGAGAATTAGGACATAACTATTACATCTCAAAAGATTACAAAGTAGACACTTCTAAAAAGTTTCCATAAAATAAAAACTCTTAAAAAGAAACTTGTCTAGTTCCATGTTTTAGATAGCATGAAATTTACTTGTTCTCAACCTTGACCCTATTCCACATTAATTTCTGTGAAAAACATTTCAAAAAAACATGGGTTGAGCCTAAAAATCTCAATAAGGGATACACAAAGAAGGAGAACTGTTAGTTTTTCGAAACAACAAGTAAACCATGAGTACTTTATAAAAGTAATACTTTTCACCTTTATGAAGTAGTATAAACTCTTCAATGAATAAAATATCATTACTTATGCTTTTGTAACCAAAATATTACCATAAAACCCATATACATAACATATAAAGGTAACTTGGGACATAAACATACTTAAATGGAATAACCATCCGGTCAACTTCCACACATATCATTTAATGGAATAGCCATACGGCTGACTTCCATACCCAATGCATTGGAGTTTATAACAAAACCACCCATCCTGGTATTCACGGCACCACCCGTCATATGGTTTATCACATAACCACCCATAAAATGTCCAAGTACCATTATAAAATTATAAGACATAAAACAAATATAATGGAAAGAAAACATTTCCACATTTCGGTCACAATATATCACTAAAATATATTTTCATAACAAATCCATTATAAAAAACTAGTTTCAATACCAAAATACGTAAAAACTTATATGGTTTTTATTTACTTTTAAATACATTACGGCTTGTTGAGGAATCCAAAGTCCAAATAATACTCACGGCGGATGAAAAGGTCGTTGTCACCGCATACGTTAAAAGAAACATTCATTTTTGTCATTTTGTAAAACGCTTCGTAGAAAAAGATTCCTTTTGTATAAAATTAAAAGTCAAATGGTTTTATACACCGTATAAAATAAAGTCTTGTATTAGAAAAATATATAACTCAATGAAAGGAGATTGAGGCGAAGTCCCTTACAAAGAAGGTATCCTTGGATTAAGGATAAATAAATTACATAATTATGTGTGAAAAAAGAATACACCAAATATGAGTGGATATTAAGTGTAAAACAATCAGGGGTCATTCACACATATTCATAGAATGACATATTCAAGGAGCACAAGCTTATCCCAAAGAATCAAAATTGGGTTAAGAAGTTCCCTTGCAAAAATTCGACAACCTAACGGCGTCACTTCAAAATTCAGAAAATGAGTTGATGAGAGATAAAAAGGGAATATCATCACTTGTACATTAAATTTACAGTAATAAGGATATATGAGAACATATCCCAACAAAAGAATATTTAAATTAAAATACATAACAAAAATAAGTCTTTTTAAAGAAGAGGAGGGTGAAAGGTCCCCTTACCGATTTGGGTAACTTTCGAAACGTACACCCCATGGAAGAAGGGTCATACAATGAAGATGTAAATACCCATAAATGAAATTATACTACACAAAGAGTATAATAATGGTTATTACATACACTACTCAAAGGAAATAGTGTCAAATGTAGCATAAATGTCACAGGAATAAAAGTGAGATGAAAAATCCCTTACGAAAACTCGGCAGCCTAACGACGCCACTTAAAACTTCCAAAAATGGATTTATGAGATCAAATAGGGTCTCTCATAATATGAACATAAAAAGTACGGTATGAGGAATATAAAAGAACATCCCAAAACATAAGAAATATGATCTTAAAATAAATGACATAAAAGATAGTACTTAAAAAGAAAGGGTGGGGCAGGATCCCTTACCTCAAGTCCGACTTGTCTTGTTCGTTTCTTTATATTCCTGAATAACAAAATTTTGTTAATTTAAAATTTCTTAAGGACCTCCTTTAAAGATTATTATTCAATTCATATCACATATTAAAATTTTACAATAATGGGTTAATAATGTGAGTTCATATCAAACGTCTTTGTAGATGTTTGGTACATGAGTCAAAATTGAGTTTGTTGGAAAAATATTTTCCATGAAGTTATAAGTACTTCATCTCCAGAATATTATCAATGATTTAAATATAATATATATCAATTATATGTTCATTTTATACTATTCCATAACATTTGTAGATAAAAAATGAAATGCACCGTTCATGGAGACTTTAGGTCGTACATACGCATGAACGCTACTTTCATTTCTTTGTCATATTAATGGAATTAAAACTAAATGAGAGATATATATATTATAATTACAGAATGATATCTATAATTTATATGTAATATATTACATATATATCCATTATATATATGTACTTATAATATTACATAACATTTGGAGATAAGAAATGAAATGTACTGTTCATGGAGACGGTAAGTCGTACGTACGCATGAACGCTACATTCATTTATTTATTTTTTGTATTCAATGGAATGAAATAATAATTATATAAAGGTATATTATAATTATAGTAGTATATCATATGTAATACCATTAATTCCATCCTTTATACATCCCAAATATGGCATTAACGAATCAAATCACTTTGAGGGGGCGGTAGTCCGCACTTCCTAAAATGAAGATATTGTGTTTACCCATAATGGAAACCATAAAGGTATGTCATAAATGAAAAATACAGAAGCTTAAGAAAAACATAAACATATTATATATCATATATAAATATAGTTACATCTTAATGGCCACCTTTGAAGGTGTTAAAAGAATATTGAACAATCATCGTTTCGTTAGGCAGTAATTCGTCATCCATAGAAACAGTATGTTCTTTAACCATTAGATGGAGGTGTGTGAAATTGTAGCTATAAGCTTTCTTATAACAACATCCTAGTATATTTAAGATAGTTTCTTTGTTATAAATAAAAGTAATAAAAAGATTTTAGGGGGTTGGAGAAGCAAAATAAATCAAAAGAACACAAGTGAAGACATTACCTTAAAATCGGGTAACTCCTCTTGGTTTGAACCAAAAAAGTTTCTTGAAGAGCATTATTCCTAAGGTGAGGCTTCAAGGATGAATATAGGGATGTGGAGAGATGAAATTCGCTGGGTTTGGCCTAGCCAAACGCTTGATAGGCGTGGGTAAGGTGGTAGAGGAGGTGGCCTTTTATAAGAGGAGAGGAGGGGCACTCTTGGAAAGTAAAGAAATGTTACTTTATATTAAAATGAGTTTCGGATTTTTAAGGTCCCACATTGATATATTTAAAGGATAAGGTTATAACTGTTATAAATACACTCATAAATAGTTTTTTTACAACTGTAGGTATTATAGTTTATATTATCTTTTCATATTATTTAAATCGTTAAATAATGAGGTAATCGCTACATCATCATGGTGTCAGAAATAATTTAATTTATTTAATGTCTAAAAATTATAAAAAAAATATAATGATGTAGGAAATATTATTATAGTTCCAATGAATAATTATAGTCAAAATTATGACTTGTATAACCCCATGTAAAAATTGTTTTAGCAAAACAATACATGTTTGTGACATTTTTATTTTAACTTTAAATAAAAACTTATTAATGTCATTTTCCTACCAATGTGGCTCCATGGGGTCCCCAAGTTGACCCATATATTTTCTTGGTCGGACATGATACATCCAATAAAGTTAGGACATGTTTATAGGTCATTTCATATTATTAAAACATTATTTTTACCTTAAATTACACTAATTACCTCTAATCGCGATTAATAAAACTTAAAAGTTACTATTCACCAAAAATTATTTTATTCTCATGGAACCACATTTTACTTCTTAATGAAAACCATGTATGTATGATTTTTGAAAATCAAATCACAGAAGTGGTAAAGTTTCATTTAAATGGAAAATCAGTTTCTTTAACTACCACTTAGTGGTTTCACTATTCATCAAAAATTGACGTTTTTCAAAAAAACCAAAAATTCAGCCTAAGATATATTTGATATTCAGAATTAAAAAATGATGTCTATTTTAAAAAATTCAAAACATATATGTTGCATTAATTAATTTAATAATTAATTCCCACTGTCAAAACAAATAGCGTGTTTTTAATAAACAATATCTATTAAAATATTGATACTAGTTTAAGTCCAATTTCAAAGTGAAATTAATTCCAATGACCACCATTGGATTAAATGGTAAAAAAATATTCTAAATACACTTTAATATCAATTAAAAATATAATATTTCCATATACATAAATCAGATTAAAATAAGTTTTTGAATTAAAATGCAACATTTTCACTAAAAATGATCTTTATCTGAAAAATAACAAAAATTTACACAAAGTAAATTTTGATGTCCAGATTCTAAAGAATGATTTTATTTTGTCAAATACAACATATAAAATTGTCAAACGTATATTTAAAAAGGGTTCTCCATCAAAAGGTGGTTAATCGACCTTTTAAATAATATTAGAAGATTTATGCTTAAAATTGTATTCATTCACATTTTAACATTTATTTTAAAAAGTAAAAAAAAAATTGAAAAACATATATAATCATTTTGTAGTTAGTTCTGTCCATTACCGCCATTACAATGTCTAGGTGTTAACTACCATTTAAAATAATATTATTTTATTGTTATAATGCAACGTAAGATTCCAATGGAACTCGTTGTTGCGTATTGGGTAAGTCGTTCAGCATATTGTTCCCTTTAAATTAATATTAACATTTTATTCACAAATAGGGATAAATATAAAAATTTCATATTCTTTATTTACCTGGGGTTTTACATCCTTCCCCCCTTTTTAGAATTGCGTCCTCGCAATTTTAAAATTGGGCTCAGAAACTTCATTTAAAGTCTCACATCGGAACAAGAGTCGGTAAAAGAATCACTTTAAAAGAAAGAAAGAGATGTACAGAGGTCACTCGAGTTAACCCATACTAGGATTCCATGTAGGAAAAAATGGATATGGGAGAAAAATCAAAGGGTCATGTTCTGAGGGAGAGTGATAGAAAACATGTTTAAGAAAAAATTAACCCCAATAAAATCACAAACTTGTGGTGGGTTAAACGGTATTTGATTCCCCAGTAGGAAAAGTTAATAGACAACATTTTTGTTTTAAGTTACTTTTCATTGAGGAATTTATTTTTGATCTTAAGGAAGCATACTTACTTGTCATGTTGACTTTCAACTTTTACTAGATTTCTTACAAAAACTCATACTTTCCCCAAATGATGAGTATTTAGGAAGAGTTGTTCACATTAAGAGTACTCTAATAAAATTCTAGAGAATCACATAATCCACAAAAGAGAACTATATATTTCCCATGTCTTTAGACCCTTACCAAAACAAAAATTGTTAGAACAAGATCAGATGATCCAGAAAATGATAACCCTTTATAAAAAGAAAATCTATTCTTAATCTCTAAAATTTGTCCAACAAGACCCAAAGTTCAAAGAAGACCATTTAATAAACAATTTGTCCATAAAATTCTTCAAAGTAAACCAAATTAATATTGAAACAAAAATATTTTAAGAATTTAATCACATAGTCTTCCAAGGTACAAATTAACATTTATCTCCAAATAACATCAGTTTCTCTTAAAGTCTAATATTGAAAAGTAATTAACCTAATCACATATCCTCCATGATAGGTTAATAATTTCCATAGATAACCCAAAATTAACTTACTCTTAATTCATAAAATCATCTAACTAAAAGAATAAGTCATACTAACCAGGGACTTCATGTAGTCCAGTGGTAGGTGATAAATACCAGTCGCACTTTGGTTGTGGGTTCGATTCCCACAGCTTTGTCCGACGCAACGGGATGTCACACGGTCTACGTGTTGTCCTTTTTATAAAACTACAAAAATAACCCTAACATGTTTTAAACTCAATAGTTTCCTTATACCTCTCATTTTCATCCAAATTAATTACGATCTCAACATTGTAATTCCTGAAGTCTTATTTCACCACCATAAGATAAAATAAAATGATTCCCAAAATGAATAACAGCAAACCTTGATCATGGCGTACACTAGGTTTCATCGTCATATTGTTCACATAGGTAGAAGTCCCATGCATTACAACAATGATTTAGAGATCCTTCAAAATCATTTGCTTCCTCCATCCAAATATACCTTGTACAATATGGGTCATATGGGTGTTCACAGAAAAACAGTTTTGGAAAATAATCATGTATGACATATAATTCCAAAACATCTGATAAAACATGATTTCTATAAAATAGTCGGACAGAATTTGAGTTGAAACATTGTATTATTGGTCATTTTAAAATACCATAAGTATGTTCTAAGAGACTATATTTTAAAAGAAAATATAAATAGGTTGCGCAAGGGTCTCCCTCCTCAGCACCATTTTTAAAATAATAATATGCTTAAAATTCTTGTGATAAGGTAAAATATTTAAAAATACCTTGATAATATTTACCTTTCTTGAAAATATGAGAATATTGTGAAAATAGTATTTGTCTAAATACAACCCATGATCCACGATGATAACGAGGTATAGTGAAGGTGTTTGATATCTCAAACAACTGCTTGAAAGTGAGTTGCATGCTAGAAAAAGTTTCACAATCCTCCGAACATGACTTTGAAATAATTATTGCAAGCATGTCATCAGGAAGAGATAGGAATGTCGTTTGAGATCCTCCTCCTTCCATTCGTAACTAACTTTACTTGACCTGAAAAAATTTATAAAACAAGGATTTAACTGAAATAATAGATATAGGGACTAACCATGTGTCTAATAAAAACTCCTAATCCCTAATATTGTCTAAACCGACCATTGATACCAAATATAAGGACCCAGCCTTAAACATTACTTATTATTGAATTAAATGAATAATTCACATAGAGGATCTTTTTAGGGTTAGAGTTTTAGAGAATTAGGAAATAACTATTACATCTCAAAAGATTACAAAGTAGACACTTCTACTAAGTTTCCATAAAATAAAAACTCTTAAAAAGAAACTTGTCCAGTTCTATGTTTTAGATAGCATGATGTTTCCTTGTTCCCATCCTTGACCCTATTCCACATTAATTCCTGTGAAAAAAAATTCAAAAAAAACTTGGGGTGAGAATAAAAAGCTCAGTAAGGGATACACAAAGAAGTAAAACTGTTAGTTTTTCAAAACAATAAGTAAACCATGAGTACTTTATCAAAGTAATAATTTTAACCTTTATGAAGTAGTATGAACTCTTCAATGAATAAAAGATCATTACTTACCCTTTTTTAACCAAAATATTACCATAAAACCCATATACATAACATATAAAGGTAACTTGGGACATAAACATACTTAAATGGAATAACCATCCAGTCGACTTCCACACATATCACTTAATGGAATAGCCATACGGCCGACTTCCATACCCAATGCATTGGAGGTTATAACGTAACCACCCATACTGGTATTCACGGAACCACCCGTCATATTGTTTATCACGTAACCACCTGTCAAATGTCCAATTACCATTATAAAATCATAATACATAAAACAAATATAATGGAAAGAAAACATTTCCACATTTCGGTCACAATATATCACTAAAATATATATTTATAACAAATCCATTATAAAAAACCCATTTTCAATACCAAACTACATAAAAGAGTATATTGTTTTTATTTACTTTTAAAAACATTACGGCTTGTTGAGGAAGCCAAAGTCTAAATAATACTCGCGGTGTCGGAAAAAGTCGTTGTAACCGAGTACGTTAAAAGAAAAATTCCCTTTTGTCATTTTGTAAAATGTTTCGTAGAAAAAGATTAATTTTTTATAAAATAAAAATTCAAAGGGTTTTATACACCATATAAAAGAAAGTATTGTATTAGAAAAATATATGCCTCAATGAAAGGATATTGAGACGAAGTCCCTTACAAAGACTGTATCCTTGTATTAAGGATAAATCAATTACATAATTATGTCTGACAAACGAATACACATAATATAAGTGGATATTAGGTGTAAAACAATCAGAGGTAATTCACACATATTCATATAATGACATATTCAAGGATTACAAGTTTATCCCAATGAATCCAAATTGGGTTAAGAAGTTCCCTTGCAAAAATTTGACAGCCTAACGGCGTCACTTCAAAATTTAGAAAATGAGTTCATGAGAGATAAAAGGGGTATCTCATCACTTGTACATTAAATTTACAGCAATAAGGATATATGAGAACATATCACAACAAAATAATATGTAAATTAAAATACAAAACAAAAAGAATCCTTTTTAAAGAAGAGGAGGGTGAAAGGTCAACTTACCGATTTGGGTAACTTTCGAAACGTACACCCCATGGAATAAGGGTCATGAAATGAAGATGTAAATACCCATAAATGAAATTATACTACAAAATAGTATAATAATGTTCAGTACATACACCACTCGAAGTAAATAGTGGCAAACGTAGCATAAATGTCACTGGAATAAAAGTGAGATGAAAAATCCCTTACGAAAACTCGGCAGCCTAACAACGCCACTTAAAACTTCCAAAAATGGATTTATGAGATCAAATAGGGTCTCTCATAATTTGAACATAAAAATTACAGTATGATTAATATAAAAGAACATCCCCAAACATAAGAAATATGAGCTTAAAATAAATTACATAAAAGAGTGTACTTAAAAATAAACAGAGGGGTAGGATCCCTAACCTCAAGTCTGACTTGTCTTGTTCGTTTCTTTATATTCTTGAATAATAAACTTTGGTCAATTTATAATTTCTTAAGTACCTCCTTTAAATATTATTATTCAGTTCATATTACATATTAAAATGTTATAAAAATGGGCTAATAATGTGAGTTCATATCAACGTTTTTGTCGATGTTCGGTACATGAGTCAAAATTGAGCTTGTTGGAAAAGAATTTTCCATGAAGTTATAGGTACATCATCTCCAGAATATTATAAATGATTTAAATATCATATATATCCAGTATATATTCATTTTATACTATTCCATAACATTTGGATATAAAAAATGAAATGCACTGTTCATGGAGACGGAAGGTCGTACGTACGAATGAACGCTACTTTCATTTCTTTGTCATATTAGTGGAATTAAAACAAAATGAGAGATATATATATTATAATTCCAAAATGATATCCATAATTTAGATGTAATATATTAAATATATATCCATTATATATATGTACTTATAATAGTACATAACATTTGGAGATAAGAAATGAAATGTACCGTTCCTGGAGACGGTAAGCCGTACGTACGCATGAACGCTACTTTCATTTATTTTTATTGTATTAAATGGAATGAAATAATAATTATATAAAGGTGTATTATAATTCCAGTAGGATATCATATGTAATACCATTAATTACATCCTTTATATGTCCCGCATATGGCATTAACGAATCAAATCACTTTGAGGGGGCGGTAGTCCGCACTTCCTAAAATAAAGATATCACGTTTAACCATAATGGAAACCATAAAGGTATGCCATAAATGAAAAATACCAAAGCATAAGGAAAACATAAACATATTATATATCATATATAAATATAGTGACATCTTAATGTCCACCTTTGAAGTTGTTAAAATAATATTTAACAATCATCGTTTCGTGAGGCAGTAATTCGCCATCCAAAGAAACAGTATGTTCTTTAGCCATTAGACAGAGGTGTGTGAAAGTGTAGCTCGAATCCTTCTTAGAAAAAATCCTAGTATATTTAAGATACTGTTTTTGTTACAAAAAAAAGTAATAAAAAGGTTTTAGGGGTATGGAGAAGCAAAATAAATCAAAATAACACAAGTGAAGACATTACCTTAAAATCGGGTAACTCCTCTTGGTTTGAACCAAAAGGGTTTCTTGAAGAGAATTATTCCAAAGGTGAGACTTCAATGATTAAGAGAGGGTTGTGGAGAGATGAAATGGGTAGGGTTTGGCCAAGCAAAAGGCTTGAGATGTGTGGGTATGGTGGTAGAGGTGGGGACCTTTTATAAGAGGAGAGGAGGGGCACTCTTGGAAAGTAAAGAATAGTTACTTTATATTAAAATGCGTTTCGGATTTTTAAGGTCCGACATTGTTATATTTAGAGGCTAAGGTGATAAGGGTTAGAAATATACTCATCCAATAGGTTTTTTTCAAGGTTAGGTCTTAGATTTTATATTATCTTTTCATTATATTTAAATCGTTAAATAATGAGGTAATCATTGCATCATCATGGTGTCATAAATAATTTAATTTATTTAATGTCTAAAAATTATAAAAAAATATCATGATGTTGGAAATATTTTTATATTTGAAATGAATATTTATAGTCAAATTTATGACATGTATAACCTCATGTAAAAATTGTTTTAGCAAAACAATACATGTTTGAGACATTTTTATTTTAACTTTAAATAAAAAGTTATTAATGTCATTTTCCTTCCAAATTGGCTCCATGGGGTCCACAAGTTGACCCGTGGATTTTCTTGGTCGTCCATGACACATAAGATAAGGGTAGTACATGTTTCTAGGTCATTTAATATTATTAAAACATTATTTTTACCTTAAATTACACTAATTACCTCTAATCGCGATTAATAAAACTTAAAAGTTACTATTCACCAAACAATTATTTTAATCTCATTGAACCACATTTTACTTCCTAATGACAACCATGTATGTCAGATTTTTGAAAATAAAATCACAGAAGTGGTAAATGTTCATTTAAACAAAAAATCGGTTTCTTTAACTACCACTTATTGGTTTCACTATTCATCAAAAAATTGAACTTTTTCAAAAAAAACCAAAAATTCACCTTAAGATATATTTGATATTCCGAATTCAAAAATGATTTATATTTTAAAAAAATCAAAACATATAAGTTTCATTAATTAATTTAATAATTAATTCCTTCTGTCAAAACAAATAGCGTGTTTTTAAGAAACAATATCTATTAAAAGATTGATACTAGTTTAAGTCCAATTTCAAAGTGAAATTAATTCCAATGACCACCATTGGATTAAATGGTAAAAATATATTATAAATAAACTTTAATATCAATTAAAAATAAAATCTATCCATATAAATAAATCATATTAAAAAATGTTTTGAATTAAAATGCATCATTTTCACTAAAAATGATCTTTATCGGAAAAATAACAAAAATTTACACAAAGTAAATTTTGATGTCAAGATTCTAAAAAAGGATTTTATTTTGTCAAATACAAAATATAAAATTTTCAAAGGTATATTTAAAAAGGGTTCTCCATCAAAAGGCAGTTAACCGACCTTTTAAAGAATATTAGAAGATTTATGCTTAAAATTGGATTCATTCACATTTTAACATTTATTTTAAAAAGTAAAAAAATATTTGACAAACATATATAATAATTTTGTATTTATTTCTGTTAATTCCCTCAATTATAGCATATAGGCATTAATTACCATTTAAAATAATATTATTTTATTATTAGAGTGCAACGTAAGATTCCAAAGGAACTCGTTGTTGCGTACTGGGTAATCCATCTAGCATAGAGTTCCCTTTAAATTAATATTAAAATTTTATTCACAAATAGAGATAAATATAAAAATGTCATATTATTTATTTACCTGGGGTGTTATAGTATCTATACCTACCCTTGAAGTAGGAACCTTAGAGGACAACCCAGTAGCTGAATTTCCCTTTTCTTCAGTTGTATTGTATCACAGTTGTACTTGTACTTTTCAGTTGGGCTTGTATTCTGGCCCCTTTTACTTACTACGCTCACTTTGTTTACAGTTCAGTTTAGTTGTGTTCATATCTTTTTGTGTGCTTGGTTACATGTGCTTAATGGTTATAAAGTAAATTCCTTCTATAATTTAGAGAATACGACTTCAATGCAAGTCGCCAGCCCCAGGCCTATGGAAGGCGGGCTTGGGGTAGTCACGACACGGGCCCCAAGGGATGGGTCATGACATGTAATCTATGAGTTTCCAAGTCCAACCTAATCTTGTTATATTGATATTTTTTTGTAGAAAATAAATCTTTAAACTCTTATCTATTTTCATTAGTGAGTGATATTTTTTAGTTATTTTCTTGTAATTATAAAATTTATGAAGATTATTTGATATTTCTATGAATTTTTCTTCAATAGTTCTTATTTAAATGTTTTGAAACATATATTTAATTGTATCAATAACCATGAAATGTAATTTTAGGAAACTAATATTTTTTTTTGGGATTATTATTGAAGAACATGTGATGGTAGGATGAATAACTCTTTTGTCTAAGATGATGATGGATTTTAATAATATTGAGTTACATAATATTGATAAACATGACTGACTGAAAATTAATTTTCAATTGAGAATTACCCCATTTTAAGGGATAATGGGGAACCCATAATGACATCATTGAATTAGACAAGAAAATTATCCTCAATAGAACAAAATCTAAAGACCAAAAAAACCTACACTCCAACAAAGAAGCACCACCAAGCAGAAAAAATTATGTCCAAATTCCACTATCTTAGACCTGAACAGATAGTTGTCCTGTGAAAAAGTGCACAGGCCTGGAACTGATGGTCGAAGACATACCATATAAAATATCTTGATTATAAATAGACATGAAAAAAAGATAATGAATTTCCTTGAACCTCATATGGAATAACTTCTTGTAGACAATTAGTTCCTGACACCCTTGTGTTGCATACCACTGAGCCCAAAACCAAATTCATATCACTAATAAAATAATCACCAAGAAAACAACCAGAATCCTCCCAAGTAAATCCTCAAGATAATTAACCATCATAGCTTCAAGAAAAACATAGAATCTAAAGTATAAAAAACATTCCACATTACGGCCACCAGTTAAGATATTATTCATTTCCAAATAAATCATTATAAGGAGTAAACTGGGAGATATCCACGCATCATAACTCAACTAAAATCTCTCCACTATGTGATCCAATAAAAGATACAGAAACATAGAACCAAAATTATCAGAATCAGACAAAAAACCTCTGTTGAGAACATCAAATAGCTGCTAGAACCAAAGAAAAATGTCACACTGCATCCACAATACACCCCCCGACACCAAAAAACAAAAAACTGAAGAAAAATACATCCCAAGGAAATGAATGGGTGGCCTCATCTCCCAAAACCGGAATACCCAACCACACCTCGGGGAGTGTGGACATTGAGAGGAACCGAGTAGATCTAAGCTTGTAATGCCTCTCTGGGCTTGGAGTGGGATAGATCAAAACCACAGAAGAACCCTTACTGGATTCTAAACCAGACCAACTATAAGAAGTAAAAGGGGCTCGTGAAGAAGGGAAAGGGCACTCTAATGATGACACTACCATAAGAACAACCAAAAATAATCCAATCCATACCCTTAAAACAAACCCAAATATTTCAAAAATGAAAAAACAGTAGTAAGATAAGTGGGAGGTGATTCCAAAGAACCACCAGCTCAATGTTGATGCCTATACGAGCCTCCGCCCTCTAAAACACCTACATGGAAAACCCTTGAGCACCACGATGTGAGAGAGACACCTATTAGAAGACATAATATTGATAAATGTGGAATTAATTATTAGTTTAATGAGAAATTAATCCATTATATTATTGGTGATGTTTACCTTATTTTTTGGATTATTCAATATATGGGATAATTTTTTACATTATGACATAGTGATTAATACATTTGAGGGTAAATTATAGAGTTAATTTTTTGGAGGAATATATAATTTTACTATGGTCTACTGTCTTAGAGATTCAAATCATTTTGGGAAAGGTATTTTTTTTGGGCAGTATATGACTATTGTATATATAAACCAAAGTATATGATTGTATGAATTATTAGTGATTATTTGGAATTATAAGTAACTTAATCTAGCCTAATTCAATAGGCAATATTTAATATTAGAATTTATATCTTAGTAGATAATTATGTGATGAATACCCTCACTAAATTTCATTAGTGAGGAAAAATTAGAATTGCAAAGAAATAATATATTCAAGGAGGTAGAATTTAAAACATTGAAATTTTAATATACGATTACATTTAAATAATTTAATTTGTTTGATAACATTCTCCGCATACAAAACCAATAAAAAACCTCAATATATTTAGATAAAAATTTAAATATTTATTATGAAAATTAAAACCTATCCACTAAATTAGTGTTAATAAATAGGATTATATTATTTATAAAATATTTATATAAATGAATATAATGGTTACTTTGAGTACCATTGAAATTAAATTTATATAGGAAAAACAAATAATAAAATTATTTTCATTATATATATATATATATATATTTATAAATATTTTCTTTTTACGAGATATATATATATCCATTTCAAAAACCATATGATTAATTATGATGAAATATATTTAAAATTAATAATTGGTTAATACTATTTTAATTAGTAAATGAAAAGAAATATGATTATGAACATTAAATATTATAAAAGTTATTTTCTTATTAAAATAGTTTTTCTTTATATCTATTCATTTTATTTAAAAAATAAAATTCCAAATTTTAATAATTTTAATTTGGTACAATTAACTTTTGTTTTCAGATTATCATTTTCAAATTATCCTAAGATGAAATTTTCATATTTTTCTAAAAAAATTCATTTTTAAGAGAATAGTGAAAATAATTTTTCTGTTAAAACAACGACATCTATGGAATCACTAGGAATTTACAATAAGCTAAAACACAAAAAACACTTAAAATTATAAAATATTTTATTATTTGTAACATTATACGATTTAAAAAATTATGTTTAATTTGTAAACCTATTTGATATTTTAAAACATAAGTCACATTTTTCACCAAAACTATTTTAATTCATTATACATCTACAATTTTGAATTTTACTTAAAAATCATTTATAAATTAAATTATATTAAACTGATTTAAATTTTAAAATAAATTTTTCCAAATTATATAAAAAGGACATTTTTATTTTTATCCAAAAATGATAAATTACAAAAGTAAAACTAGTTGCTGTAGAAAAATGAAAAATGGTAAAAGTTGTAAATATATTATTAAAGAGATAAAAAATATTTAAAATGTTTGTTTGAGTATTTTGTCAACCTTATCACTTTATCAAAACATTTTTTCTCAATTTTTTAGCCACATTCCTTAATAATGACGCCCCAATTCTAAAAATTTATGGCTATTTACAAAAATTTTATCCCTTTTAACTTATAAAAGTGACCTCTCCCTACCACTTCAATACCACTCAAAAAAATAGTTCCCTGTTCAAATATTTCCCTTTTTACATCACCTTTAATTTTTTATTTCTTCTACTAGAATCTTGTTAACAGATTTTATACCAATCCTACCTTCTCAATGTAAATATTTATAAAAAACACTATGTTCTAAATTTGATTAATCTCTATTGGTTATATACTATATTTTATTATTTTAAGGGAATAATGTTTATCTACCTTCTCCCTATACCCTTAAAAAATTTGATTCATTTGTATGTCTGGATTACGACCTCAAGGAAGAAATAAGTTTATTTTCCTTAATCTCCTATCTTGGAATTCTTAAAACGTTAATTTAAAATATAATTTTTATGTTGATAATTTATTTATGATTCTTTAATGAAAAATTATTCTACTCTTTTTTTTCCATTATATGAAAACTAAAATACTGTCCTTTTATTTGTTCATCTTACTATGTCCACGGAATGATTTTTCCCCTATTTCGTTATGAACTATCATGGTTATTAATAAGAATAGGTTTAATGAATACATATGATGTTTTTATATCATTATGTTTCTTATATTATACATTGGATGACTTATTAATGACCAGATCAATATAGAATCATCTTTTAAAACAGGTATACTAAGTGGAAAATCTTTCTATTAATATTATGTACTATTTTAATGTGTATTAATTATTATTCTACATCTATAAAAATATAATATTTCTTATTAATAAAAAAATTATGAGTTCTTTATAATAATATTACACATACACCACCACATAACCATCCATTAATCATTGTATGTTCATGTTTGGGACTGTTTAACCACCTATGTGAGTGAATATAGGAATTTATATCATGGAAGACTCTGGGAACATAATTAATTTTATAATATTATATTAATATGTAAATAATTATTTCATATTGGTTTTATAACATTAATATTTTTATTAAAAAAATAATTAAGAAAACATCTTTCATTTTTCTATGAATCACTAAAACATGTTCATCATCGATTTCATCTTCTTGGATTATAACCAAAACTATGATAGAGTAAAATTATATATTCAAAATATCATGTAAAAATAATTATATTACCATTAATGATATTTGGATGTTCAACTTTGTACAAAATAGTTAATACCACTGTTTTTACGGAACTAGTTCAAAATGATCAAGATTAGTCACACTGGATATCAAAAATAAATAATAATTTACTAGTATAAAAGTATATAATAATTATAAATAAAGTTCATAATATTTTATATATATGAAAAAACTATAAAACTTTTTATTAACATAATAACTTTTTTTTATAGTGGAGGTTAGAGTTCATTTTGAGAAAGCGAGAAGAAAGGTAAATGTTTCTTATTTTAAAATTTCTCCCCTGAATAAATATTTATTATTATACACCATATTTTCAATGTAATGGTGTATCTATTATTCAATTAATATTTTGTATAATTATTATCTCTTTATTCATTATATTTAATATTTCATTTTAAATTGTATCCATCAATGGGGATTTTATTTGAATGATTCTAATGTCGTAAGGGTTTTCTTGGCCTTAATTCTGATTCTTTGAGACATAACACATTTTGGGCACCAAGTTTTTACTTCCATGGTTTATTTACTTCCAATGGATATATTTTAATAAAAAAATATTATTTAGTGGGATATAATAATAAAAAAACATATTCCCTTATTAAAATGTCCATTAATTAAATTTTCATACTTGAATTAATGATTTTTTGTAACTGATATTTCACTCATTGAGTTAGTATCATTATCATGATCATATTTCATTTATGTTAGTTATATTCTATGCATAATGATATTATATGATATTCTCGTAAATTTTAATGGGTGTTTACATTCCTACTACATTAATCCTTTTCAAATATTTTATACCTTATTGGTATTATTTCCAGTAATGCATGTAGAAGATAAAATATCATTTCATTAAGTTATAAAGTTTTCTCAAAAAAATATTTATTCCTTTCTTGGGTTCTCCCACCTTAATATTTAATTATGTGATATTTTATAATTATCTATAGCAAAAATTACTTTTAATATAATGAATTTTTCATTAATTTATTTTTGATTTTTGTTTCCAAGAATAGTAATTCCAAAGTATTAAAAAGGTTCCTTTAACAATAAAATTGTAATGTCCCAATATGGGTGACACATGTCAGTGCCATGTGCTGGTCTATAATATGACCTCATGGGCACCTCATCATATGTCAAAGGCTTCTGACTAGTAGTGATGGTCTCATATGTTACGTGGAGAGATTACATAATCTTTATCAAATTATAACAATAATGGAAATAAATAAACTATATCCAAATGATAATAAAAAATAACCAAGATATTACCCCAACCAATAAAAGACAAAGCATCGCATAATAAATCCAAAAGAGGAAAACAATAACCATAACCAAATTAGTAAATATTTTATCTCATATAAGTGTCATGTCTCTAAATAAAACCAAAAATAATGACACGCTGACAACTCGCAAACGAGTCTCGATATCTTGTGTGGATCCCTCATCCATCTACCATCTCAAGTCACAACCCATCTATCTAACATAGGTTCCATTACCTTATCCTTCCCTATAAAAATGAAGTCTATTTGCGTACTGATCAGGAAGCCTGAGTGGAGTGTGAGTACAACATAGTATTCCATTACCAATGGAATCTAAAAAAATATTGAGTCTATAATAGGGTATGCAGTTATATAAATAATAAATAAAAATGATAGAGGTAAATAGGCTTCATAATTTAATTATTCATTAATTGTCAACCTTGGATCTTGGGATCATAGTGACACCTAAACCATTCATACCAACTCTTTCCCATGTTGGATTCTAAACCATACATCATTGGAATATCAAAAATTCATTCATTCTTGGGATTTCATTATTCATTCAATTCCAATTTCATTTCCAATACCTTGGAGCATCAACCCAAGTACCAATATCATGGGCACCTTGAACATCAATCCAATTCAAATATCTATTAGTCCTAGATCATCAGTTTGTTACCTCTTGGTTACTTGGAGGATCAGTCCATATCCCACACCTCTTAGGTATTTAGATCATTAGCCCTTGACCCACACTTTATTGTTCATTTGCATGAATCGCTGGCCTGGAGAATCATTTTGGAACCCCATGATTATTTAAAGAATCAATCCATGACCCACCCTCATTATTTAATCACATATTTCACAAAATATAAATAACGTTTCAACATAATTAACCTTCTTATAAATCATTTACATCATAATTCACCATTATATTTATCAATCACAATCATTTGTCTTCACTTTATGCACATGGAATAAAATGAATAATTCATGATTAATCCATTTGTCATCAATTAATCACATCTCATTAATCCTTTATGCTTATTCCAAACAACTCTTTAAATGACATTATAAACCATGAAATAAGTATTTATTTCCATTTCATTAGCCCATTATTCCTTTTTTTAAATTAATAAATCATTATTTTAAAATTATTGGAACACCTGATGGGTTTCCATCAAGTATGGTCTCAAACTCCAATGGTTCCAACAAGTTCTGTGAAGGGTAGCACAATCACATCAGAATCAATTCATTAATTCAACTTAAAAGGAAAATTACCATTTTTTAAGGAAACAGAACAAATAAAAACAAAAAAAATGATAATAAAGACTATTGGAATTATAAATTAGATAACCTATCAAAATATCATTGACGAACATTCACCAAATAGTGACCATCAATTTAGTGTAGAACGATCAAAATCACAATGGTGAGGAAGACTCGGGATCAAATACTAGGATCAAGATCCAGAAAATAGGTTCCATAAAATTATTGATCTAAACCCTAGGAAATGAAAAAAAAATCATATTTATAGGCAGATAAAGCTGGGAGTGAGAAGAATCCATGAAAAGAAGAGATCAATTACCAATGATTAGTTGATATTTCCACCAGATGTTCAATTCAAAAACAATGATGCTCATGGATCCTTGAAATCCTCTCTGAATCCTCAAAAATGATGGAAATCATATTAGGTAAAAATAGGGTTATTGTTTATATAAACTAGGGGTTCCATAAATTTGTAATAAAATTTATGGTGTTTCAAATCCCAAGTGCATGGTTTCCTGGGTGGGGCGCACGGTTTTCCAAATCGTGTTCCTTAACCATGTCCTCTACTCGTGGGGTGTATAGTTACTCATAGGTGGGAACATGTTTTAATAATCCATACACCAGCTTTTAAAACCCCCTCTATTATAGCATGCATCATTTGTGGATGGAGTACATAGGGTTTGGTCAAAATGCATGCCACCTCCTATGGCTCCATAAATGGGTGCATGATTTCTTAAGTAAAACCAAATGGTGTTTCCTAACCATGTACCAACCTTGAACAACTTCGTGGTCTTAAAAATTTCTCTGAATTCACCCAAAATTTACCCAAATAAAAAACAACTAAGTTATATTAAAAAAAGGGAATAATAATACCTAAAAATCTGTACAAATCATCTCGAGAAAGGTTGGGATCTGAAAATATCCTTGTATTATAACAGATCATCATAGATATTTACTTCTGATAATAACTAATCTTTTGAGTTTAAAAGGTCATACCACTGATCCCACATATCTTCCTTAATCCCCCATGTTTCCACCTAAACAAATCAATGCTACCACAACACTCAAACCAATGACACAACCTTTCCCTTTAATACTTTTAGACTATGATCAACAACAAAAATCGGATTATCCTCAAAGGTTGCATCAACCTCAGTCTCAACATCATCAACATCGCTCATATGAGAAGGGTCGGGTGATACCGATGAATATTTAAACATGAAATAAATAATTTATAGTATTATACCTCTATAGAAGACCAAATCGACATGCTATTGGTCTGATTTTCCTCATAACCAAAAATGTTTGAAAATACTTGGTGCCAACATTCCTTTCCTATGAATCCTAGATGACCCAATATCTGTGACACATGAAGGAACAAAATATCACACACATTAAAATTAATTAGTCAATGATGTCGATCATCATAAGATTTTTCCTTACTCTGGGCTATATCCATATGATTCCAAATCAGTTGAATTGGCTCTAATGTCTCGAGCATGAAACTTGTTCCCAAAAACCAGGACTCACCTAGCAATATCCAACATAGAGGTGTTCTGCATGACATACCATAAATTTTCTTCATATGGTTTCATTTGAATAGTAACCCAATAACTATTTTTATAGAAGAACTTGACATATTCTAAATTCTTCTCCCAAGACCCACTATAATCTAGGATTCTTTCTCTCATCATGTCCTCTAGAAACTGGATAGTACTCTCTGATTTCCCATTTTTCTGTGGGTTGAAATCCATAATCAGAAACTCCTAGGTACTAAAATCCTTCCACAAACTTGCTATATGAATGATGTAAATCATGAATCATCGTCTAAAACTATTCACTGATGCACCCCATAAAAATAGAATATCTCCCAAACATACATCTCATGCAACCAGTACACTATGAAATTATCTAGGATAAGAAATTAATGGGATATCATCATCAACTGGTACACACTCATTCAAATCGGGTCAAAGTTTTAAGGGATCCATAGAAGATCCACCAATAATTCCATTGTAATGTCATCCAACATTCATTCATGAATGGTAAATGGTTGTAGTAAACTACTGGTCCATTGATTGTAAAGACCTGAAGCTTGACGTACATAGACATTAAATTAATTTTTCAGAATACTTAGTACATAAAAAAAACAGACACACAAGGACCATAATAGTTTAGTGTCTTTCGAAACTTGGAACGTAATCTTCTAATCATGGTGAAAGATCTTCAACATCTCCCATAAAGATATTCCCATTTTTGTTTCCTTACCTAAAATATTTCTTTTAATCCTGGGGGAAAATAAAACATAAAAAGGGTGAGCTCAAATGCTCAGTAAGGGTAGGCATGGATAAAATAAAGCATACCATATACATTTGAACATAAAGAAAACATGAACATTAAAAATCTTGAGCAACGACTTAAAACATGGAAGTACATAAGTCATGGATCATAATGAAATATAAATTATGATAAAATATCATGGGAATAAAACATGTAATTGTGGCATTCATTAAGCACATGTAATGATTTCCCTAGTAGCCAGGGCATTGCTGCCAAGACCATCTTAGTGGACAAAGTCCCTTTCTGAATCGAGTTCACTCCTCGTTCCACTCCTGTAATACTGAACCGGATTAACTTATTGTTCCATCCATGTCTATCTCATGAGATATAAATCATTACCCAATGCATTGGAGGGATATATAGGTCCCACACATCTAATAATGAAATAATTCTTACTTGTGCCACAAAATAAACATACATCATTCATAATAACCCAACGAATAAAATGGGTTTCATAAACATCATTCCATCATCACATAATCCATATAAAATAAATGGATATCATTTCATAATAAGAAAAGTGAAACCATGTAAATCATAAAGACATTATACTTGAAACATACACATATGAAATAATGTCAACTTAGATGAAAAATGGTTTTGATAAAATACATGAAATGAATTATTGAGGAAAATACCCTTTCTTATTCAAAATCATTTTCTTTTCAAAAAATGTGATGCAATTTTAAAAGAAAATTATTTTGTTGAAAATAGTCACGAAATTTTTTTTCTTTAGGAAGCTTCATGAAAGTAAGGCTTTATAAAACCGTAAAAAATCTGTTCGTGCCGTATAAGTTAAAAAAACATTCTTCTCATACTTTTTCCGGAAAAGTCAAAAAAGTACCTCGTAACGTAAACAAAAGAAAGATTCCTTACATACCATGTAGTAAAAGTCAAAAATGTTTAAAAGGACTTTAAACATACATGAATACACTTTTATAAAACATGGACATGGATGATATCAATAACCCCAGTAAATACTTACGAATAAGCAATCTCGATAAAAATGAGATTTGCACAATTATCCCTTACCCTAGGTCCGATTTGCTTCGTAAGTGTCCGAACCTCCTGTATGATTATTTAAATAATGTTATTGACTTATTAAAGAATCATAGTCATTGTTATGATATCATATATGGTTCACTTATGACTTTATATTACCCGTTCTTTTGTAAATTCCATGTTAAAGAGCGTTTTGGGTAAAATCATTTCATTTGTCGTCCGTGTTTTGAATTGTAATTATTCATATTATTAATTAGATCATGATTAATTAATTCCAGAATATAAAACATGATTTATATATAATATATATTCAGGATATAAAAATATATAATAGATCGATAAATGGAAAGAAATACACCGTTCATGGAGACGGTAGGTCGTACGTATGCATGAACGTTTTTTTCGTTTCCTCATTGAATTGAATGGAATTAATTGGATGAAATACATATATATATAAATAAATCCAATATCATTATTATTTCATATATTTCATTATTACTTATTATATATACTTTATAATCATTTATGAATGGTTAATCATTGAGAATGAATCTCATCGCGTCATGGAGACGGTATTCCGTACGTACGCACGAGCGATGATATCATTCCCATGATCATGGAATTTTATTGGAGTGTATGTATACTATTACAGAATCAATATAACTTTACAATAATCATATATAGTTATTATTTATACCATTATACTCATCCAAGTATGGTGGTGGTGGAAAATAGATTACACCACGGTGTGGAGATGGTATTCCGTACGTACGCACGAGCGGTGATTTCGTTTTCCGTAGGATGGATTGATGGTGAAATAGGGTTGTTTCATACTTATAATAACATATCAGTATATGAGTGATACTGATTCTATTACTTCATATTGAAACCACCTAATAAGAATAAATAAAGTTGAAAAAATCAGTAACGGACATTACCTCTTCTTTGAAGCGCCTCTTTGAGACCTCCTCTTAGGGAACTAAAATTGGTCTTTGAAGAAGACCAGGACCTATAGGATGTTTCTATGGAAGTGCAGAAGATAATTTGTCAGGGTTTGTCCGATCTTGAAGGCTCAAATTGGTGTGAGGAGGAGAGGTAGGAGGTGCCCTTTTATAAGGGAGGAGAGGGGCACCTTTGGAATTCTTAAAAATATTAATTTATAATAAATCTAACCCCACTTAAAAACCTCAAAAAATGACTCATATTCTAAGATTATATGATATAGGGTTGTAATCGAATAAACCAATCAAATTTAGACATGTTTTGATATTATTTTAAACCTTATCATTTTGATTTATCCTTATTTAATCTATTTAAGTTTATTTGTGGTAATAAAATTCTAAATTTTAAATGGTTATAAATAGTCACTTATGTGTTGTTAATTTTAAATAATTGGATAATTTATGACATTTTCGAATATATAAATTTCAATTTATAATTTTTAAATATTTTTTTGATTTTTAAATAATTTAATAATATGTTATTTTTATAAAATAACAATAGTGTCAATTTAGACACTATTCATTTATTTGAATTTAAATTAAATCTAAACAGAGGATATATTCGAAATAAAATATTTAATAGATTCATAAAAGATCATATGTATCTATAAAAGTATTATATCACATAAATAGTTCATATAATATTTATTTTATTATTTTTAAAACCATTTATTTTGTTTATCTCTTAATAAAATAAATACTACAACATTTTTGTATAATTATTTAATATACTTATTTGTTGCATAAAAATTAAAAATAAAATCTTATGATGAAGATAAATCTATTACCTTTCACAATAATACTTTTACTTGAATTTATCATCTTGAAATCACAATATTTAAATTGTTATATTTATTAAATTATGAATGTGACAACATTGGAATCATTTAAAATAAAATAATATAAGTGTCATAATTACTTTTATAAGGCTCCAAATGGTAAAATATTAGACCATTGGATGATTATGGTTTTCATTTACATGAAAAATAAGTTTTGGTCAGGGTTTTATGCATTTTATGGTCAATATTAGTTTAATAAAAACTATATTCTTGATTTTTCACTAGTTAAAACATTTCTGCATCACTATTGTGTCATAATTAATGATATTTATTTAATCCCTAAAAATTATAAATAAATTCATATGATATAGATAATTTTATTATATTTCTTGATGCTACTCATGTTTTAAGTATCATGATGTTTATCACTAAATTAAAATTATTATACTTATAAGATTTAAGAGAGTGGCATGTTGTCACTTTCTTCCGTTTTAATAATAATTAAATTATTTTCATAGAACAAAGTCCAGTAAATGAATATAATTCGACAATTAGGTGATATGGGTCGAATTTTAGTCATCCAATAGAATTTTGGCATGTGTTAGGGTAATTTTATATTATTATATTTACCCTTAATTACCCGATTTACCTTTAACTATGGTAAATAAAATTTACCGTAGTTACTATTCATAATTTCAAAAAATACAAATTAGACTATTAACATAATTTGGACACATTGATTCCAAATATGGAATCCATTTTTCAAAATTCAATACACAAAAGTTGCAGAAATTAAATTAAAATTAATCACGTTGTCGAACGAAAACGGGTTTTTGTTTAAAACATTGCAAAAGATTGAATTGATTTAACCTACGAATTCAAGGTAAAATAAATGCTAATGACATACATTATATTAAATGGTAAAAATATATTCTATTTATACTTTAAAACCAATCAATATTATAATTTAACCATATAAATTATTACGATGAAAAAAGTTGTTTTTAATTAAAATATAGCGTGTTTTTACTATTTATTAAAATATGAAAGTTATCAGAAAAATATCAAAACTTTATCCAGTGTAAATTCTTATATCCTGATTCAAAATAAGAAGTTTATTTTGTAATATTGAACTTATAAACATGTCAAAAACTATATTTAAAGTGGGTGTTCCATCAAAAGGCGGCAAAAATGCATTTTTTTAAAAATACTTATTTTACTCGAAAAAAATTATTTTGTTCACATACCATGTTCTAGAAAATGTGTAAGATGAAATAATAATGTTATAACATTCAAAATTTAGTTAATACTATTCATACAGTATAGTTCGTAATAATATTATAACCATATATCATTGTTTAGTGAAACCTGATATTGCGTATAACACACGCTATTGAGGAAAGTCGTGATTGCGTTTAATGCAAGCCAAGTCAGGGTTGCATGTTGTGAAAGAATCCTTCATTGTTTCGTATAACATAATCCAACCATATTTCATTTATACATTTAATATATATATATATATACACTCAATGTTTCGTAGAATGACTATTATAAAACGAACTTGAAATTGTGTGTAACACAATATAAGAATAGTGTTGTGTATACTTCAAGCTAATACAGTGTGGCATATAGCACAAGATAATCTTGTTGTAGTATAAAAAACATGAAATCAAATAAATTAAAGAGAATACTTATCATAAAATATCGGGTTGTTACATTCTACCCCACTTAAAATGAATTTCGCCCTCGAAATTCGTCGGGGTTATAAATCGTTTACTATTCATAGAAACCCACATCGTAAAAAGGAATACTGAAACTTAATTTTAAAAACTAAAGTATGAAATGTAACGATTACCCAAAGTAACTCATAACTGGGTTTCCATATAGGAGAACATAGGTCAAAATATGGATATGGAAGAAAAATATAACCATCAAGTTCTGATGGAGAGTGTTAGAGGACATGGCTATGAAAAATCCATCAATCACAAAGCAATAAATTTGTTGTGATCTAAGGTACCACTTGATTAATCAGATATAAGATCACTAGGAAAAAAATTTGGTTTTCAATATCATTTCCCTAAAGTTGAAAATTTTTAATTAGAAGAAATACTTTCTTGATTTTGGTACAATCTCACTGTTGTTCGTGCTTTGAACAATTTTCACTTCATCTCTTAAAGAAATGAAGTTGAATTTGTTATTTGTGAAGTGTTAACAGATCATGTGATAGAATGATGGGTCATTCCATCTGTTTCAAACAAAAGGTTAGAAAAAGTTATCAAATATACATAAGTCCATCTATGGTGAGATTAATCATATATGGTTCCTAAAATGGACTTATACTTCATATATCGTACTTCTTAATATAATAAAACTAGTTTCTACTAAACAGGGACTTCCTGTAGGCCAGTGGTAGGTGATAAAGGCCAGTCGCACATCAGTTGTGGGTTCGATTCCCACAGCCTTGTCCGACGCGATGGGTTGTCGCCCGTCCTGCAGGTTGTCCTTTTTCTAAAACTATATTACTATAACATCCCATCAATAATATCGAAAAAACTTATATCCTTAAACAATACTAACTTATTTCTAACATAATCCATTCCAATATTTAGGCTTATCCATAGTAATGTAGTCCACTCTCATATTATAGTGAAAACGATTACCAGATATTTCATATAACAAGTATGTTAATACCATCGTTGATCCCCATATATCATATGATATGTCTTGTTGGTCACATTCCAAACATTCGAAGGCCTTAATCATGTATTCTCTTGAGAAATATGAATACCCATTAAACCTTTGTGAAAACATGAATGCAGTTAAAAGTTAACATTTTCCACATACTAAGATCCTCAAAATTCTATATACTCAAACCATGATATTACTTAGTCCTTATATCAATCATGAGCTCATGAATACTATCAAAAATTTCATTTTCTCCTTATCCCTTTATTATGCGCATATCATCTGCTTTCCAAAATATTTGAATCACTTTTCATGGTTACCGGTACCATAAAATTATTGAAATCCAAAATAGGCTAATACAAAAATATTCTAATACAATATGAAAGTACCTCAACAACATTATTCTTGAATACCAATACATAAAAACTTCAATACATCATCTTCAATTATTGTCCTTGAATAAGTCCTTCCTTGATTTAGAAGTAATTTTTTGGTCAGGGCATTCAGTTGGGTAATGCCCATGTTCTCCACAAATAAGACATTGAACTCCATAACAGTCTGTCACTCTATGTCCCTTTTCTCCACACAGATAACATATGTCCCTCCATTTGAGGTATTCCTCAAGGTTCTTCTTCCCTTCTTTATAAATCTCAATCTTCCTTTCTTTATGCTCCTCAACATGCGAACATGCATAAAATTCTATCTTCCTCTTATTTGATGAATTAGGCATACCACAAAATTTCACCTTGTTAATCATATATCGTGATGACTGATTTGGAATAATCACAATATCTTTCTCTCTAGGCATTACGCAATTTTGTTGCTCATGGTCACCAATTTGTCCATTGGATTCAATGTTAACTGAATTCCTTCTGGTTCCCTCCATTGACTAAAACACAAAAAGAATTCTGTGAGAGGCAAAAATCATACAAGGAAAATAACATAATCAAGGGGGAGTACCTTCAATATCTAACATCCTAGGTTTAATTCTAATATCATTACCGTAATTATAGGACTATAACCTATACTTATACATAACCTTAAGGACATCCCTAGACATACCATAGAAATATCTCTAGGGATCTCACTAAAGTTCTCGCATCCTGGTTTCCAAAGGTTGATTAAACCTTTCCTCTGATACCAACTGTAGAGACCCGAATCTTGATGTACATAGACATTACATTACTTTTGTGGAATACTTAGTACATAAAAAAAATAGACACACAAGGACCGTAATAGTTTAGTGTCTTTGGAAACTTGGAACGTAATCTTCTAATCGTGGTGAAAGATCTTCAACATCTCCCATAAAGATCTTCCCATTTTTGTTTCCTTACCTAAAATCATTCTTTTAATCCTAGGGGAAAATAAAACATAAAAATGGTGAGATAAAATTCTCAGTAAGGGTAAGCATGGATAAAATAAAACATACCATATACATTTGAACTTAAAGAAAACATGAACATTAAAAATCTTGAGCAACGACATAAAACATGGAAGTACATAAGGAATAGATCAAAATGGAACATAAATCATGATGAAATATCATGGGAATAAAACATGTAATTGTGGTATTCATTAAGCACATGTAATGATTTCCATAGTAGCCAAGGCATTGCTGCCAAGACCATCTTAGTGGACAAAGTCCCTTTCTGAATCGAGTTCACTCCTCATTCCAATCCGGTAATACTGAACTGGATTAACTTACCATTCCATCCATGTCTATCTCATGAGATATAAATCTTTACCCAATGCATTGGAGGGAGATATAGGTCCCACCCATCACATAATTATATCATTCTTACTTGTGCCACAAAATAAACATACATCATTCATAATAACCCAATGAATAAAATGGGTTTCATAAACATCATCCCATCATCACATAATACATATAAAAGAAATGGATATCATTTCATAATAAGAAAAGTGAAACCATGTAAATCATAAAGACATTATACTTGAAACATACACATATGAAATAATGTCAACTTAGATGAAAAATGGTCTTGATAAAATACTTGAAAAGAATTATTGGGAAAATATCCTTTCTTATTCAAAATCATTTTCATTTCACAAAATGTGATGCAATTTTAAAAGAAAGGTATTTTGTTGAAAATAGTCATGAAATATTTTTTTTAGGAAGCTTTATGAAAGTAAGGCTTTATAAAACCGTAAAAATCCATTCATGCTGTATAAGTTAAAAAAACATTCTTCTCATACTTTACCGGAAAAGTCAAAAAAGTACCTCATAACGTAAACAAAAGAAAGATTCCTTACATACCATATAGTAAAAGTCAAAAATGTTTAAAAAGGACTTTAAACATACATGAATACACTTTTATAAAACATGGACATGGATGATAGGAATAACCCCAGTAAATACTTACGAATAAGCAATCTCGGATAAAAATGAGATTTGCACAATTATCCCTTACCTTAGGTATGATTTGCTTTGTAAGCATCCAAACCTCTTGTATAATGATTTAAATAATGTTATTGACTTATTAAAGAATATTATTCATTGTTTTGATATCATATATGGTCCAATTATGACTTTATATTACCCGTTCTTTTGTAAATTCCATGTTAAAGAGCATTTTGGGTAAAATCATTTCATTTTTCGTCCGTTTTTTGACTTGTAATTATTCATATGATTACTTAGATCATGATTAATTAATTCCAGAATATAAAACATGATTTATATATAATATATATTTAGAATATATAAATATATAATAGATCGATAAATGGAAATAAATACATTGTTCATGGAGACGGTAGGTCGTACGTACGCATGAACGTTGTTTTCTTTTCCTCATTGAATTGAATGGAATTAATTGGATGACATACATATATATATATAAATAAGTAAAGTATCATTATTATGTAATATATTTCATGATTACTTATTATATATACTTTATAATCATTTATGAATGGTTAATCATTGAGAATGAATCTCATCGCGTCGTGGAGACGGTATTCCGTACGTATGCACGAGCGATGATATCATTCCCATGATCGTGGAATTTTATTGGAGTGTATGTATACTATTACAGAATCAATATCACTTTATAATATTTATATATAGTTATTATTTACACCATTATACCCATATAAGTAAGGTGGTGGTGGAAAATAGATTACACCACGGCGTGGAGACGGTATTCCATACGGACGCACGCGCGGTGATTTTGTTTTCTGTAGGATGGATAGATGGTGAAATAGGGTTGTTTCATACTTATAATAGCATATAAGTATATTATTTATACTTATGTTATTACTTCATAATGAAACAACCTAAGAAGAATAAGTGGAAGAATAAATAAAGTTGAAAGAATCGGTAACTGACATTACCTCTTCTTTGAAGCGCCTCTTTGAGACCTCCTCTAATGGCACTAAAATTGGTCTTTGAAGAAGACCAGGACCTCTAGTATGTTTCTATGGAAGTGTAGAAGAGAATTTTTAAGGGTTTGGACGAGCTTGAAGTCTCAAATTGGTGTGAGGAGGAGAGGGAGGAGGTTCCCTTTTATAAGGGAGGAGAGGGGCACCTTTGGAATTCTTAAAAATAGTGATTTATAATAAATCTAACCCCACTTAAAAACCTCCAAAAATGACTCATATTAGAATTTTAGATGATATAGGGTTGTAATATCATCAACCAATCAAATTTAGACATGTTTTTATCTTATTTTAAACCTTATCATTTTGATTTATCCTCATTTAATCTATTTAAGTTTATTTGTGGTAAAAAAATTCTAAATTTTAAATGGTTATAAATAATCACTTATGTGTTGTTAATTTTACATAATTGGATACTTTATGACATTTTCGACTATATAAATTTCAATTTATAATTTTTAAATATTTTTTTGATTTTTAAAGAATTTAATAATATGTTTTGTTTATAAAATAACAATAGTGTCAATTTTGACACTATTCATTTATTTGAATTTAAATAAAAAATAAACAAAGTATATATTCGAAATAAAATATTTAATAGATTTATAATAGGTCATATGTATCTATAAAATTATTTTATCACATTAAATAGTTCATATAATATTTATTTTATTATTTTTAAAACCATTTATTTGGTTTATCTCTTAATAAAATAAATACTACAACATTGTTGTATAATTATTTAATATACTTATGTATTTCATAAAAATTAAAAATAAAATCCTATAATGAATATAAATCTATTAGATTTCACAATAATACTTTTACTAGAATTTATCATCTTAAAATCATAATATTTAAATTTTTATATTTATTAAATTATGAAGGTGACAACATTGGCATCATTTAAAATAAAATAATATAAGTGTCATAATCACTTTTATAAGGCTCAAAATGGTCCAATATTCGACCATTGGATGATTATGGTTTAAATTTACATGACCAATAAGTTTTGGTCATGTTTTTGTGCATTTTATGGTCACTATTAGTTTAATAAAAACTATATTCTTGATTTTTCACTAGATAAGCAATTTCTGCATCACTAATGTGTCATAATTAATGAAAATTATTTAATCCCTAAAAATTATAAATAAATTAATATGATATATATAATTTTATTATATTTCTGTAGACTACTCATGTTCTAAGTTTCATGAAGATTATCACTAAATTAAAATTATTATACTTCTAAGATTTAAGAGAGTGACATGTTGTCACTTTCTTTGGTTTTAATAATAATTAAATTATTTTCATAGAATAAAGTCCATTAAATGAAAATAATCCGATCCTTAGGTGATATGGGTCGACTTATAGTCATCCAAAAGAATTTTTTCATGTGTTAGGGTAATTTTATAATATTATATTTACCCTTAATTACCTGATTTACCATTAACTATGGTAAATAAAATTTACCGTAGCTACTATTCATAATTTCCAAATGTAAAAAGTAGCCTATTAACATAATTTGGACCCACTGATTCCAAATATGGAATCCATTTTTAGAAATTCAATACACAAAAGTTGCAGAAATTAAATTAAAATTAATCTCGTTGTCGAAAGAAAACGGGTTTTTGTTTAAAACATTGCAAAAGATTGAATTGATTTAACCTACGAATTCAAGGTAAAATCAATGCTAATGAAATACATTATATTAAATGGTAAAAATATATTCTATTTATACTTTAAAACCATTCAATTTTATAATTTAACCATATAAATTATTATGATGAAAAAAGTTGATTTTAATTAAAATATAGCGTGTTTTTACTATTTATTAAAATATGAAAGTTATCAGAAAAATACCAAAACTTTATCCAATGTAAATTTTTATATCCGGATTCAAAATAAGAAGTTTATTTTGTAAAATTGAATTTATAAACATGTCAAAAACTATATTTAACATGGGTGCGCAATCAAAAGGCGGCAAAAATTCATTTTTTGAAAAATACTTATTTTACCTAAAAAATTTATTTTGTTCACATACCATGTGCTAGAAAATGTGTAAAATGAAATAATAATGTTATAACATTCAAAATTTAGTTAATAATATTCATAAATGCTAGATCGTAATAATATTATAACCATATATCCTTATTTAGTGAAACCTGATATTGCGTATAACACACGCTATCGAGGAAAGTCGTGATTGCGTGTAATGCAAGCCAAGTCAGGGTTTCATGTTGTGAAAGAATCATTCGTTGTTTCGTATGACAGAATCCAACCATATTTCATTTATACATCTAATATATATATATATATACACTCAATGTTTCGTATAATGACTATTGTAAAACGAACTTGAAATTGTGTGTAACACAATCTAAGAAAAGTGTTGTGTATACTTAAAGCTAATACAATGTGGCCTATAGCACAAGATAATCTTGTTTTAGTATAAAACACATGACATCAAATAAATTAAATAGAATAATTATCATAAAATATCGGGTTGTTACATTGATACTTGACCTTCACTTAATGACAAGTATATCAACGTGTCACTGAACCTAAAATTTATCTTTTTATATCCAACCACCAATACTATTGACATTGATCATGGTACATTTTGGTCAAACTCAAAATTCACCACCCACTTCGAGGCATGAAAGTCACACATTATCTTCACATGCAAACACATAGGCATAACAATATGGTTTCAAATATATATGATCCAATCATCCTTTATAGCCCAATAGGATGGTGACTACCCACCTTCAAGGATTTACTTCATGGGTAAACACTCCATATCCTCATATTGTCTCTCCCTAATCTGGCTCAGAATTATGGACTCAATTGATAAGGATGTGATGTTTATCAACTCCTAGTCCACATAAAACTCAATATAAATATAATCTTACAAGGTCATCATCTTCCACATAGAAATAAACATCTATACTATCTCAGTCTACATCTTTCAACTCAATGAATAAGCAACATTGTTTCTCTTTCCCAGTGCATAGTTCAACTCAAAATTAAATAATTGCATATAATCAATCCATATCCATAGCTGTATATTCAAATATCATTTAAAAAATATGTATTTAAAAAAAATTGGTGTACATAGTAAAATTTTCATCCAATAGGTAATGCCGCCAACACTTTAATGTATAAACCACTGCAGATAACAAGATATCATGCATAGGGTAATTGTGTTCATGTGAACTCAACTATCATGACCCATATACCATAACTCGATCTACCTATATCAATACATCTCTAAGTATGATCCTGAATGCATCACAAAACAAGGTATAGTCCTCAATAGGCTCGGTTAAGATAAAATTTTTTGTGGTAGTTAAGCACTTCTTCAACTCTTTGAAAGAATTATCACATGCTCTAAAACATTCAAAATTGGACCCCTTATTGGTCAAGCCAAAATTTGGTTCTTCCAGATGGGAAAAGAATTGGATAAACATCTGATAATAAACAAAAAACCTATAATGCTTCAAATATTAAAATAATTCTTGGGATTCTCCCAAGAAACCATTTCTTAAACTTTCTTTGGGTCCATAACACACCTTTTAAATAGATGATGTGACCCATGAAATATACCATTTTGATCTATAATTGACACTTAGATACCTTGACTTATAATTAATGATATCTTATTGTACTAAAAACAATGTTAATATGTTGGTAATGATCATCATGAGTATTGGGGTACCCCATGATTTCATCCATAAAATAACCAAAAACTGATCTAGGTGTGGGTGAAATATTTGGTTCATCAAGGGCATAAACATTACTGGAGAATTCATTATCCCGAATGGCATCATGATGAACTCTTATAGGAAATAAATTATTATAAAATATGTTTGTTGTATATCAGAAGTTCTAAATCAAAATTGAAAATACCCATACCTTAAGTAAATCTTGGAAAAATACACATTATCCTCTTAACTAGTCAAAGAGATCATTAATACACAGAATAGGATACTAATTATTCACTATTATCCAGTTGAACTTTCGGTAATCAACACATAATTTCAAAATCACATTTTACATATTAGAAAAAAAATTAGAGAACCAATGGCGGTATAATCCGACATATAAATCTAATATTCATCAACTCTTCTAGATGTGTCCCAAGTTCTTTAATCTTTGTTAGTTCTATTTGGTAATGTGGAATAGAAACTAGCTTAACTATTGATATAAGATCAATTATAAACTCATTATCTCTATTGGGTGGTGGACCTAAGAATTCTTAATGAAACGTGTCTAAAAATAATTCTATCATAGGTAGAAGGACACATTTCTTCACACCCCTTTCATCTAATAAAGGTTTCACAAGCTAGGTGTTGAGATCCCCTAGTTTTTGATTAAATGGGCATGAACGGAATATTTGGATATCCCATTATATAAAATGAAATTAACATTAGCCCATATGATACATAAAGGTCACTCTCATATATTGAAAATATATTAGGGTGTGGTATGATACTAACCATTACATACAAAAAATAAAGTCAAACCCTAACTTGTGCATTACGTAAATACCTGAAAAGAAAAAATACTCACCAACCTTGAGAGAACACAACATTTATAAATAGATTTCTCTTGAACTTACTCTCAAATTTGTGTCAATCATCATAACCAAACTTATAAAATCCACCATCAGAGTCAAACCATTAACAAGTTGAGTAGATATAAAATAATTTCATTTTATTGAATCAAACAAAGCACTGGATATAATAAAAGCTACAAGAATAGTAACTATGACTATTGATGGTCCATCCCCGCTATCCCCAAGTGTAGGCTAAACAACATTAAATTGTCTTATCCCTAGGTCATGTAATGAATTTTGAGTCCCCTGATTTTTAATAATCTATTGATATGGGTTATCTTTCCTTGAAGGAAAACATTCACCACCTTGACCAATACTTCTATTAGGACTCCAACTACCAGACTAGTATAGTTTATAAGGCCCCCTTACCATACATTGTTTAGGTCTAGATCCCCCATCACTATATATTTATCATGGTTTCCTCTAGAACCATTATACATGTCTCATCCTTCCACAATCTAAGAGTCTTACCAATTATGGGGGACACTGGTTACAGTAGTGATCTAGCCAACCACACTAATGGAAAAGAACTTGAACATTTCTTGAGTAAATGATCCTTCCCATTGGCCACTCCCCTCTCAACTTCTATAGTCAAAATTGTCATATAAATTCTCCCTACCCTTGTAATTTCTTCCTCATAATCATTTAAAAGAAACTTATGATCCTTCACTGGAAGCCTTCTACCATTTCCCCTCAGAAATGAGAGCCTAAATCACCACCTCAACAAAATTATTATAACATAAGATATTAACCTATGTATTAATATCAAATCTAAGTATTTCATGGAAGCATATCATTATAGTTACCTGAACTATAAATAGATCTGGAACAAATCACTACAAATAAGTGGAGATAACAACATAATCTATCATGGACACACTCTCATGGGTCAGCCACATAAACGTATATTCCTTTTACTTTATATGTGTCTCTAGCTAAAATTGGTCTAGGAAATTCTCTTGGAATTCCTTACATATCATACTATAAAACTAATCATCTTGTGATTGAATATTCAACCTTCACTTTTCTGATCCTCACAACATATAGGAACCCAAATTTACTCACTTCTCTAAAGGAGTCTCCAAATGGTCATGAATTTTCTAGATAGACTTAATATTGAACTCAACTTCCTTTGGACCACCCTATCTAGTGAAGGTTGAAGGGTGCTGCAACTGGAACTCACATGTCATGTCAGACCTATTCTTCCCAGACAACCTTGGTTATCATTCTATAAATTTCATAAGAAGAGAAAATTTCTCACATAACTGCTCTCCCACTCCATTACCTGAAACTATCGGGGCCTCTGGTTAGACCATTAGAGAATCATTTACAATTATATTCTCTTATCATCCAACAAACAGATTTCATTATATAAGAATATCTCTAAATTACCAAAAACACAACTAGAGACATATAACATATCATTATCTCATTTTTTAGAGGAGTTATTCACATAAATAAATTACCATTCATCTCTTACATATTTTTACATGGTAGAAATTGAGATAATATCACTACCATCAACCATCCCTCTCCTAGGAAAAGGATTACAAAGAGTAAAACACTTATATATTTCAAGTATCTCATTTGAAACCCATTTTATCCATTTTAAATAACCACTTTTATCATTATTATATCCATTTAAATTCTCACTATGCACACTTTCTTTAAAATTTCACAAGTAAAAAAAAGAATATTCATTTCAAAAACTAACACTAAAACTTCTTTTCTATGAATTCCTTGAATGATTCATGTCCCATAAAATAAGGATTTCAAATAATGATTCATTTATACTCAAACCTCATACCATATTGGGCCATAATAAAATTCTCATAAAATAATATCATCACACAAATAGTGTGTAACCCAAGGTGAAATAACATTCAACTATAACAGCAAACATCAAGAACAACAACACCAACATGGGTACCTGGTTTTTCCACACACATGGGTTAGATACTCCAATGAATAATCTCATGACCAAATCCCGACTCATCCTAGTCTCATGTATAACTTTCCCAAATAGTTAGATAGATGATAGAAAATGAAAACCTCCTCTAATAAAATTTTTTATCATCTCGACCTGGTTCCACATGTTGGTGCTTCGAGCCAGTTCATTACATGACCTTAGATACATCTCCTTGTATGCAATAGGCTACTGACTAGCCGTGAGGGTCTAATATGCAATATGGGAAGACTATTCTCTCTTTATTGAAGCAGCACAATAGTAGAAAAAAAATAAAAAATATCCCAATTGTAATGAAAAATAACCAAGATAATAGCTTAACTATTATAAGATCAAACATCACATAAGAAATCTAAAAAAGGAAAATAATAACCCAAAATAATAAAATAAATTTGTTTTTCATATAATTGTTAAGAGTCTAAAGAAAACCTAGAATATAGTCACACTGAAAACTCCCAAGTGGGTCCCAGCATCATTTCTGGTTCCCTCATCTATGTTCCATCCCGAATCTCGACTCATCCATCTAACATAGGACTCTTTTACTTATAATAAATTATAAAAATAGAGTCTATTTCTATACCAATCACACAACTCAAGTATGGTGTGAGTAAAACTACGTATTCCACCACCAATGACATCTAAAGCAATATCCATTCTATAATTGAAAATGAATTTCCATGAAAAATAAATATCAAATGATAAAGGTAAATAGGATTCACATTTAATTATTCATTAATTACCCACATAGGCCCCTATAATCATCGTGACACTCGAAAAAATAATACTTACTTCGACCCATGTCGTAGTTTGTACCATACAAATAGGAATATCAAAATCCAGTATTTCACATTTTTTCATTATTCCATCAATTAAAAATTCATTTTTTGTACCTTGGAGAATCAATGCATGGACAAGAATCTTGAGAACTTGAAACATCATTACAATGACAATATCATGGGGGCCAATAGAATCAATATAGAACCCAATAGGTATTTAGAGAATCAGTCTCAATACATCATTGAATGTGTATTTTGATCATTAGTCCCCAACCCACACTTCATTGTTCACATGAATGCATTGGGGGCCTGGAGCATTAGTCTAGAACCCCATAAATATTTGGATCATTATTCCCTGAGCCACACCTCATGGTTCAATCACATATCTCACAATATATAAATCAAGTATCAACATCAGTAACATTCTAATCAATCATTTACATCATGATTCACCATTTCATTTACCAATAAAAATTCTGGTTCATTACACTAATAACATGGAATAATATAAACAATTACCCATTAATATATTTATTATAAATTAATCACATATCATTAACCCTTCAAGTTTAACCCAAATAATCATTTGAAAACAATTTTTAGCCATGAAATAAGGATTTATTTCAGTTAAATTAACCCAATATTCCTCTTTATACAATTTATAAATCACTATTTCAAAATTACTAGAATATTGATGTAAAAAGGGGATCACGATCCAAGACAATTGATAGGGGTACTCCATAAAGTCTCACAACTTCATTAATATATATTCTCGCTAGACGTTCAAGTGGTAAATCCTCCCTTATAGCAAGGAAATGTGCTGAATTGGTAAGACGATCAATAATGACCCATATTGCATCGTTACTTCTAGGAGTCTTTGGTAGTCTTATGAAAAAGTCCATCGCGATATTATCCCATTTCTACTCAGGTATGGGAAGAGGTTGCAATACTCCTACAGGCAATTGCCTTCCAGCTTTCACTTTTTGACAAACCATACATCTTAACACAAAATCGGAAATCTCCATCTTCATGTTGTCCCTCCAAAAATGTTCCTTCAAATCTCTATACATTTTGGTGCTCCCAGGGTGTATAGAGAAATTGGAACTATGAGCATCATCCAACAATTCTCTTTTTAGATCAGGTATATCGGGAACAGAAATTCTCTTCCCAAACTTAAAAATTCCATCTTCATACACAAAGTCACTCAATTTCCCATCATTCACAGCTTTAATCTTCCTTTGTAACTCTTCATCACCGATCTGAGAACTCTTTATCTTGTCTAGTAAAGGTGGTTTAGAAACCATTTGAAAAAGCATTGATGTTTCACCTTCTATGGTGATTCCCATATCCATCTTTACTAGATCCATGAAAATAGGATCCCTTTCAATTCTCATTACATTCAAAAATACATGATCCTTTCTTCTCAAAGCATCTGTCACCTTATTTGCCTTCCTCGGGTGGTAGTGTATCATGCAATCATAATCCTTGAGTAATTCAAGACATCTCCTTTGCCTCATGTTGAGTTATTTTTGTGAGAAAATATACTTCAAACTCTTGTGATCAGTATAAATCTCACATTTCTCACCATAGAGATAATGTCTCCATATCTTCAAAGAAAATATTACAGCATCTAACTCAAGATCATGAGTATGATAGTTTTTCTCATGAATTTTCAGTTGTCATGATGCATAAGCAATAACTCTATCATTCTGTATAAGGACACAACCAATTCCTTTCATCGATGCATCACCATAAATAACGAACCCATCATTCCCCGATGGTAGAGTCAATATAAGAGAATTGAATAATATTCTCTTCAGTTCTTCAAAACATTCTTTACACTCTTTTTTCCAGACAAATTTAACCCATTTACTTGTGAGCTTCATTAATGGGTTAGCTAATCGGGAAAAATTATGGATGAAACGTCGATAATAACCTACCAAACCAATAAAACTGCATACCTCAGTTACACTCGTCGGTGCTGGCCATTCTTGGATTGCCTTGGTCTTTGAAGGATCAATAGAGATTCCATCCTTAGAGAAAATATGTCCAAGAAAAGAAATCTCCTGAATCTAGAATTCACACTTTCTAAACTTCCCATATAATTCATGTCTTCTAAGAGTCTTCAAGATAATGTGCAAGTGATTTTCATGATCTTCGTAGATTTTGGAGTATGCCAAGATATCATTAAGAAATACCACCACAAAATCATCGAGATATTCTTTAAAAACACTATTCATTATCTCCATGAATACAGAGGGTGCAATAGTCAATCCAAAAGGAATTACTATAAACTCGTAATACCCGTACCTTGTTCGAAATGTTGTCTTCGGAATGTCTTCCTTCTTCACACACAATTGATGGTATCCTGATCGAAGGTAAATCTTTGAAAAGTATTGATCTCCATGTAGTTGGTCAAATAAATCATCAATGCGAGGTAGGGGATACTTGTTCTTTATTGTTATAGCATTGATATCCCTGTAGTCGATACATAACCTCATGGATCCTTCGATCTTTTTAACAAAAAGAAAAGGGGCTCTCCATGAAGAAACATTAGGGATAATAAATCACTTATTACTCACTTCATATAGTTGTTTCTTTAGTTAAACTAATTCCACAGTGGCTATTCTATAAGGGGTCTTCGATATAGGCCTTGATCCAGGAACTAAATCAATGGAAAACTCTACTTCTCGTTATGGAGGATGTCCAGGTAAATATTATGGAAACACATCTACATATTCTTGTACAATAGGTACATCCTCTATTAGAACATTCCTTTACTCACCCATAGGTATTTCATTCTCTTCCTCCCAGATAATTGAATTTAGTTGAGCTACTGGGGGTGGATCTAGATAAGAATTAGGAGGTGATGATTCTTCCCTAAAGATAAGGTGTTCTTTATCATCATCATCAAAAATCATAACCTCCTTATTCTTACAATAAATCTCCGCATCATGGTCCGAAATCCAATCCATACCGAGGATTATATCAAATTCAGTCATGGGTATGACAATGAGATCAGTAGATAAAGAACATTTATATGATCTAATGGGAACAGATCCACAGAACTTTGTAGCAATGATACTTCCCTTAGGGGTTTTGACTGACCACTCTCTTATTAAATAAAATTGGAAATATCTAATTTTATTAGAAAACTGAGAATATATGAAACAATGTGATGATCCAGAATCAAATAATGCATTTGCTAAACTTTAGGAAACCATTAAATTACCTGCCACCACGTCTTTCGGAGCTTCTACCTCAGCAGTAGTGATAGCATAATCTTGGCCTTGATCCCTTGGCCTATTCTGAGGCAAGTTCCTCTGACGCTTAGGAAATTCATTTGAATAATGTCCCATCTCTATACAATTATAGCATTCCATGTTGAAAGAAACCCTCTTTCCCTTGCAATCATGATTTTGGTGGCCTTTTTCACCACACTTGTAACTGACTCTCATTCCTTTTAATCAAGTAACGGGGTGTTTCTTCACACATTTACTACAGGATGGATTTTCAACTTTTCCCTTATTCCCCTTATTTCCATTTCCATATTGATCAGCAGGTCTATTCTTCTCTTTCTTTTCTTTAAAGTCATAAGAATTAGAGAATTCCTTTTCTGTCTTGATAGCACAAGAGACAATATCTTCGTACGACGAGAAGGTTTGTGAGACTAATGCTCGACGGAGAAATGGTTTTAACCCATCAAAGAAAAGATAAATCTTAATTCTTGGGTTACGTATATAATCTGCAGCATACCTCACTAACCTTGTAAAGTTAGCCTCATACTTTGCGACATTATCATCTTGTTTCTGCCTTAGACTTAGAAATTGCCTTTCCATATCTGCTCGATGGTCTCGAGGAAAGTATTTTTCTAAAAACAGATCATTGAAGTCCCTCTATTCCATATTTGATAATTCATAATATTCCTTCATGTTTTGAATCAATGACCACCATTGATCAGTATCTCTTGTGAGGCGGTAAACTGCCGTGATAACTTTTTCCTTTTCACTAATCCCCAAATCCGGAAATATTTTCTCTAGGGAACTTATCCATTGCTCAGCTACCAATGGATTTGTACTCCCATTGAATGTTGGCGGTTCTTGCCTCATGAAGTGATCTAACATTGATCCTCCATGCTGTGGATTAGGGTGCTCCATATGGGTAAGGTTATTATTCATAACCTGAGTGAGTTGTCCCAGTATGGTGATAAGCTGATCAACATCAGTTACATCACCATCTCCACTATAATTATCTTGAGCAGGAGAGAAATCCCTACATGGAGTGAGTGCATTGATACGTTTTCCATTTCTTCCACTAGGCGCCATTTCTAAACAATGGCATAAACTAGATCAGTTTATGAATCAAAATACATAATTCCACACTTGTTAAACACTTAACATAAATTGAATAGTTTATGTATATAATCCATAATCATAAAAAAAATGTTTTCTTTAAGTAATTATATACTCATAAACCCTTCATAATGGTTTGTAAATAAAATGACTGTTATCCTAAGAATATCCCCCAGGAGTGTCGTAACCAAGAATGCAGCAAGACCCGTTTTCGTGCACCAGTTCCCGTTCGAGTCTACCTCAAAGCGGTGTTTTTGGGTTTTACCCCTAGGTACATTTATGCTAGATCCGCCTCTACCTGCTCATATCGAGACAGGGATGTATTGCTCGGAAAACCCACAAAATCACTACAATACCAAAATTCTAAGATGTTCTTCTATACTAATCCTCAAAGTCTATCTTAGGTCTATGTTCTCTAATTAGAGTTTATCTAAATCTAGCTTCCAAGTTTTGTACTAAACTTCCTCTGATAACAACTGTAATGCCCCGACCCTAGTTACCTAGAGTTGGTTCATTATTACATAACATTGTCATGATCATAAGAAAGATCAAGTCTCTAAAGACCGATTGGTTTAGTAGCCTTGGGAACACTGGATATATTCATAAGTCTTACATTACATAATAAAAATGAAAACTACAACAACATAGTCTCCATAGTCCACACTCATATCCCCAGATACTTTCCCTATAGGTCATTCATAAATTACTTCTTAAAATACTTGTAAAAATAAAACATTGAAAGGGGTGAGCTCAGATGCTCAGTAAGGATAACAATATAGTAGAAACTTTCATAAAAAAACATAAACATTTAAGGCAATGTATAACTATAATAAAATCCTTTTAAAATTTAACTTCATTATAATATGGAAAAGATAAAAAGATATAATGACATTTACTTATTCACATGGATATTCTACTAGTCGAATAATCACATGCAATATCAATAACCACTTTCATAATGACGAAATGCATAATGCCAGACTATCATAACCACGTAGCCAGGTCCTCATGCCAAGACACTAGTTTGTCTCATGAGACCTACCGATGCATCGAGGAGCTATAGTGGGCTCCACCCATCACTTATTAAGTTCAATACATTCCTCATATGAACAGGTTTAAACATAACATAAACATTCATTTTAAAACTAGTATATGAAATGTCAATATTTTATTCATAAACCATGAATGGTATAAAAATAACACATCCACAGTCAAACATATCCGAAACTGTCAATAAAATATAGAATTTTTGTATCATAATAAATAAACTTCAAATAAGCTTAAAATCCATCAAAGGATGCTGACATAGATTAAATCAAAACTATTTGAGAGAAATATTTAGATTTTTGAAATCATTTAAAAGTCCCATAATTATTAAATAAAACATTTAATTTGAAAATATTATTATAATCTTGTAAGGGAAGCTTCGATGACTTTATAATGGTGGAAAATAACTGTATCCCCCGTATAAGTTAAAAAGACATTCTTACCTTAATTCTGTCGAAAAGGTTAAAAAGGACCTTGTTTGGAAAATGACAGAAAGATTACATTATAAACTTCTTATAAAAATTCAAAAAATGGTATAAATGAATTTTACCCATATTCTGTTTTATATTAAGAATGTTTTGAAATAAATTTTTAAGAAACATGGATGTGGTTGATAAAGAAGTCCCAGTAGATTTTTATGTATAAACAACCTCGGATGATGAAGAGATTGCGAAATAAACCATTACCTTGTAATTTTCCTTAGTTGGGGGTAGGTTAACCTCCTGTATAATGGTGAAATAATTGTTATTAAATTATACAAGAATCATATACATTAATATGATACCATATATGATCTTTTAACATTGCTTTGTTAATAATATCTTAGTATTATCATTGTTTGGGGTGTTAACTTACTCATTTTCTTTTATATGTTTTGTTACATAAGTCGTGTTTGTTATGAATGGTCTGTATCTTATTCATATCCAGAATGATATCACGTCCTTAAAAACTATTTTTAATCATCAAATGAAAATTATACTTGAATGGATACGATGGAGAATGAATCTCATCGCGTTCGTGGAGACGGTAGTCCGTACGTACGCACGAGCGACAATATCATTCTTTTAATATTAAAATAATATTTAATTGGATGTTATATCATATATACAGAATCATTATCATGTTATATTTATTATTTACATGAATTACACATCATTATTATACCCATCCAAATAATAATGTTTTGAATAACAATTACACCACGACGTGGAGACGGTAAGTCGTACGTACGCACGTATGGTTACATGTCATTAAAATGATCGATAGAATACTGAATATGGTTGTACTATGTTTATAATAACATCAAAGTATATATAATATACTGGATTTATTATTATATAATGTTAATAACAAATAAAGAAGATGTGGAAGAAGAAATGAACTTGAAAAGGGTGGTGAAAACATTACCTCTTCTTCGGGTTCTTCCTTTTCATTTGATCAAAAGGGATCCTTAGGTTGGCTTTCTGATGAAACTAAGGCCTCTATGTTGAAGTGATGGAAGTTGATAGAGTATTTGGGTAGGTATTTTCCGAACCAAAATACTATTAAGGTGTGAAGAATTGGTTGTAAGTGGTGTCCTTTTATAAGGGGGAGGAGGGGCACCTTACGAAAATATAGAAATATTATTTTATAATAAATTTATTTTCGGTTTGTAATGGATCCAAAGTGGATTATTTAAAGTTTAAGGTGGTTATGGGTCTAAATAATTTCAACCAATAGAATTTATACAGGTTTGGGTCATTATATTAACCTTATTTTTTATTTTTAACTCTTAGTTAATTAGTTTGACATTTACCGTGTCACTTTGTATTTTTATATTATACAGTTAATAAACTTACTATATACATCCAAGAGACACCCAAGTGGTCCATTAATGATACAAATATTATGATATAAGTCTCTTTACTGAAACTTATATATTTATGAATTTAATATAAATTAATAATATAGTATTTGTTTTAAAAACTCTTTTATGTCAATTTTGACACTATTCGGTGCTTTGTTTTTGATAAATTCATAATAGCATTATTACTTCAAAAAAAATTTATATAAATAATAATAATATGTCATAACAACCTTGAAAATTATTTTAATTTATAAAAAGTCTCAAATTACATTTATTTGGATATTTATAATATCAATTATCTTAATCTTTTTTTAATACGGTAATTACTTCATCGTCATTGTGTCATAAATAAATTAAATTATTTAATGTCTAATAATTATAAATAAAAAACCATAATGTAGGAAATATTTTTATCTTTCTAATTAATATTTATAGTCGAAATTTCAACATATATAACCCTATGTAAAAATTGTTTTCCTAAAAGATATATGCTTATTTTTTTTTTGTATTTATTTTAACTTAATTAAAATAAAGTGTCCTTATCACCAACAAGTGGCTCCATGGGGTCCTAAAATCGACCCCAAGATGACCGTGGTCAGACATATATCAACCAATAAGGTTAGGACACGTTTTAGGGTAATTTATTATTATTATAATATATTTTTTTTACCCTTATTTACCGGATTTACCCTTTAACAATGGTAAATAAAATATTTACCGAAATAATTATTCAAAATGTCTAAAAATGAAAGTTACCTATTTACACAATTTGGAAATCCTGATTCCAAATATGGAATCCATTTCTTCAAATTCAAAACACAGAAGTGGCAGAAATTAATTTGAAATTAATTCCCATCGTTAAAACAAAAAACGTGTTTTTAAGAGATAATAACTATCACAAGATTGACGATTGTGTATGTCCGGTTTAATTGTGAAATTATTTCCAATGACCAACATAGTATTAAATGGTAAAAATATATTCTAAATATACTTTTAAACCACTCAAATTCATAATTTATCACTCTTAATTATTTCGATTTAAAAAAGTTGTTTTTAATTAAAATTTAGTAATTTTCACTATTCATCAAAATATAAAAGTTATCCGAAAAGTACCAAAATTTCAACCTAGGATAATTTAGATATTCTGAATCCAAAATGAAGTCCATTTTGAGAGATAAAATTTATAAAATTTCAATTTTTGGTTATTACTATTCATAACGGCAACTTTGATTGGTCGCGGCGTGTTAGAATCTCGAAGTTGCATACAACACACGCTACTGTATTATTCAAAGAGAAGCGTACCGTGGAAGCTTGGGGTGTTACATAACAAGTATTGGTGCTTTCATTATAAATCAAAGACGAGTGTTTATGTTAAAAAATCAGTACGATTGGATCCATGATGGCCCTCTATTGATTTTATTATGGATGTAGACCTTATGGTTATTCAATTTTTAAGGGTGAAATAGAATGTGATTTTCTATTATACCAATAGTTTTTATATATGATAATTAGGATTTTTTATTATACTCCTATTATTTCAAAAAATTAAAACAATGATCTTAATTCTAAAAACAAATTATTTACTAAATCTGAAGGGTGAAATGAATAACTTTGTTAAAATGTTTTCATGAGTTTATCTTGTTTAAAAAAAAGATATATGAGTTTTATTTTTTATTAAATTTTTATTATGAAATTTTTTATGAAAATATTTTATCATTGGAGGTGATTTATAGGGTAATACAATGTTTATTTTTATCTCAATTCTAATATTGAGAAGGAAAATGTTTGTAGGAATTCAAGGAATAATGAATTTATTTCTTCTCATTTATGTCCATTACTGATATTTTTTTCCCATCAAACATTTTTAAAATGTTTTTCAACGGTTTTTATGGATAATTAATGACAAGGAATACATCAGAATTATAATGTTGAAAATTTTCTTTAATAAAAAACTTGTTTATTTTAAAAAAAATATTTATAAGAAATATGGATACCGATTATAAGTGACTACTTTGTATAATATGTTTTTTTATGTCTGAGTTTTGAAATAATTCTTTAAAACTCTCATCCTAAAAATATATTTGGGAAAATAAATTGAATTCAATTCTAAACACACGAAATTATTTTATAGTATGTTTTAAATATTTTTGAAAATATGGTTTAGGAAAAATAATAATCATTTTAGGGAATATTTATTGAGTTTTGAGGTACATATATACCTTAAGTATAACCTGTGAAAAAAGTTATTTGTTATAAAATGGAATTTTTTAATGAAAATAATATTAAAGGTATTGATAAAATTTAGGTTCAATATTATATTTTATTATTAAGATTATTTTTTATAAAGTTAATCATATCTTGCGAAAATTTATAAGAATTATATAATTTTAGAAAAAGAAGAACCCACGGGAAGGGTGACATACAATTGTATTTAGTAAGGACATGGGGCTGAAACCCACAATTAAAAATCACAGATGGGGGAAGCACCTACCCCTAGCCTGTATGATGTCCTAATTAGTATAGAATCATTTTTTTACTTAAAGTGTTTTAAATATAATGATTGATTTGATTTTCAAAACATATGTTTTATCATAGGGATAACCATGGGATTGGAAAGTTATTTGGTGATTAGGTAATTAATTTCTTTTTTGATAAAGTTCATGATGATTGGAGCCCTATATGATTAAGGTAGAAGAAAAAATTATGGTATTTTATTTGAGTAATAAAGTTTAAATTATATTCTGGAAGCATTTATGATTTTAATGTGTCTTTATAGTGATACGAGTTATGTATGAAAAATATTAAACATATTTTAGAGATTAAATTATTATAGAAGATGAATATTTTCGTATATGGATTTATAAGTGATTAATGTGATTAGATAAAATTTTATAAATTATAAAAGAAGAATATGGGATAAAATAATTTTAATATTTGGGTTTTTAAATAGGTTTCAGATATTTTGAGGAATATTGAGGATAATTTTTTATCAAATGATGAAAGTTGATCTTTTGGTGTTCAAATATTATTGGCGTATGAAGGTTTCTTATTTTGTGGAATTATCTTATCTTATACTATCCAATTTGGTTTTGGATAATTTATAAAGATAGAAGGAATATATGTTTATCCTTGTTTGGATTATGTGATCCATTCAAAATTTATTTTTGTACATCAAGAATGAAAAATTCATCTTGAATACTCATCATTTAGAGAAAAGATGAGATAGTGGTGGAAATTTAAAAAAGGATGTGATTATACTTTTCAGGTAAGTATATTTTATTTATCTTTATATTCCATGTGGAAAGGTAAGTCATAAATACCAAGAAATGTATCTTTGAACAAAAAAAATCTTCTTACCATCATTTCTAATGAAATTAATGAAAGTTTTCACACCTCTTCAGTTCATGGTTTTCTGGTCGTTGACTTTATGATGATTATTATTTTCCATACGATAAATGATATTTTTCACTCTATATCATTATTTTAAAATTATTCATTTCTTCCATGTCCATATTTTCGCATAGAACAACTATTTTCTTACTTCTAAACCTAGTTATGTGTTATTCTAGATGATCTTTGTACTTACCACTCTCTCTTCAATTAAAATTTTTATTAACCCTTTTTGGGATGTTGGATTTCAAGATGGGTATTTTGAATTTAAAAATTCTTATTTAGTTAGATTAAGATAAACATGTGACGATTCAATTTATTAATGGGGGATAATGTAACACCCTGATATTTTAAAAGAATAACATTATGTTCAATTACGTATACTACATGCAACAATGTGTATAAACAACCCATAAAATATATAAACTTTATAAAGTATATGTTAAAATGGTGACTATAAATAAGATAGAGTACTTAAATATATATATATATATATATATATTTTATACTCAATAAAATTGCAGTAATAAATTATTAGTAAAGAATCACTCAATTTTTATTAATGAAATTTCATTCATCAAAATATATTTTCCTAAAAAATGATTTATACTGAATTTTTGTGGAAAAATTGGTCACAACCCACCTTCTTCAAGATGAGGGAATGAATATCAAGATTTAATGACCTTTCTTCCTCATGATTAATGAGAGAATGACCCCCTGATTCCCACCTCCAATAGGCCCCAGGGTGGAAACCAGAACTAAAGGTATAGAAATATCACAAAAATGGGAGGTATTACCCTTTTTATAGTAACCAAGAACAGGATATAAGATGTATCAACCTCAAAAAATAAAATACATGTATATAAGGAAACCAAAATCCATTCCACATGAATTTTTAAAGTAAAAATGGTAGAAATACAATTAAAACTCCAAAGTAACAAAATAAATCTAAGCAGCGACATAGCAACTGTCCCTAACGTCCGAGCTAGTAAGGTCCATCACGGTATACGTAATATCATTGGAAACCTGAAACAATTTTATATATGTAGGGTGATCATATAATTATACTCAGTAGGAAAGAACAAATTCACTTGTGAACAAGTGGGGGAAGCATGCTAATTCCCCTGTGAGAAAAAAGAAGAAAAAAGCATCACCTATCAAGGAATACTAACCACCCAACCTCACCAAGGTGCACTCATAAAGTAATGAAAATCAAGTAATGTAATAATATAAGAACATCGATATTTGGGTACCCTCCACAACTTCCCGCTGGTTAATTACTAATCCCTAATGGTGAAAATCTTGACACTACCAAACTCTTCCACAAGCCCCACCGTCACAACCAACCTGCACAAACCTAGAACAAAACCACACACATCCCGCCTGCAAAACCCTGGGCCTCCCACATACCACATACTACCCAAAAACAAATCGGCATCATCTTCAAGACACTTATGAAACAAAACACCTCTCCCAAATTCAATATCATAGGTCTGGTAAAAAACCTAAAGTCATTACAGCCTCTCTGAAAAAACATGGGCGATAAATTCATAGAATAATGAGTAGGGTAATATCACTAACCATTCATCCATCCTCCCACCAGGATGTTGGGAAAGTCACCCTCCCCCATAATAATAGGGGTGTTCGGCACATAGTTCTCAATATAGGCAGGGTTCATATAGAAAACATAAGTAACAAAAAGTTTATATGTATAGTTAAAAAAAACTCAACCCATCATATGGGATTCCAAACACACAACCATCCCACACATAAAAACTACCTATTTCTCTAACCCTACATGCATAGCCACAACCAAACAAACCCCCCCCCAGCCAGTTCACTTAATTAGTTGTCATTCTACATTATCATTCCATTCATTTATTTATTTCATTCCTACCCAAGAAACTACTGAACACTACGAACCTTATATGGTGAAGTAACTACACCAGCCACTTTCAAGGAAAAATAAAGAAAGAGGAAAGAAGGTAAAGAAATACATTTTAACACTCATTTATAAATACAATAGGGAAAACTAGCTTGTGATCCCACTGCACTCCCCGCCCCCCTTCCTAGACACCCATGCAACCCCTACAAACTGTCATTCTTGAATTTTATTCTACTAAATCATCCTCTCACAACTAGACTTGATAGCCTCTCTACAAAAAAACACCACACCCAGTACACCCATAAATTTTAAATCATGACATAACCTAGTCATGCATCCCTACTTCCCAACCAATTTCTAGATGCAGACCTACCAAATTATAAGTGCATCTGTTCCATCATAAATCAATCTCTCAAAATGAGATACCATCACACCTATCAAACCACCTCATATGTAAATCACATAGCAACCACCATTAAAACTGAATCCCAACTGCACAAACATACTAAAAAAACTCACAGAACCAACTCATCTTACCACCCCTCTACCCACAACTGTTCTCCCAATAGCAATATCACACAACCCACAAATGTCACAAAACCTAATGGAACATAGCACACAACCACACCTATCAAACAGGATGTATTAAGATTTGGTAAACACCATTATTTAATTCCACATTGATGAACAGGGGTGGTCACACAAGGATTTTCATCCAGAGGCTTCCATTTCATATAAATTGGTATACATGATTAATTAAATTGATATTTACACCAATTATTCACAAGTAAACAACAATATTTTTAAAGATTCATTCATTCACAGACAAAGACCACCAGTGACCATGATTTTCAGAATCCATATGGCCACAAAAGATCACATCATCAACAATGATAACATATAAAACATGTTATCAACATCAATCCAATCCCAACCCATTAACAAGTTCATATTAGCATTCATCTTTGTTAAATATTAGATTTGGAAGTTTTCATAAAATAATGTTACTACACCCACCCTACATGATACACAATTAAAAGAAAGACCAAGAAAAATTCCTAATTTGAATAGCACATGATCAACGACTCTTCCTTGCATCAAAAACATAGGGCCATGCGAGCAGAAGAAAAATACAAGGCAAAACACAAAGGAAAACTTGATCGATGGATATGGAACAATAGGAGACTCCACATGTAGGTAATTCCCATGTTTTTCCAAGAGAAAATAGAAACAAACAGAGAATAGATGATCTCATTTTACAAGGGACATATCCTATATTAACGGGATGGGAAAAATTTTCAAAATTCATTAACATGGGATCATGGTCAAGATTACACCATTTTAATATCTCAAAGTCCCCGAGCATTAGTATATTAAATATATAATTAATATCCTTTTAAAATTCTTTATAAATTCAAAAACAAGTTTTTAATCTTGATTTACATCAAATAAAATGTAAGAGAGGTGAAACTGGAAAAATTAGGGAAATTTGGAAATGATTCACTAACACCGATGGTGAGTCATCGATGGGTGATTCACAGACATAATTCCACTAATGATAAGACATTGAAATGACCTACCGACGCCTGAATCACCAACACCCTAACTCACTAACACTGATGCCCTGAGTCACTGACACTGATGCCCTGACTCACCAACACTGATGTCATGACTCACCCACATAGACACCCTGACTCACCGAAACTGACTCCTTAATTCACTGACACTGACACCCTAAGTCACTAACACCAACTCCCTGAGTCACTGATGCCTTGAATCACCAAAATTGATTCCTTGTCTCACGGACAGAACAAAAAAACTGGAAATTGGAAAACTCTTGAATTGATCCACTGTTGTCTCCCAGAACATCCCAAATACTGGATTTGATGAGGTAATAGATCAGAGAGGTCTATTCCATTACATTAGATACTTCTTAACATATTATCTCCCTCATGAATTCAAAACCAAATCTGAAAGAAAGAGTGGTCCAAACAACCACACTTTAAGATACCACTCAAGGAAACACAACCTTTTTTGTTTGAAAGCTGGAGTGAAACTTCAACATCCAAGAACAAATACTTTCACATATGTTAACCCAAACATCCACAAGATACCCCACACAAGAACCAACTGTCCAGACACATAAATTAGGTAATTCCTTCCTCTGTGTCAAGATATTATCCACTTTAAGTGGCACTAACTCATTCACATGGGTTTAATCTCATCTGCCTTAATGCATCTTTAATAGGGATCATTTTCTCCCCTCATCATTTATTAGGACTTTGTTTTATTTAAAATAACAAGTAAACTACTCACCTCATAGAAAATAGGGTTCAAGTATTACATCACAAGGAAAAAAACACAATCAAAACTCAAAATAACTCCGGGTACTGGGCATGAATCTATGTCTGTCACTCCCAAGTACTCTCTTCTAGACCACCATACCTCTACAACATTCAATCCAAGGGAATGGTCCATCCATGAAACAACTTCTTCTAATTTTCCTAGATCTCTATTAGTCTCTCCCTGAATTTTGCATCATCCTTGAAGTCCAACTCCGCCAAATCAATGACATGGGAGTCATTAGGAAGATATCGATGAAGCTGGGAGACATTAAAGATGTCATGGATCCTCCCTTACTATGGTGGAAACACCAGCTAGTATGAAAACATTACAACTATTCCTAACACCTAAAAGGGTCCGATGAACCTGGGAGAAAGCTTACTCCCTATGATTAACATTTCCTGTCCATTTTTATGGGAAACTGTTAAGAAATCATAGTCCCAAACCTCAAACTCCAAAGGCCTCATCTTTCAATTGGCATATGACTTCCACATATCATATTTCACCTTTATCCTCTCATGGACAAGATGTACCTTATCTTCCAGACTCGGCATCACATCTGGACCAAAAACAGCCGCCTCCCCAACTTTCATCCAGCACAAGGGTGAATGAAATGGCCCCCCATATAGAGATTCAAACAAATCAATTCCAATGGAAGAGTGATATTATTATTGTAATTGAACTCTAAAAAAAGAAAATGTTTCACCCAAGACCCACTAAAGTGCGTAACACATGACTAAAACTTATCCTCAAACATCTGGATAGTCCTCTCTATTTTTCTATCTGTCTGAGGGTGGAAACTAGTGTAGAGGTGTAACTGGGTGCCAGAAGTATGCTACAATACTCTCCAGACTTGTGACATAAAACATGTATCCCAATCTGAGAAAATGGATCTCAGAACCCCATGAAGTTGCAACAACTCATCCACAAACCCCTATACTAAGGCATCTGTTGCACCCGACTCTTTGATCGCTAAGAAGTGAGTTGATTTTTTCAACTAATCCAATACTGCCCAAATAGCCTCACATTCTCCCTGATCCCTATGTAATCTTGTGACAAAATACATTGATATTTCATCTCAATTACACTCAAGGACATATAGGGGATGAAACAAACCACTAGTAACATAGTGTACAACCTTCACTTGTGGGCACACCAAGCACTTCTCCACAAACCCTTCCAATGAATGCTTCATCCTGGGCCACCAAAATTGTTCCATCAAGCCCTTGTACTTATTGGAAGCTCCTAGTTGTAACGAAAGGTGTTATATATGAAAATCATGGAGAATTTCCTTGTGTATTTCCATGCGAAAAAACAACTTCCCACAGAACAACATCTGATTTTGACCATCCTCTGACCATCGCTTCAAAGCATCACCCTGGTCAAAGAGATCACACATCACCTCCTCCTCTGAGTCTCCCCACTAAGACTCCTACATATTCTGCCTTTTGGATGATTGTACCATCATATGAAATAGTAATTCTCCACCACCATCCATTATTACATCTATGTGAAAGGAAACCAACTACTCTATTTGTCTCCAAGTTTCCACTGATTCCCGAACTACCTCCTTCTGCGAATTCCTTATAAAATCGTCGGCCACAAAATTTCACTTCCTTGAGGTGTAAGGGATCTCAATATCATAATCCTAGAGAAAATCCATCCACCTTGGTTATTGAATGTTCAGGTCTCGCAGAGAAAAGATATACCTCAATCTCTTGTGGTCCATGAAGACCACAAAGTGCTCCCAAATGAGGTAATGTCTCCATAGATTTATTGAGAACACATTTACTTCTAGTTATAGATCATTGGTGGATTCGATACTTTCATAGAGATGAAATTTACTAGACCCATATGAGATGACTCCCTATTGCTACATCATTTCACACCCAAATCCTAGACTGGAAGTGTTGTAAAACACCTTGAACATCACTTCTTCCTCTGGAAGCCTAAGTGCTGGAGCATTGACCTACTTCTCCTTCAGATATCCAAACGCCGCTTGGCACTATTCTTTCCACACAAAATCTTGGCCCCTTCTAGTCAGATCCATCAATGGAGCAGCTATGTGAGGGAAATTAGGTACATATTTGTGGTAGTAGTTATCCAGACTGAGAAAACTATGAACTTATGACACATTCTTGGGTGATTCTTAAGAAACAACTACATGTACCTTCAATGGGTCAATTTCTACAATGTGTTGCGACACCACATTTCCAGGGAATTGGATCTTCCATGTCCAAATCTTCCACTTGGATAGTTTTCCATAGATTTGGTGGTGTCAAATGACATCTAGGACAATCATGAGATGTTCTATATTCTCCTACTTTGAAATAGAGTATATTAGGATACCATTGATGAATACGATGAAACATTGTTCCAAGAACTCAATAAGGATAGATTTCACGAACCCCATGAACAAGGATGGTGAATTCATAACACTTAAAGGCATAACTAAAAACTCAAAGTGCTCATACCAACACCGAAAAGATGTATTTGGGATGTTACCCTCCTTCACCCTTAGCTAGTGATATTCAGATAGCAGATCGATTTTATAAAACCAAATCGCTCCCCTCAGCTGGTCGAAAAGATCATCTATTATCTAGATAGGGTAACGGTTCTTGACCGTTACCTAATTCAGTTTCTGGTAGTCTATACACAACCTCAGAACACCATCTGTCTTCTTTGGAAACAAGACAGGAGCACACAAAGGCAGCATGTTGGGTCGGATAAAACCCTTATTCATTAGATCATCAACCTAAATCTGCAACTCTTGCAACTCATAACATGCCATTTGATAAAGAGCCACCAAAATTGAACTAGCACGGGTTGTAAGTCTATCCCAAAATCAACGTCGCAGTGAGGTGGTAGAGTCATAACCTCTACAGGGAAAACACCCATAAAATATAGAATAACTCTCAGAAACTCCATCATCTTAGAATCCATCAATTACACTAAAATCTTATCTAACAAGAAAAGAAGTGTCTACACGTGATAGCTGCCAATCTAACATCTCTTCTTTCCAAAAAAAGCCACACATTGTCCACCCATGTCTGAAAACATGACTCTTCTTCAAAATTAGTTGATAATAGCATCCATCTACTATAATGATTCGATGATTAGGATTACATTGTATGGCTTAATTTATAAAAGAAATAGATCCAAATTGGACTGATGCAGCCCAAACATCAGTCTGCATCCCCAAAAAACATCAAACAAGCTATTCTGACCTCCAACTGGTGTACTCAACACCGGGGGAAACAAATTCTCTATGTCTAGTCCCAAGGAATGAGACATACTGGGTGAAAGGAAGGATTGTGAAGCTCCAAAATCAAACATGATGCAAGCAAGTGTACTAGTCAAACTGAACGTACCTCAGACAATCTCTGGCCCTATTGGAACTGCTAACTCTACAGCCTGGAAATTTCCAAGACTAAATCCTCATCCCCTTGTCTATAGGCTGCCTCCTTTACCATATCTGGGTCGAGGTCCTTAAGGAGAACCTAGAGGTCAGCCTCCTCTAGTACAGTCCACCCTTGGTAGAGTAGGGGCCTTCTATCCCTACTTTTTGAAAGGCCTGGATGGAAACTACTACTGAGGCGGGCACTGAACCTGCCCACCTCCACCATACTGAGATCAATTTAGGCATTATCCCTAGAGGTTCTTATGGCCTCCACAAGAAAAACACCCCAACCCTAGGCCCATGGAAAAAGGTCAAGGACTAGAGGGTCAGAACTGAAACTGTTGGGGTCGGCTCCTCACTAGACAAAACCTAGAAGGCCCTGACCCTAGAGACTTGATGCTAATGGAATTTCCCTTTGAAGAGCTCGGCTGAATTTCCTTTCACACTAAACCTTATCACAAGTGAATCTTTTCCACCACCTAATACTTCATCTAAACCTCTAAGTATCTTGGTAGGGTGAGGGAGTAACTTCATACTAAAGATAAGGAAAAAGTTCCTCCTCTAAGAACCATGCTCGAGACTCCTCTTCCAGAAATAGATCTGGATCAAAGCATAAGAGATACTTGAACATGGTCCCCAATTCCCTCACCAACATACCCCCCCTTATAGAGGGAGACTAGCTCCTTCCTCTTCTTAGATTTCATCATGGAAGAGAGGAATTATGTCTAGAAATGCTTCTCAAAGTCAGCACATGAACCATAAGTCTCTTTCCTCACTCCAAGGTAAAGCATCCACCACTAACATGTTTCTCCTCTCCAATAGCTCACCGTTATAGGAACCCAATACTATTTGGGATCCCATATCAAGCTGAAAGTGATCACCAGCTCCTCAAGCCATCTCTTCATCTCCATGTCTAAGACACTTCCCTCATATTTTTCCAGAGTTTGTTGCTGGAAAGCATGAAGCGTATTCTGCCACTCATTTTCCTCCTCTGATGGTTCAACCCTCCATCAGTAAGCTCAAAGTCCATGCATCGGATCAGAGGGGGGGATAAAATCATATGTCCTAGTTAGTCTTTCCTAGCCTATGTCATGCACCAAGATCATCTAACACTATTTACCTACCAACCCGCGAAATCCTCATTGTTTCTTACTCCTAACTCCATCCTATCTCTCAACCATCGCCTTTGATACCATTCTATCATAAATCATCTTCTTCAAGATAAGGGAAGGTATAGAAAGATGGTGAGACCTTCCTTCCTCAATATGATGGAGAGATAAGGACCCCAGAGTCACACCTCCAATAGGCCCCGAGGTGGGGACCAGAACGAAGGGTATAAAAATCTCACAAAAATGGGAGGCATTAACCTTTTTATAGTAACGAATATTGGGAGATAAGATGTATCAAAATCAATAACTCCAAGACAGATATATATATATATAATTAAAGAAAAATTTATCCCACATGAATGATTAAAGTAAAACTGGTATAAATACAATGAAAAATCCAATGAACCAAAATAAAACTAAGTAGTGACATAACAACTGTCCCCAACGTCTAAGCTAGTAAGGTTCAGTACGGTCCGCATAATCACCCTGGAATCCTGAAACAGTTTTATATACATAGGGTGAGCATACAAGTATACACAGTATGAAAAACCAATGTCTCATGTGCACAAGTGGGGGAAGCATACTAATTCCCCTATGAGAAAATAGAAAAAATCAATAACACCTATCAAGGAATACTAATCACCCAACCTCACCAAGGCGCACTCACTAAGAAACAAAAATCAAGTACTGTAATATAATAATCACATCAATATTTGGGTACCCTGCACCACTTCCCACTGATTAATTTCTCATCCCTAACAAAAAACGTACTGACACTACCATGATCTTCCATAATCCCCATTGTCCTAACCTACCCGCACACACCTGGGCCACAACCAAATACTTCCCTCCCAAAAACACCTGGGCCTCCCATATACTACATCCATCCCTAAAACACTTGGGAATCATCTTGAAGACACATAGGAAACAAAACACCTCTCATATAGCCAATACCAAACATGTGGTAATAAACCTCAATCCATCACAGCCTTCCCAAAAACACTTGGGTGATAAATGCCTAGATGAGGGAGCATGGTAAATTCAATAACCAGCTATCCATCCTCCCACCTAGATATTGGGAAATACACCCCTCCCCCATAATAATGTTGGTGTTCAGTACATAGTGCTCGACCTGGGTGGGTGCATATAAAAAACATAAGTTACTACAATTTTATACATATAGGTCAAAAACACTCAACCCATCCTATAGGATTCCAAACATAAAACCACCCGACACATAAAAACATCCCTTACTGATAACCCTAAAAGCACAGCCACACAATCGGCACAACTAAACATACCTTCCAGAAAATTCACTTAACAAGTTGTCTTTCTTCATTATCATTCCATTCATTCATTTATTTCATCTCTACCTGGGAAACTATTAAACAATAAAAACATTATAAGGAGAATAAAATACATCAAACGCTGCCATGGTCAAACAAGGAATGGGGGAATAAGGTAAATAAATCCATTTTAGCACCCATTAATAAAGAGAACAATGAAAAAAACACCCTAAAGTCCCATTGCACGCCCCCTTTTTTCATAGAAAGTCATTCAACAACTACAAACTGTCATTCTTCAAGGTTATATCACTCAATAATCCTCTTAAAAATAGAACCAGTAGCCCCGTTCCACAACAACACCACACCCAGCACACCCCTAAACATGAAATCATGACACAACCTAGTGTTATAACCCCACTTCCCCACCAATTCCTAGATGAAGTCTCACCGTATAACAAGTACTTTCATTCCATAATCAATTAATCTCTCAAATTGATATACCATCACAACTCATGAACCACCTCATACAAAAACACCATAGAAAACACCACTAAAAGTGCATCCCCAATAGACAAACATACCAAACCAACTCACAAAACTAACTCTTCTGGCCACCCAAGTACCTGCAATTGTGCTCCCAATAGTAGCACCACACAACATACACAAGTAACAAAACCCAACAGAACACAGCACCAGCCACACCTATCAAACAGTATGTATTTAGATTTTGGTAAACACTATTCCTTAAATTCACTTTGATAAACATCATTGATACCATAATGGATTTAATCCTAGGGAATATGTTTCATTTAACCAGGTATACATGATTATTCAGATTGATATTTACACTAATTACTCAAAAAGAAAAAAACAAAAGTTATAAAGCATCACCCATGCACATAAAAAGACCACAAACATCCATGATTTTTCGAATCTATGCATTCATAATAGATCACATCATCAATAAAGATAACAAATAAAACAGGTGATCAACATTAATTCTTTCCAAAACATGTTAACAAGTTCATATTATAATTAATCTTTGTTAAAAGTTTGATTCAGTATTTTTTAAAAAATAAAATTACTATTCCCACCCAGCATGATACAAAAATTAAAAGAGAGATAAACGAAAATTTCTACTTGTAATAGCAGATGATCAATAACTCTACCTTACGAAAAAATAGAGGGTCACATGAGTAGCAAGAAAACACGAAATAAAAACTCTATGGAAAACTCATTCGATGTCAATGGAACAACATGCGACTCTATGGGAAGGGAAGTCTCTAGGAGTGGTAAGAGAAAATGCAAACATATTGGAAAAATTACACCTTAGATTATAATGGGAAAATCTTATATTAATAGGATGAGAAATAGTTTCAAAAGTCATTAATGTGGGATCATGGTCAAGATTACGTAGTTTTAATATCTCAAAGCCTCCTGAGCATTAGGATATTAAATATATAATTAATATCCTATGAAACACCCTTATAAACACCCAAAAAAAGTCTTTAAAGTCAATTTACATCAAATAAACTGTATGAGGTGTGAAACTGGAAAGCTAGGAAAAACTAGAAATGAGTCACCGATGGGTGGGTCACCGACACAGATAGTGATTCTCTGATGAATGATTCACTGAAATCAAGCTACTGATGATGATCCACAAACGTGAACTAACGACCCATGACTCATAGATGCTCTGACTCACTGACACTGACACAGTGAGTCACTAACATTGATGCCCTGACTCATCGACATCGATTCCCTGACTGACCGACACCGACACTGACACCCTGACATACCAAAACTGACTCCCTGAGTCACTGACAGAACAAAAAAACTATAAAATTGGTAAACTATTGAGTTGAGCTATAGTTGTCTCCCAGAGCACCCTGAACACTGGATTTGACAAGGTAATGGGCCCCAGAGGTCCGGGTCATTACAAAATATTACAATAAATATATATAAATTTAAGAAAATATATTTCATAAAATTAAATTCAATATTTAATTATAGATATAAAAATTAACCTAGTATAAAATTATGGTTTTTTTGGAAAATATTAATTTTTCATTGAATTGTGAAAAATACTGATTTTTTTTAAACTATGAATTTCTTTTCAATAAATTAAGTAATTTAAAATTAAATTAATTATTATAATTGTATTTTAATAAAAATAAGTATTATCTATTTATATTTAATCTACCTAATTATGTTTGGATCATCTTTATACTATATTTTATTATAAGGTTGTTTTGGGGATTAAAAAAGTTATTTTTTGAAAACCATTTTGAAGTGAATAATGATATTCTATTTTAATTAATAAAAAACATATAATAAAAAATTATTTAAATTAAATTCATAGATTATATATATAAAAGTTTTAATTTTAATTCATGTGATCACTTTTACTATTTATAGAGTTAATACAAAATCTATCTTATGCTTGAAAAGTGCATCTCTTGAAACCCCTCTTTTTCATTGCCTATGCGGGTTTAATTTTAAATTAAATTTTTCTAAATAAGGGAATATTATTTTTTAAATTGGTTTTTATATTTTAAATAAGAATAATTTATATTATATAATATGTTAAAATTAATCTTCAGTCTCAATTAATTTTAAAAAAAGTAAAAAAAATCATGGTTTAGGTTTAAATGGGTTTACAAAGGGGTTAAAATAAAAAAAATAAGAATTTTGATGACCTAAAACGTTTAATAAACTCTATTGGATGTAAATATTTAAAAATAAATTCATATAATTCTTGATAATTTTAAATTATAGATACTTTTGGACTGATAAAAACATTGGTATAACATTTTCTTTTCCAAAATTCTAAGTGTTTCTTCTCCCCAACTTATAAATGGCCACCCCATATTCTCTATTTTTCACAAACTAAAATAATTTTCATTCATCCAATACCTAAAATAATAAATTATATCCCCATGAACTTGAGGTCCATGTTTATTTATAAATCCATCCTCTAGAAGATTTTTTCCTATCCTAATGATATATTCCAGAAAAGAGGTATTGTTCTTAAATGAGCATTTTTATTATATTTATTTTCCCATATCCTTAAAATATTATTAAATAATTATGATATAACAACCTAAACATTTAAAATATATTTATATGTCATTATGTTAAATAAATAACTTAAATTAACCACCTTTTTATTTAAATTGGAAATGAATCCATCATCTGTATGTATAGTGGACTACCGCCTCATGAACCAATGTAATTCAGTTTTCATCACTGATTATCACTGAATGAAATAATATTGGATTTAAACAATATATATATGATATTTTTAATATATTTATAATTATATAATTATTATATCAAATATACCTTCTTTCTTTCTATTCCATGTGTGATACAATAATGTAGCTCATGTGTACATCAAACTAACACATCATATAGTGATGTGATTTATTTCTCATTAACACTTTAAATGGAAGGTAAAAATGATAAATTTAATGAATATATGTGATATATATAAAATTATTTTGATATTAATTTCATATTTATCATTCTCAAGTGGTAATATATAATTTACTTTCTGACACAAAAAATGATAACGGTGGTTCGTGTGTACATGTGGATTACCGCCTCCACCAAGTAATGTGATTCTTTTTTCATCATCAAATAACATATATGATATATATAATTGTATATAAATATATAATTTTTTATTTTTTATATTATTATAATTATGGAAGTATAAAATATAACTTACCACCATTCCATGGTGATCGTTGAAAAATGGAAACTTTACTAAAGTGTACGTACGTCCTACCTTCTCTATGATCATAACATAGTTCAATTTCTATAACCAACATTCATGACTGGTTTTAAAATTATAATTAATTAATATAAATTATAATTATATCATTATAATTATTCATGATATTCTTAAATAATTACCTCTTTGACAATAGTCAAACAACATATTTTATTTTTAACATATAAACCAAATATCTTCAAGACATCTGAAAAAAAACATAATTTATTATGTAACTATATGTGATATGGTAATAAGTCAAATAAAAGGAATAATAAATTTGAAAAAGGATATTAGGAAATTAAATAATTAACAATGTTTTATTATTCAGGATGAGAAAGGATGTACATTACAAATTAGACTCGAGGTATGGGAGACTTCTACATAAAACCTCCTTTTAAAGGGTATTAAAGATATAATTTCTAAATAATATTCTTCTATGTTCTTATAAATGTTTCAATAAAATGATTATTTAAGTTTCAATTGAATATAATTTTCATTTTTACCATTTTTTAATTTATATCAATGTTTTAAAAAATAATTAATCTTTTTAAGGTTTTAGATAAGGGACATGTTTCTCTAAAATAATATTTTAAAATGTTTTAAATATTTATTTTTTCACACATTTTATTCCATTTTCATATTCTTGATATATGGAACCGGCCTTGAAAATTGAATATTCATGAATGATGTTAGTAATTCACATTGAGGATATTTTCAGGTTTAGATATTTAGAGAATTAGGTCATGACATATACATAAAAACTTGAATATTACATGTAGACACATCTAACTAGTTTCTATTTTTCTCACAAAATAAAAATTATTGAAAAAAAGAGTCATGTATTGTTCAATGATTTATATAGCATGACTTTTCTTTTATCCCATCCTTGACCTTACTCAACTTTATGTCCTGTGAACAAAATTTCAAAAAATTGGGATGAGCATAAACAGCTCAGTAATGGATACATAAAAAAAAGTAAAACTGTTAGTTTTTTTTCAAAACAACAAGTAAAACATTAATACTTTATCATAAGTAATACTTTCCACCTTTATGAAGTATTAAATGATCTTCACTGAATAAAATACCATTGCTTACCATTTTATAACCAAAATATTACCAAAAAACCCAAATAAAGAACACATAACAAATAAAGGTAACTTGGACGTAAACATACAAAAATGGAATAACCATACGGTCGACTTCCACCCATATCACTAAATTAAATATCCATATGGATGACTTCCATACCCAATGCATTGGATGTTATAAAGTAACCACCCGTCCTGGTTTATCACGGCCTCACCCATCATTTGGTTTATCACGTAACCACCCGTCAAATATCCAAGTACCAATATAAATCATAACATATAAAACAATCATGAAGAAAGGATAAAATTCCCACATTTCAACCAAAGTACATCATTTCAAGATATTGACGTAATCAATGCTTTACCAAAACCATTTTCAAAACCATTTAAAACATTTAATAAATAAATTTTTGAATCAAAGTGTCTCTTACCAATTTGAAACTTTTAAATGAATTTTCATTTGGAAATATTAATGTCCATATAAATAAATACATAAAACCAATTTGAAAACATGTACTTTAATGAGAATATTTATATGAATAAATCATTAAAAAAATTAATATTATATTTTATTTAAAGAGTTTTTAACCAAATGAGAGACGCTTGAATACAAATAATTGAGAAAGAACATTTAATCAGAACATTATAATATTATGAGAATAAAGTTATTAATGATTTAATATGGAAAATGACAGTATATACACCACATAAGAGTGAATTTGTGCATAATAATGAATTCTCAATGGAATGTAAATTGAGACGAAATCCCATATAAAAAATGTATCCGTAGATTAAGGAAAAATCAATTACATAATAATCTTTGAAAAATATAAACACACTCAATGTGATTGGATATTCATTATAAATCAATCATAGGATATTCTCACATGTTATTTTTATGATAAAACCAATGACTTGGATGTTTAACTTAATGAATAGAAATTGAGTTAAAATTACTCTTATCAAGTTCGTATCGATGACTTGAGAATTTATCAATGGAGTGATTATGTGTATCAAAAGTATATCCACACAAAGGGGAGTGGAAATTACAACATAAATTAATAAATAGTTATTCCACACATAATCATATCATGACATTATTAATAATTAGATGATTAACCCAAGGAATTGAAATTAGGTTAAAATGTTCCCTTACCTATTTGGTAAATTACGAAACATACAACCCATTAAAGAAGGATCATAAAATGGAGATTTAATTACACATAAATTAATTTGTATTACTCAATGAATACAATCATGGGCAGTACATACACCACACAAAAGGTAATAGTGGCAATATAGCATGAATCTCATGGGAATAAGAAGTGAGTTGAATACCCCTTACCATATTGTAATCAAACGAGTCGTATGAACAAAAGTTAATTAAAACAGATTTAATCACATAATACCATGAATATAAATAGAATAATTATAATATATATCAAATGTCAGTAAAAAATACACCACATTCAATAAATAAGTGGCGAACAATAGAAATCTCACAGAATTAAAAGTGAGATAACAAACCCATTACCTCGTGTCTGACTTGACCTGTTCATTCTTTATTATCCTGAATAATAAACTAAAGTTAATTTATAATTTATTAAGTAAATTTTTCAAGTATATTATTCCTCTTAAATCACTTATTACCATGTTATAAAATTATGTAATCATTTAAGTTAATAATGGTAGTTTTGTCAATATTTGGTACTTGAGTCAAAAATAGAATTCTTATAATTACAAGTTGTTCATGTGGTCAAAATTTCTTTATATACAGAATTATATTAATTATTTAGATATCATATTCATCATATATATCCTGTATATATTTGTATTTATAATATTACATAACATTTAGAGGTAAGAAATGAAATGCATTGTTCATGGAGACGGTAAGTCGTACGTACGCATGAACGGTACATTCATTTCTTTTTCAAATTTAAATGGAATTAAAACATAAGGATATGTAGGTATATTATAATTCCAGTATAATATCATATATAATATTATTAAATCCATCCTTTATACATCCCACATATGGCATTAACGAGCCATATCACTTTGAGGGGGTGGTATTCCACACTTCCTCAAATTAAATTATCGCGTTTACCCATAATGGAAACCATAAAGGTGTGATATAAAAGAAAAATACAGAATAATAAAGAAAAAATAAAAATAATATATATCATATATAAATAAAGTTCGATCATAATGGCCACTGTGAGAGGCGGTATAAGATAATGGAATAATCATCGTTTTGTGAGGCGTTAGTTTTCCATCCATAGATCAGTATGTTCTTTACCCATTAGATGGAGGTGTATGTAAGTGTAATTAGAATCATTCTCATAAAAAAATCCAAGTATAATGATTATACTGTTTTTGTTATAAAATAAAAAAACAAAAATATTTTTGGGGTTGGATAAGTAAAATAAAACAAAAGAACTTAAGAGAAGATGTTACCTTTAATTCGGGTAACTTCCTTTGGTTTGAACCAAAAGGGTTTGTTAAAGTTCTTTATGCCTAATTTAAGGCTTATAGTAGTAAGAGAGGGGTGTAGGGAGAATAATTGGGTAGATTTTGGATGATACAAGGGGCTTGAGAGGTTTGAGTAATGGGTTATAAGTGGTGTCCTTTTATAAGGGAGAGGAGGGGCTCTTTAGGAACATTTGAAAAAATTATTTTATTATAGACATATCTTCGGTTTAAAAAGGTCCAAAACTCATTAAAGTTGAAGATAAGATGACTAATGTTAGAAATAAAATCATCCAATAAGAATTGGATAGGTTTTAGATATTTTTTTAATATTGATAATCTTATTTATTTAAATCATTTATTAATGAGTTAAATACTACATCATTTTTGTGTCATAAATAATTTTATTTATTTGATGTCTAAATATTATAAAAAAATACCAAGATGTAGGAAATATTTTTATCTTTTGAATAAATATTTATAGTCAAAAATATATCTTATATAACCCTATGTAGAAATTAATTTACTAAACGATATTTGTTTTTGTCATTTTTGTCTTTTCTTTAAATTAAGTAATCTAAAGTGTCATTATCACTCTTAAGTGAATCCATGGGGTCCCAAAATCAAACCAAGGATGACCATAGATGTTCATGACTCATCCAATAAGGTTAAGACAAGTTTTAATGTAATTTTATATTATTATAATATTCTTTTTACCTTGATTTACCCTATTTACCTTTAACCGTGGTAAATAAAAGTCAAATGTTACTATTCACCAAAAAATATTTTCATCTTATTGATCCACATTTTACTTACTAATAACAATAATGTATGTTGTATTTTCTAAATTCAATCCACAGAAGCCGTAAAATTTCATTTAAATGAAAAAGTCGGTTTTTAACTACTGCTTAGTGGATTAATTATTCATCAAAAATTGAAGTTTTTCAGAAAAATAAAAACAATTCAGCCTAAGATATATTTAATATTCCGAATTAAAAAATGATGACTATTTTATAAAATTCAAAACATATAAGTTTCATTAATTAATTTAAAATTAATTCTCGTTGTCAAAACAAATTGTGTGTTTTTAAGAAACAGTATCTATAAAAAGTTTAACACTTTTTTATTTCCAATTTCAGAGTGAAATTAATTACAATTACAACCATTGTATTAAATGGTAAAACTATAATTCCCACATATGGAATTAACGAGTCATATCACTTTGAGGGGGTGGTAGTCCGCACTTACTCAAATGAAATTATCGTGTTAAGGATTCTAGGAGGAGGAGACGGATGTAGGGAGATTAATTGGGTATAATTTGGATGATCCAAGGAGCTTTAGAGGTGTGAGGAATGGGTTAGAAGTGGTGTCCTTTTATAAGGTAAAGGAGGGGCTCTTTAGGAAAATTTGAAACACTTATTTTATTATAAACTTATCTTCAGTATCAAAAAGTAAAAAACTCATTAAATTGGAAGATAAGATGACTCATGTTCTAAATAAAATCATCCAACAATAATTGGACAGGTTTTGGATAATCTTTTGATATTTATAATCTTATTTATTTAAATCATTTATTAATGAGGTAAATACTGCACCATTTTTGTGTCATAAATAATTTTATTTATTTGATGTCTAAAAATTTTAAAACAAATACCACAATGTAGTAAATAATTTTAGATTTCTAATGAATATTTATAGTCGAAAACATAACTTATATAACCCTATTTAAAAATTAATTTACTAAAAGATATTTGTTTATGTCATTTTTGTCTTTGATTTAAATTAATTAATCTAAAGTGCCATTATCACTCTTAAGTTGCTCCAAGGTGTCCCAAAATTGACCCAAGGATGACCATGCCCATCCATGAATCATCTAATAAGGTGAATATATGTAACACCCCAAGCTTCTACGGTACGTTTCCCTTTGAATAATGTGATAGCGTGTGTTGTACGCAACCTCGAGTTCTAACACACACCACAACTAATTAAACTAGCCGTTGTGAATAGTAATACCTAATTTTTGAAATTATATATATTTTATATTTGAAAATGGACTTCATTTTTGGACTCGGAATATCGAATTTAGCCTAAGGTGAAATTTTGGTACTTTTCGGATAACTTTCATATTTTGATGAATAGTGAAAATTACTAAATTTTAATTAAAAACAACTTTTTTAATCAAAATAATTAATAGTGATAAATTATGAATTTTAGTAGTTTTAAAGTATATTTAGAATATATTTTTACCATTTAATATAATGTTGGTCATTGGACATAATTTTACAATTAAACCGAACATAAACAAGTGTCAATCTTTTGATAGTTATTATCTCTTAAAAACACGCTTTTTGTTTTGACAGCGGGAATTAATTTTAAATTAATTTCTGCCACTTCTGTGTTTTGAATTTAGGAAAATGGATTCCATATTTGGAATCAGGATGTTCAAATTGTGTAAATAGGTAACTTTTATTTTTAGACATTTTGAATAGTTACTGCGGTAAATATTTTATTTACCATGGTTAAAGGGTAAATCCGGTAAATAAGGGTTAAAAAATAATATTATAATAATACAAAATTACCCTAAAACGTGTCCTAACCTTATTGGTGGACACATACCCGACCATGGGCATCCTTGGGTCAATTTGGGGACCCCTTGGAGCCACTTGTATGTGGTAGGGACACATTATATTAATAAAGTTAAAATAAAAATAAAAATGGCATAAGCTTACATCTTTTAGAAGAACAATTTTTACATAGGGCTATACATGTTGGATTTTCGATTATAAATATTCATTAGAAAGCTAAAAAGATTTACTACATAATGATGTTTTATTTATAATTTTTAGACATTAAATAATTTACTTTATTTATGACACAATGATGATGCAGTAATTACTAAAATAGTAAAAAATTACCATAATTGATATTATAAATACCCAAATAAATATAATATGAAACTTTTAATGAATTAAACTAATTTTCTAGGATAATATGATATATTAGGATCGATTTAATTGACTTTGTTCGAAGTAATCAATCTGTTATGAGTTTCACAAAAATCAACTATTGAATAGTGTCAAAATTGACATAAAAGAGTTCTTAAAACAAATATTATATTATTAATTGATGTTAAATTCCTAAAAATCTAAGGTTCGGCCAAGAGACTTATATTATGATAGGTTAATAATTAATGGACCACTTGGGGGTCGCTTGGATGTATATAGTAAGTTTATTAACCATATTATATAAAAATACAAAGAGACATTGTAAAAGTGAAACTAATTAACTTAGAGTTAATACTTAAAGATAAGGTTAATATAAGTACCCAAACCTGTCTAAATTCTATTGGTTGAGTGGTTTTCGACCTATCCCCACCTTAACCTTTGAATAGTCAACTTTGTAGCCATTAGAAACCGAATATGAATTTATTATAAATTAATATTTCTAGCTTTTCCAAAGGTGCCCCTCACCCCTCTTATAAAAGGGCACTCCTCCTTCTCTTTTCCTCACACCTCTCAAGCCACTTGGCTCGTCCAAACTCTGCCCAACTAAGCTCCCCACATCCCTCTCCTCCTCCTTGAAGCTTCCCCTTAGGCAGAAAGCATTTCAAGAAGTCCTTTGGTTCCAACCAAAGTGAGTTACCTAAATTAAAGGTAACAATTTCTCTTAAAGTATTTTCATTTATTTTGCTTCTCCAACCCCCAAAATCTTTTTATTTCCTTTCTTTTGTAACAACACCAGTATCCTCAATATACTAGGATGTTGTTATAAGAAGGATTCAAACTACACATACACACAACTCCATCTAATGGATGATGAACATAATGTTTCTGTGGATGGCAAACTAACGCCTCACGAAACGATGATTGTTCAAAAACATCTTACCACCTCTCATGGTGGCCATTATGATGGAACTGTAATTAAATATGATATTAATAATATATATTTTATATATAAGCTTCTGTAATTCCATTTTATTTCATTCCATTATTCGTTTCATGTTGTATATACATACGATAATTTCATTTGAGGAAGTGCGGACTACCGCCCCCTTAAAATGATATGACTCGTTCATACCACACATGGAACGTATAAAGGATGGTGTTAATGAACTTAAGTAACATATATAAAATACTATACTGGAATAGTAATATACCTATGTATCATTTGGATTAGATTCTTTTAAAATAAAAATTAAATGGAAGTAGCGTTCGTGCGCACGTACGGACTACCGTCTCCACGAACGCGATAAGATTCATTCTCCATCATATCCATTCAAGTCTTATTCTCATTTTGGGGTTAAAAATAATGTTAATATCATTCTGGATATGAATAAGATACAACAAACATGGCTTATGTAACAAAACATATAAAAGAAAATGAGTAAGTTAACACCCGAAACGATGATAATTCTAAGATATTATTAATAAATCAATGTTAAAAGATCATATATGATATCATATTAATATATATGATTCTTGTATAATTTAATAACAATTATTTCACCATTATACAGGAGGTTAACCTACCCCAACCAAGGAAAAGTACAAGGTAAGGGTTATTTCACAATCTCTTCATTATCCGAGGTTGTTTATATATAATAATCTACTGGGATCTCTTTATCATCCACATCCATGTTTCTTAAAAATGTATTTCAAAACATTTTTACTATTTACAAGAATATGGGTTAAAGTCATTTATACCCTTTTTTGACTTTTTATAAGAGGTTTATAAAGGAATCTTTCCGTCATTTCCAAAACAAGGTCCTTTTTAACCTTTTCGGCAGAATTGAGGTAAGAATGTTTTTTTTTAACTTATACGGCGGGTGCGGTTATTTTATGCCGTTATAAAATCTTCAAAGCTTTCCTTACAAGCTTATAAGAATATTTTCAAAGAAAATTTTTTATTTTATATGGATCTTAAATGATTTCAAAATAAAAGGAGATATTTCTTTAAAAAGAATTTTGATTTCATCTATGTCAACATCCTTTGATGGATTTTAAGATTATTTGAAGTTGATTTATTATGATACAAAACTTCTATATTTTATTGAAGGTTTTGTGATATGTTTGACTGTGGATGTGCTATTTTTATACCATTCATAGTTTATTGTTAAAGTATTGACATTTCGTATGCTAGTTTTAATACGAATGTTTATGTTATGTTTAAACCTTTTCATATGGGAATGCATTGGACTTAATAAGTGACGGGTGGAGCCCGCTATAGCTCCTCGATGCATCGGTAGGTCTCATGAGACAAACTAGTGTCTTGGCACAAGGCCTTGACAAAATATTATTTGTAGTCTTGGCACGAGGCCTTGGCTATGTGGTTATGATAGTCTGGCATTATGCATTCCAACATTATGAAAGTGGTTATTGATTTTTGCATGTGATTATTCGATTAGTAGAATATCCATGTGAATAAGTAAATGGCATTATTTCATTTTATTTATTCCATACCATGTTGAAAGTTCATGTTTAAAAGGCTTATGTTTTAGTTATACATTGCCTTAAATATTTATTCTTATTTGTGAAAGTTTCCGCTATATTGTTATCCTTACTGGGCATTTGAGCTCACCCCTTTTCTATGTTTTTATTTTCCCAGGATGTGAAGAAGTAAGTTATGAATGACATGCAGGGATAGTATGTGGGGATATGAGTGTGAAATATGAAGACCATGTTGTTGTAGTAGTTGTTTTTACTCTGAAATGTAATGTAAAACTTTATGAATATATCTAGTGTTTCCAAGGCTACTAAACCAATCGATCTTTCGAGTTTTGATCTTTCTTGTAATCATGCCAATGTTATGTAATAATGCACCGACTCTGGGCAACTGGGGTCGGGGCGTTACAGTTGGTATCAGAGGAAGTTTAGTACAAACCTTGGAAGCTAGATTTAGATAAACTCTGATTAGAGCACGTAGACTTAAGATGAACTTTAAGGATTAGTATAGAAGAACTTCCTAGAATTTTGGTATTGTAGAGATTTTGTGAGTTTTCCGAGAAATACATCCCTGTCTGGATACGAGCAGGTAGAGGCGGCTCTGGCACAGATGTACCTAGGGGTAAAACCCAAAAACACCACTTTGAGCTAGACTCGAACGGGAACTGGTGCATGACAACGGGCCTTGCTGTACTCTTGGTTACGACACTCCCGGGGGATATGCTTAGGATAACTCTCATTTTCTTTACAAATCATTATGAAGGGTTTATGAGTATATACTTCCTCAAAGAAAACATTTTTATGATTATGGAATATATCCATAAATAGTTCAATTTATGTTAAGTGTTTTATAAGTATGGGATTATGTATTTTGATTCATAAACTGATCTAGTTTATGCCATTGTTTAGAAATGGCGCCTAGTGGAAGAAATGGAAACCGTATCAATGCACGCACTCCATTTAGGGATTGCCCTCCTGCTCAAGATAATTATAGTGGGGCTGGTGATGCAACTGGTGCTGATCAGCTAATCACCATACTGGGACAACTTACTCAGGTTATGAATAATAACCTTACCCGTATGGAGCACCCTGATCCGCAGCGTGGAGGATCAATGTTAGATCGATTCATGAGACAACAACCACCAACGTTCAATGGGAATACAAATCCCTTAGTAGCTGAGCAATGGATATTTTCCCTAGAGAAAATATTTCAGGCTTTGGGGAGCAGTGAAAGGGAAAAAGTTATCATGGCAGTTTACCGCCTCACTGGAGATGCTGATCAATGGTGGTCATTGATTCAAAATACGAAGGAAGATGATGAAGTATCAAATATGGAATGGAGGGAGTTCAAAGATCTGTTTTTAGAGAAATACTTTCCTCACGACCATCGAGCAGATATGGAAAGACAATTTCTGAGTCTGAGACAAAAGGAGGATGAGAATGTCACAAAGTATGAGGCTAACTTTACAAGGTTAGCGAGGTACGCTGGTGATTATATTCGCAACTCAAGAAGTAAGATTGATCGTTTCTTTGATGGGTTAAAACCATTTCTCCGTCGAGCATTAGTCTCACAATCCTTTTCATCGTACGAAGACATTGTCTCATGTGCTATCAAGACCGAAAAGGAATTCTATAAGTCTTATGACTTTAAAGCAAAGCAAGAGAAGAAGAGACCTGCTGATCAATCTAGGAATGGAAATAAGGGGAAGAAGGGAAAGGTTGAATATCCATATTGTGGTAAGTGCGGGAAGAAACACCCCGGTGCTTGCCTGAAGGGAATGGGAGTATGTTACAAGTGTGGTGAAAAAGGCCACCAAGCTCATGATTGCAAGGGGAAGAAGGAAGCTACCAACGTTCAGTGCTACAATTGCAGGGAGATGGGGAATTATGCAAATGCATGCCCTAAGCGTCAGGAGAACTTACCTCAGAAAAGGCCAAGGGATCAAGGCCAGGCTTATGCTATCACTACTGCAGAGGTAGAAGCTCCAAAAGACGTGGTGGCAGGTAATTTAATGGTTTCCTCAAGTTTAGAAAATGCATTATTTGATTCTGGATCATCGCATTGTTTCATATCTTCCCAGTTTGCTAAGAAAATTAGATATTTCCAATTTGATTTAATAAGGGAGTTGTCAGTTAAAACTCCTAAGGGAAGTATCATTGCAACAAAGTTTTGTGAATCAGTCCCCATTAGAGCACATAAATTTTCTTTATCTGCTGATCTCATCGTCATACCTATGATTGAGTTTGATATAATCCTCGGTATGGACTGGCTTTCGGACTATGATGCGAAGATTTATTGTAAGAAGAAAGAGGTTACGATTCTTGATGATAATGATAAGGAGCACCTTATTTTTAGAGCAGAATCGTCACCACCTAATTCTTATTTAGATCCACCCCCAGTAGTTCAACTTAATTCAATTATTGGGGAGGAAGAGAATGAAATAACTGTCGGTGAGGAAAGGAATGTTCAAATAGAGGATGTACCTGTTGTGAAAGAATTTGTAGATGTATTTCCGGAAGATTTACCTGGACATCCTCTAGAATGAGAAGTTGAGTTTTCTATTGATTTGATTCCTGGATCAAGGCCTATATCGAAGACCCCTTATAGAATGGCCACTGTAGAATTAGTCGAACTAAAGAAACAACTAGAGGAATTGATTAATAAGGGATTTATTCGCCCTAGTGTTTCTCCATGGGGAGCCCCTGTTCTTTTTGTTAAAAAGAAAGATGGATCTATGAGGTTATGTATCGACTACAGGGAGATCAATGCTATAACGATAAAGAACAAGTATCCCCTACCTCGTATTGATGATTTATTTGACCAACTGCATGGAGCTCAATACTTTTCAAAGATTGACCTTCGATCTGGATACCATCAGTTGTGTGTGAAGAAGGAAGACATTCCGAAGACAGCATTTCGAACCAGGTACGGGCATTACGAGTTTACTGTAATGCCGTTTGGATTGACTAATGCACCCTTTGTATTCATGGATCTGATGAATAGAGTTTTCAAGGAGTATCTCGATGAATTTGTGGTGGTATTTATTGATGATATCTTGGTATACTCCAAAACCTACGAAGATCATGAAAATCACTTGCGCATTATCTTGAAGACTCTGAGGAGGCATGAATTATATGGGAAGTTTAGCAAGTGTGAATTATGGCTTCAGGAGATTTCTTTTCTTGGCCATATTGTCTCTAAAGATGGAATCTCTGTTGATCCTTCTAAGACCAAGGAAATCCACGAATGGCCAGCACCTACGAGTATAACTGAGGTACGTAGTTTTATTGGTTTGGTAGGTTATTATCGACGTTTCGTCCAGAATTTTGCCCGATTGGCTAACCCATTAACGAAGCTCACACGTAAAGGGGTTAAATTTGTTTGGACAAAAGAGTGTGAAGAATGTTTCGAAGAACTGAAGAGAAGATTAGTCAATGCTCCTATATTGACTCTACCATTGGGGAATGATGGGTTCGTTATTTATAGTGATGCATCAAAGAAAGGACTTGGCTGTGTCCTTATGCAGAATGATAGAGTTATTGCCTATGCATCACGACAGTTGAAAATTCATGAACAAAACTATCCTACTCATGATCTCGAGTTAGCAGCAGTGATCTTTGCTTTGAAAATATGGAGGCACTACCTCTATGGTGAAAAATGTGAGATTTATACTGATCACAAGAGTTTGAAGTATATTTTCTCACAAAAAGAACTCAACATGAGGCAAAGGAGATGGCTTGAATTACTCAAGGATTATGATTGTACGATACACTACCACCCAGGGAAGGCAAACAAGGTGGCAGATGCTTTGAGTAGAAAAGACCATGGAGTTTTGAACAATATGAGAATTGAAAGGGATCCAATTTTCATGGAGCTAGTGAAGATGGACATGGGAATAACCAGGGAAGGTGAAACATCAATGCTTTTTCAAATGGTTGCCAAACCATCTTTACTAGAAAGGATTAAGAGTTCTCAGACTGATGATGAAGAATTCCAAAAGAACATTAAAGCTGTGAATGATGGGAGATTGAGAGACTTTGCGTATGAAGGTGGAATTTTGAAATTCGGGAAGAGACTTTGTGTTCCCAATATACCTGACCTAAAAAGGGAATTGTTGGACGATGCTCATAGTTCCAATTTCTCTATACACCCTGGGAGCACCAAAATGTATAGAGATTTGAAGGAACATTTTTGGTGGGACAACATGAAGAGGGAGATTGCTGATTTTGTGTCAAGATGTATGGTTTGTCAACAAGTGAAAGCTAGAAGGCAACAGCCTGGAGGAGTCATGCAACCTCTTCCCATACCGGAGTGGAAATGGGACAATATTACAATGGACTTTGTCATGGGGTTGTAGCTTACCGATTGGCAATGCCTCCAAGTCTCTCCAAAGTTCACGATGTGTTCCACGTATCTCTGTTGAGAAAATACATGCCTGACCCAACGCATGTACTCACCTATGAGGAATTAGAACTGGAACCCGATCTGTCTTATTGCGAAGAGCCTGTCAGGATTCTTGATGCAAGAGAACAAGTACTGAGAAACCGGACGACGCGTCTGGTAAAAGTTTTATGGAGGAATCATAAGATGGAAGAGGCAACGTGGGAACCCGAGGAACTTATGATAAAGAACCACCCGAGTCTTTTTATGCAGTAATACCCTAGAAATTGCGAGGACGCAATTATTTGAAGGAGGGGAGAATGTAACACCCCAAGCTTCTACGGTACGTTTCCCTTTGAATAATGCGATAGCGTGTGTTGTACGCAACCTCGAGTTCTAACACACGCCACAACTAATTAAACTAGCCGTTGTGAATAGTAATACCTAATTTTTGAAATTATATATATTTTATATTTGAAAATGGACTTCATTTTTGGACTCGGAATATCTAATTTAGCCTAAGGTGAAATTTTGGTACTTTTCGGATAACTTTCATATTTTGATGAATAGTGAAAATTACTAAATTTTAATTAAAAACAACTTTTTTAATCAAAATAATTAATAGTGATAAATTATGAATTTTAGTAGTTTTAAAGTATATTTAGAATATATTTTTACCATTTAATATAATGTTGGTCATTGGACATAATTTTACAATTAAACCGAACATAAACAAGTGTCAATCTTTTGATAGTTATTATCTCTTAAAAACACGCTTTTTATTTTGACAGCGGGAATTAATTTTAAATTAATTTCTGCCACTTCTGTGTTTTGAATTTAGGAAAATGGATTCCATATTTGGAATCAGGATGTTCAAATTGTGTAAATAGGTAACTTTTATTTTTAGACATTTTGAATAGTTACTGCGGTAAATATTTTATTTACCATGGTTAAAGGGTAAATCTGGTAAATAAGGGTTAAAAAATAATATTATAATAATACACAATTACCCTAAAACGTGTCCTAACCTTATTGGTGGACACATACCCGACCATGGGCATCCTTGGGTCAATTTGGGGACCCCTTGGAGCCACTTGTATGTGGTAGGGACACATTATATTAATAAAGTTAAAATAAAAATAAAAATGGCATAAGCTTATATCTTTTAAAAGAACAATTTTTACATAGGGTTATACATGTTGGATTTTAGATTATAAATATTCATTAGAAATCTAAAAATATTTCCTACATAATGATGTTTTATTTATAATTTTTAGACATTAAATAATTTATTTTATTTATGACACAATGATGATGCAGTAATTACTAAAATAGTAAAAAATTAACATAATTGATATTATAAATACCCAAATAAATATAATATGAAACTTTTAATGAATTAAACTAATTTTCTAGGATAATATGATATATTAGGATCGATTTAATTGACTTTGTTCGAAGTAATCAATCTGTTATGAGTTTCACAAAAATCAACTATTGAATAGTGTCAAAATTGACATAAAAGAGTTCTTAAAACAAATATTATATTATTAATTGATGTTAAATTCCTAAAAATCTAAGGTTCGGCCAAGAGACTTATATTATGATAGGTTAATCATTAATGGACCACTTGGGGGTCGCTTGGATGTATATAGTAAGTTTATTAACCATATTATATAAAAATAAAAAGAGACATTGTAAAAGTGAAACTAATTAACTTAGAGTTAATACTTAAAGATAAGGTTAATATAAGTACCCAAACCTGTCTAAATTCTATTGGTTGAGTGGTTTTCGACCTATCCCCACCTTAACCTTTGAATAGTCAACTTTGGAGCCATTAGAAACCGAATATGAATTTATTATAAATTAATATTTCTAGCTTTTCCAAAGGTGCCCCTCACCCCTCTTATAAAAGGGCACTCCTCCTTCTCTTTTCCTCACACCTCTCAAGCCACTTGGCTCATCCAAACTCTGCCCAACTAAGCTCCCCACATCCCTCTCCTCCTCCTTGAAGCTTCCCCTTAGGCAGAAAGCATTTCAAGAAGTCCTTTGGTTCCAACCAAAGTGAGTTACCTAAATTAAAGGTAACAATTTCTCTTAAAGTATTTTCATTTATTTTGCTTCTCCAACCCCCAAAATCTTTTTATTTCCTTTCTTTTGTAACAACACCAGTATCCTCAATATACTAGGATGTTGTTATAAGAAGGATTCAAACTACACATACACACAACTCCATCTAATGGATGATCAACATAATGTTTCTGTGGATGGAAAACTAACGCCTCACGAAACGATGATTGTTCAAATACATCTTACCACCTCTCATGGTGGACATTATGATGGAACTGTAATTAAATATGATATTAATAATATAAATTTTATATATAAGCTTCTGTAATTCCATTTTATTTCATTCCATTATTCGTTTCATGTTGTATATACATACGATAATTTCATTTGAGGAAGTGCGGACTACCGCCCCCTTAAAATGATATGACTCGTTCATACCACACATGGAACGTATAAAGGATAGTGTTAATGAACTTAAGTAACATATATAAAATACTATACTGGAATAGTAATATACCTATGTATCATTTGGATTAGATTCTTTTAAAATAAAAATTAAATGGAAGTAGCGTTCGTGCGCACGTACGGACTACCGTCTCCACGAACGCGATAAGATTCATTCTCCATCATATCCATTCAAGTCTTATTCTCATTTTGGGGTTAAAAATAATGTTAATATCATTCTGGATATGAATAAGATACAACAAACATGGCTTATGTAACAAAACATATAAAAGAAAATGAGTAAGTTAACACCCGAAACGATGATAATTCTAAGATATTATTAATAAATCAATGTTAAAAGATCATATATGATATCATATTAATATATATGATTCTTGTATAATTTAATAACAATTATTTCACCATTATACAGGAGGTTAACCTACCCCAACCAAGGAAAAGTACAAGGTAAGGGTTATTTCACAATCTCTTCATTATCCGAGGTTGTTTATATGTAATAATCTACTGGGATCTCTTTATCATCCACATCCATGTTTCTTAAAAATGTATTTCAAAACATTTTTACTATTTACAAGAATATGGGTTAAAGTCATTTATACCCTTTTTTGACTTTTTATAAGAGGTTTATAAAGGAATCTTTCCGTCGTTTTCAAAACAAGGTCCTTTTTAACCTTTTCGACAGAATTGAGGTAAGAATGTTTTTTTTAACTTATACGGCGGGTGCGGTTATTTTACGCCGTTATAAAATCTTAAAAGCTTTCCTTACAAGCTTATAAGAATATTTTCAAAGAAAATGTTTTATTTTATATGGATCTTAAATGATTTCAAAATAAAAGTAGATATTTCTTTAAAAAGAATTTTGATTTCATCTATGTCAACATCCTTTGATGGATTTTAAGATTATTTGAAGTTTATTTATTATGATACAAAACTTCTATATTGTATTGAAGGTTTTGTGATATGTTTGACTGTGTATGTGCTATTTTTATACCATTCATAGTTTATTGTGAAAGTATTGACATTTCGTATGCTAGTTTTAATACGAATGTTTATGTTATGTTTAAACCTTTTCATATGGGAATGCATTGGACTTAATAAGTGACGGGTGGAGCCCGCTATAGCTCCTCGATGCATCGGTAGGTCTCATGAGACAAACTAGTGTCTTGGCACAAGGCCTTGACAAAATCTTATTTGTAGTCTTGGCACGAGGCCTTGGCTATGTGGTTATGATAGTCTGGCATTATGCATTCCAACATTATGAAAGTGGTTATTGATTTTTGCATGTGATTATTCGATTAGTAGAATATCCATGTGAATAAGTAAATGGCATTATTTCATTTTATTTATGCCATACCATGTTGAAAGTTCATGTTTAAAAGGCTTATGTTTTAGTTATACATTGCCTTAAATATTTATTCTTATTTGTGAAAGTTTCCGCTATATTGTTATCCTTACTGGGCATTTGAGCTCACCCCTTTTCTATGTTTTTATTTTCCCAGGATGTGAAGAAGTAAGTTATGAATGACATGCAGGGATAGTATGTGGGGATATGAGTGTGAAATATGAAGACCATGTTGTTGTAGTAGTTGTTTTTACTCTGAAATGTAATGTAAAACTTTATGAATATATCTAGTGTTTCCAAGGCTACTAAACCAATCGATCTTTCGAGTTTTGATATTTCTTGTGATCATGCCAATGTTATGTAATAATGCACCGACTCTGGGCAACTGGGGTCGGGGCGTTACAATATAAGTGTTAAAGAAATGTTTTATTATTATAATATTCTTTTTACCTTTAATTACCTTATTGACCATTAACCGAGGTAAATAAAAGTCAAAAAGATACTATTCACCAAAAATTATTTTTATCTTATTGAATCACATATTACTTACTAATAAATACAATTTATATCATATTTTTTAAGTTCAATTCACATAAGTGGTAAAATTTCATTTAAATGAAAAAGTCAGTTTTTAACTACTACTTAGTGGTTTCACTATTCATCAAAAATTGAAGTTTTTTAGAAAAATACGAAAAATTCAGCCTAATATATATTTGATATTCCAAATTAAAAAATTATTTGTATTTTAAAAAATTCAAAACATATAATTTGTATTAATTAATTTAAAATTAATTCTCGTTGTCAAGACAAATAGCATGTTTTTTAGAAACACAATCTATCAAAAGATTAACACTTGTTTATGTCCAATTTCATAGTGAAATTAATTCAAATGACCACCATTGGATTAAATGTTAAATATATAATTTAATTACACATTAAAACTAATTAAAAATATAATATAACCATATAAATCAATTAGATTAAAAATAATATTTGAATTAAAATACAGTATTTTTCACTATTCATTAAAAAATGAATTTTATCAGAAAAATACCAAAAAAAATACCCAAAGTAAATTTTGGTGTCCCTATTCTAAATAAGAATTTTATTTGATCAAATAAAATGTATAAAAGTGACCAAAACTAGATTTAATGAGGGTTCTCTATTAAAAGGTGATAAATTGACCTTTTAGTGAATATTAGAGTATTTATGCTTAATATCAAATTATTTTCTTATTTTAAGCCTCTAAATTTTATTGGATAAATGTAAAAACATTTAAAAAAACATGTATAATAATATTTTAGTTGGTTATTTTCATTCTCACTAATACAATATCTAGGCGTTAACTACCATTTAAAATAATAATATTATATTATTTGGGTACAACGTAAGATTTCAATGAAACCCATTGTTGTGTATAGGGTACGCCATCGAACATAGAGTCTCATTTAAAGTAAAATTAATATTTAATTCAAAAATATTAATAAATATAAAAAATTTATACTCTTTATTTATATGGGATGTTACATCATTCCCACATTTTGGGAATTGTGTTCTCGCAATTTTAAAATTGGGCTTGGAAACTTCATTGAAAGTACCACATCGGAAAATGTGTAAATAAAAATATCACTTTAAAATAAATAAATATATGTACAAAGGTCACCTGAGATAACCCATACTAGGATTACATGTAGGAAAACATCGATATGGAAGAGAAAACAAACTGTTATATTTTGATTGAGAGTGATAGAAAACACGGTTAGGAGAAAGTTAACCACCAGAAAATCCCAAACTTATGATGTGTTAAACGGTCTTTGATTACCTAGTAGGAAACGTAAACCAAAAACGTTTTTGTTTTAAATTTCTTTTCATAATTTTTGAGGAATTAATTTACTACATAAAATAAGAACATAAAGAAATTTACTTGCCTTCATGTAGAGTTTCATCCTTTAATAAGTTTCTGCCAAAAACTAATATTTTCTTCAAACTCAGAGGATTCAAAAATACTTAGTCGCATCAAAAACTCAAGAATAATCTTTTAGAGAATCACATAATCCACAACAGAAGAAATATATATTTCCCTTGTCTTCAGACATCAACTAAAACCAAAATGGTTAGTATGATATCATATAATCCCCTAAAAGGATAATCCTTTATAAAAATAAATACTACTATTAATCTCCATAATTCAACAAAAAAGTACCCGAAGTTCAATAAAGACCATTCAATAGACAATTTTCCTTAAAATTATTCAAAGTAATACAAACTAATATTGAAACCCAAAACTTTGAAGGATTTAATCACATAGTCTTCCATAGTAAATCTTAACATTTAACTCCAAAAACATAGACTACTCTTAAAGTCTCGTACTAAAGCATAATTAACCAAATCACATATTCTCTATGATAGGTTAATCATTTCCATAAATAACCCAAATAGCTATATGTCCAAAATAAAAACATATATTCTTCCAAAATAAAATGTCAACCATTACTCCACAAATGTAATTTCATAGTACTCTATTTTTCTTAAGCATACAGTATTCCCAAAAGAGAGAATGTCTTCTAAAGTCACTTTCATCACTTAATCACCAAATAATTTTCTTATACTAAGTATATTCATTTGATAAAACATAAGATACCAAATAAACTTATTCTTGATCAATAAAATCATTTAACTAAAAATAATAAGTCATATTAATCAGGGACATCGCGTAGTCTAGTGGTAGGCAATAAATACCAATAACACTTTTGTTGTGGGTTTGATTCCTGTATCTTTCTTCGACACGACGAGTTGTCACACGGTCTGTGTGTTGTTCTTTCTATAAAACTCAAAAATAACCCTAACATGTTTTAACCTCAATAGTTTACTTATAGCTCTCATTTTTCATCCCAATTCATTATGATCTCAACATATTAATTCTTGATGTCTTATATATATTGTCATTGTTTTTTATTTCACCATCATATGATAAAATAAAATGACTCCCAAAATAAATAAGATCATACCTAGATCATGGTGTTCACTTGGTTTCATTGTCATCTTGTTCACGTAGGTAGAAGATCCATCCATTGCAACTATTTATAGATCTTTAAAAATCATTTGCTTCCTTCATCCAAATACACCTTGTTCAAACAGGGTCATATGGGTGTTCCTAGAAAAATAATTTTGGAGAATATTCATGTATGACATATAATTTAAAAACATCTGTTAGAACATGATTTTGCTAAAATAGTCACACGGAATTTGAGTTTAAAATTTCAATTAATGGTCCTTTTAAAATACCACAGGTATGTGTTGAGAGGATAAATTGTAAAATCAAATATAAATAGGTTGCGCAAGGGTCTCATTATTTATCACCTTTTTCAAAATCAAAATATGCTTCAAAATCTTGTGATAAGGTAAAATATCTAAAAATACCTTGATAATATTTACCTTTCCAGAAAATATGAGAATATTGTGAAAATAGGTTTTGTTTAAATAAAACCCATGATCCACGATGATAACTAGGTATAGTGGAGGTGTTTGAAATATAAAACAACTCCTTGCAAGTGAGTTGTATGCTATAAAAAGTTTCACAATCATCCGAACATGACTTTGCAATAATTATTTTAAGCAAGTCATCAAGAAGAGATAGGAATTTCATTTGAGATCCTCCTCCTTCCATTTGTAATTGACTTTCCTTGATCTAAAAAGGTTATAAAATAAGGATTTAACTCAAATAATAGATATAAGTACTAACCATGTGTCTAACAAAAACTAATAATCTCTAAAGTTGTCTACAACGACCTATGATACCAACTATAAGGACCTGGACTTAAACATTGCATATTATTGAATTAAGTTAATAATTCACATTGAATATATTTTTAGGTTTAGACATTTGCAGAATTAGGACATCACATATACATAAAAACTTGATTATTACATGTATACACATCTACACAGTTTCTATTTTACTCACAAAAATAAAAATTCTTAAAGAAAAGGGTCATGTCTAGTTCCATGTTTTAGACAGCTTGACTTTTCCTTGATTCCATCCTTGACCCTATTCCACTTTATGTCCTTTGAAAAACATTCCAAAGACATGGAATGAGCATAAAAATATCTGTAAGGGATACACAAAAAAAGTAAAATTGTTAGTTTTTTTCAAAACAACATATAAACCATGAATACTTTATCATAAGTAATACTTTTCACCTTAATAAAGTAGTAAATACTCTTTACTGAATAAAAGATAATTCTTACCATTTTGTAACCAAAAGATTACCATGAAACCCATATAAAGAACACATAACATATAAAGGTAAATTGGGACATAAACATACTTAAATAGAATAAACATACAATCAACTTACACACATATCACTAAATTGAATAGCCATATGGAAGACTTCCATACCCAATGCATTAGAGGTTATAACGTAACCACCCATCCTAGTTTGTCATGACACCACCTGTTATTTGGTTTATCACGTTACCACCTATCAAATGTCCAAGTACCATTATAAATCATCACATATAAAACAATCATGAAAGAATGATAAAATTTCCACATTGCAATCACAATATATCATTTCAGTATATTGACACAATGAATGCTTTACCAAAACCATTTTCAAAACCATTTAAAACATTTAATAAATTCATTTTTGAATCAAGTTTTCCCATTCCACTTTTAAAATTTTAAATGAATTATCATTTTAAAACATTAATTTCCATATAAATAAATACATAAAACCATTTTTAAAATAAGGACATTAATGAGAATATTTATAAGAATAAATTATTAAAACATTTAAAATAATATTTTAGTTAAAGAGTTATTCACAAAATGAGAGACGCTTGAATACAAATAATTGATGAATAAAATTTAAATATAAAATTATAATATCATGAGAATAAAGTTATTCATAATATAATATTCCAAAGGATAGTATATACACCACATAAGAGTGAATTTGTGCATAACAACAATGAAGTCTCAATAGAATGTAAATTGAGACAAAATCCCTTATAAAAAAATATATCCTTACATTAAAGAAAAATAAATTACATAATAATGTGTGAAAAATATAAATACACTGAATATTATTGGATATTCAGTGTAAATAAATCATAGGAAATTCATACGTTTTCTTTTTAAGACAAAACCAATTAATAGGATGTTTAACTCAATGAATGGAAATTGAGTTAAAATAACTCTTATCAAGTTCATATCGATGACTTGAGAATTTATCAATGGCGTGATTATGTGTATCAAAATTATATCAACACAAAGGGTAGTCGAAATTACAACATAAATAAATAAATATTTATTCCACACATAATCGTACCATGACATTATTAAGAATTAGATGATTAACCCAAGGAATGGAAATTGGGTTAAAAGGTTCCCTACCTGATTTAGTAACATACGAAACATACACCCCATGAAATAAGGATCATAAAATGAAGTTTTAATTACCCATAAATTGATGTATATTACACAATGAATACAATAATGGGAAGTACATACACCACACAAAAGTAAATAGTGGCAATATAGCACGAATCTCACAGGAATAAAAGTGAGACGAATACCCCTTACCACATTCTAATCCAAAAGAGTCCAATTAACAAAAGTTAACAAACACAAATTAAATCACAAAATACCATGAATATAAAGATAATAGTGATAACATATATCAAATGTCAGTACACAATACACCACATTCAATAAATAAGTGGCGAAAAATGGAAATCTCATGGAATTAAAAGTGAGATAAGAAACCCATAACCTCATGTTCGACTAGACCCGTCATTATTTAATCTCATGAATAATAAACTAAATTTAATTTATACTTTCTTAAGAACCTTTTTAAAGTTTATCATTCCTTTTAAATCACTTATTACCATGTTATAAACATCATGTCATCATTTAAGTTAATAGTGGTCGTTTTGTCGATATTTGGTACTTGAGTCAAAAATGGACTTCTTATAATTACAAGTTGTTCATGTGGTAAAAATTTCATTATATCCAGAATTATATTCATGATTTATATGTAATATATATCATATATATCCAGTATATATATGTATTTATAATATTACATAAAATTTATAGGTAAGAAATGAAATTCACTATTCATGGAGATGGTAAATCATACGTACGCATGAACGCTACTTTCATTTATATTTTGTATTTTAATGAAATTAAAACATAATTATACATAGGTATATTGTTATTAATATATAATATAATATATAATATCATTAAATCCATCCATTATAAGTCCCACATATGGAATTAACAAGTCATATCACTTTGAGGGGGTGGTAGTCCGCACTTCCTCAAATGAAATCATCGCGTTTACCCATAATAGAAACCAAAAAGGTGTGTTATAAAAGGAAAATAAAAAAGAATAAAATTAATAAAATTAATATATATAATATATAATTACAGTTCCATAATAATCCTCACCGTTACAGGCAGTGGGAGATAATTGAACAATCATCGTTTCGTGAGGCATTAGTTTTCCATCCACAAAAACAGTATGTTCTTTACCCATTAAATGGTGGTGTGTGTAAGTGTTGTTATAATAATTATAATAAAAACATACTAGTATATTTATTATAATTTTTTTATTATAAAATAAAGGAATAAAAAGAGTTTAGGGGGTTGGAGAAGAAAAATAAAACAAAAGAACTTAAGAGAAGGTGTTACCTTTAAATCGGGTAACTCCCTTTGGTTTGAACCAAAAGGGTTTGTAAAGTTCCTTATGTATAAGTTAAGGCTTCTATAAGTAGGATAGGTATATAGGGAGCTTAATTAGGTAGAGTTTGGATGATCCAAGGGGCTTGAGAGGTGTGAGTAATGGGTTAGAAGTGGTGTTCTTTTATAAGGGAGAGGAGGGGCTCTTTAGGAACATTTGAAACAATTATTTTATTATAAACATATATTCGGTTTAAAAAAATCCAAAAATCATTAAAGTTGAATATAAGATGAATCATTTTTGAAATAAAATCCTACAATAATAATTGTACAGGTTTTAGATATTCTTTTAATATTTATAATCTTATTTATTTAAATCATTTATTAATGAGTTAAATACTACATCATGTTTGTGTTGTAAATAATTTTATTTATATGATGTCTACAAATTTTAAAAAAATACCATTATGTAGGAAATATTTTTATATTTTGAATAAATATTTATAGTCGAAAATATATCTTATATAACCCTATGTAAAAATTAATTTACTAAACGATATTTGTTTATGTCATTTTTGTCTTTACATTAAATTATTTATTCTAAAGTGTCATTATCACTCTTAAGTGAATCCATGGGGTCCCAAAATCGACCCAAGGATGACCATGGTCAGCCATGACTCATTTAATAAGGTTAAGACAAGTGTAAATGTAATTGTATATTATTATAATATTCTTTCTACCTTGAATTACTCTATTTACCTTTAACCGTGGTAAATAAAAGTCAAATGTTACTATTCACCATAAAAAAATTTCATCTTATTGAACCACATTTTACTTACTAATAACAAAAATTTATGTCTGATTTTCAAAATTCAATCCACAGAAGTGGTAAAATTTCATTTAAATGAAGAAGTCAGTTTTTAACTACTACTTAGTGGATTCACTATTCATCAAGAAATGATGTTTTTCATAAAAAAATCAGCCTAAGCTATATTTAATATTCCGAATTAAAAAATGATTTCTATTTTACAAAATTAAAAACATATAAGTTTCATTAATTAATTTAAAATTAATTCTAGTTGTTGAAACAAATAGCGTGTTTTTAAGAAACAGTATCTATCAAAGGATTAACACTTTTTATGTCCAATTTCAGAGTGAAATTAATTACAATGACCACCATTGAATTAAATGGTAAAAATATAAAATAATTACACTTTAAAACCAATTAAAAAGTTAATCTAACCATATAAATAAATTATATTAAAAATAATATTTGAATTAAAATACAGTATTCTTCACTATTCATTAAAAAATGAATTTTATCATAAAAATACCAAAAAACTACCCAAAGTAAATTTTGGTGTCCTAATTCTAAAAAATAATTTTATTTGGTCTAATAGAACATATAAAAGTGACCAAAATTATATTTAATGAGGGTTCGAAATCAAAAGGTGGTAAATTGACCTTTTAGTGAATATTATAGTATTTATTCTTAAAATGGAATTATTTTCTTATTTTAGGCCTCTAAATTTCATTGGATACATGTAAAAACAATTAAAAAACAAGTATAATAATATTTTAGTTAGTTATGTTCATTCCCTCCAATACAATAGCTAGGCGTCAACTACCATTTAAAATAATAATATTATATTATTAGTGTGCAACATAAGATTTCAAAGAAACCCATTGTTGCGTATCAGGTATTCCATTGAACATAGTGTCCCCTTTAAAGTAAGATTATTATTTAATTAACAAATATTAATAAATATGAAAATGTTATATTCTTTATTTATATGAGATGTTGCACTTGAAATTTATTTTTTGTTTAATTTATATGTATTTAAATTAATTATAAAAATACATTTTATATCTATTTTCACTTTCATTAAAATGTTTTCAAAAGGAAAAGTTTTACGCGTTTTGCACAAATTGTTTTGATAAAAAAGGAATATTATATTTTAATGTATATGGTCACAAAAAAAAATTTTGCTGAAAAATTATTTTGTTTTTGGGTTCACTTATAAGTTTTTAAGTTTTCTTTATATAAAATCTCTCATTCCCTTTTTATAGGTATTTTTCTATTGAAAATGGGTTTTTAAATGGGATGGATATTTCAATATCCAAATTTTTTTTCTTATGGGTGAAAAGAATATTTTATAAGTATAATATTGAAAATTTCAATATTGATTATGTTACGTATATGTTATGGTTCTTGGACATTATTTATGATGATGTTTTATTCAATAATAAACCAATATCAGGTGGTTATGTTGTGAACCAATGACAGGTTGTAATACAAGGATGGGTGGATACATTTTAAACAAAGGATGGGTGGGCTTGTGATATCCCTCTAATTCATTTAGTATCGAAGTCAACTGTATGGTTATTCTATTTAAAATAAGTGATATTCAATGTGATTTCCAAAGATACCAATATGTTTTATCTATAATATTGATCAGTTAATATGTAAATTCTATGATTTCAATAATGTTAAGCAATGAGATTGTTTTATTAATTAAATGTTTTACTACTTCTTAAGGATGAAAAATTATAAATTTGTGAAAAAAAATTCATGAGCTTGTCATGTTTTCAAATAATCCTTTATGTTTTTCTTCCAATAAATATTCATAATAAAATTTTTATGAAAACCTTTCGAATGATAATGTGATTTCTTGGGTAAGAAAATGTTTACATTGATCCCAAATATTAATTAGAAAATGAAAAATTTTATAAGTATTCATTGATTAATGGGTTTTGTTTTTATTTTCTATCCATTAATAAGATCTTTATGCTCATCCCATGTTTTTAAAAAAAATTACATTGTTTTAAGAATGAGTAAGGAGAATGAAGACATGGAGAATAAAATTGTTAAGACAGGTCATGAAAATAAAAATATTTTTCTTTTTAAAAGTTTTATATTGTAAGAAAAATGGATATATATTATAAGTTTCCACTTTTTAAAATATAGTTTTTATGTATTATTTATAAACTAATTACCAAATAATATAAAGCAAAAAATATATTTTATAAAATATTTTTAATTATAGAAAAAAATACATTTGTTTATGTAATGTTTAGGGTTTGGTCTCTGCAAAAAAACGAACATCTAAAGGTTCTCAATGAATGATAATTCTCCATCACTTGGAGAATAAAAACCATAATGAAGAAAAAATATTCAATAAAAAGGATAACCATTTTAGAGTACACATCCAAAATTCATCACTAAAAAATCTTAACAAAATGAAACCTTTATCATGATCATTAATGAGGTTTATATGAAATAATCTACAAGGATCACAAAAAAGCCACAAATATATCCAAATAAAAAAGTTTCCAGAAAAAAACAATCCAAAATAAGGACAAATTTTATAGATTCCACTCCAACATCAAAATCATCATGTTGGTTCAATATCCAAAACAAATGTAAACTCATCCACTACAATAAATACTTCAATATAAGGCATATATTTGGTTACATATTATCTTGAACCATCTACTACCCTATGTTCATGAGTTAATGATACTCTATTGAAACTTACTCTTTATATATACTAGAATATAGAACCTTTTATAGTAAACTAAGTGGACACAGTATTTACAATGTTTCATATATTTTAAACATTACTTATTCGAATTACCAAGTTCCCCCACACTATAACAACATTAAATTCTATTTATTTTCTGAATAATACTATCAAAGAATAACTATTTTTTCAGTCCATCAGATGATACATCACCACTTAATTTAACCAATAATGAGTCATTCTTTACTTCAAACCACTCTACTAGCTCCATATTAGTTGATTGGGACTTCTAGAGAACCTATAGATAAAGTATTGAACAGTCTACTAGGATAAAAATTCCATAGTTTGGGAAAATAAATTTTCTAAACACTATGATTTAAGAGAGTAATCACAGATATGTTTAGCTGTAAAATATACCAAGCATGATAATTTCTTAGCATGATCTGCAACTGATAGCTCACATTGACTAGAACCTATAATATCATAAACATTTATCTTCTTCACTCCCTTGGGATAATTCCACTGAATAAATAATAACTTAAATAATTACCAAGACATTATTTCAGGAAGATAGGAGGGAACTAAAAAAAATCACCACTCTTAGTCAATTCCATAAAATAAGGAGTTGATAGGATAAATTTTTAGAACATCTAGAGTTTCAAGAGAATAAAAAATCTCTTCAAATTCTTCAAGACATTTTATTTAATTAGGAAATTTTTTTGACTTTTGTAAGAATGTGTATGAAAGTCTTGGAAAACTTGGGTGGGGTCTAAATGTTAGAAAGTCTCCAACTCTAACAATCAATTCAAAGTCTGTGTAGAGTTTTCAATTGGAGATGTCCCTTTTAGATAATGCAAAGGACTACTTCAAAAATCATATTGATGAACAAAATTTATATATTTCATGGATTATTTTATGGGAGACATTTATAGACATCCTAAAATAAAGTTTTATCAACTCCTATATAAAAATTTTCTTAACAAGGACACAATATATTTTTAACAAAGCATCATTGTTTTAAAACCATGAATGATTTTATTATTTATGACACATTCTCTATTTCAAAAAATATGAAATCTTGGTATAAATCCATCAGAGTTTCGAAATTCTATTAAAAAATAATGGAAATTATTCCCTAGTTTCAAAAAAATTAATCCCATTTTTCAAAAATTGAAAATCATTTCCATTTCAAACCCATTACATACAAAAAACTCTTCTTAAAACATTTCATTATAACATCACCAAAGATTCTTTAAAATATATTTTCCTAAAAAAAATCATAAAATAAAATTTTAGATAATTGAAAAAAATTCTCTAATAACTCAACATAAATTTTTTATGCCACAATTTTTATTTCACAAAGAATTTAAAATCAACAAAAAAAGGGGATTAAATTTTAAAGAAAATAATAAAAGAATGAAACAAATCACATTCACAATTCTCCAAAATAACCTCATATAAGTGAATTAATTTTCAAAAAAAAATATAAGGTTCCATATTTTTGTTATATAAGAACTATGAAGTGATTGTTTATATGTCCTTGTAAACCACACACCATACATACAATAGTTCTGAGATTGACTCAAAAATCAGTCACAAAAATTCCTCAAAGTATACATAACTATGAAGGAATAATGAGAATCTATTAATGTTTTACCTACAACCTAAAAATCATAAGAAATTGCCTAAATCAAATATAGTCTCATTTGGAATCAAAATAGTATTTATCATCAAGAAACAAATAATTCAAAATAAATACTCAATTCTCCACATTCCTTGGTATCTCATGGATCATCATGAAGAGGTCGTGATGAAGCACCCGCTAATGAACTACCACTTGATTCTTGAAACATTATTAATATACTTATATCATAAATTATACCAAATAACATAAGGTTTTCAAGAAAAAAATTATTTATTTTATTTAAACACCTCCATTTATACCATTTGTAACTAACTGGTCTGTAGTACCATCTAAACTACCCTTCAAATTGATTTTCCACTAACTTGAATATTGGTCTCAGTCTCTACCGGCTGGAGACCAACACATAAGCATCAGGAAACAAAATCTGGGAATAATTTATCCCATGGGAGATTAAAATAATCACTATTAACTAAGGAAACAATATTTTGTATGGAGATAAAAACAAACATATCAGGGTACAATGATATGATACAAAAACTGGAGGAAACAAACTACCAAAACTGATCTCATGGTGGTCCGCAACCACACACAATGACTCAAGACACCCAAACTCTATCAACCAAGAATGAATCCACAATTTATAGTGATGAAAAAATTAGAACCTACTATAATAAAATCAATATTTCAAACACCAAACTTCACAAGCATGTTTTGAGCTATAGATGCCAATTGGATTTTACCATAGAGAGTATGCAGTTACATCATAAAGTAATTGAAAACATGATAAATAGAGAATAAAAAATGGAGTACAAGGATATAAATTTTAGGATAGGAATCTAAATCTACAAATTTATTATAATAATAAGATGATATTTTAGAAATAGAACATTAAAATTTTCAAGAAAATTTATGAATCCAAAGTTGAAGGCAAAACATTTTGTCATTTCAAACCTAAAGCTTTTATTTAATATATTTGATAACTATTTAACCAAATAAATTATGATAAGTTAATAAATAGTAATAAATGCACCATATATTCAAAATAAATACAAAATATAATAATATAATTATAGTTCATCATCTAAATAAGATAACGATCAAGAATGATAATCAATCAGTGAAGGAAAATCTAGATCCAAGTAGTGACAATAAACACTACCATGTATATTGTTTCAAGTATAGTGATGTCATTGGTATAATTTAGATAACATATAGAGTCCACTATATTCAATATTATCGATAAATCATTACAAATAATCACAAAAAAATATCTTTTATCATAGGTCTCAAGAAAACCAATTTTACACAAACCCACTTTCTTGGATGCATGTTCGTATATTAAACCAATCATGTGTTCTAGAGATCCCATACAAGGAGTATGAGTCTACTATAAATTAATAAATCTAGGTCATATCCTTTAATAATATATGTTCTCATGTTCAGTCGAAAGAGGTGAGTGAGATAATAATGTTATGAGGATCACAATGGAGATCCTTATCAATATCAATCATAGGATCATTCCCTTAACATTTAAATGAGGTACTCATGACCATGGTTCAAAACTCACTCTCATTCCCATACTCCCCCAAGTGAATAATAACTTTAGAAACACCCATTAATAAGAATAATGATAATCATGTAGTCCTCGTTAAGGGATTATATGAAGAGAGGATAATAATCAAGTTCCAACTAGGTCTTTAAGCATCATAAATTTGAATTCAACCCCATTTATTTAATTCAAAATTCAAAAGAGTAACCATAACTTCTTCCTTTCACAAATAATTATCAAAATGCCAAACTATCCTCTAAACAAATAGTTTCATTGAAGAAAAACTAAGGCATTCAAAAGATGTTTCTCAACATAATAATTCTTTAATACATTTCAAAATATTTGTTTACACCTTCTTTTATGTGATCAAGTCACTCATTTCAAATCATACAAGAATTAAAATTAAAAATAAAGGGTTAAATTAAACAAAGTGGTCCCTTGGTTATTTAATAAATTCATGAATTTTAATCCTTTTTGAATGCATTTCATATTTTATCCCGTTTAATTGAAAAGTATAAATTTCACTTTATAAATCCAAACATAGGAATAATCCCCCATAATCATCAAAGAATTATTCAAAATATTATTGAAAAGGAATCAAGATAAACCTAGAATTAAAATTTTTAAAAATAGTGAGTCGGAGAATAAAGTTTTTCCATTCCATATTTAAATAATAGAGATTAGTTCCAAATAATCTTTCATGAAAATTCAAGATCAAGATACATGAAAAATGTATTAAGAAGAAAAAATGCATGTTTGTGAATTCTCAAGAAAAAATGAAAATCAAGATGGATTAAAATAATATAAATAGAAACCTAGAAAAATATATGGATACTCCCTGAGTAAAGAAAGAATTGTTGAAGCCTATGAAAGGGATCCTACATGGCTAATAAAGGTTCTGTGTCATATAATCAAACACTACAATATAAGGTGGAAAACCATAATGTTGTCGTGCAGTGGAAAAGACCAAAATGGTGCAGGGCATTCAACTATAGCATATCTTGTACCTCTATAGTAGAATACTAGATATTGGGGCTTTGAAATAATAGGAACAAGACTCATATGATTCAAAGGGAATACTATGGTAGTAGTTACTCAAACATTTGTACCAAATTTCAAGGAAAGGGTGTGAATGGTTATTTATATGGGTTTGATGTGTATTGGAAAAGCCAACATAAATTAATATAAAATAAAAATTGAGGATCCAAAAATAAAAACCAACATGAATCATTATATTCTATAACTACTAAAAATTAACATGTATAAGGGTATAAAACTGACAAACAACATAGCTTTGTACCTTCCTTTCAAGATGAAGGATACAATAAATGGGATCTCTATGGCATATCCATTCACTCTGTAATAGGGAATCAACCACCATAGTACCACTATATTGTAGAAACCAAATCCATGTCATATACAACTCCTATACATCTTGATCCTAGATCATATTACATGGTACCACCTATTTTGGAAAAAAAAAATTAAATACATTGACTTAAGCTACCACACATTCTTAAAGCCCATGTTTTGTTTCCCAATCATGGATTCAGTAAATAGAGATATAATATACCTTAAAAATAGTAATATGATGTTACAATAGTTATTAATAAGGTTTTCTATTATGGATTTAATGGACATAATTTTATTATTCAAGAAATTTGGTGCATGTGCAAAAAGAATCCGGACTAGGGTAATGGTTTTCGTATCAAATTCATCTCTTTGATCCATGGTTGGTATTATGAACCTAATTTCATTTATGTAGTGTGTAAACATATTATTTATGATATCAGATGATAAATTATTTCTAAATCATGGTATTTTAAGTTCAATGATAAAACCTCCCTTTTAATATGTTTGGATCAAAATGTTCCCCAATTTGCAATGGTTCTTTATCTCAAACCTTAATTCCTTGAGACATGTTTATGTTATACACCATGTGTAACATCCCAAGTAAGTAATGAATAATAGATATTTTTATCTATGTCTATTAATGAATTAGATAGTGTTTTTGAGGCTTAAAATGAAAATAAATCCAATCTTAAGCATGGAATACACTAATATTTTTAAAAGATTGTTTTACTGCCTTTTGATGGAAACCCATTTTTAAATATATATTTTGACAATTTTATAAGCTATTTTTGTGAAAATAAACTTATTCTTTATGATTGGGACATCAAAAATTACTTTGTGTGAATTTTTGGTATTTTTCAGACAATGTTCATTTTTTAATGAATAGTGAAAAATACTGCATTTTACATCAAAACTGCTTTTTAATCTAATTTATTTATATGATTATATTATCTTTTGAATTGGTTTTGGAGTGAAATTAGAATATATTTTTACCATTTAATCTAATGGTGGTCATTGGAATCAATTTCACTTTGAAATTGGACTTAAACTGGTGTTAATCTTTTGATACTTATTGTTTCATAAAAACACGCTATTGGTCATGACAGCGGGAATTAATTATTAAATTAATTAATGTGACTTATATGTTTTGAATTTTGTAAAATAGACTTCATTTTTTAATTCATAATATCAAATATAGATTAGCGTGAATTTTTGGTATTTTTCTGAAAAACTTCAATTTTAGATGAATAGTGAAACCACTAAGTGGTACTTATAAAAACTGATTTTTTGTTTAAATGAAATTTTACCACTTATTTGTTTTTAATTTCAAAAATCTGACATACATGGTTGTCATTAAGAAGTAAAATGTGGTTCAATGAGATTAAAATAATTTTTTGGTGAATAGTAACTCTTAAGTTCTTAATCGTGATTAGTGGTAATTAGTGTAGTTTAAGGTAAAAATAATGTTTTAATAATATGAGATGAGCTTGACACATGTCCTACCCTCATTTGATGTGTCATGTCCGACCAAGAAAATCCATGGGTCAACTTGGGGACCCCATGGAGCCACTTTGGTTGGGAAATGACATAAATAACTTTTTATTTAATGCTAAAGTAAAAATGACACAAACAATAAATGTTTTACTAAAACAATTTTTCCATGGGATTATACAAGTCCAATTTTTGATTATAAATAGTAATTGGAAATTTAAATAGATTTCCTACATCATAGTATTTTTTTTATAATTTTTAGACTTTAAATAAATTAAATTATTTATGACATCATGATGATGCAGTGATTACCTCATTAATAAAGGATTTAAATAAAATGAAATGATAATGTAAAATCTATGAACAAAACATGTCCAAAACCTATTTTATGGGTGTATTTAGAACCCTTATCACCTTACCCTCGAATTATATCAATGTGGGACCTTTTGAAACCGAAAATAATTTTAAAATAAATTAACATTTCTCTACTTTCCAAGAGTGCCCCTCCTCTCCTCTTATAAAAGGCCCCCACCTCTACCTCCTTACCCACACTCCCAAAGCATTTGGATTGGCCAAACCCTGCCCATTTTGGTTCTCCACATCCCTATCTTACTCCTTGAAGCCTCACTTTGGGCAGAAGTCTTCCCAAGGAATCCTTTGAGCTCAAATCTAAGAGAGTTACACGATTTTAAGGTAATGTCTTCTTTTGAGACCTTTTGTTTGATTTTTCTTCTCCAACCCCCTAAACTTTTTTTATTATTTTATTTTGTAACAACTACAGTATCCTCAATATATTAGGATGTTGTTATAATAAGGATTCTAGCTACACTTACACACACCTACATCTAATGGTTAAAGGACGTACTGTTTCCGTGGATGGTGAATTTATGCCTCCCAAAACGATGATTGTTCAACATTATTTTAACACCTTAAAAGGTGGACATTAAGATGTCACTATATTTATATATGATATATAATATGTTTATTTTTTCCTTAAGCTTCTGTATTTTTCATTTTGGGCATACCTTTATGGTTTCCATTATGGGTAAACGCGATATCTTCATTTAAGGAAGTGCAGACTACCGCCCCCTCAAAGTGATTTGATTCGTTAAATACCATATGTGGGATGTATAAAGGATGGAACTATGAAATTATATAAGATATTATACAGGAATTATAATATACCTTTATATCATTATGATTCCATTCTATAAAATATGAAATAGAAATGAAAGTAGCATTCATGCGTACGTACGGCTTACCGTCTCCATGAACGGTGCATTTCATTTATTACCTCTAAATGATTATGTAATATTATAAATGCATGTATATACTGGATATATATGATATATAAATCATTATTATAATTCTGGATATAATGGATACATGAACAACTTGTAATTATAAAGGGTTTATTTTTGACTCAAGTACCAATGATCGTTAAAACGATTGTTATTAACTTAAATAATTACATAGTGTTCATGACATGGAAATAAGTGATATAAAAGGAATAATGAACATGAAAAAGGTTTTTAAGAAAGTATAAATTAACTCAATTTTATTATTCAGGACATTAAAGAATGATCGAGTCAAGTCAGACCCGAGGTATGGGACTTCGTCTCAATCTTCTTTCATTGAGGCATATTTTGTTTTATACACAACCTTCTTTTATACGGTGTATAAACCCCTTTGACTTTTACGTTTATTCAAAAGGAATATTTTTTATACGAAGCATTTACTAAACGACAAAAGGGAATGTTTTTGTCGTACGTATGCGGCGACAATGACTTCTCCGCCGCCGTGACTATTATTTGAGTTTTGGCTTCCTCTACAAGCCATACCTTTTTTTTTAAAGAAAAATAAATACCATGTTTTACTTTTCTTTTATTTTGGTATTGGAAATGGTTTTCATAATGTTTTTATATCAATGTGTTTTATTGATATCTTGTGATTGAAAGGTGGAAATGTTATGTTTCTTTTATGCATGTTTTATGTGATATGATTATGTTGAGGTTTTTGGGAATTATTATGTAGACAGGTGGTTCCGTGATAGACTAAGGGTGGGTGAGACCGATATATCTCTCCAATGAATTGGGTAACACGATGGAGTGTAACGTTAAGGTTTCTCCGAAGAGATTTAGGTAATATACTGTGATGGGTATTCCAAACGTAACCAAGAGGGTTACTCCCTATGTAAGAATGTTATGAATGCCTCAAGTTACCTTTATGTCTTATGATTTCTATGATTTATTCATGATTTGATGGGTTATGTTAAAGTGCTTATGTTTTATGGGTAAAGTATGATTTCATTCTTATGTATATATGTACCCATGTTTCCTTTCTGTATTTTTATATCCCTTACTGAGCTTTTTATGCTCATCCCAAGTTTTTTTGAAATGTTTTTCACAGGTCAAGGGAAAGGTACATGATATGATGATAGTGTCAAGGAAGTGTCAAGAAAGAATCCATGATTTATTTTAAATATGTTTCCACTGATGGGAAAGAAGAATACTATCTTTATGTAACCACTTTGTTTAAATGTGGAATGTAATGCAAGTTTTATGATCTAATTCTCTAAAACTTTAAACCTGAAAAGATCCACAATGTGTAATCTTGTAATAACTCAAGATTAAGTAAGGTTTAAGGTTGGGGCCTTATAGTTAGTATCAGAGGTTGGTTTAGAAAACTTTAGGAGTTATAATTCTATTAAATGATTATCCAAAAATATTTTTTTTATGTTCAAATTGAAGTGATATAGTATTTGAAGATTACCATGTTGCTTCTTCTAAGACATGTTTGTTCAGAATGGTTTTCCGCAGAGGAAACAGGGAAGCAGTGCTAGGAATGCATGCATAAGGAAATAACCTTCCAAATTAGCATCCTGAGATAGTCAGAATTGGAACTGAACAGTTTGTTGCAGTAATGGCGTAGTTGACTCAAGCGATAAATGGAGGTGGTATCCATACACGAGATCAGCCATATCAACCATAGAGGAACATGTCAGTGGTGGAACATTTCATGAGGCAACATCCCCCATCATTCAGAGGATCATCTGACACTGTGCTAGCTGAAGGGTGGATTAAAGCACTGCAGAAGATTTTTGATGTCATGGGGTGTTCAGACAATCAAAAGGTTAGTCTTGCTATTTATCGTTTGGAGGGTGAAGCAGATCAGTGGTGGTCGATGGTTAAAAATATCAGGGACGCTGATGAGATTGATGCTCTCGACTGGGATGAATTCAAAGGTATGTTTCTTGAGAAGTATTTTCCTAAGGCTGTTCGACTTAGGATGGAAAAAAAATCTTGGAATTGAGGCAAGAGGAAGACTCAGTGGCTGCCTATGAATAAAGGTTCACTCGATTGGCAAGGTATGCTCCAAATTTTATCTGAGACCTTGATAGTAAAATCAATCATTTTTACTCAGGATTAAAGCCAAAATTTCGAAGGGCATTATCTTCTTGTGAGTTTAAAAGTTATGAAAAGATTTTTCGATGTACTGAGAAGGTGGAAATGGTGTTTTCCGATGGTCAAGTGTTCTATAACAACCAACAGAAGAAGAGACTGAGGTGGTAGGATAAAGGTAAGAATTTTTCAAAAAAGTCTGATGGTAAGAAAACCAAGTTTCCAGTTTGTGATAAATGTGGAAAAAGGCATGCTGGGGAATGTCTTCTGAATTCTGGAAAGTGCTACCGATGTGGTAAGATGGGACATAAGGCTTGTGATTGCACTGAAAAGGATCCGGGTGATGGTAAGACCAAATTTGATTTACAGTTAGTGAAATGTTATAAGTGCAATGAGATGGGTCACTATCCAAACGAGTGTCTGACAAAGAGCTTGGGTGATGGGAAGCAGTTATACTACAAGCAGAAAGGGGTGGTGAAATCCTTTTCAACTACTTCAGCAGATGTCGGGCCATCAAATGAAGTTGTATCAGGTACTTTGTTTGTTTTTTCAGATTATGCCAGTGTGTTGTTTGATTCAGGGTCTACACATTCTTTCATCTCTGAAACCTTTTCTAGTAAAATGGGAATACCATCTCAAGAAATGACTCACGAACTTTGGGTAAAAACACCTGGGGGAAATGTTGAGGCAAAAAGAATTTATAATAATCTTCCTATCCTTATCTGTGGAAAGAACCTACTTGAAAACCTTATTTTTCTACCTCTAGTAGAGTTTTATGTTATCCTGAGTATGGATTGGCTCTCTATTTACCATGCTAAGATTGACTGTAGAGCTAAAGAAGTTTATTTTCAGAAATACTTTCAGTTTGTGTACAAGAAGGAAACCTTACTGTTGATAACTTATCAAGAGGCCGCAAAACTTGTAAAAGATGGAAATGAATGTTACCTTGCACACATCGTTGAAAATAAAGGAACTGTTCAGATTAATGATGTGCCAGTGGTAAATGAGTATCTTGATGTTTTTCCTGATGAGTTGCCTGGATTAATACCAGATCAGGAAGTTGAGTTTACTATTTACTTAGTTCCTGATGCTAAGCCAATTTCAAAACCCCCTTATCGAATGGCTCAAATTGAACTTTTAGAGTTGAAGGAGAAATTGCAAGATTTATTAGAGAAAGGTTTCATTCGACCTAGAACATCACCATGGGGTGCTCCTGTTTTATTTGTTAAAATTAAATATGGTTCAATGAGACTTTTCATTGATTATAGAGCCTTGAATAACATCACTGTTAAGAACAAATATCCTTTTCCTCATATCGATGATTTGTTTGATCAGCTCCCGGGAGCTCAGTATTTTTCAAAGATTGACTTGAGATCGGGGTACCATCAGCTGAAGGTAAATGAAGAAGATGTTCCGAAGACCTCGTTCCGAAAAAGATATGGCCATTATGAATTTTTAGTAATGCCTTTTGGGCTAACCAATGCACCTGCTGTATTCATGGACTTAATGAATAGAATTTTCCATGAGTTCTTGGATACGTTTGTGGTGGTTTTCATTGATGATATTTTGGTGTTTTCTAAAATTAAATAAGAGCATAAAAGACATTTAAGGGTTATTTTTCAAACCTTAAAAGAAAAGAAATTGTATGGGAAATTCAGAAAGTGTGAGTTTTGGTTGCAACAAATTTCTTTCCTTGGTCATATTGTTTCTAAAGATGGGATAACTGTTGATCCTGCAAAAACAAAGGTTGTTGAGGAATGGCCAAGACCCACAAATGTAACTTAGATTTGTAGATTCCTTGGTTTGGTAGGCTATTACCAAAGGTTTGATAGAAATTTTTCACGGTTATCTAGTCCAATGACTAAGCTAACTCGGAAGGGTGTTAAGTTTATCTGGACAAAAGAATGTGATGATTGTTTTCAAGAATTGAAAAGAAGATTGGTGAATGCTCCAGTTTTGGCACTACCTTCCAGGAATGGTGAGTTTGTTATCTACGGTGATGCTTCATTGAAAGGAATTGGTTGCGTCCTAATGTAGAATGATCAGGTAATTGCTTATGCTTCACGGCAGTTGAAAACTCATGAGGTAAATTACCCTACACATGATTTGGAATTAGCTGCTGTTTTTTTCACTTTAAAAATTTGGAGACATCATTTGTATGGAGTAAAGTGTGAAATATATATCGATCACAAAAGTTTAATGTATATATTCACTCAGAAAGAGTTAAACATGAGACAAAGGAGATGGCTGGAATTAATCAAGGGTTATGATTGTACAATTAATTACCATCTGGGAAAAGCAAATAAAGTGGATGATGCTTTGAGTCGAAAAAGTAATGCTTCATTAGCAATGTTGCGGTTGGAACGTGGTCCTTTGGTTAAGGATTTGATGAAATTTGGCATAGAAGTTGTTGGTGCAGGAAGTTCTTCTGTTTTGTTTCAGGTATCAGTGAGATCATCTCTATCAGATAGAATCAAGCAAGCACAGAAGCAAGACAGTGAGTTGCAGAAAAAGGTAGAGCTGGTTCAGAAAGGTAAGTTGCATGAATTCAACATTGATAGTGATTGTGTTTTGAGATTTGGAAAGAGATTGTGTGTGCCTTGTGATTCACATTTGAAGAGAGAGTTGTTATGTGAAGCTCATAGTTCTACTTTTTCAGTTCATTCTGGCAGTACTAAGATGTATAGAGATCTGTGGGAGTATTATTGGTGGGATGGAATGAAAAGAGATATTTCTGATTTTACTATGAAGTGTTTGACTTGTCAACAGGTTAAAGCAGAGCGGCAGTTACCAAAAGGGATGCTTCATCCTTTACCAGTTCCAGAGTGGAAATGGGAGAATATATCCATGGACTTTGTTGTGGGATTACCGAAGACATCTCGAGGTAATAATGCAATCTGGGTTATTGTTGATCGCTTGACTAAATCTGTTCATTTCCTTTCTATACGAGATACTTTTTCCCTAGATCAACTTTCCCATTTGTATGTTAAAGAGATAGTCAGGTTACATGGAGTTCCTCTCTCCATTGTATCTGACCGTGATCCCAGGTTTACTTCTAACTTTTGGAAAGGCCTTCAGAAGTCGTTGGGTACTGAATTAAATTTTAGTACAGCATTTCATCCTCAATCAGATGGGCAGTTGGAACGAACAATTCAGACCTTGGAGGATATGCTACGAGCTTGTTCGATGGATTATCAGGGAAGTTGGGACCAACATATTTCTTTGGTTGAATTTTCATATAATAACAGTTTTCATTCCAGTATACAGATGGAACCATTTGAGGCGTTATATGGGAAGCGGTGTCGAACTCCAGCTTTCTGGGATGAAGTGGGTAAAAGGAAGTTGATGGAACCAGAATTGGTAGAATAGTTGGCAGAAAAAGTTCATCTGATATAAAAACACATGAGAACAGCTCAGAGTAGGCAGAAGAGTTATGCGGACAACAGGAGGAAGGATCTCTCTTTTGAGGTAGGTGATCATGTTTTTCTCAAAGTATCACCATGGAAAAGTGTGATGTGATTTGGAAAGAAAGGAAAGCTGAGTCCAAGGTTCATTGGACCATATGAAATTCTGGAGAGAGTTGGATCAGTTGCATACCGGGTGGCTTTACCTCCGAGTTTATCTCAGGTACACAATTTTTTTCACGATTCGATGTTGAGAAAGTATATGCCAGGTCCATCTCATGTTTTGAGTCCAGAGGTAGTTCAGCAGGAAGAGAACCTATCTTATGAGGAACAACCGGTCCAGATTCATGACCACAGGGAGCAAGTGTTACGGAATAAGGTGATTAATCAGGTAAAGGTTTTGTGGAAAAACCACATGATGGAAGAGGCAACATGGGAATCTGAAAATGCAATGAGGGATAAGTACCCACATTTATTCGATAAGTAAATAAATTGCAGGGACGCAATTTTCTAAAGGGGGGAAGGATGTAACATCCCAAGTAAGTAATGAATAATAGATATTTTTATCTATGTCTATTAATGAATTAGATAGTGTTTTAGAGGCTTAAAATGAAAATAAATCCAATCTTAAGCATGGAATACACTAATATTTTTAAAAGATTCTTTTACTGCCTTTTGATGGAAAACCATTTTTAAATCTATCTTTTGAAAATTTTATAAGCTATTTTTGTCAAAATAAACTTATTCTTTATGATTGGGACATCAAAATTTACTTTGTGTGAATTTTTGGTATTTTTCAGACAATGTTCATTTTTTAATGAATAGTGAAAAATACTACATTTTACATCAAAACTGCTTTTTAATCTAATTTATATATATTATTAGATTATCTTTTGAATTGGTTTTGAAGTGAAATTAGAATATATTTTTACTATTTAATCCAATGGTGGTCATTGGAATCAATTTCACTTTGAAATTGGACTTAAACTGGTGTCAATCTTTTGATACTTATTGTTTCATAAAAACACGCTATTGGTCATGACAACGGGAATTAATTATTAAATTAATTAATGTGACTTATATGTTTTGAATTTTTTAAAATAGACTTCATTTTTTAATTCAGAATATCAAATATAGCTTAGGGTGAATTTTTGGTATTTTTCTGAAAAACTTCAATTTTTGATGAATAGTGAAACCACTGAGTGGTACTTATAAAAACTGATTTTTCGTTTAAATGAAATTTTACCACTTCTGTGTTCTGAATTTCAAAAATCCGACATACATGGTTTTCATTAATAAGTAAAATGTGGTTCAATGAGATTAAAATAATTTTTTGGTGAATAGTAACTCTTAAGTTCTTAATCGCGATTAGTGGTAATTAGTGTAGTTTAAGGTAAAAATAATGTTTTAATAATATGAGATGAGATTGACACATGTCCTACCCTCATTGGATGTATCATTTCCAACCAAGAAAATCCATGGGTCAACTTTGCGACCCCATGGAGCCACTTTGGTTTGGAAATGACATAAATATCTTTTTATTTAATGTTAAAGTAAAAAATGACACAAACAAGAGATGTTTTACTAAAACAATTTTTACATGGGATTATACAAGTCGTATTTTTTATTATAAATAGTCATTTAAAATTTAAAAAGTTTTCCTACATTATCGTATTTTTTTATAATTTTTAAACTTTAAATAAATTAAATTATTTATGACAACATGATGATGCAGCGATCACCTCATTAATAAAGGATTTAAGTAAAATGAAATGATAATGTAAAATATATGAACTACACATGTCCAAAACCTATTTTATGGGTGGATTTCGAACCCTTATCACCTTACCCTAGAATTATATCAATGTGGGACCTTTTGAATCCGAAAATCATTTTAAAATAAAGTAACATTTCTTTACTTTCCAAGAGTGCCCCTCCTCTCCTCTTACAAAAGGCCCCCACCTCTACCTCCTTACCCACACTCCCAAAGCCTTTGGCTCGGCCAACCCCTACCCAATATGGCTCTCCACATCCCTATTTTACTCCTTGAAGCCTCACTTTGGGCAGACGTCTTTCCAAGGAAGCCTTTGAGCTCAAATCTAAGAGAGTTACCCGATTTTAAGGTAATGTCTTCTTTTGAGTCCTTTTGTTTGATTTTGCTTCTCCAAACCCCTAAACTCTTTTTATTATTTTCTTTTGTAACAACTCCAGTATCCTCAATATACTAGGATGTTTTTATAAGAATTATTAGAGCTACAATTAAACACACCTACATATAATGGTTAAAGGACATACTGTTTCCGTGGATGGTGAATTTATGCCTCCCGAAACGATGATTGTTCAACATTCTTTTAACACCTTCAAAGGTGTCCATTAAGATTTAAATATATTTATATATCATATATAATATGTTTATGTTTTCCTTAAGCTTCTGTATTTTTCATTTTGGGCATACCTTTATGGTTTCCATTATGGGTAAACGCGATATCTTCATTTAAGGAAGTGCGGACAACCGCCCCCTGAAAGTGATTTGATTTGTTAAATACCATATGTGGGATGTATAAAGGATAGAACTATGATATTATATATAATATTATACTGCAAGTATAATATACCTTTATATAATTATGATTCCATTCTATAAAATACGAAATATAAATGAAAGTAGAGTTCATGCGTACGTACGGCTTACCGTCTCCATGAATGGTGCATTTCATTTCTTACCTCTAAATGATTATGTAATAGTATAAATGCATGTATATACTGGATATATATGATATATATATCATGATTATAATTCTGGATATAATGGATACATGAACAACTAGTAATTATAAAGGGTTTATTTTTGACTCAAGTACCAATGATCGTTAAAATGACCGTTATTAACTTAAATAATTACATAGTGTTCATGGCATGGAAATAAGTGATATAAAAGGAATAATGAACATGAAAAATGTTCTTAAGAAAGTAGAAATTGACTCAATTTTATTATTCATGACATTAAAGAATGATCGAGTCATGTCGGACCTGAGGTATGGGACTTCGTCTCAATCTCCTTTCATTGAGGCATATTTTGTTTTATTCACAACCTTCTTTTATATGGTGTATAAACCCCTTTGACTTTTAAGTTTATTCAAAAGGAATATTTTTTATACAAAATTTTTACTAGACAACAAAAGGGAATGTTTTTTTCGTACGTATGCGGCGACAACGACTTCTCCGCCGCCATGACCATTATTTGAGTTTCGGCTTCCTCTACAAGCCATGCCATTTTTTAAAATAAAAATAAATACCATGTTTTACTTTTCTTTTATTTTGGTATTGGAAATGGTTTTCATAATGTTTTTATATCAATGTGTTGTATTGATATCTTGTGATTGAAAGTTGGAAATGTTATGTTTCCTTTATGCATGTTTTATGTGATACGATTATGTTGAGGTTCTTGGGCATTATTATGAAGACGGGTGGTTCCGTGATAGACTAAGGGCAGGTGAGCCCGATATAGCTCTCCAATGCATTGGGTAACGTGAAGGAGTGTAACGTTAAGGTTTCTCCGAAGATATTTAGGGAATATACTGTGATGGGTATTCCAAATGTAACCAAGAGGGTTACTCCCTACATAAGAATGTTATGAATGCCTCAAGTTACCTTTATGTCTTATGATTTCTATAATTTATTCATGATTTGATGAGGTATGTTAAAGTGATTATGTTTTATGGGTAAATTATGATTTCATTCTTATGTATATATGTACCCATGTTTCCTTTCCGTATTTTTATATCCCTTACTGAGCTTTTTATGCTCTTCCCAAGTTTTTTTGAAATGTTTTTCACAGGTCAAGGGAAAGGTACATGATATGATGATAGTGTCAAGGAAGTGTCAAGAAAGAATCCATGTTTTATTTTAAATATGTTTCCATTTATGGGAAAGAATAATACTATCTTTATGTAACCACTTTGTTTAAATTTTGAATGTAATGCAAGTTTTATGATCTAATTCTCTAAAACTCTAAACCTGAAAAGATCCTCAAAATGTAATCTTGTAATAACTCAAGATTAAGTCAGGTTTAAGGCTGGGGCCTTATACCATGTGTTCCTTTCAATGGTGTATTCAGAACCCATTAATGTATCTTTATTATATATATTTTTTATACATGGGAAATATGAATCCCAATAAATTACTTTTCATAAAATGCATTTTCACTCACTTTTCACCCCATTTGTAAGTTGTTTTGGAAATTCAATACTCGTTCATTGATTTATGATCATCCTATTGGACTTAAGAGTGGTTCAAATCTACTAATTGATTATATAATGTAGTTATAAATGTTTTTATATGAATTTATATTTCTCACACATAATACACATTTTTGAAATTTTTCTTACTTAAAGGATTATTCTTCCCATAAGTAATATTAATAACTTAAATATATTTTCTTTGAGTTATATTGATTCAACGGGAACTTATTTCATCCACACTAGCATTATACAACCCTAAAATTTTATTATATGATTATTTCTCATCCAATATGGGAAATATATATTTTAATGAAAAATAAATTTTTATATCTCTTTTTACAGGGTGAGTTTTAAATATAGAATTTTTCAAAATAATAAAAAATTATTTTTCCCTTTCACTTTCATATGAATTTCCAGGCCCTACTCTTTTCTCCAAGATAAAATTACATCATTTAAAGGATAAATTTTATGAGATTATTTTTAAATGTAATGAATTTCATAAGATGTCATGTCACTTTTTCAAAAGGTTCCTTTGAAAGTGACATGTATATTTTTATTTTTTTCAATGTTAAAAGTGTTTTCTAAATTCCATTTTATGTTTTCACTTATGTTTCCCATTTAAATTTCAAAAGGATTTACCCTAATATGGTTATTTTTTTATTATTAATATATATATATATATATATTGTGAATAAACTCATGATACTGAATAGTTCAATTATTAATCCCTTCTTTAGTGGTATCTTTCAAGTATTCTTTTGCATGGATGTTTTTTATCTATGTCAACATCCTTCTATGTTTCTATTTTTAAACTGGGGTTATTTTATTTTTTAATAACCCACCTTCTTTCTCTGAATGTATTATGATCATGTTATTCCAAAATTTAATTAATCACATTCCACAACTCCATATTGGTTTTTCTTGATAGAAATCCATTTCATTTATTGATTTGGGAACCATTAAAAATTTATATATTTCTTATTATGAAACATATGTTTATTGATTAATCAGAATTGTTGATTGTGTGTTGTTTATGAATTGAACGTCATCCTATGGAGTGGTTATCAACATGTTATCCCTTCTACAAACATAGTGAAAATTATTGACATTCCATATATTTTTATTTCAATACAGATGATTATTGGAAAGTTGACTATATATTATTTAACAACACACCTTCTTTATATAAATGGTTTATGGTTGTGTTATACCTTTTTTTACCATGGAAATATTTATTGGCATTCATTATGATTATTAACTATTAACATGTGGTGATTATTTATTCAATTTATATATTTCTTGTTCTACAAATAACAATGTTTTTATTCAGTCATAGGTTCCTTAAAAAATGAAATTAAATGTCTTTTTGAATCATATGGTAAATGTACTGAAGTTAAAAAAATTAACAGGTGGTGCCTAGAAATATATATCCCATTAGTGAATTTATTAGTATAATTAGACAAAATAAATTGTTTTTCGGTGCATACCTCTCCCCATATCAACATAGTGTCTTAGAATAAGGCCTTAACAACTTTTTTTATTGTTATCCAACACTATACACTCAATCAGTATGGGACATGTAATATTGAAATCCATGTTTTATTTTATTTACATGGATAGATCATGCTATATGTTTTATTTGATTATGTAATTATTCATATTATTTATTTATACCATATTATGAAATCCATACTTATGTTTTTGACATATTCAGTTGTATGTTTCCCTTACTAAATATATGATATTTCCCATTACATATGTTTCCATTCACCATGTTATGAAGGAAAATAATACAAGTGATATGTTTAGAATGATATAATTTGTGGATGAATTTTTTGGGGATTTTTAAGATTCATTATGGATTAATGGTTTCATATATAATTAGAAAAATATCCATTCAATACAATGAACATTGGAATTTTTAGTTTTTATTTTTTCCTAATTATCGAAATATATAATCATAACAATATATTTATTATATAAGAGTTGAATTTATAATTATTATTTTAAAAATTAGGGAGGGTTATATACATTATTTTATAGTTTCTATCAAAGAGAGTTTGTAACGTATGTATTTATTGTAGCAAATCTTGGGTCATGTCCTCAACATCACAGTTGGTATCAGGACAGGGTATATATAACATTACAGATTAAGATTATTGTTGGGGATATTTTATGGATTGATAAGTGAGGGATGATCACAATATCAAAGGTATAGATACCCCTTTTATAGTATATGATTTATTTTTAAGGTGATAAGGAATATTTTATTTTGGGATTAGGATATGAGAACTTCATTAAAAGCCCTAGGGATAAGTCTAAGTGAGAATTATAAGTATATTATAACATTTCATAGATTTGGTAACATTTAGATTGTATAGTTTTCATAGAAATAACATTCATTTTTTGATACTAAAATTAGATGTAGGCTCTATAAAAAATGGTTCTAGGTATAGTCATCCTAAAAATGGAAGATTGTGTATTAACTCGTTTATCACCTAGTGATTGATAAAGAGGCCCAACTGCACACTTGGTTTGAAAACATTTCGGGACATTATTTGATTAATCACATTACCTTTATAAACCATTTTAAAGTATTTATATATGATTTTAATAAATTAAGTTAGAGAAACTTATAGAAAAATAACCATAGATAACCACGGATTGACCAGAGACTGTCATAGGTAAAACGAAAAGTATCAAATGTCAACAAAATTATCATAAGGGGAAAAATTTGGATTGAAATTTTCATATTAATATTTTGTATATTATCATAAAAAAATTTATTTTAGTATTTAGTTGAGACTGGATGATGATGATAAAGTAGAGAAAGGACTATATTTAGAAACCAATATATCTTATAACTAAATAATGGATCTTATATAAATGATAAATAACTTTATTATATACTTATTATGAAGAATAAAATGTGTGTTTCTTTTTCATGCATAAGGTGGTGAGGTTGATATATTAATATTAGTTAAATCTTGATACTTTTAGCAAATTTAATTTTTTATTATTACATATTGATTATATTCTATAATATTTTAATGTTATGTGAATTATGTGAAACATATTTGGATATTTCTTTAGTAATTTTTATTTAAAGGTACACAATCATATATTAAGTTTTATCAATAACCTTTAATTGTGATTTTATGAAAATATTATATTTTTTTGATATAATTATTGAATATTAAATGATTGAGGGAAATATAGATATTAGTTTTATCATTAATTTGATGTTGATGTAATAAATAGTTTATTGATTTTGAGAAAACTGAGTTATATAGTATTGATAGATTTGGAGTTTATTATTTATTTAATCAAAAATTGATCCATGATATTTTTGGTTAATTTTATATTTTTGGGGGTTATGATATATATTAACTACTGTGTGACCATATGAACTAGTGGACAATATCATTTTATGGTTTCGTATAAGGTAGATTTTATAGAATAATGTATGTTTTCAATATGGTATGATATCTTAGTGATTAAAATGGTTCAAGGAATGATATGTTTTGGGTAATGTATGATTAGTGTATATATATAACTAATTATATCATTGAATAAAGGATTAATGTTTCTTAAGGAATGATAATTTTGTCAATATATCCTAAGAGAGTAAAGTAGATGTCATATTAGAACTCATATCCCAAATGATAAATATGATAAGAATACCATCACCAAATTTTTTTGTAAGAGATAATTAACATTATAGAGGACAATATTATTTAATGCGGGTAATTTAATATCCTAGGATATTAAAATATGATTTCCTCTAAATTATCTAAAAGTGTTTGATAGCTTTATCCCTATGAAAAACTGAACAAAAATGTAACCGTGATATTTTTACACTGCTATAATTTAACTGTTGAATTATCTAAAATAAATAGTTTTAAAAACTTTCTGAAAATTTATAGAATAAAAAATCTAATTTTAATATAAATTGAAATAAATTTGTTTGGATAAAATTAAAAATACAATCATTTTATGCTTTGAAATTTATTTTTCTCAATATTCCATTTTAATAAGATAAAAATTTATATTTCATGAATCTTTTGATTAATGATGAAAAAATATATTTGATATTAATAATTTGATAATTAAAATTTAACTAGTAAATAATAGCAAATATAAATGATTATGGTTAATATTATATGAAATATTATATCGGTATGGAAAGATTTTTTTATTATACAAAACAATTTCATTCAGAAACTAAATTTCTAAAATTTAGAATTTGAATTTGAAAAAAAATTATTTTTTGATTTATCATATTAATATTTTCATAAGGTGAATTTTTGAAATTTTTCTAACAATAACGATCGTTAAATGAATAGTGAAAATATCATTTTTACAAATAACAGGGATTTTATGAAAATATTAGTATTTCAGTATGAATTGGTAATTAATTAGCCATTTTTATAATTATATATATGTATTTTTTAATTTAATTTCCAATTTTAATAAATTTTTCTATCTTTAAAACATGTATTTTATATTTTAGAACATAATTGATATTTTCTCCAAAATTATCTTTAATAAATTATTTATTTTTATTTTAAAAATTAATTATTAAAAAAATTATAAATTGTATAAAATTAAATGGATTTAAAAATTTTAATCAATTTTTCTGAATTATAAAATAAAGAACATTCTATTTTTTATCTTAATGAATAAGTTACTTTATACAAAAATGAGTGACCATAGTAAATGTTAAATTGGTAGAAGTAAAGAATCAAGAATTAAAAGACCTAAAACATGTTAAAAACATGTGTTGGACTATCTATATAAGGCCATTTTCAACCATATATCTTTTAATATACATTATTTATCAATTTTTTAGCCACATACCTTGAGTTTGACTTTCCATTATTGAAAACTTTTGGGTTTTTACAATAATTTCATCCATTTTCACTTTTAAAAGGGGATCTCCGCTCACCACTTCCCCACACAATAAAACACCATTATTTTATAAAACAAATATACTACATATTATCCTATGCACTCATAATCACCTTATTAAGGTTTGGGTATTCTCAAAAGACCATCCCCCAAAGGTTTAACCCCCTTTTAAATGGGATAATTGGAAAGTGATGTATAAGTTTCTAATATCTCATTTCTTTTTCTATTTCATTGTGTACACTTATTATTCATCAAATTTCATTTCACCACATTAAAATTATTTCATAAATATTACTATTATAATTTTATGTTATTATAATGATGGTGAAATCATTAACCAACCTCCCTTTATTCAATTAATAAAACACAAAAATGTGAAACATGCATTTTTTAGACTATCGCCTACACAACGTCAAATGATTATTTTTTCCATAAACACTATAAAAATATTTTTTTAAAATGTGAATTTAGTTAATATTTATTATAATTATTACATATTATAGACTCTTAAATTATAATCCATATTGTATCATTCTCCTACTCTATAGAAAAAGAAATCATCAACAATGCGTATATGTAAACTACCGCCTCCAAGGAACGATTGATTTCCATTTTACTTTTCATTAACACCATTAATGGATATTAATAAAAGTGGGTTTAATAAATAGATTTTATTTTTATGATACCATTATCTTTCTGGTATTACCTATTGGAAAACATATTAATGATATGTTCAATAAACAATTTTCATTAATTTAATCGTTTAAAAAAGATAGAACTAAAAGGAAAAAGATATTTTCATTCTATGGAATGAATTTCTATAAATGATATTATCATTATAATTATTTTAAATTATGATATACCATACTAATAATCTTCAAATAATAGTGTTATGCCTAATTTATAATGATATTACAACTAAACCACCTCATAATCACCCATTAATCATGGTAGGTTTAAGTTTAGGTTATTTTAACCAACTTCTTGAAAAATACTATAAATTTATACCATGAATGACTATGATAACATATTTTATTTTATAATATGATAGAATTTAATATAAAAAATCATCTTTGTACGGTTAAATAGTATTTAACTTTTCAATTATGAAACTGCCCTTTTTCATTAAGAAAAAATGAAACATATTCATCGCCAATTTCAACATCCTATATTTTAATAAAAAAATACCATTAATTGATATTATAAGTTTATAAAATATCTTATAATATAAATTATAGTGTTATATATGATCCAATAATAAAACTTTAGAAAACTAATATATTCATTCATAGTTTTTAATAAATGCAGTTCAAAGTGATAAAGACTACTAATGATTGATATTGAAAATAAGTAAAAAAAACTAATATATATGTATAGTATGATTATAAATGAGGAGTATAAATGGTTTTAGTTATGAATAAGGTCCTTTACTATGTATTTAATGGATGTAATTTAATTATTCAAGATGTTTTTTTCAAGTGCAGAATGAATGAGGATCGAGGTGAGGGTTTTCATCTCAAATTCATCTCTTTGATACAAGTTTGTATCTTTTCATGTAATTTCATTTAAGTTTGTATATAATACCTATTTTAGATATCATATTATTAAATATCATTAAATAATTTTATATTAATTACAATGATAATATCTCTATTTCAGAGGGTTTTGATTAAAATGTTGCACAAGTCTCAAGTGTTCTTAGTCTCAAAATTTAATTGATTAATATATGATTATGGTATCCATAATGTTTTCCTTTTAATAGTAAAATCAATACCCATTGATATATTACAATTATATATTTCTGTTCATTAATGGTATGTACTAATCTTTCATATATCCTTTTTATAAATTGGGTTTTTACTTAGTTTTTACCCCAATTTTAAGGTTTTTTGGTATCTAAATTTTCAATCACTAGGTTACGATCATCCTATTTGAATTTAAAATTGCTAAAATTTATGTAATTGATTAAATTAACTAGTATTATTTTTAAAAAAATTAAATGTTTACCTCATAAAATACGTTTTTGAAATATTTATTAACTAATGGAGCATATTTCATATAAGGGATATTGATTGTTGAAATATATTTCCATTGAGTTATATTGTTTTTTCATGAACATTATTATTACATTATTGATTCCTCCCACTATTTTATTTTATTTTATATTAAGTTATATACCTATTTAGGAAAAGTTTAATTGTATATAGAATAATGTATTATTACTCCATTTATAATTATAGTTTTGAATAAAGGTATTTTCAAAATAATAAAATGTTTTTCTTTACATATTCATATGTTTTGTATTACCATCATATTTTCTCTAAGATAAATTTTAATTCTATTCAAGTATCTTTATTAGATATTATTTTTGAATTTATAGGTTTTACAATTCTTTCACATCACCTTTTCAAAATTTACCTTGGAAGATGATATGTAAATTTTTATTTTACAATAATATTAAAAATAATTTTGTAAAATGCATTTTATGTTTCCAATTAAATTCCCATTTCATTTTGAAAATAATTTTTCCTAAAAGATTTTAATTTTAAATATTTATAATATAATATATATATATATATATATATATATTTGAGGGTAATGAACTCACATTACCAAACAATCTAGTTACCAATCGCTTATTCGGTGGCATCGTTAAAATATAATTTTGCAATGATGTTTTTCATATATGTCAACATGATTCTTTGTTACAATTTTTATAAAGTGGTTATGTTCATTTTATACTATAAAAAATCTTCCTCAAGATAGATTATGATCATGATATTCAAGCATTTACATAACTATATAATACTACTCTATATGGTTTTATCTTGATAAATTCTTACATGGAATGATACTCCAATAATTAATTAGGGAACTATTGAAAATCTATATATTTATTATTCTAATAAGGATGTTTATTGATTACTGAGTAATTTTTATTATGTATTTTTTTAACCATAAACCTTATTCATCTAGATGTATTATGAATATGTTATCTCTTTTATTGAGTAGGAGAAATATATCAGTGTTCTGTATATTTTTATTTCAATATAAATTATTATTAGAAAGTTAACTATGTATTTTTTGACCATCTGCATTTTTTTATTGATCATGTATGATAATTTTATCCCATTTAATCACATTGGTGTAATTATTTACATTCTTGATGATTATTTATTACAAATTTATATCGATTATGTATTAAAATTCCATATTAATAAATATATGAATATCCATGTTTTTTTTTCAACCAATGTATCCTAAGGGAATGCAATGAAATTTATTTCTGACTATTATGATTAATTAATTGGACTTAAATAATTGACATGTTGGTTTATGAATTATATATCCCAATGATACATCGTCAAGTATCATGAGATAATTCATCATGGGTTTTATTGTATAACTCTCCCCATATTTTTATAGTTCCTTAGAATAAGGCCTTGGTAGTATGTTTTTAATAACTAGAATTATATATTCCATTGGGTTGAGATAATCATTATTTCTATCCATGTATTTATTTATTATCATGGATTTGGAATGAATTTTGTTTTAGTTGTTTATGACATTATTAATTTTTTCAATTCCTATCTTATTATTTATGCCATGATTGTGTTTTTGAGAGGTTTAGTTATATTTTTCCCTTACTAAATGTTTTATCTCACCCCTTTCTTATGTTTCCATTCCAAAATTTATAATAAAATATAGTACATATAATAAGTTTATAATGATAGCACATGTGGAATAATTTGTAATAGATTTTGAATAATGATTATAGATTGATAAGTTTCCTATATAATATGAAAAATTATACATTTGATTCAAATAAAATGGGATTTATTATTTTTGGTTTTTCGTAATTATGTAAATTTATATTCCTAAAAATATCATTGGAATATAAGAGATAAAAAATAATTATTTATTTTTTAATTAAGTTTGGTAATATCTAGGATTTTACGGTCGATATTAAAGAGAGAATGTAATGTAAGTGTTTATATAAAGGGATGGAAGTGGGTGGTTTTGGGTGTTGACTCAAAATTTATATACTTTATATCCTTAGTTTTTAAAATAAAAATATAAATTATTAAATATCTTTTTTTACTAACTTTCTATATCCTAATATTTTATAGTGTTTATATTGAAAACATTCAGTCTACAAGACATATAAAACATTTATAATTAGAAGAATATGAAAATTATATTTAGAAAGAAATATAATATTTAATTCAGTAAAATTAATAAATATAGTTCATTAGATAGATTGAGTTTAGTATATCAGAGTGATGAAGTCTGGTTCAATAGACTCGCTGAGTTTTTTCCATCATAATGACCATCTCTGGTCTATTAGACTGACCAATTATGGTCCATCGGACTAATGTAGTTTGGGACCATCAAAAACAATAAAATTTATTCCATTATAATTAAAATTTATATAATATAATGATCAAAATTATTTGTATTATACGGAATATTTTTTAGAATTTCAATGATTCTAAAAAAACAAAATCAGACGAAGAAGTGAGGAACGTGCTAATCTATCAAGATGAATCTCATTCAAGGACATTAAAATCAATTCCAAGAAACACATAATATGACCACTAGAGTTATGCCTATAAATATAAGTTCATTCAAGAAGATGGGAAATGATTATTTTGTGACTAAACCCATCAAAAGCTCTCTATACTATATAAATTTTGTCTTATGATTTTAAAATATTTATACTATTTTTTATAAATAATAGGAGTGAGGATTATAAATTAATTATAATATTTTTCAATTTTATTCATCATGTTCGATTTGGGTTTATATATAGGAATTCCAGGGAGAGAGAGAGATCGGTGATTCTGATTAGGATGATCGAGGGATACCAGAGGTAGGATGATAGTGATTCTATTCTAGTTTGATCAAGGGATTTCTTTTAATAAAGATAGTGACCTTAATAGTCTGGTTAAAACTATTGATACCTAATGTTTGGGTTATTGACTTATTTAACATCTAAGGTTAAAGCATTTTTTATTGTCATAAAACTTTTATGAGTGTTTTATTACTTTTAAAAAAAAATTACATGTATCTAAATGTTTATTATTTCCTATATAATTGATTTAGAATTTTTTAAATTCTTATAAATTTACTAAAATTTAATATCTTGGAAAATATAAGTGTTTGATTAATAAACAAAGAAGATAAGATGATATCTATTTCTTATAAATAATAACTAATGGGTTTGGTTTTTTGTTTAGTTTAGTTTACTTTAAACTACAATTTAAACCCCCTACCCCTCATATATCCATTGATATACTCTTTAATCCTACAATTGGTATCATATGATGTTTAAATGCATGACTTACTTGGTTTTACTTTTATTTATTTTAAGAAAGTTTCAAATGATTTTCAGCTTTTGTTGTAAACTATTATTTATATTTTTTGTATAAAATATTTTACACTAATTTTTATTTTATTAAAAGAGTTTTTTTATTGTTTATAATGATGGTATATTTAAATATTTGTACACATAAGAATATTAATCTTATCAAACCACCGATTTTTTATGGGGATGATTATAAATATTATATAGATCATATGAAAACTATTATTATTAACAATCAATTAGATACTTTTTTTATTTTTACTATGAAATATCAAATACTTGATAATGAAGTTTTAGTTTTACAAATTAAGAAAAGCTTGAATATCAATTGAAGTATCATATAAGGAATAATTTTTTGTGCTCTATGAAAAAAAATTTCTAAGTTCAAATATCTTCTTATGATGAAAAGAAAAGTATTTAGAAGAAGTTGTATATTGATTATTTTTGTACTTATGATGGTATAGAAACTATAAGAGTAATGATTTATGTTGATTATCAAGCATTTAATTTAGTACCTAGAGACTTTATTCCTGATACTCATCATAGATTCCTTAAAATTATTGATTTTTTATAGTATATGGGTGATAAGTATATTAAAGATGATATTTATTTAAAAAGATCATTGAGATTATTATAGTATAGTGAGAGTCCAATAGAATAGATTGTGATGATACAAAGTAGATTATTTAGCTAAGTTTAGATGATTTGATTGATTCACTTATGGAATACAAAGGAATATTTAACAGATATGATGAAAAAAATGGAGAATATTTTTCTTCTACTTCAATTGTTTCTAATAAATTGAGATATGTAGAGAAATATTATATGTCTTTAAATAAAAATAAAGTGTAAGTAAAAAAATAGAACATTTCTTTTGAACTACCAAAAAATGAGTTAGCTAATCTTGCTAAAATAATGAAAAATATTGTTGGGAATAAATATTTTTTATATAAGTACAAGAATAATTTTAAGGATAAAAGTGAGAAGAATGATTATTAATAGATGATATGTTATGAGTTTAAGAAAAATGGTCATATAAGACTAGATTTTACCAATATTTATATAAAATAGAAGAAGGATATAAATTCGGGGAGGATTCCTTGGAAGTTATAAAGAAATAGGGGTAATAAAATTATGAAATCATTAGACACGTGGAGTGTTAGTTGAGGAGATATTTTGTAAAATAATTACTTATATATTTAAATTGAATATCAGAGATTTTCAGGTTCATTAAATTAATTATAAATCATAATAATTTTTTTACTAAGGTATCTCCTGAAACACAGTCTACTCATACGTTAAATGCTAATTATCTTGATAGCGAATTTGAGAATAATTATATATCATCATTTGAGGAATCTAATTCATTAAAAGAGAATAATAATTTACCATGATTTGAGGAAGATTAAATATTTTCAAAATATTTAGAAAAAATGTAATGTATTTAGTAAACATGATACTATTAATGAAAAACATGCTATAAAAAATTCAATAATATCAACTCTTATTACTAATATTTCAAATATTTTAAAATAGATAATGAAATATAATCATGATAAAACTAATTTTTCACAATAATTAAGAAAACATAATTGTAGTAAAAATTATTTTAATGATAAAATATTATTTTCGAAACTAATTTCTAAAATTTAAAGTCTGAAAAATTGACAATAAAGTTTTCATTCTAGTAAAGAAAATTATAAAAAACATAGAAATAGATAAAACCTCATAAGTCTATATCAAGAATTGTTTTTACTAATACTAAACCAAATTTTAAAAACAAAAACAATATTCCAAAGGGTACCCCACTCTGTATGAAATGTCAAAGTGGTGGATATTGTAATAATATATTTTATTTAAATAAATTAAAATCATTAGGATTTCATAATAATAATTTTTTGAAATATTTGAAAAATACTCAACATAGTAAAGTTGGATGGATGTGGATTCTAAATATTTTATTTTCAAATAAGACTAGTCCCAAGAAGGTTTGTGTTTAAAAATTATAATCCTTTTAAAATTTGTAAAATAATTTGTGTACCAAAATCAATATATAGTACATGGATTTTGATTGTTCTAGACATATGATTGGGAATAAGGATTTATTCAAAAATATTGTTAAAATAAAAGTTGTCAATGTTACTCCTATTAGTGATGTAAAAGGATATTTTATTTTATAATTCATTGGAATGTATGAGAAACTTTATGTTATATTTAAAAAGCAACTAAATTATAATTTATTTAAATATATTAAACAGAATCACGGGATGGTCAATATAAAATGATCATTCATATCTACTTCTTGTTTACTAATATCTTTATACTAATTAAATCCTTTTCAGGTGGGTATGCATATCATTATTTTTGTAAAAAAAATATGTTTTTCAAAAAAATCACTTTCTAAAAACATTTCTTTTTTTAAAGTTTTTATTTCTCTTAAAAAAAATCTTTTATAAAAATTCTAGTTTTTCTAAATTAATTAGTTTTTAAAAAACATTAATTTTCTATATAAAAATTACTATTTCTTAAAAAACAATTTCTGAAAAAATTATATTTTCAAAAAAGATTGGTTTTTCAATTTTATATTTTCCATAAAAAATTATCAAGTAATATTAATTTTTGAAAAAACAAGTAGAATAATTATGAGAAAAAAATTCTAATGAAAATTTTCATTTTACCTCAAAAAAGTAATTTAAGATCCATATTTTTTAATATATTTAATTTTTTTTAAATCTGTTTTTGTTTAAAAAAAATTTAAAAAAAATTAAAAAACATTTCCAAACAAGATTTTCATTTGAAAATTAATTTTACTATAAAAAATATTAAGAATTTATAATTAATATTCAACATATTGAGGATGAATATTAGCCATCGGATTAGAAATGGATTTTATTTCAAGTTGTAAAATTTCTGAAAGTAAGAAAGGTCACCTTAGAACCAATAAATATGAGTGTGGGTGTAAAACCTAGATATTTATTTGAAAATTTTCTCTTTAAATACTTTGATAGATTGCATTATCCACAACAACAAGTTTAAATGAAGTGTGAGACATAATTAATATAAACTAACTGTTACAACCTAGCCATTAAATTGGAAGAAATAAAAATGAATAAAGAATTTATCAAATTAATATAAAGTTACAACACAATGTGAATGTATTAATACTTTCATTGAAAATAATATCATGGTTTTTAGTAAAATCACTTTATTCTTCAAAAATGAATTTATCTTCTTTTTTATGACTAAAAATTAATATTTATAAGCTCTATAGAATTTATTTGAAAAAACTAATTTCATTTTTGAATTAATAATTTCAAAATTATTTAATTTTTTTATAATATTCTAAAAACAATAATTTTTTTAAGGAATAGTGAAAATACTAATTTTTATATAAAAACTATGTTTTCTTTTAAATTCCTAAAAAGGTAAAAATATGTTTAGGATTAGTATTAAATTTTAATTAGTTTATTTTAATTTATAAAAATCAAATTATTTGTTCTTAAAAGTATTTTATATAATAATTTACTGGGAACGCATTTAATGTTTTAAAAGAGAATGTTTCAAAACATCATTTTTCATGGGATTTTACCTGTATTATTTTAAATAAAATTATAAAAATTATGTGTTATGAATTTATAAATATGAAACTAAAATTTGTATTCATAAGGTAAAAATTTATTTAATCTTTCTATTTTATTTATGGCCAATATGAATAGTAACCTTGGTAAAAAATTTTGCCACGGTTAAGGGTAATTTACGTAATTTAGGTTAAAAAATAAAATATAAGGATGATAAAATGACCTTAAAAAATTCCCAAAAAAATTATTAAATGAATATAATTTGATTTTTAACTTTTAAGGATGAAAATTAAGTTTCTCAATGGACACATATCCCTGAAAATGACTTATATAATATTTAAATCAATGAAAGTCACAAAATGCCACATTTATTGTCTTAAATATCCATTATCTGCCCACATGGGGAAAAAGGTATGTAATTAAATATTATAAACTTAAATTTTTAACTTAATGAACATATTTTCATGATAAATTTTTTTATTTATTTTTGGGAAACTTATAGGAGATTATAATATTTATAATATTTTTTTTAATAAAAATTCAAATATGTCACATTAATGTTTTAAATAATATATTGTTTTTAATATAGGGTAACCCAAAATATATATTTGACTAAAAATTTATTTTTAAATATATATTATTTATATTAATCCTGGTATTTTATTTTTCTAATTTTATAAATAAGTTTTTATATTAAATAATTACACAACACTAATGTGATAATTATTTTATTAATGGAAATATCAAATAAATGTTACTAAAAATGTTAAAATAAATATAATTTAATATAAATAATGTGATTAGAAAATTTTATACATTATATTTACCTCTTTGTAATATAATAAAATGTTTGGTTCTAAGGTAACCTGTTATCTAGTTATTTTTAAAAGTCTATCTAATGAATAGTGATAAAATTGATAATATTGATATTTTATCAAAATAATATTTTATCAAATTATTTAAAAATACAAAAAAATATATTTAAAAATACAAAATGATAATAATATGGTAATAAAGTCTATAAATTGTTCATTTATTGACTAATTTACAACATATAAGTCAAAACTGAAATCTTTTAATACTGAAAAATTTCTTACCTTAGTTAAAATTAAAATATGTTAACTAAGGGTTAATCAAAGTGATAAGGCTTAAAATAATAAACAAAAATGTCTAAAATATATTGGTTGATGATATTAAAAATTTACCTCATTTTAGTTTCAAATCCATTTCCTTTTCTACGTATTTATATGAAATTTAATTTTTTATAAATTTCAATTTTTTTAATTTCAAAAAGTACCCCTCACCTAAAGTATAAAAGGGTACACATACCTAAATTATTCACATAACATTGAGCCTTCAATCTCAACCATACCCTAAAAATTTCTCTTATAAAGTTATATATCTATATTATAGAGGTAATGGTCTTCTAAAAAGACCGACCCTAGTGTCCCTAATAGGAGATCTAAAGGAAGTTCTTCGAAGAATATGTAATCGTATTTACCTACTATTTCAAGATTATTTTTTATTTTAACAAGTCTATATATGTTGTTTATATTATAAAGTAATAACTCAAGTATAAAATATTTTCTGAGATGGTATTATGATTAAGAAAAAACCATATTCCACTTTTTATTTATCCTACAAATAACAAAATCATCGCACATGTGAATGTACGACTTACCATCTCCACACTATGGTGTAATCTATTTTTCATCACCACATTATTAGTATCAGTAATACGATGGAAGTAATATATATATATATTTAATAATTATATCATGATCTTGATTCGAGAAAAAAATTAATATACCATCTTTTTTCTTACCATTTCACCATTAAGGGAATGATATCATCGCTCATGAGTACGTACGACATACCATCTCCACAATACGATGAGGATCATTTTCCATGTTACCCATTTAAGAATTATTATATAAATATAAATAATGAAAAAATTTGATATAAATTTGATATATTTTATAACTAGGAATGATATGACAAAACATGCATAGGAAAATAAAGTATTCAACACCCGAAATAAGGGTAATAATGAAATATTATTGACAAACTTGTGATAATATGAAATAATAGTATCATATTTGATATCATAAATATGAATATGGTTCTAGTATAAATTAATAATATTATTTAAACCATTATAAAGAAGTCTCATATATGTAAAATAGAAATCAGACCTAAGGTATGGGTTAAATTATAAATATCATTATTATTCAGAATTATTTATACGTAAGTATCTTTTAGTGAACTTTTCTCTCTTTGTACATGTTTCTTAAAAATATTTTCCAAAATATTTTTACAATTATTCTATAACTATTTAATGTTATTTTTACAAATGTGTGCATTTTTACTAAATGGTTTGAAAGGAATATTTTTTTACTTTTCCAAACATGGTTCTTTGTGAATTTTCTGGAAGAAGTATGAAATGAATGTTTTTTTAAATTATATAGCATGAATGAATTTTTCTAATTTCATGATTCATTAATTACTTAAATCTTCCTTGATAATCATACTAGGTTATTTTCAATGTAAATGTTTTCTTTTAAATTTCTTGACATTTTAAAAAAATATTTTCAAAATTGAAATGATATTTTCCTCAAGAATGATTTCAGGTGATCTCTCAAAATTATTTTCCATCTAAGATAACTATATTTGATGTTACTTATTCTTTACTGGGGATATTTTTCAATAATACCATCCTTAAATTTATTTAATTGATTCATTTATATCATTGAATGATATTTATGAATCCCATTTCTTTTATATAGGTTATACTATGATGGAATTTTTATGAAACCCATTTCTTTTCATGGGTTATGATATGATAAATGATTTATGTTCTTATGCAATAAATATGTATAGTTTTCATTATGTTAATTGTGGTACCTATATCTCTATCAAATTAATTGGGTAAATATTTATATCTGATGAGATAGATATTACTAGTATGGTAAGTGAATCTGGTTCAGTAATATAGGACAAGAACAAGAGTAAATGTGGTTCAGTAATATGGGTTTGTAATGAGGAGTGAACTCAGTTCAATAAGAGAATTTTTTTAAAAAAATTTGGGGTCGAATCCTTAATTTATTATTAAAGAAAAGACCTATTTTTAGTCTGGGTAGATGGAAACCCATTACATATCCTCAAGTCCCAAGTCCAAGTAGCTTGAATATAAGGCTTAAAAACCAATGACTCAATATAATGGTCCTTGATTTGATGGGTAAAATTTTCAAAAATTATTTTCATTTTCTAATTCACTTATTCTAATATTATCTCCTTTTATTAACTTTTTGTGCATCTGATCTCACACTTTTTTATGTTTCTTTTCCCCATGATATGAAGAAATGTATTAAAGAAGATGTGTAAAAAATGGTTCTAGTTATAAAGGAATAAGTGAGAGACGATGTATATATTTTATGAGTTAGTTTTATATGTTTCTAAGTTTCCAAAGACAATAAATATATATAGTTATGATGTTTTTTTTTATGTTATTTAATTAATATACTTATATTTAGATGTAATGTATATGTATGGAAAGTATGGTCCATTATAATTAGTTCTATATCAATGTTTAGTTAACCTTTGGAAACTAGGAATATAAAAACTTAGTAAGAACCCTAAGGATAAGTTTAAGTATATGATATAATCATAGAGTTTTGGTAATAATCATGAGTAAACTAGGATTAAACCTAAGGTGTCACAAATTAAAATTATAAAAGTAATTTCCCTCGATTATGATTAGTGTTTATCACACTATGTTTTTTGGTTTTACTCAATGGCTAGAACCCAAAGTAACCACAATAATGATTAATTAAATAGGACATGAAAAAAAAATCTACTGATCAACTGAATTTTATGAGAGATGGAATTTAAAATATTATTTCTTTTCTCACACAAAATTCTCAAGATATGAATCATTCTAGACTTCCAAAATAGCAAAGGAGGGAACCAAAATTGGTTCAGTAGTTCATGATGTAGCACCCAACCTATTTAAATGGGTCTTATGATCTAGTAATGGATTAATAATGGATCTGTACCATTGAAATTATATTTTTTTCTCTATAATGTTCAGAACATGAGAATTTATTTTTAGCAATATATCATTTAGAAGGTGAATCAAAGAAATGGTTGAATCTTATTAAGAATACGAGTCAATGTGATGAAGTTTAATATATTGAATGGGAATATTTAAAGAACATATACTTAAATAAGTAATTTCCTCATATTATTCATACAAAGATGGAGAAGGAGTTCCCTAATATTATTCAAAAGGATGGTGAATCTGTTGGTACCTACAAAAAAAATTAACAGACATGAAAGGTACTCTTTTGGAATTATCATACAACCTAAAAGTAAGGTAGATTGATTCTTAAATAGATTAAAACCATGTACTTGATGGTAATTATCTATAAGTGACTTCAATATCTATGAGATATTAGTTCAGTTTTCTCTCAATATTGATATGGATATTGTTATAACCCATAAATATTATGGGTTTGGTAAGAAGAGAATAATGAAATTCAAGGGAAAATATTAAAACCATAGTGAAAAGAAGATGATATTTCCTTTATGCTCAAAGTGTTTAATGAAACATGGTGGAGAGTATATTAAGAGGAATATTAAATGTTTTAGGTGTGGGAAAAAATTTCATTGGGAAATTGACTTCATAAGTGATGGGAAAAATATATCTAATGATCAGAATAGAGAAAAGTTTGTACAGAATTCACCTCCCACACATCAATTCTTTAAGTATATGGAAAACAGGAATTGTGCTAGCCAATGCATAAATCTGAGTATTATCAATGATGATTGATTTCAATAACCTCTTAAAGTTAAAGGTAAAGTAAAACCACATGAAATCACTATTGGTGATGTGGATTATCATAATAAAAAGGTGAAAGGTATAGTTACTATCCATTCTAAAGAACTTAATGTTCTATTTGATTATGTATCTACCCACTATTTTATTTCGAAAGGATTTTCTAAGAATATAGTCATATTGAATCAACAATTATATGTTTACTTAGTGTTTAAAACTCCAAATGGAGTAATGGTTTCATCACAAGTTTTTAATTATTTTTTGATTGATGTTTGTGGGAAAGTGTTTCCTGTAAATATTGTGATATTCCTTTAAATTAATTAAATGTGTATAATGTCATGGATGATATTTATCTATATAAATATCATATAAATTGATGATTAAGTAATGTTATATTTCATATTCTGACTGAATCTATGATCATTTATCGAATCAAGGACAAATATAAATATCTAATGTAAATTGATTTCATTTTATGGGTCTTAATTCCAATAAATGATGGTTATTTATCACATATGGTTGGGAAGAAACTCACAAAAAAGGATAAAACTATTTATAATATTTTTATATATATTTTTAAATGAATTACTAGTTATTACACAAAATCTTGATATTGGGTTTACAATAGATCCCATCATGGATGGTATGCCCATTTCAAATACTCTTTATAAAATGGAACCAGTTGAGTTGTTGGAATTAAATAAGAGAATCCAATAGAATCTTAAAAAGGGATTCATACACCCTAGTGTATCACCTTTTTGTGAACCTATTCTTTTTATTATGAATAAATATAGATAAATGAGACTCTACAATGATTATTGAGAACCTAACAAGATCTCTATTGAGAAAAAATATCATCTCCCCGTTATTGAAAACATATTTGAACAACTATATAGAGATCAATAATTTCATATGATTGATCATCATTCTAGATATAATAAATTAATGGTGTAACAGGATATACCCTAAATGATATTGTGTAAAAAGTAAGTACACTATGAATTTATATTAATTCATTTCAGTCTTATTAATTCTATCATTATCTTCATGGATTTGATTAATAGAGTATTTAGAGACTATCTTGATCAGTTTTTGTTATTCTTTATAGATGATATTATGGTATATTGAAAGTTCAAGTAAGAACATGAAGATCACTTGAGGATTGTACTAAATACCCTAATAAAAGATAATCTTTATGAAAAATTTAACAAGTGTTAATTTTGTATTCAGAGAGTTTCATTTTTTGGTCACATAATCTTAAGATAGGGTATATCATTGGATCCAGTAAAGATGGATGTTATTGAACATTGTCCAAGACCAAAATTGATAATTGATATTTTAATTTTTATTTGTTTGGAAGGATATTATCAAAATTTTGTGAAAGATTTTTCATGATTATCTAATCCACTCACCAGGATGACTGGGAAAGGAGTTAAGCTCATAGGTATAGAAGAATGTAAAGTGATTTTCAAGGAGCTTAATAGAAGTTTAGTAAGTGAACTTGTTCCCACACTACCCTATATTGGAGAAATTTTTATGATCTAAATTGATTTATCCAATAAGGTTATGGAATTTATTCTCATGGAAAACTATGTGTTGATACATGATTCCTTAGGAAAATTGAAAATACAGAAGAAAAATTATCCAACTCATGATTTGGTTTTAACTATAGTAAAATTTTAATTAATGATATAGAGGAAATATCTTTATGAAGAAATTTGTGAAAAATATAATAATTATAAAATTTCAATGAATATTTTCTGTCAAAAAGAGATAAATATATTCCAAAGAATATGGTTAGATCTGATTAATGATTAAGATTGCTCAATACATTCCAACCCTTATAAAGTGAACAAGGTGGAAGGTACTTTGAGTCGAAATGACCGTGCTATCCAATCTATGATGATGATAACAAAAGATCTAATATTTATGTATTTTCAAATGATGGATCTTAAAATCTTACAAAAATGAGAGAAATATTAACTTTTTAAAATGAATGTTCAACCATCTATACATGTGAGGACTACAGAGGTGAAAAAGGAATTTGATGAGCTATAAAAAAAGGTGATAAATTATATTGAGTACAACATTGACTATAATGGAATAATAAGGTTTAGGAATCGTGTTTTTTCCTCCCAATTAATTATTTAATGTAGCTATTGGATTAGGCTCATTTTTATCATTATTTATTCATCCTAGAAGCACAAAAATTTATAAATACTTAAAATAGTATTTCTGGTGGATTTTCATGATGATAGATATTGAAAAGTATATATCTCATATCATGGTTTGGAATAATTTTAAGTCTAAGATACATATATATAATGGAATGTTACAACCATTACCCATAACAGAATAGAAATGGGAAAACATAACTATGGGTTTTTTTCATTGGACTTCCCAAAACATCTAAAAATCATATAGTTATATGGGTTGTAGTTGATCTCCTTATGAATTTGATGAAATTTATTACTATTAGTGAATATTTATCTGTTGATCAGATTTCTATAATATATATTAAAAAAGTAGTGACATTTTATATATTACCACTTTATGTTATATTTTATCGACACCAAAGGTTTACCTCGAAGTTCAAGAGAAGTCTTCAGTAGGTTTTGGATTTAAAGTTATGTTTTAGTACTTCTTGTCATCCTCAGAAAAATGTCCAATATAAGAGGAAAATTAAAACTCTAAAATACATGTTGAGAGCTTACTCGATGTATTTCAATGGTGGTTGGGATCAACACCAACCATTAGAATAATTTTCTTAAAATAATAAATTTCACTTCTATATTTAGATGGATCCTTACGAAAAACTCTACAATATTAAGTGTAGAAATTTAACATGATGGAATGAAGTTGGGTAAGGAAAGATATTAGAACATGATTTAGATGAGGAAATGGTATATAATGTTAGAACTATTAAATGTCATATAAGAGAATATCAGTTTCTAAAAAAAGAGTTATGCTAACTATTGACGAAAAGACATAGAGTTTGATGAGAAAAATGTGTATTTCTATGTGTTGTTTAAAAATGTGAAATTATGTATTTCAAACATTTATTATCATTAAATGAGAATAATTTCTTTATTTATAAATGTATTATTAGTAAAAACATAGTGGGATCCTACTAGGATTTTCTTTCACACACCATGCACATACCTTTGGGTGTGTTTAGATCATATTTTATCTAACACTAGTAATTTATAAGTTCCTCATAAAGGTTGAGCGTATTTGTTTTATAAAGGTATGGGATTTTTGTGGTAACATGTTGGTATTTTTCCCTAATATTACATGGAGATGGGTAATTATTACTCACAACTACTTTGCTTTACCTATTTCAGATTCACACCTTATTTTTCCTTATTCTTATTTTATTCCACTCTCTTATATTAAATTAGAATGTTTCATTTATTATATATATTAAATTAATTTATCTATTTGTTTAATGTGGTAAAAATAATTCCCAATGGTTCTTACTAATGAACATGTTCTTTTCACCAGCCCGGGTGGATTGGGAATTCCCTATGAGCTATACCACATGATAGATCAGGTATCTATATTAAAAATGTATCTGGTTGGGTCATTATTGAGATGATACTCATTATACTATGGGATAAGAGATAAATACATAAATAAAAATCTCAAATACGCATATCATACTTGAATATATATATATATATTAACAATAATATCAAATACTAATAAAATCAACACATATACCCAATAACCTGGACTTCCCACAAGAAAAGGCATTCATTACGCACTCATTCATGTTTCTCCACTAGATATAAAAAATCCATACCCTCTTTTACCAACACCTCAAATATTAATAATAGGAAAATCCTTTATAATACCACATTACAATGAATTTCCATTACTAGAACACTAACCGAATATCTAGACCGGGGATGTTTCTTGACCTCATGTGAATCTCCATATATACTATATGTTTACTACTAATAAAAAGTAGATAAGGTGTTACTATGGGTTATATGTCTCAATTGATCACCCACTAGTAAAATAATAAATATAAAATTAATAAAAAATGTAATGAGGCTTCACTACCATTTCCAAGACTCATCACCAAAGACCACTCAGTAAACAAAGCTCAATCATATAACAATATGACTTACTTTATCGTAAATTTTTACCATGAGGTCTATTCAAGTAACAAGGTGGCATGCAAATTTGAGTAGTGTGTGACTAAAACTCAGTGGGGTACTACCAATAGAGTCCCTAAGATAACCAATATAATAGTGTATGTACATGTGATATTTTCATAATCTAACATATAAAGTGGAAACATAATAATATATTCATAGCTAATCCTCAAGTTCTAAGGTGTCACCCTTGATCGACCATACCTTCTTCAACCAGTATTAGATGCCTATACGAATAAGGTATACCAATCGTAAAATAGGTGTAACTTGTTGCCACATCGAAAAATATTTTTTTTATCATCATAAATCTCATTGGAATTTTTATATATCCATTTAAACATATCTTAGATCCTCTAAATAATTAAGGTAATATAATCCCCCTATTAAGAAATCATCTCACACATAAATTGGAAACGCAGGGGAATAGACACTTCACATAGGGTAATACATCTCATCATAAGAAAACTTAATGAAATTGTCATTATATTCAAAAAAAATCACATTATCTATAAACTAGGTAATACACACTCCAAACTCATGAAAATATAAGCCAAATAATTTGGAAACTAGGTGTAGACACTCCCATCCCAAGAAAACACATGTTGCATCATCCAACATCCAAGGGGAATACTCAAAAACCCTTGGTAAAAAAACACATATACCTAAGTGACTCCTTGATACCCATACCCTTCTTAAAACCACATATCAATTCATTCAGATAATCATGTGAATATGGAATCACTTCCTAGAAATCCATTCCATATCATCTGAAAACTTGAAAAAATTACTCCTAAGAAGGAAAATATTTCTATATTTTGGAAGTGACACCACATGAATAAAACCATTATAAACTATACTTACACATGTTCCCCAAATTTATGATCCAACCACACATCTACTAATATTTCATATTACTCACAAAACCAAGACTCGCCACTCGTGACAAAAATACTCCTTGGGGCATTTCTCTTCATTTGAATAGACTCCAAATTTGATCCCATGTAGAAAATAATGTTTATATAGGCACATCATGATAATTCCATTGGATTTATAATCCTCCCCACATGGTCATCCACTATTATCCTTTTGATTGATCAGAGTCTCAACTTGCTAGCACTAATCCATGTCCAACTACCTATATTTTTCTCTCAGCATGTATTTCCTCTCCAATCCAAAACTCCAGATTACTGTCTAAAAGCTCATCAAAATTTAATATAACTTATAGGTTACATTAAATAAGTAAAATCTCATCTAACTCATATAAAATTCCTTGGACGACCAATTACCTATCCTTTAAGAATACCCTCAACCTTTTTAGGGACCATGTCATATCTCTCTTTAGAGATCTTTAATGTCCTCATCTAGAGGAAAAACTCCTCATTAAATATCATTTTATCCTAGTAAACACATCATGATCATTGAAATATATTAAATCTATAGTATACCCATATAATGGTGATCTAATAAAATTTGTGATGTAAGACCATCTAAATCATCAAACTAGGCATAAGACTACCATACCTATATATTTAGAATTATGAAAACTATCCTAGGATATGTGAATATCATATTAATACAGAGGACCCATATCAGATCTCCTGTAATGTCCACACACATCTATTACCCATTAGATAAATATTATCTGAATAATTAATTTCTTCATAATATTTATGAAGCACCTAATCTGAACCTAGAGTATAAAGGACATCATATCACCAGGTTTAATTAGTTTATTTATTTCATTTATACCCACATAAGGTTTTATACACTATAAACAACACATTAATGAGAAGGCCCACGACTATTAGTGGTTGAGGAACTAAGCTAAAACTCAAGGGTCCATCTTGGCCCTTGATTCTCCCATATTATCCATATTCATTAAAAAAATATTTATTTAATTAATTTTTAGTCACTCATACATGGTGAGACCACATATCACCTAACATATAAAAAAATTCATAATCATAGTTAGATAATCATGGACCACCTACCTCATTCAAGTTATTCTCATAGTGAAAGATTGGAAATGCCTCTCCAAGGATTTTCTAGGAAATATTCATGTTCATATAAACCTTATAGTTTCAAAAACAATCCATAATATTCAAAATTATTAATTATAACCATATATAATTAATTTTACTATTTAATTCAAATAGTTATAATTTCCTAAAAACCAACATTAAGGAATAATTTTACTGAAACGAGGATCAATGGTGTGTAATCTAGTTTCCCAAGTTCCCAAACCTTGTTCACTCAAAAGAAAGAAATTATTCATCTAAATAACTGAATAATTAAAACCAATTTAATAAAAATTGTTATAAAAATTCATTGGGTAATACACAACCAAAACAATAGAATGAAATGACATGTGATCATCATCCTTGTATATCCTCTATAAATTCTGATTAAAATCCCCATTATAATTAAACAATTATACTAGTATTTAGTGTAATATAGGCCAAATACATATCCAAGATTGTAACAAATCAATGGGCTTCAATGGGAAACAATAATTAAAGGAGGAAAAGGATATAACTCTTTAAAATTCTGTTATGGAAAGCCTAACAATCCAAGAAAAACCATGAGGAATCATTACAAGAAAGTATGGGAGGAACTCCCTTAAGCTCTTCATGTTTTAACCATGTGAGTGGGAAGGAAGGAGAGGCACCTCATGTTAAACTTTAAGTAGGAAAATAATCATTTAACAAGTTTTAAGAAAATTTTGGTGGTTAAATGGTTTGACCACATGGTTTTAAAAAAAATTCTAACCACTCAACTAATATATCCTAGTTCTATAAATGATCACATAGTATGGAAAAAATGTTTACCAAATAAAAAATGAACCATGTGACTCACAATAAATACAAGATACACCCTTGTATGGTTTTTCTATAAGTATTTACAAACTGTGCACTAACCGTGGATCTCACTCTAAAAAATTTCATCATTACAAACCATTTCCCCACATAGTTGTATGTAAACATGCACTAGTTATGCAATAATGGATCACATGGAAATAACCCTTCATGGTTTTCTTTAGATAACCACATGATCTAACCAAAACATGTGATAACCAGGTCTAGTGAAAAAAATATCCAAAAATTAATCCTTTAACCAAGATTCCCCCAACATTTACGAGAGCACTAAAACACATATCAAGAAATAATCATTTTCCAAAAAAATCTATTTCAGATAATAAAACTCTAATAATAACATTATGAACCCTAATTATTGATATGTCCACTCATACAAGACTAAAAATTCTAATTTACTATGAATTTGACAACCCATAATTATGAAGGTTGTAACGACCCGAAGTTTTTAATAATATTTATTTCCAAAATTTGTGTGTTATTTCATTTTATACTCCATAAAACTATATCCTTTAATTAATGAAGTGATATAGTTGGGTTGAGACTATTATATGACTGATGGAAAACAAAATCTTAACATTATAATTATTTTTTATAAATACAAGTGATCTTGGATAATTAATACATAAAGAAGAGTTGATGCCCTCATCCAGTAGACTCGGGCCGTACGAAGCCCATATATTAGAGTTTGTAAAGAAGGTAGCATCTATGGCCTTTTCTTTAGACCAAGCCCAAGCTGAGCTTCAACATGTGAAGCTTGAATGTAATCCCCTAAGGAAGAATTTCAAGCTCATAGAAATCACCACTTAGGCAATGTTGTCTGAGCCTCCCAAAGATTCCATCACCATAGCACACCTTACACATAGGTCCTATGCAGGTGTTATAAGGGGTTATGTAATGAGTCCATAGTTATTTTGTGTAATCCTTTTGTATAAATAAAATTATTATTTCTTATTATTTTAAATTTAAGAATTTAAAATTTTCAAATAAATGTAGTATGAAGTTACATATTTTTTATGAATTTTGGAAGAAGGGGTATTTTAAAATATTTTTGTAAACTTTAAATAAGTAATAATGTGATCTGATTTTCTGAAAATTTTCTTCAATAAGTGTGACCAGTAAGAAATTTAGAGTCTAATAAGATCAACTTAATTTGTGGTGAATAGTAAAGTATGAATAGTAATATACCATTATGAATAGTAATGAATAGTAATGAATATTAATGAATAGTAAATCGGCCAAAAAAATAGAAACTTCATCCATAAATGTATGAATATAATTTAGATATCTTGAAGGTGAAAAATGGTCATAACATAAGTATTGATATTTTTGTATGCCATAAATATTTTAATTACAAACTTTATAATAAATTTTATAATTTAAAATAAAAAATTATTTTCCTAAAATGTAATCATAAAATGTTACATTATTTTCTTATGTTTATACGATAATTTTATGGGACCTTGATTACTTTATCAGGGTGTTAAAAATAAGTTATAGTTTTAGAGTTGTTTTTTTAATAAATAGTGATTTTATTTAAAAATTAAATTAAAAATATTTAGAGAAATATTATCATAAATGGATTTAATTTGTGAATTCAGAGCATCTATATTTGGTTAGGGTAATTTTTTGGGATTTTTCTAAAATAGTTGAATTTTTGGTGAATAGTAAAAATATAGTTTTGAGTTTTCGGGTGTTTAATGACATCATTGATGATGTAATCATGATGTAATAAATTTGGTGGACTTTTTAATAGTAATATGTGTTATGAGGTTTCCAAAGTGTGAAATACCATGGGCAGGCCCATGGTTTCTCAAATACCACTGATGAGGTTATCCTTGGAAATTAATTAAATGTCCTCTCACTTTTCCTATAAATACCAAGCCATTACCTCATTCATTTCATTCAAAAATCATCCTCAAAGAATATATGGACTTTATACCTCCCAAGAAGTCCTACCAAGGTTCTCTCAGGTCCCCCAAGGTCCCAACCTTTAAGATTTCGTAGATACTCTTCAAGGTAAAGGAACCTTTCGCCCCCCCCCCCCCCCTCTTTTTAGTCATGATTTCATTTATGTTATGTATTCTAGTTTAAATATTCTTATGTTGGGGTATGTTATTATATATTCTCATTAATTTACATTTCTTGTCCAAATTATGAGATACCCTTTCCTCTCTCATAATTGTTTTTTCTAAATTTTTAAGTGACGTCATTAAGCTACAGAATTTTTTGTAAAAGAAATAGCATCTTCTCTTTTTTCATGTTTCCTTTTCATGTGGTATGTCATTTAAATATCCATAAAATGATCTTATTATGTAACCATATTTTATTATGAATTATTTATGAGTTGTTGAACATTTTCCCCTCTCTTTTTAATGTTTTCTAAAATGATGTTATGTAGTCGTTATGCTGCATAATTCTCGTCTCAAAATCTCTCTTTTTCTAAAGAAATTATCTTGTATTATTTATGTGGATACCAAAATATATTTTAATTTCAAGGGGTATTCATAAATACATAAAATTTATCTATTTTATTTTATAATTGACATACATATAACCCTCACTCCCTTTCCATGGTTTATAAATGACAAAATGATCTTATTTTTAAGTACTTTTTAAACGTCATGATTTTGACATGAAACCCATTTATTTGATTCTATTTGGGTTATTTATGAAATGTTCAATTATGATATATGTGTCTCACATGAAAATAAAGACATATTAATGGTGAACCCTGATAGCACTCTAATTCATTTTTTTAAGAATTAATCTCTAGAGATGACAAGTTTCATGATACCTTGGTGAATAACATTGATAATGTTTTTTTTGATACCTTGGGAATAAACCTTGATGATATGTTAATGAATGTCTAAATTAAATGTTGTATCCACATATTCATGTTTTTATTAATGTTCTTTTTATTATGATAATCTTTTTTTTGTTTCTCATGTCCTGTGGTTTTCATCAAGTTCTTATTGATATCACAGGTAAATTGATTCCCTTGATTTTCTAACTGGGCCTTCTCCTCACCCTTTCCATTGATGTATGTCTCCAAGTTTTGAGATGAAGAAATTGTACTTAGGATAAACTTATGATGAAGCCTTACAAGTATATTAGAAAAATAATTATGTTATTTTCATGTTTTATGTTCATGATTTCCAAGACACTAGACTTTAAAGATCCTCTGTTTGTAAAATGTAAAGAATAGTTATGTAATAAAAAGGCGGGATGCCATAGTTTTTATCAAAGGAAGGTTTAGTTATTTTTAGAAATTAGGCTATAAAAACTTTAGGAATAATCCTATATAAAAGTTTAAATATTGGAAAACATCCTGGTATTTGGGTGAGTATTGAGTAAGGGGTATATCAAGAAAATACATCCCTGTCTGGATACGAGCAGGTAGAGGAGACTCTAGCACAGATGTACCTAGGAGGTAAAACTCTGACAAGGAGTTCCGGGCTTGACCTGGGGTATCTGGGTACATGACAATGAGCCTTTATGCACTCTTGGTTACAACAATACAGGGGATATGTTTGGTTAATCATAAGATTTTTCTGAATCATTATGAAGGAATTATAGAGAAATATAATTTTTTAATGCATGAAGTTTTAAGACATAAAATCCTTTATGGTTAAAAGACTAGAAAATAAAATAAGTATCTCACTATGGTTTTATTCTTTTATAAAATGGAAGGAAATATGAGGAACCGTGCAAATGGTGACCGCAATGGACCATGCACTGACGACCCTCTGATAGAAGCTGGAATGGAAACTTTCATGCAAATGATGAACCAACTAACTCAAGTTATGTGAAATAACTTTAATCAAGCTAAGATACCGATCTCATCGTGAGGTGAACAAGTTTTTGTTGAATCCTTTATGCATCAATGACCAAAAACTTTCAATGGATCTGCTGACCTATTGATTTATCAATAGTGGATCAACTATATCAAGAAGATCTTTTCTGTGCTCCACTATTCAAAGAAATAGAAGGTCACCCTGGCTATCTATCGCTAAGAGGGAGAAGCTGATAAGTGGTGGGAACTAATTAAAAACACAAGACCAAGAGTGTAGGTTGAAGCTATGGAGTGAGAAGAGTTCAGAGGGATCTTCCTCAGCAAATATTTCCCTCGATCAATGAGAACTAGAAGGGATAATGTGTTTCTCGAGTTGAAGCATAAGGAAAATGAATCTGTGGGAAGATATAATATGAAAATCACAAGGCTTTCATATTACACCTATAGCTTTTTCATGGATCCAAATGGTAAAGTTGATAGATTCTTCGGTGGACTGAGACCTCATCTGCAGAAGAATCTAGCCAACTGAGATTATGATAACTATGAGGAGATCCTACGAAGTGCGATGAAAGTCGAACTAGAGTTTGGTGAGACGCAATGGTCTCATAAATCCAATGACAAGAAAAGATCAATGGATCCAATATTAGGGATTATCTTCAATTAGGGAATATGAGGAAAGAATGTGCAACATCCCATGTGTAATAACTGTGGGAAGAAGTATTCAGGGAACTGCCTGCTCGGGAGCGAGAAATGATACAAGTATGGAAGAGATGGCCATGTCGCATGGAATTTCCATAGTGAGGTGAAGAAAAAACTTCCCAACACTAACAAAAAATTAAATATTGTAAAGGCCCTACCTGATGTCCAATAATATAAGTGTGGAAAACTTGGGCACTTTTCCAATCACTGTCCAAATCCAAGGGTAGTGGAGGGGAATCACCATAAACCTCAGTATAGGCCAAGGGAGTAAGGTAGTGCTTCTGAAATCACTATGGATGAAGTTGAAGTGCCAAATTATGTGGTGGTAGGTACTCTTTTTTTTCTCAAAGCTGGCAAGTACTTTTTTTTATTCTATTTCTACACATTCCTTTATTTTCTCGAAGTTTTCCAATAATTTAGAATCAATCCTAGATTTAATAAAAGTAGAGTTATCATTCGAGACTCCATGTGGGATTATCCAATCATTGTCAGTGTTTAGAAACTCTAGTATTTACATTAGTGAGCACAATATTATTACAAATCTAGTAGTCATTCCCATACTAGAATTCGACATTATACTAGGGATGGATTGTCTCTCAAAGTATAATGCTATGATCAAATGCAGAAGCAAGGAAATCTCAGTAGTATTGAATGTAAAACCTACAGTTATCTTCCAAGGAGAGATATATCAACCTTATCTTTGTCTAGAAGAACATCCTATATTATTCGTTATAGAGTTGATCGGTGAAGAATAATAAAGAAATGGGAGTTTTAGGATAGAAAATGTCTCCATCGTCCAGGAATATGTTGACGTAGTTCTTCAGGAGTTACCCAGACCTCCCCCAGAATGAGTGGTAGAGTTCTCCATTGAACTCGTACATGGGTCTCGTCCAATATCTAAGAACCCCTATAGGATGGAAAATGTGGAGCGAAAAGATTTAAAGAAATAACTCCAAGATATTTTAGATAAGGGGTTTGTCTGACCGAGTGTGTCTCTTTGGGAATCACCAGGTTTTTTTGTAAAGAAGAAGAATGTATCGATGTGGCTATGCATTGATTATAGAGAACTGAATGGGATCATAGTGAATAAAAAATACCCTCTTCTAAGAATTGATGACTTATTTGACCTACTTTGTGGGGCTCAATTTTTGTCTAAAATTAATCTTTGATCTCGTTATCATCAATTGAGGGTGAAGAAAGAAGATATTCCAAAAAATTCCTTCTAATCACGATATAGGCATTATGAGTTTGTTGTTGTTCCCTTAGGACTGATTAATGCACCTGTTATTTTTATATATTTGATGAATAGATTCTTTAAGGAATATCTTTATAACTTTGTGGTAGTTTTTATTGATGATATTCTAGTATATACCAAAAGTCATGAGGAGAATGAGGACCATCTAAGGGGTATTTTGAAAACTCTATGAAGGGAAAGGCTTTTTGGAAAGTTTAGAAAATGTGAATTCTAGTTGTAACACGTTTCTTTCTTGGGGCGCATTGTTACCAATGAAGCAATCATATTTTACCTTGAAAATAAAAAAGTTGTAGTGGAGTGGCCTCAACCTACAACAATAATTGAGATTTGTAGTTTCATTGGTTTAGTGGGATATTATAGAAGTTTTGTGAAGAAATTTTCATGACTTTCTACTCCATTAACTAAGTTAACTAGTAGAGGGGTCAAGTTCATCTGGACAAAATAGTGTGAGGAATTTTTTTAATAGCTGAGAAAGAGATTGGTTACTACAAAAATATTAACTCTTCCCTCAAGTAGAGAAGGATTTGTTATTTTTAGCGATTCATCTCTTAAAGGGCTTGGGTCAATCCTCACGCAAAATGAAAAATTCATTACTTATGCATCTTGATAGTTGAAGACTCATGAGCAGAACTATACTATGCATGATATGGAGCTGGCTACAGTCATTTTTTCTCTTAATATATGGAGGCACTATTTTTATGGGGAGAAATGTGATATATACACAGACCATCAAAGTTTGAAGTATATTTTCACACAAAAGGAATTGAACACGAGGAAGAGGAGATTGTTGGATCTTCTCAAAGACTATGATTTTTAAATTTATTATCATCCCAAAAGAGAAAAAAAGTCGATGATGAATTAAGAAATAAATAACCTGTTTTTCTTTCCATCATTAGGATACAAGATATCCTTTGATCAATGGCCTAGTAAATATGGACCTGAGAATTATTAGGGAAGGTGCATCAGCAATCCTAACACAAATGATTTATCAACCGTCATTACTAAAGAAGATCAAGGAATCTCATAATGAAGATCCTTTGTTGTAGAATAATTTTGATGCTGTGAAGGATGAGAAGTTTTCTTGAGTTAAATATTGATCAAGAAGGTATACTAAAATTTCATACAAGACTATGTGTTCCATATATTCTGAAAATAAAGAAGGATATGATGAATGAAGCTCATAATTCAACTTTCATTATACATACTGGAAGCACAAAATAGTATAGGGACCTTCGAGATCATTATTGGTTGGATAATATAAAAAGAGAGATTGTTGACAACACTTCAAGGTGCCTAGTATGTCTGCAAGTAAAGGCAGAGTGACAACATTTTAAAGGGGTATTGCAACCACTTCACATACCAGCATGGAAGTGGGACAGTATCTCTATGAACTTCATCACTGGTCTCCTGATATATTCTAAGATAAACAATATGATATGGGTTATTGTGGACCGTCTCACAAAGACTACCCATTTTATCTCCATTCGGGAAGATTTCTCTCTTGATCAACTTTCTGGGATATACGTGAAGAAAGTGGTAAGGCCTTTTGGAGTTCCACTTTCTATCATATCTGATAATGATCCAAGGTTCACATTAAAATTCTAGAAAAGTATTCAACATGCTCTAAGCACTTAATTGAATTTCAGTACAGCCTACCACCCCCAAACTAATGGCCAATCTGAAATAACTATTCAATCACTTGATGATATGCTGAGAACATGCTCAATGGAATTTAAAGCTGTATGAGATCAACATCTCCCTTTAGTTAAGTTCTCTTACAACAAAAACTTCCACTCAAGAATTCAAATGGAACCATATGAATCTCTATATAGTATGTGATGTATAAATCCTACTTATTGGTATTAAGCTAGTGAGAGAAAGCTTCTTGGTCCTGATCTTGTGCAAGAGATGACAGAAAAAGTTCATGTCATCCAACAACACATTAAGGCTGCTCAGAGTCGGAAAAAGAGCTATGTCGATAACCATTGAAGGGACTTGGAGTTTGATGTTGGTGATAAATTATTCCTTATAATTTAACCTTGTAAGAGAGTCATGAGGTTTGGGGAGAAAGGGAAGCTTAGACCTAGGTATATTTTCCCCTATGAAATCCTTGATCATGTGGGACCAGTGTCCTATCGGCTTGTACTTCCTCTAAATCTGGCACAAGTTCATTATTTCTTCTACATATCCCTCTTGTAGTAAGTACATACCTGACCCTTCACATGTACTAAATCCAAAGGTGGTACAACTGCAACATAACCTCTCTTATGAGGAACAACCAGTGGAGATCTTGGATCATAGAGATAAGGTTCTACGCAATAATACTACCCACCTTGTTAAGGTATTGTGGGGGAACCACAAATGTGAAGAATCTATGTGAGAACTAGAGGATTCTATGAGGTCGAAGTACCCACACCTTTTCTCTTATTAGGGTACGAGTTAGAATTTTGAAGATAAAATTTCTTAAGGGGGTAGAATGTAATGACCCGAACTTTTTAATAATATTTGTTTCCTAAATTTTTGTGTTATTTAATTTTATTCTCCACAAAACTATATCCTTTAATTAATGAAGTGATACTGCTGGGTTTTGACTGTTATCTGATCGTTGGTCAATAAGAATGTTGGAAACAAAAATCTTAACATTATAATTATTTTTTATCAATACAAGTGATCATGGTTAATTAATATATAAAGAAGAGTTAAAGGGCTCATCCAGTAGACTCGGGTCGTACGAAGCCCATCTGTCAGAACTTGGGAAGGAGGTAGCATCTCTGGGCTTTTCTATAGACCAATCCCAAGACCAAGCTGAGTTTATACATGTGAAGCATGAACATAATTTCTTAAGGGAGAAGTTCAAGCTGATAGAAATCTCCACTCGGGCAGTGTTGTCCGAGCCTCCCAAAGATTTTATCACCATAGCACACCTTACACGTAGGTTCTATGATGGTGTTATAAGGGGATATTTAATAAGAGCTTAGTTACATTTTATAATCCTTTTGTATAAATAAAATTGTTATTTCTTATTATGTTAAATTTTTGAATTTCAAATTCTTGGATAAATGTAGGATGAAGTTCCATATTATTGATGAATTTTGAAAAAATGGGTTTTTTAAAATATTTTTGTAAACTTAAAATAATTAATAATGTGAAATGATTTTTATAAAATGGTCTTCTATAATTGTGACCTATAAGAAATTTAGGGTCTAATAAGATCAACTTAATTTTTTGGTGCATAGTAATATGCCCTTATGAATAGTAATGAAAAGTAAATCGGCCAAAAAATAGAATCGTCACCCATGAATGTATAAATATAATTTAGACATCTTAAAAGTGAAAAAATGGTCATAATATAACTATTGGTATTTTTGTATGTCATAAATATTTTAATTACAAATTTTATAATTTTTTAATAATTTAAAATAAAAATGTATTTTTATAAAATGTAATCATAAATTGGTACTTTATTGTCTTATGGTTATATGATAATTTTATGGGACCTTGATTACTTTTTCAAGGTGTTACAAAATAAGTTATAGTTTTAGAGTTTTTTTTTGAATAAATTGTGATTTTATTTAAAAATTAAATAAAAAATATTTAGAAATTTTATTTTATAAAATATAGTTTATTTTTGAATTCAGAGCATCGATATTAGGTTAGGTTGAGTTTTTTGGATTTTTCTGAAACAATTGAATTTTCGGTGAATAGTAAAAATAGAGTTTTCAGTTTTTAGGTGTTTAATAACATAATTGATGATGTAATCATGTTGTAATAAATCTGGTTGACTTGTGAATAGTAATATATTTTATGAGGTGTCCCAAGTGGTCAATACAATTGTCAAATACCATGAACAAACCCATGGTTTTCAAAATACCTCTAATAAGGTGTTCCTTGGAAGTTAATTAACTATTCCCTCACTTTTCATATAAACACCAAGACATATCCTCATTAATTTCATTCCAAAATCCTTATAAATGCATATCTGGTCTTTCTACCTATCAAGGAGTCCTAACTAGGTGCCCTCAGGCCTCCTAAGGTCCCAATATTCGTGCTTTTGTAGATACTCTTCATGGTAAGGGAACCTTTCACCCTCCTCTTTTTAGTCATGATTTCCTTTATGTTATGTATTCTAGTTTCCATCTTATTATGTGGGGGTGTGTTCTTATATATTCTTATTACTATTCATTTCATGTCCAAAGGATTAGATACACTTTCCACTCTCATCAATTTAGTTTCTTAATTTTTAAGTGACGTTGTTAGGCTGCCGAATTGTTTGTAAAAGAAATAGAATCTTCTTTTTTCATGTTTCCTTTTCATGTGGTATGTCATTAAAATATCCATAACATGGTCTTAGTATGTACCCATAATGTATTATGAATTATTTATCAGTTTTTACCCTTTTACCCTCTCTTTTTAATGTTTTATAAAATGATGTTATGTAGCTGTTATGCTGCATAATTTTCGTCTCAAAATCTCTCTTTTTCTCAAGAAATTCTCTTGTATTATTTATGTGGATGCCCAAATCCACTTTAATTTCTAGGGGTATTCATCAATACATGTAATTGATCTGTTTTATTCTGGAATTTTCATATATATAACCCTCACTCCCTTTCCATGGGTTATAAATGACATAATGATCTTATTTTTAATTAGTTTTTAAACGTCGCGATTTTGACGTGAAACCCATTTATTTGATTATGTTTGAGTTATCTATGAAATTTTTGATTATGATCTATTTGGATCACATTAAATAAATACATATTAAGGGTTATCATTGATAGCACTCCAATGCATTGGGTAAAGAATTAATCTTTACAGATGACAAGTTTTACAATACCTTGGTGAATAACCTTGGAAAGGTTTTTATGACACCTTGGGAATTAACCATGGTAATATGTTCATGAATGTATAAATGAAATGTTATATCCAAATATTCAAGTTTTGATTCGTGTTATTTTATTTATGACATGCCTTTTTTCCCATTGCTCATGTCTTGTGGTTTTCATCAAGTTCTTATTGATATCACAAGTAAACTGATTCCCTTGATTTCCTTACTGGGCTTTCTCCTCACCCTTTCATTTGATGTATGTCTCCAGGTTATGAGATAAAGAAATTGTACTTACGATAAAATAATGATTAATATTTAAAAGTGGATTAGAAGAATTTTTTATGTTGTTTTCATGTTTTATGTTCCTGATTTCCAAGACACTAGACTTTAAAGATCCTCTGTTTGTAAAATGTAATGAAAATTTATGTAATAAAAAGGAGGGATTCCATAAAGGTATCAATTAAAAGTATTATATTTTCCACATTAATATGTTTTTATAGATCAATTTCACATCTTAAAACAAATTTTATTTATTAATACAAATCATATTAATTATTCTACTATTAGAGGGAAAATATAGTTTTATAGAAATAATTTTAAAATTTTAAAAAATGAAATTTTCATAATCATTATCCACTAGTCATGAGGTAATTAATGGTACTTTAAATGGAATTATACCACTAAAGGAAAACGATTCTAAGACTATAAATGAAAAATTGAACATAAAAATGTTGAAAAACCAAGAAATTTTATATTTCTTAAATATACTAGAAAATATGTTCACAATAGTTATGGAGATAAAAAAATAAATTTAATTGGAATAAACATAAAAATATTTATAATGGTGATTATAAAAAGTGATAAATTTTTAAAATATAGGAAATTAAGTATGAAATAATTCAGTTATTGGAAATTGAAACCATAAATTAATTATTCATATGTTTAAATAAAATTTTAAATATTCATAAAGTATTTGGAGAGATTTTTTTTATTTTAATAAATTAAATAAAATTTTATTGATTATACTAAAAAAATAAATTATAAAATCATGAAACTTGATTATAGGGATTGGAAAATCCTTCTTTATAATGTTCTGTATTTTATACAGATTGCTAATGAAATAAATAAGGGATCTTATATCGAGAATAATGATGAATGATATAAGGAATTTTTTTTTAAATATTTAATGAATCTGAAGTTGATAAAATATATTAGTTACATTTATGCAGAAACTGATAGTGGTAGATTTATAGAAAATGATTTTTTTCTCTTAATAAAATTAAATAAGGGTAAATCCAAACATAAGGGAATTTTTCCTTTTAAATACCTTAACTATTGAGATATTGGGAACTTTGTTGGACACTTTTTTTAACTAAATGATAATAATATAAAAGATGAAACTAAATTAAGAGTTTTTTAAAATAAAAAATAAAAAAATCTTAAGTTGAAGAAAATATATTAGAGGGAAAGAAAAAGTATTTCAAGAAATAAGAGAAGAAAAATAATTTTCCTATAGGATGCTGAATTTTATACACATAATGAAAAAAGGAATGCATATCAGATGAATTTGGAGAAAATACATTGTTATATAATGTTTGTAAGGATGTGAAAGATTGAAATAAGTGGTATTATGGTGATGGATAATAACAAAACCAAATGTAGAATAATTAAAATATTAATTTTCAAAAATCACTATGATATAAAATTAAAATAAGACCTCAAATAAAAAATAATAGAAAAATAATACAAGTGGATAAAAATCAGGGGAATAGAAATATATATTTTTTAAAGGGATCAATGAATTAAATTCTTAACTCGATGAAGAGAAATATTTAAAGTTTGATACTAAGATAAAATATGTCACAAAAAAGGCGGAACTGATACAGAAGTGATAAATTTGAAAACATAGTCAATTTAAAAATGTATTATAATTAAATTCAAATTTTAAATTTTAAATTTTGAATAAATACAAAAAATAAAATAAGTAATATTGCGTCTCAATCTTCTATAAATAAAAATCATAGGAGAAAAGATTTTTATAATATAATTATTCAAAATATTAGAACCAACCACCCTATAAAACCACCAATTAAGTGTGGGTACTTGAATATCTAGGGAATTATTTATAAGATCTTAAAAATTATTAGTCATCTAGTCCTAGGCCTGTATTTATTCCTCCACCTCAATATAAAATTAATTTAATTAATTTTTATAAAATAATCTTGTAAATCTCTAGAAAATTTATGAAAAATATAAATATTTCTACGAATTGTCTTAAAATATTACCATCTTAGTATATATCTCAAGAGAATACTAAAGATACTAAAAATAAATATGAAGGGAGTAAAAAAATTCTATTTTATGGATTTCTCCTTGAAATCATTATAGAATGATAAGGAATAGATACCTTCTCACGAATAATCATCTCATGTTATTGGTGATATTAATTTTTCATAAGTTTTTAAAGATAATTATTGATGTACAATTACTTAATGAAATGATAACTCACTCAATGTGAAAAAGTTTTAGCTATTGAAATTATCAAATATAAAAAAAATTAATACATTGTTTTTAAATAGACCAAATCATAACCTCTTAAGTGTAACACTATTGTATGATAATGGAAATAGTTATATTATTATTATTTTTGTTTTATTGAAATTTTCATTGATGGAATAAACCTAACACAAGTTTGGAGAATAAAAGGATTTTTTCCAAAATAATAGATTCTTTTAATTCATGTCACATTGGTTTTATGAAAGAAAAATCACTATGGCATGGAAGATTTTGGGATTTAAGCTAATGAAACCTATGAAAACTTATTATTATTGATTTTTTGGAAATCAAAATCTGAAAATGGAAAAAGAAAATTTATTTCTTATGTTCCATATATGAAGGAGTGTAAAAAATTACTAAAAATATTTTTTATTTGAAAAACAATGGTATTTTAGTATTTTGAATCTGATGCTTATTAATATGTGAAACAAAGTTCAACACATAGTGATATATATTACATATATTTCTAGAATTATTTTACTATATTTAATAACATCCTTTATATAAAACATATTCCAAAATCCATTGACATGTTTAAAATCTAAAAAATTGATTTGGAGAATGAAATGAGTATTTAAACTAATAATATTATATTTTATAGAGGTTCTAAATATACTAGTATATTTTTTCAAAATAATTTCAATTTCATTGAATTATATAGTAATTTGGATCACCTTATATCCCAAATAGCATGAAGGACTTATTTTTTTATTTTATTATAGATAATACCCCTTTTAAGGGATGAAGGGGAACCCATACATGACCCGTAGCCCGAAGGCACAAGATCCGATATGAATCGCAATACATGACCCGAAGGCCCAAAGGCATACTATGCACAATACATGACCCGTAGGCCCAACCAATAGGAATCACCCCTCCCCAAGCTTTTGCATCATTGATCACCAAGCTCCCCACCTTGCATTGTTGATCCGCTAGCATTACCCCGTAGAACGGAGTTATATAAAGAAAGTACTAGTGTGTTATTGAAAGGACTAAAACTTTACATATTATGAAACATCAGTATTCTATTAAAAATACATTATTTATAAAGTTATTTATATTCAGAATAAGTGATCATTGATACCAAATCCATATATTCCTATATATGAAATGTTGTTTTTGAAAAAATAAATGTTAAATAACTTTTTTGGTATTCCTTATATTATCAATGTTAGTGGTGTAAACCACAAGAACTTTAAAAAAGGGATAATTGTGGAATTATAATGGACTACCCATATAATGGAAAGAATATATATTATTTTATAACAAGTTATGAAGGATTATTAATAGTTCTATTATAATGATCATGTTTTAAAATTTAAATTATTATGTGTCATTTTTTATAGAAAATAATAATGATGAAGGTGAATAATTTATTGAATAAGTGAATGATTTTCATAGTAATTACAAAGAATATGATGAAATAACTTAAAATGAATATGATAGAGAATTTTCTAGAGATGAATAAATTAAAAATATTTTAAGATTTAATTTATAAAATTATAAAATTTGGTTGAGTAATGTAATTTTATTGGACATCAAAAATTCACAAGTAAAAATTGGAATTTTATTAATAATAATGGCCTATAAATAATTTTTTTCCCAAATTGGATAAATATATATTGAAGAAGATGTAAAACAAATAAATAGTCTATTTTAACAAATTAATAAATCATTAGTTATATAACAATTATACATGTGAATAAATTCCAATAACTATAGATAAAAATATCATTAGAAAAAAATTAATTCTTTTAAAAAATTAAATGATAACTGTAGTAAAGGTCATTTGGTAAAGTTTACTATCAAATAGATGGAATTTATTTTAATTAAAACTTTTATCCTATAAGAAATTTTAGTTTACTAAAAAATTGTTTGGTATAACATATTACAAGAAATAAAAAATTATTAAATTGATTTTAAAACTCTATTAAAAATATATATTTTAAATATTAAGAATATGTCGACCAACATGATGATTTACTACTTAAAAATGATAGATATAAATTATATATATTGAACATGATATTGTATAGACAAAATAAATATCCAAGTTTTTTGTATTTAAAGATTAATAATTACATGAAGGAAATGGATGTCATGAAAATAATAGTTGACTAAAATTTCTATAAAATATAACATTTCAACAATAATTTATTTTTTATAAAATGTATTGGTAAAAGAATGAGTAATTGGTGATCGGTGGATAAACCTCTAGTGATAATGTTGTTAGGGATAATAATGTTTTTTACATTAAGTGATTTTTTACATTATTTTATCCTTTTTGATGTGTATTTATATATTCATTTTGAGTTTGAAAGGTGGTTGTGGTGGTTTGGGAATTTGTAGTAGGAATGGTGGTCAATTGTGGTGAACTATAATAGAAAATTTTTAACTAGTTATACTACATATGGAACCCATTTTCAAAAGCACAAGATTTAATAATATGAACACTATTTTAGATTGATTATGTGACATGAAACACCAAGCTTAAATGATTCACAATATATATTTCTTGAGATTTAATCTCTTCAATAGCTTGAATAACATACAACCTTCAGTCTAAATAAATCAATCCTTTATAAAATAACAGTTAAATTTGAGGTTGTGAATAGAAATAATTAATTATAAAAATTATAGCCTCCAATTTATTATAAATAAAACAAGAATCATTTAAAAAAAGTAATGTTTTCAGAAAAACTAAAATTTTCTAAATAACGGTTTAGTGGAGCTTCATGCAGATAACTCCAATTTAATTTTAACACTTTTAGAAAATTTATTTGATAAAATAAACTTAATTTTTGAAACCATATTATCAAAACTATATTATGGTGATTTTTTTGGGATTTTTTCTAAAAGTTTCATTTTTTGACGAATAGTGACCAATACTAAATTTTAATTGAAAAATATCTTTTTGTTTAAATATTTTATAAGGTCAAATTATATTTTAAATGGGATTGAAAGTAAAATTAGTTAAATTTTTTATCAATTAATCTAATTTAGGTAATTGGAATAATTTTTATATTGAATTTCGATAAATCTTTTTTGTAAACTTTTGAACATTTTCTCTTTAAAAATATGTTTTCTCATCACATCTGTGGGACTAATTTTAAATTAAAATTTTAACATTATGTGAATAAAATTAAGAAATATGTATTAAATATTTTTAATTAGAATAATGTATTTTACCTAATAAGGAAAACTTAATTTTTTACAAAAATATAAATTGAAAACAATAAAAATTAATTACCACATTTAAGGTGAAAATGGATTTACCGGGAGTTAAACTAAAAATATAAGAGTAAATTGAACTAAAAACTTTTCTAAAATATATTTCATGTAAATATTTCATCTCTTATCACTTTAGGGTAGATTTTAGAATTTTTTGTGAAACTTTTCTGTGAAAGTGACTTATCTAATAGGTTAAGTAAAAAAGACAAAAAGGACCATCCTTACTTTTAATATATTTATAGTTTTGGGATTGGAAAAAAACACGTGTTCAGCTATAAATTTTTTTTTTAAATATAAATTAGTTTTTTTATAGTTATAATTTCTTTTTATATTTTAGGGATGAAATAATTACTTTAAATACTTAAGAAACACAAACTTAGTAATTATTTAGTTAATAGAAAAATAAAATAAATGACACTAAAAATTAAAAGTAAAATAAATTGAATAAATTACTATGTTACATTAAATTTTTAAATAAATATATCATTTTATAAAGATTAAAAAATAATATATTCTAATTTATTCATTATATTAATATTTTTAAATTCAAATTAAAAGAATAATCTCAAAATTGACATTAATGTTATTTTATAAGAAAATGTAATTTTATGAAATGATATAAAATTCATAAAAATTTTATATTCTGAAAATTTATTTTTAAATGTTAAAAATATCAACTATATCCCATTCATGATGAAATTTTCTTTTATAGTAACTACATTGACTCTTAAATATTAAAAATTATCTATAGTTGTTAAGAATAAAACGATATTTTTGAACGTCGCATGCACTTATGTTAAAATTAATATAAACAAACATAGTATTTTTATTTGATAAATATGATTATATATCTATAATTATTATTTGAAAATTATCTATAAAAAATAATTTTATTTTTTAAAAAAAATATATACCTTAGTTAAAAAAAATTAATTACTTTAGTGGAAACTAAAGTGGTAAAAAGGAGTAAACTTAGATGATAAGGAACATCATGTTTGTAATTTGTGTTATTTTGTGTGTTGGAGGTGTGTATCAAACTTATAATACCTTAAAATCTTTAATTATCAATTTTTTAGACACTTTTTTGAGATTGGATTCACATTATTTTTTTTTGGAATTTATAAAAATTACACTCCTCCTCAATTATAAAAGGTAATTCACTCACCTCCCTATTACACACCTATAAATCAATTTTTATATATAAAAAAATATCAAAATTACTTCCAAAATTACCCAATATAATCCTATAAGACTTATATTATTATTTACTAAACTTTATATGATTTTTAAATATATCGATTACTTTAGAAGTTATTTGATTAGCTTAGAAAATATTTATAAATATGTATCATTTAATCAATATGGATATTTAATGATAAGGTATATTGATTCATGAATTAAATAGATTATTTAATATATGATTAATTATTTATAGCTTCAATGATGGGTGGTCAATAGTATAATATCACCCCTTGATGCATCAATAGGTCTTATGAGACAAAATAAGTTGGACAAATTAAACGGGTTTCTACATGTAGTATTTAATCTGTCTTTTGAAAGGTCTTGATAGTATAGGTATCATGATTCTTAAGATAATAGAGTCTAATAATTAATTATTTCATTAATTAATAATTCAATTAATATTTCCCATGATATTTCACAATGATATAATCTATGGAATCATTTCATTATCATATTATATACTAAATAACATGTGTATTTAGTTATTTACCTGTCCATATTGATTATACATCTATTGATAGAGTAAAGTTATTTAATTGAATGTGTGTTAATTTATTTACCTTCCCATATTGACTATTAATTATTGATTCATGATATATTTCTCTATACTTAACCCTTACTAAGAATTTGAGTTATCCCTTATTATTTTCCTTTCCCTGGGTTATGAAGAATATATCTTTGAATGGGGTTTCAAGAATGAAACCCATTTGCTTTTGTTATTTTCATTTATTTTCTATAACCAATATAAAATGGGTATATTTTATGTATCTAGTTCTCCAATACTGCTAAAATGATTTGTCCTTTGAGATTTTACCCATTGTATCTATGCCAATATTAAAAAGTAAGACACCGGCTTGAGGATATTGGGGTGGGGGTTGTTTCAGTTGGTATCAAAGTAAGTTTAGTAGAAACCATGAGAATTAGATTAAGAAAAACATAAAATAAAAAACATAACCCTATGATATAATATGAGGATAGATATATGGTAATATACTAAAGTTTTATTATGTAGATATTATTTCGGTTTTCTAGGAATACATATCTATATTGAAAATTCAAGTGCTTGTGGTTCTAAAACAGAGAAAACTGTGGAGATAACTCTGAAAAGGGAACATTGGTATTGACCTGATCATAACCTAGTTCTTGATAATGGGCCCTACTATGAACCTAGTTTGAACTATTGGGGTATATGATTATGATAATTCATATTTTCTTTACAAACCATTATTAAGGATTTGAAAATGAATATATCACCCAAGAAACCAGGTTTATGATTATGAGATTAGATTTGCATAAAATTTTCAATTTATTTTAAGTATTTCACTATTTTTTGGATTATTGATTATATTTTATAATGATATGATCTAATCTAGTGTATTACATTAATTAGAAATGGAACCTAGTATAAGGATTTTGAACCTCACGAATGAAAGTAATCCAAAGAGTAAGAATATTTGTTCCTAGGATACGCTTAAGCTAGTCATTCAAAGGAAACTAGTCTCCAAAAACTCCTCATTATATGAGCACATAATATCATATGATAAAAATATAAAGAATAAATTATCTAATTTTTATGGATTCTAAGTTAAGTAATAGAATAATAGGATGGAAAATAAAAATATGGATAAAAAATAAGGGAAAGAATGATTTTCCCAAATGTGATAATTGTGGAAGGAAACACCTTGGTAGTTTTTTTTAAAGGTGGTTCCTTGGCCAAAAACTTCCAAAGAAAAAATATTACTAAAATAAAGATTACAAGAGTATAAAGTAAGGGATCATACAAATATATTTTTCATGAAAATAAATAAGAGTAGTGGGGAGGTCTTCTAACAAGGCAATGTCTTGATTTACTCCCATGTTGGCCAGAACATCTGCAACTGTGTTTGATTATCGATAAACATGTGTGATGATATAGTTAATATCGATAAGATAATGGTTTCATTTCACCCAAAAGGTATTAATTTTCCATTCAATTTGTTTCATTCCCTTCTAAATCTCTTGAACGATAGTCATCAAGTCACTTTCAATCCATAGGTTGTTCAGACCAAAGAGTTTGGAAAAGGAAATATCATGTATAAAACTCAGAATATTAGCTTAAAGGGAGGTGGAAATGCCACATTTATCCATGAAGCATCCAATAATATGACCGAGGTGATTTATGAAGAGAGCACCACTCCCTATAGGTCCCGGATTTTCCTTGGAGGTGCCATCAATATTGATTTTGATCCATCTAGGTAGGGGGCTCTCCAGAACACCTCCAGAGTGTGATGTGGTTGACAGAAATTTCCATTGATCCTTGATTATTCCAGATCCCAAAATTATGCACGGTGTTACAAAAATAATAAACACCTTGTTACATGCTTAAAAGTAAAATTAGTTTTTTTCAAGTGTGAGGAAAAGGCCACCATAATCATGTTTTTAAGGGAAATAAAAAGGTTTCCAATATTCAATGCTTCGACTATAAATAGATGGTTAAATAAAAAAATGAATTCCATAAGAATCAATGTAATATACTATAGAATAATCTTAGGTATCAAGGTATAAAATATTCTATTCATACAATAGAAGTTTAATGATTAATTTTTTTATATATTTGGATTCTTTAATTATATTGTAAAAGTATTTTATCGATGATATCATTGTTATAAGAATTAAGAAATGTATATGTATTATAATTCAGTAAATTTTCATTAGGTATTTTAAAGAGTGTGTTGAATGGTATCAATTACCAATAAAATGATTCAGTTGAAAGTTTATCTTATTGTAAAACACGTGATTGGGGAAAAATAACACTTAATATGTTCCTTATGTTGAGATTATGATGTTAAGATAAATACATGATTTATATAGATAAATTATATTGGATAGTACCGATTTCCTTGGAACATATCAATGATTTGTTTTCAAAGTGGTTTATGATATCATTAATAGAGTTTAAAGTTTTCTTTTTGGATTTAAGGAATATATAAAATAATCCATGTTTTACTTAAAGAATAAGGACTAATTCATGATTTCAATAATTTTTTATTTTAATTCATGTTATTATCATGTTTTAAGATAATACATGATGAAGTCATTCACATGTTTGGTATGTGATGATTAAGATATACTTCATGTTGTTTGAGAGATTAATGATAAGTTCATATTTGAAAATTATTGACCTTGTTTCTAAAGTTCTATATCTTAATATTTTAAAAGGGATAAAAGGTTAACCATTTATTAAATTGTTTAAGTTGAAATTTAGATGATATTTCAGATATTAAAGTATAAATTCACCATATAAAGAACTATGCATATTGGATAACCAATACTAACCATTTTTTTATAATAATTACTAGATATTTAAGGAATTATTTATCATTTTATTATGGGTATTTTGACCCGCTAAATGTGAATTTTAGTGATTCAAGAATAGAAAATCATTTTTAGATATTCATTTATTGGACTAAGTTATGAATTATAAATTTATCAAAGAATAACCAAATGATGAAATTTTGATAATGAAATAGAACTATATCATTTAGGTATATTTACTTATATTATTAGATAGTAATAAAATTCCCCAACATTTGGAAAAGGATCTTGGAATAAAATTTTTCCCTATTATTATCATTTTTGATGATATCAATGACCTTTTGCATGCCTATTTGGTTTCTAGATTTATGGTTATTAACCTTCTCTATATCACCCACATTCTTGTGATTAACATTCTCAATCACTTTCCATTAGTATTTAGGAGTTAATATTATCTCCCATGTCGATGTATTCATTATTACCTATGTAATCCAATTTATAAACATAGTTATTTTTTATCCCATATGACCTTCATACCTTAATTTCACACTTATCAAGAGGATGTTTTATCAAACAGTCTCATGATGTGGGATTTCAATAGTGGAATTTTTAAATATAAAACCCTTGATTATGAAGATAAAGATTAAATTGTGAGGAGGAAACTTATTTAAGGTGGGAATAATTTAAAAACTTAATATTTTAAAATAAGAAAATTATTTTTGATAGTGTATGTAACATACAACACATATCTGAAATGACCCATAGAATATATTTCTTCAAATTTAATCATTTTGATAGCTTGTGGAACAACAAATCCCATGTCTAAATGAACCATACCATTATAACCTAAACATTAAATTGGGGGTGGGGTATGAATAGTAATAAATTATTTTGAAAATAAAGGTCACCTATTGATTACAAATAAAATAATAATCTTTTAAAATATTAATAAATGTTTTATGAAAAAGTTTATTTTTCTAAAGGACAGTTCAGTTGTGCTTCATGTACATGATTTTAAATTAATATTTACCAATTTTATAATTTATTAATAAAATTAAATTCATTTTTTAAATCATTTTATTAAATTTATTCTAGGGTGAGTTTTTGAGAATTTTATGAAAAGTTTCATTTTTGACGAATAGTTAAAAATATTGAATTTTAATTGAAAACATCCTTTTCATTTAAATAATTTATAATTTTAAATTATATATTTAATTGGTAATAAAGAAAAATAAGTTCAATATTATATAATTTAATCTAATTTTGGTCATTTTAATAATTTTCATATGAAATTTTAATATAAAAACTTCGTAAACTTTTGAATGTTTTCTCTTTAAAAATCCTTTTCCTGTCTCATCAGTGAGATTAATTTTAGATTAAAATTTTCTAATTATGTGAATGGAGTTTAAATAATGGATTATGTATTTTTAATGGTAATATTTTATATTACACAATAAGGCCAACATAAATTTTGATCAAAATGAATAGTGAAAACCGAAAAAATTAATTACCATAGTTAAGTTAAAAATTGAATTACCAGGGTGTTAATATAGAAATATAAGGCTTAAATTGACCTAAAAACTAGTCTAAAATATATTGAATGGAAATATTTTGAACCTTATCACATTATTAAACAATTTATAAGTTTATGGGATAATTTAACTTGAAAGTGAAATATATAATAACTTAAGTAAAAAAATAAAAAAAAGGATCCTTCCATGATTTTAATATTTATAATGATTTGGGAAAGGGAAAGAAATTAACTGTATTCAGTTATAAATATTATTTTTAAATATAAATAATTTTTTCTCATTATAATTTATTCTTAATTTTTAGAGATGAAATTATTACTTAAAATTCTTAGAAAACACCAACTTAGTAATTATTTAGTTAATAAAAAATAAATAAATGATGCTAAAAATATTAAAAGTAACGTAAACCAAATGAATTATTGTGTTCAATTAATTTTTTGTATAAAAATATCATTTTATACACTTATGAAAATATTATATTGTAATTCAATAATTGTTTTTATTTTTTAAAATTCAAATTAAATGTATAATGTCAAAAGTGACACAAATTTTATTTTATAAAAAATGATATTTTATTAAATGATTGAAAGTTCCAAAAAATATTAATTATTATAAGTTAATTTTAAATGTTTAAAAATATAAAATATTATCTATTCATGAACTATTTTTTTATAGTGGCTATATTGACCCCTAAGTAGTAAAATCGTTGTCAGCACTCTTAAGGCTAAAATGATGTTTTTTCACCTTGCATACACTTGTGTTAAAATTAATATTAACCAAACATAATAATCTTATTCAATAAATTGTATTTAATATATATAATTAGTATTAAAAAATTACTATTAATTTTCATTTTATTTTATTCTTAATTATTTAATTACCTAGGTTAAAAACTAATTACCATGGTGGAAACTAAAGTGGTAAAAATGGAGTAATCTTAAAGGATGAGGAACAAAATATTTAAAACATGTGCTAATTTGTGTGATAGAGGTGTGTCAAGACCATAAAATCTGTAAAATAATTTAATTATAAATTTTTTAGCCACTTGCAGTGTGGGTGGATTTTCAGTATTGAATAGTCTTGGGAATTTCTAAAAATTCCACTACCCCTCAATTATAAAAGGGACTTCACTCCCCTCACTTATAAACACCTATCAATCCATTTTAATTGAAAAAAACTACGAAAAACAATTTAAAACTTCTATATTATCATCCTAGAAACCTTATTTTTATAAGAAATAAAATATAGGATGGATTTGGTGTAAACCAAAGGAGGATACCCAAATAAGAGGTAATGTTATTAAATGAGAATTTTTATTTTATTTATTCATACACACCCTTAAATTATTATTAAAATGTGATTATATAATAAAATAATTATCTTAAATTTACCTATATTTTTTTATGTTATTTTCATGACCTAAAAACATCCCCACATCTATAAAATGGGTTGCAAAATCATCATTCGTGTGTACAACGGACTACCACCTCATGAACTGATGTCATTAGTTTTTCTATTACCACCTCTCACAGTTGGGTATGTTGATGGATATAAAGTATATATATATATATATAATATTTATAACATATTTATACCTATGTAGTCATTATATCATTTATTCTATTTTTCATTTCATTATGTAGGGGATACGATAACATTGCTCATGCGTATTGTAGACTACCTCATTGTGAATTGATGTGATTCATTTTACACTAACGTTTTGCATGGAAGGTAATAAGGATATAGTTTGTGAACATATGTGATATAGATGAACTAATTATGATATTAATGAAATATTTATTATTCTGATATGATAATATAAAACTTTTTTTTACTCTTAAATATTATAACATCATTCGTGTATGTGTGGACTACCACCTTCACGAAGTGATGTGACTTTATTTTAATCATCAAATCACATGTATGATATATAAATATATATATATATATCTGTGTGTGTTAATTTAAGAGAAATAATATGTTATTTATGATATCATGATCATTCTTAAATGATGAAATATTACTAACCACCTTTACATAATGATCTTTGAAAAATGGAAACGTTACTTATGCGCACATACGCCCTACCGTCTCTGTTATTGTAACAAACTTAATTTATCAAAAAAATATTTAATGATATGTATGTAAAGTATAATTTATGAATAAATATCAAAATTATATCAATAATATTATTCTGTATATGATATAACTATAAAATATGTGCAAGAACCATAAATTTTATGACAAAATGTGCATGAGAAAGTAAGTCAATTAACCCCCAAAATAATGAAAATAATAAAATATTATCAACAAAAGGGTTTTAAAATGTAATAATAGGACCATATATGATATTATAAATATTAATATTGTTCTGGTTCAAATTAATAACATTATTAAAAGAATTATACGAGAGGTTAATTTCATTCAACTAAATAAAGGCATGAGGTAAGGGATTTAGTCTCAATTTATATTCTATTGAGACTTATTTTTTACTAAGATCCAATTCACTTATATGTGGTACATATACTTCAAATTTGACATGTAATATCATGATTTATTCATATTTAATGTTATATTATGTTTTATTTTGAATAATTTCATCCAAGGGGATTTGACTTGAAAATTAACAAGTGGTAAAGTTATTGTACAATCTCACTTTATTATGTGATTGTTAACTTTATCTTGGAAAAAATAAATTTCTTGTAATCATTTTTAATTGGAAATTATATTTATCTAAATATATATATTCCTTAATTATATATATTATTATCACGTAAACTGTAAAAAAAATTAACATACAGTTTTTACTTTTGAATTTATTTGATTAACGAGGGAAATATTGACAAATATGTATTGTTTACTCAAGGATATTTGATAAAAAAGAATACTAATTAATTAATTAAATTAATTATTCGATAGATGAGAAATGAATTGGACCTTCACTAATATTTGTGGCTTGGTATAATATATCCCCTCAATGCATCGATAGGTCTCATGAGACAAAATAAGACATCCAAATTAAATGTATTTCTACCTGTATTATTTAAACAATCATTTAAAACATATTGACGGTAAAGGTATCATGATAAATAAGATAATTGAATAAAATAATTAATAATTTCATTCATTAATAATTTAGTTATTATTATCTATTATATTTTTTCAATTAAATTATGTTCAGATGCATTTCATTATCATCTTATTGATTAAATAGAAAGTTTTTTTAGTTATTTACCTTGCCTTATTGACTATTCATTATCAATTCATATAGTCAAGTTATTTAATTAGCATGTGTTTTATGTTAGTTACCTTTCCATATTGATTATTATTTGTTGATTCATGATATCTTGTACTATACTTAACCCTTAATGGTCATTTTATCTCACCCTTATATTTTCCCTTTCCCTAGGATATGAAGAGTAGATATTTGAATGATTTTTCAAGGATGAAATTAATTTTATTTTTATGTGTATTATTATTTATTTTATATACCCAATTTAAAATTGGTGACATGTATATATATTAATCTCAAAAAATTCTAAAATGATTGGTTATTCGAGATTTGGACATTTATATATAGGATAACGTAATAAAGAAATACATCGACTCGGGGATAATGGGCTCAGTTTCGTTACACCATTTATTTATAATGGGTGTTGAATTTATGTTAATAAACTCTAGGAAAATGGTTGAAGTATTCTAGGGTTTTGGTGGAGATGGATATTGGGAGGTTCCATTGATAGTTCATTGATAACTCAAAGTGAATATTACTGGTAATAAGTAGACACCTAAGAAATTTTCTATTCAATAGAAAATTAGAAGTTAAGAATTTTTATTGAAAGACACCCTTCATAGTTTTTACTCCTATATTACTCATGAATTGGAGGATTTATCACACCATCAATATATTCTCAAATAAATCTCCACCTTATTCCTTGATTCTTATATTTCCCATCTTATTACCCCATTTTATAAAAGGATTTATGCACTTTTCCTTCATATTCAAGTAATTTATTATCACTTTCTCTCCCATATAATCATTAGACAATTAGTTTATTTTTACTAAGATTGAATTAGGAATTTATTATTTATTTGACACGCACCTTTCGTAGGGTTCGAAAAAATAAAATTATTTTCCTAATGCAACACAGAGGCTGAAAATGGTCATCTCACTTAAGGAGGTTCACAGTTGATCTCTCACCTATTCTAATTCAAATAAAATACTTTTTTGTGTTTGTCTTATTTTTATGAAATAAATGATGAACTTGGATTTTGTTTATTTTTTAAGATAATGAAAAGATATTAAACAAGAAATTATAAACTAAACTACAATGAAAGGATAAATATTATGAGTTAATAAGAAAGAACTTGGTTTTGAGTTTGGTTTTAGGTTCCATTATTATTCTCATTTATCTATTTAAATTAATTTGATTAATTCAATAATAAAATATCATGAAAAATTAGAATCCATTTATTTAGAAATTTTGAATTCTAAAATTCCATAGGGATTATAAATTATACCTCCTCTTGTAATCATGGTTGATGGAAAACTTTAGTTGAATGTTTGGCATCTTCTAGGACCCAACTCAATCAAATTTTGTTTCATCCATTGATTAGATTGAATCTGTCATATGAAGATATAACCAACGAAGAGAGGGAAAAAAGATTATGTAAATGAATATAAATATATTTGAGTTTCATGTCATGGGGGTCAATTTTCACACCCATTAATGCCATTAAAATCTATCACAAACATAAAATAAACTTTTAAGAAATAATTCTAGAACATATTAACTTCCCCTAGGCCAAGCCTTAGGTCATCCACTCAATTACGAGGGTAAGAGATCACAATGGTTAAAATAGGGAAGAGAATAGAATAAAAAAAATAATAAGATAAAAATAATAGAATATAGAGAGGGGAAATAAAATAAAAAAATAAAATAAAATAAGAACACATAAAATAAAATAAAAATAGATGAAATAAATTAATAAATTATAAATAAAAAGTAAGAATATGAAGAATAAGAAGAAGGAGGAACAATAAGAAGAAATGTGGATGGGTGAAACGCTTTATAAAAATTAACACACATGAGTACTATGTTTAATAAAATAAAAATCATATTACATGAGAAATAAAACTAAAAAAACAAAAAATACGAAAATGGAGAAGAATATGTAGAAAAATAGCCTAAGATTCGGCCTCCATTGGGCTCTCCTTGTGGGTCTTGAACTATCCTTAGAATTTTTAAGGAACTACCTTTTCATATGCAAGGGATATGTGGCCAAAATATTCAAATAAAAATCCCCTAGATATATCCTTGATAGATATAGTAGTGAGACTCAGGTGTAGTCATGTATTTTTTTGGAAATAATGAAATTGTTCGGGTGATTAAAAATATTTCTTAGCCTGGAATGAATCCTTAGAAGAAGTGTCTTTTCAAATTAATGGTGAATGCTCTGGTGGTTCTCTTTATTGGTAGTGGATGTGGTTGTAGTGCTCGAGCATGGAAGTGGTGGTAGTGAATATTTTCCTTCACCTGGGCTTCGAAGTGGAAAAATGAAGCTTGAAATTGGTTCACAATAGTCGTATGGGGACCAAGTCATTATCAAAGGTATCCCCATGCTTCACTAGTGGGAATGTGATTGAGATCAAGATATCTCTGTTATGAAAATGGTTTTTCCTAGTGTTACAATGGTGGCCAGAGTTGATGAGGGACATAAGAGGTTATGGAGGATGATGACATGTCTTAAGCAAGTGTGCGTGAGGCTAGAATTGAGGTAGAATTACACCATTCTACTAAAAATTATTAGAAACCAAAAAAAAAATTCTACTACATTAAAACGAATGAGTGGGGTCGTGATGGCTTAGAATCCAAAGACCATGGACACCTCTTCTGATGCCTACACCGGGGCAGGTTCTAAAAAAACTCACCCACACACACATGAACCTACAGGTCGCAACACGCACAACCTGTGTGGGACTTCGCACCCACTTTGCTCGCCACAATCCTCTCAAAGGAATACACGCCACACCTATGCCTTATTCAAGATCTTTTTATGAGCCTCTTCATTAGATAGACTCTATTAGAGGCTAGACATATGGCTTGAGTTTTTCCTAATTTGAGGTATATCCCTTGGCCCATGATTTTTATTAAACTCTTGAAAAAATAATATTAAAACATGGTTAAATTTCAATAAGTATCTTCTTAATAAAATAAATGGTTAAATTTTACATATAAATATTTTTTCATTATTTCCTAAAACATTCCCATATTCTCAAAAAAATTACATTTCATGGTATTATTCATTTAAATCTATAAAAAAATAATTCAATTATGTTTGAAAATATGCATGAAATTTGTGTTTGTCAAATACCCCCATAATTAAACTATTATTTTCTTGAAACATAAAATATAAACATTGAAAATCACTGGAAAAAAAATGTTACAATTATTCAAATTTTATAGAAATAAAATTAAAAAATTATCAATATCAAATAAAAATTTAAAAAATCTAAAAAAAATATCAATTTAATTTATCAATTTTCAATGAAATAATAAATTCATGTATTTTAATTTATATCTTTTAAAAATAATGGATCTTGTTTTCTCATTAATTAATGTTTTTAATTAATTATTATTAAACATTAAAAATCATCATTTACCTCACTTTTGAATATTTTCACTCATGTATCATGATATAATTGAAGTGGGGTTATACTCATATCTTGTGAATATTATAATGTTTTATAGTCTTGTTAGGGAACTAAATTCTTCAAATTTTAAAGACAAAGAAATATAAAATAAATAGGACTTTCAATTAAGGATTATATAGATTTGAGGTATAAGGTTAGTTGAAATAGATGTTTTAAAAACTAAGTATCAAGGATGAGTTTTATCTCTTAAATTATAAATCATGATATCACAAGCAAAATTATAATGAAATTATCCCCTTCAATTTGTAACAAATCAAACTTCCCCCAAAAATGAAATTAAATTTCATTATCAAATAAAGTATAATTAATGATTTGTGCACCCTCTGGATTTTTTATCTATTTGTATACCTTTTTTTATTCTTCAAAGAAAATTTTTCATTTTTTTCTTTTTTAAAATTTATTCTTAGAATAAACCACACATCCTTCACCTAACCACATATGATAAAAATAATTGGTCCAGTGAGGGTGAATTTTGATTCTTACAAATAAAAACCTATTCTTTTCATCCTTTTTTGGTTTTTTTGTCATTTTATATTTTTTTATTCAAGAGGGGAAAAAATAGAGTAAAATGAATATAAACCTTTATAAATCCCCATAAGTAACACCCCAAAACTTATTCCTTACAATGTAAATCATCTATTTCATCATGACTTACTTCACCCCTAGACTTCATCTTTGAAATATCATGTGAATATTAAGAATTGGGTTAGAATGGATAATAATGTATTGAAACATGAATAATCCCTAACAAGGTCATTAATGGTTTATATGGGATGAAAAAGGATTGATGTAATGGCAGTATTTTAAGGATAAGGTATTTTAAAAATATTCCTAAATCATTTTAAATTGGTTTTTATAGCCATATATATTCTAAGTTTAAATGAAAGTTATAGCTGGTGGCATGTCCCAAAATCAGTCTATAAATATACTCAAGAATAAATAGGAAGTACTTGGTCTATAAATACTCTTGATAAAGGGGAATTTTATATTATAAAATCACTCAAGGAATGAATAATAATAATAATTAAATTCACATGAATTTGAGAAACTCAAAGCATGAAAAATGATTAGGATATTTTGTCTACATGAATGAATTAATTCCATCAAATCATGAGTCCTCATTTTAATATCCATGATTCAATTTAATCATCAAATTATCCATTTCACTAAATCAATATCATTAATAGTGAAATCTAAAACATGTAATTAAAGGATCCCTAAGAAAATTGTGTCTTCTTGATAAGTCAAGTAAAGTATAAATTCAAGTATGTGCATGAAATTTATAGTTTAAAGCTCAAAAAAAGTTGTTATAAAAAAAATTAAGAGAGTCTAAACAAAAATAATGTAAGAATGAACTTCCTATTTCATGAATATTAATCCTTATCCTTAAATTTTTACGGGGGATTTCTTGTGACATCATGGTCCTATAAAATAACATTACTTAATTAAGTAAAATTATCATTTCATTTAAGATAAAAAAAGATAAGAGGGAGTGGGGATGCATGATGTAATAATCCTTAGAATAAAATTCAAAATCCAAGAAAGAAAGTATAATGATAAATATTGGTATGATCCACCAAATGAGCCCTAAATTTTTACTACCTCCGAAGGGATGTACCAGCTGTTATCCAAAGTCTGATGGTGGATGAAGCTTCATTGATTTAAACCACCACATGTGGATTTTCATAGATTTCACTTCTTTCTTGGTGAGGAATTGTCCATGGAAAGAGGATACTACATCACCCATCATAATTAATTATGGATTTCATAGTGTATTTGGGATGAATTATGAATTATACTCCTTCATGGTTTATACTTGTGCATCCTATACCTTTTCCAATAATGGATCAACATGACTTCCATGAATTGAATAATCTAAGGAAAAGTAAGTAAGTATTTTTAATTGAATAAAATTAAAATTGAATTATTAATAATAAATATCTCCATTTAAATATGATCAAACTATGTCTTGATTTTATCAGGCTTAGAAACATGGAACTCATCATGGGCCTCTTCAAATTTATGTTCATAAAAGTTAATGAGCTCCATTTCTTCCTTAATAGGCGCATGTCAAGTTTCTTCATTTTCCTCTAAGGAAAAGAAAGGATTTTAGGAATATTAAAATTCAAAGTAGTTTAAATTAATAATGAATTAATACTGAAAAAATAAAATAAAATAGGGTTTTAGATAATATGAACTCCTTGAGTTGATTTATATTTATTATCTTCTTTAGTGGTAAGTGCCTATTGGATTTGGATGGTGGAATGTGAAGGTAGGTAGTCAGGCTCCTCCATCTCTTTTCAAATTACACAATTTGGGTGGTGTCTTCCTTTGTGGAAATAAATATATATAATGGTTTTAGATATTTTACTTTTTAGGGATGATGAATATAAAGTTGTACCACATACACATTCTATAAGTAATCCAGATCATTTTGATCTACCACAATTAGGTTATTAGGATACTCTTCCTCATTATGAACCCACTCTAGTTCATCATGGTTATCCTAAATATAGTTCTTAAGATGGTTGGGATGTGGATACTCCTCAATCTTGGCCTTAACTAATTGGATGTCCTCAAAAAAGTTAGTAAAGACCATTGGATCATATTTTGGTTCATGTCAAAGTTGCTGAAGGGATAAATTGATGTTCTCAGTTATCCAGTCCATTTTTCCTTGTCGATATTTCACTATATCTTCCAACTTTTGAATATAAATATTGGAGTTTTAATTTAGAAACTTGTTCCTAAAATTTCATGTGGGAAACTTCTTCAAAATTATTGGCAGAAAACATATATAAATCTACTTGTTTTTTGGACACTTCTTGATAAAATTATAGGAAGTACTCCCATAATTTAGTTAAATATCTAGATAATCCTTTAAACATTGGTTTTTTATGGGTCTATTTGAAATACTTGATGAGGTCCTTGAATTCCTCATATTTTCTAGGATCTTCCCCCTTATCAATATATCCCATAAGATAACTCTATCTTATATAGACCATGTTGGTTCAACTTTGGGTTCCTTCACCTATGAGTAATTGTTCCAAAAATTGAAAAAATAATCATTTGAAAACATAATGGAAGAAAACTTATGGTTTTTTTCTTTGTAAAATAATGATAATATATCTACAATGTAAAAATAGAAACATAAATTAAAATACTAATTAGCTCCTTGACAACGATGCTCATTTTTAATACACGCCAGTCATAGGGTGTGACAAAACAAATTAATTTCCTAATGTATTATATAGGCTGACCAAAGTTACATCATTTGAGGCACTTCCTAGTTGTTCACTCACTCATTATAATTCACATAAACTAATAATTTTAAGGGTTTTTATTATTTTATAAAAAATATGATAAAATTGGTTTTTTAAGATAATTAAAAGACACACAATATAAAAAAAATAAAATAAAAATTAATATATGGATAAAAAATGAGTTAAAAAGAAATAAATTGGTTTTTAGTTTGGTTTTGGGTTCCATAATTATTCTCCTTTATTTATTTTATTTTACTTTGATAATTCAATCATTAAATATCATGATGAATTACTATCCTTTTTTTAGAAATTTTGAAATTTAGAATACCTTAAGAAATCTAAATTGCATCCCCTCCTATAATCAAGGTTGATGGAACACCTTAATCAAAGGTGTTACATAATCTGAGACTGAGATTAATCAAATTTCATTTCATCAACTAATTTTCTCAAATCCATCATGTTAAGATATAACCAATGATGAGAGGGAAAATAATTAAAATAAAATAATACTAACATATTTGATTTTCTGGTCACATTATATAATTTTAACACCCATGAATGCCAATAACTTCTATCATAAACAAAAAATAAACATTTAATAAATAATATAAGAACACCTTAACCTTATGTAGTCTAATCCTTGGGTTATCCCCCCATTTTTGAAGTTAATAGATCAAAATGGTGGATAGAGGGAAGATAAGAGAATAAAATTAAAAATAATAAGATACAAATAATAGAAGAGGGAAAGGAAGAAATAAGATAAAATAAAATATAGAATTTAAAAATATAAGAACACATAAAATGAAATAAAAATAGATGAAATAACATAGTAAATTTAAAATAAAAAGAATAAAATATGAATAATAATAAGAAGAAATAATAAGAATAATAAGGGTGGATGGGTGAAACACTTTATAAAAATTAACATGCATGAATTATATGTTTAATAAAATACAATTAAAATTATATGAGAGATAAAACGAAAAGAAATAAAAGTAAATAAAATGACGAAGAAAATGTAGAACAACAGCCTGAAGTTCGACTTCCATTGGGATCTCTTCACTATATTTAAACTGTCCTTGGCAGTGGTGAGGTATTGACTTTTTATAGGAAAGGTAGAATTAGCCTTGACCTTCAAACCAAAATACATTGTACATATCCATAATAAATACAATCACGAGACCTAGGTGCAATCATGAATTTTTTGGGAAACACCCAAATTTTTGGGTGTTAAAAAAGATTTCTAATAGTGGATTGAATCTTCAAGGGAAACAACTATTCACATGCATAGTTCATCCTCCAATGGTACTCATCGTGGGTAGTGGACATGGTTATGGTGTTTGAGTGTAGAAATGGTATTAGTGAATATCCTCCTTCATTAGACCTTTTATGTGGTTGGATGAAGCTTAAACTTTCTTTACAATATCTATATGGGGATCAGGTGGTGATCAGAGGAAACCCCATGCTTCTTGAGCAGGAAAGAGATAGATCTCGACATCCTTGTGTTGTGGAAATGGTGTTTCCTGTTGCTTTAGTTGTTGTCATAGTTGATGATGGGAACAATAGGAAGCTGAGGATGATGTCATGTCTTACGTGAGTGCAAGCAAGGAAGGATTTGAGGTAGAATAAAACATTTCCACTGAAAATTAATAGTAACAAAAGAAATTGTTTCCCCACATGGAATAAAATGAGTGAGTTCTTGATGGTTTATAAGAAAAGGAGCACAAAATTCTATTTAGATGCCTACATTGGGGTAGGAACCTAAAAATCACACACACACACACACACAATAATTTGTTGGATGCACCACATGTGGACCGAATGGGCCTTCTATCCCACTATACTCTCCACATGTGTCACGAACCAAGTTGGGTCATCATCTGACCCGGCGCCCGACCCAGTCCGCGACAAGGCCTAAAGGGCGTTCCCAATCCCCAAGGGCTGGCATAAGTGCTCGAGTATCAAAACATTACATGGGGATGATTTACCCAAAATAAAAGATAGAAAGACAACTAACAAGATAAACAAACTTAAACTGGAAACAGACAACCAAACATGCCTTTAAACTATAAACGGGTTTAAATTTTACAATTCAACTAAAAACCAAAGTGAAAAAAAAAGATAGAGAACTGAAACTCCAATACCAACCTCCAAGTGAAGACCATCAGCAACTAGAACCACCATCACTAACCACGATGTCACAACTTGGAATACACAAAAAAAACAAGGTCTACATACACCCAAAGGTGTATTTATGGTGTGAGCCAAGAGCCCAGTAGGACGTCACCCAATAAAAAGGTTCCATGAAAAAACATCAAAAAGATAATTTAACATGCTCATTTAACACCATGCTTTTAAAACGCTTTTAAGGAAAACAATTAAAAACTGAAAGTGAAATAAAAAGAGTACGGAAAGAAAAACCATTTCACAATACAACTTTAAAACAGAAGTTAAAATTTATAATGAACATACACATAGTCAAGTGGTTCTCCATATACCGACGGAAGGCACCATGTCATGAATATTAGATCATTGTGGGTAAATCCCCTAAAGAATCTAGTCTGTGTGGTGCACTAGAGACATCGTACCTCAGTGTAAGTGTGGTATAGAATCCACAATAATCAACACTCTCATGCACAAGACACTAGTAGGGAAACACATCCACAACCTAGTGGCTCATGCACGAGAGTGTTGATTATGGTGGTTTCTATTCCACGCTTACACCGAGGTATGATGTCTCTAGCACACCACGTATACTAGCTTCCTTAGGGGATTTACCCACAGTGCTCTATTATTCATGATGTGGTTCCTTCCGTAAGCATACAGAGGACCACTTGAGTATGTTTATGTTCTTTATAAATTTTACCTTTCATTTTAAAGTAGTATTGTGAAATGGTTTTTCTTTCAGTACTCTTTTCTTTACACTTTCAGTTTTTAAATGTTTTCCTTAATATCGTATTAAAAGAATGGTTTTAAATGATCATGTTAAATTATCTTTTTAATGTTTTGGCATGGAACCTTTTTATTGGGTGACGTCCTACTGGGATCTTGGATCACACCCTACATACACCTTTGGGTGTATGTAAACCTTGTTTCTGGTGTATTCCAGGTTGTGACATCATGCTTAGTGATGGTGGTTCTGGTCACTGATGGTCTTCACTTGGAGGTTGGTATTGGAGTTCTATCTCTCTATCTTTGTTGTTGTTCACATGGGTTTTAGTTGAATTATAAACTTTAAATTTGTTTATAGTTTAAAGGCGTGTTTGGTTATCTATTTCCAGTTTAATTTTTTTTATCTTTTTAGTTTTCTTTATATCTTTTATTTCAGGTAAATCATTCCCATGTAATGTTTTGATACCCGGGAACTTGTGCCAGCCCATGGGGATTGGGAATGCCCTTCGGGCCTTGTTGCAGACCATGTCGGGCACCGGGTCGGATGGAGACCTAGCTTGGTTCTTGAAAAAATGGTATCAGAGGTAGGTTTTCTCTCATGGGTCGTGTTATTTTGGGATAGAGTCATGGTATACTGGAGTTAAGGTTGTCGAAACTTGACATTCTAGCTATGAGTAAGGTTCATAACCAGTACACCTTATGGGGGGAATCAAGTTACCAAAGTAAGTTGATTTTTGTCTGAGTCTTTGGTCCTTACAGTTAATCTTGTCTAGGGGAAATGAAAAGGGGGTAGGTTCAGTCATCCCAGTGAGCTCGTAGGGTCTAGCAAGCCATGTGGAGCCGGGGACGCTGTCCTAGAATACCCTCTTTGGCGGTGACATGATTGGCATATAGCCACCAACCATATGTCCCAGTCACCCATTGTCACTAGTTCCCTCTTGAATCATTCATCATCTCTTGGTTTTGGATTCATGTAAATATGGTTTTTAAGTAAAACTGATTTTGTCTTGAATAATGTTTTTAAATGAAGTGCTTTAAAAATAAAATCATGTGAAAGGTTTGAAAAGTGTGGGTTTAATGTTTGGTTTTGAATAATTGAAAGGGTCCAATTTTGATTCATAGTGTTATCATGGGAAGCTACATGCATTAGTGTATATGGAAAAGGAAATGGTTAATGGAATGAGTGGATGAGTTTCTAGATGGACATGAGGTGGGTGTCGGTGTGGCACGGAAACATGGATGTGTGAGGCCCACGGGACACCATTGGTGTTTGCGCAAACCACCAAAATTTTTCTTTTTTAAAAGGTTTTTTTAATGGAAAATTTGGTGTTTTTAAATAACTGGTGTTTGTTTGGTGTGTCCTTGTGTTTTGGAAATGTCAGATTTGAGGTGTTTCGTGCCGAGGACTGTTTTTGACTGATTTTTGTCTCATTTTGAATTTTTATCTGTAAGTTGGTGTGCAAGTGTGTGGTTAATGGTTTATTTTAAAAAGTTCTTCGGGAATTCCCTTCGGCCCTTGTCACGGACTGGGATGGGCGTCGGGTCAGATGGAGACCCAGCTTAGTTCGTGACAAAAAGATTCTTTAGGGACCACACACCACACTTTTTCCTTATAAAGGCTCTCTTTATGGACCACTTGTCTAACCAACTTCTTTTTGAGGCTATCTATATGAATTGAGGGTTCCTTGGTTTCAAGTTTAACCCTTGGCACATGATTTTTATTAAACTTTATAAAAAATATAACAAAACAAAGTTAAATTTCACTAAATATCTCCATAATAAAATAAATCATTAAAAAATCCATTTAAATAAATTTAAATTATTTCTTCCAAATTTTCCATATTCTAATAAAACATTACATTCCATGGTATTATTATTTTAAATTAATAAAAAAAATTAATTACTATTTAAAATATACATGAAATTTGTGTATGTCGTGAATATTCAATAGAATTATGGAATTGGGTCAATAAAATATGGATTTAATGTGTGGTTTCTTGATAAGGCTATAAAAGGATAAATTTGTGTGGTTTCGCATTATTTCTTGATAGCTATGTCATTGCCTTGATTTATCCTTTCATTTATAAAGTTTTTAATGGAATTAATTGATTAATCAAGTTTGTAATTTTTCGTTGTTTTATGAGTAATTCTTGGATATGTTCAAATAATTATTTGTTTATAGATTTCTAATATTTTGGTGTAGTTACACCACTCATGTAGTCATATTATGATTATTCTAAATTGAATAGTATAGTATTAATTAAGTAAATTAATTAAGATTTTTTATAATTAATTATAGATAATATTTGATGTGTTTGGGATCCACCATGTTGATGATAATTGATATGGGTTTAGAAGAAAAATATTCTAGAATCATTAAGGATTTAACTCCATAATTAAGGTAAGGGATATCTATAATTTAAATTTTATTTTTATTAGTTTCAAAATCATGTTTCATGTTTTGGTTATTTTATGTGTGAATATGAATAAGAATTATCTAATAATACCTTCTCTGATCCTATAAAAGGGAATATAAAATTATTGGGTGTGATAAATTTTGATTCCATGGTCAATGAAAACCATTAGTGTTAATGAAAGGGTTAAAAATCAAGTTCTTCGAAGATTATATAATATAACTTGAATATTTTATAACATATTAGACCTTAAACTATGTCATTGAGATTCCCTTGATGTGGTATAACTCGTTTATCTAAGAGGATAGTATAGGATTTTTCCTTGTAATGGGTATTTGGTTAAATTTATTTCTTCTTGGTTTAATTTATATAGATAATAGGATAGTCCTACACACCTTTGGGTTATATGATTCCAAGCATAATTTCCATTTTTCATGGGATGGAGAAAAGGGTTTATGTACTTAAAATATGAATATAAATTTTAATTAAAATAATAATTTAACATAATGAAAGTATATGTTATGATATGTATGTGTTATGTATTTTTAAAATGGTTTTTATGTATTATATATTAGGTTTTAGAATTTAACATCACACGATATGTATTTAAATTTATATAGAGGTGTAAAACATTTTTCATACATTCAAATGATATTATGAAATATGAAGGATGATATGCCCATTTACTGATATATCCCATGGCATAGAACCAAGTTCCCATTTGATGATATTATCCAAGGTAGAGACTAATATTCTCATTTACTAATATTTTATAAAGAAATAGATGATATGTACATTTACACATATTAACTGATTTAGAGAAGATATTATCATTTTATGATATTACTAATAGCTGAGGATTACACATCAATTTATTAATATTTCTTAGGGAAGGTAAATATATGACATATTTACTAATATTACCTAATTTTAGGGGATATATGACCATATATGGTTGATAAATATAGAAAATGATGATATTATTTTTTTTTACTTGATATTTTCTATCATAGGGGATGATCCAACCATTTTTGAATATTATATATAGAAGGGGATTATAATCCTCGTTACTAATATTTTCTGTGGAGTGGGATAATATTCTCATTTATTATTACTAAATATGGAAGGGGAATGTATACCAATTAACATTAAATTCTTTTACTTGGAGATGATATTCCCATTTAATTATATTTTCTTTGGTATGTATTGATATGCACGTTTATCGATATTGCATCTAGAATGGGTTGATATTCTTATTTAATGATATTTCCAGTGATAAGTGTTCAAATTCCTATTTTATGATATTTCTTATAGTTGGGGATGATATTCACATTTTCAAATATATACTTTGTTATGGGATACAATATCCATTTATAGATTCTTCCTTAGGTAAAATAAGACATGACTATTTTCTTATATTGTTTATGATATAAGATGATATGCCTACATACCAGATATTGTTTTTATATAGAATATTTTTCCAAGGTATGGGGTTTTATAGCTAATTCATACATATTATGGTAATATTATTTGATAGTATATTTATAAGGCCTCAGCCTTAAACCTTACTTAATCTTGAGTTATTACAAGATTACACATTGAGGATCTTTTCGGGTTTAGAGTTTTAGAGAATTAGATCATAAAACTTCCATTACATTCCACATATAAACAAAGTGGTTACATAAAGATAGTATTCTTCTTTCCCATCAATGGAAACATATTTAAAATAAAACATGGATTCTTTCTTGACACTTCCTTGACACTATCATCATATCATGTACCTTTCCCTTGACCTGTGAAAAACATTTCAAAAAAACTTGGGATGAGCATAAAAAGCTCAGTAAGGGATATAAAAATACAGAAAGGAAACATGGGTACATATATACATAAGAATAAAATCATACTTTACCCATAAAACATAAGCACCTTAACATACCTCATCAAATCATGAATAAATCATTAAAATCATAAGACATAAAGGTAACTTGAGGCATTCATAACATTCTTACGTAGGGAGTAACCCTCTTGGTTACATTTGGAATACCCATCATAGTATATTCCCTAAATCTCTTCGGAGAATCCTTAACGTTTCACTCCTTCGCGTTACCCAATGCATTGGAGAGCTATATCGGGCTCACCCGCCCTTAGTTTATCACGGAACCACCCATCTTCATAATAATTCCCATGAACCTCAACATAATCATATCACATAAAACATGCACAAAGGAAACATAACATTTCCACCTTTCAATGACAAGATATCAATACAACACATTGATATAAAAACATTATGAAAACCATTTCCAATACCAAAATAAAACAAAAGTAAAACATGGTATTTATTTTTCTTTTAAAAAAAAGGTATGGCTTGTAGAGGAAGTCGAAACTCAAATAATGGTCATGGCGGTGGAACCTTTTTATTGGGTGACGTCCTACTGGGCTCTTGGATCACACCCTACATACACCTTTGGGTGTATGTAAACCTTGTTTCTGGTGTATTCCAGGTTGTGACATCATGCTTAGTGATGGTGGTTCTGGTTACCGATGGTCTTCACTTGGAGGTTGGTATTACAGTTCTATCTCTCTATATTTGTTGTTGTTCACATGGGTTTTAGTTGAATTATAAACTTTAAATTTGTTTATAGTTTAAAGGCGTGTTTGGTTATCTATTTCTAGTTTAATTTTTTTTATCTTTTTAGTTTTCTTTCTATCTTTTATTTCGGGTAAATCATTCCCATGTAATGTTTTGATACCTGGGCACTTGTGCCAGCCCATGGGGATTGTGAATTCCCTTCGGGCCTTGTTGCAGACCATGTCGGGCACCGGGTCGGATGGAAACCTAGCTTGATTCTTGAAAAAATGGTATCAGAGGTAGGTTTTCTCTCTTGGTTCGTGTTCTTTTGGGATAGAGTCATGGTATACTGGAGTTAAGGTTGTCGAAACTTGACATTCTAGATATTAGTAAGGTTCATAACCAGGACACCTTATGGGGGGACTCAAGTTACCAAAGTAAGTTGATTTTTGTCTGAGTCTTTGGTCCTTGCGGTTAATCTTGTCTAGGGGAAATGAAAAGGGTGTAGGTTCAGTCATCTCAGTGAGCTCGTAGGGTCTAGCAAGCCATGTGGAGCTGGGGACGCTGTCCTAGAATACCCTCTTTGGCGGTGACATGATTGGCGTATAGCCGCCAACCATATGTCTCAGTCACCCACTGTCACTAGTTCCCTCTTGAATCATTCATCATCTCTTGGTTTTGGATTCATGTAAATATGGTTTTTAAGTAAAACTCATTTGGTCTTGAATAATTTTTTTAAATGATGTGCTTTAATAATAAAATCATGTGAAAGGTTTGAAAAGTGTGGGTTTAATGTTTGGTTTTGAATAATTGAAAGGGTCCGATTTTGATTCTTAGTGTTGTCATGGGAAGCTACATGCATTAGTGTATATGGAAAAGGAAATGGTTAATGGCATGAGTGGATGAGTTTCTGGATGGACATGAGGTGGGTGTCGGTGTGGCACGGAAACATGGATGTGTGAGGCCCAAGGGACACCATTGGTTTTTGCGCAAACCACCAAATTTTTTCTTTTTTAAAAGGTTTTTTTAATGGAAAATTTGTTGTTTTTAAATAACGGGTGTTTTTTTGGTGTGTCTTTGTGTTTTGGAAAAGTCAGATGTGAGGTGTTTCGTGCCGAGGACTGTTTTTGACTGATTTTTGTCTCATTTTGAATTTTTATCTGTAAGTTGGTGTGAAAGTGTGTGGTTAATGGTTTATTTTAAAAAGTTCTTCAGGAATTCCCTTCGGGCCTTGTCACAGACTGGGATGGGCGTCGGGTCAGATGGAGACCCAGTTTAGTTCATGACAAAATGATTCTTTAGGGACCACACACCACACTTTTTCCTTATAAAGGCTCTCTCTATGGACCTCTTTTCCTTACATAATTTTTTGAAAATATGTTATATAGTTTTTTTTATAATTTATTTTTGGTGTACTATGCTTAGTAGAACTGATGATTACTATTCTTTTATTAATATTAATTTATAAATTATTAGGTGATTCTTATTTGTATACCATATCAAGAGTTAGTAGGGTATGATGAAGAGTTCCTGAGATATATTTTACCCTTGTGTGGATAAGGTTCATAGATTATCAGAATATGGTTTCAATTAATTGTTATCCTAAATGTAGATACCAAGAATTATGATAGGTGTTTTCTCATCCAAGTTTCTAACATTTTTATGGTATGATAATATGGATCCTTTGTTGATTTGGGTAATGAATATTTAATGGTTACGTAAAATCCTTATGGGTAGGGGTCTCATGTGTGATATATTTAACATGGAAAACTAACTCTTTTATATTCTTATGGGATGCAATGGTTTATTGATGCACATTGTATTATTAATATTTCATAGTTTTATATATGATTATGGTTATAACCTTGATAAGGGGTTCTATAAGAATATATATCCTATGAATTGTGATATACCCTATGTAGTTAGTAATTAGAACATGAAAGTACTAAACCTTTTATTGGTTTTATCCCGAAGGTGGTTGCATAAGATTTAATCAAGGTGGGATATGACTTATTGACTAAGTTAGATATCTTAGTGAATATGAGATTTGAATCAGGACACTGATGATTTCGATATAGTAGTATATCAGCAAGATGTTTTTCCTATATTGTTTTCTATATTGATGATATTATGTAATGGTAGTTTGAGATAATTATTATCCTAGGTTTGTGGAACTCTTTGAGTAGATAAACATGGTTGGATCCTTTTAGATATAGAGATGACGCACTAGTAAATTGTTATCATTTATCAATTTTGGATTAACAATACCCTAAATTGTTTTTATGTGAAAACATAAATTAAACATGATTGTGATGTGTCCTAAATACTTAGAAGAAATGTAAAATTTTAGAAAAGTCATAAGGGCCTAGGGTTTTGGAATATCTATCATGATATTTTTTGATTAATTTTATGAAGGGATATCAGTGGAATATAACTCTAATTGTAAAAAAAAATCAATAAAAAACAACATTATTATTATATAGTTGTGAGTATAGTTTGATTACTCACATACATTGAAAGTAATGGAGTGAGTTTTAATATTATTTTAAAGGTGTATGGGATGATCTAACCTAACCTAACCATTGGACGATGATCTCAGTGATCATTTAGGCATCATCAACATTACCTTTCATGTGGTACATGTCGATTAAATGGTTTTAGTATGTCATTAAGGTATAAATATTTTATATGAGTGTCACATAAAAATAAGAAATATTTAATAATTATAATTATAATTATAAATATATTTTGGTTTTATGTAATCGTTTTTAGTGATTGCGTTATGTTGATCTTGGTTGAATGCTTATTATTTTGAGAATGGCATGGGGTGTAAGACCTTAAGAGGTTCTTATATTTTGTAATGGGTGTTTTGAACTCATTAGATCCAAAACTACATAGTGATAGCTCATTGGATTCTCATGTGATTTAGTGAATGGTTACGGTTAAAGTTTTATATTTTATATAATTAATTGATGAATAATAATTTATCCTTGTGATATTTTTTGTTTTGTTAGTTGAGAAGGATATTATCTCAGTATCATCAATGATGGATTAACCAATGATAACATGTGAACTGTGGTATAGATGGTTGGAAATGGGTTTCCCATAGTATGGTTGTGTAATAACATATGGGAAATTTGAATCATGATATAATCAAAATGATAATCCCATGTAATGGGTGTGATATAACATTTTACAAAATGTGAAACATAGTATAGAAACTTATAGGTTATATTTTATTATAATGTATTTAACAGCTTGTTGTGATTTTTGGATAGTTTGAAAAGGTAATAAAATATGGTGAGTTATGAACTAATGTGATATTTTATTTATAGTAATTAAATTTTCTTTTCAATAATGTGATGGAATTTTGTAGTTTATTAATAGAGAGAAATGTTTTATGTTTTGAAAATAGGCAATGGGGTTTGTGTTTGTAGTGATAGATTGTTGATGGAATTATAAAATTATAGAATGAGGAATCATTATGATATTTAACTTAGATTGAGTCTACTAGAATAAATGTTGTAGGTTATTATGGTAAACACACATGAGTATCATCATTTGGATGATAGTGATAAATAAGGAAGCTATTACTCATAGTTAGATGATAAGGGAAAGATAATGGTGGGGAGATCACCGTCAAAGACTTGTGTATATCAAACCATTTTAGGAGGGATTTTCATAAATTCTAGGGGTTATATACTCAATGGAAACAAAACATAGCAGTTTTAGGGTGTGTTTTAATGTGACAATATAAGTGGCTTGTAATTTTATGGTTTTTCTAAATATTCATGGACATAATGGGTTTTTTCAATTCGACAGTGCATGGTACATCGAGTTTTCAAAAGAAGTTGGGTAAATATTGTAATAGAAAACATTATTTTTCAAAAGATTTAGTTTGATGAATAATATATTAGTTAAAATGAATTATTTAATGTAGAAATATGATGTTTCATGGAATGAAGAATACAGAATTCCTTATAATGGGAAAATTCAATAGATAATGGGCATTAATAGAAAAAACTCAAAATTGTCAGAGGATCAAGAATTTGATAATTATATTGAATGTAGAGTAATGTATTAGTCCTAATGTATGAACAAAGAGGATTATCATGGATTTGAAGTATTATGGTGGGGATGGTTTAATGGTCCTTACTGTTGGTCATTGATGGACTGATGGTGGATAAGACTCTAATTAAACTAATTTCATACCAAATTTTATTTTTGGATACTATTAAAATTTATCCAAGTATTAAATGATTTTTTGAGTGTGTTTTTAGATCTTTTTAGAGGAATGAAGATGGTTATAGAGGTTTGAATTACTATAGGAGGATTCATGATGATTCTAATGTGATCATAGTGGCTATTTGGTACCCTGTTAGATTGTATCAAGTACTTGATGAAAGTAGGTCAGCACTAAAATTATTCCAATATAAATTGAGTACTCAGTGGTTGGGTATTGTGTACATAGTGGTATGGAACAAGGTACATAAAATAGGTGGAAAATGAAATTTTCCCCTATGTTTCCCATCATGTACCAAGTGGGGCTTGACTCGATAACCAGTAGAAAACTATACAATTTTTTTTATTGGGACAAAATTAAAATATTTTTCTATTTAAACCACATTTGCGGTTTATCCCCTTAATAAAAAGAAACCAGGGAGTCCCGCCTATATTTCCATATCATTTCAATTTCTTCTCCAACTTTTTTTCTCATCTATCAACCCCTAAATTAGCGGTATTTTGGTCTTATTATTGATATTTAATTTTAAAATTATTTACTTCTCTAAACCTATTATATGTTATCATTCACATAAAATTATTTTAGTGTGTTAAAAATAAGTATTTAGTCTTAATTATACCATGTCTTGGTAGAATCATATTGATATGAATGTGATTTCATGTTTGGTTTCTAGAGAAAACAATTTTAGGATAAAACTCCGTGCTCATGCATGGATTCTTGAGACTCATACAATTTACCTATGTTATAAATATAGTGTTTTATAATTGAATTAATAATTGAGATGATTTGATTTGATAATTTTAGGAGCCTTTCTAGGATTATCCAAGATATATATCTGTAATAACCAATGCTTTGTTTCTTATGAATTAGTCATTGTTAAAATGCCCAATGATTTATCCCTAGATTATAATTTATTATTATTAAGAGATAGGAATGGCACAACATACCCATATTCCATAAATATTGTGAATGGTGAGGGATGATGTTACCGTTTAATTGTATTTCTTATAGCAGGGGTTGATATGACCATTCATTAAAATTTCATTTGGATGGGTATGATATTATCATTAATTAATATGGAACATGTAAAGGATGATATAAACATTTATTGATATTTTCTATGGAAGGGGATGATATTACCATTTAATGATATTTCTAATAGTAGGGGATTTTTGGTTCATTTACAGATATTAAATATGGTAGGAGATGATAGTCCTATTTGTTGATTTTTATTACGGAAGGGGATGATATGATCATTTAATTAGTTCCACAAGTAGGGGATAAAAAGACAATTTACTCATATTTATTATTCAGGGGGATTATACATTTATTTAATGATATTTTCTATAGTTTTGGGTGATATACCCATTTACTGGTATTGATTATGATAGGGGATAAAATACTAAATTAATTATATTTTTTATTATAGGGGTTGATATACCCATTTACTAAAATTTATTGTGGAAGGGGGTGATATACCAATTTAATAATATTTTATATAATAATGGATTATATGTCTATTTACTAATATTATATGTTTCATCATATTATATTACCACTCACAAGAAATTATTACTATATGGTATGTTATACCTATTTAAAAAATATTTTTTTGGCATTGAATGTTATGCCCATGAATCAATTATGATAAGCACAGAAAGGCACATTATTCCCAATTTATACATCATTTGGTAAATAACCCTAAATCTATATTAATCATGAATAATTGACTCTATGATTAAGAAATATTGTCTATGATGTATGTCAATTAATCATGAACATATGGGTGAATATTTTTTCACCCAATATATATTACATGTGACATGTTGAAACATATTAAAGCATGGGATGAAGAAGGTTGGGTCACTGACTAAGTGGTTTTATATCACTCAATGAAATGATAGTTATTGTTTATATTGAAATTTATTTTTATTTTTAGATAATAACATTCTATACTAACTTATATATTATAATTTTTATTAGGGGAACCATTAGTGTTAGGAAATTTAGTTTCACTCACACCTTATACAATAACCTTCGTGTTTGTATATACCATATATTTGAAGAAGGAAATAAGGTAAAGGGACATGTAGTGTATATGTGAGTTGGTTGGATGTATGGTGTGGGAGACAACATGAGGTTGATATAGTGGTATCCTTTCAATGGTTGTTTTAGATAAAATTGTATATGATCGAACCTTTAAGTAACTTAATTTCTATATATATTATCATGTGACATTATAGTCAAAAAAAAAAATTTCCATGTGGTATGTTACTTTTATGGTTTTCTAAGGTTTTAATTATGAAAATGATGTTTCTTTTTATGACTAATGTTTTATTATTTCTTAAAATAATTTTTATGGTTGTCTGATATGGAAGGTATAGTCTAAAAATTGTATCATTAAACAATTTACACATGGTGGAGACCTATGTTGTATGAGGAGGTGTGTCTATGGTCATTTTGCATCTCTAATTCAGTTACTATTTAATGGAAATGGGTCGGTGGGATACAATGTTGATGAAATTGATTTTTTTAGATATTATGATATTAGATTCATGAAAAAAAATTAACTGAATAATATTTTTAAATATATATGATTAGGGAAATGAAAAAACAAATTCATAACATTCAAAATTATTGAATACATATTATTATCTCCGTAAAATAATACAAGATAATTAATGAAATTTAATAGATTTTATTATTTCAGATATGTATTTTCACCCATTACAACTAGCATAATACTATTAAAATATGTTCAATGTAAGGATGCTAAAAAATTATTTTATATTTCTTATTTCCTATTAGTTTCATTTGACTATTTCAGGTCCAAATATGATATTTTTTGAAACATTATGTGCTAGGGTTCATAACACTCCAAATAAATCCAATTTTAATAACGTGAAGAATATTAATTATCACCAATAATTGATAAAATATTTATTCCATTGATATAAACTTTATATTGGTAGTCATGTAAAATCCTCAGTGATGATACTATTGTTTTTCAATCAACTATATTTATTCATCTTAGAAATTCGGATCATAGTTAATTGACTATAGATAATTAATTAATTAATTGATCAATAAAGATTGAATAAAATATTTTATATTTACTAAAATGAATTGTATTTTAGTGATTTAATTTTATGATATTAATGAGCCTGAAAATATTACATAAAGTTAACATCCACTTCAAAAGATGAATTGGTTTTGTGACCCCATATGATTTATCATTAATCCAAGACATAAAATAGGAATTGAAATTAATTAAATAATATTTATAGAAGGTTGAATAGTCTAATAATCCTTGAATATTTAAGGTTCCATTACTCCATAGATTCAACATGTCTGAAAATCCATCTCAATAACCCATGATAAATCTAGACAATGATAAACAAAATAAATTTAAAGAATAATAAATAAAAATTCATCTCAATCATCTAGAAATCCACAAAATTCACCTCACTAAAATGGGAGGACTACTTAAAAAATAATATGGGTAATAATATGGTCTTTGATATTTATGAATTATAAATAAAAAAAGTTAAAAAAGTTAAATCATAAGTGATGTACGAATCTACTTTTACACATAATTGATATGAATAAAACATACTTGAGTGATAATGTTAAAATAGAAAAGGGGGAAGGGATTTAAAAAATTAAATTAATTTATGATCATAAAAATAATCTATATAAAATTTATTATAATAACTGTTTGTAAATAAATTTTCATTAACATGTAAAAATAATAATTACACTTAAGGAAATATAATAAAATGAGTGAATGTAAAATTGTGTTAAAAAAGTGTATAAAAGAGGTCTTTGTAACTGAAACTTGAGTATGGAAAATCATTATATCAATTTACTAAGGATTACTTTACAAATATATCCTCATAGAGTGATAAATTATGAACATCTTTCTTAGGATTTATGGATACATATTTATAGAAAAGGGGGTTGTCTTATTTCCCTCAAATTTTTCCTTCTATGTGTTTAGAGAAATCTATCTTTGAAGAAAACCTTATTTAAAAATAAAATATTTTAAAAATAAATTATTTGAAAAATAACTTGATATCAATATTTATTTTGTACATAAAATATTTTATAGGCATTTTACTTTTTCAACTAGACAAATAACTATAATCCAAAATAATTTTTTGTGTTGAATGATACAAGAATTTTATTAGGCCAAAATGTGAATTCAATATAGATATTGAAAATGAGTACATATTAGAAAAATATATTATAAAACATATTTCCCCTTCCTCTTATGATTATACACATAAATTTTACCCTTTATATGAAAAATTTAATTGGGTGTAAATTTAATAATTGTTTGGATTTAATTTAATCAAATGAAAAATTATAGGTTGACATTTTTTTCTTATGTTTGGATAAACATATAATTAATTGATAATTCGTATTTTTCCCTAGGATAGGATGAAAGATAAACTTTTATCTGTGGATTATAATTCGATTTGGGCTATTGAATATTTCTGGTAATCCAAATCATTCATGCTGGTATGGTTTTCATAATCATCCTGTTAGGTTTACATAAATAGCCTATCAAATGGATTATCTAGCCAATGATATGGTAAAATTAATTATTTAAATTTGAGTAAATACCCTTAAAAAACTAATAATTTTTAGTATTATAATTCATGATATAATTAAAATACTCAACTATATTTTATATCTGATGAATATAAAAAATGTTCTAAAATAGCCTACAATTTCAAAATATGAAAATTATTTCATAAATATAAAATTTTTATTGACCAATTATAATTGAAAGGTAATTAAAAAGTATGAATAAATATATAAAATGATAAGTCCAATAGGATTATCAAATATATTGACCACACTGTTAATAGTGGTATAATTTACAGTATGAGGAAATTTTTTAAGATGTTTAGTTTTTCTAATTATGAATGATTTGAAAATATTAATGCTAGAATATCCACTTCAAGTAGAATATCTTTTTCAATAGAGAAATATTTTTACTAAAAATTAAAAACGGAATAATTATATCACACCGAGTATTATAATAGATGACTATATATGCACAACATAAGAAATAATATAGGTGATGTTGTTGAAGACCCCATTAAATGAAATTAATTTTGATGACAAATTTATATTATTGATATGTTATAATAATTAATAATTAACTATATTATCTAAACATAATATAACAAATTTTATATCCAATAATATTAATATTAACTATTATTTAATAATGGTTAATATTTAGTAATATTTGTTCAAATTGAAATATGATCCACTTAGATTTCATATACCAAGTGAATTTACAAACCCATCATCCAAAGCTATATTTCAAAAACCAAGATTGAGTCTAAAATTTTATCACAATTAATTTTAAGTCTATATAGTATCTATGCATAGTCTATTTACCCCTTTTTATTTTTATTGTGTTATTAAGAGTTAGAAATGAAGTACCTTTCTTTAAAAATGTATCACTGATATAGGGTGTGTTTTCAAGAGGAAAAAGTTTTGTTTTCCATATAAAAATTTTAATATATTAATATTTTATATATATTTGATATAGGTTGAGTAAAATTAATGAATAAGTTCGTATAATATAAATAAGAATAGATTTTTAAATGTTATTGGCAGTAGTAGTATAATGAAATTGACAAAAAAATTCAATTAGGAATATTAATGTTTCTTAAAATTAGTTTATTTATTATGTATATATATATATATATATTATTTTTATGTTTGAAGTTATAATGAATTTATGGTGACTATATATATAATTTTTTTGATATTTTATAAATTAGTGTAAAAGGTGTGTTATGATTGTTTACATAGGTACATACTAAAAATTCATATTTTTTCATATGAATAATCATGTATTTACAATGTTCATATAATAGTTAGTCGAACCAATGTATATATGAAGAAGGATATGATAATTTTTTGCAAGTGTTATACTACAACTGATTTCTCTAAAAGTTTTCCTCAGGAATACCAAATGATATTTTTCTCATGTTTAAAATAAATATATAAACTTATCAAAATCTACCACATATCCATAGTATCCAAAAATAAAATAAATTCATTTTTGTTGTGATTTTTATAATTTCCACCACTATTGGATAAATAGAATGATCATAAACTTATGATGTATCAATTTACATAATGAACTACAATTAATTTTTGTCATTTAATGTGGTTAATAAAGTCTCTCTAAAGATCCAAGGTTCTCATCCTCATATTATCTCTCTATGAACTAATACAAGATAAGGTTAATGAAAATATTTACATAATTACCATTCCTAAATAATATCTCCAAGGTGATCAAACACAAAATCATATAGGTTTTTATTCTAAAAAATTAATTTCCATGACTAAATATTTATTTTCAAGATGTTATTCATAGTTACTCCTCTTTATGAATAATAAATTTATCAATTATTTCCCCTTGAAAATTTTTATCCTTAAAAATCTATAAGATTATTCTACTAAAATAATTAATTTTAACTTTAAAAAATACAACCTTCTTAAAATATGAAGTTAAACCCTAATTTTCCAAAAAAATTAAACCATAATAAATGAAATAAATTCACCATTAAAATTATGTAGATGAAAAATATCTAGAAGAAAATTAATATTTAGTTTTAAAAAACAAATAACCCCTATGAAATAGTCTTTACCACCATAAAATATAATTCATCTAGATTTTACACCAACTCTAGGAACTAAGTGATCTATATCTAAAAGGATGTCTTTTACCATTTTAATTTTTCAAATAAGTCCATATTTGAAATTTTAAAAAAATATCCCCCCTAGACCAAAATATATCATATAAAGACTCATTATCTGAAATAATTGTTTAGTACCACAAATTTTTTTCCCATTTTCCATGTGATAAAGTTACTACCAAATAAATTTCAGTAATATTCAATTTATTTTCATAAAATATCTATATATATTCACCAAAATTAAATTAATTTCACTACGAGGAGTGTTCATTACCTCTTTTAACATAGATATCTTTTTATTCAAATTAGAATTTTGATTAAAACCCAACATATAATTTTTTTAAAATATTTAATGTTGGGTACTGAATTTTTTCCCACATACTATCTTGGTTTCAGAAAATCATCTCTATCAAATTTTTGGAAATCCAAGTGACACAAAAGTGCACTAAATATTAATAAAAATAAAAAATATCAATATTTAAACCATTCCATCACACTATAATTACTTGTGAAATTATTTAAGTAGAAATGAAGTTATTTAGAAAAAATTATAGCTTACCCTGTATGCCACTTAATATGTGTTTAGAGACATTATTTTTTTTATAATAATTTTAACTCCATATGTTTTCCTTTCACCTCATTCATATTGAAAATATATTATCCCATTATAATTAATAATGTATCTTATTCATAAAACACATCCTAATTATAAAGATTTGTTTCTCATTATTCTCCAATTTTTCAGGAAAACATTCTTTGACACTATTCATAGTAACTATATTCAATTTCATTAATCCCCTATAATTTACAATAAACCTAATTAGTTTCAAATTACATAAACTGAATAGACATGTTAATCATTAATATCATGTTTTCATAAGGGATATTTTATATACCCATATGTATATGAAGTTTTTTTAAAACCAATATATAACCAATGCTCCACAAATTTCATGATGTCAAATGGATTAAAAAAATTTCCACCACTTGTTGATGTATTCCAACATACTACATCTTGATGAATACTTTCCTCACATTTTACATAGTGAAATGGTATAAAATATTTATGATATTAATATTAGTGTGTTAAATCATATTATTCATTTATTTAATGACACTCTTGTTACTGCAATATATCACTATTGGTATCATTATATCTACACCAAAAACTTCTATTAGTTACTTCTTCTATGAAGACCATGTGATTTTCTTCATAGTATAAATATTTTTTGATTCAATTTTTCTAAGATAATTTCACTCTTATTTCTTATTCATCTATCCAATTCACTTCATTCCAATATATAATCTCATATAAAAATCAGTTTTATAGTCACTATTTCTCCATCTCCATCCACATTCTAGTAGTCCAACATGTCTTTTTTCTTCCATGAAATTTAGAAAATTTTGTGATCAACTATTATTTAAATGTTCATTATGATAATTTCCATAGTTATGATATGTTTTACATTTTATTACTTAATAATATATAAAACAATTAAAAAAATATCCACACATTCTCCAATATAAAATCAGATCCAAGAACCTTCCATGTTTATATTTCCTATGTCTTGTTCAAAAAATTATTGAAGTTGGTCAAGGTTTGAAATCATGAAAAAAATACTTATTTATCAACTCCCTTGAATAATTTTCTTCACAAATAATTTAATATACCTTCATTTTAGTCACTTACAGCCTAAAAATGTTAGTGAACATATTGATAATGGACATATAAAACTAAAAATGCCTCAAATTATTAAACATCACCACTAATTTATATTTAAATCTTCTAAAACATATATCCCCAAAATAGATGATCACCATAAATTGTTCTTATTATGATGTTTTTATATAGAGTTTGTGATCTTCACCTACACTCTGGAATTTTATATACTCCATATATGTTTTTAGTTATGTATTCAAAGGACAAGGTTCAGGTTTCTAATTATATAAATAATTTTATAATTAATACACATTTTCATCATCATCACTAAATTTAAATCCCACCATTAAATATATTTACACAACCTATTTAAGCACTCCATTAAATAAAGTTTTCATCACATTCATTTTATACACATTAACCAAATTTTAATCAACAATACCAGGAAAAAAAATATTGATTCAAATGTAGACATCATTGAAAATGTTTCTTACACTTCCAAACCATCAATTTGAGTATATATTTTAAAGACCAATCATATATTGTTTCGTATCATTGTACTATTCTCATCATATTTGACCAATTTAGTTCCAAATATATTGGTAAATTAATTTATTTTCTTAATGGACTTGATTTGAATCATCGTTATTTGATCTACCTCATTGTTTATTACCATGACATGTAACTCATCATCTTACACATATTTGAACATAATATATTTTATAAAATTTAATATATAATCATTATACAATCTTATCATCCACCAAATTTTACTGAAGATAATTTTTTATTGGTTATGTTTGATGCTTAAATATTAGGTTTCTTATTCCTCCTTTAAGACAATGACATACTCTCTTTCATAACATAATCTTCATTTGAATTAAATTTCGAGTCCTCAACATGAATTATTTTTTCAAGGTCTCTAATACTTGGGACAAAATTCAATACTTTTTATATATTTTACTCAAATATATATTTTTTTATACCTATATTTTGTTCAACACATCATCCAAAAATGCTCTAAAATTTAAATTCTTCTTTAAACAACATTTTTTTATTATTATTTATAGTTTATTCCTTAGTAAAATAACACATTAATAAATTAATTAAATATTAATTGTTTTCTCTATTATATAATCGTTATAGTCACCAATTATTTTATATTATTCTTCTTATTTTTTAATCTAAAATTCGAAAAATATCTATGGATATTTAATGAGAAATAACCTGATTATACCCAATGTTATTTTACTCTGTGATTATAGAATAATGTCAGTTAATATACTCTAATGATATTCTTAACAAAAAAACCATCTTTATCTTATTATTTTCATATATGTCAAGCTCTTTAATAGTACCTTTATATTCCAATTTTATATATTTGACACCTTCATATTGATTTTATTCCTTAGTTTTAGATTCATCTTTATCATCCATATCGTAATATCATCCTTTGATTTGTATTCTAATTTTATTTCATATATTTTAATTAAAGCATAAACATCACAATGTTAATTACACAATATGATCTTTCATTGCATAAAGTTTTTATATATTTTACTATATTTTTTATTTTATCTTAAAGGAAACTTCCTTTTCCATTTTTTTTGAGTAATCCATCTCACCCTCTTCATTTTAATTCCTCTGGGGGATAATTTTAAGGATATACCCAACCTTTATATAATGAAACAATGTTAATGATATGTTTCACTAAAATTATCTTTTCAGGGATTGAATTTTATGATAATTTTCTATTAAAATTCATCACAAAAATACTATTCTCTATCTCAAGATTCATTAATACATTGATCCTATAGGGCTTTAAATTCCATTTCCTTGGATAAATAACCCTTTGTTTATGCTTTTTTCACACCTTTCATTTATACTACCAACATTTAACATAAAATACCAATTGAGAGATCTGAATTATTCCACTTATCAAGAGAAAAAATCTTTACATAATACAAAGGTAGTAATATTCTGAAAACTTTTATGGACAATATTGATATTAATTATTTTATTACCCAGTCTTCAAATTGATTTTATAACATTAGTGATATTTTTAAATATTCCCTAAATCCTTTCAAGGGAATGCATCTTATTATTATCTAACTTATTATGTAAGAATTATTATTTTTCCTTTTTAGTTTATTATTTTATTCACATATTTGTTCAACTTATCTTTAATCACCTTCATAGACATGAAACTCAATAATTCTAGTGATATTTCATTTTATTCCATTTTCATTAGGTTTAAGAAACATTATAACATCCATTTTATAATAAAAGTTTATAGAATCATTGATTTTTATCCTCTGTATAGTAGTATTAAAAAATACTATGAAATAATAGAAATGATCTCTTTTAGTTTATCCTAATCGATAAATTTATTTAATCATAAAATTGAAATCAATTTTTATTCATGATATTATCCATGTTAAAAATATTCCACTAATAGATTTACTAATAATAACCTTACTTTGATACCATTTTTTCAATTTAACATCCTAAATACACCCTAATAGAGGATGTATTATGATGCGATATTTTTATTTATCTCAGCCTATGGATAATGTTCTAATATTTGAATGAATGAAATGAAAGAATCACAATAAACCAAACTTATATAATCTATAGAATTGAAAATAAATGCCCAAATATTGATATTTTTACTTAGTTCCCCAATAACATCAATATCTATAGCGAATTCATAAATGATGTATTGATGTACCAAATAAACCACTAGTCATGTTTTTTTATGTGATTAGGAACGTCTTACTACCGATACAAGTTTTACTCCCTAAACAAATCTCTATATGTACTAATTCAATATAGTTTAAATGAAAATATCGACAAAAATATCACTCCCACTGAATATTAAAAGTACAATCAAAAACCAAAATGATAAGGTTGTTATCATCAATATTTTATGTCCTCAACTAACTCTTGATATTCATAATTTTTTACAAAATTATACCAATATAATAATTCTAAATCCCCCATTGCACAACCATTCCAATAACCCTATATGTAAATATATTGAAAATTCATATATAGATATCAATAAATTAAACAAAAAAATTTATCCTCATTCAAATTACATTTTTTATCCTTTAATTGGATATTAAATTTAGCAATAATAATTAAAATAATGTAACAAATGAAATCATTTTCGTGAACAATATTTAAATAAATTCAAATCATTATCTTTTTATAACGTTCCCAATAATATATAATCAATTGATAAGGGGATGTTGAATTAGTGATGATCCTATAAAATTACATTTATCTTTAAATTAACATCTAAAACTTTTAAAATTTATGATCCTATTATCATTATAACTAAACCTCACCCACATGAAATGATATAGAAAATAAATGAAATACAAACTTGTTTTTACAAGGAGCGGTCCTAATGAGGGTACCTAGTCATTATTATGTCTTGTTGTTATCCTAATCTAAAAATATTAATCAAATAACAAAAGTTATTAAAAATAACATAACTTCTATAAATCTAATTATATTTCCTGGTATGAAATATTAATATTTCCCACTAGTAACAAAAATTGATTCTTTTTATGAGAAATATTAATAATAAAAATAGTATTTATATTCACAATGTAATCTATAAAAAATTAAATTCTCAAGATATTTACTTAGTGGATGATATACTCTCAGAATATAAACATTCAATTATTCTAGAATTTGGAACATTCATTACAATACTAAAACCTATAATATTTTATGTAATCTTTGATTCTTATCATTCTTTGAAAAAAGATGGTTGGACACTCCTCCATAATAAGTTATCATAAATTTTAGAAAAAAATCAATAATTATCATAGGTTCTTTATTCATATATATTCATATATTAACAAAATTAATTATTGAAACATGGAATTTGAACTACTGAAATTTCATACATTCATAATTCTCAATGAACACATTCAAATCCTCTTGAAACAAAATAGCCAATAATACTCCGTAGAACTTCCCAAAAAAATTTTACTTCAATGAAATTTAAATCTCTCTATAATATCTTAAGTATTCATACATTAAAACTTTAAAATGATATTGTGGGACATATAACATGGAAAAACTACAATACCCTTTTTTGGTGCTTTAACCACTAGTTGTTTAACCACCACAACCATTATTCCTTCAGTTTAGTATAAATCAAACACATTTTCCATTAATGAATTATCTATCAAATCACTTATTCCTTTTAGAGAAAATATTAATAACTATGTGATCCATTTACCAAAAACCTTAATTTCTGTAGTATAAAACTAATATAATCAATGTAATTCTATAAATTGATCACGATTGAGTATTTTTACCCTGAATCTGATGATGTATATCCACAACTTTTGGATAATTTTTGAAAATTGGACTTCATATGATCAACTTCTATACAAATATATGTCACAATGTCAATATAATGAACTCTATTAAAAATTATAGTTATTTATTTAATATTTCCAACACACCTAAATATATTGTACATGAACTTTTAATGATGATCCCTTTCTTCCATCCAACTAAAATACATGCCTCAACTTGACTGTGATCATGATGGCACGCTATCATAATTTTTTTGATAATTGTCCTCTAAATAACCTCTAATCCAAAAAATCATTCAATTTCATCAAATTAAGAACTTATAATAATGATAATCATGTATCATGCTAAAAATCAAATATAGTATTTCTTGTATCCCTATTTAAGGACATGTCCCTAAAAATAACAAAGATTCCATCCCCCAAATATAAAAATATTAGAAAAGTTTATTTCATAGTACCACATCCACCAATAAGATATTTTTTCATTAAAAAATAATAGAACATCATCATTTAATTTTTCTAGTATTACTACCGTAAAATCATTATCTATACTAGAATATATATACAAGTAAATTCAACAACTATTTCAACTAAAACACGGGTAACTATCCTACGTCATATCCTTATTATTTCATTTTTTTCGTTATTTAGTAAGTTCGACTGGATGTGTCAACTTATCAAGTTTTAATCTTATTATATTTCTATATCATATATTTTATATTCAAACAACCATCTTAAACAAAACATGATTTATAAAAAAAAGAAATAACATCTCAAACATCATCATCCATAAACTGAGAAACTTGTTCCTACTTCTAGACGATGAACTGAACTCACCTTCAGCAATAATTCAGACATGAGCATGAAATTCATGACCAAACCTATACAACACAAATATTTAGGAAAAGGATCCTACCTTGATGTGGAACTAATGGAATTCCCAATCCACATGGTCAGGTGAAAATTGGATAGGCATCAATAACTAACTTTTTAAAAATGATTTTTCGGTAAAGTTTTAAACATAAGGAAACATATAGAAAGATAATTATGGTATTAAAATAAAAATTAACAACATAAAATTGGAATAAATAAAGAAAAATAAGATCTAAAACACAAAATAAATCACCGTAATTGAGTATGGAAACAACCCATCTCATTATGATATATTTTCACCATAAAAATAGGAAACCCTACCAATGAACATACCCAATTATACCATAAAGTAACTTGATTTTATCAAAATCTCATGATACAAGGGATACATACACCCAAATATTTAGACAAGGTTTGAGAAAATAAAATCCAATAGGATCCAACCAAGTGTTTCTTAAGAATAATTTATAATATAAACTAATTATTCTCAATTAAACAAAACAATCTATACAATAAAATCTTCACAATTTATTTCAAAACATATAAATTCAACCATTAAAAACTTATCAAACACTTCCAAATAAACTAGTTTTCAAATAATTTATATAATTATTAGTTTTTCAAAGCATATTAATTAAACATTTTGTTGAATAGTATTATGGAAATTGTACCTTCAGTATTTTTGATTTGGGGTAGTGAGGATCCTCATCTGGGTTTTTCTGACCAGAGGTAACATATTGCACACATTAACCAAGAAATATTTATCCATTGGGTAAGAGTACACTCTTGAAATTTTCGTCCAACCATAATTTTAGTCCTCATGTTGTATACATTACCTAGAATAATGGTCCTTGGTGCTAAGAATCAACTCCTGGAAGTGGATCCCTACCACAACAATGATCACAAAAGGTTTATAATTTTTAAAAAATAAATTCATTAAATGGGTATTTAACATATGTATAGTCATAAAACCATTCCAACCATATAAAAAATTATTTTAAATACATTTTAATTTAAAAAAAGTAAAGTGAAAATCCATTTCATAATAATTCTATAGTACAATCATATTTTTGAAAATCATTCCTTAAAAACCATTATAAAAAATATATAAATTTTTCCTTCAAAAAATTTTATAATACAATTAAATATGATAAACCCATAATGGTTTTTAGGATAAGAAAATTATTTGAAACCAATTACCTTGAAACACTTGTAATTTCATCTATAAAAATAGATCCAAAAACAAGAGATAGGAAGGGAATGAAGAAACAAGAAGGGGATCCCTAAAACCAAAATTCCTAATTTGAAATATAGATCCAATAATTTCCCCTTGATTTTATGGATTATCTATATCAGGAAACAAGAGAAACATAAAAAATAAAATTATATATTACCAAATTAGAGTTAGACATACCAAAAGAGGATCAAAAATTTGATAGGAACTTCAATCCACTAAGTATTTTAGTTGGGAGGTCCAAATTTTTTGAAATGGATCCCCATAAATCTTATGGATTATGTATAGGTTTTGGGAGAAGGAAGGAATAATAAAATGTTAGTTGTGGATTAAAATTAAAATTTGGATCCTACTTTTCAAACAGAGATCATTGTCACTAGATACCCCATGGATCCCACTATTTGGTTGGGGTATTCATTGGTTTTCCAGTAGGGACCAGTGGGCCAGTCTATGGTTGTAGAAAAAATTTATGAAACCTAGATTTTCCACTCACTAGCTGATGGCTATTAATAGGTGCTTTTTTGGCTACAAGAAGAATTATTATAACCCTAGGACTCCCACTAGCTTGCAGATGGTAGGTTACAACAGAGATGATGGACATCCTCTAGCCATTGTCAGTAATAGATAGTCCACCATCTTGATGATGTCCCTCACCGAAATACTATATATTTTTATTAACTATAAAATCTAGCCCACACTTATAACAACACTTAATATACACCCTTGAACCCCCCATGAAAGATAGAAAATAACCAGAAAAATCCAAGAATCAAGAAAAATAAGAAGGTAAGAAAATAATATAGTGATTTTACCTGAAAGAAACACTATATTGTTGAAATTATACCAAAAAAAATTCTTTATTTAAAAACAAATATAAGTTTACATTTTTTAATACAAAAATAGGATATTCCTTCACTCATTCATTAAACACTAATTAACACATGTGTATGTAGTTTTCAACCATACCGCCACAAAACTTGGTCCAATATGATATACTTACAACATAAAACATTTACTAGAGAATCAAAAATTATAAATTATTTATTAATCATAAAATATTAGGTCTAAATTTGAGGTATTCCCAATTTATAACATGATATGGGTCATGTTAAAACTTATTAGGTTGATACACATGTAAAAATTGTGATTGAAGACAACTGAGGTAGTAAATATAGGAGAAAATTTATGTTTCAAATCCATTCAATAATCTTAAAAAGATCCACCTACTATAGAGTCCACTTAAATTTCTTCTTAAGTCATTAGTGAACCAACCAAGGAGAGACATTCAGAGACATCTGGTTATAGACTAAAAATTAAAAAGGATGATTATGATGATCTATAAATGTTTTTTATGGATTTGATCCATCTCCAAAATTGATGAATCATATGAATATTTTTTGTTATTTCCTGAAGAAGACTTCTTCAATATAATGATGATTCGATGACCTATGAATATCATAATGGTGAGATATAGATTCAACCATAGAAATCTTTAAAAGTTTCAAAATTTATTGAAGATCAGCTTTTATTATTAAAGGAAAACTCAACCAGACCCAAATGGTCATTCCAAGAACATGAAAATTTCCAGATATAGGTATGGATAATATTACCTTTAATTTGAATTTATAATTAAATTTTTCTATCCATATTAGGATTATATATTGTACAAAACTTATCTTGTGATCCTGGATTTCCTTCCAAAATTGAGAGTTAAAACTAGGATATATATATATATATAAGATAATAGATATGGGAATCCTTTGAAACCTAAAGATCTCATGAAAATGTAATATTACCAAGTATTCCACCCCTTTGGTGTCTTGAATTAGTAATAAATGAGTTAAATTAGTTAAAAATTCAATCACTACCCAAATGGAATTCTAACCTAAGGGATCTTGAGGCAAGAAAATAATAAATCAATTGATAACTCATTCCATTTCTTTTTTGGGATATGCAGATGTTGAAGTAAACCAAAAATATTTTCATGCTCAACCTTAATTTTTTATTAGTTTTAGCATCAATATAAGAATTTAACAAGGTACCATTTCATACAAGGCCACAAAAATTGTTAATTCATGTCATAAAACTTCCTTTTAGTTTCAGGGTATATGTCACACTAAGAAAAATAACAGCCACCCATCACTACATTTTTAATTGGAAAAATAATAGTGTACCGGTTCCTGGAGTGAAAAATACCTTCCAAGGAGAGTGAAAATTTACTAATGGTCTCTCCACTATATAATTAATCTCTAATATTCCATAACTCGTTTTCCTTCTATTTCACCTAAAGTATCATATCAATAAGAGAGGAACTTATTTGAATAATTTCCAAAAAAAATATTTGAATAATTTTCAAAAAATTATTGAACTCTTCAAATAGGACGCCCAAGTTCATTAGATCAAAGAGACTCATCAAGTTCTATTTATCCATTTTTTCATTCCCATCCTGAGAAGGAAACATAGTATATAGATCATAAGAAACAATATTACCTATATTAGGACTATATGAAATGTAAAAGTTGATCGACTATAGGTATTCCAACTATATTATATATCATAGGTTCAAATATTTATAGGAGAATATGTACCCTAATGTGTTATGTTCATATTAAAAAATGATGTTATCACTAAAAGATAGTGCCTATATCAATTAAGGGATAAAAATGGTTGTTTGTTATGAATCATGTGTGGGAGAAATATTTTCATGAGGTCAAAGATGATGAGAGACATATATGACCACATGATCTACCTATATTAGTAAATAGGAAAAACCTACAATTAAAGAATCACTGTAAAACATGTACCCATTTCTGAACAACCATAGAGTCAAAATGGATTTGAGATCAAGCACCACATCAATTCATCAATGGATGTGTGAAAATTCAATTCTCACAAGAACATCTCCCCTTCTAATGAGATAAAAGTCAAACATGGTGAAAATATTAGGAAATTATTCATGAAATGCTTATATTATTCTGCCAAACCTAGGTTTCTTCAAAAAACAAATACATTTAGCAGTTCTTCCCATGAAATGAAATTTATCACCTTTTTAGGAAAAAAATAGATACCTTACACTGAGACCAATTCTCTTAATAATTTAACTTCTTTGATTTATAATTGGATTTCTTATAATTTTCAATATAGGCAATGATCCCTTAAGATACCCAAAATATTCTTAGTGATACACATGAACATATTTGATATTTCATTATATTATAATGTTATACATAAATACCATTAAAAATTTGTAAATATACTTGTGTAATATTTGGTTCATTGGTTAAATGAAGACTATAGGAGTGTAAGTTAGGCCAAATGGCATCACAAGGTACTCAAAATTCCCATACCTTATCCTAAATATTGTATTTATAATATATTACTCTTTTATCCTACTCTAGTAATCACCAAACCAAAGATCAATAAATAATAACCACTTTTACCCTTTCAATTAATAAAAAAATTAATTTAGGGAAAAGGGAAATTGTTCTTGGTTATTACCCGACTCAAATTTCAATAATCCGTGCATAAGAGTATATTTTCCCCCACCTTCTTAGAAAAGTGAATTAGAGACACCAAGGGTAACACACTTAGGCTTATAAATCTCTTGGATCTCAAATCTTCAAATTAAATTTCTAGCACATTCAACTCATCTGGAGCCATACTGTATGATGGAATTAATATTAGCTAAGTTCTTTGAACTAATTCAATTGATAAATCTACATTATTCTCTATTGAAAAACAAGAAAATTCATTTGGAATCGCCTCATAAGGTTTATAAACTACTAGTGGAATCTCACCATAGAAAGATTCATGACATAATTTGGCCATAACGAAGATATAAATTTACGAATATTTGGGAAAATTGATCCATCCTAACTAGACCTTGGGTCCCACTATTCTTGAAATACATGGTATTTTCCTTTAAGGGTAGTAAAATAAAAACATCAATAATAACAATCGATTCATGATTTTTGAGTAATCAACCAACCCATCATAATAATGTCTTTAAGGAGGATAAAATCAAGGAAAAGAAATTCCTAAATTAGATCAACATTAAACATAAAATAAGATCCCAAGGGGAATCATAAACCCATTTACTTATTCTTTTATAGAGGAATCACCACCTCTATAAAAAATGATATGTGTTCAATTAAAATTTTTAAATGATCCACAACACTTTTTTAAATGAAATTGTTAGAGACATGTATATCTAGTAAAGTATTTAATAAAGTCGAAGAAAAAGAAATGGTTCCTCTCACAGTCATATGACCCACTTAAACTTCCATTGGAGAATCTCATACTATGTTAAACTACTCTATTTCATAGGCCTATAGTAGGAAACCTTTTATCATTGAAGAATATAACTACATCATAGATCCTCTAGTCACCAACAATCCTATACTAGAGTATGGAAAAGAGAGAGTCTAACAAAATATATTTATATGACTACAACATCCACATAAGTTTTAGATTCACATATAGGTATGGGTTAAAAATAATTCACATACCCCATGATAACACACTGGTAATGGTTTATACCACTAACTACTACTAAAGGTGAAATATAAAACTTCTATGAAGCACCTCTATTTTTTTCATAGGTAAAACTTCTTTAGCTTCCTCTTTCCTTTATACGAACCATTAAATCTACTACTTCAGGTATGAGTAACTCTAATAAAACCAAACTTTATAGCCTAGTAAATATCTAGAATCATCACCATTTCCACCCCATTAGCATATGTAAAAAAATTTATCATGAAAACATATCATGTAGAATGACTATTTGAAACCACTGATCCATCATCTTCTCATTCTAAATAACTTTTGGTGAAAATGAGAAAGCTCGGTGAAGCAATTAACATATTACACCATGATCAAATTCACTTGATCAAGGTTAAATAAATCTATATATTTTAACAAAGTTAACAAATATACACATAATCTCTTGGTGAAGATATCTGTGATTTATTTCCACTCAAATACCTCTAACATATCTTCCAAAACTACTAAATCCCAGCACCTTCTACTCAGGAATTCATGATTGAAGAAAATAATACTCACCTTAAAAAATATGGAGTCACAAGGAATATAATGATTATTTTGATTTTTCATAACAAGTATTTAGAAATCGGGATATCATTCATCCCATTTATAGAAAATGGTTCTTATGAAGAAACTCTTGAGATCAGTTCTGATCTTAATACATTCGAAGTTATTCATCTCTATTCAGATCAGTGATTTGTGTTGCACCATGGTGCATATCTTAGAATATATACACTATGTATTTGATGAGTTTTTAATCCACTAGAGGGTTATATACCAAGGTACATTATTAGTTTCCTCCAGAGTATTTTCTTGATGTCTTAGAAGAGAATAGTGCCATACAAAATCAAGAAAAGAGAAGGAAGAACATGAGGCCCAAGAATAAATTACATCATGATAAAGCACAATAAAACTAGAATCATAGAGGAAAATGGAAAATAATAGAAAAATTAAGTCACTATATATCCCAAAATATATACTTTCCAACCATCCATGTTAAATTTTGGATCATCCCGATGAGAGATGTACATACACTCACTGACAACCTTCCCCTTGAGTCCCAACAATCTTATCTCCAGTCTACCAAGACATCCCAACATGCATACTGAAAATGATAATAGAAAAACCTATATATGATACAAATTTTACAATAATAAACCAAGATTATACAACTCTCTAGGAACATGATCCACTCCTACCATAGACTAAATGACAACCCCGATCCCATCGGGCTGACGACCACACCTGGGTATCTATAACCACATTTTTAGGGAATATTTTTATAAAATGATCATAAAATAAGGTGGAATATATAAATTAAATATTAATATTAAAATATCATTTAACAATAGAAAATTTATATAAATAAGGAAAAATAAGTTCCAAACCAAAACCAAACCAAGGTAAACATGTAACGAAACAACCCATCTGCTCATGGCATGTAATCACCATTATAAACCCACACTCAGCTAAGAAAAAACCCACTTCCACCCTATTTATCATTTCCTTTATCTATATTTGTTAAATCATGGTTAACCTACACCCAAATTTATATTCAGTGGGTGAGAAAACATGTTTTTCAGGATCTTACGAAGTGTTTTATAAGTAATCCTTTTAATGTAAACCAATTATTCTCAATTAATCAAATCCAAGAATGAGATAAAATATTCAAAATTTATTTACAAACATGGAAATCCACCCTTTAACAACTTATAAAACATTTTAAAATAATCTAGTTGTCAAATAATTTATACAATAATAAGTTTATCAAAGTATTTCAAGTAAAAATTCTAAAAAAGAACATCGAAATCAAACCTAGGGTAGATTAGTTCAAGGGTATAAAGTATCCTCATATGGTTTTTGGGATAAAAGGTCACATAGTACACAAATTTCCATTGAAAAATGTTCCTTGGGGGTAAGTTTACACTCTTGATAATGTCTCCCTAATCTAACATTATGCCACCTAGTGCACACTTTATGCTAGAATAATGGTCATAAGATTAATATTTCACATCTGAGAGTGGATCCCTACAATAATAATGATAAAACTTGGATTATGAATTTTTAAAACTAAACTCATTTCAATGTAATTTCACATATAGATAACCACAAATCCTTTTAAACCATAGAAAACATGATTTAAATCTTTTCTCATTAATCAAACTGAAGGGAAAATTGATATCGTAATAATTCCAAAAATTAATTGTATTTAATAAATAATTATTTTAAAAAATCCAAAAAAAATCATGATAAATTCATAAATTAGGATTTCAACCCATTTTAAAAACTAATTTATCATGATAAATAATGAATTGTTTATAAAAAAATACCTTATGTGAAACTACCTACCATGAAACATATTGAATTTCAACAACTGAAATGAAACCCAAATCTAGAGATAGAAAAGCTTAAAGTAAGAAGGAGATACCTAAAACCATAATTCCCAATTAAAAACATTTATCCAATGAATACCCGTGGGTTTTTGGTTGATCCATAATAGTAAGAAAAATTAATATATAAAGGAAGAGGATCTTAAACCAAATCAAAGTTAGATGTACCAAAAGAGGATCAAAAATTCAATCAACACTTAAACTTACCAAGAATAGAAGTTATGAGTGACAAATTCCTCCAACTAGAGCCCCAAAAATCATATAGGGTGATTTTATGTTGAGGGAGGAGGAACGATGAATAAAAAGGATTCTAGTAAAACCTTATAATAAGGCCCTTACTTTTCTCGGAATGATTGGTATCACCAGAAACATGGTGGATCCCATCAAATCATTGGTGGTGACTATCCAACTAGCTGATGGTTGCAGGAAGAGTGCATAAAACCCATATTTTCCATCAGTTAATTAATGTAAAGGAATTGATGAGCTAGTAGTTGTAGAAATAATTCCTGCAATCATAGAACTCCCATTGGTGGGATGATGGCAGGTCACCATCGAGTTGATGTACTTCCTAGAGCATGGGTTTTCCAGGGTAGTCTTTATACTGGCTAGTAACCCACACCAGCTAGATAGTGCACCATATGTGGCCTTTCCATCTATGGTATTATGTCTACCCATACAATAAATCTCAAGTGATACCCCTATCACTTGACAAGGATAGAAATAAATAATAAATAACTAGGCATTGATAAGAAAAAATGATAAAAAAATAAGAGAGTTATCTTAGCTGAAAGAAACACAGAAAAATAACAATACAAATCTTAATTTATGAGTTTGAATATGATTAACCATGTTTTTATGTTAAATAAAATCAAGTGTGCATAATTTTAAAGAGTAACCTATATCGTGTATCTTGTGAACTAATCCCATAACATATTTTCATATTGTATACACTCTACTTTATTATGAATAATATTCCTTACTCATATTAAATAAATCAAATATCTCCATATATGTTAACACACATAGTCCTCCCACCCTATGACATGCATGCACCAAATCATGAAATTTCTATATGTTGGTGATTTCCTTTGGTTACATTGGTGGATAGATCATAATAAATATTATTAACAAAAAAAACAAGAAATATTTACTTAAAAGTATATAAATTTCATAATAATTCTATTTTGGGTTACTTGAACAGAAAATATTCAAGACATCCTCTATAAATAGATAATTGGAACCAACAACCTCAGTTGAACATGAAATAATAAAAACATTCAAAAAAATATTTGACAAAAAATACAATAACATAAGCACTTTTGACTTAAAATTACCTTTTTATTATTTCCACGCACTTTTAAAGGAAATGTGAGAAACGTCACAAAGAAGAATCACAAAAACATCATGAACTAAAGGATATAGTCGAACCATTGGATTTTTTTGGCATCAACAGCATAAAAAATATCACTTTAAATAGTTTAAACTATATATCAAACTATATCCCTTCTCATAGAGAGTTGACCAAACACCACACCACCATATTATAATTTTTTTTAGAAAATACTATCCCTCTGTGATAATAATTATTTTGTACATGATAATGATTTATTTTCCCACAATTATCTTTTGTATGTTTAACTTTCTAAGATTCTAATCCCCCTCTCTATGAAATCACAATATTTAGATTACAAAAATATAAATTATGTATAGAGTTCTATATTTAATCTCCCACTATGAAAATACTCCAAATTAATATTAGGGTTCCATGAAAAATTATTAAGAGAGTAGCGTAGGTAGAATATGATGTTTGTCACGAACCAGGCTGGGTCATCATCTGACCCGGTGCCTGACCCAGTATACGACATGGATCGAAGGGTATTTCCGATCCCCATGGGCAGGAAACTAGTTTCGGGCACAACAATGAGGCGGTTGGGAACGATTTATCCCAGAAAATATAGATAAATAATCGACATAAACTAAAAAAACTAGCTAAAAACTTTCAATTGAAAATAGAAAAAAAATGGAAAGTTAAACATACCTTCAAGTGACCTCGTGGGTCACCACCAAACACAGAAACAAGCTTACGGAAAGAGAGATCCAAAATAAGAACCTGAAACTGAAAATATAAAGTAAGTGTGAGAACTAAGATGCTCAGTAGGAAAGCCAAGACACAACAACTCCCTATGACACTGCCTTTAATATGAAATCCAAATAATGCTAGTTTAAAAATAAGGCATAATAAAATAACATTGTTCACTCTTTAAATTCAAATAACAAGCTTTAATTTCCAAGAAAAACATTTCTCTCCACTTTTCAAAATAGGTTTTTGAGCATGCATTAACATTTCAAAATTTAAGGAGACCAATTTAGACTCAAATATGGTTTTCACAAAAGAGGTAACAAGAATGAAACAATTGAATTTAAAATTGTTTCACAAGCACCATGGGAAGTCCCTAAGCAGTTAGTGTTAGTTTGGGACCTTGGATCTTCGTTTCTCGATGAAACGTGGCTTAGAATACCATGACCCTCAAAAAACATGGCTTAGAATACCATGACCCTCAGAAAACGTGGCTTAGAAGACCACGACCCTCAGAAAACGTGGCTTATAAGACCACGACCCTCAGTCATTCATATGTTTAGTTAGTGTTGAAATCTTCAAACCTGTAGTGAAACCGGGTCAAGTCACCTCCGGAACACTAGCCCACAAGTCCTAGTTTACCCACCTAGATACCCAGGTTTCTCATTGTGATCTCTTTCAAGTGGTGGTGAGTTTTAATAAAAATAACATACATGAAAACATATTTCTCTTTATTCAAAAAACACACCCACCCTCTCACCACTGATCTCCCCCCTTGGTCTTATCCCCCATTCTCTATCTGTCACACAAAAATTCACAAGCCTCTTTACTAGGCACATATCACAAACCACACATAAACACTTACATCACATTTCTCAAACTAGGGGAATGTCTCAAGTGGGGTTTTCCAATTTTGAAAACCAACTCAAAGTTCCAAATGGTCCTCATCACATTACAAGGAGTATTCATAATTTTGGAACACATGAAGGCATTGTATTTTTAAAACAAACATAAAATCACACTTACAATGAATTAATCATTTTTAGGAAATCAAATCATCTTTTATTCCTACATTCACACCATAAATTATTTTGAAAATCACTTTGGAATACCTTTGAAAGTCAAACATGTCATTTCACTTTTACAAAAAATTCAAACAAAAGACCACACTCCTTTTGGAAATACCCATTTCATGTTCAAATACACAGGAGACCACTTTTTAATAACCATAACCATATATATAGTGCATATTAATTTCATATAAAACCATGGAAATAACTCTAAAGAAACATCTAGAAAAATTGAAAACTCTAATTAAAGGTAAAGGCATAGGCAACCTACCTCAAATCATGAAGCTTCTAACAAAGGAATCCCAAGACCACTTCGCATACATGCATATAAATTTTCATGCATATACATACAAGCAGGTCTCTGTTGGAGACGACTCAAACCTCCAAGGCAGGGACCGCTCACTAAACATATAATTAAATAAAATGATTAAACACCTCAAACATTTTATAAAACATTTAAAAATAGAATATCAAAATTTTACATCCAAAATACACTCAAAACATCCTTTCTGAAACCAAACGTACCAAGATGCAACACCAAAACACCAATTGTGTCCTACACACATTTTAATAGATGAACTGCATAGATAAAAAAACGCTGATAAACAACTCAACATGGGTTTTTCCCCAGAATATTTTCATGTGCAACGTATAAAAACACTAATAGAAAAAGAAAATGCACCAAACCCTCAAGCAGAACTATATTCGCAGCATGGAAAATAATTAATAAATTATTCAAACAACTTATAAATTATTGACAATAAACAAAAAAGGATTTTCACATACAAAATAACAAATTTTCACATGAAAGACTCATCTTTAGGTAATTTCACATAAATCAATTATTATAAACATTTCAATTGTGTACATAAAAGGAATACATAAGTATATATATATATATATATATATATATATTTCTTAGTGCAACTAAACTCAAAACCACAAACACACTTCAAATATACTTCAATTTTCACATCAAATTGCACCTAAAATTTAAATAACACATTAGCACAAAGAAAATAAATTAAGGAACATGATAAATTAATTACGCAAAAAAATTAATTCGTCAAACAACACATATATGAAGAAACACATACCTTCGTTATCAAAACTTCGTAACTACAGTGCACAAAATCTGTCGCATGACAACTACACCACAAGAAATACAACTAAGCCCTAAGAACATGCAATCGGATCAATTACACCATAAATGAACCAAACTCCAACCAAAACCTAACCAGAAAAAATACCCAAAATTCAAGATCAACTCAGGTCGAGGAGAACGCACCTACGGTGAGGGTGTGGGAGGTTGGCTGAAGCTTCGAGGAGGCTGTCAGTGTACCGAAAGAAGGCTTTCTGAGGTGCAGGGGGAGCGGGTCGGCCGGGTGAGGTGGCCCAGTTTGCTGGAGGAGGTTGAACCAGAGAGGAAAGCAAGGGAAGGTGTTACGTGCGGGCATCCGGCCGGAGGGGGGAAGGAGGTTCTGGTGAGTTAGGCGCGATGAGGGGAGTCTGGTGAGTTTGGCATGATGAGGGGAGGTCGCCGCCGAAGCACAGGGGCCTGGCCAGGAGGTCGCACCACACAGGGATCCAGGGGGGCTTCTGTCTTGGGTAGGGTTAGGAGGGGAGAGGGGGGTCCATGCGGGGCGGGTGGAGTGCAAGAGAGGAGAGAAAAGAAAAAAGAGAGAAGGAAAAAAAGAAAAGAGGCAGAGAGAAAAAAATAAAATAAAAGAGGGAAGAAAAAATTGAAGGAAATAAAATAAAATAAGAGGATAAAAAATGAGGAATAAAAAATAAAATACAAATAAAATAATAAATAAAAATTAAAATTAATAATAAATTTTTTTTAATACTAATAATAAAACTAAAAATAACAAAACCATAATAATACAAATAACCAAACTAATAAAAATATCATTATTATTGGGGTCGGACAGCATGCACGATAATGTGCAAGGAGGTACACCCAATTAATAACACATCTAATAATAAGTCATTCCCTAATTAATGATAGACACTACACACGATCGCGCGCATGGACGTGCACCCGTGTATGAAACCAAATTTCCTTTAAATTAAAATCATCACAACTAGAAACTCAAAAAAAGAAGCCCAAAATAATTAAAATAAAATAAAGCATCGGTCAGGGTGTGAAAATTCTCCCCACCATGACACTTTCTGCCCCCAAAAATTCCTAGAAGACTTAGTTAACCCAAGTTTCCAAACATGAACGTGAATATTCCTAAAATAAAAATTCAATCACTCGAAGACCGAGCTTTAAAAATTCCCATGACATGAAATTTAAAAGATATCAAAACCAGAATCACCAAGAAAGAACCAACATCAAGGAATTCACCTCCAAACACAACTACAACATGGAACACCCCAACCCCTAACTTAGGGATTACCAGGGTAGCTCAAGATCTCCAAGAAAAAACATCCAATGACCCATTATCTGAGCTAACCAATTAGCATGGTCATGGTCGGGGGGAGAGGAAGTAAGGGGTTGCCCTGCCAAGCGCACTTTGAAAACAGAGTCTTCCACAAGCTCTTCTTATGGTGGTCTCCCCACCGTATTAGAATTATTGTCCAACATTGGTTCTCTAAACCAAAATGACTCACAAGCCCAGTCAAACCGTTAACACTTGCTTGACCCTCGAAGATCCCCAAGTTAAACCAAACCAACACAGGAAGAGATTCTAGCGAGACTCATAATGGGTCTCGCCACCATTTTGTAATTTCCTAACACCACAGAACCCATTTCGGGCATTCCCAATTTACTTTGAGAAATAATAAGTGAACCCTTCATCACGAACCCACCAACATGGGCTAATTTCACATAAAATTGCCACAATGAACAACACTCCACCACATGAGATGGTTTTGATAGTAGAAACTCCTAACCTAGCGGCAAACTGGACAGGTGCGTGTTAATCCCACAAGACAAAAGCATCTACTAGATGAGTACAATTATGATCCCTAACTATAGAGACCCGAAGCTTGACGTACATGGAAATTACATTACTTTTTCAGAATAATTATTACATAACAAAAACAAACACCAAAGGACCGTAATAGTTTAGTGCCTTTGGAAACTTGGAACATAATCTTCTAATCTTGGTGAAAGATCCTCAACATCTCCCATAAAGATCTTCCCTTTTTTTCTTACCTAAAACCTTTCCTTATATCCTAGGGAAAAGAAAACATAAAAAAGGGTGATCTCAAATGCTCAGTAAGGGTATGCATGGATAAAATAAAACAAATCATATACATTTGAACTTAAAAACATGAACATAATGTTTAAACATCAAAAGCTTGAGTAATGACATACAACATGGAAGTACATAAGGCATAGATCATAAAGGAACATAAATCATGATAAAATAGCATGGGAAAAAACATGTAATTGTGGAAACCATTAAGCAAATGATATGATTTCCGTAGTAGCCAAGGCATTGCTTCCAAGACCATCTTAGTGGACAAAGTCCCTTTCTGAATCAAGTTCACTCCTCGTTCCAGTCTTGTAACACTGAACCGGATTAACTTACCATTCCATCCATGTCTATCTCATGAGATATAAATCTTTACCCAATGAATTGGAGTGATATATAGGTCCCACACATATCATAATGATACCATTCTTATGTGTGTCACAAAATCATAAATCATACATCATTGCATTACCCATGTAATAGAAATGGGATTCTTAAACATCGTGACATCATAAAACAATTCATATAAGATAAAGGAATTCATAAAAATAATTCAATCAAAACATAATCAAATCAATGTAATAATAGGGATATAAACTGAACCCTATATTATCTTAGATGGAAAATAATTTTGATAAAACACTTGAACTCTATTCTTGAGGAAAATATCCTTTATACTTCAAAAACGTTTTTCCTTTCTTAACATGTCATACAATTTTAAAATAAAAGAAGTTGATTAAAATTAAACTTGAAAACTTGTAAAGGAAGATTCTTGGAAATAATTTTTTAAAAATCCATTCATTCTGTAAAAGTTAAAAAAACATTCTTCTCGTACTGATGTCGAAAAAGTCAAAAAGTACCTCGTACGAAAAACGACAAAAGATTCCTTTCATATCTTTTAATAAAAACTCACCAAAGTATAAAATTTGATTTAAAAAATTGTAGGAGGATATAAATAATATTACATATTGAGGAAACATGTATGTGGATGATAAATATTTCCCAGTAAATTCTGAAGTATAAACAATCTCGGATAAAAATTGAGATTGCGATATTGTCCCTTACCTTAGGTCCGATATGCTTCGTATGGATCTCAACCTCCTATATAATGATTTAAATAATGTAATTGACTTATTAAATAGTCATATTAATTGTTATGATATCATATATGTTTCACTTATGACTTTATATTACCCGTTCTTTTTTAAATTCAATGTAAAAGTAGTGTTTTGGGTAAAATCATTTCATTTATCGTATGTGTTTCGACTTTTCGTTCTTGATATTATTACTTATATCCTGATTTAAATAATTCCAGAATATAAAACATGATTTATATATATTATATATTCATCATATACATATATATTATAGATCAATAAAAGGAATGAAATACACCGTTCATGGAGACGGTAGGTCGTACGTACGGATGAACGCTGTTTTTGTTTCCTTGTTGAATTGAATGAAATTAAATAGATGACATACATATATATATACATAAATAAAGTAGAATTATTATGTAATATATTTCATTATTATTCATTATATATACTTTATAATCATTCTTGAATGTTTAATCATGGAAAATGAATCTCATCGCGTTCGTGGAGACGGTAGTCCGTACGTATGCACGAGCGATGATATCATTCTCATGATCATGGAATTGTATTGGAGTGTATGTATACTATTTCAGAATCAATATAACTTTACAATAATCATATATAGTCATTATTTACACCATTATACCCATCCAAGTAAGGTGTTGGTGGAAAATATATTACACCATGGCGTGGAGACGGTATTCCGTACGTACGCACGTGTGGTGATTTCGTTTTCCATAGGATGGATAGATGGTGAAATAGGGTTGTTTCATACTTATAATAACATATCAGTTTATGAGTGATACTTATTTTATTACTTCATAATGAAACAACTAAAGAATAAGTGGAAGAAGAAATAAAGTTGAAATAATCGGTAACGGACATTACCTCTTCTTTGAAGCATCTCTTTGAGACCTCCTCTTAGGGCACTAAAATTGGTCTTTTAAGAAGACCAGAATCTCTAGGATGTTTCTATTAAAGTGGAGAAGATAATTTGGCAGGTTTTGGACGAGTTTTAAGGCTCAAAGTGGTGTGAGGAAGAGAGGGAGGAGGTTCCCTTTTATAAGGGTGGAGAGGGGCACCTTTGGAAAAATTAAAAATATTATTTTATTATAAAGTCATATTCGGTTTTTAATAGCTTCAAATTGATTTATTTCGAAGATAAGGTGGGTATGGGTCTAAATCCTCTCATCCAATAGAATTTAGACAAGTTTAGGTTTGTATTTTAACCTTATCATTTAGATTTAACTCGAAGTTAGATAATTTAACTTTTACAGTGTCTTCTTGTTTCTTACACTATAAGATTAATAAACTTACTATAATAAGAAAAACGAATCCCAAGTTGTTTATTATTAATATATATAACCTTATCTAAGTCATTTGGCCGAATGTTATATTTTTAGGAATAAAATAACAATTAATAATATAATATTTGCTTTAAAAACTATTTTATGTCAATTTTGACACTATTTGGTAATTGATTTTTTATGAAACTCATAACAGAATTATTAGTTCTAAAAAAGTTAATTAAATCAAAACTAACATGTCATATTAACCTATAAAATTAGTGAAATTCATAAAAAGTCTCAAATTACATTTATTTGGGTATTTATAATATCAATTATGTCAATATTTCATTAATTAAATAATTACTGCATTATCTTTGTGTTATAAATAAATTATATTATTTAATGTCTAAAAATTATAAATAAAATACCATTATGTAGTAAATCTTTTCAGATTTCTAATTAATATTTATAGTCGAATTTATCTTATGCATAACCCTATATTGAAAATTATTTAGTTATTAAACTATGATTTTAACTATTTTAACCCTTCTTTAAATAAATTAATAATAAATGTCCTAATCTAATCCAAGTGGGCCTAAATGGTCATATGTTATTCCTAAGGTTGTTTTTGGTCTAATTACACTTATCCAATAGAATTAGGACATGTGTTAGGGTAATAATAATATCATTTTTACCCTTAATTACCCTATTTACTTTTAACCGTGGTAAAACAAAGTAAAAAGTTACTATTCACCAAAAATTATTTTCATCTCATTGAACCACATTTTAGTCCTTGATATTAACTTTTTATCTCGGATTTTCGAAATTCCACTCACAGAAGTAGTAAAATTAAGTTTTATGTGAATTTGGAAATTCTCCTAGGAGGTAGGTAAAAGACGGTGAAAAGTTCAATAAAATTTTTATATATCTAAAATTATTATAAAATGACTCCAATAACTTAAATTGAACTTATATAGGTATTATGTATAAATTTTGACATAAAATAAATTTAAATAAAATAAATAATTATTTAAATAAAAAGTTGGTTTTTGAATAGTAACCCAGTGTTTTCACTATTCATCAAAAATTGAATGTTTTCAGAAAAATACCAAAAATTCACCAAAGGCTAATTTTGATATTCTGAATCCAAAAATGAAGTCCATTTTTAAAGATAAAATTTCAAAAAGTGGTTATTACTATTCATAATGGCTAGTTTATATAACATATCGTTGTTTAGCAAAACTCGGTATTTCGTACAACACATGCTATAGTGGAAGGTCGTGATTGCATGTAATGCAAGCCAAGTCAGGGATGTGTGTTGTGAAAGATCCTTACCTTAAGTCCGATTTGCTTCGTACGTGTCTGAACCTCCTGTATAATGATTTAAATAATGTTATTGACTTATTCCAAAATCGTACTCGTTATTATGATATCATATGTGGTCATATTCTTAGCTTCTTATTAGAAATATTTCATTGTTACTTATTATTCGGGTGTTTATTGCTTTTTGTTATTATGCATGTTTTGTCGAATAAATTCGTATTCTTATTTTACATTATAGATACCTCATTTCCATAATGGTATTAGTGTAATATATATCATATTTATTCATTCAATTCATTTATATAATCATTATGAAATGAAAATCATGTAGAATGAGTCGCATAACATCATGGAGATGGTAGGCCGTACGTACGCACTAGCGATGATATCATTCCCATGATCGTGGAATTGTATTGAAGTGTATGTATACAATTTCAGAATCAAAATCCATTTATAAAAATCATATATAGTTATTATTTACACCATTATAGCCATCCAAGTAAGGTGGTGGTGGAAAATAGATTACACCACGGCGTGGAGAAGGTATTTCGTACGTACGCACGCACGGTGATTTCGTTTTCCGTAGGATGGATAGATGGTGAAATAGGGTTGTTTCATACTTATAATAACATATCAGTATATGAGTGATACTGATCTTATTACTTCATAATGAAACAACTAAACAAGAAGAAGTATAATAAGAAATAAAGTTGAAAGAATCGGTAACGGACACTACATCTTCTTTAAAGTGCCTCTTCTTAACCTACTCTTAGGACACTAAAGATGGTCTTTAAATATGACCAGGACCTCTAGGATGTTTCTATGGAAGTGGAGAAGAGAAATTTGCAGGGGTTGGCCGAGCTTGAAGGCTCAAAGTGGTATGAGGAAAGGAGGGAGGAGGTTCCCTTTTATAAGGGAGGAGAGGGGAACCTTTGGAAAAACTAAAAATATTATTTTATTATAAAGTCATATTCGGTTTTTTATAGCTCCAAATAAATTTATTTTGAAGCTAAGTTGGTACGGGTAGAAATCCTATCAGCCAATATATTTTAGACCATTTTAGGTCATTATATTAAACTTATCTTTTAGTTTTAACTCTTAGTTAATTAGATTGACATTTACCATGTCACTTTGTATTTTTATATTATATTTTTAATAAACATACCATATACATCCAAGAGACCCCCAATAGGTCCATTAATGATACACCTATCATGATATAAGTATCTTGGCCTAACCTTATATTTTTAGGAATATAATAACAATTAATAATATAATATTTGTTTTAAAAACTTTTTTATGTCAATTTTGACACTATTTGGTAATTGATTTTTGTGAAAATCATAACAGCATGATTAGTTAAAATAAAGTTAATTAAATCAATAATAATATGTCATTTTAACCTATAAAATTAGTGTAATTCATAAAAAGTCTCAAATTACATTTATTTGAGTATTTATAAGATCAATTATGTTAATATTTCCTTAATAAGATAATTATTGCATCATCATTGTGTCATAAATAAATTAAATTATTTAATATCTAAAAATTATAAATAAAATACCATTATATAGGAAATATTTTTATATTTTTAATGAATATTTATAGTTGAATTTATCTTATTTATAACCCTATATTAAAAATGTTTTAGTTATTAAACTATGATTTTAACTATTTTAACTCTTCTTTAAATAAAATAATATTAAATGTCCTAATCTAATCCAAGTAGACCTAAATGGTCATATTTTATTCCTAAGGTTTTTTTTGGTCGAATTACACTTATCCAATTGAATTAGGACATGTGTTAGGGTAATAATAATATCATTTTTACCCTTAATTACCCTATTTACTTTTAACCGTGGTAAAAAAAAGTAAAAAGTTACTATTCACCAAAAATTATTTTCATCTCATTGAACCACATTTTAGTCCTTTATATTAACTGATTCTCTCAGATTTTTGAAATTCCACTCACAGAAGCGGTAAAATTATGTTTTATGTAAATTTGGAAATTCTCCTAGGAGGTAGGTAAAAGACGGTGAAAAGTTCAATAAAATTTTTATATATCTAAAATTATTATAAAATGACTCCAATGACTTAAATTGAACTTATATAGGTATTAGGTATCAATTTTGACCTAAAATAAATTTAAATAAAATAAATAATTATTTAAATAAAAAGTCGGTTTTTGAATAGTAACCTAGTGTTTTCACTATTCATCAAAAATTGAAAGTTTTCAGAAAAATACCAAAAATTCACCCTAGAATAATTTCGATATTCTAAATCCAAAAATGAAGTCCATTTTGAAAGATAAAATTTCAAAAAGTGGTTATTACTATTCATAATGGCTAGTTTATATAACATATCCTTGTTTAGCGAAACTCGGTATTGCGTACAACACACGTTATCGTGGAAGGTCGCGATTGTGTGTAATGCAAGCCAGGTCAGGGATGCGTGTTGTGCAAGCTCCTTTTGGTGTAGCGTACAACACAAGACATTAATGAAATTAAAAATAATATTTTTCATAAAATCTCAGGGTGTTACATTCTACCCCCCTTAAAATGAATTTCGCCCTCGAAATTCATCGGGGTTATAAATGGTTTAATACTCGAAAGTTTCTTTAATAGAAACCCACATAGTAAAAAGGAATACCAAAACTTGGCTTTAAAAACTAAAGTATGAAATGTAACGGTTACCCAAATTAACTAATCACTGGGTTTCTACATAGGAGAACATTGGTGAAAATATGGATATGGAAGAGAAATCTAACAGTCATGTTCTGATGGAGAGTGGTAGATAACATGGCTATGAAAAATCCAACAATCACAAAGCCATAAATTTTTGATGATCTAGGGTACCATCTGATTCATCGGATATAAGGGCACTAGGACAACATTTTTTGTTTTCAAGATCATTTCCCTAAAGTTGAAGAATTTGAATTAGAATAAATACTTACTTTATTTTGGTACAATATCACTATTGTTCGTGCCTTGAACAATTTCCACTTCATCTCTTAAAGAAATGAAGTTGAATTTTTTATTCGTGAAGTGATAGAAGATCATGTGATAGAATGACGGGTCATTGCATCTGTCTCAAACAAAAGTTTAGAAAAAGTTATTAAATATACATAAGTCGATCTATAGTGAGATTAATCATATATGGTTCCTAAAATGGACTTATACTTCATATATCATACTGCATAATATAATAAAACTAGTTTCTACTAAACAGGGACTTCTTGTAGCCCAGTGGTAGGCGATAAAGGCCAGTCGCACTTCAGTTGTGGGTTCGATTCCCACATCCTTGTCCGACGCGATGGGTTGTCGCTCGTCCTGCAGGTTGTCCTTTTTCTAAAACTACATTACTATAACATCCCATCAATAATATCGAAAAAAGTTCTATCCTTAAACAATACTATCTTATGTCCAATATAATCCATTCCAATATTTATCTAAAATACTTTGGTCCAAGCTCATAGTATAAAGAAAACGATTACTTGAAATGTCATCAACTAACCATCATTTATCCCCCTTTATCTTTTTGGTCACATTCCAATCATGTGAATACCTTAATCATGTATTCTCTTGAAAAATGAATACCCATTAAACCTTAGTGAAAACATGAATGGTGTCAAAAGTTAACTCTTTCCACATACCAAAATCCAAAAATTCTATATACTCAAACCATGATATAACCTTATCCTTATATCAGTCATGAGCTCATGAATACTATCAAACATTTAATTTTGTCCTTATCCATTCATTATGCGCATATCATCTACTTTCCAAAAATACTGGTACCATTCATCACACACTTTCAAAACTTAAGGAAAGACAACAGTGTAACAATCCTTAGATGTCTCTTTATTCCATAGTACCATGAGATTACTTATACAACATTACACTTGATAAACATGTAATCATTCCACTACCTTCTTAAACCATTGACTGAGCTTCAACAATTATTTCATCTCACATATCATTTGTAGTCTCTTCATCATCATCAACATAAATATTACCCATACGACCATACTGATTCTCTTCATGAGACTTTTCCTTAGGGCATTGGTTTTCATAATGCCCGTACATTCCACATTTAAAACATTTAACCATTGTTGATGTTGTAGAAATACCATTATCCTCATCCATGGTGTTAACTGAACCTTTTCCTTTGCACTTACTGGCTTTATGTCCTTATTTTCCACACCCAAAGCATCTTCCAGTTCCTTTGAAACATTCTCCTTGATGCCTATTCCAACATGATTTAGATAGGGGAAATTGAACTTTCTTTTCTCTATGATCATCATGAAACTCCATCTTTCTCTTATTAGCCGAGTTAGGAAACTTACAAAATTTGAGTTTATTGATCACATAATTATGATGTTTGGACTTCCAAATCCCATTTCATTTGGTTTCTCATGAAGAATATCATTCCATTGTCCATCATATCCTCCATTATCGTGAATCTTCATGTTTCCATCCATTTTCTAAAACCCAAAAAGAATAGTGTGAGAGGAAAAAATCATGCTAGGGAAAACAACATAGTAAAGGGGGAGTACCCTCAATATCTAACATCTTAGGTTAAATTCTAAGATCGTTACCATAGTTCTAGGACTATATCCTATACGTATACTTATCCTTAGGGACATCCCAAGACATACCTTAGAAATATCTATAGGGATCTCACTAAAGTTCTCACATTCTAGTTTCCAAAGGTTGACTAAACCTTTCCTTTGATACCAACTGTAGAGACCCGAAGCTTGATGTACATGGACATTACATTACTTTTGCGGAATACTTATTACATAACAAAAACAGACACCAAAGGACCGTAATAGTTTAGTGCCTTTGGAAACTTGGAACATAATCTTCTAATCTTGGTGAAAGATCCTCAACATCTCCCATAAAGATCTTCCCATTTTTTTCTTACCTAAAACCTTTCCTTATATCCTGGGGAAAATAAAACATAAAAAGGGTGATCTCAAATTCTCAGTAAGGGTAAGCATGTATAAAATAAAACAAATCATATACATTTGAACTAAAAAACATGAACATAATGTTTAAACAACAAAAGCTTGAGCAATGACATAAAACATGGAAGTCTATAAGGCATAGATCATAAAGGAACATCAATCATGATAAAATAGCATGGGAATAAAACATGTAATTGTGGCAACCATTAAGCACATGATATGATTTCCATAGTAGCCAAGGCATTGCTTCCAAGACCATCTTAGTGGACAAAGTCCCTTTCTGAATCGAGTTCACTCCTCGTTCCAGTCTTGTAAAACTGAACCAGATTAACTTATCATTCCATCCATGTCTATCTCATGAGATATAAATCTTTAACCAATTCATTGGAGGGAGATATGGGTCCCACCCATCTCATAATGATACCATTCTTATGTGTGCCACAAAATCATAAATCCTACATCATTGCATAACTCATGTAATAAAAATGGGATTCTTAAACATCGTGACATCATAAAACAATTTATATAAGATAAAGGAATTCATAAAAATAATTCCATCACAACATAATCAAATAAATGTAATAATAGGGATAGAAACAGAACCCTATATTATCTTATATGGAAAATAATTTTGATAAAACACTTGAACTCCATTCTTGAGGAAAATATCCTTTCTACTTCAATAATATTTTTCCTTTCTTAACATGTAATACAATTTTAAGCTAAAAGAAGTTGATTAAAATTAAACTTGAAAACTTGTAAAGGAAGATTCTTGGAAATAATGTTTTAAAAATCCATTCATGCCGTATAAGTTAAAAAAACATTCTTCTCGTACTTATGTCGGAAAAGTCAAAAAGTACCTCGTACGAAAAACGACAAAAGATTCCTTTCATATATTTTACTAAAAACTCACCAAAGTGTAAAATTTGATTTAAAAAATTATAGGAGGATATAAATAATATTACATATTGAGGAAACATGGATGTGGATGATAAATATTCCCCAGTAAATTCTGAAGTATAAACAATCTCGGATAAAAATTGAGATTGCGAGATTCTCCCTTACCTTAAATCTGATATGCTTCGTATGGATCCTAACCTCCTGTATAATGATTTAAATAATGTCATTGACTTATTAAATACTCATATTAATTGTTATTATATCATATATTTTTCACTTATGACTTTATATTACCAGTTATTTTGTAAATTCAATGTAAAACTAGCGTTTTGGGTAAAATCATTTCATTTATCATATGTGTTTCGACTTGTCGTTCTTGATATTATTACTTATATCCTGATTTACATAATTCCAGAATGTAAAACATGATTTATATATAATATATATTCATCATATACATATATATTATAGATCTATAAAAGTAATTCAATACACCGTTCATGGAGATGGTAGGTCGTACGTACGCATGAACGCTGTTTTTGTTTCCTTGTTGAATTGAATGAAATTAAATAGATAACATAAATATATATATACATAAATAAAGTAGAATTATTATGTCATATATTTCATTATTATTCATTATATATTCTTTATAATCATTCTTGAATGGTTAATCATGGAAAATGAATCTAATCGCATTCGTGGAGACGGTAGTCCGTACGTACGCACGAGCGATGATATCATTCACATGATCATGGAATTGTATTGGAGTGTATTTTTAATATTTCAGAATCAATATCACTTTAAAATAATCATATATATTAATTATTTACACCAGTATACCCATCCAAGTAAGGTGGTGGTAGAAAATAGATTACACCATGGCGTAGAGACGGTATTCCGTATGTACACACGCGCGGTGATTTATTTTTCTCTAGGATGGATAGATAGTAAAATAGGGTTTTTTCATACTTATAATAAAAAATCAGTATATGAGTGATAATGATGTTATTACTTCATAATGAAACAACTAATTAAGAATAAGTGTAAGAAGAAATAAAGTTTAAAGAATCGGTAACGGACATTACCTCTTCTTTGAAGCGCCTCTTTGAGACCTCCTCTTATGGAACTAAAATTGGTCTTTGAGGAAGACCAGAACCTCTAAGATGTTTCTATGGAAGTGGATAAGATAATTTGGTAGGGTTTTTCCAAGCTTTAAGGCTCAAAGTGGTGTGAGGAAGAGAGGGAGGAGGTGCCCTTTTATAAGGGAGAAGAGGGGCACCTTTGGAAAAAAATATTATTTTATTATAAAGTCATATTCGGTTTTTAATAGCTCCAAATTTATTTATTTAAAAGATAAGGTAGGGATGGGTCGAAATACTCTCGTACAATAGAATTTAGACGAGTTAAGGTTTGTATTTTAACCTTATCATTTAGATTTAACTTTAAGTTAGATAATTTAACTTTTACTGTGTCTTCTTGTTTTCTTACACTATAAGGTTAATAAACTTAATATAACAAGACAAACGAACCCCAAGTGGTTTATTATTAATATATATAACCTTATATAAGTCATTTCGCTGAACCATATATTTTTATGAATAAAATAACATTTAATAATATAATATTTGTTTTAAAAACTATTTTATGTCAATTTTGACACTTTGGTAATTGATTTTTGTTAAACTCATAACAGAATGATTAGTTCAAAAATAGTTAATTAAATCAAAACTAACATGCCATATTAACCTAGAAAATTATTTAAATTAATAAAAAGTCTCAAATTACATTTATTTGGTTATTTATAACATAAATTATGTCAATATTTCATTAATAAAATAATTACTGCATAATCTTTGTGTCATAAATAAATTAAATTATTTAATGTCTAAAAATTATAAATAAAATACCATTATGTAGGAAATATTTTTATATTTCTAATGAATATTTATAGTCGAATTTATCTTATGTATGACCCTATATTAAAAATGATTTAGTTATTAAACTTTGATTTTAACTATTTTAACCCTTCTTTAAATAAATTAATAATAAATGTCCTAATCTAATCCAAGTGGGCCTAAATGGTCATATTTTATTCCTAAGGTTGTTTTTGGTCGAATTACACTTATCCAATAGAATTGGGACATGTGTTAGGGTAATAATAATATCATTTTTACCCTTAATTACCCTATTTACTTTTAACCGTGGTAAAAAAAAGTAAAAAGTTATATTCACCAAAAATTATTTTCATCTTATTGAACCACATTTTAGTCCTTGATATTAACCGTGTCTCTCGGATTTTTGAAATTCCACTCACATAAGCGGTAAAATTAAGTTTTATGTGAATTTGGAAATTCTCCTAGGAGGTAGGTAAAAGACGGTGAAAAGTTCAATAAAATTTTTATATATCTAAAATTATGATAAAATGACTCCAATGAATTAAATTGAACTTATATAGGTATTATGTATCAATTTTTACCTAAAATAAATTTAAATAAAATAAATAATTATTTAAATAAAAAGTTGGTTTTTGAATAGTAACCCAGTGTTTTCACTATTCATCAAAAATTGAAAGTTTTCAGAAAAATACCAAAAAATCACCCTAGGCTAATTTTAATATTCTGAATCCAAAAATGAAGTCAATTTTGAAAGATAAAATTTCAAAAAGTGGGTATTAATATACATAACGGCTAGTTTATATAACATATCGTTGTTTAGCGAAACTCGGTATTGCGTACAACACACGCTATCGTGGAAGGTTGCGATTGCGTGTAATGCAAGCCAAGTCAGGGATGCATGTTGTGCAAGCTCCTTTTGGTGTAGCGTACAACACAAGATATTAATGAAATTAAAAAGAATATTTTTTATAAAATCTCAGGGTGTTGCACTAACCGACCACAAGAAGGTTCACAGAGCATGCCTGTCGGCTTTACAAGAATTCGAATGACCACAGCAAGGATACAATGGTTCATTCCCCTCACAACAAATATGAAACCTTCAGAGGAAATACTGCAATAATGAAATTTTAAGTCGTTCCCACCCCGACACTGTGGACATAAGTTGGACCAAGCTCATCCCACATCCGATGAGTTTTTGACTGCATGCAAGCTTCACCCCGAGACCTATGGCTGGGATACTGATGTCTGAAGTATCTACTACCTCGCAGTCATAAGCTAACTACATCTGACTGGAACTTCCTCCGTTGAGAAGGAAACCTGCATACTTCTCCTCATGCCCCAAACGGAAACTCCATCAACATACCAGCTGATAATTTTAGTGAATGACTTAGAGTGTCCGACTGACCACACTAGAGATAAGTGATAGAGTGGTATGTCATACACACAATACGGACTGATGGAAGGAGCACTCCAAGAAAAGGTCTCATTGGTTCACACTCCTCATCGAATGAGGAACATTCACATACCACAGTATAAACCGGACCAAAAACGTGTATGAGCTTTAAACTGATGGTTCCACACTACCTCTGGGGATCATGGAACTAGCTCATCATAAAGTTCAACACACCTCTATCTCCACCTGTTGATTGGTCGAGTGCCTAGTAAATATACCACTTTGACTCTCCTTCACTTCCTTATGTACAACTATGGAATGAGGCTAGTCTTGAGGATCGCTCACGACATCCTCATTTGCAAAGAAAATGGAACGATCGTCGTTAACTAGTTTAGTCCCGCTCCACCAGACATACTCAAGACAATCTTACATCCACACAACATTTGGAGTTCCTCTAAAACCAGAGACACTCCTAACTTTCCCAAAGCATTCAACGATATCCAATCGACCTCGACATCCACAAATAGTCAACACAATCGAGCAGAACCCAACTCTACCACTCCACTGGGAGTCTGGACTGATCTAAGAACTGAGACCTGCTGGAAACTCATGGGTCATTTCTAGGCGCATATCCCAAACAAGAAACAAAAAACAGCATTCCACAAATCGAAACGCATCAAAAAAAACATCCACATTCCAGGAACAAATATAATAATTTCAATTTAAAAAATAAATTCATTTTTAAAGGAAATACTCACTTAAAAACCGAATCATAGTACGATAAGACCAACAACTCTTTTGAACCCATCGCTTTAACTCCGAACTCAAAACCATTTCCCAATTCGAAAACCATTTAAGCACAAAACCCCACTTTAGAGAAAACCCCACTTTTTATGAAACAAGAAACGTCTTTAAAAATCAATCTCTCACCACTGATATTCATGGAAGCCTTGCAGATATGCATTTTTGTCCCACTCACACACCCATCCACATGATCCACCAACTGTCCATTAATCACTTCTATATGCACATGCAATAACCCATAGGAATACCACTGGATGAAAAAAGGATCTTTTGCTTTCAAAAGAAAACATTCTCAATATTCCAAAAATATCTTTTTCTAAACCATTTCAAAAATTCAAGACATATTTTAAAAATTATTTCTATTTATAAAACAACTAACTTCAATTTCCAAAGTCCCAAGACATTATTTTAGCAATTCAATTTTAAAAAATCAAATGTCAAATTCCAAAAACTAGGTCCAAGAGAAACGCACCCCAAAAATCAGGCCAACCACACACCAAAATAAAATAAAAGCAACCCCAAGGTCTGCTTTTCTTAAATAAAACACTTTTGTACCAACCCAAAACTGAAGCAAGACATCAAAAACATTAAATCACATGGGTGGAGGACTAGTGGTCATGTCTCACCTGACTACATGGTTTAGCAAACCATGCCCTATGAAAGCACCAACCACTAGGAGTGTCAAACCATACTCTCAGGAATCACATGGGTCGCTACTCCATGTGAGTCCATGCGCAGTACTGGTTTACTCCTATTTTCATCCCCCATCCACACAGATCAATGCCAAAACTTAAATCTCAAAATACCCCTGGTTACTCGAGGATCGGAATGAGTAAGAGTTCATGATGCTCTCCCTGCACCTACCACTCGAGTATCAACAGTCCTATCTCAGATCTACCTGACACCCCAAGTAATAAGAACAAACCTCCTCTGATACCATTTTGTCACGAACCAGGCTGGGTCATAATCTGACCCGGCACCCGACCCGGTCCATGACATGGCCCGAAGGGTGTTCCCGATCCCCACGTGTTGGAAACTAGTGTCGGGCACCGCAATGAGGCAGTTAGGAATGATTTTTCCTATAAAAGACAGATAAACAATCGACATAAACTAAGAAAATTAGCTAAAAACATACAATTGAAAATAGAACAATAATGGAAAGTTAGACATACCTACAAGTGACCTCGTGGCTCACCACCAAACACATAAACAAGCTTACTACAAGAGAGATCCAAAACAAGAACCTGAAACTGAAAATATAAAGTAGGCATCAGCACCGAGATGCTTAGTAGGAAATCCAAAATACAACAATGCCCTATGCCACTGCCTTTAATAAGAAATCCAAATCATGCTCGTTTGAAAATAAGACATAATAAAATAACTTTGTTCACTCTTCAAATTCAAAAAACAAGCTTACATTTCCAAGGAAAAAATTTCTCTTCCCTTTTCAAAATAGGTTTTTGAGCATGCATTAACATTTCAAAATTTAAGGAGACCAATTTAGACTCAAATATGGTTTTCCCAAAAGAGGGAACAATCATGAAACAATTGAATTTAAAATCATGTCACAAGCACAATGGGAAGTCCCTAAGCAGCTAGTTTTAGTTGGGGACCTAGGATCCTTGTGTCTCGGTGAAACATGGATTAGAAGACAACGAATCTCAGAAAACATGGCTTAGAAGACCATGACACTCAAAAAATTTGGATTAGAATACCACGAACCTCAGAAAATGTGTCTTAGAAGACCAGGACCCTCAGTCATTCATATGTTTAGTTAGTGTTGCAATCGTCAAACCTGCTGTAAAACCGGGTCAAGTAACCTTTGGAACACTGGCCCACAAGTCCTAGTTCACCCACCTAGATATCCAGGTTTCACATTGTGATCTATTTCAATTGGTAGTGAGTTTTCATAAAACTAAAATACATGAACACAACTTTCTATTTATTCAAAAACACACCCACCCTCTCACCACTGATCGCCCCCCTTAGACTCATCCCCCTTTTTCTATCTGTCACACAAAAAATCACAAGCCTCTTTACTAGGAAAATATCACAAACCACACATAAACCCTTACATCACATTTCTCAAACTAGGGGAATGACTCAAGTGGGGTTTTCCATTTTCGCAAACCAACTCAAAGTGCCAAACGGGCCTCATCACTTTACAAGGAGTATTCAACATTTTGGAACACATGAAGGCAGGGTATTTTTAAAACAAACATAAAACCACACTTACAATGAAGTAATGATTTTTAGGAAATCAAATCATCTTTTAATAATGCTTTCACACCAAAACCCATTTTAAAAATCACTTTGGAATCCCTTCGAAAGTCCTACATTTCGTTGCACTTTTACAACAAATTCAAACAAAAGACCACACACATTTTGGAAAAACCCATTTCATGTTCAAATATACAGGACACCACTTTTTAATAAGAATAACCATATATATATATATATATATAGTGCATATGAATTTCATATAAAACCAAGGAAATAATTCTAAAGAAACAACAAGAAAAATCATAAACTCTAATTAAAGGTAATGGCATAGGTAACCTACCTCAAATCATGCAGCTTCTAACAAAGGAATCTCGAGACCACTTTGCGTACATGCATATACATTTTTATGAATATACATACAAGAAGGTCTTTGTTTCCAATGACTCAAACCTCCAAGGTAGGGACCCCTCACTAAACATATAATTAAATAAAATGATTAAACACTTAAAACATTTTATAAATATTTCAAAATAGAACATCAAAAGTTTACATCAAAAATACAATCAAAACATCCTTTCTAAAACCAAACGTGCCAAGATAAAACACCAAAACCCCAACTACAGCCTACACACATTTTAATAGAGGAACTGCATAGTTTAAAAAACACTGATAAACAACTCAACATGGGTTTTTCCCTAGAAAAGTTTCATGCACAACGCATAAAAACACTACTAGCAAAAGCAAATGCACCCAACCCTCAAGAATAACTGGATTTGCAGCATGGAAAATAATAAATATATTATTCAAACAACTTATAAATTATTTACAATAAACAAAAAAAGTTTTTCACATAAAAAATAACAAATTTTCACATGAAAGACTCATCTTTAGGTAATTGCACATAAATCAATTATTCTAAACATTACAAGTGTGTACATAAAAGGAATACATAAATATATATATATATATATATATTTCTTAGTGCAACTAAACTCAAAACCACAAACGTACTTCAAATATACATCAATTTTCACATAAAATTGCACCTAAAATTTAAATAACACATTAGCACAAAGCAAATAATTTAAAGAACATGATAAATTAATTAAACAAGAAAATTAATTTGTCAAACAATAAATATATGCAGAAACACATACCTTCGGTATCGAAACATCACAACTGCGGTGCGCAAACTCTGTCGCATGATAACTGCACCACAAACAACACAACTAAGCACTAAGAACATGCATCAGATCAATTACACTATAAATGAACCAAACGCCAACCAAACCCTAACCAAAATAAATTACCCAAAATGCAAGATAAACCCTGTACAAGGAGAATTCACCTACGATGATGGTGCGGGAGGTTGGTCGAAGCTCCATGGAGGTTGTCGGTGCGCTGAAGGAGGCTGTCCAGGGTGTCGGGGGAGCGGGTCGGCAGGGCGAGGTGGTCCGGTTCTCCGGAGGAGGTCACGCCGGATGGGAAAGAGAGGGGAGTTTTTTCATGTGGGCATCCGGTCGGAGGGGGGAGGGAAGTTCCGGTGAGCCAGGCGCGGTGAGGGGAGGCCGGAGAGTTGGGCGTGACGAGGGGAGGTCGTCGCCGGAGCGTAGGGGCCTGGCCGGGAGTCCATGCTACACAGGGAGCCATGGGGGATTATGGCTTGGGTAGGGTTAAGAGGGGAGAGGGGGGTCTGCGCTGGGAGGGTGGAGCATAAGAGAAAAGAAGAAAGAAAAAAGAGAGAAGGAAAAAAATAAAAGAAAAGAGGGCGAGTGAAAAAATAAAATAAAATATGGAAGATAAAATTGAAGGAAATAAAAGAAAATAAGAGGAAAAAAACGAGTAATAAAAAAATAAAATTCAGATAAAAGAATAAAACAAAATTCAAATTAATAATAACGATTTTTTTAATTCTAATAATAAAACTAAAAATAATAAAACCAGAATAATTCAAACAACCAAAATAATAATAATATCATTATTATTGAGTCCGGACAACGCGCACAGTCATGCGCAAGGTGGCGCAACCAAATAATAGTACATCTAATAATAAAACATTCCCTAATTAATGATGGACACTACATACAATCATGCGCATGACCGCACACCCGTGTATGACACCAAATTTCCTTTAAATTAAAATCAGAACAACCAGCAACTCAAAAAAAGAAGCCCAAAATAATTAAAATAAAATAAAGCATCGGTCAGGGTGTGACAATTTTTCTGCCCTGATTTCTCAAATCATTTCATTAGCATAGTTTGGTGAAAACACCACAATTTGATCTTTTATTTTAATACTCTCATGATTTAAATTTTAGTATTCAACTTTTTATTAATAAAATGGTACTTAATATCGGTGTTCTTGGAACTGGAATGTTTGTCTAGATTTTTATAGAGTTCAATTTCCCTTTGGTTATCATAAATAATTTATAGTGTATTTTATATATTCAACCTAAAATATTCCATCTTAACTTTTATCCACATCATCTGTATATAAGCATTAGTGGTGACAATATATTATACTTCCACTACACTTATTGTTATCAAACATTTTTTTAATATACTAACTCACACAATATTCTCCCAAAAACAAATATCCTTTTAATGTTTATTTTTTATAATTTCAATCTCCATACCAATTATAATTAGTGATACCATGTAATTTCAACTCATTAATTCTGCAAAACATTAATTGATAATTTTATATTCCTTTATCTTAGTGAAGGATTATTTTTAATTCAAAAAATTGTGATTACATCAGATAATTTTTATATCTTAAAAACAGTGTTACTACATATAAAATATTCAATCTTGATGATTTATGATAAGAAAACATCCCATTGACTTTTGATATTCTATTTTATTGCATTATTCCTGGTTTCATTTTTTAGCATTTTGACACCGACTATATTGGGTGTGATAAATTCCATTAATTCATCCGTTCCATTTTTTAATAATTACATGGAATAATATTCTTGTGAAAATAATATTTATCTAAATTTATATTGAACTTATAGTACTTGAGAGAAATTAAACTCTTTAAGAGTTGACATATCAAAATTCCTCTTCATATGTTCTCTAAATTCTTCTAAATATTTATACCTATCATAGAAATTTTAATTAATAAATGTATATAATGATAATAAGGGTATCCCTAACCATCTATTTTACATATAAGTTTCAATAGACATTTGATTTAGAAAATACCAACCAAGAAAAGAAACTTTCATGTTTTTAACACTAGGCGTGAGTGGCCTTCTTTAACCCATACAATATTCCTTTAGTATGAACACCATAACTCTTTCATTTTCAAATATGAACCCATCATGTTTCTCAATGTAAACTTATCATTCAATCTCTTCATTCAATAATGCTTAAATAATTTACATGTGATAGACTTTATAATTTCAATGCATATAAATAGCCAAAAACATTCATGTGGTTTTAAGTATTTGAACTAGAGAACAATTTTCTTCAAAATCAACCCGTTCAACCTATGAGCATCCCTTCAAAACTACTAGAGAATTATTCCTTTAAATTTATATTTTTTTAATCATATTTCTGAAAATACATTTCATTCCAATAACATTCAATCCTTTTAGTCATAAAAAAATATAACAAGTGTCTTTTTTCGTTTGATTGATTTAACTATTTATTTATATCATCTAAAAACTATTTATGATAAATTAATTCCAAAAATTATTGTGGGTAAACTTATGATATATGTTTCATTTGTTTTTTGAGATTGTATTTCCAACTATTCTGAAATGGTGCTTTTATATTTCTAATGATATTATATAGTTCAAAATTTCTTTATAAATTGTGAAATTTTAGTATTTTTCTTCATGTATTATATAGCGGCCCAACCTTTTCTTACATTACTATTATATCATTTTAAAGATAAACAACATAATGGTATTACACATATAGGATCAAAAGGTTTAGTGTCTTGGGAAAACTAGGACTATACATAACAATTACAACATCAAGCATAAACATTTATTTAATTTCTTCTTCTCTAGATTTTTATTGGCACTTGTCCTCTCCTTAGTACATGTATCCACCTGAGGATATACATAAAAAGGGGCGAGATAGAAGCCCATTAATAGGATACATAAGAACAATATAGAATGGGGTGAGCATAATCATAACATGGGAAAATGATCGTGAACATGAGATGAAGCATAAATATAAGACTTGAAATGTGGCAATGCATAAAAATGAAACATCATGTCTTAGTGGTTAACTACCACACATACTTTTTAACCAAGCTAGAATCTTGTTCAAATATCTTTTTACATTTACTTATTAGATTCATCAATTTACCCAATGCATTGGAGCACTGTATAATTCCGGGCGCACCTTTCACATTGAAACATTCATATTGCGCCATATAATTCTGGGCGCACCCGTCACATCATAACATTATCATCATCATGATTACCACATAGAACACATAATAAAAATGTACATAACTAACCAATGTAATGGAATGGTTTTCATCTCATAATAACACAATCATAAGCTTTGGGTTCCTAAAAGAAAGAGGGAATAACATATATGTTACAAGAACCGTCTACTTTGAGTGAGAAGTAAAAGGGGTGTTCTTAAGAGAGGAGTTATTTTGGAAAACATTTTGTTTGACATAAAAACCAGTGAAAAACATGTATATCCCAGAAAAGTAAATAAAATTATGAACAAATGATCTTTAAGTAGTAAACATCTCAAAAATGGAGTGAAACGGGGAGAACCCGAAGGAAGACAATTGGGTTCGAGATTTCCCCTTACCTTGTATTTGAATGATTCCTTCTCTTTAATGTCCTGTATAATGAAATTATATTCATTAATTACAAATCCATAACCCTGTGTACATTAATATGGTTCATTATGGTTTCATTAAGTTATTTTATGTGCATTTGGATGAGTTATATAGTTTTAAAACATTGTTCGAGAATGTTTGTTTTCAAGGTTTTCTTGAGTGATTCACTTGTATTCTTAAATTGATGTTCGGGTAGAACATGAGTAAACATCCAGAAATGATATTACATGATATTACAGAAGTTTTAGTGATCTTATAATGAATCATATTATATCCATGTGGATGAATCATTGTATAAGAATTAAATGATGATTGTTTAAATTTGTGTTAATTTGGGCGGTTTTTCGATCACAACGAACTTGTTTTAATTTATCACTTACTAATATGACCATAAGTTAGTTCCATAACTTTAAATAGGAGATAATACATATAAAATATTCTGGTTCAACCATCAAAATAGTTGCATGACCACATATGAAGGTAGAAATGGAATAATAAAGCATTTTGTTCTTGAAGGTGGTATATTAACACCTCACGGACATCGTTCTCTTTAATAAAATAAAAGAAAGAGTGAAAGGGGTTTGAATGATATAAAATCCCATTATAATCATAAAATTACAGTATATGTATAATAATGGAGTTAAAATACCATTTGGATGAAGATGGGTGGGGAGAGATCAAGAAATGAACTTGAACTTTGAAAGGAAATTAAAGGAGAAGAGGGAGAGAAATTACCTCTTGAATCATCCTCTTGAAATCCTCCTTAAGGGCCTAAGCTTGGTATTTTTATGAGACCAAAAGCTCTTGGAAGTGGGGGAGTGGCTAGGGAAGGTGTTTGGGTAGAGTTTTGATAAGTCTTTGAGCTTCAAAGGTGTGAGGAAATGAGGGAGTGAAGGGTGGTATTTATAGTGGAGGGGAGAGGGGTTTCCTTAGTATAAAATTCATTAGTTTATTAATTTCCTCTAATACAATGAATAGTGATTATTGAATGACCAATAATACTAATTTTATCATGTGATCCCGAACCATGTGGGCATACATCAGTAGAACATCACACATGACTCTATAATTAGCTTATTTAGCTTATTTTTGTAAATTACAGTATTTCACTATTCATCAAAAATTCAAGTATTTCAGAAAAATCCCAAAAATTTACCCCAACCATATTTAGACATTTAGAATCAAAAAATGAATTCCATTTTTCAAAAATAATTTTCTAAATATTATTAATTTAATATTTAATTAAAATAATAATTTACTTAGAAAACAGTTTCTTAAAAATTAAAACTGATTTTATAGTGCTTTCAAAAATTAAGTAGGGTCTTATAAAATTATCTTAAAACTATAATAAATTGATTTGATAATTAATGAACACATTTTAAGAAAATTATTTTTGATTTAAATTAATTAATTAATTAAAATTAATTATTTATGACTTACAAAATACCAAAATGTTTACTAAGGTCAAATTTTCACTTTCTAAGATGTCTAAATTTTATTTAATTATTCATGGGTAAGGTTTCTATTATTTTGGATGATTTACTATTCATAACTGTCATATTACTATTCATAAGGGTATGTTACTATTCATAAGGGTAGATTACTATTCACCAAAAAAATTATTTTTGTTTTATTAGACTCCAAAAATCATCTTAAACACAACCGTGTATGTCGGATCTTCGAAATTCAAAATAATGAAGTGACAAACTTATTTTTAAAGGTCACTTAGCACTTAGTAGTTCATTATGTTGTGTTTTCATGTGATTTTAGGACATAATTATAAGAAGGTAATTTCCATTGAAAATCTTTGGTTCGTTACATTCTTCCCCCCTTAAGAAATTTTGCCCCCGAAATTTCACTTTACAAAAATAGGTGAGGGTACTTCTCATTCATTGCCTCTTCTGGTTCCTAAGTTTCTTCCTTAAACTTATGGTTCCCCCACAACACTTTGACAAGATGGGTTGTCTTGTTACGTAGAACCTTATCTCTCTGATCCAGAATCTTTACTGGTTGTTCCTCATAGGAGATATCATCTTCCAGCTGCACCACCTCTATGTTTAGTACATGTGAGGGGTCTAGTATGTACTTCCTCAGTAGTGATACATGAAACACATCATGAACTTGGGTCATATTCAGTGGAAGGGCAAGCCAATAGGCCACAGCTCCTATGCGGTCAAGGATCTCAAAGGGGCCAATATACCTTGGGCTTAGCTTCCCTTTATTCCCAAATCTCATGATTCTCTTCCATGGAGATATTTGAAGTAAGACTTTATCCCCAACATTGAACTCCAAGTCCCTTCGACGGTTGTCATCATATCTATTTTTTTGACTTTGAGTAGCTTTGTTGTGTTTCTGGATGACTTGAACCTTCTCTGTCATCTCTTGAACAAGATAAGGTCCAAGTAGCTTTCTTTCTCAAACTTCATCCCAACTGGTTGGAGTTCTACATCGCTTTCCATACAGAGCTTCATGTGGAGCCATCTGAATATTCGCGTGGAAGCTATTGTTGTATGAGAACCCAACCAATGAAAGATACTGATCCCATCCACCTTTAAATTCTAGAGAGCAGGCTCTTAGCATATCGTCAAGCATCTGAATAGTCCTTTTTGATTGGCCATCAGTTTGGGGGTGATAGGTTGTGCTGAAATTTAATTCAGTACTCAAATCATGTTGAAGGCTCCTCCAGAATTTAGATGTGAACCTTGGATCACGGTCAAAGACAATTGAGAGTGGAACACCGTGCAGTCTCACCACTTCCTTCACATATATCTTTGCAAGTTGTTCAAGCAAGAGGTCTTCTCGAATAGTGATAAAATGGGCAGTCTTGGTGAGTCGTTCAACCACAACCCATATCGCATTATTTCCCTTTGACATCTTCAGGAGACCCGTGACCAAGTCCATAGTAGCATTTTCCCATTTCCACATGGGTATAGGCTATGGCTGCATCATACCTTTGGACTTTTGTCGCTCATCTTTAACTTGCTGACATACCAAGAACCTTGATATATATTCTGCAATCTCCTTCTTCATGTTATCCCACTAGAAGTGTTCTCGGAGATCACAGTACATTTTGGTACTCCCAGGATGGATATAGAATTTTGAGCAAAGTGCATTGTCCAGTAGCTCCTTCTTTATCCCAGGTGATGAAGGCACACAAAGCCGCATTCCAAACCGAATCACACCATCATCATAGATATGGAACTCTTGAAGCTCCCCCTCCTTTACTGCATTCACCCTCTTTTGTATCTCCACATCATCCCTTTGTGCTTCCTTAATCTTCTCCTGGATGGACGTTTGTGCAATCATTTGGAAAATATAGGATATATCCCCTGCCCTTATGATTTCCAAATCCATTCTTTGCATATCCAAAAAGATAGGGTCTTTCTCAATCCGCAACATGGATAGAGTAGGAGGTTCTTTTCGGCTTAGAGCATCAGCTAACTTGTTCACCTTTCTATGATGGTAGTGAATAGATCAATCATAATCCTTGATTAGATCTAACAATCTCCTTTGATTCATGTTTATCTCCTTTTGTGTGAATATATAGTTTAGGCTCCTCTAATCGGTGTATATGTCACACTTATCTCCATAAAGGTAGTGCCGCAAGATTTTCATGGCAAAAATCACGGCTTCTAGCTCTAGATCATGTGTCGGTTAGTTATTCTCATGGATCTTAAACTATCATGAGGCATAGGCTATCACATTGTCATTTTTCATGAGTACACAACCCAATCCTTTCTTTGAAGAATCACTGTATATCACAAAACTTTCTACACTTTTCAGTAGTGTGAGTACAGGTGCAGTGATCAGCCTTCTCTTTATCTCCTTGAAGCTTCCCTCACATTCATCTGTCCAGACATACTTTTCCCCTTTCCTTGTTATCTTAGTTAGAGGGCTTGACAATCGTGAGAAGTTTCTCACAAAACGTTGGAAGTACCCAGCTAATCCAAGAAAACTACGTATTTATGTGACACTAGAGGGAATGGGTCATTCCTCAATCACCTTTTTCTTTCAAGGATCCACATAAATTCCTTCACTTGTGATCACATGTCCCAAGAACGTGACTTGCTTCATCCAAAGGTCACACTTTCTGAACTTGGAGTACAACTTATCCTTTCTTAATGTCGCCAACACAAGTCTTAGATGTTCATCATGTTCCTCCTTTCTCTTGGAGTAGATGAGAATATCATCAATAAAAACTACCAAAAATTTGTTGAGGTAATGTCTAAAGACTCTATTCATCAAATCCATGAAGATTTTAGGGTCATTAGTAAGTCCTAAGGGCATCACCAAAAACTCATAGTGCCCATACCTTGTACGAAAGTCAGTCTTCTAAATATCTTCCTTCTTCACCTTTACCTGATGATATCCAGAACGAAGATCCACCTTTGAGAAGTATTGAGCTCTTCTTAACTGATCGAACAAGTCATCAATCCTTTTAAGAGGATAATTTTTCTGTATGTTGATCTTGTTGAGTTCCCAATAATCAATACACATCCACATTGTTCCATCCTTCTTCTTTATAAAGAGCACTGGCACACCACAAGGTGATGCACTTGGGTGTATGAACCCTTTGTCCAGATGCTCTTGCCGCTGCTTCTTTAACTCCTCCAGTTCGATAGGATCCATCCTATAGGGACACTTCAAGATAGGATTATCTCTGGGTAAGAGTTCAATTGATAACTCTACCTCACGGTTCGGGGGAATTCCTGGTAACACTTCGGGAAATACATCGTCGTATTCCCTCACAATGGGCATTTCTTCATGGTTGGAACTTTCCCTTGACTCAACCATTTGGGCGAGGTATGATTCTTCATAGGGAACCAACACCCACACCATTGAAGGATTTTTTAAAGAAGATCCATGATCTTCCTTTCATTTGTAGAGGATCATGGGATGGTTCGGTATATGAAAAGATATTTCCTTTTCTCGATAGTTGATATGTTCTCTATATAACGAGAGCTAATACATTCCCACTATAGAATCAAATTCCACAAAGGGAAGTATTATGAGATTTTCTGGAAGAATCTTCCAGCATACGCCAATAGGAGAAGACTCAAAAACTTGTGTTGTAATGATTCTACCACTTGGTGTTTTTATAGATATCTCTACTTTAAGATTTCAGGGCTTTGATTCTATAGTTCTAGAAAACTTGAAATATATAAAGGAATGCGTAGAACCAGAATCAAATAAGAATTTTTCCATTATTGAGTGAATAAGAATTGTACCTTGTACGACTTCATTATCTTGATCCACTTCCGTAGTAGTGATGGAATAAGCCTTACATTGTTCCTTTGGCTTTGGTGGCTGCTGACGCTGATTACCCTCAAGAACTCGAGGTTTAGTTGTAACACCCCAGGTAAATAAAGAATATGACATTTTTATATTTATCCCTATTTGTGTAAAAAATGTCAATATTAATTTAAATGGAATTCTATGCTCGATGTCTTACCCAATACGCAACAACGAGTTCCTTTGAAATCTTATGTTGCACTCTAATAATAAAATAATATTATTTTAAATGGTAGTTAACACATAGCCATTGTATTGGCAGGAATGAATATAAGTAACTAAATTACGATTATATGTGTGTTTTAAATGTTTTTACTTTTATCCAATAAATTTTAGAGGCTTAAAATAAAAATGAATCCAATCATAAGCATTGAATACACTAGTATTTTTAAAAGATTGTTTTACTAACTTTTGATGGAAAACCATTTTTAAATAAACATTTTGACAATTTTATAAGCTCTATTTATCAAAATAAACATATTATTTATGATTGGGACATTGAAATTTACTTTGGGTTAATTTTTATTATTTTTCTGACAATGTTCATTTTTCAATGAATAGTGAAAAATACTGCATTTTACATCAAAACTGCTTTTTAATATATTTTAATTATATGGTTATATTATCTTTTTAATTTGTTTTAAAGTGTAATTGGAATATATTTTTACCATTTAATCCAATTATGTTCATTGTGATTAATTTTACTTTGGAATTGGGCATAAACAAGTGCAAAAATTTTCATAAATATTGTTTCTAAAAAACCTCCTATTTGTTTTGACAACGGGAAGTTTTTTTAAATTAATTATTGCAATTTATGTGTTTGGAATTTGGTAAAATGGATTCCATATTTGGAATCATAAGTTCCAAATTATGTAATTAAGACTCTTTTGTTTTTGGAAATTATGAATAGTAACGATGGTAATTATCTTTAATTATCTTGATTAATGAGTAATCGGGTAGTTAAAGATAATAAGATAATATCATAATAATAAAAAATGACAATAAAATGTGTCCTAAGGCTATTTTTTGTCTCATGGCTGACCATTTGATTCCTTGTACCAAACTTGGGGGCCCCATGGAATCACTTTTGTGAGAAAGTGACTTTTTATCTTTTTATTTTTAAAGAATGTTAAATGTAACAAAGAATGTATCACCTAAGTAAAATATTTTTAATTTTGTCTACATAAATGATCTTTTGGACTATAAATAGTCATTGGAAATCTAAAAACATTTTCTACATCATAGTAGTTTTTTTATAATTTTTAGACATTAAATAAATTAAATTATTATGACATCATAATGATGCAGCGATGACCTCATTATTTAACGATTTAAATAAAATGGAAAGATAATGTAAAATATAAGACCTAAACATGTCCAAAACCTATTGGATGGGTGGATTTCGAACCCTTATAACCTTATCCTAGAAACACATCAATGTGGGACCATTAAAATCCGAAACTCATTTGAAAATAAAGTTACATTTTATACCTTTCCAAGAGTTCCCCTCCTCTCCTCTTATAAAAGGCCCCCACCTCTACCTCCTTACCTACACTTCCAAAGCCTTTGGCTCGGCCAACCCCTACCCATTTTGTCTCTACACATCCCTCTCTAACTCCTTGAAGCCTCACTTTGGGCATAAGTCTTCCCAAGGAAGCCTTTGAGCTCAAACCAAAGGGAGTTACCCGATTTTAAGAAATATAAAGAAACGGACAAGACAAGTTGGACTTGAGGTAAGGGATCTGACTCCTCTCTTTCTTTTAAAGTACACTCTTTTATGTCATTCATTTTAAAGCTCATATTTATTGTTATTGGGATATTCTTTTATATTACTCTTACTGTAATTTTTATGTTCATATGATGAGAGACCATATTCTCTCTCATCAATCCACTTTGGAAGTTTTGAGTGGCGTCGTTAGGCTGCGGAATTTTCGTAAGAGATCCAACCTCTCTCTTTCTTTTTAAGTACTCTCATTTATGTCACTTCTTTTAAGCTCCTCCTTGATATGTTGGGGGATGTTCTTTTATATTCCTTTTTCTTTAAACTTTATGTAGATATTATGAGAGACCGTATTTCATATCATCAATCCATTTTTGGATGTTTTAAGTGGTGTCGTTAGGCTGCCGAGTTTTTGTAAGAGATTTTTCATCTCACTTTTATTCCCGTGAGATTTATGCTACATTTGCCAAAATTTCCTTTGAGTGGTGTATGTAATGCCCATTATTTTACTCATTGTGTAATATACTTTAATTTATGAGTATTTACATCAATGTTGTATTGTCCTTCTTTCACGGGGCATATGTTTCGAAAGATACCCATGTCGGTAAGGGAACCTTTCACCCTCCTCTTTTTATAAGACTTCTTTTGTTATGTATTTTAATTCACATACTATTATGTTGGGATATGTTCTTCTATATCCTTATTGATTTAAATTTTATGTCCATGTGATGAGATACCCTTTTTATCTCTCATCAACTCATTTTCTGAATTTTGTAGTGACGTCGTTAGGCTGTCAAATTTTTGCAAGGGAACTTCTTAACCCAAATTTGATTCATTGGGATAAACTTGTACTCCTTGAATATGTCATACTTTGAATATGTGTGAATGAACTTTGATTGTTTTACACTTAATATCCGCTTATATTGGCTGTATTAATATTTGTCACACATAATTATGAGATTGATTTATCCTTAATTTAAGGATACCATCCTTACAAGGGATTTCATCCCATTTTACATTTCTATTGAGACTTCATCATTGTTATATACCAATTCACTCTTATATGGTGTATATACTGTCCTTTGGAATATTATATCATGAATTCCATTATTCTCATGATATTATAATGTTCTCATTAAATGTTATTCCTCAATTATTGTATTCAAGTGTCTCTCATTTTGTTAAAAACCCTTTAACTAAAATATGGTTTTAAATGTTTTAATGATTTATTCTTATAAATATTTCTCGTTAATATACATGTTTTCAAAATGGTTTTAAGGATTTACTTATATGGATATTAATGGTTTAAAATGTTAAAACCTTCAAAGTGGTATGGGACACTTTGATTCAAAGATCTCTTTATTAAATGTTTTAAATGGTTTCAAAAATGGTTTTTAGAATGGATTTATTATTTCAATATCTTAAAATGTTATATTGTTATTACAATATGGGAATGTTATCTTTCCATTGTGCTTAAGTTATTTTCTATGATTATGTTATGGTTCTTGGTCATTGTTTATGAATACGGGTTGTTCTGTGATAAACTAAGGGCGGGTGAGCCCGATACAGCTCTCCAATGCATTGGGTAACGCGAAAGAGTGAAACATTAAGGTTTCTCCGAAGTGATTTAGGGAATATTTTGAGGTGGGTATTCCAAATGTAACCAAGAGGGTTACTCCCTATGTAAGAATGTTATGAATGCCTCAAGTTACCTTTTATGAATTATGATTTCTATGATTTATTCATGATTTGATGAGGTATGTTAAAGTGCCTATGTTTTATGGGTAAATTATGATTTCATTCTTATGTATATATGAACTCATGTTTCCTTTCCATATTTTTATAACCCTTACTGAGCTTTTTATGCTCATCCCAAGTTTTTGAAATGTTTTTCATAGGTCAAGGGAAAGGTACAAGATGTGATGATTGTGTCAAGGATGTGTCAAGAAAGAATCTGTGTTTTATTTTAAATATGTTTTCGTTGATGGGAAGAATGAATACTGTCTTTTATGTAACCACTTTGTTTAAATGTGGAATGTAATAAAAGTTTCATGATCTAATTCTCTAAAACTCTAAACCTGAAAATATCCTCAATGTGTAATCTTGTAATAACTCAAGATTAAGTAAGTTTTAAGGCTGGGGCCTTATAGTTGGTATTAGAGGTCGGTTTAGATAACTTTAGAGGTTAGGGTATTCTTTATGCATAAGTGACATTACCATATTGGCTAGGATTTTAGAAAGTGTCATTGTTTTTAGATAAATTGAATGAGTAAGTATATCTTAGTGTTTATCTTACTCATTAGTACATGATGGTTTTGTTGATGTACTCACACTGACATTTTTGGTTTTAGTAAATGGCTGGATCTAGCAGGCACCAAAGTAACAGTGGATGTGAAGGAAACTGTGACAGTTTTTTGAGCAAGAAACTGAATGATATGGGAGCTGTAATGAGAACTCTTGTGATTATCCTCAACCAACTATCTGGATTCATGATTGACCACCTAAACCTTGGTGATTTCTCTAAGGCATCATATATGCGAGAAACAAATCCCTACGGAAGTACAGGTAATAATCTTAAAGGTAAGTGTGTTCAAAAACCTATGTGTCAAAGATGTGGAAAGAAACACCTAGGAAAATGTTTCAAAGGGACATAAATATGCTATAGATGTGGAAATGAAGGTCATAAAGAAAGAACCTTCCATGGAAAAAGGAAGCATCCAGTTGACTCGAGGAAAGGGAAAGAAGTTCTTTCTGAGAGATCAATTGAATGTTTTAAATGTGGTGTGCATGGTCATTATGAAAACACATGTCCTATGAAGATGTTTCGTGAATGGGATCACCAAGATCGTACAAATGTTCGTTTACCAATACCTAATGCCATTCCGATTGAGGATGAAGAAACTGACAATGACCAATCAAAGGTATATATTATTTCATAACTATTGTTTTCCTATTTTGGAATCTTAGGATATGATTCATGATTTTGTTTGTAGGAATGAATTATTTCAGAATAAGTTGGAAAGGAATGGTTAATGGATCATGAAGAATGTTTAATGAGTAAGAAGTCAACATATAAGGGCTTCAAGAGTTATAGTGAAATTCTTAAGAGTATTAAGTCTCTTTTGATTATGGGGTTACATTAGAAGACTTTTTATAGTATGTGTAACCATGATGTTTAATATATGAAAATTTTATTCAAGGAACATTTATCTATTCCGTTGTGGACATAGTTATAAAGAACCATTTGGGTTTATATGATCCTTACTTTTGAGGTAATTATGGGTTACTATATGTCATGATGGAAGTGAAAGGCATGAGATAAACTTGAGGTTAAAATATATTATGTTTATTTTTGAAGATTTTATCTCGTTTTGGGAAATGTTTTGAGAATTATATAGTTTTGGAAAAAGGACAACACGCAGACCATGTGACAACCCGTCGCGTCGGACAAAGCTGCAAGAATCGAACCCATAACCAAAGTGCGACTGGTATTTATCGCCTACCACTGGACTACGTGAAGTCCCTGGTTAGTTTGACTGATTATTTTTTTAGTTAGATGGTTTTATTAATTAAGAGTAATTTTATTTTGGGTTATCTATGGAAATTTATTAACCTATCATGGATGATATGTGATTAGGTTAATTACTTTTCAATACGAGACAATAAGAGCAACTGATGTTATTTGGAGATAAATGTTACGATTTAACTTGGAAGACTATGTGACTAAATCCTTAAAATATTCGGTTTTCAATATTAGTTTGGTTTAATTTGAAGAATTTTATGGACAAATTGTTTATCTAATGGTCCTCGTTGAACTTTGGGTTTTGTTGGACAAATTTTGAAGATTAAGCATAGATTTTCTTTTTTATAAAGGGGTTATCCTTTTCTGGATTATCTGATCTTGTACTAACCTTTTTGGTTTGGTTTTGGTTAATATCTAAAGACATGGGAAGTATATATTTCTCTTTGGTGGATTAGGAGATTCTCTAGAAGTTGATTATAGTACTCTTAATGTGAACAAGTCTTCCTAAATACTCGTCTTTTGGAAAAAATATGAGTTTGTGTAGGGAATCTAATAAAAGTTGAAAGTCAAAATGATAAGTGATTATGTTTCCTTATGAATAAATTCCTCAATAAAAAGTAACTTAAAACCAAAATGTTGTCTATTAACTTTTCCTACTGGGGAATCGAATACCGTTTAACCCATCACAAGTTTGTAATTTTCTTGTGGTTAACTTTCTCCTAAACATGTTTTCTATCACTCTCCATCAGAACATGACCCTATGTTTTTTCCTCCATGTTCATATTTTCCTACATGGAATCCTAGTATGGGTTAACTCGGGTGACCTCTATACTTATATTTCATTATTTTAAAGTGATTGTTTTACCGACTCTTGTTCCGATGTGGGATTTTCAATGATGTTTCCAAGCCCAGTTTTATAATTGTGAGGACGCAATTTCCAAAAGGGGGGAAGGATGTAACACCCCAGGTAAATAAAGAATATGACATTTTTATATTTATCCCTATTTGTGGAAAAAATTTAAATATTAATTTAAATAGAACGCTATTCTCGATGGCTTACCCAATACGCAACAACGAGTTCCTTTGAAATCTTACGTTGCACTCTAATAATAAAATAATATTATTTTAAATAGTAGTTAACACATAGCCATTGTATTGGCGGGAATGAATATAAATAACTAAATTACGATTATATGTGTGTGTTAAATGTTTTTACTTTTATCCAATAAATTTTAGAGGCTTAAAATACAAATGAATCCAATCTTAAGCATTGAATACACTAGTATTTTTAAAAGATTGTTTTACTACCTTTTGATGGCAAACCATTTTTAAATCAAAATTTTGACAATTTTATAAGCTCTATTTTTCAAAATAAACATATTATTTATGATTGGGACATTGAAATTTACTTTGGGTTAATTTTTAGTATTTTTATGACAATGTTCATTTTTCAATGAATAGTGAAAAATACTGCATTTTACATCAAAACTGCTTTTTCATATAATTTAATTATATGGTTATATTATCTTTTTAATTTGTTCTAAAGTGTAATTGGAATATATTTTTACCATTTAATCCAATTATGGTCATTGGGATTAATTTCACTTTGTAATTGGGCATAAACAAGTGCCAAACTTTTCATAAATATTGTTTCTAAAAAACCCGCTATTTGTTTTGACAACGGGAAGTTTTTTTAAATTAATTATTGCAATTTATGTGTTTGGAATTTGGAAAAATGGATTACATATTTGGAATTAGAAGTTCCAAGTTATTTAATTAAGACTCTTTTGTTTTTGGACATTATGAATAGTAACGACGGTAATTATCTTTAATTATCTTGATTAATGAGTAATCAGGTAGTTAAAGATAATAAGATAATATCATAATAATAAAAAATGACAACAACATGTGTCCTAAGGCTACTGGTTGTCTCATGGCCGACCATGGGATTCCTTGTTCCAAACTTGGGGGCCCCATGGAATCAATTTTGTGAGAAAGTGACTTTTTATCTTTTTATTTTTAAAGAATGTTAAATGTAACAAAGAATGTATCACCTAAGTAAAATATTTTTAATTTTGTCTACATAAATGATCTTTTGGAATATAAATAGTCATTGGAAATATAAAAAGATTTTCTACATCATAGTATTTTTTTTATAATTTTTAGACATTAAATAAATTAAATTATTATGACATCATAATGATGTAGCGATGACCTCATTATTTAACGATTTAAATAAAATGGAAAGATAATGTAAAATATAAGACCTACACATGTCCAAAACCTATTGGATGGGTGTATTTAGAACCCTTCTCACCTTATCCTCTAAACACATCAATGTGGGACCATTAAAATACGAAACTAATTTGAAAATAAAGTTACATTTTATACCTTTCCAAGAGTGCCCCTCCTCTCCTCTTATAAAAGGCCCCCACCTCTACCTCCTTACCCACACTTCCAAAGCCATTGGCTTGGCCAACCCCTTCCCATTTTGTCTCTCCACATCCCTCTCTAACTCCTTGAAGCCTCATTTTGGGCAGAATTATTCCCAAGGAATCCTTTGAGCTCAAACCAAAGGGAGTTACCCGATTTTAAGGAATATAAAGAAACGAACAAGACAAGTTGGACTTGAGGTAAGGGATCCGACTCATCTCTTTCTTTTAAAGTACACTCTTTTATGTCATTCCTTTTAAAGATCATATTTATTGTTATTGGGATATTCTTTTATATTACTCTTACTGTAATTTTTATGTTCATATGATGACAGACCCTATTCTATCTCATCAATCCATTTTGGAAGTTTTGAGTGGCGTCGTTAGGCTGCCAAATTTTCGTAAGAGATCCAACCTCTCTCTTTCTTTTTAAGTACTCTCCTTTATGTCACTTCTTTTAAGCTCATCCTTGATATATTGGGGGATGTTCTTTTATATTCCTCTTTTTTTAAACTTTATGTTGATATTATGAGACACCGTATTTCATCTCATCAATCCATTTTGGATGTTTTAAGTGGCGCCGTTAGGCTGCCGAGTTTTCGTAAGAGATTTTTCATCTCACTTTTATTCCCGTGAGATTTATGCTACATTTTCCACAATTTCCTTTGAGTGGTGTATGTACTGCCCATTATTTTACTCATTGTGTAATATAATTTCATTTATGAGTATTTATATCAATGTTGTATTGTTTTTATTTCACGGGGCATATGTTTCGAAAGATACCCATGTCGGTAAGGGAACCTTTCACCCTCCTCTTTTTAAAAGACATATTTTGTTATGTCTTTTAATTCACATATTATCATGTTGGGATATGTTCTTCTATAACCTTATTGATTTAAATTTTATTTCCATGTGATGAGATACCCTTTTTATCTCTCATCAACTCATTTTCTGAATTTTGTAGTGACGCCGTTAGGCTGTCAAATTTTTGCAAGGGAACTTCTTAACCCAAATTTGATTCTTTGGGATAAACTTGTAATCCTTGAATATGTCATCCTTTGAATATGTTTGAATGACCTTTGATTGTTTTAAACTTAATATCCACTTATATTGGGTGTATTTATATTTGTCACACATAATTATGAGATTGATTTATCCTTAATTTAATGATACCTTCCTTACAGGGGATTTCATCCCATTTTACATTTCTATTGAGACTTCATCATTGTTATACACCAATTCACTCTTATATGGTGTATATACTGTCCTTTGGAATATTATTTCATGAATTCCATTATTCTCATGATATTATAATGTTCTGATTAAATGTTATTCCTCAATTATTGTATTCAAGTGTCTCTCATTTTGTTAAAAACTCTTTAACTAAAATATGGTTTTAAATGTTTTAATGATTTATTCTTATAAATATTTCTCGTTAATATCCATGTTTTCAAAATGGTTTTAAGGATTTAATTATATGTATATTAATTGTTTAAAATGTTAAAACCTTCAAAGTGGTATGGGACACATTGATTCAAAGATCTCTTTATTAAATGTTTTAAATGGTTTCGAAAATGGTTTTTAGAATGGATTTATTATTTCAATATCTTAAAATGCTATATTGTTATTACAATGTGGGAATGTTATCTTTCCATTGTTCTTAAGTTATGTTCTATGATTATGTTATGGTTCTTGGGCATTGTTTATGAATACGGGTGGTTCTGTGATAAACTAAGGGCGGGTGAGCCCGATATAGCTCTCCAATGCATTGGGTAACACGAAGGAGTGAAACGTTAAGGTTTCTCCGAAGAGATTTAGGGAATATTCTGAGGTGGGTATTCCAAACATAACCAAGAGGGTTACTCCCTACGTAAGAATGTTATGAATGCCTCAATTTACCTTTTATGTCTTATGATTTCTATGATTTATTCATGATTTGATGAGGTATGTTAAAGTGCCTATGTTTTATGGGTAAAGTATGATTTCATTCTTATGTATATATGTACTCGTGTTTCCTTTCCATATTTTTATAACCCTTACTAAGCTTTTTATGCTCATCCCAAGTTTTTGAAATTTTTTTCACAGGTCAAGGGAAAGGTACATGATGTGATGATTGTTTCAAGGATGTGTCAAGAAAGAATCCATGTTTTATTTTAAATATGTTTCTGTTGATGGGAAGAATGAATACTGTCTTTTATGTAACCACTTTGTTTAAATGTGGAATGTAATGCAAGTTTCATGATCTAATTATCTAAAACTCTAAACCTGAAAAGATCCTCAATGTGTAATCTTGTAATAACTCAAGATTAAGTAAGTTTTAAGGCTGGGGCCTTATATTAGTGCACTAGTTTGCATAGTGCCCCAGCTCCCTACAGTTGTAGCATTGAACCATGAGTGGTTCTATCCTTTCATCGGCTAAATTATACTTCCTTTTCATGTCTTTTCGACACTCTTGAGCATGATGTCTTTCTTTCCCACACTTGAAGCATTTCCCCTTCCCATTGAGACAGTTCCCATGGTGCAACTTTCCACATTTTTTGCATGTGAGTCATTGAGTTTTCTTCCTACCTTTATCATTAGATCCTCTAGATTGAAACTCCGTCTTTTGTTTCTTATCTCCATATCCATGCGACCATTCTCCAAACTCCATCTCCAATTTGAGATCACACCGAACAACTTCTTCATAACTCCCAAAATCTTGAATTTCAAGAGCCTTTCGAAGGTGTGGTTTTCATCCACTAAAGAATCTATCAATTTTTCTATCATTGTTGATAACAAAACCCAAAGCGTACCTTGAAAGCCTTGTAAAATTATCTTCATAGGTTGTGATAGATTTTCCTTATTTTTTCTTGAGCTCTATTAATTCTCTCTCCATCTTCGTACGAAGAGTTCATGTGAAATACTTATTAAGAAACATTATCTTAAAGTCTTCCCATTCCATCTCTTCAATTTCCTCCCTTGGCTTGGTGTTCTTAATCAAATCCCACCATTGATTGGACTCACCATATAGATGATAAATTTCTAGGATCACCTTCTCCATCTCAGAACAGTGAAGAACAGAAAAGATCTTCTCCATGGAGTTAACCCACTGTTCCGCGACTAGTGGATCGGAAGATCCACTAAACGTCGGTGGTCGTTGTCACATAAAACATTCGATATCCAGTTGCTCCCTCTTTGGTGAAGGAGGACATTCCCCATTATTATGGTTATTATTCATAACCTGAGATAATTGGGTAAGTATTTCCATGAAGTTCTGAACTCCACCTTTCAAATCATTGGGTATGTCGTTCCGGAAATCATTGCATTGTCCCTCGCACGAGTTGTTGGCCTGATTTCTCCTGGTTCCCACCATTTTCTAAAATAGAAAAGGTTAGAACAAAAAATAAGTAATAAATTCATGAATAGCTTATTCATTTAACCAATTTATACAAAAAACATAACATATGGTATCCCTATGTAAATATTCTTGTGTGCATATTTGTACTTAGTCTCTTGTTGTAGGTTTTCTCTAGGGTTCACTAATCCTAATTCCCAAATTAACAAAACCTTTACTCTGATACCAACTATAGCGACCCAACCTTTTCTTACATCACTATTAAATCATTTTAAAGATAAAAACATAATATTATTACACATAGAGGATACAAAGGTTTAGTGTCTTGGGAAAACTAGGACCATACATAATAATTACAACATCAAGCATAAACATTTATTTAATTTATTTTTCTCTAGATTTTTATTGGAACTTGTCCTCTCCTTAGTACATGTAGACACCTGAGGATATATATCAAAAGGTCTGATCTAGAATCCCAGTAAGAGGATATATAAGAACAATATAGAATGGGGTGAGCATAATCATAACATGGGAAAAAGATCATGAACATGAGAGGAAGCATAAATATAAGACTTGAAATGTGGCAATGCATAAAAATGAAACATCATGTCTTAGTGGTTAACTAAAACACATACTTTTGAACCTAGATAGAATCTTGTTCACAATTATTTCACATTTAATCATGATATTCATCACTTTATCCAATGCATTGTAGTGCTGTATAATTCCGGGTGCACCCGTCACATTGAAACATTCATATTGCGCTATATAATTCTGGACGTACCCATCACATCATAACATTATCATCATCATGATTGCCACATAGAACACATATCAAAAATGTAAATAACTTAACCCATGTGATGTAATGGGTTTCAACTCATAATAACACAATCATAAGCTTTGGGTTCCCAAAAGAAAGAGGGAATAACATATATGTTACAAGAACTGTCCACTTTGAGTGAGAAGTAAAAGGGGTGATCTTAAAAGAGGAGTTCTTTTGGAAAACATTTTGTTTGACATAAAAACCAGTGAAAAACATGTATATCCCAGAAAATTAAAGAAAATGATTAAAAAATGATATTTAAGGAGTAACCATATCAAAAATGGAGTGAAATAGGGAGATCCTGAAGGAAGACAATTGGGTTCGAAATTTCTCCTTACCTTGTATCTGAATGCTTCCTTCTATTTAATGTCATGTATAATGAAATTATATTCATTAATTAGAAATCAGGAACCTTGTGTACATTAATATGTTTCATTATGGTTTAATTAAGTATTTTTATGTGCCTTTTGATGAGTTATATAGTTTTAAAACATTGTTCAAGAATGTTTGTTTTCATGGTTTTCTTGAGTGGTTCACTTGTATTCTGAAATTGAAGTTCAGGTAGAACATGAGTAGACATCCATAAATGATATTAAATGATATTATAGGAGTTTGAATGATCTTATAATGAATCATATTATATCCATGTGGATGAATCATTAGATAAGAATTAAATGATGATTTTTTGGGTTAATTTGGGTGGTTTTTCGATCCCAATGAACTTGTTTTAATTTATCACTTACTAATATGGCCATAAGTTAGTTACAGAACTTTAAATAAGAGATAATACATATAAAATATTCTGGTTCAACCATAAAAATAGTTTCATGACTACATATGAAGGTAGAAATGGAAGAAGAAATCATTTCGTTCTTGAAGGTGGTAAATTAATACCTCACAAACAACGTTTTTAATAAAATAAAAGAAAGAGGTAAATGGGGTTGGATTATATAATATCCCATTATAATCATAAAATTACATTATATGTATAATACTGGAGTTAAAATTACATTTGGATGAATATTGGTGGGGAGAGATCAAGAAATGAACTTGAACTTTGAAAGGAAATTAAAGGAGAAGAGGGAGAGAAATTACCTCTTGAATCCTCCTCTTGAGATCCACCTTAAGGGCCTAAGCTTGGCCTTTTTATGAGACCAGAAGAACTTGGACGTGGGGGAGGGTCTAGGGAAGGTGTTTGGGAAGATTTTGGATAAGGCTTGGAGCTTGAGAGGTGTGAGGAAATGAGGGAGTGAAGGGTGGTATTTATAGTGGAGGGGAGAGGGGTTTCCATAATATAAAATTCATTAGTTTATTAATTTCCCCTAAGACAAGGAATAGTGAGTCTTGAATTACCAAGAATAGTAATTTTATCATTTGATCCCAAAACAAGTGGGATTACATCAGCATAACATCAGACATGACTCTATAATTAGCTAATTTAGCCTATTTTTGTAAATTAAGGTATTTCACTATTCATCAAAAATTCAAGTATTTCAGAAAAAATCCAAAAAATTTACCCTAACAATTATTCAATGTGTAGAATCAAAAAATGAAGTCCATTTTTCAAAAATAATTTTCTAAATATTATTAATTTAATATTTAATTAAAATCATAATTTACTTAGAAAACAGTTTTTTAAAAATTAAAAATGATTTTATAGTGCTTTAAAAAATTACGTAGGGTCTTATAAAATTATATAAAAACTATAATACATTGATTTGATAATTAATGAACACATTTTAAGAAAATAATTTTTCTTTTAAATTAATTAATTAATTAAAATTAATTATTAATGACTTACAAAATACCAAAACGTTTACTAAGGTCAAATTGTCACTTTCTAAGATGTCTAAATTTTATTTAATTATTCATGGGTAAGGTTACTCTTATGTTGGATGATTTACTATTCATAAGGGTCATATTAATATTCATAAGGGTATGTTACTATTCATAAGGGTAGATTACTATTCACCAAAAAAATATTTTTGTTTTATTAGACTCCAAAAATCATCTTGAACACAATCATGTATGTCAGATCTTCGAAATTCAAAACATAGAAGTGGTAAACTTATGTTTAAAGGTCACTTAGCACTTAGTAGTTCATTATGTTGAGTTATCATGTGATTTTAGGACATAATTATAGGAATATAATTTTCATTTAAAAACTTTGGGTCTTTACATATTAGTTTCCTCATCACTAAAAATATTGGAATATTCCCATACAAGGTTTGGCTCATAAGGATCGTTTATTTCATCAACTTCTTCAGAAGTTATTATTATATCTTCCTTTAAACCATCCATATATTCTTCCACTAATTCCATTAAGGCGTAATTATTTTATCCAACTTATACATTAAATAAATTAACTAACTTATGTATTCATTTATTCAATAAAGTTTAACTTGTTTCACTAGGTCAATATTCAATGAAAACACCTTCTTCTTATTTTTCAACAAATTTTACTTCATTTGGATTTTTGATATTCATTAAAAATGGACTCCTAAAAACATTAAAATATTTCATTATAGGACTCTTCTTATACTAAATATAATCTAGAGTCATTTTCCTTATAAATATTCAAGAATTTTTAGCTTCTTCTATTAGGTCAATATTCAATGAAAGCACCTTCTTCTTATTTTTCAACAAAATTTCCTTCATTTAGATTTTTTTATTTAGTAAAAAGGGACTCCCAAAAACATTATAATATTTAATTGTAGGATGCTTCTTATACTAAATATAATAGAGATTCTTTTTATATTCTATGCATGAAAAAATATATTTTAAACACATACACTGGTAAATATAGCATTTTTATTAAGGAATGTTGAATGTTTATATCTAGTGAGCATGATTCTTCTAATATCAATTAGACATTTTATTTAATTTTTAAAAATAAAAGTTATTGAGGAAAATATGGGATCATTTATTTTTATTTAATTAAATGTTTATTTAGGAAGGACTTGAAATAGTTACTTGTCTACATCATTCCATTTCATATTCTCAACTTTGAAATATATACATTAAAATCCTTATCAACTTATCATCAGAATTTTTTAAATGAATCCATGAATTTCAATTTATATTTTATGAAAAATCGATTGTTCATTTGAGTGATATCATAAATTAATGTAATAAACTATAAATCAACCTTTATTGATTGATTTATCATTAAATCGCAAAGGTTAAAATTATTGAGCTCAAGTGGTCAGTTGGACTGAATTTCATGTTTTTTATGAATTCCCCTAACTAATTTTTTTTAATGATTTTGTGAAAAATATCATAATATTTACTATTTAGTTATTATATAACACTTACATCATATTACATTTAAATTTATTTCATCCTCTTCTATCCAAGAAGAAAATACTCTTGTTCTAAATTGTATTCATTCTTAGTAATAAAATATCATCTGTTAATAGGAATTTCAATCTTGAATAAATTACCAATAGTTCTTTCTCACTTATAAATAGATTTTCTATATTTTATAAATTGAATTAAACATGGATATTTTCTAATTAAAACTTCTTTACCCTCATCATGGATTTGTTTAAAAATCACAATGTTATGTTTATGCCTATCAAAAAAAGAACAATATTTCACTTTAACTTTTGAGCATCAAATTTAGTTATATTAATTCCTATTATTTTAAAGGAACCAAATTTTCCACAGGTTATAGTTCCTCACTCATGTTCTCCCATTTTTTACAAGTTTTTCACAAAAACCTATCATCTGTGAGGAGTAACCATTTTAAAGTATCAATGGTTTATGTTTTTTATGTCTTATAGAAATATCAACATTAAATGATTTCTCTTCTATATTTTGGTTCCTAGATTCTATTTATTTTCGGCGATAAGTATCTTACCCTAGAAGTTTTTTCATGCACTCTACAGTATAATGATGAAGTTAGTCACGTATTCTATAAATTTCCTCTAGGAATTATAATATATTTTTCTATGAGGGGTTTTTAATTTTTAATTAGCATTACTTTTTTGTATTCTTTTAACCTCATGAAGTTGCTTCCTTTCATCTACTATAGATCCCAGTCAATTCATTCCTGATATCGTGGAGTGGCATGTTTTTCTAATAGTTATACATTTATTGTTTAAAGGTATCAAAAAACCAAAAAAAAAATCAACTAAACCTCAATATTCTATAGTTTTATGATTTTCTAAGTGGTAATTTTGTTGATATTCATTATAAGTTACAGTATCTAATTTTACATAGTGTAGGTAATCATTATTCTTAAAGTTATTCTCTACTTCCATTGATGTATAAAGTTTCACACATCCACTCTAAATCCAAGATCTCCAATTATTTATACTTTAATTTTTATAAATTTTAAAACTAGACGAATGTCTAGGTTTACTATGAGTATATTTTACCTCAAGTTTCAGATGAGTTTTCATAGCAACTGGTATGTTTTAGCCTTCATCACTAAATCTTCACTGAAATTTTTTTATCATCATCTATGTATTTTAAACCATGACAAACATAATTAGGTTTTATATATCTCTAATTTTATAAAAACATTTTTTTCTTTATCATATCTTACCTTTTTTCTTATTCTACAACTTTCATTTGGGTTTTTTAATTTTACCAAAATAAATATATTAATTTTAAATAATTAAACTCTTCTATAATTCTTCTTTTCTCATTCCATATTTAATATGATAATATATATCTTGAGTTTTTTGTTTGTATAAAGATAGACCAAAAGTTCAATCTAAAAATATGTTTTATGTTAGTTTCTTTACATCCACCTTAACTACATTATATTTTTTTCATTTTTTTAAATTTTATACTTGAAGGTTCCAAACATATTTGGAACTTAATATTCTTATAGAATATAATCATTATATTAATCATCATTTTTTTCAAAAAAACGTACTTATTCCATTATATTCGGTGAACTGTCTCATATTTCTGATGGATTGTTTAAGTTTTATTATATTTTTACCCCAATTCATTATATAAGTTTTTATTGAAGTTAATTAATATCATATTCCTCACATTTATTATTGGAATAGTTTAATACAAAATTTTTAGTTCCACTAGAAAAAAAATCTGAGTGGGAATTTTCGTCTGTACTTATTTCTACCTTTCCATAAATTCTTAAATATGATCGATAAAATCTTCTTCTAATATATATAAATATCATCCTTAATATTATTTTTTAATGCGGGATAATTTCTCATTTAATACGAAAAAAGTTTTTTATATAGTTGCTTAAGTGATAAATATTATATATCTTATCATGTATAGACTTTAGGATCAAAACTGTTCATATTTTTTCTCATAACTATTTTTAATATTGGTTAAATAATGTAAATATATATACAAATCCTATGTGTGTTATGAACACTTCATTCACTCAGGTGAAATAATCATCAATAAATTCTTCCTTATCCATCCTAACATCTATGAACATACTTCTCCAGATATGAAGATTTCTTCTTTTACCTTTTAATTTTCTTCAAATATACATTCATGTTTGCTTAAAATTTTATTCAAATATTGGAGACCCATTACTTTTATATACACTTTATCATAAAAGGAAATTGGAATAAAATTATGAGATTTTCCAACAACCTTGAGATTTAATTTGGTAATAAATAGCATAGGATCATCATTCTCAATGGGTGGAAATCCCCCAGTAGTTTCATTAATTACCTCCCAGACATGAGATATAATATTTGGATTCATTTGTTTCTATAATAGATAATTTTTTACACTAAATTAATGAATTACTTATTTATTTTATATGTCGATAATATCCAATATAAAACGATCTAATACAGGGAACCTGGGTTGTTCTGATACTAATTGGTATTCCTGTAAATACTATGAACCATTGGGAATGGGTCGTTGAATCTAGACATATTTTCAAATTTAATCTCCTAAACTTAACCCCCTACACATGTTAATGTTATGATCTTCTAAAATTTATAATTTAAAAACACATATATGTAATGGTAAGGAAAATAAATTAAAGCCATATAATTTTTTACAAGGTTCAGTCTCTATATAGATAAATAGCCTTACTATGTTCAATTATTATCCAAAACCATATATATCCACTCAATAACACAATTGAATAAAAATTAGATAAATACTATAATTTTAATTTTATATCCCAGTAGGGAATATTACTAATTCCCACAAGTAATTAAATTTTATTCTTCTTTAAAGACAACATAATATTTAAACACTAATTCATACTCCAAATGTAATTTTTATAGAGTAAAATAATTTAGATATTTATCTATTATAAGAAATAAATTAAAACTATGAACATTGAAATATTTCATAATTTTTATGTTTCTTTTCCTCACTAAAACCTACAAGAACTTTAACAACTCTTTGAGCCTTCGGATTAATTGAAAAAAAGATGGAAGGACACTCAACCCCAATAATATATCTCATAATTTGAATAAAAACTTACTAATAAGAATCATAGATTATTTATTATTGTAAACTCATACATTCCTAAAATTAGCTAATATAAAGGTAATTTTATCTCCTAAAAATTTTCACTTTCATAATTCCCTCTTAACTCCTTCAAATCCACCTAAAACAATAGAGTCAACAATCCTCATCATCACTCTCGCAATAATCCGCTTAAATAATCTTTAAATATTTCTATAAAATTATAAAAAACACTCATTTAATATAAAAATTATATATTGGGATATTCATCAAGGAAAAACCACAATTCCAATATTTTAGTTCTTTATCCTTCGGTTATTTAACCACTGTAAGCATTGTTCCTTTATTTTAGTATAATTCAATCACAATAGACATACTTGAACTCCTTATATAAAATTATAAATGAAGAGAAACTATTAATTATTATGTGATTCATTTTTTAGAGGTCTGACATGACACTGTACAGTACTAATATAATCCATATAGTTCTATACTTCAATCAACCTCATGAATTTACCTCATGATTCCCATGGAATACATCTTTTTTTAATTATTTTTCAAACATTGGCCTTCATTTGATCAACTCATATTCTAATATATCTTACTTTTTCAATATATTTTCACACATTTCAAATATATATTCCATTTATAAAGACTTCAAATAAACATGCACAGATAGTACTTAAATATCCAGTGATGATCTCTTTCTTTTTTTCAACTCAAACACATGCATTAAATTGACATGAAACAATAAAAATATGTGAACAAAATGTTAACAAAAATTCAAAAAACATTAACCCTTTAATACCACTTGTTTATTATTTAAAATAACTAACCACCACATCATGTAATTCTTCTATTATATACCCTTAACTAATGAACCACAAGATCAGCAACCAGAATAGACTATATTTTCTTTCATTATAGCTTTTGAAATTAGCTCATGTCAAAAAAAATTACCAAATGGCTCCCATTAGAACATCACATAAACTATACAGTATCAAACACAAGACCAAACCTTAATTACCATAATAATTTTTAAAATATACAATGTAAATCAGTCACAAACTTTCCCATTTTAGTACAATACCTTCTATTTACATTAAATCATTAGATATCTCCATAGTTTCCAAAGGCCTGTCACTACTAGAAAATTCCATTATCTAATATCATATAATTATTTTTATCAACAATGGTATATACTATGGAATAATCCAAACTTCCTCTTTAGTTTTTTCTTTAACATAGACTATGGAAATCTAACATTTCATAACTACCATGAACTACCCATTTTTGCATCTCAAAATTGAAAAATGATAAAAAGTCTCATTAGTCATCATGATCAACTACCATGGGCCTTATTATTTTTTTTATTTGACTAGAACCTCGTCAATATAATAAATCATTAAAACATGGATAGAAAGGATTTTTCTACAAAAAAACATGTGTTAATGAAAAACCACTTTTCCATTTTTTAATTTCTTATCCATGTTATTTTTAATACCACAACATCATACTATGATATTACACAATTAAGTATAGCTTTAAACCATTACACATATTTTCTAGGCCTCTCCAAACTTCATAGAAATCCAAAATAAAACTTCAAACAACTACATTATATCCTTTAATGTTAAAAAATATAAAATCATTCAAACTTATAAGGTTGGGTACCAAATTATCTTCATATAAAATAATGGGTTCCAATTGTTTGGTTTCATGTATGTGCATTATGCCATTATTACTAAAAAATGTAGTGGTTTCATAATTAATATTTCTATGATTATGGGATCTATATATTTTGATAAAAAGTTTTTAAATTTTATATAATATTTTTCTAATCATCATGTAAGATTTTATTTAACAATATGAATGTTGTTTATGAATAAACAGAAATAATTTAACTACTAGCCTAGAGTTTTTGAAGTATGAAAAATAATTTTATTATTCCATATTATAGATAAATTAAATTTTGTAGGGATGAATAAGTGGATGATTTTTAACCATTTATGCATAATTATTTAGTTTATTATGTAATTTTTTTATTTAAATAAATTTTTTTATTTTATTTCCACCATTGTTAAATTGTTGGAGATAGATCAAGGGGTAGCCTTGACATATGATACTCATAGTCCTAAAATTGAAATTGGCGGGGAAAATTTTTTCATGAAAGATGGGTATTTTTTAACTCTTCTAGTAAGAGTTTCATTTAGTAAGGTGTTAAGTGTTAAATCATAGATTGGCATAAAAAATATCATTTCTTAATTATTTTTCTTTGAGGTGCATAAAATGAAATATAAAATGAATTATGTGATCAACTATAATGTTTGGAATAGAAATGCATGGGTTTAATAGTGGATAATAATAGATTATTAGAACTACTATAGAGGTAGAATATATAGAGAAGAAGAAATTTATTGTGGTGGAAGTTATCCTAAAGAAATAATCACTTACTTATTATTTCATTATAAATTAATTAATTACCTTATTATAAATTTTGGTTAATTTATATACTCATCAGTATGTGATATAATAAATAAATTATAATTATATTCATAAAAATCCAAACTAGATTATAAAAATATTAATATTATAATGTATTATGTTTAAATATTTCATTCAAAATCTATGAAATATTATATACATTTAAAGATAGAATTTTTTTTAAATCCATATGTTCTTGGTTTACATTGTGTTTCTACTTATAAATTCTATATACATAGTTTAAATAGACTTATGTTCACTCATTATATTCAATAATGAACGTTATATATAGATAAAATATAAATTAAAGAAATGAGCATGACACACTAATTCACTCCCCACACACACACACACACACCTCAATGTATCTAGATTAACCTTAGGACTAAATTATATTGTAATTTTCATAAAATATTTTGGATTATTTTTATTGATAATATTTTTGGACTATATATTAATGATATGGTAGGACATCAAATCCAACCATTATTAATAATATATAATCTTGATCATATATTTGTTTAAACTCTTTGGAGTGGTCTTAAAAAGTATTTGTAAACTAAAGTAAACCCTAGAACAATCTTATACCATTTAATAGATTAGCTTCCTATAAGAAAAATATAGACATTAATGGACATGTTGAGGTTATAAATAAGATTTTTTTGAAATAAATACCCATTATTTATAATACAACTAAAAAAATTTAGTGTTTTGTCATGTGAGTGTGAAAAATGTAAAATTGAACTAGGTTATGTATGTAAATATATAATTTGAAAGTTATTTTTGGAAATTGATATTATTATCATCATTTATAGAAAATTTAGATGTCATGGTTACTAAATTAAGGTATTTTAGGGGCCAGATTAAATTAGTTTCTAAAGATATTTATTATTTTATTTTTAATGAATTGATCTAGTAAAAATATGAATAAAATTAAACCACTTTTTAAATAGTGAGGAAGTTCGAGGGTGATTATCTAAAAATTTAAAATTAGATAATGATAAATGAACTTTGGTAAATAATAATTTCTAAATCTTTCATTATAGATGTGTATGAACAAATTATATCTGAATAATGATTGAAATGACAGGAATAAATATTCTAGATAACATAACTATGAAAGTTGAAAGTAATTAATATTTTAGAGAAATAATTACACTATAGTAGAGAATTATTGACTTTGAAGTGTTGTTTAATTCTATATAATAGATATGATGAATTAAAAATTTGTATGTTTTGAGTAATTGAAAAAATTCATTGATCTGTTGACAATGCTATGAGAATAAATTGTGCATTTTTTGTCTATTATAATGAGTAAAAAATCAAATAATTATATATTTAGGGTTTTACATTACTCAATTACATTATTTTAATAATTTTTTCTATATTTCAAGTATTCATGAATTAATGCATAGTTTTTCAAGGTATTTGAGAATGAATAACAAAAACACTACCTTTAATTAATAAAAACACGTATTATACTTTTTAAATTCATACAACTTTGATAAAATACATAACCAACAAAATAATTTCTCATGATACATGCTATATGGTGGATTATACCCAGTGTGTATATCCTTCCATGAAGTATTCAGTGGATATATTTATATTAAATTCCTTGTATTATAATTCTATAAAATGTGTATTCCTAGAAAACAACATGAGCAGTGTGGAATTTAATTACAACTGGGGTAGCTATTGGTGCTACCATTTTAAAATAATTGAGACATTGATGTGGTAAAGGAAAATTCCATGGGAGGATAAATATAACTTTTACCAATACCCTTTCCTTATACCCATGTCACATCACCCAAATCACCAGCTATGTGCCTAGTGTGATTATACCATGTTCTATAATACCAAATTTAACAAAAAACACTCGTAAACCCACATCCTTTACAGTACCTTATTAGATGAGAACACTTGCATGAACTAACTTGCATGATTTCACATGCATGATTCTATCAAAAATTGAGCAGCTTTTAGAAAATACTATTCCATGATAAGACACCATTGTACTTTCTCTCCATAGTTTCTCTATAGATAGACCACGTAGATCTCTATTTTATAATCCTAGGGAACATTTTGGAAGATTTAAAGGATCATTAGGTTCTTTTAATTCCTTTTTAATCAACCTCCCTTTAGGTATCTTAACTAAGCCAAAATCCAAAGTGAAATAACTAGAAAAAGTAAGTTATGATATAAGGTGGTATAATATGTTAAAACCTTCGTGAGATACCACTTCATCCATAGTTCTCAAAGAATATTCTGAAGTAACCTACTCCAAATGATACAGTAGGGATCCACTCCCTCATGTTATATTATAAGTCCTCATTAGAAAGTTTATCCCCTTACCTAGTCTCCTCACCAGGGTGAAACTTCATCCATATTTAAAACTAAGATTTCATATTCACTACAATAACCTAGAAACCACACTCCCATATTTGGTGATGATATCATATACTTTATATTTTTGTCTTTGATGTTAATAACTGTGAACCGCTTTTTCATCCAAACCTTAAAAAATCAAAATCAAAATTGGATCACTTACATTCTCATACACCTTTTAGGTTTAGAGTTTTATAGAATTATGAAAAATCATACATAAACAATACCCATGTTTTCAAATGACCAATTCTCCCACTTAATCGAGTTTTTTTATTTCACATTAAACCATCATCTATATATATAATAAATCCCTTCTAAAAATAATTAATTCAACCTCATTCTTTTTAAATTAGGAAAAAGGGAACATGATAAGCGTGATATCAAATGATCAGTAAGGGTAAACACAAGAATTAAGAATTGAATGTCATCAATGAGTATAATAAGTGAATAAGGGTATGGAGACATAATTAGAGTGCATGAGTGAATCATAAAAGAAATCATTCCCATAAATACCTACATTATAAAATATGAAAACATGGTAATGTTAAGAGTGATTAAAATAAAAAAATCATGATCCATGTGATATCAATCTTGATAATAAGAAAAATTATAAATCCATATAAAGTATAGATAAAACATATTGGTATCTTGTAACATCATATCATAGAATCCATATAAAACCATTACATATTAGAATAATAATATGGATAAATTTCAATATAATTCTTCAAAGAACATAATCATTACCCAATGCATTAGAGTACTATAAATACTCAAACAATTATAAATAAAATTCCCCTAATGATTTAAATTAAATGTCTTATTATTAATTATGGTTATGAATAACACATGCCCTTATTATATTTTTTATATCCAATCATATTATAAAGACCATTAAGTATTATTAATGTTGATAATATATCATTAGAATAGTGATAACATGATTAGTATGAATATAGGGTTTTAACAAATCCAATTAACATAGAAAAAGGAAGTGATGGCCTCAAACTGTAGGATTGTAGCCGATAAATCCCATTTATTGGATCTTTTGAGGGGGATAGAATCACTGAGATTTTCCCTTAACAATGTCGAATTTGATATCCAATAACTTAATCGAGAGAGAAACCGTTTATGTGAGAAGTTTATGCTCATCAAGATTGCAACCCAAATCATGTAGGCTGAACCACCCCATGAAAGCATCACCATCAATAACCTTACTCTTATGGAATTTTATGGTGTATTAATGGGATATGTATCAACAAAAAATAGTATGAACATTTAAATTATATTTTCAATAGAATAATGTTTATATTTTATTCTTATCATTACTTTATAAATGATTTTTATTTTTATTCAATGAAACAATAATTGTTTTTTTAATTAGTACTGAATTTAAATTAAGATGTTTATTTTGATTAATTAATGTATTGTTAAAATAAATAGTATTTTAATTAAATATTTTTATTAAATATTTTTTTATTAAATATAAATGATCATATAATTTTTATGAAGTCAAATTTAATTTTTATAAGGGTTTGAAAACTGTTATTATCAAAAACCTCAACATTTTTCAATAAATATATATTATAATTTTAAAATTGGAAATACATATATTTAAACAAAATTATTTTGATAAAATGAATATTATATTTGGAATACAAGTGTCAAAATTATCCAATGGTTAATTTTTCATAATTTTCTATAACAATCTAATTTTCAGGTAAAAATTATATACTATATAAATATACAATGTGTACTATTACATCATAATGAACCAAAAGTGGTGTAACAAACAATATAAATGGTATCCATGACCAAATATATGTTATTAATATAAAATAATGTAATTGTATCTTTATTTTATCAATTTTATAAAGCCTTTATGAATCCTCCAAAACAATTAATATATTTTATGGTTTTGAAAGCATTTCTTTAATAGTATGAATATCTTCCTTATCAGTAAGGGTGTTATTTTATTATGTTCAGACCTTGGAATTATAAAATAATGAAAAAATTCCATTTTTATGAAACCATGGTAAAAAACCATGGTAAGGTTTTTTGTTTTGGTTATTTTATTATATAAAGTCCAAAACCTATGTTTGTGAAATGATAAAAAATTCCCCACTCATTCCCTATATAAAACCACCCATGATTCCATTTATCTTAACTAAAAAACCATGTATCACGTCCTTACCCTTCCTTATACTCTTTATAGTTCTATTAAGGTTCCCCTAAGCTCTCAAGAAGCTCCTCCCCAGCATTTGAAGTCACGCTCTCAAGGCAAGGGTTCTTTTCTTTCTATTCTTTATTCAAGTATCTTATTTATCTTATTCCATTTTTCTCTAATTCCTATTTTTGGGATATAATCTTAAATATCCATATTACTTCCAATATTATGCCTAAATTATTATAGAACCATTTTAATCTCATAAATCCCTTTGCGTAAAACTTTATACACCCCTATTATGCAGATGAAATACCGCCATGATTTTATATGCCAAACAAGTGTGTAGCGAGTACCCATACCAATTTCCTATCAAGTGTCTTCACCATTGTGAACTTATAATCATTTTCTTGAGTAATTACATGTATATATTAAACACTCCTAAATATTTTAATTCAATATGATGTTGATTTAATTCATTTTGTATGATCTATGTGGCACACTTAATCATGAGATTGAAATGAAAGTGACGGGTGGGCCCAAAATTATATAGTGTTCAAATGCATTGGGAAATGTTTTAGTCTCATGGGACATCATGAAAGGTATTAGGGTGTGAACATAATCCATAATAAGATATTTTCTATCATGATGTCTTGGTAGTTATCCTTGAACTATTTTTATGATGTAGTGTTTTAATTTGTTGCCACATTTCCCATATTTTCTTTATGTAAACATGCTATATCATGACTCATTGTTCGTTTTTAGATATTACCACTTTCATATCCCATTGATATTACTATTTTCTAACCTATATTGCTTTATTAATGTTATTACATTTTTATTTTATTACTAGGATTTATAGATCATTATTTTTTATGTATATCCCCAGGTTATTCCATACAGTGTTAAGTATGAATGAATAATATGATATGTTAAATAAGTTTTTAATAAAGATGATGTATTAACTATTTTACTTTGTTATGTAATGTAACTAATTCTTAAATAAAATAGAATTATAAATATTTATATTTATATTATGTGTAATCTTATGTAATAAATCATCTATTAATGATAAATAAAGAGTAGAGTTATTATAAGGACTATCTGGGTGCACCCATATTTTAAGATATAATGGGATCACCCAAAACTATCTGGGCCTCCCCTTCAAATAAGTTGCAATGGTCTCACCTAGTACCATCTGTCCTGCCCCATTGTATAAGCTGTAACAGGCTCACCCAGTTCTATATTGGTTTTCCAATCATAAAAGTTGTAATGTGATCGCCCAATATTATCTTTTCCATCCCATCATATAAGTAATATCAAATAACCACAACATGAATAAAGTAAAAAGAGATTTCCTATCATCATAAAACTCAAAAAATTCATCCGTATACCTTTTATAACTCTATTAAACCATATCAAATAAATGGGTTTGATAACAATCTCTTTGAAACATATTTAACCCATGTAAATGAAACGGGTTCTATAACAATCTATTTGAAACATGATTAACTCGTGGAAAAGAAATAGGTTCCATAAAAATCTCTTTGTAACAATATTAATCCATTTACAGAAATAATGATGATTGTATCATTAAAAAATATACCAATTGGATAATAAGTAAAAACAAGGGTTATTGATGTTGATGAATAGAAATACCATTAAAATATCATTAAATACACTTTGAGGAAAATACTCTTTTCATTTTGAAAAGCACTTTATAAAACATAAAACATTTTGAAAATAATTTTCTTCAAAAATATCCTAGAATTATTGTAAGGAATATTTTAAAAATCATTTAAAATTTTATTGAAGAAAATTTCCTTCCATATTTGAAAAAATAATCAGAAAACACATTTTTGTAAGAAAATGAGTTTTTGACTAGAAATATGATTTTTTATAAAAATATTCTTTTGAAAAATTGAGAACATAAAGATATGAAAATAAAGGAAAGAAATTTATTAACATGAAATAACCATAGGATATGAAAATTATTTATATTTATTTATAGTTATATATCAATATTTTTAAATTGGATAATTAATCACAAAAAATCTAGATAAATTATGGGATTATAACATAAAAATATTACCCCTTTGGTAACTTTGAATCATAATCCCCATAAAATATAATTATTAAATAAAGATTTTAATATCATTAAAATAATGAGATTAATAAAATAGTATTTCAAAGGATATGGATATACACTTCATAAAATCAGATAGATTTATAACATAACATACATCTTGAAGAAGGCGTATTGAAACAAAAATCTCTTACCACATTGGTAAATTTGAATCCATAAACCCCAAGAAAGAAATAACCTAAAATGGATATGTAAATATATATTAATTTATGTATAATAATAATAATATACATTCATCGGAATTAAATACACATTATAAAAAATATATGTGGTGAATACAGTATACATCTCACAGAAATAAAAGTCAAACGAAAAAAACCCTTACCTTGAGTTTGATTCGTCACACTTGTTATTTATCTTACTGAATAATAAATTAATGTTAATTGATTAATTTTTTGTGATAAATTATCGAGTTTATTATTAATTTTATTTAACTTATGTACAATTTATATATAATTACTTAATAAATTAGGTTTAAGTCGGACATTCTAGCCATATTCAGCTTATGTGTCAAAAATGACTTTGGTAGGTTGACTATGGTTAAAGAGGTGATTATTTGAACATACATAATAGTAATAATACAATAATTATCATATTAATACATAAATTATACTTTTTAAACCATTAATTAATGATGTTTATGAAAAATGAACTAATGTTACGATCATGGAGACGACATGCCGTATGTAAGCCTGAGTAACGTTTCATTTTTTTCAATGGTCATTAAAGAAAAAGGGAAAGTAAAATTTATCTTTACAAAATTACAATAATATCATAGATACCATATTATTTAATTATATATACTTATATATATCATTCTTTTTATGTGGTCATGAAAAAAATAATCACATCATTTCAAGGGGGCGGTAGTCCACATGTCCACGAATGATGTTATCATTTTTTTCAGTGAGTGAAAAGGTAAACAAATGAAATATTTTTTTATATAATTAAAAATGTTTCATTAATATCATAAATATTTTATGTATATTAAATATTTTTATTATATTTACCCATATTTCCTTTCACATAATGCATTTGTGAAAAATGAATCACAACGCTTCATGAGGGGGTAGTCCACCATACCCACGAGCAACATTATTGTATCCCTTATAAAATGGAACGTAAAATGGTATATATGATATAATTAATACATAGTTTTAATTATTTTATAAATATAATATTTAAAATTATTTTCATCATAATAACCATCACGTATAAGTGGAAATGGAAAAACAATTGACATCAATTCACAATCTGGTAGTCCACCGTACACACGAATAATGATTTCGTTACCCATTTGATGGAAGTGTGTTTGTGTGTTTGTAGGTAATAAACTTAACATAAAAACATATTATTATATTTAATATAATTAGGTTATTATATCATCGTATTATATGAATAATTTAAGGTGGTGGAGGAGGAAATAAAATAAAAAATTTCATTGACAAACGTTACCTCTTCTGCGGGTATCTCCTTTTAGTTCGTACCAAAAGCCTTACTTGGTTCAATTTATTACAAAAGTAGAATTACAATATAATATAATGGAATTTTAGTAGTGATTTTTTCAGGTATTTTCTAAACCAATTGGATTTAAAGGTGTGAAGATACGGGGAGTGTGGGTGTCCTTTTATAAGTGGGGTGAGTGGCACACTTGTTATTTTTTTTAAAGAGAGAATTCCCCCATGTTTTTTTTCATTTAATCCAAGACCAATTATGGTATTTTCTAGATAATATAAGGGATATTTTATAAATATTTCTATAAAATGGGTTTTTTAAAAAAAATATAGGACATTTTTACCCTTAGGATTAAAGTTTAATCCCTTGGTAAACTCATTTTTACCTTAATCACGGTGATTAATTTTAATTGTTTTAACTAACCATTATGGTAAAAAAATTATGGATACATATTATAAATTATAAAATATTGTTATTATAAATATTTAATCTATTTTTATAAATTAAATTCACATAATTTAAAAATTTTAATGTAATATTAATCCCATAGACGTGGTGAGACAAAATGTTTTGCAGAAGAGTAGTTTTTTAGAAAAAGATAACTCTATATTAACTAAATGAATAATAATAATTATTATTATATAAAAATAAATTAATATTTAATGATAAAATATATATATATATAATTTAAAAAATTACAAATTAGGGATAATTTTTATCAATTAAAATGGAGAAACATTATGCATTTTAAAACAGTTTTTAGAAAAAAAAACCATTTTTAAACCCATAGGTAGACTTATTCTAAAAACAAAATAAAGTTGATTAAAAAGCAAATAAGTAGATTAAATATAAATAAATAATACATAGCTTACTTGAATACATATTCAATAAATATTGGGACTTTTAAATTAATTAATTTATTTAAAAGAAAATACTTTTTTTCTAAAAAAAATAGTATTTTTCACTATTTATTGAAAAATCAATATTTTCTGAAAAATACCAAAATTTTACCCGAAGTAAATTTTGATTTTAAAATTCAAAAAATTTAGTTCATTTTATCATATAAATTTTCTAAAAGTTACAAAAATTTATTATAATATATTTTTTTAGGAAAATTAATAAAAAAACATTTTTAAAGAAAACATATTTTTAAAAAATAAAAACACTTTACCAAAAAATTATTGATTATTTAATAAAAAATTATCATTAATTTATATTTAGTAATAAATTTTTACATATATTCATTTATATATTTCATAATTAAGTTAATACTATTTATATCCAGCAATTTAATGGGAATTTTATAATTGTGGTATATATCATGTGTATTTTAATTTTGGTGTTGCGTGTTGAATATGTTATCGAACATTAAAAAGTCTCAAAGTTATATTTAATGAAATATAAAATAAGTGTTTTATGTAAAACAATATGAACATAGTGTTATGTGTAACATAAGATAATCTCTGTATTCTACACACTTTATACTATATAATATAATCTTCTTCTTTTAAAATATCAGGGCATTACATCCTCCCCCATTTAATAAATTGCACCCTCGAAATTTGAAATTTATATTAGTAATAATAGGTTTGAAATTATAAAATAATTATTTTGTAAACCCACATCATAAAAAGGGTTAAAAATAATCCTCTTAATAAGAGTAAAAGGTAAATAAAAAGGTTGTATGGAATAACTTATAACTAGGTTTCCAAATAGGAGAACATATGTGGGAATGGAGGAAAAGTATAAATAATTATAGAGAGTGATTGGGGTAATTGGTAAAAATAAAGTGAATGATCAATGGAAAGTTAAGGAAATAAAAACCATAAATCTGTGATGGTTGAAAATTCTATCAGTACAGTAGAATATAAAGAATTGGGATATTTTTTTTCAAGATTATTTACCTAGAGTTGAGAAATTATATTACCATATAGACTAAGAGAATATGGAAATATTCGTACTTGATTAGTTATATTTCATCCTTTAATCAATTTCCACCATAATCTATTCATGTTGAATTTTTTAATGCCCAAAACAATAAAATAAACATTCAAATGATCACAGAATCCCAAAAGGCATATTAAGATATTTCTCCTGTCTTTAGACATTAACCAAAACTAAATTTATTACCACATAGTAATATAATTCCCAAAATGAGTAAACCATCATATGATACATTAATATTAAAAATTAAATAGTAATACCCAACGTTACAACCAAATCATTCCATAAATTATTATCCCTAAAATTATTCAATCATTTCCTGACTAAGTTTGAAACCCAATGACTAGAAAGATAATATCATATATTTATCCAAGATGAATAAATAGTTATTCCTCAAAAAAACCCAATAATTTTATAAAATGAATAGAATCATTACTTATAAAAATTTCATACTTCCCAGGACATCGCGTAGGTCAGGGGTAGGTGTGAAACAATTATCATCCTTCTCTCTTGGGTTCAAGCCACACTACCCTACCAGATGTGAAATATCTTTACCTAGAATACAGGTTGTTCCTTTTTTCCTTTAGTCATGAAAAATAATTCCTCCCCAAATAACACTTAATTTTGATCCTGGGGGTTAAAAATACCATAAACCAATAAAACAAATCTAAAATATTATTAATAACCTTAAAATTTTTATTACTTAAACCCTAAAATGTGGTGTCTAAGACTTTGAACTTATGATCAACATTAATACTATATACCTATTGTAGTATCCATAAATATTAAGATAATATCACATGAAAAAATACCAATATTAAAATTTATACATACCATTACTATGACACCAAAAACAATCGAAAAGAGCTCACACTCTTGGATCTAATACAGAAATCCTAAAAATTGTGTTTTTGGATTTTATGCCGATAATTATAGCCCATATTTTTCAATCAAAACCTTTAAAAAATAAAAATGAAAAATTAGATCACTTAAATCATCAAGGACCTTTTAGTTTTATAGTTTTATAGAATCATTTCAAACTCATATATAAACAATACCCATGTTGTCAAATGAGTATTTCTCCCACTTAACCAACCTTTTATTATTTAACATTACGTCATCATCAACATCCATATGTAATAACTTCTATAAATAATTCATTAAAACCCATTCTTTATATCCTAGGTAAAAGGAAACATAATAATGGTGATCCAAAATTCTCAGTAAGGGTAGACATAAGAATTAGAAATTTAATGTCATTAATGAGCATAAGAAGTGAATAAGGGTATTACAACATAATTTTAGTGCATAAGAGAACAATAAAATAACTCATAACCATAAAAAATTAGATCATAAAATATGAAAACATAGATAAGAAAAACTTCACTAGAATCAATAATCATGAGCCATGTGATATCAATATTCATCATAAAAAATATTATAAACCCATAACAAGAATATATAAAACATATTGGAATCTTAGAACATAATCACATAGAACCGTTATATATTGGAATAACCATATGTATGACTTATAATATAAAATATCTAAATAACATAATCATTACCCAATACATTGGAGTTCTATCTGGGTGCACTCATCATTTAAGAAATAATGGGCTCACTCAGAGAAATCTGGGATGCCTCATTATATAAGTTGTAATGGGATCACCCGATGCTATCTAGGTTTCCCCATCATATAAGATATAATAGGACCACTTAACACTATTTGGTAATCCCCATAATATAAGCTATAATGGGATCACCTGATGTTATATGGTCTTCCCCATTATAAATGTAATATCCAAGAACCACAACATAAATAAAGTATAAAGAGCTTGAATTTCATCATAAAAATCATAAAAACCATCTTTATTGATTTTATAAACTGATTAAACCATATAAAATAAATGGGTTCCATAAGGATATCTTTAAAACATAATTATCCCATAAGGAAGAAAAAATTTCCATAATAATATCTTTGAAACATGATTCAACTTTGGAAATGAAATGGGTTCCATAAAAATTTATTTGGAACAATACTAATCCATATAGAGAAATAATGAGGATGGTATAATGAAAAAATATCCTCATTAGATCATAATTAAAAACAAGGGTTTTTGAATTTTATGAATTGAAATACCATTAAAATATCATTGAAGTCATTTCTTGGAAAATACACATTTCATTTTGAAAATCACTTTTTAAAACATAAAACATTTTGAGAATAATTTTATTTTAAAATAATTTAGAAATATTATAAGGGATATTTTAAAAATAATTTAAAAAATTTATTCAGGAAAATTACCTTCTAGCTTTGAAAATTACTTTTTAAATCATTTTTGAAGGAATTTTTAGAAAACATTATTTTTGAATAAAAAGAGGTTTCGACCAAAAAGAAGATATTTAATAAAAAAATTATTTTTAACTATTGAGTACATAAATATCAGAAAATGATGGTAAAAATTCATTTTCATGATAAGCAATGGGATTGTATCATAAAACTCTTACCACTTTGGTAACTTTGAATCACATTTTACATGAACTAATATCATTAAATAAAATATATTATATCATAAAAATAAGTATATTAATGATATAACATTTCAAAGGGGTAGTATATACACCTCATAAAAGAAGATAGGTGTATAACATGACATACATATCAAAGAAAGAAAATTAAGTAAATAAATCCATTACTGCTTTGGTAACTTTGAATCCATAAACCCCTTGAAAGAGGGATCCGGAAATGTATATGTAAATACCCATTAATTTATATATAATAATCCTTAAAAATATTCAAGGGTAGTATATACACTACATAACAAAAATAAGTGGCAAGTATAGAATACATTTCATAGAAATAATAGTGAGACGAGAATAACCCATTCCTCAAGTTTGATTCATCTGGATTGTTATTTATAGTCTTGAATAATATAATTATGTTAATTATTTACTTTATTGATATCCATTTTTATGTTTATTATTAATTTTAATTTACTTATTAAAAAGATTCATAAAATTAAATAAATAATTGTAATTGGGATTTTTTGACCATATTTAGATTATGTGTCAAAAATGAAATTGGTAGGTTGAATATGGTCAAAGAGGTAATTATTTAAACATATATAGAATAATAATCATTTAATAATTATCATATTTATACAAAAATTATACTTTTTAAACCATTCATAAAATATGGTTATGAAAAATGAACTAACGTTGTGATCATGGTAACGGTATGTCTTATTTACGGATGAGTAACATTTCCATTTTTCAATGATCATTATGGAAAGAGGGTAAGTAAAATTTATCTTTATAATAATATCATAAATACCTTATTATTTATTTATATATACTTATATATATAGTTATTATTTATTTGGTGATGGAAAAGTTAATCACATCTCTTCAAGGTGGTGGTAGTTCACACTTCCATAGATGACGCTATCATTTTTAGTCAGTGAAAAGGTAAAAATAAAATGATATATTATATTTAAATAATTATTAATATGTAATTGATATCATAATAATTTCATTTATAAAATACAAATTTGTTATACTTACCCTCATTACTGTTCACATAATGCGTTGTAAAAAATTAATCTCATTTCTTCACAAGGAAGTAGTCTTCCATACACACGAGAGATGTTATCATATCCCTTAAAAATTGGAATGTAAAAGAGTATATATGATATTATTATTCAATAGGTATAATTATGTTATAAATATAATATAGAACTTTATATATATCATCATACACAACCCTGAGAGCTGAAAATGAAAAAATAAATGATATTGTTTTGCGAGGTGGTAGCCCTCCACACACATGAATAATGATTTCATAACCCATTTGATAGAAGTGTGTGTGCTTTTTTGGTCCTAAAATTATCATAAAAACATATAATTATATTTAATACTATTATTTTATTATATAATAATGTTATAATAGTAATTAAATAGAGGTGGATGAAGAAATAAAACAAAAAATGCTCATTGATGAATGTTACCTCTTCTTCAGGTATCCGCTTTTGGTTTGCACCAATGGACTTCCATGGTTGGATTTATACCCAAATTAATGATTATAGGATTATATGAGGTGATTTTATAAGTTATTTAGGTAGGTATTATCTGAACCAATTTGTTTTTAATGTGTGAATATATGTGGAGAGGGGGTGGCCTTTTATAAGTGGGGTGAGTGGCATACTTGTAATTGTTTTAAAAGAGTGAATTCCAACCATGTTTATTTCATATCACAAGAATTAAATAATGGTAAATTATCAATAATAGAAGTATAAGGTTTAAATATTTATGTGAAATTGGTGTTGGATGAGTTTCTAGGTCATTTTTCTTATTAAGTTTAAATTTTAATCCCCTAGTAAACTCATTTTTACCTTAATCACTGTAATTAATTATAACCATTTTCAATAATAATTATAGAAAAAAATTAAGTTAGACTTATTATTCATTATAAAAAAAATTATTCATAATATTAAATCCAGTTTTTTAAATTCAATTTACATAATTGAAAATTTTTAATTTAATATTAATCTCGCAGATGCGATGAGACAATGGGATTTTAAGAAGATTATTTTTTGAGAAAAAGATGATTCTATATTAACCCTATAAATAATAATAATCATTTTATGAAATGAAATTACTATTTTGTTATATATAATTTTTAAATTTAATTTTAAAAATTTCTCCCTTATGGATTATTTTGATTAATTAAAATGGATAAACAATATGAATTTTAAAACAATGTTTAGAAAAACCCCATTTTTAAACCATAAAATAAAATTTTTCTAAATATAATATAAAGTTTATTAAAAGTAAATAAGTGTATTAAATATAAATAAATAATACTTAAGTTACCTTAAAACATATTCCAAATATATTTAAACTTTTAAATTACTTAATTTTTAGAGAAGAAAGGTCTTTTTTTACAAAAATCAATTTTTTTACTATTCATAGAAAAATCAATATTTTCCAAAAAAATATCCAAAGTAAATTTTTATATTAAGATTAAAAAAATTATTTCATTTTATCAAATAAATTTTATAAAAGTTTTAAAAATTTATTATATTTTTTATTCCATGAAAATTAATAAAAATTCATTTTTGATGAAAATATATTTTTGAAGAATAAAATCAATTTACTAAAAATTGATTGATTATTTAATTAAAAACTATAAATATTTTATATTGAGTACAAAATAAAATATATATATATGTATTTCATAAATTATTTAATACTATTTATACCCACCACTTTAACAACTGGGTTATAATGGTAATATATACCATGGGTCTTTTAACTTCAGTGTTTTTTGTTAAATATGATATTACTTAAAAAAATATTAAGGCTTCATGTAACATAAGATAAAATAAGTGTTTCATGTAATTAACTAATCACATAGTGTTGTATGTAATATAATATGAACTCATTGTTTTGTTCCCTTTAGGTTATCAAATATAATTTTCTTCTTCTAAAATCTTAGGGTGTTACATTCAACATTACATAGAACTTGGGTGAACTCCTACCTAGGTCTCCTCACTAGGAAATCCACTTACCCTTTCCCTCATGAGTGATACCACTTAACCCTAGCCTAAATATGGATAACTCTTCATCCTATTCTCACTAGGGTGAATATATCTCCCAACTTTCCCACAATATCAATAATTTTCATAATCCAACTCAGTATAATGACCATTCCCTTAATCCCTGTCACCTAGGTGATAATTTTCACAATGCCACACTAGAGAACTATTTTCTCAGTTTTCCATACCATGATCATATGAAATCCTCCAAGTAATAATGTTCATTGAGGCATCTTAAATGGAAAAAATAGTTTCCCAAAAGGCTATACAGACACTCATCATTGCAAATGAACTTTCTATCACATGGAACCACTCTAGAACTCCTCTATGACCACATAAACTACAAGACCATATTGTGAAATCCATTATGCACCATTTGGATCATGTATTCCCTTGAAAAAAAGATTTTACCACTTATACACCATAAATTATAGGTCCCTTATGGAATTTACAATCATATATAACCTTCTTAATGAGAGTCCAAATCACCCAGTTTATCCCACTAATATTTGATTTTGAAGTGTCAAATTAGATGACCTAGTCAAATCAGTGAACCTTATTAGTAAGGACCTCCTCCCATTTGGTTTATTTCCCAAATATATCCCCATTAGGCTATACTTATAATGAGTCTACTCATCTATAAAATTTAAGTTTATAATAAAGATAAAGTTTAAATCCATATATAGGCAGCATAAATTTAATACCCACATATATCCTTCCTACACCATTATTATTATGAGGGTATCCTATTGTTTTCAATCCTTAAACATATCCTCATCATACCATATCCACCATGAAACAATTCTTCCTTCCTTTTCCAATTATTACCTAATAAGGTGTGGAAACACATATATGGATAACCCAAACTTTATGTCTAGAAAAATCATCTATTGTATCCCCTTTCATAATGAATATTTTTATTAGAATGATGTGAAATATCACTACTCGGTCCTTATCATATGACCATAAACAACCTAAAAATTATGTGTCACACAACATTAAACTACATCGTACAGTAATTTTATATACCCTTGAATAATGTATCTTGATATATGTAAGATTTTATTCCTACTAACTTAGATACATAAGGTGCATATTCAAGGATAACAAACATCATCTAAAACCATAACCTCTCTAGGTTATATTCCTCATGATCCTTACAACTCCTCATATGAATATATCCCAAATAATGTATCCCATAACAAATGAACATATTCTCATTAGGCAAACCTCAATGGGATTGTCATGTCAAAGACCCACGTCGGCCATTGTTAGAAACCTTTCTCCTAGAATTACACTCTTTATTTATTTAAACTTCTATAAATAGGTCATGAAAATAGAAAATTAAAAAAAACATTAACAGATCATTATTTCACAACATTAAAAAGAACCACATGGGTCTAACTCACATGACCTAGAAAAGGTAATCCATTTTAGGTTATATAGAAAATAACTTTGAAATAATTGGTTCCCTTTTTAAGGGTATGTATGAATCTAATCTCAAGGGAATAATCCCCACTCCATCATAATTACCACAGTCTTGAATGGAGATAAGTTTCAATGTGCCTAGATTTGTGTCTCAAAATTATTTCACCATTAAAAACTAGTAGAAATATGTAGAACCACTATATATAAATAAGGAAAAATCAGTGGAAAGAATCTAATAAATATATATGGTCACAATAGATAGAGAACCCTTATTATATAAAATTTTACGCATTGATGTATATTGATAATTCATCACTATAATAGTGGTTACCAGTTCTATTCTAGGATATGGAAAGGATTCAAAAAAATGTATTAAATATATAATGGAGTCCTGGAGTGGGAAAAATCCCTATAAAAGGATTATATGATCTTGAACTACTATATTCTTGATCAATAGATAACATGATATGTCATTTGTAAAGCCGTATTGCCCACTTTCCTTTTGAAATCCTATACAAATCCAATTAATAATAGAATAATAAATGTACATATGAGATGTATAGTAACTATAAAGAAATACCTTAAATGTAAATGGTAAGAAATATATTAATCATCATATATTATGTTTCTCATGAAATAATACAATCATATAGAGGTATGAAAAACAAAATAGTGTACCATAATTGAATCCATTATAATTCAAAATGACCAATATATCAGGAATCTGATATCATAATTCTAAACTAAAAATTTTCATGATTGTGTTTATTAATCCTTTTAAGGGGAAATTCATGAACCTTTATAATATATTCATTTTAATCCAAACCATGGAATCATTAATCTCATTTTTTCATTCTCAGTTGAAGGGATATATCAATCTCCACCATGATACCTCTGAGGGTACTTATTAGCAACAGAGAAACCCCATATATGCCTCATTTAGAGTAAAATTCTTTTCCTTTAATACCAGAAGAATTTTTTCACTATCATCAAATAATAGATAATGAGTAGTGAATTATTTTATGAATGTATACCCTGAAAAATATAATATTCCCACTATATAGGTATCTCTGGAGATCCTCTAGGTTTCAAATTCTATAAATAGACATGAAAATAGAAAACCATGGTGAATCCTATGGCATTTACTGCTATAGTTACTGGTTTTATATGTTAATCACATGAATGAAAAAAAATTTGGAACCCTTATTTTAGGGAGATGGTGGAAGAGGAAAACTATTATTTATCTTTTTCTATGATATTCTTAGGATATATCATACCATACATAATTTTTTTCAACTCCATATAACCCCATTCTATCATGGGAAAACATAAAAAGACACTCAAGAAATACCATTCTGTTTAATCTGAACTATGTTCCTAGGAGGTATTCTCAACAGGGAATAAAGGAACCATAATATGGTTAAATATCCCATATTCCCATTCTTATTATTTAATCTTTATATTATGATATAGAAACGATTGGGGAAGTGTTCTATCATATTTAAAAAACAACTATAGAACAAACTAATATATGGGTTTCTATTTATAATGTCCTCTAACACACTATGGTGGAAGATAATGAAAATTCACATATTTGTTAACCCATATAAGAATAATTTCAATATATTTGGATTGAAAGTTAAGGAATAAATTAGACACATCTCTCCATTACAACTATAGAAGGCTCATATTCCTATTCCTATAGAAGAATTCCATTATCACATCCTAGAGAAATTTTAAGTTTGAGATTATATCCTTAAAATTTATTGAATAACTACAAATATATCTGTTTGGTGGATTTATAGGACCTCCATTAGTATAAATTAGTAACCAATAATGTGTAAGCACATATTCCTACTCTTTCCATCAAAGGATGTCATTAGTGCACTTTGATGGCTATAGAAGAGAGGGCTTATGTTCGCACCCCCATTCCAGAGGATCATTAACATATACTAGTGAAGAATGATGAATAGGATTGTAACCATATTCTATTTCTAATTGATTTTTTCTAGAATGAAATAGTATTCAATTAGAGGTAGGATCAAATATCTTCCAATATTATAGGATATCTCTAGAATACTATGGAAATCACTTCAAATTAGGATCATATTCATTCTCCAACCAGAGGATATCAATGTAATATTCTTGCATGGAAACAAGTTCATGATTATATTACTTCCTGTATGCATTAATACCACTATTATATCCTTGTGTAACCCATTAAAATAAGAGAATAATATTCTTATCCTTGCTCATGAGGTATATCCACATATTTTAACAATTACCAATGATTAATAATGGGATTATCTTCCCATTAGTTCACATAATTTTGATGCATTTTAGTATATTATTCCATCAATCCATGAAAGTTATCAACATAGTATGGTGGATTTTATGATATCACCTTGGGGATTCATTTGCATGTGAGTAATTTCCCGCATTCAATGATTTTGGTCCTAACTGAGGTTCTATACTAGGCTTCCTATCATTAAATATCTTAAAGGTTTCTTTTAGAGGAACCTATAAATAAAATGTAGAACAATATATTTATCCTAATAAATTCTTATATTATTGAGGCCCTTCTATATAATTGAATACCAACCTCAGAAATTACCAATATTTTAGGAGTAAAAGAAATTAATTATGAAATCATAGGCCCTATTTGTGGTATAGATATCAAAATCATTGGAGGTAATCCCCACAGTACTAACAATGGAATCCCTCACTACATAAATATAATGATAATCCATGGAGTTTATCCCCATGTTTCTCATTAGGGAGAAATTCCCAGTAGTGATATTTAAATTTTTTGAAAATTTCCTCCCTATGATGGGGTCATTTAAAATATTACATAATGCTAAGAGTAATCAAGACTCTAAATCCAACTACATCATGAGCTTTATAATTGTATGGTAAAATCGGATCTCTTCCAATGAAAATTTGGGGGCGACTGTTATCATCTACACCTTCCTTGTATAGTTTTCCCTATAATATAGCTAAGGAGATCATTAATGAAATCATTTTCACAAAAAAATTTGATAGAAAAAAACCACTATGGTTAGAAAAATTCAATGAATTCTTCTATTTGGATGAATAGGATAACATGATCATCTGTGAGGAATTCCCCAATTATGATATAATAGACAAGTATTGGCCCATAACCACTCCTTGTTATGATGTTATAGGGTTACTAAAGAAGAAATATCTATATTTCCATCATTAAAACATTTATTTATACCTTCACCACCACAAGGATAAGAAAACATCTTTTTGGTAATATACCAAAAATATCATGATGTGAAAAAATCTTTTTCACCAGGTTGATTTGGCTACTACCTTAGTGGATATAAACCCTAAGTAGAAAAACCAATGTGATTACATAAAATAGGATAACCTTCATAGAATTAAGTAGCTCTAATAGATAATCATAGATACACCACATGATGTACATACCAGATGGTGGGGTAGGTATGGTTCTCTACACATGACCCTTAACATTGGTTAGAATATCTCACTTTGAAGATAAATATGAAACATCATAACCTTATGGAATGGTTCAGGATTAAGATCATTATATTAAAATTGGTCTCTAAAGTAAATCACTATTGTTATGAAGGCCTAAAACATATATACTTTAAGATATAGATACTTTTATATGATTTTACATAAAGTACCCAATAAAGTCAAAAGGGAATCCATTCTATGGTAAGTCATGAAAATATAGATAAACCCTCAATGTACATCAATACTTTCCCAGAATAAGTGGTGCATATGACTTAATCGAGAGTGAAGGATTGAAAAATATAGATAGAAATGATAAGATATATATTCATATCATTATAAGAAAAAACCTTACTCACACTGTTTTAATCACTTTTATAACCACCATTGACCCTTGTATCGTTAGTTTTACAAAAACACCAAGACATATTGGTGGTGGAACAAATTCAACCATGACATTCAAGTATAAGGGAATTTATTTTATTTATTCCACATCTACTAAGGATGTTAATAAAATATAGTCTTATGGAATCCCTGCAAGAAACAGTCATAAGGTTCATCCCCCTCCATGATTTATATACTTTATTAGGACCAATCTGAATGAGATTCATATGAGGTTCTCTCAAAATAAATATTCATCATGGAGGGAATATGAGTCCTCATAGGTTCCACTAGTAGAAAATGTTTTCCAAGATGGAAAATATCAAAACTGATTAATATTTTCCTTGAAACAAATATTACAGAAATGATAAACCCCCTTATAAATCTAATGAGGAGATGTTCCCATTTTACGTTATGAATCTATAAACGTTATTAGAATCATCCCTATAGGTAAAAAAAGTCAAAATGACATAGATAAATTTTTCAATTAAACCTCTAATCAAGACATTAATCATACATAAATTCTTGAATAAGATGTGCATACCAAGAATTAGAGGAAAACTATAACACTCAGAATTCCTAAAATAATCACCTTCTAACCTCTTCGAAAATATCTTCTAAAAATGGGGAAGTTAGGGCTATGTTAATATCCCACTTACCATATAAATAATTTATTCCCCTTTCTATCAAGAAATATATATTTTTATATGATGAAAATATAGATGAGACTAAGTAAAACAATTCTAAACTACTCAGAGGAAAAATTATTTCTAAGTACAACTCCCAGTAATCTCCTTGTACCTATTACCCAATATATATCTTACAAGAAGTAACTTGTTAACTAATTAGAGTTGATTATATCTTACTATTTAGGTCAGGATCCTAGCCATCAATTAATCTAAACCAGGTGGCTTAAGAGTATCATAATTTTACTCTACTTGGGTAGCAGTTGCAACCATTTCAACCATTATACAACAACATGGTTATAGTTCGATAAAGAAAATTAGAATAGATAATCCAAAAATATTGATCTCATTCTAATACTCCCAAAAAGTTATGGAATAAAATTACTTTACCAATAGAGTTACTTGACTCCATCATGTCCCTTAATACTAAAATTGAATCTATTGAAGGGATACATGTGCTAGTTTATCTATAAAGGAAGACAAATCCATATTTTAGTTTATAAGACTCCTCCATAGAATAATTTAAGAAATACCACATTACTAATATTTAATCAAATGGGGGATCTAGAGATGAATCTCATGCACATCATGTCTTACTATGGCCCTATTTTTAAAATTCTAGAACTAAAGGAAGTAGAAAATATCATATATTTTTTAACAAATCCTTGAAGAACCAGTATTTGTCTCATATATTAATATAATAGTAGGATACAACCCCAAATTATGGGATCTGTTAATATAATATCTCTATTATTCTAGTTCAACAATAATTAAGATAACTATCTATGACCTATTGAATTTCAAAAATATATAAAATGGGTGCGTCACTGAAATCATCTCCATGTTGAAAGGGTTAAATTATTTCCTAAATATAAAACTAACATATATAAAGATTTTTTAGATCATTAAAAAAATATGTGATAAGTTACAAAAATCTATAATTATAATGAAATATATTTGAGGATTTCAAGATTTTATAGAATTATCAAATTGATTAGAGGATCCATATAACGGTAAAAGGAAAAGAATTAGGATATGTCATCAAAAAATTAAAGAATCCAGGGTTACTGGAGACCACAAATGTGACGCTTGTTATAGTACCAAAACCAGCTCAAGAAACTAATTCCATATAATATCATGTGGTGCCTCCCTCTAAATAGTAGAAGAAAAAATGAGGTCCTGGATATAATAATAGAAAAATGGTATAATTTTATAATGTTTTATGATCAGAATAATAAAACATATTCTTTATAAATAGAGAATATTATAGGTAATATTATTATAGATAGAGATAATAACATTCTTAAAATAATATAGGCCATGAATCTTGATGATGTTGGTTTAAATGAACTCCCCTAATATGGATATTTTTAGTGGATGTTAGATAATAATAATAAAGACTACTTAATGATAAAATATTTATACAAAATAAGGTAGACTCTGAGAATCTCTTACTAGGATACCATTAGTGTAGATGACTCATATTTATGATATACCATTATAATAAGAGAGGTAATTGAATGGAATCCTAAACATACATGAATTGATGTTAATCAACTTGATGACCTAGTTATCATTCAATCGATCACATACCATACTATGTGTTCAACTGAACTGTATAGTTATGAAAGTAATTACCCATTAAATACATGATGTATCTTATTCATCATCTCTATCACCAAAGATTTTTTATAATCACCATTACAAAAATAAGGCATTAATAGAGGATTCATTATTGGTACTTAAGTTAGTCCTTACCCTTTAAAACTTTCTAACACCAATAATCATAGGATGATCACCTTTTATCCAAATGAGTTAAGGGGAACGATCCCTTGAAATAGAAACTTCATCTAGTGAGTCATATGAATAAATCGTGATCAATTATTTACATTGGAAAGACCCCTACAATTAAAAATAAGTGGACTTAAAAAAATTCCCCACCCATAATTAAGGAATATTTCATAGATTTTTAGAAAGAAGAGGCCAAAATAGGTCCCATAAATCAGGAAGAATTACTAATGAGGTTATATATTAAATATTAACCCAAAATAAAGAACATTTATATTCTAAATAGGAGAATTGATATGATTGTAAATCATCTTATGATCATATTGATCAAATCACACTAAAATACCGACATGAAAATATACATTTCTTCGACAAATGTTAGATTATAATAAATATTGTTTATTCTAACATTTAAACCATAAAAATTTATCCTTATTTTCATCAAGTAAAAGAATGTATAGAGTAGTTAGAAGCAACTTAAAATCCTCAAGCCAAAGAGCCACCTCGGGATAAGAATCAATAAAACTTGGTACATAAATTTGAAAAAATTTATCATATTTCCATAACTTAGATCTATATTCTAAATGTTTTATCTTTTAATGGAACTCAGAAAATCACTTATCATGGACCCCTTGAGCCCTTAGGAATTCAATAATGAATTCTCTAGAACCAATCCATATGGTGAAGTGATAAGTTATGTCAAATGTTAGTATAATAGTGGTTTTCCTAGACCCAACTTGAATAGTAATATTTGATTACAATTTCATGTATAGAGTGATTTATTCATGATGTAAACTGACTATAAAAGTGTTGATATTTATATTTCCACTATTTATATGGTAATTTACTTAGATTAATTGTCATATAATAATAATATATTAGTTCTTAAACTATAATTATAACATTGAGATACTATTATATTTATCCTAAATATATATCCTATGGTCTAGATACATCATTCTGACAAGACACAGATGATGGTTAACTATCTGGTACTAGGGAATCATAATAAATGAGACTTATTCTCATAAATTTCACACTTATTGATCTTGAGTAGATGAGATTATGAGGACTGATTTACCTATTGGAACACTACATTTTTTAGGTTTCATTAGTAGTTCCAATCTGAAAAGATACATAATGGTTTATTGAATAGATATTATTATCAGTGCATACTATTTTATCGTGTACTTTGAAGGAATGGAAAAATATGGATTTCAAGTCAAAGCATGGTAGTTTTTACTAGGTGCATCATTTGTGGTATGAAAATGATTGAAAAATCAATATATAATTTTTTGCTCCTAAAAGGAAGTTATATATCAAACCTGGTTGAATAGAATAGTAGTACCTACATTAGATCTATGGCCATGGTAGAAGAAGGTATGTTAATATAGTTATCTCAAATAAAAATAAATCAAGAAAGGATAATGACACCAAGTGTGCATCCTACTTTATATGATATCTCAAGAAAAATAAGTTATATTACATGACTTGTGTTCTTAAGAAAGGTTTTTATTGATATGAAATTTCTTTATCTATTTAGGGACTTGATGAGTTTCTAGAATACACTCCCGGTCTACAAATAATATCAACTACTATCAAGATAAAGTCCTAAAGGGTCACACACATAGATTATTCAAATGTATACCCTATTTTTAGAACTAGGAGTTTAGGAAATGGTGGGATACACCACGGTATCTGAGATATTTTTTAGAATATATGATCACTAATTAATAAATAAATTCATTTTATTTATGTTAATAATAATTGGTATTGAATTAATTTATGAAAGTTATTTACAAGTATCAATATAAATATATGGTAAAAAATTATATGAATTGATATCATTTTAATATTTATGATTCATTTAATATTTTTGGTAATATCCAATCAAGTTTATGGATCATTTTTGTCATGTAATATATTAAAATTGAAATAAATATAAATGATATTAAGTAATTAGTAAAAAAGTTATAAAATTTTGTATATAGTGGGTAATAAATATATAGGTATCATGATCCATTTTATTATATTTTAGAATCTCACTATATATGAAGGAAAGGGGATATCAGGAAAATGACCATTCATCACATGATGGTTGAGATTCTTTTCTCCTCACCCACTTCTTAGAGTTAGAAACAAATGATTTGAGCTTCCGATTTGAGTCATCTTCTTGGATTTGTGGTTCATTTTTATAGTGATCATCAGGATGTCCATGGAATTTTCAAGTCTCCGTGTTATCCCCCAAAATTTTATAAATGAAATTATTGAAGACTTTCAAAGCACATGTGGATGACCTAAATGGATCCATATTCTATTACATTGAACAAAAATCACAGGTGATGATCAGATGTCAAGAGTAGATTCTGATCGAATGAGGTATTTTTAGGTTTATTTATTTGTGCTTAAAATTATTCATGAAAGATCCTCAGAATATATATTATAAGGTTCTTCACTGGATATTATGTACTTACATTAATAAATGGTGAAAAATTTTAATTTCCTGACCTACATGTTTCCACTGTGCCCACTTTACCTTTAAATACCACGTGGTAAATTATTTCATAGTGCAAGACCAATAATAAACCATATCAAGGAAAATCATTCCCTTTTATATATTTTTAAACTTGATAAATATTTAATTCCAATAGGCTCTAATTGATAATTATTCTTGGATTAACATCATACCAATATTTAGCCTCCACCATTTATGATATATAGAGAATTATTATTCTCCCTCTAATGTAATGATTCATGTGTTTGAAAAAACAAAATAGAATCCACTTTGTAGGATAAAACAAAAATCCTAGATTATTAATATCATATTAAACTATATATGTATAGTGGTTCACCATGACATTAACCTCAACATATTTTTTGTAATTTTGTGGATCAGTATGAATGTGTTAGTACTTTCATCAATGAATCAATGAAATAAATACTCAATCAATAGATTATTATAGGTTTTATAAAGTGAAATGTAATCCTTAAACCCCTTTGATTCCCAATATTTAGATATTTGGTTCCATAATATAGTGGGGAAACATTTGATTTTAGATAAAACCATCTAGGTTTCTACTCTTAAGGGTTATAAAATATCCACTAATAGTCCATAGAGAAAACTTGTTTGGATTTCAAATTGACTATAATCAAATTTTTGTGACATAAATCAATCAAGGAAGTCACTAGGTCATTTGGATTCTATTTTTTAGGTCAAAACATTTGAATACTTTCATATCACTTGATGCTATTATTCATGGACCCATGGAGAATCCATCATCATTAGTGGGAAATTCCACCACACCATTTATAAAGATCAATCTATATCTCATTAACCTCTATTCGTGGTCAGGTATGACTAATTTTCAAACTAAAAAGTCAAGGATCTTCCTTCATGTGGACCATAACACTCTCATAATGAGTCAACATAGGTACTGGGTACATTTACCCCAATCATTACGATATCAGTAATATAAAAAATATCATGTCATTGAAATATGTAATGTATTATGGGTGAATTTAAAAATTCATTTAATAATAATATCCCCACATCATTTAAATATTGTCAAAATATTTTTAAAACATCCACCATTAGTGATAGTGAGGTGGACATGGAAAATATCCACAATTATCCTATATTATTTTTAAGATATAGAGATTCCCCATATAATAAATCAGGTTAAATAAACACCATTTATATTTTCCCCTCTAGAATAGTGAGTTTTAATATGTGTGAGAATAAGATCTCAAAGAAGAACCTCCAACATTTGAGGGAGGTGTATCCACCACCATCGATGAACTATGACTTGTGAATTATGGTACTAAGGAAGATCTATGACCTACATATAAAATTAAATCAATGAAATCAAATTGACATGATATGAATATCTCTATTATAAAATATCAATGAGTTTTCTTTTCATGGAATAATGTAGATAATCCTGAATTGGAACCAGATATGGATATCCGCAATATGGATCATAAAAACAACCACTGTGGTTTTAAACAAGTATCTATGAGGATTTATTCCCTCCAAATATTGTAAAGTTAGAGACTAAATATAAAAAATTATTTAATCTAACATCATATGGGAAGTTCAATACTCAAAATGTATTGTTAATATTTTTCTATCAAGAAAAATAATGAGCATAATAGAGTCTTCATCAACTTCAAGGATCTCAATTGGCATTATCTTGAGGATTATTGATTAGTCCAGATTGTGGAGCTGCATATCGATTCAATTTCAAGATCATAGGACCCTTAATTCATGTATGTTTTCTCATGTTATAATGAGATATAAATGGATTCTAATGATTAATGTTTCACTTCCTTCAAGGTTCTATAAGGGATATATTATTTAAATTAAGTGAATCCCTTTGGATTATAGAATGACAGAATTTTATATTAATCTTCCATGAGTTTTATTTTCAAACCCATTTTAGGAAGGACTTTAATGTTTCATATTAATGATTTAGTGTTCAATTAATCACAACATTGTTATCACCATATTGATCATGATAAAAATTTCTAAAAAATTGTAGTATCATTGCTTGAAGATTAGCCCATTTATTCTTTATTTCAAGGTAACATTGATAAAATTACTTGAATTCATGGTAAAACATCACAAAATAGAATTCATACCCAAGAGGACCAGGGTGATATATGATATTGCACCTCTTCAAAACATCAAATATTTGTTGGGATATAGAGTAATCTTACTTATATTTAATTTTTCCTTATAAATATCATCTAAAAATAATTTCCCTTCAGTAAATTGATGAATTAATGAGTCATTTATTGATGGGATGAATATTTTTATAAATAATTCAATGATATTAAGAAGTATCATCTATTCATACCGAGGCTGAAGACACCCATAGAAGGAATTTATCTTATCCCCTCTATGGAAATACTAGAGGGGTCACTTGATTCTATGATTTCTCAAAGGAATGATGTATCTAAATAGAACAACATTTTATAAAATTTAATTAACATGATATATACTATGACTTGATTCACCGATATCAAAAATTATTATTTTTCATTAATCTTTATTGGTATAAATGTTGAGGCACAACTTACAGTCTCTAGAATCCTATTTAGTCTCTCATATTGATGTAAGAAAATATATCATATGTCTCCCTATGTTAACTAGAAATATAGAATGATGGGTATATATTATATAGTAGTCTAACATAAAATTAATGTTTTAAAAGGGGTGTAAAGGACAAGCATAAGTATATTTTATCACAGCACTCCCTATCCCAAAATATTCATTTCTAAACCTAGAGATCTCACATGAACCAATTTTCACCATTAATAAAAATCTTAAATTAAAGAATATATACATTGATAGTTATTCTATAAGTCCAATGGTAGTAATAATGGGGGGATTGATAGTAAATAGTGATATCTTGGTAATTTTTATCATCTCTCTAATGATTATCGTTCTTATATATTCATTTTTTATATTTGATAGATGAACCAATGAGTTAGAATACTAGTCCCTCATTATTGGAATAATATCATCCATATAGATACCAACGGATTAACTAAATAGAACTAGTGTCTTAAAGTTGTTGATAAAGTAAATTTGCATTGAATACTACATTAATATGGAGGATTTGTTCCCATTTCTTGGTTATGTACAAGGATTGATGGTTTAATTCCTCTATGTTCCAATGCTATCTCATATATTAAATTCATATAATGATCAAGCTGATGAATTGGATAATTCACCACATCCATGTATACCACATATGGGTATTATATGGTCACCAACATTATACATTTCTTGATGATCTATTTTCTATCAATATTGACATAGAGTATATTAAGTAGTTTAATGCCATCCCTAATTAGGGTGAGCTGATATCCTTAGTGATAAAATATAAAATTGAATGGGTGTTCTTTATAATACAATATATTTAAGGTAACATCCTAGGTAAAGTTAATTGTAAATAAATTTCATATCTTATTATTTTTAATTAATTAGATATTATATGAGTTATATCCATTAAAAAAATAGTAAGTAATTTTTAAGTAAAATGGAAAAAGATTTATTTCTAACCAAAATTCATTTTCATGCATTATAAATTTTTTTAAAATATATATATTTATATATTATAGAAATTAAATTTTAAAAATTGAACTTTATTTTTGAATTCATCATGTCAAAATTATCTTAAGATTATTTTTTTCAATGATTGGAAAAGTTTTATTTTTTAATGAATAGTGAAAAATACAAATTTTTGTCAAAACTTTTTTTTTCAATAATTTTAATAGTTATATTTTTTTTAAATTGTTTAAATATAAAATTAGTTCATTTATATTATGAATAATCCAATAAAGGTAATTGGAATCAAAATTATACTTGAATTTGGTATAAATTATTAGGTATACTTAAGAAGACATTTTTCTAAAAAAATTATTTTTCATCACATTTTTGGAGTTTAATTTTTAATTAAATTGTAACACACCCATGGATTAAATTTCATAAAAATTGATTTAATAGTTTTAATCATCATAATTAATTTTATTTAATAATTTTAACATTATTTTCAGTCATAATAAATTTTAAAAATATTAAAAATATAATACCACGGTTAAGGTTAAAACAGGTTAACTAGTGGATAAACTTAAGTTATAAGTGTTAAATTGACAAATAAGTTTCAATAATTTAGATTTTATGGTCATATTCAGACCATATCTCATCTATTATTTATAAATGGTCCATTTTGGGGCCATATGGTGTGAAAATAAATAATTTATTTTATTCTTTTTTAAAATTCCTATTGTTTAATCTCCCCCAATTATAAAAAGAAACCCTATATAACTATTATCTCCACACTTAAATTGTTTTTGTAAAATATATAACAAAATAAATTCTTAACATCACTCCTCATGAACAAGGTTCCCTATTTGTATCATAAAATCATTCTGGAAATATTTTTTATTTAAACATAAAGAGGTTGTTTGAAGAAGAGGTATAGTTCTAAACTGATCTCTATCATTTTATTTCTTCTTGTAAATCATTATGATATTATAAAAACATATCAAATAGTAACATCAATACCTTAAATATACTTATATTTTCTATGTTATTTTAATAACCTATATCTATCTTCTATTTCATCGAATGGGAAATGAAACCGTCATTCTTCTCTATGGAAGAATATCTCCTTGTAAATTGTTCTAATTCATTTTCCATAACTTCCTTTCACAACATGTTATAATTATGGATTTATTTTATTTAAATTATATTCATGAAATAATTATAATTTTGTAAAATAAATATATCATCAATTTTCTTACCTTTCTACCCATCTAAAAATTATAACGTTGTTTGTGCGTACATGTGGACTACCACCTCCATGAAGCAATTTGATTCATTTTTCATCACCACATCACATGGATGATATATATATAAGTTTATTTAAATATATAATATGATATTTATTATATAATAATAATTATTTAAAATTAAAATAATACCTACCTTAATTTTATCACTATCATTGTAAAATGGAAAACATGATCATGCTTATGTATGACCTACTGTCTCCATTATTGTAACCTAGTTAATTTTTTAAAATAATATTTCATTTTGGTTTTAAAATTATAATTGATTAATAAAAATTTTAATTATTTCATTATTATTATTTTATATATGATTTATTAATTAACTCTATGAACATAGTAAACTTACTAAAGTAAGTTTGGACATATGAGCTAAATATTATCAAAATGAATGATGTGAAGTTAATTAATTATGTAATTAAATAAAACAAGGAAATAAATAAAAAAAAATGAATAATTAACAAGAAAATTATTCCTAATAAATTGAATAATTAACATAAGTTTATTTTTTATGAAGATAAAGAGCATACATGAAGATCCAGACTCATGTTAAGAGGCACTGTATCTTAAAAAAATCAATTTAAACATCTTAATGATTTATATTCTAAACATTTTTATTATATGGAAATATTATTGAAATTATTTTATGGATATATTTATATGTTAACAAATTAATTATAAATGAAATTTTATGACTCTATTTACTTTTTTCAATGTTTTACAAGGAATATTTTTATGTATTTTATAATAAACGTTTTTACTTTATTTACAAAATCAAAAATTAATGTTCTATTTTAACATATAAAATGTCAAAGGCTTTTCCCTATGTAATAAATATTATTTAGTTTTTATATTCCTAACCAATATTTCATATTTTTTTCAATGAAAAATAATATTTACTTTTCTTATTAGTATTTTTTTGAAATTGGGATTTTAAAATGAAATAATTTTTTAATTTATAAAAGTGTTTTCCTATAGGTTAAAATGATTTTTTTAAATGTTTTTATAATAAAAATCTAAAATAATAAAATGGTGTCTTCATGATATAATAATTTATAATTATAGATGATGAATTTTGACCATTATATATCTTATAATGTGGGTGATCCCAATATAACTAATATGATGGGTGAGACCGATATAGATCTACAACGTATTGGGTAATGTTACTGATGTTCATAAGCAAGGAGGGAGTTAAATATGGATGTTTTTCATATGGATTTAACTGGACTCTAGTTATTTATGATATGATTTAAATATATTTTATGTATATAATTATCTAAGTTTCTCAAAAGTGTTCTATTCTCTTGCTATGGTGGTTTAAATGTTTTCTTTGAGAAAATAGTTTTTATTTTTATATGGTCATGATTTATTTCATATGTTAAAATAATATGGTAATAAAAATAAATATTTTATGAGTTTTCATAATTTTCAATAGAATAACATATTTCTTTATTTTATCTCCCTTGTTGATATTTTTATTCTCATTCTATGTTTATAAATTTTGTTAACATGGTTTAAGAATGATTAAGAAAAAACAATAATTCACGTTGAAATCCTTGATGATTTTTCACAAAAAGAAAAGATTTTCTTAAATGTATTATATTATAGAAAAAATGGATATTGATTATATGTATCTCATTTGTAATATATTATTATTTTGTAAGATTTATGCCCAAATTTTATATAACTGTAATCCAAAATGATCTGTTGGGAATAAAAAAAGTGAATTTGAGTCTAAAGGCATGTCATTATATAATGGTTAAGGAAATGTCCTTAAATTTGGTATTAGAGAAACGTTTTAGAAAAAATTTATAAGTTGGTATAATGGAAGTAAATAACCTTAAGTGATTATATTTTATGGATACCATGATATTTTATTTCATGATTTGCATGTTGCTTCATCTAAACCATGTCTATTCAGAATGGTTTTTAATAGAATAAATAAGGAATTTGAAGTAGTAAGGAACCAAGAGGAAAATATACTTATAAATAATTATCCTAAAATAGATAAAATTATAAAATAATAGTCTATTATAATAATAGATTGATTAAAACATGCTATAAATGGTGGTGGAATCCATGTTAGAGGGAAACGATATTTACCATAGAAGAACATGTCGATTGATTAATATTTCATGAAATATAAACCCATAACATTTAGTGGAACATCAGATGTATTGGTATCTAAAGGATGGATCAATGATCTAGAAAATATATTTTAATTCATAGGTTGTTTATAACTTCAAAAGGTAAATATTTAAATTTATCATTTTAAAGGTGAAACTAATTTATTGTGGACTATGGTTAATAATACCAGACAGATAAAAGAGTGTGATTACATGGAATTGGGTATATTTAAGAATATTTTCTAGCATAAATATCTATCAATGGTCATTTGACTATATATGGAAAAATAATTCTTGGAATTTAAGTAAAAAGATGAAGACTCGGTGGCCATTTATGAAGAAAGTTTTACAATATTATCCTGTAACATACTTGATTTTATTTGGGACATTGATAATAAAATAAATAGATTTAACTATAAATTGAAATAATGTTTATGAAGAGAATTAAACTAATGATAATTCTAAATTTATGAGAATGTTTTTCATTATTCTGAGAAAGTTGAGATAAAGTTTTCTAAAAGTTATTCTCATCAAGAGGATACGAGTAATAAGATTTCGAGTTGTAAAGAAATTAAGAAGAGGATGATAAATAAATTTATTGGTAATCCCCTAAATTATTCCATGTGTGGTAAAAATATTTTTAGTTAATGTTTGATAGTATATATATAGTGTTATTAGTGTGGTAAGTTCATCCAAAGGGATCATGACTATAAATAACTGGGTCATGAACAATACAAAAATGGGGTAACAAATATCTAGTTATTGGTGGGATGTTTTAGTTGTAATGATTTGGGGGATTGTGATAATGTGTGTATGAATCTAGTTACATAGGGTAGAAATAATCTTGATCAGAATAAAAAAGACGTGGCAAGAAATTTATAATATTATGGTTGATGTTGGTCCCTCAAATATAGTGGTGATAGACATGTCACTTCTTTATTCAAATTATTCTAGTACCCCATTTGAATCTGGATCTTCGTATTACTTCATTTCTAAAAAATTTCAAGTAAGTTTGGAATTTCACCTCATGAAAATATGAGATAACTTTTGATTTTAAGTATCAAAGGAACTAATATCTATACGAATATTTCAATTATTATTATTGGGATGTTCTTTCTTGAAAATATTATTAAACTTCTCATAGTAGAGTTTGATTTTAATCTTGGTAAATATTGGATTTTAATTTATCATTCTTAGATAGACTATAGAGATAATGAAGTTATATTTAATGATTTCATACCACTGATAACATATCAATAAATGGGGAAATTGATTACAGATGAAATTAATGTTACCTAGAACATGTTATTGAAAATAAATAAATTGTTCAAATTAGTGATTTTCTAGTAGTGAATGAATATATGGATGTTTTTACTAATGAAATTCAGGGTTTTATTATTGATCATAAGTTTGAGTTTTCTTTCAAATTAGTTCTTGTTTTTAATCAATATTGAAAAACTTCTTATTATATGGATTAATTGGATTCTTTTAATTGAAAAATCAATTACAAGAGTTTCGAGATAAAGTTTACATTCATGCTAAAATTTCACCATAGGGTGCCCCTATTTTATTTTTAAAAAGGAAAGATGATTTAATGAGTATTTTCACTGATTATAAAGCTATTAATAACATAATTGTTAAGAAATAGTATCATTTTTCAAAAATTGATGATTTGTTTGATCAGTTCTATAACACCCTAGGATGATATAGGCTTAAATGATTAAATGATATGACTCTATAAAAAAGGTGAACCATTATTTTTGGGACCCGACCAGATTATAACTCCATAGATAAGTATTCTTAGCCAAGATTAGTAATGAGGATGGTAAATCTTATGGTATGTTTCCTAGGGTGTGTGCGATTACGGAAAAAGAACACTGGAAGGAACATGTGTTAACATGTGGGGATAGTCATTAGTCAGATGAATAGTTTAGGAACATGGGTGGGCCCTATGTAGGGGACCATGCGTCTATGGGGAAAATGGTGGTACCTTAAGGGATAGGACCTGAAAACCATGTTAAAAAAGGGGTATGTGCTATCAGTAGGGCCCAGTTGTTACATTAGTATCATAATAGGAACCCAACCATAAGTGTGGTGGCACTACCTAAATTGAGATATAGGGTCCACAATGAGGATGTTGTGATCTAGAGGGGGGGATTGTAACACCCCAAAAATGATAAAGGGTAAAATTAATAAATGATATGACTCATTTCAACAAGGTTCAAAGTTATATTTAGGATCTGACCTGATTAGAAATCTATGGTTAAGTGTTTTTATCATCGAGTAGTGATCAGGATGGGTGACCTTTTGAGCAATTTCACAATGTGTTTTTGAGTGAGGAAAAATCACACTAGAAAGAAAATGTGTCAGTTTTGGGGATAATCATTAGTCAGATGTCCCATTTGAGAACATGGGTAGGTCCCATATAGGGGAACATGTGTTTGTAGAGAAACTGGTGGTACATGGAGGGACATAACCTGATGATCATCCTAAGGAAATATGTCTATACTATTAGTGGGGACCAGTTATTACAAGCTATAAACAACATATTATTTTTTAAAGATTTATATCAACTTATAATACCATTACATAAAGGTGATGGAGGAAGATATTATTCGTTAAATATTTCAAAATATATATGTGCATTATGTGTTTATGGTCAATCCATTTGTCCTATCTAATTCAATGAAAGTATTTATGAATCTTATGAATAGAGTTTTCCATGGATTTTTAGATAAATTTATGTTCTTTTATTGATGATATATTGTTATATTCTAAATCTAATGAGGATCATGAAAAACAAACTTATGGATTGATTTCTCAACCTCAATAGAAAATAATCTATAGGGAAAAATTTTTAAGTTTGAATTTTTGGTTGCAATAAATTCATTTACACATGAATATTATTTACAAATATTGAATCCCAATTGACCCTACTAAAAATAATATTATTGATGAAAGAAAAATACCTGAAAGTGTAACATAGATTCATAGTTTTCTTAGAATTTTCAATTACTATCAGTGGTTTCTAAAAAAATATTTTATAGTTACCAATCCCACTACCTAACTAAATATGAATTGGAGTTAAAGTCATATCAAAAAAAAGAGTGTGATGTATATTTCTAGGAATTAAAAACAATCTTTTGGATGCTCTAGTTTTGTACCTTCCCTATATAAATGGCGAATTTTTCATTTTAATTGATTCTTCATTAAAGAAACTTTGTTCTGTTCTGATACAGAATGATGAGTTAATTTCTTATACTTCACATTAACTAGAAGCTCATGAGTTAAATTATCATTCTCAAGATATTGAATTAGTTTTTTTGGTTTTTATTTAAAAATTATAGACATAATTTCTATGGTTTAAAGTGGGAAATATATAACTATCATAAAATTTTGAAGTATATTTTCACTGAAAATCATACGGTACGGGGAAGATAAGATGATTATATTTGATTAATTATTATCACTATAAGATTTATTACTGTATTGTAAAATCAAAAAAAAATATTTGATGCTTTAGTTAGGAATATAATTCTATATTAAACATGTTAATTTTAAAATATAACTCTTTAGTTTATTATTTGATAAACTTTTTACTAGAAATTTTTCATATAATAACTACCTTAGTTTTGTTTCAAGTTTTAGTATAATAATATTTGTTATAAATAATTAAGAAAGCTTAGAAGTAGGATCATGTTTTAAAGGAAAATGTAGAATCTATTTAAAAGGTAATTTTGACAGTGTTGAATGTTGATAGTAAATATTTTATCAGATTTTGAAATATATTATGTGTGGCTTCTGATTCACATTTTAAGATAGTTTTTCTGAGTGAATCTCATAGTTCCCCATTTTTCATTCATATTAATATAACTAATACATACAGATACCTTAAGAAGAATTACTGATGGGATGGAATGAAAAGTGATATTTCTAACATAACCATGAAATTTTAAACTAGTTAACTAGTTAATGTAAAATGACAATTACTAATGGTGATCATTTATCCTTTCCAAGTGTTAGAATGTAAATTGTTAAAATATATCTATCAATTTCATGGTGGGATTGAAAAATACATCAAGAGGTAATAATATAAGTTTGGCTATTATTGATCAAAGAAAAAAATATTTAAATTTCTTTACCATTCAAGATACTACGTGTTTAGGTCAAATTTCATGATTGTACCTCAAGGATATAGTCAGGTTACTTAGATATCCTTTCTCTATTATGTCTGACTATGATCCTAGGATCAAATCTAATTTTTAGAAAGAAATTCTGAAGTCTTTGGGTGCTTAATTAAATTTTATTATAATTTTTCAACCTAAATTTATAGGACACTCTGAGTAACGATCCAGACCAGGGAATACATGTCTTATTCTTGTTGAATGGCCTACTTTAGATTTTGGTATAAACATATATTATAAGTTTATTTTTCTTACAATAATATTTTTTATTCCAATGTACAAATGGAACCTTTTGAGGCATTATATAGAAAGTTATTTCAGACTCTAGATAGTTGGGAAAAAGTAGGTGAAAGGAAGCTGTTAGAACAAGAGTTGATTGAATAAATTATTGAGAAGGTGAAGATAATCAAGAAACATATGATGGTATCATACAAAATGAATAATAGTTATTTAGGTAACCATAGAAATTTTAATTATTTTATATTATGAGATCATGTTTTCCATAAAATATCTCCATTGAAAAGTGTTATGAATTTTAGTAAAAAGGAAAGATATGTTAATGGTTTATTGGGCCATATAAAATCATGGATGAGTTTGGATTAGTCAAATACTAAGTGTCCTTTACTCTAATTTTATCACAGGTACATGATGTATTTAAGTTTTTTTGGGTGAGAAAATATATTTCAAAAGAATATCATTTTTTGATCCCTGAATTAGCTTGGCTAGAAGAGATCCTTTCTTATGGGAACATCCTATTCATATTCTTAATCGTATAAAGAATTTTTGGTGAAATAAGTCATTTTTTCAAGTTATGGTTTTTTGGGAAAATCAAATGTTTGAATAGGAAAAAGGTAATAATAAAATAATATGAAGGAAAAATATCCGCATTTGTTTAAGTAATCTATTAAATTTTGAGGGAGAAATTTACAAAAGGGGTATGAATGTAAAAACCCAAGGAAATTTAATTATAAATAAATTTCATTCCTTAATAGTAGTAATAAATTTTATATTATTATAATTATATTCATTATAAAAATATTAGTCAATTTTTCAGTCAAAAATAGAAAAACATTATTTATAAACATATTGGGTTTTCATGCATTATATGGTTTAATATAATAGATTTATTTTAAAATTATATAATTTTAACTTATAAAAATGAACTTTATTTTTTAATTAAACATTTGAAAATTATATGAGAATAAATGTTTGAGAATTTTTAAAAAAGTTTTTTTTCAATGAATAATAAAAAATACCGATTTCAATTAAAAACCATGCTTTATTTTCAAGCATTTACAAAGATACATACTATTTTTACATTTTGTAAAATTAAAATTAGTTCATTTATATTATGAAAAATACAATCTAGGTCACTTTAATCAACATTATAATGGAATATGGTATAAAAAACTTTTATACTTAAGAAGAAAATTTTATGAATAACCATTTTTCATTGTGTTTTTTAGGTTTAATTTAAAAATGTTTTTACAAAATTTATGAATTGAATTTGATAAAATATATTCCATATTTTGAATCATTAAAATTAAATAGATAGGTGTTAAAATGAACTTGAAACATTTCTAATTTATATTTTATGACCATATTTAGACCATATATCATCTAATAATTGGAAATTGTATATTTTTTATCCATATAATATTATAATTATAAAAATATATTTATTTTTTTAAAATTCTAAATGCATCTTCTCCCCCTCTTATAATAAATAACCCCATCTCCTTTCCTATCCACACATAAAAAAGATTTTGGCTAAGAAAATAGTTTACCAAATATATTCATAACATCTATAAACATGTCCAAATGTCCATATTTTGATCAGAAAAATATCCTTGGAAGGATTTCTATTTTAACCTAAAGAGGTTGTCCAAAGATGAGGTATAGTTCTTAACCGTGGGTTTTCATTTTATTTATTTTTATAACACCTTCAAATATTCATAAAAATGATCAAATAATAACCAAATATCTTAAATATACTTATATATTGTTTTTAATGGAATAATATATATCCATATCCTCTTTTATAAAATGATAAATGAAATTTTTGTTCATGTGTATGGCATACTATTGTCTCCTTAACTGATATATTTTATTTTCTATCACCTCCACCCATAGTAGGTCATAATGATGGATTTTATTTTTCTATATATATATATATATATATATTATGTTAATTAAATAATTATAATTATATAATTTAATTATAAAATATATTTCCTTATATTTGCATCAATTGAAAAAATGATAACGATATCCGTGTGTACGTATGGGCTACCACCTATATAAAGCGTTGTGATTCATTTTTCATCACTACATCACATAGATAATATATATAAGTTAATTTAAAAAACTAATATGATATTTATGATATAATAATTATTCTATAGTTATAAAATAATATATTATTTCTTTGCATCATGATCATTGAAAAATGAAAATGGTACTCATGCGTACCTATGACATGTCGTCTCCATGATTGTAACATAGTTCATTTTTCATAACCATCATTCATGGTTGGTTTTAAAAAGATAACTAGATTATAAAAAAACTAATAATTATTTTATAATTACTATATTATATATTATTTAATAATTACCTCTCACAATTTTCAACCTACCGAAGTTATTTTGGACATATGAGTCAAATACCATCAAAATGATCGATGTGAACATAATTGATTAAATAATGAAATATGACATGGTAATAAAAAAATAAAAATAATAAACATTAAAAAGGTTCATAACAAAGTAAATAATTAATATAATACTATTATTTATGATGATAAATATCATACGTGATGAGACTGACTCAAGGTAAGAGACACTTTACCATAATAACCTCATTTTAAATGTTTTAATGATTTATTTTCCAAATATTTTCCTTCAATGTTTGTATTCATGAAATTATTTTATGGGTATATTTATATGGTCATAAATGAATTATAAAGGATATTTTATCTAACCTTTCACATTATTTCAAACCTATTTTAAAGGAATCATTGCTTATATTTTATATGAAACGTTTTGAATTTCTTTAAAAAGGATAAATGAATATTTTATTTTAATGTATATGATGTAAAAAACCTTTCCTGATTTCATAACCATTATTTTATGTTTATATTGAATTATAAGATTTAATTTTTTCATCATATAAAATTAATCATTATCTTTGTTCTGGATATTTCAGTTTTAAAAATGGGGTTTTAAAAGGAATGGGTATTTTAATTTCCCAAAGTGGTTTGTATACAAGCGTAAAATATTTTTTTCAAGGGTTTATGGTGAAATGGTGAAAGAATAATGTTTTTTATTTGTGATATGGTACATGAAAATTTTATATGATGATAGGTGATCTCGACACATATTATAAGACATGTTATCTTGATATAACTTATACGACATGTGATCCTGATACTGCTCTCCAATGCATTTGGTTATATTCCTTATCTTCATAGGAAAGGAGGGAGTTATTTATAGATGTTATTACATTAAATTTTATTGGGATCAAGTTATTTATATCATTATTTTAACATGGGTTATGAAAATAATTATTTATGTTTACTATAAGGGGTTCTATATGTTTTCCATGGGTTTTAGAAGTCTTTTTTTTGGAAAAAAGTGTTTTTTAATAAGGTTATGATTTATTTCATAAGACCAAATAATAATATGATAAAGGAAAATATTTTTATGTGATTTAAAAAATTTCATTATCCTAATATATTTTTTATTTTATTTTCCTTAACATGCCTTTTGGGCTCATCCCAAGTTTTAAAATGTTTTTTATGGGGCTTAAGGATGAATAATAACAAAGAAGAAGTCATGTTGAAAGTCATGAATATTTTTCATGAAAAGAAAAAATGTTTATTTTAAAAAAAATTCTGTGAAAAAACATATACTTAGTATAAGTATCCTTATTGTAATATATGGGTTTTTTATGTATTATTTTTGACTTAATTATGTAAAACTATAAACCTAAAAAATCTTTAGGAATGAAAGAGCATGAAATACAGTCTAAAGACACCATATTATGTAATTTTTAAGACTAGTTTCTTATAATTAATGTTTCACATAATTAATAGATCAAGAAAGAATGTTCAAATCATATAGTGTGTGCTAAACATCATCTATTATAAAAGATTGATCTCCCATAAAGTTCTTGAAAAATAAAGATTTTAGAGAGTCCTCATCAGATACATTAAAGGAGGAAAACTTTTTATTGATATACGGTTAGTCTATAATGGATCACATCATACCCACTAATCAGTATCCAATCATACTTATCAAATCATGATATATGGGTACTACTAGATATGAATGAAAAAAACTGCATATAGTTTACAAAAAATGATTTTCATGTCAGATAAATAGAAATTTCATCCACTACATCGATAATATTTTCACACTAACAAATATTATTATTCATTTTACATATAAAGAATATATTCCATGAGGTCCAATATTCCTACAATATCCTACTATTTTAAGTAAATTATAATTTCTATGTACTTATTATCTATGTGGGACAATGTTATATCCTTTAATGAATATATAAAATATCCTATAATTAGTTTTTAAATGGCTAAAATCACAAAAAACAATGATGTGTTTATCACACAATAATGATAGACACAAGATCCAATTTATCTCATTTCAAATCAAAAAGGATTTTTAGGAATAAAATATTCAGTTTAATCATTCATCTGACTACCATGAAGGGGAAAATGGATATATAAAAACATTCAATTAAATCATATATGACATCCCTTTGAATATTATGGACAAGTATGAGAAGTCCAGGCTAAAAAAATCTTATATTCTATGTGAGATTATCATAACACAACTAGTATTTCCATACAAGGACCTGATATTCACTTTTATATAGGGAATATTTGGTCTATTTTATTGAAGTACCACTTCCATCACTCCATATTTCCATAACCAATTGATTGTTTGAAGATGAATATAAGATACCAATAGTTTTATGAGGTATGTTTCTGTTTATTTTTTTGTTAAAATTATTTTACATGAAAATAGAATAATTATTAAGAGTATATTAGGTATTAAGAGTTTCCTAGGGGTTCAGGATAGGGAGATTAGAGAAAATGGAGTTATAGTTCATGGCACATGGTTAAAGAATGATTAGAGATAGTCATAATCCATGTCTGTGTGTCCTAGAGAAATAAGTTTCATGGTTTATAAACAATTCATGAGGAGCTATGGAAACCATTCAAGGATAGATAGAGCCATTCTCATAAATCCTTGGAAGGGGGAACTTGTTCTTTATCGTGGGATGGTTTAAGTGATGATAATCCACACAAAGATGTAAGATCCCTTATACCTTCTTCACAAACGGTATTTGAGTTGCTCAGGGGGACACACTGGGATTGATGAAACATTTCTTATAAGGTCCTTTAACTATAACCATAGCTCCTAGAGCTCAGTGGGTTCTATTCGATATGTCGTAGAAGATATCGGGGTAGTCCCTGGTTCAAGTTAATTCAAAACTCTAACTCCCACATTAGAGTTAGTCCCGAAACATCTTTAAGGAAGATGTTCATATAATACTCCAAAACTGAAGGAACCCAAATACTTGAAGATTATGATACACCAAGGGTTAAACTCTCTAAATGATGGGTAATATGATGTAGCCTCCTACTCATAGAATCTATTGGTCCTGTTGCAAGATCTCTTTCACCGAGAAAGGATAACCTTATCCCATCAGCGTGTAAGTATCTGAATAGTCTTCATTGATAGTCAATATGGGCTTGAACCATGTAAATACAATCCATGCCAAAGATGATGTTGTGGGGTTATATTTTGATGACTAGTGGATCCCACATAAACCTATATCCTCTAAGTGATAGCTCGCACTGCCGAAAGATGAAAGGCATAGAAGAAGTACTCCCTATAGGAACCACTAGACATAGTTGTTATGATAGCACCTCTGTTGGGAGATCTATCTCCCTTACTAGGATTAATGAGATAAAATAATTATTGGAACCTATGTCTATTAATACTAAAGAAAGAGTAGAATAAATAAAATAGTACCACAAATCATCTTGTGCACTGCAGGATCACGAACATCCATTACATATAGCTATCTACAGACTTAGCCGCTATCTCCCTGAGCCTGATGTGGGTCTCCCATTGATGGTGGTGGGAGAACCTCATATTTTCTTCCCCCAGCAAAAGATCCTCCTACTCCTCTATAAGTGTATCCCCCCTAGGGACCCCCTGTCCCCACCTTGGGAATCCCTGATCACGGTGTTGTCTCTGCCGTGGTGGTTCATCAGCTATCTACTTGGGAGGCTCAAAATTTCTGGTTGGGTAGACTCATGACATGTGACCTCCCCCATCACAAGTATAGAACCATCCCTCCCTGAGCTGTCCTAGTGCTCTGCGTTGCCCCGGTGTTGTCTAACCACATGCTTGTGTCTGGTCATGGGTAGGCCTCCTATGTCGATATCCTTTCAATTGATGTCTTCTAGCTGCCACAAATCTCTCAGATCTATAGTTACCACTTCTAGTCTCAGTTATTCAGCATCCTTATGAAAAAAATCTCTTTGTCACCAATTCTCACTCCAACGCCTCAGCATAGTTGGATATGTACAAGCGTACTATACTGGAATAGATCTTTATGTAGAGTCCTTGTTCAAACTTTTGTTCTTGGAAGTGGCCATTGTGGATCATGTCCAGAGACTACTGAGTCAGGTATGTGAACTTAGATGAGTAATATTTCATGGTCATATGTCCCTGCTGAAGCTCTAGAATATCCTATATCTGAATGGATTTTAAAGAGGGGTATTACTCTTCATGAAACAGCTACTGGAAATCATCCCATAAGAGTGTCGACTCATCGTGCATCTGAGTAACCAAGATCCACCAATTTCTATCCTCTCTATGGAAAGGTCAGGATTCCAAAGCCACCATCTAATCTGTTAGGGTTTTAATAATCCTGAAGAGTTAGATGTCCAACTCTAGCCAATCCTCTATTGTATAAGGATCTGGATCTCCGTAGAACCTCAGTGGGCTCTGACACGGGAACTTACAAAGTGTACTCAGCATGTACATATTCTCATTCTACTCTGTTGGGACTATCTATTTTTCAATGGGTGTAGGTGTTACTACCTTCCCACCTGGAGGAATAGGATCATATGATGGACCCTAAAATGATGCCTCATTGATCATAGGGTCATTTTCATGAATCTTAGCCAGTATCCAAGATGGTTTTCATCATGGAGGCATCCTAAAAGTTATTAAGAAGTACCGTGGTCAGATGAGAATATATATATATCAACAATAATGGGAATTTGACTCGAGAAGGATAGTGAAATACTCAATATTATATGATACACGTACCATTAATCCCCACAAAAAATGTCTCGGTATGCTGAGTTGACAAGCAAGTAATCAGGGTCCTGGTGAACGGATACTTGGTTCGCCTGCACTATCACTAGACTCCCTAGCCTGAGAGCCACTCTCGAGATACTTCGACACTTTTTCCTTAAACCCAACCAATCCTTTTAAGGGGAAACATCCAAAAAAACGTTCCAAGTAATGAACCTACCTCTAATACCAATTTTCCATGACCCAACCCATGTCGGGGCTCGAGCCGCAACTACCCTAAGCCCACCTTCATAGTCCAGGGGGTGGTGAAAAGTTCTGAAGGAATAAAAAACTTAGGGAGGTATTTTCCTAAGTACCTGCACACATGTACATATCCAACTAAATGATAAAATTTAGAGGTAAAGGATTAAATGATGTTACACTATTGTAATTAAACCAAACATGAATGGACTTATAAATAGTACAAGTACAATAATGTAAATTTAAAGGAAAAGGGGAAAATGCATGCTTAATTAGAAAATTATCCCAACCTAACAAAAACAAGAAAAGTAAAATAGATAAGAGAACCCTGCTCCTGCATCCCAAGATATAACCACTGTATGTAGTCCATGCGTCCCAAATCCCTAAGCTCATCTGATGTCACGATTAACCTTTCTATCATATGCAAAAGGCACAACACATGTAGGAAAATCCCATACAAGAGTGTGTATAAAAATATCTAGTAGGACGCCCGAAAAGTTGAAGGGGGAGTAGTAAGGGATACACTGAAGAGGAAAGAAGTAGATAGAACAAGTTATAATGAAAGAGTGCACCTCAACCCCAAACCAATAGAGTGAGAAATAGGATGTGTGTGTGTGTGTGTGCGTATGTGTGTGTGTGCTTTTTTCTGTGCTTAGTTAAAATAAATCCAAATGAGAGAGTAAGAGGATTTCCATCTCACATCCCAACCCAAGAAGAAGAGTCACCAACGGTTCCAAGAGTATCCATCAATAATGTCCAGCATCCCACAAGTCTATTGTGAACATGCAATTCAAAGGGGATCAATCACCACACCTTGATATTGTCTTATTTGGGAAGCATTGTCTCACCCGCATAGTTTTAGGTCACATCATAACGACTCATCTCAGTGGGGAAAGCATCCCACTTTCTAGTGAGTCCAAATATAGGTCAAACCCCATCTCGCCACTAATCCATATAGTCGAATGGTGTAAACTCGAAGTAGATTACCCATTCCCTAGTGAGTCCAAGGGGATCCCCTCTAGTATTAGTCATAGAGGACCCACGCCCTAGTGTGTAGAGGGGTTCTACTCTAATGTTAAAGGACCTAAGCCTTGGTATCACAAGGGGGTTCCACTCTAGGTCGTCAAGGATTATCTCCCTACCCAGTAGGTGGGTTCCACTCGGAAGTAACTGTAGAAGACCTGTGCCCATGCCGATGGGGGGTTCTACTCTAATATCATCGAGGGCCTGCTCCCTAGTGTGTAAAAGGGGGTTCCACTTAGAAATCTAAAATATCCTTGCCTAACCACTACTTCCGTTGAACACCACCTAAATATGTGTCGTGCTCAAAACACCTATCATTGTAACTCGAAAGCCACATCGGAGGTCACCATCGTGCTCCATATATAAAAACACGCTGGATAGGCTATTTACTCACCTGTACCGGGCAACCGGTGAAAAGGGTAATTTTCACCACAACATGCCCAAATAGTACCATGTGGGTCCCACACTATTGTCCCAAATTTTAAATTTCTAGAATATCTTTAAAATTTTATTTATAAATTATGATCACATTTCTACAGATGGAACATCAATTGGACGCTCTGTTTAAGAGTTAGGACTATTTAAATTTGTTGCCCGAAGAGCTGTATGTAGGCCTGCCCGAGCCCACAGGATGACCGACCATGGACTAACTGCCAAGGTCGGTCCACCAATCGATGTGGTTGAACATCTGTGGTGCATATTCCCATAAATTGACCTCCATGGTCAGTCCACTTTCCTCATCGATCGGCCGCCATGATCGACTGCCCAGGATCGGTAGCGATCGCTATACCCATAGCAGCTTGAGCTACTGCAGCCTCATAGTCGACTGTCATGATCAACTGCTCGAGACTGACTGAGGTTACTATCCCTGTAATAGTTCGAGTCATTGTGTCCTTACAGTCGACTTCCATGGTCTACTACTACCTCGCTTCGCCTCGGTCACCCTTGGTTCGATCCGGGTTCGACCTGGGTCCGTCTTGGTCCAGCCCACCTCAGCACGGCCCGCCTGGCTGTCCCACACTGCATAGCTTCATGAAGTCGCCACCTTCCATGATTTGTGGCTTCCCACCACATTTTTTGGATGCTTGTCACATTCTGCGGGTGTTGGTCATATTTTGCGGCTGCCTGCCGCCGCCCCAAGGCCCGTCGCCGCACCCGCAGTAGTTGCCTCGTTGATGGTCTCTTCTATACACCATCATGCCTCCTTTTATTCCCTAAAATTTAAAAAACACAAATATTGGATTCTTTTACCATGATCTACACAAATATATTCCCTTCTTGATGATCCATTTTCATTTCGACATTCCTAAAATTAAACGAAAAAGAACGCACGAAGAACGGATAATGGGGAGAAAATAAAAGGAATCCAAGAATAAATTGATGGTTGTGTTAGTTTTTTCATCGATGATGATGTTCAAAATTAATAAATCAAAAAGGAAACAATTTTATAATTCCATAATGTTGAAATGAACCCAGAGAAAGAATCCTACCTCAATTTGGATTCATTTGTCATCGATAAATACGCCCGCCTATGATCATGGGATCCATCAAAGGTTTGTCGTTTACTCATCAATGGAGTAAGAGAGGAAGATTTTCATAGTGGGGAGATTATGAGGCAACCCTAACCAAAACCTCATAATAAATTATTTATAACCTTGTAATTAGGTCAAGGTTAAACTGCTTAATTGTTCCCACCAACGGTCGTGGGATTCGAACATCTGACGCCCTCTCACTTTAGGATGCGGTTAGGGAAAACACTACATTACGAAATCAATAGTGGTATTATATTTATAATATGAGTCCCCGTTCAAGATTTATTCAAAATAAAATCCAAAAGAGAATAATTTAATTTAATTATTTTATTTATGGTTATGTCCTAAGTGACTTTTTATACAAAAGACCCATGCCGACAAAAGTTATGTCTCACCTAGGGTAAAATTCATGCTCCAGACTCAACCGTGACCTTGGATTTTTGATTCAGGATACCATTTAAGATTTATCCTATTTTATTCATGTGTTTAGTATAAAATATACTTAATATTTTTATAAAATATATTCTGGGCCCACCGGGCCTTGGAATCGCATGTCATCTCAGCACCTAACTCTCGAAATATATTTAGAAATATTTCCAAGTCTTATAAGTAAAAAACTGAGTCTATAAGTTTCTTTTACCAAGGCTATAAATAAATTTATTATACATAATATTTCTATGAATTTTTATAGTTATAATGAACATATAGGGGGATTATGAGCTTCACCTATGAACCAGCTATTTATGTATCCATGTTTCCAAAGGAACTAGACCTATATGATTATATCAAGGATCGGTATGTTGTGTAATGAATGTTCATATATTAAAATGTAATATATATATATATATATATATATGTATGTATGTATGTATGTATGTGTGTATGAAAAGATAAGGTATTTATATTTTGTATCATATTAAGGTTTAGTTAAATGTTTGGAAACTAGTATGATAAAAAATTAGTAAGAATCGTAAAGATAAGTCTATGTTTAGGAAAATATCTTAGGATATTTAAAAATGATATATAAAGTGGTTTACTATAAATTATATATCAATATGGATATTATCAGTGTATATGGATCTAGCACAGTTGTACCTACAAGAAATAACTTTGAACAGGGTTAATTGATCTAGACTCAATCATCACCTAGTGCATGAAAACCAGTCTTGTTGCACACCTGGTTTGACACACCTGGGGGGTATCTTCTTTAAATTCACCAACTCTTTATGAACCATTATTTAAGATTTGAATAATGACCATGAATGATTTATGTCAAACCTATGGTTTTATATATTGAGAAAAATGTGTAATGATTTAAAAATCATATGAATGATTGAGTACTCTGATCGACGATGTCTGATGGTCACACTGACCATTTTTGGATTTAATAAGGGATTGAAGTAGGAAAATAATGTTATGGTGATGATAGGTATGCTCAGATATTTAAGTATATTAGTTTATATTAGTTATATAAATTCCCTTATATCATGAAATATATCTTGGAATGTTAATTCCTATCCCCAATTATTAGATTATGAATTATAAGTGAAAACCCTTAATAGTATGATGATCGCATCACATGTCTATGATTCTTCTCTAATTTGTGTTTTTGGGAATATGCTTCCTACAAATCTCATTATTCTCATTTTGGTTGAATTTGATGTTATCTTAGGCATGGATTGACTTTCTATGCATAAATCCCACATCAATTACTAAGGAAGGGAAGTCATGTTTGATATTTCAAACCAAACTATGATTTTTTACCAGTGTGATGATATGTATGAACTTCCAACAGAAACTACACCCATTTTATGGATCATGATTCCCATTCATAAGGGGTGTTTAACTCAAATGCTTGAGGAGAAACTCAACATCAATGATATTCCTATTTTATGGGAGTTTTTTGAGGTCTTTCTGAAATAGTTTCCTAGTCTTCCACTAAAACGTGAAGTTGAGTTATCAATAGAACTCATACCTAGTGTTACACATATTTCAAGTACTCTCTAAGGAATGAACCTGATTCAGTTGCTATAATTGAAGAAGAATATACATGATAATGATAATAAGGGATTAATTATATCAATTTTTTCACCTTTAAGTTCACCTATTCTTTTGGTTAAAAATAAATATGGATCAATGGGAATCCGTATTGATTATCAAGAGATGAACAAGATCATAATCAGGAACAAGTATACCTTATCCCATATTGATGATTTTTTTGATCAAATGTGAGGATATTTATACTTTTCCATGATTGAACATCATTATAGATATCATAAATTTTGGGTTAAGAAGGAGGATTTACCCAAGACAGCATTCTATACAGGGTATGGACACTATGAGTATATAGTGATTCCATTCGGTCTTACTAATTCCCCCACTATCTTCATGGATTTGATGAATATAGTCTTTAAATATTGCCTTGATCAGTTTTTTGGGATATTTATATATGATATTTTTATTTCTTCAAAGGGGAAGAAAGATAATTAATATCAATTGATAATTGTACTAAATACCCAAAGGAAGGATAAACTATATGAAAATTATACAAGGTGTGTATTTTGACTAAAAAATGTGTCGATTTTGGGTCATATAATATCAAGAGAGGGTATATCAGTGGATTCATCGAAGATGGAAGCTATTTAACATTGTCATAGACCAAAAATTGTAAGTAATATAAATATTATTCTTGGTTTATCTAGAAATTATTTACAGTTTTTAGATAATTTTTCATGACTTTCTAATCCACTCACTAAGTTAACTCGAAAGGGAACCAAGTTCCATTGGATAGATATATGTGAGTAAAATTTCAAAAAAACTAAAGGTAATATTAGTTAGTTCACATATTCTTACATTTCCTTATAGTAGGGAAGGTTTTGTAAGCTATAGTGATGTACCCATAAAGGTACTAGAATGATTTATCATGCGTAATGACATGGTTATAGATTATGCCTCATGAAAATTGAAGATTCATGAGAAAAATTACCCAACTTGTTATTTGGATATAGCTGTGGTATTTTTTCATTAAATATATAATTTAATTATATTTATGGGGAAAAGTGTGATATATATTCCAATCATAGATATTTTAAGTATATATTCAAATAGAATGAGTTGAATATGTGCCATAGAATATGGTTATATCTAATTAAGGATTATGACTGCTCAATATATTACCACCCTTGGAAAGAGAACAAGGTGTCCAATGATTTGATTTTAAGGGGTCATACTAGATTATATATTATAAGGATCACAAAATATCGAATATTTATGAATTTTCAAAGGATAGATCTTGAAATCTTGAAGGAAGGGGAGAAATCATATCTATATCAAATAATTGTTCAACTATATATTCATGTGAGGGTAAGAGAGGCATGGAGGGATGATATGGAGCTACAAAACAAGGTGATAAATGTTCTTGAGTTTAACCTTGATCATGATGGAATGATAAGGTTCATAAACTGTGTATTTTTTTCATACAAGATTTGAAGAAATATCTTTTAAAGGAAGCTCATAGTTCTTCATTCTCTATTCAACATGGATGTATAAATGTGTATAGATATCTGAAAAAATATTCCTGGTGGGATGGAATAAAGAGAGATATTTCAGAGTTTTTATCTCATTAATTTTTATGTAATCAAGTTGAATATAATAATCATAATTCTAAGAGGATGTTACAACCATTACCCACACCATAATTGAAATTGGAAAACATCACCATGGATATTATTGTTGGACTCCCCAAAATACTTAAATAGAATAATGATATATGGGTCATAGTCAATATACATACAAAGTTATCACAATTCATCAATATTAGAGAAGAATTATATCTATATCAAACTTCTAGGATATACATAAATTAAGTGTTAAGGTTTCATATATTACCACAAACTATTGTATATGATCGGGGTCTAAGGTTTACCTTGAAGTTCTGGTGAAGTCTTCAGTAAGCTATTGATATGGAGTTGAGTTTAAGAACTTCATATAATCCTAAAATAAATGGTAAATAGAATTGATCCATTAAAACCCTATAGAATATACTGAAAACTTATTCTATTGATTTCAAGGATGGTTGGGATCAACACCTTCCTCTAGTTGAGTTTTCATATAACAATAACTTTCACTTGAGCATTCAAATGGATCCTTAAGAAGCTATTTGTAGAATTAAGTTTAGAACTCCAATGTACTAGGATGAAATTTGAGAAATAATGATATTGGGACCAAATATAATATAAAAAATTTCATATAATGTTAGATCCATTCAGAAACACATAAGAGAAGTATAAAGTCGATAGAAAATTTATGCTGATAATCATCAATGCAATCTGGAATTTAAAATTAGTGATAATGTGTTTTTATGAATTTCTCTATGTAATAAGGTTATGATATTTATAAATAATGGAAAACTAATCCTTTGTTATATTGGTCCCTTTTAAATTCTTGATAATAACGGGACCGTATTTTATCTCTTGGCTCTTTCATAGAACCTCTCTCAGGTCATGATGTGTTCCATGTATCTCTTATGAGAAAGTACATACTTGATCCATCACATATACTGAAAATATATTTAAAACCATTAGAGAATGGTATTTATTATAAGGAAAAATTGGTGGACATTATATATCATATATAGAAAGTTCTATGAAACAAGTCCACTCACATGCTCAATGTTTTGTGGCGAAACCACTAGCTTGAAGAAGATATGTGGGAAAATTGGTAAGTAATAATGCAGAATTAACCTAAGTTTTTTATATCAAGGTGATAGAATTTGGAAGGAAAATCATTTTAGGTGGGGTATAATGTAAAATATTTATATTTTATGAAACAAATCGAATAAATTTAACTTCATAAATTTATTGTGTTATAAGAAAAAGCAGGTTTTAATGAACCATGATATACTATTAATATTATTATTTACACTTAAAATTATAACCAAACTGTTAAATTTCTAGATATGAATAGGAATAATAAAATTTATAAGATTAATTATAATGTTTTTAGATAAATAAAATATATTTATAAATAAGTACTTAATTTTTAGTAAATTTTTTATATGCTTTGAAAATACTTTTTTCCAAAAAATGATTTGTATTCATTTTTGTGAACAAATAATAAAATAAATTTTTGAAAATTTTAGAAAATTAATATAAAAAAATTACTTCAATTTATTAGCAGACATGGAAAAATTATATTAGGGTTAATTTTTTATAATTTTTTGAAAAGATTAATTTTTCAGTGAATAGTTAAAATACTGATTTTTATTAAAAACCACCTTTTAATTTAAAGAATTTACAAAGTTCCATATTGTTTTAAAAAAAAAGAAAAGTAAAATTATTTTACTTATGTTATTATTAAACTAATTTAGGTCATTTTAATAAAATTAATGTAGAATTTTGATATTAAAACTTTCTATAAATAAAAAATTATCTCCTTAAAAAAACTGCTTTTTCGTCACGTCTACAGGTTTAATTTTAAATTAAATTTTGTCACTTATGTGAATTTAATTTTGAAAAATGGATTCCAATTTGGAATAATAATAATTAGTATTATATAATAAATTTAACTTAATTTTTTCTCAAACTGAATTGTAAAAATGGTAAAAATTAATTACCACATTTAAGGATAAAACTAGTTTATTAAGGGTTAAAATAAAAATACAAGGGGTAAAATAGACTCAAAAATATTAAAAATTCCCTTTTATGGAAATATTTAGAACTTATAAGCTCTAAGGTTCTCTAATGATCTCTTTTTTATCCTTCTAGAATGTTTAAAATGTCAGTACACCTTTTTCTTTTCAAGAATTCTTGGTGTGTCCTCTCTCCCACTTATAAAACGGAACCTACTATCCTCTCCTATTCAAACTTCTAAAACCCTTTTTTCTGACAAGAGATAGAAAAATAACTTACTTAATTCCATCCCTAAATTATATAGACCTTATTTTTTTATTATATCCTCTTAAAAAGTCTTTAGGTATAAACTTAAAGTGGTTCTCTCAATAAGATATAAAATTATTAAACTTATGTTTTTGTATTATTTATTTTTCCGCCTACTTAAAATATTATTAAACTATGATGATATAATAACACAAATATTTACAATATAATTATATTTTATTATTTTAATAACATAACCTATATAATATCCTCTTCCATTAAATGAAAAATTAAACTATTGATTGTGCATACGGCGGACTACCCCCTCTCCAACCGATGTATTTTTTTCCATCACCACCTCTAACGGATGAATGTAATGATGTATTTAACATATTTTTATGATGTTAATGAAATAATTATATTTCTATAATTATTATATTACATATATTTTCTAACTTTCCATTCCTTGGGAATATGATAACGTTACTCATGTGTACGGTGGACTACCGCCTCGCAAAGTGATGTGATTCATTTTTCACTTACAATTTACATGGAAGGTTATAAGGTTATGTTCAATGAAAATATGTTAAATATATGAAATCATAATGACAATTAATATTTGATATATTATTTACCTTACTTTAATTCCTTATGTCAAGAAAATGGGAACATTGTTCATGAATATGTACGACGTACCGTCTCCATAGACTGTGTGATTCATTTTCTATCTCTAACTTTTATGGATTACTATAAATACATAAGAAATAAATATATTAAAAATTTATATAATTGTTTTATTATTTATATGATATAACCATGATCAAAGTAAATAAATCAAAAATACCAAAACAAAATATTCATGAAAAAAAAGTAGTTATTACCCGAAACATGATTTTAAAATGGAATTACTAATAAATAGGTAATAAAATGTCATAAGTAAATAATATATAGTATGATATATATAAGTATGGTTAGATAATTTTTTTATAATAAATCAATATTTATTATATTGTAATTTTTAATGTGTATTAAATCATTTGAGGCTTAAGGTAAGGGATTTTCAGTCTTTCTTTTATTTCTAGGAGACATATGTCATAATCACCACTTATTTATTTTGTGTGATGTATATACTACCCCTTTGATATTTTATATAATTAATATCCTTAATTTCATAATATTTAATTTTTCATTTGGTTTTATTCTTTCATGGATCTTATGATTCAAAAGTTATTGAAACATGTAAGGGGTTTTTTTCTCTATTTTATTTCAATGGTAAACAAGCCTTATGAACAACTTGTTCCTTTTCTATAGTGTATATACTGCACATGAATGTATTTTATGTTTTTTATTTTGAAAATTATGGTATATAAATATCCATAAAATTTTTATTCTTTAATGCACCTTATGATTCAAAATATACAAAATTGGGAATGGCTTTATGTTACAATTTGTTTGTTTATCATGATTATTTAAGATTATGCTTCCAATAATGAGATCTTATGATATACCTCTCAAGAAACACATTAATTTTCTTCCAATATAATTATTTGTTAAAATTTAAAGTTTTACTTTAATTTTCCTCTATTTACGTACTCAAGATTCCAAAATAATTTTTTTTAAGGAAAATGGAATTAATTTTTCACTTAGACTGAAAATATTTTTTATTTCATGTCCATGTTTTATAGAAATTTTGTAATGAATTTTTTTACTGATCTCCAATGACTGATTAAAGAAATTTTTACCCATGTCTGAATTTTTACAAAAAAGATAAAATAAATCCCTTTTTGTTTTCTGAATAAGGTATATTTTACTTTTTATAAAAAATTTGACATTAATATTTGTTTTAATTCATACAGAATGAATGGTATTATCCACCATCATGTACACCTAATGTTTTAATGATTTATTTATATGTTTCAAATATTATTTTACGAGAAAATGATTTTCAATTTTTTTGAAATTTTAGTTTTAAAAAAGGCGATATTTAGAATGATATGGTTATTTTCCTCCATAAATGTTCCAAGTGATTGTTCAAAATCATTTTCCATATAAGATGAAATCTTTTGATGTTATGTAATATTTTATAGGGATATTATCTAAGTTTAAAATCCATATTATTTATATGGATGGTTAATGATTATGATGAATATATGTTTGTGAAAACCATTCCTTTTACATGGGTTATGCTATGATAAATTGATGAGATGATTATGAAACTCATTTCCTTTATATGGGTTATACAATGATGAGTTGTTTATTAAACTTATTTCCTTTCAATGGATTATGATATAATTAATGTTTTATGATCTCATGGCACACAAATTTTTGGATCATATGAATAGTGGTACTTATATCTCCCTTAAACATATTGGATAAATATTGATATCTCAAAATATAAATAGGACCGTAATGGAGAGTGAACATAGTTTAGTAGTATAATTTTTCCACTATGGTAGTCTTTAGATAAAACCTTTACTACTACAATAGTTTGGGGAGTGAACCCATTACATTATTATAGTTTTAAAAATGAACCTTGACAACTAAGGAAATGATTTTCAATTATTATATATATTCCAAAAATCTATGTCTTATGCCAATGTTATGATTGCATTAATCATGTTCTTTGATTACATTATTATTCATGTATTGTGAACTACTAAGATTTATTACACGACTCATGTTTAGGATCTACAATATACAAGGTATATTTTTCAAACTTTATTCTCTTTTTCTCATACTCTTATACTAACATTATGTTTATATCTCCCTTATTTGCCCATACTGAGTATTTGATCTCACCCTTAATTATGTTTATTTTCCCTAATTTATGAAGAAAATTATTATGTATGATATGTCTAAGAAGGGTTCTAGTTATGTGAACTTAGTGGGAGATGATGTATTTCACCTATGAACCAATTTTTTATGTATCTATGTTTCTAAAGTCTATAGACCTATATAATTATAGTGGAAATCATTATTTTATGTAATGGATATTAATATTTTAAAATATAATATATATGTATGAAAATTACATATTGTTATACATTATAGATTACCCTACTTGTGAAAACTTCATCACTATGGCCATATTATCTATATATGAATTTGATTCCATGCCAATCATCGAAACATACAAATAAAGTTATGGAAAATAACTTCTTTTAAGAACTCATTTTAATTCCTTAATGTATATCATGAAATAAATACACCATGTATGAATATAATCTTTCTCTACTGCTATATTCCATGTTTGGTCTAAGCTGATGATAAAAAAAGTTTTACTCATGTAATAAGAAGAACCACGTCAAATGAAACCTTTTAAAATATTTTTTCTACACTTAAACGACTCCTTCATGGGGAACACAATTTAAATAAAAAAAACTCAAACTTATGAATCTAAATATTCAAATGACATTATCAAATTAAAAATTTAGAAGTTAAAATTCAAAAAAAAATTGCATCATGGAGGGTGCACATATATCAAAATGGGTAAATCATTTAAAAATCATTCACATCATGAAAACTCATATTTTCATCAATACACACCATATTTGGAAAAAATTACCATGTTTTGGAAAATCCTTAATATTTACCCATTGAGTACTCTTATATGATATAATTACCACTTTCGATTTTAAAATCCTTCTATAATATCAAAATTTTAAATATAATAAAACCATTAAACCATGAAACTAAATAACATATCTCAAAATCCAATCATAATTTTTTTAATTGAACAACACCATCATACCATAAAATCATATTTTAATCATTCCAATATGAATAAGAAACACATTATTCATAACTAGAATGTTAGAAAAGGTTAAATAAAATTTTTAGGAGGGTTGGATAATTGTGTATGGTTTGGACCCAAAATTTGAAAAAATGTTCCCCAAACTTTTTATGATCCCTATAATGATTATATACTATCACAACACATCCCTATCAAACCATAAAACTAGGATACAAACTAGACCATTATAAGACCCAAAGGGAGTTATCAATTCTCATGGACTGGAGACTAGTACCCAAGCATCCAACAATAACCAAAGGGAATGATTTACCAACCGTGAAAAGCCAACATGGCATACAAGTTGAAAAAGATAAAACAAAAGGAAATATTTAACAATTGAAAACCATTAATTGTAAATATACAACTAAGTAAATAGGCCAAAACCAAGGTACATGTCCCATAATAAAACCAAAATTAATCCAAACTATTGACTGCTACTTCAAGTGATATATGGGAAACATACCACTATCTCACCACCAGCTAAGCATTCCTAGATGACATGAGTCCTTATCTCCTCATTGTGGAACCATTCCCTTTTCTTAATTAGAAAAAAACTTATTCTATAAACTGAAAAGGGAGAATACAGGGTGTATGAAAAAGAAACCCATTAGGATCCCACCCAAGTGTTCCATAATAATTCTATATAAAATAATCCCAATATGATCAATATATAAAAAACATGGTATGATAAAAATCACATTTATATTGAAAGAATTGATAAAATATTTCCCCTTTTAATATCTCTAAAGAATATTCCACATAACATAAGAAAAATCATATTATAAAATATACCATTTATCAATGCTTGGATAATTTTTCATATCATGGACAAAGAGAAAGAAAATCTCAATAGAGAAAAGCATAATAGAGATCACCCCTAGAATAACATGAATCTGGTCTAGCTAGGACTCTCATACCTCAGTAATCAAGTCAATAATTAGTGTAGTAAATAAGTCCCTAAAAAACCAAGACCTAAGGAATAGAGGAACACCCCATGTATATACCCCTAAGGTTTTAGAGTATCATTTACCCTAAAAAAAGGCTTAGAGAGCAGACAAACACCCCATTGATGAACCACCTATAGAAATAAGTACAAGTCCCAATAATAAAACCCCCTCCTAGGTAACTAATGATCCCATGTGTTATGTATGTAAAACATTTAAAAGTTCTCATAGAATTTTATAAGAAAGTTTCCAAATATCTCTTTTTTCCTTAAATTCATGGTTTGAAAACCAATTTCTAAAACCATTTCATGGTTCATTGAAAAAACACTATATTTTACAAAAAAATGTGAAAACCCCATATTTTATCAAAAACCACATACATATGAAAATCAATAATATCAGGGATAATGAAAATAATAATTTAGAAAATATGTTATAAAATAGATCATGATGTGTTCACCAAACATAGACTATAGGATAAACCACCTACCTCACACTTGGGTTCTCAGGAAAACAACAACATGATCCACAAAAATATAGGAAAGAGGGGTCCAATAAAAGAAATATGAGGTCTTAAACCAAGGATTTCACATCACCTAACTATAATTTTCTAAAAATATACCAACCAAAATGAGAGGGATCATATACCAAAATTGAGTCCTAGAAACAATAGAGGGTCCAAAAAAACACATAACTTACATAGGTCACACCAAAAAAACAATATAAATTGATCAAGAGTGAATGTATCATCAAAGGAAAGAAGAACCATATTTCCCAATGTTGTCTCCTAAATTAAAACAGATGCCAAAATTTCATCTCAAAATTATTAGACTCAAAACAAAACATTAGGATTGAATAAATAAGGCTTTGTAGAGGAGAAAAAAAGTATCAAGAGGCATTAAAAATACTCATAAATATTCTAGGAATTTCCATCAGTATGATTAACACCTTCTTTAAAAATAGGTAGAAAAATCATATTTTGGAATCCCTAAAACAGATGACAGCATGATGTGGTGGATGTTCACCACACCCATGGTGGTCCCGATCGCACTACAACATGAATCTCAACATTCCATTTGAAAACACCATAGTGAAAAATATATGTCTATTATATATAGGTCTCATCATCTATAATGGTTATGGTGTGGACTTATTAGCTATAGCGTATAACATGACCACCAGCGGGCCACACTTGGGACCATGACATGTATTGGGTGTAGTGTCTCTAGCCACGGTGTATAGGTGATACCCTAGAGAAAAACAACTTGGAACATGGAATGATCTATCACATTTTTTATATATATAATCGAAACATGCTTTAAATGCCCCATCAAGAACCAAAAAAAATCCATAACCAAAATGGTACCATACCAAATATAAAAAATATAACATACCACAATTTGGGATGTGAAAACTTCTACACCACATCATATTATTTCCCTAAAAATTCATATTCATGAAATAAGATCCATAAATAGATGAGTTCGTTGATTCCTCATCAATAATTTCTACTACCAGGTCTCATAATAATCTGATTTATGTTTCCATAACACTTTAACCAATGGTATCAAGATCTCATAAATAACTTTTACTTGATATTCAATGATCTACACTGACTCATCAACCACTAATTAATCTAGATATAGAAATATTTCTTCCCAATTTAATACATAGGAGGGGTCAGGATGATAATTCTTAAGCTACAATATTTGGAAAACATCATGAATACCTTTCAACTGACCTATTAATTCCATATGATAATCTACCTATCATATATAATTAATTATCTCAAATTGTATAACATTTCTCATAGCCAACTTTCCCTAACCCCTATCTAACTATGACTATAATGAACCAGCATAGGTCAACCTAACACATCATCCAAGTATGTATGCCACAAGGTAAAGAGTAACAAACAACAAAACTAGTCTCATGTATAATTAATTAATGAATAGAGTACAAATTGTAATATTAGAATACATCCATGAGATATAAATCCAATACTAAAGGTCTAAAATCAAAATAATAAATAATAAAATCTATAATCTAAGACTCCATATGACAATATTTTACCACCAAAATATCCACCAACTAAGGTGATTATAACCAAGAGAATCCAGTCAAAACATGACCCACATCCCTTTACCCAAGTACAACAAAACCACATCTATAAATTCCCAAATCAAAAATGTAGTGTGTGATCATAACACCCAATATTATTTCACCAAATAATCTATAAAAATTATAATACCATGAAAATTTTAGCTCTATCTTTAAAAAAATCTATTTTATAAATCATTTCTAAAAGTTTAAAATTTTATATAAAATTATTTTTAATTCATAAAATCCGTTGATATTCACACAAACAAGGAATATGATAAGTACATGTTATAAATCATGATAGAATAAGAAAAAAACACCGATACTCCATAATATAAACATGTGAGTAACCATCAATTGAATATACCATCATGTTTAAAACCAATAAAAAAATTAAAAGAATAATATTTAGGCTCTAGCTTATGGGAGTATATACTCAGACGTATAAACAAAACACTAATCTAGGTATCATGTGAATCCAACAGATATTGAGTCTTTTCATAGTCTATCAATATCAATCCTCTATTTTTATTACACACACTAAAGTGACATATTCCATTTACCAACACACCCAAGGTTCCCAATGTGCTATGTTTTCCAAAACTATCTGAAATCCATGATCACAGTTTATAAAAAATCACATTAAATAATTTTTGTTTCTAAAATTGAAATGCCTTTTCAAATCAAACCCACCTTTATAGAATTTCATCAAACACATAGTGTGAAAAAATATATTTTAAATAAAAAATACATTTAAAATATAGATTTCATGGAGCATTTATACCAAGATATCGAGTCCATAATTTTCACAAAACAAACCAAGGTAATTTTATAATAACATCAAGTAATCCATGAGTTAGAACCTTTGTATAGATACACCTACCTCAATAATGGAGAAAAAATAATCACCTTGGATAATGGAGATTGAGATTCAGTTGATTGAGTACTCACAAGACCAGATCCATAAGAAACAACATCAAACCTCTATCATAACCCTTTGATCTAGTTTATAAAACCCAATAGGTTTCCTTGGAGATAAGAGGAGAAGATATCTTGGAAGGATTAAAGAAGAAGAGAGAATACCAAATCAAAAATAGAACATACCTTGAAGAGATTCATCAATAACAAAGGAATTATATCATGAATATAAGGTGAGAAGCCTCTAGAGCATTGGGAAAGGTTTATTTAGAGCCTAATGAAAATTAGAGGTGTTTAGAAATAAAATTAACCAAGGGTAAAGGGGTAAATTCCATCTTTTTAGAGGTTTAGATCAGGGTGCATGGTTAGGTCACATATTTAGACAAATCATGTGCCAATAATGTGTGGCCTCTATACCTTGAGAAATAGGGAGCACATATTTTTGTAGATGAGCATCAGGGTTTGGAAAACTTTTCTCTAATAGTGTGACACCCCTATATAACTACCTAGACACCTTCATCATATCCTTGGGATGTCTTAGGGTTTTACTAACCATTCTGAAACCATGAAAAATGAATATAGATCCCCAAAGTTACCACCATATAGTTATCGTAATGTTATTATTAACCATACACTTAGCATGTTTCCTCTAAAAATCCATGTTTTCATCTTGTGGATTCTAGAAAGCTCTTGAAAACCCCTAGGAATAAACCAATATTAGACTAAAACATACATGTGACCCATATGTTATACAAATTATCCCCTCCAAAAAATATTTTTGTACTCAAAAAGTGTTGGAGATTGTAGAATTGTGAAAAGATCATGCTACTTATACTTCATCAATGATTCCTCCTCCCACATATCATGCATATCCCAAATGCACTACCATAGTACATAAACCAAAGGAATTTTTTTCCATTAAGTACCTTTTTCTCAATTATCCATAATATTAAATGGTTTCTCAACCATTATAGTGTTAGGATCAAGCTCATCATATTCTCATTCAATCACATAGGAAGGGTCTAGTTAATCCCTCCTCAGTTGGAAAACATGAAGTAAATTGTGAATCGACATAAATAAATAATTAAATTATAACTAATATTCCACCATTCCAATTTGTTAAATGATATCAAAGGGGTAAACAAAACTCTATGATAACATACTTTTCTTACACAACCAACAGTTTATCAAGAGAGGTAAAACTCAAAGAAAACCTCAATCGCAAATATAAAACTCTTGCGGCCGATGAGGATCGTCCATATAAGATTTCTGATGACTATGTTTTTGGACAAATATCTTCTATATAAACTATACATTTTCCATCATTTCTTGAATAGGGATTGATCTAACTAAGGACCACTCTCTCAATGCTTCCCAGTATAAGGGAGCTCTATATGTCCACCCGTATAATTATTTTAAGGGAACCATCTTGATCGATTATTGATAAATAATTTTATAGTAAAACTCAACTAGAGGTGGATTCTTTACCCATGAACCCCTAAATTTAATCATGCATTCCCAAATCATGTCCACAAGGACCTGAATAGTCTACTCTATCTACCCATCTTTTAGCAGAAGATATATCATACTTAATTTAAATTGGGAACTCATTGCCTTTTTCAAACATTTTTAAAATCTATATGTGAACCACGGGTCCCTATTGGAAAGAATCATATATGGAAAACTATGAAGTCTCATGACCACTCAGACATACAAATTCCCGATCTCTTCCACTTTTTTTGTCTCTTTGATAGGGAGGAAAGGAGATAATTCCTTAAGTTGATTAGTGACCACCCAAATCATATCTTTCCCACTAGGATTATATAGTTAAACAATGATGAATTCCCTAAAAATATCATCCCACTTCCATACTGGAATGGGAAAAGGTTGAAATAAACTATATGGTCTCTAGTTATCCTCTTTACCTCTCTAATAAGTAAGGCACTATGACATGAATTCTATAATCGACTGCTACATCCTTGACCACCAATTCCAACATCTCAAATCATGATACATCATGGTAGTCATATGGTGTATGTAATATCATGATCAATTCATATCATCCATTAATACATTCTATATAGATAGATGAATAAACAACCTTCATCATAAATATATAGCACCAATGGGAGTCCAAGTCCAACCAATCGAGGTCTCCCCACCATTTAATATTTTACTAAAATTCTAGAAATATATATATGGTTCCTTCTTTAGATGATCCTAGTCATTAAATGATGATTCAACCCTCAAAAAATCTAATAATACCTTTCCACCATCCTTTTCTATTCCCAAAATCATTTTAGTAAGCAAACTCAATAGATACCACTCTAATAATTCCTTTGAGGACTGAGTTGGTAATTTCATTCTCAATTCATTATAAACCACATTTACTTTACCTAGAGTATGATAAATATAAAAAATGAAAGTCTGAAGATATTAAACCTAGTGTATCTATCAAAAATTCATATCCCTATGAAAAATCATATACTTCAAATCTTATAATCAAAACATACCATGAACCACTCCCTAAAGAGATAGTGACCCCACATTTTGAGTGAATTCATAACTGATACTAAATCAAGATCCTGAGGAGTGTAGTTATTTTGATAAGGGTGTCACTAGAAAGATCCCTAGACCACCACCTTCTTCCCCTGCATCATGACACAACCCAAACCCAAACTTGAAGCATCACAATAAACATCATAACCCAAAATTAGTTCCAAAAGAATCAGAATGGTAGTTAAAATCAACCGCACCTTCAATTCCTCAAAATATCTTTGATATTTATCATTCCACTCAAACTTTACCCCCATTTGGGTTAAATTTGTCCTTGAAGATTCATGTTTAGAGAAGTCCTAAACAAATCATTTGTAATAACCATCCAAACCCAAGAAGCACTGGATATCAAAAACATTTCTGGGTTTCTCTCAGCAAAATACCACCTTTATATTTTTTGTATAAACTAGGATTCCTCTCTTAGATATAACATTCCCTAGAAACATTACTTCTTGAATCAAAAAATCACACATATAAGTATTACCATACATGTGATGTTCTCTCAACTTTATAAGGATGATATCCAAATGATTTGTGTGTTCCTACTTTAACTTGAAGTACACCAAAATATAATATGTGAACATAAAAATGAAATAATTGAAGAACCATTGAAAGATATGGTTCATCAATGCAATAAATACCACAAGGGAATTATTGAGACCAAATGAAAATAACTAGAAACTCGAAATTCTCATACCGGATCTTAAATATTGTCATGGGTATATCCTTTTCTCATAATATCAAATGGTGGTACCCAGATTGGAGTTAAATCTTAGAAAAACAATGATCCCCTATAATATGATCAAAGAGATCATAAATCCAAGGAAAAGGATACTTCTACTTGACGGTCACTGAATTTATCTTTCAATAATCCACAAAAAGTATGAGGCTTATGTCTCCCTTATTTAAAAATATTATAGGTGAATCCTAAGGTGAAATGATAGGATAAATAAATACCTTATTTTCAAGTTCAATATCCATGAAATCCCACACCACTTAATAGTATTTTATCATCACCAACAAATAGTACATTGGAAACCTTGTTCAGATCTCTTTTCCAAAGGCATGGAAAGATCCAAGACGAATGACATAAGTTAAAAATGAATGAAAAACACATAAATTAACTTTGATGATAAAAAATAATGAGTATCACCTGTTTCAAATAAATTTAGTACCATAGAGGAAAAAATGAACATTTTACCTCTAATAGTGTCTGACCTTACCTTAGATTCCTCCTATACATACTTGACTATATAATGATGTTTGGTTTCAACTCCTTTATAAGCTTTATTAGCTACATGAACATCCCCCTTATCATAAGTATATGACCCACTACCCTTGGAAGAATAAGAACAAACCATATATCCCTTGTTGAGAGTAGATATAGCCTTACTACCTTGTGATATCCTTCAAAAAAACACCTTAGATGAAAAGAATTTACAAAATGGTGAAAAGTTCAGGATGCCTCCACACAATTAGGCTTTATATGACCAGGCCTTCCAAACTGATATAAAATAACTTATTTTCTCTGATGAAGACTCAAATACTAGACCCAAAGAAAATAGGGTACCCTTATGCTTCATCATTTTTTCAAATAACACAACCTGGATATCCCCCACAACACGTGAAGCTCCACCTAAACTCATACTCCCAACTATGTCTACCTAAGGCATGGCAGCTTTTTCCACCACCTCTACAAAATTCAAAAGGAATAAGAGAATCAACATTGACTAAATATTTTCCCTTATACTCATACCAATCATTTTAGCTATAAGGTATTAATTGGTGCTAATCTCAAGTGTTATGTGCACAAAATCATAAAAAATGGGTGGAATAATCCAAATCCATGATCTATCCATTCTATAAGATTATAAATTCTTTTCCTTTACCAAAATAATCATATCAGGATAAAAAATATATCTATAGATCTTCATGAAGGAAGTATGAGTAAGATACACATGAAAATTAAATTTCACAATGAAATCAAACTATATTTTTCTCAGTCCTTTAAGTATATACATATAAAAAGACACCTTAGAGTACTCAAGATATTTTATTAAATAGAATACCCTTTCAATATGATCAATCCTCTATCCATATTCTTTGGTCCATTTGTCACCATGGTTGATAGGTGGGTTCTTTTAGTAAATTTTGATCCATGATCACTATTCATATCTAGTGTCTGATGCCCAGTTGAACTGGATTCTAAGTAGTGCGGATTACAAATTCTATCAAATATATATCCAATATAGGATTCTCATGAATAACTTTTCTCACATCTTCATCCTTTGAATTCAGAAGAGCCCTATTAGAAGTCATAGTCTAATAAACACAAGAAAATTTCCAATTTTCTCAAGATAAAATTACCAAATAATAATATCAACTTCCATAACCCATATTAATTCCTTTAAACAACAATAATTTAAAGAAATATTGTATTATAAGAATAATTGAAAACACCTTAAAAGGAATTGGTCGATTTAAATAAACCCCAAATATTTTTATTCAAAAAACCTAAAAATCCATGTCTCGATCTTAGGATAAATTCCTAACCACCTATTGTAACTCAAGTTAAAACACATAAGTGTGTGTCTAGTCAACCTCCCAAACTTACTACCAAAATTTATATGGTATTAAATTATATATTAAAAAGACACTAAACCAAACCTAGGAAGTTTCATAACACTTTATTATAGGTATTCTCTTTGATAAAAATTTATAACAAACTAGCCTGGTTCAATCTGACATGTCACTCGAGTAAGTTTTACACAAGGTAAAGAGTAAAAAACAACCAAACTATACTCATGTAGAACTAAATAAAAAACATAATACATAGATGATTATATGAATACATCCATGAGATATAAAAATTCAATCCCAAAGGGTTAAACTAGAAATAATAAATAAGACAAGACATGATCTAAAACTCTATGTGACCATCCATCACCACCAAAATATCCCCAAACAAAGGCAATGACAACCGAGAGAATCCATATAACTACATAATGCACTTCCATTTACCTGATGCTTGCAAAGAAACATTTAAAATTTTCCAAAAGAATACATCGGGTATGAGAACAACCCCCGATAGTATTTCACCAAATAATCTATACAAAGTCTAGTACCATGAAAACATTATCTCTAGATTAAAAAAAATCCAGTTTATAAATAATTTATAAAAGATAAAGATTTCATTTAACATCATTTAGTTTTCATATAAGTCTTTCTTATTAAAAAAACACGTAATATGACAATTTCATGTTATAATTAATGATAGTATAAGAAAACCTAGCCATGGATACACCATAATATAAACATGTAAACAACTAACCATAAAATATACCATCATATGTAAAAAAAGAATAAATAAAAAGGAATAATATTTTGGATCTAGATTTTGGAAATATGTTCTCAAACATATAAATAAAGAACTAATTCATACATCACATAAATCCAATAGATATCGATTCATTTCATATTCTTTCAATAACAACCTCTACTAGTATTACACACACTTAAGTGGTATATCCCATTTCTCTATGCACTCAGGGTTCCCGATGATCTATGTTTTATCAAAATCATTTGAAAACCATGTTAACATTTTTCAAATCCTTTTCACAGTGAATAATTACCACTTCTATGCTTTAAAAACCTTTTTATTTAAACCCACATTTAATAAACTTCACCAGATACATAATGTGAACAAAAAAAATTCATTTTTGAAGAAAAAACCCTTTAAAAACATATATTTAATGAAAAATTTCAACAAATATATTAAATCCATCACTTTATAGTAAAACCCAATTTAATTGTATGAGAAAATTATATAATACATGATTTAAAACCTTTATATAGAGATTCATACCATAATAATGGAGGAAATCTAATTTCATTTTACAAACAATATTGAGATTGAGTATATAGGGTCCCCACAAGCCTAGATCAAAAGGAAAAAAACATCAAACATCTATTAAAGCCCTTAGATAAGGCATCCACAACCTATTATAGTTCCAATGAAATAAGAGGAGAAGATATCTAGTGAGTATTTAAGAATAAGAGAGAAAACTATATTGAAAATAGAACATACCTCGATTTGATCCATCAAGAATGAATAAATTGTTTCAATAATCCAAGGGGATAAGCCTCTAAAGAGATTAGAAAGTTTTATTTAAAACCTAATAAAGTGTAGGGGTGTCTAGAAATAAAAAAATATCAATGGAAAATAGTAAATTAAAAGTTTTAATATGTATGGATCAGGGTGTATAGTTAGGTTAAACGGTTAAATAAATTGTGTTCCAAAAATGTGTGGACTTTCCCTTGAAAAACAAGTCACATGAATTTCTAGAGATGAGCCACATATTTTTGGGAAAACTATACTCCAACAGTGTCACACCCCTATAAAACCACCCAAATAGATTCACGATATCCTTGGTGAGTCACATGATTTGACTAACCATACTCAAATAATAAAAAATGCCCATGGATTTCAGTAGTGAACACTACTTTGTTACCATACTCTTAGTATTAACCATTCACCCTAATAGTACATCTAGCATGTTTCCTCCAAAAATACATGTTTTCAACCTTTGACTCCCAAAAACTGCTAGAATTACCCCAAGGATAACAAAATATCAAACTAAAACAATCATATGGATTAGAAGGCATTATAATGACCCAAAAAAGGGTTTACATTTAAGAAGAAACTGACACCAACAAAAAAACAAAGGATGGAATTGAAAATTTGTATCATCTTCTGCCAATATTTCCTCTAGTGTATGAAACTTCATCACCCTAGAGGCTTGTGGTGGGATCACTATTGACTTTTCCAATTTGGACTATGCCACAATACCCTTTGGAGATGATGATCCATAAATATATCAAGGTGTTTATAGAGGATAGAAGAATCTATGTAGATGACCTCATTGTCCACATGTATTAAAGTTCTCCAAAGATGTAGGGAAGAATCATCGTGTGTTACCTATATTTCAACACTGGTGGAAAGTCAAGGTTACACTACTATCCACTACTGATGGTTTAAAAAGAGTTTACTTTTGATAGATATCGCCACCAACTTAGTTTTTTTCATTCTACTTCCTCTTCTTTACATGTGTGCCACTAAATTATCACTAGGTGGAAGAGGAAAACCAAACATACCTGAATTTATTACCAAATCAATATCTTTAATCATAGATTTTTCAATCATTTCTCCATTGGTGGTGAATTTTGATTTATACACATGTGATAAAATATCATATTGAAAGAATTTTCTGTATTTCTATGCCTTTGATTAATCATTCATTTTCTCCTTAGAGAAAAATGAACCAGCTCAAAAAAATAGTTGGTGTACTCTGCCACTAAACACTAACCTTATTGAAAGTAAATGACCTCCCTACACTTATACATAATTCATGATTTTGGATAGAACTACTGAAATAAATTTTTATTGATGTATTTTCACTCCATGTCCACATGTCAATTCACATGAAACATAGATTTCCACTACCTATTTTTAAGACCCTTAATTTTAAATACCTCACAATTCACCTATACATATTTTTAGGTTTTTCTAGGAAGTTATAGACCTTGTCAATTTTTTCTATCCAATCCTCCTCCTACTGAGGATCATTATTACCCTTAAAAGATGATGGATTCTAGCATAAGAACATTTTATCTCAATCCATGTCTCTCCTATATCTTGTTTCCACCTCATTATCTTGGTTATGAATAAGTATCAAATTATTATCCATAGAAATACTTCCCATATTAAAGCCTCATTGAGGTAATAATAAATTGAAAGATTCCCTTAGAGAAGAATTTCCCATCGCATCCTATGGATGAATCCCTATAATATGTCTTGAGGAATGATTTTATATACCAAAATAGATGGAGACAATCATAAAATAAAAAAAATATTTAGACTAAAAAAACATAACCATAAAATGATATCTAGAACAAAAATGAACATAAGAGACACACAAACTAACTATCACGACCCGTCCCAATGGGGCTCAGGACGCAACTCCCCAAGCCTGCCTCAAATTGGCCAGGGGCTAGTGACCAGCATTGAGTAGGAATTTCACTAACATGGGAGGACTTAACCTAAAGTATATCTACACACAAGAACATCTCCAAGCCCATACAATGTTTGAATGAAGAAAAACGGATAACCATGCCTGTATACATCAAAATCCCACAACCATAGTATGATAATAGGCAATGGAAATGAAATAGTTCCAAAAAAAATCCCATTGAAAAGATTATGAAAACAAGTCCAATCAAAAATTAAAGATGGGTACTGATGTCAAGATACAGTGGGAACACACCTCAATATGTCTAGATCACTAAGAACTACCTAGTCATGGTCCCTCTAGGACTCCATCAAAAGGTTAATCATCTATAAAATACATGGCATGGGAGGGAAAATCCCTTGTAGTGGTGATTATAAAAATACTCAGTACGAAACCCAAAAAACACTAAGTAAATAACAAAAATAATAACATTCATATCTACCTAGGTATATGTATATAGCACATATAACATGAATATATAGATAATCTCAAAATATACATGCAGTCTCAAAGTAAAGTCATAACCATGATTCTAGTATAGGATTCCTACTTGAAGGTTCCACATAGCACTAGCCCAATATAACAGACTTCATGAGTCTGATAGCATTGATGACATCCATTCGGGAGGTCGTGCTCATCAGGACTCATCATAGGAAGTATACATTATAAGTATGAAGAGAATGATACACATATGAGGATCACACCTAAGGCCATGGTGTATACCAATGACTCAATCTAAAATAACCTGCTAAGTAGCGGATCAAAATTTGTGTAGTGTTGTTCATGATGATACCAATAACTCTAGCCAGGGAAATAAGATTATAGAGGATCCCACTTTGAGCCTCAGGGAATTATTCCAAAAACTCTATCCAAGAAGTATTTTTGGTAGGATCGTAATCATCTTTGTATGACACAATTCCATACTAACCCTCAAGGAACGAATGTAAGGAACACGCCCTAAAGAAACTTGTAAAAGCTAGGGAGGACAAGGGATATAATCCTTCTTTGAAGGATTATATGATGTGTACTAGAAGTATATGGTATATCCCATCAACATTGGGTTCTGCCCATATAAATGAACCATGCCTATGTCCATGTAAAAGTATGTGGTGTTCCCATTCATGTATACTCTTTCCCATGTCCAAGTACATGGATATACCCACATACACCAAGCATGGTCATGTTTCTGTCAGAGTACACAGCGTGCCCATTCCCGCGTACTTCTGGCCATGTCCATGTACCACCATTGGTACATGTTGAGCCATCAGAGAGGGGTCAAATGTCATGTGATAGGGTCACATGTTGTGTAATACTTAATTTTATTAAGAAACCCTAGCCACCACTATGAGGGTCCCACACAGCATGTTCCTCAAGAACATATTTTGTGTAATATAGAATTTTCCATATTTATAGATCTAGTTTGATTGTTACCGACTGATCCTTCATCCATCAATCCAGCCAATACCTTTCTAGAAACCAAGTAATATCTTCGATCAAGCCTTCCCATCATTGAACACCAGATTTTAGTCTCCATATCCATTATAAAAACATTTCCACATGTCCTGCTTTAAGGTGCACTGAAGAACAAGAATCATGTATCCCAAATCTATATGATCCATTGCCTCTTCCATCATCACATTATACTCACTTTTTAGCAATCATGGATCTATGATATAAAACCATTGTGCTAAGAAACAGGTGTGAAACATTTGATTTTTTGGTATATATTGAACCATGGGCCAAGAGATTCACCCATTTTGAATGAATAAATGGGGAATAAAATATCAATAACAAGCATAAGGAATTAACCTCAACTAATGTTTATGTTTTCCTTGATTCGTTTTCATTAGAAAGAAAAATGAAGAGATGAACAAATAGTCAAAAATCAATTTACCCAATCCTAAAACACAACTATCCCATACCCACAATATGCATGATTTTTGAATAAATTCGACGGTTTATTGATTCATATTAATCATAGGAATCATAAAAAGGGATAAATCCAAATAAAACAAATTTCTTACCCAGATTTGGATCGATTTCTTGATGAATAACGAAGTTGTGTCATTTTTGTTGGTGATATCTTTGAATCTCGTTGTGTGCCAATCATCGATCTATGATCCTACTATCGTTTGGCCACAAAATCATATCCAATGGGTATCCAAGAATCCTCTAAATCTTTAGGTTTTAGAAACTAAACCTAGGAATCCACCATAACTATATACTTATAGGAAAATTCAATCGTTGTGTCAAATAAAATAAAATAATTCAAATAATTTATTTATTTTATTAATTCTGCACCCATGATGACTTTTTCACAAACACCTCACACTGACAAAGTGTATGTTGTGCCTAGGGTAAATTTCATGCTCTAAACTCAACAATTCCCTCATATTTCTGATCTCGTCACCCATTTATAATTTATTCATCTTTTTTAGGAAAACTATGTGTGCGTGCTATTTAATATATTTAATATATTTCAAAATATTATTTCAAGAACATCGGTCCTCAGAATCACACGTTATCTCAATTACTAGTCTCAAAAATAATCCACACAATATCCAAAAATAATACATAGAAAAATATAGGTCATTACATTCTCCCTACCCTGGAGATTTACGTCATGAAAATCCAAAAAAAATTTACACAAAGACATGTGTGTACTGAGCATTCATCTAAACCTCTCACTACTAGTTTCTCTCCTACATATTCATGTGATTCCACCAAACATGCACTAAAGGAATATATCACCAAAAAAAGATCATATCATGTCAATCCTCAATATCTACCAGGTACTGAACAAAGGTATCTCTATTATCAATGTCCATATCACCCCAATCAGTAACATGTGATGGGTCATGCACATACCTCCTCATCTACGACACATGGAAGATGTCATGTGCTCAGTATAACTACAGTGGTAGAGCAAAGTAGTATGCACCTCACTAACTCTACGTAGTATCTGAATCTTGGAGATAGCTTGTCGCCCCATCCAAACCTCCATAATCCACATCAAAGTGAATCCCATAGGAACACATGTTATCCCTCCTAACACTCCAAAGGCCTCTATCATTGGTCCGTATATGACTTATGATGGCTCTTTGTAGTCCTCATCTTCTCCTAGATGATCTGCACATTCTCAATAATGGATCACACCAACTTTGGGACTATTAGTACTGAACCTCCTGGGTTAGTATAGAAAAGTGATGACTTACAGGGTCATCCATAAAAGGTCACGAATAGAATCATACAAATGGTGGAATGGTAGGTGTTTTTGTACATAAAATCCATAAAGGGTAGATGATCCTCCATACTATGGAAAATTTCCAACATTCAAGCTCATAGAATGTACTCCAGAACATGAATGGTCTGCTCAGTTTTCCCATTATTCTGGGGGTGAAAATATGTTCTCAAAAACAAAAGATTCCCAAAATCCTCTTATAATAATTTTCATAATTGAGATGTAAAGTGGGCATCACGGTCAGAAACAATCGTCAAGGGAACTTCATAGAGTCGAACTATCACATGCACGTAGAAGTATCCCAAACTCTCTACTAAACTCTACTTCTGAATAGCTAGGAAGTGGTATGACTTGGTGAGTTGTTCTACGATCACCCAGATGGAATCATGTCCCATATATATACATGGTAACCCCATAAATAATTCCATGTATATCCCATACCACTTCTACTTTGGCACCTTGACGGGTTTAGCTAAACCCACTAGAACTTGGTGCTCAACCTCCACTTTCTAACAAGTAAGGCATCGAGAGACAAACTCTATAACTCCCTTATTCATCCCTAGCCACCAAAATAAACATCATATGTCTTGGTATGTCTTTTCCACACCTGGATATACTACCAAAGGATATGTATGAAACTCTCTCAGAACATCCTCTCGTAACTTAATTGGTACCATCATGCATCCTCTAAAAAGAACAACATGCTCCCCACCTTAAAAAAACCAATCAAGAGTATGTCACATGGATATATATGTATGTAGGGTCTCACAGTCGGTATCCCCAAGTCGTGCCTCCCTAAATCACTATAAATTTGGAGGGGTAACAACCATTGATTGGAGGTAAGCTACTCCATTTCCATTCACAAATTATAACTACAATATGGTCAGCTAGTCTGACACCTCGCTCAGTAACTGAAAACAAGATCTCATGTTGATATCATTTTCTATAACTTTTCACTTCCTAGGAGTATACACTACTACAAAATATCCCATTAACATCACTATAATTGGCCTTTATTAGTTCTAAAAAAGCACTAACTACAAGAGCATGATTAAAATCCTAGGTCCTTTATTAATGCTATAAAAGCACTGATAAATGACCCCATTTATCAGTTCTTTTATTTAGTGCTGATAAAGGGACCCTTTATCAGCACTCATAAAAGATACCTTTGTTAGTGCTTCTAAAATACCTGATAAAGGATCCCTTTATTAGTGCATTTTGAAGGTATGATAAAGGATACCTTTATCAGCGCATTTAGGAGTGTTGATAAAGGGGAATACTAAATTGTTCTATAATAGCACACTATAATAGAAAATATTAGCAAAATAATTTTCCAATATATAATTTAAATGAAATAAAATTTACAATACAAATACAAGAAAAAAATACTATATTCTAGAGAAAAGGAAATCACCTATATAAAATAACAAACCAACCCTGATCGAGAAAAAGAGCGCACCTATATAAGAAAAAAATACTTAAGTTAGTAATAATATAAATAAATAAATTAAATATAAAGTCTTAATTTTAAACTAAACTTTGATTTATATGAGGAACACTGTGTATCGGATTGAGTTGCAGTTGATTCTTGCATGTCACCCCATTTATTATTCATATTAAAGAATTATCTCTATAAAAATTAACTAAATAAGTATAAGATAAAAATTATAAGTATATTAATTAAGTAATATCATATATAATGATTAAAAAATAATCTAGGCTAATTTTCTTGGTTTTGGCGATGTGATGTGCATTTTAAACTAAAATGAAACTTATATATTGAAAAGATACACTTGGAGTAATACCGGTAACACCATACATCGTATTGAGGTTAAGATGATTCCTAGTTGACTTAAATGACTTATTTATCATTTTCCTAAATTATAAAAACAAACCAAATGTTTTTTCTCAGTTTTGAGTACGTCACTTTTGTTTTTTACTAAAATTTCATTTTAAACTGAAAACACTCCCTTTGAGTCATACCGGTCACATCATGTGTCAGTTTGATGGGATAATAATTCCTACCCATCATAAATGAATTATGAATTATTTTCCTGGATTATAAAGATAATCCAAGCATTTTTACTTTATTTTTAGTGGGTGGCACTTTTTGAACTAAAATGTCAATTTTAAACTGATAAATGACACTTCAAGTCATACCGAGCACATAGTGTATTGAATTGAGTTGATTCTTATTCTTAAACATCATAAATTACTTATAGATCATTTTAATAAAGTATAAAAACAATCCAAATACATTTTCTTGGTTTTGAGTATGTCAGCTTTCTTTTTTACTAAACTTAATGTCAATTTTAAATAAAAATACACACTTAGTGTCATATAGGTCAGACCGTACATATTATTGAGGTGAGATTTTTTAATTCACATCAAAAATACTTATGGATAATCTTCCTAAAGAATCAAATTAATCTTAATTCATTTTCTTGGTTTTGAGTACTTTACTTGTGTTTTTTACGAATATTTTATTTTAAACTAGAAACACCCACTTTGAGTCATACCTGTCACATCATGTATCAGTTTGACATGAGAAATTAATTGTTAACTATTATCCTAAATTATCAAAAAAATATGAGTTTGTTTTCTCAGCTTTTATTAAGTGGAACTTTGTGAACTAAAATGTCAATTTTAAACTGATAAAGGAAACTTTGAGTCATATCAAGTACATCATGTATTGGATTAAGGTGAGGTTAATGACTATATGTCAAAAATAAATTATGGATAGTTTTCCAAAATTATCAAAAAAATATGAATGCTTTTTCTTGTTTTTTAGTATATTAGTTTTCTTTTTTACTAAAATTAATGTCAAATTTAAATAAAAAGATACACTTTGAGTCATATCGACCACACTATGCATAGGATTTAGGTGAGGATAATTCCAACACATCACAAATGACTTATGGATTATTTTTCAAAATTATAAAAACAATATTAATGTTTTTTCTCTATTTTGAGTATGTCACATTTTTAACTAAAATTTCATTTTAAACTAGAAACATGCACTGTAAGTCATATAGGTCACATCATGTGTTGATTTTACATGAGAATGATTTATACACATCAAAAATGACTAATGAATAATTTTCATAAATTATCAAGACAATTTAATTTCATTTTCATAGTTTTCAGTGAGTGAAACTTTTTGAACTAAAATGTCAATTTTAAACGGAGAATGAACACTTTGAGTTATGCTGGACACATTATGTATTATATTGATGTGTGTTTGATTCCTACACATCAAAATTGAATTATGGATCATTTTCCTAAAGTATAAAAATAATATAAATTTTTTTTCTCAGTTTTGAGTTTGTTATTTGTTTTTTTTACTAAAATTAATGTCAATTTTAAATTAAAATATTCATTTGGAGTCATGTTGTTCACCCCATGTGTTGGATTGAGGTGAGGATGATTCCTGTCATGAAAAAACCCAGGTCGACCCTAAAATGATCACCCAAACCAGTCTACAGCATGGCCTGGAGGGCGTTCCCAGTCCCCACGAGCTGGTAACTAGTGTCGAGCATCAAATCCTAATCACTGGGAACGATTTAGCCCAACAAGATAAATAAAAATAAACAGAACAATAAAACTAAACTCTATTAGTAGAAAATAATAAAACTAAACAACTCAACATACCTCCACGTGACCTTCCAGGTCAACTTCCAACCAAGGGCCGACCTTGATATAAAAATGAGCACCCCAACCAAGAGAACCTGAGCAAAGGTAACATGAAACTGAAATGATAAAATAGAATTGAGCATAAAAATGCTTAGTAGGGATACCAAAAATGAACCCTAGAATCCATGCATTTTCTAATTCCAAAATAGACTAATAAAACTAGTTTCAACTGTAGTTATAAAAAATAAGGTTTTCACATATACAATGAATTTTGAAAACTAACAATCACGATTCCATTGCTCTTATAATTTAAAAAAAAATAAAAATAAATAAATAGGGGTGCACACAAAATTTTCCAAAACAGATACATTTAAATCCTTTTTAAAACCAACCATCCATAAAAAGTTTTTCCAAGAAAACACCAAAACCAAGTCCAAGGGTATGATTCCACACACATAGCATGGAAATGGTACTAACAGTTCTCGTATCAAAGGTTCACAGAAAACCTAGGAACTCAAAGGAAGACTATAACATACAATACATGTGACTCATCCTGAAGGAATGCCTACTCTTGATGACATCATAATTCCCAAACACTCATTGTTTCCCTACCTAGCCTAACCGAGGGGCCCAATCCCCTAATAGAGAAAAATCTGTACTAAGGGCCACTAGCTAGTTCCTAGTCTAAATTAATGCAGAAATAATTCTCAGTAAACCCCCTTGTTATGATAAATTTATGTGCTATGTTCACAAAGAGTTGTACCACATACATTCAAACAACAAGCCATATATATAACCAATCACGAAACAAAATTTGGCACCACCCCGACCACCTCAAGATTAGTCTCATGCCTTAAAATAAATATTCTCAAAAAGAGGCCCATACCGAGGACCCTCTTATCTCATGATCAATCGAAGAGGAAAGAGACCTAACCAAAGAGGGGTTTTCCAACATACCATTTCAAAGATTCCAAACGGTCCTTTAGCTTTACCTCATTCAACCATTTACTAAAACATTTAGAAATGTTTCCAAAATAGTAATAAATGTCATTTCTTACAAACATGGTCAGATGGACCAAAACGTTCCAATATTCTTTCATGAAAACATGCATTTACCAGAACACGCATTTACCAAAACATGCCAAAACATTAAACATTTAAAAACCATTTTCAAAACAACATTAATCACCAAAACATGTTTCAAACAAAATGGTCAAACCATAAAGAAACCATTAAAAATCATGTTTTCTGATACACTTAAAACAATAATTTATATGACCTAATTTAAAAATATCCTTATAAACCACTCAAGGGGAAAAATTTTATTTGAAAATTTAAAATCCATTTAGGAAAAAAAATAAACTTTATAAAACATTTCAAATGGTCCCTTAACCAGGTGTAACCAAGAACACACCCAAATACCTCACATTCGTCAAGAGAATGGTTTCCCTTTCCAAACTCACACCAAACCATATTCACTTTTTATTTCAAAAACTCTAATGTGATGGAAACTTTATAAAACACACCGAAAAAATTCTCAACAATTACATGAAAAACCCAACTAGTTAATAAAATTTTTTTATAACAAGCTAACTAGATTATGAACAATTTTTTGTAAACAGGTCAAACCAACTATAAATAAATTTAAACCAACCCAAATAGTTTACTAGCCATTCCATAAAAAAATCAAATAGTTAATTAAAAATTATATTAACAAATCAGACAGATTACACAAACTAGAAAATAATATAACAAACTACTTTTAACAAACCCAACTAACTTGAAAACACTATAGCAGATTGTCCAATTATTTTTCAAAGATGTGAATCTAGTAAAAGAATTAATTAAAAACATGAAAGCATTAAATGGACTTATTCAAAAAGGGGAAATGAGGATTCGCCTACCTCAAATCTAGTGCGGGTGGAGAAAAACCTCAACGAAAGAAGGGACAACACCCTGTAGACCAACTGCGCATGCTAAACAGTGAGAAAAACACACAACACACAACCCGTGACGGTATTAGGATTTATCCAAAATAAATAAAAACACCACGGATGAAAAGAAGTAAAAATAAATTCATAAATATACCGAAGTAAGTGATTACCAGTAAGGGGGGCGGCCACACCGGAGCAATGAAGAGGCGTCGCGTAGGGGGTTCAGATGCGCTACTGGCCGGAGGCCAGAGGCGGCCTTTCTGGAGGTTGGGTTGGTTGTTGGAGGCTGCAAGTAGAGTTAGGGGCTGTGGTCAGAAGCCCACCAGAACGGACGGTGAGAGGGGGATGGCCGGCTGGGACTTGAACAGGGCACAGAAGGATCGGGAGCCAGGGTGCGGCCTGGTCGATGGTGCGGAAGGTTGGGATGAATCGAGGGTGGGGGTAGCGGCCTGGAATAGGAGGTATGAGTCTATTTTGGGGATAGTAAGTTGGCCGGGACATGGTGTGTGGGCAGGTGGCCAGAGCGAGAGGTCAGGTACGCTGAGGCATGAAGGGCAGGAGGCGGATGGGATCCAAGGTGGCTGGGTGAGCATGGAGGGGTGAAGGGGGAAAAGGGAGAGGGGGGGAGGGGGGGAGGGGGGGAGGGAGGAGGGCCTGGGTGTAGAGGGCATGGACGCTGAGGAGGGTGAGGCAGCGACTCGCGTAGGGGAAAGGGTGATCACGAGGGGGTTGAGTGCCACGCTATGTGAAGGATATGTGAGTCTGGGTGGAGGGTAAGGGAAAGGGGGAGTGTCGGTTGTAGGAGGAGAGGGTTAGGGAGAGATATAGGGGTTGGGGTAGAGCGACAGGTCAGAGGCGCGAGGGAAATGGGGAGCCTGGCGCAGCGCACAAAGGATGGGGAAAAGGGGGGTGCTGGGTCTAGGTTAGGGTTTGGCTTCCTTTTTTTATTTTATCTTATAATAATAATAATAATACAATAATAATAATAATAATATATAAATAATAATAATAATAATACAAATAATAATAATATTACAATAATAATAGAAATAATAATATAGAGAATGATGAAAATAAAAATAATAATAATGAAAAAAACAACAACAACATTAATAATAATGTATAAAGAATAATAATAATAAGAATAATGGGAAATTTCACGACACCTGGGCCGGCTGTGTGGCTACCGCCAACTGCGGGGTGACCGCGCACGGGTCTGAAACCCAGTAAAAATACTAAACGACAAAACATTTAGACTCGCACTCAACTCAATCCTCGATGAGAGAACCTGAATCCATATAAAATAGAATAAAAATAAACTTAAAAGTCAGGGTGTGATAATTTTCCCCACTATAGACACTTTCTACTTCCATAAAGTCACCCAGCCAAACAATAGACAAAAATAAAACTCCATGCCTGATTGAAACTGAAAGAAACCACAACACAAGAGAACGGGAGAACACAAGAGGGTTCTCCCCACCACAATAACTCAACTAGTGAAAAAATTTAACACCCAAACATATCACCCCAGAAAAGGGGGAGATGCAGGAAGTCCCAACCAAATCAAACTAACTTCTATAGCATGAGTGAAATAACACCTCCTCTGAAATTTGGAACTCTCGACCTAGACCAGAAACCGCAACCACAAGAGAAAAACCTCTAAGAAGAACTTAATTCCAGTTGTAAACCCAAGCATAACTACAAAACTTTATTCTACCACAAGCACATACACCTCCAAACGAACACAGCTAAACCAAGATCAACCCAGACAATGGCTAAACACACTTTTAAGAAAAAAAAGATTTAGAAAACAACGTCCACACAAATTGGACTACTAGGATTACAATAGGCATGTCTTTCATAAATATATGATGAAAAATAAACTTACAATGACATAAAAACATTAACATTAGAATAAAAAAAAGAATAAAGGTACTTTAAATGTTCCACTTCCAACCCGGAACACAAAACCTGAACCGAGGCTTCACACCTCTGGCAGCTCCTGACTGTGTGTGAGCTTCACCCCAAGGCCTAAGGCTGGGGATCTGATGGCTGAAGCATCTCCTTACTCATAGTCAGGCACTGAAATTCCTCTAGTCACAACATCTTCTTTAGGAGACGCTTATTATAAAACTTCTCTAGATGACCCAGACATGTACAACGATGGCACATCTTCAAAGGGTTGTGACATTATGGCTTCACGTGCCCAAACCGGCCACACTAGTGGCACACCACTAAACAGTCTGACAAACTAGAAGCCAGAACCATTGTAGAGGAATCTTTAGAAATAGGTCCCTCTATCACACCCTGCTCGCTAGATGGGGAACCTTAACGAGCAACTAGATACGCTGGATTCCTGACCATTTACGATTCGAGGACCAACTCAGCTAAGAAAGCCTCATCCACCAACTTTTTGAAATGATGGTCCTTAGAAGGGAGGACATGCTCCTTGATCTCTGGATGAAGACCCCTGATGAAGAGGGAATTTTTTATCAAATCTTGAGATGATAATTGCGGACAAAAGGATGCAAGTTCCTTGAAATGGTCAACATAAGTCTTCATCATTCGTTATCCTTATTGAATACGCATGAGCTTTTCCTTCTTCATCTTATTCACTTCTTCAGGTATAAACCATTGTACAAATATGGATTTAAAGACATCCTATGTTATCCCAACTTCAAATGATGGTGGGGTGAATAACTCCCATTCTTCTAGAGTTGGACCTTCGAGTATACCCAAAACGGCACACACTCAGACAGATTCGTGAGTTCCCAATACCCTAAAGATGTCCTCGATGTCTTCAAGACACTCTAATACCTCTAATGGATCCCTTTCACCATGAAAAATAGGTAATGTCTGAGAGGTACCAAAAGTTGGGCATGACTTATCAGAAACCTTGGGGAACTTTCTAGGTGGCCTTTTCCGAACAACATATAAAACACAAAGTCAAAACCAATATCAAACCGAAGCAACATCAATGAAAGCACTTTCATCGAAAAAACATCCTTCTCAAAAACCAAACAAATAAAAATACAACTCAAAATTCCAATTTTCATTTTAGATTTTAAAACCACCTTCTTTCAATTCCACTTTCTAAATACCAAACCCACTTTTCAAAACAAATTCAATTTCCAAAATAATTTCCCCTTTTTAAAATCACTTTAAAAAATAAGGTCAAGACTTTAATTCCAAATTCACACCATAGTAATCCCATGAACTTTTGCACATGCCTTCATCCTCTTTCATCCATACACACTAACACACACTTCTCATGCATTCCCTCACATGTGCAAACGTTCATAAAGAGTACCCGAGGTTGCACCCAAACCATTTCTCTACCAATTCCAAGCAAACACCAGATTTTTAGACCAAGATCTTTTGTTTTTTTTTAAACCATTTCATGAATTTAAATCCATTTAAAAGAAATAATTTTCATTTCAAAAACCCTTTTTTATTTTTAAAATCAAGATTACACCAATTAGAACCAAGACGACACTAAAATTGCATCAAACTACCAGAGTGAGGGACTAGTAGTCATGCTTAACCTAGTGGCGTGGTAGTGGGCCATGACCCAAGTAAGCATCAAAAACTAGGAGGAACTTAAATCGTGTACTCTGACTCCACATGGTTCACTACTCCATGTGAAATCATGACATAACATCAGCTTGCCTCTGTTGTCATCCCTCAATCCAAAATAAACCAGAACGAGACAAGGAATCAATTCCCGGAATACCCCTGGTGACTCGAGGTTCGAAATGGGCGAGGGTTCATGACGTCATTCCCATACCTACCTCTTGAGTCCTGACAATCCTAATCTCCTTCTAACGGACACCCCAAATAACAAGAACCTCCTCTGATACGATTTTTTCATGAACCAACTCAGGTCGAACTTGAACCTATCAGTTGAGTCGGTCTACGGCATGGCCTGAAGGGCATTCCCGATCCCCACAAGCTGGAAACTAGTTCCAAGAATCAAAACCTAATCACTGGGAATGATTTGACCCAAAAATATAAATATAAATAAACATAATAATAAAACTAAACTCTAGCATTGGAAAAGAATAAAACTAAACAACTCAACATACCTCCGCGTGACCTTCCAGGTCACCTTCCAACCAAGGGATGACCTTTCTCTAAAAATGATAAATCCATCCAATAAAACCTAAGCAAAGGGAACCTGCAACTAAAATGATAAAATATAAGTGAGCATAAAAATTCTTAGTAAAGATGCCAAAAATTAACCCCAGAATCCATGCAATTCCCAATTCCAAAACAGACCAATAAAACTGGTTTGAACTACATTTATAAAAATAATAATGTTTTCACATATACAATGCATTTTGAAAACTAAAAATCACAATTCCATTTCCCTTATATTTTAAAAACAAGGAAAAGAAATAAACAGGGGTGCACACAAACTTTTGCAAAACAGCTACTTTGAAAAACTTTTTAAAATCAACCACACATACAAAGTTTTTCCAAGAAAACACCAAAACCAAGTTCAAGGGTATGATTCCACACACACAGCAAGGGCAATAGTACTAATAGTTCTCGTATCAAAGAATCACGGAAATCCTAGGAACTCGGAGGAAGACCAAAACGTATTATACATGTGACTCATCCTTAAGGAATGCCTACTCTTGATGACGTCATAATTCCCAAACGCTCAGTGTTTCCCTACCTGGCCTAACCAAGGGGCCTAATCCCCTAGCAGAGCAAAATTTGTACTAAGGGCCACTAGCCAGTGCATAGTATAAACTAGTGTAGAAATCATTCTCAGTAAACCCCCTTTTTATGCTACATTTTTGTGCTATATTTAGAAAGAGGTGTTCCACACACATTCAAACAACAATCCACATATATATAACCAAGCATGTGACAAAATCCAGCACCACCCCGACCACCTCAATATTATTCTCATGCCTTAAAATAAATATTCTCAAAAAGAGTCCCATAATGAGGTCCCTCTTTTTTCATGATCAATTGACGAGGCAAGAGACCTAACCAAAGAGGGGTTTTCCAACATACCATTTCATAGATGCCAAACGGGACTTCAGATTTACCTCATTCAACCATTTACTAAAACATTTATAAATGTTTCCAAAATATTAATAAACGTCATTACTTATAAACATGGTCAGATGGACCAAAACATGCCAATATTCTTTCACGAAAACATGTATTTACCAAAACATGCATTTACCAAAACATGCCAAAATAATAAAAATTTACAAAACATTTTCAAAACAACATTAATCACCAAAACATGTTTCAAACCAAATGTTCTAACCTTAAAGAACCCATTAAAAATCATGTTTTCCAATACACTTAAAAAAACACTTTATAAGACATCATTTAAAACTCTCCTAAAAAACCACTCAAGGGGACCAACTTTATTTGAAAATTTTAAATCCATTTAGAAAAAATAATAAACTTTAGAAAACATGTCAAATGGACCCTTAACTAGGTGTAACCAAGCACACACCCAAATACCTCACATTTTTTAAGAGAATGGTTTCCCTTTCCAAACTCACACCAAACCATATTCACTATGTATTTCAAAAACTCTAAATTTATGGAAACTTAATAAAACACACCAAAAAATTAATCAAAAATTACATGGACAACACAACCAGTTAATAAATTGTTTTTATAACAATACAACTAGTTTATGAACGATTTTTTGTAATAAGGTCAAGCCAAGTATAAATAAATTTAAATCAACCCAAATAATTTACTATCCATTCCATAAAAAAAACAAACAGTTCAATAAGAATTATATTAACAAATTAGATAGATTACAAAAACTAGAAAATAATATAAAAAACTACTTTTAACAAACCCATCTAACTTGAAAACACTATAGAATATTGTCTAATTATTTTGAAAAGATGTGAATCTAGTAAAATAATTAATTAAAAACATGCAAACATTAAATGGGCTTATTAGAAAAGGGAAAATATGGATTCACCTACCTCAAATCTAGTGCGGGTAGAGAAAAACCTCAATGAAAGAAGGGACAATGCCTTGAGGACCAACCAAGCACGCTAAACAGTGATAAAAACACACAACACACAACCTGTGATGGTATTAGGATTTAGCCAAAATAAATAAAAACACCATGGATGAAAAGAAGGAAAATAAATTAATAAATATACCAGAGGAAGTGGTTTCCGACAAGGGGGGATGCGGCCACACATGAGAAAGTCAAAGATGTCGCACAGGGGGTTCGGATGCATTGTTGGCTAGAGGTCGGAGATGACCTTTCCGAAGGTGGTTTCGGCTGCTGGAGGCTGCAGGTGGAGTCAAGGGTGGCGATCAGTAGCCCGTCGGAATGAAGGGTGAGAGGGGGCTGGCCGGCTGGGACTTGAATAGGGCATGAAAGTTCGGAGAGCCAGGGCGCAGCTTGGCTCGTAGTGCGGAAGGCTGGGATGAACCAAGGGCGGGGATAGTGGTCTAGAATAGAAGGGGTGAGGCTGTGTTGGGGCTGTTCGGTAGGCCAGGACCTGGTATGTGGGCTGGTGGATAGAGTGGGAGGCCAAGTGCGCTAATGCGTGGAGGGCGGGAGGTAGACGGAAGCTGAGGTAGCTGGGCGAGTGTGGAGGCCCGAAGGGGGCGAAGGTCGAGGGGATGAGGGCTTGGGTGAAAAGGGTCTGGATGCCGATGAGGGAAAGGCGGCGACTCTTGTCGGGGAAAGGGCAAGCACGGGGGGACTGGGTGCCACGTTGTGTGAAGGATATGTGAGGCCAGGTGGAGGGGAACAGAAAAAGGGTAGCGCTGGCTACGGGAGAAGAGTGTTAGGGAGAGCGAGAGGGGCTGGGGGTGGAGCAGTAGGCCGGAGGTGCGAGGGAACCAGGGGGGCTGGCGCAGTGCACAGAGGATGGGGGAAAGGGGGGTTTCTGGTCTAGGTTATGGTTTGGTTTCCTTTTTTTCATTTTATCTTATAATAATAATAATAATAATAATAATAATAATAATATATAAAGAATAATAATAATACAAATAATAATAATACAATAAGAATAGAAATAATAATATAGAGAATAATGAAAATAATAATAATAATAATGAAAACAACAACAAAAACAACAACAATAATAATAATAATAATAATAATAATAATAATATATAAAGAATAAGAAGAAGAATAATAATGGTCAATTGCATGACACTTGAGCCGGCTGCACGGCTACCGCCAACTGCACGGTGACCGCGCACGGGTCTGAAACCCAGTAAAATTATTAAACAACAAAAAATTTAGACTCATGCTCAACTCAAGCCTTGACGAGAAAACCCGAAGCCAGGAAAAATAAAAATAAAAATAAACTTAAAAGTCAGGGTGCGACAATTCATACATGTCTCAAATGACTTATGGATCATCTTCTTAAAGAATCAAAACAATTTGAATGTGTTTGGTCTATTTTGAGTACATCACTCCTATTTTTACTAAAATGGAATTTTAAACTATAAACACACACTTTGAGTTATACCAATCACATCGTGTGTCAGTTTAACATGAGAATAATTCCTAAATGTCAAAAATGACTTATGAATAATTATCCAAACTTATCAAAAAAATCCAAGAACATTTTCTCATTTTTTAATGATGCGTTTTGAACTAAAATTTTAATTTTAAACTGATAACAAACACTTTTAGATATACTATGCACACCATGCATTGAATTGAGGTGAAAATTATTCTTCCATATCACAAATTAATTTTTAATTATTATACTAAAGTATCAAAATAGTATTAATGTTCTTGATCAATTTTGAGTATGTGATGCGTGTTTTGAACTAAAATGTAAATTATAAACTAAAAACATATAGTTTGAGTAATATTGGTCACACCATGCATCAGATTGAGGTGTGAATGATTCAGAATGTGATGTGTGTTTTTCTTTCAACCATATGCACTAAGATACAAAAAAAAAATGTATCATTTTTATGGGAGAAGAAACCTTGTGTTAACTAAAACACCTCATCCAACAGCAACATGTTCTCTCTTTTCTAGATTATTGTAGATGATTGAAGGAAAAATGTGACTTCCCAAAAGATCTATCAAAAATATTATTAGATAAAAATGATAATGAAATTAACTTAAAAATAGTAGATAAAATAGTAACAAAATTAAATAAATAAGTAGTATAAATTCACCTATCATGATGGTTTTATACATTATTGATCCATTTCTATGTTTTTTTATCTCATTTTTAGGCTCTAAGTCCAATATCTGATGAGCAAGATCAGATTCGATAAAACCAATCCAAATAAAGAAAAATAATCCACCTATATAAGAAAAAAATTATTATGTTGGTAATACTATAAAGAAATAAATTAAACATAAATATGAAATAATACATTAATAAAATTTCAATTTTAAACTAAAATCACATAATTTGAGTCATACTAAGTACATTGTGTATTGCTTTGAGGTATGGTTACTTCTACTATGTCTTTTTATCCTAAAGTGCATTCAACACTCTGAGTCATCTAAACATATTGCAGTGTGGTAACCTAAAATATTTAATGCATTGGAGAATAAAAAAATTCATCATTATGAGTGAATCATCTTTGTTGAGTAAATGATCATAGTACAGGAGTGAATCATCCTTGTTGGTGAAGTCATTTATTGCTAGAAAAAATTAACCATTAGTGTAAACCTATTAGTTTTCATTGATTGAACTAAAATAAATTTTTACATATTTTGTTATGGAACATAATAAATTTTTTACCCATTTTTAACAGTATTAAACATCATTATAGCCCTTTATATCATCCAAATGTCACTAAAATATAGTGCATCCATTAATTATTCCTAGATTATTATCTAAATTAGTATATCCTTTTCAATATTTTGAGTAATTATAAACTCTACCATAACATCATCATTAGTTTTTCATCAAAATGGGAATATCTCTATTATCATGTATTTTTTATTCAGAATGATGATGATTTTTTTATTAATGATCTTGTGAACATGTATCATTTTACATAATGAATGTTCACATGCATAATGAATGTTACTTATATGAATTTCAAAATAATTTTTTATATTTTATCATACATGTAATTGATGATCGGATAGACCAAATAATTTCAACACAAACCAAAGTGAAACCATTGTATTATTCTTTTCTGAAAATTCATGATTTAGTCGATGAATTTTTTTTCTTTATTTATTTTTAGAGGTTTTGGATCAAGAAAATAGATTCTTTTTTAAAGGGTTCATTATTTTTATTTTTGGTAATTCAATATTTCATTTGAAGTGGGTTTTTTATTTGTGTATATTTTTTCATAAAGTGGTTTATTTTGAATCCATTTTTCCTTTGACGTCATTCCTCCTTGATGACCATGATCTCTCAATGTCAGTTGTACTCCAATATTAATCTCATACACCAACTAGATTTGGTGGTTGATTACAAGAATATTTATTCAAACATTTGATATGGATTATATACCTGTTTTATGATTGGATTGTTTTTGTATGAATCTCAAGTGACTCTTGGATCCACCACTAAAACCCTTTATTTGCAATTTAGAGAATCCATGGATAAGAAACTGCATCTATTTTTTTTTAGTTTTTTCTTGGTGAGGGGTTTCTTTCACACTTAAATAATATTTGATAGTACTTATAATTTGATAATAGAAATTGTAGCCTATGATAATCAGTTTGAAAAAATAAGTGGTGTTTGTTTTTTCTGAAAAAAAATTCCACCACATAAATTCCAAAACAAAATCACATAAATAAGTAGTGAAAAAAATTCCAATAAGAAAACTAAAACACTTTCATAATGGATCTTATCTTAATTGACAAGTGTTGTGCACACTTTTCAAAAATTATTCTCAAACACATACTTGGGATGATCCTCATTCTACTTCATTTCCCAATAATTTTATTTTTTTACAGGACAACGCTTCATATCCTCTTCCACCTCACTCTTTGCCTCTGCCTTATCCTCTACCTAGGTCTCTAACTCTGAATCTACCTCTACCTTTTCCTCCACCTCTTCCACTACCTCTTCCTCCGCCTCTGTCTCCACCGCTTCATATACTTCCATCTCTGCCTCTTCCTCCACCATTTCCAAAAAAAATATTATTTACATTTCAGTACTTATAAAAAATTTGATTTCCTCCATTATAATTCTCCTTGAGAAACAAATAAAAAATAATATATAAGCATTATGACACTAATACTTCACACTAAAAATATATTTCTAGGGTAATAACCCATACTAGATCAAAAATATAGCAGGAAATCGCTTAAATTTATTGTCAGAAAACATTCTGACACCACATATGCTTCCTACTCATCTCTAAAAAAATTAGTTCTTCTTTTGAGTATAAAGGTTGTTGAAAATCTTGTTAGTACTAAGAAAATATAGACAAAAAATTATTAAGAAATATTTTAAATGAAATTGTAATTACCTTTAGAAATTATTTGTTTTTGGATGTTGGTATATTCATGGATAATGATCTCTCTCATAAATTTTCAAACATAATATCCACAATAGATATCATTATCTTGATTTGAAAACTACAAAAACATTGACCAAAATAAGTAAATTATTTTGAAATATGTTTTGATAGTTAAATAATTTTATATATACCTTAATATATTTCCATTTTTAGTATTTCATGAGATTCTTATGTTCATACACCAACTTCATTTCATGAATAACCTATATTTAGTGACCACCCTATCATAACAAAATTCTTGTTAAAACATAGACCGAAATATATAATTCAAAGTTTATCTATAAAATGTTGATTTTACTGTATTAAAAATTAACAATACACATCAGGTGTGTTCATTTTTTTGGATATCCATGCATTGGATCTAAAAAATAAATATTTGGGGTATCCAAGTTGACTACAATCAGCATCTAATGTTTCCTAAAAACAAATAATTAATAAGAAAAGATAAATATATTTTATGTAATTATATTGTAGAGTTTTACCTCTACATTGTAGGAATAAAAAATTGTCTATTTTCTATTATTTTTTCTCAAATTCATCGAGTATCTCATATATTTTATTCTCAATTTATTTCATATCCAAACTAAGTTTTTTTCATAGAAATGATACAGGGATTAATGAATCCAAATCATACTTCGCACTGTTTTCCTTATATATAGTAGTAATATAAATTCCTGTAGAAAATATGAATAGTTATTAACTTTAATAAACATATTATAACACTATATGGAAAAATTTATTTGGAAAATGTACCTTATGTATGTATTCACAACTAAGGCTCCCAACCTTTCATGCTTAAGAATCTCATTTATACTCTCGAGACCAATAATTTCTATCATGGAAGTTCCATATATTTCTTCTTTATATGGAATGTAAGACATATTTTCATCTTTAAATATAATATCTACATGAAGTTATAATTAAAGTAAATTTTTCTCTTGAACTGGTAAGAGAAGGTACTCCTGAAATGTCCTTTTAATTTCTTGGTTGATTTACTGGATTTGCTTGATCTGGCCTTCTATTTCCACATCGCTTTATACATTTGTAATATCTTACCTCACTTCAGAACATTTTTCATAAAATTTTATAGGTTTTTCATAAGAAAAAAATTATAAATACGTACCTAAAGTATCTTTATAATATTATATAGCCATTCTAAAAATGTTACAATAGCATCATTAACCATTGTAATATCTGGATCATCAAGTGGAACATGAAACTCAATGTTCGAATCATATGATACCTCAATCCCCACTCTCATGTGATATTTTGTGAGATATTTCTATTGTAGATTTTCTTCCTTGATATTATACACCATACCCCTCACAATAAGGTGGTGTGTGGGTGTTGACAGACAGATATCATATACAACTATACCCTGTATAATTTTAGTAATATAAAGTTATCGGAAGTTTTTTGATTCATATTGATGAGAAAGTGTAATGAAGAAATTTATTACCTTAGGTAAGATAACTGGTTAATGGGGATGACTCACCTCAAATCTAGTGGGGTATTTTGGTTCTTCATGTACGGGTATTTGTTCCACCACCAGTTCACTTTGATACTTTCTCATATATTAGTATTCCAAAACAGACTAGACAATAAGATCTTACAATTCATTTATTTGTGCATGTAATCCTTTCACCATATTATATGTATCTTCATGTGTATTAATCTTCTAGAAATATTTTTTTAGGATACACTCCAAAAAAAACTCTTTTAACATGACTGTATTATTCTAGCCACTTTAAATGTACTAAAAGAAGTTCTTCTTATGGTACAGTCACTACTTCTTCTTATTTCTAAACCATATAAAAAAATATGAACATAAAAATGTATTTTTATTTAATAATATTATAAAGAATATCAAATTACTATTATATCGTATTTACACATGTTTCCCATGCTTCTTTTGTGTTTTCATCAACCAGTTTACCCTCTTTATTTACGCAAGCCTCATTCCATAACACTTGGAGTGGGATGGAAGTGGCTTCATATTTTTATTCATAAATATGCATATAAAAAAGGAACATATTTTTTTCATATCATATAAAACATTTATTTTTTATTTAAAATACATAGAAATTTCTTCTCTAGTGAAGTATACCCCATTTTTTCTTTGTGATAGGGGTAAATTGGTTTTGATTAACATTATTTATCTTCAGTAATCCTTTTATGATTCCTAAATTAACAATTTTGAATAAAATTGGATAAAATAAATAATATCAAATAATATATTATCGAATAAAGTTCACCTGAAATCATTTTTCATTATGATGACTGATAAAAGAATTCCATGTTTTCTACTTTATAATGTGTGCATAACTTACTGGTGGGTTGGTATTTACTTTACCATCAATATCCCTAATACATAACCTAGTAAGAAGGGTCTGAAAGCCTCTATGGGATTTTATAGTGCCCATTAAGACAATTTTATAAAAGAAATATTCTAAAATAAATGAACTATGTAAGGAATAATGAAAATTAAATCAAAGTTTCATTATTTAATTATTTATTAAAATAGATAAAGTATATCATAACATTAGTTCTGTATATTTCCAAAGGGTTTCTTTCATTATAGGCTAGATGTGGTGCCACGAATCAATATCAATCAGAATATTCATCCTCATTATGACCCCAACATAACTAATGAACATTGACTTGTTCGGGTTAATAGTTTGGCTGTGTTGATTCCAACCAACCTAAAATTTTATACCCTTACTTATTGCCTTGATAATTTCATTAAACATTGTAATGTTGTGTCATTCTTGTTTTTTTCATCAACATGATGTTGATCCCCTAACAATTCTATAGTTTTAGTTTCAATATTATGTTATTCCTTGATATTGGTAACATCGTCATGTGCAGAAGACATTATATGCATGAGTAGTCAAACATTTAATTTTTCATGAATAAAAACAACGTAAACATAGAAAAAATATTTGAGAAGGGTCGTATGCATGATCTGTTTCAAACTTTATGAACTCTTTAACTCTATTTTCATACTATTTTTTCAATTGATTATCATGCATCCATTTTCTAAGGAAATAAATAATTGAAATTAAGAAAATAATTACTCTGTTGTGGTAGTTGTTATCATCCTAATTTATCCAAAGGTAAAATTTTTAAACAACTTTCATCCTCATTTGCTTCACCTCCCAAAAAATTATTATTACATTTTATTTCTTGAGACTCATTATCCATCTCTTCTAGACATGAACTTATATTTCTTGAACTACTCTAATTAGTACTCATCCCATACCAGGTTTTAGTGATCATTTTGGATAACTACTTATCAGAGTAGTTGAATCAACATAGATGAGATAGGGGATGACTCTCAAGAAACAAAATGTAATAATAACTATTCAAGAGATGAAGTTGATGAGGATGGAAATTTTATCCTTAAAACTTTTTAAATTATGACATATTAATTTGAAATTTAAAATCTCATCTCAAAATTCTAAAAGGTATCTGACACTACCATGAGAACATTAACTCATCCCCATTAAACTGCACTAACTTTTATCTATGTTACTAGTAATTTTCCCTCACCTGTATCTCAAATATAAGATCTCTATGTCCACTGAGGTTCATGTGTAGGGTGTGAATATAAAAATCAACAAGTAAACGCTAATAGGGCCCCTAAAATATACAACAATGCATATATTTGACTATATCTCCAAATAAGTAACACTCAAAATACACATCTAAGTCAATTCATTGTGTACTAACCAGGACACCATGATAATCAAATGTACCTACTTTATTTTATACCATTGAATTGTACTAATCATACCACAAGTTTATACCATGGTTGTTCCAAGAAATTCAAATCATTTCACTAATAAGAGGTTAACATTTGAATCATCAGAGGAGAATAAATTATTAATATCCCTTTAGAAATAACCACATAGTAGGTATAATGAGATTCAACCACAAACCCCTAGCATCTAAGACTATCCCTCCAGGATAATCATTGCATGTACTTATTATATCCAAATCATGAAATGGGTATAACATGTACATTTTTCTCAGTAAGTGCATTTGAAATGTGAGTAAGTATTAATATAATTTTTTATCTTAAAAAAGAACCACACAATGGGTGTCGTAATACAGTAGTTAAACATAACATATGAAAAACCATAAATTAGAACAAAAAACAACACAAATGTCGCATCACCATTGCCCTAGACCTCGATGAATAACTAACATGTCTATAGTAACTCACATTTTAACATACCATACCAAGCCCTCAAATAATACTCAATAATATTCTAATATATGATACTCAAAGATCATCTATCTTATGCATTGATCAACTTTCTCATTGATCACTCATTAGATAATCTCATAGTCCATATTCCATAAGTTTTCACTCACACACCTCAAATATCGAGGAGGAGGAGGGCCGACAGTATATGACATCCATGAAAGGCTTTAGATATTTTGAATGAAACAGTTGCGGTTAGAGTTTTTTAAATAGATCAGGAGACTTTTATTAGTACTTCCAAAAAAATGCTGATAAAGATACCTTTTATCAATGCTAAATTAAAAGGAGCTAATAAAATCTATCTTTATTAGCACTTTTTTATTGCTGATAAAGATAGAGATTTAACAACACTAAAAAATCACTATTAAAAGCCATCTTTATCAATGCTAAAATTTTAGTGCAAATAAAGATGGCTTTTATCGGTATTTTTTTAGCACTGATAATGCTCTATTTTTATCAGTACTAAAACATCAATGCTCATAAAGGATTTATAATTATAATTATAAATAAAAAGTTATTAAATATATTTATATATTTATATATTTATTAATTATACTTTTATGATTATTTAAATATATAATTATTTATTTATAACCATATAATTTTTTTAATTATATTTATTTATATATAATTATAAATATATAATTTTATAAATACAGTAAATATACATTTATAAATATATTTATAATTATTTATTTATAATTATAAATATATTTATATCATTATAATTATTTATATAATTATATATATATAATAAATATATATAAATATAAATATAATAAATATATTCACTATTTAAATATATTTATTATACTTTCATAATTATAAATATATATAAATCATTATATATATAAATATATTAAAAATATATAAATATAAATATAAATATAGTAAATATATTCATTATTTAAATATATTTATTATAATTTTATAATTATTTAAATATATAATTATTTATTTATAATTATATAATTAATTTTTTAAAATAATATTTATATATTTATATAATTATATATATATTAATAATTATATATATATAATATATATATAGTAAATATATTAATTATTTAAATAAATTTATTATAATTTATAATTATTTAAACATATATAATTATTTATTTATAATTATATAAATACATTTTAAAAAATAATATTTATTTATTTATAATTATAAATTTATAAATTTATAAATTTATAAATATAATACATATACATTTATAAATATATTTACTTATAAATATTTATTTATAAGTATATTTTTAAAATTAATAATTAATATATAATCTTAAATGCATGCATTTTAAAAATGAGTGAATGAATAGTTAAAAATGAGTATACTTTAAAAATATTAAAAAACTAGATAAGTTTTATTAATTAAATATAAATTATTAAAAAAATATGAAAACATATTGAAATAAATATGAATACATATTGAAAATATTAAAACATATTAAATAAATATATATAAATAAATAATAGAATATGATTAAATTCCCAAAAAAATAAAAAATAAAAAAATAAAAAATATTAAAATTGAATTAATACCTAAATTTAATGATTTTAAAAATAAATCAGTAAAATTTACCGATTAAAAACATAATATATTAAAAGTATCATCTTTTAGTGAAATTTTAAAATGGATACTAAAATTTGAAAAATGTACATAAATATTAGGTGTATGTGTTTCTATATATATAAGATTTTATTAATTGTTTAAATATTTATGTGTGTGTCTCGTATATAAAAATTTATTATGTATTTGTATGTGAAATCAATGCAACCCACGTTTGATAAATGTTTAATTGAAAATTCAAACAACATTCAATTGTGTCCATTACTCAATGAAATTAGCCAGTATTTTTAATTAATATTAATTTTTTACTTATAAATCATTCTTCACTAAATGTATGAATTATTTAATGTGTAAGCATAAATATTTTGTATTGTATTTAATTAAATTTTAGTAAATATTATACATTCATGTGTATATATAGAAATACATATGAATATATTTCTTTATTTTTTTATTAATAAATAATTATGTGTAAACCCCTTAAAATTGAATAAGAAGTTATTATTTTTTATATTATTACATTTTATTCATTTTTAATATTTATATTTAATATATATTATTTAATTCTATTTATAATATATATATATATATATATATATTAAACTTATTCATTTTTATTAATAATTGTTTCATTAATAAATTTTTTAATAATTTTGTAATTCATTCATTTTTATTTTTTTTAAATTATTAAAATTTATTCATTTTTAATTTTATTTTTGTTTAATTATTATAATTTATTCATTTTATATAAGTGTATACTATTTATTTCTCTTTATAATCCATATATATGTATATTAAATTTATTCATTTTTATTAATAATTTTTTAATTAATAAAATAATTAATATTTTTCTGAAGTTACTTTTTTTTATTTTATTTTTTGTTTAATTATTTCATTTTATTCATTTTACATTTCTATATATTTAAAATATACTATTTATTCATATTTATAATATATATATATATATGTGCGTGTGTGTGTGTGTGTGTGTGTGTATTAAATTTATTCATTTTTATCATTAATTATTTAATTTATAAATTTGCTATTTTTTTAAATTTATTCATTTTTAATTTTTATATGCTTAATTTTTTAATTTTATTTAGGACCATTATCAGCACTAAAAAATGTTGATAAATTGCACCCTTTATCAGCACTAAAAATAAAGCGCTGATAAAGGGTACCCTTTATTAGCACTAAAAATAAAGTGCTGATAAAGGGTGCCATTTATCAGCGCTAAAAATGATGATAAAGGGTACCATTTATCAGTGCTAAAAATGCAGATAAATAGAACCTTTACCAGCACTTTATGCTAGCGCTAATAAATTATAGCGTCGTTAAAGGTCCTTTTTGTAGTAGTAATAGACAATCTCAAAATCATAATTCTGGAGGAACTCTAACCATCACCTTTGTCTCAAGTTAAGATATTTCTTAAAGAATATATACTTGAGACTCTTGTGGTCATAAAAGATGATAAACCACTCACTCAATAAGTATTTTTACCACATTTTTAGTGTGAATACTACCACTCCTAACTCAAGGTCGTGGGTCTTGTAGTTTTAATGATGTGGTCTCAAATAATGTGAATCATAGGCAATCACTGCCTGCCTCTACATCAGAACACAACCAAGTCTGATTCCTGATGAATCCTAGAACTCTATATACTCAACACCCTCCTATAGAAATATCAAGATTGGATCACTTGTCAATATCTTCCTCAACTCCCAAAAAGCATGTTGACACTTCTCCATCCACACGAAAGGCTTCCCCTTTCAAGTCAAAGTTTTTATGGGAGATGATATCCTAGAGAAGTTAGGTATGAATCTCTGATAATAGTCTGTCATCCCAAGGAATCTATGCACTTCTGTCATGCTCTTGGGTGGCTCCCAAGCTAACACTACCTCAGCCTCCACTGGGTATACTGGCACACCATCTTCTGAAATAACATGTCCCATAAATTGGACCTCATAAATCCAAAACTGGTACTTCAAGAGCTTCTCATAAATCTTTTTCTCTCAAATTATGTCTAGGACCATCATTAAGTGTCTCGCGTTCTCCTCCTTGGACGTTGAGTATATAAGTATATTGTCGATAAATACTACCACGAAGTGGTCTAATAAGGGCTGAAAATCTTGTTCATGAGTCCACTGAACACTACTGGGACTTTTTTCAGGCCAAAGGAAACCACTAAGTACTCATAGTGACTGTAGAGACATATGTATGTCATCTTCAGTATATCCTTATCTTATACTCACAACTAGTGACAACCTGATCTGAGGCCAACCTCTGAGAACCATCATTCCCCTCTCAATTGGAAAAGATGTCATCGATCTTTATTAGTGGATACATTTTCTTTAAATTAACCTATTTCATGTGCCAGTAGTCCACACATAACCTCAATATCCCATATTCCTTCTTAGAGAACAACATTGGGACTACCTGGAGTGAAACACTAGGTCTAAGAAATCTCTTTCTATGCAAGACCTCCAACTACACCCTCATCTTGTGAATCTCTATAGGAGCCATATGATATGCTGGTGCAGATATCGGGTCCATTCTGGGGTGTATATAAATGCATAAATCTATCTCTTGGTGGGGAGGTAAGACTAGAACATCCTCGAGAAAGGCGTCCTTATACTTATCCACCACTGCATGGAATTGGAAAATCATAGCATCCACTGCACTAAGGGTCTTTCTAGAAATTGGTGAGTAATTGATATCACCCTCATATGCATGAGTCCACCCTGAACTATTTGGGTTTCCTTTACACTCATAAAGGAAAACCCAGTCCCATCACTACAGACACTCCACATCCTCAATCTGAAACATTCTATATAGGCATGAACTGTAGATAACCATTCCATACCTAAGAAAATGTCATAAGGCCTCATCACTGCTATAAATATATCTCAATAGAAACTCTCACCTCTATGAGTTAGGTCACACTATCGTCAAAAGTGTGTGATCATTGAGTCGTCTCTAGTAAGAGTCTTCAAGTGCAAGGGTTGAATCAAGGGATCAACCAAAATCTCTATGTATCAAACCATATATGTGGAAATAAAGGAATTACTAGAACCTATGTCTATCAGTACTGTAGATAAGGTAAAAAATACATAGATCATACCTCAAATCATCCTCATAGCCTCTGGTTCATATGCCTCGGCCTCTTTCTGCTTCCCCTGCCCCTATCCTCTAACACCATAAGTCTATTGTGGACCACCTAGGGGTGGTGGTGGTAACAAGTCGAAGTGTCTACCACCTCCATATTCTCTCCAAGATTTTATACCATATTTTTTACCATATAGACCACTTTGTTCTTATCACTACCTCTTCCTCGGTGGTACATCCATTGTCTCTATGTTAGATGCACGTCAGGTAGTAAAATCTCATACAAGATGTCCCATGCCATCACATGAGTAGAACCACCTCTTCTTAGGTTTACTAGATCCATTCTGTTATCCCTAAACTACATACCATATGTCTTTGGACCTCCTTCTAAAATGCATCACGCGTCCAAGTCCCTGATACTAACATCATATCCCTACTTATGAAGTATCTACCCCTATGATCCCACTTTCAGCAACCACCATATGTGTCTGATTAGCTAGGAAACTCTTGATCACTAAATATCACTATAGAACCCCATCATAGGTAGGAATTCAAATAGTTATAATGATGGCTCAAATGTCTCTATTAAGTCCTCTCTCTAAATTATGAGACTATAATAAATGATCATGAATCATATTCATCGAGTGGATGAGAGGTTAGTAAACCTCAATGAATACTCAATCATTGTTGTACTACCCTATTGGAGCTGCTAAAGATCCTAAATTTGTACAACCCTCAATGTAGCTATAAATAAATCATCTATAAAAAGGGTTTTAAACTCTATTCATGCTAGATTCACCTCATTATAATATTGGGTCACCAAACCACACCATGATCCTGCTGATCCATGGAAAAGGATCACTTTCAGAAGCACCATCCGATCTATCGGTGTCCTGAAAAGATGGAAAATTCATGTCATTACCTCAATCCATTCCTCAAAAACCTATGGGTCTGGTTTGCCTCAAAACCTTATGGGGTTCTATCTCTGAAACTCTTTAAGTGTTCTCAGCCAATACACATCATCTACTGTTAATACGGGTACCATTATCTTCTCAACAGGTGGTGGTATAGTTGGTGAACCACCTAGAGGTAACACCTATAGAACCGGTCCCTATATCGATACCTTATCCCTTAGGGGATCATCCTTATAATCATGATGCTGAATCCTAGCTATAATACATCATAGAGTCATTATAAAATAAACAATATGTACCATGGTCAATGAGTATATCTGTATAGTTCACTCAAGAAGGACATGGAAACCACAACTCATTCATATATAATGCATGTACCATTGTTTTCCATGCAACTATTATCCTCATGTTTTGAGTATAAAGGCATTTGATCAGAGTCCTGGTGTATGGATACATCGGTCTCTGAACCAACATTGGAGTCCCTATCCTGAAAACCAAACTTGAAACACTTAACACCATCACCCTAAACCAATCTCACAGACTCTGGACCTAAGGTAGAACTAACTAATTTTATACCAATCTATCAAGACCCGTACTAATGGGGATCGTGTTGTGACTCCCCAAGCCCTCCTCCAATATTCCAGGTGATGGAGACTAGCACTAAGTAAGCATACCACTGATATGGGAGGCCTTATCCTAAAGTACATGTACACATGCACACATCTCCAAGCCCATACAATGTTGAAATGAAAAACAAATTATAAACCATGCATTCATACATCTAAATATCACAATCGGAGTATGAAAACATGCACCGGAAAGTAAATGGGATAAATAGAATCTCATCAAAAAGAGTTTGGAAATAAGTCTAACCTAGAATTAAAGATGGATAATGTTTTCAAGATACCACAGGAACACACCCCGGTCTTTCCAGCTCACTAATCACCTCCAGTTCTTGGTTCCTTTAAGACTCCATAAAAAAAATTATCATCTTCCCAAGACATGATATGTGTTGGTAAATTCCATGCAAGGGTGAGTATAAAAATACCTAGTAGACACTTTTGAAAACACTAATAAAATAACAACAAGAATAGAATTCATCTCTACATAGGTATATGTCTATATCACATATAACAAGAATATCCATATAAACTCAAAAAAACACATATTATCAAATTAAATTCACAACCATGATACCGGTATAGGATACTTGCTCGAAGGTTCCACGTAGCATTCATCCAATAGAACACACTCCATGAGTCGAATAGCACTATTGATGTCCGTCTGAGAGGTTGTGATCATCAGGTCTCATCATAGGAGGTATACACTAAAAGTTTGAATTGAATGATACACAACTGAGGAGAACAGTCAAGACCATGGGTTATACCAACAACTCAATCTGGAAAAACCAACTAAATAGAGGATCGATAATGGTGTAGTATTGTTCATGACTATAACAAGAACTCCACCTAGGGTAAGAAGATGATAGAGGATCTCACATTAGGTCTCATTAAAGGATTCCAACAACTCTATCCAAGAATTCATATTAAAGGGATCCCCATCCTATTTATAGGACATGATTCCACATTAACCCTAAAAGAAAAAATATGGGGAATGCACCCTAATGAAACTTGTCCAAGGTGAATAGGAAAAGGGATTTAAGCATTCTTTGAAGGATTATAGGGTGCATAATAGTGGTACACGAAGTGTCCCTTTAGCACTGAGTTATACCCATGTAAATAGCATGTTATCATGTTTGTGTAAAAGTACACGGTGTACCCATACTCATGTCCAAGTACATGGTTATGCCCATGTACACCTAGCCTGGCTGTGTCCGTGTCGAAGTACACGGTGTTCCTATTCTAGTGTACTCCTGGTCATCTCTGTGTACCACCCTAGGTACATGTTGATCCATTGAGGAGGGGTTACATGCCATGTGATAGGGTCACATTCCTTGTGATGCATAACTTCATCCAAAAACCCTAGCTACTGTTGTGAGGGTCCCACATGGTGTGTTCCTCTAGAACACACATCGTGTAACATGGGATTTTCCATATTTCCATATATGGTTTTCACATTGTTGACAACTCCTCTGGTCATTGATTTTTCCACACCCTTTCCAGAAACCAAGAAAAAACATCGATCGAGCCTTTTCATCTTCAAACACTAGATTACAGCCTCCAAATCCATTTAGAAAATAGCATCGCAAATCCTTACTCATGGCGCACATAAGAACAAAAATCAGGTATCCCAAATCCATCTAATTCACTATCACATTCATCATTACATGATCATCGTGTATTACAGATATTAGATTTGTGATATCAAACCTTGCACTAAGAAACAGGTGTGGAGCGTTTGATTTTCTGATATATGTCAAACCATGGGCCAAGATATTCACTCAATATGAACGAAGAAATGGGGAAGAAAAGAACAATAACAAAAATGGTGAATGAACCTCAGTCAATGTTCATGTTGGACTCAATTCATTTTCATTATAATGACAAACAAATAGATGAATAAATAATGACAAAAAAATTCCCCAATCCTGAAACACAACTATCTCATACCCGTAATACGCATGATCCACAAATAAATTCATTGGTTGATTGATTTTTGTTCATCATAGGAATCATAAATGGTGATAAATCCAAATAAAACAAAAATCCTACCTCTATTTGGATCAATCCATGATAAATAACAAAGTTGAATCATTATTATTGGTGAGATCCTTGAATCATATTGCACACCAATCGTCGAACTACGATCCGACTATCGTTATAACACAAATTATCTTCCAACTTCTCTCCAATAGTTCTATGTATCTCTAGGTTTTAGTTGTTAAACTTAATAATCCACAATAACCGTATAATTATAGGTAAATTCAATCGTTGCATCAAATAAAATAAAATAATTCAATTTATTTATTTATTTTATTAATTTTATGTCTACGATGACTTTTTCACAAACACCCCACACCGAAAATGGATATTTCATGCCTAGGGTAGAACTCACTCTTTGAACTCAACAATGTCTTCATATTTCTGATTTGATCCCCCATTTATAAGTTATTCCACTTTTTTCAGGAAAAATGTGTGTGTGTTCTATTTAATATATTGAATATATTTCAAACATTTATTCCAGGCACACAAGGCCTCAGAATCAAATTCCATATCAGCTCTATCTCTTGAAAAAAATATATACAATGTCTAAAAATAACACATAGAAAAATCCTAGTCATTACACCAATATCATGTGGTAATTTAAATCATCTTACAGTGATATGTTTCAAGAACCATGCTCGCAACATACCTCTTATTTTCCAATAGTCCTATATCTTTCCTAAAAAACATCCCAAGACTAGAACACATGAGAATAAACCTATATTTGATACTTAATTATGATGACCATGCCCAAATAAACCATCAATATATGATCTAAAACAAACAATGGAAATTCCTAATGGGTGTTCTCGATCCTCATGGGTAGGAGAATACTACCCAAGCATCCAATAATAACTATAGGGAATGAAAACCCAAAATTGCATAAAAGTGTAAGAAACAAAAAAAAATCCATTACTGAAAACCAATAATGGTAGTGATAAAACTAGGTAAATATTCTAAAACCAAGATATATGTCTAATAAAAAAAAAATTCAACCCAAACTACTGACAGATACTCTTTGATTCGTGGGATGTATCTTACTCTCTCATCACTAGATACCCTTTACAAGATGACATGATATCATATTGCCTCATTAAAGTGTGTTTCCTTTTCCTATGTAAGATAAAACAAGGTCTACACACCCTTGTGGGAGTGTGTAGGGTGTAAGAAAAACAATCTGAGTAGGATCAAACCCAAGTGTTCCATATAAATTCCATGTTAAATAATCCCAATATTCCCAATATATGAAAAAAAATCATGAAAAAAAAATCACATTTATATCAAAGGAAGGGTAAAAATATTTCCACTTTTCATAGTTCTAAAGTAGATACCATATAACACTGGTTAAAGAACATTTTTAAATAAACCATTCATCGATGCAATCATTATTTTTCATATCAATGCCATAAAAAATTCAAATATGTCAAATCAAAATAGAGTTCACCCATATGATAATATAGTTCTAGGAAAGTTACATCTCTCACACCTCAGTAATCAATTATGGATTTATTTCCCTAAACAAGTCTCTTGAACAATAAGTCTTTAGGAATATAGGAACTCCTCATGGATTAACCCCTTAAGGAAACAAGGACAAAGTTCAATACTAAAAACCCCTCCTAGGTAACCATGTATCCCATGTGTTCAATATATCAAAAAATTTCAAAGGGAACATGGAATTTCATAAAATATTTTCCAAACTATTCATTTCCAACAAAATAATTCTTTGAAAAAAAATCATAAACCATTTCATAGTGCTTTTAAAAATATCTTTATTTTACCAAAATAAGGGGGAAACCATATTTTATCAAAAAAACACATATGCAAACATATAAACAAGATCAAGGATCATTAAAATCATAATTTTGAAAACATGTTAGAAAACCAAAGTCTGTACGGTTCACCAAATATAGAATAGGGATGGAACCACCTACCTTACACTTGGGTTGGCATGATATCAATAATGGGATCAACAACCAATAAAAAATAGGGATCCAAAAATAGAAATAAGAGGTCCTAAAAAAATTATTTCACTTCACTAAACTATAATTCTCTAAAAATTGACCATCCAAAATGATAGGTATCATATACCATAAACGATTCCTAAAATAATGGTGGGTAGTAACAACCACATACCTTAGCCTAATTTCACTACAAAAAGGATAGGAATGGATTAAGAAAGTATTGATAGTAAAATTCAATAAGAACCAAATATTATAAATAATTATTCATAATATATAACATATACCCAAAGATATTCCTAAAATCATCATATTCAAAAACCTATATTATAAATGAATAAGTCATAGTTAAGGATAAAACCTAGTTAAGACACATTAAAAACCCCCTAAAAAAGATTTCATATGTTTCCCTCAATAAGCGTTACACAATCCTCCAAAAATAGGCAGCCAAATATATTGTTTGAATTCCCCAAATAGATGACTCCATGACATGGTGGATTTTCACCATGCTCATGTTGGTCCTAATTAAATTACATTATGAATCCTGACACACCTACCAAACATAGTGTAGTGAAAAAGATCTATCTATTTTGGATCGGTCAAGGCCTGCAATGTAGATGTGTTGATGCCTTATTATCTATGTAATACATGGGGTAAATCGACATGCCACGCCTAGGACCACATGATACATTAGGCATAGTGACTCTACCAGTGGTATTCAAGCTTTACCCAAGAGAAAAACAACATTTACCATGGCATGGTCTATCCCATTTTCCACCAAGAAAATCCAAACAGCCTTTAAAATCAATTATCATGGACCAAAACACCTTGATACTAGAAGGAACCATCCCAAAGATCAAAAATAGAACATACCACAAACAAGGATGTGACAGAGACCCTAGAAACATGGAATCTAAATGGTCTTCCAAACCATGCAAGTTAATTGTATAGCTTTGGTTCTTCCACAATTTTCACCCCAAATATCATTAATCCAAAAAAAGGTTTTATAAAATTAATTAGAGATCAAAATACTTCCATTTTGAAATTAATATACATCAAAATTAAGTAAAATACAATTCTAAATCAGTACTAAATTCCTAAAAACCTATGGTAACTCATTTTTCATCATTGTAGGTGGTGATCATGCACCTACTAATAACCTAACTATAGAGTTATGATATTACTAATCTTTGTACTACCTAACTCCATGAATAAAAATAGGGCTCTTATAACATTTTTTACAAAATGAACCTAAGTTAACCTAAAACATCACCTGAATAAGCACATGACATGGAATGAGGCTTGTTCCCAATCCCCCTATAATGGAAAAAAGTTACCTAGGCATCAATATGACATGTTATGAATGATTTCAACCTCTAAATATGAATAAAAAATAAGTTTATATTTAACTAAAATATAAAATTTTTAATCCTTATACTGGAAATCCATGCATATAGAATAAGAAATTTCAAATAAATAAGAAAACAAAAAAATAAAATAATCACAATAAATAACCAAACACTATTATATAAATATAACAATTCAATTTAATGCATATGATGAATCAGAATGAATAAAAACCAAAGAAAAAGAATTCCTAATTGGTCATTACATGAATATCCCATATTAACCATATGCCCTTGAAACAACACAACCAATCCCATATGATCTAGGGTTACCTCTAAATCTTAAAAAATTCATCAACTAGTAAAAATTTCATATATTCTATATCATGGAACATGTTTTGTATTTTTATAATACATTAATTCTATATACACATATTGGTGTGTGTAAGGGTTTTTACTAAACATTCCCAGTAGGAATTCACTAATTATTGTATGCAATTATTATACAAGTGATTCCATAAATTTTAGTTTTAAATACATTCTATGAAAATAATAATTTTAGTGTTTATAAAATACAAAAAACATTTATTCAACCCATTACATTGTTTTTAAAACAACGATAACCCATTGAATCCAAGAAAATTAAATCACTAATATTCATATCAAACCCTTTTTAAAGAATAATTAGAGAACATTTTCAATTCATGGATAAATAGTGATTGAGCTCTGAAAACCAAGATTTACCAAATTTAAATATTCCTATAAAACATTTTATACTTGGGTTTAAAATAATTAAATAAAATAAGATAAACTAAAAAATTAAATATGTATGTATATGGAATAAAATAATGGGGAAAATATTAAACTATATAACTCAATAATAAATTATTATGTGAACATGGATGTAAATTGATAAAATTTTAAATAAAATTCTATAGTAACAACTAAGAAATATATAAAGGGTAAAATAAATGGATAACATAAAGTTATTTAATGACAATAATAATAAGTTATGGGAAGTAGTTATAGAGAAAAAAAGTCAAGAAAGGCTATTTAATTTTGAAATCCATATAAAATATACAAATCATATTTTATATCAACTTTAAACATGGAAGTAAAACCATTTAAACAATAATCTCAATTCAATATCATAGGATACACCATAAATTCACAAAGGATAGATTCACAAAGTAATATGAAATTTCTAACTAGTATAAACCCTTAATTAGTTGACATAATATCTAATGACTTCATTGGTTATTGGGGATGCCACCTTAGTTTCATTAATAGTCAATTTGATTCACATAACTAGTGTAAAGGGGCCTAATCTGATGTAGGTAGGCAACCAAAATAATAAGGGCCCTCATGAGGTATTTTTTAAAATAATAATGGGATGTGAGGGAATATTTTAACACACACCAATTATAAACAAATTACATGACACAAAACATTAAATCAAAATATAATTCCACCATATCATCTCCCCACACCCTACTGTATAAATCCCCATTATATTTATCTAAGTATTAAAAAATAATCCATTTTATCACACTATATACAAAAACTCATATGCCACGTTATAAAAATTGAGATTAAACTAATGGTGTAGACAAGGTTATGAAAAACATTATTAAATTACTATAAATTTTTGTTTAGTTTTAATTAATCCATTAAAAATTTGGAAACTATCTTCAAAAATGACATTAAAGTCAATAATTGATCATAAATCACAATTATCTCAATGTGGAGCACAATAATAAAGTTAACATGGTCACAACCCCTTAATAAGAATTGAATAATATAAATATATTATAACACACTTTTAATCCTAAGTACATATCCAAGAAGATTAATAGTCTAATAAAAAATTCAATTCCAATGAAATATACCCTTAACCTTTGAAAACATTACTTTAATCTATAAAATAACTCATGTGAATCATCAAAAAACAATAATATGTATAAAATTTAATAACATTTATCAAATACTTTAAAAATAATCTCTTAGGAATTTTTTCAAACACTTGGTGTGAAATCAAATTCATTTTATTTATATATAGTTTTGGAACAATGAAAATCCCTTTTTATTTGAATTTTTGAAAGTGAATACAAAAGAAAAGAAATTTAAGATCATCAAAATTAGTATTTATAAGTAATTTTTAAAAAATATGGTATTAGAATGGTTGAGAACACAATGAATGATAAAGAAATTGAATTTCGTAGGACCACTTACCTTAATCCAAAGGACTCATGTTACCTTTAACAAACAATCCTAGAATAGGTCTCAAGAGGAGTTTCATATTCTATAGAAGCCATAGAGCCAGATGTTTAGGAAAACCCTATACCTTAGGATAAATAAACATGATAATTAGGTTATTTATGAAAATATAATAGAGAATAAATATAAGGGGTGGATATAAAGGGAAGTAAAGGAAGAAAAAGAAGGTTTATTGACATGCTTGTCATGGAAAACATGGAAATTTAATTATTTAAAACCTACTTAAACAAGTATAGAAGAAGTGATGGTATTTAAATCCATGGGGAAGGAATGATATGATTGTGTGTGATAAAAATAAATAAATAGAAATAAAAAAACTAACAACAACTCACAAATCAAACGTGTGAAGTGAAAGTGAAGAGAATGTGCAGAGGTAGTGTAAGTAAAACTATAGTAGAGGGAGGGAGAGAGAGATATAGAGTTGAAAAAATATATGTGATTATGGTTTTATAACTATTTTAGATTTATTAAAAATATTCTTTTATCCTACTCAAGTTAATTAAAATTATTTAGTGCATAGAAAAAAAGTTAAGATTCGCTGATCTCTTTCTTTAGTGAACTTCCATATCTTGCTGATATTTCATTAGTCTTGATCTATCAATCTAATATTTATAATTAATCTATTAAATATAAAGAAGAAAAAACTAATCATTTTCTAATTTTTAATACTTCGGGCGATGATCAAAGGTGGAATAATTCACTACCATCACCCATCGATTTTTGAGTAGTGTGAAATGATACTCATAATTGATCAAAAATAGAACTTTGAACTTAAATATCACTAAAAAAATATATTTAAAAAATAATATTGGAATTATTTAGTTCAATTAATCACATTCTGAAATTCCCTAAGAAATTTTGTTAACCATTTTCATGGAAACATAGATCCAAAAAATGATAATAAGGAGAAGATGAATCTTTTCTGGAAGGATCACCATTTTCCTTTAGATCTAGCTCTATACTAGGTTCTACTCCCAGATCTTTCATCATCTCTCTGTTATCTTTTATGATAATGAGTTGGTCATCATTTTTTTAGTGTGATGCTTTGTCTTAACAAGTATTTCTCCTCGTAAAATTGCATGATATATGATGTGTATTTTTATTTTTAAAAAATGTGTTGATTATAAATTATAAAATTAAAATAATAAATATTAAACATTGTATGAAACCATGGGATACTTTTTATGCACTAATAAAACACATGAAATAAGTTACGGAATAGAAATATAAAACTAGATAATCTAAATAAAAAACCAAATTTAAACAATTTTTATTATATGAGTTTAAAGAATAATATATTTACTATATAGAAGAACAAAGTGAATGAAATAAAATATAATTCAAGGACTTAAAGTTGTATAATTTAATTATTTGAATGGAAAAAGGATCAATCTATCCAGTGAACTTTAAAAACAATAAAATATGTAAGGAAAAGTATAATATAAAGAAAATTATGAACCAAATGATATAAAACATGAAAATTAAGAGACATACATGTTTAATTAATAAAAATATAATTTTAATTAAAATAAAAAATAGAAACTATATAACCAATATCAAATGATTTTAATGAAAAAAAGTGTTTGAAACCCATATTATATACTGTCAAGAATTCTAAAGAATTAAAATTTTAAACAAAATTAACAAATATAAACATAAAGAACTAAAATTGATTCATATAATGAAAATTTAAAAGGAAATTAAATTTATAAAATTCAAAAAACATTCAATAGGGAACATTTTACAACTGAAAATATAAAATTATTGCACTCATTTGTATATAGATATACCTCTAAAATATGAAATTTCATCCTAAAAAACATATGTGGTGATGAAATAATTCTATAATAAAATATGATCATTGATTTCAAGACAATATTAATATTCCTCACTTAATTTCCCCTAGAAAAATTCCTACATGAAGAACTTTTCAAGTGTGAAATAAAATCAGAGTACCTGTTTATTGATAGTCTTTAAAACAACTTTTTAGACACTTTTATATCAGAAAAATACCACAACACATATAATTAGTGTTAGAGAACTAGGAGACTCAATAAAGTGCATCAATAAATTATAAAAATATCTAAATAGAATGAATTTAATTATGATACATGGAACCAACCATATTTTTTTAGGTTTTTTTTGTTCTAAGGGTCTTTTTTATAATACTTATTGAAATATGATCATGGTATCTAGGTTGCATTTGAAACTGCTGACTAAAAAGTAATTACAATGCTTACCTCCTATGATAAGAAATTTTAAATTGTATTTATTTTTGAAAAAATCTTAAAAATGAATTCTATAAGAAATCACTTGAATATTTAGATTCTATACATTTTCAATAAGAATCTTCTTGAAAACATTTACTAAAATTTATTATATCAGTTATGTTCTGTGACATATACTTGTATTTACTTCCTGATTACTAACAAAACATAATTAAATAACATATATTTCGTTTATTGATATTTATGTATGAGAGTATAAAGAACTTGAGATATCACATAATCCTTTAATGTAAGTGATCAATATTATTGAATATAGTGTTGAAAATATAGTGTTGAAACAGAAATACAAAATGGGTCATATATTTGTATAAAATAAAAAACATCAATGAAATAAAAACTTGTAGGAGTTGAATCTTTCCTGAAAAAAGTATTTTATGGGAAAATTTAAAGATTATACAAATTCATTGAATTGGTTTATATCTTATATGTTAAAACATGAATCATTAGGTATGTTTATATTGGAATCCTCTAATTAATTAATCATTCATACATATCCTCGACATAAATTTCTATATAATGCATCCACCCAACAATAACCACTTCCACCTTCATCTCTCTAATTATATTGAAAGTTTTATACGGGTCCCACTATATTTAAAATCACTAATTTGCAGGAAGACTATTTATTTTCTATAATTAAAATATAGTAACTAAAAAATATAATAAATTATAAATTATCACCTTTATAGAACACTTGGTAAATATTAATGGGTACTTAATAGAGGGTGGTAGTTTCCAGTGGGAATTTAAAATATAAAAAATTACTAATGAAAACTTGAAATAAAAACTAACTACTTATATATTTTCTTCAAGTTATTCATTAGAAAGTTTTATAAAAATAAGTTGTTAAATAATAAAAAAGATCAAAAAAATTATACAAATTTAGAACATTTATAAAGTGATCAACATGAAATATATCCATAAATGAGCTATAGTTAGAAAAACCCACACATAAAACATTAGAAAATTCCAGTTGCTTGATTGATATATAAAATTTTGAACAAAAGGAGGAAAAGAATGAAATATTACTCATGGAGAACATATATAGAATATATCTAAGTCAGATTCACTTAAAGGTATGGGATTATATTGGTTTCATTTATGATTTTAGTACATGTAATTGCATCAAAAATATACATAAAAATTAATTATAATAAACACTTTAAGATAATTTTCAATATACTCAAAATTTCAATGTACATGGACTACATATATAGGTAATTTTCAATATTTTTGACATATATTAGAAAACATACTTAGAATAAGACACATAAACACAAAAAGTTTGTCAAATATAAAAATGAGATATGTGGGCCCGATAAATTACATGATAAAAAAGTATCTTCATAAGAAAATCATAAAAACAACTATAATTAAATTGTAGTTTATATATAGAAACTCATAGAATAATATAGCAGAATCATGTTATACAAATTATTAGATAATAGTCGACCAAAATTGAAAATGAACATAGAATAATTATTACAAACATAACACATAAAGGTTACTGGTACTTGGAATATAGAATCAACATATTCATGTAAAAAAAATTAAAACAATTAAAACTTAATCAAACCATAAACTTGGAATAGTCTGATTCATGTAAAAAATTATACAATTAAACTAGGTCCATATCAAGAAATATGATGGTGGATTTGATAGTTGATTCACCCGTATCGGTCATAGAAGGAATTGCTTCCAGGGGATAGAAGCTGAGAAAAGGATATCGAAAATCATAAGAACATTAGATGTAGAAAATAACATGGATGTGTCGATGGGTGGAAACCTGTTTTGGTGAAAATAATTGTTAATAAAAATATCAAATATCAAAAAACTATAAAAGTTTATAATGTTCATAAAGTGGTCAATATGAAATATATATATAAATTAGTTATAGTGGGAAAATATCACACATGAAATATTGTAAAATGCTAGTTGATTAATAAAAAATATGTTTAAAAAATATAAAAATAATGAAATATTACTCATAGAGAACATATATATAATCTATCCAAATTGGATTCACTTTAAGTTATGGGATCACGGGTGTTGCATTCATAATTTTAGCACCATAAAATGCATTAAAAAAAATAAATAAAAAATTAATTAGAATAAACAGATTAGGATAATGTTCAATATAATCAAAATTTAAACGTACATAGACTAAATATATAGGTTATTTTCAATATTTTTGACATATATCATGAAATCATAGTCAAAGAAAGAATCATAAACATGGAAGGCTATTCAAATATGAAAATAAGATATGTGGTCCTGATAAATTACATGAGAAGCAAGCATATTCAAAGTAAAATCATCAAAAAACTAAGATTAAATTATATTTTATACAGGGTAAATCAAATAATAATATAGAAGAATAATGTTATACAAATTATAGGTTAATAATCTACTAAAATAAAAAATGAAAAGAGAATAATTATATACTATAGAACACATAAAGTGTACTAGTACCTGGAAAATGGATTCAATAGATTCATGTAAAACTTTTTTTGAACCATTAAAATACAATAAAATTATAAACCTGTAATGGGTTGATTTGTGTAAAACTTTTTTCAAGTCAAATAGGTATGCATTAAGAAATAATATGGTGGATTTGATTATCGACTCACCTATATCAGTAGCGGTAGGAATTTCTTCTAGGGGGTGGATGTTGAGAAGAGGATATCATAAATCATAAGAACCCTAGATATAGAAAAGAACATGGATATGTCGATGGATGGAATACTATTTTAATGAAAATATTTGTTAATTAGAAACCCCTAGGTTAGAAATCAGAGGGTGATGTGAGGAAATAGAAACATCACAGGGTGAAGTGAGGAAATCTAATCACGATGTGAGAAACCCCTAGTGTATAAATCCAAGGTCACATAAAAGAGTCTGATGGTTTGATGGGAATGAGAAGGGAAACTAGAGATATGAAAAGGGGCATTTAGTTTCGAGAGAAAACAGAAGGGTACGTGAGGAGGGGTATGGGGAAGTAGAGAGGCAATGGTGTTTATTAGAATGGGGAGATAGTTCTACTCATTTGGAGGGTGGAGGGAAATTGGGAGTGGAGATTCATTGAGAAGAGGTGGGGATAGTAACCTAGAGAGCAGGATATAGAGTTGGGAAGTGGAAGAGAATAAGGGAGATGAGTGTGTTAGAGTGGAAGAAAAAAATTAGAGGTGAAATGGGTTATGAAGGGAGAAACACGTGGAAGGGGATTCACATATCTTAGTAAGTATAATAGATTTAATTTCTAGCTCAATTCCTCAACCACTGCTTTTCCATGGTCTTGGATTCAAAAGATTCCACATGGAAGCTTTTACTATCCACTGTCACCCTCATTTGACTAAATCTAACCTCATAAAACAACTGTGACACACTCATGTGATATAGTTTCAACACATAATTTAATGAAATTGGATGTATTTTTAGGTATACATATTTTACAGAAGTTACCAAAAAAATCCATAATCTTCCTCAACTCATATTTGAAAACCCAATTAGGGATCCTCAAGACCATGTAGAATAATTATGCATGTAAATAATTATTTTCATGGGTTTTTTTAGTGAATCACAATTTAGATGAGCTTTGGATATCCTATAATTTTTATGCATTGAAACACTTGACGACTTATTGTTTTTTAACCCTTATATGAAATAAACCCTATAAAGAATCACCCTTGCATGTGACACTTAATATAATGTAACTATAATGTGGGTCTTTTCTCTATTAAAGATCTAATTATAGACCCTCAATGTCAACTTCATATTTGTTCTCAATTTAGTATCTAGTTTCATTTTCTTTGAAATTGTTGAATTCTAGGGTTCTTCTTATTCAAACAAGAACGTCAACATTGGTAAAGATTTCTATCTATCTCAGTAGGTGGCTGGTGCACCAACTCCACCCACTATGGTAGGTGGGGATTGGTGAGGGTTGGTGAGGAGATTTGTATCAACCTTGAAACCTATCACTATGGCTATATAAGGAGGCCTTGGGGATCATCCTTCATTCATCAATCAAAGCCAAGATACATACTCTATCTAATGATAGAGCCAAGAGAACTCTATGTGATAGACATAGAGGTGTGGATAGGAAGTTTTTTAAGATTTTTTATTTGTGAAATAAATCCCATTTTTCTTTCCATTTTATTTCTCTATTATTCTCTATCTGTGATCATCAAATCACAATAGTGGTATCGAAGGAGGTTTCAATTAAACAGCAGTGAGAAATGAAGATTTTCCAGTAACTAAAAAATTAAAGTTGTTTGAAATTGTGTTTTTAAGGAATATTATGAAAGTTCATGTCGATCATATTCTAATAGTGCAAATGGAATCAAAAATGGAGGTAAAATGAGATTCCTAGGCTCGGTCAATGTTTGGTCAAACTTTAGGTGCTATAGTACCCCTTTACCATAGAATAAGGTATTATTATAATGCTGGTGACATTTTCCGGTGAGATTTTGGAAGTTTATATGATTCGTCACATCGGTGCCATATCATCACCACATCATTAGTCAATCTTGTCCATTGACACTGATTTGGTCATATCTTGATCAATTGGTGTCTGATTTCTACAATCCAAGAGTCAATTCCACCATTTTTTATCATTACGGATGCAACAGTGAGCTATATTTTTCAATATTATACACTAGTTTTTACATAATTTATATTAAATGGAGGGACCATCCATGTAAGGTGGTCAAGGGGATGGAAACAGACACCAAAGAGAGATCAGTTCTATATATGTTAGGGGACCATCATACAAGTGTTACCATTGTGTCATGGAAGAACACATAAAGAATAACTATCAAAGGATGATACAAGAAAATGATAAATTTAGTAACTGAAAAAGAATAAATGGATACACGTGTGTGACATTCTCCAAAGAAATCACGCTTTTCTCCAAAGATAAAGAAGAAACATGTTTTCATAAATCAATCCAGGACACATAATGAGTGTTCAATACTACATCATCATACCATGTCACTCTACATCATTATTATTTCCGGAATTATCAATCTTGTGACTTTTTTGCATTCAATACAAGAAATACTAGTTTAGTGGAGATTTTCTGCATGGGTGATATCCATGTCAAGATAAATTTTGGATACACAATCACCCTGAAAGATGTTTATCATGTTCTAATCCTTCGAATCATCCTGTTATCATGTATAACCTTTGATCGATAAGCCTATGACAACATCTTCAGCAATGGAGAATGGAAGATGAAAAAAGGTTCCATCATCATCGCTTGAGGACACATATGCAGTACATTGTAAAAAACTCATGTGAAGATATGTGAAGACAACCTCAACATGGTAGAAGGTGATACGTCATCCAATATATGGAATAGAAGACTCATCCACTTGAGTGAAAGAGGTTTATCTACCCTCATGAAGAATAATTTGATCGTTATTAACAAGGATTAATTTATTTATCCTTATAAATAGTACTTGTATGGGAAGCAACATATAGTATCATTAAATACTATTCATCAAGGAGATTAGAGTTGCTGGATCTAGTACACTTTGATGTATGCAGACCTATGGAGGTAGATTCACTAGGAGGTAACAAATATTTTGTATCCTTTATTAATGATGAATCTTGAAGGGTGTGGGTGTTATTTGGTAGATGAAAGACCAAGTACTGGAAAACATCAAGATGTTCCGCACAATGGTGAAGTGTGAAACTGGAAGGAAGTTGAAGTGTCTTCATTCAGACAATAGAGGAGAGTACACATCCAAGAAATTTGATTCCTATTATAGAAGTCGAGGTATATGACATGAGAGGACGGTCCCAAACACCCCACAACATAATGGAGTTTCATAAAGCATGAATAGAACCATCATGGAGAATGTTATAAGCATGGTGAGTTTGGATAAGATAACTAAGTCATTCTAGGGAGAATCTGTTTAGGTTTTATGATACCTCATTAACATATCACCATTGGTCCCATTGAATTTTGAGATTACACATAAGAGATGTCCTGGTAAACATCCCTCTTACTTTTATTTATGAGTATTTGGATGTTTGTAATTTTCACATGTATCTAAGTAGTTCAGGTATATGCTAGATGGGATATCTACTCCATTCATCTTCATCATCTATGGAGATGATGAGTTCGGATACAATATTTGGGACCCAAAGTAGAAGAAGTTGATCAGAAGTAGAAATTTTGTATTCCATGAGCCTGAATGGCCCGAAGGCCTTCATTTTTTATTGATTTTGATAACCCCTATTTCAAGGGATGAGAGGGAACCCTTACAAGGCTCGTAGGCTCAGAGATTACATGGCCCGTAGGCTTAAGAGATTACATAACCCAAAGGTCTTTAGGGAAATCAACCAGACTATCTACAAGGAACTGCCCCTCCCCAGCATCTGCATCTTGATAGTAGATCTCCACCTTTGCATGACTGTCTGGCTAGGATTCCCGTGCAAGAACAGGCTGGTACCGATGGCATAGCCATACCCTCTCATTCTGACAATCCATTTGGCTCTGCTCTGGTGAGTGTACCTGCTCTGAATCCTCTTCTGGGGATGCTCCTTTTTGTAGTGTGTCTGGGCCTGCATTCATGTGGCCCTAAGGCCTTGGGGTGGCCCTAAGGCCTTAAGGTGGCCCGAAGGCCTTGAGAATCAACTGGCCCAAAGGCCCTGGGTGGCCTGAAAGCCTTGCAGGACCCGAGAACCAAACCAGTGGCCCAAAGGCCCAGATGGATGAATAGTTCTGGCTGCTACAGTACATAACAGTGCCTGCTACAGTGCATTCTACAGTGCCTGCTACAGTGCCTACTACAGTACTGCTACAGTAACCCAGAAATATGTCTCCACCAAGATTTGATCCTGGGTCTCTTGGATGAACCTAGCGATTCCTCACCAACTGGGCTGAGGCTCTTATGCGTATTCCATGAGAACTAGACAATCAAGGACATTCAAAATCCAAGAATTTATCAAAGGGAAAGTGTCGAGTAATCAATTAATGATCCAACACTTGTACTTCATAACTTTTTAATGAAGAGGAGGTGGTGTAAGAATACTCATCAGCAACAGACCAGGAGGAAGTGGAGGAGGATATTGAGAAGGGGGAGACTCAATCATCTCCACAAGAAGTTGCAGAACCATCATAGGAACTTGGTGATGTTGTGAATCCCAAACCTAACATTTCATGGGTTCAAAGATCTTCATGGGGAAGGATTCTGTCAACCAAAAATTTGGATTTAGAGTACATGTTGTTGACTGGTGATGGGGGTCCAGAAGGATACCAGGAAGTTGTGTCTCATCCTGAAAAACTCATGTTGCTACATGCAATGGAGGATGATGTGGATTATTTTATGAAAAACCATACATACGATTTGGTGAAATGACCCAAAGGTAAGAAGGTGCTAACAAACAAATGGGTGTTTGGGATGAAGGATGATGGAATAAAAAAGGAGGTCAAGCCAAAATCATGGTTAGTTTTCAATAGATTCCTTTATAAGAAATCAGTTGACTTTGATGAGATATTTTTACCTGTGGTAAATATTGATTCAATCTAAGTCATTTTTGGATTTTAGGATAGCTTAGACTTAGATCTTGAATAGATGGATATGAAGACATATTTTCTTCACATTAAACTCTATGAGGAGATCTATATAAAGTATCTTGATATTTTTGAGGTTTATGGACCAAAAAAATTTGTCTTCAAATTGAATATGTGCTTGTATAGACTGAAAAAAGCTTTCAGATAGTGGTACATTATGTTTGACTCATTCATGGTGGGTCATAGCTAAAATCACACATAGGAAGACCATTATGTTTACATCCATATATTTTAGGATGGTAACTTTGTTGCTCTTCTACTTTATATTGATGACATGTTGATTATTGGGAAGGATGCAATGAAGATCATCCAGATGAAAAAGAAGTTATCCAAGTATTTTCATATGAATGAATTTGGGAGATCAACATATTTTATGGATATGAATTATTTGTGACAGAAATATGAGGTTGTTATGGTTATCTCATGAGAAGTATGTTGAATGTGTTTTGAAATATTTCAACATGAAAAAATCCAAACTAGTGAGCATTCCTCTTCTCGGCCATTTGAAGTTGAGAAAGAGTTCATTTCCGTCATCTAAGGAAGAAATCTAAGAAGAGCATATGATACCTAACTCATAAAAAATTTGAATCTTAATGTATACTATGATGAGTATAATACCTAACATTCACCATGAAATGGTGATCATGATCCAATTTCTCTCCAATCTCAGGAAGAAACATTATGATGTAGTTAAGTAAATTATGAGGTATCTCAAAGGTACTTTAAATCCATGTTTGTTCTATAAAAGAGATAAAAATATATTGTAGGTATATACAGATGTAGATATTGTTTTAGATCATAATATAATGATACATCATGACATATCTATAATTTTTAAGGAAGAGATATATCATGTAAGTCAAGGTTGCATAAGTGTGTTTCTTTATCCATGATGGAAGCAGAGTACAATGCTAATTTGGAAGATGGAAAGAAGATGTTGTGGATAAAGAATTTTCTCCAAGAGATTGGATTTAGATAGATGGAGTATAGGGTTTATTATTATAGTAAAATTTATTTTGACTTGATAAATAACTACATGTATCATTCCTAGAAAAAGAACATTGACATTCGCTATCATTGGATACACGAAGTGATGGATCAAAAACTGATGCAGCTTATAAAGATCCACACAAAGGAGAACCTAGTGGATATGTTGAAAAAGATGGTTTCTTGAGAGAATATAGACCTTTATAGATACTCTAGTGGATTACAGTTGGAGGGGTATAATTGATAGAGATTTCCAGTTACCTTGGTAGGTGGATGGTGCACCGATTACACCCACCATGGTAGGTGGGGATTGGTAGGGGTTAGTGGGGAGAGTTAGGTAAAACATAAAATCCCCCACCATGGATATATAAAGAGGCCTTGGGAGCTCCCTTTATTCATCAATAAAATATAAGAGAGATCCTCTATCTGGTGAGAGAGATAAGAGAGATCCATGTGAGAGTGATATAGGTGTGGATAGAGTGTTTTATAAGCTTTGTTCTTTGTGAAATAATTCCCATTTTCTTCCAATTTTATTCCTCCGTTATTCTCTATTCATGATCATAGAATCAAAAAAATCATGTAATAAGATTCTATATTAATATTTGTAAGGTATATAATTCTCAACCTCGAGGTTATTTGACCAGCGAAAACTCAACTTAGGTCTTCACCAGGTGTCGTCTTGTCTAGTTTTTACAACTACTAGAATCTATATCTCTATCTAGTCTATTTTGTGTTCTTTCACTTTGTAATATCGAAGTCCCTTTTCATATTCAATCATATTGGGTTTGGCTATAACATGGACCATAACACATGTTTGTGAACATTTCATACTTTACCCGAAATCAAACCCATATGAAATTCTTCTTCACAGAATTGGTTTGAAAACTTTAGCATCACTTTAACTTCCTTCAATCCACCTCCATAAAATTTTTCAAACTCTATGAAATAGTCTAAGCTTGATTTGATCTCCATAAATGGTGGTTCTGGTCATCTTATTTCAGTTTTGAACATTGAAAATAGTGATGGTTCTTCTTCCCAGTTCAAACTAATTTCATTAATTTTAAGAACATTGGTTTTATAGATTCAATTGGAATGGGATCTTCATCAACATTGAATGTCTTCTCATTATTCATATTCAACTTCAACATAGTCTTCGGAGTTAATCAATCTCGAATCAATATCTTGATTCATAGTTCAAGCTCAAAGTTGAATGAGATATTGGTTATGGTCAATTTTATTTTTCAGTTGCAGTTGATGGAATATCATGTGAAGTCAGCAGAATTTCAAGTGTTGTTGTTCTGAACCTTTGTGAAACTTCTATATTACACACAATAGGGAAATGTTTATGCTCATAGTCACTCTTCATTTTGTTGTGTGGTCACTAAATTCATTTTCCAAGTTTCAGTAGTTTTTTCATGGTTGTTATAACAAACAAAGAATAGTTACTTAATTCCATTAACAATTATCACACTCACAATCACTCTTCACCAGCGTGATTGATCCCAGCCATTATCAAAATTTATTACCCACAAATCGACCACACATGAAAAATACACCGAATAAATATTATAAGTAATGAATTAAACATTTAAAATTATATAATTAATAATAATTTTTACTAATTAAATTAATTATTAAATTAAATAAAAGGTTAAAATAATAAAATGTGAAATAAATAATTAAATTCATGTTTCAATAATTAATTAATTAATTAATTAAAAGACAAATAATGAATGATAAAATAACTAATAAAGAACTAAATTATAAACTAATGTTAAAAAAAATTAAATCATTAAATTCATGAGATTAAAATTTAAATTAAACTTTTATTAATTAACTAATTAATTAAAAATAAAAATAATAAAATGAAAAAAAAATATTAAACTTAAATAAACAATGAAATTAAAAATTAATATTCTAAAAGAAACTTCAAAAAAATATTCTCCGAACTTGAAATATTTTATAATTTAAAAATTAAAACATTCATAAAATATAAAATTCAATTATTAAACAATTTAATTAAAAATTACCCAAAAAATTATATTTAACCAATAAAGGAACATTTAAATATTAAAAGGAATCTTTTAAACTATAAATGTTATGTGGAAAATGCATGAAATAAATGTCACAAAAAATCCCCCCATGCTTAATATGTTTCTTGTCCCTGAGTAACAACTTAGTATAGATTTATTGAAAGAAAAATGAATACCAGGTTTGAAAAAAATAGTAAATAAACAATGAATTTATTTTCAAAAAAAAATTCCCTCAATGATTCCCACAAGAAAACAAAATTTGAATGTCCTCTCAAATTAAATATCTTCAGTGAAAAGTTGGTTACTATTTTAAAAAAATGATTGGAAATTTAAGAATTTAATATGAATTTTTAGCACCTGCAACACTGTAGCGGTGGTGGGAACTACTATTGGAACTGTAGCAGTTCAGGTACTATAGAATCAGTATTCACCAAAGTGCCTTTAGGATAAAAAATATGGGCTTCATGTCCAAGGGTTCTATGGTACATGTACTGAATAAATAATGTTTAATGGGTGAGTTATCCCCTTGGGAGGCTATGGCCTGCATTTTTAGCTTGTGTGTGAGGTGTGTGTTTGATTATAATTGTACCCCAAATCATATAATATATATATAAATAAAGATATTAAAAAAAGGCTCTCAAGATGGATTAATATTTTCATTTAATAATCAATTTGGATGAATATATTATGATTTAAATTCATATTAAAAATATTCAATGTCAGTGATAATTTTATAACATTTTCCAAAAAAATATTGAAATATATTTTTTTAAAGAGGATAACAAAAATGATTTACCTAATAAATTCCAAGATGTAATAAATATTAATATCCTCTAAGTGGCATCAAATCCCTTAAATTTGAGAAAAATTTCCACCTAGTAAAAAATGCTTAAGTGATTCTTAAAAACACACAACTTTAGAAAAATGGGTTTCTTTATGGGTTAACAGTGAATTATAGTTCAAATAAATTAAGAAACCTCCCCATAAATAAAAACCAACATTGTTCCCAACGATTAATCTAAAAGTTAGAGAAAAATGAAAACTAATTTTGTTTAAATAGATTTACAAATGAAACACTAATAAAAAATTTTGTTTAAATGGGTAATAGGATAGTTCATAGAAGTTAGAAACACCACTCAAAATAGAAAAAATTTCACAAGTTTTATTCTAGACTCCATATAAAATGATTTTCCATAAGGTAGAATACATCAATAGAGTTCACGAATGAATTTAAAAGAAAACTACTAGCATGAAATTGAAGCAATACATTTTTCAGAGGTAATTGGATGAGTAGTAGTGTCCAAAAAAGATTATAAAGAGTTTAAGAATGAAAAAAATCAATATAATCATAAATAAAATGATGGGAAGTAATAAAAATTAATAAGTAAAAAACAATCACTTCCATGTTTTAAGATGTTTTATCAATTTATAGAATTTTTTTTAACCTCCCTTAAAGATATCATTATGTAAATCATCTGGTTGAATATTTTAAGCTCATATAAAATGAAGAATTTAACATGAAAAACTAGAATTTAAAGCTCCTAAATAATATATCTAGAGAGAGAAAACTAAAGATTTTATCCATTTGGAATTTCCAATTGTTTCTCCTTCAATATTGAAGAACATTTTCTATTGATGAATAGATTCAGGAAGTATCCATCCTCTCACATAGCCAATTGATCTTTTGTGCCCAATTTTTACCTTCAAAATTTCATAACCAAATAAACATCACAATAGATTCACCTATTATTCCAACACTTGTTTCTAAAAATATGGAATATTCTAATGATAAATAAGAAAAAAAAACTTAATCAGTATAATTTTTCAACAATTGATAGCATCACACAATATAGTATTCAAATAGAAAACACAAAATCAAAAACATAATGAAAATTGAAGGGTTTCCTCACATTCAATGCTAGTTATATATTCCCCCATTCAAACTCAATCCAATAAAGGATCTAAACATGATCAATCAATGGGTTAAAATTATTATTAATTGATTAATCAGTATATTCTTTGGAAAATTTATCAAGTTCACTAAAATTATCATGTAACTCAAAATCTTGATGAATTATTCTGAAAAAATAAGAAACTATAGGACTAATACCCCTTCCACTAATACCTTCAGAACCCAGATAATCATTTAAATAATCAATAAAATAAGAATAAAACATAGTGTTAACATCAGAATTATTATCCTTACATTTTATTTTTTTCACCCTCACTTTATTCTGCACTTGATGCATTTATATATTTATAAAAAGATACATTAGTTGTTATAACCATCTCACTGAAAACCTCAAAATTAATCTTATAAATAAATTACATGGGTGAAGTATGGGAAAAAATCTAGCTTATCTAATAACTTTTCAAATCCATCGACAAAAAACTCATCATTCATGTGATACAAAGAAGAAGAGACAGAACTATTTTCCACATCTGGTAAAATTTTCAAAAAATCCTCTAACTCACTCATAACTAATTAGGAAAAATCATTTTTAATTTTTAAAGGAACAACCCTGACCATAAAATTTTCCCCAATCTTAAAACACTCACTTTTAGCTTCATGATAATCTAACATAGTTTGTCACTTATCATGTTTATGGGAACATGAAGTTATTTCAAAGTTGGAAATAAGATATGACTCTGAACATTGAACATCATTATAAGAAATAATTTCAACTTGAATGTTTCAGTGTTGATGTAAAACTTTAAGGCCTTAATCAATGAATCTTATAATTTGACTCTTATGTTTCCCTAACCTTTATAGTTCAAGTGTGGTCTCATATTCAATAAAATTTTCTTCAATATTTTTGTAAAAAAACTCATTGATCAAATCTTAAAAATCATAGATATTTTACCTTATAAATTCATCTCTAAACACTTCCTTATAATCATATATTAGTTTATAGATCACCATAAGAGGGGGATCTTTGAAAACATAAAACCCCTATTTATCTTCGAAAACTTGAAGGGTCAATTTTCCTTAAGGGACATCAATAACATACCCAAAAATGGATAAAAATGGTATTCCTATAATTATTGGTACTTTTTTATCACACTCCATCTCAATAATAAAAAATTATATGAGAAATGATAGTTTCCCAACATTAACTAATAGGTCATCCACCATCCTATAAGGATAGGAAAGTGAACTTTCATCTATTTTTAGAGAAATAGAAGTCAGTTCTTATTCCTTAAGATCCAACTTTGTGAGTAAGGAGTAGGGTACAAGATTAATAATTTCACCTAAGTCATAAAGAAACCTAATGTCCACACTCCCACCAATTATAAAAGAAATGAAAAAATGTCTCGTCCCTTCATTTTGAGAAGGATATTCTTTTGAACTATGGAACTACACTCCTCACTCAAATTTGTTGTTCAATTATCATCTGAATCTCACTTATTGGATAAAAATATATTAAGAAATTTCAAGTATGGCAGAATCTTATTCAAAGCTTCCAAAATTGGAAAGTTAACATTAATTCTACTAAGTATCCAAATAAACATGAGTTAATCAGGTTCATAATTATTTTTTCATCCTTTGTGAAAATGGTATAGGAGGGGCATAGTTTTTCAAAATAGGTGTATCACTCTACTTCTCCTCAAAACTAAACTTTTTCTTTACTTATTTAATCAATTCTATCTTCATACTCTTATATTATTTGATATTTTTTGTTGAAGACTTACCATTTTTCACACTAGAACTTTATTTCCAGATTTCTATATTTTGAGTTTTCTATGTTTTAATTTTATTGATTCATCTAAAACATATAGTTAAATATATATAGGTTGTTTACTAGATTTTTATTGAGTTACAAGGTCTTTTATAGTAATTACAACCATGAAATTCTCCTTGGGATTCATCATAGTGGTTCTAGGTAACTTCACATTATCTCTCCCTCCTAAGTCCCCTGCATGTTGTCCCATTTATAATTTAATATTATGGATTATATAATTTGTGTCAACCCTATATAAAACATTTATATCATTTTTTTAATCTAAATAAAATTTTTTAGAATAAAATATTTCAATAAAATATTCAAACATTCCACTAACATCAACTTGAGAATATGAGGATTCGGTATTGAATTTGTTCTAAAATTAAGGACTACAATGTTGTTGTAAAACATGAGTAGTATATTGATTCAAAAAACCTTGATCATTACATGATAATTTGGGAAAATTTTGGTAACTATCATTTTATAAATTCAAAAAATGATCATTGAAATATTGGTTTTTATCCCTAAAGTCAACAAATTAGGCCTTCTCTTCGGGATTCATAGAGAGATCAAAGTTGGGAAGCATGTTAGAGATTGATCGTACATCCCATAATGACAAAACTATACCGTGGGTTAATTTTCATTAACTACAACATCATGTTTATTATTTTTAGATTTATGATTGACCCCCTTTTGTGTTCACTTGTGATGATTTTTTTCAGAAAGTTTTTTAAAAAAAAATTGAGTTCATCAACAACTAAATCAAAAAAAAATCTCCATCACAAGATTGATAATTTAGATTTTGATTGTATCATGTAAGAGAATTATATAATGTATCCATCAGTAGATAGGGATCTAAATAATGAATGGTAAACTATCTAATTAAGGATTTATACCTATCCCAAGACTCATAGATAATTTCAACCTCATCCTAAAAAAACTAGTTATTTTGTGTCTTGCCTCAATTATTGTATTCTTGGGATATAATTTAGACATAAAGGAATTGATAATTTCATACTAGGATTAAAATATTTCTTCATAAAGGTTATGAAACCAAGTCATAGACCTCACCTTGAAAAATAGTGTAAAAAACTCAAGATCTAATCTAATAACTCAAACCTCATAGAGGCAGTTGTTGGATAGAACTACAATAATATCTAATAAACTCTTAAGAGCCCTTTGCAAGAAGACAAGTGAATGATGGATACTTGGAGATATGAGATCTCATGAACTCATAGTTCCTAGACCTAGGATACATCCTTATAAAATATGGATTAATTTATATAAAAGTAATTTGAAACTATCTATGTTTAGGTCTCTCGGAGGATGGTACTAAGGGGTGGTTTTTCATTCTGGTTTTCATTTAAATTTTTAGGTCTTTAATTTACAAGATTTGTTATTTTAATTTTTTTTAATTAAAGAAAATTAGTTTTTAATTATTCTAGATATTGGAGTTTCAAGCACTACTTTATATTCTCTTGTGTACATGAAAAATTAGTAGAAACAATGAAGAAGTACAGAACATGTAACAGTTTCTAGAATTATTTTAATATATTTTTTTAATATAATGTTTTATTTAGTTTATATATATATAATTTTTTGTTTGTTTTTGCAAGTTTTTTTTATTTTATTTATTTTCTTGGTACTCACATGTCTTTCCTATCAATGATGAAGAAAATCAACACACTTATCATTAAAAAGGTGAAAATTTAAATATTTTAAAATGTGAGTTCCATTACTATGCACGCTATAAGAGAAAATAGCCCGGGGACTTGACCCTACGACTAACACCCCACACCCCAACCCCCCTACCACCCCAGCCACCAGTAGGGGTAAAAATTTAAATATTTTAAACCTACCTAAATGAGTATAGATGCAGTAGAAGTATCATAATCCATGGGGAAGTCTTGATATGAGTGTGTGTGATCAGAAAAATAAATACAAACTAAAAAAACTCACAAATCAAATAAGAAAATTGGGAAAACAAGATGTGAAGTTAAAGTGAAGAGAACATGCAGAGTCAATGCAAGGAAAACTAGGGTGAGAGTGGAAATAATTGATAGGATTATGGTTTTTTACCTCTTTTAATTGACTAAAAATTATTCTCTAATCCTACTTGATTTAATTACAGTTATTTAGTGTGTAGAGAAAGAATTGATATTCACTAAACTCTTTCCTTAGTTAACTTCCATAGATCAATGATTTTTCTTGAGTCCTAATATCTTTATCTAATCTTTATAATTAATATATTTATTATGTATAAGATAAATATATTTGTTTTCCAATTTTTTAATACTTCATTTGATGATCAATGGTTGATTAATTCTCTACTATCACTCATCATTTTTTGAGTAGCATGAAATAACACTCATAATTGAACAAAGAGGAAAATATGAACTTAAATTGCACTAAAAAATTATATTAACTAAATTTAAAAGTATTTAAGTATTTCAATCCATTTTATTCTTAATTCCTTAAGAAATTTTTTACTCATGTTTACAGAAATAGAGATTCAAAAAAGAAAGAAAATAGGGAAGAAGAAACTTCTCTGACAAGATACCCTCCTTCCTCAAGCTCTCACTCTGGATCAAGTTCTTATCCAAGCTCTATCATAAACTATTTATAACTTCTTTAATGATTAATTAGTCCTTTATTTTCTCTAATGAGATTACTTGCTTTTATTTAATTTCTAGCTCACCTCTTTGAGCACCCACATACCATAGTCTTTCCTTCAATGAATTCCATGTGGTAGCATTCACTATCCATAATCACCCCAAGTGACTAAATATAATATCATTAAAAAAACTATGACACACTCGTATGAGTCATTTACGGTACAATATAAAATAAACCTGGATGTATTTTTGGGTTCCAAAAAAAATCTAGATGTTAATAGAAAATTTCATACTCTTAATCGAATCTGTTCCTCATAGAACCATGTAGTAGAATTAGTCTCATAAATAATTAATTTTCATTACCTTGTGTAGTGTGGTCAAGTCCATATGAGATCAGTCTATCCTCCAAATAGACAATACTCTAGGAATTGTTATTTCCAACCCTTAAATGAAATCACCCTTATGGAGAATCACTCTTACATGCGACACTTGAGTTGAAGTGTTCTTGTGTGCCCCTATATTGTTGTAATTTAATTAATGTAATATTATTGAAATTTAATTCCTTTAATTATTTTATATTATGTATTCATATTTTATTAATTATTTTCTATTTTCATTGGATGTGTAATCCTTACATGGGACTTTTCACTTTAACCACATATATTTTGTTTACTGGAAATATATGTAGTTTATTTACCTGTTTAAGTGGTTGAACTTGGATCATTGGTTTTGGGTGATCAAATGGATGTGGTTGGATCCATTTGTGTTCGTTTGACTTATCTTTGATACAATTCACCTCTTTTGTGCCAATGTAATGGTTCCATCTGTCCTTTACACTGTGTCACCTTCTGTTAGGTGAACTGCCTCTATTTTCTCCATCGTCCATGTTGTGTTCATCCCACGGCTCTCAATATGTCGCTTGATGATCTACTAACATGCAATGATTTCCCCCACTGGTCACTTGGATTGGCTTAATCCATTCTCTTTGGTTCAAAGGGTTTTGTTTGGTTCTGTGAGAGTATTTCCCAATGATTTTTCTTCGGCGTCCAGAGGGGTTCTTAGAGAAGAAGAAGGATAATTGAGGCATTCTGTCCACCCACACTCCTCATTGTTGAAGTCATGCCTCCTATTGGAACCATATTCCTTCTCTGGTGGAGATTCAGTGGAGATCTACTTAATCTTGGTTTTAGGTTGATTGTGTATCAAATAGGTTCCAGATCTTGAATCCTTTTCATCATAACCAGGTTTCGGTTTGGAATCTTGGATATGTAGTGATTTATTTATTTTTTCATGTATATATGTGTATACTTTTTGAGCATGTTCATGAGTTCTTCCAAGAGTGGATAGTATTGACTCTAAGTAATAGGTTTTACCACTTCCACCTAGTTCAATAGGACCGGCCTCCTCATATAGCTTCACTGGTATTTTCTTCATGATTCCTAGAGTTTGTATTTCTTTTCTGACCTTTTTCTTGGTAATATAAATACTAACCTAGGTGGTGTTATTACCATGAATGTGCGATCATTATTATTCAAATCACATTATATCTTGTGTTATTTCCTTTCAATTATTTATTATTTTGTTCTTCCAATAGCTCAATTGAAAAATAAATTTGTTCTGTTTCTTTGTCACCAACCATTTTTATTGCATTATATCAAATATGTAACCCGGAAATACATAACAGTTGGTCCTAGATGTTCTAAGGGTTAATTGGTTAACCCAAACAAGTGGTATCAGAGCCTACTATAACATAGATAATGGGTTCTACTAAATTTTATATTGATAAATTTGATGGTGAAAATGATTTTAATCTATGGCGAATTAAAATGAATTCCTTATTGAATCATAACGATTTAATTTATTCTCTTGTTGGATTTAAAAAGAAAGTCACCACCCTTTCCCCAGATGGATAAACTGCTATAAATTTTTTTATGTCCCTATAGAAACTCTTAGGAAATCCCATAGATTAATTCTTGTATATTTAGGAGATAAATTCCTTGGAGAGGTTGCATATGAGTCTTCTGGTACTCGTATATGGTCTATACTTGAAACCCATTTACATGAATAAGTATCATGTTGGTAGATTATAAAAAAAATGCAATTATATACTTTCAAAATTTATCTTGGAACTACAGTCAAGATACACATTGCTGAATTTAATAAAAAAATTGTTGATTCAATAAGGATATCTTATGACTTCTCCATTCTTTATGGTTTTATGTTTTTAAAATCACAAACACATTTTCTTAAGTTCTAAATACTTTTCTAGTTCTGTATTTTTCTTAAGATCTGGAATTTTCATTCCGTTATGCTTACAGATATATCATTACGTTTTGTCATTCTGTTAGACTTACAGATCTTTCATTCTGATTTTCCATTCTGTTATACTTACAGATCTGTCATTATGATATGTGATTCAGTTTTTATGATTCTGAATCCGGTGTATATGTGATTCAGTTTTTATGATTCCGAATTCGGTGTATATGTGATTCAGTTTTTTATGATTCCGAATCTTGTGTATATGTGATTCAGTTTTTATGATTCCAAATCCAGTGTATATGTGATTCAGTTTTTATGATTCTGAATCCGGTGTATATGTGATTTAGTTTTTATGATTCTGATTCCGGTGTATATATGATGCCGATATTTAATACTGATTCCGGTGTATATATGATGTCGATCTTCAAGATACTGAATCCAGTGTATAAGTGACTCCGGTTTTGTGATTATGATTTTGGAACAAATGAGATACCTATTTCACAATCCGATTTACTTTTCCTTATGATTCCGTTTTCTTGATAATGTTTTTCTTAAGAATCTGTCTTTCTGATAATGTTAGATTAAACAAATGTATCATTCCAATGATATCGAATTCTATGTTCTTAGACTTAACATTTGTCTTTAACTTAACATCATTTCTGTTACTTGAAATGATGTCGTACAATCTATTATAAAATAACCGTTGTATATTTTCCACATGTCCAGGTCCCTCTGAAATTTAAGGAAAAATATGATCGTTAGAGAGGATCTGACCATTGGGAAATTTTTCCTATAAATAAAAACCCATTTGAGTGAGAAAAACACTTCAAATTCGACAACTGACTTGAGAGTGAACAAGCTTGTGAAGTGATTTCTAGAGAGAGTCTCTTAAAACTCTCAGTGCTTCGTGCGGATCTTGTGAACAACTTGTTCAAGCGTGAACAACTTGTTAAGACTTTCTTAGTGTGGACTCCAATCATGCTGATCATGGGATTTTGGGTTTGGAAGACAGAGGTTCTAATTTCCTTCTAAGTTGAGGGCTTGCGGGGATAGCAAGACAGTTACTGATATTCAGATTGAGGGATTACCTGGGTTTGGGTAAGACAGACTTTCTTGAAAGTATAAATCAAGGAACCTTTATCCAAGGTTGTTGGATACCCTTCTATTTGGGTTAAAATAATCTTATTGTTACTTGTTTACTATTACAAGTTGTTTTAATTCCGCTGTTGTATGTTAACTTTGTTAAAGTTAGGAAGTATAACCTTCTTATACATTGTATTTCTGTTACTCTGATTATATTATAGATTCTATACAATTTAAGGTAGAATCTTTCCTTTAATAAATTATAAAAGGTTTCTTTAAGAGGTCTTGTGAATGTTTTTTTTAACCTTGTTAAACTTAACTTTAAAGGTTCCAAAGGAATTTTAAAGTATACAATTCACCCCCCTCTTGTATTTGAGCATCTCATTTTTACATATTCGATCCTACAATTGGTATCAGAGGTTGGATACCTCATACTCTGAATCAATCTAAAAATTTATATCAGAGGAGGTTATAAAAATACTTATATCCACATATAAGTTTTCTTGCTCAATTTTTTCTTTTATTAAGTTCTTCATATTTGTTTTCTTAAATTTTACTACTAATAAGTTTTGTAGAAAGAAATTTCTTTTAGTATGGCAGGTATTCATGTTGGATCTCTAGATAATCTCAATCCTACTAGAGCACCGATCTTCGATATAAATGACTATGAGTACTGGAGAGATAGAATGAAGACCTTTGTGATAAACACGGGTGTAGAAGAACCGGTCATATTAGACCTGATTGTCCCTTTCTTAAGAAGAGAGACAAGAAAGACAGGAATTCTGAAAGAAACAAAAAGAAGTTCTACAGATCAAAGCATAAGAAAGTATTGAAATCCAATGACACTTAGAGTGGTAGTGGTGGAGATTCTTCTGATGAATCTTCAGAATATGAATCTCATAGGAAAAATAATATTAGTCTAATATCCAGAGCTCCATTTCAAAATCATTGTCTTATGGCTAAGGTACAAACTGCCGAATCCTTAACCAATATGTCTTTAAGTGAAAATTTTCCAGATAGAGATTTTTCTTTAGATGAAGAATCTTCTTCATTAGATAATGATAATGATTTTTCTTCCTATGAGGAAGTTACTATATTTTCTAATTTGTTAGAAAAGAGAAATTTTAAAGTTTATAAGAAAATTGATAAAGCAGATTCTAGAGAATCTATTTTAACAAAAGAAATTTTAGATCTTTCCAAAGATCTTGATGAGAAAAATGTTGTTTTAAAAAATCTTTCTAAGAAACTTGAGGAAGTTAATTCTGAAAAGGATAAACTTTCTAAGAATCTAAAAAATCTATTTTTAGAAAAATATGTTTTAGAGAATAAACATAACTCTAAATCTATTAATCTTGAGGATAAGAATTTTTTTTTTTTTTGAAGAGGGGAAATCCCCTAAAAATGAAATATAAAGAACTCTTTTTGAGTGATGGGAAAAGGAGGAAGCCATTACAATGACAGATGAAAACATCTTAAACAACAAGGAAAATTTCAAAATAGTGATCTAAATTCCAGAAAATAAACAAACATCATAACAAGAACAAGCCAGAAATCTCTCTGCCCCCCTGTCTGAAAATGCAACAGTGAAATCAAACAAAGATGATGTGTCACCCCCTCTGTGAAGAAATGTGTCGTGATGGCAACAAAATCTAGGAAAAGCACTCCTCCATCTCACACTGAAATATGAGAGTAGGACCGGACGATAGGTACCATCACACTTATCTCTCTTTTGAGCCGCCCACCCAACGGTGCAAGCGAGAAACTCACTGCACAGTCAACCTGATGTGTCGCAAAATCCGCCAGAAAACACCATGCAGAAGTCAAACAGGGTTCCCATCCATTGAAAATGAGAAATGACAGTTGAATGATGGGTGTCAGCACACCCATCCCTCTTTCGAGGTCGCCCACCCGACGCAATCTGCAAGAAACAGTAACACGCCAACCAAATGCAGAGAGACAAAAGCCCAATTCCTACCACAACATTTTCATCTCATTGACAGTTCGATCCAAAAAATCCAGATTATCTGAAACACTGTCATCCCAATATGCCTCAAACGCTGAACAATTCTCAAAAGCCACGAGACACAGGAGCAACAAAGGAAGCAATGAAGCGCATCATGGAGAAAACCATAGCAACCAAAGACGCATCACAGAGAACTGGAGCATCCAAACGGTGCATCACTGTTGACAAGAATGACTATCGTGAAGCAGAAAATCAAAACATGGCAGCCACAAGGCACAAGAGCAGCAATGAAGCAATGAAGTGCATCATGGATAAAAAACCAGAGTATCTAGAGGCACATCACGGAGCACCGGAGCAGCCAAACGGTGCATCACTGTGTCAAAAGGCTGAGAGAAACAGTTCAACCACCAATCATCCACAACCACTGATGAAGCAAACATGAATGACTCGGCGAGGAGATCAAGTTGATGTACCAGATCTGAAGGGAAGGAGATCAAAGATCCACCACCAGCGGGCATCAAGAAAGGCATGAAGCACGCATCGCCAAAGCCACCGACATCGCCAAAACAGAGATGGAAAGATCCAAAGCAGACTACGAAAGAGGAGAAATCGGTCGGAGCCATCAAAGCTACAGAAAACACCTCAGATCCGAAAGGAATTACCAACTCTATTCCTCCTACCATCGCTATCGAGAAAGTGTGGCATCGAAGACCGTCGAATGGCCCCAGCCATCATCCAAAACAAGGCCACACACCACCTCTTTCCAACAAATGAATCTCTGTCACCTGTGAGCTCAAAGGGACATCGAATCAGGCCGAGGATGCATAGATCAAGACTAGATCTGGGAAGGTGAAGGAGTCCGACATCGAAAGAAAGGATGAAACGAGCAGCAAACTGTTCAGAGAGAGGAGAAATGGAATAAAACTACTGCAAAGGATTCCCAGAGGTTCGTCACAGCAGAGCGATGAAAAACACGAGCTCAATACAGAGAGGATCCAGCTCGAAATCGGCAAAAGGCACAGCGAAACTCTAGTTCGCCCAGAGCGGACGACCGGGAGAATGCGGCGCCATCGAGTATTCACTTCCTAAAAGTGTTTAACGGTTAACGCGTGTATAGTTAAGTCCTTACACCACCCGCGCACCACACCTCCCCAGCTAGGCCCAAGGTGGCCAACCCTTGGGCTTGGGCCAGTTCCCGCAGAGTCGAGGGGACGAGAGGATCGCTGGCAAATGGTGCATGTTTCCTTTGTGAGGACTCGAACCCAGAACCTCGACGACGGGACACCATCACCTTGAACCAACTCACCCAGCCCCCATGAGCTTGAGGATAAGAATTTATTCCTGAGGCTAAAATCTGAAATATTTTCCTTGAAGAAACTTCTTACAAATTTTACATCTGGTAAGGAAAATTTTGACAAGATGTATTCTCAGTGTAACACCCCGAGATTTTATGAAAAATATTCTTTTTAATTTCACTAATGTCTTGTGTTGTACACTACACCAAAAGGAGCTTGCACAACACGCATCCTTGATTTGACTTGCATTACACGCAATCGTGACCTTCCTCGATAGCGTGTGTAGTACGCAATAACGAGTTTCACTAAACAACAATATGCTATTAAAATATTATTAAAACTAGCCGTTATGAATTATAATAACCACTTTTTGAAATTTTCTAATTTTATTTTTCAAAATTTAATTCATTTTTGGATTCGTAATATCGAAATTAGCTTAGGGTGAAACTTTGGTGATTTTCGGATAACTTTCATATTTTGATGAATAGTGGAAATTACTAAATTTTAATTAAAAACAACTTTTTCAATCGAAATAATTAATAGTGATAAATTATTAATTTGAGTGGTTTTAAAGTATATTTAGAATATATTTTTACAATTTAATACAATGATGGTCGTTGGATGTAATTTCACATTTAAACCAGACATAAACAAGTGTCAATCTTTTGATAGTTATTATCTCTTAAGAACACGCTATTTCTTTTGACGACGGGAATCAATTTTTAAATTAATTAATGAAACTGATATGTTTTGAATTTGGTGAAATAGAAATCATTTTTGAGTTCATAATATCAAATATAGCTTAGGCCTAATTTTTGGTATTTTTCTGAAAACTTTCAATTTTTGATGAATAGTGAAACCACTAAGTGGTAGTTAAAAAACTGAATTTTTCATAAAACTTAATTTTACCGCTTCTGTGAGTGGAATTTCGAAAATCCGAGAGACACGGTTAATATCAAGGACAAAAATGTGGTTCAATGTGATGAAAATAATTTTTTGGTGAATAGTAACTTTTTACTTTTTTTTACCACGGTTAAAAATAAATAGGGTAATTATGGGTAGAAATGATATTATTATTATCCTAACACATGTCCTAATTCTATTGGACAAGTGTAATTCGACCAAAAACAAAATTAGGAATAAAATATGACCATTTAGGCCCACTTGGATTAGATTAGGACATTTATTATTAATTTATTTAAAGAAGGGTTAAAAGAGTTAAAATCAAAGTTTATTTACTAAAACATTTTTAATATGGGGTTATACATAAGATATATTCGACTATAAATATTCATTAGAAAGATAAAAGGATTTCCTAAATAATTATATTTTATTTATAATTTTTAGACATTAAATAAATTAATTTATTTATGACACAACGATGATGCATTAATTACCCTTTTAAGGAAATGTTAACATAATTGATGTTATAAATGCTCAAATAAATGTTATTTGATACTTTTTATGAATTACACTAATTTTCTAGGTTACTATGATATATTAGTGTTAATTTAATCAACTTGGTTCGAACATATAATTCTGTTATGACTTTCACAAAAATCATATATCAAATAGTGTCAAAATTGACACAAAATAGTTTTTAAATCAAATATTATATTATTAATTGTTATTTTATTCCTAAAAATCTGAGGTTCGGCCAAATGACTTATATAAGGATATATATATTAATAATAAACAACTTGGGGTTCGTTTGGCATGTTATAGTAAGTGTATTAACCAAATAGTGTAAGAAAACAAAAAGTCACGGTAAAAGTTAAATTATTTAACTTAGAGTTAAATCTAATTAATAAGGTTAAAATAATAACCTAAACTTGTCTAAATCCTATTGGTTGATAGTATTTCGACTCATCCCCACTTTACCTTCGAAATAAGACCCTTTGGAACCATTATAAACCGATTTTTACTTTAATATAAAATAATATTTTGAGATATTCCTAAGGTGCCCCTCTCCTCCCTTATAAAAGGGCACCTCCTCCCCCTTCTCATCACACCAATTTGAGCACTCAAGCTCGGCCAACCCCTACCAAAATCCCTTATCCACTTCCCTAGAATAATCCTAGAGGTCCTGGTCTTCTTCAAAGACCAATATTAGTTCCCTAAGTGGAGGATTTAAAGAGGCGTTTCAAAGAAGAGGAGGTTCGGACACTTACGAAGCAAATCGGACTTAAGGTAAGGAAAATATCACAATCTCATTTTTATCCGAGATTGTTTATACTTTGGAATTTACTGGGGTTTATTTTATCATCCACATCCATGTTTCCTAAATATTTAATATTATTTCCATCCAACTACAATTGTTTAAAACCTATTTTACCCTTTGGTGAGTTTTTAGTAAAAGATATGAAATGAATCTTTTGTCGTTTTTCGTACGATGTACTTTTTGACTTTTCCGAAAAAAGTACGGGAAGAATGTTTTCTTTTAACTTATACGGCATGAATGGATTTTTAAAACATTATTTACAAGAAGCTTCCTTTACAAGTTTTCAAGTTTATTTTTAATCAACTTCTTTTAGTTTAAAATTGTATGACATGTTAAGAAAGGAAAAGTGTTTTTGAAGTAGAAAGGATATTTTCCTCAAGAATGAAGTTCAAGTGTTTTATCAAAATTATTTTCCATCTAAGATAATAAAGGGTTCTGTTTTTATCCCTATTATTACATTGATTTGATTATGTTGTGATGGAATTATTTTTATGAATTCCTTTATCATATATGAATTGTTTTATGATGTCATGATGTTTAAGATTCCCATTTTTATTACATGGGTTATGCAATGATGTATGGTTTATGATTTTTTGGCACACATAAGAATGGTATCATTATGAGATGGGTGGGACCTATATCTCCCTCCAATGCATTGGGTAAAGATTTTATATCTCATGAGATAGACATGGCTGGAATGGTAGGTTATACCGGTTCAGTGAAACAGGACTGAAACGAGGGTTACTCGATTCAGAAAAGGGACTTTGTCCACTAAGATAGTCTTGGCAATGAGTCTTGACTAACAAGAAATGATTCTCTATGATTATGTGTGAATGCCACAAAGTTTCATGTTTTAAGTTATGATTATTGTGATTACATTTCAATGCCATGATTTACCCCATGTTATGAAATTATGATCTCTTTTGCAGGTTAAGATTTCCAAAAGTTATGTGCTCATGTATATGATGTGATTGATATTTCTTTTTTTTACCCTTATTGATCATTTGATCTCACCCTTTTATGTTTTCTTTTCCCCAGGATATAAATAATGGTTTTAGGTATAAAAAAAAGAAGATCTTTATGGGAGATTTTGAAGATCTTTCACCACGATTAGAAGATTATATTCTGAGTTTCCAAAGACACTAAACTATTACGGTCCTTGTGTGTGTGTTTTTGTTATGTACTAAGTATTCCGCAAATGTAATGTAATGTCAATGTACGTCAGGATTCGGGTCTGTACAGTTGGTATCAGAGGAAATGTTTAGTCAACCTTTGGAAACTAGGATGCGAAAATGTTAGTGAGATCCCTAGAGATATTTCTAAGGTATGTCTAGGGATGTCCCTAAGGTTAAGTATACGTATAGGTTATAGTACTAGAATTACGCTAACGATCATTGAATTAAACCTATGATGTTAGATATTGAAGTTACTCCCCCTTTATTATGTTGTTTTACCTAGTATGATTTTTTCCTCTCACACTATTCTTTTTGGGTTTTAGACGATGGATGGAACCCGAAGGAACCGTGTTGATCAATGCAATGATTGCCCTCCTGAACAAACAAATGTTATGGGAGATGGAGTGCAAAATCTTATTGCTATACTTACACAAGCTATGAATCATTCTGGACTTCCAAATGAGCAGATAAGGGAACAATATTCTATTGAGTCCTTCACGAGGCAACGTCCACCTTCTTTCAGTGGGACTTCCGATCCACTTATTTTTGAACAATGGATCAGTACCACTGAAAAGATATTTTCAGTTCTTCAATGTTCTGAACATGATAAAGTCATCTTAGCAGTGTATCGTTTGGAAGGTGATTCTGATCAATGGTGGAATCTTATCAAGAATACGAGGCCAAGAGATGAAATTGAGTCCATGGAATGGGACGAGTTCAAGAACTTGTTTTTCAGTAAGTACTTCCCTCGTATTCTTCGAACAAATATGGAAAAGGAGTTTCTTGAGCTGAAGCAGAAGGATGAGTAATCTGTTGGTATATACGAAGCAAATTTTACAAGACTTGCAAGGTATGCATCTGGCATTATCATCCAACCTGAAATTAAAGTTGATCGATTTTTCAGTGGCTTAAAACCAAGTCTTCGAAGGGCATTAGCTATAAGAGACTTCAGTAGCTATGAAGAAATTGTGCATTATGCTATCAAGGTAGAAATAGAAGTTGGTGTTACATATCCATCTCATGGTTTTGAAAAGAAACGAAAGATGGAGTTCAAGGAGAAATCTCAAAATAATGGTGAAAAGAAGATAAATGTTTCCTTATGCACAAAGTGTGGAAAGAAGCATGGTGGAGATTGTCTTAAAGGGACTAGAAAATGTTTTAAGTGTGGAAAAGAAGGTCATCGAGCAGCTGAGTGTCTAAGTAATGGAAAAAGGGTTTCTAATGATGTGAATAAAGAAAACACTGCAGAGAACGCACCACCAACACTTCAATGCTTCAAGTGCAAGGAAATGGGGCATTATGCTAATAAATGCCCTAATCCAAGGGTTAGTGATGATCGACATGAGCAACCTCTTAAGGCAAAGGACAAAGGGAACTCACATGCAATCACTATTGGCGATGTTGAATATGACAACGATGTGGTGGAATGATTAAGTGTTTATGTAATGGGATTCCAAAATAATGTTGTATCATAAAGTATTGGAATATTTATGTATTGGTCTAATGTGGTATTCAAAGTGATTGAGATATTTTTGGAAATAAGTTGATATGAGCATAATGAAGGAAAAATGAGAAAACGAAATGTTTAACAGTATTCATGAGCTCATGATTGATATAAGGACTAAGTGATATCATGGTTTGAGTATATAGAATTTTGAGGATTTTGGTATGTGGAAGGTGTTAACTTTTAACTGCATTCGTGTTTTCCCTAAGGTTCAATGAGTATTTAAGAGAATACATGATTAATGACTTTGAATGTTTGGAATGTGACCAACAAAACATATCTTATGATATATGGGGATCAATGATGGTATTAAATCTCTGGTAATCGTTTTCACTATGTTATGAGAGTGGACTGTAGTATTATGGATAAGCCTAAAGATTGGAATGGATTATGTTGGACATAAGTTAGTATTGTTTAAGGATAGAAGTTTTTTCGATATTATTGATGGGATGTTATAGTAATATAGTTTTAGAAAAAGGGCAACCTGCAGGACGGGCGACAGCCCGTCGCGTCGGACAAGGCTGTGGGAATCGAACCCACAATCGAAGTGCGACTGGCCTTTATCGCCTACCACTGGCCTACAGGAAGTCCCTGGTTAGTAGAAAATAGTTTTATTTTATTAATCGGTATGATATATGAAGTATAAGTTCATTTTTGGAACCATATATGATTAACCAAAATATGGACTTATAACTTTTGCTAACCTTTTGTTTGAAAGAGATGGAATGACCCGTCATTCTATCACATGATCTGCTAACACTTCACAAATAACAAATTCAACTTCATTTATTTAAGAGATGAAGTGGAAATTGTTTAAGGCACGAACAACAGTGAGATTGTACCAAAATAAAGTAATTATTTATTCTAATTCAAACTCTTCAACTTTAGGGAAATGATCTTGAAAACCAAAAATGTTGTCCTAGTGCTCTTATATCTGATTAATCAGATGGTACCTTAGATCATCACAAATTTATGGATTTTTGATTGTTGGCTTTTCCATAGCCATGTTCTCTACCACTCTCCATCAGAACATGATGGTTAGATTTTTCTTCCATATCTATATTTTCACCTATGTGGAAACCCAGTGATTAGTTTATTTGGGTAACCGTTACATTTCATACTTTTGTTTTTAAAGATTGGTTTTGGTATTCCTTTTTACGATGTGGGTTTCTATTAAATAAACTTTCAAGTAGTAAACCATTTATAACCCCGACGAATTTCGAGGGCGAAATTCATTTTAAGGGGGGTAGAATTTAACACCCCGATATTTTATGAAAAATATTCTTTTTAATTTCACTAATGTCTTGTGTTGTACACTACACCAAAAGGAGCTTGCACAACACGAATCCTTGATTTGCCTTGCATTACACGCAATCGCGACCTTCCTCGATAGCATGTGTAGTACGCAATAACGAGTTTCACTAAACAACAATATGCTATTAAAATATTATTAAAACTAGCCGTTATGAATAGTAATAACCACTTTTTGAAATTTTGTAATTTTATTTTTCAAAATGGAATTCATTTTTGGATTCGTAATATCGAAATTAGCTTAGGGTGAAACTTTGGTGATTTTCGGATAACTTTCATATTTTGATGAATAGTGGAAATTACTAAATTTTAATTAAAAACAACTTTTTCAATCGAAACAATTAATAGTGATAAATTATTAATTTGAGTGGTTTTAAAGTATATTTAGAATATATTTTTACAATTTAATACAATGATGGTCGTTGGATGTAATTTCACATTTAAACCAGACATCAACAAGTGTCAATCTTTTGATAGTTATTATCTCTTAAGAACACGCTATTTTTTTGACGACGGGAATTAATTTTTAAATTAATTATTGCAACTGATATGTTTTGAATTTGGTAAAATAGAAATAATTTTTGAGTTCATAATATCAAATATAGCTTAGGCCTAATTTTTGGTATTTTTTTGAAAACTTTCAATTTTTGATGAATAGTGAAACCACTAAGTGGTAGTTAAAAAACTGAATTTTTCATAAAACTTAATTTTACCGCTTCTGTGAGTGGAATTTCGAAAATCCGAGAGACACGGTTAATATCAAGGACTAAAATGTGGTTCAATGAGATGAAAATAATTTTTTGGTGAATAGTAACTTTTTACTTTTTTTTACCACGGTTAAAAATAAATAGGGTAATTATGGGTAGAAATGATATTATTATTACCCTAACACATGTCCTGATTCTATTGGACAAGTGTAATTAGACCAAAAACAAACTTAGGAATAAAATATGACCATTTAGGCCCACTTGGATTAGATTAGGACATTTATTATTAATTTATTTAAAGAAGGGTTAAAAGAGTTAAAATCAAAGTTTATTTACTAAAACATTTTTAATATGGGGTTATACATAAGATAAATTCGACTATAAATATTCATTAGAAAGATAAAAGGATTTCCTACATAATGATATTTTATTTATAATTTTTATACATTAAATAAATTAATTTATTTATGAAACAACGATGATGCAGTAATTACCCTTTTAAGGAAATGTTAACATAATTGATGTTATAAATGCTCAAATAAATGTTATTTGAGACTTTTTATGAATTACACTAATTTTCTAGGTTACTATGATATATTAGTGTTAATTTAATCAACTTGTTTCGAACATATAATTCTGTTATGACTTTCACAAAAATCATATATCAAATAGTGTCAAAATTGACACAAAATAGTTTTTAAATCAAATATTATATTATTAATTGTTATTTTATTCCTAAAAATTTGAGGTTCGGCCAAATTACTTAGATAAGGATATATATATTAATAATAAACAACTTGGGGTTCGTTTGGCATGTTATAGTAAGTGTATTAACCAAATAGTGTAAGAAAATAAAAAGTCACGGTAAAAGTTAAATTATTTAACTTAGAGTTAAATCTAATTGATAAGGTTAAAAGAGTAACCTAAACTTGTCTAAATCATATTGGTTGATAGGATTTCGACCCATCCCCACTTTACCTTCGAAATAAGACCCTTTGGAACCATTTTAAACCGATTTTGACTTTAATATAAAATAATATTTTGAGATATTCCTAAGGTGCCTCTCTCCTCCCTTATAAAAGGGCACCTCCTTCCCCTTCTCATCACACCAATTTGAGCACTCAAGCTCGGCCAACCCCTGCCAAAATCCCTTCTCCACTTCCCTAGAATAATCCTAGAGGTCCTGGTCTTCTTCAAAGACCAATCTTAGTTCCCTAAGTGGAGGATTCAAAGAGGCGTTTCAAAGAAGAGGAGGTTCGGACACTTACGAAGCAAATCGGACTTAAGGTAAGGAAAATATCACAATCTCATTTTTATCCGAGATTGTTTATAATTTGGCATTTACTGGGGTGTATTTTATCATCCACGTCCATGTTTCCTAAATATGTAATATTATTTCCATCCAACTACAATTGTTTAAAACCTATTTTACCCTTTGGTGAGTTTTTAGTAAAAGATATGAAAGGAATCTTTTGTCGTTTTTCGTACGAGGTACTTTTTGACTTTTCTGAAAAAAGTACGGGAAGAATGTTTTCTTTTAACTTATATGGAATGAATGGATTTTTAAAACATTATTTACAAGAAGCTTCCTTTACAAGTTTTCAAGTTTATTTTTAATCATCTTCTTTTAGTTTAAAATTGTATGACATGTTAAGAAAGGAAAAGTGTTTTTGAAGTAGAAAGGATATTTTCCTCAAGAATGAAGTTCAAGTGTTTTATCAAAATTATTTTCCATCTAAGATAATAAAGGGTTCTGTTTTTATCCCTATTATTACATTGATTTGATTATGTTGTGATGGAATTATTTTTATGAATTCCTTTATCATATATGAATTGTTTTATGATGTCATGATGTTTAAGATTCCCATTTTTATTACATGGGTTATGCAATGATGTATGGTTTATGATTTTGTGGCCCACATAAGAATGGTATCATTATGAGATGGGTGGGACCTATATCTCCCTCCAATGCATTGGGTAAAGATTTTATATCTCATGAGATAGACATGGCTGGAATGGTAGGTTATACCGGTTCAGTGAAACAGGACTGAAACGAGGGTTACTCGATTCAGAAAAGGGACTTTGTCCACTAAGATAGTCTTGGCAATGAGTCTTGACTAACAAGAAATGATTCTCTATGATTATGTGTGAATGCCACAAAGTTTCATGTTTTAAGTTATGATTATTGTGATTACATTTCACTGCCATGATTTACCCCATGTTATGAAATTATGATCTCTTTTGCAGGTTAAGATTTCAAAAAGTTATGTGCTCATGTATATGATGTGATTGATATTTCTTTTGTTTACCCTTACTGGTTGCGCCCAAATTTACCCTACGGGTAAAAGCGATCGATGTAGTACATGTAGGGGTCGAGTCCACAGGGACCGAAGAAGTAACCTTGAGACGCTATGATTTGGTGAAGGATGGGCTATGAAGTAGCCAACTTTGGTTTTGATTTTGGATGGTTTAAATAACACTAAGACACCTACGTGAATTCAATTTAATGAAAATGGGTTGATCTAGGATTATGCTCGGGGTGGATTGAATGAATTTTACTTCTTTAAACAATTTTGGTTTTATTAATTCTTGATGAATCCATTCTTCAAAAATAACACTACCTTCATCATTTTCTGGTTTGGTGCTTACTAAACACAATTACTAATCCCTTATACACTTAGAGAACCAAATTCATGATCTCTCCGAGGTATATGGTCATTTAGTAATTGAATTTATTTTGCTCAAACACAGTAAAGATGAAGAGTAGAAATAACTGAAGAATGGATGTCTTAAATTAATTATCCAATTAACAACAATTCGTTCATAAAATAACATTCAATCCAGCCTTTGCATCCTCCTAAGATCAACCCATTAAGGGTTTAGCCCTCCATTGATGGTATACTCTCAATGGTGGGAGGAAGATGGCTAACAAGAATTTGATTGAAGAAATTAAAACCGCGGAAATAACGAGCACTCCTCTGTGTGTGTGAATGAAATTCACACCTATGTGTGAACTAATTCACAACAACACAGAGATATCATAGTGCTTTGTGATTATAAAGTTTTAATAAATGAAATGGAAAATATATAAGAGAATAAGTTGATTAAGAACATAAAGATACAAAAAAAACTTACATGGAAATGGAAAACATTACAAAGGAAATTTGGAAGCAAAACATTACAATGAAACAAAGCATCCAAGATGATAAGAAAATTTTTCACCCCCATTCCCTTCACCAATAGCTCCTTATATAGGAATATTAGGAGCCTTAGGTACATCCCCCAACAATTAATTCACCCCCCAACAATTAATAGAGTCAAATGGAGGGTGAATAATCAAAAGGAAATTGATGTTTCGAATTTGACCCGGAAAACTGTCCAGATTCGTCCACCACATTGACGTGTGAATTAGATATTGAAGAAGGCCGAATCCGGAGGGGCTGTAGAAGAGAAATATCTTCATCCATCTGTCCTCTATGATCTGTAAAAATTTCAGGAACTTTCGCCCAGTCGTTTGGAAGTTATAGTCGAAATGGTAGGACGGATTTTTGAGCATTAATGACGAGTCCACCATTAAAATCTCCACTTCAGATCCCTTTATCATCATGAAAACATCCGAATTAGCTCCGGCCACAGTTGAATAAAATGATCCTCATATTTTTATATTTCTACTGTATATATTTGAGCTTCATTGGGCTTGGTTTCTGGGCCCCACATTTGTTTGATGGGCCTTAGGCCCATTATGCTTTTTCCAGCAAGTTTCTGCCTTCAGGCGCAAAATTCTCCATCTTCCTTTGGGATTCATCCATCGGACCTAAAAGATAAAATGTTCCAAAAAAAGTGATCAATCATATCCCAAAATTTCAAATTAAAATGATGAATAGTGTAATTTCCACAATCAAATTATTGAGTGGTCCCAAATTGACATTTTAAGCATGAATTGCACAATGATGGGAAATGAAGTTCAATTTATGAATTGGACTAAAATTGATGTTTATAAACTTTAAAACACATTAATATTAAAAACTTAACAATGAATATTAGCCACTTTAAGTGACTAGTCACACCCCCCAACTTGAGTTTTGCTAGTCCCGAGCAAAATAAATTACAAATATGAAATTGAAATCCCCTTTTCCAAAAACATTTTAAATACACATTGCTCACCCAAATATCTAATACCAAAAAAATTATGAAAACCCATCAAAATCATTTAAAACAAGCTAGGTCCATAAGCATATCCCAAGCCCAAGCCCATTCCTTTGTTCAAATTCATTGCCACATTTCATCCAATTCCAATTAAGCATGATAAAGTGTTGTGCATCATAAAAGATATGGGGCCCATTTTATTGTTCAAGGGGAAAAAAATGGAAGCACTAGGTGGGAATAACATTAAACCTTAAGATGAGTATCCCTTTTTTTTATTTATTTTTTTTTTATTTTTTTAACCACAATAGATATGAAAAGACTAACTCTGGGCAAGACAACTATGGAGTCACGATCCCCAAGTGCCGGACGCCACACATATTGTCAATTTCATGCTCTACAATAGAGATATAAAGCCTAACTCTGGGCAAGACAACTATGGAGTCACGATCCCCAAGTGCCGGACGCCACGCATTTGGACAAAACATTGCTCTATGTGGTCATTATTATTTTTTTCAATTTTTTTTTTGTTTTTTTTTGTTTGTTTTTTTTTTTTTTTTTTTTTTTTTGGATACTCAAATTAAACTAAAAGTGACCCCAGAACCCTATGCTATAATGAAAGGGACCCAAGAACTCAAATTTACACCCACAATCCAAAAGACGTGCATTGTGGCATTTTTATTAAGAGGATGAAAATGTAAACTTTGAAAAATCACATCGGACAACCGCACTTTCCAAAAACTATGCTCATGAACTTAAACTTGCATTAAAATCAGAATCAAGGCATGCAAAATTTATTTGATATCCAATTTTAGAGTTTGCAATGTGTCTTTATCATGTTTATGGTTAATGGAATTTTTTTTTCATGCATGTTCTTATTCAAAATAAAAATCATTTTTTATCCCCCCCCCCCAACTTAGAATAACACTGTCCCCAGTGTTTAAAGAGAAAAAAAAAGCTAGAAGGGGGTAGGAGAGGAGTTCAAAGATAAAATTGAGAATGAAAAACATGGAACAAATTCACCTGGTTTTTAAAGTTGAGGTTCATGATGCTCCAAATTACTCCTTTGATCTCTTTGGGGATGTAGGCACTTCCTTGATTGAACATGTATCAGCCAAAATAGTTCCTGAACCATAAAAAGAAGGACAAAGCAGACAAAACAAACAACACAATGATTTATTTAATTCCAAGTACCATCATTTTCATGTTTTTTTTAAATCAAACTAATGATACATTGTCTTCTTTTAAATTTCTGGGTAAGGTATTACTCAGGGATCACACCGCGTGACACGGATGAATACGGTGCTTCCCTTTCATACCCATCCATACTCATAAAAGAAGAACAGGTCAAAAGTTTAATAATTATTTTTTTTTTAAACCTACAAAAACATAAATAAAATAAACTGATGATACATTGTCTTCTTTAAATTTCTGGGTAAGGTATTACTCAGGGATCACACTGCGTGACACGGATGAATACGGTGCTCCCTTTTCATACCCATCCTTACTCATAAAAGAAGAACAGGTCAACAGTCTATATATAAAAAAAAGTAACAAAATTAAGAAGAAGGAAACAAAAGATGATTCCCAGTGATTGGAAACATGAAAACCACGGGTTGCCTCCCGTGCAGCGCTTTTGTTTAACGTCGTTAGCTCGACTTGTACCCCCCAACTTATCCAATTCCAACTTTCAAAATTTTAATTAACCCATCTTTCTCCACTTCAACAAGATTGAGATTGATTTTTTTTTTGAAATTTGTTTCGTATGAAATCCTATTTTCTACAATGATTGGTAAAATCCAAGGAATATCTAAAATGGTTGATCGTGTTTTATCCGGATTATTTCCTATGATTTCAAGGTTCATTCCTACATGGTGAGATTCTTGATGAAAATTGATGATAATTTAATGGTCTTGGTTATCATAAATAGAGGGATTATTGAGTAGGGAAGGAAGTATTAAAACATCGAGTTTAGTTTGATTGAATTTTCCTAAAGAAGAATGATAATTTGAATCAAAAATTGTTTCTTCTTTAAAAACATTTGAAAGAATTGGTTCCTTTTGAAAAGATGATTCATCCACAAAATTATCCATTTGAATTTCATGAGTGGGTATAGACACAATATTCGTTATATCTCCCAATGGTTCAATGATCGGTGATTCTAAAAAATTGTTATTGGAGCAATATTCCGAACACTCAATCCATGAAGACAAATTCTCCCCTTGTGAATTAATTTCATCCTGATTTAAATACCCTTCAACATTTCTTTGATCTTGTTCAGTTATCCCATATCCAAAGGTTAGTTCTTTTTTCAATTCATGGGAGGTTTTTGGGATAAAAGATTCATCTATCAATGATTAGGAAAGAACATCTTGAGTGGGAACAGATTCCTCAAAATTCTTAAAGCTTTGTAATTCTAATCTGAAAGATGAAACTTCTGAATTCATTTTTTCCATTTGTTCACACAATTTTTCAAGAATTGTTTCAGGATTAGGTTTGATATATGTTTGTACATCATGGAATTCCTCATTATTTATCTTTTCAATCATTCCTGATAGGTATGGAAATTGATCTTTTAAACATTCAGCATCCCATTGATTGTTCATGTTATCGGGTGTGTGGTAATCATTCAAGAGTTGATTAAAAAAGGTTGGAGATTCCCAATGTGGATTTTCAAACTGATTAAATCTTGAGTTTGTGAAGGGATATTGTTGATGATACTCCATTGGAGTTGAATGAAATTTGGATTTTTTTGGGCACATGAAAATAGAAAGGGGAAAAGAAAAGAGAAGTTAGGTGAGAATAGAAGGTGGGTGTCTAAGAAAACTTACTTGGGTCCCCGGCAACGGCGCCAAAATTTGGTTGCGCCCAAATTTACCCTACGGGTAAAAGCGATCGATGTAGTACATGTAAGGGTCGAGTCCACAGGGACCGAAGAAGTAACCTTGAGACGCTATGATTTGGTGAAGGATGGGCTATGAAGTAGCCAACTTTGGTTTTGATTTTGGATGGTTTAAATAACACTAAGACACCTACGTGAATTCAATTTAATGAAAATGGGTTGATCTAGGATTATGCTTGGGGTGGATTGAATGAATTTTACTTCTTTAAACAATTTTGGTTTTATTAATTCTTGATGAATCCATTCTTCAAAAATAACACTACCTTCATCATTTTCTGGTATGGTGCTTACTAAACACAATTACTAATCCCTTATACACTTAGAGAACCAAATTCATGATCTCTCCGAGGTATATGGTCATTTAGTAATTTAATTTATTTTTCTCAAACACAGTAAAGATGAAGAGTAGAAATAACTGAAGAATGGATGTCTTAAATTAATTATCCAATTAACAACAATTCGTTCATAAAATAACATTCAATCCAGCCTTTGCATCCTCCTAAGATCAACCCATTAAGGGTTTAGCCCTCCATTGATGGTATACTCTCAATGGTGGGAGGAAGATGGCTAACAAGAATTGGATTGAAGAAATTAAAACCGCGGAAATAACGAGCACTCCTCCGTGTGTGTGAATGAAATTCACACCTATGTGTGAACTAATTCACAAAAACACAGAGATATCATAGTGCTTTGTGATTATAAAGTTTTAATAAATGAAATGGAAAATATATAAGAGAAGAAGTTGATTAAGAACATAAAGATACAAAAAAAACTTACATGGAAATGGAAAACATTACAAAGGAAATTTGGAAGCAAAACATTACAATGAAACAAAGCATCCAAGATGATAAGAAAATTTTCCACCCCCATTCCCTTCACCAATAGCTCCTTATATAGGCATATTAGGAGCCTTAGGTACATCCCCCAACAATTAATTCACCCCCCAACAATTAATAGAGTCAAATGGAGGGTGAATAATCAAAAGGAAATTGATGTTTCGAATTTGACCCGGAAAACTGTCCAGATTCTTCCACCATATTGACGTGTGAATTAGATATTGAAGAAGGCCGAATCCGGAGGGGATGTAGAAGAGAAATATCTTCATCAATCTGTCCTCTATGAGCTGTAAAAATTTCAGGAACTTTCGCCCATTCTTTTTGAAGTTATAGTCGAAATGGTAGGACGGAGTTTTGAGCATTAATGACGAGTCCACCATTTAAATCTCCACTTCAGATCCCTTTATCATCATGAAAACATCAGAATTAGCTCCGTCCACAGTTGAATAAAATGATCCTAATATTTTTATCTTTCTACTGTATAAATTTGAGCTTCATTGGGCTTGGTTTCTGGGCCCCACATTTGTTTGATGGGCCTTAGGCCCATTATGCTTTTTCCAGCAAGTTTCTGCCTTCATGCGCAAAATTCTCCATCTTCCTTTGGGATTCATCCATCGGACCTAAAAGATAAAATGTTCCAAACAAAGTGATCAATCATATCCCAAAATTTCAAATTAAAATGATGAATAGTGTAATTTCCACAAGCAAATTATTGAGTGGGCCCAAATTGACATTTTAAGCATGAATTGCACAATGATGGGAAATGAAGTTCAATTTATGAATTGGACTAAAATTGATGTTTATAAACTTTAAAACACATTAATATTAAAAACTTAACAATTAATATTAGCCACTTTAAGTGACTAATCACTTACTGAGCATTTGAGATCACCCTTTTATGTTTTCTTTTCCCCAGGATATAAAGAATGGTTTTAGGTAAAAAAAGAAGATCTTTATGGGAGATTTTGAAGATCTTTCACCACGATTAGAAGATTATATTCTGAGTTTCCAAAGACACTAAACTATTACGGTCCTTGTGTGTGTGTTTTTGATATGTACTAAGTATTCCGCAAATGTAATGTAATGTCAATGTACGTCAGGCTTCAGGTCTCTACACTCAGATCCGACCTCATGGTAATAATTAGGGATTAGGTTATTCTCATGAAAAACATATTTTTAAAAATAATTATTTTGTTCCTTCTAGAGCCCCTTTTTGTACTAAATTCCAAAGTGGTGTGCATTGAAAGAAAAATTGTTCTTTAAATAAAGTTCAATCCCTTGGGTTTCATAAAGATTATTTTTTGTAACAAATATGGTTACCCAAGATTTTATTATCTAATAGTTCCAGATCCAAGCAAGTTTGGATTCCGAAAGCCTAACTCTTTCTTTTTCTGGAAAATGAAGGTAGTACCAACAACCTATGTTATATGGATAGTGGATGTTCTCAGCACATGGCTGGTAAAAAAGACTATTTCAATAAGATTTTAAAAAAAATGTTGGAAAGGTAACTTTTGGTGATAACTCTCAAGGAGAAATTGTCGGTATAGTTAACATTATTCTTCTTGGTAAAGTTATTATTTAAACTGTTCCTTTTGTTAAAGTCCTTAATACCTACTCTTTATTTTAGGGGGAGTACATTTGTTTGATTTTTTTCTCTTTCTTTTAACTCTTTTTCTTTCCTGAAGAAAATTTCAGATTTAAAAATTTTAGATTTGAAAATTTCGGATTTGAAAATTTTAGATTTGAAAATGTCAGATTTGAAAACTTCCAAGAAAAAGTCTTATAATACCGATAAATATCTGAGAGTACTCTAAAAGGTAATATTTCTTACTCTTTATCTTAAGTTTTAGTTGTTGGCATATAAAAATTTCTTAAATTCTGGTTTACTTTACTTCAAAAGATTAGAATTCATTTTTTCTATATCCATTCTCAACCGTCAGATCAGATCAGATTTTTATCAGCCGTCTGATTGTCTTATGGAAGTTGAAAATTCATAGCTATGTCTATATAAGGGGTTCCTCATTTTCAAGTATCGCACCATCCTTACTGATCTTAGTGTCGAAGTTCTGTTACCATCAAATATTTCGTTCTGAAGTTCTCCATCACCCTGAATGACTCTAGAATCCTCAATAGATCATATGCTGGTTAGCAAGGAGATTAAGGACTGGTCAATCTTTAGGTAAAGGTTAGTGTTCCCTATGTTCTTTGAAAAATATGACTCCCTTATTTCTAAGGTGATAAGATATAATGGATGGGAAGTGTCTGTATGGCTAAGGAGAAATCTTAGGATTCGGTTTATCCTAACCTCCTTATTCAATTCTATGAATTTGTTATGTTCTTTAAAAAGAACGATAAGGATATGTTTAAGTTCAAATTCTATGATAAATTATATACAGTTCTCTATAAGAAGGCAGCAAATGTTCTTAACATACCATATGAAGGGGAGGCTATTATTTTCTCTCAGAAACTTCTTGAGAAAGAAGGATATTTTGAAAAATTCAAGGATTTGGATTTTCTCAGTCTTAAGTATGTTAAGAATCCAAAGATTACAAATCTTAAAAAAACCACAAGATGGTGGCTCTCGGGATGCAAGGATTTCTTATTCCAAGAAAGGGAGATAAGGATTATCTAAAGATATGTGATATCTTTCTCTTAGATTTTCTTGTCAACTTAAAGAAGATCAACTTGGTGAAGTACATCTTTCTCACCATTCAGGAAATAAAAGGAGGAACCATCAGATCTCAGATCTTTATGTATCCAGCAACTATTTCCAAGATAATTGTTATGTGTCTTCAAGAACTGAATGTTCCATGCTGATCAGTCTCGAAGCCTTTCAATATTTTGTTGCTAAGTGACGACACTTTAAGGAGGATGAAAGTAGAGTTTATTTCAGAATCCAAAAACTTTGAAGAAATTGTTGTCCGGGACAAGGGTGATGTTCCAGAATATTCAAATTTAGTTCCTAAGAAAAGGAAACTTGATTAACCGGGCTTGCCAGTTCCAGTTCCTACTGTTCCGGGTTCAGCACCTCCTCCTGCAAAGAAACCAAAAGCTTATTCAGATACAATAGTTGCAAAGTGGAGAGAAATGGAAGCTACTAGAAAGGAAGGATATCCTTCTTTTGGTCTAAATCCTGCAGAGGAAAAGGATCTAAGAATCATGAAAGCTGAAAATATTGAGAAAGAAAAGAATGAGAAGAAGTTAAAGAATAAATCTTTGGAAGAGCAAGTTTGTCAGTATCTTCTAAAAGTTGTGGAAAAGAAATCTCAGGAAGGACCTGAATCTCAAGTTGTTCATAAGAAACTAGTGGCCACTCCGGAAATCCAAAAATCTAAGAAAGTGATAGACTTATCAAAACCAGTTCAAGAAATGGAAGATCAGATAATCCAAGATGATTATGGTGATATTTTAAGGGAAGTGGAAGATTATGTTGGAACTCCTTCGAGTTCAGGTTCTAAATCTGTAGAACAAGTCGAAGAAGATGTTGAAAAATAATTTGAGGAAGCAATAGAAGTTGAGGAAGAGGTTGAAGTTGAAGATGAAGAAGAAGTTGAATTTGAACTAGAAGAATAAATAGAGAAAGAATAGGTTAAACAACAAGGTGAATAAGAGGAATAATTTCAAGAAGAAGAGGGACAAGGAGGATCTTAACATCATGAGTTTGAAAAAAAAAGAATATGATTAGGGAGATCTAAATGTTTTTCAAGTTTCGGATGAAAAATCTACAGCTTGAGACCCTCTTAAAGGAAAGGATGTTTTTGTTGCTCCATCTGATAAGGAAACGCCTTAAAAGTGCTCTAAGAGAATAGAGATACCAACTTCCTGAACTCCAAGAGGAGTTGATAAAGGAAAAGATGTTTCAGGATCCGAGTCCTCTTCATCTGTTGAAAATGATTTTGTCAAACTATCTTTAAGAAATTTGGTCAGTACCATTCTGGTTCTTGCAAACATAGATTCCCAAAGTCAAATGATGCAAGAAACCCTAAATCAAAAGATGTAATTGACCAATATGCTTATAGACATGGTTGTAAATCAAGAATAAAACTTCAGTAATCTTTTGATTGATTACAAATCTCAGAAGGTGACTTATAAGAAATTATTTAACCATACCAAAACTATCAATGAAGAACTAAAACAGTTCTATGAATTCATGGATTCAACAAAAAGAGCTTTTAATACTTGTGAAACTGAGTTCAACAAGGTCAAGACATCAATCTCTGAGAAATCTCATCAACTCAATTCGGTTGCTCGATTTGTTAGCAGTGAGAAGGAAGTCAGAGCCAAATTAGAAAAAAAAGGTGACTACTCAAGAAGAAAGGATCTTGTCTTTAGAGAAGAAGAATCAGGATCAGGAGATCTTATTGAAAAATTTTGAAGAAGATCATAAGGAATTGAAGAAACTCAAAGCCTTGATAAATAAGATGTTGTCTGAGCAGAAGAAGAATGGATGATTTTTTTTTACATTCCGATGTTTTGTTGTAATGTAAACCTTATTTCTAAAAATTTTCTTAAGAATTTTCTTGCATATCTTTCTTTTGTTTTCGAATGTATAATTGATTAATCTTATAGGTACATCTTATACTTCTCCATTCCTTTTCCTCTTTTTGAAAATCACAAAGGGGGAGAATTTATTTAAAGGGATAATTTAATCTCTGAGAAGGAGAATCTATTAAGGGGGGGTATGGAAAGTAAGGATAATGTCCAAGTAAGGGGGAGTTTTCTTTTAAGAAGAAACGTTTATCTAAGGGGGAGATATTCCCTTAAGAAAACCTGACTTCAAAGATCCAGAATACGATCCTTGGGAAACATAACCTAAGGGGGAGTTAGTCTTATTCATCCAAAATCTTATTCAAAAGGGGAGATAAGTTTTTTTTATATACTTGTTTATCTAAGTCAATATATTCTTCCTTAGCAATGTTTTTTGTGTTTTCCAAAAAAAGGGGAGATTTTTGATTCAATAAGGATATCTTATGACCTCTTCATTCCTTATGGTTTTATGTTTTGAAAAACACAAACACTTTTTCTTAAGTTTTGAATACTTTTCAAGTTCTGTATTTTTATTAAGATCAGGAATTGTCATTCTGTTATGCTTACAGATATATCATTATATTTTTTCATTCTATTAGACTTATAGATCTGTCATTCTGATTTTATATTTTGTTATACTTACAGATCTGTCATTATGATATGTGATTCAATTTTTATGATTCCGAATCCGATGTATATGTGATTCAGTTTTTATGATTCTGAATCCGGTGTATATGCGATTCAGTTTTTATGATTCTGAATCTGGTGTATATGTGATTTAGTTTTTATGATTCCAAATCCGATGTATATGTGATTCAGTTTTTATGATTCCGAATCTGGTGTATATGTGATTCAGTTTTTATGATTCTGATTCCGGTGTATATATGATGCCGATCTTCAATACCAATTTCGGTGTATATATGATACTGATCTTCAAGATACCGAATTAGGTGTATAAGTGACTCTGATTTTGTGATTCCTATTCCGGAACAAATGAGATACCTATTTCACAATCCGATTTAATTTTCCTTATGATTCTGTTTTCTTGATAATGTTTTTCTTAAGAATCCGTCTTTCTGATAATGTTAGAGTAGCCAAATGTATCATTCCAATTATATCGGATTCTAAGTTTTCTTAGACTTAACATTTATCTTTAACTTAACATCGTTTATGTTACTTGAAACGATGTTGTACAATCTATTATAAAATAACCTTTGTATGTTTTCCACGTGTCTAGGTCCCTCCGAAATTTAAGGAAAAATATGACTGTTGGAGAGGAGTCGACCGTTGGGAAATTTTGCCTATAAATACAAGCCCATTTGAACAAGAAAAAAACTTCAACTTCAACAACTGACTTGATAGTGAACAAGCTTGTGAAGTGATTTTTACAGAGAGAGGCTCTTATAACTCTCAGTGCTTCGTGTGGATGTTGTGAACAACCTCTTCAGGCATGAACAACTTGTTCAGACTTTCTTAGTGCAGACTCTGATCGTGTTGATCGTGGGCTTCTGGGTTTGGAAGACAGAGATTCCGATTTCCTTCTAAATAGAGGGCTTGTGGGGATAGCAAGATAGATACCGATCTTCGGGTTGAGGGCTTACCTGGGTTTGGGTAAGATAGACTTTCTTGAAAGTATAAATCAAGGAACCTTTATCCAAGGTTGTTGGATACCCTTCTCTTTGGGTTAAAAGAATCTTATTGTTACTTGTTTACTATTACAAGTTGTTTTAATTCCACTGGTGTATGTTAACTTTGTTAAAGTTAGGAAGTATAACCATTATATAATTTGTATTTCTGTTACTCCAATTATATTATAGATTTTATACACTTTAAGGTAGAATCTTTCCTTTAAGAAATTAGAAAAGGTTTCTTTAAGAGGTCATGTGAATGTTTTTTTAACCTTGTTAAACTTAACTTTAAAAGTTCCAAAGGAATTTTTAAAGTATACAATTCACCCCCCCCCCCCCCCTCTTGTATTTGAGCATCTCATTTTTACATATTCGATCCTACAAAAATTGTTAGATCTATCCAGGATAAACATTAAATTGGATGATGAAGATTAAGCCATAATATTGTTATCTTCATTAGATGATGCCTTTAATTCTGTTAAATATTCTATGATGTATGGAAAATACACCCTTAACATAACATCCCTATACTTTTACACATATTATTACATGATCTTGATCATAATTAACCATTAAATACAAACCAAGGATTGTAAAGTCTAGTTTCTTTGGAGGATTAGGTAAATAAAAATGATAACATGAAAACAAAATAAAAAACAACTTTTTTTTGATATTAAAAATGAACTCTTAACACCCTTTGATCCCTTATATCTACATAGGATAACCTAGGGAATATATGAACAAATGGATGAGCTAAAAAACCCAGTAAGGTAATAAACATAAGAATTAAGCATATCACATGGTTTAGAAGGCATAACATGATGACATAAAAAGGAATAAACATATGGAAGCATAACATAAATAACATGGGATCATATAATCATGGAATCATAGTAATGTAGAAGAAACATAAAATATAACATAATCATGAGTTGAGGTGCATTTCATATGGAGGAGCATGAGTCAAGGCTAACCACCAAGACCGTTGCACATGGAGCATGAGTCAAAGCTAACCACCAAGACCGTTGCACATGAATTCTTATGAGACTAAACATTACCCAATGAATTGGAGTTCTATCTGGGCGCACCCATTATAAAATTTTCACGAATGTGTGTGCCACATGAAGAATCATAAATAAGAAATCAAACATAAACATAAGGGTTACCCATGAAAAGAATTGGGTATCATAATCATGTTAAAAGGCATATCAAAAGGGAATATCATATTGGTGTCCATGAAAGAATTGATTTGAATCTACATGGACATTAATAAAGGAAAATAGACATATATTATGATAATTGATGTCAAAATGAAGTGAAAACATGTAAAAATAGTGTTTAATAATAATTAAAAATAAAACATTTTAGTTCGGTTTAAGGTAAAATTTTCAAGATTCATTAAAACATAAAAGGCATAATTGTTTGTAGAAAACCAGAAATGAACCAAGATAGTTTTTTATGTTAAAATGAGTGATTTTAGAAAAATAATTTTGGATTAAAACATATTATGGATTGCATTTGAAAATGGGTCAGAAAATGGGAAGTTCCCTTTAATCGGGCTTGTTTAGCATGAAGAATTGAGAATTGAACCTTTTTAAAACATATATATCCCTATAAGAAGAATGAAATGATCTAGATACATTAGTTTAGAACATATAAATAGAATGTAGAATAATTATATAAAAATAAATAAGAGTTGCATTAGGATAATTAGATAGAAAGTGTAACCCAAAGGAAAAACTGGAGGTTCAGAAAGAATCTCTTACCTTCACTATGAGAATAATCGTTATTTGCGACGGGTTGACCAACCCGTTGCAAATAACCAATTATTTGCAAAGGGAATAGGTGTCCCGTCACAAAAAGTTATGCGCGGATTGGTGCGGTTTACGTGCCAAACCGCACGAAAGGGTATTTGTGCCGGGTTGACAATGCCCGTCACAAATGCCAGGAGGCGGTAAGACCTAGTTGCGACGGGGGGATCCCCCATCGCAACTAGTTCGACCCCCGGAGGGTATTTGCGATGGGCGGTGTCAACCCGTCGCAAATAACTGGTGGCGGTAAAAAAATATTTGCGATAGGATGTTGTCCCGTCGCAAAAAGTGTGTCAGTAGGTCACTTTTTGCGACGGGTCATGTCGCAAATAACCTTTTAACCGACGATGGTAATTAATGCGGCCGAAGGTATTTGTGAGGGGTCCCGTCGTAAAAAAGTACTGTTAGCGACGACATTCTCGTCGTTAATAGTCTCGTCACAACTAATCTAACCTATATATACCCCCCCTCCGTTTTTTTTCTCTCTGCTTGAATTTCTTATTCCTCTGCTTCTGTAAACTCTAATTTTAGAGTGAAAATTTTTTAGAGTTAGCTTTTTTTTACGAAGAAGTTGTGAAGCAGCCTACAATTATAAGAGATCGGGTTTAAAGGTATTTATGTTTTATTTAATTTCGTATTTATTTCCTTTCTTTATATTTATTTTAATTATTGTTAATTAGTTGTAATTAAGTTAGGTTTAAATAGATTTGTCATCAGTATTTATTTGTAATAATAAAATTAAATTATTAGTACTAATTCTTAGTAATGAGTAATAATTAATAATTATTAACGATAATTAGTAATGTATATAAATAATTAGTGGTAATTATTAATTAGTAGTTGTATTTTGCAGTAATTAATAGTAATTAACACTAATTAGTAATAATTAGAAATAAATAGTAATAATTAGAAAAAAATAGTAATAAATATTAACAATTAGTAATAAATAGTAATAATTAGTAATAATTAGTAATAAATACTAATAAATACAAATAAATAGTAATAAATAGTAATAAATACTAATAAATACTAATAATTAGTAATAAATACTAAAAATTAGTAATAAATACTAATTAACAGTAATAAATACTAATAAATACTAATAAATACTAATAAATAGTAATAAATAGTAATAAATAGTAATAAATAGTAATAAACACTAATAAATAGTAATAAATAGTAATAATTAGTAATAAATAATAATGATTTGTAATAATTACTAATACATATTAATAAATACTAATAAATAGTAATAAATACTAGTAAATAGTAATAAATACTAATAAATAAAAATAAATACGAATAAATACTAATAAATAGTAATAAAAACTAATAAATAGTAATAAATACTTATAAATATTAATAAATACTAACAAATACTAATAAATAGTAATAATTAGTAATAATTAGTAATAATTAGAAATAAATAGTAATAAATAGAAATAAATACTAATAAATAGAAATAAATAATAATAATTACTAATAAATACTAATAAATAGTAATAAATAGTAATAAATACTAATAAATACTAATAAATACTAATAAATACTAATAAATAGTAATAAATAGTAATAAATAGTAATAATTAGTAACAATTAGTAATAATTAGTAATAATTAGTTATAATTAGTAATAATTAGTAATAATTAGTAATAATTGGCAATAATTAGTAATAATCGGTAATAATTCGTAATAATTAGTAATAATTAGTAATAATTAGTAATAATTAGTAATAATTAGTAATAAAAAGTAATAAATACTAATAGTTAGTAATAGTTAGTAATAATTAGTAATACATAGTAATAAATAGTAATAATTAGTAATAAATAGTAATAATTAGTAATAAATACTAATAAATAGAAATAAATACTAATAAATAGAAATAAATACTAATAAATAGAAATAAATACTAAAAAATAGAAATAAATACTAATAAATGGAAATAAATACTAATAAATAGTAATAAATACTAATAAAGAGAAATAAATACTAATAAATAGTAATAAATACAAGTAAATACTAATAAATAGAAATAAATAGTAATAAATACAAATAAATACTAATAAATACTAATAATTAGTAATAATTAGTAATAATTAGTAATGATTAGTAATAATTAGTAATAATTAGTAATAATTAGTAATAATCAGTAATAATTATTAATAATTAGTAATAGTTAGTAATAATCAGTAATAATTAGTAATAATTAGTAATAATCAGTAATAATCAGTAATAATCAGTAATAATCAGTAATAATCAGTAATAATTAGTAATAATTAGTAATAATTAGTAATAATCAGTAATAATTAGTAATAATTAGAAATAAATAGTAATAAATAGTAATAATTAGTAATAATTAGTAATAAATAGTAATAAATAGTAATAAATATTAATAATTAGTAATAATTGGTCATAAATAGTAATAATTAGTAATAATTAGTTATAAATAGTAATAATTAGTAATAATTAGTAATAATTAGTAATTAATTGCAATAAATAGCAATAAATTGCAATAAATAGTAATAATTAGCAATAATTAGCAATAATTGGCAATAATTAGCAATAATTAGCAATAATTAGCAATAATTAGTAATTAATTGCAATAATTAGCAATAAATTGCAATAAATAGCAACAAATAGAAATAATTAGCAATAATTAGAAATAATTAGCAATAATTAGCAATAATTAGCAATCATTAGAAATGATTAACAATAATTAACAATAAATAGCAATAATTAGCAACAATTAGCAATAATTAGCAATAAAATCTATTGTGATAAATTGTAATAACTTGTAATAACTTGGCACAATTTTCATTGGATTCACGACACTCCTTTTTCTCGATGACACTTCTCCTTTCAACTCTCACCGACTCAAAAAATTATGAAAAGTATGCTTCTACATATGCATATCCAATCTCATATGCATGATTTTGAATATGCATTCATAAGACCACATTTTTTATAATGTTTTTAGGCGGTGAAAGTTGCAAGAAGAAGATTCATCAATGAAAAAGGGGATCCTTTGTCCGAAGGCTCATTTACTTGGAACTTTTTCACACTGAAATCACAAAGTAGAATCTGCTCGGGGGTATGATTATTCATTATTGTAATCACAAGAATTAATAATCATACCTCAAAGTAGATTCTTCGTTGTGATTTCAATGTGAGAAAGTTGCAAGTAAATGAGTTTTCGGACAAAAGAGTGGTCGTCAATCCACTGGAAATTGTGTCACATGTAGTTAATGGTAATTATTAAAAAGTAGTTGTAATTATTTATCTTCTTTTTTTGGATAGTGTTTTTCTAATTTCAAATTATTCAAAAACAGTAATGATTTTATATTTTATAGAAAATTATGGAACAAGGAAATCGACAACAGTCATTATTAGATGATCATGCTTGGATAAATCAGCGTAGAAATACAAATAGTTCTGGTTTAAATCCTGTATATATTGAGGGTGTTGAATCTTTCTTATCATTTGCATCATCAAAACCAGAATTTGTTTCAGAAATCACAATTATGTGTCCTTGTAAAAAATGTGCTCTGAGAACGTTTGACACATTTGACAAGGTTTTGGGACATCCTTTGCAGTTTAGTTTTCAACCAGATTATGTTTTTTGGTATCAACACGGTGAACACAGTTCCAGAGAATATACTAATAACTTGATTTTGGATCCATCATGGTTTCAAAATTTAGTACATGATGTTGCAGGTCCATATGTTCAACAAATTGAAACTCAGGATGATATTGATTAAACTCCTGAGTTGGCACCATCCGAATTTTATGAGTTGTTGAGGTATGCTGAGGATGCATTATATCCTAGTTGCAAGATAAGCAAATTAGAAGTGGTTTCAAAATTTATGGTTATTAAATCATATAATTCAATGTCAAATGACTGTTTTGATCAGATATTTTCTTTGGTTAAAACACTTTTACCTAAAGGAAATGTGTTACCTACAAATGACTATGAGAGCAAGAGGCTGGTTCGTAATCTGGGCCTTAGTTATTGGAAGATTCATGCATGTGAAAATGATTGCATCCTGTATTCTGGTGAGAATGAGTCATTGGATAGTTGTCCCACATGTGGACAATCGAGGTATAAAGAACCTCAACTGGGGAAGTCTGGATCGATTCCTATGAAACAGTTGAGATATTTCCCCCTTACACCCAGGTTGCAGCATTTGTTTATGTCTCAGAACACAACGTCAATGATGTCGTGGCACAAAACCAAGATTTTAACTGATAAAAGCTTCAATCATCCATCTGATGGTGATTCATGCAAACATTTTGACTGACTGCATCTGTCTTTTTCTTTAAAATCCCGTAACGTGGGATTGGGTCTTTCTAATGATGGTTTCTGTCTGGTTGGTTCTTATGGTAGTTAGTATTCATGTTGGCCTATCATTATAACTCCGTACAATTTACCTCCATGGATGTTGATGAAGGAGCCCTATATCTTTTTGACCTTATTAATCTTAGGACATCTAAAAAATTATATTGATATTTATTTGAAACCATTGATTGATGAGTTAAATACATTATGGAGTAATGGTGTTGGTACATATGATGTTGCTGTGAAACAAAATTTCATATTAAAAGATGCATTGATGTAGACGATTAGTGACTTCCTGACATGTTATCTAGATAGAGTACACATGGTCCGAAATCATGTCCTTACTATATGAAGTACAAGAAATCCTTTATGCTCGTTAATGGAAAAAAAACCTTTTTATTTTGACTGTCATCGCAGATTTCTTCCAACCGATCATAATTTTCAGGGGAACAAATCTCATTTCAGAAAAGGCACAATTGAAAGGGATGAACCTACAAAAATGATCTCAGGTACAGAGTTAAAATTAGTTGTATTTTCATTACCTCCCATCACATTTGGGCCAATAGTAAACCAACAAGAAATTCGTGGCTTTGGGAAAGAGCATAATTGGATAAAACAGAGCTTTTTTTGGGATCTTTCCGTATTGGTTTGATTTGATGGTTCGCCACATATTGGATGTCATGAATATTGATAATAAATATTTTGATAATTTATTTCATATATTTTTAGATACACTAGGTAAGACCAAAGATAATGTAAAGGCATGATTAGATCTTTCCCAAATTTGCAGACGACCGGACCTTGAACTGTCTCAAAATGTCAGATCATAGAGGTTAATGAAGCTAAAAGTAGATTATACATTGTCCAAAGAGATTTGCTTATTATTTTTTTATTGGATTGTAGATTTGATACTTCCAGATGGTTATGCTTCCAATTTGGGCAGATGTGTTAAGAATAGTCATATTACCAGATTAAAAAGTAATGATTTTCATGTTATAATGGAAATACTTATGCCAATTGGATTCAAAGGTCTGTTGAATTCTGTGATTTGAGATTTGATAACAGACATATCATATTTTTTTCGAGACATCTTTTCGGTGAAAACATACTATGATGTAGTAAGTAAAGTGGAAGAAGATGTTTTCATTATATGTAAACTGGAAAAAATCTTTTCGCCGGCTTTCTTTGAATCAATGGAACATCTGATTTTAAATTTTCCACATGAAGATAAATGTGGAGGTCTGGTATAGATTCGATGGATGTACCCATTCGAGAGATGCATATAGAAATTGAAGAAAAAAGTAAGTAACAAAGCATCAGTTGAAGGCTCAATTTCTGATGCTTATTTTCAAGAAAAAATTTCTTTTTTCTGCTCTCATTATTTTGAATCTGAATATCCCTAAAAACATAACCACATGGGATGGAATGAGGGGAATGTTGATGACGAAATGGTAAATCAATTATCAATTTTTAATCAGCCAGAGCTTGGCTTCGGTGGAGTTCATAAATGATGTCTTTCAGATGATGAACATCATAGAGCTCATACATATGTTCTGCTCAACGGTGAAGAAATGACATCATTTGTACTGTGAGTGATTCTATCACTTATTCTATAATTTATGTTACAGTAAGTAAACTTATTTTATTTGTAGGTTATATGATAATAATATCAAGAAATAGCTTCCACAAATTACAGCAGTTGCTCTGGAAGAACGTTGACAGAAAAAAATTTCTAAATGGTTTCAAAAACTGGTAACATAAATTATTGATGGTTTAACATGTAAATTTAGTTTTCTATTTATTATATTGATAATTGTTTTAAAAATTTTCCGGTGTCTCAACATGCTGATAAAATTAATAAGCGACTGTGTATATTAAGTAACACACCATCCAAAATGGTTAAATCTTGCAATGCATATGTGGTGAATGGTTTTCGATTTCATACACGTGCATATGAGGAATCAAAAAAACAATGAATAGTGTATTTTTCTTGAGAGGATCACATTATATAGAAATTGAAGTTGAATTTTATGTCATGATGGATGAAATTATTGAATTGTGTTATCTAGGGAAAAATTACATAACAATGTTTAAATGTCGGTGGTTAGATATTGAGAGAGGCTTGTGTGTTCATCTGATTCATGGAATCATCGATATTAAATATAAAAGTCTTATTGTAGTAAATGAACCATTTTTACTGGATTAATAGGCACATCAAATATATTATGCAAAGTACTGTGCTACTTGAAGAGACTTAAGTGATTGGTAGAGCATAATAAAAATGAAATCTTGGGAAAATCAGTTTACTCAAACTGAATGTGGTTCCGATGAAGTACAAGGAATTTAAATTTTTCAAGAGACTAATCAAAATCCATCCTTTTCATAAAGAGATGTGAATATCGATGATGACACCCCGCAATTAAGGGTTGATGGTGACGATGATGTTAATGATGTTACAAATGAATTTGAAATGGTAAGAGATGATGAAACTGAAACTCATATGGATATTGATGACGCCGATGATGAATATGAAGACATTGACATCGTCAAATATGAAGATGAAGGTGAAAGTGAACATTGACATAGTTAAATATTGGTTATAATCATAACTAATATATATCTATATGTAATAGTTATTTTCAATTATCTACTAACAACAATAATTTTGTGTTTTAGATGGACCCTGATCTACTTCGTAAGTTGGAGGAGGCTGAGCTACCTTTGGATGATGAGGATTTGGGATTATCTGACCCTTAGGCTACTGGAATTTCAGGGGGTACGTGGAGGGGGTGTGGTCTTGCGTGACTTATGATTCTTAACCCTATTCCCGAGTGGTGTCCACATCTTGGTTTTGATCTACGCACTTGGAGGTATGATAACCTGTGTATTTTAGTTAGCTTTTATTAATTTATTTATATACTAATTGTATGATTATTTGTTCTTTTTTCATTGTTTTGAGCATGTAGCTGTTGGACAGAGGATCACTATCTTGCGCAATTATTTTTCTCAACCATAGATTACATGAGAACAGGTTCTCATTGATGTGTGACTTGGAATGTTCAATCATTGGTTGGTATGTAAATAAATAATATTTATTTAGAAATTTATTTCATTAATAACTTAATATTATAAATTATTTGTAGGGTTTATGGTATCCTATTGATGATAGAATGTGTGGCGCTATCCACGAGGCATGAGAGGTGTCTATGCATGAGCGTTTCCATCGGTTTTTTCACAATTTGAGAAGGACAGCCATTAAGAAAGTAGAAGAAAAAGTATTTGATGAGTCATGTAGAGCCCACAGACCAGAGTACATTTCATCTCATGTTTAGGATGGATTATGTTCACACTTTTTGAGTGGTAGATTTCAGAGGAGATCTTCATTGGGCCGGAAGAACAGAGGGAGACAGGAGGTGACACATCGAGCTGGTAGTCGTACATTCAGTACACATAGAGAGAATCTGGTAAGTATCTTTTTTAAATATTTTATATAACATTACATATAAACAGTTCATTTTATATTCATATAGACAGTCGAGCATCAGGATATTACGGAGTACGATGTTTATCGGAGGATGTACAGTGATCCAGTCACTGGAGAGATTGGAGGTGATCGCCATCATCATATTGTGGTAAGTATTATTTCTTTTTCAGATTGAAAATTAACTGCATATAATATTTTCACTATTTTAATTTCAAATTGAAACTGAAGGAGTCATATAAGGCCACGATATCTCAGACATGGGCTAAGAGTTAGGCCGATATGGCTGATCGGATTAGTACCCAACATTTTGATGAGGCGTCATAGATACAGGTGACCCAGTATGCTTTAGAGAAGGGCCGAGTAGTTGGTATTGGCTCTCATTTGACTCATGGGACTTATTATGGTACTACTGCGATGTCGTTGTCCAGCTTGAGGGGAGCTCATGGAGAGGCATCATCTTATGGCTCACAGTATCAGGAGCATTTTGCAAGCTCAAACTGAGCTTATAGAGAGTTTGCAGAAGCAGTGGGAATAGATGTGTCAGCAGCAGCAGCTGCAGCACGAGGAGGACATGAGTTAATGGCAGTAGTAATGGCAGCAACAGCATGAGGATGACATGCGTCGATGGTAGAAGCAGCAGCACGATCAGATGTATTACATGCATCATCTGACTCGTAGTTTAGGGATGGAGTTTCCTCCACCATCTCCTTTAACTTCTCCAACTCCTCCAGAAGACTATCCCCCCCAGTGATTTTTTTGTTCGGTTAAAAACATTTGAATTGAACATTTATTGTAATATAAAATATCTACAGTTTTTGTCTTTTATATTGGTGTGAATATTGCATAATTTTTTTTTTATTTTTAATATTTTAATATTTTAATATTTATTATTAGTATTATATTTTTTAATGTTTTTTTATTTTACTAATAATAATAGTAATAATAATTTTTGTTTTTTTATATTTTTTTTATAAATATTGAGAATTTTAATTTTTTTATTTTTTTATTAATTTAATAATATTAATTTTATTTATTTCATTATCATAATTTTATTATTATTTTTATTTTATTAAGTATTTGAAAATATTGACAATTTTAATATATTTTTATTATTTTAATAATATTAATATTAATATTATTTTATTTTTTTAAGTATTTGCGATGGGGCCTTTTGCAATGGGGGTCTGTCGTAAATAGATTATATATATATTTTTTTTAAAAGATTTTATGACGGGTTGCTTTACTGTCGCAATAACTTTGTTGTGACGAGCCCGTTGCAAAAGGTTTATAACATATAATCTATTTATGATGGGTTGGTGTCTCATCACAAATAATTTTTGTGATGGGCTCATCGCTAAAGGTTCTTGTATATATAATGTACTTAATCAAACATCTATTTACGATGGATCCTCTTCCCGTCGCAAGTAATATTTTTTGCGACGGGCCCGTCGTAGAAAATACTATTTGCAACGTCGTTTTATGCAACATGCTATTTGTGATGGGCCCCCATCGCAAAAGGGTTTTTGCGATGGGATCCCGTCGCAAATAGTCGAATTTCCAGTAGTGCTTGTGTCTGAAATGGTTCTTCACTTGATCTTAATGTCCTATAAAATCAAATTAAATCCATTAATTAATTAATTAAAAACCTTTTATACATGTATTTGATTTATTATAATTTTATTAAGTTCATTTATGGCCTCTTTTATGAGTTTTGATGTTCAATTTCATTGTTTGGGAGTGTTGGTTTCCTTGGTTTTCATGATCGGTATACTTGTATACATGTGCGGAAAATAATGTAAAATGAGAATGGTTTTCTAGAATTGAAGTTATATGTTATTAATGAACATGAAAAATATTTTAATGGTTATATAAGTCATTTTTTTATTTGGGGTGAGGATGAATCATCAGATAAGATGTTAGTGATAATCATTTGGATTATTTTGGTGGTTTTTCGATCATCACAAACTAGTTTTGTTTTATTAATGAATATTATGTATATATAATGGTTATAGAACAATACATAGGTTTTAATACATATATTATATTCTGTTTTAACCATAAAATGTTTTTATTACAAGTATTGATGTAGGTAATGGAAAATAAAAACTCTTCGTCCTTGAATATGATAAATTAACACATCACGAACAATGTTTTCATTTTTAGAACAAAAAGAGGAGGTGAAAGAAATGATGATGGATTATTAAATTAACATAATAATATTATAGTATATGTGATAAATTGGAGTTACCATTCCACTTGGATAATGGTAGGTGAGGATAGAATAATAAAATAAAATAAATTGAAATGAAATGAAAGAAAATAAAAGAAAAAGAAAGAGGATTTTACCTCTAGAATTATCTTCCTTTAGAACCTCCTTATGAAATTGTTTTTGGTATTTTGTTGAGACCAAAGGCTCCTAAACATGGGTAAAGGTCTTGGGAAACATATTGGGAATAATTTTTACAAGTCTCAAATCCTAAAAGGTGTGAAGAGAAGAGGTTGTGAGGGATTGTATTTATAATGGAGGAAAGGGGTGTTTTCTCATTATTTTATTCATTAGTTTAATATTTTTCTTCAAGATAATAAATATTGAGGATTACCTAAATAAATAATGTAAATATAGAATGATAATTCTATATTATGGTTCTTACATCATTAATTAATCAAGGAATAGTTTATTTAACATATAATGTATATATACCGTAAATTGTCGTATTTTACAATTCACAAAAAAATCAACTATTTTAGAAAAATTCCAAAAATTAACCCTAATAATTTTTCAATGTGTAGAATTCAAAAATTAAATCCATTTTATGAAAATTATTTTTAAAATGTGATAAATTTAATTTTTAATTAAAATCATCATTTACATGGAAAATACCAATTTTAAAATTATCACTAATTTTATAATACTTTGAAAAATTAATCAAGGTCTCGTAAAATTATATTATAATTAGAAGACAAAAAATATGGATTTATTGATATATTTTATGAAAATATATTTTCTTTTATACCATTATAATAATTATAATATTGAAAATAAACATTTATGTTTTATAAAAATATCAACACTTAAATAATAATTTATAGAACATTTATTTACTTATAATATGATGTAATTATATTATACTTTCATTTATAAGATTATTAAATTTTATTTATAATTTCATGGGTGAGATTACTATTTTATTGGTTGGTTTACTATTCATAATGGTCATATTACTATTCTAAATGTCAAGTTACTATTCTACTTATATAAGTTCCTTAATTTCTAGAAATACATATTGTTTCATTCATTATTCATTTATAAAGTTTTTATTGTGTTATCTATGTGATTTTATGAGGTTTATACTATATAACATAATTATAAGAATAGAATATTCATTGATTAAATTTTAGGTTGTTTCATTCTTCCCTCATGAAATTTCACCCTCAAAAATTCATTTTACAAACTAAACAGGTGAGGTTACTTCTCCTTCATTAATTATTATTATTCATATGTTATCTCTTCATACATATGGTTATGTAATTGTACTTTGACTTGGTGAGTAGACTATTTTCATAAGACTTTATCTCTATGATCCAAGATCTTCACTGGATTCTCCTCATAAGAGTGATCACTTTCCAACTGTACCGCCTCTTGATTTAGTACATGTGAGAGATATGGTATTTACTTCCTCAATAGGGATAAATATAATACATCAAGTACTTGAGTCAGGGTAAGTGGAAGTGCTAGTCGATAGGCCACAACTCCAACACGATCAAGAATCTCGAAGGGACCGATGTACCTGGGACTTAGCTTTCCTTTCTTCCCAAATCTTACGATCCTTTTCCATGTAGATATGGTGATGAATACCATATCTCTAACCTTAAACTCAAGGTCTCATCAATGATTGTCTCCATAACTCTTTTGTTGAATTTGGGCTACCCAGGTATGTTGCTGAATAGTTTTCACCTTCTCTTCCATTTCTTCGACCATTTCAGGTCCTAGTAGCTTACGTTCACTGAGCTCATCCTAGCATGTCGCTGTTATGCATATTTTCCCATAAAGGGTTCATATAGAGCTATTTGGATTCTTGAGTGGAAACTTATTTTATAAAATAATTCAGCCAGAGGAAAATGTTGGACTCATACTCCTTTGAAGTACATAGAACATGCTCTCAACATGTCTTCTAGTGTCTGAATTTTCTACTCATATTGGCCATCAGTTTGAGGATTATATGTCATACTGAAATTCAGGTCAGTGTTTAGAGAAAGTTAGAGACTTTTACAGAACTTGTAGGTTAATATCATATCTCGATCGGATACAATTGATAGTGGTACTCTATGAAACCTTACCACTTCTCTGTTGTATATTATTGAAAGTTTTTCTAGGGAGAAGTCCTCTCTAATTACAATAAATGGAGTTTCCTTTGTGATAAGATCCACAACAACCCATATAGAATTGTTTCCTTTGTATGTCCTCAGAAGTCTGATGAAAAAGTCCATGGTGATGTTTTCCCACTTCCATGTTGGTATGGGTAATGGTTGCATCATCCCCTTAGAATTTTTCCTTTTAGACTTAATTTTCTAACATACCAGGAACTTCGATGTATATTCAGTGATCTCCTTTTACATATTTTCCCACCAATAGTTTTCTTGAATATCTCAATATATATTTGTGCTCCATGTGTGAATAGAGAATGTTGAGCTATGTACATCATTCAAAAGATCTTTCTTTATCTATAGATTGGATAGTATATATAGTTGTTCCCCAAATCCCATGTCTCCTTCCTCATCCATTAAGAACTCTGAGGATTTCCCATTTCTAATAGCTTTCAACTTTTTTTTAAATTTCCACATCATTTTTTTGGTTATCTGTTATTTTATCCATGAGGGATGGTTGAGAAATAATTTTAGAAAAGATTGATGATGTTATTTACTTAATTATTCCCATTTCATCCCTTTAAAAATATAATAAGATTGTATCCTTATCAATTCTCATCATTGGTAAATATGTAGGATCCTTTCTACTTTGAGCATCTGTCACCTTATTTTCCTTACTAGGATGGTAGTGGATTGAGTAGTCATAAAACTTGATGAGCTCTAACAATCTATGATAGTTCATATTAAGCTCTTTCTTTGTGAATATATATTTGAGACTCTTGTGATCAGTATATATCTCACACTTTTCCTTATAGAGATAATTCCACCAAATTTTCAATGAAAAGATCATAGCCTCCAACTCCAGATCATGTGTGGGATAGTTTTTCTCATGAATTTTCAGATTCCTTGTAGTGTAGTCCATCACTTTATCATTTTTCATCAATAAACATCCTAATGCCTTCTTTGAAGCATCGTTGTATACTACAAAGAGTCCCCCACTTTTCCGAAGTATGAGTATTGGTGTAGTGATAAGACTCTTTTTAAGCTCCTTAAAGCTTTCCTCACACTCTTGCAAACAGAAATACTTTACCCCCTTCCAATTCAACATGGTTAGTAGGTTTGAAAATCATGAGAAGTTCCTCACAAATTTTTGGTAGTACCCTACTAGACCAAGGAAACTGAAAATATATGTTACAAATATTGGCATGGGTCACTCTTCGATTTCCTTTATCTTGGAAGGGTCTACAGATATCCTTTTTTAGGTGATTACATGCCCCAAGAATGATACTTCCTTCATAAAAAACTCAAATTTACTATACTTTGTATATAATTTATCCCTTCATAAATTCTTTAGAACAATATTTAAATTCTCCTCATGTTCCTCCTTACTCTTGGAGTATATTAGAATATTATTAATAAAGACTACCACAAATTTTTTGAGGTAATCTCTAAAGAATCTATTCATTAAATCCATTAAAAATGTTTGATCATTATTTATTACAAAGGGAATCACTATGAAATCATAGTTTCCCTACCTTTTTTGAAAGGAATTCTTGGGAAAATCTTCCTTATTCACCTTTAGTTGGTGATATCCTGACCGAAGTTGCACCTTAGATAAATACTTTTCCCCACCCATTTGATCGAACAAGTCATTTATCCATGGTAGGGGATACTTTTTATTTATCATGATATTATTGATCTCGTGATAATAAATACAGAGGTGCATTTATCTATCTTTCTTATTGATGAAGGAGACTGATGCACCCCATGATGAAGCACTTGAGAATATAAAACCCTTGTACAGATTCTCTTATAACTGCTTCTTCAGTTATTCCAGCTCAATGGTGTCCATTCTATAAGGTGTCTTTGATATAGGTAGAGATCTAGGAATAAGTTCAATTTATAACTCAACCTATTGATCATGAGTAAGACCATATAACTCTTTAGAAAACACATTAGTGTAGTCCCTCACAATGGTCATGTCTTCAAGCATGATCCTCTACTTTGTCTCAATAATTTGAGCTATATATGATTGCTTATAAGGTAGTAATATCTGTAATTGAGGAAATGATTCTTATAGAGATTCATACTCCTCATTAAACTTGTATATGATTAGATGATGCTTTGGGATGTGAATATTGATCTCCCTTTCCCGACAGTCGATGTTGGATTTATATAAAGATATTCAATACATTTCCAAAATAGAATCAAACTCCACCAAAGGAAGTAAGACAATATTTTATGGGAGGTTTAGTCCAAAAATATTAAATGAGGATGAGTTATATACTTTAGATGAAATAATTTCCCAATTTTCTATTTTCACAGATAACTCAACCTCTATATTTTTAGGTGGTGTTTGAATAGTTTTATTAAACTTACAAGATGTGAAAGAATGGGTAGAGCCAGAATCAAATAGTATGTTCACTATTCTTGAATGAATAACTATCATATCTATCATAACATAATTATTGGGGCCCACCTCAGTAGTAGTGATATAATATTCCCTTCCTTTTTTCCTTGTTGGTTGTTGTTGATTTCCTCCAACAACCCTTGACTTAGGGAAATGGTTCACATAATGCTCATGTTCCTTATAGTTGAAACATTGCACTATAGGATGAGTGTTTATATGAACCTTCCCTTATTCTTCCAAATTAGTGGGATTCTTCATATCCCTTCAATAGTTATTATCCAGATTCTCCATTCTTCCACATTTGAATCATTTCCTGGTTCCCTTTAGATAATCCCCAGGATGCTTCTTCCCACAATTTTGACACATTGGATATTGAGTTTTCTTTCCATAATGGGATTTATCTTTTGATCCACCCATATTAAACTCAATTTTCCTATTTTTCCCATTGGGCCCATGATACCACTAAGAGTCTATAATCTCCATTTCAACCTTAATAGAACAATGTATAATCTCTTTATAGTTGTTAAAGTCTTTAATCTCCAATGTTTTCATATACTCGGCTTTAGTTCACTAAAGAAGCAATCCACCTTACTTTTGGTGTTCATCATAAAGTTGGAGGCGTATCTTTTAAGACTTGTGCAATTTTCCTCATACTCTCTAATAGACTCATATTCCTTTTTCCTTCTTCCAAGTAACTCCCTTTACATCTTAAGATGGAGGGTTCAGGGAAAATATTTATTAAAAAATATTTTGTTGAAATATTCTCATTCTGTGGAATCAATTTCCTATTTAGAATTTGTGTTCTTGATCAATTTCCACCACTGATTGGCTTCCCCATCAAAATGATATACAACCATCACAACTTTCTCTTCTTTTGAGCAATTTAGGACAAATAATATCTTCTAAATTGTGTTAATCCATTGTTCTTCAATGATGGGATCAGAAGTTCCACTAAAGATGGGAGACCTTTTTCATATGAAGGATTAGACCACAACTTGCTCTTTCTTAGGATAAGTAGGATCTTATACATGATTCAAGATATCATTCATAACTTGATCCATTTTATCAATTATTGTATTGAAGTTTAAGGCACTTATTCCCATCATATTTAGCATATCATTAAGGCAATCATCACATTGCCTATCACATTGATTTTTGGAAAGGGTTATTCTATTTCTATCCATTAACTAAGAAAAATAAAGTACAATTATGGGGCTCTAATACTTATATAATAAGAATATGAAATGAAAACAATGAACATATAATGATAAACTTGTAAATGAAAATTATATCCTAATTTTTTATACTCTATGTTTCAATCTACGTTATCCATGGTGATAGAATTGTCCATAGGGTTCTTACTAAAGCTCTCAAGTTTTAGTCTCTAAAAATAACTAGACCTTTCTCTTATACCAAATATAACAGCCCTATCCTTTTACACATATTATTACATGATTTTAGGCATAATTAACCATTAACTACAAACCAAGGATCATAAATTCTAGTTTCTTTAGAGGATTATATACATAAAACTGAAAACATGAAACCAAAATTAAAAAAAAATTATTTAATATTAATAATGAGCTACTAACACCCTTTGATACCTTAAAGTTTCATAGGATAACCTGGGGGATACATGAACAAAGGGACTATCTAAAAATCCCAATAAGGGAATAAACATAAGAATTAAGCATAACACATGGGTTAGAAGGCATAACATGATGACATAAAAAGGAATAAACAAATAGAACATGAGATCAGGAAATCATGGAATAATATTAATGTGTAAGAAACATAAAACACGATATAATCATGATACAAGTCTCATTTCACATGGAGGAGCATGAGTCAAGTCTAACCACCAAGACTGTTGCACATAAAGCATGAGTCATGCCTAACCACCAAAATTATTGCACATGACGTATCATGAGAGTAAACATTATCCAATGCATTGAATAGATATATAGTTACACCCATCATAACATATTCATGAATATGTGTGCCACATGAATAATCATACATAAGGAATCAAACATAAATATAAGGGTTACCCATGGAAAGAAATGGGTATCATAATCATGTCAAAAGGCATATCAAAAGGGGATATCATAATGGTGTTCATTAAAGAATGTATTTAAATAATACATGGACATTCATAAGATAAAATAATAATATATTATGATAAGTTATGCCAAAATTAATTTAAAAACATATAAAAAGTGTGTTTAATAAATTTTATAAATAAAACATTTTAGTGAGGTTTAAGGGAAAAATTTAAAGATTCTTTAAAACAGAAAAGGAATAATTGTTTGTATAAAACTAGAAATTAACCAAGATAGTTTTTCATGTTAAAATTAGTGATTTTATAAAAATAATGGTGTCTTAAAATGGATTATGTATTGCACTTGAAAATGGTTAATAAATCGAGAAGTTCCCTTTAATCAGGCATGCTTTATCGTGAAGAATTGAGAAGGGGACCTTTTTAAAACATGTATATTCCTGAAATAAGGATTAAATGATCTAGATACATGAGTTTAGAACATATAAATAGAATTTATAAGAATTATATAAAAATAAATAAGAGTTACATTAGGGTAAAGATAGAGAAAGTGTAACTTGAAGGGAAAAATGGAGGTTCGGAAAGAATCTCTTACCTCATGTCTAAAACAGTTCTGCACTTGATCTTAATGTACTGGATAATAAAATTGAATCCATTAATTAATTAATTAAGAAACTTTTATACATTTATTATATTTATTATAATTTTATTAAGTTCATTTATATATTTTTCAATGAGTTATGAGATTCAATTTCATCATTTAGGAGTGTTGGTTTCCTTGGTTTTCAAGATCGGTTTACTTGTATACACATATGAAAAATAATGTAAAATGAGAATGTTTATCCAAAATTAAAGTTATATGTTATTAATTAACATATAGAGTATTAAATTGTTATATAATTCATTTTATTATTTGGGGTGAGGATGAATCATTAGATAAGACGTTAGTGATAATCGTTTGGATTATTTTGGTAGTTTTTCAATCATCAAAATGTAGTTTTGTTTTATTAATTAACATTATGTATATATAATGGTTACAAAACATTACATAGGTTTTAATACATATATTATAATATTTTTTAACCATAAATTTTTTTTATTACCAGTATTTAATGAGTAAATGGAAATTGAAAACTCATTGTCCTTGAATGTGATAAATTAACACATCACGGACGATGTTTTCAGTTTTAGAACATAAAGGGGAGGGGAAAGAAATTATGATGAATTATTACATTAAAATAATAAAATTATAGAATATTTGAGATACTATAGTTACTATTCCAGTTGTATAAGGGGAGGTGAGTATATAATAATAAAATAAATTGAATTGAATTAAAGTAAAAAAAGAAAGAGGATTTTTCCTCTTGAATTCTCCTCCTTAAGAACCTCCTTAGAGAAATTGGTTTTGGTATTTTGTTGAGACCAGAGGATCATGAATTTCGGGAAGGATTTTAGGAATATTATTGAGTATAATTTGGAAAAAACTAAAATCATGGAAGGTGTGAGTAGAATATGTGGTGAGGGGTGGTATTTACAGTGGAGGAGAGGGGTGTTTTCTCATTATTTTATTCATTAGTTTATTATTTTTCCTCAAGAAAAGAAATAATGATGATTCAAAGAATAAATATAGTAAATTGGGAAATATAATTTGATATTATGGTTCTTACATCACTGATAACTCAAGGAATAGTGTATTTAACTTATAATTTATATATACCATAAATTACCATACTTTACAATCCACCAAAAAATCAACTATTTTATAAAAAACCCAAGAAAGCACCCTAAACATTTTTTGAAATATATAATTCAAAAATAAAATATATTTTATGAAAATAAATTTTTAAATATAAGAAATTTAATTTTTAATTAAAATCATCATTTACTTGGAAAATACCAATTTTAAAATTATAACTAATTTTATAACACTTTGAAAAATTTATCATGGTCTCATAAAATTATCTTATAATAATGAGACAAAAAAATATTGTTTATGAATACATTTTATGAAAATAAATTTTGTTTTAAATAATTATATTAATTATAAAATTGAAAATAAACATTTATGTTTTATAAAAATATCAACACTTAAATAATAATTTCTAAAACATTTATTTACTTAAACTAAGATATAATTATATCATATTTTAATTTATAAGATACTTAAATTTTATGTATACTTTCATGGGTGATATTACTATTCTATTGGCTAGTTTATTATTCATAGGGGTTATATTACTATTCTAATGGTCAAGTTACTATTCCATTGGTATAGGTTCCTTAATTTTTAGAAATACCTCTTATTTAATTCATTATTCATTTATAAAGTTTTCATTGTGTTCTCTATGTGATTTTATGAGTTTTATACTATATAACATAATTATAACAAGGGAATTTTCATTGATAAAATTTTGGGTCGTTACACTTACTCTCGAAGAAGTTAAATATACTTTACTCTCAAAATGCCTTCAAAGGAAACGTAGTGTTATAACAGAGGTAGAGGTTTTGAACATTAGGGAAAAAAGTTAATATTGGGGAAGAAGTGAGTCTAGGGGTAGGAGGAAAGATAGGGTTCAATCTAAGAAGCAAAGGTATAAGTTTAAGAACAAAGTAATCAAGTGTTTTCAATGAAAATAACCGGGTCATATTAACAGGAATTTCCCTAATAAGAAATGTGATTATAGATACAATAGTAATGATGATTCCATGTTAGTTGAATAGGACTTTGACACTACTGGTGTGATAAAAATTTGTGGCATTGCCATCTATGACGAATGGATCATTAATTCAGGATGTTCTTTCCACATGTGTCATGGGAGGGAATTCTTCACTAAGTTGAGGGAAATTAAATATGGTGAGGTATTTCTAGGGGACAACAGGAGTTGTCATATTATGGGAATAAGCTTGGTTTCATTAGATCTTTATGATTGGACTGTTAAAACTCTTGAGGATGTTAGGTGGGTACCTGAACTAAAACAAAACCTCATCTCCCTAGGAGTCCTTGGACAGAAGGATACACCTTTAAATCAGACTCTTAGAGTCTCAGGGTTTTATGAGGATCCCTCACTATCATGAAAGGAAACCTTCATAATGGTCTGTATGTGTTAGATAGTATATTTTATAAAAGTCATTTGAACACCTCTTGTGATTCAGAACATGATTCAACTACCCTTTGGCATATAAGGTTGGAGCACGTTAGTGACAAAGGATTTGATAAACTTAAAAAACATAGTCTTTTGAGTAATATCACTCCTAGAAGTATTCCTTTCTGTGAAGATTTTGTGTATGGAAAATCTAGAAGAGTTAGATTTAGTAGGTCAATGTATAAGGGTAAACAAACCCTTGAGTGTGTTCACTCTAATCTATGGGGTCCTTCTAGGGTCACCTCCCATGGTAGAGGTTTATACTTCATGTCATTTATTGATGAATACTCTAGGAAAGTCTGGATTCATATACTCAAACATAAGTCTGATACTTTTCATACTTTTAAGAAATGGAAAGATGGGGTATAAAGTAAGTTCGGTAAGAAACTCAAAGCCTTAAGAACTGATAATAGTTTAGAATATTTGTCCACTGGATTTATTGAATTCTATGAATCTAAGGGAATAAAAAGATTTTGGACTATTGTGGAAACACCACAACAGAATGGATTGGAATAGAGGGTGAATAATACTATTCTTGAGAGGGTTATTTGCATAATGTCCTACTCAAAACTCCCTAGGTCATTCTGGGCCAAGGCTACCTCAATAACAGTCTATTTAATCAATCATTTCCCTTATTCTGCTAATTCCTTCAAAACAAATGAAGAGCTCTGGAAAGTTTCACCCCCTGAGTCTTTCACACCTTTGGATATTTAGATCCATAGCTTATTCTCATCCCCGTACAAATAAGTTAGCTCCTAGGGATGTAAAGTTCATATTCATGGGTTATACATAGGGTGTTAAGGGTTATCATCTGTGGATAGATAAACCAAGTTATCAAAAGTGTATAGTCTGTCGAGATGTTGTGTTTTATGATTCTAGTTTCTCTAATGATAAGGGAACTGAATCTGTAGATCCTTTTGATAATAATGGAGAATCCTCCACAGTCCTAGTACCCATCGGTGTTGAAGTTCCTTTAGAATCTAGAGACCATTCTCAATACCAATATGTGATTGGTTCTACTCCTCCCATTACTTTGACTCAAGGTGAATCCAATTCTGATTCAGATTTTGAACCTGGAATTATAGAGCCGGATAATCTGAGAAATTATTAACTCACTCGATATAGAGAGTAAAAAGTAATTAGGCTTCTAGCCTGCTTTAATCAGGATGATATTACTTCATGTGCATTTAATGTTTCTCATGATTTTTTTAATAATGAACCTCAAACTTATAAGCAAGTCATTAAGTCCAAAGAAGCCACTGATTTTCATATCAAACAATTGGATGTAAAAACTTATTTTTTGCATGGTAGGCTTGATGAAACAATTTATATGACTCCTCCTAAAGGATTTTTGTATCTCTTTAAACCCAATCAAGTTTGTCTTCTTAAGAAGTCATTGTATGGTTTTAAACAATATTCTAGACAATGGTATAAAAGGTCTTATTATTTTACGATTGAAACCCATTTTTTCAAAAGTATGTTTGATGCATGTGTATACTATAAAACTGTTAAACACGATTTTGTTTACTTATTATTGTATGTCAATGACATGATTTTAATCTGCAAAAACATGAGGATTATTAATTCTGTCAATAACCAATTGAACTCTGTCTTTGAAATGAAAGACTTAGGACATGCTAATCAGATCTTGGGTATGGACATAATTAGCGATAGGAAGGCTCGAACCTTGCACTTATCTCGGTTTTCTTATGTTAAGAGGGTATTAAAAAGGTATCTGTTTGAGCACATTAAACCTTTTAGTATTCCTTTAGGAGAAAATTTTAAATTGTCTTTAGAACAATCCCCTAAAAATGATGATGTGGCTGCCTTCATGAATAAGATTTCATATGCTAATGTAGTAGGAAGTCTTATGTATGTTATGGTATATTCTAGGCTAGATAAAACATTTGTTGTTTGTACTTTGAGCAGGTTTATGGGGAAAGCTAGTAAGGCTCATTGGCATGCTTTTAAGTGGCTCCTCAAGTATGTCTCTATGTCTAATAAATTGTGCATTTGATATGCCTTAAATAATAGTTATAGTGTTGACATTGTTGGTTTTGTTGACTCTGATCATGCTGCAAGTATTAACACTCGAAAATCACTCACTAGTTATGTGTTCCTTGCATATGGAGGACCAGTTTCTTGAAAATGTAACATGCAATCAGTGGTTTCCCTCACCACTACTGAGGTAGAGTATATCGACTTGATAGAATCCATAAAAGAGGTTATATGGTTGAAAGGTTTGCTTTATGAGTTGTCTTTATCTGTTGATAGTATAATAGTCCACTTTGATAGTCAATTTGCATTGCATCTATCTAAGAACTATGTATGTCATGGTACATTAAAGCACATTGACATTAGACTTCATTTTGTTAGGGATGTTACAGAATCTGGGACAGTGAGTGTCGCTAAGATACCCACTAGGGACAACCCGATCGATAGATTGACTAAGGTCGTGTCATTGCCTAAGTTTTTGCATTGTCTTAAATTAATGAATTTAGTCTCAATTCTATAACTTAGGTTGCGAGAGCCCCATTCTTAAATACATTCAATTCTAAGGTGGAGATTTATCATTTTATGCCCCGGCATTGTTGTAATTGAATTCCTTTAATCTTATTGCAATTGAATTCCTTTAATTATTTTATATGATGTCTCTATATTTGATTAAGAATTTTCTATTTGCATGGGATGTGTAATCCTTACATGGGACTGTTCAATTTAGCCTCTTATATTTTGTTTACTGTAAATATATGTTGTTTCCTTGTTTAGGCGAACAACTATGTTTTCTTCGCCATCCATGCGATGCTCATCCCATAGCTCTTGATCTGTCATCTGACGCTCTGTTGACACACAATGATTTCCCCCGTTGGTCACTTGGATTTGCCTAATCCATTCTTTTTTGGTTCAGAGGGTTTTTGTCTGGTTCTGAGAGAGCGTTCCCGGTGATTTTTCTTCTGCGACTAGAGGCATTCTCTGAGAAGAAGAATGAGAATTGCGGCATTGCGGCTACCCGCACTCCCCGTTGTCGAAGTTGTGTTGCCTCCTTGAACCAGAGTACTGCTCCGATGGAGATTCAGTGGAGATCAACTCGATCTTGTGTTCAAGGTGACTTTGCATCAAATAGGTTCCAGATCTTGACTCTTTTTCATTGTAACCGGGTTTCGGTTTAGAATCTTGGGTTAGTAGAAATTTATTTATTTCTGTCATATATAGATCTGTATCCTTTTTGAGTATGTGTGCGTGAGTTCGTCTATGTGTGGACGGTGTTGTCTCTACATGACAAGTTTCCCCACTATCACCAAGTTTAACAGGGTCGGCCTCATCAGATAGTCTCTCTGGCCTTTTCTTCTTGATTCTTCGAGTCTGTATTTCTTTACTTACCTTCTGCTTGGTAATATAAAGACCAGCTTGTGTTGTGTTCTCATCGTGCACGTAGGATCACGCTGATCCAAAACACGTTATACCTGGTGTTATTCTCTTTTTGCTTTCTGTTTTTGTTTTTCCAGTAGCTCTATTGAAAAAGAAACTTGGAGAATGACATTCGGGGATCAAAAGTTCCCCTAATGTCAAGTACATATCTTAGACAATTTTATGAATAGTAAAAAACACTGTTCATGAAACTGTGAGAGGTCTTTAAATGACATCAGGGGCGACTTTTGAATGTCATTCTCCTAAAGAAATTTGTTATATTTCATTGTCACCAACCATCTTAATTGCATTATATTGAGTTTGTAACCCGGAATTAAGTAACAGTTGGTCCTGGATGTTCTAAGTGTTAACGGGTTAACCCGAACCCGAAGCAACCCTTACGTGGGTCTCTTCTTCTTTCCAGATCTAATCGGCGACCCTCAATGTCAACATCAGATCTGTTCTCAGTTCAGGATTCAGTGTTGTCTTCTCCGAAATTATTCATCATCCTGGTTTGTCTTCTTCAAAAAAGAACATCGGCATTTCACAGGTTTCCACATTAAGCCTCGGTCGTCTTGTCTGGTTCGCACGACTGCCAGAATCAGCGTCTCAGCCTGGCTCAGATCTTGTTCCTCCCCTATGCGACGCCGAAATCCATTTTCATCTTCAGTCAGATCAGGTTCAGCCATAGCATGACCGGTAACATAGGTTTGCAAATGTTTCATCCTTTACCCAAAATCTAACCCCGAGAGCGTTCTTCTTCCTAGCACAGGTTTGAAAACTTTTGATTCGCTTCAACTCCCTTCAATCCATCTCGATCCGCCTCACCAGACTCCAAGGAACGTATGAAGGTCGGGTTGAGCTCCTAAAATAGCGGTGTCGGTCGTCTTCTTTCGGTTTCGAGCTTCGCAAATGACAGTGCTGGCTTAGATCTCGGTTCGTCTTCTCCAGTAAGCCACGACGACGATTCTTCTTCCCCATTCAATCTGATTTCTTCAATTTTCCCAACACAGGTTCTACAGATTCAGTCGGCTCAGGATCTACATTGAGAATCAACATTCAACGTCTAGTCATTCTTTAGATTCAATTTCATCAATGTCTTTGAAGTTAATCCAATAAAGACACATTTATACAGTAAAAGACTTTGTTTAAGCTATAAAAGTGAGGTAGAAAAGTGCATGAATTAAAGACCATATCATTTACTTTGATAACCCTGTAAGAAATACACCCTAGAACCATGAGGAAGGTGGATGAGTTGACTAAGAAGCCTCTCCAATAGACACATTCTATGGGGAGAAGGAAACGGTGAAAACCCCTATTAAAAATCAATTAAAATGAACATAGTACCCACTTTTGAGAAGATCTCTTGGTTTACCCAAATGGTTTACTTTGAAACCATGAGATTGCCACTAGATACAATGGTATCTAGACCCACAAATTTTTCCCGAATGGTTTGGAAGGCTAGGAGGAAATTGTGTGGCCTGGAAAAAGGGCCAAAAATTCAAATGTTCCACTCCTAATCCCCTTATAGACACTTAGAATTGACTTCGTGGGTGTGAAATATGTTCTCTTCTTCTTGTTTTTTAGGATATCCTTGTAAAAAGTTTCAAATCTCACACAATTAAAGTATTTAAATCATAACTATACAATATATTCACCTTTTTCTTGTTGTATGCATTTTGTGAATAAAGAGATGTATTCTTTAAAATAAGTGGCATCATCTTTGAAGTTAACTTCTTCATCATGAGACTTCATTAACTCATTAGAGATGTTTAAATAATTGAATGTAATATCCTTTTTTGTATTTCCCTTTATCCTTAAGAAAGACCCTCTTCTCATTTTATAAGTGATTAATTCTCTCTTGAGTTTGTTGATGGTCCAATCATCCAAATACTTATCCTTAAGAGTTGAAATATTCATGTTCCATTTATTTGGGTGGATTCTTATCATCATATTCATGGTGGTATAATCATAAAAAAAATTCACCATATATTTGAATCAAACATATATTTTTTTTAAAAAGAATGAGAAAGTAATGTATTGATTAATCTATTCCCATTTGGCTAACTTCAAACTAATCCCATTAGGATTGAATCCTACACTTTTTCACTTTCTTGTCTCCTTCATGGATGTTGTGTAGTTTCCTCCAGATTTTGTGTTGTGTTTATTTCCATGACTCGTATCAACTGTTTCTCCAAGGGTAGTGAAAGTAATGCATTATGCAATCTCTTATAAAATTTGATATTCTTCTTATCATGAAAAGTATGTCATTACTAAATTTAGAAAATGAACACAATTATGAGTGATATCAGTAATATCTAGGCCTAGTGATAGAAGAAACAAAACCACCCTATTTATCCATAGATGGATTCCCTTCCCATCGAGCATGGGGGATCCCTTATTGTTCATAGTATTCATCGACTCCATGGATCTCGTGGACTAAATATATAAGGAATTGAAAGAAAACTCGATTCTATAGGAACCATACCTCAAACCCTTTCAAGAATCCTTTGATACCAATTTTGAGGCCTAGTTGAGTGTGTACAAAATTAAGAGTGGGTAAGGATGAATCAATGGTTTAAAAACTAATAATTCACAAACAACATGATTTATATCACCTAATAATGCGACTAGATCTCGATAGCGATGATGTGATGTTGAGAGATCAAGTGAGAAGTAACATACTTGGACACAAGCTTTTTTTTACTTAATTCCCTCACCCTTAATATAAAGTGGCTAATTATTGGGGTGAAATGGTCATGATCCTACTACCCACATTCTAATTTATTGTCAATGGAACAATTAAAGGGAAAAGAATATTTTCTTGGACTCTAATTAAATGAGAGATAATGAACACCAACATGTAAGATGATATTTACTTCTTGTACCTCAAGTGACTTGGGAATTTGGACTTAGTGCAAACCTTTTTTATTCTCCTCAATAGCCTACCAGTTGTTTCTTGTAATGTTAGATGATTCTGTTAGTCTCAATTTTTAATCATAGACAATGATCTCTAGGCAGGTAACAAAATATTTATATATTTAATTGGAATTTTAGTGTAATGCTTTTAGCTGTAGCATGACCATAAGAACCAAAAGATACCAAAAATATCTCGGAGTATCTTAAAATATATTTTTGACATAACTGGTCTTTTGCGACATGACATCTATGAATTTTTTAGAACCAATTGTCTATCGATCTTTCCCAATCAAACCCATTAAAACATTGATATATATCATGGTGTGGCGCTCCATAAATATCTAGAACTTGAAAATGATCAAAACATTGTCGTGCATGTTATAGTAGTGTGGTTTCTCCTACCATGATGTGGTCCTATTCACTTCACTACGTCCTGTAGTGTGAAATATTTTTTCACAGTGTGAGGCCACATAACTCCAAAACTATCATGACACTCAATTATCCTAGGTTAGTATTCATGGTGTAGTTAAATTATATGAAACCCTCAAATGAACCCTTGAAATATAACTAGTCTATATATGGTGTGGGTCTTATTTTGCATCAGTATAATTTATTTCTCGTGTTATATGAACTTCACAACAAAATATTTTCATGTGAGATTTACTCATTCTTTAAACATATTAAATATAAAGTGATAGAAATAATTGTAGTGTGATTCCATATAATATAAAAATAATCAATTTCTATGGAATATTATCTTAAGAAACATTGATCCCAAGTAAGATACTTCCACAAGTCATGTGAGTTTTATTCTATAATACTATGGTGTGATCACCACCATTTATTTCATGGTTTTTTCATCACTAGAAAAACATCATTCATTTCATTCTTGTGAATATCCACTCAACTCCAAAGAGCTTCCAACTGAATATTTTTCCAATGAATACATCATGAAAACATTTTAAAATCTTGTATATATTTTCTTAGGAAACATGTCATCTCATGCCTTCAATGTGAATGTTTATTGAACACCTAACCATAGGTTATTATAGTGATTGTGATAGAGCTCAATCCCTTGGTGTAAAATAAATTTTATTTTCACCATTTTTTAATTGAGATCAACTCACTTACCCCCTTTTCAATTCATTTCATGAGAATACATTAACATCTAATAACTCAAATGAATCTTTTGTTTTCTTCCTTAGGCTATTTTTGTGTATATATATAACAATTCAACATTTTTAGTTTATCTTCTTGAGTCATAATATTTTATTCATTTTCTTATAATTTTCTTATATTTTTTATAACAACAATATGTTTCATCATTTTAGCTCTTTGATTGTGAATCTTCTCAAGAGTTATTTAATTTCAACATAAAAATCATCAGCATTTCACTTTATCTTTAGAATTATTTCTAGAATCCTTTGAAATTTTTTTATAAATGAAAAAAGGGATTTTTCCTTATTTTCATAGAATATTCAAAATATTCTACATCTACCTCCCTTGGATCATTGTCTCAGTCTTTCAAAAAAATGATTTTCCCTTGGAAGTTAAAGATTATCTAGAAAACTTTATTTAAAACATTTCTTTATTATCTTCTATGGATAACCATTTTATACTACATAATAATCAATTTTTTTGGGAATTTTGTTGAATGTTGACCGATATTTCCATATCTAAAACAAGATATAATTATGTTCCCTTTATAATTCCTTTCTTCTTTCAAGGTTTTAATAGAGATAAATTCTACCAATTTATGTAATTCTTCTTATATCTCATCCTTTATAATAAAATTACATATGGATTTGATAGAAACCCATTCATATTAATTTTTAATAGCATACACACCTTCTTATATTTATATCACATAAGAAACTATGATTTTTTTAATTTATCAATCAATATAGTATTCAATTTTCTTTCATTAACGAAAAGTACGCTATATTAAAGTGATTAAGAAACCTCTATAAGATTCATTTAACAACAGAATCATCAACCAAATATTCTCTAAAACACCACATGGTAGTAACCTCTCAAATCACCCTATTGAAAAAGTAATTAATAAATATAATTGATATATTTTTTAATTGGAAGATAATTTCTATCTAAACATGGAACTTGGATTCTTGAAAACTAAAACCACCTTGGAATATTATAGTGGCCTTTTACCAAAAAGAGTTGAATTTTTTTTATAATTTATCACCTTGGAATAAATTATTTTTGATAAAGCTCCAATGAAGGATTAAATAATTTGTCATAACTCTTGGATTCAAGTGTTTCTTTCCTAGTAAATAATGATGACATTTCTATAATAATTGAAATTCCATAAAAGAGTCTAAGTATGCATCCATACCGTGATATTTTAGACAATGGTTCATTTTAAAGCTAATTTCTAAAAAATATGGTTCCTTTGATTATTATATACATGAATAAAAAAGGTTAGAAATAAAAAAATTTGATCTCTTGAAAACATGGGCTTTGATATAATTATTAGTTTAAAATTCATTGCCTCATTAATTGGTAAGACTAGGGAGTGAGGTGAATTTAGTCTTTAATATTTTTAATCTTTAATGATGAAAATGATACCATCAAATGGGTCATTTTTTCTCTACTAACAAAATTAACTCTTACTAATGTAAAATAAGTTTAAGAATAAATGAAAAACACAAAAGGAAAATGAGTATTTACTAGCTTCCCCATTTGGGTATACATCATACCAATATAAAAATAACAATTGCATATAAAAATTTAGAATTATGATCACTAATAAAGCTATAATAAAGGTTATTAGAGACACCGTCTACTCTAAAAAATAGTATAATGGCCCAATTATGATAAAAACTAATTTAAAAGTAGATGAACAAGAATAATAAATAAAACCTATATTTATTTTGATGACTAATAAATCTTTAAATACAATTTTTTATATTCATCTCTATGAACCAATCATCTATCTATTTATTCTATACCCACACTAGTGCAGAAAACATTTTTTACGTCGGTTATTTTTCATTATTTACGTCGGTTTTTAGGCGACGTTAATACGGACGACGTTATAAATAACGTTTTTTTACGTCGGTGATTTAAAACCCGACGTAACATCCCTAACATCACGGTGTTTATCACGTCGGTTCATTAATAACCGACGTGAAAAATGATGGGGGATGGGGATTTATCACGACGGTTATTTTCTAAACCGACATGATAAAACGCCTGGGATATCGTTTATCACGTCGGTTATGACATAACTGACGTGATTAACCCTTCCCCGGGCCTATTATCACGTCGGTTTCTTAAATAACCGACGTGATAAAAAGGCCTGGGAAACGTTTTAGCACGTCGGTTATATTAAGAACCGACGTGATAAAAGGCCCGGGAACGGTTTATCACGTCGGTTCTAGAAAAAACCGACGTGATAAACCCCTACCGATTTATTTACCACGTCGGTTATTTTATAACCGACGTGAAAGAGATATTTTTTTTTAAAATAATTGCACTGCTCTCACCAAAAAGCAACCAGAAACCAAACAACAAAAATAACCATGCCAGCCCTCCCCCAAGCCCCAACTGAACCCCACCCTCATCTATACCCACCTAACAACCTGGCCAGCCCTCCCCCACCACATTGGAGCCCCACCACAACCCTTGGACACCCCCACCCCTTGGACAGCCCCCACCCTCATTTACACCCCCACGACCCCTAGTACAGCCTCAACACCCATTGGACACCCCTCCCATATCCCTTGGACACCCCCCACCCCTTGGACACCCCCACCCCTTGGACAGCCCCCCCCACCCTCATTTACACCCCCAAGACCCCTAGTACAGCCTCAAACACCCATTGGACACCCCCCCACACCTTGACAGCCCTCCCAGACCCCTTGGACACCCCCCCGACCCCTGGACACCCCCCCGAGCCCTTGGACAGCCCCAAACACCCCTTGGACACCCCTCCCATATCCCTTGGACACCCCCACCCCTTGGACACCCCCACCCCTTGGACAGCCCCCCCACCCTCATTTACACCCAACCGGCCCCTTGGACAGAACTCCCAGACACCTTGGACACCACTCCCATATCCCTTGGACACCCCCACCCCTTGGACACCCCCCACCCCTTCGACAGCCCCCCCACCCTCATTTACACCCCCCGAACACTAGGACAGCCCCAAACACCCCTTGGACACCCCTCCTATATCCCTTGGACACCCCCACCCCTTGGACACCCCCCACCCCTTGGACATCCCCCCCACCCCCTGGACACCCCCCGACCCCTTGGAAACCCCCCGACCCCTTGGAAACCCCCCCATCCCCTTGGACAGCCCCAAACACCCCTTGGGCACCCCTCCTATATCCCTTGGACACCCCCCCACCACTTGGACACCCCCCCACCCCTTGGACAGCCCCCCCCCCACCCTCATTTACACCCAACCGACCCCTTGGACAGCCCCAAACACACCTTGGACACCCCTCCCATATCCCTTGGACACCCCCACCCCTTGGACACCCCCACCCTCATTTACACCCCCCGACCCCTAGGACAGCCCCAAACACACCTTGGACACCCCTCCCATATCCCTTGGACACCCCCCAAACACCCACCCACCCCCTTGGAACCTCTCCCCCCATACCAAAATCCAGACCAGAAAAACCATCAACAGTAGACCAAAACAAGAAGTAGAGAAAAATTAAACATTCACTTATATAACATTCAAAACTTAAACTGTCAACTTCAAAAAAAACTAAATCCAACCTAAACAACTACGAAATACACAATTACATTGACAATATTCAAAATTACATTTTACATTACAAACAACTAAAAGTCAATCAAACCTGTAAAATAATTTGACCACTCCACTTGTAAGTGTTTGATATCTTCAGCAGTAAAGGGTTGAGGGTCATCAAAAAGCTACAAAGGAAAAGGATAGTAGTCAACGTGTATAATTAATAAATCAAATTGAAATATTATGAGAAAGAGGAAATCTTACCAGGTCAAAACTCAGAACTGTCCCAGTTGTTATTATTTCATACATAAATCTTAACATGTAATATCCGCATTCGATGATGCCTTGTTGCTCATGACATTTCTGTTTGAATGAGTTTAAATTCAATATATTATTTTTATGTAATAAATCAAAATTTACAAATTATAAATGGATATTTACCTTCGCATGTACATATTTGATCTTGAAATTCCTTTTCATTGCGCTTTTTCGAAAGTGGACCCATGCCCTGTTAGAAAATAATACGAATGGGGTAAATTTAAAATTCATTATAATATATAAAACTATTGTGAGATTGAAACTTACGTTTCCAATATATTCTTAAAACTTTCTCGCACATCATCATGGAGAGAGAATATCCAATAAAGTGTTTTCTCCCTAGGGCAAAAAACCCCTAACATCCAATGATCCCTGATAAAAGGAAATTTAGCATTAGTGGTTTTTTATGTTAAAAGATAATTAACTCTTTGAGAGGGATGTGTTTCATACCTCTCACAAAAAGGCATCATCCAACACTGTGTGATTACATTCTTTTCAAATCTATCAGCAATATAAAGCATTCTTTGTTCCTCATCCAATGCACATGCTTCAGGGGAAATCAATTGTGGGTCCACGAATCCATATACATCTGTCAGCTCATTCCTCTCACAAATTTTATACAGATACCTAATACAAAGCAGACATAAGTATACATTTTTAATAAATATAACGCAAGGAAAAGGTGTTAAGACTTACATGATAAAAATTTGCACCACGTTGATGCCCAACTTATCTCCAGTGACAAACTCCATGATATCAGTTTTCATAATCCCCACACTTAGTTCACGTCCACAGACATGAGCTTCCATTGTAAAGTCATAATGATCCGCCAACAAATTTGAATATCTTGACAATTTGTCAAGACTTCTAGTATCTGCATCTGATGTCATAGCTATCTGTCTTTGTTGTTGTCTATACAGTATTTCTTTACCTTTGAAGTATTCCTGTAAAAATAAATTGAAAAATATATTAGTTTTCAAATGATAAAACATTAATAAAAATATAAAATAAAAGATATAACATCCATACCTCTATGGTAATGAGTCGAAGAAGTCTGGATGGCCAAAGTAAAAAATGGCCGATACTATGTCCAACTGTCGTCACCTCATCTGTAGGTAATGGTATCTGAGCTGATCTATCTATAATATCCTGTACAGTGACCCTCTGATTCTCTACCTCTAACTGTTGATGATGAACTGTATCTCCTATACAATATATCATCCCATATGCAACTATATGATGTTGAGGATCATCAACATACAACTCACAATAAGTAGGTAGCTGCGGCGGAGGAGGAGGATCAAAAATGGGGTCCGTAGGCTGAGGTGGGGGAGTGGGAGCTACTGGGAGAGGTGGAGTGGGAGCTGCACCCTGAAATTGTCTTTGCAAGTCTGCAAACATAAACTGCACTGATGCTCTAATCTTGTCCTCCATTGTCGCATTAATATTATGGACTTCAGCCTCCAAGGATTCTATTTTTTTTTATAAACTCCCTCAACGTTAGAAGTTGAGGAACGTGGCAACACTTTTCTTACCGATACACCTGCCGGATATCCTCTTACACGGCCAGGATGTTCGGGCTTTCCCAATGCCACAGATAAAATATCTTCCCTCCCAGATGGTGTAAATGTCCCCTGTGAACTCTGCTCCTCAAGAGAGTCCTGTAATAATTAATTGAACATTTCTATAATGATTGGAAATATATGACTAAAATAGTAAACTTAAATAAATAAAATAGATATCTTACAATCCTCTCAACTACGAGTCTCGATTATTCCGAAAGATATTTTCCTTTTTTGCCCTTCCGAGCTCTTTTCCATTTCTCATGTCTAGATGGAGGGGATGGAGGGGCCACCTCTCCAGTGCTTGAAGACTCAGCTCTTAGTTATTGAAATTTTTCTGCCATCATTTGTTCTTCCAATAATGCATACCCTCCCCGAGATAAACTATGAGGGTATACATTTTTAGATTGTATCTCTTGATGAGATTTCCTTGTTTGCTGTAAATTAAGAATAAGTAATCATTAACAAAACAATAATAAGATCATTTATATAAGAAAGCTTATAAAAGTTTACATTGCCCTTACCAAAAATGATTCTTTTCTTCTACTTTCAAAAAATTGTCTCCATGTGTCTTCATCTATAAAAGGATATATACGACATGGATTCTCACGACTCCTATGACCATAAATGAAATCAGATGAGAGGGTTGATTTGAAATCCCTCCATCTCCTAGCAGCCAATGATAAGCATTTCTTCCTGACTCCTCCGGTGTCAGGAATATCAAATGTCATCTGATAAAAAAGAGGTTAAAAATATTATATATACTAGAAACATTTAAAGAACAGTCAAACAATAGCAAAAGATCTTACCAAAATGGTCTCCCACAGCTGAGAAATTATCGCCTTATCCACACTTCTCCAATCATCATAGAGAATGCTTACTTTGCTCTTAGCCTGAGTTGCTACAAAACCCTTAAAATCTTTAGCATTTGGACCTCTAGGAAGATCATCATCATCAAACTCCACGACTATCCTCTCCTCCTTCGTACGGGAAAGTGATAATTTTGGTAAACGTGTGCACCCACACTTACCAACCTTTGAACTCTTTTTCGTAATAGGAGCATGTGAATGTTCCTCCCTAGATGTATGACCAATATGCTCATCTCCAGAATCATGTGGCTGATCAACTGATTGATCTGTCATTTTCCTTCAAATCAAAAAAACAAACATTAGTTCACAAATATACAAATTCAAATATTGTAATACTACTTAATCAGAAAATAGAAAAGTGTACTAAATTACATAATAGTAAACATTGGTAATATGGTAAGCATGTTAAACAATGATAAACATGGTAAACACAGTCTGTTGTACCCCTCTCTCTTGGATTTTAATGATCACAATCACTCTTATTATGTTCTAACTTGTTTTCAAGTGTTTTTGTTGATAGGAAAAAGGTTGCCAAGGAGTTGGCCCAAGAAAGCTGAAAAGTGGACTCACTGAGTCCACCGGTCAGCCGGTGTGAGCTCACCGGCCAGCCGGAGGACCCAGGCAGTAGACTTGCCCACTGCCTGGTGTCACCGGCCGGTCGGTGGACCAAACAGAGAGCATTCCTCTCTGTCTGGACCACCGGCCGACCGCTGGATCACCACCGGCCGGCTGGTGGACCAGACAGAGAGCCTTCCTCTCTGTCTGGACCACCGGCCGGCCGCTGGATCACCACCGGCCGGCCGGTGGACCAGACAGAGAGCCTTCCTCTCTGTCTGGACCACCGGCCGGCCGCTGGATCACCACCGGCCGGCCGGTGGACCAGAGAGAGCCTTCCTCTCTGTCTGGACCACCGGCCGGCCGCTGGCTCACCACCGGCCGGCCGCTGGACCAGAGAGAGCCTTCCTCTCTGTCTGGACCACCAGCCGGCCGCTGGCTCATCACCGGCCGGCCGGTGGACCAGACAGAGCTTTGCTGTCTGGACCACCGGCCAACCGGTGATCCACCATCGGCCAGCTGGTGCGCCCAGGACTTCTCCTCTTTACGGTTTTTATTGTTTTATCATTTTGGTTTGATACATGTTTTAATAAGTAAAAAATTTACAATATCTAACATTATATGAAAAAACTAAATGTAAACAAGAAATAAACATGTGTTACCTGTAATTTTAGGAATGTACAGTTGGATTGTTTTCCCAAATTCCTTCGTCGTGATCGTTCCTTATGGAACAAACCATGTCTTTAACATACTCATCATTATGTTCTGTTAATATTTCCATGGAAGTAGGGATCTCACATAAATCAGCATCTTCATCAAATTCATCCTCACCAACATATTGTTTTTTCCCTTGTAAAACAACAGCCCACTGCATATCTGATTGATCTACTACATAGAAAATTTGTTTGGCATGTGTTGCCATTATAAAAGAATCAGCTGTGTCTTCCAATCTATTCAGATTAACAAGTGTCATTCCAAATTCATCGTGTCTGACACTGTTGTTACCGATAAACCATTTACAGTTAAAAACAAGAACTTTAATTTTAAAGTAATCAGCCTCCCATATGTCTTCAATCACTCCATAATATGCACTTGATGCCGAAATTGGGTTTCTGTCCTTAGCACTCGAAAAATGCATTGCTTCTGCAAACACCAATACACCACTATTCTGAACTGCACTTCTGTTGTCCTGAGCTTTCGTATGAAATGTATATCCATTAATGTCATAAGCGGACCATGTTATCACATTTAAAGATGGACCACCCACTATCCATTTTAATGTCTCTGATACATCTGATCTACCAAGCAAGGTCTTTTTAAACCATGGCAAAAAAGTTTTGTTGTGCTCATTCAAAATCCACATTTCTTTCTTCTTTGGATGACATTGTTTCAACTCATTAATATGCAATGTGATATACGGTTGAACATCAGCTATGTTATTCAAGATGTATGATTCTAACTTCTTCATCTGCTCAGCTGACAGTGATTTGACTTTCAAGTCACGAATCCCCTTTCCCTCATTATTAACCCGTTCATGGCGAGATGGAGGCAAACCTATGTGTTGCGCCGTAGCCAAGTAGCTCGTACAAAACTCTGCTACCTCCTCAGAAATATACTTTTCAATAATAGAGGCTTCAGGTCGACATGGATTTTTAACATATCCCTTTAATATTTTCATATACCTTTCAAAAGGATACATCCAACGAAGATATACAGGTCCACAAAGCTTTATTTCTTGAACCAGATGAATCATTAAATGCACCATCATATCAAAAAAAGTTGGAGGAAAATACATTTCCAAATGACAAAGTATAAAAATTGCATCCTTTTCCAAAATGTTCAAAGCATTCACATCAATCGCCTTGTTACAAATTGAATTGAAAAAATAACACAACCTCATTATAGTCTTTCTGACACGGATGGGCAATATTCCACGCAGTGAAACTGGTAGAATTTGTTGCATCATGACGTGACAATCATGTGATTTCATACCTATCAACTTCAAGTCTTTCAATGAGACAAAATTTTTTACATTTGAAGAATAACCTTGAGGCACTTTGATATCATGAAGACACTGACAGAAGCTACTTTTCTCCCTCTTCGATAATGTATGACAAGCCGGGGGAAGAAATGTTCGTCTTCCTTTAGGAGTGGGAGCTAACTCCAAACGTATTCCCATTGATAGTAGGTCTAACCTTGCATTCAACCCATATTTTGTCTTTCCTTTAATATCTAGCAATGTTCCGATCAAAGAATCACAAATATTCTTCTCCACGTGCATGACATCAATATTATGTTTGACTTCATGATACCTCCAATATGGTAGCTCAAAAAATATTGACCTTTTCTTCCAAATATGTCTATCATTACCAGATTTCTGTGTCTTTCCCAATGTCACATCAAGGTTTTTCACCCTCTCAAAATACAAATCTGGGGATAAAGGTTTTGGAGCAGTATCAAATTCTTGTGAGCCATTGAATGCCTTTTTTAGTCTTCTATAAGGGTGATCCATAGGCAAAAACTTTCGATGACCCATGTACACTATTTTCCTCCCATGATGCAATTGACAATATGACGTCTGTTGTTCGCAAATTGGACATGCTTTATGCCCTTTAACACTGTATCCAGACAAATTTCCATATGCTGGGAAGTCATTTATAGTGAATAGAAGCACTGCATGCAGTTGAAAATATTCCATTTTATAAGAATCATACACCCTAATACCATCAGCCCATAACAGTTTCAAATCATCAATCAGCGGTGACAAGTATACATCAATATCATTGCCAGGTTGCTTTGGACCAGAGATCATGATACTCAACATGACATATTTGCGCTTCATACAAACTTCAGGAGAGAGGTTGTAAATTACCAATAAAATAGGCCATGAACTATGTGTGCTACTGAGGGTTCGGTATGGATTCATTCCATCTGTGCACAAGCCTAGTCTCAGATTTCTAATTTCATTTCCAAATGTAGGGTACTGGGCATCAATTTTCTTCCATTGTGGACAATCAGCTGGATGACGTATTTTTCCATCACATACCCGCTCATCAGCATGCCATCTTAACCTTTTTGCATCATGTGAATTAGCAAATAAACGTTTGAAACGAGGAATTATAGAAAGATACCAAAATACCTTTGAAGGGAGCTTTGTAATCTCTACATCAGCTTGTGATTTTTCTTTCACCTTATACCGTGATGTCCCACATTTAGGACACTCTTTCAGAAATTCATATTCCTTCCTATATATAATGCAGTCATTCGGACAGGCATGTATTTTCCTGTATCCCAATCCCATCGGGCATAATATTTTTTTGGCCTTATAATGTGAATCTGGAAGATCGTTATCTTTTGGAAGAATGTATTTCATCAATTGTAGCAGCTCTGTAAAACTTCTGTCACTCCATCCATGTTTCGCCTTCAGGTTAATCAATCTTAACACCGCCGACAAAACTGTAAAATCTGTACAACCAGGATATAATGGTTTTTCGGCATCACCATATAGACGTGCAACTGTCGGTTCTATCTCAATTTGTTCTGCTACAATATCGCGAATCATTTATTCAATTCCATCGGAGTTACCATCTTGCGATTCATTATCATCAGTGACATTCTGTCCAGTTTCGCCATGCCAAATCCAAGGGTTGTAACTCGGATTGAAACCATGACAAATCAGATGATCTTTTATCTCTCTACTTTTCAACTTCTTCATATTCAGACATTTCAGGCATGGACAGAAAAAAATGTCACTACTTGGAACATTTCGTTTAGAAAATTCCAAAAAGGCATCAACACCTTCCTCATATTCATTGCTCATTCGATGTTCCGTAATCCAACTTCGACTCATTATTACCTATAACAAATAGCAAAAATATATATATTTTTTAGATAAGACAAATATATGTTTATATGAAAAAAATCATAATTTGAATGTAAACAATTTTGAAATATAAAACAAATCGACGTGTATTTAAAAAAATATGCTTGAATATTATTTTTTAAACAAAATATAGTAAGATATAACACCCCCCTGGACACCCCCCGACCCCTCTGGACAGCCCCCACCCCTCCTGGACACCACCCCCACCCCCTACCCCCTTGGACACCCCCCTGGACATCCCCCAACCCTCTGGGCAGCCCCCACCCACCTGGACAACCCCAAATACCCTCTGGAGAGGCCGCCACCCACTTGGACAACCCCCCACACCCATCCACCCCCTTGGACACCCCCTTGGACACCCCACCGACCCCTCTGGACAGGCCGCCACCCCCTTGGACAGCCCCCCACACCCACCCATCCCCTTGGACACCACCCTGGACACCCCCCGACCCCTCTGGACAGCCCCCGACCCCTCTAGAAAGCACCCCCACCCCTCCTGGACACAACCCCCCACCCCCGACCTGCTTGGACACCCCCCTGGACACCCCCCAACCCTCTGGACAGCCCCCCCACCCCTCCTAAACACCACCCCCACCCCCTACCCCCTTGGACACCCCCTAGACACCCCCCAACACCCACCCACACCCTTGGACAGCCCCCCACACCCACCCACCCCCTTGTAAACCCCCCTGGACACCCCCCGACCCCTCTGGACAGCCCCCCGCCCCTCCTGGACACCACCCCCACCCCCTACCCCCTTGGACACCCCCCTGGACATCCCCCAACCCTCTGGACAGCCCCCCCACCCACCCGGACAACCCCAAATACCCTCTGGAGAGGCCGCCACCCACTTGGACAGCCCCCCACACCCATCCAACCCCTTGGACACCCCCCTGGACACCCCACCGACCCCTCTGGACAGGCCGCCACCCCCTTGGACAGCCCCCCACACCCACCCATCCCCTTGGACACCCCCCGACCCCTCTGGATAGCCCCCAACCCCTCTAGAAAGCACCCCCACCCCTCCTGGACACAACCCCCCACCCCCGACCTGCTTGGACACCCCCCTGGACACCCCCCAACCCTCTGGACAGCCCCCCCACCCCTCCTAAACACCACCCCCACCCCCTACCCCCTTGGACACCCCCCTGGACACCCCCCAACACCCACCCACACCCTTGGACAGCCCCCCACACCCACCCACCCCCTTGTAAACCCCCCTGGACACCCCCCGACCCCTCTGGACAGCCCCCCGCCCCTCCTGGACACCACCCCCCACCCCCTACCCCCTTGGACACCCCCCTGGACATCCCCCAACCCTCTGGACAGCCCCCCACCCACCCGGACAACCCCAAATACCCTCTGGAGAGGCCGCCACCCACTTGGACAGCCCCCACACCCATCCAACCCCTTGGACACCCCACCGACCCCTCTGGACAAGCCGCCACCCCCTTGGACAACCCCCCACACCCACCCATCCCCTTGGACACCACCCTGGACACCCCCCGACCCCTCTGGACAGCCCCCGACCCCTCTAGAAATCACCCCCACCCCTCCTGGACACAACCCCCCACCACGACCTGCTTGGACACCCCCCTGGACACCCCCAACCCTCTGGACAGCCTCCCCACCCCTCTTAAACACCACCCCCACCCCCTACCCCCTTGGACACCCCCCTGGAAACCCCCAACACCCACCCACACCCTTGGACAACCCCCCACACCCACCCACCCCCGTGTAAACCCCCCTAGACACCCCCCGACCCCTCTGGACAGCCCCCCACCCCTCCTGGACACCACCCCCCACACCCTACCCCCTTGGACACCCCCCTGGACACCCCCCAACCCTCTTGATATCCCTCCCACCCCCCTGGAATCACTGAAAATTTACCATAACAAGAAGTTGGGCCATTCAAAGAATGTTTTTAGGTGTGGAGGAAGAACTGAGTTTCAATAGATAGAGAAGGAACTCGACATTAGGTTGTCTATTCCAGGTGTGGATTTGAAAGAGTTAATGTTTGTTCAGTGACCCAAGAGATTGAATCAGAAATTCAGATGTTGTGCCATTTTCTCATGATGAGGATGAATAATTGGTGGGGTTTGACTTTTAAATGGAGAGCTTAGCAGACCATCATATTTTCTATAGATCAGTAAAGGATGTTAGCATCGAACATAAGGCTTAAGGGATGCTTTCAGATCCAAATATGTATGTTGATGGATGCAATGGATCTAGTAGAGGTTCTAGAAAGAATGGTGGTTTTATTTGTTTAGGATAAGTAGTGAAGAAAAAACTAGTTAATTTTTTACTTGCTGAAAAGAGGGTATCTAAAATTTTTAACATGCCGAGGGGAAATCTGGCGAGTCCTCCTCGTGAAACTTTGTTTGCAGGGGGTGAAAATGGTGATGTGATCCCAAATCCATGCACCTATGCCATGGTTGTGTGTGAATAAAGTAGTAACAACTGTAAAAGGGCAACCCATCTAAATGGACACGCCCCAACCCTCTCGGGGATTTATAGAAAACGATGAAAAATTAGTGAAATCATAAAATTAGTCAATATTACAAGTCGAACTAATAGATCTAGGGATGATAAATAAGATTATGGTGCCAAAATTAGTTAAAAGGGTTCGCAATCGAAGAATCTTAGCTAGTTTCAACAAAAAAATCACAACACATATATATATATACTATCCGCGAAAAAAAAACGAACGAGTGGGAGGATTACCTGAGTGCTGCGAGTTTAGATGATTGATCCGAGGAGATTAAATATGAGAAATGATGATCGCAAAACGAATCTAAACCAACGAAATGGACGAGCCGATTCGGGTTTACGCGCGAGAGAGACGAGTCGCGACTGTCGAAGGTAAACTCGTGAATGACAATCCACGGGTCTGGGTAAATTTTTAAATGAGTTATCACGTCGGTTATTCAATAACCGACGTTATAATTTTTTTAAAAACATTTATAACGTCGGTTATTCAATAACCTACGTAAAAACCTTCCTCCGATTCTTTTTTTACATCGGTTATTTTATAACCGACGTTATAAAGGGCTCAAAATTCGCGTTTTTTTACGTCGGTTATAAAATAACCGACGTAAAAAGGCCTTCAAAAACCGCGTTTTTTACATCGGTTATTGAATAACCGACGTAACAAACACCCCCCGCTTCTGTTTTTTACGGCGGTTAATGTATAACCGACGTAAAAAACGAAGCCGCGCGATTAATAACGTCGGTTATAAAAATAACCAACGTTAAAGGTGTACTAAACACAGGTTTTTACGTCAGTTATTAAATAACCGACGTAAAAAACCTCTTTTTACATATTATGATGTCGGTTTTATATAACCGACGTAAAAAATGGTGACGTAAAAAACGTTTTCTGCACTAGTGCCAATACCTTTTTAGACTCTATCCTAGAGTTTTTTCTTCTCTCTCTTCATCAATTGGAAACCTTTAATATGTAGGATTTTTTATAAATTTTATAACATCCTCTATGAAGAAACTTGAATCACCAAACACAGTGTGATCATTCCACCAATTCATTAGCTAACTATTTATTCTCCATGTGTACTCTAAATTATTTAGATCATCTTAATTTTCATATAAACATTATGTTACACTAAAATAAATTTAATGAAAAATTATGATCCTTGAATGTTCTATTATCCTTTATATGTGACACATGGCTATTCTATGAAATTATTTCAAATTTTAGGCATATAATTTTTTAGTATATATTGATTAAATACTATTTGAATGTGTATCCCACGATCATTATTAGTGGATAAAATATCCCCATCTATAAAAACATTTCTCTATTATTCCATAAAAGATATATATATTCAAAATTAGCTTATTCAAATAAAAATGTAGATTTTTTTCAAGCCATATCCTAAAGTTCAATGAAGTGCTCTCTATAATTTAATATTGGGTTGAGTTATAGAGAAATGAAATATAGTTCATGCATCTCTTAAAGATTAAATATGACCATGTGAATACCTTCTTCCTTATTACTAGACATATTCTATCTTTTGACCAAACTGTGGACTTGTTGCGATCATAAAAATTTGATACCACCATCCGTAGTTTAACAATGTGATGCAGTTTACATTTTTCCCTAAGACGCCCCAGACCTGTACACCTAGATCTTGTGCTAAAAACATATTTTTCACATATTTTCTTTGTTACAAACTAAATTGAACCAAATTAAATCATCTATAATTACATTATAAATATCCAACATTGAGAAACTTGTATAGTCCTTAAATTTTTGGTTTAGAGTTTTAAAGACATAAGAAAATACCTCTTAAGTAATAAAATGCATTTTTTTCTCACCCAATAGATATTTTTACCATAATAAAAAGGAATTCATATTTCACAACAGGTCTTTAACATCTCCCAAAATATTTACCACAAATGATACCCTTTTAGACATATAACATGTAATATCATTCTTTATAACCTTGAGAAATGGAAACATAAGAAGGGAGATCTCTAATTCCCAATAAGGGTAAAAATAGGCATTAATAGTCAAATATCATAAGGTATCATATTGGTAAGAGAACATAATCAATGTACATGTTCATAACATAAGGGAATCCTAATCAGCAACACATGAATTATAAATCATAATAATTCTTTCATAAAACATGAGTCTAAAGTAAATAATATTTATCCCTGAGAGCATAACATTGGAATTAGGATGTGGAATAATAAATTAGAATAAACATAATCATAAGAATCATGACATTTTGAGCATGGATTGTCACGACCCGTCCCTTGGGGATCGTGCCGTGACATACCCCAAGCTCGCCTCCTAAAGGTTAGGGGTTGGCGACTAGCGTCGAAGGTGTCAACCTGCAAGTGAGAGGCATTTTTCTGCGTACCTATATGCACACACACACAACCACGTCCCAAAGATGAAAAAGTAAACAAGCATGCCACTAAACAACCACTGAGTACAAGTACAATTGGAAGTCATATAGGAAAGAATTCAAACCCAACAAAAGACTAACTGAAAAAAAGGAAAGTACAAAAGAAACTATGGATAGTCATCCACTGAAAACCCCACCTGATGGGTAATTACAAAGTAGATACTTGTAGCTATAGAAATATGCCCTTCCCGCCATGTATCACTCAACAGCTATAATTCAGACCTCCTACTGAGTACGTCTGCCACCACGTTCCCCTTTTTAGGAGTATAGACTATCTCAAAGTCATAGTCTTGGAGGAACTCCAGCCATCGCTGATGTCTCAAGTTCATGACTTTCTGTGAGAATATATACCTGAGACTCTTGTGGTCAGAGTAGACGGTAAACCATTCACCCATAAAGTATTATCTCCACATATTCAAGGAAAAGACCACTGCTACTAACTCCAAGTCATGGGTCGCGCAGTTCTACTCATGCTGCTTCAACTGCTGTGAGTCATAGGCGATCACCAATCACTCCTGCATCAGGACACAACCCAGTCCAGTTCATAATGCGTTACAGAAAACTACATACCCAATGCCTTCTTCTGGTAGTCTCAAGGTTGGGTCACTCTTCAATCTTTTCCTTATCTCCTAAAAACTATGTTGTCACTTCTCCATCCACACTAAGGGATGTCCCTTCCGTGTCAAGGATTATAAAGGTGTTACTACTCGGGAAAAATTAGGCACGAACCTCTGGTAGTATCTAGACAACCCCAAGAAACTCCGCACCTCAGTCATGCTCTTGGGTGGCTCCCAAGAAAGCACTATCTCTATCTTCATCGGATCCAATACAACTCCATCCTCCGAGATGAAGTGTCCCAGAAAGTTGACCTCCTAAATCTAGGACTGGAACTTCATGAGCTTATCGTAAAGCTGGTGCTCTCAGAGTGTATCCATGACTATCCGCAGGTGTGTAGTGTGCTCCCCCTCTGACGCCGAGTACACCAAGATGTCATCAATGAAGACCACCATGAAATGATCGAGGAAAGTCTAGAAGATCCTATTTATGAGTCCCATGAACACTATTGGGGCATTGGTCATGGCGAATGGAATCACCAAGAACTCGTAGTGGACATTCTAGCATCTAAAGGCTATATTCAATACGTCCTCACCCCATACTCGAAGCTAATGATAGCCTGAGTTGAGGTCTATCTTCGAGAACCACCTCACTCCCATCAGTTGGTCGAAGAGGTCATCGATCCTCGGTAGTGGATACTTCTTCAAGATCACTTGGTTCAGGCTCCGGAAGTCCACACATAGCCTCAAGATCCCATATGACTTCTTGGAAAACAACAATGGGGCTTCCCATGGTAAAAAACTGCGCCTTATGAATCCATTCTCCTTTAAGTCTTCCGGCTGTACCCTCAATTCACGAATCTCTGCGGGAGCCATCTGATATTCCGGCGTGGATATAAGTTCCATCCCAAGGTATAGATCGATGCATAATTCTACCTCCCTACAAGGAGGTAGTCCTAGAACATGCTCAAGATATACATCATCATACTCATCCACCACTACAGGAAAGCTAAGACTCCTCTCATCCACCACACTGAGGGTGAGGCTAGCCAAATGGTGAGTGATTGGATGCACCCTCCTCCGAGAAAGTCTGCCATGTGATTCAGAATTTGCCTCCTTGTCGGTGAAGGAAAACTAGGTCCCATCTTCGTAGACACACCACACATTGTACCTAAAATAGTTGATATGAGCATGGACTATATATAACTAGTCCATACCCAAGATGAAGTTGTAAGGCCTCGACGCTGCTACTAGGAGATCCCAGTCGAAGCTCTCACCTCCTAGAGTAAGCTCACATTGTCAGCACCAATGTGTAATCTTCAAACCCCCTCTTGTAGAAGTCTATAATCGTAAGGATCGAGCCAAAGACTCCAAAAAAATCTCTAAGCCTCGAACAACATCTGTGGTAAGGAAAAAGTGACTGGAATTGGTGTTTATAAGAACTTCACCTAAGGTGGAGAAGACACAGATCGTACCTCTAATAATTTTTAGAGCGTTGTGGTCTTAGGCCACCATCGCCTGAAGCTAGCCCTGCCCATTTCCACTGGCTCCCTGAGCCTATGGTGGTCCAACTGAGGGTGGTGGTGGTAGCACCTAGAACCATCATCCACGACCTACTGCTCGGACTTCTCCCCTACCACGTCCTCCACCCTGCGGACCTCCTTGCTCAAAACTCTACCTCTTCCTTGGCGGTCCCTCGACCATCTGCTGATTGTCTGTAAGGTGGGTCGGGCAGTCACAAGCCATGTGTCCTTGCCCACTACACGTGAATCACAGCCTGGTTCCCTACTAACTCCCTCTACTTTGAGAGCCATATAGTGCCAACCATGAGTCCTAGGGTCTCCCCCTGAAAGACCTGGTCCGCTTGGTCCCCCGTGTCTACTACCTGCTAATAACTACTGAAGACTCTACTACCCGATGCTTGCTGGTGGCTCCGAATTTCGGTGCCCACTTGGCTAGGAATTTCTCCACAAAAGGGCTCGCTCCAGCACTCCATCCTAAGTGGGGATGCTGAGAGTCACCATGGATGCCCTGATCTCCTGTCCGAGTCCTTACTCAAAGGTCTGGGCCCTAAAGAAAGGGTCTCAGACCATGTCTGTAGAGTAGAGAGAGATGTATGTAAACCTCTCAGAGTACTCGACCACCGATAGGATACCCTGCTGTAGGTGAAGGAACTCTTGGATGCGCACACAGTGCAAGGTCACGAGAAAAAACTCCTCCCAGAAAAGCCTCTTGAAGTTTGTCCAGGTGAGGGTCGCCTCATCATGCATCTGGATGGTCAGGATCCACCATCTCCCTATCGAGCTCTGTAGAAGGCTCATGGAAAAGATCTCCATCTGTTCAAGCGGTGTCCTCAAAAAGCAAAAGACCTGCGTCACTGCCTCCAGCTAATCCTCAACAACCTGAGGATCTGTCTCTCCACTGAACCTGTTAGGTCTCTGTCTCTGAAACTTGTGCCAGGAACTGAGTCTACGTATATCCTCTACCAATAATTCTGGAAGTAACTGCTGATCAATGGGTGGTGGAAACACCGGTGCACCACCTGGCATGGCTATCTCTAGCACTGGTCCCTGAACTGACGCCTCATCACTAAGTGAGCTGTCCACACGATCACGTATCAGAAGCCTAGCTGACTGTCTGTGTAGAGGAATCCTAAAATATATCAAGATTCACCATAGTTAGAATATTATACATAGTGAGATGGCTCTTATTCAAGAATATCTTAAGGAGACACTTATGAAACCAATGTTTTCATGTATAGATCCAAAAATTAGAATTCAGGGTCCTTGTGTATGGATTCGTCGGTTTCCACACCAACACTGGACTCCCAGAATCTGAAAGTCAAACACAAAACATTCAACATTGTTGCACCAAAAACAAAACAATAGACTCTTGATCTTTCAGGTATAATTGACCACCTTTGATACCACTTTGTCACAAACCGTCCCCGGGGCCCATGCCGCGACATACTCCAAGCCCACCTTCCAAAGGACAGGGGTTGAAGAGTAGCGCCGAAGGTGTCAACCTACAAGTGGGAGGAATTTTCCAAGGTACCTATAAACATGCACAAAAAACCACATCTAAAAGCTGTAAAAGTAAATAATCAATCCACTAAACAACCACTGAGTACAATTACAAATAAAAGTCAGATGGGCCAAAATAAAAACCCAACAAAAGACTAAATAGAAAACAGAAAAGTACATATGAAACTCTAGATAGACATCTGCTGAAAAACCCACCTGATGGGTAAGTACAGAGTAGCTACTGAAAGCTGTAGAAGTACACCCTGCCCGCCTGGTCTCACTGGGCACCACCAAAACCTAAGCCACCAAGTCCTCCGTCAAGGCGTCAGTCATTTTCACTAGACACAACACATGCGTGCGAAGCCCGTGCAGGGGTGAGTAAAAATATACACAGTAGGTACCCAAAAACAAAAAGGAAAGACCAAAAAGAAATTCACAAACAAACCACAAATCATGATCATCAATCATGATCACGAAGCAAGACATCTCACACCAGGTATATTCTAGAGTAGGAAAGTAGAACCATTAGTCAGATCATCGAACACCATGGGCTACTGGAGAACTCCTCCTCAATGAGTATAGTGGGTCTGTTGGGTCACATAGAAGCCGCTTCCCACTAAACCAAGATTGTTGTGGTACTCATACCTGATGAGTACTGTGGGAATGATAGTTCACACAAAAGCCACTCCCCACCGTGGGTATGTCGGGTCACACAGAAGCCGCTTCCCACCTATGGCCATACTAAGGTACTCCTCCTGTCAAGTACTGTGGGTCTTCTGGGTCACATAGAAGTCACTCACCACCATGGGCCTGCTGGGTCACATAGAATCCTCTTATCACTGGTCCATATTATCCGATCCACACATGGTCTCTCATCAGAAGTCTTTAGGTCTCATCAAACCGTAGGGTTTCCACACATAGCACGCTTGATCTCGGGAGAACCACTCCTCAAGCCATTTTTCGAATTCCAACTTCCATGAAATCCTCCATAGAGTATTACAAAAGACCTATCTCATCATGAGGGATTCAACGCTGCAAACGACTCATCAATCAGACGCCCAGTTTGCAATTTGTCGACGTTCTTTCAAAAAGGGGATGGTTGGGTCTGGGTCCGGTCTGACCTGGTCAGACCGACCTGACCCAACTCGGCCTAGGGTCCGCTGACCCAACCTAGACCCGGCCTGACCTGGTTCCGATCCATTGGGTTGCGGGTTCGGCATGACCTTGGTCTGGTTTGTTGGGCCCCAGGTCCAGCCCGCTGGGGCGGCCCACGCCCTATCCGGTTTGCCTGACTGAGACATGACTGAAAGCATCATCCGGCTCCCTACTCACCCCACAAGTCGCTGCAGGGCCATTTCCTCCATCCTAGATGCATGATGTGTCTGGGGTCGCCACTACGTGGTTGGTGAGTCCGGCCGGCTAGACTCCTACACATGGTCAAAGACCGCATGCCTCCGAAAAGTACAGCTCGGGCTATGGGATGCTCCACCGATGCGGCCGAGGGGCCATGTCTTTGCCGCCATCCTTCTGCCTAGCCAATGACTCTTCCCACAGTGTCGCGACCCGAGCCGGTCATGGCAGCCGTTGTGCCACACCACCACCCGCCCACAACCGCCATCGCGGGCCACCGCCGATGGTCTCCGTTGCTTCCGCCGATGCCGGAACACCATCGGGTTCTTCCACAAACCACCCAATCCGCTCCGGTGGTCCATTCTTCACACCGCTTGTGCCTATGGATTTCGGGGGATCCCCTCTTCCCTGTAAAGGCCACAGATCCTCATTGTCGCCAATTTGGAAACTTTTTCATGAAGAATGCACAAGCGGAGGGGCTCATTCCTTGTTTGTGTTGGCCCGCGCCCTCCGCATTAGAAGTTTATAAAAAAGGGGGGAGGTTTGGGGATAATTTTATGTGGACAATAATTCAATCCCGAATAGAAAACCCAAGAAACATCACCCTCCCACAAGAACAGACAATCCACAGATCAACTTTTTCATGGATTGATCCACATTCATCGTTTAGAATGAAGAACAAGGAAAACACAAAACAAATAAACCCCTACCTCGATCAACATTCATCATTGGAGCACTCCTCCCTTGAGGAATTAAGCTCTGTTGGCGTTCTTAGCTTCCCGATCTCGTTCTTCATAAGGCGTTGACGTTGCTAGAAATCTTGCCGGCATTAATCATTCATTTTTGGAGTGAGTCCTTGTCATAGGTTTGTCAGAGAATCCCCAGGGTTTAATTCTAAACTCTCCAATGCATTAGCTTAATAAAAGGAAACACGTCGCTGCATTTCTATTACGCTGCGACGCTGCATCGTTACGCTGTTTCATTTATGAAATAGCATATTTGTTATGCTCCATTTAATGCATCATTATGCTGTGCAAAAATGAGCCATTAAGGAGCTTCCTTTAATGTGCCTCGTCGCCACACTGTAGCGTCGTCGTCTGCCTCTCAACAGTGAAAAAATAAAATAAAACAACTTTTTAAGTTATTTTATTATTTTATGAAAAGTATGAAAAATTAACTTTTCTTTTCGGCCCTTGTTGTTCAATGTTAAATCTTTTCTAGGTGAATCTCAGCATTCTGAGTTCAATGGGGCCCTCATATTTTTTGTTTGAGAACTAGTTCAAAAGTTAGAAAAACCCGCTCACACGTTTACTTAAGTGAACTTAAAAAAGGTTAAAAATTATGTTCTAGGCTCACCGGGCCTTTGAATCAAGTGCCGTTAAAGCGTGTTCTCTCGAAATAATTCCATACAATTAAAAAAATATACTAAAATTCCAAGAAATTACTTGGATTGATAATAAAAAGTCTTAAGCATATGGTTGTGAACATAAAATCTAGTCTACACATTGTGACATTATGGACATGGCTAACCGCAACTAGGTCCACACATAAATTCATGATCATCTCATGAGATATAAATCATTACCAAATTCATTGGAGAGATATCTTTAAACCACAAATCATATAATTATAAAACATACAAACATATTTTACAGTAACATAATAACATTCAACATTCCATTATAACTTAATTAACCTATGGAAAAGAAACATGTTTGATAAAAATTTCCTAAAAAATTATCACCATCCATCAAGATAATGAAGGTGGATGGTATCACTAAAGCATATCCCCAGTAAAGAAAAATAATCATTAATGAATTTTGACATAGATGAAAAATACTCTTATAAAATATTTAGAGACATTCTTTGAAAAACAAGAAGAAATACCCTTTCATTTTGGTAATTTTTTTAAATTTAAAATAAATATAACAATGGAAACATGATTTTCTTTGAAAAAAAATTGAATCATGGAAAGAAAGATTGATAAAAAAGATAAAATAATGTTGTGAAATTGATATCAACTGGTAAATGAAAAACCATTATTATCAAAACTTTATAACGAAAGTCAAAGATGGCCTACAAGGAAAATCTTAGAAATCATATCTTTTTAATGAATTATAAACTATTTCAAATATAAATGAAAATGAACTAAAATAATCTGCAATTTATAGTGAACAAAAAATCTGTAAATTATATAAATATTATGGGTAAGGATGAAAAAGATCCATTACAAAGGGTGTGAATTATTCATAACAACATTATATTTTTTTTGAGAATGAAATCTAGAAATGAAGATGGTTTTGATATAAAGATGTAATTTCCCAATAATGAATTAGAAAATAAAATATATGATATAAATATTATATAATAAAATAAACTTGTAATAGAATAGTCAAAGAATATTATTTAGGATGCAATGAAAAGAAAATTGAGTCATTGAGACCCTTACCTTAGAAATCCTCTTAGTTGAACAAACTCTAACATCAAAATATAATAAATTTGGATTAATTATTCATGTGAATAATAGACATACTCATATTAAATTAACTTTAAAACATATATTTATAACTCCTCATTACCCATATATTAATTTTTTATTTTTAAATTTAACTTTTAGGGTGTTAACTTTTCTGTTTGCCTCACATGATTTAGTTTTATGTTCATAGTATATAGGTATTTTTCATGTTTTCAAAATATCTATAATTTTAATTCTATGGTAATTCATGTGTTTTAAATAGTTTTAAATCCGAAAATACTTTTTTTTTTCATGTAACTTATGTTAATGGTTCTCCTGTAACGCTTAAAAATTCCCTTTTTGGTAATTATGGAATTTATAAAGGAATTGAATTTATTGATAGATATTCATTTGAATATTCACACTCTAGAATTATGAAAAAAACTTAAATTTATCTTTATTACATATTATTACTAGTTTTAAATTTTTCTTAGTTATTTAGAAGATAAACATTATAATAATATTCAAGTTGGTGGTAAAACTAATTAGAACATGTTATAGTTGTTTAATGAGTTAGAACACATTATTGTATAGTGATATTATATGTTTTAAAATCTACTTAATGATTTGAATTTTTATTAAAGTGATAAATAAAATTCATTTTTAGGATTATTAGGAAGATAAATGAATGATAATGGTAATAAGATATTACTTTTTCAGTATCTCAGTGTGTGTGTTTTAGGATGTAAAATTTTATTATGACCATTTATTGTTAATATTATAAATATAATGTATAGACCATATTTTTACCTTGTAAGGATTTAAAATATATCTAGAAATATTTTCAGATCCAAGTGCTGAGACGACATGCGATTCCGAGGCTTGGTGTGCCCAAAATTAATTTTATAAAAATATCAAAAATATTTTATTTTACGTGCTCATAGTTTTTCAAGAAAAATAGGATAAATCTTAAATGAATTCTCAAATTGAAAATTTGGTATCATAGTTAGATCCGGAATGTGGCTTTTACCCTAGGAGTGACCTAAAGTTGGATGGCATAGGACGTTCAGATATAATGACCATTGGTGGGTGCATTTAAATTAAATTAATTGATTAATTTAATTATTTAATATAAATTACCTATTTTTAAAACATCTATAAATAATCTATTATAGAAGATCTTTAGGGTCAACTGTATAACCCTGAGATCATTAATAATAGAGTTTCACCACCTGTCGTTGGCGAATCAAGATCAGACCATAACGAGCAATTGGATCAAGGGAAATTGAAGTGAAATGAATGAAATGGATCTTCCTCTCTCATTGGAGAGAACGTTATTCATCATAAAATGACTCAATCTTGAGGTAGGACTCTTCATATGTGAATTTACACCATTATGATTAAATTATTGAGCAAAATATTTCTTAATTCTTTGGTCTTCATCAATTTGGAACCCTTGCATGCTCCCTTGTCAAATTAAATTAGTTATTTAATTTGTTTATCCCCATTAAGCCATGTTTCTCACCCAATCTTGCCTAGTTTTTATTCATTGGACAATAAATCTTGGATAAGAATTGTTTCACCTTTTTTCACATGCCATTCTCCTGATCATTCTTCATCGTTGGCCTAAGGGTCCACAGTTCGATATTACCAGGACAGCTTGACCACGATCGGACCCCTGAATCCATGGAATATTACCAGATGATGAACAAATTTGAGAATATAGAATTTATTGGGATTATTTGAAGGATATAGGTGATGATTCTTGTGGATATGTGTTAGGTCCACTAGGTCGAATACCCTAAAGGGGGGGGGGTGAATCAGGGTAAGACATATTAAAATTTATTCCCCTTCAGATCTTGATTCATTATTAAACAAAACTCTATTCTCTCTCATTCCCATTTCAAAGAATGAAAAAAATTTAAATCATGGACGAGACACAAATTTTTTTACATGGTTAACCCTTACTGGGCTACGTCCAAGGAGAATACAACGACGGTGTATCGATGTACCAAATTTACTAAGGCTCACTGCCAATAATAAGTACAAGGTTCAAGCTAGATCTTTTATGATCAGGATCACTACCTTTACACAGTTTAGGGTTTGCTCACTGCATTCTCAAGGGTCACTCCTATTGCCTCTTTCTCTGTCTCACTGCCGGTGAAAAGAGTCACCGTCTTCCTCTTCCTTCGCTCGCTGCTCGTAGAAAAAAATCCACTAATAGTGTATAGACTTGTAGGTAAAAAATAGTTTATGGATGTGTAGGTACCTTAATTTTCATGAATACCACATCCTCAACTATAGGTAGATTCTCTATTGAAGTCCCTTTTTCACCTGAAGATGAAATCCACCATTCCATGTACCATTGGGTAAAGGAAATGACTTTTGCAAACTGACTTGAAGCCTTTTTAAGCTTCCTCGAGTGTTATTCAAACCAACAGCTCCTCCCGCATACTGTGTACTGGGTATGGTATGTAGAATGCCTCCTCTGTGTAATGCTTCCGCTTCCATGAACTACCCTTCGTCTGTAGACTCCACTTTCTTCGTTTCCGCGTACCGACTCCTTGAACCTCATATACGAACCACCCTATGTTCGCAAACTGTTCTCTGTTTGCAGACTGCCTTCACTTCCGCATACCAAAGCTCCCTCTCAGCATACCATGTTCTTCTTCCACATACTGTTCTTCCTTTTAAAACTACAAAGGCCCACAAAAACACTTTCGCAAACTGTTTCGTGAACTTCTTCAGCCTTGGCAGAATCACTTCCCATAAACCACTTTCAAACTTCACTGAATTCCTGAAGAAAAAAGATGTTCTCTAATGATATTCACTATCCAAATCGGTGGGATTAACACTCCTTATATAGACAAATATATCTTTAAAATTTGCTAATCCAAGATTTACCAAATCATTGATTCGGTACAACCTCTATAACATAATGATCCTCCTGCGGAAAACCACACCCATTCCGTGAACCATTTTTCATACGTGGTCTGTGTACTACCTTTTCTCCTATGCGGCACCATTCTCTTCCTCCATCCCGTGAACCATCATAACTTCCTATTACCACACTCCCTTCACTTCAAACTGTTGCCACGAACCATTTCCGCCACTCCGCATACTATTCCTACTGCCTGGTATGCAGCCGCGAACTGTTCCCAGACATGGTACCTGAACCATGTTTCAAACTCCTCAGTTCCATTATTTTCTGATTTCTTTCCCTATTATTCACACCGTTCATTACTATGAAGAAACCCTTACATTGCCAAAAAAATTCCCAATTTTGAGGCCTGAAATTTGGCAAACACTAGAAAACTACGCCACCTTAAAAACATGTCTTTGGAAATCAGTAGCCAAATTCATTCATGGTCATCTGGACCAAAACATACCAAGAAGACACATTAAGATATTTTTTCCCAACAATCTCTCCATTTGGGTTTTTTTACAACTCTTCTCACAACAATTCTTCGCATTTTGATACTTTGTTGAAACTCATTCCATCTTCAACAACCATTCACTTCATGCGATTAAGATAATGATCAAGGATTTACTCAACACATACTCTAAGCCCACATGAGCCATGATCGGTGTAAGAAACAAGAGTATAATAACTTCATTCCTGAAACCAACTCTTGAAACCGATCACCTGATTTCATCAAGAACTTCAACTGTCATGATATGTAATCTTTGATCAATCACTTTTAGCATCATCAGATTTAATACCCCCCTACATTACAACTCCTCAAAACAGCTTTAGCTCAACTTCAACTCCCCCCCATCTCACTTCTCTAATTAACATATTCTCCATGTGTCTTTTCTCCCCTAGAATAGTCACACATTCTACCCCTTTATCAACAAACCCAAAGGACGCTTCATGGTTGTCTGCAATAGGGTAAAGAAAAAATATCGGTACATTAGGGAAAAACACACCATACCTTGGGAATAGGGGGTCCCACATCCACACATTTTCAAGTGCAAGGAGTTGAATAGACTCCAAAATCCAGTCTATTTATTTAAAATACTTATTTGGGTAAGATCTTTATATGAATATCTGCAACTTGTTGTTATATTGGAACATACTCTAACTTCACATTCCGTTTATCCACTTTCTCCTTGATAAAATGATATTAGATTTCAATATGTTTTTTCCTTGAGTGATGGACTTTATTTTTTTCTCAAATTTATATCACTTGAATTATCATAATGGATTTTGATCAGAGACTTCACTTCAACTCCCATATCATCAAGCTACTGCTTCATCCAAAGTAACTGTGTGCATGTTTGAGTAGCCGAAATGTACTTAGCTTCTATAGTACTTAATTAAATGAAATATTTTTTCTTTCTCAACCAATAAATTCACAATCCACCAAGATAGAAGGCACATCTGGATATTGATTTCATATCATCTGCTAAACCGGCCCAATATGTGTCTGTATATCCCAATAACTCTGGATGAGATTTGTCATTATACATTAATCCAAAATCTACTACGGCCTTGATATACCTAAGTATTATTTTTACTGCAATCACATGGATCTCCTTGGGATCGATTTGATACCTTTCTTCTTGGCATGTGTCAAATAAAATAACAGTCTTTTTCATTGTTAGGTACAACTGACTTCCAATGATTTTCCTATATTCTATGATATTAACTGCCTTGCCTTCATTATCCCGTGAAAATTTTGATTAGGTAGCAACCAAAGTATTCATCTCTTTGGAATTATCCATTCCAAAACTTCTCAAAACCTCCTTGGAATATTTATATTGAGAAATAAAACTTTCATTCCTTCCTTGTGTCACCTGTAAGACAAGTAAAAACATCAGCTCACCAATCATAAACATTTTGAACTCGCTTTTCATGAATTCAGAAAATTGTTTGCATTGTGATTTATCTGATCCACCAATGATTACGTCATTGAAATAAACCAGTACCATCATCCTTTTACTACTTCCATTATTGAAATATAGATTGTAATCAACTCCACCATGTTGGAAACTGAGCTTCTTTAGAAACTGATCAAGCATTGAATACCATGCACTTGGTGCTTGATTCAAACCACATAATTCCTTCTTCAGTTGAAAAAGTATTTTCTAATCTTCATGAATGAGAAAACAATATGGTTACTCAATGTAAACTTATTCTTCCAGAACTCCATTTAGAAATGATAACTTGACATCCATATGGAAAATCTTAAACTTTATTTTCACTACTATGGACAAGAATAATCCGATTTTCTCTTACCTTTAAAGAGGTGAAAATCTCTCATCAACATCAATAACCTCTATCTGGGAGTACCCTTTGCACACCAGTCATGCTTTGTTTCGAATCACAAAACCATATTCATTCATTTTGTTGTGAAAAAAACATTTTTTCCTGATGACATTCTTGTCTGCTGGTCTCAAAACAATTTTCTCATGTTTGATTATTCTCAATTTTATAAAGCTCTCCATTCATTGCCTAAACCAAATTATCATCTCTAGCTGCTTCATCAAATCATTTAGGATCCACTTGTGATAAGTATGATTCTTTCTATAGAAAATTCACCATCCTTGTCTACAATGGTGTTATCTCATCACCAATTATGTTCTATCTATCAATTTTAGCTCTTCTTGCTGGTCTTTATGTAGATAATGATTTTTTATTATCACTCTCATCATCTGAGTCTTCCTCTGAATCAATCTATATAAAAATATCATATCTAGATCTTCTTATCTCTTCATCACTATCCTCCTGAGACTGATTATGTATTTTTTGAAGATTCTAATAATTCTACACTATGATTATATCATGGATTTAAAAAATATTCCATAGCCGCTTATTAAATAATTTATATTCTTTTTCTATTCTTTTAGTAGCCAAGAAATATCCCTTCATCTCCACAAGATTCAAACTTCATATGTTTCTCCTTATTGAGAATGAAACACTCACTCTCAAAGACTTTAAATTATTTCAATGATGGATTCTTTCCATACCATAGATCATATGAAGTCTTCTCTTCTTTTGGGCATAATAAGGCTCATTTTAATGTGTAGAATACTTTTATCACCACCACTTTCCAAAACTTCTCTGGAAGATCTTTCTTAATGATCATTGTTCTATCCATGTTGTTCACAATCTGATTTCTTCAATCAACTACTCCATTCTGATGAGGAGTTCATACTGTTGAAACCTGATGCCTTATCCCATGTTTCTCTAGATAATACTCTACTTGGCTATTTGTGAACTCTATTCCATTATCTATTCGAATCTTCTGGATTTTTTGACCAAGCATATTTTCACATTCCCGTCAATATATTGCAATGCAACTAAACACCTTAGATTTGTGGGTGATGATTGAAATCCATTCCATTATTCTATAATCATCAATGAAGAGAACATACTATCTCCTCCCATCAATATCCCTTGGTGAAATTGTGCCACACACATCAATATACACCAACTCAAGAAATCTTTTTGATGTTTTATCCTTTGTCTTATATGTCTTTCAAATGATCTTTCCTTGTTGGGAGGAATCACACATATGTGTACAATCATGTGACAATCTAGGGAGATTTTGTGAAGCATCATATTTCACCAGATCTTCCAAGGACGTTTGGCTTATGTGGCCAAGACACTTATGCCATAACTTGTTTTCTTCATTATAGGAAAGAAAAAACTTATCTTCTTCTCCCCTCATGAGGTAGAGATTCCCTTTTGTATGCTTTACTTGCAAAATAACAGCACCATCATTTTCCTTGATGGTACACAATTTCTTGTAAAAACTTATGGAATACACTATGTAACACAATTGATTGAAACTAAGGAAGTTATAACTAAACCCTTCAACAACCAAGACATATGCTCCTCTCATGTCTTTTCCTCTAAACAAGGATTTTCCTGAACCAATAATTTTTAGGCCCTCTTCATTACCAAATATTATGATACATTCTTTATTGTACCTGATTTTGGTCACTAGATCCTTATTTCCTGTCATATGGGAAGTGTATCCACTATCAATGATCCATATCCCAATGCGATCTGATGCCTTGAACCTAATTTCTACAACCACAACCTGCTCAACCATTTCCTTTTTTACCCAAGTCATTGACTTAATACCTGACATAGAATGATAATATTGATCCTCATTAGTATATGATAGACCAACTTCAATGTGAAAAGCTGCAAATCTATTTTGAATTTTCATCTCTCTTGATGATACATTTAGCTGATTAATATGAATAAATTCAGTTTGCCTCGACACATTCCCCTATATTGTTAATGTGAAATATCTTGTTATATGTCCATGTCCTTTACACCTGAAACAAATACCATCAAATGATGAAATAGGACTTTGAGCTCTGTATGACCACCTCTGTTGGTCTTATTCCCTCTGGTACTTCTTTTCTATAGAACATACATTTTGAGAGTATCCCATATTACCACAACAATAACATATTATGCGAGGTACATTCCTATATAGAAATTATGCACCACTAGTTGTATCTTGGGTTCTTTAAATCTTCTGATTCTACTTCATACCCAAATCAATAGTCAATATTGGAGTGGGTGCTTGTTGTCTAACTTGAACCATAACTACTTTATTTTTTAGATGAAGCCCCATGTCAGCCTTATTATTCAGAGTTGATTATTACTTCTATTCTGCTGGACCACTCTACTCAAATTTCATCTTCTCTGTTTCCTGTATGACCTTCTTTCCTAATGTCAAATCGAGAGTTAATAGTTTCTCTTAATCTTTAACTATTCTTCATAGACCGATGAATTCCTCTTATAGTTCTTTGATACATTTGATTTGATATTTTCCAATTTCAGTAAAACTATTAATTTCTATTTTATGTTATTCAATTTTTAGTTTTTACTCAACTATGTTTTCTGATATTTTTGACATTGAAGACCTCATATTTTCAATTTATACATTCATCTCATAATTTTCTTCTTCATGCTGCTGCATAGAGAGTTTGGCATCATGGACAACTTTATTAGATTTCTTTATTTTGGATATCAAAATATCTATCTCTTCAAGGGCTGATTTTAATTCAGCCTGAATATTAACTCTTCCTTCAATTTATCCTTCTTCATTGTCACTTTCTTCTCTTGTTAAGAAATTTCTAACAACTACCACCAAAGAATCTACTTTGTGATCCTTTCAGTCCTCCAACTCTTCTGCCTCATATTCTTCTACCTAAATGGTCTGTAGGCCATCTTTTTTTTATTGATTTTTTGATAACCCCCCTTTCAAGGGAAGAGGGGGAACCCTTACAAGGACATTAGGCTTAGAGATTACATGAACCATAGGCTTAAGATACATTACATGACCCAAAGGTCTTAGATAATTCAACCAGATTATAACTACAGGGAACTTCCCCTCCCCAGCATCTGTATCGTGATGGTAGCTCTCCACCTTCGCATGGCTGTCCAGCTAAGCTTCCCATGAAAGAACAGGCCATTCCTGATGGCATTTCCATACCCTCTCATTCTTACAAATCCGTTGGTTCTTCTATGGTGAGTGCACCTACTCTGAATCCTCCTCTAGGGTTTCTCATTTTTTATAGAGTCTATCTGGGGAAACTACATTGATCATGTGGTCCAAAGGCCTTAAGTTGGACCGAAGGCCTTGAGGTGGCTAGAAGGCCTTGAGGTGGCCCAAAGGACTTAAAGGTGGCTTAGAATCCTTACTGACCCGATGGAATGGGTGGCCTGAAGGCCTTAAGACTCCAAGCCCAAACCGATGGCCCAAGGTGAATAGTTCCAACTGCTGCAATACAGAATAGTACATGCTATAATAACTACTACAATACTACTACAGTAGATGCTATAGTAACAGAATTATGCCTTTACCTGGTTTTGAACCTGGGTCTCATGGATTCACTTACAGATACCTCACCAAATGGGATGAGGCTTATATGCACCTTAGATTCTTCTGAACTTTCATCTTATTTTGAAAGAAGATTCTTCATTTTGAAGAACTTTCTTTTAGAACTTATCCTACCTTTCATACTTGATGAATACTTATTTTGGGGAATTTCATCATTATTTTCATTTTCATCATCAAACTTATTAGAACAATTTATTCCAAAATTCCCAATCTTTCCACATCGAAAGCATTCAAATGGAATTTTACCTTTGAACTTCCCTTTTCCCCTTAGTAGATTTGAAGAGAGAAATGACATAAAATCATCCAGATTTTCCTCCTCAGGAATATCTTCAACATAGTGATTCTTCATGGACTTGAATTACACTTCTTTCGACTTCCCCTTTTTCACTGAATCGTTATCATTGTTCCTCATTTCATATGATACAAGGGTAATGTGTAGGTTATATAGTGTCAACTCTTTTGGGTCTTTGTTTTCCAACACTGAAACTTTTAGATTGAACTGTGGTGGAAGTTTCCTCAAGATACGTTTCACAATATTTATATCTTTAATGAATTCTCCAAGAACCTTCATGTATTCCACAATAACATTTACCCTGTCAAAGAGTGCATCAACAGTATCATTGGGGTTCATTCTGAGATCCTCATACTTGTTCCACAAAACCTACATCTTTTCTTCTTGAACTTTTGTGTCACCCTCATAAATGTTCAACAATTTTTCCCATATAGCATGTGATGTTTTATAGGACATCAACTTTGTATAAATTGCATTTGATAGGGATCCCCCGAAAGCATTGATCCCTTTAGCATCAACATCCAATTCCCTTATTTCATCTTTTGATAATGCACCACTATAGATGTCAGTTGATATTTCATGTATAACTGCTGTGAAGACATCCATTCCCACCGATCGGAAGTAGTGGTGCGTCCAATTCTTCCATAGTCGAAAATTATTTCCGTCGAAGATCAGAATTCCTTTATGGTTGACCACCTCAATTTATTCTTAAATAGAGAATTATTTACTTTCAACCTTTCCCTCTGATACCAATTGTTAGGGCCACTAGGTCGAATACCTTGAGGGGGGGGGGGGGGGGGTGAATCAGGATATGATATATTAAAATTTTTTCCCATTTGGATATTATTTCATCATTAAAATAACTCTCTTCTCTCTCGTTCCCATTAAAAAGAATGAAAAAAGTTTAAATCATGAATGAGACACAAAAAGTTTTACTCAGTTCACCCTTACTGGGATATGTCCAAGGAGCATACAATGGTAGTGTGTCAATGTACCAAATTCACTAAGGTTCACTTCCAATAATGAGTAAAAGGTTCGGGATAGATCCTTTATGCCCAAACTCACTACCTTGACAGGGTTTAGGGTTTTCTCATTAAATTCCCAAGGTTCCATCCTTTTACCTCTTTCTCTGGATCAGTCCTGATGGAAAAGGTCACCTTCATCCTCTTCCACCACGCACTACTTTTGGAAAGAAATTCACTCACAATTTATAGAATTTTAGGTTGAACATAGATTATGGACAAGTAGGTACCTTCATTTTCATGAATACCATATTCTCAACTATAGGTAGATGATCTGTTGAAGTCCCCTTTTCACCCGCAGATGAAATCCACATTTTCCGTGTACTGTTAGGTTATGGAAATTACTTTTTCAAACTAACTTGAAGTTTCTTCAAGCTTCCTTGAGTGTTATGTGAACCACCTACTCCTCTTGTGTACTTTGTACTGGGTATGGTATGCGGAACACCACTTCTGCGTACCTCTGCCACTTCTGCAAACTACCATTTATCCGTTGACTCCTCTTCCTTCATTGTCACGTACCGCCTCCACATACCGACTCCGCAAAACACCTTTACGAACCACCCTATGTCTGTGAACTATTCTCTGTTCGCATAATACATTCACTGCAGCACCCCAAACATTTTATGGTATGTTTCTCCTAAATACACTGTACTCATTAGATAGCATATATTTCATGAATCATTTATCCTCTATGAAAAAAAACATGGTTACTTATAGGAGAAATCCATAACCTATCCATTAAACATAAATTTGTCAGCTCTGTGATTTGAATTTTAAAAATATGACATACACGGTTGTGTTCATGATGATATTTAGAGTCTGATATAATTAACTTAATTTTCGGTGAATAGTAACCAACCCTTATGAATAGTAAAATACCCTTATGAATAGTAACTTACCCTTATGAATAGTAATATGAATCTTCTGTATGGTATCTATACCCTTGAGTGTATAAATGAATTTGGACACCTTTAAAAATGAAGATGAATATTTTAAATGTTTGTATATCTTGATTAAATAATGATTTAATTAAATATTTAATTAATCATATTTATAAAATTATTCTTGAAAAATGGACTTCATTTTTGGATTATACACATTGAAAAATGGTTAGGGTGATTTTTTGGGATTTTTCTAAAATACTTTAATTTTTGATGAATAGTAAAATCTGATAATTCACAATAAATGCTAAATAATGGATTCATTGAGTCATTGATGATGATCTGCTAATGTAAGCCCAATTGGTTCGAATTCACATGAATATATTACTATTATTGGTCATGGAATACTCACTATTGGTTGTCTTGGTAGAAAATAATAAATTAATGAATTTTATATTAAGAAAACTCCTCTCTCCTCCATTATAAAAACCCCCTTCACTCTCTCTTCTCTTCACTCCTCTCAAGACTTTTTCCTTGCCAATATTCTACCCAAATAACTCCCCAAGATCCTCCCCCACGTCCAAAAGATCCTATCCTCTTCAAAATACCAAAACCTCTCCCCTTAATAGGTTCTCAAAGGAGGAAGTCTCAAGAGGCAATTTTCCTCTTTTAAATCCCTTCTTTTCTTTTCAGTTCTTTTCATTTTGTTTCTTTTCTCACCCCCTTCACCAAAATAGTATGAAAAATCCAGTAACATACATGTACTGAAATTTTTTCATACTAATGGTATATATTTCATTATCTTCTCTCCTTTCCCCACTTTTATTTGAACGAGATGAAAGCACCGTTTGAGATGTGCTAATTTAGCACATTCTAGGACAACAACTTCTCAATTTCTATTATAATATTTAATTCTGGTCATGAAACCATTTTTGTTATGGTTGAACCGGATTATTATGTAATATATCTTATTTTTTTAGTTCTGTAATCTTTTTTTACAATTGGTATTAAGTTATAAAGCAAAACATGTTCATGATAATCAAACCCACCGATTAACCAAAACAGTTGTCACTAAGGTTATATATATATATTTGACTTCACTCTAAATACCCAAATTAAATATAAAACCATGTAATATACTGTATGTTCACTAATAGAATATCACTTTATTTATGGACAAACACATCCATCTTATATATTTATTCAAACTTGAATATAAGTGATATGATCATTTAAAACCAAGTAAACAAACGAGCTCAAACAACGAAATTGAACCTTATAATTAATCAAAAAGGACTTGAATGAAATAAAAAGGGTTATAATAAATCATTTAAATATAAAAGGGGTTTTGGACTTATGAATTAATAATCCTAATTTGTTTATTCAGGTCTTTAGTAACAATTCAATAACACCTTCAAGCTTGAGGTAAGGGATTGCTTAACTCAGTTTTTATTCTTTGAGTTAAACATCTATTTCATTGGTTACATTGTTCCAAGAATATGTGTGAATGACCTATGATTGTTTTATTATGTATATCCACTTTTATTTTGTGGGTTTATGTTTGTCACACATAATTATTTCATTTATTTCTCCTCAATCTAATGATATGTTTTTGGTAAGGGATCCTCCCTCTCACTTTTATTCAAGAATCCACCCTATCTTGTGTGATTTTATTTTTAATGATGGGGAATGTTTTATCACATCCCCCATACTGCCCTTGTGGCATATAAATAATGGTATACCCCTTTTACCTCTCATCAAGACCTTTTAATAACACTCATTACCATGCCGAAATGTTTGTAAGAGGTTTTCTCATATCACCTTTAATTCTATGGGATTTTCATTGTTCGACTCTTATCTCTTATATGTAGTATAGGAGTAATTACATTTGATTTATATTATCATTATTATATTTACATTAATGGTATTCTGTGATTCATTTTTTAATTTTAACTTTTGGTCATACGAATCAATTGATTACAACGTGGTAACGAGATTTGTCTCAATTTTCACTTAGTTGTGACTTGCTTTGTATTGTGCACCTACTCTTTCTTATGTAGTGTACATACTACAAATTTTAGATCACCTTTCATTTGAAATTATATTCCATTTAAATTTCCATATTCTCATAACGTGGATATGATTATTGTCTAAGCCATATACCACTTTATATACGATATTTATTTTGAATGTTGTTTTGACTGTGGAAATGCTAATGAATCTGTATCCTCTATTCTATAAGGATATTGTAAATACATATTGATCTTTAATTGAATATATTTATAAAGAATTATTTGGATTTATAGGTGGGTGGGACCCACTACATCCCCTCGATGCATTGGTAGGTCTCATGAGACAAAACAGTTTGGCGACAAACCCTTCGAGTTTGTTTCCAAAAATCAGATGGGTTTCTACCCATAGAACTAAACCGTTTTTATGGTATTATGGTTCATGTGCCAGATACATGAAATCCAATTAATAAGAATTCTATTTATTCATTATCAGTTATTATTATTATCCATGAGGTTTTCACTATGACAAAATCTATGTATGTAGTTTCATTCTCAGTTTATTAATGGCGTGAGTTTTCTTTTATTCACCATGCCATATTGATTATGTCAGATTGTCTACCATTTAGTTATTATTGTATTCACGCTTCTACTATTTGTAACCCTTACTGAGAATTTGAGCTCACCCCTTCCATTGTTTACCTTCTACAGGTGATGAAGAGGTGATCATTTATTGAGTTCTCAGGGATGTAGTTTTTTTTTTGATTTCATTATGTATTGTATTTTGTAACCTTATCCAATGTAAATGGTGTTAAATATATGTATCTAGTTTCTTCAAGACTACTAAACCGATCGTTCCTTCAGGATTTTCATTCCTTCTAACCATTCCAATATCACAAGTAATGCACCGAAACTAGCCTAGTGGGGTCGGGGTGTTACAGTTGGTATCAGAGGGAGTTTATTAGGAAACTTGGAAACTAGATTTAGAAAATGTGGATTAGAGAGGAGTCCCTAAAATAGTTTTGAGGAAAAAAAATACATGAATGTCCTGGTCTTTTGGTAAGGAATAGATTATGTGGATCTTTTAAGAAATACGTCCTTGTCTGGATACGACCAGGTAGAGGCGGCTCTGACACAGATGTATCTAGGGGTAAAACCCGAAAACACCGCTTTGAGCTAGACTCGAATGAGAAATGGTACACGACAACAGGCCTTGCTGTACTCTTGATTACGACACTCCCGAGGGATATGATTAGGAGAATTCATATTTTCTTTACAATCCATTATGAATGAGTTTAAGGTAAATTTTACCTCTGAGAAACCATGTTTATAAGATTATCAATGCATATAATTTAAATCTATGTTGAGTGCTTTTATATTTAAGATTAATAAACTAATCTAGTTTATCCCATTATTTAGAAATGAAATCTAATGGAAGAAGGGGAATCAATTCTCATGGGAAAGGTAGGGATCTCCCTCATGAGAAAGTCAACACAGTCAATGTTGGAGCAGATCAGATCATGATTATATTGGGAAAACTTACACAAGTTGTAACGAATAACCATTCCACACCTGTGTTGGATCATTTCATGCAGAAGAAGCCTCCATATTTTAGTGGGACTACTAATCCTATGGTAGCTAAGTAGTGGATCAAGTCACTTGAAAAGCTATTCATGACATTAAGATGCAATGAGAATGAGAAGGTGGTACTGGAATTATATTGTCTCAAGGGTGACTCTGACCAATGGTGGTCCCTGATTCAGAATACCATGGAGGAAGAAGAAATAGAAGATATGGAATGGAGGACTTTTAAGGGAATATTTTTCGAAAAATATTTCCCTTGTGATCAATGAATTAAAATGAAGAGGAAATTCCTTAGCTTAAAAAAATGGAAGAATATAGTGTTGCAGAGTATGAGGCTACTTTTACAAGGCTGGCCAGGTATGCCATAGATTACGTACGTGACTCAGTAGACAAGATTGATCATTTCTTTGAAGGTCTTAAGCCAAGTCTTCGGAGGGTACTGGCTTCTCAAACATTTTCATCATATGATGGAATTGTATCAAGTTCCATCAAAACATAGAGAGAATTTTCTAGATCAAATATTTTCAAAGGAAACCAAGAAAAGAAGAGGTACTCTGATAACAATGGAAAAGGAGAAGCACCAAAGAAGATCAAGGGAACAAATAGTTTCCCATTATGCGAGAACTGTGGAAAGAATCATCTCGGGAAATTCTTGAAAGTCATGGGAGTCTTATATAACTATGGAGAAAAGGGTCATCGATCCAATGAATGCAAGGGTAAGAAATAATTAAATGATATTCAATGATAAAATTGAAAAGAGATGGGACACTATGCAAATAAGTGTCCTAAACTCTAAGGAATCTTGACTCAAAAAAGGCCAAGAGAGCAAGGGAGAGCTTATGCGATTACAACTGCGGAGGTCGAAGTTCTTAATGATGCGGTGGAAAATACTTTAATTGTTTCCTCAAACTTAGCCAACACCTTATTTGATTCTAGGTCATCGCATTCATTTATATCTTCTCAATTTTCTAAGAAAATTAGATATGTCCAATTTGATTTAATAAAGGAGTTGTCAGACAAAACTCCCGGGGGATGTATCATTGCAACAAAGGCATGTCGACTAGTCCCCCTCCAGTCACCAAAACTTGCTTTAGTTTCTAACCTTGTCATTATACCAATGACTTAATTTGATATAATTCTTGGCATGGATTGGCTGTAAAATTATGATGCGATGATTTATTGTAATAAGAAAGAAGTTACAATTTTCGAAAATGGTGTAGAATCCCTTATCTTTAGGGAAGAAACATCACCACCTAATTCTTATCGAGAACCACCCCCAGTAGCTCTACTGAATGAAATACTTGGAGAGGAAGATAAACCAACATCTATGGGTGTGGAAATAAATCTTCAAATTGAAGACCTGCACATAGTGCAAGATTACGTTGATGTATTTCTAGAGGATTTACTTGGAAATCCACCAGAGAGGGAAGTTGAGTTATCTATAGATTTGATTCCTAGTGCGAGACCTATATCAAAGACCCCCTATAGAATAGCCACTGTGGAGTTATTATAGCTAAAGAAACAACTAGAGGATTTGAGTGACAAAGGATTTATTCGACCTAGTGTTTCTCTATGGGGAGCCCCAATCCTGTTTATCATGAAGAAAGATAGATCCATGAGGCTATGCATTGATTATAGGGAAATCAATGCTATTACAATAAAGAATAAGTATCCTATACCACATATTGATGATTTATTTGATCAACTTCATGGAGATCAATACTTTTCGAAGATTGACCTTCGGTCTAGATATCATCAGCTACGTGTGAGGAAGGAAGATATTCCTAAGAAAACATTTCGAACCAGGTATGGGAATTACGAGTTTACGGTGATGCCTTTTGGACTGACTAATGCACCCTCTGTTTTTAATGGATTTAATGAATAGAGTTTTTAAGGAATATCTTGATAACTTTGTTGTGGGGTTCATCGATGATATCCTGGTATACTCAAAAAGTTATGAAGACCATGAGAATCACTTGCAGATTATTCTGAAAACTCTTAGAAGAAATGAATTATATGGGAAGTTTAGAAAGTGCGAATTCTAGATTCAATAAGTTTCTTTTCTAGGCCATATTGTCTCTAAGGATGGAATCCTAGTTGACCCTATGAATACAAAGGCAATCCAAGATTGTCCCACACCAACAAACATAAATGAGTTATGTAGTTTTATTGTCTTAGTAGGTTATTATCAACGTTTCATTCATAATTTTTCCCAACTGGATAATCTGCTAACCAAGCTCACATGTAAAGGAGTTAATTTTGTGTGGGAAAAGGAATGTACAGAATGCTTTGATTAATTGAAAAGAAGATTGGTCAATGCTCCAATTTTGACTCTTCCATATAGAAGTAATGAATTTGTAATATATAGCGATACATCAAAGAATAGACTGGGTTTCATCCTTATGAAAAACAATAATGTTATTTCTTATGCATCAAGACAGTTGAAGACTCATGAGAAAAATTATCCAACTCATGATCTTGAGCTAGCAGCCATAATCTTTGCTCTGAAAATATGGAGGCATTATCTCTACGAAGAGAGATGTGAGATCTATACGGACCACAAGAGTTTGAAATACATTTTCAAACAAAAATAACTCAACATGAGGCAAAGAAGATGGATTGAGTTACTAAAAGATTACAATTTTTCAATAAACTACCACCCAGGAAAGGCGAATAAGGTGGCAGATGCATTAAATAGGAAATATCATGGCCTTCTGACTCAAATGAGGATTGAAAGAGATCCTATACTCATGGATCTACTGAAGATGGATATGGGAATTGTTAAGAAAGGGGAAACATCTTTTCTCTTTCAAGTGATTTCTAAACCATCTTTATTAGAGAAAATAAAAAGATCTCAGTCTGATGATGAGAATCTACACAAGAAAATTAATGATGTCAAGGATGGGAGACTGGCTGACTTCGTGTATGAAGAAGGAGTTCTGAAATTTGGGAAGAGGTTGCGCGTTCCATCAGTACCTGAGCTAAAAAGGGAACTATTAGACGATTCCAATAGCTCAAATTTCTCTATACACCTGGGTAGCACCAAGATGTACAAATATCTGAAGTAATATTTCTGGTGGGATAATATGAAGCGGGAAATTGCTGACTACGTGTCAAGGTGTCTAGTTTGTCAACAAGTGAAGGCATAGAGACAAAATACCAAAGGAGTGATGCAACCCCTACCTATTCTTATGTGGAAGTGGGATAACATTACTATGGATTTTATCACCGGACTACCGAGGACACCTAGAAGGAATGATGCAATATGGTTAATTGCTGATTATCTCACAAAATCAGCACATTTCCTTCCAATAAGAGATGATTTACCACTTGAGAGCCTGACAAGACTTTATATTAATGAAGTTGTGAGACTTCATGGTGCACCTCTATCGATTGTCTCTGATCGAGATCCCCAGTTTACATCAAAGTTCTGGAAAAGTCTCCAGAAATCTTTGAATACTGAGCTTTGTATGAGTAATGCTTATCACCCCCAAACTGATGGACAATCTGAAAGGACTATTTAAACTTTATAAGACATGGTGAGGTCATGCTCTTTTGACTTACAAGGTATGTGGGATCAATACTTGCCTTTGGTGAAATTTGCTTACAAAAATAGTTTCCATTTTAGTATTCAAATGGATCCATATGAAGCATTATATGGAAAGAGATGTCGAACTCCAACTTATTGGGATGAAGTTGGTGAGAGGAAACTTATAGGCCTTGAACTTATTGAAGAGACCATGATAAAGGTGCAGAAAATTCAAGCCCATATTAAAGAATCCCAAAGTAGTCATAAGAGTTATGCTAACAACCAGAGAAAGGATTTGGAATTACAAGTGGGAGATCATGTATTTATGAAAGTATCTCCATGGAAGGGTGTTTTAAGGTTTGTTAAGAAAGGGAAACTGAGCCCCAGGTACATCGGGCCATTTGAAATTCTAGAAAGAATTGGAGCTGTAGCTTACCGTCTAGCGATGCCGCCAAATCTCTTCAGATTTCATGATGTGTTCCACCTATCATTGTTAAATAAATACATGCCATACCCAACACATGTTCTCACATATGAAGAAATTGAACTGGAACTTGATTTTTCATATTGTGAAAAGCCTATTGGGATTCTTGACATAAGGGAGCAAGTATTGAGAAATTGGAAAACTCGTGTAGTAAAGGTTATTTGGAGAAACCAGAATATGGAGGAAGCAACATGGGAACCTGAGGGTGTTATGAAGAATAACTACCCACATCTTTTTGGTGGACTTTATACATAAAATTTTGAGGAAGAAATTTCTGAAGGAGGGAATAATGTAGCACCCCAAACATTTTATGGTATATTTATCCTAAATACACTATACTCATTAGATAACATATATTTCATGAATCACTGAGCCTTTATGGAAAAAAACATAGTTACTTATAGGAGAAATCCATAACCTATCCATTAAACATAAATTTTTCAGCTCTGTGATTTGAATTTTAAAAACCTGACATACACGGTTGTGTTCAAGATGATATTTAGAGTCTGATAGAATTAACTTAATTTTCGGTGAATAGTAACCTACACTTATGAATAGTAACATACCCTTATTAATATTAACCTACCCTTATTAATAGTAATATTACTCTAATGAATGGTATTTATACCCTTGAGTGTATAAATGAATTTGGACACCTTTAAAAATGAAGATGAATATTTTAAGTGTTTATATATATTGATTAAATAATGATTTAATTTAATATTTAATTAATCATATTTAGAAATTTATTTTTTGAAAAATGGACTTCATTTTTGGATTCTACATGTCAAAAAATGGTTAGGGTGAATTTTTGGGATTTTTTCTGAAATATTTGAATTTTTGATGAATAGTAAAATCCGATAATTCACAATAAATGCTAAATAATAGATTAATTAAGTCATTGATGATGATATGCTGATGTAATACAAATTGGTTTGAAGTCACATGTATATATTACTGTTCTTGGTCATGGAATAATCACTATTGTTTGTCTTGAGAGGAAATAATAAATTAATGAATTTTATATTAATAAAACTCCTCTCTCCTTCACTATAAAACCCCCCTTCACTCCCACTTCTCTTCACTCCTCTCAAGCCTTGTGCCTTGCCAATATTCTGCCCAAATCACTCTCCAAGATCCTCCCCCACTTCCAAAAGCTCCTATATTATTCAAAATACCAAAACCTTTCCATTTAAGAGGTTCTCAAAGGAGGAAGTCTCAAGAGGTAATTTTTCTCTTTCAAATCCCTTATTTTCTTTTAAGTTCTTTTCATTTTGTTTCTTTTCTCACCTACCTTAACCAAAATAGTATGGAAAATCCAGTAACATACATGTACTGGAATTGTTTCTTACTAATGGTATATATTTCATTATCTTCTCTCCTTTCCCCACATTTATTTGAATGAAATGAAAGCACCGTTTGAGATGTGCTAATTTAGCACATTCAAGGAAAATGGTTTATCAATTTCTATTATAATCTTTAATTATAGTCATGAAACCATTTTTGTTATGCTTGAACCAGATTATTATGTAATATATCTTATTTTTTTAGTTATGTAATCCTTTTGTACAATTGGTATTAAGTTATAAGGAAAAACATGTTCATGATAATCAAACCCACTGATTAACCAAAATGGTTGTCACTAAGGTTATATATATATTTGAATTCACTCTAAGTAACCAAATTAAATTTAAAACCATTTAATATACTATATTTTAACTAATATAATATAACTTTATTTCTGGACAACCACATCCATCTTATATATTTATTCAAACATGAATATAAGTGAACCAATCATTTAAAACCAAGTAAACAAATGAGCCCGATCATTGAAATTGAACATTATAATTAATCAAAAAGGCCTTGAATGAACTAAAAAGGGTTATAATAAATCATTTACATATAAAAGGGGTTCTGGAATTATGAATTAATAAGCCTAATTTGTTTATTCATGTCTTTAGTAACAAGTCAAGAACACCTTTAAGCTTGAGGTAAGGGATTGCTTAACTCAAATTTCATTATTTGAGTTAAACATATATTTAATTGGTTACATTGTTCCAAGAATATGTGTGAATGAACTATGATTGTTTTTTCTGTATATAAACTTTTATTGTGTGGGTTTATGTTTTTCACACATAATTATGTCATTGATTTTTCCTCAATCTAATGATACGTTTTTGGTAAGGGATCCTCCCTCTCACTTTTATTCAAGAATCCACCCTATCTTGTGTGATTTTATTTTTAATTACGGGGCATGTTTTCTCACCTTCCTCATACTGCCCTTGTTGGATATAAATAATTGGATACCACTTTTACCTCTCATTAAGTCCTTGCAATAACACTCGTTACCATGTCAAAATGTTTGTAAGAGGTTTTCTCATCTAACCTTCAATTCTGTGGGATTTTCATTGTTCGCCTATTATCTCTTATATATAGCATAAGAGTACTGCCATTTGATTTATCTTATCATGATTATATTTACGTTAATGGTATTCTGTGACTCATTTTTTGGTTTTAACTTTTGGTCATACGACTCAATTGATTACAACGTGGTAATGAGCTTTGTCTCAATTTTCACTTAGTTGTGACTTGATTTGTATTGTGCACCTACTCTTTATTATGTAGTGTACATACTAAAAATTTTAGATCACCTTTAATTTGAAATTATATTCCATTTTAAATTGCCATATTCTCATAACATGGATATGATTATTGTCTAAGACGTATACCACTTTACATACGGTATTTATTTTGAATGTTGTTTTGATTGTGGAAATGTTTATGAATCCGTATCCTCTATTCTATACGGATAATGTAAATACATATTTCTCTTGTATTGAATCTATTTATAAATAATTATTTGGATGTAGAGGTGGTTGGGGCCCACTACAGCCCCTCGATGCATCAATAGGTCTCATGAGACAAAACTGTTTGGCGAAAAACCCTTTGAGTTTGTTTCCAAAAATCAGACGGGTTTATACCCATAGAACTAAACTATTTTACGGTATTATGGTTCATGTTCCAGATACATGAAATCCAATTAATAATCATTCTATTTATTCATTATTATTTATTATTATTATCCATGAGGTTTTCACTATGAAAAAAATCTATGGATGCAGTTTCATTCTCAGTTTATTAATGGCGTTAGTTTTCTTTTATTCACTATGCCATATTGATTATGTCAAATTGTCTACCATTAAGTTATTATTGTATTCATGCTTACACTATTTGTAACCCTTAATAAGTGTTTGAGCTCACCCCTTCCATTGTTTACCTTCTACAGGTGATGAAGAGGTGATCATTTATTGAGTTCTCATGGATTCAGTTTTTTTATTTTCATTATGTATTGTATTTTGTAACCTTATCCAATGTAAATGGTGTTAAATATATGTATCTAGTTTCTTCAAGACTACTAAACGGATCGTTCCTTCGGGATTCTCATTCCTTCTAACCATGCCAATATCACAAGTAATGCACCGACTCTAGCCTAGTGGGGTCAGGGTGTTACATTCACTTCCACATACTGGAGCTCCCCCTCCATATACTACATTATTCTTTTACAGACTATTATTACTTTGAGAACTACAAAATCCTACAAAAACACTTTCATGAACTGTTCCACGAACTTCTTAATCCTTTGTATAATAACTTCTCGTAAACCACTTTCAAAATTCACCAAATTCCCAAAGAAAAAGATGTTCTGTAATTATATTCACTCTCTCTCCAAATCGGTGGGATTAGGACTCCTTATATTGGAAAAGATATCCGCAAAATCTGCTAATCCAAGATTTACCAAATATTTGGTTCGGTACAACCTCCACCACATACCGATCCTCCTACTACGAATCACACCCATTCCGCGAACCCTTTTTCATACGAGGTCCACATACTAACTTTTCTTTTACATGATTTCATTCTATTCCACCATCCTATGAACCATCATTCCACCCTCATACCACACACCCTTTTCTGAAAACCATTTCTGCGAACCATTTCTTCCCCTTCTCATACCATTTCCACTGCCTGGTATGTAGCTGCGAACCGTTCCTGGACATGGTACACATACCATGTTATGAGGTATGAGGTTCCCTTATTTTTATTATTTTTTTTATCCTTTCTTCACACCATTTAGTCTAATGAAGAAAACCTTACATTTCCAAACACAAGTTCCAAATTTTGAGGCCCAAAAATTTGGCAAACACTAGAAAACTGCACCACCTTAAAAACCTATCTTCAGAAAACACCAACCAAACTCATTCGTGGTCATCTGACCTTGTCAAAAAACACAATCACACCCAAAAAATACCAAGAGGACATATTGAGATATTTTTCCCAACAATATGGGATCTAGGAACGATCAACACAACATGAGAAGAGTGGAAATAGCGCGCGAGATTCGTGCGGTTGGATTAAGATCTATTTTTCAGACAATAGATGGTGAGAAATGATGAACATAGATAGATTCCCTCAATTTTGGGAAAATAATAGGTATAAATTTTGGCAGTGTGCATGGATCCAGATCACACAGAGAAGATCTGAGATTTTGTGAAAAACCCAACTTCACGCCATGTGGTCTGAAGAACACAAGGTATGTGGACCCATGGCTCCGACAACTAGGATTTCTAGGTGAGTTAAATATCACATGCCATGTGGGACCCCTAAACACTATGTGACCCAGTGCTAGAGACTCGTTGTGTATTCTAGAAGTACATGGACACGAGCATGGCCAGCCACAGGAATAGTGTACATAAACACAACCAAGGTACACAACCTGAGTACATGAATAAGGTACACAAACATGGACAAGAGAATGGGTAGGACCCTAGGTGGATAAGGAAAACCATGTATTCCCCTTATATTCATTGTAGGGATACATGGAAATTAATCTGTGTACTGGAAGGAACATGACCATACAACAAGTCAAGACAATATTCCATGTGGGCCCCCTTACACACCGTGTACCCTCATTTTTAGGAAACTTCTACCTCAAATATCTCATTTTTTTGGACTCTTATTTTGGCCTATGAGTAGAAAATTTAGAGTGTTTTCAATGTAGAATGTGATGGTGGAATTCATGCTGTCTTTTGAGATAAGATGCGAGATGTTCTGAGCATTCCATTTCTTGAGACAGTGCTCGATGATGACAGTGATCAGACATGATCATTAGAGTGGTACCCCCTATAGAATTAGGGCGTGAGTCCTCCATCTACTGAGTGTTACCCCCTATGAAATTAGGGTGTGGGTCCTCTATCTACTATGTCGTACCCACCTATGGCATTAAGGCACAAGTCCTCTATCTACTTAGTGTTACCCCCTGATAGACTAGGGTGTAGGTCCTCTATCTATTAAGTGGTACCCCCTGATGCATAAGGGTGTGAGTCCTCTATCTACTAAGTGGAACCCCTGAAGGACTAGGATGAGGGTCCTATATCTACTGATTGATACTCCCTGATGGACTTGGGCACGAGTCCTTTATATACTGAGTGTTACCCCCTGATGTAGTAGGGAACAAGTCCTCTATTTACTGATTGGTACCCCTATAGGATAGGGAAAAATTCCTCATTATACTGAGTGGTACCACCCTATCAGATAGGGTGTGGGTCCTCCTTACATTGAGTGGAACCCCCGACACACTAGGGAACATGTCCTCTATCTAAATATTCCCCCCCAGACTGCGAAACATGGTGGAAATAAGTGGGTCCTCTACATGGTTACTTCTATAGATAGATGTGTGAGATTCTGAGAATCATTGATGGACCTCTTGGAACTATTGGCACTCTTTATCCTGGGTTGGGATGTGAGGGAGATACCCACTTTCTCTCTCATTTAAGATTATTTTATTGAGAATATATATATATATATATATATTTGTATCTATGATATTGGATTTTATTACTCTCTTTCTATGGGTTGAGCTATATATTCCTATCGTGTCTCTTACTTCTCCACCTTCATCTTTCATGAAATCCTACCAGGTATATATATAATCACCCCTGTATGGGATTTACCCACACATGTCATGTCTTATACAGATGACTGACATGTTAGTAGTGATTATAGAGGATCATAGGGATACCCAGGTGCATTTGACCGTGTACGGTGGTCGAGGCTTGGATATATGAAGCCAAGATCTCTCAGCACTTTACTTTTATAGTTTTTTAGGTAGTGAAATCTTTCTGGTTAGTCATGTATTTTTTCCCTTTTACTTTTTAGTATGCTATCATACTCTTGTTTTCCCCTAGAGGTTTTACTTGCATAGTTTATTCTCTAGATGTTTTATATTTTATTATTATTCATTTTTTACTTCTATATGAAGATAGTTGGGTGCATTCATATAGTTTAATTAGGAAAAGGCCTCCCATATTAGTTATTACTTTTGGAATTTCTTCCACCCATGACCTATGGAGGTAGGATTGGGGTATTTACGTCTTGAGACCTATTGGGTCGGGTCGTTATATATTGGTATCAGAAGAAGTTTATTAATTGGTATGGTGTATGGAGTTATCCTCTTATGAGGATTTGGTTTGGATTTAGGTCAACAATGTCAAAGTATTTTGATTGCAGCTTTCAGGCCAAGGAACACAGTGTTGGTTTGGTTACCGACATATCCATTCACCAAGACTCTAACTATCTACTTGTGGACTCATTATACTTTGACATTGGTGTTAGGGATCAATGGTACATGTATCATATAGGACTTAGTATTTTGACTGTATTTCTTGAGTCATATCTCCATATATATATTCTCATCTGACCATGGTATGTCTTGATTAAATTTTCAGGATACCTTTGTGAACACATCCAGCTAGGTTATGGATTTTGAATCATGATGACGGTCCGATGAGTGATGAGACCTCAGTTCAGGGGACATCAGATGAGATTATTCTTATAAGTGGATAGGTAGCACCCACACCCATTGATCAAAAGATCATATCAGTAGAGAAGGATGAGGATATATGTATGATTAACACACTCTACGAGTTCCAGTTCCAGAGGTAGCTAAGATTCCATGATGAGACATATCCCAAGGTGGTGGAGGATTGGCTAGAGTCAATGGTCTGCATTTTTAGGATTATTCGGATACCAACTGATCAGGTGGTTTCACTGGTATAGAGCCTTTTCCATGAAGCATTTGGGTACTGGTGGATCTTAGTTACACAGATGCATGAGGAGTTGGCACTCTTACGGACCTACTTTTAGCATCTATTTCGTGAGGAGTACTAACCATCATGCCCATGCTCAGTTTAGATTTTGGATATTCTAGAGCTGCAATAAGGAGGGTTGATAGTTTCCGAGTATACTTGAAGGTTCAAATAACTTATGTTTTACTCCCTCAATATGATTTGATATGGATGCTTCAAGGCATGGAAGTTTAAGCTAGGTCTCTATAGAGACATCCAAGCCAGTGTAGTTCCCCTATGGATTCCCACCTATGTCGGGGTTTTGGAGAGGGTGTTGTTGATGGAAAGATTATTTTTATAGGGACACCATGTATCTAGGGATAGTAGTGGGAATTATGTGGATGAATTTTCTACAGTAGATAGTAGGCACTAGTATATAGGATATTGGTGCAAGAGACCTTCCCAGGATCATACTCGGGAACATGGTCATGTGACATACAGACTACACATGGGACTGGGGAAGCATGGAGAGGGGTGGTGCTATGAATGTGATGGGAAAGGTCACATGGAATGTGATTTCATGATCTGACGTGACGAGGAGGGAATACAGATAGTAGATGGAACACCACAACAGTCACAACACTGTGACCAAGAATCTCCCAAGTGAGGGTAGGGAGCCCCCCAGAGAGGAGGAGCTGATAGAGGAGTAAGTGGGGCTCTAAGAGGAGGAGATTTGGGTGGTGTATAACATTATGACCTATTTCTACCACCACCACCAGACGAACCACGTCATGCTCAGGGAGTTGATGGATGAGGTCATTGACAACTGAAAGTTATAGAGTAACATGAACTAGAAAAACATGAGATGATTAGAGGCACATTGTGTTTATTATACTCTTGATTTAGTACTAATAGACATAGGTGAAAGTCATTCATTCATCTATTTACTCCTGATGTGAGAGATCGATCTCTTAGTAGTGGATTTATCCCGATATATTTGTCTTGAGGTACCTATAGGGAACACTTATTCTATATATTTTATCAGCTGGTAGCGTGAGTTATCACTTGGTGGAGAGAGTTTCTTGTGGGAACTTTTGGTCATCAAGATGAAACCATATGAGGAAATATTGGGTATGGATTGGTTTTCCATGTTCTGAACCCAAATTGAATGTTACTGTAGATGATTCAAATGACTTCACACTGATGGGAAAAGATTATTCTTTGTGGGTGAGAGAGATCTCATGGTAGGGAGAGTGGGTTTTGTGAGCATGAGGTTGCATCCCATTACCTATTAGTCAAAGAGTGCATCCCTTGGTGTAATCGTATATTTAGGCATCTATATTCCTTTAGTTGTAGAGTATTTTATGGAAAATTTTCTCTGAGGACGTTCCCGTATCTTTTTTGGAATATCATATGGCATCTATTGAGCTTCAGGATCTACGGTTGTAGTTGGATGACTTTCTAGGTATGGGTTTTATCAGACCTAGTGTGTCCCCTAGGAATATCCAATGTTTTTGTGAAAAAAATGGATAGGAGATTGTGGATTTTCATATATTATTATCACCATAACCAATCCATGATAACGAAAAATTACATCTTATCGAGGACTGAAAACCTCTTTGATCAGTTGTGTGGTGAGAGATGATTTTCAAAGATCGATCTCAGGTTCCGCTACCACCAGTTTAGAGTTTGTGAGGATGATATTTCGAAGATGGAATTCTGATATCACTATAAACACTATGAGTTCCTGGTGATTCCCTTAAATGTGATGAATTATCCTACTGTGTTTATGGATTTGATGAAATTAATCTTATAGCCATACTTAGACTGATTTTTTGTTGCCTCCATCGACAACATAATAATATACTCCATGTTAGAGGAGGAGCATGAAGAGCACTCGAGGATGGTCCTAGATTTTCTTCGGGAGAATTATATTTATAGTAAGATCTCAAAGTTCTAATTATAGATCAATGATGTTCACTTTCTAGGGAATGTAATTTTTTATAATGGATTAGCTATAGACCTGGTGAAGATCGATGTGGATCTTTCTTGGGAGCCACCCAAAATTGTGTCATACATGCAAAATTTCCTTGGCTTGGTGGGGTACTACTAAAGGTTTTTGGTAAAATTATATAGGATTGCAGCCCCTTTGACCACTCTAAAATGGAAAGGGAAGCCGTTTACCTGAACTAAGTAGTTCAAGAGATCCTTTGAGGAGTTGAGGCTGAGGTCAATGAGTGATCCTGTTTTGAGAATACTAGAGGAGGACGTGGAGTATGTAGTATATTGCGATGCCTATAGATTTGGGATAGACTATGTGTTTATATAGATATATGAATTTATCACATATGGGTTGAGGTAGTTAAGACCCCATGAGAAGAAATACAAAACTCATGACTTTGAGTTGATAGAAGTAGTATTTTCCCTAAGTATGTGGAGGTTCTATCTTCTAATAGAACGCTTTTTTGTTCACTAAGACTATCAGAGTCTCAGGTATGTTGTCACTAAGAGAGACCTGGACTTGAGGTAGAGGCGATGGTTGGAGTTCTTATAGAACTATGACTTTGAGATAGTCTATACTACTGGTAAGGATAATGTGGTGACATATTCCATTAGCAGGAAGTTCCAAGATCATTTCGTGTAGGAGGTATGAGATCTGTTGATTTCCTTACAGATGACTCTAGTTAAGAAGGAGGGTATAACTTTTCTTCAGTCTATGGTGTTGAATCTTACACTTCTACAGTGTGTGAGGGAGTTATAGTTGGGATACATTTATTGTCAGGTGTTATGTGACCTAATATCCTATAGAGATTCACCAGATGAATTTTATAAAGGTTGAAATCATGCCATCCTTTTATAGGGACATACATTGGTTCCAGTTATGATATGGGAGAAGGTGATGAGAGAGTTTCACACAACTCATTTGGATGAAAATCTTGGTGTGGGAAATATTTACAAATATATTTAGTGTCAGTTTTGTTGGGTTGGTATGAGGAAAAGCATGGTTGAGTTCATCTCATGGTGCCTCACCTATCAGTAGGTGAAGGTTGAGCACCAGGTTCTGGAAGGTTTGTTTCCACCTCTTGAGATCCCAAAGTGGAAATGGGATGACATATCCATGGGATTCATGATAGGTATTCTATAGGTAGTGAGGAGCCATGATGCCATCTGGGTGATATTTGACTGACTTGTGAAGTCATTACACTTCCATGTATTAGGAAGAAGATTTTGATGGATAGTTTTGGGTAGTTGTACATACAAGAGATTATTCACCTTCATGGGGTTCCCTAGATGATTGTCTTTGACTATGATGTGGGTTTGACATCACTTTTTGTGGAGAGACCTGCATGAGGAATTTGAGACCCAAATGAGTATGAGTACCACCTTTCACCCCTAGACATATGGGAAGATCAAGTGAACTATACATGTGATAGAGGATATGATGACGACTTGCATGTTATACTTCATCCAGAGTTGGGAGGATCACTTTCTTTTAGTAGATTTTCTATAAAAAAATAAATACCACTATATTATCTACATGGAACCTTCAAGGCCCTATATGGGATACCTTGAAGGTCACCCATATATTGGAATGAGATTGGCAAGACATCTCTTATTGGGATATATATGGTGCATGCGATGATGGAGAAGTTCAATGTCATCCATGAGTGGATGAGGAAAAATCAGGGAAGGAAAGAAAATCACATGAAGATTAACATCATATGCCCTTGGAGTTCGAGTAAGAAGATCGTGTTTCCCTGAAAGTCTCCCCATGATGAGGATTATAGAGATTCGGCCAGGGAGGCAAGTTATCCACAAGGTTCATCAATATGTTCATGATCTTGAAGAGGGTTGGAAAGGTTTCTTACCACATCACCTTACCCCCACAGTTCGAGCGGGTGAAAGATTTCCCCCATATGTCACAACTGAGGAGACACATGTGTGACCCCACACATGTTATTGACTAGGGAGAGATATATATAAAGGATGGAGAAACTTTCACAAATCACCCGGTGAAGATCAAGGACCTGTAGGAGAGGACCCTCCATGAATGAACCATCCTCTTGGTTCGTGTGCTATGGTAGCACAAGAGCATGCCGGAGAGCTACTAGGAGTGGGAGAGCCAAATGCGATTTCATTATCCCGACCTTTTTGTTTAGTTTTTTTGAGGATGAAAATATCAAAGGAGGGAAAATGGAGAGACACTTTTTTTCCTAGCAAGACTTTGAAATATATCTAGAAATATTTTTGAAGCTATATCTTGAGAAGACATGTGATTCTGAGGTCCGGTGTTCCCAGAATTAATTTTATTAAAATATTTTATATATTTTATATTACACATGAAATTTTTTTCAAGAAAAATGGGATAACTCTTAAAATGATTCCTAGATAAAAATTCAGATATCACAGTTGAATCTAGAATGCGAAGTTTAACCTTGTCATGACGTAAAGTTAGTCAAATTGGGACATTCAGATATAGCGATAGTTGGAGGGTGTGCTTAAATTAATTAATTAATTAATTTAATTATTTAGTTTAAATGAAATAATTATACAAACTCAATAAATAAGGTTTTACAGTGGATCTACAGAATAATTCTTATAATCCTATAATCGTTTAGAGGAGAGTTCCACCACCAGTTGTTAGGAAATCAAGATCATAATACAACGAGCAATTAGATCAAGTAAAATCGAAGCACAACGAACACAACAGATCCTCCTCCTTTATTGATGAGTGCATTATTTGTCATTAAACAATCCAATATTGAGGTAGGATTAATCATATGTGGATTTACTCTCTTATAATTAAATGATTGGGCATGATATTTCTTAATTCTTTGATCTGCGTCAATTTGGAACTTTTTCATGCATCCTTGTCAAATTAAATTGGTTATTTAATTTATTTATCCTTGTTAAGACATGTTTCTCACCCAATATTCCCCAATTTTTATTCTTTTTCTAGTAACTCTTGTCCAATGATTTTTTTACCTTTTCTATTATGCCTTTATCCCAATCGTTTTTTCCATTCTTCACTATTTCAATACAGTGCCACAATTCAACATTGCTAAGTGGGATCAAGCATGATCGAACCCCCAAGATATGCAAAAAATTCATGAGAACTAATTGGATCAATGAATAAATAATGGATTGGGATGATTTGTAGGACATGAGTGATGATTCTAGTGGATTTGATAATGATCAGCACAACATGAGAGGAGCAATGATGGATTATGGGTTTCATGTAGGTAAATGAAGATCTATTTTCCAACCAACGGATGACCAAAGATGGATTCCATCGATTTCGGTTTAATAATAGGTGGGAAATTCAGTGGTGGGCATGAATCTGGATTGCACAAAGAGGATATGAGATTCTGCGAAGAACCTAACTACACAACATGTAGTCAGAAGAACACATGGAGTTTAGGCCCCTAGCTGTAGCGACCATAGTTTCTAGGAAAGTTAAATCTCAAACACCACGTGGGATCACTACATGCCATTTGACCTAGTTTTAGAAACCCAATTTGTAATCTTAGAGTACATGAACACTGTCATAGACAAGAACATGACTACTGTACATGGACATGATAAAGGTACATGGACCGGGTAAATGACTAAGGTACCCAGACACGACCAAGAGCACAAGCATGACCCTGGGTAGTTGAGGCACACCATGCAATACCCTTACATGCCATGTAGGGATAAATGGGAAGTGATTTGTGTACTAAAAGGTACATGTCCAGTTAGCAGGGTGGGAGCAAACTCTGTGTGGGTCCCCTTACATGTCGTGTACCCTCCATTTTGAGGCAAATTCTAACTCTCATTTCTCCTTTATTTAGACTCATATTTTGGCCCGTGAGTAGCCTATCCTGAGTTTATTTCAATGTAGAACGTGATGGTGGAAATCAAGGTGGATTTTGAGATACTATGAGATATTTTCAGGTGGTACTATTTTTAGGCAGTGCTCGACGATGGAAGTGATTGGACCGGATTGTTAGAGTGGTGCCCCCCCTATGACATTAGGGCACTGATCCTATATCTATTGAGTGGTATACTCTATGGTATTGGGGCATAAGTCCTCTATCAAATGAGTGGTACCCCCTATAGAATTGGGGAATGGTTCCTCTATCTACTGAGAAGTACCCCCTATGGAATTAGGGTGTGGGTCCTCTATCTACTGAGTGGTACCCCCTGACGGACTAGGGAGTGAGTCCTCTATCTACTGAGTGGTACCCCTCTGATGTAATAGGGCGTAAGTTCACTATCTACTGAGCGGTAAACCTTAACGAACTAGGGTTCAGGTCCTCTATCTATTGAGTGGTACCCCTTAAAGGACTAGGGCTCAGGTCCTCTATTTGATGGGTGATACCCCCTTTGATTCACTAGAGATCATTCCCTATATATACTGAGTGATACCCTTACCAGGTAGGGTAGGGTTCCTCATTACACTGAGTTGTACCCCTATCAAATAGGGCATAGGTCCTCCTTAAGTTGAGTGGCACCCCCTGACGCACTTGGGCGTGGGTCCTTTATATGATGTTTGTGCCCCCTCGACTATGAAACACGATGGTGATGTGTGGATATTCCACATGGTTACTTCTACAGACAGACACGTGAGATGCTGGGCATTGTTGATGGTCCTCTTGGAGCTATTGGAACTCTTTTTCCTAAGATGCATTGAGAGATGTAAATCCCCTTTCTCTCTTGTTTGGGATTCTTTTGTTGTGTGTGTGTTTATATATATATATATATATCTGTATGTATCCGTGTTATTGGATCTTGTTAATCCATTGTTATGGGTTGATTTGTCTATTCCTATCGTGTCTCTTAATGCCCCCCAATATTTAGGGTGTCCTACAAGGGATGTATATACTCACCCATGCATGGTATTTTTCAGCACATGTCATGTCTTATGCATGTGATGGACATGTCAACAGTGATTACATTGGATCATAAGGATACCCAGGTTCATTAGACCATATATGGTGGTCAAGGCTTAGAGATCTAGATCCAGAGTCTCCCAACACTTTACTTTTCTTGTTTTTTCAGGTTGGTACATCTTTCTGGTTAGGTGAATATTTTTCCCATTTTACTTTTTAGTACAATACCATACTATTGTTTTACCCTATAAGTTTTTCATGCATGGTTTATTCTCTAGATGTTTCATATTTTATTATTATTACTCTTCACTTCTTTATGTATACGGTTGGGTGCATGTGTATAGGTACACTAGGAAAATGCCTCCCATATTAGTTTTACCTTTCAATGATTGTCATCAACCCCTAGACTATGGAGGTGGGCTTGGGGTTATTGTGCCTTAAGCCCTGTTGAGTTAGGACGTGACATAGAATTTCAAAATTATCTTTAATAAAACTTAATAATGTTATAAATATCATATTTTTTTATAAAATAAAACTTTATAACCAACATTGTAAGGGGATGATGAAAAAGGAAATATTTTACTCATCGAGGTAGTTTTCTTCACATAAAATGAGCATGGTTTTCATATTCAAATGGATGGAAGGAAGGTGGATAAGGTTTTTTCTATTAAAATAATATAATTTTAGTATAATAATTATTCTAATTTCAGTATATTAGTATTTTTATAATATATTTGGTGGAGGGGGATAAAGAAAGAAACTTTAAAGTACTCCGTTAAAACAATTACCTCTTCTATTGATATCCTACTTTAAATTGCTCCTTTAGACTTCTTTAATTAGTTTTTATGTGAGATAAAAAACTAGTAAATTATAAAGTTGTTTAAGGAGAGGTTTTTTACGATTTTGGTAATTGTAATATTTTTTTGGCATGGGGATAAGTGGGGTGTTAAAGGGGCCCTTTTATAGGTGAGATTAGTTTCATTTTTAATATTAATTTCAAAATATAAAATGGAATGTCATTCAAAAGTAACGTGGATCCAAAAATAATAAAAATTGGTCACATATAATGGATTGATATATCAAGCCTCTATACACTCATTTAAGGGTAGTTTTTTTTGACTTTATCCATTAATTTGATAATCTTATCACATTTAACCCTTACTGTGGTGACTAATTTAACAATGGAAAATTATTTTTATGACTAAAAATGAAAGGGAACTTATTAAAAAATTTGAACACACTAATTACAAAATTTAAAACCATTTTAAATGATTCACTTTATAGAGGTGGTAAATATTAAATTTAATAAAATTAACCTTAACACAATATAAATTGTTTTTTAAAAAAATGGATTTTTAAGAATAAAAATTAATTTACATTAAAATAATGTATATTATTGATTACCATGATATTGGATGGTTTAGGAATAAAAAAAATATTCTTGTGTATTTTATTTCAAGAAAAAACTTAGTGTAATATTGTGAATACTAAATTAATGGTGAAAGGAAAAAAGTTTTTTTATTTGAATAAAATATAACCTAACTTCCAAAAGTCAAGCATAGAATTATAAATTCATAATATTAACATTAAATGAATTATTTTACTATTTAAATTAATTTTCTTGAGAAAAAGGTTTAATACAATATTTAATCCAGGATTATATCATAATGATGTCATAAAATTTACAATATTTTTAAAAACTCTCTTTTCAATATCCACTTAAGAATAAATATCTTTAGAAAAATCCAAAAATATCATGTAAATATTATTTTGAAAAAAAATGAAGTCTGTTTTATCAAATTCATTTTTTAATAATTAAATAAAATTAAAAATTATTTTGTAAAACTATTATTATTATCTTTTTAATCATTATGCATTATTAAAAATATTTCATATAAATTACCAATTAGTGTTAGTTTTTTTATATTTAAATATTTTCTTAGAATAATCTGTTAAATTTTATCAATTAAATTTAAGATAACACTAAGAAACACTTTAAAAATACTTATTTAAAAAATAATTTTTTTAACGTTAAATAGATTTAATCACATTAAAACAATTATTTATCTTCAAAATATTAAATTTAATCACTTAATTTGTATTTGAACACTTAAATTCTTAATTAATATAAATTATTATAAAATTTAAGCAATTAAAAAAAAATATTTTTATATTAAATTATTCTATTATTATTTTTTATTTTCTTTCGGTTTTATTCTAATTTTAATTTTCTTAATGTCATTTCACATTGTATACTAATTTTAGTTGGATTTTTTGTGTGGTATAAGCTACCCAATAATGTATTTATTTAATGGGAAACACATTCTAAAATATCAAGGTGTTTCATTCTACCCCCTTAAAATAATTACGACAATTTTTTTTTAATTTTTCTCATCATTGAAATTATACGAGGGTTTTATTAATATAGGCATGAATCATGATATATTTCTATTTATTTATTCACCTTACTTTTTTTGAAATACTCATATTTTAACTCATAATAGGCATATATATATTTTTTTCATTTATTTAATCCTATCGTACCAAATATTAGTGCTCAATTATTATACTATGGGGTTTCTATAAACATACCTTTAATAGCTTCATTTTCATGATAAAATTTTCAACCAAATACTAAATCAAAATAGTTTTAATAAAAATCAATAAAAATATTAAAATCATTCATAAGTGTCTTATCTCTTACACCTTTATTTTGATGTAAGACACATTCAGTTAAACTATTCATTCAAACCATAACCATTTTATTTTAAAAAAATTCCCTTATGTTTCCTTAGTATCAATAACTTAATACCTTGAAATAAATATACCTGAATTTACACTGACTATTCTTACTATTTTCTAAACCCAAAATTTAAGGAAATATATGCTCCCAGAAATCAATATAACCTTTATCCTTAACAACATTAATCACTCACAAAATCACATAGCAACAAACATATAACTCAATCATATATACACCCAAAATATATTTATATTTTCTCAAAAATAAATTGAATTTCCTTACCACAAAATCACTTTTCAACCCCCATGGTTATCATTATTAGTAAATATATATTTACAAAATGAAATAACACATTTTCCCAATTCAATGAACATTAAATCACACATCAACCCAAAGTATTATCTATACCTCCATCAAATATTCATCCTAAAAACCAACAAAAATATCCAAAAACATCAATAATCACCTCAAATTCCAATAAGATAAAACCTAAAAAGGGTATATGTTCCATTAAAATTATGATCAAACTTATAATTATTTTCCCATTATGGTATCTATAACTCATTAAATATCTTCACGTAATAACATCCCAACCATAAAAGTTATTAATACCCTACTCTAATTCCAACTAAGATTCCCCTAGCCCATACACCCAGATCCAATGATAAATAAATATTATTTAAATTATATCATTGATAGAAATCGAATTGACCAAAATTTAACCATCCATATTTATATTATCAATAACCAATATTGATTCTATTATATAAACAATACTTTTTAGGTTTAGAGTTCAAGATAATTAGGAAAATAACCATTAACAAACAAAACCCATATCATTCTCACCCAATGGAAAATTTTCTCACCATACTAAGAACTTATTAGTTTATAATCGGACTTCAAAATCTCTAACAATATTCTACACATATGAAACCCTTATAGATATATCATATATAATACCTTTGTTTATAACCTAGGAAAATAAGAACATAAGAAGGGTGAGATCAAACACTCATTAAGGGTAAACATAGAAATTAATAATTAAATATCATACACAAGAATAAGATGAGAATATATCTTTGAGAAGGTAATCAAATCAAATGATCATAACAAAATGGAATAAAAACTAAAAATACATGAATTATAATAAATAACCATTTCCATAAATATTTTTTAATAAAACATGTGTCATAATTCAATAATATAGAGCCATTAGAAAATATCATTGGCATCCTGATGTGGTATAAAAGTTTAACATAAACATATGGATAAGAATCCTAACATTGTGGACATGGATTAATCCTAAATTATTCCATGAAATTTTTTACCAACATTAAATCAGGACCACACATTGTACCATTATAATCATTTCTAACTGAAAATAGGTCCAAACATAACATATTCATTATCCCATGAGATTTAAATCCTTACTTAGTGCATTAGAGGGATATACCAGACACACCCATCAAAAAATTACGAGACATACTTATGTGTTACAAAATAACATAAGTGAATTTAACATTCCATCATAGCTTAATTAACCCTTAATAAAGAAATATGTTTGATAAAAATTTCCTTAAAACAGTATCATAGGGCATCCAGTGAAATATGGTGGATGTTATAATTATAGAATATCACCTATGAAACATAATAATAATTAATCGATATTTAAATAGATAAAAATTAATCTTATAATATAATTAGACATATGATTTAAAAATTTATAAGAAATATCCTTTCCTTTTCACAACTTTTAAGAACTAAAAAATTATGGAACAATGGGAATAATATTTTATTTTGAAAACCATATAAATATTTAAGTAATATTAATAAATATAAATTTACATAATGGTGGTAAAAGTTTATCAAGAGGTAAAGTTTAAAAAATTATTATCACACCTTTATAAGGAATATAAAAAATAACCATCATAGAAAATAGTAAAAAGGTTAATTTTTAAAACATTGTAAGGAATTTAAAAGATAGTAAAAAATTACCTTTAAAATCATTAATATATAGATAAAAAAATCTTTGAATTATATAAATAATATGTATATGGAAGAAAATGATCCATTATAAAATATAATTATTCTTCATGAAAAAATATTTATATATTAAATAAAATATACTAGAGAATAATATTTTGATGAAAAGATGTAATTTACCAAAATATAAATATAAAATTCAATATAGGATATATAGATTTTATAATAAAATAATATTTAATGATCAATGAAAAAGAAGATAGCCTAGGACCCAATAAAGAAGAAATTGAGTTGATGAAACCCTTACCTTGGACATCATCTTAGTTGAAAACACACTCAAATCCCTATATAATACATTTGGGTTTATTATTTATATAGATAAGAACATTATTAATAGTTATTTAAATTTATATCATGAATTTAAATTTTTTTATTACACATATATTAATTTTTTTATTATTGAAATTTACATTCAGGTGTTAACTATTCTATTTACCTTACATGGTTTGTTTTTCAGTTATGGTTTATGAGTATTTTTTATGGTTTTACTATCATCAGATTTTTTATTCTAATCTAATTCATTTGTTTCAAATAGTTTTTAAGTCCCATGTTGATTTCATAAGAAATTATGTAAACAATTCATATGGAAATCTTTAAAAATACATTTTTCAATGATTGTTAAGTTAGAAATAGAATATACTTTATAAGTATATATAAATTTGGATATAAACACTCCATAATTTTAAAAACACATTCAATTAATAATTATCATATATTATTACCATTATTTAAGTTTTCTTAGTCATTCATGAGATAAATATTATAACATTGGCCATGCAGGTGGTAAAACTGACAATAACACATTATAGTGGTCAAATGAACATAAATATGTTATTTCATAATTATAATATCACTTTTATATAAGCTTAATAATTTAAAAAATAGGTTATCAAAGTTTCATTATATGATCATTTTAGGATGTGGAATTTTATGATTACCGTTTATTGTAATTTTTTTTAATAAAATCGAAAAATTATATTTATAGAACCTTAGTAATGTTATAAATATCATATTTATTCATTAAATCCATTTTTAGAACTAGGAATGTAATGTGGTGATGAAAAATGAAATACATCATTCATGGATGTAGTAGTTTTCAAGTAACATGGGCAACATTTTCATTTTCCAATTAATGAGAGGAAGGTAGATAATGGTTTTCCATCAAAAAAAAAAGTATTCTAATGATATTAATATAATTATATTAGTATGGTTATAATACGTTTTGATTAGGTGGAACAAGAAAAAAACATGAAAGATATTAGTTATGATAATTAACTCTTCCTTTAATATCCTCATTTAAACCACTTTTTAAGACTTCTTAGATTGATGTTTTTGTGATTAAATAATCCTTATTATGTGGAAAAAAGGATTTGGGAGAGTTTTTTAAATGTTAGTCTGATCTAATATTCTTTTGGTTTAAGTAGAAGTTAGGTGGTTAAGGGGTCCTTTTATAGGTTACAAGAGTGGCATTTTTTGTAATATTAATTTCATAATATAAAAAAGGAAAGACATTCCCAAGGAATGTGGATCCAAAATGGCTAAAATTTACAAGAAATAATGGGGAAGTATAAAGAGACTCTATTAAATCATTTATGGATAGTGTTTTGTAATAATTTGTATCAATATCCCATAATTTTACCATTTAACAACATTTATCCCTCACTAATCTGACTAACTTTAACTATAGTAAATTGTTTTTTTCTAAAAAATGTATTACCATCGATATTTTTAATTCATTTTATTTCATGATTTTTAACATTATGATCTATATAATACATTATTTGAAAATTTAGAGGCCAAGTGCATTCATGAAATTAAATATATAAACTATTACTTTTTAAAAAATACAACATCATTATTTAAAACTTCATAATATGATCCTAGTTTCCATTGAAATCTAAATAATGAATAGGATAACATGGAGAAATTTAAAATAAGGGGTCAAATATAAGACCTCTAAGAGAATAATCAAAGAAAATCATGATGGTATATAATAAATGTGATTCAAGATTTATATCATGATAAAATAATGTGGTAATAGTCATAAATACTCATATATTTTCATGGAATAAGTAACAAAATCATAAAATCATGGTTTTAAAGAAATATGGGAACAATATAAAATGTGATATTATAAGAATAAGTAAAAGATAACAACAAAAACACTACAACATAGTGTGGTTAGGATAACCTACCATTAACCATTCATGGTATATCATGATATTAAAAGATTACCCAATACATTATAGTGCTATCAGGGAACACCCTTCATATTTATAACATTACATGTGCCACATCGACCATTTAACTTTAGAACATATTTTTAATTTCAATCCCATTATTAAGTAATGTGGGTTTAATATATGGGATTACCTAATCAATGATGGATATTTATATCTATTTTAATACCCTTAAATGAAAATAGGGTTTGGTATTCACAAAAAAAGGTATGTCATGGAAAATCAAGGGATAATATTTGTAGTATAATAGGTGTACATTAAATTTCATGAAATGAATAATGCGATAGAAAGTTAGTCTATAATAAACCAACATTAAACATTACATAAAACTTCATTTTATATCAATAATCCATTCTATTACATTTTAGGAACTTTTTTAGGTTTAGATTTTTATATAATTAGGTCATAACTCATACATACCAAAACCATATAACACAAAGTGGTCACTTACAATCAGTATCCATTTTCCAAAATATAAAACTTCTAAAATAAAAGATGATCTATTTTCATGACATTATAATTGACTTCTTCCTTTCCATTACCCATCCTTAAACCATGTGAAAAACATTTTAAAAACATGGGATGAGCACAAAAAGATTGGTAAGGTACATAAAAAGGAAGAAAACTATTTTTTTAGTGAAAAACATGGAAACCCATAAAATGTTTAAAATTATATAAATTTTCTTTTAGTGAATGAATTATACCATTTCCACATGAAAATCACACACACTTTTTCCCCAAATAAAATCATTAAAACCCATAGAAAGAAAATAAAACCCATTTTTGGAAACTTAGATCATCACATTCATAAATGTTTTTAAACTTGTATAAAAAGTAACTGGATCCCAGATAAATCCATATGATAAACCCTATAGTAACTCCCTAATTAATGAATATTAATATAAGGAACATTACCCAATGTATTGGACTGCTATCTTGGTGCACCCACCATATAAGCTATATCAGGATCACATGGCACCATTTGCGTTCACCCATTATATAAGCTATATCAAGATCACTTGTTTCTAATTTACAATTCTCAATACCATTTCAAGAATAAAAAATTTTATTCTTTAACTTATTCATCATAAAACTATTATATATTTTTTTAAATCATATGTGAATCACTTTTAGATATCAAAATTCCCATTTATTTTAAAATAAAATTTCAATACCAAAATACCTAAAAAAGGGTTTTTATTTGAACAAAACATGAAAGATTATAAAGGAATACAAAATTCAAATAATGGTTATGGAGGTGGGAAAATTCATTGTCACCATATATGTTAAAATAGAATATTCCTTTTGTCATTTAGAAATAAAGTCAAACATTTCATACAAAGATTCATTTTTTTTGAAAAATATGAAAGAAATATAAAAATTTACTTTATAAAATTCTCATGTACATATACTTATATTCATAAAATCATTTAAAAAAATATACATGGAAGAAAAAGAGAGTTATAAGGAAACATTTAAAAGATGATTTTTAAAGAAAAGTCCCTTACCACTTTGGAAACATTTGAATCATAAGCCCCATAAAATAATAAAATTAAACAAAACGTTAAATATTAGAATAATATAGAAATTCAAGATATAATATGTCAAATGAGGATTTATATACACCTCATAAAATAATATAGGTATATAACATTAAAATATACCTCAATAAAAGGAATTTGAGATGAAGTATCTTACCTTGAATCTGAATCTTCACATATGTTCTTTATCTTCCTAAATAATAAACTTATGTTAATTATTTACTTTATATTTTTTCAAGTTTATTATTAATTTAATATCACTTAATACTATGTTATATATGATTACTTAATCAATTAATTTTATGTCGTATTTTTTGACAATATTGATATTATGTGTAAAAATGACTTCTATAGGTTGAATATGGTCAAATAGGGAATTATTTAAACATCTCCAAAATAAAAAACATGAAATTATTATCATTTTTATAATTAAATTATACTTTTAAACCAATCATTAATGATGGTTATAAAAAATTAACTATGTTAAAATCATGGAGACAGTAGGTAATATATATGCATGAGTAACATTTTAATTTTTCAAATATAATTATGGGAATATGGTATGTATTATTTTACATATCCAGAAATATAATAATATAATAAACAACATATTACTTCATTAAATGTAATTATATATATCATCCATGTGATATTCTGAGGAAGGATCGTTTCTCAGTGAATAGAAAAGTAAAAGTAAAAGATATATATTATCTTATCAGAATGATAAATATGTCATTAATATCATAATTATTTCATATATATAATATATATTTAATAATTTTATCCTTATTACCTTCCATAGAAATAGTTAGTGAAAAATGAATCATATTTCTTGGCAAGGCAGTAGTTCATCGTACACATGAGAGACGTTATCATATACCCCATGGAATTGAAAGTAAGAATTTATATATGATATAATAATTAAAAAAGTATAATTATTTTAAATATTTCATATATATACTTTAAATCCATAATTATAAAAATCCACAAAAGGTGATAATGAATAATGAATCACATCTGTTCACGAGGAGGTAGTCTACCGTACACACGAATGACAGTTTCATTTCCCATTTGATTAAAGTGGAGATGAAATTAGTTTATTACATTAAAATAATAAAATATCAATATATGTGATATAATTGTGTAATTATATTATCATAATTGATGAATATTTTAAGGGGGTAGAATAAGAAATAAAAACACACACGGTTAAGCACAATACCTCTTCTTCAGACGACCTCCTTATTTTAGAACTAAAAGCATTCATAGGATGGATTTATGATAAAAAAATGGGATCTAGGTAATATTTATGGAAGTAATGAAGGTATTTGGATAGTTATTTTCCGAGAAAGAGAGATTTTAAATTGTAAATTGGGGAGGATATGTGGTGGCCTATTATAACTAAGGTTAGTAGCACACCTGTAATTTTTGAAAAGAAAAAAGTGTACCCATATTTTTCACATGAGAAAAGGATAAATAACAAACCATTATCAATAATTAGACATGATAATGTATATATATGTACATAAAATAGATTATATACAAGTTTTTAGTCCATTTTAACCCTTATCTTTTTAGTTTAACCCTTGGTAAATCTATTTTTACCTTAACCGCAATAAAATAATTTTACTATTTTCACTATTCATTATGAAAAAAATAATTTGAAATTATTATATAATATAAATTATGTTTATTAAAAATATGGAATCAATTTTATGAAATTTAATTTATATAATTGGCACAATTTAATTTAAAATTAAACCTACAGATTCGATGAAAAAGCGGTTTTTCAAAAAGTTTATTTTTCAAGCATAATATGATTTTATATAAACTCTATGCCTAGTAATTGTCATTGTAGAAATTTAAATTTAAATTTATTAATATATAATATATAATTTTTTTTTAAATTATCCCTCATTATGGTTTTTTTAATTAATTAACATAGAGATACATTATTCACTTTAAAATAGTTTTAAAAAAAATCTCATTTTTAAACCTAAACATAAACTTATACTAAAATATAATATAAAGATGATTAAAATTTAATTAATTGGATTAAAAATAAATAAATAATAATTATTTTACTTGAAATAATATTAAAAACATAATGGGACCTCTAAATTACTTAATTTATTGAGAAGAAATTACATTTTTTCAAAATTCTTTATTTTTCTCTATTCACCAAAAAATCAATATTTTCCAAAAAATCCAAAACATTTCCCCAAAATTTATTTTTTATATTATGATTTTTAAAATGAAATTCATTTCATCAAATAAATATTATATAATTTATTAATTATTCTTTTAAATAAAACTTTATAATAAAAGAGTTAATTAAATCTCTTTCATTTTTTATTTAAAAATTACTTAATATTTTTCTAATGAATATAACTATCTAATTCATATTAATAAACATGAAATTTATTTATTATCTCATTAACTTGGTTGTTAAATTCTTACCCCTTTTGGAAATTTCATCATCATAATTTTATTCACTTATTAAGAAAGCGTGCATATCTTTCCTTCATATCATTATCAAATTCCCATGTTGCATATTCAACCATATGGTTCTTCCATAAAAAATTAACCTAATAAATCACCTTATTACTAAATAAATTCTTTTTATATTCAATAATATTAATATTCTATTCCTAATAATCATTTTTTTCCAAATGAGCTAATTTAGGGATCAAAAAGTGTGATGAATCTGGAACATACTTCTTTAAAATTGAAACATGAAATACATTGTGTACCTGGGATAAACTCAGAAGAAAATACAATCAGTAGAAAAATGATATAACTTTGTCTAGGATTTCATATGGTTCAATAAACTATGTACTTAACTTCCCATTTTTACTAAAACTCATAACACTTTTCCATAGATACACTTTAAGAAATACATGATCACCTACCTTGAAAAAAGATTTTTTCTTTGGTTATACACATAACTTTTTTTTCTAGATATGATCCATGATCACATGTTATTAAATAAAATGAACCTTCTCAGCCATTTCCTCTACCAAATTTTATCCCATAAACTTCATTTATCTTACTTCATCTGAAAAATGCGGCGTCTAACACAGTGTTCGATATAATAAAACAAATGTTTCCATCTATATATTGTAATGAAAACTATTAAAATAAGAAAACTCAACCAAATAAAGATATTAATCCAAACTTAAATTGTAATCCATTTAACAAGAATTAATTATATATTCCATGTTCTAAAACACTTGCTCAGACTGAAAATTGGTTTGATGATGATAAGATGTACTGAAATTTAATTCAATACCCAATGAAATTTAAAGTACATTCTAGAAATTAGAAGTAAACTTGGGATCAATATCATAGAAAATAGAGAAAAGAACTCTATATAAAATAACAATATTTTTAATATATAGTCAAGAAAGTTGATCTAATAAAAAAACATCTAAAATGGGAAGGAAATATTAAAAATTTAGTTAATAAATCAATAATAACCCAAATAGAATTATCATCCAAAGAAGTCTTTGAAAATCCCTCCACAAAATCAATTGATATATTTTCTCATTTCCACTCCAACACTAGAAAAGGTTGAAGTATTACCTTTGGTAATTGTCAATCTTCTTTAACCTATTAAAAATTCAAACATTTCTTGGTAAAGTTATCAATATCTCTTATCATATCATCCCAAAAATAACACTATCTAAGGCCTTGGAACACCATAGTAATTATAGGATGAATGTAAAATGGATAACTATGATCTTTACTCAAAACTACATCTTCAACTAGAAATAACAAGGCACACATAATACTTTTAAAAATATGCTGACGTCTTATTCATAAATATTAAAATCATGAAACTTACCCTTATTATTGGATTATACCTTTTCTTATAAAACATAATCCTCTTTATGTGCTTCCTTAATTATTTTTGAAAAATTCAACTGCACTGAAACCTAAAAAAAATAGATGAGGTTCCTACATCCACAAATTTTAGGCCTAAATTACTCAAATCACTAACCAAAGGGTCATGTTCCAAATATAACATGGTTAATATAGCATTATTTTTCTAACTCTAAGTATCAACAACTTTTTTTATTTTATAAGATGGTAATGAATCATTTAATCATAATCTTTGATCAGTTCTATCCATCTTATCCATCTCATGTTCAATTATTTCTGATTGAATATATACTTCTAAATTTTATGATCAGTATATATTTTACCCTTTACTACATATAAATGAAACCTATAAATTTTTATAGAAAAAACCACATTAGAAAATTATAGATCATGCATAGGATAATTTAACTAATGAAAATTTATTTTTCAAAAAGAATAAGCAATTACCTGGTCATTCTACATCAGGGAACAACTAAGTACTTTTAATGAAGTATCACTGTAGATGATGAATTCACCATCTCTAGAGGGAAATTCAAAAATTAGAGCACTCACTAATATTATTTTTAGTACCTGAAAATAATCATTATAGTCTTTTGTCTTAATGAATTTAGCTTATTTTCGAGTTAACTTAGTCAATGGGCTAGGATACCAGGAAAAGTTTTCAAAAAACTATTAGTAGTAACCCGCCAAAATAAGAAAACTATGAATATATATGACATTTTTTGTTCTCATCCAATCTTAAAAAATTTAATTTTATCAGGGTTGACAATAATTAAATCTTTAGAAACAATGTTCCCAAGGAAAGAAATTTGTTATAACCAAAATTCACACTTTTTAATTTTATATATAGTTTCTTTTCTTTTAAGGTTTTAAAAATAGTCCTTAGGTGTATTTCATGTTCCTCAATACTTTTAGAATATACCAAAATTTCATCAATAAAAACAATCAAACTTATCCAAGAACTCATGGAAAAATCTATTAATAAGTTCTATAAATACCACAGGTTCATTATATAACCCAAAGGGAATAACTAAAAACTCATAATTAACATATCTAATCCACAATGTAGTCTTTAGAATATCTTCCTCCCCCAATTTCAACTAATAGTACCCCAACCTGGGATTAATATTTGAAAAATAATATGCTCCCTATAGCCGATCAAAATAATCATTCATATGAGGTAAAGGATACTCGTTCTTCATAGTGATGTTATTCAGGGTTTGATAATCACGGAAAAGTATCATTGAACCATATTTATTTTAACAAATAAAATAGGATCACCCCATGGTGAAGTGATGGGTCGAATGAAACCTTTATCTAATAAATCATAAAATTTCTTTTTCAATTCTAAAATTTTCACTTGAGTCATTCGATAAAGTGGGTTTTGAAATAGGATTAACATTATCCATTAAGTGAACACTAAAATCAACTTCCCGATCTAGAATAACACTAGGTAATTTATTAATAAAAACATCTTTGTATTCATTCACTATTGGAACATCACTAATTTGAACAATTTCTTTTCAATAATATGAGATTGGTAACTTTCACAACCATCTCTAACCAATTTCTCAGCTTCTTGGTATGTTATCCAAGTTAGGAAAATCATTGAATAAAACTTTATTACCTCTAAAATCTATATTACCATGAAAAAATCAAATTCAATCCATTAAAAAAATTATATCAAATCTTAATATGTCCATTTCAACAAGATTTATAGGAAATAAAATCTTACTACCACTAGAAATTAAATCCATATCAATGAACCTATACCAACAGTTTTAAAAAACCATAGGTATATGTACCTTAAAAAGACCCTATGCTAATTATTTTTCCAAAACCATTGGTATAAGTTATATGGAGGGACCATATAATAACATTTTTTTCCAAAACCATTGGTATAACTCCCTTTTAGAGACCCTATACCAATGGTTTTTTCAAAACTATTAGTATAGATCCCTTTTAGAGACCCTATACCCATAGTGTTTCCAAAACTATTTGTATAAGTCCCTTATAGAGACCTTATACTAATAGTTTTACTAAAACTGTTGGTATAGGTCTCATAGAGAGACCCTATACCCATGATTTTTCCAAAACCACTGATATGGGTCCTAAAAATCAGGGTACCTATACCAACAGTTTGGAGAAACGTTGGTATAGGTCTATACTAATGGTTTTAAGAATCATTGATATAACTACACATATTTTTATTGAATATTTTGTCAAATAACTTTAAATAAATAAAAAGTTATATTACTTGTAATTATACATATACATATTTATCAAATTATGTTCACAAAAGTCATTGTAGCTTAGTGGTTAGGTCATTGGAATATAAATGGGAGGTTATGAAATCAAAACCATGCTGGATTTTTTTTTCATTACCTATAACAATAGTTTTTCAAAACCACTAGGATAGGTTTTTCATCTCACCTATACCAACGGTTTTCCAAAACCATTGGTATAAGTCTATACCAATAGTTTTCCCAAAACAGTTGGTATAGGTCTATACTGACAACAGAATATCCAATACCCCTCCAAACTATTCGTATAGGCTATACCAATGGTTTATAGACGTATAACAATAGTTTGGAACCATTGGTGTAGTCTTTTTTCTAGTTGTGTATTGATAAGAATAGTTCGATTCCTATAAATCTTTTTTTATTTAATATTTCCACCCAGAGTTTTGACCAACAAATCTATCTTACTTTTATGTGGCTATATTCCCATTTTAATTGAAAATCTCTCAGAAATAAAATAAAGTGATGATCCATAGTCAAACAAGGCATTGGAATAATTTAAATAAACAAGTATCATAGAATCCACCACTTCATTTGATTGTCTAACATCAACTGTAGTAGTATCAAATGACCTTGAAACACCTTTCTGTTTCTCGTCATGATGATTTACATCCTCTAAAACTAACTTTAGAAACATTATAGAATAACGAACCAGCTCATTGTAACTAAAACATCTCAATTTTTTAATGGATATGAGTTTACACATTCTTTGATTGTTCAAGACTCTTTTATTTATAATCGCGATCCATATGAACAAATTGAAAACATTAGAAACACTTTACATATCCTATCAAACATTCATTGAAATTTATTTTAACCCACTCAAAACATGTTGGAGGATTAAATTCAGAATTATTATCTAGTTTATTCTCAGTTTCATGCCACCTTGACCTTTTATTACTATTTTCATCTCAAGTAAAGTGTCGAAAAACTCAATCTCTACTTTCTTAGCACAATGAACCACTTTCTCATAACTTTTAAATTATTATAAAACCAAATATCTTTGTTAAATTTGTTTCAAACCTGATTAAAATATATTAATTTTACTATTAGTTTCTTGAAACAAATTCAACACATACCTAGCCAATATTGTAATGTTTTCTTCATACATAGTAAAATAATATTTATCCTTTTTCCTCAATTCTAAGAAGTGTTTCTCCATTCCGATTCAAACATCCTTAGGAAATTATTTCTCAAGGAAGAGATTCTTAAATGTATCCCATTCCATGGAATCAATATCATATATCTATTTTTTATTCTTAACCAAGGACTACCATCAATTAGATTCACCTTGAAAATAATAAATGTAAAGGGATACCTTTTGATATTCTAAATACCTTGTGATATCAAATATTTTCTCCAATGCATTAATTTATCCTTTAGATATAAATTGATCTGAGTATCCACTAAAAACAAGAGGACGTTGTCTCATAAAATTTTCCATTATCATCATACACTTATGTAGAATATCTATCTATTCACTAGCATGAATACCACTACCATTTATGGATTGTGTCAACTGATCCATCACAATAATAAACTACTTAGTTCCAATTCCATCCATCTTAAGATAGGGATTTGGAAGGATATTTTCTTCTCTATTCCTTCGTACTACAACATCTATATTTCCTCAGTGGAAAACCATTTTGAATAAATATATTTTAGAAAAAGAAACATGGTAATCTTCAAATTCTATATCTTTTCAAATTAACCATAAAGTATAATATTTTAAGGGTATAATATTAATATTATACTAAACTCAAAAGTTATATAAACCTTTAATTTGATACAGACTATAAGGACCTAACCTTAAACATTATAAAATCTTGAGTTTTATTCCAATAATTAATTTTCTTACATTTGGGGATATTTTTAGGTCAAGAGTTTTAGGGAATTTTGTCATAACTCATATATAAAAAAACATATAAAAAAAGTGGACACTTCTTATTATTATTAATTTTTACCACAATATAAAACTTTTAAAATAAAAAATGATTTCTTTTCATGAAAAATATTCATGATTTTCAATATGAATTCTTCCTTTCCCTTATCCATCCTTAAACCATGTGAAAAATATTTTAAAAACATGGGATTATCACAAAAATCTCATTAAGGGACATAAAAAGAAAGAAAACTATTATTCCAATGAAAAAATAAAACCCTTGAAATCTTTACATTTATCTCAATGTTCTTTGATTAAATTAAATAAACCATTTCAAATGGAAAACACACACACTTTTCTCTAAAATAAAACCATTAAATCCATAGAAAGAAAATAAAAAATCTATTTCGAAACTTAGAACATCACATTAATAACCCATTTTAAACCCCCATTAAAAATAACTATATACTAGTTAAATCCACAGGAGAAAACCTCCAGTAACTCCCTCCTTATTTCCTATTAAGATAATGAATATTACCCAATGAATTAGAGTACTATTTGGGTTCACCCGTCATATAATCTATATCGGGTTCACTCGATACATCTAGGAGAACCCATCGTGTAAGATATATTGGGCTCACCTATTTCTCATGTATAATTCTCAAGAAACACTTTAAGAATAAAACAATTTATTTTTTTCACCTTTTCATCATAAAAATATTGAAAAACACTTTTAAACTCGTATGTAAATCACTTTCAAATATAAAAAATACTCTTTTCTTTTAAAAACCCATTTTCAATACCAAAATACCCAAAAATATTGTTTTTATTTGAATAAAAAAATAAATATTGTAAAGGAATATAGACTTAAAATAACAATTATGGCAGTATAAAAAGAAATACAGCTATATATGTTGAAACATAACATTCAATTTGTTATTTATAAAGAAAGTCAAACATTTCATATAAAGATTTATTTTTTGTAAAACATTAAAAGAAATAAAAAAATAACCATTATAAAACTCCCATGTTAATATAATTACATTTATAAAATCATTTAAAAAACATGGATGTGGAATAAAAATATATTAATATAGAAAACATTAAAAGAGTATTTTTTTAAAGTAAATTCTTTTACCACTTTTTAAACATTTCAATCATAATTCCCATGAAAGAATAAAATTAAACAAACTTTAAATATCATGATAACTAATAAATTCATGTTATATAATGTCAAAGGGGTCTTTATACACACCTCATTGAGAATACAGTTATAAAACATCAAAATATGTCTCAACAAAAGTAATTTGAGACGATGTCCCTTACCTTGAGTATGAATCATCACGTATATTATTTATATTTATGAATAATATACTTATGTTAGTCATTTAATTTATTAAAAACCTTTTTAAATTTTTATATTTCTTTTTATTACCATATTATATGTGATTTCTTAATCAATTAAGTCTATATCAGATGTTTTTATGATATTCGGCTTATGTGTCAAAAATGACTTCAGTAGCTTGAATATGGTCAAATAGATCATTATTTAAACATATTCATAATAATAATAATCATGTAATAATTATAATTTTATACATAATTTATAATTTTTAAACCAACCATGAAACATGGTTATGAAAAATGAACTACGTTACAATCATAGAGATGATAGGGCATACATACACATGAGTAAGGTTTCCATTTTTCAATGATCATTATGAAAAGATGGTAAGTATTATTTTATAATTATATAATTATAATAATATCATAGAAACATTATTTTATCATTAAATATACTTATATATATCATTTATATGATTTGGTGATGAAAAAAAACCACATTGCTTCATGGAGGTAGTAGTCCACAGGAACGCACAAACGACATTATTAATTGTGAATGAGTGGAAAGGTAAAAGTAAATGATATATATTATATTTTAAGAATGATAAATATGTAATAAATATCATAATTATTTCATATATATCTCATATTTTCATTAAATTTATCCTTATTACCTTCCATGACAAGCGTTAGTGAAAAAACTAATCAAATAACTTTGTGAGGCGGTAGTCCATTTTTCACACAAGTGACATTATTATATCCCTAACATAATAGAAAATAAGAAGGTATACATGATATCATAATTCATAAAGTATAATTATGTTACGAATATCATATATATATATATTAAATCCATTATTATAACAATTCTTGAGAGGCGATGATGAAAAACGAATCACATCGGTTAGTGAGGCGGTAGTCTGCCGTACACATGAATAGTAGTTTTTTTCCATTTTATGGAAGATAAGATAGATATGGGTCCTGAAATTACTATAATAAAATATAAATATATGGGAGATTTTTTTTAAATTATATCAGAATAATTGACTAATATTTTAAGGTGGTCGAAGAAGAAATAAAATAAAAACACTTAGGGAAGTATAATACCTCTTCTTTGGACAACTCCCTTAGGTTGGCACAAAAATATTTATCAGTGTAACGAACCAAAATTTTATAAATGAAATCACCATTTTTGATTTAATTAAATTTCTTATGGATATAAAAAACAAATTCACTTATTTTTTTCTTATATCCAATTGGATTATATGACTGTTAAGTATATTTATGGTTGATAATATAGTTGTTAAATAGTGATCACATGACTAGTATAAATATAAGGTTTTAATAAATCCTTTTGGAACAGGAAAAGGAATTGATGGCCTCGACCAGTAGGATCATACCCTATAAATCCCATTTATCAGATCCACTGAGGGAGATAAATTTATGGGATTTTCTTCAGACCAAGCCCTAGCTGAGATCCAACAACTTAAGCTTAAGTGAAACCATTTACAAGAGAAGTTCAAGTTCATCGAGATCAGGACCCAAACCATGTTCACTGAACAAACCTATGAAATCCCCACAATTGCACACCTTACTCTTAGTGCGTGTTCTAGTTTAATAAAGGGATATGTATCAAGACCCTAGAATTAGGAATATGTACATTATTTTTGTATAAAATAATTAATATATTTTCAACCTATTATTATTACTTTGTAAATGATTTTTAAAGCACATATAGTATTTTTGGTGAATATTAAAATTAAATTAAGAAATAGATTTTTATGAATTAATGTATTTTTGAAATAAATAATATGTTAATAAAATATTATTATTAAATTACTTTTTTTAAATATAAATGATCATATAATTTTTATGGAGTCAAATGTAATTTTTATCAGGGCTCGAAAACTATTATTGATAAAAACCCATTATTTTCAATAAATGTCAATTTTTATATTAAAAGTGAAATAACATATTTATAAAATTATTTGGATGAAATGGATATAATTTTTGGAATCAGTAAGTTTAAATTATCCAACAGATAATTTTTCATAATTTTCCGAGACAGTCAAATTTTTGGGTAAAAATTAAATACTGTATAAGTATAGAGTGTATTTTATGACATCATAAAGGCCTAATAGTGATGTAATAAATACTATAAAAGGTATACTAATAAAAATATATGTTTTACATTTAAAATAATGTAATTTTAAGTTTATTTTATTTATTTTATAAAGTCTTAGTGAATCCTCTAATACTTATAAAATATTTAAATATTTTAAAATCATTTCTTTTAAAGTGTGACTCACCTCCACATAAGAATGGAAAATATTTTATTATCCTTAGACCATGTCCTTATAAAATAATGTACTCAAATACTCTTTTTTAGAAACCATGGGTAAAAATTATGGGATGGTTTTCAGTTTTGAATATTTTATTAGGTAGTGTCCAAAACCAAAATAATTAAGAAATACCCCTCCTTTCCTATATAAAACCGCCCAAGATTCCATTTCTCTTCACTAAAACTAGTTTAATCTCATAAAAACTCTTCCCTATACTCCCTATAGTCATCCCAAGGTGCCTTAAGCTACCAAGAAGCCTCTCCTAAGCCTTTAGTGTCACACATCCAAGTAAGGGATTCCCTCTCTCTTCTTTTTATCATGTACTTCATTTATGATATGAGCTTTTGATTTCCATTTTATTAAGTTTGGATACATTATTACCTATCCCCATTATGGTCCATTTTGTATTTAAATTATGTGATCCCCTTTAACTATCATTTATACCTCTTATGAACCCTTATGAACACCCATTATTATGCCGATTTTTTTAATAAATCTTCCACCCTCCTCTTTTATCAAGCATTACTTTTATGTTATGTTTTCTCAATTCATTTTTTCTTATGTTTGGATATGTTATTAAATATATATCTTACTATCCATTTCATTTATAAATTATGTGATACCCTTTTATCTTTAATCAACCCATTTTATGAATTTCTATATGATGTCGTTATGCTGCTAAAATTGCACCATGATTTTCGGTGCCAAAATCATCATGTAGTGAATAAAAGACCCATTTCTCTTTCAAGGGTATTGACATTTATGCACATAAACTTATTGGTTGGGGTATTAAATGTATGTATTAAACATTCCTAAATCTTGTATTAAATTATGATGTTGAATGAATCAATGTTATATTATCTATGCGGCACACTTAAACATGATAATAAAATGATTATATAGGGTGTGCCGTGATAGCACTCCAATGCATTGAGTAATGGTTAGTATCATGATACAGTATGTTGGGAAAATGTATTTACCTGATTACTTTATGAGACTTTGTCTACCATGGGGTCTTGGTGGATTTATCCTTGATCTATTTATGATGCAGTGTTTTAAGTTGTTGCTATATTTTCCATGTTATGATTATCATGCTATATCATGCCTTATTATTTATGATCCTTTATGCATCGTTGATATTACTTGTTTAACACGTATTATTATGCTCATATTATTCCATTTTTATCCCCTTATGAGCTTTATATCTCACCCCTTTCTTATGTATGTATTTATGTTATCCCATGTAGTGTTAAGTACGAAGGAATATTTTGGTCAGGTCAAATAAGTTTTCAATAAAGATTTTTCTTTTCATGTTTTAAGTTATTACGTAATGTACCTAATTTCCTAAATAAAATATACCTATAGATATTATGAGTTGTATTAATTGAAATTTTATGTAATAAATGATGTTTTAAAATTAAATAAAGAGCATAGTTGTTATAATTGGCATTAGAGGATAAGTTTAGTTATTTTTTGGATTAGCTAGGATTAGAAAATATAACAACCCTTCTTTTTATTACACACTTAAACCTGATTTATTACATAAAATACTCACTTGATACAAAATAGAATATCAATTGTTCTAGTGTATTTTTGGATTAGGAACATTATATAGCATCTTAGAACATAAAACACACAACATCTTTATTGAAAACTTCCTTTACATGACCACAACATTCCCTCGTATTTATTATTTCATGGGATAACCTGTGGACATGCATAAGAAAAGGGTGAGATATAAATCCCATTAAGGGAATAAACATGGAATAACCTAAGGAATACAATATATGTTAGAAAATAGGCATATCAATGGATCACAAGAGAAACATGAACATAAAGGTATGATAAAACATGATAATCATAACATGGAAATGTGGCAACAACACTTAACATGGAATTAGCATGAGCCAAGGATTATTGCACATGGAGCCTGAGTAAACCCTCATTGCACATGAAGCACGAGTAAAAACTCATTGCACTTGAATTATCATGAGTCAACACCCATCGCACATGAAATATCATTATACTATACTTTACCCAATGCATTTTAGCGCTATCAGAGCGCACCCTTCTTAAACATTTCATTTCATGCATAAGTGTGCCACATGGATCATATAACATGGAATCAATAAACATCATAAGTTATTCCATGATTATTTAATGTGGATTAAATAGATTAAAGTAATATTAAATATGTATATGTGCATAAAGGTGAATACCCTTGATATAGACATGGGTATGGTATTCACTTCACAATGATCTTGGCTTGGAAAAATGCAGTGCAATTTTGGCAGCATAACAGCGTGACATAAGGATTCATGAAAATGGTTGATGAGAGAGAAAATGGTGTCTTATAATATGTACATGAAATTTACAGTAAGGGATTCATATAGATACCTATCCCAAAAAACGTAATGGAATTTAGATGCATAATACAAAAGAATTACTTGGATGTAAAAGAGGAGAGAAAAATCCCTTACGAAATTTCAGCATGGTAACATGTGTACATGGGAGGCATTAATGAGAGAAAAATAGGTCTCCCATTATCCAAAAATAAATTGGGAATTATGGGAAATGTTTTAAATTATACCCCAACATTTGTAATTGAAAACAAAAGGGCATAACAACTTAAATAAAATTGGAAAAAAATGAGAAAGGAAGAAATACCTTACTTGGAAGTGTGATCCCAAAGACCTGTGAGAGGATTGAGAGAGGCTTATTGGGAGGTTGGAGTAACTTTGGAGGATTATATAGAAAGGAGGAAAAAGGTTGGTTGAACTCTAAAGGCTTTGAGTGAATAGGAAGTGGGAGCTTGGGTGGGTTTATATAGGAAAGAAGAGGGAATTCTTTATTATTTAGGTTTGGGACACCTCACATTAAACAAATCAATAACACAAACCATCCCATGGTTTTTTCCCATGGGTGTTTCCAAAGGGGAGTGGAAAACAATATTTTATAAGTCCAATGGCCTAAATTCTTAAAATATTAGGGTTTGTTATGTGAAGTTGAGTCACACTCTCAAGGAAAACAATTTAAAAAGACAAAATATTTCATAAGTCTTGGAGGGTCCAAAAAATCTTTTTAAAATAAATTAAAAAATATAAAATCACATTATTTTAATTCTTAAACATATATTGGCCGAAAATAATGTTTATAGTATTTTATTACCTCACTATTGGGTCATTATGACGTCATAAAACACATTATATATTTAAACGGTATTTAATTTTTACCCAAAAATTCGAATGTCTCAGAATATATAAGAAAAATTCAACATTGTATAATTTCGATGTCCTAATTCAAAAAATAATATTCAATTTATCTAAATAATTTTATAAATATGTGAATTTTTACTTTTAAAATAAAAACCGTCATTTACCGAAAATTCATGTGTTTTGACAAAAATAGTTTTCATACCTTAATAAAAATTACAATTGCATTCATAAAATTATATGATCATTTATATTTAATAAATAGTAATTTAATAATAACATTTTATTAAAATATTATTTAATTAAAAAATTCATTAATTCATCAAAATAGATTTCTTAGTTAAAAATACTATTTGCGCTTTAAAAACTATTTACGAAGTGACAATAATAAAATGAATGTATATTCATTAATATATACAAAAATAATGGACATAATCATAGTGTTAAGGTCTTGTTACATAACCCCTTAAAACACCCACATAATACCGAAGGGTAAGGTGTGCGATGGTGACAAACTCTTGGGGTGGCTCGGATAACATCGCTCGGGTGGTAGTCTCTATTAACTTCCACTTCTCCCGTAGTCAGTTCCGCTCAAGCTTAATTTGTTCAAGCTCAGCTTGGGCTTGGTCAAGAGCGAAGCCCAATGACGCCACCTCCTTTCTGAGCTCCGAAAAATGGGCTTCGTATGGGGAAAGTCTACTGGATGAGGCCATCACTTCCTTTGTCTGAGTAAATTGGATTTGTTAAAGCCCTATATTTATACTAATCATGTGATCACTATTCAACATCTATATTAGCAACGATCACAATTCATAACGGTATTTTAAAATCTAGAAACATAAAACCAATGAATTTCAAATTTTATATAACCATAATAATACATTTAATTAGATCAAGAGGAATTTTCATTAATGAAAGTTTGGGTCGTTACAGAAAACCATAGTAAAAACCCTTAGGGATAATACTAAGTGTAAGAAAACATCCTTAAATTTTGGTGAGTATAGACCAAGTGTTTTATTAAAAAATATATCCCCATCTGGATACTTTAAGTAAACGTGTTCTGGAATAGATGTACCTAAGAGTGACAACTCTGAAAAGGTGTTCGAGGCCTGACTCGGGGTAACCTAGTACATGACAATGAGGCATACTGCACACCTGGTTCGACAATCCTGGAGGATATGCTTTTATAAATTCATAATATCATTACAAACCATTATTAAGGGAAACAAATAAAAATAAGAATATATGATCATGGATAGCATATATTAAATCCTAGAAACTCATAAGTTAAGGAGATAAATGTAATTTATATGTTATCCCTTTAATGTCATTGAACTTCCATTTATGTGTTTAATAGTTTAAAAATAGTCATCCCCATGCATGTATTGGAAAAAGTAAAACCAAAATCAAAAAATGAAAGGTAGGGTTATCTTCCATAGTTCTACACATTCCTTTATATCACAATAGTTTAGTAGAATAATCCAAAAACCACCATGAAGTATTGAAGTATAGATGTCAGTGAAAATGTAAAATAGGATAATTATTTCATCCCATGTATATAACTCCTCTCCTATAAATGTTTGTGGGATGATATTCCTGAAGAATCTTGTCATAATCTATTTGGTGTAATTTTATGAAATTCTAGCCATAGATTGTCTTTCCCTATATAGAGGCAATATAAATTTCTGTGAGAGGGAAATCACTCTCCCTATGGTGAATCGACCCCCGATTCTATACAAGTGAAAGGAGGAGGATGAATCTTTTTTAGCACCATCATCTCAAGAATGGATATTATTTCCCTTCAAAAAAGTATATCTAGATCAAATGATTCAGTCTATATAAGGCATCATCCTATAAAACTTTCCTATTATGAGGGAATTCACTGATGTATTTCCTAAGGAATTTTCTAGTATTCCTCCTAATAGGGAGGTTGAATTTTTAACCGAGCTTATACCTAAGGAATTTCTAATATCCAAGACTCTGTATAGGACGTCTATTGTAGAACTTGAGGTGATAAAGAAATAACTATAGAATAATCAGAATAAATTGTTTATACTCCCAAGTGCTTTACTAGGGGTTCACCAATCCTCTTCGTCAAAAAGAAGGATATGTCAACGCACCCTTGCATTGATTATCATGAGTTTAACAAGATCACGATAAAGAACAAGTATCCTTTTCCACAAATTGATGACATGTTGGATCAGATATGTGGATCACAATACTTATCCAAGGTGGATCTATTGTTAGAATATTACCAAGTTAGGGTGAAGAAGGTGGATATACCCAAGACTTCTTTTTATACAAGGTATGAGAACTATGAGTTCATAGTGATACCATTTAGACTCACTAATTCCCTATAAATCTTCATGGTATTAATGAATAGAGTATTTAGTGAATACCTCGCCAAATTTGTGTTAGTATTTATATAAGATATTCTAATATACTTTAAAACCAAGGAGGAACATGAGTATCATCTGAGCACTATGCTAAAGACCTTATGAAAGGAGAATCTCTATGAAAAGTAAAACAAGTGTGAGTTCTGGTTTAAAGAATTCAAATTATTGGGGAATATCATCACAATAAATGGGATATCTCTGGATCCTTCAAAGACAAATACAATTGAGGGATGATTGTGGTCAATATATGGGACAAATATTAATAGTTTTCTTTGTTTAGCTGGATATTATTGCCAATTTGTGAGAAATTTATTATGATTGTCAAACCCTCTTACCAAGATAACTCAAAAGGGATTAAAAGTTTCTTATAATGATGAATGTGAAGAAATATTCAAGGAGTTGAAAAGGAGGCTTATCACTACCCCTGTGATCACACTACCCACAAGTGGGGAGATTTTCATAATTTTAGCAATGATTCAAAGAAGATATTAAGATGTGTGTTGATGAAAAATGACAAAGTCATTGACTACTCCTCAAGGAAGTTGAAAATTCAAGAGAAAAACTATCCCACGCATGATCTGGAGTTAGTGGATGTTTTATTTTTATTGAAAATTTTATGGAATTATCTCTTTTGGGAGAAGTGTGAAATATATACTGATCACAAAAGTATCAAATATATATTCACACAAAAAGAGCTAAATATGCACTAATGAAGATGGTTAGAGATCATAAAGGATTACTAATAATCAATCCATTAATATCCTAGGAAATTGAAAAAGGTGGAAGATGATATAAGTAGAAAGGATCCAACAATTCTATCATTGATGAGAATTGTGAAGGATTCGATCTTTTTTAGAATTGAAGAAGATGGAAATGAGAATAATAAAGAAATAAATATCATCAATCCATCCACAAAATATTTCTTAACTTTCTCTTTTGGAAATATTAAAGGATGCTAAAAAAGATGATGTGGGAATTCAGAAGAAAGTGGAAACTATAAAGAAAGGGAAATCCTTAGAGTTAAATATTAAGGAAAAAAGAATTTTGAGATTTTGGTCAAGACTATGTGTTCCATCAAATCCTGAGTTAAAGATATAAATTTCGGATGCTGTATATAGTTCGAATTGCTCTATTCACCTAGGAAACACAAAGATGTATCGGGATCTATGAGAGAAGTATTGGTTGGATAAAAGGAAGAAAGAGATCGCTGATTATACATTAATGTTCCTAGTATGTTAGCAAGTGAAGGATGGAAGGCAGAAGTCTAAGGGGATGATGAGACCATTACCCATACCAACATAGAAATGGAAAACAATCACCATGGACTTTTTCACTAGACATACAAATAAATCTAAGAGAAACAATGCTATCTGGGTTGTTGTGGATCATCTTACAAAGATTTCACACTTCATCGTGATTTGAGAGGATTTTTCCCTGGATAAAATGGTATAGATATACATCCGAGAAGTGGTAAGGCTACACAGAGTACCACTATCGATTATATCCAATTGAAATCCAAGATTTACCTCTATGTTTTGGAAAATTCTCTAGAATGCTCTAAATACCGAGTTGAAATTTAGTGTGTCTTATCATACTGAAACTAATGGCCAATCTAAGTGGAGTATCCAAACAATTGAGGACATATTGAGAGCATTCTCAATTTATTAAAAGGAAGATGGGACTAACATCTCCCTCTAGTCATGTTCTATTACGAAAAATAGTTTCCACTCGAGCATCCAAATGTCTCTTATGAAGCCCTTTATGGGAAGTGGTGCAGAACAACATATTGGGATGAAGTTGGGGAACAAAATATTCTAGGTCCTGAAATAGTCGGTGAAATGGTGGAGAAGGTTAAGACCATCCAACAGTACATCAAAGCTACTTTGAGTTAAAAAAAGAGCTATATTGACAATCATCGACGAGACATAGAGTTTGATGTTGGAGACATGGTATTCCTCCACATATCTCTATGAAATAGATTGATGATATTTGGGAAGAAGGGAAAACTTCTTCCAAGGTACATCATCCCTTTTTAGATCCTTGATCGTATCGTAGTAGTGGCCTATCTAATAGCACTACCACCGAACCTGTCTCAAGTACATGGTGTATTCCATGTATCACTCTTAATAATGTATGTACAAAACCCATCACATGTACTAAATCCAGATGTGGTACCATTGGATAATGGAATTTCCTATGAATATTAGCCAGTCAAGATCTTAGATCATCAAGAAAAAGTTCTATGTAATATGAAAATGACCCTCGTCAAAGTGTTATGGAGAAACCACATGTTTGAAGAAGCAATATGGGAACTAGAGGAGGCAATGAATCAAAGTTACCACCATCTATTTTAGTGTGGGAAAAGAAAATTTTGAGGGTGAAATTTCAAATGGGGGGGGATTTTAACGACTTGAACTTTTATGAATAAAATTTCACTTCTTGATTTAATTAAATGTATTATGGATATAGAAAACACATGAAATTGTTTTTTTGTTATATCCAATTTTATTTAAATAGAAATTAAGTATCTTAACCATTGATAATATATCCATTGAAAAGTGGTCACATGACTAGTATAAATATGGGGTTTTAATAAATCCCTTTGGCACAAAAAAAGGAAATGATGGACTCAACTAGTAGGATCATACCCTATGAAGCCAATTTATCATAACTTATGAGGGAGATAAAATTTCTAGGCTTTCCCTAGACTAAGACCAATATGATATCCAACAAATTAAGAATTAGTGAAACCCTTTATGGGATAAGTTCAATATCATCGAGATCACAACCCAAACCATGTTCAACGAATGTCCCCATGAAAGCCCAACCATCACACACCTTTCTATTAGGGCATATGTTGGTGTAATAAATGTATATGTATCAAGGCCCTAGCATTAGGAATATGTACATTAGGAATATGGCAGCCTCCATTATTTTGGCCCTGTTGTCAGGAACATCCAGTCTCTCAGTAAAAGCTTCACAACCTGCTCCTTATCCTTCATTAAAAGGGATGGAAACAAAGCATCCCATCACTTGTCTTCTTTTATCATGTCTGGCGTGAATCACCTCTAGCTTGATCACTTTCCTTCTTGGTTGCATAAATGTGTAACTGCTGACCTTCGTGGTTAATATATCATCCTTCTTTGTCAATTTTTTTTAAGAAATCTATTTTTATGAATTAATGGATTTTTTAAGTAAATAAAATTTTATTATTAAATTAACTTTTTTAAATATAAATGACCATATAATTTTTATGAAATCAAATGAAATTTTTATTAAGGTTTGAAAACTATAATTGAAAAAAACCCATAATTTTCAATAAATGTCATTTTTTTTATTTTAAAAGTGAAAATTAACATATTTAGAAACTTATTTGGATAAAATGTAAATCATTTTTGGAATCAAGACATTGAAATTATCCAATGAGTATTTTTCATAATTTTTTGAGAAAATCAAATTTTTGGGTAAAAATTAAATACCATATAAGTATACGGTGTGCTTTATGACATCATAAATGACCAATAGTGATGTAATAATTACTATGAAAGATATCCTCAGACAAATATATATTATTTATTTAAAATAATTTAATTTTAAATTTATTTGACTTATTTTATAAATCCTTTGTGAATCCTACAAGACTTATAAAATATTTTAAGATTTTACAATCATTTATTTGAAAGTGTGACTCACCTCCATATAAGCGTGGGAAATATTTTTTTATCTTCTCCCCCTACACTTATAAAATAATTTAATACACTCCCCTTTTCTAGAAACCATGGTAAAAAACCATGGTATGGATTGTGGTTTTGAATATTTTATTATGTAGTATCCAAAACTAAAATAATAAAGAAATCCCCCTTCTTTCCTATATAAACCCACAAATCTCCCATTTCACTTCCCTAAAACTATTTTAATCTCATTAAAACTATTATATATACTCCTTATAGTCCCCAAAAGTTCCCCAAAATCTCCCAAGAATCCTATCCTAAGCCTCTGGAGTCACACATCCATGTAAGGGATTCCCTCTCTCCTCTTTTTATCAAGCTCTTCATTTATGATATTTCCTTTTGATTTCCATTTTATTAAGTTGAGATACATTATTAACTATCCAAATCAATTTCCATTTGATGTTTAAATGATGGGATACCATTTTAATCTCATTTATCCCTCTTATAAACCCTTACAAACACCCATTACTATGCTGAAATTTTGTAAGGAATCTTCCACACTCCTCTTTTATCAATCATTACATTTATGTTATATCTTTGAATTTACTTTTTACTATATTGTTATATGTTATAAAATAACCCTATTAATATCCATTTCATTTATAAATGATGATATACCAATTTCCGTCTCACAAAACCATTTTATGAATTTTTATATGACACTGTTATGCTACCGAAATTGCACCACAATTTGCAATGCCAAAATCATCATGTAGTGAATACTATACCCATTTATCTGTAAAGGGTATTAACCTTTATACACATATACTTATTGATTTAGGAATTACATGTATATATTCCTCATTCATATATCTTTGAATAAATTAGGATGTTGAATGAATCCATATTATATGATCTACATGGAACACTTAAACATGAGAATGAAATGATTATAAAGGGTGCACCCTGATAGAACTCCATTGAATTGGGTAATGGTGAGTATCATGATACATCATGTTGGGATAAGGGATTTATCTTATTTATTTAAGGTACTTTTTCCACCATGGGATCATGGTGGATTTAGCCTTGATCTATTTATGATGCATTGTTTTAATTTGTTGCCACATTTTCTAAGTTATGATTATCATGCTATATCATGCCTTATTATTCATGTTCCTTTACACCTAAATGACATTCATTGTATAAAATATATTTTTATCTTCATGTTATTCCATGTTTACTCCCTTACTTGGCTTTATATATCACCCATTTCTTATGTATGTCCTCAGGTTATTCCATGCAATGTTAAGTATGAAGGAATTTTTTGGTCACGTCAAAGAAGTTTTCAATAAATATGTTACTTTTCATGTTTTAGGTTTTTATTTAATGTACCTTATTTCCCAAATACACTAGACCTATCGATATTTTGAGTTGTATTAATTTTAATTTTATGTAATAAATGATGTTTAAAATTGAAATAAAGAGAAGAGTTGTTATAATCAGGATTGATTTGTGATAAAAAATGGGATCTAGGTAATGGGGAGGTAAGTAAGGTAGTTATTTAAGTATATATTGTAAGAGATAAAGAGGTTTTAAGGTGTGAAGAGGGTAGGAGTTGGGGTGACCTTTTATAAGTGAGGTGAGTGTCACACTTGTAATTTTTGTAAAGAAAAAGGCGTACCCACATTTTTTATATGTCACAATGATAAAAAATGGTTCATTATCAAGGATTATACATTATAAGAACAAAAAATGGAAATAAAATCTATTTTATATAATATTTTAGGTCATTTTAATCATTATATTTTTAGTTTAACCTCCAATAAATTTGTTTTTACCTTAACCGCGATAAAATATTTTTATCATTTTAACTATTCATTATGAAAGAAATAAAGTTGAAAATTATTATATAATATAAATTATTATGATTTAAATTATGTAATATATATTAAAAAAAATTAAATTAATATAAGTGGCTGAATTTAATTTAAAATTAAACCAACATATGATATGAAACAATTGTTTTTCAAGAAGTGTATTTTTCAAGCATAAGATGATTTTTTTATTAACTCTATAAATAGTAATAGAAATTATATGAATTTAAATTAATATTTATTGATATATAATATTTAAATTTCATTTAAATCATTCATCATTAGGGTTTTTAAATTTATTAAAATAGGGAAACATTATGAACTTTAAAACTGTTTAAAAAAAATCCCATTTTTAAACATAAAATTAAACTTATACTAAAATACAATACAGAAATGATTAAAATATAATTAATCGGATTAAATATAAATTATGAATAATTATATTACTTTAAATCATTTAAAAAAATATTGTTACTTTTAAATTATTTAATTAATAAAATGAAATGACATTTTTAAAAAAATCGATACTTTTTACTATTCACCAAAAAATCTATATTTTCCAAAAAATCAAAGAAGTTCACCCTATGTTAATTATGATATGTTGATTTCAAAAATTAAATTCTATAATTTTGATATTAAAATTTTAAATAAAACATTATAATAATACAGTTTAATTAAAACTATTTCTTTCTTGATTTAAAATTTACTTATTATTTTTATAATGAATATAACTATATAATTAATAATAATAAACTCGGAAATGATTTATTTAATAGTTAATTGGGTTGTTACATAGTATCATTTTTTTTTGAAACAATTTTATAGTACAATAATTTCCACAAATAAAAATATAATATAATGAATTTCAAATAAAAAAACATATTATAAAGGAACTGCTTAAATAGAAAAGGGGAGGGGGATAATCCCTTACTTTGAGTGGTTTCTTCTTAATTATACATGGGAGATCTATAGAACCTTACAAACATAATGGGAGGGATCTAAATATATATAAAATAGAAGGAAATTCATGATTTAAGGCTTTGTGGGGAAAGATTAATGGTATAATGGGTGGGTATAGATAAGAAAAGAGAGGGAAGTGTTTATTAATTTCCAAACATATTCATTGGAAACCTAATTAATGATAAAATAAAAAACCAATAGATTTTCCATGGTTTTTGAAAATGATATTTTATGAGGTGGATTGTATTTAAATATTTTATTAGTTAAGAAACAAAATTCTTTGAAATAATACCATTCATTATGTGAAGGTGAGTTATGTTTATAAACAATTTCTTTTAAAATCATAAAATGTTATAGGTTTTGGATGATTTATTATAGGTTTATAAAATTAATAATATTACTTTAAAACACATTATATTAATTTAAAAACAATTTTTTTAGAATGCCTCTATAGTATTTATTACATCACTTTTTTCTATTATAATGTCTTAATATTGACTGTATATTCATATTATATTTAATTTTTACCTAAAAATTTGATTTTTATAGAAAATTATAAAAATTAACCATTGGATAATTTCATAATTATAATTTAAAAAATACAATTTATTTTATCAAAATAATTTTCTAAATATGTGAATAATTTATTTTAAATAACCATCCTTATTTATTGAAAAAACACTAGTTTTTATGTCACCAAAAACTTTATGGACCATATAAAAATCACATTAGACTTCATTAAATTATATAATCTTTCATATTTAATAAATATTACTTTATAAGACTCTTTCATAAAATTAAATATTATATTATATTATTTAATTTATCATAAAAGATCATTTAAATTAAAATTATATATATTTTCCAAAAATGTATTTTTGGTATTTTTGTAGCAAAATCAAATTTTTATCAATTTTATTCTACACTCATGTGTATATAAAATAATAATGAAAAAGGGACCAATATAACCATTGTATTATTTATAATAAGGAAATTTACATATCTATAATAATAGGTTCTAGATAAATAACCCCTTAATACTTCAGTATATGCTCTAAGAGTAAGGTGTGTGATGCTAGTACATATTTGGGGTGGTTTAGGTAACATTATTTATTAGGTGATCTCTATAATATTAAACTCATATTGTAAACTATTGTTCTAAAGATTTAGTTATTTAATCTTCCATTAGGATTAGTCAAGGGTGAAACCCAGTAATTATATCTGCCTTAAAAACTTTTATAAATGTGCCTCATAAGGTATGACCCTACTGGTTGAGTTGATCACATCTTCCTTCTCCATAAATTATATTTTAATATAAATCTTATTATATATGAATCTTAATAATCACTGTATAACATATATATTTCCAATGGTCAAATTTTTAATGGTATTTATTCCCAACAATCATCTTATGGATATGTTTTATAATAGTCTAAAATAATAATAAGATATATCTCTTGAGTTTTTTATAACTACATTATTTAATAAGGAATATATTAATTTATAAAGAAATTTATTTTTTAAATGTATAGGTTTTTATATTTCCCCCTTGAGAAATTTCAACTTCAAAATTTCATTGGATACCCTAAAACAAATGAGGGTATTTATTTCTCATTGCTTCTTTTAAATCCCATTTCGTACCCCAACCTTGTGGTTCCAACAAATTACAATGATGATTTTATTTTTCTTCTATCATATAACATTGTCTCTATGATCTAAGATCTTCATTGGACACTCCTCATAAGAAATATTATTCTAAAAAAACACCACCTCTAGATTTAGTACATGTGTGGGGGTTGTATGTACTTCCTTAATATAGATATTTAGAACATATATTGTACTTGAGATAGGTTATGTGGGAGTTCTAGTAGATAATACACAACTCTCATGCATTCTAGAATCTCAAAGGCACTGATGTTTCAAGGATTAATCTTTCCCTTCTTCCCAAACCTCACGACTTTATTCCATGGTGATATATGAAGAATCACCTTATAACTGACCTTAAACTATAGGTCTCATCAATGAGTTCTATATTATCTTTTCATAAAAATTCATGTATGTTTCATATGAAGATGTATGGTTTCAACATTTTCTATATTTACTTGTATAAGATTAGGTCCAATCAAATTCCTCTCACCAACTTAATCCAAAAAATTTGGAGCTTGACACCGCTTCCCATAAAGATCTTCATAAGGCTTAATTTTAATTCTATAATGGAGACTATTTTTATATCATTGGATATCCATTGAACAAAAACTCACCTTATCCCTTAGTGTTTTAATGGTTCTCTTAGACTGAACATCCATTTGAGGGTGATAAGAAATATTGAAACTAAACTCTGTATCCAAATATTAATAAAGGTTTCTCCATAACCTCATGGTAAACCTTATATATCAATTAAATATAATAGATATTGGTACTCCATGATGTATTACCACTTTTTTTATTTATTCCTTGGCGAGTTATTCAATAGATAAACTTTTCTTGATAATAATGAAATGCCCTAACTTAGTAAGGTGATCAGCTACCACCCAAATGGATTTATAAAATTTAGATGTCACAGTGAGTCCTATGAAAATACATATGGTTATGTTTTACCATTTTTATACTGGTAAGGTAAATGGTTTCATCATACACTTATACTTTGGCTGTTCAACCTTGTCTTACTGGCATACCAAGAATTAAGATAAAAATTCTACAATATCCATCTTTTTATTATCCAACCTAATGTTTTTCTTTATATGTTTATACATCTTAGTTCAACTTATATGAATAGAGAAATATGATCTCTATGAATCTTCAAGAAGTTACCTCTTTAGTTATGATTTTTAGGGAAAATATATTAGGGTTCTAAACCTTATAACTTTATTTTTGAAAAGTTGAACTCTGGAATATCAACTACCTTTATTTATATATTTGGGTCATCTTTGTCTAATTTCTTGATCCTCACAGGAATGTATGGTTTATTAGTCATTTAAGCAAGGTAGGATAACATTCCTTTTTTATTCCCATGTCCATCTTTTTCATGACCATTAATATTAGATCTCTCTCAATCATCTTCATAGATAGAGGTACATAATACCTTATATATAGATCATTTTACACTTTATTCACCATCCAAAGGTGGTAATGGACTGAATAGTCATAGTCCATGATCATATATAACCATATTATTTGGTTTATCTTGAGCTCATTTTTTTTGAATATATACTTGAGGTTATTATGATCCATATATATTTCACACTTCTTCTCAAAGAGATAATGTTACCAAATCAATAATACAAAGATTACAATAACCAAATCCAGATCATTTGTTTTGTAGTTACACTCAAGGATATTTAATTGGAAGGGAGAATATTATATAAAATTTTCATTTTTAATGAGTACCCAACCTAATAATTTATGGGATATACTATTGTAGATCTCAAAACCTTCCCCACTTATGGGTAGTCTAAGAACAGGCGTTGTGATTAATCTCTTCTTTAACTTTTTAAAGACATCCTTACATTTATAACTCTAAAAAAATTAATACATTATAATTTATCTTGATTTTATGGTTTTAAAATCATAATAAGTTTCTCATAAATTTCTTATAGATTTTCTATAACACCCGAGATTTAATTATATTAATATTTTCTTTATAAAGAAACTACAACATAATAAACAGAAATTTATTCATGAATGTGATTAAAACCTAAATTCAATTTTTTTTAAATTTAATTTGAATAAAATAATTTCATTTTTAATTCATAATTTCATAATTGGATTAGGATGGTTTTTGAGATTTTTTTATAAATAGTTTATTTTTAGGTGAACAGTGAAATATACCGATTTAAAAAATATTCACTTTGATGACATTATACTTAATAAAAATATTATGAATTTTTTTTCTAGAAAAGGTATATTTTTATGATTTATCAAATTCTTATAAAAGTATAATTTTTTTCTTTGAAATATATGCTTATCATTTTTTAAATCTAAGTAATGTTTTTGTTCAAATAGGAACTATTTTTAGATATTTTATTTTAATCATTTACAAGGTTACTTTTGGTTTTGGTTTTGTTTTAAATAAAAATAAATATCCTTTTATTTAAAATAATCTATTTAATACCACTTGAATCAAAATTATACTTTATTTTTCTATAAAATATTATTTTATTCCCACTGAAAACTATTTTTGTTGCATTTTGTGAAATTATGTTAAAAGTAATTTCTAACACTTATAGAAGTTTAATCATGTAAAATGGATTACATATTTGGAATAATCATAATTAATATTATATAATATGGTTATATTAATTTTTTTCCTTATGAATAGTAAATTTGGTAAAAAGACAGTTACCATAATACAACTTAAAATGGTTGTAAAGGGTTAATACTAAAATGATAAGGGTTAAAATGACCTAAAACATGAATAAGTACTATTTTATGGTAATATTTCAACATAATATCTTCTAATATTACAATTTGAGTCATTTGGGAGCCATTTATATTGATTAATAAATTAATATACTTTAATCGTTAGAAAAATTCTAAGTGTGTTCTCTCCCCACTTATAAAAGGTCACTACCTATCCTGTCTTCTCCACACTTCAAGATAATCTTATATTATCCAATAAAATCCAAAATAATTACCTAAAATCCATTCAAAAATCCAAGATTTACTACTTTGATATTAATACCATCCTAAAAAGGCTTTAGGTATAAACCTAAGGAGGTTATTTGATGAAGAGGTGTAGTTCTTAACCGAGTGTTTTTTATTTCTTATTTTACATAATTTAAACCTATACTATCCATTCGGATATAATAAAATTAATTTATACCATAAAATTAAATCTTATTATTTTTATGGTATATCTTTTTATCAATAGCTTATTCATCTAATGGAAAATGAAAACACCTTTCATAAGCATGCACGGACTACTGCCTCATAAAGATGATGCAATTCATTTTTTATCACTGACTATTATAGATGGTAATAATGATAGATTAAAATGAAATAATTTGATATATATTATATAAAATTAATTATTTTATTTTAAATATATATTTTAAGTCATTTATTACCATCCAATTAAAAATAAAAACATTGCTTTTGTATATGTACGACTTACCATCTTCACATTACAGTGTGATTCACTTTTCATCACCACTTCACTTGGATGGTTATAAAGATAGATATAATGAATATATATGATATTTATGATATAATTATTATTATATAAATATAATATACCATTCAATTTATTAACCGACCACCCAATAAAAAATGATGCCATCGCTTGTGTGTACGTGTGAACTACCACCTCCATGAAGTGATGTGATTCATTTTTCATTTATGCCTTTCAAGAATGATTATATATATATATGAATAATAATTCTGTTATTTATAACATTATAAAAATTAAATATATGATATGACCATGATTAGGATGCATGGATTGAAACTACGAAACCAAAACCTACATATAAAATAAAATAGTTAACGCTTAAAATGAATATTTTAAACAAGAATTCATAATAAAAGGTCATGGGAATGTTATGATTGTATCATATATGATATTATAAGTATGAATATTTTTATGGTATAGAATTATAATAAATTTAGATTTTTTATATATGAGGTTAAAATCTTTTATGAGGTAATTCGAAGTTGAGGTAATTAATTTTTATTACAATCTCATTTTATATTAGGATTGTTTATGTTAAGATATATTTTTGGAAAATTATATGATCCTAATATTTTTAAACCCCATATATTTTATTTTTCTTAAGTTATTTATGGGTTTAAATGTTTATTGTTTATTTATTCTCTATTTGGATAAAGAATCAAAATGTTAGCTTCATGCAAGGTACTTTATTTTAAAAATATAGTTTTCAAGTTTTCCTTTAAGAAAATTTTGTTATATATCCATATTTTTTATGAAGTGTTTTAATGAATTTTTTAACAATTATAAAAATATTTATTAATGTAATTTTTAAGCATTTTTTACTTTCTAAAAAAAATATTTAAAGGACTATTCTTATCATTTTATGAATGAGGTATTTTTTTACTGAAGGTGTGAGCAGAATATTTTTTAAAATACACCATATGAATGAATTTTTATACCATCATGAATTTTATTTATTTTGAATCCGAATTTATATTTTTCCATAATTATTTTCAAATAAATATTTTTATCAATATTTTTTGGACTTTTATTTAAAACCATATCTAAATAAAGGGGTATTATTTTATTAATGGAATGAAATTTATTTTGAAATGTGATTTATAACTCCATTATTAGATAAAGTTATATGGAATTTAAATTATGTTTTCCATTTTATTTTCAATTTGATTGGTTTTACTTGAAAAACATAATTTCTAATGAATCGATGGTATTATATTACTAATAGTGGGTTATATCTAATTTTGATATCATTTAGTTTCTTGTGATCATTTTTATTTTCAATCTCCATTATTCATTGAAAATTTAAATTCTTCTTCATCTTCATATTGTTAATACAGTGGATAAATTTAGAACCATTTCTATTACATTGATAATGTTTCAATCGTATACCATTTCTATATACAATATCATTTAAAGTAATATTATTAACTATGTTATTTTATTTACTTTAGAAATATTTATATTTTGTATTCTTTATTCAATTAGATTAATTATTAACATATAAGTCATTTTGAGAATAAATTGCATTGATCATTAAAAAAATTAGGAATACATCAGACAAGAAAGTGACGGATGGGTACTAGTAATAGATATCCCCTTGATGAATCGATAAGTATCGTAATAAAAATACCATTCATGCCATATTAGATGGGTATATGGTTTACACCTACCCATTTACTAAGAATGATGCCTTGGTTTAGAGATGTTGATGGTAAAATTCATGATATATTGGTTGAGAGTCATTGATCATGAATGTCAAAAATTATGCATTTTCATTTTTAAGATTTTAGTTTCTATTATCCATGTGATTTCTATTTTTTATTATCTATAAATGTTTATTAAATTCGATTTGTTTATTGAATGTCATGTGTTTTTATAATCCACTCTACTATATTTATTATTCCTTATTTACTCATCATAGATTCCACTGTATGTAACCCTTACTGAGTATATGAGCTCTCCCATTATTATCTTTTCTTTCCACAGGATATGAATAATGATATTATGAATTATTTCAAGGATGAAAAAATATTTCACATGCTATGTTTTTATAATTCCAATACAATAAAGGAATCATGTATGTATCTAGTTTTCTAAGGCTTCTAAACTAGTCGATCCAACATGGTGAAATCCCTTATATATTATACCAATGTAATAATGTTAACACTATAATTAGGATTATAAAGTCGGGGTGTCACATTTGGTATCAAAGAAAGTTTTGTAGGAACGTTGAGAACAAGATTTTAAATGAGCATAGTTAAAAATAGAATTATAATAATTCCCCAGGATATTTGATAACTATTACCATAATAAAGATTTTAATTTTATGGTTCAATAATCTTGATGATTATGATCTAACTTAGTGTATTCCATTGTTTACAATGGAATAATAAGAGTAAAATCCCAAAATCAATTTATTAATTCCCCAGTTGAGCAAGACAATACAGCTTGTGTTTGAACTGAGTTGATCATGACCATATTTTGGAAATTGACTTTGGTTATGATGAATAAAATTTACTATATTGAGAAAAATATTTTTACACAATTTGATTCACCTATGTTGGATTTATTCATGTGATAAATGCCTCCAAATTTTATTGTAACTATTAATCCATTGGTAACTAACCAATGGACTGAGTCACCCAAAATGATATTTCAATACTTGCGATATAATTAAAGAGAACAGTTTATTATTAAAGTGTATTGTTTGAAAATATATGCCTATAAATTATGGTCATTGATCCATACCACTAAATATATTGATGACAAATAAAGTTTAGAATGGAGAAATTCTACAGTGATATTCTTTATAAAATACTTTCCTTAAGAACAATGAGATAAAATAGGGAGTAAGTTCCTAACATAAAAATATAAAGAAAAAGGAATGTGTTGTAAATTATAAGGAAAAAAATACAATATTATAGAGTCAAATAGTAGACTGCATACATAAATAGGAAGATAATATTGACCTTTTCTTTGATGGGATTAAGCTGAGTCTCCAAAGGGAATTTATTTCTCAAACATTTTCATCATATTTTGATTTAGTGTCAAGATACATCAATAAAGAGAAATATGTTCCTAGGAATTATATCTTCAATGAAAATTAATAATATAAGAGGGAAACTAAGCACCAAGAAAAAATAAACATGTCAAAGAAGAATAAAGAGAGGATGACATTCCCAACATGTGATAATTATTTAAGGAAGTACTAATTCACTTTCTTAATCAGAAAATAAGTATGTTTCAATTATAGATAAATGGGTCATAAGGATCTTGAATGAAATAAAATTAAAGAAACCAATGCTATCCAGTTCTTTATCTAAAAATAGATAGATAATTATATAGACTAATTTCCTAAGAGTCAAAGGAACCTCCTGCAAAAGAGGCCAAGGGTAAAAGGTGAATCTTATGTGATTATTAAAGCTAAGGTTGATGTTCCAAAATATGTAGTGGTAGGTAATCTGATCATAAACTCAAGTCAAGATAAATATTTTTTTTTAATTATAAATCTTTTCAATCTTTTATATCTTTCATTTTTCTAGAGAAATTATATATTTCTTTAAAAACATAAGAAGTGATTTTTCAATAATAACTTCTAGTGGAAGTCTTTATCTAACACATATATGTCAGTTATTTACCATAATGACACATATAAATTCACTATTTGAAAAGATAATTATTATTCATATGGTTATCTTTGATAAAATCATTAGTAAAGATTGGATTTTAATTTATAATTAAATATTTTATTTTCAAGAGAAAGAGATTATGATTCATGATAGAGATGTGGAATCTCATGTCTTTATAGGGGAGACTACATAATCATGTTTGTTTCCACCTACATTAGCTCTCATTAATGAAATTCATAGAGAATAAGAGTCGATGAAACTTATGAATGGTAACCGTATCCATAAAATATTGGATGTACATATTGTTAACGAATACAATGTTGCATTTCTTGAAAAACTATAGGACATCCACTAGAGCCTGATGTTGAGTTTTCTGTTGATATCATCTCTACTGAAAATACTATATCTAAGACTCCTTAAAGGATAAACATAGCAGAATTAGTGCAATTGAAGAAACAAATATAGGATTTGTATGATTAGGGATTTATATTATAAGAACCCGGTTCTTATTTTAGAGGTACGAGCTTCTTCTTTTCCTTTTCCTTAAGTGTTTTTGATAACATATGGAAAATGGGGAAAAATCATGAATTTTGGAACTACACGCCGTGTACTTTATCCACACGCCGTGTACTTTTGGCCATGTTGGGATGAGTACACAGGGCGTGTAGCCATGCCGGCGACGGAGGGTGTAGGAACTGACTACACGCCGTGTAGTGGTACCTTACACGCCGTGTAGTCAGTCGGCAGACTTGAATAATAAGGCGGTGGAGTCACCGCTAGCTGGGCGATAGTACACGCCGTGTACTTGGGAGTACATGCTGTGTACTCATGTCGACGGATGAACAGTGTGGCGGTGCCACCAAATGAACAGTTAAATGAAGGGAGTACACGCCGTGTACTCAGAAGTACACATCGTGTACTTTGTTTTTTCAGCTTAAAATAGGCAGTAGCCTCCTCATTTAGTAGAGGAGGCACTTGAGCCATTTTAGAGCCAAAAGAGGAGGCCAGATCTTTGAATATCCACCGGTCGTTCGTCTGGAATCCGATTCGGCTTCGGACGATCTCGTTGGAACCGCACAGGTAAGCCCTCTCCTCTCCTGGTACAGTTCTTACCAATTCTTTCCCGAGGGGAAGTTATTTACTTTTGTTTGGTTTTTGTTCTTCATTAGATCTACGCCGTTATTCGGAGTTTCTGGAGTCGGCGTTCGTGTATAACGCTCGTTGACGTATAAGGTAGGTGGCTTTGTGTTTATTTTCCAACTGTCGTGCGTTTTTGTGTGTTTTCATGCCACGAACCCATGTTGGGGTGTCGTGTGGCTGAGGCCGTTGCTATATTTAATACCTAGAATTGATTAGGTATTTAATTGTGATAATAAAATGCTGGTTGGGATCGTTGCTTGGATCTAGAACCACCCCGGGGGTGTGTTCCACTGTTTATCCATTTGGCCAGGATACCCGAGGGTATGCCTTTAAAGTTGTAATTGTAGAATTGACTTGAGAGGAATTTCTTGTTTACTACTTGTTTTCACGTTGGGCATGGCCCGTTTACCTGTTTAGCTTAAGGGCACTGTTGTGATTAGCCTGAGGGAACTGATCTATTTAGCCTAAGGGTAGTAGTTATTTCAGCCTGAGGGCAACTTCTTTTGTGCCTGTGGGCAGCTGATTCTATGCCTGTGGGCGACACTACCTACGCCTGAGGGAAAAACTCTGTTATGCCTGAGGGTGGATTCTTGTGTTGGATACTAGTTACCTGAGGGTAGGAGTTTACGTGTCTGAGGACACTAGTTGTTTATTAAAAATGCACTGTGGTGATTTCTTATATTTAATGGTTTAAAATGAATAATAAAATGGAAATATAACTGGTAATTAGTGACTTTTGAGTACTGCTTACTTTATTGCATTTTACCACTGCACACTATTGTTGCATGTTAGCACGCAGTTGGGCACAGGACTTTGGTGGGTGCTTACTAAGATATATTTCTCACACCCTGTTTGGGTCATGCTTTTTGGCCCAAACAGATTACGTTGCTGCAGGTGTAGATAGGGGAAAGAGTCCCTATACAAGTACTTGATTGTTGTAGAGGAGTAGGAGGGCATGGGACTGAGCCTAGGCTCATGATGCCGCTGCCAGCTGTTTGCTTTGCTTTGCCTTGCTGTACTCTGCTTCTGCTGTACTGTATTGATGTATAACATGTTCTGGCTATTTTCTTAGAACTTGAAACATGTAGCATCATCTTCTATATATTATTTTTTATATCCATTGCAGTTGTTTATTTCAGTAGTTTTACGGATTACTGCTTCCGCTGTCTTTGTATGTTTTATTTTGTATTCCGCTGCGCTATACTTTGACAAATGAGGGCATAGTTTTCCCATTTTCAGACCTGGGCCCTCGCTGCTAGTCGGCAACCTCTGGTGTTTGGGGAAATGCGCTTGAGGTCACGTGGCGAACCGGGCTTGGGGCACCCGTTGCGTGGCACCCGGGCCCGGGAAGTTACAAAGTGGTATCAGAGAGAGGTTCTTTTCTTTGAATTACTATTTGGAGCTGTAGTCAAGGATAGGACGGAACGATAGTTGGTAATAAGCTGTGCCCGAGCGTAGCTAACCCATGTATAGGGAAAAGCTAGTATACCTCGTATTTTGCATTCTTTTGCTTTTGCAATTTTACGGTTGATATGTTTTCACCGTTGGGTGACTCACTTGGATTGTGCAGTTTATATTTTATCTGTGAGTTTCATTTAGTTGCAACCAGATGAGATGAGGGTATGCCATCTCATGCATCGTATAGGCACATGCTATATATCACATGCCATGCATGGTTTCCATGCCATGTAGGTGAATTAGTAATTCACATGTTGTTGTGATAGTTGTTGTGCTAGAGAAGCATGCTGTTGTGATAGCTGCTTGATAAAAATACCTGTTGTGAGCCTATTTATAGAATGGACCCCAAACTTTGGTTTTTGGGGAGTATGGGCCCCCATTAACAGAAATTTGGTGGATCATTGACTGTTATTGGTTATAACACATATAAGATGTCAAACTGTGATTTGTGAAGAGTATGGCCCCCCACGGGTCAGAATTTGACACTTAGGTGTTGGTTTTTTAGTATTTTCTGGGTTCTGGGGAAGTTTTTGAGGCATACTATCCGGAAAACCTAAAATACATGCCGTGTAGGACCTCATACACACCATGTGTGTTCTTCTGTTCAAGAAGAAAAACGAGCTTTTTGAGTACACGCCGTGTACCCCGAGTACACACCGTATAGTATCTTCCCGTGTCACAAACCGTGTGGGCAGTGACATGGGGTAGGGAAGGGCTTGGGTAAAACACGCCGTGTAGATTTTGTGCACGCCGTGTAGTGTGACCCGGAGTCCGGCCGTGTAACTAACAACACGGGTCGGTGAACTCCTTGACAGAACACGCCGTGTCAATAATAGACATGCCGTGTAGTGTGACCTGGGGACTCGGCCGTGTAGCTAGCAACACGGGCTGGTGTCAGCTCTCCCTGGACACACCGTGTACCTGTGGGACACGCCGTGTAGTCTTGTCCAAGGACAGACCATGTGGAGTTAGCTGTGTGGCTGGGAAACGGGATGGTGTACACGCCGTGTGCGGGTGTAACACACCGTGTGGTGTAAATACCGAGTAGTTGGCCATGTCACAAATGAAACGAGCAATTGGAAAATAACACCGTACACGCCGTGTAGATATTATACATTCCATGTAGTTTTGTTCGACAAAATCCATGTAGAAGGACCTGAGCAGGGGAAGGGAAGTCAAGTACACGCCGTGTAGTCATTGTACACGCCATGTAGTCTTGTATTGAAAATTTTGAAATGCTTTCTTCCTCTTGTTCCTTTGTGGTCCCTTCGCTTTCAGTCTTAATAATATTGAATCTGAGGCGTGCTTTTGACCTTGTAGTGTCATGCTGCCTAGACAACCGCGAGTTGTTTGCCAGGAGAGCGGTGACGATTATACTCTTGAGATCGTGGGCCATGGGCTACTAGTTGATCCACCAGCAGATCCAGATGCGACACCAGCTATTATACCGGACACAGGCGCGGAGGCGCAGTTCCATGAAGGTTTTATGTGGTTTATGCAGACCTTTCAGGGGGCATCGCAGACTGCCACATCTATGGCTGAGCTGACATGTATCTTTCAGCAACAGCATCCGCCTACGTTTTTAGGGGATGGCGGACTACAAGATGCGGAGTCTTGGTTGGGGACGATGCAGACTATTTTCGAGCATCTTGAGACGCCTCTAGGGTGGAGGGTCAAGCTCGCGACTTACATGCTGCGTGATTACGCCAAGAGGTGGTGGGATGTTACCACCCAGTCAGAGCATCACAGAGAAATGGTGTGTGAATATTTTCAGGCAGTCTTCTATGACTTCTTCTTTCCCGAGACGCAGAGGGAAGATAGAGCTCGAGAGTTCATGAATCTGCAGCAGGGCGCCATGTCGGTGATGGACTATTCTTCTCGTTTTACGGAGATTCAGCGTTTTGCACCTGTGCTAGTGGGTGATGAGACGTTGAGAGCCAAACGTTTTGAGGATGGTCTTTGGTATGACATTCGAGCGCTGGTGAATGTTTTCAGGTTGCCTATTGTACACGCTATTGTGAACCAGGCATTGATTAAAGAGAGGAACCTGCAGGAATCAAGTGGTGTGGGCCAGGGCGGTTCAACACCAGTTAATGGTGTTTTTTCTACTGGAAAGAGGAATAGACAGATGAAATTCTATCAGGGCGGCTGTACTAGTCAGAAGAATGCTTCTGGTGGCCAGGTTACATGCTACCAGTGTGGTAGAGAGGGGCACAAGAGGCCGCAGTGTACACGAGATCTAGTGGAGTGCCGAGCTTGTGGTAAGATGGGTCATCTGTAGCACTTTTGCAGGGCACTTCCACCAGCTAGTGAGAGGGGTTCTGTGCAGACTCCGCATGAAGGAGCATGACCAGTGGCTTCTTACCAGTCAGGAAACTGGAATACGTCAGGGTGTGCAGGCAGAGATGGTGGTCGTGGCCGTGGTAGCCAGACACCAGGATCTCAGAGGCAGCAGGGCGGGACAGCTCAGGGTAGCCAGGCTATGTCGCAGGGCCGCGACACTGGGCAGGAATATGCAGTGCGACAGACCCAGTAGGAGCAGGATCTCGAACCTTCTACAGTCAGAGGTACTATTCTAGTAGCTTCTGTCTTGTCTTCAGTACTTTTTGATACGGGTTCTACGTATAGTTTCCTATCTGTACCCATAGTGGAGAGCCTTGGGCTCTTTGTTTATACTTCTTCTGATATCATGACGCTAGACACTCCGTTAGAGACTAGGATGGCTGGTGTGCATCAGTTCAAGGAGTGCCCCCTTGAGGTTGGAGGGTGTCACTTCCTTTGGGACCTCTATGTATTGGAGATGAAGAGCGATGACGTCATTCTCGGGATGGACTGGTTGGTTCCCTTCCGAGCCTTTGTAGACTGCTATCATTGCAGGGTGCGTTTCACGTCACCAGAGGGCGGATAGTTTCTATACAAGGGCGAGTGGGATGTTCAGGCGAGTCGAGCTGGACCAGAGCATCATGAGCGATGTGGAGTCACAGCCCAGATTGCGAGTTTATATCTGGATGATCAGGGGACTTGTCAGACGGATTTCCCTCTAGTTATCGATCATTTCAGGGATGTCTTCCCGGATGACTTTTCAGGTCTACCACCAGTGCGGTAGGTGGATTTCTCTATTGAGCTAGTGCTAGGAGTAGCACCGTTGTCCATTCCTCCTTATAGGATGGCTACCCCTAAGTTACAGGAGCTCAATAGGCAGTTAGAGGAGTTACATGCAAAGGGTTTTATCCGAACCAGTACTTCTCCTTGGGGTTCTCTGGTCCTTTTTGCGAATAATGTAGATGGTACCCTCAGACTTTGCGTGGATTATCGGAAGCTGAACTAGTTGACGATTAAGAACCGATATCCCTTTCCAAGGATAGATGATCTGTTTGATCAGCTTCGTGGAGCATGAGTGTTCTCGAAGATTTATTTGAGATCTGGATATCATCAGCTACGTGTTAGAACATCTGATATACCTCTCACAGCTTTCAATAGTAGGTATGGTCTATATCAGTATACGGTTATGTCGTTCGGAATGATGAACGCGCCAGCAATTTTCATGGCTTTGATGAATCGTGTGTTTCATCCGTATCTTGATTCATTTGTGGTAGTATTCGTGGATGACATCTTGGTGTACTCTCACACTCGACACGACCATTCCACCCATCTTGAGATTGTATTGAGTATATTGAGAGAGCATCAGCTATATGCTAAGCTCTCGACGTGCCACTTTTGGATGGACCAGATTCACTTCCTGGGTCATATCATCTCAGAGGAAGGAGTTGAAGTAGACCCAGATAAGGTAAGAGCAGTAGTTTCCTGGGAGCAGCCTAAGAACGTGTTTGAGATATGGAGTTTCTTAGGGCTGGATGGTTACTACAGATGCTTCATACACAACTTCTCCCACTTAGAAGTACCATTGACAGGTCTGACTAAGAAGGGTGTGAAGTTCGTTTGGTCAGAAGCTTGCAAGACATCTTTTCAGGACATGAAGGGAAGGTTGACATCAACACCGATCCTGATACTCCCAAAGCAGGGGAAGAGCTATACAGTTTACTGTGATGCATCAGGGTTTGGGCTGGGAGCCGTTTTGATGTAGGGCGACCGAGTTGTTGCATATGGGTCTCGGCAGTTGAGGCCACATGAGAGTAATTACCCGACGCATGATCTCGAGTTGGCAGAAGTAGTACATGCGTTGCGCTGTTGGATACATTATCTACTGGGGGAGCATTTTGTGGTTTTCACCGACCACAAAAGTCTCAAGTATATCTTTACTCAGCGTGACCTGAATCTGAGGCAGATAAGGTGGGTTGAGTACCTACAATCCTTTGATTTTGAGCTTGCCTATACACCTGGTAAAGGCAATGCAGTAGCCAATGCACTAAGAAGGAAGACTCAGATACAGGCAGTGCAGGAGGCTAGTGGCGAGTGGAAGCTTATGGCTTTGTTCTCTGAGATGCATCTGGAAGTGCATGAAAGTCAGGGGCAGACTTATCTTTCCTCGTTAGCTGTGACTTCTACCCTCCTGGACAGAGTGAGGATGAGGCAGCTATCGGTTTCAGAAGGCCTAGTTCTACGGGAGTCGGTGGCAAGTGAGGACCCTCCTCCCAGTTGGACGATAGGCGATGATGAGGTCCTTCATTTCCATGGATGAGTGTGGGTTTCAGGGGATATACGCAATGAGATGATGTGGGAGTTTCATGCTTCGGCTTGGGAAGTTCATCCTGGGGTTACCAAGATGTACCGTGACTTGAGGCATCAGTACTGGTGGCCAGGTATGAAGAGAGAGATATCTGGTTTCGTTACGAGGTGTTCCACCTGTCAGCAGGTGAAGGTGGAGCACCAGAGGCCAGCTGGGCTATCACAGCAGTTTCCCATTCCAGAGTGGAAATGGGATGATGTTACGATGAATTTCGTGACGGGTTTTCTGAGGTCACCTCGAGGCAATGATGTCGTGTGGGTTGTCGTGTACAGACTCACGAAGGTAGCTCACCTCTTTCCGATCAAGGAGACCTTCGGCGTGGACGAGCTCAGAAGGCTGTATATCCGAGAGATCGTACGTCTTCATGGGGTCCCTTGTTCTATCATTTCAGATAGGGACGCCCGCTTTACATCTCGTTTCTGGAAGAGTTTTCAGAGGGCGCTGGGTACACAGGTTCTTCTGAGCACAACATACCACCCTCAGACAGATGGCCAGTTAGAGCGGACGATACATGTGCTAGAGGACATGCTGCGCGCATGCGTCCTAGACTTTGGGGGCTATTGGGAGAAGCATATACCCTTAGTCGAGTTTGCCTATAAAAATAGTTTTCAGAAAACTATTGAGATGACACCATACAAAGATTTATATGGTAGGCCATGCCGATCACCCTTGTGCTGGTTAGAGGCAGGTGAGGCAACTTTACTGGGGCCACAGCTCGTGCAGGAGACATCTGAGCAGGTCCAGTTGATTCAGAAGTGTATGACTACCACACAGTCTCGTCATAAGTCTTATTCTGATCGCCACAGACGACCTTTGGAGTTCATGGTCAGGGATCAGGTTTTCCTATGTGTTTCGCTGAGGCTGGGACACAAACGGATCAGGAGATAGGGTAAGCTTTCACCGAGATATGTGGGGCAATTCGAGATTCTAGATAGAGTCGGGCTGGTTGCCTACCGGTTGCAGTTACCGCAATGGTACCGAGCCATGCACGACGTCTTCCATGTGTCTCAGCTGCGTCACTACCATTCAGACCCTTCTCACACCTTTCATCCTGAGGATGTTGAGCTTCAGCATGATGCGTCCTTTGAGGAGCATCCGATCCGTATCGTTGATAGGAGCACGAAGGTTCTCTGAGGCCGGTCAGTTCCTCTCGTACGGGTGTTATTGCAGCATGGTCGAGTGCAGGACGAGATCTGGGAGCGGGAGGCCGACGTACATGCTCAGTGGACATAGTTGTTCTGAGCTTTATCTTCGCCACCCTTGGAAGGGCAATTCGGGGATGAATTGCTATAAGGGGGGGGGGAGTTTGTAAGAACCCAGTTCTTATTTTAGAGGTACGAGCTTCTTCTTTTCATTTTCCTTAAGTGTTTTTGAGAAAATATGGAAAATGGGGGAAAATCCTGAATTTTGGAACTACACGCTGTGTACTTTATCCACACGCCGTGTACTTTTGGCCATGTTGGGATGAGTACACGGGGCGTGTAGCCATGCCGATGACGAAGGGTGTAGGAACCGACTACACGCCGTGTAGTGGTACCTTACATGCCGTGTAGTCAGTCGGTAGGCTTGAATAGTAAGACGGTGGAGTCGCCGCCAGCTGGGCGACAGTACACACTGTGTACTTGGGAGTACATGCCGTGTACTCATGTCAACAAATGAATAGTGTGGCGGTGCCGCCAAATGAACAGTTAAATGAAGGGAGTACACGCCGTGTACTCAGAAGTACATGCCATGTATTTTGTTTTTTCAGCTTAAAATAGGCAGTAGCCTCCTCATTTGGCAGAGAATGCACCTGATCCATTTTAGAGCCAAAGGAGGAGGCTAGATCTTTGAAGATCCACCAGGTGTTCGTCTGGAATCCGATTCGGCTTCGGACGATCTTGTTGGAACCGCACGGGTAAGCCCTCTCCTCTCTTGGTACCGTTCTTACCAATTATTTCGCAAGGGGAAGTTATTTACCTTTGTTTGGTTTTTGTTCTTCGTCAGATCTATGCCATTCTTGGGTGTTTCTGGAGTCGGCGTTCGTGTATAATGCTCGTTGACGTATAAGGTAGGTGTATTTGTGTTTATTTTCCAACTATCGTGCGTTTTTGTACGTTTTCGTGCCACTAACCCATGTTGGGGTGTTGTGTGGCTGAGACCGTTGATATATTTAATACCTAGAATTGATTAGGTATTCAATTTTTATAATAAAATGCTGGTTGGGATCGTTGCTTGGATCCGTACCCACCCCGGGGGTGTGTTCCACTGTTTAGCCATTTGGCCAGGATACCGGAGGGTATGACTTTAAAGTAGTAATTGTAGAATTTCCTTGAGAGGAATTGCTTGTTTACTGCTTGTTTCCATGTTGGGCATGGACCGTTTACCTATTTATCCTGAGGGCGCTATTGTGATTAGCCCGAGGGCACTGAGCTATTTAGCCTGAGGGAAGTAGTTATTTCGACCTGAGGGCAACTTCTTCCGTGCCTGTGGGTAGCTGATTCTGTGCCTATGGGCGACACTACCTACGCCTAAGGGCAAAACTATGTTATGCCTGAGGGTAGATTCTTGTGTTGGATACTTGTTACCCGAGGGTAGGAGTTTACGTGTCTGAGAACACTAGTTGTTTATTAGAAATGCACTGTAGTGATTTCTTATATTTAATGGTTTAAAATGAATAATAAAATGGCAATATAACTGGTAATTAGTGACTTTTGAGTACTGCTTACTTTATTGCATTTTACCACTGCACACTATTGTTGCATGTTAGCACGCAGTTGGGCACAGGCCTTTGGTGGGTGCCTACTAAGATATATTTCTCACACCCTGTTTGGGTCATGCTTTTTGGCCCAAATAGATTACGTTGCTGCAGGTGTAGATAGGGGAAAGAGTCCCTATACAGGTACTTGACTGTTGCAGAGGAGTAGGAGGGCATGGGACCGAGCCTAGGATCACGATGCCGCTTCCAGCTGTTTGATTTTCTTTGCCTTGTTGTACTCTACTTCTGCTGTACTGTATTGATGTATAACATGTTCTGGATGTTTTCTTAGAACTTGAAACATGTGGCATCATCTTTTATATACTGTTGGTTATATCCATTGCAGTTGTTTATTTCAGTAGTTGTATGGATTACTGCTTCCGCTGTCATTGTATGATTTATTTTGTATTTCACTGTGATACACTTTGACAAATGAGGGCATAGTTTCCCCACTTTCAGACCTAAGCCCTCTCTACTAGTCGGCAGCCTCTAGCATTTAGGGAAATGTTCTTGAGGTCACGTGGCGAACCGGGCTCGGGGCACCCGTTGCGTGCCACCCGGGTCTGGGATGTTACATATATGTTTTTGTATTTCACCATGGGGAGCCTTGGTTCTTTTGGATATAAAGAAAGATGGGTCAATAAGGTTGTCCACCGATTATTGGGAAATCAATTCCAATACCATAAAAAAATTGTATCCTAAGCCCTACAATGATGATTTTTTCAATTAACTACAAGTAGATCAATATTTTTCAAATATTGATCTGAATTTTGGGTATCATAAACTATGAGTAATGAAGTATGATATTCCAAATAAGGCATTTTGAATTATGTATAGAAATTGCAAATTTTCAATAATTCCATTTGGATTGACTACTGCACACTCTATTTTTATGGATATAATGAACACAGTATTCCAAGATTATATTAATAGTTTTAATGCATTTTTTATTGATGAAATATTTATATAATTTAAAAATTATGATGAGTATAAGAGTCATTTTTGAATTATTCTTAAGACTCTTAGAGAGTAGGAGTAATTTAGAAAATTTAGTAAATGTGAATTCCAACATTATAAAGTTTTTTTCTTAGACATATTGTCTCTAATGATAAAATATCATTTGATCATTCAAAGATAATGGTAGAAATGGAATGACAAGAACCAAATTCTAAAACTGAGGTATATAGATTCCTTGGATTAGCAGGTTACTATCGAAGATTTGTTTCAAATTTTTCTTGATTAGCTAACTCATTAACTAATTTGAAATGTAAATGGGTTATGTTCATTTGGTTAGTAGAATATAATTAATGTTTTAAAGAATTAAATGATATATTTTTTAATTCACTATTATTAAATTCACCACCAGGAATGGATTTATTGATGCATCCAATAAGGGAATTGGATGTGTCCTTATACATAATGATAGATTCATTGCCTATGCACCAAGAAAGTTAAAGATCCATGAAGATAATTAACAAACCCATAATATAGAGTTGGAATCATTAATATTTGAATTGAAGGTATATATGAATAACCTTTATGGTGAAAGAATAGGAACATATACAGATCCTAAAAGTTTGAAATACATATTCTCATGGAAAGAGGGAAACATGAAGAAAAAGGCAATGAAATGAATTTCTCATTAATTATGATTTCTCAACACACTACCACCTTGGGAAGGTTAATAAGGTGGATGATGTATTGTGTAGAAATGATCATGGAATTTTTAATAAAATGTTATAAAAAATGATCCTATATTAATGGATTTAGTAAAGTTGAATATTGAATGATTAAGGAAGGGGTAAAATCACATCTATTCTAAAATATTACCAAAATATCCTTATCCTAGAAAATCAAAAGTTCCCAAATTGATGATAAGAATTTTGAAATAAAGACCAAATCCATGAATTATGGGAAGTTAATAGACTTCAAAAATGAATATGGTATATTGAAATTTATAAAGAGTCTATGTGTCCCATCCATGCTTAATCTAAAATGAGTGTTATTAAATGAATCTCAAAACTCAAATTTCTCTATACACTCTAGTAGCTCCAAAATATATTTTTATTTAAAGGAAAATTTTTGGTTGGATAATATGATATGAGAAATCATATATTGTGTTTCAAGATGATTGGTTTTTAAATTGGTAAAGGATTAGATACAATATCCTAATGGACTAATGTAACCTCTATATATTCCTTTTTGGAAACATGATGATATTACTGTAGATATTATTACTAGATTACCAAAGAATTTGAGAAACAATAATTCTATATGGTTTATTATTGACTAACTTACCATGTACCAAAATTTTCTCATTATGAGAGAATAAATATCACATGATCACCATACATGACTCTATATTAATTAAGTTATGAGACTTTAAGCTAAATCTATTTCAATTATATTTGATCACGACCCATGATTTACATTGGAATTATAAAAAAGTATTCAAAACACTCTAAAAACTAAGTTACATTTGAGCATTTCATATCATCCTTGAATAGATAGATGGTCTAAAAGGACTATTCAAACATTAGAATACATGTTAAGGTCATGCTGACTCGACTTTTAAAGTAAATGGGATCAATATTTTCCTTTTTTGGAATTTTCATATAAAAATAGCTTCCATTTGAGCTTTAAAATGGAACAGTATGAATAATTTTATAAGAAAATATTTTTTACAAAAATTTTTTGGGATGAAGTTGGTAAAAGTAAAACTTTTGGCCTAGAACCTATTGAGGAGACAATAGTGAAAATTAGAACTATTCAGAGAAATATTATGGCATCTCAAAGCAGAAAAATGATCTATGAGGATAACCAAAGGAAATATTTAGAATTTAAAGTGGGAGATCATGTTTACATGAATGTATCTCTGTGTAAGGGTTTAATAAAGTTTTATAAGAAATGGAAACTAAGTCCTAGTAACATCAAGCCTTTTGAAATTCTAGAATTAATTAGAGTTTTAGCTTGCCATTTTGAAATGATACCTAGCATCTTTAATTTTCATTATGTGTTATAGATATCTTTATTGAGTAATTATATATGATACCCATTTCATGTTCTCACTTCCAAGGAAATAGAATTAGTACTTTTTTATCTTACAGTGAAGAGACTATACTGATACTGGGTACTAGATAAAAAGGGTTATGAAATCGAATGAATCGATTTGTGAATGTAATTTAGAGAAATCATAAAAAGGGGAGGCAATATGGGAACCTAAATAAGTGGTGTTGAATAAAAACTAAAATATATTTGTGTGGTGATACTCTAGAATTTTTTATGATGTTATTTTTGAAGGAGTGATGAATGTAACACCTACTATTCAATTATAGTACTTAAGAGTTTCTTTCTTAAGATACTATATTATAATTCAAATAACACTATTTAATAATGTGATTAAAACATAAATTTAGAAAATTCATAAATTTATTTATAATAAATTAATTTTATTTTTTTAATTCATAATGTAAAATTTTTCTTTGGATGAATTTTTGAATTTTTTTAGATACAATTGATTTTTAGATGAATAGCGATAAATGGAGATTTAACAAAATTATCAATTTTATGATATTAATTTTTTTAATGTTTATGATACTATTTTTATAGAATAAATATATATTTAATAATTAATATAATTAATATAAAAATATAATTTTAAACATATAAATATGTGATTAGCATTTGGGAAATCAAAGTAATGTTTTTTTTCAAATAAAAACTATTTTTGGTTATTTTCATTTAATACAAAATTTAAAGGGTTACTTTAGATTATGGTTTTATTTTAAAAAAATTTGTCTCATATGATTTACCATAATAAAATTATTTAATTATTAATTAAAATTATACATTATTTTACTGTAAAATCATATTTTTTGCTTAAAACCAACATTTTTTTAAAAACTGTTTTCATTGAATTTTATGAATTTATTTTAAAATTAATTTCAAAAACTTATAAGGATTGAATCATATAAAATATATAAAATATTTTTAATAATAATAATTATTAGGTAATATTTTCAACTTAATTTTTGTTTCTTAAGAATAGTAACATTAGTAAAAAGCCAGTTACCACAGTAAGAGTTAAAATGGGTTAAAAGGGTTAAAACTAAACTAAAATGGGTTAAAATCACCTAAAAACCTATATAAATCCAATTTAATGGTACAATTAATACCATATATCATATCATATTCAAATATGATTCATTTTGGAACCATTTTTCTTGAGTAATACATTAAAAAATTTAAATCTTTTGAAAAATTCCATGTTTTTACTTTCACCCACTTATAAAAAGAAACCACGTCTACTCTCTTAACCATAATTTAAGAGTCACATAGACCAACCAATACCTACCCAAATCCTTTCCTAAATTATCTCATAATATCTTCAAGGTTTTGGTTTGATTAAAATAACAATATATGATAGATTTAGGTATAAACTAAAGGAGGTTTTCCATAGAAGCGGTATAGTTTTTAACTGTGTATTTGCTTTTTTATTTCTTCTTTTACCTCCTTCAAACCACTCTTAACCATTTTGATATAATAAAAACTGTATCTAACATATATTGAAATGTTATTTTGGTTATTATATAACTATTTTTTGGTGAACCATGGATAACAAACATAAATATAAAATAATTCTAGATAAATATTCAATACATCTCATAAAAATACATACCTCAGAACCATAAAGGATTAGTGTATTTAGAGATTTGATATATAAGAAACTTATTTCATGAAATATCTTTATAATCACCCTAAATTTTCTTATCACATAGTAAAATTTTTAGACAAACCCTACTTTAAAACATTCTTCGTAACATAGGGAAAGGAAATATAAGAAAGGGTGAGCTCTACTTCTCAGTAAAGCTAGACAAAGGAGATATTAGTTAATGATCATAAGTGATCATAAGATAAGCCAAGGGTATGAGAACATGATCGTAAATTTAAATAATCATACCAAATTAGTCAAATATAATTAATCATGAATATTTTAATAAGTTTTTTCAATCAAAATACATAACACATAAGTGTGTATAATCATTCATAATCAATCCTGAGCTATAGGAACATATCATAATAAAAAGACATAAGTTTTTGAAATGGACATAAACCTAGGAAATCACTTCCTTAGTCAAGTTTAACTACCAATAAAATCATTGAATAAAATTTAACACAATGTAAATTCATACCCAAAAAGTTCCAAAATTTCAATAGGAGTAACCTTTATATAATAAACTCTGTCATCTCTTAGGAGTTTATGAACTCTTTTGCCTCTTAGAATATTCCCAACCCCACTATAATTACCCAATGCATTAGATTAATATATTATTTTAGTCTCACCGATCACATAATGAAAACTATACATATTTTCATAACTAGTTGACTAAACATTCATCCAATAATCATATCATAACCCATGAAAAGGAAATGGTGTTAATTTTTTTTTCATCATTCCATGAAATAATAACCCGTGGAAAAGAAATGTGTTTCATAAAAGGTTTAATCATAAATTAATTGATCCATTGGAAAAAAAATGTGTTACATTGAATCAAACCTAAATCATCATCATTATAATCCATACAAAGAAATAATGTGGATGGTATCATAATATCATATACCCCGGGAAGAATGAAAATGATTACGGAATGTAGAAATATATAAAAAATACCTTTAAATGATAATTTGAACCTTTCAGTGAGAACTTGAGAAAAACATCATTTTTTATTGAAAACATTATAACAAGAAATTCCTTAAATATTTTGAAAATAATTTTATTTGAAATTAACCAAGGAAACTTTTAAAATAACAGTCTAAGAAAATAATGGTCCGGGCGGTGGGAAAATCCATTTATGTTGTATATATTAAAAGAAAATATTCCTTTCTCACCATTGTAATAATTATAAAAAACTGGTTTAGAAAAAATTTATGTAAAAATATCCCTTTTTATAAAACTTTTTAAATAATTTAAAATGTATGGAAAATGATAATTTTGAAACATTTTAAGTATATATAATAATTTTTGTAAAATAATTTTTAAGAACTTGGATGTAGAAGAAAAAGTTCATCGTCCAAATAGGAAATATTGTAGGCTTTTCTTGAAAACAATATATGACTATTTTTTAGTACCAAAGATTATAAAATGGTAATGATACATAAAAAAATTAGGAATAATCATATGAGATTAAAATAGATGGGGTTTAAATGATATGTTACATATAATTTCCCTTAATTGAAATTTGGCATAGATTGTCCCGAAATGTTTTTTGATTATAACATAAACCTATTAGAACATGTATAATATTTATTTATACATGTTTAGATGTACCATATTATAAATATAGATTTATTATAAATATATTCCAAAAACTTATTAATACATATATTACTATTCCTCATTCCTTTATAATTTACAATTACCTTTTCATTAGCAATTTCTTCACTAAAATAACCGTTCAAGTGAAAATTAATCAATTTCCCATGCATGTTTTGGTTTAGTGGTTCCGGTACTTGAACCTTAGTCCTGGTTTAATCATATCAAAAATTTTAATCATGAAATAATTATAATATTAATTAATTGTATACAATTTAATAATCATTTATATAAAGCTGTGATGAAAAATGAATTAAATCGTGGATACGGTAGTATGTATGTACACACAAGTAATGTTTCCACTTTTCAATGGATGGAATAAAATAAAGGAAAATAATAATTTACATTTTCAAAATAATAATTTTGTTATAAATATCATGTATATTCATTCAATTTGTCTCTATTTCCATCGATTTAAAGTAAAAATGGAAAAAATCACATCGCTTTGTGGAGGTGGTAGTACACACATATACATGAGAAAAATTATCATTTTAAATGGATGTGAATGTAAGAAGGTAGATAAGATATTTTTATTATTTAAGATAATTATTTCATGTGTAACATCCCAACTTACACCCATTTAATTGGTAATAGGTAGTGGAACATTACTATGCCTTAGGTGACATCCCCAAGACACCAAAGGATGGAAATAAATTACAAGGGACTTAAAAACATTTGGGGGATGATTTTAACATTAAAGATAAAACATCTAAACAACATAAAAAAATCATAGGAACCTCTATATGATGTTTGAGTCAACAATACAACCTCGACATATGAAAACCAAAGACAATATTAGAGTACTGGTGGAAACCATAAAACATAACTAGAGGAATGAAATGAAAATAAAACCCAATTACCCCAAGTTACCAACCAAAACTTTCCACCTTCTCTAAGATCCAACTCTACATGCCATGGCCATGGTATCAAGAAGCATTACTAAGGAACTGATATACCTTTCCTTTACCAGTGTCTTGATATATGAAATTTGAAAATGCACCAAAGTTACCATACAGGGGGTGAGTAAAAAACTTAGTAGGTTTTCCAAAATATCTTCTCCAAGCATTCCACTAAGATAAATCTTATTAGAAAACTTTATATAAATCAATATATATAAAACATTTTTAAAATAATTTCAATAATTTATATCAAAATAAATATGGTTCCAAGGAAAACTATTTCACAACCATAAAACTTATTTTTTCTTGGATAAATTTGGCATACCCATTCCCTAATTCTACACATCCACACATACACACATGCATAACTAGGTGATAGTTCCATACACATGAGCAGTCTCTAAGTGATCTACCAAGTCACCAAATGGTAAAAAATCCCATGTTCCATTACACCTTTGTCACCAAGTACCAAGTCCTATTTAAACTAGTCCTTATAAAATGAAACATGAACACACACAAAAAAGTATACCAAAAACCATGAAAAAATAATACTTTAATTTTAAAATAATCATTTTAAAATCATGAACCAAAATCACTATCAACCAAACCAACCAATTTACATAATTTCTAAGAAAATATCACTAAATAGGTTTCTATCAAAACAAACAAGGGTTTCAAAACAATATTCGAAAATTAAATCAATTTGAAACCAAGCTTTAAAGTTCTAATCATGTGACAATGAGAAATAAGACACCTATCTCTCAAACTTTTACAAAAAAAGAGAGTGAAACAAAAACTCCTAAAATCCAACTTAGATCTTCTAGATCCAACCCTAGATCTTGTTACCTTAATCCAATAAAATAATATAACATCATGATTGAAAAAACACAACATATATCTATCCACAATAGACTATATATATGATTCAAAGAGAGTTAATAATAAGAGATATAAGAAAAATGATAAAGAATGAGCAATTATCCAAAAATCTAATTCTCGAATGGAATTTGGATTGCCTCTAACTTTCTCTAGGATTAAAGGGAATCACCTATCAAGCCTTGGGATGAAAAATAATTCATGTTATGGGAATAATAAGATAAAATGAGTGCTTCATGGTCTAATTCATAATATATCCACAATTTTTGGATTTAAATTTTCACGGTGAATGGTTATGGTATAGATTTAGGAAAACCATGTGCTAACCATGCATGATCTACTGTCTCACACCAAAACTAACATGATTGGATATAACTATTATAAAAACCATTAACTAACTATGATACACACCTCTATCCATCATTTCACTATTACTACTGGGAATTTGAATAGTTTTTCCAAACCGTGCACCTACACATTGACCATTATTTCCCCTTTCATGGTTTACCAAAGGTGTTTCATGGTTTATATTAACCATGATCAATCCACAAACCTCCATAAAATAATATAAAAAGTTCCAAACCCCTTGTAACCTCCAAAAACATAACCTAAAAATTATATATAATTAAAATACATAAATAAAGGGTCAATTACTTAAAAATATTGGTGCTATATTCTCACCACCTTTGGTCTTTCCATCCCCCAAATATAAAAACTATAGTTGTCTTGGAAGAGTTATGACCGCTGCTTCAACATTTCCTTTTCACATTCAAAAATTTACTCTTGAATCCCACCATGTTTCCATAAAACCTACATTAGACCAATGATTTCCCATAAAATTATTTATCATGCCCATCCACAATCCACACCAACACATGAACCCACATATCATTCGGATAAGGTCAACATGATCCCATATAATCACATGGTCATGATTAGGTTGATATTACTTCATATGAGATACATGAAACACATTATGCACTAAAATAAACCTTAGTAAAAAATAAAACTGATATTCCACCTCACCAACAAGTTTAAATATCTCAAAAGGGCCTATGTATCAAGGATATAACTTGAAATTCTTTCCAAAATTATGATGCCTAATCCTTGGAGAGATTTTCAAGAATAAATGATCATTCAAATATAAAAAAAATGACCATCAATGATGATCCACACATGATTTATAATGAATTTGAACTATCTCTATACTATTTCTAAAAAAATAAATCTTCTATATTATCACTTGCACAAGGCTTAGTTTAACTAGTGAAGTATCACATATTTCCACCAAAAAAAGTGGAAAACGATAAGGATTCCCATATAATGCTTTAAAATGATCCATATGTATCAATGTATGATATCTGTTATTGAATGAGAAATCCACTAATGGTATTTTCTCCTCACATGATCGAAAAAAATCTATTACACAAGACCTAGGTATGTCCTCTAATGTTTGGATCATCTTCTCAGGTTGTCCATCTATTTGAGGATGATACCCCATGCTCATAGTTTACTAAGTCCCAACTTATTTATATAAGTATTTAAAAAAATGAGATGTAAACCTGGGGATACAATCAATGTTGGAATACCATGAATATTTACCACTTATCAAGAATATATTTTTGATAAGTCCTCCACCGTATGGGATTCATGAATAAGGATAAAATGATCTGACTTCATGAGCTGATCCATAATTACCCATATGGAATAGTGATTCCTAACCATTATTGGTAAAATTGTCAAACAAATACATAGTTATATTCTCTCACATCCACATGGGAATTTTTAAAGACTGAAACATACCCATTGGTCACTACTATTCTATATTAACCAACTAATAGGTGAGGCATCTTGAAAAAAACTCTTCCACTACCATTTTCATTCCAACCCACCAAGATAGAAATTTCAATGATTTATGCATATTTTTAATGCCTAGATGAAAATATCATTTTTAATGGTGGTAATCATTAGAAATATGTTCCTGATAAGACAAAAGAACCATAATATGATCTCTAAATCATACAAATGAACTCCCATCCAGCTTTCATCCCTCAATGGTCTCCCCACCATTATGTTTTGAACTCATAGAAACACATTAATAATCAGATCTATGATTCTATATAACTTTATCAACCAAATCAGTAATAAATGACACTAGGAGTAAAACTAAAACATCACATTTTTCGATACATTCCTGGTGCATGTATTCTATGACTGAAATTAACTACCACTAATATAAAGCTTCTTTTTCTAACTAATTATATGAATTCATTTTTAATGAATCTGCTATTGAATTTCATTTACCTGGTGTATACATCAAGTCAAAGTTTAACATTTCATGGTATTCCATCCGTCTTATCTACCTTATATTCAATTAAATTTGTGAGAAGATGTGTTTCAAAATATTATAGTCCATAAACACAATAAATGTGTCACCAAAAAGATAATGATTCCAATTATTCAAATCATGGACTACAATTTTCAATTGAAAGTTGTGTGTTGGGTAGTTCTTCTCATGAAACTATAACTGTCGTAAGGCATAAGAAACATCATGATCTCCCTACTTGAGAACACATCCCAAACCAGATCTCAATGTATCATAATAGACTATATAGGCCTTTCCAGACTCTAGAAATGTAAGGATAAGTGCCAATGTAATTATAACCTTAAACTGTTGAAAGGATTTATGATATTCTTTATTCTAATGGATCGGAACACATTTCCTTATCAAATCTATCATCATTGATTCCAAACATGAAAATTAACGCACAAAACTTATGTAGTATCTCACCAATCCAAGGAATCCACATATCTCAAAGACATAATTCGACGATTACCAAGAGATAAAAACTTCTATTTTTTAAATATCTACAAAAACACCTTTTTCATAGATAACATGGATAAGGAAACATACCTATTGTATCCAAAAATCATACTTTGAGAGTCTAGAATAACGACATTGTTCCTACAAGATACCCAACACTATTACCCAGTGTTTCTCATGATCCACCCTTTTCCTAGAATACACTAGTATTTATACAAAAACACCACCATAAATGAATCCATATACCTTTGAAATATCTAATTAATCAATTCCATAAAGATTATTGGTGAATTTTTAATACCAAAAAGTATAGCCATATACTCATAATATCCATATCTACTCCTGAAATATGTCTTCAAAATATCATCCTTCCAAACCCACAGTTGGTGATATCTCGAACACAATTAAATTTTAGAAAACCTCTAAGATCCCCTAAATTGATAAAAAAAATCATCAATTCATGTAAGAGGATACCTATTATTTATCATAAATTAGTTAGGCTTACAATAATCTACACAAAGCCTAAGAGTTCCATCTGACTTTTTCACATAAGAATCAGTGATTCTGACAAATACGTACACATTCAGATGAACCAATTACTTTACAACTATTCTAATTTATCATTAAATTCCCTCAATTATATTAGTGCCATCCGATAACATAGAAGTGAGATAAGACCGGTCCATGTTAATGGATCAATCATAAATTACACTTCTCTTTTGGGTGAAAAACCTAAGAAATTATCATGAAAAACATCAAGGAAATGATCCACTATGGTTAGAAAATATTTTTCCCGATATAATATATTGATTAAATGGTCAATGATGAAAAATAGTATGAGGTATTTCCAACCTCTGGTTCCAACAATCCTACTCCAATTTATTTCACATTTTGATCTCCTCTAAAGAGATGATCGAAACCATCTACAGTTGTAAAACTAACCCTTTAGGTATAACAATTGATGTGAGATTTGAACATTGTATTCTAATACATACCTAGGATTAAGTCATATATATCTATCTCAATCATAGAGAAATACCAAAGCAATTTGTCTCCATTAATAGTTATAGAACATGATATTCACATAAAAGATCGACGTTCTCTTTACCCAATAGGATTTTGAAGTTTCAAAATAGAAGGCATAATATTAACATGAGAACCCATATTATCAACAACATTTGATGAAATAAATGAGTGGTATGCACCCATATAAAAAAAAATCATGTATAAAGGTATAATTAAAAAGAATCACACCTATCACCCTTAGAGGTCCATATTGATCATTCATTATCATTTTCTTGTCTCCATTGAATTTCTTACTTTCCGAAATTTTTATATTTATTACCCTGTTGATATTCCATAGGTTGAGGAGTCATGGTATTCCTAGAATCACCATGGATTTCTTAGTTTTTCTAAAAAGATTTATTTTTCATCACTGATCCTATAAAAACTTATGATGCATGAGAATCATGAGATGTGTCCTGAGAATCTAACCCTGGAGCATTGTGACAATAACGAAGTAGATGTACCATATTATTGAAACTGTGACATTATCTAGGTGGTTCTAAACAATCTCACTTTATGAGAACCAAAAATCACATTGAAAACATCTTGGCTTACTCTTCGGTCTAGGAGGTAAGTTGATCGATCCCATTGTCTGATTCTAAGATATACCACCCCCTTGAGAATAGGTTTCCCTCCTTCTATTGTTACTAGAATGGGAGTTCCCACCTATTACAATAGGAATAAACATGCTTCTTTCAAATATTTTTCCCATGTTGTCTCTTTATACTACTATCTCTCTATTAACCATCTCTGTATAATCAGTTATACAAAGCATAAAAATCATTGAGAAAATTTATTGTTTCAACACTGATTAATAAAATGTGTTTCTTCAAGGATACACTTGCAGGTAATTCTGGTAAAAAGAGGACTAAATTCATAAATTTATCCATATAATCTGTTAATAAGAGATTCTCCTACTTAAAAATAAATAAATATTTTGTTCTAGAAATTTTGAACATGTGAGGATAGAATTTTTTGTTGATTTTTTTTCAAAATCCTCCCATGCCATGACTTGGTCCAATTTTGTATGAACTTCTAAATCCCACCACTGGTATACTAGATCCTCTAGAATATATATTTCCAACTTTACTTTTAGGTCTTCTGGGGTCCTAAGGAAATTGAAGTTTCTATTCATTATATTAAACAAGACTCCCTCTTTTTCTAAATCAAAATCCACCAAAAATATAGGTGGATTATATCTTTGAAAACGATATGAATGGTCCATTTTTTTGAAGGTTCATCCTTCCTATTTCCTCTATTCATAGATTTAAAAGATTAAGAAATCCTTTTATCCAAAAAATGGTTCTCCTATGGCTCAGGTTAAAACACATTCTCAAAAACCTATTTCTATTGGTTTCTATGATGCCTACTTGGTTCCATTATCTATAACCCAAAAAAACTTTATTTAGTTTCACTATCTAGCAAATAAAGGCATAAAACATTAAAATTTATCACATCACACATTTCATAATAGGGCTTTACAAAATTCCTCAATTTCTATTTGAAACCTTTTTGAAAATTACACCATGATTTTTGAAAATCAAACCATTTTTATCTATTTTATAAAATAAACACTTGTTCACCAAATTATAAATTATTACCCCTAATTAATTATTACCTCATAGTGGGAAGTTATTACTATCAGTTAATTTCATGATCCTCTCATCAGATAAATCCTTGATGATGAGGTAAAAACTGATAAGAGTGTATTAAACACTCATTTACCCAAACACCGCAGTAACTTGAAGTTAAACATAAACAGGTTAGCTATTTCTTTTTTATGATATGCATTTAATGTTATAATGATCATCCTCTTTTATACCATACTAATGATAGAAGAAATTACCAAGAATGATACAAACGGGTTAAAAAAACTGATACCATTTGTAACACCCTGCCTCTCACCCATTGGATTCGGAAGAGGAGGTTGAACTTTACTATGACTTAGGTGACATACCCAAGACACCAAAATATAGAAATAAATTCCAAGTGCCTCAAATAATTTTAGGGAATGATTTTACCATTTATGATAAAACAGCCAAAAAACATAACCAAACCAAAGGAACCTCTATATGATACACGAGTTGATAATACCATTAGTACATACCCAAAACTAAATAAAATAAAAAAGTATAAGAGGAAACCACAAAACATAACTAAAGGAATCAAAATAAAATAAAACCCAAATACTCCAAGAAATTAACAAGAAAATTCCCACCTGATCCAAGCTCTAACTCCACATGACATGCCCATGGTATCAAGTAGCATCACTAGATAACTGAAATTTCTTACCTTGTGTCTCGATATATGACATCTACCAACACACCAAAGTGCCAAAGAAGTGGGTGAGAATAAAAATCATTAGGGTTACCCCAATAACTTACCTACTCATTCCATCAGGATAAATATTTTTATCACAAATTATATAAATAAATTTATATAAAAATAATTTTAAAATCATTTCAATAGTTTATATAAAAACCAATGCAGTTTCAAGGAAAACCATTTCAAAACCATAAAACTTATTTTTTCTTGAATCCATTGGCCATACCCATTCCAAAATTCCATAAATCCACACATACACACTTGAATTACTAGGTGGAATTTCTATATGCATGTGCAGTCTATTTTCCATATACCAAGTCATCACATGGTAACTAATCCCATGTTCCATTACACATTTGGTACTGATAACCAAGTCATATTTCAATCAAGCCTCATAAAATGAAACAAAAACTCACACCAAAAAAGTATTTTAGAAACCATGAAAAGACTATACCATAATTTTAAAAAAATCATTATAAAATCATGAACCAAAATCAATTTCCAAAAAACCAACCAATTTACACAATTTTCAAGAAAACATCACTAAAGAGGTTACCATAAAACCAAAAAAGGGTTTAAAAACTATTTAAATCAATTAAATCAATTTGAAACCAAGATTTCAAGTTATAATAAATTGAAAATGAGAATGAATCAACCTACCTTTCAAAATTTGGTGAAAATAAAGAATGACACAACAACTCCAAAAACCCAACTTAGATCTTTTAGATCCAACATTAGATCATGTTACCTTAAAAAAAACAATAATAACTTATAATTATTAAAATTATTCAACATATATCTATCCCCAAAGGATTATATATATGATTCTAAGATAGATAATAAGAAGATATCTAAGGAAAAATATCAATAATGAGAACTTACCAATGAATATTGATATCCAATGGACTTTGGATCACCTATAACTTTCTCCTGAATCAAAGGGAATTACCTCTAAATCATTTTTAGGAAAAGGAATTCATATTATGGGAATAATAGGGGGAATGAGTGCTTAAGGGTTTAATTAAAATTAGATAAACAATTTTAGGATCTAATTTTTCATAGTGAATGGTTAAGGAACATATTTAGTAAAACCGTGCACTGACCATGCATGATCTAATGTATTAAATCAGACCTCACACAGTTAAAAAAACTGTGTGGAAACCATGATATACCCTATGCCCAGTATTATACGGTTACTTTTGGACATATTTATAGTTTTTTCAAACCATGTACCTACCTTGTGACTACTGTTTCCCCATAGATGGTTTCATGGAGGTGTTTCGGAGTTTTACTAACTTTTCTAATACTGTGGATCTCTATAAAAGCCTCTAAAAAGTGCCAAAACCCATTATAACCCACCAAAACTTAACTAAAACCTTATATATACTTAAAATAAATAAATAAATGGTAAATTAACTAAATTAGGGGGTACTAAATCATTCATGTCATATATACATATAAACATTAAATCTATCATAATAACCCACCATTAATTAGGGTGATGAAAAATGAATCATATCACTACATGGAGGTGGTAGTCCACACGTACGCATGACTGATACTTTAATTTCTCATTTGATATAAATGTTGTGGAAAATGGTTTGTCTATAATCATTTAAAATTAATTTTACAATGAATTAATTATTTCTAAATGGATAATATAGATTTATAAGGGGTATATGAATAAATAAAATTGAAAGTACTTGGTTAAGAGTTATACCTCTTCGTTAATAAATCTCCATTTTCTTACACTACAGGACTTCAAAGGATGTTATTATGATAAAAAAACCATTAAACATGGGAGATTTTAATAAAGTATTATTGAAGTTATTTTCCAATCTATAAGTCTCATGAAGTGTGAGTAATATAGTGTAGGTGGTATCCTTTTATAAGGGAGGGCGAGGACACACATATAATTTTTCAAAAAATTAAAATATATTAATGTATTAATCTAGTAATGTGGCTCAAAAATGATAAATAATTAAAGATAATTTGACTAAGTTATAAATTCCATAAATGAATAAAATTATAAAAATTATTTTGTGATTTTTAAACCTTATCTATTTAGTTAACCTCCCCTCAGTAAACTAATTTTAACAATAATCATGAAACATTTTTACTATATTTTCTATTCATTATGACCAAAAATTATGTTCAAAATATTAAATAATATTAATTATTATTATTAAAGATATTGAATCCATTGTTAAGTTTCAACTTCTCTAAGTGGTAGAAATTCATTTTATAATAAGTGCACTAAACAGAAAAAAAATGTTTTAGAAAAATACATTTTGAAGCATAAAATTGAGTTTACCTTCATTCCATACCATTTTAAAATTACTTAATTAATTTGAAAACATTTTATTTAATATATAATATATAAATATCATTAAAATTAGTCATGAATATATATTATTTAAAAATTTTAAGATAAAAACACTTTGGGTGCATAAAAACTGCCTTTTAGAAAAAAAATCTTTATTTACATTCAAATGATTTTATTTTCATTTCTAACCAATTTCTTACCAATGAATTAATTTAATCAATTTAAATAGTAATTTAATATAAATTATTTATTCTTATTCATACCAACCAATGAAATGGATATGTACTAACTATTTCATTAAATAATAATATTTTAATAGCATATCACATTTTGTTTAAAGTCGATGTTGCATGTAAAGTAAGATATGAATGAAATTAAATATATTTAAATAGAAATATATCATAAAGTATTGATTTATTAAATTTTAACACACTTAAAATAATTTTCCCTCAGAATTTATTTACTTCAATATAAACAACTGTGGATACTTTCACCTCATCAAATCCTTAGGTTCCCACATAACTTCCTCAAATTTATGGTTTTTTTAAAAAAAATTGACTATGAGAGTGGTCTTGTTCCACATAACATTATCTATTTGATCCTTAATCTCTAATAGTTATTACTTATAAGAGAGATCTTGATCCAGTGGTATGACCTCTGAGTTCAGTATAAGTTAATGAATAAGTATGTACTTCCTTTAGAGTGATACATAGAACATATCATGTAGTTGCGAGAGATTAGATAGAAGCACCTAATAATAAGTTACCATCCCAATATGACCTAGAATTTGAAAGGAAATGATATATATAGAGCATATATTTCTCTTATTTCTAAATATCATAGCCTATTTTATTAGAGATATTTATATAAATACTTTATAACTAACCTAGAACTCCAGATTTCACTGACAATTATATGTATAACTTTTATGTCTACTTCGAGAATCCTTGATTTTATAATGAATTTATGCAACCTTATCTACCATTTCCTAAACTATAAAAATTCCCAATAGAATTATTTCTCTAAATTCATCCCAACACATTTTATTTTTGCACTTCCTTCTATAGAGGTTTTCATAATGATCCATCTTTATTCTTGAGTGAAAGTTATTATTGTAAGAAAATTATAACAAAGGAGGGTGTTGATCCTAACCACCTTTAAAATATATAGAGAAAGATCTCAACATCTATTCTAAATATTTAACATCCCTCTTAGAATATCTATCATCTACGGTTAATATATATTATTGAAACTCATCTCTATATATAGAGCCTACTAAATAATTCTCTAAAAATTCATGGTTAACCTTGGATAATAAATAAATAAATATTATGTGGTAATCTATTAAATATTATCACTTCCTTAAAATATGTCTTGAAAATTTTATCAAAAGAGAAATATTCTTTGATGGAAATAAATTGCACCAATTTCAAAAGGATATCGACTACAATCCAAATAACATTGTACCTTTTAGATGTTTTGGGGAGTCTGGTGATTAAATAAATGGTAAAATGTTTCCATTTCTATTCTAGTATGGGTAATGATTATAACATCCCATTATAATTTTATCTCTCAGCCTTAACATAATGACATACCAAGAATCAAGACATATACCCTATAATATCCCTTTTTTATGTTATCCCACTAGAAATACACTTTTTGATCTCTATACATTTTCATAAATCCAAGATAAATTGATAATGATTAAATTTTAGCTTCATCTAATTAATCCTTTTTAAAGTATGGTATTGATAGGACCCATAATTGGTTCCTAAACCTTATCATTCCATCATAATTATGGTTTAACTGTGAATATTTATCACCTTGTTTGGTAGTTAAACATCCTCCTTCTATGCCTCCTTAATCCACACATGGATAGATGGTTGAATATTAATCTAAGAAACATATAATAAATCCTGATTCCTTAGGATTTCAAGGTCTATATTCTAAAATTCGGTAAGTATTGGATCTATTTTAATCCTTATCTTGGATAAACTAGCATGGTACTTCAAAATTAGAGTATAATCCACCTTGTTCCCCTTCCTTGGGTGGCAATTTATTGAGTAGTCATAATTCTTAATCAACTTCAACTATCTTCTCCAGTTTATATTCAACTCTTTTAGTAAGAATAATTACTTCAAGATTTTATAATTTGAATATATTGATCACATTTATCCATAAAGATAATTCCACTATATCTTTAATAAAAAATTACATTTTCTAGTTACAAATTATGAGTCGCATAATTATTATCATATATTTACAATTTTCATGAGTTATAATCTTTCACTATATCATTATGCATGAGGATGCATCCCAATTCTTTATTTGATACAACACTAAATAACACAAACCCTTCTCTACTATAGGGTAGTATAATCATTGGTACCCTAACCAACCTTATTTTAAGATCCTTTAAATTTTCCTTACATTCATCTACCCAAAGGAACTTGCCTCCTTATCTAGTAAACCTAGTTATTAGATTAGAAAGCTATGACAAATCCCTAAAAAATGGTGGTAATATCCATACAACCTAATAAACATTTTGATCTTGGTTACTATGGGTGGATTAGGACATTGGTCTATAACTTCTAAATTTTAGGGATCCAGTGATATACCCTAACTTAAGATTATTTTTCCCAATAATAAATCTTTTTTGAGCCAGAATTCAAACCTTCTAAATTTTTCATACATATTATCTTTCATAATGATCTTTAATAAAATAATAAAATAATATTCATCCTATTCCTTTCTATATTAATGTATATAAATACAACCAAAAAATCAATCAATTTAATCTCTAAAACTTTCCTTCTTAAATATATGATGATAGCAGCAACATTGGTTAATCTAAATGGAATCACTATAAATTTATAATGACTATACCTCATATGAAAGGTTGTCTTGGGTATATTCACCATATTTAATATTATTTTATGATATCTAAATCAAAAATAAATATTTTAAAAACATTTACCTCCTCATAATCGATCAAATAGATAATTGATATGAGGTAGAGGATACTTGTTCTTAATAATGATCTTGTTAACTTCTTGATAATCAATAAAAGACACCTTGAACCATATTTATTCTTAAAGAATAACAGGGTAATCACATGGTAACACATTAGGGAGTATGAAATACTTATAAATATTCTCCTAGAGTTTGTTTTTTAATTCTTGAAACTTAATCGATGTTATTATATATAGAGTATTTGAAATAAGTGTAATCCAAAGTATGAGTTACATTGAACACTAAAATTCATTATTTGAAAGAATACTAGAAATTTATTAACTAAATACTTCAAAATAGTCCAAAACAATATAAATATCTTTAATTTTGAGTTTCTCCACAACAATTTGAGACAAATACCCTCATGAATAGGTATTAATACCCATTCAATTGAAGTAACTTCTAGTGGATGTACATATTCATCCTCACTCTAAAATATGTTTATAAAATGATTTGGAATTTCTAATATGACTATCCTTCATAAAAAATTGACATGTGATCTATATAGATAGGGAAAATCCATTCCAAAAATCACATTAAATTCAATTAGTGGGAAAATCATAGGATTTATAGGAAACAAATTCCCATAAACTTCAATCAAATATGTATTATAAACATGAGATACAATTATTATACCATAATGAGTTTTTAATGCTTATTAAACATCAAATCCTAAAGGTTATGAAATTATACCCTTATAAAATTCAATAGATATAAAAGAGTGGGTAGATCTTGAATCAAATAAGACATTTTTAGTTTTAGAGTTGGAAGTAATTATACCTTTCAGCATATTGTTATCATGATCCACTTCAGAAGTTGTGATCATATGATATTTCCATTTATATCCTGTATTAAGAGGTTTATGGAACAAATTATCACCATTAACCAATATATTATTGAACCAATTAGAGTAATGTCCACAATTCTTTAAATTATATTATTAGAGTGTGGGTGGAAAATTCAGTTGAGTTTTTTCACTATCCCATTCATTATCTAACCTATTCACATAACTTAGGCTTTGTTTTTCTCATTGGTAATATTTTAAAAACATAAAAAATTTACAATACCACATAAATAAATATCCTTCGAGATTACTTCCATGATTATGAAAATAATAAAGATTAATTTTCATTATTCCATGGGTTTTAATATTATAATTTCCTCAAAATACCGTATTACTCTTTTTGTCACCAAAACCATGAGAACATTAAGATTATAAAATTTCCATTTATATAATGATAGAATAATGAATTATTTATTCATAGCTATAAAAATCTATTATTTTTAATTCATTTTGATGGCTTGATCTAAAGACACTAATGAATTAGTCGATATTTATTTTAGGATCAATGACAAAACCATAAGCATAACTTTCATGTCTAGTAAAATATATCATATAGGTTCTAATGGATTCATCATATTTTTTAGTTATATGAATATCCTTTAATTTTTTTTAAAAATAGTTTAGGGAAAATAATTATTGAAAAATACATTCTTAAACTTAACCCATTTCATGGAGTCAATTTATTACTCTTTCCCTGTATTCTTATTAAAAGTCCACCTTTTATTTGATTCACCTTCAAACCTATATACATATAGGATAACTTTTTATTGTTCTGAACAATTTATAACATAAAATATATTTTCAATGGTACTAATCCATTGCCCAAGAGTTATTTTATTAGAGTAACCACTAAAGGAATTTTGACATGTCCACATAAAATACTCGATCATGAGTTGTTCCATCCTTTTTTCATATTGAATATCAATATGATTTATGTTAAAATTTATATATTGAGATATTTAGGTGAGTATAAACACAATATTTTTTATCCGAGATCCCAGCTCATTTGGTTTCTCATAAGTATATTCATTACATTTCCTATCACATTTAGCACTAACAACATTCCTATTGGTTTCAGTCATTGATTAAGAAAAAAATAATAGTTTGAGCAATAATAATCATAGATATTAATCATGTAATCATGAAAAAATTGATATTATTTCTAAATCATGAGAACTTATTTTCAATTTTTAAAACCATAGGTTTAAACTAGTTCATTCATGGTCTTCAATTTTTTTAAATCCTTCATAATGATTCATAAAGAAAATGTGAATTAACCCCAGAATATCACCCATGAGTGTCTAGCCAGGTGTGAAATCTTAGGCCTAATCATCGTGCACTAATGATGATTAAGTCAATACAAAATTTTCCCATTTTAGAGCTGTTACCCCTAAGTGAATTTATACAACAACCTCATCCATATTATAGTATCCAGATAAGGGTTTATTTTATAATAAAACTAGACAACTATTACTTTACCAAAACATTATGATGATATCAAATACTAATACTTATCCCCAATGTTTTCAATTTTTTTTATCTAAACCTTTTATCCAAAAAACTAAACCCTACTCAGATACCAATTAAGGTGAACTAAGAATAACGTATATAAATATTATGATATTTTTTTATGAATATTCAATACATATTAAAAAATAAACTCCCCAAACCCGTAAAGGTTTAGTGTCTTTGGATATCAGATACATAAAAAACTTATTTGAAGAAAGATCTTCATCACCTCCCACAAATATCTTATCACATAGTACACTTCTTATAAATACCCTAAATAAAACCTTTCTTCATAATGTGGGTAATGAAACTTAAGAAAGGGTGATATCAGATGCACAATAAGGGTAAACATAGGACATATTAGTCAATTATTATAATTGAGGATAACATAAGCATAAGTGTACGAGAACATTATCATAAATTACAATAACAATACCCGATTAATCAAATATATTTAATCATGAATTATAGAATAAGGATTTTTAATCAAAATTCATAATAAATAAGAGTTAAAAATCATCAATAATCAATCATGAAACATGATAAGATATCACAAGAATAATACATAAGTTTGTGTCATGCACATAAGTATAAAAAATAACTTTCTTAGTCAAGGTTCACTCAAAAGACTACCATTGTGTAATAAGTACCATAATGGAAATTCCAACCTAGTAATTTACAATATTATCTTAAGAGTAACTTCTATCATGTTAAATATATAATCTCTTATGATTTTATTAACCTTTTCACCTCTTTATAGATTCTCAAATCCGTAATTATTACCTAATGCATTGGAGGGATATATTATTCTAGGACCACCTGTCACATAATGAAAACCATATATGTGTGACCAAAGTTCACAAAATATCCATCATATCATTGTATCATAACCCATGTAAAGGAAACAAGTTTCCTAAACATTTCATCATTCCATAATATCACGACTCATGGAAAATAAATGAGTTTCATTAAGGTTACATCATTACATAATTAACCCATGGTAAAGAATTAATTTTCATAAAATATTCTTTAAATAATAATCATCATAATCCATCCATTTAAATAAATTAGATGGTATCAAAATATCAGATCCCTAGTGAAGAATAAAAATCCTTAAATTATGTTTAAAAAGATGAAAAATACCATTAAAATAATATTCAAACCATTCTTTGAAAACATAATAAAAATATAATTTTATTTTGATGACATTATAACTAAAAATTCCTAGAATATTGAAAAATATTTTTCATTAAAATTAACCATGGAAAATTTAATTATAATCTTTAAATAAAATAATTATCATTATGGTAGGAAAATTTTTTCATGCTATATACGTTAAAATAAATCATTACTTTCATGTATTTTTAAAAAGTCAAAAATGAATTGTTTAGAAAATTGATTCATTAAAAATATTTATTTTTAAACCATGGTAAATAATGTAAAATTTATAGAAAATGAAAATTTTAAAACATTTAACATATAGGTAAGAACATTAATATTTTTAAGATCATGGACATGAATGAAAAATTCTGTCAACTGAAGAGGAAATAAGGCCATGTTTTCTTTATTTTTTTACTCATTTTAAGTATTAAATTGACATAAATTTAAATAATAAATAAAATTTTCAGGAATAATCATATTATCAAAAAATATATGTGGTTTGAATTTGAATATACATATAATTTCCCACATTATAAATTTAGCATAGACAATCCCAAAATGAAATGAGATTGTAACATAAACCAATTACCGTAAGTCCCTTCTTACTTTGTACACATTATGATATCCCATATATTAAATATATATTACTTATAAATATATTCTATAACTATATTTATATATAAAATACCATGTATCATTCCTTTATAATTTCTAATTACCCCTTTATCAACAATTTCTTCATTAAAATGAACATTCGGGTGAAAATTGGTTAGTTTTCTATGAATTTTTTGGTTTGATAGTTTAGATACGTGAACCTTGGTCATGGTTTCATTATATATAGAATATAAATAATGAATTTTTTTTTATATTTATTCATTATATAAACTTTAATATTCATTCAAATAAAGTGGTGATGAAAAATAAATTACATCGCTTCATGGAGACTATAGTTGGTATGTACACACGACTGATGCTTCCACTTTTAGATGGTTGGAATGAAAGAAAGTTAAATAATAATTCTAATTTATAGAACCATTATTTTATCATATATATAATATATATTCATCATATCTATACTTATTACGAAATCTGTAAATTGTAAATGAAAAACAAATCACATCGTTTCATTGAGGTTGTAGTCCCCACATATGCACAGGTGTTGCTATCAATTTTCAATGGATAGAAATATAATAATATAGAGAATATATTTTATTTAATAAAGTATTATTATTTCATAAATATCATATATAAATATTAAATACATTATAATAACCAACCATGAATTATTATGGTGGGAAATCAGTCATATTGTTACATGGAGGCAGTGGTCCATACTTATATAGAAGCGACACTTTAATTTATCATTTGATTAAAACAAGGTAAAAAATAGTTGATAAATAACCATAATAATTTTTTTATATTTAATATACTTAATTAATTATTTTATAGTGTATACAATATATTTAGATGAGGTCAAATAATATATAAAATTCAATGTACTCGATTAAGAGTTATACCTTTTCATTAATAAATATCCTTTGGTTAACACCTTAATCAGTGAAAAGATGGTATTATGATCAAACCAAGACCTATTGAATGTGGGTATGTATTTTATTAATGTATTATGTTAGATATTTTCTTAACTAAAAGGCTCATGAAGTGTTAGGAAGAGAGGAGAGGTGGTATTCTTTTATTTGGGAGGGAGAGGACACACTTGGTATTTTTGAAAAGATTAAAATATATTAAAATCTTAATCAAGTCAAGTGGATCCAAAATTACAAAGAAATAAAATAATTAAGGATAAGTAGGAAATAATATCATTCTATCAAATTAATTCATGTGTTTGGTGATATTTTAAACATTATATATTAGGATAGGCTCCCCACCCTCGGTAAACCCGTTTTAACCTTAACAATAATAATTTTTATTTACCGATTTTACAATTTTTTATGAAGAAAAATTAATATGAACTTAATAAATAATATTAATTATTATTATTATAAATATTTAATCGATTTTAAAATATTTAATTTCTATAATTGGAAAAAATTAATTTTAAAATAAGTATATAAAAAACAACAAAACCGTTTTCATCGAAATGAATTTTTAAGAATAAAATTAAGTTTAAATTCGTTATAGTACATGTAAAAACTATTATATGAATGTTAATATTTTTTATTAAATATATAATCTATATATTTTATTAAAATAATTCATCAATAAATATTATTTTATTTTATAAGATAAAAAATATATTATGCACCTAAAAACTATTTTACATAAAAACATCTCTATTTACCTTCATATGGTTTTATTTAAATTTATGATAAATTTAAATTAAATTAAATAATTTTATACATATGAGAACAATATTTTTTTATAATTTATTTATTCCTATTCATACCCTTTAATCAAATGGCCAAGAAATAATTGTCACATTAAATAATAATATATTAACAGTATATCGTAGTTTGTTTAAATTCAGTGTCGCATGTATAACAAGATATAAAAGATATTAAAATTATTATAATATAAATATATCATAAATATTATGTTTTTACACCATTTTTGTCTAATTTTTCATCTAATGGGAATCGAAAACATCTTTTGTGCATACATGTGAACTACCGCTTCACGGAGATGATGTATTTCATTTTTCATCACCATCTCTTAAGGCTGGATATAATGATGAATCCAAATGAAACAAATATGATATATATATATACATACAATATAAATATCATTAATTATTTTTAATTAAAATTTCTAATTCTTTCTTTACCATCCAACCAAAAATAAAAGCATCGCTCATGCATATGTACGACATTTCGTTTCAAAATAGTGGTGTAACTAATTTTCATAAACACTTCACTTGTATGGTTATAAATATGAAAAAATTAATATATGTATAATATTTAATACTAATTATTATTCTATAAATATAATATATTATTTACATTCTTACCCTTTCACCTGTTAAAAAAATGACAACGTCGCTCGTGCATATCTGTGGATTACAACCTCCTTGAACAGATGTGATTCATTTTTCATATATATGATTCAAAAAATAACTATAAATATATATTTAATGAATATATATGATATTTATATCATTATTAAAATTTTGGGGATGATGGACCCATGAGAAAGATTATAGTATTGAAACTTTTGAACCAAAACATCCATGAAAAATGAAACAGTTAACACATGGGAACAATGATTTAAAATAATAATTAATAATAAGCAGGTGTTATAATATTATAAATGGATAATATATGCTATTATAAGTATGTATATGGGTTTATGATATAATTATATATATTTTTTAATTTATTATATATGAGGTTTCAAGAACGTATGTGAAAAGTTGAACTTCATGTAAGGGATCTCTCTTACAATCTCATTTTATTTCAAGATTGTTTATCTTCAAATTTATTTTGGGAAAATTACATAATTATAATATTTTTAAACCACATATATTTTATTCTACTAAATTTATGTCTATTTTTACATTTTTATTTTCCATTTATTCTCTTATTGGATCATGAATCCAAAAGTAAGTTTTATATAAGAGAATTTTTAATAAAAATATTATTTTCAAGTTTTACTTCCAACTCTTTTTCTTCAATGTAAATATTTTATTTAAAATATTTTAAATAATGATTTTACTATTCTATAAATATTTATTAAATTCATTTTCCCCAATTATTACATTCTATAAAAAGTTTTGAAATGAATCATCCTTTTGTTTTCTGAATGAGGTATATTTTATCAATAGTATGAACAAAATATTTGTTTTAACATACACCGTACAAACTACTTTTCCCACTATCATGAATTTTATTTTTTTGAATATTATTTTACATGTTTCTAAAGTTATTTTCAAATAAATTATTTTTTATTAATATTTTGAACATGTTTATTTGAAATAATATTAAAATAAAATGGTATAATTTTATTAAAGGTGTGAAAATAATTTTTAAAAGTCATTTATAACTCTGTTTTTAGATGATGTTATAAAAAAGTTTATGTATTACTGCTTTTTTATTTTTTAAGTTCTTGGTTTTATTAAAAAATATTCATTTATGATGAATCAATTGTCTTCCTTTACTAATAATGGATTAGACCTTATTTTGAGATCATTCAATTTTTTGTGATCAAGTTCTCCATCACTCTCTATTATTCACTGGAAATTATTTTTCTCCACAATGCCCTTACTTTTAATATCATGGATGAATTATGAATCAATTATATTACATTGATTATGTTATAATTATGTACCATTTCTATATATGATATTACTTTAAAGAATATTATTAAGTAAGTTATTTCATTTACTGGGGAAATATTGATGCTTTGTATTCTTGATTCAATATTTATAATTTTTAACTTATAAGGAATCTTGAGAATGAATTATTTTGATTATTCAAAATATGAGGACTTCATAATAAGTGAATGTGACTGTTAAGGTCAATTTATAGATAACCCCTCGATAAATCAACCTATATAATGAGACAAAATAAAGGGAATTTCATATTAGATGGATATTTAGTTTACAAATATCCATTTATTAAGAATGATGTCTTGGTTGGGAGGGATTGATGGTAATATTCCTGATATCTTGGTTGTGATACCTTTATCATGAATATATATAATTATCCATTTCATTCATTAAGAATTTAGTTTTTATTATACATGTGATTATTATTGTAACAACTATTCCTCGCTACAACATAGGAACCCTACCTAAACTTGACCATCCGGTCCTAGACCACCAGGTTCCACCAGTTGACCCAAATACACTGTTCCCTTATCTATAGTCCACTAAAGTGCCTGAACCGGTCATCAAACTAATGAATACCCCCACAATCCAACACATATCCTTTCAGTGTTCTTTATCCTCACTAACACATACCTTGAGAAACTTCATAAAAGGTCACATTTCCTGATCACTACTCTAGAACCACAATGATTAACTATGGAGTTTTAATTAGGTAGGATCCCAAAAATAAAGGTGCACCTGATTAACATGGGTATACAGATTTATAATTTTAACACTTTAACAAAATGGGGAATTATATTCAACCCCCACGTAGAGCATAACATCCTCATTATAAACCCTACATCTCAACCTAGGAAATACCACCACACTTTTAAATGGGTAGTGATCTGATAACATAACAACTAGAACTTTCTATAGCACAAACACCCTACCTTAACATGGTTATTGGGTACTAGACCTCTGAACACCACCAAATTTTCTGTAGACATGTGTTCTCCCATGAGGCCCACCCACATTTCCAAACAGGTCATTAGACTAATTATTGTCTCAAAAATCTAACAAATGTTCTTATAGTATGATTTTACTCACTAACACACACCATGGGAAACTTCTTTGTATGTCACCCATCCTAATCACTACTTGAGGAAAAACATGATTAATTGTGGAGTTCTAATTAGGTAGGCTCTTGAAAATAAAGGTTCACCTTGACTTTGGAAAAACTTATGGTGGCTGGTATGCTAGGACCCAACAACCATGTTAAGGAGAGGGTCTGTGCTATCAATAGGGTCTAATTATTACATTGTAACAAGAGGTGATACCTATATAGAATTAATGTGTCACTTCCTGGGTTAAAATATAGCGACCACATTGAATGAGTTATGCTCTAAGGGTGGTGGGGGGGGGGGGGGGGTGAATGTAACACCATAGTTTGATAAATGGTTAAATTATTAAATGATATTACCCATGTGGACAAGGTGAACCTTTATTTTTTAGATCCCACCTAATTAGAACTTGAAAAATAAGCATGCTTGGCTAGGAGTATTTTTCAGGATGTGTGACCTCCTAGAAAGATCCCCAGGGTGTGTGCGAGTGAGGACAAAACAAACTCAAATAACATGTGTTGGCCTATAGGGATAGTCATTAGTATGATAATTGACCCAAATGGATATTATCCTATGGTATGTTGGGAAAGGAAAAATAGGTATTACATGAGACTCATGGGGTCAGATGACTAGGTTCATGAATTAGTGAAGGACTTGTTAAGATAAATGGTATAAGGGATAATCCCTACTAGAAGTGTAGTGATACTGTTTGGTTTTGAGGTTTGGGATCCACAATTAAGGAATTATTCTTTTAATCGATGGAGAGTGTAACACCCCTATAAATGTGAGTCTTAAAAGATAAATTTTACTACTCATGTCAATAATGTGAACCATTATTTTAGGGATCCTACCTAATTATAATTCCACAATTAAACATGCTTGGCATTGAGTAGTGACCTATATGGTTTAACTCTTAAGAATTTTCCTAGAATATGTGTGAGTGAGTAAAAAAATACACTTAAAGAACATGTGTTAGCCTATGGAGATAGTCATTAGTCTTATAAGTGACCTTATTGGGTAATAACATGTGGTGTGTTGGGAAGGAAACCAAGGTATTATAGGATACCCATGGGGTTATTTGACCAGGTTTATGACCTGAGGAAGGTCGAGTGATGATAGATATGTTGAAATTATCCATGTATGTTCATTGAAATAAAGTTTATGATTGAATGGTATATGTTTTTATGATCAAACCCGTCATATTTATTTAGACTCATTTACTCAAGATAGCTTCTACTATATGTAATCCTTACCATGAATCTGACCTCAACCTTTATTTGTTTTTCTCTCCCTAAGATATGAAGAAAGATATTATGAATGATTTTAAGGATGTAATAATTCATCTTATGCTATGCTGTTATATATCTAATGTAATATAGGAATCATGTATGTATCTAGTTTTCAAATATTGGTAAACTAGTTGATCCTACTTGGTGAGATCCGTTGTATCTTATATCATTGTAATAAAGTAAATACTATATCTTCGATTCATGAGTTAGAGTGTTTATTTCATATCTAATCCAAGGAAACTGTGGATATACTTTACAGATGTTTACCTGGGATAATCCTCAATCAACCCAGTCATTAAAGGACCTAAAGATATCCCTTTGCTGGTGATATCATGCCCAAAGAATATTTCTTTTTTCCATATAAAACTAACATTTACTTTATGTTTCATATAACTTCATTTTCTCAATGTATTCAACACTATTTAAATTCTCCTAATGTTCATCCTTTATTTTAGAGTAAACTAGAATATCATCTATAAATACCACCAAATAATTATTAGGGTAATCTCTAAAGACTCTATTAATCAAATATATAAATATTTATATATTATTCATGAGTGAAAATATAATTATCACGTACTCATAGTATCTATATCTTGTATGAAAAGAAGTATTGGAAATGTCCTCCTCCTCTACATTTGCATAATAATATCCCAACCAAAGATCTACCATAGAGGATTATTGGTCTCAAAATTACTGAAAAAAAGCCATCAGTCCTTGGAAGGGGATAATTTTTCTTTATCATTATCTTTTTAAGTTCAAGATAATCAATTCACAGAGACATTAATCCATCCATTCTCTTAACAAAGTGGATTGACACACCCCATTGTGAAGAACTTGGGAAAATAAACCCATTATATATATTCTCTTGTAGTTTCACCTTATTTTCTTTAAGTTAAATTGGCGATATTTTATATAGAGTCATGGATATTGGGAGGACTATGTGTATAAGTTTGACCTATAACTCAACCTCTCGGTAGGGGGAAGACCATGAAATTCATTAGAAAACACATCATCATACTGTCTTAAAATGGGAATGTCATTAGGGATGATCTTTCCTTAGAATTAATCATTTGATCTAAATAAAATTTTTCATAGGGAAATAATATACATGATTAGAATGAGGCTTTCAAATGAGAATTATCCTCATACTTACTCTTGTATAGGAAGAAACGTCGATTTTGGATATGAAAAGTTATTTGTTTCTCCAGATAATTTTTGTTTACTAAATACATGCACAAATAATCCATTACCATAAAAACATAGAATTATTCTAAAGAGAGAATCACAAAATTTTCATAGATATTCTGCCAAAAATATTGATCAAGGAGGACTTATTTGTTTTGGATACAAGAATCAATCCATTTTCCATTTTTATTGATGACTAAATTTCAATGTTTTGTGACATTGTTTTAATATTTATACTAAACTTGTGTGATATGAAAGATTATGTAAAAGTATAATCAAATTATATGTTTTCTACTCCTAAACGAATAACTAGAATACCTATCATAACATCATTGTAAATATCCACCTCAGCAATTGTGATACCATATGTTCGTCCTTACCCTCTAGGAGATAAAGGTTTTTTTGTCGATATCTTTATCAACCATTGAATTAAGGAATTTATTTACATATTTTCTATATTCTATGTAGTTAAAATATTAGAGCATGGGACGAGGATTGACTAGAACCGTCTTTTCATCCATAACTTTAGTAGGGTTTTTCCTCTCCCTTTAGTATTCATTAACATTATTCCACTCCTTTAAGGAAATTAAAAAGTTTCCTTATCCCCTTCAGGAAATTTCCAAGATTCTTCTTCCCACACATTTGACACATTTATAGTTAGAATTTCTTTCCACCTTTGGATTTCTCCATCTCTACCTCAAAATTTATCTTAATTATTTACTTATTATCTCTAGTCACATGAGACCATTGAGATTCACTAATACCCATTTTACTTTGAGGGAATATTGAAAAATTCCATTCATAGCTTTCAAATTCTTAAATCACCTTTTATTTTTTTAGAATCAACATTAACCCACTAAATAAATTGGTCAAATTTACTTTAAGGGTCAATAAAAAAGATGAAGGTGAATCTTGATTGCCTTGTTAATCTTTCCTCATATTCCCCAATGGGTTCACCCACATTTTGGTTAAGCCTAAGTAACTACCTCTAACTTTTGAGATGGATAGTGTGATGATATTATTTATTGAAAAATGTTTTCATAAATTCACCCCAATAAATAGATTCAACTTCTTTAATGGTATTTTTATTATTGATAAACATCCACTACTGATCATCTTCTCCCTCTAAGTGATAAATGAACAATATGACCTTCTATTTATTGGAATATTATTGGATATTGAATATATTCTCAATTAATTTAATTCATTTTACATGATTAAGGGGGTTATAAGATGTATTAAAATTAAGTTTCCTTTTCCTCATAAGGGTTATCAATCACAATGTAGTATTTCTTAAGTAGATCTGGGAATTAAACCTAATTCAAATTATTCTTAGAAACATAATTTAGTTGAGTAAGAAATACCATGAAGTTCTAAAATAATGATTCCATTATGATAGGAATAACATTTTTTCAATCATCTTGTTGAAACATTTCTTTATATTTCTAGACATTAACTAAAATAAAGGAAAAATGAGGGGTGATAATTTTCAAGCATTTAAGAAAATAAAAGTACAGTTGTGAAAATAAAATAGATAACCCATCATTGGAATTCATACAATCTCATGAATTTTCTAGAATTAAATCTTTTTTATCGATGGTATATTTTCTACTATATTTTATAACATAACAATATATTAAATTCATTCACAATTTTTCATAAACAACTTTTAAATTTACTAAAAAATATCCTATAGGAGTGTCAAAATAGGTGTGAAACAAGGGATCTTTATTATTCACTAGGTAAATTTTGAGTTGATACCCAACAAGATCTTTTGGGGTAATTAAACTTAGGTATATCTCTGATATATCTACATACACTTATATTATCTAGACATGTATTTATTTCATGGAAACCACTTGATTGACATGTTATCAAAATTTTAAGATGTTTTCACATACTTGTACTTATCACTGTATTTTTTAATAATTATTTATAAATATTATCTTAAAAAAACTAAACTTTGACTTGATACCAAATATAACAACCCATATTACAAATACACTTTATTTCATGATTTTTAATATAAATATACCTATAATAAAATCCCAAAAAATTAAGAGTCCTAGTGCTTTCTATAAATTAGATACATAAACCATTAACATAAAACAAAACAAAACATTATTAATTAAAACTCTATAATGTGTTCATAGTTTCCTTTGAAATCTAAATACTACATAGGATAATCTAGGTTCATAAAAAATAATGGGTGATCTATAACCCCTATAATGGAATAATCAATATAAATAACGAGGGTAAATAAAACTTGTGAGTTAAGAGTAATATCATGATAAAATAAAGAGGCAAGAAACACATATAGTCACATAGTGAAATGGAATGATAAAACAACATCATAAAATCATTGTATAATAAGAATGTATAAATCAAATAAAACATGAAATTATAAGGATCAATCGAGTCCAACTGCGAAGACATCATAATATAGTGGTCTTAAGATAACCTCCCATAAAACATACATGGTATCTTGTTAAACGAAAACATTACCTAATGCATTGAGATTCCATCTTAGTGAACCTGTTCACATGTATAACATTTCATGTCCCATATTTATCATATAATATAAGAATATATTTCATCATTTTAATCCCATTATTAAGAAGTGTTATATCTAGGTGAATAGCCTTGAATGAAAATAGGACTGGGTATTCAAAATATATAGGTATGAAATAGAAAAATAAGGGATAATTTTGGTTGCATAAAAGGTGTACATAAACATTCATGGAAGGGATAAATGATAGAGCATGGTAGTATATCATTATTTGAGAAAAATTGGTAGAGTAAATGAATTATTATAAAAAAATAGAATCAATTGAGAATAAAGAAGGGTTATTATAATGGAAGGGTATGAATAGAAAAGAGGATGTAGAGACTTCCGTACCTTGTGAGGTTGATTATTAATTATTTGGAGGAGCTTATTAGAACCTTAAAAAATTTTTAGGATGGATCTAGAGAGGGAAACATAGAAGACAACCATTCTTCAAGGTTTTTTAATGAATAATAATGGGGAAATGGGTGGGTACTTATAGTGAAAGAGAGGGTATTGTTTATCAATTTGTAAACTTAGGCCTTGGACACCAAGTTAATAAAAAAAGAAAAAAACCACTAGACTTCCTATGGTTATTCCCTATGGTATTTTCAAAGGAGGAGAGGATTTTACTATTTTATTTATTTAAAAACTAAACTCACAAAAATAATACCATTTATGTTGTGGAGAAAATTCTTGTTTATAAATAATTTTTTTTAAAAACATAAAATATATTATAGGTTTGTAAAATTAATGTTATTACTTTAAATTCACTTTATTTTAAAGGAAAAAACCATTTTTATTCCATAATTCCTCTGTAGTATTTACTAGATCACTTCTTGGACTATTATGACTTGATAATAAATACTTTATTTTCATACTGTATTTAATATTTACCTAGAAATAAAAATTTCATAGAAAATTATAAAAAATTACTTTTTGGGTAATTTCTAAATACTTATTTCAAAAATGAAATTTCAAATTATCAAATAATTAACTAAATATGAGAATTTCCTCTTTCAAATAAAAAATGTATTTATTGAAAAATACTAGTTCTTATATCCAATACAACTTTCAAACCCTTATGAAAATTACATGGAACTTTAATAAATTATTTAATCATTAAAATTTAAATAAATATCGATTTATAAGACTATTTAATGAAATTATTTTTTTAAAAATTCTTGAATTTATTGTGAAAGAGTGGCTTAATTGAAATAATATATTTTCTAAAAATTAAATTTTTATTTCTTTATATTAGAATCATTTTTTCCAACTCATTCTACACTAAAGTGTATATAAAATAATAATGAAAAAAGGAACAATATGATTATTATCATATTTCTAAAAATAAAAATTAAATATTTATACTACTATAGTCTTGATACATAACCCATTATTACTCCAATGTGTAATTTAAGAGTATGGTGTGTAATGGTAGTACTTAGGGTGGTTCAGTGAACATAGTTTATGCTATGATTTATATAAACTAGAACCTCTCCCATAAATGGTTCCTCTCAAGTTTATGTTATTGAATATTTGATTATGCTTGGTAAATAATGAATCCCTGTGATAACACCTCCCTCTTAAGTTCACATAAATGTGACTCATAAGGTATGATCCTACTAGTTGAGGCCATTATTTTTTCCTTATATATAAATTATATTTTATTATAACCCTTCAAACAATATATTTTATATTAAGAAAGATGAATTTTTAAGGAAAAAGTGGGAAACTAGTCAAGAAAACATTTTAAAAGTCTACTGACATGATATGTAATAGATAAATCTATTAATTGAAATTTAATCCTTTTAGAGATATTACCTTTATGAAGACTCCATTATTGGGAGGCATCCTTCTTGTCCGAATCATCTTTGAGGAGGTTTTAAATATTTTATGCGATTATGTCTCAAGTTTTAATAAGCTGTTCTATATTAATCTTCTTCTCGTTGAATCCACGTTCCAATATACCAATTTGTTTTTGAATCTAGTCACCCTGATCCTTGGAAAATTTTAGTTGAATGTACCTCTCGACTAGCCTGTCTTACTCCTCTGTCGTAGTAATGAACACTAGATCCTTATCTAGGAATTATTAATTTCCATTAATGATGGATTCCCACTCATCACACTCTGTCAATTCATTTCCAGTCAGTTGGATATCAGCTTCTTCTTCCACATTTTCTGCATGCAACTAAATGATGATATATGCTTCCCCTACTGGTGACTCTAACTCCTTAGAAGTGTTTGTCTCCACCAGCTTGTTAGGACCTTTATAAATTCTTGAGGATTAATTATCTTCGATGTTGGAAAAAATAATAGGAATCATTACTTTTCTTTATGATCTAGTGATAGAAGGAATAGGTAAGGTAAGAATATTCTTTTCTTCTTCATGGCCTCCGAGAGTGCTGAGTAAACCAATCTAAATTGATGATAGTGTTCTTTACCTTCCTTAAAGTGGATCTAAGATAGTTCTCCACGAGGTCCACTTTCTTGGAATCAATAGGGGAGTCCAAATTAGAACCCATATTTTCTTGAGAATCTCCCTAGGATACCTCCATTTCATCTCCTTTCTCAAAAGCATGACACACTTCTTCTCCCAGCACTATAAACCGATTTTTGAGAATCAATAAACATTCCTCTAGACTTAACCATATCACCATAAGATGGTCTAGCTTGTGAGTCCTCCATTTCATCTCCTTCCTCCTTTCAAAAATTCACTTTATTTATATATTATATAATTTCCCAAAATAATAATGAAATATATTGGTAGAGTTTTATAAAACTACTTTACTTAATAAAGAAAACATTTATTCAGAATGACAATTCATTTAAAAAATTTTGGGTTATTAAAAAATTAAATGACCCAAATTACTTAATTTCAAAACACTGATTAAAAATTTTAAAACCATATTAGAATATTCAATTTCTTGAAGTGTTAAAAATTAATTTAAATAAAATTTCACATAATAAAAAAACATCTTTTAGAAAAAAATGTTTTTTAGCATAAAAATGAATTTAAACCATAATATGGTGCAATATTGATTTTTATGAAATTTAACATTTAGGACTAATTAAAAGTGTTTTTTTTGTAATTAAATGAAATCCAAAACCAAATGGATCATTTTGAATACGTAATTATATTAAAAGGAAAAAATAATTTTATTATTATAATAAAATATAACCGAGGTTCCAAAAATTCAAGAATTGATTTCAAAATTGAACATTTTAATTTTATATAAAATATTTTAATCATTAATTTTTTTTTGGTTATGAAAATGGTTTCATATATTGTTAAGTAATTTTTATATCATAATGATGTCTTAAAATTTATAGTTTTTTTAAAAACTGAATTTTCACTATTTAGTTAAAAATTAATTTTTTAGAGAAATATCAAAATATGACCCAAATATTATTTTGATAAGCTAAATACCTAGATTATATTTATTTTATCAAATTAAATTTATAAAATTTTGGAATATTTCTTTTTTAAAAGGTTTAAAATATAATAAAAATAAATTTTATTGTCTTTTTTAACTTTAAATATTCATAAATATATTCTATATCAATTACAAATGAGTGTTAATTTTTTTTACATTAAAATTTTTATTAGAATATTTATTTAAATGTGATTAATTCAATTTATATATAAAACTATACAACAAATTAAAAATACTTATTTGAAAATATATATTTTCAACACTAAATAATTTTTATAACAATCAAATAATTATTTATCTTCTAACCATTAAATTTATTCAATTCACTGGTATTAAAACAAATAAATCATTATTTAAGAACCGTAATAAGAATATATAACAAATTAAAATATATATTTTAATATTACATAATTTTATTATATATTTTTACCGGAACTTTTATTCTTAATTTAATTTTCATAATGGTGTTTCATATTATACACTCATAATATGTTAATGTTTACCTTACAATGCAATGTAGTATATGTGGATAATTTTTTGTGTGTGTTGTGTTGGGTAAAATATACTCAACAATGTATTTGTTTAAATAAAAACACATACTAAAATCTCAAGCTGTTATAGTCACCGATTAAACTTTATGAAAAAAATCTACAGTTAAAATTTTATTTTATAATTATTTATAAAAATATTCTTAGCTCCACTACTACCCCCTTTACCAATAATCTCTATCTAGGCTCTATCCACGGAGTTATGGATTTTTTTTTTGTAAAAAATATCCTTCAATATCTTTGATTACATGAACAAAGTACCATCTATGGTATAACTATTCCAAACACACATTTTTCTTCATCTTAGTTAATAAAAAATATCACAAATTTTTTTAGCTTGTTTCACTTTAAAAATAATGTTAAGTGTGAGTCATTTTTTGCAATTAGATTGATTCCCCCATTTTATTGAATTGTTTATCTTGAAGAAAATATGATCAATGTAGTGTTTGAATATTTATTTTTGGTTGAATCATTGGAATAATTTCACCCTTATATATTTTTAATCATCATACCTTAGAAAATTATATTATTGTTCTGCTATCTGTGATTGATCCACAAGAATAGCTTCAACAAAAATGAAATCCACGATTCATAAAACACATTAAAAAAAGTCAAATGTTTATTATTCTAATATCCTCAGTGATAATATTACATAATTTTATAACAAATATAACAAAAATATAGACTATAAATTTTTTAATCCAATAGATACAACATTGATATAGTTTATGTAATCTCATAGATGCTTCTTTATATTAATTTTATTAACCAAGAAGAACTTTTTATAGTTGTGTAACATGATCTATATACCAAGGACTAACAAATCACATGGAGTGAGGAACATTATATATATAAAAATATATACATGTATTTATTTATATTTCATGAATACTTGTTCATAAGGAATAAGTGATGAATAGAGGATGATTTCTCACTAATTGATAACATGAACATTGTTTATATGGTTTTAAAAAATGGAAAATGTTTTTAAATAACCTAAATACTTAGATTTATCCTCTCTTGGTGATCATGGTCAATATTTAAGCCCTTTAGGTTATTTTAATCGTTAAGGTTATTAAACCTTTCTAGAATTCTTAGAAACACCACCACCATAGTAAAGGATATTGTGTCATATAATTTATTTAAATTGGATTACTAGAAATGTTATTTTTAGCATCATAATCATTTTATGAAACTTATATTTTCTTCACTATGGTGGTATTTAGAGGTAAAAAATTCATTTATCAAGAACCATAAAAAATTTGTTGAAAGTAAAATATAGTTCTCAGGTATAGGTGTCACTTATATGTTTTTTAATCCATTCATCGAGCATGAATGATTTTTATTTCAGAGGGATTCATATTTTAAATATAATTTTTATTTTTTCCCTTTTTTCTGGTTTGCGATTTACTCCTGAGTATTACTAATTTTGTTGTTTCTAAACACAAGAAAACATTAAAAACAAGAAAGGTGTTTCCTGACGGTTTTTTGGCATTTAACGGTAGTTTAAACCACCGATAAATAATGCAGGATGCTTTCTTAAAGCATCGCATATTTGGGTTTTGTGAATCATTTCACAGTGGTATTTTTTGCAGTGGGTTTTTAACTGCTCTTAGGTTTTTAGCTGTCACCTTTTTTTATTTTTTTAATATTTATTTATGCAATATATATATTTATTATTTATTATTTATTATTTATTATTATTTATTATTATTTATGTACTTACTTAATTAAATTATTATTTATTATTACTGATTATTGATTATTACTATTTATTATTTATTATTATTTTTTATATATTATTTATTTATCCTACTATGCATGCATATGTCATGCATGCCATACATGCCATGCATAAATCTAGCATATATATACACTGCGAGAGATTTGAACCCCTTACATCTTGGCTATTTTGCAATGAATTTACCATTCGAGGAGGCTCCTCATGTGGTGAGAAAACAGTGTGTAATATACTTATATATATACAGATAAAAAAATTAATGATATTAATGAATAATAAATGATGAATTTATAATGAAGATATAATAAATATATAAATAATAAATAACAAATTAATAAATAATATATGATAGATAAATAATAAATAAATAATAAATAATAATAATAAATAATAAATAATAATAAATAATAATAAATACTAATAAATAATAATAAATAATAATAAATAATAATAAATAATAATAAATAATAATAAATAATAATAAATAATAAAAAATAATAATAAATAATAAATAATAAATAATAAATAATAAATAATAATAAATAATAAGAAATAAGAAATAATAATAAATAATAAATAAACAAATAATAAATAATAACTAAATACATAAATAATAAATAATACATAAATAATAATTAAAAAATAAATAACAAATAAATTATAAATAAATAAATGATAAATAATAAATATATATTAAATACGTAATAAATAAATAATAAATAGATAAATAATAGATAATAAATAAATAAATAATAAATAATAAATAATCAATAAATAATAAAAATAAATAAATAATAAATAAATAACAAAAGAGGGAAAACCATAATAACTACATCACCATCAAATCAATTGGAATATAAATAAAATGAATGAAACCATAGACGACCTAAAATGAAAAGGAAGAAACCTTTAAATAAAGGTGAAATCTCCTTAAGTATTCAAAAATCATGACATCCTAACAAAAAATGCAGTTTTGGAGGCCTTCAGAGCCTATTTTGACCATTAAATAATTGTGATCAAGGTTACCTTAATCATCATAGTGTAGAGTTCATTATAGACTTCGATTTGATACCCGCAAGATCCCAAATGGACACATGGAATTAAATTTGTGACCGTTTGAAGTTGATATTCAATTTTGAACTTTCCTTAAAACTATACTAAATTTTTATTAGTTATTAACAAATTATTATCTAATGTGACTATAAATCATTTCAAAATATTTGAATTAACAGGTTTTGAAGCTAAAACAGATACTTGAATCAAGTGTTCTAGTCATTTTATGGTGAATTCTGATTTTCAACTTACACAAGAATTAATTTAAGTTTTAGATAACTATTAACTAATAATTATATATAATTAATTATTAACAAATTTTAATTAATTAAATTTAAAAATAATAAAAAATAAATTATCATAAACAGTAAATCATAATTTTCAATAATAAATCACAATTAAATATTAAATATTTAGTATTTTTTCCCATTAATTGTTGGTGGTTTTAATACACCACCAATAAAAGTTAATTTAATTTTTTTTAAAAAATATAAAAAATATTAATTAGCCACAATTTTTGAAAACTTCCACAAAAAATTTAAAAACAAAAACTAAAAAAATAAAAACACATTTAGCATCAGTTTTAATAACCACCACTAAAAAACCGTCATGATTTTTTCCCAAAACATTTCGTGATGATTTTTAAAAGCACCGCTAAAAAGACACCATGAATCCCCTTTATTCTTGTAGTGATTATTTGTGTTCCGCTCTTACATTAAAACTTTATCATTGTGATTTTTTTAATTAAATCTGCATAACACATTTCTGTCTATATTAACCTTGTGATTATTAAAAGTTTGTCCACTAATTTATAAGTATTGAATTTATGGTGTTTAAATTATTTTTTTCTTTGAGATTTAACATTTTAATGTGGTTTTATGACAACATTTCAATAATTTTATGTCAAAAAAGTGGAGGTGTTGGCATGAAATTCTATGAATTTTCATTTTTACCCCTTCTATTTTCATCTAAAGACACTTTTAATATCTTCCATGTTTTAGTTGAAAGAAGTTACAAAGTTCTGAAATCATTTATAAAATTTATGGGCACATTTTTGTGATCTTTTATTGATTTTTATAGCTACCAGTGGTACATTATTGTTCTTTTGAGAACATATTTTATAACATATTATTATTTATAATATCTCTCTCATGATTATATTTTATTACTCATGTTCTTTTGAATATCATTATTTTCATCCAGTGGTTTTGTGGTTATTTTTGGATGTATCATATATATATACAGTTTTCTCTTGAACATCTGAGATTATTATTTGTCTCATTATATTTGATCATTTCATCTAATTTATTTATATAGAACATAAAAAATAATTATTATTAAAAAACTATAGATTATTTAATCAATAAATTTTCTAATGTAATGATATTAATTATCAACTATATGTATTTACAAATGAAGTGACTTATTTAACATAATTAGGGGTGTAAAAATGGTAAAATTTGAACCCCACACCACATCTATACCAAAACATATAAGGAATTTAGTAGCTACAAAATTGAACACAATATACCTTTATCATCCCCTAAAAGACTACAAAAAAACATACACAGAAAATTTATCATTAAAGAGCATGAATAACTTCCATCGATAGTCACTATTAACACTATTAGAAATTGTATATAGTTTCTAAATTATATAATAAATATAAACCTATTTTATAACAAACACCAATGATATCTCTCTTTTTATCATTAGTGACTAATATTTTTAGATTTTATATTCAAAATAGAGAAAAAAATAAAACAAATAGTATATATTTATAATAGTTAATAATGCTGTATTTTTTAGAACATTACATTTAATATCATCTTATACAAAAAAAATCAATATTAAATATTTTTTGAATTCTAAAATTTTAGAAAATGAAAATATGAATAAATTTTAATATTTTCAAATAACATAATTTTTTTTCTTGATAAAAAAACTAATACTAGAAATACATGAATATTTATACTAGTTCAATCATAAAATATGAAACAAAATTACTTATAAATTTAAAACAAATTAATGTGTTAAAAATAAAACGATAGAATTTTAGAATTTCACATTCATAACCCATTTTATTATTTTTTAATATTTATAAATAGCTCACATTTCATAAATAAAACGTTTTTACAAAAAATAGAAATTTATATATTTTAGAGTTTATCCCATAAAATTTTTATATATAATTTGTTCTTACTGTGAAAAAATAACATTAACATTATTTTAAAATTTTATCATGATACACTTATTTCACCATTAACAATGAATTTTAATTATTAAAAAGAATATCCAATTTTTTTATGAACCTTTTAAATTGGATTCAATTATAGTTTGTTAGTCTACATCAAGAATAAATTTGTGATAATATTTATAAATTTTCATTATCGACAGAGTTTGAGTACTATTTTTTTAATCTCTTATCACATGTTTCATAATTAAAATATAGGCTGTGTTTTTTTATTTTCTTATATTTGGGCATGTAAAATTTCTTATTCAAATGTTATTAGTTCCTATTAATACCAAATGTATCAAACATACTTGTATTCAGTGTTCATGACAAACTAATACTGTTTACCAACACATACTTGATATTTAAAAGAATATTAATATTTAAAATATTAATTTTACAATTTTAAGATTTTATGATGTTTGATTTACACATCTATGGTTTTTATATAAAAAAACTACTCTAGAGTCATTATCTTGAATGTATAAGAAAAGGTGACTGTTTTATTGTTTTTTAAAATCACAAATGGATGTTTTGGTCATTATTAAAACCTCACACAATATATTAACATATAAATTATTTGGATATGTCACAATGGAAATGCATATAATTTTCATAAATTTTCAGGAAAAATCAATTACTTTTTTTCATTTATGAAGGTGTTTTTTTGTTTCATTAATAAAACTAAATTTTAATTCTTATATGTTATTTTTGATCATTTCTAGTTCAAAAATGTCATATTTCAACTTGATTTTTTCTTAAATATAAAAAATTAATTGAGCTATATTTTTATAAACTTTTATAACTATTTTTTTTTATTTTATCATTTTAAACATGTTTGGTTCCTAGAAAATACTATTAAAAATTAAATTAAATATTACTTCATTATGATCTTCTTAGACATATAATTCATGCGTTTTTCTTAATACTTATCTTTAATGATTAAAATATCATTTTAAAAAAATTTAATTACTGGACAAGATTATTTTCACAATTTTATTACTTGATAAATATTTCGTACTTTAAAAACAATATTAAAATACAAATGGGACATTCATTCATTTTATAAAAATATTTAATACTAATCATTTTTAAACTTTTTTCTATAATCCAAAAATGAAACAAGAATTTATTTCTAAAATTAAATTGAAAACATTCCTTTTATTATTCATTATTTCATGTATTTGGCATTTTTTATAGATAAAAATTATTTTTAATTCATAAAAAAGTATTCTATAATTTTTATCACCATGCATGTTTGACTATTATGTCATTCAATACTAGATGTCATAGACGACTTAAGAATAATTCCCAAATATGTAAATGAATTACCTACCTATTTTTATAAAATTTTAATATGTCATACCAATGTCAAAGTAAAAAAGTTATTTTTAATACATAAAAGTAACATTCAATCATTTTGATCACCTTAGAGATATAATTTATATGAGGTTTATTATTATATGTTAAAATTTCCTCTATAACAGCCACCCAAATTTTATTAATAAATCAATGTTGTTTTTATAATTTTTTTCATGTTTGAAACATAAAAAAATTATAAATAGTTAAACAATAATTTAGATCATTTTTAGAATATCAAATACCCGATTCATGTGTGTTTAATTCCGAAAGGATATAACTCAGTCATGTATCATTGTTATAAAATTACATGTAAATCCAAGTTTTCTTAGACATTTGTTAAAATTTTATTCTAAATTTAAACATATAGAAAAATATTATTTCTTGAAAAGAGAATTTGTTATTTTGAACATCTCATATATATAATTCATGTATAGTTGGTTCTAATAGGTCACATTTTATTTAATTATTTTTTAATAAATTTTGATAATCAGTAATTATTATTTACTCTTATTTGAGAAATTGACTCAAATTCTAAAATTATAAATTAATTTTAATTCTTAAAATAAACTTTCAATTATTTTAGGAACAACATACATCAAATTCTCACATGGTTAAGTCTAACTTCTCATAAACTAACCGATCATAATTTTTATAATTTTCATTATAAATAAATATTTTTTTATCATTTTGGATCATGTAATAATAATATTTCATTTTAATATACATTATAATTCATAAAAAAAATTTCATTATTTTTAAGCATCCAAACCATCCAATTTACATAATGGTGGTTCATATAGATCAGAAATGACTTGAGAATAGATGTTTAAAATATTCATTTTTTACCTTTTTAAATTTTTGTCTCACATTTGATAGTTAGAAAATAATTATGATTTTCAAATTGAATATTTAGTTATTCCAAGAATCAGAGACATTCTATTCATGAATGGTTGGGTTCGATAGGTTTCCAATGTCTCAAGTATTGTTATAAAAAATATTCATGGAATACTAAGACCTTTTTCTTCATTTTTAAACATATGAATTTAATTTGATAATAAGTTTTTTTAAATAATAAATAGATAGTTTTGATCATAATGATCTCTTTAAAGACCCGATTTATAGGTGGTTCATTCTTAAAGATTGTAAATAACTCAAGAAAAATTACCTTAAATTTCAATGGAAAAATAATATTGGATTCTTGTTTTTGAATGTGTTTCCCTGATTTCATAATTAAAAGTGAATCTTAAATATTAAATGGTATAATTCATTATGATTCACACCACATATCCTGATACAAATTTGGTTCATTTCAAGAAGTTCAAATATGGATCTTGAATATTTTTTATAAATATTTTTCTTAATTTAATATTGTTTTCTAATTTATATATTTTGGAAAAAATGAACTTTGAAAAGAATATTTATTATTTAGCAGTTTTTTAATCATTGAAAGAATATTTGTGATCTGATTTTCGTGCAGTTGGACATTATATCAAAAATGAATTGAACATAATTTTTCTTGATTTCAATGAAAACCAGGTATTTTTATCATTTTATATCATTTTACATAGGCTTTATTATTGAATTTTAAATTTAATTACTAAAATAAACTATCAAGAATTCAAGAAAACTCAAACATTTAATTCATGTTTGTTTTATTTATATTAGTTACAAATGATTTCTAAATCACTTATAAAATTAATCATATTTTAAATAATATTATTTGATCCTTTTTATCATTTTAATGTGTTTTTAAGTTTAAATACATAATAATACATAAATGAAAATTTAGATCATTTTAGGAATCTCAAAAATTAGATTAATTTTTGGATCATTCATAAAAGTTATATATGGGTGAGTGATAATTTTAGTAAATGTTGATGATAAAATAAGATCACTTTCTCATTTAAATCACTATGTATATGTTTTATACTATTAAAAATTTAATTAGTAAAATCTATAACATATAAAATAAAAGTAAACACACTTAACTATTTTTTTTGTTTTATTTTGAGGCACACCATTGACTAATGAATATGATCACTAATAGTTTCTATACCTTATTGTAAAATAATACTAGAAAATTTGTTAATATTAATGGAATTAATTTTGAATATAACTTATTCAATTCTACTTTTGTTACACCAACTCATATCCTCTATATATGGTGTTAACATCAATGGTTTCAATATTACTTTATATACTCAAGTAATGACTATAATCAGGCCTTTAAATTTAAATATGTTTATGAACATTTCTACAGTGATATGTGTCTAATTACTATGATTTAAATGTAAAATTTAATTTTGATTTAAGAGATTCAATGGTAGAAACAAGGGTTTTTTTCTTATTGAAATTCTATCTTTAACTTTGACGTTGAAGGATAAGTTTGATGTTAGTTCTACAAATGTTTACAGGTTTTAAAGAGGTTTTATAGTCTCAGTGATGGTTGATTTTTGTGTCATACATATCATTTTGAGGTAAATGGAACCAATTACCTAGTAGAGTCCTATAGAGTGCTCAGTGTCAATAGAAAAGTGGTGGTTCGTCCCACATGTGATAATTAGTAATTTATTTCACCAAGTTAGTTTTTTATTTTAAAATATAGATTTTTTTTAATTTTAACCTCAAATATTTTAACTCATTTGTGGGGGGGGGGGCTCCTTTGACCTGATTCTTTCATGGATAGATAATAAACCATAAATTTATTTTCTCTGGTAACATTATTCAATTAAATTTTTATATTGTATAAAAAACATTCTGATATGATTTGATTTTATTAATGAATGTAGAATATTTTCTCTTTATTTCTTGATTCATCATTCTTACCTTTTCAATTTGTTCTACAAAAAATATGTTGAATTAGAATTTTTATTTCATCATATTCTAGAAAAACCATTCTTTTGAGTAGGAAATTTAATTTTTTGGGACCAAGTTTTATAGAAGATGTTTTTGGATGTTGGAAGAAGTTTGTGAAGAAAGTTTTATCTTTTTTTTTTCAAAGAAAATAAATAAATTCACTTCGTAATAGTTAAAAATCAAACTCACCATCATAATTAGACAATCAAACTCAATTTTCTTAAGAAATTTCATTAGATTAAGAATAAGTTTTTTGGAATAAATGGTTCATCAAACAAACCTTATATCCAAAATGAAAGAAATTTCGTAATGAGCAACTGTATCAGATTCCTCTTGGCTTTGATGAAAAATTGACGATACCTTTTTATTTTGTATTTCACAAAAGTCATAAGTTGTCTATAAAACTTATAGTGTAAGACTTATGAAAGAAATATGGAGTGTTTACAATTTTTTTGAGGTATGGTTAGAAGGGATGGGAAGCTACAATACTTTATATTTTTAACACATAAGATACTATGAAACCCTTAATTGTTTTCAACGTTATAAGGAAGTCATGATAAAAGCCTAAGTTGGTGAAATAAGGAAGTTACTGAAGTCAAAGATTTATATTCTCAGTTCATAGGTGTGAGATCACCAGACATATATTTTTTTGAAGTCTTAGAAGGTTGACTAGAATATGAGAAAATGAAAGTTCTGAATTTTAGTTAGACCAATAATCCAAGAGATATACATCATTGTAGAAAGAAGCTGATCAAAATTAAAAAAAGAGAGAAGTTTCTACTAACACCGGTTCATCAGACACAATATACCATCGATCATTAGAGTAATAATAAAACCGTTCCCTAAAAACATTTATAGTTGAAAAGGGAAATTAAAAGAAGTTTTTTTTTTGTTTTGAGTTCTAGATACCAATGAAAAGGAAAAGAAAGTGAAGTTGTTTAAGATCGATAAAAAATTGAATTAGAGATCAATCAACAATGCAGTTGAAAATTTTCATCAGACTGAATTGTTATCTTTGTATTAGTTGTGTCAATAAGAAAAGAATTAATTTTTAATTAACAATTGGTTCAAGATAATGAAGAAATATGATATGTTTACAACCAGGTCAAGACTATAGGACTAGAATTGTCACTGACTATCACAATATAGCAAAGGACGATCCATCAGGTGTAGGCCAATATTAATAAAAGTTATCAGATTATAGACTACATCCATGGTAGGATCATTGGTCTTAAGAAAATAAAAAATGCTTTAATAAGTTATAAAAGTGTTGTCAAGGGGAGCTCATAGTTTTAGGAGTTTAGAGATTTTTTTTGTTAAGGGTGTTTAAAGCTGGTGCTGAAGTGATTTTGAGGAGGTACTGAAATCTTTAGAAGTTGATACTATATTTATGGCCAAACGGTTTTAAGGACTAATTGTTTATACTGAGCATCATAATGATAGGTTTTCAGTTATACTTTATATATAAGTGGCTTAATAAAATTAGATTAACCTTGTGTCTCTATTATAATGATAAAATTGGAGAGATAATTAGAATCAGACTGAAGAATGTTCAGAAAGTCTTCTGTGATTTGAAGTCATGAGAATATTCAAGAAGGTTTGAGAAGAAATTAGAAGATTTGAGAATTTATAAATAAGTCAAATATACATATGATATGTAATGAAAATTTATGTTTTGGGAATTTTTTTTAGTGGGAAAATTTATCATAATCCCACCTAAACCAAATTTGGCTCACTTATAAAAATAAGAAGTACTTTTTACTTTCTAACATGGAAGTACTATTGAATAGAAAAGGTAGAGCAATAAGAGGTTTTGAGAGAAGGAGTTTTCATATTGAGAATTCCTAAGGAATTTACCTAGATTAAAGAAGAAGAGACAAGATCATAATCAATGTTTCTATATCGGATTTAGGAAATCATACTAGGTTTCCAGAATGATCCAGATGTAGTTCAAAATTATTTAATTATATTATAACCGAGTTATATTATCAATCTAACCAATCAAATTAGGGAATTAGACTAGTCATCAGATTGAGTATCATTATGAAGTCTATAGAAGTTCTAACCTACTACTTGGTAATAAAGTGAATAATTGTTTCGAAGATCATATTTGGGAAAGTTGACATAGCAGTAACATGTTTTGAATAAACTGGTGAGAGTTTCTAAACTTGTTATAAAATTTGTATTACATCATTTATTGCTACTTGAATCACATGTAATTCTGTATTGAACACATTGTTACAAAAGTTTAAGAGTATATAATACTTTCTGTATCCACACAAAAATATTTTTCCAATGGATTTTGTGGAATTGTATTGTTTCCAAACTATACCAAGGACGTAGCTACTCTTGTTGAGTAGTGAACCTTGTAAATTTTTATGTTCCTATGAATGTGTGATTTATTTTTTGTTTTCAGTGAAGTGATAAATCTTTAATAAGAGGTGAAGGTTGTTTCAGAGGAAGGAAACTTAAAATAAAAAGAAATCACTGATTGAACCCCTCCCCCACTCAGTGATACTTGATCCTAGATGGTCAATTATAAGTGATATCAGAGCTGATGAGTCCCTTCATTTACTCTTTAACTAAGTTTTTAAAGAGAATTTTTAATGGAAAATCTCAATTGTGTGAATAGTAAGGTGATTCTAGTCTTTTATTGTAAGAACTATCTTATATGGAAAGATTGAATGTTTTCTTATCTTATATCTGTTGGGTATAATGTTATTGAAGCTACAACAGATGGATTTACTTCTATCAATGAAAAATTTTCTCTCACACATGTTGAAAAGAAGAATCTTGATAATGATGGAAGAGTTAATAATGCTTTAATCTCATCACATTTTTAATGTGATTTTCTAATAGTGATGGGAATTTCCTCTACTAAAGGTATATGGGATAATCTAAAAAAAATTATAAAGGCAATACAAAATTAAATAAGTCAAAGTTACAAACTTAGAGGATGAAGTATAAAGACAAAAAAATGTGTGAGTATGAATATATTAGTTAATTATTTACCAGGGTGAATGAAATTTTTAGTACTATTATATTTATTGGTGAAAATTTATATGATTCTACCATTGTTGAAAAGATCTTGAGAATTCTTCCTAACACGTCTGATGCAAAAGTTTCTTTGTTAGAAGATAAATACCCTAAAAATTTTATCTCTAGAATATTTTCATATTAATCTCATTACTTATGAGATTATAAGAGAGAAATTTATGAAGGGGAAACAAAATTTGATAGTTAAATGTATTTTAAGGATACCAAGAAAGAAAATCCTAAGAGGATTCTTGAATAATAAGAATCTGGTGGTTCTGATTCAAAAAATAAGGTATGTAAAAATCATGATGAATTTTTATCCTTATTTTCAAAAAATGTGAAAATAGGTACATGTAAATATAAAGAGAAAATCCACTCGAAATGTTTTGATTGTGGATCTGTTGGTCACTTTTTGTCTAATTTTCCTCAATGAAATAAATTAGAGGATAGTGATAAAGATGATAAAAGAAAGATAAGATAGTAAAAGAAATATGGTGATAAGGCTAAATCTTATTCCAAATGGAATGATAAAAAATTCTTCAAATCCAAAAGGATAAGTTTCTTATCTAAAGAAAAAGAAGAAGAAAATAGTAAATATGAATTTGAAAAGTATATTGAAAAGGATGGAGAGAATAATTTCATTGCAAAAGTGAACAATGAAGAGTTTGGAAGAAGAAGTTTTAAAAAATTAAGGAGCTCAATTATAATTTCATCTGAAAGAATAATTTAAGTCTTGCCTAAGAAATTTTGGAAGGCTTGAGAAAGAAATCAAAAAATTGAAAAATGAAAAAAAATTGACAAAAAATCAAGAATGTTTTCCTGATGATAAATTTAAGCTGCTAGAAAAGACTGATGATTTGAAAAAAAATATTGATAAAGAAAATAATTGTAATGAACATCTGGAAGTTATGTTGAAATAAAAAGAAGAATAGTTGGAAATTTTTCAATAAAAACATTATAAAGATCAATAGATGGTTAAAATTTTCAATAATTCTATCTCTAATATTGGTGAAATATTTAAAAATCTTAGAACTAAGAAGGATTTAAATTTACCATCAAAGGTTTAAAAGAAATACGATATTATTTCTATAAAGAAGAAAGTTGGGAAAGTTATTCATGTGGCCAATACCAACAAAGTAGAGAATTCAGAAGTTTATAAAAAATATGAGTTTGAAAAATTTTCTATCACTTTTGGTTTTAATAAGGCTAAAAATTAAACCAATCTGAAAAAAAATATTTTAGTTGATAATAAAAAGGTTGGTGGTCAAAAAATTTCTAATAAGAAAGATATGAATATTGTTGAGAAACATGCTCACAACTCCAGAAAATATGGAAGTTTCAGAGGAAAATATTATTTCCATGGATACTACCAGTTCTATGGTGGATTCAAGAATTTGGAAAATATGTGTTGTTTTAATCAACAATATTACAACTATTCAAAAAATTATAGAAGGAAGAATTTCACGGGGAATCAATCCTCTCAAAGGAAGAAGTCTAAGAAAGATGTTTTTAGGAAACCTGAAAATGTGGGAGTAAACTTTTAAAATATAATCTAACTTATAGAAACTATTTATGAGATATTTGAACAACGTTAAAATATCTCAAAATAATGTCTTTTTTTACTGGAATAACAAAACTTTGTTAACAATTCTCAGAAGATGGATGTGAATAAATATAGAAAGAAGGAAAAATATATTGTTGTTGAAATAGATCTCAAATATACAAAAATAAAATGACCTTGGATCTTGGATAGTTAGTGTTCTTCTCATATAAATCTAGAAATAAAATTTGGGAATAATGTAAAATAATTCAAATAAAGAACAGTGATATTTAGGAATGATGAATCTCTCAGAATTAAAGTTATTGGATCATCCATCATCAGATAAGAAAAGTTGAAATCCAAGAAAGATTTGTTTTTTAATGGGATGAAACAAAACTTTATAAGTGTTTTATAACTTTTTGATGAAGTAAACAAAGTTATCTTCAGAAAATATGGGTTTGTTGTAAAAATAGAAGAAGATAGAATAATTATTACAAGAGGACAATGAACAAAAGTAAACATTTTCCAAGTTGGTGAGGTTGAAAACACTTGTTGCTTAAGTATGATATAATAGAATTAGTTGTGGAATAAAAGTCTGGGAAACATGTGTTAGAGAAACATGAGAAAGTTATCAAAGATATATAATGTCTAATGAATTCCTATTATGTTAATAAAAATAGATTAGTGTTTCACTATTTGTTAGAAATGAATGATTACAAACTCTAGGAATAAGAAAGCTGATATTTGTTCAAAATGACCCCTCAAACTTATTCATTCAAATATCTATGGTCCAATGAGGAAATAATCAAGTCATGAAAATAAGTACTTCATTACTTTCATTGATGAATTTACTCACATTACTTGTGTTATTTACATGAAACATAAGTCATATTCTCTATATTTTTTTAAAAGTTATAGGAGGAAAGCTGATAAGGTATGTGATTATTGCATAAATAAGCTGAGAATAGACAATGGCGGTGAATACAAAAATGAATAATTTTAAAGTTATCTTGAGAAGCATGGAATTAAACATGATTTCAGTACACTATATACTCCTTAACAAAATTGTGTTTCTGAAATTAAGAATAGAAGTTTTGTGAAAATGTAGAAAACTATGTTACTTGAGTATGGTCTATCTCATTACTTTTGAAGGAAATCCATGATAATTACTGTGTATATTCAAAAATAATGTTTCTATAGACCATGTCTAGATATGAACCCATATGAAATGTTTTATGATAAAAATCCAAGATAAAAATTTTTAGGAGATTTTGGGATTCCATGTATCATAAAGAAAAAAGTGGAAATTTTGAAAGTTTTATGAGTGAGGTAAAGATGTAATTTTTCATGGCTATGCCCCAAAATAGAAAATGATTCAAATGTTTCAACAAAGATTCAGGAATTTTAGTTGAATCCCTTGATATAGAAGTTATTGAAAAAGATAATATAATATAATTATACTCTTGAAGATAAGGAAGATGAATAGAACAAATTAATTATTATTGAAAGTTTTGATAAGGATGATAATAATGGAAATTTTACTCAAAAATAATAATTAGACTCAACAATTTATAGTGATGAGTAATAATCTCAAAAATCTCAACCTAGGATGCAGAATCAAGTGGAAGATCAAAACATAATTTCTTATCAACATCAAAGTTTTCAAACAAGAAGAACATCAAAATCCATTTCACATACTTATTTGTATTCAAAAGTTGAGTCGAAAGATTTGAATGAATATTTTGAACATCCGAAATGGGTTCAAGATATGAATAAAGAGATGAATCAGATTGAAAATAATGATACTTGGGTTCTCATACCTAAACCAAATGACAAAAAAAGTTATTGTTACAAATTGGGTTTTTTGAAACAAGTTTAATGAATAAGGTGAAGTGATAAGAAACAAAGAAATGTTAGTGTGAAAATGTCAATAATAGAATGAAGGAATAGATTTTGATGAGGCCTTTTCTCTGGTGGAAAAGATAGAAAAAATAGGAATATTTATTTCTATTTATGTATAATGATGTTACAAAATTTTTCATATGGAAGTTAAATCAGCATTATTGAATTGTGATCTTGATGAGGAATTTTATATTAAACAACAACGTGGATTTGTTTTTGGGAAATAAGAAATTTATGTGTGAAAGTTGATGAAAGCCTTGTATGGGATAGAGTATGCTCTGAGAACATGGTATTCTAAATTAGAAACTTTCTTGAGGAACATTATTTTTAATAAACTAAGAGTTTCTAGTAATATTTACATCAAAGAAATTCAGGATTTTTCCATCATCAATTATTTTTTATATTGATGACATTAACTTTTATGGTAATGATGAAAGAACTTGTTAAAGAATTACTGAAGAAATGAAAAATTTGTTTGAGTTTTCCATGTTGGGAGAAATGAAATAATTTCTTGGGTTATAAATCTCACAAATGAAGAAACACATTTTTATTTCTTAATAAAATTATACTAAGGTACTTCTTAATAAATTCAACATAAAAAATTCAAAACCAGTTTGAACATCGATTTCAGTAGGAACCCAGTTGACTAAAGTTGGATAAGGAAAGGAAGTTGATCCTAAAAAGTTTCTAAATATTATTAGATGTTTTTTTATTTGATTACCTCAAGAACTTAAATCTTTTATGCAACTACTTTATGTGCAAGATTTTAGTGTGCTCTAAAAAGAATCAAATCTATTGCATAAAAAGATAATTCTCAGATATATCGAAGGAATTTTTTTTTGGAATCAGGTATGAATGCTTAGAAATTATTGTCTTATTTATTTATTCAGAAGCTGATTGGGCAGAAAATGTTAATGATTTAATATCCACATATGGTGGAGTTTTCATTCTGATAAAAAGTTGTGTCAATTGAAATACAAAGAATTTTTTTTAGTAACTCTTAGAATGACTGAAGCAGAGTATGTTTCTACCACTCAATCTTCTATATAACTTATGTGGATGAAGACTCGATTGGAAGATTTATTTGTTGAAGTGAAGTTACCCTTGGTCTTGGGTCGTGATAAACAATGTTCTATCAATATTACCAAAAATATGGTACAAAATTCTCACTCAAAACATATTGATATCAAATACCAATTAATCAAAGAGAATGTAGAGAAGAATGAATTGAAGCTGGTGTATGTTTCAACATTATAACATGGTGATTAAATTTTCACAAAACCTTTACAGAAGGAAACTTTTAACAAACTAAGGTTGAAAAAGGGTGTCCAACGTCCTCCTCATCAAGGTTTAGGTATGTGTTTTTATACCCTCTCTAATCTAGTATTTGGATAGTATTGTCATGGGGGAGAATTTTTTCATAAATCTATCAATTGTTAAGTATAAAACATTTTAATAAATCATGTAAATAGAAAGAGTTTTTGGTAAGATATGATACCAACATGTAATTATGTGTATTATTCTAACTATTTGTTGGAGTGGTTATAAGAAAAATTTATTTTATGGAAAGTGGAATAAGTGAAAATATATGTGAAAAAAAGATGAATATGTTTCATGAGTCACTACTTTTTGGACAACATGGATTTTCTATCAATGATTATTTTTTCGTATAATGTGTTATCTCACGTGAGATTAGAATTGTTGATATGTAATCCATAGATTAAGGTTATAATATTTAGTTATTCATGAACCTTGGATGACAAAAAAATCAAAAGGAAAATATTTTTGGGATCAAGTTGGCTGGAAGATGTTTTTGGAATCTGAAAGAAATTTATGAAGAGAGTGTGGTCTTTTGTTTTCAAAGAAAATAAATAATTTCAATTTATAATAGTTGAGAATCAGACTCACCATCGTAATAAGATGATCATACTTAATTTTCTTAAAAAAGTCTATCATATTGAAAAGAAATTTTCTAGAAGAAATGGTTTATCAGACTCACCTCATGTTAGGAATGAAATGAATATCTTAATGAAAAACTTTATCAAAATCTGCATGGATTCGATGAAAAACTGACGATCATTTTTTATATTTTATTTCATAAAATTCATAATTTTTTTGAGAAATATGTGATACAAGACTTATAAAAGAAAGGGTGAGAGCTTCCAATGGTATTGAGGTCTAGTTGGAAAGGATGGTAAGTTAAAATAATTTCCATTTTTATGTCAGATGATTCTATTCTAGTCTTAAAAATTCTCAAAGTAATGAGGATGTCATGATACAAGTAGTTGTTTTCGAAATAAGGAAGTTGCTGAAGTCAACAATTTCTGGTCTCAGTTCATCAGTGTGAGATCACCAGATGCATGTTTGTTTGATGGCTGAAAAGGTTGATCAGAACAAGATAAAATAAAGTTTCTGGTTTTTAGTTAGACCAATAATCCTAGAGATACAAATCTTTAGAGAGAAAATCTGATCAAAATAAAAAAAGGAAAGAAGTTTCCAATGACACCATTTCATCAAACATGGTACGTCACCAATCATCAAAGTAATACCATCACTGATCATAAAAAACATTGAAGGTTGAAAAAATAAATATGAGGAGGATTTTTTTAGATTTTTAGAGACCAATTAAAAGGAAAAAAAAGTGAAGTTGTTAGTACCGATGAAAAATGGAATTAGAGATCAATCAACAATGTAGTAGACATTGTTCATAATATTTAATTGTTTTATTTCTATCGGTTGGGATAATATGAAAAGAAGTAATGTTTTCTTAACAAGTAGTTTAAGATAAATAACAACCCTGATATGTTTACAACTTGGTCAAGACTATCAGACTAGAATTGTCACCTACTATCAATGTGAAGCAGAGACCAATCCATTAGGCATATGACAAAAATGATAAAATTTCCCAGATTCTAGACTGTATTAGATGAAGGATCATCAATCTAAAGAAAATAATAACTTCTTAAATATGTTATAAAAGTTTCGTTAAGGGGAGCTCACAATTTGAAGATTTTAGATAATTTTTAAGGGACTTTTAAGCTGATTCTATTGTGATATCAAGGAATTATTGGAATTTTTAGAAGTTGTGAATATGTTTATGGTAGAAAGATTTCAAAGAATTATAGTTGGAACTGAGAATATGTAATGGAAGTCTTTAGCTCCAATTTATCTTCAAGTGGGTTAAGAAAATAACAATGACTTTATGTCTCCATCATAATGATAAAATCAAAGTGACAATCACACTTATACTAAATAATTTCTGAAATTTTGAAGTGACACTAAAAAATTATTAGCCTTTAGCGGTGATTTTTTAGCATCAGTTTAATAAAATAAAGCTATTTTTTACATAAATTACCAGAGGTTTTTAATAAACCTCTGAAAAACATGTTTTTTATAGACGTAACACTTCTCAATCTGACTGCCCTAAATCCCATGACACCCCTAACCCCTGACCCCTACGAACCCCTAAAACCCTAGGACCCCAACGAACCGCACGACTGAGGCGACCCCAGCGACCCCCCGAAGCCCTCACCATGCCTCACCACCCCTCATTGCACCTCTCCACCTATCTTGAGTCCCACGACCCCCCAAATCCCTAGGCTCCTGTGACCCTAGAGACCCCTGTGACCTCGATGACCCTCAAAGACCTTGACATTTCTCTACGCCCCTCACTGTGCCTCACCGCCCATCGCCACCCCTCACCATGCCCCACAGCCCATTGCCGCTGATATTTTCTAAATTATTTCAAATTTGTTTACATGTGATGTAACATAATTTCATATGTTTAAATTTTTTAAGTGGATTTTGTTAAAGTGCAATGTTCAATGAAATAGTATGTTTTAATGGGGTGTGAAACGATGTTGATTATGAACCTACACCATTATTGATATAGATATAACTTATGGTATACTTATATAAATTGCATTCAAAATCATATTATATGATATGATACAGTTATGGTTCCCATCAGAAGGGATAATATGTTCATGTTATTTGTATTTATATTTATGTCATATTCCATATCAAGTATTTTCTATGGATTGATCCATAGTTCAATCATTAAAATATTTAGTTAATATTTTTCAATGATATTTTTGGGATCATAATGAATGTTTAATGTTTCAAGAAATTAAACTCATATTGTAATGATAGTTCCTAAAGGAACTGTATGAGTAAGAAATAAATTTGGGATTAATTATATATTGATTAATTTTATGAATTTATTATAAGTTAAGAATTTATATGTGTTAATGTGAATGAATATCTATTATCCCTCTCAAAACAAAAAAATTATATGTAGTAATGAAATCAAAATCATATTAGAAAAAATATTTTGATACGTTTTTTTCATTACTTTAGAAGAATACAACATTTGGATGATGATAATATGTAATAAAAAATGTTATATATGCATGAAAAATAAAATTATAGTATGTCGATTAGGGTACATTAATCATTACAATATTTTTGGAGTCCCACCAATTTATATCAGCACCACTCTTGCAATACATGAGTCTCTCATGGTTTTTTTAATTGTTGTGAAATTAAAGTTGAATAAGAATTTTTTTTGTTAACCTCTTTATTTTTAACCTATAGAAAATGGATTTATTAATGGAATTAATTATTAAATATGAGTATGGTATAAAGATAAAAAAATGCATATTTCATTATATAACCACCAAGTAATTTAAATTCATAAATGGATACTAAAACACATCCTCATCAATATTCTAAATCCTATTTTTTATTATACATATGTTTTTTATTATCTCTCTATTCTTTTATGGATCTTTTTAATTTGCATGCTTTGGTTTTCTAGTGGGTGGGTTCATTATTTACCATATGTATTTGTATAAAAACCCGTATTTAACATATTTATATATTTTTTCAACTAGTATATATGAATCTATTTCCCTATTTAGTAATATTAATGTGTTTTAATTTTTTTAATATTTTTTAGGCACATTTTGATATACATGGATAAAAGCTGGATCACATTACTGAGGAACATAGCTTAGTATGCTAAGGGTTTTGAGTAGTTTTTAGATTTTTCAATTTCCAACCGATGAATTGAAGGGAGAATATTATGTAAATTTCTAAAATGTAAATTTAAAATTTGGTTGAAAAGATATTAAGTTTATAAACATTTAATATTGAATAAATTCCATGCTCAATATTTGTGTTGGATTTGGCATAGAGAATCGAACGTTACATAAAGTTTGAGCACTGATGTCAATCCATAGAATGAGCTCCCAAATTTTTCGACAATGGAAAATGAAATGAAAAACCCTATAAATGATTCATTTAGCATTGAAAGACCCCACCATCAACATCAAAACATATCAGAACAACCAATTGAGGGTGCTAAAAATAACAACGTGATAAGTGATGTTTTTGAGACAGTAGGACAACAAAATAAAGATTATAACATGTCATTGGATCCTCCTCTTGATTATGTGGAGACTAATTTAAGAGAAAACTTTACTGAGGAAAATAAATTTCATGGTTTTTTTGATGATGGAAATCAAGTGTTGTATAGTGGAAGCTTGAAATATTGAAAACATTATTTTCTACTAAAGTTGTACCATATCAAATGACTATGTGGAATTACAAATAAGGAAATTACCACGATATTGGAATTTTTGCATGATGAATTTATTGAATAAAAAATCCCTAATTATTTTTATGAAATGAAAAAAAATTGTTAACAGGCTTGGTCTGAATTATAGAAAAATATATGCGTGTCCCAATGATTGTATGCTTTATTAAAGAGAGGATTCGAATAGAAAGGATCAATTTTTTTTTATTATTATAGATGGAAGTCAATAGGTCATGTTGGAAGTCTGAATCAATATACTACCATGAAGAAGAAGAAAAGGAACACACCATCAAAGGTTTTTTGTTACTTTCTTTTAAAGCGTCGATTGCAAAGATTATTCTTTTCATCAAAAACTGCCAAACACATGAAGTGGAATATTGTAGATAATAAAAATGATGGGTTAATAAGACATCCAAAAGATTCAAAATAGTGGAAGAAATTTGATTCCTTACATCCATATTTCTTAGATAATCCTTGGATTGTTAGATTGGGATTGGCTGCTGATGGATTCAACCCATTTGGGACTTTGAGTACCAGTTATAGAATTTGGCCAGTTGTTTTGATCCCTTACAATCTACCTCTGTGGATGTGTATGTAGCAATCATATTTTATCATTTAGATGATTATTCATAGAAAAAAATTTCCTAGAAATGATATTTATGTATACTTACATCCTTTAATTGAATAATTACAGTATTTATGGAGAAACAGTGTTGAGACATATGATGCTTCTTCTAAAACAATGTTTAAAATGCATGTTTCTTTAATGTGGACTATTAGTGAATTCCCTAGACTTGGGAATTTATCTGGTTGGAAAAAATACATGGGTTTGGATTGTCCAATTTTTATCATTGATTTTTAGGAAAAATGGACACCTCATAGTAGAAAATGTTGCTTCTTGTGCCATCAAATATTCCTCGATGCATCTCACATATTTCGACTGAAAAAGTCAAAATTTAACAGTTTCATTGATCGTATACCACCTAAATTTTTTTAACAAGTTCTGAAATATTGGAATAACTTGGAAATATTGAAACAAAATTTGGGAAGGTTAATCATTTGAATGATAGTGGGAAACAAGTTTGAAGTGAATCATCATGTGAAATCAGAACACAACAATGGAAGGAAAAAAGTATATTATTCAAAATTCCATATCAGGAATTTAATTTATTGCATCATAATCTTGATGTGATTCATATTGAGAGGAATTTATATTATAATTTGATCTTCACATCTCTTAATGATCATGGAAAGTCTAAGGATCATCTCAATGATTAGAAAGACTTACAATTAATGAACATAAAACGTGATCTATGGTCAGATGAGAATGAAAAGTATGATATAGAAATTTTTTCAATGAAAAATATGGATAAAGATACATTCCTTAAAATTTTACAGAATGTGAAGGTATCTTATTGGTATTCAAGTAACATCTCAAGGTGTGTTGACTTAAATAATCATAGGTTACATGTATTGAAAATTCACAATTCATATATCTTGTTAGAGCAGTCACTACCATTTACATTGCATACATTATTACCTAAAGAAGTTACTGTTGTTGTACTCCAATTCTGTACATTTTTCCAAAAACTATGTGAGAAATATCTACACCCATTTGAGCTTGAAAACCATTATAAGAGGTTTGTATTGAAACTTTCTGCAATAGAGATGATCTTTCCTTCATCATTTTTACTAGCATGATGCATTTAACTGTGCATTTGATTAAGGAAGCTAAATTAGAAGGCCCTATACTTTATCGATGGATGTATCCAATTTAGAGGTACTTTATTTATATGTTTTTAGTTAAGTAAAAAAAATTTGGAACTTAATTAAATGCATAATTATGTTTGTTTATTTTATTTCAAAGATATCTTGGGCATTTGAAATCATATGTGAGAAATAAAACTCAACCAGAAGGCTCTATTACTGAAGGTTATTTAGAAGAGGAGTGTCTTAACTTTTATTCTAGATACATGGATGATATTGAGACAAGATTTAATCTATTTGGACATGTTTATGACACATCGACTCAATCTCAAATACATGGGAAATCAAAAATATTTCCTGTTATTGGCAGATTAGTTGGGAGGACTTTAAATGTTACACTGATAGAAATGGAATTATTATAGGCACATAGATATGTGCTACTGAATAGTAAAATTTTATATCCATTTATTAAAGAGTTAAGGATACACACAAATAGATGAATCAGAGGATGAACACTAAATGACAATGATATAATGAAAGTTGTTAATAAAGAGCTTGTAGAATGGTTTGCATGACGTGTAAGTTAATAAATATTGTAATAAATATGGATATTAGGTTGACACATATATTTTTTAAATTTACTAATGTATATATTTTTTAGATCATGAATACTGATACTCGAGCAGAGTTGTCAGAATATTTGAAGTTTCTTGCTCAAGGTCCTCTAAAAAAAGTTAGAAAGTTCGATGATTACAACATGAATGGATTTAAATTTCATACAGTTAGTCGAGAAGAAAGTTTGAAAACATAGAATAGTTATATATTTACATTTTTTGGAGTGTGATACTATGGAAAGATGACTGATATTATTGAATTAAACTACCACAAGAATTTTTTAATTGTTTTATTCAAATAAAATTTGGTCAATATTATTAGAGGTGTAAAAAGAGATTCCTTGCAATTTAATTCTATGAAATTCTCTCGATGTGATTGTGAACTGCATGATCTATATATCTTATCATCACTAGTGAAAATGGTATATTATGTGAATGATTTAATAGATTAAGGGTGGAGTGTAGTTTCTCACGTAAAACAAATAGATTTGTATGATATGGGTGATTAAGTGGAATATTTTACCTCTCAAATTGAATCTCGTCAACAACAAGAAGCATAATTATTTGTCCATCATGATATTGAAAATATTAGTCTAGAAAGTATGGATGAAGTGTATGAAGTAATGGAGCTGGAAACCAACATGATTGAAGTGGAAAATGATTGTGTGTACAGTTAGGGATTCATTTATAAACAACTTATTTCATTTGTGAAGTCATTAATTATAATTGTTATGTATACTTTGTTTGTTATTAATGTGCATATGTTATCATTTTTAATTTTTTTTTATGAGAAATGTTTTTAAAATATACGTTATGAACTAAATTTTATTTGATTAAATGATAGGAATGCCGAGGAGTAAGCGTTATACTATTTCATCGACCACTACAACAGATGAAGTTACACCAGTCTCCATCCCTATGACATCTGAGCCACTATCCGCTTGTCCCCTTGCACCATCTCCCCATGCACCATCTTTCACAAAATCTTTGAGCATCCCTTTAGCTACTCAGTCTTCGCCTCCCCCTTCAGGATCCTCATTAGTGATGGAGTAGCACACAACTTCTATTTCTTGATGGGGTTACTACAGGGTGACTGTTATAGGTACAAATTTTCATATGAATAAATTTATTGCACTTTTTTATACTAACTGTTTGTTCATTACAGATTGAAATAATGCAAATATGGAGAAAAATATAAAAAGTCTAGATGTATGGAATATGGCCAGAGAGAAGATAATTTTCCCATTTGATTCATATGGGGTCCCTATGGATGACGCTGTAGGATTACTTGGCAAGATTATAGGCCAGATGGATGCGGAGCTGGTTTTCTTTCCTATTTCATATGATGATTGGAGGAATATTCCTTCAAATTGGAAAAATGAAGTTTTTGATTACCAAATAAAGGTAATTCTAATACATTATTGTTCAATTTAATGTCATGTTATTAAATTATAATATTTTCAAAATGCGTTTCTGTGTACAGATGTTTTTCCACTTTACAGTTGCTAATGTGCTAGCACAAAAGTGAAAATTGAAAAATCTAGGCAAGAAATGGAAAGACTTTAAATGGAGATTGTGGAGCGATGTCGATGATTCTTCATTGACCTCCCAACTTATGTATGAAAAGCTACCTGATGGGGTACCCAAAGAGAAATGGAAAGTTTTTGTTGACAAACATCTTGATGAGAAGGAGATGGTATTTAAATATATATTATAATGTTAATATCATTTTACATTTATACATGTATATGAGGAGGACATGAAATTTAATACATTACTATTAAATTAAATTTTATTTATTTTAGGATCTTTTAAGGAAAAATGCATCAAGACAGGCTAAGCATGTCATCCCTCACATTGTGGTGTCAAAGAGTTTTTCTTGAATTCGATCAGCTCTGGTAATCTTTTCATTAGTTTAAATATTTATATGATAATATTATCTATTTAATATATTATATTTTGATTTATCTTTGTTTAATGCAGTCACAGAGTTTTGGGTACCAAGAATCCCAAACAGAAGTGTGGTTGAATATTCAAAATAAATCCGATGGATGTTTTGTTAATGAGCCTGCCAAAGAAGTTAGGGTATGAATTCATTTTTCATTATAATAACTTATTATCATTTGTTGTTATTATAATATATATTTTTTCTAATATGACTAATATTTTATTTATAGGTAAAAATTAAATAACTATAGGATTATAATCCTACGGAGTCCTACTCAGTCTCCCAAGATGACCCAATTGCTAAAGTCCTTAGGAAGAAGCATCCTAGTAGAGTGTGCAGGATGGGTTTGGGACCCATAAAATTTGAGGTCTTTTTCAGGACACCATGGATTGAAACTTCATCTACTCCTGGTTGTATTTAGTCCATACCTTGAGATACTCAGTGAGATATTATTTCTCTATGAAACACAGTTCAATAATAGGGGGCTCAGATATACTTTTTGCAGAATGCGTTTATTTATTTATATCAGAAGACGACCAAATCTTCCTTCGATGGTCTTATATTTACTGGTGGTGAGTAGTTAAATCAAAAAATTCAAAATCATTTAGTTTTTAAATATTTATTGGTTTTAAGTTTAAATATAAATATACAATAGTATTTAATTTTCAATATATTGTTATTACAGGTGGTAGCATGAAGTAGAGATAGAGGTGGAGAGGGTGACAAGATATGTTTATCATCGGACAATGATTAGTTTTATTTTTGATATGTTGAAAAAATATGGTAATAGTCAGTTTGTATATTTATCATGTGTGGCATAGAGTTTCCACCAAACATTTTTATGACCTAAAATTTTCTTGATTTCTCATGTTTCCTTTAATGTATTATGGACCCAGTCTCCCAAAGACACTAGGAATTTACAATCCTTATATTTTATTAATGGATATTTATATTTATGAATCATATAATAATGTGTAAAAATTTATAGGTTGTTATATCTATGGTGTAGAGGACTAGGAGGTGGTTTTTGGTGCTATTTCTAAAATCATTAAAATGTCTTCAGGTATATTTACAACCTTCTTGGACTTCCCTCATGGAATCTTATAATTTTATTTGTTGTCATGAATCATTTATTTATTTATTTTTCCTAAATTTTTTAGATTTTTTACCCAAGGATGAATGATCAACCTTGTCGATTTTCTTGGGAATATCTAGTTTTGTAACTCCCTTAAACTTGTTTTTTTGTGGATAATTCTTCATTCTTAAAACTTTATAGTATTATATTCTCATGTTTTATAGTTGTCATGTGATCACTTTCACTTATTCTTTACTCTTATTCAAAATAGTTTTGATAAGAATTTAAAAATATCTATTGAACGCTTGAGTGTCTTGATCTTGTTAAGGTAGAGGGATTGTCCACTTCATTAGTAGTAAAATAAAACACCATCACATGTCCTTATAAACTAGATCTATCATATTTTTATTTATATTATGGATAAATATATTCCTTAATAAATAGGAAAATATTTCTAATTTTCTTCTTCTCTTTATTTTTGGTATTTATCAAAGTTATAGAAGAAACTGAATTCTGATCAAAGTCAAATCATTCTTATCTAAAACTAAAATTCATCATAAATCATGAAAGAAACTTCAAACATTAAAAAGTTAATAAACTTACAATATAAAACCCACTTAGATATGAACCTACAATCTAATACCAATTTATAGGATCTAAGGATGGATATAATCAATACTAAGAGGGGTATTGAATCAGTGTTGGAGTCCAATTAATAAATTTTAATCCCTATTAACATTTACTTTGTCACATTTAGGTAAGTGATTCTATTATTACCTCACTCACTTTATCTTTTTTATTTTGATCAAAAAAACCCAATACACACACACAAGAGACACAAATATTAACAAATTTTACATTTCAAAACAAAAGGCCAGTCCTTGTCATGATCTAGAATTTCACCAAGATTATATGATCCACCAGTTTCATGCTATGAATACAATAGGAAAAATTTTATACACGTATCCATATATGGTGTATACCACACTCGACATAATCCCACTGGATCATTATACTATCATCCTAATAGTTAAAGAATTTTAGAGAAAACAAACAATGATCCCTTCACCAGTACAACATGATGTTGGTATTAACAAGAGGTAGAATGAACACTTTGTGCACGATTTTCCAAATTTTTCTCATGAACTGTGTGAACACCATCCATAATAAGTGTCATGAGAATGGTTAGCACACAGTATAGATAACCATGTAGAACAACTATGTTCCTCATTAAATAGGATAAAAATTAAAAAAATTACCCTCTTCCCATAGTTCTTTTCACCCTGTCTTTATTTCTCCTTCATGTGCTCAAGGGGGACCCCGCCCATGCTCCTCCTATCCTATCATCTCAAAGGGTTGGATTTATACCCATTATATAGTGCTTAATTAAACCTCTTTAAAGTGTGTTTTATATCACTCAATGGGTCTATGAATATTTCTTCCTTTTTTCTACATTTATCTCCTCTCAAGATATATTATTTTGGTGCAACTAAATTCACCATATTATCATGGAATTCATCTATTTCCTGAATTTCTATCAATATGGATAGAAACAAGCCTTGATATTGGTTATGTAGTTCATCCATGATATTTTTTATGTAGTTTATTGCATTTCCCTTAGAGTCTTGATGTTTTATAAATTGTGTCTCTATAATTTTTGACAGGACTTCCATGTGGAGACTTGTGAATCCATTGTTTAATTTGTGAAACATAGTTCATAAGGATTATTTTCCCTTGTTTATTAAATTATCCATGTTAAGGACCATGAAAATAAAATGTGAACCACATATAACGGTGTAATCCATGAATGACTTAATATAATAATTTTTTTTCTAATAAAACCCCATTTTAAGTGTATTGTTTTCTAAACTATCAAAGTAAAGTTCAAACGAATTATTGGAGGACATGACAACCCCCACGTATGCCTTAGTGATAAAACCCTCTTTTAGGTTGTTACGGCCTAAGTCTTATTAAGATAACTAGATGTTCTCATATGGAATTCATGCTAACATGGCCTAACACATACCTTTTAATGTATTGTGTTTACTTCCATGGGTAGTCCATATGGACCTATTAATTTTATTCAATTCTTAGAAACCATTAATTATGGAATGGACAACCTAATTAATTAAATGAAATGGTATGAGTTATGGATTGATTAATACATGTTCCTTATGAATTTATAATCTAAATGGATTATGGGTGTGAACATCATTAAATACAAGTGATTTATAAGATGGAATGGCTCAACACATGGCATCATTAATATTTAAAACTTAAAGAAAATCAATGTATTAGTTACACCTTGAAAGACACTTGCTTTCCTCTTTATGGAATACTAAGGATGAGCTTATAGGTTGTTGATACTTTTTACGTCATGGAATATACATGTTATATCATGGATGATCACACTATTTGGGTTACTTAGCTTTATATGAGTAACACTGGTTCCCAAGGGGGAGCACATGGATGGGATTGGTGGAAAGATTATTACACCATGCAATGAGTGATACCCAGACAAGTGTGTATGGATTTGAAAGTGTTTTTTTCTAATGAAAATGGTGGTTTCCTTGTATTATTTTAGACATCGTATGTATGTTCATGAGAAATTGGAATGGTTTTTGTTCAGGGCACTGGTACTGGGGCTATAAAATCGGCTGTTTTTTTTGTAAATCTAGCTTTAGCGTCAGTTTAAAATGATACAAAGTAAATAGATCATATTTAGTAGTGGTTAAAACTGCCACTATAATTTGGTATTTTACTATCGGTGGTGGTTAAAACTGATGCTACATATAATAATTTAACATCTGTTAAAACCAATTCTACATAGTTTTCATCTTCTATTATCATTTAGCAGTGGTTACCTTGGTTTTAGCAGCTAGTTTCATGGAGAAAATGAAATTATTTTTTAGCGGTGGTGTACAAATACATGAGAAAATCATTTTCCACAGGAAAAACTGCCGCTAAAACCACAAAAACCTCCTTGAAATGCGTTCAATATGACAGTTACCATAAACTACCTCTAAATTGAATAAACTGCAGTGTATTTCTTGCTGACACACAATTTAGTGAAGGTTATTTTGAAACTTCTGCAACATCATATTGCGGAGGTTTAAAACTCCACTATATCAAAAATACCCCACCGTTATGTGTTGATTTTCTTGTAGTGTTATATGAAGTCTCGAGAAGACTTGATAATTTTCAATAAGAAAAATGAAGAGTTTAGAAGCACTGCAGAAGTCAAAGATGTATCTGAAATTTCATGAAAATTTATGTTTTGGGAAATTTTGTTAAGTGGGAAATGTTTTCAGAATCCCACCTAAAGCATATTTGGATCCACTATAAAAGAAGGAAGTACTTTTTACTTTCTGACACAAATTTACTGTTGAAGAGTGAAGGAGGAGATTTGAATGTTTTACAGAGAAGGTATTTTAGGATTGAGCATTTCTAAGGAAGTTTTCTAGATTTAATAAGAAGATAAAAGATTGTATTAAAAGTTTCTGGATTAAATTGAGGAATCAGATAGGGTTTTAGAACTGATCAATAAGTAGTTCAGAATTATTTCAGCATATTCTACATGAGTTATATTATCAAACTGAACAATCAGACTGGGGAATGATGTTGTCCATTAGACTGAGTATCATTATGAATACTAGAGAATTTCTTACTAACTAACGGGAAGGAAAGTTAAAAATTATTTGGAAGATCCTATTTTTGAATGTTTTCAAGGAATCATAGTAGCATTTTATGAAGCAATTGGTGATTTTTTCTAAACTTGTTACCAAACTCGTATTACATAATTTCATGATAATTTAAGAATATGCACTATTGTATGGAACATTGTGCTATAAAAGTGTAAATGTATATAATTCTTATTGTATACACACAAAAGAATTGTTTTTTAGTGGATTGTTTCATATTGGATTGTTTCCAAACCATACTAAGGATGTAGCTACTCTTGTTGAGTAGCGAACCTTGAAAATTATTATGTTTTTATAGATGTGTGATTATTTTGTTTTTTGTGAAGTGATAACTCTTTAAAAGGAGGGTAAGGTTGTTTGAAAGGAAGTAAACTTAAAATTAAATGATATCACCGATTCAAACCCTCCCCCTCTCAGTGATATTTGATCCTGGATGGGAAATTATAGTTTTTACTATAAATCAAAGCTTAAATTTTTTTGGAGTTTAATGTATTTTTGATATAGGGATGTCTTATTGTGAATTATAATATTAATTTCATGGGTTTTAGTTATAATTTGTGGTTTAAAATATTAGATAATTTGTATCATTTGTTTTTTTATTATTGAGATCCCCTATTAAATTCTCTACATGTATTTATCCTAGTTTTGTAATTTCATTGAGTATAGAATTTATTTTTTAAGATCTATTTAATTAAAAAAAATTGATTTAATTATTACTATATGTTTCTTAATTAGTCTCCATTATATCCGGATCTTTCTGATGATTATTTAATAGGTTTTATCTCCCCTTTATTTCCTCTTTATTCATGTTATTACAAGAATGCGGTAGATAATTAATTTTTAACACTATATGAAATTTTATAAATCTATTTTGGAATTTTGAATGGTGAATCTTCCATATATATTTTACCACATCAAATGAAATGGTTTTCCATTTAATCTCATTCAATTTTTTTATCTATTTTTCTTATGATTTCCAGAACTTCTTATATGACTAAAAAAATTGATGTTGATTAGTCTTATGTTATTCCATTTTATAACCTTGATAAATTATTTTGAATTTTCTTGTTTTGATGATTTTGACTTTATAAATTGTGATAATTTATTAAATTTATATTATGTAATATTTTTGACATTATATGGTTATGAATTTGGATTTTAAAATAAACATTAAATTGTGTAAATATTAGTTTTTTTATCTTAAAAAAGTGTTAAGTACGGGTTAATTCTTATAAAAAACTAAAATTATATAAAGTGTTCCATATTCATCAAGTGATCTATGGATTCTTTATTATTCCTCAAAAGGTAAATCATTTCTTTTCACTATGAATTCAATGAATTAAAGGCTAACTAACCACACAAAACCTATATTAAGAGAATGCATCATTAATGATGTAATAGATGGGTATAATAGAGTGGTAAATAAGGTTTTGATTATTCATCCTTAATGGAACATACATTTAGAATTTTCTAAATCTCTTAAAAATGTTTACCTTGGTAAAACCAAACACTTTTAGTTTTGGATAACATAATAATGTTTGTATAGTTATAAGTGGGTTAAGCTATTTTAATACTAGTTGACTGGGTTAAGGGATTAGTTAATGGTTTTTCTGATCATCTTGACGCTAAGTCAATTTAAACATTTTTATTCCCTCATTCACTTGGTTTAAATGATATTGTCACCTTTAAATAGATATATTGAGGAATAATTTTTTATTTAAATTATTTCATTAGGATATTCATGCTTTCCTTCATAAAGAAATACAAAATGTTAGTGTGTGGGACTCATTGAGAATTGAGAATAATGTTAGTAACATATATAATATTAGATTTTTTTGTGAAATGGGGTTATAATAAAATAGATTTATTTACTTGGTATATTTGGTAGAGCATCTTAATGGATTTTTTCCATTTAAAAAGTTTATTAAATAGTGAAATTTCCATTCCATATTATTTATTATTTATTTTATTATTTCCATTACTTATTTTTATAAATATTTGATATGTTATATTTTTTCACATGATATGATATACATGTGTACAATTGTTATGATATATAATAATCTAACTCATAATATAATTTTTAGTTATTCATTTCTTATAACCTTCCATATATTCATATAGACATTATTCCATGTTTTGATAACACATTGTGCATTTTTTATCTTACCACTAGTTTTTTTTGTTGTCTTCATATTATATATTATAATTGTATGGTCCAATTAGATATTATTTAGTTACTTATTATCTAATACTGTTATATTATTAGAATTTATTGAGTTTTTCATGCTGATTCGAAATATATTGAATGTGTGCTTAAACCCTATTTTCTATTCAAATTGTTTAATTATATATTGTTTTGTATATGCTTCTTTAACATGTAAATAATGTGATGAATATGTTTTTGTGATGGAAAAATTATTTTTCATTGGAATAGCAACTACTCATTATGTTTATATATATATATATACATAATTGGATAGTTATAACCTGTACTATAACTTCATTTATAGAATGATCCTAGGGGTAATCTAACATAAATTATAAAAAAAATATATAGGTAAGGACCATGAGTACATTAATTTTTTTTATAAAATGGAATTAAATATGTAAAGAGAAATGATAAATCATATTTTTTTAATAAAATAGAACTTTATTGGTAATGGGTAATGATATTTCCTAAATCATGTTAATTGGATATGGTTATTCTCAATGGATATGCATTTTTTTAGTTTAAAGTTTGTGCATGGTTGATAAGTTATAAAATGATGGATAGGTTATTTCATGTTGGAAGGGTTCAATACCATTATGGATTCTTAGTATGAATCATCATAGGTTTTGATCCATATAGTGGTTCAAGTGTTATCTTGTATTAGTTTTATTAGTGTGTCATTTATTCTATTTTTTCTTTATAGAATTCACTATTTTTCTATGAATATCACTATTTATTATATACTTAAATGGATATAAACTTACATAGGAATACATTCACCTTTTTCCCTGTGTAGTTAGTTATATTCTGTGTTTTATATTGAGCCCTTATACTCACATTATACATGTTCACTTCGATGGACATAAAAATTTAATTGGTATCATTTAATGTATAAACATGTATCATAGTATATATTTAGATTCAATATGGTTTTACACTTAATTTATACCATTTTAACATGGAAAAGACTCTATATTTCATTGGATATATGGATTTTATGTTTTTTAGTTGAATTAATTGGTCTTATCACCTCATCTACTTGGTTTTTATTCAAAGTTTTTTAGAGAATGTGTTATATATATTTTTATGTTAATATTTTAATATGATTGGTAAATATTTCTATTTAAGAATAATTCATATAGAAAGTGAGTTATATATATATATATATTTCATGTACCCCAATATACTAATACCCTAGAAAATATACTAAAAGTTTAGGAAATTTTTAACATATGGATGAGTTATGATAGATTTTTAGTATAAATTTTTACCTATTTTATTAGATAAAGAGGTTAAATAATTTTCTAATTAATAATTATAGCTCTTGAATCAAGTATATTATCCTTAAAGATCAGATAATTGATCCAAATTTTTCAATGATTAAGTTTTGATTGAAAAAATTATTGGGTTGTGTCACTAATGTTTTTGTGTCTACATCACCAAGGATTATATCAATCTACATATTAATTGAATTATCACATTAAACTAACATTTTTTAGGAATACTTAAAACACTAATCATTTACACTTGAAATTGTTTGATAACTATGTAATGTGAAATATTGGTTCCATATGCCAACATATAGTCATGTCCATTATGACATATAAATCACTAAAATATCTATTTTCATAGAGTGGTTGTTTGTTTCTCTTCCTAAATAAGTTTTTTAGGAAAACCTAAGACTAGTTTTGTAGAATATATATGTCATGATACAACCACTAATGGTTCCCCTCCTAAGAATGAGTCTAAGGTATAAACTAATCCCTGGAATCCCCCCCTTAGGAATTAGGATGGAAACTATCATTGATGGTATAAAATATACACAGGTAGGCATTACTGTTATAATATAAATCATGTATAGAAGATAATATGTAATCCACTGATCATTAAAATACCATAATAATATAAAATAACCATCACCTCACATTGTATTTTAGGAAATATAAATTAAAACTCCAAAATAAAATAGTTCCAATGGAAATAAGAAGGCAACCACACCACCGAATCTACAAAAAACAAGGTTTTAATATACCTCTCAGTCTTAAAAACCCTACTGGAAACCTAAATAAATGTTTATATATAGATAGGGTGATAATGAAACTTACATTTAATTCTATAATACCCAAATTCTCTCATGGGAATTTTTTAAGATCATACTAATGATCTTGTGAATTAATGACGGGAAAATTGGTTCCTTAATAATTAAATTATCCAATCCCAACTTTTCTTGGGCTCACCCAACTTTTCCGAAGCACTGTAGCAGACAATATTCGTCACTGTAGTAGCTAGAACTATTCATCCATCTTGTCCTTTGGGCCACCAGTTTGGTCCTTGGGTCCTGCAAGGCTTTCGGGAAACCCAAGGCCTTCGGGCCAGTTGATTCTCAAGGCCTTTGGGCCACCTTATGGCCTTTGGGCCACCCTAAGGTCTTCAGACCACATGAAATGCAGTTATACCAGTCAGACTAAAAGGGAAAATGCTTCAGAGGAGGATTCAAGGCAGGAACATTCACTAGAGAAGAGATAACCAGAATTGGACGAATTAGAGGGTATGGCTTTTCCATCGGTAGCAGGCCTGTGAAGCTTTGCATAGGACAACTAGCCGACCATCCCTGTGAAGGTGGAGTGCTGATATCATGACATATGCTGGGGAGGAGGAGTTCAAAATTTTCTTGTCTGGGTGATTTCCTCTAAGAACTATGAGTCATGTAATTATCTCTAAGCCTTCAGGCCTTTTAAGGGTTCCACCTCACCCCTTGAAAGGTGGATAATCAAAAATAATAAAAAATGAAGGCCTTCGGTCCATTCTAGAATTAACATGAAAAACATATACCTTGTTCCATCACACTACCACGTATGAACCACATCATTAATCAAAATAACTACCAAAACCATAAAAAAATCCTCCATCACTAGGAATTGACACTAACAATGCTATCCTTACTAGGAATCACCACTATCATAAACATCATCACTAGTAATTTCCAAAAACCATGTAATCATCACTAGGTATCACCATAAATGGATCTATCATCACTAATAATCACCATTAATTAATCCATCATCACTAGGAATATCAACCAACTTATATATTCCCACATGAAAAAATAAGGATATGGGGGAAAACCTGAGAGAAAAAACTTTTTTAGTTATTAGTAGGACATCCTCAACTCATTTGGGGTTCATATAGAAATCATAAGAAAATTCCCAAATAATATCCACATATAAAACCCATCCTAAAGGTCCACTTCAAATATAAATAAATTATCCCTAAATAGCACTATATCACCCCACAACATCCCCTACCAATCACTTCCACCACTAAATTCAAATCACCATACAAAAAAAACACAAACAACCAACAATTTCCCTCTTTATTTATAGATTTATCCAATCCAAGATTTTCTAAAATTTGAACAATATTTTGTTTAATAACTATTTATTTCCTATTTAATGAGAAAAAAATTCCAAGCATAATCCGTATTTAATTCCATCCATTGACCATTTATTTCCAACCCTTTTATTATAATTAAAATCATTAGTTAATTTCCACATATTAAATTCTATACCATGCTATTATTGTTTTATCATTATTACACTTAACCCATAGGTATCGGGAAACTAAAACACATTCCATAACATAATATACCATCCTCCTAACAACAATAATTTTACATCTCAACCCAAGTTCATCAATGTATCCCAACCGTCACATATCAATAACCATCAACTAATCAACAAAAACTATCCCTCAATATATCCCTTTGCAGACCAACAATGAACCGACTTCCTTAACATATTCCTCACTCAATCTAGTTACCACCATCACCATAAAAACCCTAAAAGAAACAAAAAAATAATGTAAATAAAAATTCATAACAATATACATAGTAATAGACCTAAACTCTCATAGTTTCCATTATTTCAGTTTTAAGGGGTCTTTGATAACTTCTCATCATCTCTTGCATGGGTGTTTTCAAATAATTTATATATTCAAACAAAAAAAATATTTAATTGATTAGGGTTTTATGAATTATGAGTTAAAACATTCAATCACAACCAGGGTTCAAAATTATCAATTAATATAACACAAAAAACATAACGATGCACATGTTTCATGAGGAATCAATTTACAATAATAAGGAAATAAATAACACTTGAAAACTCATCCCTACCCTATTAAAATAAATTGATATATTTAGTTATCTTGTTTAATTAAATATATACTATCCACCCAATGGAAAATAAGAGTATTATACACTCATAAATTCACAAAATAAGAATATAATAATGATCCCAAACCTCAATGTGAAGTTTTTCATTCTCTATGTAAAAATAGATGATTAATGATAAACCACCACTAATGTAAATCTCACCATAACATAACTAAAACAACCCAACATCATGTATTCCTAAATTTTTACCATAATAATGTAGAAACAATCCATGGATAACATTTCAAATGAATAAGAATAGGGGAAACAAAGAGGAGGGTAGTATAGGGAGTACCCTGATTTGGGATACATTGATACAAACCAATCCATGGTTCATACTTTCCTTTCATGAAAAATATTGTAATATGATCCTATTTTTTAGACTCCTGTAATCTTTATTTTTTAATATTATTTGTGCTTTGGTAATTTTTGACCAAGGCATCACCTTTAGAAAAAGTGAAAATATGAACCTAGGAATTCATAACACCCTATTTATAGAGGAAACTTTGAAATCCTTCACCTTGTTTTAGTAAATTATACTATAATTGTGGTATATTCTCTAAAAGATAATATCTAGAATTCAAGATTTTGAACCCTAAATTTCCAAACATTTTAAAACACATGTCAATTTATTTTGATGATCTCCATACCCAATGATATGAAGTGGAAGAAATCCCTTAGTTTTTTTCTACCATGCTAATGAATATAGTGTAGTGAACCCTTTTTAAACCAATTTTCTTATCTTTATACTCTTCTTGACTCTTTTATGTCACATGGCATGATTATACTTCGACAAAGTTATGTTATATATGTGGTTGTTTCAAATCACCTGCTAAAGTACTATTATGTGGTTAATTGTTTCCCATTATTTAATACAATGTGAATTAGTGAGTTCTATACCTAAAACCTCCTTAAAATGATTACCCCATGACATTTACCTTGTATTTTTCATATAGGTTGATACCTATGAAAAATAATTTCTTAAATATTTGTCTAGGTAGTTTAACTCACCTTTGTTCACCCCATCACCCAAACAACCCTCTCCACCCCATACTCTATATTCCTAATGAAAAAATTACCCACCACATTATCAAGACTCTAAAAAAGTTTCAAAATGGAATATACCACACCCTCTAATATAGTGTGTCAACCATCTAAATTTAAAAAACACATATTTATCCTATAAAGCATCTATGAATTTCCTCTTTGGATATTTAATAACTAGTAAAATATAATGTAAGGGGTTAAGATACCTTGCCCCTTACATCAAATACCTCTAAAAAAATTCATGCACTTGAGAATTTTAAAAAACCCATGAATAATGGAAAGGGGTCTGAATAACCACTCTATGAGATACCTCTCAAAGATTTAATGAAAAAATTATATAACCAACACAATAAAATGTAAGATAAGAAAAAATGAAAAATAAACAAACATTATATAAATAATAAAGAGTATTATAAATAATATCAACAATTATCAAACAAAGAATAAAAAAATTGGATATTGAGCTCGCATATGTGACCCCCACTCTCAAGTTCTATCCTCCATAAAACCATGTCTTCATTGTGCATGAACCAGGGTAATGAAACACCTACACAAGAAATTATACCAACTATTTAGGATCTCAACCAAATATTCCATCAATGTTGTGTCATCCTTGATATGTGACTCTATACAGTCATTGAAAATGGATACCTTGTGAAGATATCAATAAAGCTGAGACATGTAGAAGATGCTGTGGATCATGTCTAGCCATGGTGGAAGTTATTAATAACATGACACTTTTCTAACACACTCCAAAACCTCAAAATTATTGACAAACCTGGGAGAAATTTTCCCCCATCATCCAAAAATATGCTCCCCTTGTGAGTGGAAACCTTATATTACACATGGTCTATGACATAAAAATCCATAGGTAGACACCTGTGATCTTTATAGGAAATTTGGAAGTCCTACACAACCTTTATCTTCTCATGAAACACATAGATATTATTCATCGTACTCTTCACCATAATTGGGCCAAGTACTAAAAAATCCCTATCCTTGGTCTAGTACTAATGATATCAACATGAATTTTAATGAAAATCTTAAAAAAATCCATAATTATGGATGATTGATAACTAATGTTTTATATAAACTCAACCAAAGGATGGTTCTGGACTAGAGATCCATCAAACGTGAAGATATAATCCTATAATATATCATTCAGTGTCTAGAAATTCCACACCATCTACCCATTTTTCCAGTGAAGATAACCAATGTCAAGGCATAGCTGGGAGAAAAAAGCGTTACACATTCCCCTATAGACTCATGAGGTGAATCAAAGATCCTCATTAGAGAAGTTGGATTTTGGTACCTTATAAAAACTTATCACTTTTTATGCATATATCTATACTATAATATCCATGAAACTCTACTAGAAAATGTGCATACTTTTTACATCATTCAAAAATTATCCAAATGACATCATATCATACTTGGGGTAGAGAAACTGGGTGAAAAAATCCATCGAGATGTCTTCCCACTTCCTATTATGGACCTAAAAAGGTTTCAAGAACCCAATAGGGACATAGTTCATTGCTTTAACCTTATAGCTAACCAAACAATGCATTAAAGACACTGTCAATGCCACATCATACCAAGGCAATAAATGTACCTCCTGAATCCATGATACATCTTAGTCGCACCTGGTTTCATCACTAAGGATGATCTATGAAACTCATGAATAAATCCCTCACACATGGGTATAGAACATACAACACCCCTTAAAATGACATACCATGTTATCTATCCACTACCCAATACTCTAGAGCATCACCATGTCCAAGACAGTTTTACATCACCTCAACCTCTATGTATCACTACTAAGAATCCTCTAATTAACTCATGAAAGAATATACCACCATAATATGGTATAAAAACCCTTTTCCACTAGCCTTATCTACTCTAAAATGAAAAGTTGTTAACACCACCATCTCCCTTTAAGCATACTCAAACAATCGATTGATATCTCCTTTCAAAATCATGATCAGTGAATTAGACACATCATTCAATTTTCCTAGGTTGTGATAGATGTCAAAATTTTAGTATATAATAAATGTTATCCACCGATGATAATGTATATTTATATCTCCTTGATTAAACACATACCTCACACAATTGTGGTCTATAAAAAATAAAGCACTCACCAATGAGATTATGTCCCAACTATTTTAGGTAAAACACTATTTTACCTATTCTAGGTCAGGTGTGGCATAGTTTCACTAGTGTTAATGTAATATCTTAGACCCATGAGAAATTATTTCCATATAATATATTATAATGTATCCCAATCCTAGATATGAAGCATCATTAAACACCACAAACATCACTACTTCCTCATAAACTCAAGTACACATGCATTGATCAACTCATTCTTTAAGTTATCAAATTCTATATAACACTAAAAAGTCCAGATGAAATCTTGGACCTTCTTGTTCAATACTATAAATAGGGTTTAAATCCAAGATAAATTGGAAATAGACTACCAATAATAGTCATCATGACCAAGGAATCTATAAACCACTACAAAATTATTGGGTTTGGCCCTAGAAAAAACTACTTAAATCTTCAATAGATCTATGGAAACACCCTTTAGATACACCACATTTTCAAATAAGTGTACCTCCCATATCCAAAACATTAACATCAATAACATCCCATAGAGATGATGGTTTGAAAGAATTAGAAAAATAACTCCATGACACTTCACATCTCCTCCTCTAACTTTGACTATATGACAATGTAATCAATGTAAAAAACTATGAAAATGTAATGAAACTAATGGGATAATGAGTTTCCGAGACCTATGAAAATTGATGGAACATTCATGGAAAATATGAACATGAATATAAACTCAAACTATCCATACATGAACAGGATGTAATACATTAGGATATCCTCGTCCTTTACCATCATTTGGTGACGTTTAGACCAAAAACCTACATTGTAAATCCAACCGTACACTTTTCAAAAATTAAAAAGGGTTTCTATTCATGAAATATGGTAACAGTTATTGAGAATCACTTGGTTAAACATTTGGTAGTCTACACATAGCCTCATATGATATTTTTCCTTTTTTAGAGAATAGAAGTAGAGCACACCTATTGGGTACACTAGGTTTAATTAACTCCCTTAACTATGAATTATTGATTGAGGATTTCAACTCATGAAACTATATGGGTTATATACTATAGAGAATAATAGAAATTAGATAGGTTATTAATTGTAACTCTATCCCAAACTCAAAATCTTTTTAAGGGGGTAATGTCACAATGTTGTAAGGGGATAAATTTAGGAACTACTCAATAACTATGATAATTTCCACGGCCTAATCATCCAGTTATAATTTTTATAACTTTGATAAGATAGTCTCCACATTCTTATCACCCATAAAATATTTATTATTTACATTGAAAATATCTTAATAGGCTTCCATGTTTGAGAACATGGCCCTCATCCAGAATAAATATTCAACCAAATGTATAGAATATAGCCCATCCATTACAAGGAAAAAAATAATCCATTTATATATATTTCAAGAAGAAATACCCCATCAATAGATGTTTCATCATTATCAGTCTACCCTCAAGACACCCATCAAATGATATAGGCTTCCCTTTAATTAGTGCGAATAACACTAGGGGAACTTAAAGTATCTCCACATACAATCCTAATGTGTGGACCAAAGATGATGTAAAAAATGAATGTAAACATCTAGAATCAAACAAATAAGAAACTAATGTGGATGATGAACTGAAAATATCCCAAAAAAAATCGTTCCTCTTTAGATATTTCACCTCTAAGGATGCATTTTTCTATGACTAATTACTCCACCTCATAGCTGATGGACTCCATGGTCACACTCCATTCTAGGTCCTTGAGGGATAGGACCATCATCAGTCTAGCCTCTTATTACTCCTTATTCTCTTGAATAGTCATAAGAAAGTTGAAATTACTAATAAAAAAACTCTAACTATCCTTGATATTGATACGATTTTAGGGGAATCTATTACCATTTTAGATGAAATGTGTCCTGGATTCCAATGATAAATTCACCTACCTGAGAGGCCAGGAATTGATATTGATGCGGACCATGACTTTAATTGGAGTAACATAAAATCAAAGGGACCTAGGTAATTTTTCAAGAATAATATCCCCTAGAATATTGTTAATCAAACTATCAATGATGGTTCCATACCAGTTTAAACCTCAATTACCTCGACCCTCATGAACCCACATCAGAAGCTGTTCCCAATAAGAAGCTTTGTGGGAATCCTTCCAAAGACACCCTTCTTTATAAATTCATCCACTCAATCACATCCAACTCATTTTATGCCTCCATGTATATAGGATGCATAAATGGAGTGATTATATATTTAATCTCTAGAAAAAACACCTCTTCAAGATACCATGCTTGATCCTCCTCTTTTGGAAAATGACTAGGGGATATATAAAGAAGGTTATTGATCCTGATACCAAGCTCCCTCATGATCTGACTCTCCTACCAAAGGGAGATAATTTGTAACTTATTCAACTACCTCATCATCAATTAAAACGACTCCAAATAATTTCACTTCTAGAAATCATCCAAGGAAAAATATTCTTCTTTCCATGTTTTATGGTATTGTTTCAACCATGAATGCACTTCCCCTTATATTTGAATGATCAATAATAAAACCCAGTACTCATCCTAGGGTCGAATCAAGCTAAAGGAAATCTCAAGCTCATACAACCAATGCTATATCTCTAAATTAGATATTATCCCATCATACATTTCCAAACTCTAACACTGGAATGAAAACAAGGTATTCTATTATAATTTTTTCCTAGAAAATCCTTGGAAACACCAAAAATTACTAACCCAATAAATCTTATCTCTCAACCAAAATCTTTGATATAATTGAATCATGATCCCCCTCAACTAGTTACCCTTAAAGGTTCGAAATTAGGGGAATGAGAGACCCTAGATGGATGCCAACAATAGGACTAGGGTTTATAACTATCCCCAGGGGTATACAACCTATCATTGAAGGAAATACCCTAATAATAAAAAACAAGGACAATAGAAAATATTGATACCATCGATCAACACCATACGATAAAAATATAAAAGAACCACCATCTAACTATTCATGTAAGGAGGTATAAAGGGAAATCCTAAGTTAGTAACTATATATAAACTCCAATATCTTACTAGGTAATGTATTTCATGTTCTCTGAATCAATCCTAGAATCCTATAAATAGTTTTTATATACATTGTTTGAGCATAACATGTATACTAGGTATTATTTTACCTATGTTCTATTGTGTAAATCTAATAAGATAATACTAATTATCTAGTAAATAAACAAAATAAAAAACCTAGATAGGTCAACTACCAAATCCTAGTATCACCATGGGCCACTCACTAAATATCAATTCTATTATAGTAAAATAACATCTAGAGAATATAAATAAGGAACCCCAAAACATCTTCCCACTGATCATATATTTGAAAACTCATCAGTATACATATATCTCATATTCAAGGTAGTAAGTTATCATGAACATGAAGGACATCAACCACATTCCCTCCTCCAACCATCCCTGACCCCCATTGAAAATCAAAATAACTTGCACTACAAACAAAAATATTTCATCAATATGAACAATCACCAACTAAGATATCATCACAAGGCATTGAATCTAACTAAGATATCACCACTAGGAATCACCACATACCAAATCATTATTAGAAGGAATTACCACCGTATAATTCATTATCACAATAAATCCCCACAAACTGAGCCCACATAACTAGAAATTACCACCAATTGATCCATCCTCACTACTACTAAAGAGAGAGTGGGGGAAATAACATGGGAGTCAAACCCTTATTGGGTGTCTCTTGAAATACTCGACTCAAGAGGGGTGAATATTAAAATAATAAGAAAATATACAAATGATATCTATAAAAGACACCCTATTATTCGACATCAATGTGAATTATCATATCCCACTATACACCAACATCACCTGGAAAAACCTGCAACTAACTACTGTGACCATAAAATTAAACCCACAAAAATAACCACCCACATTCTACAATTTCCCCCTTTTTTATAGATCCAACCAATTCAAATATTTTATAATTTATTTACCTTATTCTTCATAATAATAATTATGTTTTGTATTTTATGAAAAACTATATCCAAGAATAACCCCTATTCAATTTTATCCATTTTCCATTTTATTCCAACCATTTTCTACCATTTTATTAGTCGGAGTGAGTAACTCAAGTGTGGGGTGAATTTATTTCCCAATAAAACTCTCTATTAAAAACTTGTTCATATAAAATCCAACAATTTAAAATAAAATCACCAAGTTAATCAAAAGAGTAGTTTAATGTAGTTTTTGCCTTTCAAAATATTATTCAAAGCTTGATTACTGATCAGTTAAAAAAAATAAAAATTAATATAACTTTTTAAATAAATTTACTGAATCGAATGATTATATAAACACTATTTAATATTAATTATCAAAGTTCCATTTTTATCTTAAAAACAAATATAGTTAAATTATTTGAAAAGGATGAAATAAAAAAAACACATAATGGAATAAAAAAGGGGTTTAGTCTAAATTTGAGGCTTAATCCACTCCACTTGGAAATAAACCATTTCTAAGAATATTATATAAATATAATCTGATCTACAACCAAGATCGTGTATTTTAAAATAGCATAAAAGATTTCAAAGATATGTAGGGACCTATTCTATAAAAACCATGGGAAGAAAATAACTTAGGGAACACAAGGACCTCTTCCAAAACACTTGTGCATATACAAATAAAAATAAAGTGAAGAGAATATATTTTATTATCAAGTTATAGTGAAGGAGACAATGTGTGTTGATAAATAATAAAAATAACACACTATTAAAAATTAAATGCAATAAACATAAAGAGTAATCTATAGGATAATTAAAAGATAGTGTTTCTTAGTTTGATCTTCTCTAGATGCTCGAGTCTTATCAAATGTGTCTTGGAGAGGAGATCAAGACATTTCTATAAAAATAACAGTAAAATAGAGAATTATAAAGATATTTTTGTTCTGAATGATGGAAATCATATGGATGTTTGATGTACTCCACTTTTCCATATTCAAAATATAGGAAGTATGTTGCATGTAATCTCTCATATAATGATCCTTCTAGTATTCAGAAAGTTTTTTTTATTTAATCCATAATGTAAAACTACATGAGGAATACTTATTTGAATATATAGTGCTGAATAATGGAGTGTCCATTTGAAGAACAATTATATTGCTCTTCATCATTATTATACTAAGGTATGAAATATAATTTAATGATTCCATGAAATAGTTTGGAATAATCATTAAAATAATCCATAGCATTAACATCAATAATATATCTATTGGGAGTATTAAATTAAAATTTCCCAAAAAAGAGATGATGGGTCAAATTGGTAGTGACTCATGTCTAGCGGTGAGTCAGGGCAATGGTGAGTCAGGTTGGTGGTAGGTCAGGATAGTAGTGAATCATGTTCTATAGTGATTTGTATACAATGACGACTTTTCTGATGGTAGGGTATCTTCACCAGTGACTTTTCTGATAGTAGGTCATTCCTGGCGGTGACTCTTATTTGGAGGTGACTCATTCCTGGTGATGGGTCATCTTCAATGGTGAGTCATTCCTAGTAGTGACTACTTTCTGACAGTGGTTCATTCTCAATGGTGATTCATTCTCAGTAGTGATTCATTCTTTATGGTGACTCATGATCAACGGTGAGTTGAGTCAAGCTGTGACTCAACTCTTGCAGTACGTAAAGTATGAAGGTAGTTCTTTTCAACACTTAACAAAAAATTTCATCATATTTATTTATATTATAAAATGATACCATAAAATAGTAAATTCATTAAAAACATAATTAAAATTCTTTTTTGATCCTTAAAATGATGATTCCAATAATTTCCCTTTTTGATGATCATAAATCATGGCATTTTATAATCCATTTATAGAAAAATATTTGGCATAAAATAGATATTCTTAATACTTTAAAAGGCTAATGTAAGGGTTTGAACATAAATTTAATCTTTAAAATATAATGAGAATAAATAAATATGGTATCATAAATATAGTATCAAGGAATAAAATTAATGTAAAATAAAAGGCTCATAATTAGTCTTCAAATAAATTCCATATTTATTATACCCCTTTTGGTATTATCAAAAAGTGACAATAATTTACTATAAATGGAAAATAATAAAAGTATGAGTTGTAAGAGACATTCCATTAAATTTAAAAGTGATTTCATTAAGTCCAAAAGGAAATATAAAATAATTCCCTATTAAAGAAAAAATTCCAACCTCAACCACTCTCAACATAGGTACACAAATTAGTTGGTGATTTTCCCTTGTATGGGACAAGGGGCACATAGGTAGAAGATGAGACTGAGGTAACCAAAGTAGTGGTAGTAGTGACAGAGGTAGAAGGGGGTGGATCTCAGATAATTGCTGGCTGAATATATAGAACTAATTTCCTAGAAAAACAATTGAGAGGCTAAAATTGAGCAGGAAAATGAGAATTTGGATTCTAGATAATAGATGCTCTGAAATTATCAAGGTTAGTGACTGGAGTAGTCAGATGAGCAGTAAATATAATTGTATCATGAGCCAATACTACTATACCAGAAACATGAAAGAAGGATACATCATATTTATGAAGCCTATAATGATGTTTCCTCATCATTCCATGGCATTGAATAAGTCCAAATTTTCCTCTATATAAATCTAAAGAACAAGTTTCATTTCTCTCAAATGACTAAAATGTTTCATAAAATCTCTTAAAACTAGTGGAATACTAAGGTTCTCAGTAGGAAACATAAAGTAGGAGTTCAGTTCATTCTTTGTGTAGATCCTAGAAAGATAAACTTTTATGAATTTGTTTATTATTTCTAGATATTCTTTGAATTCATTTAGTAATTCCCTTTCCATCTTATAAATATAATAACTATTATGTATGATCTACCTCAAAATCTCTCATAGAGTAGTAAGGACATATCCTAAAATAGTATGAAGTTCCTCTCTAACAATTTATCCACAAATAGTTATATATCAAGAGAAGCATAGGGAGGTGTGTAAGAACCCGGTTCTTCTTCTTGCGGTACAAGTTTCTTATTTTCCTTTTTTCCTTTAGGAAAATGGAGAAAAATCTCAAAATTTGTGACTACACACCGTGTAATTTTCCACACACCTTGTACTTTGGCTGTGTGGGATGAGTATACTGGGCGTGTAGGCCCGTTGGCAATAAAGGGTGTAAAAACTGACTACACGCCGTGTATAGGGTATTTACACGCCATGTATTCAGTCGGCATGGGAATAGTAAGGTGGTGGAGGTAGCCGCCAGCAGAGCAACAGTACACGCCGTGTAATCGGGAATACACACGGTGTACTCATGTTGACAAGTGAACAGTTCAACGATGAAAAAGTAGCTTCTAGAGGAACAGTTATATGATGGAAAGTACATGCCGTGTACTTGGGAGTACACACTATGTACTTTTTTTGCTTAAAACGTGCAGTATCCTCCTCTATTCACAAAGGAAGCTTAGAATTCCGGAGGAGCTCAGGAGGATGGCCAAACCTTGGAGGATCAACCGATCGTGCACCAGGAATCCGTTTCTGCTTCTGTCGATCACGTTGGAACCATACAAGTAAGCTCTCCCCTCTCCTTACGCTGTTCTTACCAATTCATCCTCTATGGGAAGTTATTTACGTTTTAATGGGAATTATATTATCCCAGATTTACATTGTTTTTGGACAATACGGGAGGCGTCGTTCACGTATACCGATCAGAGATGATCGAGGTAGGTGGTCTGGTGTTTAAATTCCAACTGCTATGTGTTTTGTGTACCATTGTGATACGCACCCATGTTGGGGGTGTCGTATAGCTGAGGCCATGTGTAATTAAATACCTAGAATTGTATTGGTAGTTTAATGAATATGTATAACTGTTGTTTGGGATCACTTCTTGGATCCAGGACCACCCCGGGGGTGCATTTCTCTGTTTATCCATTTGGCAAGGATACCCGAGGGTATGCCATGATTATGTTGTGCATTGATTTTTATTGAGAGAAAATTTATATAAATGATTGCTATGTGTTTGGCTTATCCCAGTTACCAGGTTCTATTTTGCCTGAGGGAAAGGTTCTATTTTTCCTGAGAGCAAGGCCTGAGAGAAAGGTTCTATTTCGCCTGAGGGCAAGGCCTGAGGCCAAGGTACTATTCCACCTGCGGGAAAGGCCTGAGGGAAAGGTTCTGTTTCTAATGAGGTAAAGGTCTGAGGGAAAGGTTCTCTTTTGCTCGAGGGAAAGGTCGAAGGGAAAGGTTATGAATGGCCCGAGGGAAAGTTTCTGTTTATCCAGTGGGCAGTGCATTTTTAATATAATTCAATTATGTGGAATTGATAAGTAATAATTGAAATTGAAATGAAACTATTAATGATAGTAACTCTTGAGTACTTACTAGTTTACTGCATTTACTTTTGAACACTGCTGTTGCACATTATCACGGACAATTGGGAACGAGCCTTTAGTGGTTTCCTATTGGGATTAATCTCTCACACCCTGTTTGGGTCATGTCTTCGGCCCAAACAGATTACATTTCTACAGGTGTGGATAAGGGAAAGGGTCTCTATACAGGTACCTGATTGTAGCAGAGGAGTGGGAGGGCATGAGACCGAGCTTCGGCTTGTAATGATGCTACGTTCTGTTTACTCTACTTTGTTGTGTTTAGCTGTACCTCGTACTTTGAGTTGTATTATATTGTAATGTACTACAATGTATCCTGTTCTGGCTACTTTCATTGAATTAGTGACATGCTACATCTTTATATATATGAATGCTGGTTCTCTTTTAATTCAGTTGTTCATTTCAGTTGCATATTGTTTACTGCTTACGCTATTATATGTTTTTTATATTTTATTATGCTACACGACACTTTGACAAACGAGGTCATAGTTTCCCCACTATCAGACCTGGGCCCTCACTACTAGTCGGAAGCCTCTGGCATTTGGGGAAATGAGCTTGAGGTCATGTGACCAACTGGGTTTGGGGCACCCGTTGAGTGGCACTTGGATCCAAGATGTTACAGAGTGGTATCAAAGGAGGTTCCTTTATTTGACTTACTATTTGGAGCCTTAGTTAGGGATAGGACAGAACTGGTAGTTGGTAATCAGTTGTGCCTGGGAGTAGCTAACTCATGTACAAGTAAAATCCAGTCTACCTCGTTTATGGAAATTTTTCTGATTTTTCACTATTACAGTTGATTTGATTATCACCATTGGGTGATGAAGTTGTGGTGTGATGTTTATATTTTATACATGGGTTATATTTAGTTACAACCCTATAAGATGAGGTTATGCCATCTCATACATCATTTAGGCACATTCTAGATATAACATGTCATGAATTATTCCATGCCATGTAGGTGCATTAGAAATTTCATGTTGTTGTGATAGTTGTTGTGCTAGAAAAGCACGCTGTTGTGATAGCTGATTTGATAAATACCTGTTATTTGATAGGGTATTGTTATGTGAGGTTTTGATAGAATGAATGCCAAACTTTTGTTTTTTGGGGAGTATGGGCCCTCAATTACCAGAATTTGGTGGATCATTAACATGTTTACTTGTTATAACATATGTAAGAGGCCAAGATTCGATTCGCGGGGATTATGGGCCCTCATGGATCGGAATTTGACACTTATATGTTTGTTACAATATTTTCTAGGCTCCGGACAAGTTTCTAAGACCTACTGTCTGAAAAACCCAGCATACATGCCATGTAGTTCTATGGACACACGTCGTGTGTTCTTCTATTCGAGAAGAAATGATAACTTTTTGATTACACTCCGTGTACCAACTGTACACACAGTATAGTATCTTCCCGTGTCATAGACCGTGTGGGCGGGGAAATGGGGTAGAAAATGGATTGGGACAAACATGTCGTGTACCAACTGTACACACTGTGTAGTGTTGACCTAGTGTCCTCCCGTGTAACTAAAAACATGGATGAAGGAAATATTTTCTTGTACACGCCATGTCAATGATGAACACGCCATTTAGTGTAACCTGGGGACCCGGATGTGTAGCTAACAAACACGGGTCGATGCTACCTCTTCTTGAAACACGCCGTGTACCTGTGGGACACGCCGTGTAGTCTTGACCGAGGAAAGACCATGTGGACCTGGCCGTGTGGCTGGGAAGACAGAGTGGTGTACACATCGTGTGCGGGTATAACATGCCGTGTAGTATCAGTTGAGTGGTCAGCAGTGTCACTAACAACACTGGCAGTTGGAAATTAAGCTCTACACTCTGTGTCTATCTGGGAAATTCCATGTAGTCTCGTTTAATGGAGATCCATGTGGATAATCCATGTAGAGGGACTCGGGTAGGGAGGAAAATGAAAGTACACACCGTGTGTGTGGACAACACACCATGTGTTTTGGGGTGTTACACGACCAGTTTTGGTGGAGTACACACCTATGTGAATGAATTTAGGAAGCACGTCGTGTAGTAATTATACACGCCGTGTAGTCTTGTTTTGTAAAACTCGAAAGTTTCTTTTCCTTGTTCCCTTCTTACACTCATTGTTTTCAATCCTTGACAAACCTCGATCTATGGTGTTCGTTTGAACTTGTAGAGTCATGTCACTGAGACGACCTCAAGTTATTCTCTAGGAGAGAGGCAATGAGTATACTCTAGATATGGTAGGCCATGGTCTACTAATGGATCCTCCAACTGAGCCAGATGCAACACCAGCCATTATACCGGACACAAGTGCTGATGCACAGTTCTGTGAAGGCTTCATACGGTTTATGCAGACCTTCCAGGGAGCACCACAGACCGCCACATCTATGGAAGAGCTGAAGCATATCTTCCAACAGAAGAATCCACCTACTTTTTCAAGGGATGGTGGAACCCAGGCTACAGAGTCTTGGATGGATTCTATGAAGACTATTTTCGAGCATCAAGATATGCCTCCAGGATGGAGGGTCAAGCTCGCTACATACATACTGCGTGATTCCTCCAAGAGGTGGTGGGATGTTACTACCCAGTCAGAGCATCAGAGAGACATGGCGTGGGAAGATTTTCAAGCAGTATTCTATGACTTTTTATTTCTTGAGATGCTACGAGAAGATCGAGCTTTGGAGTTCATGAATCTGCAGCAGGGCTCCATGTTGGTGATGGACTATTATGCCTGCTTCACCGAGCTTCAGCGTTTTGCACCAGTTCTGGTGGGAGATGAGATGCCGAGGGCTCGACTCTTTGAGGTGGTCTTAGGTATGTCATCTGAGAATTGGTGAAAATTTTTAGGTTTCCTACTGTACATGCTATTGTGAACAAGGCATTGATTACTGAGAGGAACTTGCAGGAAGCTAGTGGTGCAGGCCAGGGCGGTTCAGCACCAGTTTCTGGTACTAATTCTACTGGTAAGAGGAAGAGGTAGATTTATTTCTTTCATGGTGGCAGTACTAGCCAAAGGAATTCTACTGGTGGTCTGGTAATGTGCTACCAGTGTGGTAGAGAGATGCACAAGAGACCACAATGTCCACATGACCCAGTGGAATGCCGAGCTTGTAACAAGATGGTTCATCTACAGCATTTCTGCAGGGCGATTCTACCAGTGGCTAGTGAGAGGGGTTCTGTGCAGACTTCGTGTATAGGAGTAGGGCAAGAAGCTTCTTTCTAGTTAATAAATTAGGATACGTCAGGACGTATAGGCAGAGGTGGTGGTCATGGCCATGGTAGCCAGACACCAGGAACTCAGAGACAGCAGGGCGGGTCAGCTCCGGGTATCCAGGCTGTGTCGTAGGGCCACAACACTGGGTAGGCATATGCAGTGCAACAAACCCAAACTGAGCAGGATCCCAGACCTTCCACTGTCAGAGGTACTATTCTAGTTACTTCTGTTTTATCTTCAGTACTTTTCGATACAGGTGCTACACATAGTTTAATATTTCTTCCCATTTTAGAGAGCCTTGGGCTCTATGTTTCTTCTTCTTCTGATGTTATGATGCTAGACACTCCATTGGGAATTAGAACGACTGGTGTGCGTCAATGCAGGGAGTTCCCCCTTGAGGTTGGTGGGTGTCACATTATATGGTACCTCTATGTCTTAGAGATGACAAACTATGATGTCATTTTTGGGATGGACTGATTGGTACCCTTTCGAGACTTTGTAGATTTCTATCATCGCATGGTGAGTTTCACGTCAGAAGAGGGTGGAGAGTTTCTATACAAGGGCGAGTGGGATGTCTAGGCGAGCCGAGCTGGACCTGAGCATCATGGGAGTAGTGGTGTGACAGCCCTTATTGAGAGTTTATATCTGGATGATCAGGGGACTTGTCAAGCAAATTTCCCTCCATTAGTTGATCATTTCAGGGATGTCTTCCCATACAACTTTTCAGGTCTACCTTTGGAGAAAGAGGTGGATTTTTCTATTGAGCTTTTTTTAGGAGCGGCACCGGTGTCCATTACTCCTTATAGGATGGCTACACCAGAGTTGCAGGAGCTCAAAAGACAGTTAGAGGAGTTACAGACAAAGGGTTTCATCCAACCCAATACTTCTCCTTGGGATTCTCCTGTACTTTTTGCGAAGAAGGAGGACGGTACCCTCAGACATTGTGTGGATTATCCGAAGCAGAACCAGTTGACGGTCAAGAACCGATATCCCTTTCCAAGGATCAATGATCTTTTTGGTCAACTTCTCGGAGCACGAGTGTTCTATAAGATTGATTTGAGATCTGGAAATCATCAGTTACGCGTTAGACCAACAGACATACCGCTCATTTCTTTTTGGAGCAGATATGGTTTATAAGAGTACTTGGTTATGCCGTTTGGACTCATGACCGTGCCAACAGTTTTCATGGCTCCAATTAATCGTGTGTTCCACCTTTATCTAGATTCCTTTGTGGTAGTCTTCGTGGACGATATCTTGGTGTACTCTCACACTCAACATGACCATGATACCCATCTTGAGATCATTTCTGGTACACTAAGAGAGAATTATCTATATGCTAAGCTCTCAAAGTGCCACTTTTTGATGGACCAGATACACTTTTTGGGTCATATCATCTCATAGGAAGGAGTTGCGGTAGACCTAGAGAAACTGAGTGTAGTAGTTTCCTGGGAGCAGCCTAAAAATGTGTTTGAGATACATATTTTCTTGGGGCTAGCTGGTTACTACAGGAATTTTATACAAGAATTCTCCCACTTAGCAGCACCGTTGACGGGTTTGACTAAGAAGGGTGTGAATTTTGTTTGGTCAGAAGCTTGCGAGACATCCTTTTTGGAGCTGAAGGGAAGGTTGACATCAGCACCAGTCCTGATACTTCCAGAGCAAGGGAAGATCTATATAGTTTACTGTGATGCATAAGGTATTAGGCTGGGAGCAGTGTTGATGCAGGGCAATTGAGTTGTTTCATACGGGGCTCAGAAGTTGATGCCACATGAGAGGAATTACCCAAAACATGATCTCGAGTTGGTTGCAGTTGTTCATGTGTTACGCTATTGAATACATTATCTCTTGGGAGAGCGTTTTTTGGTTTTCACTGACCACAAAAGCCTCAAATATATCGTTACGCAGCATGACTTGAACCTGAGATAGTGAAGATGGGTTGAATACCTTTAGTCCTTCAACAATGATCTTTTTTATACACCTGGTAAAGGTAATACAGTAGCTGATGCACTGAGTAGGAGGACTCAGATGCAGGCAGTGTAGGAGGTCAGTGGTGAGTGACAGCTTATGGCTTTGTTCTCTGTGATGAATTTGGAGGTGAACGACATTCAGAGGAAGACCTATCTTTCTTCCTTAATTGTGAATTCTACCCTAAGGGATAGAGTAAGGATGAGATAACTATCTGATTCAGAAGGCCTAGTTCTATGGGAGTCAGTGGAAAATTAGGAACCTCCTCCTAGATGGACGATAGACGATGACGAGGTACTACGTGTCCATGGAAGAGTGTGGGTTCTAGGGGACATATGCAAAGAGATGATGTGGTAGCTTCATGCTTTATCTTGTGAAGTTCATCTTGGGGTTACCAAAATGTACCGTGACTTAAGACGTCAGTACAGGTGGCCGAGTATGAAGAGAGAGGTAGCTGGTTTTGTTATAAGTTGTTCCACCTGTCAGTAGGTGAAGGTGGAGCATCAGAGGCCAGCTAGGCTATTACAGCAGTTACCCATTCCAGAGTGGAAATGGGATGATGTCACAATGGATTTGGTGACCGGGTTTCCGAGGTCACCTCGAGGCAATGATGTCGTGTGGGTTTTTGTGGACAGACTCACGAATGTATCTCACTTTTTGCCGATCAAGGAGACCTTCGGTGTTGACGATCTTGGAAATTTGTATATCCGAGAGGTATTAAGACTTCATGGGGTTCCTCGTTCTATCATTTCTGATAGGGACGCACATTTTACGTCTCTTTTATGGAAGAGTTTTCATAGGGAACTAGGTACACAGGTGCTTCTGAGCACAACGTACCACACTCAGACTGATAGCCAGTTAGAGCATATGATACAAGTGCTAGAGGAAATTCTATGTGCCTACGTCTTGTACTTTGGGGGCTCTTGGGAAAAGTATATACCCCTAGTCGAGTTTTCTTATAATAATAGTTTTCAAGAAACTATTGAGATGCCACCTTACGAGGATTTATATGGTAGGCTATGCTGATCACCTTTGTGCTTGTTAGAGGCAGGTGAGGCAGCTTTTCTAGGACAACATCTCATGCAGGAGACTTCTGAGAAGGTCCAGTTGATTCAGAAGAGGATGTATACTGCACAGTATCGTCAAAAATCTTATGCTAATCACTGAAAACGACCCTTAGAGTTTGTGGATAGGGATCAGGTTTTCTTGCGTATTTCGCCGAGGTTGGGACACAGACGGATCAGGAGACAGGGTAAACTTTCACCGAGGTATGTGGGGCCATTTGATATTCTGGATAGAGTCGTGATGGTTGCCTATTGGTTGCAGTTACCAAAGAGGTACTAGGCCATCCGCGACGTCTTCCATGTATCTCATCTACGCCGTTATCATTCAAACCCGTCTCATGTCTTTCAGCCTGAGGATATTGAGCTTAAGATCGATAAGTCCATTGAGGAGCATCCGATTCGTATCGTTGATAGGAGAAAAAAGTTTCTCCAAGGTAGTTCATTTACTCTCATACAGGTGCTATGGAAGTATAGCTAAGTGCAGGATGAAACCTAGGAGTGGTGGACCGACGTACTTGCTCAGTGGCCAGAGTTATTCTGAGATTTATCTTTGCCACCCTTGGAAGGGAAATTCGGGGATGAATTGCTTTAAGGGGGGAAGTTTGTAAGAACCTGGTTCTTCTTCTTGAGGTACGAGTATCTTATTTTCCTTTTTTCCTTTAGGAAAATGGGGAAAAATCCAAAAATTTGTGACTACACGCCGTGTACTTTTCCACATGCCATGTACTTTGTCTGTGTAGGATGAGTACACAGGGTGTGTAGGCCTGTCGGTAATTAAGGGTGTGAAAACTGACTACACGACATGTATAGGGTATTTACACACCGTGTATTCAGTCGGCAGGGGAATAGTAAATTGGTGGAGGTAGCCGCCAGTGAAGCGATAGTACACGCCATGTAATCAGGAATACACGCCGTGTACTCATGTCGATAAGTGAACTGTTCAACGACGAAAAATTAGCCGCCAGAGGAACAATTAAATGATGGAAAGTACACACCATGTACTTGGGAGTACACACAGTGTATTTTGTTTTTTTCACTTAAAATAGGTAGTAGCCTTCTCTATTCACATAAGAAGCTTAGAACACTGGAGGAGCTCAGGAGGATGGCCAAACCTTGGAGGATCAATCGATCGTGCAATGGGAATCTGTTTCCACTTCTATCGATCATGTTGGAACCGTACGGGTAAGATCTCCCCTCTATTTGCGTTGTTCTTACCAATTATTCCTCTAAGGGAAGTTATTTACATTTGAAATAGAATTCTCTTATCCCAGATATACATTGTTCTTGGACGATACAAGAGGCGTCGTTCACGTATACTGATCAGAGATGATCGAGGTAGGTGGTCTGGTGTTTAAATTCCAACTGCTGTGTGTTTTGTGTAACACTATGATACACACCCATGTTGGGGGTGTTGTATGGATGAGGCCTTGTGTAATCAAATACCTATAATTGTATAGGTAGTTTAATGAATATGTATAATTGTTGTTTGGGATCACTGCTTGGATCTAGGACTACCCCGGGGGTGCGTTTCTCTGTTTAGCCATTTGGACAGGATACCTGAGGGTATTCCATGATTATGTTGTGCATTGATTTTTTTTGAGAGAAAATTTATATAAATTCTTTCTATGTGTTGGGCTCGGCCTAGTTACTAGGTTCAATTTCGCCCGAGGGAAAGGACTGAGGGCAAGGTTCTATTTTTCCTGAGGGCAAGGTTTTATTTTGCCTGAGGGCAAGGCCTGAGGGCATGGTAATATTCCTCCTGAGGGAAAGGCCTGAGGGCAAGGTTCTGTTTCTCCTGAGGGAATCGCCTGAGGGAAAGGTTCTCTTTCGCCTAAGGGCAAGGAATAAGGGAAAGGTTTTGAATGGGCTGATGGAAAGTTTCTCTTTAGCCTGTGGGCAATGCATTTTTAATATAATTCAATTATGTGGAATTGATAAGTAATAATTGAAATGGCAATGAAACTGTTACTGATATATACTCTTGAGTACTTACTGGTTGACTGCATTTACTTTTGCACACTACTGTTGCACATTATCACTGATAGTTGGGAATGGGCCTTTGGTGGTTGCCTACTGGGATTTATTTCTCACACCCTATTTGGGTCATGTCTTCGGCCCAAACAGATTACATTTCTACAGGTGTGGATAAGGGAAAGGGTCCCTATAAAGGTACCTGATTGTAGCAGAGGAGTGGTAGAGCATGGCACCGAGCTTCGGCTTATGATGATGCTGAGTTCTGTTTACTCTGCTTTGCTGTGTTTAGCTGTACCTCATACTTTGAGTTTTATTGTATTGTAATGTACTGCAGTGTATCCTGTTCTGGCTTCTTTCATAGAATTAGTGACATGCTACATTTATATATATATGACTGCTGGTTCTCTTTTACTTCAGTTGTTCATTTCAGTTGCATATTGTTTACTTCTTTCGCTGTAGTATGTTTTTTTTATATTTTATTCCACTGTGTTACACTATGACAAATGAGGGCATAGTTTCCCCACTATCAGACCTAGGCCCTCGCTGCTAGTTAAAAGCCTATAGCATTTGAAGAAATGCACTTGAGGTCATGTGACCAACCGGGTTCAGGGAACCCGTTGAGTGGCACCCGGATCCAGGACGTTACAAGCTGGATCACTAAAACTAGAATACATAAAAGACAAAGTCTCCAAATTCTCTAATAAGGCTAAAATAGTGGCAAAAAGAAGTCCTCATCTCATCCATAATAGACCTAAATGTATCTATCTCACTGAATAACCGCTTGTTATCTATCTTAACCTCATGGACATGATGGATCATATTTGGATAAATGTGACACACCACATGTTCAAAATGATGTCTAGAATCATGATCACCTAGTTATGTGATTGAAAGTGTATGAGTCCTAAAAAGCATACCTAAATTAAATAGAATAATCTCACTGAAAGATTCCAAGCGAGCTCTAGAAATAGTTTCAACTGGTGTAGAAGGACAAACAATAAAAAAAGGTGAAAAAACTCTCTCACTAGGTAAAATAAGAACATTTTCTAGCATAGGTATGATAGGAATAGATAAATAAAACCTATCAATCTATCCTACATAATATTTCATCTCAACCATGGATCCATTTGGATCAATATCATCTTGAAATGGGAAAGAGGTTTACCATTCTTTGGTTTAATGCTCTCATCAAAATCAAAATTAGAATACTCTAAACCAAGTCTTAGATATCATATGAATCTCTCCCACTCATAAAAAATAGATACATCCAACCTAGATGAATAAATAAATATAAGACAAACATTTCCACTATCCACATGATCAAATTGAAGACTGATAAAACATGGTGTTTCCTCTCCCTCAACTGATGCTCTAATCTTATTGCTGTCAAATTCGTCAAAATATCGATCAAATGTTGTTCTCCCCTCAGAACTAGAAGAAATAAACGAAATTGAAGAGGAAATATGTTCCTGAGTCATCTTGTGATCACCAGGACCAACATGGTTAGATCCACCATCACTGCCATCTCTATAACCATCTCCAACATCTTCATCAGTTTCAATACATTCTTTATCTTTATCATTTTCTTCCTCTTTTGCACCATTACTTTTACATCACCATTTTCATCATCAAAGACATAGAAAACTTCCTTAGAATATTTTTATGAAAATCTCTTGAACTATTTACCCTTTGAAACCTCAGTTTCCTCATCATTATCATCCTTATCACATAAAATAGTTTCTCTAATAGTTAGAGATCTAAGAGGAATGACTGGACCAAAAGTGATAGCTGGACTCTTAGGTACATCAGAGTCATTACTCTCCCAAACTAAAAATTCATCCTCTTTAACAGCTTATTCTTTATCTTTATCAGAATACTCCACCACCTCATTTGGATCCAGGCTAGGATCAATGTGGTTCTTTGGTATACTAGGGTGATCAATAGGATTAAAATCCTCATATAACTTTTCAAAATCATCAACCCACTTTCTCAACCACAGGTTACTGTTTATCTTCACTATCTTATAGATATATTTGGTAAAGAAGAAACCTACACACTTCACCTCAAATTATTTATCTTTAGTAACTATCCCATATTCCTCAAGCATGGAGAAAATAAAATTTTGATAAATAAGGGAGTTTGAACTAGAACATGTCTTGCACATTTCCATCATATACACCATCAAATATATACACTTTGATTTTTTATCCTATTTTCATAATGTATAGCATATATTAATACTATAATATCATCATGATAAAGTATCCTTTTCATGGAAAATACATGTGATGTATAAACTTGAACAACAATCAGCACTCACCATCTAACTTGGTTGCAACAGGTATCCTTAAAGTTTCATCTCCTGTAAGCTCTCCCAAAGAATTATCATAAAAAAATAATCTCTATCACTAAGAATAAATCCTTGTTAGTCATTTGAAACTCCTTCTTGAGGTACTTCAAAACTTATAGGCCATTATTTTAAAGAGAAAACTAAGTTTTTTTTCCATTTATCATGCTTTGAATAAAATTTTAATGTCCCCAAAATCTAAACATTACATTCTAATAAAAATGACGTACCAAACTAGGATAGAATGATATCTCATTATTCAAGAATCAATCTTCTCATCCCTTGTCCTAGATCACTTTAAGAAACATTTATTTGCTGGAAAACAACCATTCAACATTCATTTCCTTCTCAACAACAAATATATAATTTTTTAGTTAGGGGTATTGGAACTCAACTATATGTACACTCAATTATCCTCTTGGATTATTCAAAGGATGCGAATCTTTAGTATTTGAATTAAAAAGTCTCTTCACTAAAACCATTGCAATAGAGATGGAAGTTTTAGGCAAGGATGAGAGAATAAAAACAGTTGAGAGAGAAAAGGCCACAAAGAGGTTTGAAAGGAAAGAGGTACACTAGAGAGAGTGTGTTGAAATTATACTAAGGCCCAAATTTATATCATTTTGGGATTTGAAAATAAAAAATAAAAAATTAAACATTCAAATTAAAAATAAATATAATTAAATCACATATAAAATAAAATTTTCATTAATGGATTAAATCCAATGATGGGTAATTTCCAACAATGGGTAATTTCTAACAGTTGGTAATTTACAATGGTGGGTAATTTTCAACTATGGATTCTTAAAGTTAAATTTTAACCAAAATTTATCATCCCTAGTTTATGTTTTATGAATTTTAATCTCTCATAATTCAATGGATTAGTAAAGATATCAACAAGATGATGTTAAGTTCCTATGAATTAAAGAGTTATATAACCCTTTTGAAAATGATCTCTCAAAAAATGATTTCTTATATCAATGCGATTTGTTTTAGAGTGAGACACAAGATTATTAGAAATATTTATTATACTTATGTTGTCACAATTTATAGGCATATGTATGAAATTATATCCATATTCTAGTAGAGTGTGTTTCATCCAAAACATTTGAGTGCTACAACTACCAAAAACATTATATTTATCTTTAACAGTAGACATTGAAGCATAGTTTTGTTTCTTACTACACTAGGATACTAGAGACTTGAATAGAATATTACATGTTCCAGAGGCACTTTTTCTATATAAATTGAAACCACAAATATCAACATTTGAATAACTCAATAGGTCAAATGATTGTCCTCTAGGGTATAAAAATCCTAAATTATTTTTATATTTGAGGAGTTTGAAATTACTTTTAATAGAAAATGTGACCCTTTTGGGTTATCTTATAAATGTACACATATAAAAACACTAAACATAATGTCATATTGGCTAGCATTTAAGTATAAAATACTTCCAATCACACCTTTTTAACTGGTTTGATCCATTGGTTTCCCATATTCATCAAGGTACAACTAATAGGTGGTGCTAATGAGAGTGTCACTTCCCTTAGTGAAATCCAAACCAAAATGTTTAAGAAGATATTTTGTGTACTTACTTTGAATTAAAATAATTACTTCTTTATTTTAAAAAATATTAAAACCAAAAAATAATTTCAGTTCTCCCATTAAACTCATTTCAAATTAATTTTTCATTATCTTTGAGAATTTAGTACACATATGAGATATAAAAATAATATCATGAACATATATTTGAACAAATTAAACATCATTAAACATTATTTTTATAAAATGGGTTGGATCATATAAACCTTTTGAAAAATATTTTGAAATTTGAAAAGATCTAAACCTATCATACCAAGATCTAAGAGGTTGTTTTAAACCATATAAATCTCTTGTTAATTTAAAAACATGATTTGACAAATGAGGTTTTTGAAAACCTAGGGGTTGTTTAAAAAAACAACATCAACTATATAACAATTTAATAATACACTTTTGACATCCATTTGATATAGTTTTAAATCCAATTGTGATTCATAGGAAAGTAGTATTCTAATGGCTTCAAGTCCAGCTACAACTATAATTGTTTCACCATAGTCTATTTACTCTTTTTAACTATACCGTTATAGAACTAATCTAGTCTTATTTTATAATATGGCACCTGAATCATCATTTTTTTTCTAAATACCCATTTAGTGCCAATATTCATGGTGTATTTAGGTATATTTAAAATTTCTCAAACTTTATTTATTTTAAATTTATTAAATTATTATTACATATAAGTTATGCATAATTCATCATTAATTACATCATTGATTTTCTTAGGTTTAGGATAAGACAATAAATATTGATGATCAACTCGATTCATAAGATGAGATCTCGTTGTGTACCTATATTTAGGTCTCCAAGTACAACATCTAGAGGATGGTATCCATGAGTCCTAAAATATATTTGAAAAGGAGGGCTGGTAATTTCATGGTCATCTACATGTTCAAGTTCGTTTTTTTTTCAAAACTGGATGTTTTTTTGCATTTTCATAGAATTGTTAGAAGGTCTGGCATTGATGTACAAATTTGATAAATAATACTCAAGGTTTTATAAAGGAGTTTTAGGTTCATGTGGATCTGTTTCATCAAAATTGATATGCATAGATTCTTCTATAGTCTTGGTTATTTTTTTGAACACTTTATATGACTTAATAATAGTTCAATAACCGAGGAAAATTCCTTCATCACTCTTGGAAGAAACTTTTTCAAGATTATCCTTAGTGTTAAGAATAAATAAATTATAAAAAAATAGTTTATTAATTAACCTTATGATTTATATTATTCCAAAGTTCATAAGGGTTTTTTAGAGAGGTCTGATTAAAACTCTATTGATTATATAAGAGGCTGTATTCATATCCTTTTGCAAAAATTAAATAGGAAGGTCAAATTATGTAAACATAGTCCTTGAAATTTATTTAATTTTATTATTTCTTATTTCTAAAAAAACATTATATTGGGGGTAGTAGGAGTAGAAAACTTATGAGTATATCCATTTTTTGAGAAAAAATATTCAAATTATTGATTTTAAAATTCACAACCATGATCACTTCTTAAGGTTTTAACCCTGTGTACACTAAGAGTTTCTACAGATTTAACATACTTCATAAAGTAGGACTATAATTTACTCTTGTGAACTAAAATAACACCCAATTATACATATAAAATTCATATATAATGACATAGGCATAGTTTTGTTTCATTTAAACTAGAACTATATATGGTCCAAATAAATCCATGTGAACCAATTATAGGGGTTGAGAAGTTGAAAATTCTTTATTATATTTCAAACATGTTTTTACTATTTTCCCCTTTGACATGGGTTAAAGACTTTATCATTTGAGAATTAATGTTTAGGAAGATCTTTAACTCAACATTTCAAAGTTATATTTCTAAGTGAGCCTATATTTTTAGTGGCCAAATATCCCATTCCAAATCCAATATTCTATATGAATGGTACTTAGACAATAAATTTAATAGTATAAAATTTTCATTTATAAAAGTAGTTAATACTAAATATTTTTTAGAATAAAAAAATCATAATAATTGTTCTCAAATTTCACATGAAAACCATCATCACATAACTTTGAGATGCTAAGTATATTGTATTTTAAACTATAAATAAATAACACTTCAGAAAGTTAAATAGAGTAAGAATTACTTATTTGGATAAGTCCTATTATTTTTCCTTTATCATTATCACTAAAGGTTACATTTCCACTATAAAACATTATAAAATTGTTAAATCTTGATTAATATTAAATCATATTTCTATAATATCTTCTATCCAATTACTATAGGTTTTTACTAGAGCTCTTTAATCAAGTTACTTACAAAGAAATTATACTAAAAACATTTTGGTACCCAAAACTTATTAAGTCCAGAATTTTTAGTAATTTGTGATTTAGGGACCTATATTTTCTTAGTGGGTTTCCTATAAAAATATTTTAGACTTTTGGAAATAAAATATTAGTTATATCCACCTGAATAAAAACTAGCCAAATTTTTTTTAGAACTAGATTTAAGAATAAAATTGATCTTGGAAATTCTTCTCTATCAAGGTTGATAACCTAGACCATTGATGTACTTAGGTTCTATTTGTTTTCATAGTATTTGATTTATAGTATCTCTTCATTATTGAATCTATCTAATACATTTTTTAGTTTCTCATTAAAAAATCTCATGTCAACATTTTCTTTCAACAATTGATAATTTTTCTCCTTTTCTACAACAAAATAATATTTAATATTAATAGATAAAGCACACTGTTTCTTTATAATTTTATACTTATATTTCAACTCATTGAATTTAACTTCTAGAATGTTAAAATATTCCAAAATATTCACATTTTAAGTATTTTTATCATTATTATCATCTTAAAAATCATTAAAAACATTTTTAGAAGAAGATGTAATGATATTTGACACTTTAGATGTGTTTGTCATGAATCACATATTTTCTTTATCATGTTTTTCCTCAAGGGTTCAGTCCGAGTCATTGAAGCTGTCTTCATAAGTACTCGAGGTTTCTTTCGTATATGTATTGTAATTTATATCCTTTTCATCATAATTCTTATTATACTTCAACTTAAAAAATTTATCTTTGAAATATATTTTTCTATTACCTTTATAGCAGATGATCTCATTTAAAGTATCATCCCTATACTATTAATTTATCCAATTTCCTCTATTTTTAGATTTTACTTTATATGTTGGCTTCCTAAAGAATTTATTTTTCTTGTAAAACCTTTTAAACCTTATATCATGATGCAACATCTCTTCATTTCTATTAGATGGTGATTCCCCATCATTGGAACATTCAACTTCATTTTTTTTCTATTTTGAAGCTGTAGACTTGAATGATATAGACATACTTTTTGGTTTATCTTCCCCTTCTCAATTCACTTTAAGTTCTTCTTCGCACATCATTAAATTAAAAATCATATCCTTAACTAGTAGCTTATAAATATTAAAATATTCTCTTATTGATACTGAGGTTCCTATACATATTTTTGGAAGACACCTCGATAATTACACATTTTGATCTTTAGTAGAAACTGGATTCCTTAATGAATGAATCATATTTACAATCTCATTGAACCTAAGATACATGTCAGAAATAATATCATCAGGTTTCATCTTAAATGTATTATATTTAATTATATAATTTTTTAATATCATTTATTTCACATTATTTGTTCCTTCATGAGAAATAGCTAAAGTGTTCCAAATTTCATATGTAGTTTTACAAGTAGATATTATGTTAAACTCTTTATCTCTTAAATCAAAATAAAGAGCATTTATGAATTTACTATTATTTTTATAAGAAGTTTTAGTATTATCATCCCATGTTACTCTATCATTTGCAAGTAATCTATATTTATCTTCAATAGAAATCCATATTTCAAAACCCATGATTTCAAGGTTAATTTTCATCTTTATTTTCCATTGAGCACAATTTTTTCCATTAAAAGGATTGTATATTGTTATAATAACCTCTTTACTACTATCCATTTAAATAACTAAAGTTAGAACTAATAGAAATTTAAGATCTTTAGAAAACAACTAAAACCATAGTTGATTTTTTTTGAAAAACCATTGATTGAAAATGTTGATTAGAGTGAGTTACTAAAGAGGGGGGGGGGGTGAATTGAGTTCCCAATAAAAATTTCTATTAATTTTTTTAAACAAAATCACCTAATTTTACATAAAAGCTACAAATTAATCAAATGAGTAGTTTAATTTAAGTTTGACCCTTTAAAAGATTTATCAAATCCTTATTACTGATCAATTAAATCAATATGAAAATTAATATAAATTTTTAAATAAAATTACTCAAAAAAATTATTATATAAATACTATTTAAGATTAACTATCAATGTTCCAGTTTTGTTGATAACTTGAAAATAAATACATAAGGCTTTGAAAATAATGAAACAAAAAAAAACAATGAAGTAAAATAAGGGGTTCAGTCTCAAGCTAAGACTTAATACCCTCGAATTATAAATCACCCATTTCTAATAATATTATATAAATATAAACTGATCCGAAACCTAGATCAGGTATTTACACAACAATGTAGAAGCTCTCCAGGACACACAAGGACCTCTTCAACAAAAATTGTGGGAAGAAAATAATTGAGGCCGCATAAGGACCTCTTCCACAACAATCATGGGTATACATATAAAAAGAAAGTAAATATAATATATTTTATTCTTCAATTATAGCATATGATATAGTGTGTATTGATAAAAAATAAAAACAACACACTGCTTGAAATTAATCGCAAAAAAAAAGATAGAGAAATCTATAGGATAAGGAAAAGATAGTGTTTTTAGATATAATGTTCTCCAGATGCTTGAGTCTCCTCAAATGCAGCTTAGAGAGAATCTCAAGCCATTTATCAAAAAATACTAGTAAAATAGAGCATCAAAAATCTCCATTTTTCTGATTAAAGAAACTGATTTGGATGTTTTATGTACTCCACTTTTCCACAGTGTAAATATAGGAAGTATGATGCATATACGCTTTGGTATAGTAATTCTTCTAGTATTCCGAAAGTATGTTTTCTTTTTTCCAGAACACACAACCTCACAAGACTTCTTTGAATATATAGTGCTTCATGATGGAGAGTGTGTATGAATAAAAATTATCATAATCTTATGTATCCTCATACTGATGTATGATATAGAATTTAATATTTACCTGTAATAGTTAAGAATTATCATTAAAATAATCCTTAGTATTAAATTCAATAAATATATCCATTTAGAGCATTAAATTCAATAATATATCCATTTGGATAATTAAATTTTAGTGTCTTAGAAATGAAACGATGGATTAGACTAGTGGTGACATAGGTCTAGTGTTGATTCAAGCCAAAAGTGAGTCAGGTTGGAGGTGACTCATGTTTAATGGTGACATGTTCTCAATAGTGATTGTTTTTGATAGTAGGTCATCTTTAGAGGTGACTTGTCTGATGGTAGGTCATTCCTCATGGTGAATATTTTCTAGAAGTGACTAATTCTAGGTGGTGAGTCATCTTAATTGGTGAGTCATTCCTGGAAGTGACTCTTTTATAGTTGTGACTCATTCTCAATGGGGATTGATTCTCAATGATGATTCATTACTAAAGGTGACTCATGTTCAACGATGATTCAAGTCTAGTAGTGACTCAAATATGGTTGTAGGAAAATTTTGATGGTTTGTCTTTTCAACACTTATCCAAAAATTTCATCATATTTTTTATATTATAAAACTCTACCATAAATCGATAAATAAATTAAAAACATAGTTGACATGATTTTGTGATCATGAAAACAAGGGTGCCAAAAAATTCAGATCATTAATCAATTACCATATGATTAATTATATCCTATTCTATTATCGTTTCATTATTACTAACCACATCCCATAGATAATCAGAAACTGTAACACATGTCATAACATAATAGTCCATCCACCTCACAATAAAAATGCAACATCTCACTATAAGATCATTATAATATCCCAACCATTACATTTCAATAGCCACTAGGTAATCGCCAAAAACTATCCCTCAAAATATCCCACTACAAACCACCATAGCCATACAACTTTGATATATTCCACCCTCAAGTTACTCACCAACATCACCATAAAAGCCTTACACAATCAACCCAACCACAAGTAAAAATGAAAATAATAACACCATACATAGTATTATACCTTAGATCCCATATTTTCTATATTTTCTTTTTTCTGTGGGATTTTATATATTTTCATCATATCTTGTATAGTGGTTTCGAAAAAATTTATAGATTCAAAAAGATCTATTTTATAGACATGTTTATGTGAAAAAAAAATTATGAATGGAATGTTAAAAAAATCAATCATAGCTAGGGCTTATAATTCTCAAAAACTATAATAAAAAATAATAGCTTACATGTTTCTATTGGAATCAAACAAAAATAAGAATCAATCAACACATGAGAACTAATCCCTATTGCTTTCAATTAAATTAATCTAGTTTATTATTATATGTAACTAAATTTATACTATTTACCCAAATGAAAAAGTTTATGATGAAATAAAATATTCACAAAATATAAAGATAGTAAGGATCCCTTTCCTAAATTAATTGTGAAACATTATCTATGAAAGAACAAATGACTAAGGATCGACCACTAAAAATGAATACTCACCAGAACCTAAACCCAAAAATCTACCATCATATCTTACTCAATTTACATGATAAAAAAATAATAAAATAGCTAAATAGAACATCTTGAAAGTTGAAAAATAGGGGAAATAAATAGGAGAGGAGAAAAGAGAGTACTTTGATTTAAGATACTTAAATCTAGGTGAACCCAAGGTATATAATTTCAAGGATATAGTTAGAGATTGGTGATGGGTGAAATAGGCTTCGATAGAAGAAGAGAATATCTAAACCAAGGAATCCAAGACACCCTATTTATATAAGAATCATTAAAATCATCACCCATGGTATAGTGAATAACACAATTCCTATGGTTCAACTAGTAAAAGAGAAGTTAGAGAATTAAAACATTTAAAACATTTAAAACATTTAAAACATTTATTTATACAGGTTTTAGAACCTACATCAAACCATTTTGACCATTACCACTCCCAGGGATACAATGTTGTAGAATTCCCTTAATCATTTTGTCTTTCCATACCAAAGACCATGACATAGTGAACCCCTTTGGTCACTGTTTTCCCCAACTTACAACTTCCCACTCCTCAAGACTCTACTAAATCTCACACTATGATCATTCTTAAATGGTGTAAGGAAAAATACTTGTCTATTTCAAGTCACAATTTTTAATTAGTACAATGTGGTGAAGACTCACTCATTGTTTTGGATAGGATGACTTAGGAAGAACTAAACCCAACTTCTCCGTCAAAATGATATTCTGAAGATATTTTACCCTTTTCCAATTTTCAAAGGTAGAGGTCCAATATGAAACACTATTCAAAATGGTTGGTTAGGAAATTTCACTCAAAGTAGTGCACCCCAGCACCAAGATATCCATCTCTATGACAATCCTCTAAATAAACAATGAAAAAATGGACCTCCCCATTCGCAATCCTCCAAATAGGATTCAAAAAAACTAGAAACACATCTTTATCTATGGTGTGATGACCCTCCAAGTTTCAAAAACTTTTCTCTAGCCTCTAAAGTGCCTATTAAACTTCCCTTGGGAACTCCAAGCCTAGGGAAAACATATAAGAAGGTGTTTAGAAAACCATTCCCATACAATGGAAAAAGAATTAATAAAAATTATGAAATTATACAATAATATCTAAATATAAATTTTTATATTATTAAAAAACATACTATATTAGTAAGAAAATTAGAATCATCGAGTTAGTCAATTATTATCCATAATAAACATTAACTACTAGGCATAACTTGATAATGTTACTATATAAGCTCAATACAAATCATAAATACATGCATACACACATACAAACATGAAAAATTACAAAAAAATATACACATAGATAAATAAAATCATATAGATACACTCACATGTACACACATTCTCATATACACATTCACACATACCCACATAGACACAAACACACATACTAATTGACATACAAACATACATACAAAAATAATTATATACATATACACATACTGACATAAACACATATACACATACACACATACACACATTCAAACATACACACATACACTCATACACACATACACACATACACACATACACACATACAGACATACACACATACAAACATACAAAAATAAACACATACACACATACAAACATACACATAGACACACATACACACATGCACACATACACACATACACACACACACACACACTCACACACACACACACACACACACACACATACACACATACACACATACACACATACACACATACACACATACACACATACACACATACACACATACACACATACACACATACACACATACACACATACACACATACACACATACACACATACACACATACACACATACACACATACACACATACACACATACACACATACACACATACATACATACACTTATACAAACATACAAAAACACATACACACACAGAAAAAAATACTCATACACATAGACACACATGAATTCAAACATTCATGAAATTTCATGTATTTATGGAACTAATGAATTTTATATTTTTTTAATATAGTATGAATTAGAAAAAATAATCATGAATAATGTTTTATAAATGATGCATTTCAAGTTAATTAGAAGGTCTCTACATTAAGATATCATGTGAGCAATTCCTGAATTAGCCTACATTCAATCTATTAAATTATTATAAGAGTAAATAATTATAAACTATTTTGAAATATTTAAATTAATGTATTATTATATTTTATTCTATCATGGACTAATGGATATTACTCTAATTATATTATGCAGAAAATATATATCTCAAGACATGTTCAATAATTTATAGGGTAACTATATTCAATACCTAATAGTCCCACTTAAACATGACATTGTAATATTTATATATAATTTTTCAATTATCCTTGCATGATAATTAAAACTAATTAGTATACAATCATTAATTTTCATATTAAATAGAAATAGATATAAATTATTATAGTAAATTTAAAATTAAAATAAAATATTAAAATATTTATCCTTCCTAAACCTCATATAAAGGTCTATTTACCATATCCTGAGATAATAAATCCTTATTATTCATGGTAATGTAAATTATGCTGTGGGATATTATCATAGAATAACGAATAAGTGAACTTATTATTGGTTCTATAGGATGAATCACTACGCCAAAAACTATCAAGGGAAGCGCTACCCCTTTATCAGCACTTCTTTTAGTAGTGCTGATAAAGGGGGGATTTATCATCACTGAAAAATTTTATATTTCAAAAAAAAATCTGGAAAAATAAATTATTCTTATATAAGTATATTTATATTGATATAAATAAAATATATATTTTTTTAAATATGTTCTAGATACGTATAAACAGACTATTACATTATTATATAATAAATTTAGTGAAAATGGCTTCAAAATATTTTTAAAAAATATTATTAATTAATAATTTTCTAATTATTATCGATTAAAAATAATTTAATAACAATTTGAGGACACAAAAAAATCAAAACAATTAATAAAAGATCTAAAATATGTTGAAAATGTAACTCAAACTTCAAACGGCCATAACTTTTGATCTGGGTGTCCGTTTGGGCTCTACAACATATCAAATCAAAGCCTGCGACAAGCTCTATGCACGAATTACCAATGCAAAGCATATATCACATATTTTGATCCCAAAAGGCCTAGAAGGCCTCCAAAACTGAGTTTTTAGTCGGGATACCCTGATTTTTTAACATTCAAACAAGTATAACTTTTGATCCGGATGTCCGTTTGGCCTGTACCACATATCATATCTAATATTGATTCATTTTCTTCGATTTGACTATTTGTGGTGTTGAAACAGAATTCTAGATTATAAGTTATGTTTGTTTTAACATTTTATGTCTTTTCAAATACACATATATATGTATTTATTCGTAAATATATATGTGTCTCTGTGTGTGTGGGTGTCTATGTGTGTCTATGTGTGTTGTATATATGTATATATGTATTTATTTACTTACTTATAAAAACACATCAAAAACATATTTGTTCATAAATGTATTTAAAACTAATCTTATATGTACATTCAATGGCATTTCAAATACACATATATTTGTATTTATTCGTAAATATAAATGTGTTTGTGTGTGTGTGTCTCTATGTGTGTCTGTGTGTTTTATATATCTATGTATGTGTGTTGTATATATCTATGTATGTATGTATGTATTTATTTATTTATAAACACACATAGAAAACATATTTTTTTTCATAAATGTATTTAAAACTAATCTTATATGTATATATTAATATACAAATAAATATACATATAAAAAATTATAACTAAATATATATATATAAATATATTAATATACGAATTAATATATATATACTCATATATGAATAAATATATTTATATTAATATGAATCTATATCAATATATGAATAAATATAACTATATATATAGATATATCATTAAATAGAGAATAAAATAAAATGGCATAGTGGTAAAGGTGCAGCCACGAAAGGGGGGAGGTCTCAGGTTCGAGTTCGGGTGGAAGTGAAGGGGGTGCACGCGTATGAGGATATGCGGGAAGGGCAGTGAGCGGGAGACCTCCTAGCGCTGATAAAGGGGGTGTGAAGCACTGATAAAAGAACCCCCCATATTATTTTTAATTATTTTTATTTTTTTGTTTTTTGACCTTTTTCAGCGCTAAAAAAGAGCTGATAAAGGGGTCTTTTATCAGCTCTTTTTTTAGTGCTGATAAAAACGGCCTTTATCAGCACTTTTCAGAGTGCTGATAAAAGGGACCCCCCTATATTAGCACTGAGCTTTACAGTGCTTTTTTAGCATGGTTAAAGCCATTTTTAGCACTGATATAGGCCATTTTTGTAGTAGTGAATGGAATATTTAGGATTAGGATGAAATGTTTTCAAGTGAGATACATTAAACACATTATGCACAACATTGAACCATGGATTCAATTCCAATTGATATACTACCTCACAAAACCATTCAAGTATCTCAAAATGGCCTATGTATCAAGGAGATTACTTTCCTTTCTTTACAAAATGTCGATGTATATGACTTGTAGAGATCCTCAAGAACACATTATCACTCAACTCGAATGACAATGGCCATAAAAAATGATCCACATATGATTTCTGAGGACTCTTAGTCATCTCCATCCATTTTTTGATCAACTAAATCTTTTACATTATTTCATGGAAGAGGCTTGGCCTAACTAGTGAAGTCTCACATGTTTCCATCCAACAAAGTGAAGAATGACAAGGAAACCTAGACAATGCTTCAAAAGGATCCATATGTATCAAGTCCTGATAACGATTTTTATACGAGAACTCCACCAATGACATATGATCTTCCCATGATCCACAAAAATCCATTACACAATCCCATAAATAGTCTTCCAACATTTTTAACATCTGTTCATATTGTCTGTCCATCGGAGGATGATATTCCGTACTCATATTCAACTGAGTTCCAATGGATTTCTATAAGGATTTCCAGAAATGAGATGTAAACCTCATATCTCTATTTGACCCTACTAAAACTAGTATTCTATGCCTATTTACCACTTCTCATATATATATTTTTGACAAGTCCTCCATCATATGAGATTCACAAATAGGAAAGAAATGAGCCAACTTTTTGAACCAATACACTATCACCCATATGAAATCATGTTCCCAAACCTTTCTTTGGAGACCAGTATCAAAATCCATAACTATCTGGTCCCATTTACAAACTGTAATAGGTAAAAACTACAATACACTTACTGATCACTAATACTCTTCCTCAACTTTCTAACAGGTTAAGCTTCTCGAAACAAACCCAACCACCTTCTTTTTCATACCGACCCACCCAAATTATGCTTTAAATTTATTATATATCTTTCATATTCTAGGATGAACCTCCAATTTTTAATGGTGGTAAGAATGAAGAATTTATTCTTGAGAATCCATAGGTATGACCAGACAATTTATGAACCACAACAATAAACTATCATACAACTTCCATCCCTCAATGGTCTCCCTACCATTGATTTTTGAACTCATATCCAAAAATTCTGCATCATATGTCTGTGCCTTTTTAACCATAATCACCGAATTAGGATCAAACGAAATTGGAAAGTGAACCACTACATCACCTTGGACTTCACATTATAAGTGTATGTTGGCAAAAATCGACATCAACGACCACTCATCTGAAGCTTATTTTCCAACTGAGCATATGGATTTCTACTTAATGTATCTACCATCGAATTTCCCTTTCTCGTTGTATACATCAATTCAATGCCAAAAACTTGGAGATTGATGAAAGGGATTTTTCATGGATCCCTCACCAATAAATTTTTATTACATATGAATGCAATATTGTGTGCACCCTAGGGTCGATCTCTCACGGAGGCTGCTTACAAACACCTATTTTTCTATTGTCACCATTTATAATAATATAAAAATAAGTATATACTAATACAAATGGGGGGTTTATTATTAAAATAAATAAAATATAATATATATTAATAATAAAATTAAAAACACAAAGAAAACAAAGAATACACAAAGAAGTGAGTGAAGAATTGTTGTCATTCTTGAGAGATCATGGTGTTGAAATCATTGTTCTTTAAAAATATTTATTCTCAATATTCTACTGAATGTTGCAATCAAAAATATCACTAAAAACCATCCCATTAAATGTTATTATCCCACACTAACCCTTCTTATGAAATATAATACTCACTCACATAATCACCACATTGCTACTCCACCCTGGATACAATAGTATAACGATGAAGGAGAGGGAAAAGATTAAAATGGGATGAAGAACTCAATAGTAGTGAAGGTGGGGTGAACCCTACACCAAAAAAAATTCACCACTATTTAATTCTTAGAATAAAATAAGAAGGACAATTTAATCATAACAAACTCAATAACCACCACTCCCCCCTCAAAAAACAATGAGAGTTATTTCTCCACTTGTATGGAGACTAGAAGGACCGCAGTGGGGGGACACACAATAGAAAATGAAAGAGAAGATAAGGAGATGAAAAAAGATAAATTAAACAAGTAAAAACATATTAAAGCATCATAAAATCTAATTATACAGAAAATTTCAAAACTAAGTTTCCAAATCTTTGGAATTAAGAAGACGTACATTTTTATAGGGAGATGAGAGAGAAAAGTTGGCTCCAAATTCGTCCTATTAAATAATTCATGTGGATAGACCATTTAACGACATAGTTTTATAATTATTCCTTATTCAAAGTTGTTTTAATATTTATCCTCTATTTGCAAAAAAAATTCAAATTCATTTGACATGTGTGAATAGATATATTTATTTTTTAATCTGAGACATTTATTATTTCCTAATGATTCTTCATATTCTAATCTTCCACTTTGTAATTAATTAATGACTTTCAACATAAAATAATAATGCTATAAATACTTAATAATTTTTTTTAATATATCCCCTTTATAGATCCTTTTCTAATTTTAGCTTTATTTTCTAGCTCCACTTTGAGATATAATCTTACATTCATAAATTTCCATATCTGTACAAATTTTTCAAGGTCCAAATTGTGATCTATATTTGGTCCCCTGAATGGTGGATTGATATTGGGACATAGAATGATAAAAGAAAGAACAAGATGTTAGGAAAACTAAAAAAAGGAATTTAACAATTTTACCTAGTTTATAAAATGTTATGGATGAAATACCAAATAAAAATAAAACATTTAAAATCCAAATTAATCAATTTTTCCATTTAAGCTCAAAATCCCACAAAAACCTAAGAATTTGACAATTTCCCATAAAATAATACTATGGTGGGTTTAATAACATTGAATTATAGAATAAAATATGTGAATATGTTATTTTTATCACTCCCCCACACTTATCCATTGCACTCTTGGGAAATTATCATATATACAAATCAAAATCCATACAATAATCAATAATGAGAAAACATCAATGATCATTTCCAAAAAAAATTCCTTCATGTAATCTATGAACTAAATTTCATTCTCATTTTAATTCATCACATTTAAATTTTATTCAACCTCATAAATCCATACATTTCCCAATCAAAACCAACCTCACATGGAATTTTATGTCACTCTTCACTCAAGAGAAATTAAATATTGAGTTATTATCATACTTGGAAATTTCATGTATCATCTTAGGATTGTGAAAATTATAATTTCTCTACAGCATGAAACATGAAAATATTTTCAATCATAATGTATTTTTAGAGGTTAATTATATAGATTATGGTTGGTGGGTAAATGATTGAATGAATTTAAGGACGAAAAGAGGTTTTTGGAATCTTAAGTACAATATATGAATAATCAAGTGAAAACACATAATTAATCTCACTCAAATCACATTGAAAATGTACAAAACAAAACCATACCCCCTTTTATGACATGTGACATGATTCATTAAGGGATTACAAAGAATTATTTCATCCAAATTCTCCCCCTTTTTTCTCATTTTTTCTTTTTTTTTGTAAAGCTTCAGAAATGCACAACATTATTTTCTTTTGTTTTTTTATTTTATTTTGATTTTTTAAAAGATGAGATAAAAATTGATTAAATGAATTAATTAAAATCATTAACTTGAATTTAGAGAGTTACATGTGTCATAAATGGATATATAATGAGAAATTCTGGCTCATCTCTATTTTTTTTATTTTTTATAAAGGAGAACTGGATGATACAAATAAAGCACAATGAATTGATGACTCAAGACCACTTTTATCATTATATAATTCCCAAAATGATGAAACCAACCTGACATAGGACAAAAATGAAAAAAATCCCAAATAACACACATGAAAGGCCCTTCTGCCACACCCAAACATGAAAATCCATGAAAAAATACCAAGAGTGCGGGTAGGTAATTAAAATTAGGCTTGTAATGTGGCTTAAACCTATAAGTAAATTAACGGAATATAGGGGATAACTAAGGATAGATGAAAAAAATAGGTCTCCATATATAATGTGACTATCCAAAGATATGACTCAATCATATAAACAAATTTTCATGAAATCCAAAGCTTTAAAAGTGAAAAGTTAAAAATTATAGTTCTGACACAAAATCCATGTTTCAATTAAGAAAGTGTGGGTATTATGAAGAATATATCAATGTGGTTTAGAATAACTTACATGACTGGAAAAATGATTTGATATAGTGTTTCATGGACGTGGAATTTAATTTTTTTACTAAACTCATAAAAATGATTGAAAATCCAAGTCAATGAAAAAGTTTTCTCATCATCAATCATTTAAAATAAATTTTTTCAAAAATCATTTTAACCATCTCAAAATCAAATGATATATGAAAACAAATTATTAGAATATTCAATGAATCTCAATAATCCAAAAAATATGAAAGAAAGAGCACAGTAAAACAACTAAGAAGGTTAACACCCCCACACATAGATTTCACTACCCTTGATTCCAACTTATCAATAAATAAATATAATGAAAAAAAACAAAGGGAAGGAAAGATACAAACTAAATTCATTTTCTAATGGAAGCATTTAGATAAGCTCCATGATACTACCACTTCTTTGTGAAAAGAAATAAAGAAAGAAATGTATAATAAAAATAAAGAAAAAGATAGTAGAAGGGAAAGAGGATTGAACATGGTTTTGGACCCCTATGTGGGTTCTAGAAATTTAATGCCCATAGTACAGTATTTACAGTAGTTTGACCCCAATCAGATGGTGGGTGTGGTTTCCTTGGGACTAACCACCACATGTGACTTTTCCCAGTGTCCATGAATAAACACCAGGAATGGATAACCCCAAAAAGCTAATTTTTTTTTCTAACCCCCGAGAAAGATGAAAAGTAGAATTTGAGTTCAGGAGTGTGAGTGTAATGAAAATATGGGTTCTCCCTATTTACTTTCACAGTGTCCTCCTCCATATGGTATAAAGTTGTTGTAGATGAGTTAGTTTCACAACCACCATCTTTTCTATCTCTTCTTCTTCAATCAGAACCACTAGTGTGTTTCCTTTCTTAATATCCAAGACCTAATACATTTTTTATATGTGAGAAATTTTGGGAAAGTATAAGTAAAAAAATGTTGATATTGAATAATATTAAAACATGATAAATTAATAAAGAAATCTTCCCATTCAAGTAAGTTCACCTGGAAATTTATCTCTTCAGGAAAGACCATTGAAAAATCAACCTTAGTTAGTGCATATTAATCATATTCCAAAGAAATAGAGAAGCAAAGAGGTTCTTATTTTTCATTGTTAAATATGGGAGGATAACATACCTTTTCAGATTCTAAAAAATCGCCCCAATATTCATCCAATTCACCCTGATCTCCCACATGTTCATCAACTGGAATGTATTCTTCTTCATCCTCCTTTTGAAATGGTATGGAAAAGTTCAAGTCTAGTTCCTTTATAATTTCATCCTCACATGGATCTTCAATTGAAAATGTTGAAAAAATAATCTTTGATTTCTCTTTTTCTTGAGCCTCCTTTTGTGATGCTAATCCCTTTAAGGAAGAGAAAATAAATGCCATCTGATTCCTCAACTCTCCTATAATATTTTCATTATAATATAATTGATTCCTTAGTGATACTTGTTTAATATACTCATCAATATTTTTAACATGAAAATCCGTTGAAAAATTACCTTGAAATTCTATCTTTGAACCTAGAAAATAAAACATGCAATTAAGTTCATTTTTTTTGGTTTTTTGAATTTATCATTTTTTTGGTTTTTTTAAAAACAATGTGTGCAAGGGATTTGACTCAATGTAAATGGAACCAAATTTATGACAGGTTTTTTTCTTAGATCCCTCACCAATGAATTTTTATATCTTATTAATGCAATATAGAGTGCACCCTAGGGTTGACCTCTCGAAGAGGCCCCTTACACACACTAATTATTCTATTATCATCATTTATAACCTAACTGATATAAAAATACTTATACAGTAATGTAAATAAGGATTTGATTCTGAAAACCTGTAAAATATAATATATATTAATAATAAAATTAAAAACAAAAATAAAATAAAGAAGAAGAAAATAAGTTAGTGAAGATTCGTTGTCATTCTTGGGAGATCGTGGTTATGAAATCATTATTATTTAAAAATATTTATTCTTAATATTATAATCAATGTTGAGATCAAACCTATCTCTCAAAAACATACCAAGAAGTGTTATTATCCTATACTAAACCTCTGTATGAAAGATAATACTCACTCACATCATCACCACAATGATAATCCACCCCTAATACAACTTAATGATGATAAAGGAGAGAAAAAAAGATTAAAACGGGAAGAAGAACTCAATAGTAGTGAAAGTGAGGTGAAACCTATACCAAAACCATTTCAATGATATTTAATTATTAGAATAAAATAAATAGAAAAATTTAAGCACAAAAAACTTAATAACCACCTCTCCCCTCTCAAACAACAATGAGAGTTAGTTCTCCACTTGCATGGAGATTAAAAGGATCATGGAAAGGGGACACAAAATAGAAAATGAAATCAAAGAGAAGAAGATGAAAAAAAGATACATTAAACAAGTAAAACCATATTAAAGCATCATAAACCTTAATTCTATAGAAAATATCCAAAATCAGTTTCCAATCCCTTAGAATTAAGAAGAGGTAAATTTTTATAGGGATATGGGAGGGAAATGTTGGATCCAAATTTGTACTCTTAAATAACATGCAAGGATGGATCATTTAGTGACTGAATTTAGTAAAAATTTATTCTTAAAAGTTTTTATAATATTTATCCTCTATCAAAACACAAAAGTTCAGATTCATTGGACACATTCAGAGAGAGATATTGATTTTTTACTATGATACATTTATTCTATCATGGTGACTCTTTATCTTCCAATTATCCACATTCAAATGCATTAATGACCTTGAATTTGGAAGAATAATACATTAAATCATTAATAAAACATTTTAATATATTCCTTTTCCAGATCCTTGTAAAATTTGAGCTCCATTGGGCTGCCCCACTTTATGATATAAGCTCATCTCCATACATATATAGATCTGTACACATTTTTCAAGGTCCAGATTGTGAGATATATTTGGGCCCCCAAATGGTGGAATGAGCTTGGGATCCATAATGATAAAATGAGTCCCAAGATGTCAAGAAAACTAAAATAAGTACTTTCTAAATTTTACTCAGTATATAAAAAGTTATGGACAAAATATATAATAAAAAAAACATTTAAAATCCAAATTAATCCATTTTTGAATTTAAGCGAAAATTCCCAGAAAAACCTAAAAATGTGATAATTTCCCACAAAATAATACTATGGTGGGTTTAATAACATTGAATTACAAAATAAAATATGTGAAATTTTTTACTTTTATTAGAGATAATACATCCATATTTTTTTTCTTGGATTCAGATACCTTTGTGAAAAAATAAGTTTCAAGTTCTTAGGATCTATAAACAATGTAAATTTATCACTAAAGAGGCAATGTCGCTAAGTATTCAACGCATGGACTAATGAAACTGGATAAGAATTGTTTGTTGGGTAGTTATTCTCATTCACCAGAAACTACCTTGATCCATATATAGCCACATGATCTCCCTGCATGATAACACAACCCAACCTAGATCACAAAACATCACAATACACCACATACCCTTGTCTTAATTCTGGAAAAATCATGATAGGTTATGATATAAGGTGAACATTAAGCTCTTGAAAATTAATCTTGAATTTCTCATACCATTGTAATGAAACATTATTCTTTGAAAATATTTCATAGGTGAAGCTAGTGATGAGAATTCTTGAACAAAGAATTGGTAATAACCAACTAGACTAAAAAAGCTCCATATCTCAAAGAACTTCTTTAGTGGTTTCTAAGAGATAAAAACATATATATTTTCTATATCTGTAAAAATAACATTTTTAGAGATTAAATATCCAAGGAAATGTATCTCTGGTATCCAAAAACCACACTTTTCTAATTTTATATACAGAATATGATCCCACAAGATTCCCAACACTATCGCCAAGTGTTTCTCATGCTCAACGTTTATCCTTGGATACACCAACATTTCATCCAAAAACACCACCACAAAAGAATCTAGATATCATTGAATTATTAGATTCATCAATACCATAAAGGCCACCGGTTAATTTGTAAGATTGAAAGGAATTATCATATATTCGTAATGACCATATCTACTTTTGAAAGTTATCATTGGAATACCCTCCTTCTAAACTTGTAATTGGTGATAACCTAGTTGCAATTTAATCTTAGAGAAATAATAAGCTCCCATAAATTGATCAATCACATCATCAATTCATGGAATTTGATACATATTCTTTATCATAACTTTTTTAATCTTACAATAATTTACACATAGACAAAGTGTTCTATCCCCCATTTTGACAAACAATACCAATGATGCCCATGGAGATGTGCTAGGTCAAATGAAAAAATTTCTTTACAACTCCTCCAACTACAATTTAAGCTACCCTAATTTTTTTGGTTCTATATGGTAATATGTAAGTGAAATAGGAATGTTCCCTATAAAGAGATCAATCGTAAAATCCATTTCTCTCATAGGTGGAAACCTTGAGAAATTTTAGAAAAATAAATTTAGAAACTGATCAACCACGACTGGAAAACCGTTCATCTATATCTCATACATATATGATAAAGTCAAAAATACCAATTGATATGATATTGTTCCAAATATTGGTTTTGATAAACCAATTGAACCCGTCTTTACATCATGGTCTCCTCAAAAGATATGCTCGACACCATTATTAGTTATAAAATCAAACATTCTGGTATAACAGTTTATATAAGCCTTGTATGTTGTCAACCAATCCATATCCAATATTATATCATATATTTCCATCTCAAGCATAGATAAATCCCATTTTGGATTGGCTCCTTAAATATTTCTAGAATATTCTATATACACAAAGGCTCTATATTCTCTTTGACTAAGAGGAGTTTTATGTTTTTTCACAGAAGCTATCATCTCAACTTTTAAACTCATAAAATAAACTACTTGAGGAGAAATAAAGGAATGAGGTGAAAATATATCAAAAAAATCTTGAATAAGGGTATAATTCAAAATAATCATACCTCACACTATAGATGGTCCAAGTTGATAATCCATAATAACCTTTTTATCTGCATATAATTGCTTTCTCACTGCACTTTGTTCTCTATTTCTCTCTTTAGATTACACTGCCTAATGAGTCATGGTATTAATAGAATCACTATGGCTAGATCTATTCTAATGATGATTTCAATTATTCTATCCTCATCCCATCAAAGCATATGACGTATGTGACACCTGAGAAGTTTCTCGAACATCTAACCATGGATCACTGTGATAATAGCACAGAAGATTCCCTATTTGATTTCTGTTGTGGCATGCTCTAGATTTCATCATACACTCTCACTTTATGTAGTTAAGAAAAACACATTGGAAACATACGACCTTACTCTTGGGTCATGGAAGAACATTTACTGATCCCGCTGTCTGATTTTGATTCATGCTCCCACCTTTGAAATATGTGCCCCTGTTCTGCTTGCTCCCAGTATTAGAGTTCCCACCATTTCTCATGGGTATTAAAATACATCCTCCTCCCATAGCTCCTGACATGCCCCTTTCAAGTATAGTTTCTCTTTTGACCATCTCTGTATAATCCATAATATAGATCAGAATAATATTCCAGTGAATCTCATTTCTTAGCCTCGATTCAAAGATCTGTTCTTTTAAAGATGAACTAGCAACAACCTCGGGTGAAAAGCACACTAAATTCATGAATTTATCTGTATAATATGTCATATAAATATTTTTATAAATAAATATGAATAAGTACTTCATTATTTTAATTTTTAACGTATAATGATGGAATTGTTTGTTAAAAATTTCCTCAAATTCCTCCCACACAAGACCGTGGTCTAATTTAGCATAAACAGCTAAATCCAAACACTAGTGTACAATATCATTATGCATATACATCTCCATCTTGACTTTCATCACTATTAGTGTGCCAATGAAATAAAATATATGATTCATCCTATTCAGCCACATCTCTACCATTTTTGGTTTAGAATCACCCTAAAAGATGGGTGGATTCTTTTTCTAGAATTGAACTGAATGATCCACTTTCCTTGGTTCATCCTTCCTATTCCCACTATCCACAGTCTAAAATGATTAAAAAATACTCTAGATTAGCTATTGGTTCACCTATGGCTCATGTGAAATCACATACTTAGTAGCTTCCTCTAATTATTTTCTAAGATGCTTAAATGGTTCCATTTTATAGAAACACAAGAAATACCATAAGTCTCACACTCTATTAACTAAATTCTTATAATTTCAAATTCTACCACACCATAATATCAAAAAAATACTGTCAAACTCAATCTTTTCCACATTCAATCATTTTTTTAAAATCTCACTAAATTTTAAAAATCAAACCATTTTCAAAATACCACAAACATATTATTTTCAAAATCTTATATTTGAAAACAATGTCAATATTTTTCAAAAATAAAACATTGTAGAAAATCATTACTCAAAATGAAATATTAACTCATAGTGAGAAGGTATTTCTATAATTCATGTCATGCTCATCTCATTGGCTAAACCCATAACAATTATATTTCCAAAACCTATAAGTGTCTCTAAAACACCTATGTACCCAACTCCTTGGTAACTTGAAGTCCAACATAAGAAGGCTAGCTATATATATTTTTTTCTCTAAATTTCAAGTCACGATGATCCTAATCCTTTCTACCAACCCGAAACAAATAATAGACTAGAATTAATATCAAATCCAAGACTAAGTGAACCGAATACCACTTTTTTGGAAAGGAACAAACAAGATTATATCACTTGTAACATCCTGTCCCTCTTATTGGTCGGAGTGGATGACTCAAGAGGTGGTGAATTGAGTATCTATAAAAATTTCTGTTAAAATTGGTTCATTAAAATAATATCCCCCTATTAAAATAAAATCAAAGTTAGTTTGTGGTGAAATTATATAAGTCTTAAAAGTTCAATTAGTTTCTATGAAGATTGATTAGTTCTCAGTTTTACCAATCTAAAGATTAGTCAAACTTTTGAAACTAATCTACTAATTCAAATCATATATAAACACTTAATAAACTAACTATAAAAGTTTAGTTTGTCTTAATGTAAGAGATACATAATAGATAATAAAATAAGACAAATAGAATAGCGGTTAAAACAAGAGGTTTTGTCTCAAGTTGAGACATAGTCCTCTTCACTTGGTGATCACCTATCACTAAGATATTTATATTAATAAACTTTTGATCCACACACTAGATCGGGGTTCACAATATCACACAGGGCTGTCTAGGTCACACTTGACCTCTACCATAGTTATAAGAGGGAAAAACTAATAAATAGATCACACACGATCTCTTCCAAAGTTCTACGTGGGATACCAGAGTAGAAAGGGATTGAGTGTGAGGATATTTTTGTATCCTTCAGTTAATCTCAAGAGACAGTGTGTGTGAAACCAACAGATGCACACGCAACTCAAAAAGTAAACACAAGAAAACAACAGAGTTATAAAAGTAAAACTGGAGTTTATAAATCTCTATGCGTCGTGCAATAAAGCTCTGGACTCATTGGATGTAGAGAAAATTATATTCGAGTCCTCTTCTAGAAGTTGGCTCCAAAACAGAGTATCGTAGTCTCTGTAATCTAGCTTCTAGGTGTGTAGAGGTTTAGCTCTTCTATGTGAGGATGTTCATCAAGCTTTATTAGGATGCAAATTTTAATATTAAACTTCTTCCATACTTAAGATTCAATTTATTTTATTTGAAATATCTTTCATATTCACACATCCAGCCTTATTGTTTTCCTAGCAGGATGAGAGAGCTATATTTTAGGTTGATCTTGTAATCCTTTTATACTTCAATGTCCAGTAGGCGTGAAAATATCCGCACATTCATGTACCTCATATTGTCTATGGATTTGCCTACAAAAAACATTAAATAATGTTAGAAACATTAATTTGTCTAAATATGACCATTAGAAATACATTTGACTTAATAAAAATGAAATAGTTATTTATGACTATCAGTGAGTCATTTGCATCGGTCTTCCATCTTTGGTATGTTAGCATTGGTCTGCCATCTTTGGTGTGTCATCTTTGGTGTGTCATCTTCGGTGTGTCATCATAAATGTGTCATCTTCGGTGTGCCATCTTTGGTGTGTCATATTCGGTGTGTCATATTCAGTGTGTCATCTTCGGTGTGTCGTCTTTGGTATGTCGAACATCAGTGTGTCGAACATCAGTGTGTCGTAAATCGGTGTGTCGAACATGAGCGTGTTGAAAATCGGTGTTTCTACCATCGGTGTGTGGAACATCGGTGTGTTGAACATTGGTGTGTTGAACATCGGTGTGTCGAACATCGGTGTGTCGAACATCGGTGTGTCAAAGATCGATGTGTCAAAGGATGATGTGTCTAACATCGGTGTGTCGAACATCTGTGTGTCGAACATCGGTGTGTCGAACATCGGTGTGTTGAACATCGGTGTGTCAAACATCAGTGTGTCAAACATCGGTGTGTCGAACATACTATCAGTGCCAGGGACTCAAAAAGCTTATGAAGTGTCTGTCTCACACAAAACATTACAAGACTAAATGATATCCCAACATACATGTACTAATACACTTGTAAACATATTTATTCAAGAATACAGGTTATTGACTTATTTAAGTACATTGTTCTATATGGAATAATTGATTTACTTATAGATATTAAAGTGCATGAAAGAGTAGAATCTGTAGTTAGACATTATTTGTGATTATGAAAAATACCATATCATAGAGGGTCTAACAATCTACAACTTTTTGATAATCACAAATTATGGCATACATACAAATATAAGGAATCAAAAAATAAGTGGGAATAACATACAACACTAAAGGAGATTATGCAATATAAATAAATCCATCTTTTGTTTGAGTTTTTTTAAAACAAAACTCCCCCTAAATAAAAAGATTATGATGATTATATGACATGTTTCCTATAATAGAAACTATCCCCATTAGATTAATAATGCATGTATCTACTTAGATTAATAATGTATGCCTATTCTTTTCTCCCCCTTTTGGGATTAGAAAAAAAACCCAGAAAATAAGAGAATACATATCATAAAAGAAAGACACCATAAATATTTCCATGAAGATACAAAAAAGTACAATCAAACAAAATGATCAAATCCCTATCAAAAAATATAATCCATCACTAAGATAGGTCCTGAGAGACAGTCATAAGAGCAGGAGGCTGAGAGGTAGTACCAAGGGAAGCTGTAGGAGGGACCACAATTGCTTCAGCTTGAACATGTAAATATGGCTCAAGGAGGTAGATGAAATCATTGATGATTTCACCACCATATTTCATGGGTTTCTCGACATCATCCTTATTCTCCATAAATTTATTCAGAAAAGGAGTAAACTACTTCAATTGAGCAACTTGCTTCTTGAATGATTCTATAATAGTAGGTATTCTAATATTCTCTTCAAGAAATTTAACATTATTTATCAGATCATGTTTGGTATAAATCTTAGTGAAGTACTTATCCATGTTTTCTCGAATCTCTTTCTGAGCAGCAGAGGCTCCATTGGTGCACTTCCAAACCATATTGTACACAAGTTCTGTATTTCTATGTACTTTTTCAAGAGTTTCTTTGTCTAAAATACTCCGAATATTTTGGATTTACTCTCTCATCACCGCTTTGAGAGACTCCAAATATGCAACAACACTTTATCTACTCCTAGAACTAGATGGGCCAGTTAACATTTTTCCAAGATCTTCTTCCAACTTTTTTAGATCTACACTAAGGAGATGAGTCACCAAGTTCCTAAGAACTTCCAGTACACCACTAAAGGAGGTCTTGAAGTTAGAGGTTATAGAATTTAACTCATTACTCATTTTACTTACCTCTTATCTCAGCAAAGTATTGTGCCTAATAATGGTTTCTGTTGTGGTAAAGAGATTCAATTGAATCTCCTGGATCACTATTTTTGCAATCTTCATTGCATCAACATCTGAAATACCTGATGAAGTGGAGGCTTCAATTCTGGACCCACTGATGCTATCATAGACTCACATATATCATTTTTGAATTTCTCCAAATTAGCCTTAGTGACATAGTCACTGGGCACTGACTGTGATACTAGCTCTACTGGTGGAGGCGCAACTGGTGGAACAGGTGAAATATGTTCTGGTTCAACTTAGACTTGTGGGGATGGAAGAGGAGGTACCCTCTTTTTATCTGAATAATACTCTAAACCGAAAAGAATATATCCTAGATCATTATTCCATTCTCTAGTATAGGTTCAGTCTCTTGGCTCAATAGTATCAATCCAGACCCTTCTTCCCTCAGGCTTAAGAGAAACTTCATGTTCATCAAATTCTTCATCCAGTCATCTATCAAAAATAATATATCTACGTATAGGAACAAAATGAACTTCAGGTTCTTCATGAGATCCATCCACTTCTACTTCTCCAGGCACTTCATCAATTTGAGGCACATTATCCTCGACCTCTTCCTCATGGCCACCAGCCATAAATCCATTAAATTCCTGAATGATGTATTGATTTTCAGCATTATGATGGTGTGATCTATCATCATGTTCAACATATCTATGATCAGCAGCCTCTTGTTCGACATGATCAACTTCATTACCAGATCCATGTACATATTCCTCACTGGATTTTTCCACCACTTGTTGTCCCACTTTTAAAGAATCACTTACATGATCATCATTTCCTCCTCCTCCTTCATAATCATCATCATCATCATCATCATCATCATCAGACTCCTCATATGATTTACTTACATATCCTTCAATTCCATTAACCTGGGTCTATTATTTATCCTCATCAACTAGAAGAGGTTCTCTTGAGGGTAAGTCTAAAGGTGGACTAGCAGGTCAATAAGACATATATTTGGGAATTTCAGGAATATCAGGATCACTTCTATCATCGAAAGAAGATCCTTCTTCCCCTATCACTTCAGTCTCTTCTTCCTCATGAGAATAAACTAGTTCTTCTCCTGGTTTGAGACCTAGATCATCTTGATCCTTTGATCTAGTAAGATGGTCAATTGGATTGAAATCCTCATATAGCCTTTCCTCATCACCTACCCAACATCTCTTCCATGGGTTTCAGAAGATTTTCATTTACAAATGTCTTTTTGAAGAAAGAAATCACTACAAGAACTTATCACTTCATCTTCATCTTCCACACAACCTCAACATGGAAGAGATCATCCTCAGATAGTATATAAATTTTCACTTCTTGGATGGTTTAATCAAATTAGACACATGCACCATTAGATACCTACAGAGATTCACTTTTATCCCATGTTTCAATAGATAAATCAAGAATAGATCCTGATAATTAATAGAAGATAAATCTACCTTTCTTGGTAATATTTGATATTGAATAAACATAAACAACAATATTACTTCTCCTTCAAACTCTCTTGAAATATTTCTCCAAGATTCTCCATTTCCACTCAGCTCTTTTAGAGAATCTTCATAAGAGAAAAAATCAGATGAAGGTGGAATATTACCTCTATAATCAGCATAGACGCCTTCATGAGGCATCTCCAAACACTCATCCAATTCCTTAGATGAAAAATATACTTCCTTTCCTTTTACTACTGATTTCATCCTTGCTGCCTCAGCTTCATCCATAAATATCTTCAAATTTTGATAAAATTAACGCACTAGTTGGTGATAATAAGGTCTTTCATTGTTAGAAAACCATCTCAGTCACCCTTGAGATTCCAGTACTTTTAAAAGAAACGATTTTCTTGACAGAAGCCACTCTGCAGATACTTCTTTTTCAGATGTAACCACTCAGGTTTCTAAGCTCGGTTTTTCAGTCCCACTGGACTCACCTTTTTGTCTCCTAGCAGATGGAGATTTTCTTGGCTCTTCCATAGTGCGCTTGTTCCTTTCCATGTTGAGGCTTTTAATTTCAAAAGTGTTGAGGACAAGGGTCGAGCGGTAGAGTGATAATGAGTAGAAGGATTTACAACCATGAGAAGGCGAAAGTTTAGGATGGATTGAATTAAATATAACATTTAGGGATTATAGATTGTAAATCATAAAAATTTAAACGTGGAAAAAAAGAGGAATACAAAAAAATTTCATTTTATTTTAAAATAGATAGAATTAAAAAATATTTCTTAACTACATCGGTGTCATTGAATTGATATTAGACAATCAGTTTCAAGGATCAGTTTCATGAGATCGGTTTTAGGGATCAGTTTCATGAGATCGGTTTTAGGGATAAGTTTCATGAGATCTGTATCAAGAATCAGTTTCAGGGATTGGTTTCATGAGATCGGTATCAAGAATCGGTTTCAGGGAGTGGTTTCATGAGATTGGTTTCAAGAATCAGTTTCAGGGATTGGTTTCATGAGATCATTTTCAAGAATTAGTTTCAGGGATTGGTTTCATGAGATTGGTTTCAAGAATTGGTTTTAGGGATCGGTTTCATGAGATCAGTTTCAAGAATTGGTTTTTGAGATCAGTTTCATGAGACCGGTTTGACCAGATCGATTTCAAGGACTTTAGAGATTTATCATTACTAGTTCATGTCTGATGTAGTTCATTCTCTCAGAGTTTAAGGCTTTAGTGAATATATCAGTAATATGATACTCATTCCCAATAAACTCAAGAGTTATATCACCTTTTTGATAATGATCTCTCAAAAAGTGATGTCGTACATCAATATGATTTGTTCTAGAATGAGAAATTGTATTCTTAGAAATGTTAATAGTACTTGGGTTATCACAATTTATAGGTATATGTCTGAATTAAAATCCATAGTCTAATAAGGTGAGTTTCATCCACAAAATTTGTGCACAATAACTTCCAGCAGCAATGTATTCTGCTTTATCAATTGATAATGCAATTGAATTTTTCTTTTTTACTACACCATGATATTATTGACTTTCCAAAAAAAGTGACATGTTCTGGAGTTACTCGTTCTATCTAACTTACATCCACCAAAATCAGCATCTGAATAGCTAACTAAATCAAAAGTTTGTCCTTTAGGATAGAACAATCCTAAATTAGTTTTATATTTGAGGTATTTGAAAATTCTTTTAGAATCATTTAAATGTGACTCTTTTGGGTTTGCTTGAAATCTCTCACACATACACACACTGAACATAATATCTAGCCCACTAGTATTTAAGTATATAAAACTCCCAATCATTCCTCTATAAGCAGTTTGATCAACTAATTTTCCATTTTCATTAAGATCTAACTTACATGTATAACTCATTGGGGGTTTTACTACCCTTAATTATAACAAATCCATATATTTTCAAAAGATATTTTGTGTACTTACATTGATTTAAAATAATACCTTCTTTATTTTGAAATATTTGAAATCCAAGAAAATATTTAATTTCACCCATTAAACACATTTCAAACTCACTTTGCATTATGTTTGGAAAATCATTACATAAATTGTTTTTAGTAGACCCAAAAATAATATAATATACATATATTTGGTCTATTAAAACTTATTTTGAAATTATTTTTATAAATAAATTATGCTCTGTGAGTCCTTTTGTAAAGCCTTTAGAAATAAGAAAATTACTCATCCCTTCATACCAAGCTCTTGGATCTTGTTTCAAACCATATAAATATTTCTATAAATTGAACACATGATTTGGAAAAAGTGTATTTTTAAAACATGGGGTTTTTTCAAAAAAAACATCGTCAATTATATAGCCATTTAAGAATGAAATTTTGACATCCATTTGATAAAGTTTAAAATTCATGTGTGCTGCATAGGCAAGTAAGATCCTAACGACTTCAAGTCTAGATACCGGTGCAATGGTCTCTCCATAATCAATTCCCTCTTCTTGATTATATCCTTGTGCAACTAGTCTAGATTTATTCCTAACTATATTTCTAGATTCATCTACTTTATTTCTAAACACCCATTTGGTTCCTATGGTCAAAGTATCCTCAGGTCTATCTACAAGTTTCCAAACTTTATTTCTCTCAAACTGATTAAGTTCTTCTTGCATTTCCATTACCCAAAATTCATCATTGATCACATCATTGATATTTTTAGGTTCAATCTATGACAATAAGGCTTTATGTTCAACCTGGTTTCTCAAGGAAGCTCTAGTTTGTGTTCCTCTATCTAAATTTCCCAAAATAGTATCTATGGGATGATTCTTAAAAATCCTAGTTGGTCTTGAGAAGGTAGGACATGATATTTTAGGCTGGTTAGGTCGATGTGGTTCATTATGGTTAGGATCTTGAAAATTTCCAAAACTAGATGTTTTCACAACATCCTTCACATGATTATTTGAGGTGTTATCATTACTGTTTAGATTTGACATATCCTCTTCAACATTTTATAGTGAGGTATTGGGATCATGTAGATCAGCTTCATCAAACTTGATGTGTACAGATTCCTCCACACATTTGGTTATCTTATTAAAAACTCTATAGGCTTTTCATTATGTAGAATATCCAAGAAATATTCCTTCATCACTTTTAGAGGAAAATTTATCTAAATTATCTTTAGTGTTCAGAGTATAAAATTTACATCCAAACACTTTAAAATAATCTACATTGAGTTTCCTATTATTCCATAACTCATTAAGAGTTTTCTTAAAGATAGGTCTAATTAAGACTCTGTTTATTATGTAAGAAGATGTATTAACAACTTCATCCCAAAAATAAATGGGTAGATCATATTCATTAAGCATAGTCCGATAAATTTCTTGTAAGGTTCTATTTATTCTTTCTACCACACCATTCTATTGAGGTGTCTTATGAGCCGAGAAGTTATGATTATATCCATTATTTGAGAAAAATAATTCAAAATCGTGATTCTCAAACTCACATCCATGCTCACTTCTTAAGGATTTTATCTTAAGTCCACTAAGATTTTCTATAGTCCTAGCATACTTGGTAAAGTGTGAACAAGATTCACTTTTGTGAGCTAGGAAAAAGATCTAGGTCTACCTAGAGAATTAATCTACAAGAACATAAACATAGTGCTTCCCATTAAGACTCGAAAACTCTAGATGGTCCAAACAAGTCCATGTGAACCAACTCAAGAGGTTGAGAAGTTGATACTTGTTTCTTTGGTTTGAAATAGATTTTATGTTGCTTTCCTTTTTGACAAGGATTACATACTTTGTTGTTTGGAAACTCTAATTTGGGTAAGTCTCTAACTAATCCTTTTATAGTTAACTTTCTAAGAGAGTGAATGTTGCAATGTACTAGTTTTCTATGCCAGAGCCAAGACTCTTTGCGAAATACATTTAGACAAGAGACATTCTATGAGGCTAGTGTGTCTAAATTTATAACATATACATTGTCATTTCTTAAAGCAGTAAATACTAAATTATTCTTGGAATCAAAACATAGAATGCATCATTTTTTAATTTAACATTAAATCAATCATCACACAATTGAGATATACTGATTAGGTTATACATTAATCCATCAGCATACAATACTTTAGAAATTGAAATAGAGTTAGGGTTACCAATCTGGCCTAGGCCGATGATTTTTTCCTTTACTATTGTCACCAAACGTGACATGTACTCCATAAATCTTTAAAATACTTTTAAATATTTAAAAATCCCCTGTCATATGTCTTGAATAGCCACTGTCCAAGTACCAAAAGTTTTTATAGGATCTCTTTAGGTAGTTTACCTACAAAACAGTTTAACCAAGAAATGACTTTGGTACCCATATTTTTTTGGGTATACATACATTAGTAATATAATCTTTCAGAACCCACAACTGTCTTATGGGTTTACTATATGTAGAATATATATTGTTTTAAAAGTAAACTCTATTTGGTCCTGAAGAGTTAGATACAATAAATGAATTTGTAGAACTGAAACTTATTGTAAAATTCACGGTTTTGAAACAGGTATCAGATTTTCCAGATTTGGTTACAAAACGTGATTTGGATAAATTCATTTGACCTGGTTGATATCATATCCCAGAAGTATACTTAGAAGATATTTTTTTACCAAGAATTTGAGTAAGAGTATTTTTACCATTAGTAAAATTTTATAAGTACATTTTTAATTTCTCATTAGACATTTTTAACTCATTGTTTTCCTTGAGCAGTTTAGCATTTTTCTCTTTTTCAGTTATAAGTTCAGAAGTATTAGTCACAGTAAGAGCATGCTATTTCTTCAACAATTTGTACTTATCTTTCAAATCATTACATGTTTCTTTCAACATGTTTTAATATTATAATAAATCATCATTTTTTATATTCTCAGACTCACTTTCAGAATAATAATAGTTATGTACGGGAGAGTATAAGGTTTCCTCAATTGTGTTGGTCATAAAACACATATTTTCTATATCATCTTTCTCATTCTTAGAAGAGCTAGATTCACTCGATCTATCCTCATAGGCACTCCAGGTGGACTTCATTTCTTTCTTATACCTTCTATCCTTATTTTCATACATTTTCTTGTATTTCATCTTTGGACAGTCAGCCTTGACAGGTACTTTCCTTTTATATTTGTAGCAAATGATCCTTACTGATTTCTTAGTTTTCTTCCAATCCTTTTTCCAATTTCCCTTGTTATCATACCTACCTTTGTACTTGGGATTTTTGAAAAACTTCTTTTTCCTATAAAATTTCTTGAATTGTCTAGCCAACTAAGCCATTTATTCATCATTGTCTAAAGATACTCCATCACTGCTTGAGCTTTCAATAACATCTTGAACATGATCCTTGTATTTACCTTTAGATGGAGTTGTCTTGAAGGCTACATAATTTTGTTTTGGTTCAACATCTTCTTGATTTACCTTCAATTATTCTCCATACATCATTAATTTTCTAATCAATTCCTTCACTGGAATTTTATCAATATCGCACGATTCTCTAATAGACACAAACGTTCCATGCCATCATTCTGGTATACATCGTATAATTCTTATGATCTGCTCTTTGGATGTTACTTCTCTTCCTAAGGAAATCATGGTATTCAAAATTTCATTGAACCTGAGATACATATCATAAATTGGCTCATCAAGATTTATTTTAAAGTTTTCATATTTAATAGTTTAATTATTTAATCTAATTTATTTAACATTAGACGTTCCTTCATGAGAAACAGATAAAATGTCCCAAATTTGATAGGCAATTTTGCAAGAAGAGATACAGTTAAACTCTTCATCTCCTAGTTCATAATACAAAGCATTCATTACTTTACAATTATTGTTATAAGAAGTCTTGGGAGGTTCATCCCAAGTGTTTCTAGCAGTTTCAAGAATTGTATATTTACTTTCAATAGCAGTCCAGATTTTAAATCCCATGCTTTCTAGATGTACTTTCATTTTATGCTTCCACTGAGAAAAATTAGTTCCATTAAAGTAAGGAGGTCTATTAGTAGCAGCCCCTTCTAATCTATTTTCCATGATATATATTGTAAAATAATATAAAAGAGATAAAAATTTATAAATAACTGAAATTTTAAGATCTTTGAAAAACAACTACAATCACAGCGGACACAATTTGAAAACTAACTGTAACTTTCAAAATTCCTATGATACAAAATGTTGGTCAGAGTAGATGACTCAATAGGAGGGTGAATTATGTATCTATAAAAATTTATGTTAAAATTGGTTCTTTAAAATAATATCCTCCTATTAAAATAAAATCATAGTCATTTTTAGTGAATTTATATAACTCCTCAAAGTTCAATTAGTTTCTCTAAAGATTGATTAGTTCATAGTTTTACTAATATTAAGATTATTTAAACTTCTGAAACTAATCTACTGATTCAGAACAGATATAAACCCTTGCTAAACTAACTATCAATATTTGGTTTATCTTAATGCAAGAAATACATAACATATAAGAATATAAGATAAACAACACATCAGTTAAAACAAGTGGTTCAATCTCAAGATGAGACTTAGTCCTCTTCACTTGGTGATCACCTATCACCAAGCTATTTATATTAATAAAATTTTGATCCACACCCTAGATTGAGGTTCACAATAGCACACAAGGCTTTCTAGGTCATACTTTACCACTACCACAATTATTTTTGGGAGAAACTAATAAACAGATCACACATGATCTCTTCTATAGTTCTACGTGGGATACAAGAGTAGAAAGGGATTGAGTGTGAGGATATTTTAGTATTGTAAAGACACGTAAAATTCAAGGGAATTTTTTTCTTAATTTTCTTTAGAATTTTACAAGAGCGCGGTTTCTAACGGCACCTGATTCCGAGGCCCGGTGTGCCCGAAATCAATTTCCGAAGTTTGGCACGGGTACGTTCAGTGAAGGAACGAGCGGGAATTTCTAACTTTTGAACCGGTGCCTGGAATTGAATTCCGAGGGCACCGATGGAACCGCAACGCCGATAATTGCTTAGGAACTCCTGTTCCGGAGTTGCGTTTACACGATTGTTGATAATAAAAATTGTGGAAGTTTATTATATAATGACACTACAATTTTTATTATTTTACTCTAAGTGTAAGCTCTTGATGGAAGTTGGGTAACCACCCAACCTCCCTTGGGAGGTTATGAGGGTGGTGGGGCCCACACGAACCCCACCTCTTCATATCCTCTAAAACCCCCCTCAACTACCACTTTAAATAAGTTAACTTAAGTTATAACCTATGACTTAATTGTTATGAGTTTAATGAGGCGAGTTGTGTATGGTTTTTGAATTTCAAACTCTTGAAATTCAATTGTGTTGTTGTGTTAATAAAATAAGAAAGAGTCTTATTTATTTTTGTTATAGTTTTGTCACCTTGAGAGAGTTGGGAAAGCATCTTCTTCTTCTTCATCTTCTTCTTCTTCATCTTCTTCAACCTCGACGAAGAACGCGAAGAACACCATTCTTCGACGAAGAACTTCTCCGCCGAAGAACACGGTTCTTCCGCGACGCCGTATCCGCGATGCGACATACTTATTCTGCATCGTCTCTTCCGCGATGGTTTTCCGTGACAAAATCACCGTCAAAGAACTTTGAATCCTCACTTCATGACGTCGACGTTCTTTCCCCACGACGCCCGACCTCCGCGACGCTCGTCTTCCACAGGTCGTTGACGAACACCGCTCTTGAAGCCGAGGTAGGGGATTGTTGTTATTTTATTTCATTATATCCGTTCTTGTTTCTAGCATGTCGAAATTTGTGGTTAATCGACTAAATGTTATCGTTTAACGAGAGGGGGCCGGACCACACAAACACGGCCTCACCCCTTCCTTTGTTCATGATTGTTCCTTTGTGAATGGAACGGGATGGCGTGGTGCTGTCGCACCACGCGAGAATCACACGACAAGTATTGCGAGGAGCCGTCGCGCCGCGCCATGGAAAGAAATTCCAGAATGCGATGCCGTCACGCCGCGTTGAAGGAAATCGAAGGGGCCGCGGCCGAAGCGGGGCCGCGGCGGAGGGGCGCGGTGCTGTCGCACCACGCCGGACGACAAGGGCCGCGGCCGGTTCCGGGCCGCGGCGGAGCTTGGTGACCGGCGGCCAGCCGGGCCGCCGGTGTTGGAGCCGGAAAGGGACTGACCACTGCCTGTCCCGTTGAGGAGGAGCCGGCCAACCAGGTCGGGCCGGCCGAAAATGGGGAAGTCCGGGGGAATTAAATTCCCCCGGCCAGCTTGAACGGCCCCCCATTATTGAGGGGGGGCCGCAGTTACAAAGGGGGGGCAGGCGCCCCCGTTTTTCCAACAGCTCGGCCGAATGCCGAGCCCAGCCGGGCCGGGCCGATCCATTCCGGGCCGGGCCGACCCTGTCCGGGGCGGGTCGACCCGGTTCGGGCCAGCCGGGGGGTCTCGGGCCGGGTCGGCCCGGGCCCGAAACCCCCGATACCGAACTGTTTAGGTTCAAATGCCCATAACTTGGGCTACGGACCTCCAAAAGATGCGCCGTCAGTGGAGATGCGATCCTTGGATCAAGAAGGTCATTTCGGTATATCGCACTCAAGGTTTAGGAATACTTTGAGTTTGGCCGGGTTGGTTCATACACGAAACCAACCGGGCCCTCGGAGCGGAAACACTCATATCTTGTGCTACGGACGTCCGATTGACGTGCTGTCATCTTTGTTGAGTTCCTCTTAGTGAGACAGATCTTTTGGCATACTCCACTCGAGGTTTGGACGCAGGTGGAGTACGGTCAGGTTGGTTTTGCCTTAAAAACCAACCGGGCCCCTAGAACGAAAAAGCCAATAACTCTCAGACCGGGCGTCCGATTGACACGCCGTTTGTTACGTTGAGTTCCTATTGACGATATGGAACTTTTGGATACGTCAACTCTGGACTATGTGACAGTTGATGTATCAACCTCTCGGCTCGTGGAGCGGACCCTCCCGAACATGCTTGTTATGTGCGGGAACCCTAGTGCTGGCTGCGACTGCTACTGTGACTGCGACGACGACTGTACAGAGATCCTCAGTGGATTCGACTGTAACGATGATGAAAACGGTACGGTAATCCTCCGTGTTTTCGGCAGTGATCACTACGGTACATCTTGGGATACATCAACTCCGGACTACATGTCAGTTGTTGCATCGACCTCTTAGCTCGTGGAGTGGACCCTCCCGGAACGAGCATGCTGTGTACGGAAACCCTAGAGCCGGTTGAGACTTGACGGTTGCAGACCCACGACAGAGGTGCGCTTGGTTGTAACGGCACAGGGGATCTCTTGGTTGTAGCGGCAGACCCACGACAGAGGTGCGCTTGGTTGTAGCGGCACAGGGGAGCGCTTGGTTGTAGCGGTAGACCCACGACAGAGGTGCGCTTGGTTGTAGCGGCACAGGGGAGCGCTTGGTTGTAGCGGTAGACCCACGACAGAGGAGCGCTTGGTTGTAGCAGTAGGCCCACAGTACCCGATAGGTGTAGCGCTTGGTTGTAGCGGCATAACCACTGTACTTGATGGAAAAGGCGTTTCCCAATAGCTTTGGGTTCAAATTCCTGAATGAACCTGTGTAGGTCATTGTGGGGGTTAGTACCTACCGATCGTTTGTGGGTCTGACGGATTTGATGAATCAGTGGCTACGTCTGATCATCTCTATCGTCTTTTGAAGAAATATACCTGTGTGAGCTGAATCTTGTTTACCCTCCTGTGTGGACTGTGTTGTGCTATCCTGTGTGGATTACGTTTTGCTTTCCTGTGTGGAATACGTATACTTTCCTGTGTGGACTGAGTTGTACTTGGGCTCAGAGGTTGGAGCATATTGAAATTATGACTTAGGTATAAGTATGGGCATATACCTAAGCAGTGTCGGTTGTTACTTCGTGTTTGTATCTTTCCTTTGTGGTTTATCCTTTGTGGATTTTGGGAGACCTTCAGGGGTCTCGGGGTCCCTACTGAGTAGCTTATACTCACCCTTGCACGGGCTATTCCCGCACTACGTTGTGTTGGTTGCAGACGACAGACATCGTTGATCCTGGTTGAGGCTTGCAGAGCAAAACGGTACCTGGAGGTGGACCACTGGGCGGGACGTACTCGGAGCGGACGGCGGGAACCGAGGAGCAGTGGAGCTATCTGTACACACCCTTCAGGTGGGATTTACAGTGGACAGCTCTGCGTATCGGCTTTACTTTACAGTTGCTGTTTTCCCTTTCGAGTTGTACTTTACAGTTGGGCTTGTATTTCCGGCCCCTTTTACTTTCCACACTTACAGTTGTACTCTGTGTTTACTTAGTGTTTACTTTTCTGCTTTCTTACTCTGTGGTGCTTATTTACTTTACAATGGAAATGCATTCCCTTTTACCGGGATTTTTTCCTTGGTGCTAGTCTCCAGCCCCTGGCCTATGGAAGGCGGGCTTGGGGTAGTCACGACACGGGTCCCGAGGATGGGTCGTGACAAATTGGTATCAAAGGAGTTCGGTTCTACCACGAACTCTGATCTTTTCTGTGTGAAGCAATAATGTTTAGCGTATTGAGTGTGGTTATCAGTCCAGAGAGTCCAGTATTGGTGCGGCGACTGACGTATCCGTACACCAGGACCCTGACTTCTGATTTCCGACTTAATGCACGAAAACACTGATTGCGTGTGTGTTTCAAGTTTTCTTTGTGATTACTTTATATCAGCTCACCAGGTATACTGTTCTGACCGTGGCGTACCTGTTTCCTTTTCAAGATGGCCCCACGATGGCAGCCAGCTAGGGTCTTGAGAGTCGAGCGTGACGACAGCCCACCGAGCGACGAGGCCTCGTTGCAGGGCCCTTTGTCAGCTGGGGCACCGGCGGTACCTCTTCCCGTCGAGCCACCGATGCTTCCAGCCCCAGCCACTGACGATGCACGTCACCTTAGTGCACTGCATGAGTTCCAGCGGCAGCGGCCGCCCAGGTTCCGCGGGGAGACGGACCCCCAGGCAGCCGAGGACTGGCTGGAGGCAGTTGTTCGAGTTTTCAGGCTAGTGAGGACACTAGCAGACCTCATGGTGATCCTCGCTGCGAGCCTACTGAACGCAGCAGCATGCCGATGGTGGAGTTTGATGCTCCAGGTGCACTATGAGGCATATCTTCTCTAGACGGACTTCAAGAGCCTCTTCCGCTCAGAGTTCGTCCCGGCCACCCTTCGTGCGGTGCGCATTCAGGAGCTACTACAGCTACGGCAGGGCAGCATGATAGTAGCCCAGTACGCGACGAGGTTTACTGATCTCTCACGCTATTCCACAGACATGGTACGGGACCCATTCTTCAGGGCCCGCACCTTCGAGCAGGGGCTTAGGCGAGAGATCAGAGCTTCAGTTGTTTCTCACAGCATTCCGAAACAGACAAGGGTGTTGGAGCGAGCCCTCTTAGTGGAGAGTTTCCTTACTGAGCAGTCTCTAGTAATAGGACCCACCACTTGCCGGCATGCGGCAGAGTCTTCTGCAGCAGGCTGTAGACAGATGACGCATGGGTCCAAGAGGACTAGACCTACAGGTGGTCGACATCATGACTCTGGATCGTTTGTGCGAGGCACTCAGGGTGGACAATGACTTGCCATGAGAGGGTAGTGTTACTCCTCCGGCGGGATTGGTCACATGGCTCGTGACTGTCCGACCCGCCATACGGATGACCAGTAGATGAACGAAGGACCCCCTAGGCAGAGGCAGAGGTTCGATCAAGGTGGTCCGCAGGGTGTAGGCGGATGAGGTAGAGGAGATGGCCAAGTAGCAGATGGTGGGCGACACTTCGAGGTGTTTCCACCACCACCACCGCGAGGTCCGCCCCGACCGTAGGGAGTTGGTGGACATGGGAGAGCTCAGCTTCAGGCAGCAGAGGCCTTCGATCATGGAGCTCTGGGAGAAAATGGACAGGAGCAGAACTAGTGGATACGTCTTTTGTACTTCTAGTTCTTTGTTGCTATTGTGTGGCGTCTTTATATTATGAGCTGCAATAATTAAAGATGCACACCTTTGTGATGTTTTCATTCCTGTCCTCTTTTGTGTTGTTACTAAGAGGTTCCAATTTTGACTGTTGACTTGACCCTCACTTGTGAGACATCTACTGGAGGAGACCCAGTTACCACACACTGATGCCGACAGTGTGACTCAACCCTTGGAGGCGAGAGTAACGGTTGGATCACTTGGTAGTAGCGTCGAGGCCTTACGACGTCATCCTTGGTATGGATTAGTATCATCCATTTCGGGATTAACTGTATTAGGCAAAGAACGTGGTTCATCCAAGGGATGAGATCAGATTTCTCTTATCGGCAAAGAAGAAATCATAGCATCTCTTGTGGGACTAGAGGTGGTCCAGGCTACGATAGAGAAGGTACAGGTCATCCAGGAGCGGATGAAGACAGCTCAGAGCCGACAGAAGTCTTTTGCTGACAGGAGGCGGAGGCCACTAGAGTTCGAGGATGGCGACCACGTCTTCTTGCGTGTCTCACCTCGACGTGGATTACGGAGATTTGGCTGAGGTGGAAAGTTATCTCCATGCTTCATCGGAGCCTTCCAGGTCCTCAGCAGAATTGGTGAGGTGGATTACCACCTAGCTCTACCGCCTTTGTATCCCTAGTTTGTGTTGAAGCTTTACAAGGACGTAAAGCCCTATGGTGGGAGTATTGTAAAGACCCGTAAAATTCAAGGGAATTTTTTTCTTAATTTTCTTTAGAATTTTACAAGAGCGCGGTTTCTAACGGCACCTGATTCCGAGGCCCGGTGTGCCCGGAATCAATTTCCAAAGTTTGGCTCGGGTACGTTCAGTGAACGAACGACCGGGAATTTCTAACTTTTGAACCGGTGCCCAGAATCGAATTCCGAGGGCACCATGGAACCACAGCGCCGGTAATTTCTTAGGAACTCCTGTTCCGGAGTTGCTTTTACATGAGTGTTGATAATAAAAATTGTGGAAGTTTATTATATAATGACACTACAATTTTTATTATTTTACTCTAAGTGTAAGCTCTTGATGGAAGTTGGGTAACCACCCAACCTCCCTTGGGAGGCTATGAGGGTGGTGGGGCCCACATGAACCCCACCTCTTCATATCCTCTAAAACCCCCCTCAACTCCCACTTTAAATAAGTTAACTTAAGTTATAACCTATGACTTAATTGTTATGAGTTTAATGAGGTGAGTTGTGTATGGTTTTTGAATTTCAAACTCTTGAAATTCAATTGTGTTGTTGTGTTAATAAAATAAGAAAGAGTCTTATTTTATTTTTGTTAGAGTTTTGTCTCCTTGAAAGAGTTGGGAAAGCATCTTCTTCTTCTTCATCTTCTTCAACCTCGACGAAGAACGTGAAGAACACCGTTCTTCAACGAAGAACTTCTCCGCCGAAGAACACCGTTCTTTCGCGACGCCATATCTGCGATGTGACGTACTTCTTCTGCGTCGTCTCTTCCGCGACGGTTTTCCACGACAAAATCACCGTCAAAGAACTTCGAATCCTCGCTTCACGACGTCGACGTTCTTTCCCCGCGACGCCCGACCTCCGTGACGCTCGTCTTCTGCGGGTCGTTGACGAACACCGCTTTTGAAGCCAAGGTAGGGGATTGTTGTTATTTTATTTCATTATACCCGTTCTTGTTTCTAGCATGTCGAACTTCGTGGTTAATTGACTAAATGTTATCATTTAACGAGAGGGGGCCGGACCGCACAAACACGGACTAAACCCCTCCTCTGTTCATGATTGTTCCTTTGTGAATGGAACGGGATGGCTTTGTGCCGTCGCACCACGCGGGAATCACACAACAAGTATTGCGCGGCGCCGTCGCGCCGCACCGTGGAAAAAAATTTAAGAACGCGACGCCGTTGCGCCGCGTCCAGAGCGGGGCCGCGGCGGAGGGGCGCGGTGCCATCACACCGCGCTGGACGACAAGGGTCGCGGCCGGTTCCGGGCCGCGGTGGAGCTTGGTGAACGGCGGCCAGCCGGGCCGCCGGTGTCGAAGCCGGAAAGGGACTGACCACTGCCGGTCCCGTTGAGGAGGAGTCGGCCGGCCAGGTCGGGCCGGCCGGAAATGGGGAAGGCCGGGGGAATTAAATTCCCCCGGCCAGCTTGATCGTCCCTCCATTATTGAGGGGGGGCCATGGTTACTAGGGGGGGGGGGGGGGGCAGGCGCCCCCGTTTTTCCAACAGCTCGGCCGAAGGACGAGCTAGCAGCGCGCCTAGCGCACTGCGCTGAGCCGGACCGGCGCCTGGCCAGTATGCCAGGCCGGGCCGGGCCGACCCTATCCGGGGCGGGTCGACCCGGTTCGGGCCAGCTGGGGGGTCTCGGGCCGAGTCGGCCCGGGCCCGAAACCCCCGATACCGAACTATTTAGGTTCAGATGCCCATAACTCGGGCTACGGACCTCCAAAAGATGCACCGTCAGTGGCGATGCGATCCTTGGATCGAGGCGGTCGTTTTGGTATATTGTACTCAATGTTTCGGAATACTTTGAGTTTGGCTGGGTTGGTTCGTACACGAAACCAACCAGGCCCTCGGAGCGGAAACGCTCATATCTTGAGCTACGGACGTCCGATTGACGTGCCGTCAGCTTTGTTGAGTTCCTCTTAGTGAGACGGATATTTTGGCATACTCCGCCCAAGGTTTGGACGCAGGTGGAGTACGGTCGGTTTGGTTTTACCTTAAAAACCAACCGGGCCCCTGGAACGAAAAAGCCAATAACTCTCAGACCGGGCGTCCGATTGACGCGCCGTCTGTTGCGTTGAGTTCCTGTTGACGATACAAAACTTTTGGATACATCAACTCTGGACTATGTGACAGTTGATGTATCAACCTCTCGGCTCGTGGAGCGGACCCTCCCGAACGAGCTTGTTGTGTGCGGGAACCCTAGTGCTGGCTGCGACTGCTATTGTGACTACGACGACGACTGTACAGAGATCCTCAGTGGATTCTACTGCGACGATGATGAAAACGGTACGGGAATCCTCCGTGTTTTCGGCAGTGATCACTACGGTACATCTTGGGATACATCAACTCCGGACTACATGTCAGTTGGTGCATCGACCTCTTAGCTCGTGGAGTGGACCCTCCCGGAATGAGCATGCTGTGTACGGAAACCCTAGAGCCGGTTGAGACTTGACGGCTGCAGACCCACGACAGAGGTGCGCTTGGTTGTAGTGGCACAAGGGAGCGCTTGGTTGTAGGGGCATACCCACGACAGAGGTGTGCTTGGTTGTAGCGGCACAGGGAGCGCTTGGTTGTAGCGGAAGACCCACGACAGAGGTGCGCTTGGTTGTAGCGGCACAGGGGAGCGCTTGGTTGTAGCGGCAGACCCACGACAGAGGAGCGCTTGGTTGTAGCAGCAGGCCCATAGTACCCGATAGGTGTAGCACTTGGTTGTAGAGGCATAACCACTGTACTTGATGGAAAAGGAGTTTCCCAATAGCTTTGGGTTCAACTTCCTGAACGAACCTGTGTAGGTCATTGCGGGGGTTAGTACCTACCGATCCTTTGTGGGTCTGACGGCTTAGATGAATCAGTGGCTACGTCTGATCATCTCTATCGTCTTTTGAAGAAGTATACCTGTGTGAGCTGAATCTTGTTTACCCTCCTGTGTGGATTGTGTTGTGCTATCCTGTGTGGTTTACGTTTTGCTTTCCTGTGTGGAATACGTATACTTTACCATGTGGACTGAGTTGTACTTGGGCTCCGAGGTTGGAGCGTATTGAAATGATGACTTAGGTATATGTATGGGCATATACCTAAGTAGTGTTGGTTGTTACTTCGTGTTTGTATCTTTCCTTTGTGGTTTATCCTTTGTGGATTTTGGGAGACCTTCGGGTGTCTCGGGGTCCCTACTGAGTAGCTTATACTCACCCCTGCACAGGCTATGCCCGCACTACGTTGTGTTGGTTGCAGATGACGGACATCGTTGATCGTGGTTGAGGCTTGCAGAGCAGAACGGTACCTGGAGGTGGACCAATGGGCGGGACGTACTCGGAGCGGACGACGGGACCCGAGGAATAGTGGAGCTATCTGTACCCACCCTTCAGGTGGGATTTCCAGTGGACAACTCAATGTAGCGGCTTTACTTTACAGTTGTTGTTTTCGCTTTCGAGTTGTACTTTACAGTTGGGCTTGTATTTCCGGCCCCTTTTACTTTCCGCACTTACAGTTGTACTATGTTTTTACATAGTGTTTACTTTTCCGCTTGCTTACTCTGTGGTGCTTGTTTACTTTACAAAGGAAATACCTTCTCTTTTACCGAGATTTTTTCCTTGGTGCTAGTCGCCAGCCCCTGGCCTATGGAAGGCGGGCTTGGGGTAGTCACGACACGGGTCCCGAGGACGGGTCATGACAAGTATCCTTTAGTTAAGATCAGGAGACAGTGTGTGTGAAACAAACAGATTCACACCCTGATTGAAAAGTAAATACAAGAACACAATAGAGTTATAAAAGTAAAACTAGAGCTTAGAAATTTCTGTGTGCCTTGTAGTAAAGCTTTAGACTCATTGAATGTAGAGAAAATGATATCTGAGTCCTCTTATGGAAGTTGGAACCAAAACAGAGTATCAAAGTCTCTGTAATCTAGCTTCCAGGTGTGTAGAAGTTTAGTTCTTCGATGTCAGGATGTTCAGCGAGCTTCAACAGGATGCTGCTTGTAATATTAAACTTTTTTCATACTTAAGCTTCAAGTTATTCAATTTTTAATATCTAGCATATTCACACAACCAACCTTTTTGTTTTTCTAGTGGGTTGAGAGAGCTATATTTTAGGTTGATCTTGTAATCCTTTTACACTTCAAGGTCCAGTAGGCGTGAAAATCTCTGCATGTTCATGTACCTCGTACTGTCTATGGATAGTCCTACAAACAACATTAAATAATATCAGAAAAATTAATTTTTCTAAATATGACCATTAGAAATAAATTTGGCTTAATAAAAATGATACAATTATTTATGACTATCGATGAGTAATTTGCATCGGTCTTCCATCTTTGGTATGTTAGCATCGATCTATCATCTTCAGTGTGTCATCTTTGGTGTGTCATCTTCGGTGTGTTGAAAATCAGTGTGTCATCTTCAGTGTGTCATCTTCGGTGTGTCATATTTGGTGTGTTGAGCATCAGTGTGTCAAACATTGGTGTGTCGAACATTGGTATGTCGAACATCGGTGTGTCGAACATCGGTGTGTCTAACATTAGTGTGTCGAACATTGGTGTGTCGAACATCAGTGTGTTGAACATCGGTGTGTCTAACATCGGTGTGTCGAAGATTGGTGTGTCAAACATCGGTGTGTCAAACATCGGTGTTTCGAACAACGGTGTGTCGAACATCGGTTGTGTCGAACATCGGAGTTTCGAACATCGGTGTGTCGAACATCGGTGTGTCGGATATCATTGTGTCGAACATCGATGTGTCGAAAATCAGTGTGTCAAATATACTATCGATGCCAGTGAATCAAAAATCTTATGATGCGTCTGTCTCACACAAAACATTACAAGACTAAATGATATCCAAAAATACATGTATGAATACACTTGAAAACATATTTATTCAAGAATATAGGTTATTGAATTATTTAAGTACATTGTTCTGTATGGAATAATTGATTTACTTATAGATATTAAAGAGCATGAAAGAGTAGAATCTGTCATTAGACATTATTTGTGATTATGAAAACTACCATATCATAGAGGGTCCAACACCTACTCATTTTCTTGGGAATTTAGTTGGAAGTTACTTGGCCTTAAGCAACATCCCCATGATGCTAGAGGATGGAAATAAATACCAAGGGATTCATTAAGAGTTGGGGGATGATTTTTCCTTTGAAAATAATACAACCATCCAAACATATAATTACAAAATAAACCAGTACATGATGCATGATATGAATGAGAGGAAACTTAAATAAACCCTTGATATTAAACTATAAATAAAACCGAGTACTATAGTGGAATAATACAATATTAATGTACTCAGTAGAAGAATACAAAACAAACAAAAGTTAAAAAAAACCACAACTCCAAATCTATAACATGCTCCAAGTTCCACTCCAAAAAACAACCCAAGTATCATGAATCAACACTAGAGAAGTGTGATACTTTACATTTGACAATTTCTAAAAAAAACATCTACAAAATAACCAAAATTCTAAAACAGGGGTGATTAATGAAACTCCGTATGATTTTCCCTAATGACTTCCCTACTCATGCCTTTCTGATAGAACCTCTTATCACATTTATATAAAACAGTTTATATTAAATAATTTCTAAAAAAGTTTATATCATGATATAAACAAGTGTCATAAATAAAGAAGTTTTAACAAAACAATACCAACTTCTAATTAAAGCATCCAAACAATGTTCTAAAACCATTTCACAAATTCCATTTTGGCATAACCCATTCCATTCAACATATCCACACATCCAATCATGCATGAAACTTGAACCTACCTATATTGACTAGAGGCGAGTCATCCTTTCACTAAGACATCAATTAGTGAAACATTTTTATGGGGGTACTCCACACCCATATCCATCCCAAAAATTTTATGGGTGTACTTTACACCCTTATCCATCCCAATGCACATGAAAACATGCCACATAACTATGAAAAATCCATGCCAAACCCGAGTGTGCGAAACCCATTTAAATAAAACAAAATTTTTATTGAAAACCATTCCATAAATCCTTTTTTTTATAAATCAAACTGGATAACCAATTTTAAAATCATCATTTTAAAATAAAACCACAAATATTTTTTCACAATAATTCCAAAATTTCCACAAAAGATATAAACTATCACTAATGTGGGTTTCTACCATGTTTTTTTCACAACTATTTCAAATAAAATTTCAATTAATTTTTTTAAATCAATCTTTCATATTATAAATAGAGGAGCTGAGAGTGAATCCACCTACCATATAAATCTTGGTTAAAATGGAAAATGGCATGAAACCATCCACATAAAGGGGGAGAATCTCAAAAAACATGCCTTAGATATATTCCCCCAATAATAAAAAATCCAAATATAATCATATTTATCATCAAATAACTTTGATATATCCACAACAGACATATCTAAGAAACAAAGAGAGAGAGAGAAGTATATCTTTGGAAAACCAAGGAAAACCACCATAAATGATGACTTACCACATGAATATGACTTCAATACACTAATATAAGCCTTAAAATAAACTCCAAATCAATGGGATAAGCCAAATTATTATTTTATAGGAAGAAATACTAATTTATGGTTAGTTTGGGGGAAAATGATGGGTTAAAACCTAATCTCGTCCAAGATCCCCAATTTTAGTACATAGTTTTTAAACTGTTCAAGGTTATCTGCACAGTTATGCAAATAATAAACTAACTACATACTAACCAAAACATCAAGGTGGGACCTCACATTGTTGTATCGCATGGTGAAAAACTATACACCAGCCATGCCAAAATCCTTTGTCCCAAGTTACACAATTTCTCTTATGTGACCACATGGTTTGGACAAACCGTGCTTCTACTCGTGCACCTTATCCTTAGCCCATGTATCATTTTTTTCATGGTTTCATGTAGGTGTTTCATGGTTTTTCAAAACTGTGCATGAATCATGAACTATTTATAAAATCCCTTAAAATATTCCAAACTTCTTCCAAACCCACCCAAACTTCACCCAAACACTTTATGTACTTAAAAAGAATAAAAGAAGAGTTACTTACTTGAAACTAGGTGTGATACAATAGGTATATAATGGAATAATTTTTTTATTATACTTAAGTGTTATTATATAAATGAAAAAATTATTTATTCCATTTTATCCACTTAAAAAAATAATAGAATGTCGATCATGTGTTGTGTGGGATACCACCCCTACAAAGGGAAATGTTTAATTCTTCACCACTTCTTCTCTTTGCTGGTTACAAGGATGGAATTGAAAAATAAAAATTTACAAATTTTTTTAATATAATTAGAAAAATTAAAATCAACCTTCATTTCCTCTCATTCAATGTGAAATGAAAAGGTTAAATATGTGTTGTGCAGACTACCACCTCTACAAAGTAACATTTTTTATCTTAATTTTAAATATTCAACCAAACCACATAAAAACAGATTTAAAACTTGAAAAGAATCTAAATAATATCATTATTTTTCAATTATAATTATATTATGTCAAAATTAATAATTTATTAAATAGACTCACCCATAAAATTATAGTGTGTTCATGTTTGGGCCGCTCTAACCTCCTACATGAACAATAATATAAAACTCTATCATTGACGAAAATGAAAAAATAAATAATAATATTACAATAAGTTAATAATAAAATCACATTTTTTATGGTTCAGGAAATGTTATAATTATTTAACTTATTATTTTAATATCATCTTAAATCATTAAAATTATAGAAATATTCTAACACCGATTCAATTTTCATGCAGAAATAATAAAAAGCTACATAATAAATAAATAGATTATGATAATGAATTGTCTATCTTAAGTGGAATATAGATGACTACGGTTTCTAATAAGGAACCTAATAAACACAATTTTATTATTTATGAATTTAGGTCCATGCATAGAATGAAACAGGTAAAATTTAAGGTTTTGTGTGAACTTATTTTCTTCCATGGAGTTACAAACTTTGTTATGAAAATATATTGTCCCATGTTTTATTTATGATAAATAATGAATTATTTTTATGTTATTTCATCCTTCATTTATTTAGTTTTACAATTATTCTATATAATATCATTTTCAAATTATTTTAACCTCAAATATTATGTTCCATGAGAAACCATGTTTAATTTTTTATGGTGAATCTACTACCCAAATTAATATTTTGAATTATGATCCTATCATTATTAATGGTTTTTAATGTCTCATTTTAAACTCTATACTTCTAGGGTTTTTTTATTCAAAGGATTCTAATGTCATAAGTGTGACCCCCCAAAATATTTATATTTTTAATAATAATTTTTGGTTAGTCTTTATGATTATTAGTATAATTATTGTTTTGATTTATTTTGGTTCCATCCAAAATAAATGCTTTTAGAATAAAAATAAGACATATTTTATTCAATAGAAACACCAAAACAATACATTATAATAAGGTCTAAAGACCGTATCTATCCTTGAATACCTAATTTAAGGCCTATCAGGATCACCAGAAGACCACCAAACACAACTACTAGACCAAGTATTGAAAATCCTTTGATTCTATCACACTGAAAAAAATTATTCCAAGTACTATGTAAATAGTACTAAGCATCAAGGGAATGTATAGAACCATCCTCTTAGAACAAGAGATGACCATGATCCTTAGAAAACCCTAAATAAGTATTTATAAGGTCTTATAAGTGTTGTAGATAAATATGACCATTAATAGCTGTTTGGGTCTTCAGGTGACCGTTGGTTTTGGTAACGATCATAAAATTTTATAACCATTAAGTATTTTTACTATTTTAAGTATTCTAGGTATATAAGTTTTTTAATAATTTCAAATGTTTTAAAATTATTTAAATATTTTAATGTTTTATCCTTACTTAAATAATGAAATAATATTAATTAAAGATATATTTTATATTTGTATTTTAAAAAATATAATAACCATGATTTTCTTTTAAAATTAATATAAATTTGTAAAAGTAATTACATGTTTTAAATAAAGTTGTATTTTTTAAATTTAATGTTTTAAAACTCAAAAGGAATATAAACATCTAAAAAAATTACATTTTTAAATAATGTTTTTATAAGGAAATTACTATATATGTATTCCCTTTTTCTTAAATATTTTTGTCTAATAATTTTTTGATAAATATTTTTGGGTATATACCCCACAATTCGATTGAGGGAAGCCTTGAAGGACAAACCCTCAAGGTCTGAGTGCACATCTCACATAGACAAATGAAGTCAGGCCTAAGCCGAGTACATAAATGATGTATGCTGAGTCACGCACATGCCTGTGTGTAGGGCTTGGTCAGGCATGGGTAGGGGGTGAGCCTGATCGTGCACCAGTGCGGCTGAGGGTGGGCCAAGGATCGCAGGTGGGGCTCCTGTGTATAAGGACCCCGCGGTGTGTGTTTGTGTCATCGAAATAAAGGTAGAAAAATCTAGTATTATAAGTCAATTCCAAAATCATTCATATGTTGATGTGGGATTCAAATTTTTATGTGGAATTCAATCTGAGTCATTCGATATAACCACGCGAGATCCCCACCTTCCGATCCAGTCCAGTCTTCGAACTCCACCTGGTCTCCTTATTACTGTAAATTTCATCAACTGTCTGATCGAGACACATTAGATCAAGACAAAAAAAACCCTTTTAAAAGTTTTGGATCCCCCACAATCATCCAATCAAAGAAACAAAATAATCTTGTCCGTTCATCTATTTTTAAAACCCTGGAACCCACCGTAGCTATCTGATCTTATCGGTATGATCATAGCCATCCCTTATTTTCCTTCTTCTTCCCTTATTATTCTTCTTCCTCGTTCTACACCAGTCTACGTTTCTCTCTTCCTACACTATTTATTGTTCATCCCATGAGTCCTCCCATCACTCTCCTCAGACCCAAACATTTCTTTTTTCCCACAATTCCACTAAGGGTGAATTAGTTTAAAGCAAACCCCTTTGGTGTATCATGTATGTTTTATATAATATATATATCTTTTTCAAATGACCAAATTATCTATGATTTTCCTTGATTATAGTCTTTATTTTTGTCGATAATAGTAAGAAATGTATTTCTTTAAGACTCTTTGTTTTTATTTTTTTATGTTCAAACTGTTGTATATAAAATTATACATAGGTTATATAAACCCTTTTTTTCACACATAACCCTATGAGTTTTCTTCCTCCCAACTCTCCATCGACCTCTACTCGGTTCAATATCACCCTTGAAGTCATGTAAGGGTTTTATTTTTAGTTTTGTGTTTGATTAACCCATATATACATATATGTGTATATACGTTTGTATATAAATACCAAACCTATTATGTTTTATTTTTTTTCTAAATGATGAACATTTGTATTTAAATGATGATCTTTATTCATATAATTCATATAAGGGTTATTTTAGCTTCGTTTTTGATATAAAAAACCAATATATACACATTATGTATATACGATTATATATATATATATTTTAATTCTAATCTAATTTAGGTTTTCAAATAATTTATATTATTAATTGAATAATGTTGTTGGAGTGTATGATACTTGTAAGGATTTAACAAACCTTGTTTTGGTTATGAAAATCCAATGTATACACTTTATGTATATACAGTTTTATATAACATAAAATCCTAATCTATTTTGGGGGTTTCAAGTGATTATTATTGGTATTTAATAGATGTTTTGATGCATAAAATACTTGCAAGGGTTTATAAGAGTGGTTTTTGAGTTTTATAAACTCATATATATATATATATATATGTATATACAGTTATATATATATATAGTTATTAATCCAAATCCAATTAAGTTTCTTTTCTTCTTAAGTTAAGAAATTATTTTTAAAGGTGATCCCTGTCCTTAAAATTATTCTTTTAATTTTTGTTGAAAAACCTACATGTATATATAAGTACCAAAAATACATATATACATATTTTATTTCATTTCAAGAAGTTTTTAGGGTATTAAACTTTTTATAATTGTATATTTTTAAAGTTATATTTTTATTTTTTAAAAATATATTTGTAAATAAGCATATTTATATAAACTTATTCATATAACGATAAATCAAGCTAAGATAATTTGTAAAGAAATACAAGTGTTTATATTTATAATCAACCCTTTAATTTGTTTTTTCTAATATACATCTTAATTGATTATATGATCAAAAATGAAAACTTTATATTGGAAAATAATAACAAAACCATGTTTTGTTATTGTGTGCCTAATTTTTTTTAAAAGAGGCTATCACCTTGTGATTTTACAATTAACAATACATGCATGCATCACAATTTATAATTTTAGGATAAAAGGCTGGAATTATCTTTTGTTTAATGCATATATATACACATGAATGAATATATTTTGTGAAGTGAGTTTAAATATTTTCTTATATTTTAACATCTCACATGAAATGAATGTTTTAAATTTATAAATATTATATTTTAATTCAATATTGATCTACCACAATGAAAACTATTAGTTATTAAATTTTATGAATTAATTTTTCCAACACTTCCATTAACCAGTGTATGCTTTAAACATTAATGATAAATATTTTAGATTTCAAAAAATCATTTATTTTAGTATATTAAATGTTTACCTTCCTAAAACATGGGTTTTGAAATTAAGAGTCATTATTTTATGTGACATACCAAGACAATCTATCATTTTATGTGCATGAGTTATCATCACATGAAAAAAAGTGTATCTATTTTTCCATGAAAGTCATTCATAAATTTGATATATACATATTCTAAATTAAAATTGACAAACCATGTAGTTTTTTGATTAATATTTACATTATTTCATGATTCACTTTATTTATGAATACAAACATTAATTGCAAAAATGAAATTTATCTCTTATGCTAACTTAGGGATTAATAATTTAATTATTCAAAGTGGTATGATACACTTTGAATGAAAAACATAATTTAAATATTCAAAGTGGTATGGGAGACTTTGAATAAAAGACAAAATTTAATTATTCAAAGTGGTATGAGACACTTTTAATAAAGAACATAATTTAATAAATCAAATTTATATGGGAAAATTTGATTTAAAGAAATTTGTTGACATATGAGGAATGAATAAGACTTATTATATGAAGGATGAGGTCCTATATATCCTCTTGATACATCAGTAGGTATTATGAGGCAAACTATGGTCATGGCATGAGGCCTTGACAGAATGATTATGTATGGTCTTGGCACGAGGCCTTGATAGAATGTTTATGATTATCCTTCATTATGCACTCTCTCATTATGTGATTAATATTTAACCAACCATGTGATTATTTGACTAGTATAATATCCATGGTTATGTATCTTTTACTTATGATAAGGTAAATAAATTCACATGGTATAATAATGTATGTACTTAACAAGTCATTTATAAAGAAAGTGTAGCATTTGTATTCAAAACTTTGATACAGGAGTTATAAATACATCTGTTATTTCATGAATTTAATTTTATGAGTTAATGTGAATTATTATATTGTTTCTTGTGAAATTATAAGCAAGTATTATTTCATGTGGAAATTTTTACTTACACCCATACATGGCACCTGTAATTTAGTTTGATCAACTTTTGAATTATATATAGCATTCCTTGCATTTTTGTAAATGTATGTGTACTTGGAAAAGTGTTTTAACCTTTAAATAAACATATAAATTATCGTGTATGAGATTACCCTAAAAATTATTACTAGTAACCATTGAAATATGATGATGATGTGTCAAATTTTTTTTTTCTTTTAAGAAAATGTTTTATGTTTGTATAATTATTTCAAATGGATGTTTTTAGAAAGTATTTTTATTGATTTTTTTTAAAAACAATTATTGGGAATTCTTGTGATCACCATACATTTTGAATCTATTTTTATAGGATTAGTAGATTTTTTAGATTTGAGTTATTCTATGTAGTGTAAGCACTATGGAGTTTATCTCGTATAATTTTTAAGAAATGTATCAGTTGTATCTAGTTTTCCAGAACCTAGACTAAGAAGATCCTATTTGATGAGATGTAATTTGTAATTTTATCATCATATTTTTATAAAAAAAATTATACACCATGTTTTAGGCACCGACTACATGATTCTGGGGTTGGGGCGTTATAGTTGGTATCAGAGGAACAGTCTAGAAAATTCTGGAAAATTACAACAAAACTAAAAATTTAACTATGCTTTGCTGAGTAGTACATTTTATTTAAATTCTCAGATGGAAGGTGAGGGTTCACCAAAAAACTTATTGTCACTCCCTACAGAATTAATTGAGGATATAATTGTCAAGTCGTGTTCCAAATTATACCAACATTTTGCGAACCTACCTTTGTCCTTTAAACACCTCTACCGGGTGTCAAACAACCCAAATGTCATTCAACTTCACCAAGGACCGAGTCATGTCTACTAATTTATGTCTCATGCACAAATTTCACATTGTGCACATAAGGAAAGGTACTATGAAGGACTCTTTCAATATTTCACCTTGTCTGAGACTTATCAAACCTTGGAGAGATTTCAAGAAGTCATAGAGGCAGGTGATCACCATGCATCATATATATTTCATGTTTTGATTTTTAGAATACATGGAAGAATTTATGATATATGGTTTTTGGAAATTTTTTTTACAACTAGTCTATCAAAACCAATACCATTCCGATATCTCCGAACTTTACACCTCCCATGACACTCTCTCAGGGATCTACTACTGTCTGCATGAGTTCAACCATAGCTGCTCGAGGTGAATTTGGGCACATGAAATTGAAGAATTTAAAAATATTTTGGGGATCAACCTGACCGGAAGAACTTACTAGGAAAGACTCCAATGGTGGTGGACTTATTGAAGGTATAAATTAAATATATTTTTTCACTCAAATTTTTTTAGTTAATAATGTTTAAAAAATGTTTTGTTGGGACCTGAAGGGTGATGTATGTGGGTTGGTTTTGTGGAATCATAAGAGTAAAATGGAATTGTGAGGGCACAATTATTTTGAGGGGGGAATAATTGGACACCCTAGACATATATATATTTGTCATAATAATTTTTGGTTAGTCATTATGATTAATATTATGATTATTTTTTTGATTTGTTTTGGTTCTAATTAAAATAAATTCTTGCAGAATAAAAATAAGACATATTTTATTCAATAGAAACACTAAAACAATATATTGAAATATGGGTGAAAGACCATAAATATCCTAGAATACCTACTGCATGTCCTATTAGGATCATCAAAAGACCACAAAACACAACAACAAGACCAAGTAAGTAGTGAACATCCTTTGAGAATATCACAATGAAGAAAATTATGGAAAGTAAAATGGAAATAGTACTAAGAATTATAGGAATGTATAGCACCATACTCTTAGAAAAATAAATTACCATGATCCTTGGAACACCTAAAACAAGTATTTATAAGGTCTTGTAACCGTTGAAGATAAATATGATTGTTAATATATGTTCGGGTCTTTAGGAGACTATTGGTTTTAGTAATGGTCATAAAATATTATAGCTCTTAAGAATTTTGACTATTTTAATTATTATAAGTATATAAGTATTTTATGAATTTAAAATGTTTTAAAATGATTTAAATATTTTAAAGTTATATCCTTGGTTAAACAATGAAATCGTTTTAATTGAAGATATATTTTATATTTGGGTTTTTAAAAATATAATAACCATGATGTTTGTTTTAAAATTAATACAAATTTATAAAAGTAATGAAATGTTTTAAATGAAGTTGTATTTTGAAATTTAATGTTTTAAAACTCAAAATGAATACAAACATATGAAAATAATGACATTTAGAAAGATTTTTTAATAATGAAATTACTATATATGTATTCTATTTTTCTTAAATATTTTTGTTTCATAATTTTTTTATAATTTGTTTTGGTAAGTACCCCAAAATTTGACTGAGGACAGTCTTGAAGGCCAAACCCTCAAGGTAAGAGTGGGAATCTCACATAGACAACCGAAGTCAGGCCTAACCCGAGCGCATGCATGGTGCATGTTGAGTCACACACGGGCCGACGAGTGGGGTCTGGTCAGGCGCAGGAAGGGGGTGATCAAGGTCACGCACCGGCACAGGTGAGGGTGGGGAAAGGCCCGTGGGTGATGGTACCATGTATAAGGACCCCATAGTGTGTGTTTGGGTCATCTAAATAAAGATAGCATCATCAAGTATTATAATGTGGTTCCAAAACCATTCTCGTTTTGATGTGGGATGCAGATTTTTCCACGGAACACAATCTGAGCCATTCAATCTCACCGCTTGAGATCCTAACTGTTCAATATATTCCCGCCATAAAACACCACCTACACACCATATTTCCATGAATTTCATCAACCGTATGATTTTTATGTGTTAGATCTCAACTGTATAACCCTTTTAAAACTCGCGGATCCCCCACAACTTTCTGATCAAATCCATGAAATAATCTCTTCCATTTATCTATTTTTAAAACCCCAGAACCCCCATAGCTATCCAATCTTATTGGGATAATCATATCCATCTATTAATTTTCTTCTTCATCCCTTATTCTTCTTCTTCCTCCCTCCACACTATTTGATGTCTCTCTCTTCCTCCATTATTTCATCCTCATCCCATGAGTCCTCCCATTACTCTCCTTAGACCCAACCATTTTTTTCCACAAGTCCACCAAGGGTGAATTAGTTTAATGCAAACCCCTTTGGTGTATCATGTATGTTTTCAATAATATATATATATATATATATATAATCAAATGACTGAATTATCTAAGATTTTCCTTGATTATAGTCTTTTTGTTGTTAATAGTGAGATTCATATTTCTTTAAGTCTCTTTGTTTATATTTTTTTATGTTTAAAACGTAATATATAAAATAATACACTGGTTATATAAACCCTTTTTTTCTCACATAACCCTATGGGTTTTATTCCTCCCAAATCTCCATCGACTTCTACTCAATTAAATATCACCCTTGAAGTCATGTAAGGGTTTTATTTTTAGTTTTGTGTTTGATTAACATATATATACATATATGTGTATATACATTTATATATAAATACAAAACCTATTATGTTTTATTTTATTTTTCTAATGATGAACATTTTTATTAAATAATTTTCTTTTTTCATATAATTCAAATAAGGGTTATTTTAGCTTCTTTTTCGATATGAAAACCCATATATACACTTTTTGTATATACTATTATATGTATATATATATATATATTTATTTTAATTATAATCTGATTTAGGTTTTCATATAATTTATATTAGTGATTAAATAATGTTTTTGAAGTGTATAATACTTGTAAGGATTTATCAAACCTTGTTTTGGTTATGAAAATACCATGTATACACATTGTGTATATATAGTTTTATATAACTACAAATCCTAATCTATTTTGAGTTTTTGAAGTGATGATTATAAGTATTTAACTGAATTTTTGATGCATATAATACTTGTAAGGGGTTACTAAGAGTGGTTTTTGAGTTCTCTAAACTCATATATATACATATATGTATATGAATATATAAACATATGTATATAGTTTTTAATCCAGAGTAGTTTAAGTTTCTTTTCTTCTTAATTTAAGTAATTATTTTTAACGGTGATCACTGTCCTTATAATTATTCTTTTAATACTTGATAAAAAACCTACATGTATATATGAGTACCAAAAACACTTATATAAATTTTTTGTTTCATTTTAATAAGTTTTGATGGTATTGACCTTGTTATAATTTTATGTTTTGAAAGTTATATTTTGTTTTTTTTGAAAATATATTTGTAAATAAGCATATTTATATAAAATTATTCATATAATGATAAATCAATCTAAGCTACATTGAAAATAAATACAAGTGTTTATATTTCTACATGTTTTACATTTGTAATCAACCCTTGAATTGGATGATTCCAATACATGTCATAATTGATTATATGATCACAAGTGAAAATTTTATTTTGGAAAAAAATAACAAAACTATGTCTTGTCATTGTGTGCATAAAATTTTTAAAAGTGTTCATTACTTTGTTTTTTTAAAAATTAAAATTACATGCATGCATCACAATTTAATATTTTAGGATAAAAGGTTGGAATTATCTTTTGTTTAATGCATATATATACACATGCATGAATACATATGGTGAAGTGAGTTTAAATATTTTTTTTATGTTTTAACACCTCACATGAAATGAATGTTTTACATTTTTAAATATTATATTTTAATTCATGATGAATCTACCACAATGAATACTATTAGTTATTAAAGTTTATGATTTATTTTTTTCAACACTTCCATTCATCAGTGCATGATTTAAACATGAATTATAACTATCTTATATTTCAAAAAAAACTTTTATTTTTTTATATTAAATGTTTACCTTCACGAAACAAGGGTTTTTAAGTTAAGAGTCATTATTTTATGTGACATACCAAGACAATCTATTAGTTTGTGTGAACCAGTTATCATAACATGTAAAAAAGTGTGTCTTTTTGTCTGTGCATGTTATTGATAAATTTTATATAGCCATATTCTAAATTATAACTGATAAACCATGTTGTTTTTAGATTAATGTTTACATTATTTCATGATTAACTTTATTTATGAATATAAACATTAATTTCAAAAATGAAATTTATCTCCTATAATAACTTATGGATTAGGAATTTAATTATTCAAAGTGGTATGAGATAGTTTGAATAAAAAACATAATTTAATTATTCAATGTGTTATGGGACACTTTGAATAAATGACACAATTTAATTTTTCAAAGTGGTATGGGACACTTTGAATAAAATACATAATTTAATAATTCAAAGTGGTATGAGAATCAATGATTTAAAGACATATTTAGACATATGAGGTTTTCATAAGAGTTATTACATGATGGGTGAGTCCCACTATATCCTCTCAATGCATCGGTAGGTCTCATGAGACAAACTATGGTCATGGCATGAGGCCTCAACAAAATGATTATCTATGGTCATAACATGAGACCTTAGCAGAATGTTTATGATTGTCTTGAATTATGAATTTCCTCATTATGTGGTTAATATTTAACCAACCATGTGATTATTCAACTATTAGAATATCCTTGGTTAAGAATCTTTTACTTATAATAATGGTAAAAAATTCACATGGCATAATGATGTTTGTACTAAGCAAGTCATTTATAAAGAAAGTGTATCATCTCTATTTAGAACTTTGAAACAGAAGTTAGAAATACATATGTCATTTCATGAATTTAATTTTATGAGTTAAGTGAATTATGATATTGTTTATTGTGTAATTATAATCAAGTATTATTTCATGTACTAATTTATACCTTCACCCCTTCATGCGACCCTTAATTTAGTTTGATCAAATCCTATCTTATATGCAATATTCCATGCATTTCATAAAAATTATACTTATTATGAAAAGTTTTTTATCCATTAAATAAATATATAAATTATTGTGTATGAGATTAGCCTAAAAATTATTACTAGTAACATTTGAATGATGACGACGATGTGCAATAATAAATGTTGTTTTCTTTTAAGAAAATGTTTTTATGTATGCATAATTATTTCAAAGGGATGTTTTTAAAAAATATTTTTATTGATTATTTTTAAAACCTCTTACTATGAATTCTTGTGCTCACACTATTTTTTAAATCTATTTTATAGGATTAGTATATTTTTTAGCTTTGAGTTATTCTATGTGGTGTCAACACTATGGTGTTTATCTCGTATAGTTTTGAAGAAATATATCAGTTGTATCTGGTTTTCCAAAACCTAGACTAAGAAGATCCTCTATGATGATATGTGATGTGTAATTTATTCAGCATATTTTTATAAAAAAAATTACACACCATGTTTTAGGCACCGAATTTGGGCTTCTGTTGTTAGGACATTATAATAAAGAGTTTTCTCTCTCTCAAAGTTTAACTCATTGAGAAATATTTCTTATTATACACCATGATATCTGTAGAATTTTGTATTTACATCCCATTTAATATTTTATATCATGATCCTCTCATTATTTATGTTATTTTACTTCTCATTTTATATTCCATCCTTTAAGGGGTTTTGATTAAAAAATTTCTAAATTCAAAAGTTTTATTTATCTCTATTTTGAATTCCGTGAGAAATGTTTGATATTATGAAGCTTCATTTATTTTATATATTGTATTCACTGCACTATTTCTTCAAGTTTTATGAATATATTTCATTTAGTTATTTTTGAATTTTATGGTATCCCTCCCATGTTATTTTGATTCTTATACTACCATTACCATAAGATGTTTGCATCTTTATTTTGTTTCATCGAGATTTGATTCATATTCACCACTTATTACCTTATTATAGTATATCTATTAGAATTGGATTAATTTCAAAATAAACACACTATTTTTCCCTAGGGAAATAAACTTTAAAAAATATATCACTTCTATTGTCTTGCCAAATCATCCCCTTTTATAGGCATGATTTTTCTTCCAATTCCTTTCCTCTATGAATACTCTATTTTTCATTTCATTGTTTGAAGGAAAACCATATATTGATTTATTAGAGAAATTAATGAATTAATGATATTCCACTACACAATACAGTGTTAGTTTAAAGTATCACTACATTGGAATCAATTTCATTTATTGTTTGGGGTAAATATTAACAATATGTATACTTGTTATTCCAATATAAATATTTATTAAATATTAAAGAATTTTGGTTATGTATTTTATTGTATATTAATTACTCAGTATAATGAATGTATTTATCATATATAGATATTTATGGGGTCTAGTAATGATTTCCCCTTGATGCATTGATAATTATCATCAGAAAAACTTGCTTATGTATTTTTGGGTATTCCTACCCAGAAATAAATATTACCTAGACACAAGGACTTTAAGATAAGATCATGATGCCCATGATCATGATTTCATTGATTAGGTAATATAATTATCTATATGAAATTATTAATTTCATTGCTATGGAAAAAGTTATTATTATCAATGTGATCTTTTAATTTCAATTATTATCCATGGATGCATTATGGTTTCAGTTTCATTCTATTATGGAATTATTTTTTATTGTCCATTCCTAGAATATTATTTATTATTATCTTATTATTATTTATTATATTCAATTATTACTACTTATGTCTACCCTTATATATTGTTTTATCTCACCATAATTATTTTTCATTTTCGAAATGTTATGATGAAATTTACTACATTTGATATTTCTAACTTAATAGACTGTTTGTATATATTATAGTAGATGTAGAATATTTCTTATGGATGATGCAGGTTCTTATATAAAAGATAAATTTCAATTTAATGTGAAATAAATGAGATTCATAAGTTAAAAGTATTTCCCAACATTTTGAAACACTAAACTTAAATAGTCCTTTGAATGTATGTGAGTCAAAATTTTATGGTGATATTTAATCATTTATCATTAAAATTTGGTTTTTTTAGTTCAATTTAATGTCATTATGCAACATGGTGTTTATTTGTAATGTATTTCCATCTCAAGATAATTTATAGTGCCCAGAACAATGGAATATTTCAATAACATAGGCATACCTACCAATATTCTAGAGGCTACCAACTAGTGGTGAGATCCTAAGAGGTTACCATGGGGAAAACATGCACTTGTGATCAGACTATAGTAACCTTGGAAATAGAATAAAACATATAGAATCCAAATATTAAAATCAAAACTATGGAAAGATATAATAAATAAACCAAAAATCACCTGAAAAATTTGATGAATGTGTTTTACATACTGAATCCCTCATGAGAGGATCATAAACAACTTGTCTTAGAATAATTAAATAAAACACAGGCTAACAGATGACCCCTATTATGTTTAAAGTCCTTTCTAGTATCTTTTTTTAATAATTAATAAAAAAATACAAACAAAAAGAATAAATCATGGGCCTTACCCTATACCATCACTTGTTGAATAAAAGTGACTTCTCAGGTACCCATGTTCTATGGAATCTCGAGAAGGGTGTGAGTATAACTTAGTATTAAACCACAAGCGGCGTCCCTAAATGTAACTAGTTTGTAACATTTCATTCATGGTTTCTCAATTAAATAGTTTCAAATAATATTTAAAACTTTTAAACTGAAAGCATAATGTAAACATTGGAATCATGGACTAGTTTCACCTTTATAATGGTATGAACCTACTTAGTTTATTGTTGGGATGTATTTGAGCATGTCATATAGAACGTGACAAATATATCATTAACTACTAGGGGAAATATATCATTCCCTAGTTTAAAATGACATTTAGGGAAAATATACCCATCCTGGGAGCCCTACGTCCTTCAGGGTCATGGTCGACATTGGTTAACCATAATTATTGAATTCCCCAAGTTCATGGGCACCCTAGGTTTACCATAATCATAGTGTCCTATAACGTTGAGGTTACCCTGGGTTCACCATAAACAAAACATCCCATAGAGTCATTTCCACCTCAGGTTAACCATAATCAATTTGTCCTCCAGGGTTGTGGTCACCATGGGTTAACCATTAAAATCATATACAAAAAGTATATGCATCAATTAATATCCTAAAATAAAGAAAAAGTTACATGGATCATCTATGATTCTATTATAAAAACATATCCCAATTGTTGTTAATGATGAGAATTTAAAAATAATTTCTATAATCAAAACTATTTTACATTCCAATGCCAAAATATCCTTCTAAAATACTTTTAAAAATACTCGTTCATTTCAATTTTCAAAATACATTTACACATAAAAAAATCAAACACCTTCCAGCCATTTCAATTTTCATACCAAAATATGAAACAATTAACCATTTACAAAACACTAATTCCATTTAAAGAAAAAAAACTAATTAACCATATTAAATGGGTATTATTACTTTCCTAATATACTAGGTCTGATTATTTTGAAGGGCCAAAACCTATCCCAATTATTTATTATTGGGAAATTTCATTTCAAAACCTTCAATTCAACCCAAACTTCCATGGAAAACAACTAAAAATACTATTTAGACATCATAAATCATTAAGTTATTCCATGGATAAATTATCCAACAAAGCATTCCACTTGTAATTAACATTTACTAAGTTATAAGGTATAAAAAAATATCTTTTAAACAAACTCAAATGAAACATATTAAATTAAATTGGATAAAATAACATTAGAGTTATCTTGATTACATTATACGCACACTCTAAAGTTAGGAAAGGATGAACCTTAATTTAAAGGGACTGCATAATTTATCCTTAGGATATCTGATACATTCAGTATCATTCTTTGGTTATAGATTTCATAGATTATATAAAGAAACTATATAAACATTTTGAAAATATGTCATATCTAATAAAAATAATTTGAGAACACTTGATAGTAAAGGAAACCAAGAAATGATGGAACTTTAATCTTAGAATCTCTTAGGGATCACTAATATCATATAAAGATATTGATTTAGACAATTAATGATAGAGTTATACTATAGATGATATTATAAAAGTGGGAATGTGGCATCTATGAGATGCTAGGAAAAAATTTAGAGGAAAATGGGGTTAAATCAATTTAAGGAAAGAGGGGTAGAATTTCCATTTCTCATAGTTTTAATGGGAACATGGTTTGGTCATACAGTTGAAAAATCCATGTACCAAAAAATGAATGAAGTATTATCCTAAGGATAGACACATAACATGGTCATGGAGCACAGTTTGAAAAAACATGCACCAACCATGTGAGAAACTCTATGACTCTACAGATGGTCGCATGATTTCTAAGGTCCATCCACATAGTTTCATAAGACATGTGCCTATATAAGTTAGGCCATATTTCTGGGGTGAATAGTTATTGATAACCATGCACCCTAACATACAACTACAAAACATGAAACTTCACATCCTAAACCACCAAGAGAAACATAATACCTCTAAGGGACTCCATTACATCTCTAAATTTTGTTATTTGAGGGGAACCAAACCTTATAAATCAATTATGGTACCTGATTCAAAATATGGTCAGTCCAATAAACCAATAGTTCCAACTCCTTTTAAATTTAATATACCCATAAATAATGAGAAATTACAATTTTCAAACTAGAAACTAAGACTGAGGGTATAGGGCATCATAATGATAATGATTCCCAAGTGACACCTATAATAGGCAATGTGTTTTTGATTATCACTAATGGTATATCAGTACCACACATAGGAGAAATTTCTCCCAATGGGTTTAAGGAGTAATTGATAATAAATATAAACCACTTACTTCCAAAATTCATAAACTAGAAGAAATCCAAATACATGTAATGTCAAACATAAACCAAATATAAAACTATAAGTACTAGAAGTAAGACTTGTTAGTGACCACAAACCCTAGAAACTCTTGATAGTTTCTCAACAACTCCTGTAAGATAATAATGCACAACCTGATCACTAACATACTCTTGGTGACTAGAAAAACAATTTATATATGTAGGGAGAGAATAACATGCATACTCAATAGGATATACCCAGAAACAACTCTTGAAAAATTGTGATAGAAGCATAATAATGTCTAGTGAATAAAAAAAATGAAACTAACTAGTCCCATAAAGAGGTAATACTAGTTTCCTATCCTCACCATGGATCACTCACCATGTAATTAATATAAGATAATCATTCTATATCAATAATATATACAAATAAAGGTAAAATACTTCCACTTATACCCTAATTTTTCACTGTCATGCACCAATAACTACATACTATGGACATCCTTATTATAAATAAGTTTTAATTGATTTGAGTTGGTTCTTTCCCTTATATACCTCAATCACACGAAAATCCCAATATATTGTGTTGGAATTAGTCTACATATCTACCTTATCATCAAAATCATTAAATCCATAAGCATGTTTATATTTATATTCCATTACATCCTATGTAAATGGAATATACCTCAATCTATCATATCCCATGCACATATACCCTTGGGAAGATGGATCCATGATGACCCGATACATGTATGTATTACACCTTAATCCATTACAACCCATATATCAATTTATAGTAATATATGATCCATTATTGCATTGGGGATAATGCACCATATACAGTAATCCATTACATCCCATGATACATATACTCATCTATGTTTAGTGGGAGAGAAAGGGAAATAGATAATTCAAATACCTCTTCCCTTTCTATTAATGATGTTTGAAAAAACACTCACTAAAAATTTGGGTGTTTTACCTTCCCTATATATGTGGGCAGTGAATTTTATGTAAATAGAAAATATAAATAATATCACACATAACCACACTTATAAAAACTAAATTAACTTATTATAATCTACCAAATTCATTATATAGGACCACATATACCATTGATAAGGTCTTGGTATCAAGTAAGAATACACAAATTAATTTCAATATTAATTAAATATTATCTATTAATTAATATTATCTCACATTCACTTTTCATTGTTAAAACCAAATCTATAATGATAAGTGTCGATGATGCTATTAATTATTTAACTATAATATCAATTATATCATCATTTTATGAGATTACCATGAACATGTTTCATTAATTTATTAGTTCAATTTATCATTGCATTAATCATTCAAGCAATTTAGAACAAACCCTAATCTACCCCTTATTGATGTATTCACAATGCATAGTATAAAACTATCTCAAGAATCCAAAAAATTATCAGATAAATATTATCTTGCCATCAAAAAAATGTAAGCATAAAGTAAGATATGAATTTCATTAATGGTTAAGCCTCACTCATAACTTATCCAAACTATTTAGTGTCCCACACCATCACACATAATATCATCTCTCTCTCCATTACAGACATAGATTATCACTATATCCTAGGCTCCCAGGCAATTTCTCATCAATCAAATTAATTATTAATTAGTAAAAATTTGAGACTCTAGATTATTTATACTAAAAGTTTCCTAACCATAAAAGAGTTTCTAATAATCATAATCAAGGCTCTAAATTCCTTGAGCACATATACATTTCAAAATGTATAATTCCGAACTCAGGTAGAAGGCACTAAGGACAAGAATAGAGGTAATCACACCTCATGATCCATAAAAATACTATATCAACTCCAAAACTAATTATTTTTAAAAAAACTATTCAAATTCTTTCTTTAAATAATCTATTTAATATAAAAATGTTATCTATTCAAGTAAACCTAGGGTAATATCTAATTGTTACTAACATAAATCATAAACTCACAATAATTAATTATATAGTTAGTCACTTCCAAAAATGTGTAGTGGTTATTTCACTCAACCCAAGTCCTCTTTAATTATTATTTAACTATCAACATTTTGTTAACATAAACGATAATTTTACTATTCTAAACAAAAAATAATGAAAAACTACCAAACATTTATCACAATAATAATAAAAAATAAGAGGCAATATCATTTACATAAAACGAAACATGTGAACACAATCCACATGATTTAATACTAACATATCATGAATTATATAAAAATTTCATATCCAAATTTAACAATTAGTTTGAAACTACTCCATGTGATCATACATTTGCTTCTATATTTTTTCTAAATTACAAAGCATAACTATTTATGTTTCATCTTGTTGTTTCTTTATATCCACCATTGAAATTATCATCAATTATATTAAATATATAATTAAAATGTGATATACTAATTTATAATATAAAAATATTTATCTATGGAATGTGATACACCAATTTTAATTCATGAAATAATCACAAATAATATGTTAATAATATTCTATGGCATATGATTTCGACTTTACAATTTTCAACGAAAAGTTTGGATTATTTTAGAAACTTCTTTCATGTGATTTAATTAGATAATTATCTTTATATGGTTAATTATATCTAGTTATAAAAAGTAATCTAAAGCATTATATAATCCCACATTTCACCAAAAAATGGAGAAGTAATATATCCCATACCTTGATGAAATACGTTTTCATGTTTCATCACCAAAAACAGAGGATGCATCCAAAAAATGTAACACCCTGAGCTTCCACGATACACTTCTCTTTCAATAATGCAATAGCTTGCATTGTGCGCAAGTTCGAGATTCTAACGCACCGAAACCAATCAAAATAGCCATTATGAATAGTAATACCCACTTTTTAAAATTATATATATTTGATATTTAAAAATGAACTTCATTTTTGGATTCGGATTATAGAAAATAGCCTATGTTGAATTTTTGGTATTTTTCGTAGAACTTCCAATTTTTTATGAATAGTGAAAAATAATTAAAAACAACTTTTATAATCAAAATAATATATAGTGATAAATTATACTATTGATTGGTTTTAAAGTATAATTAGAATATATTTGTACCATTTTATCCAATGGTGGTCATTAGAATTAATTTCACTATGAAATTGGACATAAACAGTTGTCAATCTTTTGATATATATTGTTTCTTAAAAACACGCTATTTGTTGTGACAACGTGAATTAATTATAAAATTAATTAATGCAACTTATATGCTTGGAATTTTTTAAAATAGTCATCATTTTTGAATTTGGAATATCAATTATATATTAAGGTGAAATTTTGGCATTGTTCTGATAAACTTCAATTTTTGATGAATAGTGAAACCACTAAGTGGTAGTTAAAAAACTGATTTTTTCGTTTAAATGAAACATTAACACTTCTGTAATTTTATTTTCAAAAATATGACATACATGGCTGTCATTAGGAAGTAAAATGTTGTTCAATGGGATTAAAATAATTTTTTGGTGAATAGTAACTTTTAAGTTTAATTAATCGCGATTAAAGGTAATTAGTGAAATTTAAGGTAAAAATGATATTATAAAAATATGAAAATACCTTTAAACTTGTCCTAACCCTATTGTATGAGTCATGGACGACCCATAAAATCCATGGGTCAACTTGGGGACCCCATGGAGCCACTTTGGTAGGAAAATGACATTAAGTACTTTTTATTTAATGTTAAAATAAAAATGTCACAAACATGAGTTGTTTTACTAAAACAATTTTTAAATGGGGTTATACAAGTCATATTTTTGACTATAAATATTAATTAGAAAGATAAAAAGATTTCATGAATCATGATAATTTATTTATAATTTTTAGACATTAAATAAATTAAATTATTTATGACACAATGATGATGAAGCGATTACCTCATTAATTAACGATTTAAATAAAATGAAAAGATAATGTAAAATATAAGACTTACACTTGTCAAAAAAATATTGGATGAGTAGATTTCGAACCCTTATCACCTTATCCTCAAAATATATCATTGTGGAACCTTTAAAATTTGAAAATCATTTCATAATAATGTAGCATTTCATGACTTTCAAAGAGTACCCCTCCTCTCCTCTTATAAAAGGCCCCCACCACTACCACCTTATTCACACCTTCCAAGCCTTTCGGCTCAGACAAACTGTGCCCAAATACTATACCAACTTCCCTATATCACTCCTAGAAGCCTCAATTTGGGCAGAAGTCTTCCCAAGGAAGCCTTTGGATCAAACCAAAAAGAGTTACCCGATTTTAAGGTAATGTCTTCTCTAATGTTGTTTTGTTTTATTTTTCTTCTCCAACCCCCTAAACTCTTTTTATTCTTTTATTTTGTAACAAAAACAGTATCCTCAATATACTAGGATTTTTTTATGATATGTATTTTATTTACACTTACACGCACCTTCGTCTAATGGTTAAAGAATATACTGTTTCTGTGGGTGGGGAAATACTGCCTCACAAAACGATGATTGTTCAATATTATTTTAACACCTATAATGGTGGCCATTTTGATGACACTATTTCCATATATGATATATATATTATGTTTATGTTTTCCTTATGCTTCTGTATTTCTCATTTATGTAATACTTTATGATTTCCATTATGGGTAAACGCGATAATTTCATTTTAGGAAGTGCGGACTACCGCCCCCTCAAAGTGATTTGAATCATTAATGCCATATATGGGACATATAAAGAATGGAGTAAATGATATTATATATGATATTATAATGGAATTATAATACACCTTTATAAAATTATTATTTCATTCCATTAAATATGAAATATAAATGAAAGTAGCATTCATGCGTACGTACGGCTTACCGTCTCCATGAACGGTGCATTTCATTTCTTACCTTTAAATGTTATGTAATATTATAAAGGAAAGTATATACTAGATATATCTGATATATATGATATCTACATCATGAATATAATTATGGATATAATGTATATTTTACCACATGAACTACTTGTAATTATAAGAAGTTTATTTTTTGACTCAAGTACTAAAGATCGACAAAACGACCGTTATTAACATAAATAATTACATAATGTTCATTACATGGTAATAAGTGATATAAAAGGAATAATAAAATTGAAAAAGGTTTTTAAGAAATTATAAATTAACTCTGTTTTATTATTCAGGAGGTTAAATAACGGTCGAGTCAAGTCGTACACGAGGTAAGGGAACTTCTTAACCCAATTTCCATTCTTTGGGTTAATCTCCTACTTTCAAATTATGTCATGATATTATTATGTCCTATATTTTATTTATACATTATTTATGTGTACTTATATTGGATACACATAATAGATTAATTTTATTTTAAAAAACGATCTTTGTAAGGGACTTCATCTCAATATCCATTCATTGAGGCATATTTTGTTTTATACACAAATTTCTTTTATACGGTGTATAAACCCCTTTGACTTTTACATTTATTCAAAAGGAATATTTTTATACGAAGCGTTTTACTAAAAGAAAAAAAGGAATGTTTTTCTTGTCGTACGTATGAGGTGACAATGACTTCTCCGCCGCCGTGACCATTATTTGAGCTTCGGCTTCCTCAACAAGCCATAACTTTTTTTAAAATGAAAAATAAATTAAAAGTTTTAATTTTATTTTATTTTGGTATTGAAAACGGTTTTGAAAGTGTTTTTATTATTATATAGATGTGTTGTATTGATATATTGTGATTGAAATGTGGAAATGTTATGTTTCCTTTATGCATGTTTTATGTTATACGATTATGTTATGGTTTATGATATGTTTAAACCTATTAATATGAGGAATGCATTGAACTTAATAAGTGATGGGTGGAGCCCGCTATAGCTCCTCGATGCATCGGTAGGTCTCATGAGACAAACTAGTGTCTTGGCATGAGTCCTTGACAAAATCTTATTTGTAGTCTTGGCACAAGGCGTTGGCGACGTGGTTATGATAGTCTGGAATTATGAATTCCATAATTATGAAAGTGGTTATTGATATTGCATGTGATTATTCAACCAGTAGAATATCCTTGTGAATAAGTAAATGGAATTATCTCATTTTACTTTTTCCATATTATGTTGAAGTTCAAGTTTAAAAGGCTTTTTTTAGTCATACATTGCCTTAAATGTTTATGTTTATTTATGAAAGCTTCCACTATATTGTTATCCTTAATGAGCATATGAGTTCACCCCTTTCAATGTTTTAATTTTTCCAGGATGTGAAGAAGTATTTTAGGAATGACCTGAAGGGATAGTATGAGGGGATATGAAGACAAGATGTTATTGTAGTTTTTCACTTTATGATGTAATGTAACATTTATGAATGTATCTAGTGTTTCCAAGGCTACTAAACTAATCGGTCTTTCGAGACTTGATCTTTTGTGATCATGCCAATGTTCTGCAATAATGCACCGACTCTGGGTAACTGGGGTCGGGGCGTTACAAAAAATGGAAACTCCTTGGAAAACTATAAATAAAAGTAGGAGGATTCCAAGACTCAAGGGGGTAGGATATTTGTTTTAATGATATTGAGTAAAGGAATTCTAAAATTAATGAATAAATGATCTTAATTTTATATTAAAATATATGATACTATCCTAATTTCCCAATGTCATGTTATGTCCTCATTTAATTCAACAATACTTTAATTCAAATTAAATTCTTGTGAGATGGCCTATTTTACTAATTTGGTAATTTATAAATGGAATTATATGATTATATAATTCAAAATGGAATTTATATTACCATATTTAAGGCTTTAAAACATATTTTTTTATAAAGACGCATTCACTACACCCTGGGTATTTTTTGAAAAATTGAATTTTTGCCTATGTACCCAAATAACCGCATGAAGGTATATACCACATGAATATTTCAATTGACTATTCTAACCAAATGCATGAATAGACTAACCAAACACATGAAAAATCTATTTAATTATTTGAACAACCCATCTGACGACACGAACAAACCAATTGATTGCATGAACAAACCAATTGGGCACATGAAAAAACCAACTAACTACATGAATAAGAAACCCAACCACGTTAAAAAACCAACTAAGTAGAGGAAAAACAAATGAATTCATGGATAAACTAACTGACCACATGGAGAAACCAACTAAGTACTTGAACAAACCAACCGACCATCTAACTACATGAACAAAACAAATAGCATCATAGATAAACACACCAACCACATGAACAAACAAATCGACCTCATGAAAACACCAACTAACTACATGAACAAAACAACTAACCACATGAAGAAACCAACCAAACACATGAACAAAACCATCCATATGAAAAATAAAACCAACCATAATATTAGTCAAGTTATTGTGAGAAAAAACTAGAAATTTCAAAGAGGAAAAGACTCCAAGATTCCTCTAGACCACACAAAACCTCCGAAAACACAAAGGGAATGGTTTAAAATATGTGAAATTTCATAATATACCTATCAAATAATTATAATACTAAATAATTTAAAAAAAAGAATAAAATAAATGGGATTTTTATAAACATATATCAAGATAACTCTCAAGGATATCACTACAACAAGAATACCCTTATATTACCAAAAGAACAAATCATACTAAACCTAAAATTTCATTATAAAGATAATAAAAATTTCTTGCCGAGATAAAGAATAAAAAAAACTTAGGGTAAAGAAAATTAATATGTGACTCATGCCCCCCCAAGTTCTCTCCTTCAATCCATTATGTGACCATAGGACATGAACCAAATGAATAAAATACCCACATAACACCTTTTATTTATATTTATTAATCTTGAAATGATACTCTACATATGTTTCATCTTCATTTAAATATATATCATACCAGTTTACAATGTTGGAATATTCATGATGACATCTATTAAGTAGTTATATATGAAAGACATGATAATTCTGGTTCATCTATAAGGGTAGTTCTAATCGATATACCAAAACTCCAATATAAGTTGACACCTTGAAAGGTCTAATAATCCTAAGATAAAGCTTACCCCCATGATTGAGAATTCACTACCCATGATGAGGTGAAACCTTTAAGAACAAATGATATTAATTTTAAACTATAGAGGCATCCTCCTATGATTAGAATAGTAATTATGATGATACCGAACTGCCTTCATTCACTCATGGATCCCCTAATCCTTCTCTACCATACATTGATATAATTATAGTACATTAATAATAGACTCTATAACTTGTGTATATTAAAACAAATAAAAAGGTAGGCTTTACAAATATTCAAATGAAACCAATATAATCATAGAGGTATAAATTTCATTGTAAGAAAACTTCACCAAGGGAAGGTTCATCACCTAGAAAACCCAGAAAGTTAAGAATACAAAAATGAATCATGTCTTCTAGAGACTTAATGGTTTGTTATATATGATCAACCATATGTGGAAGAAAAGAGGTACTAATGAATAACTATGATGAAAAATAATTTTGGAGACCCCTCTGCACATTTGATTTTAAAATGGGGATTATGATCGAAGATGAACTTTATAAAAACCTCATTAAACCTCACTATCTCCTTCCGAAACATCTTTTAAAACACCTCTATAGAGATCAAATAATTGATCACTAAGAAGTGAGTACATTTCCTCAGGCAGTACATGATTACCCATATAACATCATAAAAACCCTATGATCTGGGTAAATTGAAGAAAAAGTCCATTGAAATGACCTACCAATTAAATTGGAGAGTATAAAGTGGTTTAAGTAAAAAAAGGGGAACACAGTTCTCAGAATTCACTTTCTATTAGACTAAACACTGAGAGAAAGACTCTAAAATTGACTTAATCATACTATAATATCAAAACAGGACTCTCAGAGTATGTTAGATATTTATCAAACAAGGATATACTTCTAAGGGAGAACATTGGAACAAATAAAAAAAAACCACATGCATCACTTAAGGAATGAAAGGCTTTCTCCAAAAAATGACATGATATTTTCCATCCTTGGACCATCCCTTAGAAGGGTTTCCATAAAAAAATAGATCATTCCAAATCACTATATCAGAATCCCCTAGACGAGACTCTGCCTCTTTATTCACTAAAGATTACTCCATGGTCATCTTATAAAGAACCTCTTACATCCACTACAACCATATCATGGTGCATCACTACCAACTCTTCCATCACTCCCCAATAATTTCCAGAATCATGCACACCACCATCACTTGAATTCATAATCATGGAATGAACAACAATATTTAATTTTCTAGATTTAATAAAAATTCAAAATTCATAATCTTAGAATAAATCTATCCATCATGGTGTCTACAATTTCAATAACACTAGTAGAATACATACATCAAGATTTTGTGATTTTTGAATAAAAAAATATTCATGGAAAACATATTACTACCATAACCATAAGGAAAACACTATTGAAGTAATATCAATATCATTGATGGTGTAGTTACATTAATTAAATTATAACTACTGATACACATAAGAGATAGCCTCCCTTTATTGTGTCAATATGCAACCCAATACAAGATTATGAGAATCACATTAAAACTCAAATGAAATTACCTCCTAAAGGATATAATGAACCAAATCAGTGTCTATATTTTCCTTAAAATACTCAATGGATGCATGGAATTAGTAAGTCCACAATAACACCTGATAATTGTTTAGTTCTATCATAGGAGTTTTTTTCTAGAATTAGTTGGGTGTGAACCTCCTATAATAGCCAAAAATACCAATGAAATGGTAAACCTATATAAAAATATTAGAAAAAATCAAAGAAACCACCTCCTAATCCTTTAATGGGTCCATGATATCTCCATATTGATATAACACATGCACTAGGAAATGAACTTACAATCCTATAACTCACAACTTGATATATTCCTAAAAATCTGATGAAACCAAAGAACTCCCAATATATCCCATAGATTCTCTATGTAATCATACTATAATATAGAAAACACAAGGATGTAATTGATAAAGGCCAACAAAAAATGGTATAGGAACTCATAGAACACTACATTAATCAATCGCACAAACACATATAGAGAATTAATTACACTAAATGATGTTATAGTTAACTTGTAATACCCATAATGACATCAAAAATAAGTCTTTGAGATATCTTGATCCTTTACTTTCATATGATGTTATGAAGATCGATGGTTTTTCTTTAAGAAAAAAAATCCATTCAGCCATTCGAATAAGTCATCAATACCTAGAAGATGGTTGAAGGTATTTACCACTACCCAATTCACATGATGATAATAGACACACAACCCCAAAATTCCATCTCACTTTTTCACAAACAGAACTAGAGAATCTTAATGAAACACACTAGGTTGAATGAATCCTCTCTGTAAGAGATCATGAACCTAAAACATCAGTTCCAGTAATTAAGATTTTTCATACAATATGAAGATATCATTATTGTAGAATCACCTAAAAACATATCTATCTGAAGCATAATATCTCATCGAGGGGGCTAGTTCCATATACCATTGAGAAAACCTTTAGGGTACTCTTTAATAATAATAGTAAATACCAAAAGGTGAATCTCTATAGTGTTTAACATCAAATCAACCATAAATAAAGATATATACTCAACACACTTTTGACTCATCTTCTACTCTTTCTCACCAATGAACAATTACTGGTCTCTATCATCTTCTTAGAATATGATGTGTCTATTGAATCAATCCCCAATAGCCTACATCGAATACATAACATGAATATAAATGAACATACTATATGGATATATCTATAAATATAAGAAATATCCTTAGGATTATTTCTCCTCTAGTACCAATTAATAGCCATTTCACATATCAAAAAAGCTAACAAGACCTCCAGCTTATATAGAAAATGCCATGGGAAATAAAATCTTATCCACCTTAAGTCTCAAATCAAAGACTAGAGAAGGTGAAAAAAATGAGTTCTTAGATCCTGAATCAAATAAGGAATAAAACCAAGTTCAAAATAAGAATATGGTACCTAATATGAAGTCAAGATAACCGAGTAATGGAAATTCTATTGGTTGAATCTTATCACATCCTTATCCATGACCTCTCTATCCTTGAGGGTGAAAACCTCCACAACTGTACTCTACCTACTATACCTAATAATGAGGGATATCCTGGGGTTTTTGTAACACCCCAAGCTTCCATAGTATATTTCCTTTTGAATAATACAATAACTTGTGTTGTATGCAACTACGAGTTCTAACACACCACAACCAATCAAAATAGCCATTATCAATAGTAATACCCACTTTTTCAAATTTTATAAATTTTATCTTTCAAAATGGACTTCATTTTTGGATTAAAAATATTGAAATTATCTTAGGGTAAAGTTTTGGTATTTTTCTTAAAACCTTCAATTTTTGATGAATAGTAAAAAACATTGAGTTATTGGTTAAAACCATATTTTTTTTAAATAATTATTTATTTTATTTAAATTTATTTTAGGTAAAAATAGATTCATAATACTTATATAAGTTCAATTTAATTCATTGGATTCATTTTATAAAAAGTTCAGATAAATAAAATTTTATTGAACTTTTTTCCGTCTTTTACCCACCTCCTAAGAGCATTTGCAAATTTGCATAATACTTAATTTTACCGCTTTTGTTAGTTGAATTTAAAAAATCTGAGAGGCACGGTTAATATCATTAAGTAAAATGTTGTTTAATAAGATGAAAATAATTTTTGGTGAATAGTAACTTTTTTACTTTTATTTACCATGGTTAAAAGTAAATAGGGTAATTAAGGGTAAAAATGATATCATAATTACCCTAACACATGTCTTAATTCAATTGTATAAGTATAATTTGACTATAAACAACCTTAGGAATAAAATATTATCCTCTTTGGTCCACTAGGATTTGATTAGGACATTTATTATTATTTTATTTAAAGAAGAGTTAAAAGAGTTAAGTTCAATGTTTAATAACTAAACCATTTTTCATATAGGGTTATACATAAGATAAATTAGACTATAAATATTCATCAGAAATAGAAAATTATTTCCTATATAATGGTATTTTATTTATAAATTTTAGATATAAAATAATTTAATTTATTTATGACACAATGATGATGTAGTAATTACCTTATTAATGAAAGATTAAAATAATTTATACTATAAATATCCAAATAAATGTAATTTGGGACTTTTTATGAATTAAACTAATGTTATAGGTTAATATGATATTTTAGGGTTGATTAAATAATTTATTTTCTAAGTAATAATGTTGTTATGATTTTCGCAAAAACCAAATACTAAATAGTGTCAAAATTGACGTAATTGAGTATTTAAAAAAAATACTATATTATTAATTGATATAATATTCTTAAAAATGAATGTTCAGACAAAAGACTTAAATAAGTTTATATATTTTAATATTGAACCACATGGAGTTCTGTTGGCTTGTTATAGTAAGTTTATTAACCATATAATATAAACAATACAAAGAGGGATGGTAAATGTCAAACTATTTAACTAAGAGTTAAATCTAAAAGATAAGGTTAATATGGTGACATAAACCTGTATAAAACCTATTGGTTGAGAGTTTTTTGACCCATACCCACTTTATCCTAGAAATAATTTATTTTGGAGCCATTATAAACCGAAAATAATTTTATTCTAAAAAAATATTTCAAGCTTTTTGTAAAGTGACCCTCACCTCTCTTATAAAAGGGAACTTCACCTTTTCTTAATTTCACACCTCCAAAGCCATTTGGCTCGGCCAAACCCTACCCAAATATCCTACCAAATTTCCTCCCTTCATCCTAGAGGCCTTTATTTGGTCAGAAATCCAACTTATGATCTCTTTTGATAAAATCAAAAGGAAGAACCCGAAGATAAGGTAAATATTTCATCACCTCTTTCAAGTTCTTTTCTTCTTCCACTTCCCCTTTATTTGTTGTTTACATTCTAAAATAATAATTCTAGTACCTTCTATATACTGTGATGTTATTATAAATATGGTACAACCATATTCATTTTTCTATCCATCATATAAATGAAAAGTCACCATACGTGCGTACGTACGACTTGCCGTATCCACGTCATGGTGTAGTTTATTATTCAAACAATTCATTATTTTGGATGGGTATAATAATGAATATAACTAATGTAAATAATAAATATAAAATTTTAATTATTCTTTATATATGATATACCATCAAATTAAATATGATTTTACAATCAATATAATGATATTGTCGCTCGTGCATACGGATGGATTACCGTCTCCACGAACGTGATGAGATTCATTCCCCATCATAATCATTCAAAAATAATTTTCATTTTATGATTAAAAATAATGCTTAAGAACTTAATATCATTATGTATATGAATAAAATACATCCTATTCATAAAAAACATGGCTTACGTAACCGAGCATATAAAGGAAAACGAATCAGTTAACACCTGAAACAATGATACTAATAAAATATTATTAACAAAAAAATATTAGAGGATCATATATGATATAATATTTATGTATATGGTTCTTTTATAATTTAATAACAATGTTTTAACTATTATACAGGAGGTTAACATACCATCGACTAAGGAAAAGTACAACGTAAGGGTTAATTTCACAACCTCTTTATTATCTGAGGTTGTTTTTACGTAAATATCTATTGGGACCTATTTATCATCCACATACTTGTTTTATTAAAAATGTATTTCAAAACATTTTTAATATTTTCAAGAAAATGGTTTAAAGTAATTTATACCTTTATTTGAACTTATATGTTTTGAAAGGAATCTTTCCGTTATTTTCCAAACAAGGTACTTTATGACCTTTTTGACAAAATTAAGGTAAGAATTTTTTTCTTAACTTATACGGCGGGTGCAACTATTTTCCGCCATTATATCACCGTCAAAGCTTCCCATAAAATTTTATAAGAATATTTTCAAAATAATTTTTTTCTTTTATTATTATATGCCTTTTAAATTATTTCAAAATAGAAAGATATATTTCTCTAAAAACATTTTGATTTCATCTATGTCAACATCCTTTAATGGATTTTAAGCTTGTTTGAAGTAATTTATTATGATACAAAACTTTCATATTGTATTGAAGGTTTATTGATATGTTTGACTGTGTATGTGTTATTTTAACACCATTCATGGTTTATGGATAAAGTATTGACATTTCATATGCTAGTTTTAATATGAACGTTTATGTTATGTTTAAACCTTTTCATAAGAGGAATGCATTGGACTTAGTAAGTGATGGTTGGAGCCCGCTATAGATCCTCGATGCATCAGTAGGTTTGATGAGACAAACTAGTGTCTTGGCATAAGGCCTTGACAAAATCTTATTTTTAGTCTTGACATAAGGCCTTGAATATGTGGTTATGAAGTCTAGCATTATGCATTGCATCATTATGAAAGTGGCTATTGATATTGAATGTGATTATTCGACTAGTATAATATCCATGCGAATAAGTAAATGGAATTATTTGATTTTAATTTTTCTATATTATGATGAATTTTAAGTTTAAAAGGCTTTTGTTTTAGTCTTATACATTGCCTTAAATGTTTATGCTTATTTATGAAAGTTTCCTCTATATTGTTATCCTTTCTGAGAATCTGATCTCACCCCTTTCTATGTTTTATTTTTTCCAGGATTTGAAGAAGTATTTTATGGTTGACCCTTAGGGATAGGCTAAGGATATAAGTGTGTTCAAAAGATGAAAAAATATTGTTGATGTTTTTATTTCATGATGTAATGTAAAACTTATGAATGTATGTAGTACTTACAAGGCTACTAAATTGATCGTTCATTCAGGATTTTATCCCTTGTGATCATGCCAATGTTATATAATAATGCAACGAATCTGGGTAACTGGGGTTGGGGAATTACAATTGGTATAAGAGGAAGTTTAGTACAAACCTTGGAAGCTATATTTAGAAAAAAACTATGATTAGAGAACATTACCCTAAGATAGACTTTGAGGATTAGTATAGAATAACATCCTAGAATTTTGGTATTGTAGATATTTTTTGATTTTTCCAAGAAATACATCCCTATCTTGATATGAGCAGGTAGAGGTGGCTCTGGTACTGTTGTACTTAGGGGTAAAACTCAAAAATACCACTTTGAGCTAGATTCGAATGGGAACTGGTTCACGAAAATGGGCCTTGTTGCACTCTTGGTTTTGAAACTCATGAGGGATATGATTAGGATAATTCTAATTTTCTTTACAAACCATTATAAAGGGTTTATGAGTATATACTTACTCAAAGAAAACATTTTTATGATTATAGATTATATCCATAAACTTTTCAATTTATGTTATGTGTTTTACAAGTTTAGAATTATGTATTGCGATTTATAAACTAATCTAGTGTATTCCATTGTTTAGAAATGGTGCATAGTGGAATGAATGGAAAATTTATCAATGCACGTCTTCCATGTAGGGATTTCCCTCCTACTCAAGATAATTAGAGTGGAGCCGGTGAAGCAACTAGTGTTGATCATCTTATCACTATACTGGGACAAATTAGTCAGGTTATGAATAATAACCTTACTTGTATGGAGCGCCATGATCCACAACATGGAGGATCAACGTTAGACCGATTCATGCAGAAAAAAACCACCAACATTCAACAAGAGTAAAAATCCATTAGTATCTGAGAAATGGAAAAATTCCTTAAGGAAATTATTTCATGCTTTGGGGAGTAGCGAACGGGACAAAGTTTTCATGGTGGTTTATCACCTCATGGGAGATTCAGATCAATGGTGGTCATTAATACAAAACAAAAAGGAAGATAAAGAAGTATCAAACATGGAATGGAGAGAGTTTAAAGATATTTCTTTTGAAAAATACTTTCCTTGTGACCATCAAGTGGATATAGAAAGAAAATTTCTAAGTCTGAAGTAAAAGGAGAATGAGAATGTCGGAAAGTATGAGGCTTACTTTACAAGGTTAGAAAGGCATGCAGAAGATTATATACGTAGCCCAATGTGAAAGATTGATCGATTCATTGATGGGTTAAAACCCTTTATCTATCAAGAATTAGTCTCACAATTCTTCACATCGTATGGAGATATTTTCTCATGTGCTATCAATATAGAAAAAGAATTCTCTAAGTCTTACGAATTTGAAGAAAAGAAAGAGAAAAATAAATCGGATGAACACTCTAGAAATGGAAATAAGGGGAAGAAGTGAAAAGTTGAATATCCATCCTACGGTAAATGTGGGAAGAAACACCCCGATACTTTTCTGAAGCGAGTGAGAGTCTGTTACAAGTGTGGTCAAAAAGGCCACCAAGATCGTGATTTCAAGGGGAAGAAATAGGTTGTAAATGTTAAATGATATAATTGTAGAGAAAAGGGGAATTATGAAAATGAATGTCCTAAGCACCAAGGGAACTTAACTCAGAAAAGGACAAGGGAGAAAGGCCGAGCTTATTCAATCACTATTACTAATATTGATGCTCTGAAAGACATGGTGGAAGGTAATTTAATGGTTTATTCAAGTTTACCCAATGCTTTATTTGGTTATGGATCATCGGATTGTTTTATATCTTCCCAGTTTTCTAAGAAAATTAGATATTTTCAATTTGACTTAACAAGGGAGTTGTGAGTCAAAACACCTAAGGGAAGTATCATCGCAACAAAGTTTTGTGAATCCATTCCCATTAGGGAATATAAATGTTCTTTATCTGCTGATCTCATTGTAATACCCATGATTGAATTTCATATAATCTTTTGAATGGATTGGATTTTGGACATGATGAAGAAATTTATTGTAAGAAGAAGGATGTTTTAATTTTCGATGATGATAAGGAGTACCTTATCATTAGAGCAGAAACGTCACCACCATATTATTATCTAGATCCACCCCCGGTAGCTCTACTAGACTCAATTATTGGGTAGTAAGAGAATTAAATAATTATGGGTGGGGAAAAGAATGTTCGAATATAGGATTTACTTATTGTGCAAGAATATGTTGATGTTTTTCCAGAGGATATACTTGGACATCCTCCAAAATGAGAAATTGAGTTTTCTATTGATTTAATTCCTAGTTCAAGGACCCTATCAAAGACCCATTATATAATGGACACTGTGAAATTAGTGGAACTAAAGAAACAACTATAGTAATTGAGTAATAAAGGATTTATTCTCCCTACTATTTCTCCATGGGGAGCCCCTGTCCTTTTTGTTAAGAAGAAAGATGGATCAATGAGGTTGTGCATTGACTACACGAAGATCAATGCTATAACAACAAAGAACAAGTATCCCCTACCTCGCATTGATGATATATTCAACCAACTTCATGAAGATCAATATTTTTCAAAGATTAAACTTTGTGCTGGATATCATCAGATGTCTGTGAAAAAGGAATACATTTCGAAAACAGGTTTTTGAACCAGGTATGGGCATTACGAGTTTACAGTAATGCCTTTTGGATTGACTAATGCACCCTCTGTCTTCATGGATCTAATGAATAGAGTTTTCAAGGAATATGTTGATGAATTTGTAGTGTTATTTATTGATGACATCTTGGTATAATCCAAAATCTACAAAGATCATGAAAATCACTTGCTCATTATTCTAAAAACTTTTAGAAGAAATGAATTATATGGGAAGTTTAGCAAATGTGAATTCTAACTCTAGGAGATTTATTTTCTTGGAAATATTGTCTTTAATGATGTAATCTCTTTTGATCCTTTATAGACCAAGGAAATCCAATAATGGCTAGCACCGAAGAGTATAATTGAGTTACACAGTTCTATTGGTTTAGTATGTTATTATAGAAATTTCATCTAGAATTTTTTCCAGTTGGCTAACCCATTAACCAAGCCAACACGTAAAGGGGTTAATTTTTTTTTTTGGAAAAAAGAGTGTGAAGAATGTTTTGAATAACTGAAGATAAGATTAGTCAATGCATTTATCTTGACTCTACTATCAGGGAATGATGTGTTTGTTATTTATAGTGATGCTTCAAAGAAAGGACTTGGTTGTGTCCATATGTAGAATGACAGAGTTTTTGAATATGCATCAAGACAACTAAAAATTCATGAGAAAAACTATCCCACTCATGATATTGAGTTAACAACTATAATATTTGCTTTGAAAATATTGATACACTATCTCTATGGTAAAAAATGTGAGATTTATACTGATCCCAAGAGTTTGAAGTATATATTTCTCACAAAAATAACTCAACATGAGGAAAATGTGATGGCTTTAACTACTCAAGGATTATGATTTCACTATCCACTACCACCCGGGGAAGGAAAATAATGTGGAAGATTCTTTGAGTAGAAAGGATCATGGAGTTTTGAATAAGATGAGAGTTGAAAGGGATCCAATTTTCATGGATCTAGTAAAGATGGATATGGGAATAACCATGAAAGCAGAAACATCAATACTTTTTCAAATGGTTTCCAAACCATCTTTACTAGAAATGATAAAGTGTTCTCAGATTGATGATGAGGAGTTTCAAAAGAAGATTAAAGCTGTGAATGATGGGAGATTGAGTGACTTCATATATGAAGATGGAATTTTGAAATTTAGGAAGAGACTTTATGTTCTCGTTATACATGATCTAAAAAGGGAATTATTGGATGATTCTCATAGCTCCAATTTCTATGTACACCCTGGTAGCACTAATATGTATAGAGATTTGAAGAAACATCTTTGGTGGGACAACATGAAGAGGGAGGTTTCTGATTTTGTGTTAACATGTATGGTTTTTCAACAAGTAAAGGATGCAAGGAAACAGCCAGGAGGAGTCATGAAACCCCTTCCCATACCTGAGTGGAAATGGGATAATATTATGATGGGCTTTGTCATGGGGATAACAAAGACTCTTAAAAGTAATGATGCAATATGGGTCATTTTTGATCGTCTTACCAAGTCAACACATTTTATTTCTATAAGAGAAGATTTAACACTTGAACGTATGGAAAGAATATATATTAATGAAGTTGTAAGACTTAATTGAGTACCCCTATTGATTGTTTCTGATCATGATCCCTGTTTTACATCAAGATTCTGGAAAAGTATTCAAAAGTCCTTGGATACTAATCTTCGTTTAAGCACTGCCTACCGCCCTCAAACTGATAGAAAATCAGAATAGACTATTCATACCTTGGAAGACATGTTGAGATCTTGCTCACTTGACTTTCAAGGTATTTGAGGTCAATATTTACCTCTGGTAGAATTTTCCAATAACAATAGCTTCCATTCAAGTATTCAGATTGCACCATATGAAGCATTATATGGAAAGAGATTTCACACACCAACTTGTTGGGATGGTGTTGGTGAAAGAAAACTCGTACGCCCATAACATATTGAGGAAACAATGGAAAAGGTGAAGTTTATCCAAACCCACATCAAAGAAGCCCAAAGTAGGCAAAATAGCTATGCCGATAACTGAAGGAAGGATTTGGAATTTCAAGTTAGAGACCATGTTTTCTTGAAGGTATCTCCATGGAAGGGTGTTATAAATTTTGGTAAGAAGGGTAAATTGAGTACTAGGTAAAATGGAACTTTTGAAATTATAGAATGAATTGGGGCTGTATCTTACCATTTGGAAATGCCTTCAAGTCTCTTCAAATTTCATGATGTGTTCCATGTATCACTGTTGAGAAAATGCATGCCTGACTCAATGCTTATACTCACCTGTGAATAATTAGAACTGGAACCCAATCTATCTTATTCTGAAGAGCCTGTAAAAATTATTGATACCATAGAACAAGTGCTGAGAAACCAGATGACTCATCTTGTAAAAGTTCTATGGAGAAACCATAAGATGGAAGAGGCAACGTGGGAACCCAAGGAACCTATGCTGAAGAACCACCCAAATCTTTTGATGCAATAATATTCTAAAAATTTCGAGGATGAAATTATTTTAAGGAGGGAAGAATGTAACACCCCAAGCTTCCATGGTACATTTATCTTTGAATAATACAATAACTTGTGTTGTATGCAACTTCAAGTTCAAACACACCACAACCAATCAAACTAGCCGTTATGAATAGTAATACCTACTTTTTGAAATTTTATAAATTTTATCTTTAAAAATAGACTTCATTTTTGGATTCAGAATACTGAAATTAGCTTAGGGTGAATTTTTGGTATTTTTCTGAATACTTTAAATTTTTGATGAATAGTGAAAAACACTGAGTTATTGGTTAAAACCAATTTTTTTATTTAAAAATTTATTTATTTTATTTATATTTATTTTAGGTCAAAAATAGATACATTATTCCTATATAAGTTTAATGTAATTAATTAGGGTCATTTTATAATAAGTTTAGATATATAAAAATTTTATTGAACTTTTTACCGTCATTTACCCACCTCCTAGGAGCATTTGTGAATTTGCATAAAAATTAATTTTAACACTTCTGTAAGTTGAATTTCAAAAATCCAAGAGACACAGTTAATATTAGTAAGTAAAATGTGGTTCAATAAGATGAAAATAAATTTTGGTGAATAGTAACTTTTGACTTTTATTTACGACGGTTAAAAGTAAATAGGGTAATTAAGGGTAAAAATGATATCATAATTACCCTAAAACTTGTCCTAAATCTACTAGATAAGTATAATTAGACAAAAAAAACCTTTTGAATAAAATATGATCCATTTTGGTCCACTTGGATTAGATTAGGGCATTTATTATTATTTTATTTAAAGAAGAGTTAAAAGAGTTAAATTCAAAGTTTAATAACTAAACCATTTTTAATATAGGGTTATTTGTAAGATAAATTCAACTATAAATATTAATTAGAAAGATAAAAAGATTTCCCACATAATGATATTTTATTTATAAATTTTATACATTAAATATTTAATTTATTTATGACACAATAATGATGCAGTAATTACCTTATTAACGAATGATTAAAATAATTAATATAATAAATATCCAAATAAATGTAATTTGAGACTTTTGATGAATTACACTAATTTTATAGGTTAATATGACATTTTAGGGTTGATTAAATAATTTTTTTGAAGTAATCATGTTGTTATGATTTTAAAAAAAAACTAATACTGAATAGTGTCAACATTGACATAATTGAGTTTAAAAAAAAACTATATTATTAATTGATATAATATTCTTAAAAATATAAGGTTCGGCCAAAAGAATTAGATAAGGTTATATATATTAATAATTAACCACACATGGTCCTTTTTTCTTGTTATAGTAATCTTATTAACCATATAATATAAAAATACAAAGAGACATAGTAAATGTCAAACTATTTAACTAAGAGTTAAATCTGAAAGATAATGTTAATATGGTAAACTAAACCTGTCTAAAACATATTATTTGAGAGGTTTTAGACCGATACCTACCTTACCCTTGAAATAATTCATTTTTGAGCCATTAGAAACTGAAAATAATTTTATTTTTAAAAACTACATCAAGCTTTTCCTAAAGTGACCCTCACCTCTCTTATAAAAGGGCACTTTGCCTTCCCTTAATTTCACACCTCCAAAGCCATTTAGCTCGGCCAAACCCTAACAAAATATCCTCCCAACTTTCCTACCTTTATCCTAGAGTCCTTCCTTTGTTCATAAAGACAACCTATGGATCCCTTTTGATCAAATGAAAAGGAATAACTCGAAGAAGAGGTAAATATTTCATCACCTCTTTCAAGTTGTTTTCTTCTTCCACTACATCTTTCCTTGTTGTTTCTATTATAAAATAATAACTATAGTAAATTATATATAATGTGATTTTATTATAAATATGGTACAACCATATTATTTATGCTATCCATCTTATAAATGACAAAGTCACTATACGTGCGTACGTACGACTTACCGTCTCCACGTCGTGGTGTAGTTTGTTATTCAAACACTTCATTATTTTGGATGGGTATAATAATGAATATAAATGATGTAAATAATAAATATAACATGTTAATTATTCTTTAAATATTATATACCATCCAATTACATATGATTTCACCATCAATATAATGATATTGTCACTCGTCCATACGTACGAATTACCGTCTCCACGAACACGATGAGATTCATCCCCCATCGTAATCATTAAAGAATAATTTTCATTTTATGATTAAAATTAATTTTTAGGAACTTAATATCATTCTAGATATTAATAAAATAAATCCTATCCATAACAAACATAACTTACGTAACCGATCATATAAAGGAAAATGAATCCGTTAACACCGGAAACGATTACACTACTAAAATTTTATTAACAAATCAATTTTAGAGGATCATATATGATATCATATTTATGTATATGGTTATTTTATAATTTATTAACAATGTTTTAACTATTATACATGAGTTTAACATACCATCGTCTAAGGAAAAGTACAACCTAAGGGTTAATTTTAAAACCCCTTTATTATCTAATGTTGTTTTTATTTAAGTATCTACTGGGACCACTTTATCATCCACATCCATGTTTTCTTAAAAATGTATTTCAATTTTTTTACTATTTACAAGACAATGGGTTAAATTAATTTATACACTTATTTGACCTTATATGTTTTGAAAGGAATCTTTTCTTCCTTTTTTAAACAAGGTAATTTATGACCTTTTCGACAAAATTAAGGTAAGAATGTTTTTTTAACTTATACGTTGGGTGCGACTATTTTCCGCTGTTATATCATCGTCATTATTACCATACACGCTTATAATAATATTTTAAAAATAAATGTTTTATTTTATAATTATATGAATTTTAAATTTTTTCTAAATAGAAAGAGTTATTTCTCTAAAAAAGTTTTGATTTCATCTATGTCAACATCATTTGACGGATTTTAAGCTTGTTTAAAGTTGATTTGTTATATTACAAAACTTTCATATTGTATTGAAGGTTTTGTGATATGTTTGACTGTAGATGTGTTATTTTTACACCATTTATAGTTTATTGATAAATTATTGACATTTCGTATGCTAGTTTTAATATGAATGTTTATGTTATGTTTAAACCTTTTCATATGAGGAATGCATTGGAATTAGTAAGTGACGGGTGGAGCCTGCTATAGCTCCTAGATGCATCGGTAGGTCTCATGAGAAAAACTAGTGTCTTGGAACAAGGCCTTAAAAAAAATCTTATTTGTAGTCTTGGCACAAGGCCTTGACTATGTTGTTATGATGTCTGGAATTATGCATTCTATAATTATGAAAGTGGATATTGATATTACATGTGATTATTCGACTAGTAGAATATCCATGTGAATAATTAAATAGAATTATTATATTTTACCTTTTCCATATTATGTTGAAGTTTAAGATTAAATGTCTTTTGTTTTAGTCTTATACATTGACTTAAATTTTTATGCTTATTTATAAAAGTTTCTGCTATATTGTTATCCTTACTGAGCATATGAGCTCACCCCTTTCTATGTTTTATTTTTCCCAGGATGTGAAGAAGTATTTTATGGTTTACCTATAGGGATATGGTAAGGATATAAGCATATTCAAAAGGGGACCAAATTTTTTTGATGTTTTTATTTCATGATGTAATGTAAAACTTATGGATGTATCTAGTACATTCAAGGCTACTAAACTAACCTATTTTTCAGGATTTTCTACCTTGTGATCCTGCCAATGTTATGTAATAATGCACGGACTCTAGGTAACTGGGGTCGGGGCATTACAGTTTTCCTCTAACATCCCCATCCCCCTTCTTCTACTACTACCTTAGGTGAATCTATTTTAATTGGTGGGATTTAAATGTCCTACTATCCACAATGTGATTACTGAGGAAAGTTGGGAACACTATCTTCTAATGGCCTAGAATTACACTAGAGAAACATACTATTTTGGAACCACTAGAAGGGTTCTGAGAACTACAAGATATAATGAATTAAGTTGAAAAAGGCTAAAACATAATCTTTAAAAACTAAAACAACACCTTATATCTAGATAACTGAGAACTCATAGAAACAAATATTCTCTTTATAATATCTTGGAAACTTCCATCTCAAGATGATATAGTCTTATCTAGTGTACTCTCAATAACCTCCTCCCTCACTAGTACCTCCATTTTTTACTCCAGCATAAATGAGGTAACCTTGTTCATGATATCTGGGTGTAAAACCTCATTGAAAAGTGTTTCCCTATCCTCTACATATGAAAACATTTATGAATAATAACAAATAAGGTTCTTGTAGTGGATACTAAACTCACAAACACTGGCACTCCCATGTTGAAGGGTAAGGATCACCTACCAAAAAGATACCTCAGTGGTCGAAGATAGAAACTCAATACGAAATTGGTCCTTGAACTTGTCTTAAGGAACAATTAGATCCTGATAATCCCTGAGTAACAAAAGACTCTAATACTAATCTATCTCACAAAAGAACACCATAACTAAAGATACTGAATAATCCTTTCAGGAACATATCAAACTAAAGGATTTATCCATCTCCTCTATAAAATATACCATCTATCATTCTAAAATGGATTGATCACACTTCTATTGATCTTGGAACTACAAATATTAGATTTTTTGATCCAAGTTTCATTATCATCAACCTCCTCCCTTTGGAAATCTATTGGATCATCCTGTTGAATATATTCTGTATGAAATTGAAGAGGATGTAAACCTAGTGAATTATCTATGAAATAAAAAACATAATTAATATTAAACCTAAGTAAAAATAGCATTTTAAGGTTTATTAATCAATTAATTAATTTATTTCAATTCATTTTCCATTGTCTACTAAAATTCAAACATAGATAAAAAATATCATGATGCATGATTTTTACCTCAGTCTGTACAAGAATAATAATTACACATAGCATGTTCATTAAACTTGAATGTACCTGTGTCATATTAAAGGTGGCCATAAAATACTTTATCATAAATTTTCTACTTTATTTCTAGTATATTCCAAGATAATATAATTTTTTTTCTTTAAACCCATGCATCTACACTACTTCACAACTCAAAACTCCATCATATCTCTCAACCATTTTCTTTGATACAACTCTATCAAGATCCCCTCATTCTAAAGGTACTCATCCTTTGAAAACAAGGAAGAAAAAGAGATAATGATTATCGAATTATATATCAAATTGTCCATATGTTAGTAACTATCACATAGGGTATATTAGTCACACACATTACCCTATATGAGTTTAAGGTGTGGGAGATAGGAAATATAACCACCAACCAACACTATACATTAACCATATGAAATTTAAATATATTTAATTTCATACATAAAATGAAAGAAAAAATATAAGTACCAAATGTAAGACTATAAAGTGACCAATAAACATAGTAAATTCTAATTTCTACTCAAAAACTATTATGAGATATTACTGTCATTTATAGTCATCAACCTACTACTAGTGACTAAAAAAGTAGTATATATTTATATAGAGTGAGAACAATAGGAATACTCAGTAGTATCATCCTTAAAAAATCTCATGTAAAATGTGAAATAATCTTAATAAATATTAGTGAATGAATAAATAAATTTATCTCATTCCCTAAAAAGGTAATACTAGATTCTCATCCTCACTATGGATCTCTCAATAAGTTACACATAGAGGTAAATCACTCTACATAAAAAGTATATATATATATATAAATAAAGGCAACTCACTTCAACTTCTATAATTGTTTTTAACTATCACACCCCAAAGGATACATAATATGATCATCCCTCTAATGAATAAGTCATCCCTAATGTGAGTTGGTCCTCGGCCCAACCTACCTCAGTCCCGATTTGGGCCCAACATCTCATGTTTTCAACAGTCCACATATATATCTCATCATCAAAATCATCTTATCTGTAACCTATTGTATGTATTGTAGAAACTACAACATGTGTAAATTAATTGTACCTCAATCCATCAAAACCCCTACACAAACACCATTGGATGTTGAAGCCCCCATGATGAAATACAAGTATGTTGCAAAACCTCAAGATTTTTTAATATATTTTTCCTCAAATAAATACTTTTTTCAATATCTTACCTCACATGAAATAATGGATCCAAATGATATGAAATATATTAGATGAAGAAATTATGAAATTACAATATTAATATAACATCTAGTAAATATGATAGTAATAAATTAAAATTTCTTATGTTTAGATGATAAATAAGTAATATGAATCAATATTAATAAAGGGATTTTTATTTTGCAAATAACTATTTGAAGTATTAATAAATTAAATTAATCACTTTAAAATTATTATTATGATAATATTTTATATTAAAATATACGAAATAATAGATTAATATGCATTAAATTATACACTGTCTTGGAAAATATTAATAACACCCAATGTTAAAAATTGATTTTTTTAATAAAACTAGTTTTCTTTATATTATGTATTTTCATTTAAAGAATAAATTTATATTTTTTATAATTTGAATTAGATTAAAATATTATATTATATTAAATTGAAATTTCAAAATTAGCATAGTTTTATTTTTGGTAATTTTTTAGAAATAATATATTTTTAGGTGAATAGTGAAAAATAAAATTTTACTATAATCACAGAGTTTATGACTAAATCAAGATGTAATGGTAACATAAAAAAATTATATTTCATGATCAAATATTTATTAATTTTTAATACTATACATTTCAAAATACTATTATGAAATTATAAAACTTGTGTTTAATAGCTTATGTATTATTTTATAAAAAGGAAACTATTTTTATCTTTTATTTTAAATTAAATATTATTCATAAAATTCACTTTTGGATTTATTATAAAGCCACATAAAATAATTTTATTTCTAATAAATCAATTTAAATCATTTAAATAAATTAATTTTATAATTTTATCATACATATAAAATTTAAGATTAAAAATAAACTTTTTCTAAAAACCGTTTCTAATGTTTTACATGAGATAATGATAAAATTATTTTTTCATAAGAATATAATTATTTTATTCAATAGATTTTTTATTTGGAATAAATAGGAAAAAATTATTTAACAAGGTCTATTTTATTGTTAGGCATTAAAAGTAAATTACTTAGGTAAAAATTAGTTACCACAGTAAAACCCAAAATGGTTAAAGTGAAAATTTTAAGTCTAATGGACATAAACACATGTTTAAAACATATGTAAAAGTAAATATATGAGAAATTAACAAACTTAAATAATACCCCACTCAATTATTATTTATTTTTGGAGCCACATTACTTGTGAAACATGTTATCTGTTTATATTAATTTGAAATATTTACAAAAATGTCACTCTCATCACCTATATAAGGTCCCTCTCACCACCCCTTTAATAACACTAAAAGAATTTAGTTTAACCTTTAAAATATGATATTTTTCCTTCCATTAGAATCCAATTTCACTTCTTTTAGCTTTAGGTCATAGTATGTTAGCCAACTCCCTCTATTTGTAATGAATCTCTCAAGGGAAAACTCATGTCCTCAACACGAGTACTCATTTTTCCTAACTTATTTTTCTTTATATCATACTTTTTAAATTATATTTTTCTAATAAAATTACAATTAAATAATAATTTCTTTTTAATGATTATTATTATTCTAAGGGAGTAAATATAAACCACCTTTCTCTTTTTTCATTAAGAAAAAGAAAACCATCATTTATGCGTTGTGCGGACTACCACTTCCACTTTATGATGGCTTTAATTTCTCACCACCACCTATACTAAATAATTAAAATGATGAAATTGAAAAGAAATTATGAAATATATTTTATAATTATGATTTTTAGGAGTAAAATTATAACACATATTATTTCCCCCTCTTTCATTAAGAAATTAAAATGTTAATCATGTGGTGTGTGGGATACCGCCTAAACAAAATTTCATATCTCAATTTTTTGTATTTTATTATTTATTTATTAAAATGTAATAAAATATAATTAAAAAACATAAAATTATAAATATATTATCAATATTATCATCTAATAATTAAATTATAAAAGAAAAAACCACTTTTATAATAACAATCAACCATTAATTGTGATATATTCATGTTTGGGTGGATTAAAACATATACTTGACCAATGATATAAAATAATATGATGTTTGAAAATGAGAAATAAAATAATGATGATATAAGATAAAAATAATTAAATAATTATTTCATTTTGGTTCTCTAATATTAACAATATTATTAAAATCTATAATTAATACATCATCATTTGTTTCTTAAAGATAACAAAAAAATTCTTATCACTAATTTAATCCACAAGAACTATGATAAAAAATCATTCAATATAATTATAAAATTATAATATATCATTATACATCCATTACATTACCTTTTATGATCTTTTAATGATTATATTTTTGAGAATAATGAATAATAACACAACTATTACCAAACTATTTCAAAACGATGATGAACACTCACTCCTCATATTGGAAATAGATAATAATTGACTAATATAAATGTAGAGAATAATTTTTAAAAATGTTTATAAAAGGATATATATAATAATAATTTTATAAAATAGGTGAATAAATATAGTTATTTTTTTGTTATGTAGGTGATCCAAGTGCTTTATAGGAAGTCAGGAATTAAGGTATGGGGTTCTTTATATCAATTTTAATTTATTGAGTAATTTATTACTTTGGTTGACAACATCCTTGAAATGGTGTGATTAATGAATAATGAATCTATTTTTCCATATTCATGTAATTCATTTTATTTTAATATCCATATCATTTTTTTGTTAAATTTACACTAATTCAAAAGATACCAACATTGTAAGGGTTTTTATTAATTGAACTCCCTTTAGTGAGTTATAATGCCTTATATTAAACTTTTTTCTTCATAAATTGGTCTCTTACACCCTAATATTTTATTTCATTGTACTTTTTCACTATCTTTAGAGAAAACATAACTTATTATTAAATTAATCATCAATTAGGATATTTTTCCTCATAATTATTATATCATTATTTAGAATAATTCACATTCTCTTTAACGATGGTTTCCCCTCATTGTCCATATTTCTCTTTCGCACCAATTTTCTCCCTTATATGTGGAAATAAAATTATTTATTTACACATGTGACATTAATTTTTTCCTTTATATATTTTTTAAAAGGAATATCTATTTCTATTTTTACTATATGGGTTTTGAAAGAAGTGTTTAAAAACATTTTTCCATTCTTCAAAAATCTAATGTTTTTTTCTTCCACACCATATTTCTTTTGATAACTATTACTTCATTTGATGGATCTATTATTTATGTTATTTTAAAAAATTAAGTGTTTTAAAAAGCATTATATTCACCCTTTTAAACTTTTTTTTTCATTTCAAAGAGACATTAATAATGATTCTTTCCATATATTTTTTTAAAAGGCCTATTTCAGTTTCTCAAAAGTGGCCATTTCAAAAATGAATTTTAAACTGACTGTAGTATTATATTTTATGGAAATGATAAAAATTATTTTTAAAAACAAATTTATGTCTTTGTAACAAATTCCGATTTATATCTATAATATTTATTTAAATTGTTATTATTTTTCACAAACAATCCTTGAAATTCTCTTATGAAACAATTTTTTCATAAAGTCCTATGTTGTGAACATGTAATAAATTTCAAGTTAATTTAAATTTTCAATTTAGTGGAAGGGAAAATTAAAAAACAAGGTTTGAGATGTAATTTCAAGAGTTTTAACACTATTTTTTTGGATTGTGTTTAAATCATGAAAGGCGTTTCAGGAGTTTATATTAGTTTTGGAAGCATTAAGATTTGAAATATTTGTTTTGGGAGATATAGACTAGGTTTTACGGATGGCACATGGGTAGTGTGAACTGTATGCCCCAAAATGTGAGGGATTTTTATATAAGATCATAGTTAATTTTAATCATTAAAGTTTTATTAAAAAACTAGTTGGTTTGGTGAAGGGGTTCATAAGAATCCATACGGTTGGCGTATGGTTTTCCCAACCGTATATTGCAATAGTATAAGATGTGTATGTCAAGGTCATTAGCACTACACGACTAGTGTATGGTTCATTAAATCCTATTAGGTAACCATGTGGTAGGGTGGTTCTTGGGTAGTGAAGCCCAAATATTTATCTCATGGTTTTTTTAACCTTGTATCCTAATTGTGGGCCTTATTAAAAGTATAAAATTTCTATTTTCTACCTCCAACCTTAAATGGGGTTCACCCATTTTCTTCCCCTATTCCTCTAGTCGAATCTCCATTTGTACCCTCACCCTTCTCTTCTTCCTATAGTGGAAATCCATTATTCTTAGTCTTATTTGATCTCCATTAGATCTGTTAGAATCCTAAAGGTAAGTCTAACACTTAATTTTCCTCTTTTCTCTATTTTCTTTACTCTAGTGGATACTATTTCCATATGAACTCATATGACATATTTTTAGGATATTTTCCTAGTTTCTATGGTTTCTTTCATTCCAGCCCAAGAAAAGAGCCTATATTGGATGATTAAATCTTACTAATCATGATTTAGGTGGTCTAATACTTTTAACTAAAATTATAGTAGATTATAAAATGATTCATTTTTCTATGGTCCATACATTCCATGTTTCACCTTTTAAAAATGAGATTAATTTAATAAATTGATAATTCCATAAATTAGATGGTCCTCATGCACCAAAATGCATATTTTTAGGTGGAACACCTAAACTCGAACCACCCTTTGGTGTGAAATGATTATATTCCCATGACCTCATACCTTGGATTGAAATTGAAAAACCTTTGAGGTGTGTTGTATTGTTTCATAATAATGGAATTATTAAATTGAATCAACTATGATGTAATGATAAAGGGGATAAATATTTTACTTAGATATTATGATAATTTTAAATGAATTGATTTTGAAATTTTAATATAAGGGAATACACCACTTTTCTTGTCTCTCAATACGAATTCTTAGATGAATGAAATGAAATGTAAATGGTAAGGCCATGTAAACTATACTTTGTCTAATTATGAAGTATAATTGTCTCTACAATTACTATAGATAATTTATCAATAATTATATTAATTCTTGGGTGATAATTGGGTTCCTTACATGGAATTCAATAGACAATATTAGAGGATTAATTGAATTATATTACACTAAGATCTATACTTCGGTTACTTGTACAGAATTACTTGGATGAGCTCATTGGTCACATGAATTATATTATTCCTTATGCAATAATTAGGTTTCATAGATGTAATTCCATGGATGGGTCATAGATTACATGAATTATTTTATGCTTTGGGTGATACTTGGGTTTCTTATGAAATAACTTTGATGGGATCATAAGTTGAATCAAATTATCTTAGTCATTAGACGATTCACAGTTTCCAATAATAAATTCCATAGACTAGATCATAGGTTAAATAAAATTATATCAAGCTTGAATGATACTTTGGTTTCAATTCAGAATGACTTGAATGGGATGACATGTCAAATTATAATATACTATTCAGGATTTCAATTTAGATTAACCTTGATTACTAAATCCTTAATGTCATGAAATATGTAGAACCTTATATGATCATTATTATACATGTATGCCTTAGTTTCCCCTTGGTCCTCACATGACTAGTGATAAACAAGGAAACCTAGTATTAAAACCATGGGTCTAATTTATACTTTATAATTATTATGATTATAGAAACTTAATTTAGTATGAAGTTGATAGAGTCAGCTAGGTAACCCATGAGGAGCCTAAGCTCAACATGTTTTATATTTACTTTTCTGGACTACTTTTTATATAAGTGCACATTGCATATTTTATATTCACAAACTATATTTTTATTAGACACCGTTGGTTGTGACCTTCTAGTTTTTACTCACAGCCAATTTTTATTTATTTATTGATAAACATGGTCATGTATGGTTGGTTTTATCAACACTTCTTGTGATATAATTTATTTCATTGATTGAAAGTATTTTTATCTTCTAATGTTTAATTTACTTTTATTTATTCCTCCACTATAATTGGAACTGATCCAGATTGTATATTCACCCCACCATACCATCATTAGAGCCCCACTACTAATTGGAAACCTGTAGCGTAAAGGGAGGTTATTTTGAGGTGACATAAGGTTAGGTTACTTCTGAGTGAACTGGGTCTAGGATGTTATAATGTGATATTAAATTATCTCTTTTCTTTATCTTACTATTTGGGGATGGTAGACAGAAGACTCCGGATGTTTCAGAACTTGGTAAATAGCTAATGTCTAGGAATGGACAACACACACATGATGAAAATATAAAATTTACATGGATGATACTATTATTAATGATATTTTATTATTAAATCTGATTATTATTCCCCCTTGAGTGGATATTTTACATTAACTAGTTACAATTTTATTGAATTTAACTCTTTGATCAGTATGTCAAGAAAAGTGGTGTGCATGCATCACTTCAGGCACATATGATTCAGATTTCATTAGAATGTTTAATTATATACCATGATTTTTTGATTATTTAGCATGTTTATCTGTATACTTGGATCACGTGATTATTTCCATATATACCAATATTATCTAATTATGTGACATACTTTGATGTTATGACTATAATATAGGGCTAGTAAAATAAAGTAACTACATCGAACAAAATGGTGTTTTCCGATAGAGATTGATGATGGAATTATATTTAACCATCCTATAATTCATTAAAAAATGGATTTAAATCAGGTAATTAATTATCCTGAATATACTCTAGAAAATGGTAATGACATGCGTTTATTTTTGGATAAATACAAGTTAGTTCATATGCATAATTATAACTTATAGAGTGAATTACTCCATAAATTTTGAATGGATTCCCTCATAACTGATTCCTCATATTCTTGATTTTACCCTTGTAGGTCGGTCTTATCATTTTATGTAACACCCCAATATTTCAGAGTAAGTTATTTTCTTTAAAGTAATTCAATAGCTTGCGCTACACGCAACAACGAGTTCGAGCGCACTACGACTTACCAAATCAGCCTTTCAAAAAGTGTTTAGGAATAGTTTTAATGAAATTTTAAATTTTATATACTCCATATAATTTTAGAATCCATATTTTGTGTTTCTAATACATAATATAAGAACAAATTCATTTTTTCAGATAAAAGAAGTATTAAAAAAAATGAAATTTTACCACCTTTTTATGGAAAACCCTTTAAAAAAAATATTTGACACTTTTATATATTCAATTTAATGAAATTAAATTATTCTTTAGAATCAGAACATTAAAATTTATTTTGGATTAATTTTCGGTACTTTTCTGATAACTTTAATATTTTGATGAATACTGAAAAATACTAAATTTTAATTGAATTTTTTTTAATCGAAATAATTTCTTGTGTAAAATTATGAATTTTAATGGTTTGGAAGTATAATTAGATTATATTTTTATCATTTAATACAATGTAGGTCATTATAAGTAATTTCACATTTAAATTTGACATAAAAACATGTCAATATTTTGATAGTTTTTACTTTTTAAAAACCAGCATTTGGGTTTTGAGAACGTGAATTAATTTTAAACAAATTAATGAAACTTATATGTTTTGAATTTGAAAAAATAGAATTTATTTTGTAATTCAGAATATCAAAATTATCTGGGGTAAATTTTTGGTATTTTTCTGAAAACATTAAATTTCTGATTATTAGTGAAAATCACTACTTTATAGTTTAAAACTGAATTTTTATTGAAATAATTATTTATTTTATTTAAAATTATTTTAAGTAAAAATAGATATATAATATCTATATAAGTTCAATGCAATTCATTGGAGTCATTTTATAATAAAATTAGATGTATATAATTTTATTTAACTTTTTACCGTCTTTTACCCACCTTCAAGGAGCATTTGAAAATTTGCATAAAACCCAATTTTACCACTTATGTGAATTGAATTTAAAAAATCAAAGAGACACGGTTAATATTAGTAAGTAAAATTTGGTTCAATAAGATGAAAATAAGTTTTTGTGAATAGTGACTTTTGACTTTTATTTACCACGGTTAAAAGTAAATAGGGTTATTAAAGGTAAAAATGATCAATTACCCAAACAAATGTCTTAATTCTATTTGATAAGTGTAATTCAACCAAAAATAACATTATGAATAAAATATGATCCTTTAGGTCCAAGTGGATTAGATTAGGATATTTTTTATTATTTTATTTAAAGAAGAGTTAAAAGTGTTAAATTCAATGTTTATTATCTAAACCATTTTTAATATAGGTTTATACATAAGATAAATTTGACTGTAAATATTAATTAGAAAGATAAAATAATTTCCTACATAATTTTATTTTATTTACAATTTTTAGAGATTAAATAACTAAATTTATTTATGACACAATGATGATGCAATAATTACCTTCTTAATGAAATATTAAAATAGTTTATATTATAAATATTAAAATAAATAGAATTTAAATGTTTTGATGCCATCAACGAATTTTATAGGTTAATATGTCATGTTATTGTTGATTAGATAATTTTTTTTGAAGTGATAATGTTTTTCTGAATTTCACAAAAACAAAATACCAAATAGTGTCAAAATTGACATAAATTAGTTTTTAAAACAAATACTATATTATTGGTTGATATAATATTCTTAAAAATCTTAGGTTTATCCAAGGTATTAAATAATATTATATATGTCATTAATGTACCACTTTAGGTTCTCTTAGAAGTTTAGATAATGTTTATTCACCACATAGTGAAAGAATACAAGAAGACAATGTAAAAGTTAAACTATTTAACTAAGAGTTAAATATAAAAGATAAGGTTAAAATGATAGCCTAAACAAATCTAAAACCTGTTGGATGAGAGGATTTAGACCCATACCAACCTTATATTTGAAATAAATTATTTTGGAGCCATTATAAACCGAAAATTATTTTATTATAAAATAATATTTCAAGCTATTTTTAAAGTAACCCTCACCTCTCTTATAAAAGGGTACTTCCCCTTCTCTTAATTTCACACCTCAATATCCCTTTTTCTCAGCCAAAACCTACCAAAATATCTTCCTAGATTCCCTTAATTCAACCTGGATTCCTTAATTTGATCAGAAAGACAACCTAAGGAGCCCTTTTGATCAACTCAAAAGGAAACACCCAAAGAAGAGGTAATAATTTCACCACCTTTCAATTTATTTTCTTCTTCCACTTCCTCTTTCTTTTTTGTTTATATACCAAAATAATAAATCTAAAACCTTATAAATACTATGATTTTTTTTATAAATATGGTAAAACCATATTCATTATTCTATCCATCCTATAAATGACAATGTCACCATACATGTGTACATACGTCTTGGCGTCTCCACGTCGTGGTGTAGTTTTTTATTCAAAAACTTATTTATTTTTATGGGTATAATAATTAGAATAACTGATGTAAATAATAAATATAACATGTTAATGATTCTTTATATATGATATATCATCCAATTACATACGATTTCACCATAAATATAATGATATTATAACTTGTGCGTACGTACGACTTACCGTATCCACAAACGCGATGAGATCCATTCCCCATCGAAATCATTCAAGAATAATTTTAATTTTATGATTAAAAATAATGTTTAAGAACTTAATATAATTATGTATATGAATCAAATACAGCCTATAAATAACAAACATGACTTACATAACAAAACTTATAAAGGAAAGCGAATCAGTTAACAACCAAAACAATGATACCACTAAAATATCATTAACAAAGCAATATTAAAAAATCATATATGATATCATATTTATGTATTTTGTTCTTGTATAATTTAATAAAAATTATTTCACCATTATATAAGAGGTTAATCTACCCTATACTAAGGAAAATTACATGGTAAGGGGTTTTCATCTCACTTCTTATTCCCCCGAGATTCATGCTATTTTTCCACTATTTCTTTTTGTGTGGTGTATGTACTACCCCTAATTGTATTATTTTTTTAATATAAATTAATTTATGGGTATTTACATCTACATTTTATGATACTTCTTTCATGGGGTGTATGTTTCGTAAGTTACCAAATCGGTAAGGGAATTTCAAATTTCAATTTCCACTCATTAGGCTTTACACATGCTTTATTGATTATTTTACTCAAAGATGATGTGTGGAATCACTATTTATTATTTATGTAGTTATCTCCAATACTATTTATATGTATATACATTTTATACACATACTCAATCCATTTATAAATTCACATTCCATTGATATGAAATTTTTAAGGGTAATCTTAACTCAATTTCCATTTACTGAGTTAAACATCCAAGTCATTGGTTTTGTTTTTACAAGAATATGTGTGAATGTACTCTGATTTATTTACACTTAATATAAAATCATATTTAGTGTATATATATTTCTCACACATAATTATGTCATTGATTTATCCCTAACCTAAGGATACGGTCTTTATAAAGGAATTCATCTCAACTTACATTCCCTTGAGACTTCTTTGTTGTTATGCACCAATTCACTTTTATTTTGTGTATATACTGTAATTTGACATATTATATCATGAATAAATTTATTCTCATGATATTATAATGTTTTTATTACCTTAATTATTTGTATCCAAGTGTCTCACATTTGGTTAGGAACTTTAACTAAAATATCATTTTACATGTTTTAAAAAACTTATTCTTATAAATATTTATCATTAATGTCCATGTTTTAAAAATGGTTTTAAGGTTTTATTTATATGGAAATTAATGTTTTAAAATAGAAATTACTTTTAAATGTTTCTATGTGGTATGGGACACTTTGATTCAAAAATCTATTTTAAACAGCTTATTGATAAATTGTGAGACTTTTAAATGTTTTCATGAAAAAGGGATATTTCTCTCCAAGATTTTTACTGATCATTTTCAACTATTTCAACATCATTTATGGGATATTATTATTGATAAAGGTTTATTTATTAGGATACAAATCTTCTATACTATATTGAAGTTTATGTGATTTTTTGACTATGGATGTTGTATTTTTATACCATTCATGGATTATAGAGAAATTATTGATATCTAGTATGATAGTTTTAATAAAAATGTTAATGTTATATTTGAACCTTTTCATATGAGGAATGAATTGGAATTAGTATGTGACGGGTGGAGCCCTCTATGGCTCATAGATGCATCAATAGGTCTAATGATACAAACTAGTGTCTTGGAATAAGGTCTTGACAAAATATTATTTGTATTCTTTCCACAAGGCCTTGACTATGTGGTTATGAAGTCTAGAATTATGCATTAATTCATTATAAAGTTGGATATTGATATTACATGTGCTTATCCTACTAGTATAATATCTGTGTGAATAAGTAAATGGAATTATTTGATTTATATTTTTCATATCATGCTGAAGTTTAAGTTTAAAAGGATTGTGTTCTAGTCTTAAACATTGCCTTAAATATTTATTATTATTTATGATAGTTTTCAATATATTTTTATCCTTACTAAGAATATGATCTCACCCATTTATTATGTTTTATTTTTACCAAGATGCAAAGAATTATATTACGATTAACCTGCAGGAATAGGCTAAGGGATATAAGAGTGTTCAAAGGGGACACAATGTTGTTTTTTTATTTCATGATTTAATTCAAAACTTATGTATGTATCTAGTAATTCCAAGGATAATAAACTGATCTAAATTTCGGGACCTAATTCCTTGTATCATTCCAATGTTATGTAATAATTCACCGATTCGGGGTAATTGGGGTCGGGGCATTACAGTTGGTATCATAGGAAGTTTAGTACAAACCTCGGAAGCTAGATTTAGAAAAAACACTGATTTGGAAACACTAACCTAAGATAGACATTGAGTATTTGTATAGAGGAACATCCAAAATTTTTGGTAATGTAAATATCATGTGTGTTTTCCAAGAAATACATCCATGTCTGGATATGAGCAGGTAGAGGCAGCTCTAGCACATATGTACCTTAGAATGAAAAATCCAACCAGGAGTTTCAGGTTTGACCCGGGGTATCCTGTTACACAACAACGATCCTTGCTGCACTCTTGGTTATGAAAATCCTGGGGTATATGCTCAGTATAATTCACATTTTCTTTACAAAACGATTTGAATTATTTTAATATAAGATGAGAATAAGTAACCTTGGTTAATCCTAATGTGTTTTGGATTGCAAATATGTTGTTATGATATTATCTAAATGATTTTATGACTCACACTATGCTTTCTTGTGTTAGTCAATGGATGGATTACAATGAAGTCATAGTAACATTGAACATGATATACATGGTGGTAACAATGGTGGAAATGAGCAAAGAAATGGAATTTTGATAGGTGTAAAAGATATCGTGTTTATACCGAATCATTTTTCCAAAAATATGATCAATAATATATATATATAAACAAACTCCAAGACTCAACAAATAAGAGAAAGAAGGTGAATGATAAGAGCTCCAGAAGTGGAGACCATGGAGAAAAGAAATCTCAATTAACATCATGTAGGAAATGTGGAAGGAGACCCCTAGAAAAGTGTCTCAATAGAACAAAGAAATGCTTTATGTGGGGTAAAGAAGAACATAAAGAAAATAATTGATGGGGAAAAATGAAGAGTACTATGGAATGAAATGAAAATGATCCTAAGAATCAATTTACAATCATTTTCCATAAATTTAGGGGACCTGGGCATTACTCGATTGAATGCCCTATTCTATAAGATAACCTCTTGGTAAAGGATGAACCTATGTGGAAATAAATGGGTGGAGAAATGTTTAAAAGTATTTCTGATTTTTGTTGATGGGATTACTTTGGAAGACTTTGATCTTGTATGTGTAAACCAGTAGTTTGTTATGTGAAAATGTTATTTTATGAAGAATTATGTTATCTATTATTAATATAGTTATAAATAACCATTTGGGTTTATATGATCCTTGAATTTGAGGCAATTAAAAGTTATTAAATTTTGGGATGAAAATGCAAGGTTTGAGATAACATTAGTGGTGAAATTATGTTATGGTTATTTTGAGGAATTTATCTCATTTTGGGATTGTTATTAAATATACTTTTTGAAAAAGGAAAACACACAGAATTTGTGACAACTCATCGCGTCAGACAAAGCTACGAGAATCGAACCCAAAACTAGAGTGCGATTGAGATTTATTGCCTACCACTAAACTACATAAGGTCCCTGGTTAGTGTGACTAATTGTTTTTAGTTAAATGATTTTATTGATCAATAATATGTTGATTTGGGATCTTATGTCTTATCAAATGGATATCTATAGTATAAGAAAATTATTTGGTGATTAATTGATAAATGTTATTTTGGAAGACATTCGCTCTGTTGGGAACACTATATGCCAAAGGAAACTAGAATACTATGGGATTTTATTTGAGGAGTAATGGTTAATTTTTATCTATGTTTATATTGTGGAGTTACAGCGATTTGGGTTATTTATGGAAATGATTAACCTATCATAGAGAATATGTGATTAAGTTAATTACTTATAAGTATGTGACTTTAAGAGTAGTCAATGTAATTTGGAGATACAATTTAACGTGGAAGACTACGTAATCAAATTCTTCTAAGTTTTGGGTTTCAACATTAGTTTGGATTATATTGAAGGATTTTCAGGACAATTTTTTATTGAATGGTATTTATTAAACTTTGGGTATTTTTGGTTTAATTTTATAAATTAAGATTATTATTTATTTCTCTAAAGGATTATCCTTTTTGGGGATCATCTGATCTTGTACTAACTATTTTGGTTTTGGTTAATCTATAAAGGAAAGGTAAATATATAGTTTATCCTTTATGGATAATATGATTCTCTAGAAGTTGATTCTAGTGCTTCAGGTGTGACCAAGTCATCTTAAATACTCATCGTTTGAAAAAAAAGATGAGTTAGCGGTAAAAATTTATTAAAGGATGAAACTCTGCTTAAAAAGTGAGTATATCTTTTTATGTTCTTAGTAAATCTCATAAATAAATTTCTCAACTTTATGAAATGGAACTTAAAACAAAAAAAAATTTCTGTTTAATTTTCCTACTGGCAAACTAATGACCGTTTATCCCATTTCAAGTTTGTGGTTTTCTTGTTGTTAACTTTTTCCTGATCATGTTTTCTATCACTGTACATCATAACTTGACACTTAGTTTATCTTCCATATCCATGTTTTCCTATATGGAATCCAAGTATGGGTTATCTCAGGTGACCTATGTACTTATCTTTCTTTCATTTAAAATGGTAGTTTTATTGACTCTTTTTCTGATGTGGGACTTTCAATAAAGTTCCCAAGACCAATTTTAAAATTACAAGGATACAATTTACAAATGGGGGGAAGAATGTAACACCCCATGATTTCATTGTAAGTTATTTTTTAAAGGAATTCAATAGCTTGCGCTACACGCAACACCGAGTTCGAGCACACCACGACTTACCAAACTAGCCGTTCAAAAAGAATCAATGAATAATATTAACTAAATTTTAAATTTTATACACTCCATATAATTTTAGAAACCATATTACGTGTTTCTTAGACATAATATAAGAACAAATTTATTTTTTCAGATAAAAGAAGTATTTTTCAAAAAATGAAATTTTACCACCTTTTAATAGAAAACCCTTTTTAAAAACAATATTTGAAACTTTTATATATTCAATTTAATGAAATTAAATTATTCTTTTGAATGATTACATAAAAATTTATTTTGGATAAATTTTTGGTATTTTCCTCTAAATTTCATATTTTGATGAATATTGAAAAATACTAAATTTTAATTGAAAACAACTTTTTTAATATAAATAATTTATAGTGTTAAATTATGAATTTGAATAGTTTTGAAGTATAATTATATTATATTTTTATCATTTAATACAATTTAGGTCATTATAAGTAATTTCACATTTAAATTTGACATAAACACATGTCAATCTTTTGATAGTTTTTATTTTTAAAAACTTTCTTTTCAGTTTTGATAACGTGAATTAATTTTTAATTAACTAATAAAAATTCTATGCTTTTAATTTGGTAAAATATAATTTATTTTTGAATTTGGAATATCAAAATTATCTTAGGGTAAATATTTGATATTTTTCTGAAAACATTCAATTTTTGATGAATAGTGAAAAACACTCTGTTATAGTTTAGAACTAACTTTTTATTTAAATAATTATTTATTTTATTTAAATTTATTTTAAGTCAAAAAATGTAACACCCCAAGCTTCCACGGTACGTTTCCCTTCGAATAATGCGATAGCGTGTGTTGTACGCAACCTCGAGTTCTAACACACACCACAACTAATTAAACTAGCCGTTGTGAATAGTAATACCTACTTTTTGAAATCATATATTTCAAAATGGACTTCATTTTTGGATTCGGAATATTGAAATTAGCCTAGGATGAAATTTTGGTACTTTTCGGATAACTTTTATATTTTGATGAATAGTGAAAATTACTAAATTTTAATTAAAATCTACTTTTTTAATCAAAATAATTAATATTGATAAATTATGAATTTGAGTGTTTTTAAAGTATATTTAGAATATATTTTTAATATTTAATTTAATGTTTTTCATTGGACATAATTTCACAATTAAACAAGACATAAACATTGTCAATCTTTTGATAGTTATTATCTCTTAAAAACACGCTTTTTATTTTAACAACGGGAATTAATTTTAAATTAATTTCTGCCACTTCTGTGTTTTGAATTTGGAAAAATGGATTACATATTTGGAATCAGGATTTCCAAATTATGTAAATAGGTAACTTTTATTTTTACACATTTTGAATAATTACTGCGGTAAATATTTTATTTACCATGGTTAAAGGGTAAATCCGGTAAATAAGGGTTAAAAAATAATATTATAATAATACAAAATTACCCTAAAACGTGTCCTAACCTTATTGGTGGACACATATCCGACCATGGGTATCCTTGGGTCGATTTGGGGACCCCTTAGAGCCACTTGTATGTGGTAGGGACACATTATATTAATAAAGTTAAAATAAAAATAAAAATGGCATAAGCTTACATATTTTAGAAGAACAATTTTTACATAGGGTTATACATGTTGGATTTTCGATTATAAATATTAATTAGAAAGATAAAACTATTTCCTACATAATTATAGTTTATTTATAATTTTTAGACATCAAATAATTTAAATTATTAATGACACAATAATGATGCAATGTTTACCTCATTAATAAATCATTTAAATAAATAAGATTATAATGATTAAAATATTATCTAAAACCTGTCCAATTCTTATTGGTTGATGTTATTTAGAAAATGAGTCATCTTATCTTCGACCTCAATGATTTTTGGACCATTATAAACCGAATATAATTATATTATAAAGTAATACTTTCACTCTTTCCTAAAGAGCCCCTCCTCTCCCTTATAAAAGGAGACCACTTCTACTCATTCCTCACACCTCTCAAGCCACTTGGCTCGGCCAAACTCTGCCCAAATACTCTCCCAACTTCCCTCACTACAACCTAGAGGCCTTAGTTTGATCAGAAAGCCAACCTAATGATCCCTTTTGATCAAATCAAAAGGAAGAACCCAAAGAAGAGGTAATGTTTTCACCACCCCTTTTCAAGTTCCTTTCTTCTTCCACTTCTTCTTTCTTTGTTCTTACCATTATAAAATAATAACTCCAGTATCTCACATATACTGTGATGTTATTATAAATATGGTACAACCATATTCAGTATTCTATCCACCCTTTGAATAACATGTCACCATACGTGCGTACGTACGACTTACCGTCTCCACGTCGTGGTGTAATTGTTATTCAATATATTATTATTTGGATGGGTATAATAATGATGTGAAACTCATGTAAATAATAAATATAACATGTTAATTATTCTGTATATATGATATAACATCCATTTATATATTATTTTAATATCAAAAGAATGATATTTTTGCTCGTGCGTACGTACGGACTACCGTCTCCACGAATGCGATGAGATTCATTCTCCATCATATCCATTCAAGTATAATTATCATTTGATGATTTAAAAATGATGTTTAAAGACTTGATATCATTCTGGATATGAATAATATAAACCCTATCCATTACAAACATGGCTTACAAAACATATAAAATATAACAAGTAAGTTAACACCCGAAAAAACGATAATACTAAGATATTATTATAAAATCAATATTAAAAGATCATATATGATATCATATTAATGTATATGATTCTTTTATAATTTAATAACAATTATTTCACCATTATACAGGAGGTTAACCTACCCCAACCAAGGAAAAGTACAAGGTAAGGGTTATTTCACAATCTCTTCATTATCCGAGGTTGTTTATACGTAATAATCTACTGGGATCTCGTTATCATCCACATCCATGTTTCTTCAAAATGTATTTCAAAACATTTTTAATATTTAAAAGAATATGGGTTAAAGTCATTTATACCCTTGTTTGACTTTTTATAAGAGGTTTATAAGGGAATCTTTCCGTCGTTTTCCAAACAAGGTGCTTTTTAACCTTTTCGACAGAATTAAGATAAGAATGTTTTTCTTAACTTATACGGCGGGTGCGGTTATTTTCCGCCGTTATAAAATCGTCAAAGCTTCCCTTACAAGCTTATAAGAATATTTTCAAAGAAAATGTTTTATTTTATAAATATATGTCTCTTAAATGATTTCAAAATAGAAAGAGGTATTTCTTTAAAAAGAGTTTTGATTTCATCTATGTCAACATCCTTTAATGGATTTTACGCTTATTTGAGGATGATATATTATGATACAAAACTTTTATATTGTATTTAAGGTTTTGTGATATGTTTGACTGTGGATGTTCTATTTTTTTTATATACCATTCATGGTTTATGGTGAAAGTATTGACATTTCGTATGCTAGTTTTAATACGAATGTTTATGTTATGTTTAAACCTTTTCATATGGGAATGCATTGGACTTAATATGTGACGGGTGGAGCCCGCTATAGCTCCTCGATGCATCGGTAGGTCTCATGAGACAAACTAGTGTCTTGGCACAAGGACTTGGAAAAATCTTATTTGTAGTCTTGGCACGAGGCCTTGTCTATGTGGTTATGATAGTCTGGCATTATGCATTCCATCATTATGAAAGTGGTTATTGATATTTCATTTGATTATTCGATTAGTAGAATATCCATGTGAATAAGTAAATTGAATTATTTCATTTTATTTATGCCATACTATGTTGAAGTTAAAGTTTAAAAGGCTTTTTTTTAGTTATACATTGCCTTAAATGTTTATTCTTATTTATGAAAGTTTCCGCTATATTGTTATCCTTACTGGGCATTTGAGCTCACCCCTTTTCTATGTTTTATTTTCCCAGGATGTGAAGAAGTAAATTATGAATGACTTGTAGGGATATTATGAGGGGTTAATAGTGTGGACTATGGAGACAATATGTTGTTGTAGTAGTTTTTTTATTTTGATGATGTAATGTAAAACTTATGAATATATCTAGTGTTTCCAAGGCTACTAAACCAATCGGTCTTTCGAGATTTGATCTTTCTTGTGATCATGCCAATGTTATGTAATTAATGCACCGACTCTGGGTAACTGGGGTCGGGGCGTTACAATTGGTATCAGAGGAAGTTTAGTACAAACCTTGGAAGCTAGATTTAGATAAACTCTTATTAGAGCACGTAGACCTAAGATGAACTTTGAGGATTAGTATAGAAGAACTTCCTAGAATTTTGGTATTGTAGAGATTTTGTGAGTTTTCTGAGCAATACATCCCTGTCTGGATACGAGCAGGTAGAGGCGGCTCTGGCACAGATGTACCTAGGGGTAAAACCCGAAAACACCGCTTTGATCTAGACTCGAACGGGAACTGGTGCACGACAACGGGCCTTGCTGCACTCTTGGTTACGACACTCCCGGGGGATATGCTTAGGATAACTCTCATTTTCTTTACAAATCATTATGAAGGGTTTATGAGTATATACTTCCTCAAAGAAAACATTTTTATGATTATGGATTATATCCATAAATAGTTCAATTTATGTTAAGTGTTTTATAAGTATGGGATTATGTATTTTGATTCATAAACTGATCTAGTTTATGCCATTGTTTAGAAATGGCGCCTAGTGGAAGAAATGGAAACCGTATCAATGGATGCACTCCATGTAGGGATTGCCCTCCTGCTCAAGATAATTATAGTGGAGCTGGTGATGCAACTGGAGCCGATCAGCTAATCACCATACTGGGACAACTCACTCAAGTTATGAATAATAACCTTACCCGTATGGAGCACCCTGATCCGCAGCATGGAGGATCAATGTTAGATCGATTCATGAAGCAAAAACCACCAACTTTCAATGGGAGTACAAATCCCTTAGCAGCTGAGCAATGGATATTTTCCCTAGAGAAAATATTTCAGGCTTTGGGGAGTAATGAAAGGGAAAAAGTTATCATGGAAGTTTACCGCCTCACTGGAGATGCTGATCAATGGTGGTCATTGATTCAAAATACGAAGGAATATGATGAAGTATCAAATATGGAATGGAGGGAGTTCAAAGATCTATTTTTCGAAAAATACTTTCCTCACGACCATCGAGCAGATATGGAAAGACAATTTCTAAGTCTGAGACAGGAGGAGGATGAGAATGTCACAAAGTATGAGGCTAACTTTACAAGGTTAGCGAGGTATGCTGGAGATTATATTCGCAACCCAAGAAGTAAGATTGATCGTTTCTTTGATGGGTTAAAACCATTTCTCTGTCGAACATTAGTCTCACAATCCTTTTCATCGTACGAAGACATTGTCTCATGTGCTATCAAGACCGAAAAGGAATTCTCTAAGTCTTATGACTTTAAAGCAAAGCAAGAGAAGAAGAGACCTGCTGATCAGTCTGGGAATGGAAATAAGGGGAAGAAGGGAAAGGTTGAATATACATCCTGTGGTAAATGCAGGAAGAAACACCCTGGTACTTGCTTGAAGGGAATGGGAGTCTGTTACAAGTGTGGTGAAAAAGGCCACCAAGCTCGTGATTGCAAGGGGAAGAAGGAAGCTACCAACGTTCAGTGCTACAATTGCAGGGAGATGGGGCATTATGCAAATGAATGTCCTAAGCGTCAGGAGAACTTACCTCAGAAAATGCCAAGGGATCAAGGCCAGGCTTATGCTATCACTACTGCTGAGGTAGAAGATCCGAAAGACGTGGTGGCAGGTAATTTAATGGTTTCCCCAAGTTTAGCAAATGCATTATTTGATTCTGGATCATCGCATTGTTTCATATCTTCCCAGTTTTCTAAGAAAATTAGATATTTCCAATTTGATTTAATAAGGGAGTTGTCAGTTAAAACTCCTAAGGGAAGTATCATTGCAACAAAGTTTTGTGAATCAGTCCCCATTAGAGCACATAAATTTTCTTTATCTGCTGATCTCATCGTCATACCTATGATTGAGTTTGATATAATTCTCGGTATGGACTGGCTTTCAGACTATGATGCGAAGATTTATTGTAAGAAGAAAGAGGTTACAATTCTTGATGATAATTATAAGGAACTCCTTGTTTTTAGAGCAGAATCGTCACCACCTAATTCTTATTTAGATCCACCCCCAGTAGCTCAACTTAATTCAATTATTGGGGAGGAAGAGAATGAAATAACTGTCGATGAGGAAAGGAATGTTCAAATAGAGGATGTACCTGTTGTGAAATAATTTGTAGATGTATTTCCGGAAGATTTACCTGGACATCCTCCAGAATGAGAAGTTGAGTTTTCCATTGATTTGATTCCTGGATCAAGGCCTATATCGAAGACCCCTTATAGAATGGCCACTGTAGAATTAGTCAAACTAAAGAAACAACTAGAGGAATTGAGTAATAAGGGATTTATTCTCCCTAGTGTTTCTCCATGGGGAGCCCCTGTTCTTTTTGTTAAAAAGAAAGATGGATCTATGAGGTTATGTATCGACTACAGGGAGATCAATGCTATAACGATAAATAAAAAGTATCCCCTACCTCGTATTGATGATTTATTTGACCAACTACATGGAGCTCAATACTTTTCAAAGATTGAACTTCGATCTGGATACCATCAGTTGTGTGTGAAGAAGGAAGACATTCCGAAGACAGCATTTCGAACCAGGTACATGCATTACGAGTTTACTGTAATGCCGTTTGGATTGACTAATGCACCCTCTGTATTCATGGATCTGATGAATAGAGTTTTCAAGGAGTATCTCGATGAATTTGTGGTGGTATTTATTGATGATATCTTTGTATACTCCAAAACCTATGAAGATCATGAAAATCACTTGCGCATTATCTTGAAGACTCTGAGGAGGCATGAATTATATGGGAAGTTTAGCAAGTGTGAATTCTGGCTTCAGGAGATTTCTTTTCTTGGCCATATTGTATCTAAAGATGGAATCTCTGTTGATCCTTCTAAGACCAAGGCAATCCAAGAATGGCCAGCACCTACGAGTATAACTGAGGTACATAGTTTTATTGGTTTGGCAGGTTATTATCGACGTTTCGTCCAGAATTTTGCCCGATTGGCTAACCCATTAATGAAGCTCACACGTAAAGGGGTTAAATTTGTTTGGACAAAAGAGTGTGAAGAATTTTTTGAAGAACTGAAGAAAAGATTAGTCAATGCTCCTATATTGACTCTACCATCGGGGAATGATGGGTTCGTTATTTATAGTGATGCATCAAAGAAAGGACTTGGCTGTGTCCTTATGCAGAATGATAGAGTTATTGCCTATGCATCACGACAGTTGAAAATTCATGAACAAAACTATCCTACTCATGATCTCGAGTTAGCAGCTGTGATATTTGCTTTGAAGATATGGAGGCACTACCTCTATGGTGAAAAATGTGAGATTTATACTGATCACAAGAGTTTGAAGTATATTTTCTCACAAAAAGAACTCAACATGAGGCAAAGGAGATGGCTTGAATTACTCACGGATTATGATTGTACGATACACTACCACCCGGGGAAGGCAAACAAGGTGGCAGATGCTTTGAGTAGAAAAGACCATGGAGTTTTGAACAATACGAGAATTGAAAGGGATCCAATTTTCATGGATCTAGTGAAGATGGACATGGGAATAACCAGGGAAGGTGAAACATCAATGCTTTTTCAAATGGTTTCCAAACCATATTTACTAGAAAGGATTAAGAGTTCTTAGATCGATGATGAAGAATTCCAAAAGAAGATTAAAGCTGTGAATGATGGGAGATTGAGAGACTTTGTGTATGAAGATGGAATTTTGAAATTCGGGAAGAGACTTTGTGTTCCCGATTTACCTGATCTGAAAAGGGAATTGTTGGATGATGCTCATAGTTCCAATTTCTCTATACACCCTGGGAGCACCAAAATGTATAGAGATTTGAAGGAACATTTTTGGTGGGACAACATGAAGAGGGAGATTGCTGATTTTGTGTCAAGATGTATGGTTTGTCAATAAGTGAAAGCTGAAAGGCAACAGCCTGGAGGAGTCATGCAACCTCTTCCCATACCGGAGTGTAAATGGGACAATATTACGATGGACTTTATCATGGGGCTACCAAAGACTCCTAGAAGGAACGATGCAATATGGGTTATTGTTGATCATCTTACCAAGTCAACACATTTTCTTGCTATAAGATAAGATCTACCCTTGGAACGTCTAGCAAGACTATACATTAATGAAGTTGTGAGACTTCATGGAGTTCCCCTATCGATTGTTTCTGATCATGATCCCTGTTTTACTTCAAGATTTTGGAAAAGTCTTCAGAAATCCCTGGATACTGAACTTCATTTGAGCACTGCTTACCACCCTCAGACAGATGGACAATCAGAACAGACTATTCAAACCCTAGAAGACATGTTGAGATCTTGCTCACTTGACTTTCAGGGTATGTGGGATCAATATTTACCACTGGTAGAATTTTCCTATAATAATAGCTTTCATTCGAGTATTCAGATGGCACCATATGAAGCGTTATACGGAAAGAGATGTCGTACACCAACCTGTTGGGATGAGGTTGGTGAAAGAAAACTTGTAGGCCCAGAACTGGTGGAGGAAACGGTGGAAAAGGTGAAGGTAATCCAAAATCACATCAAAGCAGCTCAAAGTAGGCAGAAGAGCTATGCCGATAATCGAAGGAAGGATTTGGAATTTCAAGTCGGTGATCATGTTTTACTGAAGGTATCTCCATGGAAGGGAGTCATACGTTTTGGTAAGAAAGGTAAATTGAGTCCCAGGTACATCGGACCCTTCGAAATTCTAGAGCGAATTGGGGTTGTAGCTTACCGATTGGCAATGCCGCCAAGTCTCTCCAAAGTTCACGATGTGTTCCACGTATCTCTGTTGAGAAAATACATGCCTGACCCAACGCATGTACTCACCTATGAGGAATTAGAACTGGAACCCGATCAGTCTTATTGTGAAGAGCCTGTCAGGATTCTTGATACAAGAGAACAAGTACTGAGAAACCGGACGACGCGTCTGGTAAAAGTTTTGTGGAGAAATCATAAGATGGAAGAGGCAACGTGGGAACCTGAGGAACTTATGATGAAGAACCACCTGAGTCTTTTTATGCAGTAATACCCTAGAAATTGCGAGGACGCAATTATTTGAAGGAGGGGAGAATGTAAAACCCCAAGCTTCCACGGTACGTTTCCCTTCGAATAATGCGATAGCGTGTGTTGTACGCAACCTCGAGTTCTAACACACACCACAACTAATTAAACTAGCCGTTGTGAATAGTAATACCTACTTTTTGAAATCATATATTTCAAAATGGACTTAAATTTTGGATTCGGAATATTGAAATTAGCCTAGGGTGAAATTTTGGTACTTTTCGGATAACTTTTATATTTTGATGAATAGTGAAAATTACTAAATTTTAATTAAAATCAAATTTTTTAATCAAAATAATTAATATTGATAAATTATGAATTTGAGTGGTTTTAAAGTATATTTAGAATATATTTTTACCATTTAATTTAATGTTTTTCATTGGACATAATTTCACAATTAAACCAGACATAAACAAGTGTCAATCTTTTGATAGTTATTATCTCTTAAAAACATGCTTTTTATTTTAACAACAGGAATTAATTTTAAATTAATTTCTGCCACTTCTGTGTTTTGAATTTGGAAAAATGGATTACATATTTGGAATCAGGATGTCCAAATTATGTAAATAGGTAACTTTTATTTTTACACATTTTGAATAATTACTGCGGTAAATATTTTATTTACCATGGTTAAAGGGTAAATCCGGTAAATAAGGGTTAAAAAATAATATTATAATAATACAAAATTACCCTAAAACGTGTCCTAACCTTATTGGTGGACACATACCCGACCATGGTCATCCTTGGGTCGATTTGGTGACCCCTTAGAGCCACTTGTATGTGGTAAGGACACATTATATTAATAAAGTTAAAATAAAAAAAAATGGCATAAGATTACATCTTTTAGAAGAACAACTTTTACATAGGGTTATACATGTTGGATTTTTGATTATAAATATTAATTAGAAAGCTAAAAAGGTTTCCTACATAATGATATTTTATTTATATTTTTAGACATCAAATAATTTAAATTATTAATGACACAATAATTATGCAATGTTTACCTCATTAATAAATCATTTAAATAAATAAGATTATAATGATTAAAATATTATCTAAAACCTGTCCAATTCTTATTGGTTGATGTTATTTAGAAAATGAGTCATCTTATCTTTGACCTCAATGATTTTTGGACCATTATAAACCGAATATAATTATATTATAAAGTAATACTTTCACTATTTCCTAAAGATCCCCTCCTCTCCCTTATAAAAGGAGACCACTTCTACTCATTCCTCACACCTCTCAAGCCACTTGGCTCGGCAAAAATCTGCCCCAATACTCTCCCAACTTCCCTCACTACAACATAGAGGCCTTAGTTTGATCATAAATCCAACCTAAGGAGCCCTTTTGGTCAAATCAAAAGGAAGAACCCGAAGAAGAGGTAATGTTTTCACCACCCCTTTTCAAGTTCCTTTCTTCTTCCACTTCTTCTTTCTTTGTTCTTACCATTCTAAAATAATAACTCCAGTATCTCACATATACTGTGATGTTATTATAAATATGGTACAACCATATTCAGTATTCTATCCACCCTTTGAATAACATGTCACCATACGTGCGTACGTACGGCTTACCGTCTCCACGTCGTGGTGTAATTGTTATTCAATATATTATTATTTGGATGGGTATAATAATGATGTGAAACTCATGTAAATAATAAATATAACATGTTAATTATTCTGTATATATGATATAAAATCCATTTATATATTATTTTAATATCAAAAGAATGATATTGTCGCTCGTGCGTACGTACGGACTATCGTCTCCACGAATGCGATGAGATTCATTCTCCATCATATCCATTCAAGTATAATTATCATTTTATGATTTAAAAATGATGTTTAAAGACTTGATATCATTCTGGATATGAATAATATACAACCTATCCATTACAAACATGGCTTACAAAACATATAAAATAAAACAAGTAAGTTAACACCCGAAACAACGATAATACTAAGATATTATTATCAAATCAATATTAAAAGATCATATATGATATCATATTAATGTATATGATTCTTTTATAATTTAATAACAATTATTTCACCATTATACAGGAGGTTAACCTACCCCAACCAAGGAAAAGTACAAGGTAAGGGTTATTTCACAATCTCATCATTATCCAAGGTTGTTTATACGTAATAATCTACTGGGATCTCGTTATCATCCACATCCATGTTTCTTCAAAATGTATTTCAAAACATTTTTAATATTTAAAAGAATATAGGTTAAAGTCATTTATACCCTTGTTTGACTTTTTATAAGAGGTTTATAAGGGAATTTTTCCGTCATTTTCCAAACAAGGTGCTTTTTAACCTTTTCGACAGAATTAAGATAAGAATGTTTTTTTTAACTTATACGGCGGGTGTGGTTATTTTCCGCCGTTATAAAATCGTCAAAGCTTCCCTTACAAGCTTATAAGAATATTTTCAAAGAAAATGTTTTATTTTATAAATATATGTCTCCTAAATGATTTCAAAATAGAAAGAGGTATTTCTTTAAAAAGAGTTTTGATTTCATCTATGTCAACATCCTTTAATGGATTTTACACTTATTTGAGGATGATATATTATGATACAAAACTTTTATATTGTATTGAAGGTTTTGTGATATGTTTGACTGTGGATGTGCTATTTTTTTTATATACCATTCATGGTTTATGGTGAAAGTATTGACATTTCATATGCTAGTTTTAATACGAATTTTTATGTTATGTTTAAACATTTTCATATGGGAATGCATTGGACTTAATATGTGACGGGTGGAGCCCGCTATAGCTCCTCGATGCATCGGTAGTTCTCATGAGACAAACTAGTGTCTTGGCACAAGGCCTTGGCAAAATCTTATTTGTAGTCTTGGCACGAGGCCTTGGCTATGTGGTTATGATAGTCTGGCATTATGCATTCCATCATTATGAAAGTGGTTATTGATATTGCATGTGATTATTCGATTAGTAGAATATCCATGTGAATAAGTAAATGACATTATTTAATTTTATTTATGCCATACTATATTGAAGTTAAAGTTTAAAAGGCTTTTGTTTTAGTTATACATTGCCTTAAATGTTTATTCTTATTTATGAAAGTTTCCGCTATATTGTTATCCTTACTGGGCATTTGAGCTCACCCCTTTTCTATGTTTTATTTTCCCAGGATGTGAAGAAGTAAAATATGAATGACTTGTAGGGATATTATGAGGGGTTAATAGTGTGGAGTATGGAGACAATATGTTGTTGTAGTAGTTTTTTTTATTTTGATGATGTAATGTAAAACTTATGAATATATCTAGTGTTTCCAAGGCTACTAAACCAATCGGTCTTTGGAGATTTGATCTTTCTTGTGATCATGCCAATGTTATGTAATTAATGCACCGACTCTGGGTAATTGGGGTCGGGGCATTACAAAAAATATATATATAACCTACATAAGTTCAATGCAATTCATTGGAGTCATTTTATAATAAAATTAGATGTATAAATTGTTTTGAACTTTTTACCGTCTTTTACCCACCTTCTAGGAGCATTTGCAAATTTTTATAAAACCTGATTTTACTGCATTTTTGAGTATAATTTAAAAAATCCAAGATATACAATTAATATTATTAAGTAAAATTTGGTTCAATAGGATGAAAATAATTTTTGGTGAATAGTAACTTTTGACTTTTATTTACCACGTTTAAAAGTAAATAAGCTAATTAAAGGTAAAAATGATATTATAATTACCCTAAAACATGTAATAATTCTATTGGATATGTGTAATTCGACCGAAAAAAACCTTAGTAATAAAATATGATCCTTTAGGTCCACTTTTATTAGATTAAGACATTTACTATTATTCTATTTAAAGAAGAGTTAAAAGTGTTAAATTCAATGTTTATTAACTACACCTTTTTTAATATAGGGTTATACATAAGATAAATTCGACTATAAATATTCATTATATATATTAAAATATTTCATACATAATTTTATTTTATTTAATATTTTTAGAGATTAAATATTTAAATTTATTTATGACACAATGATGATGTAGTAATTACCTTTTTAATGAAATATTAAAATAGTTTATATTATAAATATTTAAATAAATATAATTTAAACGTTTTGATTCCCTAAAATAATTTTATAGGTTAATATTACATGTTAGGGTTGATTATATAAATTATTTTCGAAGTTATAAGGTTGTTATGACTTTCACAAAAACAAAATACAAAATAATTTCAAAATTGACATAAATTAGTTTTTGAAACAAATACTATATTATTGGTTGATAAAATATTCCTAAAGATCTACGGTTCGTCAAAAGGGACTAAATAATATTATAAATGTAATTAATGAACCACTTGAGGTTCTCTTGGAATTTTAGAGTAAGATTATTAACCATATATTGTAAAAATACAAGAAGACACGGTAAAAGTTAAACTATTTAACTAAGAGATAAATCTAAAATATAAGGTTAAAATGGTAACCTAAACTTGTCTAAAACCTATTGGTTGAGAGTATTTTGACCCATACACACCTTAAATTTTAAATAAATCATTTTGGAGCCATTAGAAACCGAAAATGAATTTATTATAAAATAGTATTTCAAGATTTTCCTAAAGTGACCCTCACCTCTCTTATAAAAGGGTACTTCCCCTTCTCTTAATTTCACACCTCCAAAAGACATTTGGCTCCACCAAACCCAAACCAAATATCTTTACAACTTCCATAACTTCAACCTGGAGGCATTACTTTCATTATAAATCCAACCTAAGGAGCCCTTTTGATCAACTTAAAAGGAAACACCCAAAGAAAAGGTAATAATTTCTCCACCCTCATTCGTGTTCTTTTCTTCTGACACTTCTTCTTTCTTTTTTTGTTTCCATAACAAAAATAATAAATCCATTACCTTCTACATACTATGATTTTATTATAAATATGGTACAACCATATTTGTTATTCTGTCCATCCTGTAAATGAGAATGTCACCATACGTGCGTACATACGGCTTACTGTCTCCATGTCATGGCATAATTTGTTATTAAAACATTTCATTATTTGGATGGGTATAATAATGAGTATAATTGATGTAAATAATAAATATAACTTTTTAATGATTCTTTATATATGATATACAATTTAATTACATATGATTTTACCATCAATATAATGATATTTTCTCTTGTGCGTACGTACGGATTACCGTCTCCACGAACGCATTGAGATTAATTACCCTTTGTAATAATTCAAGGATAATTTTCATTTTATGATTAAAAATAATGATTAAGAACTTAATATAATTCTGGATATTAATAAAATACATCCTATACATAACAAACATGACTTACATAACAAAAAAATATAAAGGAAAACGAATCAGCTAACAACCAAAACAACGACACTACTAAAATATCATTAAAAAAGAAATATTAAAAGATCATATATGATATCATATTTATGTATTTGGTTATTTTATAATTTAACAACAATGATTTAAACATTATACACGAGGTTAACCTACCCTATATTAAGGAAAAGTACAAGGTAAGGGGTTTTCATCTCACTTCTTATTCCCGTGAGATTCATGCTATATTTCCAATATTTCTTTTTGTGTGGTGTATGTACTACCCCTGATTTTATTCTTTGTGTAATATACATTAATTTATGGGTACTTAAATATTCATTGTATGATACTTCTTTCATGGGGTGTATGTTTCGTAAGTTACCAAATCCATAAGGGAATTTCAAATTTCAATTTCCTCTCATTGGGCTTTACGCATACTTCATTTATTATTTTAATCCAAGATTATGTGGGTAATAACTATTTAATATTTACATAGTAATATACACTCACTTTTCTATGAATATACCTTTGATACAGATAATCAATCCATTTATAAATTCACATTCCCTCTGAATGGCCCGAAGGATTTCATTTTTATTGATTTTTGATAACCCCCCTTTCAAGGGATGCCGGGGAACCCATACAAGGCCCGTAGGCTCAGAGATTACAAGGCCCATAGGCTTAGGAGATTACATGATCCGAAGGTCTTAGGGAAATCAACCAGACTATCTACAAGGAACTGCCCCTCCCCAGCATGTACGTCTATTAATTCACATTCCCTTCATATGAACTTTTTAAGGGTAACCTTAACTCAATTTCCGTTCACTGAGTTAAACATCCAATTCATTGGTTTTTTTACAAGAATAGGTGTGAATGTACTCTGATTGATTTACAATGAATATCCAATCATATTTAGTGTATTTTTATTTTTCACACATAATTATGTCATTGATTTATCCTTAACCTAAGGATACCGTCTTTATAAAGGAATTCATCTCAACTTACATTCCATTGAGACTTCATTGTTGTTATGCGCCAATTCACTTTTATTTGGTGTATATACTTTACTTTGACATAGTATATCATGAATCTATTTATTCTCATGATATTATAATGTTTTGATTACCTCAATTATTTGTATTCTAGCATCTCTCATTTGGTTAGGAACTCTAACTAAAATATCATTTTAAATGTTTTAAAAATATTTATTCTTGTAAATTATTCTCATTAATGTCCATGTTTAAAAAATGGTTTTAAGGTTTTATTTATATGGACATTAATGTTTTAAAATTGAAATTATTTTTAAAAGTTTCAGAGTGGTATGGGACACTTTTATTTAGAAATCTATTTTAAAGAGCTTCTTGATAAATAGTGAGACTTTTAAATGTTTTCTAGAAAAAGGGATATTTGTCTCAAATATTTTTACTGATCATTTTCAACTATGTCAACATCCTTTACGAGATATTATTCTTGATCAAGGTTTATTTATCATGATACAAATATTCCATACTACATTGAAGGTTTTGTGATATGTTTGACCATGGATGTGTTATTTTTATACCATTCATGGTTTATGGATAAAGTATTGACATTTCGTAGGCTAGTTTTAATATGAATGTTTATGTTATGCTTAAACCTTTTCTTTTGAGGAACACATTGGACTTAGTAAGTGATGGGTGGATCCCGTTATATCTTTTCAAAGCATCTGTAGGTGTCATGAGACAAACTAGTGTCTTAGAAAAAGGCCTTGACAAAATCTTATTTTTAGTCTTGGCAGAAGACATTGACTATGTTGTTATGAAGTCTAGAATTATGTATTCAATCATTTTGAAACTGGATATTGATATTTCATGTGATTATTAGACTATTAGAATATCCATATGAATAATTAAATGGAATTATTTTATTTATATTGGCCTTATTATGCTGAATTTTATGTTTAAAAGGCCTATATTCTAGTCTTATACATTTCCTTAAATGTTTATTCTCATTTATGATCATTTATGCAATATTGTTGTCATTATTGAGCATCTAATCTCACACCTTTCTTATGTTTTATTTTTCCCAGGATGAAAAGAAGTATATTACGATTAACCTTTAGGAATAGTCTAAGGGATATTAGAGTGTTTAAAGGGGACAAAATGTGGTTTTTTTATTTCATGATGTTAATTAAAACTTATGTATGTATCTAGTACTTCCAAGGCTACTAAACTGGTCAGTCTTTCAGGACATTATTCCTTGTATAATGCCAATATTATGTAGTAATGCACTGATTCTAGGTAACTGGGGTTAGGGCATTACATTTTATGCCAATGAGATAAGCCCACTATGGTTTTTTTTGTAATCCTAGAAATATGACTTTTATGGGTTTAACTTAAATAGGATGATAATTATATATTATAGTGAGTTGAAACCCTAAATTGGGAATGTATGGCCATATAATGGAAATAAGTTTGGAATGAATTGAATAATATAGGCCACCTCTATCATTATATTCCTTGGTACTTAACCCCTTGAGGGTATGTTTATGATAAATATGGACTGTTATTTAAAGTTTCATTAGAAACTTATATGGTGTTCCATATAAATTCACTGTACAATCTTACTTAAATGATCCCCCTGTTGTGAAAAGAGGCTCTATATTTTATTTTTTTATCTTTTTATGAGGATTTAGTTAATTAAAATTCCAATTAAAACCTAAAGGGTATTTTTATCTATTTCTAGTGAGTGACACTTTCATTAACTAAGAAGGTTTTGAGAAATTTTGGATAAATAAACGGTGAAAAGGAAATTATGAGATAATTTTTCTTGAATGCTATGATATATCAGCTAAGAAGATTGACAAGTACAACTATACCAATACCACTTTAACTTGAAATTTAATTTATCTAAGCCTCTATAACATTTATAATAAATGTGGATCAATGTAATGGTTTAAATAATACCTTTTAGTGGTGTTCATATCATAAACCATAGTGTAAATGTTAGTTATAATGTTTCCTTGAAAATTAACATAGATGGAAATGGGTACATTTATATGAGCTTATAATTAATTCTTTAGTTGTGTTTGACCTAGAGGATAGGTGGGTGAGCCTAGTGACCCTTTTAGTATGGACCCCGTTTTGTAGTTGATGACTTGTGTGAGGGGATATTTTGTGAGGTAGCACCCTAGGAGGTAAAAGCATGGGTAAATGATCACATATAATTTCAAGTGAGAGGTACTTCTTGGATTTGTCAAGACTCTTATTAATTAAATGAAACTCCTAGGTAGATGTGTGGTCAGTTGGTAAGTTAAACCCAGTTAGGCATGTGGGTATCATGTAATACTCAATTCTAGTTGGTTAGACATTCTTAGGGCATAGTCTGACACTTTTTTAATTGTGTGACCTTTCCTCATTTATTAATAGATATATTAGACGATTATCATCCTTTTTAAATTCATATTGGGTAATATGGTTCCATTTTGATATTTGGAAGAAGATATCACATTCCTAGAATTCATAGTTCCATTGGACCTATGAATTAAAAGAGGTGGTATTCGAGTTTCATGGTTGTGATATCAGGGTAGTATAAATTATTACATGTTATGCCCATCAAGTTAAAAAGTGGTGCTCAAAAATATATTTAGTTCAATGGTGAATGAGAATGTTTCATTGGATAGGTTTCTATTTTTAGTAAGACGAAACCTTGGACACTTCTACTGTGTTAAGCATTACGTTAGTCTTGGAAATCATGTCCTTAAAGGGAGAGGGAATGCAACTGTAGAGGGCCATTTGTGAATATTCAGGACGTTTTATGGAATGAAATGATATGGAAAGTCAATTATTATAATTAAAATTAAAAATTGAGTTTTAGAATCAAGAATGAGTTTAGATCAAGTCTAGATATCATATTATAGATCCGGTAGAGAAAGAGATCTGGGAAATTTAATGGGTTAGTAGCACATCTTTTCTTTCAAGGAAGAATGATAGAAAGGTGGTTGGTTAACTACCCAACTACTGATGATCATTGAGATTCAAGGTTGTACTTTAGTGATAATTCATAGACATTCATGGGTACATTTATTGTAATGCCCCGACCCTAGTTACCCAGAGTCAGTGCATTATTATACAACATTGACATGTTCACAAGAGATCAAGTCTCAAAAGACCGATTAGTTTAGTAGCCTTGGAATTACTAGATACATACATAAATTTTAAATTAAATTATAAAATGGTAAAACTACAAAATTGTATCTCCTTTGAACATGCTCATATCCCTTAGCCTGTTCCTCTAGGTTAATCGTAATATACTTCTTCACATAATGGGAAAAACAAAACTTAATAAAGGGGTGATCTGAGATGCTCATTAAGGATAACAATATAGAAAAAACTATCATAAATAAACATAAACATTTAAGTCAATGTATAAGACAAAAACAAAAGACTTTTAAACTTAAAATTCAGCATAATATGGAAAATATAAATCGATTAATTCCATTTAATTATTCACATGGATAATATACTATTTGAATAATCACATGTAATATCAATAGCTAATTTTATAATTATAGAATGCATAATGCCGGACATCATAACCACATAGTCAAGGCCTCATGCCAAGACTAAAAATAAGATTTTGTCAAGGACTTGTGCCAATAAACTAGTTTGTCTCATGAGAAATACCGATGAATCAATGGGATATATTGGGCCCCACCCATCACTTACTACATCCAATGCATTCCTCATATGAAAAGGTTGAAACATAACATAAACATTTTTATTAAAACTAGCATATGAAATGTTAATACTTTAACCATAAACCATAAATGGTATAAAAATATAACATCCAAATTCAAACATATCACAAAACCTTAAATAAAATATAGAAGATTTTATCATAATAAATCAAATTCAAAAAAGCATAAAATCTAACAGAGGATGTTGACATAGATGAAATCAAAACTATTTGAGAGAAATATATCATTTTATTTTGAAATAATTTTAAAGAAAAATAATTATAAAAGGAAACATTTATTTTGAAAATATTCTTATAATCTTGTAAGGGAAGCTTCAAAGGTGTTATAATGAAAAAAAATAGATGCACCCAATGTATAATTTTGTAAAAAAAATTTGTCCTTAAGTTGTCGAAAAGGTCATAAAGTACCTTGTTTGGGAAGCGATGGAGAGATTCATTTAAAACCATTTTATAAAATGTAAAATGAGGGTATAAATGAATTTAAACCATAGTCTAGTAAATAGTAAAAATGTTTTGAAATACATTTTTAAGAAACACAGATATGGATGATAAATAAGTCCTAGTATATACTTACGTATAAACAACCTCAGATAATAAAGAGATTGTGAAATTAACCCTTAACTTTTATTCTTCCTTAGTCAAGGGTACTCTACACTACTATATAATGGTTAAATAATTGTTATTAAATTATAAAAGAATCCAAATTTATAATATGATATCATATATGATCCTCTAATATTTCTTTGTTAATAATATTTCAGTAGTATCATTGTTTCAGGTGTTAACTAATTCATTTTATTTTATATGTTTTGTTACATTAGTCATGTTTGTTATGGATATGATGTATTTTATTCATATCCAGAATGATATTAAGTTTTTAAAAATTATTTTTTTAATCCTCAAATGAACATTATTCTTGAATGGTTACTATGTGGAATGAAACTTTATCGTGTCGTGAAGACGGTAAGCCATAAGTACGCCCGAGCGACAATATCATTCTATTTATGGTGAAATAGTTTGTAATTGGATGGTATATTATATATAAAGAATCATTAACATGTTATATTTATTATTTACATCAATTATAATCATTATTATACCCAAACAAATAATGAAGTGTTGAATAACAAACTACACCACGACGTGGAGATGGTAAGCCATACATACACATGTATGGTGACTTTGTCATTCATAGGATGAATAGAATAATAAATATGGTCGTACCATTTTTATAAAAACATCTTAGTATATAGAAGGTACTTAAAGAGTTATTTTAATATGGAAACAACAAAGAAAGAGGAAGTGGAAGAATTAAATAAGTTGAAATAGGTGATGAAATAATTACCTCTTCTTTTGGGGTTTCCTTTTGATTTGAACAAAAGGGATCCTTAGGTTGGATTTTTGATCAGAGTAAAGCCTCTTGGATGAATTGAGGTTATTTGGGAGAATATTTGAGTAGGGGTTGGTAGAGCCAGAAGGCCTTGGATGTGTTAATTTGAGAGAAGGGGAAGTACCCTTTTATAAGAGAGGTGAGGTTAACTTTAAGAAAAGCTTGAAATACTATTTTATTATAAAATAATTTTCAGTTTCTAATGGATCAAAATGGATTTATTAATTGGATAAGGTGGGGATGGGTCAAAATCCTCTCAACCAGTAGGTTTTATAAAATTTTTAGGTCACTATATTAACTTTATCTTTAAAATTTTACTCTTTGTTAAATAGTTTAAATTTTACCATGTATTCTTGTATTATTATAATAAATGGTTAATAAACATACTATAAAATGCCAAGAGAAAATCAAGCGGTTAATTAATGGCATATATGTAATTATATAAGTATTTTGGACAAACCTAATATTTTTAGGACTATTATATAATTTAATAAAATAATATTTGTTTTAAAAATTCATTTATGTCAATTTTGACACTATTTAGTATTTGGTTTTTCTGAAAGTCATACCAACTTTATTACATCGTAGAAAATTCATTTAATAAACCCTAAATGTCACATTAACCTATAAAAATTACGGAATGAATCAAAAGTCTCAATTTACATTTATTTTAATATTAAAAATATTAATTATTTTAATCATTCATTAATAAGGTAATTAAAGTATCATCATTATGTCATAAATAAATTTAATTATTTAATGTCCAAAAATTATAAACAAAATAAAAAGATGTAGGAAATAATCTTATATTTCTAATGAATATTTATAGTCAAATTTATCCTTTTTATAATCCTATATTAAAAATGGGTTAGTTATTATACTTTTAATTTTACACTTTTAACTCTCCTTTAAATATAATAATAATAAATATCCTAATCAAATCCAAGTGGATTAATGAGAATCATATTTTTGTCCTAAGTTTAATTTTGGTCGAAATAAACTATTCCAATATAATTAGGATATGTGTTGGGGTAATTATAAAATCTTTTTTTACCTTTAATCACCATATTTACTTTTAACCGTGGTAAATAAAATTAAAACTTTACTATTCACCAAAAATTATGTTCATCCTATTGAACCGCATTTACATACTGATATCAACCGCGACTCTAAAGTTTTTTAAATTCAATTAAAATATGTGGTAAAATTACATTTTATGAAAATTCGTAAATGTGCCTAGGAGGTGGGTAAAAGACGTTAAATAGTTGAAGAAAATTATATATATATATATATATAATTTTTATAAAATGACTCCAATGAGTTAAATTGGACTTATATGGTATTTTTTTATCTATTTTGACTTAAAATAAATTTATATAAAATAATTAATTATTTAAATAAAAAGTCAGTTTTAAACAATAACAGTGTTTTTTCACTATTCATCAAAAATTGAATGTTTTCAGAAAAATACAAGAAATTCAACCTAAGATAATTTTGATATTCCGAATCAAAAAATGAAGTCCATTTTTAAAAATAAAATGTTTAAAATTTCAAATAGTTGGTATTACTATTCACAATTGCTTTTAAACGTCTAGTTTGATTGGTCTTGGTGTGCTAGAACTCGAAGTTTCATACCACACATGCTATTGCATTATTCAAAGAGAAGCATACCATAAAAGCTTGGGGGGTTACATTATACCCTACTTCAAATAATTTCATCCTATAAATTTCTTGAATATTACTACTAAAAAAGATTCAGGTGGTTCTTCATCATAAGTTCCTTAGGTTCCCGTGTTGTCTCTTCCATTTTTTGGTTTCTCCATATAAATTTTACCAGAAAAGTCATCCAGTTTCTCAACAACTATTCTCTGGTATCAAGAATTTTGATAGGCACTTCAAAATAAGACAGATCAGATTCCAATTCAATTTCTTTATAGGTGATTACATGTGTTGGTTTAGAAATTTATTTTCTCAATAGTGATACATGGAACACATCATGAACTTTAGAAAGACTTGGCATCATTTAGAAACCATAAGCTACAACTCCAATTCTTTCTGTAATTTTAAAAGTTCCAATGTACCTATGACTCAATTTACCCTTCTTACCGAATCGTATAACACCCTTCCAGGGAGATAACTTCAAGGAAACCTCATATCCTACATGAAATTACAAATCCTTAATTCAGTTATTGACATATATCTTTTTCCTACTTTGAGCTACTTTGATGTGTGTTTGGATAATTTTAACCTTTTCTATTGTTTCCTCAACAAGTTCTGGGCTTATGTGTTTTATTTTACCAACATCATCCCAACAAGTTGGTGTGCAACATCTCTTTCCATATAACGCTTCATATGGTGCCTTTTGAATACTTGAATGGAACCTACTGTTATAAAAAAATTCTATCAGAGGTAAATACTGATCCCACATACCTTGAAAGTCAAGTGAGAAAGATCTCAACATTTCTTCTATGGTTTGAAGAGTTTGTTCTGATTTTCCATCCGTTTTATGGTGGTAGGCAGTGCTCAAACGAAGTTCAATATCTAGGGATTTCTGAGGATTTTTCAAGAATCTTGATGTTAAATGGGGATCACGATAAGAAAAAATCGATAAGGGTACACCATGAATTCTTACAAATTCATTAATATATATTATTTCTAAACGTTTAAGTGGTAAATATTCTCTTATAGAAAGAAAATGTGTTGAATTGGTAAGTCAATCAACAATGACCCTCGTTGAATCATTCTTTCTAGGAGTATTTGTTAGCCCCATGAAAAAGTCCATCATAATATCATCCCATTTTTACTCAGGTATGGGAAGAGGTTGCATGACTCCTCTAGGATGTTGTCTTCCAGCCTTCACTTGTTGTCAAACCATATATCCGGACACATAATCAACAATATCCCTCTTCATGTTATCCCACCAAAAATGTTCCTTCAAATCTCTATACATCTTAGTGCTACTCGGGTGTAGAGAGAAATTGGATCTATGAGCATCATCCAATAATTCCCTTTTTAGATCAGGTATATCGGGAACATAAGGCCTCTTCCCAAATTTCAAAATTACATCTTCATAGATGAAGTCAATAAATCTCCCATCATTCAAATCGTTTAGTTTCAATTGAAACTCCTCATCATCAGTATGGGAACATTATATCCTTTCTAGTAAATATGGGTTTTCAAACATTTGAAAAATTATTGATGTTTTACCGTCTATTATTATTCCCATATCCATCTTTACAAGATCCATTAACACATGATCCCTTTCAACTCTCATCTTGTTCGGAACTCCATGATCCTTTCTGTTCAAATCATCTTCTACCTTATTTACCTTCCCCGAGTGGTAGTGTATAGTGAATTTATAATCCTTGAGAAGTTCAAGCCATCATATTTTCCTCACGTTGAGTTCTTTTTATGAGAAAATATACGTCAAACTCTTATGATCAGTATATATCTCTCATTTTTCATCATAGAGATAATGTCTCCATATCTTCAAAGAAAGGATTACAGCTGCTAACTCAAGATCATGAGTGGGATAATATTGTTTATGTATTTTTAGCTTCCGTGATTCATAGACAATAACTCTATCATTCTACATAAGGAGACAACCAAGTACCTTCTTTGAAGAATCACTATATATAATAGACCCATCATTCCCCAATATTAGAGTCAAGATAAGACCATTGACTAATATTATCTTAAATTATTCAAAACATTCTTCACACTCTTTTTTCAAAAAAAAATTAACCCCTTTATGTATGATCTTGGTTAATGGGTTAGCCGATTAGGTGAAATTCTAGATGAAACACTGATAGTAACTTGATAAACCAATACAATTGCGTACCTCAGTTATACTCATTGGTGTGGGACATTCTTGGATTTCCTTTTCTTTGAAGGATCAATAGAGATTCCATCCTTAAAGACAATATGTACCAAAAATGAAATCTCCTAAAGATAGAATTCACACTTGCTAAACATACAATATAATTTATTTCTTCTAATATTATTTAGAATAGTGCACAAGTGATTTTAATGATCTTTGTAGATTTTGTAGTATACCATGATATTATCAATAAATACCACTACACAGTCATAATGACATTCCATGAAAACTCTATTAATTAGATATATGAAAATATATGGTGCATTAGTCAGTCCAAAAGAAATTACTATAAATATGTAATGCTCATACCTGGTTCAAAATGTTGTCTTTAGAGTGTCTTCCATTTTCACGCACAACTGATTATATATAGATCAAAGGTCAATCTTTGAAAAATATTTAGCTTCATGATGTTGATGGAATAAATCATCAATGCAGGGTAGGGGATAATTGTTTTTTTGTTATAGTATTGATCTCCCTGTAGTCAATGAAAAACCTCACAGATCCATCTTTCTTCTTAACAAAAATAACATGGGATCCCCACAAAGAAACAATAGGGAAATAAATCTTTAATTACTTGATTCCAATAGTTGTTTCTTTAGTTACACTAATTCCACAATGTCCATTCTATAAGGGGTCTTCTATACGAGCCTTGACCCAGGAATTAAATCATTGGAAAACTCAATTTCTCATTATGGAGGATGTCCAGGTAAATCCTCTAGAAACTCATCAACATATTCTTTCCCAATAGGTAAATTTTCTATTTGAAAATTCTTTTTCTAACCAATATTTATTTCACTCCCTTTCTCCCCAATAATTTAATTTAGTAGAGCTATTGGGGGTGGATCTGGATAAGAATAAGATGGTGATGTTTCTTCTCTAAAGATAAGGTATTCCTTATAATCATTAAAAATTGAAACCTCCTTCTTCTTACAATAAATTGTCAGATCATGGTCCAGAATATAATCCATACCAAGGATTGTATCAAATTAAATCATGGGTATTCCAATAAGATCAAAAGATAAAGCGTGTTTATATTCCATAATGGTAACTGAAGGAGAAAACATTGTTGCAATGAAACTCCACCTTAAGAGTTTTGAATGACAACTCCTTTGTTAAATCAAATTTTAAATATCTAATTTTCTTGGAAAAATGAGAAGATATGAAAGAATGCGATGATCCATAATCAAATAAAACATTGTATAAATTTGAGGAAATGATTAATGTACCTTCCACCATATCATTCAGAACTTCAACATCTATAGTTGTGATCACATAAGCCTATCCTTGCTCCCTTGGCATTTTCTGAGGTAAGTTTCTTTGATGCTTAGGAAATTCATTTGTATAATTACCCATTTGTTTACAAATTCAAAATTGAACATTTCCATCCTATTTCTTCCCGTTGAAATCATGATCTTGGTGGAATTTTTCTCTACTCTTGTAACAGACTTAAATTCCCTTTCAGGCAAGTACCATGGTGTTTCTTCCAACATTTACTGTAGGATAGAATTTCAACTTTTCCCTTCTTTGCCTTATTTACATTTCCAGAGTGTTCTTGAGATCTATTCTTATCTTACTTTTCTTTAAAGTCATAATACTTAAATAATTACTTTTCTGTCTTGATAGCACATGAGACTATATCTTCGTATGCTGAGAAGGATTGTGAGAAGAATTCTCGATGGAGAAATGGTTTTAACCCATCAAATAATTGATTAATATTAATTCTTTGGTTACATATATAATATGAATAATTCTTGGAAAACCTTGTATAGTTATCCTCATACTTTGCAACATTATCATCCTCAATTTTCCTCAGACATATAAATTAACATTCTATATTTTCTCAATGTTCACGAGGAAAGTATTTTTTCTATGAAAACATATTTAAACTCCTTAAATTACATATTTGATACTTCTTCGTCCTCATTTTTGTTTTGAATTAATGACCACCATTGACCAGTATCTCCTGTGAGGTGATAAACTACCATGAAAACTTTTTCCCTTTCTCTACTCCCCAAAGCATGAAATATTTTATCTATGGAACTTATCCATTGTTCAGCTAAAAATGGATTTTTAGTCCCATTTAATATTGGTGGTTGTTGCCTCATGAAGTGGTCTAACATTGATCCTATGGGTTTTGGACCAGGGTGCTTCATACGGGTAAGTTTATTATTCATAACCTGAGTGAGTTTTACTAGTATTGTTATAAGCTGATAAACACCAATTTCATCACCAACTCCATTATAATTATCTTCAGTAAGAGGGAAATCCCTAAATGGGTTATTTTAATTAATAAAATTTCAATTCCTTCCACTAGGCACCATTTCTAAATAATGGCATACACTATATTTGTTTATGAATCAAAATATATAATTCCAAACTAGTAAAATACCTAATAATTTAGGCATATAATCCATAATCATAAAAAAATGTTTTCTTTGAGGAATTATTTTCTCATAAATCCTTCATAATGGTTTGTAAAGAAAATGTGTATTATCCTTTGCATATCCCCTAGGAGTGTCGTAACCAAGAGTGCAGCAAGTCCCGTTGTCATGCACCAATTTCCATTCGAGTCTAGCTCAAAGCGGTGTTGTCAGGTTTTATCCCAAGATACATCTATTCCAGATCTACCTCTACCTACTCGTATCTAGACAAGAATGAATTTCTTGGAAAATTCACAAAATCTTTACATTACCAAAATTTTAGGAAGTTATTATATGTTAATCCTCAAAGTATATCTCTGAGTAATGTTTATTAATCAGAGTTTTTCTAAATCTAGTTTCAATGGTTTTTACTGAACTTCCTCTAATACTAACTATAACGCCCCGATCCTAGTTACGTGAAGTTGGTGCATTATTACATAACATTGGCATGATCACAAGAGATCAAGTCTCGAAATACCGATTAGTTTAGTAGCCTTGAAACTACAACATTGTGTCCCCATTGAACACAATCATATCCTTTAGCCTATTCTTGCAGTTTAATCTTAATATACTTCTTCCTATCTTGGGAAAAATTCAACATAAGAAATGAACGAGCTCAGATGCTGAGTAAGGATAACAATATAACATAAACTATCATAAATAATCATAAACATTTAAAGTAATGTATAAGACTAAAAAAATATTTTTAAACATAAAATTCCGCATAATATGGAAAAGATAAATCAATTAATTCAATTTACTTATTCACATGGATATTCTACTAGTCGAATAATCACATGTAATATCAATAGCTAATTTCATAATGATGGAATGCATAATTATGGACATCATAACCACATAGTCAAGGCCTCATGCCAAGAATACAAATAAGATTTTTTCAAGGCCATGTTCAAAGACACCATTTTGTCTCATGAGACCTACTGATGAATCAAGGTGCTATAGCAGGCCCCGCCCGTTACTTACGACGTCCAATGCATTCCTCATATGAAAAGGTTGAAAGATAACCTAATCATTGTTATAAAAACTATCATAAAAAATGTTAATACTTTAACCATAAACCATGAATGATATAAAAATAGTACATCCATAGTCAAACATATCACAAAACCTTCAATACAATATAGAATATTGTATCATAATAAATCAACCTCAAACAAGGTTAAAATCTAACAAAGGATGTTGACATAGATGAAATCAAAACTATTTGAGAGAAATATCTATTTCTTTTTTTAAATCATTTAAAAGTAACATAATTATAAAATAAAACTTTTATTTTTAAAATATTCTTGTAATCTTGTATGTGAAGCTTCAAAGGTGTTATAATGGAGAAAAATATCCACACCCACCTTATAAGTTAAAAACATTCTTTCTTTAATTTTTCAAAAATGCCATAAATTACCTTATTTGGAAAGCGATGGAAAGATTCCTTTCAAAACATTTTATAAAAAGTCAAACGAGTGTATAAATGAATCTACACAATAGTCTAGTAAATAGTAAATTTTTTTTGAAATAAAGTTATAAGAAACATAGATGTGTATGATAAATAAGTCCTAATATAAACTTATGTACAAACAACCATAGATAATAAAGAGATTGTGGAATTAACCCTAACCTTATATTATTCCTTAATGAAGGGTATTTTAACCTCCTATATAATGAATAAATAATTTTTATTAAATTATACAAGAATCCACATACATAAATATAATATCATATATTATCCTCTAATATTTATTTGTTAATAATATTTCAGTAGTATCATTGTTTCAGGTGTTAAATAATTCATTTTCTTTTATATATTTTGTTATGTAAGTAATATTTTTTATAGATAGGATGTATTTTATTCATATATATAATGATATTAAGTTCTTAAAAATTATTTTTTAATCATCAAATGAACATTATTCTTTAATGGTTATGATGGCGTATGAAATTTCATTGTGTCGTGGAGATGATAATCCGTACGTACGCACGAGCGAAAATATCATTCTATTGATAGAGAAATCGTATAAAATTGGATGGTATATTATATATAAAAAGTCATTAACATTTTATATTTATTATTTACAAAAATTATACTCATTAGTATACTTATCTAAATAATAAAGTGTTTAATAACAAACTACACCACGACGTGGAGACAATAAGCCATAAGTATGCACATATGGTGACTTTGTCATTCATAGGATGGATTGAATATTGAATATTGTTGTAGCATATTTATAATAACATATAAGTATTTATAATTTACTAGAGTTATTATTTTAGTATGGAAAATATATGGAATGAGGAAGTGGAAGAAGAAAAGAACTTGAAAGGGGTGATGAAATAATTACCTCTTCTTCGGGTGTTTCCTTTTGATTTCAACAAAAGGGCTCATTAGGTTGGATTTAGGATCAATGTAAGGCCTATAGGTTTAATTGAGGTTACGTGGGAGGATATTTGAGTAGGGTTTGGACAATCCATAATTATTTGGATGTGTGAATTTGAGATAAGGGGAAGTACCCTTTTATAAGTGAGGTGAGGGTCACTTTAGGAAAAGCTTGAAATATTATTTTATTATAAACTCATTTCCGGTTTCTAACAATTGCAAATGAATTTATTTTTAGGCTATGGGGCAGATCATTGGAAATACTCTCAACCAATAGTTTTTAGACAAGTTTAGGTCACTATATTAACCTTATCGTTTAGATTTAACTCTTAGTTAAATAGTTTAACGTTTATCACGTCTTCTTGTATAATTATTATACATGGTTAATAATCTTACTAAAAAATTCCAATAGAACCTCAAGTGGTTAATTACTGAAATATCTATAATTATATAAGTCTTTTTTCTGAAACATAAATTTTTAGTATTATTATATAATTTCATAAAATAGTATTTGTTTTAAAAACTCATTTCAGTTAATTTTGACACTATTTAGTATTTGGTTTTTGGGAAAGCCATAACAACTTTATCAATTCAGAAAAAATTTATTTAATCCACCCTAACATGTCATATTAACCTAGATAATTATTTTAATACATTAAAAGTCTCAATTTATATTTACATTAATATTTAAAATATTAATTATTTTAATCTTCCATTAATAAGGTAATTACTGCATCATCATTTTGACATAAATAAATTCAATTATTTAATGTATAAAAATAATAAAGAAAACACCATGATGTAGGAAATATTTTTATATTTTTAATGAATATTTATAGTCAAATTTATCTTATGTATTACCCTATATTAAAAATGGATTAGTTATTTAAATTTGAATTTTACACTTTTAACTGTTCTTTAAATAAAATAATAATTAATATCCTAATCTAATCCAAGTGGATAAAATAGAATAATATTTTTTCCCTAAGGTTCATTTTAATTGAAATAAACTTATCCAATATAATTATGACATGTGTTTGGGTAATTATAATATCATTTTTATCTTTAATCACCAAATTTACTTTTAACCATGGTAAATAAAATTCAAAAGTTACTATTTAGAAAAGATTATTTTCATCTTATTAAACAAAATTTTACTTACTGATATCAACCATGTCTCTCAAATTTTTTAAATTCAATTCACAAAAGTGGTAAAATTACATTTTATTCAAATTCGCAAATGTGCCTAGAAGGTGGGTAAAGGGCGTTAAATAGTTCAATAAATAAATAAATAAATAAATATATATATATAATATTATTATAAAATAACTACAATGAATTACATTAAACTTATATATGTATTTTGTATCTATTTTGAATTAAAAAAACTTATATTAAATATATAATTATTTAAATTAAAATCCAGTTTTAAATAATAACATAGTGTTTTTTCACTATTCATCAAAAATTGAAACTTTTCAGAAAAATAACAAAAATTCTACCTAAGATAATTTTAATATTCAGAATCCAAAAATAAAGTCCATTTTTTTTAAAAAATTATACAATTTCAAAAAGTTGGTATTACTTTTCATAACTTCTTTTTTAAACCTCTAGTTTGATTGGTCGTGGTGTTCTAGAACTTGAAGTTGCGTAAAACGCAAGCTATTGAATTATTCAAAGGGAAGAGTACGATGGAAGCTTGGGGTGTTACATTTTTAATGTAAGGTAGCAATATCAAGATCTTAAATAATATGTCTACTATTGGGATGTATATGATTTAAATGGGTTAACTTGATGTGGATTGAATAATGGTTTTGTATGTATGTTTTTATGGTGACCTTAGATGACCTTGTGTGAATTGTGTTAAATAATAATGTTGTGTCTTAAATCACGATGCTTAGAGCTACACCATCAAGTTATAATAATGGTTTTGGACAACTGGTGGAGAATTTTGGATTGGTTGTGGAAAAAACATTTAAACTCCAAGTATTGATATTTTATTGAGGATGGGTTATGATACTCGGGTAGCATGCTTGAATGATCATGATATGCCTTAAGTGGTATGGTCATCATGACCATATAGTGAGGATGTGTCGACAATAGTAGCTGAGAATTTTCACAAAGAGTCGGCTAAAAGTCTTTTGATGATATTTTATGCATGGAGTTGGATGTGTTTGGTTGGAAAAAAATTTAGGAACTTCAATTTTAATTTAATGGATGGTTCTAATGATCTAGTCAAAGGATTTTCAAGAGAAGGGTTACATAATCATGCTAGAGAATGGGTGATAATTTCCTTCTATGAAATAAACTGGGTTTCATGAGGTAGTTGACCCATGGTTTTACCTAGGAACACATTGTTATGAGATTTTATTCCAAGGTTCTATTAAAAGAATGTATAGCCTAGTTTGAATAAGGCATGGATTTGGTAGAATGATAAATTCTTATCTATGGAATCTTTAGTGAATTTCATGGATTACGTTTCCATGGGCTGGGAAAAATTTATGCTTAACATTTATTGGTTATGTTGTGATAGTAATAATTGATAGCATCTTAGCGTTCTACCAATATGAAGATTATAATTTCCAATATATTGACATCATCTTGAGTACCCTAAGATAGAATTAGGTAGATGTCGAGATAACCAAATGACTACTCGGTTTTAAAGAGGGGACTCCCTGTGAGTTGTGTTTGTGGTTTGGTTAAAAGAAGTCCTTATAGTGAGGAAGTCACCATGGGACATTAGAGGATAACCCTCTTACAAGAAGGGTTATTGTCTTGGTTTGGATGACTTTTGGAATGTCTTTACCTTTTTATTCCCTTAGATAATGGTACTATGGACTATTTGTTTCCTTGATGAGTTCCATATATGGATTTGAATATGGACTCGGGGAAGTATGCAGTTGGGCGCTAGACTTTAAGTAACTTGTGATTATCAAAGGGTGATGGATTAGAACATTCACCAGTGTTCATGCTATGAAATGATAACCAAAATGAATAGGGGTCATTTGGCCAAGAGGCATCACTGAAATTTGGTTATGGGATTCAGTGAGTGTTCTTGAAATGATCTTGTTGTACCTTTTAATAAAGGCATCACAATCTGGTTTTGGTGATGTGTCGAATGATGAAGTTGAGAATTTTTGAAAATAGTCATCTGGAGGTAGTTTGACTTGATTTTTCTCAAAAAATTATTTTAGTTCGATGAGGGGATAAATATATCATATATTTTTGTTGAGGATATTATAGTGTAAAGTTTTAATGTGTTTTTTAATTAAAATTCACCACAACCGGGTTAACAGTGGGTGATTGGAAATGAAACGTTTCGATCTGATTGAGGACTAGAAGAAGTTTACCCTTGCGTGATTTGGTGTAATATGTTTATAATTTTCCTTGGATCATCTTCTGAGGCCCTTCCGTAATAAGAAATTAAAATGGTGGGAGTTTCATTTCTTGAAATATGTCGTTGAAGGATAGAACCTATGGAGGGGAGCACCATTGGTGGGTGGATATAAGAGACAATTACATAATAATGTATTGTGTTAGTCAGGCTCGAGTAAGCACTAAATTAGTCTTTCATTACTAGTTACAAGCATTGACTTTGGTTTTGGTGGTGTAAGTGTCATATGTTTAAGTGGAACTTAGAGGTGCATTGGGAGTTTAGAAATGAAATGTTTTCATTTGATCCAAATTTTCTAACCGTGGTAGGTCAGGTGTTGTTTTTAATGTATATCAATGATTCTTTAGGATTATATATTCTATGGTGGGGTGGTTGTAAGATCATGAGTTTTGAACATGTTGAAAATTCCAATGGAATTATAATTTTCAGTTCAGTAGATGGGACAAATTGAAAATCAAGTTTTAGAACGTAATTACAAGAGTTGGAAAAAAATAAAAGGTTTTTCTGGATTGGTCTTATATATTGAATGGTTTTATAGGAGTCTGGATAAGTTTCAAAGGTGTTAGGCATTTAAATCTTGGTTTTATGAGAAATAACCCAAGGAACATGTTTGGAGCATAGTTAGTGCGAACTATGCACCCCAAACTATATAGCCTTTTTATACTAGGGTATAATTAATTTTATCCATGGAAGGTGGAATAGAAAAAAATAAATTTTGTGATGGGAGTACATAGTAATATTTATGGATAGAATATAGTTTTCCCAACTGTTTGTTGTAACCATGTGAGATGGGTGTGTTTAGGGAAGTATCACCACACAACCAATGCATAGTTCTATAAACTATGCATGGAAATCATGTGGTAACGTGGTGGTTGGGTATTGAGACCCACATGGTTAGTTCATGGTTCACCTAACCTTTTTAGCATAACCACGACCCTTGTTAAAAGGAAAAAATTACTAATTTTTCCCATTAACCTTAAATTGGGTTCACCCCATTTTCCTCCTTTCCTCCAGTAGTCTCTCCACATGTTCCCTCCTCCCTTCTCTCCTCTTTTATGGGTGGATCTCACTCATTCTTGGTCCGATTTTTTCTTCATTAGATGTGTTGGAATCTTATAGGTAATTATAACACTCCTATGTCCTCCTTTACTATTTTCTTTGTGAAAGTGGATGTTATTTCCATGTGATTTCATATTCCATATTTTAGGGTGTTTTTAAAGTTTTTTTGATTTCTCTCATTCTAGCCTGAATCAAATATCAATATAGGGTGAGTGAATCTTCTTAAAACTGGGGTAGGTGGTATATTATTTTTTCCTAAAGGTATGGTTGATAATAACATTAACTCTTGTTCCACGCACCATACTTTCCATTTATCATCTCTTAACTTTGAAATTAATTTAAAAAATTGTAGATACCTTGAATTTGAAATTCCTTGTTCACCTAAATGCATCTTTGTATGTAAAACATGGTGAATAAAACCACCCCTTAGGGTGTGATTATTTTATTCTTGTGACCCATATACCTTAGCTTGAAATTGAACATTCTTTGAGGTGTGCTCTTTTGTTTCCTACCAATTGGATTATTAAATAGAATATATTGAGATGTAATGTGAAAGTGGATAAATTTTTTACCTATCTATTGAGATACTTGTAAATGATGTGATTATTTAATTATAAAATGAGATGAATACTCAACATGGATTTTTTGTAAATGGGAATTCATAAATGAATGAAATAAAATGTGAATGGAAAGCCTATATCACTTGTACCTTTTCTAATTGTGAATTATTCTTCTGTATACTATTATTATGGATACTTTATCACTAATTATATTAAGTAATTTGAAATACTTAAGTTTCTCACATGGAATACCTTGGATGACATTAGATGAAAAATTCAATTACATGACACTGTGATTGATAATTGGGTTCATAATATAGAATACATTTGATGGGATGATAGGTTACATAAATTATATAACACATTTAGTGACCCATGGGTTCCTTATATGGAATTAAATGTATGGTATAATAGGTTACATGAATTATATTATGCCTTGGGTGATACTTAGTTTCCTTACTGAATTCCTGGGATGTGATCATAGGTTAAATGAAATTAAATTTAGCCTTGGGTGGTACTCAGGTAACGATAAATAATTCCTTTGATGGGATCATAGTATAAATGGAATTAAATTATAATTGAGAGGTGCCTGAGTTCCAATTCATAATTCCCTATATGAGCTCATAGGTCAAATGATATTATATTATTCTTCATTTCTATTTGGATTACCCTAAATTTCTTAATATTTTATGTCTTGAAATATAAATAACCTTTTATGATAATCATTATATATGGATTCCTTGGTTTATCCTTGGGTTCCATATGACTAGTTATACACATTTCCAACTAAGATTAAAGACATGGGTCCTATTTATAAATAATTTTTCTTTTTTTCAGAGACATAAAACTTAGATAAAAGTAGTTAGAGTCAGCCAGGTGTCCCAAGAGGAACCATAAACCTGACATGGTTTATATTTATGTTACCTTTTTCTGTTGATATACCTACACATTGTACATTTTATATTCATAAACATGATTTCTATTAAACACCATTGGCAGTGACCTAATAAGTTTCACTCACAAAATGTTTTGTCCATTTTTTGTTCCCTGATAGATCTATTGACTGTAAGTTAAGCTTTTCTCATGATTCATTGATGTTGTATCTTTTATGTTAGGACATGGAATGAGAGTAGAAACTAAGAATGTAGGGACACCTTATATAGTCAGGGTATTTTATTTATTTATTTTTATTTTTCAATATAGACATATTGTATATATTACCTACTTTATTTTTCAATATTTGTATTAAGGTATTAGCATGTTCATGCATGTTTGGTTTTATTAGCACGTGTCGGGATATCCGTTATTTTATTGATAAAAAATATTGTTATCTTCTAGTATTTACTTTATTTTTTATTTATTACTTTTTTGTAATTTGTACTTATATAGAGGGTATAGTCTCCCCATCATACCATCATTAGAACCTCAATTCTAGTCATTAGTCTCTGGAAATTTAGGAGGCATTCCTGAGGTCAAGTTTTCCACCGAGTTAGGTTACCTATAAGTGAATAGGGCCTTGTAAATCTAAATTTTTGGGTGATTGGGTTGTGAGGGTTAACAATTAACATCTTTGATATCATTTTTTGTGATAACATATTGGTTTTTCTGAATCCAATTTTCATGTCTATTGGTTTATTATTATGTGATAAATGGTTGTTTCTAAGTGGAGCACATTTGTGTGAATGATGATAAGTGGGGTCCTATATCTCCAAATTATTCATTAGTTGAGGATTTATATATCAATATTTCACTATGGGATTTATTATGTGATAACTATTCTGCTATATTATTGGATTTAGGTAGTGATTCTTACTCCACTATGTTTAAGGGAATTAGTTAGTTATTTCTAGTCAACCATGGTAATTATGAAGTGATACATTTTCCACTATGTTATAATAATCTAGTAGTTTTTCTTATCCTATTATATTTATGGGAATCAAGTATTAATACATCCCCCACTATGAGAATCAGGTAGTGATAAATTTTCTACCATATAATTAGAAATTTGTAATGATTCATGCTATACTATTTTTTGATTTATACACCTATGTTGGAGAAATATTTAAATTTTATTCTCAATTTCCATGAAATTCCATATCTTTATGCCTATGAATATTCTTCATGACTTACTTTTATTATGCCATGTTTCCAAATCTTTATCTCATGACATATTATTTATCTTTTGATATTACATATATTTTTATCCTGGATTATGGATAACTCTTATCATTCCACGTTTTTTATGAATATATTTATCCCTACTCATATTTTCTCATATTCTTATGATCTAAACCATGATGTAAAATTGAAGAGTTTTTCCCATACTAGACATTTGATCTCATCCATTTTTATGTTTTCCTTCATCAGGTTATATAGATGATTATAACCAATAATAATACTTGATGATATCCAATTATTTTTTGATTATAGAGAAATGTTTAGATGTTTTTTACAATAACTTTTATTTTTAGATAATAATATAATACACTAAACATATAGTTCTCTATTTTACATGACTATTTTTGAATTTAATGACTATTCAAGTAAAAGAATGAAATAAGTGTGTTTGTTTACATTGGGTTTCCTCAGTTGGTTTCAAATTTGGATTTATTTATTTTGAGGATTATTTTAGAAAAATTAGTGAAAACTATAGGGAAGAGTCTAAGAGATAAGTCTATATATTGGATAACATCATGAATTTTTTTAAAGTAGATATTGTGTGGTTTTCATAGAATTAAAATAATGCTATAGATATTACTAGTCAATATTGGCATTATCATAGATGTAACTTGGGGGTAGTAACTCTAAAGATAATATCGTTATTATTAACTTGATTGTCACTTGGTGCATGAAAAATAGCCTAACTGCACACCAGTTTTGACACTAATAGAGGATATACTTTTATTTATCATATTCTCTTTACTATCAATTATTTAGGATTTATTATGTTAAATAATATAAGAGAACACAAAAAATATAAACCAAGATTAAAAATAGAAGGACATAGGTTGAATGAAAATATTTTGGGATGATTTCAAAGAGTAATACATTTAAGGTTGATTTTTTCATGAGATTTTTTATTATAATTCTCATATTATGTCACTTTTTCATTTCCAATGTTAACCACTTTTTATTTTAATAATGGTTCAACGATTAGTAAATCGAGTTAAAAATATTTTGAGGGAGAATGTGGTGATTATCCTTATGAGTATCCAAACAAGAAGAAGGAATTAATATTAAATTCTACAATGATTCTAACACAGCTATCCCAGGATTTGAATTATAAGAAAGGATATATTGAGTTCACAAATTAAAAATGTAATAATTATCTTACATTGAGTCATTTGAGCAACAATTCCATCACAAATTTATTGGACTTTCAATCCAATTAATACTAATAAATTGACTACTACAATGGAAAAGATATTTTCCATTCTCCAGTGCTCAATACATGAGAATGTTTTTCTATCCACTTATCATATGGATGGTGAGGCTGATCATTGGTTGGATATCATTACAAATACAATATAAAAGGGGGTTTTAGAATCTAGGGAATGAGTGGATTTCATAAAATTATTATTAATCAAATATATTTTTTTAACTGTTCACATGAAAATATAGTGAAAATTTCAAGAGCTAAAAAGGAAAGAGGTTGAATCCATTGGCACCCATGAAGAAAATTCCATGACACTCACAAGGTATTCCTCTAGTTTTGTTAAAAACCATTTGTGTAATATTGAATGATTATTTAGAAGCCTAAATCTAGATCTTCGAAATAAATTAGCTATTTAGATTTCAATAGATATGAAGAAATTATTCTATATGATCTTAAGGTGGAGATAGAAGCTTGAGAATCCTATTACTCTAGAGACAAGAATATAAAAATTGAATAATATGGAAATTCATAGGATAAATATCACATAAGAAATAAAGTATAATTACTTAATTTCCTGGAATATGGAAAAAATAACCTATGTTGTTATCTAAAGTGAAGAAGATGAAATATAAAGTGTTTTAAACCTATCCATAATTCACACAATTTTTGAAGAAATGATAAAACAAAAATTAATAATACAGAGGGGTAGAATGTACCATCAAAAATTCCGACCAAAATACAATGATTTAATTTAATAGATTTTGGGAATTAAGAAAACTAATTCCCTAATCCAAGGGATAATAAGGATAATAGGCCTAAAAAACTCATATTCCAAGGAAGCAATGGAAATCCTATGCTATCAGTAATAATTAAGTGAATATTTATAATTAAGACATAATTATCCCCCACTCTATGCTGTGTTAGTATTGTTGGTTTTTGATTAAAAACACCCTAGTATAACTAGTAATTTTTAAAAACAATACAATTACCACCCTAATTCTTTTTATATAAATAAAAACTTCTAAATTTATAATTATTTTGTTTTATATTGAATTATATGGGAGTTTTTGTTGTGAAAATCTTATAATACTTACTTTAAATGAATTTAATTTGATTGTTTCTCTTCACTTAAAGGGGAAATTTATTTGGGAAAAGGGTATCACCTTTCATTCAAACTAATGTTATTATATCGATAGAATGGTGATTATTAAACCCTTAGAAGATAATAATATAGTTTAGGTATTGATACCAAATTATGAGAGACTATTGGCTCAAATGGTTAGAGAAAAACCCCATCATAAGGATAACCATATGTTGAGGGAACAAATATATTTCATAGGCCTGTAATCTTGAAATATATCTAGAAAATTTTCCTTGGGCCATGTATATATTTTAAATACTCTAATATATTTTTCTTTGTTTTTGAATATAAAAATTGTGAGGATGTGATTATTTTTGGGGGAATCTAACACTATGAAATTTTAAAATATATTTTTATTTAAATTAATAATTTTCTCAATATCTTTCCTCACACAAAGAAATAAACAAAAATGAGCCATGATATATTATATGGAAGTTATCTAGAAATTATAAGATGATGATAACCATTATGAAATATAAATATAGTAATCAATTAAAATTCCTAATGTTTAGATGGAGATAATTAATATGATTTAATATTAAAAAAGGGATTATTAATTCTCATAATATCTATTTTAAGTGTTAATAAGTTAAATATACCACTTTTAAATGGTTATTTTTATAATATATGACATAAAAATATAAGAACTAACATATTAATATTCATTAAATTATAAATTGGTATGGAATTATATCAAGAACACATAATGTTCAAGAATGATATTTTTCAATAAAGTTGTTTTCTTTGTATTATTTATTATCATTTAAAAACTAAATTTATATTTTCTATAATTTTAATTATAAAAATGGATTGTAATTTTTAAATTTAAAATTTAAAAATTATATTATTATAATGTTTTTAATGTTTTGGAAATGAATGATTTTAAAGTGATTAGTGAAAATTATATTTTTTACCAAAATATTAGAACTTTCGATTATATCAAGAATTATGTGTAACCTAAAATAGTATAAAACATTTTTTAGGAAAATAAATTTATTTATGAGTAAAAATATACATTTCAAAAATCTATTATGTTTCAGATAACATATTTTTAACAAATGAAGTAATATTTTCCATAAAAGAAACGATTTTTATCTTTTCTCTTAATGAAACATTATTAGTAATATTTGATTTTGGATTAATATGAAATAAAAATGAAATTTATTTGTTTCATAATAAACCATTTTTGTTTATAAAAATAAAATAATTTTTAAATTTTATACTTTACACAAATTTTAATATTAAAGATACACTTTTTCTAAAAATGGGTTTTTACAAGATACATGCGCTAATGTTAAAATTAATTTTTATTGTACATAAAATATTGATATGACGAAATGGATATAAAATTTGAAAATACTAGGTCCAAAATATGTAATAATTTCCATATTATTCTGAGGCATTAAAAGTTAAACACTTTGGTAAAAATTATTTTTAATTGTAAAATAAAAAATTTAAAAGAAAAAATTCAATGAGTAAAGGCTATAAAACCACGTTTATAAAATATGTGTGAATGAATGGATGTGCTATTGTAAAAATTATATTATCCCCAAATCTATTATTTTCCAATTTTAAAGACACATTACATGTAAAACATGTGATTTATTTATATTAATTTAAAATATGTTCAAACTTTTCATTCTAACCACTTATAAAAGGGGCCTCTCCCTACCCCTTAAATCCCACTAAAATAATTAAAATTCTATATTAAAATATAATATTATACTTTAAAATAAATTCAGTGTTCAAATCATATATTTTATGATAAAATTAATACATCCCAATCCCTCAATTTATAAGTTGTCCTTTAAGGAAAACCAAATCCCTCATCATGAGTACTCATTTTCCTCAGCTTATTTTCGTTTCTATATTACATTATTGATTTAAATTTAAAAATTAATAAAAAATGAAATAATTATTGTATCTATAATGAATGATATTATGATTAGGTAATAAAAATTTACACCTTCCCCTTTTCCATTAAGAAAATGAAACCTTGAATCATGTGTTGTTCGGACTACCGCCTCTACGAAGCGATGTCTTTGATTTTTCACCACCCTCTTTATTTACAGATTATAACTCTAAAATTGAAGAATAAATGTTAAATATATATTATAAAAATTAATATTAATAATAAAATTTTAATCCATATTATTTCCATCTCTTTCTTCGATAAATAAAAACATTAATCATGCATTATGAAAACTACATCCTTTATAGACTGAGGTATCTCATTTGTCATATAGTTTATTTTCAATTTTTTAAAATATCATAAAATATGATTAAATACCTTAAGTATATCTATATATTATCATTGCTATTCATTAATTGTGATATTTTTACAAAATAAATCAGCTTCATAATCATAATCATCCATTAATTATAGTATGTCCATGATTGGGTTGGTCTAACCATTTACTTGAAATATTATATAAAATAAAATCATGGATGGATATGAGAAATTAATTTCTATTAATATACGATATAAATAGTTAAATAATAATTTTATTTTGGTTTTTTAATGTTATAATTAATATAAAACAGACTAATTAAGACACTGTATTTCATTTTTTACTGATCAATGAAATATGTTTTTTGTTGTTTTCATCAATAAGAACCATGATTAAAACTATTATTTAATGAAATTATACATATATAAATATCATGAAAAATAAATTTTATAACCTTTTATGATATTGGAATGGTGAAATTTTGGAGATGAATGAAATAAAAAACCTATATTACAAAACTAGCTAAAAACAATCAATATTAATAACACTATATATGAAAAACAGATAGAAAATAACTAATATAAAAATAGAGAATTGATATAAATAAAATATATAAAATGATATAGAAATGAATAATTTTATTTAATATGGTATTAAGATAGTTATTTTTTTATACATGAGATTAAATCTTTTCACTTGAAGTTATGTATTAAGCTAAGGGGTTCTTTGTCTCAAATTTAATTTATTGAGACATATTTCATACTATGATCCATGAAATCCTTGATATATTGTGATTAATTTATAACGACCATATTTTAAAATATTCATTTAACTCATGTAGTTTTTAGATCCATATCATTTTATATCATTAACTAGAATTTGATTTAAAAGATACGAATGTTGTAGGGGTTTTGTTAATGCAACTCCCTATATTGAGTTATAATGATTCATCTTGAACATGTTTCTCTTACGATTTGTTCCTTACAACATAAGATTTTATATAATTGTAAATTATATTTATATATTGGGAAAATGAAACTTTTGATTCAAATATCCATCCTTAGTGAATTTATTTCCATCATAAAGTATTTCATTGTTAAAAAAAATCAGCATCTTCTTTAACAGTGGTTTCTACTTTTTTTTTCCATATTTTATATTCTCACCAATGTTCTCATTTTTATTTGGAAATAAAATAGGTTTTATCTCCTGTTACATTAATTTTTCCATTATAAACTTTTTGAAATTATTTTTTATTACACTTTTTACGATGTTGGTTTTGAAAAAGATTGTTTCAAAACATATTTACATACTTTAAAAATAAGATGTTTTATCTAACAGAAAATATTTAATTTGAAAACCTATATGTTATTTAATGGATCCATTTTTTATTTTATTTTTCAAAAGTAAGTTTTTTTTACTATTTAACTACACCTTTTTAAAAACTATATATCTTTTACAGGATTCATTTTTAAAATTTATTTTATGGTGTAATGGAAGGGAAAACATGTGACTTAAATCAAAAGAAAAATAGAATATAATAGTCAAATATTAGAGGATTGTGGAACCTAAATATAATAGAAAAACACATAGTAGATCAGAAATCACCATATATTTCCCATAGTAGATCATGTATCACATCTGGTTTCCCATTGTAGATCAGGAATCACAAACTATTTACCATACTAGACAAGGCATCATAACATGTTTCCCATTTTGTATTGAGAATCACTACCCATTTACCCATTATATAATAATATTTAAATATTTAACTAATGTATTTAAGGGATATATAGGTCACACTAATAACTTAACGATTAACCATAGACAAGTTTTCCACAAGAAAATATTTATCAACCACATAATTGAATCATATGAAAAAGAATGGGTATCAAATTACATTTAAAAATTTATCATAAAGATAACCACATAAACTAGTTCAATTGATACCAAATTAAATAACCCAAAAGAGGAACTTCAAAATAATGGAGAATAATGATGGTAAGTTAAAACTTGTACTTGAAAGAAAGCCTAATTTAAGAGAAATAAACAATGGAGAGGATAACAATAATCCAAAATAAATTTTTATTTTATGGAGAATAAAATAAACCAAGCAAGTTAATAAAATTAAGAATTCATTATCCCATTCATTTAAAATTTAAAATAATATTAAAAATAGAGATAATTTAATATATTAATCATTCAAGGTTGATGTTCAAATGAAACTACATAAATCATAGAATGTGGATTACGTTACCAATTCTCTTTATGGTTCATGGAATTCTTGAATAAAAAGAATATGAGATGGGGTCATGAAATGATCATTCATAAAATATAATATAATTTTCCCGCATTAAATAAATAGGGTATGTAATACACTATATAATAAAAAAATGGTGTGTGACATCAAATATGTCTCATGGAATGGAAAATAGTGATAAATAACCCTGAAAACATTAGAAACTTTTGAATAAAAAACCCTTGAAGGATAGAATTTAAAAAATAAAGATAAGATATAATAAATAACTAGTTAATTGAGATTTAAATAAATAAAAGGTTAGTAAGTTCAATATATAATAAAAAACATGGTTCATAATATAATAATATCTCAAGGAATTGAAATTTAAGTTAAAGAACCATTACCATTGATGTTGTCTTCCACGAAAGTGATATGAACTCTTGTATGAAAAATTTACATCTTAAAAAATTATTTTAGAACCATATTAATACCTAAAACTATTTATTGTTTTAATTTATAGTCATTATCTACATGTATATCAGTTATTTTTTACCTAATTTCCCACATCGTGTGTTTAGAGTTATGATAATTTGTAATTATTTCATAGTAGAATTATTGGTATTCATTATTCAACCAAATTTAATCATTAAGATATCATTAAAATTAATCTAATGATTAATTATAATGATTTATGAAGTTTAAATTTTCATTGATGATTGTTTCATTCATTATCAAAGAAGATGTAATTGATAATAAGAAATTTTTGGTGATTTTAATAACCAAGGAAAGGTGTTCTCTTAATTAATGTGTTAAATATTGATGTATAATTTCCAAAAAAAATTCATTATTTATATATTTATATTATATTATACCATTAATTGAAAAAATCATTATATTTTTATTATCTAATAAAATAATGTTCAAATAGAAAAGGCAACAAAAAATAAAAACTGAAACCTGAACTAAAACTAGAGATTACCAAGATTCATGGGGGGCTAGAGTAGTGTAGCCCAAGAGAATATGAATCCTTGAGTATCACCCCCTCTATCGGTAAACAATTCATGATTTTAATGCAATAATACTTAGCACCATTTCCCACCTTTGATCCCATGAAATATGCAACTTTTTTACACTCACACCAGGAATGGAGGACACTCATCCAGTCATTTATAAGACCCATGCACTTTCTAATAATGTAATTAATTGACCAAACGAACATACCTGAACGATGCATGGAGTTATATAGTTTTTTTCAATTCGTTTAAATATCTACTAGGTTGATATTATCTTGACTGCATATATAGAGACCTGTGAATATAGTCATAACCTCATCTTGTAAAGAGTACCAAGGAACAATGACCAGAATAAATTCTATGATAAATGTTCCCCATTGATTACTGAACAACCTTCCTGCTTCATCGCACACATAATATAAGTTCTTTCGGTGTTGAATTTTAATCTAGAAAGGGGAGGATGCCAACATACTCAAAATCCATTATTTGCGATCGAGAAATTAGGAGTGCGGGGCCTACCCTTGAGTAGTGGATGGAGCGTAGGAACCTCTTCCGAGTTGTGAATGTGGTGGGTCATATCGGTGAGGCTCTTTTTGGTTCTGATGAATATAGTTATCTCTAATCAAGATTTGGTATCCACTAAAATACTATTCCATGCCTGCTAGAGGATCAAAAAACATTCAAGTATGACAAAAAAATCTAGCCTTTCATCCCACACCTGTTGTTCCTACACCCTGAAACCATATGTCTTGAATGTTTCTACCCTTCCCACCCCAAGAAGTGATACCTTTGACTTCTTTGAATGTGATCCAGAATGCACGAGACCAATCTCCCCTGAAAAATAGATGTTGGAGCTCTCCTCCTTTAGGTCTTTACAACCCCAACATCTAGAGGCCATTTTCATTCATATACACTTTATGTTTTCATCAGTTGAGAGGGCTTGGCTTCTGATTCTCCAAATAAGAAAATTATATTTCATTGGGATATATTTACACCCTAACATCTCCCCCATATATACTCACTATCTAGTGACATCAACACACTCCTGTAATCCTTTGTCGAGAATTTTCTTGTGGAAGATGCCATAAACACACACCTGTCTGATTCAACTTTCATTTCAATAAAGTAATCCCATTTTTGTTTTTATGGAATGGCATTAATAAAATTTTGATGCATGCATGCATTCTTCAAGGTATTACCCAGAACGAGGAAGATAAGGAAACTAATATTCATTCCAACCTAATTGGGGTTCCCAAATGAAATCTTACCCCTCCCACTATCCATTGGGAAGGGTCTTGGAGTATCGAGAGGCGAGGTTGAATGATAGAAAAAAGAGATAATGGACCAACTCTAGTCAATACCCTATCACTATTGTATTTATTTTCCATGAACTTACCCTAAAGAGACCACTCCTTGAGAATATCCCACACTAGCATAACATTCATGCTTTGGGGAGTGTTTGAGAGGTTTTTCACATTTATTCCTCCCTCATTCAATGATTTTTCCTTTCTTCCCTAAGAGGCCCAGTGATTCTTACCTTTCGTATGCGCATCCCATAATAATGAAGCTATAATTTGGTCAATATGAGGTGATGTTTTACAATATCAGTATGATAGTAGAATAATAAAATTATTTATTGTTTATAATAGGGATATATAATAATTTGAGTGAATTAAAAGAATAAGTGATTAGGAGAAAACAATTATATATTATAAATAAATTATTTTTACATCTTAGTTCACTTGTTTAAGATGATAAATTTAATAAAGTTTTTTACAACAAAAATCATTAATAGGTTATTTAAGTTTTATTAATAGAACAATATTAATAACATATAAATCATATTTATCTTTTTAAAACATTCTTAAAACCATCCATGAATGGAGGTAATGAAAAATAAAACACGTCTATCCCTAGATATGGTAGTCCACATATACTCATGGATGATGATATTATTTTGATAGAAACAAAGAGAGTAGTAATATGTTTTATCAATTTATAATCTTAAGTAAGTTATCAATATCATAATTATACATTAAATAAATTTTTATATTACTAATATTATATCCTTCGTGAAGAGGATTAAACCTTTCATGGATGGTATTTTGAGAAGACCAAAACCTATTAATGGTGTCTAGGATTGTTTAGGAGCGGGTTTGGAAGAGTTTTGGAATAAAATTTAGGTTTTTTGTTGGATGAGATGTGAGGATATGAGATCCAATTTTATAAGAAAAAATGGATAATTTTTTGTAAATACCCATAACTTTTTAATAGTATAAAGTCAATCTGAAGTAAAGTAGATCCAAAATTAAAAAATAATGGGATGGAGAGTTGATAAGGTAAATTAAGGCCTAATCACACATTATCTCATATTTATTATACATTTTTAAGTCATTAATATTAGATTTTATACTTTATTTTATTTTAGCTTTTACTATGGAAAATAGTTTTTAACTAAGAAACTTATCATTTTTTCTTAAAAAACTAAAATGGTCCTTGTTATATAATTTTTACCTGCTAATTAAAAATTAAAAATTTATTTACTTTTATTAGATTATAAAAAGTGATAAAAATTAATTTTAAAATAATAAGTATAAAATTATGTTAAACCTATTTCATGAGAATAATATTTCCTGTGCTCTACAAAATTAATTATATATTTTTAAACTTGAAAGAATATTTTTAAATTTATTACATAACTCAGAAAAACATATTTTTTAATGATAAAAGTGATTATTACATTTCAAAATAATTCTTATAAAATAATGATGCCATGAAATCAATTGTATTTTTAGAAACATTATATTTCACTATTCATCTAATTATAATTTTTTTTAAAAAACTATCTAAAATTCATCATAGTACAATATTTATATGATAAATACAAAAATAAATTTAATTGTTTTCAAATTGATGTCCAAAAAAATATATATTTTTGTACTTATTTTATTTCAGAGCATTAATTATATCAAACATCAATTTTTATAAGAAAACGATTTTGGTATATTAACTATTATTTTTAATATGAATTAGAAAGTAATATTGTGTAAACATATCATTTATAAGAAAAATATATCTTTTTATTATTCAATTATAATAAAATTAATCCCTTAAAATATAAAACCAATTTTTAGAAAATAAGTTTTTATGCATGAACTGAATAGAAAAAATGACCCTTCAAAAATCTAAAAAACTCATGACATATATATAAATAGAAATATTTTATTTTATGTATATATGAACCGAATTTATAATCTAATTACCCCTTATGATCTCCTCAAAAGACTTAATAAGTTATGGATATAGTTTTGGTTGGTGGTTAATCTAGCATGGATCTTTTGAAAATATCAAAGAGTTTAAAATTCTTCCCTATACAGTTTTGATCAAACCATAATTGGTCAAGTTTGGATTAGGATTTAACTAGGTAAAACCCTAGCACAAATACCTCCCCTCCAACCTTAAATAAACGGTCTTCATAAGGATTAATTTCACTTCTATATGCCATTTATTCTTAGTTTCTTAATTTTGTGATACAGTTACTTCAATTAATACCAACTAATTTAATGGATATGTTTTAAAGGTCATATATAATATTCAAAATATATCAGGTTTTATCCATTTAGTCTGGTATAGTGTGTTAAAAATGATATTTAATATATGTTTTATTTACGTATAATATATAATTAAATCTGGAGTCCCTACATTTATACCTTAAACAAATTTCTTCCTCATAGTTTTAAAACATATTTTATGGGTGTAATTTATTTATGGATGTCATTATTAACTATACAATGGTAGATTATCATGGTTTAATTTAGTATATGATGTTTTATTTACCAATAAAAATTATTATATGAGCTATTCTTAAAAAGAGACAATACATTTGTAAGAAAATCCTAATTAGAAGTAACTTCCATAAACATTGAAGAATATTATTTTAGTTTGGATAAAATAACCATACAAACAAATGTTTTTATTTGTATTTTAAAACTAACATGACATAAGAGATACTCATATCTAGAGTATAAAATAACTATATAACTTAATAGAAGTCATTTCATAGGCATTTAATCTTTCTTATGGTTTAAGTGGTTGTTAGGGACTTTTCTCCTTGTTAAACCTTATATTAGGGAATTGATTTTCATTACGTCCAATTTAATTATAATTGAAGAAAATATATTTTATATATTCCCACTTTTACTTAAAATTTCTAGTATGATGGCCTTCATTTCCACAATTTTATCATTTATCCATTAATTTAAGGTAATAACCACATTCTTTCATCCACATTTTTGACATATTAGGAATTAAATATCATTTTCCTCATTATCCTCATCATATAAACATCCAAGAAAAACCATAATTTTATTATTTGATGTGTTTTGGACTTAGATATGATCACATTATTAATCATATTTTGTGATATATGGTTTGTATTAATCAGAAAGTTTCTCACTCCAGATCATATTTCAATGGGTTGTTCATTGAAACGATCACTACATTTTCCCTCAAACCCTTTTGCAAGTTAGTTCATTCAGGTTCTAGAAATCATTTATACAAAAAATGGGTAAAAAATAGTAATTAATATTTATCATCATAGGGAGGAATACCGTAATAAATAACATAAAATGGATTCCACTTTAAAACCTTTTTCCATTTTACATCATCACCTTAGACTCTAATTAATTTAGATTTGTATTTATAAATATTATACTATCCTAGGTTTCATTAAGTTGGATTGTCTGATACTTATAAACCTTGTACCTCAACTAAGCTAGTAAATCAATCCTTTATATATATTAATATTGGGAATATGAGCAACCAAATCATATTCACCAGGTGGTACTAGCAAGGTCTAAAAACTTAGTCTCACTCATTAAGTATCAGATCAATGATTGATTCAATCCTCAAAAAACCATTTTTGGGGTGATCCCAAGGTAATTTATGTCACAAACACATCTAATTTCTAGAATCTAGAAATGGATTTATTTCTAAGAATATAAAAAACTAAATAATCTACCTATATATCATGATATCATTATACACATAAAATCATTCCCAGCGTTCCCAAAAAGGTTCTACAACCCAAATACAATAATGAAATCAACTAATCTCTAAAAATTACTAAAAATTACACCGATACCAACTTAGGTGACTCAAACTAAACATGAATTTATTCTAAATCATTTCTCTAAATAAAAAAATTGTATTACATAATAAACTTATAATCTATTATGGGGAAAATAAAGATATTAATATGTTACCCATGGTGAGATCATAATCATATGGTAAAAAAAATTAGGAGATAAATATCAAATTATAAGAACATGGAATCATAAAAAAAGTTTGTAGGGTAATATATGAGAACAAATTATCCCATATCTCAAACATATAACCATGGTGCACAGATTGGGAAAACATGATACTTAAATCATTATCTAGAGATCACAACATAGCCACATATCAATGGAGTGTGGAACTACTATAATAATAGAAACAAAAAATTATAGATAAGGCATTATAACCTATTTCACATAGTGGATCATGCACTAACATTTGTTTCTTGTAGATGATCAGAAATCCCAACCTGTTTTCCAGAGTGCACAAGCCAACAAAACCCATTTCCCATTTTGGATTGAGAATAACATATCATTTCACCATTTTATCATGAGATTTAAATATTTACCCAATGCATTAATGGTGCATATATGTCCCACATTTCACTTTTAAATTAACCATACACATATGAACCACATGAAATCATCTAATTATCGCAACCTTAAAACCAATGAATAAGAATGGGTTAAAAATTAAATTTTAAAAAATATCACTTATATAAACAAAAAACCAAAATAAATTGATACTAAATTCAATAAAATAAAATAGTAACTTCATAAAACCATTTAAGGGTTAATTATATAAAATAACATTATAGAAAATAAATCACTTTTGAGAAATGTTGGAAAATTAAAGGAAAATAATAAAGAGAGTAAAAAATATTATATTTAAATGAAAAGAATAAATACCACATGAATTGATACATATTTGTATTTTAAAATATAAATGGATATTATTGAATGTGAGTGAAAATATGGACTTGAAATAAAGTTATATTTAAAATAAATCAATACTTAAGTGGATGTGAATTATATAAAATATATTTTAATTTTATTGAAAATAAATCATTCATGGAAGGGTATTTGAATTATGAAATCATTTTCATGGAGAGATAAATGATAATATAATATGTAAAATGATATCAATAAATATACGTAAATATTATTTTTTATTTTTAAAATAATCTTCTTATGTTAAAGAAATTTATTTGAGTAACCAAAGTCCCTTACAACTCAAGTAGTGTTTTAATCAAAATAATATGAGAGGGTGTTCCAAAAATGATCTATAATATCTCATGAAATTTATTATTATTAATTAAAATGAATGAAATAGTGATTTTAATACACCATCTAACAAAAAAAATTTGTACAGAACAAAACATGTCTCATGAAATGGAAAATAGATACAAATAACCCTTACAAATTTTTAAAATTTTAAATCAAAACTCATTGATGGATAGAATTTCAAATTAATTATTAACTACTAGTAGTAATGATATAATAAGGATATAATATATCAATGGGGGTGTAATTATACAATACAATAGAAGACATGGGTTATAATATAATCATGTCACAAGGAATTAAAATTTCATATAAATATCCCTTACCATTGTTCTTCTATTCCAGAAAAGTGATCTGACCTCCTATGTAAAAACATAAATATATTAATAAATTAATTTATTACTATATTAAATCCTTAAAATATTTATAATTTTAATTTATAATCATTATATATATATATATTAGTTATTTTTTTCTATTTTCCAAAACTAGGTGTTTTAGTTTTCAATGTTTATGCAAGTTTCTTATAAGAGGTTTGGGTATTCATTATGGTACCAAATTTAATCATTATAAGATCACAAAATTTATTTTAATACATTAATTATAAATATATATTAAGTTTAAATTTACTTTGGCGTGCGTTTAATTTATTATCATTTGAGTTGAAATTAATTAGAAGTACACTTCGATGCTTTTATTACCCAATGAATAATGTTTTATTAATTTTTCAGTTAAATATTTATTTATACATTCCAAAACAAGAAAAATAATTATTTAAATAATAATATCATATTATAATATTAATACTATTTTCATAGTAATCCATGATATAATATCATATCATTGTTCTAGTAGGTGGTCAAACCAACCCAAACATAAACACACCATGATTAATAGATGATTACGAGGTGTATTCATTTTAATATCATTATAACATTATAATAATTATATAAATTAGTGTTTATTATAGTTATACATTATAATTACTATTAATAATAATCAAAATATAAGGTTATAGAATAATTACACTGTATGAATAAATTGTTTTTTATTTTTAGTTCACTTGTTTAAGATGATTAATTTTATGATGATTATTTATCATTTGTATCATTAATATGTCATTAAATTTGTATTATTAAAAATATATTAATAATATAAAATAATATCTATCCATAAAAAATAGAACTATCCATGAAATTTATTAATAAAAAATTGAATACATCGATCCGTGTTGGTGGAAACACCCATGTTTGTAATGATGCTGATTTCATTTTTGAGGATGATGAGTAATATAGATTATTGTTTTTAAATCATAAATAAGTCATAAATATCCTAATTATACATTAAATTACATTTTTATCTATCCATGTATGGTAGATAATGATAGGAACATTTTACTTCACGAAGAGGTTAGTTCACACATACGCATGCATTTTCATAATTGTTAATGGAAAATGAGAAGGGTGATTAATGATTGTAACATCATTATAATAAAATAACAGCATAATTATGATAATGATATTACCATTTTAATATGTTCTAGTGGAATTTTAATAATAATAAGTGAACATAAAAAATTGAAATGAGAATATAGCTATTAGGCATTTGTACCACACTACATGGATTACCTCCTTTTAAAAGGAGGTTTAACCTTCGAGGGTGGGTATTTTGAGAAGACCATAACCTATTTATGGTTTCTAGGAGTTTTTGTAAGAGTTTTGGGTAGATTATGATCCAATATTTTTCGGTTTTTGTTTGAGGGTATGTGAGGGGAGGGTAAACTCTTTTACAAGTGAAAAGGGATGGAATTTGATTTAATACCCATAACTTTCAAATTATGGAAAGTCACTATCAATGAAAATGGATCAAAAATGGATTTATAATGGAGAATATAAGTGAGCCTTAAAATCTCAATAAATATAATATGATTATCACACATGAAATCAATAGATATGTTAATATAAAATTCCAAAGAAAACAGGGTTTATAATAAAAAGTATGTCTCCATGGCTTGAAAATTGGGACAAGTGACCCTTAAAACATTAGTGTCATTTTAATAGAAGTACATTTAAATAAATAAAACTATATTTATTTTAAAACACCATGAATTTCATGAATTCAAAAAAATTCACCCACTATGTATAAATAAAAATATAAATGAAATGATTTTATGAAATATCGAACATGTCTCATGGATTTCAAAGTGAGGAAATGAAAACCTTACCTTTTATCCCGTATTATGTGGATACAATATAAACTTAAGAATAAAAAACATTAAAATATTAATAAAAAATTTATAGTAACAATCATACTACAAATTATTCATTAATTTATTTTGTTATCATCTTCTACAAGTACATTAGTTAGTTGTTACGTATTTCCCCATATAAAGTGTTTATATTTCAAAAGTATGTATAAGTTTTATAGTAGAAGTTTCGGTATTTGTTAATATTTAAAATTTAATCATTCTAATATAATTAAATATACTTTATTGGATTACTTATAAATATTTTTAATGTTTTAATAATCTTTTTATGAGGGTTTTATTCTTTATCCTTGAAGATAAAATCAATAATAAACACACTTTGATGATTTTATTAAAAAATGAATGGTGTTTTATTAATTATTGAGTTAAATATTGATTTATAGATTCAGGAAATAAAATAAAATAATTAATTAAATATTTTTATAATATTATACCATTATTTATGTTTTTGTATTCCTTTGTAATATTATTTCATGATATTTTTCAAGTAGATGGTCAAACTGACCCAAATAGAAACATTTCATGATTAATGAATGATTATGAAGTGATTTAATTAGAAAAAAATTCACCAATAAAAAATGATATTTTTTTGTTTACTAGAGTGATATATCATAATAATAAATAATTAGGAAAATACATGATGAGTATAGGAAAATTACATAGTATGGATATTTTTTTTCCTTCTTAGTTCACTTGTTTAAGATGGTTATTTTTATAACGATTGATTATTATTCATATCATAATCATGTTATTAATTTTTTTTTTCAAATAACTTATTCATATAATAAAAATAATATTTATCCTTCAAATTAATTATCATAACATTTTATAAAAAAGGGTAATGAAAAAAACATCGATCCATGGAGGTGGAAGTCCACACATATGTTTGGATGATAATTTAATTTTTATTGAATGGGATAAAGTATAAATATATTTCTTTATTAAAGAAACATAAATAAGTTACTGTATATCATAAATATTTTTAAAATTAAAATTTTAGACCATTTATTCAAGAAGTTGATGGAATAAAACACATTTATTAATGGAGGTGGAAGTCCAAAAACACACATGATTCAAATTTTTATTTTTATTGATGGAATAGGGAAGGGTGGTTAACGATTCCCACTTCAGTATAATTACATAAAAATATAATATGTATATTAATTTTATCATTATAATATTTTGTAAGGTAATTTGACGAGAAACAAATGAAAATAAAAAATTGAAATGAGAAAGGAGTTGTTTGAAATTTATACCTGACTACATTGATTGTCTCCTTTGTAGTAGTGGTTGAAATTTTATGGGATAATATTTTGATAATAACGTAACCACATTAGGATGGATAGGATTTTATAGTAGATTTTTGGGTTGATCTTTGGAAAAACTTATGTGGTTTTGTTGTGAGTATATGTGAAAAGAGGTGAGCCCCTTTTATAAGTGAAAAGGGATGCCATTTTCCTAAATATGAATTAATTTTTAATAATGGGAAATTAATCTTAATATTATGGCTCAGAAAATCAGAAATAATGGATAGGAGAAGTGATAATGGAAACCAAGGGCTCCACCATTAATTTTGATAAACATCTTAAACATGTTTGAAGTTATTTACTCTAAGATTTTTGCTTTTAACATTTTAGCTTTTACAATAGTAATTAGTTTTTTCCTAAGTAGAATATCTTTTATGATTGGAAAATAAAATATATGTTATTATATAATTTGGAAGTTAATATTATAAATTTAAAATCTATTTAAGTTAATTAAATTTCTAAATGGGATTAAAATTATTTTTAAAAAAAAATTAGTATATAATGTATTAAAAATAATTTCTTGATAAAAATATAACATATGTTCTACAACATAAAATATATCTTTTTTAACTCAAATAGATATTTATAAATTTTTATTGTAGGTCATAAAATTAATATTTCAAGAAAATTGTTTTATAAAATTTGAAATATTTCCTATAAACTAATAATTTTATAGAATCCATGGTAATTGTAAATATATTATCTTACAATATTATCCTAAAAATAATTTTTTAGAAAAATATCATAAATTTCCCATAAGATAATATATTCATGATAAATACAAAAAATTAAGTTAATTTTTATAAATTATCATTCCTATATTTATAAATTTTAATTAAAATTAAAAAATATATAATATATTAAATTTTTTCTTTTATAAAAAATGTCTTTTGGTATAATGAGTATTAGTTTTTTAATAAGCTAATAATTAATCTATTATTAACTTATTAGTCATACAATCAATATATCTTGTTATTATTCAATAAAAATAAATATAATTTCAATTTCTAAAACTTATATTTTTTAAGAAAAAATTGATTTAATAAAAATGAACTTTCAAAATGTATAAAAGTTCATCATATATCTATAAATATAAATATTTTATTACATGACAATATAATCATTATATATTCTAACATAACCACTCATGATATTTGTGTAAGAACTAAGTATCACATAAGATATGATTAAAATTTTGGATTGTGGTTTAGCTGGTATGAGTCTTTTAGAACTCTCTGTGAGCTAGAACTTCTCTGGTATATGGTTCTGGTCAAATTGTAATTACTCAATCTTGGATTGTTATTTGTATGTGGAAAACCCTAGGTAATCTACCTCCCGTCTGATCTTAGAAAAATGGAAATTATAAGGAAGACTTACACTAGAGTATTCCATTATTTCTTACATTATTTATTGATTTTGTGATATGGAAACATAAATTTATAATAGGTAATTTAAAAAAAATGTATTAACAATCATTTTTAAAATTCCAAAATTTTCATTGTTTTTTCATTTTAGTTTGTAATAGTGTGTGAAAAAAAGGATTTAATATCTTTTATATTTAATGGTAATATATAGTGAAATCATTGGTCATTTCTAATGATCCATCATCGAACACAATCCTAGTTGGATGACTTACCACTATACAATAACCATAGAGAACATTATAACACTGTTAAACTATGAATCAATACTAAAATTCAAGGTGAATGATGCATTTTGAAGTGAATTGGACATAACCCATCCAAAATCTCTATATTGGATGATATATCACTGAGTACCTGTAAGGAAAATGATCTATCATTAATTCTAATTTCATATGGTAGATAACTAACCTAGGATACCATATAAAGGAATAATCATCCATGAAAACAAGAACGAAATTTTAGTAAATGAATAATAATTATAACAATGTATATATAAACATGTTTTATAGGAATGTTGAATGAGTGACCATCCTAGGGATCAATAATTTCAATAATAATTATTTCTAGGAAAATCATTTAATTTTGTAGTTTATATAGTTCCTATATATCAAGATTGAACTTCCATGATAAAAATTAAGATCCCAACCAAAAAAACCTCCCAAAATATTAATTCCCTTTTAACACTGATCAATTTTTTTTATCAAAATATATAGCTCACCAATTATAAAAAAACATGTGAGTTTCCATTATTATGGGGCCCTTAATATTTTTATAAAAGTCTCATAACATTAACTTTGGATGGGGACACCCCTCATGATTTAATTTAAAAAGTATCTCACCACTCTACAAGGGATCATGGACAATGGTGGATATATGAAGTTCATGGACACATCATTTAACTTGTGGAAGTAGTGATTAGATTATAAATGTATAGTCCCAAGATATACTTACTACTAGGGCATAATAAATAGATAGTGAGGGTTAATCCCATGAGGAGCATTGGTAGTCTTGTAGAAAATTGAGAAAAACCCATTATAACGATTCCTCACTTAAAATATTCATGTCTGTTTTTTTCTAAATATAGAAGGTATGGATTTAATTCAGATCAAAAGGAAGAGATCACATTAAATTTTAGGGCTCTTGATAGAAGATAATACTAAATTTAGCTTGTGATAGTTCTATGTATTAGGCTATTAAGTGGGGTAAGATTCAACAATTGGTTATAGTCAAATAAATCTCCCCATGCTACAACTATCCCATGGTCAGGGTATAGCTAAAAACCTTGGTGTGCTACACTTAACATCTTTACAGAAAGCAGCACATGCTAATGGTCATAGTCTTGCTCAACTCCAATTGGGTTAGGTTCCTTCATTTTCAATTTTCATGGTCATCACTATTCAATAGAATGTGATGAACAATTATTTAACCTAATTATAATCCATTGGGTTACGAAGGATTAATCTATATATTCATTAAGCTCACAAACACCCCTACTCTCGAACGCTAATTCCAGGTGGATTAGCCACACATGATGGTGTTGATCAAAAGTATGGAAATACTAAACATGTTATGTATAACCATGAAATATTCAAGAAATAATAGATACAAGATTAAAAGAATTAATAATCAAGATCAAACAAGTAATGTAAATGTAAATTAAATCAAAAACATACTATTCACTAAGAAACAATGAAGAATGTTGCAAGCATTGATAAAAACAATAATTAGTGTTGAAAAAAAATCCAAAATGAAAGAGGAATAAAAAATATATAGAAATGAATATAATGGATGTAGATTAAACAAAAACTTAAAATTATTTGAAAAAAATTAATGGAATGAATTAAAATGGATTTAGAATTAAAACATATTAAAATGTGAGAAAACAATGGAATAAAATAATATGAACAAAATTATGTGAAACATTATGTGCATTGAGGTGCACCTAAAATATAAATAGGTTGACAGTTACATGATGTGTAATTCATTCATATCATGTATTGGATTTAGTTAATTTTTTTCTTAATATCTGCATATCATTTAAGTTGGTTTCACATTGTATAGAAGAGATCCATAATTCCATTTGAATAATTGGCTCATATCTTTGACTGGGTGAGCCTTCAAACCACTACAGATCATGAAATCTCTATACATCATGTATGTAATTAAATTTTAGTGGGATTATGATATTTGAAATATTCACATCATTTAATGACTTTTCACATCGTTTACTGGCTTCAAATCATTTAAAGGATTCACGGACTGGTATGTAGCTCTACATTTATGTTGTGAGTGAAGTATACACATCATGTATCTTGTACAAAACATGTAAATCCTATTTTTCCATTTTTCAACATTTCTTCTCTTGGGTACAAAATTCCTAATTACAGTGAAAAAAACCAACACCCAGTTCATTATCGAATAAATCATAAATAAACCTTAAATAAATGTATCCAATATAAATATATAATTTCATCTTACTAAATTCCTCTACACTTGAACAGTTGCTTGTCCTAAAAAAATAATCATATCAACACGTATTCCAAAAGAAGGAATTTATAAAATAGAAAAAATTTCTTATAATTAATAAATTAAAACCATGTGTAAGAAAAAAAGTTAGTCCTCATGAACCAATCCTACAAATAAAATCCGTTATGCCTCATTGTTCAGTTCTTTATCCACTTTTCTTTATTATTTTAAATTAAAATTTCATAAATTTTCCTTAAATTATCTACCCATTTTTCAATTTACCTCATAATAAAATTTATCACATCACTCCAAGTAAAAAATGAAACCAGAGTTACGGTCATTCCATGAATACATGTTACAAACCTTAATCTTACATTGGTTATGAAATATTCACATTATAAAGAAAAATACAAACACTATTGAAAAAATAACATATACCCACGGTTTAAAACCGTGTGTATAGCCCCCAAAACCATGGGTATTGGCTATACCCAAGGTTCTAGGAACCACGGGTAACTGAGGTGTCGGGATAGGTCCCTAGCCTATACCAATGGTTTTACAAGTCGTGGGGATAACTTTTTTTCCCATGCTATTAAATCCTCATAGAAATTTCCACGCTGTCAAAGGCTTTACACACAGTTTTAAAACCATGGGTATTAATTGTAGAAAAATGGAACCTTTAGGTGTTGAACCCGGGACCTCCTGCACCTTCCCTTCCCAGCCAACACATCTCACCACTATTCTATGGAACTTTTAACTATATATATCCATATTTTTCTAAATATATTAATATATATTCTTATTAGGAAAAAAGATGGTCGCACGTTTCGAACCCCGACCGTTCTCTCGAAATCTTCTGCGACTAACCAAACCATCTACACCGCTTTCCTTTAATTAAATCTTCATTTAGTTTAATATATTATTATATTTTGCTGTATTAGAAAAAACATTCCATGATATTTGATCCCCAAACCATCCGAAGTAAAAAAGAATGCCTCACCAACCGTCCTAAAATGTTTACTTGTCTAAATATTTTTATCCATTTAAATATATTATTTTAAACTGTGGGTATATGTTTTCCCACCATTTTTTTTTGTTTCCCGTGGATTTCCCCCCGCCAAAGCTATACCCATGGTTTTGTAAAACCGTGGGTATAGGTCTTCGAAAAAAACCATATACTAACGGTTGTCATAAAACCTTTGGTATAGGGATTAAAAGAAACACCTGTTCCCACGGTTTGGGAAAATTGTGGGTATAGTTCATCAAAAAAATCAATACCCATGGTTTCGCCCAAAACCAAGGGTATATGTGACCTATACCCACAGTTTTCATGAATCGTGGGTATAGGTCTGTATACTATACTTATACCCACAGTTTTGGAAAACCGCGGGTATAGGGAACACCTATTCCCATGGTTTTTAGAAATACCGTGGGTATAGAGCTATTTTCCAGTAGTGAAAATCAATCAGGAGGTCTTTAGAAAAAGGGTTCAAATGACTCTGAGGCTGAGGGTAGGTGGGAAAGTGATCAAAAATCAATATCAAACAGAGTGTAAGATCTCATGTAAAATTCATGTAATTCATGAATAGTTCAATATAGTGACTCATCCTGAACAAAGTATACCCATACTCTATATCTCAAGGTCGGTCCTTGAGTATATCAAGTAAGCATAACAAATGCGCCCTTTTCCTTTATTTTTTTCATTTTATTTATTTTTCTAAAATCATGTCTAGGCCAAGTCTCTCATCTATCCTCTAACCACATATGATCCATAATAGGATTCATCAATCCAATAATGCTGATTTTTTTACATTCCTAGTACACAACCTAAAGTCTTTTTCCAATTATTTCTATATATTTTTCAAAAGAAAATGTTAGGCATAGAAAATGAAAAAATTAATCATGGACCTCATCATACCAATCTTGGTGAATGTGCCACAATAAATCTTTTCAATCATAATATCCCATTTACATCAGTATTGAAAAGTCCCTCACACCTTTTCAATGTATAATCAAGAATTATAGAAAGCTCATGATAGGTAGAGATAATTATCCTGAAGATACTCCATACTAGCAAGGTTATTCATGGATACTATGGGTTATATAAGTAATGATGTGTAGGTGGGTCTCAAGAAAAAGTGGATCACAACAATTTCCTTAATAATTTTAAAAATTTATTTTACCATTCATAGATTTAAAAATATCTCAATGAATGTTCCGATAGGTTTACATGATGAAGGTGTATCTCAAGAAATATTATAAAAAAGAATATGTAATAAAGGGTCTAAAATCTTCTCAGAAATGGGATTATATAAAAACAAATGGAAAAACTTAGGGTATAAAATATAGTAATAATTAAATCAAAATAAATTTCAAGGATCGAGAAAAATAAGTAAAGTACTAAACTCATCAATCATGCTAAAAATTATAAACATGAGTAAAAATGGGTTTAAAAAATATCCAACCTATATGTTTCATTTATTTATGTGGTTGTAATGAGTTTCTTAGTTTTAAAGCATGTTTTTAGTGAAACATGTCTCCTTGATAAACGAAAACTAGCAATAATCCAAGTGTGCCAATGATAAAGCTCAAGAAAGACTCCCCAAAACTTAAAATGAGATAGTTTCCATACTTTTAGGGAATGAATCATGGGAAAGATTCCAATATAAGAATGGGATAAACCTAAATAGAAAATTGAAATTTAAATTAGGGAATCAAGAGCTCTTAGTAGTGAATATCATTCCATGGGGAAACTTGTTGGATTTTGAGTGGAGTTTTTGTGACCTGAAAATTATTAGAAAGAAAAAAACTACAAAAGATTAAATTTTTTCCAATAGGTTTAACCAATTTGGAAGCTGAAAAATGAGATGGTGAATATATTAAAAAATATGATAAATCAACTCAGATAAATGCAGTAATGTGAGTAAAATGAATCTCATGAAAGACCTAAGAACAATAATACTACTAAAATGAAAAAAAATTATAAACACACGATTTAAAATAAATATAATGAAACAAATATGGGTTTCCCTCCATAAAGTTTCAATAATAACATCATTATCTAGACTCATCTCTTTTCAGGTGAATTTGAATGTTTCAAAAAACCCTTCTTGGACATATTCTGGGTAATTTTTTAATGTTTTCTCATTAAACATGAATGGTGGTTACTCACCATTTTGAATCTCGATAGATCTATAAGGTTAAACATTATTGACTTGGTAAGGACCCATCTATTATAATTTTATATTTATAGGGAATAATTTTAATTTTGAATTGAATAACATAACAATATCCCTAGGAGTGAATATTTGATGCATGATTCTTTGGTCATGACACTTCTTTGTTTTCTATTTTAAAATTATAGAATTATTATATGAATCTTTCTTAATTTATTCAATATCCTGTAGTTATAGAATTCTAACTTCTCTATCTTTCTCAGCATCCATGTTCAATAATTTTTCCCCATATTTATTAGTTCTCTAATTCCACTAGAATATGGAATGGATATCCATACCTGATTCGGGATAGAGTAGTACTAATGGGTGTTTTTTAAGTTGTGTGATATTCCCATAGTGTTCCATTTAGTTTGACACTGCAGTCTTTTATACTAGTGTTCAGAGTATTCTATAGGATTTATAATTTTTTTTGTTGGAAACTTCAACCTTCCCACATGTTTGTGGGTGGTAGGGAGTACCAATTTTATAATAAATTCCATAAATTTCTAGAAATCCTTTAACAACATTATTGGTGAAGTGAGTAACTTAATCACTAATGACTAATCGGGGAAATATTAATCTAGAAAAAAAAATATTTAAAAATTTCATTACCACTCTTTTTGTTTCATGAGTAATTACTTCATCTTAAACCCATTTATAGAATTAGTGACCACTAACTCAGATGTAAAAACTACAATGAGTATTAAAAAATGTTCCCATGAAATTAATCCCCTCTATGTTGAATATTTATACTTCCAAGATGATATTTTGTGGAATTTAATTTCTTTTCTCTATTATCCATATCTGATGGTATCAATCATTGGTTTGAAAAAATTTCTCTGCTTCTTGACGAAGCATGGGGAAGAATTTCCTTCTTTGAAGGATTTAACCCATGACATGTTTGGGTCCATGATTCCAACTTTCCGGTGACGAATAAATCATGTTTAGAACACTCTTTTTTATCTTCTGGGATGCAACACCACATTAATCCATCAACACACAATGCCTAAAAAGTATTGGATCATCCCAGTAGTAATGTGAGACTTTGAATAAAAACATATTACTCTGTTGACAAGTAAGATCAGATTAGAATGATCTTATGGAAAGATAATTTTAAATATTTGAAAAACAATAGTAGATATTGGTCATTTATCAAGATAAGTGATTCATCAGGGAAGTCATCCTTGATGTCAAGATTATCATCATCCCTGATGTGGGGAAGTGGTGTTATGGATAAATGGTCTACAATAATATTCTCAGTTCCTTTTGTTTCCTTGATTATGATGTAAAAATATTTTAGTAGTAGGTTCCATCATATCAGACATGGTTTCACATCCTTTTTTACTATATATTTATTTGCTTCATGATCAGTGTAGAACACTACTTTAGACATCACATAGTTTGAGAAAAACTTTTCAAATGCATAGAGGGCTGCTATAATTTTATTTTCAGTAGCATTATAATTTACCTGGGCATCATTAGTGTGTTATTATCATAATAAATGTAATAGAATATATTTATGACTCGCTGGTCTAAAACAATTTCAGTAGAAAATCCACTTGAATCGCACATCAATTCGATGTCCCTATCCCAATTTGTTAAAATTATGATAGGAACAACCACCATACTATTATTTAAGTCATGGAATTCCCATAAAAACTCTTTTATAACTAAAACATAGTATCTTTTGACAATAAGTGTGTTCAGAGGTGAGATACTTCCATAATGTTTTTAACAAATTGGTCGTAGAATCCCACACAACCCAAAAATCTCCTTATTCCTTTTACTATTGTAGGACCAGTTAAGTATTTTATCAGATTTCATTTTAGTTGGATCCATTTCCATGATTTGTTTTGTGATTTTATGTCTAAGGAATATGAATCATTAGAACATGAAGTGACACTTTTCATAGTTCAATACTAGGAATTTTTCTTCATAAAATTTCAAGACTAGATATAGAATTCTCAGGCACACCTAGAAGGGTCTTCCATATATTGAAAATCCACCCATTAATATTTCCGAGAATTCCTCCACCATATCATGGAATATATGTTTCATGTATTGTTGAAAAGTTCCTAGTGAATTACACATACCAAATGAAATATGTCGATAGATGAATGTTCTGAAAGGAAAATTGAGGCACGCCTGTCGTAGGGCGTGGAAAAAATTTTTTTTCCTAAGTTAAAATGTAGTAATGTGGTTGACCTAGGATGTCTCCCGAAGAGGAGTGCACACAAAATGAGTTGTCACTTTAAAACGGGGGTAAAAATGTTGTGAACGGAAATTTGAAATTCAAATGATTGAAAAACAATGAAATTAAAAAGGTGATTAGGTCGGGGTCAGTTTCCTAATTATAATGCTATCCTTGTTCAATTTAATTAAAACCTCTTCTTCTTAGTTGATTAAAGTGAGTTTCAACAATCGTTTCCTCTCACTTCCTTGGTGAAATTGTTATTGTGAGAGAAAACCTTACAAAGATCTCGGTTTGGTAAACTCTCCTTCCATGTGTAAAATAGTTGTATTGAATATCCTTAATTGAAATGGGCAATACCCGATCGGGTTTTGTTTGTCCCAAACAATCAAGAACATTCACTACACCTTTTACACGTACTGACGATCGTCGAGTACTTCACCACTAATTCCTGGTTTATTCCATCGTATATAAACCAGAAATTAGTGGAGGGAGATATTGATTATTTTACCAAGGCAAAAATCAATAACAGAATTAATATTCAAGAACGATCGCACTTGATTATAAAATCCTCTATAAGAAATTGAAAACAACTTTGAAGAAGAAAGAAATTTATTCAATTGCGTCCAAGAACTCAAGCATTACAATGTAGAAACTCATCCCTTCCCCAATCACTCCAAATGTTTACCCCACCATGGTAAGGGTAATCGAGTTGAATGGGGAAGAAGAAGGCATTAAAAAACTATGAAAAAGAAAATAAATAAAAAATAAAACCGAAAAGATCTTCTTCTTGGTGTCCCGGAAGGAATGGGGTGGAGAAATGGATGCCTTGAGAGGGTGTAGCTCTCCTCATTTTATAGCCAGAATGTTTCCCCCGAATGTCGACGCGTTTTAGCCCCATTAAATGACATCTTCACGCATTGAGCCCTTCATGAATGTTGTTAATAATTCCCTTTTCCGTGTCTCCTCAAAATTCCAGTGGATATGGACATGTATTCCGATAGTTATGGCCGTTTTACTATGAGAATTTATTCTGTCCAGTCAGACTCTCCAAAACGAAATCCTCCGGATTAGGGTACTTTAATGGCCCCATTAACGGCCAATTCACTCGGTTCTTCCTTCATAAAGGATGCTCCAAAACTCCTTGCGAGTCCACCCACCGAATTGCACAAGCTTTGGGCCTACAGTGGATGGGTTATGGATCCCACATCAAAAATAGGCAGAACTGAAAACAGTTTTCTTGAGCCAACTTGTGAGATTTTTTTGAGCTTCCATATGGCAGATTCAGATTTTTGTCCAAATATATTAAATGAAGACCTGGATGTTGATAATCTGTAAAAGAAAGAATTTTGCAATTTGGATCAGTTTAGATAATGTTATGGCCAAACTACCGAAATAAGTTAAAACTGTTAAAAATATAAAATGGCCAATTTTTACAATTCAGCTCAAAATAACACCATTATCAAAAAAATGAAACAATTCATCTTAGAGGAACAATTTTGTGGGTTTAAAACAATGATATTTAATATAAATTAATTGAAAATATTTTCTCTATCAATTCCCCCACACTTAGCACTTGGACTCCTGGACAAGTAAAAATCAAATCAAAACAAAATAAAAACACATATTAATGAGATCAATCAAATCAATTTCAAGAAACAAAAAGATATCATGACTCAACAAAAACTGTTATTTCAAGTTATCCATTTAAGATTTTAATATATTTCCACTTCATTTCTTATCCCATGCACACAAAACACCTACCTCACATGAATTTTATCTAATCTCACAAATATAAAGGCTGAACAAGGCTTTTCTCATCCAAACTCACACAAGAGTCACCATAAGTTTGATAAATTCCTACTTCTCCACCCGATGTGAGTCAAGAACATGTGTTTCTCATGAGGACTTTTCAGGGTTGTTCTGTGGCTTCCGGTTGGTAGGATTTAGATGTTAAAAGTTCTGAGGCCGAAAAAGGAAGGCTTTGCTCTTATTGAAGCAAAATTGCAAGATTCTAATTTTCACTCAAATATGGTTTCCTTCACTTACCCTTTGATGAAAATGGGCTCCATCATCATTCAATCAGCTCATCAGCTAACATTTCAATCTTTTCAAACATGATTTTTTTTTAAATCTCCAGATAGGCACAACTTTCTTTTGGAAGCTCCAGAAAGGCACAACTTCTCTTTTGGAAGCTCGAGAAAGGCACAACTTCTCTTGTCATAAAAGCTCCAGAAAAGGCACAGCTTTCAACAGAATAATTTTTCAGCATCACACACATCTCTTCCACAATTTATTTTCCACCCAAATTATAACCAAATGAGGTAGTACACCACAAGACATCTTCCTCCACAATTAAGTTCAACTAGATCATGCAATTTTACTTCAATAAGAGCAGGTATGATAGGGAAAATTGGCTTGTAATGTGGCTAAACTAACAGGCAATTCATGGATACTAGGGGATACAATGAAGGATAAATGTAAAGGTGGGCCATAATGAAAAGGATTATTTTGAAAAGGGGGCTTCAAAAAAAATAAATGCCTCAATCATTTAAAACACACGTACCCCGACCCTCAAGTTCTGAAAGGAATAAATCAAATTCTGGTTAAAGCAAGCATGGTCTGGTTCTCTCAAGAAATGAGTTGAATGAAAATAATATGACAAAAATGGTTCAGAAGCCTCACAGGAAAGTTATTTCAAAGATATAGACAGTGAAATATGGCATGAGATTCAAAAATCAGTGTACTTTTCATGAATTTCCAAAAGATTTGAACTTGAAACAAAGTTATTTTAGCATTCATTTAAGATCAGTTTCATGAAATAGATTGGTTCACTCATTGAAATGGGTTTCAAAAATGGTATTAATAATCATTTTAACTCAAAATTTTCAGAAACACACCAAAAATTGAAAAATAAACAAACAAAAATTTGAAAACACACAAATTTCTTTTTTTGAAAACAAACATCAAATGAAAATCCTATACTACAAAGGTTCCCTCCCCCACACTTAAATGATGCAGTGTCCTCGATGCATTCAACTGGATTTAACATGTAAGTAGATTTCTGATTGAATGACAACAGCAAGAAAATGTGAAGGAGAGGTACAACCTGATTTATTTGCAGTGCAACATTGAGTTAACCTCCTAAGTGTTGCACTCTAAAAACCTACAAATAAAAGAACAAAACAAAACATAAGATATTTATTGAAAGAAATGAAAATAGAAATAGGATGAGAATAGAAGGATAAAACTTGGTTTAATCCCCCAAGTGGGCCCTAGGTTTTGACTTCCTCCAGAGGGGCAGTTCTAATAAGTTATCCCCAATCTGATGGTGGGTGAGGTTTCTTGCTCATGAACCAACAAAAACTTTTCTTTCTAGGATGAACTTCTTCCTTTTTCTTGAGGACTCCATCGATAAAATTCACCAAGTCCACCCTCATTGTAATGAGATAAAACATGCATGGTGGGGTTATGAAAATTAATGAGTCCTCCTCTTTCTTGGGTTCCACATGAAAAACATCTTCTTTATTATCCAATGGTTGCTGAAGGTATGATAAATCTGGGGAAAAATCAAAGGGAATGTCAGAGTTTAATTCTATTTGAAAAAAATTAAAGCATGAAGAATCAATATCAAATTCTTCCCTTTCAAAGTATGTAGCTTGTGACTCATTTTCCTCCAGAAAATCCACTTTGATCTTCTCATGTTCTCCCTCCATTATTTTTTCAACAGGTTTGGGGAGCTCTAGATGTTCCTCCATGGATGAATATCCTTTTTCATCGTCTTCCTCCAAGGAAATACATGTGTTGTATGAATCTGAAAAATTAAAATAAGGGGAGTTAATATTCAATTTTGTTTCACCAAAATCAAAAGGTAATGAGTTTATGAAACGATTGGCTCCCTGATATTGTTTGTCTTCAATTGCTTCTTCAATGGGAGGTGCTTCTTGGAGTTGAATTTCCTGAGATAGAGGTAGGTAGTCAGACTCCTCTATCTTCTCTTAAAATTCCACTGCTTGGTTGGTTTCTTCCTTCAATATTGCTGAATCATCTACATTATGAGGAATAGTTGGATCAAGAAGTTCCTCACATTCATTCTAGAAGTTATCCAGATCTTTTTGATCTCCAATATGCATTTCAATAGTTAAATCTTCTTCATCACTCTCCTCTAACATTGATTGAGTTCGGCTCAATGCATCTTCTTTTAATTTCATCAAGGACTCCATGGGTTCTTCAACTTGAAGGATTTGTGGGGATACTTCTTCCATCAATTTTTCTGGTTCTGATTCTTGTTCAGGCTCCATTTGTTGATCCTGAGATGCATGTACTTGTTCCGCAATCCACTGTATTGAGGTCTCTAGGTTTTGAACTATTTGGCTAATTCTTTCAAATTGGGATTCAACATCCTTGTGAACTTCTTATTCTTGGTTTTGTACTTTTATTATTTCTTGATGAAATTCTGGAAAATACTCTTGAAGTTCAATTAATTCTCTTTCCAAACCCTCCAACACTGGGTATTCAAGGTTCTCTTTAAGGTTTTCAATGAGTTCCTTGAATTCATTCTCTATGATGATTTGGATTCGAACTCCTCGAATTTGTTTAGACAAGAAAGAAACTTTATACTCTATAGACCACGGTGATTCAATAATTGGTTCTTGAACTGGTGGGTAATTATTCCATGAATTAAAGAAATAATCATTTGAAAAGAACATGGCAAAAGTTTTTTTTTAAATTGAAAAAGTCAAATATTTTACAATTAGTTTGTGGCACTTACCTCCCCGGCAACGACGCCAAGTTTGACGCACGCCTGTCGTAGGGAGTGGCAAAATTTTTTTTTCCTAAGTTAAAATGTAGTAATGTGGTTGACCTAGGATGTCTCCCTAAGAGGAGTGCACACAAAATGGGTTGTCACTTTAAAACGGGGATAAAAATGTTGTGAACGGAAATTTGAAATTCAAATTATTGAAAAAAATGAAATTAAAAAGGTGATTAGGTCGGGGTCGGTTTCCTAATTATAATGCTATCCTTGTTCAATTTAATTCAAACCTATTCTTCTTATTTGATTAAAGTGAGTTTCCACAATCGTTTCCTCTCACTTCCTTGGTGAAGTTGTTATTGTGAGAGAAAACCTTACCAAGATTTCGGTTTGGTCAACTCTCCTTCCATGTGTAAAATAGTTGTATTGAATATCCTTAATTGAAATGGGCAATACCCGATCGGGTTTTGTTTGTCCCAAACAATCAAGAACATTCACTACACCTTTTACACGTACTAACGATCATCGAGTACTTCACCACTAATTCCTGGTTTATTCCATCGTATATAAACCAGAAATTAGTGGAGGGAGATATTGATTATTTTACCAAGGCAAAAATCAATAACAAAATTAATATTCAAGAACGATCACACTTGATTATAAAATCCTCTATAAGAAATTGAAAACAACTTTGAATAAGAAAGAAATTTATTCAATTGCGTCCAAGAACTCAAGCACTACAATGTAGAAACTCATCCCTTCCCCAATCACTCCAAATGTTTACCCTACCATGGTAAGGGTAATAGAGTTGAATGGGGAAGAAGAAGGCATTACAAAACTATTAAAAAGAAAATAAATAAAAAATAAAACCGAAAAGATCTTCTTCTTGGTGTTCCGGAAGGAATGGGGTGGAGAAATGGATGCCTTGAGAGGGTGGAGCTCTCCTCCTTTTATAGCCAGAATGTTTCCCCCGAATGTCGACGCGTTTTAGACCCATTAAATGACATCTTCACGCGTTTATCCCTTCATTAATGTTGTTCATAATTCCCTTTTCCGTGTCTCCTCAAAATTCCAGCGGAGTTGGACATGTATTCCGAGAGTTATGACCGTTTTACTATGAGCATTTATTCTGTCTAGTCAGACTCTCCAAAACGAAATCCTCCGGATTAGGGTACTTTAATGGACCCATTAACGGCCAATTCACTCGGTTATTACTTAATAAAAGATTCTCCAAAACTCCTTGCGCGTCCACCCACCGAATTGCACAAGCTTTGGGCCCACAGTGGATGAGTTATGGATCCCACATCAAAAATAGGCAGAAATTAAAACAGTTTTCTTGAGCCAACTTGTGAGCTTCTTTTGAGCTTCCATATGGCCGATTCCGATTTTAGTCCAAATATATTAAATGAAGACCTGGATGTGTAGAATCTGGAAAAGAAAGAATTTTGCAATTTGGATCAGTTTAGATAATGTTATGGCCAAACTACCGAAATAAGTTAAAACTGTTAAAAATCCAAAATGGCCAATTTTTACTATTCAGCTCAAAATAACACCATTATCAAAAAATGAAACAATTCATCTTAGACGAACAATTTTGTGGGTTTAAAACAATGATATTTAATATAAATTAATTGAAAATATTTGCTCTATCAATTCCCCCACACTTAGCACTTGGACTCCTGGACAAGTAAAAATCAAATCAAAACAAAATCAAAACACATATCAATGAGATCAATCAAATCAATTTCAAGAAACAAAAAGATATCATGCCTCAACAAAAACTGTTATTTCATGTTCTCCATTTAAGATTTTAATATATTTCAACTTCATTTCTTATCCCATGCACACAAAACACCTACCTCACTTGAATTTTATCTTATCTCACAAATATAAAGGCCGAACAAGGCTTTTCTCATCCAAACTCACACAAGAGTCACCATAGGTTTGATAAATTCCTACTTCTCCACCCGATGTGAGTCAAGAACATGTGTTTCTCATGAGTACTTTTCAGGGTTGTTTTGTGGCTTCCGGTTGGTAGGATTTAGATGTTAAAAGTTCTAAGGCCGAAAAAGGAAGGCTTGGCTCTTATTGAAGCAAAATTGCAAGATTCTAATTTTCACTCAAATATGGTCTCCTTCACTTACCCTTTGATGAAAATGGGCTCCATCATCATTCAATCAGCTCATCAGCAAACATTTCAATCTTTTCAAACATGATTTTTTTTAAAGCTCCAGATAGGCACAGCTTTATTTTGGAAGCTCCAGAAAGGCACAGCTTCTCTTTTGGAAGCTCCAGAAAGGCACAACTTCTCTTGTCATAAAAGCTCCAGAAAAGGCACATCTTTCAACAGAATAATTTTTCAGCATCACACACATCTCTTCCACAATTTATTTTCCACCTAAAGTATAACCAAATGAGGTAGTACATCACAAGACATCTTCCTCCACACTTAAGTTCAACTAGATCATGCAATTTTACTTCAATAAGAGCAGGTATGATAGGGAAAATTGGCTTGTAATGTGGCTAACCTAACAGGCAATTCATGGATACTAAGGGCTACAATGAAGGATAAATGTAAAGGTGGGCCATAATGAAAAGGATTATTTTGAAAAGGGGGCTTCAAAAAAAATAAATGCCTCAATCATTTAAAACACACGTACCCCAACCCTCAAGTTTTGAAAGGAATAAATCAAATTCTGGTTAAAGCAAGCATGGTCTGGTTCTCTCAAGAAATGAGGTGAATGAAAAGAATACGACAAAAATGGTTCAGAAGCCTCACAGGAAAGTTATTTCAAAGATATAGATAGTGAAATATGGAATGAGATTCAAAAATCAGTGTACTTTTCATGAATTTCCAAAAGATTTGAACTTGAAACAATGTTATTTCAGCATTCATTTAAGATCAGTTTCATGAAATATATTGGTTCACTCATTGAAATGGGTTTCAAAAATGGTATTAATAATCATTTTAGCTCAAAATTTTCAGAAACACACCAAAAATTGAAAAATAAACAAACAAAAATTTGAAAACACACAAATTTCTTTTTTTGAAAACAAACATCAAATGAAAATCCTATACTACAAAGGTTCCCTCCCCCACACTTAAATGATGCAGTGTCCTCGATGCATTCAAGTGGATTTAACATGTAAGTATATTTCTGATTGAATCACAACAGCAAGAAAATGTGAAGGAAAGGTACAACCTGATTTATTTGCAGTGCAACATTGAGTTAACCTCCTAAGTGTTGCACTCTAAAAACCTACAAATAAAAGAACAAAACAAAACATAAGATATTTATTGAAAGAAATGAAAATCGAAATAGGATGAGAATAGAAGGATAAAACTTGGTTTAATCCCCCAAGTGGGCCCTGGGTTTTGACTGCCTCCAGAGGGTCAGTTCTAATAAGTTATCCCCAATCTGATGGTGGGTGAGGTTTCTTGCTCATGAACCAACAAAAACTTTTCTTTCCAGGATGAACTTCTTCCTTTTTCTTGAGGACTCCATAGATAAAATTCACCAAGTCCACCCTCATTGTAATGAGATAAAACATGCATGGTGGGGTTATGAAAATTAATGAGTCCTCCTCTTTCTTGGGTTCCACATGAAAAACATCTTCTTTATTATCCAATGGTTTCTGAAGGTATGATAAATCTGGGAAAAAATCAAAGGGAATGTCAGAGTTTAATTCTATTTGAAAAAAATTAAAGCATGAAGAATCAATATCAAATTCTTCCCTTTCAAAGTATGTAGCTTGTGACTCATTTTCCTCCAGAAAATCCACTTTGATCTTCTCATGTTCTCCCTCCATTATTTTTTCAATAGGTTTGGGGAGCTCTAGATGTTCCTCCATGGATGAATATCCTTTTTCATCATCTTCCTCCAAGTAAATACATGTGTTGGATGAATCTAAAAAATTAAAAGAAGGGGAGTTAATATTCAATTTTGTTTCACCAAAATCAAAAGGTAATGAGTTTATGAAAAGATTGGCTCCCTGATATTGTTTGTCTTCAATTGCTTCTTCAATGGGAGGTGCTTCTTGGAGTTGAATTTCCCTAGATAGAGGTAGGTAGTCAGACTCCTCTATCTTCTCTTCAAATTCCACTGCTTGGTTGGTTTCTTCCTTCAATATTGCTGAATCATCTACATTATGAGGAATAGTTGGATCAAGAAGTTCCTCACATTCATTCCAGAAGTTATCTAGATCTTTTTGATCTCCAATATGCATTTCAATAGTTAAATCTTCTCATCACTCTCCTCTAACATTGATTGAGTTCGGCTCAATGCATCTTCTTTTAATTTCATCAAGGACTCCATGGGTTATTCAACTTGAAGGATTTGTGGGGATACTTCTTCCATCAATTTTTCTGGTTCTGATTCTTTTTCAGGCTCCATTTGTTGATCCTGAGATGCATGTACTTGTTCCGCAATCCACTGTATTGAGGTCTCTAGGTTTTGAACTATTTGATTAATTCTTTCAAATTGGGATTCAATATCCTTGTGAACTTCTTCTTCTTGGTTTTGTACTTTTATCATTTCTTGATGAAATTCTGGAAAATACTCTTGAAGTTCAATTAATTCTCTTGCCAAACCCTCCAACACTGGGTATTCAAGGTTCTCTTTAAGGTTTTCAATGAGTTCCTTGAATTCATTCTCTATGATGATTTGGGTTCAAGCTCCTCGAATTTGTTTAGACAAGAAATAAACTTTATACTCTATAGACCAAGGTGATTCAATAATTGGTTCTTGAACTGGTGGGTAATTATTCCATGAATTAAATAAATAATCATTTGAAAACAACATGGCAATATATATTTTTTTTAAATTGAAAAAGTCAAATATTTTACAATTAGTTTGTGGCACTTACCTCCCCGGCAATGGCACCAAGTTTGACGCATGCCTGTCGTAGGGCGTGGGAAAACAATTTTTTCCTAAGTTAAAATGTAGTAATGTGGTTGACCTAGGATGTCTCCCGAAGAGGAGTGCACACAAAATGGGTTGTCACTTTAAAACGGGGGTAAAAATGTTGTGAACGGAAATTTGAAATTCAAATTATTGAAAAACAATGAAATTAAAAAGGTGATTAGTTCGGGGTCGGTTTCCTAATTATAATGCTATCCTTGTTCAATTTAATTCAAACCTCTTCTTCTTAGTTGATTAAAGAGAGTTTCCACAATCGTTTCCTCTCACTTCCTTGGTGAAATTGTTATTGTGAGAGAAAACCTTACCAAGATCTCAGTTTGGTCAACTCTCCTTGCATGTGTAAAATAGTTGTATTGAATATCCTTAATTGATATGGGCAATACCCGATCGGGTTTTGTTTGTACCAACCAATCAAGAACATTCACTACACCTTTTACACGTACTGACGATCGTCGAGTACTTCACCACTAATTCCTGGTTTATTCCATCGTATATAAACCAGAAATTAGTGGAGGGAGATATTGATTATTTTACCAAGGAAAAAATCAATAACAGAATTAATATTCAAGAACGATCGCGCATGATTATAAAATCCACTATAATAAATTGAAAACAACTTTGAAGAATAAAGAAATTTATTCAATTGCGTCCAAGAACTCAAGAATTACAATGTAGAAACTCATCCCTTCCCCAATCACTCCAAATGTTTACCCCACCATGGTAAGGGTAATAGAGTTGAATGGGGAATAAGAAGGCATTAAAAAACTATGAAAAAGAAAATAAATAAAAAATAAAACCGAAACGATCTTCTTCTTGGTGTCCCGGAAGGAATGGGGTGGAGAAATGGATGCCTTGAGAGGGTGGAGCTCTCCTCCTTTTATAGCCAGAATGTTTCCCCCGAATGTCGACGCGTTTTAGCCCCATTAAATGACATCTTCACACGTTTATCCCTTCATGAATGTTGTTCATAATTCCCTTTTCCGTGTCTCCTCAAAAATCCAGCGGATTTGGACATGTATTCCGAGAGTTATGGCCGTTTTACTATGAGCATTTATTCTGTCCAGTCAGACTCTCCAAAACGAAATCCTCCGGATTATGGTACTTTAATGGCCCCATTAACGGCCAATTCACTCGGTTATTCCTTCATAAAAGATTCTCCAAAACTCCTTCTGCGTCCACCCACCGAATTGCACAAGATTTGGGCCCACAGTGGATGAGGTATGGATCCCACATCAAAAATAGGCAGAACTGAAAACAGTTTTCTTGAGCCAACTTGTGAGCTTTTTTTGAGCTTCCATATGGCCGATTCAGATTTTTGTCCAAATATATTAAATGAAGACCTGGATGTTGAGAATCTGTAAAAGAACGAATTTTGCAATTTGGATCAGTTTAGATAATGTTATGGCCAAACTACCGAAATAAGTTAAAACTGTTAAAAATCCAAAATGGCCAATTTTTACTATTCAGCTCAAAATAACACCATTATCAAAAAAATGAAACAATTCATCTTGGAGGAACAATTTTGTGGGTTTAAAACAATGATATTTAATATAAATTAATTGAAAATATTTTCTCTATCAATTCCCCCACACTTAGCACTTGGACTCCTGGACAAGTAAAAATCAAATCAAAACAAAATCAAAACACATATCAATGAGATCAATTAAATCAATTTCAAGAAACAAAAAGATATCATGCCTCAACAAAAACTGTTATTTCAAGTTCTCCATTTAAGATTTTAATATATTTTCACTTCATTTCTTATCCCATGCACACAAAACACCTACCTCACATGAATTTTATCTCATCTCACAAATATAAAGGCTGAACTATGATTTTCTCATCCAAACTCACACAAGAGTCACCATAGGTTTGATAAATTCCTACTTCTCCACCCGATGTGAGTCAAGAACATGTGTTTCTCATGAGGACTTTTCAGGGTTGTTCTGTGGCTTCCGGTTTGTAGGATTTAGATGTTAAAAGTTCTGAGGCCGAAAAAGGAAGGCTTGGCTCTTATTGAAGCAAAATTGAAAGATTCTAATTTTCACTCAAATATGGTCTCCTTCACTTACCCTTTGATGAAAATGGGCTCCATCATCATTCAATCAGCTCATCAGCAAACATTTCAATCTTTTCAAACATGATTTTTTTAAAGCTCCAGATAGGCACAACTTTCTTTTGGAAGCTCCAGAAAGGCACAACTTCTCTTTTGGAAGCTCGAGAAAGGCACAGCTTCTCTTGTCATAAAAGCTCCAAAAAAGGCACAGCTTTCAACAGAATAATTTTTCAGCATCACACACATCTCTTCCACAATTTATTTTCCACCCAAAGTATAACCAAATGAGGTAGTACACCACCAGACATCTTCCTCCACACATAAGTTCAACTAGATCACGCAATTTTACTTCAATAAGAGCAGGTATGATAGGGAAAATTGGCTTGTAATGTGGCTAACCTAACAGACAATTCATGGATACTAGGGGCTACAATGAAGGATAAATGTAAAGGTGGGCCATAATGAAAAGGATTATTTTGAAAAGGGGGCTTCAAAAAAAAATAAATGCCTCAATCATTTAAAACACACGTACCCCGACCCTCAAGTTTTGAAAGGAATAAATCAAATTCTGGTTAAAGCAACCATGATCTGGTTCTCTCAAGAAATGAGGTGAATGAAAAGAATATGACAAAAATGGTTCAGAAGCCTCACAGGAAAGTTATTTCAAAGGTATAGACAGTGAAATATGGCATGAGATTAAAAAATCAGTGTACTTTTCATGAATTTCCAAAAGATTTGAACTTGAAAAAAATTTATTTCAGCATTCATTTAAGATCAGTTTCATGAAATAGATTGGTTCACTCATTGAAATGGGTTTCAAAAATGGTATTAATAATCATTTTAGCTCAAAATTTTCAGAAACACACCAAAAATTGAAAAATAAACAAACAAAAATTTGAAAACACACAAATTTATTTTTTTGAAAACAAACATCAAATGAAAATCCTATACTACAAAGGTTCCCTCCCCCACACTTAAATGATGCAGTGTCCTCGACGCATTCAAGTGGATTTAACATGTAAGTATATTTCTGATTGAATCACAACAGCAAGAAAATGTGAAGGAGAGGTACAACCTGATTTATTTGCAGTGCAACATTGAGTTAACCTCCTAAGTGTTTCACTCTAAAAACCTACAAATAAAAGAACAAAACAAAACATAAGATATTTATTGAAAGAAATGAAAATAGAAATAGGATGAGAATATAAGGATAAAAATTGGTTTAATCCCCCAAGTGGGCCCTGGGTTTTGACTGCCTCAAGAGGGGCAGTTCTAATAAGTTATCCCCAATCTGATGGTGGGTGAGGTTTCTTGCTCATGAACCAACAAAAACTTTTCTTTCCAGGATGAACTTCTTCCTTTTTCTTGAGGACTCCATCGATAAAATTCACCAAGTCCACCCTCATTGTAATGAGATAAAACATGCATGGTGGGGTTATAAAAATTAATGAGTCCTCCTCTTTCTTGGGTTCCACATGAAATACATCTTCTTTATTATGCAATGGTTGCTGAAGGTATGATAAATCTGGGGAAAAATCAAAGGGAATGTCAGAGTTTAATTCTATTTGAAAAAAATTAAAGCATGAAGAATCAATATCAAATTCTTCCCTTTCAAAGTATGTAGCTTGTGACTCATTTTCCTCCAGAAAATCCACTTTGATCTTCTCATGTTCTCCCTCCATTATTTTTTCAACAGGTTTGGGGAGCTCTAGATGTTCCTCCATGGATGAATATCCTTTTTCATCGTCTTCCTCCAAGGAAATACATGTGTTGGATGAATCTGAAAAATTAAAAGAAGGGGAGTTAATATTCAATTTTGTTTCACCAAAATCAAAAGGTAATGAGTTTATGAAAAGATTGTCTCCCTGATATTGTTTGTCTTCAATTGCTTCTTCAATGGGAGGTGCTTCTTGGAGTTGAATTTCCCTAGATAGAGGTAGGTAGTCAGACTCCTCTATCTTCTCTTCAAATTCCACTGCTTGGTTGGTTTCTTCCTTCAATATTGCTGAATCATCTACATTATGAGGAATAGTTGGATCAAGAAGTTCCTCACATTCATTCCAGAAGTTATCCAGATCTTTTTGATCTCCAATATGCATTTCAATAGTTAAATATTCTTCATCACTCTCCTCTAACATTGATTGAGTTCGGCTCAATGCATCTTATTTTAATTTCATCAAGGACTCCATGGGTTCTTCAACTTGAAGGATTTGTGGGGATACTTCTTCCATCAATTTTTCTGGTTCTGATTCTTGTTCAGGCTCCATTTGTTGATCCTGAGATGCATGTACTTGTTCGGAAATCCACTGTATTGAGGTCTCTAGGTTTTGAACTATTTGACTAATTCTTTCAAATTGGGATTCAATATCCTTGTGAACTTCTTCTTCTTGGTTTTGTACTTTTATCATTTCTTGATGAAATTCTGGAAAATACTCTTGAAGTTCAATTAATTCTCTTGCCAAACCCTCCAAAACTGGGTATTCAAGGTTCTCTTTAAGGTTTTCAATGAGTTCCTTGAATTCATTCTCTATGATGATTTGGATTCGAGCTCCTCGAATTTGTTTAGACAAGAAAGAAACTTTATACTCTATAGACCAAGGTGATTCAATAATTGGTTCTTGAACTGGTGGGTAATTATTCCATGAATTAAAGAAATAATCATTTGAAAACAACATGGCAAAAGATTTTTTTTAAAATTGAAAAAGTCAAATATTTTACAATTAGTTTGTGGCACTTACCTCCCCGGAAACGGCGCCAAGTTTGACGCACGCCTATCGTAGGGCGTGGCAAAACAATTTTTTCCTAAGTTAAAATGTAGTTATGTGGTTGACCTAGGATGTCTCCCGAAGAGGAGTGCACACAAAATGGGTTGTCACTTTAAAACGGGGGTAAAAATGTTGTGAACGGAAATTTGAAATTCAAATGATTGAAAAACAATGAAATTAAAAAGGTGATTAGGTCGGGGTCAGTTTCCTAATTATAATGCTATCCTTGTTCAATTTAATTCAAACCTCTTCTTCTTAGTTGATTAAAGTGAGTTTCCACAATCATTTCTTCTCACTTCCTCGGTGAAGTTGTTATTGTGAGAGAAAACCTTACCAAGATCTCGGTTTGGTCAACTCTCCTTCCATGTGTAAAATAGTTGTATTGAATATCCTTAATTGAAATGGGCAATACCCGATCGGGTTTTGTTTGTCCCAAACAATCAAGAACATTCACTACACCTTTTACACGTACTGACGATCGTCGAGTACTTCACCACTAATTCCTGGTTTATTCCATCGTATATAAACCGGAAATTAGTGGAGGGAGATATTGATTATTTTACCAAGGAAAAAATCAATAACAGAATTAATATTCATGAACGATCACACTTGATTATAAAATCCGCTATAAGAAATTGAAAACAACTTTGAAGAAGAAAGAAATTTATTCAATTGCGTCCAAGAACTCAAGCATTACAATGTAGAAACTCATCCCTTCCCCAATCACTCCAAATGTTTACCCCACCATGGTAAGGGTAATCGAGTTGAATGGGGAAGAAGAAGGCATTACAAAACTATGAAAAAGAAAATAAATAAAAAATAAAACCGAAAAGATCTTCTTCTTGGTGTCCCGGAAGGAATGGGGTGGAGAAATGGATGCCTTGAGAGGGTGGAGCTCTCCTCCTTTTATAGCCAGAATGTTTCCCCCGAATGTAGACGCGTTTTAGCCCCATTAAATGACATCTTCACGCGTTGAGCCCTTCATTAATGTTGTTCATAATTCCCTTTTCCGTGTCTCCTCAAAATTCCAGCGGATTTGGACATGTATTCCGAGAGTTATGATCGTTTTACTATGAGCATTTATTCTGTCTAGTCAGACTCTCCAAAACGAAATCCTCCGGATTAGGGTACTTTAATGGCCCCATTAACGGCCACTTCACTCGGTTCTGCCTTCATAAAAGATTCTCCAAAACTTCTTGCGTGTCCACCCACCGAATTTCACAAGCTTTGGGCCCACAGTGGATGAGTTATGGATCCCACATCAAAAATAGGAAGAACTGAAAACAGTTTTCTTGAGCCAAATTGTGAGCTTCTTTTGAGCTTCCATATGGCCGATTCAGATTTTAGTCCAAATATATTAAATGAATACCTGGATGTGTAGAATCTGAAAAAAAAAGAATTTTTCAATTTGGATCAGTGTAGATAATGTTATGGCCAAACTACCGAAATAAGTTAAAACTATTAAAAATCCAAAATGACCAATTTTTACTATTCAGCTAAAAATAACACCATTATCAAAAAAATGAAACAATTCATCTTAGAGGAACAATTTTGTGGGTTTAAAACAATCATATTTAATATAAATTAATTGAAAATATTTTCTCTATCAATTCTCCCACACTTAGCACTTGGACTCCTGGAAAAGTAAAAATCAAATCAAAACAAAATCAAAACACATATCAATGAGATCAATCAAATCAATTTCAAGAAACAAAAAGATATCATGCCTCAACAAAAACTGTTATTTCAAGTTCTTCATTTAAGATTTTAATATATTTCCACTTAATTTCTTATCCCATGCACACAAAATACCTACCTCACATGAATTTTATCTCATCTCACAAATATAAAGGCTGAACAAGACTTTTCTCATCCAAACTCACACAAGAGTCACCATAGGTTTGATAAATTCCTACTTCTCCACCCGATATGAGTCAAGAACATTTGTTCTCATGAGTACTTTTCAGGGTTGTTCTGTGGCTTCCGGTTGGTAGGATTTAGATGTTAAAAGTTCTGAGGCCGAAAAAGGAAGGCTTGGCTCTTATTGAAGCAAAATTTAAAGATTCTAATTTTCACTCAAATATGGTCTCCTTCACTTACCCTTTGATGAAAATGGGCTCCATCATCATTCAATCAGCTCATCAGCAAACATTTCAATCTTTTCAAACATGATTTTTTTAAAGCTCCAGATAGGCACAACTTTCTTTTGGAGGCTCCAGAAAGGCACAACTTCTCTTTTGGAAGCTCCAGAAAGGCACAGCTTCTCTTGTCATAAAAGCTCCAGAAAAGGCACATCTTTCAACAGAATAATTTTTCAGCATCACACACATCTCTTCCACAATTTATTTTCCACCCAAATTATAACCAAATGAGGTAGTACACCACAAGACATCTTCCTCCACACTTAAGTTCAACTAGATCATGCAATTTTACTTCAATAAGAGCAGGTATGATAGGGAAAATTGGCTTGTAATGTGGCTAAACTAACAGGAAATTCATGGATACTAGGGGCTACAATGAAGGATAAATGTAAAGGTGGGCCATAATGAAAAGGATTATTTTGAAAAGGGGGCTTTAAAAAAAATAAATGCCTCAATCATTTAAAACACACGTACCCCGACCCTCAAGTTTTGAAAGGAATAAATCAAATTCTGGTTAAAGCAAGCATGGTCTGGTTCTCTCAAGAAATGAGGTGAATGAAAAGAATATGACAAAAATGGTTCAGAAGCCTCACAGGAAAGTTATTTCAAAGATATAGACAGTGAAATATGGCATGAGATTCAAAAATCAGTGTACTTTTCATGAATTTCCAAAAGATTTGAACTTGAAACAAAGTTATTTAAGCATTCATTTAAGATCAGTTTCATGAAATAGATTGGTTCAGTTATTGAAATGGGTTTCAAAAATGGTATTAATAATCATTTTAGCTCAAAATTTTAAGAAACACACCAAAAATTGAAAAATAAACAAACAAAAATTTGAAAACACACAAATTTCTTTTTTTGAAAACAAACATCAAATGAAAATCCTATACTACAAAGGTTCCCTCCCCCACACTTAAATGATGCAGTGTCCTCGATGAATTCAAGTGGATTTAACATGTAAGTAGATTTCTGATTGAATCACAACAGCAAGAAAATGTGAAGGAGAGGTACAACCTGATTTATTTGCAGTGCAACATTGAGTTAACCTCCTAAGTGTTGCACTCTAAAAACCTACAAATAAAATAACAAAACAAAACATAAGATATTTATTGAAAGAAATGAAAATAGAAATAGGATGAGAATAGAAGGATAAAACTTGGTTTAATTTCCCAAGTGGGCCCTGGGTTTTGACTGCCTCCAGAGGGGTAGTTCAAATAAGTTATCCCCAATCTGATGGTGGGTGAGGTTTCTTGCTCATGAACCAACAAAAACTTTTCTTTCCAGGATAAACTTCTTCCTTTTTCTTGAGGACTCCATCGATAAAATTCACCAAGTCCACCCTCATTGTAATGAGATAAAACATGCATGGTGGGGTTATAAAAATTAATGAGTCCTCCTCTTTCTTGGGTTCCACATGAAATACATCTTCTTTATTATCCAATGGTTGCTGAAGGTATGATAAATCTGGGGAAAAATCAAAGGGAATGTCAGAGTTTAATTCTATTTGAAAAAAATTAAAGCATGAAGAATCAATATCAAATTCTTCCCTTTCAAAGTATGTAGCTTGTGACTCATTTTCCTCCAGAAAATACACTTTGATCTTCTCATGTTCTCCCTCCATTATTTTTTCAACAGGTTTGGGGAGCTCTAGATGTTCCTCCATGGATGAATATCCTTTTTCATCGTCTTCCTCCAAGGAAATACATGTGTTGGATGAATCTGAAAAATTAAAAGAAGGGGAGTTAATATTCAATTTTGTTTCACCAAAATCAAAAGGTAATGAGTTTATGAAAAGATTGTCTCCCTGATATTGTTTGTCTTCAATTGCTTCTTCAATGGGAGGTGCTTCTTGGAGTTGAATTTCCCTAGATAGAGGTAGGTAGTCAGACTCCTCTATCTTCTCTTCAAATTCCACTGCTTGGTTGGTTTCTTCCTTCAATATTGCTGAATCATCTACATTATGAGGAATAGTTGGATCAAGAAGTTCCTCACATTCATTCCAGAAGTTATCCAGATCTTTTTGATCTCCAATATGAATTTCAATAGTTAAATATTCTTCATCACTTTCCTCTAACATTGATTGAGTTCGGCTCAATGCATCTTATTTTAATTTCATCAAGGACTCCATGGGTTCTTCAACTTGAAGGATTTGTGGGGATACTTCTTCCATCAATTTTTCTGGTTCTGATTCTTGTTCAGGCTCCATTTGTTGATCCTGAGATGCATGTACTTGTTCCGCAATCCACTGTATTGAGGTCTCTAGGTTTTGAACTATTTGACTAATTCTTTCAAATTGGGATTCAATATCCTTGTGAACTTCTTCTTCTTGGTTTTGTACTTTTATCATTTCTTGATGAAATTCTGGAAAATACTCTTGAAGTTCAATTAATTCTCTTGCCAAACCCTCCAAAACTGGGTATTCAAGGTTCTCTTTAAGGTTTTCAATGAGTTCCTTGAATTCATTCTCTATGATGATTTGGATTCGAGCTCCTCGAATTTGTTTAGACAAGAAAGAAACTTTATACTCTATAGACCAAGGTGATTCAATAATTGGTTCTTGAACTGGTGGGTAATTATTCCATGAATTAAAGAAATAATCATTTGAAAACAACATGGCAAAAGATTTTTTTTTAAATTCAAAAAGTCAAATATTTTACAATTAGTTTGTGGCACTTACGTCCCCGGCAACGGCGCCAAGTTTGACGCACGCCTATCGTAGGGCGTGGCAAAACAATTTTTTCCTAAGTTAAAATGTAGTTATGTGGTTGACCTAGGATGTCTCCCGAAGAGGAGTGCACACAAAATGGGTTGTCACTTTAAAACGGGGGTAAAAATGTTGTGAACGGAAATTTGAAATTCAAATGATTGAAAAACAATGAAATTAAAAAGGTGATTAGGTCGGGGTCAGTTTCCTAATTATAATGCTATCCTTGTTCAATTTAATTCAAACCTCTTCTTCTTAGTTGATTAAAGTGAGTTTCCACAATCATTTCCTCTCACTTCCTCGGTAAAGTTGTTATTGTGAGAGAAAACCTTACCAAGATCTCGGTTTGGTCAACTCTCCTTCCATGTGTAAAATAGTTGTATTGAATATCCTTAATTGAAATGGGCAATACCCGATCGGGTTTTGTTTTTCCAAAACAATCAAGAACATTCACTACACCTTTTACACGTACTGACGATCGTCGAGTACTTCACCACTAATTCCTGGTTTATTCCATCGTATATAAACCAGAAATTAGTGGAGGGAGATATTGATTATTTTACCAAGGAAAAAATCAATAACAGAATTAATATTCAAGAACGATCGCACTTGATTATAAAATCCGCTATAAGAAATTGAAAAAAACTTTGAAGAAGAAAGAAATTTATTCAATTGCGTCCAAGAACTCAAGCATTACAATGTAGAAACTCATCCCTTCCCCAATCACTCCAAATGTTTACCCCACCATGGTAAGGGTGATCGAGTTGAATGGGGAAGAAGAAGGCATTACAAAACTATGAAAAAGAAAATAAATAAAAAAAAAACCGAAAAGATCTTCTTCTTGGTGTCCCGGAAGGAATGGGGTGGAGAAATGGATGCCTTGAGAGGGTGGAGCTCTCCTCCTTTTATAGCCAGAATGTTTCCCCCGAATGTAGACGCGTTTTAGCCCCATTAAATGATATCTTCACGCGTTGAGCCCTTCATTAATGTTGTTCATAATTCCCTTCTCCGTGTCTCCTCAAAATTCCAGCGGATTTGGACATGTATTCCGAGAGTTATAGCCGTTTTACTATGAGCATTTATTCCGTCTAGTCAGACTCTCCAAAACGAAATACTCCGGATTAGGGTACTTTAATGGCCCCATTAACGGCCAATTCACTCGGTTATTCCTTCATAAACGATGCTCCAAAACTCCTTGCGCGTCCACCCACCGAATTTCACAAGCTTTAGGCCCACAGTGGATGAGTTATGGATCCCACATCAAAAATAGGAAGAACTGAAAACAGTTTTCTTGAGCCAACTTGTGAGCTTCTTTTGAGCTTCCATATGGCCGATTCAGATTTTAGTCCAAATATATTAAATGAATACCTGGATGTGTAGAATCTGAAAAAAAAAGAATTTGGCAATTTGGATCAGTGTAGATAATGTTATGGCCAAACTACCGAAATAAGTTAAAACTATTAAAAATCCAAAATGACCAATTTTTACTATTCAGCTAAAAATAACACCATTATCAAAAAAATGAAACAATTCATCTTAGAGGAACAATTTTGTGGGTTTAAAACAATGATATTTAATATAAATTAATTGAAAATATTTGCTCTATCAATTCTCCCACACTTATCACTTGGACTCCGGGACAAGTAAAAATCAAATCAAAACAAAATCAAAACACATATCAATGAGATCAATCAAATCAATTTCAAGAAACAAAAAGATATCATGCCTCAACAAAAACTGTTATTTCAAGTTCTCCATTTAAGATTTTAATATATTTCCACTTCATTTCTTATCCCATGCACACAAAACACCTACCTCACATGAATTTTATCTCATCTCACAAATATAAAGGCTGAACAAGACTTTTCTCATCCAAACTCACACAAGAGTAACCATAGGTTTGATAAATTCCTAATTCTCCACCCGATGTGAGTCAAGAACATTTGTTTCTCATGAGTACTTTTCAGGGTTGTTCTGTGGCTTCCGGTTGGTAGGATTTAGATGTTAAAAGTTCTGAGGCCGAAAAAGGAACGCTTGGCTCTTATTGAAGCAAAATTTAAAGATTCTAATTTTCACTCAAATATGGTCTCCTTCACTTACCCTTTGATGAAAATGGGCTCCATCATCATTCAATCAGCTCATCAGCAAACATTTCAATCTTTTCAAACATGATTTTTATAAATCTCCAGATAGGCACAACTTTCTTTTGGAGGCTCCAGAAAGGCACAGCTTCTCTTTTGGAAGCTCCAGAAAGGCACAACTTCTCTTGTCATAAAAGCTCCAGAAAAGGCACATCTTTCAACAGAATAATTTTTCAGCATCACACACATCTCTTCCACAATTTATTTTCCACCCAAAGTATAACCAAATGAGGTAGTACACCACAAGACATCTTCCTCCACACTTAAGTTCAACTAGATCATGCAATTTTACTTCAATAAGAGCAGGTATGATAGGGAAAATTGGCTTGTAATGTGGCTAACCTAACAGGAAATTCATGGATACTAGGGGCTACAATGAAGGATAAATGTAAAGGTGGGCCATAATGAAAAGGATTATTTTGAAAAGGGGGCTTTAAAAAAAATAAATGCCTCAATCATTTAAAACACACGTACCCCGACCCTCAAGTTTTGAAAGGAATAAATCAAATTCTGGTTAAAGCAAGCATGGTCTGGTTCTCTCAAGAAATGAGGTGAATGAAAAGAATATGACAAAAATGGTTCAGAAGCCTCACAGGAAAGTTATTTCAAAGATATAGACAGTGAAATATGGCATGAGATTCAAAAATCAGTGTACTTTTCATGAATTTCCAAAAGATTTGAACTTGAAACAAAGTTATTTCAGCATTCATTTAAGATCAGTTTCATGAAATAGATTGGTTCACTTATTGAAATGGGTTTCAAAAATGGTATTAATAATCATTTTAGCTCAAAATTTTCAGAAACACACCAAAAATTGAAAAATAAACAAACAAAAATTTGAAAACACACAAATTTCTTTTTTTGAAAACAAACATCAAATGAAAATCCTATACTACAAAGGTTCCCTCCCCCACACTTAAATGATGCAGTGTCCTCGATGAATTCAAGTGGATTTAACATGTAAGTAGATTTCTGATTGAATCACAACAGCAAGAAAATGTGAAGGAGAGGTACAACCTGATTTATTTGCAGTGCAACATTGAGTTAACCTCCTAAGTGTTGCACTCTAAAAACCTACAAATAAAATAACAAAACAAAACATAAGATATTTATTGAAAGAAATGAAAATAGAAATAGGATGAGAATAGAAGGATAAAACTTGGTTTAATTTCCCAAGTGGGCCCTGGGTTTTGACTGCCTCCAGAGGGGCAGTTCTAATAAGTTATCCCCAATCTGATGGTGGGTGAGGTTTCTTGCTCATGAACCAACAAAAACTTTTCTTTCCAGGATAAACTTCTTCCTTTTTCTTGAGGACTCCATCGATAAAATTCACCAAGTCCACCCTCATTGTAATGAGATAAAACATGCATGGTGGGGTTATAAAAATTAATGAGTCCTCCTCTTTCTTGGGTTCCACATGAAATACATCTTCTTTATTATCCAATGGTTGCTAAAGTTATGATAAATCTGGGGAAAAATCAAAGGGAATGTCAGAGTTTAATTCTATTTGAAAAAAATTAAAGCATGAAGAATCAATATCAAATTCTTCCCTTTCAAAGTATGTAGCTTGTGACTCATTTTCCTCCAGAAAATCCACTTTGATCTTCTCATGTTCTCCCTCCATTATTTTTTCAACAGGTTTGGGGAGCTCTAGATGTTCCTCCATGGATGAATATCCTTTTTCATCGTCTTCCTCCAAGGAAATACATGTGTTGGATGAATCTGAAAAATTAAAAGAAGGGGAGTTAATATTAAATTTTGTTTCACCAAAATCAAAAGGTAATGAGTTTATGAAAAGATTGTCTCCCTGATATTGTTTGTCTTCAATTTCTTCTTCAATGGGAGGTGCTTCTTGGAGTTGAATTTCCCTAGATAGAGGTAGGTAGTCAGACTCCTCTATCTTCTCTTCAAATTCCACTGCTTGGTTGGTTTCTTCCTTCAATATTGCTGAATCATCTACATTATGAGGAATAGTTGGATCAAGAAGTTCCTCACATTCATTCCAGAAGTTATCCAGATCTTTTTGATCTCCAATATGCATTTCAATAGTTAAATATTCTTCATCACTCTCCTCTAACATTGATTGAGTTCGGCTCAATGCATCTTATTTTAATTTCATCAAGGACTCCATGGGTTCTTCAACTTGAAGGATTTGTGGGGATACTTCTTCCATCAATTTTTCTGGTTCTGATTCTTGTTCAGGCTCCATTTGTTGATCCTGAGATGCATGTACTTGTTCCGCAATCCACTGTATTGAGGTCTCTAGGTTTTGAACTATTTGACTAATTCTTTCAAATTGGGATTCAATATCCTTGTTAACTTCTTCTTCTTGGTTTTGTACTTTTATCATTTCTTGATGAAATTCTAGAAAATACTCTTGAAGTTCAATTAATTCTCTTGCCAAACCCTCCAAAACTGGGTATTCAAGGTTCTCTTTAAGGTTTTCAATGATTTCCTTGAATTCATTCTCTATGATGATTTGGATTCGAGCTCCTAGAATTTGTTTAGACAAGAAAGAAACTTTATACTCTATAGACCAAGGTGATTCAATAATTGGTTCTTGAACTGGTGGGTAATTATTCCATGAATTAAAGAAATAATCATTTGAAAACAACATGGCAAAAGATTTTTTTTAAAATTGAAAAAGTCAAATATTTTACAATTAGTTTGTGGCACTTACCTCCCCGGAAACGGCGCCAAGTTTGACGCACGCCTATCGTAGGGTGTGGCAAAACAATTTTTTCCTAAGTTAAAATGTAGTTATGTGGTTGACCTAGGATGTCTCCCGAAGAGGAGTGCACACAAAATGGGTTGTCACTTTAAAACGGGGGTAAAAATGTTGTGAACGGAAATTTGAAATTCAAATGATTGAAAAACAATGAAATTAAAAAGGTGATTAGGTCGGGGTCAGTTTCCTAATTATAATGCTATCCTTGTTCAATTTAATTCAAACCTCTTCTTCTTAGTTGATTAAAGTGAGTTTCCACAATCATTTCTTCTCACTTCCTCGGTGAAGTTGTTATTGTGAGAGAAAACCTTACCAAGATCTCGGTTTGGTCAACTCTCCTTCCATGTGTAAAATAGTTGTATTGAATATCCTTAATTGAAATGGGCAATACCCGATCGGGTTTTGTTTGTCCCAAACAATCAAGAACATTCACTACACCTTTTACACGTACTGACGATCGTCGAGTACTTCACCACTAATTCCTGGTTTATTCCATCGTATATAAACCAGAAATTAGTGGAGGGAGATATTGATTATTTTACCAAGGAAAAAATCAATAACAGAATTAATATTCAAGAACGATCACACTTGATTATAAAATCCGCTATAAGAAATTGAAAACAACTTTGAAGAAGAAAGAAATTTATTCAATTGCGTCCAAGAACTCAAGCATTACAATGTAGAAACTCATCCCTTCCCCAATCACTCCAAATGTTTACCCCACCATGGTAAGGGTAATCGAGTTGAATGGGGAAGAAGAAGGCATTACAAAACTATGAAAAAGAAAATAAATAAAAAATAAAACCGAAAAGATCTTCTTCTTGGTGTCCCGGAAGGAATGGGGTGGAGAAACGGATGCCTTGAGAGGGTGGAGCTCTCCTCCTTTTATAGCCAGAATGTTTCCCCCGAATGTAGACGCGTTTTATCCCCATTAAATGACATCTTCACGCGTTGAGCCCTTCATTAATGTTGTTCATAATTCCCTTTTCCGTGTCTCCTCAAAATTCCAGCGGATTTGGACATGTATTCCGAGAGTTATGATCGTTTTACTATGAGCATTTATTCTGTCTAGTCAGACTCTCCAAAACGAAATCCTCCGGATTAGGGTACTTTAATGGCCCCATTAACGGCCACTTCACTCGGTTCTGCCTTCATAAAAGATGCTCCAAAACTTCTTGCGTGTCCACCCACCGAATTTCACAAGCTTTGGGCCCACAGTGGATGAGTTATGGATCCCACATCAAAAATAGGAACAACTGAAAACAGTTTTCTTGAGCCAACTTGTGAGCTTCTTTTGAGCTTCCATATGGCCGATTCAGATTTTAGTCCAAATATATTAAATGAATACCTGGATGTGTAGAATCTGAAAAAAAAAAGATTTTTTCAATTTGGATCAGTGTAGATAATGTTATGGCCAAACTACCGAAATAAGTTAAAACTATTAAAAATCCAAAATGACCAATTTTTACTATTCAGTTTAAAATAACACCATTATCAAAAAAATGAAACAATTCATCTTAGAGGAACAATTTTGTGGGTTTAAAACAATGATATTTAATATAAATTAATTGAAAATATTTTCTCTATCAATTCTCCCACACTTAGCACTTGGACTCCTGGAAAAGTAAAAATCAAATCAAAACAAAATCAAAACACATATCAATGAGATCAATCAAATCAATTTCAAGAAACAAAAAGATATCATGCCTCAACAAAAACAGTTATTTCAAGTTCTTCATTTAAGATTTTAATATATTTCCACTTCATTTCTTATCCCATGCACACAAAACACCTACCTCACATGAATTTTATCTCATCTCACAAATATAAAGGCTGAACAAGACTTTTCTCATCCAAACTCACACAAGAGTCACCATAGGTTTGATAAATTCCTACTTCTCCACCCGATATGAGTCAAGAACATTTGTTTCTCATGAGTACTTTTCAGGGTTGTTCTGTGGCTTCCGGTTGGTAGGATTTAGATGTTAAAAGTTCTGAGGCCGAAAAAGGAAGGCTTGGCTCTTATTGAAGCAAAATTTAAAGATTCTAATTTTCACTCAAATATGGTCTCCTTCACTTACCCTTTGATGAAAATGGGCTCCATCATCATTCAATCATCTCATCAGCAAACATTTCAATCTTTTCAAACATGATTTTTTTAAAGCTCCAGATAGGCACAACTTTCTTTTGGAGGCTCCAGAAAGGCACAGCTTCTCTTTTGGAAGCTCCAGAAAGGCACAGCTTCTCTTGTCATAAAAGCTCCAGAAAAGGCACATCTTTCAACAGAATAATTTTTCAGCATCACACACATCTCTTCCACAATTTATTTTCCACCCAAAGTATAACTAAATGAGGTAGTACACCACAAGACATCTTCCTCCACACTTAAGTTCAACTAGATCATGCAATTTTACTTCAATAAGAGCAGGTATGATAGGGAAAATTGGCTTGTAATGTGGCTAAACTAACAGGAAATTCATGGATACTAGGGGCTACAATGAAGGATAAATGTAAAGGTGGGCCATAATGAAAAGGATTATTTTGAAAAGGGGGCTTTAAAAAAAATAAATGCCTCAATCATTTAAAACACACGTACCCCGACCCTCAAGTTTTGAAAGGAATAAATCAAATTCTGGTTAAAGCAAGCATGGTCTGGTTCTCTCAAGAAATGAGGTGAATGAAAAGAATATGACAAAAATGGTTCAGAAGCCTCACAGGAAAGTTATTTCAAAGATATAGACAGTGAAATATGGCATGAGATTCAAAAATCAGTGTACTTTTCATGAATTTCCAAAAGATTTGAACTTGAAACAAAGTTATTTAAGCATTCATTTAAGATCAGTTTCATGAAATAGATTGGTTCAGTTATTGAAATGGGTTTCAAAAATCGTATTAATAATCATTTTAGCTCAAAATTTTCAGAAACACACCAAAAATTGAAAAATAAACAAAATTTTTTTTGAAAACACACAAATTTCTTTTTTTGAAAACAAACATCAAATGAAAATCCTATACTACAAAGGTTCCCTCCCCCACACTTAAATGATGCAGTGTCCTCGATGAATTCAAGTGGATTTAACATGTAAGTAGATTTCTGATTGAATCACAACAGCAAGAAAATGTGAAGGAGAGGTACAACCTGATTTATTTGCAGTGCAACATTGAGTTAACCTCCTAAGTGTTGCACTCTAAAAACCTACAAATAAAATAACAAAACAAAACATAAGATATTTATTGAAAGAAATGAAAATAGAAATAGGATGAGAATAGAAGGATAAAACTTGGTTTAATTTCCCAAGTGGGCCCTGGGTTTTGACTGCCTCCAGAGGGGCAGTTCTAATAAGTTATCCCCAATCTGATGGTGGGTGAGGTTTCTTGCTCATGAACCAACAAAAACTTTTCTTTCCAGGATAAACTTCTTCCTTTTTCTTGAGGACTCCATCGATAAAATTCACCAAGTCCACCCTCATTGTAATGAGATAAAACATGCATGGTGGGGTTATAAAAATTAATGAGTCCTCCTCTTTCTTGGGTTCCACATGAAATACATCTTCTTTATTATCCAATGGTTGCTGAAGGTATGATAAATCTGGGGAAAAATCAAAGGGAATGTCAGAGTTTAATTCTATTTGAAAAAAATTAAAGCATGAAGAATCAATATCAAATTCTTCCCTTTCAAAGTATGTAGCTTGTGACTCATTTTCCTCCAGAAAATACACTTTGATCTTCTCATGTTCTCCCTCCATTATTTTTTCAACAGGTTTGGGGAGCTCTAGATGTTCCTCCATGGATGAATATCCTTTTTCATCGTCTTCCTCCAAGGAAATACATGTGTTGGATGAATCTCAAAAATTAAAAGAAGGGGAGTTAATATTCAATTTTGTTTCACCAAAATCAAAAGGTAATGAGTTTATGAAAAGATTGTCTCCCTGATATTGTTTGTCTTCAATTGCTTCTTCAATGGGAGGTGCTTCTTGGAGTTGAATTTCCCTAGATAGAGGTAGGTAGTCAGACTCCTCTATCTTCTCTTCAAATTCCACTGCTTGGTTGGTTTCTTCCTTCAATATTGCTGAATCATCTACATTATGAGGAATAGTTGGATCAAGAAGTTCCTCACATTCATTTCAGAAGTTATCCAGATCTTTTTGATCTCCAATATGAATTTCAATAGTTAAATATTCTTCATCACTCTCCTCTAACATTGATTGAGTTCGGCTCAATGCATCTTATTTTAATTTCATCAAGGACTCCATGGGTTCTTCAACTTGAAGGATTTGTGGGGATACTTCTTCCATCAATTTTTCTGGTTCTGATTCTTGTTCAGGCTCCATTTGTTGATCCTGAGATGCATGTACTTGTTCCGCAATCCACTGTATTGAGGTCTCTAGGTTTTGAACTATTTGACTAATTCTTTCAAATTGGGATTCAATATCCTTGTGAACTTCTTCTTCTTGGTTTTGTACTTTTATCATTTCTTGATGAAATTCTGGAAAATACTCTTGAAGTTCAATTAATTCTCTTGCCAAACCCTCCAAAACTGGGTATTCAAGGTTCTCTTTAAGGTTTTCAATGAGTTCCTTGAATTCATTCTCTATGATGATTTGGATTCGAGCTCCTCGAATTTGTTTAGACAAGAAAGAAACTTTATACTCTATAGACCAAGGTGATTCAATAATTGGTTCTTGAACTGGTGGGTAATTATTCCATGAATTAAAGAAATAATCATTTAAAAACAACATGGCAAAAGATTTTTTTTTAAATTCAAAAAGTCAAATATTTTACAATTAGTTTGTGGCACTTACCTCCCCGGCAACGGCGCCAAGTTTGACGCACGCCTATCGTAGGGCGTGGCAAAACAATTTTTTCCTAAGTTAAAATGTAGTTATGTGGTTGACCTAGGATGTCTCCCGAAGAGGAGTGCACACAAAATGGGTTGTCACTTTAAAACGGGGGTAAAAATGTTGTGAACGGAAATTTGAAATTCAAATGATTGAAAAACAATGAAATTAAAAAGGTGATTAGGTCAGGGTCAGTTTCCTAATTATAATGCTATCCTTGTTCAATTTAATTCAAACCTCTTCTTCTTAGTTGATTAAAGTGAGTTTCCACAATCATTTCCTCTCACTTCCTCGGTAAAGTTGTTATTGTGAGAGAAAACCTTACCAAGATCTCGGTTTGGTCAACTCTCCTTCCATGTGTAAAATAGTTGTATTTAATATCCTTAATTGAAATGGGCAATACCCGATCGGGTTTTGTTTGTCCCAAACAATCAAGAACATTCACTACACCTTTTACACGTACTGACGATCGTCGAGTACTTCACCACTAATTCCTGGTTTATTCCATCGTATATAAACCAGAAATTAGTGGAGGGAGATATTGATTATTTTACCAAGGAAAAAATCAATAACAGAATTAATATTCAAGAACGATCGCACTTGATTATAAAATCCTCTATAAGAAATTGAAAACAACTTTGAAGAAGAAAGAAATTTATTCAATTGCGTCCAAGAACTCAAGCATTACAATGTAGAAACTCATCCCTTCCCCAATCACTCCAAATGTTTACCCCACCATGGTAAGGGTGATCGAGTTGAATGGGGAAGAAGAAGGCATTACAAAACTATGAAAAAGAAAATAAATAAAAAATAAAACCGAAAATATCTTCTTCTTGGTGTCCCGGAAGGAATGGGGTGGAGAAATGGATGCCTTGAGAGGGTGGAGCTCTCCTCCTTTTATAGCCAGAATGTTTCCCCCGAATGTAGACGCGTTTTAGCCCCATTAAATGACATCTTCACGCGTTGAGCCCTTCATTAATGTTGTTCATAATTCCCTTTTCCGTGTCTCCTCAAAATTCCAGCGGATTTGGACATGTATTCCGAGAGTTATGGCCGTTTTACTATGAGAATTTATTCCGTCTAGTCAGACTCTCCAAAACGAAATACTCCGGATTAGGGTACTTTAATGGCCCCATTAACGGCCAATTCACTCGGTTCTTCCTTCATAAACGATGCTCCAAAACTCCTTCCGCGTCCACCCACCGAATTTCACAAGCTTTGGGCCCACAGTGGATGAGTTATGGATCCCACATCAAAAATAGGAAGAACTGAAAACAGTTTTCTTGAGCCAACTTGTGAGCTTCTTTTGAGCTTCCATATGGCCGATTCAGATTTTAGTCCAAATATATTAAATGAATACCTGGATGTGTAGAATCTGAAAAAAAAAGAATTTGGCAATTTGGATCGGTGTAGATAATGTTATGGACAAACTACCGAAATAAGTTAAAACTATTAAAAATCCAAAAAGACCAATTTTTACTATTCAGCTAAAAATAACACCATTATCAAAAAAATGAAACAATTCATCTTAGAGGAACAATTTTGTGGGTTTAAAACAATGATATTTAATATAAATTAATTGAAAATATTTGCTCTATCAATTCTCCCACACTTATCACTTGGACTCCTGGACAAGTAAAAATCAAATCAAAACAAAATCAAAACACATATCAATGAGATCAATCAAATCAATTTCAAGAAACAAAAAGATATCATGCCTCAACAAAAACTGTTATTTCAAGTTCTCCATTTAAGATTTTAATATATTTCCACTTTATTTCTTATCCCATGCACACAAAACACCTACCTCACATGAATTTTATCTCATCTCACAAATATAAAGGCTGAACAAGACTTTTCTCATCCAAACTCACACAAGAGTCACCATAGGTTTGATAAATTCCTACTTCTCCACCCGATGTGAGTCAAGAACATTTGTTTCTCATGAGTACTTTTCAGGGTTGTTCTGTGGCTTCCGGTTGGTAGGATTTAGATGTTAAAAGTTCTGAGGCCGAAAAAGGAACGCTTGGCTCTTATTGAAGCAAAATTTAAAGATTCTAATTTTCACTCAAATATGGTCTCCTTCACTTACCCTTTGATGAAAATGGGCTCCATCATCATTCAATCAGCTCATCAGCAAACATTTCAATCTTTTCAAACATGATTTTTTTAAATCTCCAGATAGGCACAACTTTCTTTTGGAGGCTCCAGAAAGGCACAACTTCTCTTTTGGAAGCTCCAGAAAGGCACAGCTTCTCTTGTCATAAAAGCTCCAGAAAAGGCACATCTTTCAACAGAATAATTTTTCAGCATCACACACATCTCTTCCACAATTTATTTTCCACCCAAAGTATAACCAAATGAGGTAGTACACCACAAGACATCTTCCTCCACACTTAAGTTCAACTAGATCATGCAATTTTACTACAATAAGAGCAGGTATGATAGGGAAAATTGGCTTGTAATGTGGCTAACCTAACAGGAAATTCATGGATACTAGGGGCTACAATGAAGGATAAATGTAAAGGTGGGCCATAATGAAAAGGATTATTTTGAAAAGGGGGCTTTAAAAAAAATAAATGCCTCAATCATTTAAAACACACGTACCCCGACCCTCAAGTTTTGAAAGGAATAAATCAAATTCTGGTTAAAGCAAGCATGGTCTGGTTCTCTCAAGAAATGAGGTGAATGAAAAGAATATGACAAAAATGGTTCAGAAGCCTCACAGGAAAGTTATTTCAAAGATATAGACAGTGAAATATGGCATGAGATTCAAAAATCAGTGTACTTTTCATGAATTTCCAAAAGATTTGAACTTGAAACAAAGTTATTTCAGCATTCATTTAAGATCAGTTTCATGAAATAGATTGGTTCACTTATTGAAATGGGTTTCAAAAATGGTATTAATAATCATTTTAGCTCAAAATTTTCAGAAACACACCAAAAATTGAAAAATAAACAAACAAAAATTTGAAAACACACAAATTTCTTTTTTTGAAAACAAACATCAAATGAAAATCCTATACTACAAAGGTTCCCTCCCCCACACTTAAATGATGCAGTGTCCTCGATGAATTCAAGTGGATTTAACATGTAAGTAGATTTCTGATTGAATCACAACAGCAAGAAAATGTGAAGGAGAGGTACAACCTGATTTATTTGCAGTGCAACATTGAGTTAACCTCCTAAGTGTTGCACTCTAAAAACCTACAAATAAAATAACAAAACAAAACATAAGATATTTATTGAAAGAAATGAAAATAGAAATAGGATGAGAATAGAAGGATAAAACTTGGTTTAATTTCCCAAGTGGGCCCTGGGTTTTGACTGCCTCCAGAGGGGCAGTTCTAATAAGTTATCCCCAATCTGATGGTGGGTGAGGTTTCTTGCTCATGAACCAACAAAAACTTTTCTTTCCAGGATAAACTTCTTCCTTTTTCTTGAGGACTCCATCGATAAAATTCACCAAGTCCACCCTCATTGTAATGAGATAAAACATGCATGGTGGGGTTATAAAAATTAATGAGTCCTCCTCTTTCTTGGGTTCCACATGAAATACATCTTCTTTATTATCCAATGGTTGCTAAAGTTATGATAAATCTGGGGAAAAATCAAAGGGAATGTCAGAGTTTAATTCTATTTGAAAAAAATTAAAGCATGAAGAATCAATATCAAATTCTTCCCTTTCAAAGTATGTAGCTTGTGACTCATTTTCCTCCAGAAAATCCACTTTGATCTTCTCATGTTCTCCCTCCATTATTTTTTCAACAGGTTTGGGGAGCTCTAGATGTTCCTCCATGGATGAATATCCTTTTTCATCGTCTTCCTCCAAGGAAATACATGTGTTGGATGAATCTGAAAAATTAAAAGAAGGGGAGTTAATATTAAATTTTGTTTCACCAAAATCAAAAGGTAATGAGTTTATGAAAAGATTGTCTCCCTGATATTGTTTGTCTTCAATTTCTTCTTCAATGGGAGGTTCTTCTTGGAGTTGAATTTCCCTAGATAGAGGTAGGTAGTCAGACTCCTCTATCTTCTCTTCAAATTCCACTGCTTGGTTGGTTTCTTCCTTCAATATTGCTGAATCATCTACATTATGAGGAATAGTTGGATCAAGAAGTTCCTCACATTCATTCCAGAAGTTATCCAGATCTTTTTGATCTCCAATATGCATTTCAATAGTTAAATATTCTTCATCACTCTCCTCTAACATTGATTGAGTTCGGCTCAATGCATCTTATTTTAATTTCATCAAGGACTCCATGGGTTCTTCAACTTGAAGGATTTGTGGGGATACTTCTTCCATCAATTTTTCTGGTTCTGATTCTTGTTCAGGCTCCATTTGTTGATCCTGAGATGCATGTACTTGTTCCGCAATCCACTGTATTGAGGTCTCTAGGTTTTGAACTATTTGACTAATTCTTTCAAATTGGGATTCAATATCCTTGTTAACTTCTTCTTCTTGGTTTTGTACTTTTATCATTTCTTGATGAAATTCTAGAAAATACTCTTGAAGTTCAATTAATTCTCTTGCCAAACCCTCCAAAACTGGGTATTCAAGGTTCTCTTTAAGGTTTTCAATGATTTCCTTGAATTCATTCTCTATGATGATTTGGATTCGAGCTCCTAGAATTTGTTTAGACAAGAAAGAAACTTTATACTCTATAGACCAAGGTGATTCAATAATTGGTTCTTGAACTGGTGGGTAATTATTCCATGAATTAAAGAAATAATCATTTGAAAACAACATGGCAAAAGATTTTTTTTAAAATTGAAAAAGTCAAATATTTTACAATTAGTTTGTGGCACTTATCTCCCCGGAAACGGCGCCAAGTTTGACGCACGCCTATCGTAGGGCGTGGCAAAACAATTTTTTCCTAAGTTAAAATGTAGTTATGTGGTTGACCTAGGATGTCTCCCGAAGAGGAGTGCACACAAAATGGGTTGTCACTTTAAAATGGGGGTAAAAATGTTGTGAACGGAAATTTGAAATTCAAATGATTGAAAAACAATGAAATTAAAAAGGTGATTAGGTCGGGGTCAGTTTCCTAATTATAATGCTATCCTTGTTCAATTTAATTCAAACCTCTTCTTCTTAGTTGATTAAAGTGAGTTTCCACAATCATTTCCTCTCACTTCCTCGGTGAAGTTGTTATTGTGAGAGAAAACCTTACCAAGATCTCGGTTTGGTCAAATCTCCTTCCATGTGTAAAATAGTTGTATTGAATATCCTTAATTGAAATGGGCAATACCCGATCGGGTTTTGTTTGTCCCAAACAATCAAGAACATTCACTACACCTTTTACACGTACTGATGATCGTCGAGTACTTCACCACTAATTCCTGGTTTATTCCATCGTATATAAACCAGAAATTAGTGGAGGGAGATATTGATTATTTTACCAAGGAAAAAATCAATAACAGAATTAATATTCAAGAACGACCGCACTTGATTATAAAATCCGCTATAAGAAATTGAAAACAACTTTGAAGAAGAAAGAAATTTATTCAATTGCGTCCAAGAACTCAAGCATTACAATGTAGAAACTCATCCCTTCCCCAATCACTCCAAATGTTTACCCCACCATGGTAAGGGTAATCGAGTTGAATGGGGAAGAAGAAGGCATTACAAAACTATGAAAAAGAAAATAAATAAAAAATAAAACCGAAAAGATCTTCTTCTTGGTGTCCCGGAAGGAATGGGGTGGAGAAATGGATGCCTTGAGAGGGTGGAGCTCTCCTCCTTTTATAGCCAGAATGTTTCCCCCGAATGTAGACGCGTTTTGGCCCCAATAAATGACATCTTCACGCGTTGAGCCCTTCATTAATGTTGTTCATAATTCCCTTTTCCGTGTCTCCTCAAAATTCCAGCGGATTTGGACATGTATTCCGAGAGTTATGATCGTTTTACTATGAGAATTTATTCTGTCTAGTCAGACTCTCCAAAACGAAATCCTCCGGATTAGGGTACTTTAATGTCCCCATTAACGGCCAATTCACTCGGTTCTTCCTTCATAAAAGTTGCTCCAAAACTCCTTTCGCGTCCACCCACGTAATTGCACAAGCTTTGGGCCCACAGTGGATGAGTTATGGATCCCACATCAAAAATAGGAAGAACTGAAAACAGTTTTCTTGAGCCAACTTGTGACCTTCTTTTGAGCTTCCATATGGCCGATTCAGATTTTAGTCCAAATATATTAAATGAATACCTGGATGTGTAGAATCTGAAAAAAAAAGAATTTTGCAATTTGGATCAGTTTAGATAATGTTATGGCCAAACTACCGAAATAAGTTAAAACTATTAAAAATCCAAAATGACCAATTTTTACTATTCAGCTAAAAATAACACCATTATCAAAAAAATGAAACAATTCATCTTAGAGGAACAATTTTGTGGGTTTAAAACAATGATATTTAATATAAATTAATTGAAAATATTTTCTCTATCAATTCTCCCACACTTAGCACTTGGACTCCTGGAAAAGTAAAAATCAAATCAAAACAAAATCAAAACACATATCAATGAGATCAATCAAATCAATTTCAAGAAACAAAAAGATATCATGCCTCAACAAAAACTGTTATTTCAAGTTCTCCATTTAAGATTTTAATATATTTCCACTTCATTTCTTATCCCATGCACACAAAACACCTACCTCACATGAATTTTATCTCATCTCACAAATATAAAGGCTGAACAAGACTTTTCTCATCCAAAATCACACAAGAGTCACCATAGGTTTGATAAATTCCTACTTCTCCACCCGATATGAGTCAAGAACATTTGTTTCTCATGAGTACTTTTCAGGGTTGTTCTGTGGCTTCCGGTTGGTAGGATTTAGATGTTAAAAGTTCTGAGGCCGAAAAAGGAAGGCTTGGCTCTTATTGAAGCAAAATTTAAAGATTCTAATTTTCACTCAAATATGGTCTCCTTCACTTACCCTTTGATGAAAATGGGCTCCATCATCATTCAATCAGCTCATCAGCAAACATTTCAATCTTTTCAAACATGATTTTTTTAAAGCTCCAGATAGGCACAACATTCTTTTGGAGGCTCCAGAAAGGCACAGCTTCTCTTTTGGAAGCTCCAGAAAGGCACAGCTTCTCTTGTCATAAAAGCTCCAGAAAAAGAACATCTTTCAACAAAATAATTTTTCAGCATCACACACATCTCTTCCACAATTTATTTTCCACCCAAAGTATAACCAAATGAGGTAGTACACCACAAGACATCTTCCTCCACACTTAAGTTCAACTAGATCATGCAATTTTACTTCAATAAGAGCAGGTATGATAGGGAAAATTGGCTTGTAATGTGGCTAACCTAACAGGCAATTCATGGATACTAGGGGCTACAATGAAGGATAAATGTAAAGGTGGGCCATAATGAAAAGGATTATTTTGAAAAGGGAGATTTAAAAAAAATAAATGCCTCAATCATTTAAAACACACGTACCCCGACCCTCAAGTTTTGAAAGGAATAAATCAAATTCTGGTTAAAGCAAGCATGGTCTGGTTCTCTCAAGAAATGAGGTGAATGAAAAGAATATGACAAAAATGGTTCAGAAGCCTCACAGGAAAGTTATTTCAAAGATATAGACAGTGAAATATGGCATGAGATTCAAAAATCAGTGTACTTTTCATGAATTTCCAAAAGATTTGAACTTGAAACAAAGTTATTTCAGCATTCATTTAAGATCAGTTTCATGAAATATATTGGTTCACTTATTGAAATGGGTTTCAAAAATGGTATTAATAATCATTTTAGCTCAAAATTTTCAGAAACACACCAAAAATTGAAAAATAAACAAACAAAAATTTGAAAACACACAAATTTCTTTTTTTGAAAACAAACATCAAATGAAAATCCTATACTACAAAGGTTCCCTCCCCCACACTTAAATGATGCAGTGTCCTCGATGAATTCAAGTGGATTTAACATGTAAGTAGATTTCTGATTGAATCACAACAGCAAGAAAATGTGAAGGAGAGGTACAACCTGATTTATTTGCAGTGCAACATTGAGTTAACCTCCTAAGTGTTGCACTCTAAAAACCTACAAATAAAATAACAAAACAAAACATAAGATATTTATTGAAAGAAATGAAAATAGAAATAGGATGAGAATAGAAGGGTAAAACTTGGTTTAATTTCCCAAGTGGGCCCTGGGTTTTGACTGCCTCCAGAGGGGCAGTTCTAATAAGTTATCCCCAATCTGATGGTGGGTGAGGTTTCTTGCTCATGAACCAACAAAAACTTTTCTTTCCAGGATAAACTTCTTCCTTTTTCTTGAGGACTCCATCGATAAAATTCACCAAGTCCACCCTCATTGTAATGAGATAAAACATGCATGGTGGGGTTATAAAAATTAATGAGTCCTCCTCTTTCTTGGGTTCCACATGAAATACATCTTCATTATTATCCAATGGTTGCTGAAGGTATGATAAATCTGGGGAAAAATCAAAGGTAATGTCAGAGTTTAATTCTATTTGAAAAAAATTAAAGCATGAAGAATCAATATAAAATTCTTCCCTTTCAAAGTATGTAGCTTGTGACTCATTTTCATCCAGAAAATCCACTTTGATCTTCTCATGTTCTCCCTCCATTATTTTTTCAACAGGTTTGGGGAGCTCTAGATGTTCCTCCATGGATGAATATCCTTTTTCATCGTCTTCCTCCAAGGAAATACATGTGTTGGATGAATCTGAAAAATTAAAAGAAGGGGAGTTAATATTCAATTTTGTTTCACCAAAATCAAAAGGTAATGAGTTTATGAAAAGATTGTCTCCCTGATATTGTTTGTCTTCAATTTCTTCTTCAATGGGAGGTGCTTCTTGGAGTTGAATTTCCCTAGATAGAGGTAGGTAGTCAGACTCCTCTATCTTCTCTTCAAATTCCACTGCTTGGTTGGTTTCTTCCTTCAATATTGCTGAATCATCTACATTATGAGGAATAGTTGGATCAAGAAGTTCCTCACATTCATTCCAGAAGTTATCCAGATCTTTTTGATCTCCAATATGAATTTCAATAGTTAAATATTCTTCATCACTCTCCTCTAACATTGATTGAGTTCGGCTCAATGCATCTTATTTTAATTTCATCAAGGACTCCATGGGTTCTTCAACTTGAAGGATTTGTGGGGATACTTATTCCATCAATTTTTCTGGTTCTGATTCTTGTTCAGGCTCCATTTGTTGATCCTGAGATGCATGTACTTGTTCCGCAATCCACTGTATTGAGGTCTCTAGGTTTTGAACTATTTGACTAATTCTTTCAAATTGGGATTCAATATCCTTGTGAACTTCTTCTTCTTGGTTTTGTACTTTTATCATTTCTTGATGAAATTCTGGAAAATACACTTGAAGTTCAATTAATTCTCTTGCCAAACCCTCCAAAACTGGGTATTCAAGGTTCTCTTTAAGGTTTTCAATGAGTTCCTTGAATTCATTCTCTATGATGATTTGGATTCGAGCTCCTCGAATTTGTTTAGACAAGAAAGAAACTTTATACTCTATAGACCAAGGTGATTCAATAATTGGTTTTGAACTGGTGGGTAATTATTCCATGAATTAAAGAAATAATCATTTGAAAACAACATGGCAAAAGATTTTTTTTTTAAAATTGAAAAAGTCTAATATTTTACAATTAGTTTGTGGCACTTACCTCCCCGGCAACGGCGCCAAGTTTGACGCACGCCTATCGTAGGGCGTGGCAAAACAATTTTTTCCTAAGTTAAAATGTAGTTATGTGGTTGACCTAGGATGTCTCCCGAAGAGGAGTGCACACAAAATGGGTTGTCACTTTAAAACGGGGGTAAAAATGTTGTGAACGGAAATTTGAAATTCAAATGATTGAAAAACAATGAAATTAAAAAGGTGATTAGGTCGGGGTCAGTTTCCTAATTATAATGATATCCTTGTTCAATTTAATTCAAACCTCTTCTTCTTAGTTGATTAAAGTGAGTTTCCACAATCATTTCCTCTCACTTCCTCGGTGAAGTTGTTATTGTGAGAGAAAACCTTACCAAGATCTCGGTTTGGTCAACTCTCCTTCCATGTGTAAAATAGTTGTATTGAATATCCTTAATTGAAATGGGCAATACCCGATCGGGTTTTGTTTGTCCCAAACAATCAAGAACATTCACTACACCTTTTACACGTACTGACGATCGTCGAGTACTTCACCACTAATTCCTGGTTTATTCCATCGTATATAAACCAGAAATTAGTGGAGGGAGATATTGATTATTTTACCAAGGAAAAAATCAATAACAGAATTAATATTCAAGAACGATCGCACTTGATTATAAAATCCACTATAAGAAATTGAAAACAACTTTGAAGAAGAAAGAAATTTATTCAATTGCGTCCAAGAACTCAAGCATTACAATGTAGAAACTCATCCCTTCCCCAATCACTCCAAATGTTTACCCCACCATGGTAAGGATAATCGAGTTGAATGGGGAAGAAGAAGGCATTACAAAACTATGAAAAAGAAAATAAATAAAAAATAAAACCGAAAAGATCTTCTTCTTGGTGTCCTGGAAGGAATGGGGTGGAGAAATGGATGCCTTGAGAGGGTGGAGCTCTCCTCCTTTTATAGCCAGAATGTTTCCCCCGAATGTAGACGCGTTTTAGCCCCATTAAATGACATCTTCACGCGTTGAGCCCTTCATTAATGTTGTTCATAATTCCCTTTTCCGTGTCTCCTCAAAATTCCAGCAGATTTGGACATGTATTCCGAGAGTTATGATCGTTTTACTATGAACATTTATTCTGTCTAGTCAGACTCTCCAAAACGAAATCCTCCGGATTAGGGTACTTTAATGGCCCCATTAACGGCCAATTCACTCGGTTCTTCCTTCATAAAAGATGCTCCAAAACTCCTTGCGCGTCCACCCACCGAATTTCACAAGCTTTGGGCCCACAGTGGATGAGTTATGGATCCCACATCAAAAATAGGAAGAACTGAAAACAGTTTTCTTGAGCCAACTTGTGAACTTCTTTTGAGCTTCCATATGGCCGATTCAGATTTTAGTCCAAATATATTAAATGAATACCTGGATGTGTAGAATCTGAAAAAAAAAGAATTTTGCAATTTGGATCAGTGTAGATAATGTTATGGCCAAACTACCGAAATAAGTTAAAACTATTAAAAATCCAAAATGACCAATTTTTACTATTCAGCTAAAAATAACACCATTATAAAAAAAATGAAACAATTCATCTTAGAGGAACAATTTTGTGGGTTTAAAACAATGATATTTAATATAAATTAATTGAAAATATTTTCTCTATCAATTCTCCCACACTTAGCACTTGGACTCCTGGAAAAGTAAAAATCAAATCAAAACAAAATCAAAACACATATCAATGAGATCAATCAAATCAATTTCAAGAAACAAAAAGATATCATGCCTCAACAAAAACTGTTATTTCAAGTTCTCCATTTAAGATTTTAATATATTTCCACTTCATTTCTTATCCCATGCACACAAAACACCTACCTCACATGAATTTTATCTCATCTCACAAATATAAAGGCTGAACAAGGCTTTTCTCATCCAAACTCACACAAGAGTCACCATAGGTTTGATAAATTCCTACTTCTCCACCCGATGTGAGTCAAGAACATTTGTTTCTCATGAGTACTTTTCAGGGTTGTTTTGTGGGTTCCGCTTGGTAGGATTTAGATGTTAAAAGTTCTGAGGCCGAAAAAGGAAGGCTTGGCTCTTATTGAAGCAAAATTTAAAGATTCTAATTTTCACTCAAATATGGTCTCCTTCACTTACCCTTTGATGAAAATGGGCTCCATCATCATTCAATCAGCTCATCAGCAAACATTTCAATCTTTTCAAACATGATTTGTTTAAAGCTCCAGATAGGCACAGCTTTCTTTTGGAGGCTCCAGAAAGGCACAGCTTCTCTTTTGGAAGCTCCAGAAAGGCACAACTTCTCTTGTCATAAAAGCTCCAGAAAAGGCACATCTTTCAACAGAATAATTTTTCAGCATCACACACATCTCTTCCACAATTTATTTTCCACCCAAAGTATAACCAAATGAGGTAGTACACCACAAGACATCTTCCTCCACACTTAAGTTCAACTAGATCATGCAATTTTACTTCAATAAGAGCAGGTATGATAGGGAAAATTGGCTTGTAATGTGGCTAACCTAACAGGCAATTCATGGATACTAGGGGCTACAATGAAGGATAAATGTAAAGGTGGGCCATAATGAAAAGGATTATTTTGAAAAGGGGGCTTTAAAAAAATAAATGCCTCAATCATTTAAAACACACGTACCCCGACCCTCAAGTTTTGAAAGGAATAAATCAAATTCTGGTTAAAGCAAGCATGGTCTGGTTCTCTCAAGAAATGAGGTGAATGAAAAGAATATGACAAAAATTGTTCAGAAGCCTCACAGGAAAGTTATTTCAAAGATATAGACAGTGAAATATGGCATGAGATTCAAAAATCTGTGTACTTTTCATGAATTTCCAAAAGATTTGAACTTGAAACAAAGTTATTTCAGCATTCATTTAAGATCAGTTTCATGAAATAGATTGGTTCACTTATTGAAATGGGTTTCAAAAATGGTATTAATAATCATTTTAGCTCAAAATTTTCAGAAACACACCAAAAATTGAAAAATAAACAAACAAAAATTTGAAAACACACAAATTTATTTTTTTGAAAACAAACATCAAATGAAAATCCTATACTACAAAGGTTCCCTCCCCCACACTTAAATGATGCAGTGTCCTCGATGAATTCAAGTGGATTTAACATGTAAGTAGATTTCTGATTGAATCACAACAGCAAGAAAATGTGAAGGAGAGGTACAACCTGATTTATTTGCAGTGCAACATTGAGTTAACCTCCTAAGTGTTGCACTCTAAAAACCTACAAATAAAATAACAAAACAAAACATAAGATATTTATTGAAAGAAATGAAAATAGAAATAGGATGAGAATAGAAGGATAAAACTTGGTTTAATTTCCCAAGTGGGCCCTGGGTTTTGACTGCCTCCAGAGGGGCAGTTCTAATAAGTTATCCCCAATCTGATGGTGGGTGAGGTTTCTTGCTCATGAACCAACAAAAACTTTTCTTTCCAGGATAAACTTCTTCCTTTTTCTTGAGGACTCCATCGATAAAATTCACCAAGTCCACCCTCATTGTAATGAGATAAAACATGCATGGTGGGGTTATGAAAATTAATGAGTCCTCCTCTTTCTTGGGTTCCACATGAAATACATCTTCTTTATTATCCAATGGTTGCTGAAGGTATGATAAATTTGGGGAAAAATCAAAGGGAATGTCAGAGTTTAATTCTATTTGAAAAAAATTAAAGCATGAAGAATCAATATCAAATTCTTCCCTTTCAAAGTATGTAGCTTGTGACTCATTTTCCTCCAGAAAATACACTTTGATCTTCTCATGTTCTCCCTCCATTATTTTTTCAACAGGTGTGGGGAGCTCTAGATGTTCCTCCATGGATGAATATCCTTTTTCATCGTCTTCCTCCAAGGAAATACATGTGTTGGATGAATCTAAAAAATTAAAATAAGGGGAGTTAATATTCAATTTTGTTTCACCAAAATCAAAAGGTAATGAGTTTATGAAAAGATTGTTTCCCTGATATTGTTTGTCTTCAATTTCTTCTTCAATGGGAGGTGCTTCTTGGAGTTGAATTTCCCTAGATAGAGGTAGGTAGTCAGACTCCTCTATCTTCTCTTCAAATTCCACTGCTTGGTTGGTTTCTTCCTTCAATATTGCTGAATCATCTACATTATGAGGAATAGTTGGATCAAGAAGTTCCTCACATTCATTCCAGAAGTTATCCAGATCTTTTTGATCTCCAATATGCATTTCAATAGTTAAATCTTCTTCATCACTCTCCTCTAACATTGATTGAGTTAGGCTCAATGCATCTTCTTTTAATTTCATCAAGGACTACATGGGTTCTTCAACTTGAAGGATTTGTGGGGATACTTCTTCCATCAATTTTTCTGGTTCTGATTCTTGTTCAGGCTCCATTTGTTGATCCTGAGATGCATGTACTTGTTCCGCAATCCACTGTATTGAGGTCTCTAGGTTTTGAACTATTTGACTAATTCTTTCAAATTGGGATTCAATATCCTTGTGAACTTCTTCTTCTTGGTTTTGTACTATTATCATTTCTTGATGAAATTCTGGAAAATACTCTTGAAGTTCAATTAATTCTCTTGCCAAACCCTCCAACACTGGGTATTCAAGGTTCTCTTTAAGGTTTTCAATGAGTTCCTTGAATTCATTCTCTATGATGATTTGGATTCGAGCTCCTCGAATTTTTTTAGACAAGAAAGAAACTTTATACTCTATAGACCAAGGTGATTCAATAATTGGTTCTTGAACTGGTGGGTAATTATTCCATGAATTAAAGAAATAATCATTTGAAAACAACATGGCAAAAGATTTTTTTTAAATTGAAAAAGTCAAATATTTTACAATTAGTTTGTGGCACTTACCTCCCCGGCAACGGCGCCAAGTTTGACGCACGCCTGTCGTAGGGCGTGGCAAAACAATTTTTTCCTAAGTTAAAATGTAGTTATGTGGTTGACCTAGGATGTCTCCCGAAGAGGAGTGCACACAAAATGGGTTGTCACTTTAAAACGGGGGTAAAAATGTTGTGAACGGAAATTTGAAATTCAAATGATTGAAAAACAATGAAATTAAAAAGGTGATTAGGTCGGGGTCAGTTTCCTAATTATAATGCTATCCTTGTTCAATTTAATTCAAACCTCTTCTTCTTAGTTGATTAAATTGAGTTTCCACAATCATTTCCTCTCACTTCCTCGGTGAAGTTGTTATTGTGAGAGAAAACCTTACCAAGATCTCGGTTTGGTCAACTCTCCTTCCATGTGTAAAATAGTTGTATTGAATATCCTTAATTGAAATGGGCAATACCCGATCAGGTTTTGTTTGTCCCAAACAATCAATAACATTCACTACACCTTTTACACGTACTGACGATCGTCGAGTACTTCACCACTAATTCCTGGTTTATTCCATCGTATATAAACCAGAAATTAGTGGAGGGAGATATTGATTATTTTACCAAGGAAAAAATCAATAACAGAATTAATATTCAAGAACGATCGCACTTGATTATAAAATCCTCTATAAGAAATTGAAAACAACTTTGAAGAAGAAAGAAATTTACTCAATTGCGTCCAAGAACTCAAGCATTACAATGTAGAAACTCATCCCTTCCCCAATCACTCCAAATGTTTACCCCACCATGGTAAGGGTAATCGAGTTGAATGGGGAAGAAGAAGGCATTACAAAACTATGAAAAAGAAAATAAATAAAAAATAAAACCGAAAATATCTTCTTCTTGGTGTCCCGGAAGGAATGGGGTGGAGAAATGGATGCCTTGAGAGGGTGGAGCTCTCCTCCTTTTATAGCCAGAATGTTTCCTCCGAATGTAGACGCGTTTTAGCCCCATTAAATGACATCTTCACGCGGTGAGCCCTTCATTAATGTTGTTCATAATTCCCTTTTCCGTGTCTCCTCAAAATTCCAGCGGATTTGGACATGTATTCCGAGAGTTATGGCCGTTTTACTATGAGCATTTATTCTATCTAGTCAAACTCTCCAAAACGAAATCCTCCGGATTAGGGTACTTTAATGGCCCCATTAACGGACAATTCACTCGGTTCTTCCTTCATAAAAGATGCTCCAAAACTCCTTGCGCGTCTACCCACCGAATTTCACAGGCTTTGGGCCCACAGTAGATGAGTTATGGATCCCACATCAAAAATAGGAAGAACTGAAAACAGTTTTCTTGAGCCAACTTGTGAGCTTCTTTTGAGCTTCCATATGGCCGATTCAGATTTTAGTCCAAATATATTAAATGAATACCTGGATGTGTAGAATCTGCAAAAAAAAAGAATTTGGAAATTTGGATCAGTGTAGATAATGTTATGGCCAAACTACCGAAATAAGTTAAAACTCTTAAAAATCCAAAATGACCAATTTTTACTATTCAGCTAAAAATAACACCATTATCAAAAAAATGAAACAATTCATCTTAGAGGAACAATTTTGTGGGTTTAAAACAATGATATTTAATATAAATTAATTGAAAATATTTGATCTATCAATTCTCCCACACTTATCACTTGGACTCCTGGACAAGTAAAAATCAAATCAAAACAAAATCAAAACACATATCAATGAGATCAATCAAATCAATTTCAAGAAACAAAAAGATATCATGCCTCAACAAAAACTGTTATTTCAAGTTCTCCATTTAAGATTTTAATATATTTCCACTTCATTTCTTATCCCATGCACACAAAACACCTACCTCACATGAATTTTATCTCATCTCACAAATATAAAGGCTGAACAAGACTTTTCTCATCCAAACTCACACAAGAGTCACCATAGGTTTGATAAATTCCTACTTCTCCACCCGATGTGAGTCAAGAACATTTGTTTCTCATGAGTACTTTTCAGGGTTGTTCTGTGGCTTCCGGTTGGTAGGATTTAGATGTTAAAAGTTCTGAGGCCGAAAAAGGAAGGCTTGGCTCTTATTGAAGAAAAATTTAAAGATTCTAATTTTCACACAAATATGGTCTCCTTCACTTACCCTTTGATGAAAATGGGCTCCATCATCATTCAATCAGCTCATCAGCAAACATTTCAATCTTTTCAAACATGATTTTTTTAAAGCTCCAGATAGGCACAGCTTTCTTTTGGAGGCTCCAGAAAGGCACAACTTCTCTTTTGGAAGCTTCAGAAAGGCACAGCTTCTCTTGTCATAAAAGCTCCAGAAAAGGCACATCTTTCAACAGAATAATTTTTCAGCATCACACACATCTCTTCCACAATTTATTTTCCACCCAAAGTATAACCAAATGAGGTAGTACACCACAAGACATCTTCCTCCACACTTAAGTTCAACTAGATCATGCAATTTTACTTCAATAAGAGCAGGTATGATAGGGAAAATTGTCTTGTAATGTGGCTAACCTAACAGGAAATTCATGGATACTAGGGGCTACAATGAAGGATAAATGTAAATGTGGGCCATAATGAAAAGGATTATTTTGAAAAGGGGGCTTTAAAAAAAATAAATGCCTCAATCATTTAAAACACACGTACCCCGACCCTCAAGTTTTGAAAGGAATAAATCAAATTCTGGTTAAAGCAAGCATGGTCTGGTTCTCTCAAGAAATGAGGTGAATGAAAAGAATATGACAAAAATGGTTCAGAAGCCTCACAGGAAAGTTATTTCAAAGATATAGACAGTGAAATATGGCATGAGAATCAAAAATCAGTGTACTTTTCATGAATTTCCAAAAGATTTGAACTTGAAACAAAGTTATTTCAGCATTCATTTAAGATCAGTTTCATGAAATAGATTGGTTCACTTATTGAAATGGGTTTCAAAAATGGTATTAATAATCATTTTAGCTCAAAATTTTCAGAAACACACCAAAAATTGAAAAATAAACAAACAAAAATTTGAAAACAGACAAATTTCTTTTTTTGAAAACAAACATCAAATGAAAATCCTATACTACAAAGGTTCCCTCCCCCACACTTAAATGATGCAGTGTCCTCGATGAATTCAAGTGGATTTAACATGTAAGTAGATTTCTGATTGAATCACAACAGCAAGAAAATGTGAAGGAGAGGTACAACCGGATTTATTTGCAGTGCAACATTGAGTTAACCTCCTAAGTGTTGCACTCTAAAAACCTACAAATAAAATAACAAAACAAAACATAAGATATTTATTGAAAGAAATGAAAATAGAAATAGGATGAGAATAGATGGATAAAACTTGGTTTCATTTCCCAAGTGGGCCCTGGGTTTTGACTGCCTCCAGAGGGGCAGTTCTAATAAGTTATCCCCAATCTGATGGTGGGTGAGGTTTCTTGCTCATGAACCAACAAAAACTTTTCTTTCCAGGATAAACTTCTTCCTTTTTCTTGAGGACTCCATCGATAAAATTCACCAAGTCCACCCTCATTGTAATGAGATAAAACATGCATGGTGGGGTTATAAAAATTAATGAGTCCTCCTCTTTCTTGGGTTCCACATGAAATACATCTTCTTTATTATCCAATGGTTTCTAAAGTTATGATAAATCTGGGGAAAAATCAAAGGGAATGTCAGAGTTTAATTCTATTTGAAAAAAATTAAAGCATGAAGAATCAATATCAAATTCTTCCCTTTCAAAGTATGTAGCTTGTGACTCATTTTCCTCCAGAAAATCCACTTTGATCTTCTCATGTTCTCCCTCCATTATTTTTTCAACAGGTTTGGGGAGCTCTAGATGTTCCTCCATGGATGAATATCCCTTTTCATCGTCTTCCTCCAAGGAAATACATGTGTTGGATGAATCTGAAAAATTAAAAGAAGGGGAGTTAATATTCAATTTTGTTTCACCAAAATCAAAAGGTAATGAGTTTATGAAAAGATTGTCTCCCTGATATTGTTTGTCTTCAATTGATTCTTCAATGGGAGGTGCTTCTTGGAGTTGAATTTCCCTAGATAGAGGTAGGTAGTCAGACTCCTCTATCTTCTCTTCAAATTCCACTGCTTGGTTGGTTTCTTCCTTCAATATTGCTGAATCATCTACATTATGAGGAATAGTTGGATCAAGAAGTTCCTCACATTCATTCCAGAAGTTATCCAGATCTTTTTGATCTCCAATATGCATTTCAATAGTTAAATATTCTTCATCACTCTCCTCTAACATTGATTGAGTTCGGCTCAATGCATCTTATTTTAATTTCATCAAGGACTCCATGGGTTCTTCAACTTGAAGGATTTGTGGGGATACTTCTTCCATCAATTTTTCTGGTTCTGATTCTTGTTCAGGCTCCATTTGTTGATCCTGAGATGCATGTACTTGTTCCGCAATCCACTGTATTGAGGTCTCTAGGTTTTGAACTATTTGACTAATTCTTTCAAATTGGGATTCAATATCCTTGTGAACTTCTTCTTCTTGGTTTTGTAATTTTATCATTTCTTGATGAAATTCTGGAAAATACTCTTGAAGTTCAATTAATTCTCTTGCCAAACCCTCCAAAACTGGGTATTCAAGGTTCTCTTTAAGGTTTTCAATGAGTTACTTGAATTCATTCTCTATGATGATTTGGATTCGAGCTCCTAGAATTTGTTTAGAAAAGAAAGAAACATTATACTCTATAGACCAAGGTGATTCAATAATTGGTTCTTGAACTGGTGGGTAATTATTCCATGAATTAAAGAAATAATCATTTGAAAACAACATGGCAAAAGATTTTTTTTTAAATTGAAAAAGTCAAATATTTTACAATTAGTTTGTGGCACTTACCTCCCCGGCAACGGTGCCAAGTTTGACGCACCCCTATCGTAGGGCGTGGCAAAACAATTTTTTCCTAAGTTAAAATGTAGTTATGTGGTTGACCTAGGATGTCTCCCGAAGAGGAGTGCACACAAAATGGGTTGTCACTTTAAAACGGGGGTAAAAATGTTGTGAACGGAAATTTGAAATTCAAATGATTGAAAAACAATGAAATTAAAAAGGTGATTAGGTCGGGGTCAGTTTCCTAATTATAATGCTATCCTTGTTCAATTTAATTCAAACCTCTTCTTCTTAGTTGATTAAAGTGAGTTTCCACAATCATTTCCTCTCACTTCCTCGGTGAAGTTGTTATTGTGAGAGAAAACCTTACCAAGATCTCGGTTTGGTCAACTCTCCTTCCATGTGTAAAATATTTGTATTGAATATCCTTAATTGAAATGGGCAATACCCGATCGGGTTTTGTTTGTCCCAAACAATCAAGAACATTCACTACACCTTTTACACGTACTGACGATCGTCGAGTACTTCACCACTAATTCCTGGTTTATTCCATCGTATATAAACCAGAAATTAGTGGAGGGAGATATTGATTATTTTACCAAGGAAAAAATAAATAACAGAATTAATATTCAAGAACGATCGCACTTGATTATAAAATCCGCTATAAGAAATTGAAAACAACTTTGAAGAAGAAAGAAATTTATTCAATTGCGTCCAAGAACTCAAGCATTACAATGTAGAAACTCATCCCTTCCCCAATCACTCCAAATGTTTACCCCACCATGGTAAGGGTAATCGAGTTGAATTGGGAAGAAGAAGGCATTACAAAACTATGAAAAAGAAAATAAATAAAAAATAAAACCGAAAAGATCTTCTTCTTGGTGTCCCGGAAGGAATGGGGTGGAGAAATGGATGCCTTGAGAGGGTGGAGCTCTCCTCCTTTTATAGCCAGAATGTTTCCCCCGAATGTAGACGCGTTTTAGCCCCATTAAATGAAATCTTCACGCGTTGAGCCCTTCATTAATGTTGTTCATAATTCCCTTTTCCGTGTCTCCTCAAAATTCCAGCGAATTTGGACATGTATTCCGAGAGTTATGGTCGTTTTACTATGAGCATTTATTCTGTCTAGTCAGACTCTCCAAAACGAAATCCTCCGGATTAGGGTACTTTAATGGCCCCATTAACAGCCAATTCACTCGGTTCTTCCTTCATAAAAAATTCTCCAAAACTCCTTGCGCGTCCACCCAATGAATTTCACAAGCTTTGGGCCCACAGTGGATGAGTTATGGATCCCACATCAAAAATAGGAAGAACTGAAAACAGTTTTCTTGAGCCAACTTGTGAGCTTCTTTTGAGCTTCCATATGGCCGATTCAGATTTTAGTCCAAATATATTAAATGAATACCTGGATGTGTAGAATATGAAAAAAAAGAATTTTTCAATTTGGATCAGTGTAGATAATGTTATGGCCAAACTACCGAAATAACTGAAAACTATTAAAAATCCAAAATGACCAATTTTTACTATTCAGCTAAAAATAACACCATTATAAAAAAAAATGAAACAATTCATCTTAGAGGAACAATTTTGTGGGTTTAAAACAATGATATTTAATATAAATTAATTTAAAATATTTGCTCTATCAATTTTCCCACACTTAGAACTTGGACTCCTGGACAAGTAAAAATCAAATCAAAACAAAATCAAAACACATATCAATGAGATAAATCAAATCAATTTCAAGAAACAAAAAGATATCATGCCTCAACAAAAAATGTTATTTCAAGTTCTCCATTTAAGATTTTAATATATTTCCACTTCATTTCTTATCCCATGCACACAAAACACCTACCTCACATGAATTTTATCTCATCTCACAAATATAAAGGCTGAACAAGGCTTTTCTCATCCAAACTCACACAAGAGTCACCATAGGTTTGATAAATTCCTACTTCTCCACCCGATGTGAGTCAAGAACATTTGTTTCTCATGAGTACTTTTTAGAGTTGTTCTGTGGCTTCCGGTTGGTAGGATTTAGATGTTAAAAGTTCTGAGGCCGAAAAAGGAAGGCTTGGCTCTTATTGAAGCAAAATTTAAAGATTCTAATTTTCACTCAAATATGGTCTCCTTCACTTACCCTTTGATGAAAATGGGCTCCATCATCATTCAATCAGCTCATCAGCAAACATTTCAATCTTTTCAAACATGATTTTTTTAAAGCTGCAGATAGGCACAGCTTTCTTTTGGAGGCTCCAGAAAGGCACAACTTCTCTTTTGGAAGCTCCAGAAAGGCACAACTTCTCTTGTCATAAAAGCCTCAGAAAAGGCACATCTTTCAACAGAATAATTTTTCAGCATCACACACATCTCTTCCACAATTTATTTTCCACCCAAAGTATAACCAAATGAGGTAGTACACCACAAGACATCTTCCTCTACACTTAAGTTCAACTAGATCATGCAATTTTACTTCAATAAGAGCAGGTATGATAGGGAAAATTGGCTTGTAATGTGGCTAACCTAACAGGCAATTCATGGATACTAGGGGATACAATGAAGGATAAATGTAATGGTGGGCCATAATGAAAAGTATTATTTTGAAAAGGGGGCTTTAAAAAAAATAAATGCCTCAATCATTTAAAACACACGTACCCCGACCCTCAAGTTTTGAAAGGAATAAATCAAATTCTGGTTAAAGCAAGCATGGTCTGGTTCTCTCAAGAAATGAGGTGAATGAAAAGAATATGACAAAAATGGTTCAGAAGCCTCACAGGAAAGTTATTTCAAAGATATAGACAGTGAAATATGGCATGAGATTCAAAAATCAGTGTACTTTTCATGAATTTCCAAAAGATTTGAACTTGAAACAAAGTTATTTCAGCATTCATTTAAGATCAGTTTCATGAAATAGATTGGTTCACTTATTGAAATGGGTTTCAAAAATGGTATTAATAATCATTTTAGCTCAAAATTTTCAGAAACACACCAAAAATTGAAAAATAAACAAACAAAAATTTGAAAACACACAAATTTCTTTTTTTGAAAACAAACATCAAATGAAAATCCTATACTACAAAGGTTCCCTCCCCCACACTTAAATGATGCAGTGTCCTCGATGAATTCAAGTGGATTTAACATGTAAGTAGATTTCTGATTGAATCACAACAGCAAGAAAATGTGAAGGAGAGGTACAACCTGATTTATTTGCAGTGCAACATTGAGTTAACCTCCTAAGTGTTGCACTCTAAAAACCTACAAATAAAATAACAAAACAAAACATAAGATATTTATTGAAAGAAATGAAAATAGAAATGGGATGAGAATAGAAGGATAAAACTTGGTTTAATTTCCCAAGTGGGCCCTGGGTTTTGACTGCCTCCAGAGGGGCAGTTCTAATAAGTTATCCCCAATCTGATGGTGGGTGAGGTTTCTTGCTCATGAACCAACAAAAACTTCTCTTTCCAGGATAAACGTCTTCCTTTTTCTTGAGGACTCCATCGATAAAATTCACCAAGTCCACCCTCATTGTAATGAGATAAAACATGCATGGTGGGGTTATGAAAATTAATGTGTCCTCCTCTTTCTTGGGTTCCACATGAAAAACATCTTCTTTATTATCCAATGGTTGCTGAAGGTATGATAAATCTGGGAAAAAATCAAAGGGAATGTCAGAGTTTAATTCTATTTGAAAAAATTTAAAGCATGAAGAATCAATATCAAATTCTTCCCTTTCAAAGTATGTAGCTTGTGACTCATTTTCCTCCAGAAAATCCACTTTGATCTTCTCATGTTCTCCCTCCATTATTTTTTCAATAGGTTTGGGGAGCTCTAGATGTTCCTCCATGGATGAATATCCTTTTTCATCGTCTTCCTCCAAGGAAATACATGTGTTGGATGAATCTAAAAAATTAAAATAAGGGGAGTTAATATTCAATTTTGTTTCACCAAAATCAAAAGGTAATGAGTTTATGAAAAGTTTGGCTCCCTGATATTGTTGGTCTTCAATTGCTTCTTCAATGGGAGGTGCTTCTTGGAGTTGAATTTCCCTAGATAGAGGTAGGTAGTCAGACTCCTCTATCTTCTCTTCAAATTCCACTTCTTGGTTGGTTTCTTCCTTCAATATTGCTGAATCATCTACATTATGAGGAATAGTTGGATCAAGAAGTTCCTCACATTCATTCCAGAAGTTATCCAGATCTTTTTGATCTCCAATATGCATTTCAATAGTTAAATCTTCTTCATCACTCTCCTCTAACATTGATTGAGTTCGGCTCAATGCATCTTCTTTTAATTTCATCAAGGACTCCATGGGTTCTTCAACTTGAAGGATTTGTGGGGATACTTCTTCCATCAATTTTTCTGGTTCTGATTCTTGTTCAGGCTCCATTTGTTGATCCTGAGATGAATGTACTAGTTCCGCAATCCACTGTATTGAGGTCTCTAGGTTTTGAACTATTTGACTAATTCTTTCAAATTGGGATTCAATATCCTTGTGAACTTCTTCTTCTTGGTTTTGTACTTTTATCATTTCTTGATGAAATTCTGGAAAATACTCTTGAAGTTCAATTAATTCTCTTGCCAAACCCTCCAACACTGGGTATTCAAGGTTCTCTTTAAGGTTTTCAATGAGTTCCTTGAATTCATTCTCTATGATGATTTTGATTCGAGCTCCTCGAATTTGTTTAGACAAGAAAGAAAATTTATACTCTATAGACCAAGGTGATTCAATAATTGGTTCTTGAACTGGTGGGTAATTATTCCATGAATTAAAGAAATAATCATTTGAAAACAACATGGCAAAAGATTTTTTTTAAATTGAAAAAGTCAAATATTTTACAATTAGTTTGTGGCACTTACCTCCCCGGCAACGGCGCCAAGTTTGACGCACGCCTGTCGTAGGGTGTGGCAAAACTATTTTTTCCTAAGTTAAAATGTAGTAATGTGGTTGACCTAGGATGTCTCCTGAAGAGGAGTGCACACAAAATGGGTTGTCACTTTAAAACGGGGATAAAAATGTTGTGAACGGAAATTTGAAATTCAAATGATTGAAAAACAATGAAATTAAAAAGGTGATTATGTTGGGGTCAGTTTCCTAATTATAATGCTATCCTTGTTCAATTTAATTCAAACCTCTTCTTCTTAGTTGATTAAAGTGAGTTTCCACAATCGTTTCCTCTCACTTCCTTGGTGAAATTGTTATTGTGAGAGAAAACCTTACCAAGATCTCGGTTTGGTCAACTCTCCTTCCATGTGTAAAATAGTTGTATTGAATATCCTTAATTGGAATGGGCAATACCCGATCGGGTTTTGTTTGTCCCAAACAATCAAGAACATTCACTACACCTTTTACACATCCTGACGATTGTCGAGTACTTCACCACTAATTCCTGGTTTATTCCATCGTATATAAAGCAGAAATTAGTGGAGGGAGATATTGATTATTTTACCAAGGAAAAATCAATAACAGAATTAATATTCAAGAACGATCGCACTTGATTATAAAATCCTCTATAAGAAATTGAAAACAACTTTGAAGAAGAAAGAAATTTATTCAATTGCGTCCAAGAACTCAAGCATTACAATGTAGAAACTCATCCCTTCCCCAATCACTCCAAATGTTTACCCCACCATGGTAAGGGTAATCTAGTTGAATGGGGAATAAGAAGGCATTACAAAACTATGAAAAAGAAAATAAAAAAAAAATAAAACCGAAAAGATCTTCTTCTTGGTGTCCCGGAAGGAATGGGTTGGAGAAATGGATGCCTTGAGAGGGTGGAGCTCTCCTCCTTTTATAGCCAGAATGGTTCCCCGAAGGTCGACGCGTTTTAGCCCCATTAAATGACATCTTCACGCATTGAGCCCTTCATGAATGTTGTTAATAATTCCCTTTTCCGTGTCTCCTCAAAATTCCATCGGATTTGGACATTTATTCCGAGAGTTATGGCCGTTTTACTATGAGCATTTATTCTGTCCAGTCAGACTCTCCAAAACGAAATCCTCCGGATTAGGGTACTTTAATTGCCCCATTAACGACCAATTAACTCGGTTCTTCCTTCATAAAAGATTCTCCAAAACTCCTTGTGCATCCACCCACCGAATTGCACAAGCTTTGGGCCCACAGTGGATGAGTTATGGATCCCACATCAAAAATAGGCAGAACTGAAAATAGTTTTCTTGAGCCAAACTGTGAGCTTCTTTTGAGATTCCATATGGCCGATTCAGATTTTAGTCCAAATATATTAAATGAAGACCTGGATGTGTAGAATCTGGAAAATAAATAATTTTACAATTTGGATCAGTGTAGATAATGTTATGGCCAAAATACCGAAATAAGGTAAAACTGTTAAAAATCCAAAATGACCAATTTTTACTATTCAGCTCAAAATAACACCATTATCAAAAAAATGAAACAATTCATCTTAGAGGAACAATTTTTTGGGTTTAAAACAATGATATTTAATATAAATTAATTGAAAATATTTTCTCTATCAACAATTCATTCTCGTTTTGGAGTGGTTGTCTAGATCGACCGTAATTTGATTGTATCTTGAATATCTATCTAATAAATAATAGAAATTCATGACCTTATAGTATTTCAAAAATTTGTACTAGAATGGATTGCATAAAATGATCTATTTAGGTTTCCATATTGAGTTCACTATAATCGACGCATACTCACTATCCACTGATGGTTGGAGCAGAGGTCAACTCATCTTCTTCCTTTTTTACAACAATTAGGCTTCCGTTCTATAGAATGACATGTAAAAGAATAACCAATTCACTATCAAATATCAAAAAAAATTATTCTAGATTCAATATGTTTTAGCACTTGTTTCTTAACCACAACTTTCATTGGTGGGGTGATTTTCCTCTGGGGTTAGATCTTGTCTCTAGCACCATCTTCCAACAAATATTTTTGGGTGAAAATTATGGGGATGATCATCTTAAGTCTAGCCAATCTTGAAGAAATTGGGTTTTTTGTACCTTTTTATGACTTAAATCAATTATTCATAATAATTTTTGGGTTATCTTTGAGGTGATAAAGTTTTGTTGACTTAATCTCAATGAACGAGTACTTGAGTGTTCCCATATTTAGTTATAATGATGGTGTATTAATAACAGAGGGTATGGATAGTGGGATAATATCCCTTGGAAATGGTTTTAGGTAGTTTTCATTCTCATGATCACTGCCTTTATCTTAATCAAGGGATATGATATCTCTATCTCCTTCAATGGTTATACAATCATCTATGTGATAAGCACAAAATATGGTTTGATAGTATAAATAATCATTTCCTTTCTTAGTATCATTTTATAAGCTAAAAAAACTTTTTTATCTCCAAATATGAATATCAGTCTCCCTTGGTTAATGTCTACTAACACCTTCCCAACAGCTAAAAATGGCCTTCTTAGAATAATTAGATTGTATCCTTCTTATTCCATGTATAAAATTAGGAAATCTCCAGGAAATATAACCTTTCAAACTTTATGTAAAATATAATCATGAATTCCTAGAGGGTACTTGATTAATTGGTTATACGATTGATGTGCCACTCTTATTTATTTTAACACTTCAAGACCTAGATTCTATAAGACACTAATTTTCATGGGATTTATTCTCATTCCTAGATCAAATAATTATTTTCCAATGTTGTATTCCACTATCTTGTATGGAACCGAGAAGCTTCTAGGGTCTCTCATTTTAGGTGGAAGATTTAGATGAATGATATAAGAGAATTATTCATTTAAATAAATGAAACCTAAGACTTTCATCCTATTATTTGGAAATAAATTCTTTCAATAATTTGTCATAGGTAGGTATTCGAGTGATGGCATTAGTGAAGGGAATGTTGAGGTGTAATTGTTTGAACATTACTAGAAACTTATTCTTTTTTTCTTTGATCTTGACTTGCCTCATTATTTCTAGGAATGTTAGATGTGGTTTGTACAATGGTTTTCCTACATAAAATTCTTCATTTTCTATACAATATTTTGTTGGTGTTTTTGTAGTAGATTATGATTATAGACTTGTTCCTTTAACACCTTCCTTTTTTTCTATCATAATTTTCTTAATGATGACAATCACGAATTCCTTTTGTTCCTTTAAATTATTTTCTTCCTCTTTTCATGATTGATGAAAGTACACAATTATTCCAATCCTCAGAACTACTACCTTTTCCTCTTTTATTAGGTGCATATCAGTGTTATAAAGAAATGTGATCTATAGTTGGTTAGATAAGGTCTTATATATTTTTCCCATTTGATGCTCTGGTTGTGTAGTGAAACCTTGTGGGTTGTTATTTCAATTTATTAGTTTTTTATCCTTTGATTTAATTTATGCACGAAGGTAGTGAGAAGGATTTAATTATTAGTCTATAGTTTTAGGACTTGTTGGTATGGTCTTAGTGAAACATGTTGATAATGATACTGTTTTGATGGTGGAGACTATTGATCTCCTAGAAAAAGTTGTTTGAATTACTACTAAGGTCGAGGATCTAAACATCATGGTGAGTACCTAGGTGGTTTTTAATTCCTAGGTTGTATCTATAAACTCCTATTTTAAAAAATAACCTTGGTTTTTCAATGGATACTACCGAGTCCGCCTCTACTAATAGTTTTGATACAGTTGATATTAATTGGGATGCTACTATTGATCTTTTTTGAATGTAAAAACCCAAATTACACTCCAGAAATTAGGGTTATTCAATTCATGCCCTGCTGTCTTAGTGAGAATGCATACCTTTGCACATTTTTTAGTACTAAATTTCCCTCTTAGGAGAAATAGGGGGTGGTGGTGTAGTAGGAAATTGAAAAGACTATAGATTCTTTGTCAGGGATTCTACTCATGCTGTTAGGTGGGTTATTTTCTCCACCTCATGAATTCCACGTCTAGGAAGTCCTCTATCAATTTTCTAGTGACCATAAATGTGGGATTCTTTATCAAGAATTGATCAGACCCCATTGAGAATCTTAAACATAAGTTTCCCATCAGTGGTGGCATCTACTATAGTTTTTAAGGCTGGTTGAAGTCCATGATAGAATTTCTGCAATTGAAGACACACATCTAGTCCCTGATATTGGAAATTTTAGGTTCGCTCCTAAAATCTATCAAATCCCCACCCAAATTATTCTCTTTCCACATAGGAGAAGTTTTAAATGTTATTATGGAGCTTCCAAATCTATATCAGAGGGATGTATTTTCCCAATAACATTTTAGCTAGTTCTTCCCAAGTCCGAACTCACTTGGGAGATTTAATTTCTAGTAAATAATTATCTCGGTCAGATAGGGAGAATAGAAATATAGATAGTATTATAATATCTCATGACATTCCCTAGTTGGTAAAGGTATCACAAACCTTTAGAAAGTTATGCTGTTGTTCATGGGGGCCTTCACATTACATCCAAATGAATTGAAACATGTTTTGGATCATGTGAATGAGTCCAAGATTAATTTCGAAATTGTGAACCTGAATTGGTTGGCTCACAATCTTGTACACAACACTAATAATGGAGAAAAATCCATAATCCATAATGGTGTGATCATGAAACACTATTCACTAACCCTAAAATTTAGGTGGAACATATTGGGTGTCTTGAATGTGTGGTGGTGAAATATTGTTATGCTAAGCCATTGTGGAAGATCAACATGCAGTAATTGATCTCTAGAAATCAGGATTCAAAAGATTTTTTTATTGCATGTCCAAGCATCTTGAGCAAGTTAGGGGTCCCTAAAAAACGCACTCTCCATAAAATAGAGAGGGAGAGATAGATAGTTCATAGGTATTCCCAAATAATAAAAATGTAAAAGTAAATAGGGATGGAAAAAAGAAGAAAGGGGGATGGTGAGGTAATCTGAGCTTTGATTCGAAGGCTACTATGTCTAAAAAATAGTATTCCCCAGATATAGTGCCAAAATGTGACACAACTGCACGCATCCTTTAATTCACATGGACATTGATCATATTAGAAATTTATAGTCCCAAACTACAATTACTACTATGGTATAGTAAAGTTGTAGTGTGGGGTTGAACCCATGAGGATCAATGGCAGGTTAGTATCCAATTGAATGAAACCATTTATAAGGATTCCTCAATTTCACTCTTTTGGTTTTGTTTTTAATAAATCTTGGTAGTTTAGATTTAACTTAGATAAAAAGGAAGGGATCCGGGTCAATTTTAAGGCTCTTGATAGAAGACAATCCTATATTTATATTTAGATAGTCCTATGGATTAAGGTTTGAAGTTGTGTAATATTCACTAATTGGTTTTAGCCAAACTAATTGGATATAAACTAGATATAATGATACCATGGTCATGGTTTATCTAATAACTAGGTTTCATTTCACTTAGGTTCTATGTATAAAGCATCAATGGCTTATGGTCATAGTCCTGATGAACTCTAATTAGGTTAGGTTCATTAAGTTTCACTTCACATGGCTAGGATTGTGCAAAATATTGTGATGGAAAATTATTATTATACTAATTAATTTTATTAGGGTTTCCAAGGTTCAATATATAGATTCATTATCCCAAAAAACACACCTACTCTCAATCCCTAACCCTAGGTGGATTTTAATCACATGTCAGTGTTCATCAAAAGAATGGAAATAGTAAACATGTTATGGATAATTATGAAATAGTACATAAATATACAATCCAAGAATAAAACAATTAATAATAAAGATAAAAAAATTGAATTAAATGAAAAATCAATAAAAAATTCACTACACAAAATAAATAATGAATAATGTTTCTATAATTAATGAACAAAAAAACCGGTGTTAAAAATGAATGTTGAATGAAAACAGAATCACAAATAATGTAGAACGAGCATAAAATAGTTGTATATTGACCAAGAACTTTAAATTATTCAGAATAAAAATTAATTTAATGAATTAAAATGGGTTTATAATGGAATCATATGAAGACGAGAGAAAACTATGGAAGAAAATGAGGTAAAAAAAATTATGTATGGTGCTCTTTACGTGTTGGAGTTTACATGACATATTAGTCCTGAACATCATGTATTGGCCTAAGTGACTTTTATACTAAAATATACATGTTGTGTAATTTGTCTGTTCATCATATAGACAAGATCCATGATTCCCTCTAAAGAATCGGCTCATATATTTAACCAGCTGAAACTTTAAACTTTTCACATCATAAAATCTCCACACATTTTGTTTGTAATTCAATTTTAATGGGATTTTATTCTCTAAAATATTCTTATTGTGTAATTATTGTACATTTAATGTACTGGCTTCACATTATGTAAAGGCCTCATGGGATGGTTTGTGGCATTGACGACTTGCTATGAATGAGGTATACACGTCATGTATTATGTACACATCATGTAATGCCTGTTTTTTCAATTTTTCAAAACTTCTTCCTTTGAGTATAAATGTCTAATTTCTAGGAAAACAAACCAAAAACCATTGAAGTATCAAATAAAACATGAATAAACCTTAAATAATTTTATCCAATATGTTTATTTTATCTTTATATGAATAATATACAATTTTATAGGGTCCTATCATGGAATAGATTGCTCAATTCATCACTTAAAATACATGGAACCAATTATGGTACTATCTCTGGCCATTCATAGAATCACACTCAATTTTGTATCTCATTTTCCCAATTCTATAGCAATGAGATAGTCTCACCCTAGTAAACACCATCGGTGAGAACACTAAAAAATATTCAAACCACACTGGTTAAAATAGGTATAGTTTAATAAATAGACATACTTAATTATTTTATCCATCACCAAAAAATCCCCACACATTTTTTAAATATCCATTTATTGTTTAAAATAAGTGCACTTCTTGAGGTTTGATAAGAGTCTAATAAAACTACTTATATGAGAATCACAATAAGAGATCCACTTGTGGTTCTCATTCAGATTTGTATTACCTATATAACCACTAATACATTCTAAAAAATATATGTATAACTATATATAAAGTATTATTTGGAAACACCTAAATCATACATGGATTTATCCTCTCATCCTAGATCACTCCATCCCCATCCATTCTCAACCATTTCAATTAGAGTCATATTAAACATTTTTAGGTACCTTACTCTATAATGTGTTTATTATAAGTAATTATAAAACAATTAAAATTATTTAACACAATTAATACATATTTTATTATACTAGATATTAACCAGGAATAACCATATGAGTAGTTTAACAACACCACTACCATAAGAAATGAGGTGAAAATAACTCATGGAATATACTAGATCCCATTACAGACCAAATCCCTAACACTAAATATCCATTTATAAAATATTTACTCCCCAATTTTATAGAAAAGAAAAAAGAGAATGGTGTAGAGAATTAGTAGTATTGAAAAAGAATTAAACCTTATGAATTTAGTATTTCTGAAGATCCCACAACCATGATATGAAAGAGAAATATCATATCGACCAAATTATAACATGATCAATTAGAAATGGTAATTAATTATTTAAATGTAAATTATTGGATTTCGAGAATAAGAAGAGGTCATTAAAAGGAAGGGAAAGGTATAAGAAACATCTATCACTAAGGATCCTAACTATAAAAAAATTGGATTAACGGGAAACAATGTGATAATTAGAGGTGGGGGGGGGGGGTGAAGCTCAACCACCCATCTATTTAAAAATAAAATAATTACAAAATATGATTGGGTTCTAAGTTTAAAAATATAAAATTATTATCATATACTTTATCGAAAATAAGTATGCCTATAATTAATTATGCACCCTATCCACAATCACCAACCACTCTGTGATCCACCAGGTACCCATTATAAGGCACTGACCAACCAATGTCATAGGTCTATGAAGAAGTCACATAGTACATCCATCATATTCTAAATACAAAAAAACAAGATACCCAATGGATCATTGTTTCTACCAGCCAACATTATCACCCTCATAGACACCTAAAATTTTCTATGATCCCCATCCACCAAAACTACCCACTCGAAAACATTCCTTAAAACATTTAAAACATGTTAAAAATTAAAATTTATAATCCAAATTAGAAATAGTAAACTAGAACATGTTCCACGTTAACTAAAACCCATAATTCCTTCAAATCCACTAATATTAAATAGTGAAGGTTTTTACACACTTTTTATTACATTGATATAGGGAGGTTGATAAACAACCAAAATCTACAGTATTTATTCTTGAGGAGGCTCCGAACTAAGACCTCCCAAATACAACCATAAGGATGAAACCACTAAGACGAGCCCATTGGGCTTATTTGACTCACTTGTTCATTATATTATATATATGTTTTTAATTATACGTCATGATTTTTTATTTTTAATGTAATTAATTGGTTTATCTTTTGATTCTTTTCTTGAATTATCTTTGATATTAATATTTATATTTTTTATACAATGTTTATCAAATTTCATGAATTTTTCATATTTTTATTCCTTAATTATTGATAATAGATAAAATTTATAAAAGTATCGGAATGTTCCCAAAAAGAACCCACGGTTTATATACAAAATCTTATGTCCCAATACATAGGGTAATGAGTTCCTAAATGTAAACTTAGGTTCTATCACAAGAGCATCTCAAAAGACCTAGTCTTAAACTGCAAATATTTTATATTTCATTTGATATTATATTTTAGTTATATATGAATCCATAAATCTAATAATTACACAATTTTAATTGGTTATTAAAGAATAAAAGGTTATTTATATTTTATTAAACTATATTAAAGGATATATAAATTTTCTAAATGTTTGATATTTTGTCTGAATCTCTATAAAATTTCTAGCATAGTTTTTTTTTCAAATTTCATATTGAGTTCTCATTTGTTTAATGTTGACATCATGAGATACATATACTGGATTGATGTGATAATTGATGAATTGGAAATTTTAATGATTTTTTCTATATAGTTTGACAAGTCCAAATAATAAATCATTAATTATAAACCATAAAATTTGACAGAATCTGAGGCATTAGTACTACTATTAAACTATAACTAAAGACTGCATAATGCAAATTGATTCTCCTTATAACAATAATTATAGTTCCTAATTAATAAATTATTTCCATAAAATTTATTATAATTTTCTATGAATTTATTTTTTATTCTTTTTATATATATATGATATCGTTTTTTAATAATACAATGATTTTTAAATCATATAATTTTTAAAGTTATGGGACTGACATTGGAATACAAATGTGAAGGTGAATAATGTACATAACATAATGTCAAGTGAAATTGAATATATATATAAATTTATGAAAACTTTTTTGGATTAATCATTGTTAAAAATTACTATGTGATAGAATTATAGTGTAGTTGTAGTATGATCACTTTGAATTATAAGGGAATAAAATGTGATTCCATTTCTTAGTGATTTATTAAAGTACCGAGAGAGGAACCATTTCTCAGATCTTTTCATTATAACATCGAGAATGTTTTATCTTATATTGAGATAAAATTTGACCTCATAATTTTTTATCTTTATCTCAACATGGAAACACAAGACCCCTAGGTTAATCTCTATATATAATATCCCATGATTTAAAAACATATTATTGATTGGGTATATGACATGCATCCCCAAGCCTAAACGAACCATAAAATATTATTATTTAAATATCATCGTTTTAATCTAGCTGTTGAATTTTTTGATATTAATATTACATAAAAAATTATGAAATATATATAAATAACCTAATAATTAAAAATGTATTTATTAATTCATCAGAAAAGAGAACTAAATTTTTATTAAATCTATTTTATTCTTTAAAAATACATTTTCTTCAAAAATGATTTTATTTATTTTTTGTGAAAAAATAATTATAATTAATTATGTGACCTTTTATAAATTTTATTTGATTAAATTATTTAATTTTTTAAATCATGATATTAAAATTATCTTTCTATAAAATACTAGTATTTTTCTGAAAAGATTTATTTTTTCAAGAATAGTGAAAAAATACATATTTTTAAAAAACTGCCAATTTATTTTCATTAAAAAGTATCATTATTTTTTTAATTTGATATAAACATAACAAAAGTATTATTTAATTATATATAATCTAATTGACATTATTTGATTCATCATTATGCCTGATTTTGGTATAAGTGCATTTTGGGCTTAAAAATTCATTTTCCTAAAAATCTATTTTTTTGTAATTTATACCACATCTAGTTATTTAGTTTTGATGTTTGAATTAAATATTTAGAATAATTTGATCAAAATTTGGTAAATAGGACAATTTTATATTTATACTTTATGAATAATAACCATATTAATTTGGGATACCAAGGTACAGGGTAAACCAGGTAATTACGAAAGAAAAATTATATGATAAGGACTAGAAAATGACCAAAATACTTTCTATAATGTTATTATATTATTCCATTTCTTACATAGTCATCCCATATTTGGTTATATATATATATTTTTTAATATTTTAATGTGACTATGACCTTTATTATATTTTCTGTAAAGAAAATTAAAAATAGGATACACTCTAGTGTTTAATAACTATAATATTTTTAACATTAGAATAAACAAAGGATATATTAAGTTATAAATATTAATTTTAAATATTAATCATTTTCCTTAATCATTTTAATTTATTTTTAATTTTTATTTTAAATATAATTACCTTAAATTCTTATGCAATGTTGTCATGATAATTATTCAATTAATATATAAATATAATAAATGATATTAAAAATATTATAAGTAATATAATTTCAAAGGATTAATGTGATGAATGAATGTAATAGATAAAAATAAAATTTTATTGATGAATTAAAATTTTTTATTCTAATTTCATTTGTTTTCTTGGTGTTATTAAAGTCAAAGTAAATTAATAGTTCTAAAATTGACATTATTGATATTTAATGAAACTAATATTTTTTTAAATGACACAGATTTTGTAAAAATACTATAATAATACAATTTATCAATTTATGGTTGAAAATATCATATATGGTTCATTTTTAGGCCGTTTTTTCATTTATATTAACTATAATGACCCTCAAAGTGTAAAAAGTTTTGTTATCACGGTATGTATGAAAAGGTTAAGAAAGTGTTAAAACAAAAATATACGTTTAAAAATGTGATCCAAATAGATCAAAATTTTATTATATAGATTATTTATTCCCATACTCTTTTTATCTTTATTATTATCAGTTTTTAGGTATTTTTATAGCAAAATTAATTTATATTAGTATAATATTTTTGGAAATTCAAAAAGTTCCCCTCCCCTCTTTTATAAAAGGGGACCTCTTATTATCAATTATTCACACCTGAAGAAATATTTTTTTTTTGAAAATATTTTAAAAAATAAAATACTAACATGTTTAATCATATTATAGAGGACTTATTTTGTTAATTGAATAAATATTAGAGTTATTACGGTGTAAAGAAAAGAAAATTGTCAAAAAAGTGACATAGTCTTTTACCAAATGTTTTGGTTTTATTTTTTATTTCACATCATAAAAATATTATTTAACCACAAAGATATAATAAAATTTGTATCTACCATATACTAAGATATTATTATGTTAATATAATGACAAATATCCATATCTAACCTCCATTAAATGGTAACGAAATCCATAATTTATGCGTACGGTAAACTACCACCTCATGGGCCGATATAATTCTTTTTCTATCACCTTCTATCACTAATGGTAATAATGATGGATTTAATGTGTGTATACATATATATTATTCATGAAATATTAATAAATATGTAGAAATAATATATCATTTATTTTATTAAATTTCCATACACTAAAAATGAAAACATTTTTTCCTACGTATGAGTGGACTACCACCTCCATGAAGCGACGTGATCCGTTTTTAATTAAACATAACATGGGTAATTTATATAAGTATATAAAAAAAATAATATAATATTTATGATATTTTTATCATTCTTTAATGATATAATAATACTTAACTTCTTTACATAATGATCATTGAAAAATTGAAATGTTGCTCATGTGTACATACAACCCACTATCTCTATGATTATAACACAGTTCATTATTCAAAACCATATTTAACAGTTGTATTTAAAATGTATATTTTTTTTACAAAATTGATAATTATTTCATTATTATTATTCTGGATATTATTAAATAATGACCTCTTTGACCACAATAAACCTACCAAATTCATTTTGGAATAATAAACCGAATATCATAGAAACATTTGACATAAACAAAAATGATTAAGTAGTTATATACAAAATGATATTCAATAAAAAAAAGAAATAATAAACTTGAAAAATGTTTCTTAATAAAGTTATTAAATTAACATAAGTTTGTTATTCAAGAATATAAACACCAGTCATGATGAGTCCAACTCTATGTAAGGGAAACACTAACTTAAAACCCCATTTTAAATGTTATAGCAATTTAATTTAAAAATATTTATCTTCCATACCAATGTTTATAAAAATATTTTATGAATTTATTTATATGAAAATAAAAAAACAATAAAGGTTAATTTATTCTAATTTCATTCAATGTATTTCAAAAAGGCATATTAAAAAAAAATTACTTTCTTTATAAAAGACAAAAATAATGTTCTATTTAAACATATACACCAATAATAAATTTTATTATCAGTCTAACCATTATTTTATGTTTTTATTCCTTTAAATTCTTTCATGATTTATTCATAGAAAACCACAATTTCTAATTTTCAAGGTATTTTGATATTGAAAATTGTATTTCTAAAATAAAAGGGTATTTGTATATCCGAAAGTGTTTTAAAAATGAGGTTAAAAGAGTTTTTCAAGTGTTTTATTCATAATATGGTCCTTGGAAATTTTTCTGGAAGGTATGATCCTCATTATTTCTCATAGGTGAAACCGATATAGCTTATATGATGGGTTAACATAGATTTCACTCCAATACATTAGGTAATGATTATGATTTCTAGAGAATTATATTGTAAGTTATCGGTCTAGTTATTAAAATTATAAGGGTCATTTTAAGGGTTATATAAAAAATAAATGATGATAATTTCCTAAGTAACCAATATGAATTCTATAATCTTGCTAACGATTTTTCTTAGAAATAATTTGATTTCAAAAGGAAAAAAATTATTATTACCCTTTTTAGATAAAAATATTTATTTTTAAGAAATTTTTTTATTGGTTCTCAGGTTTTTTAGAAACCCATTTGATTATGATTTTTCAATTTATAATTTATTATAAATTTTTAATGAAAAACATTGGGAATGAAATATGTTTTCATTTCAAAGTAAATGAATATTGAGATCAAGGTTTATTATGTTTAATAAAAACTTCCTTTTTGATATCAAGGCATTAAGGAGTAATAAAATGTTTCTTTCTCATTTTTATGTCCCTTACTATGCTCAACTTTCTATTACTATTTTTTAAAATGCTTGTCACATGGTTTAAATATAGGTAAGAGAAAAGGAGATGTCAAGTTGAAAGTCATGAACGTTTTTTCATGAAAATAAATAATGTTTTAATTTAAAAATATTATATTATGGTAAAAATGGATACTTATTAGAATTTTCTAGATTGTAAAATATGGTATTGTTATGTAAGAGTTTGGACCTACTTTTCTAAACCTAAAAGATAATTTATAATGAAATAAATCGAATTCTAGTATAAATACACCCATTTATGTGATGCTTAAGGTCATGTCCTTATAGTTCGTGTCATAGAAAAGGATAGAATACAAATCCTAGAAACCCTAACATGTTAATATTGGATGCAGTATAGATCTCTAACCAAGGACTTTATGTGTAAAGGGCTGCCACTAGTGATGGTGGTAGCAGTCCCGCCTTGGAGGTGTAATATCCCATGATGTGATTATATAAGTATCAATTATATCGAATTTTTAATAATTCATTACCATTGTAGTCGGTATTTGATAAATATTTTGATAAATTTATAGATTATTATGTTTTAATTCAAGGTTGTCTTAGTATTTATGGATATACTCATAGGTTTACAACTTTAAGGTTGATCATAAGTTTAAAGTCTTAGAAACCCCTTTTGAGGTTTTATATGATGAATATTGAATTGATTAATAATATTTTTGGATTTTTGATTTTAAGGGTAATTGAATTAGTTATAAAGTATTTTTGGGTTAAATAATTATGTGGTAACACATTTATATTTTAAAATAAATACTATGTTTGATAGCGTATAAGATATACAACATTGAGCTTAAACAAACACAAATATATTATTATTTAAATGTGGCCATTATAACCTAGATATTAATTTTAAAGGTATGAGTATGTATAACTGATTTATGAAATAAATATATAGTAATTACGCAATATGAATTTATTGGTTGAACTTATAAAATAGTCATCCAATTTTTTAGTAAAGTGATTTTATTATTCAAGAAAATATGTTTTCTTCAAAAATATTTTTTATTATTTTTAATGATTGAATTTTATAATTAATTTTTGGATGTTTTAGAAAATTTATTTTATAAAATTAATATCATTTTTTAAATAAACACATCAAAATAAGTTTACAATGAAATTTTAATAATTTTTTGAAAAATTTAACTTTTTATTGAATAGTATGCAATCTTTTTGAAAATATGTTATCTTTTAGGATATCATGAAGGCATAATTATGATATAAAAATCACTAAACTAATGGAATGAATCATGTATGTAATTATAATATAAATATCATACAAAAATAATTAAAAACATTTAAATTTAATTTATTTCAAGATAAATACGAAAATCATTTTTAGTACTAATGTAGTGCTTTCACAGCACTAGAAAAGTAAAATTCATTATCTTATTGATTATAATTGAGAGGTAGAAAATATTTTTAAGACCTTTATATAAAAATATATTATATAAATTATGATTTATACTAATAATTTTTATTTTTGGAGTTATATAAGAAGAATATTATCCAAATGATTGTGCAATGCTTGTACAAGGCAAGAAAAGTCAAATTAATTAAGTAAATAAGCTTTCTTGACATGGATATGAGTAAATATATATAATTTTAAAAAATATAAATTATTATATTGAGAATAATTAATTTATTTTTATTATTTTAATTTATTTTTTATTTTTATATATTAAATAAGCACCATAAATTTTTATACAACACTTATGCAGTCCTTGTGTAAGAAGAAGAAAAATCAATGAATGTAATTTAAAAACTCCAAAATTTAAATGATAAGAATCATTAGATGACCTAATAACTTGAATAGATCTTATTTATTGAGTATATATTGACAATAATCCTAAAATGTTCTAATTTATGACATTTTAGAGCGACTTTGATGATATTAAGTCCCTTATAGTATTTTATTTAATAAGAATCCAAACATTTCACACTATTGTTTTTATTAAGTATAACATTATATGTGGTTATACAGAATATATGTTCAAGAATAAATATTATTTTTAAATATAAAATATTTATATTCATCACTTTATTTTTTTTTTTATTTTTACGGAATAAAAAAATACCTTAAAAGCTTTTACAATGTTGATACAATATTTATTTAATTGATGGAAAAATAAAATAAATTATATTAAAAACATTTAAAAAAAATATAATGAGATATTTAATGTGATCCAATAATTCTATATATTAAAATGAATTTTATAGTATATTATTAAATAGTTTTTTTGAATTTTACATGTTGTATTGATGATTTTAATGTTAATGTAATGAATAGTATAAATTTGAAAATAATGATATTTTAGGGGATTAATAGTTTATTAAATTATCTAAAAATTATGAAAATATTAAATAATCCAAAATTAGATAATATATGTTCTGAAATTTCACCCCAATTCATTTACAGTATATATGTAAGTTTTTGGATCTAGTATAGTCATATTATATTTTTAATACTTTGTGGAATTCCAAGAATACCCATCCATTCTCTTATAAAAAGGAAACTCTTCTTCTTAATCATATAAACATCAAAAATATTTTATTTTAGAAAATACCAACCAAAATAATTTCATATAATCACTACCTTAATTATATAATACTTTTTTTAGTAAGAAGATCATCCTAGGGGATCTTAAGTTGTTTTTTAAAGGAGGATTTCCAAAGAAGAGGTATTGTTTTTATCAGCAAGTTTTAGTTTTTTTTCTTATTCAATATCCCTAAATCCTTATTAAACCATAGTAAATTAACAAATAAATTATCCTAAACTCACTAATACCCGGAATTCTCAGTCATAGGCGAGCCTCTGACTATTTATTAATAAAGAAAAAAGCATCAAGGAAGTACAATAAGGCAGAAAAATAACTAGAGCTCGTCGAAATCATACCCATCGTGACATCCATTTTAAATTTCTTCCTCCGCCGTAGCCAACTCCCACTATGAGATTTCATAATGCATAAGAACCTTGGTGTATTTCCTTCGTAGATTCAACTTTTCTAACACTAAAAACTCCTTCGAGGATTGCATAGCCCGACTTTCCTTTGCAACATAAGATCTAGTCGACACTGACCTTGGAAGAGAAGAGTAGTCCTTTCTCGTCCATCGTTGTGTTGGTATAGTTATAAAACCCTCACTCTCATGCACCTTTATCCTCCCATCCTGAACGACATCACTATAGGAAGGCCGGACAACACCACTATTATTTTTTTATCACTATCTGATACATTTCCCCACTTTCTAGAGATGTGTACCTCTTGGTAACCCTCATTCAAGCCCCGATCCTGCTGAACTTGACTGTTGGAGTCAACCATGTCAAGACATTATGGTTGCTCCACAATATTCAACATTCCACTCTCTCCAATTACATTATTAGAGAAGTCATGCTGTAACTTTACGCCTTCCAGCCTTTTACCATTCTTCTTTACATGAGAGGTCTCCACATTATCCAGTTCAAGAAAACGGTTACTAGTGGAAACCGTGATAAGCATTGCTTCAGCAACATCTTCCCTCCCTTGAATTTGTTCAGCACAAGCATCCTCCACCTCTAATTCAAAGACAATTGAGCCCACATGCTGTGCAGTCTGCACTTTCATCTGAAAATCCCCATGCACTATGTTTACAGGGTTGATATCTGCAGCCCGGACCATAGCATGCCGAGGTTTCTCATCATCCACTATCCGAACATTGGAAATTATCTTCTCCTGAACACCATCACCAACTGATTCCACAGGATTTGAAATAGTGCAGGCTATCCCTGCATCTACTTCGGAGCGACCGAGCCCACTCCCCTTGTATTCCCTCACAACACCTTCATCTCCCTTATCCTGACAAACCGAAACAGATTGTGTATCATCTTCATACCTGCTACTCAGATGGACTTGAGTTCGGCTCAAGAAATCTAGACCCCCTACATCATCTACTCTGTGCATGCCCCAAGCAGATCCAAGCATACGCTCAATCCCATCACCATTGTCCAACCTTAACTCCCCAGCACCAATAGCTGACACCACCTGACCATTGCCCATTATCTGCTCCAGGACCGCTTCCTGCACATTCCCCTGAGAAACAATTTGGACGTCATTATGCTGTGACATTCCCGCACCTCCCTGCACATTACACTTGACCAAAAGATCCTCCCTTAGTCTGCTAAACACCCTGGACACCCCAGATTCAGTTGATGACCCATGGACTGCTTCTCCTTCTCAGATCCAGAAACATCCCTTGCAACCGCATGACACACTGCTGAAACGTTAGCAGCCCGCTCCTTCTCCACTAGCCGCAACATTTTCTGCTCTCGACCCTTGTCCTCTCTACCCGCACCCAAACTCATTAAGTCATCCTCTCTGGATGCTTCAGAGGCCATGCCACTGTAATATATCAATGTTCATTATAATGATGTGATTAATTACAATATATTATTTTAATGGAATATTTATAAATCTAAAAATGTAATATATAATTTAATCTCTTACCTTTCCATACAGATAAATACGATAACATCATTCGTGAGTATGTGTGGAGTACCATCTCTACAATGCGATGTGATTCATTTTTCATCACCACATCACATAAATGACAAATATAAGTGTATTTAATGAATTAATATGATATTTGAGATTTAATTATAATTATGAAAAGATATATTTATTCTTACCATCATTCTATAATGATTATTGAAAAATGGAAACGTTATTCATGCGTATGTAAAACCTTCCGCCTCCATGATTATAACATAGTTCATTTTTTATTACCATGTTTAATAGTTGGATTTGTAATTATAAATGATTTATAAAAATGATAATTATGTCATTAATATTATTCTATAGAAGAGGAAATTCTGATCTCTTTTACCCCAATCAACCTATCAAAGTCATTCTAGACTAATGAATCAAATATTATCAAATCATCTGATGTAAACTTAAATAATTAATTAATTGATATAACATTGAAATAAGTGTATGAAAAGGAGTAATAAACTTGAAAACGGTTCTCAAGAAATTATATAAGTTACCTAAGTATATTATTCAAAAATATAGTGAATTTACATAATGAGTCAGACTTTATATAAGAGACACTTTAATTAAAATCCACATTTTAAATATTTTAATGATTTATTTAATAAATATTTATTCTTCCTATAAATGTTTTTAAAATTATATTTATGTTGGAATTTATATGGAATATTTTTTAAAAAAATAACATTTCAAATTTCTCTCACTTTTTTTCCAAAATGATTTTTATGGTTTTATATAATGTATTTTCATCTAAATATCCTCTTTTAAAATTCATATTTCAACCTTTTTTTACAAAATAAAAAATAATGTCTTTTACTTATATAGAATGAGAATATTTTCCCACCTTTAAGATTCCTTGATGATTTATTTCTTCTATTAAAAATTTTCATTGTCATTTTCAAAGAAAATAGCTTCATTATTATGTGTGTGTCGTTCAGATTCTAAAATTTTTTATAAGAAAATTGTGTTTTGAAAGCCGAAAGTTCTTTAAAAATGGGTTTAAAAGAGTTTCCAATGGGGGTTTTCATGACATGGTCCGTGAAAATTATTTATGATGGTTTCACTCAAATAGAGCTCGGTGATCCTGTTATAACATATACAACTGGTGCACCCAAATAACATATGGTGATACTGTTATAGCTTATATGATTGGTGCACCCAGATAAAGCTCCAATGATTTTGGTAATGATTTTTTTATCAAAAAAATATATTGGAAGTCGATCATATGGTTTTTGTAATATTATGTTTTATATAAGTTTTCTATGGTGTTGATTTCCCATGAAACCTACATGAATTTAATATTCATGCTAATAAGTTTTCATGGAAGTCATTTTATTTTAAAAAGGTAATATAATTATCTTTTTAATATGTTGATTCATTTTATGAGGTTAAATGGTATTTTTTAGGAAAATGTTTTTATGGGTTTTCATTGGACTCACAATTTTCTTCTCTTATGTCCCTTAATGAGATTTTTATTCTCATATAATGTTTTTAAAATATTTTTCATAGGTTTTAATGGATATGAGGGCTAGTATGTATTCATATCATAATTTATTTCATGATAACTAGGAAAATTACTTTCAATAATGATGTAGTGCATACGTATCACTATAAAAGTAATGTTTAGTGTCTTATAGATTATAATTGAGAGGTAGAAAGTCTTTTCATGACCATTATTTTAAATATAATCTATAAAAGATTATTTAGTCTGATAATTTAAAATTATAGAGTCCTATAAAAATAATATTATCCAAATTATTGTGCATTAATTGCGTAAGGAATGAGAAGTAAAATTAACAATTTACATAAGTTATCATGACATGGACATGAGTCAATATACAAAATAAAATAATCTATTAGATTACATTTAACCGAATTAATTTAATTTTTATGATATTAATTTATTTTTATGGTAGTAATTTATTTTGAGTAAGTACCTTAAATGCTTATGAAACACTTATGGAGTGCTTGTCCAAGAAGAAGAAAAATCAATAAAATGATTCTTTTTTAACAAATATAAAATTAAAATGAAAAGAACCATTAAATGAACCAAAAACATGACAAAAATATTATTGTATGAGAATATCTCAACCATAATTGTCAAAAGTTATAATTTACAACAATTTTATGCGACTTGGTTAAGATTATGAATTTTATAGTATTTTATTTAATGAAAAGTCAATGATGTCATACTTTTGTTTTTAGTAAGTGTAATATTTCTAACTTGTACTTATGTAGAACATATGTTTGAAAATAAATAATATTTTTTAATAAAAAATATACATCTTTATAATTTTAATTTATTTATTTTTTTAGGGAAGAAATTATTACCTTAAAAGCTTGCACAACTTAAATGCAGTAATTATTTAATAATTGGAAAAATCAAATAAATGATATTAATTTTTTTAAGCAAATATAATTTGACATAATTAATGTTATATACAAATTTTCTAAAATAAATTTATATTTATATGATATAATTAAATATATATATATATATATATATATATATTTGTTATTTTCATGATGTTATTAATGTCAAAGTAATGAATATTATAAAATATGATAATAATGATATTTTATGTAATTAACATTTTGTTAAATTATTTACTAATCATAAAAATATTAATTAAACCCAAATTAGATAATAAATGGTCTAAAAGTTCATCCCATAGGAATTTAATATCAATTTGTAAGTCTTTGGATCTATAATAGTCTTATTATAACTTAATATTTTGAGAAATTCCAAGAGCGACCCTCCCCTCTTTTATAAAAGTGTACATATACTTCTCAATACTACACAATTAAAATTATCTTTTATTAAAACTATTAAAACCCATATATATTACTACAATTCCTACCCTCATTATATAGACCTTATTATTTGTATATCCTCAAACATAGATGTATTATGTTGTTAATGAAAGGAGGTTGTCTAAAGAAGAGGAATCATTTTTAGTCAAACGTTTCTATTTTATTTATTCTTACACATCGATAGAAGCTTATTATACCATGTTAAAATAAAATATACAGTATCATTCATATACTTATATCTTATTATTTTATTGTAATTAAATTTATTCATCTCCACTTCTATCAAATAGGAAGAGAATTCACTATCCCTGTGTACGATAGAATACCACTTCACAAATCGATGTAATTAGTTCTAAATAACCATCCATCAATAATTGTTATAATTATGGAATTAATATTTATATATGATTTTAATGAAATATTTATCATTACTAAAATATAACATATCATTTACATTCCTACATTTCTGTGGAAAGAAAAATGATAACTTCATTTGTGCGTAGGTGTGGACTACCTCCTGCATGAAGTGATGGGATTAGTTTTTCATCATCACATCAAATGAATGATAAATATAATTACATTTAGTGAATTAATATGATATTTAAAATATAATGGTAATTATGGAAAGAAAAAATTATACTAACCTTATATTTATAAGTATTATTGAAAAATGAAAACGTTAGTCTTGCGTACGTATGCCTACCATCTCCATGATTATAACTTAGTTCATTTTTCATAACCATATTTAATGGTTGGATTTAAAATTATAATTTATGTATAAAAATTAAAATTATTTCATAAATATTATTTTTTAGATTATTCAATATAGATATCATTGACCACAACCAACCTACCGATGTCATTCTGGACTTATGAACTGAAAATCTTCAAAAGCATCCAATGTAAAATTAAATAATTAAGTAATATTTATAACATGGTAATAAATGAAGATAAATTAAAAATAAATTTTAAAAAGGTTATAAAGAAATTAAATAAGTAAAGTAAGTATATTATTTAGTAAGATAGAGAATGTACGTTAGGAGTCAAACTCAAAGGAAGAGTCTCTTTAATTAAAAAACATAATTTTATATGTTTTAAAGATTTATTTTCTAAATATTTATCTTTAGTTTACATTTTTTTGAAATAATTTTTATGAATGTATTTATATGGGATTGAATGCTTTAAAAGTGTAATTTTCTAATTTTTCACCAATTTTTTCAAAAAGGTTAATTTTTATGGTTTTATGAAGGTGAATTTTTTTTTTGAAAAATATTATTTTAAAGTTCCTTTTTAAAATATTTTTACAAATGTGAAAAGGTATTATTTTTTAACTTATAAATCATGATCAGATTTTATCATATTCATGAAATTTTAATGATTTAATGTTTCCTTTATGTTTTCATAGTTCTTTTAAATGAAATCAATTACATTATTATGTGTGTTGTTTTTTGATTTTAAAAGTGATATTTACAAGAAAAGGGTATTTTGATATCTTAAGGTGGTTTTAAAATTATTTTAAAATAGTTTTAAAGGGATTTATTCACTATATGGTCCTTGTATATTATTTATGATGGGTTCACCCAGATTGCACTGGGTGTCCCTATTTCAACTTATACAATGTGAGTACCCAGATAACACTAGTTGAGGCCATTATAACTTATATTATGGTTATACAAATATAGTACCTAAATACGTTGGATAATGATTTTTTATAAATAATTATATTTGAATTCATCCATATGGTTTTTCCAAATTTTAAGGGTTCTTTAAGGGTTACATGGTGATGATTTCCAAATAAACGATATAAAATCATTACATATTATGGTGTTTTTGAACTAGAATTAACATTATTAAAATTCTAAGGGTCTTTTTAGTTGACAGTTTTAGATAATTAGAAAAACCTCTTATAAAGTAAACCCATATGTTACAAGTAAGAACTTATAATCAGTATCCATTTTTTGAATAAAAAAAACTTTTAAAATAAAACATGGTTTCTTTTCAAGATAATTGTTTATAATCTTCATCTTGTCCTCATCCTTTTCACTAAACTTCCATAAACCCTATGAAAAACATTTTTTATATCACTCTCATAAGAATCCATTTTTTAAAACATACCTTTTTACCCTAAAAACTAAATCAAATTTTCAAAAAGACCATTTTATTACCTTTTTAAAATAAGATGATATCCATGAAAAATCATATTTAAGTATATAATAGTTATGTAGGTAACTTGGTAAATCATTTTCTATATCACTCATATAAATGGATTAGCTGAAATGGTCAACCTCTAACTTCAGAGTAACCAATGCATTGGAGGTTATAAAGTAACCAACCGTCCTTAGATTATCATAAAAACACCACCATTGGTTTATTATAGAACCAAAAATCATAAAAAATAATGCACAAGAACCATATCTTAAAAATAAATCATGAAAAACTTTCATTAATAAAATAATATTAAATAAAATAACCTTTTTATATTAAATCACATATTTTTTAGAAAATTGTGGACAAAAAATGAATAATATTTTATATGAAAATAACCATGTTAAATTGTAAAGGATTATTTGAAGCATTAAAAAGTCATGACTGTGAGAAAATATGATCATTTCATTAAATTTATGAAAACATTGTTGTATTAATTTTTTTTAAATTAAATAAAAGAATAACTTTAAAAGAATGATTCTTAAAAAGAAAGTCCCTTACATCAAAAATTTTAAAGATTCCATTTTGAAAAAAATTTAGAGTAATTTTAAATAAAACGTTTTAAATCACAAATTTCCATAAATATAAATTCATCAAAATAATTTTACAAGCATAGATATGAAGGAAAATATGCATTAATGAAGGAAAATTGAGGCAAAGTCCATTACCTCACACTTCCTTTTGAATGAACATGATCTAACCTCCTGTATAGTGGTTTTAAACATGATATTAACTTATTATAGAACCATATTTTTATTTATAGTATCATATATTATCCTCACATAAGATATTATCATATATTTGTAATTAATATTTAATTTTTTTCATTATTTTAGATGTTATTTTCCTTGATCTCGAATTCTGGATTTATCATGAAAGTTACAATTTTTGTACATTTTATATAGTTCTATAATATGATAAATAAAAATCATGTCATAAATATTATAATTTTGAACAATTATAAAAACAATCTTGATATATGTTTATGAAAATTTTACTATCTAACAATCATGGAGAAGGAAGGCTATACATATACATGAGTAAAGTTTCCATTCTCTCGTTATCATTATGGAAAGTAGGTAAGTAATATTTATATTTCCATAATTATAATAATATTATATATAAAATATTATATCTATAATAATACTTATATATATCATACATATGGTGTGGTGATGAAAAGATAATCACATCATTTCAAGATGGCAGGAGTCCAAACATACATGAACGATGTTATCATTTTTCAATGTAAAAAAGGAAAATGATATATTATATTGTAATAATGATAAATATGTTATTAATATAATAATTATTTCATTTATATCCCATATATTATTAAATTTATCCTTACCACCATACTTGTAAATCATTAGTGAAAAATGAATCACATCTCTTCATGAGGGAGTAGTCCACCATACACATGAGTGACGTTATCGTATCCCCTACAAAATGAAATGTTATGGGTTATATATAAAATAATTAATAAATATATATAATTATTTTTTAAATATCACTTATATAGTTTAAATCTATCATCATATCCAACTATAAACAGTTGTACTAAAAAAAATGACATCAGTTTTCAAAATGCTCTTTGAAGAACATTACCTATTCTTTCGGTAACCTCCTTAGGTTTTCACAGGAGCATTAAAAAATTTGATTTATAACCAAAATAAGGCTTATATGATGTGGTTATGTAATTTGGTATTTTATTCGAGAATTAATTGTCTGAACTAAAAGGGTTTGAAAATGTGAAGAAGAGAGGAGAGTTGGTGGATTTTTCTAAGTGAGGTACATGGGACACTTGTAATTTTTGAAATGAAAAATGGGTAACTAGGTTTTCAGATAAAAAGGGTAAAAATTGACACTTATCAAGAATTATAAATTTTAGGTCTATAATTTCGATATAAAATATGTTTTATAATGGTTTTTATTTCATTTTAAACCATATATTTTTTTACTTTAACCCCCCGACAAATCCATTATTACATTCACTGTGATAATTTTTTTATCTGTTCAAAAATGATTGTGGTAAAAAATTAATACAAACTAATTAGATAGTATAAATTATTCTTATTCCAAATATTTAATCACTTTTTTGAAATTTAATTTATAGAAATTAAAAAATTTAATTTGAAATTAATCCTGTAGACGTGGCGAGAAAGCATGATTTTTAAGAGAAGATATTCAAAAGTTTATAATGTTTTTATATAAAAATTCATTATAAAAATTATTCCAATTTCATAAATTTGACTAATATATATATAATTGAACTTATTTTACATTAAAATCAATTATAAATAAAATTTAATATTATAAATAATTTAAATGAAATGGTAGTTTTCAATTAAAAATCATTATTTTTCACTATTTATCAAAAAATGATACTTTGTGAAAAATCACAAAAATCAATCTTAGTATAATTTTTATATGATGATTTAAAAAATTAATTTCATTTTATCAAATAAATTTTATGAAATTGGTAACAATTTATATTAAAATATCTGTTCAAATTCTGATTAAATCGTCTTTTAGAAAAAATATTTTTTTTCTAAAAAACATTTATTTTTATTTTAAATGAATCTTATTTTACTGATAATAAATATATAACCATTGAGTTTATTTTTATATGTTTAAAGAATATATGATTCATAATTTAGTTGGTAAAACTAATACCAGCCAATTTATCAACTAGGTCATAAAAGTACATAATATTATAGATTATTTAGGCTCAGGGTTGCATGTTCCACAAGCTATCAAAGAGATTAAATTAATAGAAACATATATTTTTTGGGTTTTTTAAGATCAATATTGTGTGTCACTTATGATATTGAATAAAAAAAATTCATTATGAATTTTATATTGTTGTATTTAGTTTTAAAGATACTTACATAAAAATATATTCAATTTATTGATTTGGGAACTATTAAAATTCAGTCTATTTATTATTATGATATTGAATTTAATTGATTACATAGTAAATTTTATAGTGAATTTTTTGACCATCAAAATTATTCCTCCAGTTTGGTTATAGTCATGTTATACCTTTTATTAACATGGAGAAAATTATTGTTGTTCCATATATTGTAATTATAGTATGGATAATTATTGATAAGTTGAGTTCATATTTTTTAACCATACACCTTATTTTCTATATGGTTTATGATAATTTTATCGATTTTATGAAATGAGGAAAATTATTGACATTATTGGTGATTATTAATAGCTTATAGAGGTTTATTTTGTGTGGACATTACATATTATTTATTGTATAGAAAACTATGTTTTTATTTAGCTTGCGATTCCTTAGGGAATGTAATGAAATGTGTTGTTGACTCTTATGGTGAATGAATTGGAAATAAACATTTTATTGGTAGGGATTGGAATTATATATCAACATGATGCACTAAAAATTATGATTAGAAAAAATAGCTATAGTTTTGGTGAATAAATTCCCTATATTATTATTGTATATTGGAATAGAACCGTGACAACATGTTCTTGAAGTTAACAATTACACATTCCTTTAGTAGGAGATAAATATTATTGATATCCATGTTTTAATTTATTTTCATGGATATTTTATTCTCTCAGTTTCATTTTTATATGGAATTATTCATATTATTTGGTCCTTCGATACTATGTATATCTTGTTTATGTTACTTACAAATTACATTATATGTTTCACTTACTAAGTGTTTCAGATCACCCCTTTCTTATGTTTACATTCCCATATTTATGAAGATAAGTATTACACATGTTATGTTTTAAGGATATAATGTGTGAAAGAATTTGTGGGAGATTTTGATGACTCATTATGTAATATTCAAATTCAAATATAAAGAAAAAAATATCTATTTGATACAAAGAATGTGATCCTTATTAGTTTATGTTTTCCCTAATTCTAAAAATATATAAACCTAAAAAAATCATTGAGATGTAAGAGATGAAATAATAAGTTTTTATTTTATAATTATGTATGGTTATATCCAAGGTCATATATCTAGTATCCAAGTGAGTGTATAAAATAAATTTTTATGGAATTATATCCGAGAGAGTTGGTTTAAGATGTCACAGTTGGAATCAACATAGGTTTTAAATAACATTTTAGATTAGGATGTTTTTTGTTGATAATTTAATGGTTGATATATTAGGGTTGATCGTAATTTTAAAGGTATAGGTCACTATTTTTTTATATTATATGATTTAATGTTAAGGTAATAATGCATATTTTTCTTGGGGGTTATGATAAGGGAAGAACAGTGAAAAACCTAGGGATACGTCTATGGGAGAATTCAATGTACATGATAACATCTCACTATTTTGATAATATAGTAATTGTCTGGATATCCTAGATCTTACTTCCCTATACAGAAACATCATGTTGATGTAGGCTCTAACACATATGTTCATAGGGGTAATAACCCTTAAATGTGTGGATTGAGTATTAAATCAATCTTCAGCTAGTGCATGACAAAGAGGCCTAATTGCACAACTAATTTAACATACCCTCGAGATATAATATTTTTAATCACATTCTCTTTTGTAACTATTTTGATGTTTTTTAGTATGATGTTAATGAAATAGGTTAGAAAACATAATAGAAAAATTACCATGGATAACAATGGATTGAACAAAGAGATTCATAGTTTGAACCGAAATTATCAAATGTTAAAAAAATGAAATCATAAGGGAAGACATATTTGGATTGATGTTTTCATGTTCATATGTTTGATATTGGAAAATACATTTTGGTTTTAGTATTTATTTGAAATAGGATCATGATAATGAATCTAAGAATGGTATGTATCTAGAAACCACAATGTCTTATAATTTAATAATGGAGTATACTTAAAACATCAAAAAAAATTTATATGTTTGTTATGATTGAAAAAACGAGATTCATTTACTTACCAAAGGTAGTGTGGTTGATATCCTAATAAAAATAAAATCTTAGTACTCTTATATAGTTTCATTTGTGATTGATATATATCAATGATAACATGGTATATTCTAAATGTGATGGGGATTATTAGAAAAATATAAGGATTGTTCTTTAGTATTTTTTATTTAAATGTTTTTAAGAATATATTAAATTATGTTAATAACCTTAAAAATAAATTATACAGTAAGGTTATGTTTTTTGAGATCAATTCCAAAGAACAAATGAATAAGGGGAAGGAAACTATTAGATTTAACATATGATTGATAATGAGGTAATACATGGTTGATGTATTTTTAGAATAATGAGTTAGATATTATTGATAGACCAAGAATTTATTATTGATTTAAAGAAAATATTATCCATGATATTTTTTTGTGAGGATAATCTCCACTTTGGGATTATGATATATACTAACTAGTCAGTGTCCTTATAAACTATTAGATGATAACCTTTGAGAGTTGTATATGGTGTTAATTTTTTGTAATAATATATGGTTTCATTATGTTTTAATATATTATAGATTTATATGGTTTGGGGAAAGGCATATTTTGTAAAATGTATGACTATGGCATATACATACCTAATTATACGATTTTATAAAGGATTATTATTGTTTTAGAAAATCTAAGTAAACTAATATATTCGATGAGAGTAAGAAAAATTTAATATTATAAGTAATATCATAGGTGATATATGTTCTAAGAATACCCTATACTGCTTTTATTTGTATGTGATAAATAAAATTGCGAGGACATAATTTATTTAAGGGGGGAGAATGTAAAATCTAGAGATTTTAATATATTATTACCTTTAAATAAGACAAATGTGTTCGATATCTTTCCCCACATGAAGAAAAGAACTAAAATTATGCTGTAATATGATTAAAATGTTAAAATTATCCATTAAATTAGTAGAAATGAATTGATGTAACTAAAATAAATTAAAATTTTAATATAATTGAAATTCAATTGGTGTACCTAAAATGTCTAATAAGTTTATTTTATGATTAGAAATGTATTTTTCTAAATCTATCCTTTATATATGATATTAGTTTCTATTTAAAGAGACATTTGATTACTGATGATAAAATATATTTAATATGAATAATTTTAAATAATAATGAAATTCAAAAATAACAGTAAATATAACTGAGAATAGTTATTAATATAAGAAAAGTTATTTTACTCTAAATAATTTTTTTCATTACATCTTACTTTTTAATTTAAAAAATAAATTTCAATAAATTTTTAATTTTAATTTGAAAAAATAAACTTTTATTTTTGGATTCATCATTTTAATATTTTATTAAGGTGAATTTTTGGGATTGTTTTAAAAAGTTTTATTTTTAGATGAATAATTTGAAATATCATTTTAAAAAAAATATATATTTCATGACATTATTAGTATTTAATTATTAATAATAAAATCTTCAAACATTTTTTATGCCCAAATATGAATTTTATAATTTAATTTATAACTTTTAATGTGTTGGTTTTAATTTACAAACCCATATTACATATTTTATAACATATAATAATTTTTTCACAAACTTTTTTTAATACATTATATATTTTTATAATAAAATTAATATTTATCACATTAATAATTTGATAAAATTAAAATGGATTTAAAATTTAGAACTAGTGGGTCTGAATTATATAATAAGTAACAATTAATTTTTGGGCATAAAGGATAAGATACCCTAGGTTAAAAAAATTTCCATGCTAAAAGCTAAAATGATAAAAGTAAAGAATATAATAGTAAAAGACCTCAAACATGGCTAAAGTTATATAGAAATGTACATTTGAGGAATTTATTGAATTTATAAATTATAAACTCTATTATGTATCAATTTTTTTGTCATATTAATTGAGAATAACATCAAGTTATTGAAAAGTTTTTGGTGTTTACAAAAATGCCATCTATTTTCACTTATAAAAGGGACTCTCCTCTCATGACTTCTACTCACCCCACTACACAATTATTCCGGACCAAAAAAATTTCCAATAATCTCTTCTAAAATTATAGATGCCTTATGGAGGTTTTTTTTCTGAAATGACCATACCTCAAAGGATTAACCCCCATTTCAAAAGAGATAATCCATGATGTTATCCATTAATATCTACCCTCCCAATTCTTTTGATATTTATTTATTTGAATTTCTTCTTCATAAAATTTAATTTACCCATATTAAACAAAAAAACATCAGCATAGAAAACATGATTTTATGTTATTATAGTGATAATACATGAATTATAGAACCTCTCCTTTCCCATTAAGAAAAATTAAAATGTAAATCATGAGTTTTATAGACAACCACCTCTACGAAACAACATGTTTCATTTTACATAACCACTATACAAGGATATAGAAAATAGGGAATTTAAAATATAATTATTATGTTTATGAATTATTTTATATTCTTAAATGATAAACTATATTACTTCTTCCTCTAATTATATGTAAATAAAATCATCATCCATGTATACAGGTGGACTACCACCTCCATGGGATGACTGGTTTACGTTTTCATTTTAATTACCATCATTCAAGGTTTGTTATAAGATTGATTTTAATGTATAAATATCATTTTTATGATATATTAAAATTTATTTTATGTATAATTTTAAAACATATTAATTATATGATCAAAAAATTATTCTTTTCTATTTAATTGTTTAAAACGAGTGAAGTAGGAGGAAAATGTTTTCTTCATTATAGGTAAAGAATTTATAAAAATAATTTTTTATATATAATTATTTCAAATATATAAATATGAAAATGATTATTACCAAATAAGATCATTATACTTCTCATGTAATGATATTAATACAAAACCACCTCATAGTAACCCATTAATAATGGCATGTTCGTATTTGGGTCATTTCAACCACCTAATTGAACAAAAATATTCATTTATATCATATATGACTATGAGAACATACTATCTAATATAATTTTATAGTAATGCCTAAATATTTTATTTTTATTAATTTTATATTCATATTAAACTCATTTATTAGGAAATCACCTATCATTTATTAAGAAATACTGAAATAGGCTTATCACCGATTTCAACCTAATGTATAGTAACCAAAACAATAGTGAAACAAGATTATAGATTAATAAAATATCTAGAAACATATATTATAATATCATAGATGATCTAATTGTGATTTATTTTCAAAAATTAATAGATACCAACACCTTTTTTACGAAAGTAGTTCACAACAACAAGGATTACATACACACAGAGTTTATAATAAGTAAAAACTAAGTAATATATATATATATATGTATATATGTATGTATAGAATAATTACAAATGAAGAGTATATATTGTTAGTGTTTTGAATAATGTTCTTTATTATGTTTTCAATGAACTTAATTTAATTATTTAGGCCAATTAGTTCATGTTTAGAATAGATTAGGACTGCGGTGAGGGTTTTCATAAAAAATTACTCTCTTTAAGACATGTTTAGTAGTATTCACCTAATTTCAATTTTGTGTTGAATATAAATAAAATTTGATAAATAATATCTAAACTTATGTTTTAATAATGTATTTTTATGTTCAATTAAAATGAATCACTTTCAAGGGGTTTTGATTATAATGTTAGTCAATTCATATGGGTACTTTTCCCTAATCTTTAATTCTTCGAGACATGTTTATGTTATCCACCGTGTTTTCCTTTTAATTGTGTATTCATTTACCATATATGTTAAAATATAATTTATTTTAATATTCCTAGGAAATACTAATCCAAATAAGTTCTTTTTTATCAAATTCATTTCGACTTAGTTGTTACCCCAATTGTAATAATTTTTAGTTACTCAATTTTCATTCATTGTGATATTATCATCCTATTAAACATAAAAAGTGGGTATATTCTACTAATTGGTTATATTAAGTGGTATTATATATTTTTCTATGAATTTACCATTCAACCACATAATACTAATTTTGGAAATATTTCTTCTGTATGGGATTATGTTTCCAATAATGGATAATAGTAGCTCAAATATTCTTTTAATGGATTATATTTTTTCATCATGAACTTGATTCATACATTATTGGGTTCTGCCACCCTAAAAAATTATTTTAATTTTATTTCTCTACCTATATATGGAAGTGGATATATTTATAGAGATTAATTTTTTGATACACTTTTACAATGTAGGTTTTAAACAATCTTATTTTCCAAATAATAATAATTTTTTTCCATTTACTTTGATATGTATTGTCTTACTCTTACATTTTTTCAAGAAAATCATTATGAATTTATAGGGATCCATTATTCTGGATTATTTTTAAAATTAATGGTTTTCAAAATCCTTTAATTCACCTTTTAAAAATTACCTTTGAAAGAGACATGTTACTTTTTATATTACATAAATGTTAAAAATGTTTTTCTTAAATCCCTTTTATGTTTTCACTTACATATCTATTTTAATTTTAAAAATGATTTAATATAATAGGTTTGGGGTTTCAAAATTTATATTTTAATATATATATATATTAGTGGGGTGTATGAAATCATGATACCAATCAATCCAATTCATGATCCCTTCTTGGGTGCTATTATTCATGCATTCCTTTAGAGGGGTGTTTTTCATATTTTAAACATACCTTTATTTGTACATTATTAAAATGAGGTAATTATGTTTTAAAACCACCCAACTTCTTTTTTATTATGGATTATATTAATGTTATTTAATAACTGATATAACCATATACCACTACTCTTTACGATTTTATTTGGATATATTCTGACATACAAATATATTCAATTTCTTGATTGGGTAACAACTAAAATCCGTATATTTATTATTCTCGTATATATGTTTATTTTTTACCTAGGAAAGATAACTATTTATTATTTAAAAATCCACCTTCTTTATATAGTTGGATTTTTATCATGTCACCACTTTTATTATTATTTGGAAAAATATTTTCATTCCATAAATTTTTATTAAAATATTGATGATTAATAGAAAGTTGATTATATTTTTTTGACCATACACCATATTTATCTTGATAGGTTGTGATAATTTTGTCCCTTTTATTTAAATGGGGAAAATTATTAACATTCACGATTGTTATTGATTGCTAAAGTATGTTGATTATGTTATGAAACTTGGTATTCTTAATTATATACATAGCTTTGTTTTCCTTTTTCAAGATGTTCCTAGGGAATTTCATAAAATGTCTTATTAAAACTTATGGTGAATTAATTATAAAAAAAAGTGGTGGGTAGGTCCTTGAATTATATAGACCCTTGATGCATCAATTGTTTTCACTATACAGAAAATCTTCGATTTTTTTATACTTCTCCCCATATTATTATATTGTCTTGGAACAGGTCCATAATAGCATGTTTTGGATGTATTAAAATATTACTCCCATTAATTTGTGATTAATATTATTGGTATCCATGTTTTCATTTATGTTAATGGATGTATAATTCTAAAAGTATTAATTGATTTTGGAATTATTGGGATTATTTATCCTTCCATATTATGTATTACATGCTTATATTTTTAATAGCTTTAGTTATGTGTTTCCATTAATAAGCTTTTGATCTCACCCATTTGTTTTGACTACATTACCCATGTAGTGAATAAATGTATTACATGTGACGTGATTGTTAGGATAGAATGTGTGGATGAATTATTGGAAGATTATGAAGATTCATTATGGAATAAGTTGTTTCACATATAATGATAAAAATATCCTTTTGATACAAAGAACATTAGATTTATTAGTTTATTTTTTTTTCCAAATTCTAAAAATTTATAAACATAAAATGATCTAAAGGATTTAATAAATGTAATAATAGTGAATTAATTTGTAAAAAAAGTTATTCTCTAAGATTTTAAATCTCATATCAACACGACAATATACAATATGTTTTTATAGCAACAAATCTGGGTGGGGGGGTCCAAGGTGTCACATAAAACCTTATTTCATACCAATTGAGGTGACCTGGGCTAAATAAAATGATAACTTTATTAATATTCTTGAATAATCATTCTATTAAAAAATAATTAAAAAATTATAGTACTGATGGTTTAGTTTCTTAGAAAACTTGACACATATAAAAATTATTTTACATAACATGAAAAAATTTCTCTATAATCAAACCATACTAGACCCCCTTACATATTTAATATTGAAAATAATCATCTTTAAAACCCTACCAATAAAACTTTAATAAAGGGGTTATTTTTAATACTAGGTAGTTGAAAAACTCATCATTATTTAATTAAGTGTTAAGTTATATTTTTTTTAGAAAACATTAATATGGATAAATATATAACTAAAATGAACAGGAAAAATTTATTGCTATATATTTTCCATGATAAGAAGACCTGTAAATTTAAAAGTTAAAAATTTGAAATGGTATAAAGGTTTTTAAATATGAGATAATAACCATGATACCTAGAGAATAATCATAGGAATTCATATATTCAATGAAATTTAAGTGAAGTATAAAAGTTAAATATGTCACTAATATACGTATAGGAATCCTAATATTGTTAATCCAATATCATCAGATGTTTCAACTAATGTGGTAGTGAAGACATCATTTCCTGAATATCATACTCTAGTATGTATCACTACCTAATACTCATATACATAGTAATTCATGAATCCCTATGTAATTATAATATCATAGTGGATTAGGTATCACTTATTTATTTTCAAAGTAGAGCTGGACATAGTACTTGATTCTCATAAAAATAACAGAGTAATAATCACTATAAGATTCCATTAACATAATTGTGTAGATATCACTTTATAATTCTCAAAGTAATCTCATGAGATATAAATCATTAATTAATCCATAGGATTATGATATAGTACCCTGACCATCATTATCCATATTTATGTGTGTCACTAGAAAATAATTCATAATCATATCATAAAGAACCCATGGTTACAAAAATGGTTTTCATAGTAATTGTAGATTGTATCACAATAATTTATCTCAAGTATATAAATGGTTCATACCCATAACTCAGTCACCCATAAAGATAATTTTATGAAAAAATTTAATGGGTGGTCCCTGAAAAATAACTTCAAACAATTATACCTTTATATATAAATAGAAAATTGTAGGAATTTATTTTAAAATAAGGTGATTCAAAAATCAATTTTTGGTAAGAAATACTAATAATTAAAACATGGAAACGCATAAACATTTGAAAAATATTAAATGAATGATTTTTAAAAAACATAATTTTGAAAAATAACTTCAATATAATTTCATTACAATGACATAAAGGTTATTAAAATAAATTTTGAGTGGAAGAATTTTTTTTTATTTTTAGCTGATGGAAATGTTTTTAGAAAAACATCTTTTTTTGAAAACCAACATCATAAAAAGAGTAGTAAAAAATCAATTAAAATTTATATAAGGAAAAAATGAATGTCACATATGATAACATATAATTGTATTTAATAATATAAAGGGTTACCTTATAGGGAAATAAAAATATAGAAAAGGATGGTAAACTATCATTAAAGGGGTTGAGAATTATTCTCGATAATAATATAATTTTTATGAGGAAGAAATTCATTGAGGAGGATTATTTGAATAAAAATTATCATTTTACCCATATTTAAAGTGAAATCACCATGAAATAAAATCTTAGGGTAAAATAAACCAATATGGGATGTATTAAGCTCAATAAGAATCATTAAAACTCAATTAAGATAGTTGACTTAATAAAAACCCTTGAAATATTGTTGTCTTTTGAATTAAAGGACATTTAAATAAATAACACAATATTAATCTTCGAACCTCATGAATTATATAAACATATCAAATGACACTCATTATAATGAAATAAAACTATATCATGGATTTCATTGAACATAATAAGAAACATGTGTAAAGAAATTAAATTTTGAGATAAATAACCCCCTTACCTTAATTCCTGACTTGCACTACGGTGTTTGAATCTCCAACATATGAAAAATAACATTATTAATCGACAACTTCAGAACCTTATTCATATATAACTGTAACATACCAGGTAATTATAGAATAATATAATTTCCTATCTATTAATATTTATTAATTATATAGTAATTTAATTTAAAGGAGAAACAATGCCTAATAGTGTACCTGACATAGAATAACGAGTTTCTCCAAAATCATGCATTGCAGACAAGACTGAGTTATATCAAAAATAATATATTATTAATATTATTATTTTAAGTGGTAGTAACTGCCTATCAATTGTATTGGTGGGAATTAATAGATCTAAATATATCACATTTACACATGTTTATTGAATATTTTTACTATCATCCAATAAATTTATATTCATTAAATAAGAATGAATCTAATTTTAAGCATAAAAAATTCTAATATTTCTAAAAGGTTTTTTAGAGCCATTTAATGGTGAACCAATTTTTAATATAGTATTTGTCACTTTTATATTTTCTATATGGAAAATTAAACTTCTTTTATAGAATAAGAGTATCAATGTTTACTTTGGTTCAATTTTGGTATTTTTCTGATAAAATTCATATTTTAATGAATAGTGAAAATACTACGTTTTAATTCAAAATAGATTTTTTCACATAGGTTATTTTTATTGTTAGATTATAATTTTTATTGGTTTTGAATTATATTTATATTTTTTATCATTTAATCCATTGTTGGTCATTGTAATCAATTTATCAAATAAACTGAATAGAAAAAATTTGTGAACATTTGAACGGTTCTCTTAAAATAAGTTCATTTTCTTATTCCGTCAACAGGGTTAATTTTTAATTAATTTCTTCAAATTTCATGTCTTGAATTTAGAAAAATGGATTTCATATTTTTAATTACAAGGTCCAGTTTATGTAAATATGTAACTTATATTTTTGGACTTATGAATAGTTACTATAGTAATTATTTTTATTGTCATGGTTAAGGGTAAATTAGATAATTAAAGGTTCAAATAAAATTATAAATATAATAAATCAACCCTAAAACTTTTAGTAATATGATTGAAAATTTTATTTTCAACCAGTGAAATCCTAGTTCTGTAATTGTGGCCTTTGGAAGCTACTTGGGTGTGATTATGACATTTATAATATTTTATTTAATGAAAAGAACTAGATGACATAATCCCGTCTCTTATAAATATTTTTTTAATATGGGGTTATATTAGTGATATATTTGACTATAAATATAATTTATAGATATAATAATATTAACTAATTTAGGGTAATTTATTTATAATTATTAAAAAGTAATTATTTAATTTAAATGGTGACACAATGATGATGGAGTAATTTATTAATTATTGAAAGAATGAAATAAATGATATTTTAAATATTTAAATAAATATAATTTGACAAAATTGTTGTCATACACAAATTTTATGGATGGATATGACATGTTAATGATTATTTTAGGGAGTTGTGATAAACCTTTCCTACTGTAATGATATTTTTAAGAATTCAACTAAAGAATACTATAAAAATTGATACTATTGGTATTTTAAAATATAAAATATTTTATTAAATGTTATAAAATTTATAAAAATCTATGATTCGGGAAAAAAGGTTTATATAAGTATAAAAATGTTCTTAATTACTCAATAATTGGACATTTGACATGTTATGGTAAATATTTTAACTATCAAGGTGTAAATTACTTGATAATATGGTAATAGTAAAAAGGGTTAAAACAAAACGATAATGACCAAAAAATATATATAGACTTGTATAATTTCCATTTTATTATTATATTTTGACTTATAATAATACCATCTTATAAATTAATCAATTTAGACCCATTTGGAAAAAAATAGGAATTTATATTCATTTAATTTTTTTAATAATTCACAGAGTGCCCCTCCCCTCTTATATAAATGGGCACCCATTCCTCTCTATTAATTACACTTAAAAAACATTTTGGTTCATCTAATATCTACCCAATAAGATTTCTATAATCCCCAACCATGTTATTTATGCCTTATTTGAGGACAAAAAACCTATTTATAGGTGTTCATGTGTTAATAAAGGCGATCATCCAAAGGAAAGGTGATGTTTCTATTTAAGTCTTTCTATTTTACTTCTTCTTCCACTTCATTCAACTCTTATTTATCCATGATAAAATAAAAAATATAGTATCTTCAGTATAATGTTATGTTATTATGTTAATATCATCACCTAAATACATATCCACTTCTATTAAATGGGAATGGTATTAATCTCTGAGCCTACGGGCCTTATAAGGGTTTTCCCTCATCCCTTGAAAGAGGGGTTATCAAAAATCATTAAAAATGAATGCCTTTGGGCCATTCAGGGAGGTGCATACCTTTTAACTATCACCTCCATTAGCCGATCGAATTCATTTTCCATAACCGTCTCTCATAACAGGTTATAATAATTTAATTAATTTTAATATGTGATATTTATTAAATATTAATCATTATAAGATAACAATATATAAATTATTATCTTACATTTCATGAATATAAAAATTATAACGTCGTTCGTGCATACGTGTGAACTATCACCTCCACAAAGTGATGTGGTTCGTTTTTATTAACTACATCACTTTTATGATATATATAAATATATTTAAATTATTAATAAGATATCAATTGTTTTATGTTAATTATTTACAGTTAAAATATAACTTACCTTATTTCCATAATGATTAATGACAATGGTAAACGTTACTCATGCGTGCGTACAACCTACCATCTCCATTTTTATAATGTTGTTCATTTTTAATAAAATTAATTAATTGTTTGATTTAAAAGTATAATTTATATATAAAAATCATAAAAATTTCATAAATATTATTCTAGATATTTTTGACTTATTACCACATAGACTATTGATATCATTCTAAGTTCATTTCCGACTCAAGTACCGAATATTAACAAAATGTCTAATATAAAATTAAATAATTATTTAATTACTATAACATGGATATAATTGATTTAAAGGTAATAATAAAATTTAAAAATGTTATAAAGAATGTATAAATTAACCCATGTTTATTATTTAGGAAGATAAAGAATGTATGAGACATGTCTGACTCAATGTAAGGGACTTTATCTGAATATCTTTTCATTGATGAATATTTTGATAATGTATAACACCTTATTTTATTAGGTTTATAATCAATACCTTTTACATTAAATTTAATTAAATGGTTTTAAAAAGGAATATTTTTATAAGAATAATTCTACTTTCTTTAGATAATGAAAAAAAATAATATTTTTAACGTATGCAGTGACAACGTCTTCTCTGCCATCGTGACCATTATTTGATATTTGGCTTCTTATATAAGCCTCAATTTTTTCAAAAGGGAAAATAAATCCCTTATTCCATTTTTGGGAATTTTGGTATTGAAAATGGTTTTGGAAATGGATGTACTCTTACAATATCTTGAAATTATTTCCTATGATTGAAAATGAAATTTTATGAGCGAAATGATGTTAATTGGAATCTTTTTTGTGTTATGATTATACAATGGTACTTAGAAAGGGTGGTTATGTGATAAAACAAACATGGATGGTTCCATGATAAACCATAGATTGGTGGTTCCATGAAAAAATAAATATGGGTGGTTATATTAAAACCTCAAACGTAATGGGTATGGACGTCGACTGTATGGATATTCCATTTATAAGAGTTATATGTATGGAAGTTGACCTTATAGTTATTCAATTTTAGAATGATTATATTATAATTTACCTTTATATGTTGTAATTTCATTCTATGGGTTTTATGGGAATATTTTGATTACAAAAAAGGTAATCAATTAGATTATAATCAAAGGAAAGTATTTTCTAACTATTTAAGGTGAAAAGTATTCCTTTATGATAAAGTATTCATGATTTACATGTTTCTTTAAGACTAATATTTTTCATTATTTGTGTACCCCTTACTTATCATTTGGTATTCATACCATGTTTTGAAATGTTTTCACTATATTTAAGTGATAATAGAGTCAAGTACGGGATCAATAAAAAATTATGATGATTAAACATGAAATGAAACCATGTTTCATTTTAAAGGTTTTTGTTTTATGAATGAAATTTATAATGATGGAAGTTACTCAGTTGTATTTCTATGTTATTTATATGTGTTATGGAAAAATTCCCTAAATCATTAAAATTGAAAAAATCCTCAATGTGGAATAAAGTATAATTCTTAACTAAAATCAATATTATGTAATATTTAAGGTCATGTCTTTATAGTTGGTATTAAAGGATGGTTTATGTAACATCCCAGGTAAATAAAGAATAATACATTTTCATATTTATTAACATTTATGAATTAAAAATTAATTTTACTTTAAAGGGGTTTCTATGTTCGATAGCGTACCCAATACGCAACAAAGAGTTTCTTTGAAATCTTACGTTGCACACTAGAAATAAAATAATATTTTTTTAAATGGTAGTTAACATGTAGTCGTCGTATTGGCAAGAATGAATATACATAACTAAAATATGATTATATATGTTTGTTAAATGTTTTTACATTTATCCAATAATGGATAAAGTCTTAAAATAAGAAAAGAATTCAATTTTAGGCATAGATACTCTAATATTCACTAAAGGTCCACTTATCACCTTTTGATGTAGAACCATCATTAAATATAGTTTTGGTCACTCTTATACATTATATTAGACCAAATAAAATTCTTCTTTAGAATCAGGTCATCAAAATTTACTTTGTGTAAATTTTTGGTATTTTTCCGATAAAGTTCATTTTTTTAATGAATAGTGAAAAATGTTGTATTTTAATTCAAAACCACCTTTTAATATAATTTATTAATATTATTAGATTATCATTTGAATTTGTTTTTAAGTGAAATTAGAATATAAATTTACCATTTAATCCAATAGTGGTCGTTGGAATTAATTTCACTTTGAAATCGGACTTAAACTAGTGTCAATCTTTTGATACTTATTGTTTCAAAAAAACACGCTATTTTCTCTGACAGCTTGAATTAATTATTAAATTAATTAATAAAACTTATATGTTTTGAATTTTGTAAAATAGACTTTATTTTTGAATTCGGAATATCAAATATATCTTAGGGTGAAGTTTTGGTATTTTTCTGAAAAACTTCAATTTTTGATGAATAGTGAAACCACTAAGTGGTACTTAAAAAACTGATTTTTCGTTTAAATGAAATTTTATCACCTCTGTGTTTTGAATTTCAAAAATCCGACATATATGGTTGTCATTAAGAAGTAAAATTTGGTTCAATAAGATTAAAATATTTTTTTTGGAGAATAGTAAATTTTATGTGTTTAATCGCGATTAGAGGTAATTAGTGTAGTTTAAGGTCAAAATAATGTTTTAATAATATGAAATGAACTTGAAACATGTCCTACCATTATTTGATGTGTCATTTAAGAAAAATAAAATCCATGGGTCAACTTGGGGACCCCATGGAGCCACTTTGGTAGGAAAATGACATTAATAACTTTTTATTTGATGTTAAAATAAAAATGTCACAAACATGAGTTGTTTTACTAAAACAATTTTTAAATGGGGTTATAAAAGTCTTATTTTTTACTATAAATATTAATTAAAAATCTAAAACTATTTCCTACATCATGATAGTTTTTTTATAATTTTTAGACATTAAATAAATTAAATTATTTATGACACCATGATGATGCAGCGATTACCTCATTATTTAACGATTTAAATAAAATGAAAAGATAATGAAAACTCTAAGACCTACACTTTTAAAAAACCTATTGGATTGGTGGATTTAAAACTCTTATCACCTTATAATCTAAATATATAATCGTGGGACCTTTAAAAATCGAAACTCATTTTTCAATAAAGTATCTTTTCTTAACTTTCCAAGAGTGCCCCTCCTCTCCTCTTATAAAATTCCCCCACCTATACCACCTTAACCAAACCTCTCAAGCCTTTGGTTCGGCCAAGATCTGCCCATTTTGTCTCTCCACATCCCTCTCTTACTCCTAGAAGCCTCACTTTGGGCAGAAGTCTTCCCAAGGACGCCTTTGAGCTCAAATCAAAAAGAGTTACCCGTTTTAAAGGTAGTGTTTTCTCTTGTGTTCTATTGTTTTATTTTGATTCTCCAACCCTATAAACTATTATTATTCCTTTATTTTGTAACAAAACCAGTATCTTAAATATACTAGGATGTTGTTATAATAATTATTCAAGCTACACCTACACACACCTCCGTCTAATGGTTAAAGAACATACTGTTTCTGTGGTTGGCGAATTTCTGCCTCACGAAACGATGATTGTTCAATCTTCTTTTAACACCTTTAATGGTGGCCATTAAGATTTCACTCTATTTATATATGATATACGTTTATGTTTTCCTTATTCTTATGTATTTTTCATTTGTTTTATACCTTTATGGATTCCATTATGGGTATACGTGATATCTTCATTTTTGGAAGTGCGGACTACCGCCCCCTTAAAGTGATTTGATTCATTAATGCCATATGTGGGACATATAATGGATGGATTTAAGGTTATTATATATGATGTATGTAACATATAAATGATTAATATAATTCTGGAATTAAAATATAAATACCTCTCATTTAGTTTTAATTCCATTAATATGACATAGAAATGAAAGTAGCGTTCATGCGTACGTACAACTTACCGTCTCTGTGAATGGTGCATTTCATTTATTACCTCTAAATGATTATGTAATATTATAATTACATGTATATTCTGGATATATATGATATATATGATATCCAAATCATGAATATCATTCTGGATATAATGAAATTTTGACCACACGAACAACATGTAATTATAGGAAGTCCACTTTCGACTAAAGAACCAAATATCGACAAAACAAAAATTATTAACTTAAATGATTACATAATGGTTATAAAACTAAAATTTGTGATATTAAAGGAATATTGAACTTGAAAAAGTTTCTTAAGCAAGTATAAATTAACTCAAGTTTATTATTCAGGACGTTAAAGAATGATAGAGTCAATTCGGACCTGAGGTAAGGGACTTCGTCTCAATCTCCTTTCATTGATGAATATTTCATTTTATACACAACTTTCTTTTATATGGTTTATAAAACCCTTTGAATTTTACTTTTATACAAAAGGAATATTTTTCTAAAAAGAATTTTACTAAATGACAAAAAAGAATGTCTCTTTTAACGTACGCGGTGACAACAACCCTTTTCCACTGCCGCGAGTATTATTTGGTCTTTGGCTTCCTCAACAAGATGTAATATTTTTAAAATGAAATAAATACCATATACTCTTTTATGTATTTTGGTATTGAAAATATTTTTTATAATGTATTTTTATGTCAATATATATAAGTGATATATTTTGATCGGAATGTGGAAATGTTTTCTTTCCATTATGTTTGTTTTATGTCTTATGATTTTATAATGCTACTTGGACATTTAACGGGTGGTTACATGATAAACCATATGACGGGTGGTGCCGTGAATACCAGGATGGGTGGTTATGTTATAACCTCCAATGCATTGGGTATGGAAGTCAGCCGTATGGCTATTCCATTAAGTGATATGTGTGGAAGTCGACCGTATGGTTATTCCATTTAAGTATGTTTATGTCCCAAGTTACCTATATATGTTATGTGATCTTTATATGGGTTTTATGGTAATAGTTTGGTTACAAAAGGGTAAGTACTGATCTTTTATTTCTGTGAAGAGTTTTTACTACTTCATAAAGGTGAAAAGTATTACTTTGATAAAGTATACATGGTTTACTTGTTGTTTTGAAAAACTAACAGTTTTCATTCATTGTGTATCCCTTACTCAGCTTTTTATGCTCACCCCAAGTTTTTTTTGAAATGTTTTTCACAAGACTTAATGTGGAATAGGGTCAAGGATGGGATCAAGGGAAAGTCATGCTTTCTAAAACATGGAACTAGACATGTTTCCTTTTAAGAGTTTTTATTTTATGGAAACTTAGTAGAAGTTTCTACTTTGTAATCTTTTGATATGTAATAGTTTTTTCCTAATTATCTAAAACTCTAAACCGTGAAAAGATCCTGAATGTGAATTATTCATTTAATTCAATATTAATTAAGGTTTAAGGCCGGGGCCTTATAGTTGGTATCAAAGGTCGGTTTAGACAACTTCAGGAGTTAGAAAATATTTAAATTATAAATTAATGGTATGAATGAAATGATATAGCATTTAAAGATTACCATGTTGCTTCGCCTAAAATATTTCTGTGTTCAGAATGGTTTTCCACTGAGGAAACAAGGCAGCTAGGTTGGGACGACATCCGGAGGAAGAAAACCTTCCAAATCAGCAACCTGAGATAGTCAGAATTGGAACTGAACAGTTTGTTGCAGTGATGGTACAGTTGACTCAGGATATAAATGGTGGTGGTATCCATGCATGAGATTAGCCTGATCAACCACAGAGGAACATGTCAGTGGTGGAACAGTTCATGAGGCAACATCCCCCATCATTCAGAGGATCATCTGACCCCGTGCAAGCTAAAGGGTGGATTAAAGCACTGGAAAAGATTTTTGATGTCATGGGGTGTTCAGAACATCAAATGGTTAGTCTTGCTGTTTACCGTTTTGAAGGTGAATCTGATCAGTGGTGGTCAGTGGTGAAAAATATCAGGGATAGTGATGAGATTGATGATATTCACTGGGACGAATTCAAAGGTATGTCTCTTGAGAAATATTTTCCTAAGGTGGTTCGTCTTAGGATGGAAAAACAATTTCTAGAATTGAGGCAGGAGGATGACTCACTGGCTGCTTATGAATCAAAGTTCACTCAACTGGCAAGGTATGCTCCAAACATCATATGAGATCTTGATAGTAAAATCAACCATTTTTACTCAGGGTTAAAGCCAAGGTATTGAAGGGCTTTAGCTTCTCGTGAGTTCAAAAGTTATGAAAATATTGTTCGATATGCGGAGAAGGTGGAAATGGAGTTTGCTGATGATCATGTGTTCTTTGAAAAACAAAAGAATAAGAGGTCCAGTTGGTAGGAAAAGGGGAAGAATTCATCAAAGAGTCAAGGAGGTAAGAAAACCAAATATCCATCATGTGAGAAGTGTGGTAAAATACATCCTGGATAATGTTTATCCAAGTCTGGAAAGTTATTTCAGTGTGGTAAGTCAGGTCATATTGCTCGTAACTGTAAGGAAGATGATCAAGCAGGCAATGAAAAGCCAGCAGTAAGATGTTTTAAGTGTAATGAAATGGTTCATTATGAAAATGAGTGTCTAACGAAGAACTCAACTGGCGAAAAGCAGCCAGACTACAAGCAGAAAGGGGTGGTGAAATCCTTTGCAACCACTTCAGCAGATGTTGGGCCATCGAATGAAGTTGTATCAGGTACACTGTTTCTTTGTTCAGAATATGCCAATGTGTTGTTTGATTCAGGGTCTACACATTCATTCATTTCTGAAAAGTTTTCTAGTAAATTGGAAATTCCATCTCAAGATATGAATCCTGAAATTATGGTAAAAACACCCGGAGGAAACATTGAGACAAAAAGAAATTATAAGAACCTTCCTATCCTTGTGTGCGGAAGGAATATACCTACAAACCTTATTGTTTTTCCTCTAATAGATTTTGATTTTATTTTGGGCATGGATTGGATTTCCGTTTTATCATGCTAAGATTGAATGCAGAGCTAAAATGGAATCTTTTCAGAAAGATTTTCAGTTTGTGTACAAGAATGAACCCTTGATTTTGATAACATATCAGGAATTTGAGAAACTAGTAAAATATGGAAGTGAATTTTACCTTGCATATATTGTTGAAAATAAAGGAACTGTTCCGATTAATGATGTGCCAGTGGTAAATGAGTATCTTGATGTTTTTCTTGATGAGTTTCCTGGTATTATTCATGATCGGGAAGTTGAATTTACTGTTGACTTAGTTCCTGATTCTAAGCCAATTTCAAAACCCCCTTATCGAATAGCTCAAGTTGAACTGTTAGAGTTAAAGAAGCAATTGCAGGAGTTATTAGATAAAGGTTTCATTCGACCTAGCACATCACCATGGGGTGATCCTATATTGTTTGTTAAAAATAAATATGGCTCAATGAGACTTTGCGTTGATTATAGAGCCTTGAATAACATTACTGTTATGAACAAGTATCCTTTGCCTCATATCGATGATTTGTTTGATCAGCTCCACGGAGCTCAGTATTTTTCGAAGATTAACTTGAGGTCGGGGTACCATCAGTTGAAAGTAAAAGAAGCAGACGTTCCGAAGACTGCATTCTGTACTAGATATGGCCATTATGAATTTGTAGTTATGCCTTTTGGTTTAACCAATGCACCTGCTATATTCATGGACCTTATGAATATAATTTTCCATGAGTTCTTGGATAAGTTTGTGGTTGTTTTCATTGATGATATTTTGGTGTTTTCTAAAAGTGAAGAGGAGCATGAAATTCATTTAAGGGTTATCTTGTAAACCTTAAAAGAAAAGAAACTGTATGGAAAGTTCAGTATGTGTGAGTTTTGGATACAACAGATTTCCTTCCTGGGTCAGATTGTTTCAAAAGATGGCATAACTGTTGATCCTGCTAAAACAAAAGTTGTTGAAGAATGGACAAGACCCACAAATTTAACCGAGATCCATAGTTTTCTTGGTTTGGCAGGTTACTACCAAGGGTTTGTTGAAATTTTTTCACGATTATCTAGTCCAATGACTATGCTAACTCAGAAGGGTGTTAAGTTTATCTGGACAAAAGAATGTGATGAGTGTTTTCAGGAGTTGAAAAGAAGATTGGTGAATACTCCAGTTTTGGCACTTCCTTCCTGGAATGGTGAGTTTGTTATCTACAGTGATGCTTCATTTAAAGGACTTGGTTGTGTCCTTATGCAGAATGATTAGGTAATTGCTTATGCCTCACGCCAGTTGAAAATTAATGAGGTAAATTACCCTACACATGACTTGGAATTAGCTGTTGTTGTTTTTGCCTTAAAAATTTGGAGGCATCATTTGTATGGAGTAAAGTGTGAAATATATACCGATCACAAAAGTTTAAAGTATATATTCACTCAGAAAGAATTGAACATGAGATAGAGGATATTTCTAGAATTAATCAAGGATTATGATTGTACAATTCATTACCATCCAGGAAAAGAAAATAAAGTGGATGATGCTTTAAGTTGAAAAAGTAATGCTTCATTAACAATGTTGTGTTTGGAACATGATCCTTTGGTTAAGGATTTGATGAACATTGGAATGGAAGTTGTTTGTACAGGATGTCCTTCTGTTTTGTTTGAGGTATCAGTGAAATTTTCTCTATCAGATAGAATTAAGCAAGCACAGAAGCAAGACAACGAGTTGCAGAAAAAGGTAGAGATGGTTCAGAAGGGTAAGTTGCCTGAATTTAACATTGATAATGATTGTGTTTTGAGGTTTGGGAAGAGATTATGTTTGCCTAGGGATTCACAATTGAAGAATGAGTTGTTATGTGAGACTCATAGTTCCCCGTTTTCAGTTCATCCTGGCAGTACTAAGATGTACAGAGATCTATGGGAGTATTACTGGTGGGATGGAATGAAAAGAGATATTTCTGATTTTACTATGAAGTGTTTGACTTGTAAGCAGGTTAAAGAAGAGTGGAAGTTACCGAAAGGGATGCCTCAGCCTCTACTAGTTCCAGAGTGTAAATGGAAAAATATATCCATGGACTTTGTTGTGGGATTACTGAAGACATCTAGAGGTAATAATGGAATCTGGGTTATTGTTGATCGATTGACTAAATCTGCTCATTTCATTCATATTCGAGATACTTTGTCTCTAGATCAACTTGCTTGGTTGTATCTTAAAGAGATAGTCAGGTTGCATGAAGTTCCCCTCTCCATTGTATCTGATCGTGATCCCATGTTTACTTCTAAATTTTGGAAAGGCCTTCATAAGTCATTGGGTACTGAATTAAATTTTAGTATAGCTTTTCATCCGCAAATAGATGGGATGTTAGAACGAACAATTCAGACCGTAGAGGATATTCTACATGCTTATTTGATGGATTATCAGGAAAGTTGGGACCAACATCTTTCTTTGGTTGAATTTTCATATAATAACAGTTTTCATTCCAGTATACAGATGGCTCCGTTTGAAGCATTATATGGTAAACAGTGTCAAACTCCAGCTTTTTGGGATGAAGTAGGTGAAAGGAAGCTGATGGGACCAGAATTGGTAGAGGAGATGGTAGAAAAAGTTCAGTCGATTCAGAAACACATGAGAACAGCTCAGAGTAGACAGAAAAGTTATGCGGATAACTGGAGGAAGGATCTATCTTTCGAGGTAGGTGATCATGTTTTTCTCAAAGTTTCACTGTGGAAAAGTGTGATGCGATTTGGTAAGAAAGGAAAGTTGAGTCCAAGGTTCATTGGACCATATGAAATTCTGGAAAAAGTTGGATCAGTTGCTTACCGAGTGGCTTTACCTTCGAGTTTATCTTAGGTACACAATGTTTTTCATGTTTCTATGTTGATAAAGTATATGCCAGATTCATCTAATGTTTTGAGCCCAGAGGTAGTTCAGTTGGAAGAGAATATCTCTTATGAATAACAACCAGTCCAGATTCTTGACCTAAGAGAGAAAGTGTTGCGAAATAAGGTAATTCACTAGGTAAAGGTTTTGTGGAAAAACCACATGAGTGAAGAGGCAACATGGGAATCTGAAAATGCTTTTAGGGATAAATACCCCCACTTATTTTGATAAGTGAATAAAATTGCGAGGACGCAATTCCCAAAAGGGGGGAAGGATGTAACATACCAGGTAAATAAATAATAACACATTTTTATATTTATTAATATTTACGAATTAAAAATTAATTTTACTTTAAAGGGGTTGCAATGTTTGATAGCATACCCGATACGCAACAAAGAGTTTCTTTGAAATCTTACGTTGCACACTAGTAATAAGATAATATTTTTTTAAATGGTAGTAAACACGTAGCCGTTGTATTGGATAAAATGATTAGAAATAACTAAAACATGATTATATATGTTTTTTAAATGTTTTTAAGTTTATCCAATAATGGATAAAGGCTTAGAATAGGAAAAGAATTCAATTTTAGGCATAGATACTCTAATATTCACTAATGGTCCACTTATCACCTTTTGATGGAGAACCTTAATTAAATATAGTTTTGGTCACTCTAAAATATTCTATTGGACCAAATAAAATTCTTCTTTAGAATCGGGACATCAAAATTTACTTTGTGTAAATTTTTGGTATTTTTCCGATAAAGTTCATTTTTTAATGAATAGTGAAAAATGTTGTATTTTAATTCAAAAACTTTTTTAGTCTAATTTATTTATATGATTAGATTATCATTTTAATTGGTTTTAAAGTGAAATTAGAATATATTTTTACCATTAATCCAATAGTGTTCATTGGAATTAATTTCACTTCGAAATCGGACTTAAACTAGTGTCAATCTTTTGATACTTATTGTTTCATAAAAACACGCTATTTTCTCTGATAACTTGAATTAATTATTAAATTAATTAATTCAACTTATATGTTTTGAATTTTGTAAAATAGACTTTATTTTTGAATTCGGAATATCAAGTATAGCTTAGGGTGAAGTTTTGGTATTTTTATGAAAAACATCAATTTTTGATGAATATTGAAACCACTAAGTGATACTTAAAAAACTGATTTTTCGTTTAAATGAAAATTTACCACCTATGTGTTTTGAATTTCCAAAATCCGTCATACATGGTTTTCATTAAGAAGTAAAATGTGGTTCAATGGGATTAAAGTAATTTTTTGGTGAATAGTAACTTTTATGTTTTTAATCACGATTAGAGGTAATTAATGTAGTTTAAGGTAAAAATAATGTTTTAATAATATTAAATGAACTTGACACATGTCCTACCCATATTGTATGTGTCATGTACGACCAATACAATCCATGGGTAAACTTGGGGACCCCATGGAGCCACATTGGTAGGAAAATGACATTAATAACTTTTTATTTAATGTTAAAATTAAAATGTCACAAACATGAGTTGTTTTACTAAATCAATTTTTAAATGGGGTTATATAAGTCTTATTTTTTACTATAAATATTCATTATAAAGATAAAACGATTTCCTACATCATGATAGTTTTTTATAAATTTTAGACATTAAATAAATTAAATTATTTATGACACCATGATGATGCATCAATTACCTCAATATTTAACGATTTAAATAAAATGAAAAGATAATATAAAATCTAAGACCTACACTTGTCAAAAACCTATTGGATTGGTGGATTTCTAACTCTTATCACCTTAAAATTTAAATATATAATTTTGGGTCCTTTAAAAACCGAAACTCATTTTATAATAAAGTATCTTTTCTTTAATTTCCATGAGTGGCCCTCCTCTCCTCTTATAAAAGGCCCCCACCTCTACCACCTTACCCACACATCTCAAGCCTTTGGTTCGGCCATGATCTGCCCATTTTGTCTCTCCACATCTCTCTATTACTCCTAGAAGCCTCACATTGGGCAGAAGTCTTCCCAAGGAAGCCTTTGAGCTCAAATCAAAAAGAGTTACCCGTTTTAAAGGTAGTGTTTTCTCTTGTGTTCTTTTGTTTTATTTTGCTTCTCCAACCCTATAAACTCTTTTTATTCCTTTATTTTGCAACAACAACAGTATCTTCAATATACTAGGATGTATTTATAAGAAGGATTCGAGCTACACCTACACACACCTCTGTCTAATGGTTAAAGAACATACTATTTCTGTGGTTGGCGAATTTCTGCCTCACAAAACGATGATTGTTCAATATTCTTTTAACACCTTTAATGTTGGCCATTAAGATTTCAATCTATTTATATACGATATCTGTTTATTTTTTCCTTATGCTTATGTATTTTTCATTTGTGGTATACCTTTATGGCTTCCATTATGGGCATACGCGATATCTTCATTTTAGGAAGTGCGGACTACCGCCCCCTCAAAGTGATTTGATTCGTTAATGTCATATGTGAGATGTATAAAGGATGGATTTAAAGTTATTATATATGATGTATGTTACATATAAATGATAAATATAATTCTGGAATTAAAATATACATACCTCTCATTTATTTTTAATTTCATTAATATGACATAGAAATGAAAGTAGCGTTCATGTGTACATACGACTTACCATCTCCATGAATGGTGCATTTCATTTCTTACCTCTAAATGATTATGTAATATTATAATTACATGTATATTATGGATATATATGATATATATGATATCCAAATCATGAATATCATTCTGGATATAATGAACCTTTGACCACACAAACAACATGTAATTGTAAGAAGTCCACATTCGACTTAAGAACCAAATATCGAAAAAACATACATTATTAACTTAAATGATTACATAATGTTTATAACATAGAAATAAGTGATATAAAAGGAATAATGAACTTGAAAAAGGTTCTTAAACAAGTAGAAATTACCTCAAGTTTATTATTCAGGATGTTAAAGAACGATCGAGTCAAGTCGGACCCGAGATAAGGGACTTCATCTCAATCTCCTTTCATTGAGGCATATTTTGTATTATACACAACTTTCTTTTATACGGTGTATAAACCCCTTTGACTTTTAATTTTATACAAAAGGAATATTTTTCTACAAAGAGTTTTACTAAACGTCAAAAATGAATGTTTCTTTTAACGTACACAGCGACAGCGACCCTTTTCCGCCACCCCGAGTATTATTTGGTCTTTGGCTTCCCCAACAAGACGTAATGTTTTTAAAATGAAATAAATACCATATACTATTTTATGTATTTTGGTATTGAAAATGGGTTTTATAATGGATTTTTTATGTCAATATATTTAAGTGATATAATGTTATCGGAATTTGGAAATTTTTTCTTTCCATTATGTTTGTTTTATGTCTTATGATTTTATAATGGTACTTGGAAATTTGACGGGTGGTTGCGTGATAAACCATATGACGGGTGGTTCCGTGAACACCAGGATGGGTGGTTACGTTATAACCTCCAATTCATTGGGTATGGAAGTCGGTCGTATGGCTATTCCATTAAGTGATATGTGTGGAAGTCGACCGTATGGTTATTCCATTTAAGTATGTTTATGTCCCAAGTTACCTATATATGTTATTTGATCTTTATATGGGTTTTATGGTAATATTTTGGTTACAAAAGGGTAAGTAATGATCTTTTATTTTAGTGAAGAGTTTTTACTACTTCATAAAGGTGAAAAGTATTACTTTGATAAAGTATACATGGTTTAATTGTTGTTTTGAAAAACTAACAGTTTTCATTCATTGTGTATCCCTTACTGAGCTTTTTATGCTCACCCCAAGTTTTTTTGAAATGTTTTTCAAAGGACTTAATGTGGAATAGGGTCAAGGATGGGATCAAGGGAAAGTCATGCTATCTATAACATGGAACTAGACATGTTTCCTTTTAAGAGTTTTTATTTTATGTAAACTTAGTAGAAGTTTCTACTTTGTAATCTTTTGATATGTAATAGTTATGTCCTAATTCTCTAAAACTATAAACCATGATAAGATCCACAATGTGAATTATTAATTTAATTCAATATTAAGTGAGGTTTAAGGTCGGGGCCTTATAGTTTAGATAAATTTAGAGGTTATGATAATGTTAATATAATATCCATTAATTATTTTTACTTTATAATAAATTTGAAAATATATAGCATTTAAGAATTACCATGTTGCTTCGTCTTAGATATGTTTTTTCAGAATTGTTTTTTTATTGAGGAAACACGGAATCTATGATGGGAATACATACATAGTAAAACAACCTTCCAAATCAACATCTTGATAGGGTTGGAATTATAACTAAATAGTTTGTTTCTGTGATGGATCAGTTAAATCAGGTGATAAATGGTGGTGGTGTCTGTGCATGAGATCAACCAGATAAACTATAGAGTAATATATATATAATGGAGAATTTCTTGAAGAAATATCCCCCATAATTTCGAGGATCATCTGACCCCGTTCTAGATGAAGGGTGGATTAATGTACTAGAAAATATTTTTTGATGTAATTGGGTGTTCAGATAATCAAAATGTTACTCTTGTTTGATATCATTTTGAAGGTGAAGATGATTCGTAGTGGTCAATAGTTAAAAATATCATAGGAATTGAAGAGATTGATGCCATGTAATGAGATTTATTTAATAATATCTCCCTTGAGAAATTGTTTCCTAAGGTTTCTGACTTAGGATGGAAAATCAATTCTTAGAATTGATACAAAAGTGGAAAGATTCGGTGGTCACATATTAATAAAATTTCACCATTTTGGAATGGTACATCTCAATTTTTTTCTGAGATATTAATACTAGGATAAATTTGTTTTACTTAGGATTGATGTTGAGATATTGAAGGTAAATAGATTCTTGTGAGTTCAAGAGATATAGGAAACTTGTCTGATGTATTGATATGGTAGAAATGTAGTTTTATGGGGATCATGTGTTCCATGAGGGAAAGTAAAAGAATATGTCTAATTGGTTGGAAATGGGAAAGTATTCATTAAAGATGTTTGGAGGTAAGAAAACTAAATTTCTATCTTGTGAGAAGTGTGGTAAAAATAATTGAAGATAATGTATCATAATATTTAGGAAGTGATTTCGATTTTGTAAGACTTGTCATATTTAATGTGACTGTAAGGGAGATGATTATACAAGCAATGAAAGGCCAATGATAAGATGTTTTAGTTGCAACGAGTTATGGATGTATGCTAATGTGTGTCCAATGTTGATTAGTCCTAGTAGAAACCAGTAATATCGAAATCAAAAGTGTGTGAAGAAGTCATTTTTTACTACTATGTTTGAAGTTGGACCATCTAATTAAGTGGTTAAAGTTATGTTATGGGTTTTTTTAAAATATTCAAGTACTCTGTTAGACTCTGGATCATCACATTCTTTCATATCTGAAAGATTTTATGGTAAATTGGAAATATCACCTCACGAATGTGAAATAGGAATTTTAGTACAAACTCTCTGTGGAAGTATTAAAGAAACAAATATTTATAGGAATCGCCCAATTATCATTAATGGGATAGTTTTTCTTACAAAAATTATTTAATATTTCACTGTGGAATCTTATATCATTTTGGTTATGGATTGGATTTTAGTTTATCATGATAAAATAGACCTCAAATCCAATAAAGTTATTTTCAATGATTTTATACCTTTGATAACATACCAAGAAACTAATAGATTGATTAAGTATGTAAGTGAAATTTATCAAGTTCATGTTATTTAAAAGGAGGAAAAAGTTGTAATTAGTGTCATTCTAGTAGTGAATTAATTCATAAATGTTTTTCATGATGATTTTCCAAATGTTGTTCCTGATTGGGAAGTTTTATTTAATATTGATTTAGTGCCCGATTCTAAGCCAATTTCTAAACCCCCTATTGATTGGCTCAAGTAGAAATTGTTGAATTAAATAAAACTGTTACATTATTTTCTTGATAAAGGTTTAATTTGACCTAGAAATTAACCATAGGGTGCTTCTATTTTATTTGTGAAATTGTAGGGTTGTTCCATAAGTCTTTGTATTGATTATAGACCCTTGAATAATATAATTTTTAAGAAAAAGTATCATTTTTCTCATATTGTTTATTTTTTTTATTATCTTTGGGAGCTTATTATTTTTTGAAGATTGATTTGAGGTTCAGTTACCATCACCTAAAGGTGAAAGAGGATGAAATTACAAAGAAAACATTATAAATAATATTTGGTAATTAAGAGTTTTAGTTATTCCCTTTGGGTTATCTAATCGTCCTACTGTATTTATGAATCTCATGAATGGATTCTTATATCAGATTTTTGAACATATTGTGGTTGTTTTTATTAATGATATTTTGGTATATTCTAAAATCCAATGGAACATAAAATTCACTTAAGGATTGTTTTGAAAACCTTAAATGAAATTTATCTATATAGATAGTTTAGTAAGTTTTAATATTGGTTGCATAAAATTTCATTCCATGGCCATATTGTTTCTAAATATGGAATTACTATTTACCCTTGTAAAACAAAATTTGTTGAAGAGTGTCCAAGTCCCACCAATATCATAGAGATTCATAGTGTTATTGGGTTAAAAGGTTATTAATGATGTTATGAAGAAAATATTTCTTGGTTATCTAGAAAACTAAATAAGTTATCATGTAAGGGAGTTAACATCATCTAGACAAAAGAATGGGATTATTTTTGTAGGAATTGAAAATAATATTGGTAAATGATCAAGTTTTTTCCCTGCCTTCTAGGAATGATGAATTTTTTATCTATAATGAAACATCATTAAATTTAAATGATTCGGTCGTAATGAAAAATGATTAGGTAATTTATTATTCATCATGTCATTTGAAACCTCATTAGTTTAATTTCCATACACATGATTTGTAGTTAGTTGTAGTATTTGCATTAAAAAATTTGGGGCATCATTTTGATGTCATAAAGTCATAAATATATACTAATAAAAAAATATTGAAGTATATATTCACTCAAGAAAATTTAAATTGAGATAAAGGAGATGTATGGAACTAATCTATGATCATGATTACGCAATTCATTACCATCTAGGAACAAAAAATAAAGTGGTTGATCCTTTGAGTCAAAAACGTAATGCTTCATTAACCATTCTAAGTTTGGAACATGGTTATTTAGTAAATTATTTGATGTATTTTGGCTTGGAAATTGTTGGTGAATAAAATTCCTCTTCTTTGTTTTAGGTTTCAGTGAAATAATCTCTATCATATAGAATTATGCATGCATAGATAGAAGACAATGAGTTGTAGCAAAATATATAATTGGTTCATAAAAGAAAGTTACCATAAATTAACATTGATAAATATGGTGTTTTGAGGTTTGTTAAGATATCATGTATTCCTTGTGATTCAAAATTGAAGAAATATTAGTTAAGTGACACTCATAGTTCTCTGTTTTTAATTCTCCTGGGAAACAATAAGATGTATGGAGACCTTTAGGAATATTACTGGTGGGATGGAATGAAAAGTGATATTTTAGAATTTATCATGAAGTGTTTCACTTGTTAGTAGGTGAAAGTGGAATGATAATTGTTTAATGGGATGCTTTATCCTTTTCCAGTGTCAGAATGTAAATGGTAAAATATATCCATATACTTCATTATGGGATTACCAAATAATTCTTGAGGTAACAACCTGATCTAGGTTATTGTTGATCTATTCCCTAAATCTTCTCATTTTCTACCTATTTCATATACTCTATCTCTAGATCTACTTTATCTATTATATATTAATGATATTTTTAGGTTACATGGAGTTCGCATCTCTATTGTTTTTGATCATTATCCATGGGTCACTTAGAACATTTGGAAGGGCCTTAAGAAATCATTGGGTTCTGAATTAAAATTTAGTACATATTTTCATCCTCAATCAAATGGGATGTCCGAATGAACAATTATAAAATTGGAAGATATATTACATTCATGTTCAATGGACTACCAGGAAAGTTGGCATTAATGTATTTCTTTGGTTTATTTGTCTTATAATAATAGTTTTATCCCAGTATACTTATGGAACCATATGAGGAATTATATGGTTATTAGTTTCAAGATCCATATTTTTGGGATGAAATAGGTGAATTGAAGTTGATGGGACAAGAATTGGTAAAGGAAGTGGAATGGAAAGTTCATTTGATTGAGAAACACATAATGAATGCTTATAGTAGGATTAAAATTTATGTAGATCACAAAAGGAAAGATATTTATTTCAAGGTGGTTGATCATGTCTCTCTCGAAGTCTCTCTATGAAAAATTGTGACACATTTTTCTAAGAAGGGGAAGATGAGTCTAAGGTTCATTAGACCTAATGAAATCCTTGAGAAGGTTAGATCAGTTGCCTAAAGATTGGAATTACCTGTGAGTTTATTACAGGTACACAATGTTTTTCATGTTTTATGGTTAATAAATAATATTCTGGATCCATATCATAGTTTGAGTCAAGAATTAGTTTAGTTGGAAGAGAATATTTTTCATGAGGAAAAACCAGTCTAGATTCTTAACCGTAGAAAACATGTGTTGTGGAATGAGGTCATTCATAATGTTAATGATTTATGAAAATAACAAATGGTCGAAGTGGAAACATGCGATTCTGAAAATGATATAAAAGAGAAATACCCCCACTTATTTGTTAAGTGAAAAAAATTGGGAGGATGCAATTTCCAAAGGGGGGGGGAAGGATGTAACATCCAAAATAAGTATATAATAAGACATTTTCATATCTATTATTATTTATGAATAATATAGTAATTTTAATTTAAAGGGTACTCAATTTAAGAAAGTATACCTGACACGCAATAATGGGTTTCTCTAAATACATACATTGCACACAAGACTGAGTTATATTGAAATATAATATATTATTAATATTATTAGTTTATGTGGTAGTAATATCCTAGACATTGTATTAGAGAGAATGAATATAGATGCGTATATTCTATTTATACATGTTTATTAAATATTTTTTAATTTATTCTATTAAATTTTTTGGGGTTAAAATAATAGTAAATATAATTTTAAGCATAAAAAGATCTAATATTTTTAAAAGGATCGTTTACCGCCTTATGATGGGGAACTCGTTTTAAACCTATTTTTTCACTTTTATATTTTTTATATTAAAATTGAACTTCTTATATTGAATTAGTGTATTATTATTTACTTTGGTTGAATTTAGGTATTTTTTTTGATAAAATTCAAATTTTATTGAATGGTGAAAAATACTGCGTTTTAATTCCAAACTACATTTTCATATATTAATTTTTATTTTAATATAACTATTTTAATTCGTTTTAAGTATATTTAGAGTTTTTTTAACTTAATACATTTTTTTCATTAGAATAAATTTCACAAATAAATTGAATAGAAAAACTAAGTGAACTTTTGAACATTTTACTTAAAAAAACATATTTTCTTAGTCTGTCAAAGAGGTTAATTTTTAATAAATATCTAAAAATTATTTGGTCTGAAATTAAAAAATATATTCCAAATTTGGAATCATACAGTCCAAATTATGTAAATTATTTCCTTTTATTTTCGCACATTATGAATAGTAACTTGACTAATTATTTTTATTACCACAGTTAAGGGTAAATCAGAAAATTAATAGTTAAAATAATATTATAAATATTATAAAAGTACCCTAACACTTATTGTAATATTATTGGATGATTTATTATTTTCCAATAAAATTATGTTTACTAAATTATGGCCTTTGAAGCCACTTGGACTTGATTATGACATTTATCACATTTTCTTTAAAGTAAAGACCAAGATTTCATAATCATATCTCTTATTAACAAAACAATTTTAAAATGGATTTATATAAGCGATATATTTAACTATAAATATTACTTATAAATAAAAAAATATTAACTACATCATGATAATTTATTTATACTATTTAGAAAACAATTAATTAAATTAAATGTGACACAATAACGATGAAGTAATTTCTTTATTAATAAAAGAATCGAGTAAATGATGTAATAAATATTAAAATAAATATAAGTTGACATAATTGATTACATAAATCAATTTTATGAATGAATTTTCAATTGTTCTTGATGATTTAAATTAATTGGTTTGAACTTATCTTTCTGTAATGATATTTTTAAAATTTCAACTTTAAAATAGTTTCAAAATTAACACTATTTGTATTTTAAAATACAAAATATTTTATTAAATTTTATAATATTTTTAAAAATACATGATTTAGAAAAAAGATGATTATATAAGTTAATTTTTCTTTTAATGACTCATTGATTAGTCTTTTGTCATGTTATGATAATTATTTAAACTCTGAAAGTGTAAATTACTTGATAAAATGTTAAGAGTTAAAAGCATTAAAAAATATAAGTATAAAAAAATTCATATTTTTATAATTTTAATTAGAAGATTATATTTTTACACTTCCACATCATATATTCAAACTTATTCAATTTAGATGCATTTGGAAAATAAAATAATGTTATTTTAATTTAATACTTTTAATAATTCCATGAGTGCCCCTCCCCTCTCCTATAAAAGGACACCCATTCCTATCTTTTATTCAAACTTAATAAACCTTCTGTATCAGATTATATATTCCTAAAAACAATCACATAATCACACCAAACATTATTAAATATTTATATTAGTATGAACACCATCTTTATAGGTGTTAAAATTTTAAGATAGGTAATCATCCAAAGGAAAGGAATTGTTTTTATTTAAGTGTTTCTATTTTATATCTTCTTACACATCCTTAAAATATTATTTAGCCATAATAAAATAATAACTCTAGGATCCTAAATATAATGACATTTATTATGTTAATATCATCCCCTGAATCCATATCCACTTCCATTAAATCTGGAAAAAATTAATCGTGCGTGCTTACGTGTGAACTATCACCTTCATGGACCGACGTAATTAGTTTTACATTACCATATATCATGAAAGTTTATAATAATATAATTAATGTTAATATGTGATAATAATTAAATATTAATCATTACATGTTATTAATATTTCAATTATGTTCTTACTTTCTATGCACCTAAAAAAGATAACATTGTTCGTGCGTATGTGTGAACCATCACCTGCATGAAGCAATTTGATTCCTTATTATTCACTACATGACTTTTATGATGTATATAGGTATATTTAAAATATTAATATGATATTAATAGTGTTATGGTCATTTTTTAATGATTAAATAATACTTACCTTCATTCCATAATGATCAATGAAAATGGGAAATGTTACTCATGCGTGCGTACGACGTACCATATCAATGATAATGGCATTGTTCATTTTTAATAACAATAATCAATGGATTTATTTAAAAGTATAATTTATGTATAAAAATTAATATAATTTCATTATTATTAATTTTGAGATAATGGACATATGACCACATGGACTATTGGAATCATAACAAGTTCATTTTGGATTTTAGTACTGAATATAAAAAAAACGTTCAATATGAGCTTAAATAATTATGTAATTATTATAAAATGTAAATAAGTGATAAAAAGTGTATAATACAATTTAAAAAGGTACTCAAGCAATTATAAATTAACCTGAGCTTTTTATTTAGGATGATAAAGAATTTATAAGACAATTCTGACTCTAGGTTGGGGACTTCGTCTCAATCTCCTTTCACTAAGGCATATTTTGAAAATATACACCACATTATTTTATAAGGTGTATGATCAGAACCTATGAAATTTAATTTCATTCAAATGTTTTCAAAATTAATCTTTTTATATGAATCATTTTACTCTCTTTACAAAATGAAAAAAGGAATGTTTTTAACATATGCGACGACAACAACTTCTCCATCATTGTAACCGTTATTTAATATTTGGCTATCTATATAAGAATTAATTTTTTTAAAAGGGAAAATAAATCCATTATTTAATTTTCTCAGTATTTTGGTATTTAAAATGATTTTGAAAATGGATTTGGTATTTCAATGTCTGGAAATGATTTATTGTGATTGAAAATGAGATTTTATGAGTGAAATATTGATAATTGAAAGATTTTATGTGGTATGATTATACAATGGTAGTTGGAAATTTGAAAGGTGGTTACATGATAAAACAAATATGGGTGGTTTAATGATAAACCAAATATTGGTGGTTCTATCATAAACCAAGGTTGGTGGTTACATTATAACCTCTAATGCATTGGGTATTGAAGTTGGATGTATGACTATTCCATTTGTAAGAGTGATATGTATGTAAGATGATCATATGGTTATTCTATTTAAGTATTATTATGTCCCAAGTTACCTTTACATATTTTATATTCTTTCTATAGGTTTAATGGTAATTTTTTGATTACAAAAAATGCAAGAAATTAGATTATAATCAATGAAATATATTTACAACATATTTAATTAGAAAAGTATTACGTTATGATAAAGTATTCATGGATTACATGTTTTTGTAACACTAATAGTTTTCCTTATTTTTGTATCACTTAGTGGGATTTTTGTGCTAATACCTAGTGTTGAAATTCTTATCACAGGATTTAAGGGAGATTAGAGTCAAGGATGGGATCAAGGAAAAGTTATAATGATTAAACATGAAAAGAATCCAAGCCACATTTTTAATGTTTTTGATTTATAAATGAAATGGATACTATTGTAAGAGTTCGCTTTTTATTTATATGGTTTTGTTATGTATGAGTTATGTCCTAATTCTCTAAAGCTCTAAAATTGAGAAGTTCTACAATGCGAAAAAAATTATAATTAATTACTTAACTCAATATAATGAAATTTTTATTGTAGGGTCCTTATAATTACCATTTATAAAAACTATTTACAATTATTCTATACATGTATATTATTTATTTTTTATGTACATTAAATATCATAGTTGAGTAATATTGATCTTTTTATTTGAAATCATAAAAATGGTTTAGTTCTTCATTCTTATCCCAAATTTAATCAATTATTGATATTTCAAGGTTCTAGAATTATTGTCTCTTGATTGTTTATAATTTTATAATCTCATTCAATGAAATTTTTTTTCATGGTTTTAGTAGAATAAATTGGAGAGAGGCATATTGCAGTGATACATAATAATTGAATAATAGTATGTTAATTTATGAGTTTAATAATAATTTTACCATTCCATTATAATGAGTTTTTTTTATCATTTTCAAGATTTTAAATAATATTTTTAGTAAGGTATAGAGTCATCATGGACATATGGTCCCTTTGGAGGTTCAATAATGATAAATTAAAAATATTAATTATAAAATATTACATATGCGTAGTTTTTATAAAAAATGTAATATCTCTTCAATAGAGTGTCAAATATGAAAAGAGAGACTTCCTTTGATTTTCAAATATAAGTTTTAGCCTATATTTATATAAAGTATATACATAATTTAATTCAAGAATTGTGAATTCATTAGTGGATTTGATGGATTAAAATAATTTAATAAAATAATAAATTCTTTAATAATGTCTAATTGATGAAAAACCTTTAGAGAACCTCAATTTAGTCTCTTTGATGACAAATTTATAGGGTTATCCACAAAACCCCAAGATATCACTAATAGAGGAGGAGCATCATCATGAATAGTATCTTTGATAAATGATCAAGGGATCAAATATTGGATTCCCCAAAAATTATCAAGGATAATTCAATTCTTGAATCACATTAGTGGTATCAATGTGATGTTGTTCTTCATCTATGGATTCACGTATAGGAATGTGTTAAGAAATGATCTATCAGAATACGTGGTAGTTATTTTGTTTTTTAATCCCCATTTTTTTATTTATATGATTAAAATGAATTAATTTAATTAGAAATTAAATATAGGGTCATCTTTTTCAAATTAACCCATTGATTATTTTGATTTCTAAGAATTTGTAATATAATATTATTTTGGTTTTGATAATTTATTAATCAACCCAATTATTTGGATTCTATTAATGATAGCCAACTAAAAAAGACCATCATTTGATGTTCAATTTCGTGTTTTGTTCCTTTCTCCTATCACTATGTGAACATTTGACATTGGTATTTTGTTTGGCTAGTAATTAGAATTAATTTGGGAACCCATTTAATTGAAATATTTCATTATCTAGTTAAATTAATAGTTATTTTTTTAACAAAACAATATATTGCGACATGATGAGGTATTTATAATGATTAAGGGAGTCTGATGTCAGATCAATGGATTTCAATTTCATTGGATCTGGCACATAGCTGACACAAGGTATGGTAGGGAATGAACCACCAAAAAAGGGATGGCTGAAATTCAACCACTTGTGATGTTATAGGTCTATTCAATATAAGATTTAATCATTGAAGATGATATTCACATAATTGGTGAAGGAGATAGTGGTGCGGGTGGAATCATAGAGTAAAATCTATATTTTTGTGTTTTTTTAAACTACATGGATTGTAAGTCATAATAACACTTATTTTCTATCACATTATATGTGTTATCTAGGGTTTATGTGGATATTTAAATATCATCAGTTGTGTGGGGGAACCACACACAATGTTATACTTATTCAGATATCATAGAATGCATTGGGATCATATTTCAATGAATCCATGTGATCATACATTCCATCTGTGTTGAGGAACATCTTCGTTACATTAGAGAGTAAACGAACATCAGGATATAATACATTCCCCAGAACTGAGCTAACTTATACCCAGCAGGTTCCACTGAGAAACAATATGTATATATAGATGAACATGTAATTTCACACTGAAAGACAGTGGTAGAAACAGTCTTAGTGAAGCACACCATGTACCCCCTTTGGAATTTTATGTACTCCTTATAGGATAGGTTAGAGTCCAAATATATTTGGTACAAATTCTGTTTCAATATGGGTATGTTCCCTTGATCCACTACTAAGAGAGTATAATGTGTAATACTATCTTGAACATAGTATGAGTGATTCCCTCCATATAAAAGTTCATGATACAGTAAGGTACCTTTACATATGCCCTATGGTGTGATCCACTATTTCATTTATCCATTGCTGGGTCATGTATTCTGTATCCAACATCCAGTACATGTGATTCAGTTCTTAGTGGATTACTCTATATAGGGTTAGGAACCCACCACTAGCCCTAGGAGTGGTCTCCATCTTTTGTATATATATCATATATGTTTCAAGTCATTCTTCAATATAGAAGGTCCTGGTAAGTACGACCTCCCAGATGTGTTCCATCAATATAGATAGATCCTATGAGTGAGTTCTCTTAAATGACTATAACCACTGAGCTTAAAGAAGAATTCATAGTGATTTAGTGTGAGAATTACCCTACCTTAAGGTTTACAGTCCAAGTGTGAGAATATATGGTTTATCATGTTTATTCAACACGGTTTTAAGACTTATAAATGACCCCCTTTTTGATTCTTTATGATTTCATGGTGACCTACTGGGTATGTTTAAACTCACCCCTGCATAAAATCTTCCCAAACATGTCATGTATAATGTGTATGATAGTAAATTCAAAAGAGACAGTGGTGGAACAAGATTAGGTGGAGATTAGTTGGTCTAGATGGACTACAAATGGATCCCAAAGTTGTTTTTTGGTTTCATCCCTTTTTCTAGTTGCTCCGCATCCATTATAGTATTAGTGGGATTATATTTTTCCAATATTGTATTTATGTAATATTTATTCATACTCTGATGTGGTATTATATGTTAGACATGCATTTAATGTATTAGTTATTAATCATCTACATTATACTGGTGTAAGTAGATGAGTGTGTGTGTTCAGGTACATTAGGCTAATGCCTCCCTTGTGAGTGATATACCAACTCACTACTAGACTCTAACTCCTATCATATTAATGGTGCGTTTGGGGTTTCACTACCATATTATTGTTATATAGGATAGACCTAGTGGGTTTTTTTGATAGATTTGAATCATAAATATTATATATCAAGGCCAAGGTTTAGAGAGAGTCTAGTTGTGGGGGTTGGTTTGAGATCTAGAGAAATAGTTTTAAATTGTCTCAAGATTTCCACTTTGGAAAAGAAACTTAACAATGGTCATAAAACCAAAATAACCATTAATGATGATCATGATAAATAACTTGTTTACTCTGTACAGGTAGAAATTGGTTTTAGTGTATACATTGGGACATACATCATATAGAAGAGGGTTCTGGTTTCTATATACTTCTTGATGCATATCTCTAGAGTTTATCTCTTTAGTGTGGTACTTGTTTACTATTATAGAATGCATCCATGACAGATATTGGATAGTATTCTATAGTAGGATAATGATGATTATATTATTTGGGATGAGGCCTCAGTCTAGAGATCAATGCAAGAGGTAGTTCTTCTAGGTGGATTGATATTAGTACCTACACCCACTGAGAAGTCGATTGTATTGAATGTACTAGAATATGACACAATTAGGTTGACTTAAAACCATGAGTTCCATATATAGGTACCACCCAGATTTCAGAGTGATCCTAACTACTATGCTGTATATGTCTGGATTAATGAAGTAGTATAGTTTTTTCACCATGTTAGGACCTCTTTTATTGAGATGATGGTCTTAAAGGTGATCCTTATGAATAGATCAATAGGTCTATTTTAGAGCTTGAAGATGTAGGCACATGGTTAGGAGACACACATTTGGATAGATCTTGATCACATATTGAGATTTTATTTTTATCTAGAAATGATGTTTGGACAATTTATTCATGGGATTCTATATCTCCAGTGGTCACTATAACTATCATAGAGTACTCATTGGGGTCACCAACTATCGAAGTATTCCTTGGATATAGTATATGACTAATACATTTGAGAATATAAAATTGAGTGTGTACTCTACTGGGATATCCTATATGGAGTGGTATCTCTTTGCATCCCTTCTTAATTTGGGTTTCTAGAGTATGACATGGTTATGGAGAGCATCTAAGTAGATTAGTCATCAACCATTGGTTTTTCTAGTAGAAACCCAATCATTGATACCTCAATAGCTGGTATTTGACATCAAACTCAAGGTTATTATCATGTGGTATGGATTAAAAGGTAGTTTCTGAACATTATTTAACCTTCTAATGTTTCTTATGGAGGTTCCTGATAGAGAGGCAGTTTTTCTCTTTGGATGGGAAGGTCCATATCATGAAGGGTTTCTTGAACCATCATGTAGTTTATATGGGGGATGTTGAGTGGAAATTAGGTTGGAGGTAGTGACTTGATCAAGGAGGTTCACATAGTGGTGTATGTAAAAAATGATAGGGGAGATCAATGGGGTTTATTCAGCATTATTACATGTTTCCACCACTACAAATCCCGAATGGTCCACTCTAGGCTCAGGGAGTGAGTTGTTAGGGATGTGGAAAAATATAGGTAGTGGGGGATTATGACCCATAGACTCCATTTATAATATAAGGGAAGATATATTTCTTCTCTATATAAGATATATTTTTTATAGACATGGATAAAAGGAACTGTTTCTATGTCACATCCCATATTCGAGACTTAGATATTTCAGTGGAGCTTTTAGAGAAACCATTATGAATAGGGACTCCTTTTAGGGGATATTTGGCGATCACACACTTCTGTCGACAGTGTGAAATTACTATTATATGATAGAGAAAAATATGGAATCTCTTCATAGCCATGATGAGTCCTTATTATGTCATTATAGGTATGAATCAACTATCAAAAAGTATATTCCCATATTGACTATTGTAGATAGAGGATATGGTGTACCTAGGTAGATGGGGTGATTTTTTCCTCATTGGTGAGATGGAATACTAGGAAGTGAATGATATCCTTGTACATAGTAGGAAATTATATATTTCTTCTCAGTTGTCTAGTATGACCCTTAGAGCAGTAGATTCAATGATCTTTTAGTTTCTGTTATTAGTGTAAGAGTATGAGGGATTATTCTCCATGGAAGTTTTGGGATTAAATCTCCATAGAGAGATAGAATTATTCATAGGCTTACACCTAAGGACAAACATGATATTTTTTCCTGTATATTAAATGGTCCCCATAGAGATATTAGAGATATGGTCTCACTTGGGGGATTTATAGAGGAAGGGGTTTTTTAGAAACAGTGTCCCCCACCCCATCTTCTTTAATGTTGTTTTTCAAGGAGTATGAGATCATGAGGTTGTTACTGGATTATCATCACTTAAAATAGATGAATATCAATAATAAGGGTCTAGTTTTTAGAATTAATAACCTCATTGACTGATTTAAAGGTGAAAGAGAGTTATAAAATACTGACCTCAGGTCAGGTTGTCACTAAATTTGACTTGAAGAAGACAATATAATATAGATGGAATTCATGTTCTACTAGGGTTACTGTGAGTACATGGTGATTCCCTTCATCATGATGAATGTCTTAGTAGTTTTCTTGGGCTCACAAATCACATATTTCAACCCTTCATATACCGCTTCATGGTAGTCTTAATGGAAGAAATCCTCATATACTTGTCATTATAGGAGGAGCATATGAAGAGTTTTAGGGTAGTCTTGGACATAATTTTGTAGCCCATTATTTATGAGAATCTCTTGATGTGTGACGCCCTAGAGACACACTCCCATATTATTCGCCATAAACCAATACTTTATAAAATTTCGTTAATACCACTTGTAAAATCTTGGACATAAAGAACAAAATTTAAAAATAAATAAAAATTACTGAATCTATTATATCATAAGGATATTTTCAAAAAAACTAAAAAAAATTATACTAAGTCATTTTTTATGAATAATTACCAAAATAAGTTCAATTTTATTAATTTAAAATTCAAAAATTTACAAATTTAGTTTTCAAATACAGTCATAAATTATAATTTCAAACTTTTTTAATTAAAAAAATGACATTTCCAAATATTAACTCTTATTATTATTATTTCACATCATATACCAATTAAAGTGGTGTCAACCAACAATGAATGTGAAAAATAATTCATAATTAATAATATATTTCTGGAAATAAAAATCTATATCACATAAAAGATATTTTTTTATAAAAATAATTTTCTAAACAATAAATAATCATATTATACATTTAATATAAACTAATGGAATTTAATTCACATTAAGTAACAATTATTTTCAATATATATATAATTAATAATGTTATTTCTCCTATTAATTATCCCTTACCCAATGTCATGGTTTTTAATGGTTGTACTTAAATATTCAGATTTTATCCATATGTATCATAGTTTGATTTATGTTTGGTGTTTTAGGTGGATAAATCTGTCGAAAAAATTGGCTTATTTAAATATATTTTTATATTATAATTTTGGAGTGTTATATTATCCCCCAAATAAGTTGTTTCCTTGTAATTTGACTCATAAGATCAAATTACTTTCTATAAGGAACTGATAATTAACCATACAATGGTATATGATTTTCGGTTTATTTAGGATGTGGAATGAGTTTTATTTATATAAAAAATAATTATAATAACTTAATAAAGAGATATAACTCATTCCAAATTTCACATATAATTTTACTACATGATGTAGATCTAGACTAATAAGGAATAACTTCCCACAAACCCTGAAAATGATTTATATGATAATCATACCACTTGAAGAATATATTCATAATTCAATATCCCTTAGTTGGCGAAAACATATATTACAAATAACACTAGAAAATATTGAGTGAAAACTCACTATCTGAATCATTATTATTATTTTCATAGGATTTTCCTTGTTTGATTGATTGTTGGTGATAATCTCTATTATCTGCCCATGGATTGAGATATTAAGACATATAATTCCCAACTCTCTTATAATTGAAGCAATTTTTTATAGATTCTCAATTTGAATTACACATGTGAGTATGATGACTTTCAACTCAAACATATATAAATTAGCTATCCCATTAATGAAATTTACCCCATGTTTCATCACACATTTGTTACATATAAAAAAATAAAAAAAAATCGTTTATCATATCCACCATTTGATATTTCATGATACTTCATATTTATCTTCATGCACATCTTCGATACTTTGAATATGTTCATATTGTTAATAAAATTTTGTGATAGCTAGTTTGGAATAATTACATGATTTTTCACTCCATCTCTCATTCTGATGGGTTGTTCATCGAGTTAGCCTTTGTATTGTTCCGAACACCCATGGCTCATTATACTTCCATCCATTACTGAAACCAAAATAGCTAACATGAGTATTGATCATTATTTATTAATTATAATAGATAACAACATGGAAATTTAATGTCATGATGTGTCTCACTATATCACTGTCACGGTAGAATATATTTCTTACAAATCAACATATATCAAGCTCAGTTCGACCTATATTACTCCTAGTATAATATATATTATTCTTGGTTAAACCTATGTTACTTTGAATTGGGTTCTATCATACTTATTAAATTAGTTCTTAATATAGTGATCCTAAACTATAATAAAATTTATTAAAATATTCTAAACAAAATAATCTTGAAATATATACATTAAAAATAAAACTTATCATTCCATAAACAAAAATTAATAAAACCTATAATCAATTAACAAAGTAAATATATACCATAATCATATACCCTAAATGACATACCTTTCCCAAAAAAATCCAATCTCTATTATTTTAAAGCAAAAGGAGATTATATATTACCCCAAAATTATCTCTATATTTAACCCTTAAATGGTATTAAACACTAGTCTATATGGTCGCACACTAGTCACTATATATTATAACCCCAGAAATTTTGACAAATTTTACAAAAAAATTTATTAAATTATCCATCCTAAGGATAATAATTACTATCTAACTTATTCAAATTCAAGCCACTATTTATTATCCCAACATCATGTCTATACAAAATTTAAGATTTATTCATACCTCAATCCAGTGTTCTCTAATATTTATCCCTAGAAATATAAAATCTTCATTAAATAATGTTTGAAGGTTATCTATACCATTTAATATATTTCAATATACATTTATAGTAAAACTACAGAAGAATAATCCTTTTTTTTTTTCACAGAATCCTCATATCTTTTGAAATATACTATTATATCTTTCATAAATATCACCCAATAATGAGAATAAATAATATTTTTAATCAAATATCAATCTCAATATGCTATTATAGACTAAGAAACTAAAATATTCTATCATAATAGAAAAATAATAAGGATTTAAATCATTTATGTTTGTTCCTTTATTTGGTTATAACTCATAGTTGTTTCTAGGAACATAGATTTCTCAGCTTAATTTTCATGATACCTTTCTAATAGAATACGAAAAATAAAATTTTTATAAATAAAATCATAAATATGAATATGAAAAAATCAATCCAAATTAGTATTACCTTATGAACATTCATTTTTATCATATAACAATTTTTTTTCCAAACTATGTTTCTCTCTGTTAAATACAAAAATTATACATGATCATTTTAATATTAGGTTTTTTAAATTCATTTAAATGAAATCACAGTTAAATACTTCCTAATTGTTTGTAAATATATTATTATTAACCAAATTATATCCTCCATGTATCAAACCAAGACTTTGAAAGGGATTACTATGTTCAATTGATTATCCAACACACAACATTGAACCCAAATGAACTGTGATTATTTAAATATGACTATTATAACTTAGGCATTAAATTAGAAGGTATTAATTGGATTAAATAATTTTTGAATTATATATAATGGTTTTATTTAACATAAATTTATTGTAACTTTATCATTAAATAATCACTCAATTTTTAGTAAAGTCATTTTTCCTTCAAAAATACATTTTCATAAAATATAACATTTATTTCTTTTAATAAGAAAATAATATAATTAATTTCTATAAATTATAAAAATTTTATTCGATAAAATAAATTTAGTATTTTAAATAATTAAATTAAAATTAAAATAGGTTTATATTTTTCGTTTTTTGAGGAAAATGTTGATTTTTCAATTAATAGTGAAAATACTGATTTTAGTAAAATTGTCATTTATTTTTAATAAATTTAGAAATTTCAACTTCCCATTATAATTATAATTTTATTTAAAGTAAAATAATTATTATTTAGTTAAATTTAATCTAATTAATTATATTTTAATCATATTTATACTAGATTTTGGTATATGTTTATTTCAAGGCTTATAACTTATTTTTTGCATATAAAAACTATTTTAAAATGGATAATTTTTCTCAATTTTAAATAAATTTAATGACCCCCAATGTTTTATTTTTTAAGTAAACTTTTTAGATTATATATATATCATTATTAATTTAAATTCATAGGATGAATATTACTATTCATAGAGTTAATTTAATGTTATCTATTCCTTGAAAAGTACATTTTTTGGAAATTTGTTTTTCGCCGTGCTTGTGGGTTTTATTATTATATTAAATTATGCAACTCTTATGAATTAAATTTTATAAAATAGATTCTATATTTTCAATCGGTATTATATAATAAAGAAAACTTATTTTTTGGGCATAATGAATAGTAAAAAAAGTAGAAACAATAGTTATCATCGTAAATAATTGAATTGGTAAGAGTGAGTTAAATTAGAGTTAAAGAGGATAAAATGTTTAAAAAGTTTTTATTTTTAGTTTAATAGGAGTTTATTGGCATTATCTATGCTCCAATATTTTTTTCCCAATTTTTAGGAAATTCTCTTGAGTGTAACTTTAAATTTTTGAATAGTTTTTGATATTTTCTAAAATATAACTCCTCCTCCCTTATAAAAGGGCTCCCCTATCCTCTCCTCTCTATAGTTTAAACACCCATTAGTTTAGAAAATAATAGCCTAAATAAATTCCCCAATTCCATTCAAATTTTATACAATACTTCTTTATCATAAATATAATATATAGAATCTTTATATATAATCTGAAAGAGATGGTTTGAAGAAGAGGTATCATTTTTAACCAAACATCCTTGTTTTATTCCATATTCAACCTAATTAAAATATTATTCAACCATACTAATATAATAAAAAAATTATGTACCATATAATTTTATGTTATTATGTAAATTCAATTTTCAAAATCCATCTTCACTTCTATCAAATGAGAAACAAAAATTCTGATCGTGTATACGGTGGACTACCGCCATGCGAACTGATGTAGTTGATTTTTGATCATCACCTATCACAACTATTCCGATGGATTGAGTAAATTTTTATATGTTATATTAATGAAATATAATCACTATTTAAAAAAAAATTCATATAATTTCTTACCTTACCATTCATTAAAAAATGATAGCTTCATTCGTTTATATGGAAAGCTACCACCTTGAGAAGCGATGTGATTCATTTTTTATTACTGATTCAAAGGGATGGTATATATAATTGTATTTAAATAAATAATATAATATTTATTATATAATTATTAGTATTTTATTTTAATATAACACTTTCTTTCCATCATGATGATTGAAAATTGGAATTGTGTCTCTCACATATGTACGACCTACTATATCCATGATCGTAACATAGTTCATTTTTTATAACCATTTTTCATTATTAGTTTTAAAAGTATAATTTATGTATATAAATATAATTATTTCCTGATTATTATTATATATATTACTAAATAATAATCTCATTTACCTTATTCAACTAACCAAAGTGATTTTAGACATGTGAGACAAATATCATCAAAACATTCAACATGAGGATAAATGATTAAGTAAATCCAAGATAACATTATAATAAATAAAATAAAAGGAATAATAAATTTTAAAATGTTTCTTCTGAAATTAAATTATTTATATATGTTTATTATTCAAGAATATTAAAAATTCATAATACAATATGGGCTTGAGTTAAGGTAATTTTCTTAAATTCCAATTCACTACGATATATTGTGAAGATATGCATCTAATTTATTTTAAATGGTGTATATAATACCCTTTTTTACATATTATATCATTAATAATTCATATTTCATTGTATTTTAATTTTCAAATTTAATTATATCACCCAAGGATATTTTACATGGTAGTTACCATGTTTTAATGAATTTTATAACATAATTTCTTTTCATTAGGTTGTATTACATATTCACTGTCTATGATATTTTAATATTATGCGTGTAATTTATTTTGATTATTTTATTTTTAAATGACACTTGTTTTACAATTATTTTTATTATTTCACATAATCAATTTATTTATTAATCTATACTTCACTCGTATGATCCTTATAAGGGATTTATCTAAACCACATTTTTCATTAGGTTATGACCATTATCTCTCTAAATAAAAATATATTTATCATTTATGTTATTAAATTATTTTAAATTATATATATACATATATATATATATATATTTCCCTTGAATATATATTACTATCCAATTATCCCTTCATTTTACCAAGTAATACATGCCTTATGTTCATTTCTTAAATTCTTTCTTTAAGAAACCTCTTTTGATTCTGATAAGAGGAATAATTACAAAACCCATTTTCATTCTATGGGTAATTATTTTGATTAAAAATTATGATTAATTTCCTTATGCGTCACATATATGAATTTATATGAAGTGAATGCGAGGAGTGGGCTCATAATTATATATCCCTTCAAGGCATTGGGTAATGCTATAGAATCCTGAAATGTGAAGTATGGGATTAGGGTGCGAACCTGATCCATTATGGAACTCCATCCACCATATGATGTTGTCTCCTAATCAAACCTTGAGTTATGTTTACATAATGTTTTTGGTTTTTACACATTTTCTATGATTCTATAATCTTATGATAGAAATTACTTTATGTTATTCTCCCATTTGATTATGTTGGTGCCTTATATTTAATGATATAATATTACACATTTGTATTCCATGTTATGTTTCATTATCATATTTATTCCTTATATTTTTAGATCACCCCTTTTGTCTGTGTATTCCATAGGTAATCCCATGAATTTTTAGGAGATTAAATGGATTTAGAATCTTATTATGGAAAATAAAATAAAGAAGTTTTATTTTATCTTAACTTTGATGTTTTATGAACCTATTATTCCAATGACACTAAGCCTCATGGTGTTTTGGTTGTAATTAATAGGATTTTATTTAAAACTTCTACTAATGATATATGTAAATGGATTGAGTCACTATAGTTGGTGTAGGAAGAAAATTCTAGTTATTTTTTTGGTATTAAGAGTAGAATAATTTAGTGATAATGATAGGGATAAGTATATGAATAAGAAAAAGTATGAAAAAATATCCTAGAATTATATTAAAGTATAGTGTGAGTGGTGTTCTAGGAAATATATCATTTTCTGGATTATATAAGTAGATGTGGATCTGTAATAGTTTTACCACGAGGTAATAACCTAATAAAGGTGCATTGATCTTGACCCGATCACCCCCTTGTGAATGATAATAACGCTTATTTCTCACCTTGTTTCACACTCTTGGGGGATATTCTTTGTAAATTCAAAAACCAATTAAAAACTATTATTAATGACTCAAAATCATTAGGATAGAAAACCAAAAAATAACTTTACCATGGAAAACCTATATTGAAACATTGAGACTCATAAGTTAGGATGTATTTATCATTTAAAAGTTATTCCTTCTTGGTTTATAAGTACCCCATTTGTATGTTAATTAATTTTTATATTGATTCTTTTATTCTTTTTAGTTAGTGGTGTAAATTAAGAAAGGGTATTACAATAACAATTTTAAGGAGAACTGTAATGATTTCCCTTAAGAGATTCTATACCTAATGGAAATGTTAGTTAGAAAACTTTTGATTATGAACAATAATAAATCAGAAATTATGTTTAACAAATAGAACATAGTTGAATTTCCAAACACATAAAATAAGAGAAGCATATAATCTCATGGATGTTAATGTGATAAAGATGAAAAGTAAACAAAGATTTAATTTCATATATGTTAAAAATATGGAAATATGAACCATGGAAAATTCATTAAATGAACTAGAATTTTATTTATTTTTAGAGAATGAAGGAACAAATCAATTAATTACTAAAGAAAAATAAAGAGTCTGGTTAACAAGACACAAGGAAATAAACTTCAACATAGGGCACCCATAAGAGTTCAATGTCATTGATGTGAGGAATATGGTCATTATCTGATTCAATTCTATAATAAAAATATTAATTCATAAGGGCCTATTTTATGAAAATAATTTATGTAAAATGATTAAATTTTTTAGATGTTTAAACTTGATAATAATGTTGCTATATTGTTCTTATCAATGGTATACCATTTATAAGAATCATGTAACTTATATAGATGGTTCTAAAGTAATTTTTCTTAAAATACTTGAAATAATATATATAATGGTATTGATGAACTAAAAGAGTTATTTAATGGTAAAGTGATATTTTATGGAAACACATATGATTTCTGAAATTAAATTCTTTGATATGTTCATGATGTTAGGTAGTTATAGTCAATTAATAATTTTTTATTTTGTGGAAAAAATAAGTCGTATAAAAGAATTTAGTGGTTCATAGCTGATTATATATTTAATGTTATTTTTATTATGCTTATCATATTTTTGGTAATGTTACCAAAATTATATTAATATAGTTTTTGAAAAATCACATCCCACATAATGAGTTAGAACTCATCATTTCCAGAAAGGCTCTAGGGCTTGAACCAATAACCAATGGGAGGTAATGGTCTAGTTCCTACCTCTGGACTATATAATGTACCGGTTTGTATGAAATTATTTTTACTTAAAAAAATTGTGGATAAATTTTATATTGGTTTTTGGAAACAAATTTGAGGATCAAATCTTATTGATTATCTGGATTTTTAATTGATTAATGATATTTTGGGAAACAATTTCTTAAGTTAAGATATATATATTTAAATTTTATGTTTAAAATAAATGATTATTTGAGAATAATTTTATTATATTTTTTAAGATGTATGTTGAAGGGAAAAAGATAACCTTTTTGGTTAAAACATTCTTCCATGTTGAGGTTATTAAAGTTATTTGGGATATATAGTTTTTTATTTAAAGAATGGTCTATGATAAAAATATAGGTTCATTATTTAATTTTGGAGATTAATATATTCATATTCATTTTTATTATTATCTTAATATTTTCAAACCAAATTTTAATAAATATATAAGAAATATATTGTTACTATTTTATAGATCTTATGATTTGTTACAAGTTAATTTTAGTGCTTCTAGAATAAAAAAATTTATATCGGATATTCATTCTTTAGAGTAAGAGGTGAAGTGGAAATTGGTCAAATTATAATGAAAGGTAGTTTTTTTATGAAATAAAAATATATTAAGTAATTATATTTTATGGTGTTTTTTGTCTTGATAGTAAATGAATACCTAAACTCTAATAAAATGATTTTGAAAAAAAAATATATTTCCTTTATATTTGATGAATTAATGGACTCTCAATTCCACATAGATTTATGGTTTTTTGATTGTTAACTTTCTGTTGATCATTCAATTTCCTATTATCAATGATCTATATCACTCTACATATTTTTTACACTTTTATTCCATGTCCATTTATTTAATTATCACCAATGTTATCCTACTTTTAAAACTAGTCTTGTGTTATTACATATGTCCTTTTGATAAGTTCCTATATTGTTTACATTTTTATAATAAAATGAATTGATTGTAATGATTTTTATTATTAATGCATTTTTATACACCTGATGTTTTCTTCATTTTTCCAGGATATTATATGTTATGGGATATGAAAAAAAGAAGTGTAAATGATCATCATTTCTACTTTAAAGAAGGATTTACATATCATAAAGTAGAGGAAACCAACATGCGATGACACATTTGAAAATGACCTAAAAACCAACATGTGTTAAATTCAGTACATGTGGTGAAACATTTAAATTTTGTATAATCACTGCATGATATTTAAAGGTTTGGATGAGAAAACAACCTCCATATTTGACGTCTTTTAGTGTTTTTACATGTTTCAAAATCTGGGCCCCGCTTATGATCTCCTTTTGACCCATCTTTAATGAAATTTATTTCTATACGAGACCATATATAGTATATAAATAGAGGAATAAGCTACTTATATTAGAGGGATCCTAGTGACCAAATCTTGGATTGAGAATATATAACATCTCACATTTTTATTACATAAACTTTTCATTACATGGTACAAAATAGATTATCTTTTAATGTTTAGTTTATTAGAAAAAATGTACATAATATATGAAAACATAAAAAAATAATGCTAATAAAATTGAAATTATTATTCAAAGGTTTTTCCTAAGTACATTTACTTCATCTCATAACATATGGACATACATAAAATGAAAGGGTGATCATAAGGCATGATAAGGGAGAGAAAGGGGAAGCAATTTATATGTGAACTTGAGAAATATGAATAAGAACATGAGGAGTATCATTATAGAATGAACAAGTGAACATGATGAATATAATAAATAAAATAACAGGAATCATAACATAAACATGTGGGAACCAAATTTAAATGATACATTCATAATCATATCACCATGGTTTGTCGTTGAGGCGTCCTGAAAATTACTATGTTTATTTGTCAAGGTATCTTAAAACATGTCATCTATAGAGATTAAATTTTTTACCCAAAATTCTAGAGATCTATATGGATGAACCCTTCATATGTATTAATTTGAATGTGATAAAAAATATCATAATAAGTAGTTTTATAAATAACCCATGGAAAATAAATAAAAAATGGTTTCCTATCAAAATCATCACATTTCAAAAGTACTTAAAAACATGATCATAATGTAATTATTATTCCATGAAAAGGGAATGTGGGTTTTATGTATGTAATATTAGAATTAGATAAATAATTTTTACATATTTATTCTTACCCATATAAGATAAATATGTTTAGGTATTTTCAAAACTAAAATAAAAGGTAATTTCATGAGGGGAAGTGAGAAATTTGGAGAAGTAAAATCGATAACATAATGGGTATAAAACATGGTTTTAAAATAGGGTAAAAAAAGAGGGGACAAGGGTATATGATTTATAAAACACAATTAAGAAGTAAGGTAATGAATAAAATTTAAATAATATATAGTTTCCATAACATTCATAACACATATACAAAAAACAGGTTCTTAAAATGAGGAGAAAAGAATGATATTTCTCTTATGTTGAAGAGTTGTTCGTAAATATAGAGTATTAGGACAATAGAGGCTTTAGGAAAACACTGGAGTACTTCTTGGGAGGTAAAAATATTATATATTTATGGAGGATTAATTGGGAGTGAATGGAAATCGAGAAATGGGTGGGTATCTAAAGAAAAAGAGGAGAATTTGTTTATTAATTTCCAAATATTGTCCACAAAAACCTAGGTTATAGAAAATGAAAAACCACGGGCTTTACCATGGTATTTTCCCATGGTATTGGAAAGTTGTGATACCTTTAATGTTGTTTTAATAAAAAATAGTCAACCATCATCTTATATTGCTAATTCTTGAAAGGAAAATCAATGTTTACTCAAAATAACTTTTTAAAGTTAATGTTTCTATTTTAGAATTTGGTAAGTAAATTATAGATTTTTAAATTGATTTAAATTCATTAAAATATATGATATTAATCAAATAATTTTTTTGGTTCATATATTATTGTTAATTAGTTGTTACACCATATAGAATAAAAATAATGTTATTAAATACAATGATAAACTCAAACTGAATTTTTTACTATTCATACAAAAATAATGTAATTTAGAATATTTCCATAATTTCACCCTGAAATAATTTCAGCATGATAATTTAGAAAATTTATTAATTTTTTAATATTAATTTTCTATATATGATAATTATAACTTTTTAATATAAATATCCTTATTTATTAAAAATAATATCAGGTTTAGAAGGAATAGTAAAATTTATGATAGTTGAAAATTTAAAAATAATTTTATCATTTATATTAAAAAATAGTTTTTACCATAATATGTCATTAAAAAAATAATTATTCCTAATATTTTATTTTATTATAAATATTTATATCTTTTCTAGAAAGTACAATTTATGTCCAAAAAATAGATTTATCAAATTTCAACCCAATTTTCATAAGAAAAACTATTCATAAAATTGAATTTATTGAACAAATATTTTATTTGCACAATGGAATTACACTTTAGATATCTAGTTCCATGAAACATAACCCCTTATTACAACCACATATACCGAAAGATTAAGGTGTAAAATGGTGGTAGTTTTGTGGGGTGCCTCAGCTAACATTGAATGAGTGGTAATCTCCACTAATATAAACTTATAACATATGTGATTTCATTCAAGATTCAATTTTTGAATCTTGGATTGGGTTTGGTCAAGGGTGAATCCTAGGGACGATATCCCCCCCCCCAATTTTTTAAAAATGGTCTTAAAATGAATTTACTTTACTGGTTTAGACCATCATCTATTCTTTATGTATCAGTTATACTTTGTCAAATGGTACTTATAAACACTTTTTATAATGATAAATTTAATATCAAGAGTATAGTTCCAAACGTTCATACTGAACAACAATAATAATTGGACAATAGTAAAATAATTATCAAATCTTGATGGTCATATTTCCCATTATATTCACTTTATTATTAAAGAGTTATGATTCTTGTGTATAATATAATATAACACACATTTTCTTAGAAAAAAATATTTTTCAAAAATGTTGGGTTGTTACATTATTCCCTCTTTAAAAAATTTCATCCTTGAAACTTAAAATTATTCTCTCAGTTGATAAGATGTGTGGGTACTTCTTTTTCATTGTATCATTTGGTTCCCACATTGCTTCTTCATATATATGGTTCCTCCAAAACACTTTAATGAGGTGGGTAGTCTTATCGTGTATATCCTTATCTCTACAGTCCAATATCTCCACTGACTGCTCCCCAATTGATAGGTTATGTTCTAGTTGCACCACCTATAGATTCAGTACACTTAAAGGATTATGTATGTAAATCCTCCTGAGAGATTCATGGAATACAACGTGAACATGATCTAGATTTTGTAGAAGTGAAAGCCGATATTTCACTACTTCAATGGGATCAAGAATTTCATAGGGGCCAACGTACTTGGGGATAAAATTTCCATTCTTCCCAAACCTCATGAATATATTCCATTTTAATATTTAATGGAACCATTTTTCTCCAACACCAAACTCCACATCCCTTCAACGGTTGTCAACATAGCTCTTCTGCCAACTCTTAGTAGCCATTATGAGTTTTTGGATGGCATGAACCTTTTATGCCATATCTTGAACCAGATATAGCCCTATAATATTTTTTTCACCAACTTCATCCCAACAAGAAGTATTTCAAAATCATTTCCCATATATCTCTTCATATGGTGGCATATTAATAATTGAATGAACTCTGTTATTGTATGATAACTAAACTAATGGAATATGTTAATCTTATTCACATTTAAATTCCATTGATCAATTTATCATTATTTACTCAATTATTTGAATAATCCTTTTAGATTAGATATAAATTTGGAGTGAGATAGGCTGTAATGGAATTTAATTTGGTACTCATAGAAAGTTGAATACTTATTAAGAACATTATTGTGAACCCTAGATCATGATTAAAAAAGATAGAAAGTGGAACTCCATGAAACCTCACAACTTAATTTACATAAACATTGAAATGTTTATCAAGGGAGAATTATTCCCGATAAAGATTAAATGGGTGTTCTTGGTGAGATGATCCACTATACCCCAAATCACATTGTTTCTTATGGATGTTCTCGATAGAATAGTGACAAAGTCTATATTGATATTATACCACTTCCATGTTAGTATGGGTAGTGGTTTCAGTATCCCTTTATAAATTTGTCTCTCTAAATTTACTTATTTGAACACCAAACACCTTATAGTGTAGTCTCCAATCTCGCTTTTCATGAAACCCCCTCAATAATAGTCATGAAGGTCCCTATACATTTTCATGATTATAAGATGTATTGAGAATGTAGATCTATGTGCTTCAAATATAATGTCCTTATTTATCTCCTGAATAGATGGAAGACATATATGAAATTTTAGTAAAACTTATTGATCAATATTGAACATAAGAAACATCCCACTCTTCATAGAATCTCTTTTATTCTATAATACATGATCTTCTCATTGATATTTATTGATCTTATATAGTAATGATGGTTGAGAAATCATTTGGGATAAGGTTGATGATGTACCTTCCCTTATGATTCCCATGTACAGTATTACTATGTCTTTGATCAAAGGATCTCCTTGAATCCTCATTATTTCCATCACAATAGCGTATTTCCTACTTAATTCCTCAATGACATTGTTTTCTCTTTAGGGATGATAATTAATTGAAAAATAATAGTCTTAAAAAGTTACAACAAAATCTACTTTATCATGGTAAATTAATTTTGTGTGAAAATATACATAAATATATGGGGGCCTGGGAATATATCACATTTCACCCCATAAAGATAGTGCCTTTATATCTTCAAAAAAACTGCATCCAACTCCATTACATGTGTAAGGTAATTCTTCTCGTGAGGATTTAACTAGTGATATTCATAATAAATCACGTTTTCATTTTTCATAAGGATGCAACCTAGACCTTTTATTGATGAATTGCTAAAAATAATAAATCCTTTTCCACTAAAGGGTAGATTTAACATAAGTACAATAAAAAAAATTCTTATTTAGCTCCTGGAAACTATCTTCCCAATCATTTTTCTAGATGAACTTGGCCCCTTTTCAAGTTAACTTTTCTAGTGGATTAGAATGTCAAGATTGTTTTTCACAAACCTCCTATAAAATCTGTAACACCCCAAGATTTCATAGTGTGTTATTTCTTCAAAATAATTCAATAACTTGCACTACACGCAACACCGAGTTCAATCACACCATGACTTAAAAAAAATCCATTCAAAAGAGGTTATGAATAGTGTTAACTAAATTTTAAACTTTATATAATCCTTATAGGTTTAGAATTCATATTATGAGTTTCTTAGACATAATGTAAGAACAAATTCATTTTCAGTATTGCACTTTTACCAAATTTTAATAGTGAACCCTTTTTAGATACTATATTTTAAACTTTTTGACTAAATGGGGACATCAAAAATTTAAAATGAAACATCCCAAGCTTCCACGGTACGCTAGCGTGTGTTGTACGCAACACCGAGTTCTAACACACCGTAACCAATCAAACCAGCTGTTATGAATAGTAATACCTACTTTTTGAAGTTATATATATTTTATATTTTAAAATTGACTTCATTTTTGGATTCGGAATATCAAATTTAGCCTAAGGTGAAATTTTGGTACTTTTCGGATAACTTTCATATTTTGATGAATAGTGAAAATTACTAAATTTTAATTAAAAACAACTTTTTTAATCAAAATAATTAATAGTGATAAATTGTGAATTTGAGTGGTTTTAAAGTATATTTAGAATATATTTTTACCATTTAATATAATGTTGGTCATTGGACATAATTTTACAATTAAACCGAACATAAACAAGTGTCAATCTTTTGATAGTTATTACCTCTTAAAAACACGCTTTTTGTTTTGACAGCGGGAATTAATTTTAAATTAATTTCTGCCACTTCTGTGTTTTGAATTTAGAAAAATGGATTCCATATTTGCAATTAGGATGTCCAAATTGTGTAAATAGGTAACTTTTATTTTTAGACATTTTGAATAATTACTGTGGTAAATATTTTATTTACCATGGTTAAGGGTAAATCCGGTAAATAAGGGTTAAAAAATAATATTATAATAATACAAAATTACCCTAAAACGTGTCCTAACCTTATTGGTGGACACATACCCGACCATGAGCATCCTTGGGTCAATTTGGGGACCCCTTGGAGCCACTTGTATGTGGTAGGGACACTTTATATTAATAAAGTTAAAATAAAAATAAAAATGGCATAAGCTTACATCTTTTAGAAGAACAACTTTTACATAGGGTTATACTTGTTGGATTTTCTATTATAAATATTCATTAGAAAGATAAAAAGATTTCCTACATAATGATATTTTATTTATAATTTTTAGACATTAAATAAGTTATTTTATTTATGACACAATGATGATGCGGTAATTACTATAATAGTGAAAAATTAAAATAATTGATATTATAAATACAAAAATAAATATAATATGAAACTTTTAATGAATTAAACTAATTTTATAGGATAATATGATATATTAGTATTGATTTTATTGACTTTGTTCGAAGTAATAAATCTGTTATGAGTTTCAAAAAAATCAACTATTGAATAGTGTCAAAATTGACATAAAAGCGTTCTTAAAACAAATATTATATTATTAATTGATATTAAATTCCTAAAAATCTAAGGTTCGGCCAAGAGACTTATATAATGATAGTTTAATCATTAATGGACCACTTGGGGGTCGCTTGGATGTATATAGTAAGTTTATTAACCATATTATATAAAACTACAAAGAGACATTGTAAAAGTGAAACTAATTAACTTAGAGTTAATACTTAAAGATAAGGTTAATATAAGTACCCAAACCTGTCTAACTTCTATTGGTTGAGTTGTTTTCGACCTATCCCCACCTTAAAATTTAAATAATCAACTTTGGAGCCATTAGAAACCGAATATGAATTTATTATAAATTAATATTTCTAGCTTTTCCAAAGGTGCCCCTCACCCCTCTTATAAAAGGGCACTCCTCCTTCTCATTTATTCACACCTTAAAAGCCCTTTGGTTCGGCCAAACTCTACCCAAATACTCTCCCAACATCCCTCACTACAACCTAGAGGCCTTAGTTTGATCATAAAGCCAACCTAAGGAGCCCTTTTGATCAAATCAAAAGGAAGAACCCGAAGAAGAGGTAATGATTTCACCACCCTTCTCCAAGTTCATTTCTTCTTCCACTTCTTCTTCCTTTGTTCTTACCATTCTAAAATAATAACTCCAGTATCTCACATATAATGTGATGTTATTATAAATATGGTACAATCATATTCAGTATTCTATCCACCCTTTGAATAACATGTCACCATACGTGCGTACGTACGGCTTACCGTCTCCATGTCGTGGTGTAATTGTTATTCAATATAATATTATTTGGATGGGTATAATAATGATGTGTAACTCATTTAAATAATAAATATAACATGTTAATTATTCTGTATATATGATATAACATCCATTTATATATTATTTTAATATCAAAAGAATGATATTGTCGCTCGTGCGTACGTACGGACTACCGTCTCCACGAACGCGATGAGATTCATTCTCCATCGTATCCATTCAAGTATAATTATCATTTGATGATTTAAAAATGATGTTTAAGGACTGGATATCATTATGGATATGAATAATATACAACAACCATGGCTTATGTAACAAAACATATAAAAGAAAATGAGTAAGTTAACTCCCGAAACAACGATAATTCTAAGATATTATTAACAAATCAATGTTAAAAGATCATATATGATATCATATTAATATATACGATTCTTGTATAATTTAATAACAACTATTTCACCATTATACAGGAGGTTAACCTACCCCAACCAAGGAAAAGTACAAGTTAAGGGTTTACTTTACAACCTCTTTATTATCCAAGGTTGTTTATACGTAATAATCTACTGGGATCTCTTTATCATCCACATCCATGTTTCTTAAAAATGAATTTCAAAACATTTTTACTATTTAATAGAATATGAGTTAAAGTCATTTATACCCTTTTTGACTTTTATAAGTGGTTTATAAAGGAATATTTCGGTCGTTTTCAAAACAAGGTCATTTTTAACCTTTTCGACAGAATTAGGGTAAGAATGTTTTTTTAACTTATACGGCGGGTACGGCTATTTTCCGCCATTATAAAATCTTCAAAGTTTCCCTTACAAGCTTATAAGAATATTTTCAAAGAAAATGTTTTATTTTATATGGATCTTAAATTATTTCAAAATAAAAGGAGATATTTCTTTAAAAAGAATTTTGATTTCATCTATGTCAACATCCTTTGATGGATTTTAAGATTATTTGAAGTTGATTTATTATAATACAAAACTTCTATATTGTATTGAAGGTTTTGTGATATGTTTTACTATGGATGTGATATTTTTATACCATTCATAGTTTATGGTGAAAGTATTGATATTTCGTATGCTAGTTTTAATACGAATGTTTATGTTATGTTTAAACCTTTTCATATGGGAATGCATTGGACTTAATATGTGACGGGTGGAGCCCGCTATAGCTCCTCGATGCATCGGTAGGTCTCATGAGACAAACTAGTGTCTTGGAACAAGGCCTTGACAAAATCTTATTTGTAGTCTTGGCACGAGGCCTTGGCTATGTGGTTATGATAGTCTGGCATTATGCATTCCAACATTATGAAAGTGGTTATTGATTTTTTCATGTGATTATTCGATTAGTAGAATATCCATGTGAATAAGTAAATGGCATTATTTCATTTTACTTTTGCCATACTATGTTGAAGTTCAAGTTTAAAAGGCTTTTGTTTTAGTAATGCATTGCCTTAAATGTTTATTCTTATTTATGAAAGTTTCCGCTATATTGTTATCCTTACTGGGCATTTGAGCTCACCCCTTTTCTATGTTTTATTTTTCCCAGGAAGTGAAGATGTAAATTATGAATGACCTGCAGGGATATTATGTGGGGATATGAGTTTGGATTATGGAGACATTATGTTATTGTAGTAGTTTTTCATTTTATGATGTAATGTAAAACTTATGAATATATCTAGTGTTTCCAAGGCTACTAAACCAATCGGTCTTTCGAGATTTGATCTTTCTTGTGATCATGCCAATGTTACGAAGTAATGCACCGACTCTGGGTAACTGGGATCGGGTCGTTACAGTTGGTATCAGAGGAAGTTTAGTACAAACCTTGGAAACTAGATTTAGATAAAATCTGATTAGAGCACGTAGACCTAAGATGAACTTTGAGGATTAGTATAGAAGAACTTCCTAGAATTTTGGTATTGTAGAGATTTTGTGAGTTTTCCGAGCAATACATCCTTGTCTCGATATGAGCAGTTAGAGGCGGCTCTGGCACAGATGTACCTAGGGGTAAAACCCGAAAACACCGCTTTGAGCTAGACTCGAACGGGAACTGGTGCACGACAACGGGCCTTGCTGCACTCTTGGTTACGACCCTCCCGAGGGATATGCTTAGGATAACTCTCATTTTCTTTACAAATCATTTTGAAGGGATTATGAGTATATACTTACTCAAAGAAAACATTCTTATGATTATGGATTATATCCATAAATAGTTCAATTTATATTAAGTGTTTTATAAGTATGGGATTATGTATTTTGATTCATAAACTGATCTAGTGTATGCCATTGTTTAGAAATGGCGCCCAGTAGAAGGAATGAGAACTCCAGAAATGCACATGATTCAAAGAGAAGGAAGGATGATATCTTTCATGGTCTTAAGCTAGAATTTATAAGAGAAATAGTCTCCCATGTATTATCATCATATGAAGAAATAATATCATGTGTTGATAAGATAAGTAAAGAGTTTACTGAGTCCTATGGCTTTGAAGGGGAGCAAGAGAAGAAAAGGATGGAAGAGAGAAAGATGGATAAAAGTAAGAGGGAAAAGAAGAATTTTCCCATATGTGGTAACTGTGGAAAGAAACACCCTGGACCTTTCCTGAAAGGAATGGGAGTTTGTTATAAGTCTGGAGGAAAAGTGCACAAAGTACGTGACTGTAAGGGTAAGAAAATGGTTTCAAATGTACAATGCTTCATTTGCAAGGAGTTTGGACACTACGCGAACCTATGTCCCAGTCATCAGACTATGCCGCAAATGATGCTATTGGATAATAATCAAGTTATGATACTACCACAGATGAAGAGGAATGATTAGAGTTCTTATGTTGATTATGTCAATTGAGTGTTGTATCAACAATGTACTTGTTATAATAATTATGGAGTATATAAGGATTGTACTGCAGTACTATTTCATTAAGGACTTGAGATTGTGTGGAACAAAGAAAAGTGACTCAATAGAAGGTTAAATTTTTGGAAAATATATGGTTGAGAGAAAGATAAACCATAATATGGTTCTGATACCGAGGTAGTTATTTTAGGATAATACATGATTGATTTGGATAAATTATATTGGATATTCTTGACTACCTTGAAGCTGATTAATGATTTGTATATTCCATCATTGTTGGGGTTTAAAACATTTTTGGATTGATGAAGTATATCCAGCATTATATATGGAATAAGGGTGCATGAATGTAATCAATAAGGATTATGGTAAATCAGGATGTTTCAGTGTTTTAAAAGAATACATGATGAAGGTATTAATATTATATTACAGGGTAAAAAGGATCTACATTATGTTTACCTTCCTTATAAATGTTGGACTGTGAGTTTGGACAGAAGTATTTTGGATAAATTCTAAGTTTGAGATTAATTTTGGATTGCCATAAAAGGATAACCCGGAGGTCGGGCGGCAACCTGTCGTGACCGGAAAGGCCGCAAGACTTAAACCCGCAACCGAAGGGCGACAAGGGTGTATCACCTACCAATGGCCCACGAGATGTCCTGGATTAAATAATGTAGTTTTTATTATAAGATCTTGTAGATGAATTATAAATTCGTTTATTTTGGAACCCTGTACGAATAGTATAAATAGAATTTTTTTACGAGTGAAAGATGAGTTTGTGGTAGAAATTTATTAATGGACAAAACTCTAATTATAAAGTAAGTATATCTCCTTATGATCTTATCCAATCTCATAAATAAATTCCTCAATATTAAGAAAAGCAACTTAGAACAAAAATGTTTTCCTAGATGGTACCTTAAATCATCACTAATTTATGGCTTTGGGATTGTTGGCCTTTTCATAGCCATGTTCTCTACCACTCTCCATCAGATAAATGATGGTTAGATTTTTCTTCCATATCCATATTTTCCTACATGGAACCCTAGTATGTGTTATTTTCGGTAATCTTCATACTTTCGACTCTTTATAGAGGCCTCGTTAATTCATTTTTCGATGTGGGATTTCAACTAAGATATTTTGAAACGTCAAAAATGTGTTATTCCAATACCCTATATTTTGTTGAACCGATGGTACTTCAAATCATCATAGATTGATGATTTTAAGGACCTCAATTTTATACTTGTTTGTGATTGATGACCTCAATCACTACCTATAAATATTTACGTTTTTCCTCCAATTATATGTCTCTAATTGCCACCAATGTTCTCCTAATTGAGATCATAATTTAGTGGTGACACTTTCATTTCTCTTTTCCTCATATTAAGAATAAATTTTAGTAACCCAATTTCCGATGTGGGTTTTCCCATAAAGATATTTTTTATTTTCAACCTTTTATTTTCGAAGAACAATTTCAAATTGCGAGGACGCAATTTATTGAAGGAGGGGAGAATGTAACACCCCAAGATTTCATAGTGTGTTATTTCTTCAAAATAATTCAATAACTTGCACTACACGCAACACCGAGTTCAATCACACCATGACTTAAAAAAAATCCATTCAAAAGAGGTTATGAATAGTGTTAACTAAATTTTAAACTTTATATAATCCTTATAATTTTAGAATTCATATTATGAGTTTCTTAAACATAATGTAAGAACAAATTCATTTTCAGTATTGCACTTTTACCAAATTTTAATAGTGAACCCTTTTTAGATACTATATTTTAAACTTTTTGACTAAATGGGGACATCAAAAATTTAAAATGAAACATCCCAAGCTTCCACGGTATGCTAGCGTGTGTTGTACGCAACACCGAGTTCTAACACACCGTAACCAATCAAACTAGCTGTTATGAATAGTAATACCTACTTTTTGAAGTTATATATATTTTATATTTTAAAATGGACTTAATTTTTGGATTCGGAATATCAAATTTAGCCTAAGGTGAAATTTTGGTACTTTTCGGATAACTTTCATATTTTGATGAATAGTGAAAATTACTAAATTTTAATTAAAAACAACTTTTTTAATCAAAATAATTAATAGTGATAAATTGTGAATTTGAGTGGTTTTAAAGTATATTTAGAATATATTTTTACCATTTAATATAATGTTGGTCATTGGACATAATTTTACAATTAAACCGAACATAAACAAGTGTCAATCTTTTGATAGTTATTACCTCTTAAAAACACGCTTTTTGTTTTGACAGCGGGAATTAATTTTAAATTAATTTCTGCCACTTCTTTGTTTTGAATTTAGAAAAATGGATTCCATATTTGGAATCAGGATTTCCAAATTGTGTAAATAGGTAACTTTTATTTTTAGACATTTTGAATAATTACTGTGGTAAATATTTTATTTACCATGGTTAAGGGTAAATCCGACAAATAAGGGTTAAAAACTAATATTATAATAATACAAAATTACCCTAAAACGTGTCCTAACCTTATTGGTGGACACATACCCGACCCTGAGCATCCTTGGGTCAATTTGGGGACCCCTTGGAGCCACTTGTATGTGGTAGGGACACTTTATATTAATAAAGTTAAAATAAAAATAAAAATGGCATAAGCTTACATCTTTTAGAAGAAAAACTTTTACATAGGGTTATACATGTTGGATTTTATATTATAAATATTCATTAGAAAGATAAAAATATTTCCTACATAATGATATTTTATTTATAATTTTTAGACATTAAATAAGTTATTTTATTTATGACACAATGATGATGCGGTAATTACTATAATAGTGAAAAATTAAAATAATTGATATTATAAATACCAAAATAAATAAAATATGAAACTTTTAATGAATTAAACTAATTTTATAGGATAATATGATATATTAGGATTGATTGGATTAACTTTTTTTGAAGTAATAAATCTGTTATGAGTTTCAAAAAAATCAACTATTGAATAGTGTCAAAATTATCATAAAAGAGTTCTTAAAACAAATATTATATTATTAATTGATATTAAATTCCTAAAAATCTAAGGATCGGCCAAGAGACTTATATCATGATAGGTTAATCATTAATGGACCACTTGGGGGTCGCTTGGATGTATATTGTAAGTTTATTAACCATATTATATAAAACTACAAAGAGACATTGTAAAAGTGAAACTAATTAACTTAGAGTTAATACTTAAAGATAAGGTTAATATAAGTACCCAAAGCTGTATAACTTCTATTGGTTGAGTTTTTTTCGACCTATCCCCACCTTAACATTTAAATAATCAACTTTGGAGCCATTAGAAACCGAATATGAATTTATTATAAATTAATATTTCTAGCTTTTCCAAAGGTGCCCCTCACCCCTCTTATAAAAGGACACTCCTCCTTCTCATTTCTTCACACATTAAAAGCCTTTTGGTTCGGCCAAACTCTGCCCAAATACTCTCCCAACATCCCTCACTACAACCTAGAGGCCTTAGTTTGATCAGAAAGCCAACCTAAGGAGCCCTTTTGATCAAATCAAAAGGAAGAACCCGAAGAAGAGGTAATGATTTCACCACCCTTCTCCAAGTTCATTTCTTCTTCCACTTCTTCTTCCTTTGTTCTTACCATTCTAAAATAATAACTCCAGTATCTCACATATACTGTGATGTTATTATAAATATGGTACAATCATATTCAGTATTCTATCCACCCTTTGAATAACATGTCACCATACATGCGTACGTACGGCTTACCGTCTCCACGTCGTGGTGTAATTGTTATTCAATATAATATTATTTGGATGAGTATAATAATGATGTGTAACTCATGTAAATAATAAATATAACATGTTAATGATTCTGTATATATGATATAACATCCATTTATATATTATTTTAATATCAAAAGAATGATATTGTCGCTCGTGCGTACGTACGGACTACCGTCTCCACGAACGCGATGAGATTCATTCTCCATCGTATCCATTCAAGTATAATTATCATTTGATGATTTAAAAATGATGTTTAAGGACTGGATATCATTCTGGATATGAATAAGATACAACAACCATGGATTATGTAACAAAACATATAAAAGAAAATGAGTAAGTTAACTCCCGAAACAACGATAATTCTAAGATATTATTAACAAATCAATGTTAAAAGATCATATATGATATCATATTAATATATATGATTCTTGTATAATTTAATAACAACTATTTCACCATTATACAAGAGGTTAACCTACCCCAACCAAGGAAAAGTACAAGGTAAGGGTTTACTTTACAACCTCTTCATTATCCAAGGTTGTTTATACGTAATAATCTACTGGGATCTCTTTATCATCCACATCCATGTTTCTTAAAAATGCATTTCAAAACATTTTTACTATTTACTAGAATATGAGTTAAAGTCATTTATACCCTTTTTGACTTTTATAAGTGGTTTATAAAGGAATATTTCGGTCGTTTTCAAAACAAGGTCCTTTTTAACCTTTTCGACAGAATTAGGGTAAGAATGTTTTTTTTAACTTATACGGCGGGTGCGGCTATTTTCCGCCGTTATAAAATCTTCAATGTTTCCCTTACAAGCTTATAAGAATAATTTCAATGAAATTTTTTTATTTTATATGGATCTTAAATTATTTCAAAATAAAAGGAGATATTTCTTTAAAAAGAATTTTGATTTCATCTATGTCAACATCCTTTGATGGATTTTAAGATTATTTGAAGTTGATTTATTAGGATACAAAACTTCTATATTGTATTGAAGGTTTTGTGATATGTTTGACTATGGATGTGCTATTTTTATACCATTCATAGTTTATGGTGAAAGTATTGACATTTCTTATGCTAGTTTTAATACGAATGTTTATGTTATGTTTAAACCTTTTCATATGGGAATGCATTGGACTTAATATGTGACGGGTGGAGCCCGCTATAGCTCCTCGATGCATCGGTAGGTCTCATGAGACAAACTAGTGTCTTGGCACAAGGCCTTGACAAAATCTTATTTGTAGCCTTGGCACGAGGCCTTGGCTATGTGGTTATGATAGTCTGGCATTATGCATTCCAACATTATGAAAGTGGTTATTGATTTTTGCTTGTGATTATTCGATTAGTAGAATATCCATGTGAATAAGTAAATGGCATTATTTCATTTTACTTTTGCCATACTATGTTGAAGTTCAAGTTTAAAAGGCTTTTGTTTTAGTAATGCATTGCCTTAAATGTTTATTCTTATTTATGAAAGTTTCCGCTATATTTTTATCCTTACTGGGAATTTGAGCTCACCCCTTTTCTATGTTTTATTTTTCCCAGGAAGTGAAGAAGTAAATTATGAATGACCTGCAGGGATATTATGCGGGGATATGAGTGTGGATTATGGAGACATTATGTAATTGTATTAGTTTTTCATTTTATGATGTAATGTAAAACTTATGAATATATCTAGTGTTTCCAAGGCTACTAAACCAATCGGTCTTTCGAGATTTGATCTTTCTTGTGATCATGCCAATGTTATGTAATAATGCACCGACTCTGGGTAACTGGGGTCGGGGCGTTACAAAATACTTCTAATCCAACGTAAACAAAAATATAAATTACTTTTTTAGGATGAGGCCACTCCTCTACTTCCCTTATCTTGGTAGGGTCAAATGATATTTCTTCATTGGATACAATGTAAACCGAGAAAGAAACTTATTATATCCAAAATATTCACATTTGATGATCTTTCCAAATAGTGTAACCTTATTTATAGTTTTTAATATATCCCTTAGATGATTCTCATCCTCCATAAAAATTTTGGAATATATCAGAATATCATCAATAATAACTACCACAAAGTTACCAATTTATTCCTTACAGACTCTATTCATAACTTCCATAAATATAATAGGACCTTTAGTTAACCCAAAGGGAATAAAAAACACTCATAATGACCATTTCTTAATCATAAGTTAGTATTTTGAAAAACGTATATATTGACTCTCAATTTATGACAACAAGATCAATAATCATTCTTAGATAAGAAATGATCCCCACATAATAGGTCAAATAAATCTCTAATCCTAGGAATAGGGTACTTATTCTTCACTGTGATCCTATAAAGTTATCTAAAATCATTTCTTAGCCATATTAACCCATCCTTATCATTCATAGAGAGAACATGCTATCCCCAAGGAGACACAATTGGTTAGATAATCATCTTCTCCAAAAGATATTTGAGTTTTTTCTTTAATTCCTCCAAATACATATTTTTTATTATATAATGGGAATTTGATATCAGTATGGATCCAGGCATGAGTTCAATGGATAGCTCTTACTATCTTTATGGGGAAGGTCCAGGTAACTCATTAATAAATAAATCATTGTATTCCTATATGATGAGGAAATTTTCTATTTGTATACTTTTATTTCCTTCTTCATCATCACTGATCATCTCTATAAAGAAAGATACATAGGTTCTTCTAAACAAAATTTAGGTTGTGATATCCTTCCCTTAAAAATAACTGTAGGTTATTTATTCAAGACTATTAATATTTTATTTATTCTATAGTTGATCTTATTATTATACTTTGAGAGCCATTCCATCCCTATTATAATGTCAAATTCCAACATGGCTATGAATACTAGATTTGTGATGACATTGTGCTCTCCAAAGTAAATACAAGAGTTTCTATACACAACCAATGCATTGATAATCCCTCATAGTGAATTGACTTATAAATATACTTCTAAAAGATTCTGGATTGATTCTATATTCTTATAAAACATGGAGGAAATAATTTAATGTTTATAAATATAATAACACAAAGTATATTTTATCTTTGAAAGAAAAATAAGAGTACCTTCCACCATATCATTTGGAGCCTCTACTTTAACCATTATGATACAGAATGGTCTCTATTTCTCTCTTTTCCTATGGTGAGGTTGATGGTGATTCCCATATATTACCTTAGGATTTGAACAATGGTTGGAAAATTGTCCAAACTATCCACACATATAGGATTTTAATTCAATTTTGGATGCCCCATATTTCCTTTTTCATTAGTGTCGATAAGTTGAGGCTTCACCTCACTACAATAGTTCTGATAAATATTGTCATATCTTCCACACATGTAATATTTCCCACTTCTAAGAAAGCAGTTCCCCAAATTATTCTTCCTACATTTGTTTCATGTGGGAATTTGAAATTTCGTTACTTCTCTTCTATGAAAAAAGTTTGCCCCTATGCATGGATCAATTGATCTCTTCATTTCATTTGAACGATGGGACCACTGCTTCTCTACAAACTCTAGTTCCACCATCATAGCAATAAAAAATATCTAATAATAGCTATCATAGTCAAAATTGGATAAAGTCTTCTATATATGGGGTCTTAATTGACCAAATAATATGTCGATGTTTCTATTAGGATATATGAAAATTCTATAGGTATAATGAGAATTTCTTTTAAAAATTATCTTATAGCTTCGCATAGACTCTATTATTTCTATTAATTTAGTTATAACAATTCCTTATCCACTTTTTTCTTATAGAACATGGGAAATATTTTTTAAAAAATTATCCCATAAACTCTTACCACTTTATATCATAAATATCTATTCTTTGATAATTATTTTAAATTAGTGAACACAATTGATCAACTTCTCCAATTAAGCGGTACACATCTAGGGTGACTTTCCCTTATTCCGAATAACATAGTACAAAAAATATATTTTCTATAGACCATATCCATTATTCAAAAATCATTATTTTGGTAAATCCACTAAAATAATGTGGTCATTGATGCATAAAATACTCAACAATTTTTTTCCCATTAAGGTAAATCTAGTCTCTCATCTGGATTCAATTTGTTTCTCATAACTCGAGTATTTGATTCATAAATCTCATGATTTATTCCACTAAAAATTCCATCAGATGGTTGTTATCATATGTTCCATTGCAATCACCATTTATACAATTCTTCATATTCCCTTCTATTGTTGAAAAGAAGAAAACCATAGTGAGAAACGTGTTTCTTTTATGAATCATAAAATTCTAGAGGAATTTAATGTCTTAAAAAATTATGCTTAAATATTTTATTCATTAATATAAATTACATTTTCTATATATATATCATAATGTTTCTTAAAAAGTTTGAGATTAACTAAAAATATCCCCACAGAGTGTCAAACCTGGAGTGCAACAAGAGTTGTTTTCTTTCACCAGTTCCCATTCGAGTCTAGCTCAAATTAGTGATTTTTGGTGTTACCCCTAGATACATATTTACTATATCCACATCCACTTGTTCATATCATGAGAGAGATTTATTTTCTCAAAAACCACTTACTTAATATTTCACTAAAATACCAGGATTATTTCCTATATTTTAACATTTCTATATAGTTATTCATAAAGATTTCAAATAAAAATTTTCACAAATAACTAAAATTTCATTTGATGCAAACTATATAATCCCACATTTTTATTACATAAAAATTTCGTTACATGGTACATGAAATGACCCAAGGTTTTATCAATGGAATTCCCCACTTATAATTTTTTCTTAGATTATAATCACATAATATTACTTATAGAACATAATACAAACATTATAAATGAATAATGGGTGAAATAAAAGGAATCTTTTGACATTAAGGAACATATACTAATGAAATATTAAATTTATCTTAAAAATAGAAATGTGAACCTTATGGATAGTAAACCATACTATGTAATAGTCACCTCACTAATGAAAGTATAAATAAAATTTATCCATCTTATAAGTAACAAAATGGTATAATAATATCATAGTATAAGTAAATAAATATTTGAAAAATTATTGATTAAGTGTTGGTATTTTTATAAGTCATGTATATTTAATTACAATTTTGTGATTAATTTAATAAATTAAAGGAAATTTATTTTCAAAAAATTAATATATAAATTATTATTTTGATTTCCGATGATAATATTTCAAATTTATGAGATGTTAATTATTATTTTATGTGTTGAAAAGTATTTTTTATTTTAATTTTTTTTACGTAAATTATGATTTTAATAAAAAATTAAATTTATCATATTTAGAAAATAATTTTTGAAAAATGGAGTTCATTTTTGGACTATACACATTGAAAACTTGTTAGGGTGAATTTTTTGGATTCTTTCTGAAATTCATGATTATTTGATGAAGAGTGAAATACGGTAATTTACCATATATATATATTAGGAGTTAAATACACTATTCATAAAATCATTGCTGATGTAAGCACTTTTTGTTAAAACTCAGATTCTATCTTTACTATTTTTGTTCTTAATAATCAAAACTATTCATAGTCATGAGAAAAATTGTTTATCTATTGATGAAAATAATGGGAAACTCATCCTATCCTCCACTATAAATACCACCCCTCATTACAACCTCTCTTAAAACCTCTCAAGATTTGTGACCTGTGGAAATTATGCTCAAATATATCCCTAATCTCCTGTCCCACATCTAGAATCCCTTTGTATCTTAAAAATACCAAATCCTATCCCATAAATAGGTTCTGAAGGAAGATATATTCAAGAGGAAAATTCCTCTTTTCTTTTCATTTATTTTCATTCAAGTTCCTTTCTTTTTATTTCCTTACCTCTTTTAATCCAAATGTTATGATAATTCTAGTACATTACATTTACTGAAATTTTATTTTAATAATGTAACAATTCATCATAATCAATCTTTTACACTGATTTAATACTAGAAATGAAAACACTATCTGAGATGTGTTAAATTACCACATTCAAGGACGACAGGTTTTCAATTTCTATTACTGTCTTCAATTAGAGTCATGAAACCATTTTGATATTTTAAACATAATATAATATATGTATAATAATGTATTTAAGGTTGTTAAAGCTTTTTTACACATGATATTAATTAATAAAGAAAAATGCGCTCGATGTGTCAAAAATCCCACAGATTAACAAAAACGGTTATCATTAATGTTTTATATAATGATTCTTCTTCACTTTAAATAAGTAAATGAATTATATAACAATGTAATATTATATATTTTCACTAATAAAATACAATATCAATTTTGGAAATATTAATTAATGAATTTTATTTGGTTTCTCAGGATATTAAGATCAAGGGAAGGACACCATTAGAATTAAGGTAAGGGATTCTACTCGAACCTCCATTATTCCTTCAGATTATTCTATTTATTTTTACCCAAATAAAGTTATCTATTATTTTTATGAAAATATTCTAAACTCTATGTATATTATACAAAATCATGTATCAAGATCCATTAATAATTATCTTTTTGGGATATACATGTTTTAAATTATTCCCTCTACAATTCTTCTGGATAAATAATCCCCTTTTAAGGGAACATCCCGAATTCTTACCCAATTTAAAATGAACTATATCATATATTTAATGAAATAATTGTTTTTAAAAAATCAGTCTTTTTATTATAAATACCTTCTTGGTTCACTTCTGGTTTTATATAAAATATTATTCTCTTTTCTAATTGAAATTCTCTTTAGTATTTTCCTTAAAACCACACTAAAATGTTTTAATGATAGAATATCTTAAATAATATTCTTACATGTTATCATTTATATTTAATATAACTTACAATTATATATCCATATTTTACATTATTGATGTCCATGTATGTTTTAATTCCTTTCATTCATGGACACTTCTATGATATGCCCATTTACTATGCTTTATAACATTATAATACCCACTTATTTCCATGGGCACCCTTTTGTTTATGTATAATAGATTATGAATGATTATATATGTTGAATTCATATTCATGAATATGTTATAATGGTTTCACCCAGATATTTCTCCAATGAATTGGGTAAAGTTGAGTCTCATGAGATGTTATGAGCAATAGTCATGGCGGTTAGCCTTAACTCATGATACTAGGTGCAACGATCTTGGTGGTTATCCTTGACTTGTATACCTCTATGTGAAATGAGCCTTAAATTGTGCTAAAGTCATGTTTTATGTTTCTACCACATTACTACGACTCAATGATTATATGATATCATGTTTATATTTTATGATTTCATATATTCCATGCCTTTCTATATCATTATGCCATGACTTCTAACCACTGTACTAATGATTTATTCCTATGTTTATTACCATATGAGGCTTTTTGGTTTAACCCTTTATTCTTGTTATGCTTAGGTTATCCTATGAATATGTTTGAGAGAAATTTAAGTTAGGATCTCTTTATGATGATTAAATAATGAAATTCTTTATTTAGTCTCATGTTTTCAGTTTCATGTCCCAAATATTCCAAGACACTCTAATTTAAGATCCTTGGATTGTAATAGGATGTTTAATTATGATAAAAATCATGTAATGTTATGTTTAAAAATCTGGGGTCACTATAGTTGGTATATGAGAAAGGTATAGTTATTTTTGGAGATTAGAAATAGAGAACTTTATTAAAAACCTTAGGGATGAGACTAAGTATATTAAAACATACCTAAATTTTGGTAATTACATATTTAGTGGTTTATCAAGAAAATACATCCCTATTTGGAAACGAACAAGTAGATGTGGCTTTGGCACAGATGTATAGAGGGGTAAAACCCGATAAAAAATGCTTTGAGGTATAATCAAACAAGAACTGAAGCATGACAATGAGCCTTATTACACTCTTCATTTAATACTCCCGGGGTATATTCTTTGGTAAATTCATAAGCTTAGTAATAGCCATTATTAAGGAAAAAAATAAGACCATAAGAATAAATTTAAGGAAATATATAATGGATAACCTAGATTGAAACCTATGGAATCGTAAGTAAGGATACTCTTTTCGTTAATATTTTATCCTTTTATATTTAAAGTTTTTTTAATTCTTAAGAGCTAAGTATTCAATCCCCCTAGTCATACATTATTTTTATTAGTTAATTGAGGGAAATATAGGAACACGTGTTGAAAATTAATGTGATAGGAAATGTGATGGTTACCTTAATGATACGCCTGATATGATGGGAATATGTGCTCAAAACTATAAGAATGTACTTGATCAACTAACCCAAGTTATGAATAGTAAAATGAATCATGCATAACACCCTAATCCTCCAATAAAGATCATGTTTCTGTAGAATCCTACATGCGGAAAAGGACTCCCATGTTTGGTGGATCTTCTGATCCCCTCCTCATGGAACAATGGATTAACTCGTTTGAAAATATATTCTCTAACCTCTAGTGCTCAAAAGAAGAGAAAGTTGTACTACTAATCTATTATTTTGATAGGGAAGCAAATCAGTGGTGGAAAGTGATCCAGAATAAAAAGTCCCATGAGGAAATTGATTCCATGGATTGTGAGGAATTCAAGAAAATAATTTTTAATAAATATTTTCCCCAAACCCTCTATCTGAAGATAAAAAGAGAGTTCCTCAAACTTAAGTAGAAGGATGATGAGTCCATCGAAGAATATGATGTAAACAACACAAGGCTTTTAAGATACACCTTCGACTTTACCATGAACACTTAAAGAAAGGTAGATCTCTTCTTTATCAGACTAAAGATGAGTATATGAAAAGTGTTGTTGATTCGGGACTTTGACAGTTATGATGAGATTGTCTGTTGTGACATTAAGGTTGAATGGAGATCGAAGACTCTCAATGGTCTCATGGGACCAGGAAAAAAATATGGAAAATGGAGTCTAATAAGATTTGTTCAGAAAATAAATCCAATAATGGAAATGATATTGAACACCCCATGTGTAGGGATAATTAATCCTATACAGCGGACCTTCTATGAGGATAAAACCAATTAAAGGTGAGGAAGGATGATATTCCAAGAATTGTCTTTCGAATGAGGTAAGGAAACTATGAGTTCATAGTGGTTCCCTTTAGACTCACTAATTATCCTGAAATATTCATGGATTTAATGAATAGGGGATTTATAGATTACCTCAACAACTTTATGGTAGACTATATTGATGATATTATGATTTACTCTAAGAGAAAGGAGGATCATGGGGATCATTTGAATACTATGATGATGAATTTGAAAAAGGTGAAACATTATTTAGATAACTATAATAGTGAGTTCTGGATGGAGGATGTATCATTCTTGGGGCATGTTATCACCAATAAAGAGATATCTGTCGACCCTTACAAGAAAAAGAAAATTGAAGAGTGGCCCAAGACAATATCTTTTACAAAGATTCATAGCGTACTGGGTTTAGCAAGGTATTATCGATGATTTATGAAGGACATATCATTATTTTCAGACCAAATTACCAAGATGAAATGGAAGGGTGTGATGTTTTTCTGGGATCAAGAATGTGATGAAAGCTTTAAAGAGCTCAAAAAGAGGCTTATCACTACGCCAGTACTCCCACACTCAAAAAGTAGAGAACTCTTTGTGGTGTACAATTATTGTTCAATGAATGTCTTAGGCTATCTACTGATGAAAAATTATAAAGTGATAGGCTATGCCTCAAGGAAGTTGAAAACCCATCAGCAAAAATATCCCATGAATGATTTGGAGTTGGTGGATGTGAACTTTGCATTGAAAATATGACAGCATTATCTCTATGGGGAGAAGTTTGAGATATATACTAATCACAAGAGTCTCAAATATATATTTATATATAAGGATCATAATATATACCGATGAATATGGTTAGATCTCATTAAGGATTATGACTACTCAATCCACTACCACCCTGATAAGAAAAATAAGGTGTTGTATGTGCTAAGTATAAATGATCCTACATCGTTATCAATGATGAGAGTTGAGAAGGATTCAATATTCTTATATTAGTAGAGAATGGAAATTTAAATCATTAAGGGAGGGATATAATCAATCCTTTCTCAAGTGGTTTCTCAACCATCCATTGTGGAGAAAATAAAGGATGCACAAAGAAAAATATGTGGGAATTATGAAAAGGGTGGAAGCTATTAGAAATGAGAAATCCTATTAGTTGAAGATCTATGAGAAAAGAGTCATGATATTTGGGACATGATTATGTGTAACATCTAATACAGAGATTAAGAATGATATTTTTAATGATTCAAATAGATCCACCTTCAATTTATTATTAGGGAGCATAATGATGTATCGAGATCTCTAAGAGAACTTTTGGTGGGACTATATGAAGATGAATATCACTGAGTATACATCAAAGTGACTCGTATGCATATTAGTGAAGGATGAATGGAAATAGTCTAAAGGGATGATGAAACCACAAACCATACTAACATTGAAGTGGGAGAAAATCACCACGGACATTGTTATTGGACTTCCATGGGCTTCCAAAGGAAACAATGCAATATGGGTCATTGTGGATCATCATACAAAGATAGCTCACTTTATCTTAATTTGATAGGAAATATCATTGGATCAACTTGTACAGATATATATCCAAGAGGTGGTAAGGATGCATGGAGTACCATTATATATTGTATCTGATAGAGATTCGAGATTCATGTTGATGTTTTGGAAAACTCTCCAGAATGCTCTAAGAACTAAACTAAACATTAGTATGGCATATCATTCTAAAATTTATGGCCAATCCGAGAGAAATATTCATACATTGGAAGATCTATAGAGATCATGTTCTATGACTTCAAAGGAGTATGTGACCAACATCTTCCATTGGTCAAATTATCTTACAACAATACTTTCAACTCAAGTTTCCAAATGGTACCATATGAAGACCTCTTTGGTAAAAGGTGCATAACATTGGAATATTGAGATGAAGTTGGTGAGAGTAAATTAATAGGACCTAAAATGGTTAAATAAATGGTAGAGAAGGTGAAAACCATTTAGGGATACATCAAGGTAGCTCCATGTTGATAGAAAGAGTTATGAATACAATCATTAAAAAAACCTTGAGTTAAAAGTTGGAGACATGATATTCCTCCACATATCTCTATGGAAGAAGGTCCTGAGGATTGGGAAGAAAAGAAAATTCATAGGTACATCGACCCCTTTGAGATCCTTGACCAGGTTGGAGATCTGGCCTATTGAATAACACTTTCACCTACTCTGTCTAAAGTTTACAATTCCTTCCATGTATCCCTCTTAAGGAAGTACATACCAGATCCTTCACATTTACTCTCTTTAGAGGTGGTAAAATTAGAGAATTATCGTTATTATGAGGACCATCAGGTGAAGATCTTGAATCATAGATATTTAATTATATTCAACAAGACTACTTGAATAGTTACAGTACTATGGTAGAACCATAAATATGAAGAGACAACATGGGAAATAGACGAAGTAATCAAATAAATGTACCAACACCTATTTACATTATAGAGTGTAAAACAAAATTTTGAGGGACAAATTTAATAGGGGGAGAATATAACAACCTAATGTTTTTTCAATGTAATTAATTTCTTATAATTATTTCTTAGAGTATAATCACAAAATATTACATATACAGGACAATAAAAACTTTATAATTGAAAATGACTAAAATAAACGATATCTTTTGATGTTAAGGAATGTATACTGATGAAATAGTAAATTGACCTTTGTAATAGTAATGTGACCCTTATGGATAGTAATCCGTCCAATATAATAGTAACCTCATGAATAAGAGAATAAATAAAATTTATCCATCTTATAAGTTACAATATGGTGTAATTATATCTTAGTATAAGTAAATAAATATTTTAATAATTATTGATTAAGTGTTGGTATTTTTGGAAGTCATGCATATTTAATCATAATTTTTTTTACTAATTTAACAAATTAAAACAAATTTTTTTTTCATAAAATGAATTCATAAATTATTATTTTGATGTGTTATGATCATAATATAATTTTATGAGATATTATTTAATTTTTCAAAGTGTTAGAAAATCATTTTTAATTTGAAAATTTTTATTTTTCAAGAAAATTATGATTTTAATTAAAAATTAAATTTCATATATTAATATTTTTTTTTGAAAAATGGAGTTCATTTTTTTCTTCTAAAGGATGTAAAATTGTTATGGTAAAATTTATGGATTTGTTCTGAAATACATGAAACTATGATGAATAGTGAAATGTGATAATTTACTGTATATATACGTTATGAGTTAAATACACTATTTATAGCATCATTAATATTGTAAGCACCCTTGGTTTGAAATAAAATGCTATATTTATGGTTTTTGTCCACAATAATCAAGACTATTAACAGTCTTGAGTAAAAATATTGAACTAATGATTAAAATAATGGGAAACCCCTCCTCTCCTCCACTATAAATTCTACCCCCTTTTGCCTCCTCTTATCACACCTCTCAAGTCATGTTACTAGTCCAAATTATACTCAAATCACTCTCTATTCCCCTATAAAACGTCCAAAATCCCTTTTTCTCTTTAAATACTAAATCCTCTCCCCTAAAAATGTTCTTAAAGAAGCTATATTAAAGAGTTAAATTCCTTTTTTCTTTTCTTTCATGTTTTTTCGTTATTTTTATTTACTCACCACCTTTCATCCAAATGTTATAATAACTCTAGTACCTTACTTGTACTAGAATTTTCTGTGATAATGTTATAAATCATCATCATCTCTCCTTTCCACTCTTTTTATACTATAAATGAAAACACTATTCAAGATGTGTTAAATTATCACATTCATGGATGATGAATTTTCAATTTTTATTACCATAATCAATTCTATACCTGAAACCATTTTTAATGGTTGAAACAGACTATAATATATTTATTACAACTTATTTAAGGTTCTTAAATCTTTTATTACACATGATATTAATTTATAAATTAAAATTTTCGCGATGTGATCAATAAACCACCAATAAACAATAACGATTATCAATAATGTTTTATATCATGACTCATCTTCACTCCAAATAACCAAATGAATTTTAAAAAAATCTAATAATATGGATGTTCAATAATAAAATAAAACTTCAATTCTATACATATTAATTGATTAATGTAATTTTTTTATTCAGGACATTAAGATCAAGAGAAGTACACCATTGTACTAAAGGTAAGGGATTGTACCAGAACCTCCATTATTTTTTCTAGTTGTTCTATCTCTTTTTAATCAAATTATGTTATCTATTATTTTTATGCACATCATAAAAATTATGTGTATAGGATCCAAACTCATGCATCTAGATCCATTCATCATTGTATTTTGGGTATATACATGTTTTTAAATGATTCCCTCCACAATACATCATGATAAGTAAACCCGTTTTAACTGAACACCTGGAATTATTACCCAATTCCAAGTGCACTATATGATGTTTTTAAGAATTTTTTTATTATAAAATAATTATTTTTTATTATGAAAACATTATTTGTAAAATTATAGTTTTATAATAAAATTTATTCCATTTTCTAATTAAATTATCTTTAGTATTTTCCTTAATACCATACTAAATTATTTTAATTCTAGAATGTGTTAAATACTCTTCTTAGATTTTATCACTTATGTTTGACTTCTCATAAAATTATATATTCATATTTTACCTTTTGAATGTCCATGTATGTTTTACTTCTTTTCTTTCATGGACACTTGTGTGATATGCCCATTTATTATGATTTATGACCTGATTATGATACCCACTTCATTCCATGAATACCCTTTTGTTTATGTATGATTGATTACATATTATTCTATATTTGGAAACAATATTCATGAACATTTTATGATGGGTACACCAAGATAGAGCCCCAATGGATTGGGTAAATTTGTCCCTCATGAGACCTTATGTGCAATGGTCTTGGTGGTTATCCTTGACTCATACTACCATGTTCAACAGTCTTAGTGGTTAACCTTGACTTGTGATCCTCTATATGCAATTAGCCTTTAATCATGCTAAATTTATGACTTATGTTGCATCCAGATTACTATGACTCCATGTTCATATGATCCCATGTTTATATGTTATTATTTTATATGTTCCATTCCTTTTTATATCAATATTAATTGCCTTCTTACCCATGTGCTAATGCTTTATTCTCATGTTTATTCCCTTACTGGAATTTTTATCTCATCAATATTTTCATGTTATCCCCAAGTTATACTTTGAAGATGATTGAGTACAATAGAAGATATGAGATCTTTTTGAATATTAAATCAAGAAAATTTTTATTTAGTCCCATTTTTTTAGTTTTATGTACTTAGTCTTCCATGACACTAGACTCTATGATACATGGATTGTAATATGATATTTAGTTATTCTTAAAATCATGTAATGTTATGTGTAAAAGGCTAGGGTCACTATAATACAAAATAGTGGGTCTTTTAAATTTTAGATTCTTTTAAAAAGGTACACAATACATGAAAATATAAAAATTAATATAATTAAATTAAAAGGATTATTCAACGGATAATCCTATGTACATTTAATACATCTCATAACCTAAAGAAAAACATCAAAGTAAAGGGTGTGCATAATTCTCAGTATGGTAAAGCTATAAGAAACAACTTACATGTGATCTTGAGGAATATCAATAAGAACATGATGAAAATCATTATGGTATGAAAAAGAGAACATGAGGTATGTAATAAATAAAATAACATGAAACATAACTTTGAAATGTGTCCAAAACAATTAAATGATAGAAATCATAAGCATATCACCAATTTTTTTCACCAAGGTGTCATAAAAATTACCAATGTTATTCACCATGGTATCACAAAGCATGTCATCTCTAGAGAATAAATTATTTACCCAATTCATTAGAGTAATATTATGGTGCCCCCTTAATATGTATTATTTTTCACGTGATCCAATTATATTATAACAAATCATTACATAACTTACACCAGGAGAATAAAAGAAAATGAGTTCCATATAAAAATCATGGCGTTTCAAAACTTCTTAAAAACGTTATAATTATTTCATTTTTAACACAAAGAATGGGAATTCAGGTTTTATGTATGACAATACCAGAATAAAATAAATCATTTTTATATATTTTTGGATATACCTGGAAATTAAATATGTTTTGGTAATCATAAAAATAAAATAAAACAAATTTTATTTAGGAGGAGAGAGAAATTTTGAGAAGTAAAATCGTCAGTATAACGAGTATAAAACGTGGTTTTAGAAAAGGTTAAAAATAGATGGGATAAAAGTATAACCTTGATAAAAAATTATATTCCAGCAAGGTAATTAATTAAAAGAAAATAATAGTGGGTTACTATAATATTCAGAAGTCATATACAAAAAAATATGTTCTTGAATCAAAGAGAAACGAATGATATTTATTATAACTTGAAAAGTTGTTCATAAAACCTGATTATTGGGACCTTGGGGGATTGAGGATAACTTGGGAAGACTATTTAAGAGATAAAAATACCATAGATTCATGGATGATGAATTGGTAGTGAAATGAAATGGAGAAATGGGTGGGTATTCTTTGAAAAAGTGAGGATTTTTGTATTAATTTCCAAATATAGGCCTTAGAAACCTAAGTTGTTGAAAATAAAATAACCATGGTATTTACCATTGTATTTTCAAAAGGTATTGCACAATTTTGAATCCTTTATGTCATTTTAATCCATAAGAGTCTACCATCATTTTATATTACATATTTTTGAATGTAAAAGTAATGTTTACTCACAAACATTTTTAAAGTTAATGTTTCTATTTTTGAATTTGGAAAGTAAATTATAGATTTTGAAATTGATTGAAATATATTAAAATAATTGATATGAAAAAATAACATATTATTGGTAGTTTTTTCATTAGTTATTACATCATTATGATATAACTATGAAGTCATTAAACAGACTGAAAAAGTCAAATTGTATTTTACTATTCATAAAAAAGAAAGTGTTTGATAAGATTATTATAAATTCACCATGACCTTATTTAGATTTTGTAACTTCAAAAATAATATTTATTTTATCATAATAATTATCAAAATATAATAATTATAACTTTTTAATATAAGAAACCTAAATATTTAAAATAATAGTGGGATAAAAATGCAGAGTAAAATGTACGACACCTAAAAATTTTAAAAATTATTTTATAATTTATATTAAAATTAGAGGGGTTTTTATCATACCATTTCATTAATATAAGTATTATTAATAATATTTTAGTTTATTATAAATATTTTTTTATTTTCTAAAAAGTACAATTTATATCTAAAAAATTAATTTATCAAATTATATGTCAATTTTATTAAGAAGAATTTTCCCCAAAATGGAATTGAAGGAATAAAAAATTTTATTTATATAATGGAATTACACATTATGTACTCTGAGACTCAACACAAAACCCCTTATTATAGAAACATAATACTCAAGACTAAGGTTAGAAATTGTGGTTGTTTCGTGGGTTTCCTTGGCTAACATCAACCAAGTGGTAATCTCTACTAACTTGAACATCTCCCATATATGATTTCATTAAATATTATCTTGTTAATGATCATATCGGGATTGATAAAAGGTGAACCTCAGTGATGATAACTCCCTCAAAAGCTCCAAAAAATGGGCTTCAAATGGCATGAATCTACTTATTGAGGCCATTATATTTTCTTTCTGTATCAATTATCCTTTTTAAAAATTTACTTATAAATACTAATTATAATGTTAAAATTGTTATCAAGAGTATAGTTCCCATTAAGAATATTAACAAATAAAAATAATTGACAATCTTATAATAAAATTTGAATCTAGATGGTCACATTTCCTTTTATATTCACTTCATTTTTAAAGAGATATGTGTTTGATGTGTATTATTTAATATAATACACATTTTCTCATGATACAAATATTATTCAAAAAGTTTGGGACATTACAGAAGCTCCACTATGCTGGGTACTCTATAGTTCATCTTCATTTTGTCATTATTTTTTATTCTTCTTTCCTTCCCCCTTATTATATAATCACTAGAATAAGAGGATATATCCACCTTATGCTGGAGTTATGTAGTTGAAGGGTGAAGGATATGTTAGATTTAATCCCTTTAATTTATTCATGTAGTGTAATTTTTATAGATCATTCAATCAATTTACAATCAATTTAATTTTTTTATCATTATCACTTGTATTTTAATATGAAAGTAACACCAAAATTGTGCAATTTATTACCCTAAATGAGGTATATCCATTTTTAAAATTAGGGGAATCAAGTTTAAATATAGTTTCAAGACAAAATTGATTATGAGAAACCCAAAATTACTAGAGCCCAAAAAATAGGGGATTACCGAATTTATTAAGGGATACCATGACCCTCGAATATCCCTCATCTCAAATATAAAACCAAAACATTGATGGATCAATTTTTTTTTCTAAAATCCAATTTAACTCGAACCCTACAGCTAAAAAACCTAGGCACACTTTCAAATATATTTTCAAACCAAACAATAAATCTTATTAATATTCATTTTTATTTATTTAAATTAATAAAACTCTTCTAAATCTTAAAATATTTATTAATTTTTAATTAAAATCAAATATTTTGAAAATCTAAGAAAATTAATTTACCATCTCTGTGGGTTCTACCTTTACAAGATTCTTTACTCATTTTAATTAATTAGTTTCCTCAATTGAGATTTATTAATTGGTATGTTTATTAGATCTTTATGGAAATAATGACACCCTTTGGGTCTATTAAATCTATAACCATATTTAGGGATGGTTACAAGTTAACTTTTATGATTTATTTATTTTTAATTTCAATTTAAATGTTTTTTATTTATTTCAATTAATATTTTTATATTGGGTATTTTTTGTTATAATTCGTAAATTGAATTCATTAATGAAAAACTATAAAACTTGAGCAAATAGAAAATACATCATCAAGTTCACCCACTATTTTGAACAATTCCCAGAAATGAAATTCACTATAATCGTGGCAGGCACTAAGAAAATTCAGGATGTAAGAAAAGTTTTTCAAAGAGATTTGATGCTATAGAAGCTTGCAGACTAGGGGTGTGTGTTAAATATAGGATTGATTATGTTAATACTAGCACACCCCATTAATAAAAAACACATTTAGATCATGCATGAAATAATTTAAATTATATCAAACAATGAAATATTTACTAGAATACCACGTGAAGATCCAAACACACATTTTGGAATCTTCTTTGAGCTCCGTGACACATTCCAAATCTAGAATTTTTCAAGAGATGTGGTAAGACTCCATATTTTTCAATTCTAATTATGTGATATATATCATGTTTGGATCCATAGAATACCTGCACCTTTTATCACTACATGTGGTGATATGGATAATAAATTTATTACCCACTTTTTTCTACCTTCTAAGTCAATGGAAATATGGTGAAACTTAATAATATTATATCAATTTATGGAGGAATCACTATAATCTATATGTGATAATTTTAATGATATGACTCATAAATTACATCATCATGTTATTATGCTATGGGTACTAATACAATTATTTTATAAGGGTATTTCATAAGGAAACATGTCAATTATATATGCTTCAGCTAGAGGATAATTAACAAATAAGTCACCCAAAGAGAGTTACATATTTTTGGAAGAAATAGAGAGAAATAGTTTCCAATGTAAATGAGGAAGTATGAAATAGAAAGGCATTCACACAATCAACAAGAATAAATGGATGGAAAGATATAAGGAATCATTAACCAAGAAGTTTGATATCATGACGATTCATTAGTAAAACCCCAAGGTACGTATATAGAAGACACAAATTTTTTGGATTATAATAATGGTAATAAATTTAAGGGTTTTTGGCCTCAACAAAAACATGGAAAAGAATATCAATAAAATCTATAAGGGTAAAAACAACAACCACCCCAAGGGCCCACACTGACGATCTGGTTTCGAATGTTGGAAGAGAAGCTAGCTACATTCATGACTATAACTAGGGCTGTAATCAAGGATATAAAATAAAAATAAAAAAAACTAAAAGGATGCATTTAATAATCTAGAGAATCATGTTATCCAATTTAATAATTATATCCAAGATAAAACTAGAGGAGTAATGCTTGAATACCTAGAAGTATGCCCACATAATGTTTTTAAATCTATACTTCTTATAAGTTGAAATAATACACAAGGATGTGTTATAGAAATTATAGGATGAAATGAATAAAAACTAGTGAAATAAAGTGAAAAATTGATAATATCAAGGAATAAGTAGCAGAATAAATTGAATAAGAATAACCAAATTACAAACCAAGACTTCTATTTCAAGAACGAATGTCAGAAGTGAAGTTCAACATGTAAAAATGTAAAATTTTGGATTAATTTAAAAAATTTATATTAATGTAATTTTTTTGGAGGATCTCATAAAAATGTTGACCTACATCAAATTAATGAAAGATCTAGTATCTAATAAGAATAAAATATATCAAATTTTCACCACTACACTAACATGAGAATGATTTGTTATGGTATCAAGGGACCCACCAAAGAAGAAACGTGATCTAGGTAGCTTTTAAATTCCCATATTTATCAGAGCTAACTAATGTGAAAAATATTTGTGTGACATAAGAGTGATTGTCAATATCATATCGTACATGACATTCCTAATTTTGGCACTATAAGGCCTAAAGACTGTAAGAGTTTCACTTCAATTAGTAGAGTCAAAAGTGAAGTTCCCCTGATGACTCATCAAGGATTTCTTAATCAATGTCAACAAATTCTACTTCCCCTAATAATTATTATTGCTGGATATAGAAGTGGAGTGAAATCCAGTCATTCTAGGGAGACTATTTTTACCCAATAGGTGTGAGATGATCAATATAAAAAGAAGATTACTCACTCAGAGAGTTGGTTGTGATCAATTATGTTTCAATATCCACCAGTCAATGATGAACTACGACGGGAGAGAGGAAAATGAGTTTTTTGAAGATAAGAAACGTTAAATGATTGTTTCACTAAATGTAAATATGTATACAAGTTATCTTTTATTTTAAAAAAGGTACTCACATGAATAATAAATATAAGATGATGGAAAAGATCGCTATCACTATAGGAGCGACCAAATCCACCACATTTGAGAGAGGGAAAAAGTATTCATGATACATGAAATTCCATTTATTTCACTAGGATTGAGTAAGAAGAGGTTGATTAGATTAATATATATCATGAAAATACTAACATTTAAAATAATTAATATGTTTACAGAAGAAGTAAAGGGGAAAAAATATGTGGAATAGAAAAAACTAAGACAATTCATGGACCCTGGCCTGGAATAAAATTTTCAATAACCTATTATGTGAGATGAAGATAAAGTAATTAATTTCTAGCCAATGATGATAAGAAAAATTACTTTTGAGGGGAAACCCATGTTTTTTTAGTTTTATTTTTATTTTTTTAGGAGAGTATATTGTTGCTTCAAATATTTCAAAATTCATGGATTATATCTAGTATATTTAGTTGTGTTTTTTTGTTGCAAGACCATCAATACCATGGATGTGAGAAAGCAAGAGAAATAAAAAGAAGAAGTTTTAGGTTAATTACACATCATGAGAGACGTACACGTCATGAACCATTATAAGAATAACATATATATCCAAATTCATAGAATGATTTTAAAGTGAAGTATACATTTCCATATATAATTTATCTAATATAGAGAACATATTTAATTGTTTTAAAGATTTTAAATACCAATTTCATGCCCTGTATTTGGTTCTTTATCTAATAAATAGAACTATGAGACACAAACTACATAGTATTATTATCATATATGAATTTTAATTTCATTGTAAATAGTTTTTAATGAGAGTAATGGGGAAAATAATTAGTAAGAGATGAACATATAGATTAAAATTTGGAAAATCATGATTGAGGGTAGCATGTTGATATTTGTAAATGAAATGTTTGTTAGATTTGGTCTTGATTTGAATTTATCATATTTTTGTTAATTAATTTATTTATTCATATTCATTTCCATGAGTTATTTTCCTAACCATTAATTGTCACTCATGATATATCCTTTGAGCCAAATATTTTCCATTATTTATTTAGTAAACTTTATATGAAACATGGGAATGTTCCCTTCCGGAACATTATTTTCATCATATCAACTCCTTTACTAAATAGAATCACTTTTAATAATATTTAGGCATCTCTTTTTCAATTATCCTAATACCAAACATACATTAATCCATCTGAAATCACATAAAATCCATGGAAATCATTTATGACGAAGAGTTGTGTTATAAGACCATATTATACTTTCCTAACTTGCTCTAAATATTTTTCATGTTTATCATAAACAAAAGTGGGGTTGATGATGAATGGTGGAAGGGATTAATATTTTATAATGAATAAGTGTGGGGGTTTATTTCATGATATTTTGGGAAGGCACAATACTTGTATTTAATTCACTTCCTCTTCTAAAGAAATTTTTTTTGTCAAGGGAAATTTAAAATCACCATTGATTGACTATTCATCTAGTTATAACCATTAAAAATACTATCATGAGAAGATCAATAGGGAATGGGTTGTAGATATGTTATTTATCCCTAGAACAATTTTCAGAAAAGAAAATAAAAAATATAAAAATAAAATAGGGTGTTTCATTTATTGAATTTCATCTCTTTTTTATCCTAATCAGAGATACTAGTTGAAGAAGAGACATTCACTGAGTTTTTTTATAAAAATTAAATGTAATTTAGAGAGAAATATCCTCTTGAGACTTACTTGATATACATAATTTACCTACCTTACCTAATCCAAAGTGTTGTATGATCCCAAATGTGGAAGTCGTCATAATTATTTCTAATTTTTTTATTTATAAAATTGAGATGATAGATGCCTTAAAATCCTGTGGTAAAAGACATGTTCTTAAGGTATGCGTGTCACTCTATTCATTTATAAATTGATTATGAGCTGAAAAATTCTCATGAGGTATATTAAAATGTGTACAAATATTAAAAATGAATTTAAAAATAAAAATGGATGAATGAAAAAGGTTTTGATATATCAAAAGTGGAATATAAAAATACATGGTTTATTTTTATTCTATAAAAAATAAGGTGTTAATAAATTTTTCTACATGCGATCCTCAAACATTTAAATTTCCATTTGATATATTTTCTCTTTGTAATTGAATTTAAATCATGGTAGATTATGTTTCCATTATAGTATATTGAGATTCCATCCTTAAGGAAAAGTATGAATCTTAAGTGTGCTTGTGGGGGGGGGGGGTTGTTAGGTGCATTTATTGTTTATATTTTTGATAATAAAATTCATTCATTCTAAGAATTTTTATTGTTAATGAATTCATGTACACCTAGTGTTTTATTCATTTTTTTATGATTCTATGATTTAGGGGTGTAGAGAAAAAATAGTGGAAATGATCATCATTTCTATGTATTTCCAAAAATATGTATGATCATGTAGAATTTCCTAGTCACAAAAACAAATAATGAAGGAAAAATTCAGTTTTCAGAGCTGAAAACAAACTTCGAACATAATTTTACCATTACACATCATGAGTTAATGAATGTCATGAAAGTAAGACTAGTCATGAAGTAGAGGAAACCAAAATATCATGAAACACTTAAATATGGCCCATAAACCCAAATTTCGCAATTTTAGAGCATTTTGTGTGACATTTACACTGTGTAGCCACTACACAACATGTAAAAACCATGATGGGAAAAAATAGACATATTAAAAGTATTTTAGTGTTTTGACCTATTTTAAGACCCATGAACCACATAATACCACCTTTTGACCTATCCTTAATTCCATTGATTACTAAAAAAGTCCACATAGAGTCTATAGATATAGTTCTAGGGTGTTTCTTTTATAGGGAGCCCGGATAAAAAATTCTTGAGTCACAAGATGCACTATGCATGGCTCTAACAAGTTTATTTCAGTTTTCTCATTATGTTTTGTTTTTCTTTATTTCCCTCTAATTATCTCATTACTAGGATTTGAGGGTGACCCCACCTTGTTCTAGGGTTATGTAGTATAAGGTGGAATGTTTTATTGGATTTATTACTTTTTTATTCATGTATTTAGTTTTATATAGTTCATGCAATCAATTTTCAATCCATTTATTACTTTTATCATGATCATTTGTATTTTAATTTGAAAAGGAAAATAAAATTATATAAACTGTCCTCTATATTTCTTGTTCAGAAAAGATTTATTGCATAAAATTTCAACTAATTCAACTCATAAGATCAAGAGGTCTAGTGTATTTTGGGTTTTGGAACATTACACTAAAACATAAAACGTGAAATACAACAACATCTATATAGAAAACTTCTTTGACCTGACCATGACATTCCTTCATACCAAACACTTCATGGGATAACCTGAGGACATAAACAAGAAAGGGGTGAGATATAAAGCCCCGTAGTGGAATCAACATGGAATAACATTCTGATTATAACACATGTTATAAAATTCATATCAATGTGGAATAAATGAACATGAATAATAAGGCATGATATTGCATGATAATCCTAACATGAAAATGTTGCAACAACATAAAACACTACATTATAAAGATAAGTCAAAGCTAAAGCTCGAAGACATCATGGATAAAAAAATCACAAAAATGAACCAAGTAAACCCCTATATAAACCTAATGTATCATGATACTAAACATTACACAATGCATTAGAGGGAAATCTGGGCGCACCCTCCATAAATATTTCAATCTCATACTTTTGTGTGTTAATATGGATTCATTCAAAATCATAATATTTTTGTACAATATTAAAATTTGGAATAAATATATGTAAGTACCCAATAAGTATAAGTATGTTCATAAAGGTGAATTCCCTTGATAGAGAAATGGGTATGATATTCACTGAACAATTATTTTGGCATGGTAAATCGTGGTGCAATTTTGATAGCATAACAACATCATATAAAAATTCAAATAAGTCATTGATGAGAGATAAAGGGGTATATAATAATTTAGACATGAAATTTAAAGTAATAGGGACATTTAAGGACATTACCCAACATATATAATTGTAAATAGAAGGCGTAACATAATAAAGAATCTTGAAGGAAGAGGATAAAACAAAAGAACCCTTAAACAATTTCACCATACTAATAGGTGTATGTAAAGGTTAATAAGAGGGTTAAATGATATTGTAAATAGATATTATCACTTATAAAATAATTTTAAAGTAAGTGGTATAGGTAATAATTTATCCCAACATAAAAAAATGGAAATTTAAAAGGCATGTAATCAATGAAGTACTTGATTAAAGAGGAGAGAGAGAATCACTTATGGAATTTAGGAATAGTAAAGGTTGTACATAAAAGATTATAGTGGGGATTAATTAATGTTAAAGTAAAATACACAAATTTATACATAAAATTTATAGTAAGTGGATCATGTAACATCATATCCCAACATATGTAAATGGAATTTAAGAATTACAATATAAAATAAGTGCTTGAATGGAAATGAGAAGAGAGGAATCCCTTACAGAAATTCAACACAGTAACAATATAGGTAAGTGTCCAAATGAGGGGGTGATAAATGATCCCCCATAAAAATAAATTAAAGTTTTCATTAAGTAAAAAATTTCCAATGAATGTAAATACAAACAATAGATATTAAAAGAACTAATCTCAAAGAAGGTGCGGGAATTCAAATGCGAGGAGAGAAATCCCTTACTTGTATGTTTGATAGAAATGGCTTGGGCGAGGCCACATGGAAGATTTTAGGATCCATAAGAGGAATCTAGGGAGTATAGAGGTGAGTTTAGAATATATTTAAGGACTTTTAGTGAAGAGAAATGGGAGAGTGGGTGGTTTTATATAGGAAAGAATGTAGATTTCTTTATTATTTTGATTTTGGACACTACATAATAAAATTTTCAATACCACAAACCATCCAATGGTTTTTCCAATGTTTTATACCAAAGGGGGTTTTTATAAATAATATTTTGAGGCTAAGGTCCCAGGATAATAAAATATTTCCCTTTCTTATGTGGTGGAGAGTCACTCTTTCCAAGAAATGATTTCTAAAATTTTAAAATATATTGTTAGTCTTGGAGGATTCACTAAGACATTATAAAATAAATAAAATAAACATAAAATTACATTATTCTAAATTAAAATCATATATTTTGCTGAGGGTACCATTTATAGTATTTATTAGATCACTATTGGGCTATTATGACATCATAAAACAGACCATATATTTATATGGTATATAATTTTTACCCAAAAATTTGACTGCCTCAAAAATTTATGAAAAATTAAAAATTGGATAATTTTGATTTCCTTATTAAAAAAATAATATCAATTTTATCTGAATAATTTTCTAAGTATTTGAATTTTCACTTTAAAAAAAAACCGATATTTTTTTAAAATGACGGGTTTTTGTCAATAACGGTTTTCAAACCCTAATAAAAGTAAATATGAATTAATAAAAATTATATGATCATTTATATATATAAAAATTAATTTAATAAAAATATTATATTAAAATATTTTTTATTTCGAAAATAAATTTAGTCATCAAGATAGATTTCTTAATTGAATTTGAATATTGACAAAAAATACTCTTAGTGATTTAAAAATCATTTACAAATTAATAATAATTGGATGAAAAAATATTTATTATTATATACATAAATAATGCACATAATCTAGTTGTTGGGGTCATGGAACATCTCCCTTTATTACTCCAGCATATTCCCTAAGAGGAAGGTGCATAATATTGGGATTTTCATTGGGTCGTTGGGTAAAAATGGTTTGGGTTGTGATCTTGATGAGCTTGAAATTATCTCATAAAAAGTTTGGCTCATTCTTAAGTTGTTGGATCTAAGAATGGTATTGGTTTAGAGAAAATCCTATAAATGATTTCTTCCTCAAAATATCTGATAAATGGGCTTCATAGGGTATAATCCTACAGGTTGAGGCCATCACTTCCTTTGTCTCTTCCAAAAGGTTTTGTTAAAACACTATATTTATACGATTCATGTGATCACTGTTCAAAAAATATATTATCCATGGTAAAGATAATTATAGGTAATTTAAATCCAATTGGAAAAAATAAAATAAGTGCACATTTTTTCTATATCCACAAGACATTTAATTAAATAAAAAAATTAAATTTTATTCATAAATTTTCAGGTCATTAAAACCTTCCCTACTTAAGAAATTTTACCATTGAAATTTCATTTTTCACCACTAAAATTGATGAGGGTAACTCTACTTCATCACCTCTTCTTGTTTTAATGTTGCTTCTTCAATCTTCTGGTTTCACTACAACACTTTGATGAGGGGAATTTTTTATTTCATAGAATGTTTTCTCTATGATCTAATATCATCACTAACTGATCCTCAATGTAAAGGTCATTATCCAAGGGCACCACCTATGTATTGAGTACATGTTATGGGTTTGATATGTACTTTAATAATAGGGACACATGGAATACATCGTGTACTCGAGACAGGTTCAGTTGGAGTGCTAGTCAATATGATACTACTCTGATGCGATCAGTGATCTCAAAAAGGCTGATGTACCTTATACTAATCTTTCCATTCTTCCAAAATCCCATAACTATTTTTCATGGAGATATAAATAGGGATTCCATTTCTCTATCATTGAACTCTAGGTCACATCGATGATTGTCAATATAGCTATTTTTTTGACTTTGAGCATCTTTGATATACTGGTGGATGGTCTTATCCTTCTCGACCATTTATTCATCCATTTTCATACCTAAATGTTTTCATTCCCAAAATTTATCCTAACATGTTGGTGTTATGCACCTATTCCCTTAAAGGGATTCATAAGGGGCAATTTAGATGCTTTAGTGGAGATTTTTGTTGGAAGATATCCCCACCAAAGGAAGATGTTGGTCGCATCCACCTTTGAAGTCCATTGATAAATCTCTAAACATGTCCTCAAGTGTTTGGATAATCCGATCAGATTGGAAATCAGTTTGGGGATGGTAAGTCGTACTGATGTTCATATTAGTTTTTAGAGCATGTTGTTGACTCTTCCAAAACATAGAGGTGAATCTCAGATCTTTGTCGAACATAATCAATAGTGGTACTCAATATATCCCTACCACCTCTCTGGTGTATATCTATTCTAGTTGATCGAGTGATAAATCCTCTAGAACCATATTAAATTGTGCAGTATTTGTAAGATAATCCATAATAACCTAGATATCATTATTTCCCTATTTTTTCTTTAGAAGCCTAGTGACAATGTCTATGGTGATATTTTCCCATTTTCTATATTGGTGTGGGTAATAGTTGAATAATCCCCTTATAATTATACTATTCATCCTTCACTTGAAGAAATGCGCAAAACATTGATGTATATTCCATGATCTCCATCTTTACGTTACCCCACCAATAGAGGTCTAAGATATCTCAATACATCATTGTATTTACTAGTTTAATAGAGAAAGTCAAACTATGTGCATCATCAACAATTTCATTATTTAACTAAGGATTTGATGGAACACATAGTCTTGACACAAATCTATCAATTCCTTCTTCATTAACATTGAAATCTAGGGATTTCCCTTTTTTATGGCTTCTAATTTCTTCTTGAATTCCCACATCATATTTTTGAGCATCTTTTAACCTTTCCAAAATATATGGTTGACCAATCATTTTTGAAAGGATTGATGATGTTCCATTCTTTATGACTCCCATATCTATCCTCTTCGAATCCATCAAGAGCAGATCCTTATCAATTCTTATCAATAATATAATTTATGGGGCCTTTCTACTTAGATCATCTCCTACCTTGTTCGCTTTCCCAGGATGGTAGTGCATTGAGCAGTCGTAATCTTTAAGAAGATCTATCCATGTTTTTTTGTGTATATTTATCTCTTTTTTGTGAATATATATTTGAAACTTTTTTTATCTGTATTTAATTCAAACTTCTCCCCAAAAAGATAATGCCAATAGATTTTTAATGCCAATATCACAACATCCAACTCCAGATCATGTTTGGCATAGTTTTGCTCATGAATTTTCAACTACCATGTAGAATAGGCTATGAATTTTTCATCTTTCATCAACACACATTCCAATATCTTATTTGAATCATAACTAATAATTAAAAAAAGCTCTCCACTTGTGGGTAGTGTAAGAATAGATGAAATGATAAAACTTGTTTTCAGCTCCATGAATAATTCTTCACATTCATCATTCCATGTAAATTTGAATCCCTCCTGAGTTAGCTTGGTACGAGGGTTTTATATTCATGATAAATTTCTCACAAATTGGTGATAATATCACGTTAACACAAGGAAGATATAAATATATATCACAGATATTGACCTTGGACATATCCCAATTTCTTTTGTCTTGGAAGGATCCATAGATATCCCATTACTAGTGATGATATACGTGAAGAATGATACATCCTTCAATCTGAACTCACACTTGTTGTACATTGCATAGATCCTATCCTTTCTCAAGGTCTTTAGAATATTTCTCAGATGTTCCTCATACTCCTCCTTGGTTTTGGAGTATATTAGAATATCGTTTATAAAGACTACCACAAATTTATTGAGTTAATATAAAAAGAGGATATTCATCATGTATATGAGAATTAGTGAGTTCGGAAGGAATCACTATGGACTCATAGTTCTCATACCTTGTATGAAACATAGTCTTGTTGATATCCTATTTCTTTACCCGTACATGGTAATACCCCACCTGCAGATATACCATGGAGAAGTATTTTTTCCCATGTATCTAATTTAATAAATCATTAATCTATGGAAAATGATACTTTTTCATTATCGTGTTCTTGTTGAACTCATGATAATCAATGAAAAGGTGAATAGACTCATTCCACTTCTTGATGAAGAGGACTAGTTCACCCCTTGGCAAAGAACATGGGCATATAAACCCTTTATACTGATTCTCATGTAGTTGTTTCATTAGTTCCTCATGTTCCAGAACATCCATTCTATAGGGATCCTTGGATATTAGAAATGCACCAGGTATAAACTTGATCAAAAATTGACCTTCTAACTAAGAGGAAGACCAAAAAATTACTTGGTAAACACATCAGTAAATTCCCTCTAAATGGGAAAGTCTTTGAGAATTGATCCTTACTTAAACTCAATCATTTAAGCTAGATACACTTTATCATCAAGAAATAATATCCTATCTCAAGATGATGGTGCTAAAGAATATTCATTATCCTCCTGTCACTTGTATAGAATCATAGGTCAATTCTTCCAACAGAGTGTAATTTCCATTCATGACATTTTATGTTGTATCTATATGGGGAAAAAAATCAATTCCCAAAATTTCATTAAATTCTGTCAAGGGAAGTATTACAATGTTCACTGAGAATTTTGATCCAAAAATTATGACAGAGGGGAGTTATATACTTAGGATGAAATAATTTCCCCATTTTCCATTTTCACTAACATCTCTTGGAACAAGATTTTTTTGGTGTTTTAATAGTTATACTAAACATTCATGATATTTATAAATGTGTAAAACTATCAATGATTACCCTACCTTTCATTTTTTTGATTCTATTTCTACATTATATAATATATATATATACTATAGGAGGATTAATTTTAAACTATTAACTGCATAATCATAAATCTAATAATATTAATGGGATAACTTGTAAATTACATTAATCTCATTAACTTGTGAGTATTTAGGCTTCTGTCTGTGTTATTAATGATTTAATTCTTAACATATATTATTATGGGATTTTTTTGTTCCCTTAATAATGGTTTGTATTGAGTTTATTAATTTACTAAAGATGTCTTCTGGGATTGTCAAACTTGGGGTGAATTAAGGCATGTTTTTGTGGACCAATTCACCCCGATTCAAGTTCAAAACACCTTTTTAGAGTTGTCACTTGTATTTACATCTGTTCCATAACCAATTCCACTTGTAGTATGCAGGATGTGATTTATTTTTTTTGATAAACCACTTATTCTATACTTAACAAAATTTGGGATTGTTTTTTAAAACTTAGTATTATCTCTAAGGGTTTTCACAAGGGTTTTATAATCCTAATCCAAAAAATAAGTAAACCTAAACTCTAATACAAACTATAACAATCATGTTCTATATTTCATATTTAAAATGATTTATTAAATAAAATTTCACTTAATACAACTCAAAATATTGATAGGTCTAGTGTCTTTGGGGTTTAGGAACATTACATAACAACTTAAAACCTAAAATAAAACAACATATATATTGAAAGTTTCTTTAATAAGACCTCAACATTCTAATATACTTAACACCGAATGAGATAACCTGAGGAAATACATAAGAAAGGGGTGATCTATAAATCCCCCTATGTGAATAAACATGGAATAATATGAGGATAATAATACTTGTTAGATAAGGCATATCAATGAGGGAAAAAGGAACAAGAATAATAAGGCATGATATATAATTCTAATCATAAGATGGAAATGTGGAAACAACATAAAACACAACATCATAAACATAAGTCAAATATAAACTAAAAAGAAATCATGGTGGAAAAATTCACCATAAAGTAATCAGGTAAACCCCCACCCTAGGATGGCATATCAATATACAAAACATTTCTCAATGCATTAGAGTGATATCAGGGAGCACCCTTCATAAAAATTTCAATCTCCTACTTATGTGTGCCACATAGATCATATAACATGGATTTATTCAACATCATAATTTTATTCTAGAATCTAGAAATGCGAAATGTATACATTTAATTCCCTAATAAAAAGGATTATTTTCGTAAATATGATTAACATTTATAGATAAATGGTTATGATATTCACTACACAATTATTTTGTCAAGGTAGATCGTGGTGTCATTTCTGCTGCATAACGACATCATATAGAAATTCATAAAATTGGTTGATGAGAGATAAATGGGTATCTTGTCATTTAGACATGAAATATATAGTAATAGGTATATGTAAGGACAATCCCCAACATATGTAACTGTAAACAGAAGTTTAAACACCATAAAAAATGTATAAGTAAGAGGATAAAGAAAAAGAACCCTTACAAAATTTCATACGGTAACATGTGTTTGTAATGATTCATAGGAGGGATAAATGTGAGAAAAAGGGGATATAATCATTTATAAAACTATTTTAAAGTAATATGTATAGGTAATAATATATCCTAATAAAATAAAATGGAATTAAAAAATGCATATCATAAATGAAGTGTTTCATTAAAATAGGAGAGGTAGTACCCCTTACAGAATTTTGACATATTAACAAGTGTAAAAAAGGATTATAGGGGAGATTTATGATAGTGAAAGGAAAATATCATCATTTATTAATTAAAATTATAGTTTGGGGATCATGTAACATCATATCAAAATATATGAAAATGAAATTAAAGAAGCACAATATCAAATAATTGCTTGAAAGGAAATGAAAAGAGAGGAATCCCATACGGAATTTTGGAATCGTAACTTCATTGGTAAGGGTCAAAATTAGGGGGGATAAATGATAATTTATAAAAATAACATAAATTGGAAATTATGTTAATGATTAAAAATTAATTGTAATACAATCAATGGAAATTAAAAGAGCTAATCTCAAAGAAGGTGCCTGAATTTAAATATGAGGAGAGAAAACCTTTACTTGGTTGTGTGGCTCCAAAGAATTTGGAGTTGCTTATTCCGATCTTGAAGTCACCTTGGAAGGTATCTAGGGATTATAGGGAAGATGGTGGATGAGATTCATAGTGTTTCTATGAATAAAAAATGGGAGCTTGGGTGGGTTCAAATAGAAATGGAGGGGATTTCTTTGTTATTTTGGTTTTGGACACTAAATAATCAAATATTCAAAACCAAAAACCATCCCATTGTTTTTACCCATGTTTTATTTAAAAGGGTATAATTATATATTATTTTATAAGGACAATGGTTTATGATAATAATATATATTTTTTGTTTATATAGAGGTGATTCACACTTTCAAGGAAATGATTATAAAATCTTAAAATATATTATAAGTCTTAGAGTATTTAATAAGGCTTTATAAAATAAATAAAATAAACATAGAATTACATTATCTAAAAAATATATATATTTGTCCAAGGGTATCTTTTATAGTATTAATTACATCACTATTGGCTGTTATGATGTCATAAAACACACAGAATATTTATACGGTGTTTAATTTTTACTCAAAAATTCAAATATCTCAGAAAATTATGAAAAATTCACCATTAAATAATTTAGACATACTTATTCCAAAAAAATAATCATTTTAAAAAACAAAAGTTGAATATTAAAATTTTCAATTAAAAAAACAGATATTTATTGGAAATGACGGGTTTTTCACAATAATAGTTTCTGAACCTAATAAAAATTACATTTGACTTCAGAAAAATAAAATAATCAATTAAATTAAAAAATTTAACTTAATAATAATGTTTTATTAAAATATAATTTATTTAAAAAATATATTAATTCATCAAAATATATTTCTTAATTGAATTTTAATATTGGCCAAAAATACTATTTGTGACTAAAAAAATCATTTACAAGGTAATAATAATATGAAGACAACATCTTCATTATTATATAAAAAAATGTACATAATATTATTTATAGGGTCTTGAAACATATACATTTATTACACTAGCATATTCCATATGAGTAAGGTGTATGATGGTCAGGCATTCATGGGGCTATTCGGAGAACATGGTTTGGGCCATGATCTCAATGAGCTTGAAATTCTCCTGTAAATGGTTTCACTCATGCTTTTGTTGTTCGATCTCAACTTAAATTTGGTCGAGTAAAAATCCCTAAAATGCTATCTCCCTCAGAAGTTTTGATACATGGTCTTCTTAGGGTATGATCGATCTGGTTAAGGCCATCACTTCCTTTGTCTGTTCCAAAAGTATTTGTTAAAATCATATATTTATACTAGTCATGTGATCACAATTCAATGGCTATATTATCAAAAATAAATATACTTAATGGAAATTTGACTTCAATAAGATTAAGTAAAATAAGTTCTTGAGTTTTAAATATCCCTAAGATATTTAATTAAATCAAAAGAAATATGATTTTATTCATAAATGTTCGGGTCATTACTAAAAGTGAAAAACTAATTACCCTAAAGGCGGCATGCACATTTTCAAATTTAGGGGAATTAGGTTAAAATATGTTATTGGGAAAAACATGATTAGGTGAAACCCTAAATTACTTGACCAAGGTAAATATGGGATTACTTAATCAAGTACATGATTCCTTGACCATTATATCTCCCTCATCTTGACTCCCAACCAAAAACATTAGTTAATATATTTGTTTTCTAAAATAAATTTTCACCCAAACCCTAAAACATGAAAGACCACGGTTGATTTGAAATAAGATTTCAAACCAAACAATAAATATGCTTCTTCTTCATTCTTCTTTCATTAAATTATTTAAACATATATAATTCCTCACGCCGTTCATCATTTTTAATTATAATCAAATCATTTGAAAATATAAATAAACTAATTAAACATAATTGTGGGTTTTAACTCAACTTGATAATTTACTCATTTTAATTAATTAGACTCATTTTATTATATTTATAAATTTTTATTTTGATTATACTCAGTGGAAAATAAAAATTCCCTTTATCCCCATCACCTCTATATTTCCCATTCTCTCTTTTTAAAGGAAGTTAAATTGACCTTTTTTAGAATGTGGGTTTTACATAAAAGGAATTTTCAATTATAAAACCTCTTATTAATGTGAAAAATCTCAAATTATGAGTATAAAATAATTTTAAATGGGATAGAATATAATACACCATGATTTTTAAAGGGAAAACAATGTTCGTTAGCATATATGACATGTACCACTAAACCCAAACGAACCATGATGATTTAAATGTGATATTCATAACCTAAAAATTAGATTATGGGATATGAATAATATTATATAATTTACGAAATATATATAAAGGATTAACTAAATATAATTTTGTGGACAAATTATTTTTAAATAATCACTCAATTTTTAATAAAGTTCTGTTATCCATCAAATATATTTTTCTTCTAAAAAGGATAATGATTACTTTTTTTGAAACATTTATAACTACTTTATAGAACTTTTAAAAAAATTATTTGATAAAAGTATACTTATTTTTGATATTATAATATCAAAATTAAATTAGGATGAAAGTATGGGATCTTTTTAAAAATAATTATTTTTCAGTCAATAGTAAAAAATATAGATTTTAGTAAACCTGCCATTAATTTTCAATAAATTAAGAAATTTTAAATCCCATTATGATTTAAATTTCATTTAAAGTAATATAATTATTATTTATAAGTATTTAATCTAATTGATTACATTTAAATCATCTTTTTACTAGATTTTGGTAAAAGTCCATTTTTACGCCTAAAACATTTTTTTCCTAAAAACTATTGTAAAATGCATAATGTTCCACAATTTTATTTAATTAAAATAAAAAATAATCAGGAATTATTTAAATTAAATTAATATTATACATATATTTATCACTATTAATTTAATTTTTTTTGATGTGGATTACTTTTCATAGAGTCAATGTAGAATCAGTTTCCTTGAATAAATAATTTTCCAGAAAGCCTATTTTCATCGCGTGGTAGGTTTTATTTTGAAATTAAATTATTAAAAATTTGTGAATTTAATTTTATATAATGGATATAATAATTTTATTAATCATAATTTATATTAAATAATAATTACAACTTCATTTTGTTCATAAAAAATACAAAAAAGAGAAAAAATAGCTACCCTTATAAAAAAAATAAAATGGTAAAAGTGAATAAAGTTAGTGGGAAAGAGAATAAAATAATTAAAACATTTTTATTTTTTATAGGTATTTATCAGACTTATATATCCTATATTAATTTATTATTCAATTTTGGAGTCACTTATCTTGAGAGTGTCTTCCCGTTATTGAATAGTGTCGGGTATTTACAAGAATACCACTCCTCCTACCTTATAAAAGGGAACACCTTATCCTCTCATATATACACTTAAGAAACCATTGGTTCATCCAAGAACAATACATATCCATTCCTCAATTCAATTCCCATGTCCTAGGGTAATTGTTTTTATAATAAATTTATTCTAGGGAGGGTTTGTTTAGAATCCAAAAGAGGTGACCTAGAGAAGAGGTACCGTTCTTAACCAATAATATTTGTTTTATTTATTCATACACATACTTAAAATATTATTCATCCATGATGATATAAATAAACAATTATTTATCATACAATATATTGTTATTATGTTAATGTAATTCCCAAAATCTTTCTCCGCATGCATCAAATGGGAAACAAATTTTTTTATCGTGTATACGGCGAACTACCGCCTTGTGAACCCATGGAATTCATTTTCCATCATCACCTCTCATTTATGTTCATCATGATGGATTTATTTGTTAAATATTATATTAATTACTCATTAAAAATTTTGGAAAATAATTATATGCTTTCTTATTTTACCATCCATTGAAAAATGACAATGTGGTTCACTTGTACGGTGAACTACCTCCTCGCGAAATGATGGGATTTGTTTTTTATTACTGAATCACATGGATACTATATGTAATTGTATTTAGAAAAATAATAAAATATTTATTTATATAATTATCCTTATTTAATTATAAAATAATAATAATTTTATTTCCATCTTGATTATTAAAAAATGGAAATGTTATTATTGTGTGTGTATAACCTACCATCTCCATGATCGTAGCATATATCATTTTTCATAACCATTTTAAATTACTGGGTTTAAAAGTTAAATTTATAAATAAAAGATATATTTATTTTATTATTATTATTATTATTATAAATTTAATTATATAAAAATATATTTGACCTTATTTGACTTACCAAAGTGGTTTTGGACAGATGATCGAAATATTATCAACACATCCAAAATAGACCTCAATGAATAAATAAATAAAGTATCACATCATAATAAATTTAAAAAAAGAAGAATAAATATGAAAAATAATATTAATCGTGTTTTAATTTTCATAAATTTGTTATTCAAGTGGATAATGAATTCATGTGACAATTCGAGATCGAGGTAAGATATTTTGTCTTAATTTCTTTTCATTGTGGAATATTTTAAAGCCATGAACCTGATTTATTTTATATGGTGTATATACTACCCCTGATTCATGTAGGGAAATTAATTATTCATATTTAATGGTATTTTAAGTTTTCATTTTAATTATTCCACCCAAGGAGATTTTACATGAAGGTTACTAAGTGGTAAGAAATTTTATAACTCAATTTCATTTCACTAAGTAACATTACTTATTATCTTTCTATCATATTATAATATTACAAGTTTAATTTATTTTGATTATTTTATATTGTATTTACAATTGTTTTATATGTATTTACATTGATATACTAAATTAATTCCTTGGTTAATCCTTACTCATATAGTATGATAATTGTATGGGATTTCTCTAAACCTCTATTTCCATTGGGTTATGACCATTATATCTCTAAATCACCTTATCTTTATCTTTAACGTTATGAAATTTTTCTAATATGTATATATATATATTCCTTTTAAATATATATACCTAGCACATTTCACCTCCTTTTATTGGGAAATAAATTCCTTTTGTTTATTTATCAAATTCCTTCATTAAGAAACCTTGTTTTATTATGATATGAGAAAAGATTATCCTCCAATGGCCCGAAGGCCTTGAAATTTTTATTATAATAAAAAACCGCTTTTAAGGGAAGAAGGGGAAAACCCAAAGAAACATCACAAATAAGAAAAATCACAACCTGAAGGTCTTAAGTGAAAAAAAGACTAACAACTTGGAGACGCCCCTCCCCAACATTTGATCGTGATAAAGATTTTCACCATTGCAAGGATTATTGGCAAGAAAGTGTCCTCTGTCAATGCACATGCCTGATTCGATGGCTGACATCATACCCTCTCAAACATAAAAATCCAAAAATCTTTACAAAGATGAACTACCAACTCCAATTCATCATCTGGGGCATGAACCATGTAGTCGAGTCCAGAACCAAAATTCAATCCAAATAAAAAACCTCCATACACACCTTGAGCAACGACCGTCGTACACCAAACAATCAAACCCTTAGAACTGTCACTAGAATACACCAACACCATTGAACTAGCACCAAAATAAGCGATGAAACCATCATGAACAAAACCTCTTGGAATTCCATTAACAACAAAAACTACACATCCCAAAACACCAGGGAAACCATCACTCAAATCCGACTAGGAGAAGAGCATTGGGGTCTTGATGTCAGAGTAGAAAAATACATCGACAACTAGTCGGAAACGCCGCAATGTCCAGAAACCAAAATCCCACTACCTGCACCAAAACCTCCAGAATGCAAGACCACATCAACGATAAAGAAACCCCAATAACCTTACATGATTTCCTGAAATGTGATAGAAACCCAGACAACAACCTTCGGTAGAACCCCGTCTCCATCCACAGGATCTCCTCTAACCACACAGCCATGGAAGATGAGTCGCCGAAGAAGATAACTGAGCCACTCTAACCAAAAAATAGTAATGCTGAAGTCAAATCGTGCCAAATGTGGGGGGAGGAAGAAACAATCAAGAAGGGTTTGTGGAAGACTGAAGAAGATGGCTCCACATAAAACATCATATTAACTTCTAGAAATGAATATCCAGAAAAAACCTTGCATCGCGAAGACCTCAGAATCACCATATAATACTTGAAGAAACATCACTGCAAGACTCAATTTGGTCGCCACCTTTAAATCTACACATAGAGACCACAACAAACCCCACACCGCACCAATAGCTGACCCTAAAATGAGACATCACACCACTGTCCGCAAAAACGTGAATCCTAACCAGGAAACTACGCCACCACCAGGAGAATCCCTAGCCAGTTTGACAGTATGGGCGAGAGAAGGCAAGAAACAAGATTTAATAAGGACCAATCCCCCAAGGATACGTCTCCACGAGAAAAGGTTAGATGCCATGAATGATCCCAAAATGGCGCTGATGAAGGAGCCTCCGCCATCCCCGGAAGGAAGAGAGATGACGATAGGGGAAAACCTAGGAGGCGAAGCCCCATAAGGGCTCATATGAGGCAAGATTATAAGTCCCATTGTCTTTCCATAACAAATTTTAATGTTTTTTAGTGTTGAATGATTTAATTATATGGGAAATATATTCATATATAATAAATGAATGGGATTGGGGTAATTGTTATTATATATCCCTTGATTGCATTTGGTAATCTTATAATATCATGAGACATCATATATGGGAATATGGAGTGAACCAAATCAATTATGGGACTCTTTTCACCATGTTATGTTATCACAATAGTTATAATTGACTTATTTTTATGTTTCTACCACATTTACTATGCTACTATAATCTTATGACACCATGTCTTTTATTTTATGGTGTATGTGATTACTCATATGCCTTATCTTTCTTGATATCATGTTTTACCATTTACTAAAACATTATATTTATATACCATATTTATCGCCATTATAGTTTTTCTGGATCAGCCCTTTTGTCTATGTATTCCCTAGGTTATCCCATGTAGTTTTCTAAGATAGATGGTGTAAATGATCTCATTATGGAGAATGAAATAAAGAGATTTCATTTTAGCCTCACTTGGATTCATTGTGAAACTAGACTTCAAAATACACCAGGCCTCACGATATTTGGGTTGTAATTAATAGACATTTATATTAAACATAGTGTAGTGATATGTGTAAAAAGATTTTGTCACTATACCAAAGGAGTTTCAAATGATGTGTGTAGTTATGCGTCTTTTTCATATGCCATGTGATGACCAAGTTAATACCCAATTTTCTCTTGTAAGGGTTATTACTCCTAGATATATCTATGTCATATCCAACATCCACTTATAGTATCTATACATGGATAAATTATTTTGAAAATTCATATAATATCAACTATACCAAAAGATTAGGTTTTCATTCATTACATAGACATATTCCATGGGTTTTCACTGAAGATACATCATCTTAATCCCTAGATAAAATGTTCCATTTTAGATTAATATTAAATAATATATTATCTTGTTGAGATATATATTCCTTTGAAATTTTCATCAACCCTAACTTTTAAACCATTAAATTGTCCTTAATAAATAGAATAATCACTTCAGCAATCTAAAAATTTCTTTTGATACCAACTATAATTCCTTATGCCCGTACTCCAATATCAGTTGCCATAAATACATACATTATATACATACTTTAATACCAGTTTTAAAATATTCTATATTACCATCCATAATTAAAATACCAATAATAACTATTGAATATCTTATATCTAAAGGATATTTTTTAAAAAATCCTAATAAATCATACCAAGTAAATTTGGATATGAGGAATTCAAAAAATAATTTCATTTATATGAATTTCAAAATAGAAAATTTATAAGTTTTAACATATAATTTTAAAACTATTTTAATTATAAAATGAAATTTTAATATAGAGAGATTTATTACACTTTTTTACAGTGTAGATTTCCAATAAGGGTAATTAAAAGTATTAAAAATGATTAATTCATAATAATTTTTTTTAGATATAAATTTCTTATGTAAAATAGTATTTCATTTTCATGTCTCCATTATTTTTGATTCTTTTAAATGTAAAATTTTAAAAAATATTTCACTTATCCTTTTGAAAAATACTTTTCAAATTGACCCATAACTTCATTTTTTACATCAATGTTGAATTTGTTTCTAAAAGAACTTTTATTTTTTCAATTAATTTTCCCCTTTCATTTTCAAAATGTTTTAAATTAATAGTGTTTATGTTTCACTATTTTTACTCTAATATATATATATATATATAATGGAGGAATGAACTCATGATACAAAACAATCCAATTCTTGATCCATTCTTGGGTGATATCATTTAAGAATTATTTTGTAAGGATGTTTTACATCTATGTAAACATCCTTCTTGGTTTCCATTGTTAAATTGGGGATATTTTTTTTAAAAGATCCATCTTCTCCCAATAGATGTATCATGATCATGTAATTCAAGTATTGACTTAGTTGTATATGCATTTCTCAATATGGCATGAATATCACATTTTATATAATTCAAATTGGATGATTTTCACCTAAAAAGTATGCTATTATTTTAAAATGGGGTAATTTATTGGCATTCCATATATTTTAATTCCAATACTGATGATTACTAACAAGTTGAAAATATATTTTTTTACTATCCAACTTCTTTCTATAAATGGGTCATGATCATGTTATCCATTTTATTGGAATGGGGAAATGTATTTTCATTCTGTATATTGTTATTACAATTTAGATAATTTTTATAAATAAGACTATGAATTGTTTAACCATCCTCATTCTTCCTTTGAATGAGTTCTAATCATGTTTCCTCTTTTATTAACATACATAAAATTATAGGCATTGCATATTTTGTTATTCTAATACAGATAATTATTGACTTGTTGATGATATAATGTTTGACCATCCAACCTATTTCTCTTGAGGGGGTATGGTCATGTTACCCATTTAATTATAATGGTGAAACATAGTGTCATTCTTGAAGATTATTTATTTATAACATTGATTTATTATGTATTTTACTTATATACTTATAATTTTAGGGATAGAAAAGTTTTATTGAGTAAGAGTTTACTTTTGGAATTGTATGAATTGTCTTGAAGACTCTTATAGAAAATGAATTGGACTTAATCTGGCGATTGGTGTGGACCAGAATTATACATCTCCTTAATGCATCGACAAGTCTCATGAGATAAAAGAGGTTTTCGTATTTGGTGTATGATTGAATATTTCAATATGTTTCCTTGACTTTCATCTCAATGATAACTAATGTTTCTTAGCATGAGGACTTGATAAAATGTTTTTGATGTTCTACATTACAAATTTCATATATATGATATCATTATTATTTATATCTATATTTTCATTTACTAACATGGTTGTAGAATTCTCCCAGTATCAAGTTAATTATGGCCTCATGTTATTTACCTATTCCAGTGATGATATTTATAAAATGTTCAAGTAATGATTAGTTCATTTATATTTTTACCTTGAAGATTATTTGATCTCATCCATTATTATGTTTTTATTTCCATATGTTATAGAAAAAAAAGGTTTATGAGACATGTTTATAAAGATAACATGTTAGGAAGAATTTGTAGGAGAAGATGAAGACTTTTTGAGAATTATTTCGGTTTATATATAATGGGTTAATTTACATTTTGATACAAATATAACGAGACTTATAAATTTATGAAATGTCTTAATTATATAAATCTATTAACATGAAATGATCCTTCAAATATAGAAGATTCAATAACTGTTGTTAATTTTGTAATTATAAAGAGTTATATCTGGGTTTTTATAGCTGGAATTAAAAAATCATAAAGTATGCATTTATGGAACCCGATATAGAAGTGCGGGAATAGAGCTTTACACAAAGTGTTTTTTATGTATCTGAGAGTTAAACTTAATTATACATGTTATGTCAAAGTAGGGAGTAGTGGCGGAGCCAACAAAGATTGAGGTAGCGCTTTCATGGGATCCACCTAAGGTCATTTTGAGGTGTTTCGTATCCTAATATATGATGAATATTATTAGGTATTCATGTATACTTTATCCTTGATCATAACACCTTTGGCTTCCTTTAACATATTGAGGAATCCAATCTTGGGGACATAGAAGTGTTAATTGGATTATCAGGAGTAGTAATAAAGGTTAATGAGTGGCCCCATCATGCACCTTAAAGAGTTGGGTGCTAAGGACGTGGGGTTGTACAATTCTTCTAGATATGGACTTGGATATTTTTTTATGAAATGGTAGGAATTAATTTCTTAGGGGAATCAGTAGTTGATACACCATGATAATAATTACATGACCCATGATTTGGAATTGGAAGAAGAGGATTTCACCCTAAATTATTGTTGGCATTATCTTATGGGAGATCGATTAATCATTTTTTATAACCACCGAAGTCTCAAGTATATCTACTCATATTTATTGATAGAGAAAATATTGTATTTGGATTATTTATAGATTTAACTTTTGAAATTTTTACGGGAGTCATACCTCCAGTCGATATATGTTACCCCTCTATTTCTTTAACTCACTAGGGAGGAACATCTTAGAAATAATGGTTGGGGGGACTTATATGAATAGATATTTACATGATATTATTCTTATGAACATTCTAAAGGTTGGTAGAATGTAATTATTTTTAGGATAAATGATGGTAATTGTAAAACTATGAGAGGATGTGCTGAGAGAGTTTCATTAATCCCCATTAGCGATACATAGAGTAGTGGAAAATTTGTGACAAGACCTTCAGATTCAATTTTGGTGGCTAGGGTTGAAAGGGGGTATAGTTGAGTTCTTCTCTCAATTCCCAACCTTCCAATAGGTGATGGTCATACATCAGGTACAAGGGGGTTTATCCAAACCCCTTGAGGTTATTGAGAGGGAATGGGATAATATATCCATAGATTTTTGAATGCGAATTCCAATTTCATCCAGATGCCATGATGTTGTTTGGGTGATCACAAACTGACTCACTAAGTTATTCACATCCTAGATGTCTGGGAAAATAATTTAAAGGAGTGTTTGGGATTCATGTTTATGGATTAGATTCTTTGACTTTATAGAGTCCCATCAATGATTGTTTCATATCATATTGACTTCTTAAAATCACTATATTGTAGAGGATTACGTGAGTATTTTGGGACTTATTTGTAGACGTAAAAATTATTCCAACCGTAGAAATATGGACAAATAGATAGGATAATTTAGGTTATGGAGAAAAATTTGTAGGCTTATGTGTTGGATTTTAACCTTATTTTAGAGGATTACCAAACCTTGGTGGAGTTTACATATAACAATAGTTACTATTCCACTATTGGTGGAAACTATTTGAGGACTTGTATGGGGGTCCTTATAGATTATTATTCTACTTGGATGATCTAGGATATATAACACATATGGGACAATAGTTAGTTCATGAAATAATAAAGAAGGTATAGATCATCCATGAGTGGATATGGACTACCCAGATCCATCTAATGTTATATATGGACTGAAAATAGAGGCTTTTGGAGTACTTTGAGGGATGGAATGTCTTCCAGAATTTGTAACACTTTCAAGGATTATGGATAATTTTTGTTATAGAAAGCAATCATTGAGGTTCGTTGGCCCTTTTAAGATATTATATAGGTTTTGAGAGGTGGAATACATCTTATCTCGATGATCACATATAGAAAGGGTACATGATGTTATCTACATTCATAGATTAGGATACATGTGTATGAATCACAACACCTCGTTGATTGGGGTGAACAGGACATTAAGGATAGAGTTATCTTCATAAAGTACCTGGTGGTGATGATGGTTTGATAGGAGGAGATTCTATATGATTGATTGATTCCTTTAGTGAGAATTCAATGGCATTATGAAATCCTATAGGAGATATTACAGGAGTAAGAGAAATATAGAATATCTTAGTATAATCACCCTTTTAATGGTTTTTTATGGAACATTCCCCAAAGGTGATGAGAATGTAACAACTCCATTTATTCTATATAATAGTTTGGGATATTTTAAATAATATTTTCAAAGGCATAGAGTCAGAATAGACATCTAGGCCCTATAGTCACTTGGTACTGATATATTAAAAATATTATATATAATATATAAGTAACATAAATTTTTTCTGAAATAATGGAATATCACATGAAAATAGTCTTAAATAAAAAAAATCCATCTGACTCTATAATGCAGGTTTTACTCTAGGAATATAACAATGATTATACACATTAGAATTCAGTTAAAAATCATTCAGTGGTTCATATGGATTAAAATATTTTAACATACTAATAAATTTTTTATAATGCTCAATTAATGAAAAACCTAGGGATAACATCTACTTAATCATTATTGTAATAATTTTTTTGGGTCACTCGCATTACCTAAGATATTTCTAAAAGAGAAGGAGCAAAAATATAGAGAGTTCATTTGAAAAAAAATCAAGGGATTTATAATTGTATTTCATGGGAATCATAAAAAAATATATAATTCCCAAATCACATAGGTGGTATCAATTTGAGACTATTCCTCATCAATTATTTCACACGTGGGAATGACTTCTCTAATAATCGTTCTAAATTTGAGGTTGGGTTTTTATTTTATTGGTTTAATCCTCATTATTTATTTACATGTAGGAAAACAAGTAATTTTATTAGAAATTAATTCTAGGATCTTATTTTTTTTATGTGTTCTTAATTACAATGTTCTTCTAGAAAATATTTCTTTTAACAGATCTGAGAATACGATGCATTCACCATAGATAATAAATTTTTGTTGTTGTTTCATCCTTCCTAATTTGGACCGCTATATCAGAAGCCTAATTTTAGATTACCTAGGTCCCTCTACTTACCTTGAAGGATCGATAATCGGTCCTTGATGTTCCCACATGACCTCTCATCCATCCAGGTCCAGTTGATCTCTTCGACGCCTTAATAAAGTAGGTGCTTCTTCAGCCTCCCCTCTTTCGTCTGACTCATTTCTTTCAGTTAAAAAGATTCTACTTCCCTAGATCTCATTGAGCATGGTATAGGGTTTCATAAATCTCATTTTTTGATATAATATTTCCTGGTGGTGTCTTCTCTCCATAAATGGACATGAGAGGATCACATCGGAAATGATCGGCCACCTCCTATGGTTTGAGACGATATTTTCTTCCTGGTTCCAATTCGTCCTGAAAAGGATGTAAATTCTCTCCCACTCATATTTTTTCATATTCCTCTCATCTAGATAATATTTTTTCATGGCGTAGTCCTTAATCCTCAGATCCATGAAAAATGGTTGTTCAATCTCATTATGTGTTCTCTAAGAGCCCATTCCAGACTAGATCCCCCACAGGCAGTGGTGTCTCTTAACCATCCAAGGTTTCCAAACCCCTTCCATAATACATTTTTTATTCAGTCTATCAAAAATGTATTAGGTTAATTACTATGCATTGAAGAGTGCACCTCTTAGTTTCTCAACATCTCGATGATCCACATTTGTGATGTAGTTGACATACCCTCCCCCTCCCAGACCACATTCTCCTTAGGGAGGGTGAGTTTTCTTACTTTGAAAAACAATTCCCCTCATCCTCGACCTTCTATTGCCCCAATTTTTAACTTAAAGGTTACTCAATATCAACACGATATAAATAAATGTATGTCCCCCCAAGCTGCCCCCTACTCTTGGACCCACTCCTTCCTTATCCCACAACCCTAGGTTCTCCACCCCCCTAGTCACCCCTCCAGTTCCCATGATCTCAATCATTCCCTATTGACTAGTCGGGATGCATCCCTTGATACTCTCTACCCCTTCTCCCCTTCCATACCATAATTCTATTATCCTTGGACCACCCTCCTTTCCACCTTCCATGAATCATTTCCAAGATTGCTAAGCTCTAGCGATTTATATGCCTTCATCTCCACCAAGGAGTATTTGACCCTCCTCTCACAAGATTCCTCTTCCTTTTCCAAAATCCCCATTCCCCAATGCCATGTTGGTCGATTCTTGTTCCCCCAACATTTCTTCTATTCCCTTATCTGATACTGTCTCTATAGTGGGAACCCCTCCGATTACCTATGAGAATCTAGTCATCTCACCTCTTGTTTCCTTTCAGTCTAGTTATCCCACTAGTGGCATATAAACAAGATCTCAAAGGAGATCCAATCAAGGTTCCATGGCTATCAACACGACATCTTACTCATCAATAGGCCCCAAATCCAAGAAAAACACATCTTATAATGACATCCCTTCTCTAATGGAATGCCCATAGTCTGGGAGCATTAGTAAAAACTAATTAGATATCTAGTGAACTAAGTCAATCTCATTATTCAATAATAGTAGAATTTGAGCCCAAATAAAAGTGGGAAATATTGGCTACTTTTCTTATAGAATTGGAATATGTAAATTCATGCATTAAGGTTAAAAAAATTAGTATATTTATCTTTTATGGAATCTTAACATCACAGTGGACTTGGAGGCATCTTCAGACCAATATATAAGAACCAAAATCAAAATGGGTGTTCATATCATGTATTTCTCTATTATCTATCCTATGTTATAATCTAAAGAAAAAGAGGACCACTGGAATGAAATGGGGAGCATTGATCTAGAAGCCCTCCCTTGGATTGGGTGGGGGTCAAATGTCATCTCAGATGCTATAAAGAAGAAGGTATGTGGTTCTATATCATAGAAGGCATGTAAAAACTTCAATACATTTGTGGAAAATAATATTCTCTCAAACATCAAGTATTCAGGTGATTGATTCACTTGGTGAAACAACTATAAAGGAAACAACCAAAATTGGTGTTGTCTTGATCGTTTCTTAGATAACGTGAATGAAATATCATATTTCTCTACTGCAATGGTCTCTCACTATGTGATAGGTTTCTTGAATCACTCCCCTATCATCATGGATCTATCCCCCAAATTTAACAATGATGGTTGGTTTCAATTCTCAAACACATGGATATCCAATATAGCATACTATCAAGTAGTGAGTTTTCCATGGAATAAATTAGTGTATGGATGCAAGGGGACTCTCTTGCATAAAAACATCTAAATGTACAAGGAAGACTTACGGTCATGGGATAACATCCTTCCCTTCTGATTTCAACTCTTAAATTCGATTAAGGATGATATTGAACGAATATATATCACATTGAAAAACACTTGGGATGAAAAAATATTTAAGGATATTTATCTAAGGAAGAACACCTTGGTGAAGATCATCTTAGAATAGGATCATTCGATACACGAATAATCAAGGATTATAGTTTTTGGATGGAGATAATAACACATAGTTTTTTCCTACATGTTTTAAATAAAGTAAGTGCCTCCAAAGGCCTGATATTATATGAGATTATTTCAACTTCACAGATGACCAAAATTCTGTTGGAGGTATGAAAAAACTTTACATTAAATCTTTTCTTAAAAGCCTAGTCCCTCGAATGAAGGAGGATATCCTAGTAGCAACAGGAATATCTTTGATTGAATTAATAACATGGTTTCTACCTATATGAAAAATTAATTTTTTTTAGTGTCGGGGGAGCTGAATATATTCATGGCGATGAACAACCTCAACCTAGATAGCTCACCTGGTCCAGAAAGCTCCCCAAGTTAATTTTATATGGATTCAAGGAATGTAGTTAAAATGTATATATTCAAGGTAGTGCAATATTTTTTTGAGGGGTCTATCTCCCATGTGTGGATAGTGAGACAACCATGGTTTTAATTAAAAAGGAAAAGGAACATTATTTGATGAACTAATATCATCCTATAAGAATGTGTAACTTCCCCTATAAGATACTGTTCAATGTAATGAACTTAATATTATTGGTTTTCCTACCTTCTATGGTCTCTGAAGACCAACACTGCCTCATCAGAGGTAGATCCAGAGAATGAACGATCTGTTTGGCATATGTAATTATAAGAGATATCAACATAATGGTAGCTGGATCCAATGTAGTCATTATGTTGAACATGGATAAAGTGTTTGAAATATTTGAATGTGGTTTTGTTTTAAAGTTACAATAATCAGTGAGATTCTCCAATTGGTCATGTTGCCTTCTGTCGAAGTGCTTCATCTTTTCTTGGATGGATATCTCATTCATGGGGAAGTATTGTGGGTTTTTCAAATCATTGTGAGAACATTGGAATGGAGAACCTATTTCTTCTAGACTCAACATTATCATGCAGGATTCCATAATCCAGTCCTTCAGTAAACACTTCTATGTGGGAATTATTCCCCCTTTTTAGTGCATGATGAATTTTAGAGAACTGTCTCATCTCTTGTGAACTGATGATGCCATGATTTTTTATAATAGTATCATAAGATCTATTCAAGGATGAAACTATTCTCTTTAATAATATCATCCCTAGATTTTATGTATGGTTAACCTTGGGAAAAGTATCATCTATATCTCATCATGTTGTGTGTATATGAGGGTTGGATCCATTTAAAATCAGTTAGGTATTTGTAGGAACAATTTCCTGATGGATTACCAAGGTGAACCTATTTCTCCTAGAATTATTTTTAGTCAACAATTAATAAAATGGCTGAAGAGGTAACATGATATATCTTTAATTATAAGAATATAATTTAATCCTCAGGTGGTACTTTTACATTGGTAAATAGTTCAAATACTTCTATACCCATGCATATTTTATCCATTCACAAAGTACCTAAGGTTGTCAACAATATCATCGAAAGAATACTCTCTAATAATATATGGGATGTGAATTCTAATGACAATAATCATTGGACATCCTTGACTAGGAAGGTGAGTGAAAGAGAGGTTGATTGTCACATATTGACGGGTCGAAGTTACGGTGCTTTTCTAATGTGTATAGCCGCACTCGGGTCGAATCATTGGCGATGATACTCTTTAATAGTCAATTTTTTTTAGTTGATTATATTCTGATTGTGGGGGGGGGGTTGTTTGTAGAGATTATGAAATTATTGATTAATTATTGGTGTTTTATTTTACAATATTATAAATATTGGGGTGAGTTCATCATTAGGCAGTTAAGCTTGTGATATCCTTGAGCCTTGCTTTTATATTGCATTAAAAAACACCCATGTCACAAATTAACGTTGATTGGAATTCCTAAGTGTTAAGGCTTTAATGCAATCCTTTACTTAACGTAAGGATCTAATATTAGTCATATCTTGTTTATGGTAGTGTATTTATTGTTCAAATAATACATGTGAACCACTAGTTAAACAAAACATGTCATTAATCAATGGAATGTTAAGTCCAATATACACAATGTTAATTATAAGAATACTCATCGAGTAGAAGCTCTCAATCGCTTAAAATCCCAAAATTATAACTCACCATAATGAGAGATTTACACATCCATTGAAATGATTAATAATATTGTTATAATGATTTTGATGATAAATGAATAAGATAAGAAAAAGAAAGGGATAATAAAAAAGTGGTGCGTCGAACACACACACAAATGATAATGAGAATTAAAAATAGGATTTCGATTGAATGAGGAAGAAAAAGAAGGAAAGGGTTTTCAAATTGATTTAATAATATTTTAAGAACATTAATATTAAACTATATAAGGTGGATGAGAATAAGAGATATTGAATAATAAACTTTCATTAAAACAAAATTATAAAAAACAAACACTTACAAGATTACAAAAGAATAATAACGCAAATGTAAACGAAAACAAAGAGAGGAGGAAAGGTCTCTAAAGTGAAAACTTGAGTATGAAAGGTCCTTAAAATCCATAATAATGTCTTTTTTAGTTCCAATTTATGCTTATATATTCTGAAATTACAACCCTTTTGAAAGGAGAGGAGGGGATATATTTATAGCCCAAGGTGGTGGACTATTTGCATTCCAAAATCACCCCTCTACTTGGCTCGAAGATTTGGATATCCAGACAGATGAATCTAGAGAGATATGTTTCTTAAAATTTGTAGATAATAATTTTTTCAGAAAAATCTCAATTTTTGGAGGAATTTAGACTTATGGAGCCAATGTTATGGCCATTTCATTAAACAATGTTAATCTATCAATTTCAATAAAAACTTTTTAAAAGGCTGAAATGTGAATGGGTTTATCTATAGGAATATGCCTTCACCTCTGAGTACTTTCATCAACAAAGTCGGCCGAGTATATCTCCTCTTTCGCAATGAAAAATATCATCTTTATTTGATGATTAAATCATGAGATATGTCATTAATAGTGTCTGGATTTTAATTTCCTTCCAGAATGGTGGGATGGACTTCAATGCATCAGTTGGGACCCTTTTTCTTGTAGTTGGACCTTAAAATTTTTATCCATGATTTTTCTGGATAATAAAGAACATATTGTGGAGTTTCATAAAATTTGGGCTTTGGTATTTAGACCAGTAACTCAATCATCATGGTTGGTCTAGTTTCTTCACCGTTTCTTTGGGTCTTCTTGTGTGGACCATATGACCCTTCAAATGAATGATTTGGACAAAGATTACTTCTAATGAAATGTTGTAATTTGAGTAAGGAACCATAAAAATAAGGAAAATAAAATTTTGAAAATTAGGGTGAGATTTATAATTACAATAGTAAACTGACTCTATTTGATTAATTCGAATAAGGTTAAAATTAAATTTAATATTAAAAAATCATATTTATCACAAATTATGAACATTTTATATAAAATCACATAATAGAGTATATAATAAGTTATGAAAATATTAATAACATCAGTGAGGCATGTTCAAGAGGGTGGAATTAATATAATATGTTTTTTTGGTGAAATTCATGCATGTCATGAAAATATGGCATGAGAGGTGATTACAAAATGCATGTTATGGGATAGAATTATTGCTAAAAAATACAACCCTTTCATGGAGCCTCCATGTAGGAAATCTTTCCCCCTTTGTATTTAAGTTCAACCACACATTCTGGATCTTCAATTTCACTCTATGCGGATCATCGGTAATAGAAATATCAACTTATGGAACCAATACTAGTCTGGTTCTTTCCTTGGATTTCCAGGATGTCCCTTTCTGAAACTCTATTTTAGTGAGGAAAAACAATTCTCAGGAATAACCTAGGTATTTCTGAATGAGGATGAACTCATTATTTTTGACCTCATAGAGATCTCCTCTGACCTATATAAATAAATTTTTACAGGTTCATCATTGAGCATTTGTTTTAGAAATATATATAATTGGTTGGACATGTCTGCCTAGGACCTAGACAAATGGGCCACTGTGCTATGGAACAAGGTGATCCTAGAAAAACATAACTTATTATTTTGGAATATATGAAAAAAATTCTTATAAAAAAAGATCACATAAAATGTTTGGGAATCGATCTTGAATCAAAGTGATTATATTTCAGTAATACATGGGACGAATCTACAAAAAACTTGTTTTTTTGAATGTGAATGGTCCCACACAATGTGGAGTAAATTTGGAGATTGAACTTGTAATAAACCAATCAAGGATTCCACCCAAAATGATACTTGGAGTAGACTGTGGCATGGATCGAAGGGTGTTACCAATCCCAATGGGATGACAACTAGTTCCTGGGTATCAACAACACAATTTAGAAACAAGTTCACCCATGATTATAACTATAACAAATCAACAAAATAAAACAATGAACCACAACTAATTACATAAATAATCAATGTACAACAATTTCCATCATCATTTTTTACAACATTAAGAAAAACCAAAAAGGCTACACAAAAAATTGGGAACAAAAAACTATATCAAAACCATTATGTAACAAGTGGGATGTCACCCTCAAGACACCACCAACAACACCTATAAGAGGAAGAACACTAGAAAACCAAACCACCATCTCTATACATCTTTCCTTTAGACGAGTCAAATTTAACCAAGTCTACATACACCTAAAGGTGTATGTAGGGTGTGTTCCAAATCTAAGTTGTATTCCACACAATAAAAGAGATTCCATTCTAAAAACATCATAAGACAAATTAATATGACTGTTTTTAATAAAAGGGATATAATTTTTTTATAGAAATCATTACCAAGGAAAACTCTTAAAAGGAAGAAAATTTTAAAGGAAAATTTTATTTTATTTGGAAATAACCCACAAAGTACACAGTATCCTGATGGTAAGTAGGATATCACACAAGATCACTAAGTAAAGAGAAATCTTTTTAGGTACTAACTAGAGTGGAACACATTGTACCTCATATCTCAGTGAAAAGTGGAGTAGCAACCACAGAGAACATCATCCCCATGCATGATCCACTAGATTTGAATCTATCTAAAAATATATTTATCTCCAATCATTATAGTTCAGTTACTTTTGTATCATCAATCCATCTAGAATGAACTGGGCATCAGTCTCACCGATCAAACTAGCATACTAGACCTAGTTCGCCCACCTAGTAACCTAGGATTCTGTTTTTGTGCTCAATTTTAATTTCACATATCACATAGATCACCACATTGACACACATATTCCAAGAATGATATACAAACTAATATATCACCACTTTCAAAAAAACATCAAATGGAAACCACCATTTTTAATAAACAATCCATTTTCCATTTTTACATACACAAAAAATATTTGAAAGCACATTTTCACCACTTATATAATAAATAACATCAATATCTCCCTCGAACCACCTTCCCCACACTTGGAACCTGTTTAAAATTTATGAAAAATATAAATCACACTACAAAAATACCATAACAAAGAAATATTTGACATTTAACATCAATATCTCCCTAGATAACACAACATTAAACCCTTTTTAGGTCAAACACACCACTATAAATTTAAAACACAAGAAATAGTGGAGAAGAAAAATAGAAAGGTGGAGAAATCAAGAAGATATTGACTTAATTGATGTGTATTTGGAAAACTAGGTTCAAAACCACCCAAGAACTGATGTCCAAGAAGTCCAAGAAATCTGGGAGGGAGCTCCATTAGATAAAAATTTCATATGGGGAGGAATGTGGGTGGTTTGGGGTAAAATCCCAAGAGGACCCAGAAGGAGTTTTCCAATTTTTAATGATCATGAAAAGTCATAAGGTTTTCCAGAATGGTTTAACAAACCATGTGGTAACAATGCACCCCTAACTATAAAATGGTCACATACCACATGGTTAGATAACACAACATGAATTATCATGTTCTTGATGTGAAATATCTACTATCCAACCCCAAATCCTACCACATGATTACCTGAGAAAGGAGCATGATTTCCCTGAAATGTGAACCAACCGTGTGTCACATGCTTCTTATAATAAATTTTACATTTTTCTCTAAAAACAGAATGGATACCCAATGAAAATATTTAGAACAAAAATAAATAAAAGAAATGCCTCAAAAAAATTATGTATATGAAAATTCTCCACACCATGAAATATTTTCAGCCTCATAAAGTCATTACATGATTTGATCAAAAAAAGAAAATCGATACTCCTCCACAACTCAAGGAAATTCCTCACAAACATCAAAATGAGGAGAAAGAAACAAAACCTACAATATGAACATAGATTCATAAGATTTAACTCATGAGGCTAAAATAGACTCCCCACTATAAACATTCTACCCATATAAATCCACAACACCTCCATTTGATCGATCAAAAGAAAAGGAACTCTCAAAACCACATAGTCAAACCTATCAAAACAAGAAAATATCCACCACCTCTAAATTAAAATAACACCTCTTCCCTGAAAGAAATAAAATAATGAAAAAGAATTTCTTAAAAATATTTAAAAAATCAACCAACTACCTATAAAATATTTCTAAAAAACATGATCTTTGAGAATGCTCCGAAATCCACATGCTAACATAAAAGGAAAAATCAGATCCAAAATCTCTAAATTAAATATATCATGGCCAAGCTACACTGGATAATGAACTATATTCTCAACATATGGAGGCCCAAATAGACTCCCCACCATAGGAAACATACTATCACTAGTTTAGTCTTGTAGAAATATCAAAGAGACCCACAAAAATGTCTCCCCAAAAGAAGAACTAACCATCTTAACCAACCAACACAAACTGAAATTGAAAACCTAACATGGGAGAACTTAGTAAATTCCCACATTGACCAACAAAAAAAGGTCAACAAACCCCTTCATTGATAAGGGAAGCAACCACCCATGAAAAATTATATAATTGAAACCAATTAATGAAGTACAACTACATGAGGACTCCGAAACAAAGATCTAAATCCGAAAATATCATACTTTAGAATCCCAATAAAAAGATATTACCATGCCTTCTTAAAACCAATGAATAATTCCAAAAATTCAAGGATCATAATAAAGAAATGAGGCCTCAACACCCTTTCTACAATGTGAAAGATTTTCATAGTGAAGAAACAACCATGGGGAACTTAAATTGACCCCATTCTAGCACCAGAGATGAAAGCTAGAATATGTCCCCTAACATTCTAGGGGTATTGAGTATATGAAAACCTCACTCTATGGCCTATGAAAAGATCCTTTATGTTTGAACCATATACTATCTCATAATCAGGAGATGAAAATCTATGAATGGAACTCCTTATTTTTGTTTTGTGAGAGACCACACAGCACTCAAGGTAGAAAATGGATAAAACATTGATTTTTGAGAGTAACTTTGATCCAAAATGTCACTTTCAACAATACAAGGACAATGATGATGCACACACATTATCCTCTTTCACCTCGAATGAGGAACAATATAAATGAGATGTTTGTGTAACACACCTCCATCTAAAATGGAAGCTTTATATAATTTTCAAAGAAGAAACACACTTTTATTTAATTTGGAGTTCAAAAAATATTCCAATACTTACTCATTTTCATTTTAAAGATAATGTGACACTACAAAACACCACTATACAAAACCATTATAACCAAAGAATCATTACAAGTAAAGGGACATTAAACCAAGCCCCAAAACATGAACTAATCCTATGAACGATTATGATGGATTCTTATGAATAACCATTCCAGAATTGTGAAATAACTTGATCCTATACCCAAATATAGATGATGAAAGGTTGAGAAGATCTTTTTAATCTTGAAACTAACACCAAAAGCTTAAAGAATATTCCACCTTCTCTTTAATTTCACTCCCATTACCTCTTCTAGAGATTTTAGGAAAATATTCTGCCTCAAGAACTAATTCTTAACACAATTTCAACAAGAATCACATATCTCTCCACATTATAAAAATAGGTCTAATAATACTCTGACACCTTCATGAAAAATGATATTGAACATCATCTCTGATGACCCAAGAAAATCAAGGAAACTAAATTTTCTCTCAATTGTTTTCATCCACTCTTCCACTATGAGTGGATATTCTTGACTATAAATTGTAGGAGGATTTGATTTATGAAGCTCAAGAAGAAGTTCTATGGCTTGATTTACTAGAAGGTCGTCTATTGGTGAACTCCTCATGGACACACTTGGAATATCCATTTAATCTTTATGGGGGAATACACTATGAAATCAAGAAACCCATGAACCTAATCAAACTAATCCATGAACAAAAACACACCATAAAAAATACTAAACACACAAAGGTAACCAACTCAAAGGCTTCTGAAAACATTTTTTTAAAAGAATAAATTAACTATTTTTTCAAAACCAACTCATTAAAAAAGAACTTAAACTTGATGAAACATTCAAACAAAAAGATTTCTCAAAATAAAAACACCTCACAAGAAACATTCTCATATCATAAGGAGATAGACGACCCAACTACATATTACCAAAACATCATATCATCTATGCAAAACCACTTTTGCAAATAGAACATGCTTGGTGTGTTTCACACTAACTAATGGTATTCTATGGAGCCATACACGTGAATATTCTCATTCCAAACCAAGGATGCATCCAATTTTCCACACATATCCATACATGTGATCACTTATAGGAATACCAAATGTCAAAACAGTTTTTAGGATAAAATATCCAATCAACACTTTAAACTTCTCGACATACCACCCATTTAATAATATATAAATCTTTTCAAAAACTAACACACTATTGAGTTAAAAATCATATTCAAACCCCACACAATGAATTATTTCATCTTTTCTAAAAGAATAATTTCATGGATTCCATTCAGAAATCTAATTCATCCCATTTAAAAACAATTTCAGCAGCACACAAAATATTATTCCATCAAAACATATTTGATTGAAAATTATTTATTCTTATTTCAAACAAATTTCTAAAACCCTGTTGTAAATAATTTTTTCTGTCCAAAAAAATGATTTTGATAAACCTCATGTTTTGATTACAAAAATCCAATCATCATAAACTCATCCACATTTACTGAAAATTAATTTTATAAAAATCCATCTTTCTAAAGAATTTTTTAAAAGGAATAAAAAACTCATTTCCATATTTCTAAAACCAAATCATTTCCACTTTAAAATATAATATTCCACAACATCAAAATAAGGGGTTTTAAAGAAATTTTTAAAACTCAAGAAGACACAATACAATTCACAATGGAAAACTGGTGTAGTTGGGTGAATTTTCCATGTGGTTAGAGGCCACATGTTTATCATACTACTATCACAAAGAGTATTCTAGGACCATGTCTCGAGTTCCACATGGATTACCAGGCCCTGCGAGCTCCCTAAAACCACTAGATCAACTCCCATTTTATTTTCCAATCACTAAAAAAACATAATAACCAAAAATAAAAACAAAACATGACTTCCCAAGAAAACTCACGGTTCATCCCCAATGTGTTATCCAGAAACTCCCACCGACCTACACCACAAGATTCGACAATCCTACCCCATCTACCTTGACATATCAAATAACATAGGGCACTCTGAAAGCAATGCAATCTAAAGAGTCAGACCTCCTATGACACCATTTTTGTCATTAACCAAGATGAGATTCAATCAAACCCAACACCTAACCCGGTCTCTGGCATCGATCGAAGGGATTTCATGATCCCCACAAGATGGAAAACCGTTCCTGGGTATCAACAAGATACATTGGAAATGATTTCACCCATGATTATAACCATAATCAATAAAAAAATAAAAAAATAAACCATAACTAATGACATAACCAAAAAAGGAAAAATAATCAACAGAATCATGCTTGGAAAAACCTACCTCACACATGGAAACTTCCATAAATTTTTGTAAATCATTAATCAAACCACCAAAATACCCTAAAAGGGTAATATTTAAAACAAAAACCAATATATCCACTGAAAACACAAGATTAAACCCTCTTTTGGTCAAATAATCTATAGGAAATTAGAAAATCAAGAAATAGGTGAAAAGAACCCTAGATAGGTAAAGAAATCAAGAGGGTAATTATTTACATGATGTTTATTTGGAGAAACATGGTCAAACCCACCCATGAAATGATTTCCATTAAGTCTATGGAAGCTTGAGGGAGATCCAATGGGTAAAAATCATGTATGATGAATAATGGGGGTGGTTTAGGGTTAAATCTTAAGTGGACACAAATGGAATTTTTCAATTTTTAATTACATGGTCAAGTCACATTTTTTTCCTGTACGGTTTAACATACCATTGACTACCACGCACCCCTCACTATCTAAGAGGAACCTACCCTGAAATTAGCATTTGTGACCTAACTTACCATGCACAAACCATGCAGTAGCTATACTCTAATCCTGAAACCTACTATACAGTTAACTGAGAATGTTGCACAAGTTCCCTTAACCATGAGACATACATGAAAAACATACTTCCTAGCCCACATTTTAATTTTTTTCAAAAAAAAACTCAAATTAAATCTAAGGAAAAATGATAGAACAAAAATAAATAAAGTAAATTCTACAAAACAAAAAACAGATGTGACATCACTGACCTTTTAATGAATGTTTCTTCAGAAAATATATATATTTGACTGTTGGTTTCTAGGTGCAGAGAGAAACAGTGTTGATATGAACTTGAGTTTAATTATTGACTCTACAAGGTTTTGGTGTATCTGTTAGTCCTAAAATTAAACCTAATACAAGGGAATCTCATGCTCAAGGATGTATATTGGTGTTATAATTTTAAGCTTATTGATTGACATGTCTAGGTCTTTAAAAATATGAACATATGTCCCTTATCTTAGGTTCCTAAAAATCTCCATCACATCCCCCTCCTTTATCTTTTATCCTCTAAGGAAATTGGTTCAGATGTAATCTTAACAGAAGTGGGCCAAATGTAAATACGGATGGATTTTTTAACCTAAGTATGGTTTGTGGTTAGGGTCTTGTCAGAATTTACAAAAGACCAATTCGTAATATTTCACTACTCTCTTCTATTCTAGAGACTCCCTCAAGGAAGAGTCACATGCTCTACTTATAGGCGTTGATATTTTTTGATAGAAAAATATTTTTCTAGAATCAATAGAAATGGAATAAAAAATTATTTACAATCCCATATTAACCTATGTGATACCCCATGGAAGGTCTCCAACTATATTATTAAGTGAAAATGACTCAATATAAATAGTGTGGAATTCCTTCATACATGGCATGAGGGTAATAATGTGGAAGTTTATTTATCCACCAAGGCCTCTCTAGGTGATTCAGTGAATCTTTTCATCCGTTGGGGTTCTTTCCTCTCTAGTGGTATCAACTTAGTCGTAGGTGATTCTCTTGGACTTAATTACTATAGGCCCCCATAGTTTTATTTAGTTTCTTATAATTTTTCCCATGTCCCTAAACTTTCATCATAATAATAAGAAAATGATGACGATGGATCTTATTTTTATTTATTTTACCACAGATTATTTAATTTTCATAGAATTAGGAATATTATTTTTTTTAGTTTTTATAATTTGTTTCCTCCCTATCCTTTAGATTCGTTCAATGAGTGAAATAAAAACAACCTGATCTTGATGTTCACTATTTTGGGGCCTTTCTCTCTCTACTATGTGAAAATTATTCATTAGTATTTGGATGGGATAATGATTAACATTTATCATGGAAACCATTTTATTTCACAATTTCATTCACATTTTATATAGATTTTTTCTACAAAATAAATACTAGGGATTTTGGCATGGTGAAGGATTGAAAATGATTAAAGGATTATGATAATGGATTAGAGAAATTTATATTATTGATATTTTGAAAACAAGAAAAATGTGGTGCCATGATGAACTAACCACTAATCAAGGGATAGTTGGAATCTGGATAGTAGTGTTGTTATTAGTTCATTTAATGAATAATCAATTAATTATTTTCAGGATTTATATAAGAAGTGAAGTATATGGGGGTGTGGGAAGAAACACATAGGTGACCCTATATTTTATTGTTTTTCCATATTTCATAGTGTGTAGTTTAGAATAACACATATTGTGTGCCCCTTTCAATGTGGCTATTAAAATTTAAATGGAGTGTTACATATCACATTACATGTGGAGTACACACATTCAATACAATTCGTATCTTTTTATCTGAACTTGTATAGGGATTACATAACCAATAATCCATATGAAATCAACATTGTCTGTGTTGGGGCTTACCCTATATACTTAGGAGAGTACACTAACATGGGAATATGAACCATGCTAATGAACCAGGAAAAACAATATAAAACATGTGTAACTAAAACATGTCATGTATCAAGAGAGAAAAATATTATGTTAAAAGGTTTGACATGGGTATAATTAGACATAGAGATACATTCCATGCAACCCCTTGGGAATTTTTTTTCTCCTTACAAGGAAGGTTAGTTCCCCTATTCACTTTGGCATGTAATCAATTTCAGTATGGTTAGGGTGTGGCCTCCCATATTAAGTATAATATGGAATATGCCATCTATGGTAATATTTTATATAGATTCACATATCCCTATATGTAGATTAATGTCTTACCCTCACTCCCATTTTCATGGGGATTGGTTATCTATCTAATATCCAAAATCTATTGTGTGTGATCTCCTTCCCAGTGGGTTACTCAAGATATGGTTAGGTATCCTTCATATTCCATGGTCATAATCACATTACTATGTAACAATAACTTTTTTGCTCTAGTTTATTCTTCAAAATGGAAAGGAATAATGATTATAACCTCCCCGATTGGCGTCGTATGTATATCAGGACATGATGAGTGTATTCTCTAGGATGTGTGTTACCATAGAGCCTTGAGTTAAATCCCTAGGCTAGCAGTGTGGACTTGGGAACACCCTAAGACATGGATTCAATCTATGAAAATATCTAGTTTATCATGTTTATCCACATTGATTTTTTTAAATTGTATTTTACACCCTCTTTGATGCTTTTTTAATTTCATAATTTCTAATAAGTTATGTTTATATTGAACTCTATATCGGCTCTACCCACATGTATAATGTATTATGAAAATGATAGGCCTTCGACTGATAATAAATTTGTACAAGAGGACATGGAGTTTAGTAATGTTATAAGGACAATGAATGGATCCTAGAGTTATATATGGGTAGTAGAATCCTTTTGTAAAAAGGTCATACTCTTTTATAGTATTGGTGGGATTGTATTTGGGACCTTTTGCATTTCTATACACTTTTTCCATAGTCTGATATGGGATTAGATATTATGAATGCATTTATAGTATCCTTTATTTAACTGGTCTAGCAGATCCATTCGAGGTTTCTACTACCACAACTTTCGCTGGTCGTTTGACCTTCATATGAATCGAGATCCTTCAACCTCGGCTATTTGGCTTCAGTTACCTGGCTTACCACTGCCCTTTCAAAAACCTGGCTCTTCTTTGGTCAATTGGAAATTCCATCAGTCGATTCCTGTGCGCTGATCGGCGGACCGCTTCCTTGAAGCATACCATAGTGGCGTGCATATGAATCAAAATGGAACTTGCCTGGTCCCCGCCAGAGGTGGTGTGGATTGTGATTGAGGGAGAATACAGGTATATTCAACCCTTTTTTTTGAATCATGGACACGTTTCTGTTCCATCTGCTCTCGACAGGGCCATTTCCATACTTATTTTCATAAAAGGGCAGTACATGAGGGTTTGGTTGAACCTCTTGCAGTGGACAAAGGGCCCCCAACACCGGTTTTTCTTGATAAAGCTTGTCCTGACCAAGCTTCTAATGCAGGTGGGTGCAAGCAGGGGTGCAAAGAGGTCTCTGATTTGGGTCTTCCCCCTTCATTGGCCTCCCAAGTTGAGGATTACCAGGATGTCCAAGATCATGTGACTCCAGTGGGGGAGGAGCTGAACCGGACTGCCATTCCTTAAGCGGAGGCCCCTCTATTCTTGGGGAGGGGAGGTCCTGCTACCTCATTAGTGAAGGCTTACCCAAGAGAATCAGGGCCATGGGTTTCAGATGTTTTTGACCAGCTGTGACCAGATCTGTGTATTGGCCCTTTTTCTAGTGGACCGGGGGTTGTTTTGCAGGTGTGTGGGGGTGGGGAAGTGGGGAGGAGCCCCCACTAGGAGGCCATTTCAGCCGGGCATCTGGACTGCTCCAGTTTAGCCAGTGGTGAGGATGCGTGCTTGGAGGTCTCTACTCCATGGGAAGTTGGGCATATTCAAAGTGAGGTATGGGAGGACCCAAGAAGTCATCTTAAATACATGGGCTGAGGGTATGAGTACCCTAGAGTTTCAGAGGTTTACGAGCAGGTCATACATGCCAAACCTTATTATGATGATATAGTGAAGTTTGGTATAAGGGATTCCTGCTCTCTTAATCAGTTCGCAGTGTTGGAAGATGAAGAGAAATATGTGGTTAAGGAAGGGGGTGAAGAGGTGACTGCTCCTAGAGAGGATAGAGAGTCAGACTCTAATTCTCTCGTTGAACCGAAGGAAATGGAACTAGCGGATGAGTTTATCAGATTCTTCTCAAAGAAAGGGAAGAATACAATCATTAACTCGGAAGGGTTCATTAAACACTCGCAGAGGCCGCAGAAGAAAAAATACTACTCTTTCTTACCTAGCCCACCTGTCACTAGATCCTCCAAGAAAGGGAAAATACCTCAGAAGGCTCCAAAGAAAGTGGGAATAGATCCTACGGAGCCTGAACCACCTATAAGGGAACCATTGGGCACTGATATGGTGAATGAATTTAAAGAGACATCAGCAAATCATGCCCACCAAAGAGGGAAAGCATTGATGGATTGTGAAGAGTGGGAAGCTGTCATCGATTGCAACGAAGGATTCTCATACATGGGAATGGAGGTCATCACCACAGAGGTTGAGTATGACGGGTTGGTCGGGAGTTGGTTCTGGGCCAACCTCTCTGAGGAGAAGCGTTACTAGGCCAGTAAACAACATGGAATTTTAGCTCGTGGTTTTAAAGGGCACAAGATTACTATGGAAGAGCTCATTCAAACATGGGACAAGATGGTTGAGAACTATGAATACCTCCTCAATGAAGATTGGGACGAGAAGGATGCGGGCCTCTAATGGACTCTACTCAGAGGTAAAGTTTCTATAAGGCTTAAACTGCAATTCATCAATTCCACTATTTATTTTCATGCTGATTGACTATCTATCTGTGTATATACTGGTTTCTCACTTTTCCTTAAATGTGTTTCCCTTAATAAAAAAATATATTTGGATGGATATGTTTGTGTTTTAAAACACTTTAGGAAACTACCTCTAATGTGTGTGATATGCCTATTCGGTACTAGTCTCCCACCATTTTCCTATTATAAGAAGTCTTGGAGCATCACTCTCACTATTATTATTTTCAGGAAATCCCTGGTGGGTTAGGCTTTCATAACCAAACTCATGAAATTATTTAATTATTTTTAACTTATATCATCAGTAATTAACTTCACATTTCCATCCACTATATTATTCTATAATAAATTTTATGTAGGTCATGAGACAAACCCAATCATGAACATCAGATGATTAATGGATGGTTATTATTGTAAAACTGGTTTATGTTGGATTAATATCAATTTTATAGAATAATAATGATATAAATTATATAATATGAAGGTTTTAAATCATATTTGAAGAGATCTTGATAAATTAGAAACATCTTAGATGAAAAACAGCTTACGATACATCATGGAGGGGGTCGTATGCACAATGCACAATTAATGTTTTTCATTTATCATAGAAAATGATGGAGAGGAGGGGTTTATAATTTTCATAATAATAGTAATATAGTTTTTATTTATTTTTCAATTTCACTATTATATTTAATGAAGAGTGGCATTAGTGAAAATAGAAGTCATCAATTCATAGAGATGGTATTCAACACAATGCATCAATTCCAATTTTATTTTTCTTCATGGGAAAGGGTAAATGTGGTTATTAGTCATTCCCATAGCATAAATAAATTCAGTATAAAAATAATATCAAGGTCATTATATAGTAATTAGGAAATAATAATTGAAAAAAGATGATAAAAAAGGGAAAATTTGTTAGGGGAAATTTGTAATCATGTTTAGGACATGATTTTTCCCTTAGAGGAATCCTTTGAAATGGAGGGAATAATATAATTATTTTTAAGTAGAAGGTGAATAAATTGAAATGGGATTATATTGGAAGGAAAAATAGTGGATTTCAATGGTGAAAACGTTTTTATTTTTTCTTCAAGGTGTCATGATAGGCACCTTTATATATGGTGAGAATATAAATTTTTTAAATATTTCATCTTAATATAAATTGGGAACATGATTTCCTTGAGTGTCTATAAAAATATGACATAATATATTGGTGGAAAAAATAATTTCAATATACCATTATCCTTCATTTTTTCATACATGATTTTAACATGTTTTTAAGTCCTTTACACACATGTTTTTTATTTTACACTTATTGATTTTACATTTTTAAATAAATTTTTCTTATGTAATTTACTATTTAAACTTAAAAAATGTGTCTAACTAAAGTTTTTGAACTTATTAATAATAAAGGGTATTTAATGGTAACATTAAGAAAAAATGGATACATGTAAGTAAGATGGTATAGAAAAGAGGTCCATATTGGTTATTCATTATATTCATAAAGGATTCATTGAATTTCATAAAGTTTCAAAAGGGAATTGAGTTCAAGAATGGCATAAAGAAACTTCTTTTAGGTAATACATAATGTTAATGTGGAACTGAGTCAAGGTAATGTTAGATTTCAGTGGCTATGATTTATATTTTTAGTGAATGCTCGATCCATTGAATTAATTCCTGAGTTTGTTATTCTGGTCAATCCAATGAATGTATGGATGAGTTTATTCACATGGTTGATCTAATTACCATAAATTTTTATACATACATATGATATAGAATGGAATGATCTATTTATTTTTACATGTAGATGATCTAAAACCTAAATATAAATAGTTAGTGATATCACATAGTTTTTCCACATGATTGTTTGGTTTTACTTCTGGTCGATACAAACTACAATCGATTTAGAGTGAGTCTTATGGTGGATCTAGAATACTTTATACATTCTATTCACATGGTAACTTATGTCATGTTATCTTCATATATATTTTCATTTGTTTCATGATTAGTCACATACAAAGTAAATTTTCATGATCAATCCACTAGTAGAAAATATGAGTGTTACATTTGGAAGAAATTAGATTTTGATGATGCTACTAAGTTATTCATTATGGGTTGTATATTATGATAATCATGCTATAAAAATTTTATTAATGGAATATTATGGATATTTATAGAGAATATTTATAACTTCCACATTTAAATGATGTATGATTACATGCACATGGATGATTTTGAAGGAATTGAAAGAATAAGAGTTTATGGATGTTGGGATCACAATACATAGATATCACATACATGGGTAAAATGTGAGTCTTGAGGAAATTCAAAAGGATTTGTTTTCAAAAATTTAAATAATTATGAATGAGGGGTTAATGTAGAATAAATTTTCTAATTTAAATGATAGTAATGACACATTCTGAAGAACATCGAGTTTTTGTTTATCCAATATAGGAAATGATATTTATATGGTATTATTATAAGTGTACACAAATATATAGTTTTTTATGTAATAAATGTATTGAGAAAATGAATAAATGTCATCATAATTCTATGAGAACTTACAAAAGATGTATTGAGGAGAGTAAACGAGTATGAGAATCCAGATCACCCAACATTTGATGAAGAGTTTCAAGACTTGGATTGTCATATACCATTGATAGTTGTTGAGGTTCATAAAGGTTTTATACTTGGGATTTTTTTGGATCCATCTATTCTTGGTGGGAGATCAATCCAAAATTTGAATAGAATAATCCATGATAATAATGAGATATTTATTTATGTTGACAAAAGATAAAGAAGAATATTTTCACTGTGGTTCATTATCAATTTCTGGAAGCTTGTTATTGGGGTGTCTAACCAGTCACTAGAGAAATACAAATGGGGTGTGTAAATAATTGATATTGAATTGTATTGTGGGGGAGGGGTGGTCTCTCTAGTTGTAACCACTTATGTTTATATTAGATAATATTTTTTGGGGTATCTAAATAAAATGATAATGATTAGAATTTTAATCCTAACCTTATAAATATAATGTTTTGTTCTCTCTTTCACTGTTACTACACATATGGAGAAACTTGGAGATAATATTGAGAGGATCGATAACTTTAACACTTTCAAGTTGTTTAATTTAAAAAATGTATTTTTTTTTAATATGAATGATTTTAACCTCTACTCTCAATGTTCCAATAGGAATGAGGATCTATATGGGGTATCAAAGAAATTTTCTATCTAATGACCAAATATATTTCTTGGAGAAGTGGTTAATCTTAATTAAATATATAGTAGTGGTTTTCCATCATTTCATGGAATGAAAAATCACAAAAAGATGAATAGGATTCTTCCATGTCCCAACTATCATCTCTTATATGAGAGAGATACCATAACAATGAGATTTCAACCCATTTTTGAAGATGTTTCCAACACCTAAGATGATAATATTAATATAGAGTTTTATGGAAAGGATAAAAATTCCATCTCGATGTCTCAATCAGATATGGTATCCACAATGTACATGGGTCCCAAAATATCCTATTAAATCTGGGACAAATCCTGAAAAAATATAAAGCTAATATAAATGTTTCTGTAGTTTATTGATATGTCTATAGAATCCAATTGTAAGACCTAAATATGACTAATTGTGGGTACAAATATTATTTTTTACAATATTAAATGACATTTTGAGAGACTTCAAGGGTTTTCAGGAGATTCTCGATGATTTCATCATTGTTGTGAAATAAATGATTAAGTATCTAGATCATTTTAATTAATATTTATATGATCTTGATGAAACAATTGATTTTACACTAGTTGAATTACACAAAATACTCATAAATTATGAGTTGAATAATTCTCTATATTTTAGGAATGAAGAAAAATATGAAATAGATTTTGAGACAATGGGAAATTAAAAAAAAAAAGAAAACAAGAAGGTGGGTTTTATTCCTGAGAACACACTCCTAGGTCTAGTGCCAGAAAAACATAATTTGGAAATTTCATTTTATACCATGTGAGATATCCCAAACTCAGCCTTCATATATTTCAAGAATTTATTCATTATATCCTATAAAGTTCAAATAATCCCTTTAAAGGAATATTTAGAGTCTCTTAGGATCATCCATATAGGAAAATTATTTTATGACACATGTGAACATTTTTGTATAATTCAACAACACATGAATCCCTTATAGACTCCTAATAATTTATACATATCACTATATCTTGATGAATTGAAATATAATATAAGATCGAGGTGAAACACTCATTAAGGGAAACATTTATCAACATATCATCACTGATTAAATTATAGAAATATGAGATACATGATTATTAGATAAATATCATATTATAGAGAAAACTTAATAATATTATTCATCTAGTAGTCATGATTGAAGGACATGAAACCTTAAATGAAAAAACATATATGATGGTGTAATATTAGAAAAACAAAACAAAATAATCTGAGACCATATACCATAACATATGAATATTACCTATAAATATTTCATTAAATTAAGATTAAGAAAACCTAACATTGTGAACAAGCCTATAAGAAATCCTGTCCGCACAATAAGAAATTGAACAAGTTATCCAAAATAAATTTCTCACAACAAACTTATGAACAAAACACTCAAAAATGATGTCAATAAACCATTTATTTATCCATTTCCTTGTTTTATGTTATTTATTTTAAGTACAATGGGGTTAGGGTGAATCATTATACGTGTTATGAGGTGAAAGTGGAGTGGTATATAGAATATTTTTGTATGAGTAAGTTAATGGGGTGAATTATTTTTAGGTAGAATTTTATGGAATTTTTTTTGAAGATCCTCACATCTTGGAAATTAAATTAATGAAATGAATGTGATTGATTAACTAAAGAATTTTATGACATCTAAATTTAAGGTGATTGAAAATTCAACATAAGTGAGAATCAATTAATTTATGTCTTGAATGCCTATTTAACATTGTGAATGATTTCAGAACTAGATAATTTATTAATTCTACATAAATATAATTTTATTAATTGTTTCATCTTTTTTTCTTAATTCCGAAGATATATCTAGGAGATTTTTTTGATCATACTCCCTCTACATTCTGCATCTATAAATCCTCCAGGCATTAAACCTTAGTAATCATCAGTAATGATTTAGGTTCTTCTTCTACAATGAAATATCCTCATTTAATTTTGATAGAATCCCAAGACTAATGATGTTAGGATTAGAACTATGGATTGGGGCATGTTTTTATAAATCATCATTATTATTTTTTTAAGTATCAAAAAAGGGAGCATGGATTTGAAAATCATCGAAAAATTCTACATATTGAATTCTTTTGTGGTAAGTTTATTACCTTCCTCTACATATATCCAAGAACATGAATGAACAATTTTCAATGATTTTTTTGTTTCCTGATGAGAAAACTTAATTATTCTCTCATTTTTACTAATTTTTTAATATATTGGTTGTGGGATCTCCCAAAAAATGTTTGAAAAATTCATAAAATTTGAAAATTATTTTAAAAAATGTTATTGTATAGGGAACGTGGAATGGAAATGGGTGAATAAGTTTATAATTAACTTGTAAAGGGGCTTATAAATTTAGGCATGGTCATAAGGCCAGCTTATACTCAAATGGTTTTACTACTATGTGACAACATGGGTATATAAGGAAGGTTACCTCTCAATACTATAGACCTTTTTGTGGGAATATATTGACATTACTTGATTTTATTGTGTGAGTTACATGGATATACATTCATGATGAGTGATTTATTTTTGGTTTAAGAGTTATCAATTCTTATATGAATGTGTATCTGACACGTCTATATTATATCAGTCACTCCGTTTTTATATTAAATGCTAGTTAATAATTAATTTCCCTTGTATAATGTTTGGTAAGTCTTGGGTAATACCTATTGAGTCGATGTACTAATGAATTCATATGTTTCACAGTTTATATGAAGAAAATATTTATGAATGTATATGTATGGTATAGGTCACATATGTTACTACGATACCATTATGAGACATCCATCTTGTTATTTTGGAGTTGTATCATGGGGATTATGAAATTAAGTTTATTTTGGGGAATCATTGACCCCCTATGTTTATTTTAGTTTATTTGGGTCCTTCCTTAATGTAGATTTATAGTGTTTTCTTTACTGTTTTTACTCTAAATATAGTTTTTATTTCTATGTAGTTGGATTTTTGTTAGTATGTTTATATCATAAATCATCCTTATCTATTTTTTATTGTTGTATTATATCTTTTTCAGGGTTTACTATAAGTAAAGAAACCCCCCCCCCTCCATGATTTTTCAGGACACATACATTTATTACCAGTTTATTGTGTCTATGGAACATCACCTATGTTTAGAGGAATGTAGGTCTATCATAAGCCAATAAGTCTTTTTGAAGCATTAACGTTAGTATGATTTGGGTTAGTTTTTTTGTTGGGAATGATATGTCAAAATATATGACATTTCAAGACATGAAATGTAATTAAAAAAGATGTATCTGACCTCTTTATATTGAAATTCTAGTTCCTATTGAGGTTGGGGTCCAAAAAAACTATTTTTAATAACTATTAGGCATATCAGTCCCACTCCATCATTGGTTTAGTAGATTAATTTCCAGTATCATGCATTAGTTTTAAACGTTATAGTAGGACTACATTGTTCATATAACATTTTATTATAATTCATGTTGGGTTTTGGAATATAATATTTGATATGGTATTAATGTGTTTTTTCAGCGGTATTTCTTTAATATGACATACAATATTTGTTTTTTTTCATATGGGTATGCATTTTCTACATGGGAAATGTAAATGGTTCGTGTTTTATCAATTATTGTGTATATTTATATATTTCATAACTATTTTACATTAATTAATTTTATTTTATATTAAATTATATATAACTTATGTGTAAAGAAGTGGTTTTTGTGGGGAGTCATGAATATATCTTACATCGTCAATATGATAACTCCATTATTATTCTTCTGGGTCTATATAATGATTTTTTTACTATGATATATGTAAAGGAAATGTCTTGAACATTACTAGTGGGTAACTGTGATGTCATTTACTTATCAGTTTTGAGTCAAAGAATAGTGATCTCTTAGGGGAGTCTTTCATGTATCCACATTAGTACTTGGGTTTCTTTTAATGTCTTTTTTTCCTTCCATGATATTGATTATAGTGTTATATTTACTTCGGGTAGTAAGAATATGGTTTTCTTTTTAACTTTTTTGGACTCTAGTTTGTCATTTTATATCTTGAATTATTTTTATCCATTGTATATTTTTATAGTCTATATTTTGATGGTCATATGTAGGAAAGGAAAAAATATTCCCCATGAATATTCTACCCTTTACAATTATTTTTCCCTTTGGATTACACGGGACATTACTTATAGTTAGTGAAACTCATTTATTTTAGATGTAAATTGGTCTAATCAATGAATTAAAATCTGAACAAAAAAACTTGTTAAAAAAGTTACCTGAAGTCATTTCTACCAAAACAACTTCTGAATAGAATTATTTATATTAATTTCTACATTATAAACCAATGAAAAATGATATTTGACATCACGTTCACACAAAAAAAAATTATTAACTTGTGAGATATTAAATTTTAACTGAATCATTGGAGGGACTTAACAAATCTATATCAACTTAGGAATTTATCCAACTCACACCGTCTAAGAGAATTATCAGAATCAGACCGAATCATGGATACATAAGACCCAAACCATCTCATAATTATAATTATACATAATTATTCCACAATATTAAAAAACTAATTCAGGATTTAATTATTACTTTATTAAATTGTTGGAATGGAACTAGTTAAATAAAACATTCCTTAAAACATCCCCGCCATAATCCATAAAAATATAGAGGGTGGATGGTATAGTAATAACATATCCAAAGTGTAACATAAATAATTTTCAAGGATACCAAAATGAGAAGCACCATTTTTATATTATTAGATAAATTATTTTTAAATTAAAAAATATCACTTTTCTAAATTCTTAAATTCATCGTAAAATTTTTTTCTTTAAAATGAAATACTTTGACCTTGATATATCATCTTTAAAAATTAACTTTTAAATGGTAAAGGCTCTTATGAATGGAATTTTATAAAATAAATATAAAAAATATATTTAGAAAAGCTATAAAAATATTATATACTTCTTTCTTAAAAATAGAATCATTTAAAATTTATTTCTAAAATGAAGAATTTATTTTTAAAATTATACTATTACATTTGAGAAATATAAAAATATTCCATTTTAGTTTCCAAATCATTACAAATCCAAATAATTTATATACCAATTTATAACCTAAAAATTTGGCTTTATATATTTTAATGGTCATAAAACTATTCGTTAATTTAGAAATAATTAAAAGTGGTTCTTTTGACACTTAAAAAGTAAACCCATTTGAAAGGTGTTCATGGTAAATAAAAAAATCCATACAATCATGATATGATGTTTAATATAACTAAATAATAGGGTAGAAATTACCCAACTTATATGAATATAGCACAAGAAGAATAATCATAAATCTATAATAGAATTTGAGTTAGAAAATTCCCTTATGTCATTGCTACCTATTGAATCAAAATACATTGAAATAAATATCATTGTATTGATTTTCAATCCATTTAGTTTCATGAATATTATTCTAAATGGAATTTATATATACTAATATACATCATATAAAACAAATAAATGAGAGAATATATAAAATATATCAATGAAATAAAAATGAGACTAGAATCCCTTAAAGATTTTATAACATTCGTTTGAAAAACTATTTGAAAGAAAAAAACTAAAATAAGACATTAAAAACCATAAATCTATATATAATAATGATAAAATATTTTATTGTGGAATTATATATAACATTTAAAAAAAGGTTCATAATAAAAAACATTTCGCTATGAAGGAAATTTGTTGTGATACCCTTATATTAATTGTTGAATTTCATGAAATAAATAAAAAAGAAATTATAATTAACAAAAATATATCAATAACTTATTTAAAAAAATTTAATATCTATTACCGTATATTCTTTTCATTTAAAATCAGTTATTACATTTTTTTTACTTTTTTATAGTTTATTTTCATTATCAGATGCTAATAATTTCGATTGATTCATGTATACTTTAAAGTGTCAGTGTATATAACTATTTGTTCAAAACTATTTCATCATTCATATATAATACATGATAATATAATATACACATTATAATTATTTATAATTGAGTAATTTCATACTAGGATAATTTTAGTCACTATTCTTGAAGATGGAATCACCAACAAGGTTGTTTTTGCAATCATAGACGAGAAAATCATAGTATGGTAATACCAAATTAAATATTAATTTAACCTTTCAGGTTCCATAATAATTTTATAAAAATCATTTTAAATTAATATATAATTTCATATAGTCATCTAATTTGGCTGGTGATTAAAAATAAATACTTAATTCTATGAAAGTGGTAGTCTTCATATACACATGGAGGATATCGTTGTTTTCAATAGAAAGGGTGAAATGTGGAAAATAGTTTCCATTTCCATAATCATAAACCAATTATAAATTTTTTTTAAAATTAAATACTATTTTAACACCACCCATGTAAGGTAGTTATAAACAAAATATTGTACTTCATGTATGTGGTAGTCCATACATATTCATGAATGTAATTCTTAGTTTTCTAAGGTGAAATGATAGATAATATTTATACTAAGTTTACCATATATATATATATATCATTGTTTTACATGATTAATAATTCTATTCAAAAATAGTCCCAAAAACCATATAAGTTACAATTTACTAACCTGTAAGATTAAGTATATATGAAATTTATTTTACAGAAATTATTAAAATTCCTCCACAATTGAACCAAAATAGACTCCCTTCAAAAATTATTATATATTATATTCATTATAATAACCTATGGAATGTAAAAATAAGAATGTGGTGACCATAGATTCTATGTTAGTTAAAAATAACTAACATGAAACCAAGGGGTAGATCATGAGAATTGGAAAAGACACGAGTAGGTATAAACATCTTATTATAAAGAACATGGAATGATAAGAGTTTTCCATAAGGACTGATAACAAGAAATGCAATCTTAAAAGGGAAACATATTCATGGGAATAATGGTGTGAAAAAATGAGTCAATAAACATGATTCATGGAACATAATCATAGGTATAATGATATGGAATGGCATGGAAATGAGTAATAAAATAAATCTAAGAAATGAATTTTTTGGAAGAAATCATAAAATAATGGATCATGAATCACTACCATATTCCTATAAACATAGTGGATCAGGAATCCCTACCATATTACTATAACATAGTGGAGTAGTTACCACTTAATGATTTTTATTGTAAAGTAGGAATTTCTATTTGATTCCCATAAAAATAGAGGAGTATCCATCACTACTAGATTTACAAAAAATACGGGAGTAACTATCACTTATTGATTAACATAATTATCTCATGAGATATAAATACATATCTACCAGATTTATATAAACATAGTGGAACATTAATCACTACAATATTCCCATAACATAGTGGGGTATTTATCACTTAATGATTTCTATAGTAAATTATGAATCAATATCAATCTCCCATAAAAATTTTAGAGTATCCATCACAACATTATTTCCAAAAAATAGTAGAGTAGGTATCACTTCTTGATTGACATAGTTATATCGTGAAATATAAAAACATAATTAATGAATTATATGTGTATATAAGACCCACCCCATCATCATCGATATATATGTTTACCATAGGAAAATAGTCAATAATAACACAATAAAGAACACATGGAATAAAAAATGGGTTTCAAGGAGTCACCAAACTTCACCTCAAAGATGTAAAAATTTGATACCCAAAACTCAATCTCCGTAAAATATTATTTAATAAAAACATTTATAGGGTGGTTCATGAAGTATAATTTCCAAGAAAATAAATCCTTTAGAGATAACATGGAAATAATAGAGATTTTTTTAAAAAAATTGAAATAATTTTTAAATTTTTCATTAATAATAATGTTTCAGAGTCATTAAGAGTAATATTAAAAAGTTAAAATTTTATAAATTGAAAATAATAAATTTAAAATATAATTATTTGAAAATAAATCTAAATAATGAAGCCTTGAAAAGACATTGAACCATAAAAAATTCAACATGAAAGAGTTGGAAAAGTGATACTTTTGAATATGAACTTCAATAAAAGATAGTATAAATGAAATAAAGTTATCAAATTAAATTGGGAGTGAAACGTAAAGTATTTTATTTTGTAGGGATAAAAAATATTTTGAAGAACCATTATTTTAAAACCCACAACATAAAAAGTGAAATAAATAATCCATTCTAAAATAGGATAGGGGAAAAATGAAGTTCACGTGAGAAAAAAGTTGATTCGGTTTATAATAAAATAAGAGAACATTGGATATAATTGTAAATATGGATATGGTAGGGAAACTATCACTAAAGAAGATGATAATTATTCTCAACAATGATATATAGTTTTTGGGGGAAGAAATTCATTGATGAAGTATATTTGAATAATAATTGTAATTTTCAATATAGTGAAAGAGTAAATATAATGAATTAAAATCATAGGGTGGAATAAAACATTCATGGAAAAAATAAGTTCAAGAAGAAGAAAAATAACTCAATTAAGGGAGATGAGTTAAAAAAACCCTTATAACTTTAGTTTATTTGAATAAAATTCCAGTTAAAGAATGAAAGTGATATGTTTTTTCCAACCAAATGAATTTTTAAAATAGGGTGAAATAAAATCCTTAGGTTTTATTCACACCATAATAATGATTTCATGGACCACAATAAGAAATAAGAATCAAGAAATTAGGTTTGAGACAAAGTACACCCTTACCATAATTCCTGAATTCCATTAGATTTATTGAATCCCTAATAAAAAAATATTTTATAAAGATAATTCAAAAACTTATTCATATATATTTATAACCTTTTATATACAATATATATTATTATTATCAACATGTATATTATTTATTCATGATATATTTCCAATATTAATTGAGAGTAATCCTAATTGGTTTCAAATAGTTTTATAATAGAGTGTTCTTATTCATTCTTGTATAAAATTAATTAATTAAAAGATCATGAAAGGTACTAGAATTGATGTTTTGTATTATTTTATAAAATTATAATTTTATTCAATGGGACTTTTTTCCATGGTTCATGTAGATGAAATTAGAGTCAAGTGTTTTTAGTGATCTTTAACAAATGAATGATGGTTTGTTAATTTATGACTGTGATATTAATTTTACTATTCTAGTAACAAAATAAAAAAAGTATTTACTTATTATTGTCTTATATCATAATTAAATAAGCTCACATATTATCAATTATATTATTTAATATTATCATTAAGTAGGTTTTAGACCAACCAAAACACAAATATACCATAATTAATGGATGATAATGATTATGAAAGTGGTTTATTTTGAAATAATATAATTATTGAATAAGAATAATGATAATACTAAAATAAATTTAAATTTTGTAATTATAATTTAATATATTTTAACACATAAGGAAGAAAAAAGATGAAAAAATGATATGTTTCTTCATATAGGTGGTAGTACGCACAACACATAGTTAACATTTTAATTTCTCAATGGAAGAGAGGAAAAGAAGATCTATGACAATGTTAATATTAATTATCATAAAATATTATTTATTTAATATTTATTATTAAATTTCATTATATAATCAATGATAAGAGGTGGTGTTGAAAAATAGAACTCATCGCTTCCTCGTGGTGATAGACTGTAGAACACACAAAATATAGTATCAATTTTCCTAATGCAAAATGGGTTAGGTAATTAATAGTTATGATCTTAGAATAATAAGAGTCATTATAAAAATAATATCAATTCCATTATTGATTATTTGGGAAATTAGAATTGAAAATTTAATATAGGAATGAAAAGAAGTTAGGAAAAATGAGTATGCACATTAAGGACATGAGTCTTCCCTTGGGTGACTCCTTATAAATGGAAGGATTATACATACTCCATGTGAATAAATGATAAATAAAACTAAATTAGATTATAGGATAACTAAAACATAGTATATTTACAAGGGGTACTAAATTATTTGAGTGTTCTTGAAGTGGTAATGAGAGGACCTATTTATAAGATGTAAGAAAGAAGTATTTGTAAATATTCCAACTTAATATTTAAAGAGCATATGTTTCACCTGTCACACAGCTCCAAAAAAGGATAATAATTGATCACGGGATGGGATAAATTTTATAATACCTTATCCATTCATTTGAAAACTTTTTTAAATAATGTTTTATGTACTTCTCATTAAAAATTGTAACATCTAACTTTTAGTTTTGAGCATGTTACCTAATTTTAACCTAAGTAAATTATTTTTAAAGACTAAAAATAAAATATTTGATAATAAATGATTTTAAGTTAAAAATTTAAAATATTAAATCCATTTCATCATAAATAATATATTTGTGTAAGAAAAATCTATTTTCACATTAACTCATGCAACATATAAAACCCATTTTTAAAAAGATAATATGATTTAAATTTATATTTTGGAAATAATTATCAATTTATATGATTTTAATGATATGAATATTTATATTATAAAACAAATAAATATTATTCATTAATCATAGAAACAAAAAAACAAATTTTACCAACAATATTAAATTAAAAGAATGAGAAAAACAGTTTCATTTATTTAAAAATATTAATTATTTTGTTGAATATATATTTCCTTAATTACTAATAGTATTTTAAAAAATGTATTATTTCTTCATAATATATATATAGTCATGGAAAATGATTTTTAAGTTTTAAAATTTCACTTACTTCCCAATATAGTCATAAACAATGCGATTTTAGTAAAAATGTATTTTTCATTATTCTGTTAAAAAACATTTCTCTTTTAAAAATTGAAAAAATACATACTAAGATAATTTTTTAAAATTTTAATTTAAAAATAAATTATATTTTTATAATTAAAATTATAAAAATTAGAATAGTTTTTTCAAATCAAAATAAAATATATAAAGAAACGTACTTTATTTGTTTATTTTTTGAACAATAAGTGTTCATAATATTATTTTAAACAAATTTAAAATATGATTAATGTTAATATATTATTTAATATATTTTAATATCATATATTATCATAATAGTCATTTAAAAGTGGTATATTTAATTTATGAACACTTTAAAAATTAATTTGAGAAAGAATAATACATTTTCTAATATTAAAAAAAATTATCCATCCTCTAAATGTTAGAAATTTTAACTGATTAAATTTTAAATTTACTAGAGGATTTATTCATATTATAATATCTTGATAATGTTTATATGATATTTTGTGGCTCATTTGTGTTTGTTTTTTATGTATGGTTTTTATCAATGCAATTATTTACAGAAAAATATATTCTATAATCTCTTGTTGTTAGACTCTCCCCCATATAAAACTTGTGTCTGAAAATTTCTAAATTTGTTCTACTAATTTTAATATATAGTTTTATCTAAAATAGATACATTTCTCAAGATATAATCTATATATATATATCAACCTTACTGGCTTAAGAAATATATTATTTAACTTAGAATTGACATATTATAATCATTGGGTTTTTCTCTAATCATTTAATTCAAGTGTCTATCATTATTCAATATCTAGAACCAAATTATATAATTTTATTCTATGGGTGGTCATATTCATCCTTGAATTGATAGACTTTCATAGGTTGATATAAAATGTGTTCTTAGTATTAGAAATTTTTTAACATCAAAGTAGACTGAACTAATGAAATAAAATTCATCTTAAATAAGGATAATAAGATATTCATAGGGAACACTCCCATAAATATCAACATGGAATTAAATAACTATATAACTATTAGTTTTTTTCAATATTAAAATCATAAGGGTGGTGATTTAAGGATCTTTAATAATTTTTTAGATATACTAGGGTTCTTTGATTCAGAAAACTAACAAGATGTTCACAACATAGAGTGGAGGATAATTATGAATTAATTATCAGGATCCAATTTGGTGGTAGTGATACCAAATTATTTACTTTATTATATTGTAATAAGAGTTATTCAGATTCTATTCTCCTTATTATCCCTTATATTAGGGTAATAATTTTTATAATTCCAAAAGACTATGTAATTGAATTATTGGAGTTCGGGTGATGTATCCGATGAGACATTTTCTTCCTCCAGTGTGTTAATTGTTTTTTTTCATTCCTCTGAAGTTGTTTACAAGATAGAACGCTATACCACATTTGAAACATCGTTTTGTTTCTTTTAGGAAATTATATGGGTACTTTTAACTGAATTGAGTGCATGTCAGAATTTATAATTTATTTCCCCATGAGGTGTATCCTCTTGGTTTCAATATTATCCACTTTTCCTATCTTACCCCAATAATAGTATGAATATATAAATTTTATCTTTATATTATGAATATAATGAATAATTTATTTATTGATACTAAAATATCTAAAAGAAAATTTCATTGTCTGTACTAGTGTTATACTATTAAAGTATCATTAAATCATTCTCACAATATTAGTAACTAAACTAGAGGTTTACCTTGAGATTATCTTGAAGTTTTCTTCATTGGTATCAATGGATTCATCATCTTTATGTTTAAACTCTATAAATTATCTCTCCTTTTTCATACGATGAGATTTTGGAAAATATTTGGTGGAGAATATTTTATTGAACATGTCCCACTCCGTAAATACTATCACCTAATTTTCTAAATTATTCTAAATTTGAACCAACCATTGGTTAACCTCTTGATCCATACGATAAAAAATAAAACGACCTTATCTTTTTCTAAGAACTATATATTAGAAAATATCTACTCCATCACAATGATATATCCCCTATTAATAAGTGGATAGTAAGATCCTCTAATTATGGGTTTAAGTTTCCTCATGAAGGACATGAAAACAAGTTTATACATCCATGGTTAATTTGGGATATCAACCTGGAATTTGATAAAATTAATTACTATGGAGTGTTAAGTGAGAGATAACACAATATTTTTTTACTACTTCTCCCATCTTAATTTTTTTATCATTGGGGTAATCCTCACATGTCACATCACACCAATTTTAAGCATAGTTTCTCTTTGATCCAACTATTACTATATTCCAAGGGGGTTAACATGAGAAATAAAAATATAAATTCATAATAGAATTATCATAATAAATATCATGGAAAACATAAAAATGAACTGTATTACTCTTTGAAACCATCATGTTAGATTTTTGTACAATCAAAATGACACGTAGTTCAGCCTAGGTTTTTTGTGAGGTTCCCTTACATGAATTAAACATATTAATTAATATAATAAATTCTATATCATGGATTTTAAAGTGATTTAATTTAACCAAAGAATGTACTTATGAGTGTGAAAAAAGCTTTGCAGTTAGTCATATTTTTATGCACATGTTGAAGATTATATTAATATGCAAACACACACTTTTCAAGGATACCACAAGTAGGTTCATCTTTTAATCATCATACATCCACTTATAGATTATAGACATGTATTTTATTTCCAAGGAAAACCATTTTATCTCTACTTTACACAAATTTTAAGATATTTTCCTATATATAGTCTTACACTTTTAATTATATAATGTGTTTTTAAAAAAGTTCACTAATATTATCCCTAAAATAACTAATCCCTATTATCATACCAACTAAGGATATCCAAAAAATATTAACACAGTTATTTTATTTTTTTAGTTGAAAAATCATTACATTAAAAAATAGGCACACAAATTTGAGAAATAAAGGTTTACTGTCATGGAAGATTAAAAAAATATATGTGACATCCCTGATATTCCACACTCTCACATGGACAAAAAGGGTCGGTTATGAGACCTCAAACACACATCCTTGTATTCCATAGGCTTCTCACTAGTATTAGGGGTTTGAAATAAATATTGGGGATCCTATACCCCCTGTATTGATGTTTTATAGCATTATAAATAATCCATATAAACAAAATAAATCAAAGTATGGGCATAGTAGAAACCAATAATAAAATATAACTGAATAATCCAATTAATAATATTGGAATAAAGTAATGACATGATGGAATGTAAATAAATTTCATTCTAGAAACAATATAAGTAAATGGTGAGGAAACTCAAATAATGACTCAAAAGTACCTTATCCCAAACCCCATGGGGGTACCACCTCCAAACATAAGCCCATATATCTATAAAAAATAATTAGCAAGGTCTTTTACCCTTTTCCAAACCTAAATTAATTAAATTTACTCAAGTATCAACTAGAGACCTGAATAGGGTTTGAGTATAACTAATTTGGTCGACTCCACCATGTCTAAACTAAGATGTCTGATAATAAGTACATGCAATAAAGAAATAAACAGGTGTAATAATTAATTCATAAATTAATAAAATAAAACAACATCCTACATCAGCTAAATTCCATTATATATTTCAGGATGTCTCATGACCATGACAACTACAACCACTACTTGATTTTTTTCTATTTCCAATGGGAAATTTTCGACGGGATACCATCACAAAAAATCATTTGTGATGGGGTCCCTTAGCAAATAGGTCGTTGCAGAAAACAACATTGCAACTAGTAGTTTTTGCGACAGGACCATCATAAAAAATACTACTTCTGAGGAGAAGCGGTCCCATTGCAAATAGATCTCTAATTAAATACATTATATATAAAAAACCTATTGTGATAGGCCCGTTACAAAAAGTATTTCTGACTGGCTGTCATCTTGTCTCAAAAAGAATTTGCAATGGGCCCGTCGCAAATTTATTTTGCGACGGTAAAGTAACCAGTTGAAAATAAGTTTTAAGATATATATTTATAATCTATTTGTGATGGTACCCCATCTTAAAAGGCCTCCTCAGAAATACTTAATAAAATAAAAAAAACAATATAATTATGATTAATGAAAAAATAATATAAATATTATTAAAATAATAATAAAAAAATAATATTTAAATTCTAACTATTTGCAAATACTTAATAAAAAATTATGATTCATGAAAAAATAATATTAATATTATTAAAATAAAAAGAATAAAAATTTAAAATTCTCAATAATCGCAAAAAAATATAAAAAATCATTATATATTATTATTATTATTATTTGTAAAATAATCAAACATGAAAAAATATAATACTAATAATAAATATAAAAATATAAAAATAATAAAAATAATAAAAATAAATAAATTATGCAATATTCGCACTAATATAAAAGAAAAAAATCATAAATAGTTTATATTACAACAAATGTTCAATTCAAATGTTTTTAACTGAATAAAAAAAATCACTGGGGGGGAGGGGGTATAGTCTTAGGGAGGAGCTGGAGGAGATGGTGGAGGAAACTCCATCCCTAATCTACGAGTTAGACGATGCATGTACTCTATCTGCTCATGTTACTGCTGCTGCAATCAACACATGTCATCCTCGTGCTGCTGGCGCATCTCTTCCTGCTGCTTATGCAGACTCTCTATAAGTTCAGTTTGAGCTCGCAACTACTCCTGATACTATGAGCCAGAAGATTATGGCTCTCTACAATCTCCTCTCGAGCTAGACGCCAACATAACATCAGTACCATAATAAGTCTAAAAAGTCAAATAAGAGCTGATACCAACTACTCGGCCCTTCTCGAAGGCATACTGGGTCGCCTACATCCATGCCACCTCATTGAAATGGTGGGCACTAGTCTGATCATCCATCTCGGCCTGACTCTTAGCCCATGTCTGAGAGGTCAGGGCCTTATATGACTCATTCAGTTTCAATTTGAAATTAAAATAATGATGATATTATATGCAGTTAATTTTCAAAGTGAAAAAGAAACAATACTGACAACAATCTGATGCTGGCGATCACCTCTAATCTCTCTAGTGGCTGTATCACTGTACATCCTCTAATAAACACTGTACTCCATAATATCGGGATGCTCGACTACCTATATGAATATAAAATAAACTGTTTATATTTAATGTTATATAAAATAATTCAAAAAGATACTTACCAAATGCTCTCTATGCGTACTGAATATACGACTACCAACTCGAAGTGTAACCTCCTATCTCCCATGGTTCTGCTGGACCAATGAATATCTCCTCTGAAATTTACCACTCAACCAGAGTGAACATAATCAATCCCAAATGTGATATGAAATATACTCTGGTCGGTGGTTTCTACATGACTCGTCAAATAATGACACTCTTTCTTTCTTAATGGCCATCCTTTTGAAATTGTGCAAAAACAGACAAAAACACTCACGCATAGACACCTTCCATGCCTCATCGAAAGCGCCACACATTATATCATCAATGGGATACCATAAAACCTACAAATAATTTATAATATCAAGTTATTAACAAAATAAATTTATAAATAAATTTTATTTATTTACATACCAACTAATGATTGAACATTCCAAGATGCACATCAATGGGAATCTGATCCCATGTGATCCAAGACTGAGAAAAATAATTGATAAAAGATAGAGCACCTCTATCAAACAGCTACATGCACAAAATTTTAAAAAAAGAACAAATTATTAGACAATTAGTATATAAATAAATAAATTAAATCTAACTAAAATAAACAAGTTACTATACGTCCATGTGCGTGGATCGAAACCAAGATGTGGATGTCGCTTAGGGATAGGGTCTAGAATCATCAGTTGCAAGAAGACCATGCCCCCTCCATGTACCCCTTGAACCGTCAGTAGGTTGAGAGTCAGATGATCCCAAATCCTCCACATCCAAAGGTAACTCAGCCTCCTCCAACTCATGAAATAGATCAGGGTCCATCTGGAACACAAAATGATTATTGTTAGCAGATAGTTGAAAATAACTATTACATATAGATATATATTAGTTATGATTATAACCATCATTTAAATGTGTCAATGTTCACATTCATCATCATCTTCATATCTGACAATGTCAATGTCTTCATATTCATCATCGGCGTCATCAATAATCATATGAGTTTCAGTATCATCGTCTCCTGCCATTTCAAATTTAGTTGAAACATCCTTAACATAATTGTCACCATCAACCCTTAATTGTGGGGTGTCATCATCGATGTTCATGTCTCTTTATGAAAAAGATGGATTTTTCATAGTCTCTTGAAAATTTTCAATTCCTTTTACTTCATCAGAACCACATTCAGTTTGAGTAAACTGGTTTTCCCAAGATTTCATTTTTATTATGCTCCACCAATTACTCCGTTCTCTTGAAGTAGCACAGTATGTTGCGTAATATATTTTATGTGCGTGTTTAGCCAGTAAAAATGGTTCATTTACAACAATAAGACTATTATATTAAATATCGACGACTCTATGAATCAAATGAACATGCAAGCCTCTCTTAGTATCCAACCACCGAAATTTAAACATTATTATGAAATTTTTCCATGGATAAAACAGTTCAATAATTTCATCCAACATACTATAAAAGTAAACTTCAGTTTCTATATGATGCGATACTCTCAAGAAAACTCCACCGTTCGTTGTTTTTTTAATCCCTATATGCACGTGAGTGAAATCTAAAACCATTAACCACATATTCATTATAAGATTTAACCATTTTGTATAGTGGGTTACTCAATATATACAGTTTATTATCAATTTTATCAACATGTTGCGACACCTGAATTTTTTTAAAACAAATATCAATATAATAAATAATAACCTGAATTGATATATTAAACCATCAATAATATATGTTACCAATTTTTGAAACCATTGAGAATCTTTTTGTTAGTGTTATTCAAGAGCACCAGCTTCAATTTGTGGAAGCTATTTATTGATATAATTATTATATAACGAAAAAATAAAATAAGTTTACTTATTGTAACATAAATTATAAAAAAGTGATAGTATCACTCACAATAAAAATGATTTCATTTCTTCACAGTTAAATAGAACATATGTATGAGCTCTGTGATGTTCATCATTTGAAAGACATCATTTATGAACTCCACTGAAGCCAAGATCTAGCTGATTAAAAACTGATAACTGATTTTACATTTCATCATCAATGTTCCCATAATTACATCCCATGTGTTAGTGTTTTGAGGGATATTCATATTCAAAATAATGAGAGCATATAAAATCAATTTCATCTTTTAAATAAGCTTCTGCGATTGAGCCTTCAACTAATGCTTTGTTACGTACTTTTTTCTTCAATTTCTTCATGAATATCTTCATTGGGTACATCCATAGAAACTGTACTGGACCACCACATTTTTCTTCATGTGGAAAATGGAATATTAGATGTTATATTGAGTCAAAGAAAGATGAAAAGAAGAATTTTTTTCCAGTTTACATATAATGACAACAACTTCTTCTTCCTGGTTACTTAGTGAATCATAGGCTATTGTCACCGCAAAAATGTCTCGAAAAAAATATTATATGTCTTTTATCTAATCCCAAATCATAGAATTCAACAAACCTCTGGATCCAATTAGAATAATTCTTTCCATTATAGAATTACAATCATTACTTTTTAATCTGGTAATATGACCACTCTTAGCACATCTGTCCAAATTGGATGTATAGCCATCTGGAAGTATCAAATCTGGAATCCACTGAAAAAATAATAAGTGACTCTCTTTTGATAGTGTATAAGATGATTTTGGCTTCATTAACCTCTGTGATATGACATTTTGAAATAGTTCAAGTTCTGATCATCTGCAAATTTGGGCAAGATCTGATCATGCCTATACATTATCTTTGGTCTTACCTGATGTATCCAAAAATTTATGAAATAAATTATCAAAATAGTTCATATTAATATGAATGATATCCAACATGGGGTGGACCAAAAAATCAAACCAATATGGAAGACCACAAAAATGCTCTTTTTTATCCAATTATGTTCTTTTCCAAAGCAATGACTTTTCTGTTGGTTTACTATTGGCCCAAATGTGATGGGAGATAATGAAAATACAACTGATTTTAACTCTGCACATGATATAATTTTTGTAGGTTCATCCCTTTCAATTGTTCCTTTTCTAAAATGATATTTTTCCCCCAAAAAGGATGATCGGTTGGAAGAAATCCATGATAACAGTCAAAATAGAAAGGTTTTTTTCATTGAGGATCACAAAGGCGTTTTTGTCTTTCAATAAGTAAGGACATGATTTTGGACCATGTGTACTCCATCAAGATAACATGACATATACCAGGAAGTCACTAATCATCCACATCAATGGTAATTTTAATATGAAATTTTGTTTCATTTAAACATTATATGTACTAACATCATTACTCTACAATGAATTTAACCCATCAATCAATGGTTTCAAATAAAGATCAATATTCTTTTTTGGATGTCATGGGTATAATAATGTCAAAAAGATATAGGTCTCCTTCATCAACATCCATGGAGGTAAATTTTACGGAGTTATAAATATAGGCCAACACCAATACTGACTGCAATAAGAACCAAATAGACATTTACTATTAGTAGAAAGACCCAATCACACATTTCGGGCATCAAAAGAAAAAGGCAGATGTAGTCAGTCAAAATGTTTCCATGAATCACCATTAGATAGATGAATCATGCTTTTATCAGTTTAAATTTTGGTTTTGTGAAATGATATCATTGACTTTGTGTTATAAGACATAAATAAACGTTGTAACCTAGGTATAAGGGGGAAATATCTAAACTGTTTTACAGGAATCGATCAATACTTCCCTGGTTGAGCTTTCTTATACCTCGATTTTTCACATGTGGGGAAACTATCCAATGAATCATTTTCACCAGAATATAAGATGAAATCATTTGCACATGAATTAATCTTTTGATAACTAAAACCCGGATTATGAACCAACCACTTTCTCTCAAAGTAATTTGTAGGCAACACATTTCCTTCAGGTGAAAGTGTTTGAACCAAAGAAAATATCTAATAAAATAGTTGTTTAACATTGCATTATCTGATTTAATATCCATAAAATTTTTAACTACTTCTAATTTTTTTATCTTGATACCAGGATATAATGCATCCTCAACAGACCTCAACAACTAATATAATTCAGATGTTGCCTTCTCAGAAGTTAAATCAACATCATCCTGAGTTTACAATTTTTTGAACATATGGACCTGTAACATCATTTACTAAATTTTAAAATTGTGATGGATCTGGAATCAAGTGATTAGTACCTTCTATGGAACTGCGTTCACCGTGTTGATACCAAAAAACATAATCTAGTTGAAAACCAAACAACGTGAGATGTCCCCCAACCTTTTCAAATGTTTCAAACGTTCTTAGAGAACATTTTTTAAAAGGACAATTAGTTGTGCCTTTTGAAACAAATTCTTGTTTTGATGATGAAAATGACAGGAAAGCTTCAATACCCTCAATATATACAATATTTAAACCAAAAATGTTTGTATTTATGCTTATTTATCCAAGTGTAATCATCAAATAATGACTATTGTCGACTTATTTATTCCATATTTTTCTACAAAATATAAAATCATTACTGTTTTTGAATAATTAGAAATTAGAAAAACACTATCCAAAAAAAGAAGAAAATAATTACAACTACTTATTTATAATTACTATTAATTACGGGAGACACAATTTCTAGTGGATTGACGACTACTGTTTTGTCCGACAACTCATTTTGTTGCAAATTTCACACACTGAAATCACAATAAAGAATCTGCTCAGAGGTAGGCATATTCATTCTCGTGCATACGAGAATGTATAAGCGTACCTCCAAGTAGATTCTTCATTTTGATTTCAGTGGGAGAAAGATGCAAGTAAATGAGGGGTTAGACAAAAGAGCCCCCTATTCGTCGACAAATCTTTTTCTTGCAACTATCAATTCCTGAAAACATTATGAAAAATGTGGTCCTATGAATTCATATTCAAACTCATACATATGAGATTAGATATGCATACATTGAAGCATGCTTTTCATAATGTTTTGAGTCGATGAGAGTTGAAATGAGAAGTGTCATCGAGCAAAAGGAGTGTCATCAATCCACTAGAAATTGTTCCAAGTTATTACAATTTATTATAATTTATTTTATTCCAAATGATCCCTAATGATTCATACTGATTCGTAATGATTGATAATGATTGATAATGATTCCTAATGATTCCTATTTATTTATATTTATTCCTATTTATTCCTATTTATTCATATTTATTGCTAATTTTTTATATTTATTGCTAATTATTGCAATTTACAGCTAATTATTTCTAATTGTTCTTATTAATTCCTATTTATTCCAATTTATATCTGTTTATTCTTATTTATCACTATTTATTATTAATTATGTCTAATTATTACTGATTATTAATAATTATTACTATTTATTACTAATTACTACTATTTATTACTATTTATTACTAATTATTACTAATTATTACTAATTATTACTAATTATTACTAATTATTACTAATTATTACTAATTATTATTAATTATTACTAATTATAACTAATCAATACTAATTATTACTATTTATTAAAAATAATTACTAATAATTACTATTTAATTACTAATTATTACTAATTATTCCTAATTATTTCTATTTATTCATAATTATTCCTATTTATTACTAACTATTACTAATTATTACTAATTATTGCTATTTATTACTATTTAGTACTATTTATTTGTATTTATTAGTATTTATTAGTATTTATTAGTATTTATTACTTATTATTACTTATTATTACTAATTATTACTAATTATGACTAATTATGACTTCTTATTACTATTTATTTTTATTTATTACTAATTCTAACTATTTATTCCTATTTATAACTATTTCTTTCTAATTATACCTAATTATTCTTAATTATTACTAACTATTACTAATTATTACTAATTATTACTAATTATTACTAATTATTGCTAATTATTACTGATTATTACATTTTATTAGTATCTATTACTATTTATTAGTAATTATTACTATCTATTAGTATTTATTAATATTTATTTGTATTAATTACTATTTATTAGTATTTATTACTACTTCTTGGTATTTATTTCTAATTATTACTTATTTTTACTAATTATTACTAATTATTACTAATTATTACTAAATATTACTATTCATTACTATTTATTACTATTCATTACTCTTTATTAAAATTTATTAAAATTTATTACTACTTATTACTATTTACTACTATTTATTACTATTTATTACTGTTTATTACTATTTGTTAATAATTATTATTGTTTATTTTTATTTAGTTCTATTTATTAGCATTGATTACTATTTATTTCTTTTTATTACCATGTATCACAATTTATTACAATTGGTTACAATTTATTAGTATTTATTACAATTTATTACTAATTATTACTAATTATTACTAATTATTATTTATTACTAATTATTACAATTTATTACTAATTATTACTAATTATTACTAATTATTAATATTTATTAATGTTTATTACTGTTTATTACAATTTATTACAATTTATTAGTATTTATTACTATTTATTGATATTTATTAATATTTATTACTAATTTTAACAAATTATTACTATTTATTACTATTTATTACTATTTATTACTAATTATTACTTCATATTTCTATTTATTAGTATTTATTAGTATTTATTATTATTTATTAGTATTTATTAGTATTTATTATTATTTATTAGTATTTATTAGTATTTATTTCTTATTATTAGTATTTATTACTATTTATTAGTATTTTTTACTAATTATTAGCATTTCTTAATATTTATTGGTATTTATTACTATTTATTAGTATTTATTACTATTTATTAGTATCTATTACTAATTATTTGTATTTATTACTAATTATTAGGTTTTATTACTATTTATTACTATTTAATACTATTTATTACTAATTGTAAATATTTATTTCTATTTATTTCTTATTATTACTATTTAGTGTTAATTACTATTAATTACTGTAAAATACAGCTACTAATTACTAATTACCACTAATTATTTATATACATTACTAATTATCGTTTATAATTATTAATTATTACTAATTACTAAGAATTAGTACTAATAATTTAATTTTATTATTACAAATAAATACTGATGACAAAACAATTTAAATTTAACTTAATTACAACTAATCAACAGTAATTAAAATTAATATAAAGAAATGAAATAAATACTAAATTAAATAAAACATAAATGCCTTGAAACTTGATCTCTTATAATTGTAGGTGGCTTCATAATTTCTTCGTAAAAAAACTAATGTTAAAAGTCATTCTAAACATACTTCAATCTATTATATTTTCCATGTATACGAAATATTGTGATTGTTCCAATGTAACATGTTCCTGAATTGATCCCATATCCTTCTAAAGACCATTACAAAAATGTTATGTGAAATGAGGATCTCATTAAGAAATGATACTCCCTCGAACATTGTGAAACCAAACAACCTCACACACATAAAAAATACCCATATCATCAAATTTGAAGCTCCACCTGATAGGTAATAAGTGTGATACCTTCATTATTATATCCATAGTCACCCATACAACATAATTCTTATTGGTTTTCTATGGTAATCCTGTCACAAAATCTATTGTGACATCATCCAATTTCCACCAAGGAGTGGGTAGAGGCTGTAAGAGCCCTACAAGACTCTTATTCTTGTCTTTCACGTACTGACATGTGAAGCATCTAGCCAAAAAACTTTTCACCTCCTTCATTCCTGAATACAAATAATTTCTACAACGATCATGATACATCATTGTCTAACAAAGATGCATAACCCATCTAGAATCACGAAACACCCTTATTAGCTCCCCGCATAAGCCCATAGAAACCCATACCCATCCTTGTAAAATAACATAATTATAAATTCCATGAGACCATACTAATGGTGTGTCTCTACAATTTAATTTGTCTATCGAAACTGAAGCTTCAGGAGCAGACAACTACTAGATCTTACTCTGTTCAAAAAGCACAGCTATAAGGGATTTTGTGGTCAGAGCTACACATCTCTGAGACTCTTGAATATCTAGATGTGTTTTTGAAAATAGGGGTTTTATCTTCCGCATGTCGAAATACTCTTGTACATCCAATTTCTTGGAATTTTGGCTCAATGCGTCAACATCGACATTGTGCTTGTCTCGTTTGTATTTGAATTCGAAGTCGAAAGACTGCAGATACTTGACCCACCTCTTCTACCAACGGTTCAAGTCTCACTGAGAAATGTTGTACCTGACGATATTGTGTTATGTTGAGTGTGTTTTCATGACACATAAAATTTATTATGATTTTTTGGTTGATTTATATTATAGGGAAGACCCTAGGTCGTCTCTCAAAGAGAATTAGATGTTTAATGTGTGTACTTTAAATAATGATTACTAAAAGAGGGGGTGGATTTGAAAATAGTTTTACTAAAATAAAATGACTTTATTTAAAGAGTTTACTAGTTGATAAAAATGTGTGTTTTTTAAAATATGTGAAAGGGTTTCATTGTGAGTTCAGTAAACACATATAAAGTTCATCACTTATGGAATTTAATTACGGTTTGAAGTAAGTATTTGGTTGAAATTAATCAGAATCCTGATTACTTTCCAAGATTCTATATCAAAGCACGTTGATCCAAACCTTAACATAACAATCATATAGGCACAATATAGATCTCAAGAGTGATATAATAAATTCCAAAAAATGAAATCTTATATATGTGGCGAATAAAAGGATTTTTTTTTGTTGTTTAATCAGAACAACACAAGTCACACACTCAAGAATTCACACCGATCAGTTAAAAGTGAATGCATTCCATTCGATTCAATCAAACAAAGCATTCATACATGAATCAATCTAGGATAATTCTAAATGTAAAATTTTCAAACCGAGAATACCTCAAACTAGTAGTATAACACATGATAATACTCCCTTTCCAATATGTTTAGCTCCCTAACAACAAATGCCCACTGTTTATCCCAACATCGAGAGGAGGAGGAAAGTCGGGTGGATATATTTCTTCATTTCAGATCTACCAATGAGGATAGGGAGCTCTAGAAACTCTATATGGATGATAGCAATCCTCTCGAACTAAAAATTTAAGCACTTCACTCCATGTATGAACTTACAAATGAGGTACCCATTGTGCCTTTTTATATCCAAAATCGGAAGTGGTTTTGGGAAACTATTTTTCAAGGATCATTGTTGTCTCAGTTTTGGGTTCGTAAACGGCCTTTTAAAAACTTGGTAAAAAGAAAAACGTTGTTGTAAGGGATCTGTTATATCTCCATCTAATATTTGGTGGCCATTGGACACTGTTATAGGGAGATATTGTAAAAATATCAAGCCTACCTTTTGAAATCCAGCACATTCTATCCACTGGACAGAATGGTTCAGATGGGTTACTTAATGGATGAATTGGGATTTGGTTTCATGAGATGTGTTATATCTCATTAATTTTTGAATTTTATCTTAAAATTTAATCCCATTTTGGATCATAGATTTCATGTAATGTGAAAATAATTGGACAAGTTTCCTTGGAATTTAATGCAGTTTGGCACATTTTCCATATGGATCATCTCTAGGTCCTCCAAATCACCTCCACCTACAATGAAAATATCAAAAAAAGTATAATTTACTATTTTAACGGTGATACATATTAAATAATTTAATAATAAAATATGTAAAATTTGATATTATATTTTGAATTTATAATACAAAATATGTTTAATATAATGGTGTAATGGGGAAATAAAACAGTGACTCGTGGTGAGATCACACCCCCATACATAAACATTTTCACACTAGGGAAAAACACATTTCCAAAGAATTATGTATGGAGATATTCCCAAATTCATGGAAATTCAACATTGAATTAAAACTTAATTAATTATATAAATGTAATCAAAGTAAAAATCACAACATGAAGTTATTCTCAGTGATCATGGAAAGAGATGACTCAATAATAGTATCAGAACAAAATTCCAAAAGATGCATGATACCAATAAAATAAAATAATTCAAAAGTTAATAATGTCACAAATTATCCACGCGTGTGTGTGTGGTACATCCGTTTGATTCTATTCTTTCCTCTTTCAATTGAGTAAATATAATTTAACATAAAATTTGTCTACTTACATGACCCTTTCTTCCAAAACTACCCTGTATCATTTGAAATAATATTTCAAGAACTACTCACTTAATAAATCCAAAAAGTCAAACCATTAACTCCCTAACTATATATCCCCATATTGTTTACATTTCATCACTGCATTGAATGTTATTTTTTGTTTTTTGAGGGCGTACTATAGCCAGATAATAGGTTCCGATGCATAGTTCAATCTGATATAGTAATGAAATAGATCAGATAAGGAATTAATGTATGGAAAAATCATTTTCTAATGTATATAAAAATAAACCTTACATATATTTACCTTATAATAAGTAAAACATTTTCACACTTCATGGTTGGGTACAATGATGTGTGGAGACATTAAGTGAACAATTTTATATTAAACTAATCACCCAAAGGGTACCATTCTTCTCAATGGTATCAAAATTATATAACCATTTATATTATAAAAAATTAACCAAATTTCACGAGAAATCCAACCAATGATTTTGAATTTTTGCTAAAATGGACATTTTATTAAAAAAACTGAATTTTAAAACAACATGAAATAGGTAAATTCAACATGAATTTTCAATAAACTCCATGATTAAGTGGGAATCATTTTACATGATAAAAGGGGGAATAAAAAATTAACATTTCAGCACAAAAATAAGGGGGAAAATGAAGGGGGTTATTATATTTTAAAGCAATAGAAAAAGAGAAAAGGAAAGAAAGATGGTGAAAATTCACAAATAACCCAGGAATATACCCATACCCCATACACCTAGAGTGTGGAGTGTTGTCACTCTAAAAAAAGAGAATCTGGGATGGAAGGATAAAACTTGGTGAGTTTTATTGGTAGGTAGCTTATTTAAATTTGAGTTCCTCCATTTGGGACTCTGGAATGCCTTCGTGAAATTGATTCGACCACTGTCCATTGACTATGAATGTTTGTTTTCTTCATTTGTAACATGAACAACACCAAATGGATAAACATTAATAACAGCGTATAGAAAAAACTAGTGGTAATGAATCTTACCCGGATGAAACTTTAGCCTTTCATTGTAAAAGAGGAACTTCTTCCTAATGTGGAACTATCGATGAAGGATGAGTCCATCACGGTCTGCCTTGGTTTACTCCTTTTAAATCTAAGAGTTCTCATATGAATCTATTCTCATTTCCTCCAACTATAGAATCTATGACCACCTCTTTAAACCTACACTAGTAATATTATAATTTCATTGTTTAATGGCCCAGTAGGCTCGATTATCTATCTCAATAGGTTTGTGAAAACTCTTTCAAAAAAGCTTGCTGATATGGTAACTATCCAATGATAATTTTTAAGGTAGTACGATATGCCTAAATTGAATCATTAAGTCTAATACACAAAACGTTTTTGTTAGGATAAACCATTTTTTCTAGAATTTAGTTTACCTATCTATGCGATACCTCATCTTGACTATTGGTTTGTTAGTGATAATAAGTAAACACTCGATGACCGACCCCATACCAATGAAAATGTGATTTCATTGTTTGGTTATAGAAATGAGATCCTTGGTCACTAATGATGAACATAGGTAATACAAGCCTACAAAATATTTGGGTTCTCAAAAATTCCAAAATTGTATTGGAATATTAAATCCTAATTGATCATGCCTCTATCCATTTTGACAGATAATCAACTTCTAAAAGAATGTAAAAGTTTTCAAAGGAATTGTGAAATGGCCCCTGAAAGTCAATTCCCCAAACATAAAAAAATTTTGCAAATAAAAAGGGTTGTTGTGGAATTTCATATCTTTTAGATTCCTTCCCCATTATGTGAAAATGTGGAAAAGATTTACAAAAATCATGGGCCTCCATAGAAAGTGTTGACCAAAAGAGACAAGAATCGAGGACCTTATGAGAAGTCCATTGGGGACCAAAGAGGTCCCCAAAGACAGAGTAAGGAAGAACCTTAGGACATACTCAAACTCATTGTTAGGAAAAATTTCCCAAGGACATGAACACTACATGTTCACCAAAGATATGGGTCATCCAAAATGCACCCATAAGACTCATGTTTTAGATGGTAATCTTGGTTTTTCTTGAAATCTTCAGGAATGAAATATGCTCCCAAATAATTTACAATTTTAGCATACCAATGAATATAATCCTGCATTCAATGTATTTTCTCATCAGTAAACATGTCATTTATAAGAATATCGAGGGATGAATCAATGTTTTAAGATAGAAGGATCCTATTGATATAGTTAACCACCACATTATCTACTCCTTTTTATCTCAAATTTCACGATTAAATTATTAAAAAGGAGTATCCAGCGAATGAGACATGGTTTGGCTTCTGTTTTGTTATGGAGTTACAAGAGGGATACATGGTCTATGAAAAAAAGAATTTGGTCACCAAAAGGAATGACCTCAATTTATCCAAGTTAAACATAATGGAAATTATTTATTTTTCAGTCCTAATTTAGTTTTCTTGGATATGGTCCAAAGTATGTGAGGCATTGACAATGAAATTTGGAGATCGTTTGACCCATTGTGATAAGATTGTCCCAACTACCTAGTTAGAGGTTTCACTCATGAGATCAAATGTAAATACCACCAAGGTGGTTGGATTACCAAGGGCGATGTCAGACTCCATTTCAATTTACTAAAAGCATCCTCACATTCATTATCAAAAAACAAATTCTTTTTCTTTTGGGATTAAGTGGAGAGGGAAAGTGAAATCTCACTAAATTCACGAATGAAATTATCATAAAATCTAGCATGACCAAAGAAAGACTACACAACCCACACATCATTAGGGATTTTTAGGGATACATGACATCCATTTTTTATTTATCTACTTGGATACCATCCCTATAAATGACATGTACCAAAACTATACCTTCTCGCTCCATGAAAAGACATTTCTCATAATTTAATACCAGACTCTTTTAAATATAGTGTTGTTGGAATGAAACAAGAATACTAAAACATTCATCAAAATAAGAGCCTTAAATAGTGAAATCATCCATTAATACTTCCATGAAATTATCTAGGTGATCCAAAAAATACTAACCCTGTATCATGGGAAAGTACTTGGAGCATTGAAAAAACCAAATGACATTCTATTATATGAAAATGTTCCAAATGGGCATGTAATGGTTGTATTTTCCTGATCATTAGGGGAAATATGTATATGAAAGCATCCATAATACCCATCAAGGAATCATTAGTGGGACCTCCCTTGTTGCCTATATAGCATCTGATCAATGAACATTAATGGGAAATGGTTTTTCCTAGTGTGTTGGTTTAGTCAACAATAATCTATATGGACACACCAACAATTATACAGACGATTTAGAACCAATTCATTGTTTTCATATTCAATTATTGTAAGAATAGATTTGTAGGAACTAATTGAACAACACTGACCCATTGGATATCAAAGATGGGGTAAATGATTCCAATAGCCAATAATTTTGTTACCATTTTTTTAACAACATCTAAGAGGTTTGGGTTTGTTTCCGACGCTTTCGCCGGGGCGCGCTCTCGTCCGTCTGTGGGGGAGGACGCGCGGCGCTTCTATTGCCCCGCATTCCCACTTTCCAAAGGCGGGCGGCATTCGCTCCTTATTCAGGGACGTCTGCTCCTTGATCGAAAAAGGATGATGGGATGTCGGTTCTTCCTCTTTTGGATTCCTCCTCAGAACTCGTCACCTAGTACGGGTCTCCCTAATAGATTTAATACGTAGTTCGTGAAACCCTTCCCAGTGCCGTGTTTCCATGGACGCCGGTTAATTACACTGCTTCTGTCGGGACATTCCAAAGGGTCCAGTCGGGGCAGCAACTTTCAGTCAGGAGAGTAGTCACGTTAAGGCATCAGTAGCGTGTCTGGATGCTGGGGTACCTGGCATGTCTGTCTGTTTATCCTTGACCACAAGGCTTCTCGAGGGCGTGGAATCCCGAGGCATCCCACATCGAGTGCGGGGAATTATATGTCGTAGACACATATCTGAGGTTTTCCTCAGCTTCCCGTGCTCAACACAGGGTATACCGCAAGTTTAACGTCCAGCGGAGACGGATCGACCCAACCAGAGCATTAGCTAGGATAGATCGGATTGAGGGATCCTCCTTGAAGGGATATCGATACCGGGGCCAGCCCGTGGGCGATAGTGAAGAAGAGCATACCGACATGGCCTCACCAGGATAAGACGGTCCGGGCGAGAATCGGAACGGGTGGTAGGTTGATGAATGGAGTGGAAGGAGAGTGAAGTGGGACCATCACAGGGGGCGATAGTGAAGTTGGGCTTGAGACTTGATGAGGCTTCCTACGTATCCCCGTGGTAGGGAATCAAAGTCCGTGTAGTTCGGGATGACGTCGATAAGCTGACGTGGAGGTGGACCTTGGCCCGATGGGGATCGTCAGCGTACCGACGTGAAAGTAGACTCGTAGGCCCACTATTGGTGGGCTTGGACCTTGTGAAGGTTTCCTACGTACCATGTCTTGACATGGATCAAAGTCCTCGTAGTTCAGATTAGGGAATACAGTTTAGCGTCGTGCGGGACGATAGTGAACCCTGACGTGAATAAACGATGGGCATTGGGTGTCGGTGAACCAACGTAAATGAGGGAACTTGGTCCAATGGGAGATGGGGGCTTGGCACACCGACAAGGAGATGGTCTGGGCCAATGCTCATTGGTCTTGAACCTCAGGGAGGCTTCCTACGTACCATGCCTTGACACGGATCAAAGTCCTCGTAGTTCGGATTGGGGAATACAGTTTAACGTCATGCGGGACGGGGGTGAACCGACATGAATGAGGTCGGGACGACCGGATGGTGGATTTGAACCTTGTAGAGGCTTCCTACGTACCATGCCTTGACATAGATCAAAGACCTCGTAGTTCAAGTGGGATGGGTCGCAATGGCTTACCACTGGACCAGAGTGCAGTTTAACGTCATGCTGGACGGGGGTGAAACCCGACGTGAAAGACGGGTGGGATTGAACCTCATAGAGGCTTCCTACGTACCATGCCTTCACATAGATCAAAGACCTCGTAGTTCAAGAGATGAGTCCGTCGGTGAACCGACGTGAAAGTAGACCCAGGGGTCCACTATTGGTGGGCTTGAACCGCGTGAAGGCTTCCTACGTACCATGCCTTGACATGGATCAAAGTCCTCGTAGTTCGGAAGGGAATACGCAGTTTAATTTCATGCTGGACGGGAATGAGACCCGACGTGGAAGAACGACGGGTGGGCTTGAACCTCGTGGAGGCTTCCTACGTACCATCCCTTGACATGGATCAAAGACCTCATAGTTCCGGTGGGATGTTCGGTGTCAGGGTCGGTGCTCACTCTAAGCTCACGTGAGTCATGCTCGGTGTGAGAAACAATAGTTTTCAAGGTCCTGACGATCACGTCGCGACGGGTGCGTCCATGAGAAGCGAAGAGGGGCTTACGCGTTGAGCGGCCCATGGTGTTGGGACTTACTCCAGGATGGAGGCCCATGGCACGACAAAGCGCGGGAAAGGTGGACCTTGGTCCGACGATGGGAGGTGCCTCGTTCCCTATCACGCCCTCCACTGACCTTGGTAGTGGGGAAGTATGGAGATGCACAGGTGCAATCATCCGTACGAAAGGTTAGGGGCTTACGCTCTGAGGCAGCCCTTCCCCTGCGAACATACGCCACTCCGACAAGGAGGATCTCATTCCATGTGCGGAAGAGTTCCATTCCCGTGGAGACGAGTGGTGTAAAAAATGTTTGAGTTGGGGGGACCCTTCGTGAGGGAGACGAGGTTGGGTCACAGTTTAACGTCATGTGTTGAGGATGTGGTGCTTGGCAGTTTAACGTCCTACAGCTCGGATGAGGTGGGTTCACTCCACACCCCTAGGACTTACATAACCGGTACCCTCAGGTCCTTGGGGAAGGGAAGGTACCTGTAAGGCCATGGTAAAGGGGGGTCGTGGGACGAACCATCGAGGGGTCCACCTTAGCGTGGCTATGTGAAGAAGCAATAGCCGTTAGCGTGCCTATGCGAAGAATCATTAGGCGAAGCAACACTACGGGTGGTATTGTCCATGGGACTTTGAAATCGCATCGTGCAAACCTGGAGGGCCGCACGGGAAGAGGAATCGCTAAGCAGAGGAGTGTGCTTCGCGAAGTGGAGTGCCTTGGCCTTATCATGGGGCATAGGTGTGAGTGGAAGGTGCTTTGTGAAGTGGAACAGTGTTCGCGGAGCACTACCTTGCGAGGAAGGGGTGCCTCGCGAAGCAGGGTCCTGCGAAGCAATGTGCTTCGCGATGCATAGTGATCCTGCCTTGGCATAGGGGTCACTAGCATGGGTTGGGTGTTTCGCGAAGCATAAACGCTCCGCGGCTGCCCGGGTTCCCTTGGGAATCCCCTTCCTTCGCGAACGCCCTTGAGCTTCGCGAAGGGCATCCCTGTCGGAAGAGGGGCTCAAAACGAGACAAAGCAGAGTCGTCTCGCGAAGTAGAAATACCTTTCGGAGCTCATGATTCCCGGTCAAAGGGTGCTTCGCGATTTGGGAGAGGAGAAGCCGAAAGGTCGGATTGTCCGTCCTCGGGACTCAGGGGGAGTCCGGTATTTATAGGAGGGGGCGCCACGAAGCAGGGCTCGCGTGCCGCCTCCGATTCTTCGCGGCGTGCTCGCGAACGTCAAATGGGTTCGCGGAGCATTACCGCCTGTGGTGCTTCGCGGCGGCTCGCGAACATCAAATGGGTTCGCGGAGAATTACCGCCTGTGGTGCTTCGTGGCGGCTCGCGAACATCAAATGGGTTCGCAGAGCATTACCGCCTCTGGAGCTTCGCGAGGCCGTGAGGGTCGAATGGGTTCGCGGAGCATTACGGCCTATGGTGCTTCGCGGCGGCTCGCGAACGTAAAATGGGTTCGCGGAGCATTACCGCCTCTGGAGCTTCGCGAGGCCACGAGGGTCGGGGCACTTCGCGTGGGTGCTTCGCGGCGGGGCTTCGCGGCTATGCTTCGCGAGGCTGCGCGCCAGCTGTCCATTTCCTTCCTTTCTTTCGGGCCGTATTTTTGGCGCCAACAAATGCCCCCCCTCAGACTTGGAGCCGCGGAGGGCGAAGGGTCGAAGTCTGAGGGAAAATCGCCAAAATTTTCGGTGGTTCGCGATGCAGCATCGCGAAGGGGCCCCGCGATGCTCGCCGGGGCCGCGGATCCGGACGCGCCGTGATGCTTCGCGCGGGTGAGGCGCGCCGCGATGCTCCAAGGTCGCCGCCTATAAATAGGGGGTCCGCCCTCTTTTGTCTTCATGTGACTTCCTTGTCTTTTTGTGCTCTCGACTTTGCGAAGCTCCGCGTATTCCGCGACAGCACTCCGCGAATCGAGCTTCGCGGCGAACCACGGGTCCCCGACTCTGCATCCATGCCAAGCGAACCTCTACTTTTCGGCCTTGGCCAGAATTTGCGGCTTGGTCTCGCGACCGATCTTCGCGATCCGTCTTCGCGGTCGAGCTTCGCGGTCGAGCTTCGCGATCCATCCGAAAGAATCCTTTTCTGAGGGCCAGAGTTAAAATGGCCCATCAAGAAGCTGTCTTGGGCGTCCTTGCAGATGCTGCTCGTCGAGATGAGATGGCCAACCGTCCGGGCTTAGGGGAGATGATCCAAAGCCACTCGGACCACACTTCTTTGACGGATCTGCTCTCGGAGGGTCAGAAAGATTATCCACAGTGCAAGAAACTGCCGTTGTACGGCTTCGGGCTGAGGGATGACGTCTTCATCCCTGAGGCGAGTAGGGATGAACCAGCTTGCTGGTTCAGGAGCATACCGTGCCAGCACCAATGGTTCAGGGCGGCCGATGGTCACGCGCGGGAGGACTTCACACCCGTTACCGCTGACTGTCTCTACAACCATGTGAAAGACATCGACGGGAAGCCACTACTGCCAGAGACTTCCCCTCCCCTCTACCGTACAATGCTGAAGGCGGCCTTGCAGGATTCGAAGAAGGGATGGTCCGATGAGTGGGGCCTGCGCCAGGGCGGAAACTTTACTGATGACTAGGCATGGGCCTACTGGGTAGGCGCCTCATGCGAGGAGTTCAGGGCCGAGTTGAGGAGAGTGGGGTTGTATGAGGCAGCATGGGCCTCCCAATTCCACATTTACCAACCGAAGCAGCTAATGCCAGAGTTGCTGAGTAGATGGTCATCTAGGACCAACACTTTTCACCTGCATCACGGGGAGGTGGGCATCAGCCTGTGGGATGTCCACCAGATTTCTGGGGTCCCAATCTTGGGGGCCATGTATGACGAGTTCCTCCCCATTGCCAGCGCGTGGGGGGACATGGAGCAAATGCCGCGACTGGCATCGGCGTTGATGGCGCTTGTCCCTAGAGAGGACAAGGAGGCAGTGAGGGACGTCCACTTCAGGAGGTGGTTCAAATGTTTCCTGAATTTCCCAGAGAATCTAGAGTTCCCTCCGAGGCCTCGAACATGTCCAAGGGAGGCCCAACGGGGCAAAGGACACTCATATTGGCGGGTCTTGGAGGACAACCAACGGAAAACTTGGGGTTTCAACGTCAGCACTGAACAACAGCCGATAGTCAGGCTGGCGGCGTTCATCGCGACTCTCATCTGTGGTTGGATCCTACCGGTGAGAGATACAAGCATGGGGGTATGACCCAACTCTTTTATCATGGCGTCGATGTTGGCCATGGGGCAGCGGATCAACCTGGGGATCCCGATGCTCACCAAACTGTACAGAATGCTGTGGCGTATTAGCGAGGGAAAGAAGCCGCCAAGGATATGCGGGCCCTTCCACCTCCTGTATGGGTGGATCGCAGTGCATATTAGGGGGATTTACGAATATCCAAACCCCATTTCGCCGCCGGGATCAAACTTTCTCCCCTCCATCCTGAACACGGTCGGGAGCTTCCTGTTCAAACTGGCCGTTCCGATGGTGCTGAATAGGGTGTGGAGGGCGGACGAGTTCAACTTTCATCCCTTCCCATTGCCGACAGGGATGCTTACTGATGATGGAAGGGGAACGTAAGAACATCGGGCTTACCTCCTGGCCTTCCGAGGTGGAGTTTTGGTGGCACGAATAGATCGTGAGCCGCTCTGTGAACCGTACACTCCGTATCGGTTTGCGAGGCAGTTTTGGTGCCTCCAGCGGCTGACCCCGCAGGTATACTGGGAGGTGCGTCACGAGGAGCACCCATGTGTGATGAGGCAGTTGTGGCTCATGTTCACACGTGAATATGGAAAGATGCGGATCGCCTTGCCTCTATCCACCGCCGCCTTCAGATTAGTGAAGGAGTACGCCATTAGTTGGGAGGCCGCTTATCCGGGGGAGATGCTGAAGCAACCAACGATCCGGGTTGGTGACGGTGGGCCTCCTCTATCTCGAGGTCGGGGTCGGAGGGCGGTTAGGGCCGCTCGCGGTAGCGGGGCTGCCATGGCGGCGAGACCCACACCGGCCGAGGGTATGGCAGCAGTGGTGAATCCGGTGATTCCGGGAGAGCAGGGTCATCCGGAGGGGCGGCCACCGAGGGGATTCCGTAGGATATCCACTCAGGCTCCGGGGAAGCGCCTGCGTCACATTGACATGGCAGAGGACGCCGTCTTCCCGGAAGCTTGGGACATTTGGGATGTCAACCGGAAATTCCTCAACCCATCCGAGATATGGGCCCACCTGAATCGCCTCGGGATGGAATTACCAGGTATAGGCCCAGTTCGGGCTGGATTCACGGTGTCTCCGGCGGAGGCAGAACAGTACCTGGAAGAGTTGGAGGATTAAATCCACTCCAGTGGTGTCCCTCGCCCAATGACAGACCAGGTGAGGGTACTGTTGAATCAGACGGTCCCCCCACAGTTATCGGCTGCCGATCCGAGGGAGCGCTTCCCATTTCCTGAGGAATCAGAGGGATCCTCTCGAGAGGATGAGGCTGGAGGAGGGAGCCCGCTGGAGGAGGGCGAGGTCGGAGACCGAGGCTCAGAATCCGACGATTTCGCGGAGGCTCTCGAGGTAGCATTCCGAACTTCTTCCCTTAAGATCTGTTCTTGGATCCTTATGGACTTCTCACCAATGTTTGAGCCATGCAGGAGGAACTTGTTCATAGGCCTCGTGCTCGCTCCTTGGCGGGTGATGATGCGGGACCTTCAGAACCCGCGCCTACGGCTGCGTCCAGTTCTACGTCTGGTGGGACCAGGGGGCCCGAGGTGGATCCTATGGAATCCCCAGACCTTCCAACAGTATACGGGGGGCCTCGTCTCGGGGTCCTGTCAGTACCGGCTCAGGAGCAGCGGTCGGAGGTCGATCTTCGTAAGTCTCCTCCACCGGTCTCCTTGTTATCACATGTAGGCCATGCCAACTAACGTTTATGTCCCTCTTTGTCATGCAGTTCTTCGACTGGCGTGTGCTGCTGCGGCAAGGCTGGTCGGGATGTCTGGTGGCGTCCCTCCTAGGGGCATGCCAGTGATGGTGGCAATAATCTATCCATCTCCTCAAGCTACGACGCACATCATCACCGGCGGGTCCTCCAGCAGGGCCGTACCCGAAATCATTGAGGTGGACTCCGAGGAAGAGGATCAACTGGTCGGTCCCAGCTCTGTCGCGCCTGCTTCGACGCCAGGTGTCGCACTGGATTCGACACCGGATGTTGATCCTACCGAGGATTTCCTGCGGGCGTATCCCGCGTATGAGCCTACCAATCGCGCAGACTGGGACGAAACGACCTTTGACGAGGAAGACAGCAGCATAGTTCGCCGTCGGTCGTGGAAGCTGATCGCACGCTTTATCAAGGACACTCCCCAAGCACAATGGCTGGCCGAAATGGATAGGCTTCGCTCGCGGTTGCGCGAACTGTGCGCTGGGGGAGTGGATGCCCAACGTCCTCATGCACTCATCCGAGGTCTTATGGCTGAGAAGATCCGGGAGCTTGATCGTGGGCTCAGCGCGGGCTGGCAGCGGAGGAAGTCAACCAGCATCAAGAAGCTCCAGGAGGCTGAAGGTGAGGTTCAACGGATGCAGACCCGGGAAGACGAGCTTTCAGCCTCTATTGATGCAAAAACTGAGCTGGTCTCACGGTTGGAGGCCCAGCTGGCGGAGGCAAAAGAGCATATGATGCAGACCTCTGAAAAGATGGTTGTCGTTCAAGCTGATGTGGAGAGGGCCAAAGCCAGGACTGACGAACTGCGCCCCGCCGCTGCAGAGGAGGAGCGAGAGCTAGTTCAGCGGCAGCAATCCTTGGGTGCCGCAAGTCAACGGGTGGCAGAGCTGCAACGCTCTTTTGACGGGGTCAACCCGTCCAAGGGGGAAGTCAACCCCCGAGTATTGTAACAAACCCAAAACCCTTTTATTGGTACTTTCGTGCTTCCAAATTTTACCTTTGTTTTGAATGCCGTAGCACGCACGATTTCCACTGTTGAATTGTTTTGTCACATCCCTACAATGTTTGCGGGACGTTTGACGACAATTTTCCAAGCCAGTCCAGGTTCCCGAAAGATGGGGAAGGCTTGATCGGGGGAGGAACTTCCAGGATAGCCGAATTACCGTTTCTTAGACGTGCTCTTATGCACGAACGGGGCAACGCCAGGGGCGTTGAAATCTATCCAAACAGATGAAAATGGGAAGTATGAATCACGATACCCACGATTCGGAACACTATGGGGATGACGTGACAATAAGGGGCAACCGTTAACCTTGGAGGAGAAACGGTACACTTACTACATTAGCCCGAAATGGGGACAACAAATGAGCATCGACCGCTGACCATATTCGCAACGCGGGATTTTATCAATTTTTCGTCGATCAATCCTTCGGGACGTTGGCCCAGGACAGTTGGCCGACCATAGGTCAGACATCCTTACTGTTAGGGGGTCCTTCCAGACATGAAAGAGGACGAGGGTCCGAATAAGGGGCACGCAAAGCGTGGAATATGGAGTGATGGTTTGTCCGAATAGAATCCAACACTCATATAACTACACCACTGTGGCAGGAGTACGCCATATAGGCACATTGGTTTGATCACGAATCATTTCTTCTTTGGGACAGGGCCTCTCTGGAAAGGGGATCCGTCACTTCCCAGTGGGATCTTGGGGCCTCCTGAACTTGTTCAGGGCAGAACCGCAGTTTATTGTCATGCGTTGAGGACACATAGACTCCTGTAGTTTAACGTCATACGATAGGACGTGTAATAAAAGGGAAGGAAGCATGTGGCGCGGTAGATATTAAACCGACGCGAATGAGGACTTGGAGTCCAAATCACACCACATACCCCCGGAGGACACTCTTCAGGTCGAGGGACCAAGAGTGAGGATTGGGCTGGGCCCGAAGCAAAGTGGTCATGCATTCCTACGTACCCCATGAGTATGGGAACCATACGTAGTCCTAAAAGCACATTTTAACGTCGTGCAGGACGAGGAGCAGTCTGACCGTGTTGGTACACATCCTGCCAAAACTACTAAGCCCACGTGAGTCGTGCTCGGTGTGGGAAACAAGAAGTAGTGGTAGGAATTTCCCGACACAGAGAGGGGATAGTTAGGGCAAAGAGACGCTTGGTGAATCCTGGCCTAGTGACACTAACACGATCTTGAGGCGCACCTAGATGCGCGAAGATAAAGATCCAAGTATGATGGAATTCCACTTGAACGTGGGGAAGTGGAAATGTGTGAATCATGATGCTCGAGATTCAGATCACAATGATGGCGGCGTGACGACGGAGGGTAACCGATGACCGTATTCGCAATGCAGTACCCTATTGCGTTAGCCTAGAATGGGGACAGACAAATGAGGGTCGACCGTTGACCATTTTCGAAACACGGGACCATGTCACAAATGTTGTTAGATATCCGTAGGGATGTTGGCCCGAAACGATTGAAGGGCCCTTAGGTCCAGCATTCATGGAGAGCCCTTTGTCATTGTATCCAGGTCGTCTGGGGGTCCTTCTGGACGTGGAAGAGGATGAGGATCCAAATAGCGGGCTCACGAAGCTTGGTCATGGGACGAGGGGAATGTCCCTATAAAAATCTCACACTTCGGGCACTTTCTCAAAACACATCTGAGTACGGCAACAAAATGTATTAGAGAGAGGGAGCAGATTCCTTTCCCTTGGGGAGATCTTAGTTTAGGGTCGTAGAATTCGGACCATGAAAAGTTAAACTGGGCCCGCGGGGAAGTGCTCGGGAGATCCTACGTATCTCATAGGGATGAGAGTCCAGCCTTACGTAGTTCTTGATGGACCTTAGACCATAAATGGGTAAAGGGAGCAGGGGACGCATGGCATCAAAACCCGACGTGAAGGAGGACCTAAGCCCTACTTACCATTCATTCTCTGGGGAAATTCTCGAGTCGAGGGACCAAACACAAAGGTTAGGCTGGGCCCGCGGGGAAGTGCCCGGGCGCTCCTACGTATCTCATAGGGATGAGAATCAATCCATACGTAGTTCTGGAAATGACATGGTAGGATACAAGTGCCAGGGGAAAAGGGGAGTGTGGGCGTGGACCTTGCACTAAAAGAAGCGGAATTTGATGTATCTTGTTTGTTCTTTAAGGTGAATGGGGTTTTTTTTGTGAAGCGACAGGCCTAGAATAGTAGGTCGTGATGTCGCCACAAGGATCAAGCCGCGATGGGCGTTGACAAATGGCATGGCGCATGGCCAGTACCCAACGTGATGTCCTCTACAACGAGGTTACCACAATGCAGTGCCGTTTTTCGTCGTGCGGCCAGGAAGATAATGTCACAGTTTAGGGTCGTATGATAGGACCAAGCATACATTTTATCGTCATGCAGTGCAGACGTAGCAGAGACGATGCTAGGTGGGAAATGTGCGCAGTGCTATAAAACACAATCGACGGAGACATAATCCCACATCAGATTGTACGCCATTCAGAGAGGGAAACCTTAGGCCGAGGGGCCTATACAGAGGTGAAACAGGGAGAGAGACTGGCTTCCTGAATGGGTTGTACCCGGAGACAGGGCGTCTGGGTGGTCCTACATATCCCATGAGGATGGGAATCAAGTTGAACGTAGTCCCTAATGGGTCTTAGTTTATGGTCTTAGAGCTCGGACCATGGGAGCCCCAAAGGACGCCAGATTGCAGCTTTGTCCCCCTAGCATGCAAAGGTGCACTGAGGGATAGCGCCAAAAGTGTCGAGATTCCACCTGGACATGATGGGGTGGAAAATGATGTGAATCATGCAACCAACATTCAAGGAATGAAGGGGCTGGCGTGATGATAGAGGATTACTTCTAACCATGTTCGCAACATAGCATCCTGTCGCGTTAGCCTGAAATGAGGACTAACAAACGAGCATCGACCGCTGACCATGTTCGCAACGCCGGATTTTATCGATTTGTTGTCCAAAACCCTCGGGGGCGTTGGCCCGTATCGGTAGGAGAGCCCTTGGGAGTAGTATCCAGGCCGTTCTTGGGGGTCCCTCTGGGTGTGAAAGGTGATGGAAGTCCGAATGGAGGGGAACACGAAGCTTGACAAGTGGAAGGAACTTGATCAAGTTGAATCTGACACTCTTGGTCCTAGACTTGAGTGCTCTTAATACATGGGTGAACCACTGCAAGGAGTCAATGGACTCAACTTTGAGGGTGATCGAGAGATGGAAGGTTCCCGTGGGAAGGGGCACGGTGCCCAAAACCTTGTATCATACCTACACCTCCCCCTCCTAGAGAGGGATAGGCCAAGTGGCCTAGGTGACCGGGAGATCAGGAGATCACTAGGAGGTGGGGATGGACCCGAATCTTAAACATCCAGGTGGTCCTACGTATCCCATGAGGATGGGAATCAAGCTACACGTAGTTCTGAGGGGTCCCTTTTAATGTCATGCAGGACAAAGAATAAGAAGGCCAACTCTCAGAACGGGGTGCGCGCGGTGCAGCTATTGAAAACCTGACGTGAATGAGGACATAATCCTACACTACGCCACGCGGTCCTGTGGCCGGGGTCCCAATGGTTGGACCCGCGAGAGGTGAACTTGCTGAACTCGAGATGGACCCAAAGACAAGGGGTCTTGAATGTAGTTCTAGATGAGAGTCTTAGTTTATGGTCTTAGAGCTCGGACCATGGATGGTGACAACTCCCGAGTAAGCACAGATGTCAACCCAATCCCTAAGCCCACGTGAGATAAACTCGGTGTGGGAAACAAGGGGGGTATCCTCATCGCAATACTTCGGGCGTTCATCAAAGGGGAGTTGGCGGAGAGTTTCGAAGGACACATTTGATGCAGCTTGTTTTCCCAACGTGCAGACGTACACAGAGGAAAAGTACCAAGAATTCTGAGACTCTGCTTGGACATGGTGAAGTGATGAAGGGTGTTAATCGTGTACCCAACATTTAGGCTTAATGGGTTGAAGTGGCGATAGAGGAAAACTGTTAACCATGATGAAAACACAGCGTCCGTATCGCGTTAGCCTGAGGTGGGAACAACAAAAGAGCATCGACCACTGACCATATTCACAACGCGGGATTTTATCGATTTGTTGTCCAAAACCCTAGGGGGCGTTGGCCCGTATCGGTAGGAGAGCCCTTGGGCGTAGTATCCAGTCCGTTCTTGGGGGTCCCTCCGGGTGTGAAAGATGATGAAAGCCCTGATGCGGGGATACGCAAAGCCTGGAATGCGGGTGCGGACGTGTCCGAGTAAAGCTTGGCATTCCAGGTAATAAACCGGAGTACTCTTAAGCACATTGGTGAACCTCCGAAAAAGGGATCGACGAAACAGCTCAGTAGGGGGGGGAGCATGGCGTGGTCATTACGAAACCGTCGTGAATGAGGACATAATCCCACACCACACCATATAATCCTCTCATGGAGGAAGGATAAGCCAAGGGGCCAGGATGGGATGAGGATTCCCAAGAGATGGGGCTGGACCCGAATCTTGGACATTCAGGCGGTCCTACGTATCCCATGAGGATGGGAATCAAGCCACACGTAGTTCTGAAGGTGTAGTTTAACGTCATACAGGACGAGAAAGGGAGTAATATACCTCTAAACAAGGGAGGTGTACGGTATGGCGAATAAGCCTACGCGAATGATGACATAGTCCCACACCACACCATATACTTCTATAAGAGGGGACCTGGGTCGTGGCCCGGAAAGGCCAAGGGGCCTAAGGTCAGGCATCAGTCAGGAAGGCCTGACTGGTTTGCAGTTTAACGTCTTACATGAGGACAAGGGTCGGGGACCCAAGAAGGCCAAGGGGCCTGAGGCTGGGCCTCGTAAAGGGAGGGCGTACGACATGGTACATGATCCCGACGTGAATGAGGACAAGGTCCCACATCACACCGTACACCCTTATGAGGAATCCTGGGCCGTGGGCCCGATCGTTAGCACCACCTGGGGGAAGTTTGTCACCTCGGGATGGGGAAGAATGAATCACTGTTCTTGATGCCTAGGACATCTCGGGGTGGACCTGAAAATCTAGGACACTGTTGACCATGTTCGAAACACAGCGTTCCTATGGTGACCCGTATGGGGGCAACAAATGAGCGTCGACCGCGGACCAAATTCGCGACGTGGGACTTGTATCGGCTTGTTGCTCGAAAACCCTCGGGGGAATTGGCCCGTATCGGTAGGAGAACCCTTGGGCATTGTATCCAGGCTGTTCTTGGGGGTCCCTCTGGGTGTGAAAAATGACGAAATCCCAGTCAAGGAGTGGGTTAAGCATAGTTGTATCCATCCACGAAAGGGGAAAACACCTCCAGGGGGGAATGTGCAGCCGGGTCGAGGATTGCTCGATGTGGGTCGAAGCAAAATTGCGTACCCTGCCATGTCTTGACCCGAGGGGAAGATTTTGGCTTTTGGGCTGGGCCAACGGACGAAGTGTCCGGGCATTCCTACGTATCTCATAAGGATGAGAATCAAGCCATACGTTGTTCTTGAAGGCCATGCAGTATAGCGTTATGCGGTGAGGACGGGGAAGGATAGAAGAACGGGAGTGGGCGCATGGTGCAACCCTTATAATCTTTCTGCGAGCGGGGTTGCATAAGCGGGGCCAAGAAAGCCTACTCCCTGCTACACAAAGATCCTCCAAGAAAACTATTCCTAGGGGGAATAGTGGAAGGGAAAAGCTTGGGGCTGGGCTCAAGACGAGGTGTCCGAGCGTTCCTACGTATCTCATAAGGATGAGAATCAAGCCACACGTAGTTCTGGAAATGTAGTTTAACGTCATGCGGGACGATGAGAAGCACCTCATTTGGGGATATGTACGGTATGACAAGTAATCCGACATGAATGAGGACGTAGTCCTACACCATACCATACAATCCCGCAAGAGGGTAAGTCGGGAAAAAAAACAGGGGGCGTGAGGCCGAGCCGCGGTCAAGGAGACCTGACTGGCTTGCAGTTTAACGTCTTGCAGTAAGGACGGGGCCGGGGGCCCGAGGAGGCCAAGGGGCCTGAGGCCGAGCCTCGTAAAGGGGGGGCGTATGACATGGTACATGATCCCTACGTGAATGAGGACGTAGTCCTACACCACACCGTACACCCTGGGTAAGAGATTGGGCGGAGAGGTCCGAGAAGGCCAGGGGGCCTAAAGTCAGGTATCAGTCAAGAAGGCCTGACTGGTTTGCAGTTTAACGTCTCGCGGGACGAAGACACAGTTTATGGTCGTGCATGACTTTATGGTTTAGAGTCATGTTGGACTATAATGTCCAGTTTAAGGTCATGCGGGACCATTTCACAGTTTATCGTCTTGCAGGACGAAGATGCAGTTTAAGGTTGTGCTGGACCTCCACGCAGTTTAGGGTCGTGCTGGACCTCTCTTTTTTTTTTGTCCTAAGCAAAGTACCGCTTGAGGAACTTGGCATTGGTGGGGGGGGGGGGGTTATACGCTCTCCATCCGTGGTCACCAAGGAGTATGCTCCATTGGGGTAAACCTTATGGATGATATAAGGCCCTTCCCATTTGGGTTCTAACTTGTGCGGTTTCCTACCAGGAATCATTGGCGCTCAAAGGGCCAGTACCAGGTCACCCTGTAGAAAAGAGCGGAGAAGAACCTTTTTTTCAAAGGCTCTCACTATCTTGTCCTGATGCCTTTCCAGATTGTGCAGGGCATGAAGCCGGTTCTCGTCCAGTGCCTCTAATTCAGCTAGACGGATCTCGACTACCTCATCTGATGTCTAGTGGTCATAGACTACAGTGCGTAGCGACGGCAGCTGGATCTTAATGGGTAGGACGGCCTCAGCTCCATAAACCAGGGAATATGGGGTCACCTGGGTAGAGTTGCGAGTCATCGTCCGGTAAGCCCAGAGGGCGTTGGGGAGCTTGTCCGGCCAACTCTTCTTGTTCTGACCAACCATCTTCTGCAGAATGTTAGAGAGGGTCTTGTTGAACGCCTCGATCTGTCCATTCGCCTGCGCGTGGTAGCGGGAGGTATGGTTCGACCGGATGTCGTACTTAGCGTACAATTTCTTCAATTCAGCTGCTCAGAAGTTGGTGCCGTTATCGGTGAGGACGGCGTGAGGGACTCCAAACCGGTGGATAATGTTGGAGCTCAAAAAGTCAAGAATGGAACGGGCCTTGACCTCTTTGAGCGGAACTGCTTCTGCCCACTTTGAGAAGAAATCTGTAGCAGTCATGATGAACCTATACTGGCGGGCTGTTGCCGATGGATACGGTCCCACTACATCAAGTCCCCATACCGCAAATGGTCAAGAGTACTTGGTGGGGTGGAGGGGCTCCAGCGGCCGATGCAAGAAGTTGGCGTGTACTTGGCACGCGTGGCATCTCTTGGCGTATCCAATACAAGCGTGGATCATAGAGGGCCAAAAGTACCCCAACCTCTGGATTTGATGGGACAGTTTCGGCCCATCTTGGTGGGCGCCACAGGAACCGGCTTGAACCTCTTGCATAACTTTAGGTATCTCCCCTCAATGGATGCAACGGAGGAGGACATCATCAAAACTTCGCTTATAAAGGATCTGTTCCAAACTGGGGCCGCTCCGGATTGTAAATTGCAGCACGCGGCGTCGGATCCGCTCGCGTCCGGCCCGGTCGTCCGGGAGCTGACCATTTTGGAGATACTCGACAAAAGGTGCTCTCCAGTCGGGGGTGGTTTCAACCACTGCGTCTGACGAACCCGGGACTCCCGATATGGAGGGTTCGGTGGTGAGATGACTTACCCGCAGGCTATCACGGTCCTCTTGGGTGACGGGGGAAATGAATCTCCGGTGGGCCACGTGTATGACCTAATCATCTTGCTCGGGTTCCGCGAGCGACGCGGCTAAGCCAGCCAGGGCGTCCGCTTGGCCGTTCTGCGACCGTGGGACATGGGTAACCTCCGGTCGAGGAGAGAACTGGGCCATTAGGAGGAGGGTGTACTCCAGCAATGGTGCAAGCTCTGGCTTCCTGACGACGTAGTCTCCATTAACCTGTTTGATTACCATCTTGGAATCTCCTTTCACATGTAGATGGGGAACATGGATCTCAAGGGCCAACCCGAGGCCGGTGATGAGAGCCTGGTACTCTGCCTCATTGTTCGTACAACCTTCTGACAACAGGAATGAGTACGGCAGGACGTCTTGCGCCGGGGTAATGAAAACAATACCCAGACCCACTCTGTTGAGCTTGGGGTCGTTGAGCCTTCTACCGGTGGGGCTCCGGGAGGCACCGTCGAAATGCATTTGCCAACACGGGGCAGCATGATCGACTGAGAGGGTCGTCTCATCAGGGAAGTCCAGGTCCAGGGATTGATCCGCGGAGGTTGGATGGGCAGCTAAAAAGTCTGCCAACGCCTGTCCCTTAATGGCCTTCTGAGGTATAAACCTGATATCAAACTGCTGGAGAATCACCGCCCACCGTGCTAGTCGGCCAGTCAGCATGGGACGACTCAGGATTTACTTCAGTGGGTCTACCCGGGAGACCAATTGCACCTCGTGGTGCTGCAGGTAATGTCGTAACTTCTGCACGGTGAAGACGAGCGCAAGGCAGCTCTTTTCGATAGGGGAGTATCTGGCCTCCGTATCGAGAAGCATGCAGCTGAGATAGTAGAGACTATTCTCAGTACCCTCATTATTCTTCTGGGCGAGCAGCGCACCGAGGGACCTCTCCAGGGCGGTCACGTAAAGGACTAGCGGATTTCCGGAAACGGGTGCCATCAAAACCGGAGGTTGGAGCAGATACTGCTTGATTTCCTTGAAGGCGGTCCGACATTCCTCATCCCATTCATAGGTGGCGCCCTTCTTCATGAGCCGGGAAAAGGGCTTACACTTACCGGCCAGATTCGCAATGAATCGGCGTATATAGGCTAAGTGGCCTTGAAGGCCTCGGAGCTCCCGAATGTTGCTCGGGGGAGGCATTTGGATGATGGTCTTGATCTTCTCTGGGTCGATCTCGATGCCTCGGTATCTGACAACAAAGCCCAGAAACTTCCCGGAGGTGACCCCAAAAGCACACTTCAGCGGGTTCGTCTTCAGGTGACGAGAACGGAGGAAGCCGAACACTTTCTCAAGGTCTCTGAGATGGTCCTGGAGCTAGCATGATTTGACTACAAGGTCATCCACGTAGCATTCCACCAATGTCCCGAGGATCGGTTTGAATATGCGATGCATGGCCCTCTGATAAGTGGCACCTGCATTTTTTAAGCCGAATGGCATTACCTGGTAGCAAAAGGTACCCTGGGGAGCCCTGAAGGCAGTGGACTCCTCGTCTTCGGGGGCCATCCGGATCTGGTTATACCCGGAATACCCATCCATGAAGGAGAGGGCTTGGAACCCGACCGTGGCGTCAATCAACAGCTCCGTCACTGGGAGTGGGAAGTCATCCTTTGGGCAGTGGCGATTAAGATCGCGGAAGTCGATACAGAATCTGATCTGCCCATTCTTCTTCCTAACTGGCACAATGTTGGCAAGCCACTTGGGGTACTGGACCTCCTTAACGAAGTTGGATTTGATTAGCTTATCAACTTCAGATTCAACCATGGCACCATGAGAAGGGTGCATCTTCCTGGGAGGCTACTTAAACCCATGATGTTTTGCCGGGAGGCCCAGACGGTGGACGGCCACTTGGGGATCCAACCCCGACATCTCATCGTAACTCCAGGCAAACACATCACGGTGCTGTTTGAGGAAGTCTACGTACTGCTGCCGCTCCTCGAGGGACATGGCTGCACTGATCAATGTGGGTCTCGGATCACCCTCACTACCACGGTTCACCTGTACCAGTTCATCAACCGTGGTAGAGACGCCTTCTTCAAAGGCTGGGGGAGCATCCTCCAAGTCTTCCTCCCCACCCGTGGGGGGACTTCCCGCGATGGGGGGGGGGGCTTCTGGGCTATCAAAATCCGAGGGGCAGCTGGTGCCGGCTTGGGCAGCAGCGGTCATCACATCGGGAGACTCGCTTGCCATTGAGACAATAGTAATGAAGGCAGTCGACCCTATCCCATCTGGCCTTCGGCCTAAAGGGCCACGTTTGATGATATCAAAGCAGTGGTGACGTTTCATCCTGAGTCGGTAAATTCCAGCCCGGCGGAAGAGACATGTATGGCGCACCGCCGTTGTCATGATCTTGACGTCCCGGTACCGTACAGGGGTAGGGGTTTCCGGGATGACTTGAGCCTGGTTGATGTAGGAGTACGAGGTGATTTTCCGTTGTCTCTTGGACACGGGAACATGCCTTCCTTGCGTACCTGAAACAACGAAACATTGTCCCATGTCGGGGGTCGTGGCCTCCAACCAGTGGATTGGGAGGATGTAGGCGTCATTCATGCTTGCCCAGGGATCACTTGTGATCGGGGCGGGCTCATCCTCGCTTACCAGGATTTTCTTGTCCTTACTTTTGAAATAACCCGCATCCAGATAGCGGGCCTCACAAGAAGCGAAAGGGGACGTGTCTCCTTGGAGCACGCCCACTCGACCGTTGAGCGAGTACTTGAGGCACTGGTGATACGACGAGGGGACCGCTGCATGAAGATGGAGCCATGGCCTACCCATCAATGCGTTGTAGGCGGTGTCCTGAGAAACAACCATGAACTCGGTGCTGGAAATTAAGCCACCGAACTGAGTCTTCAGGCGGATCTTGCCGACCGGGGTTTGCTCTGTTATATCGTACCCCTGGATCCTAAGGTCAGAGGGAGTTAAATCACCTTCGGATAGACCCAGCTTTCGTAGCGTCCGGGTCAGAATTAGATTGATTCCAGAACCTGTGTCAATGAGGCAGCGGCGGACTTCCACACCATTGAAGAGGCCAATGATATACAGTGGGCGAATGTACCCCTGTATAGTAGGGTCCTCATCTTCACCGGAGAACGAGATAACCTCTTGACATTCGGCGTTTTCAATCGTCTCGGTATGGAAGGCTTCCGCAGCTGCTATTTCCGTCCCGAACTGGAGGGGGCTCCTTAGGGCCTCGGCGAGTGCCTCACGCATTTCAGATGACAGGCGAAGGGCCTCAAGGATGGAAAGCCTCGCCGGGATGCCAGACAGGTGCTTCAGAACATCGTACTTTCGTGCCAAACGCGAACCTCTGCTTACAGGAGGTCGTTCGGCATTTGGATGCACAATGGGTCCGGCTGGCTGAACCTGCGAGTAACTAGTACTGGGTAAATCTTGCTGCCTACCAGTAGAAGCCTGAAGAGTAGTCGCTGGGCTAAGATCAGACAGCGGAGGTTGACCTGTAGCCGGGCAAGACTGGATGTGATACGAACGAGGCGACTCCCCCCGATCCAGTAGCACGAACGGCGGTGGAGGTAGAGCCGAGGGTGTTGGATGGGTTTGCGCGTGCTGAGATCTGCGCTGAGCCTGCTGCCTCGTCTCGGTAGCGTGCACGGCTTGGACATAGGTGCCTGCTGATGTGCCTCGATGACCGGCGCGATTGCGATTCCTTTGACGTTGACGTCGGCTGGAAACGTTGGGGAGGTCTGCCTGGGGTTCCCCCTCGTCGGGAGTCATATAGGGCTTTACCAGCTCCACGGTGTTAACCAAAGCGTACCCTTGGCTGTCGCTCGAGGAGTCATCCACCACTGGGCGGATTCTGGGAGGGATCCCCATTTCGGGGGGCATAAAGTCACTGAGAGTGCGGGATGACGACGGCACTGGCGGTGCACGTTGCTTCTTCTTGCGTCGCCGCTGCTTGCCCTTTTGGGCAGAGGTCGACTGTGAAGACGATGCGGAGGCACCGACTACTTCTTCTGAAGGTTCCGACTGCTTCAGGCGTGCCCGGATGATACCCTGGGCACAGATGATGGTTTTTCGAGCCATCCAGTCATCATATTTCTGGGATCCGCGGCTAGGGACCTGCTGCCACTCACCTTCACTATCGCTGCCAATCTCTGATCCTACAAAGACACCTGCCACTTGCGATGGTGCTGGGCCCAACTTGACTATGTTGTTGTTGACCTGGTCCTGAAGCCAGTCTTTAAACACATAGAATCGCTTGAGGGTGTGCCCCAGGATCTGATGATAAGGGCAGTAGTTGGGGTGATCGGTGAGATGCGCCTCTGCCAGCCTTTTGCACTCAGGCAGACACACAATCCCTTGCTCTAGAGCACTTCGGAAGTAGCCAGGGACCTGATCTTCGTTGAACGAATATGTCTGGTACCTTCTTTCCGGATAGGGGGCCCTGGGGGCCTGGTCCTGACGAGGGGCCAGAGGGGCCTACCGAGGAGGCGGCGCCTGATTGTCTCGCCTGGGTGGCGGTGGCGCGTTGCGTGGGGGAATCTGTCGGTTCTGAGGCGGTCGCTGCTGGGCGGGAGACTGTGCTTGAGGTGGAGGACCTCTACGGGGTTGCGGGGGTGGTGTCACCGGCAGCAATTCCAGCTGCCTCGGGGCTTCTATTTGAGCCACCGTGGCGGGTTCAGCCCTAGCGGTCCTCCTGGTTGGGATCATATGGGGCAACAAACATGCCTGACTGGCCTGTTGCAGGGCTTCCTCGAGGCGTTGAGCCTTGTCCGAGAAATCTCTGAACCCTCCATGGTAGTTCTGGGTAATCAAGGAGGGTACCAGATCTGTCTTGACGTTCCCCACACACATCGTCAGTAATTGCTCCTGAGTCAGTGGCATATCGAGGGAATACATAAGTCCCTTCCACCGGGCGATGAAGTCTGCGACTCGCTCATCAGGCATTTGCTTGCACTTGAAGAGGTCTGCAATGCTGGTCTTTCGCGTGGTGGAGCTTAACTGGTATAAGAACTGCCGACGAAGATCCTCCCAACTGGTCACCGATCCGATAGGGAGCTGGCTGTACCAGACGAATGCCGGACCTTCCAATGTCTATACGAAACATCGGAGCTTGGCTGCTTCTTGCTGAGCCGGGGTCCCCAGCATGGGGACACACCTGGAAGAAAAATGAGCCAAGTGTTGGGGCGGATCCCCTGTCCCGTTAAAGGGCGAGAAAGTGGGGTTCCCAAAACCTGGAGGCGCGGGCATATCATCCACCCATGCGGGATAAGGCTTGCCATCCGGTGGGACCGCCACCTGCCGCGTTTCCAACGCCTCGAGGCGGGCTGTGAGTGCCGCAATAAGGTCCTCCGGGTGGGGGTCCCTGTCTTGACAGGGATCCCTAACCACAAGTGCATTTCCAGGTTCTTCAACATGGTAGATGGCTTCGGCCGCTCGTGGGTCAACTGGCTGGATGACCTGCTGGGCGACTGGGGGAACCCGGGTTGGATTCTTCAGATTGTCCCGTCGCTCGGGGGGGGGGGGGGGGGGGGGGGGGGGGGTTGGTGAGACATATCGCGCCCTCTTTCCGTATGTTCCGGCTTCCGCCCTGTCTACGGCAGTAGCATGATCAAGGTGGCCCGGAGGCATCTTGCCGAGGGGAATTGTTCCTGCCCCTGCTGCCCCGGACTGGGATTACCACAGTCGGGTCGTTGCTCTACGACGCGTTCAGCCAAGAGTTCGTCAACCAACATTTTCTGCTCAGCAAGCTGCTAGCATAACGTGGCCTTCTCGGGATCTTCGTCCGTTTTCTGCACAGAGGCGGACGGGTTGGAGTGCTTGACTGTTCCGACGTGCTCCTTACCCTTGCCAGTGCTTCGACCGAGTACCAGCGACTCGGTGGGTACGGGGAGACCTAGCAGGTTCCTCTGATGACGGGTAACTCTCCCTGATGGGTCGAGCAGCGGCGGTACGCCCTGAGATGGTAAGTATCCATCAAGGAACTCAAGCTCATCTTCCTTATCCACAACGTCGGCCATTTGGACTGCGACCCCTCTTGAGGGAATATCCTCGATGTCGCATAGCGAATCGGGCTGCCGTCGGATAGGGTCGAAGAGGAGAGCGGCATAGTGTCCCCAACCACGGACTTGCACATGGGGGGTGGCTTCCCTGACAATTCTGCGGAGTGCTTTAAGACTCTAAACGCATTTTCGTTGAAGGGCGCTCTGGTGGCCTGGCGACTCAGGGTGCTGGGCCACAAGAAGTGCGGCTGCATCGATCAGGCGGCACTGCTCGCCGATTTCTTCGAAGTGCTCACGACTTCTGGGGTACACCACCCGTTCATAACGGAGGCGGAAGTGCATCGCCCACAGGGTTCGACAAAAGCACCCCACGTCTTCAGGGGTAAGAGACTCTGGTATGCGGAAATTCAGTGCCGCTGTCGGCCAGAACTTCTCCGGGAAGTAATCCGCTGCAAGGATACTCCAGAAGATCCTAGGCTCAGACTCAGGGTCTGGCCCTGTGTTGCCCCACTCATCAACCGGGGGCGGCTAAGGGACCGGTACCGGTACCGAGGCGGACCTTTGGGATAGTAAGCTCGGCGGTGGAGAATACGGCAAACGAGCTGACTGGCCGCTGAATTCCGGGCCATCCACCGAAGAGTGAGGTGACCTGGCCACAATGTCACGATACGACGGGTTGATAACCACAGCCTCCGGAACAGGAGCCGTGGCTACCGGCGACAGGTCGTGTTGTCTCTCTACCGTCGTTGGCCCCCAAAATAACTCTACGTGATCTCTGGTAGAGGTAGAGGGCTCTTCTGGTGACAGAGGCGGTGATTGCGTGATCGAGACCTGCGGAATTCCCAGGATTTCTTCCTCCTGGATGTACCTGCGAAGAGAGATGGGAATCCGGTGGACCTCAAATTCTGGGAGAACGAGGCTAACACGTTTGGTTCCTACCCCAGTCCTTGATACAGAGGAACGGGGAGAAGGTTCCATCACTGAATCGCATTCTGCTTCCGAGTAGGAGAAGCAGGTAGGTTTGATCTCCACCTGGGCCTTCCCAGGATTCTTCTTGTTGCGGCGACGACACGCTCTTCTGCCCCGGGGTGGCTCTTCGGGACAGGGTTGACCCCTATCAGGCAGCCTCGGGGCGGCGCTGGTGCCGTGGCGGAGATGGCCCCCACTCAAGATAGCCGGGGTGCGAGGGGCACTAGGGCAAATGTCGAAGGGTACATGGGGAGGACCTCCATGAACAGTACCCATGTGGGCGGGGCCTCTGTTGGAACTGGCAGGAGCATGGGGAGGACCTCCATGGTCGATGCGGGTGGAGCGAGGCTGGCCTTCACTCCTCGAGTTGCTGGGGCGAGGAGGACCTTCGCCGGTTGTAGAGAGGACGTAGGGAGGGCCCCCACGTTGGAGAAGGACCGGATGGACGGTGCCTTCAGGTTGGCGGTCGGGGGCATGAGGATGGACTTCATACCCTTTATAGTGGGCCCGGGAAATGTTTCCACGCTGGGCGTCATTGCTGCGGGGCAGGTCTTCTGACAGGATGGGGGTAGCACGAGGCATGCCTCCATGACGAACCTCGGAGTGGGGAAGGCCCATGCTCTGTGGAGTAGTGGTACGGGGAGGGCCTCCGTACGGGGTGACATTACCGCGGGTTAGCTCGCGGCGATCGCCACTTAGGCCTGCAACCCGGAGAGTCAACCCAGCCTGCCCGTGGGGCGGTTGGGGTCTCAATCCTGGTTTGGTGAAGGAGTGCCCCTGCTCAGTGTACGCAGGGGCTTCACGATGCACGTCGGCGGTGGCTCGGGCCACTGTAGCCGTCGACGTTGACGCGCCTAGGTGAGCGTCCTCAGCCCGTGCCCGGCGCTGACGTCGAGTCAGGTGAGCTGGTGCAGGTGGTGCAGGGACGTAGTCTGCATGCTCTTCCTGCGGAGCCGGACGGCGGCGCTGACGCAGCCGGGCGGGAGCTCTCGCTTTGGGCCCTTGGGTCGGGACCCTGAGCGGGCTAAGCCGGACGGCGCCCGCCTCTTCAGCGTAAGGCGAGGAGTCTTCAAGGCGTTCCGGAGACAAGCTCCCGAAGCGGTTGAATGTTGGGGTGGGGAGCAGAGGCTCCCTGCGCGGCCTGTTAGGGCGGCGTTGACGGTGGGGCCTAGAGGCCTCCAGGTCCAGGCGGGCCATATCCTGGGTTGGGATGACCCCTTCTTCCTCATACCTGCGCACGAGGTTGTTGATCACCCTTCGCTGGATGACCTCTGTTGGGGAAAGGGGGCGTGGGCGCCCCGTATTCCGTGATGTGGTGGCCGTCGTGGCGATAACAGCGCTACGTGGGGTGGCCGTCGTGGTGTTTCCCCTGCCCCTGCGTGGGCGAGGAGCGGATGGTGACCGCATCTCTGAAACAACAACCTGGTTCCTGAGAAACGAAGGGATCAACTCATCAGTACTGAGAGGAAAAGGATTGACGGCCGGTGCCCCAGCATTCTTCCATTCTCCATGTCTGTGAGAAGGATCCACACCGATACGCTTCAGAACGGAGTGCCCCAAGTTCTACTGCCCTGACTTCCGGTGAGTTTCACGACAGGCCCGCTATTTTCTTGGCGGGACCAGGCACCGGATATCTGGATCCGGTGACACGTCAATCTACTGGTGTCTCGGACGCTACTAATCTCCATATTGATGAGAATAATTTCACGTCGGGTTCACCATTTCTGTTTCCGACGCTTTCGCCGGGGCGCGCGCCCGTCCGTCCGTGGGGGAGGACGCGCGGTGCTTCTGTTTCCCCACATTCCCACTTTCCAAAGGCGGGCGGCATTCGCTCATTATTCAGGAACGTCTGCTCCTTGATCGAAACGGGATGATGGGATGTCGGTTCTTCCTTCTGTGGATTCCTCCTCAGAACTCATCACCTAGTCCGGGTCTCCCTTATAGATTTAATACGTATTTCGTGAAACCCTTCCCAGTGCCGTGTTTCCATGGACGCCGGTTAATTACACTGCTTCTGTCGGGATAATCCAAAGGGTCCAGTCAAGGCAGCAACCTTCAGTCCGGGGAGTAGTCACGTTGAGTCATCAGTAGCGTGTCTGGATGCTGGGGTACCTGGCATGTCTGTCTGTTTATCCTTGACCACAAGGCTTCTCAAGGGCGTGGAAGCCCGAGGCATCCCACATCGAGCGCGGGGAATTATATGTCGTAGACACATATTTGAGGTTTTCCTCAGCTTCCCGTGCTCAACACAGGGTATGCCGCAAGTTTAACATCCAGCGGAGACGGATCGACCCAACCAGAGCATTTGCTAGGATAGATCGGATTGAGGGATCCTCCTTGAAGGGATATCGATACCGGGGCCAGCCCGTGGGCGACAGTGAAGAAGAGCGTACCGACATGGACTCACCAAGATAAGACGGTCCGGGCGAGAATCGGAATGGGTGGTAGGTTGATGAATGGAGTGGAAGGAGAGTGAAGTGGGACCATCGCAGGGGGTGACAGTGAAGTTGGGCTTGAGCCTTGATGAGGCTTCCTACGTATCCCCATGGCAGGGAATCAAAGTCCGCGTAGTTCGGGATGACGTCGATAAGCTGACATGGAGGTGGACCTTGGCCCGATGGGGATCGTCAGCGTACCGACATGAAAGTAGACCCGTAGGCCCACTATTGGTGGGCTTGGACCTTGTGAAGGTTTCCTACGTACCATGTCTTGACATGGATCAAAGTCCTCGTAGTTCAGATTAGGGAATACAGTTTAGCGTCGTGCGGGATGATAGTGAACCCTGACGTGAATAAACGACGGGCATTGGGTGTCGGTGAACTGACGTAAATGAGGTACCTTGGTCCAATGGGAGATGGGAGCTTGGCACACCGACAAGGAGATGGTCTGGGCCAATGCTCGTTGGTCTTGAACCTCAGGGAGGCTTCCTACGTACCATGCCTTGACACGGATCAAAGTCCTCGTAGTTCGGATTGGGGAATATAGTTTAACGTCATGCGGGACGGGGGTGAACCGACGTGAATGAGGTCGGGACAACCGGATGGTGGATTTGAACCTCGTAGAGGCTTCCTACGTACCATGCCTTGACATGGATCAAAGACCTCGTAGTTCAAGTGGGATGGGTCGCAATGGATTACCACTGGACCAGAGTGCAGTTTAACGTCGTGCTGGACGGGGGTGAAACCCGACGTGAAAGACGGGTGGTCTTGAACCTCATAGAGGCTTCCTACGTACCACGCCTTGACATGGATCAAAGACCTCGTAGTTCAAGAGATGAGTCCGTCGGTGAACCAACGTGAAAGTAGACCCGGGGGTCCACTATTGGTGGGCTTGAACCTCGTGAAGGCTTCCTACGTACCATGCCTTGACATGGATCAAAGTCCTCATAGTTCGGAAGGGAATGCGCAGTTTAACGTCATGCTGTACGGGAATGAGACCCGACGTGGAAGAACGACAGGTGGGCTTTAACCTCGTGGAGGCTTCCTACATACCATGCCTTGACATGGATCAAAGACCTCGTAGTTTCGGTGGGATGTTCGGGGTCAGGGTCGGTGCTCACTCTAAGCCCACGTGAGTCATGCTCGGTGTGATAAACAAGAGGGTTCAAGGTCCTGATGATCACGTCGCGACGGGTGCGTCCGTGAGAAGCGAAGAGGGGCTTACGCGTTGAGCGGCCCATGGTGTTGGGACTTACTCCAGGATGGAGGCCTATGGCGCGACAAAGCGCGGGAAAGGTGGACCTTGGTCCGACGATGGGAGGTGCCTCGTTCCCTATCACGCCCTCCACTGACCTTGGTAGTGGGGAAGTACGAAGATGCACGGGTGCAATAATCCGTACGAAAGGTTATGGGATTACGCTCTAAGGCAGCCCTTCCCCTGCGAACATACACCAATCCGACAAGGAGGATCTCATTCCATGTGCGGAAGAGTTCCATTCCCGTGGAGACGAGTGGTGTAAAAAATGTTCGAGTTGGGGGGACCCTTCGTGAGGGAGACGAGGTTGGGTCAAAGTTTAACGTCATGTGTTGAGGACGTGGTGCTAGGCAGTTTATCGTCCTGTAGCTCGGACGAGGTGAGTTCACTCCACACCCTTAGGACTTACATAACCGATACCCTCCGGTCCTTGGGGAAGGGAAGGTACCGGTAAGGCCATGGTAAAGGGGGGTCGTGGGACGAACCATCGAGGGGTCCACGTTAGCGTGGCTATGCGAAGAAGCAATAGCCGTTAGCGTGCCGATGCGAAGAAGCATTAGGCGAAGCAACGCTACGGGTGGTATTGTCCATGGGACTTTGAAATCGCATCGTGCAAACCTGGAGGGCCGCACGGGAAGAGGAATCTCTAAGCAGAGGAGTGTGATTCGCGAAGTGGAGTGCCTTGGCCTTAGCATGGGGCATAGGTGTGAGTGGAAGGTTCTTCGCGAAGTGGAACAGTGTTCGCGGAGCACTACCTTGCGAGGAAGGGGTGCCTCGCGAAGCAGGGTCCTGCGAAGCAATGTGCTTCGCGATGCATAGTGATCCTGCCTTGGCATAGGGATCACTAGCATGGGTTGGGTGTTTCGCGAAGCATAAACGCTCCGCGGCTGCCCGGGTTCCCTTGGGAATCCCCTTCCTTCGCGAACGCCCTTGAGCTTCGCGAAGGGCATTCCTCTCGGAAGAGGGGCTCAAAACGAGACAAAGCAGAGTCGTCTCGCGAAGTAGAAATACCCCGCGGAGCTCATGATTCCCGGGAAAAGGGTGCTTCGCGATTCGGGAGAGGAGAAGCCGAATGGTCGGATTGTCCGTCCTCGGGACTCAGGGGGAGTCCGGTATTTATAGGAGGGGGCGCCGCGAAGCAGGGCTCGCGCGCCGCCTCCGATGCTTCGTGGCGCGCTTGCGAACGTCAAATGGGTTCGCGGAGCATTACTGCCTATGGTGCTTCGCGGCGGCTCACGGACGTCAAATGGGTTCGTGGATCATTACCTACTGTGGTGCTTCGTGGCGGCTCGCGAACGTCAAATGGGTTCGCAGAGCATTACCGCCTCTGGAGCTTCGCGAGGCCGCGAGGGTCGAATGGGTTCGCGGAGCATTACCGCCTGTGGTGCTTCGCGGTGGCTCGCAAACGTCAAATGGGTTCACGGAGCATTACCGCCTCTGGAGCTTCGCGAGGCCGTGAGGGTCGGGGTGCTTCGTGTGGGTGCTTCGCGGCGGGGCTTCGCGGCTATGCTTCGCGAGGCAGCGCGCCAGCTGTCTTTTTCCTTCCTTTCTTTCGGGCCGTATTTTTGGCGCCAACAGGGTTCAATCGACATTATGCCTACCTTAATGGTTTAGCCTCAATATTCAACAATATATGATGTGTGAAAATTTATAGGTTAATACTAGGAATGTAATCAAGTTTCCATATAAGAGTTTGTTTATAATCCCTCTAAAAATTTAATGTAGTCTCAATTCATGATAAGAAGGGAGTGAATTAGAAACGATGTTAGGAAACTTGTTTCCATTCTCAATACAAGAAAATATTAAATCACGAGGAAGTTGTTTTAGTTAAAATTCAGGGGGGATTTGTAATTGATGGTAGTGTGTGTAAATATTTGAGGCAACTAATCTCATCTAATAGCTTAATGGTATCATCTTTAGATGATAAATGAGATTTTACAATCTTATCAGTATCATTAATGGTCATGTGATCTTCAGTGTTCAATAAATCACCAATTAAAAATCACACATGAAATTTTTCTAGACCACGACACTAATATATGCATGATTCATTACTTATAATTTCAATGAAAGATGACAACTAAAAAAGGGGATCAGGGGAAAGAAAATTTGTTTTTTCAGGGGAAGGGAGTACATCAATTTAATTAATAGAGAGAGAGTGATGTTGTTCTGAGGGATACTTCATGGAATCAAGGATACTAAAGTGGAAAATGTCACCAAAAAACTCTATAGATAATATACCATTGTGTAGATTAATTATGGATTTTTTAATTTTCGTGAATGGCCTCCGTAATATAATCAGGGCATGTCCATTCATCAATTCATATTCCTTTTTTAGAACATAAAAATCAAGAGGAAAAATTTAATTTTTCACTATCACAAGATCATCCTCTAACAAAAGAGAATGGTGTGTAGTACTATGATTTACTAGTTGAACAACAATTCCAAGGGGCGTATGTTCCCAAATTGCAATGAAGAGTAAATATAGTGTGAACTATATTTATATAAGCACACAAATCAAGAATAACATTTGAAAAATAATATTCTCTTATGGTGCATGGAATTGAGAATGTTCCTAGATCATTTCATTTGGCAAGAAGTGATGACTCTATCAATATTGAGATGTTCCTCCCCAAGCTCACCTTCTCATTAGCTAAAATTCTTTTTTTTGTGTACTCATATCCTTCAGTAAATTGGTGTATCGTGGAATTTTCTTCATCACATTAATCAAGGGGATGTTAACCTCCACTTTTTTTTGAAATTTTCCACGATTTTTTATCAATTTCACTTTATTTTTTCTTGGTTGTGTGTCCCATTAGGGAAATTGAATTGCAATGTCTGTGCTAGGTGAATCATCAATAGACACACAATTTCCTTTGTAAGGGCTTCTCTTAGGACAATGTTTTTCAATATTTGTATTAATTTCAACAATTTTGATGATTCTTTCCTCAGGAGGGGACTTCTCTAAAGGAGGTTTCATTTGGATTTTATATTGAGTTTCACTTCTTAGGGAGATTGAACTAACATTTCTCTTATCCCTATGGTTAAATACTTATTGCGAGGGTAGTTTACCAAACAAATGACATTGAATTTCTTCCCATAGAGGTATTTAGATAGCCTAATTGGGGTTTTAGGTATTATATGGATACTTGGGTGGTTTTTTGGAATTGAATATTTTTGGAATCCATTTGTTTCATCATGTCTTCTAGGCTTAGCTCAGGTTTTGGAGGGGTTTGTTGGAAAGGCCTTTATAGTGGTTAAAGATTTCTGGGTGGTGGTGGTTAACAAGTTTTTCCTTGTTGGTTCCATGGTTTTTGATGATAGTTTTAATAACCCCCATTTCAAATAGGTATAGTTGTATTTCCACCTAGGTTTGGTTGGATAGTAAGGTTCTTGCCTAAATGTTTGGTTATAGGGGTGGCCTGGAAATATTACCTCACAACTCTCAAAAGTTTCTCTCAGTTAAGGGAATGGGTTAGAATAATGGCTGTCAGAGGAACATATACCATAATTGATTGGAGGAGGATATTGAGAATTCACTTGGGAAATAGAATGTTTTTGAATAACGCTACTCACCTCTATATACTTTTTCCAACCTTCTTCTGAAAATCAGATCTCTGCACCTCATGGACACCATGAATGGGTACATTAGATCTTGAACCAAATTTCGGAGTGTTCTAATCCATTTTTTCAATTAGAGTTCTTGTATAAATTTGGGTCTTATCAACTAGCGCACCACCTATAGTAGCATCAACAAAATTTCTATCAATAATAATTAAACCTTCATAAAAATATTTAATTAATAGTTGATCACTTATTTGGTGGTGTGGGAAACTTGAACAAATCCTTATAAATCTTTCATAGTATTCATGAAGCATTTCCTCTTGATAATGTCTTATCCCATATATTTATTTCTTTATTGTTGTTGTTCTAGAGGCTGGGAATTAGTTTTCAAGAAGAAGGGTTTTCATATCTGCCCAACCTCTAATTGGTGAATTAGCACAGTAAATCCAATATTTTGTAGTATTATATAATTAAATAGGGAATTACATAAGATTTACTGGTTCTTAATCCACATTATATGTTTTTAATGTCGAAAACAGAATATGAAAGTCTTTTATGTGCTTATGTGGATCTTCTACCACGAGTCCATGTAACCTTAGTAATAAATCAATTAATGCAATTTTAAGTTCAATATTGGGTGCCTCACCTTATAATTGAATGTATGTGGGTTGGATATCAACATTAGGTGAGGTTAGTTAATTTAATTTTCAATTTTTTCTGCCATATTATACAAGTTTAATTTATTTTTAAGGCAGGTTCTAGAATAAGAATAATGATTAAGAATAGTTTCTATGTTTTGTGTGCCCTCATTTAAAGGGTTATCTTTTGGGTCTCGATGTCACTAACAATGGATCCTATCCTATTTAGGTTATAAAGTTGGTATGTATCCTAGAGTATAATACTTCATGCACATAACGTACAAAATAAATAAATCATAAAACAAAAAGATAGGTAATGGTATAAGACAAAGAAAATAAATTTTTACAAAATTTACAAAAATATTATCAGAAACAAGCATTAAAAACCAAATAACTCTCTAGAAACAATGCCAAAATTTTAATGTGTTGTCATGACATGTAAAATTGATTATGAGTTTAAGTTTGATTTATATTACAGGGATGGCCCTAGGTCATCTCTCAAGGAGTGTTGGATGTTTAATGTGTATATTTTCAATAATGATTACTAAAAGAGGGGGTGGATTTGAAAACAGTTTTAAGAAAATAAAATGACTATATTTAAATAGTTTAATAGTTGAAATTCAAGTGGATTTTGAAAAACATGTGAAAAATTGTTCATTTTAAGTTAAATACACACATATAAAGTTCATCTATCCTAGATTTGAATTTGGGTTTGAAGTAAGTCTTTTGTTGAAATTAATAGTAATACAGACTGTTTTCCAAGATTTTATATCAAAAAACATTAAGCCAAAACATGACATAATTATCATACATCCATTTTATAGATCTCATGCATGATATAATAAATTCAAAAGTAAATTGAAATATCAAATTTTTGTGGAAGAAAAGTATTATTGTGCTGTCCAATTAGAACAAAACATGTCATGCACTCAAGACTTCACACCGATTGGTTAAAAGTAAAGAGAATTCCATATGATTTAATAAAAATGCATTCAACCATGAATTAAATTAAGATACATATAAATTAAATGTTTTCAAACCCAAAATTAATCAACCCAAAAGACAGAAAAGTCATATTAATCCCTTTATATTATGTGTATATCCCTCATAATAACCACCCACTGTTTAACCCAACATCGAGAGGGGGAGGAAAGTCTTGTGGATATACAAATACATTTCAACTCTCCCTATTAGTATAAGGATCTATAGAACCTCCAAGGGGTTGATATGACTCATTTGTAACTCAAAAATGGAATCACTTAACTCCTTGACTGTACTTGAAAATGATGTACCCATGGTACCTTTTTATAGACAAAATGGGAAGTGGTTTTTGGAACCCTGTTTTCAAGATACCATTTTCACATCGATTTTGGGTTGGTAATAACCATATCACGACTTAAAAAAAGGAAGAGAGTTGTTTTCAAAACTCATGATTATTTATCTGTCAAATTAGGTGGCTATTAGACACATTTATTGGTAGATATTGTTAAAATTATGAACCAAAATTTTGAATTTTTGTAGATTCCATCCCCTGGAAAGATTTGTTCAGATCCCCCTTTAATGGACAAATTGGGATTCAGATTATTGTGATGAGTTATAGAACATGGATTATTGGATCTTCCCACAAAATTTCACCCCATTTTAATTCACATAGTTCATGGAATATGAAAAATAGTTGACATTTGTCCTCATGCTTCCATATAGTTTGGCCCATTTTCCTTCTAAATCGTATACATGGCCTTTAAATCACCTCCACCTACAATGAAAATATCAAAAAAATTATAATTTATCTTTTTAACAGTGATAAATATTAAATAATGGAATAAATAATTAAGCGAAATTTGATATTTTATTTTGAATTTATAATACAAAATCAGTTTAATAAAACAATGCAAGGGTGTAATAAAACAATTAATAGTGGTGAAATCATTTGTATATACCACAAACTCTCACCCATGATATAGTTTCTTCACATATCATGGAATGAACCACCACTTATAACTCTATATCATGAGTAGACTAATTTCTATAATGTGGTGTTAGTTGCAAGGATCCATAAGAAACCACTTGATCCACTTGTATCAGAACTACTCCAAGGCAAAATATGGATGAGTCATAATACATGGTATATTATTTTACCATCATAGGTAAAATGAGGATAAAATATCACTCACAAGCATCAAACCAAATAAGAACCACTCTTTTCTTGGTCATCCCAGATATTTGTGCTTCCAAATGAGAGATAGCATTGATTAAGCATTGATATTAGCCTTGTAAACCTAGAATGATCTGAATGGTGATGACATTATTTGGTTATTCCCAAGATACCATGGATGGAACCTTCTCTATGTTGACTAAACCTTCATCCTATGTGATGAGATGGACTAGAAATTTCACTTTATTTATCCAAAAACTGCATTTTTTAGCTTGGTGAAAAGTAAATGATTTCTCAATATAGTGAAGACGATGTCAAGATGTTTGGAATGATTTTATTTTCATTGGGTGTGATATAATATATCATCAAAAAAATAAACTAAAAACTGATCCAAAAAAGGATTAATGATTCTATTCATCAAGTCCATGAATACCTCCTATGCATTATTCATCCCAAATTGCATCACTACAAATTTATTCAAGTCATATATGCTCATAAAATTAGACTGAGGTATGTCTGATGGTATCACTCTCAACTGATATCATCCAGATCTCAAATAAATCTTAAAGTAGAACCTAGAACCTCTCATCTGATCAATGAGATCATTGAAGCGGGGAAGTGGGCACCGGTTCTTGATTATCAACAGGTTCAACCTCTAATAATCCAGACAGAAGCAAAAAGACCCATCAACCTTCTTGGGGAAGTTAATTAGATAACCCCAAGGAAATGTACTAGGATATGTGAATCCTTAGTATTCTTGATCTTCCAAAAATAATTTAAACTCCCAAAGCTCTATTGTTGATATTCTATAAGCCATGATAGAAACTGGCTCTTATCCCAGCACCAACTCGATCCTGAACTTGATCTCTCAATTTGGAAGTAAGTTGTATAAATTTCTATGAAAATAATAATAAAAATAGTCTAATACTAGAGGAAAATAATCCAATTTCATTCGAACATCATCTAGAACAAGACCAACTATCTAATCTATGAGACAATTCAATCTGCACTAAATTAGACCTAAATGACTTTCCTGAATATCCCACTCTCCCTAGAGAAACAATTTTCCATATTCTAGAGATAGAAAGGTTAATATACTACTATAATAGTAGATATTTTCCTATTATGTAACTAAATAATTCATATGAATAATCACTTTTAAGCCTATCATTTATAGCATGAATAGTTCCCAAAAGAAATAGTAACACCCAATATCTAGAGAACACACCTTGAAACAATTGATATTATATAATCACATTGACAATGGGGTGTCGATGGTTATAGGACCATCTATGATTTCCAAAACCAATCCGAAACCATTATGAAAAAAGAGTAAATCGAAATAATTTATGCACTTATAAAAAATAAATCACATGATAAGATGGATGATATTAGAATCGTATCTCTGATGGTAGATAGTATTCCATCCACAATAACTAGAGTAGTCTACATAACATACATCTGACTTTTACCTCATCCCTAGGATCCAGTTTGACTACCCAAATCTATTTTCCCTTCTTAGTATTATGGTTCAAGAAAAAAATGTTCACCTGTGACCTGATCCCATATCAAATACCATCCTCAAAACATCTCGTACTAGTGATCTCATCATATTCCACATATAGCTTTAGAATTGTAAGATAGTGAATTGTCTAGAATAGTCCAACATTTACATCACATCCTATGTCTTATGCATGAAATCATGATATTTTTCATCTCTTAAAGGATTGGGATAGAAAAAGACTAACAACATCATCTCTATATCCTTCTAATAAGACATATCTTAATTCAAATCTTTCTTCAGAATATCCCACCATTGAATTGCAGTTCCACAAATAATATATACAACTAGATTAACCCTCGTATATGTGGTTGTATCAAAAAGGTTAAATATTATATGTACTTACTTGATCCAGAAATATACTACACGGGGCCCTCCTTCTCTAATAAACATATGTACATTAGATCATACATCAAAGGCATGGTATGAAAAATCTCCCTTTCCATGAATCACATTACCCCTTATAAAGATATCATGAATATGAAAATCCATATGATCCTCATGTACTATAAGAATCTCTTATTCAACTACATTACACATGTTCTGATTTCCCTTCTCCTTACGGTCAAGTCAAAGATGATGATGATGCATTTTAATTACAAAAAAAACTCACACCTTATAGCACTAGATATCAACAAGGTAAACTTCAAAATGTCACTAAAATATAGAACCATTGACACTTGGTCTCTATAAACATGTATTACATGTGTTTTAACATGATATTTCAATTATTTTAATTTACCATGTATAACCAGTATCTCATATCACCATTCAATAGACAAATATATATCACATGTGAAAATATATGTCCCTACCAGGAACAGTGCATGAAAATATAAAACCATATGTAGCTATTATGATATATGAACACTCATATAATGTCATACCAGGCCATGAGTACAAACCACAATAATCAAAAACATGATAGAGTAATAAAATAACCCAACATGTGAATCACCTAAGGTGAAATAATATCAATTGTTACAAGAAAATAATACAAACACAATCCTACACTTTGGTAATCAGATTTTCCCTCATACATGGGTCAGATAATCCCATGCACAAGATCTTTACCAAGTCGCAATACATCTTTTTCTCCTTTATAACTTTAAAAAATATTAAATCACAATAAAAGATAACAAGATCCTTTTATCCAACTTTGTAACATCCCCTGATCTTGCACTCTATTATATAGAAAAAATGGTTGGTTATGAGACCTCAAGTGCGCCTCCCCATATACCAAAGGCTAAAAAATAGCAGCAGGGGTGTGAAATGTATAATAGTGAGACTATAAACCCTTGTAAGAAGTGTCATATAAATAGAAATTATCCATATAAATGAAAGTAATAAACATAGGGGCATAGAATAAACCAATAATAAAAACCAACTGAATAATCCACTAAATAATAAAGGAATAATGTAGTGATGTTATATAATGGAACTAAATATCATGATACAAACAATATAATTAAAATACAAACATAGTCATATAAAGACTCAAAAGTCCCCAGTCTAAAACCCCATGTCTGTCCCACCTCCAAAATTCAATCCATTTTCCATATAAACAGCTCAAACCCCCTTTAAATATTATCAACATACCAAGAAACCCTGTTACCTCTTGACCCATTTATACCCAAACCTCATTAATTAAAATTATCATGCTTTACTGAACAGTATGTCATTTTACCCAAGAAAGGATCTCAATGTGGATTCTTTTCAATTTTTCTCAAGTTTACTCATAACTCAAGAATGTTTTTATTCAAACGACTTGCATCCACAATTGAAACACAAACACCAAGATTTTATGATTAGGAAAAACTAAAATTAAAGATTATTAAAAAAAACTCATATAGAGATTCACCTAAAAAATACTGGATCTTATAATAGATAAATTATTTTACAAAACCCATGAACACTTCTCCATAATCAAACCATTATATTTTCCCTTCAATAATTCATATTGGTTATACTCATATTTATAATATGTGTAATGGAAACATAAAAATGGATGATCTGGAATTCTAAATAGGGTATAAATCAATAACAAGTCAATGAGGGAAAGATCATGAGAATATGAAAAAACATCAGCATATAGGAATATTTAATTAAAAATAACATGGAATAGTAAGATTCGTATATAGTCCATTATAACTAGACATTTAATCTCAATATATCAAATATATACCATGAAATAATGGAATGGAAACATGAGACAACTGTAACACCCCAGGTAAATAAAGAATAGACATTTTCATATTTATCCATATTTGTGAATAAAATATTAATATGACTTTAAAGGGGACGCTATGCTCGATGGCGTACCCAACACACAACAACAAGTTTCTTGGGAATCTTACGTTGCACTCTAATAATAAAATAATATTATTTCAAATGGTAGTTAACATGTAGCCGTTGTATTGGCGGGAATGGATAGAAATAACTAAAATATGATTATATATGTTTTTTAATGTTTTTACATTTATCCAATAAAAGCTAAAGGATTAAAATACGGAAAGAAATCAATTTTAGGCTTTTATACCCTATTTTTCACTAAAGGTTCACTTATCACCTTTTGATGGCGAACTGTCATTAAATATAGTTTTGATCACTCTTATACATTATTTTGGACCAAATAAAACTCTTCTTTAGAATTGGGACATCAAAATTTACATTGTGTAAATTTTTGGTATCTTTCCGATAAAGTTCATTTTTTCAATGAATAGTGTAAAATGTTGTATTTTAATTCAAAACCTCTTTTTAATCTAACTTATTTATATGATTAGATTATCTTTTTAATTGGTTTTAAAGTTAAATTAGAATATATTTTTACCATTAAATCCAATAGTGGTCGTTGGATTTAATTTCACTTTGAAATCAGACTTAAACTAGTGTCAATCTTTTGATACTTATTGTTTCATAAAAACACGCTATTTGCTTTGACAGCGGGAATTAATTATTAAATTAATTAATCTGACTTATATGTTTTGAATTTTGTAAAATAGACTTCATTTTTGAATTCGGAATATCAAATATATCTTATGGTGAATTTTTGATATTTTTCTGAAAAACTTCAATTTTTGATGAATAGTGAAACCACTAAGTGGTACTTATAAAAACTGATTTTTCCGTTTAAATCAAATTTTGCCATCTTTGTGTTTTTAATTTCAAAAATCCGACATACATGGTTGTCATTAAGAAGTAAAATGTGGTTTAATGAGATTAAAATATTTTTTTGGTGAATAGTAACTTATTAAGTTTTAATCGCGATTAGTGGTAATTAGTGTAGTTTAAGGTAAAAATAATGCTTTAATAAAATGAGATGAGCTTGACACATGTCCTACCCTCATTGGTTGTGTCATGGCCGACCATGAAAAGCCATTGGTCAACTTGGGGACCCCATGGATCCACTTTGGTTGGGAAATGACATAAATAACTTTTTATTTAATGTAAAAGTAAAAATGACACAAACATGATATGTTTTACTAAAACAATTTTTAAGTGGGGTTATATAAGTCATATTTTTTATTATAAATATTCATTGGAAAGCTAAAAATATTTACTAAATCATAGTATTTTTTTTCATTTTTAGACATTAAATAAATTACATTATTTATGACAAAATAATGATCCAGCGATGACATCATTATTTGACGATTTAAATAAAATGGAATGATAATGTAAAATCTATGGAAAAAACATGTCCAAAACTTATTGGATGAGTGGATTTCGAATCCTTATCACCTTATACACGAATTATATCAATGTGGGACCTTTTGAAACCGAAACACATGTTCAAATAAAGTAATATTTCTTTACTTTCCAAAAGTGCCCCTCCTCTCCTCTTATAAAAGGCCCCCACCTCTACCTCATTTCACACACTCCTCAAGCCTTTGGCTCGGCCAAACCCTGACCATTTAATCTCTCCACATCCCTCTCCTCATCCTAGAGGATTCCCTTTGGGCATAATCCTTTCAAAGGAAGACTTTAGGCTCAAATCAAAAGGAGTCACACTTTTAAAGGTAATTCATTCTCTCATGTTCATTTGTTTTATTTTGCTTCTCCAACCCCCTAAACGCTTTTTATTTACTTCTTTTGTAACAACAAAAGTATCTTCAATATACTAGGATGTTGTTATAAGATTTATTCGAGCTACACTCTCACACAACTACATCAAATGGTTAAAGAACATACGGTTTCCGTGGATGGTGAAATTCTGCCTCCCGAAACAATGATTATTCAATACTCATTTAACACCTTCAAAGGTGGCCATAATGATTTCACTATTTTTATATATGATATATAATATGTTTATGTTTTACTTATGCTTCTGTATTTTTCATTTTTTTCTTACCTTTATGGCTTCCATTATGGGTATACGCGATATCTTCATTTAAGGAAGTGCGGACTACCGCCCCCTCAAAGTGATTTGATTCGTTAAATACCATATGTGGGATGTATAAAGGATGGAAATATGATATTATATATGATATTATACTGGAATTATAATATACCTTTATATAATTATTATTCCATTCTATAAAATACGAAATAGAAATGAAAGTAGCGTTCATGCGTACGTACGGCTTACCGTCTCCATGAACGGTGCATTTCATTTCTTACCTCTAAATGATTATGTAATGTTATAAATGCATGAATGTACTGGATATATATGACATATATGATATCTACATCATGAATACAATTATGGATATAATAAACTTTTGGCCACATGAACAACATGTAATTGTAAGAAGTCCACTTTCGACTTAAGAACCAAATATCGGCAAAACAAATATTATTAACTTAAATGATTACATAATGTTTATGACATGGTAATAAGTGATATAAAAGGAATAATGAACTTGAAAAAGGTTATTAAGGAAGTAAAAATTAACTCAATTTTATTATTCAGGAGATTAAAGAACGATCGAGTCAAGTCGGACCCGAGGTAAGGGATCATACTCCTCTCTTTCTTTTTAAGTACACACTTTTATGTCATTCCTTTTAAAGCTCATATTTCTTGTTATTGGGATGATCTTTTATATTAAACTTACTGTAATTTTTATGTTCATGTGATGAGAGACCCTATTCTCTCTCATCAATCCATTTTGGAAGTTTTGAGTGGCGCCGTTAGGCTGCCGAGTTTTCGTAAGGGATTTTTCATCTCGCTTTTATTCCCGTGAGATTTAGGCTACATTTGCCACAAATTCCATTGAGTGGTGTATTTACTGTCCATTATTCTACTATTTGTGTAATATAATTTCGTTTATGAGTATTTAAATCAATGATCTATTGTCCTTCTTTCATGGGGTGTATGTTTTGAAAGATACCCAAGTCGGTAAGGGAACCTTTCACCTTCCTCTTTTTTAAAAGACTTCTTTTGTTGGGTCTTTTAATTTACATATTTTTATGTTGGGATATGTTCTCATATATCCTTATTGATGTAAATTTTATGTCCAAGTGAGGAGATCCACTTTTTATCTCTCATCAACTCATTTTGATGTGATGCTGTTAGGCTGTCAAGGGAACTTTTTAACCCAATTTCGATTTCTTTGGGTTCAACATGTAGTCATTGAATATGTCATCCATTGAATATGTGTGAATGACCTTTTATTGTTTTAAGCATGATATCCACTTATATTGGGTGTATTTATATTTTTCACACATATTTTTGAGATTGATTTGTCCTTAATTTAAGGATACCTTCTTTATAAGGGATTTCATCACATTTGACATTTCTATTGAGGGTTCATTGTTGTTATGCACCAATTCACTCTTATATGGTGTATATACTGTCCTTTGGAGTATTATATCATGAATCCATTTATTCTCATGATATTATAAAGTTATGACTAAATTTTATTCCTCAATTATTGTATTCAAGTGTCACTAATTTTGGTAAAACCCCTTTAACCAAAATATCATTTTAAATGTTTTAATTATTTGTTCTTATTAATATCCATGTTTTCAAAATGGTTTTAAGGATTTATTTATATGGATATTAATGGTTTAAAATTTTAATCTGGAAGGTGGTATGGTACACTTTGATTCAAAAATCTCTTTATTAAATGTTTTAAATGGTTTTGAAAATGGTTTTTTAATGGATTCATTATTTCAATACCCTAAAATGTTATATTGTGATTGAAATGTGGAAATGTTATGTTTCCTTTATTCATGTTTTATGTGATACGATTATGTTATGGTTCTTGGGCATTGTTATGAATAACGGGTGGTTCTGTGATAAACTAAGGGCGGGTGAGCCCGATATAGCTCTCCAATGCATTGGGTAACGCGAAGGAGTGAAACGTTAAGGTTTCTCCGAAGAGATTTTAGGGAATATACTGTGATGGGTATTCGAAACATAACCAAGAGGGTTACTCCCTATGTAAGAATGTTATGAATGTCTCAAGTTACCTTTATGTCTTATGTTTTATATGATTTATTCATGATTTGATATGCCTATGTTTTATGGGTAAAGTGTGATTTCATTCTTATGTATATATGAACTCATGTTTCCTTTCCATATTTTTATAACCCTTACTGAGCTTTTTATGCTCATCCCAAGTTTTTGAAATGTTTTTCACAGGTCAATGGAAAGGTACATGATGTGATGATAGTGTCAAGGATGTATCAAGAAAGAATCCATGTTTTATTTTCAATATGTTACCGTTGATGGGAAGAATGAATACTGTCTTTTATGTAACCACTTTGTTTAAGTGTGGAATGTAATTCATGTTTCATGATCTAATTCTCTAAAACTCTAAACCTGAAAAGATCCTTAATGTGTAATCTTGTAATAACTCAAGATTAAGTAAGGTTTAAGGCTGGGGCCTTATAGTTGGTATCAGAGGTCGGTTTAGATAACTTTAGAGGTTATGGTATTCTTTAAGCATAAGTGACATTACCATAATGGTTAGGATTTCAGAAAGAGTCCTAGTTTTAGATAAAGTGAATGGGTATGTATATCTTAGTGTTTATCTTACTCATTAGTACATGATGGTTTTGTTGATATACTCACACTGACCTTTTTGGTTTTAGTAAATGGCTGGATCTAGCATGAACCAAAGTAACAGTGGATGTGAAGGAAACTGTGAGAGTTTTTTGAGCAAGCAACTGAATGATATGGGAGCTGCAATGAGAACTCTTTTGATTATCCTCAACCAACTATCTGGAGTCATGATTGACCACCTAAACCTTGGAGATTTATATAAGGCATCATATATGCAAGAAACAAATCCCTACGGAAGTACATGTAATAATCATAAAGGTAAGTGTGTTCAAAAACCTATGTGTCAAAGATGTGGAAAGAAACACCTAGGAAAATGTTTCAAAGGGACAGAAATATGCTATAGATGTGGAAATGAAGGTCATAAAGCAAGAACCTACCATGGAAAAAGGAAGCATCCAGTTGACTCGAGGAAAGGGAAAGAAGTTCATTCTGAGGGATCAATTGAATGTTTTAAATGTGGTGTGCATGGTCATTATGAAAACACATGTCCTATGAAGAAGTTTCGTGAATGGGGTCACCAAGAGCGTACCAATATTCGTTTACCAATACCTAATGCCATTCCGATTGAGGATGAAGAAACTGACAATGACCAATCAAAGGTATGTACTATTTCATGACTATTTTTTTTTCCTATTTTGGAATCTTAGGATATGATTCATGATTCTGTTTGTAGGAAGGAGGTATTTTGGAATAAGTTGGAAAGGAATGGATAATGGATCATGAAGAATGTTTAATGAGTAAGATTTCAACATATAAGGGCTTCAAGAGTTATGGTGAAATTCTTAAGAGTATTAAGTCTCTTTTGATGATGGGGTTACATTAGAATAATTTTTATATTATGTGTAACCCTGATGTTTAATATAGGCAAATTTTATTCAAGTAATAGTTATCTTTTCTTTTGTGGACATAGTTATAAAGAACCATTTAGGTTTATATGATCCTTACTTTTGAGGTAATTATGGGTTACTATATGTTATGATTGAAGTGAAGGCATGAGATAAAATTGAGGTTAAATTATGTTATGGTTATTTTTGATGATTTTATCCCTTTTTGGGAAATGATTTGAGAATTATATAGTTTTGGAAAAAGGACAACACGTAGACCGTGTGACAACCCGTCGCGTCGGACAAAGCTGCGGGAATCGAACCCACAATCAAAGTGCAACTGGTATTTATCGCCTACCACTGGACTACGAGAAGTCCCTGGTTAGTTTGACTGATTCTTTTTTTAAGAGTAAGTTGATTTTGGGTTATTTATGAAAATGATTAACCTATCATAGAGGATATGTGATTAGGTTAATTCCTTTTCAATACGAGACTTTAGGAGCAACTGATGTTGTTTGGAGATAAAGGTTACGATTTAAATTGGAAGACTATGTGACTAAATCCTTCAAATATTTGGGTTTCAATCTTATATTGGTTTACTTTGAAGAATTTTATGGACAAATTGTTTATCGGATGGTCCTCGTTGAACTTTGGGTTTTGTTGGACAAATTTTGGAGATTAAGCATGGATTTTCTTTTAATGGGTTATCCTTTTCTGGAGTATCTGACCTTGTACTAACCTTTTTGGTTTTGGTTTTGGTTAAAGCATAAAGACATGGAAAGTATATAGTTCTCTTTTTTGGATTAGGTGATTCTCTAAAAGTTGATTATAGTACTCTTAATGTGAACAAGTCTCCCTAAATACTCGTCTTTTGGAAAAAAATATGAGTTTGATTAAGGAATCTAGTAAAAGTTGAAAGTCAACATGATAAGTGATTATGTTTCCTTATGAATAAATTACTCAATAAAAAGTAACTTAAAACAAAAATGTTGTCTATTAACTTTTCCTACTGGGGAATCAAATACCGTTTAACACATCACAAGTTTGTGATTTTCTTGTGGTTAACTTTCTCCTAAACATGTTTTCTATCGCTCTTCATCAGAACATGACCCTATGTTTTCTCCTCCATGTCCATGTTTTCATACTTGGAATCCTAGTATGGGTTAAATCGGGTGACCTTTGTACTTATCTTTCTTTATTTTAAAGTGATTGTTTTACCGACTCTTCTTCCGATGTGGGACTTTCAATGATGTTACCAAGCCCAATTTTAAAATTGCGAGGACGCAATTCCCAAAAAAGAGGGAAGGATGTAACACCCCAGGTAAATAAAGAATAGACATTTTCATATTTATCCATATTTGTGAATAAAATATTAATATGACTTTAAAGGGGACGCTATGCTCGATGGCGTACCCAACACACAACAACTAGTTTCTTGGGAATCTTACGTTGCACTCTAATAATAAAATAATATTATTTCAAATGGTAGTTAACATGTAGCCGTTGTATTGGCGGTAATGGATAGAAATAACTAAAATATGATTATATATGTTTTTTTAATGTTTTTACATTTATCCAATAAAAGCTAAAGGCCTAAAATACGGAAAGAAATCAATTTTAGGCTTTTATACCCTATTTTTCACTAAAGGTTCACTTATCACCTTTTGATGGAGAACTATCATTAAATATAGTTTTGATCACTCTTATACATTATTTTGGACCAAATAAAACTCTTCTTTAGAATTGGGACATCAAAATTTACTTTGTGTAAATTTTTGGTATCTTTCCGATAAAGTTCATTTTTTCAATGAATAGTGTAAAATGTTGTATTTTAATTCAAAACCTCTTTTTAATCTAACTTATTTATATGATTATATTATCTTTTGAATTGGTTTTAAAGTTAAATTATAATATATTTTTACCATTAAATCCAATAGTGGTCGTTGGATTTAATTTCACTTTGAAATCAGACTTAAACTAGTGTCAATCTTTTGATACTTATTGTTTCATAAAAACACGCTATTTGCTTGGACAGCGGGAATTAATTATTAAATTAATTAATCTGACTTATATGTTTTTAATTTTGTAAAATAGGCTTCATTTTTGAATTCAGAATACCAAATATAGCTTATGGTGAATTTTTTGGGATTTTTCTGAAAAACTTCAATTTTTGATGAATAGTGAAACCACTAAGTGGTACTTATAAAAAATGATTATTCCGTTTAAATGAAATTTTGCCATCTTTGTGTTTTGAATTTCAAAAATCCGACATACATGGTTTTCATTAAGAAGTAAAATGTGGTTCAATGAGATTAAAATATTTTTTTGGTGAATAGTAACTTATTAAGTATTAATCGCGATTAGTGGTAATTAGTGTTGTTTAAGGTAAAAATAATGCATTAATAAAATGAGATGAGCTTGAAACATGTCCTAACCTCATTGGTTGTGTCATGGCCGACCAAGAAAAGCCATGAGTCAACTTGGGGACCCCATGGATCCACTTTGGTTGGGAAATGACATAAATAACTTTTTATTTAATGTAAAAGTAAAAATGACACAAACATGATATGTTTTACTAAAACAATTTTTAAGTGGGGTTATATAAGTCATCTTTTTTATTATAAATATTCATTGGAAATCTCAAAAGATTTCATACATCATAGTATTTTTTTTTATAATTTTTAGACATTAAATAAATTACATTATTTATGACATAATAATGATGCAGCGATGACATCATTATTTGACGATTTAAATAAAATGGAATGATAATGTAAAATATATGAACAACACATGTCCAAAACTTATTGGATGAGTGGATTTCAAAGACTTATCACCTTATCCATGAATTATATCAATGTGAGACCTTTTGAAACCGAAACACATTTTCAAATAAAGTAATATTTCTTTACTTTCCAAAAGTGCCCCTCCTCTCCTCCTATAAAAGGCCCCCACCTCTACCTCATTTCACACACTCCTCAAGCATTTGGCTCGGCCAACCCCTGACCATTTACTCTATCCACATCCCTCTCCTCATCCTAGAGGATTCCCTTTGGGCATAATCCTTTCAAAGGAAGCCTTTAGGCTCAAATCAAAAGAAGTTACACTTTTAAAGGTAATTCATTCTCTCATGTTCATTTGTTTTATTTTGCTTCTCCAACCCCCTAAACTCTTTTTATTTACTTATTTTGTAACAACAACAGTATCTTAAATATAATAGGATGTTGTTATATGATTTATGAGAGCTACACTCTCACACAACTACATCAAATGGTTAAAGAACATACGGTTTCCGTGGATGGTGAAATTCTGCCTCCCGAAACGATGATTGTTCAATACTCATTTAACACCTTCAAAGGTGGCCATTATGATTTCACTATTTTTATATATGATATATAATATGTTTATGTTTTACTTATGCTTCTGTATTTTTCATTTTTTTCTTACCTTTATGGCTTCCATTATGGGTATACGCGATATCTTCATTTAAGGAAGTGCGGACTACCGCCCCCTCAAAGTGATTTGATTCGTTAAATACCATATGTGGGATGTATAAAGGATGGAAATATGATATTATATATGATATTATACTGGAATTATAATATACCTTTATATCATTATTATTCCATTCTATAAAATACGAAATAGAAATGAAAGTAGCGTTCATGCGTACGTACGACTTACCGTCTCCATGAACGGTGCATTTCATTTCTTACCTCTAAATGATTATGTAATGTCATAAATGCATGAATGTACTGGATATATATGACATATATGATATCTACATCATGAATAAAATTCTGGATATAATAAACTTTTGGCCACATGAACAACATGTAACTGTAAGAAGTCCACTTTCGACTTAAGAACCAAATATCGGCAAAACAAATATTATTAACTTAAATGATTACATAATGTTTATGACATGGTAATAAGTGATATAAAAGGAATAATGAACATGAAAAAGGTTTTTAAGGAAGTAAAAATTAACTCAAGTTTATTATTCAGGAGATTAAAGAACGATCGAGTCAAGTCGGACCCGAGGTAAGGGATCATACTCCTCTCTTTCTTTTTAAGTACACACTTTTATGTCATTCCTTTTAAAGCTAATATTTCTTGTTATTGGGATGATATTTTATATTAAACTTACTGTAATTTTTATGTTAATGTGATGAGAGACCCTATTATCTCTCATCAATCCATTTTGGAAGTTTTTAGTGGCGCCGTTAGGCTGCCGAGTTTTCGTAAGGGATTTTTCATCTCACTTTTATTCCTGTGAGATTTAGGCTACATTTGCCACAAATTCCATTGAGTGGTGTATGTACTGTCCATTATTCTACTATTTGTGTAATATAATTTCGTTTATGAGTATTTACATCAATGATCTATTGTCCTTCTTTCATGGGGTGTATGTTTTAAAAGATACCCAAGTCGGTAAGGGAACCTTTCACCCTCCTATTTTTTAAAAGATTTCTTTTGTTGGGTCTTTTAATTTACATATTTTTATGTTGGGATATGTTCTCATATATCCTTATTGATGTAAATTTTATGTCCAAGTGAGGAGATCCACTTTTTATCTCTCATCAACTCATTTTGATGTGATGCCGTTAGGCTGTCAAGGGAACTTTTTAACCCAATTTCGATTTCTTTGGGTTCAACATGTAGTCATTGAATATGTCATCCATTGAATATGTGTGAATGACCTTTTATTGTTTTACGCATTATATCCACTTATATTGGGTGTATTTATATTTTTCACACATATTTTTGAGATTGATTTGTCCTTAATTTAAGGATACCTTCTTTATAAGGGATTTCATCACATTTGACATTTCTATTGAGGGTTCATTGTTGTTATGCACCAATTCACTCTTATATGGTGTATATACTGTCCATTGGAATATTATATCATGAATCCATTTATTCTCATGATATTATAAAGTTCTTACTAAATGTTATTCCTCAATTATTGTATTCAAGTGTCACTAATTTTGGTAAAACCCCTTTAACCAAAATATCATTTTAAATGTTTTAATTATTTTTTCTTATTAATATCCACGTTTTCAAAATGGTTTTAAGGATTTATTTATATGGATATTAATGGTTTAAAATTTTAAGCTTCAAGGTGGTATGGGACACTTTGATTCAAAAATCTCTTTATTAAATGTTTTAAATGGTTTTGAAAATGGTTTTTTAATGGATTCATTATTTCAATACCCTAAAATGTTATATTGTGATTGAAATGTGGAAATGTTATGTTTCCTTTATTCATGTTTTATGTGATACGATTATGTTATGGTTCTTGGGCATTTTTATGAAGAACGGGTGGTTCCGTGATAAACTAAGGGCGGGTGAGCCCGATATAGCTCTCCAATGCATTGGGTAACGCGAAGGAGTGAAACGTTAAGGTTTCTACGAAGAGATTTTAGGGAATATACTGTGATGGGTATTCCAAACGTAACCAAGAGGGTTACTCCCTATGTAAGAATGTTATTAATGCCTCAAGTTACCTTTATGTATTATGTTTTCTATGATTTATTCATGATTTGATATGCCTATGTTTTATGGGTAAAGTGTGATTTCATTCTTATGTATATATGAACTCATGTTTCCTTTCCATATTTTTATAACCCTTACTGAGACTTTTATGCTAATCCCAAGTTTTTGAAATGTTTTTCACAGGTCAAGGGAAAGGTACATGATGTGATGATAGTGTCAAGGATGTGTCAAGAAAGAATCCATGTTTTATTTTCAATATGTTACCGTTGATGGGAAGAATGAATACTGTCTTTTATGTAACCACTTTGTTTAAGTGTGGAATGTAATGCAAGTTTCATGATCTAATTCTCTAAAACTCTAAACCTGAAAAGATCCTCAATGTGTAATCTTGTAATAACTCAAGATTAAGTAAGGTTTAAGGCTGGGGCCTTATAACAACAAACATCATCCATATAGGATAATCAGAAGCACAAAGATATGTCATATCATGGAAAATAAGTACATAAATAAAATATGGAACTAATAATTGGTTAAAAATCATATAATAGTTGGGTGGTAATCATTACATTTTTTCTGTAACATGGTAGAGTAGGAATCACTACTTGATTCCCATAGTGTATTAAGAATCACTACTAGATTCCCATAAATAGAGTGGAACATGTATTACTATCAGCTTCCCATAACAAAATGAAACATGTATCACATATTGATTCCCATAATAGACCAGGAATCACAAAATTATTCTCATAAAAAAAGTGGAGCTAGAATCACTGAAAAATTACCATAACATTTTCAAGTAGTTATCAATTCCGAATTTCCATAGTTACCTCATTAGATATAAATTCATTACCAATGCATCATTGATTGATATATGACCCCACCCATCATCTTCCATACATATGTGTAGCACTTGAAAATAATAATTTATCACATCACAAAAAATGAATTGAAGTTAAATTAGGTTTCAAAAAATATATTTATGGTATCACTAAATTTTTCTTCATAAATTTAAATAGATGATACTCATAACCCAATCACCACAAAAGATTATTTTAGAAGTAAATTTATAGGGAATTCATGAAAATTTATTTCAATGTAAATAAATAATTTAGTGATAAATATGAAATTGAAGTAAAATTATAAATTATTTTTTAGATTTTTTTTAAATTTTCATAAAATGTGTAGATTCATTGATTTTGAAATGCATTTTTGAAGTGATTAATTTTTTGAAACTTAAAATGAGGAATTTTGAAAGTCAATATTTGGAATGAAATATTAAAATAATCTAAAAATAATCATAAAATATTTAAAAAGATAACATGAAATATTTATAAAAAATTCCATTTGAAAAAATTTCTCTAATAATTGATACCTAATATGAAAAAGTTTTTTCAAAGGAAATGTGAATTGGATGAAAAAAAATTTGATTTAAAAAAATATGGAATTTTTTTTATAATAAATTCATTAAAAAGATACATCATAAAATGATTAATAAAACATCCATTCAAAAATAGGATAATGGAAAAATAAATAGCACATGCGATAACACAAAATTGGATTTCCAAATATGAAGGATAACACTAGCAGGAAATATAAACATTGGCAAGGAGGAGAAGATATGATTAATGAGGATGAGAATTATTCTAGAAAATGATACGATGATGAAATTCATCTAGGATAATTATTTGGAAAAAGCTTCATTTTACCAAGAGATAAAGAGATAGTACTTTTATACTCAATCTTAGGGTGTAATATACTGATTATAGAAGAAATAAGTTGAAAAATAATTATTTCAACTCAATGAAGGGAATTGAGCTTACAAAAACCCATACAATATTAGTATCTTTTAAATTGAATGATGTTTAAACAAAGAATACGATATGGATATTTAAAAACCCAGAATTACATTTATATGAAAAAATATATTAATTTTGATATAATAACACCTTATATAAGAATCCATGTATCTCAATAAGAAATATGTATCAATATATTAAATTTGAGAAAAATAACCCTTTACCTTAATTCCAGACTACCACTATAGTTCTAAAATATACTATGAAATAAAAGTATCTATTATAATCACATATTTGATAAGATAAATCATATATATAACATTTTGTAAACATTATTTATAATTAATCTTTATAATTATAATTGTTTCTTATTAACCATTTTCAATATCGTATGTGATTAATCTTGATTGTTTTGAACTAGATTTATAACATTGGAAGTGTTCATCACTCTTATCTCAAATATTATCATTTCTATATCCTGAGAGTTACTCGAATTGATGTTTCATCAAGTTTATAATGTAATAGTTTCATTAAATTAAGGTTGTAATCATAGTTTGTGTATACAAATTGGACACAATATTGTTTTGGTGATCTTTAAAAAAATGCATAATGGTATCATAATTGATGATTTTAATATCAATGTTACAATTATTAAACCAGAATAAAATAATTATTTATTTAATTTTATTTCATATCATTAGTAATTATTTTCTCATATTCATACTTGACATTATTTTACATCACTATTCAAATAGGTTATTAAATCAACCCACAAAGAACATACTATAATTGATGGATGATTATGGTTATGAATGTGGTTTCTTTTGGAATAGTATAATGATTAAAAAATAATTGATATTATTTTGATAGTATTATTTTGGTGAATCATATTTTGATATATTATAATAAATAATCATTATAGTAGATGAAAATGAGATATGTTACTAAGTAGAGATAGTAGTCTACATAACACACAGTTAACGTCTCTATTTATCAAATAAAGAGATAAAAATAAGGTATATTATAATGATAACAATTATGATCATAATTTTATTATTTAATTCATATATATTATTTAATTTAGATATTAAAATCTAGGATAAGATGTTATTGAGAAAAATATAATTCGTTTCTTTTGGAAGGTGGTAGTCCGCACATTGCACAAATGAAATTTTCATTTTTCTTATTAGAAAATTGGAAAGCTGGTAAATAGCTATTCTCATAGAATAATTAAATTAAAAACATAAATAATACTAATTCCACTATATATTAATTAAGGGACTAAAATTGAAAAACTAAGATATAATGGAAAATAAATTTGGAAAAATGAGTACTCACATTGAGGACTTTTGTTCCCCCTTAGAGGAATCCTTGGAAATGGAATTCTTAGTTTAACGTCATATAATCCAATGAAAAAGGAAGTGAAAGTATGTTATAGATTAATTAAGAATGATAATATTTAGAAGGTAAATCCAAAATTTTTGAGTGTTCTTGAAGGGGTGGTGAGAGACCCCTCAAATAAGTGATGAAAATGTTGTTTTTGAAAATAATTCAATTTAACATAAAGAGAGACCATGTTTAACTAGTCAATAAGCTTAAAAAATAGTAATAATGGGATTTAGGATATAATAAAATTGATAATATCACATAAATTAATTTTTACACATGTTATAAACATGTTTTACATCTTTAATACATAGAAATTTAACTTTTACCTTTTATGGTTTTGCCATGGTATCTTATTTTTAACTCTATAATTTACATTTCATGCAAAAAAATAAAATAGAAATTATTATATAAATTTAAACTATTATTTAAAAAAAACATTTTATCAGAAAATATTTCTATGTTTTTGGAAAAATAATTTTAATTTTAGCTCATGTAACGTATAAAAACCTATTTTTAGAGAAAGTGTATTTTTGTGATTAAAATTTATGTGCAGTATAAAATTATCAATTTTATTGATTCTCATGACATTAGTTGGTTTATTATAAAACTAATAAATTTTATATGTTTTTCATAGCAAGCCAAAATTAAATTTTATCAATAATATTTTATTAAAATAAAAAAAATTATTTTGTTAAGAAAATATTACTTAAGCTAAAAAATGTCTTTTAAATTCATAATATTAAATTTAAAATATATAGTTTTAATCCTATGATGAAGATATATTTTTTATATGTTTTTAACTAACACTTAATTTTCGACATAATCATAAAATATACTATTTTCTTTGAAACATTTATTATTCACCATTTACGTAAAAACAATTAATTGAAAAATAATTATTAAAATTCATACTAATTCAATTTTAAAATTTAAAATTTGAAAATAATACTATTTTTATATAATTGAGAATATAAAATAATTAAATATAAATATTAAATTAATATACATAATAAAATGTAAAAAAAATTTATTGAAAATATCACTATGAAACATTAGGGGCTCTTGATTTTATTTCAAATTAATTTAAAATTTAAAATAACACCTTCAGAATTTATAATATATTTATCTTTAAATAAAAAAAAATAAGTGATTTAAAGCTTGATTTACATGCATCATCGAGTCTATAGGATCCACAATGTAGTAATTCCTTATAAGATATCTGTTAAACTAGAAAGTATGAATAGTAATATCCATATTATAAATAATAAATATAAAATTTTCAAATAATTATTTTTTTGATTAATTCATAATATATAAGTACTAAATATTAAATAATTTCATTTTATTAATAAAATATATATCCTCTTCAAAAAATGTTTTTTATTTCAGCTACCACTAATAAAAATTATAAATAATTTATAAAATTATTCAAAATATTATTTGAGTAAATTTATTAATTTAAAAAAACATCATGTTAGTATTATCTTATGATGAATTTTTAATATTTTTCTTAAAATATTTTTTATGGAGTTATGAAAAATATCAATTCTGAAAAAAATTAATTAATTTTATTTTAAATTTCACATTTTGTTTTCAATTTTGACATAATTGATCATAATTATATTTACATTATAAATATTTAATTAATCACATAGTAATTATCATGATTATTTATTTTGGTATAAGTTAATTTTTGGGATTAAAAACACATTTTTTCATTAAAAAAGTTTAATGCGCACATTGTTCTTTGGTCTTACTAAATTGATTTAATCTCTAATGACTAATGTTTTTAATGGAATATATAGATTATATGTTAAATATAATATTTTAACATTATTTTGATTATTTTCACAAGGGAATTAATGGAAGTAAATTTAGTCTAACACTTAATAATTAGTTTTAAAAAAATAGGTTTTCGTTAAAGGTTTCATGTTTAATAAAATTTAAAATTTTCTACTTATAGAAACTAAATATGGTGAAATGAATAACATATTACTTATCACAATCATTAATATAATGTAATATTATCAACATATTTTTTTCATAGTGAATAGTAAAATTAGTAATGTTTTGTTACCACGGTTAAGGTTGGAACGAGTTTACCAAGGGTTAAACACTGAGATAAGGGTAGGATTTAAACCCAAAAATATGTAATTTCTATTGCATAAAATTATTTATACATTATATCATACTACCTTTGATTTACTAGAAATTTTTAGGCACTTTCTTGTGAATGTGACCTAAAATCAGAGAAATCTTTTAAGAAATTCTATGTGTGTCCCTCCCATGACATGAAAAAGGGCCCCTATTCTCATCCATTATTCATACCATTTTATCCTTATAGATTGAAAAATATCTGAAAATAATTTTTATAATCCTCCCCTTTAGTTTAGATATCACTATTGGAAAATTGGGATTTTGAGCCCCTTAACCAATAGCGACCGCCAATGGTGGTCGCTACCATTCCCTAAAAAGGTTGTCTTTAGCGCCCCTCCCCCCTCCCTCCTCACGAATTTCCCCCCCGCCCTTCCCCCCTCCCCGTCGCCGCGCCGTCCCCGTCGCCGCGCCGTCCCCGTCGCCCCCGCCATCCCCGTCGTCCCCGCACTTCCCATGGCCGCGCCCTCCCCCTCCCCGCGCCCTCCCCGTCGCCGCGCCCTCCCCGTCGCCGCGCCCTCCCCGTCGCCCCACCCTCCCCGTCGCCCCGCCCGTCGGCCGGCCGCCCTCCGCCGGCCCCACCCTCCTCTGGCCCCACCCTCCTCCGGCCCCGCCCTCTGCTGGCCGCCCTCCGGCCTCCAGCCGCCCTTTGGCTTCCCTTCGGCAACCCTCTGCCGGCCCCACCCTCCTTCGGCTGCACTCCGCCCTCCGGTTCCAACCGCCCTCCGCCTTGCAGCGGCCCTGCGACCTCTCTCTGCCCTCGGGCCTCCCGCCACCCGCCTCCGGCAGCCCGGCCGCCCACCGGCAGCCCTCCGGCAGCCCTCCGGCCGCACTCCGCCCTCCGGCTGCCCTCCGCCGTCCCCACCCTCCTTCGGCCGCCCTCCGCCCTCCGGCTCCTGCCGCCCTCCGCCTTGCAGTCACCCTGCGGCCTCCCTCTTCCCTCTGGCCTCCTGCCACCCACCTCCGGCAGCCCGACAGCCCTCGGGCAGCCCTTAGGCAGCCCTCAGGCAGCCCTCCGGCATCCCTCTGGCCTTCGGCACCCAGCCCCTCCGGCCTCCGACCTCCACCCTCGGCCCTCCTCCCCCTCATCCCTCCCCCCCAGCACCCCAAACACCCCCCCGGAACCCCGCCAACCCACGTCCCCTTCGTCTTCGTCCCCTCCCTCTCCGCACTTCTTCCATTGAGGTATTCATCATTTGGTTCATGTGCTGCTTGAATTTTTATTAATTCAATTTGAAATTTGGCTATTCATTGATTTGTTTTGTACATAATTTGTATATCTGTTTTGTGAATTTTCTGATTTTTTAAAATTCATTCCCAACTAATTATTCAATCCCTTTTTGTTTGATTAACAACTGTACAAGTTTAATTTTTTTTTAAAAACAGTCCAATTTATCATTTGGACACTTTGTATAGTCCCCTTACTAATGTTTTCCATGACTGTAGGCATGTCAGGGGAAGAGGCAGAAGATCCACATCATCCATCTGAGGCATCTACGTCTCATGGTCGAGGTATGTTGGAATGTCATTGTCTCTATTTTTTATGTAATTAATAAACAGATATATATATATTTACAACATTTGTCAATTTTTATATAAAATTATTTTCAACAGGATCATACCCGACTGCTTCTTCCTCTCACAGGAGAGGCCCTGGTCCAGGCATATTAGCATAGAATTCCAACACGACTTTTGATGTTTCATTTGATGAGGTATTTCATCTTGTGGGACGGAATGCCCCTGAATTTATTCATCAGTTGGGTCATATCATACGTGATCCACATCGATTTCCATTGACCATGTGTGACTGGGCTTCTATCCCTCAGGACACATTAGATCATCTTTGGAGAGTGGTTCAGTTAAGAAGACAATTTTAATTTATTCCCTATGTATAATTAGCAACAACATATGTGATTTTTTTCTTTAATATCAAAATTTGAAAGTTTGTCCTGATGAGTTTCGACCAGTGTGTATGAGAAAATTCCGTAAGATGTGGAAATAATATAAAGGTAATGTCAAGAGGGACCACTGGGTACCAAATGTGGGTGCCCCAGACATTCTAGAAAAAGTCCCGAGAGGTGTCCTCCCGGCTCAGTGGCGTGATTTAGTTGCATATTGGTCTAATAAGGGTGTTGCGGTTTGTATATTTATTTTGGTATATATATTTTCAAGAATGTGTGATTTGTTTGATATTTGAATGAATTGAATGTAGGAGGTATCTACACGCCATTTTCAGAATCAGCGTTGTAGGGACCACCTCATAGGCTCGGGACTCATCACGTGTCTCAGATCCGACATGAGGTATTTATTATTCATTTTTAATTTTTTTTAATTAATACGGTTTTGTTTTTATATTCTATTCATATATAGTTGCGGGAGCAAGGTGCACCAATGGATAAAATGTTGGTGTGGATGAGGACTCGTGATCGCAATGATCCAGAGGCTGCAGCATTGATAGTAAGTGCTTGTACTCATTACCAATACCTACATAAAATCTTTATATTAATATATGTATATATATTTAAATATTTCACAGGCTAAATTTGAAGTTGAATTAGACCATCTGCCAGAGGACCAACGACATCTTCCCATGCGAAGGGATGAGATCTTTCATCGCATCATTGGTCGAGATGGACATGGATATAGTTTGAACTATGGAACAGGGATTCCTCGTTCTGTAGTGTCACGCGCTGCGGTTGTCGGTCCTACTGTTGCTCAGATGACACAGCAGCTATCAGATATCGAGGCATGGCTGCGGGCTTCCGAGGAGGCAAATGCGCAATTGGCTGCTGAGGTTAGAGCACTGCGGGAATATTTGCGTTCAGGTTATGGTGCAGGGGATCACACGACGCAGGTTTATACTGTATTTATTTATTTAATTTAAATTATTTTTCCTATAAAAATATTCATAATATTTATTTTTTGTAGGCCCCTGGCCCACCGGATGGAGGTCAGTGATGAACACGCCTGACGCATCATATTCACGAGGTGTGTTTCTGCTTTTAATGGTAGGGTTGTTATTGATATTTATGTTGGGTTTGAGCTATATCATAAATCTATCTAGTATTCCAAAAACGTTGACCTGGAGTTAGTGAAAATTGAAAAAAATGAAGCCAGAGATGATAAAGTTTTATAAACTAAGACCAAACCCCAATAAGAAACCCAACAATGTAAGGAGAATGCTAACTCTATCCATAATAGACTGAAATAGGAGGGATAAATTCAAGTAGGAGACAAAGTGTTGTTTCATTCTTCAATATGGAACATAATGTCTAGTAAGAATAAGTCTAGGTTTACTAGACCATTTATAGTGACTGAAATTTTTTATCTACTAAGTTAAAATCAAGGGAGAATATTGACAGGCAGCCCGCACTCTGTACAGTCCTTCCCGCACCCCGGAAAGCCCCCCTGCACCCCGGACAGCCCTCTCGCACTCCGTACAGCCTTCCCGCACCCCGGGCAGCCCTCCCGCACCCCGGAGAGCCTTCCCCGCACTCCGGACAGCCCTCCCCGCACGCCGGACAGCCCTCCCACACCCCGGACAACCTTCCCCGCACTCCGAACAACCCTATCCGCACACCGTACAACCCTCCCGCACCCCAGACAGACTTCCCCGCACTCCGGACAGCCCTCCCCGCACACCGGACACCCCTCCCGCACCCCGGACAGCCTTCCCCGCACTCCGGACAGCCCTCCCCGCACCCCGGATAGCCCTCCCGCACCCCGGACAGCCCTCGCGCACTCCGGACAGCCCTCCTGCACCCCGGACAGCCTTCCCCGCACTCCGTACAGCCCTACCCGCACACCGGAATATTATTCGTGATGTGTAGGAGGAGACGGTGCACCCATCGGACGTGCGGTGCGCGCGGTACGACCGAGTGCGTCGTTTTCAGCAGCTCTGCGCGAGCTAAAACGGTGCATGGGGGGGGGGTCAAAACCATCTGAATGACCTCAAAATTCCATGAAACTGTACGACAACAGCCGTTGTGTGATTTTTGAAATGTTCGGGCAGACGACACATCAATCGGAGGTGTCGTTTGACCGCGGTGACCGGAAACGCGTTTCCGATGTCATAAAACACCAAAAATGGCATGAGATGGTCAAATTCGGAGAAAACGTGCTCCAAATGACCTAAAACCACACAAAAACATTCGGAATATTATTCGCAATTTGTACGAGGGGACGGCGCGCCCATCGGACGTGCGGTGCACGTGGTACGGCCGAGTGCGTCGTTTTCAGCAGCTCCGCGCGTGCTAAAACGGCGCGTGGGGGGTTCAAAACCACACGAACGAACTCATAATGCCATGAAACCGTACTAAAACAGACTTTGTGTGATTTGTGAAATGGTCGGGCAGATGACACGTCAATCGGAGGTGTCGTTTGACCGCGGTGACCGGAAAAACGTTTCCGGTGTCATAAAACACCAAAAACAGTGTGAGACGGTCGAATTCGGAGCAAACGTGCTCCGAATGACCTGAAACAACACGAAAACATTAGGAATATTATTCGTGATGTGTAGGAGGAGACTTCGTGCCCATCGGACGTGCGGTGCGCGCGGTACGGCTGAGTGCGTTGTTTTCAGCAGCTCCGCGCGCGCTAAAACGGCGCGTGGGGGGGTCAAAACCACCCGAATGACCTCGGAATGCCATGAAACCGTACGAAAACAGCCGTTGTGTGATTTGTGAAATGGTCGTGCAGACGGCGCGTCAATCGGAGGTGTCTTTTGACCGCGGTGACCAAAAACATGTTTCCGGTGTCATAAAACACCAAAAACGGCGTGAGACGGTCGAATCCGGAGCAAACGTGCTCCGAATGACCTGAAACCACACGAAAACATTAGGAAGATTATTCTTGACGTGTAGGATGAGACTACGTGCCCACCGAACATGCGGTGCATGTGGTACGGCCGAGTGCGTCATTTTCAGCAGCTCCGCGCGCGCTAAAACGGCTCGTGGGGGGGTCAAAACCACCCGAACGAACTTGGAATGCCATAAAACCGTACGACAACAACCGTTGTGTGATTTTTGAAACGGTCGGGTAGACGGAATGTTAATAGGAGGTGTCGTTTGACAGCGGTGACCAGAAATGCGTTTCTAGTGTCATAAAACACCAAAAAACGGCGTGAGACGGTCGAATTCAGAGCAAACGTGCTCTGAATGACCTGAAAACACACAAAAACATTAGGAATATTATTCGTGACATGTAGGAGGAGACGGCGCGCCCATCGGACATGAGGTGCGTGCGGTACGGCCAAGTGCGTCGTTTTCAGCAGCTCCGCGCTCGCTAAAACGGCGCGTGGGGGGGTCAAAACCACCCGAATGGCTTCGGAATTCCATGAAACCGTATGACAACATCCGTTTTGTGATTTGTGAAATGGTCGGGTAGGCGAAACGTCAATCAGAGGTGTCTTTTGACCGCGGTGACCGGAAATGCGTTTCCGGTGTCATAAAACACCAAAAACGGTGTGAGACGGTCGAATTCAGAGAAAACGTGCTTCGAATGACCTGAAACCACACGAAAACATTAGGAATATTATTCGTGACGTGTTGGAGGAGACGACGCACCCATTGGACGTGTGGTGCGCGCGGTACGGCCGAGTGCGTCGTTTTCAGCAGCTCCGCGCGCGCTAAAACGGCGCGTGGGGGGATCAAAACCACCCGAACGACCTCAGAATGCAATGAAACCGTACGGCAACAGCCATTGTGTGATTTGTGAAATGGTCGGCCAGACGGCACGTCAATCGAAGGTGTCGTTTGACCGCGGTGACTGGAATCGCGTTTCCAGTGTCATAAAACACCAAAAACATCATGAGAAGGTCGAATTCGGAGCAGACGTGCTATGAATGACCTGAAACCACACGAAAACATTAGGAATATTATTCGTGACGTGTAGGAGGAGACGACACTCCCATCGGACTTGCGGTGCGCACGGTACGGCCGACTACGTTGTTTTCAACAGCTCCGCACGCGCTAAAATGACGCGTGGGGGGGGGGGGGGGTCAAATCCACCCGAACGATCTCGGAATGCCATGAAACCGTACTACAATAGCCGTTTTGTGATTTTTGAAATGGTTGGGCAGACGAAACGTCAATCGGAGGTGCCATTTGACCGCGGTGACCAGAAACGCGTTTCCGGTGTCATAAAACACCAAAAACGGCGTGAGACGGTCGAATTCAGAGAAAACGTGCTCCGAATGACCTAAAACCACACAAAAACATTAGGAATATTATTCGTGATGTGTAGGAGGAGACGACGTGCCCATCGGATGTGCGATGCGCGCGGTACGGCTGAGTGCGTCGTTTTCAGCAGCTCCACGCGCGCTAAAACGACGCGTGAGGGTGTCAAAACCACCCGAACGACCTCGGAATGCCATGAAACCGTTCGACAACAGCCGTTGTGTGATTTTTGAAATGGTCGGGCTGACGGCACGTCAATCAGAGGTGTCGTTTGACCGTGGTGACCGGAAATGCGTTTCTGGTGTCACAAAACACCTAAAACGGCGTGAGATGGTCGAATTCAGAGAAAACGTGCTCTGAATGACCTGAAACCACACGAAAACATTAGGAATATTATTTGTGACGTGTAGAAGGAGATGGCACACCCATCAAACATGCGGTGCGCGCGGTACGACCAAGTGCGTCGTTTTCAGCAGCTCTACTCGCGCTAAAACAGCTCGTGGGGGGGTCAAAACAACCCAAATGACCTCAGAATGCCATGAAACCGAACGACAACAGCCATTTTGTGATTTGTGAAATGGTCGAGCAGACGTCATGTCAATCGGAGGTGTCGTTTGACCGCGGTGACCGGAAACGTGTTTCCAGTGTCATAAAACACCAAAAACGGCGTGAGACGGTCGAATTTGGAGAAAACGTGCTCCGAATGACCTGAAACCACACGAAAAAATTAGGAATATTATTCGTGACATGTAGGAGGAGACAACGCGCCCATCGGACGTGCGGTGCGTGCGGTACGGCCGAGTGTGTCGTTTTCAGCAGCTCCGCGCGTGCTAAAACGGCGGGTGGGGGGGTCAAAACCACCCGAACGAACTCGGAATGCCATGAAACTGTACGAAAACAGCTGTTATGTGATTTGTGAAATGGTCGGGTAGACGGAACGTCAATCGGAGGTGTCATTTGACCGCGGTGACCGGAAACATGTTTCCGGTTTCATAGAACACCAAAAACGGCGTGAGACGGTCGAATTCGGAGCAAACGTGCTCCGAATGACCTGAAATGATAGAATTTCTTAAATTGGGAGTTTTAAATTATTATAACACCATGATTTGATGTCAGATTTAATTTTATTATATGTATATAATAACTGAATAATTATGTTGAATTTACGTTTGTTTTGTTTTTTTGTATTATTGTTGGTTTTGAAGAAGAAGATTGAAATAGATGGACCTGCTCAGATCGTTGAAGCACGATTATCGTTTATAATGATTTTGATGTTTATGTTGTTTGAATTTTTTTTCCATTTTTTATGACTGTTACCTTGTTATATCTCTGACTTTGCAGTGTGAAGAAAAAAAAACACAATTCGTCCATTTCATTAAAAAAATGAAAAATATTTTATTTAATATTATATATATAGATATTTTCATTAATATAAATAAATATATATATATTTTATTTAATATATATATATTTATTTATTTGGGTATGAATTTTTTTTTAAAAAAATTCCCCAGTTTAGCAACCGCCAAAGGCGGTCGCTATAGGCTGGCTGCCGGGCAGAGTTAGCGACCGCCAGCGGCGATCGCTATAGGCTACTGTCCGGGCAGCAGTAGCGACCGCTACAAGCAGTCGCTAATGGTCCCCGCCCGGCACCCTATAGCGACCGCCAGGCGGTTGCCTATGGGTGGCATTTTGGCCACCTATAGCGACCGCCAATGGCGGTCCCTATTGGCCTACAACGACGAGGCTGATGCGACCACCATTGGCGGTCGCTAGGCGGTCGCTATAGGCCTTTAGTGACCTCCAATGGCGGTCGCTAATGCCCTTTTTTTAGTAGTGTATTCTTGTATTTCTTTATGACCTACCACTAATTTCTTAATGATTGTTATTATAGTATTTCTTTCAAACCAAATGAGGCCCCTCAGAGAATAGGTATAGATCGTAACCATGATATTTCAATATTATTTATTCTTATACATTCTATAAAAATCCTTTATAAATAAAAAAATATTAATATAAATTTATAAATATACCTATATGTTATTATGATGATTTCATAACCATTTATCACCTTTTATCAATCAAATTGGTATAGAAATTTTTGCTCGTACATACGTATAGACAACCACCTCTACGAAGTGATAAAAATAATTTAACACTAAAAAAAATCATGGATGGTTATTAAGATATATGTTATATTTAGTTATTATATTCATGGTATAATAATTATTTAAATATTAATTAATATTTACCTTTGTTTCATTCCATCCATTGAAAAATGGAATGTCCCTCATATGTACATACAAACTACCTTCTCCATGCAATGATATAATTTATTTTTCATCTATGATGTATAAAAATGGGTATAATTCGTATATTATTAATATATATGATATTTATGTCATTATTAGAATTATGTATAAGAAGGAACCCTGATTAATGTGAAAGGAACCGAATTACCAAACCAAAACAAACATGAAAAGGGAAGAAATTAAGACTCAAAATGATGATGATAATGAATGGTTGTTAATGAATGGGTAATAATATGTTATAAGTAAAAAAATAATGGTATTATAATTATGAAAATTATTATATTTTGTATTTATAATAAATTTCAATTTATTATATATGAGACTAGAGTATTTATGTAGTGAGAATGATATGAGGTACGGGTTTTCATCTCAATTTCTTTTTATTGTGACATTTTTAATGTTATGCACCAATTTCATATCTATATAGTTTATAAAAATCCCAATAATATATTTAAGAATACTAAAATATTTAATTCCGTGGATTTATAAGTCCATATTATTTTTAAGAATCCAATAACTTTTGATTTAATTATTCCTAAAGGCATTAGTGTTTTACTTTACGATTCGATGATGAAATTATATAATCTATCTCTCTAGAATTTTATTTATATTATTTCCATATGGTTACTTATTTGTATTACATGTATTCTATTCATTTTAAACTCTTTATGTTTTCAAAACACTGAATGTATATTTTCAAGGAAAATTGACTTCATTTCTCTTTTTGGTTAGTAATATTTTTAGACATGTCCATATTTCCTTTAATATGTTTTAAATTTTTTTACTATTATAAAAATTATTTAATGTCATTGTAAATGTATTTTACATTTATTAAAATAGTTTAATATTAATTTTATTGTCATTTTCCATTATTGGAAATTTTTACTTATTATTGAAAATGTGGAAGTAATTTTTGTTTTAACATACACTACCTGAATGGATTTCCACCCATCACGAATACTATTTTCTTTAAATATTACATTATAAATTAATTTGTATTCAAATAATTTTTTTACTCAATATTATTTGAAATTTTATAATCTAAATAAGTGATTTCAAATGTAAAGTTTATTTTACTCAAGAAATTATATAGTGACATTTTAAATGTATTTTTATATATAACAACATCATTTGATGTCTCTTATGATTTACTGGCGATATGATCCAATGATACCATATTTATTCTTTAATTGGATAATTTATTATTATAATTTGGAATTTTTATGAAACATGTATCCTTCCCAAAATTTATAACATTGTTATATAGTGGATGGTTTATTATCTTTTAGCACACATCTGTATTTCTTTGATTAAGTGGTTGCTGGTTTTGTTATAACCCAATAATGGGAAGTGATATTATAAACAAAGTCTTGGTGGTTTTGTTTTTGGAATCCAATTCATTTGGTAAAGAATGATGTCCCATGAGATAATGAATACTATAATAGGGAGTGAAATAAGTTTAATTGGGAACATAATCCAATAATATAGTCTTGGGGGTGAACCATAACTAAGGAAATAATTGAATATAGAGTGAATCAAATCCATTATTATAGTATTTGTAGTGATACATGACTAAGGATTTTATTTAAAATCTTTATTTTAATGCTGAAAATATTTATATTATTCTTAACATTTATTTTCAGGAATCATTATTGATTGTTTATGATTATGTACTTTTATGTCTTATGTCATTTTTTGATAAAACCTTATGCTATGTTTCATGATTAAAGATATTTGAATGATTGGGTATTATTATAGTAAGTATTTATCATTTTCGTATACCATTATGTTTATCATGTTCTTATACCCTTATATTTATCATGTTTTTATAGCCTTATGTTTAATTTATGATCACTTATGATCATTAATTGGTATCCATTATGTTTACCATTACATGGAATTTGAGTTTACCCTTACATATGTTTCCCTTCCGTAGGTTATAAAGAATCATTTCAAGTATGATATGTTTAATAAGGTTTGTAGTTGTGAAGAAATTTATTGGATATGACATAGATATTTTATGTACCATTTATTTACATATCCAGGATTATAAAGACACTAAACCTCTTTGGTCCTTAGGTGTGTATTATTGTGAAAATTATTGAATATTAATCTAAAATGGTGTAAAATTTTTGAATGATAAGTATGGTTAGATATAGTAAGTATCAAATTAAAAATTTTAGTCACTTATATAACTGATGAGGAGGAAAATTTAGTGATAAACCCTAGAATAATGTTATGTATATAAGAACATCCCATGTTTTGGTAAATAAAGGTGTCGGGTTTCCCTATTAAAATAAATCCGTTTCTAAATTCTACAAGTGGATGTGGTCTCATGAAATATGAATATCGGGGTAATAAACCCAAAAGAGTTGGTCGAGTATATCCCAGCCACTATTCCAGTACATAGTGAATAAGATATTACAGTGTAATGAGTTTGAAACTCTCAGAGGATATTATTAGGTTAACTCAAATTTTTTAAGAACCAATTTGAAATATTTGGATAGATAACGACTATGAATCACCTTTGTTAAAACTAATATTTCATAGGTTAAAATAAATATGTCAGGGATTAGATATCTTGTGAATGATTTTTTATGATTAGATTTTTTCTTATTACTCTGACTCAAACTAGGATTTTGGTTTTAGTTAATAGTTGGAACTTGGAGGAATCATGTTAATGCTCGATGTGAAAAATTATGTAATGATTTTCCTCACAAGGAACCAAATGATAAAGGTGATGTAATTTGAGATAATTTAATTATTCACAACCATATATCTCATTATATGATTAAAAACCAAAACATAGGTGGTTTTGTATTCAACCAAGTTAAATAGAAATTGGTTTTTTTGAATATCATAGAGGAAAAAAGATTTAGATTCATTTATATTGATAATATGTGAAGAATAACATGGGGAAATGTCTTATAAGAATTGGAATATTTTTTATGTGTAGAAAATAAGGAAATAGAGTAAGTAATTTCTATAGAAAAGTAATAGATCAATTGAATAAAATAATGTACAATTTAATCTACAATTAATATTTCAATTTATAATCTTTGGGGAACTTAGGAATTATCTCTGTCGTTTACCTAATAAAAGGAATAACTCTTAGAACATGGAATTTTATATGATATGTCAATGTTTGAAGTAGAATAATTTAAGTTTCTATGAATTTATATTGGATAATTATGTTATTGAATAATTTTATTGTTGTCATTATGGTGAATAATATTACAAAACATATAAGGATTGTCCCATAATAGTTTATCTTTAATGATTTTCAAGCATATTTTGAATGGTAATGATAACCTAGAAATTCAATTATAGATAAAGTAATATTTTTAGAAAACACTTGATTGAGGTATAAATAATCCTTAATATGTACTTGAGGCTGAAAAATTATATTTTTTTTGGGGTAAGAGATGATTTATTTTAATAAATTAAATTGGGTAGTATTGTTATCCTCGAAATTAATTAGTGATGTGATGAAAAAGTGATTAATGTTATCCCTAAATAAGATTATTTAATTTTTTGATTTATGGAATATATTGAATAAACTGTGATTTTATTTGAGGAATAAGGGTATAATTATTATTTTTGGAATGTTACATGTTTTTATTGTGGATATATGGAGATTTATTTAATTTATGAGAAAATATTAGCATGTTTTATGAAAATATACGATCGTTGTGTTCAAATTTTTAGTTTATGAAATTATGAGATACTTTATGTTATTTAAGGAGTTAAATTAAGTTGATTTTGGAATTTTACTGATTTTTTTTAAGAAAAATGTGTTTTTAATTTGGTCAGACATATTTGGGATGGGTTTAATGGTGAACTATCTATGGAATGAAATATTTTTCACTTTGGCTGTTATTTTAGAGATCTCAGAGATTAATGAATCATTTCACAATATTATGATTTATCCATATTGTAAAACTTCTACTAACACCTTTAGCTTGGTGAATATATAGATGTTGAAGGAATGAATTTTCATTCCATTATAGATCATAATATCCACTAAAAGGTAATTTTTGTGCATCAGGTATAAGAATTTTATAATTTTTTTTTCAAACCCAGAATGTGGATGAAAATCAATGGAAGATAATTGAAACACACAACCAAAGGATAAATTTGCATTTATAGATTTTAAGATATTAAGTAATTACATTCTGTCAAATTCTATGGTTAAATAATAACTCAACTATATGAAAAATAATATTCAAAATGAAAATCCTGTCCGTTTTAAAATAATTTCCGAGGAGTTAATGGTAGTTTTTACCCCTCACTAATTTAGGTTTTCGTGCATATTAAATTTCTCAAGACATGTTCTCTATAAAATTATATTATTATTTGGATATTATCTTTCTCCCCCATGTCTATATTTTCACATTATACTATTATTATCCTGATATTGGAACCCAAATATGTGTTGTTTATGGTAAACATTATGTTTTCCACATCCTTATTTTAATGTAATTTCTATTACTATTTTTCTAATTTGGGTACTATAGAATCCATGTTCTTGGGAATCTAAGACTTGGGCCTTTTGTCTATGTAATATGTCGTCCTCTACCTAGACAGAAAGAGGTCTTTATCTTTCATAATAAAATAAGGCTCCAACCCTAACTTAAAAAAACATTTTTTTTTCAAATATTAAACTTTTTAGTAGTAGGATAAAAATTATGAAGGTTAAATTTATTTAAGGGTGAATAATTTATCACCCATAAATTTTAAATTATAATTTTAGAAGTAAAATTTTACTTTTTTATATTAGGATTTACATTAAATATAAGTATATGTGAATGGTTATATAATAAATCGTTCTATGTGAGCCCTTAAACTAGAGGGTATGAGTATAAATATATATATTATAAAAAATTATAAATTTTTTTAATCAATTAAAATATATTTATTAAGGCATAATAAAAAATTATTTAATATTTAATAAAATCATTTCATGCTTTAAAATTGTGTTTTCTTCAAAAATGTGTTTTCTTCAAAAATAGAATTTATTTCATTTTACACTCAATTAATTTATTATAAATTTATTCTATTTTAGAAATTTTACTTCTTTAAATCGATATAATTTTTATAATAATCATTTCAATATTATATTAGGGTTAATTTATTGTATTTTTCTAAAAATATTAATTTTTCATAAAATATTAAAAAATATTATTTTTTTTGTAAAAATTATAATTTATTTTCATTTAAAGTTATAATTATGTTTTTAATTTTCTATCACTTTAACCTAATAAAAATTTAATAATAAAAAATTTAATTAACTATATATTAATAGTAATTATATTTCATTTTGATATAAGTTAATGTTGGGACTTAAAAAAACAATTTTCAAAAAAAGTTATGTGTGTAATGTGTCTATTATCACAATAAATTAATTTCTTCACTATTGATTAAAATTTTTAATTACTTTTTTTGATTATATATTTGGTATAAAATTTTAAAATTATTATTATAGTTTTTTAATCATATGGAATTTATGTAAACTAAATTTTACTGTTAAAAATCCTTTTTTGAAAATAGATTTTCATTATGGTTACTAGGGTTTAATAAAATTAAATTCTGACACTTATAGAAATTTAATCTGGTAAAAAATTAAAAAATTTGAATAATCATAATCAATACAATTTAATCAGGTAAACATAATTTTTTCATATTGAATATTTAACATAGTAATTTTTTTACCATAGCTAAGGTTAAAACGAGTTTACTATGGGTAAACCATGAGAAATGGGTTTGATTCCTACCCAAACCTATCAAATTCATAATTTTAAAACATATTTAAAAATTATATAATTATTACCATTAATATTGTTCCTTTTTTCCTATTATTCTCTAAAATTTATAGTTAATCATATAAATCTTTTAGGAAACTCCATGTGTCCTCCCCAACACTTATAAAAGGGTGTCACTTCTCTTTAATTTCATACCATTTTATCCCTCTAGATCTAAAAATACCTACTCCAAAAACAGAATATAATCCTTTCATTCATCCTAGATCATTTTTATTCTCCAAATACTAATCCCAAAATTATTAAAGAGTAATCCAAAGGTTGTTCATCGTAGAAGAGATATTGATCTTAACCAAGATCTTTCAAAAAAAATCATCTTATACTTCCAATAAAAATATTTATTTCCAAACATTATTAATATAGTATGATAAATATACGATGATTTTATTATTTTTATTACTTAATTATTTACCACATCTTCTAAATCTAATGGGAGTAGAAAGAATCGATCATGAAGATGTATGGACTACCAATTATAAATAGTGATACGACTCATTTTCCACCACAGGGATTCATGGTTTTTAATTATGATAGATTTAATTTTTATATAGGATATTAATGTTTTTAGAATTATTATATAAATATTATTTAATATTTACATTTATTTAGTTCCATCTATACTAAAATAGAAATTTCACTCATGCGTACATGTGAACTAACATCTCCATGATGTAATGTAATTCATTTTTCGTCACCTATTAATATGATTAGTTATAAAAATGTATATAATTAATATATAATAAATTTATATCATGATTAAAAATTTATATATGTAGTAACCAAGATCAAAGTTCAAGGAATATAGTTGTTAAACCAATACAAACATTAAAAATAAATCATTTAAAACCTAGAATGGTGGTAATAATGGATAATTGTTAATGAATGGTTTATTAGATGTTTTAAGTAAAATATTTATAGCATTATAGGTATTATTATGATTTTTTAATTAATTAGAATAAATTAAAATTTATTAAACAAGGTTTTTTATTTCTTTTAAATAAATAAGGTTTTGTGGTATGGTTGTTCAACCAAATTTCTCTTCATTGAGACATGTTTAATTATTTTTCCCAATTTTTTTCTCTATATAGTGTATATACTACACAATAATGTATTTTAAAATAATACATAATTTAAATAATTAGTTTTATAGATCCATATAATTTTCAAGTATCTAATAAATTTCTATTCAATGGTTTCTATAGTTGTAATGGTTTTATGTTGCAATAATATTTTTATAAGGATTTCTTATTTTTAAATTTATAGAGATGAAATTATATGAAATATATCTAAATATATTATATAATTTATTATCCCATTTTTATTTATATATATTTCATGTTTTCCTTTCATTTTCCCCTATTTAGGTACTCAAAATACTGGAAGGATAGTTTTAAGAAAAATTAAAATCATTTCTCTCTTCAGTCTTGAATCCTTTCTTACATGTTAAAATTTTATTTAAATTGTTTTAAATATTGTTTTTTATATTCTAAAAATATTATTAAAATTCATTTTGAACTATATTATACTATATTTACCATGGTTTAATGTAATTTTCTTATCAATTTACAAACATGTTATTTTTTAATTTTTAACAAAAATGTGTAATGAATTTTAGTTTTAATTTACACCACTTGAATAGTTTTTCATTTTATTGTGAATACTCTCTTCATTAAAGATTATTTTATGATTTTATTTTTTATTTTAAATGAAAATGTTTTACTCATTATTTTTGTAAATATGAGAATCAAATTAATTTATTTGAAATGAAAATAGAATTTTCAACAATAAATGTTTGAGTAATCTTTTAAAGTTATTGTAATCTATAACAACATTATTTTATATTTATTATAATTTACTAGAGATTCGATATGATATTACCATATTTATTCCTTTTAGAGATGTTTTTTTATTATCATTACAAAAATTTTATGAAACTTGTATCCTTTCGATGAGTTATAAAATGATGAAATGATGGATGTTTTATGATATTATGGAACTCATTTGTATGGTTTATATTATATGATGGGTGGTTAATTTATAAATAATGTATGGGTGGTAATATTATAACCCATGTTTTTGTTGGTCCTTAATAGACCCCTAATATTTTTTCTAATAAAATATATCTCACGAGATAATAAAGATTTGAATAAGAAGTAAACTAAATTCCATAAGGGACCTTTCTAATTGGTGATTCTTCAGAGTGATCCCTAACTATATAAATAATGGAATGAGAAGTGAAACCAAACCACTCTAATATTATAGGATGTGATCCATTAAAACATAAAAAATTTTCTATGATTATGTGAATTCTACCCACTTATATATTAGGATTATGATATGTTTTCATGGATCATTATTGATTTTTGATGATTTTGTAGTGTTAAAGCTTATGTAATTTTGTAGAAAAAAATAATCCCATTTTTCATGATTAGGGATATTTGATTTATTGTGTATGATTACTTAAATTCTTGACCATGTTATCATACCCTTATTATTATCTTATTCTCACTTATTATCATTGATTAATATCTATTATTCTTCCCCTTACTCATCATTTGAGATCCCCTTTTCTTATGATTACCTTCATTGAGTAAAAAAGAAATGTTTTAAGTTTGATAGGTCTATGAAGGTTTCTAATTTTCAAGAACATAATCAGAAATGATAAAGATATCTTTTGTATAAGTTTTTAATGTTTCCATGTTTTCGAATACAATAAACCTCTACGATATTTAACTGTGTATTATTATGAAATATAATAAATATTAATATAAAATGATGTAATATTTATTTGTTGAAAGTATGGGTTTCTATATTTAATAATTTTTAATATATTATTTCATATATTTTAATATGAGTTATTATCATAATAATAAATTAAAAGTGGTCAGTATAATTTATTAACACAATAAATAGTTTTTTGATAGATAAAAATAACTTTTTTCATATTAAATAATATTGATTATTTATTCTCTAAATTAAATAAATATTATTTGATTACAATAAATTTATTTTCTATAGGTTTTATTCGTCTTATAATTTATTAACTATGATCATTATATATATAGTCGATCATTTCCGATTGGTGATGTGTGTGAAATAAGATATTAAAAAATGAATATATTTAAGGATAAATATATTTCCAAATCATATGGTGTTACATTCTCCATGTTAAATAAATTGGATCATCCAAATATTTATTAATATCTAATAATGAAAATAAATAAAGTCATCTAAAATATATACATGAATTAAGATAAAATTCATAGAGATATTTCATCCTTAGGATCATAGGAAACATTTAATTTTCCTCAGAGTAGTCTTATACCAATGAACAACTGTTAATTGGTCTTTTTTCATTCCCTTGGATACTGTAAAAAATATTTATATCTATCAGACATGAAACATATTATTATTCCTATTATACAATTACGTTGGTTGTTTTTGTAATATTCATTGAATGTACATTATGGGACAACATTACCCCTTGATATTTATCATATAGGTTTCCACAATATCTTATTTTTGTTTTCATATCTCCAAAAAATAAAATACTATAGCTTAAATATCATCTATAATCCCACATCAAACAAATACTTAATCGGGACTTTACTATTTTATAGATAATTTCTTCTGAATAAATAACTTTTGTCTACTAAATAATCAATCAATATAAATTTCTATATTAGTTATAGAACTAGTGGCATACCTTTGGAGCCGCATGAAGTTTTAATCATCTGTTCGAATGGATTAATCCTCTTTTTATTTCACTTCTAGAAATTTTCACTCTATTTTGGTGTGATTTTTTTGGAAAAAATTTTGTGAAATTATTTTTTTGAGATCATCCCATTACATAAATCACACTACCTTCTTTTATAATGTAATATTAATGGAAGTACACTATTTATCGGCCTCCCTATTAGTATGATGAATGAAAAAAAACATCACGCATTTTGAGAATTAGGGATGTAAAATATATTATTTCATCGAAATGATTCATTTTTCCACATTATGTCAATTAAAAGAACCTCAAAAGGCAAGTGGTCATTTCTATATGAAATAATCGATATAAATCTGTTCCTTGTTTGATTCATTCTGGAGATCAACATGGTTGTTATTATATTTTATACCATGGGAGTGTTGAGTTAGAATCAACACAAAATTATGTACTTATTCTCCCAGGTCATTTAACTTCTGATTAGAATTATCATTGTATCACCCATAATAGACATTGTGAACTTAATTTCACCTTTTATCATCCATTACTAAAATAAAAATAATTTCACATGGTTGATGAAAAATTTAAAGCATAAGATATTTATCATAAACACAATAATTGAAAATTATATCTCAAGATGTATTACATTTTGAAATCATCCTGTTAGATTTTAGTTAAACCTCAATCACTCATGGTACAATATAAGATTCATTATGTATCACTCTATAATATTAATTAAGCTAATTAGTTAAAATAATAAGTCATTTTTAATGGATTATAAATAGAATTTCATTAACCAAATTTTTATCCCCTAGGAGTGTCCAAATAGGTTTACAGAAGCCTATTTTTTATTCACTGGGTGAAAATTGAAAATACTCTACACACCAATTTAAATATTACTCCCCTAGGTTAATATTTATTATAGAATTAATAAACATATAAATTTTAAAGAAGGATTATATTTATAATAAAACCCAAAAATCTTTATTTCAAAAAAATAATTATATTATACTATATAAAGAATTTCCCTATTGGCATATACCTAGGGTTTTCACAAAATTAATCTCTAAAAATCCTAAAAAAAACTAAATCCAACTTTGATATAAAATATGGTGAATCATGTTAAATAAACAAATTTATTTCCTTATTATACATGAAAAATCTTTCTATTCATAAATAGTCATACAAATCAGAGAATGTGATGTATAGTTTCTTAGAAGATTAGATATATATAGAGCTAAATTTAAAAAATTAGTGAATGTTTCTCCATAACCCAAACATACTGAAATCCCTTTAATAATTTTTATAGGTTATACTCATCTTTATAACTTTGTAAATGTAAAATTAATAAAGGTATGACTCAATTACATAGGTAAACAACTCATCAACATATCATCAGGGGTTATATCATAGTAATATGATAATATAAAATCATAAGGAAATATATAATTAAATAGAATATGGAAAAATTAGAGTTGTCCATTATCCATGACATAAAGACATATAATTTCAAAAGAGAAAACATATACCATGACATTAAGGTGTCAAAACATCATAAAATAAACATGATACATGGAGAATCATAATAAAAATACATACATGTCATTTCATGGAAGAAATTTATCAAATAAATAATAGTAATTACATAGATGTATAAATAATAAATTATTTTTGTTGTAATCATTACCCATTTAACATGGTGGAGAATACATAACTACCTTATTCACATAATTGATCAAGAATCACTACCTGATTACAATAAACATAGTAGATCAGGAATTAATTCCTAATTTCGATAAAAAAAGTGGAGTTGGTATCAATTTAGAACTCTCATAGATTTCTAGGAATCAATACCTAATTCATATAAACATACTGGAGAATGAATCACCACCTGATTATTATAACATAGTGGATAAGGTATCACTTCCTGATTCCCTATGTTATCTCATGATATATAAATCCTTATCCACTACACTGAATGGTGAAATATCACCCCAACCATAATTATCCATATATATGTGTCATACTAGAAATTATTAATCACATTATAAAGAACCCCTAGAAAATAAATTAAATTTGAAACATTTGTTTACAATATACCCAAAATTGAACTGAATGATTTAATATTTTTTATATCCACAACTCAATCACCCGATAATATTATTTCAGAAGAACATTTAGAGGGTGGTACATGACAAACAATTTCAATGAAAATAAATAATTTATAAAAAGAGGAAATAGTTGTGAAATTTTAAAATAGATTTAAGAAATAATTTTTATCTTTTCCATAAAATATGACTTTACAATCTCTTTAAAAGTAATATTTTACATCGTAACAATTAATAAATTGAAAAGAAGTTATTTTTAAAATTAATATTTGAAAGTAAATGAAATTAATGAATCCTTGAAAAGGTATAAAGATTCTAGAATGAAAAATTGAATTCTTTGTATAACAATGAATTTTGAAATGAAATTCTATAGTAGATCCCTGAAATGACATAATTATTATCAAATTATAGGTAGAGTTGATGATTAAATATTTTATTTTGAAAGGATGTAAAAATGTTACGAAGTACCTTGTTGAAAACCCACAGCATTAAAAGAGTAATAAAGATAAATTTGAAAATAGAATAAGGGAATATTTAATTTCTCATGTTATAACACAAGATTATATTAAAAATATATAGGAGAATATTTCTTGAAATAGAAAATATGGAAAATTATGGGAATCCATCATTGAAGAGGATGAACATTATTCTAAAAATAATACTATTTTAATGGATATGAAATTCATAGAATAAGAATATTTGAATCAAACAGAACATTTTTAAAAGAGAGTATGACAAAGAACTATAAATAAAACTCTTAATGCGGATAAAACTAATCTTGTAAGAAAGAAGTTCAAGAAGAAGGATTTTATCTTATTAAATTGAGTTGAGTTATAGAAACCCATACAAGGTTGGTATATTTTGAATAGAGGTATATTTAAAAAAATAATTTGTTATGGCTCTTCAAACCCAATTAATTACATCAAATAGTTAGAGAAATTCATTTGTTTGTAGTCATACCATATCAAGGATGTCAGGGAGCACAATAAAAATTTATCTCAACAAATTATATTAGAGAAAAATAATAACATTACCGATATTCCCAACTTCCACTAAATAACTAAAATCTTCTGTATAACAAAAAACATTATTAATCGCATATTTTAGAACCTAATTTAAACATATAATCTCATATTGAATTTATTTTTAATTATTCTATATATTAATATTAGTTTGTTATTATCTATTTTCAAAATCTCATGTGAGTAATGTTGATCCCTTTGAACAAATTTTGTAATAGTGGTGTAGTTCTTCATTATTCTCCCAATTTTCCACATTCACAAATCATAAAAGGTACAATAATTAATATTTCAGGATATTTTATAAATTTATAATTTCAATCAATGATATTTTTATTCAAAATTATAGTAGCTGGAATTTGTGATAATCACGTTTTAGGTATATTTAACAAAAAGAATGATGGTATATTAATTTTTGATTTTAATATTAATGTTACCATTATAATAAAAATATAAAATAATTATTTACTTATTTTATTTTATATCATTAGTAATTAATTTCTCATATCTATACAAGATATTATTTTATATCATAGTTTATGTTTTTTGTTAGACTAAACCTATCATGAATATACCATAATTAATTGATTATTATGATTATGAAAGTGGTTTCTTATGGAATATTATTATTATTATTGTAAAAAAAAGATTAAGAGTAATTTTGTTGATAGAATGTATGACAGGAATCACCAGACATAGAAGGAAATATAACACTTGAGACTGACTGAAATATTTCTTTTTAATTTTTTTACCTCTTTCATATCTTGTAGAACACGCAACCCAAAGTCGAAATGAACGATAATATAGTTTACTATTATAATATAGACATTAAATTAGAATGTATGAATAGTAATAATAAAATTATGAAAATTATGAATAAAAATTTGTTAAAAATAAAATAATAATCGTTTAAAATAAAAACAATTGTTTTCTGAAAATCGTATTTTTTATAAATGACTGTTTAGTCACTTTTTGTGGACATAATTTGAAAATAATTTTCTCCAATTTTAGAAAATTTATTTGAAAATAAAAACTTAATTTTTAAAATCATCATATAAAAATTATCAGAGTGTTATTTTTTGATTTTTTTCGAAAATATTTTTTTTCAATGAATAGTGAACAATATTAAATTTTAATTTAAAAATATATTTTCATTTAATTTATTTATAGAGTTCAGTTTGATTTTTAATTAATTATCAAGTAAAATTAGTTCAATTATATATCAATTAGTATAATTTAGGTCATTATAATCATTTTAGTATGGAAAATTTATATACATTTTTTACGCTTTTAAACATTTTCTCTTTGAAAACAAGCTTTCTCATCAAGTCTATGAGATTATTTTTAAATTAAAATTTTTTATTTATGTGAATAAAAATTTTAAAACATAATAAATATTTTGAATCACAATAATTTATTTTATCAAATAATTTAAAATTATTTTTTAACCAAAATGAATTTTGAAACAGTAAAAATTATTTATTGGGGTTAAGGTAAAAATGCATTAACTAGGGATTAAAATAAACATATAATTGTTAAAATAAACCAAAATCATGTATTAAATATATTTTATGTATATATTTCAACAATATATTGTCTAAGGATAAATAATAAATTATTTTTACCCATTTTTATGTGAAAATCATGGGTACACCTTTTTCATTTAAAAAATTCTAACTTTGCCACTCACCTCACTTATAAAGGGCCACTCACTCTCCTTTCTTATTAACACCTCAAAAGAATTTTGTATTGGATGAAACCTACCCAAATAACATCAAATATTACTTAAAATCATCCTAGAATCCCTATTTTTGGTTAAAATTAAAGCTAGTAAGACTTTTGGTGAAAACCTACGAAGGTTACCCAAAGAATAAACAATGTTCCTCAATGATCATCTTTATTTTATTTATTAATCATAATAATTAAATTATAATTAAATAATATTTATATAACAAGATAAGTGTGAAAATAGAATTAGATCTTGTTTTGTTAAGTTCTTATCCTAAAACTATCCCAACTTCCATCAAATGGGATACAAAATCATTATCCGTGTGCAGGGTAGACTATCATCTCATGAACTGATGTAATTCATTTTTTATTAAAACCACTCATGGTTGGGTGTAATGATGGATATAAAGTATATACAGGATATTTAAAACATAATTTTACCTATGGATACATTTCATATATATATATATATATATTTCTAATCAATATAGGATATGATAATGTCGCTCGTGTGTACGACGGACTACCAGATCACAAAGTGACTGTAACATCCCATGTAAATGAAGAATATGATATTTTCATATTTATTAATATTTTTGAATTAAATATTAATTTTACTTTAAATTGGTTTCTATGTTCGATAGCGTACTCGATACGCAACAACCGGTTTCTTTGAAATCTTACATTGCACACTAATAATATAATATTATTATTTTAAAAGGTAGTTAACTCATAGCCAATTTATTGGTGGGAATGAACAAAATAATCTAAAATATTATTATACATGATTTTTAAATGTATTTACATTTATCCAAAAAAAGGTTAGAGGCTTGAAATATGAATGAATCAAATTTTAAGCATAATATACATTTACAGGTTGCTTTACCACCTTTTAATGGTGAACCCTCTTTAAATATAGTTTTGGTCATTTTTATATGTTCTATATGATCAAATAAAATTACTCTTCAGATTTGGGAAATCAAAATTTACTTTGGGTAATTTTTTGGTATTTTTCTGATAAAGTTCATTTTTTAATGAATAGTGGAAAATATTGTATTTTAATTCAAAAGTGCATTTTAATCTAATTTATTTATATTGTTATATTATATTTTTAATTGGTTTTAAAGTATAATTTGAAGATATTTTCACCATTTAATCCAATGTGGGTCATTAGAATTAATTTCACTTTGAAATTAGACATAAACAAGTGTCAATCTTTAGATACTTATTGTTTCATAAAAACACGCTATTTTTTTAACAAAGGGAATTAATTTTAAATTAATTAACGCCACCTTTATTTTTATAATTTGGTAAAATAGACATCATTTTTTAATTTGGAATATCAATTATTTCTTAGGCTGAAGTTTTGGTATTTTTCTGAAAAACTTCAATTTTTGATGAATAGTGAAACCACTTAGTAGTAGTAAAAAATAGACTTTTTCATTTAAATGAAATTTTACCGCTTCTGTGAATATAAATTCAAAAATCCAATATACTTGTTTTTTATCAATAAGTAAAATGTGGTTCAATAAGATGAAAATATTTTTTGGTGAATAGTAACTTTTGTCTTTTATTAACAGCGGTTAAAGGTAAATAGGGTAATTCAAGGTAAAAAGAATATTATAATAATTCAAAATTACCGTAACACATGTACAAACCTTATTGGTTGAGTCACTGACGACCATTGGCATATTTGGGTCGATTTTGGGACCCATTTAATTCACATGAGAGTGATAATGACAATATAGATTAATTAATTTAATGTAAAGACAAAAATGACATAAACAAATATCTCTTGGTAAATTATTTTTTTACATAGTGTTATATAAGTTATACTTTCGACTATAAATATTAATTAGAAACCTAAAAATATTTCCCACATCATGGTCTTTGTTTTATAATTTTTATACATCAAATAAATTAAATTATTTATGACACAATAATAATGCAGTATTTACCTCATTAATAAACGATTTAAATAAATAAGATTATAATGTTTAAACTATTATACAAAACCTGTACAATTACAATTGGATGATTTTATTTCGACCATGAGTCATCCTATCTTCAACTTTAATTATTTTTGGACCTTTTGAAACCGATGATATGTTTATAATAAAATAATGTTTTCACACTTTCCTAAAGAGGCCCTCCTCTCACTTATAAAAGGAGACCACTTCTAACTAATTCCTCACACCTCTTGAGCCATTTGGATCATCCCAAATATGCCCAATTAAGCTCCCTACATCCCTATACTACTCCTAGAAGCCTTAACATATGTATAAGTCACTTCAAAAATTCATTTTGGTTCAAACCAAAGGAAGTTACCCAAATTAAAGGTAATAGTTTCTCTTAAATTGTTTTCTTTTATTTTACTTCTCCAAGCCCTAAACTATTTTTATTCTTTTATTTTGTAATAACCCCAATATCCCTCAATATACTAGGATTTTGTTATGATAAGTATTCAAACTACACTTACACACAGCTCCACTTAATGGATGAAGAACATGATGTTTCTGTGGATGGACAACTAATGCCCCAGAAAACGATGATTGTTCGATTATCTCTTACCGCCACTCATGGTGGCCATTATGATGGAAATGTATTTATATATGATATATATTAAGTTTATTTTTTCCTTATGATTCTGTATTATTTTATATCATACCTTTATGGTTTCCATTATGTGTAAACATGATAATTTCATTAGAGAAAGTGCGAACTACCGCCCCCTCAAAGTGATATGACTCATTAATTCCATATGTGGGACGTCTAAAGGATGGAGTTAATGATATTATATATGATATTATACTAGAATTATAATATAAATATGTATCATTATGTTTTAATTGAATTAAATATGAAATAGAAATGGAATTAGCATTCATGCGTACGTACAACTTACCGTCTCCATGAACGATGCATTTCATTTCTTAAATCTAAATGTTATATACTATTATAAATACATGTATATGATGGATATATATTATCTACATGATATCCAGATCGTGAATGTCATTCTAGATATAATGAACCTTTGACCACATGAAGAACATGTAATTATAAGAAGTCCATTTTTTACTCAAGTACCAAATATCGACAAAACGAACGTTATTAGTATAAATGGTTAGATAATGTTTATAACATGGTAATAAGTGATATAAAAGGAATAATAAACTTTAAAATGGTTCTTAAGAAATTATAAATTAACTTTAGTTTATTATTCAGGAGATTAAATAATGATCGATTCAAGTCGGACACATGGTAAGGGAGTTCGTCTGAATCTCCTTTCATTGAGGCATATTTAGTTTTATACACGACATTATTTTATAAGTTGTATAAACCCATTTTAATTTTCATTTCATTCAAAGGGAATATTTTTTATACGAAACATTTTACTAAATGACAAAAAGGAATGTTTTTTTAACATAAGCGATGGCAACGACCTTTCTGCCGCCGTGAGTATTATTTGATATTTTGCTTCCTTAACAAGCCAAAATGTTTTTTAAAAAATAAAAATGAATACCATATAATATTTTTACATATTTTGGTATTGAAAGTGATTTTTGAGAATGTATTTATTATTTCAATATCTTGAAATGATATTTTTTTATTGCAATGGGGAAATTTTATCTTTCCTTTATGCTTATGTTATGTGTTATGATCATGTTATAGTTCTTGGGCATTATTTATGTATACGGGTGGTTCTGTGATAAACCTTGCGCAGGTGAGCCTGATATAGCTCTCCAATGCATTGGATAATGTGGCGAAGGTAAACGTGAATGTTTTTACTAAGATATTATGGGAATATACTGTGATGGGTATTACAATGTAACTCCCTATGTGGCTGTGATAGATACAGTTTAAGTATGATATGGATGCCACAAGTTACCGTTGTAATTTATGATTTCTATGTGTTATTCATAAGTATTATGTTTTCATGAGGTATGTAAAAGAGTTTATGTTTTTTATGTATTAATGAACAAATGTTTATTCCGTTGTTTTATAACCCTTACTGAGATTTTTATGATCATCCCATGTTTTGAAATGTTTTCACAGGACTTAAAGATGAATAGGGTCAAGGATGAGATCAAGGAAAAGTCATACTGTTTAAAACCTGGAACTAGACATGACTCTTTTTTTTCAATAGATTTTATTTTACGAAAAAATGTATACTGGGTAGAATTTTCTACATGTAATATTGATGCTGTTATATAAATTTAATGACCAAATTCTCTAAAAATATTAACCTAAAAAGATCCTCAATGTGAATTATTCATTTAATTCAATATTATGTAATGTTTAAGGTCGGGTCCTTATAGTTGGTATCAGAGGTCTGTTTAGATAACTTTAGGAGTTGGGGTATTGTTAAATTAATATCCATAATGTAATTTATGTTAATATTGAAATCATATAGCATTTAAAGATTACCATGTTTCTTCTCCTAAGATATTTCTATGTTCAAAATTGTTTTCCACAGAGGTAACAAGGAACTATGTTGGGATGACATCAAGAGGAAGAAAACCTTCCAAATCAGCAACCAGAGATGGTCAGAATCGGAATAGAACAATTTTTTATAGTGATGGAATAGTTGAATCAGGCTACAAATGGTGGTGGTATCTATATATGAGATCGGGCAGATTAACAACAGATGAACATGTCAGTAGTGGAGAATTTCATGAGGCAACATCCCCCATAATTCAGAGTATCATCTGATTCGGTGCTAGGATAAGGGTGGATTAAAGCACAGGAAAAGATTTTTGATGTAATGGGTTGTTTATAACATCTAAAGGATAGTCTCGCTGTTTACCATTTTGAAGGTGAAGATGATTAGTGGTGGTCGATGGTGAAAAATATTAGGGATAGTGAGGATATTGATGCTCTTGATTGGGATGAATTCAAAGGTATGTTTCTTGAGAAATATTTTCCTAAGGTGGTTTGTCTAAGGATGGAAAAACAATTCCTGGAATTGTGGTAGGAGGATGACTCAGTGGTTTCTTATGAAGAAAAATTTAATTGAATGGAAAGGTATGATCCAAATTTCATACGAGATATTAATAGTAAAATCAACCGTTTTTACTCAGGATTAAATCCAAAGTATTGAAGGGCTTTAGCTTCTCATGAGTTCAAAAGTTTTGAGAAAATTGTTCTTTGTGAGGAGAAGGTGGAAATGGAGTTTTCCAATAATCAATTATTCATTGAAAAACAATAGAATAAGAGGCCGAGGTGGAAGGTGAAAGGGAATAACTCTTCAAAAAAGTCTGATGGTTGGACACTTAAGTTTACAGTTTGTGAAAATTGTTATAAAAAGCATGATGGGTAATGTCTTTTGAATTCTGGTAAGTGCTACCGATGTGGTAAAATGGGACATAAGGCTCATAAATTTCACTGAAAAAGATCAGGGTAATGGTAAGAAAAAATATGATTTACAGTCAGTAAAATGTTTTAAGTGCAATGAAATGGGTCATTATACAAATGAGTGTCCAAAAAAGAACTCAACCGAAGGAAAGCAGCCAAACTACTAGTAGAAAGTGGTGGTGAAATCCTTTGCAACTACTTCAGAAGATGTTGGGTCATCAAATGAAGTTGTATCAGGTACACTGTTTGTTTGTTCAGATTATAGAAATGTGTTGTTTGATTTAGGGTCTACACACTCTTTCATTTCCGAGAATTTTTCTAGTAAATTGGGAATTCCATCTCAAGATATGAATACAGAACATAAGGTAAAAACACCTTGAGGAAATGTTGAAACAAAAAGAAAACATAAAATCATTTTTGTTCTTGTGTGGGGAAAGAATCTACCTACAAACCTTATAGTTTTTCCTCTAGTAGAGTTTGAAGTTATTTTGTGTATGGATTGAATTTCTGTTTATCAAGCTAAGATTGACTGCAGATCTAAATAGGTTTCTTTTTAAAATGATTTTCAGTTTGTATACAAAAATGAACCCATGCTTTTGATAACATATCAGGAAGCTGAGAAACTAGCAAAATATGGAAATGAATGTTACCTTGCACATATTGTTGAAAACAAAGGAATTGTTCAGATTAATGATGTGCCAGTGTTAAATGAGTGCCTTGATGTTTTTTCTAATGAGTTGCCTATATTATATGTGAACATAAAGTTGAATTTACTATTTACTTAGTTCTTGATGCTAATCCAATTTTAAAACCCCCTTATCGAATGGCTCAAATTGAAATTTTAGAGTTGAAGAAGAAATTACAGGAGTTATTAGATAAAGTTTTCATTTTACCAAGAACATCACCATGGGGTGCTCCTGTATTGTTTGTTAAAAAGAAATATGGTTCAATGAGACTTTGCATTGATTATAGAGCATTGAATAACATCACTGTTAAGAATATGTATCCTTTTCCTCATATCGATGATTTGTTTGATCAGCTCCAGGGAGCTAAGTATTTTTCGAAGATTGACTTGAGATCGGGGTATCATCAGTTGAAAGTAAAGGAAGAAGACATTACAAAGACCATGTTTTGTACTAGATATGGCCATTATGAATTTTTAGTTATGCCTTTTGGTTTATCCAATGCACCTGCTGTATTCATAAATCTTATGAATAGAAGTTTCTGTGAGTTCTTGGATAAGTTTGTGGTTGTGTTCATTGTTAATATTTTGGTTTATTCCAAAAGTATGGAGGAACATGAAATTCATTTATGGTTTTTCTTGAAAACCTTAAAATAAAAGAGAATGTTTGTGAAATTCAGAAAGAGTGAGTTTTGGTTACAACAAATTTCTTTCCATGGTCACATTGTTTAAAAAAATTGTGTAACCGTTGATCTTGCTAAAACAAAAGTTGTTGAAGAATGACCAAGACCCACAAATATATCCTAGATCCGTAGTTTTCTTGGTTTGGAAGGTTATTACCGGAGGTTTGTTGAAAATGTAACATGGTTATCTAGTCGAATGATTAAGTTACCTCGAAAAGGTTTCAAGTTCATCTGGACCAAAGAATGTGATGATTGTTTTTAGGAATTGAAAAGAAGATTGGTGAATTCTCCAGTTTTGGCACTACCATCCAGAAATGGTGAGTTTGTTATCTACAATGATGCTTTGTTGAAAGGACTCGGTTGTGTCCTAATGCAGAATGATTAGGTAACTGCTTATGCTTCACGTCAGTTGAAACCTCATGAGTTAAATTACACTACACATGATTTTAATTAGCTGCTGTAATTTTGTGTTAAAAATTTGGAGGCATCATTTGTATGGAGTAAAATGTGAAATATATACTCACCACAAAAGTTTAAAGTATATATTTACTTAGAAATTATTGAAAATGAGATAGAAGAGATGGCAGATAAAGTTCAGTTGATTCATAAGCACATGAGAACAACTCAAAGCAGATAAAAAAGTTATACAGATAACCGGAGGAAGGATATTTCTTTTGAGGTAGTTGGTCATGTCTTTCTCAAATTTTCTCCATGGAAAAGTGTGATGTGTTTTGTTCAGAAGAGAAAGATAAGTCTAAGGTTCATTGGACCTTATAAAATCCTTGAAAAAGTTGAATCAGTTGCCTATAGAGTGGCTTTACCTCCAAGTTTATCCCAGGTACACAATATTTTTCATGTTTTGATGTTGAGAAAGTATATGCCAAATCCAACTCATGTTCTGAGCCTAGAGGTAGTTCAGTTGGAAGAGAATCTATCTTATGAAGAACAACTAGTCTAGATTCTTGACTGTAGAGAGAAAGTGTTGCGAAATAAGGTAATTCACCAGGTAATGGTTTTGTGAAAAAACCATAGGGTTGAAGAGGCAATGTGGGAATCTGAAAATGCTAAGAGGGATAAATAACCCCACCTATTTTGATAAGTGAATAAAAATTGCGAGGATGAAATTTCCAAAAGGGGGAAATGATATAACATCCTAGGTAAATGAAGAATAAGATATTTTCATATTTATTAATATATTTAAATTAAATATTAATTTTACTTTAAAGGGGTTCTAATGTTCGATAGCGTACCTAATACGCAACAACGAGTTTCTTTGAAATCTTACGTTGCACACTAATAATATAATATTTGTATTATAAATGGTTGTTAACACTAATCCATTTTTTTGGAAAGAATGAACAAAACAAACTATAATATGATTATACATGATTGTTAAATGTATTTAGAATTATCTAATAAAAAGGTAGAGGCTTAAAATATGAATGAATCTAATTTTAAGCATAATTTACATTAAAAGGTCGATTTACCACCTTTTAATGGAGAACCCTCTTTAAATCTAGTTTTGGTCATTTTTATATGTTCTATTTGACCAAATAAAATTCTTCTTTATATTTGGGACATCAAATTTTACTTTGTGTAAATTTTTTGGTATTTTTCGAATAAAGTTCATTTTTTAATGAATAGTGTAAAATATTGTATTTTAATTCAAAAGTACATTTTAATATAATTTATTTATATGGTTAGATTATATTTTATTTGGTTTTAAATTGTAACTAGAAGATATTTTTACCATTTAATCCAATTTTGGTCATTGGAATTAATTTTACTTTGAAATTGGACATAAACAAGTGTCAATCTTTTGATAGTTATTGTTTCTTAAAAACACGCTATTTGTTTTAACAACAAGAATTAATTTTAAATTAATTAATTCCACTATTATGTTTATAATTTGGTAAAATAGACATCATTTTTGAATTCATAATATCAATTATTTCTTAGGCTGATGTTTGGGTATTTTTCTGAAAAACATCAATTTTTGATGAATAGTGAAACCACTTAGTATAGTTAAAAAAACTAACTTTTTCATTTCAATGAAATTTTACCGCTTCTGTGAATTTAATTTCAAAAATCAGACATATATGTTTTTCATCAAGAAGTAAAATGTGGTTCAATAAGATGAGAATAATTTTTGGTGGATAGTAAGTTTTGACTTTTATTTACCACGGTTAAAGGAAAATAGGGTAATTCAAGTTAAAAAGAGTATTATAATAATTCAAAATTACCTTAACACATGTCTAAACCTTATTGGTTGAGTCATTTACGACCATGGACATCTTTGGGTTGATTTTGGGACCCCTTTGAGCCACTTGGGAGTCATAATGACAATATAGATTAATTAATTTAAAGAAAAGACAAAAATAACATAAACAAATATCTCTTTGTAAATTAATTTTTTACATGATGTTATATATGTTATATTTTTGACTATAAATATTCATTGGAAATATAAAAATATTTCCTACATCAGGGTATTTTTTTTATAATTATTAGACATCAAATAAATTAAATTATTTTTGACAAAATAATGATGCAGTATTTACCTCAGAAACAAATGATTTAAATAAATAAGATTATAATGATTAAAATATTATCCAAAACCTGTCCAATTCCTATTATAAGATTTTATTTCGACCACGAGTCATCTTATATTTAAGTTTAATGATTTTGGGACATTTTTAAACCTACGATATGTTTATAATAAAATAATAGTTTCACACTTTCCTAAAGATCCCCTCCTCTCCCTTACAAAAGGAGACCACTTCTAACCAATTCCTCACACCTCTCAAGCCATTTGGATCATCCAAACTCTACCCAATTAATCTCCCTACAACCCTATACTCCTCTTAGAATCCTTAACTTAGGCATAATGCACTTCAAGAAGTCTTTTTGGGTCAAACCAAAGTAAGTTACCCAAATTTAAGGTATCAGTTTCTCTTAAATTGTTTTATTTTATTTTATTTATCCAACCCCTTAAATCTTTTTATTCATTTCTTTTGTAACAAAACTAGTATCCTAAATATACTAGTATGTTGTTATGATATGTATTAGAACTACACTTACACACACCTCCATCTAATGGATGATGAACATAATGTTTTTGTGGATGGAAAACTAACGCCTCATGAAATGATGATTGTTCGATTATCTCCTACCGCCTCTCATGGTGGCCATTATGATGGAACTATATTTATATATGATATATATTATGTTTATTTTATTTATTCTTCTGTATTTTTTATAGCGTACCTTTATGGTTTCCATTATGTGTAAACACGATAATTTCATTAGAGGAAGTGCGGACTACCGCCCCTCAAAGTGATATGACTTGTTAATGCCATATGTGGGATGTCTATAGGATGGAGTTAATGATATTATATATGATATTATACTAGAATTATAATATAACTATTTATCATTAGGTTTTAATTCCATTAAATATGAAATAGAAATGGAAGTAGCGTTTATCCGTACGTATGTCTTACCGTCTCCATGAACGGTGCTTTTCATTTCTTACCTCTAAATGTCATGTACTATTATAAATACATGTATATGCGGGATATATATGATATATATGATATCCAAATCAAGAATATAATTCTGGATATAATTAACCTTTGACCACATGAACAACATGCAATTATAAGAAGTCCATTTTTGACTCAAGTACCAAATATCGACAAAATGAACGTTATTAACTTAAATGGTTATATAATGTTTATAACATGGTAATAAGTGATATAAAAGGAATAATAAACTTGAAGAATTTTCTTAAGCAATTAGAAATTAAATTTAGTTTATTATTCAAGAGATTAAAGAATGATCATGTCAATTCAGACACAAGGTAACAGACTATGTCTCAATCTCCATTCATTGAGGCATATTTAGTTTTATACATGACTTTATTTTATATGGTGTATAAAAACCTTTGATTTTTTATTTCATTCAAAGGGAATCATTTTATACGAATCATTCTACTAAATGAAAAAAAGGAATGTTTTTTTAACGCAAGTGATGACAACGACCTTTCCACCCCAGTGAGTATTATTTGATATTTTGATCCCTTAACATGACAAAATGTTTTTAAAAGGAAAAAAATAAATACCATATACTCTTTTTACATATTTTGGTATTGAAAATGATTTTGAGAATTGATTTATTATTTCAATATATTGAAATGATATTTTGTTATTGTAATGTGGAAATGTTATCTTTCCTTTATGCTTATGTTACGTGTTATGATCATGTTATGGTTCTTGGAAATTATTTATGTATATGGGTGGTTCAATGATAAACCAAGGGCGGGTGAGCCCAAGATAGCTCTCCAATACATTAGGTAATGTGACAGAGGAAAACGTGAATGTTTCTCTTAAGAGATTTAGAGAATATACTATGACGGGTATTCCAATGTAACTCCATATGTAGTTGTGATAGCTACAGTGTAAGTATGATATGGATTGCACAAGTTACCTTTATAATTTATGATTTCTATGTGTTATTCATATATCTTATGTTTTCATGAGGTAAGTAAAAGAGTTTATGTTTTTTATGTATTAATGAATTTTTTTTTCTTTCAATGTTTTATAACCCTTACTGAGATTTTTATGCTCATCCCATGTTTTGAATTGTTTTCACGGGACTTAAAGATGAATAGGGTCAAGGATGGGATCAAGAAAAAGTCATGCTGTCTAAAACCTAGAACTAGACATGACTCATTTTTTCAAGAGTTTTTATTTTATTAAAAAATGGATACTGGGTAGAATTGTCTACATATATTATTCATGTTGTTATGTAAATGTAATGAAAAAATTCTATAAAACTCTAAACCTAAAAAGATTCTAAATGTGAATTATTCATTTAATTCAATATTATGTAATGTTTAAGGCTGGGTCCTTATAGTGATGTGATTAATTTTTCACTAATGCTTTACAAGGATGGTAATAAAGATAAATCTAAAAAATATATGTGATAGAAATGAAATAATTATGAAAGTAATGTCATATTTAATATTTTTAAAAGAAAAGATATCATTTTAGTTCTTTCCTTTTCACTCACTTAAAGATGATAACATCATTCATGTACAAGTGGATTACCACCATCAGGGAGTGGGGTGACTTTATTTTAATCACGACAATACATGGATGATATATATAAGTGTATTTAATGATATAATATGATTTTTGTGACATTATAATCCTAATTTGAAGATAAAAAACTATTCAATCCTTTCTATAATGATTGTTGAAAAACAAAACGTTACCCATGTGTATTTACGGTATACCATCTTGATGAGCGTAGCACACTTCATTTCCCAAAACCAACTTTCATGATTAGTAATGAAGGTATAATTGATGTATAAATTTAATAATTATTTAATTATTATTATTTTGAATATGATTAAACTATATGACATGATCATGAACCATAACTTTCATGACAAATAACGATTTTGAAAACATGACAATTAATACTCGAAACAATGAAAAAAATGAATGATTAATAATTAATGAGTGATAATATGTTATAAAAGGACAATATATGTTATTATAAATATTAATATGGTTATTTAATAGTTTATCAACATGTTTAAAACCACTATATAAGAGGATAAATCATATTCCACCAGAAGAAGTGTGTGGAATGGGGCCTCATCTCAATTTATCTTTATTGAGGCATACTGTTTATTTTATGCGTGTAATTTATTTTATATTCTGTATATAATGACCCTTTAAAATTTAATATAAATATTCCTTCCAAATAAATGGTATTTGATGTTTCAATTTTCATTATTTCATCAATGGGGATTTGAATTCAAAATTATTAAGTGGTAAAGAATTTCATAAATCAGTTCTTTTCATTAGGGTATATTAATTCTTCATTGTATTTGATATTATATAATTATGTGTATATATATTATTTAATATATTGTGTTGTATATGTACCTATTTTATTTCTATTTTAATTTTACACACATAATAGATTCAATGAGTAATTATTACTTCAACATTATGCTCATTGTAATAGTTTATTTTAGCCAACGAGCCGGTACCCCAGTGGTACAGGCTTCTGTTTGGCATCAAAAAGACCCAGGATCAAATCTGGGTAGGGGGAATTTTTGAGTTACTATATCAGTACTGTAGCAAGGAAGTGTAGCAGTACTGTAGCAGCAGCAGAACTGTTGTAGTGGCAGAGGGACTATTGCAAGTACTGTAGCGATGGCTGTATTGTAGCAGTTACTGTAGCAGATCGGGTACTGTAGCAGTACTATTCACTGAGGGGTCCTTTGGGAAAAGAAATGGGCATTCAAGCCTTGTATTCCGGCCACTTGTCCTTGGGCCTTTGGGCTATGTAATGGGTCACCCTCTACCCAGTCTAAAGAGGTCTTTGCTTTAAATAATAAATCGAGGCTTCGTCCCCAACCTTTTAAAAAAAATAGTTTATTTTACAATATCATTTTAATCAAGATTGTCTATTATTAAATTTACCTTGGGGAAAATCACTTGATAATTTTTTAATAAAACCTTAAATTTTATTATACGATGTTTATTAATTAATATTTTTAGGTAATAATACATCTTTCCTACTCTTTGTTACTTAAAATAATTTGAAAATTTTTCTAGAAAATCAAACACCATTTCTCTCTTTAGTCAGAAATTCTATTTCTTATAATTTTATTTTTTATAAAAATGTTTTCAAAAATATTTTATACTTTTAAAATTGTTTCATTACTTAAATTTTTACTGATTTTGACTTTTAAGAAAAAAATTTATGGGATATTCATTTCTTTTTCAAAAAAAGGCCCATTTAGATTTTATTAAAAAATTGAAATGAATCTATGTCCTAACGTACTATACATGTATAAAAATTTCCCCCATAATTCCCACTCAATGTTTTAATGATTCAATTATAATTTTTAAATATTATTTTCAATTAATAATGTCACAACTGGTTTTTTTCTTTTGATGTCATGGTTTTGATCCTGTTCATTGAAAATCCTGATCCTTTTATTGGGTGTTAGGTGAGATTATTTTTGAGTTTTTAAATACCATATATGTCTAATCACCCTATTTTGGGTTCTCCATTTATTTTTTAGGAGTTTTTGGAGAAAGGGAGGTAACATCATGATTTGGGCCAACCATGAGCCCATTTCTGGATTTAAAAACCTATTTTGTTTGTTTTATAACTCATTTCTTGTTTTAATTTTTTGAGTCATTACACTTCCCACTTGTACTACACTGACATATTAAAACTACCATTTCCATTTTTAACCCTTATAAATTCGTAAGCATGGTGAAATGGGGTTACTTATTTTGGTATTGGGCCAGCCCATGGGCCCATTTCAGTTTAAAAAAAAATAAGTTTTTTCTTTTATATCTAATTCATTTTTTCATAATTTTTGGTGATTCCACCTATCAAACGGATCCAATACCCGTATACTCACCCCTATTATTGATTTTACCTCTTTTTAGCTCATATGTGTCACGGATTAAGGAAACCTATTCAATGTCTCTCAAATCATACAGAATTGAGAAGTTAAATTATTTTATCTATAAATCATTCCATCTGCACTCTTTTTTACAAAAAATCATCTTTCCCAGGTTCTTCGATTCCTTAGGAGACTCTCCATGATGTTTAAATCCATTACATTTTCTTTAATGATGAATATCTTATGGAAGGCTAAGATTTTTCTAGTTGAAAAGGTGGGATTCCTTCTTCTTTCTCCTCCCTCTTCTTCATCCTTTCATTATTTCTTGGTTTTATAATATTAACATGTCATCATTGACCTAGGGTCCTTCAATCCTATTATCTTTATTGGGGTTTTGTTCATTTGGGTCTGGGCATCATAGGTTTAGGGTTCATAAACCCTCGAATGGTGATATGGGGTGTGTGTTTCCATGACACTAAAGATTAGAGGTAGGATATCCCTTTCACATTCCTTTATCTTTTAAGATTCATCATTTTCCTATTGTTTTAATCTGAAATATATGATTATTATTATTTTTCAGAATTTGGATAATTTTCTTGGTGTGAAAAATGGTTGTTTAATCCTTATTTTGTGAAAGGTAATGTTGGTTTGTCATAAAAGTGCACACCAAGTGTTTGTTTAACAGTTACACTATCTTTTGAAACTATTTTGTGGGCTTTAGAACCTATTTTTTGGTATTTTGAATATTTTATATTATATTTTATAAAATATTTCTTTCAATCTGTTCTTTATTCCTTGTCAAGTTCTTAAAATAAATTGTTTTGTTTGAAAGGGCTAGTCATGTATTAAGTAAATTACCCTGTTGGATTTTATGAGTTATGTTTGATTTACTAATTATTAATTTGGATTTATAAATGAATTTTAAGAATGATAAATGTTATTTTATGGTCCTTATATGGCTTTCCTATTTGTATTTTGTTTTACAAACAATTGGGTTTTGGTTTACAACATGTTTTGGCCCAAGTTGTCGGAAAATGGCCCTTTTCACATCCTTATGAAAATGGTTGTGTTTTGAATATATAATCTAAATATTTTAAGTGATTTATGAATATGTTTTTCTTCTGTAAATGTTTTTTATACACATCCTTAATAAAAGTGAAATTCATAACCTGGTGAAATGATAGTTTTAAGAATGGCTTAAAGGCCCGTTTGGTATTTGATTTTTTTGTAAAAATGGTTTCAATGTGTATTTCATGTTATATCTTTTGAGAAAATTTTATTGTCCATGAAAATGATTTATTAATTGGATTTGTGGCTTCCAAATCTATTTTTTTATGTTATTGATGGGTTTTTGTCCATAAAAGAGCATTTTTGAATGGATTTTATATTTAAGGCATCGTTATAGTCATTGAAATTATTTTACGAATATTTTTAGAGGTTTATTGATTCAAGAAAGAAATGTGAAGTATGTTTGTGGGATATTTTTGTGTTTATGGTTTGGTAATGTAATTTTTATGTGGAAAGTGTATTTCATAATATGTGTAACAAGATTGAGCAGAAAAGCGAATCTTGCATATCTAGGTGGTCAGACGTGTACTAGTATGCTAGTGATTGCTTGGGGTTTGGCTCCTATTTCACGTTACAAGTTTAAAGATGAAAAAACTAACTAAAATGTAATGATGATGATGTTGGGGTACCACTAGGTTATGGGTATGTTCCCTACTAGTGGCTCGTGTGCAGGAGAACATATATTTATTCTGGTTACTTTCACTAAGATATGAGGTACCTGAGGCTCACAACTAACTAGTTCCTAGGGGTGTTCTTGTGACTTGTGCTCCTTGGATATTTTGTACTCACTATACACATACAGTGTGTTTGGTTGGTAAATACAGTAGTGTGTGTAATTTATTTAATATTTTAAATTCTATAAAGCGACCATCTTTAAAACTATTTTCATTTTGAAGTTGCACCTCTTTGAAAATTGTACCGATCATTCTTGTTTATAAAACATGAATGTTTTTATCTGGTAATTTTTTTTATAGCATGTGACCTTATTTGGAAAACATACCTTTATATATTGTATTTAAAACTTTAAATGGATGTTTATTTTATTTTAAAGGATGTTCATTGGGAATATAATATCAAGATAACCTTCTGAGTTTTAATTCTCACGCCTACATTCTTCTTCTATTTTTAGCCCTTGTGCAGGTTTTAGCTTGAGTTTGATCGCCTTGGGAGATGTGTGATCATTATGTTTGAGATTTAATAGAAGGTTCACATGGAGTTAGTTGGTTACAAGGTTTGGTTAGTTGTGTTTTTGGTTTAGTAGTACTTTCAGTTTCTTGTACAAATAATGTTCAGTTGAGTTTTTATATAAATGAATTTTCAGATATCAATTTCTTTATGTGGATTGTTTCATTGTATATTTATGGGTGAAATTGTTCCCTTGTGAAGTCTATTGGTTCCCTTTGGTGCTTGTCACCATCCCGAGAGGATCAGGAATGCCTCTCGGGACTTGTCGCGAGCTGGCCCTTGTGTTCGGTTCTGGGTCGACTCAGGATGGTTCATGACAAAATGGTATCAGTGGAGGTCATCTCTTAGAAGAAAACTCTTTTTATAGAACCCTTATTATTTGGGGGTTATCAAGGTGTATGGAGTTAGATTATTGGAACGTGATGGGTAAGTGCAAGAAGAGTGTCGCGAACTCTTTCTCATTCTGATCCTCAGGTTTCCATGGGATGTCTGGTTTTATTTGTGTGTTTTGTTCTTGTGGATTGTTTGGTGTTGGGATATCAAAAAGGGAGTATAACTAATAGCCTCTATGAGCTCTAAGGGCATGAAAATCCATGTGGAGACTAGGGAATGGTTCTAATAAGTCTCTCTGTGTTGATGTTGTGTTTGACATATGGCCGTCAACCATATGGTCAAGTCACCCACCGACAATAGTTTCTTTTTTTATTCTCTTGGACCATTCTTGAATTCTGTATTTTGGTTTTGAAAATCCTTGAGTGAGAATTGTAAAAATTAGTTTTAAAGGAGTTTTTGGTTTGTGAAAAGTGGAAAAGGGGGTTTCAAAAATTGAATATATGAATGGTTTTGGAAGGTTGTGATTTTTGTGAAACAATGTTTTGGGATGAAATGGAAATGATTTAATGGGATTGGATTTTACCTAATCAAAACTTGTTGTTTGTTGAAATAAAATTATTTGAAAGTTTGATTCATTTTAAGGTGATTTTGAATATTTTTATGAATATGGTGTTTTTGTGATGTTGAAAATGGTTTTAATATGATAAAATAGTTTTGTAAATTAGTTTTGAGCGGTTTTTGTTTTACTATAAAGGGTATTGGTCTCAAAGGCCATCAGATTATGAAAAGATACCTTGCTAAATTTCAGAAAATGGGAATTAGTTGTTTGGAGTATCTTAATTGTTTTAAAAAAAATTTAAAATGAATATGCGTATGTTTTTTTAAGAAAATGTTTCTTGATTAAGTGTGATATGTTTTGTGAAATCGGAAAAGGGTTTTTTGACTTAGTGGTTGGTGTTCCAGGTACATGATTTTCGGAATTATGTTTTTTTCCTTTATCCTTTGGTGTTGTCATGGGTGATCACATAAATGGTTTTATTTATATCTCGAAATATGACCTTTATGGCATGGTGGTTGGGTTCTTGGGTTGGGATGGAAATGTGAAAGTTTGTGAGACTTGATGAAACACCATTGGTGAATGTGGAAACCCACCAAGTTAGTATGTTTTTTAAAAGTGTTTTGAGCTGAAAAATTGGGGTGTTTGTATTGAACCGACAGTTATGTGTATGGTTTATCCTATGTCTTAGAAGTGTTGTTTATTCGGTATGATTTCTTATGATTTATAATTCATACTTTTGTTGCGTCTTAAGATGGGATCTAGTTTGTGGATCGGTCTTTGGGAAATGTTTAGTGGGTTTCTAAAGATGTGTTGGATATTGTGATGTGGCCATGGATGGTTCTACATCGGTAAGCCTTCCAGTTGATCAACCTAAGGATTTGTTTCAAATAATAAATCCACCTCTTAGAATAATAGCTAAACATGTTTTTTGAAATAGAGAGCTATCTAGGATCGATTTAAAGTTCCTTCACATTATGGTGATTCTTGCAGTTGTAGTAGTTGTGATTAATGATGTTTAGTGGGTGTTTTTGGGTTCCTTGTTCATTTTTCTCTGTGTTCGGAGTGAGAGAAAATAGTGTTGTGTATCTCCATGTTCTTGTTTGGTTAAAATGTGTTGTTGAGAAAGAGTGTTTTATGGTGTCTCTTGATCTTTTGTTTCTTACTGGGATTGTTATGTGGTACTGCTTTGAACTAAGGGATGGAGTACAAGTTAGGGATTATCAAAGCCTGAATGCGAGTCAAGATATGCTTCATCCATCAGATCTCCTGGCATAGGTTTCGGAGTGAATTTGGCATGTAGTCAAGAGTCCTAGGATTGTGGGAAGTATTTCCAAGGCCATACCTCTACCATTTCAACGAGGTAGTTACTTTGTTTCTTTTCTGGTTTCAATGGCCCAATGATTGGGTCCCCTTCCTTCCCCTCTCTAATTAGTGGGGGTTTGGATCCATGCAGAGAGAGTTGGCCCAGTTCTTGGCACCTCCATTCGAGGGTGGGTGGATTAAATGTTCATGTTGTGTTCCTATCATCTTGGGTTGGTAGGTTTTTTTAAAGATAGTTTTGGTGGGATTGTGTGAGTGAGGCCCGATTCTAGCTCATGTTGAGCTCTTGTTTGTTCGTCGTAAGTCGATTTCTAAGGGTGGGGAGACCCTCCACAGGCCTCGTTGATTTTTTTCTCCTAAGAACTTATCTAGTCCTAGTTGTTTCTTAATAGTGGGGAGTCCATCCCGTAATCTATTCGAATATTTTGTTTTCATGAGTTATCTTTGGTTTGGTTGATTTTTGGGTTCATTGTTAGAAGGCCCAACAACTGGGTTCTTGGTTTGGTTGTGGTGGTAGTGACTCGATATTTCAGTTGATTCTTAAGAAGTGGGTGAGAGTCGGCGTTTTAGTTGAGGTAAGAGGATTATGTTTCATAATGGTTGATGGTTTTTAATTGGATTAGTAGGATGGACCATATATATAATGAATTCTTAGGTGTTTATCAATCAGCTGTAATGTACTATGTCTTTCCGTGGGTGGAAAGCTTTAATGGTGGGAAGAATTGCCACACCCGATTTTTTTTCTTTTCATGTCATGTTTTTGATCTGGTTCATTGAAAACCATGATCTTTTTATTGGGTGATGTGTGAGAATAATTGGGAGTTTTGAACTACCATATATGTCCAATCACCCTAATTTGGGTTCTCCATTGTTTGATTAGGAGTTTTTGGAGAAATGGTGGTTACATCATGATTTGGGCCAACCGTGATCCTATTTTCTGATTTAAAAATATATTTTGTTTCCTTTATAATTAATTCATTTGTTTCATCATTTTTGACTCATTCCACTTTCCACTTTTCTTACACGGACATATTAAAACTACCATATCCATTTTTAACTCTAAAAAAATTGTAAGCATGGTGAAATGGGGTTACTTATTTATGTATTGGGCTAGCCCATGGGCCCATTTCCTATTCTAAAAACAATAAATTGTTTCTTTTCTATATAACTAAATTTTTAATATGTTTTAGTTATTTTAAATATAAACCAAAAAAATACACCTATACTTACCCCCATTATTGATTTTACCTCTTTGGGGTTTATATGGGTAGTAAATAATGGAAAACTTCTCAATGTCTCTCAAATCATCCAGAATCGTGAAAGTAAATTTCTTTGTCCATAAATCATTCCATTTGTACTCTTTTTCCCAAAATTTATCTTTCCCTGGTTATTACATACCATAGGAGACTCTCCAAGATGTTTCAAGCCATTAACTGTCCCCTAAGGGAGGATATATAATAAAAGACGAAGAGTTTTCTAGTTTAAAAGGTGAGATTCCTTCTCATTTCTCATCCCTCTTCTTCCTCCATTCATTATTTCCTGGTTTTATAACCTCCAATAGTCATTATTGATCTAGGTTTCTTCTATACTATAATTTTTGATGGTTTTTTTGTTTGTTTGGGTCTGGTCCTCATAGGTTTAGGGTTTTTAAACACTCAGATGGTGATATTGGGTGTGTGTTTCCATTACACCAAGGATTTGAGGTAGGATATCCCTTGCACATGCCTTTATATTTTAAGATTCATCATTTTATTATTGTTTTCATCTGATATATATGTTTATTATTATTTTTCAACATTTGAATAATTTTCTTGGTTTTCAAAATGGTTGTTTAATCCTTGTTTTGTGAAAGGTAATGTTGTTTGGTCATAAAAGTTCACACCAAGTGTTTGTTTAAATGTTCCATTATCTTTAGAAACTATTTTGTAGGTTTAGAACATGTTTTTTGATATTTTGAATATTTAATAGTATCTTGTATAAACTATTTCATGAAATTGGTGCTTTATTCATTGTAAAGTTCTTAAAATAAATTGATTTGTTTAAAAGGGCATGTCATGTATTCGGTAAGTTGCTCGGTTGGATTTTATGTGACATGTTTGATTTAAAAATTATTTATTTGGATTTATAAATGAATTGGAAGAAATATAAATTTTATTTTTGGTTCCTTATATGTATTTCCAATTTGTAATTGGTTTTACAAAAAAATGGGTTATGGTTTATAACATCTTTTTGCTCGACTTGTCGGAAAATAGCCCGTTTCACATCCTTATAAAAATGGTTGTGTTTTAAATATGTAACCTGGATGTTTTAAGAGATTTATGAATGTATTTTTCTCCTATAAATGGTTTTTTATACACCTCCTTACTAAATGTGAAATTCATACCTTGGTCAGATGATAGTTTTGAGAATCTCTTAAAGGCCCACTTTGCATTTATTTTTTTTTTGTAAAAATGGTTTCAACGTGTATTTCATGATATATATTTTGAAACAATTTTATGGACCATGAAATGATTTATAAATTGGTTTTGGGGATGAAAAATCTGGTTTTTATGTTATTGATGGGTTTTTTGGCCTTAAAAGTGCATTTTTGAATGGATTTTATGTGGAAGGCCTCGTTATACTTCTTTAAATTGTTTCATGAATCTTTTTAGAGGTTTATTTATTCGTGAAAGAAATGTGAATCATGTTTTTAGATGTTTTTGTGTTTATGGTTTGGTAATGTAATTTTTATGTGGAATGTGTATTTTATAATATATGTAACATGATTGATCATAAAAGAGAATCTCGGGTATCTAGGTGGGCAGACGTGTACTAGTATGCTAGTGATTCTATGGGGTTTAGCCCCTGTTTCACGTAGTAAGTTTAACAATGACATCACTAAATAAACTATGATGATGATGTTGGTGGTGGAACACTAGGTTATGGGTATGATCCCTACTTTTGGATCGTGTGCATGAGAATGGATATTTATTATGGTTACTTTCACCGAGATATGAGGTACTTGGAGATTACAACTAACTAGTGACTAGGGGTGTTCCCGTGACTTGTGCTCATTGGCTATTTTGTACCCACTGTCGGCATACAGTGTGTTTAGTTGGTAAATTCAGTAGTGTGTGTGATCTTTTTAAAAGTGTAACTTCTTATAAGAGGCCCTCTTTAAAACTATTTTTATTTTGAAGTTGCACCTCTTTCAAAATAGTTACTGGCATTCTTGTTTATAAAACATGCATGTTTTTGTCTGGTAATTTTTTTATATAACATGGAACCTCATTAGGAAAACATAACATTATATCTTGTATTTAAAACTTGAAATTGATGTTTCTAATATTTTAAAGGATTCTCATTGGGAATATAATATCAGGATAACCTACTGAGTTTTAATACTCACGCCTATAGTCTTCTTGTCTTTTTATCCCTTGTGCAGGTTTCATCTTGATTTTGATCGCCTTGGGAGACGTGTGATCATTATGTTGGAGAGTGACCATAAGGTTCACATAAGGTTAGTTGGTTATTAGGTTTGGTCAGTTGAGTTTTTGGTTTAGTTGTACTTTTAGTTTCTTGAAAAAATAATGTTCTGTTCAATTTATATATAAATGTATTTTGGGCTGCCCATTTCTTTCTACTATTTGTTTGATTATTTATATATGGGAGAAATAGTTCCCTTGTGTACTCTATTTATCCCCTTGGTCCTTGTCTCTAACCCAGGAGGACTGGGAACGCCTCTCGGGACTTGTCATGTGCTGGCGTGACCGGTTCAGGGTCGACTTGGGCTGGTTCATAATAAAAACTATCATAAAGATGTTATTTGAAATTTTTATTTTATAAAGTAATTTTCTAAACAAAAAATATATTTTCCTCAACAAGGTTTTTAAATTTGTTTTTAGGGTATTTAAATTAATCAATTAAAACAACCATTTATTCTTACTCCAATAGATATATGTTGGATTGATTGAATTATTATTATTTATATGAATGGTATATAATCATTTTAACCCAGGAAATTAATGAAATTCAAATTCTTAATGAATTTTTTTATAGTTATTAACATTACCTTAAAATATTAACTTTTTTGTGATCATTTGACATTAAATTCCCCTTAAATACCCATATTAGTTATCCTGGATATGTCAATTTCATAAACCATATATCATTTTAACATATGGTTTTCTACATTGAAATATATTTATTTATCTAGGGAAATATCGTTAAATTTTTATTTATTACTGAATACATATATTTGATGATAATTAAAATTGTTCATGAATAAAATTTATTATTCGATATATTATGAAGGATTATAACATGCAATGTTATGTGGGACCCAGTTATAGATAGCCCATCGATGAATCAGTAGGTCTCATGAGAAGAAGAAGTGTACTATAATAAAATAGATTTTTTACCTATAGTTTTAAACCATCTTGTGAAGGGTCTAGATGGTAGACTTATCCTGTACCTAAAGCATGGTGTCCAATAATTAAGAATTATCTTCATTAAGAATTTAGTTATTATTATCCATGATATTTTTAGAATTATATTATCTATGGATGCATTTATTTTTCATTTTGTTGACTAAATTGAATGTTATTAGTTATTTACCATTCCATATTGATCATGTCAAATCTATTAATGATTGTAAAGTTAATTAAATGGTTTGTGTGTTGCTTTATATAACCTTAAATATTGATCATGACTTATCATATCATGATAGTGATGTTTTTTATATGTAATTTATGTTTAACTATTTACCTTTCTATATTGATTTTTCTTATTTAATTATGATATATTTTCTTATACCTAACCCTTTATGAGTATTTGAGAACGCCCTTATTTTTTTCTTTACATAGGAATCCATAATGTGTACTTTTTTTGATATGAAAGGATATAATAGAGGGAATAATTTTATTCCATAAATAAAAATACTTCCTATATTTTTTTTTTCAAAGTTAATATGATATTCACTTATGTATCTAGTTTACCAAGACTACCAAACTATTATGTCTTTCAGGATGAAATTCCTTGTATATTATGCTAATTTAACAAATAAGACATTCTTTATGAGTTACTAGGGTCAAGGTAAGTATAATAATAGAGTAATAATGTTATTACTTAGTTATTATTAATTTGTTTAATCAAATTTGAATATATTTTTACAAATAAGAAATAATACATTGAAAAATGAGATATGTTAATTCATGGACGTGGTTATCCGCACAATGAATTGTTAAAATTTTCAATTATAAAAGAAATAGAGTGAAATGAGGTGGATTAAAATTTTCCCATTAATAACCATTATTATATTATATATTTTGTATTTATTCTTCAATTTCAACATTTTAATCTGTGAAGAGAGGTGATGGTGGAAATGCTATTCATCAGTTCGTGTAGGTGGTTGTCTTCACAACTTATGAGTAACCTTTTCATTTTTATAAATAGAATTGGGGAATGGTGGTTAATATTTACTACCTCATCATAATAATATTCAGTATATAAAAAATAATTATTTTATTATATTGGTACTAGGAAATTATAATTTAAAATTATGATATAAAGGAAAAGAAGTTTGGAAAAATGATTACTCACATTGAGCAATTTTGTTTTCCCTTAGGATACACTTTATAAATGTAGGGATTAAGAAAACCTATTATAATAATAAGACAAATGAATTGACAGGTTAATTTAGGGGATGGAAAATATAATATTTTCATAGGGAATCAAATTTATTTGAGTGTTTGTTAAGGTGTGGTGAGATGACCCTTTTATATGTGGTGGGAACAGAATTTTTATAAATATTTAAAATTAATATAAAGATATCACTTTTTTATAGGTCAAGAGTCTATGAAAATAGAAAAGAAATATAGTATTGGATGAGAAAAAGTTTTAATCCCTCATCCATTGATTTTCACATATATTTTAATCAGGAATTTCAGTCCTTTACTCTTATATTTTTAACTTTTACCTTATTTGGTTTCAACATAAACTAATTTCTATGAAAGTAGACAAATATTAATTATGTAAAATAAAATTGCCTTTATTAAATAAATTTTTTCCACTAATTGGATATATAAAATATATTTTATCAGATAAAAGTTCTATATATAAGAAAACATAATTTAATATTTAGTGCATATTACATGTAAAAACCATTTTTTAAAAAGTTAATTTTTATGATTATGATTTATGTGTAGGTAAAAATTATAAAATATTTTATTTTCATTATTTAAATGGGTTTATTGTGAAAAAAAATAAATATTATGTGTATTTCACATCATTCCAAAACTGAATTTTACAAACATTATTTTATTTAATGAAAATAACAAAAATTATTTTATTAGAAAATGTTACCTATGTTGTTGAGCATAGATTTTATAAATTCATAATAGTATTTAGAAATATATAGTGTCAATACATAATATAATAAAATTTTAGTTTTATTTTAATATATATGTAATTATATAATAAAGGTAAAAATATATTTTCAGGGGAAATTTATAGAAGAAATACTATTAGGAAGTGATTAGTACTCACGTTGAGAGTTTGAACATTATCTTGGACTACCACATTGAAATGGATGTTCAAGGGATTTTACAAGGATAAATGGTTTGAAAATAGTTATATAAGGATACATAGGATGTAAAATTAGAAAAGGTTAATGAATAATTCTAATTTTATAGCGTATATAAAGGGGGTGGGAGAATTGTCCTTTTATAATACAAGAGAGTAGATTTTTGGTAAAAATATTAAAGGATAAGTCACTATTCAAGGAAAGTGGGTGTAAATGTGGAAAATGATGTTATATTAATATTTTTGGGACATTCCACCTATTTTCCACCCATACTAAGACATTATTTAAGTGATTTTAGACTTTTTATCCATAATTTTATCTTTTCAAAAAATTTACCAATACTATGATAACTTTTTTTATTCTTTGAAATTTATTTTAATAAGTAAAAATAAAATTACCCACATTATACTATTTTAAAATTATAATTTCATATTTTAAAATTACTTTTGTAGATTATATTTTTAATAATCAGAAAAATAAAATTTTAAATGATAAATGTATAAACTATAAAAATAGCGTTAGCAAATAATATTACGTCAGTTTTAAAATATAAAAGATTAATTTTTAAATTAAACCTAATATTATTAATTGTTAATTTTTTTAAAAAAATATATATATTTTTATGAATTTTATTTCATAAACATTCAAGGCACGCTTATATACTAATGATGTAATAATAATAAGACATTTGTAAAAAAACATTTTTAATATTTCTTGAACTACTACTCATTATAGAAAATTCTAGAAAAATCATCCATAAGTAATATTTTTGATGAATATGTAAGTAAAATGAATATTATAAAATTAAAATTCTAAAATGTTTCTATTTAATGTTTAATTGGAAACATAATGTATAATGGAGAACATTTTTTATTGGAAAATGACCTTTTCTATTCATAATTATACATAATCTTATTTCCATTAATTATTAATTGAATTTGTTATAATATATTATTTCTATAAAACTGATATTTTATCATTAATAGAAAATAATAAATTTATTTTATATAAATAAAATTAAATGGGTCCTAAAATCTAATTGTTAAAAAAATTAATTTTAAGTAAAAAATGATCTTATTATTTATTTAGATATATTAATTGAATTATATCAAAGTATTGATATTTAAAAAAACCCTTTATTTTTATTTATACATAGATTAAAAATGTGTAAAATTCTATTTTTACTCACAAATTTAAGAAATAAATTACAATTGAAAAATTTAATACCATTTAATATTTCATAGTAAATTGTATCACGATTTATTGTGGTTTGGTGTTTCTTATGATTAGGTCTATTCTACATATTATTAATGGAAAATTTATACCCTATAAAAAATTGAAGAAATAAATTGAAATATCATAATAAAATATAAAAACTCATCTTGTAATAACCGTAATCATAAACGAGTCATTATGACCAATGAAAAGAAGTTGATTTAATAAAACCCCTTACATTGTCAATATCATATGAATTAAAATGCCATTAAATGTATAAAGTTTGATGAATTTATACATCCATTATATTTCATGAAAATGTATAATAAAATAAACACATGGAAATTATATACTACTTAAAAATTAATCAATTGGTTAATATGAATTATATCTCAATGAAATAAAATTGTGAATAAAAATCATTTACCATAAATCCTCCATATCCAGACATTCTCTAACCTCATGTATAAATAAAATAAATATAATAGTCTCCTATTTCATAACCTTATCCATAAAAATAAATTTTTATAGATTAAATTTATAATAATTTATAAATGATAAATTACTTAATTTTATTTTATTTCCATCATCATGTCTTATTATATTTGATTGTTTTTTTAATACCAATTTTCTTATGGTGGAATCACATCGTTGTTATATATTCAAATTGAATCATTAAAGTTTTTTTATAGGTCAATTTTTTTATAACTATTTAAAATATTATTATTTCATGTAAAATATATATTTTTTATGATTCGTGACGATAACGACACTGGTGAGTTTGTTACAGAAATTATAATGAACAAAAGAGAGGAAGAATACTAATAACTTTAATAATAATATAACTATTACATAATCATAAAACAAAAATTATTTCACCATTAATATCCAATAACATTGTAATCAATGTTTCCATATTCATCCATGATATAAAATTATATCATTGACATAATCAGTGGTTAAACTGAACCAAATAATGTAATGATATTCTCTATGAATGAGTGTGGTTATGAAATTGATTCTTTTATCATTACATAATTATTAGATATAGTTAGTGATATTATTTAATATTTTTATAGTGGTGACTAATATTTTAAGATTGTTTTATAAATATTAAATAACTAGATGAAAAATTAAATGTGTCACATTCCTGGCACCGATAGTCTCCCACACGCACGTGGGACACATTTTGTAAATAGAATATAAAGTCTGTAGTGATTAGTATATATTTTTTTTATTAAAAATGATTTATCTACCATATTTATTCATTAAATACTTACTTTTAATAACACTTTTATATCTGTTATGAAAAAAACACATCGTTTATGGGGTGGTAGTCTACACGTTAGAGAAATGATATTTTAATTTTTTAGGTAGTAGGAAGGATAAACGAAAATGGATATTCCATTAGTATAAAAATATTTAAGAAAATAAATATTATTTATGTTACCAAAAACTCATAGATATATTAGGTTTGGGGTGATATAAGAAAATAAAGAAATAAGATAACTCAATTATGAACATTAAATCTCCCTTGGGATATTATCCCATGAGTAATACTTTAAGGCTCCATATCATCTAATTTTGGAATAGATATAGAAAGTTGGAATAAGTGATCCCATTTAAAAATAAATAAAATGGGAATTTTAGAAATACCAAACACTTTTTTAGTAATGAAAGAAATTTATTCAATAGTCATTATTTCTAATATAGGAAATGATAAAGTGTGGGGTGAGATAAAGATGAAAAATCACCTACTATAAAATTTCACAAATGTTTTAAACATGTTTCAATAATTTTACCATTATATTTTTACATTTAAATGTTTTTGTTTTTACCATAGAAACTAGTTTTTACTAAGTAATTAATATAATATAAAATATAAATGATAAACCATATTAGAAAATATTATGTTTTAAACCTAAATTTAATCTCTATATAATATAATTAAATTTATGAATAATATAATATGAACTTCTATAATAAAAAATTCAATATATTGTAAACCCATGTTGTATGAAAATGATCTTTCATAATTCACTATTGTTAAACGTATAAAAAATTAGTTTCCAATTAAATGATGGATAATGTATTTGTATATATCTGTAAAAATCAAATAAAAATAATTATATAAAATGGATTAATTTAATATATTATATAACCTTAGTAAAATAATTATTTTAAAATATCTCATCCACTATTATCAGTGTCATTAACATTGATCATAATACATAAAATTTTATGCCTGAAAATAAAATTGACCTTATTACATAATATGAACATAGTCATATAAAATATAAAATCCATTTTGTTAGTTGTAATTTTTATGGGTGATTAAACCTAATTTTTTTATAAGTGAATAAGAATAATTTTTGGGTAAAATATTATTTATTTTTCCAAAACCATAATTATGGGTTTTATAATTTCAATATATTATTTTAAAATTACTAATTTTACAGCTTAAATATATAGTTTTCATATAAAAAATTACTTTAATTTTTAGTTATAATTAATTTTTAATAATGTTATAAACATCATGGTAATTTTTGAAACTGCATTTTCCCCAATCACTAAAAAACAAAATATTTTAGAAAAATCCACAATATAAATCCAAATATAATATTTTCATTAATAATAAAAAAAGTTCTAGTTTTTTCAAATTTAAATTGTAAAATTTATAAATTTAACTATTTAAAAAAACCTAAAAATATAGTGAGAATTGTTTTTATCGGAAAATAAATTTTTAAAATTGAAAATTATTCTTACTATTATTTCATATTAATTACTATTTAGATAAGTTTTATGTTATAAATTTCCAAAATATATTTTATATATTTATTTTAATAAAATTAATAAATTAAAAATTAAATTTTATAAAAAATAAATTCTCTTGAATAAAATATTGTCGTTAATTTCACCAATGCATTATTAAATAAATGTTATTTTTTATTTGAAAGTCAAAATGTAAACTATTTAAAATAAATGTGATAAATAATTTATTACATTAATATCTACATGATTATATGAAACTAATTTCAATTTACATATCCCCTCAGTATCTCCACATAAGATCTATGAATAGTGTAAGCTTTGTTTCTTGTCGCTGGTGGTGATTCTGCTAGCATATATCTAACAGAAATTTCAATGATATGGGATTTCTTAAACTTATGAATTATATCATACCAGTATTATTGGAGATATTCTTAGGCTTAGTCTAAGGAAGGCCATAGTTATTATACATCATTTACAATCATGAAAAAATGATCTTCATAAGGGATAATTCCACTACCATGTGTCATTTGATTATTTTTTGTTGATAGTTTTTATAATATGGTTACTTCCTTTTGTACCTTCTTTTTTAACAGCAATATTATAATGAAAAAAATTATTTATTTTACTTTAATGTGTATTGGTTATATTTTAGTTTTGTATTTCCTATGAAATATAATATTCAATCCAGTTTGTTTTAAAAAATATATAATAAAATATTGGGGTGTTTCATTCTCCCCCTTATCAAAGTTATATCCCTATAATTTGAATTGCTACTCAATAATAAAATGAGAAAAAAAATCCATTCCTCAAGATTTTATTTATAATGATGTTTCATGCTCATTAACTTATTTATGGCTATTGAACTCATATTTTCCATTGTAATTGGAAAATAATAAATATTGAGTCTATCTCTGCAAATTTTGAGTTAAGTACCCCTCCTTATTCAGTGTTAAGAATTATGTATTAGGATTAATTTTTTATCTGTATTTTATAATTATATTGGTACTAATAGGTTATTTTGGATTAATTTGGGGTTTTAATTTAAATTTTCCTATCTTGAAAATTTCTATGGTCTCTATTTAGAGGGAGTTAACCCATTCCCAATTAAAAGTTAAATTATACTCAATAAAGGGTAATAATATTTTATATGAAGATTATATATTATTGAAGAGTTCTAGACTTGGGACACAATTAAAATACAACTACAAATATTTATTATTAATTCCACATCAAATCATCAGGATAGTAATTTTATGTTCTTAGGAATCATCCAAGGTATAAAATAGTAAGTAGAATAAAAAAAATACAATACTAATACTTTTTGAGGGTATAATCAGTGTTCCTGACCACAAATCATTTTAAAGACCCACTTCTTTAATTATGATTACATAAGTTTTACCTTTTTCCCATGGACTTGGATGTTTTTATTCCTATTAGAGAAACCCAAGCATAACATTCCAAGTTATTACATAATCATCAAAGATAATATTTTATTATGAAGACAAACAAACCGGAAAAACAAAAAAAACATTCAAACATGTGAAACAAGCAGCCTAAGTAGGTCTAAAATATTGCAAACCAAGGGAATCCCCTATGATCAAATTGACCCCTTCGGGCTTCATGGTGGAAAGATCATGCAAACAAATCGGGTCAGGACCAAGGACATCCATAGAAGCAAGGTGATCTGCCACTTGGTTACCCTCACGCCAGGAGTGACTGATTTTGGTTCAATTATCAGGCATATCTTTTCACCTTTTGATAATGTAGAGAATGGACCAAGGATGGGATCATATATCATTTAGGACATCGTGGAGAATTTTAGAATCTGTTTCAACCTCAAAAAGATCAAGACCATTCTGATGAAAAAGGGTAACCCCTCTGAGCATGGCCTTAGCTTCGGCCTGGGGAGAAGATCCATTGCCTAACCTGGAGGAGAAGGCCAGAAGTACCAAACCCATGAGTCTCTAACCACCCCACCCCTGCGCAGGACACCCATGGAACATGACCCATCAATGTTGAATATTCAATAAATATCCTAGAAAAACATACCAATGAAATGTAAATGATTATTGTACATGAATATTTTATATATTAAAGTGATATTTGAATATAATATTCATCATCTATAACATTATTATTTTCATAAGGTACCCTTATAGATATATCACACATAGTACCCTTCTTTATAATCAAGAAAAAAATTGAAACATAAGAATGGGTGTTCTTAGAAGCCCAGTATGGGTTAACATGGGGGAAATTAATAAATGGTCATATGTATGAATATCTTGAGAAAAGGGGTTTGAAAAAATTATATTATAAATATAAAATCATACCAAATAATTCATATATCATAATCCTGAGTCATGGAATAAAACATTAATATGACATAATAAATGGAATTCCTAAAAAAATAACCCATGAGCCATGAGCCAAAATTATCATCATATCGACATGTCATAACAATTTTTCATTATAATAGGAATATAAAAAATTTCATATGTCAAGGTTTACTATCAAGACCATCATATATTATAGGTTGAGGCATCACCACCTATTTCTTATAACATAGTAGATGTGACATCACCACTTGGTCCTCATATCACTGTGGATCTGGTATATATATATATATATTTTCCATAGTTTATCAAGTTTATGAACTCATTTCCCATAGTTATTTGATGATATATAAGGCTTTACAAAATAAATTTTAGGAACATGATGTAACCATCATTATTATAATGAAAACCATACATGTGTGTACTACAAGATAATAAACCATTCATCATTTCTATATATCATAACTTATGGAAATGAAATGTGTCACAGAAAGATATCATCATAAAATAATTAATGCATAGAAAATAAATGAGTCTAATAGAATCATAAAAAACCATTAAATGAATGAAATTATATTATACCATAAAATATTAACTTCTGTAAAGAATAAAAATACATAAAGGATGTTGAGGCAGGTAAAAAATACCTTTAAAATAACATTCGATCATTTCTTTAAAAATATGATAAATTATCATTTTCCTTTCATTATAATTAATAATAAAAACCTATAATATTGAGAAGATAATTTTATTTTATGATAACCAAGAAACATGTAAAGTAATATTCAAAAGAATGAAATGTTCTATAAAAAGGAAAAACTACTCATGTTTGAAACATTAAAATAAAACCTTATTTTCAAACTTTTTGAAAAAAGTAAAATAATGAGAATTCAACAAACATCTAGAAATATTAGTTTTTATAATTTTCTAAATAAATACAATGGTAGAGAAAATGAAAATTTTAAAACATTTCATGTGGATATAATAACTTTTAAAAAACAACATTGATGAGTATGGACATGAAAGAAGAATTTTATCGACCAAAGAAAAAATAAACTCAGTTATTCTTCAGAAACACTTTCTTGATCATACTAAACACAAAATAGTGATAAATGGTACTAAAAATGTAAATTACATGAATAATGATAAGGAAAAAAATATTTTTTAAATTTTATGATCTATAAAAATTCCTTCAATGGAAATTTACGATAGACAATCCTACAAATATATGATATTATAAGAAAAACCATTACCCCATTTCTTGCTATTCTTAAAAAATGTTCAACCATTATATGTAAAAAAGTTATATATTTTTTTGAATCTAGTCCAAAAACATAAAAAATATAGAATTCCATATATGAATTAGTTATAAAATCTTTTCAACCATTTATTAACAAATTGTTTTTATGAAAATCTCTATTTTGGGTAAAAACAAATTCATTTTTTCATGCATGTTTCATTTTAGTAGTCTGGGTTATTATCCATTAACCATTGTTCTATAATCCCAAAAATTTTAATCATTTTTTTATTATAATATATAATCATTATATAAACATATAAAACTTATAATTTAAAGTGATTAATAATAAATTACATCATTTCTTAGAGAGGGTAGTCCATAGGTACACATGAGTAATGTTTCCAATTTTTGATAGACATAATGATGTAAAAGTAAATAATAAATCAAAATTATATAACTATAATATTATCATATATTTTCAGTAAATCCATCATTATAACCATCAATTTGAGGAAGTGATGAAGAATGAAACAAATCTCTTCCAAGAGGTTTCAATCCACACGTATTCGCGAGCAATGTTTTATTTTCCAATGTAACAGAAAGAAAGGGGATAATGGTTTTTATAACATAAAAATAAAAATTAATTATATTTAATATATTTGATTTTTTATTTAATAATTGATAACTTATATTTAAATGATCTATAAGAATAAATAAAATTGAATGTACTCGGTTAAAAGTTATACCTCTTCCTTGAAAAAACATTAAAACTTATGATTTTAAAGTATGGTATTTTTGAAATAAAATAAGATATATGACATGGGTTAGTAATATAGGATTGAATTAGGGTAGCGATTTTCTAATATATAAGGCTTAAGAATTGGTAATAATGGAGAAGAGGAGGTTCCCTTTTATATGTGATGGGAGGGGAACCCATATAATTACTTAATGTATTAAATTAATATAAATTAATTTTCATGGAAAATTTGGACCAATTTTATATATTTATAATATATGATGATTTTCAGTCTAAATCCACTAATACAAAAAATTTATACAAGTTTATTTTATTTTTTCACCCTTATCACTTAGTTTCAACATCCCATTTACCGTTTTGATGATCACCACAAAGTCAATGTTTTTAATCTTAAGGGGAGATGCAAGTTACTATAAAAGTTCTGGTGACATATCAGTTGAAAATAATATATATTTTATGCCATATTATTGTCACATGTAATTATATAACATTTTTATTCTTATAAAAATATTATAATATATGTTTTACCATAAGATATTCTTAAAGTCATTTTTGCACTATTCATTTAGCTTGAATTTAAAGATAACAATTTAGAAATTGAATTATAATAAAAATATTTAAAACCTAAAAAATATGGCATATTTGTTTATAATATTTATTAAGAATGATAATTAAAAAAAATCATATTATTTATATTATTTGTAAAATAATTTATTTGTTTTATCCTTTACTTCAAAAAGTACTGTGTTTTTGTTGTCTAAACATTTAAGGTAAACATTCCATCACTAAAAATTTATAAAAATATTTTCATGATAAAAAATTATTCAAAATTCAAATAAACATTTATAACCAAACAAAGCTTCTTTTTATTCATATGAAAAAATAATACATGTTAAATCAAATATAGTGAATTGTTGTATTTATTCTTTACATAAAACAGTATTAAAGACATTATCAAACGAAAGTGGAAAAAAATTTGCAAAAAAATAAAAGAGAGTATTACTAAGAAAAAATAAACCTATACAAAGAAATAAAGGAAAGTGTCTTGCAGATTTATGGGCCTTATCCCATAGTTTTAACCCTAATTTACTTGTTTTACCCTTAATGAGAAGATAAATATATATCATGGTTATAATTAATAATTTATAAAAAGGTTCTATTTACCAAATTTAATACTCTATATTTAAGATATGGAATACATTTTTCAAAATATTTTTTTTGGAAATTTTCTATGTCTATTTTAATATAAGAGGATGAAATGAACCAAAATATTGTTTTTAGAAAAATGTGTTTTTTAGCATAAAACTGTATTTATTTACATCCCATGGATAGTAAAGACCATTAGAGGATTATTATAAAATTATATCGAATATTTAATTTATAAATTCCATTAAAATAATTCAACAATAGTGATTAATTTATTTTATTAATAAAACAATTATTCCATGCATAAAAATGATTTTGCAGAATGAAACATCTATTCTTTAGTTCAGATGCTTTTATCAATTGATAACAATTGAATTCAGTCTATACATGTAAAAAAATATTTTTCTTAATAATTTAAAAAAAATTATACATGTAAAACCGATGGCTAGGAAAAACTATCACACTAAATAATAAAAATTCAATCGCATATCACTGTTTTTCTAAACCGAGTGTTGAATTAACATTAAGACATCAAAGAAACTAATTTTATTTTAATAGAAGTATATTATAAAATATCATGGTGTTACCTTATACACCCATTATAAGAATTTCCCAGTCAAAATTATTTCACTCATATACAAAAAAATAGAATATATTTTTCCATCAATACATTCTCAGGTTCCCACATAGTTTCCAAAAATCTATGGGTTCACCATAAAAATTTGACCAAGGTAGAGGTATTGTATCATATAAAATTATATATTCAACAAAAAAACCTCCAAATTTGTTTCCTCATAATAGAGATCTTTTTTCCATTGGTGTGAACTCTAATTTTAGTAAATATACAGGATTAGGTATATACTTCCTTAGGTGAGATACATAGAACAATTCATTACCTTGAAAAAGATTCTTTGGAAACACCAACAGAAAAGCTACCATCTCAATACGATCAATAACATAAAAGGGATTGATATATCTGACAATTAACATTACCTTATTTTCAAATCCCATAACATTATTACATTTATATATTCTTAGGAATACATTATCACCGACCACAAACTTCATATTTTACCAATGATTGTAAGAATAAATTTCAATTGACTATGAGTAGCCATTAAGTGATTCTGAAAACATTGACCTTATTTAGCCTCTATTTAACTAGATCAAGTCCTAATGAATTTATTTCTCTAACTACATCACATCATGTTTAAGTCCTACACTTCTTAAAAAATACGACTTTATAAGGATCCATATGAATTGTCAGGTGAAATTTATTATCATTTGAATATTACACAAAAGGAAGGTATTTATCCAAAACAACTTTGAAATATATAGAAAAGATTCTAAACTTGTCTTATAGAGTCTGAATTATTTTATCAGAATGATGATCTTTTTTAGGATGACATTTATTTTTAAATTTCATATCTCTTTCTAAAACCTACTAATGAATTAAAAAAAAATTAAAGGTATACCTAAGATACCAATTTGTTAAAATTGAGATTTGTACTCCACAAAATCGTAAAACTTATTAAATTTACAATTGAGTAAGTTAATCAAGAGAGAAATATTATACAATTGTAATAAAATGTGTTTATTTTATAAGTCTTTGAAATGAAACACAAATAAGATATTGGAATTTTTCTATTTTTATTAGTACAATATCTATATCCATGGTGATTTTTTTCCATTTCCATTCATGTATTGGTAATGGTTGTAAAATTCCATTAAATATTTGTATCTCAGCCATAACTTTATAACATACTAGTCATTAGGATACATACTCTTCAATATCCATGTTCATGTTTTCCCATAAGAAATACCTTTTAACATATATATACATCTTCATAATTATAGGCTTAATAGATAATGGTGAATTATGCGAATCATATAATAAATCCATCTTTAATTATAGAATTGATGAGAAGCATACTCTATTGTTAAACATTATCATTAAATCAAAAACATTGTTTAACTCATGAAATGTTTTTACTTTATTCAACAACAATACATCTCTCTTATAAACCACTATAATTTTTACATGAATGGATTGATCAAAATTAATTTAATAAAGATAGGATATGTCACTTTTCCTTAGGATTTAAAGTTCCACTATCTTTAAATACATAGGTATTAGAAATATTTTAATCCTCATTCTATCCAACATATCATGGTCCTTTCAAATCAAAGCAGCAACCACCTTGTTCTCCTTCATAGGTTGGTAATTTTTTGAGTAGATATAATCTTTAATCATGTACAATGATCTTATCTAGAATATATTCAAATATTTATATGTGAATATATTATTTAAATTCATCTATCTATAAGAACATAAATGCCTTATAACTCAACATGGTTAGTGGATTAAATATTCATGAGAAATTTCTAATAATGTTTCGGTAGTATCTAGAAAACCAATAAAAACTATGGATATTTATTTTTATGGATGGTATTGGAAATTTCTTAATAAATTCTATATTTGAATGAATCTCTAATATAACACCACTTGAAATTATTTTTCCCAAAAATGAAACTTTTTAAAGACACCATTCACACATAGTATTTTTACCATACAACTTCTCTTTCACCAGAGTCTTCAAAAAAATTATCATATATTCTTTATTATCTTTTTTATGCTTTGAATATATAAAAATATTATCATTAAAGACTACCAAAAACTAATCCAGTTAATCTCTAAAGACACTATTCATTTAATAAAAAAATGCAAAAGTGGAATTGATAAGTCATAAGGGACTCACTATAAATTCATAATGGCCATACCATGTAAGAAATAAAATCTTGTGAATGACATACTTTTTTACCCTCAATTATAAATCTCAGTAATGATGGAAATTAATTGAAATGTATTTAACTTATAATTATTATTTAAACTAATCATATATATGTGGTGAAGGATATATTTTCCTGATAGAGATCATGATCTGTTTTTTCATAACCTATCCTGGCAGGGCCCAAACCACATCTACCCAATCCCACCCCTAATATGCAAGGGGATGGCATCCAATGCTGAAAATAAATATCAAACACATGTGAAAAATTAGCATAGTTTACTTGAACACAAGCATAAATCTCCAAAACCATAAAATGTTGAAATGTAAAACAAATTAAATTGATTCATGTATACATATATAATCACATCATCATAGTATTACAATAATGCACTAAAAGTGATAAAAGATCCAAGTACACAACAAAAATAAAAATTAAAGCGTCCAAAATTATTAGAAGGTGAGGAATACTATCAAATGAAACCACTTGGAATACAACTCGGTATTTTTTAGGTCAATATATTCTCCACTAACATCCTATCCTCCAAAGACACCTTCAAAGGGGTAGTCATCTGCATAATACATGACACATGTGGGAAGATCTAATGTCTGGTTGAGTACAACAATACCCTATAGGACTCCCAAAAAACACTAGGTATGAATAATCTAGAATGGACATCTCATAATAAGGATATAGGAAACTAATTAAAAAACCATATATACTTAGCAAGGACATCAAGACTCTATGTTTTTACAACCACACTGCCAGCCACATGATTATACTTGAAGAAAATACCATTCTGGGAGAACCCACTCCATTTTTCATGCCATTTCCTGAGATAATAATCTAAGAGGTCATGATCATTGGGTCCTACCAAAGAAAACACACTTTTCCTAGAATATCATGATACATAGATTGGGGATGACACCCAAGATTTCTTGGGGACACCACAAATCCAGTCTGGATCAACCCTTTATATAGGTGATCATATAAAAACAATAAAAATAACCACATTAAAACATCCTACTAAAGAGATCATCAGTGCTCCATGCATGGAGGTCATACTAATTCCACAAACTGAACCCAGGGTATATTAAAAAGGATAGAGGGTCACACTATGGTCTCATAGAGAGACCCAAAAGTCTCTATCTGAGATTCATCCTCTAGATGGGATCAGAATCCAGATATGTGGATGTAATTTAATAGTGTAGCCTAAAAGGGGTGGACTAAAGGAACACACTCAAGTGGTACTATTCTAATTGATGAAACAAAGGGATGAATACTGCCTTAAATGGGGTACACGACATGTACAGAGAGTACATGGTGTGTCTACTTGTGTGGTGCTTCCTCACATGGAATTTAAACCACAACATACACAGTGTGTAAGAATGTATAAATAGTGTGTAGAGGTCGGCTGGCACCCTACCCTTGCTTTTTTTCATTCCAATGTACTGTTTTCTATGGCTGTGTACCATTTTGTCTACAACTAGACATGCCTGTGTGCACCTGGATATATCCTTGTACCCAGAACTATGTGTTCATGCATTCTCTCAAAGGTACACACGGATATTCCAACATAGATTATATGGCATGTGACAGGTGTAACATGGCGTGTGATATTTTTATCTTCACATACACCCTCACACCACAAATAGGCTCTCATATATCATTTATCTCTCAATTATCCACTATGTAACCTGGGATTTTATAGAACCAACATGTTCTTATTTGCATAATCATACACACTATCACCACCATGATTCTAATTTGGAATTGTATATTTAATTCAATACATCCCCTTCTGTTGCTGATCATAAAGATCTCGGTTGAAAACTTCCCAGAGATAACATCTGTCAATCCATCCATCACCACTAAACATTTAAAATAGAAAGAACTAGAAACCTTAGTATAATATAGTCCACCTCCAATCATCCTATATCACCGTACCTCAATCACACCCACAATCATGAACAACACTCACGATATTGAATCTTTTCTCTAAAGAACGATCGTACTATTATAAAAAACCTACAATTTCATCAAATAGAGAGAACATTTAATTTTACCCAATGAATGTACTAAGAAATAAACCATAAATCCTTGAAAAATAAAATGTGATAAAAAACTATGCCCTTTTTCCATTTTCAACGTTTATTCTTTATCGAATAATATGTGGAATGAAGAGTGAAGTAATCAATTAACAATAGATCAATTGTTAGTAAAATCAATCATCGATTCATGAGTCAATTATTGTTCATCAAATTGATCCACATTTTACTGAGATATGAAATGGGATAGAAAACACAAATATCACACATCATACTTAAATTTTGGATTTATTATTGATGAATAATGGATTTGTGTTGACATTATTGGTTAGATCAAAACACACCATTAGCGCAGAATCCTCAATTTGATATCAATTTCATGTTGTATTCCAACAATCCTATAACATATCCTCTCTAATAGATACTTTCGATATCTAGTTTATGTGGATAACTATATGGATTATGTTATAGCCATGTTTTTATAGAGAAAATGGGTTGTTGTTTTAATCTAATAAAATAAATAAATAAAATTATTTATTTTATTAATTTCATGTGTGATTTCGCATTACCGAAAAACCCAATATTATGAAAGAATATGCGACACCTTGTTACAACTTACAGGGACTCCATTGTTTATGGTTTCTTTATTGTCCTTATTTGGGTGTGTTTTTGGGATTCTCAAGGATGAAGAGTCTATACTGAGGAAAATTATCTAATGTTAAGGAATGTTTTTTAATTAATATATTCTGGGTATAAATGTGTTAATGTGTTGGAGATTTTATCCATTTGTTCATAGAATGTCATGGGTGATTTTGTATTATTCTATAGATTATGGACAATTTTCTTTCTTAAGGGCGATGAAACACCATGTTAATGGATTTCGTGATGTGTAATGGGCTCCGGAAAGATGGCATGAATCTAGTTTAGGGAGTGAAGTTTACATTCCAAGGATTGGGATTTCACATAGTTTAGTATAAGAAATCTTGTTTTTATAAAAAGGTGACATGTTTTTCATTTTTTTAATCCCTCTTGGAATTCAAGTAGTGTAGTGAGATTACAAGCCAAGTAAATCTTGATGATTGTGTTTTTAGGGTACTGTACATGTATTTATTCTTTTATTATTTATGATACCTCCCTCTCTTGACCCATATCTCACTCCATATAATTTTAATGATATCTGATCCTTCTATATGATTTTTTTGGTGGTTGATCATTAGGGTTGTTGTGATACACCTCTCCAGGTAAGTGTTAATTATGGATCTTCATTCCTTTGGTCATGGACACTGTGTTAGCCACATTTTTTGTTTTTATTCTTGACAGGATAGTGTTCTCTATCAATCATTTATATTTGCTTGAATCACCTAGTCCTTTGAATGACAATCTCTTGGTTTACAATCATAATTGTTAATGGTGGATAGGTTTATACCGTTTTAGGTAGGTTTTTCTTCACAATGGGTTAATTTAATGACCAACTTGTATTTATTTATAAATTCAATTAATTTGTTCATTTAATTTAATTAATTCATGGTTTCAATGTATTTCTTTTAAAGGTAAATGTTTTTAAATAATTTAGATTTATAAATAGATTTATTTCCATTTGGAAATGGGGTTTTCAAATAATGAAGCAGTTTTTCATGGATTTGAAAACCTTTTAAAAAATTGTGATAATGGTTTTTAAATTTATTTTGATAGGAATTGAAAATTGGGAACCATGGGTTCATTGGGAAATAAACATAGGATTCCGTTGTGTGGTTTGACACCAATAGTGATTTTTTATTAATATTGATTAATTGTGGTAGGACTCAATATTAGTTGGATAAATTCTTTAGCCTATTTCAGGATATTTTATGTCTATTATATATTTTTCCATAGCCTATATCCCAATTAAATGTTTTCTTGGTTATTAATGTATTTTTATTGAATGATGGTTTTTATCAGGGATTGTTTATCATAAGTTTTTATTTGAGTTAATATCTCATGGATTCACATGATGGTATTTCATGGATATGTGTTTATATGATTACCTCTTGATTTATGGATTATCATTCCTATTTTTATCACTTATACTTGTTGTATTTTGAGAATTTAAAATATGAATTGATTCTATGAAAACCAAAGTGAAAATGTTTTAAAAATGGGTTTGGATTCCAGAAAATGCTTCTAAAATATTTATTTTTTATTCTAGAGCAATTTCATTCTTGGTATCAAAATTTCTGTAGACTCTATGGTGGTATCCTAATGGGATTTTTTCTCACACCAAAATTTTATCCTTTTGTATGTTGTAGATGTTTTTTATAGAATAATGGAAATAGGATGGGAATCATGTATCATGTCATATTCTCTTTTTTGATTTCCTTGGTAGAACAGTGGTTTAGAGGTGACTATCGGTCAAATATGTATTTGATGGTCAATATTTTTTCATAATTTCTGGTAGAGCCAGTTTGGATTGAATTGTAAAATCAGGATCTATATTTTTTCATATTAATTTGGTTCCATGTCTTGTTTTGTTATATTCAATATTTTTTGGATTCCTTTAATTTACCCCTTAAGTGACAGCTAGCAAGGGTGTATGGTTTCGTTAACCCATGTCGGTCAGTTAAAATTTTGTATCAAATGTAAGGATCATCTTGAAGTGTGTTAACATTTCTTGAGTTTGGTTCTATTTATTGTGTAGAAAGGTTTTAAGACCATCATAATTTATAAATTTATTGAAGAAATGGGACTTGACCATCTCTCTTCTGTGATTGGACCTAAGTTACCATGGGGTTTTAGTTACTTTTTACTAGGTTTGACACATGGGGTTAGATGTAATTTGAATGAAATATATGGTATTATTATTTAAATTGAACTATATATTATTAAGTAATGTATTTACTTGGAATAATTCCTAATTGATTTGAATTATTTTCCTTTTAAATTATTTGTTTGAATTTTGAATGTGGTTATAAGATTTTGGAATGTTCTTTTGGTCTAATTGGTTATTTTATTTCGTTTATTAGACAATTCCCACAAGAATATGTTTTATAAATAAAAGAGAGGAAGCATCAAGACATGTTCTATAGGTGAATCCTCATGTGGAACCTTCTTTAGTAGAATTTGAAATCTACACTATTTAGACCCCGGTTTAAGTTGGTGTCGGGAACCCATAATGTTTGTTTTACGATAGATCTATGTATATTAAAAAGAATCCACCCATCTTATATAGTGACAAAGGATCCTAGGGGTTTTAAGAGTGTCTTCAGAAGAATGTGATGATCATCAACTTATTAAAGAATCTTTAAGACTCGAAGGAGGGTTTTCTGAAAACACGATTGAGAGGCCCGAAAAAAGATACTGAGACTCTATTGTGAAATATGAGTTTCATGCAGATCTTACCTATTATTCTTTTATGAAAAACATTAATCAGTAGTTTTGAATTGAGGAATTACATGTAGAAAATACAAATTATTTTTTGAACTTGGAGAAGATGTAGAATATTTTTATAGAGTATTCTACTTATTTTTTCTAATCTGGTGAATTTATCACCAGAGATTATTATTAATGAGTCTTTAAAGGGTCAGAGGTTTTTGTTGGTATTGGGGCCTAAAATTTGGTCAATATCAATTCTCATGTGTCTTATAAACATTTTAGAGGTATTTGAAAAATTTTCTGTGGATGGGTAGCATATAGAAGGGAAGAAACGTTTTGTTGGAGATTTAGTTAGTGTGGTTGCTAGCTAGGGTGTATCTTATGTTTGTAAAAAGAAGTGTAAAGGTAGATAGTTTTATTCTGGACTAGTTTTGGGGGGATTCATCAAGATTGTGGAGGATTATTTTTTATTAGTGTGGGAATCATGGTTATTCCAAGCTGAATTGTGTAGAGGATTCCATGACTAGTCATCTTTATAGATAATATGTTCATTTGAAATGATTTTGCGACTGGATATCCCTGGGCAGTAAGGTATGATCCACATTCACCAAGGTTTAATAGGTTCATGAAGATGATTCCATGTGTGGTGGGTCTTATCATCTCCATGTGGAAAATGTTAATATGGATAAAAAGATCATGGAGCATCTATAATGAGATTTATTTATGTAGGAGAGTTTTCACTAGAGGAATTCGATGTTTGGTTAACTATAGTTAAAGGTATGATGTTTATTTCATCTTTGACGGTGCTATGTATTTTTGATATAGGTGATATTATTTCTTTAATATCATTAATGTTAATGGATATGTTTGGATTTTATATGGATCTGATGTCATTCTTGTTGGATCCTTCTGTGCCTTTGGGAAAGAGGCCCAAGCAAGTTTTTATATGCCCAGTGTTTCGAGTGACGATAGACGACCTCAAGGTGGTATGTGGATTTTTTATTCTTGAGATTGACATATTCAAAAAAATTATTAGCATGTATTGGATTATTAGTTTTAAGGCCTAGACACAAATTATCTCTGTTTAGTTTAGTTCATAATTTATGATAAGGTCACCAATGTTTTTTAGGTAGAGTGGGACTCTAGTTCAGGAAGGTAAGGGACTAGTGTTCCTTATGTTAGGGTGATATCATGCACATTGTCAGAGACGATTCTTGGTTGAATTGAACCTTTTGTGGGTTTTATAATTCTTGAATTGGTGTGTGCATACCCGGAGGCCATTCAAGAAGATTTTTCGGGTTTAACACCACATAGAGAAGTTGATTTTACTATTGAAATTCTCTATTATGATGCCTATTTAAATGCCATTTTCTCGAATAGAACCTATAGAGTTTGAGGAACATATTTTTTACAAAAAGGATATATAGGATAAAGGATGTATCCATCCTATCATGTCACTATGGGATTCACAAATCATATTTATTAATAAGGAAGATGTGGGAATCAAAATTTGTATTGGTGATTTGAAGTTGAATTGTGTGATTTTTAAGAATAATTATCTTCTACCTTAAGTTGATGATATTTTTTACTAGATTAAAAAGGAATATTGATTTTAAAAGACCGAAAATCGGTCATGGTACCACCAGTTGAGTGTCCGAGAAGAGGATATACCTAAGATGACATTTAGAATCCATTTTGGGAATTTTGAGTTTCTGGTTATTTAATTAGACCTAAATAATTCTCTTATGGTGTTTATGGATTTGATGAAATGAATATTTCATCAACTCTTGGAATATTTTTTTTGTATGATATTTTTGAGTACTCCAAAATAGTGGAGGATAAAAAACCCAATTAGATAACATTCTTCAAACCTTGAAAGAACAACCTCTATATGGTAAGCCATCCACATGTGATTTTTTGATCCATGGAGTAAAATGCCTTTATTATGTGATATCTGAGAGTGGAATATTAATGGATATTTAAAAGATACATGATATTATTTACTAGAATTACCCTATAAATTTTTTTGAGATACAAATATTCTTTGGTTGTGTAGGTTATTATAGAGGTTTTGTTCAGGATTTCTCCAAACTCGCATCATTGATGATTGTTTTAACGCGTAAGGGTGTAATGTCGGAATATAATAACAATTTTTAGAGTTCTTTTGAGGAAACGAAGTTGATATTGACTTCATCAGAAGTTATGATTCTTCTGTAACTAGTTATAGTTTATTATGTCTTCTTTGATGCTTTTTGTATGGGTTTGAGATTTGTTTGGATGTAGGGGAAGATGTAGTGCACATGAATCATACCAGTTACTCCGTTTTGAGAATAAATACTGTACCAACGATCATGATTTTTTAGTGATTATGAATTCAGTAAAAATATGGATGCATTGACTCTTTTGGGAGACTTTACTATGTACTCTAATCATTAGATCCAAAAAAAAATTTGTTACTCACAAGGATATGAATTTGAAATTGAGTAACTAGGTGGAGTATGTTCATACTTTTAATTTTGATACTACGTATATCCTTAGGAAGGTAAATCTTGTTACCGATGTGTTGAGAAGAATATTTCAAACACACTCCCAGAAGGAATTGGTTAAGGTGTAGTCTGTGATGAGTTTGTTTGCTGAGATTGGTCTCATTCTCCCAGTGGTGCTTTCTGATTTCATGGTTGGTTGGTTATTCCATTTTCCATGAGGCAATAGTTAATGAACAGTGGACTTTAGTATTGTTGGTCCATGAAACTTAGGGATACTAATATGTCTCACAACTTGAGAACTCGGTATTGGTGGATAAGGATGATTTGGTCAATTTCATATTTTGTATCATGATTTCATAATTTTCTGTGAATTGAGGCTGAACACTAGAGACCTATGGGTTTTCTGATGAACATAATAATTTTAGTATGGAAGTGGGATGACATTTCCAGGGATTTCATCATTGGTTTTCCAACGACTACTAGTAGGACAGATGTGATATGGGTGATCATTGATAGAATAATGAAATCAGATCATTTTATTTATAATAATGGGATGAATCATGTGAATGAACATGGGAATTTTATATTTGATAGACTGTGAGATTCATAGGGTTCCCTCTATTGTTGAATCTCTTAGGGACTTAAGGACCACATCTAGGATTTGGAATGTTCTTTAGGAGGCGATGGGTTCTATGAATAGATTGAGAATGAATTTTCATCTATATATGGATGGATAGATCGAGATGTATATCTAGGTTCTTGAGGTTATGATTCAGGTTGTGTTATGGATTTTTTAGGATCGTAGGAAAATAATTTTTCTATAGTAGTGTTTTCCTATAGAAATAGTTTTCAGGCCTCAATTAAGATGGTTCACTTTGACTATTTTCAGGGGGTTCCTTGTAGATCTCCCTTGTGGTGGGTAGAGTTGGGAGAGAAGCCTTTGGTTGGGATGAGTCTTTTTTAGGAGACAATGGAGATGGTGTATTGATATGTAGGAGTTTGATCACAGTATAGACTCATCAAAAATCTTATGCAGACCATTTTTTGACAGCAACTATAGTTTGTGGTCGGTGATTGGGTTTGTATTATATTTTCACCTCACATGATACATCATTGGTTTGGTATGTAGTGTAGGTCGTCATCAAGGGTTTTGGGTCCCTTCAAGATCATTGGATGACTGAGAAAGGAGAACTATAAATTATATTTTCCATCAACATTGATTTCGTTCCATAGTGTATTTCATTTTTCCCAGTTAAGGAGGTATATAATAGATCCTTACCATGTGATTGGATTGGAGGATTTTTATTTTGATACCAACACCACTATGTTTGAGATTTCAGTTTAAATTATGGATCACTAAGATAAGGTACTATGTAGTTAACTGATTCCTCTCGTCTGGGACTATGGAATTGCAAATGGGATAGTAATGAGATGTGGGAGAGGGAATTGTTAATGAGGTAGGAGTGAAATTTAATTTTTTTTCAGGTCCATAAATATATGGTCTTTATGTGGTTATAATCCATTTATGGTGGGGATATTTTAATACCTTATTACACATTTCAGTTACTCACTTTTTCATTCTCTGTTTATCATTCTTGTTTGGATGAATTTGTGGGCTTCTCTAGGATGGAGAGACATTTATAGGGTAAATTAAATAATGTTCTTGGATGTATGTTTTTTTAATCAATGTAATTTGAGTATAAATGGTTAAATGTATTATAGGGGTTGTCCTCAAGTTTGGAGATCATCCCTAGTGCTTTGGTGTTTTTCTATAGATACTAGTTTGTTTGTTTTCTACTAGGAAATTAAAAGATTAGTAATGTGATTTGACACCATATAGCGGTTATTGGTTGGATTCTCTAAATATTTATTTGTGAATAATGTTTAAACAACATTCACTATGATTTAAAATCATATAATGAATAAAACCAATTTTTATAAAATATAGTCATGTTTTTTTAATGTTTCTAGCCTTCCTGGAATTCATGTCCAGTAATGATATTATGCATAGAGTAAATCTCATAGCTTGGGTTATTTGAGAAATGTATGGGTGTTCAATATTTAATGAAACCAATAAACTCCCTTTGTTTACATATTTATCACCATAGTAGATTTTGGACATCCCCGCTCTTTCCAGATCATTTGTTCGAGGATTGATCATCATGGATGTTAGGGTGTGCCTCTCCAAGTAAGCATTCCTTTGGGTTATTCAATAATTTTGTCATGTAAACTGCATTGGCTTTGTTTTTTTAGTCATATTCATGATATTATTGTGATTTCTATCAATCCTTTTCATTTTCTTGTCACACATTGTCTTTAAATGGCTGATCTCTTGGTTTTTGATCACTTTTGTTGAAGGGTTTCGGGTTTATACCATTTTGAGGAAGGTATTTCTATACAATATATTAATTTGATGAATTGATTATAATTCCTGATAAATTACTTTTAGTTTCTAATTTAATTTAAGTGATTTATGGATTTAAGGAACTTCGTGAAAAGATAAATTTTTTAATGGGGCTTTCTTTCAAATGGAGATTTTTTTTTGATTTGGAAATTGGTTTTTCAAACACCAATGTGGTTTGTGTTGGATTTGATTTATTTTATTAATGGGGAGAGTGTTTTTAAAAATTATTTTTATGTTATTTTCACTTTGGGAACCTTTGATGTATCAGTAAATAGATATAGAAAACCTCAATATGTGTGGAACCACTAGTGGTTGTTTTGTTGATATCGGTAAACTGTACAAGGACTAGATATCCATCAGATCCAATATTTGTCCAGGTTTAGTGGATACCTATATCTTGTATGTATTTTCCCACTTTAGAGAGACCAAATTATAATGTTTCTATTAATTTATTAATTTTTATTTTATTATGTATTTGTTCATTTATTTTTGTTCATAGGTTTTTATATGAGGTTGTATCACATGCCTTCACATGATTTTATTTCATGAAAATGTGTCTTTTTATAACCTGTTGATGTATGGATTAGAATTCACGTTTTTATCACTTCTAATTTTAAAATTTATGTCTTTGAGAATATGAAAGGATTTTATGAAAACAAAACAGAAAATGATTCACAAATGGGTTTGGATTTTTGAAAATTATTTAAAAACAATTTTTTTTTAAAATCTAGAACTATTTAATTATTAATATTATAAATTGTATATACTCAATGGTGGTATCGAACTGGGATTTTTTCTCACACCCTACTTTTTACTTTGGGTGATTTTTTATTTTTTATTTCATGATACAGGTAATGGGAAGGAAATATTGTTTCATGTTAAATTCCATTTTTTCATTTCCTTCATGTTGGGGTGGTTTAGAGGAGACTATTGGTTAGAAGGGCACTTATTATTCTGGATTTATTTATACATTCTAATTTTGCTTGTTTTTTTGGTAGATTTTAATGATCTGATTGTATCTTTTTGTTATGGTTATCACTCAAGTTTTATGAATAGTTTCGTTATATTCAATATTTGTTCTCATGTCTTTGCTTCACCTCACCATGTGATGGTTAGATTAGGTGTATGGTTTGGTTGACCTAGGTTGGACTATTACAGATTATGTTGCACCTAGTTTAAATCTAATAATATAAACTAAAATGAGGCCTCATGTTTCTAATATGAGTCTCTGTTTAATATTTATAATATTTCTATAGAGAAATTGTTTGCGCATTATATTATTTTATTTAAAATTTATCAAATAACATTTTCAAGCTCACTGAGCTTTGAATATCACTTTGTCTCAGTTTTTTTCTATAAAAATATTCAATATGATATTATAATGTAAAACATGTTAAAAATAGAGACTTTTAATTCTCCCCACCTTAGGTATTTTCTTCCTGAAAAAACCTACTCAAAATGATTTGGGAACTGAGTTCACATCTGAGTATCCTGCTCCTAGGATATCTCCTAATCATTCTTGTGCTTTAATTAGACATAAACTAAAGGAATAAATTTCCCATGAAATATCGTATTTTTTCAATCCTTGATATTCATTGGGTACATAGCATAGTTTTTCCATCCTTGATGTATAGTTCACCCCATTCGATAACATGTGATGTGTCATGAACATACCTCATCAGATGTGACACATGAAATACATCATGTAACCGGTCCAACTATAGAGATAAAGATAAAAGGCACACCACTTTTATAACTCCACACAGTATCTTGAATCATCTAATAATATTTCACCTACACCAAATATATGTAATTCATGTCAAGGTGAGACCCTAAGGAACAAATAGTACCCCTCATTAAAATCCATAGGCCACTGTAGTTATCCTTTATATAAAATTTGATGGATCTATATTGTCCTCATTATATCATGTACGATCAAATCCTTCTCTATCATAGGTCACAATAACTCATGTCCCATGAGTTCTAACTCACATGTATTAGTACAATAATGCGGTGACCATTATGGTTTCCCATACAAGGCCCCAAACGGTGCCATACCAATGTTGTAATTATAGCCGTTTTTTTACAAAAACTCTAGCATGGGTAGGTGATCCTTACAAATATAACCAAAATCCAACATGAAATCCCATATAATTTCCTCCAAGAACTGAATGGTCCTCCCATTATGTCTATCATTTTGGGAGTGAAATGTCATGCTCAAATGAAACAATTTCGCAATGAACACCTAGCATCCTCTATATAATCACAAACTGAATTTATAATCAATTTATATAAAAATAATTGAGGGAACTCCATGGATCCATACTATATTTTTAATATAAAATAATCCCAATATCTCTACTAAATATTACTCTCATATAGCTAGGAAGTGGTCTAAATTTTTGGGTCATTCTACGATCAAGAAGATGGAATGGTTTCCCTTAGATTTTTATCATAACTCGATCATAAATTTCATTGTTATCCTATCCCACATCCACTCTAGAACCTCAAGGGGTAGAGATAATCCCACTATAATATTGTTCTTAGTAATATCTTTATGACAAGTAAAGTATAGAGAGACAAAATCTACAACACATATTTTCATGCCTTCCCATCAATACAAATATCAGAGATCCTAGTACATATTTTTCATTCTAAGATATACCAAAAAAGGGGTTTTATAAAATTCCCTCATCACCTCCTATGGCAATGTCACAGGTACTATCATCCATTCTCTGAATAAGATAACATGCTCCCCACCTTCATAAAATCTGTCAATATCATTTCTAGTGGATATCGGAGTATGTAAGGACTCACAATCAATATATTCATGTGGGGATTCCATAACATGATGTAAATGTGGTATATTAATAGACATTGACAAAATATACTAAGAACAATCCATTTTAACTAAGGACAATTGCAACAAGGCCAAATCTTCTAATACCTCTTCCAACAACAATGAATAAGACCCTATGCTGAGAGAATCTGCCACTATGGTCCAATTCCTAGAAGTATATACAATATCAATGTTATAATTCAAGAGTAACACTAACTATCACCTTTATCTCAATTTAAGATCCTTTTGAGAGAAGATGTACTTGAGAATACTATGGTTATATTATATGAAAAACCACTCTCCAATAGGGTAGTGTCACCACATCTTCAGGGTGAAGACTATCACAAAAATCTAAATATCTTTGGTCTCATAGTTCTACTCATGTAGTCTAAAATTCCTAGGGCCATTAAAAATATATACATTTTTCTGCGTTAGGATACAATGAAGTCTGGTCAATCATGAATCATACAACACTAAGTACACAACACCATCTTAAAAATTATCATTATTGGGGGACTCGTCAATCTCTTCCTTAACAACTGGAAACACTATTGGAACTTTTTTCAAGTGAAAGGATACCCCATTCATGTCAAAGAAATCAATGGCGATGCTTCTCTAACGAAATCGGGTAAAAAAGTCTCATAGTACCCTGCCATCCCATGAAAACTCTATAACTCGGTAATCCTCTTGGATGGATCCAAAGATTTCTCTACCTCAACCTTCATCAGGTCCATTATCACTCCTTCCACTCAGATGATGTGTCTTAGAAACCCACACAATTGAAACCAAAATTGACACTTCAAGATCGTCCCATTAATATGGTTCTCTCAGAGTATGTCCAAGACTATTCTCATGTGTCTCGCATGTTCCTCCTAGGGCGTCAAGTGCAATAGGATATCATTGGTGAAGACCACAAAAAATTGACCTACAAAAGGCTGAAATATCTAGTTAATGAGTCCCATAAACACTTATTAGGTGTTCATCATGATGAAAGGAATAAAAAATTAATCATAGTGACTATAAAAACATCTTAATGCCACCTTGGGTATATCCTCATCTCGTACTCATAGCTAGTTACAGCCTTATTTGAGGTGAATATTCAAGAACCATCATTCCCCTCGCAAATTATTGAAGATATCATCTATCCTTAGTAGTAGATACATATTCTTTATGATCACCTGGTTAAAGTTCTAGTAATACAAACATATCATAAGGCTCCCATCAACCATCTTGGAGAATAACACTCGGGCTGCCCCAGGGGGAACAATGGGTCTCATGAATCCCTTATCCAACAAGTCCTCTAACTATGACCTCATCTCACGATGCTCTGTGGGATCCATTCAATACGCCAGTATAGATATCAATGTCATCCTAGGGTGTAATTAAATTTATAAGTATATCTATCAGTAAGAAGATATGCCTAGAACGTCTTTAGGAAATACTTCCTCATACTCTACCACCACCACATGGGACTGGTAGCCCATAACATCAACCTATCCAATAGTAATTCTAGATAACTGGTGGGTAATCAGATACACTCTCATATGAGTAATATTGTTCTACTCCTCCATGTTTTTTTCACCCAAAAATAAAAAATACATCCAATTATTTTGGAAACACCTCTTCCTCCACTAAAAATAGTCAATGTTAGATTGAACTATTAATATCTAATATATACCTGAGAAGACATCATAAGTCCTCATCACTACTTCAATGATACCCCATATAAATCTCTCACATCCATGTGTTAATTAAACTATCAGTAGAAGTGTTAAATCACCGAGTCACATCTTATCAAAGTCTCTAAGACCGAGGGTCAATCCAAAGGATTAACCAGAATCTCCATGTATCCAACCAAAGAAGTGTCAAGAATGGAATTTCTTACAGCTGTGTCTATCAGTAAAAAAAATAAGGTAGAAAATAGATAGATCATACCTCATATAATCCCTAGAGACTTGGGTTAATAGGACTTTATATCCAATATTTTTCCTTGTCCCTGACCACCAACTCACTTAGCCTAGCGTGGACTAACTGAGGATAGTGGTGAAAATAATTCAACCATCCATCCACCTCCTATTACAATAATATCCCATCTCTCAAGTATTCTTCCATATAGAACTACATTATCCTTTCTTAATGAATGTCATGTTTGAGGAACATTAAAACCTATACCGTCAATACCTTTCACAAGGCTATTTAATCTAATCAAAATTTCCCAACTAATTTTTCTCATGAGAAACTATCGATGCATAAAGGACCTACATAAATTCTGAGATCCACACATCATTACCTATAAATATAATTCCCCATATCGAATAATAAAAATAAATAATATGCCTTATCAAATATGAATATTGAATAAAGAATACATAATTATCAATATTTACCCAAATAATCAAATAATATTCAAAGTAGACATTATTAGTAAAATGGTATATGATTTAGGGAATATTAATATCCATGATAAATTAAATGACAATTAAGGTAAATTCAATGTTGGATGATCATATGATATTGAATATTACAAGGGGAGTGGAAAATGATTTAAGGAAGTGAGTGTTAATACAATCCTTATACAAATCAATTATAAACCATTAATTGGATGAATAAAGATGGTATTAACACCACAAATCCAAAGTAGATAAAAAATAATGGGGTGGTTTTTTTATTAATATAATTACTATAAAGGGATATATTAAAAACATTCTTGATGAAAATTTCATTTTTTATGAAAACCATTTTGAAAAACCATTTCTTTTAAAATAACTTTTGAAAACATTATCATTAAAAATAAAAACTTCAAACATGAAAAAGAAACTTCAAAGATGTGATGTTGAGTAAATCTGTACTTTCCATACGAGGTAAAAAGAATACTCCTCTTACATTGTAAAAATGATAGAAAATTTATTTATTAAAAATATAAAATAAGACTACTTTAACAAAATGGTAAACTAAAATAAGGGTAAAAATTAAATTACAAAATCATATGAAAAACATTTTTGAAAACATTTTAAGAACACATGTTTTTTTAAAGAAAACAGGTTTTCTGACTATAGAGAGAAATAAAGTTAGGTTTTTTAAAAAATATTTTCTAAAACACCATGAGTACCAAAGTGTTGAAAACTAGGACTAATACTTGAAAATAGTAATTATCAACCAAGGAATAATGAAAGGGTTTATTTAACTATGGTTATAAAATTTCCTCAATTTGAGATTCCATTGATAGATCATTTTAATTAGTCTCGAGGAAAATAATATTTAATCATCCAAAAATGTCTCATACTACTTTGAAACATTTTAAAACAAAAACAATTATGAATGAATAATATTAAACGAAAAATATAATGTCATGTAAATAGATGGATTCATGATAGAAAATTTCATAGTTTTTATATACACCATATAAAATAAACTTGGTGTATAATAACAAGGAAGTCTCAATGGAATGTAAATTGAGATGAAAATACCTTACCTTGAGTTTGTTTTTGGGTGAACATCCTTTAAATTAATTTAAAATAATTATGATTTAATTTAATACTTGATTGAAAACCTTTTTCATGTTTATCATTACATTTATTTTACTTATTAATATGTTGTATACAACTATGTAAACAAGTATGTTTGCATCAGGTGTTTTGAACAAATTCGGTTTATGTGTCAAAATAAACTTTGGTAGGTTAACTATGGCCGAAGTTGTAATTATATAACATATCAAGATTATTAATAATGACATAATTATCATATTTATATATAATTTATTCTTTTAAAATAAATTATTGAATATTATTATGAAAAATGAATCAACCTTACGATCATGTAGACGGTAGCTCATATACGCACATGAGTAATGTTCTAATTTTCCAATATCATTATGGAAATAAAGTTAGGTAGCATTATATCTTTTCATAATGATCATTATATGATAAATACCATATTTTTCAATCACATATATTTATATATAGAATTTTTGTGATGAAAACGGAATCACATCATCTCGAGGAGGTGGGGGTCCACACATCCACATATAACATTATCACTTTTTAAATGTGGGAAAGGGTAATAAAGAAAATGATATATATATATATATATTTCAATAAATTTAGTTATTTACTGAATATCATATATATTTTTTTATATGACTAATATTTTTAATAATAATCCTCTTTAATACATTCTATGTTTCGTGTGAACGAATAACATCGCTTTGAGGGGGTGGTAGTCCATGCTTCCTCAAACAATGTTATCTTATTAACAAAAAATAGAAATTAATAATTTTATGTGTTATAAAATGATTATATAAATAAAAATACATAATTAATATCATATATATCTTTTGTAGACATATTTTTCTCAATAATGGCCACCATGATATGTAGTAAAAGAAAAATGAACAATCGTCGTGTCTTGAGGCAGTAGTTTGCCGTATACAGAAACAATGTGTTTGCTACCCACTAGATAGAGGTGTGCATAAGCGTAGGTATAACCATTTACATAAAAAAATAACACTATATTTATGTTATTTTAGTTTTTATATAATAATTTATAAATATATTTTAGGGTGTGGATAATGGAAATAAAATAAGATATCTTAAGAGAAGATATTAACTCTTAATCGGGTAAATTCTATTGGTTTGTACCAAAAAGATTGATTCGAATGAGTTTTTTACAAAGGGAGGATTAAATTTATATGGGAGGGATTTTGGAAATCTATATGGATAGATATTGGCTGAAACTAATTGTTTTGATATATGTGATGAATGGGGAGAAGTGGTGGGCTTTTATAGTGAAGTAGGACTAGTACTCTTGTAATATTTTGACAATTAAATTCCATGCAGGTTTTTCATGTTGAATATGGATCCAATAATGGTCCAATTTTGATAAAATATATGATAGGTTATAAATATTTCCATCCAATAGCAATTATAAAAGTATATATGTCGTTTTTGTCCTTATGATGAAGGTTTAGTCCCATATTAATTTAAATTTAACCTTAATCGTTGTAACTAATTTTTATAACATTCACTAATAGATTTTTCCAAAAATAATATTATCTTATTAGAGATTATAAATTATGATGATTCCAAATACGGAATACATTTTTACAAACTCTAATTGTGTAAGTGGCTGAATCTAATTTAAATCTCATGTCACATGATGGATGACAATGACGGTTTTTAAAGTAAAAAATTCCAATGGTTTGATATGTTTTTTTATTAAATTTCAAACTAAAATTGATCCCAACGACCTTAATTTTATTAATTGATAATATTATGATATAATTAAACTTTAAAATAAATTTAACGTTTAATTTGACATCATAAATAAATTAGATGAAAAAATAGTTTTGAACTAAAATTCAATATTTTTAACTATTCTTTAAAAAATGATACATTTCCAAAAACATATCAAAAATCCACCTTAACCTAATTATTATGATTCAATTACAAATATGAAGTTTATTTTGACATATTAAATCAATTAAAGTGCCAAAACTAAAATTTAAAATGGGTCCTCTGTTAAAATGTGGTAAAATTACCTTTATAAAAATATTGGTTTTATTTGTAAAATAGAGTTTGTTCTTATCATATGTCTATCAAACCTAATGATTTAATATAAAAAATACTATAATGAATATAAAAAATACATATTTAATTAAAATAATTAACTAATTTTTATTAATTATGTTTATTAAGAGAAAAATCATTTGTAAGCATAAAAATAATAATATTTCTTTTTATATCCAATTAGTTCTTATTTTTTTTTCTCATTAATTGGTAACAAATAAATTCATTTTATATTTATATAAACTGTATATTTTCATAATTTAGTAAATATTATTTTTAATTTATAACATAACGGCTAGGTTATATCATATTATATTAAATAATAATATTTTAGTAATATAATATTATTTGGTGAAACATGATCTTGTGTGTAACATAAGCTATCGAGGAAGGTCGATCTTGCATGTAACTCAATATATCAAGGAAGGTAACTCTTGAAATCAATGTAAGATAAAATATATATTGAATTCATTTAAGATAGTAAATATATTATAATGTATCTGGACATTATATTACCTTACGTGCTTGGTGTTGTATCTAATACATGCTATCAAATTCAAATTTCTTCCTATATATATTTGGTACATAATAGTAATAACCCACATACATATCTAATTAAATCAAAATGACATGAAATTGTCAATTTTGTATAAAAAAACTCCCACCACGGAAACCAATTTAATTCATTTTCTATCACCATAATTAATGGATGTATATAATGATGGAATTAACAAATTTATATTATATTTATGAAATTATCATACTTAAGGAATAATGATATCAGATATACCTTCCTACTATCGATTATGTGTGGTGGTTACGATAATGTCGGTCATGTGTACGACGGAGTACCACATCGCGGAGTGATATGATTCTTTTTTTCTTATGATTAAATGGAAGGTGGTATGGATAAATTCAAAGAATATATATGATATTTAAATACTATACACACTTAAATAAATAAAATATAACATTTACTTTAACAACCGAAATGGTTATTTTAAGAAATAATTGTTAATAAAAAGGTAATAAAAATAGAAGTAAATCATAAATGGTATGAAATATATGAGTTTGTTTCTATAATATACATATAAAAACTTATATTTATTATATAGTATTTTTGAACACATATGAATAAAATCAAACCTAAGCTAATGGTTTCTTGACTCACATTCACTTTCGTGAGATGTTTGAGATGTTCAACACATTATTTTTGTGTGTGGAGAATATAGTTTCCATTTAATATGTTATATTAGGATTCCATTTATCTGAATGGTATTTAATGTTTAATTTGATTTTATTTCTATTAAGGGTTTTTATTAAAATGTTATGAATGTGGTAAGATACTTTTTTTTCAATATCATTTTTATAGGAATTATTTATACTTGAATTTCCTTTAAAGGAAATTATTTTGTTATTATATAATAAAACAATTTAATTTTATTATCATATGGTTACTCATGATGTTTCCAAGTAATAGTACCATATTAATCTCACTGATACTTAATATTATTGAAAAATTATTTTAATAAAATACAATTTCATTTTAATATTTGGTCGAATATCCCTTTTCTTGAACAGAATTATTTTATAAAATTTTTTTTTTTGAAATTCCCCAAATGATTTACTAAATTCATTTTTATCAATTTTTTAAATTAAAGAAATTCATAGAATCTTCATGTTATTTTCCAAACAAGGACTATTTTGCTGTTACAAAAAATATGAAATGTATAATTCACTGACCCTAGTTACCCAGAGTCGGTTCATTATTATATAGAATTTTCATGATCACAATAGATTAAGTCTCTAATGACTGATCAGTTTAGTAGCCTTGGAAGTACTTGATACATACATAAGTTTCTCATTACATCATCAAATATTGAAAAACAACACCATTGTGTCACCTTTGAACACACTCTTATCCCTTAACCTATTCCTACAGGTTAATCATAAAATACAACTTCACATATAAGGAAAAATAAAACATAAGAAATGGGTGAGCTCAGATACTCAGTAAGGATAACAATATAGCGGAAACTTTTATAAAAAAACATAATCATTTTTAAGGAAATGTATAAGACTAAAACACAAGCCTTTTAAACATAAATATCAGCATAACATGGAAAAGATAAGTCAAATAATTCCATTTACTTATTCACATGGATGTTATACTAGTAGAATAATCACATTTAATATCAAATAGAAAATTGAAAAATAATGGAATGCATAATGCTAGACTTCATAACCACAGAGTCAAGGCATCGTTCCAAGACTACAAAGAAACTTTTGTCTAGGCCTTCTTCAAAGACACTAGTTTGTCTCACGAGACCTACTGATGCATCGATGAGCTATAGCAGGCTCCACCCGTCACATAGTAAGTCCAATTCATTTCTCATATGAAAAGGATTAAACATAACATAAACATTCATATTAAAACTATTATAAAATATGTAAATAATTTATCCATAAACCATGAACTATATAAAAAGAACACATCCACAGTCAAATATATCACAAAACCTTCATTAAAATATGGACGATTTGTATCATAATAAATCAACTTCAAAAGAGTTTAAAATCCATCAAAGGATGTTTACATAGATGAAATGAAAACTATTTTAAAGAAATACCTCTTTCTATTTAGAAATCATTTAAATGTCACATAATTATAAAAGAAAACATTTATTTTTAAAATATTCTTACAAGCTTGTAAGGTAAGCTTCTAAATTGTTATAATGGTGTAAAATAGTAGCACTCACCGTATAAGTTAAAAAAATTTCCTTAATTTTGTCAAAAAGGTCAAAAAGGTCCTTATTTGGAAAATGACAGAAAGATTCCTTTATAAAAATCTTATAAAAATTCAAACAGGTGTATAAATTAATTTAACTCATTTTCCCAGAAATAATAAAAAGATTTTAAAATACACTTTTAATAAACATGGATGTGGATGATAAAGAGGTCCCAGTAGATACTCATGTATAAATAACCTCAGATAATGAAGAGATTGTAGAATTAACCCTTAAATTTTAGTTTTCATCGATAAAGGGTATGTTAAACTCTTGTATAATAGTTAAATAATTGTTATATAATTATACAAGAACCAAACACATAAATATGATATTATATATGATCTTTTAATATTTCTTTGTTAATAATATTTCAGTAGTATCATTGTTTTGGGTGTAAAATGATTCGTTTTCCTTTATATAATATGTTACGTAAGCCATATTTATTATGGATAGGATGTATATGATTCATATCCAGTATAATATTAAGTTCTTAAAAATTATTTTTAATCATAAAATGAAAATTATTCTTGAATGGTTATGATGGGGAATGAATTTCATCGCGTTCGTGGAGATAGAAATCCGTACGTACGCATGAGTGAAAATATCATTCTATTGATTTTGAAATAGTAATTTAATATGATTTTATATCATACATAGATAATAATTAACATGTTATATTTATTATTTAAATCAGTTATACTAATTATTATACCCATCCTAATAATGAAGTGTTTGAATAACTAACTATACCACGACGTGGAGACGGTAAACCGTACGTACGCACGTATGGTGAGTTTTCATTCATAGGATGGATAGAATAATTAGTATGGTTATACCATATTTATAATAACATATTAGTATGTATAAGGTAATGTAGTTATTATTTTGGTCTGTAAAAAACAAACAAAGAGAAATAGGAAGAAGAAAAGAACTTTGAAAGAGGTGGTGAAATTATTATCTATTCATTGGGTGTTTCCTTTTTGGTTGATCAAAATGGATCCTTAGGTTGGATTTATAATCAATGTAATGGCTCCAAAATGATTTATTTTGAGGTTAAGGTGGGGATGGGTCGAAAACCACTCAACCAATAGGTTTTTGACTGGTTTATGTCACCATATTAGCCTTATCTTTTAGATTTAACTATTAGTTAAATAGTTTAACTTTTACCATATATTCCTGTATTATTATAATAAATGGTTGATAAACAGAATATAAAAAGAAAATAGAACCACAAGTGGTTCATTATTAATATATATAACCATATCTAAACCCTTGTGTTGAACTTTAAATTTTTAGGAATATTATATCAATTAATAATATAGTATTTGTCTTAAAAACTCACATCTGTCAATTTTGACAGTATTTGGTATTTTATTTTTGAGAAAGTCATAACATCATGATTAATTCAAATAAAATTCATTTAATCAAACATAAAATGTCATATTATTCTAGTAAATTCTTGGAATGCTTGAAAATTATCAATTTACATTTTTTTAAATTTATAATATCAATTATTTTAATCTTTCATTAATAAGGTAATTACTAGTTCGTCATTGTTTCATAAAAAAAATTAAATTATTTAATGTCTAAAAATTATAAATAAAATAAAATTATGTAGGAAATATTCTTATCTTTATAATTAATATTTATATTCTAATTTATATTATGTATGACCCTATATTAAAAAGTTTTAGTTATGAAAATATGAATTTAACACTTTTAACTATTCTTTAATTAAAATAATAATATATGTTATAATCTAATCCAAATGGACATAAAGGATCATATTTTATTCTTAAGGTTGGTTTTGGTTGAAATAAACATATCTAATAGAATTAAAAAATGTGTTTGGGTAATTATAATATCATTTTTTACCTTTCATTACCCTATTTATTTTTAATAGTGGTAAATAAAAGACAAAAGTTTCTATTCACCAAATATTATTTTCATATAATTGAACCACATTTTATTTACTGATGTCAAAAGTGTCTCTCAAATTTTTGAAATTAAATTCATAGATGCGATAAAATTACGTTTTATGCAAATTTGCTAACATGCCTAGAAGGTAGGTAAAAGACGGTAAAAAGTTCAATAAAATTTTATATATCTAATAATATTATAAAATGAATCAAATTAATTACATTGAACATATATATGTATTATGTATCTGTTTTTAAAAAAAGTAAATATCAATAAAATAACTAATTATTTAAATCAAATGTCGGTTTTACATAATAACACATTGTTTTTCAATATTCATCAAAAATTTAAAGTCTTTGGAAAAATACCAAAAATTTCCCCTAAGATAATTTTGATATTATGAATCCAATAATAAAGTCCATTTTGAAAAATAAAATTTATTAAATTTCAAAAAACGTGTATTAAAATTCATAAAGGCTAGTTTGATTGGTCATGGTGTGTTAAAACTCAATGTTATGTATAATGCAATCTATTGATTTATTCAAAGGTAAATGTACCATGGAAGCTTGGGGTGTTACATTCTACCCTCCTTCAATTAATTTCATCCTAAAATTTTTTACAATATTACAACATAAAAATATTTGGATGGTTCTTCATCATAAGTTCCTCGGGTTCCCATGTAGCCTCTTTCATCTTACGGTTTATCCATAGAACTTTCACCAGATGAGTTGCCCAGTTTCTCAACACTTGTTCTCTGGTATCCTGAATTCTGATAGGATCTTTGCAATAAGACAGGTCGGGTTCCAGATCTATTTTTTCATAGATGTGTACATGTGTTGGTTAAGGTATGTATTTTCTCAACTGTGATATGTGGAACACATCATGAACTTCGAAGAGTCATGGAGGCATTTCCAAATGATAAGCTAAAACTCCATTTCGTTCTGAAATTTTGAAAGGTCCGATGTACCTGGTACTTAATTAACCCTTCTCACCAAAATGTATAACACTCTTCCATGGAGATACCTTTAGGAAATCATGATCACCTACTTGAAATTCCAAATCCTTCCTTCAGTTATCAGCATAGCTCTTCTTCCTTGTTTGAGCTACATTGATGTGGGTTTGGATAATATTTACCTTTTCCATTATTTACTCCACAAGTTATCAGCCTACGAGTTTTCTTTCACCAATAGCATCCCAACAAGTTGGTGTGCAAAATCTCTTTCCATATAACACTTCATATGGTGCAATCTGAATACTTGAATGGAAGATATTGTTATAGGAAAATTCTACCAAATGTAACTATTGATCCCACATACCTTGAAAGTCAAGTGAAAAAGATATCAACATGTCTTCTATGGTTTTAATAGTCCATTTTGATTATCCATCAGTTTGAGGGTGGTAGGCAGTGCTTAAAGGATGTTCAGTATCCAAGGCCTTATGAAGACTTTTCCAAAATCTTGATGTAAAATGGGGATCATGATCAGAAACAATCGATAGGGGTACTCCATGAAGTCTTACAACGTCATTAATATATAGTCTTGATAAACGTTCAAGTGATAAATCTTCTCTTATTGCAATAAACTATGCTTCCTTGGTAAGACAATCAAAAATGACCCATATTGCATCATCCCTTCTAAGAGTTTTTGGTAGTCCCATGACAAATTACATCATAATATCATCCCATTTCTACTTAGTTATGGTAAGAGGTTGCATGACTCCTCTAGGATGTTGTCTTCTATCATTCACTTGTTGAAAAACCATACACCCTAACACAAAATTAGCAATCTCTCTCTTCTTGTTGTCCCAGCAAAAATGTTCCTTAAAATCTCTATACATATTAGTGTTACCAGGGAGTATAGAGAAATTGGAGCTATGAAAATCATCCAACAATTCCCTTTTTAGATTAGGTATGTAAGGAACACAAATTCTCTTCCCTAATTTCAAAATCCCATCTTCATATACGAATTCGATCAATCTCCCATCATTCACAGCTTTAATTTTCTTTTGAAACTCCTCATCATTAGTCCGTGAACTTTTTATCCTTTCTAGTAAAGATGGTTTATCTACCATTTGAAAAATTATTGAAGTTTCACCTTCCATTATTATTCCCATATCCATATTTAATAGATCCATGAACATAGGATCCATTTTTACTCTCATCTTTGTCAAAACTCCACGATCCTTTCTACTCAAAGATTCTACCACCTTATTTTCTTTCCCTGGGTGGTAGTGTAAAGTGAAATATTAATATTTGTGTAGTTCAAGACATCGTCTTTTCCTCATTTTTAGTTATTTCATTGAGAAAGTATACTTCAAACTCTTGTGATCAGTAAATATCTCACCTTTATTACTATAGAGATAGTGTCTTAATATCATCAAATAAATCGTTATAGCTGCTAACTCAAGATCATTAGTAGGATAGTTTTGTTCATTAATTTTTAGCAGTTGTGATGCATAAGAAACAACTCTATCATTCGGAATAGGGACACAACCAAGTCCTTTCTTTGAAGCATCAATATAAATAACAAACCAATCATTCCCTAATTGTAGAGTCAAGATAAAATCATTTACTAATATTTTATTCTATTATTCAAAACATTCTTCACACTCTTTTGTCCAAAAATATTCAACCCCTTTACATGTGGGCTTGGTTAATGGGTTAGCTAATCATGAAAAATTCTGGACAAAAACACTGATAATAACATGGTAAACCAATAAAAATGCATACCTCAGTTATACTCGTCAGTGATGTCCATTCTTGTATTTCTCTTGTCCTAGAAGGATCAACATAGATTCCATCCTTAAAGACACTATATCCATGAAAATAAATTTCCTAAAGCCATAATTCCCACTGACTAAACTTCCCATATAATTCATTTCTTCTGAGAGTTTTTAGAACAGTGCGCAAGGGATTTTCATGATCTTCGTTGATTTTTGAGTATACCAAGATATCATCAATAAATACTGATACAAATTCATCAAGATATTCATTGAAACTCAATTTATTTGATCCATGAAAATAGAGGGTGCATTAGTCAGTCCAAATGGTATTACTATAAACTTTTAATGCTCGTACCTGGTTCAAAATGTTGTTTTTGTAATTTCTTCCTTCTTCACACACAACCGATGATATCCAGATCAAAGGTAAATCTCTGAAAAATAATGATCTGCATGAAGTTGGTCGAATAAATCATCAATGAAAAGTAGGGGATACATGTTCTTTATTGTTATATCATTTATATCCCGATATTCAATGCAGAACCTCATAGATCCATCTTTTTTCTTAACAAAAAGAACAGGGCTCCACATGGAGAAACAAAAGGGAAACTAAATCCCTTATTACCTAATTCCTCTATTTGTTTCTTTAGTTACACTAATTCAATAGTGGCCATTCAATAAGGGTTCCTAGATATGGTCCTTGAATCACAAATTAAATCAATAGAAAACTCATTTTCTCATTCTGGAGGATGTACAGGTAAATCCTCTAGAAACACATCAACATATTATTTCACAATAGGTATGTCCTCTATTTGAACATTCCTTTCCTCACCCATAGTTATTTTATTCTCTTCCTCCCCAATAATTGAATTTAGTAGAGCTACTGGGGGTGGATCTAGATAAGAATTAGGTGGTGAAGTTTCTGCTCTAAAGATAAGGTACTCCTTATCATAATAAAAAATTGCAACCTCTTTCTTCTTAGAATAAATTTTTGCATCATGGTCCGAAATCCAATCCATTCAGAGGATTTTATCAAATTCAGTCATGGGTATGACGATGAGATCTGTAGATAAAGAAGATTTGTATGTCCTAATGGGGACTGATTCACAATGTTTTGTTGCAATGATACCTCCCCTAGGAGTTTTTACTGATAACTCCTTTGTTAAATAAAATTGGAAATATCTAATTTTTTTAGCAATCTGGGAAGATATGAGACAATGTGATGATCCATAATCAAATAAATCATTGGATAAACTTGAGTAACCATTAAATTACCTGCCACCACATCTTTTCGAACATCAACCTCTGCCGTAGTGATCACATAATATTGTCCTTACTCCCTTGGACTTTTCTGACGTAAGTTTACTTGGCGCTTAGGAAATTCGTTTGCATAATGCCCCTTTTCTCTACAATTGTAGAATTAAACATTGACAACCTCTTTCTTTCCCTTGAAATCACAAGCTTGGTGGAATTTTTCCCCACACTTGTAACAGATTCACATTCCCTTCATACAAGTATCTGGGTGTTTCTTCCCACATTTACTATAAGAGGGATATTTAACTTTTCCATTCTTCTCCTTATTTCCATTTCTAGTGTGTTCAATAGATCTCTTATTCTCTTGCTTTGCTTTAATGTAATAAGGATTATAGAAATAATTTTATGTCTTGGTAGCACATGAGATAATATATTTGTATGATGATAAAGATTATGAGACTAATTATCGACAGAGAAAAGGTTTTAACCCATTGAAGAATCAATCATTCTTACTCCTTGGGTTATGTATATAATCTGTTTCATGCCTTGGGAACCTTGTAATGTTAGCCTCATACTTTGTGACATTCTCATCCTCCTTTTTCCTCAGACTCCGAAATTGTCTTTCTATATCTTCTTGATGGTCATGGGGAATGTATTTTTCTATGAAAATCTTGTTAAACTCCCTCCATTACATATTTTATACTTATTCATCTTCCTTTGCATTTTGAATTAATGATTACCATTGATCTGCATCTCCTGTGAGGTGATAAACTTCCATGACAATTTTTTCCCTTTTCCTAATCCCCAAATCATGAAATATGTTTCTAAGGAACTTATTCATTTCTCACATACAAATGGATTTGTAGTCCCTTTGATTGTTGGTTGTTCTTTCCTCATGAAGAAGTATAACATTGATCCTCCTCATTGTGGATCAGGGTGCTCCATACGGGTACAATTATTATTCATAACCTGAGTGAGTTGTCCGAGTATGGTGTTAAGATTATAAGAACCAGTTGTATCACCAGCTCCACTATAATTATCTTGATTAGGAGGGAAATCCCTACATAAATTAAGTTTGTTGATATGGTTTCAATTATTTCCACTGGGTACCATTTCTAAACAATGGAATACACTAGATTAGTTTATGAATCACAATACATAATTATAAACATGTAAAACACTTAACATAAATTGAACAGTTTATGTATATAATCCATAATCATATAAATGTTTTAATTGAGGAGGTATATAATCATAAATCTTTCAAAATGGTTTGTAATGTAAATGTGAATTATCCTAAGCATATCCCCCAGGAGTGTCATAACCAAGAGTGCAATAAGGCTCGTTGCCATGTACCAGGATACCCCAGGTCAAGCTTGAAACTCCTTGTCAGAGTTTTCACTCCTAGGTACATCTGTCCCATAGCTTCTTCTACCTACTCATATCCAGATAGTGAGGTATTTCTTGGAAAACTCACACAATATCTACTTTACCAATATTCTATGAAGTTACTTTATACTAATCTTAAAATTATATCTTAGGGTAATGCTCTCTAATCAGAGGTTTTATAAATCTATCTTCCAAGGTTTTTACTAAACTTCCTCTGATACCAACTGTAATGCCCCAACCATAGTAACCCTGATTTGATACATTATTAAATAGCATTGGCATTATTACAACACATCAAGTCTTGAATGACCGATTAGTTTTGTATCCTTGGAAGTACTGGATACAAAAATAAGTTTTTCATTACATAATCCAATAAAAAACAACATCATTTTGTCCCCTTTGAACAAACTCTTATCCCATATCCTATTCCTATAGGTTAATCATAAAAGACTTCTTGAAACCTTAGGAAAAATAAATCATAAGAACGTGGTGAGATCAGATGCTTCAGTAAGGATACAAATATAGCAGAAACTTTCATAAATAAGAATAAACATTTTAAGGCATTTTATAAGACTAAAACACAAGACTTTTAAACTTATAATTCAGCATAATATGGCAAAGATAAATCAAATAATTCCATTTACATATTCACATGGATATTCTACTAGGTGAATAATCACATGTAATATCAAACAAAAAATTTCACAATGATGGAATGCATAATGCCAGACTTTATAACGACATAGTCAAAGATTTATTCCATGACTAAAAATAATATTTTGTCGAGGCCTTGTTCCAAGAAACTAGTTTTTCTCATGAGACATACCGATGCATCGAGGATCTATAGCGAGCTCCACCTGTCACTTACTAAGTCCAATGCATTCCTTATTTGAAAAGGTTTAAACATAAAAAAACATTTGTATTAAAACTAGCTTACGAAATGTCATTAATTTATCCATAAACCATGAATGGTATAAAAATAACACATCTATAGTCAAAAATTTCACTAAATATTCAATAAAATATTGAATATTTGTATCATAATAAATCAACTTCAAAAAAGTTTAAAATCTATTAAAGGATGTTGACATTGATGAAATGAAATCTATTTGAAAGAAATGCCTCTTTTAATTTTGAAATCATTTAAAAGTCACATAATTGTAAAAGAAAGAAATTATTTTTAAAATATTCTTATAAGATTGTAAGGGAATCTTCAAAGGAGTTATAATGGTGGAAAATATCTTCACCCGCTTTATTATTTAAAAAACATTCTTTCCATAATTTTGTCGAAAATGTCGTAAAGGACCTTGTTTGGAAAACAACCGAAAGATTCCTTTATAAACATATCATAAAAATTAACACAAGGGTATAAATTACTCTAACCCATATTCTAGGAAATAGTAAAATATTTTGAAATTCATTTTAATGAAACAAGGGTGTGGATGATAAAGAGGTCCCAGTAGATAGTCACGTATAAACAACCTCAGACAATGAAGAGAATGTAGAAATAACCATTACCTTGTAATTTTCCTTGATCAAGGGTATGTTAACCTCCTGTATAATAGTTAAATAGTTGTTATTAAATTATACAATAACCAAATACATAAATATGATATCATATATGATCTTCTAATATTTCTTTGTTAATAGTACTTCAGTAGTATCATTGTTTTAGGTGTAAACTGATTCAGTTTTCTTTATATGCTTGGTTACATAAGCCATGTTTTTTATGGATAGGATGTATTTGATTCATATTCATAATGATATTAAGTTCTTATAAATTATTTGTGATCATAAAATGAAAATTATTCATTAATGGTTATGATGGGGAATGAATTTCATCACGTTCATGCAGACGGTAATCCGTACCTACGCATGAGCGAAAATATCATTATATTAATGGTGAAATTGTTATTTAATTGGATGATATATCATATATAAAGAATAATATATAAGTTATATTTATTATTTTTATCATTTATACTCATTATAATACCCATCTAAATAATGAAGTGTTTGAATAACAAACTACACCAAGACGTGGAGATGATAAGTCGTACGTACGTATGTATGATGACTTGTCATTCATAGGATGGACAGAATAATGAATATGGTTGTACCATATTTATAAAAATATAATAGTGTGTATAAGGTACTGGAGTTATTATTTTGGTATGGAAACAACAAATAAAGATGAAATGGGAAAAGAAAATAACTTTGATAGAGTTTTTGGAATTATTACCTCTTCTTCGAGTGTTTCCGTTTGAGTTGATCAAAAGGGCTCCTTAAGTTAGCTTTCTGACAAAAGTAAGGCCTCTATGTAGAATTGGGGGTATTTGGGAGGATATTTGAGAATGTTTTGGCCGATCCAAATGGCTTTGGAGGTGTGATTTTGAATGAAGGGGAAGTACCCTTTTATAAGAGAGGTGTGGGTCACTTTAGGAAAAGCTTGAAATATTATTTATTATACAATCATATTCTGTTTATTATGGATCCAAAATGATTTATTTCTAGTATAAGGTGGGGAAGGGTAAAAAAACTCTCAAACAATAGGTTTTATACAGGTTTAGGTCACCATATTAACCTTATCTTTTAGATTTAACTCTTAGTTAAATAGTTTAACTTTTACCATGTATTTCTGTACAATTTTAATAAATGAGTAATTAACTTACTTTAAAATTTCAATAGAACCCCAAGTGGTTCATTATTAATATATATAACCTTATATAATTCTTCTGTCCACACCTCATATTTTTAGTAATATTATTTCAATTAATAATGTAGTATTTGTTTTAAAAACTCATGTATGTCAATTTTGACACTATTTGGTATTTTGTATTTGTGAAAGTCATAAGAACATTATTACTTAGAAAAAAAAATCATTTCATAAACTCTAACATGTCTTATTAATCTATTAAATTCATTTAATGCGTCAAATGTATCAGTTTATATTTATTTTGATATTTATAATATAAATTATTTTAATCATTCATTAGTAATGTAATTACTGCATCATCATTGTGTCATAAATAAATTTAATTATATAATGTCTAAAAATTATAAATAAAATAAAATTATATAGGAAATATTTTTATCTTTATAATTAATATTTATAATTGAATTTATTTTATGTATAACCTTATATGAAAAAAAATTAGTTATGAAAATTTGAATTTAACACTTTGAACTCTTCTTTAAATAAAATAATAATAAATGTCCTAATCTAATCAAAATGGACATAAAGGATCATATTTTATTCCTAAGGTTTTTTTGGTCGAAATACACTTATCCAATAGAATTAGGACATGTTTTAGGGTAATTATAATATCATTTTATACCTTTAATTACCCTATTTACTTTTAATTGTGGTAAATAATAGTCAAAAGGAACTATTAACGAAAAATTAATTTCATCTTATTGAACCAAATTTTACATACTGATGTCAACTGTGTCTCTCAGATTTTTGAAATTCAATTCACAGAATCGATAAAATTACGTTTTATGCAAATTTGCTAACGTGACTAGATGGTGGGTAAAAGACGGTAAAAAGTGCAATAAAATTTTATATATCTTATATTATTATAAAAAAACTCCAATGAATTAAATTAATCATATATTGGTAATATTTATTTATTTTTACCTAATATAAATTTAAATAAAATAATTAATTATATAAATAAAAAGTCAGTTTTGAACAATAATGCACTGTTTTTCACTATTCATAAAAAAAGTGAATGTTTTTAGAAAAATACTAAAAATTCATCCTAAGATTATTTTGATATTTAGAATCCAAAAATCTAGTCCATTTTTTTTAAAAAGATTTATAAAATTTTATAAAGTGTGTATTACTATTCATAACAGCTTTTTTGATTGGTCGTGGTGTGTTAAAACATCATGTTGCGTACAACGCAAGCTATTGCATTATTCAAAGTTAAATGTACCATGGAAACTTGGGTTGTTAAAAAAGTAATCTATGTTTTAATGAGTATGGAATGTGAATAATTTCCCCTATCATGAACACTCAATGATTTAATGATTTTCTATTAGTTTAAATGGTTATTTTTAGAGATTTTATTTTCAAAATATTTTCTAAACATTTATTTTTATAAAAATATTTTCAAAGTGAAAAGAATATTCTACCCAATAATGTATTTAAGGGAATATTTATGGTATTTAATTTCCGCAATTACATCAAAACATTATTATAATTATGTTACATTAGTGATATATTTTATTGATATCATCCTTATTATTTATTTGGATGGTTTATGATCAGTTTGACTGAGGATGTGTAATTTTATTAAAATTCACCATATTAGAACATCGCCTCTTCCTTTATAATACAAGAAATATACGACAACATACACCATTAATCCCCTATTACTCCTCCACCTCTCATCTCCCTCCCATGAGTGACTTGTCCGTATTGAGCTTGATCCCACCACTTAGGGAAAACCAACGAACCAAATGTCCTTGTTGCATCCTCTCACTCTGATTACGCAGGCATGAGATTAGAGGTCTTATAGATGGAGCTCCCTTGCAATCTGTACATAGGTTGATCATGTTGAGAAATGTGTTATGCATTTTGAAAGAAATTCTAGTATGAGATCCACTAATGTTCTTCTGGTAGGCATCGTTCCTTGGTTTCCAAAGGTTCCCACAACCCGACGTTAAAATGATAGCATGAACCTTCCTCTCGATTCACGAATCACCCATTCCATTGAACCATCAACTGTAAAAATTTCCCAACATCCTACCTTGGTCATGAAAACTTTCAAATGAACCATACACATTCCAAATCCAGCGAGTCCATTCTTTCTAAAAAAGAGATGCTCTACCAATTCTTGTTTGGAGTTTTTGCAGCACCAGTATCTTGAGGCCAAGTTGAAGCCCATATGTTTGATATTATCATAAATGGGTAAATCCTTATTCATCACCCACCACACTGGAAATTTGAACATTGGAGGAATTTCATTTCACCACAATGTTTCCCCCCATGGGTCTCCTGTGTTCCGTTCCCTTATTGCGTAGTTAAAATCCTTGATGGGGGACTCACCCGTCAATGAACAAGTGAAGATGAGTATATCCAAAATTTCATTGAGCACAATATACTTGAAAACATCATGATGTTCTTCATTAAAGATTCTCTGTAAAAATCTGGGGTGATCCCTTGCTTCAATGAACAAAAATTCTAGAGTGGGGAAATCTGGGAACTACATCCTCCCACCCCCCCAATCCCGAAGCCAAAAGTTAACATCACCTCTTCCAACAAGCCACTTTGTATGAGGACTCATGGCCTTAGTATTCGGTCAGATAAATTTCCAAATCCTCAATTCTTAAGGCCTCTGCACCTCCACCTCCAACCCTATTTATCATGCATGATCATTCCCCCATAAAGCTCATCCTTCCATAGCCTCCCATGCAAACTTGGCATGCATCTCTTGCATGGTTGATGTGGAACTCCTCAGATTGATGCCCCCTTCAAAGGTTGGTCTTGTGGGATGATTCCTCGAGGACCAATGATACCTGACTTCCCCTATCTATCCCATATAAAATACACCATTATCCTCTCCATGTTTCCCAGAACACCATTGGAATCCATCATTGTGGACATCAGATGCATGAGGATGGAGACTAAGAAAATATTAATCGGTGTAAAGCGACATCCAAATGAGAGAAGTCTGTGCACCAAGATACTCCATGGCTGAAGTCCCTATTTTTATGTTCAAGATGTCATTAAGGGACCTGGTCCTCCTATTCGAGGTTTTCCTTGGAGTATAATAGTTAATTTTATCTCTGTTCACCACCTGTCCACTCCATTTTCAATACTACCTTATCAGCTCATTCATTCCATCCACTGACCTCCTAATTCCATTTATAAAAACAATAGTGTCATCCAAAAACATTATGTGTGAAATACCCATTGTGACATGCCTGTCGCTATATTTAATAATTTTACCTGAGCGTAAGCCCCGATTTATATGATGATTGAGCACATTTTGGGATAAAATGAAAAGAGTAGGAGAAAGGGTATCCCCTTTCATTAATCCTCAAAAACCCTTGAAAAAACCAATATACATTTCCATGAATGAAGTTGAAATCCATTCTGAGTTAATGTAGTGAAACAGGAGGTCACGGGTCCAATTAGGGAACCCCATGCATGCCAACACCCTTTAAATAAACCCCCACTCCATCCAATCATAGGCCTTTCTCATTTCCAATTTTATATCCTTGTTTCTCCCAAAATAATTATTGTGGATCCCACTAATCATCTCCTAGACCACTCCAATCACACCTTGTATTTACAGTGACATATTTATTATCCTTTATTTATTCAAATATTCTATTATACTCTTACCCTTACTAAGGATATGAGATCATCCCTTTATTATGTTTTATTCACCTAGGATATCCAGAAGTGTTATGTTATTTATATATAGGTATATTCATAGCAGAAATATAGATTTATCAAAGAAAACTATTTTTTTTTGTTTTCAATAGTAATGTGAATTTCAATTATGTATCTAGTTTACCAAGATTATTAAACCATTAATTATTTCAGGATATGATACCTTTTATATAGTGTTAATATAATAATGTAACCACCGAGTCTAGGATACTATGGTCAATGTGTTTACATATATTGTTTGGTGAGGTGAGAGGACATTGGGAACCAGTGCTGAAACTCAGTGTTTTGGTGGACCATTTTTTAGTTTTTATCATGAGGAAAACACAAGATATAGGTTATCCTAGATTTTTTATTTTCATTTATGTGGGAATAATATAGTATATTCTTTTGGACTTTTGTGGTGTATAACCATGAGTGCATGAAATTTTTGGTATTTAGGATGGTTTTGATGAGAAGGGTCATTATAGAGCATGGAACTATTAAATTGGGATTGAAAATATGAATTTAGTTGGAGTATGGGTGGATTAATTAGATTTTAATATTGAATTAGATGGTGTATAATCATGTGGTTAATATTGACATAGGATATATGCCTATTTGTGATGAGGAGTTTTTTTAATTACACCTAGTTAATGTAGACTAACATGTCTAGTATAATATTTATTGGTTTTGGTGTGTGAACCAAGTCTTGATGATATGTGATTACTAGGGGAGTTTCTTGGTAATAAGGAAGCAAGTTGGATAATGAAACTAGTTGATGTTATGCTTAATGAGTTGGATATGGGAATAAATGTGGTGGGGTTGCAGAATTGGTCATTTGAAGGTGATAACACTCATATTGAAATTAGATTTGGTGGTTTTGAAGCGATAATGTTCCTTTTATCTAGGATCATATGGCGATTAATCTTTCCATGTTAGTACCCAAGTAGGATTGATATAGAGACATGAATTCAACTAGTTAGTTAATAGACCTGGTGTTATCTGTGGTGACTATGAATCTTGTTCAGTGGCTTAATGATAAGGATACTCTTACGGATGGGGGTATCAATTTGGTCATAGTTGAATGTGTCTTGTGTTGGTAGATGTTTGGGAAATTTTAAACCAATCATTTTATAGTTGCGACAACATCATTTTTTTAAAATATTAGAGTGGGATTATAATTGCTGGTTAATCACTGAGGCTTCTCAAGGTTGAAAAGGGTTGTGGTGGGGAGGTTATAATATTCCATGATTTTACTGGTTGTAAATTTTTTTAGTAAATTTATTTTTAATTATAATCTATATTTTAGGGGTAAAAAGTCATTTTCCTCTTAAATGGAATCTCAGGTAATTTTTTGACTACATTATTTTTCAAAAAACATGGAATCTTCCAAATTACTATAGTCTATTTTGATTAAAAGTCATCAAAAATTTATAAGAATAATAATTATTTAATTAAATTAATGTGATTTAATCACAGATTTTTGAATGGGGATATATTTTGAATAAATATTCCTATTTAAATTATAAATTTTTGATTAGTGTAGAGTTGGTTTTTTTCTTAATATTCACATAAACCAAATATGGGCGATGTGTCCAGAACTGGGAACATATTCATTTTCTTTCCTTTTTATTTATTTTCGTTTTATCCCATTACATTTTTTCCTTTAATTTCATACCCCTACATGGGTTCCTCTTAATTATGATATATATATGAGAGGGATAGTAAGAGAGAGTGGGTGGGGTGGGGGATAAGGGAGGAGTTACCATGGATCTTAGGAGGAGTAAAATCAATCTACTATGGCTACAAAGCTTACGTTAGACCGAAGCTATGAAACATTTATCCTAAAGTAGGATTATTTTTTATATTTTGTCTCATATTTTTATATAATTAGTAGTTTTTAGTTTTAAATATTTATTGGGGTTTTGGGGGACCCCATGAGAGCCAATCTATGGTTTTGGTGAGTAATCAAGGGTTTCAGGCTAATTTTATGGGTTTCTGTTTGTAAAATCTTGATCAAATGTTATGTAGTTTATGAAAACATATTTTGTATTATTTATATGTGAGATGGTATGAAAATTGGGGTTATATGACATGTTTGGGTTTGTTATTCTATATAGGGGTAAATCAAGTTGTAGTTTGGGGCATGGTCATACACCCTATGTTAGGGAACATGGCCATTTAGTGTACAAAACCAACCCTAATTCAAGGTATAAGGGTGGTGGGTGTGTATGTATTTTCACCTAACCCATGCGGGGCACATTTCTAGGTACATGGATAATTACCCAATATTAGTGGAATTTGGTATTGGGGGATTTGATATTGTGTACTTGGGAAAAGTACATGTTGGATGGGCTCTGATACATGAACATAGTTGATGGATTGGAGTACACACTATGTATCCGAGTTATATGTCATTTACTCCATCCCTATAGGTGTTTTGTATGTTTTTCACCTAATAGATGTAATTAGACTTGTTTTTTTGTCCATTATGGTCAATGTTTTTCATAGGAAATAGTAGAGGAATCATCTTGGTGATTAAAGGAATTTTAAGAGGTGATTTAGGGTGAGGGAGTTAGTTAAAATAAGTCTTACCATCATTAATTCAACCATATGTCTGCAATATAAGTTTTCATATGTTACCCAAGTGAGGTTTTGGAAAAAAACTGGAGGACACGGACTATAAATTATAAGTCTATTGGTTGTTGATAGAATGAGACTATCCATAGTTTGTGCGACCTGGTTATGATTCCATGAGATAGATATGACGAGTTTTATGTCAATTATAGAGTGTGTTAGAATGGGTATGGTCTTGAGGCCATCTCCCTAGTGATATGTGTATATTTGAATAATGGGGCCATGTTGAAAATTTCACGACTTTGAGGGATGTTATTCCCTTAAAGTGATTAGTTTTTACCTAAGAGATGAGTTAGGGATTGATGGAATCTTATACAAATTCAATTTTTTATGAGAACTATTGTACCTTTATGGGTTTCTGATAGATGATGAGACCCTAGTGGGTGGGTGCACATGATAATGGGTTGTGAGGATCTCTAGTTTCACCTTAGAACCTAAATTCATGATTTGATCAGATTATTACTGTGATGTATTGGGTTAGGATCTTGGATCGGTTTGTATATATTAGTAATGGGTTTATGTGTTTAGATTACCCTTGTTCATATATATATATATATATTATGGTTTATGGTGTATTCCCTTGGTATGGTTTTAGAAATGAATATAACACTCCATTAGGGAATTAATTTCTTACAAATAGAGAACACCATTATGTGTGGTCATAAATACTCCCTATAAAGAGTTTTTTAATAATCCCTACAATGAGGTATTTAAGGATTTCTATGGAGAGTATGTGAATAAATCTTATGCTGATGTTATGAAAACTCAATTTTTGAAAGTTATGATACTAATTAAGATACCTCTTTAAGGGTGGTATTAATTCTACTAGTTGGTCTATCTTGGATTTGGAGATGAGATTTATTTGGTTCAGGGAAGAGGATGTTGGCTATACCATGTGATAGATAATAAGGATTATTGGGTATTTGGTGGGAATATTTTATTCTCTCACTTATTTGGTATCATTTAATACTATATGGTGTAGTTCTCAGGATATGATACTAGGAAGGATCGCAACCTAGTCCATTATCATTATATACTAGGGTTAGTGAAGTCACTTAGTCATTATTATATATAAAAGGGTGGATGATTCCCTTGGTTCAATATCTATATACCTAGGTGAAAGACCCTTATGTTATTATTATTGTTGGTGTTGTCATTGTGACATTCACAAGGACACTTCAGCCCTAGATGAAGCATTTTTTGTCAATCAGGGTTGTAAACCTAAGGATTGATATTGGTTATTGATTTTAGTGTAGGTATTTACCTCCATGAGTGGTGGTCTATTTATTTATTTATTATATTTCTTTCATATTTATGTTTACTAGGCAAGGAATAATCCATGATCATGCACAAATGACAGTAGAATACAAGTTCACTGATGGGGATGGCCTACTAGAAATTATTTTCCCAACACAATATTTGGTTTTGAGTGCTTGTGTAAACATTATGTTTTATTTTGGATTAAGAATGGTATGAATAGTGGATAGGGAATACTCTTAAGGTTTCATGATCAAGAATATCTCATTTTTTAGAATCTTTTTCCAAGAAAGATTACTTCAATAGTCGATGAGTTTGTGTATGTGCTTTATCTTGTAGTTAGAAGTGGATCACTGTATATATTTTTCTTCTATTTTTGTTTTTCATGTATATTCTTCAAACATATGATAAAAAAAATTAATATACCTATCGTTGTTTCCCATTTAATTTTTTTCATGTAAAATGTGTTTATTTTTATATCTATATATTCTAATGGTGTTAGATTTAGTATGAAAACTTTTTTATATACATCTGTTATTTATATTTTGATATAGTGGACATAGTCTCCTCACAGTACCACCCCAAACCCCTACATGTAGTTGTAAAACTATGGTGAATGAGAATATGCACGTAATCAATCCTATTACTATTCATAGTTAGTTGGTTCAAAACATTAAAAGGTTTCTCATCAAGACAATCTTTGAATCATCTGTGATATCCATTATTAACTAAGTTCCTTCAAGATTTAGACATTAATAAAACAAAAATGTGGTTAAATTGAGTGATGAACAGTTGAAATCATAATATAAAAGTCTTAAATAATATAATGGAAAAGTAAATCACTAAATGTCATACTTTTGTATAACATGAAATTAGCTTTATAGAGACCCAAAGATTGATGTACATGGACATTATATTACTTTTGTAGAATACTTAATACATAACAAAAACAGACACAAAAGGGCCGTAATAGTTTAGTGTCTTTGGAAACTTGGAACGTAATCTTCTAATCGTGGTGAAAGATCTTCAACATCTCCCATAAAGATCTTCCCCTTCTGTTTTCTTACCTAAAACCTTTCTTTATATCCTAGGGAAAAGAAAACATAAAAGGAGTGAGCTCAAATGCCCAGTAAGGGTAAACATAGAGAACATAAAACAATCCATAAACATTTGAATGCAAAAACTTGAACATAAAATCTAAACATCAAAATCTTGAGCAAAGAAATGAATCTTGGAAGTACGTAAGAAATATATCATAAGGGAAGATCAATCATGATAAAATAGCATGGTAATAAAACATGTAATTGTGGAAACCACTAAGCACATGTTATGATTTCCATTGTAGCCAAGTCATTGCTTCCAAGACCATCTTAGTGGACAAAGTCCCTTTCTAAATCAATTTCACTCCTCGTTTCAGTCCAGTAACACTGAACCAGATTAACTTACCGTTCCATCCATGTCTATTTCATGAGATATAAATCATTACCCAATTCATTGGAGGGAGATATAGGTCCCAACTATCTCATAATTAAATCATTCTTACTTGTACCACAAAATAAAAATACATCACTCATAATAATCCAATAAATAAAATGGGTTTCATAAACATCATCCCATCATCAAATAATCCATATAAAATAAATGGATATCATTTCATCATAAGAAAAGTGAAACAATGTAAATCATAGAGACATTATACTTGAAACATACACATATGAAATAATGTCATATTAGATGGAAAATGGTTTTGATAAAACACTTGAAATAAATTATTGAGGAAAATATCCTTTCTTCTTCAAAATCAATTTCTTTTCACAAAACATCATGCAATTTTAAAAGAAAAAGATTTTGTTGAAAATAGTCATGAAATCTTTTGGAGGAAGCTTCATGAAAAAAAGGATTTATGAAACCATAAAAATCTATTCACTCCATATAAGTTAAAAATAACATTCTCCTCGTACTTTTTTTTGGAAAAGTCAAAACGTACCTTATATGGTAACAAAAGGAAAGCTTCCGTCCATACAATGTGGTAAAAAGTCAATAAAGGGTAAAAATGAATTTAAACATTCATAGAAGAATTGTAAGCATTTTATTAAAACATTTTTAGAAAACATCTTCATGGATGATAAATGTAACCCTTGTAAATACTTACGTATAAGCAATCTCAAATAAAAAATGAGATTGAAAATTTATCCCTTACCTTATGTCTGATATGCTTCGTATGTATCAGAACCTCCTCTTCTTTGAAGTGCCTTTTTGAAACCTCCTCTTAGGGCACTAATATTGGTCTTTGAAGAAGACCAGGACCTATAGGATGTTTCTAGGGAAGTGGAGAAGATATGTTGGTAGGGGTTGGCAGAGCTTTAAGGCTCAAAGTGGTGTGAGGAAGAGTGGGAGGAGGTGCCCTTTTATAAGGGAGGAGAGGGGCACCTTTGAAAAAACTAAAAATATAATTTTATTATAAAGTTATATTCGGTTTTTAATAGCTCCAAATTGATTTATTTATAAGCTAAAGTGGGGATGGGTCTAAATCCTCTCATCCAATAGAATTTAGACAAGTTTAGGTTTCTATTTTAACCTTATCATTTAGATTTAACTTTAAGTTAGATAATTTTACTTGTACCGTGTCTTTTTGTGTTCTTACACTATAAGGTTAATAAACTTACTATAACAAGCCAAACGAACCACAAGTTGTTTATTATTAATACATATAACCTTATCTATGTCATTTGGCCGAGCCTTAGATTTTTAGGAATAAAATAACAATTAATAATATAATATTTGTTTTAAAAACTATTTTATGTCAATTTTGACACTATTTAGAAATTGATTTTTTTGAAAATCATAAAAGCATTATTAGTTCGAAAAAAGTTAATTAAATCAATAATAACATGTCATATTAACCTATAAAATTAGTGGAATTCCTAAAAAATCTCAAATTACATTTATTTGGGTATTTATAACATCAATTATGTCAATATTCTATTAATAAGATAATTACTGCATCATCTTTATGTCAAAAATAAATTAAATTATTTAATGTCTAAAAACTACAAATAAAATACCATTATGTAGGAAATATTTTTATATTTCTAATGAATATTTATAGTCGAATTTATCTTATGTATAACCCTATAATAAAAATGAATTACTTATTAAACTTTGATTTTAACTATTTTAACCCTTCTTTAAATAAATTAATATTAAATGTCCTAATCTAATCCAAGTGGGCCTAAATGGTCATATTTTATTCCTAAGGTTGTTTTTGGTCGAATTAAACTTATCCAATAGAATTATTACATGTGTTAGGGTAATAATAATAATATAATTTTTACCTTTAATTACCCTATTTACTTTTAATCATGGTAAATAAAAGTAAAAAGTTACTATTCACCAAAAATTATTTTCATCTCATTGAACCGCATTTTACTTACTGACATCAACCGTGTCTCTCAGATTTTTGAAATTCCATTCACAAAAGTGGTAAAATTATGTTTTATGTAAATTTGCAAATTCTCCTAGGAGGTGGGAAAAAGACGGTGAAAAGTTCAATAAAATTTTTATATATCAAATATTATTATAAAATGACTCCAATGAATGACATTGAACATATATAGGTATTATGTGTCAATTTTGACCTAAAATAAATTTAAATAAAATAAATAATTATTTAAATAAAAAGTTGGTTTTTAAATAGTAACCTAGTGTTTTCACTATTCATCAAAAATTGAAAGTTTTCTGAAAAATACCAAAATTTCACCCTATGCTAATTTCGATATTCCGAATCCAAAAATGAAGTCTATTTTGAATGATTAAATTAAAAAAAATTCAAAAAGTGGTTATTACTATTCATAACGGCTAGTTTTAATAATATTTTAATAGCATATCATTGTTTAGTGAAACTCGATATTGCGTACAACACACACTATCGAGGAAGGTCGTGATTGCGTGTAATGCAGCCAAGTTAGGGTTGCGTGTTGTGCAAGACTCTTTTGTTGTAACGTACAACATAAGACATCAATAAAATTAAAAAGAATATTTTTCATAAAATCTCGGGGTGTTACATTCTACTCCCCTTAAAATGAATTTCGCCCTCAAAATTCGTTGGGGTTATAAATGGTTTACTACTTGAAAGTTCCTTTAATAGAAACCCACATCGTAAATGGGAACACCAAAACCAATCATTAAAAACTAAAGTATGAAACATAACGGTTACCCTAATTAACTAATCACTGGGTTTCCACATAGGAGAACATAGGTGAAAATATGGATATGGAAGAGGAACCTAACCATCATGTTCGGATGGAGAGTGGTAGAGAACATGGCTATGAGAAAGACAACAATCAAAAAGCTATAGATTTGTGATAATCTAAGGTACCATCTGATTCATCGGATATAAGGGAACTAGGATAACATTTTTTGTTTTCAAGATCATTTCCCTAAAGTTGATGAATTAAAAGAAATACTTACATGATTTTGGTAAAATCTCACTGTTGTTCGTGAATTGAACAATTTACACTTCATCCCTTAAAGAAATGAGGTTGAATTTTTTATTCGTGATGTGTTAGCAGATCATGTGATAGAATGATGGGTCATTCCATCTGTTTCAAACAAAAGGTTAGAAAAAGTTATAAGTTCATCTTATGGTTAGATTAATCATATATGGTTCCAAAAATGAACTTATACTTCATATATCATACCGCTTAATAAAATAAAACTGGTTTCTAATAACCAAGGACTTCCTGTAGGCCAGTGGTAGGAGATAAAGGCTAGTCGCACTTCGGTTGTGTGTTCGATTCCCTCAGCCTTGTCCGACGCGATGGGCTATCGCCCATCCTGCAGGTTGTCCTTTTTCTAAAACTACATTACTATAACATCCCATCAATAATATAGAAAAAAATTCTATCCTTAATCAATACTAACTTATGTCCAACATAATCCATTCCAATCTTTAGGCTTATCCATAATACTGCAGTCCACTCTCATAATATAGTGAAAATGATTACCAGACATTTCATATAACAAGCATGTTAATACCATCGTTGATCCCCATATATCATAAGATATGTCTTTTTGGTCACATTCCAAACATTCGAAGGCCGTAATCATGTATTCTCTTGAAAAATGAATACCCATTGAACCTTAGTGAAAACAAGAATGCAGTTAAAAGTTAACACTTTCCACATACCAAAATCCTCAAAATTCTATATACTCAAACCATGATATCACTTAGTCCTTATATCAATCATGAGCTCATGAATACAATCAAACATCTAATTATCTTCTTATTCATTCATTATGCGCATATGATCTACTTTCCAAAAAATATCTGAATAACCATCCATGGTTACTCGTACCATTCAACATATACTTGAAATACTTTAGGAAAAACAATAGTGTAACAATCCATAGATGATTATTTATTCCATAATACCATTAACTATACAACATAACTCTCAATAAACATACAATCATTCCACTACCTTCTAAAACAATGGACTGAGCTTCAACACTTCTTTCAGCTCATATATCATTTTTAGTCTCTTCCTTATCATCCACATAAATACTACCCATATGACCATGCTGAATCTCTTCATGAGATTTTCCCTTAGGGAATTGGTTTTCATAATGCCCATACATTCCACATTTAAAACATCTAATCATTGTTGATGTCGTAGAAATACCATTATCCTTGTCCATGGTGTTAACTGAACCTTTTCCTTGGCACTTACTGGCTTTGTGTCCTCCTTTTCCACACCCAAAGCATCTTCTAGTTCCTTTTAAACAATCTCCCTGATGCCTCTTCCCACATGATTTACATGAGGGAAATTGAACTTTCTTTCCTCTATGATCATCATGAAACTCCATCTTTCTCTTATTATCTGAGTCGGGAAACATACCAAAGTTGAGATTATTGATCATATTATGAGATTGATGATTAGGCATAATAATTATGTTTGGACTTCCAAATCCTGTTTCATTTGGTTTCTCATGAAGAATATCATTCCATTATCTATCATATCCTCTATTATCGTGAATCTTCCTGTTTCCATCCATTTTCTAAAACCCAAAAAGAATAGTGTGAGAGGAAAAAATCATGCTAGGGAAAACAACATAGTAAAGGGAGAGTTCCCTCAATATATAACATCTTAGGTTAAATTCTAAGAACGTTACCATAGTTTTAGGACTATATCCTATATGTATACTTATCCTAGGGGACATATCTAGACATACCTTAGAAATGTCTCTAGGGATCTCACTAATGTTTTCGCATCCTAATTTCCAAAGGTTGACTAATCCTCACTTTGATACCAATTGTAGATACCCAAAGCTTGATGTACATGGACATTACATTACTTTTGCGGAATACTTAATACATAACAAAAACAGACACACAACGACCGTAATAGTTTAGTGTCTTTGGAAACTTGGAACGTAATCTTTTAATCCTGGTGAAAGATCTTCAACATCTCCCATAAAGATCTTCCCCTTTTGTTTTCTTACCTAAAACCTTTCTTTATATCCTGGGAAAAAGAAAAAATAAAAGGGGCGAGCTCAAAAGCCCAGTAAGGGTAAACATAGAGAAAATAAAACAATCCATAAACATTTGAATGCAAAAACTTGAACCTAAAATCTAAACATCAAAATCTTGAGCAAAGACATGAATCTTGGAAGTACGTAAGTCATATATCATAAGGGAACATCAATCATGATAAAATTGCATGGGAATAAAACATGTAATTGTGTCAACAATTAAGCACATTTTATGATTTCCATTGTATCCAAGGCATTGCTGCCAAGACCATCTTAGTGGACAAAGTCCCTTTCCGAATCGAGTTCAATCCTCGTTTTAGTCCTGTAACACTGAACCAGATTAACTTACCGTTCCAGCCATGTCTATCTCATGAGATATAAATCTTTACCCAATGCATTGGAGGGAGATATAGGACCCACCCATCTCATAAAGAAATCATTCTTACTTGTGCCACAAAATAAACATACATCATTCATAATATCCCAATAAATAAAATGGGTTTCATAAACATCATCCCATCATCAAATAATCCATATAAAATAAATGGATATCATTTCATCATAAGAAAAGTGAAACAATGTAAATCATAGAGACATTATACTTAAAACATACATATATGAAATAATGTCATCTTAGATGGAAAATGGTTTTGATAAAACACTAGAAATGAATTCTTGAGGAAAATATCCTTTCTTCTTCAAAATCAATTTCTTTTCCCAAAATGTCATGCAGTTTTAAAAGAAAAATATTATGTTGAAAATAGTCATGAAATATTTTTGGAGGAAGCTTCATGAAAAAAAAAGGATTTATAAAACCATAAAAATCCGTTCACGCTGTATAAGTTAAAAATAAAATTATCCTCATAATTTTGTTGGAAAAGTAAAAAAGTACCTTATATGGTAACCAAAGGAAAGATTCCATCCATACAATGTGGTAAAAAGTCAATAAAGCGTAAAAATGAATTTAAACATTCATGGAAGAAGAGTAAGAATTTTATTAAAACATTTTTTGAAAACATGGTCATGGATGATAAACGTAACCCCCGTAAATACTTACGTATAAGAAATCTCGGATAAAAAAAATGAGATTGAAAATTTATCCCTTACCTTATGTCTGGTATGCTTCGTATGTATCCGAACCTCCTCTTCTTTGAAGTGCCTTTTTGAAACCTCCTCTTAGGGCACTAAGATTGGTCTTTGAAGAAGACCATAACCTCTAGGATGTTTCTAGGGAAGTGGAGAAGATATGTTGTCAGGGGTTGGCCAAGCTTTAGGGCTCAAAGTGGTGTGAGGAAGAGAGGGAGGAGGTGCCCTTTTATTAGGGATGAGAGGGGCACCTTTGAAAAAACTAAAAATATTATTTTATTATAATGTCATATTCGGTTTTTAATAGCTCCAAATTGATTTATTTCGAATCTAAGGTTGGTTTGGGTAGAAATACTCTCATCTAATATAATTTAGACCAGTTTAGGTTTCCATTTTAACCTTATCATTTAGATTTAACTTTAAGTTAGATAATTTTACTTGTACCGTGTCTTTTTGTGTTCTTACACTATAAGGTTAATAAAATTACTATAACAAGACAAACGAACCCCAAGTTGTTTATTATTAATATATATAACCTTATCTAATTCATTTGGCTGAACCATATATTTTTAGGAATAAAAAAACAATTAATAATATAATATATGTTTTAGAAACCATTTTATGTCAATTTTGACAGTATTTAGTAATTGATTTTTGTAAAAATCATAACAGAATGATTAGTTCGAAAAAAGTTAATTAAATCAATACTAACATGTCATATTAACCTATAAAATTAGTTTAATTCATTAAAAGTCTCAAATTACATTTATTTGGGTATTTATAACATCAATTATGTCAATATATAATTAATAAGATAATTACTGCATCATCTTTTTTTCATAAATAAATTAAATTATTTAATGTCTAAAAATTACAAATAATATACCATTATGTAGTAAATCATATTAGCTTTATAATTAATATTTATAGTCTAATTTATCTTATGTATAACCCTATATTAAAAATGATTTACTTATTAAACTTTGATTTAAATTATTTTAAACCTTCTTTAAATAAATTAATATTAAATGTCCTAATCTAATCCACGTGGGCCTAAATGGTCATATTTTATTCCAAAGGTTGTTTTTGGTCGAATTACAATTATCCAATAGAATTAGGACATGTGTTAGGGTAATAATAATAATATCATTTTTACCCCAAATTACCCTATTTACTTTTAACCGTGGTAAATAAAAGTAAAAAGTTACTATTCACGAAATATTATTCTCATCTCATTGAACCACATTTTACTTACTGACATCAACCGTGTCTCTCAGATTTATGAAATTCCATTCACAAAAGCGGTAAAATTATGTTTTATGTAAATTTGCACATTCTCCTAGGTGGTGGGTAAAAGATGGTCAAAAGTTCAATAAATTTTTTTATATATCTAAAATTATAATAAAATGACTCCAATTAATTACATTGAACTTATGTAGGTATTATGTATCAATTTCGACCTAAAATAAATTTAAATAAAATAAATAATTATTTAAATAAAATAAATAATTATTTAAATACAAAGTCGGTTTTTAAATAGTAACGCAGTGTTTTCACTATTCATCAAAAATTGAAAGTTTTCAGAAAAATACCAAAATTTCACCCTAGGCTAATTTCGATATTCCAAATCCAAAAATGAAGTCCATTTTGGAAGATGAAATTTTAAAAAGTTCAAAAAGTGGTTATTAATATTCATAACGGCTAGTTTTAATAATATTTTAATAGCATATCGTTGTTTAGTGAAACTCGGTATTGCGTACAACACACGCTATCGAGGAACGTCGCGATTGCATGTAATGCAGCCAAGTTAGGGTTGCGTGTTGTAAAAGACTCCTTTGTTGTAACGTATAACACAAGACATCAATAAAATTACAAAGAATATTTTTCATAAAATCTCGGGGTGTTACAAGCTTTCTATTCAACCTTATTCACTATATATTCATTCAAGGTTTATTTATATTAAGTGTTATCATAATCAACGAAATAATTCCTTAAAATAATAAATCCTTAATAATTTCTTGTAAATGGAAATTTTTTAAACATATCATATCACCAAGGAGTTTCAAACTAGTAGTGAAGTATTAGGCTTACTCATCATGTATTGAGAAAATACTAAGTTAGTACTTGACTTTCATTTTTTTGGGTGGTTTAACTTAATACATGTATTAAATATTAGGATCCACTTTTTAGTATCTAGAAAGGGATGAAATATATATGGAACCCACATATTCAAAGCATTACAAAAATTTCCAGATGTTATCTTATAATTAGACTTATCTCTAGGGTTTTCATTAATATTACCTTATCCTAATCCCCAAAAAACTAATCTCATCATAAAAATAATTAGAACTCTCGCTAATACAATGTAAAACAACCCTTGAAAAAATTATCTTAATTTTTAAAAAATCAATATGATAAACACTATAACTCAAAAATTGTCTTATAGTCCAATGATTTGAAGGTGGAGTTTCTTTTAGGACTAACTACATAAACAACTTATTCTACAACAATTGTGGTCATTCCTCCATAATTTAGAAACACTATAATACCTTATTTCCATATCATAAAGTATAATCATATTCACAACCTTTACAGAGGAATAATATGAACAGTGATGATGTCAAAAACTTACTAATGAAAAATATATCAATATTTTATCAAGGGTTAGATCTTAATAATTTAATAAAATATTACAAGGGAGAAATTTATTAGTAAAAAGAATAATTAATAATAATAATATCCCATAGATATAGAGATATTTACATGAAATATCAAATTAAAAACAAACACCATGGAAAAAATTGTTTATTTTTGAGATAATAAACATGATCTATGGGGTTTAATCATTTGTATAGAGCATGGAAATGTAAAAATCCCTTGAAACATAGTATAACAATGAAATTTGGCACACAAGTTATCACCATTTATCATCATATTATGTTATTATCCAATAATTTACACCCTTTATGTTGTGTGTGTTATCCAAAAAGGATAACCCATTTCTTTTGAACATATCCATATAGGCTCACCATTTAATTTGAATGCATATACCAGAAGTCTCAACCTTTTATTAGTGACTATATCCTAGAAGGCCCATGATAACATATATCATGATATATAAAACATTGAATGATGCATTATAGTAGGATATAGGACCCTACCAATCATCATCCAACATATGTGTTTTATAAGATATCAATCATTCACCATATCATGAAATCTCATTAGAAGAATATGGGTATCATATTATTTTAAAATATTTTCACATAACATGTTATAAAACGTTGAATGGTTTATAAAAAAATTTCAATTACCCAAATGGTGTATTTTATAATTTAATTTATATAGTGATTCATATAACATGACCCCATAGGATTTTGATCTTTATAGAGGAAAATTTAAGGAAGATTGTGAAAATTAATTTGATGAAAACATTTATTAATAATATCTTAATAGGGAAAAATTAAAAATATCTTTTAAATTTTATTTTTCAATAAGGTTACATGAATAAATTTTAAATATACAACTTTAAAGTAAATTCATATAATAAATTAATGAAATGATATAAATATTTTATATAATAAATTTTGAGTGGATAAAAATAATATAAACTTGAATAGAAAATCATTTTTAATGTATTTAAAACACCTTTATTGAAACCCATATCATAAATATAGTGATATATAATTCCATTTAAAAGTGATGTTGATAAATTTTATGATTATAATAACAAATCATATTTTGACATTAAAAAACAAAGGAGAACATTATCGAGAAGATTGAATATGGGAATGGAATTAAAAGAGCTCTTTTAGAATGAATGGGATTTATTTATTCCATAATAATTATTTATGAAAAAATAAGTTCATAAATGTAACTACTAGGAGAATTAGGAATAAAGGAAATAAAAAATAATCAATAATAGAATAAAATCATCTTATAATAATAATTTTAAAAGGAATTATTATATTGTAATAAATGAATTTTATTGAATAATAACCCATTGCATCATTTTTATCATTATAATTTAAAAACCATGAAAGGTATAACATGATATAGATTTTTACATCCATTATATTTCATAGAAAATTGTCATTAAATAAATAAATGGCTTGTATATACACCACATAAAGGATAAAATTGGTGAATAAAAATAGTATCTCATTAATGAAAAATTGATATGCAAAAAAACACATGCCTTAAATACTGCATAGATGAATATTATCTAACTTCATGTTTAAAAATAATTACTAAATTATTAGACTAATTAAGAAACATATTCATTCTTATAACCTTTTATAAACTATATTTAATAAAATTTATTTAAAATTCCTTAGTAATTTTTGTTTTATTTCTATCATCATATTTTATTGGCTTCGACTATTTTTTAGTTATATTTTTTAATTAAACTGTGCATTCATGTTTAAATATTGAAATTTAAACATTCAAATGTCTTTATATGTACTAGAATTTATGTTTTATAATTATTTTTAGTGTTTAAATCTTTTTCCATTAGTATTTTGGTTATGATTAGTGATGAAAAATTCAGTGATGATCATGTATTGTTAATTTTAACAAACAATGAGTATGTGAAATTAAGAAAACATAAATTATAGTGAAACCTTTATTTAGTGATAAACGAAACACTATTTAGTCATTAATTAATAATAGTACTAGTATTTTAAGGGTCTATAGTAGTCTATGATATAAAATTATACCATTATTCAACTAGGATGTTAAATCGGCCCATATAAGGACAAAGTATATTCTACAGGTAAGTATGGTAAAGATATTGATTATTATAGAATAATATAATTATTATATAAACATTATTATATTATTTATATGTTTTTATGGGGTTGAATTATATATTTAGAGAGTTTGAAAGTATGAAAAGGTTGGAGAGAAAATGAAATATATCACATTCGTAGATGCTCATTTCCTCATGTACACATGAAATTGGTCTATATGTATTAATAATGTTTAATGTATAAAAGTTATTTATTTAATACTCACATTAAATTATCCTTAAATTCCGATGATAAAAAATGGATCACATCAATTATGGTGGTGGTGTTCTACTCGTAAAAGAAGAGACATTTTAAATTTTTGGATGGTTAGGAGGAGGGTACAAAATTGATATTCCATTAGTATAATAACATTTCATTATGTTAGAAGTAATTATACAAATATACATACGTGTATATAAAATGTTTTAGTTTTTGTAATAATAAAAATAAATAATAGATCTCGGTTGAGAACATTAACACTATGTTTCGACGTTCTTTCTTGGGTAACACCATAAGAATCATTAGAATACCCTTTTAGAATAACTAAGGCTTCCATGAAGTGGGGAAATTTTAGTAGAAACTACAGTAGATTTTTTTGAGGTAATTCTTTGTAAAGGTTGGAAACACGTAGTGTAAGTGATCCAATTTTATAAGTGAGGAAAAATAATTTTTTTGTAAATACATATTAATTTTATAATGATGGAATGATACTATTCAAGAGTCAATGGATATGATATTAAAAAAATCATTTTTGGGTGATATATAATAAATAAATTATACACCATTCATTTCAATGCATGTTTTAAACATTTTCAAGTCATTTACAATTAGTTTATTTATATTTTACCATTATGGTTTTTACCATGGTAACAAGTTTTTAACCAACTAATTTGTATTTTATTAAATATAAAAGGTAAAACCTATTAATTTTTTTATATAAAACATAAATTTAATCGTCATATTATTAAATTTATTTTTTAATTAAGAAAAGTTTTTTATTTTAATTACAACATTTATTATATGGAAAACCAACATTTTAGAAAATTGTTTTTCACCATTCAATGTTCATAATATTATGCAACATTAATTACCAATTAAATGGGTGATAATATATTATTATACATATTTAAATATAACATCAAATACATTATATAAATTAGATCAATTTAATTTTTTAGATTACATTATTGAAACAATTATTTGAAAATAACACTTTCAATGTTATAATGGGCATTAAAATTAACATTACTAATTTTAATATTATTCATAAGAATTATGTTAACTTTGTTACATAAGTTAATTTTTTTAATAATTATTAAAATAGTTATTTAGGGTTAAAATTTTAATGTGATGAAAACTAATTTTTCACATAGTTAAATAAAAACAGTTTTTAGAGTTAAATATTACTTATGTTTTTAAAATGATATACATGACGTTTTGTAACTCAAAAATTAAATTTTAAATGATTTATTTTAATAAGTATATGTATTTTTGGTAATTTTTTTAGATTTATAAGAAATACATACTTCATCATAAGGTTACAATCCCTATACTTTAGTAAAGCATCATTTTCCACTATTCACTAAAAAATATGTTCTTCTATAAAAATAAAAAAAATTCAAACTAAGATAAAATTGAAATTATTATTCTATTAAATGATAAATTTTAAAAAATTCAAATTAAAAAATTTTATAATTTAAAATTTAAATAAAAAAATACAGTGAAAACCATATTCAAAGGAAAATCACTATTTTAAAATATAATTTGTTTCATTTAAATTAAAAATTATATTGGTGTTATATTTTTCAATTCAAAAAATATATTTAATATTTTTTGTTTCATACATAAAATCACCTAATAATTCAATATTATCAAATTTAATGTTTTATGAATAAAATGATCTTGTTGAAATTTTTAATGCATTAGTAAATAAATGAAATTTATTATTGAAAGAGATAATTTTAAATTTTAATGAACATATTATAAATAACATACCACATTAATAGTTAAATTATTATATAATCTAGTTTTATAGATACATGGCCCTTAAATATCTTTAAATAATAGCAATGAATAATGTATGCTCTAGTGCCAGTTGTGGTAGGTGATTCTTCTAGCATGTAACACATGTAAATTATCATGAGTTTGAATTTATATCACATGTGATTTACCACATACTTTATTTACTGGAGTTTTTCATGGTCTTGGTTGGGAAAAACCCTATGGGAGTTACCAATTTTCAAAGATTAAACAAGTGATCATCATAAGGGATAATTGGGCAACCAGTTAGAATTTATTTCCTTTTTCTATTTCATATTATGGTTACTTTTATTTTTACCCACTAATTTAACATATACACAATAAAAGTTAAATTTAAAATTTTTATTTTAATGTTCCATGGATTTATTTTATTTCAGTTTTTTCCCTAAAACAAAAATTTTAATATATAAGGGTTAAAAAAATAAATTAAAATAATGTATCTTACAAAGGAGAGATCAATTGCTTAATAAGGGAATAAGAATCCAACATTCCAACAATGTTTAGATCACAAGAATATGAGATAAATTACCATTGGAGAAATATATTATTGTAAAAGACATATAATAATAATATTTATCTTTGTTCCAAGATAGAAGGACATGTAATCTAAAATGACCTAGCATATACTATGGAATATGATTCCAGAAAAAATATAGTAATTTTGGATCATGGTTCATAAAATAGAGAATATAATACAAAAATGTGGGATAAAAGTAATCATAGTCAAATATATCATTGTGGGAGAGGCTATAAATAATATTTTCTATAAAATAAACTTGTAAAAAAAATACACAATCACATCAACACAAAAAACATGTGAAGAAACTATCCATAATCATGTACACAAAACAAACATGAAAACAAAGATATATCTAATAATTTCTAATAAACAAAATTTTGATCAACAGAATTCAAAATCATCTAAAAATAAGAAAAATATAAATAAATATATATTAACTAATTTATACCAAACAAAATTCATTATCATAAGAGATATAATACTTAAACTAATGAATTAGAGGGATTTAATTGACCCAAATCATCATTGGAATTTATCAAACCCAATATACTTCTAGGTTTTATCAGAATTAAACCATCTCAAGGATTTATAATAAGTGTAACTTCTTTAATATTTTTCAGAGACAAACCTTATCATAATGATAATCATATATTATTATTCCATAAGATCATAAAATGAGATATCATTTTACCTGATATTAATTTTTAAATTTGAAAAAATGTGGTACATGTAAACTTCCTTACAAAATTATTGTGATAATATTTTCATAAAATACGATGTATAGAATAATAATAAAATATACCAAGTGTAACATAATTAATGTTAAAGGATATTTACATTGATGAAAACCACCCTTTTATGATTATTGGAAAAATAAAATTTAAAAATAATAATAAATATCACTATTTAAAATTCTTTAAATCCTAAAATGTGTTTCCATTAAAATAAAATACTTTAATTGTGATAAATCATTTTTAAAAAAAATTCCTTTTAAACTAATTCTTTTTTCTAAAATAAAATTTATAAAGGAATGATTTTTTCAAAAATATTATTTGAGATGATATACAAAATTTGAATACATATTTAATATAATAAAAATCATTTGAAATAAATTTTTAAAATCTACAATACCTTTTATTTAATGGTTCATAACATTTTTTCCTATTATTTTTCTATTTTGGGTAGTCAGAGTTGTTCAGAGGAGGCTCAAGGAAGATTGTTGGAGGATGTTGTTTCAAAAAAAAATAGATGGATTTTATGCCCTTAATGAAGAGCTTACATATTAAGTTTATAGATTAAATGAAATATCACCAGCTAGTTTATGTATTGTTTGCAGTGATGGTAAAATCATGAAACAATTTTAATCCATAAAAATATAACATACTAAATAACATTATTCTTGACAAGATTCAATGTTTTTCAGATGTTGTTGAGGTTTTGAGGGTTTTATAATGTAAAATATAGTGTTATGACATGTAGTATGCAGACCCATAAAATTTACAGTCTAAATATATAGTTTATGGAGAAAATGGGTGACTTACAGCCTATATATATGTTTTTATTTGGTCACTTTTATTCTTATTAAGTCGATATTCCACTCAATTTGATGATAAACACTAAGTATTGGGGATATCATCGTGTTCGTCTTCATGTGATTTGATATTTGGGTTTTTTTGGTTTTTCCTTGGTGATTGGATGTAAGTTCATTCCTATTATCCCTAGGTTTTATTCTGTTATACTTCTGATGTTTCACTATGGTGGTGGTGTTTCGATCTGGGTGTGTTTTGGGATCTATTTTGATAACCCTTTGGTGTGATTCAATGTAATCCATGGATTCATTATATAGTTATGGTTTTCATGTTGTTTATTTGTTTCCCTATAGCGCACAATATATTTGAATATATTCTTTGAGATAGGGGATCCTTATTCTCACCTATTTATATACTATGTGATGGGATTTCATGATTTCTAACTCCATTGGGTGGATGGAAGGGTTTAATATTATATGATAATTAATTAGAATTACTGAAATTGTTTGGTATGGGTGAGATATCACAAGATTTATGTATTTTATATTTGTTATTGATGTTATTTTGGATTATTCTTTCGAGTACTAAAAATAATGGTTCTTGACAGCATTTATTACATTGTGGATGAAAATTTCTTAGACCCTAATTGGGTTGTTATTTGACCACACAAAAATTAAAAGGATAAAGAATATATATTTGGATAATAAATTTGTTTCCCCAAGAAATATTATTTTTGTGATAATTATATTTTTAAAAATTAACTGATGGGATAAAATCCTTTGATTAAATTATGTAATTTTGAATGGGTTACTATTGTGTTTGGTATAATTATGAAGATGTCTTATGTAGGGATCTGATATAGTGGTTGGTTGGCTTAGATGCAACATGAGATTTTTTGTTTTGTGTTTGGAAGTGGTTATTAGGTGTAGTGGTGTGATGCAAAATGGTGATGATGTTTGGTGGTGTTGTGAGGTGTGGTGGTGTTGTGAGGTGTGGTGGTGTTGTGCGGTATAGTGGTGGTGTTAGATGGGTGTAGCTCATAGTGGTTGTGGTTCATGATGGATGTGGTTCATAATTTTGGTGGTGGGTAGTGATTTTGGTGTGTTTTGAACAAGACATATGGATGTTTTTTGATATGGGTTGGTCGGAACAATGATGATGGTTGTTGTGAGTTTGGATAGTTGTGGTGTGGTGTGGTTGTGTTAATTTGTAGGTCAGCCATGGAATAATTTGTAATGTTGTAAATGAATTTGAATGGATAGAAACTTTATGTGTGGTGGTTTCTTAATAGAAATGAAATAATAAAGGGATTTAAGAATATAATTGGTGAAATGTGTAATTGAATGTCAGAATTTGTATCTTTATGTGGTGGTTGTGTGTTGTGTTTCATTAAGTGGTAAAAGTGGTTATGGAGGTTTATTTATGGTTTGATAGTCATAATATGTTGTGTTCTAGTGTAGTTAAAATGATCCCATAGGGTTTTTAATGTATTCTATCAATATATAATGTCTTTTATTGTATTTATATATGCACCCCATCGGAGTTGGATAAGCATACCATGACTCAGAGGTCTGGGTGTTTTCCAAAAAATCTAGGATATTGAATATATTAATGGATAAATACACCCTCTCTTGTGATCTCCCTTTATTAGTGTTGTCCCAGGTGTCTTTGGGTGCCATGGGTAGTGATGACCTAAGTGTTTTTGAGAAAGATGTGATATGATAATACTGATATGATATGTGATATGAGTTGTGAGTCATGAATCGTATGATGGCTGTATAAGGTTTATGTCCTTCATGTTTATGATACCATAATTATCTGGTTATAGGATATTGTGTGATGACCCATGTGTCTACAGGCATGAAATTCCAATATGATAAATGATGATAACACAATATGTTAGGCCCTACGGGGGTGGGATAGAGAGGGATCCATCCCCAACCACATTAGAGATATACCATGATTCTTTTAGCATGATGTGATGTGATTTGGTTGTGATGTTACATGTATAGAATGAATGGTAGAAGATGAAGCTCAATGTTGAGTCATGAGAGTGGAAAATAAGTGGGTAATAAGAAGTAGGGTTCCTTTATCTATCATGTTCTTGATTTAATGTTACAATATTAGAATCCTGATTTGGTGATGGAGTCATGTTGAGGTAGTAATTGGTTAGTAAACTTTTTTAGGTTCTTTTTTGTTCTAATTTTTATTTACTTGTTCTTTAACTTTGTCTTTTCACGTGTACACTTGAGGCCTCAAGCATGATCTTATTGAGTATAAATGTCATGCTCTCCCCACATATATAAATTGTTTTCTAGGATTATGGGAAGACCTTGGGGACTGATCTGGATATTAATAGCTCCTTTTTGGAGCTTTTATTGAGTTACTTCCATTATAATTGTATTTTGATATATTTTGGAGACTTGTATTTTTACTGGTTTATTTATATTTATGTATTATGGGATGGTTTTGGGAATAACATTATATTATCTAATGGTGTTGTTTTGTGGTTGTTTTTGTAATATCTATATCATATTTTATTATTGAGATTAAAGCCTCCAATTTGTGAGATTTTTGTACCCTCGGTTCTTGTCACCAACCTAGGGCCTACTGTAGGTCAGACTTGGGGGTCATTATCTATCCTTCTTCATTGAGGAATATTTTACGGAGGGGGTCATGAAATAGTTGTATTAGAGGTTCTGGTTGATATATTAGATGGGTTTTGGACTTATAATCTTTGAGGATTACAAGGATAGGTATGAAAATTGTGTCATTTGACATTGGAAATAGACATAGGCCTTGGTGTTTGGATATGACATGGGATTTTAGCCCCCCCCCACTATGATCTATTTTATAGTATCTGAGATTATTTAATGAATAAGTAAGGTGTAAATTTTTAAATGGGTAGAGACCTAAGAGAGGTACTATATCATGATTTGTTATTTTCAAATTGGAATTTGATTATTATTGTAAAATAATTTTAAATAAATAAATATTATTTGAAAAAAATCATGCTACTAGGCTTACCATGTTCTACTTGATTTTGGGGAATTTATCCTCACTTTCATCCACATGATTCTTATGAAGTTTAGGTTTAGTAGGTTGAACTAACCATTTGTTGTAGAATTGGTCTGGTAGAGTTGAATGAGGTATGGAAGTAGTATTTATGTAACTTTCAGTGCAAGAGTTTCTTGAAGTTTGAAGGGATATTCTATGATTTTGGGATAGGGTGTTGGTTGGTGGATATTTGGATCAATTTTGTATCAATCCATAAATGAAAACCATTTTGGGTACATTTTGTTTTAGTCAATTGTAGAATATTAACATAGGTGTTGGGTTTTGTATTTGGGTGACCAAAAATAAGTGGATGTGTTGTGGCCAGACATTCATAAGGTGTTCTCTTTGGTGTTTTTATAATTGATGAAAACGGAATGAAGAGGTAGGGGTTTCTCTCCCTTCAGTAGTGGGGCCAGGACAAATGGGATCTTTGGATCTGGTTTAAGGAACTTTCATTATTTTCCACATATTTTTATCCTAATGATAAGTCCATGGTGTGGAATTTGAATGAGGATTTTCACCTAGTGATTAGGTATGCGATCACTCCATTTTGGATCTCTATATACCAAGACTTAAAAAATGGTGAATATTATTAAGTATATTCCTTCCTTTTAAGTTGACCCTTGAGATAGTCTCCATCAGGGAATCTCGAGGAGCGAGTTTTAGGAAGTGGGTTGTGAGCATTCAAATAGTCAGGGTTTTACACAATGGGAAACTGACCACAATAGACATCCTCCCATGATTTGTTTTGATAGCTGCCTCATATGAAACTTCAAGATGATTTCTGTTTCATGATATGTCCATGGGGGAGATGGTCATAGAAAACAAAAGTGTTCGATGAATTAGAGTGACCATTTTTATTTGGGTCGTCAAGAACCCTTTTGATAGTAGTTGTAGATTCATCTGAGGAAATTTCTGTAGTGGGTCCCTTTAGGGATTATTCCGAAATCGAGAGTTAGAGGTGTTTGATGGAGGAATCCTTGTTATGGTTCCCATCCATAAGGACCTAGGATATAGCATGTTCATGGAGGAAGAAATCAGCATGTAAGAGGAGATTTGTGTGGTTAGATACACATGTTTGAGGTAATGAAACCAACATGACTAGTGGTTTTTAGTGGTACGATCAATTTTTCATCTACCCTTGGGTGTTCTTTTTCTGATTTAGTATCCTCATTATCATTTTTTCTCTTGAATTATTCTTTTATTTGGTAATGGATGTCTAGAGTACTTCCAGTAACCCTGTTTTTATCTATGATGGTTGGAGGCCATGCTGGGTTTTATGTGTGTCGGGCATGTCAACTAGTGATGGGGATTCTCCAGTCAGTGGGATACTTCTACTTATAACAGATAAATACATATAGTGTTATCCATGGCATTGATAGGATGTATTCTGTGTGTGATGTCATTGAAATCTTTAAAATAATATTTTCTTGTGTCCGATGTCGACTTCTATAAAGTTGTGTTTGTTAACAATCAGTGATATTTGATGGGATGCAGGTATGTGGAGCCTCTTTTTTCCTAGTTAGTAGAGCTTATATTGAAAGCTAATGTGATGGGTGTTCTATGGTTTTTATAGGAGTTATTGTTAATTTTATGTGTTGAGTTTATGATTCTACCCCCGCAATGTGATGTTGAGTCGGAATATATTTGTAGTTAGCCATATCTTTGATTTTGATGGATCCATATAGAATGTAACCTATAGAGTTGTGTGAGTTGAGACTACAAGTTGATGATCTAATAAATATTTTATTTATTATTAAAAGTGTGTCTACTTATTGTGCATTAATGTTGTTCTCCAACAAGGAAGATAGTAGTTTGATTTTTCATATGAACTAATCATGGGTCAATCGAGTGATGGTTAAAAATGGTTACCATCTTCCAAGTATCAATGATCTAATAGACTAGCTGAGATGAGATAGTTAGTTCTCAAATGTTGATATATGGTTTGTGTATCACCATTTTTCGGTGAAATATGGGGATATTCCAAAGACTATCATTAATTGTAGGTATTGGAACATCAATTTCATAGTTATATTGTTCTGTGTTATGAATTCCCTATATCAGTTCCTAAAGCCCATGAATTTTGGTGTCCACGAATTATTGGACTGCTTTATTCCCATATTCATAAAGTATGTATTGATATACTTAAGTTTAGGGGTGGGGTCTTAGAGATTTATTTATGTTAATTTTCAACCCTAACTCTATGGGAATCCTTCCATCTGTGAGTTCAAGACACGTGAGGTGTGTTTCCTTGGGAATTTGGTGTCTCAATAGGGTTTGGTAGTAGACCCATAGAATATTGAGGTAGTTTTTTCTTAGAAAAAAACCCATTAATGTGGTATAGGTTCAATATTTCCATGGTATCGTATACTACTATTGGAGGGTTGTGTAGGATTTCTCTCAAGTTGAAACTCCGCTAACCATGCATAACTAGAAGAAGCAAGATTTATTGTGGACTGATCAATTCTAAGAATTATCTATTTAACTGAGGGTGAAGTTGGTTAGTGATTTAGTGCTTCGATTCCACTAAGAGTTTGTGTTTCTTTATATTTTCTGAAATATGACCCTTCTGGGATTGGGAAGAACAGTGATGTAGTAGAGAGATGTCAAATATTATGGGTCTATCTATTCATATCTCCAAAATTGTAACTATTCCACCCATGATATAGGGCTAGTAGCAGTATTTTTTCCAATGATTCTATGGTGATAATACCACATCTGAGAGTGATTTATTTTTTTCATGAACTAGAGGAGCCTGAAATATGTTTTCTCTTGGTTAGATTTGACCATATTCTAGTAAATATGGTTGAATTTTCTTAAATATTTATTTTTGAGATTTACTAATCTTGGGAATGGAGATTGTGTTTTTAAAAAACGTTGCGTTTGGATTTTTAAGTGGATACGGCTAAGGAGTCTGTGGATGTTTGAAAAGGGATAGAAGATCTTTCATTGATTCACCTTGATGATGGAGAGAGTAGTTGATATGGGTGTTTTTATCAAATAACAAAATATCCATTTTGATGCATTAGGTAGAGGATTCCCATTGGATAGTCTCAAATTTGGAGGTGATGTGTGAATGTTTTTTCCATAGTAATACTCTAGAGGTAATGTCGAAGGATTTTACGAACCTGGTACTATTTTAGGGGACGATTTTTTTTAGAATCCCAAGGGTAATTTATTCTTGAGTTTCGTAGATCAACATTAGTGGTGCATCTTGGTCTGAAACATTTGTATCATGGAATGAGGATATAGATTTGGAGACCTGGTATGAAATTTTCATAGGTTTAGTATCTGGAAATGTGTCTTGTTTTTCAACAGGTGATAAAGGAGAACCACGTTTTTGGAGGTTTTTTGTAGTCCTTGGATGTTTTGGATTGGCAATAATAGGATATCTTGACGAATTTCATCATAGGGTTACCCCATTATCAGGTATTTTGTGATGTAGTTTTGGGGATAGTGGACTGATTAATGAAGTCGACTCATTTTCAAGCAATTCATGAATCAAGTGTCATGGATGTTGTTGATAGGCGGTATATGGATGACATGGTTAGGATTCATTAGATACCAAGGAACATCACCTTTGATCCAGAATATAATTTTACATCATGAATATAATGGGTTTTTAGTATGATTTTGGCTCCCAACATCACCTTAGCATAACTTTTCACCCTCAAACATACAGGAAAATGGTGCTGACCAACTACATGGTGGAGGATATGTTGTAAGATTGAATCTTGGAATTTTGTGGATAATGGTTAAGGAACCCTAAACTATTTAAAAATTCATACAATAAATTTTTTAACTATCCATTGGAATGGATCAATTTGAGGTGTTGTATGGGCTACCATGTCCTTCACCATTGAGAAAGACAGAGGTTCGAGAGTCATGATTTCTTTGTCATAATGTGGTGTAGAGCACAACTGAGAATATGATGTTGGTTCATGATAATACAATAGAATAATAGGGATATATGAAGTCTTATCATGATTGTAGGAATAGTAAATTGTAGTTCGAGGATGGATACTTTGTATTCTTGTGACTGTCCACTCAATAAGGGTAGTGTAGGTTTTGTAGGGGAGTAATCTCTCACCCTGATATGATTGGAATTTTGAGCTATTGGAGCACATTTGGATAGTTGAGTATCCTTTTTTCATCAATCATTTCTATTTTGGATACAAAATCTCATCCTTATGTCTCAAATTCAATAGTATCTTCATTATAACTCCCACATCACCAACTGGAGGGATTTGGATATTGAGGATTGTGTGACCTTCATGGAGTGACCATTAGTGTTCCAGGATCATCAAGAAAATATGAATAATGGAAAAATAATCCACTTGGTTTACATTTTATTTAAGTATGGTGTCTTGTAAAGGTGTAATTAGGAATGAGAGATGATGTTACATGTCCAATTTCTATAGTTTTTGAGATTATATTTGTTTTTCCCTCGATTTTGTCATGCTTATATCATACTATTTTTTATATGTGTTATTTACATGATATAATGATGTGTGTTAAATCTTAGGATATTTAAATAGGATTAAACTTGGTTCCTAATTGAGAAAAATTAAACAATGACTAGATTAAATTTTTTTAGGTGACTGGGTTCTGTCCAAAATTAGATAATATATTGACATGGAATATAGAATTCCTTGATTTTTGAACATAGGAAAGTGTTGTGTATTGGTTTTGGTAGTTCTTAGTTTAATCTTTTTGGTGGTTGATATGGTTTTTTAAATGGTTACATGTATTTGTGGTGGCTTTTGAGTGGTACCATAGGATGTGGTGTTTTTCCCATTGAAATGTGATAATATAGTTTTGAATGACGTTTTTTGGGTTTTTTTTTGATTGGGGAAGTTTGGATAGTGGTTTCATTGAGGTGTAATGATATCTCTGAGAGGTATATCTTGGGTTTTTTATTTAGACACCTTCCTATTATATAGTTTTTTTACTCATGATATTGAGAATATTTTTATAGGTTTCTAATATAATGATTTTTTCCTTCTTAGAACGTTACACTTCACGTTTGTTCAGTCTAATATATTTGAAGGAGTGTGAAGGAAGTTAAATGGAGGTTGAATATGTTGTAGAAATGTTGTAGGATATTACACCATAAAATAATATTTTATAGTGTATGTGTTTAGTTTACTTATTTTGCGCTAGCTAGTTTCCAACTTTTTTGCATCTAAGGGAAAAGTGTGAAATGGGTTTACAATGTAAAAGTAGAACATATAGATGTAAATTTTATATATGAAAGTCCATACATTTTTAGAGGATATTGAGGTTTCATGGGTTTTGTTGTGTAAAATTTTCTTTTACCACTATAAATTTATAGACCTATAGAATTTACACTGTAAATATGTAGTTTACAGTGAAACAATGATGACCTACAACATGTATATATGTTTTCACATGACTATTTTTTTCTCATTCGGATAATCTTCCTCTAATTTTTTGGATGAACCCTAGTGTATTTGGGACATCATCTATCCCATCTTCACTTACATTAATCCTTGGGTTCTTGTGGTTTATTTTTGGTGATCAATGGTGAGTTTTTTCCTATTATCCCAATATATTATTGTTTTATTCATTTTTTATTTTTTGGTGGTGTTGTTTTTTATGGGTTTTTTTGGGCTGCATTTTTTAAAACCCTTTGATGTGGTCCAAAGTGAGTCTTGGTTTCATTATGTGGTTGTTTTTTTTGGGATGTTTCTTCGTCGTTGGATGGTGTGCAGTGGATAAGAAAAGATTCTTTGAGGTAGGGGATCCTTATTCTCACCTGTTTATATTCTATGTGTGAGTAATTCATGATTCTTCATTCCATTGGGTGGAAAATAGGGGCCGATGTGATAAGATAATAAATTTTCAAAACTGAAATTTCTAGTTAGGTTATGGGGGATATACTATATGTTTTATGGATTTGGAATATATTATTGATGATATTGTATATTACTGTATCCAACACTAAAAATAATGGCTTTTATAGGGTTTTTTCATATTAGATGATATGTTTTGAGACCCTTGTTTCATTGTAATTTGATTTCCTGATGAATAAAAAGAGAAGTAACATATATTTGGATAATAAATTGGTTTCCTTAGTAAATCATGTTTTTGTGATAATTACAATCGTAAATAAATAAGTAATGTGTTGAAATACCTTTAATTAATTGTGGAGTCTGGAATGTGTTGTTCTTGTGTAATGTTTCTTTATTATGTTAATTTGTCTATTGTAGGATTTTATGTGGTGATGGTTGTGACTAACTGGTTTGTGTAGTGTGTGGGTTTGTGATGTGGTGGTTGGTTAGCATGGATATGACATGGGTAGTTGTGCATTACGGTGCATAGTAGTTATGGTGTGTAGTGGGGTGTTTCTTGGTGGTTATGATGTGTGGGGTTTAGTGATGTGTGGTAGTGTTTTTCGATGTGGTGGTGGCATGTGATAGTTATGGTGTGTGGTGTTTGTGGTTTATTGTGGATGAGGCATGTGGTTGTTTTGGTTAGGTGGCTTGGCTAGTGTCGCGAGATGATGAACATTGATGTGAGTTTGTCCAGTAGTGGTGTGGTGTGGTTATGTTAGTTACCTTATTGGCCACAAAATAATTACCTAGTTGGTAAATTATAATTAATTGCATGGAACTTAATATGTGGTGATTGGATAAATTAAATGAATAATTGAGTGGATTGTGTAATGATAAATGTAATGGTTAAATGAATAAAAGTAATTGAATGTGTAATTTATAGTGGGAATATGTGTCTTTGTGTAGTGTTTTTGTGGTGTGTTTCTTTAAGTGGTTGCATTGGTTGTGATGGTGATGTGTTTTTGTTGGGGGTAATATGGTGTGCGATAAGGTAGTTGACATGAGCTCGTAGGTTGGGTAATATGTATTTTTATATATGATGTCTTTTATGTTTTATCTACAGGAACTCCAATCAATTTTCATAACCGTATAAATGATCAATGGTTTTGGGTTCCAGCTATTTCAATAATCATTTAGGATGGTGGTGATAAGGATTCTATGCTACACCCTCTTCTCACATCTTATTTTAGTACTCTTGGCCTATGTGTCTTCAGACATGACGCTTAGTGATGAACCAGGTGTTTTTTGGTGACATATGATCTGATGAGGCTGAGATGTATTGGGATATATGGTGGGGGTCTTATGTGATAATAGGAGGGGATGATGGATATTTTATTCACATTCATGATTCCTTAATGATCTGGTTATGAGATATAGTTTGATGGCCTATGTGTTTGTAGGTGGAATGTAACATGATGAAAACTGATTCTAGAATTATATATTATAACTCTCAATGATGTGGTAGGTAGGTATGCATCTTTATCCAAATTAGATATGTCCCATGTTCATTTTAGTGAGTTGTTATGTGATGTGGTTGTGATGTGGCATGTGTAGAAGGGATGGGAGAACTAGACATTCAGCCTTTGGGTATGAGAGTAGAAAATCATGGTTGGAAGCGGAAGCGTGGCTCATGACTTTATTATGTTCTCGACATTATGTAACTATATTGGACTCAATATTCGGTGGGAAGGCTATGGTGAGGCTTAGATTTTTTATTTAACCTATTTAGGCCCTTTATAGTTCAATTTTTTGTTTACATGTGCGTCAGAATTCTCTTTTAACATATATACTTGAGACCTTTGGTGTGATCCTATTATGTATACACATTTTTACAACCCTACATATATAAACTATTTCTAGGTTTCTCAAAAGAATTTAGGGACCAATAAGGACATTATTATCAAGAGTTTTGAACCAAATTTTGAGTTACTACCATAAGACTTATCTTTTGGTATAGATTGGAAAGATTTATTTGTATTGGTTTAGTTTTCTTCATGAATTATGGGATTATTTTGTTTATATTTATATTATCTACTACAGTTATTTTTTTTGTTTTTTATCCTATATCCCAAAAATATTTTATTATATAATGTAAATCCTCTACAATGGTAGATTTTTATACCGTCGGTGCTTGTCACCATGTAGGTGGATTATTTTGGAGGGACTCGGGAGGTCATTATCTCTCATCCTTCATTGTAATATATTTATGGGGGGGGGGTATGAAAATTTTAAAATTAGTCTATTACTTTTGAAAAATATAATAATATTTCATTGTCTTTTCAAAAAAATTTAAAATAAAATTCATTTGGAAACCTATTTTAAAATAATAAAAGGATTATATTTAAGTAATAAACAACATGAAAAAGTTTTTTAAATGAAAAATGTTATAAGAATATATTTTAACAATTTTGAACAAAATAGACAACTAAAAATATGTTATTTTGAATGAAATGTAAATTAAAATAAATAAAACATGAATATTATTATTATTCAATCATTGGGTAAATAGTACCCTACATTATAAATAGAGTTCAAGAAGAATGATCATAACTCAAAGAACATATTTTGAGTTAGATTAAACTCTGACCTCATTTTTACCCATTGAATCATAATCCCTTGATTGAAATAACTTTATATGGATTGATAATTCCCTTTAATATAATGTATGATATGATAAAATTAATTGATATGGTGGTATATACACCAAATGAAAGAAATAAATAAGTGAATATAGAATATGTATAAATGAAAGAAAAGTGAGAATAAAAAACATAAATATTTTATAACATTTTATTGAGAACAAATTTCAACTATAATCTATGAAAATGAACCTTAAAATTCAAATATATAACTATTTAATTAAGATATAACATTTTAATGAAGTATTAAATACATCATGTTAACAAAAATATGTCTATAATACAGAAAATATCTCTCAAAAATAAATTTGGCATGAAGTCCTTAAATAAATCATTTCTCTATATAATATTCATTTATAATCATTTATTTTATAATTTTTAGTTAATTATAGTTTATTTTCATTATTTGATGTCAATGATTTTGGTTCATTCATATATACTTCAAAGAGTCAATGATTATCTCTATTTATTGATATGATGCTAATCATTCCTAGAATATTCATTTCACTATAATGAAAAAATTATAAGGATTTGTGAGGACCGCATTTAATTATATGGTAATTTTAGTCCTGATTCATGAAGACATAATCATAGATGATATTGTTTTGTTAATTTTTGAGGAATGAAATTTGGTTATTTAATAAAGTGTCAAATATTAGTATAATACTTATAGAACATTACCTATATCATAAAATTTATTTTAATTTATTATATAAATTATTTGAATAATCCAAATAAGGTGGTGATGAAAAATAAATACTTCATTCTATTGAGGTGGTAGTTTGTATATACACACAAATAATGTTTTCAATTTCTATAGAATAAGGGAAATGTATAAGATAGTTTATATTTTTAGAAACATTAATTTTTTATAAATAACATTTTAATCATTAAATATAATTAAATAATTTTCCGTGTGATGCAATTACAAATAATGAAATACTTTGCTTCATGAAGGTAGTAGTCAACATATATGCATGAATGTTGTCATAATTATTCTAAGGGGTAAGGTTAGATAATGGTTCTATCATTAACATAAATTTTAATTAAATTAATAATACTAATTAAAATATATTATAATGGTAAAATATATATTTTCATGATAAAGGTATAAAATAAAAATGATTAAGAAGTCATTAGTACTATTGTTTAGAGTTTCAGCCTTCTCTTAAAGTACAATTCAGAAATGGAAAATTTAGGACTTTTATATTGATTATGAGGATACCAAAAGGGGTGGAGGGATTTATTTGTAGTATAAAGGGAATATTTATAATCATAATTAATGTTTTTAGGGTATGTAAAATGGGTGGTAGAAGTCTTCTTTTATAAGTGAGGTGAGCGGCCTTTTGGTAATAATATAAAATCCTAAGACCCTAATCAAGTAAAGTGGATCCAAAAGTCGAAAATAATAGAGAGGGGATGAGTATCTGTCAAATTCACTCTAAAAAACTAATTTTGAAGCAGATTTTGATAAATTTTATCCTTTTCTCTATAGTTTTTCTTTTTTGACCAAAAATCTACTTTTACCACGGCAAATTTTTAAACCTCGGTAACCTATTTTTAAAACTAAAAAGAATTTACCCTTGTTAGATAATTTATATATTCTTATTACATATATGATAACAATTTCATAATATGAAAATTATAAAAATGAAATTTTTTAATTTTTATAAGTTAAATATTCAATTTATAAAAAATGATTTCAGTGAAAAATATAACTTATGATTTGAAAATGAAACATATTGGTTTTTAAATTGAAAATAATATCTATAATTTTTAAATACTTCTTATAAAAATAAATTTTTATAGGAAAAAATTATTAATAAAATTTCAATTCATACTTATACCCTAATGATGTCACAAAAATCATGATATTTTTAAAAACATTAATTTCTACCATTCACCTAAAAAATTATCTGAGAAAAATTCTAAAAAATTTGATAAAAATATTTCAATGATGAATAAAAGAATGAATTTTACTTCTATATAAATATATAGAATATAACGGAAAACTATTTTTATAATAAAATGTATTTTTTAATATTAGTTATTATTATTAACATTTAAAATTAATTAATAATTAAAAACGTGATGATTTATTATTCTTATCAACAATATATTTTATCATAATTAATCTATAATATATTTATTTTCATAAAATAAAAAATACATAACAAGTAAAAATAAAATTTTTAAGAAAATTCATTTTTAAAATAAAAAATGATCTTTTATATAATTTAGATACATAAAATAGTTTTTATCAATTATTAGTTACTAATAATCATGCTTTATTTTTATTTTTCAATGATTCCAAAATGTGGTTACTTATATTTATAGATTAAAATTCAATTTCTGCATTATAATTGTCATATTTAATAATGATAATGCTCTCTTAGTGAAATTTACCCCAGTTATTTATTGGTTCTAAGTTGCATGTGAAGGAATATATTCAACATAGTATTATAGGTAAATATACAATAAAATATTTTGTTGTTATAGGAATATAGAATCATGTTATTCTAATGTTGGGGAAGATGAAAATCATTGAAAAATCATGGTGCTTATATCAAAATGAGTAAAACATTATATGTGGAATGGAAAAAAATCACTAAAATTATATTATTTTGATATCAATAGACAATTTGAATCTAATTTCTTATAAAATAAGGATTATAAATTCGAATCTGATGACGATATTGGGAAATATGAAAATATAAAAATAATAATAATAAAAAGAAGTATTCTTGTAATAGGAATAGAAATTTAATGAGAAAAACAAGAATGGAGATTCATGAACAAATAGAAAATCAGATGATGTAGTAAATTTTGTTATTACTATTGTAAATATATTTAATTCATCAAGTAGAGATGATAATAGAGAGGAAATAATATAACATGAATTTTTAATAATTGAAAATCTCAAAGTAGGTTTAGAGAATAATAAAAAGTTCAAGAACTCATAATGAAATCTAAATAATTAAAATAAATAGTTTCTGTTAAAAATTATGGGTATAATATAAATTTAATAACCTTTTTTATGAAATAAATAAAAAAATGATGTTGTATGAACTTGATAAAAATAAATTTGTCATGAAGAGGCACTAATTTTAAGGAAATAAGAACTTTTTGAGACACAAATAATATTATTCCATATTGAGCTGAGTAAATTCAGAGAATACACCACCAATTTTATTGAAGATAAAGATGAATCTTATAAGTCTAGTGATAATAGGGGTCCAACAGAAAATTTTAATAAAAAACCTAATTAATCACTTTAAATCATTATATTTATTACTTTACTAGTGTGAAAATAAACCATAAGGAGGTTCAGGAAAATAAAATAGAGAGAAAATATTCCACATCAAATGAATAGAAGAATATATAAAAAATAGACCACCACTCAATAGGTAAAATAAGACTAAATCTTAATAAAAATATCCTAAACAACATAATTCAGGTTAGATCAATAATAAATCTGAAAGATCAAAGTATAAAGTGTTATAGAAGTGTTATGGAAGGTATGGATATAAATCCTATTCTTCATGGTATAATATATCATTTCTATGAATGAGTTAATATTAAAGAGTGAGATTTAAGGGGAAATGATAACAAATATATAAAGAAATCATATTGGGCTAAAAACATCACCAAGTATATCACAAATGAACATATTAAAATATTTGGATGTGTTTCATGGATGATGTGGATTGGAAGGTCACAAAGCAGGATATTTTAAGACTATGATTCATAGAAAATATTACTATGGTTGTAAAGGTATAAAAACTCAAGAGTAAAAAAAATTAATTGTGAGGATGATAATAAATCATGTAAGAATCCCAAAGACTCTCATTAGATCAAAAAAGAATTCTTAATTATATGTATAGATCAGTTGAAGTATAAATTATAATAAATAAATAGACAAATTATGAAGAAAAATTAATCCATGTAGTTACAGATAATTAATTTATCAATGATTAAAATTTATCTATTGATGAATCATTTAAAATGAAATAGAATCTATGAAAAATGTGTGAATAAACCGGGAATTATATAAAATAATTCATATCTATCCAAAAATCCAAATAAGATAAAATGAAAATGATGATTCAAATAATTTTGAATTATGTTTCCCTTACCTATTTAGGGTATTAATAAATATTGAAAAATAAAAAATAAATATAATTTGATGATAAAAATATAAATTTTACTCATTAAATGAGGAAATGTGATAAAACTGTTAAGAATAATAACTTAATGGTGAGAGGAAACTTAAAGTATTGGGGATTTTTATGAGAATAAAATAATGTCCTCCCTATTCACTTTTATCCTAATTTAAAAATATTAATATTAATGGAATTTAAGGAGAAGTATAGAGCTACTTTTGAACAACAGAAAATGTGATTTTCATAGATTATTTCAACATCCAATGAAACAAGTGAGTTTAACCCATGAGGGGGGTAAAAAATGTTGATAATGATATTAATATATCATATGTTGTTTCAATATATAAATTATGAAAATTATATAAAATCCAATAAAATTAAAAGTATGAGGTATAATAATCACCCATATATATTCTATTATAATGATTGGACTAAAAATATTTATGAATATTCATTTCTAGTTGATGAAAAGAATATATATGGGTAGTTTTTTTATTTTCAATTGGCCTTTTTACGCTATTTATTGAGATGTGTGTAGGGTATAATTTTTTCTTAATGAATACTTATGAGCATACACATGAATGATAATCTACGAATGATATCACAAGATTGGTTTTATGAGGAAGACATTGAAAACCTAGGTCAAATCACTGATTTTTTCTAAACTGAGTTTCCAAAATTAGACTAGTAGTATACTAATTAAAGGATATATTCTATTGAAAATAATGTGGTGGTATCCTTCCCTTATAATTATCATACTATATTCATTAAATATTTAGGAGAGGTTGAAAGATATAGATGAGATGAGGATTCCCACTCTAACTTTAGATGAGGATTCCCACTCTACATTTTCATTTATTTTCAATAATTGAATGAAATATAAGATCACATGTTAAAAAATGTTTTATAGGTATTGAAAATAAACACAACGAGATAGATTATTGAGATCCATGTATTTTATTTCCTTTTTTTCAATTAGTCTTTATGTGTTTTTTTATTGGGATGGGTGATGCTTGGAATAATTTTTATGAATAAATATTAAAGATATTAATATGGTTATTAATGTTATAATCTTCAATAAAATTAAGTAAAGTGTTCATTATTAAATAGAAACTATCTACAAATTTTTTTAGAAGTCTAAAGGAATAAAATTTAATTGATAATTTCTTGAAATGGTTTTGAATTAAATTTTTTACTATCATAAACAAAGATCAATGATTACATAGGCTATAGAAAAGTAACACTAAGAAAAAGTGGATAAGTAATGGTAAAATGTACTCTAGAATATTTGCGTGAATTAAATCCCGTTCATATATAATAGTGTCAATATATTTTATAAAGATTAATAAACTTACCAATTTCAAGCACAATATAAGGGTAAAAAGGTATTACATTATGGTAATGTGAGATTTCAATGGCTATATTTGACTAATTTCTCTTACAGTCTATCCAATAATGGTATGCATTATTTTTTTCTTAGATTAGATCCTATAAACATAAATATTATCTTCTTACCATGTATGATCAATTAACCACGATAGTTTTTACATGTAGTTGATCCATAAATGCATGATCAGACAATTTGTTTAAGAGGTCGATCTAATATAGAGATAAAAATGGAGAATACTACCTATGGATCTATTTGCAGGGTCGATGAGTGGAACACGTTGTCAGTAAAAACAAATTTCAATCTAGAGTAAGATGAGATATCTTTTCATACTTCTTCATGTGGCCTCTTCACATGGTCTCTTCCATTACAATTACTTATGGTGGTTGGTTTTCTTGCTTCCAGTTAGCCATGTACTTAGTGAGTTTTCAAGAGTGAACTCCTAGGTGAAAATTTGAGTATAGATATTATAATGAAATTAAATAGGACTACTAAACTGCGATTTTGTTTTGGTAATATACACTAGTATTATTCTTTTTATCATGATTCATTTAAATTAATATTAAGGAGGGTTCCATAAAAAAAGAAAAATTTCTATATGGGATTGATTTCTTAGGTGTGGGAGATTTAAATAGAATTAAAATAAGTAAATTTTTTTATACTGAAATCATGAAATTTGAATATATCATATAATAATAATTCTAGTGTTTTGAGGTGACTTACATGAAATTTTAGATAGAGGATTTAAATGTCTTTTAATGAGGAATAAATCGAGAACAAATTTGTCGACTTAAATGAATTGATCTCATGCCTGGTGAGGATTATAGTGCTTGCATATTTAATTTTTGTGAAATAAAATAGATGTAGTATTATTATATTTTTATATAAATATATATGTTATGAATGAAAAAAATTATTTATTACGTGGATACAGTATTGAATAAGTATGGGATCCAATACATCATCTGTATCAAAGAGAGAAATGGAAGTGGATGGACCTGAACATTCATGATCAATAGAAGAGTTTCAAGGAAAATAATGATATTTATAATTGATAGTTTTTGAATTACCTGAAGGATTTTTACATGATCATATCTACAGTTCTATCAATTTTTTGAGGGATATGAAATGAAAAGTGTCACACAAAAAACCAATAGCATAATGAGATCCTTCCATAAGAATATATATACGGAAGAAGATGATCGAGACTGGGATGTCGAACCAATTTTTGGAGGCTTATGATTAAGGTGTCAAACCAATCATCGAAGAATTGTATTTGTTGGGTATAAATAGTATCTATAGATTTTTAATTTGTGTGTCAAAACATTTATAACCACTTGTATTTATATTGTATAATCCAGGTTATGGAATATAACCATTATAAAATAGATGGATATTTTATGTGAGACATTGTAAATAATATGTGTTATTCTCTCTATAATTTCAAATCCACATGAGGTGGTACTATGATACATTATTTAGAGGATCAAGTGATTTAGCAGGCTAAAGAGTTTCAATATTAATGAGGAAGAATTCATGAAATTATAAAATATTTATCTCCCCATTTTAATGCTCTAACAATCATAGGGATTTATAAGTTGTATCAGAGTGATGTCCGTTAATTATCCAATGGATGTTTCTATGAATTAGAGAATAATAATTTTATAAATATCATGGGAATTTCAAGGTTAGATGGAAATAATTTTCATATTTGGTTGAGTAATATTTTTTTGTACATCCAATCGCTTGTCTAGGAAGTTTCATTTGACAAAACTGTGGCATTTACACCCCTTTCTAATTTTTCTATGATGACATAAAAAGATAAAATTATTATGGAATTTGATGAAAATGACAAAACATACATCTTTATTTCTCTATCAATTAAGGTATTTTAAATTTATTATGTCTTAATATATCTAATGAAATCTTGGAAAATTGGGGAAAAGTTATGATGGTAATATAAAATTCACTGAAAATGGTTTATGATGATACAATTAATTATCATTTTTCAAGGGTTAATGAGATTGTGATCAATATATGGGGTATTTTAGATAAGTTCTAGGATTCCATCATTGTTAAAAACCCAATGAGTGGGTTTTATATTAGATTAATTCAAAAATATTTGAGTGGGGGTAATGAGAGGTTTTTACATTAGATAAGTTAAAAAAAACTCATAGCTTATGTTATGAAGAAATATCATGATTTTAAAAAATAAAAAAAGATTAAATAGATTTTTCTTCTATATGAATAGAAAAAAATATTTATGAATACATTTCAAAATCACGTGACTCAGATGGTGAGGGAGATGAATATATTTGAGAAATCATCAACCTTATATCAAAATGAATTTCGAAAGGGTTTAGAGAAAGGGTGAGAAAATGATCACCAATTTGATGTAATTGTTATTACATTGGACATGTTGCCTATAATTTCCCACAGAATATAGACTTTGAATCCGAATTAGATGAAGAAGATGAGAAAATATATAAAAAAATTATTAAAAAATAACATTTTAAATAATAGGAAGATAAATTTGATTAGTAAACATGTGAAAAGTGATTCATCATTAAATAACTCTTCATATAATTAGGTAAATTTTCATTTCAATTTAGAAAATTAATTTGATTCATCAAGGACATATAATGATGTTTATGAAAGAATATAATTTGAATATATTCTGAAATAAAATTTAGATGTGGATCTAGAAAAAAATACAATTCTTAAAAAAGATAAAATATAACATGTGAAATAACATAAAAGTGTTATTGATAAGAAAAATGATTATGATAGATTTGAATGATCCCATGCTGATGATAAAATGGAGAACTGATGGAAATTTGTTAAACACGAGAAGATGATAAGTGATCTTGATGAGAAACTGAATGAAATAAAAAAACAGTAGACTAATATGTAATCTATATGTTTCATAGTAAATTATTAGTTGAATAAATTCATATAATTCACCACCATGTCTATTTGAGCTAAAATTTAATATTTTGATGCTGGTAAAAAGAGTGATACATTAGAACATGGTAAAAAAATTACAAATTTATTAAAATTTAAATATTGTTTTTCTAGAAGTATATGTGTTGATAGAAAATATAAAGAGGTTCGGACGAAGACAATTTGGTTGAGATTATCCACATCAAAGGTAAGAAAAAATATTCCAATGTGACAACTTATACCTTGGAAAATGAAGTCTCAAACTAAAGAGATACATCTCAACAACAAAATTTTGAGTATATATAGAACCAATCTGAATGTTCAAATTTTCCAGGGTTATGTTATTTTTTAAAAAGTTATAGACACAATCCTTTTTTTAAGGGTATAATATGTTATTTCCAGGTATAAGGAATGATTTTAGAGAAATATTTCATGGTTAAGTCTGTACTAATCCAAAAATTAAATAAGTTCTTAAGTACATAAATAAATCTATCCAACTAGAACATATTTTAATTCACAGAAATTGTGTGTCTCATATGTGGACTAAACATTCATAGTGAGAAGGAGTAAAATACTTTTATCCCTCAAGAAGTTTCCTATATTTCTAAATAGAGAAAAACTGATGAGAAAAAAATGCAGTGAAGAGGATGTTAAAAATCATGGGAAATCCCTAAAGAAGCTGAGTAGAATAACAAGGAATGAATATTAATTTATAAAAATTAATTGAAGATGGAAGAGAGAAAAGTTAAATAATACATGGGTAATAATGAAAAAATAAAACATGTAGTTACAAATAATTAGTCTAGAAATTATGAGAAGTTGTTTACCGAAACAAATATCAAAATTTTGGGAGAGATTTTATTATGATTATATATATATATATGTGTGTGTGTGTATATATTTATTATATATATTTATTTATAGATAAAAAATAAAAAAAACATATATGTGTTCTATTTTTTAGTTATATATGTGTTTTATAGTGTAAACACACACACACACATATATCATTCACTAAAATAAAAGTATATTTTTTTGTCCATTAATTCACTATGGTTTTATATAATTGCTATGAATTATATAAAATGAATAATTCAATGATTTATGAGTAGTGTTGTAAAAAAAACCAGATCTAATTAATTAGTAGTTGTAATTTTGGAATAAAATATAACAAATTGTGTATTTAGTAAATGTTTTTAAAAATCAACACCAATAAAAATATACTTTCAAACAATAAAGACCTATTTCACCCTTCTCTATAAAATCAATCCCTAAATTCTAAAAATTCAGGATTCCATATAGAAATATAATCCTTCATATTATGATGATGTCAAATGACAATAATGAATACATCATACGGTAGCTCATCATTAGTTCTAGACTTCTAATTGAACATTATTCTTTGAAATAAACAATCATTGTTTTCATCCTACCATGCACATGAACTATTCCTAAATAATACTTCACTAATACCTATACAAATTATCTTTTTACAACCCAATTAGTAATCAATTTATTCCACTACTATAATCAATATTTATTTTTTGACACCCAATTTTATTTATTTTTGATTTCCTATTGCGTTTTTTTCAAATATATAAATTTATCTAAAATTTTACATTAATTTTAAATACATAATAATTATAATTATGTATTGTTTTTGTGAAAAAAACCTATACCATAATCAATATCTTATTATTCATTTAGTTATCCTAATTCTAAAAAAATTAAGTATTCACTAAATCAACTATAATCTATATTTTTTTTGTCAATGAGTATAAATTTATTCAATGTGTACAAGTGTGAGTTTGAAATGGTTAAATATTATTTTCACTCACATATAAATGTTTTATTTTCTTATTATAACACCCCTATATTTAATGCTATGTATTCTATTTAAAAAAATTTAATAGCTAGTGTTGAACGCAAACTCACCATGATCTATTAATAAGAGACTGTTATAACCTTACTGTAAAAATAGGGGGAATGAACAATAATAAATAAATTATAAAATTTATATATTTAATGATTTGAAATAAAAACAAAATATTTCATTAGTATAAAATAATAATGAATCCAATTTTGTGAGCTAAAATGCAATTTTTTAAATTTAGTTTTACCGCATTTTAATGGAACACTTGTTTTAAATATTTTTTTGAGACATTGAAAAATTATATTTAAAAAAATTTAATTTTTATATTAAATATTAATATCAAAATTTTCTTTTATTTAATTGTTTTTTGTTTTTTTGATATGTTTTGGTGAATAGTCAAAATTATTTAATTTTAAATAAAATCTTATTGTCCGTCCAAATAATTTATATTACTAAATTACATTTTTAATTGTTCTTAAATTTTAATATGATTAGTTTTTAATTATTTAATCTAATTTAGGTAATTGGAATCATTTCACACTGAATTCGGATATAAAAAATTATAATCTTCTAATCATTTTTACTTTAAAAACCCATTTTCTCGTGATGATAATCGGATTAATTTTAAACTAATTACTACAATTTTTTTCTTTTGAATATCAAAAAATGGAATCCATATTTTGAATCAGTGGGTAAAAATTATGAAAATTGTTTTCTTTTATTTTTGGACATTATTAATAGAAACTTTTGTAATTTTTTTATTAACATGTTTAAAGGTAAATTGAATAATGAAGGGAAACAATGTTATATATATTAGTAAATTATGATAACACTTGTCTGGACATCATTGGATAAGTGGATTTAGACGAAAATCATCCTTGGTATGAGACAATAACAATTGGAAGCCACATGTGTGATAATATGACATTTATTATATTTTATTTAAAGAAAGTAAAATATTTCATACTTATATCTTTATTAATTATATAACTTCTCATATAGGGTAATACAGAAGATAAATTTGACTATAAATATTAATTTGAAATATTAATTTTTTATCTTCCCCATGATAATTTATTTTTTACTTTTATATAATTAAATATTTATCTTAAAGGCTTATACAATGATGATGCAATAATTATTTAATTAATGGAAATATCAAATAAATGATTATAAGAATATTATAATAAATATAATTTGACATAATTAATGTCATTCATTTATTTTATAGATATAATTTAATGTTATGTATATATTAAAATTTTTAGTATGAATATATCTTGTTTTAGTAATTTTTATAAAATTCAAAGTAATGAATAATATCAAAATTTTCATGAGTGTTATATTATAATTAATAATATTTTATTAAATAATATAATACTCATAAAAATATAAAATTGTGCCTACTGAGTGGGATGAATTTTAGAATGTCATCTATGACTCATTTAAGGTTTTCTTTCATTATAGATTCACTATACTAACACTTAAGTAATAAAATAACATGTTATCATGGTAAGATTTAAAGAGATTAAATAAAGGTTAATGCCAAAAGATAAGGGTAACAATATGACATAAACTTGTATAAATAATTATTTTTAGAGGTTTTTTTACCAATACTCATCATATATTCTAAATAAAATATTTTAATCCATTTTTCATTGGATTTCATTTATATTAATTTAATTGTTTTTTATTTGCCCAAGGTGCCCCAACCTTCATTATAAAAGGGTACCTCCTCCCTCACTTCCTCACACCACATTGAGCCCTTTATCTCGACCAAACTCTAACCATTTATATTCCCTGCATTGTTATAAATTTTATGGAGATCTTGTTCTTACAAAAATACCAACCCCATATCCCTTAAGGATGTGTCTAATGAAAGTCTACCAAAAAAGAGGTAATCATTTTTACCAATTAATTAAAGTTAATTTATTCTTATACATCCTCTTCGTGTATTTTTTCAATTATTAAGTAATAAATCTAGTATAATATATATAATGATATGTTATTATGATTTTGGTATAACCATATTATACATTTTATCCATCCTATGAAAAACGAAGGCACCCCATGTGTGTATGTATGGCTTACCATATCTACGTCGGGATGTCATTGTTTTCCTCACCACTTTATTTGGATGGGTGTAATAATGGATATAATATATTTAAATAATAAATATGAAATTATATTGATTACATATAACTATAATATCTTTCAATTACATTCCCATTAACCATTAATGGAATGATATTGTCTCTCATATGTATGTATGCTCTACCGTCTTCCTGACGCGATGTGATTCATTATCCATCTTAACTGTTCATGAATGATTATAAAAAATGAATACAATGAGTAAATAGAATATCTATGAAAAAATATCTTTTAGGAGATTAAATAAATATATCCTATGCATAATAAACAAGACTTATATTACAAAACATTGATAGAAAAAAGAAGTAGTTAACACTCAAAACAAGGGTAATAATGAAATATTATAAAACAATGATATAAAAATATCATATATGACATCATAAATTTGATTAGGATTATGGTGTGAATTAATAAAACTATTCATCGATTATATATGAGATTAAATAACATTCAAATAAATTAATGTGCAAGTTATGGAATGATTTCAAAATCTCATTGTTATCTGGGATTGTTTATACGTATGTATCTTCTATGAAATATTTATCATCCATGTTTCATAAAAGTGTTTTAAAAAATATTTTTACAACTATACTAAAAAATTTTAAATACATTTTACCCATGTATTAATTTTCATAAAATAGTTTGAAATGAATTGTTTTATCATTTTCCAAATGAGGTACTTTATGAATTCTTCAAGAAAATTTTTGAAATAGTTATTTTATGACTTATATAGTATAAGTGGTTATTTTTTCCACCATGAAATCGAAATATATTCAATATTAAATTATAATTTTATAATATTATTTTCAATGAAAATATTTTCTTTTAACATAGTGTGGCCTTTTAAATAAATTATTTCAAATTAGAAAATGAGTATTTATCTCAAGAATTTCTTAATGATTTTATTAGAGGATTTTTATCTATGTCAACATCATTTATTATTTCTTATGATTGATTGTAGTTGATCACTTATGGTACCATCTATATTATTTTATTTAAGGGTTTATTATCAATCTGACTATGTATGTGCAATTTTTATTACCATTCATGTTTTATGTTTAATGTATTCACATTTTGTATGATATTTTTTAAATATGAATGTTTATATTGTATATGTTTTCAATTGAGTAATGAATTAGACTTGGAAGGTGATGAGTGTGGCCCACTATATACCCATGATTTGTTAATAGGTCTCATGAGGTAAACTAGTTTGGATATTGGTTGAGGCCTTACAATTTTATCTATTCTGTCTTGGACAAAGCATTGACAATATGTTTATGATGTTTTATGTTATGAATTACCTTATTAGGAGATTGGTTATTGATATTCTATATAAATATTTGATTATTAAAATATTATTGGGATTATTTATATGGAATTATTATTATTTCATTAATTCTTTTTATATTATTATCATGATTATGTTTAATTGGATAGTGTTTTAGTTATACACCTTTCCATAATGTTTATGCTTATTTATTCATAATAACATCCACTGTACGCTTACCCTTAATCAATGATAATCACATTATTATGTTTAATGTTTTCCAAGATTCAATGATTTATATTGTGATTGATATATAGGGTTAATCTTGTAGAATATTAATCCTTTCTATGGATTGACTATATTGTATTTTATGGTTTCAATTGTAATGTAAGTCTCATGTATGTAATCTGGTTTACAAAACCGATAAAAATAATAATCCCTTTGGGATTATAGCCTTGTATTTATGCCAATGTATCTAATTGAGGCACCGATTCTTGGATATTGGGGGCAGGGTCATTATAGTTGGTATTAGAGCATGTTTAGAAGAAACTATGGAAATTAGATTCAGAAAAGGCGGATTTGGAAACATAAACCTAAGATATAATTTGGGGATCTACATAGAAGAACATCCTAAAATATTAGTAAGGTAGTGATATTGTGAATCTTCCTAGAAATACATCCCTTTGTAGATACTTCTGGTGGATGTGGTTCTAGAAAAAATTTATATAGGGGAAACAACTCTAACGCGATGTTTCGGGCTGAACATGACTTAACCTAGTACACAACAAAATGACATACTATGTAGTTGGTTTGACACTCCCTAGGGGTATTCTTATGATAATTTTCATTTTATTTTCAAAACATTATGAATCATTTAAAAGTAAATGTGTCCCCCAAGAAAATATTTTTAGGATTATGAGATTAGATATGTGTAAATTTTCAATATATTTTAATGGTATTTCTAGTTCAAAATTATGATATTTGATTCAAAACTTAATATAGTGTATGCCATTTTTTTAGAAAAGGAAACTAGTGGAAGGAATATAAACTATATCAATACAAAAAATTCATGTAGATATTTTCATACTATGCAAGATAATGATGTTGGAACTAGATCTACAACTGGTTCTGAACAACTTATTAGTATACATATATATCTGACTCAGGTTATGAATAATATCCTAACTCATAGGGAGAATCCTTGTCTGCAACATGGAAGAACATTTTTAGACCCCTTCATGAGTAATAAACCTCCATCATTCAATGGGAATAAAAATCTATTTATGACTGATAAATGGATATGCTCCATAAAAAATATATTCTTTTCATTGGGAATTAATGAAAGGGAGAAGGCTATAATGTAATTTTATCATCTCTTGGAAGACATGGATTAATGGTGGTCATTGATTCAAAACATCAAACCTGAAGAAGAAATATAAAACTTGGAATGGATGAATTTTAAGGTATTTTTCATTGAAATTTATTTCCCTAATGAATAGTGAGGGGCTATGGAAATAAAATTCTTGAGTCTAGGAAATTATTTGGGTAAGAATGATGAAACATCTGAATCTAAATTTACTATATTATAAATTCATGTTGTGGAATATATACATAACCCAAGGAGTACTATTTATCACACATTTTTGAGGTCAAAGACTTTCCTCCAAAGGGAACTGTCTCCCAAACTTTATCACCATATGAAGATATTGTCTAATGTTATATAAATATTGGGAAAGAATTATCTATGTCTTATGAATTTAAAATAAATAATGAGAATAAGAGAATGATGGAAAATAAAATAGATAAATTTAAAAAATGATTTTACCACATTTATTTATTTTTGGAAGCAATATCATGGTAATTTCCTAATGGGAATGTGATTTTGTTACAAGTGTGGAGAGGATGGTCATAAGGCTCGTGATTTTATAAGAAATAAAGAAGTTGTAAATAGACAATATTTCAAATATAAAAAGATAAGTAATGATAAAAATGAATTTCCCATGCTTTGAGGAAATATATCTTAGAAAAAATAAAAGTCTTAAAGGACAATCTTATGTTGTTACTACTGTTAAAGTGAAGTAAATAATGTATTTGTATTTTTGAATTCAAGAATTGTGTTATGATAATCTGGTTAAAATAATCATGAGATATATAAGGATTACACGGTAATAATTATTCCTTACGTATTTTGAAGAATGCATGTTTTTATTAAGGTTTTAAGGAAATAAAATATTGGGTATGTGACAACAAGAGCTATATTATTTTTTTTGGATAATTATATGATTATATTGAATATGTAAATTTAGAGACCCCTTTGGACTATTAATTTGGAATGAAGTATTTTGGATGAGTCTTAATGTCAGAATGGATTAATTTGAACATTGGATATTATTGTTTAAAGTTAATGTATGATTCATTGGATACTTTTTGCTAACCATTTTAGTTTTAAGTAAATATTTATAGGATAAAAAATGACTAGTGGATCATATGAATCATTAAACTACTTTAGGTATGAAAAATTCTAGATGAATATTCATTTTCTAGTATAAATGATCAACTGAAAATAGATCAAAGCACTACAAAAGGATAATATCATGCTTATATCATGGAATGAAATCAAGTAATATTATTTTCTCAAGTTATTATTTGAATATTAAATCATTCTTCTAGCTATATGAAATGAATTTAGAATGAAAACAATACTTGTATAATTTCCATATTATAAAATCCATGGCCTCTTTAACGCATCATAGATTTATGGTTTTGTGATTGTTAAATTTCACATGACCATGTTCTCTTTTACTCTTTATCAGAACATGATAGTTAGTTTTATCTTCCATGTCCATGTTTTCCTACATGGAACCGTAATATGTATTATCCCAAGTGACCTTCATACTTCCCTTTCTTTAATATAAAGTGGAAGTTTCATTAATCAATTTTCTAATGTGGGTTTCCCACGTTAAATTTTTTAAGTATAAACCCATGATTTTTAAAGAAATTTTTTTATATTATAAGGAAACAATTTATTAAAGGATGAGAGAATGCAACCCCCCCCAATATTTTATAGTACATATTATTTTTAAATAAATTTAATATCTTGTGTTACACGGAACACCGAGTTCTAATAACCTTGATCTATTAATAAAATACTGTTATAACCTAGCCATTAAAATAGTGAAAAAAATATTATTACCAAAATTTTGAAATTTATATATTTAATATTTTTTTTCATTTATCCAAAATTATTTATTTTCATAAAAACAATGAATAAATTTTTTTCATTAAATGGCTATATTTTTCTAAAGGCACTTTTACTACCTTTTTATGGAACACTTGTTTTAAATATAGTTTTTGGATCATTGATAAATTATATTTGAAAAAATAAAGATATTATTTTAATGAATAATATTAAAATTTACTTTTTTGGATTTTTTCTATTTTTCTGATAAGTCTCATGTTTGGATGAATAGTAAAAAATAATGAATTACAATTGGAAAATACATATTTTGAAAAAATAAATTATTTTGATAAATTATATTTTTAATTGGGTTTAAAGTGTAATGTGATTAATTTTTCATTATTTAATAAAATTTAGGTTATTGGAATTGACCTCGTATTTAATTCAGATATAAAAACCTTACGATCATTTTAATGTTTTAACATAGAAAACCCATTTTCTTATTCCAACAATGAGATTAATTAGAAATTAATTACTACAACATTCATGTTTTGAATTTTTAAATATGGATTCCATATTTCAAATCAATGGGCCCAAATTATTAAAATAGTTTAATTTTATTTTTTTACTTATGAATAGCAACTTTACTAAATATGTTATTAACATGGTTAATTCTAAATTGTATAATTAATGGAAAAAATAATATTATAAATATTAGAACATTACCCCAACACTTGTTCAAATTTTATATAATAAGTTTATTTTAACAAAAATAATCCTTGTGATGTTATTATAACTTTTATAAGACACTTAGATGAGAGTATGACATTTTTTACATTTTATTCAAAGAAAAGAAAAAGATTTCATTCTCATATCCCTGATACTTATATAATTTTTTAGATAGTTTTATAGATAGGATAAATTCAACTATAACTATTAATTTTAAACATAAAATTTTTATATTCACCTTGATAATTTATTTTTTATTTTTTATGAAATAAAAAATTACCTTAAATTCTTACATAATAATGATGTGGTAATTATTTTACCAATGCTAATTTCAAATAAATGACTATAAAAATATTAAAATAAATTTAATTTGACACAATTATATTCATCCAACAATTTTCTATAAATTCGTGAATGTTATTTATATTTTAGAAGTTTTTTTCTATGAAATCTTGTTTTATGTTTTTTAAAAGTCAAAGTAATAATTAATATCAAAATTTTCATTAATGTTATATTAAAATAAATAATATTTTATTAAATGATATAAAATCCATAAAAATATAAAATTTGGCCCAATTATTGGGATAAATTTTAGAATTTCATATATTAATCATTTATGGTTATTTTTGGCATTATTGAGTATCTATATTATCTCTTAAAAATAAAAATACATGTTACCATGGTATGAGTTAAACAGATTAAATAAGGGTTAAAGCTAACAGATAACAGTAATAATATGACCTGAAAGTTTATAAAAATTATTTTCTGAAATTATTTTTTGAAATTATTTAGACATATCATCATCCTAGATTCTAAATAAATCACTTTTGGGTCATTTTAAATTGAAAATTAATTTATATTAATTTAATTGAATTTGAGTTCCCAAAAGTGCCCCTCACCTTAGTTAAAAAAGGGCACTGCTTAACTCACTTCTTCGCATGAATTTGAGCCTTCAATCTTGAAAAATCATGAATATGTCTCCTAAAAAATAAAAAAAAAGTTATTTAGATCTTGGTCTTACAATAATACCATCCCGGGATCCCATATAAAGAGATATAAAAAAATTCCATTAAATAAGAGGTAACGATTTTTAGCAATTCATACACGTTAATTTCTTCTTCTAATTCATCTTTAAGTGTTGTTACCATTATAAAGTAATGAATCTTGTAAAATATATATTACAATATGTTATTATTATTATGAGTGGACAATATTACTCATTTTTCCATCATATGAAAAATGATAGCATCGTGCATGCGTACATATGACTTACCTTCTCCCCACCATGGTGTAATTTTTTTTCACCACCACATTATAATGATGAGTATAATTATGGATAAAATCTATATACATAATAAATATTACATGATATTTATTCTTTATAATTATTATTCCATTTAATTCCTTACACTTTCGCTATTAACGAAATGATATGGTCGCTCATGCGTACATACGACATACTATCTCCACGAAGTGATGTAATTCATTTTCCTTGTTAACCATTTAAGAATGATTCTAAAAATGTATATAATGATTGAATATAATATCTATTAACTTAATATAATTATTTATATTAAATAAATATATCCTATTCATAATAAATAGAACATAAATGAAAAAAATGCATAGAAAAATGAAGCATATAACACCATAAACTAGGGTAGTAATGAAATTTATTAAAAACGATATAAGAAAATAATATATGATATCATAAATTTTTATTTTGTTCTGATATGAATTAATAAAATTCTTTCAACTATTATATAAAAGGATAATGCACTTTAGACTAAAGGAATATACATTATTATGGTTAATTTCACAATCTCATTATTATCTGGGATAGTTTATACATACGTATCTCCTAGAGAATATTTTTCATCCATGTCCTTGTTTATTTAAATAATCCAATTTTTTTTTACAATTATACTAAAAAAATTAATGTTTTTTTAACAATGTTTTACATTTATAAAATTGTATTAAATGAATCTATTTTTCATCTTCCAAATGAAGTACTTTATGAATTTTTCAAAAAAAAATACAGAAGGAATGATTTTTTAACTTAAACTCTATGATAATATTTTGCACCATCATGAAAAATTAATGTCTTCAAGATTCATTTTGAAGTTTAATGGATTTTTCAATGAAATTTTATTTTTTTAATATTCCATGATCTTTTAATTAAATGATTTCAAAATAAAAAGGTATGTTTCTCTTATGAATTTTTTATTTATTTTATTAGAGTAATTTAATCTATTTCAAAATACATTGTAAGATATTATCCAAGATTAAGGTTGATGTATTATTATGCCATATACCTTATTTTATCAAACTGTTTATGATTATTTTGAATATAGATGTTTTATTTTGATACCATTCATGGTTTATGGTTACAGTATTTATATTTCATATGACAGTTTTTCAATATGAATGTTTATGTTGTTTATGTTTTAATATAAGGAATGTACTGGGCTTAGAAAGTGAAGGGAGGGTCCTAATATATCCCTTAGATGAATTAGTAGGTCTCACGAGACAAACCATTTTGGGTATTGGCTGAGACCATACACGTTTATGAATGGTTTCTTAGGTGAAGCCATGAAGGTATGTTTATGATGTCTAACATTATGCATTCCCCCAATATGATATTAATTATTGATATTCCATGATATTATTCAATAAGTATAATATCCATGTTATTATTTATGAGTCATTATTTATTTATCATTTATTAATACCATATTATTCTCAATATTGTTTTTAATTCACTAGTGTTTTAGTTAAATAGATTGTTATAGAGTTTATGTTTATTTTCTCATAATAGTTTCTTCCATACGCTTACCCTTACTAAGCATCTGATCTCACCCCTTTATTATGTTTTTTTAACATGATTCCAAGGTATATATAATTATTAATAAGTAGGTTTAAGCTAGGAGAATATTGATTCTCTAAATGGATTGACTATATTTTATTTTATATTTTCAATGATAATGTAAAATTCATGTATGGAATCTGGTTTCTAAAACTACTAAACTAATCGGTCCTTTGGGATTCGACTCTTATATCTATGATAATATAAAGAGTGAGGCCTCAGCTTTGGGATACTGGGGTTGAGTTCATTACTCCTATAAATCTTAAATAACCAATTTTATTTTATTTTATTGTATGTTATAAATTATTATTTTTCTTATCAGTTTAATAATGGTTTTATTTTAATCTTATGATATATTTTACACATTATTTCATTTCACTAATATATTTAATGTTATTTTTGTATATATTTTTTCAATATCATAGAATATGGAACAAATAGATTACTATATATAGAAATAAATTTCTATATCATAAGGTTTTGAAAAAAAACTTATTAATTATTAATAAATCTATTGATAGAATAATTAAAATTCCATGAATCTATTTTAATTTTAATAGGGTGGAAGAAAATTCATGACGTTAATGAACACATTATATTAAAACTATTTCTTATTGTATATATGTGGAAAATTCATCATGGTGAATAAAAAATCATAGAATATATAATATTTTTCCAATATCACTATCATCAATATATTTTCCCAGTAAAACAGGGAAAAAATAATTATAAGAATAAGTTCAAAAACCACCAGTGGATTATCATATTGATTCTATATAGAATAATAAAATTGACAACCAAACTAAGAAATCAAAATGAGTTATATGAAATTTTAGAATATGGAGATCCAGAGTTATATAAGTGTTATAAAAAATATTAAATATTTTTATCTACTGAAATTCTTCCTATCATGTGTCTATACTGAATTATAAATAAAACATTTTCCATGATGTTAATGTTTTTTATAATTCCTTTGTAAAATAAATGAACCTAAACAATTTTATAAAATTGATTAATTTATCATATTTTGGGTCTCAACATTAAGAGTTACCGGAATGCACAAATGATTGTGTTCTATATTGGGATGATAATTAAAATAGAATGTAATATATTTCATATTTGTATATGGAAAATACTCAACAATGAAGTAGGGTTGAACAAATGTTATACAATGAAAAAGAGGATAAATAAAACTCTTGAAATCGTTTTACAATGCTTTCCTCAAAATATCTATTATAAAAATGATTCACATCATCTAAAACCATAGAGAAAATGGTGTGGTTGTACATGTAAAACAATAGTTATGTGCTTATCCACCATTCTATAGATTCAGTGAAAATGAAATATTTTGATTATATTCACCCAAATTTCTCTATGATTCTTAAGAATGTGCATTTGGGATTTCCAAATGATGGATTTAATACATTAAGGGAATTAAGTAAAATTTATAAAATATGGATTTTGTTTTGATCCCTTACAATCTACCCCAAATTATATGTATGAAATAACAATCTTCTGTTTTTTATAACTATTCTATGAAAATGAATGCTAGGAAATGATATAGATAAATACCTTTGGCCTCTTATACATTAATTATAACAATTATGGGACAAAGATGTGGATTCAAAAGATTTATCAATTAAATAAAATTAAGAAAAATACATGTTTCTCCCATTAAAACAACTGTTGACTTCCGAGACATGAGAATTTTTATTATTTTAAAACTCACACATCCTGGAATGTTGTGATTGTAACTTTCATTTTGACTATAAAACTATTAATTATTATATAAAATTTGGGTTTATATATCATCATAAATACATGTACGAATATTAGATATTAAAATTTAAAAAATTTATGATTTGTTAGATGATCATATTTTATCCCCTCTAAAATTGTTATCTAGGTCAAAAATGTTGATACATTTATTAACTATTGTTTTAAAATTTGAGAAGGACTATAAGTTATTTAATTTTGAGAGAATATTTTTTACCACATCATAAAAAATTATATCATATTAACCAAATAAAAACCGAATATTTTTCAAATATTTGTTTTGGGAACTACAAATGTTACATCATAATCCTAGTTTTAAACATATTTTGAAGAGTGTGTGTTATAATATTTTTATACGATTCGTTATGAGGAAGGGAAAATTAAGGATCATCATAATTAATGTAAAAACATAAAATTATTTTATATGAAGGGTGGTTTATGGGAAATGGTAATGAGAAGTATCACACAATAATATTCTCACTCAGAACCCATGAAAAGGATGAATTCATTCATGTAATTGAATGGTGATTTATACGATTTGTTACCTGATTTTACTAAATCACATTCTTATTTAATATTTTATAGATGTGCATCCTATAATTAAGTATTCATGGGATAAAAATACATCACAATAATAATTTATTTCAACGTGTGATGTTATTTCCTAGTTTTGGGGTATTTGGCATCCAAGTCATGTGAGAATGAAGGGGTTTTTTATCATCCCTATCATTGTTCTTGTTTTAATAGGTTTGGGATAATTCCTATTTTAATTAGAAATAAATCCCTCATTTTTAATTGGGTTGAGAGGAACCCCTTACTTTACCTGAAGGACCAACAACCCTAATAAGCCCATTATAGCATGGTCTCAAGGACCGTTGACCTAAATTCATAATCATTAATCAAATTCCTTAAGTGTTTCTTTTTCATGTTTCCATGTTACCAGTCATATGTGTCCCCCAGTCCCATAGTAATCATCACTCCATGATCATAGTTTGGATTTTTCATTACCCCATTCCATGATCCAATACATCATCCTAGGCTAATGCACTATGTTATTGAACCCTTCCTATTGATAGTATGGGAGTAGGAAAAGATAATAAGTATCCACACAGATATTTATCTTTTGATCCACCTACCAGGTGATGCCTATATAGCCCTCACTTACATCACATCCATATTTCTCTTCATCCTCATATCATTTCCATGGAAATATGTTCATTTGGTAGGGATCCCCTAAACACCGAATCAATGGTATATGGGGACAAAAGTCCAAATGATTATGATCATCATTTTTTTACTTCTAATTGAGGAAACCCACCCGATATTTCCTACCCACATTACATTCTTATTTTCGTGATCCATTATCCTTATCCTTATTACTTTTCCTTATACCCATAAGTGCCGACTCGAATGCCCAGTGGCTGAAGTTCCTATATCTCGTAGGCCCAATTCAATGTCCTCAAATCCAAATTTTGGGGAAATATTAAACTAATACAGTACCACTACAATGCCTTTTATAGTACTTTAATAATTACTCAGAAATTCTCATACCTGATATAGAAACTAGGTCTATTTGATGGAGTATTAGGGCTCACCACTCAACTATAACCCCAACTGCACAACATGTGCAGGGTAACATGAAACACCCAGTGGGGGTTGATAAAACACTATTTTATTGAATATTTTATTGATAATAAATGATATAATTTCCTCACATTGTGTTAAATATGTTTATTTATAAAATATTTGGGATTAGATCATTCATTTGAATATTTGATGAAAATTCCAGTTTTACCCTTTATAGTTCACTGTAGTATTTCGAAGATAAAGTTTTTTAGATTTATTATTTGAATTTGAAATTTTGTAACAGTGTTCCTAACTTAATTATCTAAAACGTTTATTCAGGACAATAGATCAATAGAATGCATTTTAATGGAGTAATTGGGCCATAAAGTCAAAGATGGGCTGGACTCTCCAGAATGGATAAGCTTCTGTATTGAGGCCATAACTCCTACATATGGGCTTTTATTGAGCCCAAATTTAGAGAGGAGATAGAGGACCCATATCCGCATATTTTCTCCTTCTGTAAGGCCGGCCAATTCACGCGTTGTGGCGGTCAAATGAGCGGTTCAAGTTGGAATTAAATATTTGGCCAAATTTCCACATTCACACTTGAAACCACTTGTAACCTATCCTCCCCTCCCCTCTATAAATTGGATTTTTTCTCATTTGGAGGGGTTTGTATGTGCATTAGGAGATTGTAGGCAGATGAGAATTTGTTTCACCCAAATTCTCCAACAATTGAAAGAGGGGTAGCTCTTGAAGCAAGGATCCCCTCATCGAAGCCTCCTTCTCTTCTTCATTTTGTAATGTTTTCATTTGTGTAATAAACTTCATTGTTATTCTTTTATATCTTCTATTTCCTTCTATTCTGTTTAAATTTCTTCTTCTATTAATATTCCTCTTTGGGTTGGAATCAAGAGTGGAGACAAGATTGGGTTATACCCTTTCAATCCTTTTCTTATGCAAATCGTCTCCACGATGACTACACCGCCCATGGAAGAGTAGTTCTTTTTAGTAATCGGTCAACCTCTAACCTTCTTCATTAATTTATTTTGAATCAATGATCTACTGTAATTCACTGAACATGATCCATTAATTGAGTTTTTAATTTAAATGAAACTAAGAAAGCAATTGAATAGTTAACACAAAACACGCGAGGTCGGGAATTGTGTGAACTGTGAGAGCGCAACCTTAACAGGTAATTCAAAACCACACGGGATCAATTTGTAGAGTTCAAATATAATCCCTAAACTCAATTAATCCTCATTTTAAGAGTAGTTATGTGCCTTAATTTACCACTGACCATAAGCTAATCCTAGAACATTAATCAAAGCAGGGTGTTGCGATTGCATGTTCCGAAGTTAGCCTAAGGTTAAATTCACTTCATCTTCGTGGTAAAGTTAATTCTCATAGGGTTCGGGATTTAAAAAATTATGGGATCATAATTAAGTGAATATTAATTTAAATTATAATGATTAATAAATTATTGAAGAAGTAGAGTTAGATCGATTACGCCTTTTAAAATAGATTTCTAAAAAAACATCTTCTTGTTGCCGGGGAGGAAGGTAATTATTTCAACCAATTAGAGGTATTTATTTTATTTTACATTTTATTATCTTCCTCTCTTCTTTCTTCCTTCTGTACCCAATCTGATTTTTCTTCCTCTTCTTTTATTTTCTTCTACTTCTTTTGGGACCATCAACTAAAACCTCTCATTTTTATTTTAATATGGTCCACTTTCTTTCTTTTTATTTTTATTTGATCTATGAGATGAACTAATCCCGAAGATCTCTTAGATCTTGAACCTGAGATTGAACGTAGCCTTAGGGCTTGAATCAGAAATTCTCAGTCTACGGGAAGTTTCAATATTCAACAAGTTGGTGAATTCCTATCTTTTGGAAACATTGAAATTGGAAGCAATTCAAATTCAAACATAAAAGAGGAACCGATGGCTGGAATCAATGGAAATGAACTTAATAGAACCATTCGAGAATTGGCTGCACCTGATGTTAACTATCAACCAAATTGTATTGCATACCCAACTCTCGAATCGGGCTTTGAACTAAAATCTGGGTTAATTCACTTACTTCCAATGTTTCATGGCCTATCTGGTGAGGATCCCAATAAACATTTGAATGAATTTAATGTGGTTTGCTCAACCCTTAAACCAAGAAATGTTTCTGAAGATCAAATCAAATTAAGAGCATTCCCATTCTCACTTGATAGAGCTGCAAAAGATTGGATGTATTATTTGCAACCTGAAGATGTAACATGTTGGAATGATTTGAAACGTCTTTTCCGGAAAAGATTTTTTCCAGCATCAAGGATCACATCCATTCGAAAGGAGATATCGGGGATCAAGCAAGCACAAGGGGAGTCAATGTATGAGTACTGGGAGCGATTCAAGAAGTTGTGTGCAAGCTGCCCACATCACCAAATCAGTGAGCAACTACTCATCCAGTACTTCTATGAAGGACTCACACCCATGGAGAGGAGCATGGTGGATGCTGCAGCTAGAGGAGAATTGGTGTACAAGACACCAGTAGCTGCATGAGCATTGATCGACAAAATGGACCAAAACTCTCAACAATTCGGTGATAGAGGTACACCACATGTTCGAGGAGTACATCAAGTAAGTCCTTCTTCTCTTGAAAGTCATTTGATTGATACTAAGTTAGAAGAATTGACAACTATGGTGAGGAAGATTGCATTGGCTCAAAAGACATCCCAACCCCCTCCTTCAAGGCCATGTGGCATTTTCACTGAGACAAGCCACCCAACTGACTGTTGCCCACAACTACAAGAGACTTAAGATTGTGCAGCAGTGTTCCCTGGGAGACCATTTCAGCGGCAACAACAACAACCATATCCCCAAAAGAAGTTTGATTCATTTGCTCCAAAAAACAACCATGGGTGGAAAGATCAACCAGACATGAGGTATGGCTCTGGACAACAACAAAGGCCCCCTTTTCAACCAAACTTCCAGTAGCCTCCGCTATACCAACAGGGTTTCCAACAACCCCAAAGGAGATTTGAAGCCCAAGCATCAGCAAGTCAGCAACAAGGGAATCCTCCACCAAAGGTAGATTCTAATACTGATGATCTTTTGAAGAAAATTGTTCTTAATCAACAGAATGAGCTGAAGAGTCAATGTTCGGGGCTGAGGGAGTTGAAGACTCAAATGAGCCAGATTGCCACCGCCCTCCATGAACTTGTGAGTAAGAATTCTGGAAATCTACCTTCCCAACCCACTCCAAATCCAAAGGGGAATGTTAGTGCCATCACATTGAGAAGTGGGAAGCAAATGAATGATACATCCGGACCTACCATTCCACTGGGATTAACCTCTACTCTAGAGAAGCCGCATTCCATACCAACTGATGAGAAATCCAAGGAGAAAGATAAAGGTAATAAAAATATTGATGATGTACCTTCTAAACCCCTTCTTTTTCCAAACAGGGTTGTCCAAACCAAGAAGATGGCTGAAGAAGCAATGAAAAAGGAGGTTTTGGACACATTCAAGCGTGTGGAGATCAACATTCCTCTACTTGAAGCCATTAAGAAAATTCCAAGGTATGCGAAATTCTTAAAAGAACTTTGTACCAATCGAAGAGGGCTCAAGGGAAATGAGAGGATCAACCTTGGAAGGAATTTCTCGGCACTCATTACACCAAGTCTAGCAATGCCAACAAAGTGCAAGGATCCCGGGACATTCACCATCCCATGTACCATAGGGGAGTTGCACTTCTCTGATGCTCTTTGTGATTTAGGAGCTTCAATAAATGTGATGCCTCACTCTGTATTCTCTTCCTTGCAGGTTGGTGAGTTGAAGCCAACAAGAGTAGTGGTGCAATTAGCGAATAGAGCTACGACATATCAAGCGGGAGTTCTTGAGGATGTACTTGTTCGGGTAAGAGACATGATCTTTCTAGCAGACTTCTATGTGCTTAACATTGAGGATGATCTGGTAAGTTCTCATGCCCCCATTATCTTAGGTAGACCCTTCCTCAAAACTGGAAAAAATATCATAAATGTCAATGAGGGTACACTTTCCATGGAGTTTGGAGATGAAGTTGTGATATTTAATGTTATGGATTCCATGAAGTACCCCTCAAAGGACCATTTTGCTTTTGTTATCTCCCATTTTGAACCACCAAGTAAAAACATCATGGAGTTGGATTATCCTATGCTTAGGGAGATTATGAGTATTGGTTCTAGTTTGATGTCTAAGAGTACTTCTACACCTGATTTTAAGGAACAAGACTCTCTAAGATTTGATTTTGAAATGGAATCATATTCTGATTTTGATCATGTGAACTCTGATTATGACATGGCTATTGAGTATGCTGATGGATTTGGTGCTTTATTCTCTGATTGTGATTATTTTTATTTTGATACTGATCTTCATTGTGCAAATCTGTTTGTTGCATCAATTTCTTCATCCATACTACACCCTCCTTCATTAGAACTCAAGCCATTGCCACCAAATCTGAAATACTCATACTTGTTGAATGGTGAGATAATACCTGTTATCATTTCTAAGAATCTCCCTTTTGAACATAAAGAAAAGCTTTTGAATATTTTGAGGGAGAACATCAGTGTGATTGGGTGGACCTTGGCTGACATATTAGGTATTAGCACCTCTATTTGCATGAATAGGATTCTCTTGGAGGATGAGGCTAAACTGGTGAGACAGCCACAAAGGAGACTTAATCCCACCCTTCTGGAAGTTGTTAAAAAAGAAGTTGAAAAATTGATCGAGGCAGGTATAATCTTTCCCATTTCATATTCTCAGTGGGTAAGTCCTATTCAGGTTGTGCCTAAGAAAAGTGGTGTTACTGTTGTTAAAAATGAGAAAGATGAGTTAGTTCCAATGAGTGTGCCAAATAGTTGGCGTGTGTGTATTGATTATAGGAAACTAAATCAGTCCACTCGCAAGGACCATTTCCCCCTCCCATTTATTGATCAGATGCTTGAGAGACTAGCTGGGAAGACACACTATTGTTTCTTGGATGGATTTTCGGGATATTTTCAGGTTCCTATAGCTCCAGAGGACTAGGAGAAGATGACATTCACCTGCCCATTTGGTACCTTTGCCAACCGAAGGATTCCATTTGGACTTTGCAACGCCCCAGGTACCTTCCAGAGATGCATGGTGAGTATTTTTTTTGGATTTTATTGAGACCTGCATGGAGGTATTTATGGATGATTTTACAGTGTATGGATCCTCATTTGATGAATGTATTAAGAGTTTGGGAAAGGTGTTGAATCGTTGTATTGAGAAGAATCTGGTCCTGAACTTTGAAAAGTGTCATTTCATGGTAGAGCATGGCATTGTCTTAGGACATGTAGTGTCAAAACATGGGATAGAGGTTGATAGATCTAAGATAGTCATTATTTCATCCTTACCATATCCTTCATGTGTGCGTGATGTTAGATCTTTCCTAGGGCATGTAGGATTTTATCGGCGCTCCATCAAAGATTTTAGTAAGATTACTCTTCCTATGTCAAGATTACTTCAAAAGGATTCTGATTTTGTGTTTGATGTTTCTTGCAGGAATTCATTTAATGAGCTAAAACAATGTCTGACCACTCCACCTATCATTCAACCCCCACGGTGGGAGATTCCTTTTGAGCTTATGTGTGACGCCTCCAACTTCGCGGTTGGAGATGTCTTATCTCAGAGGGTGGAAGGGCATTCACATGTGATCTCCTATGCATCAAAGACATTGGATTCAGACCAATCAAACTACACAACCACGGAAAAGGAGTTTCTTGCTGTCATATTTGCTTTAGATAAATTCCGTTCATATTTATTGGGCTCTAAAGTAGTTGTTTTTTCTAACCATACAGCTTTGAGGTACCTCCTTAAGAAGCCATATGCAAAGCCACGACTTATCCATTGGATGCTCCTTATTCAAGAGTTTGACATCGCGATAAAGGACAAAATGGGGTCAGAAAACATGGTGGCAGACCACATGAGTAGGCTTACTCACACACTAGAGGATGACACCTTGGATCAGGTACCACTTCGGGACACTTTCCCTGATGAGCATCTCTATACCATCTCAGGTACGCATCCTTGGTATGCTGATTTAATTAACTACCTTGTTGCTTTTGAAATCCCTGCAAATTTAAAGAAAAATCAAGTCCAAAAATTAAAGAGTGAGTCAAGATTTTATGTTTGGGATGATCCATACTTATGGCGCATGTGTAGTGACCAAGTCATTAGGAGGTGTGTTCCCGATCATGAGTTTGAGTCTGTTTTGCATTTTTGTCATACACTTGCTTGTGGTGGACACTTTGGAACCCAACGGACAGCTAGGAAGGTTTTGGACTCTGGATTATATTGGCCTAGATTATTCCATGATGCCCATGTGTTTTGTAAGTCATGCTCTCGTTGCCAATACACAGGGAACATTTCGAAGAGACATGAGATGCCCCAAAAACCCATACTATTCTGTGAGATTTTTGATGTATGGGGAATTGATTTTATGGGTCCTTTTCCTGGTTCATTTGGATTTTTGTATATTTTGGTTTCTGTTGATTATGTGAGTAAATGGGTGGAGGCCAAGGCCACTAGGACTGACGATTCTCATGTTGTTGTGGACTTTGTCAAAGCACAGATTTTTTGCAGGTTTGGAGTACCAAAGGCCATCATCAGTGACCAAGGGACACACTTTTGCAATAGGAATTTTTCTTCCCTCCTTCTAATGTATGGAGTGACACAAAAAACATCAACACCATACCACCCCGAAACAAATGGCCAGGCTGAGGTTTCAAATCGTGAGTTGAAACAACTCTTGGAGAAAACCGTGCAGCCAAATTAGAAGGATTAGAGAAAGCACTTGGATGATGCATTGTGGGATTATAAGACAGTATACAAGACCACCATTGGGTTTTCCCCATTTTGGATTGTTTTTGGGAAAGCGTGTCATCTCTCCGTGGACGTCGAGCATCGGGCATATTGGGCTATAAAGAAATGCAACATGGATTTGGCCCAAGCTAGAATTCAAAGGAAGTTGCAAATTCCAGAGCTTGAGGAGATTCGACTGTCATCATATGAGAACTCAAGGCTCTACAAGGAAAGATCAAAAGCAGCTCATGAAAAAATGATCCAACAAAGGGAGTTTCATGTTTTAAATAAAGTCCTTCTCTATAGTTCACGACTGAAGTTGATGCCTGGTAAGTTGCGTTCCAGATGGTTAGGTCCTTATATTGTGTCTAATGTTTTTCCTTATGGTGCAGTGGAGATCATACAAGAGGACACTGGAAGGAGCTTTACAGTCAATGGGAAATGTTTTAAGATATACATTGAGGGACTTCCTACCGATGCAGTGGATGTTATCACACTGCATGACCCCATCATCACTTGAGCACATCAGGCTGTTCCTAACCCTTTCACTTTTATATTATTTGTCCTATTTAAAAATTCTACATTTCATGTGCATATATCATCTCATAGGTTCACATTGAATACAATGAAATATTTTAAGTGTGGGGGAGGGAACCTTTTAGTTTAGTAATTTCAATTACTTTCCTGTTCAAAAAAAATCAAAAAAATTTGTGTGTTTTTCAAATTTTGTGTGTTTATTTTACAATTTTCTGTGTGTTTTTGAATATTTTGGGCTGAAATGATTCTCATCACCATTTTTAAATCGATATCAATAAGTGAAACAATTTACCCCTTTAAACTAAGCTTAAATGAATGCTTAAATGACTTTTCTTCAAGTTCAAATATTTAGTAATTTCATGAAAAGTACTCTGAATTTTGAATCCCATGCCAATCTCACTGTCTTTATATTTGAAATCACTTTCCTGTGAGGCTTCTAAACCATTATTTTCATATTCTTTACATTCAAATCACTTCTTGAGAGAACCAAACCATACTTGATTTAACCATAATTTGATCCATTCCCGTCAAAACATGAGGGTTTGAGGTACTTATGATTAAATGATTGAGGCATTTGTTTGGTATTAAAGCCCCTATTTCAAAGAATCCTTTTTTATAATGGCCTACCTTGAATATTTAATCCTTTTAGCCCTTATAAGCCAGGAAAAGCCTGTTAGGTTAGCCACATTACAAGCCAATTTTCCCTATCCAACCAACTCTTGAAGTGAAATTGCATAATCTAGTTGAGCTTAAGTGTGGGGGAAGTTGTCTTGTGTTTTGCCACCACATTCTGTGATACATTGGATGGAAAATTAAATTCTGAAGAGATGTGTTTGCTATTGAAGAAATTCATTATATTGAAAGTTGTGCCTTTTCTGGAGCTTTCATGACAAGTGAAGCTGTGCCTTTTCTGGAGCTTCTAATTGAGGTGGAAAGTTGTGCCCATATGGAGCTTTCAAGAAAATCATGTTTGAGAAGATTGAAATTTTATATGCAGAAATGATGAATGGAGTAAACCATTCATGACTTTTCATGATGATGGAGCTTAATTGATACTATGGGGATTGAAGAGAAGACTATATTTAAGTGAAAATTAGATTAATGCAATTTTGCTTCAAAAGAGTCAATCCCTCCCATTCAGCCTCAGAGTTTTTCACATCTTAATCTTGCCAACCAAAAGCCACAGAACAACCCTGAAAAGTCCTCATGATAAACATATGTTCTTGAATCACATCGGGTAGCGTTGTAGGAATCTATCAAGCCTATGGTGACCCTTGTATGAGTTTGGATGAGAAAGACATTGCAAAAAAAATTGATATTTGAGTGATGGGAGAAAATTCAAGCGAGTTAAGTGTTTTGTGCATGGTAGGATAAATGAAGTTGAAAAATATTTAATGATATAAATGGAGAACTTGAAATAAGGTTTTTTATGAGGCATGATATCTTTTGATTCTTGGTGTGAAATTGATTGATCTTAAGGATATGTGTTTTAAAATTGGTTTTGATTTGATATTGATGTTTACTTGATATGAGGTTTTGCCCAGGTGTGCAAAAGGGTAAATGTGGGGGAGTTGATAAAACACTATTTTATTGAATATTTTATTGATAATAAATGATATAATTTCCTCACATTGTGTTAAATATGTTTATTTATAAAATATTTGGGATTAGATCATTCATTTGAATATTTGATGAAAATTCCAGTTTTACCCTTTATAGTTCACTGTAGTATTTCGAAGATAAATATTTTTATATTTATTATTTGAATTTTAAATTTTGTAAAAGTGTTCCAAACTTAAATATCTACAACTTTTATTCAGGACACTAGATCAAAAGAATGAAGTTTAATGGAGTAATGGGGCCATAAAGTCAAAGCTGGGCTGGACTCGCCAGAATGGATAAGCTTCTGTATTGCGGACATAACTCCTACATATGGGATTTTATTGAGCCCAACATTGGAGATGAGATAAAGGACCAATATACGCCCATTTTATCATTCTGGAAGGCCGGACAATTCACGCGTGTTGGTGGTCAAATGGGCGGTTTAAGTTGGAATAAAATATTTGGCCTAATTTCCACATTCACACTTGAAACCACTTGTAACCTATCCTCCCCTCCCCTCTATAAATTGGAGTTTCTCTCATTTGGAGGGGTTGAGACGTGAATTAGGAGATTTTAGGCAGAGGATAATTTGTTTCACCCAAATTATCCAACCATTTTAAGAGGGGTAGCTCTTGAATCAAGGATCCCCTCATCGAAGCCTCCTTCTCTTCTTCATTTTGTAATGTTTTCATTTGTGTAATAAACTTCATTGTTCTTATTTTATTTCTTCTCTTTCCTTCTGTTTTATTTAAATTTATTATTCTATTAATCTTCCTCTCTGGGTTGGAATCAAGAGTGGAGAAAATATTGGGTTATACCCTTTCAATCCTTTTCTTATGCAAATCGTCTCCACGATGACTACACCGCCCATGAAAGAGTAGTTCTTTTTAGTAATCGGTCAACCTCTCACCTTCTTCATTCATTTATTTTGAATCAATGATCTAATTTAATTCACTAAACATGATCCATTAATTGAGTTTTTAATTTAAATGAAACTAAGAATGCAATTTAATAGTTAACACAAAACACGCGAGGTCGGGAATTGTGTGAACTGTGAGAGCGCAACCTTAACCGGTAATTTATAACCACACGGGATCAATTTGTAGAGTTCAAATATAATACCTAAACTCAATTAATCCTCATTTCCAGAGTGGTTATGTGCCTTAATTTACCACTGACCATAAGATAATCTTAGAACAATAATCAAAGCAGGGTGTTGCGATTGCATGTTCCGAAGTTAGCCTAAGGTTAAATTCACTTCATCTTCGTGGTAAAGTTAATTCTCGTAGGGTTCGGGATTTAAAAAATTAAGGGATCATAATTAAGTGAATATTAATTAAAATGATAATGATTAATAAATGATTGAATAAGTAGAGTTAGATTGATTACGCCTTTTAAAGTAGATTTCTAAAAAAACATCTTCTTGTTGTGTCTTTTTAATCAAACATCATTTCAAAATTAAAAACAAAAAAAATGCAATCTTCTTCCAGAAAACTTCTTCTAGATCTATAAACTATAAAAAAACCCCATCCATTCAATTAGTGTTTTTATTCCCTTTTACATTGTTTCTGTAATACCTCTGAAAAGTTGTTTTAATTCACTTCCTCCTTTGAGAGACGACCTTGGTCAGCCACTCTGCTGCACCTAAGTACCCCAAAATCACACTAATCATTTGAGGGCGCCCATGACATCGCTCTATCAGGGGTACTAAGACTTAATTGAACCTCATGTTCTAAGATAAAAAATGTTTTTAAATCACACTGTTCATAATATGAACAATTTATAAGGTTGGTTAAACTAAAGATTGCACTAATTCCCTTGGGCAAGGATTGGATAACAACCAGGTGTACCACTTGACTAATTACCCAATAAAAACACGTGTAAGGTAAATTTTGAATTATAATGGGGCCTTAAACAAGATCAAAGTGTTCTATAAATTCTCAATCTATGTAATGTAATTGAATTACCTTTTTCATAATATGAACAACGTAATACTCTAGGAGGACTTGACCCTATTCCATTTACCACATGTAGTGAGTTATTGTTTAGGAGTTCCCTTACATTCTTCATTATGACACCTTCTCTAACATTGGGTTATTATAGTGTTCATTATTCATAAATACAGTAAAAATAGATATATTGGAGAGTAAAATGATGGTTTAAGTGTCGTTCATGAGAGCTAGGGATGATAATTTTACCATAGTTGTGGATTATATGGCTAGTTTATTTAAGGACACAACAAAGAAAATTCCTATGGTGGTTTTATCTATGACATGAAATTTTCATTAAGTAAAAATGGTTATTGTTTATTTTATTATTTAAAACAATAAAATTTATGGTTTCAAATACTTCAATTATAGACAGCTACAGTTAGAAATTATCATGATAATATAGATGTCCTACCATCTTAAGGAAGCCAAAATAAAGAATATATAATGCCTAATAGTTCTGAAGAATTATATTTTTTATGTACATGTATCCACTACTTTTATTGAATAAATTTTATAATGATAGATTGTATCAATTTCAAAATAACTGATGTTAGATAATGAATTGTAATATAATGTTGTAATTCAGTTTCTTTTGATTTTATAATGATAATTATATTTATTTTTCATAATATTTTAGTAAAAAACAATTCATAATAAATTTTCTATATGAGTTCAAATTTCCGATACATTTTTTTCATTTTTTTATTATTGGATGTAGTTTAAATCATCACTAATTTAGTAAATGACCTCATTTAATAAAAATGCTTGTTTAAATTTTTGTTTTGTACGTAATGAAAATTCCACAAATTGATATGGTATTTGAATAACAATCATGAAATAAATTTACATAGTTATAACCACCATTATATTTAGATAAATTATATAATATATATTAATTATATCAATATCAAATTTAATCACTATAAAATAATTATTCTATATATGTTTTTAAATACTACCACCAATAGAAAAAACTATTACCTTTAAATTATATATAACATTATATATGGATTCCTAATAAATACCCTAAATTAGATAATTATGATTTAAGCCTCTATTGATTCCAAAATAACTCTCTTGTTGTTTAAAGACCATGTAATGAATCTTACAATATATATGTGTGTGCAAGATTGGTGTTTGTGTGTGTGTTTTCATGGTGATTATTTATATTTATTATTTTTATATTATTATTTTTATATGTAATATATATGTATATATAATTATATAATGTGGTAATATAGTATATATTATTCTCAATGCATATAAGCTATGAAAAAATACTTGCTTTCACTAATCAATTGGTATTTTTTTTAAAGTTTACTGATATATATATCGATATTTCCTATTTTATGTGAATTTATATTCTTCAAAAAATATAAATTATATAAAAATATGGATGGAAAATTCTATTCATTTTTATATTTGAATGAAAATATGGAAAATTCAACACTATAAGTTAGTTAACATGGAAGACGGGTAATATAATTTAGGATAACAAACTGAAATTCATAAAAAATGGTCCTCTATGTAAGAAAATTATTAAAGAGTGTCCCAAATTAAGTAATGGAGTATGAAAAATTCAGCTTTTATTATCTAAATATTGTATAATACCCATCATTTATGGAGAAATATTTGTAGTTCTTAGCTGATTATATGGGTAAATTAAAAAAATTCACCGTGGTTATGGGCGAAGTGCGTGGACATTATGTTTCTATTTCTTATCAACCAAAATATAATGATAAGTATAATAAAAATTATTTGAATCCATATATTAATATTCCTATATTTATGTTTTACACAAGATTTTTCATGTTTTATACTCACAAGAAATAATAATTGTTTCTTAGAGTCAGGTTGGTCAGTATGATAAATGATGTAATTGAATATAGTAATTTTTACGGTATGCACTAAATTAAAAGATGAAGTTTCCATTATGAGAAGAATTTTAATGATCAATTATTTGGAAATATAGTATTAATACTACATACCATAAAAAATTATTATCTTTCTTTGTTGATATCAATGTGAATCACCGATGAAAAATGTTTATGGGAACTCAGATGAATTTATGTAACTTATTAATTAGGTGTGTAGAGACCCGTATCTTGACGTACATGGACATTACATTACATTTGCGGAATACTTAGTACATAACAAAAACACACACTAAAGGATCGTAATAGTTTAGTGTCTTTGGAAACTCGGAACGTAATCTTCTAATCGTGGTGAAAGTTCTTCAATATCTCCCATAAAGGTCATCCCTTTTTTCTACCTAAAACCTTTCTTTATATCCTGGGGAAAAGAAAACATAAAAGGGTGAGATCAAATGCTCAGTAAGGGTAAACAAAGGAAATATCAATCACATAATTTTCATAAGAACATAACATTTTTGGAAATCTTAACCTGCAAAAGAGAGCATAATTTCATAACATGGGATAAATCATAGTAGTGAAATGAAATCATAACTTAAAACAATACTCATTGTGGCATACACACATAATCATAGAGAATCATTTCTTGTTAGTCAAGACTCATTGCCAAGACAATCTTAGTGGACAAAGTCCCTTTCTGAATCGAGTAATCCTCGTTTCAGTCCTGTTTCTCTGAACCGGTATAACCTACCATTCCAGCCATGTCTATCTCATGAGATATAAAATCTTTACCCAATGCATTGGAGGGAGATATAGGTCCCACCCATCTCTTAATGAATCCTTTCTTATGTGTGCCACAAAATCATAAATCATACATCATTTCATAACCCATGTAATAAAAATGGGATTCTTAAACAACATGACATCATAAAACCATTCATATAAGATAAAGGAATTCATAAACATAATTCCATCACAACATAGTCAAATCAATGTAAAAATATGGATAGAAACAGAACTCTTTATTATCTTAGATGGAAAATAATTTTGATAAAACACTTGAATTGAATTCTTGAGGAAAATATTCTTTCTTCTTCAAAATCAATTTCTTTTCACAAAACATCATACAACTTTAAAAGAAAGAGATTTTATTGAAAATAGTCATGAAATCTTTTAGAGGAAGCTTCATGAAAATAAGGCTTTATAAAACAGTAGAAATCCGTTCGTGCCGTATAAGTTAAAAAAACATTCTTCGTACTTTTGTCGGAAAAGTCAAAAAGTACCTCGTACGACAAAAGATTCCTTTCATACATATTACTAAAAACTCACCGAAGGGTAAAAATGGATTTAAACAATTGTAGGTGGATGGAAATAATATTACATTTTGATGAAACATGGATGTGGATGATAAAATACACCCCAGTAAATACTTACGAATAAACAATCTCGGATAAAAATGAGATTGTGATATTTCCCTTACCTTAGGTCCAATTTGCTTCGTATGTGTCCGAACCTCCTGTATAATGATTTAAATAATGTCATTGACTTATTACAGAATCATATTCATTGTTATGATATCATATATGGTTCACTTATGACATTATATTACCCGTTCTTTTGTAAATTCCATGTTAAAGAAGCGTTTTGGGTAAAATCGTTTCATTTATCGTAGGTGTTTTGACTTGTTGTTCTTGACATCATTATTACTTATATCATGATTTACTTACTTCCAGAATATAAAATATGATTTATATATCATATATATTCAGTATATATATATATATAATAGGTAGATAAATAAAATGAAAAACACCGTTCATGGAGACGGTAGTCCGTACGTACGCATGAACGCTGTTTTCCTTTCCTTATTGTCTTGAAATGGAAGTAAGTAGATTACATACATATGTATATATATACATAAATCCAGTAGCTTTATAATGTAATATATTTCATTATTATTTCTTATATATACTTTATAATCATTCTTAAATGGTTAACATGGAGAATGAATCTCATCGCGTCGTGGAGACGGTAGTCCGTACGTACGCACGAGCGATGATATCATTTCTATAAATATTGAATTGAATTGGAGTGAATTATACAATATATCAGAATCAATATGATGTTGTAATAACTATGTATAGTTATTTTTTACACCATTATACCCATCCATGTAAGGTGGTGGTGGAAAATAGATTACACCACGGCGTGGAGACGGTATTCCGTACGTACGCACGCGCGGTGATTTCTTTTTCCGTAGGATGGATAGATGGTGAAATAGGGTTGTTTCATACTTATAATAACATATCAGTATATGAGTGATACTGATGTTATTACTTCATAATGAAACAACCTAAGAAGAAGAAGTGGAAGAAGAAATAAGGGATGAAAGAATTGGTAACGGTAATTACCTCTTCTTTGAAGTGCCTCTTTGAGACCTCCTCTTAGGGCACTAAAATTGGTCTTTGAGGAAGACCAGAACCTCTAGGATGTTGCTAGGGAAGTTGAGAGGAGAAATTGGCAGGGGTTGGCCGAGCTTGAGTGCTCAAATTGGTGTGAGGAGGAGGGGGAGGAGGTGTCCTTTTATAGGGGAGGAGAGGGGCACCTTAGGAATATCTCAAAATATTATTTCATATTAAAGTCAAAATCGGTTTATAATGGTTCCAAAGGGTCTTATTTCGAAGCTAAAGTAAGGATGGGTCGAAATCCTATCAACCAATAGAATTTAGACAAGTTTAAGATATTATTTTAACCTTATCAATTAGATTTAACTCTAAGTTAATTAATTTAACTTTTACCGTGTCTTTTTGTTTTCTTTCACTATATGGTTAATACACTTACTATAACATGCCAAACGAACCCCAAATTGTTTATTATTAATATATATATCCTTATCTAAGTCATTTGGCCGAACCTTAGATTTTTAGGAATAAAATAACAATTAATAATATAATATTTTATTTAAAAACTATTTTGTGTCAATTTTGACACTATTTGATATATGATTTTTGTGAAAGTCATAACAGAATTACATGTTCGAACAAAGTTGATTAAATCAACACTAATATATCATAGTAACCTAGAAAATTAGTGGAATTCATAAAAAGTCTTAAATTACATTTATTTTGGTATTTATATTATCAATTATGTCAATATTTCATTAATAAGATAATTACTGCATCATTTTTGTGTCATAAATAAATTATATTATTTGATGTCTAAAAATTACAAATAAAATACCATCATGTAGGAAAGCTTTTTAGATTTCTAATAAATATTTATAGTCGAATTTATCTTATGTATAACCCCATATTAAAAATGATTTACTTATTAAACTTTGATTTTAACTATTTTAACCCTTCTTTAAATAAATTAATAATAAATGTCCTAATCTAATCCAAGTGGGCCTAAATGGTCATATTTTATTCCTAAGTTTGTTTTTGGTCGAATTACACTTGTCCAATAGAATTAGGACATGTGTTAGGGTAATATTAATATCATATTTACCCTTAGTTACCTTATTTACTATTAACCGTGGTAAAAAAAGTAAAAAGTTACTATTCACCAAAAAATTATTTTCATCTCATTGAACCACATTTTAGTCCTTGATATTAACCGTGTCTCTCGTATTTTCGAAATTCCATTCACAGAAGCGGTAAAATTAAGTTTTATGCAAAATTCCGTTTTTAACCTACCACTTAGTGGTTTCACTATTCATCAAAAATTGAAAGTTTTCAGAAAAATGCCAAAATTTCATCCTAAGCTATATTTCATATTCCGAATTCAAAAATGAAGTCTATTTTACCAAATTCATAACATAGAAGTTGCATTAATTAATTTTATAATTAAATCCCGCTGTTAAAACAAATAGCGTGTTTTTTTAAGAAACAAAATCTATCAAAAGATTGACACTTGATTATGTCTGGTTTAAATGTGAAATTACAAACAATGACCAACATTGTATTAAATTGTAAAAATATATTCTAAATATACTTTAAAACCACTCAAATTAATAATTTATCACTATTAATAATTTCGATTAAAAAAGTTGTTTTTAATTAAAATTTAGTAATTTTCACTATTCATCAGAATATGAAAGTTATCCGAAATGTACCAAAATTTCACCTTAGGCTAAATTCGATACTCCGAATCCAAAAATGAAATCCATTTTGAAAAATAAAATTTACAAAATTTCAAAAAAGTGGTTATTACTATTCATAACGGCTAGTTTTAATAATATTTTAATAGCATATCGTTGTTTCGTGAAACTCAGTATTGCGTACTACACACGCTATCGAGGAAGGTCGCGATTGCGTGTAACGGAAGGAAAGTCAAGGATGCGTATTGTGAAAGCTTCTTTTGTTGTAGCATACAACACAAGACATTAATGAAATTAAAAAGAATATTTTTCATAAAATCTTGGGGCGTTACATTCTACCCCCCTTAAAATGAATTTCGCCCTCGAAATTCGTCGGGGTTATAAATGGTTTACTATTCAAAATTTTCTTTGATAGAAACCCACATCGTAAAAAGGAATACCAAAACATGGCTTTAAAAACTAAAGTATGAAATGTAACGATTACCCAAATATACTAATCACTGGGTTTCCACATAGGTGAAAATATGGATATGGAAGAAAAATCTAACCATCATGTTCTGATGGAGAGTGGTAGAGAACATGGCTATGGAAAAGCCAATAATCACAAATCCATAAATTTGTGATGATATAAGGTACCATCTGATTCATCAGGTATAAGATCACTAGGAAAACATTTTTGGTTTTCAAGATCATTTCCCTAAAGTTGAAAATTTGCTTAGAATAAATACTTACTTTATTTTGGTAAAATATCACTTTTGTTCGTGCCTTGAACAATTTCTACTTCATCTCTTAAATAAATGAAGTTGAATTTGTTATTCGTGATGTGTTAGCAGATCATGTGATATAATGACAGGTCATTCCATCTGTCTCAAACAAAAGGTTAGCAAAACTTATATACATAAGTCGATCTATAGTGAGATTAATCATATATGGTTCCTAAAATGGACTTATACTTCATATATCATACTGCTTAATATAATAAAACTAGTTTCTACTAAACAGGGACTTCCTGTAGGTCAGTGGTAGGCGATAAAGGCCAGTCGCACTTCGGTTGTGGGTTCGATTCCCACAGCCTTGTCCGAAGCGATGGGCTGTCGCCCGTCCTGCATGTTGTCCTTTTTCCAAAACTACTATAACATCCCATCAATAATATCGTCCAACACAATCCATTCCAATCTTTAGGCTTATCCATAATACTGCAGTCCACTCTCATAACATAGTGAAAACAATTACCAGAGATTTAATATCATCGTTGATCCCCATATATCATAAGATATGTTTTTTTTTGGTCACATTCCAAACATTCAAAGTCCTTAATCATGTATACTCTTGAATACCCATTGAACCTTAGTGAAAACTTGAATGCAGTTAAAAGTTAACACTTTACACATACCAAAATCCTTAAAATTATTTATACTCAAACCATGATATCACTTAGTCCTTATATCAATCATGAGCTCATGAATACTATTAAACATTTCATTTTCTCGTCTTCATTATGCGCATATCATCTTATTTCCAAAAAAAATATCTCAATCACTTTGAATACCACATCAATAAATATTGCAATACTCAATGATACAACATTATTTTGGAATCCCATTACATAAACACTTAATCATTCCACCACATCGTTGTCATATTCAACATTGCCAATAGTGATCGCATGTGATTTCCCTTTGTCCTTTGCCTTCAGTGGTTGCTCATGTTGATCATCACTAACCCTTGGATTAGGGCAATTATTAGCATAATGCCCCATTTCCTTGCACTTGAAGCATTGAAGTGTTGGCGGTGCGTTCTCTGCAGTGTTTGCTTTATCATTAGAAACCCTTTTTCCATTACTTCGACACTCAGCTGCTCGATGACCTTCTTTTCCACACTTAAAACATTTTCTAGTCCCTTTTAGACAATCTCCACCATGCTTCTTTCCACACTTTGTGCATAAGGAAACATTCATCTTCTTTTCACCATTATTCTGAGATTTCTCCTTGAACTCCATCTTTCGTTTCTTGTCAAAACCATGAGATGGATATGTAACACCAACTTCCATTTCTACCTTGATAGCACAACGCACAATTTCTTCATAGCTACTGAAGTCTCTTATAGCTAATGCCCTTCGAAGACTTGGTTTTAAGCCACTGAAAAATCGATCAACTTTACTTTCAGGTTGGATGATAATTCCAGAAGCATACCTTGCAAGTCTTGTAAAATTTGCTTCATAGGTACCAACAGATTCATCGTCCCTTTGCTTCAGTTCAAGAAACTCTTTCTCCATCTTTGTTCGAAGAATACGAGGGAAGTACTTATTGAAAAATAAGTTCTTGAACTCGTCCCATTCCATAGACTCAATTTCATCCCTTTGCCTTGTATTCTTAATAAGATTCCACCATTGATCAGCAACTCCTTCCAAACGATACACTGCTAGGATGACTTTATCATGTTCAGAACATTGAAGAACTGAAAATATCTTTTCAGTAGTACTAATCCATTGTTCAGCAACTAATGGATCAGTAGACCCACTGAAAGAAGGTGGACGCTGCCTCATGAAGGATTCAACAGAATGTTGCTCCTTCCTTTGCTCGTTTGGAAGTCCTGCATGATTCATAGCTTGAGAAAGTTGTGTGAGCATGGCTACAAGATTTTTCATTCCAGCTCCTATATCGTTTGGTTGCTCAGGGGTACAATCATTGCATTGCCCATCACATTCCGCATTAACACGGTTCCTTCGGGTTCCAGCCATCGTCTAAAACCCCAAAAGAATTGTGTGAGAGGCAAAAATCATGCTAGGGAAAACAACATAATAAAGGGTTAGTACCCTCAATATCTAACATCTTAGGTTAAATTCGAAGATCGTTAGCGTAATTCTAGGACTATAACCTATACGTATACTTAACCTTAGAGACATCCCTAGACATACCTTAGAAATATCTCTAGGGATCTCACTAAAGTTCTCGCATCCTAGTTTCCAAAGGTTGACTAAACCTTTCCTCTGATACCAACTGTAGAGACCCGTATCTTGACGTACATGGACATTACATTACATTTGCGGAATACTTAGTACATAACAAAAACACACACTAAAGGATCGTAATAGTTTAGTGTCTTTGGAAACTCGGAACGTAATCTTCTAATCGTGGTGAAAGTTCTTCAATATCTCCCATAAAGGTCATCCCTTTTTTCTACCTAAAACCTTTCTTTATATCCTGGGGAAAAGAAAACATAAAAGGGTGAGCTCAAATGCTCAGTAAGGGTAAACAAAGGAAATATCAATCACATAATTTTCATAAGAACATAACATTTTTGGAAATCTTAACCTGCAAAAGAGAGCATAATTTCATAACATGGGATAAATCATAGTAGTGAAATGAAATCATAACTTAAAACATTACTCATTGTGGCATACACACATAATCATAGAGAATCATTTCTTGTTAGTCAAGACTCATTGCCAAGACTATCTTAGTGGACAAAGTCCCTTTCTGAATCGAGTAATCCTCGTTTCAGTCCTGTTTCACTGAACCGGTATAACCTACCATTCCAGCCATGTCTATCTCATGAGATATAAAATCTTTACCCAATGCATTGGAGGGAGATATAGGTCCCACCCATCTCTTAATGAATCCTTTCTTATGTGTGCCACAAAATCATAAATCATACATCATTTCATAACCCATGTAATAAAAATGGGATTCTTAAACAACATGACATCATAAAACCATTCATATAAGATAAAGGAATTCATAAACATAATTCCATCACAACATAGTCAAATCAATGTAAAAATATGGATAGAAACAGAACTCCTTATTATCTTAGATGGAAAATAATTTTGATAAAACACTTGAATTGAATTCTTGAGGAAAATATCCTTTCTTCTTCAAAATCAATTTCTTTTCACAAAACATCATGCAACTTTAAAAGAAAGAGATTTTATTGAAAATAGTCATGAAATCTTTTAGAGGAAGCTTCATGAAAATAAGGCTTTATAAAACAGTAGAAATCCGTTCGTGCCGTATAAGTTAAAAAAAACATTCTTCGTACTTTTGTCGGAAAAGTCAAAAAGTACCTCGTACGACAAAAGATTCCTTTCACACATATTACTAAAAACTCACCGAAGGGTAAAAATGGATTTAAACAATTGTAGGTGGATGGAAATAATATTACATTTTGATGAAACATGGATGTGGATGATAAAATACACCCCAGTAAATACTTACGAATAAACAATCTCGGATAAAAATGAGATTGTGATATTTCCCTTACCTTAGGTCCAATTTGCTTCGTATGTGTCCGAACCTCCTGTATAATGATTTAAATAATGTCATTGACTTATTACAGAATCATATTCATTGTTATGATATCATATATGGTTCACTTATGACATTATTTTACCCGTTCTTTTGTAAATTCCATGTTAAAGAAGCGTTTTGGGTAAAATCGTTTCATTTATCGTAGGTGTTTTGACTTGTTGTTCTTGACATCATTATTACTTATATCATGATTTACTTACTTCCAGAATATAAAATATGATTTATATATCATATATATTCAGTATATATATATATATAATAGGTAGATAAATAAAATGAAAAACACCGTTCATGGAGACGGTAGTCCGTACGTACGCATGAACGCTGTTTTCCTTTCCTTATTGTCTTGAAATGGAAGTAAGTAGATTACATACATATGTATATATATACATAAATCCAGTATCTTTATAATGTAATATATTTCATTATTATTTCTTATATATACTTTATAATCATTCTTAAATGGTTAACATGGAGAATGAATCTCATCGCGTCGTGGAGACGGTAGTCCGTACGTACGCACGAGCGATGATATCATTTCTATAAATATTGAATTGAATTGGAGTGAATTATACAATATATCAGAATAAATATGATGTTGTAATAACTATGTATAGTTATTTTTTACACCATTATACCCATCCATGTGAGGTGGTGGTGGAAAATAGATTACACCACGGCGTGGAGACGGTATTCCGTACGTACGCACGCGCGGTGATTTCTTTTTCCGTAGGATGGATAGATGGTGAAATAGGGTTGTTTCATACTTATAATAACATATCAGTATATGAGTGATACTGATGTTATTACTTCATAATGAAACAACCTAAGAAGAAGAAGTGGAAGAAGAAATAAAGATGAAAGAATTGGTAACGGTAATTACCTCTTCTTTGAAGTGCCTCTTTGAGACCTCCTCTTAGGGCACTAAAATTGGTCTTTGAGGAAGACCAGAACCTCTAGGATGTTGCTAGGGAAGTGGAGAGGAGAAATTTGCAGGGGTTGGCCGAGCTTGAGTGCTCAAATTGGTGTGAGGAGGAGGGGGAGGAGGTGTCCTTTTATAGGGGAGGAGAGGGGCACCTTAGGAATATCTCAAAATATTATTTCATATTAAAGTCAAAATCGGTTTATAATGGTTCCAAAGGGTCTTATTTCGAAGCTAAAGTAAGGATGGGTCGAAATCCTATCAACCAATAGAATTTAGACAAGTTTAAGATATTATTTTAACCTTATCAATTAGATTTAACTCTAGGTTAATTAATTTAACTTTTACCGTGTCTTTTTGTTTTCTTTCACTATATGGTTAATACACTTACTATAACATGCCAAACGAACCCCAAATTGTTTATTATTAATATATATATCCTTATCTAAGTCATTTGGCCGAACCTTAGATTTTTAGGAATAAAATAACAATTAATAATATAATATTTTATTTAAAAACTATTTTGTGTCAATTTTGACACTATTTGATATATGATTTTTGTGAAAGTCATAACAGAATTACATGTTAGAACCAAGTTGATTAAATCAACACTAATATATCATAGTAACCTAGAAAATTAGTGGAATTCATAAAAAGTCTTAAATTACATTTATTTTGGTATTTATATTATCAATTATGTCAATATTTCATTAATAAGATAATTACTGCATCATTTTTGTGTCATAAATAAATTATATTATTTGATGTCTAAAAATTACAAATAAAATACCATCATGTAGGAAATATTTTTAGCTTTCTAATGAATATTTATAGTCGAATTTATCTTATGTATAACCACATATTAAAAATGATTTACTTATTAAACTTTGATTTTAACTATTTTAACCCTTCTTTAAATAAATTAATAATAAATGTCCTAATCTAATCCAAGTGGGCCTAAATGGTCATATTTTATTCCTAAGTTTGTTTTTGGTCGAATTACACTTGTCCAATAGAATTAGGACATGTGTTAGGGTAATATTAATATCATATTTACCCTTAGTTACCTTATTTACTATTAACCGTGGTAAAAAAAAGTAAAAAGTTACTATTCACCAAAAAATTATTTTCATCTCATTGAACCACATTTTAGTCCTTGATATTAACCGTGTCTCTCGGATTTTCGAAATTCCATTCACAGAAGCGGTAAAATTAAGTTTTATGCAAAATTCCGTTTTTAACCTACCACTTAGTGGTTTCACTATTCATCAAAAATTGAAAGTTTTCAGAAAAATGCCAAAATTTCATCCTAAGCTATATTTCATATTCCGAATTCAAAAATGAAGTCTATTTTACCAAATTCATAACATAGAAGTTGCATTAATTAATTTTATAATTAAATCCCGCTGTTAAAACAAATAGCGTGTTTTTTTAAGAAACAAAATCTATCAAAAGATTGACACTTGATTATGTCTGGTTTAAATGTGAAATTACAAACAATGACCAACATTGTATTAAATTGTAAAAATATATTCTAAATATACTTTAAAACCACTCAAATTAATAATTTATCACTATTAATAATTTCGATTAAAAAAGTTGTTTTTAATTAAAATTTAGTAATTTTCACTATTCATCAGAATATGAAAGTTATCCGAAATGTACCAAAATTTCACCTTAGGCTAAATTCGATACTCCGAATCCAAAAATGAAATCCATTTTGAAAAATAAAATTTACAAAATTTCAAAAAAGTGGTTATTACTATTCATAACGGCTAGTTTTAATAATATTTTAATAACATATCGTTGTTTCGTGAAACTCAGTATTGCGTACTACACACGCTATCGAGGAAGGTCGCGATTGCGTGTAACGGAAGGAAAGTCAAGGATGCGTATTGTGAAAGCTTCTTTTGTTGTAGCGTACAACACAAGACATTAATGAAATTAAAAAGAATATTTTTCATAAAATCTTGGGGCGTTACAAGGTGGATATAAAAAATTTTACAAGGTAAATGATATTTTCAATGTATTTTGGGAATATTTTCTCTTAAAAATTTAATGGTTGGTTTGAGAAGGTGATGAATTTCTCTAAAATTACCATATTGAAAGAGATTTTATATTATACATCTCATAATATGTCACATATATCGAGAAATATTTATAGTTAAATGTAATCAACAATTTACTAAATACAAAAGGGATAATCAATATTATTTTTAACATTATTTATAGAATTTAATAAATTGGGAATCTAGGTTGGTTTTATACTAGGTAATGAGGGAAATGATATTTTATTCCTCCAATGGTTGACACTCTTTCTTATAAATGGATATTCTTGTTTTATATAGTTTTTAAATGTATATCGATCCCATTAGTATATTTATCAAATATTAAGAATGTTGTATCAATGAATAACCTAGATATAAAAGTATTAAAATATCACTATTTTCAACTATTAAATCTGTATTTTGTGGTAAATGTAATATGCTTCATATTCAAAAAAAATTAGAACAAAATAATTATATTTTGTTTTTAAAATAAATATCAAGAAAATATATTAACCAAATTAATTTTATAAAAATTTAAAAAGAGTATATTGTCACTTTATATTAATTAGATGTTTATTTCCACCATTAATCATTGATATGCGAGTAGACTTGATGGTTAATTTTGTAATTCAGATCTGACTTGTCTCACCTATACCATTTAGATGTATGTACCCTATTGAACAATAATTAGAGGGAGATCGTTATGGCCCTAAGAGATGATGGGTCTGTAGGAAAGTGTCTAGGTTTTGTTTCAAGATGAATAATGAAAATGATTATAACATGGGAGTGATGAGAGGAAATGATATTAAACATGAAATTAGGGGTTGAATAGTTTTTTAATTTAGTTATTTTAATAAAAAAGAAATTATAGAGTAGAATATAATAGATATATGCACAGTGATATTTTGATGTGCATTAGATGTAACACCTTGAATCCAGTAACCTAGTACTGGTGTTTAATTATTATTTTGGTTTAATATACAAGGAATTTCACACCTAATATTGATTAGTTTAAAAGTCTTGGAAGACTAGATATATAGTCAATTACCATATTTCATTGTAAATATAAAAAACTTATCATAATAAATGTTTGTACATCTATAAAATAATTCAAAATATTATTCTTCATATCATAGGGAAAGAAAAAGAATAAAGGTTGAGCTCATATGCTCAGTAAGGGGTACATACAATAAAATCTATCATGAGTAAATAAGGAATAATTATTATGGATGAGTGGTTAATTAATACACATGTCAATTAAAAAAAAGTATTTGTTTTTTAAATATTTGTGAAAACCCCAACCCTTATATCCTCTCAAACCAGTTCCTAACCTGAATTTCCACATAATAGAAGAGAGTTGTATATCCCCAGAGGATAGAGACTAGAACTCAGACATCATGAACAACCATAGATTTTGATTTTACCTAACATGAATTAGAAATCATGACATATATATATATATACACACATTCAATGGAATGAAATAGTAAAATAAGAAACAAGTATATATGACATAAAAAATATCAAAAGTGATACATGTCAAATTTTCAATCAAAATCTCCAAAGTACAAGTCCAACAATAAAGGAGAAAAAATAGAAACAAATACTCTAAGTGATAAAATGGGAAGCTCCCACCATCTCACCAAATTCTACCTAGAGATATATAATTTAAATCTCAACACTTCACTATCATTCCTTGACCTTCCTTGTATCAAAATTCATGCTATATGTGAACTGAACAGGTATAGTAGGATCCCACCTAAGTGTTCTATTACAAGTCTTTGTATAACAATATGAACATGAATTTTTTTTAAAAAAACATGGCATGATAAATAGTTAAACAATTTTTTTTTATCAAAATCATGGTAAAATATTTAATTCCCCCTTCTCAAATTCCCAAAATAATACAAGTAAAATAGTTCACCTCATATCACATGTATGAATATAGTAAAATCAATGAAAATCATGTTTCATATATCTTACCAAATTCATGGCACTACATTATAAAACAGTAAAAGTCAAATCACATTTAACATCAATCCAAGGATCACTATGGGTCGAGCATGAAAGGGAAATTATAAATAAATATAGGAAAATGTACACATCAAGTCTCTAGATATATAAATCAAATCTGGATATCATATGAACACCCCAAAAATTGAACCCCCGACAGGTTTATCATTTCCCTCAATCAATGAGCCTTGTGGGAAGACGAACACCCCATGAGTGACCCCCTCGAAAAATGGACGATTCTTATTAATACACCTTAAAACTAAATACTCAAGGCTTTCCATGTTCAATATTTTCAAAACCAATTCCTCAAACCCATTATTTGAAATCCATTTCATAAATCCATTTCACAATTCAATACAAATACCTTTTATTTTTCAACAATAAGGGGAAGACCATATTTTCTAAAAAAACCCATTTCGACACACACAAGTCAGTCCTGTTAATTAATTTATAATTTTTTTTATGAGAATAGAGTAATTTAATTCAACCAACATTATCTAGATAAAAAACCTCCAACATCAAGTTCAGGATTTCAATGTCTGCAATAGGATCCACCAACCAAAAAGTAATATAAGGTCAACAATAGAAGCATTAAAATTTATTCCAATTTCATAGAATCACATCCCAAAAAAAGTAGATTTAAAAAGTGGTACATCCTGACAATCCTCAAAGAACACACACCCACTGCACTACAACCATAGAAGGATCGGCCCTCAAAAGAAGATCATAAAGAAAATATAGATGAAACAACACCTCAAGATCATTGTATATATAAACATAGTTCAATGAAAATTTTTTAATCACGGGAAACTTAGAAACTGGTAGATTACTTTCTTTGATAGACACAACACAACAACCATGATGATCAATCACTATACAAAGCTATCTGGATGGATCAAAGGTCCCTAAAATCACTATAGAGATCATATAAGGTGAGAGAGAAGATACTATGGTCTAATAAATAATAAATAATACACGATGATCCCTAAAAATCCTAAAAAATAATAATTACATGACATGTATTGATTTTATGTCATGTAATTAACGATTAAAATGTCTGATTGAAAAATATGTCACCTTATATTAAAAATAAAAATGCTAACCATTTAATTAAATGAAATCCTATCATTGAATGTAATATTTTCATCCCTAGAACCAAAGTCATAGCACATTCCAAACAACTAATACATGACATGAACACTTTTCACAATGTTTCTAACTTTCATGATGTGTAATCATTTCACAATGTGAAATATTCCAGTAGACAAAAAATTTTCAGTATTTTTCTCAAAATCATAAATGAACACCAGTGTTATCTAAACCCAGGGAGACCGCTAAAAAACATTTAAGACATTTCTAATTATACTAGATTAATTAAAATAATCATACATCCCCAAACATTATGTCATTTCCCCAAAAAATATATTTATCCTCGAGAGACCCAAAAGACACTCAAATAAATATGGAAACAAAAATAGAAGAGAAATAACTAAAATTGGATAGCTAGATTTTTAAAACTCCCCACTATAAGACTTTATATCCCTAGGAAGTCATATGGGAAAATGATTTCTGAAAAACAAAGGTGAGTCCACTACTCCATCATCCATGACTCCTTCTCTTAAGTCTTGTGAGAATCTGATTTGTATCACGATAACAACTATCCCAAAAGATATGATTCCCATGAAATATTTTAACCAATGATGCAATGAACTATAGTGGATTCACTATAATAAAAACTTCTCACACTAAATTAATTTATCCCCAAAAAAGAGCATTAAATGGATTAAGACTATATTTCATAAGCTGTGATATGCAAAAAACATCATGAATACCCATAAATTGAACCATAAATGAATAGCGATAAGAAACCTCCCTAAGACACTCAGTAACCTAAAATGTTACAATATATGTCATAACCAAATATCCCTATTTTACCATACAACAATGACCCAACAAGGGATAAACATTAAATAAAACATGTTCACCAATAGAGAACTATAGAGGAACAATATACTAATCTGTATATGATTTCTATCAAACCTAATCTATAACTAGATGTTGACGTATATCCTAAGGTCATACCGACGTCCCCTAAATGAGATGTTGTCCCTAAAAAGTGGCCTCTACCACATCATCCCAATAAATATATGATCTAAAAATGAAACCATCATAATCCTCTAATGGATCCAATCTGATTGAAGAATGATAACTTTTGTTATAAAAAAACTCATCCATTTCTATATGGCTAAACCATGATCCACAAAAACCCAAAATGTAGGAAAAAATAATATCTGTAGGATAAAAATAGAACACTCTATATTTACACATTTATCTGGATGGTATGTCGTGCACACCTTGAGCTGAGTCCCCAACACCTCCTGGAGACTCCCCTAGAACATCAAAGAAAACATATGATATCTTTCAAAAATAATTATAGAAGGAACCCTGTAAAACCTCATGATCTCATTCATATACATCTCACCCAGATATTCAAATTATTTGGTGTCGCTAGTCAGAATTATATGAGATGAATTTCTAAATCATTCAATCACCATCCAAATAGAATTCTTCCCTTGGGATGTCCATGGTAATCTTGCATAAAAATATGGACACCTCATCCCATTTCCAAACTAGCACTAGAAGTGGCTACTAAAACCCAAAAGGTTTTAGATACTCTGTCTTTATCTTTTAAGCAGTTTAAAAGTGAAAAACATAATATATAGTGTTTCGCATCATACTTAGACAGTAGAACATCTGTCTCATTTCACAATACATTTTCATAGTGCCCAAATAAAAAACTCATAAAGAATTATTATGGTAAAACAATTGATCTCCTTATAGATACTAGGACAAAAAACTAGTCCCTGAAATAGATAATATCATACAAAGAGAGACACAAACTACAATAGTAACCCCACTATATAGGGTTTCTCAAATTCATATAAACTCAACATCATAATACTGACCCTAGAGAAAAAACACATAGATAAATGATGATAACTGAATCTTAGACAATACCACAAATGAAATATCATTCTGAGAATCCTGGTGAAATTGAACAAAGATCCCCATAAATTCCAACTATTACTTTGATTCCAGAACAACTGGCAGTGGTAATTTCTAGTTAAGAGAGTCTACAACAATAGTCTCCTTCCTCATGGTATTTTTTATGTTGAAGTTCAACATCTTAAGATTTTCCACCCACTGTGATCCTCTTCCCAAAAAGATAGTGCTATAGAAAAATAAGTGCATGCATAACCACGAAAATATCTAAAATTTGAGTAGGGATGTTCTTCTAATGTTGTTGAAGTTGGAATGGTATATAAGAAAATACATTATGATCCTTCATAAGCACACAATATATAATAGTACCAGTATTATCATACAAAACTATAAGAGCCTTATCAGGTTTAGGTAAGATCAGAATATGAGTTGATTTCAGAAGTTTTTCCAGCTCATCAAAAGAATAATGGATCTTTGAATCCAATGTTAATTTAACCCCTTTCTGTGTAAGATAAGTAAATGGTGAATCCAACATTGAGAAATATATAAAAAAACCTCAATCATATCTAGAATGATCATGGAATCTCATATCGTAAATGATTTTTTGTGGCTCTTCCCAATACAAAACAACCTTCACCTTATCAGGATCATCTGATAATCCATGCTCAGAAATCACATTCCCCTATAACATCACTTATTGGATCAAGAAATTTAATTTTTAAATCATTCCATACAAATGGTGAATCCTCATTATTTCCAAAACCCTCATTGAACAACGGTTGTTCTTGTTATTTTATCTCTAATAAAAAAATATATCATCCACAAACAATAACACAGAAGTGTTGATATACTCATTAAATATCTGATTCAGCATATCTAATAAAACTACAAGATCATTAGTCATTCTAATTAGAATCATAAGATATTCATAATGGATATACATAATCTTGAAATCAACATTTGGTATATTGGACTCCCAAACTAGATGTTGATGAAAACCTGACTAAAGGTCAATCTTCGATAACCAATTTTCATCATTTAACATCTCATAAAAATCATTTACTAGGGAAAACGATACGCATTCTTAAACATTTATCAATTAAAATTCTGATAGTCAATGCAAAATCGGATTTAACCATCCACCTCTTTGGAAACGATCATGTGGGATTCACAAGGTGAAACACTAAGGTGAATATAACCTTTCACCATCAGATAATCAAACTAAAACATGATCTCTTTCAACATTTCCAATTGCATATGATAAAAGGGTATTGAAATTCTATTCGTACCAATAACCCAGTCAATCTTAAGCTATGCCCTCCTCTATAGACGAATACTAGAGAAATCATGTATGAGAATCTCAATAAATACAGAAATGATTGAAAGAATGTAAATAATAGATAAAAAGGCATCAAGATCAACGACTATATTAGTTAATAAACTCTTGATCACTTGGTGGGATGGTTTTACATGTTCAGATATCATATCCCACTCCCTCTAAATAGCTAAGATCTCCTATAAATAGTAAGAAATGATACATGTTGATGATAAAAATCAACCTCATCATGATGACTGACAAGCCAAGCCACCCAATGATGACAACAAATATATTATAATCGAGAATATTGAAAACCTTAACAAACTATTCATCATCTATTGAGAGTGAACAATAAGGGAACCAAAAACCCTACTCTTTCCACTTCAAAAGAGGTCTAACAAACTCCACAATAAAGGATATGATCTCCATTAGATGTATATGAATATAAAAGAAATGGCCACATATAAATTAGTCATAAACACCAATATGAATTTAAGAAATTTCTATTGAAGATAAAATAAATAAGATACCTCTCATTATTGATAGATACACATCTACGTCTATAAGAAACTCATCAGCTATGTGAATTTTCATCACTCCAGAAGCATGTGGCTGGAACCCTATAATATTTTAAGAATATGATTACATAGTAGTATCCATTGGATAAAAAAAATCCCTAACCAAAATGAGGCATAGACATAGTATGATAGAAATACTACAGATGTCTATAACACATAAAACCATTTCACATATTCATTGGCTTAGAATAAGAGATCTTGGTGTGTCTAAAATTTCCACAATGATAGTAATTCATAGGTACACTTCTTTTTGTAAAATAATGTGTGGAGGGTGAATTGCACTAAGAATAGACTCCACCACTCATGTGATAATATTTTCAATTCATTTTTTCCCACACATGCCACTGAATCTTCCACTAGGTGGGAGAGAATGGGATAGATAATGAACCATGTATTCTATATTCATCATATCCATTATTTCCATGTCAACTATCTCTATACAGGTTAAAAGTTTCATTTAAATACTTACGATTTGATACCCTATCTCAAAAGATATAGGTACTGATGATCCTTCAGTTGGTCATTATTTTCTACCTCAAGAGAAAAATGAACTATCTTTGGAAATTGACTTTTGTATTCTGAACCTAAATTTACTTGTTGCTACAAATAGAGGAACTCTAGATACTTCACCATCATCAGCGACTCAGGAAAAAACTTTAGCAATAATATATTCTTTAATAACTTTTAGTTAAAGCCCACATGTCTATCACCTATACCATATAATCCTACCATCTCTAGTTGTGACCCTCAGGTTTGAACATAAAAAACTTCACCTTAATAGTCTCAGGTGTATATAGAAAGTGGAATATCATATTGATCTTTTCCATCTAGTCCTCTTCCTCTTTAATTTCATTCATACCCTTAAAAAATAGTTTCGTCTTAAGAATGAAAACCCTGGATCAATCCATTTCTCCTTCATCTTCTAGTTATCCATCAAAAACAACATTAACGAATTTCAGTGTATGTTGGTCAACAAAAAAATAATCCCACATGATAACCTCGATAATATTATGATCAATTGGTGGATTCCCATAAGAGAAACCTATTACACCCTCTTGAGGAACCAGTATAAGTCATCTTGAAGGAATAATGTTGTGGATTAATATAGAATAAATGTCCAAACAAAAAAATTCTTAATTAAAACTATAATTCCATAATAAAAATATGAGATTATGGTCAAGAACTCAAAATATAATAAACACATCCCAAAATCCCTTGGTTACATGAGTCTCGCACATAATAAGCTATCCAGGAATTTACCATAACCTACCTATTGAGTCCGAAAAATCATATATCTAATCTACCAAATGTCCCAAGACAATTAGTCATGAATAAAACCTCCAATAATACCAAAATTTGATGAAACACACCTGTATAACCTCTCAAATCAGTACAAAACCTAAATTAAAACATTTCTAAAGGGCATTCCTAATCCCCAACAGGCTGTCAAATAGAACCTAGGAATCAATAACAGCTAGAGTAAACCATTTTTTCCAACCTGAAGTAGATAACATGAAACACACACACACACATATATATATACATGACAAAATAAAATAGTGTATGTAGAAACAAGTATATATGTTATTCCTAAAAGGTAAAACTAGAAGTGATAAAACCCAAAAGTTGAAAAACAATATCAAAAGGACAACTTAAATAGAGAGGGAAAAAACCAAAAAAGACACTCCATGTGATATAGTGGAAAACTCCCACCATCTCACCACCAACTTCGCAAAATTAGCTTATAGAACCTCACCACCTCACAAAGGATCCTTTCCATCCCCTTCATCAAAATAGATACAAAGTTCTACGCACTGCAAAAGGGTGTGAGCTAAACATGCTCACTAGGATCCCACCACGGTGTTCCATACCAGTTATCTATAAAGTAATCTAAACATTAAAATCTTTAAACAAAATAAGGCTTGATAAAAATTTAAACAGATTGTATATCAAAAAACATGGTAAAACATTTAATTTCTCCTTTTCCCACATTACCATAATAATCTAGGTAAAACAGTTTAAAGATTATCACATATATCAATGGATTAAAATAAATTAAAATTTTCTATCACATATCATATCAAATCCATCATAGTACAAGATAAAAAAACACAAGATAATATAGTACAAGCCAAAGAATAGGTAATATCATTCCAAGGATCACTATAGGAAATGCTATCTAGGTCACTCTTACCCAAGCATAGAAAATCCTATTAATCAATTCTCTAGATATATGAATCAAATATCGAGAGAAGAGGAACACCCCAGAAATTGAACCTCCCCAACATGTTTATCAAGTACCAAGATCAACAGACCTAGGGAGTAGAAGAACAACCCAAGAGTGAACCCCTAGATAAATGGAAAAGGAAACTTACTACACATTCCACCTAAATACCAAATACATTCCATGTCCTCTAATTTTAAAAAAAATCATCAAAACTATTCTTTGAAAAATATTTCAGAAATACAGTTCACAATGATTCGAAAATACATTTTCTTCTACCAAAATAAGTTGAAATCCATATTTTCTCAAAACCCCATTTCCACATATTGAAATCAATCATTCCAATTCGTTTATAAAACTACATAAATAATGTTCATTTAATATAGGCTATATAAAAAACAACCTACCTAAAATTCTGGTTGCACACACCCACAACAAGATCCTCCAACTAGAAAGGAAAAAAGGTCAATAAAAAATGCCTTGAGATTTACTCTCATGTCATAGAATAACATACCATAAAAAATAATGTGGAAATGGTATATCATTTTAGACCTCAAAGAAAAAACATGTTCCCCACCACCCCCAGTAAAGGATCATCCCTTGAAGAATATTATACAATGGATCTAAAGGGAATAACACAAAAAGATCACCAGATCTAAAATATAGTGCAACGGTGATACTATGATTAAGGGAAAGGATGAAATGTGTGGATTATTTACTAGGAGATACATAGTGAATCAAACATGATGATAAGTCACCAAATGAAGCAATATGAAAGGATCAGAAGTCCCCAAAATCATCTTGGAGAGCTTCTATGTTGAGAGAGAATAGAATATGGTTGAATTAATACTCAATCACCATTGAAACTCCCAAAATATAAATGATTGTGAGAATTACATGGAATGAATCATTTTTACATTGTGTAATTACAAATTATGAAGTATTATCAAAAAACAAGTCACCTCAGATTAAAAATACCAATCCCGACCATTTCACGATGTGTAAAATTCTCACGTCGTGTAAATTCTTCATGCCCTAAACCAAACTCATAAATTTTTCCAAAAAACAAAAAAATGATGTAGACACTTTTCATGAAATATAAAAGTTTAATGTTTTTAATCATTTCACAATGTCAAATTTCTCAGTATACTATATATAGTCATGATTCTACATGAAATCCTAAACTAACCCAGATGTTCTCTAAACTCGGGAAGAACCTTGAAAATAATTTTACACATTTATTCCAAGACTCCATTAATAGAAACAAACATAAATTCCAAAAAATTACTTCATTTTCCCTAGAAAATTATATCCATCCTCAAGCGTTCCAAAACATAACCAAATAAATAGGGGAATGAAAATAAAGAAATGAAATACCACTATATTTGTAACAGGATGTTACAAAATCTATAGATAAATAAACATAAAAAATACATGGATAATAGAAAGTAAATTATTAATTAATGAAATGAATACATCTACATATTCATGATTAGGGCCTCATAGACAATATATCAAGAATATTACCATCATGTCAACTTAATCAAGTCATCATTCTCAATAAATCAGTAGGTGTATGCCAAATAACCATTTAATATGATCACTTGTTTTATCTCATGATATATGCCAATGAATTGAGAGGATATCTATAACTAGGCTCCAAATATAAGTTAAAAATCCTTTAATGATCATTATAATTCATTCCCAAAATTCATTACAAGTCCACAACTTTTCATATTGAATCAAGAACACGAAACATCAATATATCCCCAATAAATTTAATAACTCACTTAATAATCCTACATCAACAGATACTATATATTGAATTAGTATAAAGTTAAAACAACCTCAAAGTAGTATATATTATTCTAAATTATTCCATGATGTTAGAAAAAATTACATACAGGGGAAAAATATTATCCAGTGAATAACGATGAGTCATAGAGAACATGATCACCAAAAAGTGATTTTTATCAAAATAAGATATAATCATTTATTAGTAACGTATGACCATTGAATAATTAGAAATATGTTTTTATAGTATAACAAATCATTTATAAAAATATATTATTAATACATTATATTATTTATAACTTCATATAGAAATGGATTTATAAATAAAATTTCTATGATTTTTATTTACAATGAGATAATAATGCCATTTTTTAATAAACTTTTAAATAAAAGTCCTAAAAATATTTAGAAACTATTTTCAATGAAAACAACCATGGAATAATTTATATAAATCTTGAGTAAAATGAAAATCCATGATTTCTAGAAAATCTATTCTTGCAGTTTATGTTAAAACAAATATTTCCATTACCCTTTGAGTAAAAAGTACTTCATTTAGTAAATTATCATAAGATTCCATTGTAATTTTTTAAAATAAAGTCATAAATGGGTAAAATTGGAATTAATAAATATTTTTTGGACAATAAATAAATTCACTAGGTAATTTTGAAGAAAATATGGATATGGATGAAAATTCTTTTTATGGAAAACATCAATACAATGTTTTTAAAAGAATATCTCTTTCATGTATCTTACTTGTCGATTTATGGTACAATGATATAATAAATGGATAATAAACATGTAAAACCCAATAAAATTGGAGGAGAATGAAATATATGCGTCTTCAAAAGCATTAAAATCCTAAAATACTTCCAAATGAAATACGGACATAAATAGTCCCCAAATAAAATGAGATCTTAACTGAAATACCTTACCACTAGAGAATATTTTGATTCATAAACCATTAGATGAAACAATGTGAATTTTATCTCTAAATACCATTATAAAATAAATATTAATTATATAATATATCCAATTTTCAATATACACAACACATAAATGAGTATAGGTGCATAACATAATATATGCCCCAAATAAGAAAATTTGATATGATAAACCCTTATATCAATTTCGATATGATTATTATATTCTCTTAAACTATTGAATGATAAATATATATTTATTATATATATATATATAATAACCAAATTAACAGTTAAAATACCTTATAAGACTCTCTTATTTCATTTTATCACCTGTTTATTAACAAATCATTATTAACATCATCACTTCATGTGTAAATTGTCCAATTTTTTTACACAAGTTTTGATTTAGTAGTTAAAATCCATGAATATTTGACCTAATATCATCATATATATAACATTAATCATGTAATTATTATAATTTTTAAAAATTAAAATAAAATTTAGAACCATTCCTGAAATGAATATGTGAAAAAATATATCATCACTTCGTGTAGGTGCTAGTCCACATGTACACATGAATTGCATTTTCATTTTCTAATGAATTGTAGTTTAAGAAGGTAATAAATATATTACCATATTAGAATCATAATTATGTCATGAAAATCATATATATTTATTAAATATATCATAATTACAATTCTTGAGTCGTTTTGATTAAAAATGAATCACACCGCTATATGGAGATAGTAAGTCGTACGTACACATGAGTGGTGTTTCCATTATCCATTGGATGGAAAGGAGATGAATATGGTTTGTTATAAAAGAATAATAACATTTAATTATATGTTATATACTGATTTTATTATATGACCATTTTTATAGAATATTTTTAATATGTAGAGAAATAAGTAAAATGAAAACAGTCAGTTAAGGTGATTAGATCCTCTTTGAAGAACCTACATTGGATATTTTCATAAAGACCCTAAAGATGGTATTATAATATAAAAACCTATGTATTTTAAAAAAGGTAGTTAATAAGAGTTTTTGGTAGTTTTTTTCTAAACAAGTGGCTCAATATGTGTGAGGGAGAGAGGAGAGATGGTTTTCTTTTATAAGTGAGGGGATATGAACTATTAAATTACTTAAAGTATTAAATTAATTTAAAATATTTTTTACGGTCAAGTGGAACCAAATTGATATAATTGTATAATATACTAAAAATAAGTTGAAATAATCTTCTTAAATTAAATTTACTTATATTAAGGGGATATTTCAACCCTTATCTTTTAGTTTTAAACATCTGTTAATAATATTTAACAAATACCAAGATATCAATATTTTGAAACTTTAGGGGTCATAAATTTATTATAAATGGATAAGTGGACTATAATTTTAAAATCGTAGATATTATATACTTTATCCCTTTCCCATGGAAAATGTTACAGTTTTTATGATTTTTAATCATTAAATAAAATATTATTTAACATAGAATACCATTAATGCACTTTTCTGAAGTATTCATGTAATTAAATTTTTAAAATTGTCAACATTGTAATTTATTTAAATTTTAAAATGTTAACGCATAAATGATAAATTATATTTCTCTATAATATTATTTTACCATCATTAAAATCCCAAAAAATATTATTTTTAATTTTTGTTTAATCAATCAATTTATTTTCATACTGCTTGAAAAAGCACTATATCAGTGCTATATAACCATATATGGTCATAATTTCATAACTAAAAATTAATAAAAAATTAAAATCACAAATAAATTATTTATATTTAAAATAAAATTTTATAAACAATCTTAAAATTTTTTATCCCCATCAAAAAAATTGTAGATATTAAAATAATGAAATAAATATCTTGGAATCTTCCTTTACATAAAATAATTTTAAGGTATTTATCTAAGAAAAATTTAACCATAATGAAATATTTTTAATATTTTAATTTTTTTTGAATTACACTCATACAAAGAAATATAATAAAGAACATGCATTATTTTTATGCCTTATAAAATAGTTCTCATCGTGTTCTATAACTCTTATCCTTATTGTGCAGTCAATATTTTTACCAAGGTTACTATTCATTATGACTAAAAAATGTTAACCAATTTACCAAATTTTATCATCCTGAATCAGAATATGGAATCCATTTTTAAATATTAAATTTAGTAACTAAATGAAAATAATTTTAATAAAAAAATTTTAAACAGGAAAAAAATATTTTTTCAACAAAATGTGTTTTAAGCCCAAAAAGAGTTTATACAAAAATAAAATATACTTGTATTTTCTTTGTACTTAGTTATATTTTTTAGTTAATTTATTCTAACAATACTTTAAGATAAAATTAAAAAGAATTATTTTACAGTAAAATTTCTTGATTTAATAAAAATAAATGAGATTTCTAAAAGACTTGATATATTTTCATTATTCACTAAAAAAGAACTATTTTATGAAAAAACCCAATAAATAATCCTAATACAATTAAAAAATTATGGTTTAAAAATGATTTCCATTTTATTAAACAAAATTGAAAATTTTAGAATATGTAATATCTGTGAACAAAATACAATAAAAAGATTTTTGAATATAATGTATTTTTGAGGCGTAATATGACTTTACTAAAAAATTAGTACTTATTTATTATAAAATAATCGATAAATTTCAATTCTAAAAAATATTTATATAATACCCATATTTAAGTAGTATTATTTAAAGGGTTTTTAAGATCAGTTTTTTTGTGTGCTATAACATATTGAAACTAGTGTTATTTTTGAAACAAAATATAAACTAAAATATGGGTGTATTATATTATCCCCTCCTTATAGAAATTAAATTCTCAAAATTTTAAAAACATTGTTTTAAAACATAATATTACATACTAATAAAATCATATATAGATTTTATCAAGAACATAAATTTGAAGGTTACGTTTGAAAATTCTATTATTCTTGTATCTCTATAAGACTCATACATGAAATGAATTTATGAAAACATACCTTATTAGTGAAATTTAATATTTCATTTAATTCGTGGTATATTTATCTTCAATTTATTGAGCATAAGAAATTAATCTACCATTAGGTTAGATAATATAATAAAATCTAGTTAAATGATTTCTTCCGATTACATAATAATAATTTCCTCCTTTTATGTGTATCATCATGCTAATGTTTATTTTTTTCATGCATTACGAAATAAAATAGACTTTGAATCAGTAATAAGAAGAAAAAAAAATAAAAATTTATTCCTTCTTTATTAAACTAAAATAGTTATCACATGCCAAAATAATAACTAATATTAATAAAATGTCATATAATGAAATACTACATTAATCTTAAAATCCTTGATTATAACAGCCAACGTTCATCATAAGTCATTACTTAAATAAATAACATTAAAAATCATTACAATTATTCCTTTACAAGTTGAAAACCCAATTTTATAAAGCTTGATCACATATTCATGTAAGATTAATTATATATTTTTTATAAAATAACATTAATCATGTAACAACAAAATATTATATAAATGATATTTCCCTTATTATGTTTATATCATATATTACAGATCACATAAAATCAATTATAGAACACAATGAAAACATTATAAATAAATAATGAGTGAAATAAGATGTATTTCAATAAGTTAAGGAAACTATGCTGATAAAATAGTAACATGACCTTATGAATAGTAATGTGATCCTTATGAATAGTAAATCAACCAATGTAATAGAAACCTCATCAATGAAACTATAATTAAAATTTACCCATCCTATAAATGAAAATATTATATAATTATCTCATATTATAAGTACATAAATATTGTAAATATTAATAATTAAGTGTTGGCATTTTTGTGAGTCATAAATATAAAGTTAAAATTTTATAATTAGTATAATTATATAAAATGTAATTAATTATAATAATATTTATTCATGAATCATTATTTTTATCTTATGAATTTAGAAAAATTTAGTGAGACCTTAGTTAAGTTTTAGGAGTGTTATAAAATTAGTTATAATTTTTAAAACTGTATTTTTGGAGTAAATGGTGATTTTAGTTAAAAACTAAAATTTTCATCATTAAAAACTTATTTTCATAAAATTTATTTCATTTTTTATTATACACGTTGAAAAATGCTTTCGTTAAATTTTTTGTATTTTTCTAAAAACTTGCATTTTTTGTGAATGGTAAAATAAGGTAAAGTATAGTATAAATACGTTATAAGATAAAATTAATTTTCCTTGAGTCATGGATGATGTTCACACCATAATATATAAATTAACATAATTATTTAAATATATTTTGAGATAATTCTCAAATTATTAGTTGTCTTTATCCAATATAATAATCAAATCAATAAAATATTCAAATAACACCTCTCTTCTCCACTATAAATCCAACCCATTACGACACCTTCTCCTCACACCTTAAAATAATTTATAATTGTAAAAATGTAGTGAAATGCCCTTATAAATTCCGTCCCCAATGTAGAGGATCCCTTCATCTCATCAAATGACAAAAACCATTTCCCTAAGGATGTTCTCAAGAAAGATAACTCAAGAGGTAAAATCTTATTCCTTTTCCTTTTAATTTATTTTCATGATCTTTTATTTTATTATTCTCTCCCCACCTATACTAATAAAAATAGAATGATAACTCAAATAACATACATATTCTATAATTTTGTTACTCCAATAGAATAATCCATCCTTTATCCCCTTCTCCCATCCCTTTTAATCTAAAAATAGAAAAGCTGTTTGTGAGATTTTTTTTTATCACCTTCAAGGATGAAAGGTTTTCATTTTCCATAACTGCCGTAATGTATTTTCGTGAAAACATTTTAATTTATGAATAAGATTTTAAATTTTATATTACAAATTTTTTTATGTTTTAGAAGTAACATAAATTTATAGTACTAAATGATAAAACAAAATGAGTTCATTGTGATCTAAAACCACCTAAATTAATCACCACTAATATCGTTAACATGTAATATAATGATTAAGCCTAATATCTAAGGAAATAAATATATAAGCTTGATTACACTTATTTAATTTCATTACTAACAAATAATTAAAATTATGGAGAATTATATTTATTTTTTACTTTTAAACAAGCGAATTGATAATGAAAAGAGAAAAAAAAAAAGAACAATCCCAAACGATTAAATTAAACTCTATAAATCATCAAAAAGACATAAATGATCTTAATAAAACTATAATTAATTAAATATAAGAAGAAAATATTATGAATTAATTTATTAAATGATATAATTTGATTATCAAGGACATTAAGGTTATGTAAAGAGCACATTCAGGCAAAAGGTAACGGTTTTCTTTCCCAAGCCTCCATTTTCATTCAGGTTTTGATTTCTCCCTCTATACACCAATTTAATTATTAATATTTTTAATATTATTACTAGACATTTTTATATATGTTCCAAACACATATATCTATACCAATTCATCTTTTTTATGGGATATTACATATTTTATAAGGTTCCCCTCAGAATTATTCTCAATACGCAAAACCAATTAAGAAGATCATCTAGATTTCATGCCCACTTTCAAGTACCCTACATAATCTATTTTAGGAATCAATTATTTTTATTAACTCAATAATGTTTTCATGAAAAAATAATTTTTTTTATTTTTGGTTTTATAGAAAAAATTATGACAAATAAAAATGATTTTTCCAAATTAACTCTTCATTTAAATTTAAAATGTGTATTTCCCTCAAAAATTTCTTGATGGATTTATTAGAGTATTTTCATTTATTTAAAAACATTTTTTTTATTTTTTTTATTTGTTGAGATTGATATATTATTTTTATCATCCACAATATTTTGTTAAATTATTTTCAACTGATTTGACTGTGGGAATTCTATCATGATTTCATTCACAATACTACTCAAAATGGTTAGTGATTATGTTTAAAGATTCAGGATAGTAATTTACCTTTCATATGTATATATTAATTTTTTAGCACCATTTATATGAGGAATTAGCTTGACTTAGTAAGTGATTGGTGGGGCCCTCTACATCCCCTCAATGCATCAGTAAATATCATAAGATAAATTAGACTAGGTTTTTACTCATTATGCTTGGTGTCTTGGCTGCGGACTTGAAGATATATTTATGATGTCCAGAATTATGTATTTCATCATTATGAAATTATAAATTGATAGTCTATGTTATTATTATACAATTAGAATCTCCATGTTTATGTTTTATTTTGGTACTGATTAGTCAAAATTTATTCCTTCCATATTATACTCAAGATTATGTTTTAAAAGAATGTGTACTATTAGTTATTCACTATTACTTATTATTTATGCTTCCATAGTATTACCCACCCTTACTAAGAATAAAATATCATTCCATTATTATTTTTTATTTTTCCACAGGATAAGAAGATCAATATTTGGAATCAATTGTTGGGATAATATAGGAGTTATGGATATCCCCAACGGAATGTCTATATTGTGATTCCTTTCAAGTAATAATGTAAAACATAAGTTTTTATATGATTTTACAAAACTACTAAACTAATAGGTCCTTGGGGGTCATGTCGTGTATCTATTCCAATATATTAATAAAATGCACCGAGTCTAGGATACTATGTTCGGGGTGTTTAAAGTTTGTATTAATAGATGTTTATAACAAACTTTAGAAACAAGATTTAGAAAACATTGATTAGATAACCTAATAAAAAATTATACATTAAAGATAATAATATAAGAACATCATAGAATTTTCTAAGGGTTGATATTATAATGCATCCATGTTTGGATATTACAAGTGGCTATGTTTCTAAAAGAGATGTACCTAGGGTTTTAAACTCAAACAAGGTGTCCAAGGCATGACTCGATGTAACCAAGTACATGAAAATGATCCTTACTTCACATCTGGTTTGACACTTATGAGGGATATTCCAAAAATAATTAAATTTTTCTTTACAAACCATTATTAAGGTTTCGAAAGTAAACTTTTCCCCAACGAAAATATGTTTTTGATTATGATATTAGCAATGCATAAAATGTCAATTTATGTTAATTGTTTTTCTAGTTTGAGATTGTTCATTATGAGTCATAACCTAATATAATATATTCCATTATATTGAAATGGTACTAAGTGGAAGTAATGGAAGCTCTATAACATGAGTATCCCATGTAGGGAACTAACTTCTATTGAAGATAATGATATTAGTATTGGAGTTACGGCAAGTGTTGAGTAACATATAACTATATAGAGACAACTAACTCATGTTATGAATAATAACCTTACCCATATAGAGCTTCCCAATCCAAAACATGGAGGAAAAATGTTAGACTGCTTTATATGACAAAATCCTTAATCATTCAATGGGATTATAAACACATTTATAGAAGTGCAGTTTATAAGTTCCTTATAGTAGATATTTCTCACATTGGGAAGTAGTGATAAAGAAGAGGTTATCATGGAATTTTATTTTCTCCCCATATATGTTGATCAATGGTCATCATTGATTCAATATATAAAGGAGGAGAAATAAAATTGAAATTATGGAATGTAAAATATTTTAAGGAAATATTCATAGAAAAATATTTCCCTCGAGAAAAGTGAGTGGATAATGAGATACAGTTCATAAATCTAAAGAAAAGGATGATGAGAATGTTTCAAAGCATGAATCCGACTTCACAAGGTTAGTAAGGCATGTCACACACTACATACGTAATCCGAGGAGAAATATTAATCAATTGTTTCATAGGTTATAACCATTCCTCCAAAGGGTGCTGGTATCCCAAAATGTCTCATCGTACAAAGATATTGTATCATGTGATATGAAGAGATAAAAATAATTCTCTAATTCTTATGACTTCAATGAAAATCAATAGAAAAAGGGTATTATTTAACACTCTAGAAAAGGAAATAAGTAAAAGTGGAATAAAGGAATAGATCAATTTCTATCCAATGAAAATTATGGTAAGAAACACCTGGGTACACTCTTGAAGGATATGGGGGATTGTTAAAAGTTTGGAGGAAAAGGAAACCAAGCTTGTGATTGTAAGTAAAATAATGAATCTATCAATTATCAATGCTATTACTACAAATATATGGGAAATTATGAAAATTTTTGTCTTATGTTTCGATGAATCATTTCCCAAATAAGGATAAAGGAGGAAGTCCAAGATTATATGGTCAAAACTACTAAGGTTGATGTTCCTAATGATATGGTGGTATGTACATTAATAATTTTCTCAAACAAAGACAATAAATTATTTTATTCTGTATCATCACATTATTTTATACGTTCTCAGTTTTCTAAAAAAATTAGACATTTACCTTTTAATTTAATATAGGAGTTTTCAGTCAAAACCTCTAAGGGAAGTATCATTGCAACAAATATGTGTATGTTAGTCCCCTTTATTAAACATAAACAATATTTATTTACTCATAAATTCATCATACCTATGATTTGATTTGACATAATCCTTATTAGGGATTGGATTTCAAATTATGATGTGAAAATATATTATAAGAATAAGGAAGTTACAATTGTTTAGATGATGTAGAAACCCTTATCTTTTGAGTAGAAAGCTAATCAGCTTACTCTTATCTAACCCACCCCAATTAGCTATATTGAATGCAATCCTAGGGGGTGAGAAAACATCATATATGGATGAGGTAAAAAATCTACAAGTTTAACATGTAGCTATTATGCAATAATATATATATATATATATATATATATATATATTTGGATGATTTACCAAGACATTCTATAGAGTAGGATGTTGAGTTATCTATTGATTTAATTCTCGGTGTAAGACCTATATCAAATTCTCCTTATAGAATAGTCAGTTTCAAATTAGTAAAACTAAAGAAACAACTAGAGGAATTGAGTAATAAAGGATTTTTTCACCGTAGTATTTCTCCATGGGGATCCCCAGTTCTCTTTGTCAAGAAGAAAGACAGATCTATGAGGTTGTGCATTGACTGTAGAGAAATCAATGTTATTACAATAAAAAACAAGTATCTCCTACCTCTCATTGATGATTTATTTGATCAACTACATGGAACTCAAGTATTTTTGAATATTGAACATTTATTTGGATATCATTAATTGCATGTTAGGAAGGAAGATATTTGAAAGAATGCATTTCGAACTAGGTTTATACATTATAAGTTTATAATAATTCCATTTGGACTGACTAATTCACCCTATATTTTCATGGTTCCAATGAATATATTTTTCAAGGCATATCCTGATAAATTTGTTTTGGTATTTATTGATGATATATTATTAAACTCCAAATGGTACAAAGACCATGAGAATAACTTGTGGATTGTTTTGAAGACTCTTATAAAAAATGAATTATATGGGAAGTATAGCATGTTTGAATTTTGGCATTATTTAGTTTATTTTCTTGGACATATTGTCTCTAATGATGGAATATTAGATGACCTTGCAATAAAAAATACTCTTCGGTAATGGCCTACACCAATAAACATAACTGAGGTACATAGTTTTATTGGTTTTTTTGGTTATTATCTATGTTTACTTCAGAACTTTTCCAAATTATCTAACCTGTTAACCAAGATTTCTCATAAAGGGGTTTAGTTTATAATGGAAATAGAATGTGAAGAAAGTTTCAAGAATTTAATAGGATATTATTGAATGCTCCGATCATGACTCTACCATCAAGAAACAGTGGATTTGAAATTTATAGGGATGTGTCAAAGAAAGGACATGGATGGGTCCTTATGGAGAATGATAGAGTTGTTTCTTATGTATCAAGGTAGTAAAAAGTTCATGAACATATTTATCCTACTCATAATCTTGAGTTAGCAGCTGTAATCTTTGTTCTGAATATATGGAGACACTTTCTCTATGAACAAAGATGTGAGATATATATAGATCAATGGATTTTAAAATATACATTCTCATAGAAGGAATTCAACATGAAGAATAAGACATGATTAAAACTACACAATATTTATGATTGTTCAATACACTACCACCTAGGGAAGTAGAATAAGGTCGAATATTCAATTTTTATAAAAGATCATGGTTCTTTTAACACAATGAGGATTGATAGGGATTCTGTGTATATGGATCTAGAAAATATGGATATTATAATTATTAAGAATGGTGAAACATAGATACTTCTTAAATTGGTTTCCCAACCTTCATTATTTAAAATTATTAAAATTTCTCTGTTTGATGATAAGAATCTTCAAAATAAAATTAAGTCTATGAATAATGTGAAGTTGGCATACTTCCTTTGTGAGGATAGAATTTTGAAATTTTGGAAGAGTCTTTGTGTTCCCTCCATACCTGTGATAAAAAAGAAGTTATTGGATGATGAACATGGATAAAATATATGTATACAACATGCTATCACTAATACATATATAGACTTTAAGGAACATTTCTTTTGGAATAACATGAATTATGAAATTTATGATTATGTATCAATATGTTTAGTCTATCGACAAGTGAAGGCTGAATAAAAATATCCTAGAAGATTCATGCAACCCCTATATATTCATATATGAAAATGGGATGACATCACAATGTATTTTTTCACTGGATTACCAAGAAATCCATGAAATAATTATTAAATATGAAAATGTTTTTATCAACTTACCATATATTCTCATTTTATCACTAAAATGGAGTATTTTATACAAGAGCACCTTGTCTGACTCTATATTAATAAATTTTTAATACTTCATAAGGAAAATATTTCTATTATGTCTAATCATGATCCACAATTTACATAGAAATTCTGAAAAGTCATCATAAATATTTGGATACTGAGCTCCTTATGTTTACTAATTATCACCCTTAAACTGATGGGTAGTCTTAGAGGACGATTCAAATATTAGAAGACATGTTTAGATCTTGATCACTTGAGCTTCAATGTATGTGGTTTCCGTTTTTATCTTTGGTATAGTTTTTCTATAATAATAATTTCTAATCAAGTTTTCAAATGGAACAATATGAATCATTATATGGAAAGAGATTTCATATGCCAACTTGTTGGAATGAATTTGGTGAAAGGAATCTTATAGAACCATAAATTGTGGAGGAAACAATTGAAAAGGTAAGACTATTAAAACAAATATCAATGAATCTCAATGTAGAAAAAATGTGTATGCCAGTAATCGAATGAAGGACATTGAATTTCAAGTGGGAGATCATGTTTTCTTGAAATTTTCTCCACGGATGGGTGTTATATGATTTAGAAAGAAAGGAAAACTATGACCTAGGTATATTGCTTCTTTTTCAAATTGGGATAGAATAGGAGTTGTGGCTTATCATTTGGAAATTCCACCTATCCTTTAAAATTTTACAGTATGTGTTTCACATGTCTTTTCTAAAGAAGTACACTCAAGACCAAACACATGTCCTCACTTCTAATGGAATACATTTAGAACCTAATTAATCTTAATGTAAAGAGATTATCCAGATTATGGACCCCAAGTAGAAGGTGTTTAGGAATCAGATGACTCATCTGGTAAAGGTTCATTGGAAAATTAATGAAATTGAAGAGGTGACTTAGGAACTTGAGGATCTAATTATGTAGAACTATTCAAATCCTTTTAAAAGGTGGAAACCTGAATATTTTGAGGAGAAATTTTTGTAGAAGGGGAGAATGTACGGACCCAAAATTAAATCAATTAGATTTACCTTCTTATGTTTATTTAATATACTTTAGATCATATAAAATATCTTATATATCCCAATAAAAACTTAAGAAATAAAGAATAGATGAAAAAAGAGGTATTTCTAGAAGTTAAGAAACCTATATAAATGAAATAATAACATGACCTTAAGAATAGTAATCTGACCCTTATGAATCGTAAACTAGCCAATAGAATTTTAACCTCACCAATGAAATTATAAATAAAATTTATCCATGCTATAAATGAGAATAAAATATAAATATATCATAGTATGAGTAAATAAATATTTTAAAAATTACTAATTATGTGTTGGTATTTTCTTAAGTCATAAATATTTAATTACAATATACTAATTAAAAAATGTTTTAAAATAAAATTAATTTTCCTAAAATTTATTCATAAATCAATATTTTGTTGTCTATATATTTTAGGATAATTTAATGAGACATTAGTTAATTTTCCATAGTGTTATAAGAGGAGTAATAATTTTTAATAATATTTTTTTCGAGTAAATGTATATTTTCATTTAAAAATAATTATCTCATATTGATAAAATTATTTTCATAAAATGGAGTTTAGTTTTTATTTCCACATAGTGAACTATGGTTGGGGTGAATTTTTCATATTTTTCTAAGACACATGGATTTTTGGTGAATTGTAAAATATAGTAATTTAAAGTATAAATACATTATATGATAAATACACTATTGGTTGATTCATGGATTATGTAAGAACTATATCTCAAGAATCCATTTATTATTTTAATATATTTTTTGATAATTCACAAACTATTTATAGTCTTGATCCAAAATAGTAAAAAATTGAATAAAATATTCAAAAAACACCCCTCTCATTCACTATAAACACCACCCCTTCACGTCACACCATACAATCTTTGAGCCATATAAAATTTCTACCTAATCCTCATCCCAAGTCCCTCCCCAATGCCCATGAGCTCTAAGTCTCATCAAAATTTGAAAACCATTACTCTAAGGTGGTTCTCAAGAGGATAATTCCAGAGGTAAAATCCCGTACCTTTTCATTTTAATTTATTTTAAGCATCATTTCATTTATTAATCTCTCATCACATACCATTATAAAATGATAATTATATCTTTGGTACCTTACATATAAATTATTTTCTATGATAATTTAATAATCCATAATTTGGCCCCTTCTCCTCTCCCATTTATTCTAAAAATGGAAACATTGTCTCTCGGGTGTTGTTTCATCGCCTTCAAAGAAAAAAAGTTTTCATTTTACTTCACTGACATCAAGGATGATCATGAAAACATTTTAATGGGTGAATAATAATGTGAAACTGTTTAGGGATGTCACGTCTAATTGATTTAAGTAGGTCTTTAAGAATTCTGTTGTATGCTTTAATTTCTGATGTATGTTTTCACTTTTTGGTTTCTCAATTTTCCACTAATTTTTTTTAATAAAAATTTAACATTAGTAGAAGTAGTAAAACCACCTAAATTAGTATAAACGAATATCATTAACATGTTTTATAATGATTCATCCTCATATCTAGTAAGAAAAAAATATATAAGACCAATTAAATTTTTTTATTTCCATTAATAATATATAATTCTAATTCTAGAGAATTATACCAATTTATTACTTATAAATAAGTGAACCAGTCATGAAAACCGAGAAAATGGACACTCCGAAATGATGAAATTTAACAATATAACTCATCCAAAAGGATTTAAATGAACTTAATGAAACTATAATGAATAAAATACATGTAGATAAGTTTTTTAATTTATTAATGGATATAATATTATTATCCAGAATATTAAGGTCAAGTGTAGAACACATCTGTGCATAATGTAAGAGATTCCTTCTAAAACCTCCATTTTCATTCAGGTTATGCTTTCTCCCTCTATTCAACAATGTAGTACTTCATTATTTTTATAGAATTATTATAAATTATTTAAATAAGTTCCAGAAACATATATCCATATCAAATCATCTTTAATTTATGTGATATTACATATTTTATAAGGCCCCCCTCCCAATTGTTCTTGATACGCAAACCCGATTAAAAGGGACATCCCAATTTCCTACCCATTTTCATGTACCATACATAATCTATTTTATGACTGTTTTTTTATTAATTGAATAATTTTTTCATGAGAAAATTTATTTTTCATTTATATATTTAAATAAACAATTATGAAAAATACAAATGATTTTTATAAAATCATTATTTATTGAAAAGTAAAAGTGGTATTTCTCTTAAGAATTCATTGATTATTTTATTAGTGTATTTTCATTTATTTCAACAATTATATTGAATTTTATGATTTTTTTATATTGATAACTTTTTTTATCATCCAACAAAATTTATTAAATGGTTTATGATCAGTTTTAATGTGGATGTTCTATCTTCATTCCACTCACCATACTACTCAGAATGGTTAGTGATTATGTTTACATATTGGGAGAATTTATTTAAATTTAATATATATATGTATATATATATATATTTTATATTTATCCCCATTCATTTTAGTAATGCACTGAAATTAGTAAGTGATGTTTGGGGCTTGTTATAACCCTTCAATGAATCCGTAGGTCTCATGAGATAAACTATACTATATTTTTACCCGTTTTATATGCTTTCTTGCCCAACGCCATGATGATATGTTTCTGATGTCCAACATTATGAATTCTCTCATAATGAAACTAGTAATTTATAGTTCATGTGACTATTTTAATAGAAGAATATCCATGGTAATGTTTCATTATGAAATTAATTAATAATATTTTATTACTGCCATATTATGACCAATATTATGTCTTAATGGCTTGTGTTCTTTTAGTTATTCACCATGCCTTATTATTTATTATTAAGTTGTACTACTTTACCTTACTAAGAATCATATCTCACCCCTTTATAGTGTTTTATATTTTCCCAAGATGCAAATATAAATATTATAATTAACTTGTATGGATAATCTTGGAGTTATAGATACCCCCAATGGAATTTATATATTTTATTTTCTTTCAAGTTGTAATGTAAAACTTATGTTTATATCTATTTTCTACAAAATAATAAATTGATCAAACCTTTGGGATTATTTTTTTATATCAATTATAATGTATTAGTAAAAGGATCTAACTCTAGGATACTATTGTTTGGTCTTCACAAATTAGTCATAAAGTTGTATACATAAAGAAATATTTCGTGTCATATAATCTCTAAAATATGCTAATATTTCCCATAAATAAACTTAATCAACATAAAGACAATTTAAAATCAAATATTTTTTATGAACATTACTCAACCTTTATTCTTAAAATAAAATAAAATATTATCCTGAAATATTTTTATATATCTTAATCAAGTTCCAAATATAGTGAAATTATTCAAATATAACATTAGTACTCTATTTAACAGATAAATTTTTATTCAAATGGTTATCTCTATGATAAAAAATCATTTCCAAAATTAAATAACACATTTATCACTATTAATCAAATTAACATCAAAGATTATATTAAATGTAAAGTTTATTGGCCCCTTTAAACATATTTCAGCAAAATATAAAATCATTCTTCCTTAAAAGTTATTTTTAATAAAAAAATAATAAACAAAATATTTATATTCCCATTAATTTTTTTTAAATATTTTTAATCATTTTAATATTTCATCTCATTAAACATTTAAATATCTATCTATTCATCATGGTGGAAAACTAATGAGGAGGGTTAAATGAGTTACCAATTAAAATTTCAATTAAAAAAAATTTTACAATAAAATACCCCAATATATAAAATCATCCCATTCAACTAAAAATAGTGAACTATATAATTTCATCTTTCAAAAAGATTCTTAAAATTTTGATCACAAATTAATTTAATGATTTTTAATAATCTTTTATCATTAGATATAAATTTACTCATATCAAACACAATATATAAAACCGTAATTAAATTTAACTATCAAATTTGTATTTTATTTTTAATTTTTGAAAAAAATGGATTTTTATAAAAAAAAAGTGAGAAAAGTAAATGTAAACAAAAGAATAAATTCAAGAGGTTTAGTCCCTAGCTAATACCTAGTCCTATCCAATTAGAATTCACCCGCTTCCAAGAATATTATTATAGAATATAATATTTTACATCCATGTTTGAGTTTTGAATAAAATAACTATACTATGGATGTCCAGGATATTCACAGACTCTTCTATAGTCCGACATGATATAATAAAAGAATATCAATTATAGTCAGGAAGTATATGATTCCCCTCATATTCAATATTTTTTCATTGGAGTACATACATAACATAATGAGAGAGTGTTTCTGTAACTATCTAATAAAATAAATTATTCTATGTTAAATAATTGACAGAGTACAAAAAAAATAGCTTGAAAATTAATCTAGAACAAAATGATCAAATAAGATAAAGTGAGAATATTCGATGGAGCTCAGTCTAATTAGATTCGTTTGATCAAACATCATTGAATCTACATTTTTAAATCATAAACCCAATTTTCAAATATTTTTTTATAAAATAGAGTTTCATTAAATATTATGAACAATCCCTTTAAATGTCTCCTTTCTTTTTTCTGATTAGCAAGAATATCTATGTATATTTTCCATTTGTTTTTGTCCATGAGTGGTTCTTATCTATAAATAGAACTCCATACAAAAGGATACACTAGAGAGAATTCATTGAAGTATTCAATTAACTAACTATATAATTAATGCTCTAATATATAGTCTTTGGATATTTTAGAATACCACAATGCATAAGTCATACATGGTCACTTGGTCTTCACTTAAATTACAATTACTTTGGATTATTGTTACTTTCCACAGTTACATTGCACGGCCCCATAGAATGGTCACTAGGCATGTTTAAATTATTTTATACTATAGTAGGTTTATATATTCATAAATTATTTTCATGAAATCCCATGTTCGCTATAATTGTTCACATATTCGATTCTTTTCTATGAATGGTTACTTCTTTACTTCGTGAGGTAGGTTCATTTATTATTTTGGGGGTTCCTTTATTCATGTAGTAGGTTCTTTACATCTTTATGTCACTATAATACAAACATATGATCATTTAGATACTTAGAGAAATCTAACTCACCTATCCCATGGTAACTTTGTTGTCCATGTGGTACGTTCAATCCTTCATGTAGTCACATAAATTTTCAATTTGTGGTAGGTTTAGTACACATATGGTCACTTGAACTTAAACACATATTCACTTCATGGATTGGATAGAATTTTCTTATCTGATGCATAGTCAATTGATTGTACATACGATTAGTTGGAGTATAACATATGGTAATTTCCACATTGTCACTTAACCTTCACATTTTGTTGTGTTTTTTACATGATAGGTTAATTACACATGAAATAGGTTGTCACAAAAACATCTAGACATGGACAATTTAATCATTTTGGATATATTTCTTTCTATCATAAAACCAAAAATTCATTAAAAACATAATAATCATGGTCTATTATTCTTAAAATAAGTAGGAGATAGAAAAAACCAATAGTCTCCACCTTTGTTTTGAGAAAAAATAATGACATATAAAATTAAATGAACTGAATACATATGATCTCTAAATGTAACATGTTTTAAGAGTTAAAACATCATATAATTTTCAATTAAAACTTTAATATATTAATATCTTCAATTAATTTCATAATTTATTCCCCTTTTTAGATTACAAAAAAGTATATTAGAGAGAAAATAATATAAATATAATTTAGATTAGATGTAAAATAATTAGAAAACACAAATTAAGGGAAAATTTATATTCTATTAATATCACAATGGATTATAAAAAATTACAATGGGTTTCCCTATCATAAATTTTATTCAGATTCAGAATCATACACATCTGTATCTACACTAATAAAGATGGGATCATTTCTTTTCTACGTAGAGTATAACATATGTTGGTAGGTTGGGATGACTTGGGTGCATAAGCCTTAGCAGGATTGTGGATTACAAATCACATAGAAACTGGTCTAATGTAATATAATACTTGTCTAAGAGACAAGAAAGTATTAATATAAGTGGTTAGAGTAACATGGTCTGAGGTAATAGGTAAGGAAGGAGGGTATATAATGGCTATGTTGGTAGTGTATAAGAAAGGATCTAACAATCTGGTAAAGTCCATGACTCCTCTAGATCTAGTTTTATTGAATGAAATTAACCATATTTATTCTTCATGAAGGATTCTAGTAAATTAGTTAGAATTATTTTCTTTTCATCCTAAGACATGAATTATTTGGAAAAGGGAGAAATCCCGCAATTAGTATCCAATGATCTAAACATCTCTTTCCTGTATAACTTAGTAAATATTATTCTATGATATATGCCAATATATTATTTGATAGTCTCTCTATCTATAATATACTATTTTTACCACAACATAAAATTATTAAGATAATTAGTCTGAAACCCATTGAAAATAATCTATAATTTTTTTAAAATAGATAAAAACAACCTTTAACACATCTCTTACGAGTTATGTGATTCTAACTTCATCAACAATAGATGGTGTAAGAGGATAAAGAGGCCGACCAAAAGATTAATTATCCTAAAACACTAAATTTAAATACCTTCTGTCTAGATTCAACATCATGTCTAAATGATATATGAACAAAGAATATACTTGGGATATCAATCCTTTAATCTCTTTCTACCACAGTTCCAACATGAGATGAATCCTAGGGTGAAGAAGTGTGCTGACTAAATATATAGATCTAACTAAATATTCTTCCCTGATTATCTCTATTGAGTTTCCCAAAGGAATAAAAATATCATTCAATTCCCTTATTATATCCGATTTTAATTCACTTAAATGCAAATTAATTATGAGGGATGTGGAAGGAGAAAAGTGGTAGAAATTGGTTAAAAGGATATGGATCATAGGTTGGATGCCTACCCTCATCCTCAATGTCCAAGGATTGGATCTCATAGATTTAACTCTATCTTCATCAATAAATTCTTCTCTAATTTCAAGATCTTATATATGGATATATCCAACATGTGTTGTCTCATAGGCCTTTATTGGTTCCTTAATTTCCTTGGCGGGATTTTTCCAAAAAATTCATTTCATTGTTTTTCTATAAAATATTCCAATGGTGATACATTAATTATCATATTGTATCATCTATCAAAGATCCTTCCAGATATCTCTGACTATATGGAATGGGTGGTCCAATATCTTGGGGTGGACATACCCCAAGTTCATCATGATCATAGGATTCTAAATATTATAGAACAAGTAGAAATGGTCCTATGGAATTATCCCCCTTATATGGTTTATATATTATATTGTTTCTAGGAGAGATTACAATCATAGGTCTCTATGGGAGATATTTATTATACATTCCTTAATCCTATTTATACTAACCATAATCAAAACATTTAGGTTCATCCACAAAAACACTGATAGAAAATTAATTTTCAACAAGGTCTTCGTCTTGTAACACTTCCTAAAAAATAAGGTCATGGTAAAGGAGTGTCAGGTGGTCCAAATGACATTTTTAGAAAGGTTACACAGTTATCCTCATGGGATTCCCAATATTTGTTATAATATTCATCTATATCTATATATTCTTCTATAACTTCATCATATTCCATAACAATAGTAACTTCATCATCAAAAGAGTATTCTAAAACCTCATTTGGATTAAAACCAAGGTCTATTATATCCCTTTGTCTAACTGGACTCTTGATTGAATAAATCTTATCATACATCTTCTAAAAATCTATCACCCATTTTATTTTCACGAGTTTCCAATTGAATTTCTTATGTCTATAGATTTTTTGAGTTAGAAATAAACCAATCAAAGTTTCTACCTTTTCCTCCGCATGAGGAACCAAAATAATATAATCCAAGATGGATGATATTATCTTTGGATTTAGCATAGAATTGAACTTAGAAGATGGTTTAAATAAATATTTGAAATTTATATTTATTTATCTTCACAAACTAATCTGAATAAATTTTTTTATTAAAAACAACAATAAAAATTAACATCACCTCAGGATATTAAAGTCCCGTTTATTTTGACAGATCGAATACTAAATGAATTTGGATAGAAGAAAATATTCATCACAAATCAATACTATGGTTTTTCTCCTAGGTGTTCAATTCCCATTAAATTAATCAATTGAATTTAATAATTCAATTAGGTCTTGATCTATTGGATAATAACTTTGATAGCCTTCATGATAACCCTTATGAGGAACACCTAAACTCTTTGCCCAATTTTTTGAATAAAACTAAATAGATTCCTTGTTACTTTTTTCCTGAATGGTGTCGCATTTAAATCTAGGTATAAATTCCATATAAAAATATAATTCCTTAACTATCCTCCAATAAAAAAGCTTACTATTTTCCTTCAACCAATCATCCCACCCATAACTCTAAATCTATTTCTATACTAATAGTTTTATCAACTTCAACGCCTAATAATCAGAGTTCTTTTTCCAACACCGATGGATCGATCAAATAAGGATTTTTTGTCTTCACTACATCACGTGTGATAACTTAATCTTTTTTCGATATATTTGAACATGGTTTAAAATCATGATCTCATTTCCCCCTTGGAATTATAGTTATTCGATTAGATTTCTCAGAATCATTCAATACTAGAATTCAAGGTATTTTCAATGGGATCCCATTGCAAATAAGCTTTAGCGACGGGATCCCGTCATCAATAAGCTTTAGCGACCTGAAACTTTACCATTGAAAATAAGTCTCTAATTATAGACTTTTTATATATATAAGCTCTTTTGCGACAGGACCATCATAAATACTTTTCTGCGACGGGCCCGTAATCTCGTCACAAATGTTTTTTGAAAATATTTTCATCGACTATTTGTGACGGCCCCATCGCAAATAGTATTTTCCACGGGCCCGTAATCCCGCCACAAATACCTTTTTTAAGAAAAAATTATTTGGAATATTTTTGATGGGATTCCGTCGCAACAGATCCCATCGCAAATATAAATAATTTTTTTTTTAAAAAATAAATATAATAAATTTATGATTATAGAAAAATTAATTTTAATATTATTAAAATAATAAAAATATTTAAAAATATTAAAATTCTCAATATTCACAAAAAAATATAAAAAATATCATAAAATATTATTATGATTATTGAAAAATTAATTTTAATATTATTAAAAAAATAAGAAAAATAAGAAATATTAAAATTGTCAATATTCACAAAAAATATATAAAAAATCATAAGTTATTATTATTATTATTATTATTATTAAAATAAAAAAATATTAAAAAATATAATACTAAAAAAATATATTTAATAAAATCATGATTAATGAAACAATAATATTTATATTATTAAAATAATAAAAAAATAAAAAATATTAAAATTCTCAATATTCACAAAAACAAATCATAAAATATTTAAAATTAAATTTTGTAATTCTCCCACCGATATAAAAGACAGAAACATTAAATGGTTCATATTACAACAAATTTAAATTCAAAAGTTTTTCAGATAAAAAAAATCATCAGGGGGTCATCTTCTGGAGGAGTTGGAGGAGCTGAAGGAGCTGGTGGAGAAAACTCTATCCCTAAACTACGAGTCAGATGACGCATGTACTCCATATACTCGTGATGATGCCACTGTCATCGATGCATCTCCTCCTAGTGTTGTTGTTGTTGCTGTTGCCATCGACGCATATCCTCCTCATGATGCTGCTGTAGTTGACGTATCTCTTCTTGCTGCTTCTGCAAATGCTCTATATGGTCATTCTGAGCTCGGAACTGCTCCTGATACTGTGATCCAGAAGATTATGCCTCTCCAAAAGCTCCTCTCATGCTAGACGCCGACATCACAGCAGTGCCATAATAAGTACCAGGAGTCAAATGAGAGCTGATACCAACTACTCGGCCCTTCTCAAAGCCATACTGAGTTGCCTGCACCCATGCCAGCTCGTCGAAATTGTGGGCAATGGTCTGATCAGTCGCCTTGTCCTAACCCTCAGTCTGTGTCTTTGAAGTCGCAACCTCATATGACTCCTTCAATTCCAATTTGAAATTAAAATTGTGAAAATATTATATGCAGTTAATTGTCAAACTAAAAAAATAAGACTAACCACAATCTGATGTTGGCGATCACCTTTAATCTCTACTGTGGTTGGATCATTGCACATCCTCTGATAAACATCTTACTCTGTAATATTGAGATGCATGACTGCCTATATGAATATAAAATAAACTGTTTATATTTTAAGTTATATAAAATATTCAAAAAAAAATACTTACCAGATGCACTCTATGCGTACTGAATGTACGGCTACCAGCTCGATGTGTCACCTCCTGTCTCCCTCTATTCTGCAGACCCAATGAATAACTCCTTTGAAATCCACCACCCAACTAGTGTGCACATAATCCATCCCAAACCTGAGATGAAATGTACACTGGTTGGTGGGCTCTACATGACTCATCAAGTACTATTGCTCCTTCTTTCTTAATGTCTGTGTTTCTCAAATTGTGCAAAAACTTACGCAAACGCTCGCGCATATCCACCTCCCATACTGTATGTATATCATCATGCATGTTATCATCGATGGGATACTATAAACCCTACAAATAATTTATAATATCATGTTGTTAATAAAATAAATTTCAAAATTAATATTATTTATTTATGTACCAGCCAATGATTGTACATGCTGAGCTGCACATCAACGAGAATCTTTTCCCATGTGGTCCATGGCTGAGAAAAATAATTGTGCAAGATAGCACTCCCATGTCCAACAACTACATGTGAAAACCTGTGAAAACATAAAAAATAATCAAACAATATATATATATATATAAATTAATGAAATATTACTAAAATATAAAGGTTACCATATCTTCGTGTGCGTGGATCAAAGCCAAGACGTGGATGTCGCTCGGGCATAGGGTCCAGAGTCATCAGTCGCGCAAGACTGCGTCCCCTCCACGTACCTCTTGAACCACCAGTAGATTGAGGGTCTGATGATCCCACATCCCCCTAATCCAAAGGGAGTTGAGCCTCCTCTAACTCAAACAATAGATTAGTGTCCATCTGAAAAAAAAATGATTGTTGTTAGTAGATAGTTGAAAATGACAATTATATATATATGTATATATATATATATATATATATATATTAGTTATGATCATAACTGGCATTTAACTATGTCAATGTTCACCTTCATCATAATCATCATATCTAACGATGCCAATGTCTTCATATTCCTCCTTGGCATCATCAATATCCATATGAGTTTCACTTTCATCATCCCTTGTCATTTAAATTTCATTTTTAACATCATTAGCACCTTCATCACTATGGACCCTCAGTTGTGGGGTGTCCTCATCGATATTCACATTTCTTTCTGAAAAAATAGATTTTGAGTAGTCTATTGAAAATTTTAAATTTGTTCCACTTCAGTGAAACCACATTCAGTTTGAGTAAATTGATATTCCCATGATTTCATTTTTATTATGCTCCACCAATCACCCAGGTCTCTTGAAGTAGCACAGTACTTTGCCTAATAAATTTGATGTGCATGTTAATCCAGTGAAAATGGTTCATTTACTACAAGAAGACTTTTATATTTAATATCGACGATTCCATGAGTCGGATGGACACACAAGACTCTCTCAGTATCAAACCACTGACATTTAAACATCATTATGTAATTTTTTCCAAGATAACATAGCTCAATAATTTCATCCAGAATGCCGTAAAAGTCAACTTCAGTTTCTCTATGATACGATCCTCTCAAACAAACTCCATTGTTCATTGTTTTTTTTGTGATTCCCTATATGCACGTGTATGAAATTGAAAACCATTCGCCACATATGCATTATAAGATTTAACCATTTTGGATGGTTGTTTACTCAATATACACAATCGCTTATCAAATTTATCAGCATGTTGAGACACTTGAAAATTTCTAAAAAAATTTTCTATATAATAAATAGTAAACTGAATTGATATTAAACCATCAATAATTTATGTTACCATCTTTTGAAACCATTGAGAAAAAAATATTTGTCTGCGTTTTTCAAGAGAATCTGCTGTAATTTATGGAACTTATTTTTTGATATTATTATCATATAACCTATAAATAAAATCAGTTTACACGCTATAAAAAAAATTATAGAATAAACTATAGAAGCACTCAGAGTACAATTGATTTCATTTTTTCACAGTTGAGAAAAACATATGAATTAGCTCTCTAATGTTCATCATCTGAAATCCAAAAATCTTGAACTCCACCGAAGCCAATATTTGGATGATTAAAAAATGATAAATGAGTTTCCATTTCATCATTAACATTTCACTCGTTCCGTCCCATGTGGTTTTGTTTTGATGGATATTCGGATTCAAATAGTGAGAGCAGAAAAAAGCAATAACCTCTTACAAATAAGTATTAGCAATTGAGCCTTCAACTGATTCTTTTTTACGTACTTTTTTCTTCAATTTTTTCATGTATCTCTCGAATGGGTACATCCATCAAAACTGTACTAGAACTCCACATTTAGCTTCATGTGGAAAATTTAATATCAGATGTTCCATTGAGTCAAAGAATACAGGTGGAAATATTTTTTCCAGTTTGCATATAATTATAGAAACATCTTCTTCCAGTTTTATTAGCGCATCGTAGTCAGTTGTTGCTGCCCAAATGTCTTGAAAAAAATATGATATGTCTGTTATCGAATCCGAAATCATAGAATTAAACAAACTTCTGAATCCAATCGGCATAATTCTTTCCATCATACCATGCAAATCATGACTTTTTAATTGGGAAACATGACCATTCTTAAAGAATCTTCCCAAATTGGAATCCTAGCATTCTAGAAGTCTCAAATCTGCAATCCACTGACCAAATAATATAGGACTCTATTTGGACACTGTATAATATACTTTTGGATTCATTAACCTCTATGATCTGACATTTTCAAATAGTTCAACTTCTGGACGCCTGCAAATTTTGGAAAGATCTAATTGTGCTTTTACAGTATCTTTGGTCTTTCCTGGTGTATCAAAAACTATATGAAATAAATTATCAAAATAGTTCTTCTCAATGTGCATGACATCCAACATGTGGCAGACCAACAAATCAGACCAACATGGGAGATCCTAAAAAATGATTCCTTTTATCCAATTATTTTCTTTCCCAAATCCATGAATTTTCTGTTGGTTTACTGTTGGCTCAAATGTGATGGGAGGTAATAAAAATACAACTTATTTTAACTCTTTACCTGAGATCATTTTTTGAGGTTCATCCCTTCCAATTGTGCATTTTATGAAATAATATTTGTTGCTGCGAAAAGGATGATCGGTTGGAAGAAATATGTGATGATAGTCAAAATAGCAAGTATTTATTCCATTGACGAGCATAAAAGATTTGTTGTCTTTCACACAGTAAGGACATGATTATGGACCATGTGTACTCCAGCCAGATAACATGCCATATGCCGGAAAATCACTAATTGTCCTCATCAATGCTGCATTTAATGTGAGATTTTTTTTCGCAGTAACATCATAAGTACTAACATCATTACTCCACAATGTATTTAACTCATCAATTAATGGTTTCAAATAAACATCAATATTCTTTTTTGGATGTCCTAGGATTAATAAGGTCAAAAAGATATAGGGATCCTTCATCAACATCAATGGAGGTAGATTGTACGGAGTTATAAAGACATGCCAACATGAATACTGACTACCATAAGAACCAAACGGACAGAAACCGTCAGTAGAAAGACCCAATCACACGTTTTGGGATTCTAAAGAAAAATATGGATGCAGACAATCAAAATTTTTCCATGAATCACCATGAGATGGATGATTAATGCTTTTACCGATTGAAATATTGGTTTTGTACCATGAAATCATTGACGTTGTGTTATGAGACATAAATAAATGTTGCATCCTGTGTGTAAGGGGGAAATATCTGAACTATTTTACAATAATTGATCCAGACTTCCCTGGTTTAGCTTCTTTATACATCGATTATCCACATTTTGGACAACTATCCAACGACTTATTTTCACTAGAATATAAGATGATATAATTTTCACATGCATGAATATTCCGACAACTAAGTCCTAGATTACGAACAAACATCTTGATCTCATAGTAATTAGCATTAAACACATTTCCTTCAGGTAATAGTGTTCTAACCAAAGAAAATATCTGATCAAAACAATTGTTTGACATTGCATTATCTGATTTAATAGCCATAAATTTTGCAACCGCTTCTAAATTGCATATCTTGCAACCAGGATATAATTCATTTTCAGCAGATCTCAACAACTCATAAAATTCAGATGGTGCCAACTCAAGAGTTAAATCAATATCATCGTGGGCTTTAGATTGTTGAACAGATGGACCTACAACATCATGTACTAAATTTTGGAACTGTGGTGGATCCAGAATCAAGTTATTAGTATCTCAATAGGAACTGTGTTCACTATATTGATACCAAATAACATAATCTAGTTGAAAACCAAACTATAAGAGATGTCCCCCATCCTTGTCAAATGTGTCAAATAATCTCAGAGAACATTTTTTACAAAGACACTAAATTATGCCTTCTGAAACATATTCTAGTTTTGATGATGAAATACTTAGAAAGATTCAACAACCTCAATATATAAATTATCTAAACCAGAACCATTTGGATTTTTGTGCTGATTTATCCAAGAGTGATCATATAATAATGACGGATTTCGACTTCCTTGTTCAATATTTTTCTACAAAATATAAAATCATCACTGTTTTTGAATAATTTGAAATTATAAAAATACTATCTGAAAAAATAAGGTAAATAATTACTACTAATTCTTAGTAATTACTATTAATTAAAGGTTTCATACTTTCTGGTGGATTGACGACTCCTCTTTGTCTGACGGTTCATTTACTTGCATCATTCTCACACTGAAATCACAATGAAGAATCTGTTCGGAGGTATGCATATTCATTCTCGTATGCACAAGAATCAATATACGTATCTCTGACCAGATTCTTCATTCTCATTTCAGTGTGAGAAACATGCAAGTAAATGAGCCCTCGGACAAAAGAGCCCCCTTTTCATCAATGAATCGTCTTTATCTAACTATCACCACCTAAAAACATTATAAAAAATATGATCCTATGAATGCATATCCAATCTCGTGTATATGAGATTGAATATCCCTATGTAGCAGCACATTTTTCATTTTGTTTTGAGTCAGTGAGAGTTGAAAGGGGAAAATTCATCGAGCAAATGGAGTGTCGTCAATCCACTGGAAATTGTGCCAGGTTCTTGGAATTTATTAAAATTTATTAAAATTTCTTTCTAACTATTCCTAAATAATTATTACAATTTATTACTATTTATTTCTAATTATTATTAATTTAGAAATACTTAGAATTACATATAAAAATGAAATCTACTTTAATAATGAAAGGAAATTTAGTAATCATCATTGTGGAGATGATTACAAATTTTCCCTTCATTATCCAAGTAGTTTTCATTTACGAATTATAATTATATCTAATTATTACTAATAAAAAAAATATTATCAATATTTATGAAAAAAATATTGATATAATTAAAATAGTAAAATATTTATAAAATATTAAAATTATCAATAATCGCAACAACCTTTTCTCTATTCTTAACATGTTCAAATCTCAAAGGGCCATCAATTGTTAGGTCATGTGCAATAAAAAGTTTGGGTCAGCCATGTCTAATGTAAACTCTATAATTTTCCTTGCATGATTGATCACCTCTCAAGTATTGTTGTAATTGGATGACCATAATAATGTTCTTCTCATCTCTAAGAATCATCTCGCTCCCTTTACATAATCATTCTTCCTTAAAAAATATGAGGGGACATCTATATCTTTCACTTAAATTTTCAAGGATGAATGGTCTATGTAAAGGGTCATGTGAGGTTATTCTTATAGATGAGAAGGGCATGACTTGGGTTGTCCTATTGCAACGCTACTTTCTAGGTGATCAACCTAGCAAGAACAATTATTTATAATTATTACTAATTATTACTAATTATTACAATTTATTACTAATTATTATAATTTATTACTAATTATTACAATTTAATACTAATTATTAATAATTATTACTAATTATTTCTAATTATTACTAATTATTTCTATGTATTACTAACTATTGAAAATTATTCCTAATTATGGCTAATTATTCCTAATTATTGCTAATTATTCCTAATTATTGCAAATTATTAAAAATTATTAGAAAGTATTACTAATTATAAGTATTTTTTCCTAATTATTCCTAATTATTCCTAATTATTTATAATTATTCTTAATTATTACTAATTATTCCTATTTATTAGTATTTATTTCTATTTATAACTAATTATTCCTAATTATTGCTATTTATTGCTACTTATTTCTATTTATTGCTAATTATTTCTATTTATTCATAATTATTGCTAATTATTAGTAATTATTAGTAATTATTTGTAATTAATGGTATTTATTACAAATTGTTACAATTTATTACTAATTATTAAAATTTATTACTAACTATTACAATTTATTACTAATTATTGTTAATTATTACTAATTATTGCTAATTATTACTAATTATTGCTAATTATTCCTAATTATTACTAATTATTCCTAATTATTGCTAATTATTACTAATTATTAGTAGGTATTACTAATTATGAGTATTTATTCCTAATTATTTGTAATTATTCCTAATTATTACTAATTATTCATAATTTTTACTAATTATTCCTATTTATTAATATTTATTTCTATTTGTGACTAATTAGTGATGTTTATTGCTATTTATTGTTATTTATTTCAATTTATTGCTAATTATTTCTAATTATTCTTAATTATTGCTAATTATTACTATTTTTTTCTATATATTACTAATTATTTCTAATTGTTCTTAATTATTGCTAATTATTGATATTTATTAGTATTTATTAGTAATTAAAAACAATTATTAGTATTTATTACTAATTATTACAATTTATAACAAATAATTACTATTTATTACTAATTATTTCTAATTATTACTAATTATTGCTAACTATTACCAATTATTGCTAATTATTCCTAATTATTGCTAATTATTACTAATTTTTTGTAAGTATTACTAATTATAATTATTTATTCTTAATTATTCATAATTATTCATAATTATTACTAGTTATTCTTAATTATTACTAATTATTCCTATTTATTAATATTTATTTCTATTTATTATTAATTATTGCTATTTATTGATAATTATTGCTATTTATTTCTATTTACTGCTAATTATTTCTTATTATTCATAATTATAGAAATTTATTTCTATTTATTTCTATTTATTTCTATTTATTGCTAATTATTTCTAATTATTCCTAATTATTGCTAATTATTTCTAGTTATTAGTAATTATTAGTATTTATTACTAATTATTAGAATTTATGACTAATTATTACAATTTATTACTAACTATTACAATTTATTACTAATTATTAATAATTATTCCAAATTATTATTAATTATTCTTAATTATTACTAATTATTCCTATTTATTACTTATTATTCCTATTTTTTACTATTTATCTTTCTATTTATTACTAATTATTGCTATTTATTGCTAATTATTGCCAATTATTGCTAATTATTCCTAATTGTTGCTAATTATTGCTAATTATTGCTAATTATTGCTAATTATTGCTAATTATTGCTATTTATTTCTAATTATTGTTAGATATTTCAAATTATTGCTAATTATTCCTTATTATTAGTATTTATTCCTAATTATTAGGATTTATTAGTAACTATTAGTAATTATTAGTGTTTATTACTAATTATTACAATTTATTACTAATTATTATTAATTATTGCTATTTATTGCTATTTATTACTAATTATTTCTAATTATTACTAATTAGTGCTAATTATTCATAATTATTTCTAATTATTCCTAATTATTACTAATTATTAATATTTATTCCTAATTATTCCTAATTATTACTAATTATTCTTATTTATTACTATTTATTAATATTTACTACCAATTATTATTAATTACTACAAATTAATTATATACATTACTAATTATCGTTAATAATTAATAATTACAAATAATTAATAAAAAATAATACTAAAAATTTCAATTTATTAGTACAAGTAAATACTAATGACCAAACAATTTAAATTTAATTTAATTACAACTAATCGGAAATAAAAATTAACATAAAAAATAAAATAAATAATAAATTAAAAAATCAAAAATACCTTTAAGTCTTATTTTCTATTGATGGAGATGGCTTCACAACTTCTTCGTGAACAACAAATTAACTTTGAAAAATTCTCTCTCTAAAATACGTGTTTAGAGAGAAACATGATCTAAAATTTGAGAGGAATGAGAGGAAAAACGGATAGGGGTATATATAGGTTAGATTATTTGCAACATGATTATTTGCGATGGGTATCCCATTGCAAATAGTATCTTTTACGACGGGACCCGTCAAGAAATACCTACGCCCGCATTAATTACTGTCGGTGGTTAAAAAGTTATTTGTGACGGGACCCGTCCCAAATACTCCCTGCCGACACACCTTTTACGACGGGATGACATCCCGTCGCAAAAGGCTATAAACCGTCGTCGGTTATTTGCGACGGGCCCCATCGCAAATACTTAACTATTTGCAACGGTGGGATCCCACTTTCGCAAATAGTTCCTTCCGACACACTTTTTTGTGATGTGACGACATCCCGTTGCAAAAGGCTATAAACCGCCGCCGGTTATTTGCGACAGGCCCCGTCACAAATACTCAACTATTTGCGACGATGGGATCCCACCGTCAGAAATAATCTTCACGCGGTTTGGCGTGCTATCCGCGCCAAACTATTTGCAACGAGAGATGAAATCCCTTCGCAAATCGTTGGTTATCTGCGACAGGTCGTTCCCCCCTCGCAAAAAGCCCTTTTCTATAGTGATTCTGTTTTAGAGAGAGATTAGAGAGAGCGGGATTGAGTGGGAGAATGGAGTTTTGAGAGTAGGAACAAATATGGAAAGAACAGAATTGTGTTTCGGATATAGACGTGCGTATTCATATTCTAATTTTAAATTTTGGTTAATTATTTATTAATATAATATAATAATATTTTAATAAAAATCCCACAAAAAAAGTACAATTAATAATCTATGTACATAAAGATATTGTAGGTATACTAAATGTTGACTCACAGAAGGTATACTAACCGTACATGTAAAAATTAATGGTAAGTATGGTTACCTTGTGAGTTATTCTACAAATTAGGTATATTGACCATGTGAATTATGTTTCAAAATAGGTATAGTGATCATGTGATTTACATTTTATGGTTGGTATAGTGATCTTATGAACTACTAGTCATGGTTACATTACTGAATATACGAACAAAAACTCACGGTCACATAAATATCCATGTGAACTATAATCCATAATTACTTATATAAAAAAGAGAATCTTAGAATTTAAAATTAGAATTAAAATAAATACAATGGTTAATGTATAATTGATATATTTATTAAGAGTTTATCATCACTAATTTAGTTATGATATAATTCATTCTATCAATATTCAATGGATTTGGAAATATATCAACAAGATTATGTTCAGTACCAATTAATTTAAGATTAATATCTCCATTTCGATAATGGTGTCACAAATTGTGATGTCTTATATCAATTCTTTTTCTGTGAATGAGATACAAGATTTTTATAAATATTAAAATCACTTTTTTAATCATAATTTATAAGTACATATATAAATTAATATTCATAGTCTAGTAATGTGTGTATTTTCCATGGAATCTATGCACAAAAACATCCTATAGGTCAGTACTCATTTTTAGAAATGGAAAATTCAATTGAACTCCTATTATTTACTGCACCAGGAAACTAAAGACTTTTCCAACAAGTGACATGTTCTAGAGGAGATCTTTCTATCTAACATACAACCACTAAAATCTATAACTGAATAACTAACTAAATAAAATTCTTGTCTTATTGAGTAAAACAATCTTAAATTGGTTGTACTTTTGATATATTTAAAAAATATTTTGAAAATGTTTACAGGTGATTCTTTTGGTTTTTCTTGAAATCATGCACACATATATACAAAAAACATAATATCAGGTTATCTAGAAGTTATTTAAAGTAAACAAATAATCATAACTCTATAGTTTTTTTGATCAACATGTTTATAAGTTTCATCAATATCTAGTTGACAAGTGATACTCATTGAAGTACACATCTTTTTTGTTTTATCCAAGTGAATAAATTATGAAATTTATTTAGTATACTTTCTTTCAATTAAAATTATTCCTTCATTATTTTGAAAAATCTAAAAACCAAGGAAGAACCTTCACTCACCCGTTGAACTCATTAAAAATTAATTACGCGTCATTTGTTAAAAATAAGTACACAAATTTTCTTTTGATGATCCAAAAATAATATGACAAACATATATTTACACAAGTAAAACATATTTTTAAATGGATTTAATAAATAGATTAGTATAATCTATTCCTTTTGAAAAAACCTATAAAAATACAAAAAATGTGTTGAGACTCTCATAAGATTTCCTAAGAGCTTGTTTTAAACCATATAAATATTTTTTTAATTTAAAAACATGATTCAGTAACATAAGGTTTAAAAACATAGGGAGTTGTTCTATAAACAAATACTTGATTATATAACTATTTAAAAAACCACACTGGACATCCGTTTGATAAGATTTTAAATTCAAATATTCTGCATATTAAAGAAAAATTATTATTTATTCAATTCTTTTAACTGGTGTAATGGTTTCTTCATAGTCAATTCATTCTTCATGATTATAACCTTATGATACTAGTCTATAATTATTTATAATTATAGTTCCAAACTCATCAACCTTGTTTCTAAACACCCTATTAGGGACAATGATTAGAAATACCATAGATCTTGTTAAATGTTCCAAGTGTTTTTTTCTATAAAATTTATTCAAATATTCTTAGATATCTATTTCCCAAAATACTTCATCGATTAATTTAATGATTTTTAAGTTCATGTTTTGAAAATAAGGATTAATGTTAATCCTTGTTTCAATGAGAAGTTCTAGTATGAGTTCCTTAATATAGATCTCCATCTTTGGTATCTAAGGGATGGACTCTGTGAGTCCTAATGTCTTTAAGAATTTATGTGTTTGGAACTTAATTTTCATCTCCAAGTTATAATTCAAATAGTTCCTAATAATTGGGTGATTTTTCTATAATAGGTTTTACAGAACCATCATTATATTTTTATGATGTATTGATATTCAGATTAGAAAGAACATCCTTAAGGTTTTATGAAGAAGTATTAGGCTCACGGGGATATGTTTTTATTAAATTTGGCATGTACATATTCTCCTAATATTTTGGTTCTTTTATTGAATATCATATACGATTTATTGTATGTCAAATAACTAAGAAGATTAATTCATCACATTTGGAAGCTAAGGTTTCTAAATTACCTTTTATATTATGTATAAAATCCTTGTTGCCAAAAACCAAATAATTAACCTATGGTTTTCTTCCATTACATATTTCATATTAATTTTTCATTAAAATTGATATAATAATAACTGTATTGGTAAAATATTATGTTTTTTCACATGCTCTACCCAAAAATAAATTAGGAGGTCATACTTATTAAATATATTCTAGGAAATATTTTTTAAATGTTTTATTCTTTCTTCCTATATCACCATTCTTTTGTGGATTCCTATGAGTATAAAAGTTTTTATTGATTCCTTTTTTTAGCATCAAGATTGAAAAAAAAATTGTTTTAAAACTCATATCTATGATAACTTATTATGGTTTTAAAATAAATTCCACTATGGTTTTCTTTAGATTTTGTATATTTGGTAAAATAGAATCATGCTTAACTATTGTGCGCTAGAGATGATTGCAAGGTGTAACTAGAAATTTCATATACTAAAAAATAAATAAAGATATTCCCATTTAATCTAGATATTATATAGAATCTAAAAAATTCCTCGTGACCCAACGAAAGGGGTTGAGAAGTTGAAACTTATTTCTTTGGTTTGCAAGAGATCTTATACTACTTCCCTTTTTGACATGGTTTCCAGGCTTTGTATTTTGGGAAATCTTATTTTGGAAGATATTGAACTAATCCTTTCCTAGTAATATTTCTAGGTGAGTGAAAGTTATTGTGGCCTATTCTCTTTTTTACATAGCCAAGACTATTGGTGAAAGTCACTTAAATGATAAATATTTTGAGAAAATAACAAATCTATATCAACTACATAAAAAGTGTCATTATTAAAAGTAGTAAAAACTAAAGAATGATTGGAATAATAAATCCTGAAATAATTATTTCTAAAAATAACTTGATAGCCATGATCACATAATTTTGAGATTATAAGAATATTATACATTAAAACATCTACAAATACGACTTTAGAAATCAAAATAGTACTATATTAGTAATTTGAAGGAGTTTAATTATCTTTCCATTGGAATTTTCATCGAATGTGATAGGTCCACCATCTATTATGATAAGGTTATTAAAGCATGAGTAGTACCAAATCATGTTTCTAGAATATAAATTGTCTATATATACTAAGTGTTTATGATTACTCTTCATGAAATCCTCCTATAACAAAATTAACCAAGAAATGATTCTGGTACCTACATGTTTTTGAGTCTTGAAATGTTAGTAATAAAAGTTTTTGACATGCAAAATTGTTTAATTGGTTTACTATAAATAGATTTTTGAATTTTTTAAATTATAACTATATTTAGCTCATAAGAATAAAAATTGTGTATAGAGTTGGAAGAGCTTAATATAGGAAAACATTTATTCTTGTAAACTTTCCTCTAACCTAGATGGTAGCCAATCCCAATGGTATACGTGGTTTTGGTTTTTTACCATGAATACAAGTTAGGGTTTCTCTATCATTTTTAATCCTTTATAGATTCTTTTTTAGTTTCTCATGGAAAATTTTGAGTTCATTTTCGTCATTAAATAACTAATAATTCGTTTAATTTTCTATAGAAAAATGACATTTATAAGGAACAAAAAATGATGGTACTTTGTTTAGGAATTTATATTTATCTTTGAGTTAATTGAATTTATCTTCCAACATATTATAGTACTTGAATAAATAATTATATCTAATGTTTTAATTATTGTTTACATTTTCATAGAGATTGTTTATATTAATATAAGAGGAATGAACATTATTTTATATCTCATATGTATTTTTTATAAAACACATGATTGCTCTGTCATTTGTGTCTTCTTTTATCCCATAAAAGTCACTTGATCTATATATAGAGGATCTCTTGGTGGTTTGTGTAACCATATTTTTTCTTTTTTCCTTTATCCTGAAATATTTTCCTTTATTTAATTTTTTTAAAATCATCCTTGATGTGTCCTTTTCTTTTATATTCATAAAAAGTGACTTCACCTTATTGAATCTTCCTTTTCAAATTACCATTTTTTCAAAATTTCAACCATATTTTGACTTTTTAAAATAATTTAATTTTTCTATATCACTTTTTAAATCACCAGGATTAGTGTTCCATTTCCTCATCATTGTTTGAAAGTGATTCATCCTCTTTGGAACTATCATCTTTGATTTTATATTTTGGCTTTGAGTTAGAAGTATTTAAATATACTGAGATACATTTATGTTTATCTTCTTCTTCTTAATTGACTTTTAGTTCCTCCTTACACATAATAATATTTTTAATAAGCTCATTTAATGTTAGTTTTCTTAAGTCATGTAACTCCATAATAGAATCAAACATTCCTTTTAATTTATCATGTATGCAACACATCAATCACATCACTTGGTCTATATCATTGATTTTATTTTCATGTGAAAACATTGTGTTCATAGTCTCATTAACCCTGAGATATATATCCAAAAACGTTCATCAGGTTTCGTTTTAAATTTTCCAAATTTAATTGGATAATAACTTAAGAACATTTCTATAATGTTTTAATTTCCTTCATGAGAAACAAAAGGTGTGTCCTAGATTTCAAATACAGTTGATCCAGAATAAATTCAATTAAACTCTTATTATCCTAATGAACAGTATAATGAATCAATTGATTTATAGTTATAGTCACAAGTGTCCCTAATGGAATCACTTCATTAATCTCTAGTATGTTTGGGGTTTTCATATTTTTTTCTTGATTATAGTCCAAATATTTAATCCTATACTCTCGATGAGGATTTTAATTTTGATTTTCCACTTAGAATAATTAGGTAAATTAAAATAATGAGGTAAGTTAGTGCTCATATCCTATGATATATTGACATCCTTAAAGATATAACATTGTAAATAATATAAAATTTTAATCTTTTGATTAAAATTGAATCATAGTTAATAATAACCACCCAAAGGAAGTCCTAGATACACATAACCTCTTATATTGTTCTATATGGGTCAATAAAATAATAATAATCACCCAAAAGAAGTCCATGATACAAATATTCTTCCATAGTTCTTCATGGGAGTGCAAATATAAAATAAGTAAAGAGACTTTCTCAAACTCTATAGTATAATAAAGGAGTCCATATTAAATAATAAACAATGTATACCAAATATATCTCGAAAAGTAAGCTATAATGGAAAGAAAAAATAATAGAAATTGTGAATATTTGATGTAGCTCGGTATGATCATATTTAGTTGATCAAATGTCTCTGAAACTATATTGGAAAATAATCAACCTGGTTTTCACAATGATTTATTGAAAAATGAGTATCATTATAAGTTTTTAATTATTACCAAATTTTCCAATTTTCTTTTTATACTTAACTCGGATATCTTTTCATATTTTCTAGATTCATTTATCAATGAGTGGATTTTATCCTTAAAGAGAATTCGATTGCAAAGTAGTTTTATAATAAAAAATTTTCAGTCTTAAATACACAAAATATACAATAAAATATCTAATATATAGTCTTTAGGGGACCTAAAATACCTTACTACATAATATTGACATGGTTACATGGTCTCCACTTAAACTATGGTTTCCGTAGATCACGGTTAGTTTTCATGGTTACTTGGAATAGTCTCTTAAAATAATAACATCATGTTGGTTTATATCCTCACATGGAAGATTCATGAATTGACACAGTCACTTAACTTGTTTTCATGGTCACTTTTTTTTTCAAATGGTCAATTATTTACTTCATTTGGTTGGTTAATTTAGTCATGTGGTATGTTACTTTTTTCAAGTGGTAGGTTCTATTATTCATGCGGTCACAACAATATAGTCACACAGTCTGTTCGAGACATTGAGGTATTTACTCACCCATTGAATGGTAGCCAAGTTTTTCATGCGGTAGGTTGAATCCTTATTGTGGACATAAGAATTGTTAATGTGTGTTAAGTTCTATACAAATTGAGTCACTTATACATTAATCTATGATTGCTTCATGACATGGATATAATTTTCTCATCTGATGTATGGTTAGTTGAATGTACTTGCAGCCATTCAGAGTATAACATATGGTCACTTCTACACTGCCACTTGAACTTAACATTAAGTTCAGTTTCTTTACATGGTTCATTTAATATGTGGTAGGTTTTCATGGTAAATTCAAGACATATACAGTTCTATTCTATTGGAAAAAAACGTCTGTTAGAAAACATGAAATTCATTAGAAACTTATTAAACAGGATTTGAGATCATTTAAAAGGGAGGTGTTGGAATAATGCAATAGTATCTATTAATTTAACGTTCAACCATAGACTTAGCAACCCATGACACTTTAGGATTATTCCATATCACTATGGAATATCATAGGGGTCCATATGTTGTATCCTCTAATTTTTTATATTGATTTATAAATGAAATGAAATTTAAAAAAATTATATCCCTCAAGAGTGTCTAGCTAGGTGTGTAGTCGTGGGCCCACTCATCTTACACAAGTGATGATTGATTTCATTCTCAATCTTCCCCTTTCATATTTTCTACCCTTGGGTAAATTTATGCCACAATCACATCAACATTCCAGTATCTACAGAGGGATTTGGTTTCTTAGAAAATTACACAATATTTACTTTACCAATACTTCAGGACATTAACCTTTATATAGAATTATCCCTATAATATTTCATAGGGTTATGTTCTCTAGTTTATGTTTTTCTAAATACTTTTACCATGTTTCCTACAAAACTTTCTCAAATACCAACTATAACAGCTAGACTCTAGTAACCTTGATTTAGTGCTAACTTATTACATTGGCATGGGATACAAGGGACAAAACCACCCATGTTTGATCATATTAGTAGTCATATAATAATAGATACTTAATTTATTCACATATTATATTATAAATATAATAAACATAACATAAGAAACATTCTTGAATCCATAAAATCATTCATAATATCCTTCTTCATATCTTGGGTAATGGAGAAAAATTAATGGTGAGTTCAGGTGCTCAGTAAGGGTTATGTATAGGGGACAATATCATGAGTAAATAAGGAATAATTAATAATGAAGAGTTGATAATCAGAACAAATTATATTCAATAAACATATTCAGTTCAAGGAAAATCTATGTATACTATTAAGATATAAATAAATGAACAATATAAAATGAATTCTTAATTAAGGAAATGAAAAATTATAAAATTTCATAATGAATTCCTCTTAACATAGATATCATGAGTGTTACCTTGAAGGCCTCTTAACAAAGATATCACTCTTAATAAATGTATATCTGTCGACTAAATACCCATATAATTTTCCACCTATTTTGTATCATTATACATATCAATTAAATGAGGGGATATCTACAAATGGGATACACCCATCATCTTCACATCCTATGCATTCCACATAATTTGAATGATCAAAAAAATTATGTCTCAAATTGACTAAAAATTCATTAATTATCTATATGGAAAAAATAAAATTGAACATGAACATTTCCACAGTAAATGAAATAACTATAATAAAATTATTTCAACTAATATCGTATATTAAAATTGTATATGGTTAAAAGAATTTCAATGTAATATAAATGATTCAAAATTCATCTATGATATTAAAAATATATACTTGATGAAGAATAATATTGTACAGTAAAAAATAGAGAGTTATAGAGAACTTGATTACAAGAAAATGAATGATATCCAAATAGGGTATATTCCATTATTTGGAATAGATGACAGTAGATTCATAAAAAGTTATAGTTTTTAGGAAAACCAATCATTTTTTAAAATAACATAGGAGAAATATATTATTGTTCTTATAAATTTATGTAGGACCAGAATTATAAATCACATTTCAAAATTATTTTCAGTTCTTTAATAAAACAATGTCCTCTTTTTCTAATTCTGTTCTCGAAAAATTACTGAATATATTGAAAACAGAATTAATCAAAATTAACCGTAAAAACATAATAAGTTAGCTTAAAACAATAAATATCTATGAAACCAGGAAAAAAAATTTATGATATGCATTAAAATGATGATTCTTCTCACACCATTTGTAAGAAGTACCACATTTAGTAAATAAAATGAAGATTCTTTATAAATATATTTATATAAATTCAACATGGGTAAATAAAACATTAATAAATTATTGTATAATAGTAAAATATTTAATTAAAATAGTTTGAAGAAAATATATACATTGATGAAAATGAGTTAGAATAAATACTTCTAAATAATATTTTTATAAGAAAGTATCGTACATGTTACATACTTATTGAATTATAAATAGATATGAGATGAAATGGGTAGTAAAAATAATGTAAACCCCAATATAACTATAAGAGAATAAAATTAATGGGGTTGTAAAGAGGTTAAGATCATATAATTTTATAAAAGGAAATCTAAACATTAACAATTCTGAAAAAAATGATATTGTAATAGAAATCCCAAGCCTATTTAGTAAATTTTAAATAATAACACATTAGAAGAAATAACCTGAATTATAAAATTAAATTTAAGTATGTAAAAATGATTCATGGTATAAAATTTCATTTAGGTAGTATATTCACCTCATAAAAGGAGATCAGTTCATAACTAAACAAGTTTCCTAAAGAAGACAACTTGAGATGATAAATACTTACCTCAAGAAAAAAATTCTTTACATGTTCCCTCAAAATGTTGTATAAAAATTTTAAATTTATTATTAATTTATAAAATAACCATATTAATTTTTATCATACTATATATGTATCACATAAAACATTTTTTTCACCAATATATTAAATATTCATTATTAACATCATCATCCTGGTTGATAACTGTTGCCTTTTTCATACATGTCTCAATTTTTTAGTTCTAGGTTTTTCATATTGTTCATGGCTTCATAATATCTTGAATATTAATCATTAAAATGTTATAATTTTTATACATAATATAAAAAATTATAACTATTCATGAAAGGCATAGATGAGAAAGAATTCATATCACTTCGTATAGGTGGTAGTCCACATGTACGGATGCACACCGTTATAATTTTACAACTGATGGAAGGGTAAAAAGGTAAGTAATGTATTGTAATTTTAAAATCCAATTTACATCCTTAATATAATATATATTTTTATTAAAACCATCGTCATAACCATCCATTTGAGGTGAAAATTGAAAATGAATTACATAGCTACGTGGAGACTGTAGGTCGTACATATGCATGAGCAATGTATTAATTTTCCATTGGATGAAAATGATATGAATAATGGTTTTTCCTTAAAAATCATAATATTATTTTTTGGAATATAATGATTTTATTATATGATAATGTTTATAGAATGTTTTTAGGAGGTATAAGAAGAAGTAAATTGAAAAACTATGTTTAGACGATTACCTCCTAATTGAATATTCACCTTTGTATATATCCTTAATGAACCGAAAAATAGTCTTCTAAGAAGACCAATGAATCTATAATGTAGATAAGGAATTTAATAAGAGTTTTTGGTAGTGTTTGGTTGAGACAAGAATTAACACCCTGATATTTTATTTTGTAATTACCTTTAAATAATCAATGTTTTCAATATCTTGATCCACATGAATCACTAAACATAAATGAAACCATGATATATTTATAAAAATTATAAATATTTAAATAGGAGCATTCAAAAATGAAAATTGAATTAATGAAAATTAATTATAGTAACCAATTTATGAAACATATGTATATTAAAAATAATGGCTCTTTAAACATTAATGAAATTCAATGAGATTACCTCAAATGTTTAGTATGATCATTATTTATTTTTAAGAGTAGTTTTATAAACAAATATTAAAAATTAAATTTTAATTCAATAAAAAAATCATATTAATGATGATAACATATGTTTGATACTAATAATTTTTAAACCCTAATTTTTTTGGTAAATGATATGAAATAATAATAAAAATAGTTAATATTTGAAAATACTATTTTCCAAGGGAAATGGGTTTCCATTTTGGTTTGTATTTCCATAAAAGAATCATTTATTTTATTTGATACATAATAAACTAGATATGGTATGATAATTTATGATTCTAATAATTATTTCCTACACATGAATTTTAATCTTAAGAAATAATTTTTCCCAAAAAATTTTGTTTACACATTATTTGTGCTAATCTTAAAATTAGCTTCCCAAATCATTATAAATTTTATTTTAAAAATTGACTTCTGAATTTTAAATTATAAGAGTTAGATTATTTAAAGGGATAAATCTTATTTTTTTCTTCAATATTAACTACCAGGGTTAAAAATTAATTACCATCATAAATATAAATAAGGATAAAAGTTAAAATTTAAAATAAAAAACATTAAACCCTAAAATTGTATCCCAAATGTGTTTTTGAGAATATTTATAGTTAACACTGGCTTTTCTATTCATTATTTATTTTTGAGACACAGACCTTGGAATAATGACATCTGAATACTTAAAATGAAATTATTTCTCCAAAAAATCCCCTTCTCTTCACTTATAAAAAGGTAACACTTCCACATATTCAAGACTCGCATTAAATTATAATTTATAATTTAAATTATATCAAATATTTCCAATTATAACCCTCTCACACATCAAAAATCATCTGGTAACTATTATATTTCAAAATATCATCATTTCATAGGAGAATTTCTATAGAAAATTCAAGTCCCTGATGTGAGTATCCACTTCTTAGTGTTTACATATTAATTTTTACCATCATTATCATCTATAAAATCAGGAATGTAATTAAATAAGTATAATTAATAATATAAAATTTCATTATATTAATTAAAAAATAATTATAAATTTAATTCCATACATTATGAAAAAAGATATTGATTGTTTATATGTGAAAACCACCACCACCAAGATGAGATGTGGTTCGTCTTTCATAAACTCCTATAAAGAATGGAATCAATAATGGATTTAATGAATAAATATATTTTATATATTAAAAATTAAATTCTTAAATGGTCATTCTTCATATACTATAAGTCCTTCCATTCATGAAGAAACTGGATCATTAATCGTGCATATAGAGGGCTACCGCCACTATGAATAGCGAGTTTCATTTCCCATCCCCACCAACCTTGGATAGTTGTGAGAATTTGATTTCTTTGTTTATATAAAAATTATAACATTTTTAATCTCCTTAATGTTATATTCTATCATTATCTAAATACATTACTTAACAAATGGAAACATTATAAAACATTATTGTTAGAGTTGGTTTTTTCACCATATATGAATAATATTATAAATTTTTTCATGAATGATTATGGTTTTTTATATAATAATAGTATCAATTAATAATAATTTGTTTAATATTTATTAGTAATTTTTAAAATTATTTTTTAATATTTTTAATATTTATTAATATTTCTACTGTTGATCAACAAACACACTAAAACTAGTTTATCTCATTTTCTATTTCCACAAGTTGCGTTAAGTTATTTTAAATAATAAAAATAATGATTTAATACTAATATTTTAATAAAATTTCATTTTATATTGAATAATAAATTTATTATTTACATGAAACCGCTTTGTAATAATGCACTCTATTATCATAATATTAAAAATAGAAAAAAAAATTAATGTTTTATCTTTCACTAGTGAAAATAATTGTAACTAGGTAATATATTTATAGTAAAGAATTATACATAATATTTATTTAGATTATTTCATTTTATTAAAGGAAATAATTAATTACTTATGTTAGTTGTGATCATTAAATAAGTTTTTAGATCATAGTTGAGTAATCGGGAAAGTAGGTTATGTGATTATATCCCAAATTCTCCAAATTGAGACATATGTGTATTATGAAACTAATTTCACTTATGTGGTTTAAATACTACCTATTTTATATATCATGTCATGAATTATATTTTAATTATGGTATTATTAATTTCATTTTCAATAACCGTATTTAAAAGGGTTTTCATTCAAATGTTTCTAAATCCATTAGGGTTTTATTGGCCTCAATTGAGATTCATTGAGATATGATTCATTTTTTGCTAAAAAGGTTATTTTTGTGGTGTATTATTGAAACATGGATATGTTATATCATTATATTTGAATTTAATTCAATTTAATCTACATATTAGGTTACCCTATTCATGATTCTATTGATTTAGTTGTTTCCCTAGTAGTGAGGATTTTCAGTAAATCCATCATTTATTCATTAATTTATGATTGTTCTCTTGAACTTATTTCACACAATTTGGTTAAATTATTAATTTTTATTATGTTATGTTTTATTATATCAATGTTTAAATTTTTCATAAATAAATTCTTTTTTTAATGTTTCATTATTCTTGGATTATGTTTACCATTAGATATATTGATTGCTGAAATCTCCTTTTTTTACATTATAATGTTTGATCGTGAAATTTGAATTAACATGCTTAGGTTCTAACAAATAATAATAATTTATCATATGGTATTCTATAATAATCTTTGGTAAACTGATTTTCAATATAAATTAATGAATCATTAATCATCGTATAATGTTTTTTTTAACAAATGTATTTTGAAAATATTAATATGGGCTTTCCCCATTAAAATTTATTTTTTTATATACCACCATAAATTTTAAAAAGATAAAACTTATTTCATTTAAAGGACCTATTGTTGAGGATTATTTTAAAAAATTAATTTTTTAAAATTAATTTTTACTACAACTTATTAAAAATACTTTATGAAATGACCCATAACATTGCCTTTTACGAAAATGTTAAAAATGTTTTCTAAAATATCGTTTATTTTTTCACTTCCATTTACCTTTTAGTATTCAAATTTATTTACCCTGATATGGTTTATGTTTTACTGTTTATACACTAATATATATATATATATATATATATATATATATATTGAAGTAATGAACTCATGGTATCCAACAATCCAATTCTTAATCCATTCTTTGTTGGTATCATTCTAGTATTCTTTTACATAAATATTTTTCAACTATATCAATAGCATTATATGTTTCATTTTTTACCCTTGGGTTATGTTATAATGATACCATTGAACTTAATTCTTTAAATGGGTGATGATCATGTAATATTATTTATTTACATGAAGAAAATTATTGCTGTACCCAAAATCGTAATTCCAAAATAGTTTATTATTGAAAATTTGACTATATTTTGTTTGACAATCTACTTTATTTCTCAGATGGGTTATAAAAATGTTACCCATTTTATTGAAATTGAAAAATTATTGACATTATTGAGGATTATTGAATTATAACACATTTTTTTATTGGAAATCTTTATTCTTCATTATACAAATATTCATGGTTTTATTTAGCCAGAAAATCTTTAGGACATTTTATGGAAGATATTATTGTCTCTAATGGTGAATTTATTGGGATTAATAATGATATGGTTGGTGATAAAATTTATATATCCCCATTATTACATTAAAGGTCTCATGGGAAAAACGGTTTGGGTTATGGTTTATACGTCTCCCCTTATAATTATAGTGTCTCAGAATAAGACTGTGGCATCATATTTTTGTTGTCTGGAATTACGAATTCCATCTGTATAATATTGATATTATTGGTAACCATGTTTTAATTTATTATCATTGATATAGAATTATAATTATTTTAATTGACTATTTAATTATCATGAATATTCATTCATAAATTAAACTAACCTCTGTCGATATGACCTGCCACCCAATATGGTAGGCCACATGACCTGAAGTGCACGCTCGATGACCATGGGATGGAGATAAGCACTGTGCATAAAGAATAACCTATTGGAAATTATTTTTCCATGGTAAAACATCTTGACCCAACTATATAATATTAAATCCAAACAAATATAAGGATATTAAATGGTCAAATATTCATAATAATATAATAAAGAATAAATTATTAAAGATGATAACATAAATAACATCATAACATCAAATACAAAACATGACTTAATAATACCTAAACATGGTTCCTCCTGTCAAAATATAAAAACCAAAAAGCAATGATAAGATATAACAAGAACAATACATACATACAAAAAGGATAAAACTCCAAAAATATCCTCATTATAAAACCCTATGAGGAAACATCTCATATATTAAAACATGTATGGTAGTAATCATGAAGAGCCACCTATATGTACTGTAACAGCCCGAGATTTTATGAAAAATATTCTTTTTAATTTTATTAATGTCTTGTGTTGTACGATTCACCAAAAGGAGCTTGCAAAACACACATCCTTGACATGCCTTGCATTACACGCAATCACGACCTTCCTCGATAGCGTGTGTAATACGTAATACCGAGTTTCACTAAACAATGATATGCTATTAAAATATTATTATAACTAGCCGTTATGAATAGTAATAACCACCTTTTAAAATTTTAGAAATTTTAGCTCTCAAAATGGACTTCATTTTTGGATTCGGAGTATCTAATTTAGCCTAAGGTGAAGTTTTGGTACTTTTCGGATAACTTTCATATTTTGATGAATAGTGAAAATTACTAAATTATAATTAAAAACAACTTTTTTAATAAAAATAATTAATAGTGATAAATTATTAATTTGAGTGGTTTTAAAGTATATTTAGAATATATTTTTACAATTTAATACAATGTTGGTCATTGGATGTAATTTCACATTTAAACCAGACATAAACAAGTGTCAATCTTTTGATAGATATTGTTTCTTAAGAAACACGCTATTTGTTTTAACAGCGGGATTTAATTATAAAATTGATTAATGCAACCTCTATGTTATGAATTTGGTAAAATATACTTCATTTTTGAATTCGGAATATGAAATATAGCTTAGGATGAAATTTTGGCATTGTTCTGAAAAACATCAATTTTTGATTAATAGTGAAACTACTAAGTGGTAGTTAAAAAACTAAATTTTTCATAGAACTTAATTTTACCGCTTCTGTGAATGGAATTTCAAAAATCCGAGAGACACGGTTGATGTCAGTAAGTAAAATGTGGTTCAATGAGATGAAAATAATTTTTGGTGAATAGTAACTTTTTACTTTTATTTACCACGATTAAAAGTAAATAGGGTAACTAAGGGTAAATATGATATTACTATTACCCTAACACATGTTCTAATACTATTGGACAAGTTTATCTAGACCAAAAACAACCTTAAGTGTAAAATATTATCATTTATGCCCACTTGGGTTAGATTAGGACATTTATTATTATTTAATTCAAAGAAGAGTTAAAAGAGTTAAAATCAAAGTTTATTTACTAAAACATTTTTAATATAGGGTTATACATAAGATAAATTCTATTGTGAATATTCATTAGAAAGATAAAAAGATTTCATACATAATGGTATTTTATTTGTAATTTTTAGACATTAAATAATTTAATTTATTTATGACACAAAGATGATGCAGTAATTATCTTATTAATGAAATATTGACATAATTGATGTTATAAACACCAAAATAAATGTAATTTGAGACTTTTTATGAATTCCACTAATTTTCTAGGTTAATATGATATATTAGTGTTTTTTTAATAAACTTGGTTAGAACATATAATTCTGTTATGACTTTCACAAAAATCATATATCAAATAGTGTCAAAATTGACACAAAATAGTTTTTAAATCAAATATTATATTATTAATTTTTATTTTATTCCTAAAAATCTAAGGTTCGTCCAAATGACTTAGATAAGGATATATATATTAATAATAAACAATTTGGGGTTCGTTTGGCATGTTATAGTAAGTGTATTAACCATATAGTGAAAGAAAACAAAAAGACATGGTAAAAGTTAAATTATTTAACTTAGAGTTAAATCTAATTGATAAGGTTAAAATAATAACCTAAACTTGTCTAAATCCTATTGGTTGATAGGATTTCGACCCATCCCCACTTTAGCTTCAAAATAAGACCCTTTGGAACCATTATAAACCGATTTTGACTTTACTATAAAATAATATTTTGAGATATTCCTAAGGTGCCCCTCTCCTCCCTTATAAAAGGGCACCTCCTCCCTCTCTTCCTCACACAACTTTGAGCCTTCAATCTCGGCCAAACCCTGCCAAAATCCCTTCTCCACTTCCCTAGTATCATCCTAGAGGTCCTGGTCTTCTTAAAAGACCATCCTTAGTTCTTTAAGTGGAGGCTAAGAAAAGGCGCGTCAAAAAGAGGTAATATCCATTACCGATTTTTTTCAATTTCTTTCTTCTTCAACTTCTTCTTCTTTAGTATTTTCATGATAAAGTAATAACATAAGTATTTCTTATATACTGATATGTTATTATAAATATGAAACAACTCTAATTAACCTTCTATCCATCCTACGGAAAAAGGAAATCACCGCGCGTGCGTACGTACGGAATACCGTCTCCACGCCGTGGTGTAATCTATTTTCCGCCACCACCTTAATTGGATGGGTATAAAGGTGTAATGAGTAACTATATATTATTATTATAAAGTGATATTGATACTGAAATAGTATACATACACTTCAACACAATTCCACGACCATGGGAACGATATCATCGCTCGTGCGTACGTACGGACTACCGTCTCCACGACGCGATGAGATTCATTCTCAATGATTAACCATTCATGAATGATTATAAAGTATATATAATAAGTACTAATTAAATATATTACCTAATAATTATACTGGAATTATTTATATTTATATGTATGTCTTCTATTTAATTCCATTCAATTCAATAAAAAACGAAAACAGCGTTCATGCGTACGTACGGACTACCGTCTCCATGAACGGTGTATTTCTTTCCATGTACTGATTTATTATATATGTATATTCTGAATATATATATATAAATCATGGTTTATATTCTGGAATTAATTAATCATGATCTAAGTAATCATATGAATAATTACAAGTTAAAAACACGAACGACAAATGAGACGATTTTACCCAAAACGACACATTAACATGAATTTACAAAAGAACGGGTAATATAAAGTCATAAGTGGACCATATATGATATAATAACAATAAATATGATTCTGGAATAAGTCAATTACATGATTTAAATCATTATACAGGAGGTTCGGACACTTACAAAGCATGTCGGACATAAGGTAAGGGAAATATCACAATCTCATTTTTATCCGAGATTGTTTATTCGTAAGTATTTACTGGGGTGTATTTTATCATTCACATCCATGTTTCATCAATATGTAATATTATTTCCATCCACCTACAATTGTTTAAATCCATTTTTACCCTTCTTTGAGTTTTTAGTAAAATAAATGAAAGGAATCTTTTGTCATTTTTCGTACGAGGTACTTTTTGACTTTTCCGACAAAAGTACGAAGAATGTTTATTTTTACTTATACGGCATGAATGGATTTTTAAAACTTTATTTCCAAGAATCTTCCTTTAAAAGTTTTCAAGTTTATTTTTAATCAAATTCTTTTATTTTAAATTCGTATGACATGTTATGAAAGGAAAAATGTTTTTGAAGTAGAAAGGATATTTTCCTCAAGAATGGAGTTCAAATATTTTATCAAAATTATTTTCCATCTAAGATAATAAAAGGGTTCTGTTTTTATCCCTATTATTACATGGATTTGATTATGTTGTGATGGAAATATTTTTTTAATGAATTCCTTTATCTTATATGAATTGTTTTATGATGTCATGTTGTTTAAGAATCCCATTTTTATTACATGGGTTACGCTATGATGTATGGTTTATGATTATGTGGCACACATAAGAAAGGATTCATTATAAGATGGGTGGGACCTATATCTCCCTCCAATGAATTGGGTAAGGATTTTATATCTCATGAGATAGACATGGCTGGAATGGTAGGTTATACCGGTTCAGTGAAACAGGACAAAAACGAGGGTTACTCGATTCAGAAAGGGACTTTGTCCACTAAGATAGTCTTGGCAATGAGTCTTGACTAACAAGAAATGATTCTATATGATTATGTGTGAATGCCACAAAGTTTCATGTTTTAAGTTATGATTATTGTGATTACATTTCACAGCCATGATTTATCCCATGTTATGAAATTATGATCTCTTTTGCAGGTTAAGATTTCCAAAAGTTATGTGCTTGTGTATATGATGTGATTGATATTTCTTTTGTTTACCCTTACTGAGAATTTGAGCTCACCCTTTTATGTTTTCTTTCCCCCAGGATATAATAAAGGGTTTTAGTTAAAAAAAAGGGAAGATCTTTATGGGAGATATTGAAGATCTTTCACCACGATTAGAAGATTATGCTTCGAGTTTCCAAAGACACTAAACTATTACGATCCTTGTGTGTGTGTTTTTATTATATACCAAGTATTCCGCAAAAGTAATGTAATGTCCATGTACGTCAAGCTTCGGGTCTCTACAGTTGGTATCAGAGGAAAGGTTTAGTCAACCTTTGGAAACTAGGATGCGAGAACTTTAGTGAGATCCCTAGAGATATTTCTAAGGTATGTCTAGGGATGTCCCTAAGGTTAAGTATACGTATAGGTTATAGTACTAGAATTACGCTAACGATCATAGAATTAAACCTAAGATGTTAGATATTGAAGGTACTCCCCCTTTATTATGTTGTTTTCCCTAGCATGATTTTTGCCTCTCACACTATTCTTTTGGGGTTTTAGACGATGGCTGGAACCCGAAGGAACCGTGTTGATCAATGCAATGATTGTCCTCCTGAACAAACAAATGTTATGGGAGATGGAGTGAAAAATCTTATTGCTATACTTACACAAGCTATGAATCATTCTGGACTTCCAAATGAGTAGAGAAGAGAACAATATTCTATTGAGTCCTTCATGAGGCAACGTCCACCTTCTTTCAGTGGGTCTTCTGATCCACTTGTTGCTGAACAATGGATCAGTACCACTGAAAAGATATTTTCAGTTCTTCAATGTTCTAAACATGATAAAGTCATCTTAGCAGTGTATCGTTTGGAAGGTGATGATGATCAATGGTGGAATCTTATTAAGAATACAAGGCAAAGGGATGAAATTGATTCCATGGAATGGGACGAGTTCAAGAACTTATTTTTCAGTAAGTACTTCCCCCGTATTCTTCGAACAAAGATGGAGAAGGAGTTTCTTGAACTAAAGAAAAAGGATGATGAATCTTTTGGTATATACGAAGCGAATTTTACAAGACATGCAAGGTATGCATCTGGCATTATCATCCAACCTGAATGTAAAGTTGATTGATTTTTCAGTGGCTTAAAACCAAGTCTTAGAAGGGCATTAGCTATAAGAGACTTCAGTAGCTATGAAGAAATTGTGCGATGAGCTATCAAGGTTGAAATGGAAGTTGGTGTTACATATCCATCTCATGGTTTTGACAAGAAACGAAAGATGGAGTTCAAGGAGAAATCTCAGAATAGTGGTGAAAAGAATATGAATGTTTCCTTATGCACAATGTGTGGAAAGAAGCATGGTGGAGATTGTCTTAAAGGGACTAGAAAATGTTTTAAGTGTGGAAAAGAAGGTCATCGAGCAGCTGAGTGTCGAAGTAATGGAAAAAGGGTTTATAATGATGTGAATAAAGCAAACACTGTAGAGAACGCACCACCAACACTTCAATGCTTCAAGTGCAAGGAAATGGGGCATTATGCTAATAAATGCCCTAATCCAAGGGTTAGTGATGATCAACATGAGCAACCACTGAAGGAAAAGGACAAAGGGAAGTCACATGAAATCACTATTGGCAATGTTGAATATGACAACGATGTGGTGGAATGATTAAGTGTTTATGTAATGGGATTCCAAAATAATGTTGTATCATTGAGTATTGAAATATTTATTGATGTGGTATTCAAAGTGATTGAGATATTTATTGGAAATAAGATTATATGCACATAATGAAGGGAAAACAAGAAAATGAAATGTTTAATAGTATTCATGAGCTCATGATTGATATAAGGACTAAGTGATATCATGGTTTGAGTATATAGAATTTTGAGGATTTTGGTATATGGAAAGTGTAAACATTAAACTGCATTCATGTTTTCACTAAGGTATTCAAGAGAATACATGATTAAGGACTTTGAATGTTTGGAATGTGACCAACAAAACATATCTTATGATATATGGGGATCAACGATGGTATTAAATCTCTGGTAATCGTTTTCACTATGTTATGAGAGTGGACTGCAGTATTATGGATAAGACTAAAGATTGAAATGGATTATGTTGGACATAAGTGAGTATTGTTTTAGGATAGAAGTTTTTTTATTCGATATTATTGATGGGATGTTATAGTAATGTAGTTTTAGAAAAAGGACAACCTGCAGGATGGGTGACAGCCCATCGCGTCGGACAAGGCTGTAGGAATCGAACCCACAACCGTAGTACGACTGGCCTTTATCGCCTACCACTGACCTACAGGAAGTCCCTATTTAGTAGAAACTAGTTTTATTATATTAAGCAGTATGATATATGAAGTATAAGTCCATTTTAGGAACAATATATGATTAATCTCACTATAGATCAACTTATGTATATAATTTTTGCTAACCTTTTGTTTGAGACAGATGGAATGACCCGTCATTCTATCACATGATCTGCTAACACTTCACGAATAACAAATTCAACTTCATTTATTTAAGAGATGAAGTGGAAATTGTTCAAGGCACGAACAACAGTGAGATTGTACCAAAATAAAGTAATTATTTATTCTAATTCAAATTTTCAACTTTAGGGAAATGATCTTGAAAACCAAAAATGTTGTCCTAGTGCCCTTATATACGATGAATCAGATGGTACCCTAGATCATCACAAATTTATGGCTTTGTGATTGCTAGCTTTTCCATAGCCATGTTCTCTAAAACTCTCCATCAGAACATGATGGTTAGATTTCTCTTCCATATCCATATTTTCACCTATGTGGAAACCCAGTGATTAGTTTATTTGGGTAACCGTTACGTTTCATACTTTTGTTTTTAAAGATAAGTTTTGGTATTCCTTTTTACGATGTGGGTTTCTATCAAAGAAACTTTCAAATAGTAAACCATTTATAACCCCGACGAATTTCGAGGGCGAAATTCATTTTAAGGGGGGTAGAATGTAACAGCCTGAGATTTTATGAAAAATATTCTTTTTAATTTTATTAATGTCTTGTGTTGTACGATACACCAAAAGGAGCTTGCAAAACAAACATCCTTGACATGCCTTGCATTACATGCAATCGCGACCTTCCTCGATAGCGTGTGTAGTACGCAATACCGAGTTTCACTAAACAACGATATGCTATTAAAATATTATTATAACTAGCCGTTATGAATAGTAATAACCACCTTTTAAATTTTTAGAAATTTTAGCTCTCAAAATGGACTTCATTTTTGGATTCAGAGTATCTAATTTAGCCTAAGGTGACGTTTTGGTACTTTTCGGATAACTTTCATATTCTGATGAATAGTGAAAATTACTAAATTATAAATAAAAACAACTTTTTTAATAAAAATAATTAATAGTGATAAATTATTAATTTGAGTGGTTTTAAAGTATATTTAGAATATATTTTTACAATTTAATACAATGTTGGTCATTGGATGTAATTTCACATTTAAACCAGATATAAACAAGTGTCAATCTTTTGATAGATATTGTTTCTTAAGAAACACGCTATTTGTTTTAACAGCGGGATTTAATTATAAAATTAATTAATGCAACTTCTGTGTTATGAATTTGGTAAAATAGACTTCATTTTTGAATTCTTAATATGAAATATAGCTTAGGATGAAATTTTGGCATTGTTCTGAAAAACATCAATTTTTGTTGAATAGTGAAACTACTAAGTGGTAGTTAAAAAACTGAATTTTTCATAGAACTTAATTTTACCACTTCTGTGAATGGAATTTCAAAAATCCGAGAGACACGGTTGATGTCAGTAAGTAAAATGTGGTTCAATGAGATGAAAATAATTTTTGGTGAATAGTAACTTTTTACTTTTATTTACCACGGTTAAAAGTAAATAGGGTAACTAAGGGTAAATATGATATTACTATTACCCTAACACATGTCCTAATCCTATTGGACAAGTGTATCTCGGCCAAAAACAACCTTAAGTGTAAAATATTTTCATTTAGGCCCACTTGGGTTAGATTAGGACATTTATTATTATTTAATTTAAAGAAGAGTTAAAAGAGTTAAAATCAAAGTTTATTTACTAAAACATTTGTAATATAGGGTTATACATAAGATAAATTCTATTTTAAATATTCATTAGAAAGCTAAAAATATTTCCTACATAATGGTATTTTATTTGTAATTTTTAGATATTAAATAATTTAATTTATTTATGACACAAAGATGATGCAGTAATTATCTTATTAATGAAATATTGACATAATTGATGTTATAAACACCAAAATAAATGTAATCTGAGACTTTTTATGAATTCCACTAATTTTCTAGGTTACTATGATATATTATTGTTGATTTAATCAACTTGGTTAGAACATATAATTCTTTTATGACTTTCACAAAAATCATATATCAAATAGTGTCAAAATTGACGCAAAATAGTTTTTAAATCAAATATTATATTATTAATTGTAATTTTATTCCTAAAAATCTAAGGATAGGCCAAATGACTTAGATAAGGATATATATATTAATAATAAACAATTTGGGGTTCGTTTGTCATGTTATAGTAAGTGTATTAACCATATAGTGAAAGAAAACAAAAAGACATGGTAAAAGTTAAATTATTTAACTTAGAGTTAAATCTAATTGATAAGGTTAAAATAATAACCTAAACTTGTCTAAATTCTATTGGTTGATATGATTTCGACCCATCCCCACTTTATATTCGAAATAAGACCCTTTGGAAACATTATAAACCGATTTTGACTTTAATATAAAATAATATTTTGAGATATTCCTAAGGTGACCCTCTCCTCCCTTATAAAAGGGCACCTCCTCCTTCTCTTCCTCACACAACTTTGAGCCTTCAAGCTCGTCCAACCCCTGCCAAAATACCTTATCCACTTCCCTTGTATCATCCTAGAGGTCCTGGTCTTCTTAAAAGACCATCCTTAGGTCTTTAAGTGGAGGCTAAGAAAAGGCGCGTCAAAAAGCGGTAATATCCATTACCTATCTTTTTCAATTTCATTCTTCTTCAACTTCTTCTTCTTTAGTTGTTTCATGATAAAGTAATAACATAAGTATTTCTTATATACTGATATGTTATTATAAATATGAAACAACTCTAATTAACCTTCTATCCATCCTACGGAAAAAGGAAATCACCGTGCGTGCGTACGTACGGAATACCGTCTCCACGCCGTGGTGTAATCTATTTTCCGCCACCACCTTAATTGGATGGGTATAAAGGTGTAATGAGTAACTATATATGATTATTATAAAGTGATATTGATACTGAAATAGTATTCATACACTTCAACACAATTCCACGACCATGGGAACGATATCATCGCTCGTACGTACGTACGAACTACCGTCTCCACGACGCGATGAGATTCATTCTCAATGATTAACCATTCATGAATGATTATAAAGTATATATAATAAGTACTAATAAAATATATGACCTAATAATGATACTGGAATTTTTTATATTTATATGTATGTCATCTACTTAATTCCATTCAATTCAATAAGGAAACGAAAACAGCGTTCATGCGTACGTACGGACTACCGTCTCCATGAACGGTGTATTTCTTTCCATTTACTGATTTATTATATATGTATATTCTGAATATATATATATAAATCATGCTTTATATTCTGGAATTAAGTAATCATGATCTATGTAATCATATGAATAATTACAAGTTAAAAACATGAACGACAAATGAGACGATTTTACCCAAAACGACACATTAACATGAATTTACAAAAGAACGGGTAATATAAAGTCATAAGTGGACCATATATGATATAATAACAATGAATATGATTCTGGAATAAGTCAATAACATTATTTAAATCATTATACAGGAGGTTCGGACACTTACAAAGCAAGTCGGACATAAGGTAAGGGAAATATCACAATCTCATTTTTATCCGAGATTGTTTATTCATAAGTATTTACTGGGGTGTATTTTATCATCCACATACATGTTTCATCAATATGTAATATTATTTCCATCCACCTACACTTTTTTAAATCCATTTTTACCCTTCGTTGAGTTTTTAGTAAAAGAAATGAAAGGAATCTTTTTTCGTTTTTCGTACGAGGTACTTTTTGACTTTTCCGACAAAAGTACGAAGAATGTTTTTTTTAACTTATACGGCATGAATGGATTTTTAAAACTTTATTTCCAAGAAGCTTACTTTAAAAGTTTTCAAGTTTATTTTTAATCAACTTCTTTTATTTTAAAGTCGTATGACATGTTATGAAAGGAAAAATGTTTTTGAAGTAGAAAGGATATTTTCCTCAAGAATGGAGTTCAAGTATTTTATCAAAATTATTTTCCATCTAAGATAATAAAAGGGTTCTGTTTTTATCCCTATTATTACATGGATTTGATTATGTTGTGATGGAAATATTTTTTATGAATTCCTTTATCTTATATGAATTGTTTTATGATGTCATGTTGTTTAAGAATCCCATTTTTATTACATGGGTTACGCCATGATGTATGGTTTATGATTATGTGGCAAACATAAGAAAGGATTCATTATAAGATGGGTGGGACCTATATCTCCCTCCAATGAATTGGGTAAGGATTTTATATCTCATGAGATAGACATGGATGGAATGGTAGGTTATACCGGTTCAGTGAAACAGGATTGAAACGAGGGTTACTCGATTCAGAAAGGGACTTTCTCCACTAAGATAGTCTTGTAAATGAGTCTTGACTAACAAGAAATGATTCTATATGATTATGTGTGAATGCCACAAAGTTTCATGTTTTATGTTATGATTATTGTGATTACATTTCACTGCCATGATTTATCTCATGTTATGAAATTATGATCTCTTTTGCAGGTTAAGATTTCCTAAAGTTATGTGCTTGTGTATATGATGTGATTGATATTTCTTTTGTTTACCCTTACTGAGCATTTGAGATCACCCTTTTATGTTTTCTTTTCCCCAGGATATAAAAAAGGGGTTTAGGTAAAAAAAAGGGAAGATCTTTATGGGATATATTGAAGATCTTTCACCACGATTAGAAGATTATGTTCCGAGTTTCCAAAGACACTAAACAATTACGATCCTTGTGTGTGTGTTTTTGTTATGTACCAAGTATTCCGCAAAAGTAATGTAATGTCCATGTACGTCAAGCTTCGGGTCTCTACATGTAAAATGACCTTACCTTTTCCTGTTTCCTAGGGAACAGAGTCTGCATATTTTAAAAGTAATAACTTGGGTGTGAAGAAAAAATTAAAATATAATACAATCATGAATTTATTGAAGTTGTTTAACCATAAAACCCAATAAAATATTTTGAAAAATCATTTTCCAAGACTATTTCACTCTGAAACCGTGTTACTTAAAATCAACCAATTGAAATCCCTTTGGGCATCCTTTGACAAACAATTTTTCCAAAACATTTATCAATAATTCATAACTAAATAAATAAGTCTATATGGATAAAAATTATAAATATTATCATATAAGTAAAAATGAGGGTAAATATAATCAAGATCATAACATAACTAAAAAAAGGAATGAGAATAATACATGATATAACATACAACAATTCACTAATAGAATGCATAAAGAATATAAATCGTGTAACTATTAGAGTTTTTACGGACCATTTTTTCTAATAAATTAAAATTTTCATATAAATCATGTAATGAACTAAGTGAAACACTTATTTCACACTAAACTGACTTTTCGTATATTACACGCAACGCTGAGTTGGCATACGATTCACACAACACTAAGTATATATTATGTTCAATGTATAAAAGAAATATATTTGGATTATTTTATATGAAACCCCAAAGTAAACTTTCACTACATTCAATACTACCTTAGCTTGCGTTACATGTAGGAGAGACCTTTCTCAATAGCTTACATTATATGCAATACCGAGTTTCACTAAACAAATATATATTATAAAAATATTAATATTTAATAGGATATAAAAAATCTATTATGAATATTATTAACAAATTTTTTAATTTTATATAACATGAAAATTTATCTTAGGAATTTTCTAGACATGATATAAGAAAAAATTTAATTTTTCGGATAAAAGAAGTATTTCTCAAAAAAATACATTTTTGCTTCCTTTTAACGACTCATCCATTTAAAATATAGTTTTTAACAAATTTATATATTCTATTTGACAAAATAAACTTATTATTTACAACTGGGACATTAAATAATACTTTGGTTTAATTTGTTGTATTTTTCTAATTAAATTAACATTTTAATGAATAGTGAAAATACTGCATTTTAATTCAAAACTGCCTTTTCATCTAACTTATTTATATAGTTAGATTATATTTATAATTGGTTTTAAAGTGTAATATTGGATTTTTTTTATTATTTAATCCAATTTTGTTCATTTAAAGTAATTTTAGATTTTAATTGGACATAAATACATTTCAATCTTTTGATAGTTTTTAATTCTTAAAAACCCACTTTCTGGTTTTGTCATTCTCTTATCTTTTATAATTATAATAATTTCAATGATGTGATAAAAAAATAAAACATAGACAATAATTAGTATCAAAAAATATAATAAAATTATCTACATAATATTAATTTATTTATAATTTTGAGATTTTAAATAATTACCATTAATGATGACACAATAGTGCTGTTGAAATTATTTTATTGATAGAAATATCAAATAAATGGTTTTAAAATTATTAAATTAAATATCATATGAAAAAATTAATGTATTTATGAATTTTATAGGTTTCTATTACATGATAGGAGTGTATTAAATATTTTGGTTCAAATTTATCATCTTTGTAGATTTTATTTAAAGTCAATTAAATGAATAGAGTTAAAATTGACACTATTGATATTTTACAAAAATAACATATTATTAAATTATGTAAAAATAACAAAATATTTAAAAAAACAAAGTGAAAATTATATATTCTATAATGTAATTATGTTTTCAATTATGGAAAATTGGTAACACATAATTTAATATTTATAACCATTAAATATTTCTAGTGGTATTACCATAAATAACATAAAATAGATTAAATAATGATTAATCGAAATGAAATGTTTTATAATTAAAACTCGTCTAAATTTACTTTTTTGATATTATTTTAACCCATAATCATCTTATATTAAAAATAAATGAGTTTGGTACCATTATAACTCAAAAATAACTTTATATTAAATTAATATTTCAAAACATTCCTAAAGTGAACCTCATCCCCCTTATAAAAGGTCACTAACTCTACCCACTTACATACACCATTAAATCCCCTTGGAATGTTAAACTTATAATAAAATAATCTCCCAACATCCCTAACTTCATCCTATATTCCACAATTCGGGTAGAAATACATCCTAATAAGACCTTTTGTTCAAATGAAAAGGAGAAACTCGAAAAAGAAGTAATTGTTTTATCACCACTTTGAAAATTATTTTCATCTTCTACTTACTCTTCTTATATTTTTTCCATACTAAATTTATAAATACAGTATCTTATACACTCTAATATGTTATTATAACTATGGGATAACCTGATACCCCCTTATATCCATCCTATGCAAAATAATATCACCATGTGTGTGTACGTAAGACTTATTATCTCCACGCCATGTTGTAATTTGTTATTCAATAATTATTAATTTATTTGGGTATTTTTATGTGTATAATGGATGAAAATAGTTAATATTAAATGATATTATTTCTTTAAATTTCATATACCATCCAATTCCATACCATTTAACCATCAAGGGAATGATATCATCACCCGTGCATATGTACAGCTTACCATCTCCACTACGCGATGAGATTCATTATCCATGTAAAGTATTCCAGAATTATTATAAATTATATATAATAAATATGCATGAAATATATGAAATAATAATATAGCATTATTGGAATTTATATATATATATATATATATATATATATATCAGTGTGTGTCATTTACTTACTTCCATTCAATTCATTAAGGAAACAGACACAACATTCATGCGTACGTATGACCTAATGTCTCCATGAATGGTCTATTCCATTTCATTTATCTATCTATTATAAATATTTATAATCTGAATATATATTATATATACATCATTTTATCATGATCTAAGTAACATTATGAAAAATAAAAAGTCAAAATACATGCGATAACGAAAATGATTAATACTTGAAACATTGCATTAACACGAAATCGTTAATAAACAAGTAAAATAAAGTTATAACCCAAAAATATATGATATCATAAAAATGACTATGATTATATAATAAGTCAATGACATTATTTAAATCATTATACAAGTGTTTTATATACATATTAAGCATGCTGGACCTAAGGTAAGGGATAATTTATAAATATCATTATTATCAAAGATTGATTATTCGTAAGTATTTATAGTGGTATATTTGTCATTAAAGTCCATGTTTTCTAAATATATATCATTATTTATATTATTATAATGTTATTTAAAGTCAATTTTACCCATTTATGAAGTTTTCTTAAACGGTATGGAAGAAATCATTCTTTCATTTTCTATACGGGGTACTTTTTGACTTTTCTAACAACAGTATGAGAAAAATGATTTTCTAATGGCATAAAAAAAATTACATCTCCATAATGCCTTAGTTCAATGAATATTTCTCTACAATAATTCATGTTTATTTTCAACAAAATTCGTTTCTTTTAAAATTTCATGGCAGTTTTAGAAAAGAAAACATTTTTTAAGAAGAAAGGATATTTTCCTCAATAATTAAGCTCATGTGTTTTATCAGAATTATTTTCAATATAAGATGAAATAGGGTTATGTTTTTGTCCCTATTATTACATTGATTTTATTGTGTTTATGATTTTTTTTGAAATCTAGTTATTTTATATGGATTATGTTATGATGAAATGATGTTTAAGAATCCCATTTTATTTCATGGGTTATGCTATGATGAATGATTTATGTTTTTGTGGAACTTGTAAGATTGATTTTATTATGAGATGGGTGGTACCTATATCTCCCTCAAATTAATTGGGTAAATATTTATATATCATGATATATATATATATATATGAATAGAATGGAATGTAAATCAAGTTCAGTAATACTGTGCTGGAATAGAAAGTAAATTTGGTTCAATAATACATGGATAGAACGACAATTAAAACTGGTTCAGTCATGGAATTTTTCCACTATAATGGTCTTGGAAGCACTGCCATGGATACTATGGAAATTATATTACGTGCTTATTTGTTATAAAAAATTCTATGGTTTATTCCAATGTGATTTTATCATGGTTAATGTTCTTTCATGATCTATGTCTTACGTACTGCTAAGATTTATCTCAAGACCCAATATTTTGATATTTAAACATTGTAACCATGTTTTTACAATATTATGTTTATTGTTTGTTTTATTTTCTCCTTTTTTACCCTTAATGAGCATTTGAGATCACCATTTTCATGTTTTTATTCCCAATGATATAAATAATTTTTTAGGTAGAGAAGCAAAAGGGGAAGATTTTTATGGGAGATATTAGAGATCATTCACCAAGTTAGAAGATTATGTTACATGTTTCCAAAGACACCGAACTAATATGGTCTTTGGGTGTCCATTTGCTTCATTTATTAACTTTTCTACAAAAGAAATGTAATTTTCATGTATGTGAAGCATGGGTATCTATAGTTAGTATGAGTGAAAATGAGGTATGAATGAATCTGATCCATCAGAACTCTCACGTGTGAGCATTGTATGAAGAATGGATCTTTACCCAAGGGATTCATGAGGAAATGGCTACCACTTGGGATGGTGGTGTGTCCCACGTCGGGGGTGTAGATGCCCATAGATTTCTCTGATAGGTATCAATTTTAGTTCACTAGAAATAAATCCAGGCCACTATAGTTGGTATCAGAGCGAAGGTTTTGTTAACCTTTTCAAACTAGGATGTGAAAACTTTCGTATGATCCCTACAGAAATTATTGAGTTATATATAGGGATGTCCCTTTGGGTAAGTCTATATATAAGTTAAATTTCTAGAATTATAGTAACAATTATGAATAACCAAGTATTAATCCAAAGACGTTATTGATTGAAAGTACTCCCCCATGATTATGTTGTTTTCCTAGTGTGATTTTTTCCTAACACACTATTATTTTTGGGTTTTAAAAAATTTCTGGAACTCTAAGGAACCTCATTAATGATAGATGTGATGGTAAAGAAATTATTTTCCTACTGAACACCCATATTTTATGGGATCTTGAATAAATAATCATGTTTCTATAACAAAATATCCTTATTGGATTCTAAATGACCAATGTTGGGAAATAAGTTCTCTTGAATCTTTCTTATGGAAACATCAACCTTATTTTAGTGGAACGAATGATACCCTAGTTTAAGAGGAATGGATCTTTACCGTTTAAAAGATATTTTTAATTATCCATTGTATTGAATGTGAAATGGTTATGTAGAGAACTTATTTCTTAGAAATTAAAGAGAATTTATGTATAACTTTATCAAGAATATGGGGTAACAAGATAAATTTGGCTTCATGGATTGGGTTGAGTTCATGAAATTATTTTATAGTATGTACATTCCTTGTATTATTTTTAAAAATGGTGGACTTCATTTTTTCCATCTATCTCATGGTTATGATAAGAAAATAAGGATATATTTCAATAAAAACTATAAAAATTGTGGACAAAATAAGATCAGATTTACTTTATTCTTAAAGTGTGGATGGAAACATGGAGGAAATTATATTAAGGGGATTTATATATGTTTAATGTGTGGGAAATAATGTCATTGAGCATTTTATTACCGAACTAATGGAAATAAACAAAAATCTCCAAAGTGTAAACCTCCCACAAATCAGAATTATGAGTGTAAGAAAATGGGTCATTATGATAACCAATGCCCTAATCCAAGGTTTATAGATGATTATCGTTGCTAACAACCTCTTAAGGCCAAAGACAAAGGTAAATCATACTTGATCACTATTGGTGATGTTGAGTATGAGAATGAAGTGGTGGAATGATTTTGTGTTTATGTAATGGGATTCCAAAATAGTGTTGTAAAATCCATTTTATAGTTTTATGGAACACTAGAATATCTATGTATTAGTCTATTGTGGTTTTACATATGTATATGGTATTGGTAACCATGAAAAGTAATTGAAATATTTTAGGAAAACCATATAATATGCGCATAATGAAGGGGTATGAAAATAATGAGAAGTTTGACAGTATTAATGATCTCATGACTGATACAAGGACAAAGTGATATCATGGTTTGATTATATATAATTTTTGGTATTTTTGGTGTGTGGAAAGAGTTAATTTTGACAGAATTCATGTTTTTACAAATGTTATACAATAATTCTTGTTATTATCATATTTCAAGAGAATACATGATTAAGGTATTCACATGTTTGGAATGTGATAACAAAGAACTACCTTATGAGATATGGTTGATAAATGTTATGTCTATTTAGTTCACATATTTCTAAAGTTTAATATTTTCAGTTTTTTAAGGTTTGAAATTTGGTCCATTTATGGATGACATAAGTTATATTCTGTTTTAATTTTTTTAGATAAATGTATTATCTCACTATATGTGGACTTAGGCATATTTCATTACCTATGCAAACATTTTTGTTCAGATAGATAGAATGACCTATCATTCTATTGCAAGATCTTCTAACACGTCAAGAATGACAAATTCAACTTACTTTTTTTAATTATAGATGAAGTGGAATTTTTTCAAGTCATGAACAATGATGAGATTCTATGAAAACCATTTAAGTATATATTATCAGGAAAAAATATTACACTTTAGGGAAATGATATTGAAACCCAAAAATGTTATCTTAGTACCTTCTTATCTGATGAATCATATGGTCCCATAAATCATCAATGATTTATGGCTTTCATGTTTCTAACTCTCTCCAAATATTATTCTATATGACTATCCATCATAACATAATGGTTATATTTTTCTTCTATATCTATGTTTTCACTTCACACCAATGTTATCCTATGTGGGAACCCATTGGTGAGTTACTTTGGGTAACGGTTATGTATCTAAATTTCATTTTTAAAATTATGTATTAGTATTCCTTTTTATGATGTGGGTTTCCAAGAAAGAAACATTAAAATAGTAAACCATTTATAACCCTAATGAATTTTGAGGGAGAAATTCATTTTAAGGGGATATAATGAAACACCCCAAGTATTTATGGACCATTTTTCCGAATAAATTTAAATTTTCATTTTTATCTTTCAATCCACTAAGTCAAACCATCCTTTCACACAAACCCGACTTGTCATATGTTCCACGCAACACCGATTTGGCGTACGATACACGCAACATTGAGAAGAGATTTTGTTCAATGTATAAAAGAAATTTGTTTTGATTATGTTATACACAACACCAAATGAAGATTTCACTACACACATGACTGACTTGGATTGCATTACATGCATGAGTATCCTTTCTCGATATATTTCTTTGTACGCCACACTAAGTTTCAGTAAACAACAATATATTATTAAAAAATCATTATTTAATGGGATATAAACTAGATGGTATGAATATTATTGACCAAATTTTGACTATTATAAAACATTAAAATTCATCTTATGTATTTTCTAGACATGATATAAGAACAAATTCAATTTCTACAGATAAAATAAGTATTTTTCAAAAAGTGCGGTTTACAGCCTTTTAATTGTGCATCCATTTTAAATATAGTTTTTTTAAAATTTTATATATTCTATTAGAAAAAACTAAACGTCTTATATGGAATCATAACATCAAAATCTTATTTGGTTTAATGTTTGGTATATTTCCAGATAAAATTCATATTTTAATGAATAGTGAAAAATAATGCATTTTAATTCAAAACCATCTTTTTTTCTAATTTATTTTTATAGTAAGATTACATTTTTAATTGGTTTTGAAGTGTAATTGGATTATATTTTTCATTTAATCTAATTTTTTCATGGGAAGTAATTTCACATTTATGTTGGACATAAACAGATGCCAATCATTTGATAGTCTTTACTTCTTAAAAACCCGCTTTCTGGTTTTGACAATGGGAAATAATTTTCAATTAATTAATGAAAATTATATGTTTATAATTTTTAAAAAATTATTCCATATGTGGAATTAGTGGGTCCAAATTTTGTAAAAAGGTTACTTTTTTATATTATGAATTGTAACTACGATAATTTTTACTTACCACAATTAAAGGTAAATCAGGTAAAGTGGAGTAACAAACAATATGATAAAGATAATAAAATTACCATAAAAACGGAAAAATCTTATTGGATGAATTCATGTTGACCAATATCACCTAAGAGTTGTAATTGATTCATTTAATGGACATTTTTCCTAGAAAGTGATGTGATTATAATTAAAACCAAAGAAAGTGACAACATGTCACTCTCTTATCTCTTATAAGTATAATAATTTTAATATCATTAAAAACATAATAAAACATTTAAAATAATCATTCTATAGAAATATAATGTAATTATATAAATAATGTGAATTTATTTATTATTTTTGGATATTAATTAATTACTATTAATGATTAAACAATAGTGATGTAGAAATTAATTTATTGATATAAATTTAAAATAAATGGTTTTAAAAATAATAGAATAAAAAATATATAAACTAATTAATGTGTTACAAAAATTTTATATGTGACTATGACATGTTACGGTTTTATTAAATATTTTTTCTCGAATTTATATTCTATATGGATTTTATTTAAATTAAAATAAATGAATAGTGTCAAAAATTGACACTATTAATATTTTATAAAAATAACATATTATTAAATTATTTAAAAATCCCAAAAATATTTAAGAATTAAAAAGTGAAACTTATATGTTCTAAAATTTCATAATGTTTTTAATTACTGAAAATTTACAACACACAAGTTAATATTTATAACCATTTTATATTTAGAATATTATTACCAAAAATAAAATTAAATAGATTAAATAAGGATAAATCAAAATGATAAGGTTTTAAATAAAACCAAAACGTGTTTAAATTTTATTGGTGGAGATTATTTATACCCATGAACATCTTATATTTAAAATAAATTAGTTTGGAACCATTATAAACCGAAAATAAATTTATAATAAATTAATATTTCAAAACATTCTTAAAGTCCCCCTCCCTCTAATAAAAGGCCACCACATCTATCCACTTACTCACACATTTAAAGAACCTTTAATCATCCAAATTCAGCTCAAATAAGTTTCGAACATCCCTCCATTCCTCATAGATACCACACATTGGGCATAAATCCATCTTAAGGGTACCTTTTTTGTAAATCAAAAGATGATATTTGAAAAGGAGGTAATTGTTTTATCACCTCTTTCAAAATTCTTCTTTCTTCTATTAACTATTATTATGATGTATCTATACTAAAGTAATAAATTCAGTATCTTATACATTTTGAGTTGTTATTATAATGAGGGAAAACCTTATTCCTCCTTATATCCAACCTATGAATAACAATATCGTCGCTCATGCATACGTACGACTTACCTTCCCCACGACGCTATGAGATTCACACTCCAAATTAACCCTTAAAGAATGATTATAAATTATATATAATAAAAAAGAATGAAGTATATTAAATAATAATTCTACTGTATTTAGTTGTATATATATATGTCATTTACTTTCTTTTATTCAATTTAATAAGGTGACGGAAACCACGTTCATGTGTATGTACGACCTACCGTCTCCCTGAACAATGTATTCCATTTCATTTATCTATCTATTATATATATTTCTATTATGAATATATATGATATATATATCATGTTATCATGATCTTTGTGATATTATCAAGAATAAAAAGTCAAACCACATGCGATAAAGAAAGAGACTAATACCTGAAACGTTGCATTAACAAGAAATTGTTTATAAACAAGTAATATAAAGTCATAAACCAAACATATTTGATATCATAAAAATGACTATGATTCTAGAATAATTCAATAACATTATATAAATCATTATACCGGAGGTTCAGATATATACAAAGCATTTTGGACCTAAGGTAAGGGATAATTTTTCAATCTCATTATTATCAAAGATTCTTTATTCTTAATTATTTACTAGGGTATATTTATCATTCATGACCATGTTTCCTAAATATATAATATTTTTTTTATTTTTATACTATTTTTTAATGTTAATTTTTCTTTTGGTGAAGTTTTATTTACTGGTATGGAAGAAACCTTTCTTTTTTTCCATATGATGTACTTTTTGACTTTTCTGACAAGAGTATGAGAAGAATGTTTTTTAATGGAATGAATAGATTTTTTCATCTTCATAATGACTTATTTAAAAGAAGCTTCCTATATATGATTTCATGTTTATTTTCAACTAAAAAATTTTTTCTTTTAAAATTGGGAGGCATTTTGAGAAAATAAAACATCTTTTTGAAGAAGAAAATAAAATTTTCCTCAAGAATTAAGCTCAAGTGTTTTATCAAAATTATTTTCACTCTAAGATGACAAAGGGTTACGTTTTAATCCATATTATTAATTTGATTTGATTGTTTTTATGATTGATTTATTTTTAGTAAATCCATTAATTTTATAAGGATTATGTTATGATGTAATGATGTTCTCTAAAACCCATTTTATTTCATGGTTTATGCTATTCTGAATTATTTATCTATTTTTGGAACATGTAATAATAATTTAATTATGAGATTGGTGGGACATATATCTCCCTCCAATTCATTAGGTAAATATTTATATTTTTTGAGATAGACATGATTTGATCAGCAAGTAAATCTAGTTCAGTAATACATGGCTATAATGACATGTAAATCTGGTTCAGTAATACATGGTTGAAACGACAAGTAAACCTGGTTCAGTAATAGAATTTTCCATTATGATTGTCTAGGAAACAATTCCATGGATAATAATAAAATAATATTATGTGCTTATTTGTTTTCCACAAATACATGTTTTATACCAATACTATTTTATCATGGTTAATGTTCCTTTATGATCTATGACTTACGTACTGCCAAGATTTATTTCATGACTCAAGATTTTGATATTTAAACTTCATGCTTATGTATTTTAAATTTCATGTTTATGGTTTGTTTTATGTTATCCATTATCACCCTTACGTATCATTTTACATCACCCTTTTTATGTTTCCTTTTCCCCAGGATATAAAGAAAGGTTTTTGGTAGGGAAACAAAAGGGGAAGATATTAATGGGAGATGTTGAAGATCTTTTACCAAGTTAGAAGATTATATTTCAAGTTTCCAAATACACTAATCTAAAATGTTCTTCTGGTGTCTGTTTGTGTCATTTATTATGTATTCTAAAAAAGAAATGTAATTTCTGTGTATATCAAGCTTGAGTCTCTACAGTTGGTATCAGAGTAAATGAGGTAGGAATGAATCTGATCCTTGGGAAATCTCACATGTAAACATTGCATGAAGCATGGCTCTCTACACAAGGGTTTCATGAGGAAATGGTTCCCATTTGGGATGGTGGTGTATCCCACCTAGGGGGTGTAGCCACCCATGGAGTGTTGTGATAGGTATCAATTCTAGTCCACTGGAAATAATTCCAAACCACTAAAAAATGACATAGAATGACTAAGGTGCACTGAGTATTATAAACATATGTTTCTATCATTAGTGTGTTTAAAATATTGTTTTCATTCCAACTAGACAAACTAGAATCCCTCTCAGTATTCCCTAGGCCCAAATCATAGAGTTCTTTCATTCTCTTGAATAATAAGTGGATGATCACTCAATCTTTCTCCCAAAGTCTCTAAATGTCCATTTGAAACAAATTCGAAGCTCTCTATGACATCCACATGAAGGATCCTATGGTACCCTAGAAAATTCACACTCACACCCTTGGTATCTCATGTTCTACTTAATTCCAAACATAAACACATCAAAAGTTCCATACATCAAAACTAATTAGAAAACTTATTATGATAAAAAAAACATGCTCATTTTTTAAATACTCCTACCTTAAGGTAAAACCTTTTCCAAAACCTCTTTATAAATCCTTTTAAAACTATAAAACCACTTTTATCCAATTTTTCAAACACTTTTACGACACATAGGTTATCTCCATTTTAAAAACTCACTTCAAAACATAAAATTCCATCAAAAACCCATGGATACCAAAAAAATTTTAATAAATACCCATCATTAATAATTTATATGTCAATTTACCTAACATAAACCGAAGATGATAAAGAAAAAAAGGTAATCCATGTAAAAGAACCTTAAATTGATACAATTAAATCATAAATGGTTTAAGACTCTTCATCTTTGATGAAAACCACTCTATTTAGTTAAAATAAATCCTCACAAATTTAAGATATATGAAATCAAACAAAAAACCCCTCATTATTACCATTATATTATGAAAAACCATGCGATATTTATAGATTATTGAAATTTGGGATTTTTTACCAAAAATCATCTGACAAATTTCTAACCCCTGGGCCTTATTTCTTATCCCTCTCATGTATAGACACTCTCATTGGCATTATATTTTATCCCCAATCACGTTTTAGTAGATTATCCTTTGATTTATGGGTTATTGACTTTCTCAATGTACTATTATTTAAATTTTCATTATACTTTACCCTTTTTACTCCATTTGTATTCCATTTTAATGAAATTATTAAACCCTGGTGTGGGTTGGTTCACTATAATTCCTTTCATATTATTCAAACCTTGATTATGTTTTTATAACATCAGTTATATGTTTCAAATATTGAGTATTTTATATAAATAATTTATTTTAAATCCAATCCCTAGGTTCTGATAAAAATTAATACATGAGATATTTTTAGAAATATAGTAAGGGTAGGATAATTTAGAGGATAATTTGAAGACTCTTAATGGAATAAACTGTTTGTTATATGGTGGGACAAAATCCATTAGTTTAGAAACTGGTGGATTTTTATATTATATATTTTTCCTAATTATCTAAATATATATACCTAAATGGCACTTGAAATGTATGAAATACAATATTTTCTTTATGTCAGGTAATTATATGATAGTTATTGACATAAATTTATATTTTGTAATGAAACTAGTATGTAAAGTATGTGTTTATACCACTATATTTTCATGTATGAATTTGAGCCATCATCATTTCTATCATAGAATAGTTCAAATAACATTAGAGTTTCAGATATTATTCTACTATAATTTAGTGACTGAAAAGTAATTTTTGATTCAAATTTCATGTTCATGATTTAATGTTAATTTAGTAATAAACAATTAATTTTTGGTTTACGGTCAGATATACTTAGTGAAAATACTATAGATTAATATATTTATATGAATATATCCTAAAATATTGGTAAAGTCTCAAATATATGGTTTTCATAGAAATAAATCCTTGTATAGATATTAGAAAATGGATGTGGCTATGTCACAAATGCATTATGGGATAATCAACTCGAAAAGGGTTAGTTGAGCATGGACTCAATCATCATTCTAATGCATAATGAGTGGGACTAAGATATAACATCTAGATAGACACTCACAAAGGATTTGATTTTTATAATCCCATTAATTTTATAAAAAAGTATAAGAGATTTAAGAATGATCTTAACTAATTAGGTTTGTGAACCTAATATAATAATGACCATGGACAACCAAGGGTTAAACAAAGAGAATCACATGTTAATTTAAAAGAATCATATGTTAAAAAAATGTTTCATATGGGATAACATACTATGATTAATATTTTCATATTTATTTTTTGAATATTATCAAAACCAATTTGGTTTTAGTATTTGGTTGAAACAGCATAAAAAATGAAACTCATTAAGGTTTGTTCCCAAATACCATTTTGTCCCATAACTGAATAAGGGACCATACTTAAATGATTGAAATTTCATTATATGACTATTATGATAAAAAATTGATTGTGTGTTTTACTTAGGGTAATAAGGTTGATATTTGAAAAGAAATTAAATCATTGCACTCTAATTTTTTTCATTAATGTGTGATATTTATCAATGATATTGTAATTTATTTCAAAGGTTATCTGTATTATGTGAAAAAAATAAGGATTATACATCAATAATTTTAATTTAATGGTATATAAACATATATTAAACGGTATTAATAACCATAAAATTTTATTTTATAAAAATTGTATATTTTATTTGATAAATTATTGGATAACACATGATTTAGGTATGATATATCTTAGGTCTAATATACATCTGATTTTGATATAATGATGGGTGGTTTGATTATAAAGATGTATGTAAGATAGTATTAGTAACCTTGGGATTTATAATTGATTCACAATAATTTTTTTAAGATCATATCAATTTTGGGATTATGATATATAATGAATTATTTTGACCTTATTAACTAGTGGTCAATATCATTATCAGGGTTAAATATAGATTTTATTTATTGAGGAAAATATAAATTTTGTGGTTTATGGATATAAAGATTCAAATGATTTTGGGATTTTATTTTACAGATAATGTATGATTACGGTCTATACATAATTGTGTATATGATTGTATGAATGGATATTGTTGATTGATGAAATATAAGTAACATGATATAGCTTAAGAGATTATGGTAGATTTTATTGTAGAGGGCATACCCTGAGTGATGAATATGTTATGAATACCCAAACCTACATTATTAAATGAGTAATAATTAAAATTTCAAGGGTAGAATTTATTTAATGGGGGAGAATATAACACACTGACATTTAAATATACTATTAACTTATAATATTTCCATATGTTCAGTAACTTGATACAAATTTAACACCAAAAATAAGCAAAATATCAATATATTTAGAAAAAATATAATAAGGTCAGTATAGTAATTAAATCATATATATTGAATAAGAGTTATTGAATATGATTACCCACTATAATGAATATATTTATAAATAATAGAAATTTTACTTTTGATATGAATTACATTTGAATAATTTACTTAAAGGGAATAATAAGATCATTTATTTTTTTATAAAATTATTTTTCTAAAAAATTACATTTATGAGATTAGAATTAGTATTCCATGAAAACATATGATTAATGGTGATAAATTATTTTTGATATTTTAAATTTCATAAAACTGTTTTAGTGGATAAAAGATATGAAGTAATAATAATAATATTTATTATTTGAAAATGAATTTTTCTAATAAAAATGGATTTTCATTATATTTTATGATCTAATTAAAAAATTGAATTTATGAATTTTATAATTTTAATTGTATAAGAATGAAAAAATGGATTTATAATAATGATTCTATCTAATGATAAAATTTGGGGTTTCTTTTAAAAAAATTATTTTGAGTCAAAAAATATAGTTTTGAAAAAATATAATTATCATGATATTATCATTATGTAAGGGTATCCTATAAGTTTAAAAATATTATAAGTAATAAAATATGTATTTAGGGAATAAAATTATAAATTATTTTCAAGGTGGTATTTGGTTCGATATTTCCACAAAATAATCATTTCTTTTATTTGATTTAAAATAAACAAAATATTAAATGGGAATTTATAATTTTAAGAAATTGTTTTTATATATAAATTTTAGATATAAAAACATACATTTTCCAATAACTTTTGTAAGTATTGCATACACTAATCATAATTTTATACTTCTAAACCCATTAAAATATTACTTTCTAAAATTACTTAAAAAAATTACATCAAAAGGTTGAAATTAGGTAAAATAGTTAATATATATATTTTTCATTAAAAATAAATTATAATGAAAAAATGTTCTGGAGATTAGAAAAACTATTCATAGAAATTTTTTGTATGAGTAAAGAAAGATTCATTACAAGGATGTTTAAAATGTGAATGTGAATTTAAACACATGCATTCACTCACAAAATTCTAAGAAGAAATCATGGATCTGAAAGAACCATATTGATCTCACCTCTATAATTGAACTCTTTAATAGTGAATTAGCTACCTGGTTAGCTTCTCTATAAGAATATGTGGAAATCATTATGAGTTTTACAGTGTGTTGGAGACATTAAATCCATGATGGAAAATTTCTTCATGGAACATTTCTGGAGTAGGCCATTAATATTTCTACTACCAAGGCTGAGTAAGATTCAACACAAAGAAGTTTATAACTATGGTGAACATCATATTTGTTATCACTAGTTCATCACTAACAATTCATCTTCAAGTGAACATATATTATTAATAAAGTGTAATAAGGATACATTTACAATTTCTAAATGTGTTTACAATACACAACCATATCCCAAGGGTTCAGGGTTACCTGTGGTTGCCCCATAAAAATTTACATTCAACCATTATGGGATTATGGGGATCAACATGTTGTAATTCATCAATAGAGGTTTATTACCCCTAATAGGAACACTAAACATGTTCAAAACGATATGGTTAGGAAAAAAAATTTCATTAGAACTATTTTAATTTAGAGTTATAAATGACCTCCCTATATATGGTATTGATCCACATATGAAAGGGGGGAGAATGGTTCTCAAAGTATAAACCATTACATTATCTCTATGTGTCGGTAATGGAAATAGTAAATGTTATATGTAGAATATTGCAGATTTATTCACTTTGAACAATGTTAATGATGGATGTCATCATGACCCCAATGCTTACCAAATTAAACATGCTTACAAACAATTCTTGAAAGTATTATTAGATATTATATAAGAACATATAGGTAAAAAATAAGTGGTTTATTATCTCCACATATTTAAGAAAAATATAGAAGTTTTGGGTGAGTTGAATCTGTGGTCTATATATCATACTTTGAAGAGGATTCCAGCCTCTCCAGATTCACTAGAGAAGAAATGTATCCTAACATGAACCAATAATAATTCCAAAGAAAAGGTATCAAAATAAACCCCCACCAATTAAATATAATATATAATTATTTATAAAATCACTATAGAAATAGTCATTAATTAAATTGAATGTGATGATGAGAAGAAACCCTCTCGGGTCATCCTCTTCCTGAGGAGAGTAAAATATGTGCCACCCATATCTGATTCTACATTGATATGGTGGAATCAGGAATAAGAATTTTAATTATAAGAATCAAAATTTATAGAAAAATAAAAAAATGAGTTGGAGTCCAAATGAGTTGAATACTATTAGCTAGTATTCCAACACATCTGATGATGTTCTCTTCGTACCAAGAATGAGGGAAATCTCCCATGGAGTAATGGAGGATGAGGAGTGTTAATGTGGAGGAGCTTCTAGGATAAATGAGGGAGAAAATGAGGAAAACATTAAGCATAATAGGGAAAAATGGAAAATTATCCCATTTTAATTAGTTCTACACTTGGGCTCCACTGTTATGAAAATTGTGTGTCAATCATTCAGGCCTCACTATACAAAAACATTCAACTCATAGGGTTATAGTGCATGGTCAGAAAAGATGTACACTACACATGTGAGTCCCTCCTCCTCTCTACACAAATTTTCATTGATTTCAGGATCCCACAACACTATTTAACTAATACATTATCCTATACAAATAATTAACCTGTTTTAGAGAGCACAGTTATCTATAACAGTGTTCTAACCGTGCACCCCAGGTTGTTTCCTCCTGAAACTGGGCTTTCAATTCCCAAATATTCCAAGGGTTATTTTGTAACCTGAGGTGTCTCCCAACCATAAAACTACATATATAAACCTCACTTTGATTCATTACAACCTTTATAATTCTATTTTTAATATCTTATCAAAAATCTAATCATCCAATATTCAAAAAATCTAAATTCTTTTAAAACATTCAAACTCAAAAAGCATAGGATCTTACAGCCTCCCCACCATAACACTAGTCATCATATACAAGTATTGAGATGAATAAAAATAAACAAAACGAATTACTTGGGTCATAAATTCATACAAAAATAGTTTTGTTACAATTTTGAATGCCCAATGTGATTTTATGATCCATTTTAAACATACAACACTTAACTAACAGAAATCTAAGACAATAATAATATCCAAAACTGAAACATTAATATGGAACATACCCAAGCCATGTTAAGATAAACTTCAATCACATCATTGTATGTTTATTCAAATCTGCTAGGGTACTTCATATCATAGACTCTTTAATTGAAGAGAAATTTTTATCTAGAGTACTTAAAACAATATAATTTATTATAGAAACATATCCCTAGAATACTAAAAATACTTCAATAATTGGTCTCAACATGATACACCCATTCAAGGGTGAGGAAACTACTTTGGAACCTCAATTTTATCTAAATGGAAAAATTCATATTTACCATACTAAACCTAGTCTAGAAGTATTCTCCAAGAAAATTTATAATAAAGATTTAGACTAAACTATCCTCATCCAAATGGATTGACAGATCTCGTTCCTCACTAACCATATCCCATTATCTAAGAGAATTCTGGTCAAACCATTTTGGGTCAACTATTCTCAACAACTATTGGCTTCATTATCCAAAGCATCATGAAAATACTATGATCATTCCTTTAACCCAAATAACATTAAGATCATTTACATGTTTGATTGTTAGAGCCCTTAACCGACTCATGGGATAGTTTTTTCCTTATAATCTCATATCTAAAACTATTTTCATTCCATAGAATAACATTTTAACATTCCAGGTCCAAAGCCTCTAGATCATCACAAACAATCATGGTCCTGACATCCACACCCAGACTACAACTAGGTCCATATTCAAGGCTATACCATGAATTTACCGAGAATTTTAGGTTCCATATATCCATCAGCATCAGAATTTCAAAAAGAAACATCTAATCACTAGTCACATCTTCACATGACACTTCTCATGAGAGTATAAGAAGTTAGATACCAACAAACTACAGCCCACCCTAAGATAATCCTTGTATTCTAAACATTGATATTAGTTCATGATAAACATTGTAAGATACTCTTCAATTTCTAAACATACCCACTTGATAGGATAGAAACTCCCTCACTTTTGAGCTCCAACTTGCAACATCTCTCATTCCCACTTCCGGAGAATTGTACCCATGGAAAATGCCAAATTTCAACTCATAATGAGGGGCACCACCGTCCAATAAAATATGGTGGACTACACACAATATGTATTACCTTTTACAACTCCTTATGTTCAACTTAAAAGGAACCCCTAAAAAACTATAAAATATATTAGACAGCTCGATTCATAGTTGATTATCTCTAATCATGCTCACAATGACTTTGGGATAATGGTAATGATCATATCATAGATAAGAATGCAATAAGAATCCATCAGTAGGTGCATCTTTCTATTCTAAATCCTTGCTCACATTATAAAAATCTCCATTTCCATTTAACCAACCACTAACACCATATATCTTAGAAATATGTGTCCAGGTCCATCCCCGAGTCAACCGCATAACCCCCAATTTATTTACTAGATATTCCTCATCACAACTGACTTTATTATTTCCCCCATGTATCAAGATCACCATGACCACAATATTTATATTTAAAACCCATCAAACCTCAGCCCATACCCATATGCTCACTAATTTGTCATTTTAAGTATTACCATTCATAATTGATGTGAACTAAACTCATCTTTATGCAATAGGTGTAGAAACCCATTCAACAACTCACACTCCCAAGAGTTGAATGATATGATCCCTAGATGAACATATTACATTAAACATCATCCTCATTGAACAAGAATCTCCCAATTTAATCCACTTGAAAATCAAGCATCTCCCTTATAACCTGATTTATTAAATGATGACCTATCACACATCATTGCTTTATATGATGTAATAATCAACCAACAAATCACTATTCAATAGGTTCAAGAGCTCAAATATTCCTTCTCATGGAAGACAATAATGGTAACCAAGCATTCTAGGTACTTGAAGGCATGATATGGCCCCACACTCGCCTGGTCCCTTCACCTCGGCCCTGCACTAGGGTTTCTCCCAAGGCTTCTACGCGGCGGTGGATCCTCATGGTGTCACTCCATCATCGATTCGATCCATCTCCTGTAAGTTTTCCATTTTTTTCTTTGTTTTACAATACCTCTATTGGTTTTATGTCTTTTAATCCCTACGGTTCCTCTCCTGGGGGAATCTTCATCGTTCTTCTTAGGGTTTTTCCCCTTCAATTCCCTCTTCTACCGCCTTCTTTGGTGATATGAAGATCATTCTTCTTTTCCTTGCATCTGGCTCTCTTGTGTTTCCCTCGCTCTGGTTTGCAATTCTTCTCTTTTGGAGATGGTCCTTCTCGTCACCCGACCTTTGTCTCTTCAATCATGCAGCCCAAGATTCTTGCTTCCTCCTCCTCTGCTCTTTCTACCATTCCCATCATACTAATACCCAATATTGGACTAATAAGATGGTGAACTACATGGTTTGGGATGGTGACGGTGGAGTGCATATGGATCTTAGGCTGCTCGAGTGTAGGTTTGGCGTTGTTCAGTTTCTCAGCAGCCATATTGTTCTTCTCAAACTCTGCTCTAGTTTCCTATTCCAATGCTCCTCCCTAGGTCAGTCTGGTGCGGTGGTTCTGTTGGAGGCTTTGGGATGTGCAGTTCGTATAGGAACCCATGGCCTAGGAGGCATATCCTGTGTTGGTTTCTCCAATTTTTATAGGTTTCAGATGATGTTTCTTCTGATGCATAGTGTTTTCTGCCATTTGATTACCTCGCGAGGTTGATCCTGGATCCACTTCAGGCGAGGGAGTTTCTCGGCTCAACGTGTGATGCAGTCGGTCATTCTGTTAGTAGATCTGCCATTTGATTTTAATTTCAAAAGATAAAAATGTGGAGTGTGGCGGATCAAGGCATGGTAATGGCTGTTTGAATTTTGAATTTCAAATGGTGTTTGGGGTTTTTTTAGTTTTGAACTCTGTCTGTATGGTCTGCGGTGGAATGATGGTTTCGTGTTTTTTTGGTCTTCTTTTGTGTTTTGTAAGTGGTTCCCACTCATCCTCAAGTGGTTTTTTATTAGAAAATAAAAAAGGGATCCAAGGTTACTTGATGGCATCATCATTATAATAACACAAAACATGAGCACCTCCTATGTATCATTCTCATCATGATAATACACCCAATATCATTAGTAAAACCTAATTCATAAGAACCCAAACCAACCCCCTTCAAATGATTCCCTCGATCAAGCTAAAAACTGACTTTCCAGGGTAGGAATAAAAAAATGGCCTCTTGGTCTCCCACATAGATCTACTGATCAGGTCTCATAATAGGTTCACTAGGTCTAGCAACTTATCCCAAAGGTATTTCACACAAGGACTATAAAAAGGCGAAAACAAGGGTAGATAAATATAAAATTGACCAATAATGGTCAAAACAATACTACAAGGGCTCAATTATATAGGTTTTAAATTCAAATTTATAAAGGAAAACACCCTTTATATTATATTTGAAATCTCATTTAAATGCAAATAAATGGGAACTACTAACATAAAAATAGATTTTGATGGCATCGCCTATTAGGATCTAGCTTACTGGTCCCTTATCCTATCTAAGCATCCTTATAAGGGAATCCCCCTAGAGGGTCATGGTATAAATATAGAAAGATGAATAAAATTCTTTCATCATGAATATGTATATGGTAATACCCTCTCAAGGTTTATTTCACTATAATAATTTAGGTACCCATCATCATTTCACAAGTGTATCAGACTAAATAACTTTAAAAGAATGTAGGTTATGTAAAATATCCAAGAAATCTATATGAAAAAACACAATGTAAGTTATTAGGAAAATTCAGTTAACCACACCTGAAAATGATATTCCCACAATGGGTCTACTAGAAGAGAATCAATTATTGACTAATAAGTGATAATATTATACTCATATCATCATATCAATGATCTCTTTTATACCACACTTGCATGGTTTAATTATATATAATTTTATTTCAAGGTATTTATTAAAAGGTTGTATATGTAGTGATAAGAAAATTAAAAAAATAAAACCTCAGTAACAGAACCCCGTGATGGGTCCAACCCTTAGAAACAATGTTCCCTATCATCACACTAGGGTCATTTCACCTCCTGTGCATAAGGAATGAGACATCATCATCATCATGTAAAGTCTCACTATAGATCTACATGACCTAACACCAAAAGAAAATATCAATATCAATATAATTATGTAAAATTCCACTAATAATTACCTTTGGAATAACTATTTTTTCATTAATTAAACATTAATAATTTGGCCTCAGTCATTGGGAAAAGCACACATTAGAAAAACAATAATATGTTGGCCCTAGATACAGAATATAATGCATGAGATACCTCTTTCTTCTTCCTGAAAGGATATAAAATAAATCATTATCCTCTCACCAATGGACCAAGATTAATAAACTCACACTAAATCATGAAATTTAGATCACATATGTTTCTATAATAGGGAAAATCATAATCAGATATAACATCAGAAATTAAGAACTTAAATCAAATACCCCTATAAACCAAAATATTCTCACCTGAAAAATTGTTCTCGATATAGCATAATGATGTCTTTCATAGGTTATGACCCATTCATAATACTATTTTATAAAATATCCCAAATTTTAAAACAATAGGAAAGGAACATCTCTGATACCTATTTTCACAACCTGACCCCTCCCACTCTATAAATGGTAGTTTCACTAGTGGGATATAAGGCCTCAAGTGAAACTCCCTATACGTCATATTCTGCCAACTATCAGTGAGGGCCCATGGTGTGACTATGTGGAGACTATTACATTATATATGAGCGAGAATATGAATAAAATAACTAATAATCATACCAAGAGTTAGTGAAGTAGAACACATATGTAATAATTATAAGCACAACTATAAATAATGAAAAGTATTAAAGGCCCAAATGGCCATGTAATATATATAACACTGATCACGCACTGTGACACCCATATATTTAGGATTAAATGAAATAATGAGAAATAAATGTACAAGTATATACTACCCATAATGATATATTCCACATACTAGACCCCCCCCCCACACACACATATTGATCTTATCAATCCTCCACGATCAATCATGGGCCTCAGCCTGTCCTCAACCTATAACGAATTGGATTTCTTCTTTAGTACCCTAGTGAAATGGTGGCCCAAGCTGGGTCTACATAAAAAAGAATGTTATGAACCCCTAATTTAGTCTTGAAAATATCTATTAAATTAATTTTTGGTAAATTTATTATATGAATCATTATAAAATAATAATAATAACTATAAAAATTAACTGAATTTGTAGTTATACCATGTTCTAATTTCATAAATTCATGCTCATGAAAAATGATCAGACTACTCAAGAAATAAGTTGAAATAAAATAATTTAATAAATTTGAACCATAGTTGATCATTTAATTAATCATAATGATCCACTTTACATCCTTTCAATATGTAATTGAGCTTATTATGATTCCACTAAAATCGTGTATTTCTGAGTCAACCCTTGGGTATATGATCCGAATCAAAATTACCTATTTTTACTTGCACTGGAAATGTATCTAAGAATTATGTATCATGATATGGGTAAAAATTCCTAACAATGTGATCATCCATGATCTCCTTCAGTAATTAATTTGGATCAAAAGTATCAACTGGTTATTCTGTTGATGAGGCATTGAGATAAATGTTATACCAAACAAGCCTTGTAAAATTTATTCTGATATAAAATTCCTAAGAATTGGTCCATAGGAAATCATAACATTAGAAATCAAATAATCTGTAAGGGGGAAAAATCTTAGTTCATATGGAATAAGTACTATCCTTATCCAATAGAACAACTCAATATCAATTCAATAATTGGATCAACAACCTCATCCCCAATATTTTTTGGGAAAGCTGTAATGGTGTGTCCATCAATCCTATATAGTATCATAGGAATCAATTCATCATATTTTCATCAATTATCAAAGATATAAAAATCCAATAACCATGAGAAAACTACTCACCTAAAAACCTATGGTATCGCTTATATTCTATAAAATTTTCCACCCACAGAGAGACCAAGTGTAAGAGGACTTCCAAGAACTCACAATGACCTCCTCTATAATCTATAAAAGAAGGAATCCTAGTGATAATGGATCATCATTGAACATTAACAAAAAATTAAGTGGGTATTATAAGAATGATCCTAGGTAATACCTATGAGAATTACCATTATACATCACATAATGTAAGGCACATAGGCTGAGTATCATAAAGTACCATAAAAATCAAAGTCGCATCAATAGTAACCTTGTGAAAGAAAAAATATAAATTAGTGAGGTTGGATGAACACCTAAACACATTACTGCTACCACAATTCCTTGGTATTACATGTTTGGTGGAGGTTATAAGGTGACACCCACTACCATGTCTACCAAAATAATGAAACTCATTATATGGGTTGGTCAACCATTGAGCCACCCACTAAGGTCCACTAAATAAATACATGAAGAGGTACCCTTAAAGGATCCTCACTGTCATAATGGAAGTGGATGAATCCCTCATGGGACACCTAGAAATGGTATAAGAGTAGAGGAATAATCTATTATAGAGTCATAATATAAACTATTAGGCCACAAAATGATTCAAGCATGCATGGGTTTTTGGTTTCCCATATTGTCATAAATTTTAATAATCCATTTTAATTAATTAACATGTAATTGAAATAAATTAACACAGGAAGCATATCCCTCAAAGGAAATCCCTAGGAAAACCCAAACTACCATAGAAATGCATAGATAACATACGATAGGAATGATAGACCACAAACCTTTTTTGAAGCGTTCCATGTCTATCCAAGGGACGACATCACCTATCAAGTCCAGTTCATGCTCTTCCAAGACATACCAGAATTTGGTCTCACATCCAACCACCAAAAACTAGTTAATTATAATTACACTATAATTAATTAATAAACACAACAATATATAAATAAATAATAAAATTTAAAAACAATGGCATAAATCTCAAAACCTCATTAGTCGATCTTGATATATATGAACCCCAAACTAACTCTCGCTAACAACTTGTGACACATCTCTAGCCATGATTCAAGCATAATCCATAAGAAAAAACATAAAAAACTAAAAATTAAAAATTAAATTTAATATTTAAATATGTATAGATTCACTACAATAACATACCTTAGGGAAATGAAACATAGTGAAGATAAGATAGGTATATGGGTTATCATCTTCTTAAACAGAGAGAGATCCTAGTAACCCATATCCGATTTTTCCTTGATTGGGTGTAATCAGAAATAAAAAACCTTGTCATAGAAACCATAAGTTTTAGTAAGGTGAATAATAATTCAACATAATCAAATAGACTTTTCTACATAACTATTGGCTTCTAATGAATCAAACTACATTTGATTTCAACAAATAATATGGGATATCTTTTATGGGGGTTAGGAGGAGGAGGACGGAATGAAGGTAGGAGATGCTAGGTGAAATGGGGGAGAAAAGGGGTTAAAACACTTTAAGGGTATGAGGGTAAAATGTTAATTTTTTCTCTTTTAATTAGGCTCAATTTTAGGCTACATGATTAGGAAAAACAAATTACCAACCCTATGGGATTCACTATCTGAACACATTCACCTCACATGGTTACAGTGCATGGTTAGGAAAATAGAATGAAAATTGTGTGAGTCTCTCTACCCTATAAACCCAACCACATGTCTTACTAGAGACCCTAACAAGTTTTAACTAAGTTTTGTTCTTATAAAAAACTTTCGTGCTTTGGGGTGCATGGTTAGATCAAACAGTGCATTAATTGTGTACCCCATGATGTTTCCTCTCGGAACCTGGTTTTCGATGTCAAAAGCTTCTGCAGCTTACATAGGCACCTGAGGTACATCTTGCGACTCAAAACACATCTAGAAATATCACTTTAATGCATTAAAAATCAATATAGTTTTTTAAATCATCAATAGAAAATCAACCCATCTAGTAGTTTAAAATTTCTAATTCCCTATGAAATTTATAACAAGAATAACATGGGATCTTACTGGAGAAGTGATCTTAGAATGGATGTTTTCTAGGTATAAATTTTTTACCTTACCCAAAAATAGGTTCTCTCCAAGATAGGTAAGGGTATGAGATCCTATCATCACTCCAAGAGTTATAAAAATTTAATTTTACAAAAAGACATTAAATCCATCCCCAAATACAATACATTATTTTTTCCAACATATTTCCACTTTCTCAATGTGTCGAAATATTATTTTGAGGTAGTAAATAATTATATTATAATCTTTTTGAAATAAGAGGATTCTATATCTGTATAAAATGAGTGAGGCGGTAAAAAGCCTACTTCCTTCCTTAATATTATTTTTGAGACCCACCTATGAAAGGGGGTAAAAAGAACTCCCCCACTGTACTTTTTCACTTTTTTGAGGCATTGATATTGGAATAGAAAAATTAAATTATTTAAAATGTTATAGGTTCTTCGAAAAGTTCACTTCTCTCTAATTATATAAATTAAACACTTCCTATACTAAATACTCACCATTAATTTGAATTTTTCCTAAAAAAACTTCCAAATATCCCCTCCTATTAAACTCTCCCAACTCCAAAACCATTTATTCACTATTAGTTATCATAATTCCTTTATTTAAAAGGATAATTTCTAGTGAATATTCAAGTCCCTGATGTGAGTATCCACTTTTTATTAGGGTTTCACTATTATTTTTACTGTAATAAAATTCTCAAACAACATCAACGTAACAAAATATGTATCATTATTACATTAACATTTAATTATTTTAGTTAAAAATACTTATTTATTCCATTCTATCCACCAAAAGAACATTACATTGATCGTCCATACTTTCTAACTCCCACCTCATCGATGTGATGTGGTTCATTTTACCAAAACTCATCCAAAAATCATTTTAAATAATATATTTTATTAATAAATATTTTTTTCTATGTAATTAATACAATTTCTTATGATTATTTTTAAAATACTTCATTCATCTTATTTATGAGAAATGGAATTATTAATCGTGTGAATAACGGACTACCAAATAAACAACCAATGGATTTCATTTGTCATCACCAAACATATTGGATGGATTTATTAATTTATTTATTAAGGATATTTGTTTTTTTTATTTTTATGATTTTGAGTATTTTAAACTATTATTATCTAAATATATTCCCTTACTCATGAAAATATTATAAAATGTTACCCTTTAGGGTGGTTTTACCACCTATATGAACAAAATTATGATTTCTTGGACATGAATGATTAAGGGTTTTTTTATAATGATAATATCATGTAATAAAAATAAATTTAACATATATTAATTATTCTATAGATGTGTTTTTTAATTTTTTTTAATATTTATTAACATATCATGTTTCAATTGTTAAAGATGACCAAACTAGTTCATTGCATTTTCTATTTTCACAAACCATATTTAGTTCTTTCACATAATTAAAATTATACATATATTATAATAGAAAAAACATATTATTATGTCTTGAATAATTAGGGAATGTTGAAATTTAAACCACTTATTATTAATAGACTCTATCACTATAATATTTGAATGAGAAAAACAAATAAATGTTTTAACTTCTTTTAGTGAAAAAAACATAACTAATTAAAATATTTTTTATCAGGAACTATAAATAGTGTATAAATAGGGTAATATATTTTAATAATCCATTTAAGTAATTAATTAGGAACATTATTTTCATTATACAAGAGGTTAGATCATGGTAGAGTGTGAAATAATATAAAGTAAGGGTTTTCATCGCAAATTCTTCTTTTTGAGACATGTCTAGTATTTAATCCAAATATATTTTATTTGGTGTATATACTTTCTATTTGAGATACAATATCACGATTTATACAATAATTATGGTATTTTATGTTGAATTATAGGCCCTCTATTTCAAGGGGTTTTGATTCAAATGTTTATAACCCCCTTAAAGGTTTTCTTGGTCTCAGTTACGATTCATTGATACATAATACATTTTGTGCACTATTTTTCTTCATATGGTGTATTCACTACCTAATAGATATATTTTCATTATAATATTTTTATTCAATTGGATTTACTAGATAAATACTTTTCTCCTTTTCAAGTGGTTTTTGATTCATTTGTTTCACTTGCAGTATGATTTTTTTGGTAAGTCAACTTTCATTCATTGAGTTGTGATAGTTCTCTTGAACTTATTTCATATAAGTATGGTGAATTATACCATTTTATTATATTTTGTGGTATTCTTTTATTGTTAATATTTTTACTAGATAAAACACTTTTTAAATTTTTATTTCATTGTGGAGTATGTTTCTCATTAAGGATACTGATAAATAAAATATCTTTTCATAGGGTTATGATGTTCTATATAAAATATTTATTTTCCTTTTTTGGGTTCTACCACCCTAATATTTCATAATATTTCATTTTATAAAATTATTTGGGAAAATTTTGTTTTAATAAAAAAATATTTTTATTTTTCACTTCTTACAATGTGATTTTTGAAAAAAGGCATTTTGAAAAAAAAAGGTTTTTCCAATTCAATGGAATATGTTTAATCGTCGTCTACACATTTCTCAAAGATAAACCTTATGTTCTTTAAAGTCAATATTTTTTAGGATTATTTAATATTTTATAGATTTAAAATATTTTTTACTTAAGTTTTGAAGAATATATTTTCAAGTGGATCATATCATCATATTTTAGGTCAATGTTGAAATTACTTTCTAAAGGACATTTTATGATTAAATTACATTCCCATTTTCATTTTAAAAAATATTTACCCCAACAGGGTTTGTGTTTATTTATTTATAATCTGGTATATATATTTATCTTTTGGGTGAATGAACTCATGGTCCAAAAAAAATCCAATTCATAATCCCTTCTTGTGTGGAATCTTTCAATAATTATTTTTCTATGATGTTTTTAATATATTTCAATATAATTCAATGTTTAATATATTAACTGGGGTTATATTCTTTTAAATCTATCTTCCTTCATTCTTCATATGGGTTTTGATCATTTTTTTCATTTTTTTAATTGGGAAATGTATTGGAATACCATATATTGAAATTTTAATATGGATGAATATTTGTAAATTGACTATATATTATTTAACTATCAAACTGCCTTTTAGAATGATTTATGATCTTGTTATATATTTTATTGAAATTTATAAATGTATTTAAATTCATAATGATTATTTAATAATAAAATAAGTTAATCATGTATTAACATATCATATTCTCAATTATATGGATTGCCATGTTTTTATTTAGCTAAGATTAATTGGAGAATATTATAAAATTTCTTGTTGAATCTTATGGTGAATGAATTAGAATTAATCAGATGGTGGGTGGGGCCCAAAATTATATAGTCTCTTGATACATCAGTGGGTCTCATGAGATAAAATAACATTCATATTTGTGTATAACTCTTCTAATATCGGTATAGTGTCCTAGAAAAAGGCATTGAAAACATTATTTTGAGGTTCAACAATATGCATTCCTTCAATATGAGATAAATATTATTGATATCCTTGTTTTAATTTTTTTTAAGAGGGATATAGTATGCTCTTAGTTTAAATTAATCAAGTAATTATTCATATTAATTATTCCATCCATTTTATGTAAACCATTCTTAGGTTTTGATAGCTTCATTTATATGTTCCCCTTATTGGTCATTTGATCACACTCTTTTTTTATGTTTTAATTCCCCAGGTTTTGTATAAAAGTATTGTATTTGATAATTTTAGAATGATATTAGGTGTGGAAAAATGTTTGGGATATTTTTAAGACTCCTTATAAATTAATTAGTTTCTTATGTAGTGGAAAAAATCTATTTTTTGGTAAATACATGGTTTTTTTAATTTTATGTTTTATCGTAGTCTTTTAAATCTATAAACCTAATATCTATTTTTAATGTATGTAATGTAATATTTTCATTAATTCATGTAATTATAGGATAGTTATATCCATAAATTTATAACTCACATTAATGGTAGTATGTAATGTAAGTTTTTATAGCACTAGATTCATGAGAGTGGATCTTGGGCACCACATAAGTGGCTCAAGAAGTTTGAGGATGAGATCAGTGGTGGTTGTCTTTTATAAGTATGGGGAGTGCCTCCCATGGAAAAAATATAGTATTTACATAATATAAATTATGTTTCATGTACAAGTGGAACAAAATTCATACAACTATATTCAAGGATATATATATATAAGTAAAAAATTCCCACCGAATAAAATTTATACTAGTTTTGGTGATGTTTTGACCCTTATCAATTAGTTTTATTCTCCAATTAACACTATTTAATGATTATGATAATAACCTGAAATTTACACATTATGGGTCATAAAAGTTACTATAAATGGATAATTAACCAATAAGTGGACAATGTTTAATATGATAGTCTATATACCATTAAAATAGATAAGGAAATGTTTAATATAAATTTTAAATCATTTAATAATATATTATTTAAAATAAAATGAAATTAAATTCATTTTTAGTATAATTCACATAATTGATTTTAAAAAATATGAAGATAATAATGTAGTTAATATATAAAAAATTAATACATCACTAATATATTATTTTTATCTTAAAAAGTCACGTAATTCCATAAATCTACAAAAAAATATTAATTTTAATCTTTTCAAAATCATTTACTTGTGTTCCATACTACTTACAAAAGCATTGTATTAGTGTTGTGTAAAATTTAAGATAATTATTTCATCACTAAAAATATAAAAAAAAAGTACGTTAAAAAATTTCTATTCAAAATGTAAAGAAAATTTTAGAACAACTCATAACCTTTTGTATACCAATCATAATGAATTATATATAATTAAGGATAGAAATAGACATCTTGGAATTTTCCTTTACTTAAAAGAATATAATGGTCTTTGTCAAATAAAAATTGATCCCAGGTGTCATATATTAGAATATTTAAATCATTTTGTTGAATTAAAGACATCCAATAAAATTTAAGAAATGTGTATGGATTATTTTGAATCCATATTGCTTAGTTATAACCTTGTTCAAAATATATTACTCTTACTATAGAGATAATGTTATTAAACAATTTATTATTCATTAAAAACGAAAATAAATATGAGCCATTTAAAAAAATTAAACCTCATAATAAAATATATGAATTATATTTTTAAATAGACACATATTATAAGTGGTGTAAATTTATTTTAAAATAAATGTGAAAATGTAATGAAAATAGTTTTTTAGAAAAAATGTGTTTTAAGCCTAAAAATGTTCTTATACCAAAATAAAACATAATTTTTATTCCTATGAAATTTATTTGATTATTTATTATAAAATGATATTATTTTACTCTAAGATCAAATTCAAACATAATGGTACTTGTGAATTACTTGATTTTATAAAAATAAGTGATTTTTTAAAAAAATTGATTTTTTCACAATTCACACAAAATATCAATTATTTCATAAGAATATAAATAATTAATTCCAAGACTATAATGATATATGGATTTCTAAAGTTATATAGATTTTTAAAAAATAAAATTTCTATTATACACATTAACTAATTAAAATATTCAAACACAAAATGCAGTAAAACCCACTTTTGTGTAAAATTTATTCTAATGGAACAAAATTAAATTAATAATTATTTTGTATTATTTTATAGTAATTAATCAGTAAAATCCATTACATCAAATATATATGCATTTTTTATATAATGTGGTTATTTTTATTCATACCCACAATCCCAATGACTTGGATATACTATCCATATTTAAATAATATTATTCTATAGTTTGAATAAGCTTAATGATGCTTTTTGCACATGATATAAAATGTATTATTATATTTAGAATAAAATATAAACTAAAATATTGGGGTACTGTTAGAAATATAATATCTTTTTCAACGAATAGGAAATAGATTCATCATTACTGAAAATATTATTTCTTGGGATGTCTCCATCACATTGGTAAAACAACTTTTAAAGTATATTCTACAAGTAGATACATGATTTATATGTAGATATAATGTGTACATAGTGAGAGTGGAATATAGAATCTTTCATTACTTCATCTAAATGAAATTTGGAAGAAATGTTTTCTTTATTTTATCCTTAGATACCTCACCAAAGAATTTAGAAATGTTGTGGGTATAGATTCTATCAATCACCAATAATTTAGTCCTAATTAATTTTTTACATTAGAATTTAAACCCCTATTTTTAATAAATATATAATTTTTAGTAGATTTACCCTATAGAGTACTATATATAGTTATAGAAATGGAACCTCAAAAATTAAATCAAATTAGATTGTTATATTAAACAGCATTATATTCTAGATGAATTTATTTAATTCTATATTGATTGTCTATACAATGAAAATATAATGGGGAAAAATATAATTTTAGATTTCCTATCTCCTCTATACCAATGGTTCTTACCTTATAGAAATAGGGTTTATTCTCTTATCCCCACACATGGATTGATGTACATGGGCATTTATGATGTAATGTTGTTCGGGGATTGATAGTCATATATGCTCCCATAAGTCTATTATCTCCCTTACCACCTATGGAAAATGTTGATGTTTCATGTGTTTTCTAAAAGAATCTGGTTTTCTAACATTACTTTTCAATTATTAATTTTTATGTGCTCTCTACAAAGATTCAGTGGGTTTGAGTTCACCCTTTGATGAATTCAATCTATAAGGATTCATCTCCTCACTGGGAATTTTCCAATCTATGTTGGCTATCAATCATCCTAAACCATGATGGTGTGATTTTTACCTATTCTAAATGCCATATCACCATAGTTATGCTAGATGGGAGTTAAAATTTTATGATATGGATCTTTCATTCAGGAGTTATCGACCTCAACTATTGAAAGATCCTCCCTTGGTATATGGAATGTGGTGGTGGGACTGATTGGATTTCGTGATGATGGAAAGAAAAAGAGAGGTTTATGTGAGCCATAAGGTTGAACGACGATTGATTATTGGTTGTAATATCTCATTAATCTAGGAGAACATTAAGTTGTGATGTATTTTCTATGTTTTTCGGGATGAAGATGTAGTTATTGGATGTTGGTCCCTTCTAGTTCGTCAGTCCATTGGGGCCTCCATTCTATCTTTTATATGTAATGTAAGAACATAGAGGGTCTTGGTTTCAACCCAAAATATTTTTTAGGAATCAAAAACATGGTGACATGTTTGTAACTATTAGGGGACATCCCTGAAAGAGGCATGAGTTTTTTGAAACCGGTCATCCATCCATATATCTACTATTGTGGAAAGGATGGGTTCCCATCCATGTGTGCCTTTCATAATGAGACTATGATGATGATGTAGAGAAAATTTTAAGTGGTGTTATGAGATTCCGTGTAAGAATCACTATGTGGGTTACTTTAAAGGGAGATATGTGTTCTAACACTTTTAATTCGGCCTTCCTCCCAAACTCCATTATCTAATGAAGGGGTTCCCTTTCGTGGTTCATCATTCCAGTAAAATGCATTAGCTTTGGTGTGGGGGGAACATAGTACTCATACCTAGTGTCATAGGTGATATAACTCTAAAAGGGGGTGTTGTGACATATGAATATCAGTTTTAAATGATATAGGCTTCACAAGAAAGGGGATCCCTTGTTTTCAGCCTTTGGGTCACCTAGCTTATAAGACCTTTTTTCCTCTGGGAATACAGATCCTGGAATGGGTTCCCTTTTAACACAAATAGTTGATTTAGTTTTCATTTCTTAATAAAATATAACTTGGATCCATCTTTGTAACAACACAGATCTTCTTTTTGATGTATGGTTTCTTCTTTTCTTTTTTCATTTGAGTTGTTTTTGATAAAAAAAGGGAAAACTAGACAAGAAATGGATCATACAGTCACACATGTTGATTTAGGATTACACTCCATGTAATCCTATATACACGTTGTGTAGTTTGACTGTGTATGATGGGAATACATGGTGGGTGTGCATGTCAGAATGGAAAAAAGGAGAAAAATAATCAACACACCATTTGATTCATGGTATATGTCATGTGGTAATATAGACAGGTCCTGGAAAATAAGTTAGAGGAAGTTAGCTTCTAAATGAACAGTAAGATGATATACATGTCATTTATAAATACTTAAATGATATATAATTTGGGTTTTTCTCTTAAAAATTTAATTATCCTCGTTTTCTATCATTTTTTATAGAGGAGGCACCATGTTCAGATAGTAGCAATGCTGGAAGGGGTCTGGTTCCGGATTGAGCACCAAATTCTGTTTCGATCGTTTTTAGTCCTGATTAAACCCAATATGTGAGTGATCGATTACTCATGAACCTTTCCTGGTGATTTTATTTCTTGACTATGTTATTTAAGGTTAATTAAATATCCTTGTTTCATAGATCTCTACCATTCTTGCTTGAATTAGAAGTCGAGACTGGATGGGGAGAATCATACTACGACTTGGTAGATGGTCTCGTGTTAATTATTTGAGGTCAAGTTGTTTATATGTGTTGTTTTTTCGTGTGGCCATGTTTATGGTGTCTCTTGATTGAGAATTTGACCCATTTAAATACATAATGACATTAGGTAATTGAATAAATTAATTTAAGCATTTTTAGGCTTGTTTAGTTTGATTAAGGGCCACCCCATGGTGTGTTTTCCCTCGGATGACCATTGTTTGGCTGTTTAGCCAAGGATGATGATGGGATGGGCATTGATTTCCTCTTGAAGGGTTATTTTAGAATGAAATTTTTTAGATAAATGATTCCATGTGAATATGATAGTTAAGCTTAATATAGTTTAATTCACATTTTAGTCTTATTATATAATTTTTCCCACATAAGATGTTATTTAGTTAACCATGTAATAGTATAATTTACATGTGTTGATTATAATATCCTTAAATGTTGATACACCAGGATTGGCCAAGAATATGTTTAAATGTAGATATGTCAGGCTTGGACCTGATACGTGTTGGAATGCTGATACAACAGGCTTGTCCCTGGTTATAATATGCTGAAATGCTGATACACCAGGCATGTCCCTAATTAGAATATGTTTAAATACTTATACATAATTCTTGCACTTGAGACATATTAAAATAGAATGACTGACGATGTGACTCCTAATCAAAAGCACAAGATTGGATTTGGTCTACACTTCTCTGTGTAGATAGCATGTTGAGGTATCTATTTTGTTTACTTTATATAGGGGATTTACATGCTTAGATGATTCAATGAATTTTAATTGATTAATAAACATTAAATTAATTCAAATAAATTATAGTACTTGTAGTATTGTTTAATTTTTGTACCTTCAATTTTACTAAATTTCACTACTATACAATAATTTTTCATATACTCACTGATAGATTAGAACCAACCTTTGGTGGTTACCTATGGGGATATTTTTATCACACCCTATTTTGGTATTGTTTTGGGCCCAAATAGACTATATTTCTGCATGGGCCGATAGGGGAAAGTCTCCATATACTAATACTTGATTGCTGCATACGAGTTGGAGAGCATGGGACCAATCCAAGGCATGTGATGCTACTGAGTTTCATTTTTTTTACAGTGAATTGGTATTGTATTGTACTTGATTGTAGTGTATCCAATTTTCACTATTTTCATATAACATGTGACATGGTACCTAATATTGATATTATATTCCTTATAGTTATACTAACTTTCAGTCTTCTATCGTTTACTTCAGTTACATATTTTTTACTGCTTCCTCTATAGTTATTATTTATTCTATTGTGTTACACTATGCCTATGAGGGAATATTTTCCAAAATATCAAACTCTAGGACCTCGTTGTTATTCAATAGCCTCTACGATTTGGGGAAATGAGCTTGTGGCCATGTGGTCAACCGGGTATGGGGCACGAGTTTAGTGACTTCCGGACTCGGGACATTACAAAGTGGTATGAGAGGATTTCTTTTCTAGTTTTTCTTACTATTTGGAGACAATAATCTATGGTATGAAAGATATGGAATTTACTAATTAGCTATGTCTGGTAGTAGCTACCACGTGAATAGGAAAAATCAAATTACCTCAAATTGAATTTTTCTTTTGATTCTGAGTTGTTACAGTTGATTTGATTTCACCATTGGGTGATGCACATGTTTTGTATTGTTATTAATGAAATTATTGTGATTGTATTTTGTTTATACCTGATGAGATGAGGGTATTCTATCTCATGCATCATATAGACACTTGTTAGAATCAAATTCCATGCATTATTCCATACCATCAAGGATGTATTAGATATTTCATGTTGTTTTGATAGATGTTGTGCTAGAGATGCATATTATTGTGATAGTATCTTGATAGATATTCATGTTGTTTTGATAGGTTTATTATTATGTGATATGGTCTAAATATGATGGATGCCAAACTTTCATCTCTAAGGTGTATGGGCCCTCTTGGATTGGAATTTGGTGGATCATGATTCATCCTTTTTTATTGAATTTTTCTATGATATGCTCTTCTTGGGTGTCGAACCTTTATTCATGGAAAGTATGGGTCCTACAGGATCCAAATTTGACATCCCAACAATTTTTTTTTCTAATGAATAGGGGTTTTCTAGGAAATATAGAGGTTATGTCCTAAAACACCATGTATACATGGTTTTTAGTTTGTCCAAACATTCCATGTGTTCTTCCTATTTGGGGAATAAGGTGTTCCATTTTTTAAGATGTGCATGATGTGTATCACCTATACACACCTTGTAGTATCTAACCATGTAAAGGGCCATGCGATAGGAAACATGGGCTCTTGAAGCCTGATCATAACACCCCGTGTACATACGGTACACGTAGTGTCGTCTTCGCTGGAAAACCCCATGTAGACCTGACCATGTGGGGGAGTAAATAGCTAAGAGGGAAGGCATGTGTACATGTCGTTTGTGGGTGGAACACGTCTTGTACCTGGGGTTGATACACACCTAGTCATGCGGTAGCACATGAACATGTGACGACATAAGTTTACATGCCATGTATTATTTTTTACATGTTGTATAGTCCCTATTTCAAAATATTTAGGATATCTGCATGTTTTTTTCTTGGAAATTTTTAATGGAATCCTTGATAATGATTTTTTGACTGAGGTGTGTTCTTGACCTTGTTGATTTAGGCCGCCACAACGACTACGATTTGTATTTTATGGGAGCAGTGACAACCACACTCTAGAAATGGTAGGCCATCAGAAACCGATGGTTCCTCCGGTTGTATCGGATGTGGATCCAGCTATTATACCAGACGCAGGTGCAGATGCATGGTTATGTGAAGGATTTGTGAGGTTCATGCGGACCTTTCAGGGAGCACCGCATGGTGACACATCTATGGAAGAGCTGACACGTATCCTCTAGCAGTAGCAACTACTTAATGTTTTAGGGAATGGTGGGCTATAGGCTGCGGAATCATGGTTGTAATCAGTATTGATTATCTTCGAGCATCTAAAGATGCCTCTCAACAGGAGGGTCAAGCTCACAACATAAATGATGTGTGATTATCCCAAGAGATGGTGGGATGTTATCACATAGGTAGGGAGTCATCGGGATATAACATGGGAATACTTTCAGGAGTCCTTATATGATTATTATTTTCTAAAGACACTAAGGGTCGACCAAGCCCAAGAGTTCATACACCTGGAGCAGGGCACACTGTCATTTATGAACTATTCTTCCCTCTCTACTGAGCTTCAGTGATTTGCACCTATTCTGATGGGTTATTACATATCAAAATCTAGAAAATTTGAGGATGGTATTAGGTTTGACATCCAATCATAGTTGAATGCATTCAGGTTTCCTTTTGTCTTTGCTATTGTGAATCAGGTGCTGATTACGGAGTGCCACATACATGAATCTAGGGGTGTGAGCCAGGGAAGTTCATCACATCGATCTGGTACTGTATCAAACAGAATAAAAAAGCATCATATGGATATTTTTCATGGTGATAAGAGCATTCAAAACCTTTCTTCCGATATCCAGGTTAGGTGCTACTAGTGCAAAAGGATTGGGCATACTAACCCATATTGCCTGATGGACTTGGCTAAATGTTGAGCTTACGATAAGATGGTCCATTTACAGCAGTTTTGTAGGATGTTTCTACTAGTATCTAGTGAGAGAGGGTATGCACAAACTCCACATTTAATAGTGGGATAAAAACCTTCTCACCAGTCTGGGAACTAGAATATGGTAGGTCGTTCTGGTCGATGGGGTTTTCGTGGTCGAGGTAGTAAAACCCCAGGATCTCAACAATAGCAGGGTGGGTCATATCAGGGTAGTCAGGTTGTGTCATAGGGATATGGTATAGTTCAAACATATATAGTTCAATAGATCCAACAAGATTAGGATCCTAGAAATTTTACTATCATAGATACTATTCCAGTCCCCTCTATTTTATCATCTGCACTTTTCGATACACGAAATTCACGTAGTTTTATATCTATCATTGTTTTGTAGAACCTTGGGATATGTACCTTTTCTGATAAAGATGTTATGACACTAGATAATCTGTTTGGGATTAGAACAGTACGTGTGCGTCAGTGCAAGGATTCCCCCATTCAGATTGGTGGGTGTCACTTTCAATAGAGCCTCTTTGTATTAGAGATGACGGGATTTGGTTTCATTCTCAGAATGGATTGGTTGGTCTTTTTTCGAGGATTTTTTGATTTCTCTCACCGCACAATGAGTTTCACATCACCATAGGGTAGAGAGTTTCTACAAAAGGGTGATTAGGATGTCCAGGAAAGCCTAGCTAAACCTGAGCAACATTGTCTAGGAAGGATGATATCCTAGATTGCGAGTTTATAATTGGATTATTATGGAGCATGTATGTAAGATTTCCCTCCACCGGTTGATCGTTTCAAGTATGTTTTTCCCATATGACTTCTTAGGTTTACCATAGTTCGAAGAGGTGGAGTTCACTATAGAGCTAGTTCCAGGAGTTGCACTGGTATCCATTCCTCCTTATTGGATGGATACCATGGAGTTGCAAGAGCTCAAGAGGTAGTTGGAAGATCTAGAAGCTAATGGTTTTATCTGACCCAACACTTCTCTTTAGGGTTCACTATTACTTTTGCGAATAAGGTGGAAGATACCTTTAGGATTCCCATACACAATCGGAAACTGAACCAATGGACAATTAAAAACCAATAACCCTTTCCATAGATAGATGAACTGTTTGATCATATTTGAGGACATCGAGTGATCTCAATGAGTTACATGAGGTTAGGATATCACCAGGTCCATGTTCGACAGGTATACATAACTCGAACTGTATTTCGTAGTAGGTATGGTCTATATGATTACTTGGTTATGTTTTTTGGTCTCAGGAGTGTGCTAATAGTTTTCATGGTGCTGATGAATCGATTGTTCCATCCTTACTTGGATTCTTTTGTGGTAGTCTTCATGGATGATTTCTTGGTATACTCTAACAATCGACATGACCATTCCATCCATCATGATATGATATTGAGTACATTGAGAGAGCATAAATTATATGCTAATCTGTAAAAATTCCACTTTTGGATGGAACAAATTCACTTCTTGGGTCATGTTATCTCATAGAAAAGAGTATTAGTAGACCCAAAGAATATAAGAGCAGTAGTTTCCTAGGATCTTCCAAAGAACGTATTAGAGGTATAGAGTTTTCTAGGGCTACATGATTACTATATGCACTTTATATAGTACTTTTCACGCTTAGTAGTTCCACTATCAGGCCTTACAAAGAAGAGGGAAAAGTACCTGTGGACATATTCCTGCAATTCATAATTTCATGAGCTAAAATGGAGGTTGACTTCAGCACCAATACTAGATTTTATAGAGATGGAAAAGAGGTACACTATTTACTATGATGTGTTGGGTATTGGGCTATGAGAAGTACATATGCATAGAAATGGAGTTGTTGCGTACAGGACTCGGTATTTGAGGCCCCACGAGAGGAATTTCCCAACCCATGATATCGAGTTAACTCTGGTTGTGCATGCTTTACGCGGTTAGAGACATTATTTTTTGGGAGAGAAACTTGTGGTGTACATTGACCACAAAAGTCTCAAGTATATCTTTACTCTCTGTGATTTAAATCTGAGATAGTGAAGTTGGGTGGAATACCTTCATTCGTTTGATTTTGAGCTTTCCAATAACATTGGAAAAGGCAATGCATAGGATGATGCACTGAGAAGGAGGACTCAGATATAGGTAGTGTAGGAGTCCAGTGGTGAGTAGAAGATTATGGATTTATTCTATAATATGCATTTATATGGTCACGATAGTTAGGGATAGACTTATCTTTCATCCTTGTTCATTGCCTCTATTCTATTGGATATAGTGAGGATGAGGCAGCTATCAGATTCTGAAGGCCAATTTCGACAGGAGAGTGTGGCAGGTGAGGACCCTCCTCCGGGGTTGATGATAGGGGAGGATGAAGTTCTGTGTATCCATGGATGTTTTTGGGTTCTAGGGGATATACATAAGGTGATTATGTAGTAGTTTCAGGCTTTATCTTGGGCATTTCATCTCAGTTTCACCAAGATTTACTGTGACATACATTGTTAGTGCTACTGGGCGGGTATGAAGCGAGAAGTAGTTTGTTTTGTTATGTGGTGTTCCACCTGTCAGCAAGTGGAGGCAAAAAATCTGCATTCAGCTACAATTTTATATTAGTTACCTATTCTAGAATGGAAATGGGATGTTTTCACGATGGATTTCATGACGGGGTTACCAAACTCTCCTAGAGGAAATGATGTTGTGTGGGTCGTAGTTGACGGGCATAAAAAGGTCCCTCACTTCTTTCCAGTCAAGGAGACATTCGGTGTTAATGAACTTGGAATGTTGTGTATCCGATAGGTTGTAAGAATTCACGGGGTCCCTCATTATATCATTTTAGATAGGGATTCCCACTTTATGTCATGTTTCTCAAATAGTTTTCAGAGGGATCTTGGTAAATAGGTGTTTCTGAGCACAACATACCACCCTCAGACTGATGTCCAGTTAAAGCATACTACACAGGTACTAGAGGAAATGATGTGTGCATGTGCCATAGAATTTGGGGTATCTAGGTAGAAGCATATTCTAATGGTTGAGTTCGCCTATAATAATAGTTTCCATGCTACTATTTAGATAGCGCTATATGAGTCTCTGTAAGGGAGTTCATGCCGATCACCCTTGTGTTGGCTGGAGACAGAAGAGGTGCTATTTTGGGACCTCGTCTAGTCCAAGAAACTACTGAATATGTCCCCTTGATTCTGAGATAGATGGCTACTGTGCAGTCTCATTAGAAATTATATGTTGATTTTTAGAGATGACCTTTGGAGTTTGAGTTTGGGGATCAGGTTTTCCTTCATTTCGCTCTGTGGTTGGGACATAATAGGATCAATAAACATAGTAATCTTTCACCAAGATATGTCAGACCATTTAATATTCTAGAGTGAGTCAATTCAGTTTCCTATCGGTTGCAGTTAGCTAAGTGGCATTGAGCCACGCATGATGTCTTCCATGTATCACCGCTACGCCACAGTCATTCAGACTCGTCTCATGTTTTTCAACCTAAGGAGGTTGAGATTTAGGCTAGTTCATACTTTGAGGAGCATCAGATTCGTATAGTTGATAGGATCACGAAAGTTATCTGAGGTTAGTCAGTTTCTCTTGTATGGTTTTTATGGAAGCATGGTTGAGTACAAGACAAGACTTGGGAGAGGGAGGTTGGTGTATGTGTTCAATGGCAAGAGTTATTCTCAAATATTCCATCTCCAACCTTGGAAGGGAAATTCAGGGACATAATACTTTAAGGGGGAAGCTTGTAAGAGCCCGGTTATTCTTTTTGAGGTATGATTTCTTTTTTTCCCTTTGATTTGATTTTGAGAAAACAATTGAAAAATAGACATATACTGGATCATACTATCACACGATCTAATTTAGGGTTACACAATGTGTAATCCTATGTACACACTATGTATTTTGGTCACGTATGATTGGAATACGTGTTGTGTGGGAATGCAGACAAGTAAAAAAGGAGAAAAACCAACTACACATTGTGTACTTCATGGTACATGCCCTTTAGTCATGTCAATAGGTCCTGGAAAGTAAGTAGGTGGAAGTCAGCCACCAAATTAATAGTAATATGATATACATGCCTTGTAAATATATATTTACATTCCATGTGATTTTTTTTAAATGGTAATTATCCTCATTTTCTATAATTTTGTACAAAGGAGGCACTACGTTCATGAGGCGGTAGCTTCGGAAGGGGATTTTGTTCCTGGTTAAGCATCTGAACTCCATTTCGATCGTCGTGGATTTTTTTTAACCCAATCGGTGTGTGCTAGATTAATATTGAGCCATTCTTGGGGGGTTTTGTTCTATAATAAGTTATTTAAGGTTAGGAAAATATCCATGATTCATATATATCTACCATTCTAGCTTGAATTGGATGTCAAGACTGGATGAGGAGATTCATACTACGACTAGGTAGGTGGTATCATGATAATTTTTTAATTTCAAGTTGTTTAAATGTTTCATTGTGTTGCACACCCATGTTTAGGTTTTCTCTTGATTAGAAATTTGACTCATGTTGATACCTAATTACATTAGGTAATTGAATAAATTAATTCAAACGTGTTTAGGATTGTTTGGTTTGATTAAGGGTCACCTTGGGGGTGAGCTTTTCCCCAGATGACCATTATTTGGCTGTTTGGTCTAGGATGCTAATGGGCTTGCCTTAGTTTTCATTTTGAAGTGTTGTTTTATAGTGAAATTGGATAAATAAATTTTCCAATGTGAATATGAATGTTAATGATTTTTGATCGTTTAATTCACATGTTATTATTGTAATATAATATTTTCCACGTGAGGTGTTATTTTGTTAACCATGTAATAGTGTAATTTTCATGTGTTGATTTTAATATGTTGAAATGCTCATACATTGGGGTTGGCCCTGATACATGATGAAATGATGATACAATGGGCTTGTCCATGATTTTAATATGCTGAAATGATGATACATTATGATTGTCCTTAATTTGAATTTGCTGAAATTCTTATACATCGGGTTTGGCCTGGAGGAAAATTGAAATAGAATGAATGACGAAACAACTTCCAAACCAAAGCACAAGATTGGATTTAGTCTAAATTTCTTTGTGTAGATAGAATACATAGGTATCTTTTATGTTTACTTTATATAGGGGTTTGACGAGCTTAGGCCAGATCCGAAGACATATATAATTGAATGAATTTAAATTTTGTAAAGAACATGAAATTGATATAAATGAATTCCAATTCTTGTAGGATTTTTTACATTGATTACTTACTAGTTTACTGAATTTAACTATTATACACTACTGTTGTATATACTCATTGACAGATTATCACCCAACTTTGGTGGTTTCCTACTGGGATTTATTTCTCACACCCTGTTTGGGTAATGTTATGGGACCATATAGACTAACTTGATGTTGGGGTCAATAGGGGAAGGGCTCCATTTATAGATACTTAATTTTTACTTAGGAGTAAAATATCATGGGGTCCATCCAAGGATTGTGATGCTGTTGAGTTTCATTTTGTTTTATAGTAGTTTGGTATTGTATTGTACTTGATTGCAGTATATCCTATTTTTTCTATTTTCTTAGAACATGTGACATATTGCATCATCTTGATATTATATGCCTTATAGTTATATTACTTTTCATTCTTCCATTATTTACCTCAGTTTCATGTTCTTTATTGCTTCCTCTATTGTTATTATTTATTCTATCATGTTACACTCTGCCAATGAGGGCATAGTTTCCCCACTATCACACCTTAGGCCCTCACTTCTAGTCGGCAGCCTCTGAATTTTTAGAAATGTGCTTGAGGCTATGTGGGAAACTAGGTATAGGGCCCTAGTTGATTGGATTTCAGACCTAGGATGTTACAATATTATTTAAATAATCGATAGAATAAATGGAATCTCTCTTTTTTATTACATAACTTTAAAAGACATTTTACAAATAAGGGATCTTTACAGTCTATTGTCTTTGAAATAAGAAACATAATACATGAAAACATATAACATTCATTCAATCCACTTGAAATGACTCTTGAAATTTTCATCCTATTTATGATTACTGTATCTCATATCTTCAGGACATACATCAATGAAAAATGGTGAGCATAAGGCCCGGTAATGAAAAATAGGGAAAATAGTTTACAAGTGAACTTGAGAGAATACAATAAGAACATGGGGAAATATCATAAAGGCCTGAGAAGGTATGTATCATGATAATAAGAACTTGAATAATATCTATAAAATATGGATACAACATATAATTTACAGTTTCATAAGCATATCACCAAGGTCTATCCCTAAGGTGTCATAAAAATTACCAACGTTATTCACCAAGGTATCATAAAACTTTTCATCTCTAGAGATTAATTTATTTACCCAATGCATTGAAGAACTATCAAGGAACACCATTTATATGTCATTATTTTAATGTGATACCCATAGATCATACTCAACATTTCATAAATAACATAAAGAAAAAAAATAAAGGGCTTTCATACCAGAATCATAACGTTTTAAAAAGTGATTAAAAACCTGATTATTGAGTTTTTCATAACCCAAGGAATGGGATTAATAGTTTTATGTATGTAAATTTGAGAATAAAATATATTATTTTTAGGTATTTATGAATACCCATATAAAATAAATAGGTTTGTGTAATAACATAAATAAAATAATGGAATTTCTTGAGAAAAAAGAGAGAGATTTTGAGATGAAAATTCAACAGGCACAATGGGTATGCAACATGGTTTTATAAAACATTAAAAAGAGAGGGGATAAGGGTAACAAGTTAAAAAATTACTCATAATATATTATAGTTATTGAATAAAATATAAATAAGAACATGTTATGAAAACTTCAAAGACATACCACATAGAAGATAACATAAATGGAAAGAAAGAAGATAAAAATTCAATTACCTTAAAGAGTAAATTTTAAAACTACAGGATCGGTACCTTGAAAGATTGTGGACACTTTGGGGGGAATAATTTAGAGGTAATAATATCATATATTCAAGGTTAATGAATTTAGAATAACAGAAAATTAGGAAATGGCTTGGTATTTATAGTAAAAGAGATGGATTTTTTTATTAATTTTCAAGGACACCTCATCAGTGGAATTTTCAAAACCATGGGCTTTCCCATAGTATTTTACCATGTTTTGGGAAAATTGGGTGAACTCATATAATATTTTATTACAAATGAGTCGACCAAAATTTTCAATTATTTATTACGTCATTGTTATTTCATAAAACACACCGAAAACTCAAAAACTATATTTTTACTATTCACTGAAAAACTAAACATTTTATTAAAATATCATAAATTTTTTCTAACCTAATATCATTGTTCAGAATTTAAAAATGAACTCCATTTTATGAAAATAATTTTCTAAATATAAGAAATTTAATTTTTAAGTAAAATCACTCTTTACCTGAAAAGTAAAAATACTTAACTAACAATTTGTACAACAGTTATGTACTTATACTATTATATCACATTACCATTCAAGATGACTAAATTATATTTATACTTACTTAAGTGAGGTAAAAATTCCATTGGTCAATTTACTATTCATAAGGGGAATATTACTATTCATGATTTACTATTCAACTAAAATTAAGTTGATCTTATCAGGCTCTAAATTTCATAATGATCACAACCTTATACATCAATTTTTTGAAAATTATTTCACATTATTAATTATTTATTGTATAAAAAATATTTGAAAATACTCTTTTTTTAAATATTCATCAATAGAATTAAACTTTCTAGAAAAAACCAAAAATATATCCAATATTTATTTGGACATTTGAAATTAAAAAATGATGGTTATTTTACCATAATAAGAAATAACAATTTTTTATACAAATGGATTAAAAAAAGTAACCAAGGGCTAATTATATATCCCCTAATAGCACTCACATAGGGCCTAAGAGTAAGGTGTGAAATGGGGATAGAATCTTGGGGCAGCTCCATCAACATTTCCCTATTGGTGATTTCTACCAACTTGGACTTCTCCCAAGTGATATATATTCAATATTAACATGTTGAAGCCCGACTTGTGATTTTTCCAGAGAAAATCCCAATGATGTTACCTCCTTACGAAGCTATGACATATGGGCTCCATGCAGACCAAGTCAACTAGATGAAGCAATTAACTCTTCTTTCTGCATTAATTAACCATTATTATTTTTATTTTAAACAATAGTTATAACATAAAATAATTATTATTATTTCTAACAGTCATATTGATTAATAGTCATATAACTGTCAAAACTCTATTTTCACATTTCATTTATACATAAATATTTTTATTGATTATGAAATAGTAGGACATAAATTTTCAAGAAACAATATATTATTTAAATGTTTGGGTTGTTACATTCCACCCCCTCCCCCTAAGAAATTTCATCCCCAAAATGTCAAATCATACCCTCAGAATAGAATAGGTGTGGGTACTTCTGCCTCATAGACTCCCATTGTTCCCACGTAGCTTCTTTATTTTTTTTCGTTCCTCCACAACACTTGAACCAGGTGGGTAGTCTTGTGGCATAGAACCTTGTCTATACAATCCTAGATCCCCACCAGTTGCTCCTTATAAGAGAGTTCATGTTCCAATTGCCCCACCTCTATATTTAGTACATATAGAGGGTCAGGTTTGTACATCCTCAATATGGGTAGTTGGAAGGCGTCATGAACTCTTTCTAGATTTGGAGGATGTGAAAGGTGATAGGCCACTGTTCATACGAGATCAAGGATTTCATAAGAGTTAATGTACCTAGGGCTTATCTTACCTATCTTCCAAAATAGCATGAATCTCTTCCAAGATGAAATTAAAAGAAATTCTTTGTCACTAACATCAAACTACAAATCCGTTACACGGTTATTGGTGTATCTCTTTTTCCAACTCTGAGAAAACTTAATGTGTTGATGTATGGAATGAAACTTTTTTTCATATCTAGCACATGATCAATCCCAAGAATCATTCTCTCACCAACTTAATCCCAAAAAGTAAGAGTTCAAAATTTCTTCCCATATATATCTACAAAGGGTGACATTTGAATGCTCGAGTGTAAACTATTATTATAGGTGAACTCAACTAATGGGAGATGATGACCCCATCCACCTTTAAATTCCATTGAGCATGTTCACAACATATCCTAGAGGGTTTGAATAGTCCTTTCATATTGGTCATCAGTTTGGGGGAGATAGGTCATATATAAATTCAATTCGGTATACTGAGAATGTTGAAGATTTCTCTAGAAATATTATGTGAACCACGAATGAGGATCAGATACAATAGAAAGTTTAACTCTATGCAGCCTTTCCACTTCCTTCATGTAAATATTGGTAAGATGATCAAGATAGAAATTGTCCTTAATAAATATAAAATGGGAAGTCTTGGAGAGATGGTCCACTATAACCCATATCGAATTTTTTCTTCTGGAAGTTCTTGTGAGACTAGTGAAAAATTCCATAGTGACATTGTACCACTTCCTTGCTGGTATGGGTAGTGGTTGTAATACCCCTTTAGGAAGTTGTCACTCTACCTTCACTTGATGACATACAAAGAACCTTGTAGTGTAGTGAGAAATATCCACTTTCATATTATCCCACAAATAAATTTCACGAAGGTCCCTATACATTTTCTTGCTTTCAGGATGTATAGAGAATGTAGAGCTATGAGATTCATCCATTATATCCTTCTTTATGTCTGGAATATATGGAACTCATAGTCTAGTATAGAATTTTAGTACACCATCTTAATCGATATTGAACTTAGGAAACATCACATCTTTCCTAGCCTAAAACATATTATATAACAAATGATCTTCTTTCTAAGCTTTCTTGACCATCTCTAGAAATGATGGTTGAGAAATCATTTGGGATAGGGTTGATGATGTCCCTTCCCTTACAATTACCATGTCTAGTTTTACTGGGTCATTGATCAAGGGATCTCTTTGGATCTTCATCATGGAAAAAACAATAGGGTATTTCCTACTTAATGAATCAACAACTTTATTTTCTCTTACAGGATGATATTGAATTGAAAAATCACGGTCATTAAACAGATCAAAGCATCTCCACTATCCCATGTTCAATTCCTTTTGTGTGAAAATATACTTCAATCTTTGATGGTATGTGTATATATCACACTTCTCCCCATAAATATAGTGGCTCTTTATCTATAGATAAAAAACTACAACTACCTCCAGATCATGCATAGGATACTTATTCTCATGAGTCTTCAACTTTCAAGATGAATAAGCAAACAATAAGTCATTTTTCATAAGGATTCACCCAATACCTTTCAGATAAGCATCACTAAAAATAACAAATCCTTCTCTAATCGAGGACCAAATTAACATGGGTGCAGTAACCAATCTCTTCTTCATCTCTTGAGAATTTTCCTCACACTCATTTATTTAGATGAACTTAACCCATTTTCAAGTTAACTCGGTTAGTGGATTAGAAATTCATGAAATATTTTTCACAAACCTCCTATAATATACTTCTAATCCAAGGAAAGTATGAATCTCAGTTATTATTATAGGCTATAGACACTCCTCTACAACTTTTGTCATTCTAGGGTCAACTTTGATTCCTTCATTGGTTACAATGTGCCTCAAGAGAGAAAATTTATTTAACAAAAACTCAGACTTTCTAATCTTTAAAAAAATCCTATCCTTCTATATAGTTTGAAAAATAACTCTTAGATGATTCCCAAGATCCTCATGACATTTAGAATATATCATAATATCATCAATAAAAACTACTAAAAATTATCAAGGTATTCCTTAAAGACTCTATTAATAAAATCCGTATAAATAGTTGGTGCATTAGTCAATCTGAGGGGCATAACAACAAACTTTTAATTTCTATATCTTGATTAGAAGGAATTTTTTGGAATATCTTATTTCTTCACCCTCACTTGATGATAACCATATCAAATATAAATCATGAAGAATAATTGAGCCCCGTGAATTTGGTCAAATAATTCCTCAATTCTTTGATGAGGGTATTTTTTCTTTATTCCGATCTTGTTTAGTTCTCTATAATAAATGCATAGCCACATTGATCCATCCTTCTTCATCACAAAGAGAATTGGTGCTCCCTAAGGAGACACACTCAGCCTAATAAACCCCTTCTCTAAAATATCTGGTAGTTTCTTCTTTAATTATTCCAGGTCTACATTTTCCATCCCCTACGGGGTCTTTGGTATCAGATGAGATCTAGGTATAAGTTCAATGGATAAATCTACCTCTCTTTCTGGGGAGGGTCTAGGTAACTCTTCAAGAAATACGTCAATGTATTCCTGGACGATGGGGAAATTTTCAATCCTTATAATCTCTTTTCCTTCATCTTCTAAACTGATCAATCCCATAAAGAAATCTGTAAGAGGTTCTTCTGGACAAATATCAGGTTGAGATATCTCTCCATGGAAGATATCTTTAGGTCTTCCAATCAAGACTAAGGATATTTCATTGCCTTTACATTTTATCTTATCATTATAACTTAAGAGCCAGTCCATCCCCATTATAGTTTTGAATTCCAATACAGGAATGACTACAAGATTTTTGATAAGATTATGCTCACTAAATTAAATTATAGAGTTTATAATCATTGATGATACTTGGATAATCCCACCAGAAGTCTTGACTGATAACTCAACTTTTAGAAATTTAGGGGTTGATTCTAAATTCTTTTCAAACACAGAGAAAATAAAGGAATGTGTCGAACTAGAATCAATAAATGTACTTTATATATTTTAGATATCAACAATATTTCCTTCAACCATATCATTTAGAGCTTCAACATAAGCCATCATGATAGAAGAAGAATGACCTAGATTCCATGGCCTTTATTGTGGATGATGGGTATTCCCTTCCACTGACCTCGAATTTGAATAGTGATTGGATAATTTCCCAAGATGTCCACACTTGAAGAATTGGAATTAATGTAGGGCATGTGTTATCTTCCCTTAGTCATTAGTGTTGGGAATATGAGGCTTCACCTCACTATGAAAATTCTGCATGATATGGCCATCTATTCCACACTTATAGAACTTTCTACTCTTGGGCAGGTAGTTCCCCAAATTATTTTTCCCACACATAATACATGTGAGAATTTACACTTTATTTCCTTCTATTTCATGGAAAAAAATCCTCCCTAAGATTGGATCTATTGATATCTTATTTTCATTGGATTTATGATACCACTCCATCTCACTAAACTTTAGTTTGACTTTTATATCACTCTGCATGATCTCCTCATACCTATCATAATCTCAGGCAGCTAGATTCATCCAAAGATAAGGTCTTAGTCCACCAAATAATCTATCAAAATTACTGTTAGGATCCATGAAAATTGATGAGGTTTAATGGGATAGACTTGTGAATTTCTTCTCGTAGCTTCCAATAGATTCATTCTCCTTCTACTTCAGCTTGAGAAACTCTTTCTCTATATTTTTTCTCACCAAACGAGGAAACTATTTATTGAAGAAGATCCCTCTAAAATATTTCCACTCCATATCTTTAACCTCCACTATTTTCATAATGTTTTTAATAGGTTCCCACCATTTTATATATTCTCCCTCTAAGCAGTAAATAACTAGGGTGACCTTCTCTTGTTCTGAATAGAGGATCATAGGAAAGATCTTTTCGATAGAGTAGATCCACTATTCAGACATCAATGGGTCAGTAGATCCATTTAAGGATGGTGTTAGTTAACACATGAAGGACTCAAAAAAATTTGTTCCCTTCATGGTGAAATCGGTCTCTCTACCTGATTCAAGTTATTTCACAAAACTTGAGTTAGTTGGTTCATCATTCCCCTGAAATATTCCATTCCATCTTCCATTGAAGGACTGTCATCACATGGTCCACTGCAGTCACCATTTACATGTTTCCGCCTATTTCCCTCCATTTTACAAAATAATGGAATCATAGTGAGAAACAAATTCAATTTATGAAATGTTTACCTGAAAATGATTTTTATGTCTTAAAACTTCATGATATAAAATATTATTCTTTAACAACAATTAATTGCCTCTATAAATACTTTGTAATGATTCATAAAAATCTTGTGATTAACCAAACATGTCCTCGGAGAGTGTCAAACTAGGACTACAGGAAGGATGATTTTTATACACCAATTCCCATTTGATTCTAGTTAAAAATGGTGTTTTCATGTTTTATCCCTTGATACATCTATGCCAGATCTAGATCAAATTGTTTGTATCCAGATAGAGATTTATTTGTCAGAAACAAATTACATAAAATTTCACCAAAATACTAGGTGGTTATACTATATTTAAACTTTTATAAAGGATTATTCATGAGGTTTTCATATCCTAATTTCCAAAAATAACTAAACTATTCGTTGATACTAACTCGGGTGTCCCATCTATTTATTGCATAACTTTAGAATACATTTTATAAATAATAGATCATTATAGTCTCGTATCATGGAAATAAGGTACATAATACATGAAAACAAATAAAATTGTTTTAATACACTAGAATTATTCTTGAAATTTTAATCCTATTTAAAATTAACACATCTCATAACCTAGGGACATACATCAATGGAAAGTGTTTTCATAAGGCCAAGTAAGGGGAAACATGGAAAACAGTTTATTTGTGAGCTTGATTGAATACAACAAGAACATGAGGAAATATCATAAATGCATGAAAATAGTCATATAATGATAATAATAACATGAATAATATCTTGAGAATGTATCTAAAACATTTAATTTATACATTCATAAGCATATCACCATGCTCCATCCCCAATGTGTCAAAAAAATAACAAATGTTATTCAACAAGATATCATAAAACTTCTCATCTCTAGAGATTAATTTCGTTACCCAATGCATTGGAGTTATATCATTTAAACCCATTAATATGTATTTATTTTTCAAGTGATACACATAGATCATAATAATAAATTTCATTAATAACCTAAAGAGAATAAAATAAATGGGTTTTATATCAAAATCGCGATGTTTTAAAAAGTGATTAAAAACATGATCATTAGGTCATTCATAACCCATGGAAAGGGAATGAGGGTTTTATGTATGTCAATTACAGAATAAAATATATAATTATTATATCTTAATGAATATCCTTGTAAATTTAATAGGTTTAGGTATTCACATAAATAAAATTAGAGAATCTCTTGAGAAAAGAGAGAGAGATTTTGTGAAGAAAATTCTACAGCAAAAGGACTATGCAACATTATTTTAGAAAATAATATAAAGAGATGGGATAGGAGTCACCCATTCAGAGAAGACTCATAATATAGTATATTTACAGAATAAGATGTAAATAATAACATGTTATGGAAACTTTAAATACATACCATATAGAAGATTACTTGAATGGAAAAAAAGAAGTTAAGAATTTCTTTAACTTAAAGAGTAACTTCTAAGACTAAATGATCTGGACATTTAGGGCTTGGGGATACTTTTGGAGGACTAATTAGGTAGTAAAAATATTATATATTTATAGTGTAATTAATTTTTAATGAAATAAAAAAAAGCAATGTCTTTGTATTTATTGTAAAAGAGAGGGACTTTTTTATTAATTTTCTAGGACACCTCTTCGGTGGTATTTGGCATACCATGGGCTTTCCCATGGTATATAACCATGGTTTTGGCCACCTGGGACACCTAATATAATATATAAATATAAATAATTCCACCATTATTTTAAATTACAAATTACATCATTATGATTGCATAAAATACATTGAAAACTCAAAATTTTTATTTTTACTATTCACTAGAAAACTAATTTTTTTTAAAAAAATATCATAAATTCATCATAACCTAATATGAATGTAATAAATTAATAAATGAACTCAATTTTATGAAAATAATTTTTTAAATATGAGAAATTTAATTTTTATGTAAAATAACTATTTACCCGAAAAAATACTAATACTTAACAAATAATTTCTAAAACAATTGTTTACTTATACTATTATATCACATTACCATTAATGATGCCTAAATTATATTTTTACTTACTTAAGTGAGGTTACTATTCTATAGGATATATTACTATTCATAAGGGTAATATTACTATTCATAATTTACTATTCACCAAGAATTATGTTGATCTTATCAGAATCAAAATTTCTTACTGATCACAATTGTATATGTGAATTTTTTAAAAATAATTTCACATTATTAATTATTTAAAGTATAAACAATATTTTGAAATACCCTTTTTTCAATATTTATCAATATTATGAATCTTAGAAAAAAAACTAAAAATTTATCTTATATTTAATTTGACATTTGAAATTCAAAAATGATGGTTATTTTACAATAATAAAAAATAAAAATTTTATTTATACAAAAGGATTACACAAATTAACTAAATTCCTTATTACATATCGCATTATAGCACCTACATAGGACCTCAGAGAAAGGTGTGAAATGTTGATAGACTCTTTGGAAGGTCCGAGAACATTGAACGAGTGGTGATTTATATCAACTTGAACTTCTCTCGTAAGTGATTACGTTCAAGATTAACATTTTGAATCTAAGATTGGTCTTGGTCCAGAGAAAATCCCATTGATGCTACCTCCTTCCCAAGCTCCAAAATATGGGCTTCATATGATCTGAGTCTATTGGATGAGGCCATTGACTTTTCATTCTACATTAATTATCCACTATTTATTCTATTTTAAACAAAAAATATAATGGAAAAAAATTATTATTGTTTACAATGGTCATATTGACCAATGGTTATACAAAGGTTCATCCTTGATGGCCACATTTCATTTCTACTTATATATTTTATATTGATTATGACATAACACGACATATTTTTATGGAAAAAAAATATTATTCAAAAGTCCGGGTCATTATAGAATTTGTCTTTCAAAATATTACCTTGAAGAAATCATTGGGGGTGAAATACATTAAGGAGAATATTTTTTTTCAATATCCATCACTTATTGGAAACAATATAACTTATGTATTTTACATTATAGTATAGTGGTTATTCCATACATTCTAACTCATAAAGTAATTCATTGGATTTTAAATCCAACAATGGATGGAAATTGGATTTAAAATACACATAACCAAATATATATTACACAGTTTTGTGACAAAATTTGTTTATAGAAATATCAAAATCATTAATCCTTATGTGGAAAATTGATACATTATACTAAATGACCATGTGTTATTTTATCATATTAAAATTTCTTCACAATTAATGGTTATAAATTCTTTATAAGGGAGTATGTTAAATGTTTTAGAGTTTAAAATAGTTGAGTCACTATTTGTAATAATGTTATAAATGTATCATATTTTTATGATGTACATCCAATTTACCTAAATATGAATTAGTTTTGAATAATTGGAATAATATGTTGGTTTGTCTATTTGAAATATTATGTGTACATTTTCCAATGTAAATGAGTTTATAACCATATCAATGTATTAGTTGATTAATTAAAAATTATGAAAGTGATTTTTATTAAGTAAGGATAAAATGTTATTCACTTTATAATTTGGGATAAAGACTTCCACTATTACTGAAAAAATAATATTTTCAAATATTTAAATATAATTACCTATATTATATATATATATAAATGCATTGTTCAATTCATGTTACCTTTTTAATAAGAATCATACATATTATAATTTATTTTTCGAACTTATGGAAATACCTCATCCACGTAAAGATGATACTCACCCAAATAACAATTCAGTTATTTTTTTCAAATCCAACCACTACACAACACAACATGAGTTCATTTTATATGAACAAATAACATTACATTAATAATTTTAATCTATCCAAGAATTGGTATAACCTTTAATATCATTTATTGATGATGATAACCATTAAAATTAGATTGTGTGTTATTAGAAAAACTAATGATTCGTGCTGTGGTGGGTTGGCTTGAATAAAAAAGAAGTTAGTTATTAACTATCATATACAAGTAAAATTATTTTAGATAATTCGTTAAAAATGTATATATGTTACATTAATAATTATTTTTTTCTAATTATTGATTTACTATTGAAATTATAATTTTAATGGTTTTATTTTTATTATATATATTTATATTATAATTATGCATACACTAGGAATGTTGATATTCATTTTTGAATTATTATTCCTCATTTATAGTTTATTTTATTTTACATAAATGTATTTAACTTTCTAGATTTCATTTATAAAATAATATTCTTGATCTAAACAAGAATAACATTCTAAAATATAAACAAATGATTAATTGTTTTCATCAAATTCTAGGAAAGTGATTGGTTATTTATTTATGACCTATAAGAATTAACTATGTATGGTTCTAATACACAATGAAGTTGGATGGACCTATTCTGTATTTTTAAATTTTCAAAGATAAAAATGATAAAAATGTGCATCAAAAACTCAAAACCAATCATATATGTTCTGATTTTTATAAAACTCTTTAAAACCCATAGATTAATATTGGCTACATGGGATTAATATAACATCATTATCATTCATAAAGTGTTCATAATGATATAAGGTTTTTAATATAAAACAGATATTTTAATTCAAAATATGTGTCTTGTGATCAAAAGTAATAAGTCAATTATGGATTATAATGAATCATTCAAAAAACAATCATAAATTCATTTGTGACCAATTGGAATAAACCAAAGTCCATTTTGATTCATGGTGTAATTGAAATTTTATACAGTTTCAATATTTATTTTGATAGTTAAATAATTTTAAAATTCATGTCCTATACTCAAAAACATGGAAAAACATTGGGTACTGTGAATCTCTATAAAATCCATCATATATTGATTTGGGATATGTAGAAATTTCATATACTTCATTCCTATTCTAGGTGTAGTTTGAATAATATAAAATATTTGTTTTGAAGATATAAATGATACTTCTCTTCAAAATATGTGTTAAATTATCAATGAAAAGTAGATGTTCTTTAATTATCTTAAAACTATAGTAAAATTTTCATCAATTCATTTTTGACTTGTTGGAATGAACTACATGTTATTTTGATTCATGGTATATTCGGGATGTGAAGATTCAACTTTTTTTGAAATATATTTGTGTTCAAATATAATCACTATTTGGAAATTAATTTTCATTTATGTAAATATAATGAAGATGTTTCAAATTTTATGTAGATTAGATGTAGTTAAAAAGACATATAACGTAAAAAACATATAAATATTTTGAAAAAATTGAGTTTCAAAGATTATTCCTTGAGAATTTGTATAGATTCATTAAATAACATTGGATTTCGTGATTGAATAATTTTCCAAGTAACTCAGATTATTAATGAACCGGTCTTCAAGTTCAATACATGTTTCAATGGTGACACATTGTTTAAATCATTGAAAAATAAGAGGTTAAAGTGATTTGATAATGAAGATGTTATTTGGAAATTATATTCCAAATAGAATAGAAGAAGATGAACTTATAAATTCCTTTAAAATTCTTAATTACATGAAAAATGGATGAGGGGAATTTTATTTTTGTATTTGTTTTTATATGATCTAAATTTTCACATATATTTCTCTAATTATTAACATAAAAAACGTTGTTCAACCCCCTATGCTTCCTAGGACACTCAACTAAGGGAACATGTGGGAACCGAAGGTCAACCATGCCCAAGGGAGTAGCCTTAGAAAACCTATTGGTGATAGACGGAAAAGTTACCACAAGTGGCAGTTGGTCCTATGTATAAGTCCCACAAATACAACACTTGAATGTGTTCATAGATTAGGATGGTTTAGGCCTATAGGGAATCACATGGGCTTCATTTGGAATGGAACGTGTGTGAATGGTGTGTGTAGTGTATTCAGGTGCTGACCCTAGTGATTGTATGAAGGTGCAATGATAATGGATTAGCTAATATACCAGAGGAAAGTTGCTACATGATTTCAATGTTGGAATACATTTAATTGGAAATTTTCTTGTGTTTTGAAAAATTATTCATATAGTGTTGACCACCTGATCAATTAAATAAATATTGTCCATTACATCCTATGACCTACTGGTTTAAACTAGTATTATCTTCTGCCTCTTCAGGACCCTTGTCATCGTAAGTTTATTCTCTAAAATCTACATCCCGCAATGATATAGGATCAAAATGAACTTCGATGATCATGAAATTTAACTATCTTGGGAAATAAAATATGATCTATAGAATCTTGAAACTTCATTTTCATGATCAATATGAAGTTACCTTGTTCAATATACAAACATAGTTGTAGGAGGCCATTCGAATGTTTGATATTCATGGATGAGTCTAATATTTGGAATGCTATGCATTTATGATCACATACACATGAGGATATCATCGAAAAGGTGAAGTTAAAATCACAATGAAAGGATAAAACCATTCTTATCATCATTTATATCTGTTCTAAATAATTTAAATCCAATGGTTTTGGGTATTTAAATCATTAATTTTTATGGAATAAATTCTAGGATTTGAGTTAGTGAATCTTAGGGGTTGAATGCAGTGGTACTGATTATAAATATAGAAGCACCCATGGATTAAGAGATTACTTCCACTAATGTTCTAATTTTATATATTTTTCCTTTAGAAAAATAATTCTTCTCCAGTTTATACCTATGTGAAGAAATGGATGGACGTTCTCATCTATAGCGTGAATGATTTTCATGCATCTCAATTTTCATTAAGTTATTCCAAAAAGTATTTTATTCCATAAATATGAACTAATACCACTTTATATAAGGCTGATGCACTCAAGTTTCTCTTAAAGAGAACAATGTTCCATATAAAAATATTACAATGTGAGAAAATAAACACTACAATAGTATTTAACAAAGGTATTTTCACAAGACTTGTCTAGTTCTGTGAAGGAAGAAGTATAATTCAAATAATTTTGCTTGTAAGAATAAGAACATGAATACTTTTTTGGATTTTCTTATGATAGTTATTTCATGAATTCATGTGAAATTTAAAAACACAAGTTGAGATACATGAACCTAGTTCTTGTGACAAGAGAGCGAGTTTAATGAAAGTTGTTGTGAAAAGTAAATGGATTGTGTCTGTGTGTGTTGAGTGAAAGAGGGGGTGAACCTAAATATACAGTGTGTATGTGCATAAAAAATAAGAAGATTTAATTCAATTGCATAAATATATAATTTCATGCCTTATAAAGGATAAAATTGATGTTATCATCAAACATATGAAAAAACATTGATATTCCCAAAACACAATTGTGAGAAGCCCATAAAATAAAAAGAATAATATTCCACACAAGTGATAGGCTTAAATTGTTTCAAAGAAATACTTCTACATAGTTTCACATGTGTGAAGATAATATATATAAGAATAATAAGAACAAGGAGGTGTGTATGCATGGTAATGAAAATGATAATGTATGCAGGAATCATGAACAAAAAATACATTGATAATAAAAGAAATTAGTTTTGTTCACAAGGGGTTCTGGTGATAATTCTATGAATATTTTCTCATATTCATAAGATGATGTGACATGTTCAGTTAAGTGTAATAAATGTTTACAAATATCCAATATCTCTAAGAGGAAGTTGATACTACACTCAATTTACAATATATTGTATTGTGGAAGTTAGATAATTCAGACCATATTAGTAATCATGTATCATTGTAACTGAAGAAGTATAATTTTAATGATTCCATGCTAAGATGAACTATAGTGTTTCAATAATCATAAATGGGCTGTTATTATAGATATGAAGAAGAATATGTTTTAGTTCAGTATATTTTCACTAAACTAGAAAGTTATAAAGACACTGATATATACTCCTTCACATTAATTTGTGCCAAACATTAGAGCTTGAAGAAGAATTGACTGACCAATCTCTATTTTTATTATTATCATTTGGTTCATAGATAATTCTTTTATCTAACTGCAAACTATTCTTATCATTATGACTGATACCAGAGTAATAATAAAGTGAACCTTATAGTTTAATTTTTGGATTATGAAGAATGGTTTGTTTCTTACTACTAAGAATGAAACAAGTGATGAAGTTTAAGATCAAAGTAGCACTATGAAATATAACAGAATTATCATATAGTGGAATACATTCTTGTTGTAATAAATTACCCTAAAAAATAAGGTGAAGACTATCATTAGAGGAAGTATAAATTACCAACAAGGAGCTGCATGTTGGACTATGTCATCACTAGTCAATGGAAGAATAATTATTTCACTCCCCTTCTTAAAGTGTAGGGACTCACACATTACTAAGGATTGTTCTCCATACACACCAATTTAAACTGATACTTAGTTATATTGGATAATTTTTTTACTTTTCAACACTATATATGGAAAGGAAATGCTACTCTCATTAAGCAGTGAACATTGTAAAAATATTGTGTTCTATATTTTACTATTTCATATAAATTCATGAAATAGGTAAAAGAAAATAATATTATCAATATCCTAACATTTCAAACATGTAAATGAATAAAAATTGTTAATGGTTTAAAAATCCTCTAGCACTGATTCACCACATCCCCACTTAGTTTTAGGCATATCCCAAACTTGTCCTTTCAAGTGGTATCAGAGGCAAGGTTCACCAGTATTGGATTATACACATTGGAGATATTTTCTTTTCAATATTTGAGTTTTTATCATGTGTTAATAATAAATATTACTTTTAGTTATGATTTAGTTATCTCTAAGAAGAATACAATATATACCAAGACTATAATGAATATGTAAAATAAAGAGAAGATAAATTTAATGAATTAGTCTCTCTTTTATAAAGAAGAGTGTGTATATGTTTCTCCATAACATTGAAATAATGAAGATATATCAATATAGGAATGTAATGAGAAGTTGGCTCATGTTTCAACCAATAAGTTGGATAATCTATATAAAAAAATTAATCAAGTGGTACGTGTTAGTTTCTTTCAAACTATCTTGAAGAAAATACTAGTTCAAGTGGTAACAATTATGAATATACAAATTTTAATGAATTATCATTTGATTTAATAATATATTTAATGCATGGAATTATTGAAGAAAAATATTCCTATTTTGTGGAGTCTTTTAATGTATGTAGTAAAATATCACCCAACAGGAAGAAGTATCTGAGGTTTTGGAGAATGGATTGCAAGAAAAAATTCGGGAATGTTTAAAGATCTCCAAATAGGTCTGAACATTTTGACCAAGAAAGAGGGAACATGAAATATATTCTACTTAATGGATCAAATAAACTGAGGATAATTATTGATTCAAGAAGAATCTGGAATAAAATATATATGGTCTTGAAGAGAAATTGAAAAATTGCACTAATATCAAGGGTTTATAATTGGAAGAATTATCCATGAAAATCAAGGAAACTAACTCTTTGATTTAAAAAATGTGAATCTTATAGAATATGAAGTTGAATGAATTAATAAACCTTGTAAAAAGAATATGATTATGATTTATGATCATAAAATCACACTCAATATAAAATATTTATTTTTAGAGGTTTATTTTCGAATCGTGAGAGGACACATATTGAGACTTCACAAAAGTGGGAAATAGTCGCTGATTCTACTCAATGTTCACCAAAGGATTATAACGTTAAAATACTTATAACATGTGATAAAGATATTGTAACGTATTTTTATGATCTATTCAAGCATGTATGATGAAATAGGTAATATCTATACTAACATATTTTAATATTTAACAATCTATGTCCATAAACAATATATATTGGAAAACAAATCTGAAAAAGTATGGATAAAGATACGTTATGAGAATCCAACCATCATGAAAATGGTAGATAGGAAAAAGAGTGTGAAATATGGTTCCCCATGAAGATCCCAAGAATCTATGAAGAAAAACCAAAAACTCTATTCATAAGAAATTAAAAGATCAATTTTGGTGGGAAAATGTCAGTGTTATAATAGATTCATGCATTTTTTAAAATATTTTTTTTCATTACTCAACATTCTAAATCACAATAAAGTCCCATCTCAAGGGTAAGGAAACTAGAGTGAAGAATAAAAATCCATACATGTATAAAAATTTATATACATTTAATATATTTTGAAGTCTTGAAAACCAACGTAATGTTTTCAATAGTGGTGGTCATAAGGGTGGTACATTCTCATCTCAAAATTTATCTGATGTTTATAAGATAATAAAACCATAGAAAACAGATAATAATGGATAAGATACAGTAAGATGAAACTAAAAGAATGTTGTGAAAAAAATTATCCTAAGAAGATTTCATATAAGGAAGTTGAAAAGACCTTGGACTCTAAATCCATGACATTGAAGGAAATTTCTACATCCTAATGAACAAATAAATAAGATAGAACTCAGAAGAGCCCATGTAGAATATACAAAGTTCCAGATATAGTTCTTAATTATATGTTAGTTATTTGGCCAAAATATGTAGAAATAATATATAAAATGTAATATTTACAAGCTAAGGTCGGTGAAAAAGGTAAAGAAAATATCCATAGGATAAAGACAAAGTGCATGAGAGTCTATTAACAAAAGGAAACTCTTGTGAAAAAATTGTATTATGTGAGATATATAATAAATCTAACCATATTGAAAATGACTAGATATCTAGTGAATGGAGAGATAAGAGAGAAAGATATGGTAGTGATGTCCATCCTAACCTAGGTGGTGATGGCCACCACACAATCCCCACCCCATTTAGAGGGGAGGGTCCTCCATCGACCATTGAGGGGGACTATCCTTGTTCTTTCTCCACCATCTCCAACCATTATTCACTTTCCTCATTCCATTGTATTTCTATTTGCCCAAAAATTTTATCCTTAGATGATGGTTACCCATAAATCTAACTCTCAACTATGGAGTTCACAGATGCCTTGCCTCTTCTGAATCTGACCCTAGTTACATGCTTCAAGAAATGGTATCTGTCAATGGACTCATCGGAAAGGTTTTTTTCAGATAAAGGGGATTTCATGAATTAGAAAAATTTATCTTTCTTAACAATATATACATAATTATTCACTTTTCATTGGTGAATGATTTGATAGAATCCTGGTACAGATCCCTTTATTTTTAAAAGTATCAAATTTATTCTTATTTGGGTGGTCTTATATTTTCCACATGGAATGAGATGACAATTCCAAGGAGATTTGGGTTAATTTTTAAGAACTCCCACTTATTTTACATAATCCTTCAATTATTTTAATTTTAGAGAATTTATTTGGTTGGAACCTACTTTATGATATTAGAAATCATGTTGTTAATATCTTTATTTCGTTGTGGATTTTCTTTGAAGTTGATGTTTCAAGTATACCAGTTGAGTATGTTGGGATCATGGTTGGGAAAGAGTTATGATACATGAAACCATGTTTTTTTATGATGTGGGTTGACTATTATTTCCCATGAAAGAGATTTTTTCACCTAATTGTAGTGTGTGGAAATTGGATTAAGAACCACCACCAGAATACTAATGCAGATTTAGGGTTAGCTCTTGGTCATAAGGATTTGGTGTCTATTTTGGAAACAATTCCAAAGGAACATTTTCATATAATTGATTCTATGTACTGAAGCATTACCAAAACTCATCCTTATTATTATTAGAAGGTGTTTTATACTGTATATGATTCTATATAGGATGTTATATTTATGAAAATCTTGGATTAAGGACCTTCTATTCACTTTTATAATGGAATCTCACTATAAGCAGTTGACCAAGTGGGTTCAAATGAAACAAAAAAGATAATCCCAACCATAAAGATTCACACTCTTTTAACCTTGATGATTCTAAGGTACTTTAAATATATTGATGACTGATATGTTATCTTTTTTACCATAGTATGGAAATATGTGCCTCATATAGGTCAAAGGGTACTGAGGAGGTGTGTAAAAATTTCATTTAGATTCATTCAATGAATACAAGGCCACATGAAATAAGGATGTATAGAAAACTAGTATGGGAAGTGTCTATAATTATAAGGAGGGGTTAAAGTGGTACATGAGGAAATTTAAATTTATTTTCTTAGTTTAAAGGAAACATTTACCCCAATATGGGGTTACATGACCAACAAAACTCTTCAAGGACAATTGATATTCAAAATAATTTCTAACATATTTATAAAAAATTGAAAGAAAAATGTTGAACTAGAAAATTGTTAAACATACATACCATACTGCAAAACAAAGAACGTTATGGAAAGGTATTTTTTGGATATCTAAGTGAGTGGAAAAAATAGATTCACTACAATTGACAGACTATGTACAGTATCCCAGGAAATTATGAAGTATTATGATAATTATCTCCATGGGTCCATTCTTTTTGGGTCTGGTTCGAGAAAGGGAAAGCAGGAAAATATTTTGTTTGGTAATTTTATAGTACACAGTGTAGGGAAAACATGTCCTTATAAAGACTAATCTCATTTACAAAAAGAAATTAAAGAGTTCCTCAAGTAAGGAAAATAATAAAGGTATAGAAATTAGTCATGTTGAATAAATATTTATTAAAATCATTAATTAAGAGACTAGTAAGATAGGTGGTCAAGGTCCATGAAAGGATGAATGCTTGAATAGATCTTTCGGAAAGTTGGAAGAGAAAACATGTAAAGACCCGTAAAATTCAAGGAAAATTTTTTCTTAATTTTCTTTAGAATTTTACAAGAGCGCGGTTTCAGACGGCACCTGATTCCGAGGCCCGGAGTGCCCGGAATTAATTTCCGAAGTTTGGCTCGGGTACGTTCAGTGAACGAACGAGCGGGAATTCCTAACTTTTGATCCGGTGCTCGGAATTGAAATCCGAGGGCACCGATGAACTCGCAGCGCCGATATTCGCTTAATGAGACCTTTTCGGGAGTTGCGTTTGTTGCGGGTTGAAAGTTAGTTTTTTGGGAGTTTTATAAAAAAGTTGAATAAAAAGTGTAATTCTTTTTATTTTACTTTTTGTAGGTTAACTCCTCTCAAAGGAGGTTGGAAGTGGGACCCACACCCACATAACCTCCCTTGGGAGGATTAAGTGTGGTGGGGCCCACACGAACCCCCCACCTTTTCAACTCCCCACTCTCCCTCTTAATGGCTTGACAAGTTAACTTATATTTAATTATACAAATCATGTATATTAAATAAGTGAGTTAATTTTGGAGTTATCCATTTTGAATTTCAAACCTTTGAAATTCTTGTGGTTAAGTTATGAAATAATATAAGTTAAAGCTTATATTATTCTTTGAGTTTCTTTTACCCTTGGGAGGATTTCTTGAGAGCTTTGGAAGCTTTTCTTCTTCTTCTTCTTCAACTCAACGAAGAACGCGAAGAACGACGTTCTTCAACGAAGAACTTCTCCGCCGAAGAACACGATCCCTTCCGCGACGGTTTTCCGCGACGAACGCCTTCGACAACGACTCTTCCTCCGACGTCAAAGGAATCGACACCGATTTTCCACGACTCCGTCAACGTGCGACTATCGAGGTAAGGGTTCTTGAGTTCGTTGCTTTCTTTATATTTTGACTTTCCTCAAGACTTGACGAGGAACGCTCTTTTTCCGACGAAGAACGCCGCTCCGCTCGTCTTCGTCTTCGGTGTCAACGAGAGAGAACACCGCACCTTCCTCGGACAACCTTCGTCGGCGTACAAGGATTCGCCAACGACGTGCCTCTTCGGACGCGTCTCTTCGTCAACGGATTTGACGAACGACGACCGCGACGCCCGACTTCCGCGACGCCGTCTTCCGCGGATCGTAGACGATTCTTCGAATCTTAAAACCGAGGTAGGGGTTGTCGAATTTCTTTTGGATTCCTCTTTTTATTCTTGATCGTGCTTTTAGCAAGATTAACGTGTGGAATTATTTTCTTTAAGTTGCGTTATTATTATTAACGCGAGGGGGGGCCGGACCGCACGAACACGGCCGAACCCCCCCTCCAACGTTCTTGTTTAATTCTTTCGATGGAAGCAAAGTGGCGTGGTGCCGTCGCACCACGCGGTTTACCGTGCGTTTAATTTACGCAACGCCGTCGCACTACGCCGAGGAGAGTCTTCAAGAACGCGACGCCGCCGCGCCGCGTTGGAAGGATTCATGGCACGGCGAGAGGGGCACGGTGCAGTCGCACCGCGCCGGACGACGAACACCGCGGCCGGTTCCGGGCCGCGGCGGGACGAGAAGACCGCGGCCGGTTCCGGGCCGCGGCGGGACGAGGAGACCGCGGCCGGTTCCGGGCCGCGGCGGAAGAGCAGACCGGCGGCCGGGCCGCCGGCGTCGGAAGCCGAAGAGGGGACCGGATTTTCCGGTCCCGTTGGAGAAGACCGGCCGGCCAGCTGGCCGGCCGGATGCCATAAAAACCGGGGAATTTAATTCCCCGGCCGGTATATTAAAACCCCCCTCTTTTAAAGAGGGGGCGGTTCTTTTAAAGGGAGGGGGCCGGCTGCCCCCTCGGTTCAATCCAGCAAGCCCCCCCACGTGGGGGGGGCGCTTGTTAAAAAAAACGGCGCGGCCAGTGCCGCGCCGCCCTCCAGAAAACGCGGGGCTTAGCCCCGCGTGCCGCCGCCGCCGCCATCGCGGCACCCCGCCGCCATCGCGGCACCCCGCCGCCGCCAGCGCGGCCCGCCGCCGCCGCCGCCGCGCCGCCCGCCGCCGCCGTCCGCCGCGCCACCCCGGGGGGGGGGGGGGGGGTCGGGCCGGGTCGGCCCGGACCCGGACCCCCCCGTTACGGACCAGTTTCGGTTTTTGGCTCATAACTTGAGCCTTGGACCTCCGAATGGCGAACCGTCTGCGGCAACGCGATCCTTGGATCGAGACGGTCGTTTCGGTATATCGCACTCAAGGTTTCGGTTTACTTTGAGTTCGGCCGGGTTGGTTCGTTCACGAAACCAACCGGGCCTTCGGAGCGGAAACGCTCATATCTTGAGCTACGGACGTCCGATTGACGTGCCGTCAGTCGCGTAGTGTTCCTCTTAGTGAGACGGATCTTTTGGCATACTCCGCCCGAGGTTCGGACGCAGGTGGAGTATGGTCGGGTTGGTTTTTCCTTAAAAACCAACCGGGCCCCGGAGACGAAAATGCCTATAACTCTCAGACCGGGCGTCTGATCGACGCGCCGTCTGTTGCGTTGAGTTCCTGTTGACGATACGGAACTTTTGGATACATCAACTTCGGTCTTCGTGACAGTTGATGTATCAGCCTCTCGGCTCGTGGAGCGGATCCTCCGTACGAGCTTGCTGTGTGCGGGAACCCTAGTGCTGGCTGCGACTGTTCTACTGCTACGACTGCTACTGTGACTGCGACGACGACAGTACAGAGATCCTGTGTGGATTTGACGACGACAGTACAGAGATCCTGTGTGGATTTGACGACGACAGTACAGAGATCCTGTGTGGATTTGACGACGACAGTACAGAGATCCTGTGTGGATTCGACGACGACGACTACAGCACTCAGCGATCCTACGTGGATCAGTGCTACAGGTTCTGTGTGAGCCCGATCCTGTGTGGGTCCTTGCGCTCAGCGGTTCTGTGTGAGCCAGCGCCTACAGGTTCTGTGTGAGCCCGATCCTGTGTGGGTCTTCTGCGGGGGTTAGTTACCTATCGATCCTTCGTGGGTCCGACGACTTAGATGGATCAGTGATCATCTTTATCGTCCTTGAAGAAGTATACCTGTGTGAGCTGAATCCTGTTGTTTTCCTGTGTGGATTGTGTTGTGCAATCCTGTGTGGATTATATTTTGCTTTCCTATGTGGAATACGTATACTTTCCTGCGTGGACTGAGTTGTACTTGGGCTCGGAGGTTGGAGTGTATTTTAATTGATGACTTAGGTATATGTATGGGCATATACCTAAGCTGTGTCAGTTGTTACTTCGTGTTTGTACTTTTCTTCGTGGTTTATCCTTTGTGGATTTGAGAGACCTTCAGGGGTCTCGGGGTCCCTACTGAGTAGCTTATACTCACCCCTGCACGGGCTTCGCCCGCACTACGTTGTGTTGGTTGCAGACGACGGACATCGTTGACCTTAGCTGAGGCTTGCACAGCGGGACGGTACCCGGAGGTGGACCACTGGGCGGGACGTGCACGGAGCAGACGGCGGGACCCGTGGAGCAGAGGAGCTATCTGTACCCACCCTTCAGGTGGGATTTCCAGTGGACAGCTCGGAGTAGCGGCCTTTACTTTACAGATGCTGTTTTTCCCTTTTCGAGTTGTACTTTACTTTCATTTTGGGTTTGTATACTGGCCCATTTACCTTTCCGCACTTTCAGTCGTACTCTGCTTGCTTAGTGTTTACCTTCCGCTTGTTTACTCTGTGGTGTGTGTTTACTTTTCAAAGGCAATGCCTTCCCTTTTTACCGGGATTTACGCCTTGGTGCTAGTCGCCAGCCCCTGGCCTATGGAAGGCGGGCTTGGGGTAGTCACGGCTCGGACCCCGAGGGCGGGTCGTGACAAATTGGTATCAGAGGAGTTCAGTTCTACCGCGAACTCTGATCTTTTCTATGTGAAGCAATAATGTTTAGCGTATTGAGTGTGGTTATCAGTCCAGGGAGTCCAGTGTTGGTGCGGCGGCCGACGTATCCGTACACCAGGACCCTGACTTCTGATTTCCGACTTAATGCACGAAAACATTGATTGCGTGTGTGTTTCAAAGTTTTCTTTGTGATTACTTGTGCCAGCTCACCGGGTATACTGATCTGCTTAATGAAAGTCTCAAGTTTTCTTTGTGATTACTTATATCAGCTCACCTGGTATACTGTTCTAACCGTGGCGCACCTGTTTCCTATTCAGGATGGCCCCACGACGGCAGCCAGCTAGGGTTCCGAGAGTCGAGCGAGACGACAGCCCACCGAGCGACGAGGCTTCGGTGCAGGGCCCTTTGTCAGCAGTGGCACCGGCAGTAGCTTTACCCGCCGATCCCCCGATGCTTCCAGCAGCAGCCGCTGACGATGCACGTCGCCTCAGCGCACTGCATGAGTTTCAGCGCCAGCGACCGCCCAGGTTTCGCGGGGAGACGGATCCCCAGGCAGCAGAGGACTGGCTGGAGGCAGTGGTTCGAGTGTTTAGGCTAGTGAGGACACCAGCAGACCTCATGGTGATCCTCGCTGCGAGCCTACTACACGCAGCAGCAGGACGATGGTGGAGCTTGATGCTCCAGGTGCACGATGAGGCATCTCTTCTTTGGACGGACTTTGAGAGCATCTTCCGCTCGGAGTTCGTCCCAGCCACCCTTCGTGCGGTGCGTATCCAGGAGCTTCTACAGCTGCGGCAGGGCAGCATGACGGTCGCTCAGTACTCGGCGAGATTTACCGATCTCTCGCGCTACTCGACCGACATGGTACGGGACCCATTCTTCCGGGCCCGGACCTTCGAGCAGGGTTTGAGACACGAGATCAGGGCATCGCTGATCTCCCTCAGCATACCGACTCAGACAGGAGTACTGGAGCGGGCTCTTCTGATCGAGAGCTTCCTTGCTGAGTCTACACCAGCACAGCGACCCACCGCAGGGCGGAACGTGGCAGAGACATCTGCAGCTGGCAGCCGACGAATGACTCAGGGGTCCAGACAGACCAGACCTCAGGGCACTGGCTCCGCAGTGCAGGGCACACAACGCGGAGCCAGTCTTTCGAGTGGAAGACAGTGCTATGCATGCGGCGGGCGAGGCCACATGGCTCGTGACTGCCCGACCCGCCATGCGGAGGAGCAGCAGACGGTTGAGGAACCACCTAGGCAGAGGCAGAGGTTCGACCGTGGCGGTCCGCAGGGAGGAGGCGGACGAGGCAGAGGAGCTAGACGAGCAGCTGGTGGTGGCCGACGCTTTGAGGCTCTACCACCACCACCACCAGGAGGTCCACCCCGACCGCAGGGGAGAGCTCAGCTTCAGGCAGCCGAGGCCTTCGATCATGGAGCCCTGGGAGCCGATGGACAGGAGCAGAACTAGTGGATACATCCTTTGTACTTCTAGTTCCATGTTGATGTTGCTTTTGTGTAGCGTCTTGTATTATGAGCTGCAATAATAAAAAGACGCATTCTTTTGTGATGTTTTCTTTCCTGTCCTCTTTTGTGATGTTACTAAGAGGTTCCAGTTGACTGTTGACTTGACCCTCACTTGTGAGACATCTACTGGAGGAGACCAGTTACCACACACTGATGCCGACAGTGTGACTCAACCCTTGGAGGCGAGAGTAACGGTTGGATCTCTTAGTAGTAGCGTCGAGGCCTTACGACGTCATCCTTGGTATGGATTAATATCATCCATGTTAGGATTGACTGTTTTAGGAAAAGAATGTGGTTCATCCAGGGGATGAGACCAGGTTTCTCTTTTCGGCAAAGAAGAAATCTTGCAGCTCTTGTGGGACCAGAGATGGTCCGGGCCACGTCAAAAGAGGTCCATGTCATCCAGGAGCGGGTCCTACATGGACGATCGATTCCTCTTGTGCGCAACAGATGGCGGCACGGGAATCTCCAGGAGAGCACATGGGAGCGGGAGGCTCAGATGCGTGCTCAGTACACTCTTTTGTTTCCCTAGTTTTTGATGTAGCTTTACGGGGACGTAAAGCCCTGAGGTGGGAGTAATGTAAAGACCCGTAAAATTCAAGGAAAATTTTTTCTTAATTTTCTTTAGAATTTTACAAGAGCGCGGTTTCAGACGGCACCTGATTCCGAGGCCCGGAGTGCCCGGAATTAATTTCCGAAGTTTGGCTCGGGTACGTTCAGTGAACGAACGAGCGGGAATTCCTAACTTTTGATCCGGTGCTCGGAATTGAAATCTGAGGGCACCGATGAACTCGCAGCGCCGATATTCGCTTAATGAGACCTTTTCGGGAGTTGCGTTTGTTGCGGGTTGAAAGTTAGTTTTTTTGGGAGTTTTATAAAAAAGTTGAATAAAAAGTGTAATTCTTTTTATTTTACTTTTTGTAGGTTAACTCCTCTCAAAGGAGGTTGGAAGTGGGACCCACACCCACATAACCTCCCTTGGGAGGATTAAGTGTGGTGGGGCCCACACGAACCCCCCACCTTTTCAACTCCCCACTCTCCCTCTTAATGGCTTGACAAGTTAACTTATATTTAATTATACAAATCATGTATATTAAATAAGTGAGTTAATTTTGGAGTTATCCATTTTGAATTTCAAACCTTTGAAATTCTTGTGGTTAAGTTATGAAATAATATAAGTTAAAGCTTATATTATTCTTTGAGTTTCTTTTACCCTTGGGAGGATTTCTTGAGAGCTTTGGAAGCTTTTCTTCTTCTTCTTCTTCAACTCAATGAAGAACGCGAAGAACGACGTTCTTCAACGAAGAACTTCTCCGCCGAAGAACACGATCCCTTCCGCGACGGTTTTCCGCGACGAACGCCTTCGACAACGACTCTTCCTCCGACGTCAAAGGAATCGACACCGATTTTCCACGACTCCGTCAACGTGCGACTATCGAGGTAAGGGTTCTTGAGTTCGTTGCTTTCTTTATATTTTGACTTTCCTCAAGACTTGACGAGGAACGCTCTTTTTCCGACGAAGAACGCCGCTCCGCTCGTCTTCGTCTTCGGTGTCAACGAGAGAGAACACCGCACCTTCCTCGGACAACCTTCGTCGGCGTACAAGGATTCGCCAACGACGTGCCTCTTCGGACGCGTCTCTTCGTCAACGGATTTGACGAACGACGACCGCGACGCCCGACTTCCGCGACGCCGTCTTCCGCGGATCGTAGACGATTCTTCGAATCTTAAAACCGAGGTAGGGGTTGTCGAATTTCTTTTGGATTCCTCTTTTTATTCTTGATCGTGCTTTTAGCAAGATTAACGTGTGGCATTATTTTCTTTAAGTTGCGTTATTATTATTAACGCGAGGGGGGGCCGGACCGCACGAACACGGCCGAACCCCCCCTCCAACGTTCTTGTTTAATTCTTTCGATGGAAGCAAAGTGGCGTGGTGCCGTCGCACCACGCGGTTTACCGTGCGTTTAATTTACGCAACGCCGTCGCACTACGCCGAGGAGAGTCTTCAAGAACGCGACGCCGCCGCGCCGCGTTGGAAGGATTCATGGCACGGCGAGAGGGGCACGGTGCAGTCGCACCGCGCCGGACGATGAACACCGCGGCCGGTTCCGGGCCGCGGCGGGACGAGAAGACCGCGGCCGGTTCCGGGCCGCGGCGGGACGAGGAGACCGCGGCCGGTTCCGGGCCGCGGCGGAAGAGCAGACCGGCGGCCGGGCCGCCGGCGTCGGAAGCCGAAGAGGGGACCGGATTTTCCGGTCCCGTTGGAGAAGACCGGCCGGCCAGCTGGCCGGCCGGATGCCATAAAAACCGGGGAATTTAATTCCCCGGCCGGTATATTAAAACCCCCCTCTTTTAAAGAGGGGGCGGTTCTTTTAAAGGGAGGGGGCCGGCTGCCCCCTCGGTTCAATCCAGCAAGCCCCCCCACGTGGGGGGGGGGGGGGGCGCTTGTTAAAAAAACGGCGCGGCCAGTGCCGCGCCGCCCTCCAGAAAACGCGGGGCTTAGCCCCGCGTGCCGCCGCCGCCGCCATCGCGGCACCCCGCCGCCAGCGCGGCCCGCCGCCGCCGCCGCCGCGCCGCCCGCCGCCGCCGCCCGCCGCCGCCGTCCGCCGCCGTCCGCCGCCGCCGACCGCCGCCGCGCCACCTCGGGGGGGGGGGGGGGGGTCGGGCCGGGTCGGCCCGGACCCGGACCCCCCCGTTACGGACCAGTTTCGGTTTTTGGCTCATAACTTGAGCCTCGGACCTCCGAATGGCGAACCGTCTGCGGCAACGCGATCCTTGGATCGAGATGGTCGTTTCGGTATATTGCACTCAAGGTTTCGGTTTACTTTGAGTTCGGCCGGGTTGGTTCGTTCACGAAACCAACCGGGCCTTCGGAGCGGAAACGCTCATATCTTGAGCTACGGACGTCCGATTGACGTGCCGTCAGTCGCGTAGTGTTCCTCTTAGTGAGACGGATCTTTTGGCATACTCCGCCCGAGGTTCGGACGCAGGTGGAGTACGGTCGGGTTGGTTTTGCCTTAAAAACCAACCGGGCCCCGGAGACGAAAATGCCTATAACTCTCAGACCGGGCGTCCGATCGACGCGCCGTCTGTTGCGTTGAGTTCCTGTTGACGATACAGAACTTTTGGATACATCAACTTCGGTCTTCGTGACAGTTGATGTATCAGCCTCTCGGCTCGTGGAGCGGATCCTCCGTACGAGCTTGCTGTGTGCGGGAACCCTAGTGCTGGCTGCGACTGTTCTACTGCTACGACTGCTACTGTGACTGCGACGACGACAGTACAGAGATCCTGTGTGGATTTGACGACGACAGTACAGAGATCCTGTGTGGATTTGACGACGACAGTACAGAGATCCTGTGTGGATTTGACGACGACAGTACAGAGATCCTGTGTGGATTCGACGACGACGACTACAGCACTCAGCGATCCTACGTGGATCAGTGCTACAGGTTCTGTGTGAGCCCGATCCTGTGTGGGTCCTTGCGCTCAGCGGTTCTGTGTGAGCCAGCGCCTACAGGTTCTGTGTGAGCCCGATCCTGTGTGGGTCTTCTGCGAGGGTTAGTTACCTATCGATCCTTCGTGGGTCCGACGACTTAGATGGATCAGTGATCATCTTTATCGTCCTTGAAGAAGTATACCTGTGTGAGCTGAATCCTGTTGTTTTCCTGTGTGGATTGTGTTGTGCAATCCTGTGTGGATTATATTTTGCTTTCCTATGTGGAATACGTATACTTTCCTGCGTGGACTGAGTTGTACTTGGGCTCGGAGGTTGGAGTGTATTTTAATTGATGACTTAGGTATATGTATGGGCATATACCTAAGCTGTGTCAATTGTTACTTCGTGTTTGTACTTTTCTTCGTGGTTTATCCTTTGTGGATTTGAGAGACCTTCAGGGGTCTCGGGGTCCCTACTGAGTAGCTTATACTCACACCTGCACGGGCTTCGCCCGCACTACGTTGTGTTGGTTGCAGACAACGGACAGCGTTGACCTTAGCTGAGGCTTGCACAGCGGGACGGTACCCGGAGGTGGACCACTGGGCGGGACGTGCACGGAGCAGACGGCGGGACCCGTGGAGCAGAGGAGCTATCTGTACCCACCCTTCAGGTGGGATTTCCAGTGGACAGCTCGGAGTAGCGGCCTTTACTTTACAGATGCTGGTTTTCCCTTTTCGAGTTGTACTTTACTTTCAGTTTGGGTTTGTATACTGGCCCATTTACCTTTCCGCACTTTCAGTCGTACTCTTCTTGCTTAGTGTTTACCTTCCGCTTATTTACTCTGTGGTGTGTGTTTACTTTTCAAAGGCAATGCCATCCCTTTTTACCGGGATTTACGCCTTGGTGCTAGTCGCCAGCCCCTGGCCTATGGAAGGCGGGCTTGGGGTAGTCACGGCTCGGACCCCGAGGGCGGGTCGTGACAAAACAGGAAAACTTTTGCAGTTTATTCATCACTATAAGGAACAAATTCTAGAAGGATCCTTCCAGATCAGTTCTCTGAAGAAGTTCGTTATAAAAACACATAAGAGCATGATCTGAGTTATTATTAATGAGGAACTAAGGGGTTTGACCAGCAAGAAAGATATATCCAGACATGGTAAGATCAATTTTGAAAAATATATCTTTTCTTGGGATAAGATGGGAAATAATTTAAAACATCTTACCAAGGTGGATCCAAATACACAAGTAACCACTCTTCAATTGGGGTTATATGAGGTTATTGAATCAAATAATATTTTATTTATTTATGGGTTTTGTGAGTTATTTCTGTGTTTAACACACTTATTTTTTTAACTTGTTCAATTTTCTAATTCTTCTTTAAAAGTCATTTTTAAATAAAAAAATTAATTTCCATTCAATGAAATGGTTGTTTAACTATTCTACCGGGATAGGAATTAGACTTTAAGAGTATTAATAATTCATCCCCATAGAGGTTGTTAATATTAAAAAATCTCTAACAAAATAGAAGAAAATTTTATGATAACCATAATACCACATCCCAAATCATATTATAAGTTCATTTCTGAAATCATGAAGATTGGATTAAATTTAGAAACTAATTTAAGAAAATTGTCCCAATATTTCTGTTTATATTGATGAATCAAGAAGAAAACTACTTATTCCCGTAAATCATTATGTATAGTATTTGGGATTATAATATATGTAATTCAAGTTAAATCATGTTCTCATTGGGAGAACCTGATAAGAAATTATTACTTTCAATTTCTAAAATCCAAGATGAATAATTCACCATCCTTGAATGATTACTCAATTTGATAATCAAATACAAATATGGTGGGGGATTATCTTTGATGATGTATAATTATGATATGTCCTATCTTAGACATGTAGGATAAATAATATACCATTTTAGATTGATTGTATTTTTGGTATCCTAAATAAAAAGTGTACAGGAAGATCATCCTTGATGAAGTTGTGATAAATTTCAATTTATATGGTCACAAGTTGAAGATACATTCTAGTGTGTTCTAAAAAATAGACCATCTTGAAATTAAGTTTTAATGATATCCACCATTATGAAGATTTTATGATGTGTTTCACTTGAGGGATATGAAAATGATGAAATTTGAAGTTATTGTTATAATCATATCAAATGACATCGAATTTAATCATTCTGTAAATTTCTTGAAGATTATGTCATTTGAAATGGTATGTATTTTATGAATCTACAATCCTTGGTTTCCCATGATATATATCATTTTACAAGTGGGATAATTAAATTAATCAATGAAATATATTATTAATGGAAATGATCCAAGTACACATATCTTGATTTTTGCACTTGAATGTTTTTGATATGTTTGTTAAACCGAATGTAGGAGTTTCATATTGATATTTATTGAAAAAGATTAATATCTTATTTAAGTTTCTTCCTTATATAATGAATCTTAATTACCATTTAATATAATTGTATGAGTTCTCATTTCATGATATTTCGCGATCAACTGGTAAGGAAAATATTTTTTGTCTAAATAAAATCCTCTTGTTTTCTATACTTATCGTAACAAATTGGACATAGAGGGAAATGATGGATGGAACATTTATTAATTATGGACTAATTCTATTTTCCAATGAATGTTTTATTTCATGTTAATAATGGGGAGAAAGTTGAAATGAGTGTTTTAAAAATTAATGAGTGGGGGAGAATATAATGATTCATTTATTGAAAAATTAATTTGGAATGAACATTAAATGATTTTAAAATAAATAGAAACTGGGATATTGAAGATACAACTTTTTGTTTGTATTTTATTTTTAATTAATGTTTTAAAAATTAAAATGTGGGGAGAATATAATGATTCATATATTGAAAATTTAAATCGGAATGAACATTAAATTTTTTTACAATAAATAAAAATGGTGAGATTGATGATACCACTTCATGTTTGTATTTTATTTTTTCTCAAAGATCATCATTATTTTTCAATGGTTGTTCATTGATGATAATATGATGAAGAAATAACAAAGTTTATAGAGCATATATGTATTTTTAAAGAATTATAATTTGAAAAAAACATATAAATGGTTTAAATAATTTGAGTTTCAGAGGTGATTCTTGGATAATTGTTAATGATTCATTAAATGACATTGTATTTATTCCTTGAATAATTTTATTGGTAATAACGAGAATTAATGAACTCATATTCATATTAAATAAATTTTTTAATGGTGGAACATTCTTTACAAAAATACATAAGAAGAGATTAAAGTGATTTTATAATGAATAAGTTATTTGGAATTTATATTCTTAAATTAATAAAATAAGAGGAACTTATGAAGTCCATAAAAATTCTGAATTTCATGGAGAATGTTTGAGGAGAATTTAATGTTGTAATTTTTTTATATGATTTAAATTTTCACATAGATTAATCTAAGTGTTAATATAAAAAATATATAGAGCCCACTAATCTTCATAAGACATTCAACGACAGGCACATGTGGGACCTGAAGGTCAACATTGCCTAAGGAGTATCCCTAGTAAGCCCATGGGCGGTAGAGGGAATAGTTCCCACAAGAATCATGCGGTCCCATGTATAATTATTTTAGAGCATACACTCGAAGAAGTGCATAGTTATTCCTAGATTATGCCTAGAAGAAAACTTGTGGACAATTTTTGGTGAGTCCAGTGTGTAAAAGGTGTTTGCGATGCATCATGGTGCTGACCCCATTCTCAGATTGAACATGAAGTGGTCATAGAATAGCTAATATATCAGAGGAAAGCTGCTATGGGAATTCAATGTGGGATGGGATTTAAGTATATTAGTTCATTCTTTTTAAAAAGTTACACATATAACATTGATCAACCGATCAGTTACATAAATGAAAAACATCACATCCCACACCCCACTAGTTTAAATAAGTGTCGCAATATTCCACCCCCATACACTCATTGGTGGATGATTTTTCACTAGAATATGCATGTCATACTAATGGATGATCGAAATTAGATCTAGTGATCATGAAATTTTATCACATTGGAAAACAAAACACTCCAAAAAGAATCATGAATATTTTTTGTCATGATCAATAGGAAGATGTTTTAACCAAACTGAAAACATGGTTATAAGAGGCCATTCAAATATTCAATCTTCATTTATGAGTTCATTCTTTTGAAACAGATATTTTTATGATCATATGAAAGTGAGGATATCCTTGAAAAAGAGAATCTAATACTATAAAGCAAGGATTACACTATTCTTGGAATTATTGAACTAATGTTTAAAAAATTCAAATCTATGATTTATATTCATTCAAAGTTGGTATTTTCATAGCATAAATTTTTATTCTGGAGTTTCTGAATATCAATGGTATAAGTATGTGGTACTTCCTATTAATATTGAACAACATACAGAAAAAAGATGGGTTTTCTGCTCATGTTCTAATTCAAGGGATCCTTCTTTCAGAAAAATAGAGCTTCTTTTTTTGTACCTAAAAAATAATGGTAATTTCATACTCATCTATATTGAGAAAGAGTTTAGTGTATCTCTGTTTTTATAAGGTTTTTATGAGAACAAATTTCTTCCACAATGAAGAACCATGACCACTTGATATGTGACTCACATACTCAAGTGTCTGTAGAATAAGTTAGTGTTCCATGTATAAGATCATACATGTTGTGGAAAGAAATACTACCATAGATTTAAATAAATTCAAATATCAGAATCCCTTTTTGTGATTCTATAAGGAATAAGTTGTGTGATAATACATTTCTGAGGAAGAAAAATAACTCGCATACTGGTTTGGGTTTTTGTATGACAGTTATGGCCCATAGGTGCATGAAATTTATAAACACCGATTGAGATATCTAAACATATTTATTGTGAAAGGAGATTTATATTCAATAAATATGGAGTGAAAAGTAATTTGATAGTGTCTTCATTGATTGAATGAGGTAGTAAACCTAAACATACCTTGTGTGTCTGTGTGTGTGTGTCCATAAAACCAAAATGTAAAAAGAGTTTGTACAAACCATATATGCCTATGTTCATGTATAATAAATGATCAGATAAATGTGATCATTATACACATTAACAAACATTGAGATTCCAAAAAATGAATTTTGATAAGAACATAATATACTATGAATAATATTCCATATATGTGCTAGATTATATTTGAGTGAAGAAATAGTTCTTCGTAGTTTAACTTGTGCAAAGATAAAAGAGAGTAGAAGAAGATGAATCATGAAGTTTTCATGCATGGTAATGATAATGATAATATATTAATGAATCATGAAGAAAACATAAATTGATAATAAAATAATGTAAATAATTTTAGGAGGGGTTTTATTGATAATTCCTTTAAAATTGTGATACATGCGTAAGATGATATAAAAAATTCAGTACAATGCAATAATTGATTACAGAAAGTGATTTTTAGTAAGAATAAATTGATAATACACACAAGTAATAATATTTTGTATCATAGAAGTCATATAATTCCTTCTATTGTAATATTCATATATCATTCTAACTGAAAAATAAATTATTTTGATGAAGTTAGGATGACCTAAACATTAGTGTTTTAATAAACACAATGGTTTTGTGATTCTAGATAAGAATAATAATAAGTTTTAGGGTAATAAATTTTGAACTAAAGAAGAAAGTTATCAAAACACTGATATACACTGTTGTATATTACTGTGTGTACAATATCAAAGTTAGAAGAATAAGTGAATGAATAATCTATATCCAGTTTATTATCATTTTGGTTGGAGAGAATTCAACTAATTATTCAAAAAAATATTCATATCATTTTCACATGTTAAATAAGAATAAATTTCATATTATAGATTTTTTTGGGAATAAATATAAGGGTTACATTACTACAGATGATCAAGTAATAAGTGATGAAGTTGAAATTCAATGTAGTAATGTGACTTCCAATAGAAGTCCCATATGATGGAAGAATTTATTGGTGTATCAAAGTACATTAACAATGATATTGAAAACTTTCTTTAGAAGCAGTATAAAGAACCTACAAGGAGCTCCAAGTTGGACCAGGTAATCACCATTTCATGAAAGAAAAATTATTTTATTACCCTCTCTTGATGTGTAGAGACCAAACTTGACTAAGTATTTTTCCTAGCCACACAATTTTAACTTTATATTACATTTTATTGGTGAATATGTGTACTGGTTATCACTATAAAAAACAACTACAAGCTACTCTCATTGATTGGTGAACCCTGTAAAAATATATTTTTTATCTATTACTATTTTAATATACTTTATTGTGACATAGAAAATATAATAATTGAATCAAGATCTGAATATGTCAAAGTGGTAAAGGGATAAAAATTTGTAAAAGGTTAAAAAATATTTAATAGGGATCCCCTAATTAGTGTTAGGAATATCCCAAACTATTCCTTTCAAAGTGGCCTTGTAACACCTTGTAATTTTAGTATTATTTTCTATTTAAATAAATACCCTATTTAATAGCTTTTTTAATATGCAACACCAAACTAAAAAAATCATAATCCATTAAAATGAAATTATGAAATTTTATAGTTATAATATATCTATTAAATTAAATTTTATACATAAAAGTAAATACCCAATGAAATATATACAGAAAAAGGGGAAGAAATGGAATAAAGTATTATAAATATTACTTTTGATTCTAATTTCATTGAACATGGAATAGATCTGACTTCACTTGAGTTTCCCCTAGACTAATCCCAAGCCAAAGTCTAATAATTATGGTCTAACAAAAATCATTTATGGGATAAGTTCAAACTCTATGAAATTTACAAAATATCCATTCTAGTTGAATAATCACATAAGAATTCTATGATATTTTATCTTATCCTTAAGTCTTACATGGTGATCTTTAAGGGAAATGTAAGTACATTTCTAGAGTATGTAAACATATAATAATAATTATAAAAAATTACTTATATATATATATCATATGTAGTAATTCATTAAAATTCATGAAATTTAAAATATGTGTTAGATAATTGTTAATCAAATTTTCTAATAAAATTAAATTTATGTTACTAAGTAATTAGATCATTTTATGATTGAATTTTTTTTCCAAAAATTGGATTTTTAAGAAAATTGAATTTTTTATTTCAAGAAACTAAGTATATTATGGTGAAATTATAAAAAATATATTTTTTTCCACTAATTTATTTTTACTAATTTAATTATAAATTTATAGGAAATAAGATTACCAATTTTTAATATTTTAAAATTTCATTTTCTTATAAATCAAGTTTCTGATTATATTTTATGTTTCCATTTAAATGTCAAATTTTTAAATTTTATTATTTTACTTTTAAAAAATTAAATTATACTTTGGATTCCCTATAATAATATTATATTAATTTTTTTCCGTAAATTATTGATTTTTAAGAGAATGGTAAAAAGTTTCATTTTAACAAATACCATGACATTTAATAAATAATTATGATATAATGACAAATTAATTTTTTTGAAACCTTTTCATTGATTAGAAATTTATTTTAGAAGTAAAATTTTACATTTGAAAAGATTGAATTGAATTTACAAACCCATATTTGACATTTCATAACATTAGTTGTATTTTTCTATAAAAACCATTTTAAATACATCATACATGTAATATTTTATAGATACATTCTATTAATTTTAGAAATTATATCTAATATTATTTAATTTTAATTTTTAATTATTATAAACAAATTATGTGAAAAATTACACATTATTTTTAGTGTTAAAAATAAATAACATAGGTAACAATGAGATGTCATAGTAAAAGTTAAAATGGTGAAAGAGAGAAATATAATGGGTAAAAGTTCTAAAACAATATTAAAACACTACTCTAAGTGAGTTTTTGAAGCCTTTATTAGCCTTAATTTCAATACCCTTGATAATTTCCCACATTGGATTCAATTTCTATATTGAATATCATTTTTTTTATTTAAAAATTATATTAATAAATATTTCATTCCCTTCACTTAGAAAAATCACCTGCCACCTCACCTTCAATTCAAAACCAAAAAATAAAATTCAAACCAATAATATACATAATTTTCATCCAATATAATACTCTCCCTTTTTTCGGAGCTTAGGGTCCCATGATATTTCCCAAATCCATTCTAAATAAATATACATTCAAAGACGAAATCAAAATTTTCATAGTATTTTCTCATTTATAATCATTCGTTCATTTCAAATTATTATACCTATTTCTAAATATATTTTTTTCAAATTTTACTATAATTAAATAAGTATATTTTTTATAAAAAAATATGTGTATATATTTATGGAGTAACCATTACCTACTATTTCCATTTCCTTACAAAAACAAAAAAAATGTTGTTCATGGGTTACTATGAACTAATGTTTCCATCAAGGATGTATTTTACATTACATAACCACCATCCGTGTCTTGTTAAAATGGTGACAATTAATGAATAATTATGATATTTACAACATTATTAATATTCTGTAAAGATAAATCATTATCTACCTTGTTTCCATTTTATGGATGATGATGATTTCATAGGTGTGTATGTGTCTACTACCACGTCCATATAAAGATTAATTAGTTTTTCACCAACACCCTTTCTGGATGATTCTATGAATTTGTTTCATAAAATAAAAAAATATTTTTGAATTTTTAATGTAAGAAAATTTTATTTTAATATATAACTTTTTATTAATAAATGCACTTTTGTTCGTCAAAAATAACCAATATAGGCTCATCATGGAGTCCATCATCATTAATAGTGACTAAAACTCTAATAGAGTGAAATTATTACTTTATAAATAATTTAAAGAATTTATTTGAGTACCTGAGATAATTTTTTTGATTATATTGTTATCAAACAATGAAAATCAACATCAACATTTTAAATCATTCATAAAACAATTAAAATTACTATATTCGGATGATGGAAATAAACTATAACATACAAATAAATGTATAATAAATTGTAATAATTTAAGAGTCTATATTTTAATTGATATGAATTAGTTTATAAAATAGGTTTTTAATATGTGATTTAAGATTTTAAAAAACATTCATGGAATTCAAGAGTAATTGGTATAGGATGTTCTTGACTCAACTTCTTTTCTTTACCATATTTATACCTCATTGACTATGATTTTATAAAAAAAATCATCTATAATATCATATTATTACATTTCCTCTCCTACATTTTATATGTATATACATTTTCATTTCAAATGAATCTTATTTGATGGATTTATTTCATCATGAAATTTGATGTTGTTAAGGATAATTCACATCCTCTCCAAATGATATTTTTCTCTTCCATGTCAATCTTCACTCATTCAATAAAAATATTCACCATTATAATTTTGAAGTATAACTAGTTATTATTTATGGTTATCATTAAATTTATCTTTACCAATTTTCAAATGGACAATTTATCACCCATTTTTATGATGTGTTTTACAATATATGTTTTTAAATGTCAAAAATTATTTTCTTTTTATGATAGAATTTTTCATCTTCAACTCCTAATTTTCTATGAAAACCCTTATATTTATTTTTCAAGGATCATTTAATGAGATTTATTGTAAAATATTTTTTTAAAATCCTTTCAAATAACATCCTCAAAATGATCTATTTAATATGACTCATAACTGTGTCTCTTTTCGACAATGTTTTGAAATGTTTTATAAATACCTTTATTATATGTTTTTCTTATATTTTCCCATTTATTTGAATGAGGATCCATAACCTATGGAGTCATTATTTGTGTATAAACTTATAATTTACCTTTTTAAATTATTCTTTTGTGTTATTGAGTTTTTTATATCAACCAATCAAATTATTGAAGTCATTTTATATGATACATTTTTTGAATGTTATGAAACAAATTTTAATTCCATGAGTTCCTTATGGTGTGATGAATGTTTATTTTTATACAGAACACATATGTGTGGATATTGAAAGGTAGGTTCTTATATATCCCTCTAATTTATTGTATAAGGTAATGTATCTCATTGGATATAGGATTTTTGAAATTCATTTTTTCAGAATATAAACGTTTATCCTTCCTGGACATGCTCAAAACATAATGGGTGGACCTTCTTGGATATGCTCATAATTTTATTATTATATATATTTATGATTGTTCTAAAGTTCCTTGTTATTCTATATTTCTATTTATTTCCTCATTTCTATGTCACATTCGTATATTATTATCCATTTATCATAATTATAGTCCCGTGATTATTCAAATTTATTCAATCTTATATGTTTGACTCATTTTAGATTACATGTGATTTTATTATAACATATGGTCAACTCTTATTTTTACATACTTTTTCTCTACCTAGATATGTTTAATATTCCCATGTTTTCTAACATGACTATGACCTAAAATTGTATGACATGTTGATATCTTATTCCAATACTATGTTTTAGACCTACATCTTTCTTATTTTTTATTTCCCCAAATTATGAAGGGGAATATTACAATTTATGGAGGGATTTATCATAGATGGGTTTTTGTAATAGATGTTGATAATATTCAAGGACATGTTTTTTATTTATCTGGAATCCACTTACAATAAATTAGTAGTTTTTAGTGTGCATATTCTAAAGAGATAATATTAATATTCATATAAAATAATGTAATATCAATATATATAATGCTTGGGTATCCTCAATTGGTATGTGAGTAGGATTTAGTTTTTTTGGTATTAGATTAGTTTTTTTGTGATTATGAGGAGAATAAAATTTCCAAGAACCCTATGGATAAGTCTATTTATTGGATATCATTATAAAATTTTGGTTATGTAGATATTCTACTGTTTCATTGTAATGATATAATTATCTTGGTAAAAGAAATTTATGTATGATCTGAAGAAAATTCCCTTAGAAGTAATAACCCCAAAAGGATGGTTGGATATTAAATAAATCATCACTCATTTTGTGAAAAATAGACCAAACTATAAACTTAATTCAAAATTTCTACAACCCCGATCAGATAACCCTTTCAACTAGCCTCTAAACTGGGCTATGAAAATAGTTGAATGATAATCCCAATCATAATAGGATAGAAATAATAAATCATGCAACCAATAAAGACCCTAGGTAAAGATTTTCCTAACTTGAAACAAGATATAAGGAATATATATATTGAAATAAATCTATAAACTAAATATTTCATAGAAAAAAACAATATTGGAAGCAATAAAACTGATGTGGTGGACCAAAACCAACGAAAATGTCCCAAAAACAAACCAAAATGGACAACCTAAACTCTCAACAGCTACCCCATGTGATATTTGGGTAACATCTCACCATATCACTATATGCTAACCATTCCCACCTAACATAATTCGTTTTAACTTACTGTGGTTCATTTCCATTTCCATCATTATAAAATACATCGTTTAAAAACCCATGTGGAAGTGTGCATGGTGTGAGCTAAACATGCTTAGTAGGACCTCAACCAAGTGTTCCTTAAAAATCCTCTATCAAATAATTCCATTATTATCAATTTCATAAAAATATAGAATGATAAGAAGTTTTAACATTTTGTTGAAATCATGTTAAAACAATTTTTCTTTTAATAGTAATTACAAAAAAAACCTAGATGATATATTTTCAAATAATATTTCAAATAAATCATTTCATAGTTATCAAATCATGGCTCATATATCATATTGAAGCCAAAATAATTAAAATCTAGAGAAAAATGAAGAACATCGCTATGATAACATAGTTTTTGTATAAATAGGTCTCTTAGAAATCAATAATATATCAATATTATATAACTCTAAACAAGTACCTATGACATGGGGCCTTAGAAATATATTAATACACCATGAGGGACCCCCCCCCCCTATGATGTCAGATAATCATGTCCCTAGGACACGGTGCCATGTGAAGAGAGAAACACCCCATGATTTAAAAACTATAGAAATGAAAAAAATAGCTAATAATAAACTCCCTATTAGGTAACCAAGTATCCCATGAGATACGTATTTCAAATAATTTTCAAAGGAATCATTACATTTCATAAAAAAAATCCACAAACAATTATTACATAAAAATCATGATTCAAAAGCCTATTTTACAAACAATTTTTTATTTATTTGAGAACCATCATTACTTTTTTAATAAAAAGTAATAAAAAATCATTTATCAAAATACATTTACACACACATATCAAAAGATCAAGGATCATGGAAAACATCATTTTAAAAACCAATTATGAAAAATAAATAATACATGGTTCAACAATCATAGGCTAAGGATTCAACCACCTACAACACCCATAGTTTGGATGCCAACCACAATGGAATCCACACACTATAAAGAATGAAATAACTTTATATGTTAATATAATTACCTAATCATAAATTCCCAGATTATAGAATCATGTTTCTAAGAGAATAAGTTTAGCGGTGAAGAATGATTGTCAAAAACCTCAAAGGTCATATAGACTACACTAGAATCAACAAGAGATCTAGACTCCACAATAAAAATGCACAAAAAATATATAATGGAATGAGAAGGATCATAATATGATCAATATATTAAAATAAAATATCATAATATCACTACCAAGTCGGATATAATTAGAATAAATAAGAAGGATTTGATCAAACTCACAAAAGAGGAATAACTGATTGACCGAAGATCAATTCCCCAATAAATTATTATTTAAAGACCTCAAGACATCCCAAAAGGTCCACATGATTCATAAAATGATAATTTCAGTCAATGGGGATGATTACTTGTGTAAAAAAGGTATTTTATTGGTGTAAAATATAAATATAACCTTGATTAAATTAGTCAAGCCTGAGGCCACCGACTAACTAATGGTGCTAGGTAGTGAGCCTTCACCCTTGGGAGACCCAACAGTGGGACGGTGAAGTTCTTATAGAAACTATATTCTATCATGATTCCACTAGAATGTAAATTCCATTATATAGAAATGGTTTAGTCCATTTTTCATTCACCCCTCCTCTGATCACTGAACTCTCTCCTCTTTATCCTCTTGAAAAACATCTGACACACAAGGAAATGGGGAAATGATATTTCAAAGGGATCTTACCAAAGGGGAATGCTGGGTGTTACAAATATCCCCACTAGAGGACTTTCTATAGCTTCAAATCCTTATGGATGATGTATTATTTTAAAATGGGTGAGGCCACTTCTCTCTCATAGATAATTCATGCTCCAAATCCTCATGAGAATCTCATCCATTTCACCATAATACTTTGACCTATAGAATAAACATACCATGAAGAACATTAATATGATATTCAAATATGCGCACTTGTTGTTCCAAAAATGAAACATCTAGATTAAAATCATATTCCTACCAATTCTGTACATGATTAGGATCATGATGGTACCTATTGAGATGATATATATAGAAAAAAAACTCAAAAATACCTATAAAATGAGCAGGTAATTACAACTAATAAGTAACCTATCCAATCCACTTTCTAATATCAAAAAATATAACACACAAATGAGCTAAATTACCCTATTTCCCAAGCCGATAGTGACCTAATAGAGGTGATAATATAATGAAAATATTCACTAATAGTAAACAACAAAGTAAAAAATTAATGATTCACATAAGATTCATGTCGACTCTGAGTTGTGACTATGCATCAATGTATATCTTGAATAATATCCAACATTTACTAAAAAATACTCAGTCCCATGAGATATGCTTTACCCACCTCTAACCATAAAAAATATGACCTACATGGGATACCATACAAGGCCTCCAAGGGATCTATTATGATCAAAAACTATAAAATATTATTACAGGAAAATTTTACCATTCCCTAACAGATATCTCAAGATACACAAAAATCAGTGAAATAGGCAGGGATCATTCCCTCTAGAATCTAAATCCGATGGTCCATATAGACCTATATCTTTAGATGATATTATGTACTCAATCTAACATTAGTATCCTATACCTCTTGGAAACTTCTCTAGAACAACAAATTAAACCTAATATTCATGTTAGAGACAATAGTATAGGGTACCCCATTAAACCTCATAATTTCTTTTATGTATAGTGTACACAAATCACCAACTTAGTGGTGGATTTAACAAACTAAATGAGATGATTTATTCAACTAATGAATAACCACCCATATGTAAGTATTCCATAATTTAGTCAGATTTAATATAACAATGATATCTATAATAACCTATTCCAATTACCACACCAACATTGGAAGAGGGTGGAGCAGAACCAAAGGCTTTATGTGATCAGTCTTAATATGCTTTAGGTTGTAGTTGTGAAAACATAATAATACATTTCATGCTTCATACTAAGAAACCATAATTATAAATTTGTTTTATAATAAATTTTCATAGTGCTAGGATGGAAGGACCATAAATAACTATGAAAATAATGAAATGCAGACTTTATAAATTATTATGGGATGAAAAACTGACTCCCGAAGTGAATAATTCCATTAGATGGGAGAGACCAACCTGAAACAATCTCCCCTCCATATAAGGATTGAGAGACTCATATTAACTTATTATCTAATATCATATACTAAAAAATAGACTCAATGAGAGATGATGACAAAAAAACTAGGAATAACCATTCATGAATCATCCTCATATTCATCCAGTTGTAACTGAGTAAATAGACCCATAATTTTCCAGCACACTTCCACTTCTATTAGAGAATGGGAAGGAAATTCCCAACTGAGGACATCAACAATGATATTCCCATTCCTTAGGGTGTAACACTATTATTGTAAAATACCTGGTGGTATTAAACCCATCACCTCAACCTGATGTTCTATTACTTATGAGAGAATAGGGATTCCTGTCAATATGGGCCATTATTTTCTACAAATATAAATTTCAGAATATTTATTTTGGCTCTTATTTTTGTTCTGAATCTCATCTATTTGGATACCATCTTTCTTCCATTTCACATATTCTTTCTATGGAGTACATATTTTTCTCGGTAGTTTTATGGATCCTCATGTTTCCAATTATGGATTACTTCTCATCAACTTTCACCTCATGTTAATATATCACTTTCTTTCATTTATATTTACAATTTTATTCAACTTACTCCATTTTTTATCCAATTCCAATTTTTTTATCCAAATAACTAAGTGGTTGTTCTTGATATTCTTATACTTCTCAAAAACATCATAATCCTTTCCACTGGTTATATTTTTAAACCTTTACCCTTTCAAAACATAGGTAACATCTCCATCTAACCTTTTCATCAGTATCTCATCCTTATGACCTTTTAAATTTCATCTACACATAATGTTCTTCTAGAATATGGAATTTGTCTTTCAAAGATTGTTTCGGTAAAAATTTCTTCACAAGTTTTTTTTCTCTGAGATTTTGCCATCAAATTCTCTTTCAAACAACCCTTTGGTTCTTTCCAACTACATTATAAGGTCATGAAAAACTTGCAATAATAGTAATTTTGTACATTTTTACCATAGCACCAAAAAAACCGTGAAACATTGTTTTCCCATATTGGTTCCAAATCTGTCTAGATTTGTTTCATTGTTTTCTTATTCTAAATCAAAATTTACATTTCTTAGGGTTTTGTGGCCCCCATGGTGTATTTTTTCCTTCCATTGATTTAGAGGATTTCTTCTCAATTTTATTAAACATACCCTATTTAATTTCCAAAACCTAAATATTAAAAAATAAAGGGATATTTAAAAATTAATTTAGTGAACCTTTATAAATTTCCTAGACTAGTTAATGGGTTTTCATGGAAATCACCTAAATTGAAAAGTAAATATAATGATATTGTATTTTAATGGGAGGATTATTCCATTTTGGGGGGAAAGATATGTTTTAAATAGAATGGTTTTCATTGGTTCTCATGGTTTTGAGACAAATATTTTGATTGTGATTTATCCTTTTTATTTTAATATAATGTATATTATGAGAAACATTGGGTAGTATATATAATTTTATGTGGAAGTAAGTGATTATTCAAGTTCGAATTTAATTATTTTTATCATAAACTATATTTTTTGATTTTATGGTTATGAACAAAAACTAATGGGTTTGTATCTTCTTTTATATGCCCCTTATTGATATTTTTTGTGCAATACCTATGTTTTTAAAATATATCATAGTTTTTAAGGATGATTAAGAAAAATGATCATGATTCAAAATTAAAAAAAAAAATTTGTATAGTGGAAATATTTATCACTTAATGATATGAGTATTTTTTTGTAAGAGTTTTTCCAAATTCCCCAAAACTATAAGCATAAAAGGTATATTTTCATTTTAAACTTTTAATTTTTTGATTGATGAAATTCAGTCACATTTATTGGTTTCAAATCCAAAAATTTAATGCTTAATTTTTCAGTACCAGATCTATGAGTTTGGGTTTGGGGCTATTATAGTTGTATATAAATAGGGTTTATACACCTTTGAAGATTTTGATGTTTTAATGTGAGTCTATCTTAAGAGTTATCTATACCATTATTAGTGTACTAGTTTAAGGTTGATCATAACATCAAATCCTATACACAACCTTTGGATGTTTTATGTAATGGGATTTTAAGGTTACAAATGATATTTGGGAGAATTTTTTTAGGTTGAAGTTTATGTAATCATTAGTTTTAACATGAATGATTATTTGGGATTAATTTTATTACATTTTGTGGATGTAAAAATAAGGTATTATATGCCCTTTAAGGTTAAAATATTCTTTAATATTGAGGAAATTTAGGATAAAATGTTTATTAAATTTTGGGAACATTGTACGATCAAGGTGAATTATAAATATTTTTATCATATTTTTCTTATTTTAAATGGAATTATATTAATATAGTTTTATAAATAAATCAACTTATAGGTTGGTTGGCAACATTTCATGTTTGGAAAGGTCATGGTGGTGTGAACTCATAATCAAAGGGTGATAATTCTGCATCGCCTACCACTTGGCTATGTGATATTTGGGTTAGTATGATTTTTTTAAATTAAAGTATTTGATAGAAAAAAAATTAATATTGAATTGATATTTAATCATATAGATAGTAGTTGGGGTTTGAATTAGATGTAAGTACCCCTTAATTATACATGAAAAAAGGGGGTTCAAAACCCATTGGGTACAGGTACTCTAGCAGTAATGTAGAAGACTGTAGCAGCGGCAGGCACTATAGCGGCGGCAGGTCACTATAGTGGTGGTAGAGTACTGTAGCAGTGACGAGTACTAAGTAGTACTATAGCAGCACAGGTACTGTAGTAGTACTATTCATAGAATTGCCTTTGGGCCAAAACAATAGGCCTACGGTCCATGTAATGGGCTAAATTTCCACTAAGCCTTTAGGCTATGTAATGGGTCTCCCTCTACCCTGTTTAAAAGGATTTTTCTTTGCTTTATTAATAAATGAGGCTTTGATCCCAACCTTTTAAAAAAATATAAACAAAAATGAGGTCAAAAATTAATTTGGTAATTATGTGATTAATGTTATTAAGAAACAAGATCCCTCTAACAATTGGAAAAATTATATTATTACGATAAATCAAATATTATTAGATAATATGGGATTTTATTTAAGGGACAAAGGTTGAAATATATTTTGGAGTCATATATAATTTTAGTGTGTCTTTATGGGGTTTCAGGTTATTTATCGAAAATATTAGTATATTTTTGATATTATATGATTAGGGAATATAAACTTTTGATTATATAACATTATTAGTAGATAATGTTCTATAAGAGAAATTTCAAATTAATATTAGAAGAATATGTAATCATTTTTTTGGTTTATAACATGTCTAATAATTTTTTTATATAATATTACGGTTATTTATTTATTGAATGATCTATGTCAAAATTTTGGTGTTATTGTTGAGGTTTTGAATATTAATGTTGTATTTATGTATATTAGGGTTTATTTATTTTTGGAATTATCTTAACTTTTAGTAACCATATTGGTGTTGTTTAGTGTATAAAAATTTTAAGAATAGATTTTTATCCTTTTGTGAAATTATGTGATCTATTATGAAGTTAATTTTATTTCTTCATGCATGAAAAAATACTCTTGAATACTCATTATTTAGAGAAATAAATGAGATTTTGGTGTAAATTGATTAATGGTTGAAATTATACTTATCATGTATGTATATTTCATTATATAAATAAATTATTAAATTCTAATAAAAGTATCTTGAAAAAAATTAATCCTATTACAATAATTTCTAAAAAATTAATAGCATTTTCCACAGTATATTGATTTTTGGTTTTTGGGTCCTTAACTTTCTCATGATCATTCACTTTCTTGAGATCAATATTTTATAACACAATTTTTCATTTTTACATTAAATTTTCCCTCCAGTTCTATATTTTCACTTTCAACTAATTTTCTCATATTTAGAAACCTTATTAGGTGTTATTCCATATGACACTCTTATTTTTGTTTCCATCTCTTCAACAAGAATTTTTTACTATCCCTTTTTACAATGAGGATTATCAATAAAGTATTTTTCAAAATTGAACCCCTTTTTTATGAGATAAAATAATGTGTGTGAAATATATAAAATGGGGTGAGAATGTAACACCTTTATATTTTTAAATACAATTATGTATGATAGTGTACATGACCTGAAACACTGAGCTTTAATGAACCATGAAAGATTATTACTTTGTGACCCTTATAACATAGTCGTTGAATTGGAAGGTAGGAATTAAATTAACTGAATTAAGAAATTTATATATAATGTTCATAATCAAGAAAAATTTATTGATAAATTATTTAGAAATAAACATGAAATTATTAATACTATTTTTATTATTTAAGACACATTTTCTACAAAAAAAATTATTGTTATTTTTTAGTGAATACTATAATTAATTTATTAAAAATTTAAAAATTTATCTCATAAAAAATATATAATTTATTAAATCATAATATTTAAATTATCATAGGATTTATTTTTTGGATTTTTATAATATACTTATTTTTCTACTGAATAGTAAAAATACTCATTTTTTATTGAAAACTTTAGTTATATTATATTTTTAATAGTACAATTTTGTTCATTAGAATAAATTTTAAAAATGAATATTGTATAAAAAAAATTATACCTATAAATACATTTTTTATAAACAATCTATTTTTCTTTTCATTCAGTGTTTTTATATTAAATTAATCTATGAAACATCTATATTTTGAATCTTTAAAATGGATTCCATTTTTTAAATCTAGATTTAAAAAATTGGTAAATGGTTTCCTTTTTTGTGTCATTATGAATTGTAACCATAGTAAATCAATATTACCATGGTAAAGGTAAAATGGTTTAATTTGGGATAAAACTAATCTGATTAGGCTTAAATTTCATTCAAAAACTTTAATTATATGATTCTATTTTGTCTTTAATATTATAAATATATAAATTATGAACTTTTTACACTTTTGTTTTACTTTTACCTTTATAATATTTATGTAAATGATATAGTTGAAGGTGTAACCTTCTTACTTTAAATATCTATTATATTCTTTGAGAAGAATTGAATAATATTATGCCTGACTATAAAATTTAATTTTTAATATGAATAAATTTTTTATCATTTTAGTTTATTTTAATTTTTAGTGATGAAATAGTTACCTTAAATTCTTACGCAGCATCGACCCAGTGCTTGTGAAAAGAGTAACAAAATCAAGTAAATGATTTTCAATAATATAAAAATAATATTTTTATGTATGTTAATGTTTCCCATTAATTTTAAAGATGCATATAACATCTTATTTATTTTTAAAATGTTAATATTTTAATTTTATTTTTTACATGTTTCCTTTAATGTAGAATTTTGTGAATATTTCTTCAAATGATATTAATACTATTTTTTTTAATTATAGTTACATTAAATTATTTAAAAAAATTAAAAGATAATACTTAGTATTTTAAATTTTTTAAATTTAATCCATTATCCATTTAGGAATAAATTTTTATCTTATAAGTAAGATTATAAACCTTTAATGCTGAAAAATTCATTACCATAGTTAACATTAAAATTAGTTAACCATGGTTTGAAACAAAATATAATGCTTAAAATGATATATAAAACATTTTAAATTTGATTGGATGATTATTTTAATACAATTTAATTATTATATTAAAATAATTTTTATTTTAAAACTATTTTACCTATTTTAGATACTTTTTATATTATAATATTTCAAATAATTTCAAAACAAAATATTTTTTAACAAACAGTTATTTGTTAAATGAGTTGAAATTCATAAAAATAATATATTCGTCCAAATCATGTAATTTGGTTTAAATTCAAACAATTTTCCATCATTGGGTAACTATTACTTTTAGAGTATCTTTCATATCCCCTAAATATTAAAAAACAAAGATAACACAGTATTTGTCAAAAGGGTTGACATGGGGTTAAAACAAAGAGATAAGGGTGGAAACAAAACATAAACATGTATAAATCTTATTTTGTTATTTTATTTATAATTATAAATATATTATATTATAATAATATAAATTTGGATCCTTTTTAAGATAAAAATTGATTGATATCTACTTAATAATTTAAGAAAATCGAAGAATACACCTTCCCCCACTTATAAGAGGGCACCCCTTCCTCTTTTCTCCACACTTCATGAAACATTTTCCTGAAAATACCAACCCAAATAACTTCTTAAATTCTATATTCATGTTTTGGAGGTATTTTGTTCATAATACCAACCATAGAGGGTTATGGTGTAATGAAAAGGAGGTTTACTGAAGAAGAGGTTTAACATTTTACCGAATGTTTTAGTTTTATTTATTCTTCAACATACATAAAATATTATAAACTATGATGAAGTAATAAAATAATTATATCCCATATATTTATAGCTAATTATGTTATTTGAATAAAATATATACATATCCTCAACCAAAAAATTGAAATGAAATCATCATTTATGTGTACGGCAGTCTATAGCCTCGTGAACTGATGTAATTTATTTTCCATCACTTCCTCCCATGGATGGTTATTATGATTTAATTAATATATATATATATTTATATATATGAAATTAAGGGAAAAAATTTATTTAAAGATAATATATAATTTAATTTTTTACCTTTCCATCAATTAAAAATCATAATGTTTTTCATTTGTACATGTGGATTACCACACCCACACATTGATGTTATTTTTTTTCATGATCAAATCAAATAGATTTTATATATTAATAAATTTAAATAAATAATATGATATTTAAGAAATAATATTTTTTTGTAATGATAAAACTATACTTACCTTATTTCAATCATGTTCTTTTAAAAATGAAAACATTTCTCACGTGTATATATGACCGACCACCTCTGTGATTGTAACATAATTATTTTTTATTAATCAAAATTAAAGGATATTTTTAAAATTATAATTATTGATTAAAATTTATAAATATTCCATTATTTTTATTCTAGATTTTAAGGAATAATTATAACTACGACCACAATCAACTTACCAAAGTCATTTTGGATGTATGGTCTGAATATCTTTCGAACAACCAATGTGAAGTTATATTATAAAATAATTGTATATAACATAGAAATAAATAATATAAAAGTAATTAAAAAATTAAAATATTTCTTAATACAGTAAGTAATTGGCATAATTTTATTAATCAGGAAGATAAAGAACATAGTTGATGCTTCAAACTCGAGGTAAGGGACACTTTGCGTTAAGACCTCATTTTAAATGTTTGAATGATTTATTTTCTAAATCATTACCTACACATCAATATTATTAAAATTATTTTATAGATTTATTTATATGAAAATAATGAATTAAAAAGGATTATTTTAAATTTCTTAAAAATAATTTCAATGGAACCATTTTAGGAAATGTTTTGAAATTCTTTATAAAAAAAGGAATGTTCTATTTTAACATATACAATGTCGAAGTATTTTCTCACTTCCACAACCATTATTTGATCTTATTATTTCTTAACAAGATTTCATGTTTTATTCAAATAAAATCCCTAACTCCCTTTTTAGTATTTTTTTAAATACTTTTTTTAAAGTAAATGGAGTTTTTGATATCTGAAAGGGTTTTTCATATGGGTTAAAAAGATATTTTCATGTTCTTTATGATGAAAAGATGAAATAATAAAAAATCATTTTTTTTAATGTAAAATTTATATGATAATTTCAGATTCCATAATTAGCTAAATTTTTGTGGTTATATTATAAACCAAAGATAGTGTTTATATTATAAACCATGGACCGGTGGGTCTATTTCAGAGCTCCAATGTATTGGGTAATTAATATGTTTTCAAACGTATTATAATGTAAGTTTACAATATTGATTATTACACTTGTAAGGATTTTTGTAAGGTTTATATAAAGATGAATTCTTATGGAGCCTAAATAACTCATATATGATATATAAGGATATTTACTGGAAATTATTTTAATTCCTAAGGAATAAAAATGATTTTTTAATGAATGATTATATCCTTTTAGAGTCAAATGGTATGTTTTTAAAAAATTGTTTTAATTTGTTATCACATTTTCTAAAAATAACTTAAGATTTTTATTTTCCCTTTATGTTTTCTTATAATATGTTTTATTGATAACTTTGGGAAATAATGTTTATTTCATGTGCAAGTAAGTGATTATTAGTTCTCAAATTTTACTATATAAAAGGAAAACACTCTTTTAATGATTCCATAATTTTTAACATGACTAATTGGTTTCTTTTATCTTTTATATGTACCTCACTAAGCCTTTTTTCCTCATACCATGTTTTTAAATTCTTTTCATAGGGATTAAGGATGAGTAGAAATAATGATGAAGATATAATATTTAAAAAAGAAGTGGTAGGTATAATCTAAATAATTGACATTTAAAGACATGGGTATTGTTATGTAAGAGTTTTTCTTAATTACCTACTCTAAACCTATATGATACTTATTTATTTAAATATTTCCATAATTCATTTTTATTTTTTATTTTTTTGGAGATTGAAATTTTCTCACATTTATGGGCATAAAATATATAAATATAAAGTTTATGTTTTTATCACTGAAATATGGAGTGTGGTGTTAGAGATAATAAAAAAATATACCTTCCATTACAGAGGGTTACTATAAAATTAATACAGGAAAACCTAAACAAAATATAAAATAATTAATATAAGATCAATATGAGAAGGTTCATAATCAAGATCAATCAAAATAGTAGAAAATGGACCCTTGAGCTCTCGATGAGAAGGTATTGAATGAATAGACCTCATATCCCACTCTCCCTGTAAAAAATCGGATATCCTATAAGTTAGAAAGAACAAATCACATAAAATATAATAATAATTCTCATATTATTGAGTAACTATACAATCTATTTTGATGATGATGTCAAAAATATAAAGATCGTGAAATAGAGATCCCTGGACTAACTCCACACACACTATAAAAAGGGATCATTAAGGATAATGAAACCCTTAATCCTTCCACTTTCCAAGAGGTGTTTCTATATCAATAAAAAATTATATTAGATTCATCCTCTATTTCAAAAAAATCCAAAAAAAACATATATATAATGGAACGTGTGACAAATATATTAAACAGAGTAGTTTTTATAGAAGATGTTACCAATATGGTACCTTCCACACTAGTCCAGCCCACATCAACTTCCACTAAAAACTCCACCATTGTGTAAAATTTATTTATTATAAAGGACTATTACTAGAACCATATTTAACTATATTATTATAATTTTTTCACATTGGTATTTGTTGATGATGATGATACTAGAATATAAATATGTATAGATAGAGCCTGATAGAATAGTTATTGATGACCTCAGAGGCCACATTAACTCTAGTTATTCAAACATGCAGGGGAATTCAATCATGTGTTCCCTTACATAACACACTAGTATTAAGTCAAGGGTAAACTACTGGGTTATATATATGGATTAAAAATTAATATTTCTATGAAATACCCCCACCACACTTATGACAATATGTCCACATTTTATTATCCCAATGTCTATCAATGGAACTACCACTAGGATGAGGGAAAGATCAAAAAACAATTTTACTCTTTTTATCAATATCTTCTGTCATATACAAATTAACTACTTCATTATTGGTGATGAGACTCATCATATAATCCAATGATATGATATCAGTATGAAAGTCTTATAGGTATTTATAAGTCATTAGCTTATCATTTATCACCACCTTATGTGAACAATGAACCAAATTCACAAAATGGTTTTTGTACTCTTCAACCGAATGATCTTCTTTATGAAAAAAGTGTAAATATATATATATTTATAACATTAATGATTCATGTTATAACTACTGAAATAAATGGTTCTTGATTTTTTCCACTGCAATCCCACATGTTGATTAACTAGAACCATATTTTCCCACAAACTCTTGTTTAGACCTTCATGATTATTGTTCACAGACTTCACCTTCAGGAGAATTATAGAAATAAAATACATGATAGATTTTTTCTATGAAACCCTTATTCTATAGGTGTTCATTCATACCGTTAAAATATGGGGCTTATGGAATTATAAATCTTCAACTTGATCCTGGTCTCCTCATGCTTCATATTTCACCTCTCTAATTTTGTTCTAAATAGTCGAAACATTTTGTTCCATAATAAGAACTTCCTACATGATATCTTCTAGGACATTATGATCAATAATATGATTTCCTTGAGGATTATTTACCACTACCCCTCCTAAAAAATCATTGGAATATAACTCATAGGTAAGATTATATTTACCAAAAATAAATGATAATGACCTGAAAATTGGACAATATCAGTTTAAAACTCAAAAGAACATAATTAGAAATAGGGTTTGGGAACAAAACCCAACACTAGAGACACATATCCTAACATCTAATAGTGAATTAGGGATCATTATAATGAGAGATGGTTAGGATACTTCTTTAAATGTACCCCTTAAATCATGATAATTATATCACATATCTACCAAATTCCAACAAATTATCACAATAATTATTTTATACATAATTGTTATGGACCAACCTATAAAACCTATAGAAACCCATAATGTTCATAAATAGATTTTACATCTTAATATGAGAATAATAAATATATAACAATATTATATATTATTGAATCATATAGTTCTATTATCATTGTAAATACAGATAGATAAACAATTGGTTCATAAATTCACTGTACCATCTTCCACTAAAATCACCATGACATGCAACCTTCTTTGAAATATCATACTTAATATCTTTCTTCATAACCTGTTGAAAGGGAACATAACAAAAGGTATATTTAAGATTCTTAATTATGGTAAACAAGATATATTTCAATGATCACATGATTAATAATGGTATGATAATATGATCTCAAATTTTAAAAAGCATGCTCTACATATCAAAGATCATAATCATGATTCCTGGAATAAATATTTTCAATTTATAAGTTATGAATCATATAGGAATCAAATAACATGGGTCATGAGAGTATAAAATTATCATAATAATAATTGTTTTGTAAGAATATAATTGTATAAAATGAATTTATTAATAGTCAAGGCTCACTTCCCGGACTATTAGAGTGGATTGGGTTCACTCCATATTCCATAAATGTATTCCACGTTCACTCCAAATGATATCATAATGGATAGAGTCCCTTATAAATAGGTTTTACTTTCTATTATAGTTCTATTTATCTCATTAGATATCCATATATACTCAATGCATTGGAGGGACATATTATTCCATGACCATACATCAAATAAAGAAAATTATACATAAGTGTAAAATAAGATCATAAAATATTTATCATATCATAACCCATTAAAATAAATTGGTTTTATAAACATGCCATCATAGAATAACTCATAGAAACAAATGTGTTTCCTAAACATTTCATAATGTCTATACTGACTTGGGATTTGACATGTAAGTCTTTAGAATATTTTTGATAATTTTTCTGAATCCAAGAACTGAGTCATTACAGGATTCTAGGGCCCTAAGGTCCTCAGTGTAGTGATATTTAAAATATTAGATATATTTTAATATGCACATGAAGTATTTTTTTTAAATGAAGAATATATCCTATGTGTATTCTCATTTTGTAAATCTAAGACCATGGTTTAGTTTAGGACATAGTGTTTTCGCTATGATGTACATAAAAGTTTTCATTTTCAGGAGTTTAGTATGTGGTGTGGGTTGGTGGTGGGTTAACCAAATGGTTATTGATTTAATAAAAATTAAACCAATAACACATAACCCTCCCCCAACATTTTTAATGATAGAAAAACTCAGAAAAATACTACGATATGAGGCTTGATCTATCTTAGATCTTGATGACAATCACTTTTGAATCATGTTGTAATGAATCCCAAGTACATATATGACCTCAGAGATTGAGTGTTTCACCATAAGGAAAGAATAATTGAGTTTTAAGCACAAGTACATTTTGTATTCATTTTTTTTGTTTTAGAGCCCTTAGAAAACTGTTATAGACCCTGTGGGGTTCGATCTGTTTGTTTTGGGGGAAACATGGTTGATTCACATTGTTCTTAGGGAATTACCATTCAAAATTTCCGATCACATAACATGTAGTTTAGTACAACACATTCTGTGTTATTCCCATTTGGTAAAGACTTCATTTGGGGAATACATATTGTGTTCCATGGTTACACGCTATGTAGTGAGCCTAATTGGTTTCGACAAGGGACATGGTCTTGGTGTTCGTGTTAAGGGACATGGTCATGAGAACATAAATGGATAGAGTGCATGGGAATAGGGTTCCACACACTGGTATGGGAATATAAACCCTCCATGTGACTATTTAATCGAGAAAAGACATGTACAAAGGGTTACATGCCATGTGTGAGACACGACAAGTTGATCCGTGTGGGGAAGAACACAATTGGAGTCCTGAGTTAGGTGAGACACACTGTGTACACCCCGTACATGTTGTGTAATATCACATTACAATCCAATAACTGAATAATAAGAAATTTACAAGTGTTTATACAGGGTCACATTCCATGTGGACCACCATACACACCGTTTAATCCTTTTTGAAGACTTCTTCTTGGTTTATATTTTTATTCATGGATCAGATTCAAGACGTCGTGTGGCCTATCCTGGGTAGTTTTCTACATAGAACATGATAGAGTCCATCATGGTCACCTATGACACATGGCATGGATTGAATCTATAATGATCTTATAGTAGCATTTCTATCTCTTTGATTGTGATTTGGTAGAATCACTGGGTAGATTTTGGGGTTGGTACCCCTCTCAATAATCTTTTGGTGTGGGTTCTATATCATCATTAGGCCTGTAGAGTGGTACTACACTTTATTATCAAGGTTAGGTTCCCTACCTATGTACATTTTGTGATGTGAGCTGTGATGTTCATGATGCCCATTTAAGTGATTCATGACTGATGTAGGAGGTCAGTGGGGTTTAGAGGAGAGATATTATGGTACTGGTACTCCGATAACATACCAGGGCACACATTTCTAATACCTCTCAGACTGATGGAGGTGAGACTCCCCACTATTGGTGTGTTTCTATATATAGATTCATTTTCTTGAAGTTTGTACTCCCCTATTGGACCTGGGTGAGGCTCCTCATATTTTTCTTGTGGTTATAGATAGAGCCCCCCCCCCCCCCCATCGCATATGTTAGAGGGTCCACCATACTCATTGGAAATATAGAGTATGTACTAGCCTATAATTTTTGGGTGTGGTTATTATATCTAGGGATTCAATACTTTTATTTTATACCAAGGTCTAGGTCCCCTATATGAAATGTATTGATTGAGTGGGTACTCCCCTGTCATGTCAGGGTGAGGGTCCTTTATCCTTGGATTCAAAAATTACATGTCATTCTAGGGTGTGTGTACTCTGTATGTGGTGTTCTGATATGGTTTGTACTCCCATGTCATGTCAGGGTGTGAGTCCTCTAGCATAGGGTCAGTACTCCCCTATCATGTCTGGGTACAAGTACCCCCTGTTGATCATATTGGTAGAGTTGTACTCCTATGTCGTAACAGGATGTGGGTCCTCTATCCATAGAGTGGTACACCCCTATCGTACCAGTCTGCGGGTCCTTTATCTACAAATTTTTACCCTCATTCCATTTCATGGTATAGGTCCTACACAGGAGTAGGATGTCCCTTGGATGAAGATCTTATTTACAAGGAGTAGGACCCTCCACTTGTTATACATGATACCCCATTAAGAGTTAGTATTCCCTCAATGATGTAAGGTGTGGGCCACTCTTTACAGGTACTATAGAGGTTTATTTTGATGGTTAGCAGTTTTTACTCCCTCGTCTATGGGGTAGCGGTAAGGTATGGTTTCCTTTTTAGTCTTTATCTATAAAGGATGCACATAGTCCATAGGCTGGAGTAGTGCTCCATCATTTGCGTGTTGAGTTTAGGGGAGGGACCCTATAATTAGTTGTTGTTCTGCATGCACATATCATAAGACAATGATGGTAGGACCTCTAGTTCTAGGAACAAGAGTTCATCCTAGGGTTGTTCCCAGTGGATTTTATCTCTTAGATGACTTTCATCTGAGATGGATGATCTTGTGAAGTGTGTTATCCTGGATGTATGCTACATTAAATCATCGAGGAGAATCCTATGGACGGATATGAGGTCAAAACCTCATGAGACATATAATCTGAGGTGATTATATCTTTGTGATTCTGGGATTCCTTGTGATGTTGTCACGATATCTGTTAACACCCCATGTGATCTAAGATTACTAGTCTTCTATAGATGGGGATCAAAACTAGAGAATCACCAACAACCACATTTTAATATTATGGCCATATCCAAAAAAACTAAGTCCATTTCCCCTATTTGCAAATTTATAGCCTCTATAGCCTTTATGATAGATATATTTCCATATTTATTAATAATTTTGGTTTTACAGGGATTTATCCACGGTCAAATCAAAGTTTTATAAAAAATATATCATATATTTATATTCTTATAGCCAATGTTAAAAATTTGAGTTTATGTATTTTTTTATTTTGACTTTTTTACCACATTCCACCACCACTTGTTGAATTCTATAATAAAAAAACAAAAAAAATGTTTTATATAATAATTAACTTATAAAACAATTTTCAAAAAATGCATTCAATTTCTTATACTACCAACACACACAGCCTATTAATATTTCACCACATATAATCTCCACCCACATAGACTACATCAATGACACCAACATCAATATTCACCTATGGTAGCTAGACCCTATAAACCCTCATCTTCAACAGGAACCACAAAAACAACATCATTATTCATGTATATTCTCCATTAGAAATTCCCAACCATTACAGATTTATATGCAAGAATGGAAGAGCATATAACTAATATCACATTAATTTTCTTTTAATTTTTATTTATTGTATTCTTCCAATAATCATGTTGATATTTTTGTGTTTCTTTCTCAATGGTGGAACTCAGCAGCTATTTTTTATTATTCTTGTAATATTTCTAGAATCATCACTCAAATATATCATTGAAATTACTCAAAAACATTAAAACTAGAAAGGTCCTTTAATTTTAAAAAAACACTTTAAAAATATATAGTCCAAATATTATTATTATTATGACTAACATTTTCGAACCAACATTACTTTAAAATTAAAGTCCTATTATAAGACAAAATTTAAAAACCATTTCCTTTTAGAAATACATAAATATTTATTGAAAATTTCATATTTAACTGTAATGAAATGTCTAATATCATTCCCAAAACCAGATTATAAAAAGCATTATACTGATATATAACTTATAGGAAACTCATCATGAATATCATTTCACAAAGCAGAGAATATATTATATTCTTATGAGTTATTCCCAGTGACAGTTCTTATGATACACTACTAAGAATAAAAAATATAGCATGATTTAGTAGATAAATGATTAATTTGTTCTAAAACATATTTTCAATCTAAAAAACATTTCATGATTTAAAACTCATATCTTAACAGTTTCAACATTATATAATTACACATAAAACTATGGATATCATGCGTAGTAAATAACACTAGGTATAATAAAATATATTAAAACATATCTTCATTTTATTAAAAAAATTGTTAATAATTATGTTAGGGTGTTTTATCCTTTTGTATTTTCCAAACACTAAACTATGTCACATATAACAGTTGAGTTGAATAATAAAACTAAGAAATTATAGATTGATTGTTCATTACTTTATTAGTGATGTAGAATTTCCATCTTAATTAATCAAGAAATCAAAATAGTCTCTAATATTTCCATATAATTTCAAAATAAAAGGACTGCTAAGTTTCATTTAGTATATTATATAGATTACCATATCACCATTGGGATAATATGAATATCAACATCACCATATGTGGTTTTCAATAATAATTAAAATATTTCCCCATGATTATCAATTATTTTCAAATCATTACACCTAGAAATTATATATAATCTCAGTTGAATGCTTCATCACTAAAGGCATACCTAGTATGCAGTAGACGAAGCTTCAGGTCCTCCATGGTGTTCATAATAGGTGTGAGCATATATATACTCAGTAATAAACCTCCAATAAATATTATTCGAGTAGTAAAAACTAGTATAATTTATTATCATGTCTAAACATTAAAATAAATTTAAATAAAAATGTTTAAAATAGACAATAAAAAACTAGGGCAACAATATTGATAGGTAGCCACTATTCTAATCATATAATCTATTAAGTAACACCATATATTGAGAGGATCTGTACTTTAACATGAATTCATGTGGAATTCTAGATATTAATATCAAGTTATAGGTTGTTCATCTTTTGGTCCATCCCATCCATTCAAAGGATTTGGTTGTCTTGCGGCCCATCCCACCCAGGTGCATTTCTAGAGTAAGTTCATTATCAAACTACATGGGAATGGAAAAGTGCTTATAAAATATGGACTAAAAACCATTTTTTGAAATAGGGTGAGTCATATACTAAATTATGGATCAAAAAACATTCCCATATATTATATTGGAATGTAAATATTCTACTAATCTGCTTTACTATTTTATAATTACAAAAACAGATACCCACATACCTCATATATCTTTCTCATGACATATGGATGAATTATAATGATTAAATTATAAATCTAGTATTCCAATAATGATTCTTATCAACATAAAAAGGTGTACATTCATCTCAATGATATTCTATATATCATATCAACATGTCATAAATCATCCACATTCCCATTATTTCATAAAATAAATTCCAAAAAAATATAATATCTACAATTTAATCATAGGTAGGAGTAAATATTATAATAAAGTTACAAATACCAAAAATAATCTATAATTTCATAATCATTCAAAGTCCCATTTCATGTTTTACAAACAATAATATGGGTATATCAATAAGGATTAAGGTTATACCTAACGGTAACTATGATACTCAATGTCTATTCAACAATACTAATGAATTGAAGGAGGGCGTGACATAATAAAACTAATATATCATTTAATCATAAAATATTCATTTCCCTATCATATCTTCAACCACACAACCTATATTTACCAATATCATCCATAGTGTTCATCTAAATCCTTCAAGAATGATAATGGAGTTCTTATTCCGAATATCTATTATATGTTTTTATCATAATGACCTGAGAAATTATTGTCTCTATGCATGAATCAGAAAATTGTGTCCAAGAAAATATAGATAACAGAAATCATGGAAATAATTGTGGATACCTATGGGAATGGATGAATCATGATTTCAAAAAGTCTAAAGGATCATTCCCTTGACCGGTAAGGATTGTCCATGAGATCAAGGAGTGGGTAGGTTTCCTCTAAAAAATTTTGTAGGATTCATATGTGAAATAAGGGATAAGGTAAGGTTAGTTTTCCTGAGTTGATGTTTTTAAGATCATGGACCTGATCATGTTCTTTCATGATATAAATAAGGAAATGTTATTTATTCGAGACCTTTCATTAGAAAAATAACCTTGTAAGGAAATAAATAGTTGTGTAAAATTGAATGAGAACTCATATTATGAACATAGGAGGATAGAATATACTAATAATCTTCACTCGTTGATGAAAATCACCATTATAATTCTTTTTAATTAACCTAATTCATCCTCAATCATACACCGAAATCGAAAAAAATGCATTAAAAATAGTCAGACAATTTTATTTGAATTAACACTAAAGAATTATAAAACCATTTAAATACATATGAATTTATCAACCACTAAAACATAAACCATATATTTTAAGTCACACATACCAATAAATGAAAAATTTAACTAAAATAATTAATTTAAGGATGTTTGGACAACACACTTCTTAATAATCTATGAGGTAAAAAACTAAGATGAAAAATGTTAGTATAAGCCAACACTCAGCTATAAAGGCAAATTTCAATTAACTAAAACACAATTCATTCAATTTTTACACAAAAAATGATTTATTTATATTAATTGAGAACATAATATTTGATAAATATCATAATTGAAACTATTAAATCAATGGATTAGTGTGTGAATATATAAATAATAGTGTAATGAAAAAAGGGTCAATTTCCTTCAAGGCCAATTATTCCATAAGATGTAATTCAAAACTCATCCCATCATAAGCCAGTTATAAGTGACCATTAACATAGATCAAACATATAAAAAGATTTTTTGTGATAAACAACTCATACATAACTAAAAACAAAACATATGTCATCATTTCATTCCCATGATAACTCATGTTGTCATTTTATTTCCCCTACATAATATGGGAAATTGAAATGGAAATAAAAATCCCTTATCTATGTTCAAGATCATAACTTTTCCAACCTAATTAACATAAATAACCTCTAAAAAGGTCTTGATATCCCATATTTCCTATTATTTTAATTAATGTACCATTAACCAATTATTCTTCTTATATAACCATTTAGGAATTCATTTCCATCTTCATTGCATATAAATTCATCACATAAATCACACCATAACAAAAATGGTTAAAAAACATCATCACACATTCTGGTTTAATTAACAAAAGTAATCTTGACATTATTATCCCTCTTATAAACTAATTTCCACATTAAGAAATAACTATTTTAGGAGCAACTATACCCATTAAAACCACCAATCTATGTTTAACCTATAACTGGGACATAAAAAAATATTATAATTCAACCATGAAAAAGTGATAGGTCATCTAACTCAAATTGGACATGAATACTCTTATATCATAGACCAATAGACACTCTAAAAGAATAAGGATCCAATAATATAATGAACTAGAATAAATTAAAAGAGAATTATAAATATAAAATGGTCAAGACCCCAATAATTTGAAAATGTGTTTGAACAACCCAGTTAATATAAAACTACTCAACTAAAAATTTAAAAAATTATTTCATCTACAGATTGTTTCTTGAATTTTTCTCCAACAAAATTTCATGTTATCTAATTATTAAAAGGTCAAGTTACCTAATTACTCCTGTAAAACTTTTAAAACATGCTGTAAAAATATAAGAAAAAAACAATACAAATCATTTTGAAATTATTTCAATACATATTTAATTATTAAATAATTTACTATAATTAAAAACTCAAAAAATAAAATGAAATATAATTTACATTAGAACATATAGACAACATATTTAATTATAACTAATTTTTACAATTTATAAAGATAAGAAATTTTGTGGAAAAAATGAATGTAAACTCATTGTTCTGAGAAAAAATATGTTTTATCAAGACCCTATCACAACACTAATAATATTTACTATCTTGTAAAATTACTATATAAGAATACTTTAATCTTAAAAAATACATTATTCCCTTTTATATTTATGATTATTTGAATCATACTAAAAAAATAAGATGAATCAATATATGGAAATAATTTTTTAAGAAATGAAAATTTAAATGGAAGATTTAAAAAATTAAAATATGTTTCAATTTTTAGAAAAAACATAAAATGAAAGATAAATTAAATCACATTAATTTTTTTTATCCTCTAATATCCAAATTATTTTTCAGATCCGCAACCTTGGACTATAAACAATAGCGGAAAAAATTATCAAGTTTGAAAACATCTCATAACCAATATTTTTTATTCATTTGCTTTCATGTAAAAGTCAAAATAATCATAATATATAAAATTAAAACAAGAGAGGGAAACAAAAAATAACTTATTCCAACTGTTCTCGATGATTTCATTTTCCATAATTTCATTTTGATCATACATCAATGGTGACCTTTAGTAACCCCATTTCAATAATTTCATGATATCAAAAACATACAGAGAATTTATTAGTTGAAAAAAATATCTTAATCATTTTATCTATAACTTCAACCAAACTCATAATAATTCTCGATGAGAGAAAATAAATTATTTTAACTTAAATAAAATAAAGAAAAAATAATTATGATTTTATTTCATTCAATGTGATTTCTAATAAAATCATCCCATTTTTTAAGTGATTTGAGAAAATTTGTTTGAGAAATAGACCTCATATACTTTCTCTAAACTAATTTAAACTAAATTAAACATGTAGAAAATATTAGAATTCCCTTTTCCCTTTCCATATCAAATAACCCCAATCAAATGGAGTGTGAGTCCAATGATCAGATAAATCCATCCAAGGAAACATGAATGAGGATTGAAAATGTCCAAATTGTAATACAAGTTTCATTCCTCTAAATAGGATAAATCCACCCAATGAAACAAGTAAGAGGATATCAAATTACCAAAATGTGTTTGTAATGATCATGTTCTTACCAACTACTACAAAAAAACTACCATGTCTAGAAACCATTGGTTTCCCAGCCACACGTAGAAGAGGCAACATAAGTGACCTATAAAAAATGAAATAATTAATTTTTAGTAATTATTAAAATGGAAAACCATTATATAAGTAATTTTTAAAAATAAAATCAACCTTACCATCAAATGTTTAGATTGAATATAGTTATGTGATAATTCCTGAAAACCGACATGGAAACATTCAAAAATATGATATGGGATCTTGAAAATCCATGAGGGAATATAATATTCCCATGAGGGAAATAAGGATTTGTCTTTATTTTACATAACATATAATTCTTTTAAATGGTTGGGGGAGAGCTCCGATATTCGATTAAATAATATCATGATCACATTGAACTAGTTGCGTGTAACATCAAAAAATTTGTACTTACGGGAAGCATCTGACATTTGTATATGTTTAGTGCATAGTGGACCCAAATATATCCATGTTACTAGAACTTGATTGAGAGTAATCCCTCTCTATTAATTTATATTATCCACCTTGGTTTTTTCCTTCATCTAGATCGGCCTCTCGAGTGGAACGAACTCAATTTCCAAGTGAAATAGTTGTGAATCTACATCGTCCCTAAACATAGAAACCCCATAGATCGTGGAAGTTCAGCACATACCCTACCCATAATTTTAGTATGAAGTCTCTATAAAACTTGGAAAAATATACACCAAGATCCACCCCCTCTTAAGGAATCATAAAATTCAAGATATATGAGGTAAGATTATAACTATTTGTGATATTGGACTCTCCCTTAATCCCCTGTAGGAAAATAAAAAAATTACACTATCAAGAAACTACCGATCAATAAATGGTGAATTTATTATTACAATCATTCTTATCATCAATTATCACCTCAAAATATTCATAGAGATGGACATAATTCCAACACAAGGGCCTTTATTAAATTATCTCTCAACCTTGTTTCATTCGGAAAAACGAAAACCACCATTTTTTAACTCTTTCAGTAAAGCCATCCTTCCAAAATTATAAATCATTTTAATCCATTGATCTTTCCTTATCTCTAAATATAAAAAATTATTTTTAAATTAGGGTTTCAAGAAATCAAATTGCAAGAGTGCCTCTTGGGAAGGAGTAACCCTATGATGGTCTATAGGGATAAGTGTCGAAGTTGATGATATAGGAACAATCGATCATAGAGTGAAACAAGAGAACCTATGGAACATGGACTAGAAATCAGAAAATGTACATTGATGCAAGGTTCTTGGAATGATGAAATCTGATGGGAGATCTATCAAAGGATTTTGTGAATATATCAGGTCTGTCTTAGATCGAAGAGTGAAGCCGATAAGGTTGACCGTTGTGCAAAGGGATGTGGAGGGTGGGGAGACCATGTCAGAGCTCTGTTTGAAGGGAGGTGGGGAAGCCATTTTGGATTCATGTCATTAAGGAGGTGTCCTATATTCTTCAAAGTAGTATGATTATTGGAGGGAGATATGTGACAGCTATGAATTGAAGGGGAAGAAGGGAACCATTGGAGGAAGGGAGTCATGTGAAGAGGAGAAGGAGTCTCATGATGTGGAATGAGGGATCAATGGTATTTCCATCATTTTAATAAAACCATTGTAGAATATTAGTTATTTATTTGATTTTTATGAACTATGTCCACATATGCATGATAATAGGGTATTTTTCTTATTGTAGATGGATTTGAGATAGAGTTTATCTCTCATCGGTGTTCCCTCTGGCATGGTTGAGTGGGTTGTTGCCTTTCAGATTCTCCCTTTTCTTTTTTGTTTTTGGGAACCTGCTGAGTATTTTTATACTCACCCCTACATGGGATTTTCCCACACATGTTGTGTCTTATGGAGACCAAATTCCTTTAGATGGAGTCTGGATAGGACCTCAGGAAGATAGAGCTTAGTGATCTTGACCAACCAAGTTATTTACCAAAGCTTGGATGAGGATATTTCTAATAGTTTATTTTAATATTGATACCATCCTAATGATCCAGTTGGTTGATTTTAAAATTTTAATGGGAATTTTATTTTTCCCTTTTTACACATTCAGTACTCATATTGTACTCTGGTTGTGGGATCGATTCGTGAATGCATTTTTGTGAAGTTTGCTTTACCTTTTCCCTATTTTAAAAATATATTTGTGGGGGAATGTGTACAGGAATTATAAGATAAGGAATCATTAACGTGTGATATTCCTACATGGTGAAAAATTTCAGCCCTAGAAGATTGGAGGTGGGTGTGGGATATTCGTTGTTCGGGCCCTACTGGGACAGGTTCAGAGAGAGTGGTATAAGAGTGGGTTTTAATGTAGGAAAATAGTGTCATTATCTTGGGTTGGGTTGTATAGTGGTATTGTTAATGTGTTTTAGGTTTTATTTTTAGTCTAGGGACTCTAGTGTTGGTGTGGTATCTGATGTATCTATTTACTTGGACTCTCATAACCTACATTCTAAATTGGTGCATTAGGAAACTATTTGCTGGAAAATGTTTGTACATGAATCATATAAATCCAAGTTGTCAGTTCAATGTCATTATTGAGTCAGCTCCCCAAATATACTCTTTTGAACATGGTATATGTTGATTTTATTTTAGGATTCCTCCACAATGACAACTATATAGGGTTCCACAAAGTGATTGCGATGATGATCCACCCAGTGATGAGGCTTCAGTGTTGGGAACTAGTCCATAGGTAGTACCTTTTGGTGGTTTACCAATTGAGCCACTACCCATTGTGTGTTACGTTGTGCTAGAAATATAGGTTGAGGATAAATTCTTGCTATGTGAAATGAGAAATTTGTAGATGCAATTACATTTGAGGTATCAGGGTGATCTAAACCATCAGGTAGATGATCACTACCTTGAGGTAGTGAAGAGTTTTTTTCTCCGTGAGAGGAAACATCTTGATCAGATGGGGTTCCTAGAGATAACTCTTCTATAGGGATCGACTGAGTGATTATGGATTATGGTGATGTAAACCCATGACAATAATATAATCTCATGTGTATAGTTTGATATTCTCTTTATGGAATAATTATATCTAGCCACATTGAGATCTGTGTATATCCAAGATCTTTTATAGCTTCAAAAGGGTAGAATGACCATGGAAGAGTATTATTTGAGGTTCATGGACCATTCATGATACTCCATGGATATTGTTCAATACTTTGTTTTTTATAACTCATACATTTTATTAGGGACTCTACAAAAACATCTGGCCAAGTGTGTCCTCCTTGTGCCTCACCTTGTATGTGACGGTACTAGATCAAGATCCGGTGTTAGATATATTCTAGGAGTAGGGTTTGGAGGATATGTCTGGTAGTTTTGATCAGGAGGATGATACATCCATAGTAGCTAAAAGAAGTTAGTTTACAGGATCAAGACATAGGAGGCATACCCATTCCTAAACACATGCATGTGGGTTGGTAGAGTATGGGCGATATTGTGGATTTGTTCCGTCATTGGAGAGGTATTGTTTTACTTATGATTGATAGGGACATCTTGCATGGTATTTTCTAACATTTCGTGCTATGTAGTTGGAGATAGTCATTGGAAAACTATAGTATATGAATAATTTTAAGTATGGATTTCCTTATAAGGGTGGATGTGTAAAAGGATCATGGATAACAGTAATTGGTGGAAGATGTTACAAGTTGTTGCCACCACCACCCATAGGTGGTCCATGCTAGGCTTAGGTAGCTAGAGGACGGGGAATAGAATAGCTTCAGGCCATAGAGTCCTTTGACCCAGAGGCTTTGAGGATAAATTTAGGTATTATCTATGTCCTTTCTACTTTCTATAGTGATATTGATAAGAAATATTGTGAGGTGCACTTTTCTTACCAATTATTTCTCAAATTTTTTCCAGGCTGATATAGGGAATCATTATAACCCCATAATGATGTAGTTTGACATAAATTCATAGGCATGAGAAAGAGTTATTTTCCCCCACCGAGACATGTTCTTATGACATGATTAATGTTCTGTGGGCGAGTAAGTGCCTCCCAAATAATATAGTTTTGAGGTTTGGTGGATGAATTCCTTTTACTTGTGTGTCCAGGGCATGGTTTCATGCTAGACTGTTAGAACTAGACCTAGCATTTCTAATGGTGTTTTTTTCATAAATTGTATGCTTGGAGGCCCTGGTAGAGTGAGATCCTTTCTTATAATTGTTCCATAGACACATAGTTAGGCCCTATGATGTTTCCTAGGTGTGGATCAGTTTATAACCATCCATGGTAAATTGGTTTTCCAGTTGTGGGTTTGGAAGTTATGGTTTCATGGACGGGGGGCCTGGAATTGACTAGTTTGTACAATCGAGTGGCCTAGTGTGGTTCAATGGAACCCTTACATATTCAGTATCATCTTTTATCTGATATGTTTGGGGAAGGGATAGTGAAATTCATCCACTACTTGATGAGAATAATTGGGATAAAATGGTATCTATTTCAAGTTAGCGAGGTAGTGTATTGATAGACCCTATGACTTCATACAGACTGGGTTGTTGGTGATTTCTACCTATCAATATTGATGATACATATTCCTATCTGTATCATAATTTCAACCTAGTGGATTTGGCTGTTGGATTTGGTTTGGAAATTGTGGTTCCCCTAAGTGCATGCTTTTGGTAGCATGGGAACCCCTAGGTGAGCTCAATGGCATGATATTCCAAGTAGAGAGCTCAGTTTTACTCCTTTTAACTAGGATATTTCTCTTAAGGGATGCAAATTCTTAAGTTGAGGAGTATTTGGTTACTTTTATTTTTACCTTTAAGACATTGAAAAGGTTCTATGAATATTTTTGAAGCCAGGCACTGAGTCAGCACTTGATTCGGGGGCATAAAGAGCCTCGGTTTAGTGATATTAGAAATATTAAAAAAAATTATTACCTACAGATAGTTTATTTCAAAACATGAAATAATTTCTATCTGGAGTCTTGGATCATAAATCTAAGACCATATTTGAGTTCAAAATGTGTTTTTTCCCCTAGTCACAACATTAAATTATTTTGCGCTGATCCTCTTTTCAGGGCATGTGTTTGTGGGGTGTTAAGAGGAGGCTTATTGAATTAATAAAAATGATACTAGTATACCCTATCCACAGCCCCATTACTTTCAAACAATAAAATATAGTAAAACCCCTCCCCCACCCCATGGAGTGACACTAAAACCATGTCAATCGAAGGATTTGGGGCACCGCCAATCTATGATCTTGATGGAAACCATTTTTTAATCATTATGTAGTGAATCCTAAGAATATATTTAACCCTAAAAATATAAATTTCACCATTAAGTGGAAAATTTTGATTTTATGTTTGGATACCATTTTTCAATTTACTTTTTACATTTTTTAGATCTCTTAGAAAACTACAAGGGACCTCGTGGGGGTCGATCTGTGTGTTTTGGGGGAAATATGGACAATTCGGGTAGCTCACAGGGAATTCATATTTTGAATTATTTATCACATAGTGTGTAGTTTAGTGGAACATTTTGTGTGTTATTCATGTTTGTAGAATATAAAAGTTGAGGACTAGACACAATGTATGAGGGTTACACATTATGATGTGATCCCAGGTCATATGGACAAGTAACATGGCTAGGGTAGCTATGTCAATGGTTATGGCTATGTGAATATAGATTTTCAGAGTACATAGGAATGGGATTCCAAACATAGGAATTGTAAGATGACATACACAATGGATATTCATATGATACATGTCATGTTATAGGGGGTACACTTCGTGTGTGAGACACCACTAGTCGAGCCATGAGTAAATTAACAAGGATGAAGCCCTATTGGAGGTGGGACACATCATGTACACCTTGTACACACCATGTAATTGAAATATCGAGCTAATCAATGAAACTTAGGACACATATGGGTGTTCATGTGAGGTCTCACGGCATGTAGATCCCCATACATTTCATTCACCCATTTTGGAGACTTCTAGCAAGCATATCTCCTTCATTTAGGCTCAGATTTTAGCCTTCGAGTATCCTATCCTGAGTATTGTTCAATATTGAATGTGGTGGGGCCCTCATTCTAGCCTATGAGATATAAAGTTTCATGATTCTATCATGATGATTCTGTATTTGTGATAAATCTTAGACAGTGATTAGGGAGGATCATATGGTTGTCTTTGGGGTCGGTACCCTTCCGAGTCATCTTTGCGTGTGGGTCCCCTAAACTCTTTAGGCTAATAGAGTATTGTTCCCCTATTGTATTTGGCCATGGGTCCCATACCTATGCCCATTTTGTGACATGATGTGTGATGGGAATGATTATCATTTGAGTGATTCTTAACCAATGTCGATGGTCGGTGGGGTTTTGATGAGAGTGATGTTGACGGGTACTCCCCTGACATACTAGGGTGTGGAATTACTATAACTCTTTGTCCAATTGAGGAAAGACTCTCCATATTAGTCATGAGTCTATCTATGAAATAGTTATCCTAGGTTTGGTTCTCCCCCATTGAACTAGTGTATGGGCCTGATGTGTTTTTCGTGCTGTTGGAGACTGTGATCCCCTGTCGTATCAGAGAATGATCCATCCATACTAATTCGAATGAAAGAGTATATACTCCATTATCAAACCAAGGTGTGTTTCCTCAATCTATGGAGTCTGTGATCCCCTTACAAACCAGGTAGTAGGTCCTCCATGTGAGATAAATCGATAGATTAGGTACTCCCCTATCATTCCATGGTTTGGGTCCTCAATTCATGGAGTCCAAACTCCCATATATTTATAGGGTTCAAGTCATCTATATGTGATTTTATGAAAGGATTAGTACCCTCCTATTGTGTCATGGTGTGGGTACTCTAAACTAGGTTTAGTACTCCCATACCGTTTCAGGGTGTGAGTCCCCCTAGTGATCATATTGGTTGAATGGTACTCCCATGTTGTACCACTATGTGAGTCCTTTATCTATGTGTTCTTACTCCACTGTCATGTCATGGTGTGGATCCTCCACTACTGTAAGTGCTCCCTTAGCTGAGGAGCTCAATTATGAGGAGTGTTCCCCTCCCCATGTTATAAATAGTTCTGGGTCAGTAGTTAGTGATCCCTCGATGCAAAGAGGTGCGGTCCTTTCATTATGGGTACAACAAATGTTTCCTAGATTGGTTAGGAGTTTCTACTCTCTTTTTTGTGGGGAAGCGGCGATGTGTGTGTCACTATTAACTCTATCTATCACTCTAGAAAAGATTCACTTGGTGAATAAACTATAGTAGTATTCTATCATTTGTTTGTTGAGATGAGTGGTGGGCCTCTCCACTTGGGTAATTTTATGATTTTGAGGGAATAAGACATCGATGGAATGACTGCTGGTGTTGGGCACTAGATTTGGTCCAATAGTTGTTCCTGATGTAGTGTATCTATCATATGATTTCTATATAGGATAGATTACCTTGTGGATTGTGTTTCCCTGGATGTATGTTACCTTAGATCCTCGAGTTGAATCATATTGATGACAATGAGTTTGGAACCTCATGTGACTTAGATCCTGAGATGAGTATATTTTAGTGAATTTGGGATTACTTGTGGTGTTTTCACATTCTTGGTTGATACCCCTATGGATTAAGTTGACTAATCATGTATATCCATGTATGGATTTGAGATGGAGTTTCCCACTCCTTGGGGATTTCTCTAGATGGGTTGAGTGGATGGTTACCTTTTAGTTTCTCCCTCTTGTTATGGATTTTTATCACACCAAATAAGTAATGTTATAATCACCCTAGCATTATATTTCTCCAAACATGATGTTTCTTCTTTAGACCATAAGCTTTTCGATGAAGTCCCAGGAGGACCCGAGTAAATCAAATCTTAGCGAGCTAGACCAACTGACGTTTTTACCCAAGCATGGCCAATAAGCATTTAATATTTTCTTTTAATAGTGGTTCCATTATTATTAACATGTTATATTATTTTAATAATTTTTGGTGGGATTGTATTTTTCCATTTTTACACTTCCATTAATGATGTTGACCTATAGTTTTGGGAAAGATGTATGCATGAATTTCTGTTTAGTTTATTATATCTCTACACCTATTCATATAGTTGTTTTTTGGGTGTGTCCATGTAGGTATCATATTAAAAGGCCTCCCATTCGTGTTATATTCCATCTAAACTATAGATGTTATCCTCTTTCATGACCTAATCATGGGGGGGGGATTATCCCACACTAGAGAGAACATCAAGAATGTGGTTCATGTGGTTTGTCCCTATTGAAGATGTGGGAGTCTCCCCAACAATGTAAAGGATGGGGTGTGACAGTCCGCACACCACTATGGTTGATAGTTGGGGTCACTCTCCTGATGAGTCCATGGAAAAATGAAACTATTGAACCTCACATCATATGAATAGTTGGAAGTCTAACCTCGCCCACCTAGGATGGGGTTGGCGTGCCGCATATGAGAACCATTGTGCTAAGATGCTTAGCCGTAGAAAAGTGGTATCAAATGGAATGGTCCTCATGAGGTTTATGGAATGTTTCTAGATATACCTCGGTGATGGGAGCGGTGTTCCTGGGTGACATGGAAGAGGTGACATGACAGAGATTCCACAATGAAGGGTGGGTTTCAAGGATGTGGTTTGCAACCTAGAAGGAGGGTGGATCACATGTGGTTTTTCACCCAGAAAGGGGTCAGAACATAGTGCCAATGATTAGGAATAATTGTCCCCTTGTATATGCTTGGTATCCAATTGGTTGGAAGCAGACCATTTCATAGACACATAGAATTCCATGATATTGCACACATGATGTAATTCATGGAATGGTTGTGGGATAATTTCATGACCCAATCATGGGTGTCTTTTCTCACACTAGTAAGAACATCCAGGTTTTGGTTCATATTGTTTTAACTTATTGAAGAGATAGGAATATTCCCGAAAATGGAGAGGATGGTGTGTGTCAGTCCTGACACCATTCTGGTTGATAGTTGTGGTAACTCTCCTGATGATCCATGGAAGGAAGAAACTAGTGAACCTCACATCATATAAAGAGTTGTATGGATGAATCCCACCTACCTTGAAGGGGGATGGGGCACCACATGGGTGAACTAATGTGCTGAGACACTCATCCCATGACACTCTATCCTACTAGAGGTGATTTTGGGGTAGTTTTTTCTTGGGCCCCATTGGGTTGGATCATGGATATTTCATCATGTCAAACCCTGTTGAATATGATAGGGTCTCATTAAAATCATAACATCATTAATATAAAACATGTAAGGAAATAATAAGTATGGTATCATTGGATCATATCCCAAGTAAATAATAATTGATATAAAGATTTGTTTTCTTTGAAGAAAAAAAATACCATTAAATATCATTAAAATATTCATGAGTTAAATAACCCCTCCAATATAAAAATCACATTTTAGAAGCTAAAAATTCACAGTATTGAGTGGTCATAAGGGATTAAAATTTTGATACTTTTTTATAAGTTAAAATAAAACATCACTTTCATATTTGTGAAAAGATTTAAAAATACCTCATTCAAAAAGTGATAAGGAGATTATTTTTAAACCATTTTTTAATAATTCAATCATGGTTAAAATTAATTTAAACAATTATAAGAGAATAATAAAAACCTTCATTAAAATATTTTTAGAAAACTTAGATATGGAAGGAAACAATTCAACCAAAATGATAAATAAAGTAGATTTTCCTAAAATTATGTATTTTCATTATCATGAGTACATAAGGTGTGTAAAATTAATATAAAACATTAATTTTTCATAAATAACCATATTATAATAAAATATATGAATTTCTTTAGAGATAGATCATAATATATCATCATCATAAACCTAATCATAAACAATCTAGATAAATAATGATATTTTAAAATAAAAAACCATACTACTTTGGTAAAATTGGAATCTTAAGGCATGTGAATGAATAAAATGTGAAATGGAATTATATACACCTTATAAAATAATATAGTTTTATGAAATAACATATGTCCCAAAAAAGATAATTTCATATGATAAACCCTTACCTCATGTTGCACATGCTTTGAAATCACTCTTACATTGTATATAATTAATTAAAATTTATTATAAGCATATGAAAGAATATTGTACATAAAAATAATGTAATATCTGATCCCTTTATACAATTTTAACACCCTTTTATCAATAATTACTTATTAAAATCAACTTTTCTATTTTTTAATTGTTTATTTTTTCATGAAAATTTCGGTTTGGTAGTTTTAGTCCTTAGTCTTTGATCATGGTTCCATAATCACCAAAATTTAAATAATGATTTAATTATAACCATTATAAATTATATATATATAGGGTTATCCATAAAATTTATAAATAGAAAAATGAATTGCATTGCTTATTGAGATGATAGGTCATACATATGCATGAACGTTGTTTTCAATTTTCAATAACTAGAATTAAACAATGGTAAATAATAATTAACCTTCACAAAATCATTATTATATTATATATAATATAAATTCATTAAATCCATCCTTATTACCATCCTTTTAAAGTATAAATGAAAAACCAACCACATTGCTTTGTGTAAGTGTTTGTACACACGTATGAACGAGCGATGAAATCATTTTACAATAGATTGGTAGTTACGAATATAGATATTATTTTATATTAAAGAAGAAAAATTATTTTGGAAAAATAAAAAATAAACATTGAACAAATTAAAAGAATCATCCATAAAATTTGGTGATTAAAAAAATAATTGAAACACTATGTGAAGATGGAAAATCGTACGTACACATGAATGATACATTCACTTCCCATTTGAAGAGAAAGAGGGAGGATAATGGTGGATTTAGAATCATAATAAAATTTATGTATATTTATGACACATAATTTATTATTTTATTATGAAAAAATAAATATTATAGTATTTGAAATAATAAGTAAAAAATAATGTGATTGGTTACGAAAAATACCACTACTTTGAAAGAAATAATTTAGATCTCTACTTAAAGACTATAGGGTTAGTATTTTTTGAATTCCATCACATATATAATGCATATAAGTATTTTATTGAGTGAAATTTTTATAGATTTATCAATAAATATGGGAGAAAGTTTTTCAACAAGTGAGGGGGAGGATCCCTTTTACAATTATGGAGAGATAAACTCTTGAAATTTCTTAAATGATTAAATTATAATAGTAATTATCAAAAAAAATATTCCAAAAGAACATTTATTCAATTATAAGGTTGTATTTAGTTTTAATAACCTAAAAAATACATTACTGATAGGTTTAAAAAAATATACATTATTTTTTTTAACCCCTTTGTTTTCTCATTTTAACCTTAATCACATAAACAACTTTTTCATGTTTAAAGGGTTTTAATTTTCCTTATAAGGTAACTATTTAATCATAAATAGACAAGGGAATAAATTTCCAACATTATATTATCCATATTTTCTCTTGAAATATTTTTATAAATTTTAAATAATTTAATATAATATTATTTTAATTAAATATCATTAATTTCATTTTTGAAATTAATTCTTTAATTTGAATTTTAATGACATCAAGAAAATAATGGAATTTTCAACATAACCTATTAAAAATTCATAATAAGTAATAATTATATACAAAATTATTTGGACACGTTAATATTTCCCATTTTAATTACTTTTAATTTTTTTTAAATTATGTATTTTATTATTATTTTAATTGAATAAGTATTGTGTTAGCATTGCATAAGCATTTAATGAAAATATTTCATTACTAAAAATTAGAATTAAAATTTAATGATAAAAAATAATTTATCATTAAAATAACCATTTCTAACAATACTTTTATTAATTTTGTCCATATATAATAATTTAAGATATATTAAAGTCTAGATAATGACAATTTTTACTTTATTTGTACTTAAATATTAATAATTCAATTATAAAATTATATCTGCACCAAATCACTATATATTAGATACATGGATGTAATTGGGTGAAATAAATCATAAAATAGCATAAATTCTAGTATTCAGTTGGTTTTGAGACCTTATTATATAATTTTTTACCCTAATTAACCTATTTTACCATTACTATTATAATACAAATTTACTATGGGTACTATTCATTATAACCTAATATAAAACTAAAATATTCAAAAAATGTGTACCACAAGATTCTAAAATTTTAATACATTTTTCAAAATTAAATTCATAGATGTGGTAGAAATTAATTTAATATAAAAACACAAAATTCAATGAGAAATAGTTTTTTAGAAAAAACTCATTTTAAGTTTAAAAATGTTTTTATAAATAAATAAAATAAAAAATTTATTTCAAATACCATAATTATATTTTCTTAATAAAAAAATAACTAATTATATTTTAAAAACAATTCAAAATGAAATTTTACTCTATAAATTCTTAGAAAGAAAATAGAATTTTCAATAAAAATCAATATTTTTCATTATGCCTTAAAAATCCAACATTTAAAAAATTTATAAAAAAATCGACATAAGCATATTTTGATATGTTGAATTATAAAATTATATCCTTTTTTTAAATAAAATTTCTCAAATTTCCAAAAATAAATTTTAATATTTTCACATGAAAAGAAAGAATTTATTTTGAAGAAAACATATTTTTGAAGAATAAAAAAACTTTACTAAAAATTCAATGCTCATTCAATAGGAGTTAATAAGTAAATTTTAATTGAGTAGGTACTTAATATATATATATATCATAATTTGATTAATCATTGTAATATCCCAGATTTTTCATATATTGTTTTTCAAATATTATATGAATTAAATTCAGGACATGACGTTGAGAGAACATGTGATTCTGAGGTCCGATGTGCTCGGAACAAAGGTTCGAAAAATATTTAAATATTAGATATTAAATGTGAAAAATATTCCTTAAAATGTGGAATAACTACTAAACCAGTACTCAGATCAAAAATATGAGGGAACTGTTGAGTTTAGAATGGTGGTTTTACTTTATGTGAGACCTAACATTGGTCAGCATGAGTCATTTCTCAAATACTAATCACTAGCATGAAACAAAAATAATTAGAAAATTATTATAAATTAATTTTTTATATAGTATGGTGGTATATCCTTAAATAATCCATTTTTATAGATCCTGGGTTAGCCTTATAACCTTGAAATTCTCTAGAGATGATAGAGAGAGAACCTCTAGAGAATCCATCTAAAAAAAGATGACGAAACCTCAGATCGATGATTGGTGGGAGGTTGATATTGTGATGGGAGGTTGATCTTGTGATTATTTTATTAATTTGATTTTAATTATAACTGTAACATATCGAGATCGACATGAACATCGATTAAGATTCGTCCATTTCATTGGATCTTGATCTTTTCTCCCCCATTCATCATTCTTCACAGGAATTCTTTGCTTGGACAGATAATCGAAACCTCTTGATCAATCAATCATTATGCACCTAATTTATAGAGAAGTGATCTTATATCAAAGATCTAGGATCAGCACGACATGAAGACGATGCATCGATAGAAATAGAGATATTCAGATAGTGGTGGATACCTGAATCCATATTCATTGGTGTTCTTCAGTAGAGTAAACAACTACCATTTTATTTGATTTTATGACTAGATCATAAGAGGAAACAGACTGTTCGGATAGTTCAAAACTCGATGAGATTGGATTTTATTTTCATGGAGAATTCATCTACAGGTTGAATTCTAGTAGTGGAGGGAGCACATGGGAGAATCTCCAACGATTATTGGAAATTGAAAACCACATGATGTGTGATCCAAGATTACACAGTGTGTGGGGCCTACCTTGCATTAGTAAGGGTTTTGGGAGGATTTTAAGGATCAAATGGTGTGTGACCCATTCAAACGACATGTGGCCTATACTGGGTAACTCGTTGTGTGCATGGGAAGTAAGCGGACATGGGGTGGAGTACATGGGATGCCGACACAGCGTGTACTCTTCCTCATAGCATAGCCTGGACCATGTATATGGGTAATCCTGTGTACTAGCACGTGTTTACAGATACATGGGATGAGGTTATGTAACACATCAATATTTTATGGACCATTTTTTTAAAATAAATTAAACTTTTCATTTATATCTTGCAATGAAGTAAGTCAGACATTCCTTACAAACTAAACTAATTTTTCGTATGTTACACACAATACTGAGTTAGCGTATGATACATGGTACACTAAGTATAGATTTTTTTCAATGTATAAAAGAACTATGTTTGGATTGTGTTATATGAAACACCAAAGGAAGCTTGAACTATATGAAACACTGACTTGTCTTGTGTTACACGCAAGAGATACCTTCCTCGATAACTTACGTTGTATGCAATGATGAGTTTCACTAAACAACAATATATTATTAAAATATTATTATTAAATGCGATATAAACTAACCGTTATGAATTTTATTTACCACATTTTAAATTTTATATAAAATTAACTTTCATCTTATGTTCTTTCTAGGCCATGAAACAAGAACAAATTCATTTTTTTGAATAAAAGAAGTATTTTTCAAAAAATATAGTTTTACCACCTTTTGATGGATAACCATTTTTTAAATCTTTTTTTTTTGAAAATTTTATAAGTTCTAAATGAATTAGTAAACTTATTTTCTGGAACCAGAACATCCAAATTTACTTTGGTTGAAATTTTGTTATTTTTAGGATGAAATTCATATTTTAATTTTTAGTGGAAAATACTCCATTTTAATATAAAACTGAATTTTCACCTAATTTATTTATATATTTAGATTAAATTTCTTTGGTTTTAAAGTTTAATTGGATTTTTTTATCATTTAATCCAGTTTTGTTCATTGGAATTAATTTCAAATTTAAATTGGACATAAAAACATGTTAATCTTTTGATAGTTTTACTTCTTATAAACTCACTTTCTTTTTTTTTACAATGGGAATTAATTTTAAATTAATTCATGAAACTTCTATGTTTTGAATTTTGAAAAATTGATTCCATATTTGGAAGCAATGGGTTCATATTATGTTAATAGGTTATTTTATTTTTTTTTGGATATTATGAATAGTAACTACGGAAATTTTTATTTACCATGGTTAAAGGTAAATTGGGTAAATTAGGGTAACAAACCATATGATAAAGATAATAAAATTACCCTAACAACTTCCAAAATATTATTGCATGAATTTTAGTCGACTGATATCACCTAAGGGTTGGAATTGATTCATTTAATAGACTTTTGTCCATGAAAGTGATGTAATTATAATTAAAACAAAATAAAGTGACAACATGTCACTCTCGTATATCTTTTAAGTATAATAATTTTAATGTAAAAATAAACTTGATAAAATATCAAACATTAATAATCTCTATAAATATAATTAAATTATCTATATATTGTAAAAAAATTTATAATTTTTAGAGATTAAATATCTACCATTAATGATGACGAGATAGTGAAGTATGAATTATTTTATTAATAGAAATATAAAATAAATGGATTTAAAAATATATAAAAAATATCATATGACCAAATTAATGTGATCCAAAAAAATTCTAGGTGACTATGACATTTTATTAGTATATTCAATATTTTTTTTCAAATTAATCTTCTGTGTGGATTTTATTTAAATTCAAATAAATGAATAGTGTCAAAATTGATAGTATTGATATTTTATAAAAATAGCACATTATTAAATTATTTAAAAATTAAAAAAATATTTAAAAATTAAAAAATAAAAATTAAAAAATATCCAATTATGCAAAATTAAAAAAAATAATCAAATATCTATAACTGTTTAATATTTAGAATATTATTTCCATAACTAAAATTAAATAGACCAAATATGAATATATAAAAATTATAAGGTTTAAAATAATATCAAAACATTTCTAAATTTTATTAGTTTAGATTAGTTTGACCAATACTCATCTTATCTTCAAAATAAATGATTTTGGGACCATTAGAAACTGAAAATAAATTTATAATAAAATAATATTTCAAGACTTCCCTAAAGTGTCTATCCTCCCTCTTATAAAAGGTCACCACATTTTCTCACTTATTAACACCTTTCAAGCCCTTTGGTTCATCCAAAACCTACTCAAATAAAATCCCAACATCACTACATTACTCATAGATGCCACACATTGGTCAAAAATCCATCCTAGGGAGACCTTTTGTAGAAATCAAAAGGAGATACTCGAAAAAGTGGTAGTTGTTTTATCACCTCTTTCAAAATTATTTTCTTATTATACATCCACTTCTTATGTTATTTTTATTAGAAAAAAAATAAACCCATTATATTATACATTATGATATGTTATTATAATTATGGTGAAATATTATACCTCCTTTTATTCATCCTACGAATAACAATATCACCATGTGTGCGTACGTACGGCCTACCGTCTTCACGTCGTGGTATAATTTTTTATTCAATAATTATTAATTTGGGTCGGTATAATGATGATTACAATGGATTTACATAATGAATATAACATCATAATTATTCTGTATAATTAATATACCATCCAATTTCATACCGTTTAACCATCAAGTGAATAATATCGTCGCTTGTGCGTACGTACGACCTACTGTCTCCATGACGCGATGAGATTCATTCTCCACGTTAACCATTAAAGAATGATTGTAAAGTATATATAATAAATAATAATGAAATATATGAAATAATAATGAAACTAGATTTCTGTATGTATTTCATTTACTTTCTTCAATTCAATTCAATAGGGAAATAGAAACAGTGTTCATGCATATGTATGACTACCTTCTCCATGAACGGTGTATTTCATTTCATTTATCTATCCATTATATATACATATTGAATATATATGATATATAAATCATGTATTTTATTTTTTTATGTAAGTAAATCATTATATATATTATAATATCAAGAATAACAAGTCAAAACACATACAATAAATAAAACATTTATTGCCCAAAATGTTGCTTTAACAAGAAATTGATAAATAAATGGGTAATATAATTTGAAAAGTGAATCATATTTGATATCATAAATATTATTATGGTTCTATTAAAAGTTAATAATATGTTTAAATACACTATATAGGAGTTTTGAACATATGCAGACTGTAGGATCGTATATGTAAAAATGAGATGCTCAAATACCAGAGGGGGGTGAATTGTATACTTTTAGAAATTTCTTTGGAACTTTTAAAGATGGTTATGTTTAAAAAGGTTAAAAAAGGTAATTCACAAAACCTCTAGTTCTACACACTTGCTTGATTCCAGAAATATGATTCTGAGAAAGCAATTCTGGAAAACTGAATTCGGAAATGAAAATTAATGAATGTTTAGAAAGATGAAGATTCTACCTTTAAGCGAATAGAATCGAACTAATTCAGAGTACAAGTATAAGGATGTATAAGATAGTTATACTTTCCACTACAATAAAAATGCAGTGGAAAACTTGCAAAAAAACAAGTAACAAGTAGTAAATATTTTAACCCAAAGAGAAGGGTATCCAACAACCTTGGATAAAGGCCCCTTGATTTATACTTTTAAGAAAGTCTGTTTTACCCACACCAGGGTAAGTCCTCGATACGAAGACCATAGTCTGTATTTTAATCCCCGAAATCCCTCAACTTTCAGGTTGTCTGCACCTCTATATTCCTCAGCAAGGAAGTCATCAACCTAAATGTAGTCGACACCTCTTCATTCCTATCCCCGGAAGCCCTCGAATGTAATCAGCAACATTCAGAGTCGCACAAAGAAAATTTGAACAAGATGTTTAGTACACACTAAGCATGAGAGTATCTCTCTAGAAATCACTTCAACATCATGTAATCTTTAGAGTCATTGAACAGTTCATCAAAGTTATGAGCTCTTTCAAATGAGCCCCTATTTATAGCCATGGATTCAACGGTCGGCTCCCTCCCCTAACAGTCATATTTTTACTTGAATTTCAGAGGAACCTTTACATGTGACAATCCTTCAATGGTTAGTGAGTAACTGAAAGCTCGACATCATTTTATAACAAAACAAGTGTAAGCATAAATAAAATCTTATATTCGGAATGTAAGAAAATGAAAGTCCGGAGTCTAACCAAAAATGAATTCGGAGTCTATAATACAAGGGTATTCAGATTCTGTTTTCTAGGAATTTAGAACCTGAATTCTATCAAATTCGAAAGTCTGAATTTCAATGAAATTCGGAATCTGGATTCACAAGAATTAGGAAACTGAACATACAAAGTTCAGAGTCATAGTTCATGAGAATTCGGAGTCATAACTCATAAGAGTTCGGAATCTGAATTCAGAGAACTCAGAGTCAGAACTCAGAAAAGATCGTAACTAGAATTCATAATCATAATTCGGAGTTAGAACACATAAGTGTTCATATCAAGAAATCGTAAGCAGAATTCGGTAGTCAGAACTCAGATGAGTTCGTATCCAAAATTCATAATCAGAATTTGGAGTCAGAAATCTGAAGAGTTCGTATCCAGAATTCGTAATCAGAATGCGGAGTCAGAACTCAAAAGTGTTTGTATCCAGAATTCGTAATCAGAATTTGGAGTTAGGACTCAGAAGAGTTCATATCCAGAATTCTTATTTAGAATTTCGAGTCATAGCTTAGAAGAGTTCATATATATAATTCGTAATTAGAATTCAGAGTCAGAACTCAGAATAGTTCGTAACCAGAATTCGGAAAATTCGGATCCTAATACAAAATGCTTCATATCTGGGTAATTATAGGATTACGAGGTTTTGGTTTCAAACCAAATTTTACACTTAGAAAAATTATGATATGAATAATGAAAACAATGTAAGAATAAATTTATTTGATGAAGGAGATTTTCCTTATAGAAGTAAAACATGGGGTAAAAATAGATTTGTCTTGAGATAAGGTGTTTGTAATTTTCATAACAAGATGGAATGTTAAATTCATAATGAAACTTTATTGACATAACAATATCCCCCAAGTATGAATGAATGGAAAAGTCATAAGGAAAACATTATTGACTCAACAATCCCACCCTTTTTGGAAAGCACAAACAACCTTACAAAAAAGAATAAAAGGACTTAGAAAATATTTCCCTAGACTTTGAAAATAAAAATTTTCTCCCGTTTTACATTAGAAAAGATGAATACAAATAACTCCCCCTTAGGATTTGGAACACTAGGATCATATTCTAGATTTCCGGAATCATAATTTTCATTATCTTGAGTATCGAAATATTCGTAATGGAAAACTCCCCCTTAGATAAACTCCCTTTTACTTAGGGATATTTCTTCTTTACTTAGAATTATTTTTCCTTCTCCCCCTTTATGATTTTCAAAAAGAGTTTGAGGGAATGGAAAATAATATAGTACCTGAAATTTTAGTACAAACATCCAAATGAAACAAGCAACCACAATTTCATTAGTATTGGAATAATTTGTACAAGGAAAAACAGATACAACAAAAGATTGGATTTGGATCTATTTTTATCTTTTTCCTTGGGTATCAGCTTCTTCATGATGGTTTTCATATTTTTTAGATCTCTGTGATCCTCCTCTACTTTCATCTCTAAGGATTTGATCCTATCATCTTGAGCCTTCAAGGCCTCTTCTTGAGCCTTCAATAGGTCATCTTTCTTTACTAGATTTTCTTGAATCTCGATTCGATGATCCCATTATTTTTACCAACATTGGACAACAAAATTCAACTTCCCATTATGTTCTTTGACATCTTGAATCATAGTATTTTGTTCAAGGGTAAGCTTATTCTCAATGATATTTGTAAGATCCTTGATTTTGGTGTCTTTGGTATCAAAAGATTCCTCTAAATCTTCTTTAAATTGATCAAGATCTCTCAAATATTCAACGGTATTCTTCGACCAACTGGTTATTTTCTTGAAAGATTTTATGTGGGCTTCATAGTTGATATGGAAACTCTTGTGTTCGGCCTCAATCTTTACACACCTATCTATCACCATGGATACAGAGTCTAATTTCTGATTCATTCTATGCTGGAGAATCTGGCATCTGGAGTCAATTGTTGGAAAGATTGGAATGGTGTCCACTAGCTTGTTTAGGGACGGAATGAAGAAATCACGTCCTAGAGATGATGATCACGAATCTAACATTTTTCTTGGTGATGGTTCTTCTTCTAGCTCAACCATCTTCCTCTTAGAGGATCCTCCAGCTTCCATATTTCTTATAATTGATTTGGTTGGGGTATCATCAACCACTTGTTTTCCCTTAATGAGTTTCGGAATGGCTTCTTCATCTGGAGACTCCTGCTCACTCTCAGACAACTGAACAATACTATCTTCTTCAATTTTTTCTTTCTCAACTCTTGCCTCAATATATTCAAGGTGAATGAAGTCATGATTATTACTCTCTTCCTCAGATAATTTGTTCACATCCTCTTTATCCTTCTCATTAACTCCATGGGTAGCAAGTTTAGAAGATCCGTCTTGACAATTCCGGATTGACAATTTTTCGGAAGCACTTTCCTTATCATGAAAGTATTCTAATTTCTTTATCAGATTAGTTGTATTTTATGTTCTTTGAGCTTCTTATACTTCTTCTACAACTTCCTTTTCTTCGACAGCCATCTCTAGTACTTTCTCTAGAGTCATGAACTTCTTCCCCAGGGTCTCAGGTAATAGTTCTACTAAGAATGTTTTCGGTACAATAATTTAATCGGATGATACTTTAGTAGCCTTCAAAAAGAGGTTGCACAATCTTTTCCCCCGACATATTCTTTTTAAGCTTCTTCTCTTTGGCATTCATCTCAAGCTCTTCAGCAGTTTTCTCTTTCAATTCTTTGGCCTCTGTGGGGTCTTGGCCAAACTGTGGTTATCCTTTATTCTGATTCTTCTAATCCCCCTCCACTTTGCTACAACCTCATCCGAATATGCTTTTTTATTTTTGGGATTTAGAGGTGCGGATTGAGATTCATTGCCCTTAGGGGTTTCACCTTCAACTTCTACTTCCTTCAATTTTCTTTTCTTTCCAGCCTTCTTCAATGGTTCAACATCTTCTGTATTTTTCAGAACAACTTCTGCTTCATCCTCTGGTAGATCATAAAACTCACCTAAATCCTTAGAGAAACCAACTTTAATCCTATTGAGGGTATCATTGCTGATTAGCATTACATTTCAATTCCTCGTCTTGGAACTGCAAGGGATTTGGAAAGATTCAAGGCACTGAACTATCAATTTAGTGAGTAGGGTAGGATACATGATTATTTGTGCTCTCATATTCCCATTTTTTTGATATTCTATATCATAATGAGAATATGCTTCATCAGATTGATTTTCGTTAGATTTACCAAAAAATCTAAGATAAACATATCACTTTTCTTCATAGTGTCCTTGTCACCCTTTCTCGGTATAATAAGACTCTAAACCCATAACTCTAGGATCCGATTGTTGGTAGATAAGGGATAAATCATTGTGGTCTTGACATTTGAAATCCCAAGACACTTCGAAGCCTTCACTTTCACAAAACATCCTTGCACATCCTATAATTTTTGGGAACAAAAATAGGTTTCCCCTTCATAAGATAATCCTACCATGATAGAATCTTTGGTGTAAGAAAGTGCATGGGTTTTTTCATAACATTTGAAGGAAGGTTTTTCTCTATCATCTTCATTAAAGAAACAGGCTGACTCATAAAAATCTATCAGCAAATCCGGATACACTACATCCTGATCTACCAGATTAGATATAGATACACTCTCACATCCATTAATCTTGATATTATTTGAAATAATAGAGTCATACTAATTGAAGACGTTCGGATTCACCAACCTCTCCCTATAAATTTTCCACTCCGAAATCAGCTTGACAGTAGACATCTCTTGAGAAGGAACTTCACCAGACATTCAGAATTGAGCACTTCTAAAAATTTTGGAATGGACTTTTGTAGGGGGGAAGAACTTCGATAGGCAAAAGCTTGAAAAATCGATGTGGGAAAACCATCTAGGGTCCCCTTTTATAGGTGTTGAAGTAACGGTTGAAATTCTCTTCTGAATCTAATGGATGAGAATTATTATGATATTATCTGATGGTTGAAAAGATAGTCATAAGGAAAATTTGGTAGGATCCGATCTTTTGAGGTTTTTAAATCAAAAGATTCAGATTTAAGGAAACTAGAATCTGATAAATTTTAAAAAACAAAAGAAACTGACAGCAAGTAAAAGGTTCTTACAAAAACATAAGGAAGAATCATACTATTTGGATTGTCAGTTGAATTATTCATATCGAGGAAAATTCTTCTTGAAGGAATTTAGATTCCAAAAAGAAACTTGAGTACGAAAAAAATTCAGATCTTCCTTACAAAAAACATTATTACAAAAATCTAAAAGATGAAAAACATCATTACAAAAAAAAATATGAAAAAATTCATTACGAAAAATATGAAAAACTTCATTATGAAAATTTTAAAAACTTCATTATGAAAATTTGAAAAACATTATTACGAAAATATGAAAAAATTCATTACGAAAAATATAAAAACAACAATGAGAAAAATATGAAAAACTTTATTATGTAAAATATGAAAAACTTCATTATGAAAAATATGAAAAACTTCATTACGAAAAATATGAAAAACTTCATTACGAAAAATATGAAAAAAATCATTAACAAATATACCTCCCATATGAAAAGAATTTTATTACTGAAAGGAGAATATTTCAACAGGAAGTTATTGAGGAGGATTACCTTACGGTTATCATTCTTAACTTCTGTTTAATGTATTCAAATCTATCAGATGCTAGTGATTTTGTGAAAATATCATCATGTTGATCTTGAATTCCGATAAATTGAAGAATTCTATACTCTTTTTGTGTGTGATCCCTAAGAAAGTGATGCCTAATATCTATGTGCTTTGCATGAGAGTGATATGAAGGGTTTTTACTAAAGGCAATGGCACTTTTATTATCACACAAAATTTGTGTTTTGGTAAAACTTATACCATAGTCTGTGAGTGTGTGTTTCATCCACACCACTTGAGCAAAGCAATTTCCATCTGCTACATATCCATCTTCAATAGTGGCTAATTCTACTGAGTGTTTCTTCTTGCAAGACCAAGAAAATATTGAATCTATTAAGAAATGAAAATTTCTGGATATACTCAATCTATCCATTCTACATCCACCAAAGTCTGCATCTTAAAATCTTTTTAAAACAAAATCATTTCCAGAAGTATAAAAGAGTCATAAATCCATGGTTCCTTTTAGGTAGAAAAAAATTATTTTCACTTCCTTTAAATGAGATTCCTTAGGATTAGATTGATATCTTTCACATGTGCATACTACAAACATTAAGTTTGGATGACAAGCTGTTAAGTAAAGTAAACTTCCTATCATACCTCTAAAAGTTGTTTGATCTACTGGTTTCCCACCTTCATCAAGATCAAGTGTGTTTGAGGTACCAATGGGAGTACTTATACTATTAGTGTTGTCATATCCATACTTTTTAAGAATAAATTTAATATAATTATGTTGGGATATATATATTCATTCTAGTTTTTGAGAAATTTGAAAACCATAGAAAAATGTTAACTCACCCATCATACTCATTTAGAAATTATATTTCATTAGATAAGCAAAGGAATCTATTAAATATTGCTGAGGTGAACCAATATAATATCATCGACATAAATTTGAACAATCAAAACATTTTTCTTATCTTTCTTTATAAAAAAAATTTGGATCTGAATTTCCCTTAACATAGTCATTTTGAAGAAATAATCGTGAAAGTCTATCATACCAAGCTTTAGGTGCTTTTTAAGGCCATATAAAGATTTGGTAAGTCTAAAAACATGATCAGGATGTTTTTTATCTTCTATACCAGGAGGTTGTTCAAAAAAACATTCTCTTCAACATAACCATTAAGGAAAGCACATTTCACATCCATTTGAAAAAGTTTGAAATTAAAGAATGTTGCAAAGGAAAGTAAAATGCGAATAGATTCAAGTCTCACTACGGGATCATAGGTTTCTTCATAGTTTATTCTTTCTTGTTGATTATGGCCTTTAGCAACTAATCTGTCTTTATTTCTTACAATGATACCATTTTCATCACACTTATTCTTGAAGACCAATTTTACTCCAATAACAGATGTTTTCTTAGGTCTTTCAACTAAGGTCCATACTTTATTCCTTTCAAATTAATTTAGTTCTTCTTGCATATCTTTAATCCAATCATCATCACCTAAAACATCATCAGTGCTTTTTGGTTCTAATTGGGAAAGGAATGATAAATGTTCTACTTCATTTCATAAGGAACTTCTAGTCCTTACAGGTTGATTTACATCACCAATGATACTATCACTAGGATGATTCTTTGGAAATAATTGATTTGGGTTTTTTAAAACCTGTTCATCATTGTAGGGTCAGAAATATTCTGGGGTAAATGTTTTAGAAGTATCTTCTTGAATATTTTCCTTATCAGAAGGATCTTCTATCAAAGGTTGTTAGTCAATTTTTGAAAACACATCTAAAGATGTAGGATGGGGTTTTTTAAAACAAAATGTTCAGTTTCATAAAATTTCACATGCACTGTCTCTTCAACAATAAAAGTGTTTTTATTGAAAAATCTATATTCCTTAGAAGTTATGGAGTAGCCTAAGAAAATTCCTTCAATAGATTTTGGTGTGAATTTATGTATATTATCTTTGTTATTCAAAATTAATACATTGCAACCAAAAACCTTAAAGTAGGAAATTCTAGGTTTTCTACCATTCCATAACTCATAACGAGTTTTATTAAGAAAATTTCTAATCAAAACTTGATTTATAGTATAACATGCAGTACTTACAACTTCATCCCAAAAAATTTTGGCAACAGAATACTCACTCAATATGGTTCTTGTTATCTCTTGAAGAATTATATTTCTTCTTTCAACAACAACATTCTATTGAGGTGTTCTTAGTGTTGATAAGTTATGAGTAATGCCTTTTCTACTACCAAAAGTTTCAAAATCAGAATTTGGAAATTATCCCCCGTGATCACTATGAATAGTTTTCAATGGAAGGTTTTTCTCATTTTTAACTTGGGCTATAAAACTTTTGAAATATGAGAAGGCTTCAGACTTCTTTTCTAGAAAATAGACCCACGTAAATCTAGTGTAATCATCAAATATGACAAATACATAATACTTGCCTCAAATGCTTCCAGTTTGTGTTGGACCAAAAAGATCCATATACACTAACTGTAATGCATTGGTATTTGAGAATTCAATGACTGATTTAAAACTTGATTTATATTTCTTTCCATATTGACAAGGGTCACAAAGTTTTGAATAATCAAATCTATGCTCCGGTAGATCCTTAACTAATCTTTTATTAGAAAGTTTGCATATGTTCATCAGGTTATAGAGTCCTAACCTTCTATTCCATAACCAATAATGATCATCCATTGCACTAAATCAAGGTAGATCTTGAATCCTATGGTCTTCTAATATTAGTGTGTAAACATTCTCTTATATATGGGCAGAAAGAATAAACTCTTCCTTAGAATTGTATACTAGGCAATTTTCATTCCTAAAATTCACAAGGTAACCTTCATCAAATAACTGTCTTATACTAATAAGGTTTTTCTTATGACCCTTAACAAATAAAACATTTGAAATCAATGTTTTTCCAAGAAGAAAAATGTCACCTATACCAATAATTTCTCCCTGAGCATTATCTCTGAAAGTTACTTTTCCTCCTTTCTTCTTGATAATCTTTTCAAATTAGTTTTTATTACCAATAATATTCCAAGAATATACAATATCCATGTACCATGTATTTTTGTTGGTACACTCTCTACTTTCCTAAAAACAAAAGAGTTAGACTTTAGGAATCCAATTTTTGTTGGATCCGGAAATTTCATAAAGAAAATTTTAGGCACCCACATATTCTTAGAAAAATAGGCTTTATGAAATCCTAAGGACTGAGTTTTTTTAGAGAATAATTATATTCCAAATGTAAACCACACTGACACTTAGTGCATAATAAATAAATTTAAGGAAAACAATAATTGTCACTAAAAAATGGTTTAGAACTAGTATAACCAATACTAGAACTATTCCTTGGAGGTTGAATTTTAGAATACATTTTATCAAAAATTTACATACCAAAGGTTAAGTTCGAAAAAGACTTCCTCAAGGAAAATATTTCGTATTTGAGTTTCATAACTAAGTTATTGTCTTCTAAAACATTTTATTTTGAACTAGAGCTAGGGTTGAAAACAATTTTCTTAGAAACTACGTTTTCTAGATCTTTAGAATGTTTATTTTTCTCATAATTTACTTCCTCAAGATTTTTTGAAATACTTTTAAAATCAACATTTTTTTATCAAGATATTTAGAAACATATGATATTTCCATAGTAAGAATAGTATTACTAGAATTTTCCTTAACATGTTTTTCATGAGTTTTCAATTCTCAATCTCTATAAGTTTTGAAAACCTATAAACTTCTTCATAGGAAGGTAAATTATTATCTTCATTAGAAAAAGATTCTTCGTCAGAAGAGTTATAATATTAATCATTACTATAATTTTAATTTAAAGAAACATTGGTCATTGATTCAGTATTGTGTACCTTATCCATAAATCAATAATTTTCAGTAGGTATTCTGGCTATTATACCAAGATTATTCTATCTAGAAGATTCATAATCTGATGATTCGTCTGAAGAGTCACCACCACTGGCACTCCAGGTGTCATTATCATTCAATACTTTCTTAGCTTTAGACTTGTAATACTTCTTTCTGTTTCTTTCAGAATTACTTTCCTTTCATTATTTTCTATTAAGAATAGGACAATTATGTCTTATGTGTCCAGCTCTCCTGCATTCATAACATGTAACTTCAGAATCTTTCTTATCTTTCCTTTCTTTCTTATTGTATCTGGATTGAAATTACCTCTATCTAGCTATCTTTTTCATCCTTAAACCAAGATTTTCTAATTCATTCTCGTAGGATTCACTTCCACTAGATTCAAATTGGATAACAAATTTCTTAGACTTAGATCTAGTAACTCTCTCAGGAGTCTTAGCATTTGTAGGATTAGAAGTTGTATTAAAGGAAACCCTTCCATTCTCATTCTTCTTCTTTATGTTTTCAGCATCTCTCTTCATTCTAGTCTCATGTTGAAGTAGAGTTCCAAATATCTCATCTACGGAAATCTGAGTAACCTTTCTATTCTCATCTATAGTTGTCCTCTTTGATTTCCACTCATTTGACATGATGTCTATGATCTTATCAACAAGAGATTCATCGTTTAATCTTTTCTCACCCATGGATTGTAAACTATTCCCAATAGTCATGAATCTTGATGCACCTTACAAATGGATTCTCCATAAGGAAATCAGAAACCATGATATTCATCTCTGAGCATGGATCTTATAGTTTCAATTACTTTGGATGTTCCAAAGTGAGTAACTTCAAGTTTCTTCCATATACAATTTGCTACTTTACAAGATGAAATTTGGATTTATATATATCTAGTCATAGAGAAAAGAAAAGTATTGCGTACCTTATAATTCAGTTGATATTTATGCTTTTCTTGATTTTTAAATTTACTAACTTCTTTGTCAGGGATTTTATATCCTCCGATAAGCATAAAAAAATTATCAACAACAGTATTGATAATGAAAGTATTCATACGATATCTCCAATATTTGTAATCATTTCCATCAAAGATAGGTGGTCTAGTTGGATTAATATTGTCTGTGGAACCAACATTGATTCCTGCCATCATAAAAAAATTATTTCCACAAAAACTTGTTAGTAGAAAAAGTTTGTAAAAAATGAGAATATTCCTAAGAAAGGATAACATAGAACAACAGAATCTCTAAGAAAAAATTAATCCAAACTATACGAGTCCGAAAATATTGATTCCGAAAAATAAGAAGAAGAATAATTCTCTTCTGAATCAAATCGTGAGATTAATTCACAGGTCACCTCCTCTGATACCAATTGTAGGATCAAATATGTAAAAATGGGATGCTCAAATACAAGAGAGGGGTGAATTGTATACTTTTAAAAATACCTTTGGAGATTTTAAAGATGATTATGTTTAACAAGGTTAATCAAAATAATTCAAAAAACCTCTAGTTCTACACACTTTATTGATTCTGGATATATGATTCTGAGAAAGCAATTCTGGAAAAGTAAATCTGAAAATGAAACTTAAAGAAAGTTTACAAAGATGAAGATTCTACCTTAAAGTGTATAGAATCAAACTAAGTTAGAGTACAAGTATAAGGAAGTATAAGATAGTTATACTTTCCTCTACAATACAAATACTGCAGAAAAATTGTAACAAAACAAGTAACAAGTAGTAAATATTTTAACCCAAAGAGAAGGGTATCCATCAACCTTGTATAAAGGTCCCTTGATTTATACTTTCAAGAAATTCTATCTTACCCAATCAAGGGTAAGCCCTCAATATGAATATTAGAGTCTATCTTATTATCCTCACAAGCCCTCAACTTTCAGGTAGTCGGAACCTCTGTCTTCCTCATCAAAGAATACCTCAACTTCAAGTTAGTCGGCACCTCTGTCTTCCTATCCCCGGAATCCCTCGAATGTTATCAGTAACATTCAGAGTCGCACAAAGAAAATCAGAACAAGACATTAAGTATGACCTAAGAAAGAGAGTCTCTCTTTAGAAATCACTTCAAAATCATATAATATCTAGAGTCATAGAACAAATCATCAATTTTATGAGCTCTTTCAAATGAACCCCTATTTATAGGCACAACTTCAATGGTCGGCTCCCTCCTCCAACGGTCATATTTTTCCTTGAATTTTGGAGGGACCTATTCACGTTTTACTCCAACAACAGTTAGTGAGTAACTAAAAGCACAATATCATTTTACAAAAAAACATGTCTAAGCATAAATAAAATTTGATATTTGGAATGTAAGCAAATGAAAGTCCATAGTCTAACAAAAAATGAATACATAGTCTATAATAAAAGGATATTCGGATTCTGTTTTCTAGAAATTCGGAACCTGAATTCTATAGAATTCTAGAGTCTAAATTTCATGGAAATTTGGAATCTGGATTCACAAGAATTCAGAACTTGAACTTACCAAGTTTGGAGTCAGAGTTCATGGGAATTCGAAGTCAGAACTCATAAGAGTTTGGAATCTGAATTCAGAGAACTCGGAGTCAGAACTCAAAAAAGTTCATAACCAGAATTCGTAATCAGGATTCAGAGTCAGAACTTAGAAGAGTTCTTATCCAGATATCAAAATCAGAATTTGGTAGTCAGAACTCAAAAGAGTTCGTATCCAGAATTCTTAATCAGAATTGGGAGTCAGAACTCTGAAGAGTTTATATCCAGTATTCGTAATCAGAATTCGAAGTCATAACTTAGAAGAGTTCGTATCCAGAATTCGTAATAAGAATTCGGAGTCAGAACATAGAAGAGTTCATATCCAGAATTCGTAATTAGAATTTGGAGTTAGAACTCAGAAGATCTCATATCCAGAATTTGTAATTAGAATTCAGAGTCAGAACTGAGAAGAGTTCGTAACCAGAATTCTGATAATTTGGATCCCAAAATAGAATTCTTCATATCTAGGTAATTATAGGATTCTGAGGTTTTGGATTCAAACCGAATTTTACACTTAGAAAATTTATGATATGAACAATGAAAACATGGTAAGTATAAATTTCCTTGAGGAGGGAAATTTTCCTTATAGAAGTAAAACACAGGGTAAAAAGATATTTTCCTTGAGATAAGGTGTTTGTGATTTTCAAAACAAGAAGGAATGGTAAAGTCATAAGGAAACCTTATTGACTTAACAATATCCTCCAAGTATGAAATAATTGAAAAGTCATTAGGAAAACATTATTGACTCAACACGGAAGAAATCAGACCTATGGTAATAGATGATTTTCCAATCTCATTTTTATCTGAGATTGTTTATATGTAAGTATTTACTGGGGGTGTATTTATCATCCATGTTCATGAATTCTAAAAATGTTTTCATTAAATGTATTCTATTATTCTTTGTATGTTTAAGGTAATTTTTACCCATTCTTGACTTTTAGTACATGGTTTATAAGGATTATTTCTTTCGTTTACCATACGAGTTGCATTTTGAAATCTCCAACAAAAGTATAAGGAGAATGTTTCTTTTTAACTAAAATGGAATGAACGGATTTATAATCTTTCGTAACACATTATTTCCATAAATATTTCATCATAATATTATAATTTTATTTTCAATTAAATAATTTTATTTTAAAATTGTGTGACATTTTGATAAAATAAAAGGTTTTTGAAGATGAAAAGATATTTTTCTCAAGAAATGAGTTTAAGTGTTTTATCAAAATTATTTTCCATATAATATGATGATATTTAAATAGTATTATGTTTTAATCCCTATTACTAATTTTATTTGAGTGTTTTAATGGTGAAATGATATTTTACATGGATTATGTTATGATGGAATGATTTTTAAGAAACCCGTTTTATTTCTTATGTTATTCTACGATGAATGATTTATGTTTTTGTGGAAAATTTATGAATGAATACATTATGAGATTTTAGGGACCTATATCTTCCTCAAATTCATTGGGTAAAGATTTATATCTCATGAGATAGACATTACTAGAATGAAAGTAAATCGGGTTGTGTAATACATGGCTGGAACGACAAGTAAACTCGGTTCAGTAATGTACTTTGTCCATTAGGGTAGTCTTGTCAGCAATTCCTTGGCTATAATGGAAATCATATTTGGTGTTTATTTATTTTCTACAGTTCCATGTTTTATGTCAATTCTATGTTCTCATGGTTCATGTTCACTAATTATTTATTCCTTATGAACTTCCAAGATTTCTTTCATGACTCACGTTTTTTATATTTAATATTTATGTTCATGTTTTTACATTCTAATGTTTATGATTTATTTTATGTTCTCAATTTTAACCCTTAATACGCATTTGAGATCAGACTTTTATGTTTTCTTTTCCCTATGATATACAGAAAGGTTTAGGTAGGAAAACTAATGGGTAAGATCTTTATGGGATATTTTGAAGATCTTTCTCCAAGATAGAAGAATGTGTTTAGATTTCCAAAGACACCAAACTAATACGGTATTTGGGCTTCTATTTGTTTCATATATTTAGAATTCCAAAAAAGTAATGTAATGTTCATGTACATCGTGTTTGGTTCATTACATATCATGTATTGTCACATTACTGGGTACATGATCGGGATATCAGATATAAGGACACGGTGTGTATCCCTTTAACGTGACATGTACTCCTCTTTTACACGACAAAGTTTGAGTGACATGATCTTTCTATATAGGTGGTATATAGAGTCAGGGGACATGGTGGGTACCCTTACTACATTTCATGTACCCCTTTATACATATAGTAGATCTTTTATCCTGCAAATCATGAATACTTTTCATTAGGGTTCATTCCCTTTATCCTTTCACTGAAGGTAGGTGTTAATTATTTCCCACTCCTAGGACTACGATCCCTTTAGTAAGACTTCCTCGATAGAGTTTTTGGAATGCCCCAAGAGGCCTGAAGGAGTATACTCTATTCATCTTTGTTTATTAGGTATAGTCCTTGGTATCTTCATGAACAATTCTATCATATGTCAATCGTCTACTTTGTGGGTTAATTCATATGGAGTTGTTGGTATCACCCCATGGCCCTAGTTGTGATCATCATCTATGAATCATATTCTCTTTAGATCTATCAGCATAACTTTATAATGACAGTACCTAATGATCATTACCTCTTGGATGGATGTCATAAATGTTATCAAACTCATGGTTGTGTTCTCCTAGATGAGTGTTATATGGAATCTTCGAGCTGGATTTCCTAGAGATGGTATACTATGGTTGTCACTTACCTCTAGAATATGTGTCTTAGGATGAGTATATCTGGATATTCTATTTATATGTACTATATACATATACCTATGTAGAGATTGTTTTAGATTCCTTTATTATATTTCTTAGTGGTTTTGGGGTTCTCTACTATGTATTGTTATACTTACCTTTGCACAAGCTATTCCTTCACATGTTGTGTCTAATGAAGATGATCGACATTTTGACGTATTCCTACGTGGTTCAGAACCAGGTGGTGTTTAGTGAAACTGGATAGATCGGGGTGTGTTCATTTGGATTTCAGATAGCAGTCCTAGTACCTTTTACTTTTAGTTTGGACTTTAGTTATAGACTTCCTATAGTGGGATTTTATTTGGATCTATTTACATTACATTACTTCCTGTCATAAACTAGATGTGGGATATAGTGGTATTCATCCATTGGTTACATAGTAGTTTTTATATTTCATCTTTTTGTGGGATTAGCGATGTGTTTGTGTGTACAAGTACATAAAAAATGCCTCTCATGTTAGTGATATGCCTACTCTGGGTAAATCACCATCCCATGGCCTATTGTAGGTGGGATTAGTGATTCATCACATGGGACCCACTGGGAAATGTTATGACATACTAGTATCAGAGTTGTCAGTTCTACATTGGGACTGTGAGTCCATGATATTGGTTTTGGGTAAATAGTATTAAGTGTTTCAAGTATTGATTTCAATATATGAACTCTAGTGTTGGTGTGATAACCAATGTATTCTGGTCCCCTACTTTTTGACTTGGTACATGAGAACACTGGTTTTAGGGAGAAATAATGGTACATGTATCATATAGAAATAGGTTTTGGTTTTCATGTACTTCTTGAGTCATCACTCATTATATACTCATTGGCCATGGTATATCATGTTTACTTAGAGGATAAATCTGTGACGTATACTAGCTTGGATTTAGTAGCTTGATCATAAGGATGGCTCCCCCATCGATAGGGCTTTTATAGAGGGATCAGTTCTGGATATTTTACATCCATGTGGTACAACATCTATACCACCACCTATAAATAAGCATGTAGTACCTTCAGTACCAATCGAGGAGGTATGAAAGCTGATATCGCTTCATGAGTTTCAGTGGAAAAAATCACTAATGTTCTGAAGTTATCTTGACCCACAAGTGGCTGGGGACTGCCTTGATTGGGTGACCTACATTTTCTATCTAGTCAAGACCCCAGTACATCAGATTGTGGTCCTAGAAGAGAGACATCTATATGGATCAGTAGAGTGATGGTGGATTTTAGTTTCCCTATCTTACGATGAGGCGAATCATTCGTGGACAGAGTTTAAAAATATTTTTAGAAAGGATTCATCACCTTATAAGATGAGGGGTATTCATATCAAGGAGCTTCTAAATCTCAAGTAGGAGGACATGTCGATGTCCAAGTATTCATCAAGTTATACCAACCTCTCCATATACTCAATAGATATGTCACATTTTCATTACTTTAGGTCTTAGAACTTTGAGAGAGGTCTACATAGAGAAATCTGATCCAATGTTACACCTCTGTGAATTCCTACTTTTGTTGTGGTGCTAGAGTGATCCTTGGAGGTTTAGAGTTCTATAGATGAGAAGATATAACCGATGGTACATAAGTAGTGAGAAATAAGAAGTGTATACCTCGGAAGCAGGAAGAAGATGTTTGTCTTGGATATCTGGATGTGCGATACTTTTCAAGAGGAGGTCCTAAGATAGTGTATTTGTAGTTCAAAGATCCTAGAGTGGATCCAGTTAGCCTAGAGAGAGGCAGTTCTAAACATATGACATAAGGGGATATCTCACTCAAGAATACCCAAATCATCGTACTACTAATAGACAGACCATAGATAGGCCACCAATGTAGATACAGTGACATGAGTTGGAAGATCTACAAGGCGGTGGATGTGGAAGAGTATCTAGAAGATCAATAGGATGTCATCAATGTTTCAACTTCTTACCACCACCACCCCCATGTGGTCCATGCTAGGATCAAGCAGTAGGAGGAAATGGGGGGGGGATAGTAGTATTCGGTCAAGAATTATGACCCAGGGGATCTAGGAATGACTAGAGGTATGATCTGTGCCTTCTTTACTTTAGCTTCCATAATAATAGACATAGGTTCTAGTCATTCCTTTCTAACCATATTTCTTGTTTGATACCTATAGATTCTGTTTAAAATATTGAATCACCCTTACACTTGGAGACACACACTGTAGGAGAATCAATTATCACATACCTAGGACAATAGTGTTCCCTAACCCTTAGAGGTGAGAGTTTCAGTTGGAAAATCTTATAGTGGCGTTGAGGCCTTATGATGCCATTCTTCGTATGGATTGTCTATCTACAGTCCATTCCTAGATTGCCTATTTTAGGAAAAGGGTGCAGTGTGTTCATAGTGATGTAATGAGGTTTTCCTTTTTTTTCTGGGAAAAGGGAATCCATTTATAATAAGAAGGACTTGTGCATAGGAGGGTGCATCCAATTACTCATCAATGTGCTAACCTAACCCTTGGTGTAGTGGATGTTATGAGTTTCTAGTTTTCTATAGTGGTGGTGGGGTATGAGGATGTCTTTCCTGAACATGTTATAGGATTACCATCCCACCGATTGATTGACAGATATATTTATTTACACCACAGTATGACACTAAACTATGAATTGGAATAGTGGATGGCTCTCACAGAGCTTTGAGATCTTTGAGTGTAGTTTGAAGACATGAAGAGGAAGTTATTAATGAGACCAAGGGTTTCACCCTGTGTATCATGAGTTTTTTTTTCCAAGAATTCATATGGGAGCTTGAGGTTTTGTGTGGACTATCGATGCTTGAACCAAGGGAATATATAGAACAACTATCCACTACTAAGGATCGATGACCCCTTTGATCAGTGATAGGGGAATGATGGTTCTTGAAGGTTGACCCCAGGATAGTGCTTTTAGGAGCTGGGGCAAGATTGTGAAGTGCTCCAATCTTGATATTTTTAATGGAAGGTGTCAAGTACATAGTTTTCTATGATACATCAGGAACCGTATTTAGTTGTCTTATTATATAGTGGAAAGCGGTGATTGCCTGTGGTTCACACCAGTTGATACCACATGACTAGAACTAGGCAACCCATGATCTTAAATTAGCAGTGGTAGACTTCACTTTAAAGATGTGGTGACACTACCTGATGGGTGAGTGGTTTATCATCTACTCCAATCTCAAGAGTCTAAAGTATATCATCTCTCATAAAGATATCTACATGATATAGAGGTGTTGGCTATAGTTCCTCTAGGATTATGACTTCAAACTTTTCAATACTCTTGGGAAGGGTAATGTGGTAGGAGATTCTTTTAGTAAGAGATATATTTTTCAATTTCTAAATGAGGTTTCAGAGTAGTTGGTCTCATTTTATTTATCATTTATGCATAAATATGGGGTGGCTTCCCTTTAGTCGATGGTTGTCACCCCTCCACTCTTACATCAAGTCAGGGCGCCATAGCTTGGGGATACTGAATGCGAGACCCTACGTGATCATATTTCCACAGGGCATAATTCTGATGGATTTTATAAGGTGGGGAGAATGTCTTTATTTTCATAATACACATGATGGTACCAATTACATTTTGGGAGGAGGTTCGGAGGGAGTTTAATATATCCCATTTGGTGGTATATCTAGGCATGTAAATGATGTACCAGGACCTCCAAAGTAAGTTTTGGTGGCTAAAAATGAAGAAAGGAGTTATAGAGCTCGTTTCTCAATGCCTTACATGTCAGTAAGTGTAGTTTGAGCATTTTGTTCTAGAAGGTTTAGTTCAACACATTAAGGTTCCATAATTGATGTGGGATAGTATATATATGGACTTCATGACAAGATTACCACATATGTCCAAGAGACATGATGTCATCTGGGTGATCGTTGACCAACTCACCAAGTCATCCCATTTACTAACTATCTAAGAGTACTTTTCAGTAGAGCTATAGGGATGTGTCTATGTTTAAGTGATAGTTTGACTCTATGGAGTTACATTGATGATTGTTTCATATCTTGAATCTTGCTTTACATCAATGTTTTTTAAGGTATTAGAAGAGGAATTTGGGAACCTGTTTTACATGAGCAAAGTATTTCACCCACAAAATGATGACCAGACTGATCAGATCATTCGGTTTCTGGAGGATATGTCGTGATATTTCATGTTAGAATATGTTTTTAGATGGGAGGATCATATACCACTTTTGGAGTTTTCGTACAACAACATATACCATTACACCATTGGTATGGCACCATTCATAGATTTTTACGAGTGTCCCTACAGTTCAACACTTTACTTGACTGGCCCAAGAGATTCGGTACTAATGGGCATGAAGTCAGTTAGAACTACTATAGATAATATTTATATCATCCAGGAGTGGAGGAATACTACAAAGAGTGGTCAAAAGGCTTATGCTGATAGGTGATGGAGGAATTTGGAATTCATGGAAAGAGACTATGTGTTCTAATGGGTTTCAACTCGATGTGGATTATAGATATTTGGAATGGGATGTAAGTTATATCCAAGGTTCATTGGCCCTTTTAAAATATTTCATAGAGTTTTCAAGGTGAAGTACCACTTATCTATTCCCCTGCAATTATATGAGGCACAAAAAGTCTTTCACATGTCGCAGCTGAGGAGGTACATACATGACCCATCGCACGTCATCGACTGGGGCGAGTAGGTCATTGAGCATGGATAAAATTTTTCTTAGTACCTAGTGGAGATTGAGGATCATTAGGAGGGAACCCTTTATGGGTGACCAATTAATTTGTTATGTGTTTAGTTGAAACACAAGATTCTCTACAAGGGATCTTGTGTGTGGGAGGAACATATTCATGCTTGGTACCCTCATCTTTTTCTGTATCCTTTGTTTTGGATTTAGGGGGATGTAAAGCCCCGATGTGGGTAGAATATAATGTCTATTATTTTCCATGTATTATTTTTTAAAATATTATATGGATAAAATTCGTGACCAGGAACTCAGATTTCATGAAATTTTGAGGCCCTGTCTTCCTAGAACAAATGTTTGAAATATATTAAAAATTTAGTAAGCCCAGACATGTATTTTTCCTCAAAAAAGTAGAATAAAATATAAACATGTTCCCAGATTTTATATATGAGGGAACCTTTGAGTTCAAAATGGTGGCTTTACCGTAAGTTCGGCCTAACATTGGTAAGCATGGGCCATTTGTGAAAAAGTTATTACATGCATGAAATGAATAAAAATAATTTAATAAATCAGTTGTTGATGTAGTGCGGTATTTTATTCTAAAATAAACCATTTTTTAGAGATCAAGTATTTTCCTCAAAACCCTATAATTCTGTAGACATATTGGTGAGAGAACATCTGGTGGTTCCAACAGATGAAAGATGAAGAAACCTCAAATTAACAATCAACGCACACAGATCTTGATGGATCTCTCAAACAACAATGAAGTTGTGATTTTTGTTCATTATAAAATGATTAAAATCAAGGTAGGATGTGTTATTTTTATTTTATTTCTCTGTTCTTGAATTCCATGATGAACATGGACCAATCAATTAACATATTGATCCATGGTTTGATCGTATTTGCGAGATGCATTATATTTTTGGGATTTTGATGGATGATTGATCTAGTGATTATTTTATTCATTTGATTGTCATTATAATAGATAAATATTAAGATTGAAATGAAAATTATCAAGTTTCATCCCAATATTTGGTTCTTTTTCGTTTCTCCCATCGTTTATCATTGGTCATTGGTATTCTTCGCTTGGACGACGACCCGACACATCTAGATCTATCGATCATTGTGCACCTGATTATTGGTGCATCAATATGATATCACAGCTCCAGGATCATCATGACATAAAAAATGTGAGATGATAGACACTCAGTGATTCATCCAATGGTGGATCCCCGAATCCACGTTCTTTGACGTTCTTTGGTAGAATGAGGAACCACCATTTTAATCCATTTTTCGACTAGATCATAAGAGGATACACATTATTTGGTATATGGAATCACTCAAAGATCTTTTATTTCTATTTCAAGGTGAATCGATCGATGGGTTGAAGTCCAATATTGGAGGGAGTGTGCAGAAGAAAATCCAACGATTCATGAAAATCGATAACCACGTGACGTGTAATCTGGGATTACACGGTATGGGGGGCCCTTTTAGCGGATAGGGTTTTAGGAATAAATTATGGATCACATAGTGTGTGACCCAATCACATTTTGTGTGACCTCTCTCATGTAACTCAAATTGTACATGGGAAGTACATGTACCCGGGGTGCAGTACACATGTATCCTACATAGCATGTACTCTCCCACATGGTATATCTTGAACCATGAACATAGGATACCCTTTGTACTAGTACACAGGTATGGATACATGGGATGATTCCATGTATTGGAACGTGAATGGGTAGACTGGCACGATCACAGATACAAGGACATGGTGGGTATCTCTTCTACATAATTTTTACTCATCTTTTACATGAAATGGTTTGAATAACATAGTCCATTTACACGAGCAGTACCCAGAGTCATGGTACACAACGTGTACCCCTACTAAATGCTATGTACCCCTTTATAGAAGTCTTATATCTCTTATCCTCTATATCATGGATAATTTTCATTAGGTTTCATTCCCTTTATACTTTCCTTAAAGGTGGGTGTCAATTGTTTTCTACCCATAGGACTATAATCCCTTCAGCAGGACTTCCTAGAGAGAGTTGTGGGAATCCCCTGAGAGGCCCGGAGTGGGATCCTCTTTTCATCTTCATTTCCTAGGTAGAATCCTTGGTATCAGTTCAACCAATCCTACAGGACATTGATACTAAACTTAGAGGGTTAATCCAAATGGAATTAATTGTATCACCCCATTTCCCTAGCTATTATCCTCATCATTATATCATATTATCTTCCGATATATCATCATATCTTTTTCATGATAGTGCTAGAGGAGAAGTAACTATCGGGAAGACTTCATCAGTGATATCAGACTCATGAGTTTTTTCTCCTAGATAAGTGCTTTGTGGATTCTTCGATCTGGAATTCCTAAGTCTGGTATACTATGGTTGTATCTTTCCTCTAAATTGTGTGTCTTAGTTTGAGTATATCAATATATTCTTATTATATGTGTCATAAACATGTACTTATGTTGATATATCTATATTTTCCTTTGTTGTATTTATCTTTGGATTCATGGTGTCCAACTGATTATTGTTACACTCACCATTGGAAGGGATTTTCCGGCATGTGTCATGTCCTATGAAGGCAATATATCTTTTGATAGAATCCAAGGGGGACCAGGAATAGACTATACTTAGTGAGACTAGATATACTAGGGTGTTTTCCTATAGCTTTCAAATAGATGTCTTGGTACCTTTTACTTTCAGGTTGGACTTGAGTTATATACTCTTTGTGGTGGGCTTATATTTGGACCTATTTACATTACTTCCTATCATACTATAGATGTGGGATATAGTTATATGCATGAAATGGTTACTTAGTGGTTTTGAAATTTATGTATTTTTTGGTCTTTGAGATGTGTGTGTGTGTACATGTATATAGGCAGTGCCTCCCATTTTAATGATATGCCTAGTCACTACTAGTAACCAGCCACTGGCCTATTAGAGGTAGTCACGGGGAGTAGTGTCATGGGCCCCACTAGGATGGGTCATGGAAATCAAATTAATTCAAGATAATTCAATGGATAGGTTATAATGATAATATTTCATTGTTAATTTAATTATTTTTGTCTCTTGTAAACCATCAAGTAAAGTGTTCTTTTAAAATATTTAGGTCTTCCATTCTCAGGTTGTTTCATCCATAAAATTAGAAATGTTTCTCAGTAATCGAGGGTATGATATTTAAAAATAACATTTTTTGAAAGGACACATAATAAAAAGTTTTTGTAAATCTACCTCTTGAAAATAAGGAATGATAAATATAATGGGCATCAGGAATAACAGTTATCTAGGTTTTAAATTGGTGAACATTAGTATAAAAGGAAAATGTGGACATTGAAGAAAAATGTGATGTCAATATAATGATGTAATGTGGTAGAGAACATTGATCCCAATAAATTGAATGATCTTGGGAAATTTAACGACCATAAAATCATAAATCGATGAGTTGCGAAAAAACTATCAATTCATTATAATTAGAGATAATAGGACAAATTTTTGTTTCAAGATCCTTTTCTTAGTGTTAAGAAATTATTTTACCATCTACACTAATAAAATTATGTAAATATATTTACTTGGAAAGTAAAATTTTATCCATTAATAAATTCCACCATAATATAATCAATTGATCCTAATCATTATTATTTGATATGAGTTTTTACCTAAAGCACTCAAATAAACTTATAATAGATAAAAAAATTATATCAAGACAATCCTCTTGTCTTTAGTCAATAATCAAAACCAAAAAATGATTATCATAATATAATAAAATTCTCAAAATGTATAAACATTTTTATGAATAAATACAACATTAATCTCTAATTCCTTAATTATAACACCAAAATTTCAACTTAAATAATTCCATAGACAACTCTATATAATACTATTAATTAAAAACCCAAAAATTAGAGGGATTGTATTCACATATTCTTATATGATCATGATAATAAATTTCTCTAAACTATACCCAAAATTTTATTTTTCGTGCCCATATAATTTCTAAACATTTATAATAATTTTCATAAATAACACGAATCATCATAAATACACATTAAAATAAAATATGTTTCCAAAATGTAATTCAACCTTTACCCCTAAGGTAAAACACATATTACCAATATCATTCTCATTTAACATAGTCATAAAATGTTCCTAAAATGAACATAATATTTATATTTTATTTTAAATCAAAATCATGATAACTAGGACATAATTTAGTCTAGTGGTAGGTGTGATACCCATGCCTCCCTTCAGATATGTGTTGAATCACCTTGGCATTTTGGGATTCTACAGGTTGTCACCTGGCCTATATTTTTTCCTTTATCAAAAACTATATTAATATAATTACTATAATGTTCCAAACAATTGTGGTGAACATCCTCAATAATATCTTAAACATTTAAGAATGTTTTAGTCAAAAAATTTATTTCATAACATTCATTATACATATTAAAAAATTTGATTTCATTTTCCCAAAATAGTATCGTATGTTAAAACTAAGGGTTACTTATAGATTAAAACAATGAAGAATTTCCAAAAATATCATTAATCACCAATATAAATAACTATATAATCCTATAGTGTATTTAATGTCCCAAAAATATTATAAATCAAATATAGATACAAAATTAAAATGTATTCTATAGTTTGACCATAAATATCTTCAAAATACATACTTGTCAATGAATTGCTTTTCAATCATCAATATTATCTATATCACACTATCAAATATCCAAAAATTATCTTAACATTAAATCATATATAAACCCACAGGGTTATTTAAATTTCAATATATTATTCTTCATAAAATAACATAATAGTTTCAAATCAATTCAAAATCACCGCACCTAAATCATTAAAAGTGGGGTGCTAATGCAATTGAACTTGTGATAAACCATAAACATATAAACTCATGAAGGTATCCATATATTTTAATTTATCCTCATATTAAAACATATATACTTCCCAAATTAACAAAATATTTATTCCCCAAATAACATCCTAGAAAATTTAACGAATTCCATATATCCAAACATACATTAAACATCATTAAATATGACCTAAATCACTTTTTCGTCAAATAATTACCCAATTTCTAGGTCACAAATATTAAACCATTAATTTAAATCATATCTTTATCCCATATAAACATTACCACCATACCAAAATATCAATTTTCATGGTTATCGATACCATTCAACCTATGATTTCATATCCTTAAAGAATATTACAATAGAACAATTCATAGATGTTTTATGATTATTATATCTGAAATATCATATCATATATATATATAATTATTGAATACCAATACATAAAAACATAATTTATTTCACTTAAAAGTGTGTAATAATATATTTCCTATTTTGGACTAGGAGTTAACCCTTGGATTGCGCTATTGGCCCGAATAATTCCCATATTCCCCACATATTATACAATGAACTAAAAATTTCACCATAGGATGGATATGATTTTTTTCCATAAAAATATTCATTTTTATAGAAAATTTATTATAATATTCCCTTCATTTAAAAATATAAATCATCTTATTTTTTCTTTTATACATTACCTTGAGTGCTTTGTCCAACATTCTCGACATGTAGGAAGGTGAATCTTCTTTCCTCTATAATCTTCATAAGAACCCTTTTTAATAATAAAGTTGTGTCAAGAAAATCACCCATGTGGAAGTTTTTTAATCATATAATTGGATATATTATTAAAAATAACCATAAGGATTTACATTTTATCTCTCATTTCATTTGGTTTCTTATAATGATATTAATTATATTTTATGTCTTTGTTAACATGAATCCTTCTGGTTCGATCTGTTGACTAACACTAAAAATTACTGTGTGAGTGCAAATATTCATTGTGAGGAATCATGAAAATTCAATTATAGGGTGCATAAATCATGACACCACCCTTTCAATCTATGAAAAATTAGGTTTAAACTATGTAATCCATGATCATTAGAAAAACAATAGGATGTTATCCTATACAAAGAATTTTCACTAGAGTTCTTAAGAGATTTTTCTAATACTAGTTCCCAAAGGTTACTAATTATTACTCGAATACCAAATATTGGGACCCATTCATTTAATAAATAGATTTTACATATTAATAGGTGAATAATAAATACATAACATTATGATTTATGCTAGAATCATATAGGTCTACTATGATTGTAAAATTGGATACATAAACAACTAGTTTATAAGTATAATAAATCATATCCCAAAATAATATTTATAACTAGATACCTTATTAGACATATCATACTTAGTACCTTAATTCATAACCTAGGGAAAGGAAACATGAGAAAAGGGTGAGATCAGATTCTCAATAAGGGTAAATTAGGGATGTATCAATGATCACATGATAATAACACTAGAATAAGGGTATATGAACATGATCTTAAAATTTAAACCCCATACCTTACCTATCAAAAATAATAATATTTATTCATGTCATAAATATTGGAAATTCATAAGTCATTAATCTTATATGAATTAAAGAACATGAGTAATAATATCATAACATTATCATAAGGTATAATTTTTGGTATTCACATATACATAGAAAGTCATATCCTTAGTAGTTAGGGCTCACTACCATGACAATCATAGTAGATTGGGTTCACTACTAATTCAATTATAGAATTTATGTTTCGTTCCCAAGACTATCATTGTGGATAGAGTTACTTAATGTTTCGGGTTGACTCCCTATTCTAATCCTATTTATCTCATGAGATATCTATTTTATTCAATGCATTTGATGGTTATAAAATTCTAGGACCACCCATAAAATAATGAAAAACATACATATTTGTGTCATAAGATCATAAAAATTTCATCATATCATAAATCATGAAAATAATTCGGTTTCATAAGAATTTCATTATAGTATAACACGTAGAAAATATATTGGTTTCATAAAAATTTTATAATTTCACTGTAGATTTACTAGTGGAAAAGGAACCAGTATTGTAAAATTATTATTATCATAAACATAAACCATCTAGAGAAAGAGTAAGGTTTTAATTCTAGGACAATATCCATATAAATAATATGTGAAATATAGGGATTTTTCCTTTTAGGAATAGAAATACCATTAAAATTTCATTAAAACGTTATTGATGGAGATACCCTCTCCACTTTGAAAATGTCTTCAAAAAAGATAAAAATTCCAAAAATATTATGAATATACATTACCTTAAAAATATAATTGGATATATATCATGAAAATTATTACCTTATTGAGTGATCATGATGGTGTTAATTTTTTTTAGGTCTTATATGTTAAATGAAAAAAAAATCTCACATTTTTATAAAAAAATCAAAAAGTGCCTCATTTAGGAAAAGACAAGAAGATTAATTTAAAACCTTTTTTTAGAAATTAAAAAATGGGTAAAATTAATTTAAATTAAAAATGATAATATTACAACCCCATTTAAAATATTTTTCTAAAATATGGATATGCAAGAAAAAACATCGACCGAGGACAGAAATAAAGTTAATTTTCCTAAAAAATATATTTTTGGTATCTTGACTATTTAGGTTTGGGAAAAAGAAAGGAAAAAAGGTATTTTCATTAAATTACCAGATTATTAAAAAAATTTGGGGAGTTAGATCATAATATTTCATCATCGTAAACATAATCATAAATAATCCAAATAAACTATGAGATTATCACAAAAAAATACTTACCTCTTTGATAACATTGGAATCATAATCCCCATTATAAATAAACCACAAATGAAACATTAAATATAATGAACATAATTATAATCATGATATAAAATGTAACAATATATTATATGCATCTCAATAAAAAAGATAGGTTCATGACATAACATATGTCCCAAAGAAGATAATTTGTGATGATAAACTCTTACATCAAGTTCCACTCGCTATGGAAGCACTATAAACTCATATATTATAAATTTATATTTATTATAATAGTATACCAGAATAATTTATGTACATATAATATCATATATGATCATTTTATAACATTTCAACACCCATTTATTATTAATTCATTATTAAAATCATTGTTTTTAGGTAACAACTATTTCATTTTTTATGAGAATTTCGGGTTTTTAGTTTCAAACCTTTCACTTTAATCATAGTTTAATTGTCTTAAGAATTTTAATAAAGATATAAAAATAATAAATAATATATATATATATATGGAGATCGGTAAAATTTGGAGAGATAAAAATGAATTACAAAATTCATAGGGATGGTAGGTCGTATGTATGCAGGAACATTATATTCACTTTTCAATTGATGGAACAAAAATATGGTAAATAATAATTAAAATTACATGAATAATTAATATAGTATATATATCATATATATTCATCAAATAATTCCTTATTACCATCTATTTAAATAATAAATGAACAATGAATCGCATCTCTTTGTGGAAGTGGTATTTCATAAGAATGCACAAGCGATAATATCATTTTCCAAAAAATTGTAAGGTTATAAAGTAGATATGATATTATATTTAAATAAAATAATTATTTCATAAATATCATGTATAAAAATTTAAACCTATCATAATGTCCATATATAAAATATGGTGATGAAAAATTAATTGTATCACTACGTGGAGACAGAAAGACATATATACGCATTAACGATATATTAACTAACCATTATATGATAAAAGGGTGAATAATTGTTGTTTTATAATCATTATAATAATTAATTATGTTTAGGATACTAAATTTTTTATTTTATGGTAAATACCAAAAATTTCTATGAGGTAAAATAATGAGTAAAAAAAGATAGAGATCAGTTAAGGCAATTACCAATTTTAAAAGACTTTATTAGACCTTCTCTTATGGATACTAGGGTTGAAATTTTAGGAAGACTAGAACCACTATAATGTGTCTATAGATGGTGGGGTGGTATTTTTTTAATTTTTGGTTTAGATATATGGATAAATTTTGTTAATAAGTGATGTTAGGAGGTTCCCTTTTATAATTAGGGTGAGGGGAACTCCTGGAATTATTTTTTAAAAAATTATAATAAAGTCATTAATAATAAAAACCCTATAAAATGGAAATACATTACAAAATATGGTATGATTTTATTGTAATCCCAAATATAATATAAATTTTGTAGGTTTAAGTGGTTTTTAAAAAAAATTATTGGTATAACCCCTTATCCATTTTTTCTTTAACCACAGTAACAACTTTTTAATTCTTAATGGGTTATAATTTTACTTATTAGGTAAAAATTGAATCATAAATGGTAAAATGATTAAATTTAGACAATATATATCCAAATTTTTCTCCATAAATATTTTTATAATTTTTAAGTAATTTAATAAAATATTAATTCTATAAAATATCAGTAATGTATTTTCTGATATAATTTAATTAATTTTACTCTTAATGACATCTTGAAAAAGATATAATTCTAATATAAACCTTTAACACATTCATAATAAGTAATAATTATCTAAAAAAATATTAGGATGCACTTATTTTTCCAAATTACATTATTTTAATATTTTTTAATTCATTTATTAAATTTTTTATTTAATTGAATAAATATTTCATTAGTGTTTCCCAAGAATTTAAGATAATTATTTTATTCATAAAAATGAAAAATAAATTACCATGATAAAACAATATACTTTATCTTTAAAATATCCATTTTGAACAAAAATTATAGTCCTTTTTCATTATGTAATAATTTAAGAGATATTACTCCCAAGAGAATGAAACTATTTACTTTATCTTTTACATAAATATTATTGATGTCATTATGAAGGAAAAATGGAACTAAAGTGATATATATTCGATAAATGGAGATAATTAGAATAAACAAACTCATATAATAGGATAAATTCAAGTTTTGGGTCATTTTGGGACGTTTTTATATTAGTTTTAAACCCAATTAACTTATTTTACCATTAATGTGACAATAAAAATTTATTATGGTTACTTTTATTTATGCCCCAATGTAAATGGGACATATTTAAAATGTTTGGATCTATTTATTTCAAATATGGAATCCATTTTTCAACATTAATTTACAAGAATTAATAGAAATCATTTTAAAATATAAACACAAATCGAAATAAAAAGTAGTTTTTCAGGAAAATTGCCTTTTGAGTATAAATTTTTTTATGTAACAAATACAAGTATAAATTTAATTACAAATTCCATGATTATAATTTGATTAATAAAAAGAAACTGATTAAATTTTAAAACTATTTCAAAATATAATTTTACTTTATAAATACATTAAAGGAAAAAAACTTATCAATAAAAATCAGTATTTTTCAATATTAAATGATAAATCAAACCTTTCAAAAAATAAAAAATTAATCATAACTTTTTTATATGATTAATTCAAAAATTATAACATTTTAATGAATCCAATTTTATTAATGTTCCATAAATATATTTTAATATTTTTTGGAAAAAATTAATAAAAAATCATTTTTTAGGAAAACCTATTTTTGAATCATAAAATTAATTTACTAAAAATTCAATGCATATATCTTAATAATTAATAAATACATTTATATTGAGTAGGATATTTGAATATATATATATATATATATATATATCATGTTGGAATAAAATCCCTCTAGGTAACATTGTAGAATTGTTTTTGTGTGTCATTTTTTTTTGAAAAAGTGGGTTTCCTATCTATGTTATGAAACCCCATAGATATTTTTGAAATGGTATTATGACAATGATACAAGAAATGGAAATGGATGATATAAAAGTGGTACAAAAATTGCATATAAAAAGTGACATAGTTTCCTAGTGTTTACCAAATTTTTGGGGTAAAAAATTGGAGTTTGGGTTGCATTGTGAAATATGGATTTTCTTAAAGTACTTTTAAAAATATGTAAAAGGCAAGGGTTCCATGATTATTGGGGATTACGATGGGTGATTCATGAATGTGTGAAGGTTTTGACGATGATCATTATGATTACATCAAGCATTGTAATAGAGAAATTTCCACGGAGCATAGCGAAGAAGGGATCATCGTAGCGGAAATGAGGGAGCACCATGAAATGGTGATGACATGGATGGAATCTTCTAGAATAGATGGAAAAGCCTATAAATATACATCTACCCACTTCTGAATTCCAGATGGACATAATGAAATTCTTGAGGCTCTAGATTCATGAAGTTGTTTCATAAAGGTATTTCTTGTGAAAAAGTTGATAAAGAAAGGTTGTTTGTGAAGGCTATAAAAATCAAACCAAGATTGTGGTGATTAACGAAGGATATATGAGCTTAGAAAAAGGAGTGAACTTTGAGAAAGGTGGTTGCTTCATGAATACTAGTTGATCTTCAATAAATGGTTGAGCATCACAAAGGCAGTGATCATCGTGAAAGTTTTAAAAATGGATTTTCTAGTAAACTATTGTAAATTGATATTAATCAGGTGGATGAAAGTCAGACATCAATAAATCATCTATCTACAATAGAGTATGTATTCATTAGAGATAATTAAGGGACTTAAAATTCCATAAACATTCTACGGATCCCTTCTAGAGTAGTGAGAAAAGGAAGAGGTAGACGATGATCCTTTCCACCAATAGTGAGCTAGAGGATGAGACTGAAGGAGTGACCATTAGGAAATAAGTGAGTTGTCTTGAAGCCTTGTAAAGGTAGTGAGCCTAGAAATATAATTAATCTAGCTCGAACCTTGTATTTGGAAGTGAGATTTATTGGATTTGGTGTATAGTCCCATCCTTGTTGTATGCTTCTTGTACGCAGCCCAGTGAAGGTGAACTGAGTAAAATCATTGTGCCCTATGAATGATTTCATTTCTGTTCATACCTTACTATGGGAGATGAATAGAATACTGTTTTTAAATGAAACAAGATCCAAAGGGTCTGTAGTTTTAATTTGACAAAACATGATTCACCCCCCCCCCTCTATGGTTATTTTAACAAGTTGGGATAAAATATCATAATATAGTTAATCCTATTCATACCATAAAATTATAATGATAATATATCATAGTTTGTTTAATCTTGGTGTTTTTATCTTGTATACTATCGAACATAATGTTCTTTTAAAATATCTGGGTCTTAAAAAGCATATCCATCTAGGCTATTAATTGGACCACGAAATACCTAAAGTTGGTTCATGATCGCAATAAGATTGTGACAAGTACTTGGTCATCCAAAAATTACTATAGGGAAGTATTTTCCTAACCTAAAACATAATTCATGGCATGAATATAGAGAAATATCACTATAGAAAAATATTATATAGTAAAAAATAACATAAGTAGTGAAAAAAACCAAAGTAATAGTCCATAACCATGGTACATGTCCGAAAAAACATGAGAGGAAATCACAAACCATAAACAACTACACCATGTGATATGTGGGAAACATCCCATTATCTAAATAGGCTCAATAGGATTCCAACCATGCCTTCCATAACAATTATCATTCAAATAAACCCTATATGCTCAGTTTAAGAAAAAAATGTAATGATAAATAAGTTTTTAAATTTATATAAAAATCATGATGAAACAATTCCATTTTTCAAATTTCTCATATAAAGATATAGATATAATATTTTCAAATCACATTTCAAATTAATAATTTTACATTTATGAAATATTTCATCATATATCATATCAAATCCAAATCACTAAAAAACAAAATATAGATTGCCACTTGTACAACATAGATATGGGTAAGATTAGTCTATCTTTCCTAAATAATAGAACAATATTGTTGTTCCCTAAATAAGTACCCATGATATATTTTATATAAAATAGAGGAACACCCCATTAGTAAACCCCCACACATTCATAGATAATTCAGTTCCCATGACTCAGGGTCTTGTGAACAGAGGAACACTACATGAGTAAACCCCCTATAGAAATAAGACAAAGTAAAAATATTAAACCCCCTATTAGGTACCTAAGTCTCCCATATGTTATAAATATAAAATAAATTTGTAAATGATCATAAAATTTTCCATAAAATAATTGAAAAACCTTTTTCTATCAAAATCATGCTTTGAAAACCATATAATAGTTATTTAAAACCATATTTTTTACCCAAAAAAGGGGAACCATTTTTGTATCAAAATAAATTTACAACGGCATATAAAACCCAAAATTATCTAAGAACAACCCATTCATAAATCCATTTATAAAACTAGAGTGTAGAGAGTTCACTGAATGTATTCTATATATGGAACCGACCACCTCACGCTTGGGTCACACTCAAACCATAATGGAGTCCACTAACTAATGGTAAATTAAAAACTATAGAAATCATATAGAGGCCCAAATAATCAATTCCCATGTTTTATAATAGATTTCCAATAATCATATGGTCAAAAAATATAGATCATCACATACCTAAAAGGTCACATGCACTGCACCACAATCAACAACAGATCTGGCCTCTAGGAGAAAAATGAATTATGAATATATAATGGGTTGATAGGGATCTTAACATGATCAATAGAATCAAAAAAATTCTAGAACCACATCAAATTCATAGAGAAATGGAGGGAATGAGAGGGATTCAATCTAATATAAACAAGGAGGAATAACTAATCAATCAAAGATAAATTCACCGGGATAAAGTAATTTAGAGATCGAAATACATCCCTAAAGAAAACCTAGATTCATACAAGGAAAATTAGAGTTTATGGGGGTGATTAATATTGATAAACATATTTTTTGGGGGTGTAAAATACTAATTTTACCTTGATTAAATTGGCTTAGCCCAATTCTAGTAGCTAGATAATGGTGTTAGGTAGTGATCTTGAACCACTAGAAGTCCCACCTATTGGCCAGTGGAGTTCCTATAGGAAATACATTCTACCAACATGCCATCTGATTCCTAGAGGCTATAATTATCTAGCTATTAGCATTCTCTTACATTTTTTATCCAAATTTTCTACCCACACCCCCTCTTCCAAACATAAAATTTTTGACTCTCAAACCTCTAACCATGATCTAAAACACCAGGAAAGAGGAACAAATGATATTTTAGAGGCCTTTTACCTAAGGGTAATGTGGTATATTACAAGCACTCATGGGGGATATTCATTGCTAATTAAAAAACACTCTATAAACCGCTATGTTCAATTTGAATATATTTTGGATAGAGAAAATAATGAAAAAATGATTGTGAATATCTTTGATAAAAATAAAGGAATTTATAATTAAGGATATGCTTATCATTATTTATTTATTTTTTTCTTTAAAAGGTTTTCCTTTTTATATGAATATCAAATCAAGATTCCTTAACATTAACATTACTCTAGTAAATTTATGGAAATTGGAGGAAATGAGTTAAAAATTGGTGCCATGGTAAATTAAATGATTATCAAAATGAAAAACTGAATTATATAGGAGTTTGTGTGAGAATTATTTTATTTAGGTCTAACCAGTTCTAAAAAATTATGATTAAAAACTTGAAAAATTTTCTAACACCTCAAGATTTCATAGTACGTTATTTCTTCAAAGTAATTCAATTACTTTCACTACATGCAACACTGAGTTCAAGCACATCACGACTTACCAAACTAGCCGTTAAAAATAGGTTATAATTAGTATTAACTACATTTTGAATTTTATATACTCCATATAATTTTAACATCCATAATATGTGTTTCTTAGACATAATATAAGAACAAATTCAATTTTTAGATAACGTATTTTTCAGAAAATGCAGTATTGACACATTTTGATGGAAAACCCTTTTAAAATCCATTATTTGACACTTTTATATATTCAATTTTCAAAAATAAACTTATTCTTTAGAATTGGAACATAAAATTTTTGTTTTGATATTTTTTTTGTATTTTTCTGATAACTTTCATATTTTGGTGAGTAGTGAAAAATACTAAATTTTATTTAAAAACAACTTCTTAAATCAAAATAATTTATAGTGTTAAATTATGCATTTTATTGGTTTTTAAGTATAATTATATTATTATTTATCATGTAATACAATTTAGGTCATTATAATTAATTTCACATTAAAATTGGACATAAACAGGTGTTAATCTGTTAATAGATATTGTTCCTTAAAAACATGTTATTTTTTTTGAAAACGAGAATTAATTTTAAATTAATCAATGAAACTTATATGTTTTTAATTTGGTAAAGTATACATAATTTATGAATTCAGAATATCGAATATAGCTTAGGTTAAATTTTTGGTATTTTTCTGAGTAACTGAAATTTTTTATGAATAGTGAAAATCAATGAGTTATTGGTAAAAACCTACATTTTATTTAAATTTATTTTAGGTCAAAATAGATCCATAATACTTATATAACTTCAAAATAATTCATTGGAGTCATTTTATAATAAGTTTAGATATATAAAAAATTTATTGAACTTTTTTCCGTCTTTTACCCACCTCATATGAGTATTTATAAATTTTCATAAAACATAATTTTACCACTTATACGAGTTGAATTTAAAAAATTAAAGAGACATGGTTAACCTCAATAAGTAAAATGTGGTTCAATTAGATGAAAATAATATTTTGTGAATAGCAACTTTTGACTTTTATTTACCACGGTTAAAGGTAAATAGGGAAATTAAGGGTAAAAATGATATTATTATTATCTTAACACATGTCCTAAATCTATTGGCTAAGTATAATTTGGCCAAAAACAACCTTATTAATAAAATATTATCATTTAGGATCACTTGGATTAGATTAGGACATTTATTATTATTTTATTTTAAGAAGTGTTAAAAGAGTTAAAATCAATGTTTAATAACTAAAACATTTTTATTATAGAGTTATACATAAGATAAATTCCACTATAAATATTAATTAGAAATATTAAAATATTTCCTATATAATAGTATTTTATTTATAATTTTTCGGCATTAAATAATTAATTTTATTAATGACACAATGATGATGCAGTAATTACTATATTAATGAAATATTAAAATAATTGATATTTTAAGTATCAAAATAAATGTAATTTGCGACTTTTTTTGAATTAAACTAATTTTAAAGGTTATTATGAAATTTTAGGGCCAGTTAGAGGAATTTTATTCGAATTAATAATGTTCTTATAAATTTAGAAAATAAAAAATACCAAATAATTTTGAAATTGACATAAAAGTTTTTTTAAAACAAATATTATATTATTAATTGATATTCTATTCCTAAAAATCTATGTTTAGGCCAAAAGATTTATATAATTATAATTGTATCATTAATGAACCACTTGGAGTTTTCTTGGAAGTATATAGTATGTTTATTAACCATATAATATAAAACTACAAAGAGACATGGTAAATGTCAAACTATTTAACTAAGAGTTAGATCTAAAAGATAAAGTTAATATGGTGACCCAAACCTATCTAAAACCTATTGGTGGAGTGATTAATGACCCATACCCACCGTATCCTTTAAATAATTAATTTTGGAGCTATTAGAAACCGAAAATTTTTTTATTATAAAATAATATTTCTAGCTTCTCCTAAGGTGCCCCTCACCCCTCGTATAAAAGGGCACACCCCCTTCTCTCAAATTCACTCCTTAAAATCCATTTTTCTTGGAAGAAACCTACCCAAATACCCTCTCAATTGTCCTCCCTTAATCCTAAATTCCTCACTTTATTCATAAATCCATCCTAAATATCCCTTTTGACCAAATCAAACGGAAGAACTCGAAGAAGAGGTAAATATTTCATCACCTCTTTCAAGTTCCTTTCTTCATCCACTTCCTCTTTCTTTATTGTTTCCAATATAAAATAATAACTCCAGTATATTCTATATACTGTGATGTTATTATAAATATGTTTCAACCATATTCATTATTCTAACCATCCTTTTAATGACATGTCACCATACGTGTGTACGTACGGATTTCCGTCTCCATGTCGTTGTGTAATTGTTATTCAATACATTATTAATTGGATGGGTATAATAATGATGTGTAAATGATGTAAATAATAAATATAACATGATATTGATTCTGAATATATGATATAACATCCAATTTTATATTATTTTAATATCAATATAATGTTATTGTCACTCGTGTGTACGTACGGATTACCGTCTCCATGAATGCGATGAGATTCTTTCCCCATCGTATCCATTCAAGACTAATTTTCATTTGATGATTAAAATTAATGTTTAATGATTTAATATCATTCTTAATATGAATAATATACATCCTTTCCATAATAAACATTACTTACGTAACAAATCATATAAAGGAAAATGAATCAGTTACACCCAAAATGACTATAATACTACGATATTATTAACAAAACAATGTTAAAAGATCATATATGATATAATATTATTGTATAAGATTCTTGAATAATTTAATAACAATTATTTCACCATTATACTGGAGGATACCCTAAACTGGACCAAGTAAAATTACTAGTTAAGTGTTAATTATACAATCTCTTTATTATCCAAGGTTGTTAATACATAATTATCTCCTGGGACCTCTTTATCATCCACATCAATATTTCTTAAAAATATATTTCAAAACATTTTTAATATTTACTAGAATATTGGTTAAATTAATTTATACCCTTGTTTGACTATTTATAAAACCATTGAAAGAAATATTTTTGTTGTTTTCCAAACAGAGTACTTTTGACCTTTTCAAAAAAATTAAGGTAAGAATTTTTTTTAACTTATACAGCAGGTGCGGATATTTTATGTCATTATATCATCATCGAAGCTTCTTTAACTAGATTATAAGAATATTTTCTAAATAAATGATTTCTTTTATAATTATATGAATTTTAAATGATTTAAAAATAAAAGGATATATTTCTCTAAAAAAGGTTTTGATTTTATCTATGTCTACATCCTTTGATGGATTTTAAGTTTATTTAAAGTTGATTTATTATGATACAAAACATACATATTTTATTGAAGGTTTTTTTATATGTTTAACTATGGATGTGTTATTTTTATACCATTCATGGTTTATAGATAAGAATTGATATTTTGTATGCTAGTTTTAATACGAATGTTTATGTTATGTTTAAACCTTTTCATATGAGGAATGCATTAGACTTAGTATGTGACGGGTGGAGCCCTCTATAACTCCTCGATGCATTGGTAGGTCTCATGAGACAAACTAGTTTTTTGGAAAAAGGCCTTGACAAAATATTATTTGCAGTCTTGGCACAAGGCCTTGACTATGTGGTTATGAAAGTCTGGAATTATGCATTCCATCATTATAAAAGTGGCTATTGATATTGAATGTGTTCATTCGACTAGTAGAATATCCATGTGAGTAAGTAAATGGAATTATTTTGATTTATATTTTCCATATTATGATGAAGTTTATGTTGAAAAGGATTCTGTTTTAGTTTTATACATTTCCTTAAATGATTATGCTTATTTATGAAAACTTCTGCTATATTGTTATCCTTACAGAGCATCTGAGCTCACCCCTTTATTTGTTTTATTTTTCTCCGGATGCAAAGAAGTATATTATAACTGACCTGCAAGGATAGTCTGTGAGATCTCAGTGTTGTCTATGGAAACAATGTTGTTGTAGTTTTCCATTTTATGATGTATTGTAAACTTTAGGAATGTATCTAGTACTTCCATGGCTATTAAACTAATTGGTCTTTCGAGACATGATCTTTTGTGATCATGCCAATTATATGTAATAATGCACCGACTCCGGTCTTCTTGGGTCGGGGCATTACAATTAGTATCAGAAGAAGTTTAATACAAACCTTGTAATCCAGATTTAGATAAACTCAGATTAAAGCACATAGCCGTAACATAGACTTTGAGGATTAGTATAGAATAAATTTTGAGAATTTTGGTAATGTAGAGATTTTGTGAATTTTCCAAGCAAATACATCCCTGTATGGATACGAGAAGGTAGAGACTGCTCTGGAAAAGATGTACCAAGGGGTAAAATCTGAAAACACCACTTTGATCTAGACTTGAATGAGAACTGGTGCATGACAACGGGTCTTGCTGCACTCTTGGTTACAACACTCCCAGGTGATATGCTTAAAATAATTCTCATTTTTTTACAAATCATTATGAAGGATGTAAGAGTATATACCTCCTCAACGAAAATATTTTTATGTTTATTTATTATATCCATAAACTGTTCGATTTACATTAGGTATTTTAGATGATTGGAATTTTCCATTGCAATTCATAAACTGGCCTAGTGTATTCCATTGTATAGAAATGGAACCCAGTAGAAGGAATGTGAACTCCAACAATACGTATGATCCAAAGAGTAAGAAGGATCATATGTTTCATGTTATTAATCCGACATTTAAAAGGCAAATATTGTCCCATGTATTCTCAACATATGAATAAATAATATCATGTATTAATAAGATAAGTAACTAATTCTCTGAGTCCTATAGAATTGAAGAGAATAAAGAGAAGAAAATGATGAATGAGAGAAAGATGGATAAAGGGAAGTGGGAAAAGAAAGATTTCCTCATATGTGATAACTATGGAAAGAATCACCTGGGTAAATTATTGAAGGGAATGAGAGTTTGTTACAAGTGTGGAGAAAAGGACACCAAGTATGTAATTGAAAGGGTAAGAAAAATGTTTCAAATGTAAAATGCTTCTTCTACAAGGCCTTAGGACACTACGCGAATTAGTGTCACAGTCATCAGAGTATACCTTAAATGATGCTATTATATAATAATCAAGTTATGATACCACTTCGGATGAATAATAAATACTATTGCTCTTATGTTTTTATCATAGAATTATTTCATTTGAGTGTTGTATCAACAATATACTGGTTATGTGAATTATGAAGATAAATAAAGATTGTACTGCAGTACAATTTTATTGAGGATTTGAGATTATATGGTTCTATCAAAAGAGACTTAATAGTAAGCTACACTTTTTTGGATAAATACATGGTTGAAGGAAATTAAATCCTTAATATGGTCCTAATAATGATGTAGTGGTTTTGGAATAAGAGATTTTTTATTTGGATAAATTATATTGTATATTCTTGACTTCCTTGGAACTGATTAATAGTTTGTTTATTTCATCATTGTTAGAATATTCAATATTTTTGGATATAAGGAATATATCCAGTATTATATAAAGTATAAGGGAGAATTAATCTAATCAATAAAGTTTTATGGTAATTCAGGGTGTTACTAAGTTTTAAAATAATACATGATGAAGGTGTTCACATGTTATTACCTGGAAAAAAGGATCTTCATTGTGTTCAACTTTCATATAAATTTTGGATTGTGAGTTTGAATAGAAGTATTTTGGATAAGTATAAAGGTTTGAATGAATTAAGTTTGAAATTGGATACTATTTTTAAGGATATTTTTTGATTTTTACAAAAAGGACAACACACAGATCGTGTGACAACCCGTCGCGTCAGACAAAGCTGTGGGAATCGAACCCACAACCATAGTGTGATTGGGATTTATCTCCTACCACTGGACTACATAAAGTCCCTAGATTGTATAATGTAGTTTTGTTTTTCAAAGGGTCTAATAGGTGAATTTTAAATTCATTTTTTTGGAACCTTATACAAATAGGGTAAATAGAATATTTTTTTAAGTTATATTATATCTTAGAGTGAAAGATGAGTTTGAGGTATAAATTAGTTAAAGGATGGAACTCTACTTGTCAAGTATATTTTTTTCATCTCTTATTCTATGAAGAAATTAATTCTTAAACATTATGTAAGGGATCTTAAAACTAAAAATGTGTTATCCTAATACCTTATGTTTTGTTGAACTGATGATATTTTAAATCATCATAGATTGATGGCTTTGAGGACCTCAATTCTACAATTGTTTGTGACTGATGACCTCAATCACTCCAAATAAATATTTACGTTTTTCTCCAATTATGTGTCCCTAGTTTCCACAAATGTTCTCCTAATTGAGATCATAAATGGGTGTTGACTTTTTCATTCCAGCTTTCCTCTTATTAAGACTAAATTTTATTAACCCAATTACCAATGTGAGTTTTCCCAAAAAGGTATTTACTATTTTCAACCTTTTATTTTCAAAGAAAAATTTCAAATTGCAAGGACACAATTTATTGAAGTAGGGAAGAATTTAAAACCCCAAGATTTCATAGTACGTTATTTCTTCAAAGTAAATCAATTACTTTCACTACAAGCAACACCGAGTTCAAGCGTATCACAAATTACCAAACTAGTCGTTCAAAAGAGGTTATGAATAGTATTAACTAGATATTGAATTTTATATACTCCATATAATTTTAACGTCTGTATTATGTGTTTCTTAGACATAATATAAAACTAATTCAATTTTTTCGATAAAGTATTTTTCAGAAATTGAAATTTTAATGCCTTTTGATGGTGAACCATTTTTAAATCCAATATTTGACACTTTTATATATTGAATTTAAAAAAATAAAATTTTTCATTAGAATAGGGACATAAAAATTAGTTTTGATAAATTTTAGGTATTTTTATGATAACTTTCATATTTTGGTGAATAGTGAAAAATACTAAATTTTATTTACAAACAACATTTTTAATCGAAATAATTTCGAGTGTTAAATTATGAATTTTATTGGTTTTGAAGTATAATTAGATTATATTTTTATCATTTAATAAAATTTAGGAAATTATAATAAATTTCACTTTTAAATTTAACATAAAACAGGTGTCAATCTTTTGATATATATTATTTCTTAAAAACAAGCTATTTGTTTTGACAATGAGAATTAATTTTAATTTAATTAATGAAACTTATATGTTTTTAATTTGGTAAAATAGTCATCATTTTTTAATTCTTAATATCAAATATAGCTTAGTTTGAATTTTTGGTATTTTTCTGAGAAACATAAAATTTTTGATGAATAGTGAAAAACACTAAGTTATTGGTTAAAACTGAATTTTTATTTAAATAATTATTTATTTTAATTAAATTTATTTTAGGTAAAAAATAGATACATAATACCTATATATGTTCAAAATAATTCATTTGAGTCATTTTATAATAATTTTAGATATATAAAAATTTTATTGAACTTTTTACCATCTTTTACCCACCTTCTAGGAGTATTTTCAAATTTGCATAAAACATAATTTTAAAAATTCTGTGAGTTGAATTTTAAAAAACCGAGAGACACAGTTAACCTTAGTATGTAATATTTTTTCTATAAGATAAAAATAATTTTTTTTCAATAGTAACTTTTGACTTTTATTTACCGCGGTTAAAGGAAAATAAGATAATTAAGGGTAAAAATGATTTTATTATTACCCTAAAAAATTTCATAATTCTATTGGATAAGTATAATTCGACTGAAAAAAATCTTAGGAATAAAATATGATCCTTTAGGTCCACTTGTATTATATTAGGACATCTATTAATATTTTTATTTAAAGAAAAGATAAAAGAGTTAAAATCAATGTTTAATAACTAAAACCTTTTTATTATAGTGTTATTCATAAGATAAATTAGACTATAAATTTTCTTTAGAAAGATAAAAATATTTCCTATACAATAGTATTTTTTTATAATTTTTAGATATTAAATAATTTAATTTATTTATGAAACAATGATGATGTTGTAATTAACGTATTAATGAATGATTAAAATAATTCATATTATAAATATCTAAATAAATCTAATTTGAGACTTTTTATATATTAAACTAATTTTTTAGGTTAATATGACATGTTAGGGTTGCTTAGAGTAATTTTTTTCCAAATAATAATGATGTTATAAATTTAGCAAAAAAAATACCAAATAATGTCAAAATTGACATAAAAGTGTTTTTAAAAAACATATTATATTATTAATTGATATTATATTCCTAAAAATCGAATGTTCGGAAATAATTCTTATATAATGATAGGTGTATCATTAATGAACCACTTGGGGTTCTCTTGGAAGTATATAGTAAGTTTATTAACCATATAATATAAAAATACAAAGAGACATGGTAAATGTCAAACTATTTAACTAAGAGTTAAATCTAAAAGATAAAGTTAATATGGTAATCCAAACATTTATAAAACCTATTGGTTTAGTGGTTTTCGACCCATACCCACCTTAGACTTTAAATAATTCATTTTGGAACCATTAGAAACCAAAAATTATTTTATAATAAAATAATATTTCTAACTTTTCCTAAGGTTCCCCTCACCCATCTTATAAAAGATCACTCCCCCTTATATCAAATTCACTCCTTCAAATCCATTTGGCTCGGCCAACACCTACCCAAATACCCTCTAAACTATCCTAAATTCATCCTAGAGGCCTTAATTTAGTCATAAATCCAACCTATGGAGCCCTTTTTACCAAATAAAAAAGGAAGAACCTAATGAAGAGGTAAATATTTCATCACCTCTTTCAAGTTCCTTTCTTCTTCCACTTACTCTTTCTTTGTTGTTTACATTCTAAAATAATAAATCCAGTATCTTCTATATACTGTGATGTTATTATAAATATTTTACAACCATATTCATTATTCTATCCATCCTTTGAATGACGTGTCACCATACGTGCGTACGTACATCTTACCGTCTCCATGTCGTGGTGTGATTGTTATTCAATACATTATTCTTTGGTTGGGTATAATAATGATGTGAAATTGATTTAAATAATAAATATTACATGATAATTATTCTTTATATATGATATACCATCCAATTATATATTATTTTAATATCAGAATAATGATATTGTCGCTCGTACGTACGTACGGATTACCATCTCCACGAATGTGACGAGATTCATTCCCCATCGTATCCATTCAAGACTAATTCCCATTAGATGATTAAAAATTATATTTAAAGACTTAATATCAATATGAATATGAATAATATACATCCTATCCATAAAAACATTACTGAAGTTACAAATCATATAAAGGAAAACAAAGAAGTTAACATCAATACGACGATAACACTAAGATATTATTAACAAAGCAGTGTTAAAAGATCATATATAAAATCATATTAATGTATATGATTATTTTATAATTTAATTACAATTATTTCACCATTATATAGCAGGTTAACCAACCATTGACCAAGGAAAATTACAAGGTATGGTTTAATTCTAAAGTCTCTTTATTATTTGAGGTAGTTTATATGTAATTATCTATTGGGACCTCTTTATCATACACATCCATGTTTTATAAAAATATACTTCAAAATTTTTTTCCTATTTACTACACTATGGGTTAAATTCATTTATACCATGGTTTTAATATTTATAAAATGGTTGAAATAAATCTTTCTGTCATTTTCCGAAAAAGGTACTTTTGACCTTTTTGAAAAAAATTAAGGTTAGAATGTTTTTTTAACTTATACGGCGGGTAAGGCTATTTTCTACAGTTATAACATCATTCAAACTTAACTTACAAGTTTATAAGGACATTGTAAAAATAAATGTTTCTTTTATAATTATATTACTTTTAAATGATTTCAAAATATGAAGATATATTTCTCTAAAAAAATGTTTTGATTTCATCTATGTCAATATCCTTTGATGGATTTAAAGTTTATTTAAAGTTGATTTATTATGATACAAAATTTCCATATTATATTGAAGGTTTTGTGATATGTTTGACTGTGGATTTGTTATTTTTATAACATTCATGGTTTGTGGATAAATATTGGCATTTTTTATGCTAGTTTTAATACGAATGTTAATGTTATGTTTAAACCTTTTCATATGAGGAATGAATTAGACTTAGTATGTGACGTGTTGATCCCACTATAGCTCCTCGATGCATCGATTGGTCTCATGAGACAAACTAGTGTCTTAGAAAAAGGCCTTGACAAAATCATATTTCTAGTCTTGGTATAAGGACTTGACTATGTGGTTATGAAAGTATGGCATTATGCATTCCATTATTATGAAAGTGGCTATTGATATTACATGTGATCATTAGACTAGTAGAATATACATGTGAGTAAGTAAATGGAATTATTTTGATTTATATTTGCCATATAATGATGATGATTATGTTGAAAAGGATTTTTTTTTAGTTTTATACATTTCATTAAATGTTTATACTTATTTATGAAAGCTTTCACTCTATTGTTATCCTTACTGAGCATCTGAGCTCAGCCCTTTCTATGTTTTATTTTTTCCAGGATGTGAAGAAGTATATTATGACTGACCTGTAGGGATAGTCTATGGGATATCAGTGTTGTCTATATAAACAATTTTGTTTTAGTTTTCCATTTTATAATTTATTGTAAATCTTATTAATGTATCTAGAACTTCCTAGGCTACTAAACTAATCGGTCGTTTGAGACTTGATCTTTTGTGATCATGATAATGATACGTAATAAGGCACCGAATCTGGGATTCTAGGGTCGGGGAATTACAAAAAAAAATTATAAACATAATAATGAGAATGAGTATGGAGCCTCATGGAAGTTCAAGTGATAAAGATGATATAAGGAAGAAGATTCAGCATCCTATGTTTAAATAATGTTTGAATACACACTAATAGAAATGTATTAAAACAACTGGAATGTATTTTATATGATGAAAAATTAGGAACAATGAATGTAATGTCTATGTAAAATGACTAGTCAGTTTAACATGACTAAGAGAATAAAATACCATTCTATTTTACCACTATTTTTTAATCTCTAAAATGTAGAGAACATTTGCATTATTGAAGTCAATTCCCCAAACTTTGGGCTAATAATGATGATAAGAATCAGAAAACTCTAAGACAAAGGGAACATATAAGAACCTATTTGATGACTACCACTAATGTGTATCATGAAAATTAAGGAACACTTATCCTCAATTCATGTGTTTTTAATGTATTTTGATTATAGGTACCATATTATATGTATAAATCATTCTAATAACATTATATCACCACCTAAATCATATTATTATCAATGAAAACATCTAATTATATGATTTATTCATCCCATGATGACTTTAATTAGAACTTTATTTATGACAATAATATTAAATATTCCTTTTTATGAATTTAATATAATTTTGGAAATGTATTTTATCTCTTCACATATACTCCATATTAATTACCAAAATATAGAAATAAAATTTCATCTTTGAAATCATACTATGATCATATACCATTTCAAGTATGACTGTGAACTCTTTTGGAAAACTAATACTTTTATATTAGTCATTATATCCATTCATGAGTGAAGTTTATTTCAAATAATATTAAAAAAGCTTAAATATTTGGGATAGAATAATGTAGAGGGAAAAAATATGTTTCTTATATTTATAAGGTACATATCACTTCAGAAATGAAATTTTGATTCATGTTTATATTTTAAACACCCATATATATTTTCTTTATAAAATGTTAATTAACTTGTAGGGAAATAATTTATTTAAAAGCTATGAATGTATTTCCTCAAAGTTTTACTATTAATTTTCCTTTAAATAAAAACTTTTTTAATAGAAATTTTCATACACAACACCGAAATAAAAGGAAATCAAAGTACTTCACAATAAAATTACTAAATTGAACAATTAAAATATAGCTATAAAATTAGTGGGTATAAATACACATAACCACAATATTAAATATATGTAGAAAAGGTTAAAATAATATCATGTAGTATAAATTTTCTGAATAAATCTCATTATTATGAGAATGGAATGGATGTAGCTTCACTATGATTTTTTATAGACCAATCCCCAGAAAAACTCCATCAACTATAGTTTGAGTGAAATATATTTTTTGAGAAATTAAAGATAATTGAAATTACCATAACATCCGTTAAATATGAATCACCACCCACAACTGCCATAATAAAATATCTTATCCTTAGGTCTAACTTGGATAGATTTTGGTTTTATTTATATTTAAGGTAGGAAGATATAAACATGTAATTGATAATTTAATAAGATATTTATATATATCAAATAAATTTTATACATTTTGAATTTTGAATTTTAAATAAAAATTAATGAACATTTTTAATAATAATTCATTTATAATATTCAATTAGTATAGATAAATAAAAAATAAGACAATTTTATTTTAAAATGATTTTTTCTCAAATTGAATTTTTATGCTCTACTAATTATTATTTCAAGATAAAAAAATTATTGTAGAAAAATTAATATAAAATATATTTTTCATATTAATAATATATTTTAACTAATTTAATTATAAATTCATAATAAATAATAATTAGAGAATTTATTATTTAAAAACGTGATCTTCCTATAAAAAATGATTCATTATATTCTATGACTTTTTTTAAATGTTTTATTACTAAATATTTGAATCTAATTCTGCCAAAATGGTGTTTATTTTCTGATTCCATAATAATATTATATTTGGAGAAATATTTAGTAATTTTCTAAAAATACTTATTTATAGTTGAATTGTGAAGAATGAAATTTTAACAAATACCTTGACTTTTATGAAAACATTTGGATATGGGCATGACATAAAATTTATAAAACCTTTTACAAAACCAAATATGTAATTAATATTTTCAATTATATATTTAAAAATATTAATTTTTATTTACAAAACTACATATGAAATGTTAGAATGTATGTTTTTTCCCTACCAAATTTATTTTTAATTAATCAAACATTTATTATTTTAGAAATATTTTTTATTATGTCCCAAAATTGTATCTAAAAAATTTTATTTTAGATTTTGATATAGATGGCCCAAATTACATGACAAGCCCCACTTTATTTTTAAAAAAATATATTTTACTTTTATTAAAACTAGTTACCATTGTAAAAATAAGAAATCTAAAAGGGTTAAATATAAGGGGTAATAGATTTAAAACATGTTAAAAACATGTTTTTAAAAGTTTGATTGAGACCATTCTTGAAAATATCATATCCTACACTCTCTTATAGTCCACATTAAATCCACTATTCTTGGTGAAAATTATGCCTTTTTTATCGAGAAATTATATTTTGAAAAAATGGAATTCTATTCTCTTATAAAGCTTCCCCCTCCACCCCTGCTATGATTCAATAAAAAATTATAATTCTCCCCTATACACTATCTAATTTCCCTTCAAATAATATTCTTTTATTTTATTGAGATTCTAGTCCTAACTATTTACCAAATCCCTATAAATCATAGTAGTTTCAATGAAGAAATAAATTAAAATATTTCAGTACTTTCCCATCTATAAACATTCATTCACTCCTTCTTCTTATACCTCTTCATAAATCTACTTCATAAATTTCAATATAATTAAATCCATATTAAAATTATACTGAAATTTTTTTATATTGATGTAATATCTATAACACTCTGATATTTTATTATATATGTCTATTAAAATAAATTTTATTTCTTTGTTAACTTTATCTAAATATAACTCTCCTTCTTAACAAACCATGATAAACTATTAAAATATTTTTACTTAGAGTGACACCTATATTTTATACATTGGATTGGTGGGGATGAATTACATTTACCACTTTATAAAAAATGTGTCTAATTATTTTATTTATTATAAATTTATTGTTTAATTATTTTGAAATTATTAATATATTTTTAGTGAATATATTTATGCTTCAAAAATATATTATCTATAAAAGTAGTTTTTATTTCATTTTTTTCGGGATATTATAGCTATTTTTTTCTATTTTTATAAATTTTACATTTAAAATTTTTATCATTCTTTAAATATTCATAATAAAATTAATATCATCTAATGTTTTGTGATTTTTCCAAAAAAGTAGATTTTTCGGTAAATATTGTAAATTCTAATTTTTAAAGAAAAAATTATTTCATTTTCAAGTATTTTGAAATACCCTTTTTGATTTGGATTTTATTAAAATGTCTTAATTTTTTGTAGTTAAATAGAATTCAATTTATTTCTTTTAGATCAATATTATTCTTGATCTTGGTATAAAAATACTTTTAAACTTAAAAGGTATTTTTCATATAAATGTTTTGTATAGAAGTTTATGGGATTTTTTTACAATGAATTTCTACTACTTATAGGAATTGAATATTTTAAAAAATATTACATATTTTAAATCACCATAATTAATTTTATAAAATAATTTAAGAATAATTTTTTATTATAATGAATAGTAAAAACAATAAAAAATTATTACCATGGTAAAAGGTTAAATCGGGTTAACTAGGTAAAAATTATGTGATAAGGCCACATTTTTCATATTAATTATTATTGTATGAATTTATTTCAATCCTTATAAAATTTATCTTTAGATTTAGTTTGTAGGGGACACTTTTTCGGGAAAATTACTTAAAATTATTTTAATCCTTTAAATATCCAAGATGCCCCCCCCCCCACTTATAAATGGACACCCCACCTACCTCTTTATACACCACATTGATCCACATAGATTGAAAAGAACCTACAAAATTATATTATAAACATACCTATGCACAACATAGTGGTTTTATTATTAAAAAAATATCATTATTAGGGTCCTTACAAAGGGATCTCAAAGAGGTCTACTAAAGAAAAGGTAATTTTTATTAGAAACTCTTTCAAATTTATTTCCAATTATAATTTATAGACATATGTTGCACCCAAAATAAATTAGTGAATATAGTATCATAAATATACTTATATGTTTTTATTATTATGTTAAAATCATTTTCCATCCCTTTTATATCCTACAGAAAGTGATAACATTCCTCATGTGTATGTATGGTTGATTATCTCTATGTGACGCTGTAATTATTTTTCACCACCATTTTTATTTGATTGTTATAAAGTTAAAACTAATTAATATATATGATATTTATGAAATACATATGGTCCTATAAATATAATACAACAATAACATTTTTACCCTTTCACTAATTAAAAATGATAATGTTGCTCGTGTGTACAAGTGGACTACCACCACCACGAAGCGTTGTGATACGTTTTTTAGGTCCACCTTCAATTTATTATCATAAATATTTCTATAATTATTATATATAATATTTAAATCATGAATAAAATGTTTGATATTATGGAATCATGATCAAGATTCTGGGACTAAAACCATTGAACCAAAACATACATAAAAACAGAATAGTTGACACTCAAAATCGATGATTTTAATAAATAATTATTAATAAATGGATTTTGGAATGTTATAATGGGATTATATATGATAATATATCTATTTTATAGTCTTATAATAGAATAATAATACATCTAAATTTATTATGCATGAGGTTATTTTCACTTATAAATTAATTCATACTTTATGTAATCGAATTATTTTACAATCTCATTTTATTTCATGATTTTTTATGTTCATTATTTCATGGGAAAATTATATGATCATAATATCATAAACCCAATATATTTTATTCTAATTATATTATGTTTTTATTTACCTTTTTATTTTTCATTTCTTACCTTGTTGGATAAGGAATTGACAAGTAAGTTACATATATGGCCTTTCTTTTAAAACGAACTTTTGCTGAAGATTTCATTCAAACTATTTATCTTCCATGTCCAGATTTTCATTAAAATTTATTCAATAATGTTTTTATTATTATAAATATATATGTAAAATTCATTATAACCCATGATTGTATTTTATAAGAAAAAACAAAATTTCTCTTCATTTTATTTTCTAAATGAGATATTTTTTACCAAATGTGTGAATGAAATCTTTATTCTGACTTACACTATACAAAAACATTTCCCCATCATCATGAAAATTATTTTCTTTAAATATTTATTTATAAGTTTCTATGGTTATTTTAAATGAAAATAATTTCCCTAATATTTTGGATATTTTTATATTTTAAATATGTTATTTCAAAATGAAATGGATATTTTTCTAACAAAATGTTCCATTTATCTTTTAAAGGTATTATCATTTATAACAATGATCATTTTTGTTACAATGAAGATGAACCAATGATACCATAATTATTATTTCTAAGGATGGTTTATGATGATTAAATATTGATGTTCTATTTTATTGATTTAATTTGGGTAATTCTTGACTTATAAGGTATTTGAGAATGAATCATATTAATCATTGAAAATATATGGTATGCATAGGATATGTAAGTAATGGGTGGGGGAAGATTAAAGATAACCTCTTGATACATTAATAGGCTTAATAATAATAAGAAACTGAGAATTACATATTATATAGTTATTTTTTTTACACCTAGAAATATATTAAGAATGATGTCTTGGTTGTGAGGAGAAGCTGGTAAGATTTAGGGTGTCTTGATTGAAATTACTTAATCATAAATGTGCATTATTATTAAATTACATTATTAATAATTTAAATTTCATTATCCATGTTTTTAAGTTGATTTTACCCTTGTATTATCATTGAAATCATGTTGTTAATTTAATGTCTTGTGTTTTGATTATCTTTTATGTCATGTTTATTATGCCTTATTTACTCATGATAGATTTTAGTATATATATATCTTTATGATATTCTGAGCTAAACATTTATTTATTTTTCATTCCCTTTGAAATGAATAATGATATTAGGACTGATATCATAGAGGAAAGAATGTTTCTTATTCTATTTTTTTATATATTAAATTTAGTATTTAAATCTTGTCTGTTTCTAGTATTCCAAAACCAATAAACTGGTTTCTCTTACATGTTGAGATCCCTTATATCATATATAAAGGTAATAAATAATGGAAATGTGTTACTAGAGTCTTTTTTTAGTTTTTATTTGAGAAATTTTGGTAGGAACCATGGTAACTATATTTTAAATGAACATATATAACATTATAATTATGATATCACTTATTGTATTAGGTAACTTTTACCATTATAGGGATTATTATTTTATAGCTCAATATTCATTAAGATTATAAGCTAACTCAGTTTTTTCCATTTTTTAGTGTTGTATATTAATGGAATAAATGGAATCAACACTTGTATTAAATATAGTGACTACCTTGATGGGAAATAAAATATAGTTTTATTGGGTACTAAGTAAATCATGGTTTTATTAGGGCAATTGACATAAGTTATGACGAATAACCTTTCTCTTATAGAACAAATTGTTTCTCCATAACATGATCCAAATATGCTTAATTTATTCATGTAAAATAATATTCTATATTTTAATGGAACTAAAAATCCATTGGTAGCTATAAAATATACTAATTACCTTCAAAATCTATTTTTTTATTTCATAATTAATGAAAGAGAAAAGATTATTTTCATAGTGTATTATTTGAAATGTGATTTCAATCAATGGTGGACATTGATCTAGAATACAAAAGAGGTTGAAAATTAGAAATTTTGGAATGGATAAAATTTATTGTGATTTTTGACACTTAGTTTTTTCATATGGGAAAAATATTTAATGAAAAATTCTTCAAGTTTTTGAGATATGAACAATCCAAATAAAGATCAATAGAAATTTCCTAAACTAGAATGTGTGCACCAAAACTATGATCTAGAAGGCTCACACAATCCCCCCTATATGGATATGATATTTTTTCACCCCTATTCAAGGTACCTACATGGTTTTCCTGTATCAGGTACCCTCACAGACAACTTCCTTCAACCATGGTCCAATATTTTCTTATAAATTGGACCATAGGGATCATCATTTGACATAATGGAAAAATGGAAGAAGCCTCCAAGCTTTAGTAATGAACCCCCATTCCCCGGTCCTCAAAAATCCTATAGGTAGCTTCCAAAACCTGATGGAAGTGGTAATTAAGGGGGGTGTTGGGATAAATGTTCCTCTAGGGTGTGAAACACAAGACTCCTACACAAGGACCCCATTACTCCAATTTGACATGAACTAAAGAAAAGTTCCTTTCCCAAGTCAAGGACCTATACAAAACACATCCCAAGACTCATGGGGAGACCCTTGGTTCCTATAACAAGGCTGCTCCTGTGTTTTGTTTCCATAGATTTCCATCACCCAAGGAACCTCTAGATCCCAACAGCCAACCACTATGCAATGAACTTAAATATCCTCCTATGTCACATTATGTGAAGCACCTTCATCTCACTAAGACGTGGCCTATGTTATTCACCTTTAAATACCTATTTAAAGCCACCAAGTAAAGGGATCCCCTTTCTTTCAAACCCTATTATATGGGGGATAAAATTGAATCCTCCATTCAAGCCTCTAAACATACATGACCATGAAGAGAGACACACCAATGTGTCTCCCAATTAGTTATACATTACATTATTCATAGTTTACCCAAACTTATACTATATGATAGGTAGGTTCCTTAGGATGCATGTGGTTATTTATCCCATTGGCCATGAGTACCACTAACCCTAGGTTCCGTGTCAGGGATCCATCGGTCTCAGATACTAGGGCTAAGATCACGTCCTCCTCTATTAATCACTATGACTATGGACTTATGGTTCCAAGAGGGTATGGAGAAGATCATACTTTATTTTCTATATTAGGATTAATTTCATATCCTCCTATATTCTTTAAAACTAAAATTAAGTCATCCATCATAGATTATAATTTTAACCTTTCTTATAGGTAATTAGCTCTATGGGTAGTCTAATGTGACTATCCTAGTCACCAAAGCAGGAGAGGAGACTCACACATCACAACCACGTCTTCTTCTTCTATAGCCCCATCATCTTCTTATAGTGGAAGAAAGATTGTACATTTTTCTGGATCTTTATATTCCTCTTGATTCTCACAGTAAATAATGACTCTTTTGGTATTATGGGTTATTATGATCTTTAAATATGAATGATCAGATGCATGTCACAGTGGAGAATATTTTTCTGGATCTTCCTCTCACCATCCTTCACAGAGCCTCCATAGGCATGGTCCCAAAAATTCTTGTATCAATACACTCAAAGGGCCTAAATTTAGTATAATCCCCTACTAAATAATCTCACAGGGACGTGTTTCTTGTGATACAATAATTCACAGGGCCTCCATAGGCATGGTTCCTCATAACCGAACTATGTGGACTTTGATTCCCATGCAAATAGGATACATAGGAAGCCTCCAAGATGTCGAGACCCATCATCCCAAATAAACCATAATTCTCTATGATCCATATTATTAGTAGGTTCATGTATGACATGGGTAACCACATCCCTTCAAGGTTCTTTGGGATACTTCTTCATAAGTCCCCCGCCAAATTTTAACTAGGAACCTTCCGCCTCGACGTCATTTCCCAATGATGTTAAAATTCACTATTTGGTCCTCATAAAATCACCATAAATGGTATTATGTGTCTTTCTAAGGGGAACTAGACTACATGGATTATGATTCCTTTCATAAAGATATATAGGAATTCCATTTTTTGTTCCAATCTCGACATCAAAACATCTCTTTTCTCCTTGGATGATAATAAACTCCTGAGAACCCCACTATGTGGCTCAAAACCAGAATTGTAATAATAAATGACTAAATAATCTATAATACAATAATAAAATGGTATTATTAATGTATAACCTAGGATACATGTGTGTATATATATATAAATTAATAAATAACCACACACACACACATATATATATATATATATCATTCTAAATTCCAAACATACTAATAATTGGTTGTTAATTCAAGATTTCCTATGTTATACATGGGAATTAATGAAGGATTCATTATCGTATCAAAAATTATTATGAGCACCTGAGAGTAGGAATCAATTCCCCCCCAAAGGGTGTGATGATCCCGACCTACAATCCTCTTAACAAACGTATGTTCTTCAATATCATTCTCCAAGTCCCCCAATCTGCATCTACCTTTGAAAAGCGTGTCTATGAGTCATCATAGATATAAAATCCATTTGGTGTTTCTAATTCCATGAACAAATCCCATTGGAAAGAACCTAGAAAATATGTAGGTATTTTTTTTGGAATGAATTTTGTCCCTCCAACACAAAAAAAGGTAATTCCAGCCCCACATGTAATTTCGGGGGGAAAATAAAAATGGTAAACCCGACATGAATACTTCACCAAGATGATAGTGTCTCAAACTTTCCAAGCCTATTTTACCCATAATATGAAAGATTTCCAAACAAAACAATCAATTATACATTTTTTCAATTATTGAGAAGATAATTTGATGGGGTTTTCTTTCTTGTGTTGTTCACCTATGTTTCAGGAACCTTCGATAATGACTCTAATCGATCCAATGGTATCTTAGTAGTTCTCAAAAACATGTGTGTCAGTCAATGAACAAGATGGGTCATCAACTAAGTAGAGGACACCATCATCCACCGATCATCTTTAATGTTGGATCTCAAATTCCATGGTCTGGGAGCACGGCAAAAAATTTACCGTCCTGATCATGGAGGCTTTCAGAAAGTCCCCAAGTCTTAATAATCCCCACCAGTCATCAACTCATAAATGAAAGGTGGTCTAGAATAAGGTGGCCTGACTTTTTATATTCATCAATTTTAGGATCTTATCTATATAATTCAGTAATCATCTCCTTCCTTTTATTAGGGAGGCGGATAAATAGGCTACAAATAGCCACACACAAAATCTATAGAGGTCATTTTAAATGGATCCTTACAGTAGTCACCACCACCAATGTCACATAACAATGAACCCTCATCATGATGATGGTTCTATCCTTGGAAGTCTGGACTAGATCATCTAGACTTGGGAAGGCAAGATAGCCCACTGAGAGAAAATACCAGTCAATAAGGAATAGGTCTACACCTTCTTCCCCTTTGGAAAATCCCACAAATTAAATTTGGTGGAAAACTATAAGGGGGGACAAGAACCCACATTCACTAAAAAGGCCAATACATACTCATTTGGAAGAATCCAGATAATGCTACAAAAAAATTATTTCATAAAATAGTGGGCAGTAAAAAACACCTTCTCACACCAAGAAATCCAACTAGTAAAATTCTACAGGAAACCATGAGAATGAAAAATACTTACTCATACCAACAAAGATTTCTAGAAGCCTCATCTGGTTATATCCAAACACCATCTATCAAATTCAGTGGAAATCCATGAGCATGAAAATACACCTACTTTCATCTATCAAGACAACCAATAGCCTCATTATGGAGTATACGAAGAAGATAGTTGGAAAGTCCTGGTGAAAAATAAGGGGGATACCCAAATATATTCCCCCGCACCTAAGTACTATCAGTATCAACTAGAAGAAAATCAAGGATAGGAGTTGGAACACAGCCCTACTTAATCTATGGAATGTTAAAATATCCTTATTATAGCCACTAATGTTTCTAAGTAAATACTAATATTAGTGAATGTTCATGAACAAATTCTTTTCCACATCTTTTAAAACTATCATAACATCATAACAAAAAAAGTAGTGGTAAAGCGATTGATAAAAAAATATATCCCCACAAATTGGGTGAATCATGAACATGTCACTTTGAAGAAAACACACACCTCTATTCTCATCTAGGAGGTTCATGGTCCAAATTCTCCCCATGATATACAAAAAATCAATGCCCCTTTTCCAACTAGAAGTAATCACCCTATTCTAGTGGCCACTTTGAGGCAGGCACAAACCCCTTCCAAAATTTCAAAAATATGTAGGAAATTTTTGGTAGAAAAACAAAAGTTAGTCAAAAAAACTTCTATGATTAAAAATCCAAATTCCCCAACAAGAATCCCTAGTCACGCATAATTATGAATCCAATAATAACCCTCATCAGAAATAGTAAGAAAATGAATAGATGATCTACGGTTATGCTCTACTTAATGATGGAGTTATTGAAGTCATCATCCACTTATCTATGAAAGATCAAGGTTATACTCTACCATTAACAAATAATGGGGATATTTGTAGTAGTTACACAGGTACTCACTAGGAAATTCACCTTGAATTCTTACTTAAAGTCTATAATTTGATCGATCTTGAGATCCCCTCTCCCGATAAGAGCAAGAAGGCCTTCCCCTCCATCTTTTTAGAAGAACAAACAACAAGAAGTACTTCTCCTCCATATTTCTAGAATATCTAATAGTAAGAAGACCTTCCCCTTATATTCATCATCCTTGAAGGTCCTCCCCAGGGTATATGCTCTAATAAATCTCTATGTTGTTGGATTCCAATCCATAATGGTAGTTCTCCCCATAATGGCAGTCACTATGAAAGTTCTCTGTACAGTGGAGATTCACTTCGTCAAAAGGTCCCTAATATTAGAAATTTTATGATGATAAATACATCCTATTACAAGGCACATTGGTAAATGTGGCCAGTAATGTTTAATGAATTTCCATTAGAAACTGAAATCCTTTCTTATCTGGAAGACATAGCAATGAAACAGTCAGTCTGTGAACCACCCTTGGATTCAATGCCTTTTAGTATGGAAAAGAAATACCCTACGAATATTTCAATTTATAATAAAGCAACAGTTAGGTGTTCACCTTGGTAAGACCAGGTTAAGGATCACATCACAACCCATCCCATAAGGGCTAGTGTCCTGACAACCCCAAGACCACTTTCAATAGGCTAGGGGCAAGTGACTAACACCGAGTAGGCATGTCCCCCAAATGGGAGGAATTTACCTAAGAAAATGTACACACGCAAACATATCCAATACCATAATGTTGAAATGTAAAAACATTAAGTAAATAATACATTCATAAACTAAGATACCGGACACATTGTATGAATATAGAAAACTAGATGGTAAATAGGGCTCTAATATAAGCCTACCAAAAGAAAAAGTCCATAAAAGTGAATGAACAAATTCCTAGAATTCATCCAAAAAAAACCTACCTAAAGGGAAAGGTACTAGATAACTATATGAAACCATAGGAGCACGCCTCAACTATCATGTATCCCAAAGAACCTCCTTATCCTTGTCCACATAGGGCTCCATCAAAGCATTGATCGTATGAACAAGACATCACATGGGAGAGTAAAGCCCGTGTAGGGGTGAGTAAAACAATACATAGTAGGAAATATAGAAAACAAAATAGAATACCACTAAGAAATATTATAGTCATCTCACATAGGTATAAGTCTATAGTATACAAAATAGGATCATCACACATAGTCCACAAAACACCATGTATCGATAAGACAAGTAGTCATGATGGTACAGTCATCCCCAATAAGACACGTAGTCTTGGTAATAAATGTAGTCTTGATAAGACATGTATTCTCGGTAAGACATGTATTATTATTAAGAAATTTAGTCTCAATAAGTCACATAGTCTCAGAAAGTCGCATAGTCTCAATGTCATGTCTATCCATAGGATTCCGCTCATTTCACACTCGTTCTAGGAGAACCTAATCCTCAAGCCATTAGGCCATATGCACACTTCCACAAAAACTCTCTTAGAGTATCTCAAAATGAACATCTCATAATAGGTGTCCCAATGATAGAAATGGATTGTCAAATAGACACATAATTTTAATGTTATGACTTTTTTTCATAAAAAAGATAGACCCAGGTCCGATCGACCGGACCCGGTCCACTGGGCCCTGTCTGGTCCGACCCGCTGGGCTGGTTAGGCCACCTTGCCCATCCCACATAGTTTTCTATACCATGGAATGTTGGGATTCTTGGTCCAAAAAATTTGTCTACTGGAGTTTCTTGAATCCTTTTGTCTGGCCCAGATGCACACAGGCCAGTCTGGTCCACCACATGTGGTCTGCCCCAACCGCATGCCTCCCTAGTCAGCACGGTGCCACTGCGTTCAATGTGGTCAGTCAACTATGATTTTGTTCCCATGAAATCCCTGCATGACATACAACCTCATTACTCCTATAGGAAACCTCTATAGCCAAACCATGCTCTGCACAGCTAATCCGCCTCCCACACGGCATCAGCAAGCCGTGCCGCTGGTCACTAGAACCCGAACCTCTACAAGATAATTTTCTTTTTTTTTGCTCCATTTTTTTTCGAAAATAAATAGTTCTACAATTCTCGAGTCATAATCTAAACTTACTTGGGATCTGATTCATCTTACCATCACTCCAGGGGTCTGATTTCATTCGAAGCCTCCGATAAAGTCCAGACTTGACCACAAGGGTCCAATGGCGATGAACGCCAAGAATGGGGGAGTGGAGGAGTTGAAAAAAGTCCTGAGTAATGAACTTTGTCTTTTGTTTCATGTTGTCCTTGATCCATTATCATTAAAATGAAGAGAAATGATAAGGATAATAATAAAGATATATCTCCCCTATAAACCCCACACAATTATCCATCTGGTAAGAACAATCAAACTGCATATCAACATGTTCGTGGTTTGGTCCACATTCATCATTGAATTCAATAACATGGAAAATCTGGGAGAAAATAACACCCTAACATAAGTTTGGATTTTTCATCTATAAAGAATTGTGGCATTGTATTCATTTATGAGATCCTCCAACTCTGTTGGAATGATGATCCATTATATGACCTCCGATCTGTCATCATTTGTTCCAGACAGCTCTGTCTCCTTACTATAGAGGAATTCCACGGTTATAGATATAAGCTTAAATTCCCTAATAATTTTTATTAAAAGAAAATGTGTCAATACTTTGATTCATCACATTAAATAAAATAAATCATAATTTTTTTATTATTTAAAACATCAAAAAATTACTTTTCACAATCGACCTACACCGGTCGATGCTAGACCACCCCTAAAGAAAACACCAGATTGCAAACTCAATGGTGGGATCAGATTTCTAGTCTGAGTCACCAATCATGATTTAATAGGATTTTAAATAAAATAATTTTATTTTATTATTTTATTTATGGTTAAATCCATGATTACTTTTTATTTAGGTTACCCACACTGACCAAAATTAGGTCGTTCCTAGGGTAAAGTCTCTATTCTGAGTGTAAAGGTGCCCTAGGATTTCTTATCCAGACACCTTCATCAATGATATTCCACATTTAAGGAAATTTATGTGTGATAATTCTAAAAAACGTAAAAAAAATCAAGGATTTATTCCAGGAACACTAGGACCCAGAATCACACGTCGTCTCACCACCTAGTCACATAATTTTTCTAATTAATTTATCAAAATAAAACCAAAAAAATCAGAGTCATTAAATTATCATCACCTTATGTATTTACATCCCCGAAATTGAAAACAATGGAGAATCAAACAAATGAAGGTACTGAGAATAAATATGAGTTTCCCACTCCCATGTGCTCTCCAAGAAATTTTCATGCATCAATTGAATGTGTACCAGAGGGATTGAACAACCATATAGGATCATATCCTATTGATCCTCAATCTCTACCAGGTACCCCACAAAAGTAAACCCATCTTCAATGTCTAGCTCACCGCTATCAATGATGGGTGATGGGTCATGTACGCATCTCTTTAGGTGTGACACATGGAAGACATCATTCACCCACTCTAAATGCGAAGGTAGATATAAGTTATACCATAACTCTACAACTCTTCATAGTATTTGGAATGGGTTGATAAACATTGAAGATATCTTTCTACCCTGACCAAGTCTTTATATCCCGCATCAAGTAGAGACTCGAAAGAACTCATGGACTCTCTCCTTGATCTCCAAAGGCCTCTGTCCCCGGTCATCATAATACTTTTGATAGCTCTATGAAGTCTTCATCTACTGCAAGATGATGTACACCTTCTCTATAGTTTCTCGAACTAACTTAGATCCCATGAGTGTTGACTATTCTAGGTTCATCCAAAAAAGTGGTGACCTATTGGGTCGCCCGTGAAAGGCCTCGAACGGTTCCATACCAATTGTGGAATGGTAGTTTTTGTTGTATGCAAACTCCACTAGGGGTAGGTTATCCTCCCAACTATAGAGAAAATCTAGGATGCAAGAATGTAGAAAGTCGTCCAAAAATTGTATGGTCCTCTTAGTCTAGTCATCCATCTATAGGGTAAAAGTTGTGCTCAAGCGCAACTGAGTCCCAAACACATCCTGAAACCCCTTCCATAACTAGGATGTAAATGGATCATCATGATATGATACTATCGTCGATATAACTCCATGGACTAAAACTATATCCTGCACATACAGGCATCCCAAGCTCTCTACTGAGCTCTATTCTAGATTTTATTGGAAGATGTTTGACTTGGTGAGTTTTTCAATGATCACCTTGATGGTATCGTTCCCCATGGATGTATATGGTAAATCTTTCACAAATTCTATCAATATACCATCCCACATCCACTTAGGAGACTCAAGTGTTTATTCAAACCCACTGGAACCTTATGATCATCCTTCACTTGTTGACAAGTGAGGCATATTGAAATGAACTTTTCCATTGTCTTATTCATCCCCGTCTACCAGAACTGACGTCAATGGTTCCGATATATCTTCTCTACACTAGGATGTACTGGCCAAGGGGATGTATAGAACTCCCTTGAGACCTCCTCCCATAATTCCACAAGTACCACTTTGCATCCTCTAAAAATAATGACATGATCCCCACATTTGAAATGACCATTAAGGGCATGCCCTTTGGACATCTAAGCGTGTAATGCCTCATAGTAGGTATCTCTGAGTTGTGCCTCCTTGACTCATAGTTGATTTTTTGGGTGACAACCATTGACTGGAGGTAATTTTTTTCCTTCTGCATCCACAAAGGATATCTATAATGAGGCCAAATGCTTTGATTCCTTGCTCAGTAACTATGAACTAGATCTCCTACTAAGATAATTTTCTACCATGTTCCCCTCCCATAAGTATGGACAATCTCAAATTCATATTCTTGGAGGAACACTAGCCATCTCCTCAATCTCAAGTCAAGATTCTTCTTAGAGAATATTTACATGAGACACTTGTGGTCAAAGTAGATGATAAATCATTCACCCATCAGTTAGGGTCAACACATTTTCAACGTGAAGACTACTGCTGCTAATTAAGATCATTAATCACATAGTTCAGCTCGTGTGTTATCGACTATTGTGAAACAAAGTCAATCAGTATGTTCCATGGCACCATGACACATCCAATCTCAGTTCCTGATGCATCGCATAACACCATTTATTCAACACCCTCTTTTGGAAATCTCAATATGAGAATGTTCGACAATATATTCCTATACTTCTAAAAACACTCTTGGAACATCATCGTCCATGAGAAATGCTACCTCTTTCATTTAAAAGTTGTCAAGGGTGCTTCTACTCAAAAAGATTAGGTAAAAACCTCTAATAATACCCAACCAAACCAAGGAAATGTTTCACTAAATAACACTCTTGGGTGGTTCCCAATCAATAACTGCCATTATCTTTGTTGGACCCACTGTAACCTCAACCTATGAAATGGCACGTTCTAGAAAATATACTACTCGTATCTATAAATAACACTTCATGAGAATCCCATAAAGATAGTTCACTTGGATTGTGTCTATGACCATCCTCTAGTGTATCATGTTCTCTTACTTGGATGTCGAGTACATTAGGATTTCATCAATGAAGACCACCACAAACTATTCTAAGTAAGGATATAAGATTATATTCATGAGTACCATGAACACTATTGGTAAATTCATCATACCAAAATTCATCACCAAGTAATGTTGAGGTTATAAGCTATAAAAGCATGTTTTGGATCACCTGGGGGTGGTGGTGGTGGTAACATATCGAAATGTTGAACACCTCATGTTACACTCTCAGCTCCTCTACCGTGTCCACGGCCCTTCCAATATTCATGCTCCTGTCATTGTATCTACCTTTACAGTCCCTCGACTATCTCCTGGTCAACTATTTGACAGGCCAGGAAATCTCATGCTAGATGTTACCAACCATGGAATGAGTAAAATAGTATGTCCCCCAGCTATCTCAAGATGCCCTCTGGTTTCCTCTTGAATCACCTAAAAAACTTGGATCCTAGTGACTACTGTCGGCTACATGATTCTGATGTCTCTGTCCATTCTTTTCAAATTATGACTACCATTTGTTGTATCTATCCCACCGTGGAACACTGAAAAACCAAGGCTCGCTCTAGAACCTCACTATAGGTATGAACAGAAAAAGGGGTAACACCATCTCATATGTCCTTACACAACCCTTTCTCTAAGGTCTGAGTCAGGGAGTATTTATCGTGTATCATATCCATTGTGTAACTTGAAAGTATGGTATGCATCAATGAATACTCTAATATTGATATTTCATCATTCTTAAGTTGTAGAATCTCATTGATGCTCATATCCCTGAGATCATAAGGTGATAAATCCTCATTGAAAAGTTTTTAAAAATCTTCCCATGGATAAGTCACATCACTGTATGATCATGTATCTAAACCCCACCATCACTTGCTGAGCTGTATAGAAGGCTCGCTGACAGGACAACCATCTGATCTGTCGGTGTCCTGACTAGATAAAAAACATGGACCGTCGCTTCAAGCAACTTCCCATCCACCTAGGTGTCAGGATCCCCTCGGAATCTAAGGTTTTCAACTCCTGAAACTCATGAAGTGTTCTCAACCTACAATCCTCACTCACTGATACTGCAGGTACCATTCCATTCTCTATGGGTGGTGGTATGACTGGTGCACCACCTGGAAGTGATATCACTGATACAAATCCATGAAACAGTGTCTCATCACTAAGGGGATCACCCCTGGGATCATAAAATGGAATCGTGGATAGATATCTGTATGGAATAATATTGTAATAACATAAGGTGTGCCACGGTAAACAAAGTATACCTGGTGAGATGACGCAAGAAGTACAAGAGAAAATACGTGAATCTTATATGATTCATGTTCCATTTTTTCCCTGTAACTAGTGTTTCCACATACCGAGTAAAAAATGTAGGGGTACAGAGTCCTGGTGTATGTATGCACCAGTCCCTACACCAACACTATAACCTTTGGCCTAAAAAGGAACTTGAAACACTTGACAATATATCCCCAAAACAACCTCATATACTCCCAATACATAAGTAGAATCGACCCCTCTAATACCACTATTCCATGACCCATCCCAGATGGGGCCATGTTGTGACTACCCCATGCCTGCCTCCAATAGGCCATGGGCTATTGACTAGCACTGAGTAGGCATATCCCACAAATGGGAGGCATTTTCCTATGTACTTGTAAAAAATCACACATCTTCAGTCCCAAAATACTGAAATGTAAAAACACTAAGAAAACAGTGAATGCATACACTAAGATACCAACCATAGAGTTTGATAGTATAAAATTGGAAGGTAAAAATGGCTGGAATACAAGCCCATAACAATAAAGGGTTTGTAAAAGTGAATGTACAAGTAATTGAAACTCATCTGCAGAAAACCCTACATGAAGGGAAAGGTAATGGATATTTGTATGAAGTTGTAGGAGAAAACCTCGACTGTCTTATCTCTATAAGAACCACATGGTTCTGGTCAACCTAATACTTTGTTAAAGATTCTATCATCTTTACAAGACATGACACGTGCAGGAAAATCCCATGCAGGGGTGAGTAAAAAAATACTCAGTAGGGCACCCCAAAACCACAACAAAATACCAATAAGAAAAAGCAATGTCATATCACAAAGATATAATTCTATAGTATGAAAAAATGGATCATCAGACACAATACACAAAACACCTTGTATCAATAAGACATGTATTCCCCATGAGAAACTCAGTCCCGATAAGACACGTAGTCTCAATAAGGCATGTAGTCTCACTAAGACATGTAGTCTCGGAAAGTCATGTAGTCTTATAAAATCATGTATTTTCAAAGTCACATCTATCCACATGATTTTTCTTATATCACACTAATTATAGGAGAACCTATTCTTCAATACATTTGTCCATATGCTCACTTTCAAAAAAACTCACATAGAGTATTTTAAAAGGACAATCTCATAACAAGGGTCCCAACATCATAAATGAATCATAAAATGGAAACATGGTTTGAATGTGGTGAATGTTTTCATAAAAAGGTTTGACCTAGGTCTATTTGACCTGTCCTGGTCCACTAGGCATGGTCTGCTGGGCTTGGTCTAGTATTTCCAAGCCCGATGGGTTTTCTAGGCCGCTTGGTCTAGCTCGCTGGGATTCTAGAGTAGCTTGGATCATATAGTCTGACCTGCATGCACGTGGGCCAGTCTAGTTTTCCACATGTGGTCTGCCCCAACTGCATTCCTCACTGGTCAATGTAGTGCCACTGCATTCAATGCAGTTGTTATGCTGCATCTGTGCACCCTCGTATGCCCAATGTTCCCTGCGGCCTCGCTGCCACCGTGGGAAGACTTTTTGGCTGATCCGAGCACCATGTGGAAGAGTTACCTCTCACACGGTGTTGGAGAGCCACGTCGTTGTGCATCGTCATGCGCCGCTGGTGCCCATACATCTACAGGATGTAGTTCTTTCTTCTTTAATCTATTTTTTGAAATGGATCCAGTTCTTCCATCCTTGGGTCACAATCTACACTGCCTTGGGCTCTAATTCATCTTGCCATCACTATGGGGGTCTAATCACATTCAGATCCCCTTAGCAAGTCGAGCTATGACCAAGATGATCCAAAGGCGAAGAACACTAAGAACAGGGGAGGGGAGGAGCACAAAAAAACTGAGGGAACGAACCTCGGGCTTTTTTCATGTTGGCCTCAATCCATTATTTTTATAATGTTGAATGAAGATAAGGATAATCACTAATATATATCTCCCCTTTAAACCCAGCAAAAATTATCCCTCCTATACAAATGATCAAACCACAGATCAACATATTCCTGGGTTGGCCCACATTTATCATGGAATTCAAGAAAATGGAAAATTACTAAGAAAACAACACCTTAACTCATGTTTGGATCGGTCGTTGACAAGGAACAGTTGTGTTGTTGTCATTGACAAGATCCTACAACTATTTTGGTGTGGTGATCCATGATCCAATATCCAATTTGTCATTGTTCATTCGAGTGGGCATTGTCTCCTTGACTTAGAGGAATTCCAGGGGTATAGAGATAACCCTGAATTATCTAACAATTTTTAATAAAATAAAATACATCACTGCATCATTGGGTATTGTAAAATAAAATAAATCATATTTTATTTTATTTTTTAAAATGTCCCAACATTTATTTTCATGGCCAACCCATGTTGTTCAATGTAAGGCCTCCCCTATAGAAAACAACACATTACTAACTCAACGGTGGTCTAAGATTTCTAATCTGGGTCACTGTTCTTGAGCTCTATGGATTTAAAAATAAAATAGTTTTATTTACTTTATTTATTTTTAGTTACGTCCTCAGTGACTTTCTCTTCAGATGACCTACATTGAACAAATTTATTTCACACCTAGGGTAAAGATGTCATTCTGATCTCAATAGTTCCCTTACATATCTTATTTGGTAACCTGGTTAAAAGATAATCCACTTTTTAAGGAAATTTAGGTGCAAGCTCTATTAAAAAACATAATATTTTTCAACGTATTGTTTCGAGCACACCAGGAATCGGAATCACATGTTGTCTCAGTGCATGGTCTAATAATTTTCATAGTTAATTTAAAAAAATAAAATCATAGAAATTAGATTCATTACATAACCTCTGTAAAAATATGATGAAGACATTTTGATGATGAGAAAACAGTTTTCTAAAATGACATACGAGTCATGTCATTACCTTTATACACTCCCCAATAAAGCATTTCAGAGGCATTTTTGGAATATTGTGTGTAAAAACCGTCCTCAATATATGGAACACCCTTAATCAATTGAGATAAAATTTATTTAATTACAATGAATATCTAAATCACATCACGATAATAAAAGTCATACACTTACAAATTGACTTCGAATCTCTCATGGAAGCATGAAATCTATTATTGGGAAAACAACATAGATCCATTCAACACGCATGTCTCAATATGTTAAAAGGATTTCATTAGATGATCGTAGATTCCCCATTAAAATTTTATATCATATGATGGGTTGAACACAATGCATTTCATTTCACCACACTACCCAATCTAAAATGTCTCCCAAATGTGACATCGTGGAATGTAATATCTTCAAGTTGACTCCAATAAATGGTATTTGTTCAAAAATTATGATATTATCAAAAAAATAGGCCCTTAAAAACTATATATACTGTTGGGATAGAATAGAGTAGACTATTGAATGGAGTTTGCATCAAGTATCTAAAAATTTCAAGAAAGCCTCCCACTTAAGGGAACGCAATCGACAGATATCATAAATGTCATAAATGGAATGAAAGTCTTCATAAGAAAGTGTTTCTAGTGAAAATTGAATAATTCACCTAACATATGCTATAACATGACTATGTAACATCAATAAGGAATTCACGGTAGTAGAAACCATGAAAATCAAGGAATAACCCCATCTCGCATGGCTAGGGGATTTTTTTAATAAAATTTTTTGGTCATCAAAAAAGGCTTGAGGGGTATTGGAAATAGAGTGGTAACAAACCTATCCCATATGACAGGGGGATTCTTTACCTTAACCTCTTACCCCTCAATGTAATTTATTGTTCTCCCTAATATGGAGAACACCGTAGAGTGAATCCTTAAAGTCTGTCTCATCCCATGATCTGGTATCCTCGCTAAGAACATGCACAACCAATTTGTATATTGATTCCATTCGGATTATCATTCATCAAATGGATCCAAGATAACTAGTAGATGAGATTAAAAGGAATCATGGAGGGTTCAGACAAAGGGGGTTTCAAAAAGAGAGTAATAAAATTCCTTCAATACACTATACATTGGTGAATTTCATCAACACCACCCATGAAGACCCTATAGAACACATGGCCAACATAGAGGATCCTAAGTAGGAAGTCTTTGTTCACAATATGGTCCATATTGAAAAAATTTAAAGAAGTTTTCATATGAGAATCTAGTGAATTTCTTAGAATTTTGGAATTACTTCAACCACTCCATTACTACCTCCCAAGAGATCGTCTACCAAAGAAAAGGGTAGAGTTTGGTTTAACCTCATCCACCTCCTGAATAGGCTGAACCCATTACACTCAAGTAAAGATCCACTCAATAAGTGTAATAAGTGAAATAGTTGAGGATAATCAATACAAAACTACTCCAAGGAAACATTCCTACCAGATACGTTCTACAAATAGAGCCTCGACTAACACTCCCAACCAATGTACCCTGGAAAATATGATTCTCTATAGTTACATGAATGGAGCCAAAACATCCGGTCAATGTGGGGATCCTAAAAATAATATATTTGGATCCCACATTAGTAGATCGGGAGTTCCATCCATTGGATACACGGCATGAATCGGTCTAAGTGCATCCTTACAGACATTCCCTTGTAGGTTACCCATGACATATACAAAAAAGACTCCCGTAGTTGCCCCTACCTATTATTTCCCTTGTTTAAGATCCTTCATAGTTGTAAATTCTTAAATGGATTATCAATAATGTAGATTTTATAATGTTTCATTTGGATAATATAGAGGAGAGGCATGCACAGGTACAACCAGAAAAGAAGAATTTCCATAAATGGGTTGAATTGACCCTTCCCCCATTGAACATTGAAAACCCAAAATTTCTGATTTAAAATGTCTCAGGGTACCTGGAATAGTATTTGATTCATTTTGTTTTCTAATTTGATAACGTTATGGGTATAATTATACAATAGGAAGTAGTGACACTCATGTGCTTCGTGAAAACACTGCAGGATCCATCCTTTGTATAGTGCACCGGTTTTCCAGAATAGACAATTGTAGGATGGAAAGATCTTCGTCAAAAGTTTATCTTCCATTTAATCTCAATGTTACAAAAGAAAATAGTCCCCAAAATATCAAACTATAAATATTTTTTGAAGGTGAGGGTTTTAGATTTCATTTTTTGGTGTAAAGGATTGACATACTCTCTTAGACTTCAGCTTCCTCAAGAAGATTTATTTTCTATCTATATAGGAAATCACCGTGAATGATTTCACAAATCCATCATTATAATGAAATATAAATGATGGTTTTCAAATATTAATAAATTTTATAAAAGAATATAAGACACTATCACATGAACCAAGGTCAATTCCCAGGTAATTTAATCATCTAAAGGAAGGATAATGTGGAAATTAGAGGCTTCCACCATTACATATAAGTTATCCCTTACACCTTCACCATGTCCAATGCCCATTCCATATCATGTTGTCCCCCATAATATGAATTAGAATCAATTTCCTCAGTGTTAGGATGATAAAAGGGAGTATAGGAGAAAATAGTATGAGGAACTCAAGAACTAAGTTTATTCTTTCCAAAATGGGAAAGTCCATGGTTACTTTATCTTGGAATTAGAGAACAACTTGATTAAGTTTACAAAGTCAAAGAAGACCAATTGGGATGTTGTGGAAGATATCAAAAACTATTTCCCATTCAATTGGACATTGGGGACACCATCCCTGAGTGTTTTTTTCAATGAAATTCTATAAAAAATAGTGGACTTTGGGAAAGTGAAACTAGACAATCCACCCAGGCAAGTAGCATGAGTTCCTGATGCCAATTAAAAGGAGCATAATGAATGGAATGAAGTTAACAAAATGCGTATGTAGAATTTTACTGATTTTATTATAGAAATAAAATCAAATAGGCATATTTTTTCTTCCATAAATAGTTAAAACTACCAACTATTCCCCTAACCACTTCTTCTATGATTCAACTAACTCCATCGTCACCATATTTCTCCAAAATCCAGTCTTCCAAAAATGATGTGGTCAGAAGAATTTGATGAAAACATGGGAAGAAGAAATTGTACCAAAGAAAAATTTTAATTTGACTATATCAGACTTCATTCCATTGATCCTAGAAGTACAAGAGCCACCCTAGCAAACGGTACAACATGATTCAACCAGCAAAATGGAGTCCTCCTCAGAAAATGATTTGTTCATTTCTTCAAATAATGTTATTAATTTAATGGATCCATTATCATATAATGAATGTGGTTATGAACCCAATTTCTATGCATCTAACTTGGGAATAGGTGGATGAGGACACTGAGTTCGAGGACACAAAGGAATAAATGGTTTTGGTAGAAGTCAACACTCCATACACATCCTTGATAAAATCAACCCCATGGATGAAACTCTTGGGAGATCCCTTTAGTGATCCCAGAAGAGAAAGGTTGTCCACACATACATTTTTGGGTTTATCTTTAATCTTTATTCCTAGAATATTGTCTATAGGGGGTTCTATCACCAAACCATCCTTGATGCACATGAAAACCTAGTTGGCCCGTCCCACCAAGGTTAGAAGCACCTACAAATCCTATTTTGAGGTTAGATCTGTCTATATCAAGTACTTAATCTCCCAAAATTCCTTTGAGAGAGAAACTGCATGCTTGGAAGAATAGTTTTTTAAAACAAATGGATGAATTTATAATGCAATTGGCCTTGGTAGCAACAAATTTTTCAACCCTGTATGCCCTAAGTTTATCAAAACATCATTGGAGAACTCATAGGGGCTTTTATAATCTCCCAAGAGTTTAAAGAGGATGATTCCACTTATGATCTCTATTATACATCAAACCCTCATATATGTCTAGAAGGATAAATTTTATCAATGTATGATGGGATTTCAATGATAGTGGAATGGGAGACAATATCATTCCCATATAGAAACTTTATCTACTATGATAAAAGAAGGATAACCTAATGCATTTTTCTATGACTCTATAAGGCTATGGAAAAATCGATCAAAATATATTGGGCCAATTCAGTATTAGGGCTCAGTTTGTTGACCTTGTAACCAACTCATAATTTACAGTTGTTAGGTAGGATATTGCATTCAATGTTTTTCTGGGAAGGCTATGGTTTCTAAAACATGTATGCATCCCTTCATCCTATCACCAAGGCTTCAAATCTTACATTAATGGGAAAATTGGGAAATTTTATGATTATAAATCCCCACTTTAATCTTATGAAACTCATTACATTGATGTAGTTTTATTCCAGAGTAATGGGAAGCAACCCATGACCAATGGTTTTTCTTGGTTCACAATCCCAAATGGTCTAGAAATGACCCAAAAAATCCCTTCAATCATCTCAGTATAGAGTATGTACTATCCATTAATAAGATAAAAAAAATTATTCTGAATTCAGGTACATATTTAGTGACTTCTATGATATCAAACCTTAAAACTGAGCCCAATATCATTGGGGAAATAATCAATTTTACAGACAATGATTGAATACTTGGATAAATTACATCATTCCATCCCATAATATTCAAAAAAAATTACTTTCCATTATATGGATCAAAAGAGGTTGTCTCATCACTGAGGGGAAATTAATAGATTCATTCTTTGTCCATTACCTCATATTTAGTGTTTCGAAAATTCCATTCATCATCAGTCGAGTCAGAATTAGTTACTTCACCTTTTGATTGTCAAAATATTGACTCCTCTACTAAATCTAGAAAATTTTATTCCCCACCAAATTATCCTAAGAATAAGGTAGAGGTGAAGGAGGTGAGAAGAAAGAAGAGGAAGAGGTGGAGGACCTCAGGGATTCGCCATTAATGTTTGAGGAAGGCATATCTACCACCATTGATGAATTCAGAGAAATAAATATGGGTACATAAGAATATCTATGAACCAGTTTGATTTGTATGAAAATTACATCCAAAGAATAACAGGTATATAACTACTTCATGAAACAACATCTGGATGTGCTCAACTTTAATTACATAGATATTTCTGGCCTCAATCTCAAGGTGGTCACTCGCAACTTGGGTTTTCATGAAAACCACTAGGGATACAAGCAGGTACCCAAAATGACACACATGACTCATGCCTCCAAAATTGAGGCTGAAGTGGATGAGATTATCAAGTATGTCTTCATATTGGAAGTTTAGTATTCAAATTGGTTGGCCAACATCAACCTATTATAGAAGAATAATGGGACAATTTTGTTATGTATCTACTTTATAGATATCAACCAGTACTATCTGAAAGATGACTTCCCAATTCCAATCACATTTCTATTGAATGATGAAATATATGGTCATCAATCCATATTCATCATGGATGGATATTATGGTTAAAACCAAATTCATATGTCCCTACAATATAAAGACGAAATATCCTTTATGGACCCTAGGGAGTATTATTTTATTGGGTAATTCCCTTTGGATTGAAGAATACTAGTGAAACATACTAACTCTCCATATATCGCATCTTAAAACCCTTCTAGGGGAAGTTTTTAAAATTATAAATTGAGGACATGGTGGTTATGTCCCAGAAATATTTTTACCTCCTAGATGATCTTTATACCTTTTTAAAAAACTAAGGCAACATAGCTTGAAGATTAAACCATTGAAATGTTCTTTTAGGGTAACCTTGGGAAAATCTCTTGGCTTCATCGTACACCATAATGGAAGAAAACATAGCCCTAAGAATATAAAGTCTATCCTCAGTATGTCCCCACCAAGAAACCTAAAAGTGATGAGGGTTATATAAAGGCATCGTTCCTACATCTGTTTCTCAATATCTAACCTTATAGGAAATTTTCTTCACTTCACCAGGTTTATAAATAAGTTGTAACATTTTAGTGGACTAACAACTTTCAAAAAAATATTGATAGACACAAGAAATATCTTTTCAGTCTAGTAGTGCTAATTCCACCCGTTGAATTGAAGACACTCATTTTTTATGTAACATATCTAGAGTGATCACTAGGTGATTTTATCATGCAAAAGGATGATGAAATAAATGAAAACTTCATTTATTATCTCATTAGAAATATGTTATACACTGAAACCCATTATTCTGATATCAAAAATAGCTACCTATAGTTAATCATCACAATTCAGAAACTGAGGCACTACTACACCACCATGAATTCCATTTGGTTTCTCACAATAAATCACTCAAATATGTTCCTTTACATTCAATGTTTATAGGATGTTTATCATGTTGGTAAGTTATTTTACTATAGTTCTATATATAGTTTGTGCCTTAAAAATTAGTGAAAGTCTAGGCATTACTATATTTTCTCACAGAATTCCCATATATAGATGAAACTTCATTAGATACTGAATTTCCAGATTAAGATAACCTTTAAATCCAATACTTCCCCCAGATATAGAAAATTTATTTTGATGGTGCATCTAGAATTCTAAATGGGTAGAAAATGAAAAACCCAAAACTCAATAAAGTTAGTTTGCGAGTTTTTTTATCTATCCATCAAATTCATTCTTTCCTTACTCCTTCCTATTTTCATAAGTCTATAAGAATAATGAGGTGGAATATTAGGTCCTCATTATAGTCTTATATTTGGAACATAAAATACCAGTGGGCCATCGACAGGTGAAAGTTGATTCAGAATTGATATTCAAATAGATCAATGGGGTTATGACATCAGAAAAGAAGAACTAATCCCCATGCTTAACAATATTTGAGGGTTAATGGAATAATTACCATTATATAAAAAATTAACTCACCTCCCATGATAATATAATTACTAGGAATTTGAATTGAAAATATAGGTATAAATTTGGAAGATCCAAACTAGGATCAAATAGTCACCAGTATCGTGCATTGTCAAATGGTGTTTACTTTTTATCATGCCATCATGGAAGATGTCAATGAGGTCAACCATTTTCTGAGACAGGATGATTATATAATTGGTTATATGATGACCATTATGTAATACATTCAAAATTGAGTTCTCTTGTTAGACAGAATAGAAAAAAGGATCAAATTTGGTGACGAGTGACTAACCTCACTATTTTTTACAGCCCAAATCACCCGAAAGTCATATATAAATGGGGATTTTATGGTGTCCTTTTTGGATGAATTGAAACAAAATAGATATTTTATTTCATGAAACAAGTGCACAAAGGATCCTGTTGTTCCCATCAGTCATGTTGTCATATCTACAACCATATATGTGGGATCAGATACTTCTGGGATTTAATGACGAACAATTTCATTAAATTCACTAAGAAATTTCATTCTTTCCTAGTACATTCCAAATTTATCAATAAACCCCTAGAGTTGATATATATAGAAAAATAATCTTGTTAATTTATCATATAAGGAATGTATATTGTAGGTTTTTATCCTCCACCTACATACTAAAAATTCTAATACATCCAAACTACTATCAACTTCTTCTCCAACTGGGATGAGGCAACACCCCTAAAAACATTTGGTTCCAAAATAATTGTCATCTTAATGAAATACTACATCATTACTAGATATGGTGTCCTTCATATAATATTTATAGAAAAAATCAACAATTTCTATTCAACTAAGTTGGAGAAGTTGTATGAAGAGGTTAATATCAAATCTAACCAGTCGTCCTTCTAGCATTCAACAACCAATAGACATCTATAAGCATTAAATAGAACTATTAACCATACCTATACATGGGAGACCACGTACACACTTGTAAATAGAACAGAATAATCCCTTCACATTGATGTTCATTTACCATCAATCATCAATTCCATATGTCATCATATATCCATAAATGCGAAGTCCTTGAAATGGATGGAAAAATTAGATCAACTGTATGATAAAATATTACATACCTTTCACCACTCGTAGGTCATTAAAAATTAGATATAACTGGATTATAACAAGAATGTATTCCTCTATTTGTTTTTCAAAAAAGAACCGGTTATAGTACTTATGAATATGATGATAATAGTGAAGAAGCCTCCAAAAGTTGATCCAAATTGGGAGATAACTTATTCTATACACATGTTACACTCTAACAGAGATTATTCCCTAGTCTCAATGAATGGATAACTCATTACAACACCTAACAATGAGAGGTTTCTCAAAAAGTACTTCATGTCACAAAATAGACACCATATCTTAGTTTCATGGTGTTAAAATACGTAGTTGGTATTTTTTGGATGACCTAAAAAAGAATTCCATCTCATTCATGTTGTAAGAAAATAAATTTCTTGACTGCATCATCCACATTATATGACATTAAACTACAAATCATGAAGTTCCAAACCCTATAAACTTAAAAATGAGTCTAATTCTAAGCATAGAGACTCTAAACTTTGTGATATTCTTATCAGAATTTTTTGTGGATGTGGGCCAACTTGGACCTCTATTCACATCAGTGTTTTCACTCTACCACACTTCTCGAATCCATTTAAGGAAACACTTAACCATGGCCAAAACTCTACAATAATCCAGGCTATAAGAGTTTAAATTACATAGTCTAATGTCCCAGTCACAAGATACTAAATTGTATAAAAAATTACATGCCACATGACATATAATAGAATGTTTCACTTCCTTGTTGAATGATATAAAACTATATGAAATTTCAATCTGTGCTTGATCAGATCTTAATCTTTAGTGATGGTATCCCACCACACTTTTTTAAGAACTACATGTGTCTTGCTTCATGCCACTATATGATACGTACTAACACCTTAATCTATAATCCTGGGTTCATCCCCCAAATAAAATATCCCCCTGCCTTTGTACAGAAGATAATTGCACATGAATCATTTTTAAGAACTACATAAAACTTGATTCTCACAGTAATGAGATATGTATTGATTCATGGATCTTACATCCTGGTCTGACCACCATTACATCAAAATTCCCCTATCCTTCATTTTTATTTCCTTTTTGTGGTGGAAGAAACCTTTCGCACTAATTTTTTATCACACTGAGTATATCTCACATTGATTTAAGAGGTTTTTTAGTAAAGGATTCTCCAAATAATCTAGGAATATTAGTTCACATCAGTGTTACTATGGTTCTAGTCACAAGACCATAAAAGTCACACTAGATGTATTTTTTCGTATGAATTTAAACTCCATGGTTCATTAAGATCTATATATAGCTTGATTATTATTCCCTAAAGATATATTGGGACACTCAGATCATATATCCTTGTCTGGCCATAATACATGGAATTCCCCACTCTCTTATATTGTGAGTCAGGTCCATATAAGAGGATCCAATATGGGTTCTCACTACATTTTGAAGCCCGTATTCAAAAAAAGAGGTCCTTATATACAATATTCATTTTATTTCATGTTAGGTAATCCTTTTCCTTTCCATGTGATATTAAACTATATTGATTACAAGAAATATGTGTGGATTGATTCTAGTAATCTCAGGATACATAGTGACACTCATCCCTTCATTCTCTGGATTAGACACAATATTACTTTTTTACATTGAGCCAACTCCATCCTTACCAAATCATGTTAAACTACAAGGTTCCTTTAGAACTTTGTGTTTCATGATTCTCATTCCAATAAGATAAGTATTTATTCCTAGAATTAATTTCCTAGTCCCATACATTGAGCAAAGAAATATGCTCCCTCTCTTGTATACAAATAATTATTTGTGTAGATGATCTTAATTTGGGTTCCCTCATTCAGGGTTCCATAATGGGAAAAAAAATTCCCTGCATATATGTGATTCATATCTATGCATGAAACTCTACACTTCAAGTAATATTTTAGTACAGGTACTCTATTTTTTCTTGGACATATTCCTCCCACACATCATACTTCTGATCATTGATAATGTCTGATCTTCATAATATTTCTCCAGCTACCGAAAATATAATATCTGATACCTATGGACACCTTTTTATAACTATGTTGTAACACACCCTAGTTTTATTTTCATTATGTTTCCCAAAATAATGGAATACCATCTAGAGGATTCCACTGTTTGACAATGTAGTATTACGTCGTAGTGGGAGTTCCATAAAGTCTCCCATAAAAAAGGTTTTCAACCAGTGACATAATCTTCCTCAGGAGAATCCCCTTATATCTCTGTAAGACCTGGAGACATTATTCTAGAACCTACTATCCAACAATATTTTTTGGAAATCCCTCTCATGTTTTCCCATGTCTCTTCACATGATCTAAAGACCCCCAAAATATTGGATTACAATTTCCCCCCTCAGGTTTGAACTATTTTGGAACAACCTTGGTCCCGTAGGCCTTATATTACCCATCATTTCCATAATATCATGGTTCTAAACTTGTTACCTAAAACTATAGGCACCATGTTATCCTCATTTTTCAATATTAAAAATTATGAAACGTCCTCACATCATGGATTTAAACTGCATGGTTTTACAAAACAATATATGGCATGATTCTCATTTACGTGAGATATGTAGTGACACCCAGACCCTATGATTTGATCCCATACTCTATAAATAAAACCCCATTTTCTTTCATTTAGGTCATACCTATGCAGGAAATTTTTCTTCCTCGATTGGGTTATTTTTTCATGAAATGCTCCTTCCATATTCAGGCACATTCCTTCCAAAAACCAAACTCTATGTCTAAGGAAATATAAATATATATCAAATTCATCCAGTCATCAGCATTATAATTTCAGTATCATGAGGAAACATTTGTTTGACTATGTGGTAACATTCCCCAGTTGTATTTTCATAAGTCGACCACATCATGGGCCTATCATCTAGAGTATTCTACTATTTGACTATGTAGTAACATGCCCTGGTTTTCATTACATAAGTTTCCTGCATAAAGGGCCGATCAAACAGGGTTACATTTTATCTCCATGAGATACCTCTTCTATCACCATAATCCCCAACAAAAATTTTGTCCCATATCACTCTTTGGATCTGAAAACCCTCATATTAAAGCTTACCAACCTTCCCTCTCCGTATCTAAAAATGATTTCATACTATTGGAGAGATTACCCTGAAAGGGAGAATCACAAATATTTTTTTAGAGATAAAGGAACATAAATTGTAACCCCCATGTCTTTATTCTGTGAAAATAAAATAAATAGTATAATTAATTCATCATAATTTGTTAAAATGTACAACAATATCCTCCCGATAAGATGCAGAACTACATGGTCCATGTTCAAGTCGCATGATATTAAACTGCATGATGCTTCAACCCTTGTTATAGAGGGGTCATACCCCTATGTTGGTCACTTAATAGAACATAACCTTTTTTACACAAGTCTAATTAATGTAGGAGAGGTCTCCCATTCATATCCAATTTCAATACAGATCCACTCTTCATTCTCAGACACCCTCCCTTGGTAAACTTGCCTTTGGGGTCTTGAGAAATACAGATCCTCATAAAATTTACCCAGCAATGGAATGTCAGATTCTTGAAGAAACCTCTATCTTACAATGCAGTAACATGACTTGGTTTTATTTTCATAATTCTCCCACAAAAAGGGCTTGCCATCTAGAGGATGCCACCAATTTACTATGCAGTAACACACCCTAGTTGGTTTTTCATAAGTCACCCAGACAAAAGGTCCTATCAACTAGAGGTATATTCATACTTGAGAGATACCTCTTCTATCTCCATAAACCTCAAACAAATACATCATGATAGAAACTACTTTTGGAATATGGTTCATGGTCATTCCTTGTATGTTTGTATCATATCATGTTTTAGATCTAAGAATCACAAAATCGAGTCTCAAAATTCCCCTTATGGTATCTAAAGTATATTGGTACATTCTTGGATAACAATCTTTTTTTTGGTTCATCAATCGATAAATCATGGTCCAAGATGATCGACATAAACACCCATTATATTAGGCATGTTTTCAAGACTTTAAACTTCTCACATAAAGAGGTATAATAATCTATATATTGAATGCCTCTAATGGTCATAAATGGTAAAATTAGAGACTCATCACACTAAAACTATGCTCTACATGGTTTAGATAATAATTCAGGAATGAAAATATGAGAGGAAAAACAACTTGTTTGTTTGAAAACCCACAAAGGGGGGCTTATAAAAATACACCTATAATAAGTAATCCTACACAGAACAGTCACTCAAGTAGTTGTAACATGTATGTATGTATGGTAGTTCTTTATAAGACCAACGCAAATGAAAAGGGAGGCACAACTATGTAGACGATCTACATGATGAGAGAAATAAAATGATGTGAATTGAAGGAAATATTCTCCATATAATCAAGAATATTTATAGACACCACTGACCTATGACCCAGACTTATGCACCAAACCTGTACTCCAAAACTATATCGCTGACCTATAAGGATAACCTATATGGGTGACATGTACAACCTTAAAAATAGTTTCTTCCCTATACCTCAGGACTATACCCTCTTTTCTAATCAGATCCAATCTTGATGGGGGCATTTTTTTACACCCTTTTTTTATATGGGATGAATGGATTTAATGAAAATACTATAAGTATTATAGAGATTAAAATTTATTACAATGATCAAGGGAACCATTCTAAATTGTCATGCGCACACCCAACATATGCTTTAGAAGGCTCATGAACCCCCCCCCCCCCCCCATGCAGAATTGAATGTTTGGCCAACCCTATGCAAAATACTTACATGAGATGCCTACATCAGGTACCTTAACGAAAAAATTCCTTTGGCAAGGGTCCCATGGTTTCTTATAATTAGGACCTTGTGGATCCTAATTTGATAGATTGGTTAAATGGAAGAAGACTCCAAGCTCTAGTGTCACAACCACTTTTCACTAGTCCTCAATAATATTTCAATTAGGTCTCCAAAACCCAAGATAAGTTTAAATTAATGGGGGGATGGGTAGTGGGATAAAATTACCTCTAAGGTCTAAAAGAAAAAACATTTATGCAATGACCCCTTTCCCCTAGTTGACAAGAACTTACATGATGGTCATTACAAAATTATGAAACCTACACAAACCACATATAGAGACATACGGGGATTCCCTTTATTTCTAGATATATTACTCTTCCAATTGATGTTTCTTAGGTTTTTCATTGACCAAGGTACCTCCATCTCGCATAGGAAAACCCCTACATGAAGCACTTCCAGCTCCTCTGAGGCCACCCTATATATATCACCTTCTTCTTTCCAATCCTTGACCAATACAAGTAACCTTCCAAGACCTATTTCAATCCACCAATGGAAGGTGTGACATTAATTTGGATCCCTCATGTAAGGAGTGATAAATTTAAACCTCTACCAAATCATATGGACTTATATGACCATGGTGAGAGACGCACCAGTATGGATCATTTACCTAATATTTGGAAAAAATCCAATATTTTTTCTTAGTTATATCTATTTCATTAATGTTATAAACTAAAATAACACTTTTTAATTGAAAACACTTACTTTGAGTCATACCAAACACATTGGGTATAGGATTGAAATGTGCTAAATTACTTCAAATCAAAAATTTCTTATGTATCATTTACCTAATGTTTGAAAATAATTCAAGCTTGTTTTATTAGTTTTGATCATGTGTTGTATGTTTTTAAAAAATCTGTAAAATTAATAAAAAGGAATTATATAAAAATAAAAAAAATGTAAATAAAATGATGATAAAGATAACTAAATAATTATTAGGAATTTTCCTCTTCAGTATGTTGGTATACAATTATACATAGTGTATTTTCCCTATTATTTTCTAAAGAAATTGATTTCCTCCATTGTAGTTCTCCTTGAGAACAAAACAAAAATTATATATAAGTATTCTTATATTAATTCCTTACACCCAAAATATATTTATATGGTCATAACCAATAGTAAATCATGAACAAAGTAGTTAATAATCTAAATTTGATGTCATAAAACATTCAAAACCCATGTATGTTTCCCACTTATCTCTAAACAAATTTAATTCTTCTTTGGAGTATGAAAGTTATCCGTAATCTTAGTAGTATAGATATAATACATAAAAACGATTAAGAAATATTCTTTAATGAAATTATAATTACTTTAAGAAATTTCATATTTCAGGATGCTGATATTTTCATTGTTCATGATATCTATTATAAATTTTTATACATAATATCCATAATCATTGTTGTTATCATACTTCAAACATAGTAAAAACAATGAGAAAAATAAGTAAATTGTTTGGAAATATGGTTTTATAGTTAAATAATTCTATATTTACATTAATCTTTGTTCATTTTAAGTAATCTATAGGCTTCATATATTCAGTCACTAACTTATACCATGATTTAGCATATATTTAGTGATTTCCCTATCATAAAAAAATTCTTGCTAAAACAAATACTAAAACATATAATTCTAAGTTTATCAATAAAATATTTATTATAGTGCATTAAAAATTCACAATACACATTATGTGTGTTTATTTTGATGGATATCCATGCATTGGATCCAAAAAAATATTTGGGGTATCCAGATGGATTGTGATCACAATCCAGTTCTTCCTAAAAACCAAAAACCAAATAAGCAATGAAAAAAAAAATATATGATTAGTTTTCAAAGTTTTACCCCTATATTTGAGGTATAAAAAAGAGTATGTAGTATGTTATTTTCTTCTCAAAAAACTCATTTAGCTCAACTTTTTTCATGTCCATTTATTTTGAATCCAATTTAGTTTCTTCAGTAGAAATGATACAAGGATTAATGAATCCAAATCACAATTCAAAGGGTTTTATCTTTATGTAATTTTAATATAAATTATTCTAGAAAATATAAATATTTATTAACTTTAACGAACATATTAGGTCTTTTTTTGGAAAGACATATTATGAAAATGCACATTATATATATTCGAAACTAAAACACTCATCCATTTAAACGTGAGAATCTCATTTCTACTCTCGAGTAAAACTATATCAATAATGAATGTTCCAAATATTTATTCTTCATATATAATTTTATACATATTTACATATTTAAATGTGGACTCTAATTGATTTTTTAATGATAATCATTGTTATAGTGAAACTGGAAGGGGGGAGGTACTCTTAGAAGGGCATTTTGATTTCTTTGATGATTCACAATATTACCTTGATTTGACTGTCCATATCCCTATCACATTCTCTCTCTATAATAACATGCCTCACTTTATAAATTTTTTCATCAACTATTACAAGTTTTATATTTTAAAAAAAATTAAAGTATACCACATGAATCTTTATAAGATAAGATGGTCATTCTATGAAAGTTCCAATAGAATCACTGACCATTATAATATCTATATCATCAAGTGTAATAGTAAACTCAACAGTCGACTCTTAAGATAACTCAATCCCCACTCTGATGTGATCCTTTGGGAGTTATTTATTTTATAGCTTGTCTTTTGATATAATATACATTCAACTCCTCAAAACAAGGTGGTTTGTAGGTGTTGATAGATAGAAATCACATACAAATTTACCATAAATAATTTTTGAAATATAATGTTTTTGAAAGTTTTTTATTCAAATTTTAGAGAAATTGTAATGAAAAAATTTATTACCTTAGTAAGTTATGCATTTTAGGTGAAATAGTTGCCTCAAATTAAGATGATTCATGTGGTTTTTTATGTGGATATTTTTTCTACCGCCAGTTCTCTTTGACACTTTCTCATATATTTGGTCTCCTATAACAAAACGAACAGTAATATATTATTAATTGAATATTTGTGTCTATAATCATTTCATAATATTATATTTATATTTTTTTGGCTTTTTCCTTCTTGAATTATGTTTTTAGAGACTCCAAAACCTACATCTCTAACATGACCACATTATTTTGTCCACTTCAATTCTACTGAAAATAGTTTTTCTTCTCATGTGGTCACTTCCAACTCTTTTTTCTAAACCATATAAAAAACACATGAAAATAAATATATATTTTTATGTAATAATGTTCTAAAAATTGATAAAATACCATTATTTCATACTTATACATGATTCCCATACTGCTTTTGTGTTTCATCAACTAGTTTACCCCCATATTTAGGTAATCCTCCTTCCATAGCACACAATGTGGGATGGAAGTTGATTAATATTTCAATTCATTAATCTACATATAAAGAAAGGAAAATACTTTTCCCTTATAAAATAAAACCTTTATTGGTGATTTAAAATACTTTGCAATTTCTTCTCTAGTGAAATGTACCCCACACTTTCTTTGCGATAGGGGTAAATTGGTTTCAATTCACAATATTAATTTTCTTAACTCCATTGTTATTTCATAATTTATTAATATTGAACAAAATTAGATAAAATAAATAATATCAAATATTATATTATTGATTACAATTCACCTTAAATGATTTCTCATCACAAAAATTGATTAAATCATTCCATGTTTCCTATTTTATAATGTGTACATGTGTAGTTGGTCAGTAGGACTTTACTTTCACCTGAATATCCCTCAGATAAAATTTGGTTCGAAGAGTCCATAAGAATATATGGGATTTTCAAGTGGCCATTAATACATATTTCATATGAAAATCATCTAAAATAAATGCAATTTATAAGGAACAATTAATATTATATCAATGTTTCATTATATAATTTTTCATTAAAATAAATAATATTTATCATAACATTACCTTTATATCTTCCAAAGTGGTTTTTTTGTTACCAGTTCGACATGGAACTGCATATATTTATCAATAGCACATCCATCCTCATCATAACCCTGACATAACTAATGAACATTAACTTTTTAGATTCAACTGGTTGGCCATGTTGATTCCATCAAACCTGAAATTTTATACCCTTATTTCTTGCCTTTATAATTTTTGTCAACAATTTGATGTTGTTTAATTCTTGTTTTTTCATCAACATGTTTTACATCCAATAATAATTCTGAAGTTTCAGTATACACCACCTACTCTTACTTGATATTATTAAAATCATCATTAAAAAAAATACAATGTTAACATTATTAGAAAAAATTTAAATTTATATTTTGTTAATAAAATATAGAACAAATACTATTACTAAGAAAACAATTATTATTAAAAAAATGATAACATTCTCACTGAAAAATATTTTTTTAAAAGGTTGAAGGGATTTATATCCTCTATTTTGAATCTAAATCCCCTAATTATGGTCAAATATAACATAGAAGAAATTTTTGACTTGGGGATCACTACGAACTGATTGTGATCTCCCAATAAAAGGGACATCCTCGATTGAATTTTCATATGAACCAATTGTTTTTTAGTCTCTAGTAGGATAATGTAAAAAAATTTATTTACAAAATGTGAGATATAAAACACTTTAACTTCTGGTGATTATATTATGAAAATATCATATTTTTTCCTTCTAAACTAAAATTCACCTTCACGAAGCCCATTTCATTAACTTTCACTACACCCCTATTTTCAACCCATTTTTAATGGAAAATATGCACTTGAAATTTTGTATAATCAAACTCAGATACATGAATCACTTCCTCCACAAGTGTAACTCCATTTTTTTGTCATATTGTAGTCATCATTTTATTTTCTAAATAATATTAACCATTGATTACAAAACTATTATAAGATATAACATTTTCACTTGGTCACCTAGACATTCATCGAAGCCAATCGGCAATTGAAATATTATTTTCAGATAACTCCATGTAAATATGATCTTTGACCCATCTTATAAACTATTGATTATGTGTTTTTCATAATCATCTTTCATCCATTTATGGATTCAAATCTCTAAGAATTTCTTGGTGTGATTCAATGTATGGATCAACATCTTCACTATTATATAAAATGTAAAGGTGTTCTTTCTCCTAGTCCGTGATGGTAATTGTAAAGAGATCTATTTTTGAAATCCCATTTCCCAGAAGGAATCCAATATGATGAGTGTTTTGGAGACTGATGGTATTATAATCTAATAGGAAATCGGTATAGAATTCAATATATTCTTCCACAATATATCATTATTCAATAGAACCTTCTATTAGACTTTGATTATTGAGATACCCTTTCAAAATATTTATATATCATTCAATAGGGTACGTCCATCTATAATTGTTATGAACACATAGTTGAACCTCTATAACCAATTGAACCATTGGATAAAACATTATATCAATGAATAATGGTTGGTAGAAAAAATGTAATTCACATAATATGCATGCAGCCTCCTTATTCATGATTAGAGACTTTTCCAGGTCTATAAATTTATAATATATATATTTGGAAAATAAGCAGATCATGGTTAATGTATGTCATACCTTTTTATGTAGAATGTCATGTAAATTGACAGGTATTAAATCTTACATCAAAATAATACATTCATGTAATTTTATTTTTTGTAACTTCAAATTATTCATGGACATGAAATTATTTATATTTGATGAAGAACCCCATAAACTTTTACACCATTATAGAAAAATAAAAAACAAAAATTTCATTTGTTGATTAAGTGTAAGATGTTAGAGGGAGAAATGTTTTCAATTTACACTTCACCAGTACCAACTCTTTCTTTATCCCTATGTTAATCATATCCAACCAAGCCTTGATGCCATAGTTTTGTAAGAATATTTAGTAATGTTCCAATGACAATATTAAATACATTTATGTTGATATGCATGACATCAAGAAAATATCTGACTTACAAACAATTCAAATATATTAATTCAATGAAAATTCATTGGTTTTTCCAAACTTATTTCATATGGCTTTTCAATAATGGTTTACCAAAAATTATATCTATATATAATACTTTATCGAACCGGTGATCACCTGTTAGTGGAAACAATATTGTTCCATGTTCAGTATTCCCATTGAATATTGTAGTATATGATCGTTATTTTTGTTATCTAGGTAAAAAAATTTGATTTCCTAAAAAACATAGAATTCAACAAATGTTTCAACTGAATTATGTGTGTGTATTCTTCACAAATGGGAGACCCCAAAATTTCCGTAATGTTATATCTTGAAATTTTTTCTTAAGGAATAAATTATTTTATCATCCCAAATAAAATGGCCCTTAATGTGAATTCTTCACTTTTATGAGTATCATACTTTCTAACACTTGTATCCCACATCAATTTTTGATCATATATCAAGGGATCCAAATATAAATCAATATCATTACAAGTTTTTTTTTGGCCCAAATATACGGAGAGAAAACATAATATATTTTACTTAATACATGACCATGGAATCAAATTCAAATTTACCAACATGAATGGATATGTACTATGAGTTCTACTATGTATAAAAAAAGATTTATTCCATCTATAGATAATGCAATATGGATGTTTATCATCTAATTTACAAATTCAGGACACTCATAATCAATTTTTTTTTGCTAAGGTGATTTTGTTGGATGATTTAGTTTCTCATATTTAATTCTTGTATCTACAAGCAATGTCAATTGTCTCACAGTTTCCTGAAATCCATATAATCTTATCAATTATGGAATGATAGTAAAGTACCATATAGATTTTGAAGGAATTTATTCATCTTTATTGAATCGATTCATGGTAGTATTATGGAATTTTATGAGTGATTCAAGGTCCTTGAGAAACAATTTGCAATCATTTGGATAATAATTTATTTTGTAGAGATCATACCCATTGAATGTAGCATTATATTAGTATCGTATGTTTGAAATATATGTTTTTTTGGTAGCATAGAATTTAGTATAACAAGTAGTTCTAAAAATTTGGTGTCACTTAATCTTCTTCCAGCTTTCAAATTATATGACTTAAATACAGTGGAAAATGTTATATATTTAGTAAAACTGATATACCATGGTCTCTTAAAAATTCTATTTGACTTCTAAAACAACATTTGTCCATCATGAAGGTCATTCTAAATTCCCATTTTAATTTCTTCTATATGATCTTCATCATCATTTATAGTGGTATTCATATCGAATGATTTATAAACCAAGTTATCATATCAATTGTTGTTCACATTTTGTTTTCCCCCATTTTTATTCCCACATTAATATCTCTAATATATTACATTAAAATCAAATGTTCATTTAACTCTTCCAGTCTAATTTTTTATTTAATAAAAACAATGAAAACATAGGAAAACGGATTTGAGTAAGGTAGAATATATTCTCTATTGCAAACTTGATGAACACTTTAACTCCATCTTCATAATATTTTGTCATATGATTATATTTTATCCATTTTGATTCATATACATATTATCATGTTCATAAAATATTCATTTTTTATAAAAAATAAATAAATACAAATAAGATATTTATAATCATTGGTTAAAGTTATAAATAATTATAATAATGGTAACCAAGAATTTGATTATTTTAAATAATTTTATTTTTCTTTTAAGGAAGTTGATAATTGAATTTAAGAAAAGAATTAATTCTCTAGTGATAGGTGTTATCCAATGAATTAATCCAAAATGATTTCTGGTACCTGGTATGGTATGGTCATTGCTTATAGTAGTTAGAGAAATGTAAGTGGATGTCTATAAGATATTAGGGGATGAGTCTCAAGAAAAAATGAAATAATATCTTTTTGAGAGATGAAGATAATAATGATGATAGTTTTCTCTATAAATCTAAATGTTCCAAGTATATCAGTGGGAAAAGAACTGGAAATAATTTCTTAGTTTGTTGTCAAATTCTAAATAAGTAATTTCAACAATCTGATCCCTACAAGGGGATTCATTATTTGAGTGACCATAATAAGGCTTAGCTATATGATATTACACACACTCATGGTGAAATATTCAAAGAAATCATCTCATTACTCCATGAAAAGGAATATTGTGTTGGTCTGAGGATTGAATTTCATAATTTCTTATCTTACCGTGTCAAAATAGTGGTAATTCTAGGACAATTTCTGTAACCTTTCTATATTGGAGTCCAATAAGTGGGATGATATGGTGTTTATTTATTTATTAACTTGGAATTTTGTGAGTTATGTGGTGTTTCATTGATATTCTAAGAGGATATTTAAAAGAGTGGTAATATTCAATTCACCATCACCTATTAGTGGAAAATTTTCATGGATTATTAATTAAACTATCTAGAAAAAAGTATCAAGAGATTGAAATAAAACTGATCATTTTACCACTGATAAGTATTGGACAATCCTTGATCCTTCTTTACATTAATTCTAAAATATTACCAATTATTAGAACCCACATCAAGAAAAAATTATTCCTTTCTCATTTATTCCCATTTACTATGTTCTTATATATTTTACATAATAAATCAAGGGCTTTAAAATCATTACTTCATATATAATTTTAAAATATAATATTAATAATGTTAATAAAATGGATTTATTACTCATCTAAATCACTTATAGACATATATTAATCTAATCATCGCTAATAAATATTGTGTAAAAAAATTTATTAAATTTATTAAATTATAATAATTAAATATTATAGGGATTGGTATAAATTATTTAATATTAAAAATATGGTATTTTTTCAAAGAACAATTTTTTTAAGTGTTGGGAATTTTAAGCATAATTAATTAAAATGATCAGTGAAGTGCCTATGGGTTGAAGTTATATATTTTGTTAATTAGTTGTGAATATATTTGAACTTCAATGAGCTATAATGAATAATGTATTTGATTTTGGAAATCATTATACATGAAATTGAGTAATTTTATAATTTTGGAAAAGGAATGTGGAAGAGTTATCTGCTATGTGAATAGCCCTTCATATCATATGACTGATGGGATAGTTTTTATGCTAAATAAAAATGTTGAAGTTTAAAAAACTATCTTCAATTATAAAAATATTTTGGAAGGTGTTATGGATTTCGAACTATTCTGTATATCTTATAAAAGATGTACTTGAAAAGGTTTAAATGGGTTTAATGATTGGGAGAAGCTAGCTCAAGTTTTAAGGAAATAACTCTTTGATTAATTATCATATTATATACTAAAATTAGATAGAAAAATCTCTTGGATGAATTTTAATTATGTATGGAATTATTGGAGGTAGTGAAGGAAATTAAAATACTCTATCTTGAGTATTTTATCTGTAGTAATGGGAATTATAATGAGAAAAAATGGGTTTCAAAATATTTTGATAATTCCCACGATTACTAGTAGAAAATTTAATTTTAATTAAAGAGATTGAGATGGGTTAATAATGATTTTTTATTTTTCTGAATTAGCCTAATTAATTATAGAATTTCTAAGCTAGAATTATGAAAAATTGAAAATTCATGAGCTATGTAAAAAATTAATCGAGATTGATTTTGACCCAAACAATTATATGAGTAAGGAATAATTAATCTTCATAAGTTTAAAACCCTTACCCCAATTACCCAAAGTTAGTGAATTGTTTTTTTTACAGTATCATGATAACAATTAATCAAATCCTGAAGGATTGATCAGTTTAGTAGCCTTTTAAAAACTAGATACAAAAATAAGTTTTACATTACATATTGAAATGAAAAAAACATAGTGTATCCTTTTAAAACACTCATATAACATAGATTATCCCTAAATATTAGTCATAATATATTTATTCGTGTCTTGGGGGAAAATGAAACATATGAACGTAGTGATCTCTGATGCTCTTTAAGGATAAACAATATATCTAAATCTATCATATATAAGAATAAACTTATAAGGAAAGGTATAAAACTAAAACACAATACATTTAAAAATTATATTTAGCATAATATTCCAATAATAAATCAAATAATAACATTTAAACATTCACATGGATATTATATTAGTTGAATAATAACATGTCTTATAAATAACTAATTTCATATTGAGGAAATGCATAATTTCAAACATCATAACCATACTGTCAAGGACTCGTTCCAAGACCCTACATAACCATATCATAAAGGACTCATAAAAAGACACTATTTTGTCTCATTACACCTACTAATGCATCAGGGGGATCTCACAAGCCCTTCCCATCACTTACTAAGTCTAATAAATTTATTATATGAAAATGATGAAACAAACATAAACATTCATATTAAAACTAGCATACGAAATATTAATACTTAAACCATAAACATGAATGGTAAAAAAAAGTTCATCCACATTCAAATATATCATAATACCTTCAGTTAAATATAGAATATTATATCATAATAAACTAACCTCAATCAAGTATAAAATACAACCAAGGATGTTAACATGGATAAAAATAATCTAATAAATACAATAAAACCCTTTGAGAGAAATATCCCTTTTCACTTTGAGATTATTTAAAATTTTCATAATTATAAAAGAAGACATTTATTATGAAAATAAAATTTTATTCTTTTAAGGTAATATTTAAAATAGTATGGTTTCATATCTACAAAAAATATCAACTCATGCCGTATCAGTTCAAAAAACATTCTTTTCTTAATTTTTTTGAAATGGGACATAAAGTACCTCGCTTAAAAATGACAGAAATATTCCTTTCAAAACATTTAAAAAAAATAAAAAAAATATGTAAAATGAATTTAAAAAAAAATATTGATAATATTTTGAAATAAATTTTAAGAAACATGGACATGGATGATAAATATTTCTCTGTAGATACTTATGTATAAACAACCTTGGATAATATTGAGATTGTGAAATTAACCCTTACCTTGTACTTTCTTTTGTTAGAGGTTCATTTGACCACATTTATAATGGTTAAAGTATGTTATTAAATTATAACATAACCATACACATATTTATGATATCATATATGATCTTCTTATATCGTTTGTTTAACAATATTTCATTACAACCATTGTTTCAGGTGTAAATTGCTTCGTTTTACTATACATGTTTTGTTGTGTAAGTCATGTCTGTTATGAATAGGATGTATTTTATTCATATATAGAATGATATAATGTTCATAATCATTATTTTAACTCATCATATAAATTTCATAATCATTCTTGAATATTTAACGTGGAGAATGAATCACATCATGACATGGAGATGGTATGTTGTACATACCCATCAGAGACAGTATCATTCTGTTGATACTTAAATGGTATGAAATTGGATGATATATTTATTATACATAATAATTATCATGTTATATTCATTATTTATATCCATTATACTCATCATTATACTCATCCAAATAAATTATTGTTGAAAAAAAAATTACACCACAGTGTTGAGACGGTAATCTGTACATATACACACATGGTGATATTATTATCGTAGGATAGATAAAATGGGGAATATGGTTGTACCATACTCATAATAACATCTTAGAATATATATGATACATGAATTATTAATTTTTTATGGAAACAATATAGGAGGATGAAGTAGAAGAATAAATGAAATTGAATGGAATTGGTAAAACAATTACCTCTTCATTGGGTGTCTCCATTTGATTTTCACAAAAGGACTCATTAAGAGGGATTTATACCCAAATTATGGAATCTAGGATGAATTCAGTAATTTTTTAAGGATAATTTTTCTGGGTTTATTAGATCCAAATTTTTTTAGAGGTGTTAATAAAAGATAATGAGATGTGTTCTTTTATAATAGAGGATAGGGGTACTTTTGGAATATCTAAAACTATTAAATTATAGTAAATTTATTTTTAGTTATATTAGCTCCAAAGTGATTTATTTATATTATAATATGATTATGGGTCAAAATCCTCTCAACTAATTATTTTTATACAACTTTAAGTCACAAATTTTACCTTATCTTTTCCATTTAACCATTAGGTAAACAGATTAACTCTTACTGTGTTTACTTGTCTTTTTATAATATAGGGTAAATATAGTTGCTATAAAATGAAAAAATAACCCCAATTGGATCATTGATGAAATATTTAACAATATAATATTTATTTCTACCAACTTTATTTTTTTATGAATTTTAAAACATTTAATAAAAAATTTTATTTTAAAGTATCATTTATGTTAATTTCGATACTATAGAATATTTTTATTTTTAAAAATATCAAAACAACATGATAACCTCAAAAAAATACATAAATTATGTCACTAATATGTCAATGATCCATTTAAAAAATATATCTCATTAATTAAGTCAAATTTTATTTATTTTAGTATGTTTAATGTCATTTAATTGATTATTCTGTTAATAATTCAATTACTATTTCATTATTATGTCATCATTTAATTTAATTATTTGCTTAATAATATTATAAATAAAATACCATTATTTAGATAAAAAAAATTTCTAAATATTTTTTATATTTAACCATATCACTTATATAACCTCATTTTAAAAGTGATATATTCATTAAAATTTGAATATGATATTTTTAATTCTTATTTAAATAAAATAAAATAAAATTCATAATCTGGCACAAGTGGCTTCAAAATTATAATATTTTCAAAGTAAGGTTTATTTCGGTCAAAAACACTTATAATATTAAATTTTAACAAGTGTTAGGTTAATATTGTATTATTATAATATTATATTTTTACCTTTTATTACCCTATTTCACTTTAACCATGGTAAATAAAATTCACAAGTTATTATTCCGCAAAACGTTTTTTGATCTTATTAGACCACATTTTTCATATTTATTACAACCATGTACATCTGTTTTTTGAAATTCAATTCCCAAAAGTGGTAAAATTATGTTTAATTTTAATCATCAGATGTTGTTAGAAATCGGGTAAAAGAACCGTTCAAAAGTTAAATAAATTATTACATATAATTATATTATAAAATGATTACAATTAACTATATTGTATAAATATATGTATTATTTATCTATTGTGACTTCAAAATCAATTTACAGTAATATAATTATTTAAATGAAATAGTCGGGTTTTTTAACATTAATGTAGTAATTATCACTATTCATAAAAAACTAAAACCTTTCAAAAAATTACCAATATTTCACCCTAACCTAATATTTAAATTAGACATTTAAAAATTAAATCTATTTTGAAAAATGAATTTTATAAATTTCATAATGTGGTTAATAATGTTCATAACCATTTTTAAATGACTAGATCGATAGGCACTACTGCAATAAATCACTTTAGCAACTGTAAAAAGCGTCCATTAAAGGCCTTTAGAGAATACCTTGAGACCAATTTTGGTAGTCAAACTTTCTCCATCGATAAAGACCAACATAGACCTCCATTGGCGGTCTCTAAAGCTCCATTAAAACAAACTCCACATTTCATGTGTGTGGGACACTGGTGGGGTGTGAGGAGGGACATGCAGGGACAAGGCTGGAGGAGGAGGGACCTCACGATTTGGGCGCTAGTTATGGAAGCTCTACGGTGGCCAAAGGGGGGGTGTGACATTGAGGGTTTTTTGTGGGGAATTCTATTGTCAGAGATGTTGGGTTCGGCTGCAGATGTTGTAAGGGGGATGAGAAGCATATGAGGGTGGCGATGGGGCTAACCAATGGTGTTAGGGAAGCAGCAAGGGTGATTGGAGGAATATAAATGAATTTACAACAAAAAAGTGGGGAATAAAATTGTGGTGGGAAGGAAAAATCCTGCCTATTTTATTTCAACACTAGTGATCACCATTAGAGGTTTCTAATACTATCAATAGCGACCGCAGATTGGGTATTCCCATTACCAAAGGCACAAAAACCAACTTTCCTAGTAGTGAAGTCATTGTACACTCGAACTCAATGTTGTGTGGAGCGCAAGTTGTTGAATTATTTAAAAAGAAGCATACAGTGGATTCTTGGGGTGTTACATTTTTCCCTCCATAAAATAATTTCATCATTGAAATTTCAAGAATATCATTTCATAAAAAGACTCAGGTGGTTATTCATCATATGTTCTTCAGGTTATCACGTCACCTCTTTTATTTTATTGTTTATCCAATAAAATTTTACCAAAAGCGTAGTCTGATTTCTCAACACTTGTTCTTTGGTATCAAGAATATTGATACGCTCTTCATAATAAGAAATATCATGTTACAATTCAATTTATTCATAATTGAGTACATGCATTGGGTTTGGAATTTATTTACATAACAATGATACGTGGAACACATCATGAACTTTTGAGGGACTTGGCCGCATTACCAAACAGTAAGCTATAGCTCCAATTCATTTTTTAATTTCAATATGTCTGATGTACCTAGGATTTAATTTGTCCTTCCTACCAAATCATTTAACAACGTCCATGGAGTTACTTTCAAGAAAACATGATCTCCTAAATGAAATTCCAAATCCTTCCTTCAATTATCAATATAGATCTTTTAGCAACTTGGAGCCGTTTTGATATGGGTTTGAATAATCTTCACCTTTTTTGTTGTTTCCTCAACAAGTTATGGCTTTATGAGTTTTCTTTCACCAACATTATACCAACATGCTAGTGTACAACATCTCAGTCCATATAACACATTATGTGGGACTATATGAATACAAAAATGGAAGCTATTGTTATAAGAAAATATATTATAGGTAAATATTGATTCTGTATACCTTTAATTTCAAGTGAAAAATATCTCAACATGTGTTCTAAAGTGTGTACAGTTTTTTCTGATTGTCTATTAGTTTGAGGGTGGTAGGTTGTGCTCAAAAAAATCTCAATATCAAAGGCCTTCTAAATAATTTTCCATAATCATGATGTAAAATGAGGATGATGGTCAGAATAAATCAATAAGGGTGAACCATGAAATATTATAACTTCATTAATGTAAATTTTTTCTAAAAATTCATGTGGAAAATCTTCTCTTATAGCAAGAAAATGTGTTGATTTGGTAAGATGATCAAAAATAATACATAACCTATCGTTTCTTCTGGGAGTCTTTGGTATCCCCATGAAAAATTCTATCTTAATATCATCCCATTTCCCCATAGGTATAGGAAGAAGTTACATAACTTCTCTAGGATGTTGTCTCAAAGGCTTCACCTATTCACAAACCAAACATCATGACACATAATCAGAAATCTATGTCTTCATGTTGTCGCACTAAAAATGTTCTTTCTAATTTCAATATATCGTAGTGCCACTAGAATTTATAGAAAAATTAGAGCTATGAGAATAATTCAATAATTATTTTTTAGCTCGGGTATAGAGGGAATACAAATCATCTTCACAAATTTTAAAATATCATCTTTAACTATGAATTCAATCAGTCTCTCATCATTCACATCTTTAATCTGCTAATGAATATCCTCATTATCGCACTAATAAATTTTTATCCTTTATATTAAAGATGTTTTGGTAACTATTTGAAAAATTAGTGATGTTTCACCTTCCATGATAATTCCCATATCAATCCTTACTAGATCCATGAACATAGGATCCATTTCAACTCTCATTTTGTTTAGAACTCCACATTCCTTTTTAATCAAATCATCTTCCACCTTATTTTCCTTCCTTGTGTGGTAGTATATTATGCAATCATAATCTTTTAGTATCTCATCCATGTTGTCTCACGTTGAGTTATTTCTTTGAGAAAATATATTTCAAACTCGTATGATCTGTATATATCTCAAATCTGTCACTATAGAGATATTACCTCTATATCATTAGAGAAAATATTACCACTACTAACTCAATATCATTAGTTAGATATTTTTTTTCATGAATTTTTTATTTCCTTAATGCATAATAAATAACCCTATCATTCATCATAAAGACACAACCAAGTACATTCTTTGATTCATCACTATAAATCATAAACTTATCATTCCTAGATGGTAAAGTCATGATATGAGAGTTGACTAATCATCTCTTCAATTCTTCAAAACATTATTCATGCCCTTTTTTTCAAAATAATTTATCCCCTTTACATGTGAACTTGGTTTATAGGTTGTCCAATAAAGAAAAATTATAGATGAAATGCCAATATTAACCTACTAAACCAAAATAACTGTATACCTTAGATATACTCATCGGTGTTGTCCATTATTGGATTGTCGTTATCATTATAGGATCAACATAGATTCCATACCTGGATACAATATGGCCAAGAAAAGAAAATTATTGATACAATAATTCACAGTTTCTAAACATCACATATAGTTCATTTCTTCTATGAGTCTTTAGAACAATCCACAAGTGGTTATCATAGTTTTCGTAGATTTTAGAGTATAGAAATATATCATCAATAAATACTACGAAAAAATCATCATGATATTTAGTGAACACTATGTTCATTAGATCCATGAAAACAGAGGGTACATTAGTCAATCCAAATGGCATTACTGTAAATTTTTAATGATCATACATTGTTTAGAATGTTGTCTTTGGAATGTCATCTTTTTTTACACAAAATTTATGATATCCAGAATGAATTTAAATCTTTTAAAAATATTGATCTTCATAAATTTTATCAAACTAATCATCAATGTGAGGTAGATGATACTTGTTATTTTTTCTAATACCATTGATTTCTCTATATTCAATGCACAACCTCATTAATCCATATTTCTTCTTAACACAAAGAACTGGCCCTCCCTATGAAGAAACACTAGGGTGAATAAATACCTTATTAATCAACTCTTCTAGTTGTTTCTTTATCTTTATTGATTCCACATCGGTCATTCTATAATAATTTTTTTATATTGGCATTGAATTAGGGATTAAATCAATAGTAAACTCAAAATCCCAATCTAAACGATTTCCAGGTAAGTCCTCTTTAAATACATAAATATATTCACATATAATAGGTACATCATCAATTAGAATATTTATTTCTTCATTCGGAGATGTTATTTCCTCTTCCTCTCCAAGAATCTGATTCATTAAAGCTACTGGGGGTGGGTTTTAATATGAATCAGGTGATGCCGTTTCTACTCTAAAGATAATGGATTATATATTTTCCCCACAAATCACAAATTCCTTCTCATTATAATAAATTTTCCATCATATTTTTATATCCAGTTCATATTGAGTATTATATAAAATTAAACCATTGGTATGATGATAAATTTATCATATAAAGAACTTTTAGATTCCATAATAGGAACTACCTGACACATCTTTGTTGCAATGAGGCTTCCCTTAGGGGTTTTTATTGAAAACAACCTAGTTAATTTAAATTGGAAATATCTAATTTTTAAAGAAAATTAGGAAGATATAAAGGAATACGAGGTTCCAAAATCCAAAAAAGATTTGGTTAAATTTGAGGAAACAATTAGAGTACCTTCCAGCACATCATTAGTAACTTCAATGTTAGTAGTTGTGATCACAAAATCTTGTCCTTTCTCCCTTATCCTCTTATAAGTAATAGTTTTTTAACACTTAGTACAATAATTTGAATATTTTACCAACTCATTACAATTATAGCATTGAACATTGATATCTTCTTTCTTTCACTTGAAATCGTGAGCTTGGTTTTCTTTTTCTCCACACTTGTAATAATCTTTTATCCCCTTTAGGAAAGTACTGAGGTGTTTTATCCCTAAAATTACTATAGGGTGGAATGTCAAATTTTCCCTTTTTTCCTATTATTTTCTTCTCTAGAGTGTTCATTGACCCTCTTCGTCTCTTTATTTACTTGAAATTTATAAGAATTATAGAATTACTTTTCTAGAGTGTTCAGTGGACCTATTCTTCCCTTTCATTACTTTAAAGTTATAAGATTTCTAGAATTTCTTTTCTGTCTTCATAGCACCTGAGACCATATCTTCATACAATGAGAAATATTTTGAGAGCAATTCCCATCAGAGGAATGTTTTTCACCTATAAAAGAATTTTTCAATATTACTTCTTTGGTTACGTATGTAGTATGAACATGTCTTGATAACCTTGTGATATTGCTTCATATGTTGTAACATTCTCATCATCCTTCTACCTCACACTCAGAAATTGCCTCTTCATATCTTCTCAAAGATCACAAGTATTTTTCTAAGAAGAGCACTTTAAAATCCCTCTATTTAATAATTAATACCTATTTATCCTCCTTCATTTTTTGAATTAATTACCGCCATTGATATGAATATCCTGATAGATGGTAGACTTCCATATCAACTTTTTCCCTTTCTTTACTCCCAAATCAAGAAATATTTTCTCTAAGGAAGTCATCCATTTCTCATCAACAGATGGATTTGATGAACCAATGAATGTTTGGGGTTGTTGTCTCATGAAGTGGTCTAACATTTATCCCCTACATTCTGCATCAGGCTACTTCATAAGGGTAGTCTTATTATTCATAACATGATTCAGTTGTCCAAATATGGTTATTAGTTATTGAGCGCCAGTTGTATCACTAGATGCACTATAATTATCTTACATAAGAGGTAAATCCATACATGGATTGGGTGTGTTGATACAGTTTTCATTCCTTTCACTAGGCACCATTCCTAAATAATGGAATACACTAGATATGGTTATGAATCATAATGAATACATTAAAACTAGAAAAATAATTTACATAAATTGAAAATTTTATGCATGTCTAATCCATAATAAAAAAATGGTTTCCTTGTGGACATATTTACTCATAAATACTTCATAATGGTTTTTAAGTAAATCTTGAATTATTTTAATAATATCCCCCAAGAGTGTCTAACCAGGTGTGCAGTAAGGCCCATTCTCATCTTCCAGGTTACCCCAAGTCAAGCATGTAACACCTTGTTAGAGTTTTTACTCCTAACTACATCTATTCTAGAAACACGTCCACTTTTCGTATCCATACAGGGATATATTTTCTAGGAATACCCACATAATCTCTAATTTAACAGAATTTTAGTATGTTCTTATATAATTATACTCAAATTATATTTAGAGTAGTGTCCCCTGATTAAAGTCTTTTCAAAATCTTGTTTCCAAGGTTTGTACTAAACTTCATTTCATACCAATCATAATGCCCCAAACCTAGTTACCTAGATTCGGAGAATTATTTTATTACATTGGCATGATAATAAGAAATAAAATTTCTAAGGTTCGATTGGTTTAGTAGCCTCGAAAAACTAGATACAAATATAAGTTATAAATTACACATTTAAATGAATAACAACACATTGTATCCTTTAAAAACACTCATATCCAATAGGTTATCCCAACAGGTCTGTAACAATATACTTCATCACATCCTAAGAAACAAATTATACATAAGATAGGGGTGAGCTCAGATACTCAGTAAGGATAAAAAATATTGTGGAAGCTATCATAACTAAGCATAAACTTGTAAGTAAATGTATAAAAATGAAACACAAGAATTATAAACATAATATTCAGAACAACATGAAAATAATAAATAAAATAATTCCATTTAAACATTCATATTGATATTCTACTAGTTGAATAATACCATGTAATATCAATAACTATTCTCATAGTGAGGAAGTTCATAATGTCGGACATCATAACCATACCATCAAGGCCTCGTTCCACGACCATACATAACCATAACATTAAGGCCTCATTCCAAGACACTAGTTTGTCTTATAAGGTATATTGATGCATCTATGGGCTATAGAAGACCTCATTCTTCACTTACTAAGTCCAATTCATTCTTCATATGAAAATAGAGAAACATAACATTTACATTTATATTAAAACTACCATATGAAAGGTTTATACATTAATAATAAACCATGAATGCTATAAAAATAGAACATACATAATCAAACATATCATAAAACATTCAATACAATATGGAGTATTTTATCATAATAAATAAACCTCAATCAAGCATAAAATCTAACAATGGATGTTAACATATATTAAAATAATCTAATAAATTCATTAAAACTCTTCTAGAGAAATATCCCTTTTTACATTGAAAATATTTAAAAGTCACACAATTATTAAAGAAACATTTCTAATGAAAATAAATCTGTATTTTTGTAAGTTAATATTTAAAATGGTAATGTGCCATATCGGAAAAAAAATACTTTCATGCTCCATATAAGTTAAAAAATCATTATTTCCTTAATTTGTCGAAAAGGGTTATAAAGAACCTCATTTGGAAAACAAAAAAAAAATATTACATTCAAAATGTTTTAAAAAAGTAAAACATTGGTAAATTGACTTAAAAAAAATATATAATATTTTGAAATAAATTTTAAGAAACATATATATTTATGAAAAAGATGACCTAGTAGATACTTACGTATAAACAACTTCGGATTATAATGAGATTGTGAAATTAACCCTAACATTGTACTTTCTTTTAGTCAGATGTGTGTTAAAATCTTTTATAATGGTATTCTATTAGGTTATAAAATAACTATATCAACATTTATGATATCAAATATGATTCTCTAATATATTTTTGTTAATAAAATTTCAGTATTACCATTGTTTCGGGTGTTAAATACCTAATTTTCATATGCATGTCTTGTGTAAGTCATGTTTGTTATGCATGGGATGTATTTTATTCATATCCCAAATTAGATAAACTTTATAATCATTATTTTAAATCATAATATCAATTTTATAATCATTCTTGAATGGTTAACATGGATAATCAATCTCATCTTATCGGGGAGATAATAGGTGGTACGTACGCACGAGCGACGGTATCATTACCTTGATAGTTAAATGGTAAAGAATTAGATGGTATATTAATTATAAATAATAATTATAATGTTATATTCATTATTTATATGAATTATACTAATCATTATACCCATCCAAATTAACTAGTGTGGAATAAAAACTTACACCACTGTGTGGAGACGGTAAGTCATACATATGCACGTATGGTGATATTGTTATTATAGGATGGATAAAATGAGGAATATAGTTGTAACATAATCATAATAATATCTCATAATACGGATGAAATTGGATTTATTAATTAATTATAGAAAAAACATATGATTAGTTTGTATAATAAAAAAATAAATTGAATGGAACTGGTAAAACAATTACCTCTTCTTTGAGTGTCTCCTTTTGATTTGAACGAAAAGAGTCCTTAGGAAAGCTTTAGTCTCAAATTATAGCCTATAGGATTAATTTAGGTAATTTTTTAGGAGAATTGGTCCGGTTTTGTCTGATCCAAATGGGTTTATAGGTGTGAATAATAGAGAATGATATGTGCTCTTTTAAAATAGAGGGGAGGGTAATTTTCGAATCTTCAAAACAATTAAATTATTATAATTTTTTTGATTTAAAATATCTCTAAAATTATTTATTTAGAGGATAATATGAGTAAGGTTCGAAATCCTCTCATAAAATTATTTTTAGACAATTTTAGGTCACAATTTTTACCTAAAATTTTAGATTTAACCCTTAGTTAAACAGTTTGACTCTTATCGTGTTTTCTTGCCTTTTTTATAATATAGAGTTAATATAGTTATGATAAAATGAAAAAAGTACCCCAATTGAATCATTTATGACATATTTAAAATTTTCTTATTTATTTGGATGTACTTAATATTTTTATAAATGTTGTAAAATTTATTAAAATTTTATTTATTTTAAATTATCATTTTTGTTAGTTTTTATACTATTCAATATTTTTAATTTTAAAAATATCAAAAAAAACATGATAACATTTAATAAATACATAAAATATTTCAATAACATGTCTACGTTCTCTATAAAATTTTTGGATTTCATTAATTAAGTGAAATTTTATTTATTTTTAATATTTTTAATATCATTTAATTGATTCTTCCTTTAATAATTCAATTACTACATCATTATCATGTCACTGTTTAATTTAATTGTTTATTTCCTAAAATTTTAAATAAATGACCATTATTTAGATAAAAAATTTATATTTATATATACTATTTGTAGTAGATCATATCACTTATATTACCTATTTTTAAAAATGATATATTTATTAAAATTTGAATAGGACATTTTAACTCTTCTTTAAATAAAATATAATAAATGTCATAATCTAACAAAGGTGGATTAAAAAGGATTATAGTTTCAAAATAAGGTTTATTTTGGTCTAAAAACACTTATGTGATGAAATTAGGATCAGTGTTAGGGTTATATTATATTATTATAATATTACTTTTAACTTTAATTACCATATTAAACTTTAACCATGGTAAATAAAATTCAAAAGTCAATATTCACCAAAAATTATTTTGGATCATATTAAACAACATTTTTTATACTGATTATAACCATGTATGTTTTTTTTCAAAATTTAATTCACAAAATTGGTAAAATTATATATAATGTTAATCCGCAGATGTGGTGAGAAGGTGGGTAAAAGAGTCCTTCAAAGGGTAAATAAATGTTTATATATGATTATATTATAAAATGATTCTAATTAACTATATTGGATTATTATATGTATTATTTATCTATTTTGTCTTCAAAATCAATTCATAGTAAAATAACTATTTAAATGAAACAGTCGTTTTTTTAACATCAATGCAGTAATTTTCACTATTCATCAAAAATTGAAACTTTTCAAAAAATTGCCGAAATTCCTCTCTAAGATAATTTTGAAATTCATAATTCAAAAATGAAACATATTTTAAAAAATAAAATTTATAAATTTCATAATGTGGTATATGTTGTTCATAACTATTTTTAAATAGCTTTTTAGATAGGTCATGGTGTGCTCAAACTCGGTGTTGCGTGCAGCACAAGCTATTGAATTATTTAAAAAATAGTGTTTTGTGGTAGCTTGGGGTGTTACAATAAGCATAGATTCACTCAACATAAAAATCATTCTTTATCAATGTAAAAAATACATATACCCATTTAAGGTTGATTCTTTTCTATGTATGGATTACGGAGGTTGTGTAAGCATCATATGTACACACATCAACCAGTGTAAGGATCATCCCACATTTGTGTAAGCATCAATTCCTATATATGAATAAATTATAAACAACATAATCAAGAATCCGATGTGCATATCTATCATCCCTTGTACTATGTAACCATCATAACATAGAAGAAATTTTTTAATTCTACCATATCTAAAGAGAGTATAAAATTTTAAAAAATGATGATGGGAATTAATTATGATGATTCCAAATCAAATCTTCCATTTCTAAAAAAGCATGAATATTTTCTAATCCTTTCCCCAAGAATAATTTTATAAAGATGAAATGAGGTAGAAGATGAGGCGATCAGTATTCTTTATAATTTGAATTTCAAATGGGGATATTTAAAATTCAATATTAGTGTTCAAAATTTAGATTAAATAAAGACGATTATCATGTGAATATTTAGTGTTTTAAATGTCAATAAAGATTTGTTTTTATACCTAAATAAAAAAGAAAAGGTGGATTTATTTTCCTATATTTTGTAAAGATTCAGGATAAATCTTTGCAAGTTTTATGGGAATCTCTCATGCCCAAACTCGATGCACAAGGACTAACAACGTATAATGAAGATATGATTCGAGGCCTCAAATTACTAACAAGGAAGCCAAACCAATTTTTTGGGACTCGTTGAACTCGATGGGTGAGGATTTGATCATCCAAGATTATGAAATCAATAAGAATTGAATGAGAAGGAGTATATACTATAAATATATAACCCATGAGAGCACCGATCTAATAAAATTCCTCACTAATGGAGAATATGGTACCTAAACAAGCAAGAAACATGAGAGGATGAGAAAAAAATATATACCTTAGATTCAAATCCTTGATGCGTCCAAGAGAAAGTCAAGGGGGTGACAAAAGCTATGTAATTCCATGAAATCTTGCGAGGTATGAATGAAATAGTTTCGGTTACGTTTCTTTAAAAAAAATCAGGGAGTGTTTTATCAGTACTTTCAAAAAAAACACAGAAAAAGATTCTTTTTTATCAATGTGAAAATAATAAATATTGATAAAATATATCTTTATCAACTATTCTTTAGGGTTGATGAAGACACATCTTTACCAACACTAAAAAAGCACTGATAAAATCCATTTTTGTCGATGCTAAAGTTTTAGTGTTAATGAAGGATTTATAATTATAATCATAAAAAAATATATTTTTAAATATTTTTATAAATATTTTTATAAATATTTTTATATGATTATAAATTTATTTATATCATTATAGATAATTATATCATTATATATCATTATATATATATATGTGTTAATTATATTAAATATATTCATTATTTAAATATATTTATTATAATTTTATAAATATTTAAATATATAATTAATTTTTTATAATTATATAAATACTTTTCAAAATAGAATATTTATTTATTTTTAATTATACATATATAATTGTATAAATATAGTATATTTATACTTAAAAATATATTTATAAATAAATATATTTTCAAATATATTTATAATTATTTATCTATAATTATAAATATATTTATATCATTATATATATTTATAGAATTATATATTTATATGATAAATATATATAAATATATATATAAATATATATATAAATATATAAAATATATTCATTATTTTAAAATATTTATTATAATTTTATAATTATAAATATAAATATATCATTATATATATTTATATACATATATACATTTAATAAATATATATTATATAAATATGAATTTAGTAAATATTCTAATTATTTAAATAAATTTATGATAATTTTATAATTACTTAAATATAAAATTATTTATTTATAATTATATAAATACTATTATAAAAATAATATTTTTATATTTATATCATTATATATATTTATATAATTATATATACATATTTTATAAATAAATATAAATATAAACATTGTAAATATATTCATTATTTAAATATATTAATTATAGTTTTATAATTAATTTAATATATAATTATTTATTAATAATTCTATAAATTATTATTTTTTAAATAATATTTATTTATTTATAATTATAAATATATGATTTTATCAATATAGGAAATGTACATTTATAAATATATTTATTTATAAATATCTATTTTAAATATATTTATTTATAAATATATTTTTAACTTTACTAATGAATATATAATCTTAAATACATGCATGTTAAAAATGAGTAAAAGTGAATAATTAAAAATGAGTACACTTTAAAAATTTAGAAAAATGGATATGTTTTATTAATTAAATATAAATTATTATTAAAATATGGATATATAATTTAATGAAGTTGAATACAAATTAATAATATTAAAAAATAGAAAATATATATATTAGAAAATGAATAAATTCTAAAATAAACAAATTAAAAAAAATAAAAATGAATAGATAATACCCAACTGTAATAATATTAAAACTAAATAAATAAAATTTAGAAATTAAAAACATAATATGTTAAATGTATCATGTTAATAAATGAAATTATCAAATGAATTATAGAATTTGAATAAATTACATAAATATTAGGTGTGTGTGTTCCAATATGAGGTTTCATTAATTAAATAAATATTTGTGTGTGTGTGTGTTTTATATAAAAATGTATTAATTATGTATATGTATGTGTGAAATAAATGTAACACACATTTGATATATGTTAAATTTAAAAATCAAATGACCTTCAATTAATGTCCATTACTCGATAAAATTAGTCAATATTTTTTATTAATATTAGTTTTTATTAATTAATCATTCTTCACTAAATATATGACTTATTTAATATAAGCCTAAATATTTTATATTAAATAAATCAAATTTTAGGATATATCATATATATTGATATATATATATATGATTATATTTCTATATTAAATTTACTAATGAATAATTATATATAAAAAAACATTTAAAAATGAATAACAAATTAATATGTTTTTAATTATTACATTTTAGTCATTCTCTGTATTGAAAATTACTATATATATTATTTATAACTATTTATTATTAATGTATGTGTGTGTTTATATATGAAATTTATTAATTTTTATTAATAATTGTTTAATTAATAAATTTTTTAATATTTTTTAATTTATTCATTTTTATTTTTTTTGTTCAATTATTAATATTTATTTATTTTTTAATTATTATAATTTATTAATTTTATATAAGTATATTTATAATATACTATTAATTTATTTTTTCACTTTATATATATGTATTTTAAATTTAATCATTTTTATTAATTATTTTTTAATTTTTTAATATTTTTTATAATTTACCCATTTTAAATTTTTATTTTCTAAATTATTTCAATTAATTAATTTAATATATCTATATTTAATATATACTATTTGTTAATTTTTATAATATATATATATATATTAAATTTATTAACATTTATTTAAATGAAAAATTAAAAAATTAAAATTTATTCATTTTTATTTTTTAATATTTCATTTTTTAACTATTTTTAATAATTTTTTTATTAGTTTGTGTAAAACAATTGGGCATATGGACTAGGTCAGGTCGCATAGGACCTGAATGGGTGTATGAATGTGGGCCAAGTCCCATAGGAAAGAAAGATTGGGCCATGTCCACATGGGTGGGGGCCCATGAACGGCTCGTATATATGTATGTAGTGTATGCGAGAGCCCATCCCTATGGCAGGCATCAGAATTTTTCATGTGACATAATTATATATAAAGAAGCGGCCTCCCTTGTGCTACTTCAATGTGGGACTTATCATGTGACTGGGACATTTATCGGTGCTAAAAATAAAGATATGATAAATGGTATATTTTATCAGCACATTTTTTACACTTATAAAAGGGATTCCTTATGAGTTATTTTTTTCACTGATAATGGAATATTTTATGATGGATTTTTTCTAGCACTGATAAATGTTAGTGTTGTATATTGTTTGCTTTGTATTAGTGCATGGATCTATACCGAACTTAATGTTCGATCCTTCTGAGCTATTCCCACAACTTAAATGTAAGGCATTCATTGATATTTTCATTGTGTGGTGATTCTATTTGATTAGGCTTGTGCCATAGTTCTTTTCTATATTATGTTTCCATGTTTATCTACATTTCTTAGTCATATTCCTATGTAAATCTCTATGAATCATTATTAGAGAATCATGATTTCACATAATTTGGTGATGTTATATGTTTGATTCATTTAAGATTATATGTTCATATATTACATCATATGTATAAATTTTATTATTGTGTGCTTTTCTTCTAATAGGATATTTCTCTCGTGCCCATGTATTCTCACATTCTTTTGATGCATCCCTTCATGATATGTTGATAATTTTTATCCAAACATAGGATTTTATCTCACCCCTAGGAATGTTTCCATTCCTATGGTTATGTAGGAAAATATTATGTTTGATGTTGGTGTTCATGTGAGTATACGTTTTTAGATAAATGACGAATATGTTGTATAATAAGTTGATTATGTATATAGTCTATAAAGACACTAAATAATTTTGTTATTACATATCTTTTATTATAAAATAAAATGAATATTCATATAAAATAATGTAATATAAATGTATTAAATGCTTCAGTCGCCTCAATCATAATTTTTACTTTACTATTTTAAAATTTAAATTAGTCGAAAACATGCATCAAATGCATAATAACATGTAAACTTTATTAACTTTTTTTTTTCTGAAAATCCAACAATTATCGATAATTGATTTATGGTATGGAGTAATTATCCTCACATAATTATTATTCATTCCATAGTTGAAATGAATTAATGATTTTATTATTATTATAAAAATGTTTTTCCCAACCATACATCACATGGTCAAAACAAAGAAGATGAGCTTAGATTGTCATAAAACCTTAATAAATTAAAATTGGTTCATTTAAGATATTTTTTAATTAACAACCTAATATTTTGAATCACATATAAGTTTGAATACACTAAAAGTGTATTTTTTTGATTTTAGAAGTCAAAAAAAGATTAAGTGGTGTGTCACATACAAAAATCCTAGGAAATGAAACTCATATGTACATGAAGGTGCATGGTTTCAATATAAAAATTATTTTTTTGTTTAAAACATGTGTCTAATGGTCACAACCTGCTAATTGATTAAAAATTGTAATTAAACACTATGAAGTCATCATTTATTGATTTGAGACTTATAATAATGAACCACACATCAGTGTAGTGCAAGGTGTAGTGAGAATGTCATGATTTTTTCCATAATAAAAAAATTTAGAATGGTCATAAAAATAATAGAACTAAGATATAATATTCAGATTGTTTTGAAGTATATAAATAAAATCACTCACTTGTTATGTGGTACCATAAGATAGTTACATGTTATTCTGATGTATGGTGTAGTCTTAATGAATAAAAGTTCATGATTTCAAGATAAAAATAATATTTCAGTTAAACATTTCATCACATAATCATGATTGAATAGTTTATCTAACATTATCAATGAAATATATGAAAATTAACATCTATTCATTTGTGGCTTTTAGTAATGAACCGCACAACATTTTTATGCATAGTATAGTCAAAATGAATAAAATTGATATTTTAAAATTGATCTCTAATTTAGTTAAGAAATATAAGAATTATTTTAATAAAATATTGATACATGTTGCAGTTAGAATGATTAAAAGTGTTTCTTTTTCAAATAAAAATGATATTTTGGTTAAAAACATTCATCATTTGTTCAAAACATAGTATATTATATTAGAAAAACATGATACGCTTATAAAACATCACCAATTGATTTTTGAAATATAGGAAAGAACCATATATATATATATATTAGTAATTCATTTTGGATACATTTAAACTAAATTAATGGAATTATGATGTTTAATTTGGTTAGAATTATATAATGTGTGTTTTTTTAATTTCTAAATTATTTAGAATTTCTTAAGTATTCTTAATAAATTAATTTTTTTTTCAATTAAAATTTTTTATGTTACATATTTCAATTAAAAGTATTTTTTATATTGGATAAAAATTTAAAAATTATTGAGTCATTAAAAAACATATCTATATATGTTCACGAATTTTAAAATGTTTTGATAAGGACTATATATATTTAATATAGTTTTTTTAAAAAATAAATTTATTTTCATATTTATTATATCAATTAAAGTATTCTTAATATCTATTATGCTTGTGATTATGTTTTATACATGTATTTTTTAAAAGAAAACTTTGTCTATATCATTGAATATTGATGCATTAGTAAGATTGATGAATTCTCAATTCTTGTTAGAACTGAGAAAGGGGACCCTTGTCAGTTCTTATTTTCCTTATGCAAAAAAGTTATTAGGAAATACAATTTTCTAGAATTAAGAAAAGGCATTATATTATAGAATATAAAGAAACATATGAACATATTGAGGAAATCATTATAACACAGTGTTAACGCACAAAATATTTTGATCAAATGTAATATTATAACAAAATGAGTATTATGAATAAAGAAGTACATATTTTTAACTAAGAGAGAACAATAAAAAATTGAAAAATAATCACATTATTATGTAAATATGAAAGAATAAATTTTATTTAATTTACCTTGTTAGGGAATAACATGTTGCTTCAATAGAGACATCACAGGTTTAATAAAAAAGGAAAAAATAAATTGATTAGTTTCCAAATAAATTTTTAAATCTGTAATTATTATTTTTTATATTTGGATTTTTATAACCATTATGTTAAAATATATTAACTAAAAATTTAATAATTAAAACCATTCAAGATGGATTATGTTATTATTAACTTTAAAATTCATAATCTCTAGAAGTGAAATACCCATATGAATTTATCAATTCATACTGAGTAGATTTTAGAAATGTTGTTAATGATTAGAAGAGGTTTCAAGAAAGATAAATAACTATGAATTTTTATTTTTGTAGGTCTTTATGAAAATATTTAAATGAGGAGATATTTTATGTTTCTCAATGCTTCATTGTACCAAAAATTACATTGATGTAATATAGCTACACTTTATACATGTAAGATCATCTACTACTTATACTATTTGGTTTAATCATTTTTATTATTCATCTCAAAAAATTGTAAAGTGTATTAATTATAATTTTCTTGTTTTAAGACAAATCATACCATATCAACCCAAGCATGGAATACATAGATATTATACCTTCTTGATAAATATTCAATATATCTCCAAACTAATCAGTCCTATGAACCGTAAAGGTATAGTGTACTTTGATACTATATATATATGAGTATCTTATTTAAGTAAAATATTCATCATCTTAAACATATTTATATACATAAGGAACCCTTCTAGACTCATCATACATAATACCCTTCTTCATAACCTAGGAAAAAAATTAAAATATAAGAATGGGTGAGATCATATTCTCAGTAAGAGTAAACATGTGATGTATCAATCAATGATTATATGTAACTATATTATGATAATAAGGGTATGATATTTGGTGATTTTCAATGGAATTTCATACCAAGTAATTCAAATTTTCTAATCATGTTTTATGTAATAAAACATTAGCATGTCATAATATTGGGAATCATCAAAAAATCATGTCAAATATGATCCATGAGTTGAAATCATAATCATATCAACATTTCATAAGCATGTGTCACTATAATATGAAAAGAAACCATATCATATGTCAATTTAAACTACTAATACAATCATATCATACTGGATTAGGCATCAATACTTATTTCTCATATCATAACGAGTTAGAAAACACCACATGTTTCCCATATCATAGTAGATCGGAATTCCCTACCTATCTTTGATAGTAGATCAAGAACATCAAATAGTTTTCCATGATTGCCTTAAACAATTTTATTCTTTTTCCAATGCATTGGAGGTCGACAATGGAACCACCCATTATATAATAAAAACCCTAATATATGTGTTCCAAAAGGTTATAAAATATTCATAATTTCATCATAGAATTACCCACGTCGTCATTTTTCATGTCGGTTCTATATAACCAATGTGAAAATATTTAATAATCAATATATTGGGTCTGTTATTTTATAACTGACGTGATATATCGATCAGGACCCATTTTTTATGTCGGTTATTTTATAACCGACGTGAAAATTGAATCTAGCACGCTTTATCATGTCAGTTATAATATAACCGACATGATAAAAGAAATCTCGGTGATTTATCACGTCAGTTATAAAAAAACCTATGTGATAAAGCTAATCTCAGGAATTTATCACATCTATTATCAAAAGAACTGATGTGATAAAGCGACATTTATCACGTAGGTTATTTTATAATTGATGTGATAAATTGTTTTCTACGTTGGTTATTAAATAACTGACGTTATAAATATTAAATTTTTTTTAACACGTCTGTTATTAAATAACTGATGTGATAAATCTTTTAAATGGTTTATCGCACCCCATATTTAGTCATTCTATCTTCTTCGATCAGGCGACCTGCGACTCGTCTCTCTCGTGCAGAAAACCTCGAAAAGATTCTTTGAAGTCGTGCCCCCCAGCCTCGTTTTTCCAACATCATTATTCATATTTATTATCATCAGATCTTCTAGGTCAATTCACAACACTCAAGTAAGCCTCACACGACTCGTTTTTAGTTTTTATTTTCGTGATGCCCTAAACTAATTTTTTGAGATGTTATTTTTCTTTGTTCATTCTATCATGGTAAGTTTCGTATTTTTAATTTATACCATGCTAAAAAAATTTCTGGCAAAATAAACCTATGGAAGAGATATCATGAAAGTTTATGACTTTTGTGTGTTCTATCATGTGTGTGTGCGCGTATAGGGGGTTTCCAAGAGGGTGGGGTCTATGCAAGTGGGTGGGGTGTCTATTGGGGTTGGGTGGGTTGTCCAGTGGGGTGGGGGTGTCCAGTGGGTGTCAAAGGGGGTGAGGTGGTGTTCATGGGGGTGCAGGGGTTGTCTAAGGGGGTTGGGGGAGTCCAAGGGGGTACGGGGGATGTCAAAGGGGGTGTGGGTGGTGTCCAGGGGGTGTGGGGGTTGTCCAAGGGGGTTGCGGTGTCCAAGGGGGTGGTGGTGGTGTCCGGGGGGGCTGAGGGGGCTGTCCAAGGGGATAGGGGTGTCTAGGGGTGGTGTCCAGGGAGGTGAGTGGGTTGTCCAAGGGGGTGGGGGTGTCCAGGGGGGCTGTCTAGAGGGGTGGGGGTTGTCCAGGGTGTGGGGGCTATCTATAGGGGTGGGGGCAGCCCAGAGGGTTCGGGGGGTTGTCTAAAGTGTTGGGGGTGTCCAGGGTGTCCATGGAGGGGGGGGGGGGTAGTCCAGGGGTGTGGGGGGGGGGGTCCAAGGGGGTGGGGGTGTCGAAGGGGGGGGGGGATGTCCAGGGGGGCTGTCCAAGGGGTGGGCCTCTATCCATAGGGTTTGGGGGGCTGTTCGGGGGGGTTGTTTAGAGGGTTGGGGTGTCTAGGGGGTCTCCAATGGGGTTAGGGGTGGGGGTGATGTCTAGGAGGGGGTGGGGGTTTCCAAGGGGGTGGGGGTGTCTAGATTGGTGGGGGATGTCCAGAGGGGTGGGGGCTATCCAGAGGGGTGGGGGTTGTCCAAGGGGGGGTGTGTCCAGGGGGTGTCCAAGGGGGTGGGGTGGTGTCCAAGGGGGTAGTGGTGTCCAGGGGATGTCCAAGGGGTGAGGGTGGTGTCCAGGGGGGTGGGGGTGTCCAGGGGCATCAAATGGGGTTGGGGTGGTGTCTAGGGGGTGCGGGGGTTGTCCAAGGGGATTGGGGTGTCCAAGGGGGTGTGGGGGATGTCAAAGGTGGTGGGGTGGTGTTTGGGGGGGGGGGGTTGTCCAAGGGGTTGGGGTGTCCAAGGGGTGGGGGTGGGAGGTGGTGTCCATGGGGTGTGGGGGATGTCTAAGGGGATTGGGGTGTACAGGGGGGTGGGGGTGGTGTCCATGGAGGTGAGTGGGATGTCCAAGGGGGTGGGGGTGTCTAAGGTGTGGGGGCTATCTAGAGGGGTGGGGGCAATCCATGGGTGGAGGTGGTGTCTAGGGGGTGGGCTGGTGTCCAAGGGGGTGGTGGTGTTATCCAAGAGGGTAGGGGTTTCCAGGGGGTGGGGGTGGTGTCCAAGGGGTGGGGTGGTGTCCAGGGGGTTGGGGGGCTATCTAGAGGGGTGGGGGGTTGTCCAGAGGTTTTAAATTGTTAGGATCTGTGGAATTTTCAGTAGTAAATGTATACATATTTTAATATTTATACTCCATATTTCTTTTTTACGGAAGGGAGAATTTGGTATGCAGTTTCACCAGGATGCATTCTTTGTGAACCTTAATAAGAAAGGATCCAAGATGAATTTAAAACTATTATATAAAACTATATTTTCTTTTTAAAATCATTTTCAAGCATATTTTTTAAAATACGCATAGAATTGTTTTATGTTTCAAAATTATTTTACATTCAAATTATGATATTTTTCATATAAACATATATTTTTCTTATCTTAAATAGATGTGTAATTTTGATATTTGTTATAGATAATAATGAGTCGAAGTTGGATTACGACACAGCAAATGAGTAATGAATATGAGGAATGTATTGATGCCTTTTTGGAATTTTCTAAACAAAATATACCAAGCAGTGACATTTTTTATATCCATGCCTGAAATGTTTGAATATGAAGAATTTTAAAAGTAGAGAGATAAAAGACCATCTGATTTATCATGGTTTTAATCCGAGTTACAGCCCTTGGATTTGGCATGGTGAAATTGGACGGAATGTCAGATCTAATAATGATGATGATTTGTAATATGGTAACTCTGATGGAATTGAAGAAATGATTTTTCATATTACATCAGAACAAATTGAGATAGAACTGACAGTTGTGCATCTATATGGTGATGTTGAAAACCCATTGTATCCTGGTTATACAGATTTTATGGTTTTGTCGGCGGTGTTAATATTGATTAACCTGAAGTCAAAACATGGATGGAGTGATAGAAGTTTTACATAGCTACTACAACTGATGAAAGACATTATTCCAAAAGATAACAATCTTCCAGATTCACATTATAAGGCCAAGAAAATATTATGCCCGATGGGATTAGGATACAAGAAAATACATGCCTATTCGAATGATTTTATGATATATATGAAGGAATATGAATTTCTATCAAAGTGTCTTAAATGTGGGACATAACAGTATAAGGTGAAAGAAAAATCACAGGCAGATGTAGATATTACAAAGATCCCTTCCAAGTTATTTTGGTATCTTCCTATAATTCATCGTTTCAAACGTTTATTAGTTAATTCACATGATGAAAAAAGGTTAAGATGGAATTCTTATGAGCAGATATGAGATGGGAAAATACGTCATCCAGCTGATTGTCCACAATGGAAGAAAATTGGTGAGCTGTATCCTATATTTGGAAATGAAATTTGAAATCTCAGACTAGGGTTGTACACAGATGGAATGAATCCAAACCGAACCCTCAGTAACACACATAGTTCATGGCCTATTTTATTGGTAATTCACAACCTCTCTCCTGAAGTTTGTATAAAGCGCAAATATTTCATGTTGAGTATAATGATCTCTGGTCTGAAGAAACTTAAAAATGATATTGACGTTTTTTTGTCACCATTGAATGATTATTTGAAACTGTTATGGGAGGATGGTATTAGGGTGTATTATTCTTATAAAATGGAATATTTTCAACTGCATGCAGTGCTTATGTTCACTATAAATGACTTCCCAACATATAGAACTTTGTCTGGATACAATGTTAAAGGGCATAAAGCATGTCCAATTTGAGAACAACAGCCTTAATATTGTCAATTTCATCTTTGGAGGAAAGTAGTATACATGGGTCATCAGAAGTTTTTTCATATGGATCACCCTTATAGAAGACTAAAAAAGGCATTCAATGGATCACATGAAATTGATATTACTCCAAACCTTTATCCCATTATCTATATTTTGGGAGGGTGGAAAACCATGATATGACATTGGAAAAGGCATAGAAATCTGGTAATGATAGACATATTTGGAAGAAAAGTTCAATATTTTTTGAGCAACCATATTGGAGATATCATGAAGTTAAACATAATATTGATGTCATGCATCTATAAAAGAATAAATGTGATAGTTTGATTGGAACATTGCTATATATTGAAAGAAAGAAAAAATATGGGTTTCATGCAATATTATACTTACTATCAATGGGAATACGTTTAGAGTTAGTCTCACTCCTAATGGAAGATGAACATTTCTTCCCCCGACTTTTCATACATTATCCAAGAGGGAGAAAATTAGCTTTTGTTAGTATATTCATGATATCAAAGTACCTCAAGGATATTATTCAAATGTAAAAAAATTTGTCTCATTGAAGGACTTGAAGTTTATAGGTATTAAATATCATGATTGTCACATCATGATGAAACAACTTCTACTAGTTTCATTGCATGGAATATTGCCCATCTGTGTCAGAAATACTATAATGAAGTTATGTTATTTTTTCAATTCAATTTGTAATAAGGTGATTTATGTGAATGCTTTGAACATTTTGGAACAGGATGCAATATGTATACTTTGTAAATTGGAAATATATTTTCCTCCAACTTTTTTTTGATAAAATGGTGCATTTAATGATTCATATGGTTCGAGAAATAAAGCATTGTGGACGTATATATCTTCATTGGATGTATCATTTTGAAAGGTATATGAAAATATTAAAGGGGTATGTTTAGAATCCATATCGACCTGAAGCCTCCATTATTGAAAAGTATATTTATGAGGAGGTTTCAGAGTTTTGTACAAGCTACTTGGCTGCGTCTCAGAACATAGGTTTGCCTCCATCTCACCATGAACGATTTAATAATGAGAGAAAGGGGATTCATGGCTTGAATGTCAAATCATTGTCAGCTGAACAAATGAAGAATTTAGAATTATACATCTTGAATAACATAGCTAATGCTAAACCGTACATCACATTGCATATTAATGAGTTGAAAAAATGTCATCCAAAGAAGAAAACAATGTGGAATTTGAATGAGTACAACAAATATTTTTTTTCATGGTTTAAAAACACCTTTCTTGGTAGATCAGATGTATCAGAGACATTAAAATGGGTAGTGGGTGGTCCATGTTTAAATGTGATAACATGGTCCGGTTATAACATTAATGGCTATACATTTCATGCAAAAGCTCAGGACAAAAAAAGTGCAGTTCAGAATAGTGGTGTATTGCTGTTTGTAGAAGCAATACATTTTTTGAATGCTAAAGACAAAACCCCAATTTTTGCATCTAGTACATATTATGGAGTGATTGAAGAAATATGGGAGGTTGATTACTTTAAAATTTAATTTCTTGTTTTTGAACCGTAATTGGTTTATCGGTAACAACAGTGTTAGACATGATGAATTTGGAATTACAGTTGTTAATATAAATAGATTGGATGACATAGATGATTCTTTTATAATGGAAACACATGAAAAAAATCTATGGAGTAGATCAATCAGACATGCAGTGGGCTGTTGTTTTACAATGGAAAAAACAATATGTTGGTGAGGATGAACTTTGATGAAGATGTTGATTCATATGAGATCCCTACTTCCATGGAAAGATTAATAGAACATAATGATGAGCATGTTGAATACATGGTTTGTGCCATAAGGAATGATCAAGACAAAAGAATTTGGGGAAACAATCCATTTTTACCTTTCTAAAATTACAGGTAACATTTGTTTATTTCTTGTTTACATTTATTATTTTCATAAAATGTTAGATATTGTAAGTTTTTTGTTTATTAAAACATGTATTGAGACAAATAAGTATAAATTTTTGTTTGTTTAAATCATGTTTAGTTTACTTTATAATGTTTACCATTACATAAATTATGTATCTATTTTTTTTGTTCAATGACAATTAATTTTCCATTTTTACCATTTTTACCAAGTTTACCATGTTTATCATGTTTACCATCTTTACCATCTTCACCATTTTTTAATATTATTACCATATTAACCATGTTTACTACTATGTAACTTAGTAAAAAATTATTTTATATTTACATTAGTATTGTAATATTTGAATTTTTATATTTGTGAACTAAGGTTTTTTTTGAAAGATAAGGACAGATCAATCATTTGATCAACGACATGATTCTGGATATGAGAATATCGGTCATACCTCTGTGGAGGAACATTCACATGCTCCTCCTGATGTTCCCCAATATTCCTCATGTGCTCCCATTACGCAAAGGAGTTCAAGATTTGGTAAGTGTGGGTGCACACGTTTACCAAAATTATCACTTGCCCATATGTTGGATCATAGGATAATCATTGATTTTTATGAGGATGATATTCCTAGAGGTTCAAATGCAGAAGATTTTAAGAGTTTTGTATCAACTTAGGGTAAGAGAAAAGTAAGCATTTTATATGATGACTGGAGAAGTGTGGACAAAGCAATAATCTCTCAGTTATGGGAGACTATTTTGGTAAGATATGTTTCTATTGTTTGACTATTATTTAAATGTTTCTATTATATATAATATGTTTAACCTCTTCTTTATTATATGAAATTTGATATTCCTAACACTGGAGGAGTCAGGAAGAAATTATTATCGATGGCTTCTAGGAGAAGAAGGGATTTAAAATAAACCCTCTCATTTGATTTCATTTTTGGTCATAGTAGTCATGACAATCCATTCCATATATATCCTTTCATAGATGAAGAAACATGGAGATAGTTTGTTGAAAGTAGAAGAAAAGATTCATTTTTGGTAAGGGAAATGTAAACTTTTATAATCATTCTTATATAAATGATCTTATTAATGTTTTGTTAATGATTTCTTATTCTTCATTTACAACAAAAAAGTAAATCTCATCAAGATATCCAATCTAAAAATATATACCCTCATAGTTTATCTTGGGGAGGGTATACATTATTGGAAGAAGAAATGATGGTGCAAAAATTACAAAAACTAAGAGTTGAGTCTTCAAGCTTTGGAGAGGTGGACCCTCCATCCCCTCCATCTAGACATGAAAAATGGAAGAGAGCTCAGATGGAAAAAAGGGGAAATATCTTTCAGAAGATTTGAGAATCGTAACTGAGAGGACTATAAGATATCTATTTTATTAATTTAAGTTAACTATATTCTTCATATAATTTAAATCATTACAGAAATTTTCAATTAATTAATACATGATTCTCTTGAGGAGCAGAGCTCACACGGGGTATTTACGACTGCTGGGTGGCAAGATATTTTATCTAAAACATTGGGAAATCTTGAACATCTTGGTCATTTACAAGGATATCTGATAGGTGTATCGGTAAAAAAAGTGTTGCCACGTTATTCAACTTCTTACGTTGAGGGTGTTTATAAAAAATAGAATCCTTGGATGCTGAAGTTCATAATATTAATGTGACTATTGAGGAAAATATTAGAGCATCGGTACAGTCTATGTTTGGAGACATGCAAAGTCAATTTCAGACTGCAACTCCAAATCCTCCACCTCCCCCTACAGACTCCATTATTTATCCACCACCTCCGCCAGTATCTCCCACTCCCCCACCTCAACCTGTAGACCCCATTTTTTATCCTACTCCTCTGCCACAACTTCCTACTTATTGCGAGTTGTATGTTGATTATCATCAGTATCATATAGTTTCATATGGTCTGGTATATTGTATGGGATATATAGTTCATCACCAACAATTAGTGGTATAGAATCATAGGGTCACTGTACAGGATATTATAGATAGATCAGATCGAGTACCATTACCTACAGATGAGGTGACGACAGTTGGACATAGTATCAGCCATTTTTTAATTTGGACATCCAGACTTCTGTGACTCATTACTATACAGGTATGTATGTTATATATTTTATTTTATTTTTTTATTTACATATTTTTTATCATTTTAAAACTAAATATTTTTCTATTTATTTTTATAGGAAAACTTTAAGGGTAAAGAAATATTGTATAGACAACAACATAGACAAATGGATATGACATCATATACATATTCTATTAGTCTTGATAGATTTTCAAGATAATGAAATTTGTTGGAGGATAATTATGAGTTTCTAATGTAATCTCATGTTTGTAGATGTGCAATAACTATGGGGATTGTGAAAACTGATATCATGGAGCTTGTTACAGGAGATAAGTTTGGAATCAATGTGGTGCAAATTTTTTCCATGTAAGTATAAACACCTTTTCCCTGTGTTATATTTATTAAAATTATATACTTATGTCTGTTTTGTATTAGGTATATTTATAACATTTTTGAGAAGAATGAGCGGATAGATGTATATGGATTCATCGACCTGCATTTGATTTCCCCTGAAGCATGTGAATTGGATGGAGAACAAAGAATGCTTTATATTGTAGAAATATTTGAACAGAATATAGTAACACAATATTGGATGATCCCTTTTTGTGAGAGGTATGAAACACATCTATCTCAAAGAGTTTATTATCTTTTCACAGAAAAAACCACTAACCTTAAATTTTCTATTATCAGTTATCATTGGATGTTAGGTGTTTTTTCCCAAGGGAGAAAACACGTTATTGGTTATGCTCTGTCTATGGCGATGTGTGGGATATTTTTAAATTTTTTTTGGAAAAGTATGTTTCAATTTTTCAATAGTTTTATATATTATAATGAATTTTAAATTTATTTCATTCGTATTATTTTCTAACAGGGTATGGGTCTACTTTCAAAAAAACACAAAGAAAAGAAGTGTGAACATCAAATATGTAAATGTAAAGGCAAATATTCATTTATAATTTATACTTTTTGATTTATTACATAAAAATAATATATTGAATTTACACTCATTCAAACTGAATTGTCATGAACAACAAGGCATCATTGAATATAGATATTATATGTTAATATTTATGTATGAAATAATAACAACTGGAACAATTGTGATCTTTGACCTGGTAAGATTTACTTTTAAACTTTTCTATAATATTTAATTTGATTTATTCATTATACACGTTAACTAATATCATTTTAATTTGTAGCTATTTGATGACCCTCAACCATATAGTTATCAATACATCAAACACATACATGTAGAATGGTCAAATTGTTTTACAGGTTTGATTGAATTTTAGTTGTTTGTAGTCTAAAATGTAATTTTTAATATTTTCATTGTAATTGTGTATTTGGTAGTCGTTTAGGTTGGATTTAGTTTTTTTTAATTTGACATTGAAGTTTTGAATGTTATATATGTGAATGTTTAATTTTTCTCTACTTCTTGTTTTGGTCTACTCATGATGGTTTTTCTAGTATGGATTCTGGTCTAGCTGGAGGGTTTCTAAGGGTGTGGGGGGGTGTCCAGTGGGGTGGGGGTATACAGGGGTGTGGGAGGGATGTTTGGTGGGGGAGGGTGTGTTGGGTGTCCATGAGAGTGGGGGGGGGGGCAGTCCATGGGTGGGAGTGTTTCCAGGAATGTGGGAGGGATGTCCAGGGGAGTGGGGGTTGTCCATGGGGTGTCTAGGGGTGTGGGGTGTCATGTGGGGTGAGGGGGGTTTCCAGGGGTCTGGGAGGGATGTCCCATGGGGTGTATAGGGGTTCGAGGGTGTGTCTAGTGGGGTGGGGGTATCCATGGGTGTGGGAGGCTATCTGATGGGTTAGGGGTGTTCTGGGTGTCCATGAGAATTGGGGGGGGGGGCATTCCAGTGGTGGGAACATTTCTAGGACAGTGGGAGGGTTGTCCAGGGGGGTGGGGGATGCTCATTGGGTGGCCAGGGGTGTGGGGGTCTCCTGTGGGGTGAGGGGGGTTTCCATGGGTGTGGGAGGGTTGTCCAGTTGGGTGGGGGTGTCCACGGTGTCCATGGGGATGGGGGGGAAGTCTAGGGGGTGGGAGAGGAGGCGCCACCATCCCTCAGGGGGCTGAACGTCGTTGGAAGGTACTCATCACTCACACATGTGAATCTTGAGCTCTCAAAATATTTCCCCAATACTTTCTTCCCCTGTAAACATCATTCATTCTATCACTTTAATGACAGTATAACTATGAGAAATGCCGTAATGTGTGACTAAAATACATATATCTTCGCTATGGCAATCTCCCGGATCTTGCGGGACTGAAAATGATGCTCCCAAGGCTTCCCATATGATGGCTAAAACGACGTTAACAAAAAGATCATTGGTGGGAAGAGGGTGTCGGTTCAGTTGGTGGAAAGGGGCGTAGAGAATACAACTATGATGATCCTAAATATACCCAACATGTATATGTAATTAACTATTTAGTTTCCCAAATTATATGATTTAACAAATATAGGGCTATTTGTGTGTTTTTTGTCTCCCCCATGCAATGTTGGTCCAGGAACATTACCATAATATCCCTTCTGTCACAAAAAAAACACACAAACAACCCTATATTTGTTCAATAATCTAATTTGGGAAACTAAACAGTCATGTGTACTTGTTGGGTATATTACAGATCATTGTAGTTGTCTTCTCCATGTACCTCTCCACCAACTGAACTGGTGCCCACTTCCCACCGTCGGGCTTTTGTTAACATCGTTTCAGGTGTATCATGGGCAGCCTTGGGGGAATCATTTATAGTATCACAAGGTCCGGGAGATTTCCACTACCAAGATCCAGGTATTTTAGTCACACATGATGGTGTTTTCCCCTGGTTATACTGTCATCAAAGTGATAGAATGAATGATGTTTACAGGGGAATAAATCATTGGTGAAACATTTTGAGAGCTCAAGCTTCACATCTGAGAGTGATGAGTACCTTCCAGCGGTGTTCAGTCTCCCGAGGGATAGTGGTGCCTCCTCTCCCAACACCAGTTGTCCAGGGGCCGTCTAGGGGGTGGGGCAGTCTTGGGGTGTGGGGGTGTCTAGGGGTTTGGTGGGGGTTGTCCAATGGGGGGGGGGGGGGGGTTCTGGTCTGGTTTTGGTGGGGTTTTGGTCTATTTTTGGTCTGGGGTGTCTAGTGAGGTGGGGGTGGTGTCCAGGGGTGTGGTGGTGGTTGTCCAGTGGGGTGGGAGGGTGGGAGGGTGGGAGGGATTTCCAGGAGGGTGGGAGGGATGTCCAGGCGAGTGGGGGATGTCTAGGGGTGTCCAGTGGTGTGGGGGGGGGGTAGTCCAGTGGGGTGGGTGTATCTAGGGGTGTGGGAGGGCTGTCCAGGGGTGTGGGAGTGTTTTCCAGGGGTGGGGGTCTCCATGAGGGTGGGCGGTTGTCCAGGGGAGTGGGGGGTTGTCTAGGGGTGGGGGCAGTCCAGGGGTGTGGGGGTGTCCAGGGTGTGGTGGGGGTTGTCCAATGGGGTGGGGGTGTCTATGGGTGTGGTGGGGGATGAGGGTGTCCAGAAGGGTGGGAGGGATGCCCATGCGAGTGGGGGGATGTCCAGGGGGTGTCCATTGGTGTGTGTGTGGGGGGGGGTATTACAGTGGGGTGAGGGGGGGTCTAGGGGAGTGCTTTCCAGTGGGGTGTGGGGGTGTCCAGGAGGGTGGGGGTCTAGGGGTTTGGGAGGGTTGTCTAGGGGTGTGGGAGTGATGTCTAGGGGGTGGGGGTGTCTAGGAGGGTGTGGGTTGTCCAGGGCTATGGGTGGTTATCCAGGGGGTGGGGTAGTCTAGGGGTGTGGGGGTGTCTAGGGGTGTGGTCGGGGCTGTCCAGTGGGGTGGGTTGGGGGTTCTAGGGGTGTGGGAGGGCTGTCCAGGGGTGTGGGAGTGATGTATAGGGGGTGAGGTGTCTATGGGGTGGGGGTTGTCCAGATGTGTGTGGGCGATTCAACAGGTGGGGGCGGTCCCGGGGTGTGGGGGTGTCTAGCGGTGTGGTGGTGGTTGTCCAGTGGTGTGGGGGGGTTCTTGGGGTGTGGGAGGGATGTCCAAGGGTGTGGGAGTGTTGTCCAGGGGGTGGGGGTGTCTAGGAGGGTGGGGGTTTCCAGGGCTGTGGGGGCTGTCCAGGGGGTGGGGATAGTCCAGGGGTGTGGGGTGTCCAGGGGTGTGGTGGGGTTGTCCAGTGGTATGGGGGGTTTCTAGGGGTGTGGGAGGGCTGTCCAGGGGTGTGGGAGTGTTGTACAGGGGTTGGGGTGTCCAGTAGGGTGGGGGTTGTCCAAGTGTGTGGGGGTGTTTTCTAGGGGTGGTGGCAATCCATGTGTGCGGGGGGGTGTCTAGGGGTGTGGTGGGGGCTATCTAGTGGTGTGCGGGGGTTCTTGTCGGGTATTGGTCTGTTTTTTGGTCTGGGGGTGTCCAGTGGGGTGGGGGTGTCCGGGGGTGTGGTGGGGGGTTCTGGTCTGTTTTTGGTCGGGTTTTGGTATGTTTTTTGTCTATTTCAGGTCTTTTGGCAGGGCATAGTGGTGGTTGATCGGATGTGGGGTTTGTCCAGTGGGGTGGGGGTGTTCTGGTCTATTTTTTTGGTCTGTTTTTGGTATGTTTTTTGTCTGTTTTAGGTCTTTTGGCAGGGCATAGTAGTGGGTGATTGGTTTTATTTAAATAATTTTTTTTACATTGTTTTTTTATAACCGACGTAAAAACTACATTGGGATTAGTTTTAATGTCATTTATTTGGAAACCAGCGTAATAAATGCATGGGAAAAGGTTTTTTCATCGGTTATTTCATAACTAACATAATAAAGGGAAATGAATAGATTTTTATGTCAGTTATTTTATAACCGACATAGTAGATATGTTTTAACATTGGTTACTATTTAACAGACATATGAAACCGCTTGTCTAACAGATTTATCACATTGGTTATGAAAATAACTGATGTGATAAATGCTCCAGAGGAGTGATTTATGACGTTGGTTATATAATAACCGATGTTAAAGAGTATATACCATATCGGTTATTAAATAACCAATGTAATAAACCCCGACTCTGAAGCATTTTTCACGTCGGGTTTTTATCAACCGACGTGAAAAACACTTCGGATTTGTGTTCTTTACGTCAGTTGTAAAATAACTGACCTAAAAACCAATGTTTATTACATATCTTGTAATAACGTTGGCCAAAAATCGATGTAAAAAATAAAAAATAATCGTCGTAAAAAATGTTTTCTCTACTATTTCTAGGTTTCATTAACATTTCATTATCACATAACTGTAATCCATATTTAGAGAGAACATGTATGGTATAAATGTTCGAATAATATTATAAGGGTATTTTTATTCAATATAATGATCCTTTAATGATTTTATGATTCATTATCACATAACTATAATCCATATTTAGAGAGAACATGTATGGTATCAATATATATTATCCCTAATAAATCATAAAATCATTAAAGGATATTTATATTGATTAAAAATACCCTTAAAATATTATTCAAACATTTATTTGAAAACACTAGAAAATATCATTTTCCTTTCATAACATTCTCGCTAAAAATTACAAAAATATTAAGAAAAAAAATTATTTGAAAATAAACTTATAAATAATTAGAGGATTATTAGATGAAAATATTGGTCATTATGGTGGGAAAACATGTTCATGTTGTACATGTTAAAAACATTCTTTTCACACTTTTGTAAAAATTATAAAAATGACTTGGTTCGAAATATTTTAGAATGATTTATTTAAAAAACATTATAAATAAATAAAAATGTATTGAAAATAAAATTTTAAAAAAATCCATCTATATTTAATAATTATATTAGGAAATTTTGAATATTATGGATATTGAATAAAAGTTTCATCAACCAAATAAGAAATAAGGATGGATTTTCTTCAAAATATATTCATTATCATATTAAGTACCAAAGAGAGATAAATGGATCTAATACTTGAAAATTTTTTAATTAACCAATGGAGAATAAAATTTATTGTTTTCAAAATAAAATATCTATAAAATTTCCCTCAATGAATTATTTTTCTTGTACAATTCTGAAAAGAAATGAGATCATGACATAAACACATACAGCTTTGGTAACTTTTGAATCATAACCCCATTGAAATAAATAACTTTAAATGATAACTTAAATAAAATTAATATAAATTTATTCATTATTTATCATATAATAGGTGTATTATATACACCACATGACAAAACAAGTAGAGAATATGGCATATGTTTCACAGAAAAAAAAAGCGATATAAGAAACCCTTACCTTAAATCATATTTTACTATGTATGTATTCAAAACTACTATATAATGAATATAAATATATTATGAATATATTAAATGACCATTAAAATATATACCATACCCTATATTATTTACTTATAACATATTATCACCCAACTATTAACTATACTCTATAAAAATCATTGTTATAGGTAATAATTGCTTCTTTTTTCATGCATGTTTCGATTCAGAAGCCTTGGACCTTATAATTTGATCATAGTTTAATCAAATATATAATGCTAATAATTTAATTAGTATCACATAAAATCATTATATGTGCATTTATAAATATTCATATAAATCAAATATGAAAAATGAATTGCATCACTTTTTGGAGATGATAGGTCATACATACGTAAGAGTGAAGTTTCCACAGTTCTATAGATTTACAGAAAGATAAATAAATAGAAATTAACCTTTAATGAAATATATTAATTTAAAAAACACAATATATATTAAAAAAATTATCATATATCCATACATATTATGCGGTGATGAAAAATTAAATGGATCGCTTCATGGAGGTGGTAGTCCACATGTACACACGAGCGGTGTTTTATTTTCCCATGGGATAGGAATTATGAGGATAATGGTTGTTACATCATCTTAATAATTATTATTTATATTAATTATACTCAAATAATTATTTTATAATGTATAAAAGATATTAAAAATAGGTATAAGATGAAATAAAATTTAAGGTACTATGTTAAGAGTTATACTTATTCATTGAGAAGCCTTTATTTCATTACACTTTAATCCTTGAAAGGATATTATTTTGGAAAGAATAGTGCATATAAGACGTGGGTAATGAATCTAGGATGGTATTAGGGTATTTATTAGCTGATATAGAGTGGTCAAACATTTTGAATAACGGAGGAGAGTATGTTCACTTTTATAAGAAATCGGAGAGGCTCCCTTAGAATTACTGAATGTATTAAATTAATATAAATTAATTTTCATGTTCAATTGGAAAAATTGATGAATCATGAATATAGGATGATTATAATTATAAATAATTATCCAATAATATTTCGAAAATTTTAGGTTATTCTTTTTAACTCTTATCTCATCATTTTAACCACATTGACCCTTTTGAGGATGACCATGATATCAAAGTTTTTACCACAATAGTGGTAATGAAAGTTATAATAAAAGAAAAAGTGAACCATAAGTGGAACATTATTTATATGATAGGTTGTTTCAGATTCAAATATCCAATGATATTATTTTTTGACTTTAAAAACGTTTTCTAAAATATTATTTAACATAAAATTCTATAAAAAATAGTTTTTGGGACTATTAACATTGTTTGAATTTATATACAAAAATATAGAAATGGAATTAAAATAAAAATTGAAAAAAAAACAGATATAATATTTAATTTTTATCTAAAAAATTCATGTAACAAAATAAATCCATGAAATTTTATTACTTTAAATAATTTTAAAATCATTTATTTTATTTTCCTTTTACTTCAACATGTAACGCGTATATGTTAAATAAGAATTTTAGGTTATTATTCTATCAATAAAAAATAAAAATAAATTTCCATGATAAAAATAATTCATTAATATTTTAAATAAATAATTATAAATGAATATAACCTCTTTTTATCTTAATTAAAAAATATTAGAGATATTAAAACAAAGAGAGTGACATTTTTTATATATTCATTATGTAAAATAATATTAAGGTCATTATTAAAGTCAATTGGTAAGAAATTGCCAAATATTTTAATAGATGATGATTATTGTCAGCATAATCCAATCTAATAAACGGAATTCCCATTTTATAAATATTTCTAGTCCATAAAACATTGTTTTAACACTTTTTTCTATTTTTCCTTTATCGAGGTGACAAATATTTACCATAGTTACTATTCACAATAACGAAAAATTAAAGAGGCCTATTTTTTGGTTGTGTGTTGACCCAAAAATTTCATTAATTTAATTTTGATTTTGATTCTCACAAGAATATATATCTCTGTTGCTAATGAAGTTACTTTAAGTAAATTTCATCATAATAATCATTTTAGTAATTGATTTATTTTGGAAACATTTTATCAGAATTTAAACATGTGAAAGGTTATATGATTTATCAATGTATAAGTATTCTACATGTGCTTATAATAATTATGGAATAATTGTTTATACCCTGTGTTGTATTCTAGATGTGTCTATAATAAGTATAGATACACTATTTATAACTTTTGTTTTAAGCGGCATGTATGGTTTGCGTACCCTACATTGAGAAAGAACTTATGGATCAAGAACCCGATCTCTAGAAGAAACCCTACATTTTAGGAAACAATGTATAGATCATTATCCCTATATTTTTAATCAATTTCACATTCTCAACTATAATTTTGAATTTTATCTCTATATAGAGAATCCCAACGTTTTACTTGGTTAAATTCACAGTTTTGAATTATTTATTATTTCTGCATTTTCAACAATGAACTCACTCAAATTAAATATCTATTTTAATATATTTAAATACTAATTAAAAGGGTCATATAAAATAGATTAATTTTTTTCCAATTTCTAAGGTATGTTATGATTTTTTTTGAACATTTCAAATTCCGTTAATATTGATTTATCATGCGATATTTTTGGAGTTGTTTGACCTGATTAAAATCTTCCCCCATATTAAATACAGAGAGATTATACTTATAAAGATACTTAGGTGTCTTCAAAAATAATAATGTGTGGTAATATATAGATATACACATTAGAGACATATAAATTTTTATTTTTATCTAGTTGATTGACATGACCCTTATTGCTTATGTATTTCATTGTTAATCTTTGGTTGCAGTTTGACAAAGAACTTATCAGAGCTACACTATAGATAAATACAGTTTTGATCTTCTTCATAGTTTTTTCTATACTAATGTTTAGATAAATATTGTTTGACATTGAATAATATTTCTATACTATGCTTTATTGATGATCATTTACATCTGTTAGTTTCTTCTGCAACTATGAGATAAACCAGTATTCAACCTCTTAATCGTAATCTATTTACTATTGAATTGTTGACTATTAGTACTCTATTGTAGTTACTTTTCAGCTTCTCATAATAAGTTATAGATATTTTGGTTTCCTATAGAATAACTAAAAGGCTCTATGAAATATTTTCTTAAAGTTTTCAACTACCTACACTAAGTTTTATAGGACTCCGTATAAGAGGACCCACTAGTCAAAATCACTAAGTTCGTGAAGATAGCATTTGCGATGTAGACATGGGGATTACGATACCCCAAACCACTATAAATATTCATGTTATTTTATTTATATATTTTAATTTGTTTTATTATCTTTAAGAGAGAATGAAATTGTAATTCCCCGACCACAGAAGCCCCGAGTCGGTTCATTATTACATATCATTGGTATGATCACAAAAGATCAAATCTTGAAAGACCGATTCGTTTAGTGGCATTGGAAGTACTAGATACATTCATAAGGTTTACATTACATCAAAAAATGAAAAACTACAACAACATTGTCTCCATAGAAAACACTGGGATCCCATAGACTATCCCTGCAGATAAGTCATAATATAATTCTTCGCATCCTGGGAAAAATAAAACATAGAAAAGGGGTGAGCTTAGATGCTCAGTAAGGATAACAATATACCAAAAACATTCATAAATAATCCTAATAATTTAAGGCAATCTATATAACTAAAAAAATCATTTTCAACATAAAATTAATCATAATATAAAAAATATAAATCAAAATAATTCCATTTACTTACTCACATGGATATTCTACTAAGTCGAATAATCACATGCAATATCAATAACCACTTTCATAATGATATAATGAATCATGCCAGACTTTCATAACCACATAGTGAAAGACTTGTGCCAAGACTACAAATAATATTTTTTTCAAGGCCTTGTTCCAAGAAACAAGTCTGTCTCATGAGACCTACCGATGTATTGAGGAGCGATAGCGAGCTACACCTGTCACTTACTAAGTCTAATGCACTCCTCATATGAAAAGGTTTAAACATAACATAAACATTTGTATTAAAACTAGCAAATGAAATGTAAATAATTTATCCATAAACCATGAATGGTATGAAATAACACATCCACAGTCATAGATATCACAAAACCTTCAATAAAATATGGATGTTTTGTATCATAATAAATCAACTTCAAACAAACTTAAAATCCATCAAAGGATGTTGACATAGATGAAATCAAACCCTTTTTAGAAAAATATCTTTTCTATTTTGAAATCATTTAAAAGTCACATAATTATAAAAGTAAACAATTATATTAGAAAATATTCTTATAAGCTTGTAAGGGAAGCTTCAACAATGTTATAATGGTGGAAAATAGTTGCACCCGCCGTATAAGTTAAAAAAATACATTCTTACCTTAATTTTGTCGAAAAGTTTATAAAGGACCTTGTTTGGAAAATGATAGAAGGATTCCTTTATAAACATCTTATAAAATCCAAAAAAGGTTATAAATGAATTTATCTAGTTGTCTACAAAAATAGTAAGAATTTTTTGAAATACATTTTTAAGAAACATGGATGTGGATGATAAAGAGGTCCCAGTAGATAATTACATATAAAAACAACCTCGGATAATGAAGAGATTTTGAGATTAAACCTTACATTGTACTTTTCCTTGGAAGAGGGTAAGTTAACCTCCTGTATAATGATGAAATAATTTTTATTAAATTATACAATAATCATATACATTAATATGATTTCATATATGATATTTTAACATTTCTTTGTTAATAATATATTAGTATTATCGTCGTTTCGGGTGTCGATTCATTTTCTTTTATATGCTTTGTTACGTAAGTAATGTTTTTTGTGGATAGGATGTATCTTATTCACATTAATAATGATATTAAGTCTTTAAACATTATTTTTAATCATCTAATTAAATTATTCTTGAATGGATACGATGGGGAATGAATGTCATCAGGTTCATGGAGACGGTAATCCGTACGTATGTACGAGCGATAATATAATTCTTTTGATATTAAAATAATATATAATTCGATGGTATATAATATATATAGAATCATTGTCATGTTATATTTATTATTTAAATCAATTACACATCATTATTATACCCATCCAAATAAGAATGTATTGAATAACAACTACGCCACGACGTGAAGACGGTAAGTCGTACGTACGCACGTATGGTGACATGTCATTCAAAGGATGGATAGAATAATGAATACGGATGTACCATATTTATAATAACATCACATTATATAGAAGATACTGTATTTATTATTTTATAATGGATATAACAAAGAAATAGGAAGTGTAAGAAGAAAGGAACTTGAAAGAGGTGATGAAATATTTACCTCTTGTTCTGGTTCGTCCTATTTATTTGATCAAAAGGGCTCTTTAGGATGGCATTCTGACAAATTTAAGGACTCTAAGATTAAGGTAGGACAGTTGAGAGGGTATTTGGGTATGTCTTGGCCGATAAAAATGGCTTTGAAGGTGTGAATTAAAGGGAAGGGGGAGTTCCCTTTTATAAGAGGGGTGAGGGGCACCTTAGGAAAATCAAGAAATATTATTTTATAATAAATTCATTATCTGTTTATAATGACTCAAAATTAAATTATTTAAAGTATAAGGTGTTTATGGGTCTAAAACCACTCAACCAATATGTTTTAGACAGGTTTGGGTCACTATATTAACTTTATATTTTAGATTTAACTCTTAGTTAAATATTTTGATATTTACCATGTCTCTTTGTATTTTTATATTATATGGTTAATAAACAAACTATATACTTCTAAGGGAACCCCAAGTGGTTCATTAACGATACAACAATAATTATATAATTCCTTTGGCCGAACCTTAGAATTTTAGGAATAGAATATCAATTAATAATATATTATTTGTTTTAAAAACTCTTTTATGTCATTTTTGACACTATTTGGTATTTTGTTTTTTTTTAATTCATAAAAGAGTTATTAATTCCAAACAATTCATATAAACAACCCTAATATGTCATATTAACCTTGAAAATTAGTTTAATTCATAAAAAGTCTCAAATTACATTTATTTTTCTATTTATAATATCGATTATTTTAATATTTCAATAATTAGGTAATTACTACATCATCATTGTGTCTTAAATAAACTAAATTATGTAATGTATAAAAAATATAAATAAAATACCATTTTGTAGGAAATATCATTATCTTTATAATGAATATTTATAGTTGAATTTTTCGTATGTTTAACCTTATATTAAAAATTGTTTTGTTATTAAACATTGAATTTAACACTTTTAACTCTTCTTTGAATTAAATAATAATAAATGTCCTAATCTAATCCAAGTGGACCAAAGAGGTTAATATTTTATTCCTAAGGTTGTTTTTGGTCAAATTATACTTATACTATAGAATTAGGACACGTTTTAGGGTAATAATAATATCATTTTATCCTTAAATACCCTATTTACTTTTAACCGTGATAAATAAAAGTAAAAAGTAACTATGCACCAAAATAATTTTCATCTTTTTGAACCAAATTTTTCTTACTGATATCAACTGTGTCTCAATGAGTTTTTAAATTTCACTCACAAAAGTGGTAAAATTATTTTTTATGTGAATTTGAAAATTCAACTAGGAGGTGGGTAAAAGACGTTGAAAAGTTCAATAAAATGTTTATATAATTAAAATTATTATAAACTGACTCCAATGAATTAAATTAAACATATAGAGGTATTATGTATCTATTTTTACCTAAAATAAATTTAAATAAATTAAATAATTTTTTAAATAAAAATTATTTTTTAAACTATAACGTAGTGTTTTTCACTATTCATAAAAAATTGAAAGTTTTCAGAAAAATCCCAAAAATTCACCCTAGGCTAATTTTGATATTCCGAATCCAAAAATGAAGTCCATTTTGAATGATAAAATTTATAAAATTTCAAAAAGTGGGTATTACTATTCCTAACGCCTAGTTTGATTGGTTGTGGTGTGTTAGAACTCGAAGTTGCATACAACACACGCTACTGTATTATTCAAAGAGGAGCATACCATGGAAGCTTGGGGTGTTACATTATCCCCTACTTCAAATAATTTTTCCCTCGAAATTTATAGAGTGTTACTACGTAAAAAGAATCGGGTGGTTCTTTATCATAAGTTCCTCAGGTTCCCACGTTGCCTCTTCTATCTTATGGTTTCTCCATAGAACTTTTACCAGACGAGTCGTCCGGTTTCTCAGCACTTGTTCTCTTGTATCAAGAACCTTGACAGGCTCTTTGAAATAAGACATATTGGGATCCAGTTCTAATCCATAATAGGTGATTACATTCATTGGGTCAGGCATGTATTTTCTCAACAATGATACATGGAACACATCGTGAACTTTGGAGAGACATGGCGACATTGCCAACCGGTAAGCTACAGCCCCAATTCGTACTAGAATTTAGAAAGGTCTGATGTACCTGGGACTCAATTTTCCATTCTTACTGAAACATATAACACCCTTCCATAGAGATAACTTTAAGAAAACATGGTCTCCTACCTGAAATTCAAAATCCTTCCTTCGGTTATCGGCATAGCTCTTCTACCTACTTTGAGATGCATTGATGTGGTTTTGGATTACCTTCACCTTTTCCATTGTTTCAACCACCAGTTCTGGGCCTATGTGTTTTCTTTCACCACAATCATCCCAATAGGTTGGTGTGCGACATCTCTTTTCATATAATGCTTCATATGGTGCCATCTGAATACTTGAGTGGAATCTATTATTATAAGAAAATTCTACCAGAGGTAATATTGATCCCACACACCTTGAAATTCATGTGAGAATGATCTCAACATGTCTTCTAAGGTTTTAATAGTCCGCTCTGATTGTCCATCAGTTTGCGGGTGGTAGGCAGTGCTCAAACGAAGTTTAGTATTATGGGTTTTCTGAAGACTTTTCTAGAATCTTGATGTAAAACGTGGATCACGATCAGAAAAAATTGATAATGGTACTCCATGAAGTCTTACAAATTCATTGATATATAGTCTTGATAAACTTTCAAGTGGTAAATCTTCCATTATAGAAAGAAAATTTGCTGACTTGGTAAAACGATCAGCAATGACCCACATTGCATCATTCCTTCTAGGATTCTTTTGTAGTCCCATGAAAAATTCCATCGTAATATTATCCCATTTCTAGTCAGGTATGGGAAGAGGTTGCATGACTCCTCCAGGCTGTTTCCTTCCAGCTTTCACTTTTTGAAAAACCATACATCTTGTCACAAAATCAGAAATCTCCTTCTTCATGTTGTCCCACCAAAAATGTTCCTTCAAATCTCAATACATTTTGGTGCTCCTAGGGTGTATAGAGAAATTGGAGCTATGAGAATTATCCAACAATTCTCTTTTTAGATTAGGTATATTGGGAACACAAAGTCTCTTCCCAAATTTCAAAATTCCACCTTCATACACAAAGTCACTCAATCACCGTTCATTCACAACTTTAATCTCCTTTTGAAACTCTTCATCACCGATTTGAGAACTCTGTCTTTTCTAGTAAAGATGATTTGGAAAAAATTTGAAAAAGTATTGATGTTTCACCTTCCATGGTTTTTCCCATATCCATCTTTACTATATCCATTTATATAGGATCCTTTTCAACTCTAATCTTGTTCAAAACTCCATGATATTTTCTTCTCAAAACATCTTCCACCTTATTTTCCTTCCCCGGAATGTAGTGTATAGTGAAATCATAATCCTAGAGTAGTTCAAGCCATCTCCTTTGCCTTGTGATGAGTTATTTATCTGAGAAAATATACTTTAAACTCTTGGGATCGGTATATATCTCATATTTTACACCATAGAGATAGTGTCTCCAAATCTTCAAAGAAAAGATTATAGCTGATAACTCAACATCACAAGTAGGATAGTTTTTCTCATTAATTTTTAGCTGTCGTGATGCATATGAAATAACCCTATTATTCTGCATAAATACACAACTGAGTCCTTTTTTTGAAGCATCACTATAAATAACAAACCCATCATTCCCCGAGGGTAGAGTCAATATAAGATCATTGACAAATCTTCTCTTTAGTTCTTAAAAACATTCTTTACACTCTTTTTTCCAAAAAAATTTAACCACTTTTCATGTGATCTTGGTTAATGGGTTAGCCAACGAGGAAAAATTCGGGACGAAATGTCGATAATAACCTGCTAAGCCATTAAAACTACGTACCTCGGATATACTCATTGGTGTTAGATATTCTTGGATTTCCTTGGTCTTCGAAGGATCAACAAAGATTTAATCTGTAGAGACAATATGGCCATGAAAAGAAATCTCATGAAGCTAGAATTCACACTTGCTAAACTTCCCATATAATTCATGTCTTCTAAGAGTCTTCAGGAAAATGCACAAGTGATTTTCATGATCTTCATAGCTTTTGGAGTATACCAAGATATCATCAATAAATACCGCTACAAAGTCATCAAGATATTCCTTGAAAACTCTATTCACTAGATCCATGAAGACATAGGGTGAATTAGTCAATCCAAAAGGAATTACTGTATACTTGTAATGCCCGTACCTGGTTCGAAATGTTGTTTTCGGAATTTCTTCCTTATTCACTCAAAACTAATGATATCTAGATCAAAGTTCAATCTTTGAAAATTATTGAGCTCCATACAGTTGGTCAAATAAATCATCAATACGCGGTAGAGAATACTTATTCTTTATTGTTATAGCCTTGATCTCCCCGCAGACAATTCACAACCTCATAGATCCATCATTATTTTTAACAAAAAGCATAGGGGCTCCCCATGGAGAAACACTAGGGCGAATAAATCCCTTATTACTCAATTCGTATAGTTATTTATTTAGTTCCACTAATTCCATAGTTTCCATTATATAAGTGGTCTTTGATATGGGCCTTAACCCAGGAATTAAATCAATGAAAAACTCAATTTCTCATTCTGGAGGATTCTAGGTAATTCTTCTGGAAACACATCAACATATTATTTTACAATAGGTACATCCTCTATTTGAACATTCTTATCCTCACCCATAGTCATTTCATTATCTTCCTCCCCAATAATTGAATTTAGTTGAGCTACTGGGGGTGGATCTAGATAAGAATTAGGTGGTGATGATTCTTCTCTAAAGATAAGGTGTTCTTTATCATCGTCATCAAAAATAGTAACCTCCTTCTTCTTATTATAAATTTTTTTATCATGGTTTGAAATAAAATCCATACCAAGAATTATATAAAATTCAATCAAGGGTATGATGATGAGATCAGCAGATAAAGAACATTTATATGATCTAATGGGAACTGATTCACTTAACTTTTTTGCAATGATACTTCCCTTAAGAGTTTTGACTGACAACTCCCTTGTTAAATAAAATTGGAAATATCTAATTTTCTTAGCAAACTGGGAAGATATGAAACAATTTCATGATCCAGAATCAAATAAAGCATTTGATAATCTTGAGGAAACAATTAAATTACCTGCCATCACGTCTTTCGGAGCTTCTACCTCAGCAGTAGTGATAGCATAAGCTTGTCCTTGATCCCTTGGTCTTTTCTGAGGAAAGTTCCCCTGACTCTTAGGTCATTCATTTTCATAATCCCCCCTTTCTCTACAATTGTATCATTAAACATCAACATCCTCTTTCTTCCCCTTGTAATCAAGAGCTTGGTAGCCTTTTTCACCACACTTTTAACAGACTCCCATTCCCTTCAGGAAAGTACCAGGGTGTTTCTTCCCACATTTACTGCAGGATGGATATTCAACTTTTCCCTTCTTCCCCTTATTTATATTTCTAGAGTGTTCAGCAGATCTATTCTTCTCTTGCTTTTCATTAAAGTCATAATACTTATAGGATTATTTTTCTGTCTTGATAGCACATGAGACAATATCGTCGTACGTCGAGAAGGATTATGAGACTAATGCTCAATGGATAAATGGTTTTCACCCATCAAATAAATGATCAATATTACTTCTTGGGTTACGTATATAATCTACATCATTCCTTGCTAACATCATAAATTTAGCTTCATACTTCGTGACATTCTTATCCTCCTTTTGTCTCAAACTCAGAAATTGTCTTTCCATATCTGCTCAATGGTCACAAGGAAAGTATTTTTCTAAGAAAATCTCTTTAAACTCCCTCCATTACATATTTGATACTTCATCATCTTCCTTTGTGTTTTTAATCAATGACCACCATTGATCAACATCTCTAGTGAGGCGGTAAACTGCAATAACAACTTTTTCCCTTTCACTACTCCCCAAGGCGTGGAATATTTTCTCAAATGAATTTATCCATTTTTCAGATACTAATGGATTTTTACCCCCATTGAATGTTGGTGGTTGTTTCATCATGAAGCTATCTAACATTGATCCTCCACACTTCGGATCAGGGTGCTCCATATGGGTAAGGTTATTATTCATAACCTGGGTGAGTTTTCCCAATATAGTGATAAGTTGATCAGCACCAGTTGTATCACCTGCTCCACTATAATTATCTTGAGTAGGAGGGAAATCCCTACATGGAGTGAGTTCATGGATACAGTTTCAATTTCTTACACTAGGAGCCATTTCTAAATAATGGCATAAACTAGATTAGTTTATGAATCAGAATACATAAATCCAAACTTGTAAAAAACATAACATAAATTGAACAGTTTATGAATATAATCCATAATCATAAAAATGATTTTTTTAGGAAGTATATACTCATAAACCCTTCATAATGGTTTGTAAATAAAATGAGTATTATCCTAAGCATATCCCCAGAGATTTTCGTAACCAAGAGTGCAGCAAGGCTCGTTGTCGTGCACCAGTTCCCGTTTGAGTCTAGCTCAAACCGGTGTTTTCGGGTTTACCCCTAGGTACATCTATTCCAGAGCTGCCTCTAGCTGCTCGTATCCATAGATGGATGTATTTCTTGGAAAACTCACAAAATATCTACAATACCAAAATTCTAGGAAGTTCTTCTATACTAATCCTCAAATTCTATCTTAGGTCTTTGTGCTCTAATCAAAGTTTATCTAAATCTAGTTTCCAAGGTTTGTACTAAAAATCCTTTGATACCAACTACAATGACCCAACCCCAGAAGCCCAGAGTTGGTGCATTATTACGTATCATTGGAATGATCACAAAGATCATGTCTCGAAAGTCCGATTAGTTTAGTAGCCTTGGAAGTACTAGATACGTTCATAAAGTTCACATTACATAATAAAATGAAAAACTACAACAACATAGTTTCCATATAAAACACTGAGATCCCATAGACTATCCCTGCAGATTAGTCATAATATACTTCTTTACATCTTAGGAAAAATAAAACATAGAAAGGGGGAGCTCAGATGCTCAGTAAGGATAACAATATAGCAGAAACTTTCATAAATAAGCATGAACATTTAAGGAAATGTATAGAACTAAAACAAAAGCCTTTTCAACATAAACTTCATCATAATATGGAAAATATAAATCATAATAATGAAATTTACTTACTCACATGGATATTCTACTAGTCGAATAATAACATGCAATATCAATTTCCACTTTCATAATGATGGAATGCATAATGCTAGATTTTCATAACCACATAGTCATGGCCTTATGCTAAGACTGCAAATAAGATTTTGTCAAGGCCCTGTTCCAAGACACTAGTTTGTCTCATGAGACCTAACAATTCATCTAGTAGCTATATCGGGCTCCACCCATCACTTACTAAGTCTAATGCATTTCTCATATGAAAAGGTTTAAACATAACATAAACATTTGTATTAAAACTGGAATACGAAATTTCAATAGTTTATCCATAAACCATGAATGGTATGAAATAACACATCCACAATCAAACATAACACAAAACCTTCAATACAATATGGATGTTTTGTATCATAATTAATTAACATCAAACAAACATAAAATCCATCAAAGGATGTTGACATAGATTGAAATCAAATCCTTTTTAGAGAAATATATCTTTCTATTTTTCAATCATTTAAAAGTAACGTAATTATAAAAGTAAACATTTATATTTGAAAATATTCTTATAATCTTGTAAGGGAAGCTTCAACTATGTTATAATGACAGAAAATAGCCGCACCCACCATATATGTTAAAAATAATAAATTCTTAACTTAATTTTGTTGAAAAGGTTATAAAGGACCTTGTTTGGAAAATGATGGAAAGATTCTTTTATAAAAATCTTATAAAATTCAAAAAATTGTATAAATGACATTAAGCCATAGTCTATAAAATAGTAAGAATGTTTTGAAATACATTTTTAAGAAACATGGATGTGGATGATAAAGAGGTCCCAGTAGATAATTTCATATAAACAACCTCGGATATTGAAAAGATTGTGAAATTAACCCTTACCATGTACTTTTCCTTGATCAAGGGTAGGTTAAACTCCTGTATAATGGTGAAATAATTGTTATTAAATTATAAAAATATCATATACATTAATATGAAATCATATATGATCTTTTAACATTGCTTTGTTAATAATATCTGTGTATTATCATCATTTCGGGTGTTAACTGATTCGTTTTCCTTTACATGCCTTGATACATAAGTAATGTTTGTTGTGGAAAGGATTTATCTAATTCATATTCGGAATGATTTTAAGTCTTTAAACTTTATTTTTAATCATCTAATGAAAATTAGTCTTGAATTGATACGATTGGGTATGAATCTCATCGTGTTCGTGGAGACGGTAATCCGTACGTACGCACTTGCGACAATATAATTATTTTCATATTAAAATAATATATAATTGGATTTTATATCATATATACATGATCATTATCATGTTATATTTATTATTTACATCAATTAAACATCATTATTATACCCATCCAAATAATGAATATGGTTGTACCATATATATATAATAACATCACAGTATATAGAACATACTAGAGTTATTATTTTATAATGGAAATAACAAGGAAAGAGGAAGTGGAAGAAGAAATGAACTTGAAAGAGGTGATGAAATATTTACCTCTTCTTCGGGTTCTTACTTTTGATTTGATCAAAATGAATCTATAGGTTGGATTTCTGACTAATGGAAGGCCTCTAGGTTTAAGGGAGGATAGTTGGGAGGGTATTTGGGCAGGGTTTGGCTGAGAAAAATGGCTTTGAATGTGTGAATTAGAGAGAAGGGGGAGTGCCCTTTTATATATGGGGTGAGGGCACCTTAGGAAAATCTAGAAATATTATTTTATAATCAAATCATTTTCGGTATATAATTTCTCCAAAATGAATTATTTAAATTCTAATGTGGGGATGGGTCAAAAACCACTCAACAAATAGATTTTATATAGGTTTGGGTCAATATATTAACTTTATCTTTTAGATTTAACTCTTAGTTAAGTAGTTTTACATTTACCATGCCTCTTTGTATTTTTATATTATATGGTTAATAAACTTACTATATACTTCCAAGAGAACCCCAAGTGGTTCATTAATGATACACCTATCATTATATATGTCCTTTGACCGAACCTTATATTTTTATAAATAGAATATCAATTAATAATATAATATTTTTTAAACTCTTTTATGTCAATTTTGACACTATTTGGTATTTTGTTTTTGATAAATTCATAACAGCATTAATACTTCGAAAAAAAATTATCTAACCAACCCTAATATGTAATATTAACCTATAAAATTAGTGTAATTCATAAAAAGTCTCAAATTACATTTATTCAGGTATTTATAATATCAATTATTTTAATATTTCCTTAATTAGGTAATTAGTGCATCATCATTGTGTCTTATATAAATTAAATTATTTAAACTCTAAAAAATATAAATAGAATACCATTATGTAGGAAATCATTTTATCTTTCTAATTAATATTTATAGTCTAATTTATCTTATGTGTAACCCTATATTAAAAATGTTTTAGTTATTAAACTTTGAATTTAACACTTTTAACTCTTCTTGGATTTAAATAATAATAAATGTCATAATCTAATCTAAGTGGATCAAATAGGTTCATATTTTATTCCTAAGGTTGGTTTTGGTCGAATTATGCTTATCCAATAAAATTATAACATGAGTTATGGTAATAATAATATCATTTTTACCCTTAAATACCCTATTTACTTTTAATCGGGGTAAATAAAAGTAAAAAGTTACTATTCGCCAAAAATTATTTTCATCTTATTGAACCACATTTTTCTTTCTGATATCAACTCTCTCTGTTGGATTTTTTAAATTCAACTCACAGAAGTGGTAAAGTTATGTTTTATGTGAATTTGCAAATTCTCCTAGGAGGTGGGTAAAAGAAGGTGAAAAGTTCAATAAAATTTTTATATATCTAAAATTATTATAAACTGACTCCAATGAATTACATTGAACTTATATAGGTAATATGTATCTATTTTTAAATAAAATAAATTTAAATAAAATTAATAATTATTTAAATGAAAATTCAGTTTTAAACTATAACTTTGTGTTTTTTACTATTCATCAAAAATTGAAAGTTTTCAGAAAAATACAAAAAATTCACCCAAGGCTAATTTTGACATTCCGAATCCAAAAATGAAGTCCATTTTGAAAGATTAAATTTATAAAATTTCAAAAATTGGGTATTACTATTCATAACGGCTAGTTTGATTGGTTGTGGTGTGTTAGAACTCAAAGTTGTGTACAACACACGCTACTGTATTATTCAATGAGAAACGTACTGTGGAAGCTTGGGGTGTTACAAAAAGAATAACTTTAATCTCAAAAGAAAATTATTGTTTCTATCAAGTTTTTAAAGGAACATAATTCACACCCCTCTCCCCAACACATGTCTTCATCATTTCTATTCCCACCAAAAAATGGTATCAAAGGAAGGGATATATTTATTTATTTCTATTTCTAAAAATACTTCTTGTTTCTCCATATTAAAAACAATTGGAATCATATGAAATGATCTATTAATATATTTAACTTCTTGGAAATCCTTTAATATTCTATTGTTTATATTGAATACCAATAAGTTGTATCAAATCCTGGGCTCAAACGGTTATATTTCCTTTATCTCTAAAAAATATACTAAAATATCTAGATAAAGATAAATCTCATGGGATCATCATAGAGATTGTATTTCAGTGATTCATTCACCTTATTTTAATGCTAATAAATATAGATGCTATAAATCTTTCATGATTATTTATATGAGAAAATCATAGAATAATATTATATTTAAAGTTAGTCAATACCTATGTAATTAATAAAGAAGATCTAAAAATGGAATGATAATCGAGAGAAGTAATATAATCTTAATTTGAGATCTATGAACGTTATTTTCTTTAGATTATAAGTTGATGAATTTAATCAATCATCTTAGTGTGGTACCACATATAAGATGTTGCAGACCATTTTTGTTGAAAATTAAGGAACTAATGATTTCAAACAACTCAGGTAAAAAACTGTAAAATTAAAATTTGACACATTTAAGATTCCTTAATATGAAAGTTTCACTCAGATGAATGGAAGACTGAAAAAAATTAACGATATAACTACCTTGGTAGATCCAATTAAATGACCATATCAATATATAAAGGTTCTAAATATCACCCTCTAAGTGGAATGGAATATCTATGACTATTCATCAATCCAAAGAAGTTAAAGAATTTAAAATGAAAGAATTGATTAGCACCATGATGATGATTGAAGATGAGATGAAAGATGAAGTTGAAAATAATATTTCTATTAAAAAGGAATATTCTACACTTAAAACTACTATGGATAAATATTTTGATTCATGTTATATAGTTTCGATTAAAAATCTATCAGATATTTTTAATGTTTTTACACTATACAACATGTGAAATAAAATGAATAAATAATAAAGACTGTATAAATTTAAGGAGAAATTTCACACTAAATTTTATTGTCTTGTGATTAAAGAGAAAAGGAAAGATAATTATAAAATAAAAGTTAATAAATTCATAATAGTTAAAAGGAGTGTTACTTATTATTAAAGTGATGAATCCAATTCAAACTCTAAAGATGGGAATAAAAATAAAGTAGTAAATCTTTGCCTTATGGATCATGATGATGAGGTAAAATCTTCTTACTCTCCAAATTCTATCTCAAAAAATAATTATTATTATGAACTTAAAAAATATTATTCTATGATTCAAGAAAAATTTGAATCTTTAAATAAATAACACAGAAAATATTTAAAATATTATGATGTTATTTCTAATATTAAATAATTTTTATCAAACATATTACATATTTTTGATCTAATTATTCCAAATTTTCTGGTATTTGGTATGAAAATAAAATTAAAGAACTATTAGAAAAAGGTAACGCTTTAAAAAATCCACTAACATTCTTATTAAACTAGAAAACTATTTGAATAAAATTCTTGGTAAAATAAATATAATAGTAATTTTAAACTTGTGATTGGAAGTAATGGAGAAAAATCAGAATTATATATAAATTATTTAGTTCTTAGTTCAAAAATCAAGAGCATATACATTGTCTAATGTTTTCACTATGGAATAAATGAACATTATGCTAATTACTACTATTTTAGAAAACTTAATATTGTGGTATCAATAATTTTCATTATTTGAATGAATAATATAGACTTAATTATGGAGTATTAAATAAAAGAAAACTTATTTGGTTACCTAAGTCTCTAGTTTCTAACACTACCAGACCCAAAAGCACTTGGGTACCAATAGGCACATTTATTTCATATCTTGTAGAAGTATGCCACTGGACTTCATTATTATATCATTTACTGTCTTATTAAAATTTTTGGAAATTTATTATATTTATATCTCTTATTCTTTTAAATGTAAAATCCGTTAGATCTATAAATATTAATCCATGAAGTATTTTATTTATATTTTAATATTCAATTTAAATTCACTAGTTTTTTTATAGGGGGAATTTTTTAAATTTTATCTCTTTTTCCACTATATTAAATTATCCTTATATTTAAACTATTAAATATTTTCTCAATCTACTATTTTATTTGATTAATAGATCTTTTGAACTATTTTTTATTTTATTATGTATACTCATTAAAGATTATTTAATTGCATATTATAATATGTAAAAAATTAATAAAGTATTTTAATATATGTTAGTTGTTATTATTATTTTATTTCATCAAAAATTGTTTTATATATATTCATAATAGTATTTCCCTATGAGATGTTATAATTCAAGAGGGGAATGTAGTACTTTATTGTATTAATTTAAATCACATTTTGAGAGATGGGTTTATTCAATAAGGAACTGTGTTCCCAATTAATCATTTATTTTGTAACCCGTGATTTGAAAATTTATTTTTCTTAAAACTTTTATTCAATTACATAAATTTAATATTTAAAAGTCATTTTAGTATGTAAAATTGTCTATTAAACAGAAAAATATGAAATGATTACTCTCTATTTTGGATCAATAATCTGAAACATACCTAAAAATTGTTAGAATAAAACCATTATTCTTCCTCTTTTAAACCCTAACTATTTATAGAACCCTCAAATACCTTTTTCCATCTTTGAAATATAATACTAAAATACTTATAAATAATCTATTTTAAGAATCATGAATAAACCTAATACTTAAAGCTTATATAAATTTCATTCTTAAAAGATAAGAATTCAAATTTGGACACTGGATTCATTTTAGTAGCTAAAAAATGCATTATAATAATTCTATAAAAAATGTAAACAGTTTCCTAATGTTATGACTAATCTATTTATAGAATAATCAGTTTATTTTTTTTAGGATCACATTGATAAATAATTTGTAAATTTTAAAAAATCCCTTGGTTTTACAGAACCAAAAGTTCAATCTTCTCAAATTAATAAAAATGAAATTCCCTCTATAGAGTATGTTTCCATGTTTAATATTATGAATAAATAAGTAGTGAAGATTCATAAAGATCTAAAAAGGTAAGGTAAATATTATGAAGATATGGAAAAATCTACTATTCAAAAAGAAGTTTTTGTTACTCTTTAAATGAAGTGTCAAAGATTTCAAGAAACCACAATTTCTAAATAATACATTGATTTATTTCTAGTATAGATGATAATTAAAAGAGATAAAATTAGATGTGAAGTTGTAAATATGTTATATCTTAATGAGATAAAGGATTTTTTTAGTTAAAAATTTCTCATATTATTTTATGGATTAAATATATATAGATATTTAACGGAAAATAAAACATTTTTAGGGAATTATAGCTATTATTATTAAAAGAGTTCAATGTCTGGTGGGTAAATATGAACCATTTAACCTTTCCAAAAGTCATGATTATTTTAATCCACCACATTGTATCCAAAATCAAATCCAAAAAATATTTTTTTAAATCTTAATTTTTTAATTTTTTTAACTATTTCTCTTAGTATAAGTATCATTTTTGTATATTTTTCATATATTCATTGTAAATTAATCTATTTCTTAATTTTTTATTGATGTCTCAAAAATGATGAAAAAATTATGGAGAGAAATTTATTAGGAGACATGTAAATAATGGAATATTTTGATAAATAAATTGTTACATATTTTAAAAAATGTGACATATATATAGAATAAATTTTCTTCAAATTTATTTATTCTCTTATTTTTAAAATTTCATTTCTTATCTATGTTTATATTAATATTAGTTTTTTGATCATTAAAAATTGGGATATTGTTGGGAGTATGTTGAACAAAAAAAATCATTAATTTTTTTGAATTTAATTTTCAGAAAAACCATAATCTATGATTTTAATGAAGTTACATTAAGTTAATTTTTGGATAATTATCATAAGAATAATTGTTTTATTCTGGATGCATTTTATCTTAATTTAAAAACATGTAATACTTTTTGATATATCAAAGTATAATTATTATAGAAATGTTTATAATAATTCTTGAAACTATTTATTTCATACATTGCATTTTGGATGTGCTTATAAAAAGGCTGGAAACATTTATTTATACCCTACATTTCAATCAGAATGTATTTTTTGCGTAACCTATGTTTGGAATGGACATACAGATCTGAAACCCTATTTTTGGAAGAAACCTAAAATTTGATGAAAAAACATATGGTTTATCATCACTATTTTAGTAATCAACTATACATTTGAAGTATATCACTATGTAAAGAAACCCTATATTTGACTTGATCAAATACAAAGTCTTGAATTGTGGATTATTTTTGCATTGTATACAGCAGGATAATCAGAATTAAATATATCGTTAAATATGTTTAAATACAGAATCAAAGGCTCAAATTCAACTAATTAAATCAAAACTATTACTAAGGGGAGATTTGAATTTCTTTAAATATTTTAATTCAAATAATCATGATTTATCATAAGGTATTTATAGGTTTGTTTAACCTAAATCAATTCAAACATCATGTTAAATACCGAGAGTTTGTTCTTATAAAGATCAAGATATGTATTTGAAAATTATAATGTTTCACCACCTATAGATCTATCATAACACCATGATATTTTAGAATAATACTATGTGAAATATCATATACAAAACACAACACCAATCTTATAAGAACCCCAAATTATTATTATTTAAATATAACCATTATAACCTAGCAATTGAATTAAAGGATATGAATAGAATTAAAAAAATATGAAATATATATATAAAGGACATAAAAATACAAATTAATTGATTTATTCTTTTGAAATAAGTACTCAATTTTTATTAAGGTAATTTTATGCTTCAGAAATGCATTTTCTTCAAAAAATAAGTTTTCTTAATTTTTATGAGAAAATTTTGTAAATGTTTTTTGGAAATACTATAAATTTTATTTAATAAAATTAAAATATTTTTTAAAATATTCATATTAAAATTAGGGTGTATTTTAGGGATTTTTATGAAAATATTGTTTTTCAAGTAAATGGTTCAAAATACCGAATTTTATAAAAATATATTTTTCTTTATATTAAAAGGTAAATTTATAATTTGAATTAGATATAAAAGAAACATAACTAATATTTAGTTATATATAATCTAAATAATTACATTTTATTCATCCTTATACCATTTTTTTTGTCATTACATTTTTTGGTCTTAAAATGCTTTTTTAAAGAAACTTTTTTTATTGAATTTTGCGGGATTAATTTTAAATTAAATTACTAAACTTATATTAATTTAGTATTTAAAAATAGATTCCAAATTTTTAATCATTAGATAAAATTTTGTTAATTACTTACTTTTAATTATTGGTCATTTTGAATAGTAATAATTAATTTTATTACCACGATGTGGGTAAATTGGGTAATTTTGTTTAATATAAAAAGATAAGACCTAGAAAATAACCCTAAAAATTGCCTAAAATTTATTAGAAGATTAAATTTCATCTTTAATAATCCAAGATTAAGTTATATATAATTTTGTGACTATTTGGATAATATTATGACATTCAAAGTATTTTATTTCAAGAAAAGTCAAATATGTCCCAATCTTGATTTTAATAAATATAATATTTTTAATTTTGTATAATAAAAAGGATATGTTGGACTATAAATATTATTTAAAAATATAAAATATTCATTTTAATCTTAATTATTTATTTATTTTTAGTGAATAAATAATTAAATTAAATTCTCACACAACGCTGATGCGATGAGTATTTAATTAATGGAATAATAAAATTAATGATTTTAAAAATATTAGCTTAACATGAGATATTTAAGGTCATCCAAAAAAATTATATATGACCACTAAATCTTTAGGATATAAAAAACATTTGGTTTGAATTAGAATTTTTTTTCGTGATGTTGATAAAGACAAATTAATGAATAGTGTCAAAATTAGAAATAATGATATTTTATGGGATTAATATTTTATTAAATTATTTAAAAATTGTAAATATATTAAATAAGAAAAAAGGGTATAATATATGGTATAACATTTCCTCGTTATTTTTGAATAATTTGTCTCTAGAATAGTCTTACAATATTTTAATATTTTGAGAAATTCCAAAAGTGCACCTCACCTCATTTATAAAAGGCACCTCTTCTTTCACTTATTTACACTAATATCAGAATTATATATCAAGAAAGTATAGAAATTCATCTTACCAAATTATTTACCCAATTTATTGAGGGGTCAGTATCTTCAAAAGAGAAACCATAAGTCCCTTAAGAAAATATCTAAAGAAGGTCTCCCGAAGATTGGGTAATTATCTTACCCAAACTATTTCAATTTTTTTCTTCTTTTAAATATTCTAAATATATTGAATTTATACAAAAATTGTAACATATGTATAAAAAATATAACTACATGTTTTCATGATTGTGAAACCACCATTATCCGCTCACTTTACTATCAAATGTAAATTGAATGCATCGCTCGTGTGTACGAACGTCTTACCATCTCCACATAGAAATACAATTCGCTTTTAAACACCTTTTATTATGTGTGGGAATTATGTTGGTTTTAATTTTTATATATTATATTTAAAAAATAGTTATACTTATGTAATTATAATATCATATCTACCTTCTTACCTTACGATCTGTTGGGAAATGATAATGTCGCTCATGCGTTTGTGTGGACTACCACCTCCACAAAGTGATGTGATTAGTTTTTTATTTATATTTTACATTTATGGTAATAAGTATTTATTTGATGAATATATATGATTTATATGTTATAATAATGATTTATTAAATTATATTTATTATTTCACTTTTATTTGTTTTATTCATCGATAAATGAAAACAACGTTCATGTGCACCCATATTCCTGAACGGTTTAATTAATTTTCTATATACAACTTTTATAAAATACTATATATAAATATAAAATCAATATATATAATATTTATATCCTTATTAAATTTCTGTATATAATGAATACTTGATCAATGTATATGTATAGAAACTACCAAACCAAAAAATACATAAAACAGAAACATTTTTTACCCAGAATAATAATTTTAACAAAGAATTATTAATAAAAGGGTGATAAAAGAAGTAAATAATATATGGTATGATAAATATGAGTATAGATAAATACATATTTATAATATATCAATATTTATTATAAAGTAAGTTGAAATCACTTATGAGGAAATTGGAACATTAGGTAAGGGTTTTATTTCACAATCTCATCAATATTTCAGATTGTTTATTCATAAGTATCTATAATGAAATATTTTTATTCCATATCAATATTTCCTATAAATTGTATTAAAGAAAAAAATTACTATTCTTCAAGGATTGTTTAAATTCATTTTTCCCATGATTTAATTTTCATAAATTTTCTAAAAGGAATCTTCATGTCGTCTTCCAAATGATGTACTTTGTGACTTTTCTTAAAAAAGTGTGGAAGAAATGTTTTTTAACATTTACAACATGAATATATATTCCTACATGTATGAATAAAATTTTCTTTGAATCTTCCGTTATAATGTTTTAAGTTTATTTTCAATGAAAATATTTTCCATTATACCTTCACCTTTTTTCTTCAAAATTGAATTTCAAAGTGAAAAAGATATTTCCTTCAAAAATGTTTTTAATGATCATTATATGTTACTTTTATTTATCAATGACAACAACCCATTATTTTTCTTATTCACCACCAGGAAAATATTTTAATTATACTACACTTTGAAGCATTCACCTACTTTTTTGTCAGTGGATATTGAATTTCTCTTAAATATCAATATTCCTGTATCAGAGATAGAGTTATTTTCTATTTCTTATACCATTTCTATATATGGTGTTACATTTTGAAAGTATTTGATTTATTGGTGAATTATAGATAGATTTTTACTCCCTATGAATTACAGATATTTTTTGATAAGGAATATTGTTCCTGAATTAAATTTATCATTCGGTATATGAGAAATGCATTTGACATGCAGTGAAAGGTGGGTCCCGAAATTATATAGTCCCTAAATTCATGGACAGGTCTCATGAGACAAATAATTTGGCCAAATTAAATGGGTTTTTACCCATATGTTTAAATTTTCTTTGTGCACGGTCTTGATGTAAGAGATATCATGATCTTAGAAATAATAACATCTAATAGTTTTTATTTCATTCATTGAGAATCTAGTTTTCAATATCCATGATATTTTCACTATGATATTATATGTGTATTCATTATAGGATCAATATATTGATTAAATGGAATTTGTGTTAAGTTCATTACTTTTCCATATTTATTATGCATTATTTATTCATAATTACTTCTATTGTATGCATACCCTTACTGAGAATATGATCTCACCCTTTTATTCTTTTTCTATTTCCTAGGATATGAAGAAGGACATTATTAATAATATAGGATTTGATAATGTTTTCTTATATGTATTCTATTTTTTCAAATGTAATATGTAAAACATGTATGTGTATTGTTATTCAATACTACTAAATTTTTCAGTCCTTTGGGATGTGATCCCCTATATCTTATGCTAACGTAATATAGTAACCACCAACTATGGGAAACTGGTGTCAGGGTTATTACAGTTGGTATCAGAGGAAGTTTAGTAGAAACCTTTAGAAATAGATATAGTAAAACATAGATTAGAAAACATAACCCTGTGATAGACATTGAGGGTAAATATATAATAACATCCTAAAGTTTTAGTAATATATAGATTATATGATTTTTCATAGAAATGCATCATTTTCTAGATACTACAAGTAGATTTTATTCTAGAACATATATTCCTATGGGTAAAAAATTTTAAAATTTCATGTCAAGCTAGACTTGAGAGTTACCTCGTATATGAAAATGAGCCTTACTATGCTTCTAGTTTGATACTCATTGATGATATTCTTTGGTTCATTAAAATTTTCTTTATGAACCTTTCTAAAGAATTTGAATAGATGATGGACATGAATTAACTTTGTTAAACCTAAAGTGACATATATTGAAAAGAATTTTTCATGATTTATAAATACCATAAATGATTCTTCATGACTATATGATTTACCACTATGATCATTTTTGAACATATTATTATTTTTAGTTTCAATCGATGGTTGGAACCAGAAGGAATCATATTAATGTTTAATGTGATAGGAAATGTTTTTATGAGAAACTAAATGGGATTATGGATGGGGTAATGTATATTATGATTATGTTTATATATTATTAACAAATTTCACATTTACAAACTCTCAAACTCTCCAAATTAGAGAAGGATGAATTCCATTAAGATCTTGAATAGTGAAAACCATAGAGGAAAAATGCTCTATTTACTTCATGTCAAAAATATGGAAAGAGACACCCTGGAGAGTGTGTCAAAGGAATATTCCATTTTTCTTTGAAAATAAGGAAAAAAACAAGTTATTTCTTAGAAAAAATGAAAATTTTGGTCAATATAATGGATGAAGATAATGATCTCCCTAAGTTATTATCAACATTTGAATGTTTTAAATGATGGAAGTATGGGGCATTATGAAAATCAATATCCTATGATGAAATATCATGAGGATAATAAATTATTTGTATGATTAATGTTTATATTAGTGATGATTAGGAGACTCTAAATGATATATTAAAGGAATGAGGTTTTAAAGACTAAAATGATAAATCCTAGTTAATTGTTTAATAATGAAGATGAATGATTAATGTGGTTGTGTTTAGATTCAAGAATTATGTTATAGGATTATTTTATCAATGAAATTCTTGTCAAAATAATTATGAAATGTTTAAGGATTGTATTGCAATATTTTTTTTAAGTATTTGAGAAAATGTTTTCAATGGGATAGATGACCAAGAAAAGTGATTCAATGGTAGCTTGATCTTCTTTAAAACACATGATTGAGGGAATATAACCCTTAACATGAGTTTAGTTTTGATATAATAATGATGAAAATATTTTTATGGGATAGAATTAGTGACATTGAAATTTGTTATTTATTTGATGGTTTATGTTATCTTTTCTATATCTTACTAAAATTTTGTAGTTAAGGAATATATTCAAAAAACTGATATTTTATATTGTAATAATTCATGTTTTTATTAAGGTTTTATGGTTTTAAAAGTATTTATATTTTTTTTATGTGACATTAAGAGATACATTTTGTTGTTTGGGGAATCTAATACTAAATTTATTTTTTAAATTTATTGAGTACCTAAATTTTTTGACTTTGAATTTGGACATACATATTTTGGATGTGTCATAATGTTTTCAATTAATAAATGGATTATGTCGAACCTTTAGTGTTAATAGATATCTTGTGTTAACCATTTTTGTCTTGTAAAATATATAGAGATAGGAGGAATTACTTTCCATTCTTTTATTGATAAAATGACCTGTTAAATATTAATTTTAATGCTTCAGGAATAGAAAATCCTATTGAATATTAATTACATGGAGTAATATATGAAGAAGAAATTGATCAAATCACATCCAAGGGATGAAATTGTGCCAATGAAACGGAAATATGTCAATTCACTATATTTTTTGTATTATTAGACTACATGTTAAATGAATTCAAAAACTCTTATAAAATGATCTTTAAAAACAATTTAATCCTATTACCTTTATATCTGATGAATCAATGTCCTTTTGACCCATCGCATATTTATGGGCTAGTGGTTGTTGACTTTATATTAATCATTCACTTTCCCGTGATCAATAAACTCTATCACCCTCTATCATTATATGAGAATTATTCATTTCTTCCATGCCTATATATTAACATTCCACTTATGTTCTCATACTTGAAAATATATTTATTTTATTATTCTAGATGACCATCGTACTCCCCTTTCTCTTATATTAAGAGGATGTTTTTTTAACCCATCTTACATTATGGGTTTTCCACAAAGGTATTTTCAAATGTAAAACCCTTGACTAACAATCACACATTAAAATTGTGAGGATGAAGTTTATTAAAGTAGGGTAGAATATAATACCTCAAAATTTTAAAATTACATTATGTTTGATAGAATATATAATTCACAACACCAAGCTTAAAAAAAACACTAAATATTATTATTTAAAAATGAATATTATAACCTAACAGTTGAATTTGTGGGTATGAATAGTATTAAAAAATATGAAATATTTATATATATATAATGTACATACCTAAAAAAATCCCATGATTAATTATTATTAAAATATATTCAATTTTTAGTAAATTTATTTTATAGATTTAGAAATTCTTTTTCTTCAAAATTGCATTTTCTTACTTTTTATGAGTGAATATATAATAATATTTTTGAAATTTTATAAAATATAATTTAAAAAATATATATAATTTTTTAAATAACCATGTTAAATTTATCTAATGAAAATTGTTTGGGATTTTTTTGAAAAGATTTTTTTTCTAATGAATTTTACAAAATACATATTTTTATAAAATTGTCATTTTATTTATATTAAAAAGTAACCTAATTATTTTAATTTTATATAAAAGTTAATTAAGTAATCTTTATTTATATTCAATATAAATAATTTCATTTTAATCATTCTTCTACCTTATTTTGTTTTAAGTAAATTTTTGGGCTTAAAAATGCATTTTTCAAGGAAACAATTTTTCATTACATTTTATGGGATAAATTTTAAATAAAATTATAAAAATATGTGAGTTTAATGTTGATTTTTTAAAAAAATATTTAAATCAGTGTCTCCAAATTTTTTTAATAGGTCCCCTTTTGTCATTATAAATAGTAACAATATTAATTTTATTACCACAATAATGGTAATTTAGGTAATGTAGGTTAAAAATAAAATGACCAAGATAGTAAAATCATCCCAAAAATTACCTAAATTTTATTATGTGATTCAATTTCATCCATAATCATGAAATATTAAGTTATATAGAATTTAATGGCCATTTTTATAAGATTATGATCTTTATAATATTTTATTTTTAAAAAAAGTCAAACATATAACACTCTTATTTTTAATAACTATAGTATTTTAAATTTGGGGTTATATAAAGGATATGTTAGACTATAAATATTATTTTGAAATTTGATGGATTTATATTAATAATTTATTTTATTTTTAAATTTTATCGAATAAATAATTGACATAAATTCTTAGACAACGTTAATGCAGTAATTATGAAATTAATGGTATAATAAAATATATGATATAAAAATTTTAAAAGAAAAATAATTCAATATATTTAAGGTGATTCAAGAATTATATATATGAACATGAGAATTTTAAGATATAATAAAATCATTTTTATAAATTTGACTTGTTGTCTTGATCTTTTTAAAGCCAATGTAATGATTAGTATGAAAATTGACAATAATGATATTTTATGGGATTAATATTTTATTAAATTATTTAAAAATCAAAAAATATTAAATAAGAATAAATGGGATAATATATAGTATAAAATTTTATTCTTAGTGCATTTATAGATCATTTAAAAGCATTTTCCTCTAGAGTAGTCTCATTATATTTTAATATTTTGAGATATTCTGAAACTTCTTCTCACCTCAATTATAAAAGGGAACCTCCTCTACAACTTATTTAAAACATATTGAGCCTTATAGACTGATAAAGTTATAAAATATTATCTTATAAAATTCCTTATCCAAGTAATAGAAATTTTTTACTCCTCAAAAGACCAATTTTAAGTCCCTTAAGAAAAGATCTAAAGTAGGTCTTCCGAAAAAGAGGTAATTTTTTAACCAAACTCTTTCAATTTATTTTTTATTCTACCTCATATTAATATAAAAACTATCATAAAATTATAACATAAGTATCCTAAATTAAATTAAATTTTATCAGGATTATCAATCCACCAATATCCTCCCACCTTCTCACAAAATGGAAGGTGAAAGTATCGATTGTGCGTTCGTACAACTTACCATATCCAAATAGCGCTACAATTAATTTTTCATAACCATATATTATGAATGGTAATTATAATGGTTTTAATATTTATATATGATATTTAAAAAATAATTATACTTCTATAATTATAATATAATAGATAAATTCTTACCTTCTAATCTGTTGGGAAATGATAACATTACTCATATGTACATGTGGACTACCACCTCTACAAGTGATAAGATTTATTTTTCATTTATATTTTACATGGAAGGTAAAAAGAAAGGATTTGAAAAATAAGTTTAATTTATATTATATAATTATAATTATTTAAATGGTGATTATTATTAACCTTTCATTCATTCTATCCTTCAATAAATGAAACAATGTTAATGCATATGCACAGCTTACTGTCTCCATGAACGGTGTAATTAATTCTCTTTATCCAACTTCTATAAACTACTATAAATACATGTATAATGAATATATATATTATTTTTATAATTTTTAAACTACTTTATATGATTAAAAATTGTTCAAAGTATAACGACCGTAACTACAAAACCAATACATACATAAAAGATTATTACCCAGAATAGTGATTTTAACAAAGAATTGTTAATAAATTAGTGAAAAAATAATTAAATAATATAGGTTATGATACATGTGAGTATATATGTAGATTTTTAATAAATATATATTTATTATAGAGGATATTAATGTCACTTATAATGTAATTAGAAAGTGAGGTAACAGACTTATTTCACAATATCATCAATATTTGGGATTATTTATGATTCAGTATCTAAAGGGGAATATGTTTCTTCCACATCCATATTTGCATGAAATAATTTTAAAGAAAAATATTAATACTCTCTAAGTATTTATTAAATTCAATTTTACTCAATAATTAATTTTTAAAAATGATATTAAATGAATCTTCCTTTTATTTTCCTAATAAGGTACATTGTGAATTTTCCAAAAAAAAGTGTGGAAGATTTTTTTTTAGTTTACGGCATGAATAGATTTTCTTTCATGCATGAATAATATTTTCTTGGATTATTTCAATACAAGTTTATAAGGTTACTTTAAAAGAAAAATTTTTCCGCCATACTTGTGCCTTTTCCCTTTAAAAGTGGATTTCAAAGTAAAAAAAGGATATTTTCTTTAAAAAATACTTTTAATGATATTTTTATGGTGAATTTATTTATTGAAGGAAAAAACCACATTATTTTATTTATTTACCAATGTGTATATGTTTTAATGATACCATCCTATGAAGAATTTACTTACTTGGGATCATTGGATATTCCATTTCTCTTAAATATCAATATTATTTTATCATGGAAATAATTTTTTCCTACGTCATATGCCATTTCTACATGTGGTGTTACATTGGGAAAATATTTGATTGATTAGGTAATTAATGATAAATCGGTATTCTTTACTCAATATGGATATTATTTTAAAAGGAATATTTTTAAATCTATAATTAAATATATGAGTAATGCATTGAACATATAGTGATGGGTGGGGGTTAGAATTATATAGCCCCTCAATGCATCAAAGGGTCTTATAAAAAATAATATGGCCAAATAAATGGGGTTTTTACCCATAGTTTTAAACTATCATTGTACAAGATATTGATAGTATAGATATCATGATCTCATAAATCATAATGTCTAATAGTATTAATCTATTTAATTGAGAGTTTTGTTATTAATATCAATGTTATTTTCCCTATCATATTATCTATGGATTCATTTTTTGCTTTTTAGGTAATTACTTTTCCATATTTATTATACATTATTTATTCATAATTTTTTCCACTTTAAGCATACCCTATATAATTATTTGAGCTCACCCTTTTTTATTTTATTTTTCCTAGGATATGGAGAAGTATATTATGATTAATATTAAGGATTCTAGAATATATTTTTTTATTAATTTTGTTATTTTCAAGGTAATATGGGAAACATGAATGTATCTGGTTCTTCAAAACTACTAAACTATTCAGTTCTTTGGATTGTGATCACTTGTATCTTATGAAAATTAAATAAAGTAACCACCAACTCTATGGTATTGTATTTGGGGTTGTTATAGGTATAATTTGGGGGCATGCATGTTTTTATTATTTTCTGTTTGATCAACTAGACTATTTATACTCTTTTTTTTACTTGTTAATATTTTGTTGTAGTTCTACAAAACACTTATCAAAGATAAACTTTGGAGACATAGATATTTTATCAGAAACCTGGTGTTTTCACTAATCCTATTTAAATAAATCATTTTTTCATGTTGAATAATATTTTATTATTTTTCTTTATTGAATATCTTTTACATATATTTTTTTCTTTTGCAACAATGATCTAAACTAGTATCCAACCTCTTCATATTAGTCTATTTTCTACTAAAGTTTTGAATACTTGTTTCATGGTGGGTTTTAAATTTATTGAACATGAATGTGTATTTTTTGGCTCCCTATAAAACAAAAATAAGGCCCTATAAAAGTCTTTTTATAATGGTTTCAACTACCTACACACAATTGTATACGCCTATGCATGAGGGGACCTACTAATTAAAATCATCAATCTCATTTAGAGAGTATATGTGGAGTGGACTAGAAGATTCTTGATCCTCGATCCAATATAAGTCGTCATGTTATTTTATTTATTTAGTTTTGATGCTCACTCATCTTTAAGATAGAAGGAAATAATTTATTTAATCTCAAAAGGAATAATTGTTTCTATCATGTTTTTAACAGAACACAATTAACCCCCCCCCCCCCCAATCTTGGGTCTCTGTCATTTTCATTATGACCCCACACTATTTTCCAAATTTGAACCTCTAAATTAAAAATATGGACTCTATTGTTCAAAACTAAATTTAATGAATTATCATAAAACAATTTTTATATAAATGCATAAGATATAATGAAACGGTATTTAGAAAATTTTATTTTAATCCTAAAAAAGAATTTATTCCAAAATAAAGTATAATGTTGAATTTGATATAATTATTAGAATTATATCAAATTAAAGAAGTCTTATTTTACATAAAAATGAGTTCTTCTTTATTTTGAATCAATATATAATTCTTATTATATAAAACTTTTTTAAAAAAACATAATTTTATTATTACTATTCATATCACTAATTTAACAGCTTGGTTATAATGGTCGTATTTACAAAATAATATTTTTATTGTGTACCATAGTTCACATAAATATCGGTGTTTCATGCTAAGAAATTTATCAAACATAGTTTTATTTTAAACTAAATTTACAGGGTGTTACACATACACCAATAATGCATCTATTAAAATGTATTGTTTGATTAATCTATCCAAAATTAAATTATGATAATAGGATTTTCCTCTTCTGGAAAAAATACATGGTAGGTTATACCTCCATATATAAAACGTATAATAGGTTATTTATTCAGGTAAAATGATATATGTTATAAATGGTCAATTTTAAAAATTAGGTTTTGGAATATATTCTTTATAAAAATAATCATCAAGTGGATTTTTGTACTCTATTATTTTTGAGGGTGTAAAGAGTATATTTGGGATCCTTTCATCTAAACTATCATAAAATCATTGCACCATCATACTTATCACTTAGATATATTAATTTTCTTAGATTGATATATCATTTCTTGACTAGATTCTACATTTATATTTTCATTCATCATTTCCCTTAATATTATTTAAATTTTAACAATTTACCACCTCCCCCTTTTTCTTCTCCATCACATTTTTTGGGACCTAAAAATATTATTTTATTAAAAAATATATTTTTTCAGTGAAAATTTGATTTAAAGGGGTTGTCCATGAATATATAGCTTGGTTAATTACATATAAATTTTTCTATGGGGTTGGAATATAATTTTTTAATAACATAAGAAGGTACATAAAGGATAATTTTATGGTTAGTGGTAATGAGGGTGTTTTTGTTTATAAATTATGGTAATCATGTATGAATGGATATGTTTTATTATGTTATGTGTATTTTATTATGATATATAAAAATAATATGATATTACTATAATATAATTCATAAAATAAATATTTTTCATTGAAATGTGTTACAATATCATAGGTTGATGAAGTGAAATTGGGGGGGAAGTAAAGCTTATACCACCCAAGGTAGCATATGGAACTAAGATGGTTTAATAGATCAAGGAGAGCCAAGTTATGTCATTTTATATGTTGAGAGATGGTTTCAATGTTTTATGGTTATAATTATATACTATATTCATGAGTAATTATGAAGCATACTTCAATATATAGTATTCATTGTGGAAAAAAGGTTAAAATTAATGGATTAAACTAATTAAATTTTTCATTGACCAGATTGGAAATTGGGTGCTTGAATGTTAATATTGGTGTTTTTTATAGTTGGGTGACCAATATTACATAGGTGTAACATCTTGGTTCTAACCATGAATGGTATAGGGGTAACATTTATGAACTTTTAGACAATGTTTTATGAGTTTTTTTACCCGGTGTCATTTAATATAGGGGTGGAAAAATGTTTATAATGATCTATTATAATGAAATACTTGTTAGGTTATATGTTATTATATCCATAGAACTATTTAGTTTTATGTTGAAAATGTTTGGATATATATCCATAAAGACTCATTTTTTTCTCCATGGAAATAAACCATTGATATATTTATAGGTGAACATATTTTCCTTCTTTACAAAATATAGGTGTTTGATATGTTTTTGAAGAAAATTATTTATTTGGATTGAGGTAAATGGTTTTTCTAAATCTCTACAATATTAGGATCTGGATACATAAGGAAGAGGCTGATTAAGTAGTCACATTAGAATGATAGGTGAATAAATAGTTAGAGTAGTAGGTCATATCCATAGTCGTGTGCTAATAGAGTACTATATTTTTGTAATGATAGGAGCTTTTTAGAATTTTTTACCCAATATAATAAAGGGTGATAATTTTCATGTATTGAAGAAAAATTTGGTCTTATATACACTCTATGGAGGATTATTAGGGTGTTATATTCTAGGTTTTACTTAGAGGTTTGGGGATGGAAGGGGTCATAGTTTCATGATTCCATGAAAATAGAAATAGATTTTTATTTTATTCTTGTTTTTAGATTAGTATTATTGTATTACATCTATAATATAATCACGTATAGTATTCAATGCTATGGGTGGAATAATAGTTACAAAATTTAAATGAAAAAATAGATAAATGTGGCATGGTTTATTTTTATAATGTTTGGGAAAAAATAATAATTCATTGTTCATATCCCCTTAAGTTATATTAGAGTTATGAATCACAATAGAGTAGCTAAATTTTTTAGGGGGTATAATCCTTTTATAGACTACATTTTCTATAGAATTCATAACTACAAAAACCATATTTTCAATAATTTTATATTAATGTTTTTTGATTTTACCCTCAACATTATCATAATATGTGGGTAAATATCACATTTCCATTATATTTTCAAAATTTAGTGTTCATTGTAAATATGACCTAATTTCATGATTTATTAAGATAATTAATATTTAATATTTAATCATCATATCTAGTTTTTAGAATGTGGGTTTTAATGATGTATATGTGGAAGAAAATTTTTCTAAATTGACATGTACGAGAAACTATTTTTTAACCTTTTATGTCTGATTTATTTTAGAGATACACTGAAATGTAAAAGTAAACATGGAATTATATGGGAGAAGTATGAGAAAAATGGGATTCATCAAAGATGAATAATTATAACTTAGATGAAATATAAACTACATAATATGTTTTTCTTTACTACCATATAAGTAATGAAGAATCCTACTATAGAATATTAAATGTAGAAACCAGAATTCCTTGTATGTTTATATGGGGGTCTATGTAATATTAAACCATAAAATTTAAATATCATGTATGAATAAATAGGGATCAATTATGATTACACTAAATATATCATAAACCACATAATATTAAATATGAAGGTTCTAAGATATTGTTTGAGTAACATGAAGTTTGTGTTAGTAACATGAGATTAAACCAAACATCACTAAATTTATATAAATTTTTTTAGAATTAAATAAATAATATGTTTAAGGATTTAAAAAATGTTAGACAGAAGATATAAATTTGATTAAACTTAATGACACATTCCCATATTATATGTTTGATAATGTAGTCACACATTAAGATTTATGTGGGAGAAATAATAAGAAATGATCTTGGAATTGAAACCCATGCTTAAGTGATGCTTTAATACACCATGTGTATGTATCATAGGGAATAATTCTCAGAATTTTGGACTTACCCATGATCACTGAGTATAATAATATAAGCATATAAATGAGTATATCTTATTGTGAGAGGGATTTTGGACTCATGCATTTTATTCATAGTTTGGTTTACTTTTCTATTTTTACATATTATTCTCATTCTCTCCCTATTTATTTTCATATTTATAAGGATTATAGAAATTGTTGTCTATCAGTGAAGGAGATAGTTTTTACAATCCTTCAATTATTGTTTTTAATGATAATTATTCTACTATTACTATAGTTCTATAAATTTTAGTTGATTTAATGACTGAAGTTCAGGTGATTTTCAGTATTTAAACCTTTCTTACCTATGTTATTCTACATTCCGTTTTAAATCATAGTTTCATCATTAAAACTAAATACATATTAGGTAAATGGTTTTAGATTAATATTAGAGTGTTTCATGATCATGGTAACAATAATGGGTACCAAGGCTATGGGTTTTCAACATTTAATATGCATATCCCTTGATCGGGAGTTCACTCTACATGGTTTCTTCAAGTTTTTTGTTTTTCATGAAGATTGAAAGGTCATTCCATCATTCAAATTGTTAATGATAACCAATTCATCATGATTTTTCAATGTTTAAATTAAGTAAAAAACTCAATTCAAGGGTAAGTTATCTCCGACCATGGGCCATTTCCCAAAGTATTAGTAATATTAATAATTTTATATTTGTGGAAATTGATATGATAAATTAGAAATATACCAATGGATCACTGCTTCTATATCTATTGATTTACACAAATTCTATTGAAATTACTTTTATTTCACAAAAACCATAACCTTTTTTCTTATTTTTAATATAAACTAATATAATAAATAGATAATAAGTGAATATAAATAATGAGTGTATATATAGCTCCTTTATAGATAACAATTTTTAACAACTAGATATATTCCAAAAGTTTAAAATTTATATCTTTTCGCATATCATAATAGGTGTGTAAAAATTTAAAGAGATTTTGTGGATGAATTGAGTAATTTATTCATTGTTTTTTAATTCTTTTATATTTTTTTCCTATTAAAATTTATAAAAAAATGGAATATGGAATGGTTGACTCACCTTTACTTTATAGTAAAAAATAAATGTTATTTTTAAGAAATGTATGGGGAGTAATAAGTTCATTATTTTTAGAGGATATACTTAAAGGGATTATCTAGTATGTTAAAGAATATATTGATTTTCATTGTTTCCAAATTTTTAAATAAAACTCTATGAGTCCAAATAATATTTTCCAAAATTTTATTCATTTGTGCTGGAAGAAATATATGATAAACAAAATACATTTTTTCATTGATGTAGTGGTTTAGGTGGTTGAAAAATGATAGGTGAATCATGTATTATCCTATAAAATTGATTTTCCATAAGACCTTCATGTATAAAATCATTCCATTTAAGATGAACTTGAGGTATTCCCATAATATATTAATTCATATTGGACATATTTTTTCTTAAAAAATTACGAACTGATCGGCCTTTCATTGATAAAGAATATTAATCTCAACTCTTGAAATACATTGATGAATAAGAGAACACATTAGGGTTGAATTTTTTAGGAAAATAATGAATTACTACTACATATAATCATCATGTATTTTTTTCTTATGGTTTTTAATAAGGTATAGAAATTGAAAAATGGAATATGAAAAAGAGTTTATGAAAAAATAAATATATTTTTGTCAAATTTTAAACAGTGTGAATTTTTTTATGAACTAAATGTTTTCACATTTTAGATTAAGTATAACTTTTTTAGGCCCTGGGATTTGACTATTATATATCCATTTGAGACATAATCATGTTTGATGTAAGAATTGAGGATTCTTTTTTATTAACCACTAATGTATCCAAAGAAAATTTGAACCCCATATTCCATAGATTTTATATAAATGAGAAAGGCTATATAAATATTCCAACTACACTTCATTATATACTTATTATTAATTTGGGAGTGCACAAACTTTTTTTTTTATAAGTGGTCCACTATGATGAGAATGAATTTTTGAAAACACATGGATCTATAAGAATATGGTGGTTTTCATTAGAAAATAAAAACCCCTTTACTAATAGGGTATGATTACATACATATCTTTCTATGGAAAATCAAATTGGGCTCCCACATATATGATTAAACCAAACATTCTTTTATATTATCTCTAATTTCCCTTGATTTAATTTAAAAAATGTTTAATATTTTTATTTTTCATTATCAGTTCTTGGAGATTAAAATATCTACATGATTGTATTGAAGTCCATTTGAAGTAAACTAATATGTTGTCCATAATAAATAATTATTTTTATCTATTAAATATTTTACTTGTCTTTATCCATAATAGTTTGTTTTCTGAGTGAAATATCATAATTATGGTATGTTTGAGAAATAACTGTCTTATTTTTTGGTAGAAGTTGTTATCTATTAATATAAAATTATTTCCCTTTATATTATAGTTATCTTCAGATATTTAATTCTGATTGAATTTAATTTCATTAAATTGTGAAATTAAGGTCATTAATATTAATGAGGAATTGATTTAATTTAAGAAAACCAGTATATATGAGTACTGAAATGGATTTAACTCTTAACATAGTATTTAAAAAAAATTATTAAATTACCATTTATTTCTAAATACCATTACATGAAATTTTTTCCAATTTTTATATTACCTTAACAAGAGGTATGTAAACATTTTGACATTGTGTTGACCTGGTTTTAAACTTAATTAATACATAGCTTATAATTTATATTTGTTGTACTAGATAACTATAAGTGTGAAATAAAAAATATACCCTTGTAAATGATCTCATAAAAATTTTATGATAGACCTATTGGTCTTGAGATAAGGAGATTAACCATTGTTTTATGTTTGGTTATGTTTTCATATAGTTTATTTTTATGTTATATTTTACATTTATTTAATTTAAAAATAATTATCCAACACATAGTGAGGAAATTATTTCATAAAATGGCCCCCAAAAAAGAAATATTGATAATTTATTTTTGTCAAAAATTGAGTGTTTTACAATTGAGGTGTGTAATTTGTGTTTTTGTGTTATTGGTCTCATACCGAGATGGAAGAGATCATTAAAATAAATATTTTATGTCATATTTCGGTGTCAAAAATTCATTCTTTCCCTACTCTTCTAGTGTTATCCATTTTTAATGGAATGAACCACAACTGAATAAATATTTATTGGATCTTATAATTAGGAGAGATTATGATCAATTAAAGATTGAGTTTGGGTTGGAAGATTCAACATAATATCTCTAAGGTATGTATTTGTTCATATTTTTCTTATATCAATACAAGTTTTTTATGATTTATTATTATTTATTTTTAATGACCTCTCTATATTTATAAGAAAATTTCATTCCTAAATCACCCCTTTATATTTTGACTATTCCAATTACATTGATTGTTCAATTTCCGATCATTTGATTAATATTATTTCTAAAATTATTTTTATATGGAATCATTTTCAAAACATAATGAATTATGAATAATCATAGGCCTCATGATCTCTCATGACACCCTCTCTATAATCATACCCTTTCCTAGATGGAATTTGTTGAAGAGATATAATGACCAATGATTCTTCCTTATAGTAGGCCCCAAGATGGGGACGAAAATCGATGGTGTACAAAAACAAAACATATAAAAACAATTAAACTCAGTAATAAAAATAATATTAAGATATATAATGAAAACCCACCAGGAAACTCTATCAAATAATATAAAAGAAACCAAGCCATCTCGCAATGTATGAACAATGTGAAACAAGTACAAGTAAAAGTATCCATGTATATACTAAACGATAAACTCTATATCTGAAACTAAATATAGTAACCTATGAAAAATATAGTAATATCTAACTTGATCCTAAAAATCCACTTAGAATCTAAATAAAAATTATACATACATAGAATGATCATAAAATGTATACTCAGAGGGATCACACCCAAGGACTTTTGAAATTGTGAAAAGAGTACACCAATGCACTGGTGAATAAATATTATTACCAATAGTAAACTAAAATGGTCCACTGTTCATTCCAAACTCACAATGTAACTCTCACTAAATAATTAATCTATGTATACTAACATAAAATTTGACAAATATTACTAATGGAACCCCATAACCAATTCGCCGCAAATATTTCACTCTCATTCCCTCATGTCAAATATCTTCAACTTCCATCCATTACATATAATTACACCACCACATCCCAACCTCTTCATATCATCCCATCACATTATCACTCCCATACACATCATAAATAAGGCAGTATATTATCATGAAGATGAATGAAATCAACCTCATGTCATGTAACTATTATGCATGACCACCACCACATAGCACATCCTTATCTTCACTAAGAATATCCAACACATGTAGTCACATCTAGGGATTTCCAACAACTATTCCTTCATAATTTAGTACTTTACAAAAAAAATTACCATAGAAAAATACTAATTTTGAAGGATGAGAAAGGAAATGGGCATAGTAAGCCATATATTTCACCACCAACCGGATGTTAGGGGAGACACCAAGATCCCAAATTAGTTAGAGTTTGGTAAGGATATCAAACTAGAGTGTGGTGTGTATATAAATAACATGAAGATATAATATTAATTTATATCACATAATACCTATAATAATTGTTCATATCCACTCTACTAGAGAATCCCACATCTCTACCACAACATCTCACGAAATCTTTCACCAATTGCATCCACCAATAAATAAAACACATGATATAATCAAGACACACAATCCACTATTAATATTTTATTTATAAGTTAATTTTTTTATAAATTTACTAGTTATCAATCAACATCCACTTACTAATCCATATAATTCTATATTAAGTGGAAACCCATGTAAACATTTACCCACAGTAATTCCTAATTTAGTCCAACCAGTTGATTCAATTAGCATACAATATTTCCTAGAAATTTTTCATTTACTAATATCATTATATGTTCATTCCATAAAAACCATTAACCGCAACACATTCCACACCAAACCACAACATTACGACCCATTCATCCCACCTGAAAAAAAAAATAAACAAAGTACTCCACACTCGAACCGGTCTCCACCATCACCATATAAGCCCAAAAAAGGTTCAAATAGCATCAAAAAAATTGAAAATTTATATCAATACATATAATCAAATTATAAACTTCATATCTACCATAATTTTTGTTTCATGGGGATTTTAATTCATTTTATCATCAAATGATAATTATTATTTCACATAATTCCCAAATTTCATAAAATCTCTACATTAGCCACATTTGTATGCTTATCATTTTTGTGAGGCTTAGGCTCAAAAAATTATATCTCATTATGGTTTTAAAAACTAAAAAAATCAAAACATGTGAAAGGTTCCCATGAATCATCATTTTTTTAATAGGAGTGTGCATGCATAATCTCAAAAGAAATATAAAAAATCATGTAAATTCATGAAAATAATACTATAAGGACCCAACATTAAACATTACATTGTCTTTAATTAAGTTAATAATTCACATTGAGGATATTTTCAGGTTTAGAGTTTTATAGAATTAGTCCATAACTTATTACGTTACATCTCAAATATTACAATGTAGACACTTCTACTCAGTATCCATTTTTTCATAAAATAAAAACTCTAAAAAAAGAGTCATGTCTAGTTTAATATTTTAGACAACATTACTTTTCCTTGATCCCATCCTTGGACATATTCATCATTATGTCTAGTGAAAAACATTTCAAAAATAAGAAACTTGGGATTAGCATAAAAAGCTCAGTAAGGGATACACAAAGAAGGAAAACTATTAGTTTTTCAAAACAACAAGTAAACCATGAATATCATATCATAAGTAATAATTTTAACCTTTATGAAGTAGTAAATAATCTTAACTGAATAAAAGATCATAGATTATCATTTTTTAACCAAAATATTACCATAAAACCCGTAGAAATAATACATAACATATAAAGTTAACTTGGGACATAAAAATACTTAAATGGAATAACCATATGGTCAACTTCCACACATATAAATAAAAGGAATAGTCATACAGCTGACTTAAATACCCAGTGCATTGGAGGATATAATGTAACCACCCATCTCTGTTTATCACGGTGCCACCCGTCATTTGATGTATTACGTAACCACCCGTCAAATGTCCAAGTACCATTATAAAATCATAACACATAAAATATTGAAAATACAAATATTTCACTAATAACATTTCATTTGCAAGAAAAATATATCATTACAAGATATTAAAATAATAAATTGATTTCAAAAACCATTCTAAATACCAAAACACCCAAAAAAAGAGAATAAGGGATTTCTTTTTTCATTTTAAAAACATTAAGGCTTATAGAGGAAGCCAACTAACGATTACGGTGACAAAGAGGTCATTATCGCTGCAAACGTTAAAGATATTCCTTTTGACGTTTAGTAAAATGATTCATATAAAAGACATTATCTTTGAATGAAATTAAAAGTCAATGTGTTTTATTATATATCGTATAAAATAATGTCATTTATAAATCAAAGTATGCCTCAATGAAAGTAGATTGATACGAAGTCCCTTACCTCATGTCCGACTTAACGCGTTCAATCTTTAATTTAATGAATAATAAAATTAATTTAATTTCAACTTGATTAAGAACATTTTTAAAGTTTATTATTCCCTTTATAACACTTATTACATTGCTATAACAATTAGTTAATTATTTGAGTTCATATCAAACATTTTATTGATGATCGAAACTTGAGTTAAAAATGAACTTGTTATAATTATAAATTGTCCATGTGGTAGAAATTCCATTTTATCCAGAATTATATAAATTATTTAGATATCATATTTATCATATATATCAATTATATATATGTATTTGTAATATTAAATAACATTTGTAGGTAATAAATGAAATGCACCGTTCATGGAGACGGTATGTCGTACGTACGCATGAACGCTACTTTCATTTCTATTTCATATTTAATGGAATATAAAATTAATGATACATAGGTATATTATAATTCCAATATTATATCATATATAATTTCAGAAACTCCATCCTTTATACATTCCATGTATGGAATGAACGAGTCATATCACCTTGAGGGGGCGGTAGTCTGCACTTCCTCAAATGAAATTATCGCATTTACCCATTATGGAAACCATAAAGGTATGATATAAATAAAAAATAAATAAGAATAGAGACAATATAAATATAATATATATCATATATAAATATATTTCTATCATAATGGCCATCAGGATAGGTGGTAGGATAAGATCGAACAATCATTGTTTCGTGAGGTAGTAGTTCATCGTCCACAGAAACAGTATGTTGTTTACCCATTAGATGGCGATGTGTGTAAGTGTAGTTAGAATAATTATCATAACAATAACCTATTATATTTATTATACTTCTTTTGTTACAAAATAAAGTAATAAAAAGATATTAGGTGTTATATAATTAAAATAAAAGAAAATAATTTAAGAGAAGATGTTACCTTTAAATCAGTTAACTCTCATTAGTTTGAACCAAAAGGATTTCATTAAGTGCCTTATGCCTATGGTAAGGCTTCTAGGTTGAAGATAGGGATTTAGGGAGAATAATTGGTCAGAGTTTTTACAAGATTAAAGTCATTAGAGGTGTGAGTAATGAGTTTGAGGTGAGGGCTTTTTATAAGGGGGAGGAGGGGCTCTTTAGGAAAGTTTGAAAATAGTATTTTATTATATAATGATTTTAGGATTATAATGGTCAACAACTCATTAAAATAAAATATAATATGACTCATGTTCAAAATAAAATCATCCAATAATAATTGGATAGTTTTTGTATATTTTTTTAATCTTTATAATATTATTTATTTAAATCATTCATTAATTAGGTAAACACTACATCATTTTTGTGTCCTAAATAATATTATTTATTTGATGTATAAAAATTATAAAAAAAACAATGATTTAGAAAAAAAATTAGCTTTTAAATTAATATTTATAGTCCAATATAGAACTTATCTAACCCCATGTAAAAAAATTATTTACTAAAATAAATATGTTTAGGTCATTTTTGTCATTACTTTAAATTAATTAATATAAAGTGTCATTCTCTTACCCAAGTGGATTTAAAGGGCAAATGGTCTCACACAAGGATTTTATTGGTCATACATTACTTATAAAATAAGTTTATTAAAAGTTTTGAGGTAATTTTATATTATTATAATATTGTTTTTACCTTGAATAACCCTATTTACCTTTAACGGTGGTAAATAAAAGTAAAAGATACCATTCACAAAAAATTATTTTCATCTTATTGAACCAAATTTTACTTAATAATAACTAAAATGTATTTTTTATTTTCAAAATTAAATTCACAGAAGTAGTAAAATTTCATTTAAATGAAAAATTCATCTTTTTAACTACTATGGAGTGTTTTCACTATTCAACAAAAATTGAAGTTTTTCAGAAAAATACCAAAAATTTACCTAAGAAATATTTGATATTCAGAATTAAAAAATGATGTATATATTACCAAATTAAAAACATATAATTTGGATTAATTAATTTAAAATTAATTCCTTTTTTCAAAACAAAAAGCGTGTTTTTAAGAAATAATAACTATCAAAAGATTGACATTGTTTATGTCCAATTTGAAAGTGAAATTATTTCCAATGGAAAAAATTGGATTAAATGGTAAATATATAATATAATTACACTTAATAACCAATTAAAAAGATAATCTAACCATATAAATAATTTATATTAAAAGTTATTTTTGAATTAAAATACAGTATTTTTCACTATTCATTAAAAATGGATTTTATCAGAAAAAACCAAAAAATTTACACAAAGTAAATTTTGATATCCAGAATCTAAATAAAATTTATATTTTGTCAAATAGATCATATAAAAGTTACCAAAACTATATTTGAAGAGGGTTCTCCATCAAAAGGCGGTAAATTGGCCTTTTTGAAGAATATTAGAGTATTTGTGCTTATAATTTTGACTCATTCTTATTTTAAGCCTCAAATTTTTTTGGATAAATGTAAAAACATTTAAAAAACATGTATAATCATATTATAGTTAGAAATATTCATTCAAACCAATAAAACGGCTAGGAATTAACTACCATTTAACATAATATTATATTATTATTTTTCAGTATGACCTATTGTTGTGTGAAATATAAGATTTCAAAGAAAATCGTTATTGCGTATCAGGTATTCCATAGAACATAGCATCCCCTTTAAAGTAAAATTAATATTTAATTCATAGATTTGAAAATTTATTATTGTTTACTTTTCTGGGATGTTACAACTACCCTCCCCCTTAAATTTATATAATCAAAATTAATTATTTCATAAGGATGGAACATAATACCTTCCCAAATGGATAAGAAGGAATTAAATTTTCAAAAATTCACTTAAAATGATAGAACAAGGATCCCTTACCCCAATCATATGTTCAAAATTCTACAGGAAAGAATGAACAACGATTAATTATCCAAAAAAAAAGGAACGCTTCCAAAATCAAAGGGATACTGATCGGAACCAATCCATAACAAGGTACCATAAATACTTTCATTACATCCAACCTCTGATAGAGGATCTATAAAAATTAATTTTAAAAAGAAGGAAGGTTAAGGAGAACAATGAATATTAGATAAGGGAGGGTACCTCTATTCATGAGACTTTAATTTGGACAACCCATTATTTTTAAAATCCTAAGAGAGGTGTATGGAGGGTAAAGAGGGGATAAGGGGTCCACTAGTTCTCAATTGAATAATAAAAACTAAACTGAATAAGGACACATAATTTTGATATAGATGTTTTTAAACCATTTATCATGGTGTAAAGTACTATAAAACACTTTTGGTGTTCAGTAGTCAAATTTTGATCCAAAATTTATGCCATTAAACCCAAAATTGTGGGGAAATTTTAAATCTGTGTTGAATGTTTTTGACGAAAAAAATTTCCTCGATAATTCCATGGTCTATGGAGTTTCATCCCTATAATCCTTCAAGAAATTTTTCTACAAAATAGATTCAATAATTTTTTCTTTTTCTAATTTACCACATCCAAGACAATGGTGTGGTGATATCCAACTCACCATTTACTATTCCCTTGCATATCTCAACTCTTACATCTAGTTAGCATGCCATTATTCCCCACACCATGATGTGTTGTTCTCTTTGATGACTGTTTCTTCTAGGGAAACCCTCAAATAAACATGAAAAATGTCTAGTTAAAAATAGGTTTTTTAAGATGGTTTCCCTTTTCCTTTTGGAATAGATTGGAACCCTATGAAAACTCCCTTGTTAAATAGATAGAAAAGCCATTTCAATTTTCATAGTGTACCCCTGAATTAAATGGAAGAATCCACATACATTCTAAAATTGTACAACGGTAAAATGGACTTCCCCACACTCAATACCTCTTGAGAAAATCAAAATGACTGGCACCATGCATAAAACTATGGCATGGTGACCCTCTAAATGGCCAGAACACTCCCATAGATTCTGAAGAACTGATTCCCTAGAAAAACATAAAAGGAGGTTTTATAAATTTGATCTAACACATGATCATTAACCCCAATATTTATTTCCCCCACTTCTCTATTCATCACCTTTCACATGTTGATGATTACCATCATCCTTTACCATTCCTATACAATGGATAATTCAAACCCATATCAATGTGTTAAATGACAATGATACAAGGAAATAATTATTTATTCTAGTAAATGTTTATCATGTTTTATTCCAGATAACTTATCAGATGAGGAATATTACAGTACTATCTACTTGTGCATGAATAATGAGAAAGGACATAGAGAGGGGATAATCCTATGTGTTATTTTTGGTGGCATGAGGATAGTGATTTTTGTAAAACTATGAATAATGGAATGGTATGACTCACACTATCTTTCCAAGGCATAAATAATCCTAAAAGACTTATTGAATTAGTGAATGGGTTTTTAAATCATAGGGTAGGTATAAAAATATATATTAAAGTGGATCATGGATGAAAACATTATGACCCAGCATGTTTTCTGAGAAACAAACGTTATCTGTTATTTTACATGTTGTGGTTGGGGTTTTCCATGGTGATAAGAATTGCATAACATGTTATTATATAGAACATTTCATGTCCTATGATTATATGGAATCATTATTTTATATGTATCAATAAATAACACATTGTGATTTTATATAGAATTCATTCCATTTTTTACAAATGTACATATAACCATATGTATTGGAGTGCATGACTGATTTGAACTCAATCTTGAAAAGATTTTTTTTCCAAGAGGCACATTTCATATAACCTAGTTTATTATATCAAATTTTATAATATTACACATGGACTATAGCTATATTAATTTCATGTTCATTAGTATACTTTACTCAAAATACTAGAATATACTCACAGATTCCCCCTGATCTTCACAAACTTTTTATATTATGTAAACAAACTATATTTTTAGAAAACTATATTACATGAGGATTATAGGTTAAAAATGCACAGATCGACCAATGGGTCCCAAAGTCCTGTACCTAAAGATGAAATTTCATGAAGGGTATCCTGGAATAATAAGACAGTGTCATTAGAAGACATGAATCTACCAGTTTATCACTCCCCATGTCCATTTAAATACATGGTGTGTACTAGGTATACATTAATGTTTTATATATATTAACAAATGGGTGTTACATTTGGAAAATAAAATATTATTTTATGAGTATTATTATAGTTATAATATTATTCACCATGAATTTTTATTTGTTTGGGTGGTTAATGAGGTATATAAGTAATTTTTAGTTCATAAGCTTCATAGATAGGATGATGAGTTTTTTGTGATATCCTGAGAGAGGACATGGGATTAATAGCCCTCATGTAAAAAATTGATACTAGGGTGTACAAAAAAATATACATTTAGTAGGTTTGGTAATCCTGCTTTATGATGGCGTGCGGGAAGACCACATATATATTTTGTTACCCCATCAGTTTATGAAAATTCAACATAATGGGGTGGGGGGTTCCATAGGGTTTTGTACCCCCATGGACTAATATTAACACAATAGTGAGGTGTTGGTGCCCCAATACATATAGCATGAGATTTCATGGTTGGTTAAAAGTTTATTATAAATAGTTAATGAATATTCCCATGTGTTAGGGATATTCTCTCATAGGGGATGATATATCCTCTGTCAATACACATTTATTCAAGAAGCATAGTTCTACACTATAGTTTTGGAGAGGAAACATGGGAGTTATAAGGTGTTGGTTTATTGAAAAATAATAGGTTCTATGATAACACTTACTTAATTTTATGTTTACAATATTTTTTGGAAATGCTATTATGATATTATATTCTTCCCCTACCCATGATTTCCCTCAACATATGACTTATATTGGGCCTGTTGACTTTGGTTACTATAGATCGTATTAGTTTTTTTCTGGAATATAATGGTTTATCTATAGTAAATTTAATTTTTGAATTTGAAGCAATGATTTTATTATTTATATATACCTAAAAATGTGTATTTCTTATATTTTAAGAACATATTTTATCGTTATAATTTACCACTATTATCATGGGTTTAAACAAATTCGTTTTTTATATTTCAAAAAAATTTCAAATCCTCATAATATGTATTTTATACTCACCTAAACATTAATTTTAACAACACATATTTTATTTGTCCAAATGATTCATAGTTTGGAGATGATCATGATTGGTGTAGAGTTTGTTTATCTTGTGTAGTGATGATATTTTTTCCCTTGGTGGTTTTATTTTGTGGGTGTTTTTTTTGTTTTCTCTGATTAAGTTTTTTCATAGTGAGGAGGTGGTTTCCCTTACCATGTGTTTGATGTTTTTTGTAGAAATTCATTTTTTATACAATTTATTATATTATATTCATTATAGTGTTTTAATGTATAATTGTAATTTTATATAATCATGTGATATAATTTTTATTCATTTATTTATATATTACTTAGGGTTGATGGTTATATTTCTTATTATTGTTTTAAATATATTGAATATATTTTTGGTTATGGCCTCCCATATATGTTATGCCTTATTAGTGCTAGTCACTATGACCCGGCCTATTTAGGGGGGATTATGGTGGAATGCTAAAAAAACTACCATCCTAGACAGTTTCTCAATGTGTTACGTCATGTCAAACAAAAACTTCACAATACACTTACATATGAAGTTAACTTATCCCTGTTTTTTTGAAAAAAATACAATAATCTCTTATAAAAATCTTTTGATGTTAAGAAAAATGTGTCAAAATGATAAGGAATCCAATCTAAAAGGATCCTTTAGTAATAAAAATCACTTCAAACAAACTTTGAAAACTACCCCATTTATTAATCCCCTAACATCCATAAAAAATTGTTAGGAAGACATCTTGAAAGATAAAATATCCATGAACACCTTACTCAATATTTTAATTACATGATCACTATTAAAATATAGACTGGATTGAAAGGTATTTGGTGAGTATTATGGGGATTAAAATCCATGATTGGAAATATAGAAGGGAAATATTATTCAAATTCAAAATAAGAACCACAATAGTGTTCTAAATTAATTGATTACTTTTTATATTTATGAAAAAATTGTGATGAAATGGAAAAAAATGATTGAAAAAGACTATATATATATTTTTATAATGTAATATCATTTCATATAAAAAAATTTAGTGTGTAATTCTATAACAAATATATAGAGGATTTATTAGATGAATATTTATGATGGAGAGTGAGTGTTGAAACCCAATTTAATGTAAACATTAAATTATTCAATTCACATTATATCGAGAAAAATATCTTCATTTTGGTCTCTCGTTTTTTAACAACGTCGCCTACCAACACTCATCCATATGAAATCTTAGTTTATGTGTTTATTTAGATTGAAAAACACATATTTAATATAGAAGATGTCTTAATAACACCTTAAATCATGATCTACATGATATTAAACAAAAACCGTGAACAATAGAAATGACAAAAATGTTTATATTATGAAGTCAATCAAGAATTTTTCAATAAAGAGAAGGATAATAAAAAAGAGGATTATAATCATCTATTCTTTGAGAGTTATTGATCCATGGTTGTTTTGAGATTCTTTAGAGAATTAAAAAATTTCTTAGGCTCGTATACTGAGGAAACCCCATTTCTGGATAAATGGTTTCTTGTTTTAAATGGTGTAGGTCTGGAAAAAACAACCAGATCTGTGATTCTAAGTGCAGGGTGTTGGTGTATATGGCAGGAAAGAAAAAAATCTCACTTTGAAGGTATTAATTCAATATAAAGATCTATTGTCATGAAAATAATATATTTTTTTGATTACTCTGGTTTGTTGCTCTAATATCTCAAGTGATACCCCCTCTTTGAGGAACATGAAGGCATATGGTTCTTTATTAATTCCTTCAGATCATGTGATAAGAGGGAATTGGGTTTACTAGTTACCTCTAAACATGGGTCTTAAACTTAACTTTTATGGTTCATGTGTTGCATAGGTCATTCGAGGTGGTAGAGTTGTGTGTGACTATTGTGGCAGTATCCTACATTCTTTTAATGAATTTTATTGGAGGGGGGTTCTATCGAGGAATAGACCAAGGCTACGCACCTAGGTATCATGTTGTGTGGTCAGAATAATTTATCTATTAGTCAAATTGAAACTGATTCCAAGATCATCCATGACTTGATGAATGGAAAAATTTCCCATCCATGGTCGATTTCTTATATTATCAGGGAGTGTTGAGGCATCCTTGACAATAGAAACACCCAGTTTGTCATACATGGTGTGAAGGTAACAAGGTAGCAGATAATCTAACTTCCATGGTGGTGGCTGATCAAGGTACCAACATCATTTGTTTGTCTAGTTCTCTTCAAATGAATTGATAAAGGGTTAACTTGATTAGGGGAGATCATCTTGGCCTTCATTATTTTAGGCCGCCTTAAACATGCCTTGTATGGCCTAACCAAATCATTAGTTATTGTTTTATTCTATTAATAATAAAACAAATGCATCATTTGATGGATGGGATAAGAAGTTTATATTATACTAAATATGGATACATCTCATCTTGTAATCCATCAAAAAAATTATGATGATTCTTAATATGTGACCAGAGGACTCATTCATTCATGTTGTATCCATGGGATACCATAAATAACCTAGTAATTTGTTAAGAACTTCTAAACTCCCACAGAATGTTAGTACCTTCATGTTGGTGAAAGAAAACAGATAAGAGATATTAAACATAATCAATAGGAACAATATACATGTTTAGATATCACTTTTATAGATTATGGACCCCTTATTTAGGCATTAGGGATGCTTCATAAGAATCCATGTATTTACTCAAATGTTTCATAATGTATGATTAATGCATTGGTTATAAAATTAATAACACATGATTTTCCCAAATGTGTCATTGTATAAAACATCAAATGTCAACAGTAGAATTTTTATTGGATTAACCAAAATTTTATCCAACTTTTTTCTCAATTTCCAAAATAAAATCCTAAAATTAAATACAAATCATGCAATATGATTCAAAATAAAAGACTACACTCAGATCTATCCATATAGTTGACCGTAATCTACAATTTTGTGGAATAATAACCTATATATTTACAAACAATATAGAATTCCCCAAGGAATAAAATATACCAATGATTCATTCATTTTATACCCTACAATCTACCGATATAATCATATTTGATTAAACAAAAAACATTGCATGATTTATATAGTATTTAAGGATTATATCCATTAATTTTTCCCTTTTAGTGATGTCTCATATAATTTATGATGTTTTACTCTATATTTTATCTTGTACAATAACATGTGAAATCATATCCAAAACTCTTTTTAGATATTTCCCATGAAATTTTTGTAAGACATCATTAAAGTTATCACATATCACTTCATATATAATACCATATAAATATTAATAGATAAATCAATTTATATAAACTCTAAACCCTTTTATAGAAGATCTTATAGATTATTAGTATCCAATAATTATCTAGTAAACCAAAATGTGTAACATGACTGGCCTTTGTAGTGTTCATATGAACCATTAATTCTTGATAAAATAAGAAAATAGTTTCCTTTTTCAAAGAATTAATTCCACTTAAGCTACAAATGGATAAAGAATCATCTCCATAAAAACTTTTTATTGTTATACCATTATCCACCATTAATATAATATACAAAAATGAATTTTCAAATGATTCCCTTGAATAAGAGATCATTTAACATAGGCATATTGTGTATCTCTATCTTTTATATTCACTCATATGTTCTAGATTCAGAAATTATATTCTGACCTAATAGATGAACTCATTACATGTCATTCCCCATAATAGGTTATCACATGACATTTCCCTAAATCACTAGATAAGAACATAATATGTCACTTTTCTATCGACATCCATACACATCTTCAGTCTATACCAATCAGGGGTCCATATTTCATAGTCATTATACAAGAGAAAAAATACCATCATAATTAAACTCAATAAATGACATAACCAACAACAAACCTAACCATCCACAAAGTATAACAACATTATTTATTATGTAAGAAAGGTTTAAAAGTATGGTGGTTCTCATTCTAGGTATCCTATATAACCTTATGTATTAACAAATCTACATATAAAACATCATCCCCTATTAGACAAAAGACACATTGTATGAAACTCTATGTAGTGTAATCATTGAGTTATCTACTAAAAAACATATTTTTTCATAATTATATTACATATATCAAGATAAAAATTAACCCACACTATCCTTAACATATCAATGTAAACAATAATACTCTAGGATTTACATCTTCCAGAGATAACTCAAATTCATAACATGGGATGTTAATTATCATTACATTTCATATTATTTACCAAACCAATGAGAATACAGATAATGTCGAGACTAACATTTGAATGACCTTATATACTCTATATTCTTAATGTCCTTTATAAATAGTAAGAAAAATAAACATAAGTACCTCTTTAATTATATCCAGTATGATTATTCTATAAAGTGGAATTATGTTTTCTTAATTTTATGGTTCTGTTAAACTCAATAAATCTAAATGTAATTTTTTCCTATCTCTATATTATGACTTGATAAAATGATCCCACAAAACTATTAAATTCATAACATCTATGATGAAATCTTTTTTGAATACTAATTACCTTCATATTCAAATTTATAGTCTCTAAGTTGTTTAATAAGTATTAAAACTTCTTTAGTTATATGTGTCATATGTTATAATGGGAATAACTTCTTTTTTTTACTTAGACCTCTTCTTGTAAGTAAGTAAGTAAGTAAGTAAGTAAGTAAGTAAGTAATGCATTCTTTTTTGGGATATTCCCACATAAGGGATACAACTATTTTTAGCTTATTTGCTTATTTACTTATTTCATTCTTTTCTTTCTTTTCTTTCTTTTCTTTCTTTTCTTTCTTTTCTTTCTTTTCTTTCTTTTCTTTCTTTTCTTTCTTTTCTTTCTTTTCTTTCTTTTCTTTCTTTTCTTTCTTTCGAATTTATTTTATTTATTTTATTTATTTCGTATTTATTTTATTTATTTTATTTATCCATGCATGCACATCCCATGCACATGCCCATGCAATATAAAGAAATATTGTGTTTGGTGAGATTTGAACCCCTAAGCTCTTCCATATTTTCCAAAGACTTTACCGCTGCAACAAGCTCGTCATGTGGTTAGTAAACAGAATTTAATATACTTATATATATTAATTGAAAACAAAAATAATACATAAATAATTGATATAAACTCAATAATAATAAATAATAAATAATAAATAATAAATAATAAATATACATAATAAATAAATATAAATAATAAATAATGATAAATAATAAATAATAAATAATAAATAATAAATAATAAATAAATATAAATATAAATAATATATAATATATAATATATAATATATAATATATAATATATAATATATAATATATAATAGATAATAGATAATAAATAATAAATATAAATATAAATAATAAATAATAAATAATAAATAATAAATAATAAATAATAAATAATAAATAATAAATTGTAAATAATAAATAATAAATAGTAAATAATAAATAATAAATAATAAATAAATATAAATAATAAATAATAAATAAATATAAATAATAAACAATAAATATATATAAATAATAAATAATAAATAATAAATAATAAATAATAAATAATAAATAATAAATAATATCTAATAAATAATAAATAATAAATAATAAATAATAAATAATAAATAATAAATAAATATAAATATTAAATATTAAATATTAAATATTAAATAATAAATAATAAATAATAAATAATATATAAATAATATATAAATATAAATATAAATATAAATAATAAGTAAATATAAATAATAAATAAAAAATAAATATAAATAATAAATAAATATAAATAATAAATAGTAAATAATAAATAAATATAAATAATAAATAGTAAATAATAAGTAAATATAAATAATAAATAAATAATTAATAATTAATAATTAATAATTAATAATAAATAAATATAAATAATAAATAATAAATAAATAATAAATATAAATAATTAATAAATATAAATAATAAATAATAAATAAATATAAATATAAATAATAAATAAATATAAATAATAAATAATAAATAATAAATAATAAATAATAAATAATAAATAATAAATAAATAATAAATAATAAATAATAAATAATAAATAAATATAAATAATAATTATTAAATATTAAATATTAAATATTAAATATTAAATATTAAATATTAAATTATAAATAATAAATAATAACTAATAAATAATAAATAATAACTAATAAATAATAAATATAAATAATAAATAATAAATAATAAGTATATATAAATAATAAATAATAAATAATAAATAATAAATAAATAATAAAAAATAAATAAATATAAACAATAAAAAATAAATAAATATTAATAATAAATAATAAGTAAATATAAATAATAAATAATAAATAAATATAAATAATAAATAAATAATAAATAATAAATATATATAAATAATAAATAGTAAATAATAAATAAATATAAATAATTAATAATTAATAATTAATAAATATAAATAATTAATAATTAATAATTAATAAATATAAATAACAAATAATAAATAAAAACTAATAAATAAATAATAAATAATAAATAAATATAAATAATAAATAAATATAAATAATAAATAAATATAAATAATAAATAATAAATAATAAATAATAAATAATAAATAATAAATATAAATAATAAATAGACATAATAAATAATAAATATAAATAATAAATAATAAATAATAAATAAATATAAATAATAAATATAAATATAAATAATAAATAATAAATAATAAATAACCAGTAACAAATATTATTGTTATTAATAATATTTTATTATTAGTACTAATAAATAATTAATAATAAATAATAAGTAATAAATAATAAGTAAATATTAATAATAAATAAATAATAAATAATAAATAATAATTGAAACACATGAAAAAGTATGAAAAGACGAGGTAAGGGATGAAAAATTATGAAAACGCATGAAAACGGATGGAGAAGCATATGAAGAATTAGGCATTCGAAAGAATGAGAACGCATGAGAACGAATGAAAACTCGTGACAACTCTAGAAAACCCCTTAATAATTCAACATAATCATCACAATAACCCACATAAAACCATTGATAAAGATAACAAGTCATGGAAACCCAAATAAAGAGTAATAAATTGAGCAACCGTTAAAACTCGTCAAAACGGTCATAAAGAGACAGAAACATTAGACTCACATTAACGGAGATAACTTATGATCTGAGAGTCCATTTTAGATCCACGACCTGTCAAGTCAAAGATCCTGAAATGATCTTCGACCTGATAGGTGAAATATTTCGAATGGACAGGCGGATCAGAAGTTATGACCATTTAATAAAAACCTAACGGGGAACGGGTGCTAGAAACGAGGCATCGAAAAACATAACAAACCCGATACCCACTAAAAAGGCCATAACATATGATCCAGGAGTGCATGTGGGTGTCGCGACCAGTCAAACTGAAGCTCATTGAACGAGCTATGATCTGGCAGGTGGAGGTGTCCGAACTGACACGCGGATCGAAAGTTAGGTCCGTTTGAAGACAATTTTGACGGGACACCGGTGACAGAAACGGTGTTTTAGAGGCCTTTGGAGGAGTTTTGGGGTCGAAAAACAGGATACAAGCTTTCTTTTGTGGATCTAGTGTGTTTCTCTCTTCACTGACTTCAATTTGATATGTGGTAGAGCCCAAACGGACACCCGGAGCAAAAGTTATGGCCATTTGAAGTCGGACAAATTTTTTCAACATTATTATAACTCTAATATCTTCTGATCCTTAGACTGTCTCATGGTTTTGATTATATTTACCTCTATATCTATTCATGAGCTTCGATTTGACTGGTTGTGGCGCTCCAACGGACACTCGGATCAAAAGTTATGGTCGTTTTAGTGATTTCAGGGTTTCTCGTGTTTTTTTATTTTTTTCCTTTCATTTCACGGCGGTTTTACCGAAACCGCCGCTATTTCGCGGCGGTTTTTTTACGACGGTTTAAAAACCGCAGAGAAATGGCGGCCAGAAACATGTTTAGCAGCGTTTTTTAAAACCACCATGAAAAAATCGCCGATAAACGGCCATTTTCTTGTAGTGATGCTTGATCCCAAAATAATTCATAAATTTAAATGATGAAAACTATGTTCCATTCACTATGGAAGTTGGAGCCTTTATCATTGATCACATACATAAAAAATATTACCCATAGGAAGTCATCCAACTCTATCCTCCTCGGTGTATCCATGGATTGAATAAATCACATGATTCTCTGGTGGTATTCTTCATAATTTCTAGAATATTTTAGTATCTCTAATAATAAACTGAGAAGGAAGAAGATATATTTGAGGGAAAATACACAAAAGGAATAATAATTCATTAACTATAAACATATCATGGTGAAAAACTCTTTATATAGGCCTTTGGGATATTCCCCACTCTCAAAATCATTAACTTATACAATGCCTAATATATGGGTCAATGTTTCTTCCATTAATGAATTAATCATATCATTGAAATATAGAATTTACCATTCATTTTATGAAATGGAACACTTATAATAATGATATCATGGGTGGGTGATAAAATTAATGTAAATACATAATGTTTGACTCCCATTCTTAGTCATAAGGTGTTATACGAATTTTAGGATATGATCCATCATGCCTTATGATACACCCAATTCCTACAATGTGACTAAGATTAAATGGAAGGGCATCATATACCATTAAGATACACATGTGTCATCTAACAACTCCCCAACCCAAATCATCAAGTCTAGGATGGACTATCACATAACCTCATGCAAGTCTCTCCATACACAGTAAGAAAGTGACTAACGGAGGGTGCCTAAATCAAAATATGGGGATACGCTTCCCTCGATGCAAGTAACAAACCAAAAAAATTAAGGAATAGATAATGATAAAAATATATATATATACCATGGATGTAAATGACAAACAACCATGATGCATAAATATGTCATATGGTATAACCAACCAACTATAACTCTGGTAATAAAGAAAAAAATATGGAAGATAAAAACAGATTACATAACAGGAAACCTGAGGTACACCATAAATCCACATGTATGACCTGATCCTCTAGTACATCTTCTCGATATAAAGTCTTTTACCATGACTAGATTTCTACACATAAGTTCTACACATGGACCTGGGTTTTCATGTTGGCTGTGACTATAAACACAATTATACACTACTAATTCATCCTTAACATAATTTCATCATCTACTTGAAATGATAGGAAAATAAATACATAAGTATCTAATCGTATGTCTGTTAATTGTGAACTAACCAGCCTATGATAAAATCTTGACCCACCTGCTTTGGATCCATGATAGAAGAGAGGTTTTTTTCAGTTTTTATGTTTCTCAGAAAAGGACACAAGGCCAACATATGTTTTGGAACATGCCACAAGTCCATAATGCCTCAGGTTAGGACATGATGCCATCATTCCCCATCATCTTTATAATATTTACCCATACAGACATCACTCACTAATACTAGTTTCAAGTAAGACCATAAGGAAATTATACGCCACTTTATGTTGTTCAACACCCACCCCCCCCCCATAATAAATATTGGTTACGTAACACAAACTCCACCTTTAATTTATTAACCAAGACATAAAGGGTAAACCTACAACTTTTATACAATATAGTATAATTTTATGACCATATACATATATAAATAAACAATCCATACTAATAAAATTATTGAACTATACACAAACAAGCATGTAACATTGAAAGAGGTCACGTGGGACAAACATGAACACACATTCATGTCCTATCAAGGGAGGTCTCATGTACCACACATGCATTCAAACACATTCCATATTAAGAGAGATGTCATGGGATACAAACATAAACACATATATTCCATATCAATAGAGGTCTCATTGGAAAAACACACACATACAAAATCATGGAATAACATACATTTTTATACACATGTTATAACATTGTATGAAACTTTTTACCTTAAGCATATCAAAACCCAAAATAATGTTTCACCACCCAAATCATGCTCTATAATTTATGATCACTATAATCCACTCAAAAATGACGACATGAGAATATTACATTTATGATCTATAAAGAAGAACATGTCAAGGTATGTGATGGGTTTAGACATACCCAATGAGATCCAATGTGATGAGAGGATCCAGATGAGTCTGGGAATGATCAGGAAAAAATTTTATTTCCATCTTTTCTTCTAATATAGATGAAATGACAATATATCATGTCATAATTCATATAAATTACCATGATAGTCTGGATCTAGGTTCTTCTCTAAGAAGGAGAGAGATGGTATAGCATGAACAATATGAATGGAGGATAAGGAATCACTAAATATTAAATCCCTAGGAATGACATCACTATATCAATTTTATTTTCTCTTAAAATGGAAGAAATTTCAAGGAACAAACAAACAAGTACATAGGTTTAAGATCCCTTAGTGTAGGCAGAATAATGAAGAGCTTTTTGGATTTTTATTTCAGAATAATAATTGTTGGATTATTAAATTTTGTGGTCATGGTTTGGATGCACAATTTCAAAAAATAGGCACCAACTATATTTTTTATTATGTTTTGAGTTCTATAGTTATCTTGGTAATGTCATGTAGATAACTCTAATCATACTCCAAATGTGAACCACCCTCTACTCCTCTCTAACTGGCCCCATGATTAACTAGGGAAAACCACATGGTTTCCCTTAACCCTGCTCAAACCACTACCCCCCTTAAAAGATTCCAAAACCACCCAAAAACTAATAAGACTTCACAAAACAAAATAATAACTCTCAAAAAAAGGATAAATAGGTAGAACACAACAGGAAAAATATAAGTTCCATACAATTTTACCCGAAAAGAATTCTTATCCTTGAGAAGTTTCTTTAGGGATCCTAATCAAACAACTTGGGACACTAAGACTACAAACATTATTCCTCCTCTTATGATTCTTAATAAATATGTATGTGATACCATAAAACTCAAATTATTGGAATTATTATATTTAGAGTACCATTTCACTATGATAAAAAATACACATTAGTTGTTCTTTGAATATTGATTCTTCCTCTAAGTCAATGTCATATCTATCAATCACATGTGAAGATTCTAACTCATACATTCTATGCTGAGAAACATACAAAGAAACTTTTATACCTAAATGTCATGGAGGAATATCGTATCAAAACGACCTCATTCTAATTCATTCCATAAACTCAAATAGTTGTGAAAATTTTGCTTTTAAGTTCTTATGCCTCTATAATAGTCGGTGCCCCCAATCGGGGTGATACCAATAATAAAACTATTTATCCCATGCCAAACACCAAAGTTCATTATCATAAATCTAAAAAAGAATATTTTCAAATATGAGATGTATCCAACCTATTCCTAAATAACTACATCCACATAGAGTTTTTGTATACTAAACATATCCTAGTGACTATTGAATCCCTAATATCATGTCCAAATAATGGTAAATGATAGGGTCATCCATAAAGAGACTAAAAAGTATGAATATAAATTTTTGATTGAAATTTATTCTTATATAAAATCCCCACCAAATATCTATGGTCACCCCATACTCCACTAAATTTTAGCACACATTCCCTAAGAATATCCACTAAAATTTGGACTGTATCCTAGACTGTCCATTAGTCTGGGGGTTATATTATGTACTCAACTTTATTTGTGACCCCATCACCTTCTGAAAGCCTTTTAAAAATAGTAACATAAGGAGAGTATCTAAATTTTACATGATACTCATATGCACTCCTTTTAAAAACAATATCTTTCGAATGTACAGACTAAAAAACTCATACACTGATTGTGTTTCTCAAAATTGCATGAAATTCACAACCTTTGTATGTTGATCAACAATAAACCACACCACATCCAAATACCTTAGGATCCTAATAAGACCTATAAACAATTTAATCTACTCCTTATTCCACTTCTATAGAGCTCGTGGAATTTGAAGAACTAAATCACCTGTCTGTTAATGTTTGAAATTGATCCTTTTTAAAGTAAAGTAATGAAAGACATACCCTTCTTTGTCATTTTTTAATCCTGGATGCCTAAAATTAAGTTGGATATCATGATAAATCATAGATGATCCATTCTAAACCACTAATTTCAAGGTTTTTGAATCCCTTATAATTTCTACTCTCATAGAAGTTTTAAATACCACTCTACCATGGACATGAAGAACAAAATTCTAATATAAGGACCATACTTGAATAATTTCATCTCCCATAAACCTCGCTCACATCACTAGAAAATATGGATTAGTATCATATATATACTTAACCCATTCAACCAATGAAAAAATGATGACCATGGGTGAAAATATAATATGGGTTACTCCATAGATACACCTACATACTAATTTAAGAGTAGACTCATCAAAATCCACTCTTCTTATGATGTTCTAGAACCAACCTCTTTCATCTCTCGGCTTTAAGAATATACGAAAAAATACCTTTTATAGGAGATTAAACTCATTTAGAATCAAATTTCTTGAAATAATCAACCAAATTTATCTTCTATAGATTCAGGTATCATAGAGATAACATATACTATAAGATGTTGTGGTCCATATAGAAAACACTCTATCATTGAAGATATATTGAGGCCATTATTTAAAAGAATAAATTATATAAGGTAACATCAGGTCATGATTACGGTATTTGTTTATCATGGTGTCGTAGTTATTGGGACCCATAAAAATATACTAGGTCATTCTACATCAAGATAGGACTTTAACTAACTTTAGAGACAAAACATTACATTATATAACGAATCCTAGTTTTTTTAGAATTAGAATTATATAATATTCTAGTCTTCTCTTTGTCTCTATGAAGGAATCCTCACATAGTTATTTTCAATCAAATTGTATCCCATTTTTATTATATCTATCCATTTTTGCTTCTTAATGTGAGAATTCCTAGAAGAAAGCTTTATAGTAATAGGATAATAAATGGAAACTATGAATCATGAACACATTCTAAAGTCATACCCATAATGTAACCACGTCCACCATCACGAGATTAATAGAAATACCTATCTCAAAAATAACATACCTAATAAAGTGTATATATTGGACCCAAAAGTGAAACTTTAATGGATTTGAATAATGTTGATGTGATTGAAGAATACTTAACATGATCTATAAATGTCAATAATTCAATTCTGAGGTCCATGAATATATCGTGATACCATTAATGAACACCACAATGAAGGTATCCAAGTATAGGTGAAATATTCTATTCATGAGGTCCTTGAACACTACTGTAGAATTCATCAACCCAAACAACATCACAAGGTACTCATATAACCAATATATTTTCTATAACATAGTATTCAATATATCCTCTTCTATGATACAATGTTTTTGACAACCTGTTTATATATCAATTTTAGACAAACATTAGGCTCTTCTTAGCTGATTAAACAAATCATTGATCCTAGTCAATAAATACTGGTCTTCACTGTGACCTGATTGAGTTTTTGGTAATCCATTCATATCCTTACGCTACCATCCTCCTTCTTAGAAAATATAATTGAATCTCTCTAATGGGATATTCTCTGCTAAATATACATATTTTCCTCAATATCTTTAAGATTCCCTTTCAGATCCTTCATACAGGCTGATGTCGTTGAATATAGAGAGACTAATATATTTTGTTCACTTTGAATGAGTTCTACATCCAACGAAACTCCCCTCTAGGGAGGATTTCTAGATAAATAATCTTGAAATATGTTTAGTTAAAGGATCATCCTTATAAGATAAAGGGTTGCATCCATTACCCAGTGTAATAAAAGAACCATAATTTCCATCAAAGACATAACGATCCTGATCTGACTATGGTGCAGTCCAACTCTACTTACTTCTTGATCCCATTCTATGGTAATAACATGCTTAACCCCTTTCAGGGAGGTATATTCTTCCCACCATAGATAATAATTGATACAAATACTAAAATGAGTCAACCAATCTATACCATATGTTATAGAAAAATTGGTCATCTCCAAAACAATAAAATCCCAGAGATTTTCATATCATGCAACCCCTCTAGGATATTATATAAATCCATATATATGCTTTATCCTTTTCCTGAGACAAGTATCAAGATGAAACCATTCTATAGAAATATTTACAGTCAAACCTTACCCAGAAACTACATGAGTGGATATAAAATAATAGGATTCTACAATAACAAATAAGGTATTAGAGAGTGTATATTTAATAAAAAGAAACCTTTAACTATTGAAGGACATTCTCCTTAATGAATTGGAATATGATCCACTATAAAGACTAACCCCACAACAAATCTATTGCCTTTTCTAATTGATATATAGTTTACTAGATTCACCAATCCACTTATCAATTGTATGGTACTTACAAATAACTTATGTTTATGTGGTCAAGTTGAATTTACCCACATGGTACTTATACTCAGGTCATAATCCAATCTCCAACATCTAGGCTTTCTTCCCCTAACTGATTTATAAAATAGGGGAGAAATACACCGACTGTATTAAAGGAGTTGAATATTGTGTTACTATTATCATTACTTACTATAGTTAACTGGCCTCTATATTTCATGATAGACTTATGTTTTTCTAACATATCTCATCTATTTTTGTGTTGTGATTATTCAAAAAATACTTATTTTTAAGATAGTTTGTTTATTTTAAGTGTTTTAGATTCTATACACTTATAAGAAGGTAGTTATTTATTTTAAAATAATCTATTTTACATGAATATAAATTCATCTATTATACTATATTTTAGATTTCTAATTTATATTACACTAAGTGAATATCAAATGTGTTACATGATTTTCATACATAGTAAAATAAGTATCTTATTTGAACATTTTAGTCTGTGAAAAAATATTTTATCTAATGTATAAAGAATGTTTTCTTCCATTTTTTAAAATATAGAATGTTCTATAAAAGTGAAATTATGATAATTATCTTATCATTTTAAAAGTACATTCATAAAATAATTATCATACGAACATCCAAGGAAGTAATGAAAAATAAATTATCTTACTCCAGTAAGAGATCATCTTATGAATGAGAATTATCTTAAGATAATCTAATGAATTCTATCAGAAATAATTTATCTTATATAAATAGTAAAATCATGTTATTCTAAGTTGTGCAAGATTTTTTTTTCTTTCTTATAAAGTTTCTTAGAAATTTTTCTTACTGGAACAGTACTATCATAAGCTTATATTACAAAGAATAATCTATTGTGAAAGTCTTCAAGATTACTTTAATATTTTTTTCATAATCTCTTAATATGTAATTTCATTCTTTTAAGGATATAAAAAAATTATTTTTATAAATAATAAAATTATTATTTAGAAAAAGTGTGGTTTTTCTATTAATGGGATGATCTAAAGAATAATATTTCTAACATCACCACTATAAAATCTTATTCTATATTTGGAGAAGGAAAAATGCCATTAAGAACCTATATAAACAAATTTTCAAAGGACTGTTCATTTTATAATTATTTGTATCTAGTTTTCTTATATTCAAAATCAAATAGGATATATAAATGGGAGTTTTAGTTACAACATGAAGGAGATATACACACATATATATGAACACTCTAATACATAGAAAAACCACATGTACATTGAATAAATCACATATAACACTTCCATACTATGATTAAAAGTGTTTCTATTACAATTAAAGAACCTACAGAGAAGTTCCTTAAATATCATCCTCTTCTCTAGATGTGAATTTATCTTCTATAAGTTACTTCTTACAAATTTCTCCAACAACATTCCTTCCAATTTTATTTATCACCATTTCATCTCTACTCATTATAATTAAGTGTGTTAAAGACATTGAATTGTATTTTATAGATAGATCCTAGTTAAAATCACTTGGTCCTTTATAAAAAGTAACATTTTCTTGTAATCGGATGGGGGCCCTATAAAAATGGATTTTATAGTGAAAATAACCAAAATTATAGAGTGTATTATTAGTGGATTGTACTGGGGGATTTATATTACCTAGAACACTATAAATCTTTTTTGTTTTACCCTTTTCTTCGTAGATTTAATATTTATGTTTCATGATTTTGATAAGGAAAATATTGGTTCTCGTATACCTAGAAGAGGGTGGTTTTAATGTAAATATATTTTCAAGAACTCAATTCACCTACCTATTGAGTTTTTAGTTATCAATTATGTGGTTAAATATATGGTATCAGATATCATGACTCTTGAGTTCTCAACTATAAAAGGATGAATTCTAAAGATCTTATTTCAAATGGTCTTTACATCTGATAACATATAAGTTTTGTCATTGGTTAGATGCCCTTATTTAAATGGTGTAAATTATGGTTTTGGGAAGGTTTGAATGACTATATATTTAATGAACCTTGGATTAAAGGTTTATCTCAAATTTTTGAATCATTATGAAATTATAAAACCACAACCACAAAACTTAGATACTGATACTCAGGTAAGATATAACATGAATTATAAAGTAATAACTATTTTAATATGTGGATTATTTCCAGATGAGTTTAATATAGTTTCTAAATGTATAACATCTCATTAAATATATACCACTATAGAAGTTTCCTATAAAGGTACAGAAAAATTTTAATTCCATTAGATATGATAATTCCAAACTTAAGTTCGACACCTTCAAAACAGATGAAGGGGAAACCATTAATCTGTTAAATAAATGACTCAATGATATTCTAAATAATGTTTTTTATCTAGGAACACCAATAATAGATCTAGAGTAGTCTTTGAATGTTTTAATATTTTTAACACCTAAGTAGAGTGAAATCATAGAAACCATCAGAAAATATATAGAGGCTAATAATTTCAAAATAAAAGATCTCATTGGAAATATTTTGATGTATTATCCAGAAAAGGAAGTTAAAGTTTGAGAATATAAAATGGTTAAAAATGAAAATGTTTCTTTGTGGCTTCTACTTTTAAATGTGAAAAAACTAATAAGGGTATATAGGTCTCTGAATCATATGAAGAAGAATATACCTCAATCAATTATGGAATATATTATGAACATGGATAGTTTTATTGAAATTTTTTGAAGTTATATAATAAGAGTATAGGTTTAAAAATAAATTTCAACATGAAATGAAGCATGGTGGAGATTACAAAGTGGTTCAATTATGTGATGTTAAATTCATGGTCACATCAAGCGAACTGACCTGAATTGAAAAAATATATAATCTGGAACACAAAGATTTTCAAAAAGGACATATATAAGAAGAAATAAAAGAAGAGTATGAAATCCATATGGAGTAATTTTTAAGACACTAGGGATTATTTATATTCTTAATTATATGATAAAATATCTAATAAAAATTATAACATGTGTTTCATGGTACATTTGGATAAAGTGAGCTCCAAATATTCTTTTGAGCCTAAGTTTGAGTCTATAAAAGAAAATTTCTCAAAATAAAAAATAAATTAAAAATGTACCAAGTTAGAAACTAACTAGGAAAACTCAAAAAAGAAAATAAATCTCTCAAAAATCATATATCAAAATTTTTAATGAAGAAGTACGAAATTATGATAATATAAGTTATATGAAAATCCTCAGTTTTTTGGAATTAAAAAAATTTATTATAAAATGATTTAAAAAATTTACCACTAGATTTTTAGTACAACACAAACAAATTTGGGTTCCCATGTCTTTTATAGTTAACATTTCTAAACTCAAGATTACTTAGGTACCAAAAAGACTTCTTATTTTATTTTTCATTATAAAGAACTAGAAACATAAACAAATGAAAAATGGTTCATGGATATTGGTTTTTCAAGATACATTATTGGAGATTTCTCTAAATTTCATTCACTATATAAATTTTATGGAGGTTATGTCACATTTGGTGAAAAAGAAAAAGGAAATATAATTAGAGTTAGATAAATTGGAAATCCACAATATATCCTCATCCAAAAAGTAACTTATTTTGAAGGGTTGAATCATAACCTGAAAATTATTTTAAAACTTTGTGATGATGGTTATTTCGATGATTTTTCTAAAAATTTCGGTTTATATTTTAAATAAATAATATCAACTTTAGATAAACAATACTAAATAATGTCAATACTTTAGATATTAATTCATTGTGTACACAAAATGTAAATTTTTTATATTCTAAAATAAATAAACCATGGATTTGGCATAGAATTATTGTACATTATAATTCTTATTATTTGAAAAATATATCCAAGATAAATTTGAATTCTAATTTTCTTAATCCAAAACAAGTTAAAAAGAAACTATTTAATCCATGTTAAATAGGAAAGCAACATAAGTTATATTTTAAACCAATAAAAGTGGTTTCTACTTCTTTACATTTATATATCAGCCATATGGATCTGTTCAAACCTACTAGAATAGAAATACATTCTAGACAATCATTTATTTATATATTGATTGATGATTTTTCAAGATTTACCTGGATTTATTTCTTGAAATTTTAGACTGAATCATATTCTTTCATTGATGATTTTTGTAACCTTATGAAAAATGAAAAGGTTGTTAAAATTATGTCCTTAATAAGTGACCATAGAGAATAGTTTTATGATAATGAATTTAATTCATTCTAATCAAAATATAGTAATAAAAACACATCTTCTGCCCTCATGACACCTCAACCGAATAGTGTTATTTAAAGGAGGAAAATAACCTTTTAAGAAATTTCCAAAGCAATGTTATGTAAACATAACAAGACTATTTATTTTTGGGTTGTAGCTATTAAAAAATAATGTTATGTAATTAAAATAGTTTTAATAAACACCATCTTAAATAAAAATGATATGATTTATAGAATTATATAAAACCAAAGGTATGATACTTCAATGTGTTTAGATGTAAGGTTTATATTCTAAATAATAAGGAAAATCATGGTAAATTTGATCCAAAAGATGATGAAGGTATCTTTATAGGTTATTAAATACTTTAAATAAAATGGCCTTAGCCTTTTACACATATTATTACATGATTTTAAGCATAATTATTTTTCAAATACAAACCACGGATCATAAATTCTATTGTCTTTGGAAGATTAGATGCATAATTATAAAACATAAAACCAAAATAAAAACATCACTTATTTAATATTTATAATTAGCTCCTAAAACCCTTTGATCTCTTAAATCTATATAGGATGTCCTGGGGAATACATGAACATATGAATGAGATAAATATCCTAGTAAGGTAATAATCATAAGAATAAACTATAGCACATGGGTTAGAAGGAATAACGTGATTACATAAAAAGGCATAGAACATGAATAAAAATATAAAAGAATAACATATAGAACATGGGATCATAGAATCATGAAATCATAATAATGTTGAAGTAGCATAAAACATGAAATAAGAACAATTCAAGTCTCATTTCATATGTGGGAACATAATTCAAGGATAACCACCAAGATCGTTTCACATTGAGAACGAGTCATGACTAACCACCAAGACTATTAAACATATCATATCATGAGACTAAAAATTAACTAATTCATTAGAGTGATATCTGGGAACACCCATAATAACATTTTTATGAATATTTTTACCACATAAATAATAATACAAAAGGAATCAAACAAAAACATAAGGGTTACCCATGGAAATAATTGGGTATCATAATCATTTCAAAAGGAATATAAAAATGGAATATCATAATGGTGTCTATTAAAGTGTGAATTTAAACAATAAATGGAAATTAATAAGTCTAAATAGGTATATATGATGATAATTAATTTATAAATTAGGTATAAACATGTAAAAATATTGTTTAAGAAACTTTATAAATAAAACATTTTAGTTTAGTTTAATGGGAAAATCTTAAGATTCATTAAAATGTAAAAAAAATAATTGTTTATAAAATACTATAAATGAATGAAGATATATTTTCATGTTAAAATGAGTGGTTTTATAAAAATAATTGTTTCTTAAAATATATTATTGAGTACACTTGAAAATGGGTAATAAATCAAGAGTTCCCCTTTAATCAGGTTTTCTTACATGGATGAATTGAGAAGGGAACTTTTTTAAAACATGTGTATCCACCAAGAAAGGGTTAAATGATCTGGATACATTATTTTTGAACATATAAATAGAATTTATAAGAAATTTATAAAAATAAAAATGTTTTACATTATGGTAAAGAGAAAGGAAGCATAACCCGAAGGAAAAAATGGAGGTTTGGAAAGAATCTCTTACCTGATGTCTAAAAGTGTTCTCCAGTTGTACTTAATGTCCAATATAATGAAATTAGATTAATAAATTATTTAATTAAGAATTTATTTAACATTTATTTTATTTATTATAATTTATTAAGTTTATTTATGGTCGTTTTTATTAGTTATAAGATACAATTCTATTGCTTTGGGAGTGTTTGTTTCTTTGGTTTCATGATTATTTTACTTATATACATGTATGAAAAATCATGTAAAATGAGAAAAATTGTCTAGAATTGAAATTATATAACATTAATGAACTTTTATAATATTAAGTGGTCTTATATATTGTTATTTTTCTGATGTAAGGATGATTCATTAGATAAAACATTAATGATAATTGTTTAGATAGTTTTACCATATTTTGATCATCACGAATTAGTTTTGTTTTATTAATTAATATGATGTATATTTACTAGTTATAGAAAATTAAATAAGATAATATATATCTATATATATTATAATCAATTTTAACCAAAAAAATTGTTTCATGATCAGTCTTGAAGGTGGTAAAGGAAATTGAAAACTTGACATCCTTGAAAGCGATAAATTAACACATCACAAATAATTTTTTTCATTTTTAGACCAAAAAGGGAAGGGTAAAGAAATGATGTTGTATTATTCCATTAACGTGATAAAATTACATTATATTTGACTTAATAGAGTTATCATTCCACTTGGAAAAGGGGATGTGAGTATATAATAAGAAAATAAAATAAATTATAATGAAATTAAAAGAAAAAGAAAGTGGTTTTACCTATTGAATTATTCTCCTTGAGAACATCCCTAAGGTACTTCATTTTGGTATTTTACTGAGAAAAAAGTCTCACAGACATGGAGAGATACTTGGGAATAGTTTTGGATTTACAAAATAATTCATGCATTAGAGGGGTTAATAAAAGAGGTGGTAAGGGTGGTATTAATAGTGGAGAAGAGGAGTGTTTTTTGATTATTTTATTCATTAGTTTATTATTTTGGATCAAGAATTTGAATAGTGTGCATTACTATGAATAAATATAGTAAATAATGCATTTTAGTTCTAAATAATGAAATATTACATTACCCATGACTCAATAAAGCTCAAAATTCATTTATTTACTTCATATTATAAATTATTATACTTGACTATTTATCAAAAATTCAACTACTTAAAGAAAATCAGAAAAATTAAACATAACCATTTTTTAATATATATAATTTAAAAATTGAGTCAATTTTATTAAAATAATATTCTAAATATGATAAATTAATTTTTCTAATTATAATAATCACTTATTTGAAGAAAAAAAAGAGATTTTAAAATTATAACTGATTTTATAACACATTAAAAAAATAATTAATGTCTCATAAAATTATGATATAATCATAAAAAAGAAAAAATATCAATTTATTAATATATTTTATTAAAATAAATTTCCTTTTAAATAATTATATTAATTATAAAATTGTATATAAATATATTTGGTTTATAAAAATACAAACACTTAATTTATCATTTTCAAAACATTTATTCACTTATAATATGATATAATTATATCATAGATTTATTTTTAAGATAGATAAATTTGATTTATAAATTTATAGGTGATGAAACTATTCTATTAGATGGGTTATATTCTTAAGGGTCTAATTACTATTCCATAGGTCATGTTACTATTCTATTGGTTTAGGTTCTTTAATTTCTATAAATACTTTTTATTTCATTAGTTATTCATTTATAAATTTTTTATTGTGTTATATATGTGATTTATACTATATAACATAATTATAATATGGTAATTTTCATTGATAAAATTTTGGGTCATTACATTCATCCCCCTGATGAAATTTCACCCTCTAAATTTCAAATTTCATACTAAGGGGAAAACGGGTGAGGTTAATTCTATTTCATCGCTTCCTTTGGTTCCCATGTAGCCTATTCAAACATATGGTTCCACCATAGTTATTTTATCTCGTGAGTGGTATTATTGACTAGAACTTTATCTCTATGATCCATGTTCTTCTATGGCTGCTCCTCATAAGAGAGACCATTCCCCAACTATATAGCCTATGAATTTAGTACATGTGAGGGTCCAGTATGTACTTTCTTAAGAGGGATTTGTGTAATACATCATGTACTTGAGAAAAGGTTGGTGGAAGTGATAGTCGATAGTCCCATGCTCTCAAAAAATTAATAATCTCTAAGGGTATTATGTACATGGGACATATATTTCCCTTCTTTCCAAATCTCGGGATCCTCTTCTATGGAGATATGTAGAGGAATATCCCATATCCAACCTTAAACTTCAGTTCTCAGCGGCGATTGTCTGCATAACTCTTCTATCGAATTTGGGCTACCCAGATATACTACTGAATGGTTTTCAAATTTTTTATCATTTCTTCAACCATTTTACGTAATATACACTTACATTCCCTGACCTTATCCCAACATGTCGGTGTTCTGTATCTTTTCCCATAAAGGTCTACATATAGGGCCATTTGGATTCTTAAGTGGATACTGTTGTTATATCATAACTCAACTTGAGGAAGATATTTGCCTCATCATCCCTTTAAGCCCATATAATAGTCTCTCAATATGTCTTATAATGTCTAAATAGCCCACTCAAATTGACCTACAGTTTGAGGATGATTGGTTGTACTTAAGTTTAGCATAGTTTTTAGAGCATGTTGGATACTTTTTCTGAACATGGTGGGGAATCATGGATCTTGATTGGATATAATAAATATAGGTAATCCATGAATCCTTACAAATTATATGATTTATATATATTCAATTCGATCCAAGGATAAGTCCTCTTGAATTTTGATAATGTGATTTTTCTTTGTAAGATGATCCACAAAAACCCATATAGCATTGTTTCCTCTAGATGTCTTTGGAAGTCTGATGATAATGTCTATGGTGATGATTTCCCATTTTGATGTTGGTATCGGTAATGGTTTCATCATCCCATTACACTTTTATATTTCATCTTTCACTTTCTGACGTACCAGGTACTTTGGTGTATATTCAGTGGTCAACTTTTTCACACTGTCCCACCAATAGTTTTATCAGAGATCTTGATACATCTTTGTACTCACTGTGTAAATAGAGAAGGTTGAGAAATGTTCATAAATAAGAATATATTTCTTTACCTATGTATTATATGGTACACATATTCATGACCCAAATATCACAAAACATTACTATACCATTTGGAACTATTTTTATTTCTCATTTTTTATAGATTTCACCTTTTTCAGAATTTACACGTCATTTATTTGAGAATCCTGTATTTTCTCAATGAGGGATAGTTGAGAAATAATTTGGGAAATTATTATTGATTTTCCTTCATTAATGGTTACTATGTATTTCCATTAAAGGTTTAATAATATTGGATACTTCTCAATTCTCATTATTGATAAAGATGTAGGATCATTCCTACTTAGAGCATCTTCTACCTTATTTTCATTACTAGGATGGTAGTGGATTGAGTAGCCATAATCCTTGAAGATATATAACCATCTTAAATAGAACATACTAATTTAATTATGTGTGAATATATGTTTTAGAATCTTGTAAATAGTATATATCTCCCACTTCACCCCATAGAGATAATGTCATTAAAGTTTACATACAAATATCACAGCCACCAACTCCAAATCATATGTGGCATAGTTTTTTTCATGAATTTTCAAATTCCTTGAAGAATAGGCTATAAAATTATCAATTCTCATTATTAAATATCTTAATACCTTATTTTAATCATCTCTATACACACAAAATAGTTCCCCACTTGTTGGTAGTGTGAGCACTAGTGCATTGATAAGCCTCTTTTCAACTCTTTAAAGTAGTCTTCGCATTTACTACTCCAGAAAAAAATTTCTCCCTTCTGATCCTTCTTGGTTAATGGGTTTGAAAATTGTAAAAATTTATCCAAAAATCACCATTAATACCTAGATAAACTAAGGGGAGTATAGATATTAATTACATATATTTTATTGCTCTACTCTTCGATTACCTTTGACTTGGAAGGGTCCACACACAAATACAAAAAAATATTTTCACATTGTACTTTTAACATCAGTCATTAAAAAAATAACATTAAGAAATTTTAACATTATTTTAAAAGAAACCAACATTAAAAAAAATAAAAACTTATTTATCAAGTCATTTTTGAAAAAAACCAATGTGATAAATGAGTTTTTTATATCGATTGATTTAAAACCGGCATGAAAAATGAATTTTCACATTGGTTTTAAAAGTAGCAACGTGATAAACTATTTTTTCATCATAGTTTTTCACATTAGTTTTAAATTAAATGACATGAAAGATTAAATTTAAAATCATGATAAAGAGTAATTCTGTTTTTTGACAATTCACCTTTGAAATTTTCAATTTCTGCATACAATTTATTATACCATTGTACGATTTTCAAGTAGATTTATATGATTTCATGCTCCACATTATTCCTTTCATGATCAAATATTTCAACCATAATAAACATCCCACCAATTAAACTCTTAAATTATTCATCATTATCCCACCATTTCTTCCTTTAGTGAACTTGTCAGGGTATTTATAATTATTTTTATGTAATTTAATGAATTTTTTGTTCGATTTCTCAATTGAAATTACATTTAATTATTCTATTTGTCTTATGATGAAGGATCCCTCTTTAGACAGCGTTAAAAAGAAAAAGGTTCTTTTTGAGTTTAAAATTCCCTCTATCCCTCCACAACTTAATTTTTTTCATGATATATTTCATCCAATGAAAATTTTATTGATGAAGAGTACAACAAGATTGAAAATTATGTTAAAGATTTTAGATTCTTTATCTAGATTCCATTATGTTTCTATGATATTATTTCATTTAAATGGTCATGTATTTTTATCTAATGGAGTAATTTTATTCTATTATTAAAAAAATTGTGTCAATTATAAATTAACTGATTTAAAAAAACATAAAAAATTGAGTTTTTTCACCAGTTATTTTAAAACTTACATAAAAAAGTAACATTCAATGTTGGTTATAAAAAATCTGATTTGGTGTGTCAGTTTTCACATCAGTTATAAAATAAATGATGTAAAAAAAATTGAGTTAATAATTTTAATTTTGTTTATGTTAATAGACATTAGAAAATATGATTTTTTAAGTATCCTACAATAACGTCGCCCCTAAAACCAACACTAAAAAACTAAAAAATCAATGTCAAATTGTTTTTGGTATTAGTGACATATTTCCCTTTAATGGTGATTACATACCCCAAGAATTATACTTCCTCCATCCAAAAATAACAATTACTATACTTTTAAAATATTTTGTCCCTCCTCAATGTCTTTATAATAGTATTAAAATTTTATTCATGTTCCTCCTTGCTCTTGGAGTATTTTAGAATATCATCAATAATTACTACCAAAAATTTATTGAAGAAATATTTAAAGACACTATTAATTAAATCCATGAAAAATTTAGTAACATTAGTGAGTTCTAAATGCATCACTAAGAACTCATAGTGGAAATACCTGGTTTGAAATGAAATCATGGGAATATCTTCCTTCTTCACCATTAGTTAGTGATATCTCAACTAAAGGTCCACCATAGAGAAATACATGGCCCCACATAGTTGATGGATCATTTCATCTATCCATCATAGTGGATAATTATTCTTTATTTTGATTTTATTAATCTCAAGATAATTAATACATAGGTGCATTGACCAACCATTCATCTTTATGAAGAGTTTTGTTGCACCCCATGGTGAGCACTTGGGCATATAAAACCCTTTTCCAGATTCTCATATAACTTATTCTTCAGTTATTCCATCTCAATGGTAGCCATTTTATAAGGCTTATCTGATATAGACAGATATATAGGAATAAGTTCAATTGGGAGCTCAACCTATCGATTAATAGAAAGACCAAATAACACTTTGGGGAACACATCATTGTAATCCCTCACAAAGGGCATGAATTTGAGCATGATTCCCTCCTTTTTCTCAATCATTTGATCCAAATATTCATTCTCATAAGGAAACAATATCCACAACTGACATAACGATTCTAAAGTAGAATCGTCATCATCCTTACACTTGTACAGAATTGGAGGATGCTTTGGGATGTGAAGAGTGATCTTCCTTTCTCGACAGTTGATGTTGGATTTGTATAAAAATAGTAAATCCATGGCCAATATAGCATCAAACTCTAAAAAATCTAGTAAAACAAGATTTTTCTGGGAGTTTAATTCCAAAAACATTAACTGGGGAGAATTTATTTACTTTGGATGCAATAATTACCCCATTTTCTAATCTCATAGAAAACTAAACCTCTATATTTTGAGGTGGTGTTTGAATAGTTGTACTAAACTTTAATGATATTAAAGAATTCGTAGAACTAGAATCAAATAGTACATTTTCTATTCTTGAAAGGAAAACTAGTGTACTTGTCACCACATAATTTTTGGGATCCACCTTAGTAATAGTGATATAATATTCCTTTACTTCAATCCTCAAGGGTTGTTGTTATTGGTTGCCTCCAACAACCCTTGGCTAAGGGAAATGGTTCGCATAATTTCTATGTTCCTTGTAGTAAAAACACTACACTACAAGATAAGTATTGATCTGAACCTTAAAGTATTCTTTCACATTAGTGGGATTATTCATATCCCTTTGGAAATTATTATCTATACGCCCCATTATTCTACATTTAAAGCATTTCCTAGTTCCCTTTAGACAGTTCACAGGATGTTTCTTTCCAAAATTTTGACTCATTGGATATTGGGTTTTCTTTCCTTCATGGGATTTATCTATTGATCCACCAATATTAAACTCTATTTTTATATTTTTATCTATGGACCCAAATTACCAAGAAGATTCTTTGGTCTCCATTTCAACCTTGTGGGAATATGGAAAAATCTATTCAAATCTATAAATGTCTTGAATTTCCAATACTTTTTGTAGACTCAGCTTTAGTCCACTAAAGAAGCGATTCACCTTACTTTTGGTGTTCATGGTAATGCCAAAGGAATATCGTGCAAGTTTTGTTAATTTTTCTTCATAAACCCCAATAGAATCATCTTCCTTTTATTTCAAACCAAGTTACTCCATCTCTATATTAAGATTAAGGGTTTGGGGAAAATATTTATTCGAATATATTTTATTGAAATATTCCCATTCCATGTAATAAATTAATTACTTGGACTTCATGATCTTGATTAGTATCCTACATTGATCATCGTACCCATAAAAATGATAGATCATCAACACAATTTTCTCTCTTCTAAGCACTATTGGATAGATAATATCATTTCAATTGAGTTAATACATTGTTATCTGAGGATGGGATCGTAAGATCCACTAAACATGGGAGCCCTTTCTTGCAAAAAGGATTCGACTATAACTTTATCTTTCTTAATAGAATGATGGTGTTCAATGAAATTCATGTTCTTATACATAACTTAAGCTAGTTGATCAAGTACTGTTACGGATTTTTGAAAACCCATTCCCATCATATTTGGTATTTCATTAAGGTAACTATCACATTTCTTATCGCGTTGATTGTTGGAACGTGTTATCTTATTTTCATCCATTAACTTAGAAAAACAAAGTATAATTATGGGGATTGAATACTTCTCTAATAAGAATATAAAAAGTAAAAATTGATCATAGAAGTTTGAAATTGTAAAAGAAAATTATATACTAACTTGCGATTCCCTAATATTCAATTTAGGTTGTCCATTGTGATAGAATTATCCCAATGGTTCTTACTAAAGTTCTCTAATCGTAATATCCAAAAACAACTAGGTTGTTTTATGATACCAACTATAACGGTTCTACCCTTGTATACATATTATTACATAATTTTTAGCATAATTATCCTTAAAATAGAATCCAAGGATCAGAAAGTCTAGTTTCTTTGGAAGATTAGACACATAATTATAAAACATTAAACCAAAATAAAATAATATTTTATTTAATATTTGTAATAAGGTCGTAACACCCTTTGATGACTTACATCTGTCTAGGATAATGTAGGGAATACATGAACAAAGGGATTACCTAAAATCTTTATAACGTAATTAACATAAAGATAAACCATATCACATAAGATAAAAGGCATAAAATGATGACATAAAAAGTAATGGAACATAAATAAACATATGGAATAATAACATGTAGAAAATGGGATCATATAATAATAGAATCATATTAATGTGGGTAATGTCTTCTGAATCACTTGGATCCTATATCCCATATCATCTTCCCTATTAGGGTTTCTGAAGCACTCCCCAGCGGTGATGGATTTTTCTTCTCCTCCTCTACGGCAGTTCCTTCTTCGCATGGTTTTCTCTCTCTCTATTTTGGTACTCGATGCTGTGGATTTTTTTCTGCATTAATTTTGGTCTAATCATCGAAGGATGCTTCCTATGGAAGATCTCGACTACTCAATACCCACTCTGGACTAAAGTTCCTCTAATCCTCTCCTGGTTGGAGCAGGATAAGTGGTAACGATGTGGTTTTGGGTTATGAGGATTAGAGGTCGATGAGTTTCCTAGCACTACTGGTTTCGGCTTGTTTGTTGTTCAATCTGCTACTATTTTTTGTTGCTTCGCTGATGCGGGTGATTTGGAGTCCATAGGCACTCAATGATCTACTTTGTCCTTACGTTCCCCCGCACCTTTCTAAGTCGGACCTATAGTGGTGGTTCTTTAAGGCTTTGGGATGTGAGGGTCGGTGGCTGTTGGTGCTCAACACGGGTTAAATCGGTGTTTGATGCTCGTTCGGTGAAGTTTGTGTTTTTTGTTTTGGTTTTATGTTTTTCTGGTGCAGTAATGTTTTGCAGATGATGGAAAAGGTTTATGGTGGGTCGATGGTCTTTGATGGTCTCTAGCGGTTCTAGTCTCTTCTTCTTCTTTGTTTGTCTGCTCTGTTCTCTGCTCTGGATCCATATTCCACCGTTCTCTCCGAGGTGGATATGTGTGATGGCCTTCAAGGTTTTTTGGGATCTGATTCTAGATGGACAACGTTTGGAGGAGGGCAGTGACGACATTTCGATCATCGACGGCATTGTTGTGTTCATCTCCGATGATATTGTGAAGATGGTTAGTGTTTATGCGATTGAAGCTGGCGAGGCGATGACGGCGGTGAGGTGTTCGATGGCGGTGAGGTGTTCGAGGGCAGTTTTCTCGGGTGAAGGGTGATGGTAGATGGGTCGTGGATCTTGGGGGAGTGCGACTCAAGGTTCTAGGTGATTAATGGTGGTTGTTTTGGTTTTTTGAATTTTTAATTCTGAACAGTGGTCTTTGAAAGTGTTTGTTGTGGTCCATTTGTGGGTGTGTAATATGTGGGATCATTTGGTTGTATTCGGGTTCACAATTCTGCTTAAAAGTGTTATTTGAAAATATAAAAATACGGATTTTGGTGGAAGAAACATAAAACATGAAATAATCTTGAGTCAATGATCATTTTCTATGTAGGTGCACGAGTCAAGGCTGACCATCAAAACTGTTTCACATGGAGCACGAGTCAAGGAAAACCACCAAAACCACTGTACATGAAGTCTCCTGAGACTAGACATTATCCAATTAATTAGAGTGCTATCTAGGCGCACCCATCATAACATATTCATGAATATTTGTTCCACATAATTAATCCTATATAAGGATACAAACATAATCATAAGGGTTACCCATGGAAAGAATTGTGTATCATAATCTTATCAAAGGGAATATCAAAAGAGAATATCATATTTGTTTCTAAAAAAGATTGGATTTAAATCATAAATGGAAATTCATAATGTAAACTATTCATATATCATGATAACGAAATTCAAAATGAATTGAAAACATGTAAAAATAGTGTTTAAGAAACATTAGAAATATAACATTTTAGTGTGGTTTAAGGGAAACTTTTCACGATTATTAAAAACAGAAAAGGAATAATTATTTCTATAAAATTAGAAATGAACCAAGATACTTTTCATGTTAAAATGAGTGATTTTAGAAAAACAATGTTGGCTTAAAATAAATTATTTAGTGCACATGAAAATGGTTAAGAAATCAGGAAGCCCCCTTTATTCAGGCTTGCTTATCGGGAATAATTTAGAAGGGAACCTTTTTAAAACATGTTTATCCCTAAAAAAATATAAAATGATCTAGATACATGATTTTGGAACATATAAATAGAATTTATAAATTTTATATAAAAATAAATAATATTTACATTATGGTGAATAGAGAGAAAGCGTAATCTGAAGAAAAAAATGGAGGTTTGGAAATAATCTCTTACCTTATGTCTGAAAGTAATCTACACTTGTACTTAATGTCCAGAATAATGAAATTAGATTTATTAATAATTTTTTTAGACCTTATTTAAAATTTATTTTATTTATTATAATTTATTAATTTCATTTATGGTGTTTTTATAAGATACAAGATACAATTTTATTGTTCTAAGAGCATTCAATTCCATGGTTTTCATGATTAATTTACTTATATACATGTATTGAAAATCATGTAAAATGAGAATAGTTTTCTAAAATTGAAATTATATGTTATTAATAAAATTAAATAATATTAAATGATCTTATATATAGTTTTTTTCTAGATGTGATGATTATTCTTAGATAAAATGATAATGATAATGCTTTAGATTATTTTGGCAATTTTCGATCATCACGAACTAGTTTTTCTTTATCAATTAATATTTATGTATATATACTGGTAATAGAACATTAAATGATATATAATAAATATATTATGATTTTTCTACCATAAAAATGGTTTTTTGACCTACCTTGAAGGTGGAAAAAGAAATTTAAAACTCATCGTCTTTGAATGCGATAAATTAACACCTTGGGATGGTGTTTTCATTTTTTGAAAAACAAGGGGAGGGGAAAGAAACGATGATGGATTATTGCATTAAAATAATAAAATTACAGTATATGTCAGAAATTAGAGTTATAATTCCACTTGGATAATGGTAGGTGATCATAGAAAAATAAAAGAAAAGAAATTGGAATGAAATTAAAAGAAATGTAAATAGGTTTTTACCTCTTGAATTATTCTCCTTGATAACATCCTTGAGGCACTTGAGTTTTTTATTTTATTGAGAAATAGGGCATCTTGAAATGGGGGATAAAATTGTAATGTTTTTTGGGAATAATTTTGACATGCTTCAAGGATTTATAGGTGTTGGGAAAATAGGTAGTGAAGTTGGTTTTTATAGTGGAGGAGAGGGGTGTTTTTTTATTATTTTATTCATTAGATTATTATTTTGGCTCAATAATATGAATATTATGGATTACTATTACTAAATAAAGTAAATAATTCATGTAAGTTCAAACCAATGTTCAATTAAATCATCCAAGGCTCATGCATGAATAAAAAATGCATTGTTTACCTTATACTGTAAATTATCATATTTCACTAGTCACCCAAAAATCAACTATTTTAGAAAAATAAAAAACATTCCCCTTAACCATTTATTGACATGTAGAATTCCAAAATAGACTCTATTTTATGAAAATAATTTTCTAAATATGATAAATTTATTTTTCAATTAAAATCATCATTTATTCGAAAAATACCGATTTTAAAATTATAACTCATTTTATAAAACATTGAAAAATTATTTAAGGACTCATAAAATTATGTTATAATAATAAGACAAGGAAATTTCATTCTAGGAATCTATTATATAAAAATAACTTTTTTTAAATCATTATATTAGTTAAAAAATTGTAAATTAATATTTATGTTTTATAAAAATACCAGCACTTAATTTATTATTTTCAAAACAATTATTTACTTATACTATGATATAATTAAATCATATTTTCCTTTATAATATGGATAAATTTTATTTAATCTTTTTAGAGGTCATGTTACTATTATATTTTTAAGGTTACTATTCTTAAGGGTCGCATTACTATTCCATAGGTCACGTTACTATTCCATTGGTTTAGATCCCTTAATTTATATAAATACTTCATATTTGATTCATTAGTGATTTATAAATAATCTATTGTGTTATATAGGTTATTTTAAGTTATTTAAACTATATAACATGATTATAATAAGGAAATTTGCATTGATAAAATTTTGGGTCGTTACATTCAAAGCTTATAGAGTTTTCAATAATGTGTCAAGGATTATTGAAGAGTCAAATCATGTTAAGTTTGATGAAAGTGATTATTTTTATCCAAAAATGATTTAAGATGGTGAGTTGAGTATTTATATTTTCAAATGAGACTTAAACATAATTTTTTTAATAGAAATAATGATTATTTGTAATTTATTTTAGTGAACCATATCTTATAAGGGTTAATGCTGGTAAAAAAGAAAGTTTGTCACTTATATAACCTAAAAACCTAAAAGACCATCCTCTAGAGTTGATTATTGGAATTTTAGATGAAGTAATTAGAACTAGAATATATGTAAGTTACCTTGAATAATTCTATACTTTTTATCCCATCTAGAACTATTAATTGTAGAAGAATATTTAGCTTTTGAGAATCAGGTTTTAGAAATAAAATATGAATTAAACCATTTCAATGAGAACAAGTTATGGGAATTAGTCAATAAAACCTCTAACTATACTATTATTGGAACTAAATGGGTATTTATAAAAACAAATATGATCATGGTTTTATCACTATAAATAAATCTAGATTGGTTTCAAAAGGTTATAATCAAGAATAAGGAAAATATTATGAAGAGGCATTTCCCCCTATAGCTAGGTTAGAAGCAATTATAATATTGTTAGTTTGTATATCTTATATGAATTTTAAATTATATCTTATGGATGTTAAATCTTAATTTATAAATTCATTTTTAATGGAAGAAGTGTATGTTGAACCACCTTTTATTTTTGAAGACCGTCATTTTCATAATAATATTTTTAAACTTACTAAAGATATATATGGACTTAAATAAGCATCATGGTATTAAATATAAGTTTATTTTCTTTTATCAAATTATTTTAATGTGAGACTTCCAAAAACCTCTATTTTCAATAAAAATTCATCAAAAGGTACTTTTCTTGTGAAAATATACATTTATAATTTCATTTTTTGATCAATAAATCCAAAATTGTGTAATGATTTTTCAAAACATATGGAAAAAGAATTTGAAATCAGTATGATTAGTGAATTAAACAATTTACATGGATTTAATATTTATCAAATCGATTTTTGAAAAGTCTTAAACCAAATAAAATAAATTTTTGATTTATTTAAAATATTTAGACTTTAATTTAGTAAGACTTATTCAACTCATATGAGCTTAAATATTAAACATTAATTGGATGTAGCTAGAAAAATAGTTGACCAAAAATTATATCGAGAAATCATTTGATTTTTTCTTTATCTTAATTTAAGTATTCTAGACATTATTTTTTCACCATGCCTTTATGAAATATTTTAATCTAATCAAAAATAATATCATTTAACTACTTCTAATAGGATTTTGATATATTCAAAAGGAACTATTTCCCTTTATCTATTTTTTACAAAAAACCCTGATTTTAATTTAACTTCATATTCGAGTGATGATTTTGGTAGGTGTGGACTAGATAGGAAGAGAACCCTAGGAACCTATCACTTTATTGTTAAATACTTACTATAATAATCTACTAAGAAACAACATTTAGTAGCACTTTTAATTATTGGATCTGAATATATTGATGCTGGAAGTTGATGTGCATAGGTACTATGGATAAAACACACCCTAATGTATTTTGAATTCAATTTTAATCACGTTCTAATAAAATGTGATAACAAAAGTTATATAAACATTTCAAAAACTCTAATAAACCATTCTTTAATGAAGAAAAATGATTTAAGGTATAATTTTTTAAGAGATCATGCACAAAAATTGGATATCTCTTTAGATTTTTTTGGAAAAAAATCTATTAGTATAAATTTTTACTAAACTGTTTACTATTGAATGGTTTAATTTTATCAAATATTAATTATTATTATTTAATTTTAATTAATTTTATTTCTATTTTACTTATTTTATAACTATAATTTATATTTAATTAATATTTATTTCAATTATTTCATTTAAGATTTAGCACCTCCATTTCTATTATTAGTCATATCTCAACAGAAAACATAGGTTAGTCAACAATGATTATCCTACAAATCACTATGAGTAACCCTTAGGTTGTTGCAAAACAAATGAAAATAAATTGGTTCTATTCACTAATTCCTTGTGAACCTCATAGTCTTTATCTCCTTGACATCCAAAACATTTTTCCTTAATCCTTTAATATTCCAAACCCCCAAAAAACTGGTTAAATCTAATATAACATATAGTGCTACTTCTACTAGATCCAACCACTCAAGGACTATAATAAAAGTATTAAGTTGAAGAGTTATTGATTTCAATTGGCTTGATGGTGTGGCTATGTATCTTAAAAAGGATATAAACTGTGAAAAGTTGGAGTTTGTTTTATAAGAAGCGAATAGAGTTTTTATATGTGAAATAAGTAATATAGTTATATGAAATGTTTGTATTTATTTATAGTGATAATTTGGATCTAGATACAAAAATAGTAAACCAGAATATTTTTTGATATCTTATTTAACAATGGTTAATGTCTTCTGATTCCCATATGAAGGAAATTCTGATTTTGACTCCTCCTTAAGGATAATCAATGATTTCAACCCTTTTTAAATAATGGATTCATTTTTTGGAAGACCAAACATGGATAAGAATCCTATAAAATACCTAGAACTAAGAGAGAGTGTGTCTGGTGAAGTTATTTCATTCGTCCATTTCTCAATGAAATGGTGAGTTTGAGAAAATAATTTTTCCTGAATTTATGTTGTTATATTTATTTATCATAGAGAAACCCATGAATTTGGCATGATATATTTTGAAATAAATGTTCCATATTATAAAAAAAATTAGTCTTTTAGAAGTTTTTTAACCTTGTTTTATAGTAAATCTTGTGTTATTTAGATGAAAATAGTGCCACACATTATCATGGATTAATAACCTTGAGGGGTAGTGTGTTGAATAAAAGTGTATTTTTCTAGAATTCATCTTTGAATAAGTTTTTTCTGGTCAGTTCAGAAGAATAATTTCATATTGATCCTACTACTACTCAAGGGGAGTCATCTCATATAGATGTTGCTAATGAGGTTTCCAGTCAACCTATTATAACTTTTCTTGCTCTTATGGAAGAACTAGTTGGAAGTATAGATATAAGGCATATTATAGTCATAAAAACTCTTGATAATAGTTGAAGAAGAGTCCAAGTTTTTATTTTCTAATAAATTCAATATGGGGATGAGGTTATCCAAGAATTTCACTTAGAATCATTTCAAGTAGTTGATGCTCATTCTCTCATTGTAGCTAAACCACTTGTTTTAGGTAATTAATCTGTAAATAAAAATTTGGATATTTAAATTACAAGGCTAGTTATAATTGGTCAAGAGAACCCTTTTTCTAAAAAATTAGGAGTAATACCACACTTTTAAATATCTATATCTGGGGAGGCTAGTAGAAATTATAGATGATAATTTATAAGTTTTATCAGTCGAAATTATACTGATGGTGAAGAGTAAGAAGAAGTAAAAGATTTAACTTGTCTTGTTTCATAGATAAGATAAATATTTGAATCAGGATAAACCTATCATGTTGAATAATTACCCTATATTGATGAATATCAACAATTTGATGAAAATCTTAGTGCTGAAGTACACCAATACTTGTTTTCTTCTATTCAGCTCCACCATACTAGTTTTGAAATCCATATAGTCAAATTAAATGTTATGGATAAAATAACTAGAGAGATCTATTTCAAGATAATAACTGAAGTATATTAATTGAGGAATCAGTTATTTGAGTCTATAGACGAAATAAGAACTGTTTGAGAATAAGTTATCTCAAAGGATGATATTGGTGAGTTGAAGTTTTTGTTTCAATAACTTTCAAAAAAAGTGTCAAAAGATTCTGTTGGAGAAGAATCGGGATATATGTCTATGGATTAGGTTTCTATATAATTAAAGTAATAATTTGTGTCTATTATTATATATTTTATGACTTCCACAATAGCATCTATGCAATGTGAGGTTATCTTTAAAAAGATATTACAATTGTTTTGAGATATGTGGTTATTGAAATTAGACGAGTACATATATTTATAAAAATCCATATTTTGAATATTGACCAGTATTGAAAAAAATAGTTCTTTACTCAAGGAAAGAGTACTAGTAATCTATAATATTTCAGTTTAGGTAAAAAAAGATACTAGATTCATAATCACTAGTTTACAAAAAATAGCTAGATTATGGGGCAATAATTTTTAAGTGTTAGAAGATTAATTTTTTTAATTTTACCTATTGGTAATAAACAACATTAAAATCAGAATATTTGAAATAATAAGTATAGAAGATACAATGGTTGAACCTCATAAGTGTCAAGTTCCCTCAAAAGGGAAGGATATATCCCTTTATGCTCATGCTACTAGTTCGGTTGGTTTTTAGAATAAACAATTTGAATTCTTAAAGAAGTTGGTTTATAATAGTTCCAAAAAAGGGGATATGCATAATTTTTTGGTAAATTTATATTTGGGAGTATGGAATGGTTTCATGACATTATTAAACTTATATAAAAATAGTTTGTTAAAGCGACCTGATATGTGTGTGGATGATTTATAACTTCTCAAAGGAACATGCTCTCTTGGACCTTCCATGCCATATCATCATGTCACCACCTCATAGAGATTTAAAGAAATGTTAAATCCATATTAAATCTACTTAATGTGGAATCTCATGTTTTTTGAATAAGTTTATTTTACTCTACTTGAATATTATTCTATGTTATTCATTGTACTTGTAAAACACTTTTATTTAGCATGGGATCAGCAAACTACTCTCAATATTTATTCTACTTCGGTAAATATTTTTCAAGATGGTAATGATAGACTTGTATGTCATTTATGTAATTTGACAGATGTTTTTTGAGAAATAGTTGATGTTATTTTCCCTATATCTTCATTACCTATTGTCATACCTCAACCTTTTAGGATTCTACCTCTGAAACATCGACCAACACTGCATACATAACTTAATTTCTTAATTGGGTTATTTGAGTAAATGGAGATTTTTAAAAAAATTAATTCTTGTTTAATTATAGTTTTATTTTATGAATCTAATTCTTTTAATTCTTATTACAAATCTATTTATAAAAAATGCTATATTTTTTATCTTCTTTTTGAATGTTTCCAAAATTTATCATTACTATTTTTTATGTTTCTTTTGTCATTGTTATTTTAATTGATTATTTAATATCTACTTTTTTATCCATGATTTAATTTTATTATATATGTTTTCTGAATGTTTCTACTATTATTTTATGTATCATATCAATAATATTTTCATTAAAAGTTCATACTAGATTCTATTCATATTCAGTATACCTTCTTTAGATCATTTACAATTATTCTTGTGTGACATTAGTTTTACTCTTTTTTCATTAAAAGTTCATACCAGATTCTATTTATATTTAGAATGCCTTACATGAATCATATTCCGTATGCATTACTTAGATCATTCACACTTGAAAAAATTCCCATATAATTCATGTCTTCTAAGAGTTTTCTGGATAATGTGCAAGTGATTTTCATGATCTTCGTAGCTTTTTAACTATACCAAGATATCATCAATAAATACCACTAAATAGTCATCAAGATATTCCTTGAAACTCTATTCATTATATCCATGAAGACATAGGGTGAATTAGTCGATCCAAAAGGCATTACTGTATACTCGTAATTTCTGTACCTGGTTTGAAATGTTGTTTTCAGAATGTCTTCCTCCTTCACACAAAACTGATGGTATCCAGATCAAAGGTCAATCTTTGAAAAGTATTTTTCTCCATACAGTTGGTCAAATAAATCATCAATGCGGGGTAGGGGATACTTGTTTTTTATTTTTATATCATCTATCTCCCTGTAGTCAATGCACAACCTCATAGATCCATCATAATTTTTAACAAAAAGCAGAGGGGCTCCCCATAGAGAAACACTAGGGTGAATAAATCCCTTATTACTCAATTCGTCTAGTTATTTCTTTAGTTCCACTAAATCCACAGTGGACATTATATAAGGGGTCTTTCATATGGGCCTTGAACCAAGAATTAAATTAATGAAAAAAGCAATTTCTCATTCAAGAGGATGTCCAGGTAAATCTTCTAGAAACACATCAATATATTCTTTCCAATAAGAACATCCTCTATTTGAAAATTCCTTTCCTCACCCATAGTCATTTCATTCTCTTCCTCCCCACTAATTTAATTTAGTTGAGATACTAGGGGTGGATCTATATAAGAATTCGGTGGTGACGATTCTGCTCTAAAGATAAGTTATTCTTTATCATTATCATCAAAAATAGTAACCTTTTTCTTACAATAAATTTTTGTATCATGGTTCGATCGAAAATCCATACCAAGAATTATATCAAATTAAATCATGGGAATGATTATGAGATCAGCAGATAAAGAACATTTATATGATCTAATGGGAACTGATTCACAAAACTTTGTTGCAATGATACTTCCCTAAAGAGTTTTGACTGACAACTCCCTTGTTAAATCAAATTGGAAATATCTAATTTTCTTAGAAAACTATGAAGATATGAAACAATTTGATGATTCAGAATCACAAAAATAATTTGCTAAACTTGAGGAAACAATTAAATTACATGCCATCACGTCTTTCGGATCTTCTACCTCAGCAATAGTGATAGCATAAACTTTTCCTTTATCCCTTGTCCATTTCTGAGTTAAGTTCCTCTAATGCTTAGGACATTCATTTTCATAATTCCCCCTTTCTCTACAATTTTAGCATTCAATATCAATGCCCTTTTTCTTCCCCTTTCAATCACAAGCTTGGTGGCCTTTTTCACCACACTTGTAACAGACTCATGTTCCCTTCAGGAAGGTACCGGGGTGTTTCTTCCAACATTGACCACATGATGGATATTCAACTTTTCCCTTCTTCCCCTTATTTTCATTTCCATAGTGTTCAGCAGATCTCTTCTTCTCATTCTTTGCTTTAATGTTGTAAGACTTAGAGGATTCTTTTTCTATCTTGATAGCACATGAGACAATATCTTCATATGATGAGAAGGATTGTTAGACAAATGCTCAATAGAGAAATGGTTTTAACCCATCAAAGAAATGCTCAATATTACTTCTTGTGTTATGTATATAATATGAATCATGCCTCACTAACCTCGTAAAGTTAGCTTCATATTTCACGGCATTCTCATCTTCCTTTTTCCTCAAACTCAAGAAATTGCCTTCCCATATCTGCTCGATGGCCACGAGGAAAGTATTTTTCTAAGAAAATCTCTTTAAACTCCTTCCATTACATATTTGATACTTCATCATCTTCCTTTGTGTTTTGAATCAATGACAACCATTGATCAGAATCTCTAGTGAGGCGGTAAACCGCCATAATAACTTTTTCCCTTTCACTACTCCCCAAGCCGTGGAATATTTTCTCTAACGAATTTATCCATTGTTCAGATACAAATGGATGTGTACCCCCATTTAATGTTGGTGGTTTTTTCCTCATGAAGCTATCTAACATTGATCCTCCACGCTTCAGATCCAGGGGCTTTATATGGGTAAGGTTATTATTCATAACCTGAGTGAGTTTTCCCAATATTGTGATAAGTTGATCATCACCAATTGTATCACAAACTGCACTATAATCATCTTTAGCAGGATGGAAATCCCTATATGGAGGGTGTGAATTTATTTGGTTTCCATTTCTTCCACTAGGCTCCATTTCTAAATAATGTCATAAACTAGATTATTTTATGAATCGCAATTCATAAATCCAAACTTGTAAAACACTTAACAAAAATTGAACAATTTATGGATATAATACATAATCATAAAAAAAATCTTTGAGGGAGTATATACTCAAAACCCTTCATAATGTTTTGTAAATAAAATGATAATTATCCTAAGCATAACCCCCGAGATTTTCGTAACCAAGAGTGCAGTAATGCTTGTTGTCGTGCACCCGTTCCCGTTCGAGTCTAGCTCAAACCGGTGTTTTTGAGTTTTACCCCTAGGTACATCTGTGCCAGAGCCACCTCTACTTGCTCTTATCCAGATAGGGATGTATTTCTTGGAAAACTCACAAAATATCTACAATACCAAAATTCTAGGAAGTTCTTCTATATTAACTCTCAAAGTCTATCTTAGGGATATGTGCTCTAATCAGAGTTTATCTAAATCTAGTTTCCAAGGTTTGTACTAAACATCCTATGATACCAACTATAATGCCCTGAACCTAGAAGCCTGGAGTCAGTGCATTATTACGTATCATTATAATGATCACAAAAGATCATGTCTCGAAAGACCGATTAGTTTAGTAGCCTTGGAAGTACTAGATACATTCGTAAAGTTGACATTACATCATAAAATGAAAAACTACAACAACATTGTTTCCATAGAAAACACTAATAACCCATATAATATCCTTTCATATTAGTCATAGTATACTCATTCGCATCCTAGGAAAAATAAAACATAGAAAGGGGTGAGCTTAGATGCTCAGTAAGGATAACAATAGAGCGGAAACTTTCCTAAATAAGCATAAAAATTTAAGGAAATGTATAGAACTGAAACAAAATCTTTTTCAACATAAACTTCATCATAATATGGAAAATATAAATTATAACAATGAAATTTACTTACTCACGTGGATATTCTACTAGTTGAATAATAAATGCAATATCAATAGACACTTTTATAATGATGGAATGCATAATGCCATACTTTCATAACCACATAGTCAAGGGCTTGTGCTAAGACTACAAATAAGATTTTTTCAAGGCCTTGTGCCAAGACACTAGTTTGTCTCATGAGACCTATAGATGCATCGAGGAGCTATATCAGGCTCCACGCGTCACTTACTAATTCTAATTCATTCCTCATATGAAATGGTTTAAACATAACATAAACATTCGTATAAAAACTGGCATATGAAATTTCAATACTTTATCCATAAACCATGAATGGTATGAAATAACAAATCCAGAGTCAAGCATATCACAAAACCTTCAATACAATATGGATGTTTCTTATCATAATAAATTCACTTAAAAAAACATAAAATCCATCAAAGTATGTTGACATAGATGAAATCAAGACCTTTTTATAGAAATATATCTTTCTGTTTTGAAATCATTTAAAAGTCACGTAATTATAAAATTAAACATTTATATTTGAAAATATTATCATAATCTTGTAAGGGAATCTTCAACGATGTTATAATGGCGGAAAATAGTCGCACCCACCCTATAAGTTAAAAAAAGACATCCTTACCTTAATTTAGTTGAAAAGGTTATAAAGGACCTTGTTTGGAAAAAGACGGAAAGATTCTTTTATAGACATCCTATAAATGTCAAACAAGGGTATAAATGACTTTAACCCAGAGTCAATAGAATAGTAATAATGTTTTGAAATACATTTTAAAGAAACATGGATGTGGATGATAAAGAGGTCCTAGTAGATAATTTCATACAAACAACCTCGAATAATGAAGAGATTGTTAAATTAACCCATACCTTGTACTTTTCATTGGTCAAGGGTAGGTTAAACTCCTGTATAATGTTGAAATAATTGTTATTAAATTATAAAAAACCATATACATTAATATGATCTCATATATTATCTTTTAACATTTCTTTGTTAATAATATCTTTGTATTATCGTCGTTTCGGGTGTTAACTGATTCGTTTTCCTTTATATGCTTTATTATGTAAGTAATGTTTTTTATTGATAGGATGTTTCTTATTCATATTCAGAATGATTTTAAGTCTTTAAACATTATTTTTAATCATCTAATGAAAATTAGTCTTGAATGGATATGATTGGGAATGAATCTCATCGCGTTCGTGGAGACGGTAATCCGTACGTACGCACGTGCGACAATATAATTATTTTTATATTAAAATAATATATAATTGGATATTATATCATATATAAAAAATAATTATCATGTTATATTTATTATTTACATCGATTAAACATCATTATTATACCCATCCAAATAATAATGTATTGAATAACAATTACACCACGACGTGGAGACGGTAAGCCGTACGTACGCACGTATGGTGACATGTCATTCAAAGGATGGAAAGAATAATGAATATGTTTGTACTATATTTATAATAACATCACAGTATATATAAAATACTGGATTTATTATTTTATAATGGAAATAACAAGTAAATAAGAAGTGGAAGAATAAATGAACTTGAAAGAAGTGATGAAATATTTACCTCTTCTTCTGGTTCTTCCTTTTGATTTGATCAAAAGGGCTCTTTAGGTTGGATTTTTGACTAATGGAAGGCCTCTATGTTTAAGGGAGTACAGTTTAGAGGGTATTTAGGCAGAGGTTGGTTGAGAAAAATGGCTTTGAATGTGTGAATTAGAGAGAATGGGGAGTGCCCTTTTATATGAGGGGTGAGGGGAACCTTTGGAAAAGCTAGAAATATTATTATATAATAAAATCATTTTCGGTTTATAATTTCTCAAAAAAAAAAAATTAAAGTCTAATGTGGGTATGGGTTGAAAAAAAACTCAAAAAATAGGTTTTATACTGGTTTGGGTCACTATTTTAACTTTTTCTTTTAGATTTAACTCTTAGTTAAGTAGTTTTACATTTACCATGACTCTTTGTATTTTTATATTATATGTTTAATAAACGTATTGTATACTTACAAGAGAACCCCAAGTCATTCATTAATGATACAAATATAATTATATAAGTCCTTTGGACTAACCTTTTATTTTAAGGAATATAATATCAATTAATATTATAATATTTTTTTTTAAACTCTTTTATGTAAATTTTGACACTATTTGGTGTTTTGTTTTTGATAAATTCATAAAACCATTAATACTTCGAAAAAAATATCTAAAAAACCCTAATATGTCATATTAACTTATAAATTTAGTTTAATACATAAAAAGTCTCAAATTACATTTATTTGGGTATTTATAATATCAATTATTTTAATATTTCATTAAATAGTTAATTAGTGAATCATCATTGTGTCATATATAAATTAAATTATTTAATCTCTAAAAAATATTAATAAAATACCATTATGTATAAAATTACTTTATCTTTTTAATTAATATTTATATTATAATTTATCTTATGTGTAACCCTATATTAAAAATGCTTTAGTTATAAAAATTTGAATTTAACACTTTTAACTCTTCTTGGAATTAAATAATAATAAATGTAATAATCTAATCCAAGTGGATCAAAGAGGTTCATATTTTATTCCTAAGGTTGTTTTTGGTCGAATTATACTTATCCAATAGAATTAAGACATGTTTTATTGTAATAATAATTTCATTTTTACCCTTAAATACCCTATTTACTTTTAACCGTGGTAAATAAAAGTAAAAAGTTACTATTCACCAAAATTATTTTCATCTTATTGAACCACATTTATCTTAGTGATATTAACTCTATCTATCAGATTTTTGAAATTCCACTCACAGAAGTAGTAAAGTTGAGTTTTATTTGAATTTTCAAATTCTCCTAGGAGGTGGGTAAAAGAAGGTGAAAAGTTCAATAAAATTTTTATATATCTAAAATTATTATAAACTGACTCTAATGAATTACATTGAACTTATATAGGTATTATGTATATATTTTGACCTAAAATAAATTTAAATAAAATAAACAATTATTTAAATAAAAAATTGGTTTTAAACTATAACATAGTGTTTTTCACTATTCATCAAAATTGAAAGTTTTCAGAAAATACCAAAAATTCACCCGAGGATAATTTCGATATTCCGAATAAAAAAATCAAGTCCATTTTGAAAGATAAAATTAATAAAATTTTCAAAAGTGGGTATTACTATTCATAACGTCTAGTTTGATTGGTTGTGGTGTGTTAGAACTCGAAGTTGCGTACAACACACGCTACTGTATTATTCAAAGAGAAACGTATCGTGGAAGCTTAGGGTGTTACAGAAAGAATCACTTTAATCTCAAAAGGAAATTATTGTTTCTATCATGTTTTTAAAGGAACATAATTCACACCCCCCCCCAACACATATCTTCATCATTTTTATTCCCACCCAAAAATTAGTATTAGAGGAAGGGATATATTTATTTATATCTCTTTCTAAAAATACTTGTTGTTTCTTCATAATAAAAACAATTGGAATCAAATGAAATGATCTATTAATATATTTACCTTTTTGGAAATACTTTACTATTATATTGTATCTATCGAATACCAATAAGTTGTATCAAATTCTGGGCTCAAGCAGTTATATTTCCTTTATCTCCAAAAAATATACTAAAATATCTAGATAAAGATAAATATCATGGGATCATCATAGAGAAGGTATGTCAGTGATTCATTCACCTTATTTTAATGATAATAATTATAAATGCTATAAATCATGCATGATTATTTATATGAGAAAATAATAGAATAATATTTTATTTAAAGTTAGTCAATACCTATGAAATTAATAAATAATATTTAAAAATGGAATGATAATCGAGAGAAATAATATAATCTTAATTTGAGAGCTATGAACGTTATTTTCATTAGATTATAAATTTATGAATTTAATAAATCATCTTAGTGTGGTACCACATATAAGATGTTGCGGACCATTTTTATTGAAAAAGAAGGAACTAATGATTTCAAACAAATAAGGTAAGAAAACTGTTAAATTGAGATTTGTCACATTTAAGATTAATTAATATGAATGTTTCACTGAGATTAATGGAAGACTATAAAAATTAACGATATCACTGCCTTGGGAAATCCAATTAAATGAACATAACAATCTTTAAAGGTTCTCAATATCACCCTATAAGTGGAATGGAATATCTATGACTATTCATCAATCCAAAGAAGTTAAAGAATTTAAAATGAAAGAACAGATTAGCACCATGATGAAGTATGAAGATGAGATGAAAGATGAAGTTGAAAATAATATTTCTATTAAAAAGTAATATTCTACACTTAAAACTACTATGGATAAATATATTGATACATGTTATATAGTTTAAATAAAATATCTATCAGATATTTTTAATTTTTTTAAACTATACAACATGTGAAAGAAAATGAATAAATAAGAAACACTCTATAAATATAAGGAGAAATTTCACGCTAACTATTATTGTCTTGTGATTAAAGATAAAAGGAAATCTAATAATAAAATAAAAGTTAATAAATTAATAATGTATAAAAGGAGTGATAATTATGATTAAAGTGATGAATCCAATTCAAACTCTAAAGATGGGAATAAAAATAAAGTAGTAAATATTTTCCTTATAGATCATGCTAAAGAGGTAAAATCTTTTTACTCTCCAGATTCTATTTCAAAAAATTATTATTATTATCAACTTAAAAAATATTATTTTATGATTCAAGAAAATTTTGAATCTTTAAAGAAAAAACATAGATAACATTTAAAATCTTATAATGTTATTTCTAATGTTAAATAATTTTTATCAAACATATTACATGTTTAAGATCTAATTATTCCAAATTTTCTTGTATTTGGTATGAAAATAAAATTAAAGAACTATTAGAATAAGGTAACACTTTAAAAAAACCCCTAGAATTCTTATTAAACTGGAAAACTATTTGAATAAAATTCTTGGTAAAAATAAATATAATAATAGTGTTAAACTTGTGATTGGAAGTAATGGAGAAAAATCAGAATTATATAGAAGTTATTTAGTTCCTAGTTCAAAAATCAAGAGCATATACATTGTTTAATGTTTTCACTATGGAATAAATGAATAGTATGCTAATTACTACTATTTTAGAAAACCTAAATATTGTGGTATCAATAATTTTCATTATTTGAATGAATAATATAGACTTAATTATGAATTATTAAATAAAATAAAATTTATTTGGTTACCTAAGTCTCTAGTTTCTAACACTACCTGACCCAAAAGCACTTGGGTACTAATAGGCACATTTATTTGATATCTTGTAGAAGTATAACACTGGAATTCATTATTATATCATATAGTGTCTTATTAAAATTTTTGGAAATTTATTATATTTCTATCTCTTATTATTTTAAATGGAAACTCTATTAGATATATAACTATTAATCCATGAAGTATTTTATTTATATTTTAATATTCAATTTAAATTCACTAGTTTTTTATAGGGGGAATTTTTTAAATTTTATCTCCTTTTTATCTATATTTAATTATCCTCATTATTAAACTATTAAATATTTCCTCAATCCACTATTTTATTTTATTAATAGATCTGCTAAACTATTTTTTATTTTATTATGTATACTCATTAAATATTATTTAATTTCATATTATAATATGTAAAAAATGATAAAGTATTGTAATATATGTAAGCTATTATTATTATTTTATTTCATTAAACATTGTTTTATATATACTCTTAAGATTATTTCCCTATGAGATGTTATAATTCAAGAGGGGCGTGTAGTACTTTCTTGTATTAATTTAAATCACATTTTGAGAGATGGGTTTGTTCAATAAAGAATCGTGTTCTCAATTAATCGTTTATTTTGTAAACCATGACTTGAAAATTTATTTTTCTTAAAAAATTTATTCAATTAAATAAATTTAATATTTAAAATTCATTTTCTTATGTAAAAGTTTCCTTTAAACTGAAACATATGAAATTATTACTCTCTATTTTGGATCAATAATCTGAAAAGTACCTAAAAATTGTTAGAATAAAACCATTATTCTTCCTCTTTTGAATCCTAACTTCTTCTAGAACCCTCTAAGACCTTTTTTCCATCTTTGAAATATAAAACTCAAAGACTTATAGATAATATACTTTAAGATTCATGAATAAACCTAATACTTAAAGCTCATAGAAATTTCATTCTTAAAAGATAAGAATTCAAATTTGGATCATTGGATTCATTTTAGTAGTTCTAAAAATGCATTAAAATAATTCTATAAAAAATTTAAATAGTTTCTTAATGTTATGAATAATCTATTTAGAGAATAATCAGTTTATTTTTTTGAGGATCACATTGATAAGTATTTTGTAAATTGTAAAAAATCCCTTGGTTTTGAAGAACCAAAAGTTTAATCTTCTCGAATTAATAAAGATGAAATTCCCTATATAGATTTTGTTTCCATGTTTAATTTTATGAACAAATAATTAGTGAAGATTCATAAATATCTAAAAAGGTAAGGTAAATATTATGAAGAGATGAAAAACTCTACTATTCAAAAAGAATTTTTTGTTACTCTTTAAATTAAGTATCAAATATTTCAAGAAACCATAATTTCAAAATAATCCATTGATTTGTTTCTGCTATATATGATAATTAAATGGGAGAAAATTAGATGTGAAGTTGTAAATAAGTTATATCTTAATGAGATAAAGGATTTTTCAGTTAAAAATTTCTGATTTTATTTGATTGAATAAAGATATATAGATATTTAAAGGAAAATATAACATTTTTAGGGAATTATAGATATTATTTGTAAAAGAGTTCAATATTTGGTGGGTAAATATGAACCGTTTAACCTTTCCAAAAGTCATGATTATTTTAATCCACCATATTGTATCCAAAATCAAATCCAAAACATATTTTTTTAATTTTAATTTTTTAATTTTTTTAACTATTTATCTTAGTATAAGTATCATTTTTGTATATTTTCCATACATTCATTGTAAATTAATCTATTTATTAATTTGTTTTTTATTTCTCAAAAATGATGAAAAATTTACAGAGAGAAATTTATTAGGATACATGTAAATAATGGAATATTTTGATCAATAAATTATTAAATATTTTAAAAAATTTAATATATATATAGAATAAATTTTCTTCAAATTTATTTAATCTCTTATTTTTAAAATTTCATTTCATGTCTATGTTTATATTAATATTAGTTTTTTTATCATTAAAAATAGGGATATTGTTGGGAGTATGTTGAACAAAAAATTTCATTAATTTTTTTTGAATTTAATTTTCAGAAACACCCTTATCTATATTTTTAATGAAGTTACATTAAGTTAATTTTAGGATAATAATCATCGAAATAATTGTTTTATTCAGGATGCATTTTATCTTAATTTAAAAACATGTTATATTTTTTGATTTATCAAAGTATAATTATTATATAAATGTCTATAATAATTATTCAAACTGTTTATGTCATACATTGCATTTTGGATGTTTATATAAGAAGTCTGAAAACATTTTTTTATACCCTACATTTTAATCAGAATTTATTTTTTGCGTAACCTATGTTTGGAATGAACATACAGATCTGAAACACTATTTTTGGAAGAAACCTAGAATTTGATGAAAAAACATATGGTTTATCATCACTCTTTTAGTAATCAACTATACTTTTGAAGTATATCACTGTGTAAAGAAACCCTATGTTTGACTTGTTCAAATACAGAGTCTTGAATTGTGAATTATTTCTACATTTTATACAACAGGATAATCAGAATTAAATATATCGTTAAATATTATTAAATAAAGAATAAAAGGCTCAAATTTAACTAATTAAATCATTACTATTACTAAGGAGAGTTTTGAATTTATTTAAACATTATCATTCAAATAATCCTTATTTATCATGTGGTATTTCTATGTTTGTTTAACCTAAAGCAATTCGACCATCATGTTAAATACCGAGAGTTTGTTCTTATAAAGATAAAGATATGTATTTGAAAATTATAATGTTTCACCACATATAGATCTATCATAACACCCTAATATTTTAGAATAATACTATGTTAAATATTATATAAAAAACACAGCACTGATCTTATAAGAACCCCAAAATATTAATATTTAAATATGATCATTATAACCTAGAAATTGAATTGAATGATATTAATAGTATTAAAAAAATATGAAATATATATATAAAGGACCTAAAAATACAAATTAACTGATTTATTCTTATGAAATAAGTACTCAATTTTTATTAAAGTAATTTTATGCTTCGGAAATATGTTTTCTTCAAAAAATAGGTTTTCATAATTTTTATGAGTGAATATTGTAACAGGTTATTGGAACTTCTATAAATTTTATTTAATAAAATTAATATAATTTTTAAAATATTCATATTAAAATTAGGGTGGATTTTTAGGATTTTTATGAAAATATTGATTTTCGAGTCAATAGTACAAAAAACCGATTTTTATAAAAATATCATTTTCTTTATATTAAAAGGTAAATTTATAATTTGAATTAGATCTAAAAGAAACATAACTAATATTTAGTTATATATAATCTAAATAATTAAATTTTATTCATCCTTATAGCTTTTTTGTGTCATTGCATTTTTTGGTCTTAAAATTCTTTTTTTAAGAAACTTTTTTTATTGCATTTTGCAGGATTAATTTTAAATTAAATTACTAAACTTATATTAATTGATTATTTAAAAATAGATTCCATATTTTAAATCATTAGATAAAATTTTGGTAATTATTTTCTTTTAATTATTGGTCATTTTTAATAGTAACAATTAATTTTATTACCACGATGTTGGTAAATTGGATAATTTAGGATTAATATAAAAATATAAGACCTTGAAAATAACCCTAAAAATTGCCTAAAATTTATTAGAAGATTAAATTTAATCTTTACTAATCCAGGCTTATGTTATATATAAATTTATGACTATTTGGATAATATTATGACATTCAAAGTATTTTTTTTCAAGAAAAGTCAAACATGTCAAAATCTTGTTTTTAATAAATATAATATTTTTAATTTTGTATAATAAAAAGGATATGTTGGAATATAAATATTATTTAAAAATATAAAATATTTATCTTCAACATAATTATTTATTTATTTTTAGTGAAGAAATAATTAAATTAAATTCTCACACAACGCTGATGCGGTAGTAATTTAATTAATGGAATAATAAAATAAATGATTTTAAAAATATTACCTTAACAAGGGATATTTAAGGGAATCCAAAAAAATTATATATGACCACTACATCATTACAATATAAAAAATATTTTGTTTTAATTTGAATTTTTTTCGTGATGTTGACAAAGACAAATTAATGAATAGTGTCAAAATTAGAAATAATGATATTTTATGGGATTAATATTTTATTAAATTATATAAAAATTGTAAATATATTAAATAATAATAAAGGGTATAATATATGGTATAACATTTCATCACTTTTTTATTTGTATTTTGTTTTGAAGAATTTGTCTCTAGAATAGTCTTACAATATTTTAATATTTTGATAAATTCGAAAAGTGCACCTCACCTCAATTATAAAAGGGCGCCTCTTCTCTCACTTATTTACACTACTATGAGAATTATAAATCAACCAAGTATAGAAATTCATCTTACATACTTCTTTATCCAATTTATTAAGTAGTCAGTATCTTCAAAATAGAAACCTTAAGTCCCTTAAGAAAAGATCTAAAGAAGGTCTCCCGAAGATTAGGTAATTATCTTACCCAAAATATTTCAATTTTTTTCTTCTTCTACCTATTCTAAATATATTGAATTTATAGTAAAATTGTAACATATGTATACAAAATATACTTAAATGTTATCATGATTATGAAACCACCATTATCTACTCACTTTACCATCAAATGTAAATTGAATGTATCGCTCGTATGTACAAACATCTTACCATCTCCACATAGCAATACAGTTAGTTTTTCACCACAATATATTATGTGTAGGAATTATTCTGGTTTTAATTTATATATATTATATTTAAAAAATAATTATACTTATGTAATTATAATATCATATCTATCTTCTTACCTTACAATCTATTGGGAAATGATAATGTCGCTCATGCGTTTGTGTGGACTACCACCTCCAAAAATGATAATGTCGCTCTTGTGTTTGTCCATAAAAAATAATTATTTTTATCTTTTAAATATTTTACTTATTTTTATCCATAATAGTTTGTTTTCTGAGTGAAATATCATAATTATGGTATGTTTGAGAAATACCTGTCTTATTTTTTGGTATAAGGTGTTCTCTATTATTATAAAATGATTTCCATTTATATTATAGTTATCTTGAGATATTTAATTCAGATTGAATTTAATTTCATTACATTGTGAAATTAAGGTCATTAATATTAATGAGGAATTTATTTAATTTAAGAAAACCAACATATATGAGTACTGAAATGAATTTAACTCTTAACATAGTATTTAAAAAAATTATGAAAGTACCATTTATTTATAAATACCATTACATGAAATTTTGTCAAATTTTTATATTACCTTCACAAGAGGTATATATAACTTTTGACAATGTTTTGACCTAGTTTTTACCTTAATTAATACATAGCTCATAATTTATATTTGTTATACTAAATAACTAGAAAGTGTGAAATAAAAAATATACCCTTGTAAATGATCTCATAAAAATTTTATGATCGACCTATTGGTCTTGAGATAAAGAGATTAACCATTGTTTTATGTTTGGTGATGTTTTCATCTAGTTGATTTTTATGTTATATTTTACATTTATTAAATTTAAAAATAATTATCCCACACATAGTGAGGAAAATATTTTATAAAATAGCCCCCGAAAAAAAATATTGATAATTTATTTGTGTCCAAAATTGAGTGTTTTACAATTGAAATGTGTAATTTGTGTTTTTGTGTTATTGGTCTCAAACCAAGATGGAAGAGATCATTAAAATAAATATTATATGGCATATTTCGGTGTCAAAAATTCATTTTTTTCCCTACTCTTCGAGGGTTATACTTTTTTAATGGAATGAATCACAACTGAATAAATATTTATTGGATCTTATAATTAGTAGAGATAATGATCAATTAAATATTGAGTTTTGGTTGGAAGATTCAACATAATATCTCTAAGGTATGTATTTGTTGTTATTTTTCATATATCAATGCTAGTTTTTTATGATTTGTTTTTATTTATTTTTAATGAACTCTCTGTATTTATTTTAAATTTTCATTCCTAAATCACACCTTTATTTTTTGACTATTCCAATTACATTGATTGTTTAATTTCTGATCATGTGATTAATATTATTTCTAAAATTATTATTATATGGAATAATTATCAAAACATAATGAATTATGTATAATCATACACCTCATGATCTCTCATGACACCCTCTCTACAATCATACCCCTTCCTAGATGGAATTGAATGAAGAGATATCATGACCAATGATTATTCCTTATAGTAGGCCTCGAGATGGGGACTAACATCGATGGTGTATTAAAAAATATATATAAAAACAATTAACCTCAGTAATAAAAATAATATTAAGATATATAGTGAAAACCCACCATGAAACTCTGTCAAATAATATAAAAGAAAACAATCCATCTCTTAATGTATGAACAATGTGAAACAGGTACAAGTAAAAGTATCCATGTATATACTAAATGATAAACTCTATATCTAAAACTAAATATAATAACCTATGAAAAATATAGTAATGTCTAACTTGATCCTCAAAATCCACTTGGAAACTAAATAAAAATTATACATACGTAGAATGATCATAACATGTATACTTAGAAGGATCACACCCAAGGACTTTTGAAATTGTGGAAAGAGTACACTAATGCACTGGTGATTAAATATTATTACTAACAATAAACTAAAAGGGTCCATTTTCCATCCCAAACTCACAATGTAACTCTCAAAAAATAATTAATCTGTCTATACTAACATAAAATTTAACAACTATTACTAATGGAACCCCATACCAATTCGCCACTAATTTTTCACTCTCATTCCCTCATGTGAAACATATTAAACTTCCATCTATTACATATAATTACACCACCACATCTCAACATCTTCATGTTGTCCCATCACATTATCACTCCCATACACATCATAACTAAGGCAGTATATTATCATGAACATGAATGAAATCAACCTCATGACATGAAACTATTATGCATGGTCACCACCACATAGCACATCCTTATCTTCACTAAGAATATCCAACACATGTAGTCACATATAGGGATTTCCAACAACTATTCCTTCATAATTTAGTACTTTCCAAAAAAAATTTACCACTACCACATACTAATTTTGAAGGATGAGAAAGGAAAAATGTGTAGTAATCCATATATTTCACCACCAACCGAATGTTAGGGGAGACACCAAGATCCCAAAATAGTTGTAGTTTGGTAAGGTTATCCAACTATAGTGGGTTGTCTATGTAAATAACATGAAGATAAAATATAAATTTATATCACATAATACCCATACTAATAGTTCATATCCACTCTACTAGAGAAACTCACATCTCTACCACAACATCTCATGAAATCTTCCACCAATTGAATCCACCAATAAATAAAATAAATGACATAATAGAGACACAAAATATACTATTAATATTTTATTTATAAGTTAATTTTTTTATAAATTTTCAAGTTATCAATCAACTTCCACTTACTAATCCGTATAATTCAATATTAAGTGGAAACCCATGTAAACATTTACCCACAGTAATTTCTAATTTAGTCCAACCAGTTGATTCAATTAGTATACAATAATTCCTAGACATTTATCATTTCCTAATATAATTATATGTTCACTCCATAAAACCCATGAACCAAAACACATTCCACCCCAAAACACAACATTACGACCCATTCATCTCACCTGAAAAAAATCCACAATGTACTCCACACACGAACTGGTCTCCACCATCACCATATAAGCCCCAAAAATGTTCAAATAGCATCAAAAAAATTGGAAAATTTATATCAATACCTAGAATCAAATTATAAACTTCATATCTACCATAACTTGTGTTTCATGGGGCTTTCAATTCATTTTATCATCAGATGATAATTATTATTTCACATAATTCTAAAATTCCCAAAATTTCTACATTAGCCATATTTATAAGCTTATCATTTTTGTGATGGTTAAGCTCAAAAAATTATATCTCATTAGGGGTTTAAAAACCACAAAAATAAAAACATGTGAAAGGTTCCCAGGAATCATCATTTTTTATAATAGGATTGTGCATGCATAATCTAAAAAGAAATATCACAAATAAAGTAAATTCATGAGAGTAATATTATAAGGACCAATACTTAACATTACATAGTCTTTAATTAAGTTAATAATTAACATTGAGGATATTTTCAGGTTTAGTGTTTTATAGAAATAGTCCATAACTTATTATGTTACATCTCAAATATTACAATGTAGACACTTCTACTCAGTATCCATTTTTTCATAAAATGAAAACTCTAAAAAAAGAGTCATGTATTGTTTCATATTTTATACAACATTAATTTTCCATGATCCCATCCATGAACATATTCATCATTATGTCCTGTGAAAAACATTTCAAAAAAAACTTGGGATGAGCAGAAAAAGCTCAGTAAGGGATACACAAAGAAGGAAAACTGTTAGTTTTTCAAAACAACTAGTAAACCATGAATACCTTATCATAAGTAATACTTTTAACCTTTATGAAGTAGTAAATACTCTTCACTAAATAAAAGATCATTGATTGTCATTTTTTAAACCAAAATATTACCATAAAACCCATAGAAATAATACATAACATATAAAGGTAACTTGGGACATAGACATACTTAAATGGAATAACCATATGGTCGACTTCCACACATATAACTAAATGGAATAGCCATATGGATAAATTACATACCCAATTCATTAGAGGATATAATGTAACCACCCATCCCGGTTTATCACAGCACCACCCATCATTTCATGTATCACGAAACCACCCGTCAAATTTACAAGTACCATTATAAAATTATAACACATAAAATATTGAAACTACAAATATTTCACTAATAACATTTCATTTGCAATAAAAATAAATCATTTAAAGATATTGGAATAATAAATCTATTTCAAAAACCATTTTCAATACCAAAACACTGAAAAAACAGAATAAGAGATTTCTTTTTTCATTTTAAAAACATTAAGGCTTATAGAGGAATCCAACTAATGATTACGGTGACAGAGAGTTCATTATCGCTGCAAACGTTAAAGATATTCCTTTTTTAATTTAGTAAAATTATTCATAGATAAAAAATTCCCTTTTAATGAAATTAAAATTCAAAGTTTTTTATTATATATCGTATAAAATAATGTCGTGTATAAATCAAAATATGCCTCAATGAAAGTAGATTGAGACGAAGTCCCTTACCTCATGTCGACTTGACCCGTTCGTTCTTTAATTTCATGAATAATAAAATTAAGTTAATTTATTATTGATTAAGAACCTATTTCAAGTTTATTATTCCTTTTATATCACTTATTACCTTGCTATAACAATTAGTTAATTATTTGAGTTCATATCAAACATTTTATCGATGTTCAAAACTTGACTTAAAAATGAAATTGTTATAATTATAAATTGTCCATGTGGTCGAAATTAAATTTTATACAGAATTATATAAATGATTTAGATATCATATTTATCATATATATCCATTATATATATGTATTTGTAATAGTACATAACATTTGGAGGTAAGAAATTAAATGCATCGTTCATGGAGACGGTAAGTCGTACGTACGCATGAACACTACTTTCATTTCTATTTCATATTTAATGGAATGAAAACATAATTATACATTGGTATATTATAATTCCAATATTATATAATATATAATTTCAGAAACTGCATCCTTTATACATTCCATGTATGGCATAAACGAGTCATATCACTTTGAGGGGGCGGTAGTCCTCACTTCCTCAAACGAAATTATCGCATTTACCAATTATGGAAAATATAAAGGTATGATATAAATAAAAAATAAATAAGAATATAGAAAATATAAATCTACTATATATCACATATAAATACATTTTCATCGTAATTTCCACCATTAGAGGTGGTAGGAAAAGATTGAACAATCATTTTTTCGTGAGCCAGTAGTTCATCGTCCACAGAAACAGTATGTTCTTTACCCGTTAGATGGCAGTGTGTGTAAGTGTAGTTAAGATAATTATCATAATAACAACCTAGTATATTTAATATACTTGTGTTGTTATAAAATAAAGGAATAAAAATATATTAGGGGGTTGTATAAATAAAATAAAATAAAATAATTTAAGAGAAGACGTTACCTTTAAATTAGGTAACTCCCTTTTGTTTGAACCAAAAGGATTTCATGTAGTGCCTTCTGCCTAAGGTAAGGCTTCTAGGTTAAAGATAGGTATTTAGGGAGAATAATTTGTCAGATTATTTACAAGATAAGGGGCTTGATAGGTGTGAGTAATGAGTTTGAGGTGAGGGATTTTTATAAGGGGGAGGAGGGGCTCTTTAGGAATGTTTGAAAATGGTATTTTATTATATAATGATTTTCAGATTATAAAGGTCTAAAACTCATTAAAGTCCAAGATAAGATGACTCATGTTCAAAATAAAATCATCCAATAATAATTGGACAGGTTTTGTATTTTTTTTAATCTTTATAATATTATTTATTTAAATAATTCATTAATTAGGTAAACACTACATCGTTATTGTGTCATAAATAATTTTATTTATTTAATGTCTAAAAGTTATAAAAAAATACAATGATGTATGAAAATTTTTTATATTTTAAATTAATATTTATATTCTAATATAGAACTTATCTAACTCCATGTAAAAATTTATTTACTAAAAGAAATATGTTTATGTCATTTTTGTCATTAATTTAAATTAATTAATATAAAGTGTCATTATCTTACCCAAGTGGATTTAAAGGGCCAAAGGTCTCACCCAAGGATTTTTTTGTTCATAAATTACTCATCCAATAAGTTTAGTACAAGTGTTGAGGTAATTTTATATTATTATAATATTGTTTTTACCTGGAATTATCCTATTTACGTTTAACAGTGGTAAATAAAAGTCAAAAGTTACCATTAAAAAAAATATATTTTCATCTTATTGAACCACATTTTACTTACTAATAACAACCATGTATGTTTTATTTTCAAAATTCAATTCACAGAAGTAGTAAAATTTCATTTAAATGAAAAAGTCATATGTTTAACTACTACTGAGTGTTTTCACTATTCGTCAAAAATTGAAGTTTTTCCGAAAAATACCAAACATTTACCTAAGAAATATTTGATATTTAGAATTAAAAAATGATTTATATTTTACCAATTTCAAAACATAGAATCTTGATTAATTAATTTAAAATTAATTCCTGTTGTCAAAACTAAAAGCGTGTTTTTAAGAAATAATAACTATCAAAATATTGACACTTGTTTATGTCCAATTTCAAAGTAAAATTACTTCCAATGGACAACATTGGATTAAATGGTAAATATATAATATAATTACACTTTATAACCAATTAAAAAGATAATCTAACCATATAAATAAATTATATTAAAAGGTATTTTTGAATTAAAATACTGTATTTTCACTATTCATTAAAAAAGGATTTTATCAGAAAAATACCAAAAAATCTACCCAAAGTAAATTTTGATGTCCCAAATCTAAAAAAGAATATTATTGTGACAAATATGGCATATAAAAGTTACCAAAACTGTATTTAAATAGGGTTCTCCATCAAAAGGTGGTAAATTGGCCCTTTTGAAGGATATTAGAGTATTTATGCTTATAATTTTGACTCTTTCTTATTTTAAGACTCTAATTTTTTTTCTATAAATGTAAAAACATTTAAAAAACATGTATAATTATATTATAGATAGAACTATTCATTCACACCAATACAACGGCTAGGCGTTAACTACCATTTAAAATAATATTATATTATTATTTTTCAGTATGACCAAATGTTTTATGAAATGTAAGATTTCAAAGAAAATAGTTGTTTCGTATCGAGTATTCCATAGAACATAACATCCCATTAAAAGTAAAATTAATATTTAATTCACATATTTGAAAATGTATTATTCTTTACTTACCTGGGGTTTTACAACTACCCTTCCCCTTAAATTTATATTAATCAAAATTAAATATTTTATAAGGATGGAACATAATACCTTCCCAAATGGAGAAGAAAGAATTAAATTTTCACAAATTCACTGAAAATGAGAGAACAAGTATCCCTTACCCCAATCATATATTCAGAATTTTATAGTAAAGAAAAAACAACGATTAATTAGCCATAGACAAAGGGAACGCTTCCAAAATCAAAGGGATATTGATCAAAACCAATCCATAAACAGGTACCATCAATACTTTCATTATTTACAACCTCTAATAGAGGATCTATAAAAATGAATTTTAAACAGCATGAAGGTTCAGGAGAACAAAGAATATCGGATAAGGGATGGTACCTCTATTCATGAGACTTTAATTCGGATAACCCATGATTTTTAAAATCCTAAGAGAGGTGTATGGAGGGTAAAGAGGGGAGAAGGGGTCCAGTAGTTCTCTATAAAAGAATAAAAACTAAACTGAATAAGTAAGGACACATAATTTTGATGTGGATGTTTTTGAATCGTTTATCATGGTGTAAAGTACTATAAAACACTTGTGGTGTTCACTAGTCAAATTTTGATCCAAAATTTATGCCATTAAACCCAAAATTTTTGGGAAATTTTAAGTCAATGTTGAATTATTTTGACCACAAAATTGTCCTAGATAATTCCATGGTCTATGGTGTTTCATCCCTAGAAGCCTTCAAGACATTTTTCTACAAAATAGATTCAATAATTTGTTCTTTTTCCAATTTACCACATCCAAGACAATGGTGTGGTGATATCCAAATCACCATTTACTCCTCCCTTATATATCTCAACTCTTACATCTAGTAAGCATGCCATTATTCCCAACCCATGATGTGTTGGTATCTTTGATGATTGTTTCTTATAGGGAAACCATCAAATAAACATGAAAAATGTCTCGTTAAAAATAGGTTTTTTAAGATGGTTTCCATTTTCCTTTTGGAATATAATTTAACCCCATGAAAACTCCCTTATGAAATGGATCGAAAAGACATTTCAATTTTCATATTGTACCCCTGAATTGAATGGAAGAATCCACATACATCCTAAAATTTTACAAGAATAAAATGGACTTCCCCATACTCAATACCTCTTGAGAATATCAAAATGACTGGCACCATGCACAAAACTATGGCATGGTGACCCTCTAAATGGCCATAACACTCCCCTAGATTCTAAAGAACTGATTCCATGGAAAATCATAAAAGGGGGTTTCATAAATATGATCTACCACATGATCATTAACCCCAACATTTATTTCCCCCACTTCTCTATTCATCACCTTTCACATGTTGATGATTACCATCATCCTTGTCCATACCTATACAATGGATAATTCAAACCCCATATCAATGTGTTAAATGATAATTATACAAGGAAATAATTATTTATTCTAGTAAATGTTTATCATGTGTTTCTCTAGATAACTTATCAGATGAGTAATATTACGGTGCTATCTACTTGTGCATGAATATTCAGAAGGGATCTAGAGAGGGGATAATCCTATGTGTTCTTTTTTTTGTCATGAGGAGAGTGATATTGGTAAAACTATGAATAATGGAATGGTATGACTAACACTATATTTCTAAGGCATAAAAAATCCTAAAAGACTTATTGAATTACTGAATGGGTTTTTAAATCATAGTGTAGGTATAAAAAATATATATTAAAGTGGATCATGGATGAAAACATTATTACCCAAAATGTTTTCCTAGAAACAAAATTCATTTGTTATCTTACATGTTGTGATTGGGGTTTTCCATGTTGATAAGTATTGCATAACTTGTTATTATATAGAACATTTCATGTCCTATGTTTATATGGAATCATTATTTTATATATATCAATAAATAACAAATTGTGTTTTGATAGAGAATTCATTCCATTTTTAACAAATGTACATATAATCATATGTGTTGGAGTGCATGACTGGTTTTAACTCGATCTTGAAAAGCATTGTTTTCTAGGAGTCACATTTCATATAACCTAGTTTATTATATCAAATTTTCTAATATTACACATGGAATGTAGCTATATTAATTTCATGTTCATTATTATATTTCACTCGAACTACTACAATATACTCACAGATTCCCCCATGATCTTCACAAACTTTGTATATTGTGTAAACAAACTATATTTTTAAAAAATTATATGACATGAGGATTATAGGTTATAAATGCATAGATTGACCAATGGGTCCCAAATTCATGTACCTAAAATGAATTTTCATGAAGGGTATCCAGGAATAATAAGATAGTGTCATTAGAAGACATGAATGTACCAGTTGCTCAATCCCCATGTCCATTGAAATACATATTGTGTACTAGGTATACATTAGTGTTTTATATATATTAAAAAATGGGTGTCATATTTGGAAAGTAGAATATTATTTTTTGAGTATTATTATCTGTATAACTTTATTCACCATGAATTTTTATTTGTTTGGGTGGTTAATGAGGAATATAAGTAATTTTGAGTTCCTAAGATTCATGGATAGGATGATGTGTTTTGTATGATATCCTGGGAGAGGATATGGGATTAGTAACCCTCATGTGGAAAATTGATACTAGGGTGTGAAAAAAAATATACATTTAGTAGGTTTGGTAATCCTGCTTTATGATGGCATGCCGGAACACCGCATATATATTATGTACCCCCTCAGTTTATGAAAATTCAATATGATGGGGTGGGGTCCTCCATAGGGTTTTGTACCCCCACTGACTAATATTAACACATTAGTGAGGTGTTGGTTCCCAAATACATATAGCATGAGATGGCATGGTTGGTTAAAAGTTTTTTATAAATAGTTAATGAATATTCCCATGTGTCAGGGATATTTTATCATAGGGGATGATATACCCTCAGTCAATACACATTTATTCGAGAAGCACAGTTCTACACTATAGATTTGGAGAGGAAACATGGGAGTTATAAGGTGTTGGGTTGTTGAAAAATAATAGGTTTTATGACAAAACTTACTTAATTTTATCTTTACAATATTTTTTGGAAATTCTATTATGATATCATATTCTTTCCCTACCCATTATTTCCCTCGACATATGAATTATATCGAGCCTATTGACTTTTTTTACTATAGATCTTATTAGTTTTTTTCTAGAATATAATGGTTGATCTATAGTAAATTTAATTTTTGAATTTGAAGCAATGATTTTGTTATTGATATATACCTATAACCATGTATTTATTATATTTTAAGAACATATTTTATCTTTATAATTTACTACTTTTATCATGGGCTTAAACAACTTCTTTTTGTATCTTTCAATTTTTTTTTCAAATCCTCATAATAGGTATTTTATACTCACCTAAAAATTCATTCTAACAGCACATATTTTATTTTTGCAGATGATACATAGTTTGGAGATTATCATGATTGGTGTAGAGTTTTTTTATCTTGTGTAGGGATGATATTTTTTCCCTTGGTGGTTTCATTTAGTCGGTGTTTTTTTTGTTTTCTCTGATCAAGTTTTTTCATAACGAGGAGGTGGTTTCCCTTACCATGTGTTTGATGTTTTTTGTACAAATTCATTTTGTATACAATTTATTATATTTTATTCATTATAGTGTTTTAATCTAAAATTTTAATTTTATATAATCATGTGATTTAATTTTTATTCATTTATATATATTACTTAGGGTTGGTGGTTATATTTTTTATTATAGTTGTAAATATATTGAATATATTTTTGGCTACAGCCTCCCATATATGTTATGCCTTATTAGTTCTTATCACTATGACCTGGCCTATTTATGAGGGATTATGGTGGAATACTCAAAAAACTACCATCCTAGACGGTTTCTCAATGTGTTAGGTCATGTCAAACTTAAACTTCACAATACCCATACTTATGAAGTTAAATTATCCCTGTTTTTTTTAAATACAATAATCTCTTATAAAAACCATTTGAGATTAAGAAAAATGTGTTAAAAATGATAAGGAATCCTATCTAAAAGGATCCTTTTGTAATAAAAATCACTTCAAACAAACTTTGACAACTCCCCCCTTTATTAATCCCCTAACATCCATAAAACAAATTTTAGGAAGACCTCTTAAAAGATAAAATATCCATGAACACCTTACTCAATATTTTAATTACATGATCACTATAAAAATATAGACTGGATAGAAAGGTATTTGCTGAGTATTATGGGGATTAAAATCCATGATTGGAAAGATAGAAGGGAAATATTATTCAAATTCAAAATAAGAACCACAATAGTGTTCAAAATTAAGTGATTATTGTTTCTATTCAGGAAAAAATTGTGATGAAATGAAAAAAAAATGATTGAAATATACAATATATATATTTTTATAAAGTAATATCATTTCATATAGAAATTTTAACTGTGTAATTATATAATAAATATATAGAGGATTTATTTGGTGAATATTTATGATGGGGAGTGAGTGTTGAAACCCATATTTAATGTAAACTTTAAATTATTCATTTCACGTTATATTGAGAAAAATATCTTCGTTTTGGTCTCTCCTTTTTTAACAACATCACCTACCAACACTCATCCATATTACATCTTAGTTTATGTGTTTCTTTAGATTGAAAAACAAATATGTAATATAGAAGATGTCTTAATAACACCTTAAATCATGATCTACATGATATTACACCAAAACCATGAACAATATAAATTCCTAAAATTTTTATATTATGAAGTCAATAAAGACGTTTTCAATAAATAGACGGATAATAAAAAGGAGGATTATAATAATATATTTTTTGAGAGTGATTGGTCCATGGTTGTTTGGAGTTTATTTAGATAATTCAAAAATTTCTTTGGCTCGTATACTGCTGAAATCCCATTTTTGGATAAATGGTTTCGTGGTTTAAATGGTCCAGGTCTGGAAAAAACAACCAAATCTGTGATTCTAAGTGCAGGGTGTTGGTGTATATGGCATGAAAGAAAAAAAGCTCACTTTGAAGGTATTAAATCAACATAAAGATCTATTTTCATGAAAACAATATATTTTTTGATTATTATGGTATGTTGCTCTAATATTTCAAGTGATACCCCCTCTTAGAGGAACATAATGGCATATCATTCTTTATTGATTCCATCAGATCATGTGAAAATAGGGAATTGGGTTTTCTAGTTACCTTTAAACATTGGTCTTAAACTTAACTTTTATGGTTAATGCATTGCGGAGGTCATTTGAGGTGGTGTAGTTGTGTGTGACTGTTGTGGCAGTATCCTACTTTCTTTTAAGGAATTTTATTTTAGGGGGAGTTCTATCCAGGAAGATACCAAGGCTATGCACAGAGGTATCATGTTGTGTGGTCAAAATAATTTATTTATTAGTCAAATTTAAACTGATTCGATGATCATCCATGACTTGATGAATTGAAAAATTTCCCCTCCATAGTCGATTACTTATATTATCAGGAATATTTGAGGCATCCTTGACAATAGAAACACCCCGTTTATTCATACATGGTGTGAAGGTAACAAGGTAGAAGATTATTTAACTTCCATGGTGGTGGCTGATCAAGGTACCAACATCATATTTTTCTCTTGATCTCTTCAAATTAATTGATAAAGGGTTAAATTGATTAGGGGAGATCAGCTTGGACTTCATTATTTTAGGCCGCCTTAAACATGCCTTGTCTCGCCTACCAATATCCTTAGTTATTGGTTTCTTCCATTTATAATAAAACAAATGCATCATTTAATGGATGTAATAAAAATTTTATATTATACTAAATATGGATACATCTCATCTTATAATTAATCAAATAAATTATGATGATTCTTAATATGTGACCAGAGGACTCATTCATTCATGTTGTATCCATGGGATACCATAAATAACCTAGTAATTTGTTAAGAACTTCTAAGCACCCACGGAATGTTAGTACCTACATGTTGGCGAAAGAAAATAGATAAGAGATATTAAACATAATCAATAAGAACAATATAAATGTTTAGATATCACTTTTATAGATTATGGACCCCTTATTTAGTCATTAGGGATGCTTCATAAGCATCCATGTATTTACTCAAATGTTTCATAATGTATAAGTAATGCATTGGTTATAAAATTCATAACACATATGATTATCCCAAATGTGTCATTGTATAAAACATCAAATGTCAACAATAGAATTTCTATTTTATTAACCAAAAATTTAACCAACTTTTTGTTCAATTTCCAAAACAAAATCCTCAAATTAAATATAAATCATGCAATATGATTCAATACAAAAGACTACACTCTGATCTATCCATATAGTAGACCTTAATATAAATTATTTGTGGAATAATAACCTATATATTTAAAAACAATATAGGATTCCCCAAGGAATAAAATATACCAATGATTCATTAATTTTATACCCTACAATCTACTGATATAATCATATTTGATTAAACCAAAAACATCGCATGATTTATATTGTATTTAAGGATTATATCCATTAATTTTTCCCTTGTAGTAATGTCTCATATAATTTATCATGTTTTACTCTATATTGTATCATGTACAACAACATGTGAAATCACATCCAAAACTCCTTTTAGATATTTCCAAGGAAATTGTTTTAAGACATCATTAAAATAATCACATATCACTTCATATATAATACCTTATGAATATCAAGCCATAAATAAATTTATATAAACTCTAAACCCTTTTATGAAATCTCTTATTAATTATTAGTACCCAATCCTTATCTATTAAACCAAAATGTGTGACATGACTAGCCTTTGTAGGGTTTATATAAACCATTAATTCTTGATAAAATAAGAAAATAGTTTCCTTTTTCCCTGAGTTAATTCCACTTAAGCTATAAATGGATAAAGAATCATCTCTATAAAAACTTTTTATCATTATACAATTATCCACTAGTTATATCATATACAAACATGAATTTTCAAATGATCCCCTTGTATAATAGATCATTTAACATAGGGATATTGTGTATCTTTATCTTTTATATTCACTCATATGTTCTGGATTCACAAATTATATTCTGACCTGATAGATGAACACATGACATGTCATTCCCCATAATAGGTTATCACATGACATTCCCCTCAATCACTAGATAAGAACATAATATGTCACTTTTCTATCTACATCCATACACATCTTCAGTCTATACCAATCAGGGGTCCATATTTCATAGTCATTATATAGGAGAAAAATACCATCATAATTAAACTCAATAAATGACATAACCAACAACAAACCTAACCATCGACAAATTATAACAACATTATTTATTATGTAATAAATGTTTAAAAGTATGGTGGTTATCATTCTAGGTATCCTATATATCCTTATGTATTAACAAATCCACATATAAAACATTATCCTCTAGTAGAAAAAAGACACATTGTATGAAACTCTATATAGTATAATCATTGAGTTATCTACTAAGAAACATATTTTATCATAATTATATTACATATATCAAGATAAAAATCAACCCACAGTATCCTTAACATGTTAATATAAACAATAATACTCTATAGTTTACATCTGCCAGAGATAACTCAAATTCATAATATGGGATGTTAATTATCATTACACTTCATATTATTTTCCAAACCAATGAGAATACAGATAATGTCAAGACTAACATTTGAATGACATTATATAATTTATATTCTTAATGTCCTTTATAAATAGTAAGAAAAATAAACATAAGTACCTCTTTAATTATATCCAGTATAATAGTTCTATAAAGTGGAATTATGTTTTCTTAATTTTATGGTTTTTTAAACACAATAAATCTAAATGTTATTTTTTCCTATCTCTAGATTATGACTTGATAAAATGATCCCACAAAATTATTTAAGGTGTAACATCTACTATGAAATCCTTTTTGAATAATATTTACCTTCATATTCAAAATTATAGTCTCTATGTTGTTTAATAAGTACTAAAACTTCTTTAGCCACATGTGTCATATGTTACAATGGGAATAGCTTCTATTTTTTACTTAGACCTCTTCTTGTGATCACTATCATAATCATGAAACATTTTTAATTAAAATCATATGTGAGATCATTTTGATGAATAATGTAATACTTTACACAATTTAATTTCCAACATTCCCTAAAATCAATTCAGGTATAAAGTGACATTCACAATGAATTTCAATTGGAACAATCCTTTATTTGTTAACATTTAAACATCCTATACTCAAAACACATTATCATTTGTCCCTGAAAAACTATATTTTCCCATGAATATTATTCTGTAAAATAGAATCTTTTTATTTTCTAGTAAAAATTAGTTATATCCCTTATGTGGGAATATTCAAAAAAAGAATGCATTACCATCCATATTATGTATGGTTTCAATGTGTTTTTAGAATTATTTTGAAAATTATATTTTATTCTTTAAAGTATTCCATTATTTTTTGGAAATAAGTCTTTACCTTATATTATAAAAAGCATCAAAAATATATTGTTTTATACCAAATAAAACACCTTTTATCCATTCCATTTTAAAACAATGTATTATAATATGATTAATAATAAACCATGTGTATTATAACTATTATATCATGTTTTATATAATATTTCACTAATAAATAAACATAATATATTATCATATAAGAGAAATTAGATAATAATACCCTTCTTTAATTCAAATTCATCTGATATTATAACATTATTTCACATTATAAATATTCAAAGTTGTTAAACTCACTCCATTATTTTAAGGAAAAATACATTCTTAATCAAATCATTATGTGATTTTAAAATCATGTGTAGTTATTGATGTTCTTGTGGGGATAATATGAAAATTATTTAATATAGTAGAATCAATTGGAAACTTGAAATCCCAAGATACACCATGCTTGATCCCAAAATAATTCATAAATTTAAATGATGAAAACTATGTTCCATTTACTATAGAAGTTGGAGCATTTATCATTGATCAAATATATAAAAAATATTAATCAAAGTGAGTCATCCAACTCTCTCATCCTCGGTATATCCATGGATTGAATACATCACATGATTCTCTGGTGGTATTCTTCATAATTTCTAGAATATTTTAATATCTCTTATAATAAACTGAGAAGGAAGAAGATATATTTGAGGTAAAATACACAAAAGGAGTAATAATTAATTAACTATCAAAATATCATGGTAAAAAACTCCTTATATTGGACTTTGGGATATTCCCAAATCTCAAAATCATTTACTTATAAAATGCCTAATATATGGGTCAATGTTTCTTCCATTCATGAATTAATCATATCATTGAAATATAGAATTTACCATTCATTTTATGAAATGGAACACCTGTAATAATGAAATCATGGGTGGGTGATAAAATGAATGTAAATACATAATGTTTAACTCCCATTCTTAGTCATAAGGTGTTATACGAATTTTAGGCTATGATCCATCTTTCCTTATAATACATAAAAGTCCTATAATATGACTAATATTAAATGGAAGGGTATCATATACCATTACGATACACATGTGTCATACAATAACTCCACAATCGAAATCATTAAGTCTGGGATGGACTATCACATAACCTCATGCAAGTCTCTCCATACACACTACGCAAGTGACTAACGGAGAGGTCCTAAATCAAAATATGGGGATACGCTTCCCTCGATGCAGATAACAAACCAAAAATATTAAAGAATAGATAATGATAAAAATATATATATACCATGGATGTAAATGAAAAAAACCACGATGTATAAATATGTCATATAGGATAACCAACCAACTATAACTCTGGTAATAAAGAAAAAAATATGGAAGGTAAATTGATATTTCATAACAAGAAACCTGAGGTACACCATAAATCCACCTGTATGACTTGATCCTCTAGCAGGTCTTCTTGATATAAAGTATTTTCCCATAACTAGATTCCTAAACATAAGTTCTACACATGGAACTAGATTTTCATGTTGGGTGTGACTATAAACCCATTAGACACTACCAATTCATCCTTAACATAATTTCAGCATCTACTTGTAATGATAGGAAAATAAATACATAAGTATCTAATCAAATGTCTATTAATTGTGCACTAACCAGTCTATGATAAAATCTTGACCCACCTACTTTGGATCCATGCTAGAAGAGAGGTTTTTTTACGGTTTTTATGTTTCTCAGAAATGGACACAAGGCCAACATAAGTTTTGGAACACGCCACAAGTCCATAATGCCTCAGGTTAGGACATACGACCATCATGCCCCATCATCTTTATAATATATACCCATACTGACATCACTCCCTACTAATAGTCTCAAGTAAGACCATAAGTAAATTATACGCCACTTTATGTTGTTCAACACCCCCACCATAATCAATATTGGTTACGTAACACAAACTCCCCCTTTAAGTTATTAACCAAGACATAAAGGGTAAACCTATCACTTTTATAAAATATAGTATAATTTTATGACCATATACATATATAAATAAAAAATACATAATAATAAAATTATTGATCTATACACCAAAAAGCATGTAACATTGAAATAGGTCACATGGGACAAACATGAGCACACACGAATTTTTTATCAAGAGAGGTATCATGTACCACACTTGTAATCACACACATTCCATATTAATAGAGATATCATGGAACACAGACATAAACACATATATTCCATATCAATAGAGGTCTCATAGGAAAAACACACACACATAAAATCAAGGAATAACATACATTTTTATACACATATTATAACATGGTATAAAACTTTCTACCTTAAGCATATTAAGATCCAAAATAATGTTTCACCACCCAAATCATGATCTATCATTTATGATCACTATAATCCACTCAAAAATCACAATATGAGAATATTACATTTATGATCTATGAATAAGAACATGTCAAGGTATGTGATGGGTTTAAACAAACCCAATGAGATCCAATGTGATGGGAGGATCCAGATGAGTCTCGGAATGACCATGAAAAAACTGTATTTCCATATTTTCTTCTAATATAGATGAAATGACAATATATCATGTCATAATTCATATAACTTACTCTGATAGTTTGGATCTTGGTTCTTCTCTAAGAAAGAGAGAGATGGTATAGCATGAACAATATGAATGGAGCATAATGAATCACTAAATATTAAATCCCTAGGAATGCAATCACTATATCAAATGTATTTTCTCTACAAATGGAAGGAATTTTAGGGAACAAAAAAACAAGTACATAGGTTTAATATACCTTGGAGTAGGCAGAATAATGAAGAGTTTTGGGATTTTTATTTCATAATAATAATTGTTGGATTATTAAATTTTGTGTTCATGGTTTGGATGCACAATTTCAAAAAATAGGCACCAACTATATTTTTTATTATTTTTTGAGTTATATAGTTATCTTGGTAATTTCATGTAGATAACTCGAATCGTGCACCAAATATGAACCACCCTCTACTCCTCTCTAATAGGCCCCATGATTAACTAGGGAAAACCACATGGTTTCCCTTAACCCTGCTCAAACCATTATCCCCCTTAAAAGATTCCAAAACCACCCAAAAACTAATAAGACTTCACAAAACAAAATAATAACTCAAAACACTCAAAAAAGGATAAATAAGTATAAAACAACAGAAAAACATAAGTTCTTTACAATTTTACCCAAAAGGACTTCTTATCCTCGAGAAGTTTCTTTAGGGATCATGCTCAAACAACATGGGACACTAAGCCTAGACATATTATTCCTGCTCTCATGATTCTTAATAAATATGTATGTGATACCATAAAACTCAAATTATTGTAACTAGTATACTTTATAGTACCATTTCACTCTGATCAAAAATACACATTAGTTGTTCATTGAATATTGATTCTTTCTCTAAGTCAATGTCATATCTTTCAATCACGTGTGAATATTCTAGCACATAAATTCTATACTGAGAAACATAAAAAGAAAATTTTATACATAATGTCATGGAGGAATATCTTATCAAGACAACCCCATTCTAATTCATTCCATAAACTCAAATAGTTGTGAAAGTTGTGGTTTTAATTTATTGTGCCTCTATAATAGTCGGTGCCCCCAATCGAGGTGATACCAATAATAAAACTATGTATCCCGTGCGAAACACCAAAGATAATTATCATAAATCTAAAAAAGAATATTTTCAAATATGAGATGTAACCAACCTATTCCTGAATAACTACATACGCATAGAGGTTTCCAATACTAAACATATCCTAGTGACTATTGACTCCCTAATATCATGTCCAAATAATAGTAAATGATAAGTTCATCCATAAAAAGACTAAAAAGTATCCATATAAATTTTTTATTGAAAATTATTCTTATATAAAATCCCCATCAAATATATATGGTTGTCCCATAATCCCCTAAATTTTAGCACACATTCCCTAATCATATCCACTAAAATTTTGACTCATAACCTAGACTTTCCATTAGTCTGGGGGTCATATTATGTACTCAACTTTAGTGGTGACCCCATCACCTTCTAAAGGCCTTTTCAAAATAGTAACATAAAGAGAGTATCTAAATTTTACATGATACTCATATGCACTCCTTTTAGACACAATATCTTTCGATTGTACAGACTAACAAACTCATCCACTGATTGAGTTTCTCAAAATGGCATGAAATGCACAACCTTTTTATGCTGATCAACAATAAACCACAACACATACAAATTTATTAGGATCTTGATAAGACCTATAAAAAATTTTCATCTACTATTTATTCCACTTCCATAGTGCTTGTGTAATTTGATGAACTAAACCACTTGTTTGTTATTGTTTGACATTGATCCTTTGTAAAGTGAAGTAACGAAAGATAGACCCTTCTTTGTTATTTTTTAAACCTGGATACCTGAAATTAAGTTGTATATCATGATAAATCATTGACGATCCATTATAAACCACCAATTTCAAGGTTTGTGAATCCATTATAATTTCTACTCTCATATAAATTTTAAATACCACTCTACTATGGACATGAAGAACAAAATTCTCATATAAGGACCATACTAGAATAATGTCATCTCCCATAAACCTCACTCACATCACTATAAAATATGGATTAGTATCCCATTCAACCAATGAAAAATTGATGACCAGGGTGAAAAGATAATATGGGTTACTCCATAGAAACACCTACCTACTAATTTAGGAGTAGACTCATCAAAATCCACTCTTCTTCTGATGTTCTAGAACCAACCTCTTGCATCTATCGACTTCAAGAATATACAACAAAAATACCTTTTATATGAGAATAAACTCGTTTATAATCAAATTTCATGAAATAATTGACCAAATATCTCTTCTATAAATTCATGTATCATATATAGAACATATACTATAAGATTTTGTGGTCCATATGGAAAAAAAATCTATCATTGAAGATATATTGAGTCCATTATTTCAAAGAATAAAGTATATAAGTTAACATCAGGTCATGATTAAAATATTTTTTTCTCATGGTGTCATAGTTATTGGGACCCATAAACATATACTAGGTCATTATACATCAATATAGGACCTTAACTAACTTTAGAGACATAACATTACATTATATAATGAATACTAGTTTTTTTAGTATTAGAATTATATAATATTCCAGTTTTCTCTTTGTCTCTAGGAAGGAATCCTCACATAGTTCTTTTCAATCAAACTATATCCCCTTTTAATTTTATCTATCCATTTGTGCTTCTTAATGTGATAATTACTAGAATAAATTCTTGTGGTATTAGTATAATCCATGGAAACTCTGAATCATGAACACATTCTAAGGTCATGACCATGATGTAACCACGTCCACCATCACCATATTAATAGAAATATCTATCTCAAAAATAACATACCTAATAAAGTGTATCTCTTGGACACAAAAGTGACACTTTAATGGATTTGAATAATGTTTATGTGATTGAAGAATACTTAACATGATCTATAAATTTCAATCATTCAATTATGAGGTCCATGAATATATCATGATAGCTTTAATGAACGCCACAATAAAGGAATCCAAGTATAGGTGAAATATTCCATTCATGAGGTCCATGGACACTATTGTAGAATTAATCAACCCAATCAAAATCACAAGTTACTCATATAACCAATATCATTTATATAACATAGTATTCAATATATCCTCTTCTCTTATACAATGTTTTTTACAACCTCTTTTGTAATGGCCCAGACCTCTCCGGTCCATTCCTTTGTCGAAAAGAGGGTCATGAAGTGTTCTAGAGGGTAGAATAAACATTTCCCACACTTTTCATAATTTTTGTAACTACCCGCCGTGTAGTGTGAGTACACTCCGCGTACCACCTTGCTAGGTATACCCAATTTTGAAGCCGGGTCCTTTCCGTGTGAAATAAATGAGTACACGCCGTGTAGCCCATCCTACACATTGTGTAGTTCCTCCCCGTGTACGTGTTACCCTCAAAACGTGTGTTAACCAATCAACAGTTGTGTGTCGTGTTGAAGGCATTTCCTTGCCACGTGAAATAAATGAGTACACACCGTGTAGCCCATACTACATGTCGTGTAGTTCCTCCCCACGTACGCGTTACCCTCAAACTGTGTGTTGGCCAGTCAACGACGGTGTGCTGCGATGAATACCGTGTTCGAAGCCGCGTAGAGACCTTGTGAAATGGCTGAGTACACACCGTGTACTTTAGTTTTTCTCACCTATAAAAGGAGGGGGCCTCTAATCCCTTTCAAATCACTCCTCTCCTCCCCTATCCTTCAAGCAGAGCTCTCTTAAGAGACTCCAAACCTCTTTTCCCCCATAACTTCTTAGTCCAAGATCCGATTTACGATCCGTCGGCATCCACAGGATTGTAATGATGAGGCAGAACTTTTAAACTTGGATCTGTTGCTTTCCCTTCGGCCTTTACTTCTCATATTCCACCTGAAGAGGTTTTTCTGGGTTTTAACAGAAGTGACGGACGACGACGGACGTCTTCTAAAGCTGATCTGGGGGAGCGTTGTGATCAGAACCTGTTGAGGTAGGGATCTTACCTTTGTATCTCTCTTTTTTTCATCATACGGTGTGGGTATAATCTTGTTTTCGTGATATAAGGTTGAACCAATAAATAAAGATAATAACTGGTTAATGAACGGGGATGGGGAAGTTTTTTATCTTTGTTTATCCTATTTTTAAGTTGTGAATTGAATAGGCTTATGCCTACTGAAAATCACAGTCGTTGGGGGCCTTTTCTTGCACAATTAAATGTTGCACTATCTTTGTAGACCATTTTGTGGATGGAAAGTTTGTGGAATATGGAAATTGGCTAATCACGTAAAGCTGGTTGATTAAAATCTGGAACCCTTGTGTGATCACCCCGGTTGAACAAAATGGAATAATGAACATGTGGGTGTTCTCTTAGTTACGTGGTGTGTGAAAGGGGGGTGGATCCTGAGTTGTTAAGAATAGGATGGGCAGTAGGGCTGCGGTAAATGGTATTAAAGGGGTAATGATGTGGCACGAGACTTGTTTTGTGATACGGTGGTGGAGATGTGGTTATAGTGGTAGCAGGGCTGCAGTAATGGGTTGTGTTATTAAAAGAAATTGGAAAGTTGATAAATGAACTGTGGGGAAAGATAATGAACGTGGGAACAACCAATGGGGATCGACTGATGATAAAAGGGTTGGTTTGTGTTGCTTATATTTTATCTAACTTGAATTATGGTTAGCAGGGATATGTTTTATGAATGATTGATATGGTTAGTTGTGGATACTTTCCCAGTATTTAAGGAACTAATAAACTATTACTAATGAAAATTAAAAACCTAAATGGGGTTGGGGTTGTTTGTTGTATGCATGCTTCGTAATAGCAGTGCTGAGGCACGTGCTCAGTTTCTCTATTTAGAAGCCATATGTTGGGCTGTGTGTTTGGTATATACATATATATATATATTTATCTTTGTGTTTTGTCACACCCCACCATGTTGAGCACTTAGTGTCAAACACTCCCATTTCTTTGGAGACGGTGTTTTACCCTTAGTTACTATCTCCTTCCTGCTCCTTCTTCCATAGGTTGTGATGGCTTGAGGCGACCTTACACCCAAGACTCTTCGGGTAGGTTTCGATTGGGGTGGTTTTAGCCCAAGACTCTTTGGGCAGGCTTACTATTCCCAAGAATCTTCAGGATTAGGCCTAGGTGTGTTCGGGTAGGGATGTGATTGTGGTTGTGAGGCCCAGGTGTGTGTGAGCGGGATATGTGGTTCTTGAGGTCTTGTTGTGTGCGGGTGGGAAGAGTGTGGTAGCGTCAGGATGTTCGTCGTTAGGAAGAGCTGCTAACTAGTGGGAAATGGTGTAGGGTACCCAATACTCTTTTTCTTATATACTAATACCTGTTGTTATGTGTTTTTGGTGAGAATGGCTAGTGAGGTTGGTTGGATAGATTTCCTTGTTAGGTTGGTTTCTTCTGTTGTTCTCACGGGACATTAGGATGTCTCCCCACCTATGCACGAGATCATTTGGTTTCCCTACTGAGTATAATTTTATGCTCACCCTACGTTTACTTTCAGGTTTCCAGGAGGACTACCAGGGCTTTTTGGGACCCTACTAGTCATGACAGTTAGAGTTTTCACAGTTGATGTACTCTTGTTTCTTTTGGTATTTTACTTTTTATCTTTCTTGTACTTATACTCTGTTTCGAAATTGTTTAAACATGAATGTGGGATTTTTTTGGGTTTATTTCTATACACTTTTTCTTTTCCTTTTTGGTGGTTGACTTGTCCTATTTCCCAATCTTAAATAAGAAAATGGTAATGCCTCCCATATTTGTGAAAACTCATACCATTGGTGCTAGTCGCCACCCTGGGGCCTACTGAAGGCGGGACTCGGGGGTCATTATCTCCCTTTCACCATTTCCTGCTCAAGAGGGGCATCTTTGGTGGGAGGGGGTCATGACAGAATGGTATCGGAGGTGATGGTTGAGATATAGGATGGAGTCTGGAGTTAGGCATAGTGAGGATTGCATGGGATGGTAGGGCGACAGTGTTGGCTGATCTTGGTGTGTGATATAGGCCAGGGAAGGCCGGATAGGACACGCGATTTTAGGGCCCCCTGTGATCTGATGCAAGGACTCTGATCCTACCGAACAACCAAGTGAGACTACATTGATTGCAGGGTAGAGACCCTAGGGAAGGTACATGCATCATCATGATTTTTTTTTACTTGATTTGGGTGTTCTGGGAAAGAAATAAAGTGATAAAATGAAACCTTGATAAATTTCCTTTCTACTCGGGATTAAGCGTTCTTTTTTACTGTACAGCTATGGCACATAGACATCATCCCCAGGTGGCTCAGATACCCGAGGCCCAGTAGATTCAGGCGGTCAATCAGTTGAGGATTGAACGAGAGGAGGAAGATAGCTAGTGGCAGAAGACTCTCTATTCCTTCCAATGACAAACCCTCAAGATGTACGAGGGTATTACTTCGAACATGGAGACATAGGGGTGGCTTGAGGAACTAGGGATCGCTTTTACTTTGATCCATGATTCGAGGGAGTACTGGTTTCCCCTATCAGTCTGTCAACTGAGAGGTGTGGCGCGCCAGTGGTGGACGCTCTACCTCGGGGAGAGGACAGAGGTAAAGGTTCTGTGGGCTAACTTTGAGAAGGAGTTCTGAGAGGAATTCCTTTCTTCCATGATCAAGGTGGAGAATCGGAAGGAGTTACTCTCCCTCCAATAGAGGAGTATGTCAGTATGAGATTTGGGGATCAAGTTCAAGGATCTCCTACACTTTTCTCTGGATCTCTTTCTGGATGTGGAGTCTCATGTGAGACGTTTGGAGGAGGTGCTTCGTCCTTCAATACAGTATCTTGTCACCCCCTTCACCCTTCTGACATACTTGGTAGTACAGAAGAAGGTAGAGGTTGTAGAGAGGATTCACTCGTAGGGAGGTGCACCACGAGAGGGGATCCAACCGGGTTCATCGAAGGGGAAGGAATTCAGCAGCAGGTCTCCTGCGACGGGACCTTCCAGATTTAGGCCAATAGGGAGCAGGCCCCAGCAGTTCCAGTTTAGATCTTCGGGTCCTCGTCCCTTTTTCATGAGCCTAAGACCGAAGTGTTTCTCTTATGGAGGTTTTGGTCACATTCAGAGTTGATGCCCGACCCGATCTCAGTACGGTGAAGGTGGGAAGGTTCAACGCCCGCCTCTGCAGCACCAGTTGCCAGCGAGGGCCTTCCAGCAGCAGCAGGACCCTGCTCCTCCAAGGGCAGACTTTGCAGGAGGAGGCCGACCTCAAGGTGCTCCAAAGGGACCTCTACCAGGGCGTGGACGGGGAGGTGGTTGACATCAAAGAGGCAGAGGATTTGGGCGTGGACAGTTGCACACAGCAGAGTTGGTAGCTCCAGCAGGACCAGAGGTGGTGTGAGTTACGATTTGTTTGTTTATCACTCTTGTTTCTGGTTTGTTCGATTCAGGAGCTTCGCAATCCTTTATTGCGCTTGGTCTATCCCATGCTTTGGGTCTAGATGTAGTGAGACTTTCCGTACCCCTGGTGTTGAGTATACCAGTTGGAGGTCAGACCAGCATATCTTGTGTTTACTGGGGATGTGGGCTGACTTGGGACTACATCGATCTAGTGGAGATCTTCTTCTGCTGCAGATGCAGACATACGATGTCATCCTAGTCATCGACCAGTTGTTTTCTATTAGTGCCATTATCGAATGCTTCCGAAGAAGAGTCGTTTTCCTGACATGGACAGGCAGCGTGTAGCTTTTGTTGGTGAGATGAGCTATCAGGTGGGAAGCCAGCATGCGAAGCCTATCCTTTCCTTGTTAGGTGGGTTATTAGTGGTTTCAGCTGATACAGAGATGATGGATGTTCTAGAGGTTGTTGGGGAGTTCCTCGATGTCTTTCCCGAAGAGGTAGTGACTCTACCCCCCCCCCCCCCCCCCCCCGACGTGACATTGAGTTTGGGATTGACTTACAGCCTGGTGCCTGTTCGATTTCGATGGACCCTTATCGGATGGCACCTTTGGAGTTACAGGATTTGCGGATTCAGATTGACGATCTGATGGAGAAGGGTTTTGTTCGACCCAGCATGTCGCCGTGGGGTGCTCGAGTTTTGTTCGTGAGGAAGGAAGATGTTGGTCTCATGCTATGCATAGACTACCGAAAGTTGAATCAGGTAACGTCCAAGAACCGTTACCCCCTTCCAAGGATAGGTGATCTCTTCGACCAACTGAGGGGAGCATGTTGGTTTTCTAAGATTGATCTGCGATCTGGATATCATCAACTTAGGGTAAAGGCCAGTGACATCTCGAAGACAGCTTTCAGGTGAAGATATGGGCACTTCAAGTTTTTAGTGATTCCGTTTGTAGTTATGAATGCACCAGCTGTGTTCATGGGGCTTATCAACTATTTCTTCTGAGAGTTTTTGGACCAGTTCGTCGTTGTGTTTATCGATGACATCCGGATCTACTCAAGATCAGAGGAAGAGCACGCTGAGCATCTTAGGGAAGTCTTGGAAGTCCTTCGACACCACCAGCATTATGGAAAATTATCGAAGTGTAAGTTCTTGACGTAGGAAGTACACTTCCTTGGGCACGTGGTGTCTCAACATGGAGTGTTAGTGGACCCATCTAAGGTGGAGGAATTTGTTTTTTGGGTAGCACCCAAGAGCGTGGCAGAAGTTTGTAGTTTCCTGGGGTTGGCAGGCTATTATCGGAGGTTCTTTTTGGACTTCTCTCGAGTTGCTACTCCATTAACATCTTTGAATAGGAAGAACCAGGTCTTTCTATGGAGCGACCAGTGCCAGGAAGATTTTGAATACCTTAAGGAGAAGTTGGTCAGTGCTCCAGTACTCAGGTTTCCAGAGGAAGGGTTGTTGTATGAGGTGTTTTTTGATACTTCTGGACTTTTTCTAGGGTGAATACTGATGCAAAAGAAGGGTGTGATCTTTTATGGGTCTAGGCAGTTGCACCCTCATGAGCGTAACTATGTCACCCATGACCTAGAGCTTGCAGCAGTAGTGTTTGCACTAAATTTTTGGTGACATTACCTATTTGCGGAGTGCTTTGTGGTCTTCTTAGATCACAATAGCTTACATTATATCTTCTCAAAGCACAACATGAACTTACGGCAGTGAATATGGGTCGCATTTATCCAAGACTATGACTTTGATATCTCTTACACTGAAGGTAAGGGCAATGTTTTGGATGATGCCCTGAGCATGAAGTCGCATCAGGAAGTGGTTCTAGAATCCTTTGATGCTTGGAAAGCGATGGGAGAGTTGGCTGCCTTGCACTTGGATGCAAGGGTAGAGGGTGTTAGTGGCTGTTTGTTTCAGATGACGGTGCAGTCCTCCTTGTTGCAGCAGGTGGAAGAGTCTCAGTGGGGAGACTCCGAGGAGGAAATAATGTGGGATCATATCAATCAGGGGAATTCTCCAGAAGGATGGTCAGAGGACAGCCGACATCGGATGCTCTTTCATGGAAGGCTGTTTGTTCCGGAGGAGATGCATGAGGGATTTATCCGTGAGTTCCATAGCTCAGCCTTGGCGGTGCATCCGGGAGTTTCAAAAATGTACCTAGGCCTAAGGGAATAGTTTTGGTGGCCCAGGGTGAAATGGGAAATGGCAGAGTTCGTGGTTAGGTACCTATTGTGTCGGCAAGTAAAGGTTGAACACTGTGTTCCTAGTGGTTTGTTGCATCCCTTGGATATCCCCGAGTGGAAATGGGATGACATCTCAATGGAATTCGTCACAGGACTACCCAGAGCTCAGGGTGGTTATGATGCTATCTGGGTAGTGGTGGATCGACTGACGAAATCAGCTCACTTCGTAGCAATTAAGGAGTCAGGCTCAGTGAGTACCTTAGCACAGAGGTACGTAGATGAGGTGGTGAATTTTCATGGAGTTCCGAAGACTATCATCCCAGATCGGGATACTCACTTCACCTCACGAGTCTGGAAGGGGTTACAGCATGCTTTTGGCACCCAGCTACGCCTTAACACTGCTTTCCAGCCCCAGACCGATGGGCAGACAGAGCGGACTATCCAGACGTTGGAGGACATTATACGAGCATGTGTTCTAGATTTTGAAGGATCATGGGTGCGACACTTGCCTTTAGTATAGTTTTCCAACAACAACAACTTCCACTCTACTATTGGCATGGCTCCATTTGAGGATTTGTATGGAAGACCATGTCATTCATCCATTTGCTGGGCAGAGGTTGGAGAGACAGGTGCTCTTGGGCCAGAGGTGGTACGGAGCACCACAGAGAAAGTCCAGCTTGTGCATGAGAGGATGAAAGTGGATCAGGATAGACAGAAGTCTTATGTTGATCGTCGGAGGATGCCCTTGGAGTTCGAGGTGGGAGATCATGTGTTCTTGAAGGTTTCCCCTCGACGGGGGAAGGGGAGGTTTGGGAAGGGGAGTAAGTTCTTTCCTAGGTTCATTGGACCTTTCGAGGTGCTAAGGAAAGTTGGCGAGGTGGCATATCAGCTGGCCCTGCCACCTCAGTTGGAGAAGGTCCATGATGTCTTTCACGTCTCCCATCTTTGTCGGTACTTACACGACGACTCTCACATTATCGACTGGGGAGAGTTAGATATGGGAGACGACTCGACCTTCGAGGAACAACCAGTCAGAATCGAGGATCGTAAAGAGAAGGTGATCCGGGGATGAACCATCACCTTGGTTCGTGTGTTGTGGAGGCATGGCGGCCTCGAGGAAATCACTTGGGAGCAGGAGGCTCATATGCATGCTCCGTACCCATAGTTCCTTTGACTTGTGTTTTGCTTTTTTCTTCTGATCTTGTTTTGATGTTATGCTCTGTACCTTTGATATATGGAATTATTGGCTTGTTGGTTGTGAGACTTTTTGTTTTCTTGTTCTATAGAAGTGTGTAACGTGTCCGTACGTGTGGGGAAGGGAAAAACTTGATTCTTAATCAAGATGCATTAATATAGATGTGATTGAACCCATGAGGGTGAGTCAGTGCCACCTAAAGCGGATAATATCTCAACATGGTAGAAGGAATTTCCCCAAGCCATGTGTTCAGACATTGTGTTGGTTTTACGATGTTGGGGCCAGTGTAAGTTAAAAAATCCTAATATATGGAAGTGGGAAGACCCAATTCTTAATCGAGACGCGTTAAAGCGGATGCGATTAAACCCATACAAGTGAGTTAGTGCCGCCTAAAGCGGATAATATCTCAAAATAGGAGAAGGAATTCCTAACACATATGATTAGGGTTGTTGGTTGGGTTCCTGTAATAACGATATCACTAAGAGGAATCTTGTTGGGTTCCTCTGGGTTGGTTTCTGAATTCTCTGGGATGAGAATGTTTTAAGAGGTATCTGATGTAATGGCCCGGACCTCTCCGGCCCATTCCTTTGTCGAAAAGAGGGTCATGAAGTGTTCTGGAGGGTAGAATGGACTTTTCCCACACTTTTCTGAATTTAAGTAACTATACGCCGTGTAGTGTGGGTGCACGCCATGTACCACCTTGCCGGGTATACCCCATGTTGAATCTGTGTCCTTGTCATATGAAATAAATGAGTACACACTGTGTATCCCATCCTACATGTCATGTAGTTCCTCCCCGCGTACGCGTTACCCTTAAACTGTGTGTTGACCATTCAACGGCCATGTGACGTGTTGAACGCGTGTCCTTGACGCATGAAATAAATGAGTACATTCCATGTAGCCCATACTACACGCCATGTAGTTCCTCCCCGCGTACGCATTACCCTTGAACCTTGTGTTGACCAGTCAATGATCGTGTGCCGTGTTGAATGCTATGTTGGAAGCCACGTGGAGACTGTGTGAAATGGCCGAGTATACGCCATGTAATAGAAAGTACACGTCGTGTACTTTAGTTTTTCTCACCTATAAAAGGAGGGGACCTCTCCTCGTTTTCAAATCACTCCTCTCCTCCCCTCTCCTTCGAGCAGAGCTCTCCAGAGAGACTCCAAAGCTCTTTTCCTCCATAACTTCTTCGTCCGAGCTCCAATTTATGATCCGTTAGCGGCCACAGGATCGTAACGACGAGCTGGAACTTATGAGCTTGTATTTTTTGCTTTCCCTTCGGCCTTTACTTCCAATCTTCCACTCGAGGAGGTTTTTCTGGGTTTTGACAAAAGCGACGGACTCCGACAGACGTCTTCTAAAGCTGATCTGGGGGAGCGTTGTGATCATAACCTGTTGAGGTAGGGATCTTACCTTTCTCTCTCTCTTTTTTGCATCATGTGGGGTGGGTATCCTCTTGTTTTTGTGATATACGGTTGAACCAATAAATAAAGATAATAACTGGTTAAAGAACGGGGATGGGGAAGTTGTTTATCTTTGTTTATCCTATTGTTATGTTGTGAATTGAATAGGCTTATGCTTACTGAAAGTCACGGTCATTGGGGGACTTTTCCTACACAATTAAATGTTTCCCTATCTTTCCAGACCGTTTTTTGGATAGAAACTTTGTGGAATATAGAAATTGGTTAATCACGTAAAGCTGTATGATTATAATCTGGAACCCTTGTGTGATCACCCCGGTTGAACAAAATGGAATAATGAACATGTGGTTGTTGGATTAGTTACGTGGTGTGTGAAAGGGGGGTGGATCCTGAGTTGTTACGAATAGGATGGGCAGCGGGGCTACGGTAAATGGTATTAAAGGGGCGATGATGTGGCACGAGCCTTGTTTTGTGATACGGTGTTGGAGATGTGGTTATAGTGGCAGCAGGGATGCAGTAATGGGTTGTGTTATTTAAAGAAAGTGGAAAGTTAAAAAATGAACTCTGGGGAAAGATAATGAAAGCGGGAACAACCAATTGGGATTGACTGGTTATAAAAAGGTTGGTTTTGTGTTGCTTTTGTTTTTTCTAACTTGACTTGTGGTTGGCAGGGATATGTTTTACGAATGATTGATATGGTTGGTTGTGGATACTTTCCCAGTAGTTAAGGAACTAATAAACTATTACTGATTAAACTTAAAAACCTAAATGGGGTTGGGGTTGTTTGTTGTATGCATGCTTCGTAATAGCAGTGCTGATGCACGTGCTCAGTTTCTCTGTTTAGAAGCCATAGGTTGGGCTGTGTGTTTGGTATATACATATATATATATCTGTATCTTTGTGTTTTGTCGCACCTCACCCATGTTGAACACTTAGTGCCAAACACTCCCATTTCTTGGGAGAGGGTGTTTTACCCTTAGTTACTAGCTCCTTCTTGCTCCTTATTCCATAGGCTATGATGGATTGAGGCGACCTTACTCCCAAGACTCTTCGGGTAGGTTTCAATTAGGGTGGTTTTAGCCCAGGACTCTTTGGGCAGGATTACTATTCCCAAGAATCTTCTGGATGAGGCCCAGGTGTGTTCGTGCGGGGATGTGATTGTGGTTGTGAGGCCCAGGTGTGTGTGGGCGGGATATGTGGTTCTTAAGGCCCAGGTGTGTGCGGGAGGGAAGAGTGTGGTAGCGTCAGGACGTTCGATGTTTGGAAGAGCAGCTAACTAGTGGGAAATGGTGCAGGGTACCCAATAATCTTGTTCTTATATACTACTACCTGTTGTTATGTGTTTTTGGTGAGCGTGGCTGGTGAGGTTGGGTGGATAGATTTCCTTGTTAGGTTGGTTTCTTATGTTGTTCTCACGGGACATTTGGATGTCTCCTCACCTGTGCACAAGAGATTTAGGTGTACCTACTGATTATACATGTATGCTCACCCTATGTTTACTTTCAGGTTTCCAAGAGGACTACCATGGCCGTGTGGGACCCTACTAGTCAGGACAGTTGGTGTTGTTGTAGTTGTTGTACTCTTGTTTTTTTGGTATTATACTTTTGAGCTTTCTTGTACTTGTACTTTGTTTCAGAATTTTTTAAACATGCATGTGGGATTGGTTTGGGTTTATTTCTATACACTTGTTCTTTTCCTTTTTGGTGGTTGACTTGTCCTATTTCCCTATATTAAATAATAAAAGGGTAATGCCTCCCATATTTGTGAAAACTCATACCCTTGGTGATAGTCGCCACCCCAGGGCCCAATGGAGGCGGGACTCGAGGGTCATTATCTCCCTCTCACCATTTCCAGCTCAAGAGGGGCATCTTTGGTGGGAGGGGGCATGACATTTTTATATATCGATTTTAGAGAAACATCAGGCTCTGCTTAGCTGATTAAACAAATCAATGATCCTTGATAATAGATACTGGTCTTCACTTGACCTGATTAAATTTTTAGTAATCCATTAATATCCTTAAGCTACCATCCTCCTTCTTGGAAAATAGAACTGAAGCTCTCTAATGGAATGTTCTCAGCTAAATATACACATTTGCCTCAATATCTTTAAGATTCCCTTTCAGATTTTTCATATAGGCTGATGTCATTGAATATAGAGAGACTAATATATGTTGTTCACTTGGAATGAGTTCGACATCCAACTAAACTCCCCTATAGGGCGGATTTATGGATAAATCATCTTGAAATATTTCTAGGTAAAGGATCATCCTTATAAGAAAAAGGGTTGCATCCATTACCCAATGTAATAAAAGAACCATAATTTCCATCTAAGACATAACGATCCTGATCTGACTACGGTCCAATCCAACTCTACTTACTTCTTGATCCCATTATATGGTCATAACATGCTTAACCCCTTTCAGGGAGGTAAATTATTCCCACCATAGATAATAATTGATACAAGAACTGAAATGAGTCAACCAATTTATATCATATGTTATAGAAAAATTGGTCATCTACAAAACTATAAAATCTCAGAGATTTCCATATCATGAAACCCCTATAGGATATTATATAAATCCATATATATGCTTTATCCTTTTCTTGAGACAAGTATCAATATGCAACCGTTCGATAAAAATATTTATAGTCAAACCTTACCCAGAAAATACTTGACTGGATCTAAAATAATAGGATTCTCCAATAAAAAATAAGTTATTACATAGTGTATATTTAATAAAAACAAACCTTTAACTATTTAAAGACATTCTCCATAATTAATTGGAATATGATTCACTATACATACTAACCCCACATCAAATCTATTACCTTTTCCAATTGATCTATGGTTTACTAGATTCACTGATCCACTTATCAATTGTATGGTACTTACAAAGAACTTTTGTTTATGTGGTCAAGTTGAATTTCCTCACATGGTACTTATACTCACGTCATAATCCAATCTCAAACATCCAGGCTTTATTCCCCTCCTTTATTTCTAAAATAGGAGAGAAATACACTGACTGAATTAAAGGATTTGAATATTGTGTTACCATTATCATTACCTACTATAGTTAACTGACCTCTAGATTTCAGGATAAAATTATGTTTTTCTAACATATCTCATCTATTTTTGTGTTTTGATTATTCAAAAAATACTTATTTATATGATAGTGTGTTTATTTTAAGTTTTTTAGATTCTATAAACTTATAAGAAGTGAGTTATTTATTTTAAAATAATCTATTTTACATTAATATAAATTCATCTATTCTACTATATTTTAGCTTTCTAATTAATATTACACTAAGTGAATATCTAATGTGTTACATGATTTTCTTACATAGTAAAATCAGTATCTTATTTGAACATTTTAGTCTGTGAAAAAATATTTTATCTAATGTATAAAGAACGTTTTCTTCTATTTTTGAAAATATAGAATGTGCTATAAAAATGAAATTATGTTAATTCTTTTATCATTTTAAAAGTACATTCATAAAATAATTATCATACAAGCATCAAAGGAAGTCATGCAAAATAAATTATCTTATGCCAGTAAGATATCATCTTATGAATGAGAATTATCTTAAGATAATCTAATGAATTCTATCAGAAATAATTTATCTTATATAAATATTAAAATCATGTTATTCTAAGTTGTGCAAGATTTTTTGTTTCTTTCTTATAAAGTTTCTTGGAAATTTTTCTTACTGCAACAGTACTATCAGAATATTATCTTACAAAGCATAATCTATTGTGAAAATTTTCAAGATTACTTTTATATTTTTTTCATAATCTCTTAATATGTAATTTTATTCTTTTAATGATATAAAAAAATTATTTTTATAAATATTTAAATTCCTATTTATAAAAAGTGTGGTTTTTATTTGAATGGGATGATCTGAAGAATAATATTTTTAATATCACCACTATAAAATCGTATCCTATATTTGGAGAAGGAAACATGCCATTAAGAAACTATATAAACAAATTTTCAAAGGACTGTTCATTTGATAATTGTTTGTATCTAGTATACTTAAGTTCAAAATCAAATAAGATATATAAATGGGAGTTTTAGTTACTACATGAAGGATAGATACACACATACATATGAACACTCTAATACATAGAAAAACCACATGTACATTGAATAAAACACATATAACACTTCCATACTGTGATCAAAAGTGTGACTATTACAATCAAAGAACCTATAGAGCAGTTCCTTAAATATCATCATCTTCTCTAGATGTGTATGTATCTTCTATAAGTTACTTCTTAAAACTTTCTACAGCTACATTCCTTCCAATTTTATTTATCACTATTTCATCTCTACTCATTATAATTAAGTGTGTTAAAGACATTGAATTGTATTTTATAGAAAGATCCTAGGTAAAATCACATGGACCTTTATAAAAAGTAAAATTTTCTTGTAATTGGATGGGGGCCCCTATAAAAAGGGATTTCATAGTGAAAATAACAAAAATTATAGAGTGGAGAGATAGTGGATTGGACTGGGGGATTTATATTCCCTAGAACACTATAAATCTTTTTTGTTTTACCCTTTTCCTCATAGATTTTATATTTATGTTTCATGATTTTTCTAAGGAAAATATTGGATCTTGTATACCTAATAGAGGGTGGTTTTAATGTAAAGATATTTTCAAGAACTCAATTCACCTACCTATTGAGTTTTTAGTTATCTATTATGTGGAAAAATATTTGGTATCAGATATCACAACTCTTGAGTTCACAACTATAAAAGGATGAATTCTAAAGATCTTATTTCAAATGGTTTTTACAGCTGATAACATATAAGTTATGTCATTGGTTAGATTCCCTTATTTAAATGGTGTAAATTATGGTTTCAGGAAGGTTTGAATGACCATATATTTAAATAAACTTGGATTAAAGGTTTATCTCAAAGTTGTGAATCATTATGAAATTATAAAACGACAACCACAAAACTTGGATACTGATAATCACGTAAGATATAACAAGAATTATAAAGTAATAACTATTTTAATATGTGGATTATTTCCAAATGAGTTTAATAGAGTTTCTAAATGTATAACATCTCATTAAATATATACCACTATATCATTTTCCAATGAAGGTACAGAAAATTTTAATTCCATAAGATATGATAATTCTAAACTTAAGTTCAACTCCTTCAAAATGAATGAAGGGGAAACTATTAATCTGTTAAATAAATGACACAATTATATTCTTAATAATGTTTTTTATCTAGTAACACCAACAATAGAGATAGATTAGTAATTTAATGTTTTAGTATTTTTAACACCTAAGTGGAGGGAAATCATAGAAACCATTAGACAATATATAGAGGCTAATAATTTCAAAATAAAAGATCTCATTGGAAATATTTTTATGTATGAGGCGGAAAAGGAAGTTGAAGTTTGAGAATATAAAATGGTAAAGAATGAAAATGTTTCTTTGAGGTTTCTAATTTTAAATATGAAAAAACTAATAAGGGTATACAGGTCTCTGAATCATATGAAGAAGAACATACCTTAATCAATTATGGAATATATTATGAACATGGATAGTTTTCTTGAAATTTTATAATTTATATAATAAGAGAATAGGTTTCAAAATAACTTTAAACATGCAATGAATCATTGTAGAAATTATAATTTGGTTCAATTATATGAGGTTAAATTCATAGTCACATCAAGCGAACTGACCTGAATTGAAAAAATATATAATCTTGAACAAAAAGATTTTCAAAAAGGACATATATAAGAAGAAATAAAAGAAGAGTATGAAATCGATATAGAGTGATATTTAAGACACTAGGGATTATTTATATTCTTAATTATATGATAAAATATCTAATCAAAAATATAACATGTGTTTCATGGCACATTTGGATAAAGTGAGTTCCAATTATTCTTCTGAGCATGAGTTGGAGTCTGAAAATGAAAATTTCTAAAATGAAAAAATAAATTAACAATATACTATGTTAGAAAATAATTAGGAAAACTCAAAAAAGAAAATAAATCTCTAAAAAATCATATACAAAAATTTTTAATGAAGATGAGTAATTAGGTGAGAAAATTTTATATTTGAAAAAATAGTTGTAAATATTTACTACATCATGTAATGAACAGACTACCATAATTAAAAATCTATATAACTATGTTCAAAACTTCAAATATTTTGTAAGTGTTATTACTAAATGGTAGGATTACCTAAAAAAATATTTGGTCAAAACAAACTTAAAAGTGAAAATTATGGAGTAGGAAGTCAATGTAGAAGGTCCAAATTTTTTAAAAACCTATTTTTTCATAGTTATAAGAACAAAAACCTCTCCAAAGTAACTTTTTTAATTTTAGAGAAGTAAGACATTATGATAATATTAGTAATATGAAAATCCTCATTTTTTGGAATGAAAAAAAATTCTTATAAAATGTTTTTAAAATTGTATCACAAGATTTTCAAGACAAAACAAACAAATTTGGGTTCTAAAGACTTTTATAGCTAACATTTCTAAACTCAAGATTACTTAGTTACCAAAAATAACTCTTATTTTATTTTACATTATAAAGAACTAGAAACATAAATAAAAATGAAAATTGGTTCATGGATATTGGTTTTTCAAGATACATTATTGGATATTTCTCTAAATTTCACTCACTGTATAAAATTTATGGAGGTTATGTCACATTTGGTGAAAAAGAAAAAGGAAATATAGTCAGAGTTAGATAACTTGGAAATCCACAATCTATCCTCATCAAAAAAGTAAATTATGTTGAAGTCTTGAATCATAACCTAAAAATTATTTTAAAACTTTATGATGATGGTTATTTAGTTGATTTTTCTAAAAATGTCAGATTAGTTTTTAAATAAATAATATGAAATTTAGATAACCAATACTAAATAGTGTCAATACTTTAGATATTAATTCATTGTGTACATAAAATGTAAATTTTATATATTCTGAAATAAACCATAGATTTGGAATAGAAGTATTATACATTATAATTCATATTATTTGAAAAATATATCCAAGAGAAATTTGAATTCTAATTTTCTTAATCTGAAACAAGATAAAAATAACCATTTAATCCATGTTAAATAGGAAAGCAACATAAGTTATATTTTAAACCAATGAAAGAGGTTTCTACTTCATTAATATTAGATATCATCCATATGGAACTGTTCAAACCTACTAGAATAGAAATACATTCTAGACAATAATTTCTTTATATGTTGATTGATGATTTTTCAAGATTTACCTGGATTTATTTCTTGAAATTTTAGACTGGATCCTATTATGTCATTGATGATTTTTGTAACCTTATGAAAAATGAAAAGGTTGTGAAAATTATGTCTTTAATAAGTGACCATGGAGAATAGTTTTTTAATCATTAATTTAATTAATTTTGATCAAAATATAGTAATAAAAACACATTTTCTTCCCTCACGACACCTCAACTGAACAGTGTTATTTAAAGGAGGAATATAACCTTTTAAGAAATTTCCAAAGAAAGGTTATGTAAACATAACAAGACTATTTATTTTTGGGTTGTAGCTCTTAACAAATAATGTTATGTAATTAAAATAGTTTTAATAAACACCATCTTAAATAAAAACTATATGATTTATATAATTATATAAAACCAAAGGTATGATACTTCAAAGTGTTTAGATGTAAGGTTTATATTCTAAATAATAAGGAAATTCTTAGAAAATTTGATCCAAAAGATGATGAAGGTATCTTTAGAGGTTATTAAAATACTTTTAATAAAATGGCCCTAGCCTTTTAAACATATTATTACATGATTTTAAGAATAATTTTTTTTTCAAATACAAACAAAGGATCATAAATTCTATTGTCTTAGAAAGATTAGATGCATAATTATAAAATATAAAACCAAAATAAAGACATCTCTTATTTAATCTGTATAATTACCTCCTAAAACCCTTTGAGCCCTTAAATCTATATAGGATGACTTGAGGAATACTTTTTTTTTAAGACCTAGGGAATACATGAACATATGGATGAGATAAAAATCCTAGTAAGGGAATAATCATAAGAATAAACCACAGCACGTGGGTTAGAAGGAATAACAAGATGACATAAAAAGGCATGGAACATGAATAAACATATAGAAGAATAACATGTAGAACATGGGATCATAGAATCATGAAATCATAGTAATGTTAAGCATCATAAAACATGAAATAAGCACAAGTCAAGTCTTATTTCATATATAGGAACATAATTCAAGGATAACCCCCAAGATCGTTTCACATGGAGAACGAGTTATGACTAACCACCAAGACTGTTACACATAGCATCTCATGAGACTAAAAATTACCCAATACATTAGATTGATATCTTGGAACACCCATCATAACATGTTCATGAATATTTTTTCCACATAAATAATTATAAAAAATGTAATTAAACAAAAACATAAGGGTTACCCATGGAAATAATTGGGTATCATAATCATTTCAAAAGGAAAATAAAAATATAATATCATAATGGGGTCAATTAAAGTATGAATTTAAAAAATAAATGGAAATAACTAAGTGAAAATAGGTATATATGAGGATAATTTATTTCTAACTTAAGAAGAAACATGTAAAAAGATTGTTTAAGAAACTTTAAAAAAACATTTTAGTTTATTTTAAGGGGAAAATCTTAAGATTCATTAAAATGAAAAAGGCATAATTGTTTATAAAATACTATAAATTAACCAAGATATATTTTTATGTTAAAATGAGTGGTTTTAGAAAAATAATTTTATCTTAAAATATATTATTGATTACACTTGAAAATGGGTAATAAATCAGGAGTTCCCCTTTAATCGGGTTTTCTTACATGGATGAATTGAGAAGGGAACTTTTTTAAAACATGTATATCACCCAAAAAGGATTAAATGATCTGGATACATTATTTTTGAACATATAAATAGAATTTATAATAAATTTATAAAAATAAATAAGATTTACATTATGGTAAAGAGAAAGTAAGTGTAACTCGAAGGAAAAAAATGGAGGTTTGGAAAGAATCTCTTACCTGATGTCTGAAAGTGTTCTCCAGTTGTACTTAATGTCTAATATAATGAAATTAGTTTCATAAATTTTTTAATAAAGAAATTATTTAACATTACTTTTATTTATTATAATTTATTAAGTTTATTTATGGTCTTTTTTATAAGTTATATTATACAATTCTATTGTTTTTGGAGTGTTTGTTTCACCGGTTTTATGATTAGTTTACTTATATACATGTATGAAAAATCATGTAAAATGGAAAAATCTGTCTAGAATTGAAATTATATAACATTAATGAACTTTTAGAATATTAATTGGTCTTATATATTATTATTTTTTCTGATGTAAGGATGATTCATTAGATAAAATGTTAATGATAACTGTTTAGATTGATTTACCATTTTTCGATCATAATGAATTAGTTTTGTTTTATTAATTAATATTATGTATATATACTAGTTATAAAAAATTAAATAAGATAATATATATATACATATTATAATCTATTTTAACAAAAAAAATGTCTCATGATCAGTCTTGAAGGTGGTAAAGGAAATTTAAAACCCGTCTTCCTTGAAAGCGATAAATTAACACATCACAAATGATTTTTTTCATTTTTAGACCAAAATGGAAGGGTAAAGAAATGATGTTGGATTATTCCATTAACATGATAAAATTACATTATATTTGACTTAAGAGAGTTATCAATCCACTTGGAAAAGGGGATGTCAGTAGATAATAAGAAAATAAAATAAATTTGAATGAAATTAAAAGAAAAAGAAAGTGGTTTTACTTGTTGAATTCTTCTCATTGAGAACATCCCTAAGGCACTTGATTTTGGTATTTTATTGAGAAAAAAGTTTCATAGACATGGAGAGATACTTGGGAATAGTTTTGGATTTATAAAATATTCAAGGCATTATAGTGGTTAAGAAAAGAGGTGGTGAGGGGTGGTATTAATAGTGGAGAAGGGAGGTGTTTTTTGATTATTTTATTCATTGGTTTGTTATTTTGGATCAAGACTTTGAATAGTGTGCATTATTGTGAATAAATATAGTAAATGATGCATCTTAGTTCTAAATAATGGAAACTTACATCATCAGTGACTCAATAATGCCCAAAATTCATTTATTTACTTCATATTATATATTATTATATTTCACTATTCATCAAAAATTCAACTACATAAAGAAAATCAGAAATATTAAACATAACCATTTTTTAATATATAGAATTTAAAAATAGAGTCCATTTTATGAAAATAATATTCTAAATATGATAAATTAATTTTTTTAATTAAAATCATCACTTATTTGAAGAAAAAAAAGCGATTTTAAAATTATAACTGATTTTATAACACATTAAAAAATTAATTAATGTCTCATAAAATTGTGTTATAATCATAAAACAGAAAAAAAAATATCAATTTATTAATATATTTTATGAAAATAAATTTTCTTTTAAATAATTATATTAATTATAAAATTGTATATAAATATTTTTGTTTTATAAAAATACAAACACTTAATTTATCATTTTCAAAACATTTATTGACTTATAATATGATATAATTATATCCTAAATTCATTTTTAAGATTGATAAATATTATTTATAAATTTATAGGTGATGAAACTATTCTATTGGATGGGTTATATTCTTAAGGGTCTAATTACTATTCTATAGGTCATGTTACTATTCCATTGGTTTAGGTTCTTTAATTTCTATAAATACATTTTATTTCAATAATTCTTCATTTATAATGTTTTTATTGTGTTCTATATATGTTTTATACTATATAACATAATTATAATATGATAATTTTCATTGATATAATTTGGGGTCATTACATTCTTCCCCCTGATGAAATTTCACCCTCCAAATTTCTAATTTCATACTAAGGCAAAAACAGGTGAGGTTAATTCTCTTGCATCACTTCCTATGGTTCCCATGTATCCTCTTCAAACATATGGTTTCACCATAGTAATTTTATCTGGTGAGTGGTCTTATTGACTAGAACTTTATCTCTATGATCCATGTTCTTCTCTAGCTGCTCCTCATAAGAGAGACCATTCCCTAACTATATAGCCTATGAATTTAGTACATGTGAGGGTCCAGTATGTACTTTCTTAAGAGGGATGTGTGTAATACATCATGTAATTGAGAAAATGTTGGTGGAAGTGATAGTCGATAGTCCCATGCTCCCACACAATTAATAATCTCTAAGGAGATTATGTACATGGGACATAGATTTCCCTTATTTCCAAATATCGGGATTCTCTTCTATAGAGATATATAGAGGAATATCCTATATCCAACCTTAAACTTCAGTTCTCAACGACGATTTTCTGCATAACTCTTCTATTGAATTTGGGCAACCCAGATATACTACTAAATGATTTTTAGCATTTCTATAATTTCTTCGACCATTTTACATCATATACACTTACATTCCCTGACTTCATCCCAGCATGTCGGTGTTCTATATCTTTTCCCATAAAGGACTACATATAGGGCCATTTGGATTCTTAAGTGGAAACTGTTGTTATAGGATAACTCAACCTGAGGAAGATATTGGTCCCATCCTCCCTTTAAGTCCATAGAAAACTCCCTCAATATTTCTTATAATGTCTAAATAGCCCACTCAAATTGACCAACAGTTTGAGGATGATTGGTTGTACTTAAGTTTAGATTAGTTTTTAGAGCATGTTGGAAACTTTTTCAGAATATGGTGGGGAATCCTGGATCTTGATTGGATATATTCAATATAGGTAATCCATGAATCCTTACAAATTATATTATTTATATCTATTCAAGGTGATCCAAGGATAAGTCCTCTTGAATTATGATAATTTTATTTGTCTTTATAAGATGATCCACAATAGCCCATATAGAATTGTTTCCTCTGGATGTCTTTGGAAGTCTGATGATAAAGTCCATGGTGATGCTTTCCCATTTCCATGTTGGTATGGGTAATGGTTTCATCATCCCATTATACTTGTTCCTTTCATCCTTAACTTTCTGAAAAACCATGCACTTTGGTGTATATTCAGTGGTCTACTTTTTCACACTGTCCCACCAACAGTTTTATCAGAGATCTTGATACATCTTTGTACCCACTGTGTGAATAGAGAAGGTTGAGCAATGTCCATTATTCAGAATCTCTTTCTTTACCTATTGATTATATGGTACACCTATTCATGATCCAAATATCATAAAACCTTAATCTACCATTTGGAACTATGTTTATTTCTCATTTTTTATAGATTCCACCTTTTTCTGAATTTACACGTCATTTATTTGAGCATCCTCTATTTTCTATATGAGGGATAGTTGAGAAATCATTTGAGAAATTATTAGTGATGTTCCTTATTTAACGGATACCATGTACATCCATTAAAGTTTTAATAATATTGGATAATTATCAATTCTAATTATTGATAAATATGTAGGATCATTTCTACATAGATCATCTTCCACCTTATTTTCATTACTAGGATGGTAGTGGACTGAGAAGCCATAATCCTTGAGGATATATAACCATATGAAATAGAACATACTAATTTAATTCTGTGTGAATATATATTTGAGAATAATTTAATTATTATATATCTCACACTTCACCCCATTGATATAATGTCGTTAAATTTTCAACACAAAGATCACATCCATGAACTCCAAATCATATGTGGGATAGTTTTTTTCATGAAATTTTAACTGCCATGAGTAATATGCTATAACATTATCAATTATCGTTAGTAAATATCCTAATACCTTATTTTAAGCGTCTCTATACACCAAAAAGAGTTCCCCACTTATTGGTAGTGTGAGCACTAGTGCAGTGATAAGCCACTTTTCAACTCTTTAAAGCAGTCTTCGCATTTACTGCTCCAGAAAAACATTTCTCCCTTCTGAGCCTTCTTGGTTAATGGGTTTGAAATTTGTAAAAATTTATACAAAAATCACCATTAATACCTAGCTAAACCAAGGGAGGTATAGATATTAATTATATATATTGTATTGGTCTACTCTTCGAATACCATTGACTTGGAAGGGTCCACACACAAATACAAAAAACGATTTTCACATCGTAGTTTTAACATCAGTCATTAAAAAACTGACATTAAAACATTTTAACATCAGTTTCAAAGAAACCAACATTAAAGACAAGAAAAACTTATTTATCAAGTCATTTTCAAAAAACCAATGTGGTAAATGAGTTTTTTTCATCGGTTGATTTAAAACCAGTATGAAAAATGAATTTTCACATCAGTTTTAAAACTAGTGACGTGATAAAATGTGTTTTCAACATAGTTTTTCACATTAGTTTTAAAATAAACGACATGAAAGAAAAAATTTCAAATCATGCTAAAGAGTAATTCTGATTTTTGATAATTCACCTTTGAAATTTTCAATTTCTGCATACAATTTATTATACCATTTTCGATTTTCAAGTGGATTTATATGATTTCATGATCCACATTTATTCCTTTCATGATCAAATATTTCAACCATAATCAACATACCACCAATTAAAATCTTAAAATTTTCATCATTGTCCCACCATTTCTTCCTTTGGTGAACTTTTCTGGGTATTTATAATTATTTTTTTCTGATTTTGTGAATTTGTTGTTGGATTTATCAATTGAAATTCCATTTAATTATTCCATTTTTTTTATGATGAAGGATCCCTCTTTAGATGGTGTTAAAAAGAAAAAGGTTCTTTTTGAGTTTAAAATTCCATCTATCCCACCAAAACTTAATTTGTTTCATGATATATTTCATCTGATGAAAATTATATTGATGAAGAGTACAAGAATATTGAAAATTATGTTAGAGATTTAAGATTATTTTTCTAGATTCCATTATGTTTATATGATATTTTTCATTTAAATGGTCATGTATTTTTACCTAATGGAGTAATTTTATTGTATAATTAAAAAAAATTATGTCAACTATAAATTAACTGATTTAAAAAACATAAAAAATTGATTTTTTTCAGTTATTTTAAAAATGACATAAAAAAGTAAAATTCAATGTTGGTTATAAAAAATCTGATTTGGTATGTCAGTTTTCACATTATTTATAAAAGAAATGATGTAAAAAATTGAATTAATAATTTTAATGTTGTTTATGTTAATTGACATTAAAAAATATGATTTTTTATGTCTCCTACAATAATGTTGCCCCTAAAACCAACACTAAAAACCTAAAAAATCAATGTGAAAATGTTTTTTGTACTAGTGACATATATCCCTTTGATGGTGATTACATGCCCCAAGAATTATACTTCCTCCATTAAAAAATAACATTTACTATACTTTTCATATATTTTCTCCTTCCTCAAAGTTTTTATAATAGTATTAAAATTTTATTCATGTTCCTCCTTGCTCAGGGAGTATTTTAGAATATCATCAATAATGACTACCACAAATTTATCAAAGTAATATTTAAAGACACTATTAATTAAATCCATGAAAAATTTAGTAACATTAGTGAGTTCTAAATGCATCACTAAGAAATCATAGTTTAAATACCTCATTCGTAATGAAATCATGGGAATATCTTCCTCCTTCACCATTAATTGGTGATATCTCAACTAAAGGTCCACCTTAGAGAAATACTTCGCCCCACATAGTTTATTGATCATGTCATCTATCCATGGTAGTGGATAATTATTCTTTATTTTGATTTTATTAATCTCAAGATAACTAATACATAGGTTCTTTGATCAACCATTCTTCTTTATGAAGTGGTTTGTTACACCCCATGGTGAAGCACTTGGGTATATAAAACCTTTTTCCGGATTCTCCTATAACTTATTCTTCAGTTCTTCCATCTCAATGGTAGCTATTTTATAATGCATATCTGATATAGATAGAGATCTAGGAAAAATTTCAATTAGGAGATCAACCTATCGATTAAGAGAAAGACCAAATAACACTTTGGGGAACACATCATTATAATCCCTCACAAAGGGCATGAATTTGAGCATGATTCCTTCCTTTTTCTCAATCATTTGATCCAGATATTCATTCTCATTAGGAAACAATATCCACAATTGACATAAAGATTTTAAAGTAGAATCATCATCATCCTTACACTTGTACAGAATTGGAAGATGCTTTGGGGTGTGAAGAGTGATCTTCCTTTCTCAACAGTTGATGTTGGATTTGTATACAGATAGTCAATCCATGCCCAATATAGCATCAAACTCCAAAAAAATTCAGTAAAACAAGATTTTTCTGGGAGTTTCAGTCCAAAAACATTAACCAGGGAGAATTTATTTACCTTGGAAGCAATAATTACCCCATTTTCTATTCTCATAGAAAACTAAACCTCTATATTTTGAGGTGGTGTTTTAATAGTTGTACTAAACTTAAATGATATGAAAGAATTCGTAGAACTATAATGAAATAGTACATTTTCTATTCTTGAAAGAAAAACTAGTGTACTTGTCACCACATAATTTTTGGGATCCACCTTAGTAATATTGATATAATATTCCCTTCCTTTCATCCTCGGGGGTCATTGTTATTGGTTGCCTCCGGAAACCCTTGGCTTAGGGAAATGGTTCACATAATTTCCATGTTCCTTGTTGTTAAAACACTACACTATAAGATGAGTGTTTATCTGAACCTTAAAGTATTCTTACACATTAGTGGGATTATTCATATCCCTTTGGAAATTATTATCTATATGCCCCATTCTTCTACATTTGAAGCATTTCCTAGTTCCCTTTGGACAGTTCATAGGATGCTTCTTTCCAAACTTTTGACTCATGGGATATTGGGTTTTATTTCCTTCATGGGATTTATCTATTGATCCACCAATATTAAACTCTATTTTCCAATTTTTATCTTTGGACCCAAATTACCAATAAGATTCTATGGTCTCCATTTCAACATTGTGGGAATAGGGACAAATATCTTCAAAGCTATCAATGTCTTGAATTTCCAATACTTTTTGTAGACTCATCTTTAGTCCACTAAAGAAGTGATTCACCTTACTTTTGGTGTTCATGATAATGCTAGAGGAATATCGTGCAAGTCCTGTGAATTTTTCTTCATAAACCCTAATAGAATCATCTTCCTTTTGTTTCAAACTAAGGTACTCCATCTCTATATTAACATTAAGAGTTTGGGGAAAATATTTATTGAAATATATTTTATTGAAATATTCCCATTCCATGGAATAAATTTCCTACTTGGACTTGGTGATCTTGATTAGTATCCTACATTGATCATATTCCCCGTCAAAATGATAGATAATCAACACAATTTTCTCTTCTTCTAAGCACTATTGGATAGAGAATATCATTCCAATGGAGTTAATACATTGTTATCTGAGGTGGGGATCGTAAAATCCACTAAACATGGGAGACCTTTCTTGCATAAACAATTTTACTGTAATTTTATCTTTATTAGGATAATGATGGAGTTCCATGAAATTCAAGTTATTATACATAACATAAGCCAGTTGATCAAGTAGTATTATGAATTTTTGAGAACCCATTCCCATCATATTTGGCATTTCATTAAGGTAACTATAACATTTCCTAACGCTTTGATTGTTGGAACATTTTCTATTATTTTCATCCATTATCTTAGAAAAACAAAGTAAAATTATGGGGATTGAATACTTTTCTAATAAGAATATAAAAAGTAAAAATTGAACATAGAAGGATAAAATTGTAAAAGAAAAGTATATCCTAACTTTTTATTCCCTAATATTCAATTTAGGTTGTCCATGGTGATATAATTATCCCAGTGGTTCTTACTAATGTTCTTTAATCATAATCTCCAAAAACAACTAGGTTGTTTTCTGATACCAACTATAACGGTTCTATCCTTGTATACATATTATTACATAATTTTTAGCATAATTATCCTTAAAATAGAATCCAAGGATCAGAAAGTATAGTTTCTTTGGAAGATTAGACACATAATTATAAAACATTAAAGTAAAATAAAATAATATTTTATTTAATATTTGAAATAAGATCTTAACACCCTTTGATCACTTACATCTGTATAAGATAATATAGGGAATACATGAACAAAGGGATTAGCTAAAATCTTTATAACTTAATTAACATAAAGATAAACCATATCACATAAGTTAAAAGGCATAACATGATGACATAAAAAGTAATGGAACATATATAAACATATGGAATAATAACATGTAGAAAATGGGATCATGTAATAATGTTATCACATTAATGTGCAGAATGGCTCCCAAATCTCCCAGATCCCCTCTCCCCTATCATCTTCCCTCTTACGGTTTCTGAAGCACTCCCCAGCAGCAATGGATTTTTCTTCTCCTCCTCCATAGCGGTTCCTTCTTCTCATGGTTTTCGCTCTCTCTCTTTTGGTGTTCGATGTTGTGGATTTTGTTCTCCATTTATTTGGGTCTTATCGTCAAGGGATGCTTCCTGTGGAATCCCTCGACTGCTCAATCCTCACTCTGGACTCAATTTCCTCTAAGCCTCTCCTGGTCAGAGTAGGATAAGTGGCAACGATGTGGCTTTGGGTTATGAGGATTAGCAGTCGACGAGTTTCCTAGCACTACCAGATTTGGATTTATTTTTGTTCAATCTACTACTGGTTTTTTGCTACTTCATTGATGCTGGTGATTCAGAGTCCATATTCGCTCAAATATCTGCGCTGGCCTCATGTTCCCCCGCACCTTTCTAAGTCGGACCTAGACCGGTGGTTCTTTAAGGCTTTGGGATGTGAGTGTCGGTAGCTTTTGGTGCTCTAAGTGCGGCTTAAATCAATGTTCGATGCTCGTTCGGTGAAGTTTGTGTTTTTTGTTTTGGTGTTCTGTGTTTCTGGTTTGGTAATGTTTGGCAGACGATGGAAAAGTTTTATGGTGGGTTGATGGTCTTTGACGGTCTCTGACAGTTCCAGTCTCTTCCTCTTCTTTGTTTGCCTACTCTGTTCTCTTCTATGGATCCAGATTCCACCACTCTCTCTGAGGTGGAGATGTGTGGTGGCCTTCAAGAGTTTTTGGGCTCTGAGTCTGGAAGGGAAACATCGGTAGGAGGGAAGTGACGATGTTTCAACCGTCAACGTCATGGTTGTGTTTATATCTGGTGAGATGGTGAAGGTGGTTGGCGTTGATGCGATTGAAGCTGGTGAGGAGATGATGGCGTCGAGGTGTTCGATGGTGGAGAGGTGTTCGAGGGCTGTTTTCTCGGGCGGAGGGTGATGGTTGATGGGTCGTGGATCTTGAGGGGCATGCAAATAAAGGTTCGAGGTGATTAATTGTGGTTGTTTTGGTTTTTTGAATATTTAATTCTAAACAGTGGTCTTTGAAAGTGTTTGTTGTGGTCTCTTTGTGGGTGTGGAATATGTGGGATCATTTGGTTGTATTCGGGTTCATACTTCCCCTTAAAAGTGTAATTTGAAAATATAAAAATATGGATTGTGGTGTAAGAAACATAAAACATGAAATAATATTGAGTCAAGGATCATTTTCTATGGAGGTGCATGAGTCAAGGCTGACCATCAAAACTGTTGCACATGGAGCACGAATCAAGGCTAACCACCAAAACCATTGTACATGACGTCTCATGAGACTAAACATTATCCAATTAATTATATTTCTATCTGGGAACACCCATCATAACATATTCATGAATATGTGTTCCACATAATTAATCTTATATAAGGATACAAACATAATCATAAGGGTTGCCCATGGAAAGAATTGGGTATCATAATCCTATCAAAAGGAATATCAAAAGGGAATATTATAATTGTTTCTATAAAAGAATGGATTTAAATCATAAATAAAAATTAATAAGCTAAAATATTCATAGATCATGATAACTAAATTCAAACTTAATTTAAAACATGTAAAAATAGTGCTTAAGAAACTTTAGAAATATTACATTTTAGTGCAGTTTAAGGGAAACTTTTCACGATTATTAAAAACAGAAAAGGAATAATTATTTTTATAAAACTAGAAATGAACCAATATATTTTTCATGTTAAAATGAGTGATTTTAGAAAAACAATTTTGGATTAAAATAAATTATTTATTGCACTTGAAAATGGGTAAGAAATTCAGAAGCCCCCTTTATTCAGGCTTGCTTATCGAGAATAATTTAGAATTGAACCTTTTTAAAACATGTTTTACCTAGAAAAATATAAAATGATCTAGATAAATGATTTTGGAACATATAAATAGAAGTTATAAATTTTATATAAAAATAAATAAGATTTACATTATGGTGAATAGATAGAAAGCGTAATCTGAAGAAAAAATGGAGGTTTGGAAATAATCTCTTACCTTATGTTTGAATGTGTTCTACACTTGTACTTAATGTCCAGAATAATGAAATTAGATTTATTAATAATAATTTTTAGATGTTATTTAACATTTCTTTTATTTATTATAATTTATTAATTTCATTTATGTTGTTTTTATAAGATACAATATACAATTTTATTGTTCAGGAGCATTCAATTTCATGGTTTTCATGATTAATTTACTTATATACATGTATTGAAAATCATATAAAATGAGAATAGTTTTCCAGAATTGAAATTATATGTTATTAATAAAATTAAATAATATTAAATGGCCTTATATATAATTTTTTTCTAGATGTGATGTCGATTCTTAGATAAAATGATAATGATAATGCTTTAGATTATTTTGGCATTTTTCGATCATCACGAACTAGTTTTTCTTTATAAATTAATATTATGTATATATATAGGTAATAGAAAATAAAATAATATCTAATAAATATATTATGATTTTTCTACCATAAGAATGGTTATTTGACCTTCCTTGAAGGTGGTAAAGTAAATTTAATACTCATCGTCTTTGAATGCGATAAATTAACACCTCAGGGGTGGTGTTTTCATTTTTAGAACAACAAGGGGTGGGGAAAGAAATAATGATGGATTATTGCATTAAAATAATAAAATTACAGTATATGTCAAATATTGGAGTTATAATTCAACTTGGATAAGGGTAAGTGGTCATATAAAAACAAAAGAAAAGAAATTGGAATGAAATTAAAAGAAAAGTAAATAGGTTTTTACCTTTTGAATTCTTCTCCTTGAGAACCTCCTTGAGGAACTTGAGTTTTGTATTTTATTGAGAAAAAAATATTCTGGAGATGGGGGAGAAAATTGGAATGTTTTGGGCAAGAATTTTGACAAGCTTCAAGGATTTAGAGGTGTGGGGAAAAGAGGTAGTGAAGTTGGTTTTTATAGTAGAGGAGAGGGGTGTTTTTTATTATTTTATTCATTAGATCATTATTTTGGCTCAATAATATGAATATTATGGATTACTGTTACTAAATAAAGTAAATAATTCATTTTATTTTTAACCAATGGCTAATTACATCATCCAAGGCTCATGCATGACTAAAAAATGCATTATTTACCTTATACTGTAAATTATCGTATTTCACTATTCACCAAAGAATAAACTATTTTAGAAAAATAAAAAACATTCCCCTTAACCATTTTTGACATGTATAAATCCAAAATAGACTCTATTTTATGAAAATAATTTTCTAAATATGATAAATTTATTTTTCAATTAAAATCATCATTTATTCGAAAAATACCGATTTTAAAATTATAACTCATTTTATAAAACATTGAAGAATTAATTAAGGACTCATAAAATTATGTTATAATAATAATACAAGGAAATTTCATTCTATGAATCTATTATATAAAAATAAATTTGTTTTAAATTATTATATTAGTTATAAAATTGTAAATTAACATTTATATTTTATAAAAATACCCACACTTAATTTATCATTTTCAAAACATTTATTTACTTATAAAATGATATAATTATATCATATTTTCCTTCATAAGATGGATAAATTTTATTTACTCTTCCATAGGTGATGTTACTATTATATTTTTCAGGTTACTATTCTTAAGGGTCGCATTACTATTCCATAGGTCATGTTACTATTCCATTGGTTTAGGTTCCTTAATTTTTATAAATACTTCATATTTAATTCATTAGTCATTTATAAATAATATATTGTGTTATATATGTTATTTTATGTGATTTAAACTATATAACATAGTTATAATAAGGAAATTTTCATTGATAAAATTTTGGGTCGTTACATTCAAAGCTTATAGAATTTTCAATAAAATGTCAAGGATTATTGAAGAGTCAAATCATGTGAAGTTTGATGAAAGTGATTATTTTTATCCCAAAATGATTTAATATGGTGATTTGAGTATTTATATTTTCAAATGAGACTTAAACCTATTTTTAATAATAAATAGAATGATTATTGGGAATTTATTTTAGTGAACCATATCTTATAAGGGTTAATACTAGTAAACAAGAAAGTGTGTCACTTATATAACCAAAAAACCTTAAGGACCATCCTATAGATATGATTATTGGAATTTTAGATGTAGTAATTAGAACTAGAATACATGTAAGTTACCTTGTACAATTATATACTTTTTATCCCATCTAGAACCAAGAACTGTAGAAGAATATTTAGCTTTTGAGAATAGGGTTTTGGAAATAAAATAAGAATTAAACCATTTCAAGGAGAATAAGGTATGGGAATTAGTCAAGAGAACCTCTAACTATACTATTATTGAAACTAAATGTGTATTTATAAAAAAATATTATGATCATGGTTTTATCACTATAAATAAATCTAGATTGGTTCTAAAGGTTATAATCAAGAATAAGAAAAATATTATGAAGAGGCATTTCCCCCTTATAGCTAGGTTAGAAGTAAATAGAATCTTGTTAGTATGTATATCTTATATAAATTTTAAATTATATCTTATGGATGTTAAATATTAATTTCTAAATTCATTTTTAATGGAAGAATTTTATGTTGAACAACTTTTTATTTTTGAAGACCGTCATTTTCATAACTATATTTTTAAACTTACTAATGATATATATGGACTAAAATAAGCACCATGGTATTAAATATAAGTTTATTTTATTTTATCAAATGATTTAAATGTGAGACTTCCAAACACCTCTATTTTCAACAAAAATTCATCAAAAGGTACATTTCTTGTGAGAATATACATTTATAATTTCATTTTTGGATCAATAAATCCAAAATTGTGTAATGATTTTTCAAAACATATGGAAAAAGTATTTGAAATGAGTAGGATTAGTGAATTAAAAAATTTACATGGATTTAATATTTATCAAAAAGATTTTTGAAATGTTTTAAAGCAAATAAAATAAATTTTTTATTTATTTAAAATATTTAGACTTTAATTTAGTAAGACTTATTCAACTCCTATGAGCTACAATATTATACATTAATTGGATGTATCTAGAAAACTAGTTGACAAAAAATTATATAGATAAATCATTTGAATTTTTCTTTATCTTAATTTAAGTATTCTAGACATTATTTTTTCGACATGACTTTATAGAATATTTTAATCTAATCAAAAATAATCTCATTTAACTACTTCTAATAGGATTTTGATATATTCAAAAGAACTATTTCCCTTTATCTAATTTTTACAAAAAAAACTCTGATTTTAATTTAAATTCATATTTGAGTGATGATTTTGGTGGGTGTGGACTATATAGGAAGAGAAACCTAGGAACCTATCACTTTATTGTTAAATACTTACTATCCTAGTCTAGTAAGAAACAACACTCAGTAGCACTTTAAACTTTTGGATCTGAATATATTGCAGTTGGAAGTTGATGTACATAGGTACTATGGATAAAACACACCCTAATGGATTTTGAATTCAATTTTAATCATGTTTAATAAAATTTGATAACACAAGTTCTATAAACATTTCAAAAATTCCAATAAACCATTCTTGAATGAATCAAAAGGATTTAAGGAATAATTTTTTAAGATATCATGCACAAAAATGGGATATCTCTTTAGATTTTTTTGGAAAAAAATCAATTAGTATAAATTTTTACGAAACTGTTTTCTATTGAAAGGTTTAATTTTATCAAATCTGAATTATGATTATTTAATTTTAATTAATTTTATTTCTATTTTACTTATTTTATAACTAGAATTTTTATTTAATTAATATTTATTTCCATTATTTCATTTAAGATTCAGCACGTCCATTTTTAGTATTTGTCATATCTTAATAGGAAACATAGGTTAGTCAACCATGATTATCCTACATGTCACTATGAGTAACCCTTAGGTTGTTGCAGAACAAAAGAAAGTAAATAGGTTCTATTCACTAAACCCTTGTGAACCTCATAGTCTTTATCTCCTTGACATCCAAAACATTTTTACTTAATCCTTTAATCTTACAAACCCCCATAAAAATGGTTAAATCCAATATAACATATAGTTCTACTTATAATATATCCAACCACTCAAGGACTATAATAAAAGTATTGAGTTGAAGAGTTATTGATTTCAATTGGCTATATAGTGTGGATATGTTTCTTAAAAAGGATATAAACTGTGAAAAAATGGAGTTTGTTTTATAAGAAGTGAATAGAGTTTTTATATGAGAAATAAGTAATATAGTTCTATGAAATGGTTATATTTAATTATTTTGATAATTAGGATCTAGATACAAAAATAGTAAACCAAAATATTTTTTGATATCTTATTTAACAATGGTTAATGTCTTACGATTCCCATGTGAAGGGAATTCTGATTTTCACACCTCCTTAATGATAATAAATGATTTCAACCCTTTTGAAATAATGGATTCCTTTTTTGGAAGACCAAACATGGATAAGAAACCTATAAAATACCTAGAACTAGAGAGAATGTTTCTAGTGAAGTTATTTTATTCGTTCATTTCTCAATGAAATTGTGAGTTTGAGAAAATAATTTTTCCAGAATTTATGTTGTTATACTTATTTATCATAGGGAAACCCATGAATTTGGCATGATATATTTTGAAATAAATGTTCCATATTAAAAAATAATAATTTTTTAGTCTTTTAGAAGTTTGTTAACCTTGTTTTATAGTAAATCTTGTGTTATTTTGATAAAAACCAGTTCCACAAATTGTCATGGATTGATAACATTGAGGGGTAGTGTGTTGAATAAAAGTGGATTTTTTGAGAATTCATCTTTGAATAAGTTGTTTCTAGTCAGTTTAGAAGAAGAATTTCAGATTCAACCTACTACTACTCAAGGGGATTCATATCATATGGTTGTTTCTAATGAGGTTTCCAGTCAACCTACTGTAACTTTTCTTGCTCATATGGAAGAACTTGTTGGAAGTATAGATGTAAGACATATTATAGTCATAATAAATCTTGAGAATAGTTAAAGAAGAGTTTATGTTTTTATTTTATAATAAATTAAATCTGGGGATGAGGTTGTCCTATAAGAACACTTAGAATCATTTCAAGTAGTTGATGCTCGTTCTCTCATTTTAGCTAAACCACTTGTTTTAGGTGATTACTCTGTAAATAAAAATTTGGATATTTAAATTAAAAGGCCAGTTATAATTGGTCAGAAGAACCCTATTTCTAAAAAATTAAGAGTAATACCACTCTTGTAAATATCTATATATGGGGAGGCTAGTAGAAAATAAAGACGATAATTTATAAGTTTTATCAGTCGAAATTATACTGATGGTGAAGAGTAAGAAGAATTAAAAGATTTAACTTGTCTTGTTTCTTAGATAAGATAAATATTAGAATCAGGATAAACCTATCATGTTGAATAATTACGCTATGTTGATGAACATCAACAATTTGATGAAAATCGTAGTGTTGAAGTGCACAAAGCCTTGTTTTCTTCTATTCAGCTCCACCATACTAGTTTTGAAATCCATATAGTCAAATTAAATGTTGTGGATAAAAGAACTCGAGAGAGATATTTCAAGATAATAACTGAAGTATATTAATTGAGGAATTAGTTACTTGAGTCTATAGTCGAAATAATAACTATCTGAGAATAAGCTATCTCAAAGGAAGATATTGGTGAGTTGAAGTTGTTGTTTCAATAACTTTCAAAAAAAGTGTCAAAAGATTCTGTTGGAGAAGAATCGGTATATATGTATATGGATTAGGTTTCTATATAATTAAAGTAATAATTTGTGTATATAATTATATATTTTATGACTTCCACCATAGAATCTATGCAATGTGAGGTTATCTCTTATAAGATATTAGAATTTTTTCGAGAGATGTGGTGATTGAAATTATAAGAGTACATATATTTATACAAAGCCCTATTTTGAATATTGACTAGTCTTGAAAAAAATAGTTCTTTACTCAACTAAAGAGTACCAGTAATCTATAACATTTCGGTTTAGGTAAAAAAAGATACTAGATTCATAATCACTAGTTTACAAAAAATAGCTAGATTATGGGGCAATAATTTTTAAGTGTTAGAAGATAAATTTTTTAATTTTTACCTATTAGTAATAATCAACATTAAGATCAGAATATTTGAAATAATAAGTATAGAATATACAATGGTTGAACCCCATAAGTTTAAAGTTCCCTCAAATGGAAAGGAGATATCCCTTTATGCTCATGATACTAGTTCGTTTGGTTTTTAGAATAAACAATTTTAATTTTTAAAGAAGTTGGTTTAGAATAGTTCCAAAAAAGGGGATATGCATAATTTTTTTGTAAATTTATATTTGATAGTATGGAATGGTTTCATGACATTATTAAACTTATATAAAAATATTTTGTTAAAGCAACCTGATATGTGTGTGGATGCTTTATAACTTCTTAGAGGAACATGCTCTCTTGGACCTGCCATGCCATATCATCATGTCGCCACCTCATAGAGATTTAAATAAATATTAAATCCATATTAAATATACTTAATGTATAATCTCAGGTTTTTTGAATAAGTTTATTTTACTCTACTTTAATGTTATTCTATGTTATTTATTGTACTTGTAAAACACTTTTTTTGGCATGGGATCAACAAACTGCTCTACATATTTATTCTACTACAGTAAATATTTTTCAAGATGATAATGATAGACTTGTAGGTAATTTATAAACATTGACAGATGTTTTTTGAGAAATAGTTGATGTTACTTTCCCTAAAACTTCATTACCTATTGTCATACCTCAACCTTTTAGGATTCTACCTCTGAAACATCAACCAGCACTACATAACTAACCTTATCTCTTAATTGGGTTATTTGAGTAAATGGAGATTTTTAAAAAAATTAATTATTGTTTAATTATAGTTTTATTTTATGAATATAATTCCTTTATTTCTTATTACTTATCTATTTATAAAAAATACTATCTTTTTTATCTTATTTTAGAATGTTTCCAAAATTTATCATTACTATTTTTTATGTTTCTTTTGTCGTTGTTATTTTAATTGATTATTTAATATCTACTTTTTTATCCATGATTTAATTTTATTATATATTTTTTCTAAATGTTTCTACTATTATTTTATGTATCATATCAATAATATTTTCATTAAAAGTTTATACTAGATTCTATTCATATTCAGTATGCCTTACTTAGATCATTTACACTTATTCTTGTGTGACATTAGTTGTACTCTTTTTTCATATTATAATTTTTTTTATATTATAAAAAGGGGGAGAATAAAACTAAGAATAAAAAATTAAAACCTCTTTAAACATTTTTCATCAATTTTTTCTTAAAATTAAAAGGGTTTTGTGATCATCAAAAGGGTGAGATTACTGGATAATCATATGTTTTTCCAACATCTCTCAGTTTTTATGTTTTATGATATTTCAAAAAATCCCTTTTTTATTCTAATTATTTATTTTAAGAGTTCAAAATTTTAGCCTATTTTTAAAAGTCAGTTTTTTATTTCAATAGAATTTATTGTAAAAAGATATAAAGATATATATTCTATTGGATTTTATCTTTTTAATTTATCACATGTTGTGTGATTATATTATAGGTAACGTGATTATCATATAGAGTAAAATTAATATCTTATTTGAATATTTTATTATTATAAAAATTATTTTATATCATGGGAGAATAAATTTATCTTCCATTTATTAAGTTATAGGAATGTCAATAATAAATACATTATTAGAATTCTTTAATCTTATAAAAAAGAAACTCGAAAAATAATTTTCTTACAAGCATCAAAGAATGTCATGAATAATCGATTATCTTATGCTTAAAAGAAATTATCATATGAATAATAATTATCTTATAATAATCTAATGAGTTATCTTAGAAATAATTTGTCTTACACAAATAGTAAAATCATTTTAACATCTCAACCCAGGATCCACATCACTCGTGCCATGAGATAATGGGTCACATGGCCTCAAGAACTTATCCTCGTACACTAGAGGCGGCTAACAAGTAGAGAGGGTATAAGGTGGTATAGTGGGAAAACTATACCCTCATATCAGAGTGACATAGTGGACAGAATAAACAAAAAGGCAATAGTGAAAGCATATGAATAAAAAATATCACTATGGAAACATACATTATAAGACTGAACCATAAACTAGCAGTAGTGGAAGAATATATAAATATATGGAATATCATAAATTAATATGATAAACTATGGAAGTATAAATAACCTATAAACTTTAATAATATCAAAATACAATAGGTTAATTCATATACAATTGTGTCATGTTATGCTAATATACAAAAAAGGAAAACAGCGTACAAGCATATATAACATGATATAAAAAATGAAAAAATGAAAAAATGTTGCTTCCCTAGTATAATGACAATATCCTTGGTCCTCTTCTCCCATGCTTAATAATATTATCAAAATTAATCAAGCATCTATAGCAGTGATCTTTCCCTTATCCATACTTGCAGACAAGTAATTTACTTGGATATCAAAGGTGCACTAAGTTGGGTTTGATATAAAATCCTAGTAGGTCGCCACAAATGGTGTCTAAAAATAATCCATACTATGTGCATAGAAATATTAGTGTTTAGGTATAATAATAATAAACAATTCTAAATAAATAAATACCTATCAGCTCAGATTTCTACAGGATATCTAGTTGGCTCAACCTACTTAGGCATAGTCTAGTGTAAGAGTCTAAATAGTAAACATATGTATATATCATAATATATATATATATATATGGTATCCACTTATATGCAATAATTACATGAGTATGTGAGTAGGCATATACCAAGATACTATGTGTTTGCTAGACCTAGGGTGTAACTCAAGCTTGCATAACAAATCTAAAGAGTTATAGGACCATGTAGAGGGTACAAGTTGTAAATCTCATAATGAATGTGAGACATAATTATAAACACTTGATATAGGTGGGGTGATACCTCATTTTCAACACCCGAAACAAGGAATGTGGAACTTCATTCCCATTTCCTAGAGAATAGTATAACAATGAGAGATGTCATGCTCAGCACCCAATGTAAGGGAGTGTGGAACATCATGATCAACAGAACCCACAGCCATCATTACACAACCAATATAAATTTAATAATCATAATAATAATAATAATTTTATGGATCACCTCATAAGTATTATAATCATCAGTCCAAAAATGTATAAATGGGTGTCACAATTCATATTATCAAAATAATAAAAGCCTGCATCATTAGGCATGGAATTTCCACCCATAATTATTCATTTCAATTTATCCATTTAATTATTTATAGAAAGTAAAAACATATTGAAGCTAATCTATTGATTTATAAAGTAAGTAAATTCCATTTCATGATAATCCAAGCACATATGAGGTGCTCTGGTCATTTATAAAATTAAATAATTTTGGGAAAATCAATTCACAAGACAATATGAACACTTAGAATGTGTTCCAGTCATTTAAACATTTATATTTAAGGGGAAATTAAGGAATCTCACTTAAAGGGGTGTCCATGGTTAAGGTTGAGATGCCTAAACTACATATAAAGTGTCCATAAGAGTATAAGATCACATGTATAATTCTTTAAAATGATGGAAATCAATTTAGGTAAATGTGATACAATGGTCGATGTGCGGTATAAGGGAGGAGATATAAAAAACACCAACCCTGTGTAAAATAATTATAGACCTCCTACCTTTGGTTTGTAGATGACTCCTCATCTAATATCAACCTCATATTCAAAGTATTTTGGAAGAAAAATGAAGAATGGATAAACACCATGAAAATAGGGTGAATGATCTTGCACCAAAATAGCATAAGAGATACAAAGAGAAATTTAAATAGGAAGAAAGAGGATTATAGATATTGCCAATGTGAATCCAAAAAGACTAATATCATTTGATTTGGAGACTTTATGAGGGAGTTATTTTATTAACTATCTTACGAAAAAGGTAGAGTCAAGGGGGGAGGAAGAAACGTTCACCTGCTAGAAATGATAGGAATAAATAGGGGTGATCTATTTAATTCTTTTAAGGGAAGAAGGTAAATTTCACCAAAAAAGATGGGGTTACATGGTTTGAGAAAATAGTTGTCCAAACTGTGCACACAACGTGCGCACCTCAATGTCTAATTGGGGACCACACATGAGCTAAGAGAATAATTTAGCTAACTATTCACCATAATTGAGACTATCACTAACCCAACACCCTATAAAATGCACATAGGCATGCGACTGGGATCATAGGGTTGCATAAAAACTATGTAGCCCCCTTATCCATTCTGAAACACCCCGAACAATTAGGAAAACCATGTGGACTAGGCTTTATGGTTTTTCCTAACCATGTGGCCCAATCTGTTTTCTAGAATTATTAGGATCCAAGCTCCCAAAAATCACCGAAAACCTTCATGACCATTGTGTCTTCATTAGGTAACATTATAATTCAAAAATTAAGGGATTTATACCAAAAAAAACAATCTATACCTTTGAGAAACTTTAGGTCATTACAACCTCCCATCCTTAAAGAAACTCATCCCTAAATTGGACTTCTAAGGGTAATGAGTTATCATCTAAGAAAATTTCTATCCATTGAGCTTGTATAGTAGCTTCCTGCTCCTAGGTCTTGTTCTGTAATCATTCAAGCTTCCATAGCACGCATACTAGAAGAACTGACCTACCTTATAGTTTTTTAACAATATGGACAACAATAAAAACTATATACATCTCAAAATAAGAATCTACATCCAACTCAACCTCATTGGGCTGTAAAACATTCGACATATCTGTATAATACTATAAAATCTGAGATACATGGAAGATATAATTCATAGACTAGTATCTCTGAGGAAGTGAAATCTGATAAGCCACTAGTTTTATTTGTTTCAAATCATTAAAAGGTCCAATGAAATGAGTCAAAATCTTATCCTACCTATGAATAGTAGATGGACCAACCTAGGCAAGACCCATAAGAAAACCCGATCTCTATCCTTAAACACTAGTGGTCTCCATCATCGGTTGGCATATGATTATTATCTATACTGAGCATTCAAAATTCACTTTCTAATCAACTAGACCTACTCTGAAGCCACCTAGATGAGATTTAGTCCAAGAAAATCTACCTCCCTTACCTCTAGACATCAAATAGATGAACATAAAGGCCTTTCATATAAGGATTCATAAGGATCCATCTCTTTGGTATCTTGAAAGCTATTATTATTATATAACTAAACTAGGGGTATGTATTTTTCCCAATAACCCCTAATATCAAGGAGACATTCCTATATCCTGTCCTCTAACACTTGAATCATACTCTCTATTTTTCATCAGTATGAGGGTGATAGGTCATGCTTATAAGAACCTTTGTACACAAAACCATCTGTAACCCATTCCAAAACTAAGATGTGAAATGATAATTCATGTCACATAGGAAGGAATGTGGTTATCCATGAAGATGTATGACCTCCCTAACATATATCCTATTTAGATATTCTACCAATAAGGTATCTCAAATAGGTAAAGAGTGTGAGACCTCTATCAAATGATCAATGACTACCCATATCCTATTGTTTCCATGAGGTGATATAGAAAAACAAGTCATGAAATCCATATAAACATCATGCCACTTCCTCTTTGGAATGAAAATTTGATGAAAAAGTCTTATCGATTGTTGATTCTCCTATTACACCAATTGATAGGTGGAACATCTAGTGATGAATTTGGACGCCTCCCATTTCATAGTAGTCCACCAATACTAGTGTCATAAGTCTCAATAATCATGGTGAAACCAAGATGTATTGACTACATTGAGGCATTAAATTCCTGCATCAGCACCTATCTAATGTTAGTTGGATCTCATACATTCCCACAAAACTATTAGGTATCATCCTAATCTATGGAATAACCAAGAGATGAATCATCATCTGAGGTACTTTCCCATAAGACTAATCCCTTAGGACCTGAAATCTTACTCATTATTGTCTGCTCCAAAAGGGTATATTTTAGTGCTAAGGTTGAGTGGATAGTCTACCCCTGATCCTCCTAAACCTCAATATGAATCTCTTAAATAAATTTCATTAGATACCACTCACCACTGCAATCAAGAACTACATGTGTCTGAATCTTTAATCTTAGAGAATCAACTACAGCATTTCTTTTTCCAGTCATATAGGAAAGATCAAAATCAAAGTACTACAGGTACTCATCCTATCTGTGCTACCTAAGATTCAAATCATGCTACATAAATATTTACTTGGGACTTTTGTGATATGTAAATACTATAAAATTATATCCAAGTAGATTATGCCTCCAATATCATAAATCACGAACAACAGAACCTATCTCAAGATCATGCATCAGTTAATTCCACTCATAAGGCCTCAACTAATGAGACTCGTACGTGACGACTCGCTCATCCTATATCATAACTATTCTCATCCCAATACCTAATGTGTCATAGTAGACTGTAAAACTTCTACCTAGATCTCTAAGAATCAATATTTTCACTAAAGTCAATTTTTCCTTTAACTCCTAAAATGTTTCTTCACAAGATTATAACCATACAAATTTTACACCCTTTTTGGTCAGACTGATAAGAGACGCTGAAAGGTTTGAGAAATCATGGAAGAATCATATTTAATATCCATATATCCCCAATAATAATCATATATCAAGGATGTTCATAGGATTCTCCTAGGATACTATATCTCTCACTTTAACTAGGTCTAATGAATCTCTTGAGTTTGAGATTATATGACCCAGGTAGTGCACTTTATTGATCCAAAAGTGGAATTTACTAAGCTTGGAATGAATTTGATAATATATTATTGTACTTTGGAAGATGTTGAGATGGTTGGCATGGTCATGTTGAGTACAATAATACACTAAAATATATTCTGAAAACACTAAAATGAATGAATCTCGATATGGTTGGAAAACCCAATTGATCAGAGCCATAAAAATAGAAAGTTCTTTCTTAAGACTAAATGACATTACTAGGTAATCATAAATATCATAACTGATTCTGAAAACTATGTGAGGTATGCCTAAAGTCTTAACATGTATGTGATGATATCCAAACATCAATTAAATATTTGAAAACACCTTTTCTACTTATAGTTGATCAAAGGGGTTATCTATTCTCAGTAGTGTATATCAGTTCTTTATTGTAAGCTGGTTCAATTGGCTGTAATCTATGCAAAGACTAAGGGTACCAAACACCTTATGGGTAAAAAGGATTGATGTAACCCAAGGAGAAGTTTTGGGGCATATAAACCCTTAATCCTCTTAATCTTATAACTATTTCATGAGATTCAGAAAATCCATTGGTGTTATCCTATAAGGAGTAATGGACATCGATGATTCTCCTGAAACTATAAACATAGTGAATTCTTCCTCTCTCTCCTCAGAGGTAGCCAGGAAAATTATTCAAAGAATATGTCCCTAAATAAATCAACAGTGGGAGGGAAAATTGTGGGTTATAAACCTTGATCATCTAAGAAAATACTAGCAATCTTATTTTTCACTCTACCAATCCATTGCTGGTCATGTCTAGCTTGAGTTGCATGAACATCCCATTATCCCATATAAATATTCCTACCCCCCTTTGTTAATGTAAACGTAAACCTCAAATGATAGAAGTAAATATGAGCTCTATAGGGAACTAACCAGTCCATACCAAGGGTTACATTAAACTATTTCATGTTAAGTATGAATCAATTCCATGAGAAAACACATCCGCCTATCTCAAGGGAACAATCCTTACAATGGAATATGATCTCAGATCAGATACCAAATTGGGTATCGAGCATCATCATACCTTAGAGGTGTTCTATATCGAGGCGCAAACCCTCTATAATCACCTTAGATATAATGGAATGTGATGCTCATGTTTCAAATAAAGAAGACACTAAAGTAGAGGCTAATAAAATGGTACCTCGAACAGTATAAGGTATGGAACTCTTCTCTTCGGACATAGGTTGCACCACATGCAACTCACCATTACAACATCCCTAAGTCATATCCTAACTACATCGAGTAGGCAAACTCTATTGACACTAAAAATCCAGAGTCTTATTACCTCTTCCATGACCGCTGCCTCGGCCTAAGCGGTTAGTGGTATTCTATCATCCTACCTTGTGAGATGCCACTATCCTGACTCCAAAATGTGGGCTAGGATTAGATCCCAGCTCACTAGGAACTGATGTAAAAGTATTTAATAAGTACTATATATTCCCTATCCTTCTGCATCCTATGAATTCCACTAGATCTCATAAACACTAGGGTTTCATATGTCCCTTCTTCCCTCATTGTTGAAAAATAATAAAGTTGTCATTCTGAGATTCCTAACTACTGCTACCCCCATAACAAAACTCTAATAGATGATTTTTACCACTAGAATAAATAATGAATGATATAGGTTTTGATCCACAATAGTTCCCACCATTGTCTTCCCTTAGTTTTATCTTAGTTATAATGTCCCAGTTGACTATCTCAGATATATTTGTCAACCAAAAAATCATTGACCTATGATCGAATGGAATATACTAGCCCATCCTTAGATTACTTCTCATTCATATGATCATCACCTGCTAGATTCAGTGTGAAACATTGCAGCTCTGTGAAATGAGTAGAATTCCACATGATATACATGTATCCATACTAGAGGTTCATAAACTCTATAGCCTAGTCAACCATTAGAGTCTGAGGACAGAATTAGTCATAGAAGATCATTTGGAAATCATTCCATACCATGTCTCAATGTTGAACTACCTGAGTAACAACATCCCACTATCAATTGTAAAAATCACATAACATGTTGGAATTGAGTTTGACTCTCGTCTCTAGAGGAATATCGAGATGCTCAAATATAGAAATCATGGAATCCATCTATGACTCGATGGAAAGTGGGCCTCCATCCCAAAAAAATGGTGGAAGGATTCTACTGTTGGAACTCTCGAGTCAAATCTACCATAGTCAAGGAAGGTAGATAAAATCCTTTTATATTTTCAATCATGCTAAATAAATACTCTCAAAAATTTGTATTGATGCCCATTTCAAGAACAACATGTGGTGCCCTAGGTGGAACTACAGGAGGAACCACTGGTGGCTCAGAGTCCACCACCTTCGGTGCATAGTTGTGACCTCTTTCAAGGTGTATGACTTGAGGATACTATGATGGAATGATTATAAAATGCCAAAATCATGCCTCAAAAGAGAATTTAACAAGTATAAAGATCGTGGATAGATAACTATGATAGGTACATAGCCTTCCTATGAATAGATAACGCCACTCTTCATGCTCTAGAAACTAGGTCTATGTGATAAGTATAGACCATAATAGTTTGTATGAATATATGATACTCCCAACTACACACTACTAATTTCGTGTTTGGGTCTAGGTCTCATATCAAACGTTTAAGATGGCCATTTAGTTCAAAAATATTTATTCATTTTAATTTTTTTACTTACATATTTATTCTAATATTCATTAATGGTTGAATTGTGTGGTTAATCATTTACAATTTATAGTGGACCATACACCTTATAAATTGAAATGTGGAGTTCCCTTAGTCCTGGCCATAACACATTCTAGCACATGTGACTAATATTCTATGGCTCAACATTCCATAACTGAATGCTCATGATGTATTCTTTAACCTATGTAAGAAAAAACTATTAGGTTAAGGTAGAAACATTAAGTATTAATTATATTTTCTAACTACTACAAGAAATTTCAACACCGCTCAATATATAATAATCAGTCACCAACTATATACAATAGGTAAGTGTATGATTAAAGTAAACATGGAATCGAAAAATGCATGGAATATTAGTCCAAAAGTTCCTATAATGATTCATGTGATGAATGACCTCATTTCATCAGGACAAGGTAAAATAAATCTTCTATAATAACACTAATAATATTAACATCATAATACATGTTTGTGACCCATCAGTGAATTCATATCAACTGTAACAGGCATAATATATAATATAAATTTTATATCCCATGGGATTTGGGTTTCTCTTATACAAGGGTCAGTTATGCCCTAAAAAAGTCTTTTTACTAAATTCCAAAATATTCTAGTCTCTTATCTAAAACCCAAATAGTAAGATAAATGAAAAAAATAAATCTATGATGCCCCTTCGTAATGTCCCAACTTGGGATCCATTTAACCCATTCCCAAATCCGGTGGGTCACAATGCCTCAAGAGACCCCCCCCCCCCCCCCATGCTAGAGACTACTAACTAGTAGTTAGGGTATAAGGTGGTATAGTGGGGAGACAATACCCTCATATCAGAATAGCATAATAGATAAAATAAACAAACATACAATAGCATAATCATATGAATAATCAATATCACAATGGAAACATACACTATAATACTGAACCAGTAACCCACTATAGTGTAAGAATATATAAATAGATGGTATAGCAGAAAGAAATATGATAAACTGAAGAAGCATAAATAAAAAATAAATTGTATTAATATCCAAATCCAACAGGATCAATCATACACAATGATTTCATGACATGTTGATATACAAGAAGGGGAAACAGGGGACAGTCATATACAATAATTAATTTTAGCAAGGAAAACCATCTTGAAGCTAATCCATTCAATTATAAGGTAATGAAATTCCATTTCATGGAAATCCAAGCATATAGTAGGTTCTTTGGTCAATTATACTATTATATGAGATTGGGAAAATCCATTAACAAGACAATTAGAACACTTATAAGGTTTTACGATCATTTAATCATTTATATAAAAGGGAAAATTAATACAACACTCCCAAATGGTCATCTATAGTTGAGGTTGAAATCCTAAAACTTAATGGAAAGGGTCTATGGGAGTATAACATCACACATATAATTCTTTAAAATTAACAAACACAATTTAGGGTAATGCATAGAAATGGTTAGCATGCGGAACAATGACAGGGATATAAAAACAAAAAAATGGAAAATATTTCTAGAACACCTAAATTTGGTTCATAGATGAATACTCATCAAAAATTGGCTTCATATTTTGAGAAATTTAGAATAAAAATAAAGAATGGACCAACACCCTAAAATAGGGTGAATGTGATTACACCAAAATAGTGCAAGAGATATGAAGAGAAACTTAAATATGAAGCAATAGGATAATATATACTATTGATGCAGATCCAATGTGACCAGAGGCATTTTATTTGTAGTTTATATGAGGGATTTATCGAGATACCTAGCTAAAGGGAGATCTAGGGGAGTAGAAAGAATAGTTCACCCACTGTAAATGAGAGGAAGAAAGAGAGGTGAGGTATTTAATTTTGTTAATGGAAGAAGTGTAATTTTGCCCAAATAGAAAGGGTTTTGTGATTTGGCCATGCGGTTGGCCAAACTATGTGCCAACTATGCATACCTCACTATCTAAGGGGGGACCCTGCATGGTCTAGGTGCATGGTTTGTATAACCATGCCCAAGTCATGTGAAGCCCATTTTCCTAAAAACCTATACAATGTGCACAAGCGTTCACCTAGGCTCACATGGTTACAAAAAAAATTGTACAATCTTCTACTCTCTTTTGAACTTCCCCACACAGGTAGTGAAACCATGTAGTTTGGGCTACATTGTTTCTCCTAACCATGAGGTCGAGTCCGTTTTACAAAATTTTCGGGCTCTAGCCTTCGAACAATCCCCAGACACCGTCTTGACCTCCATGAATCCATTAGGTATCAATATAAGGTCCATATTAAGGAATTTAAATTTAAAAAAAATGATATGTACCTTTGATAAAAGTAAGATCCTTACAAGCATGTTATTCTAAGTAGTTAAGATATAAAGTGTTTTGTATTACGAAGCCTCTCATAAATTTAACTTATAAGAATAGTGTTATCATATAATTTTATTAATAAGTATAAGATATTATGCCAATAATCATGATTAATTTTATAATTTTAGACTAATATCATGATAATTCATTTCTTGGTTTTCATAATATCAAAAAATATTTTTTAAAATAAGGAAATATCGATTTAGAAAAAGTGTCAATTTTTTAGAATGGAAAGATAAGAAGAAGAATATTTCTGGCATCACCATTGAAAATGTTTATTCTATATTTTCAAAATATGAACACATTTCATTAAGAACCTTTATTATAAACTTTTTAAAGTATTATTCATTCAACCATTTTGATTATTAGGTATTTTTAATTTCAAAATCAAATAGTAGATATAAATAAGAGAGTTAGCATCTTCATGATAGATAGATACACACATACATACAAACACTCTAATAACACAAATAATGCATTCCAATATATAAAATAAATCACAAATAATTCTTGTGTGATCTAATTACAGGTTTTCTATTATAATCAAAGGACCTCAAAATCTATGCCTTGAAAATCATCATATTCTCTAGATTTTTCTTTATCTATTGTCAGTTTTTACTTATGACTATGTGCTATAATGTTCCTTCAAATTTCATTTATCTCTATTTTATCTTCACTCATTGTAATTGAGTGCTTAAAGGTCATAGATAGATCTTGTAAATATGTATCCTAGTTGAACTCTCTTGGACCTTTATAATAAGTAAGACTTACTTGCACTGAATTGGGCACCCCTAGAAAAAGGTATGTCAAAGTGAAAATCAAAAAACTCATATATTTGAGTAACGGTGGAGTGGAATAAGGATTTCTATTCTCATAAACACTATAAATATTTTTTTTATCTATTTCCTCTGAGATTTTATATTTCCATTGTCTTCATTTGTTAATGAAAATATTGGATCATGTATACCTAGAAGACGGTGGTTTAAAATTAAATAAATGTTAAAGAAATCAATCCCCCCCCTTGAGTTTTTATTTATCCGCTCACTTAGACAAAAATTAGTATTAGAGATCACGAATATTGAGTTCATAGATACCAAAGGTTGAAATCCATATATCTTTGTTCAAATGGATATTATGGCTTATAACATAAAGGGTAGTTGAATGGTTAGAGTTGCCTACTTTAATAGTGAAAATTATCCTTGATGGAAGGAGAAAATGAATATCTATTTAAATAACCTCATCATAAAAGATTATACCAAATTCAAGAATCCTTATGAAATTATAAAAACACACCCAAAAACTTGGGATGCTGATACTGAAGTAATATATGACATGAATAATAAAGAAATAAATGCTATATTATGTGGACTATTTTTGGATAATATTAACCAAGTTTATCAATGTCAGAAATCCCATGAAAGGTGGACCACTATAGTGGTTTCCTATGATGGTATAACTAATGATAAGGTCTATTGATATGATACTTCCAAACTTAAGTTCAACACTACTAAAATGGTTGAAAGGGAAACCATTACTCAGTGGAATGGAATATTCACTAAGATTATGAATAATTTTTCTTCTCTAGGTACACCAATTTCTAAGCTAGAGTATTCATTAAAATTTTTAAGAGTCTTACTACCTAAATGGATTGGAATATCAACTTCCATCAAACAATCTATAGAGGTAAATAATTTCAAAATAAAAATCACATTATAACTCTTATGTTGTATGAGTAAGAAATGGAAGAAGAATATGAAGAATATAAAATGTTTAAGAAATAAAATTCTACTTTGAAGTTTTCTACTTCTAAAAATGACATAATGAATAAGGGTTTAGTGATAAGTACATTTATTGTAAACATTTTTTATAATGAAATGCATTAATTCTGAGGATTTTTATTATTAATTAATTCTTGTACACATAATGTTTTTTTATTTTTTTATGTTGTTATAAGATATGAGAGATGATCAAAAGAAGTGGAAACTAAAAATATATCCACTTAAACAAAGTTTTTCCCCAAATACAAATGATCGTGGGCACTTACAGGGCATGGAATAGAAGAATCGAGTAAAATCAAGGTATCTGGAGCTGAAAATTGACTTTACATGTCATGTAATAAATAAACATTGTAAACTGGTGTAGTTTATCAAAGAACTGCAAGTTGGGAAGATGAAGAAACCAATTTGTCATGACACAAGTGAAGATGACCCAAAAATCTAGTATATTGTGAATTTGGTATATGTGGTGAAACATTAACACGTTGTGTAATCATTACACAATGGGTGAAGGTTGGGATGGGCCAAAACTACAATATTCTACCTATTTTAGTGTCTTGACCTATTATAATACCCAAAACCCGTCACATTTTGACTTTTCCATTATTCCATTTATTACTGCATAAGCCCATCTAGAGTCTATAAATAGGGGATAAGGCCACTGCTATCCGAGAGATCCCAGACACCAAAGCATGGAGTGAGAAGCCTCCCTGTGCAGGGTCCTCACCGGCTCATCAATTTTTTCTCGTTATGATTTCTTTTTATTTCTTTCCCTATTATTCTCACATCACTAGGTTGAGGTGGTAAACGCACCTGGTTCTAATACTATGTATCATAAGGGGGGAGGTGTTATTGGATTTATTTCTTTTTCTCTATTCATATATTTGTGTTTACATGGTTTATTAAATCAATTTCCAATCCCTTTATTTTAATTTTATTATAAACATTGGTATTTTAATCCAAAAGTAACATTATAAATTGTGAAACTGTTTACCCTGAATTAAGGCAGGACCATTTTAGAATTCAATACGATCACATTTAAAAATGGTATCTATAAAAACTCAAATTGACTAAACCCTAAATTACCCGACCTAGGGAAATGGGGGATTATCCCATCAAGGAGGGGATACCATGCCTATAAGATATGAACTTCAGTACCACATACAAGTGCCCTGAGATGGTGAGTTATGTGAAAAAGTGGTATCAAAGGGTTTGTATAATTGGTAAATTGATGGGATATTTATTTTATTGATCATGGTAATTAATTGATGTTTGTCTTAACCATAATGAGTTGATGGGTTATTTGATTAAGTGTTGATAGATGGTTTAATAGTGATTTGTTCATATTATTCCATGTGATTAAAGTAAGTAATTATGATTGAATTGATAAATTTAAATGGTATACCATGATGTGAAATTTTGATGAGAGGGTTAATGATGATTGACCTTGATAACTTTGATATATATGTGATATTTTTGATAATTTGACAAATGAGTGTGGGACATAGACTGATGCTCTAAATAACCATAGATGCTAAAGGAATTCATGTGATTAATATTGTATGAGATAGGGAATGCAGATTCAAATACCCATGAGGTGAGGGACACAGACTGATTCTCCAAATATCAATGGGGTGCAAGATATGACATTCTATGCCCATGATATTGTAATTAGACTGTAGTTCTAGATGGTCATGTTGTAAAATGGAATGATATAGATAATGAAATCCCATGATATAATGAATTTTTATTTATTATTTGATATGGTTCAAGCTCTAGAATGGGACAAGGTAAGTATGGTTGGTTTGGGTTTCATTGTGAAACCAATGAAATATATGGTTAAATAAAATGTAATTTAATATGTAAACTATTTACTTTATTGATTTTACTTTATTATTTATACAATTGTATACACTAGTATTGACTATATATTATTTTCAATGTCATTTTTGGTATCCTAATAAATTTTACTCACACCCTACTCAAGCTTCTGGATTGGTACCTGGATAGACTTCATGTGTATAGAAAAGGATAAGGGAAGAGTCCTATGTTAGATAACAGGGTTGGGATGGATCATGGATGAGGGAACTGGACTTGATGTTCGGGCCCTCTTGGGATTTGTTAGTGTATTTATTTTGGGTTTTTAATTTGACACTTGGAACATATTTGGTATAACATATATACTCTTTTTGAATATATATTGTATTTTTATTTTGGTCATCATTTGATACTAGTAATTATTCTGGTCATGGTTATTATCATATGGTTATTATTTATTTATTTATACTATTGTGTTTCTTTGATAAATAGGGTTTATTATCTCCATGTTATATATTTGAACCTCACAACAGGTCGACAACCTTTAGCATATAAAGAGGTGGACCTGAGGTCATGTAACTACCTAGCTCGAGGCACCAGTATTTGGTACATGGGTCATGACGTTACAAAGAGGTATCATATGGTTTTTAGCTTTATTTTATTTTGTATTAATATTTAGGAAAGGGTAAAGGATATTAGGATGATTTAATCATTTTTTCTGAGCTCAGGAAAGGGGGTATCTAACCCATGTATGTGGTAAAAAATTACCCAGGGTGGGATTGTTTTTATTGATGTGTGTTATTACAGAAGGATTTTATTTCACCTTGAGTGATGCATTTCTTGTGCAATGTGGATTTTTTTGAGACATTATGAGGATTGAATCATGGCCCAGTATGGTCTGAGAGTTTAGTATAAAATAATCATTCTAGGAACTCATGTATTATTGTATCATGCATCGTTTGCAGGAAAGTACGAAAAAAAACGGTTCTGGGTAAGTTATAAAATTATAAAAAAAATTATTTACATTTGTAATTGAACTGAAAAATGTGCCTAATATGAAAATGAAAGTTGTAAAATGATGAAAAATGTTCATAATTGGGTGTCTAATGAGATATTTAATATTAAAATTTATTTACCCTCTTTTAACCATGACCTAAATGTAAGGTGGTATTGGATAGTGATAGAACCTTGATTTTGACTGTGTGGTGGGGTTCGAGAGATGAATTGATATTGATTTGTGTTTATTAAAGTAAATTTGATTATAATGTTTTGTAAAGTGTTCTAATATGTGTTTTTAAATTATATATATATTCCTTCATGACAAATCTTATTGATAGGATGACAAGAGTACATGATTGGGAATTTTCCTCCATTAGGGGAACCTGAGGATCTATTAGTTTTGGGTGAGGAATTTGGAGAGTAGTTATGTTATAACTTTTCTCACTTTAGGAATTTTCTGGAAAACCCCCTAGGTTAGGATGTGAAAAGTATGTATTGCTTGATATGAGAGTTCTAGTTACTGCACTATCTAACTTTAACTAGAGAGGGTAGACCAGAGGCAGCTGAGTTTTTGATTGAGTATATCCAGATGATTTTTGACCACTTAGAGACTCATGATGAGAAATGAGTCAAAATGGAATATTATATGTTATGAGGATCATCAAAGCGATGGTGGGATATCTAGACTCAATATGGAAATCTAGAGAATATGGTATGAAAGGACATAAAAGATAAGTTCATGGATTAATTTTATTCAGATACATTGAGACAAGAGAGGGAAGTATTGTTTATGAGGTTTCCCCATGGGAATATCTCTATGTTGGACTGTGTTGATCACTTTATCAACTTACATCACTTTTCTCTAGCACTGGAAAGGGATTATATAGCTACAATAATATGTTTTTAGTATGGGATTAAATTTATTATTGTTTCTTAGGTTAACATATTTCTGTTAAAGAAGTTGTCTATGGTAGTGGATCAGTATCTCATATCTGAGGGGAACCTGACTAAGGATTCTAGTGGAGCAATAGTGGTTTTTCTAGACGATCAGGAGGTATGAATTCTAATAGTAGGAATCATTGTTATGATAATGTTTAATGGAGAAGTGGAAAGTGGAGTGGACTGGGGGGAAGGATCAGTTACTCAGGATTTTACCTAATTTCTCTGAAATGAGTGCAGTAAGTTGGGTCACTTCTGTAGATAATTTCTGAGACCATTGGTAGAGTGCTGATATTATGGTAGGATGGGACATCTACAGCAGTTCTATAGAAACCTATGATATATTCATGGTGATGGAGGGTCTTGGAGAATTAGAGTGTTGAAGGGGTGTTTAACCCTATATCAGTCTGGCAGTTGGAGTTCAACTGTATTTGGTGGTAGAGGTAATGGATGCGGTGCTTCTAGGAAAGAGCACCCATATTAGTAGAGTTGTGAAACTAAGGGGACTTAGACTGAATCATAGAGAATATGGGTAGGATAGTTTCATGTACTATAATATACACTAATGGATAGATAGGTTGAAACATTAATAGTTATAGGTACTATTCTTATAACTTCTATTATTTCTAGTGTCTTATTTGATATCGATGAATCTTATTCCTTTATATCTACACAACCTGTGAATGGGTTGAGTTTAAAATGGAATTTTTGAGTAGATTTATGACTATTGATACACTATTGGGAGTATGGTCTAGAGACATCTCTTTGTGTAAGGGGTGTTCTTTCAAGGTTAGGTATATCATTTTCCATGGGATCTCTATATTCTTGATATGTTAGGATTTGAATTAATTTTGGGTATGGAATGGATAGTATCATATTGATACAGCATAGATTATAACCATATTAGAGTGAATTTTTTATCTTTTAAGGGTGACACTTATGTACATTGTGGTGAGTCGGATATCTCGGCCATCTGAGCAGGACCATTTCATCAGCAACTGGGGGGGATTACCACTCAATTTTCATGTCTTTTTCTAGATGATATGGGTGTGAAACATTATGCCTTTCCACCGATAGTGGATAGGTTCTATGACATTTTTCCTAAGTACATCTCAAGGATTCCACCTAAAATATATGTGTGATATAAAATTGCGCACATACTGGGGGATGAACCATTTTCCATTCCACCGTACATAATGGAATAAACAGTTCTTCAAGAGATTAAGACTCAATTAGAAGATTTTATGGATAAGGGATTTATCCATCTGAGTACATCACCATGGGGTTCTCCAGTTTTTTTTATATGAAGGATGATGAAACATTAAAGTTTTGTTTTGATTATCATAATTTGAACATGATGTTAGTGAAGAACTAGTATCCTCTTTCACATATCGATGATATTTTTTAACAGTTGAGGGGATATTTTGTGTTCTCCAAGATAGACTTGAGATCAAGGTATCATTAATTGAGATGTCAACCTTCTGATATACCACAAACCTCATTCAGAAGTAGGTATGTCCTATATGAGCTGGTCATGATTCCATTTGGGTTGATGAACACACTATAAGTTTTTATTTCCTTTATGAACCAAATCATCAATCTACACCTGGATTAGTTTTTAGTAGAGTTTCTGGATGACATCTTAGTGTATAGTAAGACTCGTGACGATCATTCCCAATATCTTGACATCATTTTGACAACACTAAGAGAGTATAATCTATATCAAAAACTATTTAAATGTTAATTATATTAACTAGGTACACTTCTTGGGGAACATTATCTTGGAGAAATATGTGTTAGTTGACTTAGAGAAGGTTCATGATGTGGTTTCTTGTGGGCATTTAAATAAAGTTTTTGATATCCTCATTTTTTTAGGGTTAGCGGGTTATTATTGGAGGGTCATTTAGGAAAGTTCCTATTTAGAAACACCACTTTTGGTCTTGAATAATAAGGGGATACAGTTTTAATGGTATGGAACATGTGATAATGCTTTCTAGTATTTGAATAAGTAGTTGACAATAGCATTGATCTTGATACTACCCAAGCTAGGGGAGATGTATACAGTATTTTGTGATGATTTTTGGATTATTCTTGGAAAATTGTTGATGTTGGGGGAAAGTATTGTGGTATATGTTTCATGTAACCTGATTACACATGAACATAACTCCCTTATACACACCCTCAAGTTGGATGTAGTGTTTTATAACGTGAAGTGTTAGCAGAATTACTTTTTGGGTGAAAAGTAGACTATATATATGGATCAAAATATCTTAAAGTATATCGTCTCATATAGATATTTGAATATATTATAGTGGATATGGGATGAGTATATGAAGTTGTTTGATTTTGAGTTATCATATAAAGCTGGGGAGGGAAACAGGGTATCTGAAGCATTGAGTAAGAAAACTAAGACTCAGGAAGCTCTGGAGTCTACGTCAGAGTGGATGATGATGACCTTAATTTCTAAAAGAGTGGTATAATGAGGATACAGAGTGTTTGGACTTAAGGGGAATCCTTGAAGGTGGGGAGTCACCTTCAAATTGGTTTATATATGAGAATGAGATCATATATGTCAAGGGTTATATAGGTGTTCCTTTGTATATGTGGGAGGATTTGATGCCTAAATTTCATGCCTAGAAGTGGGTGGTGCATCTGGGTTTGACCAAAATGTATCATGACCTACATCAAAATTATTGGTGGTTAGGCATGAAAAATGAATTTGTAGGGTTTGTGGCATGATGTTACACCTATTAATAGGTAAAGGATGAGGATCAATGACAATGTGGTTTATAAATCCATTGCCCATTCTAAAATGGAAGTGGGATGATGTTACTACGGACTTTGTGGTGGTTTTCATAAAGATTCCTAGGATGAATGGTTGTATTTTTCTAGTTGTGGACCCACTGATGAAATTAGCACATTTATTTCTTATAAAACATACGTTATCAATAGAAACTTTGGGAGACTTCTATTTTCAAGGGATAGTGCATATACATGGAGTTCCACAAAGTATATTTCCAGAATGTGACTTACATTTTACTTTATGCTTCAGGTAGGTCTTTTATAAGGATCTTGGTATAAAAGTTTTACTGAGTATGGATTTATTCCCAAAAATAGATGGGTATTCAGAGCATACAATATAGGTACTAGAGGATATTCTATGAGCATGCATTATTGACATTGGTGGGCCTTGGTAAATATAATTATCACTCATGGAGTTCACCTATGACAATATTTTTCATGAAACTATTCAAATGGAACCATATGGCTCACTTTATGGTTGGTCATGTAGATCACCACTATGATGGATTGAGGCAGTTGAGTTAAAGTTATTAAGATTGAGTCTCATATAGGAGACATTATAGAAGGTTTAGTTTATTCCAAAACTTATTTCTATGGATGAAAGTAGATAGAAATCATATGTTTATTGACATTAATGACTCTTATAGTTTATAGAGGTTGATCATTTGTTCCTTCAGGTATAGCATATATTGGGTCACTATAGGATTTAGAGAAAGGGAAAGTTGGTGCCCAGTTTTGTTAGGCCTTTTTGAGGATGTGGAGAGAATCAGGATTTTGGTGTACTGATTGACTCTCCCACAAAGATGCAGTACTATGTGTGATGTTTTTCATGGGTCACAACTTCAGTGATATCACCCCTACTATTATCAAGTGATCGATGTGGATGATTTTGAGATTGAGATTGATGCATGCTTTGAGGATCATCTGATGCGTGTTGTGGATCAGAGTGAGAAATTATTACAAGGAAATATCATTTGGATAGTTAATGTATTGTGAAAATGTGGCCATGTATAGGAAGAAGCAAGGGAGAGAGAAGTGGATATATGGGATCAGGGGGCCAATATTTTTACCTAAGAATCTTAAGGATGCTAGGGAGTACATATTGAGGATGAGCTACAATAAGGTGGGGGTATTTTAAGATCTCAACCCTTTTTGGAGATGTATCAAGAACGTTTATAGGTACATTTTTTCCTTTTTTAAATACTTTGGTTAAGGTGTTTCTTGGGTTCATTTGGGTGAATTTTGGAAGTTATTGGAGGGGTTTTGGGTAGTGCACGATGGGTGAATGGTTTTCCCAAACCGTTTTCCCTTCCCCATCAAACCGTAAAACCGCATATGGAAGGGGATTTCATAGTTGGTGAATGGTTAGGGAACATGTTTTGTCAAAGCATGTGCCCCTATCTAGGAAACCCTATGTGTGGGTTTAATTATTTGGAAAAATTATATTAAAATTCCTAAACCCTGTGGATCTCACCCATTGCACATAAGCCTTAGCCCGGTTGGTAAGGACTCTGTAAGTGCATCCGAGAGACCTAGGATCAAATCCAGGCGGAGACATTATTTCTAGGTACTGCAACAGTACTGTAGTAGTATTAGAGCAGGTACTATAGTAGGAAATGTAACAGGCACTGTAGCGGGAACTATGCAGTAATATAGATGGTAATGTAGCGGGAACTGTAGAAGGTACTGTTTGGCACTGTATCAGCCAGGAATATTCCCTCGTTTGGGCCTTTAGGCCACCGATTTGGTCCTCGAGTCCTTTAAGGCCTTCGGGCCACCTAGGCCTTTGGGTAAGTAAGGCCTTCGGGCAACCTTAAGGCCTTTGGGCCACCTTAAGTGCTGATGCAAACAAGACGACCTACGAGGAACAAGCTCTACAAGGAGGATGAGCAAAGAGATTTCACCACAGCCGAAGCTAAACAGATTTCATGAATGGTAGGGTATGGAACCTTCCATCGGGACAAGCCTGTTCATTCACAGGAATGCCTAGCCGAACTGCCATGCGAAGGTGGAGAGCTGATTTCACGATGAAGATGCTGGGGAGGAGCAGTTCCAAGTAGTTAGTTTGGGTTGTATGGAATGTTTGAAGCCTATGGGAAAATGAATTCTTCTAAGGCCTATGGGCTATGTAATACTTATGCCTATGGTCCTTGTAAGGGTTCCACCCAACCCCTTGAATGGTGGATTATCAAAAATCAATAAAAAATGAAGGCCTTCGAGCCATTGGATGGATGGATCTCACCCATTATACGATGATTTCCTATTATTTTAGATGCTCATTGATAGATTCCAATGTCTTTTAAACTCTGTTCTTAATGAATTTAAGGTTCGAATAATAGATCTGTACCTCTCTCGGTAAGTGTTTTCTTCTCATTTAGATTCCTATCTCTCTCTCGTCTCTCTTTTCAGATGAATAGGAGTGTTTTTTTTCTATTAGAATTGGATTAGATAAATTTTATTATAGATATCAATTTTTTTATCTTGGATCTAGGTTTTGGTTCTAGATCTCATTCTTAAATTTGAAATTGAATGTTCCACTTTAATTTTGGGATTTCCACCGGCAAGAATCCATTAGTGATCTTGAGGTAGGTTTTCTAAATTGAAAATATCATGGACTTGATTAATATTTTTTGTATGGAATTTTGAATTAGAATTTAAATATTTATAAATCATGTCTTTATTTGGATTAATTAATTGGTTAACTAATTAATGGAATGATTTGATTATGAAATTGATGTGATATTGGGAGTATGAATTGGTTAAATCATAGGGTTTTGTAATTGGTAAATTGATGGGATATGGATTTGATTGATCTTGGGAATTAAGTGATGTTTTTCTTAACCATTAAGGGTTAATGGGTTATATGATTAAGTTTTGATAGGTGGTTTAATAGTTTTTTTTCAAATTATACCATGTGATTAAATTAAAGAATTATGATTGAAAAAATAAATTGAAATGGTATACCATTATGTGAAATGTTGATGAGAGGTTTAATGATTATTAACCTTAATAAATGTTATATGTGTGATATATGTGATATATGTGATTATTTGATAAATGTGGGGGGGGACACAGACTAATGCTTCAAATACCCATAAAGTGCCAAAGGCACACATGTGAATATTATTTTACGGGATAGGGACTGATTCTCCAAATACCCATGAGGTGTGGGACACATTATTATTCTATAAATACCCATAGGGGGCTAAACATAATGTTCTATGCCCAGGATATTTTAATTTTACTATGTTTCAAAATTTTCATGTTGTGAAATGGAATGAAATTGATAGTGAAATCCCATGATATAATGAATTGGGATTCCTTATGTGATATGGTTCAGACTTCGGCACGGGCCTAGGCAGGAATGGTTGGTTTGGGTGTCATTGTAAACCAAAGGAAATATGTGGTTAAATAAAGAGTAATTTAATATTTAAGTTTTATACATTATTGATTTCAATTTATTATTTATAAACCTTTATACACTGTTATTGATGAGATATTTTTTTAGATGTATTTTTTGGTGTCCTACTGATTTTTACTCACACCCTACTCAAGCTACAAAAATGGCACCAAAAAAATCTTCATGTTTACAGGGATAAGGGAATGAGTCCTATGTTAAATGACAGAGTTGGGATGGATCCTAGATGAGGGAACCATACATGATGTTGGAACCCACATGGGTCTTTTCAGTGTCTTTATTTTTGGTTTTTCATTTGATACTTGATACATATTTTTCATGACATATCTGTTGTTTTAGTTTAGATATTGTATTCTTGTTTTCTTCATCATGTGATACTGGTATTTTTTCTGGTTATGGTTATTATCATTTGGTTATTGTTTATTTATTTATTCTACTATATAAATTTTATAAATATGGTATAGCCTATTCATGTTATATATTTTACCATCACTGCTAGTAGGTAGTGTTTGGCATATGGGGAGGCACACCCAAGGTCACGTAACTAATCAGATCATGTCATCAGTATGTGGCACCCAGGTTGGGATGTTACAATGATCATTGGATATCCCTCGTCTCAACTCTAAAACCAAACATGGATTAATCAATTTTTTTTCTAATAACCAATTTCACCCAAACCATGAAACTAGAAAACACATACACTCATTCAAATATAATTTCAAACCAAACAATAAATCTTCTTCATCATTATTATTCTTTCTTCAAATTTATCAAACTCATCTATTCTTTATAATCATTCTTAAAATAAATCAAATAAAACATTATTATTTTGAAAACCTAACCAAACTAATCCATCGTCTCTTTATGTTCAACCTCGAAATTTCATAATACTATATTTTAAAGTATCATAGTTTGAGTTTTTAAAAAAAATTGTTGATCACACCTGTAGGGAAATAATGATGTAATGTGGGCCTGCCAAAACTGGAATTGTTTTCAAGGATATTTTCTATTTAGTTTTTATATTTTTAATATTAATTCTAATTTTTTTTCCTTTATTTCAATTCCTATTTTTACTGCACTAGATATTTTTGGTTGTGATGGAAGGACTGTAGGGTTTGATGACTACCAAGGAATGTTTCGCATTCCTATAGGAGGATATGGAGAACCTACTCAATCAAAGGAGGATGATGAAAAATAAATCCAATATGCTCACACAACCATACCCAAGCTTTGAATACACAGAAACCCATATCCTGAACCTAGAGTTCAATAAGAATCACCCTGAGAAAAAAATCATGGATAATGAAATAGAGTTATATACGACTTCATAGGTTTCTTTTTATTCTAATAATGATGTCCTTAATTTTTTAGGTTCTGAATATGATGAAGAGGGAAACCTTGATAAATAAATTTAGTCATCCAAATAAAAATTAAACAAACATTAGTAAGAAGAAAAATAAGAATAAATAAAAGAAAACAAAACCTTAGCTAGTGGAATGTTATAATGCATCCAGAAAAAATAAGTATTGTAGTTAAAGAAAGAAAAAGGAAAAGGAAAAGGAAAAATCAAGGTATCCACACTCATCGTGGAATTTTTAGTAAATATTAGTGTTTTTCAAGAAGAGGAATAAGAACAAGTTTCACCCTACACTAACTAAACTGAAAAAAATAGCAATAATAGAAGAATGTGAATATATATAGGATGAACATGAACTGATCATTGAATAAATTCAATACAAGCACCAAATAGTTGATAAGTAATGTTTTAACCAAGTGTAGACTAATTTATAGATCATGTTAGAAAAACTCATAATATTTATATTATTTTCCCCACCTCTAAGTTCTATGCTAATTTAAAAGTGGATAAGTCAAGATAATCTCGGTGGATTTCAAAGTAAAAATTGGTTAAACATGGGATAGTTATCTCTATACCACACTCTAATAATCTAAACCATGTATGTTCATGCCAAATGACCATTAAAAAAGAATAATACTATAGGAGGAAACCTTGTTTTTAGTACCTTCTAGGATTTTATATTTATTAATTTCTAAGGAATTAATTTAATATTATTATTTAATATAAATTACCCCTATTATTTTTTAGAATTATTGGATGGGTATCCACTTTCAATTTATTTTTATTTTATTTTATATCCAAAATGGAAGCATTGGAAAAGAAAACGGTATGTAGAAGGAATAGAATCTGTAGGACCGGTACACATCATGAAACCAATACATATCCTGAAATCATCTAAATACACATTGTGTAATCAATACACATAATGAATCTAGTGCAGTTAGAAACTTTGAATCCATATTTTAAGAACCAATGACAAGGATAGTAACCAATTCAATTTCTTATACTATATTCCCCACTTTTATATGTTTTAGATATTTACTTTAAAATTGCATTCCAACACTTGATTATTTATTCAATAAAATGAACTAATATACATAAACTACCAAGGATAGTCACCCTACCATTAATTTGAATTTATTTTTCATAAATTTGAATGAGAAATTGGGAAAATAATTATTAGGGATGAAATTGTGGATTAGGATTTAACAAATAATGATTTTAGGATCATGTTAATCATTTTAAATGAATTTTTATCAAATTTTACCATGCTTTAAATTTATGATATTTTCATTAATTGGTTTAATTATTCATATTCATTTCAATGATTATTTGTCCCAAATATTCATCTCTTTCTTTACGCATCCTCTAAATTGATAATTTTCATTCCTTCTATAGTATATTTCTTGTGAAACTTGGGCATGATATCCTCTAGAACTTACTTTGCATCTTATCAAAGCTATGACTGGATAGAATAAATTTTAATATGATTGAGGTATATTTTTTTACACCTTATCCTGATACCGACCTTACAATAATCCATTTTAGAACCTATATAATCAAGGAAAATACTTTCTAGGAAATAACTGTGTTATAATCCTATCTTATCCATTGCTTCATTGCTCTAAATATTTTTGCATTATTATCAAAAATAAGAGTGGTGGAGATGGGAACTAGTGTAGGGGATGTATATTTTGTAATAAACTAGTTTGGGGGTAATTTTCATGAGTATTGGGGAATGAATATTCAATGTATTTATTACACACCCTCTATAAAGAAAATATAAAATAAATAAGTAAATAAAATGGGTTGTGTCTAGGGAAATTAAAAAAATCACTATTTCTTGAACAATGATTTTGTTATAACAATTACAAATAGTATCATGAGAAGATCATTTGGGGTTGGGTGGTGGTTGTGATATTATTTCCTATCACAAATTGTGAAAAATAATAGGAAAAAATAAAAGAGGGTCTTTTATTTACTACATGTCATTTATTTGTAATCCTACTCAGAGATAATGGGGGAAGAGGAGACTTTCATTGATCAAGTTTTCATTATCAAGAAAAGTACATTAGATACAAACCTCCTTTTTGATCCTTACTTGATTTACATAATTTAAATACCTTATTTAATCTATAGATTAATTTTATCCTAAATGGTGAATCCCTTATGAAAAATTGAGATTTTTTATTTATACGGTGGATATTCTAGATATCGTACAAGCCTACGGTAAGTGACATGTTATTAAGGTATGTGCGTCTTTTTATTTTTTCATACATTTATAATGTGTGGAAAAAATACTATGAGGTAAATTTCAAAGAGTTTTCATATTTATAATGAAACAAAAAATAAAATTTGATGAATAAAAAGGTGTATCTGTTTCAAAATAGGAAAAGTAAAATACATGGTTGATTTGTAATCTTAGAAAAATGAGGCATTGATAAATTTTCTATGTTTGATGATCGAATATTTACCTTTCTATATAAATTATTTTTTTATTGAAATTGAATTAGAAAAATTTTAAGGTGGATGCTCTTTGTAGTATGTTCAGATTTCATCCTTGATGAAAAGTATGAATTTATGCAGGAGTCTGATAAGTACATTTATTGTATACATTTTTATAATAAAATTCATTGATTCGGATGATTTTTATTGTTAATGAATTCCTATACACCTAATCTTTTCTTAATTATTTTCAAGATTCTATATGTTATGGGAGATGAGAAAAGGGGTTTGAATAAAAAAAATATATATCCACATAAATGAAGTTTTTTCATAAATAAGGATGATAATGGGGCACTTATAGGGCACCAAACTGAAGAACTGGGGAAAAATGAGGCTCTGGGAAATGAAAATTCACTTTACATGTCATCTAATTATTACACGTCATGAACCAGGGGAAGTCATGGAATAAATTAATGTCATGAAGTGGAAGAAACTAAAAATTCATGACACATGTGAAGATTACCTTAAAATCATGTAGGTCATGAATTTGGTGCCTGTGGTGCAACATTTACACATCGTGTAATCGCAAATCAGTGAGTAAAGTTCGAGACAGGCCAAAAACAGACATATTTGATTTATTTTATTATTTATAATTATTTTAATAGGACCCAAAAATGAACACCTTTGGACCCTTCTTTAATGACATTGATTGTTGTCAGATCCCATTTAGAGTCTATAAATAGAGGTCTAGGATGCTACTATGAGGGAGATCCCAGAAAGAAAATCTTAGAGCGAGAAGCTATGCTATGATGGGTCCTCACAAGTACTTCTATTTTTTCTCATTATTATTATTTTTCTTTCCATAACTCTTTTTCTCTCATCACTAGGATGATGTGGTAAACCCTCCTTATTCTAGGGATATATATTAGATGGGGAAAGGAGCAGTTAGATTTGTTTATTTTTCTTTATTCATATCATTGGATTGTCATAGTTTATTCAATCAATTTCCAATCATTTTATTTTACTTTTATCATGAACATTGGTATTTTAATTTGAAGGAGAATTATAATTGTTTCAACTAGATACCATGAACTAAGGCATGACCATTATAGAAATCTGGGTGACCAGGTTTAAAAATAACCTAGAGAAAAACTCCATTCAGTGAAGCCCTAAATTATTGGATCAAGGGAAATAGGGTATTTTCTTATCAAGGATGAGATACCATGACCATTGGATCTACCTCACCTCTACTTCGACACCCAACATGGATTAATCAATTTTTTTCAAAAATCCAATTTCACCTGAACCCTAAAACTACAAAAACTTGGTACACTTTCTAATATGATTTCTAACAAATAAATAAATCTGGTTCATTTTGATTATTCTTACTTTAAATTAATGAAAATCATATATTTTTCACACTTATTCTTAAAATAAATCAAATAAAACATTGTTATTTGAAAACTTAATCAAACTAATTCACCATATTTTTGGGTTCAACCACAGACATTCTTAATACTATATTTTAAAGGTGTATAGTTTTAGTTTTCAAAAAAAATTATTTTTATTATACCTATATAGAAATAATGAAGCCCTATGGTCTTGTCATTTATAGATCTTTGAATCAACTGAAGTATAAGATTCTTTATGAAATTATAGATTAGATAATGAAATTATACAATATCCTAAAAATTTTAGAATGTTCTATAATAAGAGAAGATTTCTCATATTTCTTTTAAACAATGACAAGATACACAGTGGAAATTATAAAGAAATGGGATACTATGTTGGTAAAAATCTTGGACACACCAATACAGATGATCCTCAATTTCAAAAAAATAAAATTTTTGAGAAAAAAAATTCAATAAGGCTGTTGATTATAAGAAATACAAGAAGGATAAGAAATCCACATGGAGGGATTTTTATGAATATAGTGATTATTAATATTTATAATTAGTATCTAAAATATCTAATCAAAAATACATCATGTGTTTCATGTATCATTCAAATGAGGTACATTCTTATAATTCTTCATAGCATGATTTTGAGTCTGAAAATAAAAATTTATCAGATGAATAGTTAAATTAATATTGTACCATGTTTTAAACTAATTAAAGAAGGTTTAAAAATAAAAATAAATACCTCAAAAAATTATATAACCAAATTTTTAATCAAAAGGATGCTTTAAAAAAAGAAAATTTTATATTTGAAAAAACAAGTTGAAAAAGTATACTTGATTATGTATTAAACATACTATAATAATTTAGAATCTATATAAAGAAGTTAAAAATATCAAAGATATAAAAACTGTTTTAACTAAGGGGGGGATCACCTAAACAAAATACTTGGTCAAAAATAACTAAAAAGAAAAAATGTTGGAATATAAAGTCAATGTGAAAGGCCCAAATTTTATAAAAACTATTTTCTTCAAAGTAATAAGAACAAAATTATCTATAAAGATTATTTTATACACTATATATAATTAGGAAATTATTCCAATATATATAATTTTAAAAATCCTTTTTTTATGATTTAAAAAAATTACTTAAAAAAAGGTTTTTCAAAATTCACTACTGGAATTTTAGGACAACACTAAAAAATTTTGTTATTCAATCTTTTTTAGATAATATTTTAGGACCCAAGAGTATTTGGGTTCCAAAAAGTCTTTTTTCTTTATTTTTCATTATAAATAACTATACACATAAACATAAATAAAAAATGGTTCATGGAATGTGGCTGTTAAAGGCATATGAGTGGATATTTCTCTAAATTTTTCTCACTATATATGATTGATGGAATATATATCACATGTGGTAAAAATTAAAAATGAAATATAATTAGTATTATATATATTGGAAATCCAAAATATATCTTCATCAATAAATTACTTTTAGTTGAAGTATTGAACCACAACCTGATAAGTATTTAACAGATGGTTATTTAGTTGTTTTTTATAACAATGCTTGCTCAGTTTTTAAGGAAAAATCGCTAAAATTTAGATCACCAAGAACATATAATGTCTATACATTATATATTAATTTTTTGTGATAAAAAAATGTAATTTTTTTTAATTTTAAAGTAAAAAACCCATGGATTTTGAATAAAAGGATTGTAAAATGTAATGTTTATTATTTGAAAATTTTATTCAAGAAAAATTTTATCTTTGATTTTCTTAATCTTAAATTAGATAAAATGAAACTATATGATGAATGTCAAATCGGAAAGAAACACAAGTCATCTTTTAAACCAATTAAATTGGTTTATACTTCAATACCTCTAGATATTATCCATATTGATCTATTCTAACCTACTATAATATCAATCCTTGTTGTAAATTCCTTTGTTAATGCATTAATTGATTATTTTTCAAGATTTACCTAGGTTTATTTCTTGAAATTTAAGATTGAATCATATTCTATCATTGATAATTTTTGTAACTTTATTAAATATTAAAAGTATTTAAAAATTATGACCATAAGAAGTGATCATGGAGAATAATTTTAGAATAATGAATTTAATTCATTATGTTCAAAACTTGGTTTTAAACCCACCTTTTTTGACCCCAGGGCACATCAATTTAATGGTATTGTTAAAAGGAGGAATAGTACCTTGCATGAAATTTCTAAAATAATGTTATGTGAAAAAAAACACACCTACTTATTTTTCAATTTAAGAAATTAACATATCAATTTATTTTATTAAGAGAGTTATAATAAGGCATATCTTAAAGAAAACACCCTATGAGTTATGGAATAATATAAATCTAGAGGTAGAATATGTCAAAGTGTTTGGATGTAAGGTTTATATTCTAAACAACAAGAATAATATTTGTAAATTTGATCCGAAATCTATTTAATGTATATTACTAGGTTATTCTAATAATTCCAAATCTTATAGAGATTTTAATAAAAAGTTCCAGGATTGTTAAAGATTCAACTCATGTTAAGTTTGATAAAAGTGATCTTTGTTATCACAAAATGGATTGAGTTTATGATTTGAGTAATTATATTGAGTTAATTAGACATGAACCTATTTTTAAAAATAAAAAAGGATTACAATTTTGAATTTATTTTTAGTGAATAAAATCATATAGGGGTTTATACTAGTGAAACAGAAAGTGTGCCACTTAGACAACCTAGAAACCTTAAAGGCCATCATTTAGATACAGTTATATATAGTTCAGATAAAGGTATTAGGATAATAGGAAATATAGGTAACCTTGTATAATTCTCTTTATTTTTATCCCATCCAGAATATATAATTATATAATAATATTTAGCTGATAAGAATTGGGTTTTAGAAATGAAAGAATAATTAAACCAGTTGAAGAGAAACAAGGTATGGGGATTACTTAATATACTATTTTACTATCCTTTTATTAGAAAAAAATGTAAATTTATTAACAAAAAAGGTTATCATGGTGTGATTACAAGAAATAAATCTATATTGGTTTCAAAAGTTCAACATCAAGAAGAATGAATAGTTATGAAGAGACCTTTCCCCTATAGCTATGTTTTATGAAATAAGAATCCTTCTAGAATATGAATATTATATGAATTTTAAATTATATCATATGGATGTTAAATATGAATTTATAAATTTATTTTTAATGGACGAATTTTATGTTCAAAAAACTCATAGTTTTGAATACCCTCATTTTTTAAACATATTAAAGCTATCTGTGGAATTAAATAAGAACCTAGGAAATGGTATGAAATATTAAGTTGTTTTATTTTATAAAATGGTTCTAATATGTGATTGGAATAACTTTGTATATTCAATAAAACATCATCAAGATATACTTTTCTTATGAAAATATTAGTTAATGATTTTATTTTTGGATCAATAATCTAAAATTTTTGTAATGATTTTTCAAAACTTATGACTAAATAATTTGAAATGAGTATAATTTGTGGGTTAAACTAGTTCCTTGGATTTCTAATTTATGAAAAATATTTTGAAATTATTTAATCCAAATAAAATATATTATTTATTTAACTAAAATACTTGTACTTGAAAATAGTAAGACTTATTCAACTCCTACGAGATCCAATATTATTCTTGACTTGGATGAAGCTGGAAAACTAGTTGATAACAACTTATTTAGAGGAATCATTGGAATTTTTATTTATCTTATTTTAATAAGCCTAGAAATTATTTTTTTATTATTCTTTTGTGAAAAAATTCAATCTAATAGAAAATAACCTCATTTAAATACTATTAATAAGATTTTGAGATATTTAAAACGAAATGTTTCCCTTTATATAATTTTTACAAAATAAACTTATTTTAATTTAATTTCATATTTGGATTCTTTTTCTTGTTTTAGACTATATAATAAGAGAACCTTAGTATACTATCACATTCTTGGTAAATACTTAGTATCATGTTCTAGTAAGAAATAACACTTTGTAGCACTGTCAACAACTAAAGTTGAATATATTATCACTGGAAGTTTTTGTGCACATGTGTTGTAGAGGAAACACACAACAAATAATTTTGAATTCAATTTTAATCATGTTTCAATAAATTTTCATAATAAATTTTCTATTAACATTTCAAAAAAAACAATAAACTTGTAATGTCTCGGCCTGGATGCCACTAAACCATTGTCCCGGGTCAGACCGCCACATTACCACAAGCACACCTCCTCATATTTTAGAGGCTATCAAATATTATAAGGGGTATAAATATAACTATGAGGATATTATACCCCCATATCAGTGTGCACAACTTGAAGTAAATAACTCAATATCATACACATTTGAGTTAGTGGAAAAAATAAATACACTAGATCATGTTATAAAAAACAAAACGAAATAAAGTCCCAAAATACCAAGTCATATATACAACCAACCTCTAGTTGGGATGGCTACAAAACATAACAAAATAAAAAGAATATAAAAAATTCTCCCCAACATCACCTATTCAAACCCATATGGTCCTCTAAAACCACCCAATCAATCTTTCTCAACCAAATAAAACTTAGCATGTGCCTCATCCCAAACCTAGGCATGGAATAGACATGTTAGAGATGCTCTTGTACCCAAGTGATATGGTGGCTCAAGCAAGGTATGAGTAAAACTATGTAGGCCACTACTAATGGTGTCTAAGAAAAAAAATTATCCATATAAACAGTTTATATTTATAAATAATTGAATAAATAAATAGTACAAAAAAGAGATTCAAATCAATGAATAGAACAACTCATCTATTATCCCTAGGACTAAGGGTTATAATGTTTCACCCAGACCAACCAATCCTGAAATGACCTAAACTAGTCCTATAAAGTGTAACATAGGAGGTACATAATAAAAATATCAAGGAAAATTTGTCCACGTTTCATTCGAATCGGGGAAGTATAAAACCTACACTCACAGTACCCATCTAGTGTACCTGAGCCATCAATGTCTAGAATATATATCTGGAATCTAAATAAAATATTAACATCAAAATCAATCATGTAAATAACCTCCATACAAAACCTAACAACATACTAAACTATCAGTACCGATATCAATCCATCAAAAAACATTACAGTAGTTCCTAAAACCTTAGTCCAACATCCATCTATACATAACATTAGTGGTTCCTATAATACCAGTCTGGCCCAGCCCAAAGAGGAAGAGCATCAGTCCAATGTCTCATTCCACATGGTATACCATGATATCCCATACCATCCAGTCTATCTATTTAAACAAGGAGTATACTATCAGTGTCTAGAGCCTCAGTCTTACACATTATCCATATTATACTACCCATTCCTGAAACATCATTACAAAACCTAAACCATTCAACAATTTTATAAATACTAATCTCAACTTCATGACTATACAAAACATTTTGGAAAAATACAAAAACACTTTTTAAACCATTAATACTTACTAAGGTTCATATGGGCCTTCAAAAATAAAACATGCCTCAACAAATCCCAATACGTTCCACATTACAAAAGAAACTAAAAGAAACACCCTCATTATACATTCCAGAACTACCCTTTTAAAACATAGTTCTTTAACTTTGAAAGAAAAACAATGTAAAAGGCCCGTATTTCCATTAAAACCATTATAAGAGCTCTTAATAAATTTTATCTAAATAGGAAATCATAGTACCATTTCAAATACCCATTTTAAATCCATTTATAAACACCCTTTTATAAACCACTTGGAGTTCAACACTTCATTTTTAAACAATAATCATTTCAAAGCATGGATTTCCCCTTTAACACCCAAAACTAGGTCAAAAACCCAATACACACATTTAAAACCATTTAAAAAATATCATAGAAATTTTTATAAAATATTAATACAAAAAATAATTCCAAATAAACCCTTTACAACCTCACTTTACCCTCTACATAAAATGTCTCACCCCATTGGAAACCATACGTTCGATCTTATAACCATTCATGAATCCAAAAAGTTACATGGAAGGTCTAAGGTTTTAATCCAAGGACAAAACCAAATTACTTATTCCAAGAAAGAAATCACACAACACATATATTTAAGTAACATAATATATACACATGAAAATAAATTAAAAAGTCTATGGGTAAATATCTAGGACTACCTACCACATCAATGAAGCCTTATAAAAGAATTCCAAAATAGTGTGGACATTCCAAGCCCTGTCCAAGAATTTTCCAAACCACTTGGCACCCAAACAATCTCTTCATGATCACCCATGATCTAATATTACAAAAAAATTAAAATTTAATTAATTATACCAATTCTAATTAATTATTAACCAAAACCCATCTTGGCATAATTCTAGAAAACATATCGGGTCATCGTGTTGCACCAAAACCGAAGACAACCACTCACTAAAGACTTGTGGTATAAATCCTACCCCATTACAGAAAAATACCTAAGAGTATATACCATTTCAAAAAATAATTAAATGAATACATTTGGTATAACAAAATAAAATTCACCATGGTCACATGCCTTGATGAAACTCTATTCAATGATGTGAGGAAACCATCTTGGGTTCTCTTCTACCCAATTCACCCAAAATCCCTATGATATACAGATGATCCCACGATGCTCTATGGGAATCCTCAACAAAACCTAAATCTATAAAGTTATAAGGAAATAATGGGTAGAAGGATGAAATACCCTATAGGATAAATATTACCTCAAAACAGCATGGAATCTCCACTAGAACACCTCCTTGGTGAGGCTTAAATAAGGGAGGAAGGGAGGAGAAGCACTCGTCTAGTTTGTGCATTCAAGGGGGGGAGAAAAAGGGAGGATAACATAAAATCCCATAGAGGAGAAATGATAAAAACACAATATAAATAATATTTGGGGAAGCTATAGAGTTTTTTTGCATGACTTACCGAAATGTGCACTAACTGTAAGGTTAGATCTATCCAAGGACAACCCACTCATATAGTTTGGTTGCAGAGTTTCAAAATTGTACACCAACCATATGCAACCCACTAGTCCTATCTTCTATAGGGTGCATGGTTTTTCTAATATCGGGCACAACCCATGCATCATGCCTCTGACCCTCCTCAACATCAAACATTTTCTCCTTCTTCTGTCCATGGTTTACCTCAAACCATAATCTAACTATGAAACTCAATCATTAGTAGTTAAAAGTGAACTAAAAATCCTTCTGATCATCATGGTGTCTCATGGTTTCTCCTAAACCATGCACATAAAACTATTCACCATTTTGAGAAAACTCCAAAACTCAAAAAACATAACACATAGCCTCTGAAGCTGAATTAAAAACTTAGGATACAACCCGAACATCCTTCCATATCTTAAAACACATCTTTGATACATACCCACTCTCAACATCTCATTATAAATATTGATTCAAAATTCAATCCATATGGTAAAAAAAATTCAAAACCCTTCATAAATTTTCAATATATCCAAATATAAGATCTTACAAGCTCCCCGTCATAATACTTCTCATCCTTGAGAAGCCTCAGTGGTCATCCATCTATGCCACCCAAACTCTCTATCACCATATTTTATCAACAGACTCATTCAGATTTTTATAGCCCAAAACACTATCAAGGAACAACCTCCAACTTAAGGCCCTCAACCCACTAAAAATCTGAGCTATCACCTATTACCAAAACAAGAACACCATGAGGTCACATAACTAATCCCTTCCAACAAAAAAATTGGATACTAAATCACTCAAGCATTCATCAAGATATGGTGTTCCCCACTATAATATCCACTTATACACACAAACATTGGATACTTAACACTATTTCCATTATGAAATCCCAACCAAAACTAAACTCAAACTCCGACAACATACTCATCATGGCTCCCAACCTACCGTGCCCCAATAACTATGAGAATGCCAAAAATTATTAACCATTGTCCTCATCAAAACCATATAGAGTAGGTGCACATCTAACATCCATGAATAAATGGATAAAAAACTAGATTTTACCTCAAAAGCCTAATTCGAACAATATATGCACCCTTCATTACAAAAATTACAAATCAGTCGTTCCTTGGAACCTTCTGCACCCATATTGTACACCAACCCCATCCGAACTATCCTTGATCGACTCGTCCTAAAAACACCTAGCTCTAACTACCAATCTGTCACTATCTCTTATGATCATTATTCTCTTACACTCGGAGAAATTCCATAACCACCAAAACATACCTACTAGAGTCCATACATGAACCACTTTCTAGAATAACCTCATGCCTGAAGCCAAATGCTCGGCTTGATCATCTGCCACAACTGATTTCCTATAGGAATTCCCATGGGATTTAATCACACACCTCATATTTCTTCATAGACATCACAATGACACCAAAACCAATCCATGGCTAGTCCAACACAGTTGTGACCCTTACAACATGAGGGTCACACCTCCACATCTAATAAATCACTCCCACTATAGGAGTTTCATCATCACTAACTAACCCAAAAAACCTTAACCTCTTTATCTCATGCTCTAACCATTTCTAACCTATGAATAAGACATGATGTTCCCACCCTCACCTGATAGACCAAACTAAATATAAACTATCACCCATTCTCGGCATCTGAGAATGTTACCCATGTTATTTTTTGACATCCAGTCCATTATAGGGACCTCACAAACCGATGGTCGATGGTGCGCCTCCCACCATATGGCTCAATAGGAACAACTCCATGAGTGCAGCTCCAGGGTGACCCCTCATGAAACTAAAAAAATAAATTTAAATATATAAGCATATATCCATTTCTCTCTCAACATACCCAAGGTGATTTTAAGATATTGGGAATGATCGTCACTAACATAGACTATGCTAAGATTTAATCAAGAAATACCACCACCACACATCCATTTACAATGTCACATTTAACTATAGGGACATAAAAACATGTAAAAGACCTGGTCCTCCCAACTTGAAAGAATCTCATCACAACCATGAGGGTTCTCAGCCTACTCACAACGGTTTGTTGTACTCAAGCACCTCATGTGTATGCTCATTTAATGTCTGATACTAAAATAAAATAACAAAACATGACACCACCAACTCATCCCTCCAAGATCCCATTAACATTTAACCATCACACACACTCTTGTGTAACCCCACCACATAACCTGGTTCTAACTCTAATGAGTAATTATTTACGAATCCTCTACTCACAATCCTTATCCACTAGCCATGCCTATCTCGTATGACTATTTCAACAATTTTAGAGCACCCTTGGTGCTTTAAAAAACTAAAATAAAATCACTAAACCACAACCAGTTTCACAACCACTCAATACATGAGTGTCATTCAAAAGTTACACTATATTCATGCACGCTCTCAATGTGTTCCGGGAGATACATCCCGAGCTAACCGGGTCAGGTAGCAAACTGGTCCTGCCCTCAAGGACCCCATGTTCCATTGACGTACCAGCAATCCAAGTATTTTCCATATCAAGAAAATAGAACACCTCTAGTTTCCTTATACCAAACACAATATCGTATGTGTTGTCTCAACCCAAAGAAAAATCTTCCACCTGAACCCACATTTTCCCAGGAACCTATTATGATCCCAATCCAACTCATAACCACCAGGAACAACCCTACTAAACAACCATTACCTGGGATAGGCACCTAAATTAACCTTTCCTTTCATAAACTGACCACAAGGTTGAAACCCCAGTGTTCAACTTGTCTTACTCAAAAACCAAGGCATCTTATGTTTCAAAACCCCATTAAAGACTACACCATTCATGCATTGTTTTCAAAAGTCCAAATCAACCATCTTTATAAAAAATTCCCAAAAATCACACATAACCTAGATGACCTCTATCTTGGTTCACCCTTAAAGGCCACACAATACCCTCCCCAAAACTAGAGTCACATCAAAAGGTCACTAGGTCTAACCAACCAAGGTCTACACCATCCCAAAAAAGGCCATAACTCATGGGTAATCAAACATACACATGTCTCATCATCACACAACATCAGCAAGTCAAAATTACCTCCTCTAGGGTCTCAAATCAGAAATATTTCATATACCAACAAACTTCCCCCAACTAGGTCACCCATCCTCTCCAAGAATATTCACATCAGATCACTCCCGAGAGGACCTGTACATGCCAGTGATCCCAAAAAACACAAACACTAGTTCCAATGGTGCAATACTTATACCACACAGATCCACCAGGGTTATTGTACCAACTATACACAAGGACCACATTGGCCTTATCATCGATCATCTTACTATAGATCTACATAACATTTTGTAAAAAAGAAAATCCATAAAAGCACACAGTAGCAGACCTATAATATATGGATCTTATGTACCAAACATGATGCATGAGATGAATCTATCCTTTATAGTCCAAGATCTACATCCAAATCACAAGATTCCTTCCAATGGTCTAAGAAACATAAATCCATTATAATTCATCAAACCCAAACAAAATGTGAGTCACTCAAAGAGAAAATCACCTATAACTATAACATCGCAAATCTTTAATATCAATCCCATCCCATGGTAACATGTACTTCCTATCGGAATAGGTGGTCACGATGCACAAGCCCGGTTTCCATCCCAAGATCTGACACATTTCTATATCTCTAATCTAATAAACCCTAAGAAGTAAAATATTATGAAAGTAAATACCTATGATACCACTTTGTAACATCCTATCCTAGATGCCACTAAACTGGTTTCTTGAGCTAGACTACCACATGACCTCAAGAACACCTCCTCATATGCTAGAGGATTTCAACTAGCAGTAGGGTCTAAATGGAACTTTGAGGAGACTATACCTCTATATTAGTGTGCACAACTAGAAGTAAATAATCCAATATCCTACACATCAAAGTAATAGGAAAGAATAAATATACTATATCATTCCATAATAAAATGAAATGAAATAAAATACCAAATGACCATGTCATACATACAACTAAACACCCACTGAGTCAGCTGCATAACATACCAAAATAATAGAACTATAAAAAGACTCCACAACATCATCGATCCAAACCCATCTGATTATCTAATGCCACTTGAGCAATCTGGATCAACCAAACAATACTCAATGTGGGCCTCATGCCAAACTGGTGTATATAATAAACATGTGATAGATGATTGGGTGCCCAAGTGTAATAGTGATCCAAGCAGGGTGTGAGTACAACTTAGTACCCCACCACTAATGATGTCTAAGGGAAACATAGTTATATAAATAGTGTATTCTGATAAACAATGGAATAAATAAATAGTATGGAAAATAGATACATGTCAAGAAACATAATAGCTCATCTAGTATCTCCCAGAAAAAGGATTATAAGGTAAAACCCAGACCAATGAAACATGAAACAACCTAAAATAGCCCTCCAAATCATAATATAGGATGTATATATGGTAATTGTCAAGGAAAACATGTTCACGCTTTATTATACTCAAGGGAGTATAAAACCTACACACATGATAACCATCCAATTTACCTAAGACAACAGTTTCTAAAATGTATGTTTTTTATATAAATCAAATATCAACTTCAAAATAAATTATGGCTAGAACCTTCACCCAGCACTTAACCAGACACTAAATTATCGGTACTGATACTAAACATTGGGTCTATAAACCCATCACAAAACATAATAGTAGTGACCAAAACCTTAGTCCAGTATCCATATATACATAATATTGTTGGTACCTAGAATATCAGTTTAGACTAGCCCAAGGAGGAGTATCATCAGTCCAATGTCCCATTCTAATGGTATACCATCATCACCCAGTGCATCCGTCTAGTTATTTAACACTGAAGTATACTATCAGTGTCCAAATCCTTAGTCTAATACCTTACCCAGAGTATACTACCCATTCCAAAAGCATAATTATAACAACTAAATCAATCTATAGTTTATTAAATACTAAGATTAACAACATTACAATAACAACCCGAGTTTTTATGAATTAATTTTTTTTAGAATAATTAAACTTCATTGATGTCTTTCATTGAATCGCATACCAAGTTATGAATTATTTATATGAAACACAAAGTTAATATTGCACTACACACAACACTTAGATTATATTTTTTTACATGAAACTATATTTTTTCCTTGTGTTACACATAATGTCATATTTCATGGATATATTGCATTACATTCAAGATCGAGTTTTACCAAAATAAAATTTACTATTAATTTTATTAAAATATTATTATAGTAATCAGATTTCCATTGGAATGTAAGATTTGAATAAAATGAACTAAATTATGAAACTATGGTTCAAACATGTTTATAAAATCATTTTTTTGGTTATCAATTAATTATAAATGAAAATAAAAACCAATTTAATATAAAGGATGTGTTTTTATTTAAAAACTATTTTCATTACCAAAAATATATTTTATCATAATAAATTAAAACAATCACCATTATTGAGAGATATTAATGAGATTTATATTTTATAAATTAAAAAAAATCACATGCCTCTAATAAGTTTGATAGGAATAAAATAAAAACAAATACAACTTTAAACATAAAAAGTTGTGTTTTTATAAAATAAAATCTCACCACCTTTTAATGGAATACTTCTTTTAAATATAATTTTCAAAACATTTATAAATTAAATTTGACCAAATAAACTTCATTTTTGAAATAGTAATATCAAAACTATCTTAGGGTAGATTGTTGGTATTTATGTGAGAAGTTTCATTTTTTTATGACTATTGAAAAATACTAAATTATAATTGAAAACAGAATTTACATCTAAATAATTTAAATAGTTAAATTTTATTTTGAATTGATTTTAAAGTCAAAATAGTTCAATTAATCATATATTAGTTCAATTAAATTCATTTGAATCATTTTTATATTGAATATAGATATAAAAACATAGTAAACTTTTGAAAAAAAATTACATTAAAAACTCACTTTCTCATCACATAAATGGGATTGATTTTAAATTTATTTCTTCCAATTGTTTGATTTTAGTTTAGAAAAATTGATTCCATATTTTTCATTGGTAAAATTTATAATTATAATAAGTTAAACTTATTTTTTTACCAAAATAATTATTGAAATAAATTAAAATTAATTACAATGATTAAGTTAAAAATGAGCTTACTTAATGACTAAACTTAGAATATAAAGTGTAAAAATGACCCTACACTTGTAAAAACCCCATTTTATGGCCATATTTAGACATTAAAACTTCATGGATATAATTTTATATGTTATGTAATTCTATTTTTTGGTAAAAACTTGAGGAGAAAATAATTCTTTTCAAAAATTCTAAGTGTGTCATTTCCCCCACTTATAAAAGGCCATCGTCTATCCCCATTAGTTATGCCTCTTAGGCCCTTTGGATAGAACAAAAACTTTAAAAATAATCTCTAAAATCCCTCAAATAATAAAATAAGCCTATAATTGGGAATAAATCAAACCAAGTATGTTTTTTGGTATAAACCAAAAATCATTTCCCAAAAATAGGTAATGTTCTTAAACAAGAACTTTTGTTTTATTTCTTTCTACACTCCTTAAATTATTATTATATATTGATTATATATTTACCTAAGTATCATAAATATTTTTAGATATTTTTATGTTAATTTTATGAATTAAAACATCACATACTTCTATCAAATGGGATATGAAATCATTGTTCATGTGTACGACGTACTACCGCTTCACGAATCGATGTCATTCATTCTTCCATTACTACCTATCATGATTAAGAATAATGATTTAAATAATATTTTTATATTATATATAAGATATTTATGCTATATTTATGATTATTTAATTATTATATAACACTTATCTTCATGTTTTCCATTTTGTAGGAATATGATAGCTTCGTTTGTGGACGTGTGGACTACGACCTATTCAAATAGATGTGATTCATTCACACATTACATAGAATTTATTAAGGATTGGTTTAATAAAAATATGTTATATATATGACATATTAATTATACTTTAAATATAATATGTATATATATAAATTAATTTTCCTTCTTTAAAAATATGACAAGAAAATGGAAACATCGTTCATGCGTACGTACGGCCAACCGTCGCCATGAACGGTGTATTTCATTTCATATTTCTATATTATATAGATTATTATAAATAATTATATACTGAATATATGTGATATTTATATAATTTTTTAAAATATTTCAATAAATAAATCCAGATCTATTTAAGATGATAAAAAACAACAAGTCAAAACATATATGAAAAACTAAGCGGTTATTACCTAAAACGCAAGTTAAACATGAAATTGTTAATGAAAGGGTATTATAAAGTAATGATAAAAAACATATATGGTATTTTATATAACAATATGGTTCTTTGGTAGATTTATAATATTTTTATACTTATTTTACACTATTTTTCAACATTTACGATGGAATTCAAGACTTAAGGTAAAGGGATTTCTAGTCTCAATTTAATTTCTATGAAACTTATGCATTATTCACCACACATTTCTTTTGAATGGTGTATATAATAACCATTAATGTATTATATTATTTTTATACTTAAATTTATGGTTATTTACATATCCATTATATGATCTCAATTTTATGGGTTCTATGGTTAAAATGTTACCAAATCAGTAAGGTAATTTTCTCTCAATTTACCTTCTTTAAGACATATGTTATGTTATGAACCTAAATTATTTTATTATGTTTATATAATTCCCATTATCATGTTATATAATGAATATATTTATTTTCATGATATTTTAATATTCATGTAATTTTATTCTTTTATAATAATTTTGATTCAAAGTTACCAAAGTGGTAAGAGTTTATTTCCACAATCTCATCATTTATTAGGATTTTTTATGATTATACTTAAATTGATGAAATATTATGATTCATATCTCAATAATTCTCATAAATGTTTTTCTAATATGTTTATTCATGTAAAATTCAGTTAATGGTACAATGTTTTCCACTCTTTGGTACTTAAGATAATTAAGAATTATTTTTGAAAAAATTCCTTTAATTCTCTCTTCAATCAGAAATATATTTTATTTCAAAACTATGTTTTCCAAATATGTATTAAAAAATGTTATACTGTTGTCCTAAGATTTATAAAAATTCATTTTTACCCATGTTTTACTTTTCTTACAAAATGGTTTTAAAAGGAATCTTCCTGTCATTTTCTAATCAAGGTACCATTCAATGCTTTGTACGTTACAAAAAAATGTTCAGCATGCACAGATTTATCCATCGTCATGAGAGACATTTATTTTAAGCTTCATTTGAAAGTTTAAAATATTATTTTTAAATAAAATTATCTTCCTAATACTATGGAAATTATTATTTTTTTGTGCTTTTCAAAGAAAATGGTTTCTAAAAATGTTTTATGTTTTCTTAAAAAGTATTTTCCAAAATGGGAAATATATTTTCCATAAGAAATGTTTAAAATGGTATTTAAAAATTATTTTCCATATAATATTTCATAATTTTATATAGTTAATGATTTAATAGGAATATGATACAATAAAACCATTCTTATTTTTTATTTTAATTGTTTATTTTTAAGATGACAAGTTTCTTATAAAACCCACTTCTTTTCATGGGTATTCTATGATAAATTGATTATAAAACCTATATATTTTCAATATGTTATAATATGATGAAAATTTTATGATATCCATTTAATTTAATGGGTTATGATATCATTTTTATGAAACCCATCTCTTTTTATGGGTCATGATATGATGAATGTTCTCTTATCATATAAATCACAAATTATTGACTTTATTAGGTGATGGTGGGACCTATATATCCCTCCAATGCATTGTGTAATGATAAATTTTATATTAGATTGGAGGGTACATAGGTTGAATTCCAATCATGAAAACAAGAGGCTACATAGGTTATAACCGAAACCTAAAAAATTAAAAGGTACACAAGTTATAGCACAATCCTGAAAACAAGAGGGTACATGGGTTATGGCCCAAGCCTAAAAAAAGAGTCTACATGTGTTGTATTTCAAGACTAAAAATGTGGGTACATAGGTTGCATCCCAAGCCTAAAAAAAGAGGGTGCATGGATTGTATCCCAGTCCTAAAAAATAAGAGGGTATGTGGGTTGTAGCCCAAGTACAAAAACAAGAGGGTACACGAGTGGTAGATGAATCCAAAAAATAGGAGGGTACATGTGTTTTAGAATAAGCCTAAAGTAGGATCATGGGAGATTATCCCAAGCCTAACATGTTATGAAGATATTTTTAAGTATACTTGAAATAATATTTTTTATGATTATGTGTATTCCATAATTTTTTGTCTTATTTCTTTATTATTCTCCCACGGATTATGCTCTTGATTTCATTAAGATTCATGTATTGCAAACTTACAATAATTATTCCATGATTCATGATTATGATCTTTGATATATAGGGTATAATCTTTAAATTTTATTTTCATGTTCTCCTTTTGTTCATGTTATGATTATATATCTCTTTTATTTACCCTTATTGGGAATCTGAGCTGACCATATATTATGTTTTTCTATCCCCAGGTTATAAAGAAAAGTTTTAGATAGGATTACTAAAGGGGGAGATATGTATAAGATATGTTGAAGTTCCATTACCAAATTAGAAGAATTTTTTACATTTTTTCAAAGACACCAAACTATTACAGTACTTGAGCATGTACTTTTTTAATGTTCTGAATATTTAACTAAATTGATGTAATATCCATGCATGTTAATCCAAGGCTTCTATAGTTGATATCAAAGGAAAGGTTTAGTCAACCTTTTTAAACTAGGATAATAAAACCTTAGTGAGATCCCTATGGATATTTCTAAATATTTTTCTAGGGTTGTCTATAAGGATAAGTATAAGTATGATCAAAGTTTAGGAAAAGGTCCTAGATTTTGGTAAAGGATAGAGCAAGTGGTTTTCTAAAAACAAATCCATGTTTGCATACTATAATTGGATGTGGATCTGGCATAGATGTATATAGGGGTAATGTAATACCCCGATATTATATTAGAATTATTATTTTTAATTTCTTTGATGTCTTTTTTTGTACGCTTCACCAAGATTAGCCTGCGTTATACGCAACACCATATTATCTTGTAGTATACACAACACTATTCTTGGTTTGTGATGCGCACAATTTCAAGTTCTTTCGAATAAAATTTATTTTATACAACACCAAGTATAGATTTTGATCAATATAAAACTGAACTATATTTTGAGTATGTTATATGCAACACCAAACGAAGATTTCCCTACATGCAACCCTGACTTGGCTTGCATTACACGCAAAAGCGACCTTCCTCGATAGCGTGTGTTGTACGCAATACCGAGTTTCACTAAATGAAATATTATTATAATATTATTATGAACTAGCTGTTATGAATAGTATTAACTACATTTTGAATTTTATAACATTATCATTCATCTTACACATTTTCTATATCATGGTATGAGAATAAAATAAATTTTTCAGGTAAAATAAGTATTTTTCAAAAAATACAGTTTTTCCGCCTTTTGATGTTGCACACATTTTTAACAATTTTATAAGTTCAATTTTAAAAAATAAACTTCCTCTTGTGAATCAGGATATAAAAATTTATGTTGGATAAAGTTTTGATATTTTTCTGATAACGTTCATAATTTGATGAATAGTAAAAATACGCTAAATTTAATTTAAATGCAAATTTTTTCATTGAGATAATTTATACGGTTAAATTATAATATTTAATGGTTTTAAAGTATAAATATAATATATTTTTACCATTTAATATAATTTAAGTCATTTTCATTAATTCTACATTGAATTCATAGGTAAAAACATTTCAATCTTTAGCATTGTTTTAAATAAAAAACCATTTTTTCGACAACGGGGTTAATTTTAAATTAATTACTACATCTTCTGTGTCATGAATTTAGAAAAATGAATTCCATATTTGGAATAATTAGGTCCAAATTATGTTAATAGGATACTTCTTATTTTTGGGCATTATGAATAGTAACTACGGTAAATTTTATTTACCACAGTTAAAGGTAAATCAGTCAATTAAGAGTAACAATAATATTATAAAATTACCCTAAAACCTTCCAAAATTCTATTTTATGAATAAAAGTCGACCCATATCACCTAAGGGTCAGAATAGATTCATTTCATGTACTTTTGACCATGAAAATGATGTAATTAATATTAAAACCAAAGAACGTGACAACATGTCACTCTCTTATATCTTATAAGTTTAATAATTTTAATTTCGTGATAAACATCATAAAACATATAACCTAAATAGTATAAAGATATATAATACATTTATATACCTCATTAGAATTTATTTAGAATTTTTAGGGATTAAATTATTATCATTAATGATGACACAATAGTGATGTAGAAATTATTTTATTGATTGAAATATCAAATAAATGGTTTTAAAAGTATTAAAATAAATATTATATGAACTATTTAATGATATCCACGAATTTTCTAGTCAAATATGGCATGTTATTAATCTATTAAGTATTTTTTTCGAATATATCCTCTCTATGGATTTTATTTAAATTTAAATAAATGAATAGTGTCAAAATGGGTACTATTGTTATTTTATAAAAATAACATATTATTAAATTGTTTAAAACCCCCAAAAATATTTAAAAATTATAAATTAAAATTTATATGGTCTATAATTTCATAAATTACCCAATTATAGACAATTAACAACACATAAGTAATTATTTATAACAATTTCAAATTTAGAATATTATTACCACAAATAAAATTAAATGGATTAAATAAGGATAAATCATGTTAATAAGGTATAAAATAAATTCCAAACATGTATAAATTTTATTTTTTGATGATATTATAACCCTATCACATCTTATATTTTAATTGAGTAATTTTTGGAGGTTTTTAAGATAGTTTTGAATTTATTATAAATTAATATTTTTGAGGTTTCCAAAAGTGCCCCTCTCCTCCCTTATAAAAGGGCACCTCCTCCCTCTCCTCTTCACAACATTTTGATCATTCAATCTCAGACAAACCCTATCCATTTATCTTATCCACTTCTCGAGAAACCTACTAGAGGTCCTGGTATTCTTCAAAGACCAACTTTAGTGCCCTAGGAGGAGGTTAAGAAGAGGCACATCGAGAAAGAGGTAATATCCTTTATCGATTCTTTCAAATTTATTTATTTTTCTACTTCCACTTCTTTATTTGTTTAATTATAAAGTAATAACATCAATATAACTCATATACTGATATGTTATTATAAATATTACACAAACCTATTTCACCATCTATCCATCCTACAAAAAAATGAAATCATCGTGTGTGCGTACGTACGGCTTACCGTCTCCACGCCGTGGTGTAATCTGTTTTTGCAACACCACCTTACTTGGATGGGTATAATGGTGGAAATAATAACTATATGTGATTATTATAACAAGATACAAATTATGAGATATTATATCATCCACTAAAATTCCATTCAATAATTATGGGAATGATATCATCACTCGTGTGTACGTACGGATTACTGTCACCATGATGCGATGAGATTCATTCTCCATGTTAACCATTCAAGAATGATAAAAAATTATATATAATAAATAATAATTAAATATATGAAATAATAATGCTACTAGATTTATGTATATGTGTGTCTGTGTGTGTGTGTGTGTGTGTGTGTCTTTCTGTCTGTCTGTCTGTCATCTACTTACTTCTATTCAATTCAATAAGGAAATGAAAACAACGTTCATGCGTATGTACGGCCGACAGTCTCCATGAACGGTGTATGTAATTTCATTTATCTATCTATTATAAATATATATACTGAATATATATGATATATAAATCATGTTTTACATTATGTAAGTAAGTAAATCATTATATAAGTAATAATAATATCAAGAACAACAAGTCCAAACCTGTATGATAAATGATGCGATTATTACCCAAAATGTTGCTTTAACATGAAATTGACAAATCAACGGGTAATATAAAGACCTAAGTGAATAATATATGATATAATAAATATTATTATGGCTCTATTACAAGTTTATAATGTGTTTAAACCCACTATAAAGGAGTTTCAGACACGTACGGAATAAATTGGACCTAAGTTAAGGGATTATTTCGTCTCACTTTTATTTCTGTGAGACATATGCCTTAATCACCACATATTTATTTTGTATGGTTTTTATTCTTCCCATGAATGTTTTATGATTTTTATTATGAAGGATATTATGTTTAAATATGCATGTAATTTTCTTTATTTTATGACACGTATGATTCCACCGATTATAAATTATAAGGGATAATTATTCCAATCTCATTCTTATCCGGGATTGTTTATTCAAAAGTATTTATTGGGGTTATGTTTATCATCCATGTCTATGTTTTCTAAAAATGTTTTCATAAAATGTTTATTATTCTTCCATTTATGTTTAAAGTCATTTTTACTCTTTTATGACTTTTACCATATGGTATGTAATGAATCATTCTTTTATTCACCATACGAGGTACTTTTTTAATTTTCTGACAAAAGTACGAGAATAATGTTTTTTAACTTATATGGAATGAATGGATTTTTATGGTTCCATAATGCCTTATTTTCATGAATCTTCCGGTACAAGATTTCATGATTATTTTCAACAAAATCCTTTTCTTTTAAAATTTCATGTCATTTTGAGAAAAGAAAATGATTTTGAAGAAGAAAGGATATTTTCCTCAAGAATTCATTTGAAGTGTTTTATCAAAACTATTTTCCATCTAAGATGACATTATTTAGTATGTTTATGTTTCAAGTATAAATTCTCTATTATTTACATGATTTTATTTTTCTTATTATGAAATGATATCAATTTGTTTTATATGGATTATGTTATGATGGGATTATGTTTATGAAACCCATTTTATTCTTTGAGTTATGATGAATGATTTATGTTTATTTTGTGGAACATGAAAGAATGATTTCATTATGCGATGGGTGGGACATATATCTCCCTTAAATTCATTGGGTAAAGATTTATATCTCATCATATAGGCATGGCTAGAATGGCAAGTGAATCTGGTTCAGTAATACAGGGCTGGAATGGACAGTAAACTCTGTTCCATAATGGACTTTGTCCACTATGATGGTCTTGGTAGCAATGCCTTGGCTGCTATGGAAATCGTATCATGTGCTTAATGGTTTTCCAAAATTCCATGTTTTATTCCCATGACATTTTATCATTATTAATGTTCCTTTATGATATATTCCTTATTTACTTCCAAGATTTATGTCATTACTCATGTTTTATGTTCATGTATTTACGATCAAATGTTTATGGATTGTTTTTAAGTTATCCATGTTTACCCTTACTGAGCATTTGAGCTCACCATTTTTATTTTTATTTTTTCAGGATATAAATAAAGGTTTTAAGTAAGAAAACAAAAGGGGAAGATATTTATGGGAGATGTTGAAGATCTTTCGCCATGATTAGAAGATTTTGTTCTGAGTTTCCAAAGACACTAAACTAACATGGTCTTTTGGTGTCTCTTTTTGTCATGTATTTAGTTTTCCGCAAAAGTAATGTAATGTCTATATACTTCAGCCTTCAGGTCACTACAGTTGGTATCAGAGTGAAGGTTTAGTCAAACTTCGGAAACTAGGATGTGAAAACTTTACTGATATCCCTATAGATATTTCTAATGTATGTATAGGTATGTCCCTAAGGTTTAGTATAACTATAGGTCACAGTCCTAGAATTATGTTTACGATCATGAATAACCTAGGATGAACCTAAGGTGTCATGGATTAAATAATGTGTGATAAGTTAGACTTTTTATGATTATGTGGTTCCTCGTTATTTTAACTGTTTCTTACACAATGGTTTTTGGTTTTAGTAAATGGATGGAACCAGAAGGAATTGGGTCAACATTGAATCCAATTGAAAAATTGGTGACTATGAGAAACGAAATTGCGTAATTCCTATAAAGAAAGATATTTTGATTATGTTGAATCATTCATCGTGATATATGATTAACAAGGTGAACTTTAGTGGTATTCCTAATTCATCAAATAAGAGGAAGATGGACTTTTATGCATGTTCGCATGGTGAGGAGCATAAAGAAATGAAGATTGAGATTTCTAGAGAAGGGAAGAAGAACCTTGATGATTACATCAAATGGAGGAGAATATGTTATCTTTGTGGGGATAAGGGTCATAGAGTGAAATAATGTTATGGAATTCAATGTCTTATCTGTGGAGAACATAGGCATTACCCAACTCAATGCCCTGACCTAAGAGGTTACTTCTAAATCAAGGAAGGACTTATTCCATGACAATTATTGAAGACGATGGATTGAAGTTTTTATGTATTGGTATTCAAGAATAATGTTGTTGAGGTACTTTTATAGTATATTGGAATATCTATGTATTGGTTAATTATGGTTTTCATTAATTATATGGTACTAGTAACCATGAAAAGTGATTGAAATATTTTTGGAAAGAAGATGATATGCTCATAATGAAGGGATAAGGAGAAAATAATATGTTTGATAGTATTAATGATCTCATGACTCATATAAGGACAAATTGATATCATGGTTTGAGTATATAGAATTTTTGGGATTTTGGTATGTGGAAAGAGTTAACTTTTGAAAGCATTCATGTTTTCACTAAGGTTCTATGGTAACTCATGTTTCAATAGAATAGAAGATTAAGGTATTCACATGTTTGGAATGTGACCAAAAAGATATATCATATGATATATGGGGGATAAATGATGGTATTCACATGCTTGGTAGATGGTATTTCTAGTAATCGTTTACTTTATACTATGAGATTGGATAGAAGTATTTTGAATAAGCCTAAAGATTGGAATGGATTAAGTTGGACATTAGATAGTATTGTTTAGGGCTATAACCTTCTTTTGATATTATTTCTGGGATGTTATAATAGTATAGTTTTAGAAAAAGGACAACCTGGAGGATGGACAAAAACCTGTCGCATCTGACAAGGTTGCGGGAATCGAACCCACAACTGAAGTGCGACAGGCCTTTATCGCCTACCACTAGCCTACAAGAAGTACTTAGTTAGTATACATTAATTTTATTTTATTAAGTGGTATGATAGATGAAGTATAAGTCAATTTTAGGAACCATATACGATTAATCTCAACATAGATGGACTTATGTATATTTAATAACTCGTTCTAACCTTTTATGATAGAGACAAATGGAATGACCTATCATTCTATCGTATGATCTACTAAAAATTCAATAATGAAAAATTCAACTTCATTTCTTTAAATAAGAGATGAAGTGAAAATTGTTCATAGAATGACCAACAATGATATTACACTGAAATCAAATAATTATTTCTCCTTACAAAAAAAATTCATCAACTTTAGGGAAATGATCTGGAAAACCAAAAATGTTGTCTTAGTACTCTCATATCCGATGAATCAAATAGTACCTTAGATCATCACAAATTTATGCCTTTGTGATTGTTGTATTTTTCATAGTCATATTCTCTACAACTCTCCATCAGAACTTGATAGTTATATTTCTCTTCCATATCCATGTTTTCACCTATGTTATCATATGTGGAAACCTAGTGATGAGTTACTTTGGGTATCTTTTTTTTTCTAACATTCCTTTTTTAAATGATGTTTTAGAATTCCTTTTTACGATGTGTGTTTCTATGAACGAAACTTTCAAGTAGAAAACCATTTATAACCCCAACAAATTTCAAGAGAGAAATTCATTTTAAAGGGGGTAGAATGTAAAACCCTGAGATTTTAGAAGAATTATTATTTTTTATTTATTTTATGTCTTTTTTTGTACGCTTCACAAATATTATCTTTCACTATACGCAACACCATATTAGCTTTTAGTATACACAACACTGTTCTTGGTTTGTTATGCACACAATTTCAATTTCTTTTGAATAAAATTCATTTTACATAACACCAAGTATATATTTTGATCAATATATAACTGAACTATATTTTTAGTATGTCATACGCAACACCAAATGAATCTTTCTCTACACGCAACCCTGACTTGTCTTGCATTACACGCAAGAGCGACCTTCCTCGATAGCGTGTGTTGTACGCAATACCGAGTTTCACTAAATGAGATATTATTATAATATTATTATGAACTATCCATTATGAATATTACTAACTAAATTTTGAATTTTATAACATAATCATTCATCTTGCACATTTTCTAGATCATGTTATGAGAATAAAATAATTTTTTTGGGTAAAATAAGTATTTTTCAAAAAAAATGCAGTTTTGCCGCCTTTTGATGGTGCACTAATTTTAAATCTAATTTTTAACAATTTTATAAGTTAAATTTTAAAAAATAAACTTCTTCTTGTGAATCAGGATATAAATAATTATGTTGGATAAAGTTTTGATATTTTTCTGATAACATTCATACTTTGATGAATAGTAAAAATACTCTAAATTTTATTTAAAAACAACTTTTTCATCCAGATAATTTATATGGTTAAATTATAATATTGAATGGTTTTAAAGTATAAATATAATATATTTTTACCCTTTAATATAATTTATGTCATTTTCCTTGATTTTACATTTAATTCATAGATAAAAACATTTCAATCTTTTTCAATGTTTTAAATAAAAACCCATTTTTTCCACAATGGATTAATTTTAAATTAATTAATACATATTATGTCTCATGAATTTGGAAAAATGGATTCCATGTTTGGAATAAGTAGTTCCAGGTTATGTTAATAGGATACTTTTTATTTTTGGGCATTATGAATAGTAACTACGGTAAATTTTATTTACCACAGTTAAAGGTAATTCAGGCAATTAAGAGTAACAATAATAATATAAAATTACCCTAACACCTGCCAAAATTATATTGGATGAATAAAAGTCGACCCATATCACCTAAGGGTCATAATAGATTCATTTCATGGACTTTTGACCACGAAAAATATGTAATTAATATTAAGACCAAAGAAAGTGACAACATGTCACTCTCTTATATCTTATAAGTGTAATAATTTTAATTTGGTGATAAACATCATAAAACATAGAACCTAAATAGTATCCAGAAATATAATACAATTATCTACATCATTGTGAATTTATTTATAATTTTTAGGGATTAAATAATTATCATTAATGATGACACAATAGTGATGTAGAAATTATTTTATTGATTGAAATATCAAATAAATGGTTTTAAAAAAATTAAACTAAATATTATATGAACTATTTATTGTGCTCCACAAATTTTCTAGAAAAATATGACATTTGATGAATCTATTAAATATTTTGGTTCAAATATATCCTCTATGTGGATTTTATTTAAATTCAAATAAATGAATAGTGTCAAAATTGACACTATTGTACTTTATAAAAATAACATATTATTAAATTGTTTAAAAACCACAAAAATATTTAAAAATTATAAATTAAAATATATATGGTCTAAAATTTCATAAATTATCCAATTATGGACAATTAAAAACACATAAGTAATTATTGATAACAATTTAAAATTTAGAATATTATTACCATAATTAAAATTAAATGGATTAAATAAGGATAAATCAAGTTGATATGGTATAAAAAAAATTCCCAACATGTCTAAATTTTATTGGTTGGTTATATTAAAAACCTATCTATTCTCATATTTAAATGGAGTCATTCTTGGAGGTTTTTAAGTGGGGTTTGAATTTATTATAAATTAATATTTTGGAGGTTTCCAAAAGTGCCCATCTCTTCCCTTATAAAAGGGAACTTCCTCCCTCTCCTCTTCACAACATTTTGAGCCTTCAAGATCGTCCAAACCCTATCCATTTATCTTTTACACTTCCCTAGATACCTACTACAGGTCCTGGTCTTCTTTGAAGACCATATTAAGTGCCCTAAGAGGAGGTTAAGAAGAGGCACGTCAAGGAAGAGGTAATATCCTTTACTGATTCTTTCAAATTTATTTCTTCTTTTACTTCCTCTTATTTATTTGTTTCATTATAAATTAATAACATAAGTATCAATCATATGTTGATATGTGATTATAAATATTAAACAACCTCATTTCACCTTCTTTCCATCCTACGAAAAACGAAATCACCGCGCGTGCGTACATACGGCTTAGCATCTTCACGCCATGGTGTAATCTATTTTTGCAACACCACCTTACTTGGATGGGTATAATGGTGGAAATAATAACTATATATGATTATTATAACATGATACTAATTCTTATATTTTATATCATCCACCCCAATTCCATTCAATAATTTTTGGAATGATATCATCGCTTGTGCGTACGTACAGATTACTGTCTCCACGACGCGATGAGATTCATTCTCCATGTTAACCATTCGAGAATGATTATAAAGTATATATAATGAATAATAATGAAATATATGACATAATATTTCTACTGTATTTATGTATAAATATATATATATATGTCATCTATGTACTTCAATTCAATTCAATAAGGAAATGAAAACAACGTTCATGTGTACGTACGGCCGACCGTCTCCATAAACGGTGTATTTCATTTCATTTATCTATCTATTATACATATATATACTAAATATATATGATATATAAATCATGTTTTACATTCTAAAATTAAGTAAATCGTGATATAAGTAATAATAATATCAATAACAACAAGTCCAAACATGTACGACAAATTATATGATTATTACCCAAAATGTTACTTTAACATGAAATTGAAAAATAAACGGGTAATATAAAGACCTAAGTGAATCATATATGATATCATAAATATTATTATGGTTCTATTACAAGTTTATAATATGTTTAAACCCAATATAGAGGAATTTCATACATGTACATAAGAAATTGGACCTAAGGTAAGGGATTATTTCGTCTCACTTTTATTTCTGTGGGACATATGCCTTAATCACCACTTATTTCTTTTGTATGGTGTTTATGCTTCCCATGAATGTTTTATGATTTTTATTATGAATTATATGATGTTTACATATTCATGTGATTTTATTTATTTTATTACATGTATGATTTTGACAATTATAAATGGTAAGGGATAATTATTCTAATCTCATTCATATCTGGGATTGTTTATTCGTAAGTATTTACTAGGGTTATGTTTATCATCCATGTCCAAGTTTTCTAAAAATGTTTTCATAAAATGTTTATTATTATTCAATGTATGTTTAAAGTCATTTTTACCCTTTTTTGACTTTTACCACGTGGTATGGAAGGAATCTTTCTTTTGTTTACCATATGAGGTACTTTTTGACTTTTTCGGTAAAAGTACAAGAATAATGTTTTTTAACTTATACAGCATGAACAGATTTTTACAGTTTCATAATACCTTATTTTCATGAAGATTCCTATAGAATATTTCATGATTATTTAAAAAAATCCTTTTCTTTTAAAATTTCATGTCATTTTGATAAAATAAAATGATTTTGAAGAAGAAAGGATATTTTCCTCAAGAATTCATTTCAAGTGTTTTATCAAAACTATTTTCCATCTAAGATGAAATTATTTTGTATGTTTATGTTTCAAGTATAATGTCTATATTATTTACATGATTTGATGTTTCTTATGATTAAATGATATACATTTGTTTTATATGGATTATGTTATGATGGGATGATGTTTATGAAACCCATTTTATTCTTTGGGTTTTGATGAATGATTTATGTTTATTTTGTGGAATACGAAAGAATGATTTCAGTATGGGATGGGTAGGACCTATATCTCCCTCCAATACATTGGTTAAAGATTTATATCTCATGAGATATACATGTCAAGAACAGCAAGTGAATCTGGTTCAGTAATACAGGGCTGGAATGACAAGTAAACCTGGTTCAATAATGGACTTTGTCCAATATGATGGTCTAGGCAGAAATGCCTTGGATACTATAGAAATCATATCATGTGCTTAATGGTTTTCCAAAATTCCATATTTTATTCCCAGGCAATTTTATCACGATTAATGTTCTTTTATGATATATTCCTTATGTACTGCCAAGATTTATGTCATTAATCATGTTTTATGTTCATGTTTTTACGTTCAAATGTTTATGGATTGTTCTTAAGTTCTCCATGTTTACCCTTACTGATAATTTGAGCTCACCCTTTTTATGTTTTTTCCCCATGATATAAAGAAAGGTTTTATGTAAGAAAACAAAAGTGGAAGATCTTTATGGGAGATGTTGAAGATCTTTCACCATGATTAGAAGATTATGTTCCGAGTTTCCAAAGACACTAAACTAACACGGTCTTTGGGAATCTCTTTGGGTCATGTATTTAGTTTTCTGAAAAAAAGTAATGTAATGTCTATGTACGTCAAGATTTGGGTCTCTATAGGTAACAACCATGAAAACATTGTATTGAGCTAGACTTGATCGGGAACTGGTGCATAACAATAGGCCTTTTTTCACACCTAGTTCGAAACTCCTCGGGGGTTATGATTTGGAAATTAAAAAATATAATTATAAACCATCATGAAGGATTTAAATAGAATAGGACTATTAATAACCTAGGATAAACTTAATATATCCTAGATTATAGAATTAGGTTTCATTATTTAGACATACCTTAATCCATTTTCTTGATTATATGGTTTTTTTAATGATAAGTGTTGATCACACTATGTTTTATGTTTTTAGTCAATGGTGGGAAGTCAAAGGAACTACATTAACATTAAATGTTTCAAATTAGAAAAGTATGTGAATTGTTAAAAATGGTTTTCTAATTGTAAATATCATGAAAAAATTAGGAAGGTGGTATGTGTATTGGTTATACTATTGAGGATAAAGAGATCATGAATGATATGTGAAGGTATTAGATGTTCTAATAGTATTTTTTACATTAAATGTAAGAATCATGATTAAATTGAGGTTGATGAGCCTTAATAAATGATTCATATTTCATATTCTGGGAAAGGGGTATTAAGGAATAAGATAATGAAACCTAAGTAATGGTTTAAAAATAATGTTGGATTATTTAAGTATATATGTTTTGGATTTCAAGAATTACATTATATGAATCATGATGTATATGTAATTCATTAAGGATTTTAAAAATTATATTGAATGGTGTTGATGACCTATAAAAGTGATTTTATTAAAAGGTAGTATTTTGATCAAGGGTGGGTAACCCTTAATGTTTTTATGGTATTTATAAAAAAAATTAGCATGGACAAAGAGATGATTGATTTGTATAAAGTGAATTGGATAGTACAGATAGCCTTAGAAATAATATGAAACTAGATCATGTTCTCATTGATGAAGTTTACAGCTTTTTTATATTTAAGTAATATATCCAATAATCTATGTTCTATGTAAGGAAAACATAATTGTGTATGTTTTCAATGTGGTTTTATGGTAATTTAGGTTATTACTAGGTTTCAAGAGAATACATGGTAAAGGTATTATCATATTTAGTATGTGACAACCAATAAATACTTTACGATATATGGTTGAATCAATGTGATCCTGATTTTGAGAAATTTAGTTGCCTTCCTTCTAAATTTTTAGATTTTAATATTTCAGAAGTGTTACAAGGTTAACCATTTATGAAATGGTTTAAGTTAAAATGTCGATGAGGTTTTAGATATTAATGTATTATCTCACTGTATGAGGATTTATGAATATTGGATAACCTATTCTAACCATTTTTTTGTGATGATAACTAAAGATAGATGGAATGACTTATCATTCCACATATGGAACTTACGATCTGTTACTGATTTATACATAACAAATTCACCTTTATTTTTTATGTAAGAGGTGAAGTGGAAGTTGGTGAAGAAAAACCTGAAGGGTGGGATTGTGCATATGAAATGGAATGAAATCAAGTATGTATATATCCTTGTGAAAATGCTTTAACTTTAGAAAAAGGGTCTTGAAATAAAATGGTGTCCATTATCATCAATTTTTATGATATCAATGACCTTTTTCAAGCCTCTTTGGTTTATAGATTTGGGATCATTAACTTTCTATGGAACAATTTCTTTATCACTCTCCATCAGAACTTGATAGTTATATTTATCTTCTATGACTATGTTTTCACATCCCACTTATGTTCTCCTCTGTGGAAACCTAGTAATGAGTGGCTTTGGGAAACCATTGTGTTTCCAAATTTCCATTTTAAAAGGAAGTTTCAGTATTAATTTTTATGATGTGGGATTCAATTCAAGGAAAATTCATGTATTAAACCTTTAATGACCGAAATTAATTTTGAGGGAAAATTAATTTTAATCAGGGTAGAATGCAACACAACAAGTTTTTTCAAATAATTAAACTTTTTTGATGGCTTGCATTTCATGCTACAATAAGTTATGATTTACTTATACACAACACCAAGTTGTGATTTAATTAGAAGAAAAAAAATAGATTTTCTTATGTTATATTAAACTCAATGATTGGCTTGTGTTACACAAAATGTTGATTTCCTTCAATATATTACGTTACACGCAAGACTAATTTTTATCGAATAAAATATACTATTAATATTACTAAAATATTATTATAGATATCAACTAGTCAATGGAATTGAAGATATAAATAAGATTAAATAAATTATGAAACTATGGTTTACATATGTTTATAAAATTAATTATTTGGTTATCAATTAACTGGAAATGAAAATAAAAACCAATTGAATATAAAGGATTTTTTTATGAAAAATTTATTTTTATAACCACAAAGATGTTTTATCTTAATAAATTAAACTAATAAATATTAGTGATGGATATTAATTAAATTTATATATTATAAATTCAACCAATTTTTTTTACATTCATCCAATAAATTTAATATTCATAAAATAAGAACAAATCCATCTTTAGGCATAAAAATATTTATTTTTATAAAAGGTGGTTTTATAGCTATTTAATGGAAGACTTATTTTAAATATAATTTTTGAAAATTTTATAAATTTATTTGAATAAATAAACATAATTTTTTAAATGGTAAATGAAAAATTATCTTAGTGTGAATGTTTAGTAATTTTCTACGAAGTTTCATTTTTTGATAAATGGTGAAAATACTGAATATTAATTGAAAATTAAATTCTTGTCTAAATACTTTATAAAGTTAAGTTATATTTTTAATTAGTTTTAAAGTCACAATATTTAAATTATACATCTTTTAATATAATTTAGGTCATTTTAATTTTTTTATTTAAATTAGATATAAAAATATAGTAAACTTTTAAACATTTTTAATTTAAAACCCCACTTTCTCATCCCGTCTGTGGGATTAATTTTAAATTAATTTCTACCACTTATTTGATTTTAATTTAGAAAAATTTATTCCATATTTCGAAAAATAATAATTTATAATGTATAATAAGTTCAAATTAATTTTTTACCAAATATATTAGTAAAATAAAATAAAATTAATTACAGTGATTAAGTTAAAAACGAGTTTACTTAATGACTAAAATTAGAATATAAGGTTTCAAAATGACTTTAAACTTTTTTAACACCCATTTTATAGATATAGTTTGACCTTAAACATTCATGGAATAATTTTTGTGTGTTATGTAAGCCTGTTGGTTTGTAACAACAGAGGGAAAACATGATTCCTTTCAAAAATTTCAAGCGTGTCTTTTCCCCAATTATAAAAGGCAACCACCTCTCGACCTTATCCACACCTATTAAGACCTTTTTCTCAAACAAATCTTATCCAAATAAGTTCTAAAAATACCTAATATCATCATTGATTCATCATTTTATGAAGAAATAAAACCAAAGAAGGATTTTGGTATAAACCAAATAGAGTTACCTGAAAAAATGTAATGTTCTTCTATAATAACTTTTGTTATATTTATTTCTCCACTCCTTCAATTATTGTTATATATTTCTTATATAATAATATCATAATCATAAATATTCTGAGATTTTTTTATTACGATTTTTTAACTTAAAACATCACACAATTCCATCAAATGGGATATGAAATCATCATTCATGTGTACAGAGGACTACCTCTTAGCGAACTAATGTCATTTGTTCTTCCATTACCACAAATCAAGGATATAAATAATGATATACTTACTATTTTTATAATATATATATTATGTTTTTGATTTATTTATTATTCTATAATTATCATATAATACTTACCTTCATTCTTTCCATTTTGTGGGGATACAATAACTTTGTTTGTGGATGTGTGGACTATCAACTCCTCAAAGTGATGTGATTAGTTCACACTTTACATAGAGTGTATTAAGTATGGTTTTAATAAAAATATGTTATATATATTAAATAATAATTATAATTTAAATATAATATATATATATATATATATACATATCAGTTACTTTTATTTCTTTAAAAATATTACAAGAAAATGGAAACATTGTTCATGTGTACGTATGGCCTACCGTCTCCATGAATGGTGTATTTAATTTCATATTTTTATATTTTATAGATTTTTATAAATAATTTTATAATGAATATATATAACATTTATATAATGTTTTACATTAAGGAAATAAGTAAATCGTGATCTATATAAGATGATCATGACCAAAAAGTCAAATTATATACAAAAAACACATCGGCAATTACCCAAAACATAACATTAACAAGGAATTTTTAATAAATGGGTAATATAAATTCATAATAAAATAATATATGGAATTATATATCATAATATGGTTCTATGGTAGATTTATAATAAACCTATATTTATTATAGAAGTGGTTTGAGTTTTTATAAGGAAATTCAAGACTTAAGGTAAGGGGATTTCTGGTCTCACTTTTATTTATGTTAGCCTTATTCCTTATTCACCACTATTTTCATTTGTATGGTGTATATTTTTCCCATAAATTTATTATATCATTATTATAATTTAATTTATGTATATTTTTATATCTATTTTATGATCTCTATTTTATGTGGTTTATGGTTCAAAAGTTACCAAATCAGTAAGGTAGTTTTGTCTCAATTTCCCTTCTTTGTAACACATGTTATGTCATCCACCAACATTATTTTACAAGGAGTATATAATTACCTTTTACATGTTATTTTATGAATATCCTTCTTTTAAATATATTTTAACCTTCATGTAATTTTATTCTCTAATGTGAATTTTCATTAAAAGTTACCAAAGAGTTATGAGTTTATTGCTACAATCTCATCGTGTATCAGGATTGCTTATGATTATACATCCATTGATGAAATATTATGATCAATATCTCAATAATTATCATGAAGTTTATTATACTCTCTATATTTATGTAATATCCATGTAATTATTCCATTTTCTCACTCTTTGGTACTTAAAATAATTAGGAAAAAGTTTTTAATAAAATATGTCTTCATTTCTCTCTTCGATCAGAAATCTATTTTCTATAAAACCCATATTTTCTAAAAAAAGAAAAAAAATCTAATATTTTACTATAATTTATAAAAGACATTTTTACCCATATTTTAATTTTTTTATAAATTGGTTTTAAGATAAATCTTCTTCTCATTTTCTTATCAAGGAACTTTTATAATCTTTTTATAGTGCAAAATTAATGTTCGGGATTTAGGGATTTATTTGTAGTCATGGATGAAATTTATTTGAATAATATTTTTAAAGTTTAGAATATTATTTTTACATAAATATTTCTTCCTAATATTCTTTAAATTCATTATTTGTAAAGTGGTTTTTAGAGAAAAAAAAATTCAAAAATGTTTTGATGTCTTTTAAAAAATATTCAGAACAGAAAAAATATTTTCCTCAAGATATGTTTAAAATGATCATTCAAAATTATTTTCCATATAAGATTTAATGATTTGATATAGAATATTCTTTACTTGGGATATTAACTAAGGAACCCATTCTTATTTTCTCTCTGAATATTTTATGTTTAAGATGAAATTTTTCTTATGAAATTCGCTTCTTTTCACGGGTATTCTATGATAAAATTATTATGAAACCTGTCTCTTTTATATAGGTTATAATATGATGAAATTGTTTTAATAACCATGTCATTTCATGGGTAATGATATGATGTTTATTAAACCCAACTATTTTTAAGGGTTGTCTTATGATTAATTATTATTATCTTGTAGAAAAATGGATGTATGATTTTATTAGGTGATGGGTGGGACTTATATCTCCCTCCAATACATTGGGTAATGATAAATATTATATGATATTTGAGGGTACAATATTTATATTCCAAGATTAAAAACAAGAGGGTATATATATTATATCCCAATAGAGAAAAATAAGATTGTACGTGGGTTATAGCCCAAGCTAGAAAATAAGAGGGCACATGGGTTGTCTCCCAAGACTGAAAATAATAGGGTAAAAAAGTTTTATCCCAAGACCAAAAACAATAGGGTACATTGTTTGTACCAAATTCTCAAAAACATGAAATTACATGGGTTATAGCCCAATCCAAAAGACTATTGGGTATATGGTTTTTATCCCAAGCCAGAAAATAAGAGGGTACATGACTTATACCCTAATCCCAAAAACCATAGGGTTCATGGGTTGTTATCCCAAGACCAAAGTATATAAAAAGGTTATTTTCCTAAGCCTAACATGTTATGAAGGTCTTGGTAGGTATCCTTAACATAATATTTTCTATGATTATTTGTATTCCAAAATTCTTTTTCTTATTTCTATGGTATTTTCTCATGTCTTATGCTCTTTATTTATTTATAATTCATATCTTATGAACTACCAATATTTATTTCATGACTCATGATTATAATCATCGATGTGAAGTGTATGATCATAAAATGTTATCTACATGTTCTCATACCATTATGTTCACATTATAATTACATATCTCTTTAATTTACCATTACTAAGAATCTGAGCTCACCCTTTCTTATTTTTTCCTTTCCTTGGGTTATGAAGAAATGTTTTGAGTAGGAGTACTAAAGGGGAATATCTTTATTGGAGATGTTGAATATATTTCACCAAATTAGAATAATGTGTTCCATGTTTCCAAAAACAATAAACTATTATGGTCCTCAGGCATGTACTTTTATAATGTGCCAAATATTCATATAAAATAATGTAATATCCATGTATGTACCTTGGGTAGGTATAATGACTATACAAAACATTCAATAATAACATAACCCTTTTTAAATAGTTAAAACATACTAAGGCCCATACAGGCCTTCAAAACCAAAATGTGCCTCAACAAATCCCAACCATTTTCACATTCCAAAAAAACATAAACCAAATAACCGCATTAAGAATTTAAAAACTACACTTCTAAAACAGAGATATTTTTATTTTAAAGAAAAACAAGGCCCAAGGAAAACATTTTTGTTAAAACCATCAAGAGATACCTAATAATAATTTTCACCAAAGTAGAACCTACATATCCATTTCAAATCCACATATGAAATAAATTTTTAAATCCCGTTTTATAAACCACTTAGATTTTAACACTTCATTTTTAAAAAATATTCATTTTAAAACATAAATTTCACCCTTTAACAGCCAAAACTCGGTCAAAACCCAATGCACACATTTAAAAACATTTCAAAATCCTCATATGAATTATTATAAAATCCAAAAACATAAAATAATTACAAACAAATCGTTTAAAAACTCACTTTACCCTATTCATGAAATGTCTTAACCCATGTGAGACCATAGATTTGGCCTTATAACCACTCAAAGATCTAAAGGGATATTGGAAGGTATAAGGTGTTAATATAAGTCCCAAAACCAAATTAACGTATCTATTGAATCAAGAACACAACACATGGATTTAATTCACATACTAAATATGCATGTAATCAATTAACAAGACTGTGGGTAAATCTTTTAGACTACCTTCCTTGTTAAAGAATCCATCCAAAACAATTCCAAACATGGTGGACTTTCCAAGGCTTGTCCAAGAATCTTCCAAACCCCTTGGAACATAACCATGCTCATTACTATCACCTAATCACAAGTATTACACCAAATAACAACAATTTAATAATTATGACAATTATAATTAATTAATTATCCAAAACCCAACATATAATAATGTTAGAAAACTCACAGGGTCATCGTTCCACATCAAAACCAAATCTATCCACTCACTAAAGACCCTTAGCGTAACCCCAAACACATTCTTGGACAAATACCTAGAGATGATACCATTTAAATACTTAATTAAGTTAAAACATTTGGTATAACCTACAATAATTCATTGTGGCCACATACCTTAAAGAAACGACATGGAACAACATGTGGAAACCATCTTGGTATCTCCTCTACCAAATATAACCAAAATCCCAATGAGAAATGGATGATTCCGCCATGACCTGTTGGAATCATTAATAATATCTATACTGAAAAACATAAAAATTAGAATGAAGGAATGGGGATAACAAGGAAATCCCCTAGTGGTTAAATATTACCTCAAAATGATAAATAATTGTAACCAAAACACCTCCTTTGTGAGGCTTTAAGAAGGGAGTAAGGGAGGATAATCCCTCTTCTAGTTCGTGTGCATGGGGGGAGAAAAAGTAAGGGTAGCTTAATATATTTGATGGTAAATTGTAAAAACACAATTTAAATAAGATTCTGGGCATCTTCACAGTTTTTTCACATGGTTTTCCAGACCTTTCACTAATCATGCATTTGTCTCATTACAAGGTCAACCCACTTTCATGGTTTGAGCACACATTTTTTTAAACCATGAACCAAGTGTTCATGCCCCACAATTCTTATCTATAGTAGAGCACATGATTTTTCTAAAATTTTTCATATCATGTGTTCTATACCTCATATCCTTCTCATCCTTGCACGATTTCTTTCTTTTTCCTCACACATTTTACCCCAAATAATGATCTAACCATGAAACTCAACCTTCCTTAGTTCAAACTGAACTAAAACCCCCTTATTCATAAAGTTCTCACATGGTTTATTTTCCCTCAATGTGTTGTTTTGAGAAAGGGAATGGTGCTTTGGAGGTATCTTAGGTGTTCGGATCAGCGTCAAATGTTTCAGGAGAAACCACTCTAGAATGAAACAAATTGATACAAGGAATCATTTTTTAAGATACCATGTAAAAAAAGTGATATCTATTTATAATCTTTTTCATAAAAAAATTATAATACATTATTATAAAACCATTTCCTGCTGAAATATTGTATTTTAAAAAAAATCCAAATTATGATTATTTAATTTTAGTTAATTTTATGTCTATTTTACTTATTTTATAACGAGAATTTATTTTTAATAAATTTTTATTAGAATTATTTTATTTAAGATTTATCAACTCCAATTTTATTATTATTCATATCTCAAGAAGAAGAATAGTTTAATCTATCATGATTATCTTGAATGTCACTCTGAGCAACCCATCAGTTTGTGTAGATAAAAAGAAAGTAAATCCATTCTATGTGCAAAACCCTTACAAACCTATGAATCTTCATCTCCTTTGCATCCAACCTTTTTTCCATAATCATAAAATATTCCAAACCCCGATCAATAATTATAAAAACTAAGAGAACATGTTTTTATACTTATATTATAGACAAGCACTCAAAGACCATAAGAAAAGTATTGAGTAGAGGAGCTATTGATTTCAGCTAGCTAGATAGTATGAATATGCTTCATAAAATGGTTATAAACCTTCAAGAATGGGTATTTGTATTTGGTGGGTAGTGAATAGATTTTTTTAAGAGAAATAATTACGAGATTTATATGAAATTTTTGTATTTAATTTTGTTGATAATTAGGATTTAGTTATAGAAACATTAAAGTAGAAGAATTTTTTGATATCGTCTTTAACATTGGATGATGTATTTCGATCACCTTATAAAATAAATTCTGATTTCAAAACCTATTTAATGATGATTAATGATGTAAGACCTATAAAAATATTATTCTTCTTTTTTGGAAACACTGTTGTGGAGAAGAAACCTATAAAATACATAGAACCGGATAGAAAGGTTCTTGCGATTTTCATTAAGTCATTCATTGCTCAACAAAATAGTGATTTAAAAAAAATCAAGATGTTATGTTGTTTTATCTATTTATGATAAAGAAAACTGTGAATTTATTATGATAAATTATAAAGTATATATTCCATATTATAAATAATTTAGTAAATTTTTACCCTTTGAAAATGTTCTTAGCATTTTTTTAGTAAATCATGTGTTTGTTCGGATGAAACCACTACCAAAAATTTTCATGGATTAACAAAATTGATAGCTTGTGTGTTTAATAAAAATTTATTTTTCTAGAATTATTCTTTTAATAAGATATTATTGGTCATCTCAAAAAAATAATTTTAGATAGACCTTGTTACCACTCAGGGGGAGTCATCTAGTATAGTTGTTTCTAATGAGGTTTATTCTCAAGATCTAGTAAGTTTTCATTCTCTTATAGAAGAACCATCTATAATTATGTGTATAAGAGAGATTATGAACAAAAAAACTCATAAATATAGAAGAAAAATATTTAATGTTTTTTTAAAATAAATTCAATCTAGGGAGGAGGCTATCCCAAAATTTTGCTCAAAATCATGCCAATTATTTCATCCTCATGCTCTCATTGTAGTTCAACCTCTTTTTTTACCTATTTCCTCTATAATGGAAAATTTGGAATTGTACATTACAAGGATAGTTAGAATTGGTCAATATAATACTAATTATACTACATCAGGATAAATCCCACTCTTCAAAATATCTCCATTTAGGAAGACCACTAGAATATTCCAAAGAGATTCAGTATGTTTTATTAGTCGAAAAGTTACTGATGGTGAAGAAGAATAAGAATAAGAAGATGAAAACCATATTATTTCAAAAACAAGTGCAAGATAAGAATTATGGTAACACTATCAGGTTGAAGATGTACCATATGTTTATTAAATTCAACAAGTTTATTAAAATAATAGTGCATAAGTTCACCAAGACTTGTATTCTCTGATTCACTCGCACCACACTTGATCTAAAATCCCTATAGCCGAAGTAGATGTTGTGGATGAAATAGATTGAGAGATATATTTCAATCTAATGAATTAAGTGGATTAATTGTGAAATTAGTTAGTTGATTCCAGTGATGAAATAAGAAATCTCTGGGAATAAGCTATCTCAAAGTATGATATTAGTGAGTTGAAGTTTTTGTTTCAATCTATTTTGGAAAAAGTGTTGATATATTCTTCTAGAGGAGCATTAGGATACAAGTTTTTAGACCAGGTTTCTATAAAATCAACGTTAAAATAGTGTATATATCTATAAATATGATGAATTCCATCATATCTTCTATGTAATGGGATCTTGTATCTAAATAGATGTTATAATATCTTTAGAGAGATGTGGATGTGGAAATTAGTAGAATTCCTATAATTACAAAAGGATCCATTTTGAATATTGATAAATCTAAAAAGGAAATTAGTTCTTTCCTGATGGATAGAGTTCCAATAATATAAGATATTTTAGTTCAAGTAAAAAGGTATAACAGTTTCATAATAACTAGTTTATAAAAATTGGTTGGATCATTGGAAAATTATTTTTAAGTGCTAAAATATAAATTTAAAAATTTTCAAATATTAGTAATAAACAAATTGAGGTAATAATATTCAAAAGAAGAAGTGTAAGAAGATTCATTTGGTGAGCCTTGAGAGCATCAATTTACCTCAAAATGAAAAGAGATATCCCTACCAGCCCATGCTGCTAGTTTAGATGGTTTTTCAAATAACAAGTTTTAACTATTGAATATGTTGGATAAGAATTGTTCTATGAAAGGGAACCTATATAAATTTTTTGTAAATTTATCTCAGAGAGTATGGAACAGTTTCATGAATTTATTATAATTTTTCAATTATGATGTGGTGAAGTGACTTGATATATGTGTGGATGATTTATACCATCTCAGAGGATGAAAATCTCTTGAACCATCAATGTCAGATCATCTCGTCTTCCCATATAATAGATTCAAATAAATATTTGATACTTCTGAATTACATTCAAGGGAGAATCTAAATTTTTATATAGAAGTTTATTTATAACTACATGAACCTTCTTCTATGTTATTATTTCTATCTTTATACCACTTTGATTTTCAATGAGCTCAGAAAACTTCTCTTAACATGCATTCCATTTTAGTGAAGATTACTTGGGATGATAAAGCTAGACTTGGATGATTTTTACTTACATTGAATAATATTTTTGGAGAAATTGATTATTCTATTATGACTATATATTCATTTCTAGTTGGAAAACATCAATATTTTAATATTCCACCATGAAAACATTGAAAAATTCTAAATAAATAACTTATTTTATTTATTAGGTTGTTTGAGTGAATAAAACCTTTACAAAATTTGAATGGTTGTTTAATTATAGTTTTATTTCATGCTTATAATTCATTTTCTCTTATTTATTTTTTATTTATATAAAATATTTTCTTTTTTATCTTGTTTTGATTTTTTTAAAACTTTAACATTACTATTGTTATATGTTTATTTACTCAGCATTATTTTCATTGATAATTTATTCTCTAATTTATGAAAGTTTTTTGTTGATCTATGATTTAATTTATTTATATATGTTTTTTGAATATTCATATTGTTACTTTTTGTATCTTGTCAATGATATTATAAGTACAAGTCCACACCAAATTTTATTCATATTTATTATGTATTAATCAGATCATTTACACTTACTACTGTGTGAAATAAATTGTAATATTTTTCTTTATTCTGCTTATTTTTTATATCACAAAAAGGGGGATAAGAAAAATAAAAATACAAAAAATTAATACCTTTAAAAAAAATTCATCAAATTTTTGGTTATCAGTCAGTGGGTTTTTTGATCATCAAAAAGGGTGATATTAGAGGATATACTTATATTATTATAACATATCTCAGTTGTTTATTTGTTTTGATGACTCCCAAAATCCCAATTTATATTATAATGAGTTTATTTTTTGTTTTTCAAATTCTATCATCCTTGTAAATTTATTTAATTCAAATGAATTTATTGTACATGAATATAAATTCATATATTCTGTTAGATTTTAGTTTTCCAATTTACCTTACAATGAGTTATTATATTACATGTAACATGATTATCTTAAAGATAAAAATCAGTATCTTCTTTGAAGATTTTATTTGTCAACAAAGTATTTTATCTTGAAGATAAAAAGGTTAAATTCTGTTTTTTCAATGTTAGGAAGCTCAGTTGGAAGAAAATTATGATAAGTCATTTATCTTCTTAAAGGGACATTCTTAAAATAATTATCTTACATGCATCAAAGGAAGTCATGAAAAATAAATTATCTTATCCTAGTAAGAAATTATCTTATGAATAATGATTTTATTATGATCATATAAAGAGTTCTCTCATAAAGAAATCATATTATAGAAATAGTACAATCATCATATTATATGAAGTACTAGATATGAAGTGTTTTTCATACAAAGATTCTTAAAATTTCATCTTACAAAAACGGTGTTATCATATGATCATCTTATGAAGTATAAGCTATTGTATAGATCATCATGATAACTTTTATAATGTAATAATATTTTATTGATAAGTCATTGCATGATTTCAATCATATTAAAAAGATATTTTCTAAATAAGTAAATATCTATTTTTACTAACTACCATTTTTTTAAGAATAGAAAGATCTAAAGAAGAGGATTTCTGACATCACCACCACAGAAGCTTATTTTATATTGGGAAAAAGGACACATTCCACTAAGAACCTATCTTATCAAATTTTCAATGTATTATTCATTAAACCATTGGGATTATTGATTGTTCTTATGTTCAAGATCAAATTGGATATATAAATAAGAAATTTAAACACGTCACGAAGGAGAGATACTCATGTACATATGAACACTATTATAACAAAAATAATGAACTAATGTATATATAATAGATCTGATAAAACACTTTCATGTTGTTATTTAATGTTTATTTTTTTCAATTGGAGAACATATATTGCTATGACTTGAAGATCATCATCTTCTCTGGATGTATATTTTTCTGCTATCATTTGTTGGCTGCAACTGTGTCAGTAATGTTCCTTCAAATTTAGTTTATATCTATTTCATCTGAAATCGTTGTAATTGAGTGTGTTAAGGTCCTGTATAGTTATTTTAAAGGTATATCCAAGTTAAAATCTCTTGTACCTTTCTAACAAATAACAGCTACTTCCACATAGCTTCGATTCCCCAAAAAATGGATGCACCAAACTCATTGAGTAGAGCATTGGTGGAGTGGACTAGAGTATTATTATTCCCAAAACCACTATATTTTTTATGTGTTAAATATTTTTCCTTGTATATTTTATATTATTTATACCTAACTTTTTTTAAGATAAATATTTGATCATGTATACTATGAAGAGGGTGTTTTAAAGTAAATAAACTTTCAAGAACATAATTCACCACCTCTTGAGTTTTCAGTTATCCATTCTATGGGGAAAAACTGAGACCTATACAACATTAGTTTATCAAAGAAGAATGTCTTGAAGAATATGTTTTTGAATGTATCCCATATTATACATTCATTCCTTCTATATTGGTTCCTAACACTCCACCATCACCTTGTGGGTCTCTATAATGTATATGGAGCCAATATCACTTGATTCTCACCTAGAGTCCCTAATGGATCAAAAATCCACTCAATGATATCAATCCATTCCCCAGAATCTTGAGGGAATCTAGTACCATTGAATTTTGGGTGGTGATGTAATTGGAAATCTCTAAAAAAATATTGACCATAGTCATCCCTCCCTCATGGGATGCTCCACCCATAATGGGTAATAGTCAAAGTCTCTAGTAAAAACAAGTTTCTTTACCCATATCACTAAAGTAACATTAGTATAATTCTTATTTACATTATAATTCTTATTTACATTATAATTCTTGTTCATAAGTGCTAAAATAGAATTTTCTATGATGGTAGAATCCAAACCTACTTCCCAAAGTGTTTCTATAATATTTCTTCAAGGAAATATAATATTAAATGATATAGAAAACACATATAAATTATTTTAATAGTATAAATCATAATAGTTCCTTCGAGATTAACCTTAATAGACATATAAAACGCTTCATAGAGACTTGTACTAAGAGGTTACCAAAGACTATAATGCATAACACCTTATATTACCCAAGTCTTAAGCCCAAGTCTCCAGTACTTTCACATTAGTCTCAGTCATGTATATATAATAAAATATATCTTGCTCAGGATCAAATAATTGTATGAAAATAATAATACATTTAAGAGGAAAAAATATAGATTATAAATTGTACTTAATTAATTAAAACATTGTCAATAATAAGAAAACATGTGCATGTAATGTGAATCTATATGGCTACTCAGGATGCATGAACTCACCAATATCCCATAACAATAATTGTACATTAATAATCAATATTAACATAAAAATATAATACCACAATATGTAATATCATTCCCACTTTACTAGTCAACTTGAAGGTCCATTACCCATGGGAAGGGAAGAAACATGCATAACTCCCCGAACTGAGACCCAATTATCATATCTTCTTTCTAACAAACTCCCTAATCGCATTTAAGTAAAGTGGATGGCTCTGATACCATCTTGTAATGCCTGGACCTAAATAATTTGGTTTGGTCTGAAGTTCTACATGATCTCATATGCGCCTCCCTAAATGAAAGAGGTTGTCAACTAGTGGAGTGGGCCAAAATTGGAACATGGGGAGACTATTTCCTCAATATAGATATCTAAACCACACATAATCATAAAGAATAAATAATAGTAAAAATATATTTATATAATATAATTAAATGATATAAAACCACATTAAATCAATATATTATACAATATAATAAAATAAGAAAATGGTTATAACTTAGTTACTAAAGAAAATAATGATGGAAGATAACAAGTGATGCTAGAACATGGAACATTAGATCCACTGTATCTCCACCTATCTTCTAACTCCTCCAGATGAAATATTTAATACAAATAAATTTCACTTGACTTGATACCTGGCCATAATGTCTACACATGTACCATGGTTTCCATTCAATATATGAGATTAAACCTAGTATAACACCTCCAATTCATCCTTAAAATAAGTGCATCATGTATATATATAAGTGTATAAATTAATATGAAAATCAATATATAAGTAAACAATCATAGTTTAGATCATCATGGGTTGTCCATGTTATCACAAACCCCAACACCACCTACTTTATCTCCATACCAGATAAGAGGTTATGTCTAGTTTCCCAGAATCTTTTAATAGGAAATAAGTCTAATGAATGTTTCAGAATAGTCTGTAGGTTCATCATTCCTCAGTTTATGACACAAGTCCATCATGCCCCATCCAACTTTGTCAAGTTAGTCCATAAGGCCATCATGTCTCACTACAAGTCTCAGGTCAGGACATAAGTCCATAATGACCCATTTTCTGTCATTCTAGACCCCTCCATAATAATCATGCATCATATCTCACATATTCCCCATCTAAGGTATTCAACAATTTGTGAAGGTTCAACATGTAACTTTAATACCAAATAGTATAATTATACAAACAAAAACATATATACATCCACAATTCATTGCAATAAGATTCTTTAACTGTACACACACAAATATGTCACATAAAGATAGGTATCGTGGGACACACATGAACTCAAAAACTCTTTTCATATCAAGAGAGGAATCATAGGACACACATGCACACATACGCATGTCATATCAAGAGTGGTCACACATTCCACACAAATATACACCCGCATGTCATATAAAGATAGGTATCATAGGCTACACACAAAAAGTACCATGGCATAACATATAATTTTTTGAAATTATCATAACATAGTAAGTAACTTATTACAATAATCATATTGAATCCCAAAATTTAGGTTAACCACCTAAATCAGGGTCTTACACATCTAATATCGAGAATCAATCCAAAAATAACAATTAAATTATTAACAAAAAAATATCCAACAAGAAGAACATTTCAAGGGTCAATATTAGTTTAGACATCACCAATGAGATCCAAGGTAATGATAGGATCTATATGAATCTTGAAATGATCAAGAAAACAGTGTATTTCCACCATTCTATTCTTTGAATCAAGAAAAAATCTCATTAGATCATTTAATAATTCTTAGATCCAACCATGACGGCCCAAATCTTGGGTTTTTTCCAAGTAGAATAGATATTATATAGAAATAACAATAAGAATGGTAGAAAAATGATCACTTATCTATAAATACATTGGATCATCATCTCTATATCCAATATATTTTATATTTAGATGGAAGGAATTATCCATGAATAGCCAATGGAGTCCACAGGTTCGAGATCCCTCAATGTGGGAGGAAGAATGAGGATTTTTCAAGAGTTTTCATGTCAAAATAATAATTATGGTAAAATTTAATTCTATTTTCATGTTTTGATCATATAGTTTACCAAATCATGAAACAACCATGAGAGGCTCACTATATCTTCTAGAAATGAACATGGTTTGGTAAACCTTTTTCCTAGTATAATTTTAATTTTTTTAAGTTATATAATTATCTAGGTAATTTCACATAGTAATCTCTAACCATGCACCACTATATACTCCTCTCTATTATGACACACAGTTAACTCATAAAAACTAAATGGTTTCCTTTAATCATTATTCCTATTAAAGTCTTTTAAAACTCTCTAAAACCACCTAGATGATACATGAGACTTCATCCAAGCAAATAATAGCTCAAAACACTTAAAGAAAAGGATGATAAAAGGAATGACATACTTTTGAAATCCAATTACTTTACACATATAATACGATATAAAAACATAACATTATATATATGATGGTTTTAGGGTATATCTACTTTAACCTCCTCATTAAACAAATTCCTCAAATTATTTGTTCTATTTCACCTTATGTTGTATTATATACGATTACATGTGTAAAAATATTAGAAAATCGTTTTGAATATTTCATATTTTTATTTTGTAAATATATCATAAAATTTACTAATGTGTTATATCATATGAATAACCATCCAAAAATTGATTTTGGATAAAAACTATATAACTTTTAGATAATATTTCTGAGTAAAAGTCAACACCTAATTAGTCGACCATGATGTGAGGCCCCATGGGTCATTATAGTATTTACAGAAAATTGAATTCTAAAATCCATAAATATAATCTATGAGTGTCCTTTGTAAAATAACCAATTCCTCTCAAGATGAAAATGGATATAGTATGATTTCAATCAAATTCATGTATGTATACAATTTCATCCACCAGTTCTGTCATATATGAAAATTCACTTTTATGTGATCACTTTTTTCAACACATTGAGTAACCATGGGATAAAGAGCGTGTCCCTGCCTTATAGCTACTCATTTTTTTTGAATTATCTAAGTATATAAAATCCAAATTATTAGAAACATCATATGAAAATCACCATTATATATTATCATATCTCATGTTCCTCAACCAAATACATAAGCGTATCATATGAATTTTCCCTAAATAACTGTAAAATCTTTAAATCTATCTTAATCTAGGGTTTAAATGTCATACTCATAATATGATAGGATAAATTATAGTTGAGTTAATATTCAATCAATGATATGATCAATAATATATCCAACCACCCCTAATTAACTAATAGTCCAGGATTATGTAAAAAAATTATAAATATATTATAGTTATCTCACTAGTTCTCTCACCAGATACATGTACAAGGAAATAAACATTAAAAATATATTCCATAAGTATACTAAAGACCAAGTGAATGTACCTTTATGTGGCATACTTCTTGTGTCATTAATAATAAAAAACATGTTTTATATTGTAAGTGAATATTTTATTTATCTATATGAATTCTTACTCATGTTAATCTTAATATTTCACCACAACCAATAATAATATATGAAAAATATTGAATAGGTATGACAATATGACATACATTGAGAGGAGAATTATCATTTTTCTTTATGATTATATGCAACCAACATAAAATTTTGATAACTTGGATAATAAATTTTTTATAACATGATATATTATACATTCTTTAATTCTTTTCATAATATTAACAAAACCCAGAACCCTGAAATATATCATCATATCATATAATGTATAATCTAAGATGATATTTATTTATTTTCAATTTTATTGTTTTTTTATACTTGTTACAACTCTGTATAATTAATTCAAAAAAATTATTTGACTATCGTAAAATACTATCTCACCAAACTCATTAATGTATAACATCAATTTAAAAAGAATAATTGAACAATGGTGAAACATGGGAATTAAATTCTTAATATTAAAATCTTTAAAAAATTTATTCAAATTTCACTACTTAATAACATTTAATGATATAATTTTAAAAACATTTGTAGTCTAATTTGAAAACTTTTTAAGTTTTTCATCATCATCAATCCTACAATTTTTTCCCTCAAACATTTTCCTTGAGATTATATTAAAAAAAACCATTTTATTATTACATAGTAACACATCTTAATCTTTATTAAGATATAAAGTGATAATAATGTTGAGTTTATTCTGCTTTTATCTATTATTGGTTACTCTTTGAACATCTTAAAATCGAAACCGAATCCCATAAAATTCTTTGAAACTATATTATTTTCAATGTATAATTCTAATATAACTATTTTTTATAGAAAGAGAATTTATTTATATTAATATAAATAAGTTAAAAATAATTTATTTATCCACTTCATATATGGTATTCTCTATATTTGGGAAATCATTCTAAAAATAAAGTTGTATACTTTAAAAAATTCCACTAGTGACTGGTGTAATCTAAATTCTTCATATTGTGAGAAACATGTAGGATAAACTATATATATTGGATAAAATTCCTTTTATCATTATATTCATTTATAAAAAATTGAAAAATATATTAAATCATATACCATGTGTATCAAAAATATCACTTCACATAGTTCATAACAACACCTTGTTTACAAACCAATTTTCTAATCATATGTGAAATATAATATGAAAATAAACATCCTTTATATAGATTCCTTATGTATTGATATCTTCCTTTTCTTATATCATAGTGACATAGAAACGCTTTTCTTTAATATTTTATGGTAAAAAATCTATTTCAGTACAAATATATATTTTTAATCCCTACGTGTTTATAATATTTTTAAATCAAACATATATTATTGTATACCACTCAAAATCTATGTATTTATTCTATAACATTAACACCTTTCACGGAATCTCTATTGATTTTGTTAAACGCAATTGGGTATCTTAGAAAATTCCATAATATTTAAATAGTATCATTCCATCTATACACTAACTTTAGGTTACAATAAACATGACTTTCTATTTTGAAAAAAAAAAGACATTCTCACCAACTGTTTTATTTTATTTTGAACTTTTCCCACTCATACTTTTAAAACTACACCAGATCCTAGACATGAAATGTCCTAATCGTTTTTTATCAACACTTTGACAAAATTGGGTGAGTATATATTGAATTCAATCATATTAATTATATTATTTGAGACAAAATTTCATTAGGTAATTGTTCATGCACTGATTTTTAAACCTTGAGTGAGTCATTTTATATTTTTTATGAGCATATATATTATAAACCTATTTAATTTCATAAAATTTCATTACTGGGGATGTTGTTACATTAACATATATGATTTTCTATTAGGATAAGAAAAATTATTATGTTTTTCTCAAAACTAATAATTTTCATACATTATGTTTCCTATTTGTTTAGGATATATTTTAGTGAAATGTTTAATAATTATTTTCTCATTTATTTATAAATAAATAATTTATCAAAATAATTTCATGTTTTTCATTTCTATAATAAGGACATTAATTAAATGTTATCTCAAAGAAATTATGAACCCCATTAAATCAATAAAATATATTAGCAGGAAAAGATATATATTTAACTAATAAATGTTCTCACATTGGTGTTCCTCACACCTGTTATCTATTTTGGTAGGACATCGTGCCAACTAGAACATATATGGATCTTGAATTGTTGAGTGGATAACTCTTTTACCAACCCATATTATATATTATATTAAAAATCCCTTTTTCCTTATCTTATAAGGTTTCCTTGATATGTGTAATCTTATGAAAATTTAAAAAATGAGGCACATAACTCTTAATGTCACCTCATTTATTGATCTCATACACAAGATAATCCAATAGAACCCTGTATTAAGTGATCCCTCTTTATTTTATGATGGAATTCATGAAATGTATTTGTTTTGGAAGGAATTGGATAATTAATATTTGAAAATTCAATTTAATCTCACCATTTTATATCATGTTATTCCCTATACATATATCCATTCTTATAATGATTTATTTTGGAATATGTTTTACTTCTACCAAATATATTTGGATAAACCATTTTAATGTGTGTCTCTTTCTAAAACTTGTAAATTATGTTACTAAAAAAATTAAAATATGATGTTATTCACAAATATCTAAATTTACCTCATAAATAAGGTATTTTACAATCTATTATGTAAATTATTAGAATCAAATGACATTAAAAATACACACATTAGAAACCATGTAGATAAAAATATTCAACCCCAACATTTCTAAACAAGGCATAATATTTAAGTCTGTTGAATAGTCTAACCCAAATTCTCATTATTCATAGATACTTTACTCAAGAGACACATCAAATCAATCCAAACATTAATAATTGATATGTATATCCTAGAATTAACTTCTTAAATAAAACTCATAACATAGTACAAGCCACTATGAAGATATATGAAAAGTATATCAATTATTACACCCAATATGTAACTCTTTAGATTCATAAATAAACAAATTTTTAACATGTTTAGAAATTTAAACTAATGTTTACAAACATTCACATTATCAAATATATTGGTATGAAAAAAGAATATAAAAACATATAAAAATGAACTCTTCATATATTTAACCATGAGATAAACTTTTTACTGTAAATTCATAATTCAAAAAATTATAAACATGACATAATTTACTTTTGCATTATATAAATTATGTACATAAATAAATATAAACACTTTATATTTATTTAAAATATGAAACCTTTCATATTATCCTTTAATATGGATTTTATTTTAAATATATTATATTAAATGAAATTTAAACTTTATATATTAATTTATATTATGGATAAAAGTACATATCTAAATATAAAATATATATATATATAATTTAATCCTCGATCAATTAAAACAATTTCTCCTGATATAGCTTAAATAATTTCATAAATAATTCATTTTAATTTCATCATTTGAAATTGAATATTATGAATAATTCATAATATTAAAAAAATACTATTTAATATTTTATCTTATTTTGTAACTCATAAACACATTATAAATTACACTTATAATATCATATAATCAACTTATATCTAAATTATAAGGAATTATATATAAATCTTGAAATTGTTTTTAATACTAACAATCAATATTATTTAATATTTGTTAAATAAATTATTCAAAAGTAAATAATTAATTAATTTTAAGATATTTGGAATGAATTCTATTTGTTGTATTTACTTTCATGGAATGTCAATATATTGAAAAATTAACTTGGAAGATCATATCAGTTGTAGAACACAATCCTAGAATAATATGTTTGATCATGTTGTGGAGTTTTTGTCTTAAAAATATGTGGAATATTTATTAATATTAATGGAAAAAAGATATTTTAAGATTGGTGTTCCATGTAGAATTTATAAAGTGCATCCTATATCTCTATGATGGAGTCCTGTTAATATCCCTCCATGATTATTATAATAATAATGTTATATGTCTTTGGATAATATTTTTAATGTTTTTTTAAAATGATTGAGAAGGCCTTAGATTCATCCTAGTGGTTACAAAATATATGTGTAAAGGTGAACTGATCTTTACATAAAGGTAAATATTGAATACCCAAGATACAAATAAACATGGAACTATTGAATTGAAAATTTTCTTAAACTTATTCAGAGTTATACATTGCATATGTAAAGGTAATAAAAATTGAATTTTATATTGGTCACTTGACCTATCAACATAAAGGCATTTCCTTGAATAACTAAGTATATAAACATCATTTTAATTTCACATGGCACCCATAAATGTAACTCAAATATTTGTCACCTGTGTGAGGATAATACCCAAGATGCTTAAGGTTCATTAATATTTCTATATAAAGGTAACACTCAATAGACAATATATATTCAGGGATAACATTAAGATTTCATTACTAATGTATAGGTAAAATTAAATAGGTTGAAAACCCTCAAGTCAATTTTTTCTATTAATATGTAAGGATCTAGATTTATGATATTAAAACATATTTAAAAACCTATAAAACTTGTTTAAAGATCATACATAGAGGAATCAAGTAATTGTAACATGTATAATGATGAACCAAGAGATTATTTGAATTATCAATGTTTATATGAAATTACATGCATATTTGGAGAAGGTTTTGATGTATAGTAGGAAGAAAAAAGAGATAATGAAGAGACCTTAGATCAATTGTAGTTTGTTATATAGAAAGTAATGGATTAACAGATCATGCATGGACCATAAAAAATAATGTATTGTCAGAAATAGTTTATGTATGAATAATTATAATGGTCTCTAAGATCATGGACTTTTCACAGAAAAAAAAGAGGAATCATGTTCATCATTATAGGTTGATTGATAGTAAAGAGGACTAGTTGCATGTTAGGATGTTCACATGGTATGATAACTGACTTCATGATGATTGACTCCATTCCTTGTAGTAGATCAAGTTATCAAATTATCTATGGTAGATCAAGTGATTTTATATCACATTTTTTATCCAAGGATTTGAACTCCTTGATTTGAATCAATGAAAAGTGAGTTATTCTTTATTGAAACATATATCATCGTTAACATGATGCCTAAAAACAATAAAGAATGTATGAGTTTGTGATGTATGTGAAATGTTGAGGATCTATTAATGTAAGTGTTACTCTTATTTCTTTACTATATATGTAATGGTAATCACAACTGTATCTACATAATATTAATACATATAAGGGTTTCTGAGCATTGTAAGGATGGAAATTTATAACCAATTGTCTGAGAAATAAGTTATGATGTGAAATATAAAGTTAAGTCAAATAAAATGTTTCCATATGTCGTTTTTTTAATGAAAATATATATATCAATATAATTCTAATATTGATTAAGGTTTATTTATTAAGATGATAGAGAATATATTTTCAGAATTATTCTCCACTAAAAATTCATGTGTTGTGATCATAATAAATTCCATGAATATATATGTAGTGTTTTTTATGTATACTGATTATCATGGATAGATAAAAAATATATGACTCATGATTGTTTGTATAATTATATGTGTTATAATTACATGAGGATTAATGTAGAGACAAGGGGAAATCGTTCATAATTAAGAAGGTTGTAACTAAAAATTCTTGGTTTCAATCATTTTTTGTGATTAAATGTGAAGAAGAATTATAGGTTGAAATGAGGAAGAACTAAAAGATTGAATGTGATGATATACGGTATAGCCTTATTCAAGATGACTTATAGTTCTTGGAAAATTAGTAGATTGTTTATGTTTTGTCCTGAAACCCAAAGGGATCACTATATGACCTGGTCACACTAAACTCCCCCTCAGCATTACTTAAGGGGTTTCAAATCTACTATGAGTAATCTAATACCACACTTTCAACTTTCCCAACCCTCCCATACATGATATTGTTTTCATTGGGATTAACCACCATGATGTTTTTTATAATACATCTAACCTGGTCTATAAAAATCTATGTGATAGTTTGGGATTTTGAATTGGAATATTTACCACATATAAAGACACCCCCCCCCCCCACCCATGGGGGACTAGGGTAGTATGGAATCATGGTAAAAACTTATTTAGGATATACTCTAGCTCCATGAAAAGTATCAGATCATTTAAGGTCCTATCATTAAACCCAAAGTGAGTGTTACACAACCAAGGAAAAACATAAACATTTTATAATTAATTAATATGTAAGAACTCTATATATTAAATGAAAATCCCAAAATTCCTTAATTATTTTTTATAATTAATTTATAACAAAATTAATACATGGCCTTTAAAAAATCATATGTTTTAATTGTATCATGTTTATGTTATATACAAATCACAAAGTGAGACACGATAGAAGTTAATGGTGATGCATGTTCTATCTATCATAGAATAACATAAATAATATTCAACTTGAGATATCTTCAACTATAGTGTAATAATAACCCTTTGATGATTGGCTTACACATTATTTTCTTAGTTCTTATCTTATATATCTCTTATCACTTTCCATGGTAACTTGCATGTGATTAAACAACAATTATTAATTATTGTGTATTAGAATATATGTTATATCATATTAGTGGTTTTATTTTCTGTTTTGAGCTACACAAGTCATCCCTATCACTAACTATGATATAAATATAAACCATTATTATACACAAAAAACAATATAATTATTTCACACAACACTATAAGATATCCAATATCATTTATAGTAATCCTGTCATAGAGCACAACATCCAATATCATATTACCAAGAAAAGTTCAAACACTAATCATTTATTATAATATCATATATCATAAAAGTATCCAAGGATCATTTTATATATCATACCCAGTGATATATAGTACTCCAACCATCTTTTCATATATTTTTTTCCTTTTACGCATGATTTCATAAATTAAAAAAATAGTGAATCTATGATAAAACTAATGGATTTCTCATGATCAAAAAACAATCATTCATTATAATATATTTAATTAGAAGCCTAAAATATAATGATTACCCCTTTATGAATCATAAATCCTATATAAATATAAATAAATAAAAATATATACCTTTCATCATTGATGGATAAGACTTTATCTTCAATCACATGCTCAATAAATATCACTCAATGATTTTCATCAAACTCCCTCTATTGTGCATTAATGGGTTCGATTAATCACCTAATACTTTTTTTGGATTCTCATTAAATCCCAAGGAATTATTATTTATCTGATGAAAATAAGTTAAAGAGGAGGATAGCTTCAAGGAAAAACCATCATAAGGGATATATCAGCTGAAACCATCATAATCTTATCCCGACTTCCTCCTTGAAAAGTTACTTAGGAAATTCTTCAATCTCAACATTATTTAATCATATGTCTCATAACATATTAGTCAATTATTTCATCATTCAAGAATTCATCTTCTAAATGAACTCTATAATCTCCCATACATTTCATAATATGAAACATTCATAATAATGATAACCAAAATGGAAGATAAATAAATTTTATATTATAAAAAATTGACTACCATTGTTAGTCAAAGTATGTTATTTAAATCATAGACTATGAAAAATCCAACCTTATGGTACATCCATTTCATAAAATATAGATAATATATAGTGGCATGAAATCAAATTCTATTCCAAAAAACATTACAATATATCAAAAATAACATCACATATATAAATTTTAGGATAGATCTACATCACATAAAACAATTGTAAAAAATATATTTTTTATCACATACCTTTCAAAGGCGGTGAATATATTTATGCAATATTAATACTTTATGTGTACTATAAATGGTGTTTCTCAAGCCAAAATTCTTTTTTTTCATATATATATACACATATAAACATTAAATAATGAATCTGAGTCTATACATCGTTTTAAATTATCATCTATCCTAAAACATTTGAGGAAAACAAGTCGAAATTTTATTTAGCTCTGTCAAACTGTATAAACCATCCCATAGATGATTAATGAATTACATTTCTAGATCAAGACATAAATAAAACTTATTGTCACTCTATTTCATTATACCACATAATAATATTTTTTCCAAGTGTATAAAATAATTTTCCTTTAGTAAATATGGATTTCAAAAATGGATTTGAATCTTTATGTTTCAAATTATTTACTTTTTCTAAGCATTGATATCCACTTGTTAAATAAATTCAATTGTTTCTTATAGAAGAATTAATTTTAATTATATATATTATTTTAATTGTTTTTATTTAATTATTCATAATTTTTTGTATCATTAAAGAGATTTACATCCATTTATCATTTATTTCTTAAGGATTGAATAAAAAATCATGTTTGATGATGATGATTCCATTTTATCTTCAGTGGAAGTTTTTATCAGATGAGAATCATGTTATATAATAATTTAATAAGAAATTTTATAAAATATTATCCCACTATAATGATAGACCATTTAAAATTATATCATATAAATTAGTGGGTAAATATTCATATTTTAGTCTGACTCATACCAACAAAACATGTAACAAAGATCAGGAAAAATTTTGGTAGAAAATTTTGCTAATAATATTAGGTATGTCTCTTAGATAGTTTAGTGTATAACCCTTTTTCCTAATTATTCATATATATTCACTCAAATAAATTACTCTAGTATCCTAATGGATATTTGTTTCCATCTTATTGGAATCCGATTATAACATTAAATGTAGGAATCTAGTGATAATGTTTACTGTAAGGACCTACATTATTACAGGTTATTAGTTATAAATAGAATTTTAATTTTTATTTGGTTACATGTTCATTTATGGAACCAAGAATAAAACATGTGTTTTAAAGTTTTTAATGTGATTGAAATGTGTTTTTGGACAAGTTTTTAAGACTCGGGTTTAGTAATATGAGTTCAAGATGGTGGAGTTGAATAAATATAGTATCCATGATGTCAAAAATAGAAACTAAAATCCATATATGATAATAATAGTTCATTAACATTATGAATTACTATAACAGGGTCTTGTAGGCTATGAATGGGTAAAAGGTGTGAATCGGAGTGCTAGGCTAGAAAATCATGGTGTGAACACTTGGTTCACAACAAGAAACATGTTTCCCAGCTTTTTTTGAAGTGGATGAGGGGTTTATAAAATAGAAACCCCCTCAAAATTGTTCACTATAATGCCACACACATAAGGGATATGCCAAAAAATATTTATCGCCCTTCTATTTGATTGGTTACATGTTGTTTAAGAATGATTCAACATGTTGGTTCTTGGTAAGATATCCTCTTCAATTCTTTTTGTTTTTCTTCTTTCCCACTCATTTGATTTCAGTTCACTCTCTAGGGTTTCGTGATGAATGATTTCAACATATGATGGATAAATTATTTCTTTTGATGGGGATTTTTTATATAGATCATAGAAAATGTCTCAATATGAGTAAATTAAGACACCATTTTCTATTTATCACAATCCATGTTATTCATTATATTATTTATTATTTTTGGAAGTTTTGGTGAAATCGAGGGGTGCCTTAAGAGTGTATCACTTCCGATTTCTTGTGATTCTAGAACCATTAGACTTCCTTATGAGTTTAGAACCTATTATGCCACATTTATTTTTTTTATTTGAGTTAATTAATTAATTAATTTCATTATGTTGTTTGATGAGGAAGGTTCTCATAGACTTGGTGAAGGTTATAATAGGATTGGTAGTATTTATCATAATTCCAATTGATGTAGGTTTCATTAACCATTCTATATCTCTTGGTTAATTTTTAATTTTAGGGTCATTTATATCACCAGTTTATTTTGTATCATACTTCTTGTATTACATGATTTGTCCCATATTGTTGGGGTAAGCTCACATCAACCTAATAGTTAAAATAAACTATATGTCTTTCTAAATGGTTTGATGGTGGTACCCATGTTTAATGAGTGTTGGTAGACCTCATTATGGATTATTTGGAAGCATGTGAAATTTTCAAAAAGTAAAATGGATTTAATTTTTAAAATTTATTTTAAAATGGTGATTTGGTTGAATATAATTTGAATGGAGAGTGGTGATTTGAAAAAGGGTTTTAAAATTTCATTTCAAATGGGATTTAGAACTTACTGGGATTTTTGAAAAGTGTCCATAATGAGTAAATCAGTGTGATATTCCTTATTATATGGTTATAAGAAGAGGTATTTAAATTGGTTTCAAGGTAAATCAAGAAGGTTTTGGATTGAATTTTTTGCTCTGTTTGACATTGTGAGGGAGATACCCTATTTTTTAATGCTTTCATCCTTTTTGTGATTCATATTTTTGAGTATATGTTCATTATGTGTGTTGATACAAGGGTTTTTTGGGTATACTCATGAGATATTTACCTATGGTATCAATGTGATAGTTCATCCAAATAGATGTGATAGTCACCTTGGAGGGTTTGTAAGGATCTCGAATGTGTTTGAGACACTGGAGTTGGACCCAAGGGACTAGTTCCTCAATTGTGATCCAGTGATATGTGAGATGGGCTATGTACACTATTTGTTTTTCCTACGCATGGTTGATTGTGGCCTCACCGTAGTCTATGGGGTTGGTTTTGTGTGATTGATTGACCTTCCCAATGTTTAGGGACTTACATGAAATGGATTGGGTTAGTAGGAAAAAATTAATTTTCCTTCATGTGTCGATTGAGGACCATTCCATTCACAGCTTGGGTTAGTGTGCATGAATGAATTTGGGACATAACCTGAGTGATTTTGTATTTGTTGATAAAAGGAACTTTTCCTTGATTGAGAAGTATTTTCTAACCACATATTGTGTGATAGGGAATGTTATTATGTGATTTATAGATGATAGACCTCCCTTGAGTGAAAAGGGATATGTCAGGGATTATGGACTTATTTTTTGCCCTACCATTCAGGTAGTGGGTTAAGATTTTGGGTGATGCCCTATTATGAGCCTTTTGGTGTAGGCTATATATCCTCGGTTGGAACCTTATTAATACATTCAAGTATAGGTTTGGATATAATACATGATTACAGGATTTTAACATTGATTGGAAGGAGGTGGTGGCATGAGTCATGGTGGCTTGGTTAGCACATAACGATCTGACTTATGTTATTGTATATGAAATGTGTGTTATGTTTTCAGGTGGGTGTGTTCCATAAGAATGGATGTAATTATTTAAATATATTGCATGAACATCCACTTGATCATATTAATACTCAAAATTGATATGTTGGGATACTTATTAGTTCATTTGACTCACCCCTTACCATGTACATGACATGGGATTCGATGTTTTTGGGGGAAATTCATGTTATATCTCAGTAAAAAAGTATCTAATGAATTTGAAAACTCAATCAATATCTATAAATTAATTGATGGGGAGGATTAATTATGATGTTTTATGAGTAGTACTGGCTAGTAAAACATTATATTTATTTGGGGTATTCCATGCTTATTTTTTATTTCTTGTTTTTGTTAGTTGAATCATATATAAATTTTACAATTTTATGTTTTAGACTATAGGGTACTCTTTGGATATCTATTTATGAAAATATGGGTTTTTTAAAGGGAATAGTCTCCTTGTGACTATGTTTGACCATAAATTCTAGTCGACAACCTATGACATATAGGGGGCGCACCTGAGGTGTTGTAGCGACCCCCACAACAACACAATTAAAAAATTCCATGTTGGGGAATTAAAAAGTGGTATTAAAAGGATTTTGAGGATAGGAAGATTTCATTTATAGTTTGAGATATGTTTTCAGGACTCAGGTGGTTGATTGAGCACATCCCTATCCTACATGACATAAGTTGAAACCCATGTTTCTAGGGAATGTCTAGTTTTAGAATTTATAACTATAGTATGTTTGAGGTGTTGTATTAAATAGATAGTTTTAATATGGGATGGGTGATACTTGGGAAGAATCATAGGGCTCATCTGGGAGAAAATTATTTGTAGATGCATCATGATAGTGGAATTCCAGGGGAATAATACACACACCTATGGGCGATTCTATTTGAAAATACACCATGATAGAATCTATATTAATTAAATAAATATATATTATAAAAAAAATTTCATTACATATATTATAAGTAGTGATTATATTAATATAGATACAAGGGCCTTGATTGATTGATTGTGATTTGTGATTGTTTCGACACCATCGAGAAGAAGTTTTTGGGAATTTTTTATTTTTTAAAAAAAACTAGGTTTTGAAAAGAAAACTCATGTGGTGAAAACAGGTGTCCATGATCTAGTTTTTAATTTTAGTTTTACATGAAACAATACAAAGATTTAGTGATTTTTAAATCGTTTTTGATTTTTACTTTTTGGGAAAATCTATGAAATTTTGAAAATAGAAACTACTTTCTGAAAAAGGGACTAGCTAGACCTAAAATTTTAGTAATTTTGGATTTTGATGAAATTACTTAGGTTATAAAGGGTGTTTTCTAAATATCTGGTCAGTTTTTTTTAGTATTATATTTTTTAAAATGGTTTTTTGAAAATAAGAAACATGTGTCATGTTATAGCAGTTTGATCAGATTTTTTATATTGGTTGGGGTATCTCAAATGCATGAATTTTGTGATCAGATTCTATGTCAATTTTTTTGGAAACTACTAGGGGGGTTTGTGAGATTGTTTTCTTGGATTAGTGTAAGGAGAGAGATAACTAGATGTCTGTGTAAACTAGTTTTCTATATATTTAGTGATTCATTAGGAAATAATCATATATTATATTTGTGATTTCGGCTAGTATGTTGAGGATTTTTTCTAGGATCCATATATAGAAATATCATGGGTTGGATATTTTATTTGATTATCATGTAAAATTGTTTGTGCTTTAATGCATTTTAATGATTTCTTAGTTTAAACTAAGGATGTGTTTTTATAGGAGATATCTATGGTAGGAAGCACCACTAGTTAGTATCATCCATCAGTAATAGATAATTATTACGGGGATCACCATAAACATTGTTGAATTAGTTATTGAAACTATGGTGTTTGGAGTATATGGGTGAAACTAAGGCTAATCACTTTTAGAAAAGGTTAGATTAAAAAGGACTGACTAACATTTTGAGTGGATTAGGATATGGTGAGTTAGGTACCAAACCAGGAGAATATAATGTGATTTTTGTATGGAATAAGATATTTTAGATAAGAGTTAGTGTCTATCCTTGGTGGTAGAGTCTCATAGCACATGTTTGTTGGGTTATTAAAGAATCAGTGAATTGAGTTAGTGGTGAACTGACTACCAAGGTAGTTCAGGGTTCATGGTCGGAGGACTATTAGGGATTCTTGAGGATGAGAATTTTTATGGTGAGGAGTTTGTAAGGACTCACATCATTATAGTTTTGAAATTTCGAAAGGAATTTGAATTTTAATTTAGTGGCAGGTTTTTTTTTTGAACTATGAATTGAAAAAGTTTTTTGGCCTTTTGAAAATTATTGAAATGTATTTTTGGATGATGTTTTTAGACTAGTGTATTGTCTTGGAAGATAAGAAGTAATTCAGGGAATATTTTGAGTGGTCAATCTACTAGAAACAGTTGTTTGTAGTACATTGATAGTGATAATGGGTTATTCATTTCTTTAATGAGTTTCATGGGGTGATAGTAGGAGGTAAATAGGGAAAAGGTGTGAAGCATATTTCTAGACCTAAAAAAGGCATGAAAACATGGTTTATTCAATGACACATGTTTTCTAACTAAATTTTTGATTCTACAAAGGGTTATAAAAAAATTAAACCCACAATTTTCTTCACTTAGACATCATGTGCACAATGGGGGCCTAACCTCCCTCTACCATTTCTTTACCTACGTTTCAGGTCGTTCAATATAGATGATTTACACCAATTATTGGTAAGATCTAATCTTAATGTCTTATTGTTCTTCCTCTTTCCCTCTCATTTAATTTCAGTTAATCATCTAGGGTTTTGGGATGAACAATTTTACTACAAACTGGTGAAATTATTTCGATTCATGTTATATTCATATGAATATCATAAAGAGTGTTTTGAGAGGTGGATGTAAAGACACATTTTTTGTTTATTGTAAGTTATGTTATTTCATGGGATTATAAGGGTTTTGGTGGTTCATTGTGAAATTGAGATTTGATTCAGATATTATATTTGTTGATTTTGTATTTCCTATGATCGAGGATGCATATGGAGTAGATCACACCATGTTGATCATGATTTTAACAACATTGGACTTCTGAGTGAGTTTGGTGCATATTATGACACATTGGATTTTTGTTTTATGTTAATTAATTAATTATTTATTTTTACTATGTTGTTTAATGAATCAGGTGTTTAGATACTTAGTGGATGTCTGTAAAAGCTTGGGATGATTTCTCTGAACAATAGTTTCAGTAGGGTTCCTTTAACTTACATCTTATATGGGTTAATTTGTTATTTTATTTTTATATTTCTTAGTAGTTTATTTGTTGGAATAATACTTTTTTAGTGTGTTTTTGCTAATAAGGTTATGATAGGCTCACATTGGCCTAATAATCAATATGGACTATATAGATTTCTAGACTATTCAATGGTAGCTCCCTATTTGAATGAGCACTGGAATCCATCCTTAGGTTCTATTTGCTAGTGCGTATTTTTTTCAAAAGTTAAAGTATATTTATTTTTTAAAATTTATTTTAAAAGGGGATTTTTCTAAAATGAATCTTATGAGGGTGTGATGATTTGATATTCATTTTGAAATGAAATTTCCAAATGGGTTTTTGAATGCGTTGGAATTTTTCCAAGGGTCTAGATTGAATAAATTTGTGTAATATTTCATTTTAAATGGTTTAGAAAGTTATATTTGGCTTGGTTTCAAAGGAAATATGGAAGGTTTTCCTTGACATGTTTTAGTTTATTTAACCTTGTGAGGATGATGCCCTATTTTCCATTGATTTTGTGATTATAGTTCTTTTCTTTTGTCAGTTCTTATAGATTTTTTGTGTTAATTCATGGGTTATTTTGGTATCCATGTGAGAATATTACTTGTGGTATTAAAGTGACGGTTGGTCTGGTTGAATTTGAATGACCCATTTGAGGGTATATATGGGTCTTGAATGTGTTTGTCACGTGAGACTAAGTCCCAAGGGACTAGTTCTCTGGTAGTGAGCTAGTTAATTTTGAGATGGGATACATTCCATGCTTTTTTTACCTTCGTGTGGTTGATAGTGACCTACCCGAAGTCTATAGGGATGGGTTAGTGTGATTGATGGGCCTCCTAGGAGATTGTGGGACTGTTTTGGGGGTAATTATTCCCTAACGAGGGTATTGGGTCCAAGACTTGGCCATACATGGATTTGGAAAGTAGGAAGATTGTTCCATATTCCTTCATGTTCTAATACAATACCCTTCCATACATTTCATCAATCATTATGAATGAATGAAGTTGGGACTTAATAGAGTGATAGGGTCATGGTTGTGGAAGTTTTCTTTTCCTTGATTGAGAAGATCTAGATGAACAAATATTCAATGAGATGAAATGGGTTGACATGAACCATAGATGATGGACCTCCTTTGATTGTTAAGTGATGGGTTAAGGCTTAGGGACATATGATTGTCCCCTTTCCTTTGGGTAGTGGTTCATGGTTTTGGACGATGCCCCACCATGGGTCTTAGTGTGTGGGATATCCATCATTGGTTGGAAACCTAACTAGTATTTTTTTGTGTGGGTTTGGTTTTATTATGTGATGAAAACATTATTTCATGGGGCTAATAAAGGTAGAGTAAGGCTTCATGGTGTCCATGTTAGAACACGACAGCATGACTGATGTGATTTTATGTATATTAGGTGTTATGTTTTTGGGTAGGTTTGTTTTTATCAACATGACTGCACCTATTTATATACATTTCATGCACATCCACATGATTAAAATATTACTCATTATTTTTGAGTAACTGGGGATACTTAATGGGTCGTTAGACTCACCCCATACCCATATACATGGAATTAGTTTCGATGTATGTTGGTATAATTTCTTATTCTATTTTAGGACACAATTATCACTTTTATCATGACACTAAAAATAATTAAAACATGTTATAGAGGCCAAGAATTTGGAAAAATGGGCCATAATTAGTACTAGTCAGTGTTCTATTTTATTTTTTTAGATTGTTAAATTATTATTTTCTGCTACTCTATTTTTTTACTACATCATATAGACTTTTAATACTCTTATACTCTATACTTTTTGGGCCTGTTTCACTACCTATTTAAATCAGTAGGATTTTTTTATAAGTTATAGTCCCCCCATTACTAGGTTAGTCCCTCACAAATATTTGACATCCTTCAGTGTATGGGGAGGTGATCTTGAGTTGTTATAGTGACCCCCTTTCAAGAACCATTCGGGCGGCCTAGGCTGGAGCATTATAATTACCAGTGATCTTATTACCTTATAAAAGATATTTCATGGGAACCTAATGGTTAGAGTGACCTATAAATAATGATTAATGTCGTGAAAATAATTTACTTTATAGGGAATCGAACACTTATAATTTCTAAAGAGGTTTTATTATCTCACTATCTTATCTCATGTATTCCCTTTCCATGTATTCATTTCTCTGACAATTTATTTTTGAATCCCTATTCATTCTACTAAATCTATATGCTCAAATAATATTGATGTGAAATTCATTACACAACACATAGTATTTTTTCATACCTTAAATTAAAACCCCATTTTATTTACACATCTGTAAATTCATCCCATGCATAAGGTATATGAAACCCTTTCATATAAAGTCATAGAATCATATGAAATTAGTTATCATCACATGACGAAAAACATAGCAATGAGAATCCAACACCCACCTTCTAAGACCAAGATTAATCTCTAGTACCAATGACTTTTCTGACCCAATGTCCCTTCTCCCAATGTTATTTTCAAAATAGATTATTTTATTTCATCATAATTTAATCGTAGTATATATATAATATAGTTAATTTTTCAATTGGAGATCAGAACCTAGAATAAGAGAAATCCAAGGTAGAATAATACTAAATCAATTATTATATCTATAAATCGACATATTAAATGCATTTATGATTATATATAAGTATATTTTAACACTTTAAACTAAATAATACATCCATTCATAACATGAAATTTTTATTTATCAATTAATCATGAATAAAAATAAATAATTAAACACTTAATAAATTTAAACATGAGATATACATTTATACATGATTCATAAATCAAGACACTATAAGCATGTTATAATTTAAACCTACACAATCCGCATTCCCTAATGAAAGAAATATAAACACTTTATATTTTCTTCTAATATGAACTCATTCATATTTTCTTTATACATAATTTAATTTAATATATAATTTCAAATAATATATTAACACTTTATATTCCTAATCCATTTTATAAACATTTAACCTAATTAAAATATCACATTCTTAATAATATATCAACCTTTATCTTATCAATTACTAGTATTACTTTTGATATTGTTCAAATATTTTTTAAAAATAAGTCATTTTAAATTAAACATTTCAAATGATCAATTATTAATGTTTCACAATTCAATGTGAAATATTTTTTTCTATTATCTTTTAATAATATTTAATTTATAAATTATGTAGTAATTTTTAAATAAACACATTATATCAAAATTATAAATCATTCCATGTAAATCAATAGTATTTGATAATATCAATTGATAGTATGGATATTTTTTATTAAATGTTTGATTGTAATTTAATAAATAATTATGATAAATTTAAAATGAATAAATTCAAGAAACTTTATAAATAAAATTAATATATTAAAATATTGTTTTTAAATAATTTCATAGCAATTTATAAATTTTATAATTCAATCCATAATTGAAAATTTATAAAAACTAATGTTTTCTTCTATATCTTATTATATGATATTTATAAATTAATTATCCATGAGTTAATTTACAAATATAATTGTATATTACAATTAGAGAAAAGTGGTGTATGATATATAAAATGGAAATTATCAATAATAATCAATGAAATAATTATATATAATAATCCACAGTTTAAATGTTATATGCTTAGGAGTAAAATTTTATAACACACATTGATATCAATATAGTGATATGATATAATATTTTAATCTAGGGTAATCAAATCCATTATAAAATATGAATCTCTATATCATACATTATGATATTTTAAAACCAATAGTTTTTTAGTAGAGCATATGCAATAATATAACATATCTTATGACACATTCCACTTATATCATACAATACCATATATCATACGAGAATCCATAGTTGAAGAATCTATATTATATTTCATTATACCTATTATGATAAGACATTTTCAAAATAGATCCCATATAATTTAAAAAAATATCAAATACAAAAAAAAAATTATACTTCATTTTAAACTTATTTTTGAGATCCATGAAGGATGGAATTGAAGTATGAAAAACCAAACTCTCGTATCTAATTCAGAAAAAATTATTTAAAAACTAAATTTTGAGGACCTAAGAAAAATACTAATATATTTTACATCAATATAACATCTCAAAATAATCTCACACTGTCCCTAGAACCATTATCTTTTTTCTTTGGATATTGTCTATATAGAAAACTTATTTAACAACACTTATTAATATTTCTCTATAACTACACCAAACTAGATCCCCTTCAATACATCTCTTATGTTATACTAGTCTTCATAACCTGGGGAACATAAAAATTATTAAAAGGGTGATCTCAAAAACTCAATAAGGAAGAAATATATTAATGATTCATCAAACAATATAGTTCATAAACATATGATAAACATGATCATTATGATAAATTTATTATTAAAAAACATGAACATTCAAAAGTTTTATGTATAATATAAGGACATGCAATCAAAAAAACATATTACATGGAATAAAAGTTTCAAAAAAGGAGGACAAAATTATCTTCCATGGAGAAAAACAAAGGCATATTTCATAGAAATGTGGTATAAAAATAAGAATATATATTCATAACATTTTTGAAATATTAAAATTCAAACTGATCCACAAATAAAATTAGTAGGCTTTTGATAAACATTGGGGTACCGTATTGGGATTGGGATTACCACCAATATACCAATGGTATTTGGCTTACCACCCATGTATTGATCGGCTTTGGGTTACCACCTGTAAACCCTTGGGATTTGGATAAACTCCCATGTAACCTTGGGATTGATATAACCACCCACATACCCTTTTTATATCATGATATATGAAATTTACCAATTAATTAGATGTCTATATACAACCCAATAATTACTTAGTGAAAAATCATACATATATATTCCAAGAGAAAATGAAAAAATTCATATTAAAAACATAACTTAGATAACCCATGTAAAAGATATGGTTTTCAATAAAACACCCCCTTTAACATTTCATAATCCATCCATGGATAGAATTTGGATAGAATCATAAGGAAATATCCATTTTAAAACATAAAAAGGTTGAATAAATTTGATATAAATTAAAATCATCTCTATAAGAATAACACTTCGAATGGTACCACATAAGAATATATTAAGAGTTTGACCATTTTATGTAATGAGTTTAGTCCCCCTAAAGAAAGATAAAATAGGGGAATTTATAGGGTAATTCATAAAAAATAATTTCACAAAAATAAATACTTTGGATATAAAGTGGAAAATGTATGAAAATTAGTAAATGATTTTTTAGAAAATGTTTTAACATTGTCATAAAATATGAATATATGGTTCAATTTTAGTATTAATTTTCAAAAAATAGAAGTTAAATCGTTTTAATACTTTTATATTTAAGAATTATCATGAATAATAGTCCTTTTTAAAATGACATAAGGGTTATCCAATGGAAATATGGAGTGCAAGATAAAATGTACAATCTGGAAAGAAAAAACATTTTCATCATGTTTGAAATACAATTATAGAAACCTTCATCCTAAAAATGGTTAATAAAACTTCATCTTAAGATGGGTAAAAGATTTAAATGAACATAAAAATAAAAAATACATATTTGTTTTTAAAAATAGGGAAAGAGCACATTAGGGAGATAAAATAATATGGATATAGAGATAAATATTCAATAAAAGTATGTAATTTATTCTTAATAATGTTATAAATATTTTATAAATAAATTCTAACAACCTAGATTTTAAGGTATACCTCATTAAAGTATTTATGTATCTTTATGTTTAGAATTAATCGAGTTTAGGATTTCAAGGGTTTTTAGAGAAGGAAATGACTTAATGGCCAGAAACTGAATACAGGAGTGATTTAAGTCGTGAATAGATGTTCATGATATGAATGGATTATGGGTAGAAGCCATGAATCTATATGTAGGGAATGAAATTTTTTCATGAAATGAGAGGTAAATTCATGATGTGAATAGTTTTTTTGGAATTTTATGCAAATGTTACCTGATTTTGGTGTATTGACCTTCCTAAAATTTTACGACATTAATATATAATTCATGTCGTGGATGTAGATGGTTCCCACAAATAAAATATTTAGAGCACTCATATATTTTATTATTCAACTCCCTTATTATTCATCCTACAACCCTAGGGGATCTCTTTCGGTTTTTAGGCTCTTTCAACTCTTTTTAAAATCTCTATTCAATTTCGAGACACCATTTTGATCCCATGATTCTAATTTAGTGAGTTCTATCATAACCCAAATCAATTCTAAACTAATATCCTTGGTTAAACTCAATTATATTCTGAATTTTTTTATCAGATTTATGGGATTTTACATGTTCTAAAAAGTTGATTTTGGTTATTGACATAATCAACTCTTGGATTCCAGGTTTTAGTATCTACACATCATTTGGACCTAGATAATTATTTTCAGTGAATCTTATCAGGTAATTGTAATCCTATACTACCTTTTAGAGTGTAGTTTCTCCTCAATCTTAATCCCTAAATGATAATAATTATAGACTAAAAATGGTTCTAGGATTGAGTGGTACAATTGGGTTTCGACTTTAACCCCTATTATAAAATTTCATTACACCTAAGGTAGTAAGTCCTTAACTTTATCACATGTTTATACAATTTTATAGCATGATTGTTTGGCATGAATGTATTTCCCTATAGAACATATGTTTGAAGTTTTCTAACATTGGGTTTTATTATGTATGCGAATATTTATTAATATGATGTGATTTTGTATTTTTCATCTTGTATACATGGTTGAATGTTTTGTTTACTCTACTTTCAGTAGTTGAGTGTGTAGGTTGAGACATATGGAATATCCCATTGGGATGGATTTTTAATATAATTATTGGTATGTATATGGGATACACATTCTATGGGAAAGTCCCAAACATGTATTTTGGACTATATGGTCCAAGGGGGATATGTCAGACCTATTTGGTTAACATGTTTCCAATATTGTATCAAATAAGGTAGTGATGAACTCTAATAAATGGGTATATATGTTATACTTGTGTGATATATGTGTATTTTACTAATGATCTATTTAATTTTATATAATGAACAAGTATATTTATTCACTTTTGTTAAGAACCTTTGGTTTTTTCCTACTAATTTTCATACTCACGCCATAATTAGGAATTTTAGTGACCTTGTAGATTTTAGCACTAGGGATCCTATAAAGTGAAAAGGGACCATGTGATTGATGGTTTAGTTGGTTTAGTAAAAGGATGTGTGAATTATAGGATGGAATTTGGTATGATTTCATTATTTATTTATTTTTTTAAAATTTATTTAATTTATATATTGATCCACCGCCTGTGAGTATAATTTATTTTATTTGGTTCATGTGACAGATATACCATAGTGTTAATGTATGGGTCTTTATTTATCATGTATGTTTCTACTCTGATGATTTATTTACTTGTTTTTTATTTTTTGATTATATTATAATTTCTTCTATTATGTACTTTGATTTCACCTGGTACCAAGTGGATGTTATCCCGAATATGTTCCTCCTGGCCCCCACTACAAGTTGGAAACCTCTTGTGTACATAGAGGCGCACAAGAGGTCATGTGGAAATAGGGCATAAACCCAATGGTTCGTGTCGTTTTATTACAAAATGTTATTAGAGAACCAATTTTTTTTAAATTATTTCTTTCTTTTTCATTGATTTGGAATAGGGTATACATAAGTTAAAATGGTTGGGACTCGGGAAGGGGAACTGTACCAGTGCATAGCCAGTTCTGTATAGTGGAACTTTAAGTTTCCATGGAATTATGAATTCATATTCTTGTAGTAAGATATTAGTTTTGACTTAGTTAACCTTAGGTGATGCATATGGAGTTAGTATACTGATTTATATGAATCTTTGTGCATTCATGCAACATTTTTAGTTACATAGGATCACATCCCACATAAGTGTTTCTTTTAATAGATATAGCCTAAATATTTAAATGCATAATTAAATTATTATATGTTCTTTGGTGCATTATTTATTACATTCCTTTATTTATGCCTGGGTTTTCTATTCTCGAGTCTATATATAGTTATGACTAAGATGTAGGTATTGAAGTCTTGTCTTGAGATATCAGTAGTGATTAGGGGGTTATACATTTTTCTCATGGGTATTTTCTTAGGTTGATCCTCATTGTAAAAACTTATGTGTCTTTGTGAACTTATAACAGTATTCTTATTTAATCCAATGGAATTATATATGGTTTGATCTAGAATTTCAGGAAGTTCCACCACATAGAAATCTTGTGTAACTAGTTTCACCACCTTTTGTGAAGGAGGATACCACTAAAAAATATTCATTGGTTTCTACAAAAGAAAAATATATATAACTAATCATTTTGGGACTCTTTTGGCTATTAACTATTTAGGATGGGCCAACATGAGTCAAATATGCATGTGACTTCCTACTCCAACATCCCCTACCCATCCATATCACCATAGTCCCTCAAAATTAATAGTACTTGATATGATTAATCAAGAGTATTTTATTGATAGTAAAGACCTTATAGGAATTAAATGTGGGGCTGAAAAACTTTATTCTTCAGGGCACTATGGAAAAATGATGGGACGTTATGCTTTAGGTCAGCATAAATTAAGGGCTGACATGTTCGACCATTAAGAACCTCTTTTTTAAGGAATTAATCCCTAATAAACTGAATCGAGACCATTATCAATAGTTCATTTAGATCTAATATGGGATTGACACATCCCAACCTATCTCACTATAATCAGTAGCCAAACCAGTTCTCTAAATCACCTCAAGATAGCCTCCCTATACACTTGATGATTCTGACTAGCAGTGAGGGTCTAATTAAGAACATGAGGAGAATATACTCATTTTATAAAATTATATAAATAGTAGAAATTATAATAAATATTGAGAAACATTATCATGTAATAATCATACATCAACTGAAAAAATTCTCAAAACTATGTAAGTTCCCACAAACCAATAAAATAAGCATGACATGTCATAATAGTGTCATGTGTCAAAAGAAAACCAAAATAGAGATATAATGAAAGTCCCCAAAATGGGTCCCATCATCATGTATGGTCCCCTCATCAATTCTCCATCCAAATTCCCAAGTCATCCATCTATTATTGGGTCTTTACCCCTATCTATACCTACAATCATGAAGTCTGATCGGGTACCAATAGCGGCCTAAGAAGGGTGTGATTAAATCATATTAGGACCTCATAAATGGTGTATAAATAAATATCTTGTCTAAAAAGGTGCTTTAAAATGTACAAGTGAATAATATGTAGATAAATGGTGAAAACAATTTTCATAAATAAATAGTATTCAATTAACCTCTTTGGACCTCAGGTTCTAAATGAAACCCAATCCAGTCAAACTTACTTCATCCCATATCATTCATCTGAACAATATACCATTGGGTTAAAAAAATTAAGTCAAAAAGGTAAATTCATTAATCAATTCAATTCAAGGTATTTAGGAGCATCATTCCAAGTACCTATATCATGTCAAACCATAAGTTCCTGAAGCATCAGTCTAGTAACCAAGACATGCATATCCTTAATGGTGCCCGGAGCATCAATCTAGCACTAACTAAAGATGAGTAGCCTCATTCTGACTTCCTAAACCATACCATTATTCACATTTACCAAGGTTCATCATTATCAGAATTTTAGCACACAATAACAATAAGGGTGTACATATTACACCTATCAGTATTTCTATGGACTATTACATCCAACACCTTTGAACCCATTCCATAATTAAGCCACTTTACCATTTATTCATATAACACATCCATTAAATTTTCATTAAATCAATTTAACAATATGAACATTCCCCTTAACCATTCACTGCCTCTTCCCTTTATAATGTCATAACACAATTAATTTTCCAAGTTACACCAAAAACCCTTTATTCAATTCTAACATACTAAAGAAAAACTAAAACTAGTTTGATCTCAAAAACCCTATATTCCATCATTTATATCTCATTTAATAAATTTTTAAGGGATTGTAACACCCCATGGGTGGCCATTGGTCTAGTCTTATAGTCATCAATGGACGTGATGGGATCTGTGAAGGGTCAAAAACATTTATTAGAAGCGTAATATAATATTCATAAATATGGAATAAAATTTATATAAAATTGATACCACTACACATAAACTATACAAATGATCAATAATGATACTATGGGAAATAACACTTAGATAAACTACCTTTTTCCTGTAGACAACCACTCATCCAACCTTGGCCCTTAATTCAAAATAAAACAGTTGCAACCATAAAAGAGAATGAATCTCTAGAAATAGGGATCATGAGGCTTAGAAGCAGAGGAACACCGAATAGGTGAATATTATATAAATTTAAATGAAATGGAATTGTATACTTACCTAGGGCTTCGAATCATAAGAAATAGCACATCAAAATCCCTAGAATTGAAGGAGATCCACCCTTAAGATAGGATGGAGAGTTTGGTTCATGCCTTAGGCTACTGGGAATGAAATAAGGGAAGAATTAGATAATATTGATATAAAATACGAAGGTGAAATCATAAAATTTCCACTTTTAATGAGGCACATGGTTTGGACACATAGTTTTTTAAACTGTGTGCCAACTATTTTACCTCCTCTATCTAAAGATGACTCAAGTCACATGGTCTCCTGGTCCAACCACGTGATTTGGAAAACTGTGTGGAATTCATGGGAATGGATCTAGTCCAAATATGCATGGTTTCCAATCCACCTTTCATGGTTTACACAATGTTTTTTCCCATAAATAATGACACACAGTCATGGTGCATGGTTACCACTAACCATGTGTTAACCATGTGCCATGAAGTTTATGTTCTATTTTCCATATTTTTAAATTCTTGAACAATTTGGATTCTCCCAAGACCTTACCTACTCTTTAGAACCATTTCAAATGACACTTAAACGTAATTTTAAAAAAATAAAAAAAAACAAACCTCTTCAAAGGGTTAGTATCTTTCAATATCCCCACCATATAACAATTAATATTTGAGCTACACCCCAAGCATCACTAAGCCTCTAAGGTAAAAAGGTCAATCCATTGGGAACACATATCAACTTATCTCTCGAGAGTTACCTTTTGAACACTAAAATATTTACACAACACTTGGACCAATAGCATTGTCTTACCTTAAATATTTTTCTCACAATAATCCACAATATGAATTGGATGCTCATCAATGGTCACATCAGACTTAATATCAATATCATCAACATCAATCATGTGATAAGGGTATGGGTGATGTTGTAAAATCCATGACACATGAATAACGTCATGAATGGAACTATATCATTATGGATGATCTAATCGATATGCCACCAAACTGATCATAACCATAATATCAAATGGACCGACATACCTGGGTGCCAACGTATCCCATTTATGAATCCGACAGTGACCCAATCTTGGAAAAACTTGAAGGAACACACCATCACACACTATAAACTCAATAGGTTGATGAATTCAATCAGTTTATGAATTTTTACTACTCTAGTACATATTAATACACTTATAGATCATGTTTTCCTTCTATAAAATATCTTGTAGGAGACTCAACCCCAAAAAATTCTAATTCTCATACTTTCTTCCATCAAAAATGTGATCTCTATGGTCTTCCATATAGTGAATTATATGGTTCCATGTGAATATTAATCTAATAAATATTGTTATAGGTGAAATCAATAATCACCAATTGATTCTCTCCAGTTACACCAAAATCTAGGAGGCATTCTCTTACTATGTACTCGAACACTAAGATTGTATGTTTCAATTTCTCATCCATATGCAAGTGGTATGTTGTACTCAAAAATAATTGGGTACCAAGAACCTTCGTGAACCCTTAATAGATGCATTAAGTAAAACGTAGATCTTGATTTTAAAAAATACTCTAAGTCACCCTATGAATATTTTCTATCTATTTAACATATAAATAAAATAATTTATCAATGGTTAAAGTCTCATGAATCGATAATAAATCGGATACCTTTGTAAAACAATCCACAATCACACATATTGTGTCACTATTCCAATGATTCCTTGGTATAAACACTGTGAAATCCATGATAACATCATCCCACTTCCATTTTATAATGTGAATTAGATATAAAATACCATTATTTTTTTTATTTCATTCTATTACCCACTAAAAGTTTTAGCATCGCAACAAAAAACCTACAAATTTAATCTTCATTCCAAGATACCAATACTATCTATGAAGATTATAGTACATTTTTGTCAAACTAGGTTGCACCACCCAATTTGAAAAATTAAAGTCATGAATCATCTCTCCCACATACAATTAGTCTTATAGACACTTACATGAACATAAATAATCTCATCACCATCAATGGTTTAGTTGGGAGGTAGCTCTCCACCATAAAAATTGTCCCTCAACACCAGGAACTCTGCATCCTCATACTACTTCCTATGGATTTGGATTATAAGAGAGGGTACAGTAGATAAGGACATGAGTTCAATTAGTTATTTTCCTTCCTAAACATCAATATATATCTTAGTGAACAAGTTCATAATCTTCCATACATAAATTGACTCTGGAACCACCTGAGTATGTGTCTTCCAACTCAAAGCATCAACAACACTATTTCCTTTCCCAGATATATAAGCTATATCAAAGTCAAATAATTTCATAAACATAGCCAATATCCACTTCCAAAGATTTATATCATGCTGATAAAATATATATTTAATTCTCTTCTGTTCAATATAAACATTAAACCTATCACCTAGGAAATAATGTTGCAAAAAAAATAAAGTGTGAACTCCCATGACAAACTCGAGATCATGCATGTGATAGTTCTATTCATGTGACCTCAACTATTATGATCCATATACCATGATTCGGTCTCCATACATAAACATTACCATGATTCTTCTCTCAGTTGAATTACAATATAGATTATACTCCATATCCAAATCAGAGAAGATCAGAATCAGTGATGTGTTCAAATTCCTCTTTAGTTCCTAGAAAGAGTTATTATATAATTTAGACCAATCAAACTTTATTCCCTTAGTATTCAGGATTAAGAGTAGTGCTTCCAAGAAAGAAAAGTCATTTATGAACCACTATTAGTAACCTTTTACACCCAAAAATCTATAGATATTAAAAAAAATATTAGGATGCTCCCAAGAAACCACCACTTGGAACTTATCAAGGTCCATTGATACACATTATTTTGATATTATATAACATAATAAGTTCAACTTGTTAATAAGTAAATGACACTTATTAACACATCATGTATTCTATGTTTTATCAATGTACTCAAGATGAAGTAAATATTTTTAGCATGTTTTTATCAAGTCTGGGAGTACAATAAGATTTCGTCAACAAAGAAAACTACAAACTAATCTATGTATGGGTGAAATATTTGGTTACTCTATTCCATAAACATAACAGATCATTTTTCATCCCAAATGTTATCATGATGAACACACAAAAACCATACCTTCTTCTGAAAGTAATACATGGTGTATTAAAAGGTCTCACCATTAGTGGATGGTATCAAAATCTTAAATCAATCTTCTTAAATACACCACAACACCTCAGTTGGTCAAAATAATCATAAATATATATAAGAGGACATTGATTCTTAATTTCCATTTAGCTAAACATTTAGTAATCAAAACATAAATTCAATTTTCCATCATCCTTTTTGGAAAATAGAACTGTAGATATCCATGGTGACATACTAGGATGAATGAACCCTTTAGCCTCCAATTCCTCTAGCTGAATATTAATCTCTTTAATCTCTATGGGTTACATTAGATAAGGTTTAATGGAAATCAATAAGCTCCATGCATCATCTCACTTATAAAATTAATTTCTATCTTGGGTGGAAACCCTAAAACCTTATTAGTAAACACATCCTAAAACTGATCCACTACAAGAGGAAATCCATCCTTCTCCACCCTCCCATAATCCAATATAATACTTGGAACCTAGGATATGAGCTCACCTAGTTGCTAAAGAACTGTCCTTGCATGGTCTGGTTGGATATCCCATTCCAGTTAATGAATACATATGTCACTAATAGAATATATAGTATTCACTCTCCTATGATAAGAATCAATGTGATCGTGATATCAAAACCAACCATTCTATACATGGTATCAAGTAAAAACCCTAACATATCAAGCATGAACAAGTCCCAAATAATATGGTAATCATAAAACTTGGGGGCATACCCCTTATAAAGACATACTCCCTTTAATCCTACCCCTAATGTTGTGTTGATCGATATAATCCGAAATAATAAATCCATTTCTAGAACCAAACTATTCACAAACTAAGTTGATATAAAAATGTAAAGCTACTATGTCAAAAAAAACACTATCAATCATACAAGCTACAAGAATCATACCCCAAATAGTCAAGGACCCAGCCTCACTACCAATAGGTATAGGCTGAACTACAAGTAACTGAAGTATCCCTATGCCTTCAGATCATATCTAATTACAATGAACTACACTACTCTACTGATATTAGTAATATTATCCTATATTACCTTATCCACCACCACAACTGGTATGTCTAGTAGATTTCCAACAACCAGACTGATGCAGAGTAGAAGATCCCTTGTTTGTTCTTTGTATCATCCTAGGTCCTCTATCACTGACCATCTGTCAAGGGTTCTTATAGAACCTATGAATGTATCCTATTCTACGACAATCTTGACAGTCCACTAGTGGTCAAGGACATTGACCTCCCATGGAACCAATTCTTCCACACTAATAGTGGAACACTCAATCACTACACTGAGAGATCGACCCTCTCCCCTAGATAATATTCCCACCCCCACCTTAGAAAAATTTATTATAAAAATGATTCTTAATATCTGGTGACGCATCTCCAAGTTTCTTAGATGATACTACCTATACACCACTAGAAACCTCCTTTAGGTTTCCCTCAAAAATGAGAGCTTGATTTACCATTCCAACAAACTTATTCAAATGGAAGATATTCATCATCGACTTGATATCAAATCTAATTCCATATTGATAAAAATTTTATCTAGATGCCTTATATCTTTTCAGAGTTAGTTAAAAACACTATAATTTTTTTTTTAAATACAACATAATATAACACTTACATATTCCCTTGATTAAAACATATAAACTCTATATCTATCTCATATCTCATAGTTTCTGGGTAGAAACTCTCCATGAGATTCCCCTGTAAGTCCTTATAAGACATTACCTCTAGTGAGTCTCCAAGTGATCCAGAATCATCTATATAGAATCAATCTTGAACATAGTCTCCTTAATTCCACCTTATAATGAATCATTCTTTAAATATATAGGTATTACATCTTAATACATAAATATGAAATATATTTCACAAATACATGCCCGAGGACCATAATGATAATCGTATTTGAATACTAGATACACAATATTCTTATTTCATGAAATTTCTTTAATATATCCTATAAATATCCTCCCACATGGTACACTTTATAAACATACCCTAATTAAAAATTTTCTTCATAATCTAGGGAAAATAACTATAAAAAAATGGTGGGCTCATATGCTAAATATGGGTAAACATGGTGTATATCAATATAACAAGAGCATAAGGTTAGGGAAAAGATAATAACATCTAGAAACCATACCCTATATAACATAGATCATAAATTTTATTCATGTATTAAATCACGGTTGATCATATGACATGAATCATAAAGGGATCAAATAACATGAGTCATGAGAATATAACAATGGAAAAGGCATATATTTATTTCATACACAAAAGCATAGAAAATATCATTTCAAGGATACTAATATATACATTCATAACTAGTTAGGCTTAGTATAACCACCTATTTACCTACTTTGGGATTTAGATAACCTCACATGTACCCTCTTTTGGACATGGGATTACCTTATGTGCTCCATATTTTGGTCTTGAGATAACCTATCATGTACCCTTTGAGCTCATAGACCATTAATCATTAAGTAATGAATTAAAAGGATATATAGGTCCCATATATCACATAATCTATAAATCTATGTGCTAAAATATCATAAAATTTTCATTATATTATAACCCGTGAAAAGGTAATAGGTTTAATAAATATTTCATCATAGCATGTATCATGGGAAAGAAATGAGTTTCATAAACATTTCACCATAGCATCACTCATTGGAAAGAAATGTTTTTCATAAATATCTTATCATTATAATAAAAAACCATATAGAGAAAGGATAAGGATGGTATCTTTCAACAATATCCCTAGTAATGTGTAATAAACTTCATAGGTTATTTATGTGGATGAATAAAAATTCCTTAAAAAGATATTTAAAACATTATTGAATGAAATAACCTTTCCACTTTGATAACACTTATTTAAAATCTAAAAAACTTCATAAATATTAAATAAATAATTTTATTTGAAAAAAACTTGGAAAATTTTAAATGAATCTTTAAACCATTGATCAGTCATGATGGTGGAAAATACTATCCATGTCGTACATGTTAAAATGAATATTCCTTTCACATTTTTAGTAAAAAGTCAAAAGAGAATTATTCCAAAGAGAATAAGAAGATTAATTTGAAACAATTTTTTAGAAATAAAATATTATAAAAATTCTCCTTAAAAATCATTTTATACATTTAAAATATTACTTTGAAATATTTTTAGAAAACATGGACATGGATGAAAATGGATTTTTAACTGAATATAACAAAAAATCAATTTCTATTAATAAAATTATTTAGGTATCTTGAGTACTTTAAGAGAGTAAAATTAAATGAAGACATTTATTATACATAATAACAATATTATAATAAAATAAATAACTTTATTAAGATATAGATCATAATATTTCATCATCAGAATCATAATCATAAATAATCTCAATAAACAATGATATTGTAACATAAACCTTTTACCACTTTGCTAATGTTTGAATCATAAGACCCATAAAATAAATTACCATTGATGGATATGTAAAAAAAATAATTTTAATAATAATAATCATAAAAAACATTCATGGGTAGAATATACACCATAAAAATGAAACAAGTAGTGAATATAGCATGTATCCCATAAAAATAAAGGTGAGATAAAAATTTATTTACCTTAAGTCTTGAATTCCTTCATACACATTTGAAAAAACTATATAATAAATAATGGTTTATTATAAATATTTTATAGAAGAATAATTACATATATAATACCAAATATTATTAAATTATGACCTTTTATTACATGTTTATTGACAATTCCTTGTTAAAATCATGTTTTAGGTAATAACTGCTTCATTTTTTATTTATGTTTTGGTTTGGTATTTTTTTGGTCCTTTTATTCTTTATAATTGTTATATAATATCCAGAATTTTAACCATTATATAAATATAATATATATTCATTAAATATTTATTTATATTAATCCATTAAATTTATATATATATAATTAATTATATCATTCATGGAGATGCTGGGTCATGCGTATGAATGAACGTTGTTCCCATTTTCTTGACAGATCGAACGAAAATAATGTAAATGATATATAAACATTATATAGTAATTAAGAGGTCATATATATCAAATATATTCATTAAATTTAACCTTATTATCTTTCATGTAAAGCATAAATAAATAAATAATTGCATCACTTCGCTAGGAGGTAGTCTGTCGTACACACGAGCGACATTATCATTCCCACATAATGGAAATTAAGAAGATATATGTGATATTATAATAACATAATTGTAATTATGTTATTAATATAATATATTTAATTTAGATCCATTATTATATCCTTTCTTGAGAGGTAGTGATGTGAAATGAGTTACATCAATTTACAAGGAAATAGTCTACCATACACATGATTGACAGTTTTGTTTCCCATTTGATGTATGAGGAGATGAATATAGGTTATTTTATAAACATAACAACATATCAGTATATGGTAGATAATTTTTTTATTTTATTTTAATTATTAGTAAGTTAATGAAGGTGTTAAGTTAATAAATAAAAAAGAATGATCTTAGTGAATACAATTACCTTTTCTTAGAAAAACCTCCTTCGGGTCACTTATTAAGGACCATAGGATTAATCTTTTGGGAATAATAAAAGCTATAGAACTTGTATAATGATATTGGGGATATATTGTTTCTAGTTTTGGTCATGAAATAGTTCTTAATATGTGTATACAATTGAGTGTAAGAAGTTCCCTTTTATAATTGATGAGGAGTGGCGTTTTTGTGAATATCCAAAACTATTCAATAATGAGAAGTCACTCTCACCCCAAGTGACTGAGGGAATATATGGTCGATCCACACCTCCACCATAAAATAAAATTCGTCTTTTAAACATATTATTCCTTATCCTTTATGTTTACTTAATTTTTCTATATTAATTTCACCACAGTAAATAGTTTTTAATTTATTTACTTAAGTGATTTATCTATTAAGCCTAAAAATGATGCTTATTATATAATATGTAATAATTGATTATAAATATGAATTAAATTTTATTAAATAGAAATATTATGTGTGAGTAAAATTAATTGTAACACGAGAACATGTGACGTGCACAACTACGCTTTAATCATAAGGGCAGTAATTAATTTTTATTGTATTTGTTATTCATTATGAACAAAAATTAATTTTAACATATTATATAATATTATTTATGATTATTAAAAATATAGAATCAGTTTTACCAAATTCAATTCATATAAGCATCAAAATTTAATATAAATTTAAACCTGTGGATGTGATGAAAAAGTAGTTTTCCAAAGAAAACGTTTTCATGCATATAAAATGTTTAGATAAAAAAATTAAATATGAAATTGATTAAAATTTCATAAATTGGATTAATAAAAATATAATTGAAAAAAATTATTTTAAAACCATTTTTAAAATAAAATAGATCTTTTAAAGGCTTTAAATGAAAGACTATTTTTAATAAAAATATTTTTTTTACTATTCATCAAAAAATCAATCTTTTGAGAAGATTCTAAAAAATTCCCTCAAAGATAATTTTGATATGTATATTTCAAAAACAAAATTTTATTTTTTGAAATAATTTTTATGAACATGTCAATAATTAATTTTACTATTTATCCAAAAAATAAAAACATTTTTTTGGGAAAAATGTATTTTTAAAGCATATAAATACTTTTCTAAAAATTAAGTATTTTTATCAATATGTTTAATTTTTAAAAAATTCATTCTAATTAATTTTAAAATTTTGGTTATTCATATTAATGCCACCAAGTTTAACATCTATGTTATAATGGTAATGTTTAAATAATAATATTAATAGTATATTGCACACTATAAGAAAAACATAAATTAGCAACATTTTTTAATCAGTATTGTTTTGAAATTTTTTTAATTGATTTACCAATATTTTTAAAAAATCAGTAAATGAGACATCTCCAAATACCAAAATTTTTAAGCATATCTAATTACCAATGTTTTTAAACATTTATAATTATCGATGTTTAATAACATCAGCAATTGGAAAAACCTTGTTTACCAACATTTTCCGAAAACATTGGTAAATGAGAAATTAAATATCCATGTTTTCTATAAATGTGGATTTTTGAAATTCATAATTTATTTTAGTTTTTTTCTTATATGGTTGTTCTTAATACCTTCCCCTTACATCCTGCACTGCCTTGCATTAGATGGCACAACACGCCCTACTAGCCTTCAGACTCACTCGCATCAAACACGCCCTACTGGTCCTCAATGAATGAAGATCCCCTATACTCCCCTAAATCCCTTTCCTCCACATGCACACGCCCACTACCCTACTTTTTCCAAAAATGGATAGCCAAAGGGATTTGAACCCCATACCTAGGGACTCCCAGCAAATGGCATGACCAACTCACCTAAACCAATTCTTATTATAAAAATGTATTATGCTATATTTATATATATATATTTATTTATTTATTTATTTATTTTGAAGAAAATAATATATTATATATATAATTTTTTATATTAACATAAATATATATGTTTATATATATGTATGTTTATATTTTACATATTTATGTTTATATTTTATATATTATACATATTTGTTTATATATGTGTGTGTATGTGTGTTTGTATAAATTTATATGTGTATGTATATATATATATAATTATAAATATAAATTTTTATTTGTATATAGAATTATAATTTTATGTATATATATATAATTAGTGACATTTTCTTAAAAACAAGATTAAATTTAAAATATGTGTGTTTTTATATATATAAATATATGTTTGTATATATATATTTATTTATTTATTTATTTATTTATATTTTTATGTGTGTGTGTGTTTATATATATATATTTGTGTGTGTGTTTGTTTTCACATATATAAATATATATGTTTTTATATATGTATGGGTGTTTATATTAATATATATATATATATATATATATTTACATCTATGTGGGGAAATGAGCTATATTACCAATAAAACATGTAACACACAAATAGAGGGATGAAATCAATGAGGCTTGAACTCAAGACCTCAATAAGACTAACTAGGGTAGTTGTGATTGAGTTGCTCCCTCAAGGATGTGTGTGTGTGTGTGTTTGTGTTTATAGATATAAATATTATTATATTTAAATATATGTCAATTTCATTGTATATAAATATAAATTTATATATATATATATATATATATGTAATTATAAAAACATTTATATATATATATATATATTAATAGAATTATACATATATATAGTTATAAATGTTTTAAAATAGTTGTAAAAATTATACTAAAATAACCATGCTTTCTTAAAAACATCTCTAAATTTAAAATTGTCATGTTTCCTAAAAATGTGTCTAAATTAGTGATGTTTTCAAAAAAAACATAGATAAATTAGTGATGTTTTTAGAAAACACAACTAAATCAGTGGCATTTTTAATAAACATCAATAAATATAAAATTATACACATTTTTTAATTTGGATAAATAAAATTTACCAAATTAGCCATGTTTTTGGGAAAACATGGCTAAAAACATCACTAAATTCAATTTTTTTAGTGATGGTTCATTGGAACTTTATGTTGTTTCTAACACAAGCTATAAAAAAATATATTTATTTTTAAAAAATATATTCCATAAAACTTTATGTATTACATTCTACCCCCCTTAAAATAAATTTTCAACTCAAAATTCATCACTCCAATACAAAAAAATGAGGATACTTATGTCTCATTATATCCTCTGGTTCCCATGTAGCATCTTCATGTTAGAGGTTTCTCCATAAAACCCTAACCTGGTGAGTGGTCATGTTTTGTATAAATTTCTATTTATGATCCAGAATATCGACATGTTGTTATTCATTGAAAATATCATTATCCAGTGGTATGAACTCTGAGTTTAGTACATTTTAAGGATCATGTATTTAATTCCTTAGGAGAGAAACATGGAACACATCATGGGATTAAGAGGGATTTTTTGGAAGATATAGGAAATAAGAAATCATCCCTACTCGATCGAGAATCCAAAAAGGCCCAATATACATTGGTCTCATCTTTCCATTATTTCAGAATCTCATAACCTTTTTCTAATGAGAAATTTGTAAGAATAACTTCCCACTAACTTTAAACTCCTTATCATGCTGATGATTTTCAGCAATAATTTTCTATCAACTCATAGCTTCCTTGATGTATTGTTGAATGGATCTAGAATTCTCTACCATTACCTCATTTAGCTAAGGTCCTAATATCTTTCTTTATCCAACTTTATCCCAACATGTTGTATTTTGACACTTCATTTCATATCATGATTGATAAGGTTTCATCTAAATGCTTGAGTGTAAGATATTATTGTAATAAAACTTGACTAGAGGAAGGTGTTGGCCCCAACAAAATTTGAAATATATAGAAAAAGATATTATAATATTCTATAGGGTTTTAATTTTCCTACCAGACTAACCATTTTTCTTAGGAAGATATGTAGTATAAAAACATAGCATTGTATCAGAGCCTACTAAAGACTACTCCAGAACATCGAGGTAAACCTCATATCCTGATCAAAAACAACAGAATGTGGTACTCCATGAAACCTTACCACTTACTTTAAGTGTATCCTTATAAGATGATCTATATATAAATCTTCCCTAATAGTGATGAAGTGGATTGAATTGGTAAGGTGATCGAATACAATCCATATTTCATTATTCACTTTATATTTTTTGGGGACTCCGATGAAAAAATCTATAATGATGTTTTCCCATTTCCATTCTGGTATGGGTAATGGTTGTCAAACCCCTTAGAATTTTTTCTCTTGTCCTTACAATTTTTACATACCAAGAACATAGATAAATATTCTTCAATATATCTCTTCATTCTATCCCACTAGAAATATTCTTTTTGAACTCTATACATCCTCATACTTCTAGGATAAACAGAGAATGATGAACTAAGAGCCTTCACTAACAGCTCATTCAAATTTTTTATAGAGGGAACATATGAAATAGTCTTAAACCTTATCATTCCAATATAATCAATTTTAAACTCAGGAACATTTCTCCCTTTATTCTGTAGCTATAAATCTTCCTTTTTTCCTCTTCAATTATTATTTAGATATATGGTTGAACACTCATTTAATAGAGATAAGATGTATCCCCTTCTTTCAATATTTCTACATACATCCATATCAAATCGATAAATATTATATATTTCATGATCCTCATCATTGATAATCTAGAATGATCCTTTTGACAAAAATAATCATCCTAATTGTTCGACATTCCAGGGTGATAATGTACTGTGTAGTAATAATATTTAATCATCTCAAACCGTCTTCTCTGGTTCATGTTTAACTACTTATGTGTGAATATATAATTTAAACTTTTATGATCAGTATACATATATATATATATTACACTTTTCTCTATAAAGATAATGCCTCTATATTTTTAATTATTATTTATCGCATTTAACTCCTAATCATGAATTGGGTAATTTTTCTCATGAATATTCAATTTTCATGAGGCCTAATCTATCACCATATAATTTTGTATAAGAATTCATCCCAATAACTTCTTTTATACCAAAATATAGATTACATAAAATTATCCACTGTGGGGTAATGTAAGAACAGGTGTGCTGACTAATCTTCTATTTAGTTCTTTAAAATTTTCTTCACATTCATCTATCGAGAGGAACTTATCTCCCTTCTAAGTTAACTTGATGATGTTATTGGAAAGTCATGATAAATTTTCCATAAACCATAGATAATATCTAGCCAAACCAGGAAAACATCACATCATAATTACTATGGTTGGTCAGGGATAATGGTAAAAATACTATGTATTTAATGTATCTATAGATATACCCTCTATTGATATTATATGACCCAAAAATGAAACTTTTTATAGCCAAAATTCTGGCTTAGTAAATTTTTTATACATATTATCCTTCCTTAGGGTCTTCAATGAAATCCTTAAATGATCTTCATTCTCTACCTTAATATTTGAATATATAAGAATATAATCTATAAATACTACCACAAGTTGATCAAGTTAATCTATAAAGACTATTCATTAAATAAATAATGATATAGGGATCATTGGTAATACCAAATGGAATCACTATATATTCATAGTTCCCTTATTGTTTATGGAATTTTTTCTTGGGTATATCCTCCTTCTTGACCCTCAATTAATGATAAATAGAATTATGGTAAATCTTGGAAAATTATTGTGATCCATGTAGTTGATCAAACAATTCATCAGTATAGGGTATGGGATACTAGTTTTAAATTGTGATCTTCTTTAGTTCCTGATAATCAATGAAAACTCTAATCTCCCCATCTTTCTTATTGAAAAAAAGAAAAGGTGCACCCCAATGTGATGCACTTATCCTAATAAACCCATTATCAGGATTCTCCGGGAGTTTCTTTTTCAATTATTATAACTCAAATCGGTATATTCTATAGGGAGTCATTGAAATAGGTGTAGCACTTTGTTTGATCTCTATTAAGAACTCAACTTCATGGTTTTTTGTAAGATTAGGAAACTCTTACACAAATACATTAATAAACTCTTGTATAATAGGAATATCATAGATGTTGATTGTCTCCCCAACCATATTATATAAACACCCCTTCTGAATAGGAATCAATATCCATAAATGGGTGAAATTTTCATTGGAAGTTCATATCTATCATCGCATTAGTATACAATCATAGGATTTTTTAAAATATCAAACATTGCTTTCATTTATATGAAATTAATGTTAGATTTATTTAGATAAATACAATCCATGACTAAGACAAAATCAAATTCAACCAAAGAGAGAATAAATACAATTTTAGGAAACACATTTTCATAAACATCAATGGGTGAAGAATAATAAACTTAAGATACAGTCATCATTCCCTTTAGGGATTTCATTTCTAATTCAATATCTAACCATTTAGGTAGTATTAGGACACCCTTATAAAATTATTTAGATATAAAATATGGGGTATATCCATAGTCAAATAAGACATTAAAAATACTAGAGTGGATAGTAAGTATACCTTTCACCACATAGTTATCGTACCCATCATCAGAAATAGTGATCACCTGATATTTACCTTTTTCTCTCAACATAATTTTTTTTATTTCAATCATAATCATTAACCTTTATATTTGAGAAATTATTAGCATAATTTCTAAACTACTTTCATTTGAAACATTTTATTATGGGAGGTTAATTATCTAGAGATTTATCTTTATTTTTATCATTAGCTAACTTCTTCCCATCACTTCAGCATTAATCTATTGGATGACCTTCCTTTATACACTTAAAAACTTTATTAGTACCATTAATAAAATTTTCTCCATCTTTCCATCCAAACATTGATATGAAAGGAAATATAATATTATTCTCTCCATGGTTTTTATATTTTCTTTTGAATTACCTATTTATATTCTTATAAAATTATGAAATTGATGGGAAACTTGAATCTCCATTTCTACCTTCATAGCATATTGAATGATTTGTTCATAGCTAATGAAGTCCCTTATGGATAAAACTATTTAGATACTTGGTTTTAAGTCACTAATAAATTGATAATCCTTAATTTCATGTTGGATGATAATACCATAAGCGTACCTCACAAGTCACATAAAATTTTCCTTATAGGTACCAATTTATTCATCGTGCTTTTATTTTAGCTCAAGGAATTTTTTTTTCCATTTTCATACGTAAAATAAATGTAAATTACATACTAAAAAATAATCTCTTAAACTCATCCCACTCCATGTAGTTTATTTTTTCCTATTTCCTCATATTCTTGATAATAGTCCACCATTAATCTGCTTCACCTTCCATTTAATATACATGAAAAATGAATTTTTCATGCTCCAAACACTTGAGAATGAAAAATATCTTTTCATTGGTACTGATCCGTTATTTGAAAACTAGTGGATTAGAATAAACACTACAAAAAGGTGAACATTGCCTCATGTTAGACTCAATATAATGTCCCCCCCCACCATTTGAAAATACATCATCCTTCATAACCTGAGAATGTTTTGTGAGAATAAGAGTCAGATTTTTTATTCTAGCTCTCCTAACTTTTGGTTTCTCAAAAAGGAATTCATTTAATTTTATACTATATTCAATATTAACATAGGTCCTTTGGATTCCAACCAGTGACTAAAACCAAAAAATGTGGTTTGATTAGTAATAATCATAGTAGGAAACCACATAAATATGAAAAATTATTTATAAAATTTCTAAATCATAGAACCTTATTTTAAATCTATGATACCTTATATTTAACCTAGGTCATTAATTTTCAACATCTATTCAAATCCTTTATGATTATTCATAAATATTTTATGAATTTACAAAGTAGATCCCCTAGGAGTGTCAAGCTATGTATGTTGAAAGGCTTGTTGTCATGCACCAAGTGATGACTGAGTTCACCTAAATTCACCCTTTTTAGAGTTACTACCCCTAGGTAAAACTATTTTGATCCATATCCACTTGTAGAATCAAAATTGGGGTGTAATTTCTTTTAAACCACTCACTCTTTCCTTCACCAAAATTCAAGAACATTTTCCTATACCTTAACTTAATATTAGAATTATTTTTAGATATATCCATAGGTATCTCACTAAATCTTTCTAATCATAGTTTTAAAAGGATAACTATACCTTTATATGACACTAACTATAATTAAACATGCTTTTCATACATAGATATTACATCTTAATATATTAATATTTAATACATTTCAAAAATAAATGCTTAAGGACCATAAAGGTTTAGTGTATTTGGAGAAAAGATACAAAATCATCTTATTTCATGAAAGACATTTAAAATATCCTATAAAGATATTCCCACATAGTATAATCCATATACATATCCTACTTAAAACATTTATTACTAACTTGGGGAAATAAAACATAAGAAAGGGTGACCTCATATGCTCAGTAAGGGTAAATAGGGGGATATCAATATAACATGATTATAAGAGTATTTAAACAAGAGAATAACATTTTGAAACCATACCCTACATATCATAGAGCAAAAAAATGGGTCGTGGAATAAATCTAAGAAATTCATAAGACATGAATCATAATGGAATCAAATAACATGATCCATGAGAATATAACATTATCATAAGACATAGATATATATAATACACATAAGAATACAAAATATCATGTCAATAATACCCACTAATACTGTAACATTCCAAGTAATTAATGAATAATATATATTTTTATCTATGTCTATTAATGAATTCTATAGTGTTTTAGAGGCTTAAAATGAAAATAAATCCAATCTTAAGCATAGAATACACTAATATTCTTAAAAGATTTTTTTACTGCCTTTTGATGGAAAAACCTTTTTTAAATCAAACTTTTGACAATTTTATAATCTATATTTGTCAAAATAAACATATTAATTATGATTGGGACATTGAAATTTACATTGGGTAAATTTTTGGTATTTTTCGGACAATGATCATTTTTTAATGAATAGTGAAAAATACTGCATTTTACATCAAAACCGCTATTTCATTTAATTTAATTATATGGTTAGATTATATTTTTAATTGGTCTTAAAGTTTAATCTGAATATATTTTTACCATTTAATCCAATGGTGGTCATTAGGATTAATTTCACTTTGAAATTGGTTATAAACTAATACCAAACTTTTCATAGATATTGTTTCAAAAAATACCCGCTATTTGTTTTGACGACGGGAATTATTTTTAAATCAATTATTGCAATTTATGTGTTTGGAATTTTGTAAAATGGATTAAATATTTGGAATCATAAGGACCAAATTATGTAATTAATACTCTTGTTTTTGGACATTATGAATAGTAACGACGGTAATTATCTTTAATTATCTTGATTAATGATTAATCGGGTAGTTAAGGATAATAAAATAATATCATAATAATATAAAATGACACCAAAATGTGTCCTAAGGCTACTAGTTGTCTCATGGCCGACCATGGGATGCCTTGTGCCAAACTTGGGGGCCCCATGAAATCACTTTTGTGAGAAAGTGACTTTTTATCTTTTTATTTTTTAAAGAATGTTAAATGTAACAAGAATGTATCACCTGATTAAAACATTTTTAATTTTTTCTACATAGATGATATTTTAGACTACAAATATTCATTGGAAAGCTAAAAATATTTCCTACATCATAGTATTTTTTTCATAATTTTTAGACATTAAATAAATTAAATAATTTATGACATCATGATGATGCAGCGATTACCTCATTAATAAAGGATTTAAATAAAATGAAATGATAATGTAAACTCTATGACCTACACATATCCAAAACCTATTGGATGGGTGGATTTAGAACCCTTATCACCTTACCCTCTAATTATATCAATGTGGGACCTTTTTAATCCGAAAATCATTTTCAAATAAAGTAACATTTCTTTACTTTCCAAGAGTGCCCCTCTTCTCCTCTTATAAAAGGTCCCCACCTCTACCTCCTCACCCACACTTCCAAATCCTTTGTCTCGTCCAACCCCTGCCCATTTTGTCTCTAAACATCCCTATCTTACTCCTTGAATCATCACTTTGGGCAGAAGTCTTCCCAAGGAATCCTTTGAGCTCAAACCAAAGGGAGTTACCCGATTTTAAGGTAATGTCTTCACTTGAGTCCTTTAATTTTATTTTGCTTCTCCAACCCCCTAAACAAGTTTTATTCATTTATTTTGTAACAAATCCAGTATCTTCAATATACTAGGATGTTTTTATAAAAGGATTCGAGATACAATTACACACACCTACATCTAATGGTTAAAGAACATACTGTTTCCGTGGATGGTGAATTTCTGCCTCTCGAAACGATGATTGTTCAACATTCTTTTAACACCTTCAAAGGTGGACATTAAGATGAAACTATATTTATATATGATATATAATATTTTTATGTTTTCCTTAAGCTTTTGTATTTTTCATTTTGGGCATACCTTTATGGTTTCCATTATGGGTAAACGCGATATCTTCATTTAAGAAAGTGCGGACTACCGCCCCCTCAAAGTGATTTGATTTGTTAAATACCATATTTGGGACGTATAAAGGATGGAGTTATGATATTATATATGATATTACACTGGAATTATAATATACCTTTATATCATTATGATTCCATTCTATAAAATACGAAATATAAATGAAAGTAGCATTCATGCGTACGTACGGCTTACCGTCTCCATGAACGGTGCATTTCATTTCTTACCTCTAAATGATTATGTAATATTATAAATGCATAAATGTACTGGATATATATGACATATATGATATCTACATCATTAATACCATTCTGGATATAATGGATACATGAACAACTTGTAATTATAAAGGGCTTATTTTTGACTCAAGTACCAATGATCGTTAAAACAACCGTTATTAACTTAAATAATTACATAGTGTTCATGACATGAAAATAAGTAATATAAAAGGAATAATGAACTTTAAAAATGTTCTTAAACAAGTAAAAATTAACTCAAGTTTATTATTCAGGAGATTAAATAACGAACAAGTCAAGTCGGACCCGAGGTATGGGACTTCGTCTCAATCTCCTTTCATTGAGGCATATTTTGTTTTATACTCAACCTTATTTTATACGGTGTATAAACCCCTTTGACTTTTACGTTTATTCAAAAGTAATCTTTTTTATACGAAGCGTTTACTAAATTACAAAAGGGAATGTTTTTTCGTACGTATGCGGCGACAACGACTTCTCCGCCGCCATGACCATTATTTGAGTTTTGGCTTCCTCTACAAGCCATACCTTCTTTTTAAAAGAAAAATAAATACCATGTTTTACTTTTCTTTTATTTTGGTATTGAAAATGGTTTTCATAATGTTTTTATATCAATGTGTTGTATTGATATCTTGTGATTGAAAGGTAGAAATGTTATGTTTCCTTCATGCGTGTTTTATGTGATACAATTATGTTGAGGTTCTTGGGAATTATTCTGAAGACGGGTGGTTCCATGATAAACTAAGGGCGGGTGAGCCCGATATAGCTCTCTAATGCATTGGGTAACGCGAAGGAGTGAAACGTTAAGGTTTCTCCGAATAGATTTAGGGAATATACTGTGATGGGTATTCCAAACGTAACCAAGAGGGTTACTCCTTATGTAAGAATGTTATGAATGCCTCAAGTTACCTTTATGTCTTATGATTTCTATGATTTATTCATGATTTGATGAGGTATGTTTTATGGGTAAAATATGATTTCATTCTTATGTATATATGAACTCATGTTTCCTTTCCATATTTTTTTTATATAACCCATACTGAGCTTTTTATGCTCATCCCAAGTCTTTTTTGAAATGTTTTTCACAGGTCAAGGGAAAGGTACATGATATGATGATAGTGTCAAGGAAGTGTCAAGAAAGAATCCATGTTTTATTTTAAATATGTTCCATTGATGGGAAAAAATGAATACTATATTTATGTAACCACTTTGTTTAAATGTGGAATGTAATGCAAGTTTTATGATCTAATTCTCTAAAACTCTAAACCTGAAAAGATCCTCAATGTGTAATCTTGTAATAACTCAAGATTAAGTAAGGTTTAAGGCTGGGGCCTTATAGTTGGTATCAGAGGTCGGTTTAGATTACTTTAGGAGTTAGAATTCTATTAAATTATTATCCAAATATTTTTTTTTTGAAATGATATAGCATTTGAATATTACCATGTTGCTTCATCTAAGACATGTTTGTTCAGAATGGTTTTCCATAGAGGAAACAAGGAACCAGTTCTAGGAAGGCATATAGAAGGAAATAACATTCCGAATCAGCATCCCGAGATGGTCGGAATTGGAACTGAATAGTTTGTTGCAGTAATGGCACAGTTGACTCAAGTGATAAATGGTGGTGGTATCCATGCACGAGATCAGCCAGATCAACTGCAGAGGAACATGTCAGTGGTGGAACATTTCATGAGGCAACATCCCCCATCATTCAGAGGATCATCTGACCTTGTGCTAGCTGAAGGGTGGATTAAAGCACTAGAGAAGATTTTCGATGTCATGGGGTGTTTAGACAATCAAAAGGTTAGTCTTGCTATTTACTATTTGGAGGGTGAAGCAGATCAGTGGTGGTCGATGGTTAAAAATATCAGGGACGCTAATGAGATTGATGCTCTCGACTGGATTGAATTCAAAGGTATGTTTCTTGAAAAGTATTTTCTTAAGGCTGTTCGACTTAGGATGGAAAACAATTATTATAATTGAGGCAAGATGAAGACTCAGTGGCTGCCTATGAAGAAAGGTTCACTCGATTGGAAAGGTATGCTCTAAATTTTATCCGAGACCTTGATAGTAAAATCAATCATTTTTACTAAGGATTAAAGCCAAAATATCGAAGGGCATTAGCTTCTCGTGAGTTTAAAAGTTATGAAAAGCTTGTTCGATGTGCTGAGAAGTTGGAAATGGAGTTTTCAGATGATCAAGTGTTCAATAAAAACCAACAGAAGAAGAGACCGAGGTGGTAGGAGAAAGGTAAGAACTCTTCAAAAAAGTCTGATGGTAAGAAAACTAAGTTTCCAGTTTGTGATAAATGTGGCAAAAGGCATACTGGGGAATGTCTTCTGAATTCTAGAAAGTGCTACCGATGTGGTAAGATGGGACATAAGGCTCGTGATTGCACTGAAAAGGATCAAGGTGAAGGTAAGACCAAATTTTATTTACAGTTAGTGAAATGTTTTAAGTGTAATGAGATGGGTCACTATGCAAACGAGTTTCCAACAAAGATCTTAAGTGATGGGAAGCAGTTAGACAACAAGCAGAAAGGGGTGGTGAAATCCTTTGCAACTACTTCATCAGATATCGGGCCATCAAATGAAGTTGTATCTGGTACATTGTTTGTTTTTTCAGATTATTCCAGTGTGTTGTTTGATTCGGGGTCTACACATTCTTTGATCTTTGAAACCTTTTATAGTAAAATGGGAATACCATCTCAAGAAATGACTCACGAACTTGTGGTAAAAACACCTGGGGGAAATGTTGAGGCAAAAAGAATTTATAAGAATATTCCTATCCTTATCTGTGGAAAGAACCAAATTGCAAGCCTTATTGTTCTACCTCTAGTAGAGTTTGATGTTATCCTGGGTATGGATTGGCTCTCTATTTACCATGCTAAGATTGACTATAGAGATAAAGAAGTTTCTTTTCAGAAAGACTTTCAGTTTGTGTACAAGAATGAACCCTTACTGTTGATAACATATCAAGAGGCCGAGAAACTTGTAAAATATGGAAATGAATGTTACCTTGCACATATTGTTGAAAACAAGGGAACTGTTCAGATTAATGATGTGCCAGTGGTAAATGAGTACCCTGATGTTTTTTCTGATGAGTTGCCTGGAATAATACCAGATCGGGAAGTTGAATTTACTGTTGACTTAGTTCTTGATGCTAAGACAATTTCAAAACCCCCTTATCGAATGGCTCAAGTTGAACTTTTAGAGTTAAAGAAACAATTACAGGAGTTATTAGATAAAGGTTTCATTCGACCTAGCACATCACCATGGGGTGCTCCTGTCTTGTTTGTTAAAAAGAAAGATGGCTCAATGAGACTTTGCATTGATTATAGGGCCTTGAATAATATCACTGTTAAGAACAAATATCATTTTCCTCATATCGATGATTTGTTTAATCAGCTCCAAGGAGCTCAGTATTTTTCAAAGATTGACCTGAGATCGGGGTACCATCAGCTGAAGGTAAAGGAAGCAGATGTTCCGAAGACTGCGTTTCGGACAATATATGGCCATTATGAATTTGTAGTAATGCCTTTTGGGCTAACCAATGCACCTTCTGTATTCATGGACTTAATGAATAGAATTTTCCATGAGTTCTTGGATAAGTTTATGGTGGTTTTCATTGATGATATTTTGGTGTTTTATAAAAGTAAAGAGGAGCATGAAAGACATTTAAGGGTTATCTTGCAAACCTTAAAAGAAAAGAAACTGTATGGAAAATTCAGAAAGTGCGAGTTTTGGTTGCAACAAATTTCTTTCCTTGGTCACAAGGTTTCAAAAGATGGGATAACTGTTGATCCTGCAAAAACAAAGGTCGTTGAAGAATGGCCAATACCCACAAATGTAACAGAGATTCGTAGTTTCCTTGGTTTGGCAGGCTATTACCGAAGGTTTGTTAGAAATTTTTCCCGGTTATCTAGTCCAATGACTAAGCTAACTCGGAAGGGTGTTAAGTTTATCTGGACAAAAGAATGTGATGATTGTTTTCAGGAATTGAAAAGAAGATTGGTGAAAGCTCCAGTTTTGGCACTACCTTCCAGGAATGGTGAGTTTGTTATATACAGTTATGCTTCATTGAAAGGACTTGGTTGTGTCCTAATGCAGAATGATCAGGTAATTGCTTATGCTTCACGTCAGTTGAAAACTCATGAGGTAAATTACCCTACACATGATTTGGAATTAGCTGCTATTGTTTTTGCTTTAAAAATTTGGAGGCATCATTTGTATGGAGTAAAGTGTGAAATATATACCAATCACAAAAGTTTAAAGTATATATTCACTTAGAAAGAATTGAACATGAGACAAAGGAGATGGATAGAATTAATCAAGGATTATGATTTTACAATTCATTACCATCCAGGAAAAGCAAATAAAGTGGCTGATGCTTTGAGTCGAAAAAGTAATGCTTCATTAAAAATGTTGCGTTTGGAACATGATCCTTTGGTTAAGGATTTGATGAACTTTGGCATAGAATTTATTGGTATAGGATGTCCTTTTGTTTTGTTTCATGTATTAGTGAGATCATCTCTATCAGATAGAATCAAGCAAGCACAGAAGCAAGACAATGAGTTGCAGAAAAAGGTAGAGCTGGTTCAGAAAGGTAAGTTGCCTGAATTCAACATTGATAATGATTGCGTTTTGAGATTTGGGAAGAGATTGTGTGTGACTTGTGATTCATAGTTGAATAGAGAGTTGTTATGTGAAGCTCATAGTTCTCTGTTTTCAGTTCATCCAGGTAGTACTAAGATGTATAGAGATCTTCGGGAGTATTACTGGTGGGATGGAATGAAAAGAGATATTGCTGATTTTACTGTGAAGTGTTTGACTTGTCAGAAGGTTAAAGCAGAGCGGCAGTTACCGAAAGGGATGCTTCAGCCTTTACCGTTTCCAGAGTGTAAATGGGAGAATATATCCATGGACTTTGTTGTGGGATTACCGAAGACATCTCTAGGTAATAATGCAATCTGGGTTATTGTTGATTGCTTGACCAAATCTGCTCATTTCCTTGCTATACGAGATACTTTTTCCCTAGATCAACTTTCCCGTTTGTATCTTAAAGAGATAGTCAGGTTACATGGAGTTCCTCTATCCATTGTATATGTCCGTGATCCCAGGTTCACTTATAACTTTTGGAAAGGCCTTCAGAAGTCGTTGGGTACTGAATTAAATTTTAGTACAGCTTTTCATCCTCAATCAGATTGGTAGTCAGAACGAACAATTCAGACCTTGGAGGATATGCTACGATCTTGTTCGATGGATTATCAGGGAAGTTGGGACCAACATCTTTCTTTGGTTGAATTTTCATATAATAACAGTTTTCATTCTAGTATACAGATGGCACCATTTCAGGCATTATATGGGAAGCGGTGTCGAACTCCAGCTTTCTGGGATGAAGTGGGTGAAAGGAAGTTGATGGGACCAGAATTGGTAGAAGAGTTGGCAGAAAAAGTTCAGCTGATACAGAAACACATGAGAATAGCTCAGAGTAGGCAGAAGAGTTATGCAGACAACAGGAGGAAGGATCTAACTTTTGAGGTAGGTGATCATGTTTTTCTCAAAGTCTCACCATGGAAAAGTGTGATGCGATTTGGTAAGAAAGGAAAGCTGAGTCCAAGGTTAATTGGACCATATGAAATTCTAGAGATAGTTGGATCAGTTGCTTACCGAGTGGCTTTACCTCCGATTTTATCTCAGGTACATAATGTTTTTCATGTTTCGATGCTGAGAAAGTACATGCCAGATCCATCACATGTTTTGAGTCCAGAGGTAGTTCAGCTGGAAGAGAACCTATCTTATGAGGAACAACCGGTCCAGATTCTTTACCATAGGGATCAAGTGTTACGGAATAAGGTGATTAATCAGGTAAAGGTTTTGTGTAAAAACCACATGATGGAAGAGGCAACATGGGAATCTGAAAATGCAATGAGAGATAAGTACCCCCGTTTATTTGATAAGTAAATAAATTGCGGGGACGCAATTTTCTAAAGGGGGGAAGGATGTAGAGACCCAAAGCCTGACGTACATGTACATTACATTACTTTTGCGGAATACTTAGTACATAACAAAAACACACACTAAAAGATCGTAATAGTTTAGTGTCTTTGGAAACTCGGATTATAATCTTCTAATCGTGGTGAAAGATCTTCAACATATCCCATAAAGATCCTCCTTTTTTTTATACCTAAAACCTTTCTTTATATCCTAGGGAAAAGAAAACATAAAAGGGTGAGCTCAAATGCTCAGTAAGGGTAAACAAAATAAATATCAATCGCATCATATTCATAAGAACATAACATTTTGGAAATCTTAACCTGCAAAAGAGAGCATAATTTCATAACATGGGATAAATCATAGAAGTGAAATGTAATCCCAATAATCATAACTTAAAACATGAAACTTTGTGGCATACACACATAATCATAGAGAATAATTTCTTGTTAGTCAAGACTAATTGCCAAGACTATCTTAGTGGACAAATTCCCTTTCTGAATCGAGTAACCCTCGTTTCAGTCCTGTTTCACTGAACCGGTATAACCTACCATTCCAGCCATGTCTATCTCATGAGATATAAAATCTTTACCCAATGCATTGGAGGGAGATATAGGTCCCACCCATCTTATAATGAATCCTTTCTTATGTGTGCCACATAATCATAAATCATACATCATCGCATAACACATGTAACAAAAATGGGATTCTTGAAACATCATGACATCATAAATCCATTCATATAAGATAAAGGAATTCATAAAAATAATTCCATCACAACATGATCAAATCAATGTAATAATAGGGATAAAAACAGAACCATTTATTATCATAGATGGAAAATAATTTTGATAAAACACTTGAACTTCATTCTTGAGGAAAATATCCTTTCTTCTTCAAAAACACTTTTCTTTTCTTAATATGTCATACAATTATAAACTAAAAGAAGTTGATTAAAAATAAACTTGAAAATTTATAAAGGAATATTCATGGAAATAATGTTTTAAAAATCCATTCTTGCCTTATATGTTAAAAAAACATTCTTCTCGTACTTTTGTCGAAAAAGTCAAAAAGTACATCGTTCGAAAAACGACAAAAGATTCATTTTATATATTTTACTAAAAACTCACCAAAGGGTAAAATTGGATTTAAAAAATTGTAGGTGGATGGAAATAACATTAAATATTTAGGAAGCATGGATGTGGATGATAAAATACACCCCAGTAAATGCCAAAGTATAAACAATCTCGGATAAAAATGAGATTGTGATATATCCCCTTACCTTAGGTCTGACTTGCTTTGTAAGTGTCTGAACCGCCTGTATAATGATTTAAATCATGTTATTGACTTATTCCAGAGTCATATTCATTGTTATTATATCATATATGGTCCACTTATGACTTTATATTACCCGTTCTTTTGTAAATTCATGTTAAAGTAGCGTTTTGGGTAAAATCGTCTCATTTGTCGTTCGTGTTTTTAACTTGTAATTATTAATATGATTACTTGGATCATGGTTACTTATATCCAGAATGTAAAACATGATTTATATATAATATATATTCAGAATATACATATATATAATATATTGATAAATGGAATGAAATACACCGTTCATGGAGACGGTAGTCCGTACGTACGCATGAACGTTGTTTTCGTTTCCTTTTTGAATTGAATGGAATTAAGTAGATGACATACATATAAATATACATAAATCCAGTATCATTATTATGTCATATATTTCATTAGTACTTATTATATATGCTTTATAATCATTCATGAATGGTTAATCATTGAGAATGAATCTCATCGCGTCGTGGAGACGGTAGTCCGTACGTACGCACGAGCGATGATATCGTTCCCATGGTCGTGGAATTGTGTTGAAGTGTATGTATACCATTTCAGTATCAATATCAATTTATAATAATCATATATGGTTACTCATTACACCATTATACCCATCCAATTAAGGTGGTGGTGGAAAATAGATTACACCACGGCGTGGAGACGGTATTCCGTACGTACGCACGCGCGGTGATTTCCTTTCTCTGTAGGATGGATAGAAGGTGAATTAGGGTTGTTTCATATTTATAATAACATATCCGTATGTAAGTAATACTGATGTTATTACTTTGTCATGAAACAACTAAAGAAGAAGAAGTTGAAGAAGAAAGAAATTGAAAAGATCGGTAATGGATATTACCTCTTCTTTGGAACGCCTCTTTGAATCCTCCACTTAGGGAACTAAGATTGGTCTTTGAAGAAGACCAGGACCTCTAGGATTATTCTAGGGAAGTGGAGAAGGGATTTTGTCAGGGGTTGGCCGAGCTTGAGTGCTCAAATTGGTGTGAGGAGGAGGGGGAGGAGGTGTCCTTTTATAAGGGAGGAGAGGGGCACCATAGGAATATCTCAAAATATTATTTTATATTAAAGTCAAAATCGGTTTATAATGGTTCCAAAGGGACTTATTTCGAAGCTAAAGTGGGGATGGGTCTAAATCCTATAAACCAATAGGATTTAGACAAGTTTAGGGTATTATTTTAACCTTATAAATTAGATTTAACTCTAAGTTAAATAATTTAACTTTTACCGTGTCTTTTTGTTTTCTTTTACTATATGGTTAATACACTTACTATAACATGCCAAACGAACCCCAAATTGTCTATTATTAATATATATATCCTTATCTAAGTCATTTGTCCGAACCTTATATTTTTAGGAATAAAATAACAATTAGTAATATAATATTTGATTAAAAAACTATTTTGTGTCAATTTTGACACTATTTGATATATGTTTTTTTGTGAAAGTCATAACAGAATTATATGTTCGAACCAAGTTGATTAAATCAACAATAATATATCATAGTAACCTAAAAAATTAGTGGAATTCATAAAAAGTCTAAAATTACATTTATTTTGGTGTTTATAACATCAATTATGTCAATATTTCAATAATAAGATAATTACTGCATCATCATTGTGTCATAAATAAATTAAATTATTTAATGTCTAAAAATTACAAATAAAATACCATTATGTAGGAAATCTTTTTATCTTTCTAATGAATTTTTATAGTCGAATTTATCTTATGTATAACCCCATATTAAAAATGATTTACTTATTAAACTTTGATTTAACTATTTTAACCCTTCTTTAAATAAATTAATAATAAATGTCCTAATCTAACCCAAGTGGGCCAAAATGGTCATATTTTATTCCTAAATTTGTTTTTGGTCTAATTAAACTTATCCAATAGAATTAGGACATGTGTTAGGGTAATAGTAATATCATTTTTACCCTTAGTTACCCTATTTACTACTAACCGCGGTAAAAAAAAGTAAAAAGTTACTATTCAACAAAAATTATTTTCATCTCATTGAACCACATTTTACATACTGAAATCAACCGTGTCTCTCGGATTTTTGAAATTCCATTCACAGAAGCGGTAAAATTAAGTTTTATGAAAAATTCAGTTTTTTAACTACCACTTAGTAGTTTCACTATTCATCAAAAATTGATGTTTTTCAGAACAATGCCAAAATTTCATCCTAAGCTATATTTCATATACCGAATTCAAAAATGAAGTCTATTTTACCAAATTCATAACATAGAAGTTTCATTAATTAATTTTATAATTAAATCCCGCTGTTAAAACAAATATCGTGTTTTTTAAGAAACAATATCTATCAAAAGATTGACACTTGATTATGTCTGGTTTAAATGTGAAATTATATTCAATGACCAACATTGTATTAAATTGTAAAAATATATTCTAAATATACTTTAAAACCACTCAAATTAATAATTTATCACTATTAATTATTTCGATTAAAAAAGTTGTTTTTAATTATAATTTAGTAATTTTCACTATTCATCAGAATATGAAAGTTATCAAAAAAGTACCAAAATTTCAACTTAGGCTAAATTTGATACCTCGAATCCAAAAATGAAGTCCATTTTGAGAGATAAAATTTCTAAAATTTTAAAAGGTGAATATTATTATTCATAACGGCTAGTTATAATAATATTTTAATAGCATATCGTTGTTTAGTGAAACTCGGTATTGCGTACTTCACACACGATCGAGCAAGGTCATGATTGCGTGTAATGCAAGGAAAGTCAAGGATGTGTGTTGTGCAAGCTCCTTTTGGTGTAGCGTACAACACAAGACATTAATAAAATTAAAAAGAATATTTTTCATAAAATCTCGGGCTGTTACATTCTACCCCCCTTAAAATGAATTTCGCCTTTGAAATTCGTTGGGGTTATAAATGGTTTACTATTCGAAAGTTTCTTTAATAGAAACCCACATCGTAAAAAGGAATACCAAAATTTGGCTTTAAAAACTAAAGTATGAAATGTAACGATTACCCAAATAAACTAATCACTGGGTTTTCCACATAGGTGAAAATATGGATATGGAAGAGAAATCTAACCATCATGTTCTGATGGAGAGTGGTAGAGAACATGGCTATGGAAAAGCCAATAATCACAAATCCATAGATTTTTGATGATATAAGGTACCATCCAATTCATCAGGTATAATATCACTAGGACAACATTTTTGGTTTTCAAGATCATTTCCCTAAAGTTGAAAATTTGAATTAGAATAAATACTTACTTTATTTTGGTACAATCTCACTGTTGTTCGTGCCTTGAACAATTTCCACTTCATCTCTTAAATAAATGAAGTTAAATTTGTTATTCATGAAGTGTTAGCAGATCATGTGATAGAATGACGGGTCATTCCATCTGTCTCAAACAAAAGGTTAGCAAAAATTATATACATAAGTCGATCTATAGTGAGATTAATCATATATGGTTCCTAAAATGGACTTATACATCATATGTCATAGAGCTTAATATAATAAAACTAGTTTCTACTAAACAGGGACATCCTGTAGGCCAGTGGTAGGCAATAAAGGCTAGTCGCACTTCGGTTGTGGGTTCGATTCCCACAGCCTTGTCCGACGCGATGGGATGTCGCCCATCCTGCAGGTTTTCCTTTTTTTAAATCTATACTAACATCCCATAAATAATATTGAAAAATATTTTATCCTAACTTATGTCCAACATAATCCATTATAATCTTTAGGCTTATCTAAAATACTGCAGTCCACTCTCATAACACAGTGAAAACGATTACCAGATATTTAATACCATCGTTGATCCTCATATATCATAAGATATGTTTTGTTGGTCACATTCCAAACATTCAAAGGCCTTAATCATGTATTCTCTTGAATACCCATCGAACCTTAGTGAAAATATGAATGCAGTTAAAAGTTAACACTTTCCACATACCAAAATCCTCATAATTCTATATACTCAAACAATGATATCACTTAGTCCTTATATCAATCATGAGCTCATGAATACTATTAAACATTTCTTTTTCTCATTTTCCCTTCATTATACTCATATCATCTTATTTCCAAAAATATCTCAATAACTTTGAATACCACATTAGACCAATACATAAATATTCCAATACACCATAAAAGTACCTCAACAACATTATTCCTGAATACCAATACATAAACACTTCAGTCCATCCACTTCAATGATTGTCTTGGAAGAAGTCCTTCCTTGATTTAGAAGTAACTTTTTAGGTCAGGTCATTGAGTTGGGTAATGCCCATGTTCTCCACAAATAAGACATTGAACTTCATAACAGTATGTCACTCTATGACCCTTTTCTCCACACAGATAACATCGGTCCCTCCATTTGAGGTATTCCTCAAGGTTCTTCTTCCCTTCTTTAGAAATCTCAATCTTCCTTTCTTTATGCTCATCAACATGTGAACATGCATAATAGTCTATCTTCCTCTTCTTTGATGAATTAGGCATACCACTAAATTTCACCTTGTTAATCATATATCGCGATGATTGATTCGGCATAATCACAACATCTTTCTCTCTAGGCATTACACAATTTTGTTTTCTCATAGTCACCAATTTGTCCATTGGATTTAATGTTAACCGAATTCCTTTTGGCTCCCTCCATTAACTAAAACACAAATATAATTTTGTGAGAGGAAAAAATCTTGCTAGAGAAAACAACATAGTAAAGGGGAAGTATCCTCAATATATAACTTCTTAGGTTAAATTCTATGATCGTTACCGTAGTTCTAGGACTGTATCTTATACGTATACTTATCCTTAGGGACATCCCTAGACATACCTTAGAAATATCTCTAGGGATCTCACTAACGTTTTTGAATCCTAGTTTCCAAAGGTTGACTAAACCTTTCCTTTGATACCAACTGTAGAGACCCAAATCCTGACGTACATGTACATTACATTACTTTTGCGGAATACTTAGTACATAACAAAAACACACACTAAAGGATCGTAATAGTTTAGTGTCTTTGGAAACTCGGATTATAATCTTCTAATCGTGGTGAAAGATCTTCAACATATCCCATAAAGATCCTCCTTTTTTTTATACCTAAAACCTTTCTTTATATCCTGGGGAAAAGAAAACATAAAAGGGTGAGCTCAAATGCTCAGTAAGGGTAAACAAAATAAATATCAGCCGCATCATATTCATAAGAACATAACATTTTGGAAATCTTAACCTGCAAAAGAGAGCATAATTTCATAACATGGGATAAATCATAGAAGTGAAATGTAATCCCAATAATCATAACATAAAACATGAAACTTTGTGGCATACACACATAATCATAGAGAATCATTTCTTGTTAGTCAAGACTAATTTCCAAGACTATATTAGTGGACAAAGTCCCTTTCTGAATCGAGTAACCCTCGTTTCAGTCCTGTTTCACTGAACCGGTATAACCTACCATTCCAGCCATGTCTATCTCATGAGATATAAAATCTTTACCCAATGCATTGGAGGGAGATATAGGTCCCACCCATCTTATAATGAATCCTTTCTTATGTGTGCCACATAATCATAAATCATACATCATCGCATAACACATGTAACAAAAATGGGATTCTTGAAACATCATGACATCATAAATCCATTCATATAAGATAAAGGAATTCATAAAAATAATTCCATCACAACATGATAAAATCAATGTAATAATAGGGATAAAAACATAACCATTTATTATCATAGATGGAAAATAATTTTGATAAAACACTTGAACTTCATTCTTGAGGAAAATATCCTTTCTTCTTCAAAAACACTTTTCTTTTCTTAATATGTCATACAATTATAAACTAAAAGAAGTTGATTAAAAATAAACTTGAAAACTTATAAAGGAATATTCATGGAAATAATGTTTTAAAAATCCATTCTTGCCGTATAAGTTAAAAAACATTCTTCTCGTACTTTTGTCGAAAAAGTCAAAAAGTACATCGTTCGAAAAACGACAAAAGATTCATTCTATATCTTTCACTAAAAACTCACCAAAGGGTAAAATTGGATTTAAAAAATTGTAGGTGGATGGAAATAACATTAAATATTTAGGAAGCATGGATTTGGATGATAAAATACACCCCAGTAAATGCCAAAGTATAAACAATCTCGGATAAAAATGAGATTGTGATATATCCCCTTACCTTAGGTCTGACTTGCTTTGTAAGTGTCTGAACCGCCTGTATAATGATTTAAATCATGTTATTGACTTATTCCAGAGTCATATTCATTGTTATTATATCATATATGGTCCACTTATGACTTTATATTACCCGTTCTTTTGTAAATTCATGTTAAAGTAGCGTTTTGGGTAAAATCGTCTCATTTGTCGTTCGTGTTTTTAACTTGTAATTATTAATATGATTACTTGGATCATGGTTACTTATATCCAGAATGTAAAACATGATTTATATATAATATATATTCAGAATATACATATATATAATATATTGATAAATGGAATGAAATACACCGTTCATGGAGACGGTAGTCCGTACGTACGCATGAACGCTGTTTTCGTTTCCTTTTTTGAATTGAATGGAATTAAGTAGATGACATACATATAAATATACATAAATCCAGTATCATTATTATGTCATATATTTCATTAGTACTTATTATATATACTTTATAATCATTCATGAATGGTTAATCATTGAGAATGAATCTCATCGCGTCGTGGAGACGGTAGTCCGTACGTACGCACGAGCGATGATATCGTTCCCATGGTCGTGGAATTGTGTTGAAGTGTATGTATACCATTTCAGTATCAATATCACTTTATAATAATCATATATGGTTACTCATTACACCATTATAACCATCCAATTAAGGTGGTGGCGGAAAATATATTACACCACGGCGTGGAGACGGTATTCCGTACGTACGCACGCGCGGTGATTTACTTTTTCCGTAGGATGGATAGAAGGTGAATTAGGGTTGTTTCATATTTATAATAACATATCAGTATGTAAGTAATACTGATGTTATTACTTTTTCCTGAAACAACTAAATAAGAATAAGTTGAAGAAGAAAGAAATTGAAAAGATCGGTAATGGATATTACCTCTTCTTTGGAACGCCTCTTTGAATCCTCCACTTAGGGAACTAAGATTGGTCTTTGAAGAAGTCCAGGACCTCTAGGATTATTCTAGGGAAGTGGAGAAGGGATTTTGGATGGGGTTGGCCGAGCTTGAGTGCTCAAATTGGTGTGAGGATGAGGGGGAGGAGGTGTCCTTTTATAAGGGAGGAGAGGGGCACCTTAGGAATATCTCAAAATATTATTTTATATTAAAGTCAAAATCAGTTTATAATGGTTCCAAAGGGACTTATTTCGAAGCTAAAGTGGGGATGGGTCGAAATACTATCAACCAATATGATTTAGACAAGTTTAGGGTATTATTTTAACCTTATCAATTAGATTTAACTCTAAGTTAAATAATTTAACTTTTACCGTGTCTTTTTGTTTTCTTTCACTATATGGTTAATACACTTACTATAACATGCCAAACGAACCCCAAATTGTCTATTATTAATATATATATCCTTATCTAAGTTATTTGGCCGAACCTTAGATTTTTAGGAATAAAATAACAATTAGTAATATAATATTTGATTTAAAAACTATTTTGTGTCAATTTTGACACTATTTGATATATGTTTTTTTGTGAAAGTAATAACAGAATTATATGTTCGAACCAAGTTGATTAAATCAACACTAATATATCATAGTAACCTAAAAAATTAGTGTAATTCATAAAAAGTCTAAAATTACATTTATTTTGGTGTTTATAACATCAATTATGTCAATATTTCAATAATAAGATAATTACTGCATCATCATTGTGTCATAAATAAATTAAATTATTTAATGTCTAAAAATTACAAATAAAATACCATTATGTAGGAAATATTTTTAGTTTTCTAATGAATATTTATAGTCGAATTTATCTTATGTATAACCCCATATTGAAAATGATTTACTTATTAAACTTTGATTTAACTATTTTAACCCTTCTTTAAATAAATTAATAATAAATGTCCTAATCTAACCCAAGTGGGCCAAAATGGTCATATTTTATTCCTAAATTTGTTTTTGGTCGAATTAAACTTATCCAATAGAATTAGGACATGTGTTAGGGTAATAGTAATATCATTTTTACCCTTAGTTACCCTATTTACTATTAACCGCGGTAAAAAAAAGTAAAAAGTTACTATTCACCAAAAAATATTTTCATCTCATTGAACCACATTTTACATACTGACATCAACCGTGTCTCTCGGATTTTTGAAATTCCATTCACAGAAGCGGTAAAATTAAGTTTTATGAAAAATTCAGTTTTTTAACTACCACTTAGTAGTTTCACTATTCATCAAAAATTGATGTTTTTCAGAACAATGCCAAAATTTCATCCTAAGCTATATTTCATATACCGAATTCAAAAATGAAGTCTATTTTACCAAATTCATAACATAGAAGTTGCATTAATTAATTTTATAATTAAATCCCGCTGTTAAAACAAATAGCGTGTTTTTTAAGAAACAATATCTATCAAAAGATTGACACTTGATTATGTCTGGTTTAAATGTGAAATTATATTCAATGACCAACATTGTATTAAATTGTAAAAATATATTCTAAATATACTTTAAAACCACTCAAATTAATAATTTATCACTATTAATTATTTCGATTAAAAAAGTTGTTTTTAATTATAATTTAGTAATTTTCACTATTCATCAGAATATGAAAGTTATCCGAAAAGTACCAAAATTTCACCTTAGGATAAATTTGATACTCCGAATCCAAAAATGAAGTCCATTTTGAGAGATAAAATTTCTAAAATTTTAAAAGGTGAATATTACTATTCATAACGGCTAGTTATAATAATATTTTAATAGCATATCGTTGTTTAGTGAAACTCGGTATTGCGTACTTCACACACGATCGAGCAAGGTCGTGATTGCGTGTAATGCAAGGCAAGTCAAGGATGTGTGTTGTGCAAGCTCCTTTTGGTGTAGCGTACAACACAAGACATTAATAAAATTAAAAAGAATATTTTTCATAAAATCTCGGGCTGTTACAAAGAATGTAACAACCCAAGTAAGTAATGAATAATAGATATTTTTATCTATGACTATTAATGAATTATATAGTGTTTTAGAGGCTTAAAATAAAAATAAATCCAATCTTAAGCATGGAATACACTAATATTCTTAAAAGATTATTTTACTACCTTTTGATGGAAAACCCTTTTTTAAATCAAACTTTTGACAATTTTATAATATATATTTGTCAAAATAAACATATTCATTATGATTTTGACATTGAAATTTACATTGGGTAAATTTTTGGAATTTTTCTGACAATGATCATTTTTTAATGAATAGTGAAAAATACTGCATTTTAAATCAAAACTACTTTTTCATTTAATTTAATTATATGGTTAGATTATATTCTTAATTGGTCTTAAAGTGTAATATGAATATATTTTTACCATTTAATCCAATGGAGGTAATTATGATTAATTTAACTTTGAAATTGGTCATAAACTAATGCCAAACTTTTCATAGATATTGTTTCAAAAAAACCCGCTATTTGTTTTGACGACGGGAATTATTTTTAAATAAATTATTGCAATTTATTTGTTTGGAATTTTTTAAAATAGATTACATATTTGGAATCAGAAGTTCCAAATTATGTAATTAAGACTCTTTTGTTTTTGGACATTATGAATAGTAACGACGGTAATTATCTTTAATTATCTTGATTAATGAGTAATCGGGTAGTTAAGGATAATAAAATAATATCATAATAATAAAAAATGAAACCAAAATGTGTCCTAAGGCTACTGTTTGTCTCATTTCCAACCATGGGATTCCTTGTGCCAAACTTGGGGGCCCCATTAAATCACTTTTGTGAGAAAGTGACTTTTTATCTTTTTATTTTTTAAAGAATGTTAAATGTAACAAGAATATATCACCTGATTTAAACATTTTTAATTTTGTCTACATAGATGATATTTTAGACTATAAATATTCATTGGAAAGCTAAAAATATTTCATACATCATAGTAGTTTTTTCATAATTTTTAGACTTTAAATAAATTAAATTATTTATGACATCATGATGATGCAGCGATTACCTCATTAATAAAGGATTTAAATAAAATGAAATGATAATAAAATCTATGACCTACACATGTCCAAAACCTATTGTATGGGTGGATTTAGAACCCTTATCACCTTACCCTCTAATTATATCAATGTGGGACCTTTTGATTCAGAAAATCATTTTCAAATAAAGTAACATTTCTTTACTTTCTAAGAGTGCCACTCCTCTCCTCTTATAAAAGGCCCCCACCTCTACCTCCTTACCCACACTTCCAAAGCCTTTGGCTCGTCCAAACCCAGCCCATTTTGTCTCTACACATCCCTATCTTACTCCTTGAAGCCTCACTTTGGGCAGAAGTCTTCCCAAGGAAGCCTTTGAGCTCAAACCAAAGGGAGTTACCCGATTTTAAGGTAATGTCTTCACTTGAGTCCTTTTGTTTTATTTTGCTTCTCCAACCCCCTAAACTCTTTTTATTCATTTCTTTTGTAACAAATCCAGAATATTCAATATACTAGGATTTTTTTATAATATGTATTCGAGCTACACTTACACACACCTACATCTAATGGTTAAAGAACATATTATTTTCGTGGATGGCAAATTTCTGCCTCCCGAAACGATGATTGTTCAACATTCTTTTAACACCTTCAAAGGTGGCCATTAAGATGACACTATATTTATATATGATATATAATATGTTTATGTTTTCCTTAAGCTTCTATATTTTTCATTTTTGGCATACCTTTATGGTTTCCATTATGGGTAAACGCGATATCTTCATTTAAGGAAGTGCGGACTACCGCCCCCTCAAAGTGATTTGATTCGTTAAATACCATATGTGGGACGTATAAAGGATAGAGTTATGATATTATATATTATATTACACTGGAATTATAATATACCTTTATATCATTATGATTCCATTCTATAAAATACGAAATAGAAGTGAAAGTAGCATTCATGCGTACGTACGGCTTACCGTCTCCATGAACGGTGCATTTCATTTCTTACCTCTAAATGATTATGTAATATTATAAATGCATGCATGTACTGGATATATATGACATATATGATATCTACATCATGAATACCATTCTGGATATAATGGATACATGAACAACTTGTAATTATAAAGGGCTTATTTTTTACTCAAGTACCAATGATCGTTAAAACGACCGTTATTAACTTAAATAATTACATAGTATTCATGACATGGAAATAAGTGATATAAAAGGAATAATGAACTTAAAAATGTTCTTAAACAAGTATAAATTAACTCATTTTTATTATTCAGGAGATTAAAGAACGGCCGAGTCAAGTCGGACCCGAGGTATGGGACTTCGTCTCAATCTCCTTTCATTGAGGCATATTTTGTTTTATACTCAACCTTCTTTTATACGGTGTATAAACCCCTTTTACTTTTACATTTATTCAAAAGGAATATTTTTTATACGAAGCATTTACTAAATGAAAAATGGAATGTTTTGTCGTATGTATGTGGCGACAATGACTTCTCCACCGCCGTGACCATTATTTGAGTTTTGGCTTCCTCTACAAGCCATACATTCTTTTTAAAAGAAAAATAAATACCATGTTTTATTTTTCTTTTATTTTGGTATTGAAAATGGTTTTCATAATGTTTTTATATCAATGTGTTGTATTGATATCTTGTGATTGAAAGGTGGAAATGTTATGTTTCCTTTATGCATGTTTTATGTGATACAATTATGTTGAGGTTCTTGGGCATTATTGTGAAGACGGGTGGTTCCGTGATAAACTAAGGGTGGGTGAGCCCGATATAGCTCTCCAATGCATTGGGTAACGCGAACGAGTGAAACGTTAAGGTTTCTCCGTAGAGATTTAGGGAATATATTGTGATGGGTATTCCAAACGTAACCAAGAGGGTTACTCCCTACGTAAGAATGTTATGAATGCCTCAAGTTACCTTTATGTCGTATGATTTCTATGATTTATTCATGATTTGATGAGGTATGTTTTATGGGTAAAATATGATTTCATTCTTATGTATATATGAACTCATGTTTTCTTTCCATATTTTTTTTATATAACCCATACTGGGCTTCTTATGCTCATCCCAAGTCTTTTTTGAAATGTTTTTCACAGGTCAAGGGAAAGGTACATGATATGATGATAGTGTCAAGGAAGTGTCAAGAAAGAATCCATGTTTTATTTTAAATATTTTCAATTGATGGGAAAAAATTAATACTGTCTTTATTTAACCACTTTGTTTAAATGTGGAATGTAATGCAAGTTTTATGATCTAATTCTCTAAAACTCTAAACCTGAAAAGATCCTCAATGTGTAATCTTGTAATAACTCAAGATTAAGTAAGGTTTAAGGCTAGGGCCTTATAAATACATTCATAACAAGTTAGGATTGGGATAACCACCCATGTACCTACTTTTGGCTTGGGAAAACCTCTCATGTACCCTCTTTTGGGCTTGGTATAACCTTATGTGTACCCTCTTTCAGGCTTGGGATAACCTCTTGTATACCATTTGAGCTTATATAACATTAATCATTTCCCAATGCATTAGAGGGAGATATATGTCCCGCTCATAACATAATTAATACATGTGTGTTACAAAATATCATAAAACATTCATTATATTATAAGGCATGAAAAGGTAATAAGTTTCATAAAAATTTCATCATATCATATCTCATGGGAAAGAAACGAGTTTCACAAACATTTCATCATAGAATAACTCATGGGAAAGAAATAGGTTTAATAAAAATATTTTCATTATAATAATAAACAATATAAATAAAGTATAAGGATGGTATCATTGAATGATATCCCTAGTAAGGCATAAGAAAAATTTAAGGTTGTTTTCATTGATGGATAAAAATTCCATAAAAATTTTATTAAAACAATCTCAATGAAAATATCATTTCTACTTTGAAAAAACTTATTTAAAATCTAAAAATTTCCCAAATATTAAATAAATAATTTTCTTTGAAAATAAATGTAGAAATTGTAAATAAATATTTAAATCATTGATCATTTTTTAGGCTAGAAAATATTATTAGTGTTTTAAATATTAAAATGAATATTCTTTCACATATTCGGTAAAATGTTAAAAGGGTACTGTTCAGAAAATGATAACAATATTCATTTTAAACCATTTTTAAAAACATCAAACATGGTTAAAAAATTTTAAAAAAAATGGATAATTTTAAAATGATTATTTAAAACATTTTATGAAAATATGGACATGGAATAAATGGGATTTTTGACAAGAAAGAGAAATTAAGTTTATTTTTCTTAAAAACACACTTCGAGTCTATTGAGTACTTTAAGAGAGTAAAATTAAATAGAAACATGTATTATAAATAAATAAATAGTGTATAAAAACATAAATGAGTTTCCTGAGATATAGAACATAATATTTCATCATCATAATCATAATCATAAACAATCATTATAAATAATAAGATTGTAACATAAAACATTTACCGCTTTGGTAATTTTTTAATCATAAGACACGTGAAAGAAATAACCTTAAATATATATTTAAATTCAAATAATTTTAATAAGAATTATTTTAAAAAAAATTCATTTTCATAATATAAATCATCTTAAAGAAACAATTTGTAAATATGTTATGTTTCCCACAGAAATAAAGGTGAGATGAAAATCCCCTTACCTTAAGTATCAACTTCCTTCATACATGTTCGAACCACCTATATAATAAATATAGGTTTATTATATACATGTTTTATAACAATACATATATATATATATAATACCATATAACATTTACTTATGAACTTTTATTACCTATTTATTAACAATTCCATATTAAAATCGTGTTTTGGGTAATAACTGCTTCATTTTTCATGTATGTTTTTTTTAGAATTTTTGGTAATTTTACTCAATAATGGTTCCACCATATCCATAATTTTAAACATTATTTATATATAATATGTATTCCTTACATATTTATTTATTATAATCCATTAAAGTTATAGATATAAAACGAATTATATCATTCATGGAGATGGTTGGTCGTACGTATGCATGAATATTGTTTCCATTTTCTAGATGGATGAAATGAAAGTAAGGTAAATAATATAAAACCTTTATAGATTAATTATTATTTCATATATATCACATATAATCATTAAATTTATTCTTATTACCTTTCAAGTAAATCTTAAGTAAAAAATGAATTGCATCGCTTCATGAGGCGGTAGTACATCATAAACATGAGCGATGTTATCGTATTATCATAAAATGGAAATTAATAGGATATTTATGATATTATAATTAAAAAATTATAATTATTTTGTTAAAATAATATATTTTATTTAAATACATCATTATATCCTTTCATGAGAGGCGGTGATGGAAAATGTAGTGCATCGGTTCGCGGGGTGGTAGTTCACAGTACACATGATTGAATGTTTCATTTCCCTTTTGATGGAACAGGAAATGGATATAGGTTATGTAATCAACATAATAATATATTATTATATTTTAGATACTGGTGTTATTATATTGTAATTATTAGGACATGAATAAAGGTTGTAAAAGAAGAAGTAGAAAAGAAAGAGCTTAGATAAGACAATTATCCTTTCTTAGAAAAAGCTTCTTTAGAACTCTTAATAAGGACCCTAGGATTGGTATTTTGGGAAGAAAAGTCACTATATAAAATGTATAAGGATTTTTTCGAGAGATATTATGGGTTTTTTATCAAAATTTCTTAAGATTTGTGAATAATTGAGGGGGGAAAGTTCTGTTTTATAATTGAGAAGTGGTATTTTTGGTAAATACCAAACTATTCAATAATGGGAAGTCGCTCTCATCCCAAGTGCCTAAAAAATAGATAAATAAATGAGTTAAGAAAATATATTTTCAATTCACACCTCCACCAAATAAATTTGTTTTAAAAATTTTATTCCTTAGCCTTTATGTTTACTTAGTTTTACCATTTTAGTTTTCACCGCGATAAATAGTTTTTTATTTATTTACCTAAGTGATGTGTCCATTAAGAATAAAAATTAAATGAGCCTTATTAGATAATATGGACCCACTTATTATAAATATTAATTCTAATTTATCAAATAAAAATCATATATGTGATGAAAATTAATTTTAACATCGGTGCATATAATACACAAAACCTCATTTTAACCTTAATCGTGGTAATTAATTTGTGTTTCCATTATTATTAATTATGACCAAAAATTTAGTTGAAATTATAAAATAATATTAAATATTCTAATTAAAAATAATAATTCCATTTTACAAAATTCAATTCACTGAAGTGGAAAAATTTAATTTAAAATTAAACCCATAGACATGATGAAACATTTTTTTAAAGAAATGATTTTCATAAGTATAAAAAGATTTTCATATAAAATTAAATATAAAATTTATTCCAATGACATAAATTGGATGAATACATACATAATTGAACCAATTTTACTTTTAAAAAAATTAAAATAAAATTTACTTTATAAAATAATTAAATGAAAAGGTAGTTATTAATAAAAAAACATTTTTTACTATTCATTGAAAATTAAATCTTTTCTAAAAATTCTCAAAAATTCACCCAAATATAATTTTGACATGAAGATTTAAAAAATAAATTTAATTTTTTTCAAATAATTTTTCTAAAAGTGGAAAAAATAACTTTTTCTATTTTCTGAAAAAAAAAACATTTTTATAGAAAAATGTATTTTCAAATCATATAAATACTTTACTAAATATTAAGTAATTTTTATCAATATGTTTACTTTATATAAAACCATTATACTTAATTTAAAAATTTTGGTTATTTTTATTCATATCTCTTAGTTGAATACCTATGTTATAATGGTCATTTTTAAATAATAATGTTAATAGTATATTGTGATTCATTAAAACTCAATGTTGCATGTAAAACAAGTTATCAAAAAAACTAAATTTATTTGAAAAAAAAATCATAAAATCTAAGGGTGTTTCACACATTGTATAGAAAATGATAGAGTATATTGTAGCTGGAACTCCATATTCTGGTCAAACATACTCGGCATAGCTTGCATTGGGTATATGTTTATAAATTTCATGAAGCGAGTGAAATTCTCACAAAAGTTCTCTTCCACCCAATCACCCGGATCTAGAAGTGGATTAGGTCCTATAATTATAAGTTCATTCATAGTAATATCCTCACGTTTACCTACTGAAAAACATCATCATAGAATCATCCCTTTATAATTACAAATACATGTCTTAGGGTATATAATATATAGTTTTCACACTTACACTAAAGAGGGGAGACAACTACCCATATCAAACTAATCAGCATAAAGTATCCCAATTTGCATAACTAAAACACCATCATCACCCCTAACCATCCCTATCTATGACCATTGTCTAAATAAAATAAACTTCTACCTCAATTAACCATTTCAATTAACATCATTCGATTTAAAATAGTTACAAACTCTTTATTTGGCACTATTTCTTTAAAAACACAAAATAAAGAGATAATTATTTCATTTATCACAACTCAAAAATGACATGATTCTTCATGTGTTTCTAACATGATGCATGTCACATAAATTAATTATTGCCTCAAATGATTCATGCATACCCAAACCTCAATCTATAATATCCCATGGGTAAAATATCATAAAACCATAACAACACAAAATAAGTGTTTCACCCAAAGTGAGATAAAATTTCATTTGTAATAAGAAAACATCAAGAACTACAATCCCACCATGGGAAATTTGGTTTTTCCATACACATGGGTGAGCTAATCCCATGTACAAGCTCATTTCTAAGGCCTGACACATCCTAGTATCCTATATACCTTTTCCAAAATAGTAAATAAACATAAAAAAACTAACATGATTCCACTTTTTCATATCTTAGACCATATCACTCTAACTAGTAGCCAAATTCATTATCTACATGATCTTAGGAATGACTCCCTATATGTCAGATGCTTCCAATAAGCAGTTAGGGTAAAATAATAAATGTGGTGAGATTATACCCACTTTATAAAAGTAAAGAAATTGTAATTATAATAATAAATAGTGATAACCAATATCCAGAAATAACCAAACATCATATGAAAAAAAATCCAAAACTTGGTAAGTTCCCATAGACCAATATAGTAAACATGTCATGTCATAATAGTGTCATTGTAAAAAATAAATCCAAAATAAAGAAACACCATAAATACCAAAAATAGGTTACAACATCATGTTTGGTCCCCTCATAAATGATCCATCCTATTACATAACTCAACCATCTATAATCGAGCCTTTACCCTTATCCATACCTGTAACCATGAAGTTTGCTCGGGTACCAATGGAGGCCTAAGCAGGGTGTGATTATAACTCAATAGGTCACCACCAATGGTCTATAAATAAATACCCAATCTATAAAAAAGTGTATCTAAATATATAAGGGAATAATAATAAGAGTAATGTTGAAAACAAGTTTCGTAAATAAATAGTATTCTGTTAACCTCCTTGGACAATGGGTTCAAAATGGAACTCAAGACAATCAAACTTGATTCAGACCATGTTGGTTATCTAAAAAATATACCATAGTGGTTAAACACTTTATTTAATAGAGGGGTATTCATTAATAAACTCAATTCAATGTATCAAGGAGTATCAGTCTAAGTATTTATATCATGTCAAACCATTAGTGCATGGAGCATCAGTCCAACAACCAAGACAGGCATAACCTCAATAGTGCCCAGAGAATCATTATGGCCTAGCCCAAAGATGAGGAGACTTAGTCCAAAATCCTAACCCTTAACATTATTCACATTTACCATGGTTAGTATTTATTTAACTTTTAACACACAATAAAAACAAGTATGTATATCTTTCACCTATCATTTTTCTCATGGTTCATTACATCCAACACCTTTAACCCCATTATATAATTAAACCATTTTACTATTTATTCATATAAAAATCATTAAATTATCATTAAAACCATTTAACAAAATAAACATTCCCCTTTAACCATTAACCACTTATTACCTTTATCATGTCATAACACATTAAATTTTCCAATTATACTAATAATACCTTGTTCCATTCTAACATTCCAAGAATCAAGTACAACTGATTTAATCTCAAAAACATTTGAATCCATCATTTACATCCCATTTTATCATTTTCAAGGGACTGTGACACCCCATGGGTGGCCATTGTCCTATTCTCATAGTCATCAATAGACCTGATGGGATCTGTGATGGGTCTAAAATGTCTTTCAGGATCCCAATCTACTTTTTAAAAACAAGGAATTTAATCCATAGAAAATAGGCACTATTTTTCATAAGGAATAAACATGAAGAATAATAGAAAAATGAAAAATATCACTTAGACCACCTAACTTATGCTTGTAGATAACCACTCACCTAACCCCATCCCTTGAATCAAGCTAAAATGACTAAAACCACAAATGAGAAGAACTCCTGGGAAACAAGGCTCATGAGACTTAAAAGAAGAGGGAAAACCAAGCTATGAATCTTCTATAAAATTAAAGGAAATAAAGTATTATACTTTCTAAAGAATTTGAATAATAAGAAATTGTACTTCAAATACCCTATAATCAAATGAGATCCACCCTTGGGAGAGGAGGGAGAGTTTGGATCACACCTTAGGCTACTGGGAGTGAAATAAGGGGAAAATTAGGTATTATTGATATAATATGGAGAGGGAAAATCATAAAATTTACACTTTTAATAATGTGCATAGTTTGGCTTCATAGTATTCCATCCCATTCACCAACTATGTGACCTCCACTATATAAATTTAAATTAAGTCATATAGTATCCTAGTCCACCCGTACAGTTTGGAAAACCATGAAAAAATCATGTGAATGGATCTAGATCAAACCCACACCTCTTCTAGGCCACCTCACATGGTTTTCAAAACAATTTTTCCCCTAAAACATGTTGTATGTTCATTGTGTATGGTGATCACTATCTATGAGCTAACAATTCCCCATGCACTGTAAGTTCCATTTTCTTTCTTTTTCAAGTTCTAAACCCTCAAGACACTCCCAAGACCATACCTAACCCTGGGAATCATTCCACAATCCAATTAAAATTATTTTAACCAAAAATAAATAAAATACATACCTTGTCAAAGGGTAAGGATCTTACAGTGATGATTATATTGTCTTCCTATTCAACATGCTTCATCGAGTTGATACACTTTTCTCCTATTATAGTAGGAAATGAGGCATAGAAATCTAGAAATTTTACTATCAGTCTCCATCCAGATATAAAATTATTGGTTAATTATGTTACAAAAAATAAAAAGTTCATGATGATAGAGAATGGAATCAAAGAATAATATGGTGACCCACCTTTTTATTATATGAATTTTACATAAATCCTTAACAAAATATTATATTAATGAACTCAAATAATATTTTTAGGTTTTGTGCCTTGTAAATTAGGTACAAATTACATGAATTACACAAGGATAACATAAACATAAACATAAAAATTTCTCTAATATATGTATTATACATCCTCATAGTTTCTTCCTAGGTTACTTTTACTGTATCTGATATCCTAGATACTTACATCAAAGAAATGGGTGATTATAAATCCCTACAAGTGAATAAATAAAGGAAACACTTATCATTTGAGTAAGAGGAATATAAATAAAACATGGTCATATAAATATTAGGAATATAATATTATAAATAACATTAATCATAACATGGAAATGAGTTTACAACATAAAAATAGGACATTCATAAGCATATCACCAAGGTTTATTACCAAGGTATCATAAATCATAATTACCGAGGTTATTCACAAAGGTATCGTAAGCATGTTATCTCTATAGATTAATTATTTACCCAATAAATTGGAGTGTTACCAGGTTTCAGCCTATATATGAATTAAATAATATTATCCACATTGAGCATGAATTAAATCATTTCATCAAAAACCCATAGAAATAAATAATGAGTTTCATATGAAAAAATTATTGCGTACAAAGTGCTTAAAAGTCTTGAACAAAACATGATTTTTAACCCATGAAAAGGGAATATGGGTTTCATATATATATATATATCCCAAAATAAATAATTTATTTTTAAATATAGTTTAATTAACATGTAAATTTAATAGGTTTGGGTATTCACACTACGAAAATATTTCATGAAAAAGAGAAAAAAATCATGAAATGATTTCTACTGCATAACATTATACAACATGGATTATTGGAGAATAATAATGAAAGAGATTAGAGGTTTACCATTGGTAAAAATGCATTTTTTAGTAGAGGTAAGAATAAAAAATAATGAATAATGATAAATAAGTTGGTCACTGAGAAGACACATAATAAGGACAAACATGAATGAAAAAGGAGAAGAGGAGGATTCCCTTAAATGGAAGTGTTACATCCCAAATTGTGGAGTGGGAACCTTAGGACCTTGGAGACACATTAGGAACACATTAAAGGATATTTATATATTGTAAATGGGAAAAAAATTTGGGTATTATTAATTTGGAGTGTATAAGAGTGGGGAAAGGGTGGTATTTATACATGAGGAGGGATGGGTTTTTAGTGATTAAATATTGGTTATTTTACTACATAATCCAACCACTTGTGAGATAAATCAATTAAAACCATCTTTATAGACTATTTAATAGTCCTAGAGGGTGGATGGATGTTAAATTCCTTCCTAAACCGAAATATACCTTCCAAACCATCCAATTAATACACACAAATCAAATATATTTTTTATCTTTTAAATTCAAATTTTATATTCCAAAATGCAAGGTATAAATTAAAAAATCAAAACAAAATATATTTTGAAAATAAATCTTATAATTATTAAATTATATTTTAATTTAATAAATTTTTTTATAAATTTTTAATCATGATGACGTATTAATGGTGTTATAAAATTGTAGTGTTTTGTAAAGTGGAAATTTTCACTTTTTCGCCAAAAATTCAACTTTGTCTGAAAATTCCCAAAAAAAATAACCCTAAGATATTTTTGACATTATGAGTCAAAAAATGAATTTTATTTCATAAAAATAATTTTTTAAGTATAAAAATTTTTAATTTTAAAATAAATGATTATTTTATGGAAATTATCAATTTAATTGAAAAATAAACATTCTGACCATTATAAACAATTAATTAGGGCTTTATTAAAATATATTATAATTAAAAAAAACTTATATATGATTTTTTTCATGAACTAAAATTTTATTTAATACCTCAAAATAAATCATATCTTAATATAATGTGTTTATAGTCTTTTAAAATAATACATTTTTTATTATATCATTAAATAATACCGATGATCAATTGAATGCATCTATATAACCAAATATGACCAACTATTTTATGGACTAATGATCATAATGTAGACTAAACATGTTATTTTAAAAACATAAAGTTATTTGATTAAATTTAACTTCAAATACACCACCATTCTTAAACTTCATCATTAACTTCAATTCTATTAAGGTTCTATATTGTTTCTAGAATAAATATTGTATTACTAACTCTCTATTTCTTTTCTATAGAACTGTTTATGAGTGGGATGATTCTAGAGGATCTAGGTGAACCAAATTTCTATATTTTAATTTTTTTATTATATTTTAGTCTTCCCATTATAATATTTAGATTATTAATAGGAATTTTTATAGACCGAATGTAATGCTCTTAAATAAATGAATAAAGTGTTATTAGTTTTCTAGTAATTATTTTCTATCTTTTTAATATTCCTGGTTGTAAAAGTTCAACTCAACCTAGGATATAAAAATTTCTCCTGAAATAAAAAATGTTTCTTTGTTCTTCTATTATAAAAATAAAATAAATTATTAGGAGACAAAAGATCCATTAATAAAAGAAATATATTTTTCAGGTTGTTACATTCTTCCCACATTAAAGAAATTACATCCTCGCACTTTTATGTTATTTATTGATACTTTTAATAAAAAATATCAGGGTCCACCTCAATGTTGATGCTATTTAATTTTTTCTTTAGAAGGAATTTTTCAACCCCAATATAGAAAGGTTCAATCCCATTTGGTGCTTCCTTTCCTAAGAGAGATGATATAATTGAGCTTGTGAAATCATATCATAAAAATTCAATGATATAAGAAAAGAAAAGGAATTGGATAGATAAAATAGTTTCTTATAGGTTAGTTGAATATTTGAAAAACTTTTTAAATTATTCAAACTAGCCTTTCTAATAATATTGATGATTACCTTTTATGGATGGGATAAGAATGTTTTACATGATTTATTTCCTTAAATCTAATAAGTTTCCAATTAAAAAATGTTAAAACATAAAAATTAATTATCTATAACTAAACTATAAAATGTTTAAAAAAATTCCACCTATTTATATTCATTTACTAAAAAAACTTAAAAATGAAGAAGGATTCTTTTAATAATAATAAAATTCCACTAAAGGAGGTATAATTTGATTTGTAAGAGGTACATTCCCATAAACATCAACATGTGATATAATAATAATAATAACAGTTTTACATTGATGAAATTAATTCATTTCAGGGTGTCACTCGATAATTTTATAAAAAATATAACATAAAATATAATTGCAATAAGAAAAATATAAATCAATATTAGTGGATCATAATCTTTACAGTGCAGTACCAATTTAGTTCCAAAATTTTAGAAATTACATGTCATTACCATCCTTATTAGCCATTGGAATAGAGACTTTACTTGGATAATTCACAAGTTCCATGCATCTAGGACATAGAAATATTAATAGGTCCTTAGGTTGAACCTTTTTCACCTCCTTTATCTAATTATTTGGAAAATGATTGGAAATTTTCCCAATATGTCCACACTTGAAGCATCGAACTTCAAGATAGGCCTAAACCATATTCCCTTTTTTTAGTGTTGATAAGTTGATTATTCACCTCACTATGATAGTTCTAAGGTGTGTAGCTATATCTTCTGAACATTTAGCAATTCCCACTTCCTTGAAAATAATTTCCCAAATTCTTTTTCCCAAATTTGTTACATGTGGGTTGTTATACTTTCTTCATGTTCATATTCTTCCAAAAACAATTATTCCAACTTTCTCTTATTTGTTATAATTGGAAACTCATCTATATTTGTGACATCCCGGCCCCACTTAACACTAAACCAGTAGTTGGATAGGTCACTACTTGACCACAAGAACATCTCCCCATATGTAATAGGTTTTCGACTAGTAGCGATGTTGTCAAGGTAGTTCATTGGGGAGACTATACCCTCAGACACAGAGTGCACAGTAGTAAATTAATAGTAAAACTCATGTAACAATGGAAGCAGTATAAATTAATGATAAATTAGCCGAATAAAAATATAATAACAACTGAATATAGAATATTCCCAACCCTGTTTTATATAATTAATGCATTACAGATAATGATACATAGTCTAAAATAATAACATATAGCATGCTTTACATTTTATTACGTAAATAAAGAAACAATAGAAAGGCCCCACAGGCAATCTCCATGAGCATACCAAGCACATACTCAGTCCTTTGATCCTAACTCCCTTGTATAAGAAAATAGCACAAGCAATGTTCCATGGCCATGTAAACAAGAAGGTCTACTCAGGTACCAATGGTCCCAAGAAGGGTGTGAGATAACATCTCAGTAGTTCAACACCCACAGTGTTAAGCCCAATCCAATTTGTGAAATATGTAAATAATTTAGTGTGTAAGTAAACATCTAAGTAGTACAAGAAATTGAAGATTCCCATGACATGTAAACTGCTAATCCAATGATACTAACATAGCCCCTCAAGTTTCCCTACACAAGATAGTAAAGCTCTTATAACAAGGAAACTACATTTATTGCCCAAATAAATAACACAGCTTTGTCTTTCAACTGGACATGTGATACCACCATAGGTCATATCAATCAAAAAAATTTCGTACAACCAGAAGAGTATTAACATTCACGAACAAGCCGTATACTTCCACATATCACAATTTACCACATCAATTTATATATTTGAGTGTTTCATATACCTCATGGTTGTTATTTATATAAGAGAGTTAGGCCACAAAGGGTTGGATCCAAGGTGTTGAAAACCAAGGCTTCCTCATCATGTCTCATGAGCATCTTGATGGAAACCCATTAAAGGCACTAGTTTGAGTCCTAGGAGCATGTGTACCAACATGTACAACATGAGTCCAAGCAAGTTGGGTCCAAGGGGTAGCAAGTCCAAAGGTATCCCATATATCAAGACCCAAGGGGAATACTCAACCCAAGGCATCCACTACTGCTTTCAAGATCCATGTAGTTCCATCCATGGAATTTGTACATACATTCATCCATTTAATATCATTTATTGTTCAATACCATATGAGTCTACCCACTCATATATAACCATTTACATTCTAATCCTACAATGATTATACCCACTCATTAATCACAAAATTTAACCAAATACATCTCATGATTATACACACTCGTGTATCCCAACTCATGACCAAAGAAACCAAGGAGTATACCCACTCGTTGTTATAGTTCACATTCAAGATATACATATATCGTGAGTTTAACCGCTCACATTTCCATTGTTTTTTAATTAACCCTTTTAATAATTCAAACCAACCAAATGATTATTCCCATTAATTTAACCAATTACACTCAACCATGTCACATGGGTATACCCACCCATTCATTACCACTTATATTTTTGGTAAATAAACATTTAAGTAGTTCAAGTTCATATAAGCCATTATATCAAGGGAATCATCTCCTAAGGATGGAAAACATCACCTACCTCTCAATAAAATTTCCATCCAATCTAAATTAGTATTCCTACATCTATGAAAACATGAGAACATACCCCTTCGGTAATATAATACTTAGAAGGTGCAACTGTTCCATAAATTTCCACAAATGAAAACTCTATTTTTTTCTAATTTCATTAGAGTCCATATCCTAAACATGCCTTATATCACAATATGTCATCAAAGCATAGGGTAAAAACAAAAACATTAATCCAAGCATGTATTTAAAAATAACCAGTACTTTTTTTCTTAGAAGTCAATGCACCTCTGATGGAGGGGTTTTATTATAAAAACAAGACTTTTTTCTCAAACAAATCATTTATCCCAATTAAAAAGTTCATTCTAGAACTCATATTACAATTTATCAAAGGTGTAATTCCACTTATTTAAATAAAAACTTAAGGAAATATTAAAATTAAATAGTTCAAGGATAGGAATCCTGCCTCAATTAGTAGACCAAGAGAACTTTAAACACTTGTCGAAATTGGCGGTAACCACTCGAAATCACCCTACACCTGCTCGCACATACATCCTTATACATATACATATATATATCCTTTAATCCAAAGTACATATTCCCCTCTCCATGAGGTAATATACATGATGAAGATATATATATATATATATATATATATATATATATATATATGTATGTGTTTGATCACCATAAAGAATGATCAAAACTCTCTACAACAATTACTTGAAATATAAAAACATAGCGGCAAGGTTCCACACACCTCAATAATATTACCAGGAACCCATAGACACCTTAAGACCCAAAATAAAAGGGTGTGAAACAATGAATAGGGCATATAACCTTACCCAAAAATATGGCATCAAGAAAAATCGAACCCATTTACCTAACCTTTTACAGTGGATGCTGGAATACACATAAATTCGACATAAGGAGCCCGTTGCATGCCCTAAAATCAAATGAAACAAAAAAATAAGATTACCCATTTGGATATGGTTTGTATGAACCTATTTGGGGGATGGAAAGGCCGAAATGGTCCAAAAAATGGATAGGGAAGAGGATAAAAGGTCTTACCTTGGTATATTGAAGAATAATTGTGAGGAAATGGTGGAGAAAAATCAATGAACAGAGGGTGTCGAGGTGTCGCGTACAGCTAGGGAATAATCCAAGGGGGTTGTGTTGAGTGAGTGGGGTAAGGGGAGATTGAGGGTTTAGTTTTAATTTTATTTTATTTTAATTAAATTAAATTTATTTTTTTCTTAAAAAAATTTCATCGTGCATGGTTTGCGCCACATAGTTTGAAACACTATGCGTCAGTCGTGCACCCTCTATCGGGCGCCTGGAGCACCCTACACAATTTTTACCGCATGTTTTTCTTAACTATGCCCCAACCATGAAGTGAATAGTGTTAAAGTAGGTTTTAATACCAATAATTTTTCACAGACCCTACGATAGCCTCTATCCCACCTGCATAATGTCGCACGGTTTCCTACTTGGGCCACACAGCTTCAGACAAACCGTGCACCCTCTACAGGTCCTTAAAAACTTAGTTTTCCCTTTAATGGGGATCACAGAACTCCTAAAGATAGCTGATAAACTTTTTAGGCCTTCACCCAAGTCCAAAAACATATATTTAAAAGTTTCAACTCTCAGAACTTCATTGCAAAGATCAATTTTAAATTCATCTCATCCAGTAATTGTCAAAAGTTCAAAAACCCTTAAAAAATCATCTGATCCAAAAACACAGGATTCTACAATCACACCACTTTGAAACTTCTCATCCCTAAGAATCTTTCAGGATCAATAGAAACATTACCCAACCCACAAGGGTTGTAAAGTCTCATTTGAATGGTCGCATTGCATTTCCAAACTCCAAACGCACCACAAACCATTTCACAAGCCTAATGCGTTTTAGCCTTCAAAACTCTATCCAAAGTTCAAATCCCAACTAAAACATTGAAGTGGATATTAACCAAACCCTACTAACAAGATACATGATCACTTCATCATATCTTTAAACAATATCCTGTTGGTGATCTTCACCAAGGGTCTTAGCATTTAAAGGCCAATTCCAAACCTCATCTATTCCACAGTTGGAATTTCATAAAAGGACACATCCTAATAATTATATTGATGCTTATCATGTGATACCTTTAACTAGAAGAACATTATTATATCTGAGGTTTTATCTGAGACCTCATTGATAGAGGAATCGTTGAATCTTGTTCGACCAAAAAAACTAGTCATGCATGCTTTCCTCGAAAGACATCATCGACCATAAACCACACTCCCATTAAACTAGGGATGTGTTTTTTAAAAAATATTCATCACAAAACATATTCATTGGCAAGAAGAATAACATGTCAAGACACTCTGACCAACTTATCTTGTATCTCAATAGATTAAACAGACAGGGCATTTCAAATTGAACTGAAATTCCTTTCCCAAGGAATCTATCAATTAAAATAAACATGTACGCCGAAGTCCTTACCTGAATTCTAGTTACATTTACAAATAAATTCATCATTAGTCCATTTAAAACTATAGTTACTCAACACAAATAAATTTGTAACCCAGATTTATACCACTAAAATTTGTTACCTTTTTAAACACACCTCTGAGCCCGACAACCAGTCCAGGGTAACATTAGGTTCATTGAATTGGAGTTCATGGAATTAAACCAATGTAGTCCATACTCTACATTATAATTGAGGCATTCGTGCATGTCCAAAATATCCATATCCGACCACCAAGTGATCCTAGAGTGGCATCCTCTGGTTGGTCATGTAAGAAGTAAACAACTAGTGTCCAAGAGCCCATTCAAGGAATTTCTATACAGGAATCTAGGTATTACCCTGAACTAACCAAGACTCCAAAGAACCATGAAACTAGTATAGATCATATATAATGACTACTTATCAAGCCCAATTACTTTTAAAACATTAGAACGACATAGGAATGAAACTCTCTTAATGAATCTTGGATGAATTAAACATAGAGGACATGATCTTCCCTTCCAAAAGAGTACACTAAGAGTAAACCAAAGAAAAATTTCTGAACCACTACTGGTTAACCTCTTAAAAGAAGCTCGACTTCACCCTAATGATGAATCTCCAACTAAAGCATGATTCTTATACTACTCAAGGAATTAATTTCTTTCCAACATTACCATATAACTCTTCAAAGACTAATGGATTTTCTAAAGGGTTTCATATACCTACAACTCATTGAATTTGTGTTGTCAGCCAAGCACTGACATGTACACTTGAACCGAAGTGATGCTACCCACCTTATAAGTTTTGTAATCATCGAAAAAGAAGGTGATACCAGACACTCAGAAGCATGCTAGTTCATGAACACCTCAAATTCACTTGTGACATTTTAGAAACTATGATCACCAAATCCAAAATCAAACTGACTGGTGTGTAAAAACACTCGAGTCCCATATAGTCCTATCGAACTGTGAGAAGAACTTATTTCCTTAACACCCTGGTATCTCTACTCTGGAGTTGACCCAAGAACAACCTAAAAATAATAAGGCTCAAAGATTACACTAAAATAATCTTGTTCATTACATCATTTAACACTCAACGGGTACCACGTACTCCAACACCTACAACCCGAGTTTACAATAGAAAATGGAACATCTTGAGTACTATCAATAGTTTTTATGCCCTATGCAATCAATTACAACATGTATCTCAAAAAAATTGTCTCAAAATCACATCATCCCAAATAACCATAACTCGGATGATGACATACTGATTCATCCATCACAAAAGAAAAGAGAGGTTTGCACGACCTCCTAAGTAGTTGACCATGCCCAAGGCATGTCTAACCTACTAAACTAAAAAGGTAATGGATAACCTGCTAAACCGAGCATTTATCAATGCTTCTTCCCATATCATGATTCAATTTACAATGACCACCCATCCGAAAAAGGGTTTCCTTTAAAAAAAACATCCTACTAGGGACAACGACACCTAAATTGAACAAAATGTAAAAATTATCACAACTTATCAAGGCATTTCAATTTTAAGGGTGCTACCTTCCATGGGCTATCCCCTTAAAAAGCATATGCATCAACCCTATCTCTAGGTCATGAAAAACATGTTTAACTAGGAACAATATCCCCTTTTATTTAAGCCATTTCTAGATAGAATCAGACTACGGATAAACACTCATGTTTCTATTCCAAGGAATACCATTGGAAACATTTAAAGCTACTCTTCCAAAAGGGTTTAAATAAAGGACACCACTTCAGGATCCATTTTTAAATCATTTATTCACATTTAAATCTTTAGTCATCTAAAATATTTAATTTCAAAAAAACAAGCACCATTTCAAAAAAAACATTAGGCACTTGATTTTAACCAGTTCCTCAAGGAAAAAAAATAGGTAAGTTATACCAAACTTTATTTTGAAACATTTAACATTCATTAAAATTATATCATAAATAGGCAATTTACCATGTAAATTCCATTTAAATAAAAAATCAACCTCCAAGGGTCCCATTAAACTAAACCAAGTTCTTAAAAAGGAAACCCAAAAGCAGTTCATTTTATAAAAACATGTCCCAACTGGCCTACTTGTGTCTAGTTAATCATTTTTAAAGTTAAACAAACCATTTAAAATTTAAATCAAATAGCCCTTTACATTCATGTCCAGTTCACAATATAGAATTATCATGTACATAATGGTCCAGAAATATAAGTGGCCATCTACCAATCCATAAAGCGCCCCTACACTTTACAGGTGGAATTTGGATCCCATTCAATAAAAATAAATTCCCTTTAACATTTTACCTTTAATATCCCCTTTTTAATGGTTCGAATACATGGGTTACCCTTTTCCCATTTATAAGGTTCCCATACACCTTAAAATTGAAAACTGGCTCTCGTCGTAAATGCAACCGATAAATTTTATACCATGCAATCATTTACAAATCATACATCTCTAGTATGTTATAAAATAAAATAATAGAATATCATAAAGATATGTAAAAATCTGAGGTAGTGTAGTATATAATCATCTAAACATTTTATGCAAGAAAACATTCTGAAATTTACCTAAACAGGTATAACTAAGCATGGTATAACACATAAGCACGCAATATAAATTAGCAGGAAACCTACTAATGCAACTACATGGCATGGTATATTCATGGAATGTTAATTTATATGTTCCTAACATGATTCATGTAATTTTACATAATTTACATTCTAGTCCAAGGTAAAATTTACAAAATTATCATAATCAACAAGCAGTAGAAAATACACCAGTCATCCTAGGTGAAATCATATCAACTGTATCATCGAATAGGATAAACACTAATTCCAAACCCTGGAAACTTGTTCATTTCCCATACGTTGGGTGATCAGTCCCAAGTACGACTATTTACCAAGTGCTAAAACATTCCTAGTCTCCTATCTACTAGCCCAAAATAGTAATAAAAAAGAAAAAAATACCTCTAATACCACTTTGTAACATCTCGGGCTGACTTACCACTAAACTAGTAGTCAGACCGGTCATCACATGACCTCAATCATGTCTACCCATACATGAGAGGCTACTTATTGGTGGAAAAGGTGTCAAGGTAGTTAAGTGGGGATACTATACCCTCATACATAGAGTACAAAGCAGTTAACAGATATGAAAACACAGATAATAGGGAAAGTAGTATAAAGAAATAATAATGCATTGGAAGACAAATGTAATACCAAATGAATATAGAATATGATCAGTTCCAATTTATACAATGCATGCATGCCAAATGATGATACATAAGCTAAAAGAGTAACATACATTATGCTTTACATTTTAGTATAGAAATAAAAAAAATTACATCAAGGAGAAAGGGAGATCTCAAAGAGCATCCCAAGCTTTTTATAGGTCCTTTTATCCTAACTCCTATGTATAATAAAATAGAACAAGAAAAGGTACATGGACCTACAAAAAATAAGGTCTACTCGGGTAACAATGGTACCCGAGTAGGGTGTGAGATAACATCTTAGTTGGCTGGCACCCATGGTTTCTAGCCCAATACAATTTGTGCAATATGTAAATAAGGTAATGTGCAAGTAAATAGATAAGTAGTAAAATAATGTGAAGATTCCCATAGAATGTAAACTTCTAATCCAGTGATAATAAAATATCCCCCCAAATATCCCTGCATAATATATTCAAGCTCCTATAACAAGGTTGATATATTTATTGCGCAAATAAATAACATTGCCTTGTCTTTCAACTAGACAAGTCATACCATCATGGGTCATATAAATCACAGCCTTTCCGTACAACTATAAGAGTCTGAACATTCACAACCAAGTAGTATAATTACATGTATCAAAATTTACCATAACCAAGCCATATATTTGAGTGTATTATATACATCATGGTCATGCTATATATCAAAGAGTCAGAACAAGAAGATCTAAATCCAAGGTGTTGAAGACTAAGGCATCTTCATCGAGTCCCTTGAGCATCTCGATGGAAACCTAGTAAAGGCACGGGTTGGATTCCTAGGAGAAAGTGTACCAATATGTCCCATGTGAGTCCAAACAAGTTGGATCCAAGGGTTAGTAAGTCACAAGTCATCCCACAGAATCAAGACCTAAGAGGACTACTCAGCCCATGGAATCCACTACCATGTTCAATATCTATGGAGATCTATCCATATAATCTATAAAAATATCATCCATTTCATATCATTTATCATTCAATACCATATGAGTATACCCACTCATATATAACCATTTTCATTTAAATTATACAATGATCATACCCACTCATTAATCATAAAACATAACCAAATGCATCTCATGACTATACCCACTCATGTATCCTAATTCATAACCAAAGATACCAAGGAGTATACTTACTCGTTGTTAGAGTTCACATTCAAGATATATATATATATATAACATGATTTTACCAAAAAAAGTTATAATATTGTTTAATTAAAAATTTAAACAGTCAAACCAACCAAATATGTATTCCCACTCATTTAACCAGTTACACTCAACCATGTCACATGGGTACACCCACCCATTTATTACCACTTTCATTTTTGTTAAATAAACATTTAAGCAGTTCAAGTTCATAAAAGCCATTATGTTAAGGGCATCATCTTCCAAGGGATGAAAAAATATCCTACCTCTAAATAAAATTTCCATCCAATATAAATTAGACTTCCAACATCTAGGAAAGCATAAGAACACACCCCTCAGGTAAGATGCCACTTAGAAGGTGCAACGGTTCCATAAATGTCTATAAAGAAAAAATCCATTTTTTTATAATTTCATTAGAGACCATGTCCTAAACATTTTTTATATCAAACTATTTAATCAAAGAATAGGGGAAAAACACAAAAATCAATCAAAGAATGTATTTAATAACTAACCACTAATTTTTGGATTATAATGTAGTGCACCTTCAATGGAGGGGTCTTATTGTAAAAACATGAGTTTGTTTCTCAAATAAATCATTTATCCCAATTAAGTAGTTAATTCCATAACTCATATTATAATTTATTAAAGGAAGGCATAATTAAACTTATTTAAAGAATAAATTAAGGCATTATTAAAATTAAACAGGTCAAGGATAGTGATCCTACCTCAAGCAGTAGACCAAACTGACAGTCAGTACTTGTCAGAATTGGCGTCAACCACTCAAAACTTCTCCACACCCGCATTCACATACATCCTTATAAATATATATCCTTTAATCCAAATAATGTATTCCTTTATCCATGAGTGAATATTCACAATACATATATATCTATGTATGTTTGTGCACACCATCAAGGATTATCAAAACTCCCTACAAAAATTACTAGAACCATAAAAACATAGAGACAAGTTTCTACACACCTCAATAAAATTACCAGAAACCCATAAAAACAATAATATCTTAAATAAAAGGGTAAAAAACAATGAAAAAAGTGTATAACCTTACCCAAAATGATACAAGTGATCCAAATCAAACCTATTTACCTCACCTTTGGTGGTGGATGTCAGAATATGCGTAAATCTGACCCAATGAGCCTGTTACATGTCCTATAATCAAAAGAAACAAAAAAATAGATTACCCCTTTGCCTAGGGTTCAGCTGAACCTCTCCGGGTGAAGGAGATACCAAAATAGGCTGGAACAAGGACATAAAGGAGGACCATAGGTCTTAACTTGGTGGATTAAAGAAGAATCATGAGGAAACTGTGGAGAAAAATTGATGAACGGAGGGTGATGAGGTGGTGTGTCACGCACAGTCATGGAAGATCCCAAGGGGAATGCATCATGAGAGTGGGGTAAGAGAAGATTGAGGGTTTAGTTTTAATTTAATTAAAATAATTAATTTTTTTAAAAAAGTTTATCGCACATGGTTTGGGCCGCACATTTTTGGAAAAATTTTGCGCCAACTATGTGCACTCTACTGGGCACCTATAGAACCTCGAATGGTTTTTCCAGCATAGTTTTCCCAACCGTGTGCCAACCATGCAGTGAATGGTGTTTAGGTATTGTCCAATACCACTAACCATGTGGGCCCATCACACGGTTTGGTAAACTATGCATAACCCATGCAACAACCTTTGTCCCACCTCAATAAGGTCGCACAGTATCCTACTTTGGCCGCATGGTTTCAGACAAACCGTGTTACCTCTACAGGTCCATCAAAACTTAGGTTTCCCCAGTTCAGCACTCCCAAAACACCTCGAGACAACTGGGAAACATGTTGTTCCTTCATCTAATTCCAAAAAAATCTATTTAAAATTTTAAATCTCTCAAAAAATCATTCTTAATCTCGATTTTAAATTCGACCCATCCAGTAATTTTAAAAAGTTCAAAAACCCTCAAAAAACCACCATGTCCAAAAAAATAGGATTCTACAATATTCTAATTGATAATAATAACACACAATAACTTATTTGGTATAAACACAAGATGCCTTAATTCATTTACCCTCATATTTGGAAGGTCTCCATCACATTTTCCATTATAACTATTTTTTGCATGATTCTTTCTATTATATGCCATTTTTTTAGAAGGAGAAAACCTATGTGGGAAATTTGTTACAATTTGGAATCTTATAATAATAATTCTAATGTAAATAATGATCTCAGAATATTCTAATATCATTATTTTATGATGATATACTTTAATATTAATATAAAAATTAATTACCTTTATATCCTTCAAAATGGTTTGTACGAGATTGTGATTAACCAAAGCATATCCCCCAAGAGTGTCAAATCATGTGTTCAGAAAGGCACATTGTCATGAACTAGTTCCCAATCAATTATATAAAAGATACAATGTTTTAGTATGTTACCCCTAGATGAATCTATGTTAGAGCCACATCCTCTTATCGTGTCCAGATAGAGATGTATTTTCTTAGACATCACTTATTTAATAATCACCAAAATAGTAAGATGTTTTTAATATATTTAGTCTTATACTTAGTGTTTTTACTAAAGTTTTATAATACTAATTTCTATAAATAACTAAATTGTCATTTGATACCTACTAAAGATACCCACCTTTTTATTACATGACTTTTTCATAACTCTTTAACAAAATATTACATTAATGAACTCGAAGGATATTTTTAGGTTTAGTGACTTAGAAATTAGGTACATATTACATGAATTGCATGAGGATGAAATAAAAATAAACATAAATATTCTTATAATCCTATTGCTATAATTCCTTATAGGTTCTTTATAGGTTACTCTTACTGCATCTCATATCCTGGGGGCATACATCAAAGAAAGGTGTGAGCATAAAGCCCAATAAGGGAATAAATAAAGGAAACACTTAGCATGTGAGATAGAGGAAAATAAATAAGTAATGTTCATAAGAATAAGAGGCTTATAATATTATAAATAACATGAATCATAACATTGAAATGTTTCTTCAACATAGAAATAGGACATTCGTAAGCATATCACCAAGGCTTAACACCAAAGTTTCATAAATCATAATTACCAAGGTATCGTAAGCATGTCATCTCTAGAGATTAATTATTTACCCAATACAATGGAGTGCTACCAGAGGGAACCCTTCATATTTATTAAATAATGTGAGACACATTGATCATAAAGGAAAAAAATTTATTAATAACCCATAGAAATAAATAGCGGGTTTCATATAAAAAATCATTGCGTATAAAGTGCTTAAATTTATTGAAAAAAACATCATTTTTAACCAATTAAAAGGGAATATGGGTTTCATATATGTATATAGAAGAATAAATAATATATTTTTACATATAGGTGAATTACTATGAAAATGGAAGAGGTTTGATTATTCATAATATGAAAATATTTCATGAAAAAGAGAAAAAATCATGGAAAGATTTCACCAGCATAATGGTATACAACATGGATTATAGGAAAAAAATAATGAGAGATATTTGAGGTATCCAATTTGTAAAAAATTTTGTTTTAAATGGAATAATGAAACATAATGAATAAAAATAAATAATATGGACACTTAGAAGACATATAATAAGGACATACTTGAATAGAAAGGGAGAGGAGCAGGATTCCCTTACCTTGAAGAGTTGCTTCCTAAATTGTAGAGTTTGATATATTAAGAACTTGGAGACACCTTGAGAACACCTTACATGGTATTTAGATAGGTTAAATGGGAAAATTTCACAGATTAAAAATATATAGTAGAGAGGAGTGTGAAAAGGGTGTTATTTATGCATGAGGATGGGTGAGGTTTAAGTGATTATATATGCGTAATTTTATTATATATTCCAACCACTTGTGATATCAATAAATTGAAACCATGTTGTGAACTATTTAAGAGTATTATATGGTGGTTTTACATTAATTTCCTTCTTAAACTTAACTATATCTTCTAAACCACCCAATTAATTCATATAAATCAAAAAAATCATCTTTAAAATTCGTATTTTGGTTTCAAAAAGAAAGTATAAATTTATTAATTAAAATTAACATTTTTAAAATAATTTTTATACTCAATAAATTAAATTTTAATTAAAATAAATTTTTCATAAATTTTTAGTCATGATAACATAATAATGATGTCATAAAATCACAGTGCTTTATAAAGTTGGAATTTTCACGTATTCACTAAATATTAATTTTTTCATAAAATTACCAAAAAAACATCCTAATATAGTTTTGAACAACTCGGTCCAAAAATTATGTTTCTTTAATAAAAATAATTTTCTAAGTATGAGAATTTTAATTTTTAAATAAATCATTATTTTTAATGAAAATTAACAATTTAATAGATAAATAAACACTTCAAACATTATAAAAAATTACTTACGGCTTCATTAAAATATATTATCATTAAAAATTTATTTTATAATATTGTTTAAAGTACTAAAATTTTATTTAATACTTCCACATAAAACATATTTTAATATAATGTGTTTATAATCTCTGAAAATAATATATTTTTTATTATATCATTAAATAATACTAACGATCAATTAAATTCATATACATAACCAATAATGGAAAAAACAATATTGTCTAATGATCATAATGTATGCCAACCATATTTTTTGAAATACATAAAGGTAGTTTATAATATTTAGCTATAAATACACCATAATCCTTACACTTCATCATTCACTTCAATTTTATCATGGTTCTATATCATTTCTAGAATGAATTTTGTATTAATAACTCCATTTATTTTTTATAGTTTTTTTCATGGGTGGGATGAGTCTAGGGAATCAAGTAAACCAAAAAAATTATATTTAAAATTCTTAATTCCCTATTAGTATAATATACCAAGCCAAATACTCTTAGATCTAGTGATGAAACCCATAAATTTATATTTTCAACATTGAATCCAATAACTCTGACCTAATTTTTCCCATAAAACCTTAGAATATCAAAAGGAAACGTCGAATCACTTTATTCATATGGCCTACTTCTAGCATTATCATTACCCAATTCATTGGAGCACTATTTGGGCACACCCATCACTTATTCTATTATGGGATTACATGATGCTATCTAGGCCACCCCATGTTAATCTATATTGAGATTTCCATATGTTATCTGGTTCACCCCATGTTAATCTATAATTTTCTTTCCCAGCACCATCTGGGCTACACCATGTTAAAAAATAATATGCTTTCCTAGAACTATCTAGGTCTCCCCATCAAGTAAGATGTACAAGAACAACAAAATGATCAAAACTCATCGAAATAATCATTATTAATTTTAAAAATTTATTATTACATAGAAAAGAAATTTTTATCATGGAAATATCTTGGAAACATGATTAACCCTTATAAAAGAATTGGGTTTCATAAAAAACTCTTTGAAACATGGTTATCCCATGGAAGAGATAAAGGATCCCAAAAGTTCTCTTTAAATATGACTTACCTATGGAAAATAAATTAGTTCCATAATAATATATTTAAAACATGATTAACCTATGTAAAATAAATGGCTTTAATAACAATATCTTTGAAACATGATTAACTTATGGAAAAGAAATGAGTTCTATAACAATCTCTTTCAAACAATCTTAATCCATCCAAAAAATAATGAGAATGGTATCAGTGAAAAATATCCCCAGTGGAGGATAAGTAACAATAAGGTTTTTTATGTTTATGAATGGAAATACCATTAAAATATCATTAAAACATTCATGAGTAAAATAATATTTAAACATTCCAAAGTCTTTCATACCACCTTGAAACACTGGAATCATAATACACATGAAGGAATAAAATTAAATGAAACATATAATATCATGACAATAATAAATTTAATTATATATCATGTCAAAGTATAAGTATATAAACCTCTTAAAATATTATTGGTGGATAATATAACAAAAGTATCAAATAAACAAAAGTGTCATAAAATTTTGTTACCGCTATTATAGCTTTGAAACCATAAACCCCACGAAAGAGATATCCTAAAATGAATATGTAAACCCCAATAAATATAATTATAAGAATCATAAAATAAATTCATAGTCATTATATAAAACAAAAAAAAATAAGTGGTGAATATGGCATAAGTCTCATAGAAATAACAGTGAGACTTGAAATCCCCTTATAATTGTGGTAACATCTGAATCAAAAACCCAAAAATTAATAATCATTAAATGAAACATTTAAATATCATAAAGATAAAATAATTCAATATATAATATATCAAAATGGTCATTATATACACCACATAAAATAAGTAAGTATTTAATATTACATTTATCTCACAGATGTAAAAAGTGAGATGAAAATCTCTTACAAAGATCGTATCATTGAAGCTAGAATAAATCAGTGAAATAATTATTTGTGAAAATTTAAAATACTAAAAATAATTTTAAATTAATTATAAAACAATCCAAGTTTATTTAACACATATTCTTGGAATAACATAACGAATGACATTGAAGTTTAACCTAATGAATGGTAATTGAGTTAAGAAATCCCTTACCTTGAGTTCGATTTATCATGCATGCCCATTATCATCATAAATAATAAACTTATGTTAATTATTTAATTTATTAATAAAAATTTAAAATTTTATTATTAATTTTATTTCACTTATAAACAAGCTATATATAATTACTTAATCGGTTAGTTTTAAGTCTTATGTTTCAATCATATTCGTCGTATGTGTCAAAACTGACTTTGGCATGTCGACTAATGTCAATGAGGTAATTATTTAAACATATACAGAATAATAATCATAAAATTTATACATGAATTATTTTTTTATAACCAATAATGTGACATGGTAATGATAAATGAACCAATGTTATAATCATGGAGATGGTAGGTTGTACGTGCGTATGAGTAACATTCCCATTTTTCAATAATCATTATGGAAAGAAAGTAAGTAAAATTTATTATTAAATAATTACCATTATATAATAAATAAAATTTAATTTAATTACATATAATTATATATATTATTCTTGTGATTTGGTGTGGAAATAAGAAGAATCACATCGCTTTGAGAAGGTGGTAGTCCACATGCCCACAAACAACATTATCACTTTTTCAGTGTTTGGAAAGGAAATAAAGAAAGTGATATATTATATTTTGAGAAATATATTTATTTAATTAATATCATATATATGAAATTTATATCATATATGTTTATTAAAACCATCATTAATACATTCCATGTAAAGCATGAACGAATCACATCGCATTGAAGAGGTGGTAGTCCACACATTTACAAACGATGTTATCGTATTCCCACAAAATGTAAATCATTAAGGTATGTGTAATATAATAATTAAAAAATAATAAATACATAATAAATATAATATATATCATATAAAAATATTATTTAAATCAAAATTACTAACCATAATAGGTAGTAAAGGAAAAATAAATGACTTTTTTTTCATAAGGTGGTAGTTCATCGTAGACACGAACTATTATTTTGTTACCAACTTGATGGAAGTGTGTGTAGGTTTAGGTAGAAAACATAACATAAAAACATATTAGTGTATTTATTACAATTATTTTATTATATAATCATGTAATTATAATAATTTAATAGGTGGATAAATAAATAAATAAAATTACTTGTTGAAGAATGGTAAATCACCTTTGTGTAACTCCTTTTGGTGTGCACAAAAATACTTCCTCAGTTTTATTTCTTCCCAAATATATGATTGTAGGATTATAGAAGGGATGTTAATATTTTATTTGGGTGGGTTTTTGAGGATCCAAAATTTCTTAACAGGTTTTAATAGAGTGGGAGGTACGGTGGCCTTTTATAAGGGAGGGAGAGAACACACTCAGTATTATTGAAAAGATTTAGGTGCTCCCCACAATTTACTTGTCCCAAAAGGATCCAAGGTAAACTATTATAGAAATTAAAATAATTTATGGTATAAAAGTTTCCATAAAATAATTTTTATACATGTTTAGTGACATTTTTACACCTTAAATTTTAAGTTTCATTATTAAGTAAACTCGTTTTTATCTTAATCGCATTAATTAATTTTAATTACATTCACTAATATTTTTGGTCAAAAACTAATTTTACCATAATATAAATTAAAAATTATTATAAATCCAAATATTTAATCCATATTTCTAAATTCCAATTACATAATTGGAATAATTTAATTTGAAATTAATCTCATAGACAGGACGATACAACGAGTTTTTAAAGTAAAAAGTTCAAATGTTTGAAATATTTTTATATCCAATTTCATCATAAAACTTAATAAATTTACCTAAATTTTATTTATTTATGTATAATTGAAATAATTATATATTAAACTAAATTTAAAACATAATTTATCTATATAAATAAATTATATGTCAAATCATTTTTCAACTAAAATTCAGTGATTTCATTATTCATCAAAAAATGAATCTTCTCAGAAAAATACAAAAAATTCACCCGAAATAAATTTTGATATGCCTATTTAAAAAATAATAATTTTTAAAATAAAAAATTAATAAATGTAAAATTTTATTTTTAAAATAAGTCTTCTATTAAAAGGTGTAAAAATTCCTTTTAGAAAAATATAGTTTTTTATGATTAAAATATGATTTATTCTTATCTTAAGACTATCAAACTTATTAGATAAACTTCAAAAAAAATTATTAAATATATAACATATAAATTTCATTAGTATATTTCACTAATAGTGATTAATTTAATTTATTAAGGTAAAATTTCATTATTGTCATAAAAATAGTATTTTCATAAAAATACATCATTTATATTAAATTGATCTTTATTTTAATTTATAATTAATTTGTAATCATTGAATTAATTTTATAATCATGTTTAAGAAATAATTTCATATTTAGTTAATCTCATTCATTTATTCCATTAATATGGTTAGGTGATAACTATCATAATAATATTTATAGTATATTATTGTCGGGTAAGACACATGCTTGTGTATAGCATAAGTCATCAAAGAAATTTAGTGTTGTGTGTAACACAAGAAAAACATAGTTTTGAATATGATGTAAGACAAATTATTTTTTGTGTGTAATGAAATATTTTAAAGAATTTAAATTAATTTGAAAGATTATATTTCATAAAATATCTATATGTTACATCCTACCCCCCTTAAAATAAATTTCACCCTTGAAATTCATCATAGTTATCAAATGATTAACATTTCTAGAATTCATTTATTGAAACCAACAACATAAAAAGGATTAATAAAACAAACTGTTTAAATGTGGGAAATATAAAGGTCACATAAAGTTATGAATAACTAGGATTCCATATTGGGATAAAATCTATGGGAATGGATGAATAACATAAATAATTTAAGGGAGTGATTGAGGTAATTGATCACAAACAAGTGAATGATAAATAGACAATTAAAGTCCTCAAAAAAATAAATTTGTTATGATAAAAAAGTCCATCAGTTCATCATAATTGAATTTACTAAGATAATAATTTTGTTTTTAGATCCTTTTCTGAGAGTTAAAGTATTCTCTTACCATATATACCAATAGAGAAAAAAAGAAATATACTTACTTGATGAGTAGAATTTTGTACTTTAGTAAATTTATACAAAAATATCATCTTTTTCTCCAAATGATGAGTATTCAAGATGAATATTTAATTCCTAAATCACTAAAATCAACTTTAAGAGACCACATAACCATATAAGGAATAGTCAATTTATTCCACCTATCTTTTGACATTAACCAAAACCAAAATGGTTTTCACATGTTAAGATAATTCCAAAAATGAATAAAACATCATAAATTAATCTTTAAAATTTAATAGTAATATCCCAAGTTGTAACTAAATCATTAAATAACCTTATATCCCCAATAACCTCAATAACCTAAAAATTAACGATTATTTTAACCTCAAGATTTATCTTATACCTTATATATTTTAATCTTAGAATATAGAGATTTTCTTTTGAAGTAATATTAGTCACTTAGTCACCAAATCACTTTTTAGTCATGTGGTTATCTATACGATAATACTTATGTTCCCATAATTACCACAATATACAAGATCATATAAACCCTAAAGGTTATCAATAGCTTAAAATTTATTTCTGAAAAACTTAAAGTAATACTTCACATTAAACCGATATTTTACATATACATCAACCTAGTAAAACATCTCATAAAATCTCTTTGATAACCTCATAATTTTTACTACTTAAAAAAACAAATGGGGTGTCTAATACTTTGAACTTATGATAAAACTTAATATTATAGTCCTAAAAAGGTATCCATAACTCTTAATATAACCTCATATTAAAATATCTTAATCTCCAAAGTTATATAAACTGACCTTTGATACTAATTATAACAGACCATGAATTGTACACCCAAATCCTATGTTGAAATCCATATCTTTATATTTTTGAATTTTAAGGTGATAACTATGACCCAAATGATTTTCATCAAACATTAAAACATAAAAAGGAAAACTTGGATCACTTACATCCTGGATGATCTTTTAGGTCTAGAGTTTTAGATAATTATGGAAAACTCCTACATAAAAAATTCACAAGTCATCAAAAGAAAATTTCTCCCATTTAACCCATGTTTTCTTATTTCATAATAGTTCATTAATATCATCCTTTTGAAATCCTATAAATACATAAATCATTCCACATAATTATTTAAAACCTAGGGAAATGGAAAAATAATAAGGGTGAGCTCAAAAAATAAGTAAGGGAAAATGTAAGCACAAAAAAAGGAATTTCATCAATGAGCATAAGAATAGAAAAATGGTATGTTGACATAATCAAAGTACATGAGAGAATAATAAATAAACTCATACACATAAATACCTATACCATCAAATATGAAAACATGGAAAACAAAATAGACATCATAATCAGTAATCATGAGCCATGTGATATCAATCTCAATCATGAGAAGCATTATAAACTCATAAAAAGTAATTAAAACTCCTTTTTGTAACTTAGAGAATCGATTCAAAAAAACCCTTACAAAAAACTTTCAATTATAATAATCATATGTACAACTTCCAACATTATCATTACTCAATGCATTGGAGTACTATTTGGGTGCACACATCATTTAAACTATTACGGGCTTACCCAACACTTTCTAGACCACCCGATGTTAATCTATAATGGTATTTCTATACACTATATAGGTCACCCCATGTTAATATATAAAGTTATTTCTCAATATTATATGGGCCACCCCATGTTAAGCTATAATAGAATTTATTGATGCTATTCGGGCCACCCAATCATGTAATATATCCAAGAACCACAAAATGAATAAAACATATAGAAAAAAACATTATTACTTTTAAAATTTTATTAACCCATGGAAAATAAATGGGTATCATGGAAATATATTTGAAACATGTTTAACCCATAAAAAAGAAATGGGTTCTATAACAATATATTTGAAACATGGTAATCTAGTGGAAATGAAATGGGTTAACAAACAAAATATTTGAAAAATTATTAACCCATGGAAAAGAAATGGGTTTTATAACAATATATTTGAAACATGATTAAGACATGGAAAATAAATGGGTTCCATAAGAATCTCTTTGAAACAAGATTAACCCATGGAAAAGAAATGGGTTCCATAATAATCTTATTGAAACAATATTAATACATCCAGAAAAGAATGAGGATGGTATCAATAAAAAATATCCCCAGTGGAGGATAAGTAACAATAAGGTTTTTTTATTTTTATTAATGTAAAAACCATTAAAATATCATTAAACCATTCATAAGGAAAACAATATTTAAACATTCCAAAGTGTCTCATACCACCTTGAAACATTTGAATCATAATACCCATGAAGGAATAGCATTAAATGAAACTTAAAATATCATGATAATTAGGATATTCATGATATATCTTGTTGAAGGAGAATTATATACACCTCATAAAATAATATAGGTGTATAACATAACAAACTTATCAAAGAAGGAAAATTGTGAAAAAAAAGTCTGTTAACACTTTGGTAAATTTGAAACCATAAACCCCATGAAAGATAGATCCTAAAATTGATATGTAAATCCCCGTAAATTTAATTATAATAATCATCAAATACATTCATGGTATTTATATACATCACAAAAAAATAAGTGGTGAATATTTTATAGGTCTTTCAAAAATAAAAGTGAGACTAAAATATCCTTATAATTATGGTAACATCTGAATCAAAAACCCAAAAAGTAATAATAAAAAAATGAAACATTTAAATAAAATAAAGATAAAATAATTCATGATAAAATATATCAAAATTAGTAGTAGTACACCACACAAAATAATTAAGTGGTGAATATGAAATTTATCTCACATATGTACAAAAGGATATGAAAATCCTGTAAAACGTTTGTATCATTGGATTGAGAATAAATAAATGAAATAATTATGTGTTATAAATTTAAGTCCACATAGTAAAATTTTAAACACATTATAAAACAATTATATTTCATTTCACTCATACTATTGTCATAACATAACCAATAACATAGAAGTTTAACCCAATGATTGGAAATTGAGTTATGAAATTCTTTACCTTGAGTATGATTTTCCATGATTTTTATTTATATTTCTGAATAATAAAATTATTATAATTATTTAATTTCTTGAGAAAATTTTCCAAGTTTATTATTACTTTTATTTCACTTATAAATAAGTTATATGTAATTACTTAATCAACTAAGTTTAAGTCATATTTTTTTACCATATTCAGTTTATGTATCAAAATTGACTTTGGTTGGTCGACTAAGCTCAATGAGGTAATTATTTAAACATATACAAAACAATAATCATGAAATAATAATCATATTTATATATAAATTATTATTTTATAACCAATCATGTAATATGGTTATGAAAAATGAATCGATGTTTTAATCATGGAGATGGTAGGTCATACGTACGAATGAGTAACCTTCCCATTTTTTAATGATCATTATGAAAAGAAGGTAAGTGACATTTATCTTTACATAATGGAAATTATATCATAAATACCATGTAATTTAATTATAAAAACTTATATATATCATTATTTTTACATGGTGGTGAAAAAATAAGAATCATATCACATGTCCACAAATGATGTTATCACTTTTTCAGTGTATGAAACGGTAAGAAAGAAAGTGATATATTATATTTTGAGAAATATAATTATGTAATTAATATAATTTATATATAATTTATATAACATATTTTTATTAAATCCATCCTTAATACATTCCATGTAAATCATGAATGAATCACTTCGCTTTGAGGAGGTGGTAGTCCACACGTCCACAAACGATGTTATCGTATTCCCATGAAATGTAAAGAAAAAATCATAAATACATCATAAATATCATATATTTCATATAAAAAAAGTATTTTCATCACAATTACCAACCATAATAGGTGTTAAAGTAAAAATTAATGACATTGTTTTGTGAGGCGATAGTTCGTCGTAGACCCGAACGGTGATTTCATTACCTATTTGATGGAAGTGTGTGTAGGTGTGGATAAAATCCTAAACATAAAAATATATCATTATATTTAGTATACTTAGGTTATTATATAGTCATGTAATAATAATAATTTAATTTTTTGAGAAATAAATAAAACAAAAGTGCTCGTTGAAGAATGTTACCTCTTCTTTAGGTAACTCATTTTGGTCTGCACCAAAGGACTTCCTTGGTTTTCTTTCTACCACAAGTGATGTGCCTAGGATGATAGGGTTGATTTTGGGAGTTTATTTGGGAAGGGTTTGGACGATCCAAAATTTCTTGAGATGTTTGAATAGATGGGGGTGTGGTGGCCTTTTATAAGGGACGGACAAGACACATTTGGTACTATTGAAATGATTTGAGAGCTCCCCATGTTTTAATTTCTCAAAAGGGGTTATAAGTGGACTATTATAATACATTAGAGGTTTAATGGTAAAAATATGTCTATAAAATAATTTTTAGAAAAGTTTAGCGTCATTTTTACACCTTTTATTTTAAGTTTAATCATTAAGTAAACTTATTTTTATTGTAGTCGGTGAAATTAATTTTAATTACATTCACTAATATTTTTCGTAAAAAAACTAAGTTGACCATACTATACATTATAAATTATTATGATTAAAAATTTAAAATCCATTTTTCCAAATTCCAGTCACATTAGTGGAATAATTTAATATAAAATTAATCCTACAAATAAGAAAACACAATCAGTTTTTAAAGTAAAAAGTTCAAAATTTTGAAGTGTTTTTATATCTAATTTCAATGTAAAATTAAATAAAATGATATAAATTTGATTTATAGATGAATAATTGAACAAATTATACTTTAAAAAAATATAAAACATAATTTAACTATATAAATATATTAAATGAAAAGGCATTTTTCAATTAACATTCAGTGTTTTCACTATTCATCAAAAAAAGAATCTTCTTAGAAAAATACCAAAAAATTACCCGAAGTACATTTTGATATTACAATTTCAAAAAATAGGTTTATTATGTCACATAAAATTTATAAAACTTCCAAAATTTATTTTTAAAACAATTTTTACATTAGAAGGTGGAAAAACCGCTTTTTAAAAAAATACATATTTTTATTCATAAAATTATATTTAATATTATCTTAATCACATAAAACTTATTGTATGAATATAAAAAAATTATTAAATATAAAAAATATAAATTTCATTAATATATTTCAATAATAGTGATTAATTTAATTTATTAAGATAAAATTCCATTCTGGTTGTAAAAATAGTTTTTCAGGAAAACACATTATTTATATACAATTGGTATTTATTTTCATTTATAATTAATTAGTAACCAATGATTTCATTTTATAAGAATTTTTAAAATATAATTTTATAATTTATTTAATCTCATTCATTATCATAATTCAAATGGCTATGTGATAACTATCACAATAATATTAATAGTATATTGTTTTCCATTAAGACTTGGGCTTATGTGTAACATACATCATCAAAGGAACTCAATGTTATGTGTAACTCAAGATAAATTTGGAGTTGTGTGTGATTTCAGATAAATTATGTATTTTTTTTAATTATATCTATTAAAGAATTTAAATTAATTTGAACGAATATATTTCATAAAATCTCTGGATCTTACAATTATTTTTACCATTGTAATATTTGGATTAATAATAGTAAATGTTATAGACTAAATGTAATGTTCTTAAATAAAGGAATAAATCATTGTTAGTTTTATAGTAAGTTTTTTATATGATTTTACTATTATTTGTGGTAAAATTTCATCTCAACCTATTATATAAAAATTTCTCATGAAATAAAAAAAGCATTCTATGTGACTCGATTGTAAACATAAAAAATTATTCAGAGGAAAGAGATCTATTAATAAAAGTACATTTTTTGGGTCGTTACAAACACAATGATATAGGTAGTCTTTTATCTTCTATTTGAATGAAAGGGGATTTATCTAGAATAGTATCATTTACTTATTTTGAGATTATGAATATGAAGTTAGAGGATGGATGCTAGGGTGGTGGTCGATAGTCAGGGAAAAGGAGATGTTATTCAACTCCCTCAGTGGGAAATGACTCTTCTAAGTGTTATAATTGTGGGAGGATGAGGAAATTTCTCAATTATTGTCCAATTTCTCTCAATAATTGTCACTGGTGTGTAAATCTTGGTCATATGAGATGGTTATATCATTAGGATTCATAGATTCAAACAATAAATTTGGTCTATAGTATAGTTGTAGGACCTCAGAAACAGGTGAATAACCTGTAAGGGTTAGTGAATCAAGTAACTCATGAGCCTATGGGGAATCATAGAGTGGTTTTTAGAGTGTATTATATGGTTTATTAGGATGTAAATGATGGTATAGAGGGACCCTCAAAGGTATGGTCTTGATTTATTATACTCTAAATTTATTTGTTTGATACAGGTCCATATTATTCATTTATATCTACTCAAGTGGTCTCTAGGTTAGACTTATCAATTATGTTCTCTTTTGATCCTTTATCAATTCAAAAACCATTGGGATAGAAATTTTATCATCTTCATATCTATACAAATTTTATTATAGTGGTCTTTGGTTTCTATCATGAATAGAGCATCAAATATTTAGAGATTTCAGGAATAGATGTGATCTTTAGCATGGATTGGTTGACCAAATACTATACATACATTGATTATTATCAGATATGAGTGACTTTTTTATTACCTAAAAGAGAGAAGTTCATGTCGACCGGTGAATGGGATATCGAGGTAGGAAGAGTGGGACCAAATCCTCATGAGAGATGATATTTTTAATCATAGGTGGAAGATATGATCCTTGAAGTGGATCAGATAATGACTCTCACCTCTTATCCTCCTCTGGTAGACTAGTATCAAGATGAATTTCTATATGATTTATCTAGGCTACCTCCACATAGGGAGTTTTATTTTTTAATCAACCACGTACCTGATGTGAGACCCATATTAATCCCACCATATCACATTTCACCAGGTGAGTCGAAGGAGTTCAAGGTACAGTTTTGTGATATTTAGAAAAATTTATTCATCAAACTGATTACTTCACCTTTGGGTGCTCTGGTGTAGGTCACCAATAATGTGGAAGGTGGTCTTCCTCTTTGTGTGTACTAACAGAAGTTGAAACAAATCACTATGAAAAATAGGTACCTTTTCCAATAATTGATGACTTTTTTGATAAATTTATAAGATCCTAGTGGTTTTTAAAGATTGATTTACATTCTGGATACTATCAGATTCGATTCAAAGAGGAGGTAATACTGAAGATAGAAATTATGAGTAGGTGTGGGTTGTATGAGTATCTCGTTGTGCCTTTTTGACTAAATTCTTCTTTCATAGTGTTCATGGATACCATTAACATTATCATTCACCCATAATTTGAATCTTCAATCATTGTGTTCATTGATGACATCCTAATATATTCCAAGACATTGGAATTACATTCATGAAATATAGAGACCATATTGAGTATGATTCGAGCACATCAATTTTATGCCAAGTATTTGAAGTTTCACTTTTAGATATAGGAGGTGCGATTTCATGGAAATTTAGTTTATCAATAATTAGTTCATCTAGATAAGGTTGATGTATTTATGTATTATGAATCTTCTAGAAATGTATTCAAGATTTGGAGTTTCCTCAAGTTAGTTGGGTACTACAAGATTTTCATTCAATACTTTCTAATTAGAAATTCCTATGATCATGTTGATCAAAAAGGGATCAAGTTTTAATGGATAAATAATTGTGGAGAGGCCTTATTAGAGATAAAGAAGATGTTGACATTAACCTAGATCCTAATTCTTCCTGAGCAAGGAGTTGGGTATGAAGTGTTTTGTGATTTTTTTAGTGTTTTCCTAGGATCTATCCTAATGTAGGGTAATAATTATTTTCTTATGTGTCTCTTCATTTATTACCCCATTAGTGGAACTTATCTATTCATGACTAATATTTTTCATATGTGGTTCATGCTTTGAAATGTTGGTGACACTATCTCTTTGGAGAGATATTTTTTATGTATACATACCACAAGATTATGTGGTATATTTTATCCTAGTGTGATGTGAATCATTATCATAGGAGTTGGGTATAATAATTTCATATATTTATCATTGAGATGAATTACGGTCCCATGAAAGATAATGTAGTTTCATATGATCTTAGTATGAAGAAGCAATAATTTATATAGGGAATGTCAGAAGTGTGATGGAATCTCATGGATTTGTTGGTGGTAGGTGGGCATAGCTAATGATTGAAGTCCATTGGATTGTAAACCCTTTGTGATCTTACATTTATTAGTGTAGTGAGTTAAGGATAACTAGGATCTTGATATAGAGTATTTTGTGATGCATGATAGGTTCACAATGAATTATTCTTTTCCAAGATGGATCTTAAATGAACATGTTGTTCTTTTGGTTTATAGTAGAGTGGTGGTTACTTCTTCCATGAGAGAATAACTGATGAAATCCTCTCATGATTCATGGTGTAAAGTGAACCCAATATTGACTAAAATTTATCACGATTTCAAAAAACAATTTTGGTGGACCGATATGAAAAGATACAATACGTGATTTTTTTTCCTTTTTGTTTGATGTGTTAAATAATTGAGGTTGGGAAACGGAGACATCGAGGGTTGTTCTATCCGCTTAAATTACCTATGTAGAAGTTAGATAAGGTAACATGGTACATTTTGATAATAATTCCCAAGACCCTGAGGGGTTGATACACTGTGTAGGTTGTAATGGATCAGTTGACCAAGGTGGATCATTTCATACCAATATAGGAGACTAACTCAGTGGATGATCTAGGAAAGATCTATGTTTGGGAAATCATATGGCTACATGGAGTGACTTTGAGTGTCATGTCTCAAAGAGATGTATGGTTCAAATTTCATTTATTTAAATTATTGTATAAAGTGATGGGGACTTAGTTAAATATTTGTAAGACATTTCATCCTAAAACTGACAAACAGTTAGTGTCACGAACCATCTCGGGTCGACCCCGAACCTACACCCAAACTGATCTATGGCATGGACCAAAGAGAGTTTCTGATCCCCATGGTCTGGAAACTAGTTCCAGTCATCATAAAAGTATACAAGGGAATTATTTCTCCCAAATATAAATAATAAAACAAACAGCAGCATGAAATGGAAATCCCAATACACATTTATAAAAACTGAACTGATCATCATGTATACAATAAAACCTGAAGTACAATTGAACGATACTACTAAATCGACCAGACCTGATGACAAAATAACTCCATGTGAACCCTCTGTTCAATCTCCAACACAACGATCACATGTCACTCAAGGCCATAAAACTCTAGATGAAACCTACACAAGGGATAAAAACAAAAATAATTATAGGCGTGAGTATTAAAACTCAGTAGACTAGCCCGATAATCTATTTCTAACGCACATTATTTAAAATAAAAGAAACATCAATTTCATGTTTAATCTACAATATATACAACTAAGGTTTTCTATATAATTACTCAAAAAAAATTACAACCCATTTTCCTTATTCATTTCCAAAACTAGATTCATTCAACTAGTGTGCCAAAATCATTTTCAATAGGAAAGTGATGTTTACATTTTCAGATTTGTAAAAAAAGGATAAAAAACTTTCATTTGAAAACCATTTTCATAATCCTTATCAAAACCATCCCACCACTTTCCAAGAAAAACAATACATAATAAGGCACGATGGAAATCATAAAACAAAGGCAATTTAAATGTACATACACGCATCATATTCATCACTGCAAGAAATTGAAAGCCAAATAGACATGGGTGAACCTAGTAGATCAAGAATAATCCAGAAGACACCAATACATGAGACCTCATCCCCTTTGACATTTCACACATTATAAAATAAAAACGCTCAATATGCTCGGCCATCCTTTCTCAGGAAGGATGAGGGAAAATCCCATAGCAATAAACTCAAAATATCCACCTATTATAGGCCACTGGTCAGTACCATAACCTACAAGTGTAGAAATCATTATTATAATATTATCTCCATAATACAGGTTCCCATGTCTCAATTATCTAATGATGTTGATCCAACCGATTCCATCCAAACATCCAATCACAAAATATATATAGTAATAATTTACAATAGACATCACCCTGAGTCACTCCATAGACCGATCTCATGCCATTAATCAAAAGGAACATAAAGAGTCCAATCTGAGGAACTATCATAATGGATCACAAGGATTCCTTAGTAAGGAAATACCATCCATTATATACATACAATCATGGCATTAGAAACATCCATATGAGGTTTTCATAATATCCAATTTCACCATTTTTCATAAGGTTGTCAAACGAGCCTTTAAGCGTTTATCAAAACTAACTTTTTCCAAAGGTAAAAATTTCCCTTTTAATAAAGATTTGTATACGCACCATTTACAATAGTAAACCAATTTCATAAATCCCTTAAAACATTCAGGTTACACATCTAATGCACAAACATTTTTAAAAGCATCCCAAACGGGCCATTTTTCGGCAACTCAGGCCAAAACATGTTATAAACCAAAAACCCATCTATTTCAACAACCAAAACCACATTGGAAATATATATAAGGACCTAAAAATACCATTTTTAATGATTACCATGCATTTATAAATCCAAACAAATCATTTTAAATCACACTTAACACATAAAAGAAAATCGGGAAATTTACTGAACACGTGGCATACACTCTGTAACAACAAAATTTATTTTAAGCACTTGAAAAGGAATAAAAATACCAATTTAGTGCCATAGATTTGTTAAAGATACTGAACCATGTTCAAAATACCCTAAACTAGGTACTAAACATCACAAATCATGTGCAAAAGATAACGGTACATTTAAACAAACACTTAGTGTGCACTTTTATAACAAAACAACACTACTTTTCACAAAACAATTCATAAACACCACTTTTCACACCAAATAAAGTTATTAAAGTCTTATAAAACAATAATAAAAATGTTTATAGGGTGAAAATACCCTAAATAATATAAATCTTAAATAAAAAGGATATTTTCAATGGGAAACCTACCTCCAATCCTTGGCAAAATGGAAACGCACACCCGATATTAACATATGAGTGTTTATAAACCCTAAACCTATGATGACCATCCACAAAAGAACAAATCACCATTAAAAATAATTTCATAACAGAATCATAGGTCTATCATGACCAGGGGAGAAGAGAAAACCAAGAAATAATTGAAGGAGGATGAAGATGGAGGAGAAAGGAGAAGGAATGTCACATTGGAAACTAGAAACATCTTCATCTTCCCTTAGATATACACCCTTATAAGAAATTTAATGGGTTGTAAATACTTGGAGAGGCTCATTAGTTCTAAAAGAAACATTGGAATAAGGTTTTTGGGAAAATAAAAAAAAATGATTTATGAAAGCAAAAAATTACCTCTTTAAATATGGATGATTTGAGAAACCTTGAGGAAGTTTACCCTAATCACCGATGAATATGAGCTCCAAAGAGGTGAAATGGAACATGGGGGTATTCCTAGAGTTTTTGGTATCAATTTAAAGGTTTAATCACCAAAAAATATTAAAAAATTAATAATATATAAAAGAAAAAAAATTAAACTGGAAATGGGCTCACGAGCTGGCCCAATACTTGAATAAATAACCCAAATCCACCTTGATTATGAATTAACAAGGGGTACAAAAGGATATGGTAGTTTTAATAGGTTATGTGAGTCTAAGTGGGAAGTGTAATGGGTTAATATTATTGAAAAATTAAGGAGTTATAAAGTAAAAAAATTTTGTTTTTAAATTTAAAAACAGGTTCACAGTTGGCCCAAATCTTGAAGTAACCACCCTTTTCTCCAAAAACTCCCAAACAAGATATCACTCACCCATGGTAGGATGATTAGACATAGATGGAAGTTAAAAACTCAACATTAATCTCAACCAAAATCCAAGAAAAGGATCAGGATTTCTGATGAACTGGATCAAAACCAAGACACGAAAAAAAATGTGTGTGACAATTCTCCCCACCATTAAAGATTTCCACCCCCAGAAAGCCATAACAGTTTCCATATGAAAGAAAAATACCTAAGGAATCCTTATCAACATGGTCCAACATCTCAATACAAGGATATATCATCCCCACTAATATATCTTAAGCCTCTTCCCTAACCAAAACACCAACTCACAACCACATCCTGAGAAACAACGGAAAGATTGAGTCATTACCTCCAAAACCAAGCCAAGAACCAGATTGTTGGACCTTCTACCCATGAACCCAATGATCACCCAAACCAAAGATCACTCAATAAAACCAAATATTCTAGGGGAGTCTATAATGGACTCCCCATCATTAATAAATAACTAACACTTGAAAAATTATTAGGAGGAAACTCTACGCGACCCATGGTGGTTCTTCCCACTATTAAGAACCAACGACCAATGACCAAACAAGAATTCAACATGAACTAAAAATAGTCATCTCCTACAGAGGCACAATAAAACTCTCCCACAACAACCTACCAACCCAAGATAAGAGTAAAACAACATGATCATTTAAACTGCCCACTCCCACACTGAGGTAACAAGATCTAGGCCAACACTTTCTGCATGGATTAAAACTCCCCACCACAAGGGTGGAGGAACAAGCCTAGCCAAAATACTTATACCTATGAGGTTCCTGACTATGCGTCATCTTCACTCTATGACCTATGGCTGGAGAACTGAAGGATGAGGCATATACGGCCTCATAGACAGGAACTACTAACCCCAGACTAGAACATACATCATATGATTAGATAAAAGAGAAATATTTGAAACTTATTGCATAGAAACCACACTTACATTGAAAACATGAGTTCATGGAAGACCCACAACATCCCTTACATCACAAAAACCAAACTAGCATTGAAAAAACCACCATGAAAAAATATCCCTTACACTAGAAGGAAACTTACTAAAAAGAAACTTTAAACAACTCCCCAATAACACATCACTTCTGGGGCATTCCTCCATGACGCTTTATAGAAACGCCTTGATAGAAACACTATAAGTGACCCAAGAATCCACAAGCATGTCAGGGATTATTAATACTTAGACATGATGTCCTCTTATGACTTGTCCTTCCACACTGATAACACACAAATACATCACAAGAAGAGTAGGTTGATTTAGGATCTCGAGGCCTTTTTATTCCACAACCCACTCCATCAGAATTTAGTTGCATTCTCATCTCCTTACCAGAATCATCCCCACTTCTCCTAGGGAATGAAGGAGGGATTACTACCTCAAGAACTCCTTCCATAGTGTCTTAAATGTGGAAATCTTGCCTCACCACACTAGAAAATGAAGTAAAGTTGAACTTTGAAACCTTTGACTACAAATTGGTACGAATCCCAACTTCGAAACGCCAAACCTTCATGGAATAATTTGCAGAACACACTGAATCATAAGGTAATAGGTCCATAAAATGATGGAAATACTCTGAAATTGATCCATCGTCTTGCTACAAACATCCCTTCTCCATCCCTTTTCTCATTGTTTCTCTCTTTGAGAAATACTGATGAATGAACAAATCCTTGAAGAACTCCCAAGTAAGATCTTCTTGGGGCTTGTTTCGAGGCACCGACTTCTACCACTTCCATGTCGAGCCTTCAATAATGAATGTTGCAAACTTAACCTTCCACAAATTGGTAAACTCGATGAGGCTAATGTTTCTTTCGATCTTTCACATACACTCCTCCACCTTGAGAGGATCCACTTGTCCATAAAAGAGAGGTGTATTTAATATACGAAACTCAAGAATGAAATCCTTAGGTTGATCAACTAGAAATTCTAGTAATGGAAAATCACCCAAAACTACACTACGATCACCCATAGAAGCTTCATGATGACACCTAATAAACAAGTAAAAACCAATAACCAAAAAAATACTAACTCAATAACAAAAATCCGGAAGAACAAAAACCGTACAAGTGAAAAGATTTGAACATAAGAAAACAAGACACTATAACATCAAAACATTCCTTTTGAAAAAATATTTAATTTAAAACAAACTTGATGGGTTAACCAGTCACTATTGGTATTCTTTATATTCTCACTCACATGCATGTTTCCATGCCTCCCCAGGCACCCATCCACCATACCATACCAGGCATTCATCAATATTCCCATATAAAACCATGCATGTGAGAACCCCTGAAAACACTAAAGGCTAAAACAAATAACCTCATTTTTCAAACCAAAAAATTCAACCCACTTCTAAAATCACGTACCATAGAAATTCACACTAACCAACAAGTAAAAATTCATCTTAAAAATTTAGAAAGGTCTCATTTTAAAATCTAATATCCACAAAGACTAAAATCCTTTTCATAAAAACACCAACCGCTCAAAACTACTTTCCAAAACCAATTCACCGTATTCATACACTTTTCAACAACCCAAAATATCCCATTAATAAAAAAATTAGAATCACATTAAAATAATCCAATCTTTCCAAACATTTCATTTCAACAACTCATGCATTTAGATTATGGAAAATCAATCATGTCAAATAATGTTCACTTTATCCACAAAATTTGTTTCACAAAAACCCAAATTTCCAAAACCATTCTTATATTAAATTTTTAAATCACATTTTCAACATTTCAAAATATAATCAATCCATTTAAACCCATTTCCACAATTTTCAAACAAGGATTTTCAAAACAATTTTCAAAATTCAAGAAAGGTCCAAAAGATCCAAAAAAGGGACTATTGTGAGTGGGTGACGTGACCATATGGTTAGCAGCCATATGTCAAACACACCACCAACATGGAGAGTATTCTTAGGACCATGCCCTGAATCCACATGGAATTCTAGGCCGTCTGATCTCACAGATACCATTAGTCCAACTCCCTTATCATGTTTCAATACTAAATAATCAACAAGAACAAAAGACACAAATGAAACTGGACTCCCGATGGACACCCAAGGATCAGAACAAGAAAGTGTTCATGGCGCTCTTCCTGAACCTACCCCTCAAGTCCTGAAAATACTACTTTATATACCTTGATATCACCAAAGAGAAAAGTGTTCTCTAAAAATAAAGGTCCACTAGGATCCAACCTCCTCTGATACCATTTTGTTATGAACCAGCCAGGGTCAACCCCCAACCAGGCACCCGAACCGATATGTGGCATGGCCCAAAGGGCATTACCGGTCCCCACATATAGGAAACTAGTGTCGAGCATCATTATAGTAGAAAATAAAATGATTTAACCCAAATATAAACAATAAAACAAACATAGGAGTGAAATGGAAAACCCAATACACATTTATAAATATTTAATTGATCATTATGTATACAACAAAACTTGAAGTACAACTGAATGATACAACTAAACTGACTAGACCTGATGACAAACTAACTCCATGTGACCCCTCTGGTCACTCTCCAACATAATTATCACACGTCACTCAAGGTGATAGAACTCAAGCTGAAACCTACACAAGGGATAAAAACAAAGAGAACTATTAGCATGAGTATTAAAACCTTGTAGGCTAGACCAATAATCTATTCCCAATGAAAATTCATTAAAATAAAAGAAACATCAAAATAAAGTTTGAACTAAAATATAAAAAAATATGTTTTTCTACATGATTAATCAAAAAAAAATTAAAACCCATTGTCCTTATTCATTTCCAAAAATAGATTCATTCAACTAGTGTTCCAAAATCATTTTCAAGGGGAAAGTGATGTTTAGATATTTCATATTTGTACAAAGAGGATAAAACACTTTAGTTTAAAAACCACATTCATAATCCTTATCAAAACCAAACCACCACTTTCCAAGAAAAACAATACATAAGAAGGAATGATATTAATCACATAATAAGGGCGATGTAAATGTACATACATGCATCATATTCATCACTGCAAGCAATAGAAATCCAAATAGACATGGGTGAACCTAGGAGATCAAAAATAATCCATAATACATTAATACATGATACCTCATCCCCATCGACATGTCACACATGGTGAAATCAAAATGCTCAATACGCTCGGCCATCCTTTCTTAGGAAGTCAGGGGGGAAATCCCACAGCAATAAACCCAATATATTAACCTACAATGGGCCATAGGTCAATACCATAACCAACCAGTGAAACAATAATTATTAGAATATTCTCTCAATAATAAATGTTCCCATGTCTCAAGTATCTAATGTGGGTGAGCCAACCGATGTCATCTTATTATCCGATCAAAACATATATATAATAATAATTCACAATAGACACCACCCCGAGTCACTCTATGGACAGATCTCATGCCATAAATTAAAACAAACATAAAGAGTAAAACATGAGGCGCTCTCATAATGGATCACATGGATTCATAGGTAAGTTAATCCCATCCATTATATACATAAAATCATGTCATGAGAAACATACACATGATGTTTTCATAATAAACAATTTCACCATTTTTCACAAGGTTCCCAAACAGACCGTTAAGCGTTTCTCAAAAATAACTTTTTCCAAAGGTAAAAATTTAATTTTTAATAAAGAGATGTATACAAACTATTTATAGTAGAAAAACACTTTATAAATTCCTTAAAACATTCAGGTTACACATCCAAAGCACAACCATTTTTATAATGATGCCAAATGGGTCATTTTCCAGCAACTCGGGCAAAAACATGTTATAAACCAAAAACCCATTTGTTTGTACAACCAAAACCACATTGGAAAGACATATAAGGACCCAAAAATACCATTTTTCATCCGTACAATTCATTTATAAATCCAAACAAATAATTTTAAATCACACTTAACACATAAAATTCAACCGGTTAATTTACCGAACACATGGCATGCACTCTATAACAACACAATTTATTTTAAGCACTTGAAAAGGAATAAAAATACCAATTGAATTCCATAAATTTATTAAATATACATAACCATGTTAAAAATTTCCTAAACCAAGTTATAAACATCACAAACTAGGTGTGAAAGATATGGAACATTTAAACAAACACTTGGTGTGCACTTTTATAACAAAACAACACTACTTTTCGCAAAACAATACATAAACACCACTTTGCACCGAAAATAAAGTTATTGAAGGATTATAAAAAAATAATAATAATGTGTATAGAGTGAAAATACCATAAAAAACATGAATCTTAAATAGAAAGTATATGGGTAATGGGAAACCTACATCAAATCCTTGGCGGAATGGAAATGCACACCCGATATCACCATCCGAGGGTTTATAAACCTAAAACCTATGACGAAGAGCCCAAAATGAAAAAAAAAACATATTCAAAAACAATTTTATAACATAACCATAGGTCTAGAATAACTAGGATAGAAGAAAAAACCAATAAATAATTGAATGAGGAGGAAGAGGGAGGAGAAAGGAGAAGGAATCTCGCCTTGGAAACTATAAAACTCTTCGTCTTACCATAGATATATACCCTTAGAGGAAAGGGAATGTCTTGGAACTCCTTTGAGAGGATCCTTAGGTTTTTAATAACCAGGGAAAGAAGCTTTGGGTGAAAAAGAATAAAAAATAATGATTTATGAAAGTAGTAAATTACCTCTTCAAATATGGATGATTTGAGAAACATTGAGTATGTTTTCCCTAGTCCCTGATGAATATGAGCTCCAAATAGGGTAAATAAAACATGGGGGTGAACCTAGGGTTCTTGTCCTTGAGTAATAAATAGAATCACTAAACAATATTAAAAAATTAATAATATATAAAAGAAACAAATTATTTTTTTAAACTAGAAATTTGCTCATGGGCTGGCCCAATACCTGAATAAATAACCCAAATCCACCATGATTATGAATTCCAAAGGGGGTCCAAAAGGATATGGTGGTTTCAATGTGTCAGGGGAGGATAAGTGGGAAGTGTAATGAGTGAAAAATTTTGGAAAAATTATGAGTTATAAATTAAACAAATTTTGTTTTAAAATATGAAAATGGGCTCACGGTTGGCCCAAATCTTGAAGTAACCACCCTTTTCTCCAAAAACTCTCAAACAAGTTATCAGGAACCCATGGTAGTGTAATTATACATTGACAAAAGTTAAAAAAACAACATTAATATCACCCAAAATCCAAAAAAACGATCAGTATTTCCAATGAATTGGATCAAAACCAAGACATGAAAAAAAAATGGGTGTGATAGTTAGAGAGAATGATCCAAACATTAGAGGATATTCTTTGGGCATGTGTTCTATATTTATAAGTAGATTGGGATGATAACTTAGCTGTATTAGAGTTTTCCTTCAAAAAATGATTCCAATATTTGATTCAAATTGATCTATTTGAGTCTCAATATGAGTTCCCATTTCATTCACCATTATGCTAGCATGGAATAGGTGAATCATTAGTTATTGGTCTAAGTATTGTATATGAGAACTCGAAGTGAGTGTATTTGATTCGAAAATAAATTATTACATATCATTTAGGGAAATTATATTATTCCAACCAATGTATATAACCCTTAGAGTTCATTGTGGGTGAAAAAAAATCATGTGGGTGTCCCCTTTCTTGGGGAATAGGCATTTTTTGAAGCAAGAGAAGTTGAAACCGTGGTACGGTGGGGCATTCTAGATCATCAAATGCATTGAGATGATGGCCTATCAATTGGATATTCCTTCATGAAACCAAGGTATATATATAATGTGTACCATATGTCTCATATTTGGATGTACAAGCTATATCCTCTGCATTTGATCTATTGTAAGGATGTTGAGAGGGAACCAGATGAAACTTTTGTGGAGAGGCCCATTCAGATTGTGGATCAAAATGAGAAGAAGCTATGATGGAAAATTGTTTGTAATGGTAGTACAGGAGTATTCTGGGAATAGAAATGGGATAGAGAGACATATATTAAATAATTATGGCCTGAGTTGTTTCAGAAAACCTATGGGGATACTTATTGAGGGTGAGAAGTGCTACAGGAAAAGGGGGATTTTATGATGGGCTTTTTAAAACGAGCATGTTGACCATCACAAATAGTCCTTACTGAGGGACATTTTCTGATGGAAAACAAATAAAACTGCAAATAGTCCTTAATAAAAAAATTATTTGTGATGGGAAAACATTCATGTCACAAATACCTTGTGCATGGCTTGCATTCCACACTGTAAGAAAGGTATTTTCAATGAGAATATACCCCTATCGCAAATACCTTCCATCGTTATTATTATTTGTGATAGGAATTAGTTATCATCACAAATAAACTTTCTATGGAAGAGTATTTGTGAAGGGTCCAATTGAAAATACTTTTTTATCACAGATGCGCTTATTAATGGTGGATAGTAGTGGTCATGGGACCTATCACGACTAATACTAATTTCGATGGGAAACCTGTCGCAATTAGTCTCACTACTAATTATCTAACCTATATATAACTCTCCACCCAAATTTTATTCTTTCTCTCCTCCTATAAACTCTTCTCTATTCCTCTACTCTCATCTTATTCTCCTTAAACTTTTAAAGGTTTTTAATTTTATTAGGAAGTAAATTTTCTACTTTGCATCAGATAAAAGGTTCAATTTTAAGGTATTTATTTAATGTCTTTAATTTTTAATTATTTTATTTTATTTTATATTAGTAATAATTATTATTAATTAGTAGTAATTAGTTTTAATTAGAATTAATTAGTTTTATTTTGCAATAATTAGTTTTAAGAAGTAGTAATTATTTTTAATTGGAAGTATCTAGTTTTAATTATTAATAATTATTTTAAATTTGAAGTAGTTAGTTTAAATTAGTAGTAATTAGTTTTAATTATTAGTATGTGGTTTTAATTATCAGTAATTTGTGGTAATTATTAGAAATTTTTAGTAATTTTAAGATATTAGCTATAATTATTAGTAATTAATGAGAATTAGTATAAAAACCAATAGTTAGTAAAAAATAGCAGCAACAAGTGAGAAATGGAAAAATTAACAAAAACGAGCATGAATTAACAAAACTTATTAATAATTTATAGATCTTAGTAATAAATAATAATATTTTAATATCATTAGTATTAATTAATAGTAATTATTAGTTAATAATTTGTAGTAATTAATACTAATTTTTAATAATTAACGGTAAATATTAAGAATTTTAAAATAATTAGTAAGAATTATTTGTAATGAGTAAAATTGGTGATAATTAGTAAAAATCAGTGATAATTATTAAAAATGAGTGGTAATTATTAGAAATTAATTGTATTTATTAGAACTTAGAGGTAATTATTAGAAATCAGTGGTAATTGTTAAAAATTGATGGTAACTATTAGAAAATAGTTATAATTACTAAAAAATAGTGATAAATAGTACAAATTAGCGATAATTACTAAAAAATTGTGGATAATAGTAATAATTAATAGTAATTGGTAAAAATTGGGGAAAATTAGAGGTAATTTCTAAAATTTAGTGCTTATTGGTAAAACTTAATGATAATTACTAAAAAATAGTGGTAATTAGGGGTACTTAGTAAGGGATAGTGGTAATTAGTGGTACTTAGTAAAAAATAGCGATAATTAGTGGTACTTAGTAAAAATTTGCAGTAATTAGTAAAAATTAGTGATAATTAGAAAAAATTACCAGTAATTACTAAACAATAGTGGTAATTACTAAAAATTAGCGGTAATTAGTGGTACTAAGTAAATATTAGCAGTAAGTAGTGGTACTTAGTAAAAATTAGTGGTAATTTGCAATACTTAGTAAAAATTATCAGTAATTAGCGATACTTAGTAAAAACAATTATCACTTAGTAAAAATTAACGGTAATTAGTAATAATTAGCAGAAAATAGTAATAATTAGTAGTAATTAGTAATAATTAGTGGTAGTTAGTATTGATTAGAAGTAATTTGTAATAATTAGAGGTAATTAGTAATCATTTATTATAATTAGTGGTAATTACTAAAAATTGGTGGTAATTACTAAAAATTAATGCTAACTGCTAAAAATAGTGATAATTAGAGGTACTTAGTAAAAATTAGTGATAATTAGTGGTACTTAGTAAAATTTAGCATGAATTAGTAAAAATTAGTGGTACTTGGAAAAAAGTAGTGATAATTACTAAAAATTAGAGGTAATTAAAAAAATTAGAGGAAATTAGTAATGATTTATAGTAATTAGTAATAATTAATGGTAAATAGTAATAATTTATGGTAATTAGAGGTGATTAATAAAAAATTATAATTAATAAAAAATATTTTTAATTAGTAAAAATTGCATGTAATTAGTGATAATTAACCACTAATTAGTAAAAATGAGCACTAATTATTAAAAATTAGTGGTAAATAGATAAAATTGATATTATTTACAAGTAAATTATAATTATTTAATTTTATACACTTTTCTGGATCTTCTTTTTCTTATATAAAATTAATAATAAATATTTTTTTATTTTATATTTTTTAGAGAAATATGGAACAAAGAAGTTGAAAATAGTCTTTATTATAATATCACGATTGGATAAATCATTAAAGGAATCCAAACGATTCTGGTATAAATCCTTTGTATATTAAAGGTGTTAAAGCTTTTTATCATTTACATCATCAAAAGTAGAATATGTTTCGTAAGGGATAATTAATTTTCCATGAAAGAAATGTGATATGAGGAGGTTAGAAACATTTGAAAATGTTAGGGGTCATCAACTTCATTTTAGTTTTTGAAAAGATTATTTTCTTTGTATCAACATGGTGAACATAGTTCCAGAGAAGTTATTAATAATTTGGTTCCAAATCTATCATGATTTCAAACTTTAGTACATGATGTTGTTTGTCCGTGTTTTCAAAATACTAAAACTCGGGATGATATTGATTTCACTCTTAAGTTAGAACCATCTCAATTTTATGAGTTGTTTAAGTCTATAGAGGATGCCTTTAATATTGGTTGTAATATATGAAACCTTTAAGTGAATGAAATATTTTTGGCTATTAAATCCGATAATGGATTGTCAAATAGTTATTTCTATTAGATATTCTCTTAAGTTTAATCACTGTTACCAGTTATAAATGTGTTGCCTATAAATTTTTATAACAGTAAGAGGCAGGTTCATAATTTGGGTCTTGGTTATCGGAAAATTCATGCATTTTCATAAGATTTCATATTATATTATGGTGAAAATGAGTTGTTAGTTAGTTTTCCTACATGTGGTAAATTGATTTAAAATGAGGCTCAACTAGGGAAATGTGGATTGACTCCTTTTAAACATTTGAGGTATTTCCCTCTTACACCCAGACTGTTATGTTTATTTATGTCTTAGAATGAAACATTATTGATTTCAGGGCACAAACCCAATATTTCAACCAGTAAAAGATTAAATAATCCTTATGATGGTGATTCATGGAAACATTTTGACTAGGTACATATCAATTTTGGTTCAAAATCTCATAACCTGCAATTGGTTATTTCAACTGACGGTTTATGTTCATTTGGTTCTTATGGTAGCTAATATTCTTATTGGACCATCTTTATAACTTTTTATAACCTACCTCCTTAGATATTCAAGAATGATCCATATATCATCTTGACCATATTAATTTCAGGACATCTAAAAAAGAATATTGATGTTTATTTAAGTCTATTGATTTATGAGTTAAATTTATTATAGAGTAATGGTGTCAGTACATATGATGTTGTTTTTAAAAAAATTCCTAATGAAAGTTGCATTAATGTGAAAAATTAGTGAATTACCAGCATATGGAATGTTATCTAGCTAGAGTACACATAGTCCAGAATCATGTTCATACTATATGAGTGATAAAAAAGTGTTTATGCTTTTTAATTGGAGAAACCCATGTTTTTTCAACTTTAATCATAGATTTATTCTTAATGATCATCCTTTCTAAAGGAACATAAATCATTTCAAGAAAGGTACAATTGGAAGATATGGTCTTACAAAAATGTTCTTGGGTATTGATTTAAAATCTATTTTCTCTTTATTACCTCTCATTACATTTGGACTGACTATAAACCAATAAAAAATATATGGCTTTGGGAAAGATCAAAATTGGATTAAACAAAGTATTTTTTGGGATCTTCTATATTTTTCTGATGTGTTGGTCTATCACATGTTATATTTCATTCATATTGAAAATAACTATTTTGATAATATATTTTAAATAATTTTATACGCACTTGGTAAGAACAGAGATAATGTAACGGAATGATTAGATCTTACCCAAATTTGCAGGTGACCAGAGATTGAGTTGTTTGAAAATGACATATCACAGAAGTTAATGAATTCAAATGCATCTTATGCACTTTCCAAATAAAACCATTTATTATTTTGTTATTGGATTTCATATTTGAGACTACCGAGTGGTTATGTTTCCAATTCAGATAGAGGTTTCAAAAACAATCATATTACCAGGATAAAAGTCAATATTTTTATGATATATTTAAAATACTTCTACCAATTTGATTTAAAGTTTTTTAAATTATTTAATTTTGGATGTTTTAATAGAAATATGATATTTTTTTCGAGATATATGTGCATTGAAAATAGACTATGATGCACTTAGTAGACTTCAAGAAGATGTTGTTTTAATTTTATGTAGAGGAAAAAAATCTACCAAATTTAATTGATTCAAAAAAATATTTGATGTTACCTTTTCCTCATGAAAAAAATGTAGAGGGATAGTATTGTTCTAATGGATGTATAAATATGATACATATATAAAGAAAATTAAGAAAATTTTATGTAATAAATTACCAATTCAAGGTTCAATTATAGAATCTTATTTACATGAGGAAATTTATTTTTTATACTCCCATTATTTCCAACCTAAATATCCATAAAAATATAACTAAATGGGATATAATGAGGGAAATGTTTACAATTCACTAGATATTCAGTTATTAGTTTTTAATCATCCTAAACTTAGATTTGGTAGAGTTCATGATTGATGGATTTTAGATGATGAATATCATAGGGCTCATACATATGTTCTACTCTACTGTGAATAAATGACATGATTTATACAGTGAGTACTACTACCACATATTTTTTAATTTTTTCTAAAAAAATTAATATAATTTTATTTATAGATTATATGATGATCATATCAATAAATAGTTTTCACAAATTACAAAAACTTATCTTGAAGAATATCAACAACATAGTTTTTCTTACTGGATTCAAATACTGGTAAATTAAATTGTTTATGGTTTAACATATGAAATCAATTTATTATTTTTTATATTGTTAATTGTTTTTAAATTTTGTAGGTATCGCAACATGCTTATAAAATTAATAATCGATTATGTGTATTGAGTAACCCACCATCCAAAATTTTTTAATCTTATAATGCACGTGTGGTGAATAGTTTTTGATTTCATACACGTGCATATGGTGAGTCAAAAAAACAATGAAAAGTGGTGTTTGATTAATAGGATGTCATCATATAGAAAGTGATGTTTACTTTTATGGCGTTTTGGATGAAATAATTTATTTTTTATCTATGATTGAATTATGTAATGATATTTAAATGTCTTTGGTGTGATACTAATTGAGGATTGCATGTTAATCTACACCATGGGATAGTTAATATTAAATATAAATGCCTTATTGCAGTAAATGAACCATTTTTATTTGTTCATCAAGCACACCAAATATATTATGTCAATTATTATACTACTTCAATAGAGTTTATTCATTTTTGGAGCATTATAAAAATGAAATCTTATGAAAATTAGTTTATGCAAAGTGAATGTCGTTCTATTAAAGTGTAAGGAATTTATATTTTTAATACAGCTCTAAATACATATTTTCAATGAAGATACATGAATATCAATGATGACACCCCATTGTTATAGGTCGATGGTGATGATGATGTTGGTGATTTAACAAATTAATTTGAATTAACAAGTGATGATGAAGTTAAAACTCTTATGGAAACTGATAATACTGAGGATGGAGATGAAGATATTGACACCGCTATATAAAAATATGATGATAAAGATGAATAATGACACAATTATTTGTTATTTATAGTCAATATATATATATAATACCCATTTTCAATTATTTTTGGACAATATTCTTTTCATGATTCATATGGATGATGAGACTTATTATGATTTCTTCTATATCTTTGAGGAGGTTATGCTACCTAGTGAAGAGCCTAAAGCTTTATCATCTAACTCTCAAATTCTTAACAGTTCATTGTTTACTTGGAGGGTTCAGAGTCTTGTGAGATTGATAACTCCTAACCCTATTCCTGAGTGATGTTCACGTCTTAAATTCAATCCATAGATACGAAGGTGTGTTCAATTTTTTATTTTATTTAATTTTCATTAATTTTCATTAATTTATTTATGTACGAATTATTTTATTATTTGTTTTTTTTCATATTTTTTCACATATAGTTGTTAAACAAGGGAGTTCTATTCTGAAAAAATATTTTTATGAAGCATGGGTGATGTGGGATCAAATTCCCATTGATGTTTAGTACCACATGCTTGATCATTGGATGGTATGTAAATAAATAATAGTTATCTTAAAATTTATTTAATTATTAACTTTATTTTATTAAAAAATGTAGGGTTTATGGTATCCTATTGATGATAACAAGAGAAGATCTATTTTGGGGGTTTGGGAGGTGTGTATACAAGAGAATTGTCATTAGTTTTTGCACAATCTTGGGATGATAGCCATAAAGAAAGTGAGAGTCACTGATTTTGATCAGTCTTGTTGTGCCCACCAACAAGATTATATATCATCTTAGGTTTGGGATGGATTGTGTTCATACTGGATGGGAGCTAGTTTTTATATGATAGTATCATTAGGTAAGTAGAACTAGGGGAGGTAGGAGGTGATGCATTGAGCTGGTAGTCATACACAATGACATAATTTAAGTACTTTTTTAATAATTTATATTAATATAAATGTATATTGTTTATTTTATACTCATATATAAATTTTAACATCACAATATTATATAGTTCGTAATTTATAATAGGATATACAATGATCATATCTCTGAAGAGATTACAGGCTGTCACAATCATCATATTGTGGTTGGTATAAATTTTTTTAAGTATTCAAATTAACTAAAAAATTATTTTAACTATTATAGTTTTAAATTTAAATTGAAGGAGTCAAATAAGGCTACGACCTCTCAGAAATAGGATGAGATTCATCTAAGACTGAGAGTTCGACCACCAGTGCAGTAGGATTTGATGATGCAACATGGATGCAGGTGACTCAGTGTTATTTTGAGAGGGGTTGAGTGGTTGTTATCAATTCTAGATTGACGCATAATTGTTTTTATAGTACTTATGTATGGTCAATATACATATTGAGTAGAAATCATGGAGATTCATCATTATTTTCCTCACAATATGAGGAGCATATGTGAGATCAGAGTGAGGTTATAAAGGTTGTGTGTAGGGATCAAGAATAGCTTCATCAATAGCACCAATAGTAGCAGTAGGATATACGATGATGTTAGGAACAAAAACATGATTAGATGATGGAATACATTCAATGTATGGCTCTGGGTGTAGGGATAGAGTTCCCTCCCCCTCCTCTTCTAGATGACCCTTCCCCTCCCTCTCCCCCTCCACAGTGATTGATACATTATATACACAATTATTATATTGAAATTTGAATGAAAATATTTTGTATAATATTTTTATTATTTCATAGGTTTATATTTTTATTTATTACATTTTTTAAAAAAAATTATATTTTTATATTTTTATATTTTTTAATATTTTTTCCATTTTTCTTTTTTAATACATAATTGTGACGAGTTATAGTCATGTCGGAAAAAAAATTCCATGGGTTAAGTTACCCATCATAAATAATTGAGTAAATAATCTGAGAAAAATATTATTTGCAATGATCCACCCTCCCACCTCAAAAGATAGTTTTTGCAACATCCCATCATAAAAAAAACTAACTTTTGATATTCTATTGTCAGTAATGGGTTATTTGTGATGGGACCTCATCCGAAATATCTATTTGTGATGGGGACCCATAGAAAATACCCCATCACAAATAATCCTTTTTTTATTTGTGAAGTCATTATAGGAAATATTTTTAATGCCCTTGATTTTAAGTTATGACTCATTTTTAACTTCATGAATCCTTAAAGTTGGAATTAAATGAGTTGAGGATTCTATGGGTGTTTAGAGAAGGAAGTGACTCAGTTGCTGAAAACTAGCTATAAGAGCTGTTCATTTCATGAGTGAATATTCAAAATGTGAATGGATTATGGGATGAATCCATGATTCTTAATTCAGGTCATGGAATCAATTCATAGTGTGAGTGTTAAATTCAATATGTGAATAGGGTTTTAGGGATTTTAATCTAAGGCAATGTGATTTTTAGCGTATCAGTCATCTTTAATGTTCTCAACATGGATCTATAATTCATGATGTGAATGTACCCAGTTACATAAGATTAAATGTTTTTGAGAACTCATTTATTTTCTAATTATCCTCATTTGTTTCTCTTTCTAGAACCCTAGGATCCCTCTTTCAGTGTTTTGGAATATATCCACTCATTCTATCTTTTTTTAATGCTAAGACACTAGTTTGAACTCATGATTCTAATTTGGTGATTTCTATCTTAATCCAAATCAATTTTATTTTATTATCCTAGGTAAAACATAGTTAGAGACCTTATTTTTTTATAAATATAAGGGGGTTTTATGTTATAATAAGGGTATTTTGTTCATTGATAGAATCAGCACCCAGATTTTGGGTTTTTTCATATGTGCATTGTTTGGTCCTATATTGTTGATGGAGATGAATATTATTGGGTAAGTGTGATCTTATCCTACCTTTTTGGGAGTTTTTTTCTAAATATTAGTCATATAATAATAATCATGGTTTATCAATAATGGTTCTAGGATTTTTTTAGTGTAATTGGATTTAGACTTCCACCCTTATCATCAAACATCATTTCACTGAGGTAGTAAGTCCTTGACTTTAGTGCATATTTATATAGGTTCTTAGTATGATTTTTTTACATGTATTTGTATCAATATAATACTTATGTTTTATGTTGATCACATAAGGTGTGCATGTGTACCCACCTGGAATCTATGTTTGAAGTTTTATCATATATGTTTTTGTTATGGTTGTGGATCTTTCTTGATATGGAATGATGTTTGATCTGTCAACCTATGTACATGATTAAATGTATAGTTTCCTCTACTTTCTTTATTTGAGTGGCCATATTGATCCATATATCCCCCTTAGAGGGATGTTTATGATATTGGTGAGCATGTACATATACTACCCCTTCCAAAGGGATGTTTCAAACCAATTTTATGGAATATCTTGTCAAGGGGGATGTGTCAGACATGACTGGTTGAAATTTTTTTACATGGTTCAAAATCAAGTAGAGTCAGTCTTTAAGGACCTAATATATATATTATATTATTGTGATATACTTATATTTTTTATTTTCTCTATTTACATTTATGGAATGCACTAGTATATCTATGCACTTATGTTAAAGTTTGTTTATGGTGTCCTACTAAGTTTCATACTCACACCCTACTCAAGAATTTTAGTGTGCTTGTATATTTCATAACCAAGGATTCAGTGAATGGAAATGGACCTTTAATAGATGGTTGAAATGGTTTACAAAAAATATGTGGCCATTGTAGGATGGAATTCAGGATGGTTTCATACTATTGTTTTTGTTTTGTTTCTATACTTTATTTATTAATACACTAATTGTGGGAATCATTTATATTGTTTGGTTCAAGTGATAGACATTCCATATTGTTACTAAATGGATGGGTATTTATCATATATGATTCTAATAAGATTATTTATTTATTTATTTATTTATTATTATTTTATTCTATTTTTATAGTGTCCATTGTATATTCTTATGTCACATGGTATCGAGGGTATACTCTCTCTATGATGTTCCTTATGGATATCATCACTAGTCATCAATTTATTCTGTATGGGGAGGAGCACATCAGGTCATGTGGGACTATGGCTCAAACATAGTGGTTCAAGTTGGGTTGTTGCATAAATTTAAAAGAGAATAAGCTTGGAAATGTATATTTTAATTTCCATATATAGGAAGATAATAAATCTTATAATAAACTATTATGGATAATGAAACCAATCTTGTAATAAATAAGTTCAAGGTGATGCATTATAAATCAATTAAATAAGGTTAGAGTTAACAAATACCTTGCAACATTAGTTTATCTTGAATCAAAATCCTATGAAATATAGAAATTGATATGGATTTTTAATTCCTATTATTTTCATGAAAATATCAAAAAAAATATCTATAGGAAAATATATACAAGACACAATATAAATTAAGTGGTGAATTTCTATATGTATCAATAAAAGCAAAATCAGATAAGAAACCCTTGTGATTTTTGAAATTTTAAATCACAACACTATGAAAGATAAAACATGAAATATAAAATTCATTATCTTGAATAAAATATAATCATGATAAAATATTCAACATAATTAGTATATACACCATATATTAAAATAGAGGTGAATAATATGAAACATGTTTCAATGAAGGATGTTTGAGAGGAAAATACATTACCTTAACTCATATCTTCTATGAAATATCTTAAAACTATAGTATAATATATATAACCTCTTAATAACCTATTTTATAAACTTATTGGTATCTATTACCATATATATTTTTTAATCATAATGATTCATTATAAATTTACAAGCTTTTTATTGTTTATGTTTTTTATCGGATGTTAGTAAATTTGTTTATTTCATGCATCTTTTGTAATTGAGACATTCAACCCCATTCATTGAAAAAAATCATCCTGAAAATATTATTAATGGTAATTTAATATAATTTCCTTGATAATCTATAATGTTAAACTATCAATCAATGGGGGTTTTAGTTTGGATTTATGGAGATGGAATTGGTGAGGAGCTTATTTTGGGTAATTTAATGATATCAATTAAATACATTATAATGAATGTAAATTATTTTTTCATTCATATAGAACCATATTCATGAAAAATATTATTCTTTAATACCATATAATCTTATCAAATATATTTTTATAATCAACCATGTAAGGTGATTTTCAAAACCAAAACACGCCATCTATGGAGGTTGTAGTCCACACGTACCCACAAGCAACATTTTTATTTTTGTATTGAATAGGAGGGAAGGATGGTACATCATAATTTATATCCCTAGAATATTTATTATTTCATAATATCACATTTATTTGTTATACAAAATATTATAACCAACCATGTGAGGTCGTGATGAAAAACAAAATATGCCTTTTATGGAGGTTGTAATCCAGACATATGGACAAGCGATGTTTCCATTTTTAAAACAGTTATGTGTAAAGTAGGATATGAGTATTGGATTAACATAATAAAATTTTTATATACATATGTTACTTAAATAACTATGTTATCATGTATATAATAGATTTATAGAAGTATTAAAATAATAAAATGAATATAAAAGGAAAATGTGTGATTGTGATTTTTTACCTTATTCCTTAGGGGAAGTACTTGGGCCTCTTTATAATGGTTTTTTAGTTAGATCAAATCTATAATAAATTAGGATATAAAGTTTGGAATTGGTTTGGTATAAAAAATTTGGATCTAAAAGTCTTGTATTGTGAGGAGAAATAGGGAGGTAAAGGGAACTGTTTTTTATGTGAGAGGGGTAGCGCTTTTTTAATTTTTTAAAAATTTATGTTAAAGTCATGTAATTTTCGATGGGAAGTAGCTCAAATAGTTAAAAATAATATATTTTGGTAAAACTTAGTCTAGATACATCTTATACAAACAAATACATGATATGGTTTGAGTATTTTAGGCCTTTTTCTCTTTATTTGACTTTTTACCCTAATTTACTTTTACAGAGGTAACAAATATTTTTAACATGGTGATTTATTTGTATACCTAAAAATAAAGTTATACTTATTTTATATTATGGATATTAAGTTTAATAATATGTAAAATATATTAAAATATTCAATTTATATAGTCAGTGAAAAATTATTTTAATAAAAGTGTGCTTAGCGCAACAAAAACTGTTTTTAGGAAAAAAATATTTTTAAGCATAAAAATGAATTTACATCAAACTCATTGTTAAAATTGATCTCTGGAAAATTATTATTTTATTATTAAATTATTTATATTTATGTGACTTTAAAACTAATCAAAACTAAATGTAACCTAGTAAATACTTAATTAAAGAAAAGAATCCAAAATAGTTATTTTATTATAATAAAACATCACATGGGGTTTAAAATGTCAAAATTAGGTTACTAAATTCAATATATTATTCTTAAATGTTTCATTTTAATTTTAAAATTTTATTCTGTCTAGAAAAAAGGTTTCAAAAACTTTTTTGACATTATTATATCATGATGAAGTCAAAAAAGTGATAGTTTTTGTAAAAATTGCATTTTTTCTATTTACCCAAAAAAATTAGATAAATTTTAAAAACTCTCCAAAAGATAAATTTTAAATTATTAATCTTAAAATTATTTTCATTTTATTAATTTTCATTTTTAAAATTTACAAATTATTCTTTTAAACGTAAATACAAAATATAAAGATAACTACCTTTATCGAAAATGAGTCTTTTAAACTTTATGTGTTCATAATATTATTTCATTTCAATTACTAATAAAATGAATTTTAATATATAAAATAATAAGTTGAAATGTTATAAATTATTATGATCATATTTTATAAGTGATAATTTCACTTTTCATGATAAAATAAGCAACTCATCAAAAACATGTTTCTTAAAAAACAATCCTTTTTAAAATTAAATCATATTAATTTTATATCCTCTAAATGTAATAAATTTTTAATTGATTGTTATACTTTTATTTGCTATATTTTTTATTATTATTATTAAATTAATAATAATTTTTATCAAATATTTGTATGGTCGATTTAGTTTAGGATTTTTTGTTTTATAAGCTATTAAACATAGTGTATGTTTTAAAAATTACACTTACTAAAATATCAGGGACTTACATTATCCCCCCTTAATTAAATCGAGTCCTCAAAATTTTAATTATAATTTCAAATGAAAATAACTCATCCTATCATTAATATATATAATAATTAATATAAAATTTTCAACTTAATACATTGGTTAAGACAATAGAACTCATCATTTCCATTATAATGGGAATATATTGAGATTCTCAATCATTTATTCTAAACATGCATTCTTATAAATATATAATTCTTATGAGTTTCTAGAGACATTAAATCCAAAACAATGTTTTCATGACTCTATTCCAAAAAAAATCTAAGACCAAAATGGTTGTAATAATATCTAATAAAGTTAGAGTGAATGTTCATATGAATATGAAAACTCAATCCTAAGATATCGTCTCTTTTGAAAACTTCATTTCAAATTGTTATACATTAATTTCAACTATGATATTATTGGATCATATAATAACTTCTTTAGTTTAACCTAGGTTATCCATGGTCATATTAATTTTATGTTCTCTAACATATATATATTCAAATACATCATTATTGTTTATAAAGATATTGTGAATTAACTGAGGAATATCTCGCAAGAGTGTAAAACCATGTGTGTAATTAGACCTCTTTTCATACTCTAGGTGAAGATCAAGTTAATACATAACTATCCTTTTCTGGGTAATTAATCCTAGGTTTATTTGTTCTAGATCCTTGATACACATGTTTGTATCCAAAAAGTATTTTCATATTTAGAAATTACCATACTCTATAATTTAACAATTTTTTATAATTAATATATTTAACCATATACATAGGGTACTTACTATTTTTTTCTAATAAAAATCCCCAAAAATAAAAAACAATTCCCCATAAATAAGAAATCTTCTTTGATATCAATTATGGTTTCCTATACCCGCACTCCCATGCCTGGTGATAAAAATAAATTCTTTATAAACTAGATTTAGAAACTACTGATATGAACCTAGAAAAACATGCATATATTTCACAGTAATATTACACCTCAAAATATTCTCACATAATCCTTATAACCTTTAGATTTAGTTTATTTAGAGATCAGATACATAAGAAACATATTTTATAATAATTGTAAACATCTCACCATAATCACATCATACTATAACCCCTTCTATACATCTCTTAGGTTATACTCATCTTAATAACTTGGTGAATGCGAAACATATGAAATGGGTGAGTTCAAATTATCAGTAATAGAAAAACTTGTTAAAATGTTATCAAAATTATTACATCATAATCATATGAGAAACATGAGTATTAAAGAAATTTCATATTAAAAAAACATGAACCAATAAGATTTATCCATGTAAAATAAGTACATGTTATCATAAATGATCAAACATATACCATCGAAGAAGATGTGGAAACCTAATATAATAATCACATGTTAGGGAGTAAAATATATTAATATATAATAGAAATGTGCAATAAGTATAATCATATGTAATCATAACATTTTAGATGTGTTACAATGTAAATTAATCCATGTATTACATCGGTTGTAACACCTTGGCCCAACTCACTTCAAACTATAGCTGGACCAGACCTCCATGTGACCCCACGCATGCCTCCCTGTATACTGGAGGCTTCTGACAAGTAGTGGGGGTCTATAGAGGTACCATGGGAAGACTATAACCCCTATATTAGAGTGTTTTATCATAAAATAAATAACCACTTATCATTCATAAACTAGAACCATCAGATAATTCAGATAATAATAAGGTATCATAAACATGTGATCACAAATAAAGTATATACATCTAAGAATACATGATAGATCAAACACTAGTACTATCACATATAAAATAATAATAATAATAATAATAATAAACACATGGTTATTATATATCTTCAATAAATAACACATCATGGTCTCTAAGTCCCACTCAATTTTCACCAACTCAAACACAAAATATCAGGCCTTAGACCAACCTATACCTATAACCAAGTAAGAGTCTGCTCAGGTACCCCAATAAAAAATTTTCTAGAATAGGGTATGAGTACATAACATAGTAGGGCACCAACAATGTGGTCCTGTACATTACTATAAAATAAGTGATATGTTCATGTGACATTCTCAAAAAAAATAACTGAATGAAAATAAATAACTAACTAACTATCAATCCTCAAGTATGTGACCTCAATCAATCATACCTACTTCATCCAGTGTTGGAGTGTCTCTGAGAATAATCATCCCCTTAGAGAAACCCATGTCCATTCCATGGGTATCATATACTCATGCCTCTGTAATGATGAGTGGTGGATCCTGGAACATCACCAGGAATCCCCCATGTTTAATCCTAAATGATGAACCCAAAATTAGTACCTAAGCATCCTGTATATCAAGGAAACATATAATTCAAAAGATATGGAGGCCCTAAGAAATCCAACACATCTAGGCATTATTGGTTCCTAGTTTACCCATGGAATAAAATAGAATACCCTCATAGATCCCATGATCACTCACCTAGGCATCCACATCTCACGAATCCCCAGTTGTACCATATCTCATGTGTGCACCACATCCTAGGTGGTATCCTAGGTATCAATCGAGGTGATCCAAAATTTACCCTCATGATATCCAATATATTTTTTTATGGATATACACACACTAGGAACCTCATATCTCTATTCAAATATCATGGATCCCAGGCCTTCGTAATGGTCCAATGGTATCTTTATTTGAATCTTAGTCACCTCAGGCATTCGTAATGGTATCACTATATCAAGGAATCATAGGAATCCATGTAATTCTTGTAATTATTCCATCATTGAATCAAATGGTGGATCCTGAGTACCATATCTAGGTATCAAAAGTTACATCAACCATATCACTCTATTCTAGTCAAACTATTAATACACCACCAATATTCTATGAGACTAAATCCCACAAAAATTGGGCATCCCAATGTCTCATCCATCTTAAAAGGTGATTATAAAGTATCCTAGGAAATCACAATAATTCCAGTTCCAGCAACTGACTCTCAGGAATCTGAGGAAATCACATGTGTTAACAAGAAAATAAAACAAAAACATATCAATTGTTGGTCAAAAACCTATTCCCATCACCGTCATCTCATCCCCATCAGGATTACACTACGGTTTGGGCTCTAGGGTCTAAAACTCAACCATATTTCCCAATATCCATACACATCCACTCATGGTCAACACAAAACTAGGACACTCACTGGGTCCCCTCAGTCTAGTTAAGTATGGAAACCTCAATGTGGGTTTTGTTGTATTATTCTAATCTCTCATGTAAACCCATATCACCTACATGGAACCACACTCCTCAGTTCCATCAAAGTCATATCACAAAGTCCAATGGCCACGTAGGTCAATCCTCATGGGATTTAATCTCATGATAGAGCACCTTTCCAATATCATTGCATCTTCATCTCAGGTTAGTCCTCACGCCCAACCTATACTTTTCCCTTAGGTCCATACACCAATGAAATATGTATTCATGGGGGAGGGTCACTCACCCATGGTTCATATCAAATATCCCAAAGGTTATAATTTACCTTAAGGCTCTCACATAGTAAATCAATTAGGCCATACATCCCCTTACTCACCCAACTATACTAGAAGGTCTCTCCAAGTATCTTACACTAAGGCCACTAAATTAATTCATTTTAATTTAATTATTATTACCCGTCATATTGGTTTCTATATATTAGGGTATACATCCATGTTAAGGCCTTGAAAATTGGTGGCCAAGGAATCAAACCTATGAAAAAGTTCTAACATGGCCTTTTTACTTTTTTTATTCTAGGGAATTTCACTTTAAGTTAATAAATTAAATTCATTATCAAAAAAGATATAGTGAATAGTCCATTTCACTCTATGGTGTCACCATACACCCATATGAATATAAAAATGTATAAATCTATAAGGCTGGTATAAGGACCACCTACCTCAAATGAATATTTTCTATTCAATTACACTACATGAAAAACCACTCTTTGGAATCAACCAAGCTTTCCTCATCTGAAACATCCACCACCCACATTCTTGGGCACCTACCACCCATCAAAAAGTTATAATTAATTAGTTATAACCAATTATAATTAACTAAAAAATTATATTAAAGTATTCATAATGTCTAAATTCTCATGGGGCACCCAATACTTTCTTGAACAATGGCCAGCCACATGGAAATGGTATGCCATTCCCCCAACACCACTACTAGAAAAATCCCTATCAAGCACCACCAAAAAATTAAAAAATAAACTCAATTTAATTGAAACCCACTAAAAAATTGGTAACATGACATGACTTTATCAAAATAATGATTTGAAGTAGGCGGGAATTATCTAAAGACAAACCTTTACCAGAAATAAAAACACCCCAATCAAAATCATGATATTCCACAATGATCTGAGGAAATAACCCCATAAAACTTACACCTAAAAAATGTTGAATCAATGAGGAAGAAGAAGTAATAAAGTCAGAGGAAGGAGGATACATTCATTCCTTAATAGATAAAGATAATTCCCAAGAATCACACTCCAACTCAATCAAAACCAATAGGAGGAGAAGGGGATTTGAACCCCTGTCATGTGCACAATAAAAGGAGGGGGGATTCCCCATCATAAAATTTGATTGGTGAAAAAAAATTCTCCCATAGAGGCCACCCTATATCCTATACAAACCTATCAAGTAGTCGGTTGCCACATATAGAATGCAGGTTTCTCTGTTCATCCCACAGACTTGCTGGTATAGGGCCATAGGTGAGCCAATAGTGACCACATCCAATAAGGTTGTTTTCTATGGTACAACTTCTTAGCTAGTGTATTGAATCATTTATTGATGTATCATCCACCTAACCCCATCCCAAGGAACTCCCTAGTCCCTAGGACACCTCCTAGTACTTAATCCTCATCTAAAAATATTCTATTGATGAGTCTAATCTCCTAGAATTCAATTTTGAATCCTGATTCTCAAAATAACCCATCCACTAAACTCATAAATTCAATTTTTTCTTAAAAACTAAACACCCATATGGAGACAAGGTATTAAAATCTCCCCACTATAAATCATTTAGTCCCTAATAAGTATTGGTGGACATCCAATTATTCATCTCTACCTATCTATGTCGAAAATTCCTATCTAAATGGCCACATTCCACTCCCAGAAACTTAATGCGCTTCTCGATAAAAACTATAATATAAAGTGATCATCCCATAGAAACACAATACATTACTCTAATTCACCAATGAAACATTGTGATGATGCTTTATGAAATCATATATCGTGATATTCCTACATGAGTTCATCCAAAAGATAATTTAACATTTGGTGTTCCCCTCCATAAGGCTAATCTCACAAGGGAAATTATGAACCATTGAACCACTAACCATTATAATTTCATATCAAAACATGATCATATTATACTAATGATGACTCTAATGTTATTACTAATACCCTCACCTAAACATAAGTGAAACTATCAGTATAATTCTAAAAAAAACTCCTTTCTCTTGATTCTTAACTGAAATAGATAAGTTCTAATCACTAAATCTTAAAGCTACATCATGTTCGATTTTCCTTGAAAATATATATATCAATTCCCAAAACATAATTTTCATATAAATACACATCTGAGGTAGTTTCTAGCTTACCCAATCCAATTACAACCTAAACCATTGGTAGGTCCTCCTCTGGTTGACCAATCTAAAAAACGCTCGGCTTCAGTCATCAATACACTTATAAATTACCCAATCATGATTCCTTTATCCCTTGATTCATCCCATGATCATTAAAATATTCCCACTATTTTAAACACCTTACCTTCAGTGACATTCCTTGGTTAAACCATCAACCATACTTTTCCATTTTTATACCATACAACGAGCACTGATGCACCACCGATCTGATCACATTTGGATCACCTCAACTCACCCAAATCCCAAAATTGATGTTCATACTCCATCAACCATCATTCCTAAGGTTATATCTATAATTATCCAAGGAATATAGAAGTACCCATACCTATTTTCTTACTTTTACCAAAATTCTTGATCGATCTACGAGCGGCTGATTTCATGCATCCATGATCCCTTTCATGTGAGGGCCATATCTCCATGACTAACATCCCAATTCCCACCATCAAAATGTCATTTTTATCTCATCATTAAGTCAAAATTCTGATCTCTATGGACCATATCCCATCCATGACCAATCTCAATGGTCATACATGACTCGTACACTCATTCATGAGTCCCAACATGAAACAAAATGCATTTCCAATTCTTGTCCCTTGAGACCATCATCTAGGGATTCCTCCAAATTTCAATTCATAATGAGGATCACCAACCTCTATCATCCATAGGTTCACCACCCTCCATGTGCACCCCTGTTACCACTCCTCGAGTGCCACATCAACAAGCTTTTCCACAAAAGCATGTGTGTCACTCCTTTAGAGAAATGCTCATATACTACCATGGAAACCCCTAATGATTTTATCAAGGATCAACTCAAATCAGTTGTTCTAACACACCAGATCCACTAAATATTCCACCTCTTAGGGTAGGGTAATTTCAACTCTCCCCTGTAATATTTGTACTGATTATCTTATAATCACTTCATAGAAAACCATTGGTTCATAGTTTGAACATGTCTGCTCACTAGTTTATAACATGATAGTTACCACACATATTTCATACATTACCTCACTCTCACATGAAAAAATATGGCAATGCACTCTAGAAACACTTAAATATATAAACCTGACTCACTCTCCTATGAGTTTCATGACACTAAAAATAGGCCACAAACCTCACCATTAACCATGATACTATGCATGTCAGTCTTATTTATCCAAGATCACCCTTGGAAAACCTTTTTCAAGTTTGGGTACCTTACCTGTACCAACAAAAAACACATGATGCACGTCAACTAGTGTCACTCAAAAACACATGGGTGTACCCAAAATCTCACTACATACTAAAACACATCTATAATAGAAGGTTCAAGTACGCTAATGGTTTTTTCCCCAAAACGAACTTTATAATAAAGAATTAGCACTCAAGTATCCTAATACTAATAAATGATAAGTAAAAATCATAACAAACCATAGCATTAATAGTACCTATCATGCATTAATCTGATACCACGAATCACCTGCTTATGCTTCCATGTTAAATGAAAAATATAAACTCATGTTTACCCCACACTTCAGTTACCCTCACACACACAAAAACCCACTGGATCTCTAATATCCTAATTCATGTCATAGGGGTCACTAGGTCTCCCACCTTCCACATAAACCAAAACTCACAACAGTCCAAACTAAGGCATCTCACATATTCATACCATAAACCATAGGCCCCCTAGTCATTGATTCTCACTAGGTATCCACACACAAAACTAACCCTTGAGAATCATGACTTTACATATCTCCAATTTCTCATCCAATGAAATTGTCCTAGATGGTCTGTACCAAGGAAATACAAAACCTATGGATTGGTTATGTTGAATGTAATTCCAATATATACGAAGAAACACCACATGGGTTGTTATTATAAATTTAAATAATTGATCGTATAGGGTAACAAGCCACATGGGGGATAAATATAAGGCATAAATTACTTATACCAACCCACTCTTAAGGAACCCACCCTTTTCAAGATTCTACACATCAAACTACTCCCTATAGGATATTATCACATCACATGGGCATATTGTATTTAATAATCATCTCCCTATAAAAATTTGTATCTAATGAAGCACTATCACATGGTCTTGTTAAGTATAGTTCCATTCCAAGATATAGAGAAAAACATAATATAGGTATTTAATGGAAATTTATGTAACCAAACCTAAATAACAATGAACCATAAGGTGTTTATAATAGGGGAATACAATACCCACATCAACCTACTATGGTCACTACATGTCCCCAGTACTAAGGGACAAGATCTTCACCACCACTATTGATCATCTTGATATAGGATCCACATGACCTTCTATCAGAAATAAGTATATGCATGTCGGTTTAGTTGAGAAGAACACTACCAAGTGATTATACAATAAAACCCCATTTAGCATGTTTCTGGAACTTAAAATAGTCAATCCTCATTTCCAATGACATATATCACATAAGATTAGTTTTATATGTCATGTGAATCGCTATGTTTCAAAAAGGATGCATGAGATGACACTTTCCCCTAAGGAAAAAGAGTAAAAAATCTCCAATAAATAATAAATAAAGAAACTATGTGCATCACATGAGGTTAAAATCATATAACTATAACATCATAAATCCAAAACATTAGTCTTATCCTGGAAAACCTGAAATTCTGACTAAAATGGGTGTTCATGATGCACCAGCTTGATATCTATCGTAGCATCCAACACGTTCCTATCTCATGGATACCTTATCTAAAATATTAAGACAAATAAAATAGAACTGATATGATTTTGTAATTCTCTGACCCAACTTAATCTGAATGGTATCCATACCAAACCACCAAGTGACCTCAGGAACGCCTCCTAGTATACCAGATACTGCCAACTAGCAGAAAGGCCTACTAAGGTACTTTGGAGATATTATACCTCCCATATCATAGTATGACATCATAAATTAAATAACCAAGTACCATTCATAAAATATAACCATAAAAGTACATAGATAACAATAAGGTAGAAAAAACATGTGATAAAAATGATGTACTAACATGAAAGAAGATAGGTTATATAACCCACTAAACTATGAAATATAACCTAAAAAATAACAAAATACATGAGTCTATGTTTCATATTTGGTCCATACCTCATCATGATATATAGATCCCACTTGGTTTACTCATACTCGAACACATAATACCAAGTCTCAGCCCAACATGTACCTCTAACCAAATGAGATTATGATCGGGTACCCCTAGTGAAATAGCATCCTGAGTAGGGTGAAAATACATAAGTTAGTAGGGAACAACCGACATGGTCCCATACCAAATCAGAAATGTAGTGATGTGTTCATGTGAAAATCTTAGTAAAAATAAGTAAATAACTAAATGATAATAAATAAATAAATAAATCATTGTTGATCCTTGGGTCTGCAACCTCAATCAACCATACCTACTTTAGTTATATTCATAGTGTCTCTGAGTATGAGAATCACCTTAGTGAATCCCATATCCACATCGTGGGTATACCATTCCCATGCCTCCACTATAATGAGTGACGGGTCCGGGTGAATCAACAAGAATCCATCATCCTCAATCCAAAAGGATAAACCATAGGATTGTACCAAAGTGTTCTTAATGCTCAGTTGACATATGATTCCATGGAGGGTAAGATTCTAAGAAATATTATACATCAACTCTTAAATTATTCCTAGGAGACACCATAAGTAAAATGGAATAACCTTCTTGATCCTTCAGTCACTCATCTGAGCATCCACATCTCATGGATCCTCAGTCATACCATATCTGCTGGGTCCACCTGATCTGAGGGGGTATCCTATACATCAATTGAGGGGATTCAACAGTCACACTTAGTATATATAATATATATTCTTAGGTATATATTTCCACCCAACACCATATACCACCATTCAAATCCCAAGGGTCACAAGCCTTCGTAATAGTCTAATGGTACCGTCGTTCGAATCCCAGAAACATTGGGAAATCACAATGGTCTCACTATACCAATACATCTTAGGAATCATAAGAATATCTATATGCATTACATCACTAGATCTGATGATGGATCTTGAGTACCATCTCTAGGTATCCATAGCTATATCAACCATATGCATTGGATGCTTTTCAAACTAGGCATCCACCCTCTGTATGATGTGGCACTGTATCCCAGAAACTTTTGGAATCACATTATATTATCCATCTCACTATTTTATTCCCAAACATCCTATGAAACCACATAAATTCTAGGAACAAAAAAATGCCCAAGAATCTTGGTTAATCACATATAATAAATAGAAAATAAAAAATATATATCAAGGGCTGGTCGAATTCCCATGCTAGTCACTATAATCACATCCCCATCAGTATTACAAATCAATTAGGTTTTTATAGTGTAACATACAACCATCTCTCCCAATATCCATATGAACCTGCTCTAGGTCAACACAACATTGAGACACTCACTAGGTCCTCTTGGTCTCATCAAGTATGGACACCCCAATGTGGGTTTTGTTTTCCCATTCCTATCTCTTGGGTAAATCCCCATTACATAGAGGGAACTATGATCCTAAATATCATCTAAGTCACATCATATCCTCTAAGGTAAACTTAGATCAATCCTCAAGGGCATCAGTGTTAAGACAAAAAAACCTTTACAATATCACTTCTCGGTCATCTGAGGTCGATCCTCATGCAGAACATATACCCTTTCTCTCTTAGTCCCATCCACCTAGGAAATATGTCTCTATAGGGGAGGTCCACTCACCCAAAATTCATCTAAACTATCTCAAAGTCTATAAGGCACCTCAATGATCTCACATGGAAAATCACTTAGTCCAAACATCCCATTAGCCACACAGCTCTACCATAAAGTCTATCAAAGGTTCCTACACTAAGGCCACAACTTAATTATTTTTAATTTAATTATACACACCCCTCATATAGGTTTTCATGTCTTAGGTAATATTTCCATGTTAAGGCCTTGTCCATCAGCGTTCAAGGCCTTAAATTAGTACCCATGAACCAATATGGCCTTAACACTTGTTTCATTATAGGGAATTTCACTTTAAGTTAAGAAATTAAATTAATTATGAAATATTCTAGAGTGAATAGGTCATCACCATTTGTGGAATGATGGTACTCCCACATATATATAACAGAATTCGTAAATCCATAGGTCTAGTATAAGGTCCACCTACCTCAAATTAATATTTTCCAATCAACTCCACAACCTAGAAACCGTCAATCTAACCTCACCCAAGATCACCTTGGATGAAACCACCACCACCCATGTTTCTAGGAACCTACCTCCCACACAAGAATTAAAATTAATTAATTATAACCAATTTTAATTAATTAAACAATTAATATTAAATAGGAATAAAACTCAAAATTATCATCGGGTGCCCAATACTCACTTGAACTCAATTTAATTTAAAACCCTCAAAAAAATCAATGGCATGGTTTACCTTCATCAAAACAAAGATAGGTGTATGTGGATGTCATCTTGGGACATCCCATTACTCGGAAGAACAAAATACCCATAAAAATTAGGTGATTTCACCATGATCCTATGAAATCTCTACCCAAACTCTATAACATAACAATGTCAAATCAATGAGGAAGAAGAAGAGAGAATGGAAGATGAAGGAGGAGACACTCATACCTTGATCTACTAAAGAAAATATTCGTGAATCATATAGTAAATCAAGGGGCAACCAAGAGGAGGATATGGGGAATCATACCCCCTATCATGTTAACAAACAAAGAAGATGGGGGTGGGCTTCACCCTCATAAAATTAAATTGGTAAAATCATAATTTACCCCATTTTAAGGACATTGGATAACTTGTATATACCCTCCTTCCAGCTAGAGTTGTCACGACCCGTCCTCCGGGCCTGTGTCGTGACTACCCCAAGCCCGCCTTCCATAGGCCAGGGGCTGGAGACTAGCACCAAAGGCGTAAATCCCAATAAAAAGGGAAGGAATTGTCTTTATGATAGTAAACAAACACAACAGAGTATGCAAGATGAAGTAAGCACAAAGTAATACTGAATACAAAGTGCTAAAAGGTAAATGGGCCAGAATACAAACCCAACTAAAAAGTACTGTACAACTGAAAGTCTAGTACAACAGCAGAAAAGTAAAACAGCAACCACTAAGTCATCCTCCAGGAATCCCACCTAAAGGGTGGGTACAGATGATCTCCTCAGCACTTCAGGTCTGTCCATCCTCTCTATGTACGTCTCACCAAGTGGTCTACCTTAGAGTACCGTCTAGCTCTACAAACCTCTACTACGATCAGCATTTTCCGTCATCTGCATCCAACACCACGTAGTGCGGGCATTACCCGTGTAGGGGTGAGTATAACGATACTCAGTAGGGACCCCGAGACCCTCAAAGGTCTCCCAGAATCCAAAAAGGGTAAACCACAAAGAAAAGATTCAATCACGAAGTATCAACCATCCCTACTTAGGTATATGCCCATACATATACCTAAGTCATCAATCCCAGATCGGCTCCAACTTTGAGCCCAAGTACAACCCAGTCCACACAGGAAAGAAGTCAATCACATCGAGGATAATGATTGAAAGTTAAGACTCAGCTCGCATAGGTATATAACTTTTGTAAGGTGATAGAGATGATTAGATGTAGTCACTGATTCATCTAAGTTGGAGGACCCACGTAGGATACTAGTTCGGCTAAGCTGTTGGACCCATGAAGGATACTAGACCAGCTACTCTGTCGGACCCATGTAGGATACTCGAATAGAAGTGAAACTGTCGGACCCACGTAGGATAAAAGAACAGTAATCATCGTCGTCGAACCCACTGAGGATTCCAGTATGGTAGTCGTCGTCACTGAACCCACGGAGGATTACAGTACGGTAGTCGTCTTCGTCGAACCCATAGAGGATTCCAGTACGGTAGTCGTCATCGCAGCAAAACCCACAGAGGATTCTAGTACGGTATTCATCATTGCTTAACCCACAGAGGATTCCAGTATGGTAGTCGTCGTCGCCGAACCCACGAAGGATTCTAGTACGGTATTCATTGCAGTCGTAGCCAGCTCTAGGGTTCCCGCACACAGCACACTCGATTATGGGAGGGTCCACTCCTCGAGCAAAGGGGTCGATACATCAACTGTCATGAATTCCAGAGTTGATGTATCCCGAAGTTCTGTCTCAACAAAAGGAACACAACGTGACAGACAGCGCTTCAATCGGACGCCCGGTCTGAGAGTTATTAGTATTTTCGCCCCAGGGGCCCGGTTGGAAATACACTTATTCCAAACCCGGCCATATTCCAAAGTTTACCAAAACTTAATTAGAGTATTGCAAAAGGACTGCTTCGTCGTGAGGATCCCAATTCCGTGGACGGCGCGTCGATCGGTCGCGCGGTCTTCAAGTTATTCACGTTTAAGTAAAAACGGGTCCGGCCCATTAAGCCCAGTGGGCCGACGGGTCGGGTCAACCCAGTTTTGGCAGGTCCAACCCGGAAGAGGGTCAGACTGACCCGATGAATCGTACGGCTCAGCACGAGGGGCGCGGCCCGGCCCGGCGTGGTCTGGCCCGGCGTGGCGCGGCCGGGCAGGGCACAGCCCGGCTAGCCGAAGCTCAACACAGGTGGCTGAGCGGTCTGAGGGGGGTGTGCCCCCCCCCCCCCCCACCCCACTTTCCCAAACCGGCGGCGCCAAGTGGCGCTGCCCTTCTGTTCGGCTGGCCGAAGTTGTCCGGTCTTCCCAGTGCAAGCGGACCACTCGGGCGGGCCGCGGTCCGGCTATGCGGCACCTCTGAGTGCCACGGCTCCTTCACCTGGTCGGGCGATGAGTTGGCCAGTTCGCCGCCGAAGCGGCCCGCGAAATGGGGGTCGCGGTCCACTGCAGCGCGGCACCCCTTATGGCGCCGCGGTCTTCCTTCGGCCTAGCCGGCTTTAACCAGCTGGTTCTCTTTCAGCCTAGTTGCTCGCGGTTGCGGGCCGTAGTTCCTCCGCACGTGTTCGGTGTGCGGCCGGCACCTTCCATCATCGCTGCTTCCCATTATGAATTAAAAATCAAGAACAACGGAGGGTCATCGGGCCGTGTTTGTTTGGCCTGCGCCCTCCGCGTAAGGCGGTAACATATGGCCAAGTTTATTCCAAAGAAACCAAAAAAGAACGGGGTACAAATTATTCACTTAAAATTGTAAAAACCCCTACCTCGAAATTGACGTCGCAGATCATTGAGGAGTGGAAGATGAGTGTGCGGTAGTCAGGCCTCATATAAGAACAGTGTCTTCCCGCCAACGTTGGAGGAGGAGGAGGTAGGAGAAGTCCTGGAGCGTTCTTCGACGGAGGTGTTCTTCATCGGGAGAAGAACACTTTTCTTTTCTAATCCTCCAGAGGTTCCACCCCAAAATATTTGTCAAGAAAATATTATATTAAGGCTCCCCCTATTTTAATAAACTTGTCGTGCATTTTCAAAATGATTCAAATCCTCCCAAAGTAATTAATTAATTTGTGGAGTTCAAAATAATTAATTCAAGGTGTTGTTATATTAATGACCAAGTGGAAGGTGGAGAGTTTAACAATTAAAGAGGGGAGTTGTCAAGAATTAAACAAGGGGGTTTAAGGGAGTATAGGGGGAGTTATGGGGAGATGAAAAGGTTAGGATCATGTGGTCCCCACCTCAAAAATATCCTCTCATGGGAGGTTATGTGGGTGTGGGCCCCACCTCTAACTCCCCTTGAGAGGAATTAACCAACTTACATAAATAAAATTGTGTTCCACAAATTTTATTTATTTTATTCTAAATTCCCAAATATTAACTCTCAACCCACATAAAACGCAACTGTGGTAAAGGTCCCCTTAAGTGAATACCAGCACTGAAAGTTCAGCGGTGTCCTCGGATTTCAATTCCGAGCACCGGTTCAAAAGATAGAAAAACTCGCACATACGTTTACTAAACGTACCCGAAAAAAACATTAGAAATTGATTCTGGGCACACCGGGCCTTGGAATCAGGTGCTGTTAGAAACCACAGACACGTAAAATTCCAAAGTATTTGAGAAAAAAAATTTCCTTGAAATTTATGAGTCTTTACATTACTCCCACCTCAGGGATTTACATCCCCGTAAAGCTGAAACACACACTAGAGAAACAAATGGGGGTACTGAGCTCACATATGAGCCTCCCACTCCCAAGTGCTCTCCTGGAGGTTCTCGTGCTGCCATCGAATGTGCACCAGAGGAATCGACCATCCACATAGGACCCGCTTCTGTCGATCCTCGATCTCCACCGGGACCTCTGCAAACATCACCCCGTCATCGATGTCCAGCTCTCCGTGATCGATGATGTGGGTCGGGTTTTGCACGTATCTCCTCAGCTGAGATACATGAAAGATGTCATGAACTCAGTGCAACTGAGGTGGAAGGGCCAGGCAGTAAGCCACCTCGCCTACTCTACTGAGGACCTGGAAAGGTCTGATGAAACGCAGAGATAACTTGCCGCCCCTGCCAAATATCCGTAGACCTCGTCAAGGTGAGACCTGTAGGAAGACATGGTCGCCATCCTTGAACTCCAGTGGTCTCCTTCTCCTATCAGCATAGGACTTATGTCTGCTCTATACAGTCTTCATCCACTCCTGGATGATCTACACCTTCTCCGTCGTAGCCTGAACCATCTTTGGTCCTACAAGTGCCGACTCCCCAGGGTCAGTCCAGCACAGAGGTGATCTGCAAGGTCGGCCGTACAGTGCCTCGTAAGGGGCCATCCTGATGGTGGAGTGGTAACTATTGTTGTACGCAAACTCCACCAAGGGTAAGTGATCCTCCCAGTTGTGACCAAAGTCAAGGACACATGCACGGAGCATGTCCTTGAGATTCTGGATGGTCCTCTCAGTCTGATCGTCCGTCTGAGGATGGAAGGTGGTGCTCAGACGTAACTGCATCCCAAAAGCCTCCTATAACCCCTTCCAAAGCCGAGAAGTGAATCGAGCATCACGATCAGAAATGATAGCCGATGGCACACTGTGAAGTCATACGATCTTCTGAAAGTTGATGCGTCCCAAGATCTCTACTGAGCCCTGCTCTCTGATCGGTAGGAAGTGGCCCGACTTGGTGAGTCGGTCGACAATCACCCAGATAGAGTCTTTCCCTCTAGATGTATGTGGAATCCCTATCAAAAAATCCATGGATATCCTGTCCCACTTCCACTCCAGGACCTCTAAGGGATGAACCAAGCCCGATGGCACCTGGTGCTCCGCCTTCACTTGCTGACATGTGAGGCATCGTTAAACAAACTCTGCTACAGCCTTCTTCATACCCGACCACCAGTGCTGTCGTCTGAGGTCCTGGTACATCTTCTCCACTTTTGGATGTACCGCTAGAGGGGAAGTGTGAAACTCCCTCATCACTTCCTCCTGTAGTGTAACTGGTACCATAGTATGTCCCCTGAAGAGGATGACATGCTCCCCCTCCTTTAGAAAATCTATCAGGTGCCTGCCCTATGGATATCTGAGCACGTCGTGTCTCATAGTCGGCGTCCCCACGTTGTGCCTCTCTGACTCACTGAAGGAGTGGAGGAGTGACTATGAGAGACTGTTGAAAGGATGCTTCATCTCCATCCACAAAGGATATTTGCAACGTGGCCAGCTACTCTGTCACCTCTCTTAGTTTCTGAATTCCCGATCTCCTGCTGAGAGCATTATCTACCAAATTCCACTTTCCAGGAGTATAGACTATCTCAAAGTCATAGTCCTGGAGGAACTCGATCCATCGCCGTTGTCTTAGGTTCAGGTCCTTCTGCGAGAAGATGTACCTGAGACTCTGGTGGTCAGAGTATACTGTAAAGCGCTTGCCCATCAGATAGTGTCACCACATCTTCAAGGCGAAGACCACTGATGCTAACTCCAGATCATGGGTAGCGTAGTTCTTCTCATGATGTCTCAGCTGCTACGAACCATAAGCGATCACTGCTCTCTCCTGCATCTGGACACACTCGAGTACGATCTCTAATGCGTCTTAGTAAACTACGTACCCTACGCCCTCCTCCGGTAGCCTCAAGATGGGTACACTGTTCAATCTCTACCTCAGCTCCTGAAAGATCTTCTAGAATTTTTCTGACCACATGAAGGGTTTCCCCTTCTTTGTTAAGGCTGAAAGCGATGCTGCAACTCTGGAGAAGTCTGGCACAAATCTCCGATAGTACCCAGCCAGACCTAGGAAACTCCGTACCTCCGTCATGCTCCTGGGTGGATCCCAAGCAAGTACTTATTCGATCTTCGCTGGATCCACTGCAACTCCCGCCTCCAAGATGACGTGTCCCAGAAATTGGACCTCTCGAATCCAAAACTGGCACTTTAAGAGCTTACCATAAAGCTGGTGATCTCGGAGTGTATCCAGTACAACCCGCAAGTGGTAGGCGTGCTCCTCCTCAGTAGTCGAGTATATCAGTATGTCTTCAATGAAGACTATGACAAATCGATCGAGGTAAGGCTATAAGATACTATTCATGAGACTCGTGAACACTGCTAGAGTGTTGGTTACACCAAAGGGCATAACCAAGAAATCATAGTGGCCATAACGACACTTGAAGGCCGTCCTCTGCACATCCTCGTCTCAAACTCTGAGCTGGTGATATCCTGGCCTAAGGTCTATCTTTGAGAACCATCGTGCTCCCTTGAGATGATCAAAGAGGTCGTCAATCCTAAAAAGTGGGTACTTGTTCTTCACGGTCACCTGATTCAGGCGACGGTAGTCGACACATAGTCCCAATCTCCCATCCGCCTTCTTAGCGAACAAAATCGAAGAAGCCCAGGGTGAAACACTGGGTCGGATGAATCCCTTTCCAAGAAAGTCCTCCAGTTGTACCTACAGCTCACGAAGCTCAGCGGGAGCCATCCGATATGCTGGAGTAGATATTGGTGTTGTCCCAGGGTACAGGTCAATATAGAATTCTACCTCTATATGAGGAGGTAGTCCTGGAACGTCGTCAGGAAAAACGTCTGCATACTGATCCACCACAATAGGAAAACTCAGACTTTGCACATCAATTGCTCCAAGGATGAGACTAGCCAACTGATGTGTGATTAGCTTCCCTCTCCTCTGTGAAAGTCCATCCTGTGCTGCAAAGGATCCCTTCTCACCAGTGAAGGTAAACCTTCTCCCATCTGTGTGGACACACCGCACTTTGTGCCTAATACAGTCGATCTGAGCATGGACTGTAGACAACCAGTCCATACCCAAGATGACGTCGTAAGGCCTCGATGCCGCTACAAGAATATCTCAGCTGAATCTCTTGCCTCCTAGAGTAATCTCACACTGTCGGCACTAGTGCGTAATCGTTGAGTCTTCTCCCATAGGATTCTCTAATCGTAAGGATAGAGCCAATGGCTCCGTCGGAATCTCCGAGCTCCGAACAATGGCAGCGGCAATGAAAGAATGACTCACACCTGTGTCTATAAGTACTGCAGCAAGGTTGGAGTAGACATAGATAGTACCTCGAATCATCTCAGGTGCGTCGTGGTTATAAGCCTCCACTGCCTGGAGCTGAGCCTGCCTCTGTCCACTAGCTCCCTGTGGTCGGGGTGGACCTCCTAGTGGTGGTGGTGGTAGAGCCTCAAAACGCCGCCCACCACCCGCTGCTCGGCTAGCTCCTTTTCCTCGTCCGCCTGCTCCTTTCAGACGACCATGTTTGAACCTTGCCTATTCCTAGGAGGTCCCTCCATTATCTTCTGCTCATCTGAATGGTAGGTCGGGCAGTCTTGATCCATGTGACCCTGCTCACCGCATGCATAGCACTGCCTGCTCCTCGCATAGTTGGCTCTGTTTTAGGTGCCCCGCACAACCAAACTTGAATCCTGAGGTCGCTCTCCTGATGGCCTAGTCTTCTTGGACCACCATGACATCTACCTACTACTAGCTTTAGAAGAATCTGCTATGTGATTCCCTGCGGTGGGTCTCACTGCGGGTGTTGGCTCAGTGAAAAAGTTCTCTACAAGAAGGGATCACTCCAGCACTCCCGCATGTGTCAGAATGTTGAGGGTGATCATTAAATCCCTAGTCTTGTGCCTCAGTCCCTACTCAAAGGTATTGACCCTAAATAATGGGTCTTGTACCATGTCTGTGGAGTAGCGCGAGAGGTCAGTAAACCTCGCTGAGTACTGAGCTACTGTCATGTTGCCCTGCCGCTGGTGAAGTAACTCCTGAATCTGCACCACACGAAGGGTGGCTAGAACAAACTCCGAGCAGAAGAGACTCTCAAAGTCTTTCCAAAGTAGAGATTCCTCTTCATGCACCTAGAGAATCAGGCTCCACCATCTACCTGCTGCTGCGTGCAGGAGACTCGCGGCAAGGATCACCATAAGTTCGGCTGGTGTCCATACCAATCTGAAGACTCTGACGATAGCCTCTAGCCAATCCTTGGTTGCCTGAGGTTTCGTCTCTCCGTGGAACCTGGGTGGCCTCTGTCACTGAAACTCATGAAACACACTCAGAAAACATGCACTCTCTACTACTGGGGCTGGTAGTATCAGTGGCTTAGCGGGTAGTGGTACCGCTGGTGCCTCCGCTGTGATGGGGCCCTGCACCGAGGCCTCGTCGCTCGGTGGGCTGCCATCTCATACACGACTTAGAACCCTAGATGGCTGCCTTTGTGGGGCTATCCTGAAAAGAAACAGGTGTTCCATGGTCAAAACAGTATACCTGGTGAGCTGACACAAAGTAATTACAAATAAAACTTTTGAAACACACACGCAATCAGTGTTTTCGTGCACTGAGTTGGAAATCAGGGGTCATGGTCCTGGTGTATGGATACGTCGGTCGCCGCACCAACACTGGACTCCCTGGACTGAAAGCCACACTCAATACTCTTAACACTATTGCTTCACAGAAAGGAATGATCAGAGTCTTGAGTTCTATGGAAGAACCGACTCCTCTGATACCAATTTGTCACGACCCATCCTCGGGGCCCGTGTCGTGACAACCCCAAGCCTGCCTTCCCTAGGCCAGGGGCTGGTGACTAGCACCAAAGGCGTAAATCCTGATAAAAATGGAAGGCATTGCCTTTATGATAGTAAACAAACACAACAGAGTACTCAAGATAAAGTAAGCACAAAGTAATACTGAATACAAAGTAATTGCTGAAAGGTAAATAGGCCAGAATACAAACCCAACTGAAAGGTACAGTACATCTGAAAGTCTAGTATAACAGCAGAAAAGTAAAACAGAAACCACTAAGTCATCCTCCAAAAATCCCACCTGAAGGGTGGGTATAGATGATTTGATCAGCACCTCGGGTCCGTTCATCCGCTCCGTGTATATATCACCAAGTGGTCCACCTTTGGGTACTGTCCAGCTCTACAAGCCTCTACCACGATCAGCGTTGTCCGTTGTCTGGATCCAACACCACGTAGTGTGGGAATTACTTGTACAGGGGTGAGTATAATGATACTCAGTAGGGACCCCAAGACCCCCTAAGGTCTCCCAGAATCCATGAAGGATAAACCACAAATAAAAGATTCAATCACGAAGTATCAACCATCTCTACTTAGGTATATTCCCATACATATACCTAAGTCATAAATCCTAGTTCGGCTCCAACTCTCAAGCCCAAGTACAACCCAGTCCACACAGGAAAGAAGTTAATCACATCGATGATAATGATTTAAAGTCAAGACTCATCTCACACAGGTATATAACTTTCGTAAGGTGATAGAGATGATCATATGTAATCATTTATTCATCTAAGATGGCAAACCCACGTATGATACTAGTCCAGCTAAGGTGTCAGACCCACGTATGATACTAGACCAACTACTCTATCGTACCCACGTAGGATACTAGAACATAATTCAAACTGTCAGACCCACATAGGATACAAGAATAGTAATCATTTCTGTCAAACCCACAGAGGATTCCAGTACAGTAGTCGTCGTTTCTGAACCCACAGAGAATTCTGGTACGGTAGTCGTCGTCTTTGTACCCACAGAGGATTCTAGTACGGTAGTCATCATCGCCGAACCCACGGAGGATTACAGTACTGTAGTTGTTGTCGTCGAACCCACGGAGGATTCCAGTACAGTAGTCGTCGTCACCGAACCCACGGAGGATTCCAGTACGGTAGTCGTTGCAGTCGCAGCCAGCTCTAGGGTTCCCGCACACAGCATGCTCGATTCTGGGAGGGTTCGCTCCTTGAGAAAAGGGCTCGATACATCAACTATCACGAATTACAGAGTTTATGTATCCCGAAGTTTCATCTCATCAAAAATAACCCAATGCGACAGACGACGCGTCAATCAGACGCCCGATCTGAGAGTTATTAGCATTTTCGCTCCGGGGGGGCCTGGTTGGAAATACACTCATTCCAAACCTGGACATCTTCCAAATTTGACCAAAACTTACTTAGATTATCGCAAAAGTACCGCTTCTTCGCAAGGATCCTAGTGCCGCAGACGGCGCGTCGATCGGTCGCGCGGTCTTAAAGTTATTCACATTTAAGTTAAAACAGGCTCGGCCCGTTAAGCCCAGTGGGCCAACGGGTCGGGTCAACCCGATTTTGGTGGGTCTAACCTGGCAGAGGGTCGGACCAGCCCGATGAATCGCGCAGCCCAGCCTGAGGGGAACGGCCCAGCCCAAGGGAGCGCGGTCCGGCCCAAGGGGGCGCGGCCCGGCCTGGACCGGCTCGGCTGGCTGGACGAACGGTCCGAGGGGTGCCCCCCCCCCCTTTCCCGAACTGGCGGCGCCAAGCGATGTCGCCCTCCTGTCCGGCCGGATGAATCCATTCGGTCTTCCCGGCACAAGCGGCCCGCTCTAGCAGGCCGCGGTCCTGGTGCACGGCACCTCTGAGTTTCGCAGCTCCTTCACCCGGTCGGCTGACGAGCCGACAGTTTCGTTGTTGAAGCGGCCCGCAGAATGCGGGCCGTGGTCCACCGCAGCACGATGCCCCTTATGGCTCCGTAGTCTTTTTTCGACCCGACCAGCTTTAGCTGGCCGGTTCTCCTTCGGTCGAGCGGCCCGCGGTTGCGGGCCGCGGTTCCTCCGCATGCGTCCGGTGCGCGGCTGGCGCCTTCGATCATCTCTCATTACCATTTCGAATTAAAAATCAAGAACAACGGAGGTTCATCGGGCCGTGTTCGTTTGGCCCATTCCCTCTACGTTAGGCGGTAACATATGGCCAAGGTTATTCCAAAAAAACCAACAAAGAACGGGGTATAAATTATTCACTTAAAATTGTACAAACCCCTACCTCAAAATTGACATCGCACACCGTCGAGCTGCGGAAGATGAGCGTCGCGGTAGTCGGGCATCACGGAAGAACGGTTTCGTCCCACCAACGTTGGAGGAGGAGGAGGTATGAGAAGTCGTGGAGCGTTCTTCGACAGAGGTGTTCTTCATCGGGAGAAGAACACTTTTCTTTTCTAATCCTCCAGAGGTTCCACTCCAAAATATTTTTCAGGAAAATATTATATTAAGGATCCCCCTAATTTAATAAACTTTCCATGAATTTTCAAAACGATTCAAATCTTCCAAAAGTAATTAATTAATTTGTGGAGTTCAAAATAATTAATTCAAGGTTTTGTCATATTAATGACCAAGTGGAAGGTGGAGAGTTTAACAATTAAAGAGGGGAGTTGTCAAGAATTTAACAAGGGGGTTTAAGGGAGTTTAGGGGGAGTTATGGGGAGATGAATTGATTTGGCTCATGTGGGCCCCACCTCACAAATATCCTCTCATGGGAGGTTATGTGGGTGGGGGACCCACCTTTATCTCCCCTTGAGAGGAATTAACCAACTTCCATAAATAAAATTGTGTTCCACAAATTTTATTTATTATATTCTAAATTCCCAAATATTAACTCTCAACCCACATAAAACGCAACTGTGGTAAAGGTCCCCTTAAGCGAATACTGGCACTGTGAGTTCATCGGTGTCCTTGGATTTTAATTCCGAGCACTGGTTCAAAAGATATAAAAACTCGCACGTACGTTTACTGAACGTACCAGAACAAAACTTCAGAAATTGATTTTGGGCACACCGAGTCTCGGAATCAGGTTTCGTTAGAAACCAAAAACTCGTAAAATTCTAAAGTATTTAAAAAAAAATCCTTGAAATTTCTGGGTCTTCACAGGTGTCCACCTATATAATAGCGGTGGCTCTGGTTGGCCGATTCTCAAAATGATTCATCTACTAAACTCCAAAAAATTATGTTTTTATTAAAAAATTAACACATATATTGGAACACTCCAAGAATTTACAAATAGATTTATTATAGAATGCATGGATCACTGAGTCTCTACAAACACCACTTTTTTATAACTTATCCAAGTAAACATAAGTTTGTCACATCTATGATGTGAATTTCAAAAATCTGACATACACGGTTGCGATGAGTAAGTTATTTGGAGTCCAATAAGAAAAACTTATTTTTTTGTGAATAGAAACCTACCATTATGAATAATAACATAACCTTATGTATAGTGATAAACCCTAATTAATAGTATCCTTAACTATTATATTATATAAATAATATTCAAGTTGGAGTATGATATACCTATTTTTGGAATAAGTAAATAAATATTTTAAAACTGTTTTTTAGAATAAATTATGATTTTAATTAAATATTAACTTAATAATATTTAGAAAACTATTTTTGAAAAATGGACTTCATTTTTGGATTCTACATGTTGAAAAATGGTTGGTGTGAATTTTTGGTATTTTTTTGAAATACTTGAATTTTTTATGAATAGTGAAACACCATAATTTACAAAATAAGCTAAATACACTAATTATAGAGTGATATATAATGTTCTACTGATGTAAGCCCAAATTATTCGGATTCACATGATAAAATTACTATTCATGGCCATAGAAGACTCGCTATTCCTTGTCTTGTGGAGAAATAATAAATTAATTAATATAAAATTGAGAAATCCCCTCTCCCCTCCACTATAAAAATCCTCCATCACTCATTCTTCTCTTCACTCCTCTAAAGCCTTTTGTATTCTCCAAATTCTATCCAAATAAGCTCCAAACCTTCTCTCCCACGTCCATCAATCCTTGGTCTCATAAAAAATCCAAAAACTCTCCCTTAAAGAGGCTCTCAAAGAAGTTTGGTTCAAGAGGTAAATTCCTCTTTTCAATTATTTGTCTTTATTTTCAAGTTCATTTGTTTTATTTTTATATTATTACCTATCCTTATCCAAATTTTGTGATGACTCCATTACCTTACATGTACTGGAATTTTGTCATGATAGTGGAATAAGTTATCATTATCTCTTCATTTTACCTTATTTTATACTAGTAGCAAGAACACCATTCGAGATGTGTCAATTTACCACAATCAAGGATGATGGGATTTCAATTTCTATTATCATTATCAATTATGGTCATGAAACCATTATTGTTATTGTTGAACCAGATTATTATATATATAATATAACCTATTTAAGGTTTTGTAATCCCTTTGTACAAATTTTATTAAGTTATAATGAAAAATGATTTCGTTCTAATCAAACCCCACAAATTTACTGAAATAGTTATCATTAAATTTATATATAATAATTCATCCTCATACCATGTAACCAAATTATATAAATGACCAATAACACTTATATATGATCATAAATAATATTCTAATTCAATTTTGTAGATTTACATCCATTCCACATGAACTCCATTACTTAAGAAAAAGTGAACCGATTGTGAAAATAAAGAAAACGAACACTACAGAACGACGAAATTAAATATAATAACTTATCAAGAAGGGCATAAAATAACTAAAAAATAATTATGATAAACTAAATATCTATCTAATAGGTTCTGAAATAAGTTATAAATAAGTCTAATTTCATATTCCATGACCTTAAGTTCAAGAGCGGAACACATTCAGACTTAAGGTAAGGGGTTTCTTTATCTCACTTCCATTTTTGTGACGTTTCTCGTATTCACTACTAATAATTGTGTATGGTGTATGAATAATTACCATTGATGTAACATATCATGAATATTTTTATTTTTATTTTATTCTATGTATCATTTTAACATTATTAATTTTGGGGCATACGAATCAATTTATTACAAAGTGGTAAGGGTTTTTTCACCTGAACCTCCATTTTCATTCGGGTTACTTTTATTGTCTAATTACCTCAATGAAAATATTGTGTATTATTATGTGCTCCTAATAAATTCTGTGTAAGTGTTATATATATTTTCACCAACCAGAATCATTCCTTATTTTATGGATAGCTACATGTCTTAAAATGAACTTTCAAAATTGTTTCTGAAATACAAACCTGATTCAAGGGATATTTTCAAATTCTTACCCATTTTCAAGTGTACTCAAAAATAAGTTTTAATCCACCATTATTTTTATAAAAACACTCATTTTATCATGAAAAATGATCTTTTAAAATTTTTTGATTTAATAGAACAAATGTGGCTTTCCAATTTTAAATTCTCATTAATACTTTCCTTAAAATGCTCTAAAATGTTTTATTTATAAAGAATCTTAAGAACTCTTTTTACAATATTTCACTTTAATGGGACATCATTTATGCCTAAAATATAATTTAAATGTACTGGTATTTTATTTTATGGGATATTAATGTTTAAAATATAATTTCATGGAAAATATAAATGATTTTCCAAAAGAAATCTTCTTTCAAAAGTAAAAAGGATTTTTCTCATCTCTCATTAACTTTTATGAGATATATGCCTTCTCACCATGTATTTATTTCTTATGGTGTATTTACTTCCCTTTGGTATATTATATCAAAAGTCTCCTTTTTTTCATGATATTCTAAGGTATTATGATTTGAATGTTTCAAGGTGGTATGGGACACTTTGGGATGTTTAAGGATTATTTTCTCAAGAATTTTTCAATGGTATCATTTATAAATATATTCATCTATGTAAAAACCCTTTGTTGAATGTTGTACTTAATATATTTTTATCTACTATGATATCATCTAAAATATTTTGTTGAAGGTTTTCTAGTTATTCTGACTATAAATGTTTTATTTTGATATCATTCACTGTATTATTCCGAATGGTTCGTGTTTATTTTCAATGATTGGGGAATGTTATTTACATTTTATATTTTAGTTTAAATATGAATGTATATTTTGATTATTTTCACCCCTTTCATATTAGGAATGCATTGGACATTGTAAGTGGCAATTGGGGCCCACTATATCCCCTCTTTTCATCGGTGGGTCTCAGGAGACAAACTACGGTCTTGGCACAAGGCCTTGAAAAAATGATTATTTATGGTCTTGGCACAAGGCCTTGACAAGATGGTTATGTTTTCCCGCATTATTCATTCCATCAATATGAAAATAGAATTTATGGTTCATGTGGTTATTCAACTAGTATAATAACCATGATTAAGTTTTATTATGGCATTACTTACTCAGCTCTTATTCCTACCGTAATGTGTTAAAGTTTTTGTTAAAGGCATATGTTTTCATGTATTCAACATACCTAATGTTTATGTTATGATATCTTTCACTGTATTTCTTACCCTTACTGAGAATTTGAGCTCACCCCTTTCATTTTTTTTCCTCCCCAGGTTAATAAAAAGATATCATTTATTTAGTTTTCAAGGATACAGTTTATCAGCTTTTGTTATGTATAATATTTTGTTTCATTTCAAAATGTAAAATGGGTTCCATGTATATATCTAGTTTCTTCAAGACTACTAAACTGATCAGTCCTTCAGGATGATTATTCCTTATTTATATACCAATGTAATAAAATAAGGCATTGACTCTGGGAAACTGGGGTCAGGTCCTTACATTTGGTATCAAAGGAAGTTTAATAGAAACCTTGGGAACTAGATTTAGAAAACATAGGTTAGGGAACAAAGCCCTAAGATGGTCTTTGAGTATAAAAAAAAGAACATCCTAGAATTTTAGTAAGTAATATTTTATTTTTATCTTTCTAGAAAATAAATCCCTATTTGGCTATAAACAAGTAGAGGTGGCTCTAGCATAGATGTACCTAGGAGTAAAAACTCTGACAAGGAGTTTTGGGCTTGACCCGGGGTATCCTGGTAAATGACAATGGGTCTTTCTGCACTCTTTCTTTGACACTCCTAGGGGATATGATTAGGATAATTCACATTTTATTTACCCACCATTGTGAGTTAATTATATCCCCAAAGTAACCAAAATATATGGTTCTAGGATTTATGATGCATAAATTTATGATATGTGTTATACCATGTTTAGAGTTATAATGAGTTAATAATTTTATGATATAATATATAATATGTAATTTATTAGATATGGTGCCTAGCAGAAGGAATGATAACTTCACCAATGCATAGGATGAAAAGAGTAAGAGGGATCATATCTCTAATGGTATTAATCCATATTTTCAAAGGAATATTGCCTCCCATGTATCCTCATCACATGATGAAATAATATCATGTGTTAACAAGGTATGTAAAGACTTATATGAGTCCTATGTATTTTAAGGGAAGAAAAAGAATAAGAGGATGGTAGAGAGATACGGGGATAAAGGGAAGAAGGGAAAGAAGTGTTTTCCTACATTTGATAATTGTGGAAAGAATCACCCTGGTAAATTATTGAAGGGAATGGGTGTTTGATACAAGTGTGGAGAAAAAGGACACCAAGTTCAGGATTTCAAGGGTAAGAAAATGGTTTCTAATATACAATGATTAAATTTCAAGGAGATGGGACACTATGAGAATCAATGTCCCAATTATTAAAGGAATATACCCCAAATGATGATTTTGGATAATGAGCAAGTTATGATGCTATCAGAGACTAAGTAGATTGATTAATATGCCTAGTCAACAATCATGCCATTTTTATATTTTATCAGTAATGTACTGGTTGTATGAATTATAAGATATATAGGGATTGTATTGTAGTACTCTTTCATTAAGGATTTGATGTCATATGATAAATGGTACAAAGGAAAAGTGATTCAGTGTAAAGTTAAACTTTTTAGAAAAAAACATGATTGAGGGAAATAAAACCCTTAATATGTATCTGATGTTGAGATAATGATGAAGAAATAATTGATTCAAATAAGTATTGACTACCTTGGAACTGATTATTGACTTTTCTAGAAGTGGTCTATGCTATCATCAATGAAGTTTACATCGCTTTTGGATTTAAATAATATATCCAATAACATGTATCTTACCAAAGAAATATGGAAGAATGTATGTCTCCAATATGGTTTTTACCATAATTCAAGTTATTACGATATTTCAAGAGGATATGTGATGAAGTTATTCACATGTTTGGAATGTGAATTTTAGATCTACTTCATGTCGATTGAGGGTTAATGATAAGTTCATCTTGGAAATTTAGGGGACTTCATTATAATGTGTTAAATAATTATATTTTGGAATTTTTTTAACCATTTATTAAATGGTTTAATTTTATAATTGTATGATATTTTAGAGGTTAATGTATTGCTTCACCAAATGGCATAACCCATGCTATGTGATGAGGTATAGAAAGTTAAACTACAATAAAAGGATGAGTTTATAAGTAGAAATGTATATTTATACTCTTATAGAATGGAATAATTTCTCAACTCAAAGAAAATTGTCTTAAATAAAAAAATCCTATTATCATAATCATTGATAATATCGATGAATTTTTTTTTTTAGTTTATAGTTTTGTAGTAATCAAAACTCATCTAAATATGTCCTCTATCATATTCTATTAGAACTTCATAGTTATATTTTTCTTCTAGTCCAACTTTTTTTCATCCAACTAATGTCACCTCATTTGAAATCATACTTTTTGGGGTGACCACCTCATATCCATTAACATTTTTTTAATATTATATCTTATTAACCCTATTTTCTATGTGGGTTTACCTAAAGGAATTTTCAAGTATCAACCATTAAATTTCGAAGTTCAAATTCAAATTTTGAGGACAAAATTTTTGTAAGGAGGGGATAATGTAACACCCCAAGAATTTACAAATAGATTTATTATATAATGCATGGATCACTGAGTCTCTACGAACACCACTTTGTTATAACCTATCCTGTTAAACATAATTTTTTCACTTCTGTGATGTGAATTTCAAAAATCTAATATACACGGTTGTGATGAGTAAGTTATTTGCAGTCTGATAAGAAAAACTTATTTTTTTGGTGAATAGTAACCTGCCCTTATGAATAGTAACATACCCTTATGAATAGTGATATACCCTAATAAATATTAACCTTACCTATGATAGTATATAAATAATATTCAGGTTGGAGTACGATATACCTATTGATAAATACTCTCTCCCCTCAACTATAAAAATCCTTTATCACTCCCTCTTCTCTTCACTCCTCTCAAGCCTTGGGCCTTCTCCAAATTCTATCCAAATATCCTCCCAACCTCTTCTCCCACTTCTAGAAAGCCTTAGTCTCATAAAAAGGCCAAAACCTCTCCCTTAAATAGGCTCTCAAGGAAGTTTGGTTCAAGAGGTAAATTCCTCTTTCAATTCTTTGACTTTCCTTTCAAGTTCATTTGTTTTATTTTTCTATTATTACCTCTCCTTATCCAAATGTTATGATGACTCCAATACATTACATGTACTGTAATTTTGTCATGATAGTGGAATAATTTATCATCATCTTTTTCTTTTACCTTATTATATACTAGTAGCAAGAACACCATCCGAGATGTGTCAATTTACAACATTCAAGGACGACAGGCTTTCGATTTTTTTTTATCATTCTCAATTCTGATCATGAAACCATTCTTGTTATTATTGAACTAGATTATTATATATTTAATATACCCTATGTAAGGTTATTTAATCACTTTGTACAAATTTTATTAAGTTATAAATAAAAATGAGATCGTTGTAATCAAAACCCACAAATTAAGTGAAATAGTTATCATTAAAGTTCTATATAATAATTCATCCTCATTCCATGTAAAAAAATTATATAAATGACCAAAAAAACCTATAGATGATCAGAAATAATATTATAATTCAATTATAAAGATTTAAATCCATTCCACGTGAACTCCATTACTTAAGAAAAAGTGAACTGATTATGAAAATAAAGAAAACGAACACTGCAGAACGACGAAATTACATATAATAACTTATCAAGAATGGAATAAATGTACTAAATAGAATTATGATAAACTAAATACCTATCTAATAGGTTCTAAAATAAGTTATTAATAAATCTAATTTCATATTCCAAGACCTTAAGTTCAAGAGCGGAACACATTCATACTTAAGGTAAGGAGTTTCTTTATCTCACTTCCATTTTTGTGAGGTTTCCCATATTCACTACTAATACTTGTGTATGATGTATGTATAATTACCGTTGATGTAACATATCATGAATATATTTATTTTCATGGTATTAAATGTATAATTTTAATATTATTAATTTTGGGTAATACAAATCGATTGATTACAAAGTGGTAAGGGTATTTTCACTTGAACCTCTATTTTCATTTGGGTTACTTTTATTATCTAATTACCTCAATCAAACTATTGAGTATTATTATGTACTCCTCATAAATTATGTGTGAGTGTTATATATATGTTCAAAAACCATAATCATTCCTTCTTTTATGTATATTTACATGTTTTAAATGGAACATTCAAAATTGTTTCTGAAATACAAACCTGATTCAAGGGATATTTTCAAATTCTTACCCTTTTTCATGTGTACTCAAAAATATATTTTAATCCACCATTATTTTTATAAAAACATTAATTTTATCATGAAATTTTATCTTGGATAATTTCTGGATTTAAGAGAACAAATGTGTCTTTCCACTTTAAAATTCTCTTTAATACTTTCCTTAAAATGCTCTAAACTGTTTTATTTATAAAGAATCTTAAGAACTCATTTTACATTATTTCACTTCAGTGGGACATAATTTAAGCCTAAAATATAATTTAAATGTCCTAGTGTTTTATTTTATGGGATATTCATGTTTAAAATATTATTTCATGGAAAATATAAATGATCTTCCTAAAGGAATCTTCTTTCAAAAGTAAAACAGATTTTTTCCCATCTCTCGTTAACTTTTATGAGATATATGCCTTATTCACAAGATATTTATTTATTGTGGTGTATGTAATGACCTTTGGTATATCATTTCAAGAGTCTCATTTTTTTCATGATATTCTAAGGGATTATGATTTGAATGTTTCAAGGTGGTATGGGACACTTTGGAATGTTTAAGGATTATTTCCTCAAGAATTTGTCAATAGTCTCATTTATAAATATATTCATCTATGTCAACATCCTTAGTTTGATGTTGTACTTAATTGAGGTTTATCTATTATGATATCATCTAAAATATTTTGTTAAATGGTTTTTGGTTATTCTGACTATGTATGTTCTATTTTGATATCATTCACTGTATTATTCTGAATGGTTAGTGTTTATGTTTAATGATTGTGGAATGTTATTTACATTTCATACGTTAGTTTCAATATGAATTTATATTTTGATTATGTTCACCCATTTCATATGAGGAATGCATTGGAAATTGTAATTGGAGGGTGGGGCCCACTATATCCCCTCGTTGCATCGGTAGGTCTCATGAGACAAAATACGGTCTTGGCACAAGGCCTTGACAAAATGATTATTTATGGTCTTGGAACGAGGCCTTGAAGGTATAGTTATGTTTTCCTGCATTATGAATTCCCACATTATGAAAATATAATTTATGGTTCATGTGGTTATTCAACTATTAGAATACCCATGATTATGTTTTATTATGGAATTATTTACTCAGCTCTTATTCCTTCCATAATGTGTTCAAGATTTTTTTAAAGGCATATGTTTTTATGTATTCAACATGCCTAATGTTTATGTTATGATATCTTCTGTTGTATTGATTAACCTTACTGAGAATTTGATATCACCCCTTTCATTTGTTTTTCCTTCCCCAGGTTAAGAATAAGAGATCATTTATTGATTTTTCAAGGATGCAGTTTATCAGCTTTTGTTATGTATCATATTTTGTTTCATTTCAAAATGTAAAATGGGTTCCATGTATGTATCTAGTTTCTTCAAGAATACTAATATGATCAGTACTTTAGTATGTGTATTCCTTGTTTATATACCAATGTAATCGAATAAGGCATTGGATTCAGGCAACTGGGGTCAGGTCCTTACATATATGGAAATTGGGTATTACATTAGTAGACATGGGCTAACCAACCATGTATCTTTTTTAGATTGGGATTATTGCGGAAATTCTAGGAGTCACTTGATAGAGTTTTATATATGATGAAAAGTCAAAAACAAAATAAGATGACGATGATGGACATAGACACAGAAATTTAGGTGGTTCAGGAAAAATACCTATACCCACATCGAGGCAGAACCACTTCACTAAAATCAGCAGCACAATCATAGGGAGATTTTAGTTTTTCACACATAGAGAAACTCTAGATCAAATGATCTAAAAATATATGACGAAGCATTATTCCACCAACTTCATAGTAAGTCTAATATGTTACAATGAATAGTGGTTGGAATTCCACACTACTAAATTGTTGCATCCACCTAAGTCCAAGATGATATAATGGCCAGTGGATAGAATTCCATGGAGTTATAGTATCATTTTCTCTAAATTTTGAGCTGATGCAGTAGTCATGCCGAAGTCTATACTAAGACACTTCCCTGTCGGTGTCTCTTGGTCAGCTCTACTATAGTCGGTCATAGTTTCTATAGTTCCCTAAAAATTGTGTCAAAGGAATTCATCCCTTGGTCCCATAGTGAAAGGACGTGTTGCCCCCTGCAACCCCCAACAATCTCACCACATAGCTCAACCCATGAGAGTTGTAGCCTGGTGTTGGTGTTCAGTATGGGACCCTAAAATTTATCCCATCATCATCTAAATAGATCAGTCTACATTAATATAAAAAGTCTTACCACCCATGTAAACTTGATCATGGGCTTATGACCCTTGTACCCTTGATCTTGGTCTTACCACCCATTTACCCCTATTATTTGGATAACATCTCATGTATTATTGGACATGGGATTACCTCTCATGTACCAATTTGAGATAATGAGATATGAAAATTTCCAATGCATTAGAGTGGTATATAGGACCCAACCATTAATTAATGAAAAAACATATAAATTTATACCAAGGGAATATGAAAACATTATTATTTCAAATAGAACTTAATTAACAAGTTGAAAAGTGATGGGTTTCTATAAAACTTTCCTAGAACATTTCATAATCCATCTAGAAAAATTAGGTGGATGGTAGTATACTGGCATGTTCTCTAATAACCTTAAAACATTTATGAGTGTTTACATAGATCAAAATCACTTTTATAAGAATAACACTTTGAATGGTAAAACATAATAATATATCAAGAGTGGGGTCATTGGATACTATAAGTTTAATACCACAAAATAAAGATACTATAAGGGAATTTATAGGTTAGTTCCTGAAAATTACTTTCTAAGGAAATAAATATTCTTAAAATTAATATGAAAATGGATGTGAAAACCTGAAAGTATTTTTAGAAAATTATTTTAACATGATTATAAAATATGATGTTATAGAAAATTTTAAAAAAATCATTTTTGAAAAATAGAAGTTAAAACTATTGCAATCATTTAATTTTAAAAAGAATATTCAACAATGGATAATATAAAATGACATAAATATTATCAAGATTAATTATATTGTGGAGTATAAAATGTATAATTGATAAAGGAAAAACATTTTCAATATTTTTAAATTACCTTTATTGAAACCTAGTATAACACCTTGAGATTTTAGAATACGGTTGTTTAAATTAATAATGTGTTCAATATATCTATCCAAATTAAATTTTAAACCAAAAAGAGATAATAAATATTAGATTAACATTAATAAAAAATAATAATATGAATAAAACCTCTAGTAAATAAAAATATTATAATAAACTAAAATTTCTTATGTTTAGGGAATAAATAATTAATATTATTTTATCATTATTTCTCAAATAAATTTTTAAAGTGTTAATAAATTAAATCAAAAAAATTTAAATGATTATTATGATAATATATGATATTATAATATATTATCTAATATTCTTGAAATTCTAAATTTATAGAAAATAATATTAAGTGTAGTTAATATTTAAAAACATTGATTTTCAATTAAAGTAGTTCTCCTGTTTATTTTGAATTTTCATTTAAAATATAAATTATTAAATTTTAGATTTTGAATTTAAAAATATTAAATTCATTTTTTCATTAAGAATAAAAATATTAACTTAAGATAAATTTTTAAATGTTTTTTGAAATAGTTTATTTTTAGGTAAATAGTGAATACATAATTTTTACAAAAACTACAACTTCCTAATTATATAAGAAAGACCGTGAATTTTAAAAACCTTATAATTAATTATATATGGGTTTATTATGTAAAAATATTCATTCATAAATACCATTCTTAATTTATAAATCTTTTTTTTATCATTTAAGGATACATAAGTAATATTTTCAAATAAAAAAGGTTTTTGGTCTTTCCATTTAATAAAATATTATTTTAGAAAAATTTTGTTTTGGTTGGTTTCGAAATCAATTTAAATATTATTTTTTATAATAAACCAATTAATATCAGGAAAATAAAATATATTTATATTTTTATCCTACATATAAATGTTAATCTTAAAATACAATTTTTCTAAAATTGGGTTTTTATTCATTACATCTGTTGTTGTAAAAATTATTTTTTCTTACAAATATAAATTTTATCTGATAAAATGGATTTAATATTTGGAATCATTATGTAAAAATTAGATAATATTTTCCATTTTATTTTATACATTAAAATTAAATAACTTAGGTAAAAATTAGTTTTCAAGGTAAAACCAAAAATGATAAAAGTGAAAATTCTAAGAATAAATAATTCAAAAAAAATGTTTAAAAAATGTGTGAAAATGAACATTTGAGGTATTATATATCTTATTTAATACCCTAATCCATTATTTTCTTCTTTGTGTTTTTTTCATATGAAACATGTGATCTCTTTATTTTAAGTTGAAATATTTACAAACATTTCATTCTCACCACTTATAAAAGGGGCCTATCAAAACCAATTCAAGACCACTCAATGAATTAGGTTTCCTCTTGAATAAATTATATTTTTCCTTCCCTTGTAATTATTTTAATTTTTCTTAATCCTCTTTTCACAAGATATTGGCTTAATACCTCCATTTATGAGGAATCCTATAAGGAAAATGCAAAGATTTCAACATGAGAACTAATTTTTTATAACTTATTTTATTTATTAATTTAAAAAACCTATTTTTCTGATTCATATATAATGAAATAAGTATTTTTTGTTTGCATAATTTTATTATTATAAGGGAATAACTATTAACTACCTCTTCCTTTTTCTATTATGAATAATGAAACTATCATTCGTGGGTTGTGTAGATTACCACCTCCACAAAGTAATGACTTCCTTTTTTCACCACCACCTACCATCACTGATTATAAGTGTGAAATTAAATATAAAATATTTAATATGTAATATAATTATGATTTATAAGAGAAAAAACATTATACACCTTCTTTCCCTCTTATTCTTTGTGAAAATAATATTTTAATTGTGCATTGTAGAGACTACAACATCTATTAATTAATGTGTCTCGTTTTTTATCTATTTTACTTATTATTTATTAACACCTATTAAAATATCATTAACTGCCTTAACATTATCTATAAAATATCATTATTCTTCTTTAATAATGATATTATTTCAAAATTAACCACTTTCATAATCATAATCATCCATTAATTATGGTATATCCATGTTTGAGACGGTCTAACCTTCTACTTGAACAATACTATAAAATAATATCATAGATCCTGATGGGAACATGATTATTGATGATATATGATATAAATAATTAAATAATGATTTTATTTTAGTTTTGGAGTGTTAATGTTAATATTAAACTCATTAATTAAGATCTTAGTTTCCATTCATTAAAAATTACTGAAACATACTCATTATCGATTTCATATTTAAGGATTGTTAAAAAATATCCATAGAATAAAATTATAAAATTATAAATAATTATAAATAATAAATTTCAGTACCTTTTATGATATTATAATGATGAAAATTATGATAAGAATTATTACCAACACTAATATTAGAAAACTAGTTCAAAATTATCAACATTTCTCACACTTGATTTTGAAAATAGATAATAATAAACTAAAATAAATGTCAATAATATTTATAAATAATGTTTATAAAATGTTATACATATGAATAAGGTTATAAAATATGTTATTAAAATAGTTATTTTTTTATAAATTATATTTAATCACTTTAGTTGAATTAATAAATTAATGTAAGGGGGTTCTTTGTCTCAAATTTAATTTTAGGAGAAATGTTTATTTTTGTAAACCATGACTTATTTGGTGTAGTGTTATTACTACATAATGAATTTATTTTACCATATTCATGTAATTAATGGGGTTTTAAGGGAGATGTTTTATTCTTTATTTAAGTGGAATTTGATTCAAAGGATATCATGGTTGTTAGGTTTTTTTTTTAAATCAACTCCATTCATTGAGTTAAAATACTTATTCTTTAACTTATTTATTTCGTTTTTGGTTTCTACCACCCCAAGATTTTATTTCATGGTACATTCCATTCCACACTGGTGAAAATGATACTTTATATTTGAATATTTCTCCTTGATGAATTTCTTCCTCATATAAAGTATATCTTTATTGAGAATAATTTCTATCTTCTTTAATGATGGTTTCTCCTCCATGTCTATATTTTTCCATTCTCACTAATGATTTACTTTATATTTGGAAACCAACATACTTTTTATCTTATGTGAACTTCATCTTTCCCATATCCTCTTTGAAAATGTATGTTTTAATAACCCTTTTTATAATGTAAGTTTTCAACAATGTCATTTTAATGGTTTTCCATCCTTTAAAAACAAATGTTTCATCTTCCTCACCACATTATCATTAGAAATGATTTCTGTATTTGTAGAGCTCTATTATTGATGATTTTTTTTAAATTAAATGGTTTTAAAAGGTTTTACTTTAACTTTTTAAAAATAAAATTTAAAAGTAACTGTAATTTATTCTTTCACACCAAAGGTAAATGTGTTTTCTTAGAACTATTTTATAGTTTCCCCTACCATGTGATTATTATTATTTATGAAGATTTATTTATATATTTTTAAATAGCTTATAAAAAAATTAACTCTTGAATAATTTGAAAATAAAAAAATAGTCTTATATTTTTCAAAAGTAAAATTATTATTTAAAATGTAATAGTTGAATTTTAGAAAGGTATTGTAATAGCATATGTTTTTATGAATTAATTCATCAGTGTTTTTAAAAAACACCATTATTTTATAAAAGTTGTATTGTAAAAACCTATTTTCGTTTAAAAATTTTATATTTAAAAAAAATATTAAACTTAATGTATATTTTATTGAATACATTTTAAGAAGTTTTTAATCATCTTAAAAATAAATGTTTATTCAAGTTTTTCAAATTCATTTATCCAATAACCCTAAAAGGAGTTGTTCAACTATATCAATATCCTTTGATGTTACTTTTATTTCACTAAGGTATATATTCTTATAAAACTATCTACCTTATTTATTTGAATATATTATGAAATGTTTTATTGAAGTTTTCATGTATCCTATATCTTTTAATTGGGTTAATTAAGTGATGATTAAAGAATGAATGTTTTTATGATCTTACAGCACACATATGTATAGTTTTTCATTATGTGATGATTAGGATCTATATATCCCTATAATACATTGGTTAAATCTTTATATCTAAGGATATAATGGGAAATGAGTTGTGATGATTGATCCATTAAGGAAATAGTTGAGTGAGGCCACATCCACAGAGGGAAATAGGTGAGTGAATCCTGATCCACTAAGGAAAATATGTGAGTAAATCCTGGTCCACTATGGAAAATAGGTTGTGATTCCTGATCCACATTTTTAGGGTTTCTATTATCATGTTTTTCCTATTATTATGATTTTAAATGTAAATATGTTATGATAACCTATGTATTATACTCCATGTTTTATCTGTGAATGTTTTCCTAATATTATGTTCATGGATCGTGATTATTCTCTCAAACCTATATACTTATATTTTTCTTACTTATGAACATCATTGGTTATATCTTATGGTTTCCTTACTAGTAATATTATCTCACACATATCTTATATTTTCATTTCCTATGATACAATGATGTGTATTACATATGATATGTTTTTAATGGGGTTAAGAGTTGAGAATTTTTTAAGAAATATTGAAAAGTGTTATAAAATAATTTTTTTATGTAACTAATATTCCAAGTCACTAAAACTTCATATCTATGTTATGTGTGACTATTTGTGAGATTTAATGATTATTAATGTAAAATAATGAAATAATTGTTCTTATTTAGCTGTGGTCGCTTTAGTTGGTATCAAATGAGGGTTTGGTTATTTTGGGTATTAATCAAGAAAACATTAGTGAAAACCCTAGGGATAAATATATGAGACAATTCTATATATAGGATACAATCCAAAAAAAATTAAATTATATATTATTTGGTTTACTATAAATAACATCCTTCTCTAGATACTACCAATAGATACATGTTATGCCATAAATATAACTTGGATTAGTTACCATAAATGGGGTGTATTAGGTATTAACTCATTTTTCACTTGATTCATAACAAAGATTCTTAACTATGAACCTATTTTGAAACTCTAGGTGGACAGATTTTATTTAATTCCCATACTATATATGAACCATTGTGAAGGATTTAAATATATAACCATGTCATTATAAAAATTAATCATGGATAACATAGATTTAAAACTTATGATTCATAGGTTAATATATTAATATCATTTATGAGATCCCCTTTTTAAGTTTTTAGTTTCATTATATGTATATTCATTAACTTAACTATACTCATTCCTAATTTAAAATAGTTAATGTATTAGTGGAAACCTAAAAGAACTGAGTTAACAATTTGTATGATGGAAAATGTGGAGATTGTCTCAATGGGAAACATAATGAGTTTGTGGATTTGATGCTACAACTCATGTAAATTCTCACCCTACTATCTCAAGTTATGATCAAAAAACAATTTTTTTATCTCCTGAAGACACCAATGAAGTATTAGCTTCGTATCAAGTTAGTAATGAGGAAACAACCCCTATTTTTATTAGTTCTTCTAATCTAATGGTTGCTGATAAGTGATTCAATGTAATGGAAACTATATTTTTCATTCTCTAGTGCTCAAAAAAGAGAAATTTTTTCTATAAATTTATCTTTTGGATGGTGTTGAAGACCAATTCTAGGATCTTGTTCAGAATACAATGGAAAAGGATGAATTCAACTCCATGGAATAGGTTGGATTTAAGAAAATATTATTCACTAAATATTTTCCCTAAAATATTTGCAAAAAAATAGAGTAAGAATGTATAGAGATGAAACACATGGAGGATTAGTCAATTAGCACTTATGAGGATAATATCATGAGGCTTGCATGGTATGCCTCCAATTTTATTATGGACATTGAAACTAATGTTTAAAAATTATTTATTGTCCTAAAACCAAGTCTTTTAAAGGAATTATCTATAAGAGACTTTGGTAGTTATGAATAGGTTATTCTATGTGCACTTAAGGTGTAAATTTAAGCATGAGAATCTCATTATTCTAGATATAAAGAAAGGAAGATGGATTTTAATGAATAATCGAATGAAAAATAGCACAAAGGAAGAAAAAATAGTTGAATTCATGCTAAAAGTGTGGGAGGAATCATTAAAGAAATTATTTAAAATGGACATGATGGTGCTTCAATTTTGGAAGGGAAGGCCGCCAAACTCTTGAGTGCCAAAGGGGTTGAAGTGGTCGATTAGTTCAATAGTGGAAAATGATATTCCAATTAATGAACCACCCACACTATAGTGATTAAATTATAAGGAGTAAGGTTAATACCCCAATATTTTCAATAATCTAGGAGTTGATAAAAATAATCAACATCAGCAACCACTTAATCCACGGTAATAAGGAAAAAATTATGCAATCATAACTACTAAAGTGGGTCCTATAAAAAAATTGGAGTAAGGTACACTAATAATCTATAAAATATCTATGAGTGTTATATTTAACTATTGTTCAACCCACTCCTTTGTACCAATATTTCATGCTAAGAACATCGAATCACCACCCTAATGATTTAATTTTCAAAGAAAACATCTTGTTGTATTGTATCATAAGTTGAAGTTTCTTTGAATGTGCCTTGTGAAAATATTACTATCCTTATAATATATGAATTTAATATGATGGACTTGTTCTATATACTTAAAGGAATAATTATTTTGAAAAAGGAAAACATGTTTAATATCAATCTATGGTATTCTATAAATGCATGGATTATTTTTAACATACTTTATAAGTAAATTATATAATGTGGGTCATGATACCAAATAATGATAAAATCTTAACTCAAATGGTTAAAGAAAAATACAATATTGGGGATAAGCCTATTCTGTCAAGGAATGTATGTTTTTCTAAGATTTTAATGTTGATATATCTCTATAAAAATTATCCTGTTTTTTAGATATCTTTTAAATAACCTTATATATTTTCATTAGTAGGTGATAATTAAAATTCCAAGTATGCAATTTATTTAAGGGGGAGAATGTATCACCCGGAGAATTTAGAATATATAAATATTTTAAACTTAATCATATGTTTAATATAATTTTCCTCACATGAAACTGAACCAAAATGAGACACATCATATTATATAAACATTATTAATAAATTGTAAGATTAATAAAACCTCAATTGAATTAAAATATGGTAATCAATTAACACATCATATGTTTAAAGGATGGATAATTAATATGATTTAATAGTTCTTTCTGAAATAACTATTTAAAGTGATAATAAGTTAAATTTTACATTTTTAAATGATTATTATGATAATATATGATGTCACGACATGCCTTCACCAAGATGAGGGAAGGGATAGTAGATTGCCAAACCCTTCCTTTCTCAAGTTGAAGGAGAGGTAATAAACCCTGAGACCAGCCTTCAATAAGCCCCGGAGTGGTGACTAGCACCAAGGGTATAGAATCACATGTAATATGGAAGGAATTACCCTTTTATTTAGTAGGATCAAGAGATAAGATATTAAATCCCAAACAACACCCAAACTGGAAGTAAAAGTAAATCCAAAACAATCCATTTCCATATGCATGTTCCAATAATAAGTGATACAAAAATACAAAAAACTCTAAAGGGGGTACCAAAAGAAAAGAAAAGAAACATCAATAGTCCCAGAGTCCAAGCTAATAGGGATCGACACGGTCCTTGAAGTCCTCCTGGAAACATGAAAGTATTTTTATATACGTTGGGTGTGCATACAGGTATACTCAGTAGGGAAAACCAAAAGCTCTCATGCACATGTGGGGATTAATTCTAATGGCTCGTGAGAAAAGGAGATAACCAAAGCACCTAGCAAGGAAACTATCCACCCAACCTCACCAAGGCACACTCCCCAAATAATGAAAGTCAGTTAAAATAATAGTAATAACACATCAATGTTTGTGTACCCTACACCACATTCACATTGGTTATTGAAGACATCCTATGCATCAGACCTCCCCTGACATTCTCACCGCAGTCCCACTCCCATCCCCCCCCCCCCCACACACACACACACTTGGGCTATCACAACCACACATCCCACCCGCAAAAACCTGGGCCAGAACAACTACCCCCACGCCCGAAGACACCTGGGCCAGAACAATTACTGCCACACCCGAAGACACCTGAGCCTCATCCTAAAGACACTTGGGAAACAACCTGTCCGCACACACCTAGGAAAACCACCCCAACTACCCTGCCTGAAAAATCATGGGATATAATAGACCTTAGGCCTTCATAGCCTGCCCAAAGAGTCTTCATCTACTCGGGAAAGGGAGCATAAAAAGAGATAATAACCAGCCACTCATAGGAGTGTTGGGAAAAACACCCTCCTCCGTGAAATGGGGGTGTTCGGCATGAATTGATCAACTTGGGTGGGGAACAAATAAGAAACATAAGAAATAAATTATACATATTGGTAAACAAAAACTCATACCAACCTAGGGGTTCCAAAACCAGCCCATACACAAACACCCTCATTAATATTAATTCATAAAAAGAAAAATAGGCACAACCAAGTCACAACTCATTCCTGGAAAACAAATCCCCTTTGAACCCATTCTTTTTATGACATTCAAGTGGTTTCATTTAAATAATTCTTCACTACCAGGAAACTAATAGGCACAGCCACAAGCCAAGGAATGAAAATCAACCAAGCAGCAAATTAAGCATTCACATCTGGTTCTCTTGTAAATTCACAACAGCAAAAGGGATCTGTGAGATCCCTTGAAGTACTAGAACCAAACCAAGCCCCAACATATGGCCCCATATAGACTAAGATCTAGAAACCAACAAATGCACCACAACAGGGGATCCCATCCCCATCCACATCACCCCACAAGAATCAAGCCGAACAACCACACATATTACCAAGACAGAGCAAGGGAGTTTCCAGATTCAAACACACCATTCATTAAGTTCCTTCTTTCTATTCGGTTAACTAGGGTGACCATATTAGGATTATTATTCACTGGTACATCCATTTAATCAACCGAGTTTACGTGATTAACCAGTTTCCATGTTACATCCATTCAATCACAGAATTATCCAGAAAAATAGAGGCTTATTAGTGTGCAAGAAAGGACCACCAATGGCCACAATTTTCAGTGGACATAAGACCATATAATTCACAATATATAAGAAAAGGTAAAAGAGTATATCAGCATCATCAAACATACCCCCTTCATTATTTAAAAACTATTTATTATCTTTGTTAAGGTTTGGTTTCATCCATACCCATATGAACATTAACATACCCACCCCTCATAATATATTGTAAAGAGAGATGAAGGAAGAACCCTACTTGGATGATCAACGATCAAAGTTTTTCTCCTTGCACCAATAACTGGGGATGCATGACTTGCAGGGGAGGAACTCTGGGGACTCCAAAAGTGAGAAGGAAAGGCTCCAACAAAGGCACACCACTAGCCTCAAGAAGGGAGACTCCAAATTCACCAAGAAAGAAAAAGGGACCATTCAAGAAGAAGAAAAAAATTTGTGCCATAAAAGGAGAGATCCCGAAGTTACGGGATATGAATTTTGAACGGTCTTAAAGGCAGATCATGGTTTAACAACATGGTTGGATGATTACATGTGATTTAATTAATTTTTATTTAATAATTCTCATCATAGAGGTGGATATAACTGATGTGCGTTAAAGGATTTCATTTAAATAGATGAAAACGGGTCCATTGAGGGTCTCCCCACTCTTAGGGGATTTAAAACATTGTTTATGGGGATAAAAATGGCCTTGAACTTCTTTAAAAAGGTAAAAAACATAAAAGTGGAATTATAGAAAACTAGGGAAAGAAAACCCTGACAACCTCCCCTATGGAACCGATCAGGGACACACTGATCGGTGACTCTCCAATCGGTGTCACCGATGGGTGACACCATGGTGACATCCTGCCACTAACATCACCACCCTCCAGACTTACTGATGGGGTCCAAGGCACCCCAAACACTATAAATTGGAAAATTAATGGACCAGGTGGGTCCATGACATTACATTAGATACCTATAAATCTATTCTTGTCCTCTATAATCAATAATAAAATCATTTCATATAGGGGTCTGAACAACCACCTCAAAAGATACCTTTCATGGCCAAACCACCCTAGACATCTGGGAACACCTCTCCCTCAAGTGACCACACAACATATAAGGTTCACCTCGTCCAATCATATGGATTAGAGATTCCCTTCCCCCATGTCAAGATACTATTCACTTGGGGTGGCACTGACTTGCCCGCACAGGTTTAATGGCATCCACTTTAATGCATCTTGAATAGGGATCAGGTCCTCCCCTTTCCACATTTAGGACTCTTCACACACCTACAGAGAACAAGGAAAACAACACATTTCATAGTTAACAAGGTCAACCACTACATCACAAAAAAGTATGAAAAAATAGACCAAAACTCAAAATAGCTATGGGTACTGGGAGTGCATCTGCGCTTCTCGTTCCTAGGTACTCTCCTTGAGGACACCATGCCTCCACAACACACGAAACAAGGGAATGGTTCATCCACGAAGCACCTTCTCCTCATGATCCATGATCCTCACTGTTCTCTCTATGAACATAATTCCATCCCTGATATCCAAAATTCCCCATTCGAGGACATGTGAATCATCATGTAGATACTAATAGAGCTGAGACACATGGAAGATGTCTTTCACCCTTAGTAGCGGCAGTAGTAGCGCCAGCTGATAATCTACTTTGCTGACTCGCCACAGCTCCTCGAAGGGTCTGACAAACCTGGTAGAAATCTTAATCCCCCTACCAAACCTCTTTTTCTCATGCTGAGGGGATACCTTCAAGAACACATGGTCCCTAACCTCGAACTCCAAGGGTCTCCTCATATGATAAACATATGACTTCTTCTGATCCCGAGCCACCCTCATCCTCTCTCGTATAAGCTAAACCTTCTCCATCGTGCTCTACACCACCTCTGAGCCAAGAACACAAGCTTTCCCAACCTTTTCCCAGCACACAGGTGAGTGACACGGCCTCCCATACAAATATTCGAATAGATCCATTCCAATGGTATAGTGATAGCTATTTTTGTAGGCAAAATCTACCAGAGACAAGTGTTATACCCATGATCCCCCAAAGTTCAAAACACATGCATCTAGAATATCCTCCAACGTCTGGATGGTGCACTCTATCTTACCATCTGTCTGAGGGTGGAAAGCAGTGATGAGCCATAGTTGGGTGACAAAAGCATGTTGCAAACCTTTCTAGATCCGTGAGGTAAACCGGGTATCCCGATCAGAGACTATGGACCTCATAACTCTATGAAATTGCACCACATTGTCCACGTACCTCTATGTTGGGGCATCCACCACACTCAACACTCCTTGATTTATAAGAAGTGATCTGACTTCATCAGCTGGTCTACCACTATCTAGATAGCATCGCAACCCCCTTGAACTCTGGGTAGTCCTGTAATGAAATCAATCGAGATGTCGTCCCACTTCTACTCGAGGACATCTAAAGGTTGTAACAGACCTCCTAGGATGTGGTGTTCAGCCTTCACCTTCTGAAACATGAGGCACTTTGCCACAAACTCTGCCACTTCCTGATTCACCCAGGGCCACCAAAACTGACCCCTCAAGCCCTAGTTCCTCTTGGAAACTCCTATGTGCACCACCTGGGGTGAGTTGTGAAACTCACCAAGAACTCTCACACACATTCCCATGGGGACGAATAACTTTTTGTGAAACAGCATCTGATTATGGCCATCTTTTGACCATCCTCCTAGAGAATTTCCCTGGATAACACGATCATGCATCACTTCAGCCTTTAATTCCCCCCACTGAGACTCCTCCACCTTCTGCAATAGAGAAAACTACACTATCATTTGGAAAAGACAGCCTCTATAATCCTCCACCCTTGCATACAGGTGTAGGGTAGCCAACTCATACATCACCTTCCAAGTATCTACTGATTCTTGAACCACATCCTCTTGTGACTTCCTACTCGAGGCATCATCCACCATGTCCCCCCTCTTGAGGTATAGGAAATTTCGAAGTCATGGTCCTGAAGAAACTTCATCCACCTCTGCTGCCAAAATTTCAGGTCCTGCTGGGATAATACATAGCTCAAACTCTTGTGATATGTGAAGATTACAAAGAGCTTTCCGATGAGGTAGTGCCGCCACAAATTTAGTGAGAACACAACCTCTATGAGCTCCAATTCATGGGTGGCATAGTTATGCTCATGGGGACATAACTACCTAGACCCATAAGAGATCACCCCTTATTGTTGCATCAGCACACACCCCAATCCTTGGACTGAAGCATCATAGAACACCTCAAACATCACCCCCTCTTCTAGAAACTTTAGCACTGGGGCACTAACCAACTTCACCTTCAAATAATTGAAGGATGCCTGACACTGCTCACTCCACACAAAGGCCTGGTCCTTTCTGGTCAAAGCTATCAAAGGAGCTGCAACTTGAGAGAAGTCAGGCACGAACCTCTGATAATAGCCTTCCAGACCCAGGAAACTACAAAACTCCATCATATTCTTGGGTTCTTCCCAAGAAACAATCATTTCAAACTTTGACAGATCAACCACTATTCTCTGCTCAGACACCACATGTCCAAGGAATTGTACCTCTCATGTCTAGAACTTCCACTTGGACATATTTCCATAGAGTTGGTGTCATTAGATGACCCTTAAAACCATTCTAAGATGCTCGGCATGATCCTCCTCTGATCTTGAGTATATCATGATGTCGTTAATAAACACGACTAAAAACCGGTCTAGAAATTCCCAGAAGATGGAGTTCATGAGTCCCATGAACACGGATGGTGCATTCGTAATGTCAAATGACATAAGCATGAACTCAAAGTGCCCATATCAACACATGAAGGCAGTATTTGAGATGTCACCCTCCTTCACCCTCAAATGGTGATATCCTGACCGCAGGTCGATCTTAGAGAACCATCATACCCCCTTCAACTGATCAAAAAGGTTGTCTATCCTTGGGAGAGGGTAACAGTTCTTGACTGTTACCTGATTTAGTCTCAGATAGTCTATGAATAGCCTGAGACCACCATCTTCCTTCTTCGCGAACATTACTGGAGAACCCCATGGTGGCATGCATAGTCAGACAAAACCCTTCTTCATCAGATCATCAATCTGAATCTGTAACTTCTGCAACTCAAAAAGCTCCATCCAATAGGGAGCCATCGAAATCATACGGGCACCGGGTTGCAAGTCTATCCCGAACTCGACATCATGTTGAGGAGGTAGAGTCACCACCTTGTCAGGGAACACATCCATGAACTCACTGACAATTACTAAAAATTCCACCATCTTTGAGTCTGCAGACTCCACTGACAGCTCAGCTAACAAGAAAAGAAGGGGATCTACTCGCCAGCTACCCTCCTGGAAACCCCTCTCACCGACAAAAGTCACTCGTCGGCCACATATATCTGAAAAAACAACCCTTATCTAGAAGTATTTGATAACATAACACACAAAGAACATCCAGTTGATGACTAAAATGACAACATACGGCTGCATCTATAGCAAAATAAGTTCCCCACTGGACTGATGTGGTCCCAACATCAGTCTACATCCTTGGAAAACATGAGACAAGCTGGTCTGACTTCCTACTGGCATACTCAAAACCAGGGGTATGGGAAGTCTCTCTGTGTCTAGACCCAAAGCATGGGCTAGAATGGGTGCAAAAAAAGAGTGTGAAGCTCATGAATCAAATAAGGCATAGGCAAGATTACTAAACAAGATGATCGTACCTCGAACAACTTCTAGCCCTGCTTGAACTATTTCCTCTACGGCGTGCAACTGCCCACACCCAGCTCCTCTTCCCCTCAGCTATCGAATGCCTCCCCAACCACACCCTAGTAGAGGTGTCTGAGGAGAACCCTGTAGTCAGCCTCCTCCTGCAATGTCTGCTCTCGGAGGAGCGGGAGCTCACTGTCCCTACTGCTACTGCTGAAAGGGCGTGGCTAAAACTAGTTCTACTGAGGTGGGTGTTGAACCTTCTAACCCCCACTATACTGCACTCAATTCGAGCATTGACTCCTAAGATTCCCATGACTTACATAGATGAATCATCTCGATATTGGGCTCACAAAGAAGGGGCGAGGACCAGGTGATTGAAATTGGAACTGCTGGGGCCTGCTCCCCACTGGCCAAAACCTAGAAGACCCTAATGTTGGAGGCCTGCTGCTGATAGATTTACCCTTTGATGATCCCAAATGGATCCCTTCTTGGGGCACACCTCCTAGCGTGTGAATCCTCTCCACTACTTCATCCTTCTTCTGGACCTCTAAGTAGGTCGGTAGGGTGAAGGGATTAACAACATACTGAAGAGAAGGTCGGAGTGCCTCCTCTAAACATCTCGCATGAGACTCCTCATCCAGAAAGAGGTCTGGAGCAAGGATAAGGAGATCCTTGAACTTGATCCCCAACTCCCTTACTGACATGCTCCCCTGCTACAAGGAGAGTAGCTCCTGCCTCTTCTAAACCTTCATCGTGGAAGAGAGGAATTCTTCCTGGAACTCCCTCTCGAATTCATTAAATGAAACTTCATCCTAGCTCTTCTCCCAAAGATAGAGCGTCCACCACTAACGTGTCGCTCCCTAGATTTCCCTTACATCCAGAGAAACCCAGTACTCAGTCAGAGCTTGGATCAAGCTGAAAGCTATCACCAGCTCCTTGATTCAGCTCTCTGTCTCCATGTCCAAGATGTTACCCTTGTACTACCTGAGGGTATATTGCTAAAAGGCATGAAGAATCTTTTTCCACTAGTCGTCCTCCTCCTCTCGATCAGGCCTCTACTGATCAGCTATATCAGACTCCTAGGCCTCGATCACCCACACTACTCATGGTCATCGTCCAGTTTCCATACCTTCAAGGTAAACAAGGAATGCCTAAGCCCGAGAAGTGTAGAATATTTATTTTAAATTTTTATTAAACTTTTTATTTATTTTAAATCCACAAAGTACCCAAGAAACACAAGAACACAAGCCATTATGATGCATGTACCTTTCCTAGTGTATCTACCCCATAATCAGCATAGCCTCACTTGGTTGTTCGGTAGGTCCAGATTCCTTGTGTCGGATCATGGGGGCCTTAAAATCCCATGTCCTAGATAGTCTTCCCTGGCCTATTTAACGCACCAAGATATCCTAACACTATTACCCCACCATTCCATGTAATTCTCATTGTTCTAAGCTCTGAACTCTATCCTATCTCTCATCCTCCTCTGATACCATTCTATCATGACTCGCCTTCAACAATATGAGGGAAGAGACAGCAGATTTCCAAACCCTTCCTTCCTCAAGTTGAAGGAGAGATAATGACCCCTAAGACCCACATTTAATAGGCCCCAGAGTGAAGACTAGCACCAAGGGTATAGAATCACACATAATTTGGAAGGCATTACACTTTTTATTTATTAGGATCAAGATATAAGATAGTAAATCCCAAAGAAAACCCAAACTGGAAGTAAAACTAAATCCAAAACAATCTATTCCCATATGCATGTTCTAATAAAAAGTGCTACAAAAATATAGAAAACTCTAAAGGGAAGTATCAAAAGAAAAGAAAAGAAACGTCAGCGGTCCCGACGTCCGAGATAATAGGGTCCAACACGGTACTCGAAGTCCTCCGGGAAAACTGAAAGCAGTTTTATATACGTAGGGTGAGCATACAGGTATACTCGGTAGGGAAAACCAAAAGTTCTCGTGTACAAATGGGGAGGCATTCTAATGCCCCATGAGAAAAGAAGATAACCAAAGAACCTAGTAAGGAAACTATCCACCCAACTTCACCAAGGCACACTCCCCAAATAATTAAATTCAGGTAAAATAATAGTTATAACACATCGATGTTTGGGCACCCCGCACCACTTTCCCACTCGTTATTGAAGACATCATATGTGTCAGACCTCCCCTTCCATTCTCACTGTATTCCCATTTCCATCCCCCCCACCCGCACACAACTGGGATACCACAACCACACATCCCGCCCATAAACACCTGGCCCGCAACAACCACATGTAACCACGTCCACAGACACCTGGGCCAGAACAACTACCGCCACGCCCAAAGACACCTGGGCTAGAACAACTACTTCTATGCCCAAAGACACTTGGGCCTCATTTCGAAGACACTTGAGAAACAACATGCCCGCACACACCTAGGAAAACCACCACAACTACCAAGCCTGAATAATCTTAGGCAATAATGGACCTCAGGTCGTTACATCTTTCCTAAAGATTCTTGGGCTACTCAGGAAAAGGGATCATAAAAGGAGATAATAACTAGCCACTCATAGGAGTGTTGGAAAAAACACACTCCCTGATGAAATGGGGGTGTTTGGAACGAAGTTCTCAACTTGGGTGGGGCATAAATAAGAAACATAAGAACTAAATTATATATATAAGTAAACAAGAACTCCTATCAACCTAGGAGTTCCAAACCTATCCCATACACAAACACCCTCGTTATTATTCATTCATAAAAATAACAATAGACACAACCAAGTCACAACTCATTCCTGGAAAACAAATCCCCTTTGAACCCATTCTTTTTATCACATTCAAGTGGTTTCATTTAAATAATTCTTTACTACCAGGAAACTAATAGGCATAACCACAAGCCAATGAAGGAAAAATAACCAAGAATCAAATTAAAAATTTACACCATGTTCTCTTGTAAAGTCACAACAACAAAAGGGATCCATGAGATCCCTAAAAGTACTAGAACCAAACCAAGCCCCAACATACAGCCCCATATGGCCTCAGATCCACAAACCAACAAGTGCACCACAATAGGGGATCCCATCCCCATCCACGTCACCCCACAAGAATCATATAGAACAACCACACATATTACCAAGACTGAGAGAGAGTTTCCAGATTCAAACACACCATTCATTAAGTTACTTCTTTTCGTTTGGTTAACTGGTGTGACCATACAAGGATTATTATTCACTGGTGTATCCATTTATTCAACCAAGTTCACTTGATGAACCAGTTTCCATGTTACATCCATTCAATCACAGAATTATCCAGAAAAATAGAGTTTCATTAGTGAGAAAGAAAGGACCACCAACGGCTAAAATTTTCAGTGGAAATAATCCCATATAATTCACAACATATAATCAAAGGTAAAAGAGCACAGCAGCATCATCAAACACACCCCTTCATTCTTTAAAAACCATTTATTATCTTCTTTAAGGTTTGGTTTCATCTATCCACATAGGAACATTAAATTACCCACCTTGCATGGTACACAGTAAAGAGAGACAAAGTAATAACCATACTTGGATGATCAATGATATAAGTTTTTCTCATCGCACCAATAATTGGGGATGCGCAGCTTGCAGGGTAGGAACTTCGGGGACTCCAAGAGTGAGTTAGAAAGGCTCAGCATAGGCGCACCACTAGCCTTGGGAAGGGGGACTCTAAAAACACCAAGGAAAGAAAAAGAGACCATCCAAGAATAATAATAAATACTCTTACTATAAAATAAAAGATCCTGGAGTTACGAGATATGAATTTTGAATGACCTTAAAGGCGGGTGGTGGTTTCACCGCGTGGATGAACGGTTACACACGATGTGATTAATTTTTATTTAATAATTCTCAACAGAGAGGTAAACATAACAGTTTTGAATTAAAGGATTTCATTTAAATAGAGGAAAAATGGTTTGTCGAGGGTCGCCCCACTCTTAGGGGATTTAAATAATTGTTTATGGTGCTAAAAATGGCCTTGAACCTCTTTAAAAAGGTAAAGACTTAAAAGTGTCATTATGAGAAACTGGGGAAAGAAAACCCTAAAAACCTCCCCCATGGCACCGATCGGGTGTGGCGCTGATCAATGACTCACCGATGGGTGACACACTAATCGGTGACTCTCCGATCGGTGTCACCGATGGGTGACACAGTGGTGACATCCCTCCATTGACATCACCGCCCTCCAGACTTACTGATGGGGTCCAGGGCACCCCAAACACCAGAAATTGGAAAAGTAATGGACCAGGAGGGTCTGGGAAATTACATATGATATGAAAACATATGAACTGATATTTTCCAAATTTTAAATTGATATAAAATAATATTAATAACACCTAATTTTTAAAAATGTTGATTTTTAGTAGAAATCGTTTTCCTTTATATTTTTAATTTCATTTAAAAGATAGATTTATAAATGTTAGAATTTTACTTTGAAAAAATTATATTATTTTTTATATTTCAAATAAAATTATTATATTTGGATCAAGTTTTTGGGATTTTTTTGAAATAGTCAATTTTTATGTGAATGATAAAAACACTATTTTTACCAAAACTATGACTTTATAATTAAATGAGAAAGAACTAGAAGTTTAAATCCATTTAATTGATTAAATATTTTCTAATGAGTAAAACTATACATTCTTAAGTATCATCCTTAATTTAAAAAACAAATTTTTATCATTTTAGGGACATAGTTAATATTTTCTAATAAAAACTATTTTAGGTCTTTTCTTTTAATTAAATATTATATTGGTAAAATTAGGTTTCGGATGTATTTAAAATCCACATAAATTTTATTTTTTATAATAAACCTATTTATATAAGGGAAATCAAAATCATTTATAATTTTACCATATGCATAAAGTTTAAGCTTAAAAATACACTTTTTCTAAAAATGGGTTTTTACATGTTATATATGGTAATATTAAAATAAATTTTTCATACACATAGAAATTTTATATGATAAAATTGAATTCATACTTTAAATCAGTGGGTAAAAATTATTTAATTTGTCAAATTATATTTGTATACATTAAAAACAAATCACTTATATAAAAATTAGTTACCAATATAAAACCAAAAACTATAAAAGTAAAAAATCTAAGAGTAAATAACATTAAAACATATTTAAAAGTGACAGAAAATGAATTTTTGAGGTATTATCGACCTTATCTCATTACCCAAAACATTATTGTCCATTATGAAGTATTCTTAACCACTGAATCATTTTATCTCTTTATATCAAGTTGAAATATTTATAAAAATTTCATTCTCACTGCTTATAAAAGGGGTCACTCACCACCCCATCATGACCCCCAAATATTTTGGTTAACTCTTTAATATATAACTTTTTAAGGAAATACATATACCTTTTTTAATACTTATATAATCCACTTCTTTTTCCATGATCATATTTTCATAATAGATTGTTTTAATACCTCCATTTCCAAGGAATCCTCCAAGGAAAATGCAATGATTTGAACATGAGAACTCATTTTTCCTAACTTATTTTCTTTTGCTCATTAATTTATCAAACATAATTTTCTAATTCATGTATGATTAAATTGGTATTATTTTTATACTTAATGTTAGTATTCTATGGTAATCAACTATTTACCACCTGTCCCATTTTATAATAAGAAAAACTAAATCGGCATTCATGTGTTGTGTGAACCACCGATGGCACAAATCATCGAATTCTGTTTGTATCCACCGCCTATCTTCAATGATTATAAGTGTGAAATTAAATAATAAATATATAATATGTAATGTAACTATGATTATTAAGCGATAAATTATAATCAACCTTCTTTCCATGTCATTCTTTGAGAAATGATAACAGAAATCTTGTGTTGGATGGACTACAACCTCCATGAAGTAACATATATCATTTTTCATATAGTTTCATTATTATTTATTAAAAAATATTCAAATATGATTCAACACACAAAAATTATCTAAAAAATATCATTATTCTTATGTATTAATTATATTAGGAAAAAGGTAACCACTTTCATAATCATTATCAGACGTTAATTATAGTATGTTCAAGTTAAGCTCGGTCTAACCACCTAGTTGAAAATGGTATAAAATAATATTATGAATGACTATGATAATTTAATTTCTAATTAAATATGATATAAATAATTAATTAATGATTTTATTTTTGTTTTTTAGATATAATGTTAATTTTGAACTCGTTAATTATGAGGCCAGCATCCCTTCATCAAAAATCACTGAAACGTGTCCATAGTTGATTTCTTATTTAACTATAATAAACAAAAATCCCATAGAATGAAATTATAAAACTATAAATAATTATAAAGAATCAATCCCATTTCCTTGTTTGATCTACTAATGATGAACTTCCAGAGAATAATGAATCACAAGACCTCTATTACGAAACAAGTTCATAATGATTAAGACTACTCTCGTCCGATATTGAAAATTGATAATAACTTACTAATATACATATATATAATATTTATAAATAAAAATTATAAATGGGTTTATATATGAAAAAGGTTATAAAATAGTTGAATAATATATTTATTTTAGTTATACTATAGATTCAATATCTTTAGTGGAAGTCATGAATTAAGGTAAGGGGGTTCTTTGTCTCAAATTTAATTTCTTAAGACACATTTATTATTATTAACCATAACATCTTTGATAAGGTATGATTACTAACTAATGAATTTATTTTAACATATTCATATAATTAATGGTTATTGAAGATCCATATCATGTTCTTTCTTTAAATGTATTTCAATTCAAAGGATGTTTATGTCATAAGGTTCATAGTTAACTTAACTCCCTTCATTGAGTTAAAAATATTTTTCTTAAACTTATTTTTTACAGTAATTATTTCTTCCTCCCTGATATTTTATTTCATGTTTATTTCTATTCCTCTCTAGGTAGAATTACACTTTTTATTTAAATCTTTCTCTTTGATTAATTTCTTCCCCATAAAAATTATATCATTGTTGAGAATAATTATTATCCTATTTAGAAATGGTTCCTCCTCCATGTCTATATTTTCCATTAATTCTAATATTATCCTTTATATTTGGAAACCTAATTATGTATTATATAATTTATATTAATAATTCCATTCTCCTCATTTCAAATGTATGTTTTATTTACCCTTTTTATGATATTGGTTTTCAACATATATATTTTAAAGTTATTTCATCCTTTCAAAATAAAATTTTTTATCTTCCAATTCGCATTCTCATTAGAAACCCTTGATGTATTTGAAAATATCTATTATTGAGGATTATTTTTAAATTAAATAGTTTTCAATGTTTTCACTTTACTTTTATTAAAATGAATTTTCATTGTAACTGTAAATTTTTATTTTACGCCGTGTATAAAAGAATTTTCTAAAATCTCTTTTATAGTTTCTCTAATTGTATGAGAATTATTATTTCTAAAGCATCCTTTCCATATTTTTAAATTAAATGTTTTTAACTCTTTGTGTTTTTAAATTAAATGAAAATAGTCTTATATTTTTTAAAATTAAATTTTTAATATTTAATGTAATTGTTGATTCTTTAAAAAAATGGTTTTAATTGACTATGTTTTTAAGAAAGAATTCTTCATTTTATTTTCAAAAACACATTTCTTTTATAAAATTTATATTCTAAAATCCCTTTTTTAAGTTTAATATTTAAAAAAATTATCAAAATCCATGTATTTAATTTTAACGAAAACATTTTGTGGAGTTTTCAAGAATTTTAAATTGAGATACTTCTTCATGTTCTTCAAATAGATTTATCCATCAACCTAAAAAAGGATTTTTTTCAAATTTTTCAGTATCCTTTGATGTTACCTATATTTCACTAAGGATTATTTTATTATGCTACATTCTATCTTATTTATCCAGATTTCTTATAAAATGTTTTATTGAATTTTTCATGTTACCTGTCTCTTTTACTTGGTTTAATTAATAGATGATGAAAGAATGAGTGTTGTTATGATCTTGCCACACACATATGCTTGGTTTTCATTAAGTGGTGTTTGGGACTTATATATCACTATAATTCATTTAGTAAAGCTTTATATCTCATGAGATAATGGAAAATGAGTTGTGATGTTCAATCCACCAAGGGAAATAAGAGAGTGAGGCCTTTTTCAATAAAGTAAATAGGTGAGTGAAGATAGATGTACTAAGGTAAATGGGTGGGTAAATATTGATCTAGTAAGGGAAACCAGTTGTGATTCTTAATCCACTATGTTATGATTCTTATGCCCATATTTTTTTCATATTATTATGTTTTTAAATTTACTTATGTTATTATTTCTCATGCATTATACTCTATGTTATATCTAGGTATGTTTTCCTAATTTTATGTTTATAGGTATTTATTATGCTCCCATACCCATATACTTATCTTTTTCTAACTTATGAACATCATTGGTTATCTCTTATGTTTCTCTTATTGATCATATGATCTAACCCCTTTCATATGTTTTTCCCATAGGATAAAAATATGGGTATTATAAGTGAGATGTTTAAAAGGGGGTTTAGATTTGGGTGGTTATAAAGAAATGTTGACATTTATTTTAAAATAAGTTGTTTAGATAGATAATCTTCTAAGAAAAAATACCTTCAATTGGTTATTTTGTGCTACTATTTTTGAAATGTATTGATTATTTGTGTAAAATTATGAAATAAAGGTGCTTATATAGCTTGGGTAACTTCATATACACCATAAAAAAAGTTAATAAAACTTTAAATTCAAAATCATTAAAGGGTGATATGAATATCATAATAAATAATACATATTTTTATTTCAATATAGGGAAGGATAAAACTGGTGGGAAGTAAGAATATAGATATCCAGGGGAAATTGTCATTAAAAATGATGAGAACTATTCTTAACAATGTTATAATTTATGAGAAATAAATTCATCAATGAAGAGTCTTAGAATTAAAAAAATCATTTTCCCTAGAGATAAAGATAAAGTATTATGTAATATAATATTATGGTGGAAGAAACCAAGAATATATTAAATAATCTCAAGGTGAATAATTTTAACATAAATATATTATGATTGAGTTAAAAAATCCATAACAGTATTGGTATCTATTGAATAAAAATACCATGAAATATAGAACATGAAATATATTTTTAAACACCTTTAATTTCCTGGAATTATGATAAAAAATCTACAAGAAATTATATAAACCGCACAATATAAAATATGTGGTAAAAATGGTATATGTATCAATGAAGCAAAATTCAGATGAGAAACCCTAAAGACTTTAGAACTCTTGAATCAAAAACCTTTGAAGGTGAAAACATGGAAGAGAACATTAATTACTATGAATAAAATATAATCATGATAAAATAATTATATTCAGTAGTATATATACCATATAAACATAAATACATGTATAATATGAAAAATGTCTCAAAACGGAAGTTTGAGGCCAAAAACCTATACATTAAGTCTCAGCATCCATCAAAATGATTTAACCTCTTGTATAATAAACATAAACATATTAATATCATATTTAAAAACATTATTTACATCTATTACCTTTATATTATTTAATTATAATCATTCATTATCTATTCATTGACTGGTTAATTTTTATTTTCATCATCGGATGTTAGTGATTTTAATTGATTAAGACTTGTTTTGTAATGGTGACGTCAGACCCCATTCATTGGAAAAGTTCATCATTATGATATTATTCAAGGTAATGGAATATAACTTTCCTAATGATTTATAATGATCCATTTTCATTCCATGAGTGTTTTAGTTAATATTGATGAAGAGGAAATTGGTAGCGAATTTGTTTCTGGTAATTTACTAAAATCAACAGATTACATTATAATGATCATTAATTTTTTTTCTAACATTGATAATCATAATCATGTCATATATTAATCCTCAATATCATATATATTTATCGAATATATTTTAAGAAACATACATTTAAGGTGATGATGAAAAATGAAACACATCGTCCATGGAGGTGGGAGTCTGCAAGTTAGCATGACTGATGATTTCATTTTTCTAGAGAATTAGAGGCATGGAACACTACTAGAAATTGAGTTATTTACGATGGGGCATTTGCAATGGGACCCCTTCACAAAAGGTTATTTGTGACTGGTCCCTATCGTAAAAGGATATTTGTGATGGGGTCCCATCGCAAATGCTCCACTACAGAAAATGGCAAAGCAAATAGTTTCTCTAACATTTTTAAAAAGAACTGGTTGTGATTGGCCCGTTGCAAAAAACTTAAAAAAAATAAAAAATATATATTAATAAACATTAATAATATTAATATTAATAATAATAATAAAATAATATTAATAATAATAGCAAAATAATATTGATAAAATAATATTATTATTATTATAAATAATATTAATATAATAATAATAATATAATATAATATAATAATAAATAATATTAATAATATTACTATTATTATTAAAATATTATTAATAAAATTAATAATAATAATAATAAAATAATAAAATAATATAAAATAATAAAAACCTTAATATTTGCAAAAATATTAAAATAATAATAAAAACAAAATAATAATAATAATAATAATAATAACATAATAAATAATAATAATTTAGATAAAATAATAAACAATAAAATAAAAAAAATATTAAAATATTAAAATATTAACATATTAAATAATAATAATAAAATAGTAAAAAACACAATATTCTTAATAATGTAAAAACGCAGTATATAGAAATGTAAATATATAATATTATAAAATAAAATTACATTCAAATGTTTTATCATAAAAAGTAAATACATCACTATGGGGGGGAGTCTTCTAGAGGAGTTGGAGGAGCTTGTGAAGAGAACTCCATCCCTAAACCATGAGTCAGATGTCGCATGTACTCCATCGTCTGGTCATGTTGTTGTTGCTACCATCGATGCATCTCCTCTTACTACTACTGATACTATCGATGGAGATCTTCATGCTCTCTATGCATACTCTCTATAAGCTCACCCTGAGCTCACAACTGCTCCTGATACTGTGTAGCAGATGATGATGACTCTCCATGAGCTCCTCTCGAGCTGCACGCTGACATCACAGCGGTACCATAATAACTCTCAAGCGTCAGTCGAGAGTCGATACCAACAACTCGGCCTTTCTAAAAGGCATACTGGGTTGCCTTCATCCATATTGACTCATTAAATCTTACCTCACTGGTCTAATTATCGGTCTTAACTTGAATCTCCGTCTGTGTCTGAGACATCACGACCTCATATAACTCCTTCGATTATAATTTAAAATTAAAATAGTTAAAATATTATTTACAATTAATTTTAAAACTTAAAAATAAATTATAAAGACAAAAATCTGACGCTGACGATCACCTCTAATATCTCCAGTGATAGGATCATTGTACATCCTCCTATAAACATCGAACTCCATAATATCAGGTTGTTCGACTACCTATATAAATATAAAATAAACAGTTTATATTTAAAGTTATATAAATTAGTTAAAAAGGGTACATACCATATGTTCCCAATGTGTACTAAATATACGATAACCAGATATATGTGTCACCTTCTATATCCCTCAGTTCTATCGAACTACTGATGATATCCTCTGAAAATGACCACCCATCCAATGTGAACATAATCAATCCCAAACCTGAGATGAAATGTAATCAGGTCGGTGGGCACAGTAAGACTAATCAAACTCTATGACTCCTGCTTTCCTCACTAATGTCCTCCTCAAACTGTATTAAAACTGGTGACAATGATCATGCATACATCCCTTCCATGCCTATCATATAGAGTCATGTATGCTCTCATCAATGGGATACCATAAACCCAATAAACAATTAATAATATCAAGTTATTAATTAAATAAATTTCAAAATAAATATTATTTATTTATGTACCAGCCAATGATTGAACATGCGATGATGAACATCAATGGGAATCTGGTCCCATGTAACCCATGCTCCAGAAAAATAATTTCGCAATATAGCACCCCCTGTCTAATAGCTATATGTGAAATGATGTGAAAAAAAGAACAAATAATCAAACAATTAGTATATAAATAAATTAATGATAATTAATTAAAACTAACTAAAACACACAAGTAAATATACCTTTTAATGTGTGGATCGAAGCCAAGATGTGGACATCTCTTGGGGATAGGGTCAAGAATCATCAATCTCATAAGACCACGACCCCTCTGAGTTGTCATTGAATCACCATTAGTTTGAGGGTCAGATGTTCCAACAACATGCTCATCATCAGGTAGATCATCCCCCTCCAACTCACAAAATAGATTCAATTCCATTCGAAACACCAAATTACTGTTAGAAAATAGTTGAAAATAACTATTATATATATATATATATTATATGATTATAACCAACATTTAACTATGTCATTCTTCATCTCCATCCTCATCTTTGTATATAATGGTGTTAATATCTTCATATTTCTCCTCATTGTCATCAATTTCTATAGGAGTTAGTTTTATCTTTTCTTGTCATTTTAAATTCATTTGTTACATTAATAACATCATAATCACCATCGACCCTTAACTAAGTGGTGTAATCATCGATATTTGTGTCTCTTTATGGAAAAGATAGATTTGGAGTATCCTCTTGAAAATTTTCAATTCCTTTTACTTCAACGGAACCATATTCACTTTGAATAAACTGATTTTCTTGATATTTCATTTTTATTATGCTCCACCAATCATCCAACTCTCTTGAAGTAGTACAGTAATTTTCATAATAAATTTTATGTGTCTGATGAGCCAATAAAAATGGTTCATTTACTATAATAAGGATTTTATATTTAATATAAATGATTCCATGGCTTAGATGAACATTCAAGTCTCCCTAAACATCCAACTACTGACATTTTAACATCATTATGTAATTCTATCCTAGATAACACGTTTCAATTATTTCTTCCAGCTTGCCATAAAAGTCAACTTAAATTTCTCTATGATGAGATCCTCTCAATAAAACACCATTATTTATTGTTTTTTATTCACTGTATCTGTGTATATAAAATCTAAAACCATTCACCACATATACATTATAAGATTTAACCATTTTGGATGGTGGGTTACTTAATACACACAATCGATTATCAATTTTATCAGTATGTTGAGGGACCCGAAAATTTTTTAAAAAAAATTCAATATAATAAGTAAACAAATTTATTTTATATATTAAACCATAAATAATTTATTTTATCAGTTTTTGAAACAAGTAGAAAAAATTATTTTTCTGACGTTCTTCAAGAGAAACTATTGTAATTTGTGAAAACTGTTTTGTGATATGAATATCATATAACCTACAAATAAAATAATATTAATTTACTAAAATAAAATAATATATAATAAGTGATAGTATCTATCATAGTACAAATGGTTTCATTTCTTCACAGTTGATCAGAACATATGTATGAGCTCTATGATGTTCATCATCTAAAATCCATTGTTCATGAACTCCACCAAAGCCAAGTTCAAGATGATTAAAAAATGATAATTGATTGCTCATTTCATTTTTAAAATTTCCTCATTACAACCCATGAGGTTGTGTTTTTAAGGATATTTATATTGAAAATTATTAGAGTAGAAAAAAGAAATTTCCTCCTGCAAATAAGCTTCTGCAATTGATCCTTCAACCAATGATTTATTACGTACTTTTTTATTCAGTTTTTGAATGCATTTCTCAAATGGGTACATCCATCAGAACTATACCAGACCGTCATATTTTTCTTAATGCAAAAAATATAATATCAAATGTTCCATTGAGTCAAAGAAAGTCAGTGGGAAGATTTTTTCTAGTTTACATAAAATTAAAATAACATCTCCATACACTCTACTTAGTGCATTGTAGTCTGTTGTCACTGCACAGATGTCTTAGAAAAAATATAATATGTTTGTTAGAACATCCCAAAATCATAAAATTCAACAATCCTCTAAATCTAATTAGTAGAATTATTTCCATTATAACATGATAGTCATGAATTTTTAATCCGATAATATGACTATTTCTGACACATATGCCCAAATTGGAAACATAACCATCTGGAAGTATCAAATCTGAAATCCACTAAAAAATAATAATCGATTTTCTTTGGAAAGTGTATAATCTTATTTTGGCTTCATTAACTTTTGTGATCAAATATTTTCAAATAGCTCAAGTTCTGGTCACCTGCAAATTTGGAAAAGATCTAATTGTGTCTATACATTATATTTGATTTTACCTAGTGTATCCAGAAATATATAAAATATATTATCAAAATAGTTCTTCTCAATATGAATGACATCCAACATGTGATGGACTAATAAATCAGACCAATATGGAAAATCCCAAAAAATTCTCAGTTTTATAAAATTGTGTTCTTTCACAAAGCCATCAATTTTCTATTACTTTATAGTTGGTCCAAATTTAATGACTAGTAATAAAGATACAAATGATTTTAACTCCATACCTGATATCATTATTGTAGTTCCATCTCTTTTAATTGTGCCTTTTCTGAAATGATATGTATTCCTCTGAAAATGATGATTGGTTGGAAGGAATCTAAGATGATAGTTGAAAAAAACAAGTTTTTCTTCCATTAACAAGCATAAATGCTTTTTATCTCTCATTTAGTACGAAGATGATTTTAGACCATTTTTACTTCATCCAGATAACATTCTACATGCTAGGAAGTAACTAATTGTCCACATCAATGCGGATTTCAGTAGGAAATTTTGTTTTGAAGAAACATCATATGTACTGACACCATTACTCTATAATAAATTTAACTCCTCAGTCAATGGATTCAAATAAACATCAATATTCTCTCTTGGATGTCCTGAAATTAATAAGGTCAAAAATTTATATGGTTCCTTCATCAATATCCAGGGAGTTAATTTTACTAAGTTATAAAGATAGGCCAACAAAAATATTGACTACCATAAGAACCAAATAGACAGAACCCGTCAGTAAAAAGACTCAATCACATGTATCGGGATTCTAAAGAAAAATAAGGATGTACTTAGTCAAAAAATTTCCCTGAATCACCATCATAAGGATGATTTAATATTTTACTGGTTGAAATATTGGTTTTGTTCTATGACATCAATGACGATGTGTTCTGAGACATAAATAAATGCTGCAATCTAGGTGTAAATAGGAAATACCTCAAATTTTTTACAAGAATCAATCCAGACTTCCCTAGTTGAGCCTCTTTATACCTAAATTTTCTATATGTAGGACAACTATTCAATCACTAATTTTCACCATAATATAAGATAAAATCATTTGAACATGCATGAATCTTCTGATAACCAAGACCCAGATTACGAACCAACCTCTTTCTCTCATATAAATTTGTAGGGAACACATTTCCTTTAGGTAAAAGTGTTTTAACCAAAGAGAAAATATGATCAAAATAGTTATTTAACATTCCATTATCTGATTTAATATCCATAAATTTTGAAACGGCTTAAAATTTTCTTATCTTGCAACCAAGATATAAAGAATCCTTAGAGGACCACAACAACTCATAAAATCAAGATAGTTCCAAATCAGGAGTTAAATCAATATCATCCTGAGTTTCAATTTTTTGAAAATATGGACATGCCACATCATGTACTATATTTCTAAGCTTTGATGGATCTGGAACTGCGTTCACCATGTTGATACCAAAAAACATAATCTTCTTGAAAACCAAAACGCAATAAATGACCCCTAACATTGTCAAATGTGTCAAACGTCCTCAGATCACATTTTTTACATGGACACTTAATTTTCCCTTCTGAAAAAAATTATGGTTTTGATGATGCAAATGATAAGAAAGATTCAACACCCTTAATATATATAGGATTTATACTAGAACTGTTTAGATTTCTATGCTTATTTATCCAAGCGTGATCATCTAATAATGACTATTGTCAGCTTCCTTATTCCATATTTCTTTAAAAAATATGAAATAATTATTTTTTTTATTATTAATTTAATATAATAAAAACATTATCCAAAAAAATTGTAAATTATTTTTAAGTATTCCTAATTATTATTAATTATTTCTAAATATTGCTAATTATTAGTAATTATTCCTAATTATTGGTAATTATTAGTAATTATTTCTAATTACCACTAATCACTGCTAATCATCGCTAATTACCGCTAATCACAGCTAATTACTACTAATCACTGCTAATTATTACTAATTATTTCTATTTATTAACATTATTTACTATTTATTAATATTTTTTAATATTTATTACTATTTATTACTAATTATTACTAATTATTTCTATTTATTACTATTTATTACTATTTATTACTATTTACCACTAATTATTACTATTTACCTCTAATTATTACTATTTACCACTAATTATTACTATTTACCGCTAATTATTACTATTTACCACTAATTATTACGATTTACCGCTAATTATTACTAATTATTACTAATTATTATTAATTATAACTATTTTTACTATTTATTACTAAGTATCACTAATTATTACTAATTACCACTAATTATTACTAATTATTACTAATTATTACTAATTACTACTAATTATAGTATTTATTAATATTTATTTCTATTTATTAATATTTATTGCTATTTATTAATATTTATTACTAATTATTACTATTTACCTCTGATTGTTACTAATTACTGTTAATTATTACTAATTACCGCTAATTGTTACTAATTATTAATAATTATTACTGATTATTCATATTTATTAATAAGTATTACTATTTATTAATATTTATTACTATTTATTACTATTTATTACTATTTGTTATTATTTATTCCTATTTATTGTTAAATATCCCTAATTGTTACTAATTACCACTATTTATTACTATTTATTACTAATTATTACTATTGATTAATAACTGTTACTATTAACCACTAATTATTACTATTTACCACTAATTATTACTATTTGCCACTAATTATTACTATTTACCACTAATAATTTTTAATTATTACTAATTATTGTTATTCATAACTATTTATTACTATTTATTACAATTTATTACCATTTATAGCTATTTATTACTATTTATTACTATTTATTACTAATTATTACTATTTATTACTATTTATTACTATTTATTACTATTTATTTCTATTTATTCCTATTTATTATTAATCACTATTATTTATTACTAATTACTAGTAATTATTACTAATTACTTCTAATTATTACTAATTACCGCTAATTATTACTAATTACCGCTAATTATTACAAATTACTGCTAATTATTATAAATTACCGCTAATTATTACTATTTATTACAAATTTTTACTAATTATTACTAATTATTTCTAATTATTAGTTTTTATGACTATTTATTACTATTTATTACTATTTATTACTATTTATTACTATTTATTACTATTTATTACAAATTACCACTAATTTTAACTAAATATCGCTATTTATTATTAATTATTACTAATTACATCTACTTTTTACTAATTTCCGCTAATTATTCTTAATTACCACTAATTATTACTAATTAGCACTAATTATTACTAATTAGTGCTAATTATTACTAATTGTCGCTAATTATTACAATTGATTACTATTTACTCCTAATTATTTCTAATTAACGCTAATTATTACTAATTAATAATAATTATTACTAATTACTAATTTTTAATAATTAATACTAATTACTACTAATTAATAATAATTAACACTAATTACATGTAATTATTATTAATTAATGATAGTTGAACCAAATTATGACAAATTAATACTGTTTACTTTTAAATAAAAAAATTAAATCATAATTAAACAACATATTTGTAAAAATAAATAATAAAAAATAAAACTATCTAATTCTAATTTAATTTAATTATCGCTAATTAATAATAATTTTAACTAATATGAAATAAAAATAATTAACTAAAAAATAAAATCAATAGATAAATACCTTAAAGCAGAATCTTTCATACGATACAAGGCTTGAAAAATGCTCTGATGTAAAATTTTAAGCTTTGAAAAAATTTAAGAGAAAAATATGAGAGTAGAGAGGTAGAGAGGAGTTGAGAGTTGTGAAATGGAAAAAAATCGAATGGGGCTATATATATGTTAGATTCTTTGCGATAGGAGTATTTGTGATGGTATTCCCGTAGCAAATAGCACTATTTGCGAAGAGACCCCTCACAAATAATAGTATTTGCGACGGGGCCTCTCTCAAATGCTAATCCCACTATTAATTAGGGGTGACAGTTAAAATGGTATTTGCGATGGGACTCATTGCAAATGTTGGTGGTTAAAAACGTATTTGTGACGGGTCTCGTCGCAAATACCTACCTACCGACATAGCATTTGCAATGAGAGATAAATCCCATCTCAAATGCGAAAAATCATTGAAGTGTAATTGCGACGGGTGTAACCACTCGTCGCAATTAAACTTCCCTCAATTTGGCGCACACCGTGCACCAACCCTTTTGCAACGGGATACTTATTCTCGTCGAAATAATTAGTTATTTGCGACGGGAATAGGGTCCCATCACAAATAGTACCTCCTGATGAACTAATTGCAACGATACCCTTCCCCGATGCAAATAATGATATTTTCTATAGTGGACGGTCCATCATGATTCATCTTTTAAGAATATTAACTATTTCATAATATCATATTTATTCATCAATTACACTGTTGTAACCAAGGATGTGAGGTGATGATGTAAAACTAAATACATCGTTCATGGAGGTGGTAGTCCACATGTATACTAAAATGATGTTTTTATTTTTCGAACAGAAGTGGGGAAGGTAGAAAATGATTATTATATTAACATAATAAAATTTAAGTATAATTTTGATACTTCTATAATCATTTTATTATGGATATAATAGATTTTGAGGAATTGGAAGAATAATTAAATGAATATAAATGTAAAAGGAGTGATTATGAGTTTTTACCTTACACCTCAAGACAAATCCTTAAGCATTCTTAGAATAGTATTTTTGGTTAGACTAGAACCACTGGAACATGAGAGAGAAAGAGAGAGTTTTTTTAAGCAATTTTTGTAGAACCTGGTCAAGCTACATGGCGTGGGGTGTGAGGATAAGTGCCACACCCCGACCCATGCATTTAATTTATTTAATAATTTTTCTACCTTTAAATATTTTTGTTGGGGTCCAGGGTGAGGCCCAGATGATATTTCTGAGTTTTCGATAAAAAAACGTGCATTTTGGGTGATGTTGTTGGAATCACGGGCTGAGCGCGACGTCGTGCGGCTTCGCACCTGCAACTGCGTGGCATTTTCGTTATTTTTATTATTATTATTGAAATGAAATGAGTTCAATTATTATTTTTATTTTATTATTAATGGTTATTATTATTATTAATTTTATTATTATTAAGATTAAGATTATTATTAATTTTATCATTTTGAAGATTATTATTATTATTATTATTATTAATATTATTAGTTTAGTATTATTATTATTTCTTTCTTTATTTCTTTGCTTTTTTTCTTCTTCTTCTCTTTATTTTTTTTATTCTCCCCTTTTGTTATTCTTCCACGTGCATGTCCCCCCTGCTCCTTCTTCTCCAGAGCAGCCCAGCCGGATCCACTCCTGCTCACCGCGCCCTCCTGCCACCTTCATCCTGTAGGCGACCCGGCACCTCCTCCTCACTCCTTGCTGCAGCAGAGACCCCCAGGCTCCCTTCCTCCTCCTTCAGCGCAAGCAGCCCCCAGCGCCTCCTCTCCCTTCCAGCCTCCTCTTCTCTAGCAGCCAGTGTCGACCTCCGGATCTCCTTCACCGCGCAGCCCACGTAGCTACCCAGCACCTCGGTCCCCTCTTCTTCTCCTCTACCTTTCCATAGCAACCCAGCACCTGGAAGCTCCCTTTCTCCCTCCTCTATCTACTGCACCCAGCCAGCCGCACATAGGCCCCATCTTTCTCCTCCTGTAGCCCGCTCAGGCCTCCTGTTCGGCTCCCCTTGTCTCGACCCTACATGTGCACTCCCCAACAGCCCCGACCCTCCTTCCCTTAGCAGCGCTGCCCGCCGCTGCAACCCGCGAAGCCCCAGCACCCCACACCTTCCCCTACTGCCTTCAGCCTGCACCAGTGTGCACAGTCCATCCTGCTCCGGCTCCACCTGCAGCTAGCACTGCTCCACCTCCTCTCCTCCACCGGCACAGCCAGACCCCCAACTCCCTTTATGTCCGTCGTCGCACCCAACAGAACCGCCCGACCACCCTCTCCTTCAGCGCAAGACTCCCGGCCTCTGCCTGCTGCCAACCCTGCACGCTCCACCCGCTCCAGACCTCCTTCTCTAGCAGTCAGCGCCCCGGAACCCTCTGTCCGGTGCCGTGCAATAGCCCCTCCCGCTGTCCGACCTCCTGTCCAGTTCACCTGCGCCAAGCAGCCTCCCCCGGACACAGCCCTCCTCGCAACAGCAGCCCAGGCGTTGTCCCGAGCCTCGTCGCCCCCCCCCCCCTCCCCCCCGTTGGCATATCTCTTTTTATTTATGCTCCCTTGATATTTTTATTGGATATATATATATAACCTTGGGATGATGGGAGTTTTTATTAATTAAATATTACTTTGGCTCGGTTTGACTTTTTAGGACCAGCGCGGGGCGTTTCTGAGTGAGCGCCATCGTCATACCTTCTTTCTGAGCTTGCATCGTCGTCGCGCCTTGGCCTCGAGGTAGGTTACCCTTTGCAATGATTTTTGAAATTTAAGTTACATTATTTCCTGCTATTTACGCACATTAATTGTTCAAATTAAATATTTTATTAATTTTAATAAATGTGAGATAATATAAGATAATTAATTTTTTTTAAATGGTTATTTGGTGTAAAAAGAGTCATTTATTTTATACACGGCCCCCAGAATATTTTCTTGGCAAACGGACACCCAGTATTGAAAGAATTCCAGTTTGTATTTTAAACATAATTCACGGAATTTGAAATGTGGTTTTGGTTTTAATGATAAAGGATTTCTTCTGAAGAACGAACAAGCGTTTTGGTTCTTTTGTTTAAATGGTGATTGTGAAATGCGTTTAATGCCCGTTTGGCACTTTAAGGAAAATGATAAAAATGTTTTGATGAAAATCCTCCTAGGATAACTCTGCCGCCTTGGTTGTGACTGTTTGTTTGGGAGGTCGTTCTTAGAGTCTCTCGGGTGCTCGAGTAGTCGAAAGGTATGAGTTTGTCCTAGGGAGTGGAATGGGTTGATGCCTATTGTTCTATATATATATATGTGTGTGTGTGTGTGTGTGTGATTGGATGCTCGGCTAGAATCTCTTAGCTCACCCCCTTTCCTAAATACTTGAGACATGGTAATCTGGCATATTGAGTGAATTTTCTGAGAATGATTACTGCACTAGTCATATTACGCACTGGCTAGTGGCCCCATAGTAGAGGAATACTGAGTTATTGCTGCTATGGGGATTGGGCCCCTCGGTTAGGCCATGTAGGACTATACTGAGCATTAGGGTGTCATGATATCATCAATTTAGGGCATGCCTTCAGTATGAGTCACATGTATGGTATGTTCTGGATTGTTCACGATCTTCTAGGTTCACCCATGCCTATTGGATTTCACTTACTTGCAGTGATGTATTGGTACTTGTATGTATTTCTACATTGCCCTTGTTTTGTACTTACTTTTTTCATCGTTTTTTCTTAGAAAGTGGTAAACTGATTTTGACTTGGTTTCTAAAAAAATGGTTTTCAAAAGAAATTTTATAATCCTCTTTGTACAACTTTGAAAATGTAAACATCACTTTCCCTTTGAAAATGTTAACGTCTCACTAAAGGAATTGACTTGATTTTTTGAGAAATGAATAAGGTCAATGACTCGTACTTTGTTTTTGAGTAATGTTTAGAAAACCTTACTTTTATGAATTGTAGTTCAAACTTGAAATGGTGTTTCTTTTATTTTAAATGTAGTGCATTGGGAATAGATATCGGGCTAGCCTACAGAGTTTTAATACTCACGCCTATAGTTCTTTTATATTTTTAGTGTTGTGCAGGCTACAGCTTGAGTGCGCTCGCCTTGGGTGACGCTTGACCGTTGAGTTGGAGAGTGACCTGTGGGGTCACACGGAGTTAGTTCGGGCGTCGTGTTTAGTCAGTTTTATTTCCTTTTGTTCTTGTTTAATCACTTTATTTGGTTTATTTATTCTACGCTGCTCTGCATTATTTTTGTTGCTTTATTTATTTGTATTTGGAAAAATCGTTCCCACAACCTCTATTGATGCCCTGGTGCTTGTCTCCAGCCCGGGAGGATTGGGAACGCCTCTCGGGTCATGTCGTGGACCGCTCGGGTGACCGTTTCAGGGTCGACCTGGGTTGGTTCGTGACAAAATGGTATCAGAGGAGGTCAGCTCTTAGCGGACCTCGCTTTTCAAAGTGCCCTTTTTTATTTGGGATGTTAAGGTAGATGGAGTAGGATCGTCGGGACTCGAGGGGTAAGTGCGGGAAGAGCGTCGCGAAATCTTTCTCATTCTGAACCTAGAGATTCCATGGTAAGTCCAGCTTAATTATTTTCTTTGGGTTTTTATGGAGTGTTTTGTTATTGGGATACGACAAAGAGAGTTGGGATAATAGTCCTCCTAAGCCGCACGGCCTGGCAAGCCATGTGTAGTTAGAAGCATGGTCCAAAAAGAATCTCTGTGTCGATGACATGTTTGGCATATGGTCGCCAACCATATGGTCAAGTCACTCACTGACACTAGTTCCCTTTTGAGTTGTTTTGGGTTTCTCTTGACTTTTGAAAATTTTGAATCAGAAAAAGTTGGTTTTGAAAAGAAAAAAAATGTTTGTTTTTTAAAATGGGATGAATGATTCGTTTTTGAAAAAAAATGAAGTTTCTTTGTTTTGGAATTGGTGTTCATAAGGGTGCTCACATGCATAGTGATATACGAAAATGTGGATGGATGTCTGGTATGGTGGATGGATGCCCAGGGTGGCACGAAGGCATGCATGTGAGTGAGACTCTAAAGAATACCAATGGCGAGGGTTTAACCCACTAAGCTTGTTTTAAATTAAAAATGTTTCCAAAAAGAAAGTTTTGATGTTATGATAGCCTGTTTACCTGTGTTTATAGCATGTCACCTATGCAGTGTTTGATTTTGAGGATTTTTATTTATTGAGTTGGCTTTGATTGTGTTTTTGGATTTTCTTGTCCAGTGGTTATCCCATGAAGCTTTGATGGCTGATCGTAGTGTGGTTAATCAACCTAAGGATTTTGTGCTTGAGTTTCGGAAGTTAGATCCACCTCTCTTTTATGGGCAAGCAGACCCTTCCGTAGCAGAGGAGTGGATACAGAAGATCGAAAGGGACTTTGGCCTCGTTGAGTTTCTAGAGTCGTTTAAGGTCAAGTTTGTGACCTTCATGCTTGAAGGTTCACCGTGGATGTTGTGGAAGTTGGTGTCTCGGAATAAGCCCTGTCAAGAGCTTACTTGGGAGTTGTTTAAGGCTTCATTCATTTTTCAGTATTTCTTTGAAGAAGAAAGATTGAGGAAAAGGATGGAGATGTGTTGTTTGAAGCAGGGCGATAGATCCGTGTTAGAATATTTCCAGCGCTTTGTGGAGCTAGTCCCTTATGATTCAGGGTATGCTACAGATGACTCCATGAAGGCTCGACGCTTCAAGGCGGGTCTCTGCCCTGATCTACAGTCGAAGGTGTCGGCATCCAATCAAACTTCTTTTTCCAATGTGGCGAGACAAGCTTTTCATGTCGAAGCCATGATAACAGGAGTGCTCGAAGTGGTCCTTCCTTCTTCAATTCTCAGGAGTAGTGGGGAAACTTCCAACAAGAATATGATTAAGCGATTGAAAGTCGATGAAGCAGGTTATGGAATCAAAAGGCCTCAGGATCTTTCATCACCCTATTAGGAGCAAGAGATCTTCGTTTGTTACCAGTGTGGCAAGTTAGGGAAAAAGAGGTCATCATTCCCAAGTGTTCTGAAGCCCTGTCATGTTTGTGGACATTTGGGTCATTTACAGCGATTCTGTCAAGGTATTGCTAGAAAGTGCCGCGGAGGAAGTTCTCAGAAGTGATGTAATGTGGGGTTTTTGTTTAAAGTTTCTTATGTATGTTTCCTTCTAGTGTAAGGGATATTTTGTCGTGGTTGTTGTACGGGTAATGTTTCGGGTTTGAAATGTATGGGAATGTCGTGGGTTTTTATGAACTCTGGTTTTCAATGTTAGAGTGGTTTTTCATTTCAAAACTCTATCTTTTCCTTTGTCAAATTAAAAGATGTATGTTCCTTATTGGGATTATCAGAACCTGACTGCGAGGCAGGAGATGCTTCATCCATCAGAGCTCCAGCCAAAAGGTCTCGGAGTGAAGTCGGCGCGTAGTCAGGAACCCTGGAGAAATTTTTAAGAAGCTTGGCTAAGGTTGTGCCTCTAACATTGTGGTGAGGCGGTTTTAGTGTGTCTATTGTGGTTTCTTGGTTGTTTCAATTTTTACTTTGGTCGCAAAGAGTGCGATGGACTTATCCCTCGCGCAATGTCAGTAATTGTGCCTTTTTGGGTCTGTACGGAATTTTTGGTTCAGATCCTATTCCTTTCGGACGAGACTGACTGGTTTAAGTGTTTATGGTGTGTTTGTTTTAGCTTGAGTAAGGCCCGGTCCAAATACTAGTTGAATTATTATGGTGGGGAGTCCGTTTAGGGACAGACGATAGGGTTAAGTCCCATTGGTGGTTGATGGAATGATCATGTGTTAAGAGGTTGGATCATGTTGTATGGAACCCTTAGGTGTTGATCGACCAGCTGGATAGTATCGTGGATTTTCGAGGACAGAAAGTGTTATGGTGGGGAGAATTGTCACACCTCGACCCATGCATTTAATTTATTTAATAATTTTCCTACCTTTAAATGTTTTTGTTGGGGTCTAGGGTGAGGCCTGGATGATATTTATGAGTTTTCGATTAAAAAAACACGTGTTTTGGGTGACATCACTGGACGCACGGGCGGAGCACGACGCCGCACGGCTTCGCCCATGCAACTGTGTGGCGTTTTCTTTATTTTTATTATTATTATTGAAATGAAATGAGTACAATTATTATTTTTATTTTATTATTAATGGTTATTATTATTATTAATTTTATTATTATTAAGATTATTATTATTAATAATTTTATCATTTTGAAGATTATTATTATTATTATTATTATTATTAGTTTAGTATTATTTTTATTTTTTTATTTCTTTCTTTTCTTTTTTTATTCTTCTTCTATTTATTTTTTTTATTCTCCCCTTTTGTTATTCTTCCACGCGCATGTCCCCCCCTGCTCCTTCTTCTCCAGAGCAGCCCAGCCGGATCCTCTCCTGCTCGTCGCGCCCTCCTGCCACCTTCAGCCTGCAGGCGACCCAGCGCCTCCTCCTCACTCCTTGTCGCAGTAGAGTCCCCCAGGCTCCCTTCCTCCTCCTTCAGCGTAAGAATCCCCCAGCGCCTCCCCTCCCTTCCATCCTCCTCTTCTCTAGCATCCAGTTCCGACCTCCGGATCTCCTTCACCGCGCATCCCACGCAGCTACCCAGCACCTCGGTCCCCTCTTCTTCTCCTCTCCCTTTCCATAGTAACCTATCACCCGAAAGGTCCCCTGCTCCCTCCTCTATCTGCTACACCCAGCCAGCCGCGCGCAGGCCCCTGCTTTCTCCTCCTGTAGCCCATTCGGGCCTCCTGTTTGGCTCCCCTTGTCCAGGCCCTACATGCGCACACCCCAACAGCCCCGACTATCCTTCCCTTAGCAGCGATGTCCGCCACTGCAACTCGCGAAGCCCCAGCACCCCGCACCTTTCCCTACTTCCTTCGGCCTGCTCTAGTATGCACAGTTCGGCCTGCTCTGGCTCCACCCGCAGCCAGCGCCGCTCCACCTCCTCTCCTCCACCTGCATAGCCTGACCCCCATCTCCCTTCCTGTCCATCACCGCACCCAACGGAACCACCCGACCACCCTCTCCTTCAGCGCAGGACTCCCGGCCTCCGCCTGCTGCCAGCCCTGCGTGCTCAACCCGCTCCAGCCCTCCTTCTCTAGCAGTCAGTGCCCCGGAACCCTGTGCCCGCTGCTGTGTAGCATCCCCTCCCGTCGGCCGACCTCCTGTCCAGCTCACCCGTTCCAAGCGGCCTCCCCCGGACTCATCCCTCCTCGCAACAGCAGCCTAGGCGTTGTCCCGAGCCCCGTCCCCCCCCAATAGTATATCTCTTTTTATTTATGCTCCCTTGATATTTTTATTGGATATATATATATATATATATATATATATATATATATTACCTTGGGACGATGGGAGTTTTTATTAATTAAATATTACTTTGGGTCGGTTTGACTTTTTAGGACCTGCGCGGGGCATTTCTGAGTGAGTGTCATCGTCGCGCCTTATTTCCAAGCTTGCGCTGTTGTCGCACCTTGGCCTCGAGGTAGGTTCCTCTTTTCAATTCTTTTTAAAATTTAATTTACATTATTTCCAGTTGTTTACGCACATTAATTTTTCAAATTAAATATTTTATTAATTTTAATAAATGTGAGATAATATAAGATAATTAATTTTTTAAATGATTATTTGGTGTAAAAAGATCCTTTTATTTTATACATGACACCCAGAATATTTTCTTGACGAACGAACACCCATTATTCAAAGAATGCCAGTTTTGATTTTAAACATAATTCACGGAATTTGAAATTTGGTTTTGGTTTTAATGATAAAGGATTTCTTCTGAAGAACGAACAAGCATTTTGGTTCTTTTTTTTAAATGGTGATTGTGAAATGCGTTTACTGCCCGTTTGGCACTTTAAGAAAAATGATAAAAATGTTTTGATGAAAATACTCCTAGGATAACTCTGCCGCCTTGGTTGAGACTGTTTGTTTGGGAGGTCGCGCTTAGAGGCTCCCGGGTGCTCGAGTAGTCTAAAGGCATGAGGTTGTCCTAGGGAGTGGATCGGGGTGATTCCTATTGTGCTATATATATATATGTGTGTGTGTGTGTGTGTGATTGGATGCTCGATTGGCATCGCTTATCTCACCCCCTTTCCTAAATACTTGAGACATGGGAATCTGGCATATTGAGTGAATTTTCTAAGAACGATTACTACACTAGTTAGATTACGCACTGGCTAGTGGCCCCATCGCAGGGGAATACTGAGTTATTGCTGCTATGGGGATTGGGCCCCTCAGTTAGGCCATGTAGGGCTATGCTGAGCATTAGGGCATCATGATATCATCAAGTTAGGGCATTCCTTAAGGATGAGTCACATGTATGGTATGTTCTGGATTGTTCACGATCTCCTAGGTTCACCCATGTCTGTTGGATTTCTGTTACTTTAAGTGATGGTTTGGTACTTGTATGTATTTCTATATTTCCCTTATTGTGTACTTACTTTGTGCATCATTTTTCTTGGAAAGTGGTAAACTGGTTTTGACTTGGATTCTAAAAGAATGGGTTTGAAATGAAATTATCTAATCCTCTTTGTACAACTTTGAATATGTAAACATCACTTTCCCTTTGAAAATTCTAACGTCTCACTAAATGAATTTGATTTGGGTTTTTGAGAAATGAATAAGGGCAATGACTCATACTTTTTTTTGAGTAACGTGTAGAAAACCTTACTTTTATGAATTGTAGTTCAAATTTGAAATGGTGTTTCTTTTATTTTAAAGGCAGTGCATTGGGAATAGATATCGGGCTAGCCTATAGAGTTTTAATACTCACGCCTATAGTTCTTTTCTGTTTTTAGTGTTGTGCAGGCTACAACTTGAGTGCACTCGCCTTGGGCGATGCTTGACTGTTTAGTTGGAGAGTGACCCGCGGGGTCACACGGAGTTAGTTCGGGCATCGTGTTTGGTCAGTTTTATTTCCTTTTGTTCTTGTTTACTCACTTTATTTGGTTTATTTATTCTTCTATGCTCTGCATTATTTTTTCTACTTTATTTATTTTTATTGGGTGAAATCATTCTCACAGCCTCTATTGATGCCCCGGTGCTTGTCGTCAGCCCGGGAGGATCGGGAACGTCTCTCGGGTCATGTCACGGACCGGCTTGGGTGACTGATTCAGGGTCGACCTGGTTTGGTTCATGACAATAATTGGTGTGGTGAAGGGATCCTATTATAAGTGAGGGAGTGGAACTTATATAATTATTCATAACATAGGTTAAAGTCATGTCACATTTAAAGAAAAGTGGCTCTAATAGTGGAAAATAATGGAGAGAGGGTAACCCTTTCTTGATCCAACTCTCATCCTCACATATAATAGGTTTGGTTAGAGATATTTTTGTCCTTTTCCCTTTAATTTTACTTATTACTTTAATTTATATTTTCCATGGTAACTTATTTTTTTACCTCAGTAACTAATTTTTATGCATAAAAATAAAATTAAACCTAATAGATAATTTGGATATTATGATTAAAAATATGAAAACCATTTTAATAATTTTAATTTATATAGGTGGTAAAAATTTACTTCAATAATATTATGCATAACATAAGAAAAACAATTTTTTGAAAATTTGTTTTTTTATGCGTAAAAATGAATTTATATCAAAATCATGTCGAGAATTGATCCCCATGACATTTATTTTTGTATGGTTGAATTATTTTTGTGTTATGTGACTTTAAAACTAATCAAAACAAAATATAACATTGTAAGTTGTTATTTAAATAAAAAAGATCGAAAATAATTATTCTATTAAATTTAAACGTTACTTAGGTTTTAAAATGTCAAACCTAGGTTTCTAAATTCAAAATAATATTTTTTAATATTTTATTTTAATTCATAAACATATATTTGGTCCATCAATAAGTTTTCATAAAATTTTATATCATTATTATATCATGATGATATCATAAAATTGATAATATTTGTAAAACCGTATTTTTACTATTCACTTAAAAAATCAACCTTTTTAGAAAAATCTTATAAATTAATCCTAATCTAGTTTTTACATGATTAATCCTAAAATGATATTCATTTTATCAAATCCAAATTATGACTTACATAAATTTATCATTTAAATGGAAATTCAAAATATAAAGAAAAATGCTTTTATAGAAAAGGGACATTTTAAACGTGAAGTGTTCCTAATATTATTTCATATAAATTACTTATTAAATTTAATGTTAATATATTAGTTCATAAGTTAAAATATTACATATTATCATAATCATCTATTAAATTTGATCAATTTAATTTTTTAGGATAAATTACACAACACAGAAAAAAAATTCTATAAAAAACAATCATTTTTATGATTAAATCATATTAACTATTTATACTCTAAATGTAAGAATTTTATATTGAGAACCAATAATAACTACATAAAAATTTGGATGATATTTCCATAACCATTTGCCTCTTAATATAGTCCTTGGGGACATTCCTCAAGGCTACATACATTTATTTGTTTGTTACATAACATATGTTTAATCATTGGTTACAATGTTTGCAACAAACAGTCAATGCATGCATATATCAAATAAAACTAGTTATATAACCCTCCCAAAAATTTCATCATATAAAACATTAACAATCAATGATTACATTTATGCAAATGAAATTTGAATATTAAGAACTTTAATGTTTGATTGTTATAATGAATCATAAAATGATGTGAACAATGTATTATGATTCAACATACAACACTTTATTATGATACATCCATATTATACACTATGACTGGAAGAGGTAGTGGCATGATATATTATATTATGATATATAATAAATTCTTTACCAGGGTATGTAGTGTTCCTTAGATTCATGAATGATGTATCCTATGACATGATCATATTATCACATGATATAACCAATAATATTGCATGATTTATATTTAATTTGATGTATTTCATTATCACGGGTAAGTTTGTGATAAATAAAAGTTCTTTACTTGGACAATGGAGACTCTACAGACACAGTAAACCTATGGGGTCCCTTTCATGGCCTTGGGTTCAGTAAAACATTGATGAAATGAAATTCGGGATGATGAGGAAAATTTTTCTTTAAAGTTAAGTATAAATAATCATAGGAGGATGAAGAAAGTAGAAATGAATTGAATCTATTATATATAGAAAAGGGACTGCATAAGGGTCCAGATTCCATAAGGCTTCCCTTTGTAGGTTTTGGGTGTTGGAGGCACTCGGAGGCGGTTCCAGGTGGGTTGGAGGGTGTTTGAAGAGTTTTAGGGGAGCCACTGCAAAAAATGGAATAGATGCGGTGTAGAGGTATATGTTTTGTAGTAGTGCTAGTGACTATGGAGTAGTGGATCCATGATACATCATAGGGAAGATCGGGATCATAAATGAGGCTACTATGAAATCAGAGGGTAGTTTCATCATGGATTGTAGGTTGTGGCGTCATCCCTTTCTTGGTAGAGGGGTTCATACAGCATGGGGCTTATGGTTGCATTGTAACACCTATATCAGATAGTGTTGCGGCGTGGTCCAAGGGGTTGTATCATGGTCTTCTAATTTTTGAGTTGTCTATAAATAAATCCAACCTTCCCAAACCCCATTCTTTTCAACTTCTCTCCCTCGAACCCCAGGAGACCAAGAGAGGTTTTATATTCCCTTGGAATCTCCTTTCAATAAGGATTGATCTCGACTTTCAAAGATCTATCTAATATGAACCAAGGTGAGTTCTACCTCTTCTCTATAGCATTTTTTCTCTATTTGGTTATATTTCCTCCTGCTCCTTACCATGATTTGGCGCATGATCATCGCTATTCTTATGGGGTTTATTCTGTCTTTTTTCGGCATGTTCATGGCATGACATCCTTGGGAGATCATAGTTTTTTCACAGGAGTGGTTATCAGAGATCTGAAATGTTGGTATGATCACATGTGTAGAACGTTGATGCTTTTGAGGCAGGAGATTCATTGATTCTCATATTTATTTACATGAAATCTTAAAGTTATCATGTTTTATCTCATTGGATGGAAATAAAATTAACCTAATAATATTGAACCAGATTAATAAATAATTGGATTTTTATTTCTTATTGTCGATGTTTGATACTATGATACAGTTTGCCTTTTGTTTTACTAGATAATGTGTTATCTATACTATGCTTGTGTAGCGTATTATTATGCTTGGTTTAGCATGTTCTCGGTGGAAAATTGTAAGGAATGTAAATCCAGAATAAATTGACTAATTGTATTAAGAATTTAAGAAGAGACATGTTTTTAATATGGTGATTCTTTTAATTTAATGGTAATTAAAACTGATGGATTGTTAATGTTTAATTGAATATGTTGTTCAACGTGTTAATATAATTTGATAAATAATATGATCCATGATAATTCTTGTTAGGAATGATGAAATGAAAAGGTGGGTTAAATGAAAATGGTATTTCTCAAGTTTATTGAAACTGGAATTAATGATGGGATCATGTTAAAACTTTTGATAGCTTTTTATAGCTGATGTCTTAGGTTTCTCATAGTTGGAACCTGTGAATAATGAATCGATTAATTCAATAAGGAATAAAAATAAATTGTTTGTTAAAGATAAATCGTTGGGGTTGTGAGTGCCTTTTTTCTTATAATGGCTAAATGTCTTGTGATGGGAATCATGAGAGCTCATTTTTTATAAGGTTGAATGCCTTTTTTTAGGGCTTAGATTTCCCTATTAACTATATTTTTTCTTATTACCTTGTTATTTTCTATGGATGGGATCTTTTCCATGTGATGTATTATGATCCTGAGATGGAAGATGTGATATGAGGCCGGGAAGCTCAGATGATGTGGCAGAAGTTGACGCTTGTGATGGTGATATTCATTGAGATATGCTTGTGGGTGTTGGGGATGACACCGACGATGACATAACAAGTTGAAGCTGAGTATACCCATTAATGTGATAAATATTGATGCTTGTTTAAAATGAATCTATTTAATGGTCTATGGTCGAGCTTCTTGTTTCTCTATATTCCTTTCCCCACTACTTGAGACAAATGGATATGTTTAGTGGTATTTCTTATTAGTAACTTAGGATGTTTTCCAAGAGTACCTAGAATTATGTAATGATGTTAATAATGTTTAATAAATGACTTAACACACAAGGTTCTTGTTTCTAAAGTGAAAATAAAATGTTACTCTTGAGAAACTATGGACTCAGTTTGGATTATTCCTGGAGGGAATATACTTGTATTTGATGGAAAATAATGTTTAATGTGTAATAATTCTAATGGTTAATTGATGGATAATGAATTAATTGATTAAAGGAAATGATAAAAAAGGAAATAATTAATTAATATATCTCTTTAAATTCTTGTGTGATTATAGGATATCTAGTGTTAATTGTGGCAGTCAGGAGTCCGGGTGATGTTTGTTTTAGTTGAGTTTAAGAAAATGTTATGTCCATAGTGTGGTTATGAGATATATTATATCTTGTATATTCTATGTTTTCATACGCTATCTCACCCATGTCGGTTAGGGTGACTGACACCTAGTGGACTCTGGGAGGGTGTCTTCCCTAGCATCCCGATGGGAGGATGGATGGCTGACTAGCCCCTCTGGCACCATTCTCTTCTCTTGGTAGTATTATGTACTGGTATGCACAATGGTTAGTTTTCCCATATATGTATCTGGAGGTATGTGATGTCTTGTAGTTAGTTTACACTCATGTATCCCCATATATAGTATACAAAATATTATTATAGGTATGATATGTATAGGTTGTGATGGTGTGAGGTACGTTACTCAGTGTATGGGTTATGATGGCTTTAGGTATAATACTCGATGTATGATACACATCATACGGGTTATAGTGGCTCCTAAAAACTACATGGTTACTATATGATGATGCTATATGGGATGATGTGATTATGTGATGCATGAGGTGCATGACATGATACTTAGCCTAGGTGTTTGTGGGCTGGATTATTTTTGAGGGAGATGACTCAAGACATACGACATTGAGGCAGAGCAGAAAAATAGTGGGGAAGTGGTAACGAGGTACCATTGATGTTTCATTACTATAATATACGATATCTTGTATGTGTTACTTGGTGAGAGATATTCATGGTGAGGATGGGAACTTAGTATACCGGGTTAGGTGATGAGTTAGTTTCATTATTGTTCATTGTGTTTTAGTATGATTTCTTTATCTTTTGCATGAGAGGCTCCATGAAGGATCCTACTTAGTATACTGTTATTCTCATTTCACATATTTATAAATTTTTTTTCAAGTTAGCAAAAATGGGTTGGAGATCAGGTTGGATATTACTAGCTCATGGTTTTGCATGAGCTATTTGGTCTTCGTGGTCGTTGTCGTCTTTACATTTTTTGTACTCATATTTTCCCTTTAGATTGTTATAGTACTATATGAAATCACATGTATGCACTTGGAATTTATTTTATATATATTTCTAGGAAGGTTTTGATTGGTGTATCAATCTTATCAATCTCTTCTGCATGTTATCTTAAAGGGTAATGCTTCTCATTGTACGCTTATTATAGCCTCGATGGTAGTTGGCAACCCGGGGCCTATTGAAGGCGGGACTCGAGCAGTCATTATCTCCCTTCTCTCATTGTCGGCCCATGAGGGGAACTATTTAGGCAGAGGGGGTTGTGGTAGAGTGGAAGCAAAGGTCCACATTGAGGGATAGGATTGTGTTTGGGGTTAGTCACATGTGAGATTGCATGGGTTATTAGGGTAATGATGTCAGATAAGTTTAGTAAGCGATGTAAACACAAGAGGTTGGTTGAGACGAGGGTATTTAGGGCCACTTGTGATTTGATGCACAAACCTTTATGTTTACTAAGAATACTAAATGATGTGATACTGGTTGCGGGTAAAAAAATATGAAAGGTTCATGCATCATTCTTTTTTGTGCTTGTGTTTGAAATGGGTAGACCTTGGGATAGGTTAAACCTTAAATGAAATAAATTAATTAATTAATTAATTTTAAGTATTAAATATTCCATGTTTAGAAGCACTAAATGTTTTTTATTCTTAAATTTATGTCTCTAAGTCGATGTCCTCATTAGTTTTTCATCGAAGATGTTCATTAGGATATGCCAGTAAATCATCGTAGGGTATAGGTTGAAAATGGTGACACTTGGAGGAGGACACTCAAACAGTTTCAACGCCAGATTCTATAGAAGTATGAGGTATCCATTTTAGATTCAATAACAGAAGACTAGTTGGAGGAGGTTGAGATAATATTCAATTAGATCTGTACCCAGAAAGAGCATTGGGTTTTTGTTGGATTTGATGATGTTGTGTGGGGAAGAGAGTCAGTGGTGGATCTTGTTCCTCAAAGATCGTGAGGAGACGACAGTCTCATAAAATAAGTTCTGAGACCAGTTTTGAGTAGTTATTTTTTCTTTGAACTTGAAGGTTGTCAGTCACCAAGATCTTCTTACCCTTCGGTAGGGGAATCCAAGCATGCAAGAGATCAGGATCCATTTCAAGACCCTTATGTGTTATGCTTCAGACCTGCTTCCAGATAAGGAGGCCAAAGAGAGGCATTTCAAAAAGACTTTACATCCAAAGATCTAGTGCCAAGTTACACTTTTTATGCTAAATACATATCTCAAGGTGTTGGGAATAGAAAAGGTTGTGGAGAGGATTTTGGCCCAAGCTGGGTCGTTCTGAGAGGGGAGTTATCAAGATTCCTCGCAAAGAAGAGTTGTGTCCTGAGGTTCCCAGTTGTCTGGAGAGAAGAGTTTTCAATCATCCAGGGGTAGGTCCCATCCCTCATCATCTCGTTTCTTTGGGAGGTGGTGTCTCACAGGCCTATACCAAAGTATTAGACACATTTTTTTCTTATAGGGGTCGTGGTTATTATCGGAGAGAGTTCCCAACCTTTCTGAGTAGTCATCATGCAACAGGTGTTCCACTTCAGGCCACTCCATTGAAGTATTTTAAGTCAATCTAGAAACAGAAGGGTGTTCCTATTTGGAATCAGTATAGATGAGATTGTGTAACACCCCGAGATTTTATGAAAAATATTCTTTTTAATTTCACTAATGTCTTGTGTTGTACGCTACACCAAAAGTATCTTTCACAACACGCATCCTTGATTTGCCTTGCATTACACGCAATCACGACCTTCCTCGATAGCGTGTGTAGTACGCAACAACGAGTTTCACTAAACAACAATATGCTATTAAAATATTATTAAAACTAACCGTTATGAATAGTAATAACCACTTTTTTAAATTTTGTAATTTTATTTTTCAAAATGGAATTCATTTTTGGATTCGTAATATCGAAATTATCTTAGGGTGAAATTTTGGTGATTTTCGGATAACTTTCATATTTTGATGAATAGTGAAAATTACTAAATTTTAATTAAAAACAACTTTTTCAATCGAAATAATTAATAGTGATAAATTATTAATTTGAGTGGTTTTAAAGTATATTTAGAATATATTTTTACAATTTAATACAATGGTGGTCATTGGTTGTAATTTCACATTTAAATCAGACATAAACAAGTGTCAGTCTTTTGATAGTTATTATCCCTTAAGAACTCGCTATTTGTTTTGACGATGGGAATTAATTTTTAAATTAATTAATGCAACTGATATGTTTTGAATTTGGTAAAATAGAAATCATTTTTGAGTTCATAATATCAAATATATCTTGGGCCTAATTTTTGGTATTTTTCTGAAAACTTTCAATTTTTGATGAATAGTGAAACCACTAAGTGGTAGTTAAAAAAAACTGAATTGTTCATAAAACTTAATTTTACCGCTTCTATGAGTGGAATTTCAAAAAACCGAGAGACACGGTTGATGTCAGTAAGTAAAATGTGGTTCAATGAGATGAAAATAATTTTTTGGTGAATAGTAACTTTTTACTTTTTTTACCACGGTTAAAAGTAAATAGGGTATTTAAGGGTAGAAATGATATTATTATTACCCTAACACATGTCCTAATTCTATTGGACAAGTGTAATTCGACCGAAAACAAACTTAGGAATAAAATATGACCATTTAGGCCCACTTGGATTAGATTAGGACATTTATTATTAATTTATTTAAAGAAGGGTTAAAAGAGTTAAAATCAAAGTTTATTTACTAAAACATTTTTAATATGGGGTTATACATAAGATAAATTCGACTATAAATATTCATTAGAAAGCTAAAAATATTTCCTACATAATTGCATTTTATTTGTAATTTTTAGACATTAAATAATTTAATTTATTTATGACACAACGATGATGCAGTAATTATCTTATTAATGAAATATTGACATAATTGATGTTATAAATACCCAAATAAATATAATTTGAGACTTTTTATGAATTCCACTAATTTTCTAGGTTAATATGACATGTTATTACTGATTTAATTAAATTTTTTCGAACTTATAATTCTGTTAAGATTTTCACAAAAATCAATTACTAAATAGTGTCAAAATTGACATAAAATAGTTTTTAAAACAAATATTATATTATTAATTGTTATTTTATTTTTAAAAATATAAGGTTCGGCCAAATGACTTAGATAAGGTTATATATATTAATAATAAACAACATGGGTTTCTTTTGGCTTCTTATAGAAAGTTTATTAACCTTATAGTGTAAGAACACAAGAAGACACGGTAAAAGTAAAATTATTTAACTTAATGTTAAATCTAAATGATAAGGTTAAAATAGGAACCTAAACTTGTCTAAATTCTATTGGATGAGAGGGTTTAGACCCATACCCACCTTATCCATGAAATAAATCAATTTGGAGCTATATAAAACCGAACTTGACTTTATAATAAAACAATATTTTTTGTTATTCCAAAGGTGCCCCTCTCCTTCCTTATAAAAGGACACCTCCTCCCCCTCTTCCTCACACCACTTTGAGCCTTCAAGCTGGCCAACCCCTGCCACTTTCTCCTCTACACTTCCCTGGAGACATCCTAGAGGTCCTGTTCTTCTTCAAAGACCAATTTTAGTGCCCTAAAAGAAGGTCTCAAAGAAGCACTTCAAAGAAGAGGTAATGTCTGTTACCGATTCTTTCATCTTTATTTCTTCTTCCACTTCTTCTTCTTTAGTTGTTTCATTATGAAGTAATAACATCAGTATCACTCATATACTGATATGTTATTATAAGTATGAAACAACCCTATTTCACCATCTATCCATCCTACGGAAAAAGAAATCACTGCGCGTGCGTATGTACGGAATACCGTCTCCACGCCGTGGTGTAATCTATTTTCCACCACCACCTTACTTGGATGGGTATAATGGTATAAATAATGACTATATATGACTATTATAAAGTTATATTGATTCTTAAATAGTATACATATACTCCAATACAATTCCACGATCATAGGAATGATATCATCACTCGTGCGTACGTACGGAATACCGTCTCCACGATGTAATGTGACTCGTTCTACATGATCTTCATTTCATAATGATTATATAAATGAATTGAATGAATGAATATGATATATATTACACTAATAACATTATGGAAATGAGGTATCTATAACCTAAAGAAAAGAATAAGAATTTATTCGACAAAACACGCATAAGAACAAAAAGTTGTAAACACCCGAATAACAAGTAGCAATGAAATATTACTACTAAGAAGCTAAGAATATGACCATATATGATATCATAAAAATAAGTATGATTCTGGAATAAGTCAATAACATTATTTAAATCATTATACAGGAGGTTCGGACACTTACAAAGCAAGTCGGACCTAAGGTAAGGGAAATATCACAATCTCATTTTTATTCGAGATTATTTATACTTCAGAATTTACTGGGGTGTATTTTATCATCCACATCCATGTTTTCTCAATATGTAATATTATTTCCATCCACCTACAATAGTTTAAATCCAATTTTACCCTTTGGTGAGTTTTTAGTAAAAGATATGAAAGGAATCTTTTGTCGTTTTTCGTACGAGGTACTTTTTTACTTTTCCGACAAAAGTACGAAGAATGTTTTTTTAACTTATACGGCATGAATGGATTTTTAAAAGATCATTTCCAAGAAGATTCCTTTAGAAGTTTTCAAGTTTATTTTTAATCAACTTCTTTTAGTTTAAAATTGTATGACATGTTAAGAAAGGAAAATGTTTTTGAAGTAGAAAGGATATTTTCCTCAAGAATGGAGTTCAAGTGTTTTATCAAAATTATTTTCCATCTAAGATAATAAAGGGTTCGGTTTTATCCCTATTATTACATTGATTTGATTATGTTGTGATGAAATTATTTTTATGAATTCCTTTATCTTATATGAATTGTTTTATGATGTCATGATGTTTAAGAATCCCATTTTTATTACATGGGTTATGCAATGATGTATGATTTATGATTTTGTGGCACACATAAGAATGGTATCATTATGAGATGGGTGGGACCTATATCTCCCTCCAATGAATTGGGTAAAGATTTTATATCTCATGAGATAGACATGGCTGGAACGGTAGGTTATACCGGTTCAGTGAAACGGGACTGAAACGAGGGTGACTCGGTTCAGAAAGGGACTTTGTCCACTAAGATAGTCTTGGAAATGAGTCTTGACTAACAAGAAATGATTCTCTATGATTATGTGTGAATGCCACAAAGTTTCATGTTTTAAGTTATGATTATTTTGATTACATTTAACTGCCATGATTTACCCCATGTTATGAAATTATGATCTCTTTTGCAGGTTAAGATTTCCAAAAGTTATGTGCTTATGTATATGATGTGATTGATATTTCTTTTGTTTACCCTTACTGGGCATTTGAGATCACCATTTTATGTTTTCTTTTCCCCAGGATATAAAGAATGGTTTTAGGTTAAAAAAAGGAAGATCTTTATGGGAGATGTTGAAGATCTTTCACCAGAATTAGAAGATTATATTCTGAGTTTCCAAAGACACTAAACTATTACGATCCTTGTGTGTGTGTTTTTGTTATGTAGTAAGTATTCCGAAAATGTAATGTAATGTCAATGTACGTCAAGCTTCGGGTCTCTACAGTTGGTATCAGAGGAAAGGTTTAGTCAACCTTTGGAAACTAGGATGCGAAAACGTTAGTGAGATCCCTAGAGATATTTCTAAGGTATGTCTAGGGATGTCCCTAAGGTTAAGTATACGTGTAGGTTATAGTACTAGAATTACGCTAACGATCATAGAATTAAACCTAAGATGTTAGATATTGAAGGTACTCCCCCTTTATTATGTTATTTTCCCTAGCATGATTTTTTTTCCTCTCACACTATTCTTTTTGGGTTTTAGATGATGGCTGGAACCCGAAGGAACCGTGTTGATCAATGAAATGGAAAATGCAATGATTGTCCTCCTGAACAAACAAATGTTATGGGATATGGAGTGCAAGATCTTATTGCTATACTTACACAAGCTATGAATCATTCTAGACTTCCAAATGAGCAGAGAAGGGAACAATATTCTATTGAGTCCTTCATGAGGCAACGTCCACCTTCTTTCAGTGGGTCTTCTGATCCACTTGTTGCTGAACAATGGATCAGTACCACTGAAAAGATAATTTCAGTTCTTCAATGTTCTGAACATGATAAAGTCATCTTAGTAGTATATCATTTGGAAGGTGAAGTTGATCAATGGTGGAATCTTATCAAGAATATGAAGCCAAGAGATGAAATTGAGTCCATGGAATGGGACGAGTTCAAGAACTTGTTTTTCAGTAAGTACTTCCCTCGTATTCTTCGAACGAAGATGGAAAAGGAGTTTCTTGAGCTGAAGCAGAAGGATGATGAATCTGTTGGTATATACGAAGCAAATTTTACAAGACTTGCAAGGTATGCATCTGGCATTATCATCTAACCTGAAAGTAAAGTTGATCGATTTTTCAGTGGCTTAAAACCAAGTCTTCGAAGGGCATTATCTATAAGATACTTTAGTAGCTATGAAGAAATTGTGCGTTGTGCTATGAAGGTAGAAATGGAAGTTGGTGTTACATATCCATCTCATGGTTTTGAAAAGAAACGAAAGATGGAGTTCAAGGAGAAATCTCAGAATAATGGTGAAAAGAAAATGAATGTTTCCTTATGCTCAAAGTGTGGAAAGAAGCATGGTGGAGATTGTCTTAAAGGGACTAGAAAATGTTTTAAGTGTAGAAAAGAAGGTCATCGAGCAGCTGAGTGTCGAAGTAATGGAAAAAGGGTTTCTAATGATGTGAACAAAGCAAACACTGTAGAGAACGCACCACCAACACTTCAATGCTTCAAGTGCAAGGAAATGAGGCATTATGCTAATAAATGCCCTAATCCAAGGGTTAGTGATGATCAACATGAGCAACCACTTAAGGAAAAGGACAAAGGGAAGTCACATGCGATCACTATTGGCGATGTTGAATATGACAACGATGTGGTGGAATGATTAAGTGTTTATGTAATGGGATTCCAAAATAATGTTGTATCGTGGAATATTGGAATATTTATGTTTTGGTCTATTGTGGTTTTCAATAATTTTATGGTACCAGTAACCATGGAAAGTGATTGAGATATTTTTGGAAAAAGAATGATATGCGCATAATGAAGGGAAACGAGAAAATGAAATATTTGACAGTATTCATGAGCTCATGATTGATATAAGGACTAAGTGATAACATGGTTTGAGTATATAGAATTTTGATGATTTTGGTATGTGGAAAGTGTTAACTTTTAACTACATTCATGTTTTCACTAAGGCTCAATGGGTATTCAAGAGAATACATGATTAATGACTTTGAATGTTTGGAATGTGACCAAAAAAACATATCTTATGATATATGGGGATCAACGATGGTATTAAATATCTGGTAATCGTTTTCACTATGTTATGAGAGTGGACTGCAGTATTATGGATAAGCCTAAAGATTGAAATGGATTATGTTAGACATAAGTTAGTATTGTTTAAGGATGGAATTTTTTTCGATATTATTGATGGGATGTTATAGTTTTAGAAAAAGGACAACCTGTAGGACGGACGACAGCCCATCGCGTCGGACAAGGCTGTGGGAATCGAACCCACAACCGAAGTGCGACTGGCCTTTATCGCCTACCACTGACCTACAGGAAGTCCCTGTTTAGTAGAAACTAGTTTTATTATATTAAGCAGTATGATATATGAAGTATAAGTTCATTTTAGGAACCATATATGATTAATCTCACTATAGAATGACTTATGTATATTTAATAACTTTTTCTAACCTTTTGTTTGAGACAGATGGAATGACCCGTCATTCTATCACATGATCAGCTAACACTTCACGAATAACAAATTCAAATTCATTTATTTAAGAGATGAAGTGGAAATTGTTCAAGGCACGAACAATAGTGATATTGTACCAAAATAAAGTAAGTATTTATTCTAATTCAAATTCTTCAACTTTAGGGAAACGATCTTGAAAACCAAAAATGTTGTCCTAGTGCTCTTATATCTGATTAATCGGATGGTACCTTAGATCTTCACAAATTTATGGATTTGTGATTGTTGGCTTTTCCATAGCCATGTTCTCTACCACTCTCCATCAGAACATGATGGTTAGATTTTTCTTCCATATCCATATTTTCACCTATGTGGAAACCCAGTGATTAGTTTATTTGGGTAACCGTTATGTTTCATACTTTCGTTTTTAAAGATTGGTTTTGGTATTCCTTTTTACGATGTGGGTTTCTATTAAAGAAACTTTCTAATAGTAAACCATTTATAACCCCGACGAATTTCGAGGGCGAAATTCATTTTAAGGGGGGTAGAATGTAACACCCCGAGATTTTATGAAAAATATTCTTTTTAATTTCACTAATGTATTGTGTTGTACGCTACACCAAAAGGAGCTTGCACAACACGCATCCTTGATTTGCCTTGCATTACACGCAATCGCGACCTTCCTCGATAGCGTGTGTAGTACACAATAACGAGTTTCACTAAACAACAATATGCTAATAAAATATTATTAAAACTGGCCGTTATGAATAGTAATAACCACTTTTTGAAATTTTGAAATTTTATTTTTCAAAATAGAATTCATTTTTGGATTCGTAATATCGAAATTATCTTAGGGTAAAATTTTGGTGATTTTCGGATAACTTTCATATTTTGATGAATAGTGAAAATTACTAAATTTTAATTAAAAACAACTTTTTCAATCGAAATAATTAATAGTGATAAATTATTAATTTGAGTGGTTTTAAAGTATATTTAGAATATATTTTTACAATTTAATACAATGGTGGTCATTGGATGTAATTTCACATTTAAACCAGACATAAACAAGTGTCAATATTTTGATAGTTATTATCTCTTAAGAACACGCTATTTGTTTTGACGACGGGAATTAATTTTTAAATTAATTAATGCAACTGATATGTTTTGAATTTGGTAAAATAGAAATCATTTTTGAGTTCATAATATCAAATATAGCTTAGGCCTAATTTTTGGTAATTTTCTGAAAACTTTCAATTTTTGATGAATAGTGAAACCACTAAGTGGTAGTTAAAAAAACTGAATTGTTCATAAAACTTAATTTTACCGCTTTTGTGAGTGGAATTCCAAAAATCCGAGAGACACGGTTGATGTCAGTAAGTAAAATTTGGTTCAATGAGATGAAAATAATTTTTTGGTGAATAGTAACTTTTTACTTTTTTACCACGGTTAAAAGTAAATAGGGTAATTAAGGGTAGAAATGATATTATTATTACCCTAACACATGTCCTAATTCTATTGGACAAGTTTAATTCGACCAAAAACAAACTTAGGAATAAAATATGACCATTTAGGTCCACTTGGATTAGATTCGGACATTTATTATTAATTTATTTAAAGAAGGGTTAAAAGAGTTAAAATCAAAGTTTATTTACTAAAACATTTTTAATATGGGATTATACATAAGATAAATTCGACTATAAATATTCATTAGAAAGATAAAAAGATTTCCTACATAATTGTATTTTATTTGTAATTTTTAGACATTAAATAATTAAATTTATTTATGACACAACGATGATGCAGTAATTATCTTATTAATGAAATATTGACATAATTGATGTTATAAATACCCAAATAAATATAATTTGAGACTTTTTATGAATTCAACTAATTTTCTAGGTTAATATGACATGTTAGTACTGATTTAATTAAATTTTTTCGAACTTATCATTCTGTTATGATTTTCACAAAAATCAATTACTAAATAGTGTCAAAATTGACATAAAATAGTTTTTAAAACAAATATTATATTATTAATTGTTATTTTATTTTTAAAAATATAAGGTTCGGCCAAATGACTTAGATAAGGTTATATATATTAATAATAAACAACGTGGGGTTCGTTTGGCTTCTTATAGAAAGTTTATTAACCTTATAGTGTAAGAACACAAGAAGACACGGTAAAAGTAAAATTATTTAACTTAATGTTAAATCTAAATGATAAGGTTAAAATAGGAACCTAAACTTGTCTAAATTCTATTGGATGAGAGTTTTTCGACCCATCCCCACCTTATCCACGAAATAAATCAATTTGGAGCTATTTAAAACCGAACTTGACTTTATAATAAAATAATATTTTTAGTTATTCCAAAGGTGCCCCTCTCCTCCCTTATAAAAGGACACCTCCTCCCTCTCTTCCTCACACCACTTTGAGCCTTCAATCTCGGCCAAACCCTGCCACTTTCTCCTCTACACTTCCCTAGAGACATCCTAGAGGTTCTGGTCTTCTTAAAAGACCAATTTTAGTGCCCTAAAAGAAGGTCTCAAAGAAGCACTTCAAAGAAGAGGTAATGTCCGTTACCGATTCTTTCATCTTTATTTCTTCTTCCACTTCTTCTTCTTTAGTTGTTTCATTATGAAGTAATAACATTAGTATCACTCATATACTGATATGTTATTATAAGTATTAAACAACCCTATTTCACCATCTATCCATCCTACGGAAAAAGAAATCACCGCGCGTGCTTACGTACGGAATACCGTCTCCACGCCGTGGTGTAATCTATTTTCCACCACCACCTTACTTGGATGGGTATAATGGTGTAAATAATGACTATATATGACTATTATAAAGATATATTGATTCTGAAATAGTATATATATACTCCAATACAATTCCACGATCATAGGAACGATATCATCACTCGTGCGTACGTACGGAATACCGTCTCCACAATGTGATGCGGCTCATTCTACATGATCTTCATTTCATAATGAGTATATAAATGAATTGAATGAATGAATATGATATATATTACACTAATACCATTCTGTAAATGAGGTATCTATAACCTAAAGAAAAGAATAAGAATTTATTCGACAAAACACGCATAAGAATAAAAAGTTATAAACACCCGAATAACAAGTAGCAATGAAATATTACTACTAAGAAGCTAAGAATATGAGCATATATGATATCATAAAAACAATTATAATTCTGGAATAAGTCAATAATATTATTTAAATCATTATACAGGAGGTTCGGACACTTACAAATCAAGTCGGACCTAAGGTAAGGGAAATATCACAATCTCATTTTTATCCGAGATTGTTCATACTTTGGCATTTACTAGGGTGTATTTTATCATCCACATCCATGTTTTCTCAATATGTAATATTATTTCCATCCACCTACAATAGTTTAAATCCAATTTTACCCTTTGGTGAGTTTTTAGTAAAAGATATGAAAGGAATCTTTTGTCGTTTTTCGTACGAGGCACTTTTTGACTTTTCTGACAAAAGTACGAAGAATGTTTTTTTAACTTATACGGCATGAATGGATTTTTAAAACATCATTTCCAAGAAGCTTCATTTACAAGTTTTCAAGTTTATTTTTAATCAACTTCTTTTAGTTTAAAATTGTATGACATGTTAAGAAAGGAAAATGTTTTTGAAGTAGAAAGGATATTTTCCTCAAGAATGGAGTTCAAGTGTTTTATCAAAATTATTTTCCATCTAAGATAATAAAGGGTTCTGTTTTATCCCTATTATTAAATTGATTTGATTATGTTCTGATGGAATTATTTTTATGAATTCCTTTATCTTATATGAATTGTTTTATGATGTTATGATGTTTAAGAATCCCATTTTTATTACATGGGTTATGCAATGATGTATGATTTATGATTTTGTGGCACACATAAGAATGGTATCATTATGAGATGGGTGGGACCTATATCTCCCTCCAATGCATTGGGTAAAGATTTTATATCTCATGAGATAGACATGGCTGGAATGGTAGGTTATACCGGTTCAGTGAAACAGAACTGAAACGAGGGTGACTCGGTTCAGAAAGGGACTTTATCCACTAAGATAGTCTTGGCAATGAGTCTTGACTAACAAGAAATGATTCTCTATGATTATGTGTGAATGCCACAAAGTTTCATGTTTTAAGTTATTATTATTGTGATTACATTTCACTGCCATGATTTACCCCATGTTATGAAATTATGATCTCTTTTGCAGGTTAAGATTTCCAAAAGTTATGTGCTTATGTATATGATGTGATTGATATTTCTTTTGTTTACCCTTACTGAGAATTTGAGCTCACCATTTTATGTTTTCTTTTCCCTAGGATATAAAGAAAGGTTTTAGGTAAAAAAAAGAAGATCTTTATGGGATATGTTGAAGATCTTTCACCAGGATTAGAAGATTATATTCCGAGTTTCCAAAGACACTAAACTATTACGATCCTTGTGTGTGTGTTTTTGTTATGTGCTAAGTATTCCGCAAATGTAATGTAATGTCAATATACATCAAGCTTCGGGTCTCTACAGATTGGGTGGGTAGAGGACAACCAAGAGATGCTCTTTTTCCTCATAGAATAGAACGTAGTCGTGGAGGTGGCCGTCAGCAGGGTTAGAGAGGTCATGGAGCGGGTCGCAGTCAGCTTCATGCTTTAGTGTTGCCAACTCCATGCGTGATAGAGATTGTTTGAGGTACACTTTCCTTGTTTTCTATGTGGGTGCATGTTTTTTTACTTTCGGGAGCTACGCACTCCTTCATATCACCTACCCCTGTCCATGCTTTGGGACATGAGGTAGAGAGGCTTCCAATTCCCTTTGAATTGACTATGCTAGTTGAAGGTCGAGTTGACTTGTATAAAGTATATAGAGACTATGATCTAGTGTTGGGGCAGCACCTCTCTTTGGAATACTTCCTATGTTTACGGATAAAGCCATAAGACATCATCCTCGACATGAATTGGTTATATTCTATGCAAGATGTCATGCATTGATTCAAGAGATAGGTTGTGTTTTATGATGTTGATTGAGATCCAATAGTGTTTTTTGGAAAACAAGACCCTCATATGGGTTGGAGGAATGTTTTATCATTATCATCCTTGATGGCCGAGTTGATGTTGAGTTTTTCAGAGGTTTAACCACGGTGTTTCTTAGGGTTTTGGAAGAGTACCCTGATGTATTTCTGAAGGATTTTATAGCATTACCCCCTTGATGGGAGATCGATTTTGGGATAGAGATACAACTAAACTTTTCTCCTATCTCGATGTCTCTGTATATTATGGAACCTTCTAAGTTGGTATAACTGTATGTACAGATCGATGATTTGTTGCAGCAAGGTTTTGTTCGATTGAGAATGTAACCTTGGGGTGCACCAGTTTTGTTTATAAAGAAGGTTGATGGCAGTTTGTGGCTTTGTATTGATTATATTTTCTTGAAACAGGTGACAGTAATGAAATATTATCATCTTCCAGGGATTGATGATTTATTTGATTAGTGTAAAAGAGAAAGTTGGTTCTCGAAAATCGATATGTGATCATAATATCATCAGATGCTGGTGAAGGGTGAGGATATTCTAAAAACCAAATTTTTTTGTCACCATAGGCATTATGAGTTCATTGTAATGTAGTTCATTATGACGAACACTCTATCCATATTCATGGGTTTGATGAACACAGTGTTCATAAAGATCCTGGATATGTTCATGGTGGTTTTTATTGATGATATCCTTGTGCACTCCGTGTCTGAGGAGGATCATACAGATCATCTACATACCATTTTGTGAGTTCATCATCATTATCAGTTATTTGTGATGTTTTTGAAGTGTGAGTTCTGGTCTTGTGAAGTTTGTTTCTTGGGGAATGTTTTTTCCCATTAGGGAATAGATATTGACCCTTCAATGATAGAGGTAGTTGTTTCTTAGGCATCCCTCAAGATAGTGGTAGATATGAGAAGTTTCTTTGGTCTTGCGGGCTATTACAGTAGGTTCGTAGCTACTTTCTCTAGGGTTGAAACTCCTCTAATAGCCTTTACTCAAAAGGACCAGTCATTCTTGTGGAAATACTAGTGTCAGAAAACTTTTGAGCACCTGAAGGAGAAGTTGGTCAACTCTTTCGTCCTTTGTTTGTCAGTAGTGGGAGTCCAGTTTTAGGTTTATGTGATGATTCATGTCCTGGGTTGGGTTTTGTTCTGATGCAATAGAGATCAACTATTTCTTATAAGTATTGTTAGTTACGTACCCATGAGATTAAATATGATGCCCATGATCTTGAGTTGACAATAGTTGTGTTTTCCTTGAAGTTGTAGTGACATTACCTCATCGATGAGTGTTTTATGGTTTTTACCAATCATAAGAGCCCAAGGTATGTCTTCTCCCAACGTAATTTAAACTTTTGAAAGTGTTGGTGGATATAATTATTGTTGTTTTATGACTTCAATATTTCATATACACTAGGAATAGGAAATTTTGTAGCTAATGCGCTGAGCAGGAAGTCACATAGTTATGCCATGCATAGATCTGACGATTCCTGGAGAGTTATGGAAGAGATCTAAGAAATGCATCTGAATATGAGAGAGGTTGATAACAAAGGTTTCCTTTTCTATATGATAGTGCAATCATCTTTGGTATAGCAGGTGATGGAGTCCCAAATGGGGTATTATGAGGTGGAGATCTAGAGACACAGAGTTGTCTTTAGTGTTGCCCCTAATGGTTAGTATAAGGATTAACGGCACCGAGTTTTTTTTCATGGGAGGATTTTCATCCCTTAGACGATGCGTGAGAGGGTTCTCTAGAAGTTCCATAGATCACCTGTGGCGATGCATCCTGGCATGAAAAGGATGTGTGGAGCATTGATGGGTTATTTTTGGTGGCTTGGGTTGAAGCGTGTAGTAGTAGAGTTTGTGCCTCAATGTTTGGTATGCTGGAAGGTAAAGGTTGAGCAATGTGTTCCTGATGGTTTTCTCAATCTATTATATGTTCCCCAATGGAAGTGGGAGGTCATTTATATGGACTTTGTTATCAGTTTACCTCGATCACATGGAGGATTTGATTCTATATGGGAGATAGTGGATCATTTGAAAAAATCATCCCACTTTATTGCAACCAGGGAGTCAAGATCTATAGATTTTTTGTTGAGGCAGTATCTGGAGGAGGTGAGGAGACTCCAAAGAGTCCTAAGGATGATCATGTTTGATCGAGATCCTCATTTTATCTCTAGGATTTAGAGAGGCCTACAACATATTTCTGGCTCTCAGTTGTGCCTAAGAACTTCTTTTCATCCGTAGATGGAAGGTTATATAGAGCATACCATCTAGACTCTTAAAGACATGTTGTGTTCCTGTATCCTAGATTTTAGAGGTTTGTGGATGAGACAATGACCCATGGTCGAGTTTTCTTACAACAATAGTTTTCACTCCATCATTGGTATGGCAGCATTTGAAGCTTTGTACAACCAACCTTGACATTCTCCATTATGTTGGATTAGGGTCAGAGAGGCAGAAAATCTCAATCCAAAATTGGTATAGAATATGGAAGAGATAGTTTAGGTTATACGTAAGAGTATGAAATCAGTGCATGACCTATAGAAATCCTATGTCAATCATAGGAGGAGACCACTAACTTTCGACATTAGAGATTATGTGTTCTTGAAAGAGACTCCTCATTGTGGGCAGTGAAGGTTTGGTCATAGGAGTGATCTTTCTCCAAGTTTTGTTGGACCTTTTGAAGAGTTGTCTCTCGTTGGAGTCATGTTGTGTTAGCCAGAACTTCCCCATGGATGAGTATAATACAAGATGTGTTTCATGTGTCGTAGCTCCGTCGTTATCTTTATGATAACTCTTGCATCATCGATTGGGGAGAGATCGATGTTGACGATGATGCAACCTTGAAGGATCGGCCTGTAGAGATCCAAGACCATTAGGAGAAGTTGTTTCACAAACATGATATTCCCTTAGTTTGTGTCTTTTGGAAACAAAATGACATGGAGGATAGTACCTGTGAACATGAGTCGCAGATACGCTCTTAGTACCCGATGTTGTTTTTTGTTTAGATCTTTAATTGTTGTAACGCTAGTTGTGGTTGTAATATTTTTTTCTAGTTTATGATATGTTTTTATCTTTTTTCCTTGATGTGAATTTACTCTTGTTTGAGAATTATCTCCACTAGGAGAGTGTTTTAAGAGTTTTTTATTACAGTTGTGAAGTTTTTTTCTTGTTCCTCTGAGTGAAGTGGTTGATCTCTAGTGATAGATAGATTCTTGAGAGGTATCTCATGGGGTGGTTGTTCGGACAACCCCTTTCGTTTTCTCTTTGGGTTTTATTTTGGATTCTTGAGGATGAGAATTTTTTTAGAGGTGTCTGGTGTAAGGGCCCAGATCTCGGAAGCCTTTCCTTTTTGAGTTTTTGGTGTTGGAGGCACTCATAGGAGGATCCAGGTGGGTTGGATGGTGTTTGAGGAGTTTTTGGGGAGCCACTGCCAAAAATGACATGGCTGCAACATGGAGGTATACATTGCACCATAGTGCTTTTGGTTGTGATGTAGTGAATCCATGGTGCGGTGTAGGGGAACTAGGGATGATAAATAAGGATACTACCAAATTGGGGGGGTAACTGAATCATGGAATATAGGTTGTGGTGTGGTCCCTTCCTTGGAATATGGGTTCCTGTGGCATGGTGTTTATGGCTACATCATAACCCCTAGATCCACTTTCATGGGATCAAGCCTGGATTCTTGGAATTGACTTTGAACAAGGGTAGCTGAAGCATGGTCCCTCATTTTGCACCAGAGAATGCCCTGTGTCATACAGTGTTGTGGAGTGGCCTAAGGGCTTACATCATGGTCTTCGAATTTTTTAGGCTTCCTATAAATACCTACAGCCCGCCTAAACCCCATTCTTTTCCACTTCTATCCCTTGAACCCTAGGTGACCAAGAGAGGTTTTAAATCCCCTTTCAACATGGATTGATTTCAACTTCCAAAGATCGATCCAAGGTGAAACAAGGTGAGTTATACCTCTTCTCACTAGCGGTTTCTCTCAGTTTGGTTTCGTTTTCCTCTTGATTATTCTTTCCATGCTTTGGCACTTGATCTCCATTGTTCTTATGGGGTTTATTAAGTCATTTTATAGTCTATTTGTGGCATGACATCCTTGGGAGATCATAGTTTACTCACAGGAGAGGTGATCAGAGATCTACGATGTTGATCTGTTCTCGTGTGAAGAATGTTGAGGCTTTTGAGGTAGGGGATTCATTGTGTATCATGTTTTTATGGTTGGTTTAGCATGTTGTTCTTGATATAAAATGGTACCAAATGTAAATACAGAATTAATTAATTAATTGGATTAATAATTTAAGAAGATGCATGTCCATAATCCAGTGATTCTTGTAATTTTATGGTAATTCAAATTGATGTGATACGCATGTGTAATTGAATATGTTGTTTCATGTGTTAATGGAATTTGATAAAGAATACGAAGCATGATAATTCTTGTTAGGAATGATGAAATGAAAAAAGGCAGGTTAAATGAGAATGGTGTTTCTTTAGTTTGTTAAAACCATAATTAGTGTTAAGCGCATGTTAAAACTATTGATAGCTTGTTATGGATGATGTCTTAGGTTGCTCGTAGTCAGAACTTGTGAATAATTAATCGGTTAATTCAAGAAGGAATAAAAACCAATTGTTTGTTAAAGATAAATCGTTGGGGTCATGAGTGCTCATTTTCTCATAAAGGAGGAATTCCTTGTGATGGGGGTTATGAGAGCTCGTTTTCATGTGAAGGTTGAATGCTTTGTTTTAGGGCCTATTTTTTCATGTTGGCAATGTTTTTTCGTATTGGCTTGTGATGTGCTATGGATGAGATCTTTTCCATGTGATGTGTTATGAGCCTAAGATGGTTGAGCCTGGGATGACTAATGTGATATGGGGTGGGGAGGCCCAAATGATGTGACAATAGTTGATGCCTGAAAAAGTGAGATGCATTGGGATATGCATGTGGGTGTCGGGGATAGCTCCAGAGATGATGGAACGGGTTGAATTCAGGCTTACCCATTGATGTGATAAAGTTGGATGCTTGTTTGAAATGAATCTGTTTAATGGTCGATGGTCGGGTTGCTTGTTTGTCAGGATTCATTTCCTCACTACTTAAGGTAACTATATGTGTTTGGTTGCATTTATTAATGGTATCTTGGGATGTTTTCTTAGAGTACCTAGAATTATGGAATGATGTTAATAATTTTTAACAAATGACTTAACCCATGGGGTTGATGTTGTTGGAATGCAAAGGAGATTTTACTTTTGAGAAACTGTGGTCTCGGTTTGGATTATGCCTGGAGGGCATGGACTTGGCTTTGATGGATAATAATGTTTAATGTTGAATAATGTTGATGGTTAACTAATGTCCAATGAATTAATTAACAAAAGAAAATGATAAAAATGAAATAATTAATTAATGTATCTCTTTAAATGCTTGTGTGTTTATAGGATATCTAGTATTTAGTCGTGGAAGCTGAGTGTCTGAGTGACATTTCCTGTAGTTGAGTCTATGACTAGGTTATCCTCATAGTATGGTTGTGAGCCATATTATATATTGTATATTCTATGTTTTCATACGTTTCCCCTATAATATTGGTTAAGGTGATTGACACACAATGAACTCTCAAATGGTGTTTTCTCTGACATCCTGGTGGGAGGATGGATGGCTAACTATACTCTATTGTCATGTTATCTTCTCTTGGTAGTATTATGTGTTGGTATGTATGGTGGTTAGTTTTCTCATATATGTGTGTAGAGGGCTATGATGGCTTGTGGTTATTTAACACACTTATATCTCCAGATATAGTATCCAAAATATTATTATAGGTATGATGTGTATAGACTATAATGGCTTGAGATGCCTTACATGGTGTATGGGATGTGATGAATTGAGGTATAATACTTGATATATGATGCATGTCATACGGGTTGTGGTGGCTCCTATAAACTACCTGGTTACTATATGATGATGTGATATGGGATGATGTGATGATGTGATGCACGAGGTGCATGTTGTGATACTTAGCCATGATGTCTATGGGATGACTTATTTTGGATAGAGATAGATCAAGACGTGCGATGTTAGGGTAAAACAGTAAACAAGTAGGGAAGTGGTAGCAGGGTACCCTTGATATTTCATTAATATAATATATGATATCTTGTATGCATTACTTAGTAAGAGATAATCATGGTGAGACTGAGAACTTAGTATACCTATTTAGGTGACAGGTTAGTTTTAATGTTGTTCACTGTGTTTTAACATTTTTTCTTTATCTTTTGCACGAGAGGCTCCATGAAGGATCCCACTGAGTATACTGTTAAGTTCACCCCACATATATATATACTTCTTTTCAGGTCAGGAGGAATAGGTTGGAGATCAGGTTGAATATTACTAGCTCATGGTTTTGCAAGAGATGTTTGGGCTTCGTGGTCACTATCATCTTTAGGTTTTTGGTACCTATAGCTTCCCTTTCAATTGTTTTAGTATTGTATGACATTACATGTATGAACTTGGGATTTCTTTTATATATATGTATGAGCAGGTGTGGATTGGTGTATCCATCTTATCTCCCTCTTTTTCATGTTTGTTTAGAGGGCAATGTCTCTCATTGTATGCTTATTATAACCTCGGTGCTAGTCGCTAACTTAGGGTCTGCTGGAGGCGAGACTCAGGCAGTCACCATCTCTTTTCTCTCATTGTTGGCCCATAAGGGGGTACTCTTTGGGGGAGGGGTCGTGATAGAATAGGGAACATAATGAAATCATGGTATGATTCAGGTAATGTGGATTTGAAAAGGTTTACCCATTAGGGATTGTGTTTTGAATTTTACCTGGGCACACTTTTGATATTCACTTATACAAGAGTACACAAAATGAAGTGTTTAAATTAAGTTAGGAAATTTATTCATTTTATATTGTTGATATTCAATTCATTTAATTCCATTACATTTTCGATCAAATTTGATTTTTGATGTTTTGGAGAAGAATATTTATTTCATTGAATTTTGAGATTATTAATAAATATAGATTTTTTATTATAATTGATTTACTAATAATTTAATAAAATTAACAGTCAACTGCTCATTATCCTTTGTTTTTTTATAGAAAAATAATCAGGGAATATGATTTCACATGTTTTGTACGAATATAATGAGTCTTCAAGTGCAATTGAAAATTAAACATGGTTTCATGCACTCCACTTAGGAATAATTCCCACATTGACTGGAAGTGTATGTGTAGATCCTAAATGATGAAGACTATGTAAGAGTAAATTGTCCAAAAAAAATAGAGAAATTAGAATAACTTCCATGATGCATATGATTGAGTAGAGAAAAACAGGGATTATGTATGGTTTTTTACATGGACATGAAATTGTGTTAGGTGATAGCTTGCCATTTAGACTATCAAAATAAAAATTTATCACTCCTGATACACACTAGGACAATGGTGAGTAGGGTCAAACCCAATGGAAGGGAGTGATTGTAACGGTTTGTGCCCTTCTAGTCTGTGACTTTGTCAGTTTTGACTTTTGGAGATGTTCGGGGGAGGTTTCAGAAGTTTTCATGGGAGTTGGAGGTGCAACAGAGCTGCTGCAGGAAATACACGTTGTGTAAGTGAATTACACGACGTGGATGTTGGCTTCACATCTTGTCTAGGTCAGGTTCATGATGTGTATATTTTCGGGGATAAATAATAAAAAGAAGATGTGTTTTTTGGCGAAACTGAACCCTGGGGATTACACAATGTGAAATAGGATTACACATCATGTAAATCCCCGATACAGTGTTGTTATAACACTGTAGGGTGCTCAGGTTTTCCTCAAACCCTATGGTCTATCTCGTTCTAGGCAGCCAACGGCTCCCCTTGAGGCGTTTTGAGATTCCTTTCGACGGGGATTGATTCTCATCTTCCCATCTATGATATGTGGTGATTTCTCCTCTCATTCTCATCTATTTTCTTCTGTTCTTCTTCCAGGGATTCGTTGTGGCAATGTTGTTTGGCTTGGGGTGTGTGTTGGGCTACGTTTTTATGGTCTTTGGTTACGGTGTAGGTCGATCTGCGATTTCTCATGGTGCAGTTGTGTTTTGTAGGCTTTCTTCGCTCTGCGGTGCACAGAAAGTTAGAAAGCTTCCTTGAGGTAAGGATTCTCTCATTTCTTCTTATTATGTATCATGCGTGATGGGTTTACTTTTGTTTATCTATGAGTTATGGTTGTTTCGACTTAGTCAAAGATAAATAATTGTTTAGTTGAATTGAAAGGGGAAAATGGGGTTTGATTTGCATGATTTTATAGCTTTGATAATATTTGTGATATTGTGGATGTTACGAGCATGATGCCCCTCTAAAAATTATGGTCATTGGGGGATTTATTTGTGCTGGATATATGTATTATGGTTGTTGTGATTGTTGTGACATCACCCGACAAGGAAATTTTTTAATTACATATATTTGGCTAATGAAATGGTTGCCCCATGATTTTAGTTTGAGTGATAACACCCCTTAAAATAAATTGGAATGTGATAAAATCCCCCAGTAAATCTGTAAAATGGTCTTGATGTGTTGTGATGTTTGGTCTTTCTTATGGGATGACGATGTGTGGTTGCAATGGGGGGGTGATATGTGGTTTGTTTGGCTGTGCTTTTGGGGCGGTGAGGAGGTGGTTTGTTTGGTCATGCTTTTAGGGAAATGAGGAGGTGGTTTGTTTGGTCGTGCTTTTGGGGCAACGATGTGGTGGTTTCTTTTTACTGGATGCCTGAGTAGTGATAGAATAAATAAATAATTGTTCAATAATGTTTGGAATGGCTTGGGTTGGTTTGGTTAATGTAATGGAAATGGTTAATGGATAATTAAATAGTGGGTTGTGTGGTTAAAAGCAGTTCATACTGAATAATGAAATGAGTAGGGTGATTAAATGAAATTGGTCGGAAATGTGAAATGAGGTTTGCAGCTTGTTGTGGGATGTTATGCATTTAGACGTGGCAATAAAAGTGATGGTGTTGTGAGTTGGTTTGTTTGTTTGTGAACTCATATGGTTGGGATTGATTTTTTTATATTATATATATATATATATATACTTGTACATTATTGTGATTTCTATACGCATCCCACCCACATCGAGCACTATGTGCCGACACCCACATAGTCACATGGGGGGTGTTTTTTCCAACATCCAGTGAGGAGTACGGATGGTTGGGTACTCGTTCTTTCTCACTCTCTATTCCAAGCGAGGTAGGTATTTCTCATTTAGTAATGGTCGGAGGTTAGTTAGTGCATTAGATGGTGGCTGCAATGGCTCAGGTGTCTTCGGGCGATATTTGATTGCTTAGGTGTTTGCAGGCGAGATGTGATGGCTCAGGTGTTTTCGGGTGGTATGAGATATGATCATGCTTATGGGGCGGCTTCTGGTAGGGGACATGCATGGTAGGAGGAGGTCATGAGGTTGATGTCCTACATGTTCATGATACCCTACTACTCTGTTTTTTGGCAGTAGTTGTGTTGTGGCTCAGGTGTTTTCGGGCGAAATGTGACGTGGTTGTGCTTGTGGGTGATGAGTCCATGTGTCTGCATGTGAGGTGTGTTGTGACCGTGCTTGTGGGGCGGTGTGGTATCTGGAAAAGATGGTAGCATCAAGACGTATGGTGTTGGGTATGAGAGCGACATATCAGCGGGAAAGCATTGTGGGGTACCCTTATTGATGTGATTCCTATTATATTATATTACTTGATTTGCGTTATTTGGTGAGCGTGTCTTGGTGAGGTTGGGATGGTTATTATAACTTGATAGGTATTGTTTGGTTCTGTTGTTTTATCACATGGGCATTAGTATGCTTCTTTCACATATGCACGAGAGACTTTGATTTTCCTGCAGAGAATACTTGTATATACTCACCCTACGTATATAAAACTGCTTTCAAGTTTCCAAGAGGACTATGTGAACCGTGTTGGACATTACTAGCTCGGATATTGGATAGTTGTTGTGTCATTGCTTTATATTTACTTTTGGGTATTTACTTTGGAGGCTTTATTGTATCTGTATCAGTTCTATTTATACATGCATGTGGGGTGGTTTTTGGTTTTCTTTTTATATTGTGTCTTGGAGTTGTTTGCGGATGATCCATCTTATCTCTCGATCCTATTTATATGATAGAGGGTAATGCCTCCCATATATGATATTTTCATACCATTGGTACTAATTTTCAATCCGGGGCCTATTGGAGGCGGAACTCGGGGTTCATTATCTCTCTCCCCTCATTGCAGTATCTTTGGAGGGAGGGGGTCATGACAGAGTGGTATCGGAGGTGATGGTTGAGAGATAGGATGAAGGTTGGAGTTAGGCACATGGAGGGTGGCATTGGTTGGTATGGAAATAGTGTTAGTTGACCTTAGTGCATGACATAGGCCAGGGAGATCGGCTAGGAAACGGAATTTAGGGAGCCTCGTGATCTAGTGCACGGACTCTAAGATTATTTAACGGCTAAGTTCGATGGACCTTCTTGTAGGGTAGAGACCTAGGAAATGCACATGCATCATAATGAATTGCGTTTTTATTTTAATTTTGTTGTTTTGGGATAGTTGAAATGGATACCAAAATGAATTAAATGATTTAAAATGAATCTTAAATGAAATTTCATACCACTATGGCTTAGGAAATCCTTGATTGACTTTCAACTATGGTTCGTGTTCGTCGTTCACGTGTGGTTCAGGAAGTTGAGGTTTAGCAGGCTGATCTGGTTGATCGTCATAGGGTTGATCTGGTTGAGAAGGATGATCATTGGAAGAGGACGTTGCGTGCTTTCCAACGGCAGGCTTTGGGAAAGTGTGAGGGAAGTGTTTCAGATGAGGAGACAGAGAGCTGGCTGGAGGAGCTCAAGATCACTTTCAGTTTGATCCGGGGCCTGATGGAGTACTTGGTGCCTTTAGAAGTTGGTCAGATGCGGGGAGTTGTGTGTCAGTAGTGGACATTGTATCTGGGAGAGCGGAAGGAGGCAGATGTTTTGTGGGTCGACTTCCAAAAGGAGTTCCGAGAAGAGTTTCATCATTGACCATGAAGGCAGTAAAGAGGCAGAAGCTTCTTTCTCTTCAGTAGAAGAGTATGTTAGTACAGGAGCTGGGAATCAAGTTCAAGGACCTTTTTTGTTTTTCCCCAGATCTTTTTCTGGATGAGGAGTCTCATGAGAGATGTCTTAAGGAGGCACTATGTCCTTCTATCCAATATGCAGTAACTTCTTTTACGTTTCCAACATATCTGGAGGTTCAGAAGAAGACAAATGTGGTCAATTGGATGCACTCGCGAGGAGGTTTTCCATGAGAGGGAAACTAGCAGGGTTCCTCGAGGGGAAATGTTGTCAGTGGCAGGTCTCAAGCACTAGGGCCTTCGAGGTTTCGACCTGTAAAGAGTCGACCTCAGCAACTTCCTTTCCAGCCTTCTGGGGCCAGTGTTTTCCATGTTTTTTCTGAGAGTTTTATGTTAGTGTGTTTTGGTTGTGGGGTTCGTGGCCATCACCAAAACCAATGTCTAATGGTTCCCCAAGCTCAGTTTGGTGGAGGTGGACATGTTCAGCGCTAACCTCAACAACAATTACCAGTGAGACCATTTCAGCTGCAAGGGCATCAGGTTTTTGCTCCACCGGGGGGAGATGAAGCAGGTAAGGACTGACCTCAAGATGTTCCTTGTGTCCAGGGACCGTAACCCGAGCATGGTTGTGGAGGTGGTCGTCAGTAGAGAGGTAGAGAAGATGGGCATGGTCAGTTGCATGCAGTGGAGGCAGCAGTTCCAGAGGGTCCAGAGATCATCATAGGTACAACCAGTTTGTTTAGTACTATTGTTTTTGCCTTGTTTGATTCAAGATATTGTCACTCCTTTTTTGCACCTGCTCTAACCCATGCTATGGGACTAGACATGGAGAGGCTTCCTGTACCCCTGGTGTTGACTACACCAGTCAGAGGTTAGACCAAGTTGTTTGATGTGTGTCGGGGGTATAGACTGATGATGGGGTCACATTAGTCCAATAGGGATCTTTTCTTGCTACAGATGCAGTCATACAGTGTCATCCTCGACATCGAATGGTTGTATTTTGTACATGTTGTTATCGATTGCTTCCGGAGGGGAGTCGTGTTTTCGGATTTGGATGACCAATGAGTGGTTTTCGATGGCAAGCGGGGTTGTCAGGTGGGTAGTCGGCATGTGGAGCTTCTTCTTTCCTTGTTGGCTGGTTGTCAGTGGAATCAGTGGACGCTAGGACAATAAAGGTTGTTAGGGTCGTTGGGGAGTTCCTATATGTTTTCCCTAAGTAGGTTGTGACGTTAACCCCTCAACATGATGATGAGTTCAGGATAGACATACAACCCGATGCTTCTTCGATTTCAATGACTCCTTATCAGATGACACCTTCTGACTTGCGAGAGTTGACGGTTCAAGTAGACGATCTGATACATAAGGGTTTTATCCGTCCTAGTGTGTTGTTGTGGGGTGCTTCGGTGTTGTTTGCAAAGAAGGTGGATGGTAGTTTGAGGTTGTGTATAGACTACCAGAGGTTGAATCAGGTGAAGGTCAAAAACGATTATCCTCTTCAGATTATAGATGATCTTTTCGACCAGTTGAGAGGGACTAGTTTGTTTTCTAAGATCGATCTACGGTCTGGATATCACCAGTTGAGGGTGAAGGAGGGAGATATCTCGAAGACCACCTTCAGATACAAGTATGAGAACTTCAAGTTTGTAGTCACGTCATTCGATGTTACGAACACACCAGTCATGTTCATGGGGCTTATAAACTCTGTGTTCTGTGAGTTCCTGGATCGGTTATTCATCATATTCATCGATGATATCTTAATATACTCGAAGTCATAGGAGGAGCATGTCGAGCATCTCAGAACTATCTTGCATGTTATTCGACGCCACCAGCTCTATGGAAAGTTTTCCAAGTGTAAGTTCTAGGCATGAGAGGTGCATCTTCTCGAGCATGTGGTGTCTCAGCTGGGTGTGGCAGTAGAATCGTCGAAGGTTGAAGCAGTTGTTTCTTGGGCAGCACCCAAGAATGTGGCGGAGGTTTGTATTTTTCTTGGTCTTGTATGCTATTATCGGAGGTTTGTACCTGATTTCTCTCGAGTCACTGCCCCATTCATAGCTTTGAGTATGAAGGATCGAGATTTTGTGTGGATTAATCAGTGTCAGGTAGCATTTGGTTACCTGAAAGGGAAGCTGGTTAATGCTCCAGTGCTTCAGCTGCCGGAGGAGGGTGTATTGTTTGAGTTGTTTTGTGATGCTTCCCATACGGGCTTGGGATGCGTGCTGATGCAGCAGTGGGTAGTGATCTCTTATGGGTCTAGGCATTTACGTCCCTATGAGCGTAACTATGTCACCCACGATCTGGAGCCAACAGCTGTTGTGTTTTCGTTGAAGTTCTGGCGACATTAACTCATTGAGGAGCGTTTTGTGGTCTTCACATATCACAAGAATTTGAGGTATGTCTTTTCCCAGTGTGATTTAAACTTGAGGCGGTGGAGGTGGATGAAGTTTCTTCAAGACTATGATTTTGATATCTCATACACCCTAGGAAAGGGGAATGTTGTGGACGACGCTTTGAGCAGCAAGTTGTGGAAGGGTATTGTTTGAGAGTATGAGGATGCTTGGAGAGAAAGGGAGGAATTGGCAGCCTTGCACTTAGATGCAAGAGTGGATGGTGGTAGAGGTTATTTGTTTCAGAGGATGATGCAGTCTTCTCTGATGCAACAGGTGGACGAGTCTCGGTGAGGGGACTCAGAGGTAGAGGTGATTCGCAATTGTGTTGTCCATGGTGATGCTGCGGAGGGATGGTCGGAACTAGATATTATTTCATGGAAGGTTGTTTGTTCTGATTGTAATGCATGATGGAGTCCTTCGTGAGTTCCATTACTCACCTTTAGCGGTACACCCAGGAGTTTCCAAGATGTACCGTGAGTTGAGGGTGCAGTTTTGGTGGCCCGAGGTGAAACAGGAAGTGGCAAAGTTTGTGTTTCGGTGTCTAGTTTGCCAGTAAGTAAAGGATGAGCATCGTGTTCTTGTTGTTTATTGCATCCATTGGATGTTCCCGAGTAGAAATGAGATGATATCTCAATGGATTTCTTCATAGGGTTACCCAGAGCTTAGAGAGGTCGGGAAGATATCTAGGTGATAGTGGATCGGCTGACGAAATCGTCTCACTTCTTAGCGGTCAAGGAGTCGAGCACTGTGGATGATTTGGCTAAGAGGTATGTGAATGAGGTGGTGCGGTTTCATAGAGTTCCAAGATCCATTATCTCATATCAGGACACACGTTTTACCTCATGAGTTTGGATGGGATTGCAGCATGCTTTTGGCACTCAATTATGTCTTAGTACTACTTTCAACCCTCAGACATATGGGCAGACGAAACGGACTATCCATATGTTGGAGGATATGTTGCGGTCAGACGTCTTGGAATTTGGTGGATCTTGGGTACACCATCTTCCTTTTATAGATTTTGCTTATAATAATAGCTATCACAGTTACATTGGCATGGCTCTGTTTGAGCCTTTGAATGGAAGACTGTGTCGTTCTCTGTTGTGCTGGACGAAGGTTGGGGAGACATTCGTTCTTGGTCCCGATGTGATGCAGAGCACGACAGAGAAAGTTCAGCTTGTTCGTGAGATGATGAAAGCAGTGCAGGACCCGTAGAAGTCTTGTGCTGATCGTAGGAGGAGACCCTTAGAGTTCGAGGTTTGGGATCACATGTTCTTAAAGGTGTCTCCTCGAAGTGGGCAATGTAGGTTTGGTAGAGGAAGTAAGCTTTCTCCCAGGTTTGTTGGGCTCTTTGAGGTGTTGGGGTGAGTTAGTGAGGTGGCGTATTAGTTGGCGTTGTCACCGTGGTTGGAGAGGATCCACGACGTCATTCACATCTCTCAGCTTCGTCAGTATCTTCATGATGAATCGCATGTCATTAACTAGGGAGAATTGGATATTAAGGATGACACAATGTTTGTGGAACGGTCAGTAGAGATCCAGGATCGCCAAGAGAAGGCGCTGCGTGGACAGGCCATTTCTTTGGTTCGTGTGCTGTGGAGGCATGGTGGCCTGGAAGAGAGTGCTTGGGAGTGAGAGACGCATATGCATGCTCAGTACCCGGAGTTGTTTTGAGTTTTGTTTTGCTCTGTTTTGCTTTGTGATGTGATGTTTGGATCTATTTTGTTTTATGATATGAGCTGTTTTCCTTGGTTTTTTGATGTGTGTGGTGCAATGTGTGATAAAGTCCTAACATATGAAAAGGGGAGGACCTAATTCCTAATTGAGACACATTAACTGCGATGCGATTAAACTCATGCGGGCGAGTCAGTGCCACCTAGAGCGGATAATATCTTGACATGGAAGACGGAATTCTCTGATTCATGTGTTCGGGATGGTGTGGTTCCTTGGTTGTAACAGTTGTTGGTTTGGCGTGCATAGAGGTTGAGATAGTTGTGCAGTGGTGATGTGGCAGTTTGGTTGTGTGAGGGGATACAACTTTTGGTTGTGCAGTGTGTTTTGTGGTCATTTGGGTTGGCGTGTTTAGTCGGTGGTGGCGTTTGAGGTATGACAGGATCCTTGAGAGGTATCTCACGGGGTGGTTGTTCGGACCCCTTTCCTTCTGGGCTTGGTTTTGGATTCTTGAGGGCGAGAATCGTTTGAGAGGTATCTGATGTGACGGTTCATGCCCTCTCGGTCTGATACTTTGACAGTTTTGGTTGTTGGAGGTGTCTGGGGGAGGTCTCGAGAGTTTTCGTGGGAGTTGGAGCAACAACAGAGCTGTAGTAGGAAATACAAACCGTGTGAGTGTATTACACAATGTGAAAGTCGATTTCACAGCTTGTCTGGGACTGGTTCACGACATGTAGATTTCCGGGATTAAATAATAAAAAGATGACGCGTTTTTCGGCGAAACTGAACCCCGAGGATTATACGACATGAAAAGGGATTACACGTCTTGTGAATCCCCAATGCATTGATGTTATAACGTTGCAGGGCGCTCGGGTTTTCCTCAAACCCTACGCTCTCTCTCATTCTAGGCGGCCAGCGGCTCCCCCTTAAGGCGTTTTAAGATTCCTTTCAATGGGGATTGATTCTTGGCTTCCCGTCTTTGACCTGTGGTGAGTTCTCCTCTCATTCTCATTTGTTTTCTTCTGTTCTTCTTTCAGGGATTCGTTGCGGCAATGTTTTTTGGCATGGGGTGTGTGTTGGGCTGCGTTTTGATGGTCTTTGGTTGTGGTGTAGGTTGATATGCGGTTTCTCGTGGTGTGGTTGTGGTTTGAGGGCGGCCAGCGGCTCCCCCTTAAGGCATTCTCCTTCGCCATGCGGTGCGCAGCAAGTTAGAAAGCTTCCTTAAGGTATGGATTCTATCGTTCCTCCTTATTGTGTATCATGCGGGAGGGGTTTACTTTTTTTTATCTGTGGGTTATGGTTATGCCGACTTAATCAAAGATAGAGAATTGGTTAATTGAATTGAAAGGGGAAATGGGGTTTGATTCGCATGCTTTTACAACTTTGATATTATTTATGGTATTGTAAATTGTACGGGCTTGATGCCCCACTGGATATATGTATTATGACTGTTGCAACTGTTGTGATTGTTGAGACATCGCTTGAAAAGGAAATTGGTTAATTATTTATACTTGGCTAATGAAATTGGTTTGTGTGATAACACCCTTAAAATAAAGTTGGATGTGATAAAAGGTTCTTTGTAAATCTGTAAAAAAATCTTAATGTGTTGTGATGTGTGGTCGTGTTTGTGGGACGACTATGTGTGGTTGCAATGGGGTGTGGGGCGATATGTGGTTTGTTTGGTCGTGCTTTTGGGGCGGCGAGGTGGTGGTTTCTTTGTGCTAGATGCCCGAGTAGTGATAGAATAAATAAATAATTGTTCAATAATGTTTGGAATGGCTTGGATTGGTTCTGTTAATGGAATGGAAATGGTTAATGGATAATTAAATGGTGGGTTGTGTGGTTAAATGTTGTTGATGCTAAATAATGAAATGAATGGGGTGATTAAATGAAGTTGGTCGGAAATGTGAAATGGGGTTTGTGGTTTGTTGTTGGATGTTATGCATTTAGAGTTGGCATCAAAAGTGATGGTGTTGTGAGTTGATTTGTTTTGTGAACCCATAGGTTGGACTTGAGTGTTTGATATTATATATATATATACACACACACTTGTACATTCTTGTGATTTCTATACGTAGCTAACTCACGTCGAGCACTATGTGCTGATACCCGCATAGTCACACGGGGGGTGTTTTTTCCAACATTCGGTGAGTACGGATGGTTGGGTACCCGTTCTTTCTTACTCTCTCTTCCAGACGATGTAGGTATTGCACAGGCAGTGATGGTCGGAGGCTTGTTAGTGCATTAGATGGTGATTGTGCTGACCCATGTGTCTTTAGGTGAGATGTGATTGCCCATGTGTTTGTGAGCGAGATGTGACGACCCATGTGTTTTCAGGCAGGATGAGATATGACTGTGCCTGTGGGGCAGATTCTGGTGGGGGTCGTGCATGGTAGAAGGAGGGCACGAGGTTGATGTCCTACATGTTCACGATACCCTACTACTCTGGTTTTTGTAGTGGTTGTGTTGTGGCCAAGGTGTTTTTGGGCGAGATGTGACGTTGTCGTGCTTGTGGGGTTGCGAGTCCAAATGTTTGCAGGTAAGGTGTGTTGTGATCATGCTTATGGGGTGGTGTAGTATCTGAAAGAGATGGGAGCGCTAGGACGCATGACGTTGGGTGTGAGAGCGGCATACCAATGAGAAATCAGTGTAGAGTACCCTTATCAATGTTATTTCTATTATATTATATTACTTTGCGTTATTTGGTGAGTGTGTCTTGTTAAGGTTGGGATGGTTAGTATACTTAGATAGGTGTTTGGTGTTGCGGAAACGTCGGGAGTTGCAACGACAGAAACATCGAAACGCATAAGAGTAAAAGGGAAAAAGAGAACAAGAACACGAAGATTTATGTGGTTCGGGAATAATCCTTACGTCCACAGAGAGGCGGAAAATCATTATAATTTGGAACCACAATTACAAAGTGTTTCAGTAAGAAACTCTAGCTCGAAATGTGCTACAAATAGAGAAGACGATCCACTGTTCCACCAACTTCACAGGAAGTCTGCGTCGTTACAGTGAAAAGGCGGTCACCCAAGTCAAAAGTGCTACAGTGACTGTCGGCTGGAAGTCCAAAAGGCTACAGTAAAGTTGACTTCAAAGTCAGTACTGCTACAGTGCTCTGTCGATGTCGGTCGGTCAGCTCTGCTACAGTTTCAGAAATGTTACACCAATCCAACATTTGGTTTTGTTGTTTACTCACAGGGGCATTGGTATGCTTCTTTCACATGTGCACGAGAGACTTTGATTTTCCTAATGAGTATATTTGTATGCTCACCCTACGTATATAAAACTGTTTTCAGATTTTCAAGAGGACTACGTGGACCGTGTTGGATATTACTAGCTCGGATCTTGGATAGTTGTTGTGTTGCTGCTTTAGATTTACTTTTGGGTATTTACTTTGAAGACTTTATTATATCTGTATCAGTTTTATTTATACGTGCATGTGGGATGATTTTTGGGTTTCTTTTTATATTTTGTCTTGGAGTAGTTTGCGGATGATCCATCTTATCTCCCGATTATATTTATATTATAGAGGGTAATGTCTCCCATATATGAGATTTTCATACCTTCAGTGCTAGTCGTCAACTCGGGACCTACTGAATGCAGGACATGGGAGTCATTATCTCTCTCCCCTCATTGTGATATCTTTGGAAGGAGGGGGCGTGACAGTGAGATGTACTAAGGGCTTATTAAATCCTAATCTCTTGAGAAAAAAAAACAATGGAAAGATAGAAATAGAACGTGGAAAGAAAGATGAGATGTGAATGAGGTGCACAAATAGTTAGTAAAAGTGTGAGAAGTCAGTCGTAGCTAAAGGTTATGGGCAAAGGACATGCAAAATGATAATAAAGAGAAGAAATTAAAGTGACCTATTGGATGAATAAAGTTGTAGGAAAAGGTTTGCAAACAAGAAGTGTCCCTCAAAAGGCATATTATCAGTTGATCATGAATGTCCATTCTCCCTGCTGTCGACTGCTTCAAACTGTCTTAAAGATGGTTTTCATCCATAGATTCTTCAACCAAAATCAGGAACTGGTTTGATGAAGGAAAAGCCTGAGAGGACTGAATTGCAAATTCAAGAACAGGAATCTAGAAATAAAAAGGAAAACAGACCTCAACAATTGCATTCCACTCAAAAAGTTCAGTTACAGTGCATGTTTTAAAATAGAGACAGAAGTAGAAAGAAATAGAAATTCAGCAGGAAATAGAAAAATGAGAAGAATACTTCTCTGTCGGCAGTGGAGATTCGCTCCCTCATCCATCTCAAGCGTCCTTCCTCTCTGACATTCAACCTTGCCTCATGCTCCTGCTCTCTGCTTCGGAGCTGTTACTTGCACATGCATCCAGCTCAGTATGAACCTGGACACACTGATGGTCTTCGTTCACACTCCCTTAACTTTAAAAAACCCAAATAATAAAAACTTCAGAGCATCTTCCATCACGGGCTGGAGCATTGACACCTGATGTCCATGCTCGCCCCACTTCGGTCAGAATGTTTAATCTGTGTATCTCCGGCTTCAATTGCAAATCCATTGAACATGTCGTCGATTTTTTCCCGAATGAGCTCGAGCGGCTCCCCATTTACTTCCCATCCGATCACAATCCACAACGATCGAAGTCGCATTATTTGTATTCACTCTAGTTCAAGATCAGTGTCAAGGGCATCAGATTCTCAATGGGGGCATTCCTTCGAACACCTTACAGGCATCCATCATCAGTGGCACAACTGCAGTGTTAGGAAATACAGAGGTCCCCACCATCTTCCATCGTAAACTCGTTTGGACCTGAAAATTACAATGAACCAAGAAACATTTTCGCATTCGAACAATCAACCATGACCCAACTTCATCCCAATCGGAAACGGCTTCGATCTCACTTATCTTCATCCATGGCTGATCCCGTTCAACCACGTTCATCGTCCTCAATCTCTATTTCGATCAAGCATGGTGAGTTCCTACTTTGTTTTGTGCAATCATACCTGAAGTTTGGTTTCGAATCAGATTTGTCGGGACCAGATCCTCTGTTAACGTTGCATAGGCGCCCCTTGGTTCATCTTCGACCAGCTCGGTCATCTTCAACAATCGGCTCAGACGGCGTTGACATCAGTGCTCTGAAATTCCGGTCGGCTTCGAAACTCTTGGCGAGCTACCATGGATTTCGTTCATGGGTCGTCTCTCTTCTTTTCTCAGTATTCGGTTTGTAGGCCCCTCTATCATCGTGTGCCATATTCAGTTGCGGACGCCGGTGCTCAGAAAACGTAAATTCAGATCAATGTAGTAAAATGATTTTAAAATCAAAATGAAACTCTCCATCACAATTATTCATGAATTTAAAAAAAAAAATTAGGTACAACCGTGAAAGCGGCACACACACAAATAAAAAAATTACATATAAATCGCAAACCCGGAAACTTGAACAGATTTAATAGAAAATAGTTCCAACAAAAATTACTTAAAAACAAAACATGGAACTTACATAATCAAAATCATTGCAAAACCACTTCAAGAAATAATTTCAATTAAAAATCAATCAAATGCCAGGAAAACATTTTTTTTCTAGAATGTTTGAAGATTAAAACAAAGAATAATTAATCAACTAAACTCCTAAAATTCACATTTTCAAAGAATAATTCAATGAGTTCATTTTCACCCACAAGATAATGAATGATAAGCAATTCTCCAATGCAATCCCATTAAAGCATTAAAAACTTGGCTTTTTTTCTTGTTCAGATAAGATGTTGCAAAAACTTATCAAAATCACGTCACATCAAATTTCTTCACAGATAAAATATTTTTTGTTATCAAATAATCAATTAGTCAAATTCATTGGAAATAAAAAAAATCTCAAAAGTGAAAAACTGCGGTATCACAAGGATTCAGTTTTCCAATGTATTTTCACCCATGAGCTCTATAAAGTAGTACATGTGATCGCCTACTCAAAATTAAATGGGTTTAGTGAAGAGATGGTCTTATGTTTTATAAAAATGATTAAAATTGATAATTTTGAAAAGATTCAAACACACTACAATTTACATCAAACTAGAACATCCAAATTTTTCTTTACATCCAAGAGAACAAACAAACATAATTTAACATAGAATAAATTGACACAACCAAATGGATGAGTGAAGATAATAATTAAAAAGAATGAACCTACTCATTGATTTGTTAAAAGAATAAAGAATGAATAGTTCAATCAAGATTAAGATGCTTATTTCATAGCTTATTTGAATGCATATCTTATGAGTTTAATCCGAATAAAAAAATTCGTAGTGAGTGATAATTTTAAGGCAGTGTGGGCTTGATTTCCCTAAGGACCCTCCCTTTGCATTCTTTCAGGGCTTGGTGGTGTCGAGTAGGAGTTTTGGAAGTGTTTTGGGGGCTAGGGAAGTGTTTTGGACATTCAAAGGGTCACTATGCCATGGTGGAGGGCGCGATGCTGGTCATTTAGGTGTTCAGTGCTTGGAGGTTGGTCATGTGGTGTTAGGACAGACCATGACAAGTGAAACAACCAGGTTGACTGCGGTGTTGGGCTTGGTTTTTGGGTGGTCATCCTGTGTGAAACGAGCAGTTTGGAAGCGCACAGTGGAGGGCATGGATCTGGGCGTGACATTTTGGGAGATGGTCTGTGTATAATGCGGAGTTGAGGCTTAGCACCCCATGTTCTTTGTTGTGGTTAGGAGATAACAATAAAGATTGTTATGTTACGCCATAATGGCTGGTCATGTCGGGCATCAGAGGAGCCAACATGGCTTCGACCACATCATAGCCTCGGTCGTTTTAACAATCAAATTGGGTTTTTAAAACATGTGAGAAAGGGGGGGATGTCGATGGGGGATTTAGACCTCTTTTGACTAAAGGAGAACATAGCATATAGGGTTGTCTCCACACCATGGTGAGGTCATTCCAAATTTCTTTACAAATAAAGGGTGTCACTTCCCTTATCTCAATTCCTGTTCTTCTCCTCCGAGCTTTAGCTGACTCCAGAACCCCTTGGTGCCCTTTGATAATCTCCATCAAGGATTCTAACCTCTTGGATTGTAAATGTTGCGGGGAGCGCCCCTGCACGAGAGACAATCCCCACATAATAGCCCAAGAACTATTGGGTGTTTTGATTCGTCAAAATCCAAAATGCAAAAACAACGTTTATATTCAATTTATTACATGCAAATTGATAAACATATAATGTTCGAGTTGCAATTCCAAAACATTAGGAATGAAACAAGTGAATTCAATAACAGTGAACAACGCACTGACAGTGACAATTACAACAACATATTAAATTCAAAACTGATATATTTGAATTAATATTCCAGAAGCAACAAATTCATTCAACAATTTATAAGTCGAAAAAATGCGGAAATGGAAAGCAGTAAAAGGGAAACCAAGGATTTACGTGCTTCGGCCATAGGCCTACGTGCACGGGGCAGAATCATCAGGGGTTTTCACTATACAATAATAATGGATACAAGAGGCGGCAAGGACAACAGAATGCACTAAAACAGAAGAAACACAACCTAGAAAAAGAACAGAAATAAAACTGACCAAACCCCCTTACCAGGGTTCGGTCTTACCTCCTTTGCAAGGTCGATCTTCCAGGATGAGACGCTGCCATCCAGAACTGGAGCACCATCACTGTTGCTGTTCGAGAACCCCCATCGTTGGCCGTCCATGAAGAAAACCAGTGGACTCTTCAAGATCCATCTTCGAGCGCTGCATGGAGATGATGCTAGGAGTGTGCCTCCAGTTCGAGTCAGCCAAGGGACAGCCCTGAAAACCCCCCCTCTGTTAAACGAGGAAGCTAGCCCGAGTCCCTTTCTTCTCCGGTGAGAACCCCCAAAACCAGGGGTCCGTACTGCTGCTCTCCAGGCTCAACACCCCTTTGCAGATGACTCGTCACGGCCCAAGAACCACTGTCGATGTCTCGATCTGGTGCGTACCAGATTTTTCGACCACTGGGTACAAGAAACGGGATCTTGTAGACTCCATCATTGCTGCGCTACAGGTCTAGGAACCCTAAAGCGAGTTCCCCTTTCCGCACTGTTGCTTCTCCATCGATCCGCGGGAAGGCATCCCCAAAGAATCCTGATGCTTCACATCGCTGCTACCGTGAGTCACCGCCATGAAGCAGAAAGTGCAATCCAGATCTATTGTGGCGCTTCTCTGTCCAGTAAATGTCGAAGTCGAGCCGCCTCTGTGGAGATCTGATCCCGCACCAAAACGAGTCGGCAACTCTGAGAAGATGAACCCTTGAGAGCTCCTCAACGCGCGTTGCTGCCTCACCCCTATTTCCTATTTGAAATGAAAACAAAACCAAGGTGCAAAACGACAAGACAGGTGGACGGTGGAGAACGGATGGGCGGTGCACCCTTGCCAGCTGTGTAAAACGGACTTAAAACGGAATATTAAAATATCAACATTTAATTAAGAATAAAAAAATGAAACGTGAATATATTAAAAATTCACAAATCTCCACCTTGAAAATTAAATTCATGAACATATTTAATATGCAACAACATCACACTCTCCACCTTGCAAATTAAAACCAAAACCAAATGATGATTCTGCACCACCTAACATCACCAACTTGGGAATATCCTAAACAGGAAACAACCTACGAGGTATGACCCAAACAGTCCCCCTAACCAAGCATCAACGTGACACATGTTGCCCAAAGTTGAATGATATCATAAACAACTACTAAACATGCTCAGAAAAATGGCTCTAAACATAAATAGAGCACATACCTGCACTTACCTGAGTCGCACTCTGAGACGATGCCAATGAGGAAATCACGGACCATAAAATCACATGCCAACTGGTCCCGAACAAGCTCACCTGTGCCTGCAGAACACAAATAAACAAAGCAGTATACATCCTCACATAAAACATGACAATAAACAAAACATATCAGAATTTCACAAAGAATGCAACTAGGAAATAAAACAGGTCAGAACAAACAAGCAAAAAAAGACACAAAGCTCAAAAGCAAGCAAATCGCTCACTCAACCTGAATCTAAAACAGACTCAGAAAACTCTCCACCCTAGGAGAAGACACTGCCTAGAACCAAGCCAACAAGAGAGGTTCCTCAACAACAGGGTACCACTGCAAATCTCATGCAGTCCCAGGAGTCCTAAGGGAAAACTCTAGACCCATGAGAACACCGGCGATCCAAGGGCAGCACGCTACAGACCAAGAAAACCCATCTTAGTCTAGCTTCCTAACAGTATCTAGGAACCACCTAATATCACTAAAGAGATCCCGACAGAACTTCCATGAAGCCCGATCATCACCGAACCTATTCACATGACACTGTCACTCTAAACACTGTCTAGGCCCAATCACCACTCATAACGGGTCACAACCTAGAGAAACCAACCCAAAACCAGGACATACCATAGGAACAAACCTAGAGAAAATTACCAGCTCACTCTCCCAAGGCTATAGGCAGCAACAGGAGCAACACGGAGAGGGGAAGCATGTATAGTAAATGAAACAACCCAAAGAGGTCTCCACCTGAACCCACAAAGACATATAGGACCAAAGTACCAAGAACCATCGGCTTTAAAACCGAGACACGCCACCTGAAAACTCTAACATGAAGACTCTCGACGCAAGGTACCAGAAGATCCTCAACAGATGGATTCAGAATCTCCACCATAGGAGATGACCGCCAAAACAAAAGCCAAAAGGATACATCCTCACATAAAAGGGAAACAACAAGGACACATGCAAGTAGTCACAACATCCTATGACAGCTCAAAGACGCGAGAACAAAAGGCTGAGAGCCAGCTAGAAACTAGGGGAAAACAAGCCGTAAAAAGGCCACACATCCTAGTCTAGTCTTACTAACGGCACACAGTTCCTGGGAAACCATACAAAACCGCTAAATATGGTCAAACAACAAACAAAGATGCTTGGTGATCATCCAAGCGACACTGCACCCACAAACTACCCAAGCCTAAACACCAAACTCGCTACAGAACCATACCTGGAGCAAACAGTCCTAAAAGGATGCGGAGGAACACAACCGAGATAACATAAGCTCATCTCCTAGGCAAAAGGCAGACACTAGAGACACAAGATCCTGCCAAACCCTTACTGCTAACCAACTCTCAAATATAGGCAAACCTCTCACATAACTCAAACCTACCCCGAAACCATAGACACACATAGTTAGAACTACCAAGAGGCATCTTTGAGGTTCAGACAGGAAAAGAAAGCAGTGAAACAACGAGGAAACAAACTACCAGCAGTAGAATGAAATTACAGCCCTAGAGAACTAATGACCTAGCTGAATAAGACAATCAAAGCATGCTGCAACATGTAAAAGCCACTAAAAAATCATTTGAAAGCAAACTAACAAACAATTTCAAACTTTAACAAAGAAAAACTTAAACCCAATTAGGCTCTGATACCACTTTGTTGTGGGGAGCGCCCTTGTGTGAGAGGCAATCCCCACATAATAGCCTAAGAACTATTGGGTGTTTTGATTCGTTAAAATCTGAAATTCAAAAACAATGTTTATATTCAATTTATTACATGAGAATTGATAAACATATAATGTTCGAGTTTCAATTACAAAAGATTAAGAATGAAATAAGTGAATTCAATAACAGTGAACAACGCACTGGCAGTGGCAATTACAACAACATATTAAATTCAAAACTAGCATATTTGAATTAATATTCCAGAAGCAACAAATTCATTCGGAAAATTATAAGTCGAACAAATGCGGAAATTGAAAGCAGTAAAAGGGACACCAAGGATTTATGTGCTTCGGCCATAGGCCTACGTGCACGGGGCAGAATCATCAGGGTTTTTTCACTATACAATAATAACGGATACAAGAGGTGGAAAGGACAACACAATGAACTAAAACAGAAGAAACACAACCTAGAAAAAGAATGGAAATAAAACTGACTGAACCCCCTTACCAGGGTTCGGTCTTACCTCCTCTACAAGGTCGATCTTCCAGGATGAGATGCTACCATCCAGTACTGGAGCACTATCACCGTTGCTGTCCGAGAACCCCCATCGTTGGCCATCCATGAACAAAACCAGTGGACTCTTCAAGATCCATCTTTGAGCGCTGCATGGAGATGATTCTAGGAGTGTGCCTACAGTTCGAGTCAGCCAAGGGGCAGCCCCAAAAAACCCCCCTCTGTTAAACGAGGGAGCTAACCCGAGTCCCTTTCTTCTCCGGTGAAAACCCCCAAAACTAGTGGTCCGTACTGCTGCTGTCCAGGCTCAACGCCCCCTTGTAGATGACTCGTCGGTGCCCAAGAACCACTATCGACATCTCGATCTAGTGAATACAAGATTTTCTGACCACTGGGTACAAGAAACAGGATCTTGTATACTCCATCATTGCTGCGCTACAGGTCTAGGAACCCTAAAGCGAGTTCCCCTTTCTGCAATGTTGCTTCTCCATCGATCCGCGGGAAGGCATCCCCAAAGAATCCTGACGATTCACATCGCTGCTACCGTGAGTCACCGCCATAAAGCAGAAAGTGTAATCCAGATCTATTGTGGTGCTTCTCTGTCCAGTAAATGTCAAAGCCGAGACACCTCTGTGGAGATCTGATCCCACACCAAAACGAGTCGTCAAGTCTGAGAAGATGAACCTTTGAGAGCTCCTCGACGCGCGTTGCTGACTCACCCCTATTACATATTTGAAATGAAAACAAAACCAAGGTGCAAAACGACAAGACAGGTGGATGGTGGAGAACGGATGGGCGGTGCGCCCTTGCCATCTGTGTAAAACATACTTAAAACGACATATTAAAATATCATCATTTAATTAACAATAAAAAAATGAAATGTGAATATATAAAAAATTCACAGTAAAGAATAAAGAACTCTTGATTCACGACACTTTCTCCTCCTCTTTCTCCCTTTTGTTCTTCCCTTTTGTTCGAATGATCATTGTGGTGTACCGCTCCATTTTTCGGTGAGTTATGAGCATGTTTGGGTGTGTCTTGTTGGGGATAAGTTCTGGTGGTTTTCCCATCGAGCCTGGTGGAGTTTTATCCATTGATTCTTTTATTGCGAGTGCAGTTCTGTTTGAAGCGACAATCAAGGTAGGGGATTTATTGCTTCTTTTTTTTATTGCAATTGTGAAGTTATCATGATTTATCTATGTGGGTAATGGTGGAATTAACTTTAATGAAGATTAAACCAAAATTAAATAATGGATTTTGGTTTTGGGTTTTAGCGATCACTAGTGTTCATACCATGTTGATGGTTTGCCTCTTGATTTTCTAGAGAGTGTGCTTTCTCTTGTTGGTGATGTGGTTTAGCATGCGTGTTATGCTTAGAAATTGGATAATGAACACAAATATATTAATGATTGATGACTAAATAATGAATATTAATATTAATTTTTTATCGTTCTTCCTTATAATTGATGGGAATTCACTACTACAAAACTAACATTTAACAGCGGTAGAAATGACTTTTATCAGTGCTAGAAAAATGCTGACAACATGAGCGAGGTTAAAGCTCTGGTCTTTTATCAGCACTGAAAAAGTGTTGATAAAGGGGTCGTTTATCAGTGCTAAACAAAGCACTGATAAAGATGTCATTTATCAGCTTTTTTAAAGGTGCTGATAAATGGCCATACTGTAGTGTGTTGTAATAGCACACTACAACACCACTGCAATGTGCTGTAACAACACATCACAACACCAAAAACACACTAGATATCAACATAAATAAGTACCAATACAAGATTTAAATGAAATAAAATTTAAAACACAAACACAAGAAAAAAACACTATACTATAAACATTTCAAACATTGGTTTATACAATTACATAAATACAAATTATTACATACATTCAAAAACATCAATGTTCCATTATCTTTTAATCTTGACCCGAATCATGCAATTTCCGAACAAACCACCCTTTCTTGAGCAAAATAATGCACCTATATAAGAAAAAAAATTCTTAGGTTAGTAATAATATAAAGAAATAAATTAACAAAAAGTGTTAATTTTACTAAAATTGATGTCAATTTTAAATAAAAAGATGCACTTAGAGTCATACCAGTCACACCATGCATCATATTGTGGTATGAATGATTCTAACACACCTCAAATTACTTTTGGATCATTTTCCTAAAGTATCAAAACAATCTAAATGAGTTTACTCAGTTTTGAGTATGTTAGTTGTATTTTTTACTAAAATGTCATTTTAAATTGAAAACACATATTTTTGAATCATTCTGACCACATCGTGTATTTATTTGATATAAAAAAGATTCCTACATGTCCCAAATGACTTATAAATCATTTTCCTAAATTATCAAAAAAATATGAGTGTGTTTGATCAGTTTTCAATGAATGACACTTTTTGAACTAAAATGTCGATTTTAAACTGATAACGGACACTTTGAGTCATACCAGGAACACCGTGTACCATAGTGTGGTACGAATGATTCCTACATGTCAAAAATGACTTATGGATCGTTTTCTTAAAATATAAAAACAATATGAATGCGTTTTCTCAGTTTTGAGTAGGACAATTGTCCATTTTTCAAAAATTGATGACAATTTTAAATAAAAAATGCACTTTGAGTCATACCAGTCACACCATATATCAAATTGAGATGCAGATAATTTCTACACATTCTAAATAACTTACGGATCATTTTCCTAAAGTTTCAAAACAATATAAATGTGTTTTCTTGGTTTTGAGTACATTACTTGTCTTTTTTACTAAAATTTCATTTTAAAATTAAAACACACACTTTGACTGATACCAGTCACATTGTGTATAATATTGAGGTGTGATTGATTCCTACACATCAAAAATGACTTATAGACCATTTCCTGAAAGTGTTTAAATAATGTTATTTTTTTCTTAGTTTTGAGCAGGTCAGTTGGCCTTTTTACTAAAATTGATGACACTTCTAAAAAAAGACGCACTTTGAGTGATACCGGTCACACCATGCATCATATTGAGGTGATACTGATTCTTAAAAAACCCAAATTACTTATGGATTGTTTTACTAAAGTTTCAAAACAATATGAAGGTGTTTTCTCGATTTTGAGTATGTCACTTGTCTTTTATAATAAAATGTCTTTTAAAATTTGAAACACGTACTTTGGCTTATAACAATCACATTGTGTATCAGATTGAGGTGCTTTGATTCTTACACATCAAAAATAACTTATGGATCACTGTCCTAAATTATTTAAAAAATGTGAATGTGTTTTCTCAGTTTTGAGTAGGTTAGTTAACCTTTTTACTAAAATTGATGTCAATTTTAAATAAAAACTCGCACTTTGAGTCATATCAGTCACATTGTGTGTCAGATTGAGGTGCGTCCGATTCATGCATGACTCAAATCACTTATGGATCATTTTAATAAAATATAAAAACAATCTGAATATGTTTTCTCATTTTTTAGTAAGTCACTTGTCTTTTTTACTAAAATTTCATTTTTAACTTGAAACACACACCTTGACTCATACAGATCACATCGTGTATATGTTTGATATGAGATTAATTCCTACACGTCTAAAATGATTTATGGATTTTTTCCCTACATTATCAAAACAATATGAGCATGTTTTCTCATTTTTCAATGAGTGACACTTTTTAAAGTCAAATATTGATTTTAAACAGATAACAGACACATTGAGTCATATTGGGAACATCATGTATCAAATTGAGGTGTGACTATTTCTTACATATCACAAATGACTTATGGATCAATTTATTAAAGTATCAAAATAATATGAATATGTTAGCTCGGGTTTGAGTATGTTAGTTATCTTTTTTACTAAAATTAATGTCAATTTTAAATAGAAATAAGTACTTGAAGTCATATTGGCCACATTGTGCGTCGGATTGAGGTGCGGTTAATTCCTACATGTCCCAAAGTATCAAAAATCCCAATTTTCAATGTTACCATGATTTCCATTGAATTTCTTTGTCAACCTACCAACACTTCATGAGAATCTTTGAACAAACCACATCAACTCGAAAAAAATAATCCACATGTATAAGAAAAAAATTATTATGAGTAATACTAAAAAGAAATAAATTAAACATAAATGTAAAATAATAAATTAATTTCAAATCCTCATTCTGCACCTCTTTAATCCTCACATAAAAGGACGGTTGGACATTCATCTGAGAATGAAATTATCTGTCCCCTTTCCTCGTGATTTTACGTTATACCTTCTATAAATCCATAAATATTGGATCTATTTCAATTCTAATTATAAAAGAAAGTATGATACTTTTGAATCAAAGCATTATCCACACTGTTCAACTTCGTAGGGTGGTAGTGTATTGAGTAGTCATAATATTTAATTAATTATAACCATATTCTTTAGAACATATTCAAATATTTACATGTGAATATATACTTAATGATTTTATGATTAGTATATATATCACACCTTTCACCATATAGGTAATTCCTCTATATTTAAAAGGAAAAAATTAATATTTCTAACTCCAAATCATGAGTTGGGTAATTTTTCTCATGAATTTTCCATTGGTGTGATTCCTAAGATATAATTACATAATTCTGCATGGGGCTACATCCTAGTACCTTATTTGGTGCATCACAATAGATTAGAAACACTTATCTACTATATTTTCGTGTGAGCACATGTTTTTTACTAGACTTCTCTTCAGTTCCTTGAAATTATATTCATATTAATCTTTCCACAAGGTCTTGGATCTCTTCTACACCAATTTTCTCTGTGGATTTGATAGTCATGAGAAATTTATTACAAGTGCTGGTAATATCCTACAAACCTATGAAAAATACAAATTTCAGTCACTATGGTTAGTATAGGCCATTGTTTAATATCTTCCATCTTTGAATCATCACCCGATATACCCTAAATTGAAATTATATAACCTAAAAATGTGAATTTCTATAAAAAAAATCAGACTTGGTAAATTTGGATATATAGATTCTCCTTATTAAGGGTCTTCATCACAATACTTAAATATTCTTCATGGTATTCCTCTCTATTCAAATATATAATAATATCACATATAAATACTAAAAAAAATGAACATGGTAATCTATAGGGACTTTATTCATTAAATCCATAAATATAGAAGGATAATTGGTAATTATAAATGGAATTACTATAAATTCATAATGAACATACCCTGTTTGGAAGCCTATCTTGGGTATATCCTCCTTCTCGAACCTTACTTGATGATATCCAAATAAAATATAAATGTTTGAAATAAATTTATCTCCTCATAATTCATCAAATGTATCATTGATTTGGGGTAGTGGATACTTATTCTTAATTGTGATATTTTTATGTTCACAATAATCAATATAAAGATGCATTGACCCATCTTTCTTATTAACAAAAAGAACAGGTGCAACCCATGGTGAAGCATGAGGCTAAATGAACCCCTTATCTAGATTCTCTTAGAGTTTCGTTTTCAATTCTTGAAACTCAATTAGACCCATTCTATATGAATTTTTTGAAATAGGTTTAGCACTAGGTATGAGTTCTTTTAAAAAATCAACTCATGATTCTAAGAAATACAAGGAAAGTCTTTAGAAAATATATTATAATAATCTTAAATAATAATAACATATTTAATTATGAGTTTCTCCCCAATAATTTGAGATAAATATCCATTATGAATAGGTAGTAAGATCCATATTACAAAGGTAAATTCTATTATAAGTTTATATTCATCCCCTCACTGAAATAAGATCATATTTTGATTTAGAATATAAAACAAGAATTATATTTCTAGGTAATTGATATGATATTTATATATAGAGAGATAATACATGACCAAAATCACATCAAATACAACTAGAGGTAGAATCAAAATATTTACATCAAACATATTACTACACACTTATATCATATAGGATCTATAGACATGAGATACAATCATCATACCATTAAGTATTCTCATCACTAACCCAACGTCTAATATTTGAGGTGCTAATATGGTATCCTCATAAAATTTCTTTGATATAAAAAAGTGGGTAGAGACAAAATCAAATAAAACATTAGTTTTTATAGATTGGATAATAATTAAATTTCACTACAACATTCTCATAACCCACTTTATAAATCATGATTGCATGAGATTTACCTTTATCCTTTGACTTTAGAGGTTGATGAGGCTTATTATCATCATTATCCCTTGTATTAGGGAATTGATTTAAATAATGTATAAAGTCCTTACATATAAAGAAATTAAGTGTTGGTGGTTTATTTAGTGGATATTTATCTCATTGATTTCATTGAATGACCTCTTCACGTCACTTAAACATTCTTTTTCTTGATGGAAAATCCTCCCAAAATTTTAAAAAATAATCATTCATTTTAGAAAATTATCTAAGTTCTCTTTCCCAAATTTTTGGAATGTAAGAGGTTGAAATGTCATCTTCCTACCATGTGAAATACCATATAATATTCCATGAAACTTAATCTTCCTTTTCTTATTACTAGAACCATGAGGGTTTCTAGCTTCCATTTCCACTTTTAGTTCAGATTGAAAAATTTCATCATAGATTCCAAAGTCACTTATGGATAATTCCTTTAAAATACTTGGTATCAAAACTCTAAAGACTAGATAAATATTTCTTTTTGGGTCAATGATAAAACCATAAGAATAACTTTCAAGTCTTGTAAAATTTGATTCATAGGAACTGATGGATTCATCATCATTATGCTCCAACTCTAGAAAATACCTATCTATTTTAGTATAAAGGGTTAGGGGAATGTACTTATTAAGGAATACAATCTTAAAATACTCTCATTCCATGGAGTTTATTTCTTATACATTATTATATTATTGATAATAGTTCACCATTGATATGATCTACCTTCTTAGAGATAGACTGGTAAGACAAATTTATCGTGATCTGAGCACTTTAGAATGGAAAATACATTTTCTATCACATTGATCTATTTTTCAATAACTAGTGGATCAAAACACCCACATAAAGAGGGTGTATGCTGTCACATAAATTATTCAATATCCCTATTTGGTGAATTTATATGATCAACATGGTCTATGTCACCACCCATATCTTGAGAATGTTGAGTGAGCATAGTCATAATATATTATATCACATATCCTAAGAAATTGGGTTACACAGGAGAACAATCATTACATTGGCCATCACATTCATTGTTCACACGATCTCTTCTGGTTCTGACCATTTATTAAAACCAAAAACATAGTGTAAGGATCAAGCTATAATAATTAGAGTAAACAATTATATATTCATGGAAATCATTCCTTTCATGTTCTAAATTATGAAACATTATTATCAACCAATGACACTTTAAGTTTAAACAAGGTAATGAATGGTCATCATTTATTAAATTATTTCATAATGGTTCATAAAGTGAATTAAAAAATAAAAAAATCATATATTTCAAGAGTTTCTAGCAAGGATTATAGTCTTAGGCCCACTCATTGTGCACTGGTGGAAATCAAGTTAATAACCAACCATACCCTTTCATTTTTGTTACCCCCAGGTTCATCTATTCTAAAACTGCATCCACCTACTTATTTCTTAACATATATTTTTTTCTAGGAAAACAAATAATCTTTACATTACCAATAATATAGTATGTTATCACATTCTTAGAATTATCCCCAAGAATTTCAATAGAGTTATCTAATCCTAATAAAAAAATCCCTACTCTAATACCAACTGCATTCACTCGATCATAACATATATAAATATTACACTATTTTATATAAATATTCAATATATAACACAATTACACATACCTAGAACTATAAATGTTTTGTGTATTTATAGAATAGACATAAAAAAATCTTAGTTCATAAAAAAATATTCAAAATATTCCATAACTGTATTCATATTATTACCATTCCAAACATATCATATGTAGTATCTCATCATTTTCTAGGTATATCCCTTTTTGAGTTTTGTGTTTAACCTCTTTATTTTGGGGTTTCCTTCTTCATTGAAACATGGTGGATAGGTTCCTGTGAGGATGGATAGAATTTTCTAGGGAAAATGACCCAAATTTATGGGATTTATGTTTTTTTAATTAATGGAGTTTGTGTATAAATGTGTTAAATGGCCTTATGAGGCTTTCCTATAAGTTTGGAAGGCTTCGTAGGTAGTTTGGACTCTTTTTAGAAGATAGGATTAAAGTAGTCTGTCAGAAATTTAAATTCCATGTATATGTTACACAATGTGTAACTGTCATCTAAAAAATGTTGGGAAATGGGTTCATGATTTGAAATTAATACACAATGAGAATATAATTCACATTATGTAATTTTCATGAAGGTTTATTTTAACCCGAGGTGATGCATTTTTTCATGTAACTTGAAAATTAAGAAATACATGATCTGAAAGGATTACATGCCATGTATTTCTTAGGATAAATGGTTTTAATTCCATGATACACATGTAATTTAAATCCCTCCACATGAAGAATATTTTGTCTTGATCCCTAGGATATTTATAGGCAATTTTGGAGTGTCTTATCTCCTTCCCAAAGTACTGATCAAGTATCCAATCCCCAGTTATTTTTTTCGATTTAATTTTATCCTATCTTCCATTTATTTGTATTGTATATGTGTTTATATCCTAACTAAATATGTTTTGGGTGTTTATATTTATCTTGTGTGATATAGGTTTTCTTCATGATCATCATTACCTTCATCCTTTGTTGTAATTACCCATTGGAAGAGTTGCCTTGATATCTATATAAAAGTGTGTTATCTAAAACTTATCCCTTTGGTCTGATTCAATTATACCTAGTATGTGTAATATATGAAATAAAACTGGAATTCCACATGAGAAAAATTAATTGAATAAACCCTGTTAAATGCTAACACATTTTATTATACCTTCTATTGAGTCCTATTGGGTCCATAGGCATGGAGACTGAGACCTGCGACCACATTATTGGTGTGCCATCCATAGACCATGTTGAGAATTTTCATCCTTACATTAGATCCCCAAGATAAATTAGATAAATTGTTTGATTGTTTGCTTAATCTTATGAATTTTCATAACATGTATATTATGTGATTGATTATAGTAGAATCACTTTGACTAAATTGTGTCAAACCGGTATGTTATTGAACTTAGGGTTAAATGATAAATAAAACATGTTTGACATATCTATGATGATAATTATAAACCTAGATTAATGAATTGAATTTGGTTAGATATTAGATAATTGGTAAATTGATCATTTTTTCATGTGATGATATATTTGGCACATTTGTTATTGGCATGTTAAGTTTGTATGGATATGGATCCTAATTTATGTTGACACCTGAGGGTTTGGTGTATGATTCTTCATATCATCAGTGGGATAAGAGAATAGGTACATGATCAAGAGTGAAGATTATATGATTATATCTTATTTCTGAGGACCAGATACACAATCACTGGATTCCAAAGGGTGAGATTATGGATAGCCTATAGGAAGAGGCATTTTTTATACATAATGTTTTGGAGAAAATAATACTTGATAAGAGAATATTACATCAATTGGTTGATCCATCCTGATATAGGAGGGTCCTTCCCTGGAAAGAGATATCAAACATGGCACTAAAGTAGGTTTTAGGCTAGCCCTGAGTTTCACCCTTGAACTTGAGTGTCTACATATTTATTTAATGTGAAATATTAATTTATTAAATTAATACCCTATTATTTTATATATTGTATGCACTATATTTCTCAGACTAAATTTTTTTATACATAGTGGCGTCAACCTAATGAGTTGTACTCACACCCTGGATGGGAAACTGTTTGGTACTCAAACTAATTTCGAGGATTTAGGTTTGCAAAATGGTATGGTACCATGTTGTTGATTTGTGGCTTACTGGGTGGGTTAGAGCTTGGAGATGGGACCTATATGGGGTTCATGACCGAGGTATTTTGAGTATTCATATTCTTTTATCTATATTACTTGTATCATGTCATTTAGTCTTATTCAACTTATCATTATGTTTTATTTTATTATTTGGATTTATTCAGTTAGTCCTTTATCAACTTTTGTTGTATGATTATATATTCATATTTTTTCTATAGTGACCCCAAACTTTTATACATAATATTACACTATTTTAAGCATAATTAACCATCAAATTAAAAACCAAATATCTTAAAGTCTAGTGTCTTTCGAAGATTAGGTATATAATTAAATACCATGAAATAAAAAATTCTTTTATTTAATCTTCACAATGAGATCCTAACTTCCATTAAGACCTTATATATGTATAGTATAACATGGGGAATACATGAACAAAAGGGATGAGCTAAAAATCCCAATAAGGAAATGAGAATAAGAATAAAACATAGCACATGGGATAGAAGGCATATCATGGTGACATAAAAGGAAAGGTACATGAATAAACATAAGGAATAATAAAATGTATAGCATAAAATCATGGTATCATAGGAATGTGGAAAAAACATATAACATGACATAAACATGAGTCAAGGATAACTTTAAAGACTATATAACATGGTGGACAAAGTCCCATAAAGGAACCGAGTTTACTCTCTGTCCCAACATGATGTCTCAAGAGACTAAACATTACCCAATGCATTAGAGTTCTATTTGGTAAAACCCATAATAACATGTTCATTAATATTCATACCACTGTAAGAATCATACATAATGAATCAAACATAATATAAGGGTTACCCATGGAAGGAAATGAGTATCATAATCGTGTCATAAAGAATTAAAAATATGCATATCATAAATATGTCCATGAAAGAATGGATTAAAAAACATACATGGACATTAATAAGGTAAGATAATCATAGATCATGATAATTTATTTCCAATTAGATTGGAAACATGTAAAAGGAGTGGTTAATAAAATTTAGAAATGAAATATTTTAATAGGGTTTAAGGAAAACAATAAAGAGCATTTAAAACAAACAAGAGAATAATTTTTCATATAAAACCAGAAGTGAACTAGGAAGGTTTTCCTAATAAAATGATTGATTTTATAAAAATACTTGTGGCTTAAAAATATATTACATAGTGCACATGATAATGGGTAAGAATTCAGGATGTTCCCTTAAATCGGGCTTACTAATCGAGAAGAATCGAGTAGGCAACCTTTTAAGAAAATGTATATCCCCAAAAATAAGGATGAATTGATCTTTATACATGATTTTTGAACATATAAAAAAAATTTAAAATAGATACATAAAGATAAAATAGAGTTTCATTTGGGTAATAAAGAATAACCTAAAGGAATAATAGAGGTTCAGGTAGAATCCCTTACCTTAAGTCTGAACGTGTTCTTCAATTGATCTTAATGTCCTGAATAATCACATTATATTCATTAAATAATAATTTAAGAACCCTTTATACATTTAATTTATTTATTATAACTTTATTAAGTTCATTTATTTCATTTTTATGGGTTATGATATTCAATTTCATCATTCGAGAGCATTAGTTTTCTTGGTTTTCATGATCGATTTACTTGTATATGTGTATAGAAAATCATGTTGAATGAGGATAGTTATACAGAACTGAAAATATATTTTATTAATGAAATTATAGAATATTAAAATACCATTTTTTCACAAGTGAGGATTATTCATTAGATAAATCATTAATGATAATTGTTTATATTAATTTATCATTTTTATCACAACTTACTAATTTTGTTTTTTTAAGTTAATATCATGTGTAAAAAATGATTCTAGAACATTAAATATGGTATAATAAATATAATATAATCTGGCTCAACCATAAAAAATGGTTTCATGACCATACTTGAAGGTGAAATTGAAATATAAAAGCACATCATCCACGAAGGTGGTAAATCAACACCTCACAAACAATGTTTTCATTCTTAAAGTAAAATAGAGGAGAAGATATTTGATAAAGAATTATTCAATAAACATGATAAAATTATATTATATTTAAGATACTATAGTTTCCATGCCATTTGGATGAGTATAAGTGAGGAGAGAAAAATAAAATAAAGAAACTTGAAAAGAAATTAAAAGAGAGGGAAGAGGGTTTTACCTCTTGATTCCTTATACTTGAGAACCTCCTTAGGGGAATGGTTTTGGTCTTTTGTTAAGACTAAAAGCTATTGGAAATGGGGGTGAGGCTTAGAAATATTATTGTTCAGAATTTATATAAGGATAAAGGATTTAGAGGTGTGAGGAGAAGAGGTGATGATGGGTGGTATTTATAGTGGAGGAGGGGGCTATTTTCTCATTATTTAATTCATTAGTTTATTATTTTGCTCAAGATAAGAAATAATGACGATTCTTGAGACTAAAAATAGTAAATAGGTCATGTGAGTTTGAACCAATTGTTCTTAAATAAAACACAACTCAATTAATACTGTATTTAAATTATAATGTATATATATAGTAAATTACTATATTTTACTATTCACCTAAAATTCAAGTATTTTAGAAAAATACAAAAAATTCACCCTAACCATTTTCTGATGTTTATAATCAAAAAATGAACATCATTTATGAAAATAATTTTCTAAATATGAGAAATTTAATTTTTAATTAAAATCAAAATTTACTCCAAAAATCTAGATTTTAAAATTATAACTGATTTAATATCACTTTGAAAAATTAACTACGGTCTCAAAAAATTATATTATAATAATAAGACATAAAAATATTAATTTATGAATACATTTCATGAACATAAATTTTCTTCTAAAATATTAAATTAGTCATAAAATTTTAATTAAATATTTATGACTTATAAAAACACCAACACTTAATTAGTAAATTTTAAAATATTTATTTACTTATACTATGATATAATTATATAATATTATCAATTATTATATGGATAAATTTTATCTATACTTTCATTGGTGAGGTTACTATTCAATTGGCTAGTTTACTATTCATAAGGGTCACATTACTATTCCAAAGGTCAAGTTACTATTTCATTGGTGTAAGTTCCTTAACTTCTAGAAACACTTCTTATTTCATTCATTCATAATTTATAAAGATTTTATTGTGTTCTCTTATGTGTTTATACCATTTGACATAACTATAAGAAGGGAATTTTCATTGATAAAACTTTGGGTCATTACATTTCCCCCCTTATGAAATTTCACCCTCAAAATTTCATTTTACATTCTAAGTTTAAAATAGGTGTGGGTACTTTTACTTCACCGCTTCATCTGGTTCCTATGATTCCACTTCATACTTATGGTTCCACTATAGTAATTTGACCAGATGCGTAGTATTGTTGCATATAACTTTATATCTACAATCCAAGATCTTTATTATCTTCTCCTCATAAGAAAGAACATTCTCTAACTATACCACCTCTGAAGATAGTACATGTGAAGAATATGATATGTACTTCCTTAAGAGGGATACATGGAATACATCATGTACATGAGAAATGGTTGGTGGGAGTGCTATCTGATAGGCCACAACTCTGAAATGATGAAGGATATCAAAGGAGCCGATGTTCCTGGGACTTAGCTTCCCTTTCTTCCCGAATCTTATGATCCTATTCCAGCCAGAGAGATATATAGAGGAATACGATGTCCCTATATTTAAACTCAAGTTATCATCGATGAATGTATGCATAACTCTTTTGTTTACTTTGGGATTCCTTGATGTGCTGTTGAATATTTTTTACCTTCTCAACCTTTTCTTCAACCATTTAAGGTCCTTACAGCTCATGATCACCGACTTCATCCCAACATGGTAGTGTTATATATCTCTTCCCATAAAGGGATTAATATGGAGCCATTTGGATGATGGAGTGGAAACTATTTTTTCAAGAGAACTCAACCAGTGGTAGATGTTTTTCCCATCTTCCTTTGAAATCCATAGAACACACTCTCAACATGTCTTCCAGAATCTAAATCATTCACTTAGATTGGCCATTAGTTTGAGGATGATAAGCCGTACTGATGTTCAGCTCAGTGCTTATATCATGTTGGATACTTTTCCATAACTTAGAGGTGAATCTCAGATCTCGGTGAGATACAATAGATAGTGGTAATCCATGTAGCCTTACCACTTATTTTATGTATATCTGTGAAAGTTGATCCATTGAGAAGTCCTCTTTAATTGTGATAAAGTGATATATCTTTGTAAGATAATCCATAATAACCCATATAACATTGTTTTATCTGGATGTCTTTGGAGGTCAAGTGACAAAGTCCATGGTGATGTTTTCCCATTTCCATGTTGGTATGGGTAATGGTTACATTATCCCTTTAGAATTTATCCTTTTAGCCTAAACCTTGCTACCATACCAAGAACTTTAATTTATATACAATGATCTCCTTTTTCATATCATCCCACCAAAAGTTCTCCCAGAGATCTCAATACATATTTGTGATCCCTTGGTGAACAGAGAAGGTTGATCTATGTGCGTCATTCATAATATCTTTCTTTATCTCTAGATTGGATGGTACACATAGTCATGACCCAAATCTTATGACTCTATCCTCACTGATCTTGAACTCAGAGGATTTCCCATTTTGGATAGCTTTCACCCTTTTTTAAATTTCCATATTATTTTTTTGAGAATCCTTTATTTTCTATATAAGGGATGGTTGAGAAATAATTTGAGAAAGGATTGATGATATTCCTCCCTTAATGATTCCCATGTTAATTCTTTTTAATTTTAAGAAGATTGGATCATTCTCAATTCTCATCATTGATAAAGATGAAAGATCCTTTCTACTTAGAGCATCTTCCACTATATTTGCTTTACCGAGATGGTAGTGGATTGAGAAGTCATAATCCTTGATGAGCTATAACCATATTTTCTGCCACATATTATGCTCCTTTTATGTGAATATATATTTGAGACTCTTTTTATTAGTATATATCTCACACTTCTCCCCATAGAGATAATGCCGCCATATTTTCAATGTAAAGATCATAGCTGTCAACTCCAGATCATGTGTGTGGTAGTTTTACTCATGGAATTTCAACTGTCTTTAGGTGTAGGCTATCAATTTATCAATTTACATCAGTACACATCCTAATACCTTTTTTGAAGCATCACTGTACAACATAAAGAGTACTCCACTTGGTGGGAGTGTGAGTAATGGCGCAGTGATAAGCCTCTTTTTGAGATCATTAAAGCATTCCTCACATTCTTGAGTCCAGAAAAACTTCACTCCCTTCCATTTCATCTGGGTTATAAAATCATGATAATTTCATAACAAATCATTGGAAAAGCCTGTCTAGACCAATAATGCTGTCAATCTCTATTACAAATGTTTTCTTGGGCCACTCTTCGATTGCTTTTGTCTTGGAAGAGTCCATGGATATTCCTTTGCTAGTGATAACATGCCCCAAGAATGATACTTACTCCATCTAAAACTAATATTTACTACACTTTGTATATATTTTATCCCTTTAAAATGTATTCAACAAAATATTCAAATGCTCCCCATGTTCCTCCTTTCTCTTGGAGTATATCAGAATATCATCGATAAATCCAACCAAAAATGTGTCGATGTAATCTTTAAAGACTCTATTCATTAAATATATGAAAATATTTGGAGCATTAGTGAGTCAAAATTAAATAACTATGAACTCATAGTGTCCATAACTCATTCAAAATATAGTCTTGGGAATACCTCCCTTCCTCACCTTTAATTAGTGATATCCCGACCAAAGTTCCACCTTGGTGAAATAACTGGCCCCACATAGCTGATCAAACAAGTCATCTATCCAAGGGAGAGGATAATTGTTCTTTATAATGATTTTATTTAACTCAAGATAATCAATATAGAGGTACATTTATCCATCCTTCTTCTTGAAATAGAGTACTAGTTCACCCCATGGTGAAGCACTCGGGCATATAAAACAGTTATCTAGATTCTCTTGTAACTGTTTCTTCAGTTCTTCTAGTTCAACATTGGACATTCTATAAGGTATCTTTTATATAAGCAGATATCCCTGAATAATTTCAATTGAGAACTCAACCTATCGATCTGGAGGAATATGGGAAAACTCTTTAGAAAACACATCGATGTAATCCCTCATAATGGGAATTTCTTTGAGCATGATTCTCTCCTTTGTCTCAATCATTTGAGCAAGATATGCTTTCTCATAAGAAAACATTATCCACAATTGAGATGACGATTCTGAAGGAAATTCATCTTCCTCCTTACAATTGTACAAAATTCAAGGATACTTAGAGATTTTAAGAGTGATCTCCCTTTCCCGATAATTGATGTTGGATTTATATATAGATAGCCAATCTATGCCCAATTTAATATCAACCTCTACCAAAGAGAGTATGAAAAGATTTGATGGGATTTTCAGTCCACAAACATTAACTAGGGAGGATTTATTTACTTTGGATGCAATAATTTCACCATTTTATGTTATCATAGATAACTCAACCTCCAAATTTTGAGGTGGTTTTTGAATCATTCTACTAAACTTGAATGATATTAAAGAATGTGTAGAACTAGAATCAAATAGTACATTTACTATTCTTGAATGAATAACCATATTACCTTTAACCACATCATTTTCGGGCTCCACCTCAGAAGTAGTGATAACATAATCCCTTTCTTTTTTCCTTGAAGGTTGTTGTTGATTACCTCTGACAACCTTGGGATTAGGGAATTGGTTTACAAAATTACCATGTTCCTTGAAATTGAAACACTACACTATAGGCTGAGCATTGATCTATACCTTCTTTTCTTCTCCCAAATTAGTGGAATTATTCATATACCTTCAGAATTTATTAGCCTTATAACCTTATCTTTCACATTTGAATCATCTCTTGGTTCCCTTTAAATTGTTTCTAGGATGCTTCTTCCCACACTTTTGACACATGGGATGTTGGGGCTTCTTTCCATCATGTAATTTATCACCCAAATTAAAATTCATTTTCATTTTTTTGTCCCCAAACCCATGAGACCACTGAGAGCCTCCAACCTCCATTTCAACCTTAAGGGCACAATGGAAAATCTTCTCATAGCTATAAAAGTATCGAATTTCCAATGATTTTCATAGACTCAACTTTAGTTTGCTAAAGAAGTGATCCACATTGCTTTAGGCTATCATGACAGATCCATAGGTGTATCTTTCATGCCTTGTAAAGTTTTCATCATATGCCCCAATAGACTCATCTTCCTTCTGCTTAAGTTTGCGAAACTCTCTCACCATCTTGAGATAGAGGGTTCAAAGAAAATATTTATTGAAAAACATTTTCATAAAGTCTTTCCATTCCATGGAATTAATTTCTTCCTTGGACTTTGTGTTATTGATGAGTTTCCACCACTTATAATCTTACCCATCAAAACAATAGTATGCAAATATAACTTTCTCATCTTCTAAGAACTGTAGGACAAAGAATATATTCTCAATGGAGTTAATCCATTGTTCTACGAGGATTGGATCGGAAGATCCACTAAACATGGGAGGACTTTGCTGCATGAAGGATTCGATGACAATTTTCTCTTTCTTAGGAGAAGGAGAGAGTTACATGTGATGATAGTTATTTTTTTATAATTTGAGCGAGTTGAGAAAGTACTATCTTAAAGTTTTGAGCACCCGCTCCCATCATATTTGGAATATCATTAGGGAAATCATTACATTCACTATCACATTGATTTTTGGCATGCATTATTCTATTTCCCACCATTATCTTAGAAAAAATTACAATTAGGGGGATTTAATACTTATCTAATAATCATAATAAAAGGAAACTTTGAATATAAAGGGATAAAATTGTAAAGGAAAAGTATATCCTAACCAGCAATCCCCTAGGTTTTAATCTAGGTTATCCATGATCTATTTCCTAACATATATTCTCATGGGATTTTTTTGTTCCCTTAATAATGGTTCATAATGATCTTTTGAATTTACCAAAGAATATCCCCAGGGTGTTTCAAACTAGGTGTACAGTAAGACCCATTTTCATATACTGGGTTACCCAAAGTCAGGACCGAAACACATTTTTGGAGTTGTTACTCCTTGGTAAATCTATTCCAGAACCAAGTCTACTTGTATTATCCATGCATGGATGTATTTTCTTGATAAACTACTTACTCTAAACTTTAAAAAATTTAGGGATGCTTTATTAGACTTAGTCTTATCCATAATATTCTTACAAAAGTTCTCTATTCTCAATCTAAAAAAATAACTATACCTTACTATGATACCAAATATAACAACCCTATCCTTTTAGACATAATATTACATGATTTTAATCATAATTAAACATCAAATTAAAAACCAAGGATCATAAATTCTAGATTCTTCGGAAGACTAGGTACATAATTAAATATCATGAAATAAAAACTTCTTTTATTTCATCTTAACAATGAGCTCCTAACTACTATTAATACCTTAAATATTCATTGGATAACCTATGGAATACATGAACAAAATGGATGATCTAAAAATACATGTAAGGAAATGATCATAAGAATAAAACATAGCCCATGGGTTAGAATACATATCATGGAGACATAAAAGGAAAGTTACATGAATAAAAATAAATAAGAATAACATGTATAACATATAATCATGTAATCATAGGAATATGGAAACAACATATAACATTAAATAAACATAAGTCAAGGCTAACTTCCAAGACTATATAACATGGTGGACAAAGTCCCATAAAGGAATCAGGTTCACTCCTTGTCCCATCATGAAATCTCATGACTAAACATTACTCAATTCATTGGAGATATATTCAGACACACCCATCATAAAATGTTCATGAATATGTGTGCCACATGAAGAATCATACATAAGGAATCAAACATAACATAAGGGTTAACCATGAAAAGAAATGGGTATCGTAATAATATCACAAGGCATTACAAATGTGTATATATTAAATGTGTCCATGAAATAATAGACTAAAAAACATACATGGACATTAATAAGGTAATATAGGCATATATAATGATAATTAACTTCCAATTTATGCAAAAACATGTAAAAGTAGTGTTTATGAAACTTTTGAAATGAAACATTTTAGTACAGTTTTAGGAAAACAATAAAGAGAATTTAAAACAGAAAAGGAAATAATCTTTCATATAAAACTAGAATTGAAAAAGGTAGGTTTTCAAAATAAAGTGAGTGATTTTAGAAAAATTATGGTGTCTTAAAAATAGACTATAGAGTGCACTTGAGAATGAGTAATAATTTGGGAATTTCCCTTAAACTGGGCTTACTTATCGGGAATATTTGAGTATGGAACCTTTTAAGAACATGTATATCCCCAAAAATAAAAATTAATTGATCTTGATACAAGAGTTTGGAACATATAAACATTATTTAAAAGATATAAATAAAGATAAAATGTAGTTTTATTTTTGTAAAAAAGAATAACTCGAAGGAATAATGGAGGTTCAGGTAGAATCCCTTACCTTAAGTCCAAACATGTTTTCACTTGATCTTAATGTCCTAAAAAAAAAATTAGATTAATTAATTAAAATTTTAAAAACCATTTATACATGTATTTTATATATTATAACCTTATTAAGTTCATTTATTTCCTTTTTTATGGGTTAAGAGATTCAATTTCATTGTTTGGGAGTGTTAGTTTTCTTGGTTTTCATGATCGATTTACTTGTATATGTGTATGTAAAATCATGTACAATGGGGATAGTTTCACAAAAATGAACTAATATGATATTAATGAACTTATATAATATTAAAATATCGTTTTTCTAGAATTTAAGATGATTCATGAGATAAATCATTAATGATAATTGTTTAGATTAATTTATCATTTTTGATCACAACATACTCATTTTGTATTAAAAGTTAATATCATGTGTAAAAAATGATTCAAGAATATTAAATATGGTATAATACATATAATGTAATCTTTTTACACCAAAAATGGTTTCATGACCAGCCTTTAAGGTGGAATTGAAATATGAAAGCACATCGTCCATGAAGATGGTAAATCAGCACCTCACGAACAATGTTTTCATTCTTAAAGTAAAAGAGAGAGGAGAAGAGATTTGATGAAGAATTATTCTATAAAAATGATAAAATTAAATTATATATAAGATATTATAGTTTCCATTCTATTTTTATGAGGATATATGAGGAGAGAAAAATTAAACAATGGAACTTGAAAAGAAATTAAAAGAAAGGGAAGAAGGTTTTACCTCTTGATTCATTCTTCTTGAGAACCTCCATAGGTGATTGGTTTTGGTATTTTGTTAAGACCAAAAGCTTCTGGAAATATGGGAGAGTATTCTAAAGAGTATTGGGCATAATTTAGATAAGTCTAAAGGCTTGAAATGTGTGAGGAGAAGAGGTGGAGAGAGGTGGTATTTATAGTGGGGGAGGGGTGTGTTTTCTTATTATTTAATTCATTAGTTTATTATTTTGTTCAAGATAAGAAATAATGACGATTCTTGAGATAAATGCAGTAACTAGGTCATGTGAGTTCGAAAAAATTGTTCTTAAATCATACATGACTCAATGAATAGTTTATTTAAATTATAATGTATATATACCGCAAATTACTATATTTTACTATTCACCAAAAATTCAAGTATTTCAGAAAAATACCAAAAATTCACCCTAACCATTTTTTAATGTTTATAATCCAAAAATGAACTCTATTTTATGAAAATAATTATCTAAATATGAGAAATTTAATTTTTAATTAAAATCACAATTTACTCAAAAAATACAGATTTTAAAATTATAACTGATTTTATATCACTTTAAAACATTAACTAAGGTCTCAAAAAATTATATTATAATCACAAGACATAAAAATATTAATTTATGAATATATTTTATGAACATAAATTTTCTTATAAATTATTAAATTAGTCATAAAATTACAATTAAATATTTATGACTTATAAAAATACCGACACTTAATTAGCAATTTTTAAAATATTTATTTACTTATACTATGATATAAGTATATCATATTTTCAATTATTAGATGGATAAATTTTATTTATAATTTCATTGGTGAGGTTACAATTCAATTGGCCGGTTTATTATTCATAAGGGTCACATTACTATTCCAAAGGTCAAGTTACTATTTCATTAGTGCAAGTTCCTTAAATTCTAGAAATGCTTCTTATTTCATTCATTCATAATTTATAAAGCTTGTATTTTTTTCTATCATGTGTTTATAACATTTGACATAGCTATAAGAAGAGAATTTTCATTGATAAAACTTTGAGTCGTTATAGTTTCTGCCATTTTTGCTATTATATTCTTCTTTTATTGAAACTATTTACCAGAGGGTATAGTCTTCCAAATATTTTCCTTAGACCAAAAAATACTATTTGACAACCTCTGTAATATAGGGAGGCACTCCTGGTGTTATGTAGCCATCCGAGTCAGTCTCTTGAGTGAGTATCGGGTCAAAGACATTACAAAATGGCATGAGAGCATGTTTTTATTTTCTGTTGTCTTACTAATTTGGAAAGGTAGAAAGTATAATAGGATGTGATGGGACTTGGTAATGATCTTGTGCATGGGAGTATCTAACCCTTTTTCGGGAGAAAATACGAGTACCTAGAGATGGGATTGCTGTTCATAATGTTATCTTGTTATGATTTGATATTATTTCACCTTGGATGATTCACATGTTGTGTGATGTTTTTGTTCCTTGATATTTATACTCATGGTCTAACATGGTACAATATGAGTATGAACTCATCATGATAGGAACATAGAGATATATATTAACATACATTTTCATGGTAGGGATATATTTATTCCATGTGATATATTTTTCTATATAAATTATGAAATGAGATACCTATTATATTAGATGAAAAAAGGAATAATTGAACTATTACGTCATGAAAATTAACTTGTTAAGATTTGTTTAGAGAGACCACAAGAGGGTGTTTCTATTTTTTTATCACCCTTTAAGGTTGGTATTTTATGTACCTAGAGTTATAGAGAGTGTGTTTTTCTGGTGAAGAAAATGCCTCTTCATCATCTTCGAGTTGAGTGTCAGGAGAGAGACAATAAGAATGCTCCAATAATAGCTTAACCAAAGATTCCAGTAGCTCCTGAGGATTATATGGATGTTCAACTCTACAAAAGCTTCCTGAGGGTCAGGTGATACATGTAAAGGAAGGATGTTCACATCATTCTTTAAATATCTTAGCTAATGAGAGAGTTTCAACTATATAATCTTCCTAAGTTCACTAGAGAGAGAGGACCCCAGGAAGATGAGTTCTGGATCGAGTCAGTCTAAAAGATATTTAAGAACCTTGAGACACCTGAAGATATAAGGGTAAATCTTGATTATTACATGCTTCATGGACCTACTAGGCATTGGTGTGACATTCTAGATAAAGTTGGGCATCAAGAGGAGTTATAATAGAATGATTTAAAGGAAAATTTCTTAAGACACTTTTATCTAGATACATTTATAGATGAGAAGGATCATGTGGTTATACACCTAACACAAGAGAGCATGTTAGTGATGGATTAAGCTATACATTTCACTAAATTTTATCACTTTACACCATCTTTGGAAGATGGTGATATCTCTAGGGAAAAACGTTTTCAAGATGAGATTCATTATGAGATAAGGTCATAGGTTTAAGTATTTCTTTTGAGTAGATTTTCATATGCGATTAATCAGGAACTCATCACAGAATGGAATTTGAGAGAGGCCTCGAATAACAACAAGGATATTTTAGCTGGGTAACCTGGGAACTCTTCTTCTCATGGACAAAAGCACCTCTACGACAATTATCACCAGGGTATTGGTAGGAAGAGTAGTAAAGGGAGTGTAATTTTTCCTCCAAACCATGGTATAGTGAAGTTATTTTATCACAGAAAGTTATGCCACGCGTTCCCATAATTTCTACACCCCATAATGGAGTGTCGTGTCCACAACAATCTGGATCATCTTTAGAAGTTTTTATGTAATTTTTTGTAGTAGAGTAGTGTAGGGGATTAGGATAGACATCTGAGTATAAAAGGGGCTCATCTACCCCTCAATAGACTGGTATCTAGAGTTCCACTGGCCGTTTAGGCCAAGATAGGGGATGTGGTACCCTAGTGTAGGAGTGGTAGTACCACTCAGAGGGAGTAGCATAGGTGACTTAGATTGGAGCCCAGGGTAAAGGGGAGATCCAGCTGCATGCGATACAATATTTTCTATCTGGTTTGGATATAAGGCAATCTACTATTAGAGGTACAATTATTGTATCATCTACATTAACTTGTGTTTTATTTGATATAGGAGAATCACATTACTTTATATATTCTTATTTTAAAAATGGGTTGGGTTTGATTTTGGAGAGAATAGATGAGGTCATGACCATTGAAACACCGTTGGGAGTGTGGTCAGAGTGTATGAATCACTGTAAGGAGTGTTCTCTTAAAATTGGTGGCTATCATTTCCTTTAGTAATTTTTATGCTAGAAATGAAAGGTTTAGATTTTATTATTGGTATGAATTGACTAGTTCTATAAGAGGCTCATATAAACTATTATTGGAATATAGTTACCTTTCTATCTCTAGAAGGAGGAGGCTATTCTCATCAGGGTGAGTGGAATTTTAGGCTCTTCATATGGGACCAATTCAGTGCATATTGGGTTGTCTCATAGATCAGATCAAAGGTTTTCTCTAAATGATGGTGTAATGAAGAAGAATAATTTTCCACTAGTGTTGGACCATTTTTAGTATGAATTTCTTGAAATGTTTATGGGTTGCCACCCGAGAAAGAGATCAAGTTCACAATAGAATTAGTTCCAGGAGAAGACCTAGTTTTTATTCCACCTTATAGGATGGAATCAAATATCTTTGGGAGTTAAAAGTTTAGTTTGAATATTTGGAAGATAAAGGTATACAACCTAGTACATCTCCATGGGTTTATCTAGTTCGTTTTCTAAGAAAACTAAGGGGACATTGTGCTTATGTGTGGATTATCGAATACTGAACCAGATGATGGTCAAGAACTGGTATCCCCTTATTCACATTTATGATCTCTTCGATCATATAAGAGGTTCCAGGATTTTACCCATGATCTAATTGAGTTCAGGGTATCACTAGATGAGGGTGGGACCCTCAAATATACATATGACTACTTTTAAGAGTAGGAAATAATTTTATGAGTTCATAGTTATTCCATTTTCTTTGATGAAAACACCGAATATATTCATGGATTGGATGAATTGTATATTTTATCCTTTTTTGGATTAATTTTTGGTGGTTTTTGTCAATGAAATTTTAGTGTACTCTCTATCAATAGATGATCATACCCAACATCTTTAGACTATTATGAGTACTTTGAGGGAGCATTGGATTTATGATAAGATAACCAAATGCAGTTTCTGGATTGATAAAGTGAACTTCTTAGGCCATGTAATCTTATAGGTAGGAGTGTCAGTTAACCCAGAGAAGGTTTTAGTTGTGGTAACTTGGGAACAATCCAAGAATGTCATCAAGATTAAAATATTTTTTGGGTTTATTAGGTTATTATATGCGATTCATCTAGTAATTCTTCCATATGGAAGAACCAATTTCTGGGTTGACCAAGAAGGGGTCAATTTTTTTGGGTCATATTCTTATGAGATAGATTTCCAAGAGTTATAGAGAAGGCTAACCTCATCATTGATTCCTACCATACCTGAGCTTGGTAATAAGTATACTATGTACTGTTATACATTTAAAGTCAAACATGGAGAAGTTATGATGCAGGAGGAATAAGTGTTTTCTTATGGTTCTAAACAATTGAGACCACATGAGAGGAATTATCCTAATCACAATCCATAGTTAGCAAAAGCAATCTTCATGGTGATATATTTCACATGTCAGCAGGTAAATGCCAAGTATCAGAGGCCTATTGGTTGTTACATTATCTTTCCATTACAGAGTGGAAGTGGGATGATTTAAAAATGTATTTCATGATAGTATAACCTATAAAATCTCATAAGAATGATGTTATATGAGTGGTTTTGGATTGATCGATGAAGGTATACCACTCCTTTCCTAACAGGGATACCTTCACCGTTGATGATTTGGGTAGTATTTACATGCATGAGATAGTTTGGTTGCATGGTGTTCCAATGAGTATTTTTTTTTTCTGAAAGAGATCCTAATTCACATATTAGTTCCGAAAGGGTCTTCAAAAGTCTCGGGAATCTGTGGTTCTTCTATGTACAACCTATAATTCTTAGACTGATGGTAAATCCAAGTAGACTATTCTGATTTTTGAGGATATGTTATGAACCTATGTTTTTTATTTCAGTGGATCATGGGAGAAATATGTGTCACTCTTAGAGTTTTCATATAATATCATCTTCTAGGCATTTATCTAGATTGAATGATTTTAGGATTTGTATGGAACGTCATTCTGTTCAACTCTTTGTTGGTTGGAAGTAAGTAAGTTAGTATTTGTTGGACCTAGTCTCATGAAGAAGACATTTGAGTAGGTTTAGTTTATCAAGATGTGGACGGTGACCTCATAGAGTAAGAAAAAATATTACACTGACCATCAAAGATGACATTTAGAGTTTGAGGTTTGTTATCATGCTTTCTTTCAGGTGTAACCTAGGTTAGAAAAAAGCTGTATTAGAAAAAGGGAAATATAGAACCTAGGTTTGTCGGGCAATTTGAGATAGTGGAAAGGGTCATTCTAGTTGCATATTGATTAGGCTTTTTACAGTGATACATTTCCATGAACAACATACTTCACATGTCATAGATTTAGATATATCATCCATATCTTTCTCATGTGGTAAACATTGAGGAAATTAATCTTAGTGTAGATTCATCCTTTTAGGATCATCCAATACAGATTATAAAATATTATGAGATATATCTATGGGGAAATACCATACCTATAGTTCGAGTGTAGTGTCATTATGTGCGTGTTCAGAGGATATCTCAGGGAGGGAATATGATGTATGAGCATAGTGTCTAGACTTGTTCACTGAGACCCTATAGTGATGCTTGGAGATACTCAGGGACAAGCTATTATATGGTGGGGAGGTTGTAAGATCCCATATTTTTCCAAGTATGTACCTCTTTGAGTTTTTATTTTAACTTCATTCATTTTGGATTTATTTATTCTTTGAACATTGGTGGTCAAGATCCTTTGAGGATGTAGAGAATTTTCTAGAGAAAATGACCTAAATTTTGGGGATATATGTTTTTCTGAATTAATTTAGTTAGGGTATAAACGTGTTAAAGTGTATTTTTCGGGCTTTCTATAAGTGCATATGACTTAAAATGTGGTTCGAGATCTTTTTTCTGAAGTTGGTCTTAAATCTATTTTTTGGGAATTTACATGCTGTATATATGTTACACAATTTGTAGCTGTCACCAAGTATATACCATGAAATGGTTTCATGATGTGAAATTAATAAACTCCATGAATTTGATTCATGTTGTGTAATGTTTGAGTAGGGTTATTTTAACTCGAGGAAAATCATTTTTCAGTACAACTCGAAAATCAGAAAATGCACAATGTGAAAAGATTACACGTTGTGTGTTTCTTAGGCCTGTAAGTTTTTAAGCCACGATGAACAAGTAATTTAATTCCATATGCATGAAACCTCACCTCTATCAATCCCTAGGCGATTTCTAGGTTATTTTTGAGTTCCTTCTTGTAACATCCTCTGATCCAGCACCCTCTCATGTGGCCAAATTGAGTTTGTTATGGGACCTCAAGTGCGTATTCCCATACATCAGAGGAAACCAATTAGCAGTGAGGGAATTATGATATAGTGAGGTTACTATACCCCTTGGTATAGAGTTACATAGTAATGGAAATAAAAAATATAAATAAATATCACCAGAGTTATAGAAATAACGAAAACATTACAACATGAAATTGGGAAGTAAAAGGAGGAATCAATAAACCAATAATGAAGAATCATGTAATGAAAAGATGATATGTATCTAAATGTAAAACTGAAAAAAATTCAAATAAAAGAATTAGTTGAAAAAAATAATCTCAAAATACCCTGGTCCCAAACCCCATTTCAGTTCCATCTTTATTGACAAGCCTAACTAGCAATTAATAATCAAGTACAAGGTCCCTTTCCCTTGTCAAAACCAACATCAATGTAATCTATTCAGAGACCAAATGGTGACCTGAATAGGGTGTGAGTAAAACATAGTATGTTGAAACCACCATGTCTAAAAAAACCATCATGATAATAAGTTCATGAAATAATTCAATAAATAGGTTTATTAATTATTCAATTAATACGATACATAAATCAACATTCTTCAGCACCATACTAGAATTAATCTGAGCATGTGGCACAACCATTCTAACCATAACCTTAAACCATGTAATAATCAAACAACTAAGCAGATCCCTCTTTATAATAATTTCAATCTATGGGAATATCCCTATATATAATCATTTCATCATGTGTCCCTAAGAATAGACCTCTATATAAGAATTTCATCATGTATCAATGGGAACATCCCTCTATATAAACATTTAAGCATTTTCACTAGGCCAAGCCCACTGTATAATCATTTAAACACGTGTCACTAAGAAAATACCACTGTATAATCATTTCATCCTCCAGAAAAATTCCTATATATAATCATTCCAGCATCAAATAAACAAGTCATAACAAAAAGGATATCACAATATCGCAACATAAGCCTCAATGGTTAATTATAAAAATTACCATTTCTCTTTCAATTATACTTATATATATATCAATTTAGAAATATCCATATCAATATACTATAATCTATTACTAATTGATTTTATATCAGTAATCATCAGTAATATAATGTCATGTTGAACAAACTTTAAACTATTATCCAATTTATTATTTATAAAGGTTTTCTCACCCAATGGGTAGAAATAATCTAGATCATAGTATCAATTAAATCTAAAGGGACCCAAAAAATAATACAATTCATGATTTACTACCATCCATCAATAAATTAATTGGAGTGTAGGTTATATTGATGCAATCACAATATTGTATATACTTCACTATTAAACAGAACATAGGGTTAGGTTTTAGACCCCTACCTTTTTACCAGTGATCAACTCAACACTTCCAATGGTAAATTCCAATAAGGAATAAGATGTGTAAGACTACAAGAAGAACCTATATCAAACTAGTTCCAAATCCTAACCCAAAAAAATCATGGTCAAACGATTCCACCACCATAAGAAGGAACTATGGAAGGGAATGAAACCTAATAAGAATCACTCACCAGAGATCAGATGGGTGATTGGAATGCATGGAATGGAGTAAAGGTCTCCAGAAATGATTGAAATTCACCCAGGGCTTGGGAGGATAAAGGGATAAAATATATTAATGAAAAATATAAGCATTGGGCATCCTTAAAATCACCCATACCATGACTTACATGGCATGTAAGTATATTACATGATGTGTAATACATGCTCATGAGTTATGCTAAAAAACCATTCACCCCAACTTAATTTTAACCCTTCCTACCATTTACATAATGTGAAACATGTTCACAATGTCTAAACACTTCACATCATGATCCGGTTCAAAAAATGTATCTCTTGGTAGTTACATGTCACATAACAAGTACACAATGTGTAAATTCCCAACATAGATCTTGATGCTATATTACCATATAAAAGGCTCGAAATCACCTTTGAATCCTTACAAACTAACAAAAAACCCTCATAATACAATTTAACATGTTTATACCTAGACTAAATTAATTCAAAAAAACACACATACCTAAACTTTAGGTCATTATCCACAATAAAGTATCTCTATATCCAAACAAGACTCAACCACCAAGGTTTAAAGACAAAGGAAATCCCAACGAAAGATGTTTGACACAAAACACATAGATGGACATACCTAAAAAATACAGGATATTAAAACAACCCACCAAATTCTATATTATGCCCGAGATTCTCCAAGAATCACCATGGGGTCTTGGTGAACAAAAATAGCCACTGTGATTGTATATTAGAATCCCTCTCCCAGATAGCCTCTTGAACAAGCCCATGATGCCACTACACTCAAACCAGATATAGAGTCTTAGCTCGAAGATACATCTCACTATGATCCACAATCTATATCAGGTGCTCCTCAAAGGAGGCATCGACACAAATATCGACACCCTTGATGTTTACCACATGAGAAGGTTCAAGATAATATCTCCAAATACATGATATGTGAAACATGTCATGTATGAATTTATAGCATGGTGGAAGGGCTAATCGGTATGACATTAGACCGAATCTATCTACTATCTTAGATGGCTTAACAAACCTGGGTGCTATCTTTACCTATCCCCTGATATGGTGTTCCCCAATCTAGGAAACACCTGAAGGGAAATGTGATGAGCAACCTAAAACTCTAGAGGCCATCTATGATGGTTAGCATATGATTTTTTTCCTACTATGTGTGGTTAACAACCGCCTCCTAATCCAATGAACCAACTCAAAATGTCTCCTACATGATACTAGGTCCAACAAGCACTGATTAAACTACCTCCAACAAAAAAATAGGTAAATGAAATGGAATTATATATAAATCCTAAAAATATTCCACTTGTATTGATTCTTGTAAGCTATTATTATATGAAAACTCCATGAGTATCATATTCTACTCCAATGAAGCACTAAAATCCAAAAAAAAAACTCATAAAATATCCTCTAGAACCTGAATAGTATGCTCATTTTGAGCATAAGTCTGAGGATAATAGGCCGTACTTTGAATATCCTATGGTCCTAGAGCATTTTGAAGACCTTTCTAGAACCATCATGTGAAATGAGGATCTCTATCAGAAATGATACTCTTCATGAAACTATAAAACTAAAATATCTCAAGCACATAGAGATTACCCAGATCATTAACAGTGAAGGTCTCCTTAGTAGGAAATAAGTAAGCTACCTTCATTAGTAAATCCAAGATCACCCATAGTACATAATTCCTATGGGTTTTACTCATAATCCTATCACAAAGTTCATAATGAAATCATCCCATTTCCACTCTGGAATGGACAGAGGCTACAACAACCAAACCTACCTCTGATTCTTGACCTTCACCTATTGATAGGTGGAACATTTCATCAAAAATATCACTTCATACTTCCACTTTGTAGACTTCCAGTAATGTCTATATAGATCATGATACATATTTGTTAAATCAAGATGTACCTCCCATATAAAATCATGAAAATCTCTCTTCAGCTCCTTACACAAGACCGTAGGAACCCATACTCGGCCACAAAAAAGAAGATAATTTTAACTGCTAAGAGACATCTGAATAGTATCTCCACACCATATAATTTGTCTCTCAAAACTAATCCTTACAGATCAGATAACTATTATGTCTTGATCTAGTCCAAAATAAGGGTATAACAGATGTCAAAGTCAGTTCTACTTGTTCCTAGGACTCTTGAACATCTTGACACATGCCTGTAAAGAGTTATATAATCCTCCACTCATCACAAGACTCCTAAACTACCTATGTACATGTCTTCTATATCAAGGAATTGACAATAATGTTTCCCTTGACTAGTTTTTTATCCAACATATAGTGGAAGTATTGTAGATACTTGACCCACATACTCTACTGAAGGTTCAGGAATGATGGAAAAAATATGTACCTGATGATTTTGTGGTATGTGTACACCACAAACCTCTCATTCAAAAGATTATTTCTCTAGCATGTCAGGTCATATACCACCACGAATAACTCTAGGTCATGATTAGGGTAATTACTCTCATGCAGTCTTAGCTATCTGTATCCATAATCAACCACTTGATACTTCTGCATCAAAACTGCTCTGATTACAACTCTAGATACATCACAATACATTTTATATGATTTACCTGACATAGTTAGAGTGATGAAAGGTTCTAAGTTATGCATGCTCTTTATATTCTAAAATATACCGCTCAAGTATCTGACCAATAAAATTTCATCCCTTTCATAGTTATTCTGGATGTTGGTGATGTAGATAAGAGAAGTCCTTGATAAAGTGAAGATAATAACCCACTAAACCTAGAAATTTCTATATCTCAATAAATTTTTTGGTCACTCCCTAGATACCATGGCTAAAATCTTCTCTTGGTCCACTAAAACTCCAACCTCTAAGATGACATGACCCAGGAAGTTCACTTTATCAATCCAAAAATTGTATTTGTTTAGTATAGAATAAATCCGATGCTCACTCAATATACTGAAGATAATGCCATGTTTTTTGGAATGATCATATTCTGACTTGTAATACACTAATATTTCATCAGTAAAAACCACCAAAAAATGGTCTAGAAAAGGATGAAATATCTGATTCATCAAGGCCATGAATACCGCCAGTGCATTCGTCAAACCAAACGGTATCACTATAAACTCAAACAAGACATACCTGATCCTAAAAGTAGTCCAAGGATTGTCTAATTGTCTTACCCTCAAAAGGTGGTATGTAGATCTCAAAGAAATCTTGGAAAAGATCTTATCACCTCTTAACTAGCTTAAGAGATCATTGATATGCAGAAGGGGATACCGGTTCTTAACCATCACCTGGTTCAATCTCTGATAATACACACATAAGAACAAATTCCTATAAACCTTCTAGGTGAAAAGAACTAGAGGACCCCATTGAGTCATACTGGGACATATAAAACCTTTATCTTCCAAATCTTCTAACCTAAATTTTAAATTTTGAAGCTCTGATGGTGCCATCTTGTATGATAGGATATAAATAGACTCTACTCTTGGTACCAACTCGATCATGAAATTGATCTATTTCTCAGGCGGTAAGCTATAGAACTCATCAATTAATACATCCTAAAAATGGTCTACCACTTGATGAAAATTATCCTACTACATTCCTTCTTCACCCACAAAAAGACATTCTATATGAGCTATGATACAATCCAACCTACACTATATTGGTCCAGCATGACCATCCGGAAGATCCCACTCACCCTGGTGAGAATAAATGCCTCATTTTGAAGATAGAAAGGTAACTATCCTCCAATAATAGTCAATATGATCCTGGTATAGAACTAACCAATACATACCATGAATAAAATCAAATCATATCCTTTCCCGCACAAATGGTTCCCACAAGAAAAAATAACCATCGATCTCTAGAGAACACACCTTAAAACGCTTAATATTCTTTGACTGAATCCCAATTGTGTGTTGATGGTCCAATAATCATCCAATATTTTCACAACCAAGCCCAATACATTGGAAAAAAGTGAAAATAAAAAGGGATGTGATGATCCTGTATAAAAAAAACACACAAAAAAGGGTATATGATATAAGAATCATACCTCTGGAGGTTCATGGTCTTGCATCCAAAATAACTAAAGCAGTATTCATAACATGAATCTAACTTACCCCTTGGCCTTGGGATCCAGTATGACTCCCATAAGATATCCCCTATACCTGGTACCACCATTCCTACATTAGGGAACCACATCCCTTGCCTTGACTTGAATGTCCTGTCGAACTACAACTACCTTTCTACTAAAGAGTGGCATAGTCCATCCCAGGATCTAGTACCTATCCTAATCCCCTTACACTACTCTATTATGAGAAGTTTTGACAATATTCTGAATATATACCATCCTTCCAAAATCATGGCACTCCAAATAGGCGTAAGAACACTGAGGCCACTTGTGGACTAACTTGCTACACTGATAGTACTACGATGGAACATAGTCCCGAGATGTCTTCCCACTTACTTGACTACTCTACCCACTGTTTCCTTGGAAAAGACTATCACATTGGTGATTATTTCCACCAAAATAAGAGATCCCAATTCACCCTATTAAAATAGACTAGACACTTCTTGAGGTCTCTCTCAGATTCCATATCGTGACAAGTTCTTGATTCATCCTAACTAAAAATATACACAGATGAAAAACATTCACCTATGACCATATCTCATATAAAATTCCATTCTAAAAATGACTCACCCTAGAGATCTCATCAGTAGCTAAAGCTGACACAAAGCAATTAAAGTTAGTGAAATGTTCAGCATAGTCTACCACTGACACACCCCTTATGATAGATGTATGAAATCACAAGCCTTATCATCCCGCAAAGTGTCAATATAGAAGTGTATCAATAAATTTTACTTGAATTAATTCCAATGTAACTCCTCCTTCCACCCAACCTACTCTAGAATGTCCCACCAATTCTTGGTAGGTCTACGAAGCATATACACAACAAGATTCACCCTATTGTTTACGGGTGTCTCAAGATGCTTGAAGATCATCTAGACTAACTCAATCCAGAACTTGGATACTTGGGGGACTCCCTCCTCAGTGAATATAGGCATATTTTATAATTCAAACTCTCTCATTATCTCATATATTAAAGGAAAAGTGCAAACAACCCCCCTTTACATAAATCACATGACCCTCAAGAAGTTGTTGTGAAGATGAACATCCATATAATCCTTAGAAGTTTTGAGAAGCTATAGCTCAAGTACATTATAAATGTGCGGATTTTCACTCTCCTGATAATCAACTCAAATACGATGAGGAATTTTTTTTCCTACAAGATAAACACACTCCTTAGAACACTGGATAACAAACAAGGTCAACCTTAATAGGTGACAACAATAGAGAACCACTGATCCTGGTCTCTCTAAACATGGCCCACAAGTATTTTATCATAACATAAGAGTTTATTTAATTTAATTTATCATATGTAACAAGTATCTCATTTCATATTTCATATAGGAAAGTACACAACACATGCAATAAATATGTTCCTATCACGAACAATGCATGTCAATATATATCCCTATGTGCTTATCATGATGTATGCATACTCATATCACACTATACCACACAACAAGTTTAAATATCAAGAATAATAACATCACAAAACATGTGAAGCACCAAAGTTAAAATAACATAAATTGTAATAAGCAAACAACATGAACACCAATCTCATCCCTGGGAACTCGGACATTCCCATGTACATGGGTTGGATACTCCCATGTACAAGCTCATTACAAAGTCTGAAAACATCATAGTCTCCATTATACCTTTCCCAAATAGTAAACCAATATAAAATAGAAACCTAATCATTTGATTACACTTTGTAACATACCCTGATCTGACATCTTCTCACATGGCCAAATTGAGTTGGTTATAGGACCTCAAGAACACCTCTCCATACACCAGAGGCTACCAAAGAACAATGAGGGTGTGATGATATATTGGGGAGTCTATAACCCCAAAGTATGAAGTTACATAGCAGAGAAAATAAAAAATGTAAATAAATATAATCATATTAATAGAAATATAAGAAATAATACAACATGAAACTTGGATGTAAAAGGAGGAATCAATAAACCAATAATAAAGAATCATGTAATGAAAAGATGAGCTGTATCTATTTTTTTTAAAAAAAAATACAAATAAAAGAATCAGCTGATAAAAATAATCTCAAAAGACTGCCGTCCCAAAACCCATATCGGTCTCATCTCCAAACACCAGCCCAACCAGAAATCATCAATTAGCAATAAGGTCCCTTAACCTGGTCCAAAACTACATCCATGTAATCTGTTCGGGAACCAAATTGTGGCCCAATAGGGTGTGAGTAAAACTCAGTAGGTCAACACCACCGTGTATAAACAAAACTAGTTTGATAATAAGTTCTTTTAATAATGTGATATATAGGTTTATTAATTAATTAATTAATTAATTAATACAACACATAAATCAACTTTATTTGTCACTATGCTAGAATGTCTTTGAATATGTGGCCTAACCATGCCAACCATAACCATAAACCATGTCATAATCAAGAAACCCAGTAGATCCCTCTCTATAAGCATTTAATCCTCTAGTAATATCCCTATATATAAGAATTTTAACATATGTCCCAAGGCATAGCCCACTATATAATCATTTCAGCATGTATAACCTATCTTAACCCGCTATATATAATTTTTAGCATGTGTCAATGGGCCAATACCACCATATAAGCATTTTAGAATGTATCATTGGTCAAATACCACTATATAAGCATTTTAGCCTCTCGAAAAATCCCTATATATAAGCATCTTAGCATCAAATCAACAAGTCATAATAGAAAGGATATCACAATATCACATTTTAAGCGTTAATGGTTAATTATAAAAATTACCATTTTTCTTTTAGTTTAACTTCCATTTATATATAATTTTATCAATAGCCATATCAAAATCTTATAATCCATTAACAAGTGATTATATATCAGTAATCACCTACAATATCATGTCGTGTTAAACACACTATAAACCATTATCCAATTCATTATTTATCTGGGTTTCCACATCCAATAGGTATCCCTAAGCTAGGTCACAACATAAATTGAATCCAAAGAGACCCAAAAAATAATACAATTCATCATTTACAATCATTCATAAATAAATTAGTTATAGTTCACATTACTTTAGCATAATCACAATATTGCATATACTTTACAATTAAATAAACCATTGGGTTAGGTTTTAGACCCCTAACCTTTTTACCTGCGATCAACACAACATTTTTGATGGTAAACACCAAAAAGGATGAAGGTACATAAGACCAAAATAAGAACGTAGATCAAACCAAGTCTAGATCAAAATAAAAAACAAACCATGGTCAAAATATTATACTAACACAATAAGGAATGATAGAAGAGAAAGGAAACCTAAGCAGAATCACTCACTAGGGATTAGATACATGATCAAGATGTTCAAAATAGAGGAAAGGACTCCAAAATACTTGAAATTAACCTAGGGATAAAGAAGAGGAAGGGATGTAGTATATGAATGAAAAACATAAGCACTACACATCCTTAAAACTCCCAATCCCATAACTTACACAACATGTAAGTATATTACATGGAGTGGAACACCTACTTATAAGTTATGCCAAAAAACCTATCACCTCAGCTTAATTTTAAACCTTCCCAACATTTACAATAAATTAAATAGTTTCATGATATGTAACCAATTCACATCATGAACTAGTTTAGGACATGTTTCCAGTGGCAGTTACACATCATATATCAATTACACATTGTGTAAATTTTCTGAAATAACTTTAAGTCTTGTTTGCATAGAAAAGGACTGAATCAACTATGAATACATATGAATTCAAGGGAAACCCTTTTAATACTATTTAACACATTTATACCCAGACTCTATTAATTAAAACAAACATAGAACCCTGATCTTTAGGTCATTTCCCCCCAAAAGGATTTCCATATCCAAATAAGACTCAGCCACCAAGGTTTAAAGAAAACAGAAAACCTAATGAAATAAATTTAACACAAAAATTAAATAGGTAAGTACATAGAAAAAGATAAGATCTTACACTTCACCACTTATGGGAATCTCAATCAAGAATCTGATCCTTTATTATTTGTTTTGAATTTGGTTTTCCCCTCTCTTCCGTTTATCTCTGTTGTACCTATGGAAATATTATGAATTTGGTTTCTTTGGGTGTTGATCTTAATCATGTTTTATCTAGGTTTTTTTTATCATCATCACCTTCATCCATTTTTGGAATTATATATTGGAATAATTTCCTTAATCTTCATATAAAGGTGGGTGGATTAAAAATTATCCCTTTGGACTAATTCAATTAACCCTAGTATGTTCAATATGTGAAATCATGATGGAAAACCATGAACATAACCAAATTAATTTAATAAACCTCATTAAATAATAATAATTTTTATTAAAATGTTAATTGAGTTCCATTAGGTTCATTTTCATGGAGACTGAGACCTACAACCACTAAGTTGGTGTGCCAGCATTAGATGTTGTTGAGACTTATTATCTTAACATTAGAGCACCGTGATAAATTGGATAAATTGTTTTATTATTGGATTAATATTATAAATTGGAATAAAATGTATATTGTGTGATTTATTTTTGTAGAATCAACTCAAAAAAATTGGTTTAACATATATGATAATGACCTTAGGGTTAAATAATAAATTAAATAGGTTTTACAAAGTTATGATGATAATTATGAACCAATATTAATGAAATGAATTTGATTGGACAAATTATAATTGATAAATTGATCATTTTTTTCTTCTGATTATATATTTAGCATGTATTTTATTTACCTTGTGAATTTTCTTTCTTTCATTTTATGCTTATTTGACATCGATGCATTTGATACATGAGGGTGGGATGCTTATTTGTATCTTGAGTCTGTCTGGATATGAATCATGATTTATGTTCATGCTTGAGATCTTGGTCCCTGATTATTCATACCATACGAGGGATAGGTTTATATGTACTTGATGATTGAGGGAATAGTATATGATTATATCAAATGTATGAGGACCATATGCATAGTCACTGGATGCCCGAGGGAAAGATTCTAGATAGCCTACGAGCAGAGGCCTTTTGTGTAATTGATGTTTCAGTGTGATTCATCCTTAGTTGGAGAATCTTCCACCAATTGGGTGATATTTTCTGATGTAGGATTATCTATTCCTAGACAAAGATATCTAGCAGGTTTTGGGTTAGCCTTAGGTGTCATCCCGAAACTTACGGTTCAACATGTTTATTTGATGTGCAATATTAATTTATTAAATCAATACCTTGTTATTTTCTATATTGAATGCACTATATTTCTTATACAATATTTTTATATATACGGTGATTTTTACCTACTTATTTTTACTCACACCATGAATGATCCGCCATTTGGTATGTGGAAAAAATTTCATAGATGCAGGTTTGGACAAGGGAAAGGGACACTGTTGTTGATTTGTCTCTTACTTGATGGGTTGGATCTTAGAGATAGGATCAACATGGGGTTAAGGATTGGGGCCTTTGGAGTCTTTATTTGAGTCTTATTAGTATTTTATCTATATGAATCTCAGTATTTAATTTAGTTTCATTGAAATTTTCATTATATTATTCTTTTATTGTTTGGACTTATTCAATTAGTCCTTTCTCATCTTTGGTTGTCTGATTATTTTTTCCATATTATTTCCACTATTTCTACCACTATAATATTATTTTTCTCTTTCATTGAAAATATTTACCCTAGGTTATAGTATTACCACTATATTACTTAGACCCTCACTGCTAGTTGGCAGCCTCTGGCATACGAGGAGGTACTACTAAGGTCACATAACTAACCAGATCGGTCACTTGAGGGAGCACCAGGATAGGGATGTTACATCATACTTATAACCTTCCATTAAAAACTATTGTTGGAAAACATAATAAAGGGTGAGATTAGATACCCTGTTAGGGTACCCATGGGAGATACTAATCAATGATCACATGTAATAATATCAAGGGCATAATGGTATGAGAACATATAATTATCAATAGAAAATCATACCTAATCAATTAAATATATTTAATCATGATTAATGAAAAAAGGTTTTTTATAACAAAAGAATAAATTCATAACAGTCTCGAATCATAAATAATCAATCTTGATCAATGAGTGCATATCATAAGCATTGGAATGTTTCACGATTATAATCTTATAAAATCGTGAACATGTATAAACAGTAATAGGTTTACTCATTAAGTCAAGAACATAAAATTAGGTCCTCACATAGAGTTATAGACATGGAACCAAGTTAATTAATAAACTTATGTAAATTAAATTAGGTCCACACATAAAATTAAAGACCAAAAACTAGGTATATGAATAATGTTTTGAACATTGAATTAGGTTTACACATAATATAGTTATCTCATGAGTTATCCATCTAGAACAAATGAATTGGAGGGATATAATGGACCCACCAGAAACATAACCTTACAAAAGTGTTCCAAAAGATCATAAAAACATTAATAAATTCATCATATCATAACTAGTGGAAAAAGGGTTTCACTCCATAATTTAATTACAACATAATATAAGGAAAAGAAATAGGTTTCATAAATATTTCATCACAACATAGTTAACCCATGGAAAATAATTGGGTTTCATATAATCATCCTTGAATTATCATAATCATAAGACATCCTAATAAATAAATTGGATGGAATCATAATATCATATCCCTAGTGAATCATAACAATACATAAAAGTATATTGAAATAGCTGAAAATATCTTTAAATGATCATTCAAACCATTCTTTTAAATCATGAGAAAAATATCCTTATATTTTGATAACATTTTAACTAAGAATTCCTATAATATTGAGAAAATAATTTTCATTGAAAATAACCAAGGAAACCTATAAAGTAAGATTTAAATTAATTATTGTTCATAATAGAGGGAAAATACATTCATGTTATATACATTAAAAGAAAACATTCCTTTCAAACTTTTATAAAAAGTTAAAAATGACTTGTTTGGAAAAAAAATCCATTTAAAGAGATGATTTTTAAATTTTTTTTACACAAATTTAAAGGTAGTGAAAATTAAATTTTTATTAAAATATAAGTATATGTAAGAAAATTAATAATAAATTTTGAAGAGTGTGGATATGAAAGAATAATTTTATTAACCAAAAAAGAAATAAGTTAAAAATTTCATTAAAAACATTTCATTGATAATTTTATACAACAAAGAGATAAAAATGTTACTAATAAATAAAATAAAAAAGAATAATATAATTAGAATAAAATATATGGGGTTTAAAGGATAAGATCCACATAATTCCCCTAAATGGAAATTTAGCATAGATAATCCCAAAAATAAATGAGGTTGTAATATAAACCCTTATCTCAAGTCTTGTAATACATCGTATGAATTAAAAAATACTATATAGTAAATATATATTTGTTATAAATATATTACCAAATAATATTCACACATATCATATTATATATTATTTAATTATAAAATCTTATCATACATTTAACAATTATTTATTTAAATTATCATTCCATGTGATAATTGTTTCATTTTTCATGCATGTTTCAATTCAGCAGTTCTAGCCCTTGTATATTCATCATGGATACATAGTATCTAGAATTATTATCATGTAATAAAAATCATATTTAATAATTATATACACTTTCATAACTATTCAAATAAATTTTTGATGAAAAATGAATTACATCACTTCATGGAGAGGGTAATCTATACATACAAATGAGTGAGGATTCCACTTTTTGATAAATTGAACGAAAGAAAGGTAAATGATAATTCACATTTAAATAATCATAATTATATCATAAATATCATATTTATTCATAAAATACATCCTTACCACCATCCATATAAAGCATAAATGAAAAAAAATCACAATGCTTCATGGAGGTTGTAGTCTACACGTATGCACAAACGACATTATCGTTTCTCAACATATTGGGAGGTAAGAAGGTAGAAAATATATTATAATTAAATGGGAATAATTATTTAATAAATATAAAATATAAACATAAAATAAATAATAATTACCAACCAATAATGATGGTGATGAAAAACGAAATACATCTCTTTCACGAGGAAGTAGTCAGCACATACACACAAATGATGATTTGATTTACCATTTTAAGGAGAATGAGATGAATAAAGGTTATAAAATTGAAATACTAAAATATAAATATACATTACAATTTAATCATCATTTTTATGGGTTAAATAGGTTTATATAAGGTGGACGAAGAACTATAATTGAACATACTCGGTTAAGAGTTTTATATCTTCATTGAGAAACCTCCTTTTAGTTACTCATTAAGCCTTAAAAGGATGATATTATGATCAAAAAAATAATTATAGGATATGGATAAGAATGTTATTAATGTATTTGGGATGTTATTTTATGATACAAGAGGCTATTTAAGTGTGAGGAAGTAAGGAGGGGTGGCGTCCTTTTATAAGGGAGGGAGAAGACACACATGGAATTTTTCAAAAAATTAAAATATATTAATGTATTACTTAATAAAAATATCTAAAAATTTAAAAAATTTCAAATATAGGATGATATATAACAATTTTTTAAAATATTATTTATATAATTTTTAGATAATGTTAACCCTTATCTCTTTAGTTTAACCCCTTATTAACCCCTTTTAACCTTTATCATAGTAATGATTTTTTACCATGGTTCTTATTCATAATGAAAAATAATTAAGTTGAAAATATTATATAATATTAATTACAATTATTCCAAATATGGAATAAATTTTATTTAATTTAATATCTATATTTGGTAGAGATTAAATTTAAAATAAACCTAAAAAAACAATGAATAATGGTTTCCATAAAAATACATTTTTAAGTATAAAAATGTTTTTAAACCAAAATTAAGCATATTTTTTTTATCAAAATGAAATTTATTATACTATTTTTAATAAAAAATAACTAATTAAATTATATAATAAATTCATAAGAAAATGGAACATTGTAAATACATGAATAGAAAAGATAGTTTTATATAAAATCGTTATTTTTTCACTATTAATTGAAAAATTAATCTTTTTAGAAAATACCAAAATTTCACCTGAATATAATTTTGATATTTGGATATCAAAAATGATATATTTTTTTATAAAATAAAATTACAATATTAATAGAAATTAATTATAGTACTTTATCAAAATAGCAACAAAAATGTATTTTTGAAGCATAAAATGACTTCACAAAATTATCCTTTATCACACTAGCTTTCTGAATACGAGTTCATCTTGCTATAAAATTATATAATTCCTTCTTCATATTTCAATATTCTATCTTGTTGGTTTTTATCGTCTCTTTAATATATTTAGATGAAAATTTATAATGATGGACGACGTGTCACAACTTGATCTTAGGGGTTATCTTATATTTTGGGAAACTATTCCTTGGGTCTGGATGGCTATGATTTTTATCATTAGCCTATTTCCCAGAGTAACATAAGTATATAATTCTCTAATATAAAAATCCCAGGAAGAGGATGGATCTAGAAATGGGATCATTATCTTGGTGGTAATTTTTATGATGAATTAGAATGGGAATTCTGGGTCAAACAAAGCCTCTTAGAGTTCGTAGATTCATTATATAAGGTCCATATTAATGAAGAATTATGGATTTACCATTTTATTGTCTATATACATCCCAATATTATATATATATATATATATATATATCAACTTATCAATATACATATCAATAACCTTTAATTTATTACAAATTGATTTTATATTAGAAATAATCAACAATCTAATATCATGTTGAAAACACTTTAAACCAGTATCCAATTCATTATTTATCAAGGCTCTCTCACATAGTGGGTAGCCATAATCTATTTCATAGTATTAATTAACTCTAAAGTGACCCAAAAAATAATAAAATTCATGATTTACCACAATCCATCAATACGTTAATTAGAGTGTACATTACATTGATGCAATCATAATATTGCATATAATTCACTATTAAACAGACAATAGGGTAAGGTTTTAGACCCCTAACTTTTTACCAGTGGTCAAATTGACACTGAAATGGTAAATTACAACAAGTAATAAGACGTGGAAGACTATAAGAAGAACCTAGATCAAACTATTTCAAAATCAGAACCCAAAAAAATCGTGGTAAAAAAATTCCACCACCACAACAAGGAACTATGGAAGGGAATGAAACCTAAGAAGAATCACTCACCAGGGATCAGATGGGTGATTAGGATGTATGGAATGGAGGAAAGGTCTCCAAAAATGACTAAAATTTATCCAAGTCTTGGGAGGATGAAGGGATACAGTAGATGAATGAAAGATATAAGCATTGGACATCCTTAAAATCACCCATCCCGTGACAAACATGGCGTGTAAGTTTATTACATGATGATAAACCTAAAAATCTAGAGGTTATCTATGAATGTTAGTGTATGAATTTTGACTACTATATGCAATTAACGACGACCTCCTAATCTGCTAAACCAACTCCAATGTATCCTTCATGATACTAGGTCCAACAAGCACTGATTCACCTACTTCCAACCAAAAAAATAGGCAAACTAAATGGAAATATATATAAATCCTAAAAATATTCCATTTTTATCAATGATTGTAAGCTATTATTATATGAAAACTCTATGAGTATCATATTCTACTTCAATGAACCACCAAAATCCAAAAAACAATCTCATAACATATCCTCTGGAACTTGAATAGTATGCTTATATTAAACGTAAGTCCGAGGATAATAGGCCATACTTAGAGATCCTATAATCCTAGAGCATTTTGAAGACCTTTCTAGAACCATCATGTGAAATGAGGATCTCTATCAGAAATGATACTGCTCATGAAACCATGAAACTGAACTATATAACACACATAAATACTGCCTAATTCATCAACAGTGAAGGTCTCCATTATAGGAAATAAGTAGGATACCTTCATTATTAAATCCACAATCACCCATAGTGCATCATTACTATGGGTTGTCTTGGTAATACTATCACAAAGTCCATAGTTAAATCATTTCATTTCTACTTTGGAATGGGTAAATGATGCAACAACAGAGCTGGCCTATGATTCTTGGCCTTCACCTATTGATAAGTGGAGCATTTCATAAAAAATATTGCTTCCTCATTTTCATTTACAGACTTCCTGTAATGTATATATAGATAATGAAACATATTTGTTAAACCAAGATGCACCACCCATATAAAATCATAAAAATATATCATCATCTCCTTATGCAAGACCGTTTGAACCCATACTCTACCACAAAAAGAAGATAATTTTCATTGCTAAGAGACCATCCAGATAGTATCTATCCTCCATATAAGTTTTCCCTCAAAACTAATCCATATGGATCAGATAACTATTATGTCTTGATCTAGTCCAAATGAAGGGTATAATAGATTTCAAAGTCAGAGCAACTTTTTCCTAGGAATCATGAACATCTTGACGCATGTCTGTAAAGAGTTCCATCATCCTCCACTCATCAAAAGACTCATACACTACCTCTATCCATGTGTTCAATATCAAGAAATTGACAAAGATGTTTCCCTTGACTAGTGTTTAATCTAACTTATAGTATAAATATTATAGATAATTGACCCACATACTCTAATAAAGGTTCAGGGCTGACTAATAAAACATGTACCTGATGATATTGTGGTATGCATACACCACAAACCTATCATCCAAAAGATAATGTCTCTATTATCTCAGGTCATGTACCACCATAGATAACTCCAAATCATGACTAGGGTAATTAATCTCATTCAGTTTTAGCTATCAGCATCCATAAGCAACCACTCGATCCTCCCACATCAAATCTGCTCTGACTCCAACTCTGAATGCATCAAAATACATGTTATATACCTTACCTGACATAGGTAGAGTGAGGAAAGGTGCTAAGGTCGACCTGCTCTTAATATTCTAAAATATACCTCGTAAGTATCTGACCAAGAAAATTACACCCCTTTCATAGTCATTCTAGATATTGGTGATGCATATAGGAGAAGTCTAAGATAAAGTGCTGATAATAACCCACTAAATCCAGAAAGCTCCATATCTTAATGATTTTTTTGGTTACTCCCAAGATACCATGGATGAAACCTTCTCTTGGTCCACTAAAACTCAAATCTCTAAGATGACATGACCCAATAAGTTCACTTTATTAATCTATGAATTTAATTTGGTTAGCATAGTATAAAGTTGATGCTCACTCAATATGCTCAAGAAAATGTGCAGTTGTTTGGAATGATCATCTTCTAACTCGGCATACACTAATATTTCATTGACAAAAACCACCAAAAACTGGTCTAGAAAAGGATGAAATATCTGATTCATCAAGGCCATGAATACCACCAGTGCATTCATAAAACCAAACAGTATCACTATAAACTCATACAAGCCATTAATGATCCTAAAAGTAGTCCAAGGCATGTCTAATTGTCTTACCCTAAAAAGGTGGTATCTAGATCTCAAATAATTCTTAGAAAAGATCTTATCACCTCTTAACTGGCCGAAGAGATCATCGATATGTGGAAGGGGATATCAGTTCTTAACCATCACCTAGTTTAATATCTAATAATCCACATATAAGCACAAATTCTTATCATCCTTCTAGGTGAAAAGAATTAGAGAAACCCATTGATACATACTAGTCCATATGAAACCTTTATCTTCAAGATCTTCTAACCAAAATTTTAAATCCTGAAGCTCTACTGGTACCATCTTGTACGGTAGGATAGAAACTAACTCTACTCTTAGTACCAACTCGATCATTAAATTGATCTATTTCTCAGGTGGTAAGCTATAGAACTCATCAATTAAGACATCCTAAAAATGGTCTACCATTGGAGGAAAAGTATCTTACTACATTCCTCCTTCATCCAGAACAAGACTTTCTATATGAGCTATGATACAGTCCAACCTACACTATATTGGTCCTGCATGACCATCCTGAAGATCCCACTCACCCTAGCGAGAATAGATGCCTCCTTATAGGGATAGAAAGGTAACTATCCTCCAATAATAGTAAATATGATCCTGGTATAGGACTAACCAATCCATACCATAAATAAAATTGAAACCTGTTATTTCTAGCACAAATGGTTCCCATAAGAAACATTAACCATAGATCTCTAGAGAATAAACCTTGAAACATTTTATATTCTCTGATCGCATCCCAACAGTATTTTGATGGTCCAAGAATGATCCAATATTTTCACAACCAAGCCTAATCCATTGGAAAAAGGGAAAATAAAATGGAATGTAATTCTCCTATATCAAACAAAATACACAAAAGGTTAGATTATATAAGAATTGTACCTCTATAGGTAAATGGTCTTGCATCCACAATAGTTGAAGTAGTCTTCATAACATGCATATGACATACCCCTTAGCCTTGGGATCCAGTTTGACTCCCATAAGATATCCCAATACCTGGTACCACCATTCCTATATTTGGGAACCATATCCCCTGCTTCAACCTGAATGTACTATGGAACTCCAAATACCTTTCTAAAGAAGAGCATGTTAGTCTGTCCCAGACTCTAGTACCTATTGTTATCCCTTTCTACTACTCTATTATGAGAATTTTTAACAAAAAATCTGAATATAGACCATCCTTCCATAAGAATGGCACTTCAAAGCAGTGTATGAACACTGAGGCCACATGTGGAATAACTTTCTACACTGATTAAACTACAATGGAACACAGTCCCAAGATGTCCTCCCACTTCCTTTACTATTCTACCCATTATTTCCTTGAAAAAAACTATCATAGTGGTGCTTCTTTCCACTAGAAGAAGAGCTCCCAGTTCACCCTATTGAAATAGTCTATCCACTTCTTGAGGCCTCTCTCAGATTCCCTTATGTGATGTGTTCTTGATTCATCCTAACTAAAAAGATACATAGAAGAAAAATATTCACCTATGACCATATCTCATAGTGAACTCTGTACTAAAAATGACTCACCCTAGAGATCTCATAAGTAGCTAAAGATGACACAAAGAAATTCAAGTTAGTGAAATGTTTATCATAGTCCACCACTGACATGCCCACCCATGTCAGATGCATGAAATTAGAAGCCATATCATCCCTCAAATTGTTAATATAGAAGTGGATCAAGAACTTTTCCTTGAAGTACTTCCAAGATAACTCCTCCTTCCACCCAACATACTCTAGAATGTCCCACCAATTCTTGGTAGGTATACAGAGCATACACATAACACGATTTATCCTATTATCTATGGGTGTCTCAAGATGTTGGAAGATCATCTCGACTAAGTTAATCCAGAACTTGGATACCTGGGTGTAATGTCCCAGTTCCGGGTGCCACGCAACGGGTGCCCCGAACCCGGTTCACCATGTGACCTCAAGCACATTTCTCCAAACGCCAAAGGCTGCCGACTAGTAGCAAGAGCCCAGTTCTGATAGTAGGGAAACTATGCCCTCATTTTTCAAAGTGTAGCACAGAGGAATACGAAATTAAAGATACAACAACAGCGGAAGCAGTAAACCATACACAACTTAAATAAACAACTATAGTAGATATAACCAAACAGTATATAAATAATGATGTAACATTCCACGATTCTATGAAAACAGCCAGAACATGTTACACAATCAATAAAATACAACTACAGAGTACAACAAAACAAAGAAAAATAGCTGTCAGCGGCATCGCGAGCCTAGGCTCAGTCCCATGCCCTCCTACTCCTCGACAACAGTCAAGTACTTGTATAGAGAATCTTTCCCCTATCCACACCTACAGAAACGTAATCTGTTTGGGCTGAAAAGCATGTCCCAAACAGAGTGTGAGAAATATATCTCAGTAAGCACCCACCAAAGGCCCGTGCCCAACTATGTGTAAACATGCAACAACAATGTGTAGTAGTAAAAATGAAATAAACTAAGAAGTAATCAAAATTAACTAACTTAACAGTTATATTGCGATTTAATTATTCATTTAATCCATTTGATATATTAACATTCTGTGCTCAACAACACCAAGCCCTCAGGCCAACTAGAACTGTGCCCTCAGGCTAAAATAGTAAACCACGCCCTCAGGCTATACAGAATCCAAATCGTAGGTATTTCCCTCAGGCGTAACTGAAATTTTCCCTCAGGCGTACGAAGTGTTGACCTAAGGTACATAAGTCAAGCCCTTAGGCATGAAAGGTTTCCCTCAGGAGAAATAGTATGTTGCCCTCAGGCTAATATAGTAACGCCCTCGGGCTATAGTAAAACACCGCCCTCAGGCATAAGTAACCGGGCCATGCCCAACATATAAACATGCACTTTACATACAATTCCTCTCAAGGCAAAAGTAATTCATAATTTAAACATGGAATACCCTCAGGTATCCTGGCCAAACGACTAAACAGAGGAACGCACCCCCGGGGTGGTCCTGAATCCAAGAAGCGATCCCAAACATCATTTTCAAAATTTTATTAATTACCTATACAATTCTAGGTATTTAATATATCCACAACCTCATCCACACGACACCCCAAATATGGGTTCACAGCTCAAAAACATGCAAAAATGCACGACAGTTGTAAAATAAACACCAAGCCACCTACCTTATACGCCAACGAGAGCTATACACAATCATCGATCCCAGAAATGCCCAAGAACAACATATATTTTAGGTAAGAAAAATTTCATTCAACCTTAAATAACTCCCTTTAGGAGAATAATTGGTCAGAAACACGCTAGGAGAAGAGAGGGATTACCCGCGCGGTTCCAACAAGATCGACGGAAGCGAGATCAGATTCCCAGTTCTCGATCGGTTGATCCACGAAGATCCGACCTTCCTCCCGAGCTCCTTCCTCCAGTTCTAAAACTTCCCTATGAATAGGGGAGGCTACTGCTGATTTAAGAGAAAAAAAAGTACACGGCGTGTACTTACTTAATTTAACTATTCCCTTGGCGGCACCGCCATACTGTTCATCCGTCAACTTGAGTACACGACATGTACTCCTGAGTACACGGCGTGTACTGTTTCCCAGCTGGTGGATGATCCACTGCCTTACTGTTTCGGCCTTCTGATTGACTACACGGCGTGTAAAGGACCACCACATGACTTGTAGTCGGTTCTTACACCCTTCGTCATCGGTATGGCTACATGCCCCGTGTACCCATCCCACACGGCCAAAATTACACAGCGTGTGGAAAAGTACATGGCGTGTAGTTCCAAAATTTAGGATTTTCCCCATTTTCCATATTTCCTCAAAAAAACATAAGGAAAAGAGAAAAGAAGAATCCCGTACCTCAAAATAAGAACCAGGTTCTTACAAACTTCCCCCCTTATAGCAATTCATCCCCAAATTTCCCTTCCAAGGATGGCAAAGATATAGCTCAGAACAACTCTGGCCACTGAGAACGTACATCGGTCTCCTACTCCCAGGTTTCGTCCTGCACTCGGCCATACTTCCATAGCACCCACACGAGAGGAACTGACCGGCCTCGGAGAACCTTCGTGCTCCTGTCAATGATACGAATCAGATGCTCCTCAAAGGACGCATCTGCCTCCAGCTCAACCTCCTCAGGATGAAAGATGTGAGACGGGTCTGAATGATAGAGGCGAAACTGAGATATGTGGAAGATGTCGTGCATGGCTTCGTACCGCTGCGGTAACCGCAACCGATAGGCAACCAGCCCGACTCTCTCCAGAATCTTGAATGGCCCCACATACCTCGGTGAAAGTTTACCCTGTCTCTTGATCCGTTTGTGTCCCAGCCTCGTCGAAACATGCAAGAAAACCTAATCCCCGACCATGAACTCCAAAGGTCATCTGCGGTGATCAATATAAGAATTTTGACGAGACTGTGCGGTAGCCATCCGCTTCTGAATCAACTAGACCTGCTCAGATGTCTCCTACATGAGCTGTGGCCCCAGTAAAGCTGCCTCACCTACCTCTAACCAGCACAAAGGTGAACGACATGACCTACCATATAAATCCTCGTATGGTGCCATCCCAATAGTCTCCTGGAATCTACTGTTATAAGAAAACTCGACTAGGGGTATATGTTTCTCCCAAGATCCCCCAAAGACTAGGATGCATGCACGCACCATGTCCTCCAGCACTTGTATCGTCCGCTCTGACTGGCCATCTGTGTGAGGGTGGTATGCTGTGCTCAGAAGCACCTGTGTACCCAGCGCCCTCTGAAAAATCTGCCGGAACTAGACGTAAAGCGAGAATCCCTATCAGAAACGATAGAACGAGGGACCCCATGAAGACATACAATCTCTCGAATATACAGCCTTCCGAGCTCGTCAACACCATAGGTCTCCTTGATTAGCAAGAAGTGATCTACCTTCATGAGTCTGTCTACAACAACCCACACGGTGTCATTTCCATGAGGTGACCTCGGAAATCCCATCACGAAATCCATCGTGACATCATCCCATTTCCACTCTGGAATGGGTAACTACTGTAACAGCCCAGATGGCCTCTGGTGCTCTGCCTTCACCTGCTGACAGGTGTAACACCTCGTAACAAAACCAGCTATCTCTCTCTTCATACCCACCCACCAGTAATGACGCCTCAAGTCACAGTACATCTTGGTAACCCCAGGATGAACTGCCTAAGCTGAAGCATGAAACTCCCTCATCAGCTCCTCGTGTATATCCCCTGGAACCCACACTCATCCAAGGAAATGAAAAACCTCATCACCTCCTATCGTCCACCTAGGATAAGTGTCCCCACTTGACACTGACTCCCATAGAACTAGGCCTTCTGGATCAGATAGCTGTCTCATCCTCACTCTGCCTAGGAGAGTAGAAGTCACAACTAAAGATGAAAGATAAGTCTGCCCCTAACTGTCATGCACCTCCAGATGCATCTCAGAGAACAAGGCCATGAGCTCCCACTCACCACTGGCCTCCTACACCACCTGTATCTGAGTCTTCCTACTCAGTGCATCAGCTACAACATTACCTTTAACAGGTGTGTAGGCAAGCTCAAAATCGAAGGAATGTAGGTACTCGACCCATCTCCTATGCCTCAGGTTCAAGTCACACTGAGTAAAGATATACTTGAGGATTTTGTGGTTGGTGAAAACCACAAAATGCTCTCCCAACAGATAGTGTCTCCAACAACACAATGCATGAACAACTGTAGCCAACTCGAGATATTGTGTCAGGTAATTCCGCTCATGTGGCCTCAAATGCCGAGACCCGTATGCAACAACTTGGTCACCCTACATCAACATTGCTCCCAGCCCAATCCCTGATTCATCACAGTAAAATGTATAGCTCTTCCCCTTCTCTGGGAGTATCAGGATCAGTGCTGATTTCAACCTTCCATTCAGGTCCTGAAAAGATGTCTCGCAAGCTTCTGACCAAACTAACTTCACACCCTTCTTAGTGAGACCTGTCAACGGTGCCGATAAGCGGGAGAAGTCCTATATAAAGCATCTTTAGTAACCATCCATCCCTAAGAAACTCCGTATCTCAAACACGTTCTTAGGCTGGTCCCAAGAAACTACTACTCTCACCTTCTCTGGGTCTACTGCAACTCCTACCTCTGAGATAATGTGACCTAGGAAGTGAATCTGGTACATCCAAAAGTGGCACTTTGAGAGATTATCATATAGTCGATGCTCTCTCATTATACTCAATACGATCACAAGATGGGTGGCATGGTCGTGTCGAGTGTGAGAGTACAACAAGATGTCGTCCATGAATACTACCACAAAAGAATCAAGATATGGATGGAACACACAATTCATCAGAGCCATGAAAACTGCTGGAATGTTCGTGAGTCCAAACAGCATAACCAAGTACTCGTACATACCATATCTACTCCAAAAAGCTGTAAGCGGTATATCCGATAGTCTCATGCGCAGCTGATGATATCCCGATCTCAAGTCAATCTTCGAGAACACTCGTGCTCCACGAAGCTGATCAAACAGATCATCAATCCTCGACAAAGGATATCGGTTCTTGACCATCAACTAGTTCAGCTTCCGATAATCCACGCGAAGTCTGAGGGTACCGTCCGCCTTCTTCACAAAAAGGACCAGAGAACCCCAATGAGAAGTACTGGGTCAGATAAAATCCTTCGCCTGTAACTCCTCTAACTGCCTCTTGAGCTCCTGCATCTCAGGTGTATCCATCCTATAAGGAGGAATGGACACCGGTGTTGCTCCTGGCATGAGCTCAATAGATAAATACACCTCACGCTCTGGAGGTAGACCTGAAAAGTCATCCGGGAAGACATCCCTGAAACGATCAACAACTGAAGGGAAATCTTTCTGACAAGTCCCCTGATCATTCAGATATATGTTCGCAATCTCGGCTGCGACTCCACCTCGCCCATGATGCTCTGGTCCAGCTCGACTCGCCTGAACATCACATTCACCCTTGTATAGAAACTCTCCGCCCTCTGGTGACGTGAAACTCACCCTACGACGATAGTAGTCCACAAAGGGTCGAAAGGGAACCAACCAGTCCATCCTAATAATGATGTCATAAGCTGTCATCTCTAAGACATAGAGGTCCCATAGAAAGTGACACCCGCCAACCACTAGGGGGCACTCCCTGCACTGACGCACACCATCCCTTCTAGTCCCCAACAGAGTGTCTAGCATCATGATATCAGAAGAAGTAGAAACACAGATCCCAAGGCTCTTCACAACGGGTATAGATATGAAACTATGTGTAGCACCCGTATCAAATAGTACTAAAGATAAGACAGAAGCTACTAGAATAGTACCTCTGACTGTAGAATGTCTTGGATCCTGCTTCTGCTGGGTCTGTTGCACTGTATATGTCTACCTAGTGCTGCGGCCCTGTGACACAGCCTGGATACCCTGAGCTGTCCTGCCCTACTACCTCTGAGATACTGGTGTCTAGCTACCACGACCACGACCACCATCTCTGCCTGCACGCCCTGACGTATTCCAGTTCCCTGACTGGTAAGAAGCCACTGGTCCTGCTCCCGCACGCGGAGTCTGCACAAAACCCCTCTCACTATCCACTGGTGGAAACTCCCTACAAAAACACTGCAGATGAACCATCTTGCCGCAAGTTTGGCACTCCACTGGATCATGTGGACACTGCGGCCTCTTGTGTCCCTCTCTTCCACACTAATAGCACCTGATCGGTCCACCTGAAGAAAATGCATTGCTGGTACTATCACTCTGAGAGAAATCCATCTGTCTCTTCCTCTTTCCAGTAGAAATAGTACCAGTAACTGGTGTTGAACCTCCCTGACCCACACCACTAGATTCCCGCAGGTTCCTCTCCGTAATCAGCGCCTAATTCACGATAGCGTGTACTGAAGGAAACCTGAAAACATTCACCAGTGCTCAGATGTCATACCGAAGACCATCCTCAAAAAATTTGGCTCTCAACATCTCATCACCCACCAGCACGGGTGAAAAATGCTGAAGTTCTGTAAAATGAGCAGAATAGTCCATCACCGACATAGCGCCCTGCTACAGATTCATGAACTCTAAAGCTCTATCTTCTCTCAGCGTCTTCAGGAAGAAAAAGTCATAGAAGACTGCCTAATAGTATTCCCACGCCATGTCCCTATGATTATCTAACTGGGTGGTAACATCCCACCACCTCTTGGCAGAATCACGCATCATGTAAGTCGCGAGCTTGACCCTCCGCCCTGGAGGCGTCTCAAGATGCTCGAAAATAGTCTGCATCGATCCTAGCCAAGACTCTGCAGCCTGTGGTCCTCCATCCTCTGAAAACGCAGGCGGATGCTGCTGCTGGAAGATACGCGTCAGCTCGGTCATAGATGTGGCAGCCTGCGGTGGTCCCTGGAAGGTCTGCATGAACCGCATAAAGCCTTCACGGAACTGCACCTCTGCGCCTGTGTCCAGTATAATAGCAGGCGCCGCATCTAGCTCTGTTGGAGTATCAAATGGTAGCCCATGGCCCACCATCTCGGGAGTATACTCGTTGCCGCTCTCCTGGAAAACAACGCGCAGTCGTCTAGGTGGAATGACACTACAAGGTCAAAGGCACGCCTTAGATTCAAGATTTATCAAAGGCTGAAAGTGAAGGAACCACAAAGGGAACAAGAGGAAGAAGGCATTTCAAGATTTGAAAAACAAGACTACACAACGTGTACAATGACTACACGGCGTGTACTTGACTTCCCTTCCCTTGCCCAGGTCCTTCTACATGGATAAGCCACACAGATCCCATTGAATAGAAGTACACGGCATGTATACAATCTACACGGCGTGTATGGTGTTATTTTACAACTGCCTGTGTCATTTGTGACACGGACGACTACTCGGCTTGCAACTACATGGCGGGTGTACATAGCGTGTACACTACCCCATTTCTCGGCCACACGGTTAAGTCCACACGGTCTGTCCTTGGACAAGACTACACGGCGTGTCCCACAGGTACACGGCATGTTCACAGAGAGGTGACACCGACCTGTGTTGTTAGTTACATGGCCGAGTCCCCAGGTCACACTAAACAACGTGTTCATCATTGAAAGGCGTGTTCTGTATAGGAGTTCACCGACCCGTGTTGTTAGTTACACGGATGGACTCCAGGTCAACACTACACGGCGTGTAAAAAAGCTACATGGCATGTTCGCCCCAAGCTCTTTCCTTCCCCGTGTCACCACCAACACGATTTGTGACACGGGAAGAGACTACACGACGTGTATTCTGGGTACACGGCATATACTCAAAAAGTTTATTTTTCTTCCCAAACAGAAGGCCATAAAAGGCATGTTTAAAGTACTACATGGAATGTATACTGGGTTTCCGAATAGTATGCCTCAGAAACTTCTTCAGAACCCAGAAAATACTAAAAACCAACACCTAAGTGTCAAATTTCGATCCGTGAGGGCCCATACTCCCCACAAATCAAAGTTTGACATCTTATCTGTGTTATAACAAATAAACAGTCAATGATCCACCAAATTCCAGTCAATGGGGGCCCATAATCCCCAAAAATCGAAGTTTGGAATCCATTCTATAAACAGGCTCAAACAAAAATATCATATCACAAAGCAGGTATTTATCAAGAAGCTATCACAACAACATTTGTTTCTAGCACAACAACTATCACAACAACATGCAATTTCTAATGCACCTACATGGCATGGAAACGATGCATGACATGTGATATCTAGCATGTTCCTATATGATGCATGAGACGGCATACCCTCATCTCATCAGGTTGCAACTAAATCAAACCCATAGATAAAATATAACAGCACAATCTCAAGTGCATCACCCAGCAGTGAAAATATATCAATTATAAAATTTGCAAAATCAGAAGAATTGCAAAAATATGAGGTAGACTGGCTTTTCACTGTACACGGGTTACCTATGCCCGGGCACAGTTTATTACCAACTACCGTTCATCCTATCCCTGACTACGACTCCAAATAGTAAGTCAAAGAAAAGAACCCCTCTGATACCACTTTGTAACGTCCTAGTTCTGGGTGCCACGCAATGGGTGCCCCAAACCCGGTTCGCCACGCGACCTCAAGCGCATTTCCCCAAACACCATAGGCTGTCGAATAGAAGTGAGGGCCCAGGTCTGATAGTGGGGAAACTATGCCCTCATTTTTTAAAGTGTAGCGCAGCGGAATAAGAAATTAAACATACAACAACAGTAGAAGCAGTAAACCATACACAACTGAAATAAACAACTGTAGTAGATATAACCAACCAGTATATAAATAATGATGCAACATGACCTGATTCTATGAAAACAGCCAGAACATGTTACACAATCAATACAATACAACTGCATAGTACAACAAAACAAAGAAAAACAGCTGGCAGCGGCATCGCGAGCCTAGGCTCGGTCCCATGCCCTCCTACTCCTCAGCAATAGTTAAGTACCTGTATAGGGACTCTTTCCCCTATCCACACCTGAAAAAACGTAATTTTTTTGGGCCGAAAAGCATGTCCCAAATAGGGTGTGAGAAATATATCTCAGTAGGCACCCACCAAAGGCCCATGCCCAACTGTGTGTAAACATGCAACAACAGTGTGCAATAGTAAAAATGCAATAAACTAACCAGTACTCAAAAGTAACTAACTTAACAGTTATATTGCCATTTAATTATTCATTTAATCCATTTAATATAGTAACATTCTGTGCTCAACAGCACCAAGCCCTCAGGCCAACCAGAACCGTGCCCTTAGGCTAAAATAGTAAACCACGTCCTCAGGCTTTCCCCCAGGCTATACATAATCCAACCCGCAGGTATTTCCCTCAGGCGTAACATAAATTTTCCCTCAGGCGTACGAAGTGTCGCCCTCAGGCATAGAAGTCAAGCCCTCAGGCACGAAAGGTTGCCCTCAGGTGAAATAGTATGTTGCCCTCAGGCTAATACAGTCACGCCCTCAGGCTATAGTAAAACACCACCCTCAGGCATAAGTAACTGGGCCATGCCCAACATATAAACATGCACTTTACATACAATTCCTATTAAGGAAAAAGTAATGCATAATTTAAACATGGAATACCCTCAGGTATCCTGGCCAAACGACTAAATAGAGGAACGCACCCCCGGGGTGGTCCTGGATCCAAGCAGCGATCCCAAACAGCATTTTCACAATTTTATTAATTAACTATAAAATTCTAGCTATTTAATATATCCACGGCCTCAGCCACACGACACCCCAAATATGGGTTCGTAGCTCAAAAACACGCAAAAACGCACGACAGTTGGAAAACAAACACCAATCCACCTACCTTATAGGCAAACGAGTGTTATACACGATCGTCGATCCCAGAAATGCCCAAGAACAGCATATATCCGAGATAAGAAAACATTAATTCAACCTTAAATAACTCCCGTTAGGAGAAGAATTGGTCAGGATCACGCTAGGAGAAGAGAGGGATTACCCGCGCGGTTCCCACAAGATCGACGGAAGCGAGATCAGATTCCCAGTTCTCGATCGGTTGATCCACGAAGATCCGACCTTCCTCCCGAGCTCCTTCCTCCGGTTCTAAACCTTCCCTATGAACAGGGGAGGCTACTGCCGATTTAAGAGAAAAAAACAAAGTACAGGGCGTGTACTTCCAAGTACACAGTGTGTACTTCCTTCATTTACCTATTCCTCTGGCGGCACCACCATACTGTTCATACGTCGACTTGAGTACACGACATGTACTCCTAAGTACACGGCGTGTAAAGGACCACCATATGGCATGTAGTCGGTTCCTACACCCTTCGTCACCGGTATGGCTACACGCCCCGTGTACCCATCCCACACAGCAAAAGTACACGGTGTGTGGAAAAGTACATGACGTGTAGTTCCAAAATTTAGGATTTTCCCCCATTTTCCATATTTCCTCAAAAAGATATAAGGAAAAAAGAAAAGAAGAAGCCCATACCTCAAAATAAGAACCGAGTTCTTACACTGGGGGACTCCCTCCCTAGTGAATATAGGAAGATTATATAATTAAAACTCTCTAATTATATCATACATCAAAGGAAAAATATAAAGAGTCTCACTTTACATAAATAACATGACCCTCAAGAAGTTGTTTTCAAGATGAAAATCCATCTAATCCTTGAGAGTTTTGAGAAGCTCCATCTCAACTACATTAAGAATGTGCAGATTTTAACTCTCCTGAAAGTCAACTCGAATATGATGAGGAAACATTTTTTATACAAGATAATCACACTCCTTAGAACACTAGATTACAAACAAGGTCAAACTTAATAGGTGAAAAAATAGAGATCCACTGCTCCCAGTCTCTATAAACAAGTCCTATAAGTATTATAGCGAACATAATAGTTCATTTTAGTTCATTTATCATATGTAACAAGTATCTCATTTCATATTTCAGATATGAAAGTATATAACACATGCAATAAATATGTCCCTATCACAAACAATGCATGTCAATATATATCCCTTTGTGCTTATCATGATTCATGCATACTCATCTCACACCATTCCACGAAACGAGTTTAAATCTCAAGAATAATAACATCAAAAAACCAGTGAATCACTCAAGTTGGAATAACATCAATTATAATAAGAAAAAAACATTAACACCAATATCATCACTGGGAACTCAGATATTCCCCTATATATGGGTTGGATACTCCCATGCACAAGCTCATTACCAAGTCCAGACACATTCTAGTCTCATTTATACCTTTTTTCAATAGTAAACCAATATAAAAGAGAAACCTAATCCTTTGATACCACTTTATAACATACCTTGATCCAACATCCTCTCACATGGCCAAATTGTGTTGGTTATAGGACCTCAAGAACACCACTCCATACACCAAAGGCTTCTAACTAACAGTGAGGGTGTGATGATATATTGAGGAGTCTATACCCCCCATGTATAGAGTTACATAGTAGAGGAAATAAAAAATATAAATAAATATAATTATATTAATGGAAATATAGGAAATAATACAACATGAAACTAGGATGTAAAATGAGGAATCAATAAACCAATAATGAAGAATCATGTAATGAAAATATGAGATGTTTCTAAATTTTAAACAAAAAACTATACAAATAAAAGAATCAGCTAATAAAAAAATCTCAAAAGACCTCAGTCCCAAACCCCATATCAATCTCGCCTCTAAACACCATTCCAACCAGAAATCATCAATTAGTAACAAGGTCCCTTAACCTTGTCCAAAATTTCATCCATGTAATCTGCTTTGGAACCAAATGGTGGCCTAAATAGGGTATGAGTAAAACTTAGTAGGTCAACACCACTGTGTATAAACAAAACCAGTTTGATAATAAGTGCTTTTAATAATGTGATATACACGTGTATTAATTAATCGATTAATACAATACATAAATCAAATTTCCTTGGCATTATGGTTGAATGTATTTGAACACGTGGACTAACCATGCCAACTATAACCATAAACCATGTCATAATCAAGAAACCTAGTAGATCCCTCTCTATAATCATTTCAGCCTCTGGTAATATCCATATATATAATAATTTCAACATCTTTCCCTAGGCATAGCCCACTATATAATCATTTTAGCATGTATCACTGGGCATAACCCGCTATATAAGAATTTTATCATGTGTTAATGGGCCAATACCACCATATAAGCATTTAAACATGTATCATTGGTAAAATCCCACTATATAAGCATTTCAGCCTCTAGGAAAATCCCTATATATAAGCATATTAGCATCAACTCAATGAGTCATAATAGCAAGGATATCACAATATCACATTATAAGCCTCAATGGTTAATTATGAAAATTAGTATTTGTATTTTGATTGAACTTTCATTTATATGTCAATTTATCAATAGCCATATAAATAGCCCATAATCCATTATCATGTGATTCTATATAAGCGATCACCTAAAATCTTATGTCGTGTTATACACACTATAAACCATTATCCAATTCATTATTTATTAGGGTTTACTCATCCAATAGGTATCCGTAAGCCATGTCACAACATAAATTTAATCCAAAGGGACCCAAAAAATAATACAATTCTTGATTTACCATAATTCATAAATAAATTAGTTATAGTGTACATTACTTCATCATAATCACAATATTGCATATACATCACAATTAAACAGAACATTGGGTTAGGTTTTAGACCCATAACTATTTTACCTGTGATCAACACAACATTAACAATGGTAAACACCAAAAAGGATGAAGGTATATAAGAACAAAAGAATAATGTAGATCAAACCAGTTCTAGATCAAAACCAAAAACAAAGCATGGTCAAAATATTCTACCGACACAATAAGGAATGATATAAGAGAAAGGAAACCTAAGCAAAATCACTCACCAGGGATCTGATACTTGATCAGGATGTTGGAAATAGTCGAAAGGTCTCTAAAATGCTTGAAATTCACCGAGGGATCAATAAGAGGAAGGGATGTAGTGGATGAATGAAAAAAATAAGCACTACACATCCTTAAAAATGGAAATCCCACAACTTACATAGAATTTAAGTATATTACATGGTGTGGAACACTTACTTAAAAGTTATGCCAAAAAACCTATTGCATCAACTTAATTTTAAACCTTCCCAAAATTTAAAAGTCATTAAATAGTTTTACTGTATATAAAAACTTCATGTCCTGAACCAGTTCATGACATGTTTCCGGTTGCAGTTTCACATCATATAACAAGTACATGGTGTGTAAATTTTCTATAAAAAATATTAAGTCCTATTTGCACAGAAAAAGAGTGAATCAACTATGAAGATTTATGAAATCAAGGGAAAAAATTGTAATAATATTTTAAAAATTTATACCCAGACTCCATTAATTAAAAAAACAAAGAACCCTAATATTTAGTTCATTTTACCTAAAAAAGGATTTCCATCTCCAAATAAGACTTAACCACCAAAGTTTAAAGACAAAAGAAAAAATAATGAAATACATTTAACACAAAAATCAAAGAGAGAAGTACCTATAAAAAGATAAGATCTTACACTTCACCCCTTAAGGGAATATCAATCAAGCATCTGATCCTCGGTCAATTGTTTGAATTTGGTTTTCCCCTATCTTTTGTTATTCTTTATTGTAACTGTAGAAATCCCCTCAATGTGGTTTATTTGGGTGTTGATCTTTATATTTTTTGATCTAGTTTTTCTTTTTATCATCATCAAATTCATACTTTTTTGGAATTACATGTTGGAAACATTTACTTGATCTCTATATAAAGGTGGGTGGACTAAAACTTATCCCTTTGGTTTGATTCAGTTATCCCAAGTATGTGCAATATGTGAAATCATGCTAGAAAATCATGTGCATAACCAAATTAATTTAATAAACCTTATTAAATAATAAGGATTTTTATTAAGACAACAATTGGGTCCCATTAGGTTCATTTTCATGGAGATTGATACCTTCATCCATGAGATTGGTGTGACAATATTGGATATTATTGAGAATTGTCAGCTTGACATTAAAGACCTATGATAAATTGGATAAATTCATTTATTATTGGATTGATATTATAAATTGGAATAAAATGTATATTGTGTGATTTCTTATTGTAGAATCAACTCATCTAAGTTGGTTTAATATATATGATAATGAACTTAGGGTTAAATACTAAATTAAATAGGTTTTAAAAAGTTATGATGATAATTAAGAACCGAGACTAATGAAATGAATTCAATTAGAAAAATGATAATTGATAAATTGATCATTTTTTATTTTGATTATATATAAATCATGCATTTTATTTACCTTGTGAATTTTCTTTCTTACCTTTTAAGCTTACGTGACATTGATTAATTTGATACCTGAGGGTAGGATGCTTATTTGTATCTTGAGTCTGTCTTGATATGACTGAAGATATATATTGATGCCTGAGATCTCGGTGCATGTTTATTCATACCATATGAGGGATAAGTTTATATGTACTTGATGATTGATGGAATAGGATGTGATTATATCTAATGTTTGAGGACCATATTCATAGTCACTAGATGCCCGAGGGAAAGATTCTAGATAACCTGTGAGAGAGGCCTTTTGTGTAATTGATGTTTTGGTGCTATTCATCCTCAGTAGGAGAATCTTACACCAGTTGGGTGATCTTTCCTGATGTAGGATTATATTTTCCTAGACAAAGATATCCAACAGGATGTTAAAGTAGGTTTTGGACTGGCCCCGAGTGTCATCCCAGAACTTATGGTTCAACATGTTTATTTGATGTGCAATATTAATTTATTAAATCAAATCCTTGTTATTCGCTATATTGAATGCACTATATTTCTTAGACTATATTTTTTTTATACATGGTGTTTTTTACCTACTTATTTTTACTCACACCATGGATGAGCTACCGTTTGGTATGTGGAAAAATTTCATAGATGTAGGTTTTGAAAAGGGAAAGGGACACTATTATTTATTTATGACTTACTAGATGGGTTGGATCTTAGATAAGGGATCGACATGGGGTTTAGGACTGGAGCCTTTGGAGTATTTATTTGTGTCTTATTAGTCTTTTATCTTTATGAATTTCAGTATTTCATTTATTTTTATTCAAACTTTAATTACATTATTCTTTTATTATTTAGACTTATTCAATTAGTCATTTCTCATCTTTGGTTGTCTGATTATTTTTCCATATTGTTTCCACTATTTCTAACACTATACTATTATTTTCCTCTTTAATTAAAAATATTTACCCAAGGGTATAGTATTACCAATATATTCCTTATACCCTTGATGCTAGTTGGAAACCTCTGGAATATAGGTAAGTACACCTAAGGTCACATAACTAACCAGATCAGTCGCTCGAGGGAGCACAAGGTTAGGGATGTTACATCATACTTATAACCTTACATTAAAAACTTGGGTAGGAAAATATAAGAAAGGGTGATCTTAGATACCCAATAAGGGTACACATGGGAGATAACAATCAATGATCACATGTAATATTATCATGGGAATAATGATATGAGAACATATAATTATCAATAGAAAATCACACATAATCAATTAAATACATTTAATCATGAGTCATGAAAAAATGTTTTTCTATAACAAAAGAATAAATTCCTAACTGTTTGGAATCATAAATAATAAATCTTGAGCCATGAGTATATATCATAAACATTGGAAGGTGTCACAAGTATAATATTATAAAATTGTGAACATGCATAAACAATAATAGGTTTACTCATCAAGTCAAGGATATGAAATTAGGTCCTCACATAAAATTATAGATATGGAACCAAGTACCTGTATAAACTTATGGAAATTAAATTAAGTCTATACATAAAATTATATACCTAAAACTAGTTCCATGCATAATTTTTTGAATATGGAATCATATTTACATATAACATAGTTATCTCATGAGTTATCCATATATACTCAATGCGTTGGAGGGATATAATGGAACCACTTGTCACATAACCATAAAAAAGTGTTCTAAAAAACCATAAAAACAATCATCAATTAATAATATCATAACTAGTGGAAAAAATGAGTTCACTCCATCATTTAATTATAACATAACCAAAGGAAAAGAAAAGGTTTCATAAATATTTCATCACAACATAGTTAACCCATGGAAAATAATTAGATTTCATAGAACCATCCTTGAATTATCATCATCATAAGACATCCTAAGAAATAAATTTTATGGAATCATAATATCATATCCCTATTGAATCATAACAATACTTCAAAGTATATTGACATAGATGAAAATATATTTAAATGATCATTCATACCATTCTTTGAAATCATGAGAAAAACATACTTTTCTTTTAATAAAATTTTAACTATTAATTACTATAATATTGAGAAAATAATTTTCATTGAAAATAACCAAGGAAACCTATAAAGTAATATTAAAAGTAATTATGGATCATAATGGAGGGAAAATCCATTCATGTCGTATACAGTAAAAGAAAACATTCCTTTAAAACTTTTGTAAAAAGTTAAAAACAACTTGTTTGAAAAAAAATCTATTTAAAGTGATTAATTTTTAAAAATTTGTACATAAATTCAAAGGTACTGAAAATATATTCTTTAAAAAAATCTAAGTATATTTAATAAATTTAATAATAAATTTTCAAGGGCATGGATATGGAATATGAATTTGATTGACCAAAAAGGAAATAAGTTAGACTTTTTATTAAAAACATTTTAGTGATAATTTTATACAACAAAGAGATGAAAATGTTACTAATAAAAATATATCTAAGAATAATCTAAGAAAAAAAAATATATGGGGTTTAATGGATAGGATCCATATAATTTCCCTCAATGAAAATTTAGCATAGAGAATCCCAAAAAATAAATGAGATTGTAATATAAACTCTTATTTAAAGACATGTAATAGATCGAATGAATTAAAAAAATACTATATAATAAATATATATTTGTTATAAATATATTGTAGAATAATTTTCATACATATCATATAATTTATTATTTAATTATAAAATCTTATCACACATTTATCAATTCTTTATTTAAATTATTTTTCCATGTGATAACTGTTTCATTTTTCATGCATATTTCAATTCGACATTTCTGGTCCTTGTACATTCATAATGGCTCCACAGTCTCTATACTTATTATAATTTAATAATAATACTATTTAATAATTATATACACTTTTATAACTATTCAAATAAATTGGTTATGAAAAATAAATTACATCACTTCATGGAGACAATAATCTATCCATACAAATGAGTGATGATTCCACTTTTTTATGGATGGAATAAAAGAAAGGTAAATGATAATTCACCTTTTAAATAATCATAATTATATTATAAATATCATATGTATTCATAAAATATATCCTTACTACAATCCATATAAATCATAAATGAAAAACCAATCACATTTATTCATGGAGGTGGTAGTCTACACGTACATACAAATGACGTTATCATTTCTCAATAGATGGGGAGGTAAGAAGGTAGATAATATATTATAATTAAATGGGAATAATTATGTAATAAATATAACATATAAACATACAATAAATTATAATTATGAACCGATAATGATGGTGATGAAAAATGAAATACATCTCTTTCACGAGGAAGTAGTCAGCACATACACACGAATGATGATTTGATTTCCCATTTGATGGAGAATGAGATGAATAAAGGTAAAAAAATTGACATAATAACATATAAATATACATTAAAATTGAATCATAATTTTTATATGGGTTAAATAGTTTTATATAATGTGGAAGAATAACTATAATTGAACATACTCATTTAAGAGTTTTATATCTTCATTGAGAAGCCTCCTTTTAGTTACACATTAAGCTTTATAAGGATGATATTATGATTAGAAAACTAATTATTGTACATGGATACCTATTTTATTAATGTATTGGGGCTTTTATTGGATGATATAAGAGGCTATTTATGTGTGAGGAAGTGAGGTGGGGTGGCATCCTATTATAAGTGGAGAGGACACACATGGATTTTTTTAAAAGATTAAAATATATTAATGTATCACTTAAGAAAAATATCTAAAAATTAATTAAATTTCAAATATAGGATGATATAGAACCAATTTTTTAAAATAGTATGTATATATTGTTTAGATAATTTTAACCTTTATCTCCTTAGTTTAACCCCTTATTAACCCCTTTTAACCTTTACCGTAGTAATGAATTTTTACCATGGTTCTTATTCATAGTGACAAATAATTAAGTTGAATATATTATATAATATTAATTATAATTATTACAAATATGGAATAAATTTTATTGAATTTAATATCTATATTTGGTAGAAATTTAATTTAAAATAGACCTAAAAAAACAACAAATAATGGTTTCTATAAAAATACATTTTTAGTATAAAAATATTTTAAACCAAAATTAAGCATAATTTTTATCAAAATAAAATTTATTTGATTATTTTTAGTAAAAATGTAACTAGTTAAATTCTATAATAAATTAATAATAAAATGGAACCTTGTAAATACATGAATTGAAGAGACAGTTTTATATAAAATCGTTATTTTTTGACTATTAATTGAAAAATTAAACTATTTAGAAATATACCAAAATTTCACCTTAAAATAATTTTGATATTATGATATCAAAAATGATATATTTTTTATAAAATAAAATTATAATAGTAATTGAAATTAATTATATTAGTTTATCAAAATACAACAAAAAATTATTTTTGAAGCATAAAATAACTTCACAAAAAATTTAGTACTAAATTCGTAGGCATTAATATGTATTTTTGTTTTGAGTATGAAAATTATAAATAATTTTAGTAATATATTTAATCCAATTAATACCCACCAATCCAATAGGTATGTTAAAAATATTTACTATGTCATGATTCTTTTAGAGTCATGATTGTGTGTAAAGAAAGCTATAAAATAATTCAAGTTTATTTCAAAGGAAAATACATTTAAAATCTTAGAGTGTTACAATATGAAACCTAATTCACCAATCTAATGTATAAAGTAGAAAAATTACCCCAAAAACCTCCTATATCCTAGGAACAATGAAAATCCTATGAAATTTCTATTGTTTAGGTGTATACTTATTTTTCACTCCTGATTTGTCGATGTCATATTTCATGTAAGGTTTCTCTTATTAGGTATTGAGGTATAAAATTTTTTTGGGGGTATAATTATTATATCCATGGTATATAAAAATTCATAAAGTTTTTAGGAAGCTTACAACTTATATATTTATCTCTTCTTTATTTATTAATATTCTATATGGAATGACCTATCTCTTTTTACAAAGGGTTAATATATAACTTATTATAGGGAAATATTACTTCATATCCTAATAGAACCATGATAAACTACTAGGGTATTGTTATTTAGGATATACATATGGAAATTTCTCGCATCATATTATTTTTTAAATTCATAGGATGAAATTTATTTAGGGGGGAGGTGAGGGGTAATGTAACGAATTGAGATTTTTATATATGTTGTCTTCTAACTTATTCTAACACATTCGATATCTTATTCCACACGTAACACAAAACTAAAATGAAACCATGATATGTTAATAATATTAAAATAAATCCATTTAATTGGTATGCATCAATATGAGTGACCAAATTATGAAGTATATTAATTTATATATTTATATATAAAGGTTATTTTATACAAATTTACTTAATTTATAATTGTGTTTATGAATCTATCCTTTTTTTCACTTCTATTTTTATCAATAAAAACTAAGTCTATTGATTTTAAATTATTATTTTAATAAAATATAATATTTTCTTATTAATTCTTTCTTTATCAGTTTTTATAGAAATTAAGAATAATAACAACTTGTTTTTTTTAAAAAGTTATTTTCCTATAAAAAGAGTTTCTTATTATATATTATTACTTTATTTAAAATATAAAATATAAAATTTTATAAATTTAATTTGAATAAACATAGCTCATTTTTGGAAGTATAATTTTAATTTTAGTTTAAGATTAATTTTGGATTTTTTCTAGAAATATTGATTTTTAGGTGAATATTTCAAAAATACCTCTTTTATAACTAACAAGAATTTATGACATTATTTGTATATAAGTATGATTTGGAAATTCATAAATCCCTTTTCAAAGACCAAATATGTATTTTTATGTTATTTTATTATTTTAATTTTATTTAATTTACAGACCCATATTTGACATTTTAGATCTTTAGTTATATTTTTCAAAATAATTGTTTTTGATTTTTAATAAATTTAATATTTTAAAATTAAATTTTATCAATTATTTATGATGAATATAATAAAAAAATTCCATTTTTTGATTAATAATGTGAAAGCAATCATATTATTAATTTTTTTTCTAAAATAATAGATATTTTTTTCAATGAATAACAAAAAATATAGTTTTATCAAAATAATGACTTTTATTACTTTATCCAAATATAATAAAGACATTGAGTTTTATAAAACCTATAATTTTATAAAATACATATTTAAAGAATAATGTTTTTATAGATATTTATTTAAATTTATAAAACCTATGTTTAACCATATAATATAAAAGTAATATTTTAATTTTAATAAAAAACTATTTTGGGATTTTCATTTAATTAAAAATTATTTTGGTAAAATTTGACTTTGGATTGATTTTAATACTATAGTAAATAATTTTTTTATAATAAACTGATCTATGTATTTACAAAAAATTATAATATTATCCAACATTTAAATTTTGAGTTAGAAATGAACTTTTTCTAAGAAACGATTTTTACACATTATGTGTGCTAATACAAAAATCAATTTCCCTAACACTTAGAAATTATATTTTATAAAATGATTTAAATAACTAAAGTCACCTTGTTCAAATTATTAATTAATTTTAATTTTAATTTTTTCTATTAAAATTTGTTTCCATGGGTGAAAGTGGGGTTCCTACTATAAACATAAATTCAGGCAACAATGGTTCAATATATTCTAAAAGCTCAAAACATGTAGAAATCAGGTGTTATATTAGATTATTGAAGAAGTATTAGTATTATAACTTCCTCCACAACATATTTGAAATTTTATGAGCCTTTTTTCCTTTATTAATGAAGTGATGTTATTAATAAATAACGATCTTTTAAAAAAGTTACATTTTTTTCACTTATAAAAGGAGACCACATCCTAACTATTTGTCTACCCATTCTTAAGCTTTGGCTCAACCAAAATTCTTCCATAGTATCTTATAAACACACTCCCAATTAATTTTAATCATTGGTATCATCAAAATACCAATATAATGATTCTTAAGTACTTACCTAAGGAAGAATATGTCAGGGATAGTAAGTTAAGTGCAAGTGTAGAGCACTTTCAGACACGAGGTAAGGGTTTCATCTCAAAATTTCATTCTTTGAGACATATTTTCTTATTTTGACCTAAATTATTTTAAATAGAGTGTTTAATAAAAATTGGATATATTAAATCATGTATTATCTATATTCATTGTATTTGAACATCAACATCAATATCTCCCTCTTTCAAGTGTTTTTATTATTAAAATGCTTCTTAAGTTATAAGGTATCTTCTATAACAACCTCGTTAACCTTGAGTGACATATTCTATTTATTATTCTATTTTTTTTTGAAACCTTATTCTCATGATATAATTTAATTTTTTTTATATTACACTTACATATATACCTAGTTAAATATTCTTTTCATTGCTAGAGTTATACATGTTTGTATTACTCATTAAAATTACCACATTTAAGTAAAACTAATTTATGGGCATATTCCTATTTCTCGCCTCATTTAAAGAATCACCCCATTAATTTTTTTAACCACAAATATATTATAATAAAAATAACTATTTAATTTATAAACCTCTTCATTCAATTATGATATTAGGGAAAATGAATTTTTTCCTACTTTAAAAATATCCTTACTAATTTTATAAAGAACCACCCAAGTAGTTTGTTTTTATTATTTCTTCTTTAGATACTTTTCATTTATTTTTTTTAATTGGAACTATATGTTTAATTACTATGCCCATTTTTCTATTATTAATTTTTAAAAGGAATCAATCCCTTATTCTCTTGGGAATTATTATAATTTATCCTTCAGATATTCCTTGAATATGAATTTTAAAACCCACTACCTTATCATAGGTTTGATAATGATTATGGTTTATGTGTGGTTTCTTTTCACCAAGTGGCTTGAATATGTATTATTTTTATTAAGTGATAGGTCCTAAAAATATTACATATCCCTATAATTCATTGGGTAAATAATTAATTCTCAAGATATTTTCTGTATGAGATTAGGGAGTAAACCTTATCCACTATGGAAATTTTTCCACTATATATGGTGCACAAGTGGTATCCTAAACACAGTATGTGATGAGTAGTTTTGGAATTATGTAACACTTCAATGCATTAGGTAAATATTTATATCTCATTATATGTTATGTTTGTGATTAAGGAGAAAACCTAATCCACTATGGAAAATTTCCCACTATGTTTAGAGGAATATGAAGTAAACCGAATCCACCATGGGACTTTTTCCACAATGTGAGGATTTTATTTGGAGATAAAATTGAATTATGTTAATGAAAAAATACCTCATATTGTTTCCACATATTCCACAATTAAATTATTTTATGGTTTCATTTCCTTATGCAATGTTTTTAAGCTTATATTAATTCTCTTTATGATATCATGTAATGTGTCTTGACTCTTAGGATATAATTTTTTTCAATATTTATTCCCTTATTGGGATTTATTTCTCACCCTTTTACTTTTTATTTCCCTAAGGAATCCTATGCAATTTTAGAATATCTATTTGGGTTAGGAGATATATGTGGATTTTTAAATAATAGTTTAATTTTTATGTTTGACATGATGTACTCATGTATCTATTCTTATAATTACACGAGAACTCTAGATCCTTGGCTTGTATTTTTGGGAAAGTATGTGAAAATTCATGTAATAAAGTATGATTAAGACTTGGTTTGTTATAAATTTAATCTTTTTAATTTTTTATCTTATTCAATAGGTTGGGGTAATCAAAAATGTTTTTCCCTTTCATATTGCTTTCTTATAAAGTAAAATCTATAGTATTGAGTTTAATATTAGAAAAATTATCTCCTCTATCATTTATTCCATTATACCTATTTTCATCTATATTTAAAAATATCAGGAAACCTTTCCTCTTTCTAAAAAGTTCCTTTATTCATTTTAAAAACCATTCCACGTCATCATCAATTATCAACACATATACATTAGAGTATTCAGTAGATAAAACCTTAGTAGATTTAAAACCTACCCAATTTGTTTTTTTATATTTTAATATATTTTTTAATTCATGTTATTATTATTTTATTAAAAAAATTATATCATCCACTATTTATTATTTCAAGGTATTCATCTCATCTACTAAAAACTTTTTTTATTCGTATTTTTTGGGTAAATATTGATGTATACATTCCTGCAGTATTGAATTAAACATTGTTTTTCCTAGAATATTCATCCCATTTAATTGTTTTTGAATATATAGAGAATTTTAATAATTATATTATTTTCTTAATCATTATATTTGGAATATAACTTTAATAATTTCAAACATAGTTTTTTTTAAGTTCAATAATTTGTATCTTATTGAATCCTATAGATTTAATATTATATATTCTAAAACATGACTAAACACATGTTTTCTAATAGAAAAAAATATTGATAAATTTTTAATTGGTGACATATTTTATAACATTATATCCAGTGACCATCTCCAAATATAATTAAATGATTTTATATAGTTTTATCATACAATCACAATGATAAATACTCAAATTTTTTAAATAGAATTTTATATGTGTCTTCCAGTAAAAATAATCATTACAAAAATGTATGGAGGAATATATAGAATATACACATAATTATTTAATTAACCTAAAATAAAATAATTATATCTCCCAAAGAATAATAATTTATGTTGGAAAAGGTAATGGAAGATGGTCTAGAGGGGGTGGATAGACCAGATTAAAAAATTTAATCAAATAAATTGATTATTTAAATAAATTATCATGGTTAATTATTATATTTAATTAGAAGTGTATATAATGAAATAAACATAAATATTTTTATACAGGTTCAATCCAATGTAGATTTAGTCCAGTCTTATTCCTCTCCACTCAGTGAGAGATACATGTGCACTAAAAAGATTTTTGAGGGGAAATCATTACTTGATTTCAATATCCATTTCTATTCAAGGAATAACCATGTCACACTAACTTTTGTATGGGGATTCACAACCCAATTAAAATTTGAATTTAGATACTGCGAATCACATCTTGAAAAATCATAACTTTAGAATATAGGAGTCACAACCTAAAGACAGGGAAGAATAATAATGATTTTGTTTGAAAAATCAATAGCATAAAATAGAGAGTGCGTGAGAGATATGGGAAGTAGTAATATAAACTAAGAATCTAGATGAAGAAGAAGATGAACAATGAAAGTGTAGTTATTAGTTCTTGAGAATTATTTCAGCTCATCTTATTAAGGATGTAGTAGTCGAAGTAGATGTAATTAGGCACTTAAGAGATTGTCCAGATGAAAAAACAAAGTATCAAAAAGGACTTTGGTTTGTACAACCCTTGATAAGTTCACATATTTTTATCATAGAAGAATAAAGAGTTAAATATGTTAACTAGTGTATTCAATTTTATTCAAGGCTACTCAAAAACACTTTAAATAGAGATATGCAAAAACTAGAAAACACCTTCCATGGGTAAAATGATTCAAATTTATCTAGGATGTAAAAAATCAATCTCTATAAAAATCACAACAATAATGAATTGAATTCAAAACCTAAAGACCAATGCAAACCAATTAAAATTTCCCATTAAATTATTCCAATAGATTTCATAACAATAGGTCAAATATAAATTCAAATAAATAATTCAAACCAAGTCAAATAATTCTACAAATATTGAAATCAGATTAAATATTAATAAAAAATTTAGAAAATAGTTTTTATAAATACATAAAATATAAATTCAAAATTTTAAATCATTTAATATATTAATTTTTTTGAAAATATTTATCTATATTAAAAAAAATTATAAATAATTAAGAAAATGAATATAAGTAATAAAATATATGTTAAAAAAACGTTGTAACTTTCTACAACCAATGAATAATAATTTAAAACATGTATTATACCTAATTAAAATATTTTAAAATTAATTTTCATGAAATTCATATGATATATATGTGTTTTAGAAATTAATAAAACACATAAAATGATAATAATAAGTATGTAGTAATTAAAAATATAAAAAATGATGATAGAAAATGTACTAATTTGTTTTTCAAAATAATAATTTTTTTAACTGATGGTAGCATAAATTTCAATTGACCATAGAGTAAATCAATACCTAGAGTTTGCATAAAAAAAATTTATACCTGGTGATAGAAATCATATGTAACTATTGTATATCTACCATTGAGTTGCACTATCAAAAAGCTATTGGTGCAGATCTACCATTAGAACTAATCTACCATTAGAACTAAAAGTCCAGATATCTACCATTGGATTTTAAATCATATATCATTACTTGTAATTTAAGATCCACTATTAGTTATAATTTTATATCCACTATTCATTATAATTTTATATCCACTGTTATTGATAACTTTAGATCCACCGTTAGTTATAAACATCTACTATTAATAATAATTTTATGATCTAACATTAATTTAAAAATTAATATACCATTAGTTATATGAATGATCCACCGTTCAAAAATAATGAGATCCATAATTAGAAAAATATTGAGATCTATCATTAAAAAAATATGAACATCCATAATTATAATTTTATGATCTAGAATTGTTTAAAAAAATATTCTACCATTATTTATATGAAATATCCACCATTTTAAACTATTGATATCCACTGTTGGAAAAATATTTATGATCTACCATTGAAGATAAACACCATAAAGATATATAGTGATCCATTATTGTAATTAAACACCATAAAGAACTATAGTGATCTACCATTGAATATTTATCATAATATACCATTGAGGTGGAGTTTCTAGATGATATAATGTTAATATTTTAATCTACCACTGGTATATAACAACATCTACCATTGGGTTATAAAGAAGATCCACTATTGAACTAAAATAATGAAGAATCTACTATTGTTGATGGATAATCCATTTATAGAGGATAAAATCTATCTAAATATGATTAAGAAGTACTACTAGATAAAGGAAAAGAATCTTTAGTGTTCATCTATGGATTAAAATGTCTTGAGTAAGAATATGATGAATAACGGTTGATCATTTCATTTAAAATCCAAATACACAAAATTTGGTGAAATTTTAATCTATATAAATGATTGAATTATTAGTTGTTCCATAATAATTAAATGAATATAATTTCAATATTTTTATAATAAATCAAGAATTTCATCAATCCAACAAGTATATTAAAATATATGATCAAACAACTATGAAAACATAATTTGAACACTACAAAAAAAATTATAGTACTTCAGCCATTTTAAGGTACCTAAATGAATTTTTTATATTTTTATATAGTTTAACTAAATGTATAAAAACTTATTATCATTGTAACCAAAAAAAAATGAGTGATTATGATGTGAAAATAATTATAAATAAAATAAATAAACAATATTTGGAATTATGGAAAATCCATAATTCTAAAACTATTCCAATATCTTAAGACATTGGGGTGAACTATTAAAAAAATAAATCCATACTTACATTTATTATAATGAAATATAGATTTTTTTTAAGTTTACAATGAAATAATTTGTGTAATAATCTAATCAATATAAATTCTATCATAATTGAAATACAGAATAAAACTATAAAGTACTTTAAACTAAAAATATTTCTTGAAACCAAAATAATGTATCATGTTAAGTACAAAATTTCAATATGATAGAGATATAATTATACTTATTCATATCCTAATAAGAGTTACATTGTCACACCCCGACCGTAGATGTCCTTATTTTCACTTCTTTCATGGTCCCGGTTAATTTTTTTTTCAATGTTTAATTATGTTGGCAGGTTTCACATCAGTGCGCGGTTACCGCATCTTTAGCGGTGACCGTGCGTTCAACCCGGGTAACTGTGTGTCCGCCCGACGTTTTAAATGTTAAATTTTTATGTTGATATTTTATTATTATTACGTTTTAAATTGTTGTTGTTATTTTTGAAGTTATTTTTGTTTATTGTATATATGTCTACATACATGTTTATATATGTGTATATATATATGTGTATATATATATGTTTATATGCGTTTATATAGAAGTGTACATGTTTATATGTGTGTATATATATATATGTTTGTATATGTTTAAATATATGTATATATGTCTATATATATGTGTGTGTGTGTGCGCGCACACACATTTATTTTCAAATGGTTTTAATATTCTAAATTTTTGATTAAAAATAATTATTATTGTAATTTTCTAATTATTCCTATTATTATTATTATTATTTTTATAAAGTTTTATTTCTATGATGTTTTATTTTTTTTATTAAGGTTTGATTTTTATTTATTTACTTATTCAATCTTATTATTATTATTATTATTATTATTATTATTATTATTATTTTTATTATGTTGTTGTTATTATATATGTATATATATATATATATATATTTTACCAAAAACCTACCCTCTACCCAGCCACCGCACCCCTCCCCTTCCCCGTACTCTCCCTCTCCCTTTCTCCCTCCCTCTGCGCACCAGCACACCCCGGCGGCCCCCCCGCTCCGTCCCGGCCCCGGCTTCCCGCCGCCTTGCCCCTGCCTCCTCCGCCAGCCTAAACGCCGACCTCCCCTCCCTCCAGCGCCGTTTCCTCGTGCAGCACCCCCAGACCCCCGCTGAACCCGGCCTCCACGCGACCTCCGAACACCGCCTCCGGCGACCGCGGCCCACTCCCAGCCTTGCGCGACCACCGGCGCCGACCCCGCTCCCGACCGCCCCTCCCGCTCCCGCGCCGGTGTCCGGTGCCCACTCCCGTAACCCCCTGCCTCTGCCGCGTCCGACCTCCCCTGTCTCGGCGATGACACCCCCTGTCCGATGACCTCCTGTCCGGCGGCGACCCCCCTGTCCGGCGACCTGTCCGGCGGACCTTCCCCTTTAGACGAGCCCCTCCGGCAGCTTCCCCCTCCGTCGAGCCCGGCTCCCTCCGGCCTTGTTCTAGCCTTCCACACCTCCGGCGACCCCGCTCCCACTGGCCACACTCTCCGGTGATCCCCCGCTCCGGCCAGCGGCCTCCGGCCTACCCGTCGGTGTTCCCCAGCCCTGCCGGCACCCCGCTCTGCTTCGATATCGTCCTGTCGGCGTCCCCCGACCCTTTCCGGTGCTCTGGTCGGCTCCGCCGCACCTTTATCCAGCCGCATACAGGATTTCCGTGGCCCCAATAGCCGCCACCGCCTTGAGACGGCCTGCGGCGCACCCGGTAATCGGTGCGCGACCCCCGATGGTCTCCCTGCAAGTGTTAGCCGCCTCTTTTGACTGGCGCGCGACCCCGTGTGTCGAGCGCGTCTCTGCTCCAAGGTAAGTTTTGTGTCGTTTTATTTATTTATTATTTATGTTATTTTTATATCATGTTTGGTTGTTTGGGTTGTGTAGTGTTGTTGCAGCACATTGGCGGAATAATTCCGCAACGCTGAGGTTTTCATCTTGTGTGCGCGTATGCGCCTGCGCGAGTTGTTTTGCGTCGTCGAGTTCGGTTTGCGAATTGAGGTGAGGTTTTCTTTGTTTCTTACATAAATTATTTTATATCAATGTTTATATATATATGTATATATATATGTATATATATATATATATGTATATATATATACATTGTCTTTTGTGTTCTCTTTCTTTTGAACTATTTTGAATCGGTGTTTACGTGTTTTAGTCATTCTAATCTTGTTGCAGCGTGTCGAAAGGTACTTTCGCGTTATCGAATTTTCCCGCTTGCGTTTTCTAGTGCGCAAGTGTGAGGCGTGTCATGTCATCACAAACTAGCTGCAAGTCAAGGTAGGTCTCCCACTGCACTCGCCTTTAAATTTAGAAATTTATTTATTCCTTGTCATTTCATTGTCTTTCAGTAAATTTAAAGTAGTATTAGATAATTATTACTAGAACAATGAATTGCTGAAATTGGAGACTGTTTATTCCTGCATCGCATTGAAAATATCTTTCTTGGATTTAATTGTGGGGTTTTCTTGTGTTGTTGCTGAATGAGTATTTTATAAAATGTGCAAGTCATACTGAACTGTGTTGTGAAATGATTTTGGTGTGTGTGAAATAGCAGGTGTATCGTTTATAAAAGTGGTGATCTCTTGAAAACATGGATAGATGAAAAGCCGTTTGTCCTTTAAACTGGATTTTGGAATTTTTCAGTGGTGGTTTGGTTTTCCTTAAATGAGTTTCTAAGTATGTTTTTCTGGTTTTCAATGTGATGGCATGTGTCATATCTTTTGGAAACGCTTTGATATTAAATGGTTTAAATTTAAATGATGTGGCGGCCCGGTTGACACTTTATTGATTATGAACTGAATACATATAAATATACGTACTTATGGGGTATCTCTACAGAGGGACTTCCTTTCGAGGGTTTTCGTGTAGCGGTGTCCGTGTGAGGGGTTGGCAAGTGCGGTGAGATGAGTCACACGTGCGAGGGCCTCCCACTTACATAGTATTATTAAAACTACCGTGGGTTCCTGGGCGTCTTTTAGAGAATCGAGTGACGGTTGCTGGCTAACCCCGATTAGACGGGTTAGTCCCCCCTTGGTAGGTAAGGCCTTGTGGGGCGTGCCACTGGTTGGTTGTTAGGGAGGCAAGTTGGTTATTGACTATGGAGTACCATGTGGGCAGGTAGTCTGAACTCGAGTACGTCCAGGGGTTTTCTAGGGATGTTTAGGACCACCCATGGTTACTTGATTTTCCCTTCTTGTTTACTTTCAGTTGTTCTTTACAGCTTATACTGGTTACTTTGTGAAAATGACTTTCAAATGAAAATGTGTTATTCTCTTTGTGTAAAATTTGAAAATTTAACGCTTCTTTATCTTTTAGAATGAATTTGGAACCAATGAAAAGAAATTCAACTTTTGAAAAAGAATAAGGGTAATGTCTCATGTTTTTATTTTCAGGTGAAACATTGTGATATCTTACTTTAGTACATTGTAGTTCAAACCTGGAATTTGTAGATTCTTTATTTACTGACAATGCTTTGGGACTTGTTGTTGGGATCACCTACTGAGTACCTTTTTGTGCTCATGCCTATCTTTTACCATTTTAGTTGCAGGTTCCTCGTGTTCAGGTTTTTCTGGTTTGAGTCGCTCAGTGATGGAGCGACACTGGTGTTTAGTTGGGTAGTGACTGCGAGGTCACATGGAGGTATGGTTTTTGTATAGTTTTGTTTCGGTTGTTAGTGTTGTCTGTTTTTCTCTTACAGATCCTGGTTTGTTTGGGCTAAATCGTTCCCAACGATTAAAACTTGATGCCCGACACTAGTTTCCATCCCGGGGGATCGAGAACGCCCCTCGGGACTTGCCGCAGACCGGCTCGGGTGACCGGTTCAGGTTCGACTCGGGCTGGTTCGTGACAAAATGGTATCAGAGGAGGTTCTTGTTATTTGGGTTGTCCGATAGGTGGAGATTTGGACTGTTGGGACTCGAGAGGTAGGTATGGGAAGGACGTCATGAACCCTCGCCCATTCCGCACCTTGAGTCGCCAGGGGTAGTCTGGGAATTGTGTCCTTGTCTCTTTCTGGTTTGTCTTGGATTGAGAGATGACAACGGAGGCAAGCCGACGTTACGTTGTGATTTCACATGGAGTAGTGACCCATGTGGAACCTGAGTGCACGGTTTGAATTCCTCCTAGTGGTCGACGCTTACTTGGGACATGGCTCACTACCATGTCACCAAGTTGAGCGTGACTACTAGTCCCTCACTCCAGTGGTTGATGCAAATTTGGGTGCCGCTTTTCGTTTTGGTCGGTGTAAGTATGTTGTTGGAAATGAAAAAGGGTTTATGAAAAATAATTGGACTGGTTTTTTTAAAAGACTTTAAATGTATGAAATGGGTTTTAAAACTGAAATCTCTTGAATTTCAAATTCGTTATTGCTTGGAATTGGCTAAGAATGGTTTGGAGTTGAAACCTCAGGTCCTCTTTATGGACATTTTCACATGTGTGAGAATGCATGGAAAGTGCGTGTTGGTGCGAGTATGAAAGGAAAGTGGATGAAGACATGTGAACGGTTCATGGGATTACCTGGGTGTGTATTTGAAATTAAAGGCTTGACCTTATTTTTTAAATTGGTTTTAAAGGGGAAATGGTTTTGGAATGTTTTTGGAGTGAAAGTGGATTGGTATTTGGAAAGTGGTCTTGAAAAGGGTGGTTTTGAAATCTAAAATAAAAAGGGGTTTTTGAAAAGGGAAATTTGGGTAGTGTTTGAAATTGTTTAGTTCTGAGCTGGTTGTTTTGGACCAGGATGTTACTTTTAATCATGCTCTGATTTGATATTGGTCTTGGCCTTGTGTTATATATGTCGCTTAGGAAATGCCGCCCAGAAAAGTCTCTGAGGATTCTGATAAGTCATTCCCAGTTTTTGGTCCTCCCCAGACATTTCCTATTCTCCATGGTGATCGGGGTCCATTAGAGGCAGTGGAATGGCTCGAGGAAGTGGTGTGTATCTTTAGAACATTGGGAACTCCCGATAATGTTAAGGTTCGTGCAATTATGGAGTTGTTAGAGGGTCCAGCTCTGGACTGGTGGAAGAGGGTTACCCCATCGTCAACGCAAGTTGTAATGACGTGGGATGTCTTTAAAATCGTTTTCATCCAGTGGTTTGTACCTGAGGAAGTGAAGTTGGAGAAAAAGAGAGAGCTTGTGCATATTCAACAAGGCCAATGCACGGTGAAGGCATATGTTGACCATTTCGGGGAACTGATTTCCTTTTCTCCAGAGGTAGCGTCGCATGAGCTCATGAAGGGATCTCTTTTCAATGGGGGTCTTCGTCCAGAGATCAAGGAGCGAGTCCTCCCTTCTAAAGACCATTGTTTCGAGAAGCTGGTGGAGGAAGCATTTTTTGCTGAGTTGGTTTCCGGAACACAGTTGGTTAGTACTCCAGCATCCCCGGTTGTTCATAAGAGTTCCCCCTCTGGTGTGGAAAATACGCCAGAGATACCTTTTCCTAAAGAGTTATCCCCTTTGGTCTCAGCTTCTAGTTCATCAGATCATTCAATGGTATGCTATCAGTGTGGTCGTTTCGGACATTTAAAGCCGTCTTGTCGCAACCCTCCAAAGACGTGTCATCGCTGCGGCTGTTTGGGTCATCTGGAGAAGTTTTGAAAGAAGCGTCGCTTGAAGAGGACGCTGTGATTGGAGAATTTCAGTACCTGACTGTGAGGCAGGAGAAGCTTCAACCATCCGAGCCCCAACCACAGGTCTTGGGGTGAAGCTCACGCACATTCAGGAGTTCCTAGGGCTGTGAAGCTTTGGTCCAGGTTTTTTGTTCCTTGTTGATGGTGGAACAATTAAAAAATTTTCATATTTGTTTCTTTGTTATTAAAGTGTTAACATCATTTTAAGCGCATTGTTTTTTCTATAAAGTAATGATGGACTTGTTCAATTATAATCCAAGCAGTCTGGTTTGTGTGGATGTGATTTTCTGAATCGTGTGTCTTTCTTAAAAGTGTGTTTGACCCTTCAGTGAGTTGACCTTGGTTTAGCAATGATCATCCGATGTGGTTTTGTTTCGTGGATTTCAGTGGGTCATGTTTCCGACTCGATGTCTAGGTTAAGTCTTTTCATGGGTTTCCCCTAGTATTGAAGGTTGTTGGCTTTGGTCAAGGGTTCAATGTTTCGACAGAAGTGTTGTTTTAACCGGGCTATAAGAGTTGGTTTTAACCGGTTGGGAGTTCCCGCGTCGACCCCCCCTATCCTAGAGTTGTCTATTTAGATGGTTAATTTTTCTGCACAAGTTGAGTTCTTGTGGTGGGGAGAACCCCTTCGTGTTATCCCCTCAACCTCGGACTTCCGTTTCCTTGTGAATCGGTCAGGTGTGACCTGTGTAGAGTAAGGTCATCCCGAGATTCTTAGTTCTCTTCGGTTACTTTAGTTCAATTTGGGCATGGACTTGAATCTTGACTGACTTTTGTCTTAGTGACTTTATGGGGGAAAAAAGTGTCTGTGGTGGGGAGAATTGTCACACCCCGACCGTAGATGTCCTTATTTTCACTTCTTTCATGGTCCCAGTTTAATTTTTTTTCAATGTTTAATTATGTTGGCAGGTTTCGCATCGGTGCGTAGTTACCGCATCGTTAGCGGTGACCGTGTGTTCGGCCCGGGTAACCGTGTGTCCTCCCGACGTTTTAAATATTAAATTTTTATGTTGATATTTTATTATTATTACATTTTAAATTGTTGTTGTTATTTTTGAAGTTATTTTTGTTTATTGTATATATATCTACATACATGTTTATATATGTGTATATATATATGTGTGTATATATATGTATATATATATATATATGTTTATATGAGTTTATATAGAAGTGTAGATGTTTATATGTGTATATATATATGTGTGTTTGTATATGTTTAAATATATGTATATATGTCTATATATGTGTGGGCGTGTGCGCGCGCGCGCGCACGCGCACGTTTATTTTCAAATGGTTTTAATATTCTAAATTTTTGATTAAAAATAATTATTATTGTAATTTTCTAATTATTCCTATTATTATTATTATTATTATTATTTTTATAAAGTTTTATTTCTATGATGTTTTATTTTTATTATTAAGGTTTGATTTTTATTTATTTACTTATTCAATCTTATTATTATTATTATTATTATTATTATTATTTTTATTTTTATTATGTTGTTGTTATTATATATGTATATATATATATATATATATATATATATATTTAACAAAACCCTACCCTCTACCCAGCCGCCGCACCCCTCCCCTTCCCCGTACTCTCCCTCTCCCTTTCTCCCTCCCTCTGCGCACCAGCACACCCCGACGACCCCCCCGCTCCGTCCCGGCCCCAGCTTCCCGCCGCCTTGCCCCTGCCTCCTCCGCCAGCCCAACCGCTGGCCTCCCCACCCTCCGGTGTCGTTCCCTCGCACAGCACCCTCGGACCCCCGCTGAACCCGGCCTCCGCGCGACCTCCGGACACCGCCTCCGGTGACCGCGGCCCACTCCCGGCCTTGCGCGACCACTAGCGCCGACCCCGCTCCCGACCGCCCCTTCCGCTCCCGCGCCGGCGTCCGGTGCCCACTCCCGTAACCCCCTCCCTCTACCGCGTCCGACCCCCCTGTCCCGGCGGCAACACCCCCTGTCCGGCGACCTCCTGTCCGGCGGTGACCCCCCCCTATCCGACGACGACCCCCCTATCCGGCGACCTGTCCGGTGGACCTTCCCCTTCAGACGAGCCCCTCCGAAATCTTCCCCATACGTCTAGCCCGGCTCCCTCCAGCCTTGTTCCAGCCTTCCACACCTCCGACGACCCACCTACCGCTGGCCGCACTCTTCGGTGATCCACCGCTCCGGCCAGCGGCCTCTGGCCTCCCCGTCGGTGTTCCCCAGCCCTGCCGTCACCCCGCTCCGCTCCGGTACCACCCTGTCGGCATCCCACGACCCTTTCCGGTGCTCTGGTCGGCTCCGCCACACCTTCGTCTAGCCGCATACCGGATTTCCGCGGCCCGACTAGCCGCCGCCACCTTGCGACGGCCTGCGGCGCACCCGGTAATCGGTGTGCGACCCCCGACGGTCTCCCTGCAAGTGTTAGCCTTCTCTTTTGACTAGCGCGCGACCCCATGTGTCGAGCGCGTCTCTGCGCCAAGGTAAGTTTTGTGTCGTTATTTATTTATTTATTATTTATGTTATTTTTATATCGTGTTTGGTTGTTTGGGTTGTGTGGTGTTGTTGCAGCACGTTGGCGGAATAATTCCGCAACGCTGAGGTTTTCATCTTGTGTGCGCGTATGCGCCTGCGCGAGTTGTTTTGCGTCATCGAGTTCAGTTTGCGAATCGAGGCGAGGTTTGTTTTGTTTCTTACATAAATTATTTTATATCAACATTTATATATATGTATATATATATGTATGTATATATATACGTTGTCTTTTGCGTTCTCTTTCTTTTGAACTATTTTGAATCGGTGTTTACGTGTTTTAGTCATTCTACTCCTGTTGCAGCGTGTCGCGAGGTACATTCGTGTTATCGAATTTTCCCACTTGCATTTTCTAGTGTGCAAGTGTGAGGCGTGTCGTGTCATCACAAACTAGCTGCAAGTCAAGGTAGGTCTCCCACTACACTCGCCTTTAAATTTAGAAATTTATTTATTCCTTGTCATTTCATTGTCTTTCAGTAAATTTAAAGTAGTATTATATAATTATTACTAGAATAGAGACTTGCTGAAATTGGAGACTGTTTATTCCTGCATCGCACTGAAAATATCTTTCTTGGATTTAATTGTGTGGTTTTCTTGTATTGATGCTGAATGAGTACTTTATAAAATGTGCAAGTCATACTGAACTGTGTTGTGAAATGATTTTGGTGTGTGTGAAATAGCAAGTGTATCATTTATAAAAGTGGTGATCTCTTGAAAACATGGATAAATAAAAATCCGTTTGTCCTTTAAACTGGATTTTGGAATTTTTCAGTGGTGGTTTGGTTTTCCTTAAATGAGTTTCTAAGTATGTTTTTCTGGTTTTTAATGTGATGGCCTGTGTCATATATTTTGGAAAATCTTTGATATTAAATGGTTTAAATTTAAATGATGTGGCGGCCCGGTTGGCACTTTATTGATTGTTAACTGACTACATATAAATATACGTACTTAAAGTGCCAACCGAGCCGCCACATAAGTACGTATATTTATATGTAGTCAGTTCACAATCAATAAAGTGCCAACCGGGCCGCCACATCATTTAAATTTAAACCATTTAATATCAAAGCTTTTCCAAAATATATGACACAGGCCATCACATTAAAAACCAGAAAAACATACTTAGAAACTCATTTAAGGAAAACCAAACCACCACTGAAAAATTCCAAAATCCAGTTTAAAGGACAAACGGCTTTTCATTTATCCATGTTTTCAAGAGATCACCACTTTTATAAACGATACACTTGCTATTTCACACACACCAAAATCATTTCACAACACAGTTCAGTATGACTTTCACATTTTATAAAGTACTCATTCAGAAAAAATACAAGAAAAGCACACAATTAAATCCAAGAAAGATATGCACAAACAATATTCCTATTTTTGTAAAGAAATAAAAATATAAAACCAAAGCACCTCATATACGTATTAAAAGATAAAATAATTAATCCTTCAATATATAAAGATCAAATTTAGTTTTTTCAATTTGAGCAGTGTCTAAAGGCTTAGTAAATATGTCAGTTAGCTGATTTTCAGTAAGGATAAATTCTCAAAAAATATCACCTTTATTTACATGATCTCAAATAAAATTAAATCCATGATCAATATGATTTGTTCTTTAATTATGTAAGGGATTTTTTGAAATAAAATTTACAAAAGTATTATCATAATAAGTAGGAAATTTATCAAGATAAATACCAAAAATCACACAATGTTTGTTTAACATATAATATTTTATCACAAATATTAATAGTAGAGATATAATCAAATTATAAAATAGATAAATAAAGATCTAGTTTCTTCTTGTAATATCGATAAATTAATCTTTTTCTAAGAAAATGACATATACTAGATGTGTTTTTTTGATCATTTATACAACCTCTAAAATCATATCTAGAATAAGATATTAAATAAAAAATGTTACATTTAGGATAAAAACAAGAGCAAAAAGTTCATTTAATATATATTATTATTATTTTTACTATTTTAACATGAATCACATTAGGACTAGATTGAAATATAGCACATAAATAAGCACTAAACATGTTATTAGGTCTAGATATAGTTAAATAAAGAAAGATACCTATCATGCCTATATAAACATTGATATCAAATGATTTACGAGATGTATCAACATCTAATTTATAACTAGTACCCATATTATTTTTTTCATATATTTAGAAGAATCAAGATGAAACCTTTTAACCAAATATTTAGTATACTTAGATTGATTAAGAAAAATACCATCTTTCCTTTGAAAAATTTGAAGTGAAAGAAAGAACATTAATTTTCCCATTAAAATCATATCAAACTCAGAAGACATCAAATTAAAAAAAATCATTATAAATAATTTCACTAGATGAACCAAATAATATATAATTAACATAGATTTTTACAATCAAAATTGTTGGGCATGTATTGTCTCAACAATAATCTATAAATCTCATTGATTTTGATACTCACAAATACCCTTATTTGTTTTACTAATGATATTACTTTAATTGTATTTTAGGAAATTAATATTCATTGAAATATTTATTTTGGAATTATATTCAATATTTTAATTCACAAGGAATATTAATTAAAGTGTTCGTAACATGTTTTAGTGTATTATGGAAACACTATTCAAGCCATATATTGATAAAAATAATATAAGTAATGAACCCTATGCATTGAAAAATGTGTAAGGAATAAACCCTATGCTTAGAACAAAATATAAGGAATGAAACCTATATTCATAACAGTACGTATAGATCATGAACCCTATGTTATCAGAAAAGTATGATTAAAGAACCTTACATTATGATAGAACCTTATGTTTGTTAAGAGAAGAAGGTATAGTTAAGGAACCCTATGTATGTAAGGAAACCTACACTTGAGAGACAAACATATGGATCATAAAACACAATTTTATGATAAAAATCAAATTTTCAACCTTAAATTTAGAAAATGAATGCTACATAGTTGGACCCTACATTTCGTATTTTGTCATTTTATAAAGGAACCCTATATTTGACTATTAAATGTTAGAGATTTAAACTCGGGATTTTAACCGAGATTTCTAAAATGGTCTTGACAGAATTATAGGATAATTAGAGGATTGTTTACGATGGATTAAAATATCATTATGATCGATTCAATGAACCATATTCAGTGGAGAAAATCACTCCTATTATTAAGGAAAGTTAAGACTCCCCTATACTATTTTTGAATTTGAATATCTGTGATCTAGTAGGTGATTTTCTTGGATCTGTTCAACTAAAATAAATATATTTATATGAATGGAGTATTTTAAAATCTAATGTTTGATACAACTTTCATACATGTGACTATATACTTGTGAATATATTTTACAGATCTTCCGCAACAAATGATTGACTCTATTATTTGTAGAAGAGGCTAGACTTTGGTAACATACATATTTCAACCTTGTACTCTATAAGATTACTAATGCTGATATTTTTTTCTATTATTATTGAAGATAATTTGAAACCGAGATCACTTTAGAACTTTTATTTTTTGAAGACTTTCATTTCTGAAGTAGAAGATCCATCTACTATCAATTTCTGCTACTATAATTGTGAAGTTCAACCCAAACTATGAAAAATTCAAATCTATTTTCATTTATTGGAGTATCAATTGATCATACTCAGTTGTGGTTTAAATATCAGATTCTTTTTCTAAGCTATGGATAATAGGCTCCTTGTAAAATAACCATAAGGTTTTGTTTAGCCATGTTGTAAAGGACTCAACTACTGGAACTCAGTTATGGATTTGAGGTCTTGTGATAAGATGACCATTCTAGTGAAATTAACCAAGATCACAAATAGAGTGTTGGTGGAGTGGACAAGTGGATCTTTGTACCCCTAACTACTATGAAATTGATGCATTTATTATTTATTTTTATACACTACTCACATTTCTTACAGAAGAAAACACTGCAAATTTTTATAAATCGGTAAATGATTTACAAACCAGAATCTTCCAAGGTTTTTTTGAAAAGACAAAATTTACCCCCTCTTGTGTTATGTTTGTATTATCCTGATCTAATAATTGGTATTAAAGGAGGGATTTTGGGATAAATCTATAGTGTAACGACCCAGAACTCTATCAAATAATCTCCTTATTATGTTTATTTCATCTAGTATAGGTCACATATAATCACTTATAGAACATAATACAACTTTATAAATAAATAATGAATGAAAGAAGATGCATTTCTATATGTTAAGGAACTAATACTGATGAAATAATAACTTTCCATTAGGAATACTAATATGAACCTTATGAATAGTAATTTGGATTATTGAATAGAAACATCACCCATGAAATTATAAATAAAATTTAGTAATCTCATAAGTGAATGTATGATAAAATTATATCATAGTAAAAGTAAGTGAATATTTTTAAAAAATAATATTTAAGTGTTGGTATTTTTATAAGTCATAAATATTTAATTAAAATTTTATAATTAATAAAATTATTTAAAAAAAAAGTTTATTTTTATAAAATGGATTAATAAATAAATATTTTGTTGTCTTATTATTTTTGGATAATTTTATGAGACCTTAGTTAAATTTTGAAAGTATAATAAAATCAGTTTTAAATTTAAAGTCTGTATTTTTCATGTAAATAATGATTTTATTAAAAAATTAAATTTAACATATTTAGGAAATTATTTTGATAAAATTGAGTCTGTTTTTTAATTCTACGCATTGAAAAATGGTAATGGGTAATTTTTGGGATTTCTCTAAAATACTTGATTTTTTAATCAATAGTAAAATATGGTAATTTACACTATAAATACATTATAAGAAAAATAAACTATTACTTGAGTCATGGATGTTGTAATCACCCTTGGTTAGAAATCACATTCTGTATTACTATATTTATTCATAAGAATTAATACTATTGGTTGTCTTGAAAAAAATAATAATATAATGAATAGAATAATGAGAAATGATACCTCTCCTCCACTATAAAAACCACCCCACCCCCTCTTATACTTACTCCTCTATAAGCCTTTCATCTTGTCAAATTTCTTCCCAAATCCTCTTCCCTAATCTATCCCCACATCTAGGATCTATTGGTCTTTCCAAAAGACCAAAACCCCTTCCCTTAAGGAGGTTCTCAAGGAGGTTAATTCAAGAGGTCAATCCTCTTCCTATTTCATTTAATTTCATTTAAAATTATTTTATTTTATTATTATCTTCTCACCTCATCTATCCAAATTATAATGATAAATATAGTATCATATATATATACTATAATGATATCATGTTAATGCATGATCCATCATAAATATCCTTACTCTCTCTTTTATTTAAAAAAACCATCGTTCAAGAGGTGCTGATTTACGACGTTTGTGGACGACGAACTTTCATTCTTAAATTTATCCTTCAAGGCTGGTCATGAAACCATTTTTATGGTTCAAAAAAATTATAAAATATTTATTATATCTTCCTTAAGTTTATGGAACCATTTTATATACATGATATTAAATAATAGAACAAAACTAGTTCGTTGTGATCGAAAAACTGCTAAAATTAAGCTAAATTATTATCATTAATATGTTATCTAATGATTCATCATCATTTATAGAAAATAATAATAAATAAAACCAATTAAACTTCTATTTGTTCATTAATAAAATTAAATTACAATTTTGGATAATTATACCCATTTTACATGAACTCCGTTACTTATAATCCAGAAAACCAATCATGAAATCAAGGAAATACACTCTGATGGGAAAACGTTCCATCTTATAACTTATCAATAAGGACATAAATGAACTTAATAAAACTATAGTGAATAAAATATAAGTATATAAGGTTATTAATTAATTTAAATTTATTATCTAGGATTTTAAGGTCAAGTGTAGAACACATTCAGACATAATGTAAGAGTTTTCAACCCGAACCTCTATTTTCTTTTGGGTTACTATTTTTCTCTATTTTCAACAATTATTATTATTTAATCCTCATAAATTCTATGTGAATTTTCTATATATATATATACCAATCATAATATTTCTTTATTTTATAATAATTTACATGTTTTAAAAGGATCTTTCTCAAATTCCTCCCGATAAACAACCCGATTCAAGGGAACTTCTCAAATTAGTACCTATTATAAAGTGAACTATGTAATATATTTTAGGAAACCATTATTTTTATAAAATAACTCATTTTATTATAAAAAAACTATATTTTTTCAATTCTAGTTTATTATAAATATTTCTTCAAAATAACTCTTCTTTGAAAAATAAAAGATTATTTCTCTCAAGTATTACTCGATGATTTTATAAGAGTATTTCCATATATTTCAGAACTCTTTTTGATTATTATGTATAATTGGGAATAATATTTTATGATATCATCTACCATATTTTATTTAATGGTTTATGATTAATTTGACTATGGATGTGAAATCTTGATACCATTCACCATATTACTCTTAATAGTTAGTGTTTATATTTACTGATTGGGGAAATTTATTTACATTTCACATGTTAATTAAAATATGAATTTATATGTTGATTATATTTATCCCCTTTCATACAAGGAATTAATTGGAGTTATTAAGTTATTTATGGGAACCTCTATATCCCATCTATGAATCGGTAGGTCTCATGAGACAAACTAGCCTAGGTTTTACCCATTATGTATTGTGTCTTGGCTCAGGCCTTGATGTTATGATTATGATGTTAGACATTATAAATTACCTCAGAATGAAACTAGTAATTTATAGTCCATGAGAATATTCAACTTGTATAATATACATTGTTATGTTTTATTATGGAATTATTTAATCCGCTTTTATTCCTTCCATATTATGCTTAATTTTTTTAAAGACACATGTTTTCAGTTATTCATCATGTATAATGGTTATGTTTATGATAACTTCTATTGTATTTCTCAACTTTACTAAGAATATGAGATCAACCATTTATTATTTATTATTTTTCCATAGTATGTGAAGAATTATATTATGAATTACTTGTAGGTATAATCTAGGAGTTGTGGATGTTTTTAAAGGAATTTCTATATTGTTTTTACTTACAAGTTGTAATACTGAACTTATGTATGTATCTAGTTTTCCAAAGCTACTAAAATATTTGGTCCTTTAGGATGCATCTTCCTTGTTTATATTCCAATGTATTAATATAAGGAACTGGATCTAGGTTACTGGGGTCAGGTTCTTACAGTTGGTATAAAAGTAAGTTTAGTAGAATCCTTGGAAACTAGATTTAGAAAACATAGATTAGGGAGGAAAACCCTAAGATGGACTTTGAGGATAAGTATACAGGAACATCCAATAATTTTGGTAAGGTATATATCATGTGAATATTACTAGAAAATACATCCCTATATGGATACTACAAGGAGACGTGGTTCTTGAATAGACATACCTAGGAGTGAAAAATATGACAAAGTGTTCCGAACCTGACTTGGGGTATCCTGGTACCTGATAATGGGCCTTACTGCACACCTAGTTTGACACTAATGGGTCACATGCTTATGATAATTAATATTTTATTTAAAAACCATTATAAATGATTTAATTTTAAATATGTAACCAAATAAACCATGCTTATGATTATCAGATTAGACATGCATAGGATTTCAATTTATGTTAAGTATTTTACTAGTTCAACATTATACATTATGATTTATAACCTAATTTAGTTTATTCCATTATTTAGAAATGGTACTTAGTGGAAGTAATGGAAACCACATGAATGCATGTATCCTATATAGTGATTTTCATCCTATGCAAGATAATAATATTGGTTCTGGATTTGTGACTAGTGATGAGAAACATATAACTATACTGGGATAACTGGATCATGTTATGAAGAAAAACCTTACCCGTATGGAGAATCCTAAACCACAACATGGAGGAGAAATGTTAAACTAATTTACATGAAAACAACCTACATCATTCAATGGGACTAAAAAACCATTTATAGATAAGAAGTGGATAATTTCCCCAGAGAAGATATTTTTCTCTTTGGGAAGTAATGAAAGATAGAAGATTTTCATGACAGTTTATCTTCTATAAATAGATACAGATCAATGGTGATCACTAATTCAAAACACAGATTATGATAAAGAGATTGAAAATATGGAATAAATGGATTTTAAGTTACTTTTCCTAGAAAAATATTTTCCTCACAAACAATGAGCGGATATGGGGAAGCAATTGTTGAGTCTGAGACAGAAAGAGGATGGAAATGTTAAAAAGTATGAATCCAACATTAAAAGGTTAAAAAGTAATTCCATAGACTACATACATAATATAAGGATGAATATTTATTGATTATTTGATGGTTTAAAACCATTCCTCTGAAGGGCACTGGTTTCCAAAACATTCTCATCATATGAAGATATAGTCTCATGTGAAATAATGTTAGAAAAAGAATTCTCTAAGTCTTATAACCTTAAAGGAATGTAATAGAATAAGAGGGACACATAACACTCTGGAAAATAAAATAAGGAAAAAGGGAATAAGGGAAGAGTTGATTTTCGATCCTACAATAATTTTGTGAAGAAACACCCTGGTACTTTCCTAAAGGGTATGGGTGTTTTTACAAGTGTGGAGGAAAAGGCCACCAAGATCATGATTTTAAGGGAATAAAAGAAGCTACCAATGTTTAATTATATAATTACAAAGATATGGGGAATTATGCAAATTATTGTCCTAATTTTCAAGGAAAATTTATCCAAAGAAGTCCATGGGAGTAGGGCCAAGCTTATGTGATCAGAAAAACTGAGGTTGAAATTACCAAAGATGCGGTGAAAGGTAGTTTAATCATTTACTCAAATATAGCCAATGATTTATTTGATTCTGGATCATCATATTCTTTTTTATCTTCCCAGTTTTCCAAGAAAATTATAAATTTCTAATTTCATTTAATAAAGGAGTTATCATTAAAAACTCTTAAGGGGAGAATCATGGTAACAAAGATATGCCGATCAATCCCACTTATGATACATAAATGTGCTTTAGTTTCTGACCTTATCACCATAACCATGATTTAATTTTATATAATCCTCTATACTGACTGGCTTTCAAATTATGATGTGAAAATATATTGCAAGAAGAAGGAAGTTACAATTTTTGAGAATGATGTAGAATCCCATATCTTTAGAGTAGAAACATCATCATCTAATTCTTATATAGATCCACCACTAGTAGATCTACTGAATCAAGTTCCTAAAGATGATGAGAACAAAATATCTATGGGTGAGAAAAGAAATATTCAAATTGAGTATGTACCTATTGTTTAAGAATATATCAATGTATTTCAATAATATTTACCTGGATATCCTCTAGAGAGGGAAATTGAGTTTTCTGTTGATTCAATTCCTAGTGCAAGGCCTATATCGAAGTCTCATTATATAATGGACACTATGGATTTAATAGAACTGAATAAACAACTAGATTAATTTAGAAATAAAAGATTTATTCACCCTAGTGTTTCTCCATGGGGAGCTCTTGTTCTATTAATTAAAAAGAAATATGTATCTACGAGGCTATGCATTAACTAGTGGGAGATCAATGCTATTAAGATAAAGAACAAGTACACTCTTCCTCTCATTGATGATTTATTTGATCAAATTCATAGAGCCCAATATTTTTTGAAGATTTAACTTTGATATGGATATCATCAGTTGTGTGTGAGGAAGGAAGATATTACAAAGACATCATTTTGAACGAGGTATGGGAATTACGAGTTTACAATAATGACTTTTGGAATGACTAATACACCCTATATTTTCATGGATCTAATGAATAGAGTTTTCAAGGAATATATTGATGAATTTTTTATGGTATGTTTTGATGATATCTTATTATACTCTAAAATCTATGAAGATCATGATAATCACTTGAGAATTATTCTGAAAACTCTTATAAAAAATGAGTTATATAGGAAGTTTATCAAGTGTGAATTCTATATTAAAAGAGTTTCTTTTCTTGGACCTATTTTGTGCAAGGATGAAATCATAGTTGATCTGTCGAAGACAAAGGCAGTTCCAAAATGCATACTCTATAAAACATAACTAAGGTACATAGTTTTATTGGTTTATCTAGTTATTATTAGCGTTTCATTCAGTACTTTTCCTAATTATCCAACCCATTATCCAAGACGTAAGGGGGTTATGTTAGAATGGTAAAATAGTGTGAAGAATTTTTTTAAGAATTTAATAGTATATTAGTGAATGATACGATCCTAACACTACCATTGGGAAGTGGCGGATTTTTTATTTATAGTGATGCATCAAAGAGAGGACTTGGTTGTGTCCTTATGCAGAATGATAGGGTTATTTTCTATGCATCAAGACAATTAAAATCTCATGAACAAAACGGTCCAACTCATGATCTTAAGTTAGAAGCTGTAATATTTGCTATAAAGATATAGAGACACTATATATCTTTGGAGAAAGATTTGAGATATATACAGATCACAATAACTTGAAATATATCTTATCATAGAAAGAACTAAATATGATGAAAAATTGATGGATCGAGCTACTCAAGGATTATGATTGTTCAATACACTATCACATAGGAAAGGAAAATAAGGTAGCTAATGCATTGAGCAGGAATGATCATGGATTTCTAAACAAAATGAGGATTTCCTAGGACCCCATGTACATAGATCTAGAAAAGATGGATATGAGAATTATCAAATAAGTTGAAACATCATTAATTTTTTCAATTGGTTTCCCAACCATCTTTATTGGAAAGGATTAAAATTTCTCAGTCTGATGATGAGAACGTTTAAAAGAAAATTAAATGTGTGGGTGATAAGAAGTTGGATGACTTCATGTGCAAGGATGGAAATATAAATTTGGGAAGAGGGTTTGTGTTCCCTATATACCTGAGCTAAAAAGGGATTTGATAGATGATGCCCATAGTTATAATTTCTCTATTCACCCTGATAGCACTAAGATGTATAGAGGTTTGAAGGAACATTTCTGGTGGGATAACATGAAGAGGGAAATTGATGATTTTGTATCAAGATGTTTAGTCTATCAACAAGTGAAGGATGAAAGAAAAAATCCTAGAAATGTCATGAAAACTATTTCTATTACTACATGGAAATGGGATGAAATCACTATGGATTTTTTACTGGATTACAAAGAACTCCATGAAGGAATAATTCAATATGGGTGATTGTTGACTAAATTACCAAATCTACACTTTTCCTCGCTATAAGGGAAAATTTTATGTTGGAGTTACTTAAAAGGATATATATTAATAAAGTTGTAAGACTTTATGTATAACCTATATCAATTATTTCTAATCATGATCCATGATTTAGATATTATTTTTGGAAAAGTATCCAAAAATATTTGGATACTAAGCTTCATTTGAGTACTTCTTTTCACCCTCAAACTGATGGGCAGTCAGAAAGGACAATCCAGACATTAGAAGACATGTTGAGATCATGCTCTCTTGATTTTCAAGGTTTGTGTGATTAGTATTTACCTTTAGTAGAGTTTTCTTACAGAAATAACTTCCATTCTAGTATTAAAATGACACCATATGAAGCATTGTATGGAAATAAATATTATACACCAACATGTTGGGATGAAATTGTTGAAAGGAAGCTTATAGAACCAAAGATGGTGGAGGAAACAATAGCAATGGTAAAGACCGTTCAAACCCATATCAAAGTAGCTCAAAGTAGGAAAAAGAGGTATGCCAATAATCAATGTAATGATTTGTAATATCAAGTGGGAGATCATGTTTTCTTGAAGGTATCTCCATGGAAGGGTGTTATAGGATTTGGGAAGAAAGGGAAACTAAGCCAAAGGTACATTGTTCCTTTTTAAATTCTAGAGAGAATTAGAGCTGTAGCTTATCGTTTTGAGATTCCACCCATCCTTTTTAAAGTACACAATGTGTTCTATGTCTCATTGTTAAGGAAGTACATGCCAGACCCAACACATGTACTCACTTATGAAGGAATAATATTATAACCTAACTTATATTACTGTGAAGAGCCTATCCAGATTCTGGACTGTAAAGAATAAGTGTCGAGGAATCAGATGATTCAAATGGTAAAGGTAATTTGGAAAAATCAAAAAAATATAGTGATAAAGTGGGATCCTGAGGATCTTATGATGAAGAACTACCCAAATATTTTTATGAGGTAAGAATCTGGAAATTTTGAGGAAAAAATTTTTGTAGGAGGGGAGAATGTAACAACCCATAACTTTACCAATGAATCTCCCTTCTTATGTTTATTTCATATTTTATAGGTCATGTATAATTACTTATAGAACATAATTCAAACATTATAAATGAATAACGAATGAAATAAGATGTATTTCTAGACGTTAAGAAACTTATACCGATGAAATAGTAACTTGACCTTAGGAATAGCAATAAGACACTTATGAACAGTAAATCTACCTAAAGAATGATAACATCACCCATTAAAGTATAAATAAACTTTAGGCATCTCATAAGTGAAAGTATGATATAATCATATCATAGTAAAAGTAAGTGAATATTCTAAAAAAATTAATATTTATGTGTTGGTGTTTTTTTAAGTCATAAATATTTAATTAATATTATATAAATACTAAAATTATTTAAAATAAAATTAATTTTCATAAATTGGATTCATAAATAAATATTTTTTTGTCTTGTGATTTTAGGTCAATTTTATGAGAACTTAGTTAATTTTTGAAAGTGTAATAAAATCAGTTTTAAATTTAAAATCTGTATTTTTCATGTAAATATTTATTTTAATTAAAAATTAAATTTTACATATTTAGAAAATTATTTTGATAAAATGCAGTCTATTTTTGAATTCTACATATCAAAAAATGGTTATGGTGAATTTTTTGGTTTTTTCTAAAATACATGATTTTTTAGTGAATAGTAAAATACAGTAATTTATAGTATAAATACATTATAAGATAAGTAAACTATTCCTTGAGTCATGGATGATGTAAGAAACCTTAGTTCAAACTCACATGCACTTCACCCCTTCTTCTATTCACTCCTCTAGGCCTTGAAGCTAGTCAAAGTTCTACCCAAATCCCCTTTCCTAGTCTCTCCCCATTCTAAGGAGATCTTGGTCTTACAAAAGACCAAAACCCCCTCCCTTAAGGTGTTTATCAGGGGGGTTAATTCAAGAGTTAAACCCTTTTCCTATTTCATTTAATTTCATTTCAAATTATTTTATTTTATTATTATCTCCTCACCTACTTTGTCCAAATGGTCATGATAAATCTAGTATCATCTATATACTGAAATGATATCATGTTAATGGATGATCCATCATCAATATCCTTACTCTCTCCCTTTTATTTTAAAAACAAAATCATCATCTGAGAGGTGCTGATTTACAACCTTCATGGATAATGAACATTCGTTCTTAAATTTCTCCTTCAAGGATAGTCATGATGTCATTTTTATAGTTGAACTATATTATAAAATATGTATTATATATCATGTAATGTTCTATAACCATTGTATATACATGATAATAAATAATAGAACAAAACTAGTTCGTTGTGATAAAAAAACTGCTAAAATTAAGATAAATGATTATCATTAATATTTTTTCTAATTATTCATCCTCATTTATGGAAGCCAAATGATACATAAAACTATTTACACTTATATTTGTTCATTAATAACATGAAATTATATTTCTAGATAATTATACACATTTCACATGAACTCCATTACTTATAATCAAGCAACCCAATCATGAAATCAAGGATAAAAACACTACAAAATGATGAAATTCAATCTTATAACTTATCAATAAGGACATAAATGAACTTAATAAAAATATAGTGAATAAAATATATGCAGATAAGGTTATGAACTAATTAATTAATGGATTTAATTTGATTATCCAGGACATTAAGGTCAAGTTCATAAATCATTCAGACATAAGGTAAGGGTTTTCTACCTGAACCTCCATTTTCTTTCAGGTTACTCTTTTTCTCTATTTACACCAATGAAATTATTAATTATTATTATTTACTCCTAATATTTTTTGTGGTAATGTTCTATATATATGTACCAATAAGAATCCTTTTTTATTTTATGGGTAGTTACATGTTTTAAAAGGATATTTCTCAAATTCTTTTTGAAAAACAACCCAATTCAAGGGGTCTTCTCAAATTTTTACCTATTTTCAAGTTCGCATGTTAGTGACATGCCTACTCGATGCTAGTCACCAGACCCTGGCCTATTGGAGGTGGGCTTGGGGAGTCAAGGCATGGGCCCCACTAGGACGGGTCGTGACAGAGTGGTATCAGAGGTGGTCGGTTCTACCTTAGGACCAAGAGTATGTGAGTTTGGTTGGGATCAACAATGTTGAGTGTTTCGAGTTCGACTTTCAGGCCAGAGACTCCAGTGTTGGTGTGACGGCTGACGTATCCATACACCAGGACTCTGTTAACATGCTTTTCGACCTAGTTCACGAAAACACTGGTTGCGGGGAAATAAAAAGGTATATGCATCATATAAGAATGGGTTGTGTCTTCCATATCCTTGGTGTCAGCTATCCAGATATACTCATTGACCATGACACATCTTGTTTCTTTACAGGATGCCTCCGCAATGTGTACCTGCTAGGATTCAGCAGCATGATCATGAGGATGACCCCCTCAGTGATGAGGCTTCGATACAGGGACCAGCCCCCCAGGAATTTCCACCAGGTGGTGCACCTGCTATACTGCCAGTGGAGCAGCCAGTGGTACCTACAATACTGACCGTCAAGGAGCACAGGTTTAGCACACTCCATGAGTTTCAGAGATAGATACCCCTCAGGTTCCGAGGCGAGCCCGACCCTCAGGTGGCTGAGGACTGGCTTGAGGCGGTGACCAGAGTTTTCTGTCTAGTGAGGACACCGGTAGACCAGATGGTGGTCCTAGGAGCGAGCCTTCTTCAGGGTTCAGCAGGACGATGGTGGAGTCTGACCACGCAGACTCACGACGAGGAGAATCTTTCATGGATAGAGTTTGAGCGACTCTCCAGGGAGGAGTTCTCTCCGGTTACTCTGAGAGCTGTGCGCATCCAGGAGCTTCTTCAGCTCCAGTAGGGTAGTATGACGGTGGATGACTATTCATCTAGGTTCACTAACCTCGCCAGGTACTCGATGGATATGGTCAGAGATCAGTACTTCAGAGCTCAGACCTTTGAGCGAGGTCTACGGCGTGAAATATGAGATAGTGTCGTGCCTCTATGCATTTCAACTTATGCTGGAGTGCTCGAGCGGGCCTTGGTGATCGAAAGCTTCTTGGCAGAGCAAAGACAGCCGCCGACAGTCAGTAGCAGGCAGACAGGTGCAGAGACACCGGCAGTAGGGAGCCAACATCAGGCACATGGATCTGGACGTGGGAGACGTCATAGGAGGACCCAGGACAGGGGATCGACAGTCCAGGGATTTCAGGCTTGATCCAGTCAGCCTAGGGAGAAGCGATGCTATGCATGTGACGGTAGGGGGAATCTCTCAAGAGATTTCCCGACACGTCGAGCTGCTGACAGGGAAGTGGTGGATGGAACACCAAGGCAGAGGAAGAGAATGGAGCAGGCAGATCCGCTAGGCGGCGGACGTGGCAGAGGAGCAGGGAGAGATGCAGGTGGTGGAAGACGCTTCAACTTACTTCCACCACCACCCCCAGGAGATCCGCACTAGGCTCAGGGAGCTGGGGGACAGGGATGGGGACAGTTGCATGCGGTCGAGGAAAACGACCCAGGGGCTCCAGGGATGATTCGAGGTACAATCTGTGTCTTTTCTACCTTAGCTATCATACTCATAGACACAGGTGCTATTCATTCCTTTATAGCCACATGTCTTATACAAAACCTTGAGATTCCGGTAGAACCGTTGACTCGATCCTTACGCTTGGGGACACCTACGGGAGGAGACTCGATGATCACACACCTTTGCAGACAGTGTGATCTTACCCTTGGAGGTGAGAGTTTCGGTTGGAACCTCTTGGTGGTAGCGTCAAGGCCTTACGACGTCATTCTCGGTATGTATTGGTTATCTTCGGTCCATGTCCAGATTGATTGTTTTAGGCGAAGAGTGCGTTGTGTCCACTGTGATGGAACAAGGTTTTACTTTGTCGGAGAAAAGGAATCCCATGCAGTACAAAATGGGATCATGCATAAGAGGGGGTAGTCGATCACTCATGAGTTGGATATCCTTACCCTCGGAGCAGTAGATGTTGTGAGCTCTCCGTTCCCAGCAGTGGTGGTGGAGTATGAGGGTGTCTTTATGGAAGATGTTCCAGGGTTACCTCCCCACTGAGAAATTTACTTCTGCATCGACTTACACCCCGGGACGACACCGATTTCCTCATCATCTTATCGGATGGCTCTCGCGGAGCTTCGCGAGCTGAGGGTGCAGTTGGAGGATTTACAGAGAAAGGGTTTCGTAAGACCCAGCATCTCACCCTGGGAAGCTCCAGTCTTGTTTTCCAAGAAGGAAGATGGGAGTCTGAGGTTGTGCGTGGATTACCGGTGCCTGAACCAGGTGATGGTGAAGAAAAAATATCCACTGCCAAGGATCGATGACCTCTTCAATCAGCTAAGAGGGGAACAGTGGTTCTCAAAGGTTGACCTTCGATCAGGCTATCACCAGCTACGAGTACGGGAAGAGGATATACCGAAAACAAATTTCAGATGTCTCTACGGTCACTATGAGTACTTGGTGATGCCCTTTGCCGTGACGAACGCCCCCGCAGTGTTCATGGGGTTGATGAACCGGATCTTCCATCCGTACTTGGACCGGTTCGTATTAGTCTTCATCGATGACATCCTTGTGTACTCGGCGTCAGAGGAGGAGCATGCGAGACACCTGTGGATGGTTATGGACGTAATTCGGGAGCACCAGCTTTATGGGAAGCTCTCAAAGTGTCAGTTTTGGATTCGGGAGGTCCACTTTCTGGGACATGTCATCTCAGCAGATGGAGTAGCTGTGGACCCAGCCAAGGTGGAGGCTGTGTTAGCATGAGAGCCACCTCGGAGCCTGACAGAGGTGCGAAGCTTCCTTGGGTTGGTAGGATATTACCGGAGATTTATCCCTGATTTATCCCGGATATCAGCACCGATGACGGCTTTGACAAGGAAGGGTAAACCCTTCGTGTGGACAGAAAGGTGCCAGTAGGCTTTTGAGCAGCTAAGACAGAGTTTGATGAGCGCCCCAGTATTGAGATTACCGGAGGAGGGTGTCGAGTACATAGTTTTCTGCGACGCATCAGGGACCGGGCTCGACTGTGTCCTGATGCAGCGGCATGCAGTGATTGCTTTTGGTTCACGCCATATTAGAACGCATGAACAGAACTATGCGACCAATGATCTTGAGTTAGCAGCGATAGTCTTCGCATTGAAGATGTGGCGACACTACCTTATGGGTGAGCGGTTCATTGCCTACTCTGACCACAAGAGTCTCAAGTACATCTTCTCACAGAAGGATCTGAATCTGAGGCAGAGGCTTTGGCTAGAGTTCCTCTAGAACTATGATTTCAAGATCATCTATAATCCTGGGAAGGGGAACAAGGTGGAAGATGCTCTTAGCAGAAGGTTGAGCTCACAACTGTTGAGTGAGGCGACACAACAATTAGCCACATTACAGTTATCCTTCGTGGATGGAGAGGATACAACTTACCTATAGTCAATGGTTGTCACCCATCCACTCTTACAGTGAGTTAGGTAGGCACAACTTGGGGATGTAGACTGTGTGACCTTACGTGCTCAGTTATCCACAGGACATGCTCCTGATGGATATTTTCAAGGTGGGGAGCACGTACTTCTTTTCAGAGGACACACTGTTGTACCAGTGGAATTATAGGGGGAGGTCCTAAGGGAGTTCCATACATCCCCTTTGGTGGTACATCCCGGAGTGGAAAAGATGTACCAGGACCTCCGACGTCAGTTCTGGTGGTCAGGCATGAAGAAAGCAGTGGCAGAGTTCATTTTCGATGCCTCACATGCTAGCAGGTGAAGGCTGAGCACCAGGTTCCAGCAGGGTTAGATCACCCCCTGGAAGTTCCAGAGTGGAAGTGGGATGGAATATCGATGGACTTCATGATGAGCTTACCACATACGTCAAAGGGGTACGATTCCATCTGGGTGATCGTAGACCGACTCACCAAGTCGGCCCACTTCCAAGCTATCAGGGAGCAGAGTTCCGTAGAGATCTTGGGACGCCTCTACGTACAGGAGGTAGTTCAGATTCATGGTGTCCCCTCAACTATAGTCTCAGACCGAGACGCCCGCTTCACATCCTGGTTGTGGAAGGGATTGCAGGAGGCTTTTGGGAATCACCTGCGCTTGAGCACAACGTTTCATCCCCAGACAGATGGTCAGACGGAGATGACCATTCAGGTTCCGGAGGATATGTTTCAAGCCTGTATCTTAGACTTTTGTCACAGCTGGGAGGACCACCTACCACTGGTGGAGTTTGTGTACAAAAACAAATACCACTCCACGATCAATATGGCACCGTTTGAGGCCTTGTATGGGAGACCCTTCCGGTCACCACTTTGCTGGAATGACCCCAGAGAGTCAACACTCATGGGTCCAGAATTAGTGCGAGCTACTACAGAGATGGTGCAGATCATCTGGGAGCGGATGAAGACTGCACAGAGCCGGCAGAAGTCTTATGCTGATAGGCGACGGAGACCTCTGGAGTTCGAAGAAGGAGACCATGTCTTCCTTCGAGTCTCACCTCGATGAGGGTTGCATAGATTTGTCCGAGGCGGCAAGCTATCTCCGAGGTTCATCGGACCTTTCTAGATCCTGGGCATAGTTGGCGAGGTGGCGTACCACCTGGCTCTACCACCAAAGTTTCATAGGGTACATGATGTCTTCCACGTGTCGCAGCTGAGGAGGTACGTGCATGACCCATCGCACGTCATCGACTGGGGCGAGATGGACACTGAGGATGGAGTGACCTTTGTTGAGTACCCGGTGGAGATCAAGGATCGGCAGGAGAGGATCCTTAGTGGGCGATCGATTCCCTTAATGAGTGTCTGGTGGCAGCACGAGAATCTTCAGGATAGCACGTGGGAGCGGGAGGCCCAGATCCGTGCCCAGTACCCTCATCTTTTTTAATAGCCTTTTTTTTGGCTTTTCGAGGGAATAAAGCCCCAAGGTGGGGAGAATGTAATCTATCAGATTTTCCATTATTATTTTTAAATATTATATGGAATTATTTCGAGACTGAGTGCGAATACGGCACATCATTCCATGGTCCAGTGAGCCCGAAATGGTGGTTTGAACTTTTTTTAGTTAAGTGAGTCGGAACTTGTGCACGGTTGTGGAAGTTTCCAAACGGATTCCCGGATTAAAAATCTGAGCACACTGTTGCGTCCGGGATGACAATTTTACCTAATAATGAGGCTAACCTCGACCGGCGCGGGTCGAGGGAAAAATTTAATTTTCTGACGTCTTAAGTAAAATAAAATAAAATAAATTAACCAGTTTATTTTATTTCATTTAAGGAAACATCCGCTGCAGCATGGAGACGACACAACTGTTTCCTAAATTAATTACACATCATAATAACTTAAAAATGGCAAGTCAACGTTATTAATTCTACCGCGTAATTAAATGACAACATGTTTCCCTTTTTAATGGGTTAAGTAATTGTTGATTGTTGGAAACGTTTGAGAGGAATCTCTGCCAAATCCGCAAGGCGTTAGAGAGAATTCTCAGCGACGAACGACGACAGATCGAGATCGAGGATCGCTGTGCCGACGTTGATGGATCTCGACGACAACGGCAGCGCGACACCTTCATCAACGATCGATCATTTCAAAAGGTAGGGGTTTGTAATTTCAATTTCTTTTCCCCATTTTAGAGTTTAAACGACGAACACGGATCAACCATGAACAAGTTGATCCACGGATTCGTACGTTATTACGGTAGGGTTTTCGTTGGGGTGATTTTGGGGGAAATAATCGATGCTTTTTATTCATGTTGATCTCTTCTCCGTTTAATCCTATTAACGGGAGTGGATCAATGCCGTGGAGAACGATGGTGGAGGTTCATTCCTCATTTTGTTATTTGGATTTCCTCCCCCATTCTTTCTCGCGCATTCTTTGTGTTCTTCACGGGGTGACGAACAACGGATCGTTGCGCATCCGTTCCATGACACAAAGATCCCAAATCGAAGGTTCGACACCGCAACGACCTTGTGGAGGTTCGGCGATGATGGCAGACGATGAATCGGACCGGATCGGGAAAGGGCATTCTTCGAGCGTTCTTAACGCATGAAGATCAAATCACGTTTTCAGGGCCGATCGAAGGCCTGAAAATTACGGAAGTAGCTTCGTGGTGACGGAGCGACCAGAACCTAGAAGTTTTGCGGTGATCGGATGGCCGGATTGATGATCGGAGCAGCACGGGAGGGGCGCTGGCGAAGAGCGCCATTTCTAGAAATTTCCAGAATATACAGCATATACTTACGAAGAACACGCCGTGTAGTTAGGACGGTGGAAGCTAGGGTTTCAGGGTCAGAGAAGGATCACACGGCGTGTGACCCTGGTCACACGGTGTGCTGGACCTTCCCTGAAGCTTGACGTGTACTTTTGGTAGTACACAGACACGGGATGCTCTACACGGATTCAGGCGGCATGGCGTGTACAGCTCGGTAGAGGCGGCTACGTGGAGCTCGGCGTGTATCCCGGGGATACACGGACACGAGATGGAGTACACGACTGTGTACTCCATCACCCAGCCATGCGAGGTCAATAGCGCAGGTCAACCCATGTGCAGATTGCATGGGTTGGATTACACGGGTTGGTGACTGTGTACGAGCACATGGCCAGAGTACACGGAGCCAACCCCAGTGACCCAGACACGACGTGTATTCCATACTACATGCCGTGTATAAAGTTTTCTACACAACCGACCTCATGACATGGTCCGTTGTACATGGGTAGTACCCGGGGTCAGACACCATGGCGTGTATCATTTCTAAATGCCGTGTAATTTTTGGAAAATGGCTTGGTCTTTTTATTCACCGTGACTTGAACATCTTTCGTTTGGGTTAGTACCCCTTCTTCTTGTTCCCCTGAAGGTCAGGCATCATTCCCTCACACTGGATTATGATCCCTTCAGCAGGACTTTCTGTGATTGAGTCAGGAATCCATCCGAGAGGCCCGTATCGAGATCCTCTATCCATTCCAGACCCTAGGTAGAGTCAGGCATCGACGTGACCAACTCTACCGGGCATTGATCCTCTACATAGAAGGTGAATTCCGGATGAGTCGCGGTATCTGCCATGGCCCTGGCAGTGATCCTCATCTGTGTATCGAAATATTTCCCACTCAGGAGTGTGTCTCCCGTAATGAGTGTAGCTATATCTCGTGACGGTTCCCAACGAACAGCTCTTCCCGGACGGACGTCATTAGATCTATAAGACTCGTGGAGTGTGTTCTCCCGGAACGAGCGCATCACAGAATCTTTGGACAGAATCCCTTGCGGGGGTATTCGGTTGCGTGACTTGTATCTGGACCAGGGGTATGGGTTTTGAGTATATTTGGTTTGTTTTATATGTTCAGTAAACATATACTATGCATAGATGACTGTACCCTTACTTTGTGTTGCTTTGTGGTTTTCGGGGTCCTTTACTGAGTATTGTTATACTCACACCTGCATGGGATTTTCCCGCACATCTGGTGTCTTGTAAAGACGAGCAGAATTTTGAATGAGTCCAGGGAAGACCAGGAAAGGACCGAGCTTTCTGAGTTCCTTACAGACCGAGACCTTCCTACTTCTACGAGCGGCAGTCCCAGTACCTTTGTGCTTACAGGTTAGAATTTTCAGTTTTTCAGACTCTTGATTTTGGTGGGCTTGTATTCTGGCCCAGTTTACTTTTACATTACTCTACCTTTCATTGTACTCTGTTGGTTGGGTTTAGTTGTATGCATGCATTTTTGTTCCTTAGTGTTTTACATTTCAGCATTTGTGGGATTAGAGATGTGTGTGTGTGTGTACAGGTACTTAAGAAATGCCTAACATGTTAGTGACATGCCTACTCAGTGCTAGTCACCAGCCCCTGTCCTATTGGAGGAGGGTTTGGGGAGTCACGGCGCGGGCCCCACTGGGACGGGTCGTGACAAGACTAATATGTTTCTACTGATATTTTTTGTGCATAAGTATTGTAGATGAAAAATACACTATTGGACTCTGAACTAAATTTTAATAGTATACCTATTTTATGTGATAATACTAGTGCAATAAATATTTTAAAAAATCCTATAAGTCATTCTATAACTAAAAATATTGATATCATACACCATTTTCTAAGAGATCATGCTCTTAAAAGGATATATCTTTAGAATTTGTTAATACCGAATATCAATTAGTTGATTTTTTTCACAAAGCCACTTTCTACTACAGATTTTGATTTTATTAAGGGGGAGTTAAGTTTATTTAATTTTAAATAAACTTTTATCAGTTTATTTCATTTAATGAATTTATTTTTTATTTGGTTTCAATTTAGTTCAGTTAAATCTATGTATCATTTTTGTTCTCATTTAATCTAATTTATTTTAATATGTTAATTTATCTATTTTTCTGCTTAAATATTTTTTTGCCTATTTTTTGTATTTAACCTTGTGTTTTTAAATTTATTTTTTAAATGATTACGATAAGTAACTGGAAATGGAAACTAGTTCATGTCATTATCTATCAAAAAACCCTTCAAATTTCATTACCTTTTCGTTTTTGAACCGTTTCGCCTCCTAAAACCCTTATATTTCTTCGAAACCCTAGAATTATAAAACCTTCAACCTTAATATTATTAGAGATAAAAAATACCAAGTGAACAAATGAATGTAAACCAAGTGGCCCAAAGCATCAGTGTTATCACTCAAGAAATATTCTTCAAGGAAAATTTACAGATTTTTAATTTCTATATAAGAAGAACCTTATACTCAAACAGGATCTAGCATTTCAGGTTTGTAGTTTCTATTCAATATGGATAATATATATTTTCTTTATGAAGTAGAACTGAAGAAATTTTATAGTATTGTATAGTTTAATTTCAGTGAATAAAAAATAAAGCATCCTCTCGAATAGAAGATAAGGAATTTTTAATTTCTTTAGTTAAAATTTCCTTGTTTTTAAAATGAACTCATGAAAGAGTATTCCATTTTGATCTTCGATCAATTCGAAATAAAGATCACAAGTCAAGGAAATCCTATCCTTTATACTTGGTTCAAAAAATATAAGAAAATTGTTTATAAAGGATCACGAGGCAGACCAAAAGTTTTGATTAAAGATAATTCAAACTACTATTGTATCTAGGGTTGTTGAGATGGACATGATTTTTTACCTGGACATGTATATTATGTTATTATTTCTTAGTGACATAAAGTTTATTTTTCCTAGATATATGTTGAGATATTTGAGTTATTATTTCCATTCATACGTAAAAATTTCATTCTAACCTTATAGAAAGATATTATCTCTTATTCTATTTATGAAAAGTTTATTATATTTTTTTATTCTTAAGGTAAATCTCATCATAAGAATGTATTGAATGATGGGACTCTAAATTTGTTTTGTTTCTTTTGGAGTACAATAAAAGGTAAGATAATGTCTATTGGTAAATATTACCAACAAAAATGTAGATCATTTGCTTAGGGGGATAAAAGTAAATTAAGGAATGAAGAAGTTAGAGAATCTAAAATAGAAGGTGCTTCTCAGCTACCAAGAGAAAGCTTCGATACGATGATATATATATATATATATTGATGAAGAAAATTTAGAAGACAAATAATTTTATGAGGAACTTATTTTAAAAATAAGGAATAGAGAAGACCCAAAATATGAGGATCCGATTTTAGGATATGGAGAGGCAACTCATTCAGTTCATTTGGAAGAACTAGAACATGATGAGGATTAACAAGAATAAATTTGGGCTCAATAGATACAAGTTGTTCCTCAAATAGATCATCCGGAATAATATGCTCAAGATGTTCACAAAATTTTAGAAATTAGTCACTCACACCGCCGAGATCATTGGAAAATTTGGCTATCTCTACCATTTTTCCTTCTATAGAAGGAACTATATCTGTTTTTGGAGAAAGGATAGAGGTCTTTGATGGTTTATCTTATTCAAGTGAGAAGTCTATGGTTAAGTCTCATGCTAATCCCTTATCTATTGTGGATGTTGCTGCTCAGTCAAAGAATCCAGATGAAGGAACATCTGATTCTCTGACAAATCATATTGAAGACCTTGTTATAAAGTTTAACAAGGTTTAATAAGAGAATTCATGTCTTCAACAGAAAATGGAATATTTAAAAAAAATATTTTGATGATTTAAGAAATTATTCTATTTTTAAGATTGAATTAGAGTATTTTTATAATCAAATTTAGGAGATCATAGAAATTTATATATCAAAATATATTTTGATACGTTTAAGAGATATGTGTTAGGACAGTTTGGGAAGATATAATTAGAATATATTTCTAAAACAAAATTTTCTATATTAAATTGGTATTTAGGAAGCCAATTTTAATCGAGAAAGGCTAGCCTCAACCAGTATAAATCTTTTACTTTTTACCCTCCAACATCACCATATCTGATAATATGGTTTAAAGCTATCACATCAGTAATAGATGACATGAATGAAAGGCTTCAGAATATTCAGTTCAATAGTGAACCCTTATGAATCTTTTTATACAATCAAAGATATCTTTTTGATAAACTCACTTCCAGTGAAGTAGGCATCATGTTACTACTTAATAAGTTCACTTATAAGCTCACACATTTTTTAAAACCATAGGAGAATATACATGAATATTTAAAAGTCAATTTGATTGAAAATATGAAAGTTTATTAAGATTATATAATTTTGATAAGGAAGTTGGCAGAAAATCTTTTAGAAAGGTTAGAAGCTCAGTTAGAAGAATTGAAAGAAGTAGTTCAAGTGGCTCAGGTTTCACCAGAATTAGCTCCAGAACCCACTCCTGACCAAAATCTTTCTCCTAATACCAGAATTTATGTATAACCCTTTTCCCAAGCCAAAACCTCTGTTTTATTCATAAAATTTTTATAATAAAAATTTCTTTATTATTTTTATATTATGTTTGATTCATTTCTATATTTTATTATATGTTTATCTCTACTACCAGAACCCATGTCTTATTTATCCAAACAGTCCAATATAAAAATTAGTTTATTATTCTATAAAAAATTTAAAGTGTTTTAATCCTTTTTATAATACTTCCTTTTTGATATCACAAAAGGGGGAGAAAATTGGGTAAAAACAACATTTCTTTCAAATATTTTTTTAGTCGAATTAGTGTTGTGAAATCAAAATCAAAATTTTTATTTTATTTAAATGTGTTTATAAAATACTATATTTTATATTAGTTATTACATGGGTTTTTTTAACATAAAAAGTGGTAGATTTTTGGGAATATTTTTTTCAACAATACTCTATAAATATTATTGATTTTTATACTCACAAATACCCATGTTTGTTTTACTAATGACATTAATTTAAGTTTATTTTAGGAAATTAATATTCATTGAAATATTTATTCTGGAATTATATTCAAGATTTTTTTTTCACAAGGAATATTAATTAAAGTGTTCAGAATGTGTTTTAGTGTATTCTGGAAATACTTTTCATACCCTACATTGATAAATGTTACCTAAGGAATGAACCCTACACTTTGAACAACACGTAAGGAATAAAACCAATGTTTGGAACAATACATAAGAAATGAATCCTACATTCAAAATAGTACATATGGTTAATTAACCCAATTTTATAAAAAATGTATAGTTAAAGAAACTTATATTTGGATGAAACCTTACATTTGTCAAGAGAATAAAGTACGGGTAAGGAACCCTACATAAGTAAGGAACCCTAAGTTTGAGAGATAAACATATTGATCATCTACCTTACCTTTATGATCAACATTATGTTGTCAAACTTAAATTTGGAAAATGAATTATACATAGTTGAAAAAAAAATTTGGTATTTTTTAGGATGGAAACCTACGTTTGACTATTCAATGTTGAAGATTTAAATCTATTATTTTATATGATATTTCTACAACGGTCTTGACAGAATTGCAGGTTTATTATGGGATTGTTTACAACTAGTTCAAAGATCATTATGATCAATGTAAATAACTGTATTTAATTGAAAAAATCATAGCTATTCTTAAGGGAAGTTACGATTCCCCTGAACTATTTTTGAATTTGAATATCCGTGATCTAGCATGAAATTTTCTTAGATTTGTTCAACCGAAAGAAATCTATTTATTTGAATGGAGTATTTTAAAATCTAATGTATGATTCAACTTTCATATATACAACTATATACTTGTGAATATCTTTTATAGATCTGCTACAACAAATGATAAATTTTTTTATTTTTAGAAGAGGATACACTTTGGTAACATACATATTTCAACCATGTACTCTGTAATATTATCACTGATAATATTTTTTATGGTATTATCGAAGATCATTTGTAATTGGGATCACTTAAAAACTATTTTTTTCTTGAATAATTTCATCTCTGAATAAAAATATCTATCTACTTCTAATTTATACTTCTACAATTGTGAAGTTCAACTTGAACCATCAAAAAATTAAATCTATTTTGATTTATTAGAGTATCAACTGATCATACTCAGTTTTGGTTTAAGTATCAACTTCTTGTTCTAAGTCATGGATAATCAGTTCCTTGTGAAAAAACCAGAAGGATATGTTTCACCATATTATAAAGGTGTAATCTACTTTCACTCAGTTGTGGATTTGAGGTATTGTGATGTGAGGACATTTCTAGTGAAATTAACCAAGCTTGTAGAGAGAGAATTAGTTGAGTAGACTAGGGGATCTTTGTGCCCTTAACCAATATGATTTTTTTATGTTCATTCTTCCTTTTTATCCACTGCTCATTTTTCTTATAGAATAAAATGCTTCATGTTTTCATAAATCATAAAATTATTTATAAACCCGAATATACCTAGTTTTTTTAAAAATAAACAATTCACCCCCTCTTGTGTTATCTTTTTATTATTCTAACCTAAAAAAATATCATTATAAATTATTTTAATAAAAAGTTTAGGATGAACATTTAATTCCTTGATAAAATTATTTAATAAAAATAAATAAATAATTTCATACCTAGTATGAGGTTCTTATTTGATACCATACAATGATTTAGATAATTTAAAAACATGATTATGAAATTATTCATTTTAAAACTAGGGGGCTGAAAAACAAAATTTTTTTTGTTATAAAACCATTTAAGAAAGAACTTTTTATATCAATTTGATATAATTTTAATCCTTAAAAATAATAAATGTAAACAAGATTCTAATATACTCTAACCTGGAACTAGGTGAAAATGAATCTTCAATGTCTATAATTTCTTCTTGAGACTATCCTTGAGCAATATGTCTGGATTTATTTTTGAAAATCTATCCAAATTTATCCATCTTGTTTATAAATATCCAAATAGTTTAAATTAATTGCTTATCCATAAGAAATTCTACTAAAGAATATACATTATTTCTAACCAACTAATTAAGATCACATTTAATATAAAAAATACAGTTTGAATCATTTAAATCATCATTAACATTATTATGATCAAAATCATAAATAAAAGAATAATTAACATAAAAATTTTAAAGATAATTTCTAGTTTTAACACCAAAATAAATATTACCAATAACATTTTCAACATGATTATCCTTTGGAATCTTATATGATTTTGGACCAGGTTTTGAAAGAGTATGATCCCCCTCAATTTATTAATCCTTATCTTGAGATTTTTCTTCATCAAAATTAATGTCTCTAAACTAATCATATAAAACATTAGAATCAAAATTTAATTAAACACTATTTTTATCAAACATAACATGATTTTTTTAATAACCATAATTTTTTATTGTAAACTCTAAAATCCATACTATTATCAGAATAACCAATAAAAATACCTTTAACACTTTTAGCATCAAATTTATATAAATTATCCTTTTAATTTAAAATAAAAACCATACAAACAAAAGCTCTAAAATAATTTTTTTGGCCTTTTAGTTTTAAATAATTCATAATGAGTTTTCTTTTACAAAGGTCTAATAATAATTCTATGAGAAATATAACAAGTTGAAAAGATTTCCTCATCCTAAAAATATCTAGGTAAATTATATTCACTAAACATAGTTCTTTTTATTTCAATAAGATTTCTATTTTTTCATTATACAACCCCATTTTCTGTTTTATTTTAGGAGAATATTTTTTTTAAAAAATAACCATTCTTTTCATATAATTTTTAAAAATATAAATTATTAAATTCACCTTCTTTATGAATATGAATAAAAAAATCATAAAACCTTTTTCATTTTGTACTATATTAAAACAATTTGTAAAACTTGTTAATGTATCATTTTTATGAGAAAAAATTATACCCATGTAAATCTACTATATTCATCAATAATAACTAAAGTATATTTATTTCAACTAAGGATAGAAACATGATTAGGTACAAATAAATCAAGATGTACTAAATTTAAAGGTCTTTTACTACTTATCTAATTAATATGTCTAAAATAAATTTTATGTTGTTTCCCGTTTATGAAAATGTCACAAACATAATGATGTTATTTCTTCAAGGGGTAAATTGAAACACATTATTATGTTTTGAGAGCTTATGTAACTTTTTAAAATTAACATGACTTAAGCTATGATGCTAAAAGATACTATAACTATTCACAACATTCAAAAACTTAATATGTTGAACATTTATTCTAGAAAAATCAATAGTATAAATATTTTATTTTTGAGTTGCATAAAATAATAAATAATCATATTTGAAAACTAAAAATTTATCATTTTGAAATTTAAATTCCATTCTATCATCAAAAAATCAATATATAATTATTTAATTATTTTTTAATCCATTAATAAATAAAACATTATAAATAAAATTATAATTATAAGTACCATGTTTACTAAAACCTTTTAATTTTCATTTGTAATTAAATCCAAATGTAACTGTGCCTCCATTAGAAGTGTTGTAAGTGGTAAAATTTGATGGGACTTCAGTCATATGCCTAGAAAATATAATGTGCATGTACCACATTCCATTATTGAGACATCCAAGTCATTTATCCTAGAAAAATAAATTACTTTACAATTTTGGTACCCAAGCTACTTTGGGTACAATAGGATTAGTAATATAATTTTTAGGTACCCATACAATATTTAAACAAGTATTGTCTGGTAATCTAGATAAAAAAGAGTTATAGATATTAGTTTTTGTAAATCTCAAAGACTAGTTAAATCTAAGATAAAAACCATTTCCATAGTGACCTTTCATGCAACATTTGAAACAAGTAGCAGTAGAAGTATAATTTTTTTACTTTTAAGAACATGAGTTTCAAAAATTTGAAGTAATATTCTATCATAGAAAAAACCATATTTATTTTTATTAATTTTATTTAAATACATCATTTTATGATATTTTTTTACAACCATGAATAAAATATGATAAATTGTTTTTAAGACTCTCAGCTTCCTTTTTCAAATTTTCATTCAAATTTTGAGCAGATTTCAAATTGTTATAAACATTAGAATGAGAAGAAGAAAAAATATTTATTAATTTTTAATTCTATTTTAAAAGTATTTTATTTTTAGAAAAAAGTTTTTAATTATTTTAATTATGTTTATTATATAAATCAGTATCTTGAAAAATATCTTTTTTTAATAATTCTATTTCTTCATTTAATATAGAAACATTCGGGTTTTCAGAATCATAGTCAAAATCAAAACATCTAGAATAAAATCCTGATTCACTAACCTTATCCGGTGATTCCATGAAGCACATGTTAGAATATTATTTCATATTTATAGATTTTTCATGGGAATATAATTCTTATGTACAAATCCAACTACCTGTGAATCCATTTTTCTCCATATTTTTGTATTTTAATTTACTATTTAGTTTAGGATAGTTAAACTTGATATTCCCTTTCTTCCTACACCCATAACATGTTACATCTGATATATTAAAATATATTGCACCTTTCTTATCTCCCCTATTTTTCTCTTTTTAGGGGTTTATTTTAAACTTATTCTTGAATCCTTTCATTTTCATTATTTTTTATACCTCATAAGAAATGTGTGACATATATTATTTTTCACTATCTTGTAGATTAGAATTAGAAGGGTCAGTAGAAACAATATTAATGGATTTAAAAGCCACACTTTTTTTTGTTTTTTTATCCTCATCAACAATGTTATTCATCTTCGGTTCATACTAAAGCAATGATCCAATCAATTCAACTAAAGGGTACTCTTTATTGTTATTTAGTTTTTCAATAAAAATCTTCTTAGTATGAATTTTCTTGGTAGTTCTCATAATAATCATTCAATATGTAAAAGTTTTTATATATTTTTTGTAAGTGAATTAATTCTATTCATAATACTTATAAATTGGTGGATCAATTGATTTAAGGTTTAATCCTCACCCATATTAAAGTCTTGGTACTCTTCTTGAATCATTACAAGCTTAGTTCGAATTAATTTTTCAAATCCATGAGAAGTGACTTGTAAAATCTTCTGAATCTCGCGAGCTATCTTACAAGAGGGAACATGAATAAAAAAAACTTTGGTTAATATCAAAATATAAAATATTAATGAATTTAAAACTTAAAAAATATATTGTCGAATTGTTTCTAATAAGTGTATCTAGGTTAAATTATTTTAGAGTGTACTATTTTGATATGAGGAAGTAATATTCTATTCTTAATTTCATAAGGTATTCTTCAATTCAGGATCTCTAGTATCCATAACTGTTTCCATAAAATTGTGGCAAATTATGAGGAATCTAAGAATCATTTGGGTTCAATCATTCCATATTAAAGATCTGATCCTTATACTGTCAGGTTTAGGAATATTTTAGAACAATTAAATATTAAAAAAAAATCTATATAAGGAATGGGTAATTCCAAAAGAAACAACCTATGTTACAAATTTTTTGGTCTCAAGAAAGAGAATGATATAGCTAAACTATTCTTAAGAATGTAATCATTTGATACCAATTATTAGGTTAAATAGGTTAATGAAAAATGGGCTAGAGGAAGCTGGATATACCAGATTAAAAAAATTAATCAAATTAGTTAATTATTTAAATTAATTATCAAGGTTAATTATTATAGTAAATTAGCAGTATAAATAAATAAATGAACACTTGGATTTTTATATATGTTTAGTCCAAGGTGGACCTAGTCTAGTCTTATACCTCTCAACATGGTGAGAGATACATGTGCACTAAACTCATTTTGAGGGGGAACCATAACCTAATTACAATATCATTTTCTAGTGGAGGGATAACCATGACACACTGAATTTTTTTATGGGGTGTCATGACACAATCACAACATGACTTTGGATAATGAGAGTCACCACTCGAACGGTCTTGAATTTAGAATCTAGGAGTCATAACCTGAAGATAAAAATAATAATAATGATTTTTTATATAAATTCATAAATTGAAAATAGAGAGTGCATGTGAGAGATGGGAAATAGTGTTAGAGACTCAAAAACTAGAAAAATGAGATGATAAACATTGAAAGTGCCGGTACAAGTTCTTGATAATTAGAGTGACTCATTTTGTTAATGTATTATTAGTTTAATAAAATTCAATTTTACACTTGATAGATTGTCCAGATGATGAAAAAAGTATCACACAAGACTTTGGTTTTTACAGAAATTGAGAAGTTCACATATATTTCTCATTAAAAAATGGAGATTTGAAGATGTTAACTAGTGTATTTGATTTATTTCAAGGTTTCTCAAAAAACATTTTAATATAGAGTTTCAAAGACTAACAAACACCAAACACTGGTAGAATTATTCAAAATTATTTAGGAGAGAGATAATCATTCTCTATAAAATTATAAAAATAATTATTTGAATTTAAAACCTAAAGACCAATTAAATAAAATTTAAATAAATTTCTAAATTATTCTAATAAATTTCATAATTATATGTCAAACATAATTTCAAATAAACAATTCCAACTAATTCTATGAATATTGAAATCAAGTTAACTATTTATAAAAACTTTGGAAAACAGTCTGTATAAATACATAAATTATAAATTCATAATTTTCATGCATTGAATACATTATAACATTTAGAAAATATTTAATAATACTAATAAATATTTTATAAATAATTAAAACAATTAATATAGATAATAAAATATATGTTACACAAATGAAGTAACATTCTACAGTCAATGAAGAATAATTTGAAGCATATATTATACTAGATTAAAATATTTTAAAATTACTTCTAAAATATAATATTTATGAGTTTTATAATTTAATAAACACTTAAAATAAATATAATAAGTATGAAAAAATTCAAAATATTAAAAAAGTTGATAAATAAAGTACTGAAAAAATTTCTAGAACAATATTTTTTTAATAAGCAGTAGTATAAACTCCAACTAAAGGCAGCTTAAATTAATACCTATTAGTAGCATAATTTTTTTACCGAGTGGTAGTAAGAATCTTTTATCATTGCGGATCTACCATTGAGTCACACTGTCAAAGAGATACCAGTTCATATCTACCGTTGGAACTAATCTACCATTAGAAATAAAAGACCAGATATCTACCGTTGGGTTTTAAATCATCTGCCACTAGTTATAATTCAAGATCCATAATTATAATCTTAGATCCACTATTATTTATAATTTTATATCTACAATTATTTATAATTTTAGATACATAATTGGTTATAAACATCCATCATTATTTATAATTGTATGATCTATCACTAGTTTAAATATTAATCTACCATTAGTAACATGAAGGATCTACTTTTGGAAAATATTGAGATCCACCATTAGAAACATATTGAGATCCACCATTAGAGAAATATTTAGATCCACCATTAGTTATAATTTTATGATCTACCATTATTTTAAAAAGTAATCTACCATTAGTTATATGAAAAATCCACCATTGAAAAATATTGAGATCCATAATTTTAAAAATATTCAAGATCTACCATTGAATTTAAACAAAAAAAGATATAAGATGATCTACCGTCAGAATTAAATACAAAAAAGATCTGAAGTGATCTACCATTGTCTATTTAAAATAATCTACCATTAAGGTAGAGTTACTATATGATCTACCATTGATTTTCGAATCTACCATTGGTATATAAAGACATATACTTTTGGGTTATAAAGAAGATACACTACTAAACTAAAAACATTAATAGTATGCTTTAATTTATGGAGAATCCATGAATGGACAAGAAAATCCATCTAAATAGGATGTATAAGAGCTACTGGACGAAGGAGAATAATCTTGAGAGTTCAGTAATAGGGAAAAATGTCTTGATGAAGAAGATGGTGAATAGTGATTCATCATTTCAAGTAAAAAGTAAACACACAAAATTTGGTGATTTTTTAAGAAATATAAAGGACTGAATTAGAAGTTAGAAAAGAAGAATTAAATGAATAAAATCTAAATATATTTCTAATCAATCAATAATAAATTTAATCAAAAAATAATATTAAAATATATTATAAAAAAACTTTTAAAATTCAATTTGAACACTAAAAAAAAATTGAAGAAATTTGACCATTTTTTAAGTTACATAAATGAAATTTTTATATTTTCGTGTAGTTTAATGAAGTTAATTTTTTTATATTCATAACTGATTAAACACCAAGAAATTATGATTTGAAAAGAATGAGATATCAAATTAACAAGAAATATTTTGAATTTTGGAAAATCCATAATTCCAGCACTATTGGAAAATCATTGATAATTCAATGCACCACTTAAATAATAAATTCATACTTCCATTTATTCTAATGAAATGTAGATAATTGTGTTTTATTTCTAATGAACCAATTTTTTTTAGAATACGATCAAAATTTATCATTTTATTATTGAAATAAAAAAGAAAACTATAAAGTAGTTGAAACTAAAAATATTTTTTTAAAAACTAAAATAATGTTTCATGTTTCAGAAAGAATGTGAACATTACAGAGATAAAATTTGACTTCACCATATTTTAATATAATTTATATAATATTTTTATCTTTCATATTAAAATTGAACAAAAAATCTATATCACAACAATTCATGATATAATAAAATAATGATACGCTATAAAAACATTTTTACATAAAATAAAAAAGGTTTTAGATTATTGAAAACATAAACTAAATTTTAATTAAAAAAACATGCTTGAACATAAACAAGAATAATCATTATCTTATATTAGATTTGTTTAAAAAAAATATCTAATATGTACATATTATTATAGACCAATTTTTCCTTGATAATATAAGAATGATAGAGGCCAAGAGGGGGAGACTTTACATTTATAATATATAAAAAATAATGAAAAAATAAGGCATATTTTTTTTATTGTTTTGGATAAAAATATTAATCCACTATTTATAAATCCTTTAAATATTCAAGAGTTATGGATAATACTCATTTAATTGATTTTTTTGATATTCAAATCCCATAAAAATATCATCAATATAGGAGGAACAACCAAGTCTTCTAACCATTTTTTATAACATAGCTAAATATAACCACATAAATTTTTTAGATTCATGAAAACATTATAGTATCATTGATTTTGGAGAAAAAATAATTAAATAAATTACATTGATAATGTATAGTGGAAACTAATAATGAATCATAACATAGAAATAATGTACCAAAAAATGAATAATTATATTTGATTATATTTTTTAAATGTTCACATATGAAATTTGTATCAGGTCTGTTATATTTATAAAATTATATAATATAAATTTAGTTATAATTATTGTATTTTTAATGGAATCCATTATTTTTTTTTATTATTTTACTAATGAATCATATCCAATGGTTATTATCATTATTTTTCAAAACATGAATTTCAAAAGATGATTAACATTATGAAACCCCCATATTTTATTTATCATTATTTCAACATTGATTTTTCATGTTATGTCTGCATCCCATGTCTATGTTTAGTTTAGTGTTATAACTTTTATATTATATAGTGATAAAACACAATAGGGAATTATCCTTAAACCTTTTATACCTTGACACCTAATACTACATTATCTAATTAATATAGTCTACTCTATGTTATGATAAGAAAATATTATTCGGCCCCTACCCATGTTAGTTAATAGTATAATGTTGTTTCTACAATGTTATTAGCATTGATAAAGTTTATAGGATATTTTTTGACAATATTAATTTACATTGATTATCAATAGTGTGTTGGACTAATGTATTTTTCCCTTTCAGAGAATCAATAGAGTGTTTGCAGAAGTTTATATTTTTAATTGTCTTTCTAGCATAAAAATCATTAGTTAAATATTTTTATAGGGTAATAATACTCAGTTATGTATTAAATTATATATTATATGAAATGGGAATAAATTAAATTCAAATAAATACATGAATAATATATTTTATTCTATTATGGGACAATCCTTCCTATAATATTAGCTCAACATTTTTGATCCATTAATCCTGGTCATTCTCTGCAAAAAATTTTAAGCAAACATAATTTTTTAGTATTTCTATCACTCAAGTATCTTTTAATACAACAATTATCAATATAAAATAAAAAACAATGAATTTAAAATTTATCAGAACAAATATATAATAAAAATGAAATGGTTAGTATTAGAGAAACTATAACAAATATCAAAACATTGATGATTTTCTTATCAAAATTTTCTAATATCCAAAAACTAGAGTTTTGGTCTTAATGACTTCTCGAAATTTAATGTATTATATGTTCTAATCTCATTTCATTCCTTCTATGAATAAAATTTTTCATAAAGAAAAAATAACAAACTGAATTAACTATGGATTATTGATCTTTTCATAAAATGTAATTATTAGATAAATTATCTAATAAGTATTGTATGTAGTGAATATAGGAACAAAATATGTAGGGTTTAGATTATAAAATATACAAGGTAAGATATTAGATATTTAAACTTAGTTAAAAATTTATTTTTATATGATTATATCACACTCCTTCATTTTTTCTTAATTGATAAGTGATTTTATTATCAAGGTGGACTAATTATCTATATAGTTTACAATAAATACTCTTCTAGGGTATAGAATAGGTCAAGTAAATATATTTTTAGATATATTATCATCATTATTAGTTTGGAAACTCTATGTGATTTTTTAGTTCTTAATATTTCTAGATTTTATATGTTTTTTGATGAATTAGCAGAGTTAATACTGAGTGAATTTTGATTGTAACAATAGGAACTGAAATTTTCTTTTATAATGTGGGATTATGACAATTTCGTCATATAATTAAATTTATGAGTAGAATAATCATGAACATACCTTTTATAGGTTAAATATATAAACATAAAATTTACAAAAAAAGTTTTTTGGATTAATAGAGGCGGTCTAGCCACATGCTCTTCCTCTAATTTCAAATTAGTTCACAAATTATTTTTTAGAATACATATATAAGTTACATATAGAGGGTTATTTAGATATCAATAATGATATAGTTATTTGATTATATATTTTATTTTCTACTCCATATCATATGATTCTATTTTAATTGATAGATTTGGAGATTCATCATGAGGTTCTTGTGGAGAGTAGATTTATATGACATGGTAAATCACCAAAAGGTGTAACTAAATTTTTCATAGGGAAGGTAGATGAAAAAATTCAATCATGCATATAATATTGAAAGCTTAATATAACTGTGATGATGAATTTGTATTATTTACCAAATATATATGATTTATTTCATTAACTAAGAGTTTATAAATGATTTTCATATATTAATATAGGATTTGGGTTTCATCAGGTTTGATTAAAAGTTAGGGATGTTCTGAAGATGATTTTTAGGAATCGATATATATAATAATTATTTTTTAAGTTTATATTTTTTTGATGGATGGGATAGTGGTATTTATGGATTTCAGGAATGATATATTCCACTTACACCTTTTCTTCTTCTTAATAGTATTTATTGATGATGGTGTCGAGTATGATTTATCATAAATGAAACAGAAGAGGAATAAGGAGGTTGTATTGATAAAAAAATTTGAAAATCAATTATATATCAAGTCATAGACATATAATATTTTTATGTGGATACTGAAAATATTTGGGAGAATGTATTATTTTGGTTTTCCCAAAATGATCCTAAAATTTTATCTGAAATGAAAACATGCGATGTTTCCATGAATAAGATTGATTTTCTAAGATTAATTAGGTTGGAAGATTATTATAGGGTATTTATTAAAAAGTTCCCATGGATTTAATAATATAAGATATCATTGAATATTATTTAAGTACATTATAAATGTGATTCCTCGAGTGATTCATCTTTTTTTAGAGTTAAAAAACTGGTTAACAATATCATAAATTTTAATTTTTTCAAAACTATTAATGTTTTATGTTCTATATTAATATTCCTTGAATGTGGGGAATGATTGAGAATATATGAAATAAAATTAGGTTTTTGATTAATATTATCAGTATAAAATTTCTTTTAACACCTTATGTTCTAGTATGGATATTCCTCAAATGAGTTAACAATTTTTTTTCATAAGTAAGTGAACTAAAATGAGAAATACTTTTTTATTAGGTTATAATATTTAAATATGAAATTAAATAAACATTAATATTATAAGAAATTGATATGAAACATTATTATTATAATTTTAAGATGAATATAATTATAAAAATATAAAAGGTGGAATACTTGATATATTCGATCTCATGGTCTCCCATGAACATATTATCATTGAGAATAATGTATAATGAATAAAAAACATAAGAAATGATTTTCATTTTGAGATATTAATAAATTAATGTGATGAATGGTTTTTAATAAAATATTTAAGGTTATAGGTATAATTAGAAAGGGATATATGACTATTATATGGTTGGTGAGTATATATATGACTGTCCAGGTAACATGTGGGCAAGGTATATTGAAATTTTTATAATTGGAATACAATGATTTTTTGACCTGAATATTGTATTATAAATAGTATATTGAATATTTAAAATGAAAATTTAGAATCCATTAAATATAAAATGAATGATAATAAGGAATATATAATTATTTATTAAATTTGAAAATGTTTTAATTCTGTAAAGAATTTTAATTCAAAATAACTATATAGTTTCAATTAAAATAAAATTTTATCAAAAATAGATATATAATTTGATAAAGAAAATCATATTTTCAATTAGGATATTGAAATTAGGGAAGGGTATTAATATCATTTTTTATGAAAAAATTAATTATATGGGTAAATAGTAAATTATTTTGGTAAATATTAAGAACATTAAAATAATATATGTTTTAAAAAATTATTTTAACAATATGTTTACTAAAATAAATATCTATAATGGAAGGAATATTTAGCTCTACTTTTTATAACATTTATGAGTCACTTTCTAAGTCAAAATGACTTTACATAACCATTACGGATTGAGTAATTACAAATATGCCACTCAAACTCATTTATTAAAGGACCTCTCATTTTACCATACCAAACCACATATGTAGTTATTTATTTATATAATAACTATCCAAACTCCCTCTTATAAAGTCATTTATAATTATTGGGAGATTCTGATCTCAAGAAGGCGGAATAAATATATCATTATTAAGATATAATTTTATAGAATAACTGGTTTGGATAAAATTAACTAGTTCTTCTTTATCTTTATCAAATATCCTACCATCCACACTCATTCTAATTCATATTCACCAAACTAATAATGTAATATTATCATGTTTAGATGATATTACAATAATATAATTTCATACTTTTTCTTATTAATTCTTTATTTTAGGTTCTTATTTTTGTTGTTTTAACCACCTATGTGAAATGTGATATACTACCATAATTATTTTCATCATAGATCAGTATCTAAACATAAATAGTGGTAATTTAAAACATTTAAGTGTAAATTATATTATTTTTATAAGAAACATAGTTTTCTTATTATAAATTATTTGGAATTATTCATTTTAAATTTTTTATGCATGAACTCTTGATTAGTTATATCCTGAAATGGATTAGTGAATTAGTTATTAATATATTTCAAAACACTATTTAATAGAAATTTTTTTGTGATTTAAATTTTTTTATTGAATACTAAATATATACATGTATTAGGATTTATGTGTACTTCAATTTATAATGTATATGACTAAATGTTCTATATCTATTGCATTTTATTTTCTAAAACTACCGTTATTGACTAGAAAACTTATAAATTATATTATGAATGAGTTAAAAAATGTAGTTAAATGTTAAAAATATTTAATCACTTGGTTGATTATATTTTTTGAGTTCAATTATGAATTTTTTTAAGTCAAAGAGATAACTTCTCATGTTAAATATGATCCACTTGAATGTGTCAAACTAGTTTATTTTTGTATTATACGTGGGAATCTCGTTTCCTCTAAAAATTAATGGTTTTTTAGAATTTTTATGGAATACATTAATGGATTAAATTAATATGTTTATAGTTTTTTTGAGTGATAATTGAGGATATAGGTATTAATAAATTCTTAAATCCAAAAATATTTATTCCTTTTCCCATGGTTTGACAGGAGAATTGATTTTTTTGTTTTAAATTAATTATAATATTTTGTTGATTTTAATGATTTTCACATTGGTTTATAAGTATTAAATTTTTACCCAACCAAAGTCTATATAATTGTTTTGGTCAATGATGATTAAAAAATATAATTTTTTTTTGTTTTTTTGTTCATAATATTCATTCATTTTGAAATTTTTATATATTAGTTATAACTATTTGAATATATATGGAAAGTATATTGAATGTCATTATAATTTACGGTGGTTATTCGTTGATTAGGGGATTGATTTGATGGAATTATTTTTAGATAATTTTAATATTAAATTACTTTACTGAAATTTTAAAGGTATTTACTTATTTTATGAGTGGTTTTAGGGATTATATATATTTTTTTAAAAAAACTGACCACAAGATTGATGGATTCACTAAGATTTGGGGTGAATTAGTGATAAAAAATTTAATTTATGTTTTTAATTTTAAAAAACTTTGGAAACTATTTAGAGTAAATTGATTTCTCTATTTAACACTCCCATTTACACATTGAGACAAGTCATATTAAAATTTATCATTGTTCACTTCTAAAAAAGTGTATGAGATCCTTAGTACGACATGGAAATACCAAAGATCACATAATTCCTTAGTAACAATACTTTGAATTATATCAAGAAGGGGATAAACATGAATAAGTGATACATGAGGGTCACCCAATTGTGTAAGAGAATATAGTATAGTTATGATTATTCAGATATTTTTCAATAATAATAAAGTCCATCATATATTTATACATTGAGTATATTATTCATGTGTTTATTAATTCTCACCAACTCACATTTGATCAAGTCTTATTTTTCCTCTTTATTAAATATCTTGAGTAATAGTGAGTAAGAACAACATTTTTTCTTCCTTATCACTCTTTTTTCATCTTTTATACACATTAAATATTATATAGGGTTTCAGAAATATAAAAAATAAACTATCTTTTCCTCTTCTCCTAAGAACATATATTGACACATCCCAAGACCCATACACCATGATATATTTATTAAACATAATATTTACATGATGGTTATGATACAAACGATTTATACCAAATTTTAAACATCCTTATCAATAGTAAAAAATAATTCACTTACATAATCCAGAACTTTTAGATTTTGAGTTTTAAATAATTAGGAAAAACACTTTAAATAACAAAACCCATGTAATTATTATCAAATTTTTATTTTTTCTACTATACACAAATATTAATGTTCTATAAGAATATTACAACATAAAATAGAAAATTGTCCACACATAAGACCCTTCTAAAGATATGTTTGGACCAATGTTGAATTTGTTGTCAATAATGTGTCAATATGTGTCAATGATGTGTCTATATGTATTTTGTGAGTTTGAATGAAGTTCCAATGCCTGGATAATTGTTATGAATTCATATAATGGAATTTGATTCCATGGTTGGACAATTTTCCGTGGAAAACTATGATGATTGTTAAACTGATCTTTAATGATTGAAGACTTGTGTTAGAGAGTTTTCACACTATTACTACAATTGAATATCATGAAACTATTTATTTCCATTATTATGTGAATAATTCCATGAAAATTTTATGAACACTATGAAAAATATTATTTTTTATGAAAATAGTGATGTAAGGTTGGCTTGGAATTTTAATTGAGGAAGGTGGTATTTCATTTGATACATAGATTTTTATAAGTAATTTATAAGGTGAACTTTCAAAAAATTATGGACCAACCCATGTGGTCCACCAAGGATATCCACTAATCACTCTTAGGGTACCCAAGGGGTCAACCCCTTGGGTGGTCCTACCATAGGTAGCCCGCATGGAGGCAGTGGAGCGTACAACCATGTATAAGGCGTGCTTGGGTCGTGTGTATAACTGAAGTGGAGATGGAATCATGGTTCATGATCGCGTGTGCTGGTGGGCCGAAGAACATGATAGTTAATAGTGTATTGTGAATAGGTACTGATCCCCCATGGCCAGATCGAATAACTAGTGGCGTAGATTAGCTAATAAATAAGATTAAAGCACACCATGAGGTTTGATATGGGAAATTGTGTACTGTTTCTACTATTCCTCTATCATTTAAAAGTATGATAGAATGAGAGCTAATCAATCATTTGATCTGATCCTTATAATAATTTTTGTTGAACATCTCCTACATATGGATTCCTTGAGAATCTCTAGTATTCCAGAACACTAGATAAACTACTGATGATCAACCCAAGTCTACCACTCTAATTATAAGATCTAGTTCATGAAGTGATGAGGTTAAGAATCTGTTTCTGACGCTTTTGTATTTATTAGCATCTACATAATCATCATGCAAGTATTCTACCATTTTCATTCATATGTGAACATAAATAGAGAGATACTTTTAGATGATAAATGGAGTTTTAGGGACATGGAATTCTTATCGCATGAACATGAGTATATCACTCCACATTAAAAGGAAATCTCACATAATAGGAGGGGACTTGATTTTTGGTGTCACCTAGTTTGTATGATGATTCAAAGAACCCATGATACTCATGAATCTAAAAGTCCTTAAATCAATAGTATTTTAAGGACTTTAAAGGAGTCATCGATGTAGATTAAAAAGATGATTTAAGGTGGTGTAAGGTATGATAATCTTCACCTATAAATGGTGTGCTTTCAAGGTTTAAAATTTTGTTGATAATTTTTGATAATATATCATTTTTGGAGAAACAGAGCAACCAAAAAAGAAATTTTCTTGAGGAAAGGTTTCCGAATAGCTATGGTTTATGAAAATGAGTTGGAGTATCCCATGATACTCAAGTTATGCATAGAAAAATCATAGTTCTTCATGAAGAAATTTTTTATGTGAATCACTTAAAGATAACCTGATATCCCTACATATATGTCTACTGGTGTTTTCATGAAATTTTTGAGAAACTATGAGCTAGTGTCATTTACACTATTCTACATGAATAATAATATAATTAAATCGCATGGAATAAAAGTTAATATATAATGCTTGTGTGAAGTAATATTTTAAATCCATATAGTAAACTTGCATGAAGGATTGAATGAATAAGTGCACACAGACAGTGTGACTTTCATGAAGGACAATCAATGATTCTTTTCGGTTTCATGAGACATAAAGAACATGCATGAATTCATGCATGATTATTCACACATAAAGATATTTTTAGATACCCAAAAAAACAAAAAAAAACACATAAAATATAAAAAAAATATTTAATATATGTGATTCAAATTGAAATACCAGAAATAATACTTTTGGATGACATAAAATCCATGAATGAAGTGTAAATGAATTAAGATTTCAAGATGAAAATGAATTAGTCTGTACAAGAGTATTATTTATTAAAATATACATGAATAATTTTTGGGCTCCACTTAAACACATAAAAGTGATGTTGGGAATTGAATTAGAAGGAGGAATTCAATCCTTAATATTTGTTTCACTAAGGCAACTGATCTATAACAGATGATTAGATAATTAAGAAAGTCCAATAGACCCGACCAGAGGTTGCTGAAGATACTTGAATAATATATAAGAAAGTAAGATCCTACAATATCACAGAGAAATATTATAGTATAAACCTATTATATATCAATAATTTATCAAAGTTTAAGTCTTATAGTTAGTTATGGGTGCAAGTTATATATTCTAGTTGGATCTAGGAGTAGAAAGAGTCTCTCATTTGGAGCCAAAGAAAGAAGTATTTTTGTTAGAGAAAAAGAAATAATAGTCTATCAATTAAATCCGGAGTATAATTATTTCAATTGGAGATGAATTCAATTTTATTCAATTATTTGAAAATATATAATCTATAATTGGGGGGAATAACCAGTTTCATCAAGGATTAAATTTTCAGTTGAAGCTTGTAAATACTAAGTGATGATCTCTCTATCTTTTATTATTACTACAAATGAGGTGATATTAAGATATATTTTTGAGTGGATCAAGAAAATTAAATAAGATCAATAGGTTGAATTGTAAATTAAAAATAATTCATAAAAATAGATAACTGATTCACCCTTCCTATCTTAGTGGTAAATCTGGACCGGGGCTCTATAAGTGCTATCAGAGGGTTACATTACCTATAAATATACAAAAAGAATTATGATAGATGGAGAATATAAATTATATTAACGTCCAAGATGTTCTAACATTTTATGGTAATAATTATCCCAGTTTGAAGAATAGGATGCTACCCTATCTCCTATCACTTGTCCTGGAAGTGAGAGATGCTGCAAAAGTGGGTTTTACACCCATTTTTAATAATTCTTCCATGAAACAAGATGATAATAGGTATATGTAGTTAGATGAAAAGGATAAAAATCCATTATTTATGTCTCTAATATAAAAGGTCTACACAAACTTTATGGGTCTATAGACTTTCAAGGTGATCTAGGATAAATTCAAAAGCAGCTATGGAGGTAATGTACAAGTCAAGGAGTACAAACTTCAATTTTGGATGAGAAAATTTTAATATAAAAAGATGAATGATGATGAGAATATTGATTAATATTTTACCAAGGTAAATGATATTGTGAGAAACATTCGAGGATTTAGTGATAATCTAGATGACACTATCATTGTCAAAAAATTTGATGAGGAATTTTCTAGATCTTTTTAATTTTAAGATCTCATCCCTATAAGAGATAAATGATTTGTCTCTTAATAAAATATAAAAAATCATCATATCTTATTAGATGAGAAAAATTATATCTATCAAGAAGAAAGATAAAATTTAAATGTCCTTTGAAGTCATGAAAAAGGAAAAGTCAAAGAATAAGAGGCTAAATAATATGAATATTTAGATAGTTATAGGGATAAATATGACTTCAATCACATTTTTGAACTTATTTTAAAGGGGTATTAGAATGTAAAATGGTGGAATGATAAAAATAAACCACAAAAATTCCTCAACTGTGGTATATTTGGTTATTTTTTCAAAAAGTGTTCAAAGAATAATGTTGAAGAACCAAAATTAGAATCAAAATTAGATGACAAAATATCTCATAAACACAAATGGTATAAAAAGAAGAATAAATAATACAAAAGAAATAATATGAATCTTATGAGAAAGCAAAAGAAATAATCACCATATCATTCTTCAAATAACGGAGTTGGTTTCTTTTCCTATGGAATGAGAAGAACTGATTCATTAAGTATTAGTGATGATGAATAAGAAAGAATAAAACTTGGGTGAAGGATGAAAGATAAATTAAAATTATGAATGAAATAGATCAAATATCTTTTTAAATAAATAAAGAAAAATTACAAATAAAATAATAAATTAACTACCAAAAATAATAAGGAAGAAATAGTTTCTATTAATGAAAAAATGTAGGGATGATCAAGAAAGAAGTGTCATTTTTCAATGAGATCAAGATGCACAAATTAATTTTTTTTAATAAGATAAGATGATATGTGGTCTTAAAGAGAACTTGACTTTCAGATAAGATTATTTGTTTGAGACATAATATATATCTATCACAATTGAATATGTGTTGAATAATTATAGAGAATATTTCAACAAATATATTGAAATCAAGGGGGAAACTTCTTAAAATGGATAAAAGAAAGGTAAAAGTTCACTTAATCATTTTAATAGATAGGTCACTTTTAATAGTACAAGTATGAAAGATAAAAATAAGAATATAGGGGCCATGAATAATAAAAATAAATCATATGAATCTAGGGAAGAGGAAAATTTTCCAAGAAGACCACAACCACCAAGAAAATATTGTCTCATTTTTCAATAAGACAATAACAACATAATTATAGATTCATCCAGAACCAATCTAAGAGAATTGGGTTTCAAGTATTTTCTTGGTTTTTTGGTAAGTGTGGTAAAAAATCCTATTATTAATGGTTCAAAATGTATTTACTGGGAGTGAAGAAATAATCAAAGGGAAGTATCAATGATCATAAAAGGAAAAAATTCAAGAGAAAAAAACCTATGAATAGATAATAAACAAAACTATCTATACAAAAAAATTCACATTATAGAAGAAGTTTGTGGTAGATGTAGTTTGGAATGTCACAAGGCTAATGTATGCAAAAAAAGGTTATAATGAGAAGTTAACTATGCTATGAAATGGGAGAGGTTTCAAAATAAAACCAATGACATGTCATGAAAATATTTTTATAAGACCAAGTATTTTAAGAAAGACTGCCTAGTTTTTTGGACACATCAATTGAAACTAGCTAAAAAATTGGAGGAATATTAGAAAATTTCTAAATCCAAAGAAAATAAAGTGGTGTTATAAAATGGGGTGGAATTTGATGGGAAGTTATCCATATGTGGAAACTTGAATATCTATAAAAATGATGGGGATCAAGGTATTTCAAACAAAGAATAAGTTCATAGGAATAATGGAGACAGTAAAAAAGATGAGACTGAAATAAAAAAGAAGATTAAAAAGAAACATTTCTATGTTAAAATTGGTTTAAAAGAATAACCTATATTGATAAGAAGATCTTAATATGAATGTTTTTTATGAGAAACCAAGATGTACCTTCTTATTCCCTATTACTTTATATGTTTTTAACTAACAATGAAGGGAATTTAAAGAGATGTTTGAGACTATCACTTCTAAACAACATGAAAAAATTTTATATCATAAATTCTACTAACGTCCATGAAATGAAAGAAAAGTGTGAATACCTTAAGTGGAATCAACCTTTATAATTAATTTGAAAACCGTGGGAAAAATTAAAAATTAAAGGTCAAGGTATACCAATCACACTTTCATCCTTTCTTATTAATTATATTATATTGTCAATTTAGGGAGAGTTCTTGGTTTATGAAAAAACTAGAAAGGGAGATATATATCATTTTCACTGGAAATTTATTATGTATTTTTTGAAGTATGTGAAAGATTTAACATTTCATTAATAATTTATATTATCTAAAACCCCTTGAAATAAAATTTAGAAATATGAGCATGATTTCACATACATGTAATTTTATGGAAATCTTAGAAATAACTAGTTCTTTCTATATTTTTTTTATATTCAGTTAGCTCACAAATACTTAGAGTTGATTAACTAAATTATACTTGTTTTAGAAAAACATGGGATACTATTCCTCTATTTTAAGTAATCATAGAATTTTTAGATAAAGGAGAAGATCGCGTTTTAATAAGAAAACTGAGATGATAAATATTCCCCACTTATCATTTTCATTTGATTTTCAATGACAAAGAAGGTTTTGATAAGACATATTGAATTTTATATATTTGAAATATATATTAAAAAAAATACGAAGGTGATATTATTGGTCCCAATGTTGCATTTTTTTCAATAATGTGAAAATATCTGTCAATGATGTGTCAATATGTGTTTGGTGAGATTGGATGAAGTGGTAATGCCTAGATAATTTCTATAGATTCATCTAGTGTTATTATATTCCATGTATTAACTTATATTTTTACCTATAAGAGTTTGAAATATTTATTAGAATATTTATGAATCCAAGAGCTGAGTCGGCGTAGGATTCTAGGGCCTAGAGAGCCTCTGCGTGGTGATATTAAAAATATTAAATATATTTTGTCATGTTCCTATAGTTCCTATTGAAATTTGGAATAAATATCAATTAGATTCATGAATTAGAATTCTTAGACTGTGGTTGAGTTTAAAATATCATGTTTAACCTAGGAACGACATAAAAGTTGTTATCACCAGGTTTTCAGTCGGGGGGAGAGTTGGTAGTGGAGTGTTAGAAAGGATTTAAATGATTTGATTTATTTAAATCAATTTTAACCCCTACCGCACCCCTTTGGTATGTAGGACACAAGAAGAATTCATGACCCACCTCTCCCCCTTTGGCTGATGGATGAATCGTGGTTAAATCAAAGTGATGAGGTGTTGGTGATCTCCGTTCTCAGCATCAATCGTCGTTAGATCAAGGAGAAGCACGATCCAGGCATCATTTAACACTTGATGCTTCATTGTTTCACCATAGATGTAGGTGAATTTAAATTTTGGTCTTGATCACTATTTTATGAATTTTTAAGGTTTTAGATCCCTATTACTATTTATAGAGATCCATTCTAGGTCGATCTGCATGTTTCTGGAATAACTAGGGTGATTTGGGTTACTCATAGTGAAATTACATTCAAAACTACCATCTATAGGGTGTGTAAATTGGTGAGACTTACCAAGAATTATTCCTATTTTTATAATATGAATTTTGTGGACTACATACCATGTACTAGGGTTAGACAACATGTAGTGACCCCGTGTCATGTTTCTAGAGGACATGGTAACGGTAGAAATTTAATATTACATTTATGTGTGAGACTACATGTCAAAATTACATGGGAATGGGGTGCTATAAATGTGCATGGGGAAATAAAAAACCACGTGTTTGTTTATCTTGGACATTTCGAATACTCAGTGATACATTCCATGTGTGAGGAATAGATAGCCGAGCCATGTGGAGGAAGAACATGACCGAGGGTTGGGTGAAGTAGGACCCACATTATATGGGCTGTACATGCCATGTATGACTACATGGACAGACAAACTATGAAAAAAGGGACACAACTAGGTTCTTATGTGGGTTCTCACATCATTTGGACCCCAATTCACGTCATGTACTTCCCTTGGGATCTTCATGAGATCTTCCTCCTTTCATATCTCTTTTTCTAGAACATGTATTCTGGATTATGAGTAGACTATCCTGAGTAGTTTTCTATGTATAATGAAATGGTGGCCTTAATAGTGGCATCCAAGATATTATGTGTCACATTTTGAGCAATATGTTTTAATATCAGTTCTTAACCTTTTTTAATGATCAAGGTGGATCAATGGGTTGACTTTGGGGTTAATACCCTTCCCTATAACCATAGGATGTGATTCCCTTGACTCTACAAGATGGTGTAGAGGTGTTACCCTATTGTATCAGGGAACAAGTCCCCTAATCATGCCAGTGTTGTGATGTGAGGTATGATAAGTGTGACGATCCTTTAGTATAATTTGACAGATTCGGTTGATTGACATGGTTCCTAGAGAGAGAAACTATGAATGATACTCCACTATGGCATTATAGAATTGGTTTAACTTACCTTTATTCTTTGGTAGAGATAGGACTCCCTAGGTCATGGGTGTGGGTTATTTACCCATGTGGTAGTTCTATTGAGGATGGTACTCTCTTATCAGACCAGGGTTTAGGTTCTCAGTAATGTTCATATAGTAAGAGATAATTATTATTTATCATGATAGGGTGTAGGCCCTCTGTACTCATTGGCTAGATAGAGTAGATAATCCCCTATTGGTCTTGGGTGAGGGTCCTCTTTCTATGGAGTCGGTACTCCCCTATTATTTCAGGGTATGGGTCCTCTATATATGACATCTAGAAAGAGCAGGTAATCCCCTGTCATGTTAGGGCATGAGTCCTCTATTCTTGGGGTCAAAACTCTCAAATCGTTCTAAGGTGAGCGTCCTCTATAAGTGTTGTTTCGGCGGAGTTGACACCCCCTATCATACAAGAGAGTGGTTCATCTATCCTAATCTTAGTAATCCTCTTTCATTTATGGGTGCAGGTCCCCCATAGTAATCATGATGGTATAATGGTACTTCCCTTCCATACCAGGGTGTGGGTCCTCTATCCATAGAGTGGTACTCCCCTATGATACTAGGGTTCGGGTCCTCTATCCATGAAGTTGTACTCCCTTTTTGTATCAATGTGTACATCCTCAATCTATTAATTGAAACCCCCCATATCATGAAACGGTGCATGTCCTAATATATGAAGTATTACTCCCTCGTATTCTTATAGAACCCAAGAGTGATTCCTCTATTAGAGTTAGTGATACCTTGGTTTTTGAGTGTGGTTATGAGGAGTGGATCCCTCCACTAGTTATGTACCATACCTAGTTAAGATTTTTTGATCCCTAGAAGGAATGAGGTTTAGGAAAACCCCTTAAGAAGTGACATAGTTTTCAGGGAATGGATTGGAGATAGTATTACCTTTACTGAAGGGTAGTGGTGAGGTGAGAGTCCCTTTATTATCTCCCATTAGAGAGGATTCATGCGGTGAATCATCTGGAGAAGTGATCCCTCAACTTTATGTAGTGGTGAGGGGCGAGATTCTCTGCTTGGGTTCTTATAACCTTGCACATGGTCGTAAGTTATTGATGTCAGGACCTCTGTTTCTAAGCACAAGAGATTGACCTAGTGAGTTCTACTTAATGGAGTGTATCTATCGGATGGGTTTCATCTAGGATGGATGAGCTCATGGAGTGTGTTCTCCTGGTTGTGTGTTACATTTAGAGACTTGAGAATAATCTTGTATATTTCTATGAGTTCAGAACCTCACGAGACTTGGTGTCTAAGATAAGTATATCTGAGATTCATTGTGGTGTTTTTCATATTCATTGGTTGGATCCCCTTGTGGAATTAGTTGAATAGTCATATATAAATGGGTATGGGATGAGATGGAGTTTCTATCTCAATCAATTTCCCTTAGGCTAGGTAGAGTAGAGAGTTTCCTTTCAGTTTCTCCCTTTATTTTTTGGGGTGCCTACCGAGTATTGTTATACTCACCCCAGCACAAGCTTTGACCACATATTTTTTGTCTTTTATATATCACAAGCCTTTCAATGGAGTCATAGGAGGACTAGAAGTAGGTATATATTAGAAAGATATATTGACTGAGGTGTTTCCCAGAGTAGGGCCAAGTAGATTTTCTGTAGTTGAATTTTATAGAGATCCCCCATTCTGAACTGGTTAGACACACACATATTTTTGGGTTGGCATGTTCTTTTTTACCTTTTTTCAAATTCAGTACCTATGTTGTACTCCGGTTAGGTATTTATTTATTCATGCATTTTAGTTTTCATATTTTTATACCTCTACACTATTTAATAGATGTTGTTGTGGGTGTGTGCGTATTGGTAATTTAGGAAAAGGACTTATATTTGTGTGATATTCATACTTGGCACTAGTCTCTAGCCCCTAACCTATTGAAGATGGTCTTGGGAAGTAGGGGAATGGCCCCCGTTGGGTTGGTTCATGACTTAGTGGTATTCGAGTGGGTTCCACTTTGGTATCATAGTGTCGTGAGCAAGGTTTTTTTTCATAGAAATAGTGTTAGGGTTTTTTGGGTTCCGTTCTCCAACCAGAGGTTCTAGTGTTGGTGTGATGGATGACGTATCCATTTTCTAGGACTCTGATAACATATTTTTAAACTCATTACATTAGGAAACTGGTCATGGGGAAATAATGGTACATGCATCATATAAGAATGTGTTGTGGGTTCCTTGTCCTTCTTGAGTTATCTCCCTAGATATACTCTTTGACCGTGGAGCGTCTTAACTATATTTTAGGATGCCACCATGATGACAACTAGACAAGGTTCCACTACATGACTATGATGAAGATCCACCCCATGATGAGGATTTAGTGTAGGGAACTAGTTATGAGGCCGTACCTTTTTATGGTCCACCAGTTGACCCACCACCCATTGAGCAGCTGGTTATGCTGGCAGTTCAGGCCGAGGATGCACATAGGCTTGGTGCACTGCACAAGTTAAAATATGAGGTATTTGTGTGATCCAGAAACATAGTCAGATGATAAATAGATTGAGGTATTCACTCATGTTTACCACCTTATGAAGAAACCTCCTGATCATATGGTGGACCTAGTGGAGAGCCTTCTGTGGGGTTCTTTTGGGAGATTGTTGAGTTTAGTGATTCATAACCATGATGTGGTGATGCTGACTTGGGTGGAGTTTTAGAGGCTATTCAGGGAAGACTCTCTCCTAGAGAAGTTTAGATTAGTGTGTATCTAGGGGATTCTACATATTCAAAAGGGTACCATTACTGTGGTGGAGTACTCAGTGAGGTTCATAGACCTATAACGTTACTCCCTATATATAGTACATGGCCCATTCTTCAGAGCTCAAAAATTTGAGTAGTGACTCTGCATAGATGATCAAGTAGGTGTGACATCCTTGTTCCTTCCTTCTTATGATGAGGGTACTGGAGTGAGCTATGGTAGTAGAGATATTCCTATCATAGGGACAAGTAGATTTGGTTTTTAGTGGTGGTCATGAGGCAGAGACATATATATTAGTTGACAGATAATAGATGAGAGGATCACGATGGAGGAGGCATAGCCATGCCCAGACTCATGCACATGATCCTATAGTGTAGAAGTCACACCAAGGATTAAGTTATCCACATGAGAGGCACTGTTATGTTTATGAAGATTGGGGACATCTTTCCATAGATTTTACAACCCTGTATGCTGCAGAGAGGGAGTCTGTTGATAGACCTCCTTTCTAGAGCTAGCGTTTGGAGACGAGATTTTTTCAAGACAAAGGACTTGTTAGTTGAGCGGGTAGAGTATAACCCTTTACACTTTTCTTTTCACTACTTTCTCAAGGTTTAACTAGGGTGATGCGATGCGTTTGTAGAACCTTGTGTCAGTGTTGTTTGACATAGCTTCAAATTCATGAGGAATAAGGTTACTTCTCCCACCAATACAATTTTTTAGATTTGAGTAAAATTTTGAGGGAGATTCAGTACCACCCAATGAAGATAGTATTGATGTGTGGCTGATAATTCTCTTTGACTTGTATGTTTGTGGTAGGGTGACATGTTGGTGGTTTGAAGATGGAGGGCCTGGTAAGTCATAGTGCAAGTGTATTGTAAGCCCTTTATTGTTAGTCATTTACCTCATTAACTTGGCATCAGATTTGTATGTGAGACACTATAGGATTATGTGGTGCAGTTTGATGTGGCTTTGAACTCATAAGAATTAGGGATGATTTCCCCACTAAAACTAATTTTTGTGATGTGATCCAAACCGTGTAGAAGATCCTGTGCTGCCCAAAGTGGATAGTGTCGAGGTGTGGTGTAAAAGTTCCTTTAACTTGTGTTTCCAAGGAAGGGTTGTGTGATGGAGTTTTAGAGTTTGTCTTATAATTTATAGCGGAGATTTTCTTCTTGAACTTTATTCTTGGAAACCCTAGTGGATGGATATACTTGTATAAAACTATTCTGCAGAATCATATTTAGACCCTAAGATGCTTCCGTAGTGTTGATTGGTCACCTAATATCCATGCTCAGATGGTATTCCACTAGTGGGTGTAGTGGTGTTTCTGTTTTGGTGAGCTATGTTATATCTATATGTTTGTAGATGAAGGGCCTAGTAAGACCCATTGTGTACACTTGGGTATCCCTATTTTGATCATTGGTACCCTTGTGTGATTGGTGTCGAACATTAATAAAATATTATTGAGGAGGCTGTGGTGTAGTTTGTATTGGGGTGGATGTGAACTGTGGGTTTATGTTGGTATCCATGTAAGGTTAATGAGTTGTACCACTAGACCCTATATCTGTATATAGATTGTAGTGCTTGTTGTTTTTTCCACATTTCATGGCTGAAGAGAGGTGTTCTAATTTATTGGACAATTTTGACCTGGTAAGATCTAGATGTGAGTTTCATTTGTACTTGGTGGACCCCCTGAGTGCGTGCTTGTAATCACCATGGGAACCCTTGGTGATATTGCTAGAGTGGGAGTTATAGTGCAGAGATAACATTATTTCCATTTTTATTGGACTTTCGATTTTCTGGGATGAAAAACCTTAAGGTGGACATAATTTAATGACTCATATTTTTACCTCTAAGACTTTAGAATATTTATATGAATATTTTTGAATCCATGCGCTGGGTCAATGTGGAATTCTGAGGCCCATAGAGCCTCAACATGGTGATATTAAAATTATTAAATATTGTGGAATCCCTCCTTTTTAATACATAACTTTTCATTACAGTTTACATACAGAGTATATTTAAAGTTTAGTGTCTTGGAAATCTGAAACAATAAAACCTAAATACAACATAAAACATTATTCTAATCCACTTGTAAGGCTTCACCATAAGATCATCCTAAATACAATTACTACCTTTCATATCTTGGAGACATACATCGAATGAAAAGGGTGAGTAGAAGGCCCATTAAGGGTAAAAAAGGGAATCAATGTACTTGTGATATCAATAAGAACATGAATAACAATATAAAGATATGATCAATGGAAGTATAGGAATATCATAATGAAAATAACTTGAAACATAACTTGAATATGTGTCCACACCATTTTATTTAGACATTCATGAACATATCACCAAGGTCCATCCCCAAGGTGTCATAAAAGTTACCAAGGTTATTCACCAAGGTATCATGAAACTTGTCATCTATAGAGATTAAATCTTTAACCAATACATTGGAGTGCTATCAGGGCGCACCCTTAATATGTATTTACATATGCGTGATCCAAAAAGATCATAATCAAACATTTCATAAATAACCCATAGAGAATAAAAAGAATGGGTTTCATTTCAAAATCGTGACGTTTTAAAAGCTCTTAAAAATAAGATCATAATATCATTTATAACCCATGGAAAGGGAGTGAGGGTTATATGTATGTCAATTACAGAATCAAATATATCATCTTTATATATTTATGAACACCCATAGAAATGAAATAGTTCTGGGTATTCACATAAATAAACAAGGGGATTTCTTGAGAGAAAGCGATAGAAATTTTGAGATGAAATTTCTGCAGCAATCATAAATAATTCATAATACAGTATGGGTACTGAATAAGATCATGGTATGGATATTTTAATGACATACCACATGAAAATAAAACATGAAAGAAAAGAGAAGATGCGATTTCTTTTATGAGAAATTCGGCAGCCTAACGACGTCACTTAAAAATTCAGAAATAAAATTGCTGAGAGAAGAAAGGGTATCTCAAAAATTAGACATGAAATGGACAATAAGGAGAACATATAAGAACATACCCTAAAAAAAGATATGGAAACTAGAAGACACAATATAAAGGAAGTCATGGCTTAAAAGAAGAGGGTGAAATAATCCCTTACCATGAAGAGTAACTTCGAAAGATTGAAGTTCGGGACCTTGGGAGACTTGGGAGGACTCCTTGGGAGGTAAGGAGACCAGAACATCATTTAGGAGGATTTGTAAATGAAAATAATGAGGGAAAGGTTTGGTATTTATAGGAGAAGTGAGGGGATAAGTCATTAATGGGAAAGGGACACCTCATCAGTGGTATTGGAAAAACCATAGGCTTGCCCATGCTATTTTCCCATGGTATTAGACAATTGGGACACCTAATACCTTATATTACTATTAATAAGTAGACCAGAATTATTACATAATTATTATATCTTTAATGATGTCATTAAACACATGAAACTAAAAACTGTATTTTCACTATTCACCGAAAATTCATTTTTTTCAGAAAAATCCCTCAAAATTAACTTAACCTAATATCAATGCTCTAATTTAAAAGATTAACTTCATTTTATAAAAATAATTTTCTAAATATTTTTAATTTAATTTTTAATTAAAAAACACTATTCAACCAAAAAAACTAATACTTGACTAATAATTTTCAAAACAGTTATTTACCTATTTTATTGAATCAAATTACTTAATCAAGGTGCCTAAATTATATTAATACTTTCTTTAAGTGAGATTACTAATCCATTTGGTCACATTACTAATCCTAAGTGCAAAATCACTATTCATAAATTACAATTCACAAAAAATTAAGTTGATCTTATTAGATTCTAAATTTCTTACTGAACACATTTCTAGAAGACGATTTTTTTAAAATAATTACACATCATTAATTATTTAAGGTTTAGATAAATATTTTATAATATCCCCTTTTTCTAAAATTCATCAATATAAATCCTATATTTATTCGAACATATGCAAAAAAACAAACTTCACCATAGGAATAAATCACAATTTTATTTAACTCAAAGGATTACACAAAGTAGCTATGGTCTCATTAAATAGCCCCTTATAACCCCATCATAGGACCTAAGTGTAAGGTGTGCTAAGGTTAGAGAATCTGAGGGTGGCTCGTCCAACATTGCCCGAGTAGTTATTTCTATAATCTTGAACTTCTCTCAAAGGCGATTCTGCTCCAGCTTCACACGATGAAGTTAGGATTGGTTTTGGTCCAGAGCAAAGCCCAGTGGTGCTACCTCATTCCCAAGTTTCATCAGATGGGATTTGATCAGCCCGAGACTACTAGATGAGGCCATCTAATATTCTTTCTATATTAATTAACCAAGATCACTTGTATTTAGAGACAACAATCACAACATTTAGTTTCCAACTGTCATATTGAGCAACAGTCATATAACAGTCGAAACCTAATGGTCTCATTTTAATTATGCCCACTTCATTATTTAAAGGATAAAGTTTTGTTGAGTATAAAATAAAATAACACACAAAATTAGGAAACAAATATAATTAAAAAGTTAAGGTTGTTACATTCTTCCCCCCTTAAAATATATCATCCCCGAAATTTTAACTCGTATCCTTAGAAAAGAAAAGGTGTGGGTACTTCTGACTCATAGAATCCTCTGGTTCCCACATGTATTCTTCATATCTTTGGTTTCTCCACAACACCTTAACAAGGTGGGTAGTCTTGTTGCATAGAAACTTGTCTCTACGATCCAAGATCTCCACCGACTACTCCTCATAAGAGAGGTCATGTTCTAGTTATACCACTTCTGGGTTTAGTACATGTGAAGGGTCAGGTATGTACTTCCTCAAGAGGGATATGTGGAATACATCACAAACTTGTGCCATATTTAGAGGAAGTGAAAGCTGATAGGCCACTAGTCCCACGTGATCAAGGATTTCATAGGGTCCAATGTACCTAAGGCTGAGCTTCCCTTTCTTCCCAAACCTCATGAATCTCTTCCAAGGTGAAATTCAAAGAATGAACTTGTCACTGACATCAAAATCCAAGTCCCTTTGACGGTTTTAGGCATAGATCTTTTGCCGACTATGAGCATCCTTAATGTGTTGCTGGATGGAAAGGACTTTTTCTGTCATCTCTTGCACAAGATCATTACCAAGAAGTTTTCTCTCACCAGCTTCATCCCAACAAGTAGGAGTTCTGCATCACTTCCCATACAGAGCTTCATAGGGTTCCATTTGAATGTTTGAGTAGAAGTTGTTGTTGTAATAGAACTCAACTAAAGGGAGATGTTGATCCCATCCACCATTAAATTCCATTGAGAACGTTCTCAGCATGTCCTAGAGTGTTTGAATATTCCTTTCATATTGGACATTAGTTTGGGGGTATTGGCCGTACTGAAATTCAATTCAATGCTTAGATATTGTTGAAGACTTCTCCAGAATTTTGATGTGAAACTTGGATCATTATCAGATATGATAGAAAGTGGAACTCCATGCATCCTTACCACTTCCTTCACGTAAATCATGGAAAGTTGATCAAGAGATAAATCTTCCCAGATAGAGATAAAATGGGCTGTCTTGGTGAGATGGTCCAAAATAATCCATATTTCATTGTTTCCTTTGGAAGTTCTTGGAAGACCAGTGACAAAGTCTATAGTGATATTGTCCCACTTCCATGCTGGTATGAGTAGTGGTTGCAATACCCCTTTAGGAAGTTGTTGCTCTGCCTTCACTTGCTGACATACTAGGCACCGTGAAGTGTAGTAAGCAATATACCTTTTCACATTATCCCACCAATATTGATCACGAAGGTCCCTATACATTTTTGTGCTTCCAGGATGTATAGAGAAAGTAGAGCTGTGAGCTTCATCCATCAGCTCCTTATTTATTTCCAGAATAGATGGAACACATAGTCTTGTAAAAAATCTCAGTACACCTTGTTGACCAATATTGAACTCCAGAAACTTTCCATCCTTTACAACCTCAAAATTATCTTGTAACAAAGGATCTTATTTCTAAGCTTTCTTGATATTATCTAGTAGTGATGGTTGAGAAATCATTTGGGTTAGAGTTGATGATGTCCCTTTCCTTATAATTCCCATGTCCAGCTTTACTAGGTCATTTATCAAAGGATCTTTTTGAATCCTCATCATGGAAAGAACAACTAGGTCTTTCCTGCTTAATGCATCAGCAACTTTGTTTGCTCTTCTAGGGTGATAATGAATTGAACAATAATAGTCTTTAAGAAGTTACATCCATCCCCTTTGTCTCATGTTCAATTAATTTTGTGTGAAAATATACTTCAAACTGTGATGGTATATGTATATATCACATTTCTCCCCATAAAGATAGTGCCTCCATATCTTCAGAGCAAAAATGACCGTAGCCATCTCCAAATCTTGCGTAGGATAATTCTGCTCATGAATCTTAAACTGTCGAGATGCATAAGCAAGGACCTTGTCATTTTTCACGAGGATGCACCAAAGCCCTTTTATAGATGCATCAATAAAAATAATGAATCCTTCTCCACTTAAGGGTAGAGTTAACACGAGTTCAGTAACCAATATCTTCTTCAGATCTTGGAAACTTTCCTCACACTCCTTTGTCCAGATGAACCTGACCCCTTTTCGAGTTAACTTGGTTAATGGATTAGAAAGTCGTGAAAAGTTTTCACAAACCACCTATAATATCCCACTAATCCAAGGAAACTAAAAATCTCATTTATTTTTGTAGGTTGAGGCCACTCCTCAAAAACTTTTGTCTTTGTTGGGTCAACTATGATTCCTTCATTTCTAACAATGTGCCCTAAGAAAGCAACTTGTTGTAATCAGAATTCACATTTACTGAACTTTCCAAAAAGTCGCTCCTTCCATAGAGTTTTCAAAATTACCCTTAAATGATCCACATGCTCCTCATGACTTTTTGAATATATCATAATATCATCAATAAAAACTACAAAAAAGTTATCAAGGTAGTCCTTAAATATTCTATTCATCAAATCCATAAAAATATCAGGTGCATTAGTTAGTCTGAAGGGCATAACAACAAACTCATAACGCCCATATCTTGATCAGAAGGTAGTTTTTGGAATATCTTCTTTCTTCACCCTCAATTTATGATAACCAGATCGAAGATCAATCTTAGGGAAGAATTGATCCCCACAAAGTTGGTAAAATAAGTTATCAATTCTTGGAAGAGGGTATTTGTTCTTCACTTTGATCCCATTCAGTTCTCTATAATCAATGCATAGCTGCATCGATCCATCATTATTCTTCACAAAGAGAACATGTGCTCATCAAGGAGACACACTTGGTCAAATAAACCCCTTCTCCAAAAGATCTTGGAGTTGTTTCTTCAATTCCTACAGCTCCACATTTTCCATCCTATACGAGGTCCTTGATATCGGTTGAGATCAAGGTACGAGTTCGATGGAGAACTCTACCTGTCTTTCCGGGGGAGGTCTAGGAAACTCCTCCGGAAATACATCAACATATTCCTAGATGATGGGGACATTTTATATCATCAAACTCTCATATTCTTCTTCTTCTTCACCGATCAACTCCATAAAGAAGGATATAGGGGGTTATTTTAGACAAAGATGAGGTTGGGATATCTATCCTTTGAAGATAACTATAGGTTTTAAATTCAAGACTACTGATATTTCCTTGCTTCTGTAATTGATCTTATCATTATACTTTGAGAGCCAGTCCATCCCTAGTATAATGTCGAATTCCGGCATGAGAATGACTACTAGATTTGCGACAATATTGTGCTCACTATAGTAAATACTAGAGTTTCTAAACACTGAAGATGCTTGGATAGTCCCACCAGGAGTCTTGACTGTCAACTCTACTTTTATCAATTCGGGGGTTGACTCTAAATTCCTCTCAAACTTAGAGGAAATAAAGGAATGAGTAGAACCAGAATCAAACAAAGTACTTTCTAGCTTTGAGAGGAAAACAAGAGTACCTGATACCACATCATTCGGAGCATCGACTTCAACTATCGCGATAGAAAAAGCATGACCTTAATCCCTTGGCCTTTTCTTAGGCTGATGGTGGTTCCCCTCCACTGCCCTTGGATTTGAATAGTGATTGGAAAAGTTCCCACGTTGTCCACACTTGAAGCACTGGACATCAAGTAGGTCCTGCACTGTAGAGACCCGAAGCTTGACGTACATGGACATTACATTACTTTTGCGGAATACTTAGTACATAACAAAAAACACACACACAAGGATCGTAATAGTTTAGTGTATTTGGAAACTCGGAATATAATCTTCTAATCATGGTGAAAGATCTTCAACATCTCCCATAAAGATCTTCTTTTTTTTACCTAAAACCTTTCTTTATATCCTGGGGAAAAGAAAACATAAAAGGGTGAGCTCAAATGCTCATTAAGGGTAAACAAAAGAAATATCAATCACATCATTTTCATAAGAACATAACATTTTGGAAATCTTAACCTGAAAAAGAGAGAATAATTTCATAACATGAGATAAATCATAGTAGTGAAATGAAATCCCAATAATCATAACTTAAAACATGAAACTTTGTGGCATACACACATAATAATAGAGAATCATATCTTATTAGTCAAGACTCATTGCCAAGACTATCTTAGTGGACAAAGTCCATTTCTGAACCGAGTCACCCTCATTTCAGTCCTGTTTCACTGAACCAGTATATCCTACCATTCCAGCCATGTCTATATCATGAGATATAAAATCTTTACCCAATTCATTGGAGGGAGATATAGGTCCCACCCATCTCTTAATGAAACCATTCTTTTGTGTGCCACAAAAATCATAAATCATACATCATTGCATAAAAATGGAATTCTTAAACATCGTGACATCACAAAACAATTCATATAAGATAAATGAATTCATAAAAATAATTCCATCACAACATAATCAAATCAATATAATGATAGGGATAAAATCAGAAACTTATATTATCTTAGATGGAAAATAATTTTGATAAAACACTTGAACTCCATTCTTGAGGAAAATATCCTTTCTACATCAGAAAACACTTTTTCCTTTCTTAACATGTCATACAATTCTAAAGTAAATGAAGTTGATTAAAAATAAACTTGAAATCTTGTAAAGGAAGCTTCTTGGAAATAATGTTTTAAAAATCCATTCATGCCGTATAAGTTAAAAAAAACATCCTTCGTACTTTTGTCGAAAAAGTCAAAAAGTACCTTGTACGAAAAACGAAAAAATATTCCTTTCATATCCTTTACTAAAAACTAACCGAAGGGTAAAATTGGATTTAAAAAATTGTAGGTGAATGGAAATAATATTAAATATTGAGGAAACATCTATGTGGATGATAAAATACACCCCAGTAAATGCCAAAGTATAAACAATCTCGGATAAAAATGAGATTGTGATATTTCCCTTACCTTAGGTACGATTTTCTTCATATGTGTCCGAACCTCCTGTATAATGATTTAAATAATTTCATTGACTTATTCCAGAATCATAGTCATTGTTATGATATCATATATGGTTCACTTATGGATTTATATTACCCGTTCTTTTGTAAATTCCATGTTAAAGAGCGTTTTGGGTAAAATCGTTTCATTTGTCATCTGTGTTTTGACTTGTAATTATTCATATGATTACTTAGATCATGATTAATTAATTTCAGAATATAAAAAATGATTTATATATAATATATATTCATAATATATATATATATATAATATATCAGTAAATGGAAAGAAATACACCGTTCATGGAGACGGTAGACCGTTCGTACGCATGAACGCTGTTTTTTTTCCTTATTGAGTTGAATGGAATTAAGTAGATGACATACATATATATACACATAAATACATAATCATTATTATGTCATATATTTAATTATAACTTATTATATATACTTTATAATCATTCATGAATGGTTAACGTGGAGAATGAATCTCATCGCGTCGTGGAGACGGTAGTCCGTACGTACGCACGAGCGATGATATCGTTCTCATGATCTTCGAATTGTATTGGAGTGTATGTATAATATTTAAGAATCAATATCACTTTACAATAATCATATATAGTTATTATTTACACCATTATACCCATCCAAGTAAGGTGGTGGTGGAAAATAGATTACACCACGACGTGGAGACGGTATTCCGTACGTACGCACGCGCGGTGATTTCGTTTTCCGTAGGATGGATAGATGGTGAAATAAGGTTGTTTCATAATTATAATAACATATAAGTATATAAGTGATACTGATGTTATTACTTCATAATGAAACAACCTAAGAAGAAGAAGTGGAAGAAGAAATAAAGATGAAAGAATTGGTAACGGACATTACCTCTTCTTTGAAGTACTTCTTTGAGAACTCCTTTTAGGGCACTAAAATAGGTCTTTGAAGAATACCCAAACCTCTAGGATGTTTCTAGGGAAGTGGAGAGAAGAAATTGGCAGGGTTTGGCCGAGCTTTAAGGCTCAAAGTGGTGTGAGGAAGAGGGGGAGGAGGTGCCCTTTTATAAGGGAGGAGAGGGGCACCTTTGGAATAACTAAAAATATTATTTTATTATAAAGTCAAGTTCGGTTTTAAATAGCTCCAAATTGATTTATTTAGAAGATAAGGTGGGTATGGGTCGAAATCCTCTCATCCAATAGAATTTAGACAAGTTTAGGTCATTATATTAACCTTATCTTTTAGTTTTAACTCTTAGTTAATTAGATTGACATTTACCATGTCACTTTGTATTTTTATATTATATAGTTAATAAACTTACCATATACATCCAAGAGACCCCCAAGTTGTGTTTTATTAATATATATAACCTTATCTAAGTCATTTTTCTAAAACATAGATTTTTAGGAACAAAATAACAATTAATAATATAATATTTGTTTTAAAAACTATTTTATGTCAATTTTGACACTATTCAATAGTTGATTTTTTTGAAACTCATAACAGACTGATTACTTCGACAAAAGTTAATTAACTAAATCCTAACATGTCATATTAACCTATAAAATTATTTTAGTTCATAAAAAGTCTCAAATTATATTTATATGGGTATTTATAACATCAATTATGTCAATATTTCATTAATAAGATAATTACTGCATCATCGTTGTGTCATAAATAAATTAAATTATTTAACGTCTAAAAATTACAAATAAAATACCATTATGTAGGAAATATTTTTAGATTTCTAATGAATATTTATAGTCGAATTTATCATATGTATAACCCCATATTAAAAATGGTTTACTTATTAAACTTTGATTTTAACTATTTTAACCCTTCTTTAAATACATTAATAATAAATGTCCTAATCTAATCCAGGTGGGACTAAATGGTCATATTTTATTCCTAATGTTGTTTTTGGTCGAATTACACTTGTCCAATAGAATTAGGACATATGTTAGGGTAATAATAATATCATGTTTACCCTTAATTACCCTATTTATTTTTAACCGTGGTAAAAAAAAGTAAAAAGTTACTATTCACCAAAAATTATTTTCATCTCATTGAACCAAATTTTAATCCTTGATATTAACCGTGTCTCTCGGATTTTCGAAATTCTACTCACAGAAGAGGTAAAATTAAGTTTTATGAAAAATTCAATTTTTTAACTACCACTTAGTGGTTTCACTATTCATCAAAAAATGAAAGTTTCCAGAAAAATACCAAAAATTAGGCCTAAGCTATATTTGATATTAAGAATTCAAAAATGATGTCTATTTTACCAAATTCAGAACATATCAGTTGCATTAATTAATTTAAAAATTAGTTCCCGTTGTCAAAACAAATAGCGTGTTTTTAAGAGATAATAACTATCAAAAGATTGACACTTGTTTATAACTTGTTTAAATGTGAAATTACATCCAATGGCCAACATTGTATGAAATTGTAAAAATATATTCTAAATATACTTTAAAACCACTCAAATTAATAATTTATCACTATTAATTATTTCGATTAAAAAAAGTTGTTTTTAATTATAATTTAGTAATTTTCACTATTCATCAGAATATGAAAGTTATCCGAAAAGTACCAAAATTTCACCTTAGGCTAAATTCGATACTCCAAATCCAAAAATGAAGTCCATTTTGAGAGCTAAAATTTCTAAAATTTTAAAAGGTGGTTATTACTATTCATAACGGCTAGTTTTAATAATATTTTAATAGCATATCGTTGTTTAGTGAAACTCGGTATTGCGTACTGCACACGCTATCGTGGAAGGTCGCGATTGCGTGTAATGAAAGGAAAGTCAAGGATGCGTGTTGAGCAAGATCCTTTTGGTGTAGCATACAACACAAGACATTAATGAAATTAAAAAGAATATTTTTTTATAAAATCTCGGGCTGTTACATTCTACCCCCCTTAAAATGAATTTCGCCCTCAAAATTCGTTGGGGTTATAAATGGTTTACTACTCGAAATTTTCTTTAATAGAAACCCACATCGTAAAAAGGAATACCAAAACTTGGCTTTAAAAACTAAAGTATGAAATGTAACGATTACCCAAATAAACTAATCACTGGGTTTCCACATAGGTGAAAATATGGATATGGAAGAGAAATCTAACCATCATGTTATGATGGAGAGTGGTAGAGAACATGGATATGGAAAATCCAGCAATCACAAAGCCATAAATTTGTGACGATCTAAGGTACCATCTGATTCATCAGATATAAGAGCACTAGGACAACATTTTTGGTTTTCAAGATCATTTCCCTAAAGTTGATGAAATTGGAATTAGAAGAAATACTTTCGTGATTTTGGTATAGTCTCACCATCGGTCGTTCTTTGGACAATTTCCACTTCATCTCTTAAAGAAATGAAGTTAAATTTTTCATTCGTGATATGTTAGCAGATCATGTGATAGAATGATGGGTCATTCCATCTATCTCAAACAAAAGGTTAGAAAAGTTATCAAAAAAATACATAAGTCCATCTATAGTGAGATTAATCATATATGGTTCCTAAAATGGACTTATACTTCATATATCATACTGCTTAATATAATAAAACTAGTTACTACTAAACATGGATTTCTTGTAGGCCAGTGGTAGGCGATAAAGGCCAGTCGCACTTCGGTTGTGGGTTCGATTCCCACGGCCTTGTCCGATGCGATGGGCTGTCGCCCGTCCTGTAGGTTGTCCTTTTTCTAAAACTATATTACTATAACATCCCATCAATAATATCGAAAAAACTTCTATACTTAAACAATACTAACTTATGTCCAACACAATCCATTCTAATCTTTAGGCTTATCCATAATACTGCAGTCCACTCTCATAATATAGTGAAAACGATTACCAGAGATTTAATACCGTCGTTGATCCCCATATATCATAAGATATGTCTTGTTGGTAACATTCCAAACATTCAAAGGCCTTAATCATGTATTCTCTTGAATACCCATTGAACCTTAGTGAAAACATTAATGTAGTTAAAATTTAACACTTTCCATATACCAAAATCCTCAAAATTCTATATACTCAAACCATGATATCACTTAGTCCTTATATCAATCATGACCTCATGAATACTTTCAAACATTTCATTTTCTCCTTATCCCTTCATTATGCGCATATCATCTACTTTCCAAAATATTTGAATCACTTTTCATGGTTACCGGTACCTTAAAATTATTGAAAACCACAATAGACCAATACATAAATATTTCAATACACCATAAAAGTACCTCAACAACATTATTATTGAATACCAATACATAAACACTTCAGTCCATCCACTTCAATGATTGTCCTGGAATAAGTCCTTCCTTGATTTAGAAGTAACTTTTTAGGTCAGGGCATTGAGTTGGGTAATGCCCATGTTCTCCACAAATAAGACATTGAACTCCATAACAGTCTGTCACTCTATGACCCTTTTCTCCACACAGATAACATCGGTCCCTCCATTTGAGGTATTCCTCAAGGTTCTTCTTCCCTTCTTTAGAAATCTCAATCTTCCTTACTTTATTCTCCTCAACATGCGAACATGCATAATAGTTTATCTTCCTCTTCTTTGATGAATTAGGTATACCACTAAATTTCACATTGTTAATCATATATCGCGATGAATGATTCAGCATAATCACAATATCTTTCTCTCTAAGAAATACACAATTTTTTCTCATAGTCACCAATTTGTCCATTGGATTCAATGTTAACCGAATTCCTTCTGGTTCCCTCCATTAACTAAAACACAAAAAGAATCTTGTGAGAGGAAAAAATCATGCTAGAGAAAACAACACAGTAAAGGGGGAGTACCCTAAATATCTAACATCTTAGGTTAAATTCTAAGATCGTTAGCGCAATTCTAGGACTATAACCTATACGTATACTTAACCTTAGAGACATCCCTAGACATACCATATAAATATCTCTAGGGATCTCACTAACGTTTTCGCATCCTAGTTTCCAAAGGTTGACTAAAACTTTCCTCTGATACCAACTGTAGAGACCCGAAGCTTGATGTACATGGACATTACATTACTTTTTCGGAATACTTAGTACATAACAAAAACACACACACAAGGATCGTAATAGTTTAGTGTCTTTGGAAACTCGGAATATAATCTTCTAATAGTTGTGAAATATCTTCAACATCTCCCATTAAGATCTTCCTTTTTTTTTACCTAAAACCTTTCTTTATATCCTGGGGAAAAGAAAACATAAAAGGGTGAGCTCAAATGCTCAGTAAGTGTAAACAAAAGAAATATCAATCACATCATTTTCAAAAGAACATAACATTTTGGAAATCTTAACCTGCAAAAGAGAGCATAATTTCATAACATGGGATAAATAATAGTAGTGAAATGAAATACCAATAATCATAACTTAAAACATGAAACTTTGTGGCATACACACATAATCATAGAGAATCATATCTTATTATTCAAGACTCATTTCCAAGACTATCTTAGCGGAGAAAGTCCATTTCTGAACCGAGTCACCCTCGTTTCAGTCCTGTTTCACTGAACCGGTATATCCTACCGTTCCAGCCATGTCTATCTCATGAGATATAAAATCTTTACCCAATGCATTGGAGGGAGATATAGGTCCCACCCATCTCTTAATGAAACCATTCTTATGTGTGCCACAAAAATCATAAATCATACATCATTGCATAAAAATGGAATTCTTAAACATCGTGACATCACAAAACAATTCATATAAGACAAATGAATTCATAAAAATAATTCCATCACAACATAATCAAATCAATATAATGATAGGGATAAAATCAGAACCCTATATTATCTTAGATGAAAAATAATTTTGATAAAACACTTGAACTCCATTCTTGAGAAAAATATCCTTTCTACTTCAAAAAACACTTTTCCTTTCTTAACATGTCATAAAATTCTAAAGTAAAAGAAGTTGATTAAAAATAAACTTGAAAACTTGTAAAGGAAGCTTCTTGGAAATAATGTTTTAAAAATCCATTCATGCCGTATAGGTTAAAAAAACATCCGTCGTACTTTTGTCGGAAAAGTCAAAAAGTACCTTGTACGAAAAACGACAAAAGATTCCTTTCATATCCTTTACTAAAAACTCACCGAAGGGTAAAATTGGATTTAAAAAATTGTAGGTGAATGGAAATAATATTACATATTGAGGAAACATGGATGTGGATGATAAAATACACCCCAGTAAATGCCAAAGTATAAACAATCTCGGATAAAAATGAGATTATGATATTTCCCTTACCTTAGGTCCGATTTGCTTCGTATGTGTCCAAACCTCCTGTATAATGATTTAAATAATGTCATTGACTTATTACAGAATCATACTCATTGTTATGATATCATATATGGTTCACTTATGGCTTTATATTACCCGTTCTTTTGTAAATTCCATGTTAAAGAGCATTTTGGGTAAAATCGTTTCATTTGTCATCCGTGTTTTGACTTGTAATTATTCATATGATTACTTAGATCATGATTACTTAATTCCAGAATATAAAACATGATTTATATATAATATATATTCATAATATATATATATATATATATAATAGATCAGTAAATGGAAAGAAATACACCGTTCAGGGAGACGGTAGACCGTTCGTACGCATGAACGCTGTTTTCTTTTCCTTATTGAGTTGAATGACATTAAGTAGATGAAATACATATATATAAACATAAATCCAGAATCATTATTATGTCATATATTTAATTATTACTTATTATATATACTTTATAATCATTCATGAATGGTTAACGTGGAGAATGAATCTCATCGCGTCGTGGAGACGGTAGTCCGTACGTACGCACGAGCGATGATATTGTTCTCATGATCGTGGAATTGTATTGGAGTGTATGTATACTATTTCAGAATCAATATCACTTTACAATAATCATATATAGTTATTATTTACACCATTATACCCATCCAAGTAAGGCGGTGATGGAAAATAGATTACACCATGGCGTGGAGACGGTATTCCGTACGTACGCACGCGCGGTGATTTCGTTTTCCGTAGGATGGATAGATGGTGAAATAAGGTTGTTTCATAATTATAATAACATATCAGTATATAAGTGATACTGATGTTATTAATTCATAATGAAACAACCTAAGAAGAATAAGTGGAAGAAGAAATAAAGATGAAAGAATTGGTAACTGACATTACCTCTTCTTTGAAGTACTTCTTTGAGACCTCCTTTTAGGGCACTAAAATTGGTCTTTGAAGAAGACCCGAACCTCTAGGATGTTTCTAGGGAAGTGTAGAGAAGAAATTGTCAGGGGTTGTCCGAGCTTTAAGGCTCAAAGTGGTGTGAGGAAGAGGGGGAGGAGGTGCCCTTTTATAAGGGAGGAGAGGGGCACCTTTGGAATAACTAAACATATTATTTTATTATAAAGTCAAGTTCGGTTTAAAATAGCTCCAAATTGAGTTATTTAAAAGATAAGTTGGGGATGGGTCGCAATCCTCTCATACAATAGAATTTAGACAAGTTTATGTCATTATATTAACCTTATCTTTTAGTTTTAACTCTTAGTTAATTAGATTGACATTTACCATGTCACTCTGTATTTTTATATTATATAGTTAATAAACTTACCATATACATCCAAGCAACCCCCCAAGTTGTGTTTTATTAATATATATAACCTTATCTAAGTCATTTGGCCGAACCTTAGATTTTTAGGAATAAAATAACAATTAATAATATAATATTTTTTTTAAAAACTATTTTATGTCAATTTTGACACTATTCAATAGTTGATTTTTTTGAAACTCATAACAGACTTATTACTTCAACCAAAGTTAATTAAATCAATCCTAACATGTCATATTAACCTATAAAATTATTTTAGTTCATAAAAAGTCTCAAATTATATTTATTTGGGTATTTATAACATCAATTATGTCAATATTTTATTAATAAGATAATTACTGCATCATCGTTGTGTCATAAATAAATTAAATTATTTAATGTTTAAAAATTAAAAATAAAATACCATTATGTAGGAAATCCTTTTAGCTTTCTAATGAATATTTATAGTCTAATTTATCATATGTATAACCCCATATTGAAAATGATTTACTTATTAAACTTTGATTTTAACTATTTTAACCCTTCTTTAAATAAATTAATAATAAATGTCCTAATCTAATCCAAGTGGGACTAAACGGTCATATTTTATTCCTAAGGTTTATTTTGGTCGAATTACACTTGTCCAATAGAATTAGGACATGTTTTAGGGTAATAATAATATCATGTTTACCCTTAATTACCCTATTTACTTTTTACCGTGGTAAAAAAAAGTAAAAAGTTACTATTCACCCAAAATTATTTTCCTCTCATTGAACCACATTTTAGTCCTTGATATTAAACGTGTCTCTAGGATTTTTGAAATTCTACTCACAGAAGCGGTAAAATTAAGTTTTATGAAAAATTCAGTTTTTTAACTACCACTTAGTGGTTTCACTATTCATCAAAAAATTAAAGTTTCCAGAAAAATACCAAAAATTAGGCCTAAGCTATATTTGATATTAAGAATTAAAAAATGATGTCTATTTTACCAAATTCAGAACATATTAGTTGCATTAATTAATTTAAAAATTAGTTCCCGTCGTCAAAACAAATAGCGTGTTTTTAAGAGATAATAACTATCAAAAGATTGACACTTGTTTATAACTGGTTTAAATGTGAAATTACATCCAATGACCAACATTGTATTAAATTGTAAAAATATATTCTAAATATACTTTAAAACCACTCAAATTAATAATTTATCACTATTAATTATTTCGATTAAAAAAAGTTGTTTTTAATTATAATTTAGTAATATTCACTATTCATCAAAATATGAAAGTTATCCGAAAAGTACCAAAATTTCACCTTAGGCTAAATTCGATACTCCAAATCCAAAAATGAAGTCCATTTTGAGAGCTAAAATTTCTAAAATTTTAAAAGGTGGTTATTACTATTCATAATGGCTAGTTTTAATAATATTTTAATAGCATATCGTTGTTTAGTGAAACTCGGTATTGCGTACTACACACGCTATTGAGGAAGGTCGCGATTGCGTGTAATGCAAGGCAAGTAAAGGATGCGTGTTGAGCAAGCTCCTTTTGGTGTAGCGTACAACACAAGACATTAATGAAATTAAAAAGAATATTTTTTTATTAAATCTCGGGCTGTTACATGCACCATCTTCCCCTTGTCGTTTGTGTTTGGAAGTTAATGTTTCACCTCACCATGACAATTCCTCGCAATGTGGCCATCTCTGCCACACTTGTAGCACTTCTCACTCCTGAGAAAGTAGTTCCTCGAATGCTTCTTCCCACATTTATTACACGTGGGAAGTTGCACTTTATTTCCTCCTATTCCATGATCAAAAGTCCTCCCTATGCTGGGCTCCATCGATCTCTTATTATCGTTGGATTTATGACACCACTGCATCTCACCAAACTCTATATCGACTCTCATTGCAATCCACACGATCTCCTCATAGCTATCATAATCCCGGTTGGATAGATTCTTCCACAGATGAGGTCTCAGTGCACCGAAGAATCTATCAACCTTACCGTTTGGATCCATGACAAAGCTATAGGTATATCGTGAAAGACTTGTGAAGTTCATCTCGTTGCTTCCCACAGATTCATTCTCCTTTTTATTTAGCTCGAGAAACCCCTTCTCCATTAGTGTTATCATGGAATGAGGGAAATACTTACTGAAAAAGATCCCTCTGGACTCTTCCCACTCCATAGCTTCAACTTCCACTCTTTGCCTTGTGTTTTTGATTAGTTCCCACCACTGATCAACTTCTCCCTCTAAGTGATAGACAGTCAGGGTGACTTTATCTTGCTCTGAACAACATAGCACAGAATAGATCTTCTCTATAGAGCTGATCTATTGCTCAACAATCAATGGGTTAGTCGATCCACTGAAGGTTGGTGGTCATTGGCACATAAAGGACTCAACAAAATGTTGTTCCCTTCATGGTGAGATCAGCCTCTCAACTTGATTCAAGTTATTACTCAAAAATTGAGTCAGTTGGTTCATTATTCGCATGAATGTTTCTATTCTGGATTCCATCGAAGGGCCGTCAGCGCATGGTCCATTGCGATCACCATTTGCATGGTTCCTCTTATTGCCTGCCATTTTCTAAAATAATTAAATCTTAGTGAGAAACTTGTTTCATTTACTAATCTTTTAACTATAAAGGATTATACGTCTTAAAACTTCATGCATAAACAATTATATTCTCTATAATTCCTTTATACTGATTCATAAAAAGCTTTAGATTAACCAAAAATATCCCCCAGGAGTGTCGTAACCAAGAGTGCCGCAAGGCCCGTTGTCGTGCATCAGTTCCCGTTCAATTCTAGCTCAAAGCAGTGTTTTCGGGGTTTACCCCTATGTACATCTGTTCTAGAGCCGCCTCTACCTGCTCGTATCCAGACATGGATGTATTTGTTTGATAAACCACTTACTAAATACTCACCAAAATACCAAGATGCTTTACCTATGTTTAAAATTTTCTATAGGGTTCTTCCTAAAGTTTTCATAGCCTAATTTCCACAAATAACTAAACTATCCTTTGATACCAACTTTGGAATCCCGCCTTTTTAATACATAAATTTTCATTACATTTTACATACAGAGGATCTTTAAAGTCTAGTGTCTTTGAAATCAGGAAAAATAAAACATGAATACAACATAATAAATTATTCTAATCCACTTGTAAGGATTCATCATAAGATCATACTAAATACAATCACTACCTTTCATATCCTGGAGACATACATCAAAGGAAAAGGGTGATCAGAAGGCCCAGTAAGGGTAAACAAGGGAACCAATGTACTTGCGATATCAATAAGAACTTGAATAACAACATAAAGATATATGAAATAGAATTATAGGAATATCATAATGAAAAGAACTTGAAACATAACTTGAATATGTGGCTACAACATTTCATTTATACATTCATGAACATATCACCAAGGTACATCCCCAAGGTGTCATAAAAATTACCAAGGTTATTCACCAAGGTATCGTGAAACTTGTCATCTATAGAGATTAAATCTTTACCCAATACATTGGAGCAATATCAAGGCACACCCTTAATATTTATTTACTTACATGTGATCCATATAGATCATAATAAAAAATTTCATAAATAACCCATATAGAATAAAAGGAATGGGTTTCATTTCAAAATCGTGACGTTTTAAAAGCTCTTAAAAATAAGATCATAATATCATTTATAACCCATGGAAAGGGAGTGAGGGTTATATGTATGTCAATTACATAATAAAATATATCATCTTTATATATTTATGAACACCCATAGAAATGAAATAGTTCTGGGTATTCACATAAATAAACAAGGGGATTTCTTGAGAGAAAGCGATAGAAATTTTGAGACGAAATTTCTGCAGCATAACAGCTATATAACATGGTTTTAGAAAACATTTAAAAGAGAGGGTAAAATGGTAAACCACTCATAAATAATTAATAATACATTATGGGTACTGAATAAGATCATGGTATGGATATTTAAATGAAATACCACATGAAAAGAAAACATTAAAGAAAAGAGAAGATGCGATTTCTTTTACGAGAAATTCAGCAGTCTAACGACATCACTTTAAATTTCAGAAAACAAATTGATGAGAGAATAAAGGTTCTCTCAAAAATCAGACATGAAATGGAAAGTAAGGAGAACATATAAGAACATACCCTCAACAAAAATATATGGAAACTAGAATACACAATATAAAGGAATTCATGGCTTAAAAGAAGAGGGTGAAAGAATCCCTTACCTTGAAGAGTAACTTCGAAAGCTTGAAGGTAGGGACCTTGGGAGGCTTGAGGGAACCTTGGGGGGACTACTTGGGAGGTAAGGAGACCAGAAATTAATTGAGTAGGATTTGGAAATGAATATAATGAGGGAAAGTCTTGGTATTTATAAGAGAAGCGAGGGGACAAGTCATTAATGGCCAAGGGACACCTCATTAGTGGTATTGGAAAAACCATGGGATTTCCCATGGTATTTGCCCATGGTATTGGCCACGTGGGACACCTCATACCTTATCTTACTATTAATAAGTCTACCAGAATGATTACATAATTATTACATCCTTAATGATGTCATTAAACACCCTAAACTAAAAACTGTATTTTCACTATTCACCAAAAATTCATTTTTTTTCAGAAAAATCCCCAAAATTCGCCTTAACCTAATATCGATGCTCTGAATTCAAAAATGAAATCCATTTTATAAAAATAATTTTCTAAATAATTTTAATTTATTTTTTAATTAAAAAACACTATTCACCAAAAAAAACTAATACTTGACTAATAATTTTCGAAACAGTTATTTACCTATTTTATTGAATCACATTACTTAATCAAGGTTCCTAAATTATATCAATACTTTATTTAAGTGAGATTACTAATCCATTTGGTCACATTACTAATCTTAAGTGTAAAATCGCTATTCATAAATTACTATTCACAAAAATTTAAGTTGATTTTATTTGTTCCTAAATTTCTTACTGAACACATTTCCAGAAGACCATTTTTTGAAAATCATAACACATAATTAATTATTTAAGGTTTAAATAAATATTTTAAAATATCCCCTTTTTCCAAAATTCATTAATATACATCCTATATTTATTCGAACATCTGAAAAAAAATGAACTTCACCATAGGAAGAAATCACAATTTTATTTAACTCAAAGGATTACAAAAAGTAGTTATGGTCTCGTTACATATCCCCTTATAACCCCAGCATAAGACCTAAGTGTAAGGTGTGCTAAGGTGAGAGAATTTGAGGGTGGCTCGGCCAAAATTTCTCGAGTAGTGATTTCTATAAGCTTGAACTTCTTTCGAAAGAGATTCCGCTCCAGTTTTACATGATGATGTTCGGCTTGGTTTTGGTCCAGAGAAAATCCCAGTGGTACTACCTCCTTCTCAAGTTTCGTCAAATGGGCTTCGATCGGCCCGAGTCTACTGGATGAGGCCATCAAATATTCTTTCTATATTAATTAACCAAGATCACTTATATTTAGAGAAAACAATCACAACATTTAGTTTCCAATGGTCATATTGACCAATGGTCATATAACAGTTGAAACCCAACGGTCTCATTTTAATTATACCCACTTCATTAATTAAAGGATATAGTTTTTTTGAGTATAAAATAAAATAAAACACAAAATTAGGAAACAAATTTAATTAAAAATTTTGGGTTGTTACAAATATATTTTCTCTTGAACACACAATTTATCTTGAAACGTGGAATAAATCCTAGTCAAAGTCATGGATCAAAATTATGAGACCTCAGTTGAGTTTAGAATTCCATGGTTACCCCAAGTACGACATAAAATTTGTTATCACTGGGTTTTTGGTTAGGGGAGAGTTGGAGGAGGGAAGATAAAATGGACTTAATTGATTTAATCTAATTAAATCAATTTCACCCCACCTCAACATTTTTATGCATAAAATAGGGATGAGGCCTGAACTTTCTATCACCATTTGGATGAGGATGGACCAAGGATGATTTGAAGCAATGAGGTACTGCTAATATTCATTCATGGAACTCATCATCATCATCAGATCAAGGAGAATCATGATCCGGGTGTCATTATACAACTAAAGCTTCAATGTTTCACCATCGAGGTAGGTGTATTTGAATTTTGGTACTGATCTGCTTTGTTATGATTTTTTTAAGGTTTTAGAGACACATTAAAATTTATAGAGATCCCTTCTAGGTCGATTTGTAGGTTTTGGGGTGAACTAGGGTGATTCGGGTGACTCTCAGGGAAATTACCATCTACACGACATGTAATATAGTGATACATTCAATGTGTTTTTCCAATTCAGGGAAGATGACTTAATGGGACTAAACTCCATGTAATGGGGTTACATGCCATGTAGTGACCCCATGTCATGGGGCCATAAGAAATGTCCATTGTAGCCTTGTGATAGTACATGATCGTGTGAGACCACATAACCAAAGTACATGGGGATAGGGTTCTCAAAACAGGTAGGAGAAAATGACATGGAAAAGTGTCTATTTATTAATAGAACACTATGTACCTAGTGGTACACACCATGTGTGAGGTACATATGGATGATCTTTGTTGAGGAAGAACGTGCTGGGGGCTGGGTGAGGTAGGACACATTGTGTACGAGTTGTACACACCATGTATTCCTACATGTCCAAGAAATCCATGAAAACTGGGGACACAACTAGGTTCTCAGTAGGTTCACATTCCATGTCGGACCCAGTTCACACTTTATACTTACCTTGGGATTTTCTTGAGATCCTTCTCCTTGAGTATCTCCTTTTCCATAACTTAGATTTAGGCTTGCGAGTACCCTATTTTGAGTAGTTTTTTGTGTGTAGAATGTGATGGTGGACTTCATCGTGGAATATAAGATATGATGTGGCATGTTTTGAGATGATTATATAATAGTAGTGCTTAACCTTGGGTAGTGATTAGGGAGGACCACCGAGTTGATGTTGGGGTTGGTACCCTATCCTATCACCTTAGGATGTGGGTCCCGTAGAATCTATAGTTCGGTAGAGCAGTGCTACCTTGTTGTATCAGGACACTGATCCCCTAATCGTGTTAGTGTTATGATGCTAGGTATGATAAGAATGAAGCTCCTCTAATAGAATTTAGATGATGCGTTAGATTGAAAAAGTTATTAAAGGGAGACGCTGGGACTAGTACTCCCCTATGGAATCAGGGAGCATGTTTCCCTTACCAGTTTGATTTTTAGAGATGAGACTACCAAATCATGGGTGCAGGTTATATACCAATGTGGTAGTTCTCTCAGGTATAGTACCCTCCGGTTGGACCAAGGAGTGGGTCCCCCAAAAAATTTGTGTAGTTTGATACGACACTCCCCTATCATGCCAGGATGCATGCCCTCCATACTTATTGGCCAAAAAGAGTAAGTACTCCCGAGTTGGATTAGGGTGCAGGTACTCTATCCATGGAGTCCATAATCCCCTACCGTGTTAGAGTGTGGGGTCCCCACATGTGATGTATAGAAAGAGTGGGTACACCGCTATCATGTTAGGGTGCGAGTCCCCTATTTTTGGGGTCAGAACTCCCCTATCATTCTAGGGTATAGGTCCTCCATACATGTTGTTCTAGTAGAGTTAGTACTCCTTTATCATACTAGGGAGTGGGTCCTCTATCCTAGGACTGGTGCTCTCTTGTTGCGTGGGGGTGCAGGTTCACCATAATGATCATGATGGTATCATGGTACTCCCCTATCGTACTTGGGTGTAAGTTATCTAGCCACAGAGTGGTACACCCTTATCATACCAAGGTTTGGGTCCTCTATCCATAGAGTTGTACTCCCCTATCATTTCAGGGTATGGGTCCTCTATCTATTAAGTGGTACTCCCCTATCATTCTATGGTGCGACTCCTAATCTACAAATTAGTACTCCCCCGTATTCGAGTAGGAGCGTAGAAAGATCCCTCCATTGGAGTTAGTGATCACTCAACTATGAAGTAAAATTATGAGGAGTAGGAACATCCACTAGTTATGTGTGTTACCTGGTTAGGAGTTAGTTCTCCCTTGAATTATTGAGTTGTGGTCCACACTATTTAGGAGTGGCAGAAGTTTCGCGAGTTGGTTAGAAGATAGTACTCCCTCAACTGTAGGGAAGTGGTAAGGTTCAAGTCACTCAATTCTCTATAATTATATAGGATGCATTTGGAACATCATTTTGAGTAGTTATCCCTTAAACATGTGTAATGGTGATGGGTGGATCTATCCTCTTGAGTTATTTTGACCTTGCACAAGGTGAAAGTTAGCGATTATGAGACCTTTAGTGTTGGGAACTAGAGAATTACATAGTGAGTTGTATATGATAGAGTGTATCTATCAGATGGGTTCTATCTAGTATGGATGAGCTCATGGATTGTGTTATCATAGTTTTTTTTACCCTTTGAGCTCTAAAAAGAATCTTTTAGCTGGATAGGTGGTCAGGACCTCACGAAACATGGTGTATGAGAAGATTATATTTGGGCGATTATGGGAGTCCTTATGGTGTTGTCACATGTATGGGTTGACACCCCTTTTTTACCAAGATTACTATTCATGTATATCTAATGATGGTTTGATATGGAGTTTCTTTATTTATTGGTTTCCCTCTGGCTAAGTCAAGAGGACTTTTTTTTTTCAGTTTCTCCCTTTTCTTTTGGGCTTTTGGGGTTCCTACTGAGTATTGTTATACTCACCTCTGCATGGGATTTACCCACATGTGTTCTGTCTTGTATAGACCACATGAATTTTAAAAGAGTCCTTAGAGGAACTAATTAAGGCATAGATTAATGAGCTAGACATACCATAATATTTATCAGATGTGGGACAAGGATCTTTTCAGCAGTTGCATTTGACAGCGATCCCCTCCTTTTAGGTAGGTTGGATGGTTTTATAGTTTTTGGTGGTCATGTGTTTTTCCCTTTTACATTTTTAGTACTTATATTATACTCTAGTTTGGGATATATGTGGGCATGAATTTTAGTTTCTAACATTTTATATCTCTGTATTATTTCATGGAGGTGTTTGTGGGTGTGTACGTACATGCACTTTTGGAAGAGGCCTCCCATCTGTGTGATATTACTTCTTAGAGCTAGTCGCCATCCCATAGACTATTAGAGGCGGTCTTGGGGAGTTGTGGCCTGACGCCCATTGGGTCAGGTCGTGACATGCCACACTTGGATAATTCTCCTTGGACAAATCTAACAATTTTTGAACTAATCGTTAATTATTGAAGACATGTGCTGAGTAGTTCTCACATTGTTTACTACAAGTGAAGAACATGAAAATATCTATTTTCATGATGATGCAAGGAATTACATGAAAAATTGATTAAGACCTTGAAAAATATTATTTTCCATGAAGAAAATAAAGAATGTTTGGCTTGGAATTTTAATTGAGGAAGGATGTATTTAATTTGATAATCAGATTTTTCTAAGTTCGTTACTAAAAATTAATTTTCAACCCTAGTGATCTACCAAGGATAGCCCTAAAACACTCTAAGAAGGACCAATGGGTCAGCCCCATGGGATGGACTACCATAGGAAACCCATATAGAGGTAGTGGAGTGCCCACCCATGTATAAGGTTCACTTAGGATGTGTGTAGGATTTCAGTGGACACAGGCGCATGGTGCACACCTTCATGTTCCAGTGAGAAGATGCCCATGATGGAATCAAGTATAGTGTGAGTGGGTAATGATCCCACACATACAGTGGTACATATTAGATAAAAAATCAGAGTAAAGTGCACTGGGAAGTTTGATGTGGAATAGTGTACGATATAGATACTGTTACTCCATCGTTTAAGATTCAGACAGAATGATCACTTCTTAATCATTTGATCTAAGTCATCTGATCATTTCGGGTTATCGTCTCCTACAAATAGATTCCTCAAGAATCAATAGTACACTGGATCACTGGCCAAAACACCTATGATATACCTGAGGCTACTATGATAATTATAATCTTGAGTTTATAAACTGATATGTCCACAAATCATCATGCATGAATGATAAAATTTTCATACATATCAAAACATAATGAAATAGAAATTTCCATATGAGAAATATAGTTATAGGGACTTGATATCCTTATCATAGGAACATGAAGATATCACTAAAAATGAAAAAGAAAAATCTTGTAATAGGAGGTGACTTAATTTTTGGTGTCACCTAGTTTTCCTAGAGATTCATAGATTCATAAATCTTGGTGCATTTAAAAGGCTACGATTTGGTTGTATTTTTTGGGATTTAAAGGAGTATTCAATGATTCTTAAAAAGTGTATTTATAGTGGTTAAATGTATGATGATCCTTATCAATAAAGTTATATATTTCGAGTCTAAGAAGGTTTCTGAGAATTTTGAGAAGCTCTCATTTCTGGAGAAACATAGCATCATCAATCACAATCTCATAATGAGAGGTTTACATATAGATATGGATCACATGAAGCATAAGGTGGATCCCATGACACTAAACTTATGTATAGTACACTCTTAGTTATTTTTGTAGCAATATTTCCACAATGTTCCTTGATATAGAATGATACCCCTATAGGTATACTTATTGGTGTTTGTGTAAACTATTTGAAAAATCGTGAGAAAGTGTCATGTACACTAAGATATGTGAAGAAGAAGAGAATTAACTTTTGTGGAAGAATAGTTCATCCATAATATTTCTAGGAAGGAGTCTTGAAAATCCATAAATTATACTTGAATGAAGGCTTGCATGAATAAGTCCACATAAGAAGTATGACTTGTGTAAAGGACAATCCATGCTTCTTTGAGGTTCCGTGAGGCAGACAACACATGCATGATTTAATACATGATCATAAACATGGGAAGATCTTTTGAGAAACCTAAAATAAATAAAAAAAGTATAAAAAATATAAATAACAATATTCAATATATGTGATATAAATTGATATACTTGAAAAAAAAGACTTTCAGATGCTATACAATCCATGCATGAAGTGTAATTGAAATTTTATTTCAATATGAAATTTAATTCAATTGTGAAGGATTATTCATGCATAAAATATAAGTGAATAATTTGTGTGTAAAACATGCACAAATCAAAGTAGGGCTAGGACTTCAGTTAGAAAGAAGAATTCAAGCCTAAGAATTTGTTCCATTGAGGTAAATAATCTATTATAGGTGATAAGATAATTGAGAAAGGAAAACATACCAAAACAATGGTTGTTGAAGATAATTAAGTAGTATATGAGAAAGTTATATTATACAAGAACATAGAGGAATATCATAGTATCACCTTATAATGGATGAATCCTTCATCAAATGTGAAGTATTTCAGTTAGTACCAAGAGTAGGTGAAGTATTTTGGTTAGAGTTAGGAGCCAAAGGAGTCTATCTATTAGAGATAGAGCAAGAAGTATTTTGGTTGGATCCAAAAGAAAATAGAGTCTCTCAGTTATATTTGGAGTAGATTTATTTCATTTGGATATTAAATCAACTTTATTGATTTGTTTGATAGTGAATAATCTATAACTAGGGGAAATAACTGGTTGCATCGATGAGTAGGCTTCCTTCCAAACCCTATAAATATTGTGTGTTTATTTATATATATATTTTATTAATAATACACAAGAGGAGATATATATATGTATTATTGATTATATCATGAATCTTAAATATTTTAAGTGGTTTAATTGTAAATAAAAATAATTCATAAAAAGAAACCACAAATTCACTCGTCCCTTCTCAGTGGCCAATATGACTTGGGGAAATACACAATATCATACAAGGGTAAACATGGGATATAAAAATATATGATCAAATTTCACATAAGATAAGAAAAAGGGTAAGGTATTATATTCATAATATATGAAATACATACACTATTAGTAAAATATCATTAATAAAGATTCATGTCATAAGTATTTTTCATTATAAAATACATAAGTCATAATAGAGAAAAATAATAAATAATAAATCAAAATTCATGAAAATATATAATAATAATTAGGCATATGATTATGGTATATGCATAATAATAAAAAATAATTTCCATAATCAATGCTCACTTCCAAGATTATCATACTGGAATGAGTCCCATAGTGGATTAAGTTTACTACAAATTTATATCATTTAATTTTTCAAGGTGAAATAACAAGAGTATAATAGTGGACAAATTAATTTAGTGGATTAGGTTCACTCCCTATTCACATCATTTCCTTAGTTAAATATCACTGCTAATACTATCATATTGAAGAGAGTCCCTTCATAAACTGGGATCACACCCCATTTTAGTCCATATTATCACATGAGATATTATTATTTACCCAATTAATTAGAGTTATATATAAATATTTTTCCAATAATCACATAATGTAAACCATAAATATTTTTGAAACAAAATCATATAAACATTCATCATTTCATCATAACATAACCCTTGAAAAAGAAATAGTTTTCATAAATCCATCTAGAGAATAGAATTGTATGGTGTCATAAAATCATTCATTATTTAATTATTTATTAATAATATACTTTTAAAGTAATGATTTTGATGAATTAATACTTAAAAAATAATAATTCAAGTATCACTTAATTAACACATAAAATGAAATGGGTTTCAAGAAAACAATTTTAATGAATCATCATCATAAGCCTTCTAAAAAAAGGAGGTAGACAGTATCATAATAACATATCACAATTGGAACATAATAAATAATGGATAATGTTTCAATATATAAAAAATACATTAATAAGTGAAATTGAACATTTCTTTAAAAAAAGTGGAAAATATTCTTTCCATTCAGTATCTTTAAAAACTAAAAAATTTCAAAAATATTGAGAGAATTATTTTCATTGAAAATATACCAAGAAAACCATAAAATAACATTCAATGAACATAATGGTCATGATGGTGGAAAAACATGAATTTGGTAAATTTTAAAATAATAATGTATTTTAAACTTTATGTAAAAAGTAATTATTATCCTGTTTGGAAAAAATTAGGAAAATTCCTTTTAAAACCATAGAAAGTAAATTCAAATTTGGTTGAAAAGGAATTTTATAAATTAATGTATCTTAGAAAAGAACATTATTAAAATAATTTTTAAGAAAATGGAAATTGAGGAAACAAATTCATGATTAAAATGGGAAATAATATTTTTTTCTTAAAAACATTTTCTTCAATCTGTTTGTGTAATAAAGAGATGAAAAATGGAATGTATACTTGGTAACCCCATAAATAACCAAAGAAGAAAAATAGTTGTTTTTTAAAATATAATGATACGATAACTTCATATAAAACATTAAATATCATGAATACAATGAAATTAATGATATAAAATATCATATTAGAGTATATACACCATATAAACACAAGTAATTTCCTAACATGAAACATGTCGTAATGAAACAATATTGAGGAAAAACCCTTACAACTTTATTAATCCATGGATAAAAAACTCATGAAACTGATAAACATAGGTATATTTGTAAATACCCATAAATTTAATTAATATAATTATAAATTAAATTAATTGATGGTATATATAAAACAGAAAAATAAAAAAACTATGAATATGAAATATGTTTTACATAAATAAAAGTGAAATTAGAAACCCTTACATTTGGTCATGATATTCATCATACATAATATTAATATCATTTATAATAAAATTATATTTATTATAAATTTATATGAAAATAATATTAATACTTATCTTATGATTCAATTATAATTTCAAATTATTCCTTTACTAATAATTAATGATTAAAATTCTTATTCTAGGTGTTCACTCTTACATTTTTCATACATGTTTTGGTTCGGTGGCTCTAGACCTAGAAACTTGGTAATTTTTTAACCATATAGAAAATCATAATAATGTTATAATTTTCATATTGTTTCATTATATAAAATTTTATAACCATTAAATAAGGTGGTGATAAAAAATGAATAACATCACTTCATGGAAACGACAATCCACACACATGCACAAGTGATGTTTTCACTTTTTGATGGATAGAATGTAAGAAAGGTAAAAAATAATTTTACTTTATAGAATCATAACTATAACAAATATATCATATATATTCATGAAATATATTCTAATGACCATCTATATATATCCTTAATGAAAAAATAATCGTATCACTTCTTAGTGGTGGTAGTCTACACGTACACATGAGCAATGTTAAATTCATCCAATGAATGGGAGGGTCTGAAGGTAGGTAATATTTTACCTTTATAAAATAATAATATTGTTATATAAATTATATTTAATCATTAAATATATATATATAACCATAAATGGGATGTGGTTCTGAAAAATTAAATACATCGATCATGGGGACAATAGTTCGTACATACACATGCGATAGATTCATTTTCCAATGGGATAAATGATAAATAGATAATGGTTATTATATAAAAATAATAAAATTTCAATAAGATAATTTTATTGATGTCACTGTGTTAATATGGTTAATGATTATTTGGATTAGGTAGGAGAATATATAAATATATAATGATTAAGGAATATGATTACCAATTCATTGAGAAATATCCTTTGGATATTTTCTTATAGAAACTTGTCTATATATTTTAACAAAAAAACTCAAGAATGTGTATAAATAATTTTACAAGTGTTTTTTATTTGTTTTTATAAACATAAATGGCCCATGGATGTGCAAGTAATATATTTTTAATATTTTTAAAAATGATAAGATCTTTATTATTTTTAAAATAGTTAATTAATATTTTTTAACATAAAATGTCCTTAAAGTCATTTTTTGACTATTCTTATAAATCAAATTTACAAACATAAATATTACCATATATACTAAATTAGAATATTTAAAACATTAATTATCTTTAATTTTGATATAGAAAGATAATTAAAGTCTTTATTTTTACCAAAGAATATCACTTTTAAAATTTTATAACTATTAAATTTAATTTTTATCCCACTAGCACAAGTACTCCCAAGGGATGTGTAATATTTTTGGGTAATTATACCATTAAAAAACTTTAAAAATAAATTAATACAATAAAAATAATTATTTCATATTCTTAATATTTTTTTTGAACTAATCATAAAATCTTTATATTCTTATAAAAATATATTATAGATATTAAATAAAAGAGAGTGACATTTTTTACTTACTTTGTACTTAAAATAATATCAAGATTATTATCAAAGTAAAATGACACCAAATTTACATATTAGTTATGATATAATGCGTTTAGTCAAAATAAACTCATAAAATGAAATTAAGACATGTGTTTGAGAGATTTTGAGACCTTATACCATATTTTAAACCCTGATTAATCCATTTTACCATTTCCAAGGTGAATTTTTGTTACCATTGTTAAAATTCATTTTAACCAAAAATGAAATAAACCTCATTACAAAAAAAAATTGATTCAAAATAAAGAATATAGTTTAAATGATTGAATTTATAGAACTTTTATAAATAACATTTAATATAAGTTCATAAAACATAATTAAAATGTGTTATTAGAAGAATGCCTGTTATATGTATAAGAAATGATTTTATACCAAAATATAGTAAAATTATGACTAAAATTGAATTAATTAAACTATTTTAAATCATAGTTCAATTATTTCACATTATAAAAAAACTGAAAGGAAACCTGTAAAAATATGATTAAAAATGTAATAGTTAAAAATAGTATTTATTTGAATAAAAACAACACTTAGATTCCCAAAATTTAAAACATAGACTTCAATGATCAAAATTATAATTTTAGTTACTTATATTACTAATTAAATATATATTTGTTCATTAAAAATGGTATGTAAACATTTATTTCATTATTATGTCATGATAATGTCATAAATGTTACATTATTTGTAAAATCAATATTTCTCACAACTCACCCAAAAACAAACTATATTATAAAAATCCATAACTTAACTCTAAGATAATTTTGATATGTTGAATCAAAAAATTTTGTTCACATCCTAAAATTAATATTACGAAATTCAAAAATAAATCATTTTAATGAAAAATAAAAAATATAATGAAAACATTATTTTATAGAAAAATAACCCTATTAAAACATCAACTATTTTTATCCTTTTGTGATTTAATTGTAATCATTAAAAATTGAGTAATTACTTACTAGGAACTAATTAATAAATTTGAAAAATGAAAAATTTTCAACATATATTTCATAATGCAGCTACTTCTATTCCTAACTATGAAACAAATTAACTAGTTATAACTGTTATATTTAAACAATAATATTTTCATATTATATCAAAGTTTATTTATGTTTGGTGTGTAATGTAGTAAATTAAATCTAAAATATTATTTATAAAAATAAATTAAAAATATTTGTATGTTACATTCTAACACCTTAAATTTTTTTATCCTCATAATTTTATCACTTGCCTAATTAAAATATATTAAAATATTTTTAGAATCTATTATAAGGAGTGGCGGATAAATATACCCAATTTGAAAAAAAACCTTTTAATCTACATCAATTATATTTAAAATTTTAAAACAATTTCAATATATATGTTAGTACTAGGAAGAATATCATTTGAAAAATATTTCTCAAACCATGTCGGTTTTATAAAACTTATACCGTTTAATTGGTATAAAAAATCATACCTTGATATCGAACCTTTATTTTTTTTACATAGGACTCGATAGTTTTATCTTCATATTTAATGATTTTGATGAATTATTTGATTATATAGAGATAGAATGTGAGAGAATATACTTAATTTTTTTCATCCCATGATTTCATCCTTTGGTTTTGTTTTGAGAATTTTTTTTCTATAATTTATCTCACATAAATAACCATGTTGACATTTTCCTATATGAAACACTAAAATTAACTTTCAACATGTCATAAGATCAATAAAATGATGAATATTTATTTTTTCTTTTTATATCCATTATGAAAAATAAAAAATTGTTAGCACAATTTAAGGTAGTATCCAATATGTAATAATACAACATTATTCTCCAAATAATCAATAAATAACACCCAAGACTTTTTTATAAATCATTACTTAAATAATTAACCTTAAAAATATTTCAAAACATGTCTAACCAAATTCCAAACCAAAGTATCATAAATATTTTATCACATATTTTTACAATATCAACTTAAAAGTTATCCCTAAATAACATTAATAACTCATAAAGTAACCTAAAATAAATGTATATACCCTAATAATACATTCTATAAAATATAAAAATCATCTCTAATAATAAACTGAATCATTATAAAAACACAAAAAAAATATATGGTTACACAAGTAAAAACAATATTTATTCTAAAAAAATTCCTTCATAGAAAATAATATCATGTTTACCTTAATCATATAATGTTACAAATAAAGTGGATATCCTCTAAAATAACTTTAATCACTTAGTTACTAAATCTCATTTTAATCTCATTGTTATGTAAACATATATTCCAAGAGTATGGTACACCTTTTATTTCCATTAACTATAATTATCATGTCATCGATGAGTGTATTGACTTTATAGTTTATATTTTCTTTTCAATTTATTTTCCTAATAACATTATATTTAATAAATTCAAAAAAAAAAAATCATATGTTAATCCTAAGGGTTACATATACCTCAATCATCCATTATGTTTATTGAAATTTAATTGATCACCATAAAATAGAGTCACTTAAAACCTCAAAAAGGTTATTTATGCATTAATAATATGATCATACTTAAAAATATCGACCCATAATGATATCCTTAACTATTAAATCATCCTCATATGATAACATACAAACCTTTAAAGTTATCTAAACTTTGATTTAATACCATCTGAGATAGCCTGAGACCTGTACATAGAGATCTATAGCTAAAATAATACTATTTAGATGCTTGTTATGATACCAACTGTGTAAACCCAATTTTAAAAATATATAAATATTATATAAATATAAAAAATAAGTGAATTATATATCCAAAAACATTTAGGTATATAGTTTTAAATAATTAGGTAAAACTATTTTTGTAAAAAAATCCATGTCCATCTCATCAAATTGGTATTTTTCCCATTATAACAATATTTTTTGTATCATATTAATTATTCAACATCTCCCAAAAAGTTCTCTACATGTGAAACCCTTCTAGAAATATCTTTCACAATAAAATTATTCATAACTAGGAGAAATCGAAACATAATAATGTGTGATCTTAGATACATAGCAAGGGTGTATATGGGAGATATCAATTGATGATCATAAGTAAGAATATGATAAGAGTAAGGGTATTATAGTATAATAATAACTTATGAATTTCATACACAATTAATTAGTGTATTTAATCAATATTCATGGAATAATCCAATTTCATAACAAAAAACATAATTTATTAGAGAGCAGATCATCAATAACTAATTTTGAGTAATGATAATATATCATAAGAATAAAACAAAAATTTCGGGAATATAGATAATCATAGAAAATAATTTTCTTAATCATATATCACTAAAAAGACTATAATAGTGGATAAAATACCTTATTTTATTTTATTCACTCCCCATTCTAACCATTTACTTAGTTAAGGCTCACAACTAAGACTATCATAATGGACAAAGTCCCTTTCTAAAATAGCTTCACTCCCTATTAAAGTTCATATTATTTCATGAGATTATTTTATTAATTAATTATTTGGATGGATATATAATTTCAGGCCCACCCATCATGTAATTTAAACCATATATTGTTGTTCCACAAGTTCATAAAAACATTCATCATTTCACCATATCATAACCTATGGAAATTAAACAGGTTTCATAAAGATTCCATAATCACATAATCATAATACATCTAAATAAAATAATTGGATATTATCAAAAAACATTTACAATTTATTAATATATTAATAAAACTATATAAATGAAATGGGCTTTATAAAATCATGCATGAAACATCATAATTAAAACATCTGTTAATTAGCCCATGAAAAGAAATGGGTTTCATGAAAACTTCTTTAAATCATCATCATCTTAACTCATTTATTTAATGGAATTGGATGTTATCATAATAACATATCTCTCTTGGAGAATAAAAAAAATTTATGGATATTGAAATTGATAAAAAATAACTTTAAAATATAATTTGAACATTTCTTTGAAAATAGAGGAAAATATACTTTTCCATCATTATCATTAAAATCAAAAAAATAATATTGAGAAAAATATTTCATTTAAAAATAACCATGAAATTTTTAATGGAATATTCATAAAAAATAACTATCATTATGGTCGAAAAGGTCATTCATTAGGTAAGTGTTGAAATAAAGATTCTTTTTAAACATTTGGTAAAAATTGATAAATAGACTGTTCAGATAATATTATAAAAATTACCTATTAATCCATTGAAAAAACTTCAAATATGATTGAAAATTAATTTTATGAATCAATGGATCATAGAAAATATCATTATTTAAAACAATTTAAAAAACATCGACATGGAGGAAAAATATTCCCAATCAAAAGGTGAAATAACGTGGCCTTTCTTAAAAAAAGTTTCATGATATTTTTGAGTAACAAAGAGAGAAAATATAGAAATTATAATTTAAAAAAACAAAAATAACTATAGTATAATAAAATATATTTGGTTTAAAATATATGTATTTTATAATTTCCCTCAATCTTAACATATAAAATCCCTTAAAAAATGAGACTGTAAAATAAACCCTTACTTATTTTGTAACATTTTATTCATAACACCATTGAAATAAATAAAATAAAATAAATAATTCAATAACATGAATATTAATATACTCATTAAATACCATATCTAAGGGGTTTATATTCACCATATAAAAAATAAGTTCATAATATGAAACTATCTCAATGAAAAACTTTTAAGATAAAGAATCCTTACAATTTTTCTAATATCTAAATCAAAGAATTGTGTAAGAGAGAACCATAAATGTATTTATAAACCTCTATAATATTCATTAAAAATATTGTAAAATATTTTCATGGATAATATATAGACCACAAAAAAACCAGCGGTGAATATGGAACATGTCAATAAAAATAAAAGTGAAACGATATACCTTTACCTTAGATCCTGAAATTATTGCACACACTATTAATATCTTTTATAAAAAATTTAAATTTTTGGATAAATTTTTTATAGAACCATATTCATACTTATAATTCAAAATATGATTCATTTATAATTTCTAATTACCCATTTATTAAAAATGCCTCTTTAAAATCATCATTCTGGGTGTTCACTGTTTTATTTCTCATGTATGTGTTGTTTCAATTGTTATGATACTTGAACCCTAGTCATGATTTCATATTCTCTATAACCATAATATTTTCATAATTGTTATTATTTTCTTCATTATATACACATTATAACCATTCATATAAGGTGGATATGGATACTGGATTAAATTACTTTGTAGAAGTAGTAGTCCAAACATACATATAGGTGATGTTTTCAATTTTGATGGATTGATCAAAAGAAAAGTCAATAATAATTAAAATTTCAATAATCATAATTATATAATACATATTTATTAAATATACCCTTATTACTATCTATATATAGAATAAATGTAAAATTAATTGCATCGTTTCATAGATGTTATTTTTAGGGTTTACTCTAGGTTGTAGAATAGGTACACATCGTGTACCTAAGGTACACGTCATGTACTGATTGTTGGATTCATGTAATGATTGGGGGATCACCCTGTGATAAGGTACTGAGTGGGTACACATGGTTTACCTGAGGTACACATAGTGTAGGGGTTAAATTGCTTATTTTTTAACCTGAGGCAATGAGTTTTTCGGTGTAACTTATCCAGCGTGGACTACATGTCATGACCAAGGGGTACACATCATGACCCAACCCATGACCAGGTATAAGTCATTAATTTTTATGTTTTTCTCAACCTTTTTCTTCCCAAACCTCTTTTATCTCAACCCTAAACTACTCCTAGGAATTTTTCATAGGTGTACCACCTTCCAGATCAATCCGATCGGCTCCGGTTCATCGTTTCTTCTATGGTGAATCTCTCTGAGTAAGTGTTATCTATGATCCAAGTTATATGTTTCTTGTTGTCATCATCTAGATCCATTGGGAGATCATGTCTTGAAGGTCATTCCTTGGATAGTTTTGGTGTAGACGACATTAGTTCTTGAGGTGCATGGGCTTTCTTCTATCAGCTAACTCCTTGTCTCCTATTTTTAAACAATCCTTTGAGGTGAGGGTTTGATTTTGGGGCCTTTTTTTATTGTGTTGTTGGGTTTAATTTCTTTTTTTCCATTGTGGGTGTGTGAGACCTGAACTTTGAGGTAGATGTATCTATCTCTATCCTTTGACAATGAACTTGCTTGTTTTTATTTGAAAATTTCTTTACAAATTATTTTATAAATTGATTTATGAAATTGGAATGATTAATGGGTGTTCTGAAAAGGGATTTTTAAAGAAAAATGGTTTTCCCTGAATTTTGATAAATGTATTACAAATGGTTTTAAATGGTTTTCAAGGCATTAAAATGGGTTTGTGAAAAAGAGAACATGGGCTACCTTGGGTACTTAGGTGAAAGGATTAGAATGAGAAATCAACCATTGATTTTTGATTATCAAGGAGGTTTATCTTAGGTATTTCCTCTTTTTCCTAGGCCTATTCATCTAGGGGACTAATATTGACATTTTGGAGGATTAACTCATGGGGTATTCCTCTGATTCCTAGGCCTGTTGTTCTTGGATTAGTTTTGTCAACATGATTATTATGGTATGAGTGGTCTGTTTTATAGACCTGTAGTATTCCTTAGTTCTGTGATACATGTTCTTCTATTTTTTATTATTTTTCTTTCTGAGTTAGCCTTGATATGCATGTTAATGCTTATAGAAAATGATATGGAAAACATTATTTGAGACTGATATACCTTCTTTTTTTAGAACTATGGAAAAGGGAATGTTTACCATGTTTTCTATAAAATTGATTCACAAATTATCATGCCATGTATTAAATTTGAAATAATCATACAAAAATTTTTATACAGAGACTTGCTATAGAACACCTGGGTGGGATTATACTGGTCCTGTTAGCTCACACCCTGCACACTACTTCGGTGGTGCATAGACCTTTGTTTGTCTTTTTGTGTAGGGGAAGACAAGTCACCACAGTGAGGTGATGAGGTTAAAGTGAGTTAGGATGGGTAGCTGGTGGTGACGTGGCTGTAGTTTGTCCATTCCATTGTTGGAGTAGCTATATGGCTTTGAGTTCCTTGAAGTTGGACTTGTCATTTGGATTTTTTAGCTTCTGTTTCAGTTTTTCAGTTTCCTCTATTTTTATTACAGTTATGGAATATATATTTGTTAGTATTACTTTATTTATTATTTTATATTTATATATTATATATTTTAATTCAGGTTGGTATAAATAATTCCCCCAGTTTTGTTGTTCGATGCCCCAGTGCTTGTCGCCTTCCCATAGAGATCGGGAATACCCTTCGGGTATGTGATAGATCAGGTTGGGTGCTGGATTTCAGGGCAACCCAGGTTAGTTCATTAAAATTTAGTTAAAGTAATTGGATGGTTTAATAATTACATATATCTAGTGAAGAATAATAAGCATCAATGGATATTGACATCGATAAAAAATAACTTTAAAATATCATTTGAACATTTCTGTAAAAATAGGGGAAAATATACTTTTCCCTCATTATCATTAAAATAAAAAAAAATATTGAGAAAAATATTTCATTTAAAAATAACCATGAAATTTTTTAATAGAGTATTAATATAAAATAATTTTCATTATGGTGGGAAAGATCATTCATTAGGTAAATGTTAAAATAAAGATTCTTTTCACACATTTGGTAAAAATCGATAAATAGCCTATTCGGAAAATATTATAAAAATTGCTTATTAATCCATTTAAAAAATGTCAAATATGATTGAAAATGAATTTAAAGAATGAATTTATCATTGAAAATATCATAATTAAAAACATTTTAAAAAATTGATATTGAGGAAAAAGATTCCCAATCAAAAGGTGAAATAATGTGGCCTTTCTTAAAAACAATTTATTAGTATTTTTGATTACTAAAGAGAGGAAAAATAGAAAGTATAATTTAAAAAACTAAAAAAAACTAGAGGATAAGAAAATATATTGGGTTTAAAATATCATTATTATATAATTTCCCTCAATGTTTACATATAGAATCCTCTAAAAAATGAGACTGTAACATAAACCCTTACCTCCATTATAACTTTTAAATCATAAAACTATTGAAGTAAATTAGATAAAATTAATAATTAAATAACATGAATATAAATATACTAATGATATACCATATCTAAGGGTAGTATATTAACCATATAAAAAATAAGTGCATAATATGGAACATATCTCAATGAAAAATTTTTGAGATGAATAACTCTTACTATTTTTGTAATATTTGAATCAAAATGTTGTGCAAGAGAGAACCATCGACGGATTTATAAACCTTAATTATATTAATTAAAAATAGTGTAAAATATATTCATGGATAATATAAGACCAGAAAAAACTAGTGGTGAATATGGAACATGTCTATAAAAATAAAAGTGAGATAAGATACCCTTACCTTAGGTCCCGAAATTCTTGTAAACACTATTAAGATATTTTATAACAAATTTATATTTTTTATAAATTTATACTAGAACCATATTTATACTTATTTTTCAAAATACATTTTATTTATAATTTTTAATTACACATTTATTAAAAATCCTTCTATAAAATCATCATTCCGGGTGTTCACTGTTCAATTTCTCATGCAAGTTTGTTTCAATGGTTATGATCCTTGAACCTTAGCCATGATTTCATATTCTCTAGAACCATAATAGTTTCATAATTATTCTATTTTTTCATTATATACACTTTATAACCATTCATATAAGGTGGTGATGAAGACTGGATTAAATCACTTTGTGGAAGCAGTAGTCCAAACATACATATAGGCGATGTTTTCAATTTTGATGAATTGATCAAAAGAAAAGTAATTAATAATTAAAATTTCAATAATAATAATTATATAATATATATTCAATAAATATCCCCTAATTACTATCTATATATAGAATAAATGGAAAATTAATTGCATTATTTCATGGATGTTGTGGTCCACACATTCACATAAGTGATATTGTTATCTTACAAGAGATAGGAAGGTCTGAGGGTAGATAATACTTTATCCTTATATAATAATAATAATTTCACAAACAATATATGAAATCATTAATCATATCTATGTAACCATCCATGAAAAGTGGTGGTGAAAAATAAAGTACACTAATCATGGAGATGATAGGCTGTATGTATGCATGATGATATTTTCATTTTCTATTAGGATGGATAAGAAATAGATAATGGTTATTGTTACACCTTGAGATATTAAATTATATTTTACTTTACTAACAAAATTTTCTAAATAATATACTTCACATGTAATATAAAACAAAAAAAACCAAATTTTTTTATATAAATGGTAAATTATATCCAGTGAAATGGTGTGTAAAATTTTATGTAATAAAATTATGAAAAATATCTCATTATTAATAATAAATAATTAATGGAAATTCAATTAGTGTAGCTAAATTATTGTTAAGGATGATTTATAATTTAAAATGTAACCATTCTAAAAATTAGATTCTTATGTGTTCTTTTAAGAAACTAAATATATTATGGATAAATATATTTTTTATATGAATAATATATTAACATCAATTTTATTAGAAATTTATAAAAAAAATAATAGTTAATATTTTTTTAAAAAGTTATTTTCCTACAAAATGTTTTTTCATTTTAGTTAAACATGTTAATTTTAAAGTTAAATTATCAAATATTATAATTGAATTTTGAAAAAGTAAAATACATTTTCAGATTTCGAATATTAATATTATTTTCATATGAATTTCTCAGATTTTTCTTAAATAATTTATTTTAACATGAGCCTTAGCCTAGTTTGTGAGGTATCTGTAAGTGTATCCACAAGACCCAGGTTCAAAACTAGGTAGAGGCATATTTCTGGGTACTGTTGTAGTAATTTACAATGTGCGGATACTGTAGCAGGATTGTACACTGTAGCAGGACTGTACACTGTGCAGGTGCTATAGAAGACACTGTAACAGGTACTATTCGGTATTGTAGCAGCTGGAACTATTCACCTTGGGCCACCAGTTTGTGCTTGGAGTCCCTAAGGCTTTCAGGCCACCCAGGACTTTGGGTCAGTATGGATTTCAGGCCACCTTTAAGGCCTTCGGGCCAGCTCGAGGCCTTCGGGCCACCTCAAGGCCTTCGGGCCACCTCAAGGGCTTCGGGCCACATGCAGTTGCCCCGGACAGAATATAAAAAAGGAGCAGCCTTAAAAGAGGATTTAGAGCAGGTGCACTCACCAGAACAGAGCCAAATGGATTTTTCAGAATGAGAGGGTATGGATATGCCATCAGGACTAGCCTATGCTTGCATGGGAAGCCTAGCCAGATGACCATGTGAAGGTGGAGAGCTACTATCATTATGCAGATGCTGGGGAGGGGCAGTTCCTTGTAGATAGTTTGGTTGAATTCCCTAAGACCTTCGGGTCATGTAATCTCCTAATCCTATGAGCCATGTAATATCTAAGACTACGGGCCTTTTAAGGGTTCCCCCTCATCCCTTGAAAGGGGGGTTATCAAAATCAGTAAAAATGAAGGCCTTCGGACCATTCAGGGGCTAAAATAATTTATTTTCAGTTGAATATTGAAAAAATACCAATATTTCTATAACCATCACATTTATGAAATTATCATAATAAAATAATGAATTAAATATTTTTTAAACCTTATTATATAAATATATAAATTTATAAGTAAAATAAATCATTTAAAATTATTATGTTGCCTTTATAAGAACCAAATATTTTATTTTTTAAAACATAAGAAATATTTTAGTCTAACAAAATTATTCTCTTATATTAGAAACTCATTTTTTATCAATTGAAGTTATTAAAAAAAATTGTTGTATTATTTTATATTAACATTATAATATTATTTAGTAAATATAATTTTATTTTTGGGAATGAAATTATGGTTACTATGATTAAAGTTAATTACTATGATAATGGTAAAATTGTTATTTTCAATGAATTATTTTATTAATATTCTGTAAATTTTATCTAATAAAAAAACTAATCTCTTCTAAAAAATTTATTTAATATAATTTTTATACAGATATTTAAATAAATTATCCCTTATTTAATTGGTAATAATTACTAATAAATATTAATAACAATTAATGGTCAAAACAAAATTTTTCTACAAAACTGTATATAAATATATAATGTTCTAATTTAAATGTAAAATTTCTCATAATTATCAATTTAATTATATTAAATATAGAATAAATTTTGTTTAGTCACACCCATATTTTTTAAGAGGGATTATTTTATATGTTTAGTAAAACGTATGTTACTTGGGTTTTACCCTAGTAAAATTGAAAAAAATGTCAAAGTAAAAATATAAGAATAAATAACTTTCATAATTTTAAAGAATATTTTTAAATACATTTTTGAGACTCTCTTTACCTTATAACACCCCATAATCTATTATTTATCACTTTTAGAACCATTTATCCTTGAATAGTGTCATTCTATTATTTAAAAATAATGGGTGATCTCAAAATTTCACTTTCCTTCGCATATCAAAAGAGACATTGACACCCCTTCATGAGACGACCATTCATTAGATTTCATCTTTAAACACTGCCATAAATTTCCTCCTATATTCCTATCCAATTTTCAAAAAAAAATCTTGTCATAATTAGTTACTATAATTCATTCGTATCCAAGGATAATTTTTAAATAATGTTTAAGGTCTCAAAGGGAGTATCACATAATCCTTATATTTTTATTATTAATCTTTACCTTCCAAACCTATCATATAAATTGTTATATAATGAACTAAGTATCATTTGGATAAATAAATTTTATTATATGAATGAGAAAATTATTATTTATTTCATTCCATCCACTTTGATAATTAAAAGAATGTCGATCATGCATTGCACAAACTACCGTCTCCCTGAAGTGACATATTCAATTTTTCCACACCACCTATCTTTTCAGGTTATAAGTGTGTAATTGAATAATAAATTTGAAACTTAAAATATATTTATTTATATTAATATAAAAATATATTACACCATCATTTCCTATCATTCATCCGAAAATTAATACGCTAAGATTATGTTGTGTAGACAACAAACTCCATGAAGTTACGTTTTTCATTTTTCATCTTGATATTCATTATTTATCCAAAAAACTTAAAATATTATTCTCCAATATAAATACATATAAATAATAAAATTATTATTTTGTTATAATTATTTTATACACTTCCTTTACCATACCCACCCATTGAGATATTGTGTGTTTATGTCCAATGTTAGTTTAAACACCTACTTGAACAATTCTATTTAACTATATGATAGATGACTATAGAAATTAAAATAGTAATGTTATTATAAGTGAATAATAAAATAATAATTTTTTTATATTGAGGTTATATTATGTATTTTATTTATTAATAAAATATCATCTTTTATTGCTATAATTACCAAAATAACTCAACATCGATTCAAATTTTACACAAACATAAGAAAAAAATATAATAAAACAATATAAAATGATAATACATGAACTATATTAAATTAAATATAGATTAATTTTTTTCCAATTAAGTGATATAATAAATTTAATTTTATTATTTAGGATGTCAACTGCAAGCAAATAATGAATTATAAACAAGTTAAGGGTTTGTGCTAACTCAATTTTCCTCCATTGAGTTACAAACCTCATTGTTGAACTTTATTATTCCATGTTTTATTTATTATAACTAATTAACAAATTCTATTATATTTACTTCGTTTTTAGGGTTCTAAAATTCTTCCTTATGAACTAATTATAAAATTATTCTTACCTTAAAGATTAAATTACTCGAATGGGGTTTCTTGTCTCAATTTTAAACCCTTGAGACATATCTCTTATTATAAAAAATATTTTATTTTTTACAATGTATATAATTGAAATTTAATACATTGTATCATGATACAATCAGTATCCATGGTATTTAATATTTTATTTTAAATTATATCCTTCAATTGATGTTGATTTGAATTTTTATGTAGTTTTAATTTTTATTTGTCTCTATTTTCAATTCCATGATAATTTTTTGATAATATAAAAGATATTTTATTTAATATAGTGTATTCACTTCCATTTTTTTCTTCATGTATAAATAATATCATTTATTTAATTATATTTTAATTTTATGGTATCCCTATCTTGTTCTTTTTATTCGATATTACCATTACTTCAAAAGTGTTTTCATTTCAAATTTGTTTCATTCATTTATGATTTGTATTTCACCACTTGTTTCCATTTTTGTGTGTATATGTTGGAGTCATATTTGTTTATAAATACTATTATACTATATTACATTGGAGGATTAAGATTTTGAAAACCCATCACTTCATTTTTATTGTAAAATAATTCTCTTTTATTGGAAATATTTTTCTTAAAATGAATTTCTTCTATAAATACCCTATTTTAAATTACATTATTTTAAATGTAATTAAACTAGATAAAATAAACCTATTAATAGAGTAATTTATTAACATTATCATATTACTATTACTCTATAGGGTGTTAGTGTAAGAGATGATTACATTGAAAGATATTCCATTTATTGATTGATGAAATATTCAAAATATATAAAATTATTTCTTTAATATAAATGATTATTAATTAGTAAGTAATATTTGTTAGGTATTGTATATATTATCTATTCCTTTATATGATTCATTCATTAGATATAATTAATGATGAGTGTGAAATTTATTTTCTCCTCATTACATTGATAGGTCTCGTGGGATAAACTATCTTGGGTATTTTGTTGTGTGGATTCCTGGGAAAAAATATTTCCTAGACACAAGGAATTAATGGTAATAACATGATGTCTACAATCATGATATCTCATTTTAATAAATTTAATTAGCTATTTATAATTATGAATTTCATATCTAAGGAACCCATTATTTATATTCATGTGATATTAAAATTTCTATTGTTATACATTCATATATTATGATTTCAGTTTCACTTTATTATGTAATTATTTTTTATCTTTTCCAATTATATAATTTATTATTATCTTATACTCAGTTACAATATTTGTTTTTTTATAACTTATATTCTTCTTTACTGAGTCTTTGAATTCAAATTTATTATGTTTCCATTTCCATAGGTTACAAGGATATATATTACACATGATATTGATCATATAATATATTACATGATGCTTTTTTGAAGATATTAAAGTATTATTATAGATTAAAAAGTTTCTTATATAGGGGAAAATGCCTATTTTATGGGAAATATATGGGAATTGTAAGTTAAAAGTATTTTATAACTTTTAATAAATATAAAACTAAAAGTTCCATAAAATGTATGAGAAAAAACATTTCTTGTTGATATTTTAATTATTTATTGATAAAATTGGGTTGCTTTGGTTCATGTAAAAGTCGGTATATAAAAAAGGTGTTTAGGAGCACTAGATCTAGGAGTGCGTGTCCAAGGTATCACAGTTTGTATCAAAGGAGGGTTTATATAACTTTATAGATTAGGATGTTAGTTGAGGATAATTTAATGAGTGATAAGTTAATATTTATCATAATTTCAATAGTATAGATAAACCTTTAGGTTAGTTGGATTATTTTTCAATATTTTAAGGATTATGATAAGAAAACATTAATCAAAGACACCAGGATAAATCTAAGGGACAATTCTATGTAATGGATAAAATCATTAAATTTTTGTAAAAAGTAGATTATGTAGTTTTACAAAAATAAATCCCATGTGTGGATACTAAAAGTGGATATAGACTCCTGCAAAAATATACCTAGGGATAGTAGGACTTAAAATGGAATGATGGGTATTAATTACCTGAATGGTATGAAGGCCTTTTTTTATTTGGTATAATCCCCCTTTTATGGGTTGAAGGAGAACCCTTACATGACCCATAGGCCCAAGGCACAAGGCCCATACACGACCCAATACATGACCATAAAGGCTTGAGACTTGACACACTTGAAATAGCCCCTCTCCAGCATCTACATTTTGAAGACGCCTAGCTCCCTCGCATGGATAATCGACTAGAATTACCCCATACAGAGCTGTACAATGCCTAGCCCCGATGCTAGTTTCCATACCCTCTCATTCTTCCAATCAGGTTAGCTCTGATCTGGTGGTTGATATTTTTTCTCTTAATCCGCATCTGAATCTACTCATGTGTGGTCTTCCCTGCTTCTTGGTATTTTTTGTGGCCCGAAGGCCATTACAGCCTGAAGGACCTGTGGCCTGAAGTCCATTAGTATCCTGAAGGACTTAAGACCCATAGACCCAAACCGGTGGTCCAAGACCCAAATAGTATGAATAGTGGTGGCTGCTATAGTACAGAACAATACCAACTACAAAACTACTATAGTACTTCTACAGTAACCCAAAAAATTCACCATCACCCAAATTTAATCCTGGGTCTCTTGGATGCCAAACATGAGCCTCTACCACTCAGGTACAAGCTCGTTGGTTGGGGTATTAATTAAATTGCCACTTGGAGCATAAAAAATGGCTTAATTGGATACCTAATTTACCAGTATTGTGGGATATTCTTGATTTAATAACATTATATTTATATTACATTTAGAAATATTTATTATTTTAAGTAATTAGGGTAAGAATTATGAGTGAAATAAAACTAAATAAACCTTGATTGAACTGAGAGTAATTTAAATTAAATCAAAAGATAATGTACTCAATTAAAAAGGAAATACATTTTGAGGTGGAATTTTTCATGAAATTATATTATACAAATTAAATTATGGTGTTAATTATTCATGAGTCACAATTAAATACTGTTGGTTTTAGTAATGACTAAATCTTAAAGGAAAAAAATTAACAATGGATTCCATGGAAAATATAGAGATTTACCTAACAAGAAACCTAATGTTATAGGATTTTATGTTAGAGACCATGTGATTAAGCCTAAATATTTATCTAAAATTCAGATAAAATACATGAACTTTTTTTAGTTTCCAAAAAATCCAAATAATATTAGGATGGAGTATTAGGAAAGTTCAAGTGGTGAAGATGATAAATAAAAGAATATTAAATTTTCTTTATATTAAAAATTTGGGTAGAGGAACCAAATAAAATGACTGAACCAAAATAAAAGATATTTTATCTGTTGTAAATGAGGGTACGAAGAAACTATTTGTGAGGAAAATTGAAGAGATCAGTGGAAATAGTGAATAAGAAAAGAGTTCATCCTATTACCCCTAAAAATTCATTGTCTTAAATGCGGGGAAGATGAAAATTATCCATGAAAATTCCCTAGTCTAAGGGATATCAAGGATAATAAGAACCATAAAAGTTTTGTACAAGGGAATACCTATGAAACCAGAACCATGGGTGTGAGTTCTGAAGATAATGTTTAGTGAGGAGCATCAATCACCATATCAAGAACTTTGTGTATTGTATTCATATGTTTTTCAACCTATAACTATATTCCTAGTATGTTTTTTAAGAAAATAAAATTTACACCCTGATAAAAATATATTTAATTATTTATAAAAACTTTTAGTGGTATGATTAATAAACCCCAAGTACATAAATCCTCTCTAACAAATGTTTTTAGTAATTTGATTTCTATATAATCAAATTATCCTTCCTTTAGTCCAATTTTATATGATATTAGGCATGTATTAGATCCCTTATCATATAGTCTAGGATAATTTTCAAGATAATAAAATCACATTTAAAAATTAACCCATGATCACATAATAATAATAACCTGACTATAAAATCCCTATGAAAAATTACACCCATTAAATTGGGATATTTAACTCAATAAAGTTATATTTCTATCACGAGGAAAAATATGAGTTCACTAATCATAAAAAGGATAGTAAGAATAAAAAATTATTAGAAATTAAATATTGGATCTTTCATATCTTATGTATACACTAAATAATTTTATTTAGAGAAAAAGATTTAAAAATACCTTGTATGGATTTTAAAGGGTCTATAATACAACACCTTGAGTTTGTAATTTAAAATTTCCTTTATAAAACCCCAATGTCTTCAATTTATTTCTTCATAAACAAAACTAAACCAAAACAAACTACATAAAATTATATAACCCCTAAAATGTATCCATATAAATAGTGGGTAAAAATGTTTCACTAAATTATGAAATATATGTCATTATTAATATTAAGGAATTGATGAAAATTTAATTAGTGTAGCTAAATAAGTAATAAGGGTGATTTCACAACTAAAATGTAAAATTTAAAAATTTGTATTTATATATTTTTTCTAAGAATTTAAATATATTAAAGAGAAAATATATTTTTGATATGAAAAATATATTAAAACCATTAATATTTGTAATTGATAAAAAATATGAATAATAAAAGTTAATATTTTTTGAAAAAGTTATTTTCCAATGAAATATATTTTGTTATATATTTATGTATTTATTTTGAAGTTTAATTATCCACTATTAAAATTTGAATTTTAGAAAATAAAATTCATTTTTTATATCTATAATTTCAATATGATCCAAATAATTTTTTTATTTTTCTAAAATAATATTTTTTAGGTGAATGGTGAAAAAATAGATATTTCTAAAGCTTCTACTTTTGTGATATTATCATAATATATAAATGAGTTAAATGTTTTTTGTAACTTTTTATATAGAATAAATATTTATTTACAAGTTAAATAAATCATTTAAAATTACTATTTTGTATTCATAAAACCCACATATATCATTTTTGAAACATAAGTAATATTTTATGCTAAAAACTGATTTATTCGTCTATGTTTAAAAATAATTTTTCATTACTTGTATACATTAAATCCAATAATTGTTTTTCATTGACATGATATTATTATTTAATATGTTATATTTTGTTTTTGGTTATAAAATTATGATCACTAATATTAATGTTAATAACCTTGATAATGGTAAAACTATTATTTTAAAATAATTATTTTATTAATATTATGTAAACTTTATGAAATAAAATAAAATAAATTTTAATTAAAGTGAAATTCACATAATGGTTAACTATATATATAATTAAATTATCACTCATTCAATTGGTAATCCATACTAAATAATATTAATAACACTTAATTGTAAAAAATAACATTTTTCCACAAAACAATTTATCTTTTTATAAAATATTTTAATTTAAAAGTTATTTTTTTCATAGTTAAAAATTGAAATATATTAATAGGAGTTTAAATTTAGGTTCTGAAACCCCAAATTTTTCATAAGTAGTTAATTTTTATGTTTTGTAAAACATAAGTTATTTGGGAAAAAACTAGATGCCCTAGTGAAAATAAAAATAATGTAATAGTAAAAATATAGGAACAAATCACATCCAGGATGTTTAAAAAATGTGTCGAAATGATTAGTTGAGACATTATAATTCCATTATCACCCCACAACCCATTACTTAAAACTTTTGGAACCATTTAACCATGAATATTTTCATTCCATTATTAAAAAATAATGGGTGTTCAAAAATGTGTCATTTTCTTCATTAATAAAATGGGACACTTCCACCCCTTGATGAAATAAACATTCCTTATAATATCATCCTAAAATGATTACAATTTTTTACTACTAGAATCCTTTATAATTAGGATAATCCTTAAATCTATATTAGTCATCCTAAGCCATTCATTTACAATGATACATTCAAGATAAAGATCAATGTCCTAAAATAAGTATTATATAACCATTATATTTTTTATCTCATTATCTCCCATCCAGACCTATACTAACCATAGTAATATAATTTAAAAAGTATAATTATTATATTTAAGTGTTATTTTATAAATATAACAACCATGCTTTATTCCTTCCCATTACTTATAAACACATTAGAATGTCGATCGTGTGTTGTGCAGACACTCACTTCCATAAAGCGACATCTTCAGTTTGACACCACTGCCAATCTTCACTAGTCAAAAGGATAATATTAAATAATAAATGTGTGATAAATAATATAATTATGAATATTATGAGACAAATTATAATCTACCTTTATTTCTTCTAATTCTTCAAGAAATGAAACCATTAACCGTGCATTACGGGGACTACCGCCTGCATGAAGTAACATTCTTCATTTTTCATCTTGATTCCGCTTATTTATATATAAAAAATTATATGTGAATAAATAATATAATATAAATAAACAATATCATTATTATTTTGTTATAATTATAGTGTACACTTCTTTAACCATACTCTCCCATCGATATATAGCATGTTCACATTTTAGGGCGGTTCAACCACATACTTGAAAAATGCTATAAAAATATATCATGGTTGTATATGGGAAATTAATTACTAATTTTAGTATAATTTAATGATAAAATTTTTATTTTTATTTAGTTCTATAATTTTTATATTATGTATTTAACTTATTATTAAAATATCATCTTACATTAATAAATTTCTTGAAATAAGATGAAACCGATTCAATTTTGATACAAATAGAAGAAAAATATATATAATTAATCAAAAGAATATGGTAATAAAAAGAATTTTTTAATGGAAATATTTAATAATAACGTTTCTAATAATAAATTTAATAAAAATAATTTTATTATATAGGAATTTATGAGTATCTGCATAAAGAATCAGAAACAAGGTAAGGGTTTATTCTAACTTAATTTTCTCCCATTAAGTTACAAGAATTATTATTAAAATATATTAACAAAAGTTTGATTTATTCTTAAAAAGACTAATTTTATTCTATTTACCCAATAATTTAAGTGATTGTATAATTCTTCCTTATAACCAAATTATCATATGGTTCTTTAATCAGAGATTATGTTACTTGAAAGGGGTTGCTTGTCTAAATTATCCCCATATTGAGATATATTCTTTATTATAAAAAATGTTTTTTAATGTCTATCTACTAAAATTTTAATATTTTATATCATTATCCTTTAATTATTAATTTTATTTAATGTTTCAATTGAAATTTTATCATTCAAGGGATTTTGATTTAAAAGTTTCTAAATTTGTAAGGGTTATTCACCCCTATTTTCAATTCCATTCCCTATTTTCAATTCCATGAGACATGTTTGATATTATATACTTGATTTTTTAATATTGTATATTCACTAAAATGTTAATTCATGAATTATTGATATTATTAATGTAATTATATTCAGGTTTTATGATATCTTTATCATGTTCTTTTGATTCTTACATTGCTTTTCCCATAATACTGTTTGAATCTCAATATTTTTTCATTGAGATATGATTCGTAGTTCTCCTCTTGTTTCCTTTTTGTCATATATATATTTTAAATAGATTAATTTCTAAATAATATCATAATATTTTACATTAAGTGATTAAAATTTTATAAATCCATCAATTCATTTGTCTTTTAATATCATCATATATTGTAGAGAAGATTTTTCAAATAGTTCCATTCCCCCGTGAATACACTATTTTTCATTACATTATTTCAAGTTAATTCCCATAGATCTCATACGTTGATTTAATGGGAGAAATTATTGACTTAACCATATACCCATTTATTTATAATTTGTTAGTTTTAGGCATTCATTCATAGATTATTTTTTTTCTATTTATTGTTTTTAAAATATAGAAAATCTTTAAATATGTTATTCCAATAAAGATGTTTATTAATTTTTAAGGAATACTAGTTATGTATTGTTTATATTATTAATTATTTTATATGGTGAATTCATTAGAAATAAATATTTATGGTTGGGTCCCTTAATAACCCCTTGATGCATCCATAGGTCTCATGAGATAGGTTAAACTGGGTATTTTGTTGTTTTCCTGCCCAGAACTAAATATTTCTTTGACCTAGGGACATGGAAGTAAGATTGAGACATATATGATCACAATGTATTATCTTAGGGCATGGAATTAGGTATCTATAAATATTAATTTCATCATTAAGGACATTTTAATTATTATCCATGTGATATTTTTATTTCCATTTACATCCATGGATATATTATGCTTTTAATTACATTTTATTATGGAATTATTTTCGGTCATCTATTCCTATCACATTATTTATGTTGATCATATTCTTTTTTATAATATTTTATTATTATCGCTTATATTTAACCATACTAAGCATTTGGGATCACCATTATTATAATTCAATTTCCCAATGTTATGATGAAATGTACTACAAATGATACATATAATATAATATCTTGTGTGGATACTTTATAAGATATTCCTAAGTATAATTATTGAATTATTAGTTTCATATATAGTGGAAAAAATTTCCATTTAATGAGAATGACGTGGGGTTTATTTGTTACAGTTTATTCTGAATTATCTAAAATTTTAAACCTAAATAGTCCTTTGAATATATGTGACTCAACTCAATGGTGATACAATAATTATTAATGGTTAAAAATGTTTCACTTTGGTTCAATTAATTACCGGTATGAAAAGAAGGAATTTATGAGCAATGGATATAGGATATAAAACTATTTTATTAGCACAATATCTATTAAATAAGTTAATTTTATTTATTTAAGTTTCTTTATGTGGTAATTTTTTTAGAGGTTGTTAAATAATAAATAAATATAAAGGGATTCAATGAATATTATTGCCTTTTATTTGATATTTCTATTTTTCATATCTCTATAAGGACCCCTATGTTTTCCTTTTATGTTTAATAACACCACTAGAATGTGTATAGTGAGTATATAAGTGATTTAGGTAGGGTTTGGTTGAGCTATGTGTCTCAAGAAGGTATGTTGAAAAGAAGTTATGAGCTTCCATTTTATTGATGTGGTGAGTGGAACACTTGTAATTATTATAAAAATTAAAATAACATAAGGTAACATTTATAAAAAAATAGCTCCAAATTGTCTGTATTTATATTTTGGGATGATATAGCATCTATTTCCATTCAATTTTTTTTGTTTAAATATTTTTTAGTTAATCTTAATCCATATATCATTAGTTTATCCCATCTTTATCTCTTTAAACCTTTACCATAGTGACAAGATACTTAGACATTAAGGGTCAATAGTTTCATTTGATAAGGTAAAGTGGATTATAGTTGGGAAATGGATGATACTATAAACCATTTTCAATTCATTTTAAAAATGATAATTTTTTTATGATTTTTAAAACAATTAATTAATTTTTTTAACATAAAATATCCTTAAATACATTTTCATGACTATTCATATTATTTGACTTTAAAAACATTAATAATAAAATGGATGTATGCGATCAGATCCATCTAGTCCAACTCTTTTTTGTGTTTCCAAAGTTTGCGATGCTCGGAGGATGCCTAGAGAGGATTTGGAGGTGTTGGATACTAAAAATCTATAATCAGGAAGAATTCATGATGTGTAAAGGGTTCACATCATAAATTTTTAGTTCATGACTTGGGTGAGAGCTTGATTTATGGCCTGAAATATGTCATGGCTTGTATGATTATGGATCCCGAGGAGACTCAAAAAATGAATTAATTCAATTTCAAATTTGTTGAGGCGAGATGTTTTCTAATGGGACTTAAAACCTCATATTTTCACATTCTAAAAGTTTTTCACATTGTAAATATTCACTCTCTATCGCACCTATATAAGTTAAATAACCATGGGTTATCTCAAAGCCTATAACCTTTCTAACAAACTCATTGTTCCCAACATTTATCTCTTCAGAAACTTTGTAATCCATTTGATAGTGATCGATTATAGGATTCCAATATTTGATTTGTGGTAGTCCAAGGTATGTTCTACCCTTTTATCTAAAAAATCTATGATTCAGATCCTTCTGGTTCATCTATCTATGCAATGGTGGTTTCTATCTATCATTTTAATAGAGTTGTTTTGGTTGTTTATGTGTGTGGTTATTACGTGGTGTCTTTAGAGGGGTGCCACTTGTGGGAGGGGTGATCATGATCTGCATCATTGGTCCATTCGCATGTGAATAATGTTGACTCTTTGAGGTGAGAGATTAATTTATTATCTTATTTATTTTGATAAAATTATAAAGTTATCATGATTTACTAGATTGTGCGATGTCTATACTATTCTTTTGAATCGTGTTGTGATTTATTATTATAGATGATTCCTTAGGTTTTTTGTAGTTGGAACCTATGAATAATCAATCATTTAATTAAATATGGAATAAAACTAGTTGTTTGTTAAAGATAAATCTTGGGGGTTGAGAGTTCCCATTTTCTTATAAAGGATGAATTCCTTATGTTGGGATCCATGAGAGCTCATTTGTATGTGAATACTAAATTCCATGAATTTAGGGGATATATTTTATTGTTAAATTTTATTTTTTTCTTGCTACCTTATGATGTTATATAAATGTAATAATTTCTATGTGATGTGATATGAACCTAGGATAGATGATCCGAGGATGGATGATGTGATATGGGGTAGGGAGACTTGAATGATGTGGCATTAGTTAACACCTGTGATGGTTAAATGTATTGAGATATGCATGTGGTTGTCAGGAATATCACTATAGATGATGAAACGGGTTGAATATGGACTTACCTATTGACATAATAAAGAAAAATTATTTATTCATATGAATATATTTAATGGTTGATGGTTGGTTTTCTTGTTTTATTTTTATTCCTTTACCCACCACTTGAGGCAGTTGGATGTTTTTGGATGCATGTTTTCTCTTAGTGGTTGGTTTTACTAGAGTACTTATAATTATGTAATGATTGATAATGTTTAATAAATGAGTTAACCCATGGTATTGGTGTTGATTGATTGAAAATGACGAAAATATGTTACTGTTGAGAAACTATGGACTCAGTTAGGAGTATGTTTGGAGGGAATGGACTTGAATTTGATGATCAATGTAATGTATATATAGAATAATTTAAATGGTTAATAAATAAATAATGAATTAATTAACTAAATGTTAACTGCTAAATATGAAATAAGTAATTTAATATAGCTCTTTACAATGATTATGTGCAAATAGGAAATTTATTCTTAATTGTGGAAGTCACGAGTCTAAGTGAAGTTAGATATATTTGATATTAAATCTATATTAAGCCCATAGTGTGTTTGTGATCATTATTATATCCTATATATTTTGTGATTTAATAAACTAAATTACCCATTTCTATTAGGGTGACTGACACTTAGTTGACTCAGATAGGGTGTTTTCTCAAACATCTTGGTAGGAGGATCGATGAAAGACTACACCCTCTGTCACCACTATCTTATTTTGATAGTTATAAGTGTTGGTATGAATGGTGGTTAGTTTTCTCATATAGGTGTGTAGAGGGATATTTGGATTTCAATTATTTCACACACACATCTATCCATGGCTATAGTATCTAAAATATTATTATATATATGATGTGTATAGGATGGGATGGCTTGAGGTACATTACTTAGTGGATGGGCTGTGATGGATTTAGGTATAATACATATTGTATGATACACATCATATGGGATATGGTGGATCCCATAAACTACCTATTTATAATATAGAGATGTGATGTGCTATGATGTGATTATGTGATACATGATGTGCATGTTTCGATTTATAGACCAACTATCTGTGGGATGGATTATTTCGGAGTAATGTGGCTAAGGACGTGCAGTGTTGGGGAAGATAAGAAAACTAGTGGGTAAGGAAGAGTGGGGTACCCTTGATATTTCATTACTATATTATATTATCTCTTGTATACGATACTTGATGATAGTTATACATGGTGAGGCTAGGAAGTCAGTATACCTGTTTAGAAGATGAGTCAGTTTCACTTTTGTTCACATGATTTGGAATTATTTGTTTATCTTTTTCATGAGAGGATTTATAGAGGATCCTACTAAGTATACTATTGTCTACATACCACATATATATAAAATAATTTTTGTTTAATAGGACCAGGTTGGAGATCATGTTGGATATTACAATCTCTTGGTTTTTCAAGGGTTATTTGGGTTTTATGATCGTTGTTGAGTTTACCTTTTTAGTAATTGTAGTTTTCCTTTCAGTTGCTTTAGTACTATATGAAATTACATGTATGAAATTTGATTATTTATATATATGAAAAGGTATTTATTAGTGTATATGTATTATATCTCTCTTACACATGTTCTCTTATAGGGTAATGCCTCCCATTTGAATGCTTATTATACCCCCGATGCTAGTCACCAACAAAGAGATTATTGGAGGTAGGAATCAGGTAGTCACCACCCCCTACTATCATTACTGGCCTACGTGGGGTTCTCTTTGGGGGGAGTTGATTGTGATAGATTGGTATTAGAGGTTTATGTTGTGGGATAGGATGAAGTTTAGAGTAAGACATAATTGAGGATTGTATGGGTTGGTAGGAAAATGGTGTAAGCTAGGTTTAGTAAGCAATGTAAACATGGGAGACTAGATGAGACATAATTATTTAGGGTCCCCTATTACCTGATCCACAAGATATTATGTTTACTGATCTTACTGAACAAAGTGATACTGGTTGCAGGGTAGGGGCTTAGGAAATAATGATTCATCATTCTTCTTTATGCCTATGTTTGAAATGGGTAGACCATGGGATTTTAAACCATAAATGAAATAAAATAATGAAATAATTAATTATTGTTAAATATTACATATTCCATGTTTAAGGTTCTTCCCGTTTCTTCTTCTAACAAGTATGGATCCAGGTTGACATCGCCATCAAGTTCATGTAAAAGTTATACAGTAGGATGTTCCTACAGATATCCACAGAGTAGAGGTTGAAGACAATTCCACTTGGAGGAGGACACCATAAGAGTTTTAGTTCTAGAGTATTTAGAAGTATGAGGGATTTTTTTTATATATTTAGTTATAGAATACTGGTTGGAGGAGGTTGAGAAAACCTTTAGTTCGATTTGTGATAAGAGGGAGTACTTGGTTTTGTTGGATGTAATGATGTTGTGTGGGGAATCATGAAATGATGGTTATTATTCATTAGGTATCATGGGGATTCGATGGTCTTGTGAGGGAATTTTAGAGACCAGTTCCAAGAAGAGTTTATTTCTTTGACTTTGAAAGAGTTTATTCATTTGAATCTTCTTACCCTTTAATAGAGGATTTGTAGTGTGCAAGAGTTTGAGATATGTTTCAGGACCCTTCTACAATATTCTTTAAACCGATTTCTAGATGAGGGGGATATGAAAATGAATTTTTAAGAGTATTTTATTCAAGATATAATGCACCAGGTTACCCCATTCATGTTGTTGATATATCTCGAGGTGTTGGAGAGAGTAGAGGTTATTTAGATAATGATGAAAATAACTGGATTTCCATGAGAGGGAAAATTTCAAGATTCCTTACAAAGTAAATTTGTGGTATATTGTTCCCAGTTTCCTGAAAAAAATTACTTTTTGTCATCCAAGTGTTGATCCAAAACCTCATCATCTCATTTATCCAGGATGGAGGCTATTAGAATCGTGCCAAGGGATTAGATGTGTGTTTTTATTATAGAGGATGAGGTCATCAGTAGTGAGAGTGCCCATCCTTTTTGAGTAGTCCACATGCACCATAAGTTCCCGATCAAGTTCCTCCGTTGTGGTAGTTTTATACAAGGAAGTAATAATAGGGAGATCTAGATTTGGATCAATAGAGAGGAGATGGGGTAGATAGAGGAATCCCTGGATGTTCCTCATCCTCAAAGAGTAGAGTGCGGCCATGAAGGTGGTTAGTAATAGTGCCAGAGAGGTTATGTACAATGTCATGGTCAAGTAAATGATTTATAATTTCCATCTCTAGGAAAAAACAACATTTTTGATGTAATATGTTTCTTTTTTTATACATGGGTTCATGATTTGTTTGATTTAAGAGCTATATAATACTTCATATCACCTTACCTTGTCCATGTTTTGGGATTTGAGAAAGATATTCTTCCAGTTTCATTGGCATTGAATACACTAGTTTAGGGTCAAACTAACTTGTATGAAGTATATATAAACTGTGAGCTAGTGTTGGGGAAGCACCACTCTCTAGGAGACTTCCTATGTTTACAGATTCATCCATATGACTTCATCCTCATCATGTATTAGCTATATTCGATGTGTGGGTATAATGGATTACATTAGAAGATAGGTTGAGTGTTATGATGCCGATGAAGAGAAAATAGTGTGTGTTAGTGAGTGAGACCCTTAGATGGGTTAGAGATGTGTTTCACCCTTATCTTCTTGGATGGTTGGGATTATGCTAATCTTTTCGTAGGTTCAACACTCGGTGTATCCCAAGGTTATAAAGGAGTACCCTAATGTATCTCTTAAGGAAGTTATAACATTACCCCCTCGATGGGAGATTGAGTTTGGTATAGAGTTACAAATGGGTGTGCCCCATATATCAATGTATCTATATAATATGGAATCTTCTAAGTTTTCATATATTTATGTACAACTCGATGATCTACTATAGTGATGTTTTTTAGAAGAATGTGTCACAGTGGGGTGCACTTGTTTTGTTCGCAAAGAAGGCTGATGGATGTTTACAGATTTGTATCAATTAACATTGCTTGAACTAGGTGATAGTGAAGAAACACTATCATCTTATATGGTTTGATGATTTATTTTATCAGTTGAGAGGATCAAGTTGGTTCTTGAAGTTCAATTTGTGGTTAGGATATCATCACACGTGAGTGAAATATGAGGATATTACGAAGAATTCTTTCCATTATCAACAAGGGAATTATGGGTTTGTTGTGATGTTGTTCGATGTAAAAAATTATTCATATTTGTTCATGGGGTTAATGAGCATTGTGTCTAGAGTATACCAATATAATTTAATGGTAGTTTTAATCGATGATATCCATTAATACTCCATGTTTGAGGAGGATCATGTAGAGGACCTGCGTGGCATTTTTGGAGTTCTTCGTAGTTAGTAGATATTTGGGAAGTTATGGAAGTGTTAGTTTTCTAATATTGAGGTCTATTTCTTGGGACATGTCATGTATCAGTGGGTATTAGCTATGGACTATTTGAAGTGAGAGGCAGTTTCTTCTTATGTATCCCCTAAGATAGTGTCTGATGTGTGGAGTTCCCTAGGTCTTGTAGGCTGTTACAGGAGATTCCTAGCCAATTTATCTTAGGTTATGGATCATCTAAAATACTTGAATATAATGGATTATGTATTCTTTTGGATCTAAAAGTTTCATAAAGCTTTTGATTAACTAAATTAAAAGTTTCACAGCACTCTAGTTTATTATTTTTCAGCAGAAAGATTTCATTTTGAGGCTTTTTTGATTCTTTGTATCTTGGTTTTGGTTGTGTTATAATGTAGTAGAGATAAATTATTTATTATTAATATCACTAGTTATGTCCTTATGAGTGTAACTATTCCACCCATGATCTGAAATTGGAAACAGTTGTGTTGTCCTTGAAGTTATAGGCATTACCTCATCGACAAGAATTTTTTGGTTTTAAATGATCATAAGAGCCTGAGGTATTCCCTCTCCCAACATTTCTTTAACTTGAAACATCAACAATGGATATAATTTTTATAGGATTACAAATTTTAAATTTCATATATTCTATGAAATGGAAATTTTATAGCTACTTCACTAGGAAGGAAGACACATAATGATTCCATATATGAATTTGGGGATTATTAGAGAGTGATTTAGGAGCTCTCGGTGATGCATATGTATATGGGAACAAATGAATTAAGAGGTTTTATATTATATACTACAGTGTAGTCACCTTTAGTGTAGCGGGTGGAGGAATCCCAATTAAGTAATTCTATAGTGGAGGTATGGAGAGATCGATTTGTCTTTGGCATTACCCAGATGGATGGAATGAGGATGAATAACACTAGGTGTTGTTCCAGGGGAGACATTTCATTCCATTGGCATTGTGTGATATGGTTCTCTATGTTTTCCATAGATCACCTTTAGTAGTACACCCCTATCTAAAAAAGATGAACCAATATTTGAGAGGTCAATTTTGGTGGACTGGGTTTAGGCATGCAGTTGTAGAGTTTGTTTCTCATTGTTTTGTTTTCTATAAGGTAAAGGCCTAACACCGTGTTCCTAATGGGTTTTTTTCCATTAATTATATGTTTTCCAGTGGAACTAGGAGTAAATCTTGATAGACTTCATCACCTGTTTACCTCAATCTCTGAGAGGTTTTGATTCTATATGGGTGATAATGGATCATTTAAAAAAATCACCCCATTTAATAGAGACCCAGGATTCAGTCTTAGTGGACGTATTTTCAATTAAATATTTGGAGGATGTGGTGAGACTCCAAGGATTCCTATAGATGATCATCTCTAACCAATATCCTCATTTTACCTCCAGGGTGTGGAGATTTATCCAGTATAATTTTTTACTCTCAGTCATACAATATCACTGCTTCTCATTTTTATATTGAAAGTCAGAAAGAATGGACCGTCCATACTATTGAAGACATGTTGCATTCTGGTGCCTTTGATTTTGTAGGTTTATGGATGAATCACCTTTCCTTGGTTTATTTCACTTATAAAAATAGTTCCCACTCCACTATTGGTATAAATTCGTTTGAATCTTTGTATGGATAAATGTTCTATTCTATATTATGATGGACTAGGATCATATAGGCAGTAATTATCAGGCCAAAACTAGTGCATAATATGATAGAGATGGTATAAGTGATATGTGATAGGATTAAAGCAGCACCATATTTTCATAAATGCTATGATAATTATAGAATAAGACCCATGGATTTAAATGTTGGAGATAATGTTTTTTTGAAGGTGACTCCTCACCATGGGGAGTGAATATTTTATTTTAGGAGTAATATTTCATATTGTTTTGTTGGAACTTTTGAGTTTTTGACTCACTATAGTGTCATAGTGTATTATATAACACGTCACATATAAATGATTCTGATACATAGTGTTTTTAACATATCACAGATCCATGGTTACCTTCATGATGACTCTTACATTATTAATTGGGAGGAGACCAATGTTTGCTATGATACAACCTTTAAGAAGTGTCCAATGAAGATCCAGGACCACTGGGATATGGTGTTTCATGGCTTTTCTATTCTATGGGTTCATGTATTGTAGTTAAATGGTGAAATAAATGATATTATCTAGGAATGTGAGTCATATAAACAATCACATTACCCTAAACTATTTGATGTTTATCTCCCTCTTGTAACGTTGTCCATTTTTTTGGATATTGACATTTTTGGATTATGATATGGTTTCCTCTTGTTTATTATTAATAATTTACCTTATTTTGAGAGGAATCATAAATTGAGATTTATTAGGAGTGTTTTTTTTCTATTTAGTGGTTTCTATCTATTCCTCGAAAGAGGTGGCTAAGCTCTTGTGATGGTGAGATCGTTGATATATTTCATATAGGGTGGTTTTTCAGATGACCCCCTTTTCCCTTTATCTCTATGATTGGTTTTTTAATTATTTAGGATGATAATTGTTTGATAAGTATATGATGAAAGTAACTAGATCCATCTATTCTAACCCTTTTTCATGTTTTTGAATCTCATAGTGCTTAAAGGAGGCCTAGAGAGGGTTTGGACATATTGGATGTTAAATATTTAAAATCAAGGAGAATTCACAAATGGTAAGGTATTAAATTCATGAATGTGAAATTCACTGCTTGGGTGAGAGCCTTATTTATAGCCTAAAAGACATCCACAAATTGTGTGAGGCTGGTTAATGGGGTTTTCCATTATATGAGTTAATTCCAAGCCAAATCGTTTGACGTGAAGAATTTTTCATTGGGAGTTACAACCCAATAGTTTCATGAAATAAAAGGGCTTCACGTCATGAATTTACATTGTGAAGTATAATGAAATAAGTTCTAGTACCTTGTGTTTTCAAAAACCCTATTGTATTTATAACAAAATCTAGGCAGCTAACGGATCCCTCTTTAAGCGTTTTGGAATCCCTTCGAAATAGATTGATTCTTGGCTTCCCATGCTCGATTCTTAGTTATTCAAGGCATGTTATACAATTTTATCTTGTAGTTATTCAATATAGATCATCAACATTCTTCTTTCCATATGTTTTTAATTTATCTTCATCATTTTAATGAAGTTTTCCTAGTTGTTTGTTACTATAGTTTTTCTGCAATGACCTTGGAGGGATGCAATTAATTATGGGGTGGTGATCTGGGTCATTGGCATTGGTCCATTATAGAGTTAAGAGCATATATTACTTTAAGGTAGGCGATTATTTTCTTCTCCTATTTATTAACATGAAATATTAAAGTTATCATGGTACATAAATTTTTATGAAATATAATTAACCTAATAATTATTGAACCGGATTGATGAAGAATTGGATAGCGATTACATGTTGATGTTTGATATTATGATAACAGTTCATCTCTTGATTTTATAGATAGTGTGATATCTATAATATATTTGTGTAGAATTTTTTTATTATTAGTTTTTTTATTATGTTCTTGATGAAATTGGTAAGTAAAGTAAATTTAGAATAAATTGATTAATTGGATTATGAATTTAAAGAAGGGGAATGTTTATAATTAGGGGTTGTAATTTGATGGTAATTCAAATTGATGCAATGCACATGTTTAACTGAATATGAACTTCCATGAATTACTAGAACTGCTAAAGAACATGAATCATGTTAATTATTATTTATAATAATAATAAAAGGCATGTTAACTTAGAATTATTCCTCTCACTGTTTGATGAAAATGGGACCCTGTTAGGAAGAATGTTGTGATAGATTGTTAAAGATGATGCATTGAATTTCCCATAGTTAGAACCTATTAATAATTATTTGATTAATTCAATATGGAATGAAAATTGGTTGTTTGTTACAAATAAAACTTTGGGGCTGAGATTTCCCATTTCCTTCTAAAGGATGAATTACTCATGTTGGGAGCTGTAAGATCTCATTTTTATGTGAAGATTGAATGCCCTGATTTTAGGGCCTAGATTTACCTATTGAATTTTATTTTTTTCTTGATTCCTTGTGATGTGATCAATATTTGATACTTTCTATGTGATGCAATATGATCTTGACATGATTGATGTGATATGTGGTAGGGAGGCCAAGATGATGTGGCAACAGTTGATGCTTGTGATGGAAAGATGTATTAGTATATGCATGTGGGTGTCGGGGATAAAACTAGAGATTGAAGAATAAATTAAATATAGGTTTACCTATTGATGTGATAAATTTATATTATTTCTTGAATTTAATATTTTTAATGGATGATGTTTAGGCTTATTGTTTTGTAAGAATTACTTTCCCCATTGCTTGATGCAGCTGGAAGTGCTTGGTTTCATGATTTCTCTTAGTGGAAGCTTATGATGGTTTCCAAGAGTACCTAGAATTATGTAAAGTTTGATAATGTTTAAGAAATGACTTAACCTTTAAGGTTGGTTTTGATGGAATGAAAATGATGAAAATATATTACTATTGAGAAACCATGGACTCAGTTTGTATTATTACTGGAGGGTATGGAATAAACTCTGATGATTAATATCAAATAATTTGGAATTATATGAATGATTAATTAATTAATAATGAATGAATTGATAAAGGAATAATGTTAAATAAAAAATAATTAATTTAATGTTTCTCTTTAAAATGCTTGGGTGCTTATGGATATCTAGTCTTAGCAGTGACAGTTAGTATTCTAAGTGATGTTAGGATCAATTGATCTTATGTCTAGTTTACCCCCATAATGTGGTCATGAGATATACTATATCCTTTATATTTTTTGATTTCATATGATACCCCACCCATGCAGATAAGGGAAACTAACACCCATTTCACTCTGGGTGGGTGTTTTCTCCAAAATCCCAGTGGGAGGATAGATGAATAACTCCCCTTCTGGTCCCACTCTATTCTCTTGGTAGTTATATGTGCTGGTATGAATGATAGTTAGTTTCCCCATTTTCCTTCAATAAAAAGTCTGATTATTGGTATTTTATTATAGGCCAAAATCAAGGGGTGACCCAAATGTTTTCCAAATGGATGTTTTAATTTAAAATGAAATCAAATGCAATTTTAAAAAAGTATAATTATTGGTATGATGTGTATGGGCTTTGATGGATTGGGGTACCTTACTCAGTGTATGAGATGAAATGGATTGAGGTATAATATCTAATGTATTATACACATCATATGGGATGTGGTGGATCCCAAAAACTACAAAGTTACTATATGAAGATATGATATGGGATAATGTGATTATGTGATACACGATGTGCTTGTTGTGATACTTAGCCTAGGTGTCTGTGTGATGGTTTATTTTTGAGAGAGACTACTCAAAACATGGGATATTGGGTCAGAGAAGTAAAATAGTGGGGAAGTAAAATAAGGGTGCCCTTAATGTTTCATTACTATATTATATTCTCTCTTGTACATGATACTTGGTGAGAGTTAGCCATGGTGAGCCTAAGAACATAGTATTCTTGTTTAGTTGATGAGTTAGTTCTGCTGTTGTTCACTATGATTTATCATTTTTCCCAATCTTATGCATGAGAGGATTCAAGGAGGATCCTATTGAGTTTACTATTATGATCACCCCACATATATATAAAGTATTTTCATGTAAGAAAGAGAAGGTTGGAGATCAGTATAGATATTATTAACTCATGGTTTTCCAGATAGTTTTTTCATTGTGGTCATTGTTGAGTTTAAATTTTTGGTACTTGTAGTTTTACTTTCAGTTGATTTAGTACTTTATAACATTACATGTACACACTTAGGTTCTATATATATCTAAGCAGTTGTTGATTGGTGTATCTATATTATATATATCTGTTTCATGTTATCTTAGAGTAAAATTAATCCCATTTGTATACTTATTATACCCTCAGTGCTAGTCAGCATCCTAGGGCCTAATGGAGGTGAGACTCAGGCAGCCACCATCCTCCTTCTCTCATTATCAGCCTAGGTGGGGCACTCTTTGATGGAGAGGGTTATGATAATGGAATTAAAATTTCAATATTAAATACAGAACATATGTTTAATTTTAATCCATAAAAATTGTATAAGGATTTAATATATCCAATACAAATCACATTTAATATTTTAATAGTATTTATATTGATTTTTCACGTTCTTTCACAAGCACTTCATGGGTGATGCATAATCCTTTTAGGTAATTATACCATTAACAAAAAATTACTATAACCCAAAAAATTTATTTATATTCCAAATAACCATATATAACCATTCATATAATCTTTTAATACTTATGAAAACACATTATATATATTAAAAGAAACTGAGTGGGATTTTGTACAAATTATTTGCTTCAAATAATATAAAGGTTATTATCAAATGAAAATGCGACGAAATTTTTATATATTAGATTATTATATGATTATGGTTGAAATAAACTCATATAATGAAATAAAGCTAAGTTTTTATAGATTTAAGGACCTTATCCTATATTTTTAACCTTTATTAACCCATTTTACCTTTTATCAATGTGAAAATATTTTACTAGGGTTACTATTCAATATAAATCAAAGTGAAATAGATCAAATTAAAAAATTATCACATGATGATCCCAAATATATAATTCATTTTCTATTATTAAAATTCAAGAAGTGGTAAAAATTACATTTAATCTATGTTTTTCAAAATACAATAGAAATCCATTTTTAAGAAAATGTTTGATTTAACCATTGGAAATGAATTTATATCAAAATAATTGATTACTAATGAATTAATTAAATTATTTTAATTAAAAATAATAGGGAACTTGTGAAAAAATTATTCAAAGTTATGTGCTAAAAATAAATTTTATTTGAATAAAACCACCATTCTAATTTCCAAAATGTCAAAAATATATTTATAAGTTTAGAATTATATTATTAATTGAATTAAATTACTTATTAAATATATATTTATTCCATAAAAGAGTTTTCAATTTTTTAAGTAATTACTATATCATGGTAATTTCCTTAAAGTGACATTATTTGTAAAATCAGAATTTTTAACTATTCACCAAAAAACAAACTATTTTTAAAAAATCCCAAAAATTCAATCTTTGATAATTTGGATATGATGAATCCAGAAATGAATTTCATTTCATAAAATAGAAATTTTAAATTTATTTAATTTATATTTTAATTTTAAAATGAAAAATATAATAAAAACCTTCTTTTATATAAAAATCACCATTTTAAATATTAACGGTTTATAACCTTATGTTATTTAATTCATATAATTAAAAATTGAGTAATTATTTCTTAAAAACTAGACAATAAACTTGAATAAGGAAATCTTTTCAACATTCATTTTAAATTTTTTTTACTCCCATTCTTACCCACCAAACCAATGATAAGGTAATAACAATCATATTTATATGATAATATATTCATAGAATATCATGGTTTATTTAATATCTATGTTGATTGTTTTAAATGGTTATTGACGAAGTATTTATAAAAATAAATTATAAATTATTAGGGGGTTATATACATTTATAAAATAATGTGAAAAAATTAATTCCATATTTCATATTGAAACTCTATGATTTCAACTAGTGAGAATACTCTTCTTTAATATATACAATTATATTTAAATCTAGTGAATTTATCCATTTAAATCTACTCAAAACCAGGTCTATTGATTCTAATGTGATAATTTAATATCTGAAAACTCATTTTCTAAAAATTCCTTAAAACTTTAATTCTTTTATATTTGACCACATGTGTGAAAAAATGAATCCTTTTCCACATGGATATTCATTCTATGTAAGGGAACCCACTTCACTCATCCTTGAATAATCATCTCTCATGAAACTCCCATCACTACACCCATAGATAATTCACTACTACATGGAGCATCTTATATATAACTTGTTCTATTTTTATTGTAACTTATTCAATATTTAAGAACCAACTCAGGTATAATGATTTGATTCTCAAAATATTGGAACAAGATCTATTAGATAGATAATGATACGTGAATCCACATATAATGTCTTAAGAATCATGTGATTTTTATCTCTAATTTTTAAGAAGTAATATTATAAAAAATCATATTTTCACCCAGAAAAAATTATAAAAAATAGTCTAATTTGAGGAGTGGCCATGAAGATCGATTAAGATGTTTAACTATGAGGATCGACCATGTGATGTAGTCTAGGTTTACCATATGACTATTCAATGAATTTTTGTATCTACCACATGTTGAGATATAACTAACCAACTATTTTTGGAATGTCCTAAAGTGATTAGAAATTAATTTAATTTGACCTTATAATGCCAAAACCCACATTCATTCTAACTAAATTTTACTAAATTTAATTTTGATGGATTCACTATACATTCATTCTAATAGACTGTATGTGGATCGACCACATATTCATTCCGATAAAACACACATAAAATCTATTGACCATGAAGATAAAACACTTGAAACAAACAAGAAATTATATCATTGGATTGACCAAAACACACAAAAATTATCGTGAATAGATCAATTTATTTTCTCAGTCTATAAATTTCAGGATTTATTAAACTGAAACACATCCCTTTTAATACCATCTTTATCTTTCCTTAAACAACTCAAACCCTCTTTTAAGATATTATAGATAGTGTCTTTACACACAATAACAATTTCCTTTTATTCCTTTAATAATATATTGATAATCATATCATTTACTATTAATGTGACATAATCATTGACAATAGAATAAAACACAATAGACCATATCAACTTTATCCTTCTTCCAAAAAAACACATTCCAAACATGGGATCAATAATCTTCCTTGTTGGATTTTTTTGGAAACTAGGGAATGTAAGTAACCTTTAAACATAATCAATATTAGAATGAATTTTCATCTTATAGTACTAACACCTATTGATAAAACTAGGTGTAGTAAATACAGCAATTAAATAAATATATCATTCTATTAATAAAATTATGATTTTCACTCAACCTCTTCCCACCCTAATACACCTCATTAGTCTTCTTTAAAAACTGTATAAAAAAGTTCCTAGATGTACTTCAACTAAAAAATTACATTAGTTTACACATTCATAGGTTTAATTCATATAATACAAATTTTACTCCCCCTAAATACATTCTCCCCCAAAATAGGTGATACATGTATCTATTAAATTAACTCAAAGTGTTTTTTCTCCATTTCTATTTACACTTGATAAATGTATAAGGAAATAAACTAAAAAATATTTATGTTGAAAATTTTCTCCTTTCAAAAATATATTTGAAATAAATGGTGATATTATAGACATAACACCAATATATTAGCCTCATGGGGGGGAGACAGAACTCCAATTTTCAAAATAATCTTTAAAATGCATCATTCTACAATGGTTTGGGGAGATCATTAGATATTTTGGAAAACATAGAAAAAAATTCCAGTTTTATATAATTTCTATTTAGAATCTATTTTATAAAGTGATATTTGATATCAATGTGGTTATATCTTGAAAAATTAATATGATTATATGAAAAGTCAATAACATGTCGATTTTTACAACCTAAGATAAGTGGAAACATCACTTTTACCTTGATGTTTCCAATTGAGTTTTCATGAAAATAATTTGAGTAGTGAATAAATGTGTAGCTACATAATGTGCCTCAATAGTTCTCATGGTTATAGAATTACACTCAAATTGTGTTCCAATAAAAATACCTATCACCAATAAGGATCATGACATGATATTTGGATCTTCTATAACTAGCAATTCCAGCTCAATCTATATCTAATAAACTATATGAATTCAACTCTCCTTTGTTTATATTTATCCCAAAAATAGTTGAGCATTTTTTGTATCTAAGGATCATTTTACCATATCTATTATGTGAAATTTATAGATCACTTTGGAGAATGGATGTGAGGGTAAAAACACAGACTATATCCATCATTGAAATAGATATGTATAATATATTTCCAATCCAATTTCAAAATCCACTTTTATCTACTTACATTCCTTAATAATATTAAGAGAAATTATTTCTTACCATTATAGTTGTAGAAAATGGTATTTAATCATATATGATGAACCTTTGTAGTGGTTCTATAACATCCATTTCTTTTGAATGATACATATGATATTTCTCATGAGAAATTTATAAGCTAATAAAATATCTCATCTCACCATGCATGGAAATTTCAATTAAATATTTATTTTCCTTTTCAAACTCTTTATATATATCTTTATCATTTATATTAAAAATTATATCATCTATATATACAATATCAATGAGAGATTTCAGGTTTTCAAACTTTATATAGATATTATTTCTTAATCCCTATTTTATGAACCTAACATACTTTAATAAGGTGTTAATATTTGAATACAAATATCATGGATTGTGTTTCAACCAAAATAAAGAGTTTGTTAATCCAAAATTATGATTCTCATATTCTACTATTATGAAACCACAAGGTGTATCTATAAAAAACACATCTTCTTGATCACTATTAATGATGGAATACTTGACATCTGTTTGAGAAATGAAGTATTTCCCTAAAAAAATAGTATAAATAAATACTTATATGGTTTCTAGTTAAGAAATTAGTGTAAAATTATCCTCAATGAATTCTACTTCAACTAGAGAATACATTTGATATATAATTATTACTTTATTTAGAATCACTTAATCCATTTCATTCAAAATGATCTAGAAAAACCATTTTGTTCCAATGATTCTATTTTCTTTAGGTTTGGGTAAAGACTCATATTTCTAATTCTTCTATGTATTATATATTTCTTTATTCCTAGTACCAAATCACTCTTGACGACCCAAATTTTCTTCTATATCTCTTAAGTTATCTAGTTAAAACAATGAGGTTTGTGATGTTTTCTTAAAAATTCAATTATTTTAAACATGTTGATCTTGATCTATAATAACGTTTTTTTCTTCAAACTATTATATCAGAATTATATGGTATGTGTGAAGTTTCTCCAAATAGCATGATCTGGATCAATCATCATCTTAGAATTTATCTTCTTTAGAACTTTTATAATTTTATTCAACACCATCCGGCTGTTTAACCAACTTAGATTCATCATCATCACCAACGATACTTTTTTTTTCATGAGTTACTTCTTTCATTTTATGATCCATAAAATTTACATAAAATTTATAAAAAATCATATTTTTATTCTTTTTACCATTTATATCCAATTTATTTTGAAGTATAAACCAATAAGATACCATTAAAACCTCTTTTTATCAAATTTATCATGGTTTTCTCAATTGAAATTGTGAATATAGGGGTATCCAAATAACCTTAAATAATTTCTTTATGTGGTATTCTTGTAATAAATCTTGAATGATGACATATTAGATTTTTATCTGTATAAGAAAGTATTTTGAATATGAAATGATTATCTAATAACCAGTCTCCAAGAATACCAAGCAGTATTATTCTCTAACAACATATTTTAATAAATATCCACTATAAATTTATTCATGAAGGACCCCGGGACACCCTGAGAGGGGACAGGTGAATCAGGGTGTCAAATTTTTCTTATAAAGTGATGGATCTTGTTCCCACATTGGTAGGAACTAGTTTAACCTGAATGATGGATATGGGAAGCAATAAAACATTCAAATGAAAAGAGATGACACAACACTTTTTACTTGGTTCACCACTAAGGGCTACGTCCAAGGAGCATACGCCGACAGGTCGTCGGTCGTACCAAATTCCACTATTCTTCACTAGTTGTGTATTACAAAGGATTGGGAAGAGTCACTCTATCCCAGGCTCACTACCTTTACAAATGTTCATGGATAGCCCACTGCGTCCCTCGGGTCACTCCTGTTGACTCCCCCTGGATCACTGCTTTTGATAAAGTCTCAGTCAGTTTATAGACGTGAAGGTATCTTCAATAGATTCACATTGAAGTCTTTGCTTCTGCTTGGAAAGAGACTCTTATTACATCAAAGACCGGTAATGATGCACTTGAACGCATTGAACCGCTGGACCAGATAACCAGAACGTGCAAACAAGTTATCACTGACAATTGCGCGCAACACCAACCCTTTGCGTGCAAGACCTTACTATTGCGCACACTATTTTTTTTTCACATGGAAAAATATTTCACGCAACAACACCCTTTTTCACGCAAACTGAATCTTTTACGCACCACCTCAATTTTTACGTGCAGCTCTGCCTATTTCACGTAGCCTGGATTTTTTCGTGCAACTCGGTTTTTTTGCGCAGCGCGTAATTTTTCACGCAACCTAGAATTTTTTGCGCAGCTCATAATTTTTCGTGCAAGCCCCTTTATACAAACCTTTTACGTGCATCAGACCTAGGAACGTCTCTAAGTGTTCAACTGTACGGAATGAGGGAGGTCACCTCTTATTTATAGGTGTCTCAGACCCCTGCGTGAAAAACCCATCTTGGCGCAAAAAACCTCTCATTCTGCATGAAATACTTTTCACGCAGGAATCGTTTTTTGCACAAATATCCAGATTCTTCTTGCAACCCATGTTTTTTCCATATTTCAACATTCTGATTCTGAAACACTATTTGCGTGAAAAATCTTGCTCCACTACTTCTTGCACCACGCTGTTTTTCGCGCACACCCCAAAAATTTTGCGCAGCTGCTATTTTTCGCACACGCCGCTGTTTTTCATGAAAGCCTCCTTTATTTCGCGCACCAATTCCTTTTTTCATGCACCTCCTATTTCCAAAATCCTATGTCTTAATTTTCCAATTTTTTGGTCCAAAAATTTGGAAAACACTGGTGAACAACACCACCTTCAATACTGTTGTCTACTTGAACTGTATGATCACTTTACTGGCATACATCATGAACTTCCACAGAAGATTGAAAACAAACGCAAACCATAATCCAATTCATGCATATATTAGCCATGGTTCCAACAATCTCCCACTTTGGGTTTGTTGTCAATCACTAAATAAATTCAATAGATCACCGTCCACATGAAAACCAAAAAATGCAAGAATCAACTCAACCAACACTCTAAGTCTACGTGAGCTATGCTCGTTGTAGAAAACAAGAGAGGAAGCTTGAATTTGGGTTCCTATGTTTTGTAATTCTCAATGATGCCCAAGAAAATCTCTTAAAGTGACACAGAAGCATTACATGTCCAATGTATTCCTTCTCATCCTTCTCATCCTATCAGCAACACTGAATTATCATCATGTCACTAAAGCATTACATTCCCGAACATGCCTAAATTTATTCCTTTCACCCCCATTGACAATAAACCTAAGGACCGATAATTGTTCATTGTTCATCTCAAAACACACTCCCCCTGGATAGTATCTCCGACACAAACTTTCATCACATCCATAAATAGATTAAAAACAGTTAACATAAATGGGGAGAGGGGTATTTAGTAACCTCCTTATGCACTGGGAGGTGTCCGAACACCAAGGTTCAACTGATGCTTCTCAAACACAGCCGCTGACAGTGGCTTAGTCAGGATATCAGCCACTTGCTCATCAGTTCCCACATGATTTATTCTAATCACGCCTTGCTCAACTTTTTCTTTGATAAAGTGATACCTGATTTCAATATGTTTTGTATGATAATGATGAACAAGATTCTTCATAAGATCAATTTCACTCTTGTTATCATAGTAAATTACCATTGGTTGCTTCACTTTATCACCAATATTTGTTAGTTGTTGCTTCATCCATACCAGTTGAGTGCATTCCTTTGTAGCAGAGATATAATTAGATTCAACAGTACTAAGAGAAGTACATTCTTGTTTCTTTCTCAACCAGCCAAAAAATTTATTCCCAATATAGAATGCTCCACCACTGGTGGACTTTCTGTCCACTACATCACCAGCCTAGTCAGCATCAGAAAATGCTGATAATTCACTATCCCTGCATGCAGCAAGGTATAACCCAAAGTTATGAGTACCTTGAATGTACCTCATGATTCTTTTAACAGCCGCCATATGTTCCTCCTTTGTATTACTCTGAAATCGGGCCGCTAGACATGCTATAAAGACAATATTTGGCCGTGTCACTGTCAGGCACAATAGGCTCCCAATTATCTTCCGGTACATGGTGAGATCTACAGATGTCCCATCCTCATGCTTTCCAAGTTCGGTTCTGACTGCAATCGGAGTTGACATTGGTTTGGAGTCTTGCATATTAAACTTCTTTAGCAGCTATCTTTCATAATTTTCTTGAGAAATGAATGTTTAATCCTTCTTTTGAATCACCTGAATCCCCAAGAAATATGTGAGCTCCCCAATCATAGACATTTCAAGTTATGATTTCATGTGATTGGAAAATTCATCCACTGATTTCTGCCTGCTGCCACCAAATATAATGTCATCAACATAGACTAGAACCTTGAAATGATCTTTTGGATAATTCTTCACATAAAGATTGTGATCTACTCCTCCTTTTATGAATTCTAGATTCTTGAGATAAGATTCCAGCTGGGAATACCATGCTCGTGGTGCCTGCTTCAAACCATATAGAGCTTTATTTAGTTTTCAAACCTTTGTTTCATCAGTACCAAGAAGAAAACCCACTGGTTGTTTAATGTATACTTCTTCTTTGAGTACACCTTTCAAAAATTCTGTCTTGACATCCATTTGATATACTTTATATCCTCTTCGGAGTTCCATGGCAAGGAAAATCCTGATTGACTCTAGTCTAGCCCCTGGAGAAAAGGTTTCTTCAACATCAACACTTTCAATCCGGGAGTATCCTTTACATACCAGTCGTGCCTTATTTCTAATAACACTTCCATGCTCATAAAACTTGTTCTTGAAGATCCATTTTGAACCAATCACATTGTGACCTTCAGGTCTCTAGACAAGATCCCATGTCTGATTCTTGTAAATCTAATCTAACTCTTCATTCATGGATTTCACCCATGATTAATCCTTTACATCGTCTTCAAATGAGGATGACTTCACAACTGATAGAAATGCAGAATGCATGTTATTCCTCATCCTCTTTGTTTGTGTGGGTGCACTCCTATCCCCAATTATGTTAAATGGATCAATCTCAGATCTTTGATTTCTCCTGTGAGGTTCAGTTGCATTCTATCCAGCCAAGGTTTCCTCTTCAGATTATTCTTCTGAGTCAACATCATGATGTTATTGCTGAGTGTTTTTTCCACCTTCCTCTATTCCTGTATTTATGTTTACTCTATGTTAATTTTCTTCCTCACTTTCTATCACATCATCATATGAAATCTATGAAGCATTTTTGGTTTTCTCTTCAATGATCTTAACATCACTTCTTTCCACGATCCTTTCTAATCACTTGTTAAACACTTGTAGGCTTTGCTGTTCATTGAGTATCCAAGGAAAATTACTTTATCTGCATTGTCACCATACTTCCCTTGATTTCCTTCTTTGTTCCTGATGAAACATTTACTTCCAAAAACACGGAATTATTTCAAATAGGTCTTCCTTCCATAACACAATTCATATGGTGTCTTTGTCTCACCCATATAAAGTCCTGTTCGATTTTGTATATACACTGCAGCTTGAACAACCTCTTTCCAGTAATGTCATGGATTAAGACTCTCAATTAGCATAGTTCGTGCCATGTTGTTCACCTGTCGATTCCTGCGTTCAACAACTCCATTTTTTTGTGGAGTTCTCACTATTGCTACCTCATGTTGTATCCCATGTTTCTCTAGATAGTTTTCAAATTCAATGGATGTGTATTCCCTGCCATTATCAGATCATAGTACTTTGATTGTTCGTCCAATATCATTCTCAACAATTCGACGATATGTTCTCATGCAGTCAAGAACTTGTCGTTTCCTGTGTATAACAATTACACATGCCATTATACTATAATCATCTATAAAAAGGAAAAGTACCTTTCTCCATGAGTTCTGACAACATTTATTGGCCCACATACATATGTATGAATGAGATCAAGAAGATGATATGACCTTTTATTCTTTTTCCGATATGAACTGTAGACAAACTTCCCATGAATGCAAACATCAAAAGACCTTTCATGTTCACTCTTCAGGTTGGGAATGTCCATTAAAATATTCAATTTTTATATTTTCTCCATGTCTTGTTGATTGATGTGTCCCAGTCTCCGATGCCACAAATTGTTTTCTTCTTCAACAATCATGTAACAAACATTTTCTTTACTATCAATCTGATACAAGTTGCCTTCTGTTCTGCATCACTTCATAAGTGAATTGCCTATCTTTACCTTGATAGTGTAACCTTTCTGATTAAAAGTAACTATAAGTCCTAAGTCATAGAGTTGACTCATGCTAAGTAGATTATGATGTAGGCCATCCATATAAAGGACTTCAGTCTTCTTTCGCTCTCCATTAGCTAATTCATTACTTCCACTGCCTTTGATTTTCAGAGCTCCATCATTATTAAATTATACAGTACCACCAACATTGCTTTTGATATCTATTAACAAGCCAACATAACCTTTCATATGAGATGAACAACCGCTATCTAGAATCCAGGTACTGTTGATTTTTGTAGCTTTGGGGGCCACCTCTACATGGTTGTATTTCTCAATTGTCTTCCTTTCTTTCCATGAGACATTAGATTGAGTATAGAGAACTGATGGCCTTTCAATTATATCATCTGTGTACATTGGTTCTTCATAGTCGAAGTCTTCTTCGAGTGGAGAAAACCTGTTTGTAAGAGAAACACTATCTTTTTGATGAGATTTGACTTGTCTCGAAATCTGGTATGAGGTGTCCATGTCCCTTCTCTGCCTGAATTAATAGCCTTATGACCAAAGTTAGATCAATGAAAACAATATCCACAGAAATTGTTTCTTCTAAAAGAATTAGGATATGAATTTTTTCTCCTCCGTTGAACTCACATATCTTCTCCATTTAGATAGCTTCTCGCCTCTTCAAAATAAGACATGGTATGGCGTAAATATCCACAAAACTGACACTTCATGAGAGGAAATGTCTTCTCACTTATGTTTATCCTCATTCATTTTTCGATGGGATGATAGTTTGAGGGGCCCATTTTCAAGGAGGCTCAAGGATAATCTTCTTTTCATATTTCATATTGAATTAGGGGTTTCTATTTTAGCACTTCATATGAATTTTCCACATCACCCACTTTTAGATTGCCTTTATTTTGGTTACCATTATTTTTACCATATGACGAATCTGACTCACAACCAATTCCACTATTTTCCATGCAGGTAGGTCTGTGATCATTTAACATATTTTTAACTCCATTAGAGCCACGTTTTTCTCTCTCCAACAGCTCAGCATCTGAGAACCTTCCAAACTGTATTTTCTTCCTTGATTTTTTTGAAATTGAATGTTTTTCAAGTTTACACCTAAAAGTAACAACTTCCTCCTCAAGACACTAAGTAGTCTTGGACTTTTCCTCTAATCTGGAGGTGAGGTCATTGATGACCTTTTCCTTCTTTTCAATTCTCATCTTCAGATCCACTACATCATAATTTTTTTCAAGTATTTTAGACTATACTTTCACCAATTCTTCCAGTCATTCAATTTAAGCTTCAAGTTGATCAACATATTCAGTTGACTCTTCTAAAATTGATTTCCACTTACTGCAACTGTAACATTTAATATTAAGCTTACTAAGAGCATCTTTAAGTTGCAACTCGGGATTGGCACTAGTTTTCAACTGATTTTATCCACCATTATCTTCTAATTTTTCAACAGTGGCTATCATGGAAGCATGGTTCCCAGTTTTAAATTCTGGTTCTTCTTCATGACAAAATTCATTATCATCTTCTTCCTCTTCATAGACAAAACTCTTATTTGGTACTTTCTTTCTTGATTTGAAGTCTCCCATTTTGAAAAACCTTTTCTGAGGCTTCTCAATTTTTTCATAATTTCTATTATCATCATTGATCTTTCTTGAACACTGAGAGGCAATGTGACCAACTTTGCCACAACGAAAGAAATAAAGAGGTAACTTCCCTTTGAATTTCCCTTTTCCATTCTGGAACTTCTTTGAAATGATAGAAATAATTTCTTTTTCCTCATCATCTTCACCACTACTATCTTTTGAGATTTCCAGTTTCTCAATGTCTTTGAATTACATTTCCTTGCTCACTCGAGTCGTAGCATCTTCTGGTTTGACTCTCATTTCATATGCCACTAGGCTGCTCAGTAGATCATCCAGAGAAAGTTTGGAAATATCTCTTTCCTCAAGGGATGAAAACTTTACATTGTACAAGGGTAGATGTCTTATAAATATTTTATTCACAATGTCAACGTCTTTGATTTCTTCACCTAGACCCCGAATTCCTCCAACCACTTTAGTAATTCGATTGAAGAAGGAGTCTACATTCTCATTAGGATGCATCTTCAGATCATCGAACCTACTGTGCATGACTTTTAGTTTTGCCTCATTCAATTTAATATCTCCTTCATAAATATTTTCTAGTTTTTCCCACTTGGACTTTGCTAAGGTGAAACTCATCACTTTTAGATAGATCTGATCAGAAAGGGATGCGGTGAGAGCATTCTGTGCTTTAGCATCTATATCAAGAATTTTCCTATCTGCGTCAGTCATGGACAGACCTGTTGGATCATTAACATGTATACCTTGCATAGTGGAAAAAAGAACATCCATTCGAGGGCATCTTAGATGAGATCTCATTCTGTTATTCTAAATATGATAATTACTTCCATCAAAGAGGGAAACTACCCTAACACTTTCTGAATTTTCCTAGGAGGTATAAGACAGATCAAACACCAGCAACATCCCTCTGATACCACTTGAAGGACCCTGGGACACTTTGAGAGGGGAAGGGTGAATCAGGGTGTCAATTTTTTCTTCTAAAGTGATGGATCTTGTTCCCAAGTTGGTAGGAACTAGTTTAACCTGTATGATGGATATGGTAAGAAATAAAACATTCACATGCAAATAGATGACACAACACTTTTTACTTGGTTCACCACTAATGGCTAAGTCCAAGGTGTATACGCCGACAGGTTGTCGGTCGTACCAAATTCCACTATTCTTTACTAGTTGTGGATTACAAAGGTTTGGGAACAGTCACTCTGTCCCAGGCTCACTGCCTTTACAACTGTTCAGGGATAACCCACTGGGTCTCTCGGGTCACTCCCATTGACTCCCTATGGCTCACTACTTTTGATGAAGTCCCATTCAGTTTATAGACGTGAAGGTCTCTTCAATAGATTCACATTGAAGTGTTTTCCTCCTCTTAGCATGAGACTCTACTTGCATCGAAGATTGGTAATGACGGACTTGAATGCACTGAACCAATGAACCGGATAACCAGAACATGCAAAAACGTTTCACTGACAATTGCGCGCAACACCAACCCTTTGCGCACAAGACCTTACTATTGTGTACACTATTTCCTTTTCGCGTGGAAAAATATTTCGCGCAACAAAACCCTTTTTCGTGAAATCAAAATCATTTACACGCCACTTCAATTTTTACACGCAGCTCTGCCTATTTCACGTAGCCTATAATTTTTAACGCAACTCTGATTTTTCGCACAACTCGGTTTTTCCATGCAGCACAGAATTTTTCACGCATTTCAGAATTTTTCATGCAGCTTGGAATTTTTCACGCAAGCCCCTTTACACGAACCTTTTACGCGCATCAGACCTCAGATCATCTATAAGTTTTCAAATATACGGAATGATAGAGGTCAACTCTTATTTATAGGTGTCTCAGACCCCCTCACGCAAAACCTATCTTGGCACGAAAAACCTCTCATTCTGCGCACAATACTTTTTGTGCAGGCATCATTTTTCGCCCACATCTCCAGATTTTTTTGTGCAGCCCATGCCTTTTACATATTTCAACGTTATGATTCCGAAACACTATTTGTGTGAAAAACCTCGCTCCACTACTTTTCACACCATGCTGTTTTTCACGCACACCCCAAAAATTTCTGGCAGCTGCTATTTTTCACTCACGCCGCTGTTTTTCGTGCAAGCCTCCTTTATTTCGCGCACAACTTACTTTTTCATGCACCTCCTCTTGCCAACATCATATGTCTTCATTTTCTGATTTTTTGGTCCAAAAATTTTGCAAACACTGGACAATGGCGCCACCTTCAATACTGTTGTATGATTGAACAATATGATCACTTTACTAGCATACATTCTGAACTTCCACTGAAGATTGACAACAAACACAAACCATACTCCAATTCTTGCATAGATTAGCCATATTTCCAACAATTCATTTATTTTGTGGGACATTTTTTGGGTGTATATAGTACACTAATTTCCTGATAAATGTCATGCTTTTCTAAGAAAGATTCAAATATAACATTAGTGTATTCAGTACTATTGTACATATGAATATTCTTCAAGGGGTAAACACATGGTTTTTTGTGCTTATCCAGAAACTTCGGAACATATTAATGTCGTATAATATAGGTTTTATAAACATGATGCATGAAATTTGATTAATTTCATCAATACAGATAATAAAATAATTATATATATTTATTGATTGATTTATTATGGGTTTATATATGTCATAATGAATAATCTCTAAGGGATGAAAAGTATGAATATCATATTTCTTACGAGATGAATTTTTAATCTTCCATTTTTTTCATGTGGATCATATATAGTCACTTTCTTGAAAAAACAAAATAACATCAAATAAATTTTCTCTTTGTGTCAGCTAACTCATATTTTTTTTGAAAAATATCGCTAAACCTTCTATTCCATAGTTTATTTTCTTTTCTCATACGTAGGTATCATGAAATTTTAACATCTACCAGTTGAAATAATCTTCCACTAATTCACCATCCCATTTTAATAATATTACCATATTTAAGACATTTAACTAGGAAACCATCATTCTAAAAGATCACCTCATTAACTTTATTACATATTTTAGAAACACATAAAATATTATGTTTCAAATAATAAAAAACAAGGTATTATTTGACACCATATTTTCTTTACCAATAACTACTTCAAAAAATCCTTTTATATTGAGTGAACCATCATTAAAAAAAGTCAAAAATATTTCTTTATTATATTTAAAATTATTCAACCTCTTTTGGTCTCCATTTATATTTTAGAAACATTCACCATCCAATATCTATAGGCATTCCACTTTTTATTCCTTCTGAATATATTAATTTCAAGATTTCTAGATTCAAATGAATATTTATGATTAAACCAATGAATTATATATATATTTATGAAGCCTCCAAAATTCCAAAAGTATCCATAAAAGGCGTGCTTACAAATGTAATCTATTTTTTGTACATAATCCAACACTTTATTTTCTTTATTATTCTGATAAATAATTATCAATTATTTTTGTGGACTAAAATTATTTTTAGCCCCCTACATCTTAATTTCAAACATATTCCTTTTTATAGCTTATTTAGTGCCACTATATATTGATATTTTTTAATTTGAATTTAGGTTTCTAAAATTTTATGATTTGTTTAATTCACTTGATTTATTCACAAACCAGTTCTTAAAAATATTTATTATTCATTAAATACATACAATATTTTTTTTAAAAATATTTTATTTCTTTGAGGGTGTTTTTTATGGTTATAAAAAAACACTTCCTTATTAGAGAAATCCTTTAAATTTTGAAAATAATCATTGAATTTTTTTCAAGAGTTTCTCAGTTTTAACTTATGTTTGACCAATTCTTATTAAACAATATCCATATCCTTCTCTTTATCATATATTTTTCACTTTCTTCTGGATGTTAAAACTCTCTCTATCATCAAGAAATTACATTATAACACTAATTTATTTTATAAACATGGAATTTTCTTCAATATTTTTATATTCCTAGATACTAGTACTATAACATCCATGAACCTTCACTCCCAGATCCAATGATAAAAACATAAGATTTATATATTTTTGGTTTGGTATGGATAAATTTGACCCAGTTTGTTCCATAAAAACTGACAACATCGAAAGGAAGTATTATATCACATACATACCCAAGGAAATTTTAGGTTTATAGTTTTAGGTAATTAAGAAAAACTATTTAAAAAATAATTCATGACTTCAATAGATTATTTCTCTTACTATACATATATTTTAATATTCTATATTTAGTCATCAAAATATTCCATAAAATTATCCACGTATATAACCTTTATTAACAAAAATAATTTTCAACATTATTCGTAACCTGAGAAAAATGAAACATAATAAGGGTAAGATCAATTTTTTAGTAATAATAAAAAATAAAATTAACAATTGAATATCATTAGTGAGAGTATGATGAACATAAGAGTATGATGACCTAATAAAAGATCATGAGAATATCATAAGATAATTCATACCAATAAATACCAGGATCATCGATCACATAACATGGTAAAAAGCATTACCATAAGAAAATATTTATAAGGATAAATTACCATGAGTAATGTTATGCCAACCTTGATCAAAGGAAACATTTATAACCGATATAAAACATAAGGAAAATGTGTCGGTACCTTGGGACATCATCAACACAAAACCCTTATATAAACCTCAAAATTGGAATAAATATGTGTCCAACTTCTAGTATAATTATCCATAGAACACAATCAAAACCTAAAGCATTTAAGTTCTATCTTGGCACACCCATTGTATAAACTATATAAGGCTCACCCACGAGCTCTAATGGAAATAAACCAATCATATATGATGTAGTGGGATCACCCATGAGTTATAATAAGGTCCAAATATTTATAAACATTGTACAAGGACCATATAATGAATAAAACCCTTGAATGAATATTTTAAACCCATGTGAAAAACAATTCTAGATATCAAAATAACCTTCCTTATTAAAAACCAATTTTTAAAACATGAATCACCAAGAACAAGGGAAGGAGGTTTTTTATTTCAAGAAAACATGAAATATTAAATAGTAATCCAATAATGAAATTAAGGTTATAATGGAAGAAAAGTTATTGTCTCCATATATATTAAACTGAGCCTTCCTTTTATATCTTGATTAAACTGTGTAAACGATTTTGGTTCCATGACAATCCATTTAAAAAATCTAAATAAATATAGAGAAAAAAGTAGACGGTATAATTAAAAAATTTCTCTATAAGAACATATAAAACATCAAGTGTTTTTGTTATTCATGAATGGAAATACTGTTAAAATATAATTAAAACATTTCTTAAAAAAATGTCATTTTCACTTTGAATATTACATTTTAAAACAAAAAAAATACAAATTTTCTTATAAAAATTATTCTTTGAAAATAACTTTGGAAACTTATAAAGGACATTTGAAAGAAAATAATGGTTATGAAAGTATTAAAATACCTTCATGTTTTATAGGTCCAACATAAATATTCTTTTCAATTTTTTTTGTGAAAGGATTCAAAAGAGACCCATTTGGAAAAACATTAAGAAATATAGATTTTAGAACCTTTTAAAAGAAGTATATAGATCAAATAAATTATCTTTATGAAATCATTTATTTTTATAAAATAATTTTTTTGAAAACATTATATAGAGCATGGATATAAAAGATAAATATTCCCAATGTAAAAGAAAATACAAGATCAATATTACTTATAAACTATTTTTTTATTTTTATTTAATAAATTTGGGTTAAAATAGAAATTAATCCTGTAAGAAATATTTATATTCCTAGTATAATAAAATATATGTGGTTTAAGAAAATTATAGAAAACTATTTCCCCTTAAAGAACTTTGAACATAAAATATACTGAAAATAAAATATATTGCAACGTTAAGACATTGCCACTTTGGCAACACCTCAATTATAATATCCATGGAATAATAACATCTAATGGAAATTTAGATTTCCTCACAGTATGGATATTCATGATATATTATGTCAATGGGTATCATATACAGCTCATAAAAGTGGATAAGTGTATATCATAAACATACATCCCAAATAAAGGGAATTTGAGATGGATAAATCTTATAAATATCATATCATTGAATTAAAAATTAGTCTATGAAGAGATTATTTAAATCCTAAAAAAACAAGTGGAAATATATAATAATAAAATTTATAGATCAATTCAGACATAATAATGGGATAACAATGTCAATGAAAAAGAGTTATAACCCCACATGTTAGAACTGAGTAAAGACACCCTTTACTAATTTGTAACATTAACGTCTAATATGCTTGATTAAAATAATTAAAATTTTAATGTAAAATATCATTATGTATGAATGATTCATTATATAACATGTAAAATGGAAATATATACATAATATAAAATAAATTAGGTGCGTAATAAGAAAATATGCCCCAATGAAAGAAAATTAAGACGAACCCCTTATCTTGAATCCAAACATTCCATGTATGTAATTTAGATTTTTTATAATAAAATAAAATTAATTATTTTAGGTCTTAAGAAAATTTTATAGGTTTAATAATTTTTATTTAAACCATTCATTTAATTTATCTTAATTACCTAGTTAATTACTTAATATATTAAGTCCACACCAAGTGCTTTGAGAATGTTCGATTCATAAGTTCAAAATGACTTCTATAGGTTGAATGAGGTAAAAGTGGTAATTATTACATAACCTATAGAATAATTATCATGAACTAATTATAACTTATATACATAAATTATAATTTTCAAAAAAAATCATGATATATGGTTATGAAAAATGAACTATGTTACATTCATGGAGATGGTAGGCTGTATATACGCATGAGTAACAATTAAATTTCCCAATGATCATTATGGGAAGAAGTTAAGTATTATTATATCATTAAATAATTATAATTATATTAAAAGTATCATATTAATTATAAAATATACTTATATATATCGTTCATGTGATGTGGTGGTGAAAAAATGAATCACATCGCTTCGCGGGGAACATAAGCATGAAAAATGTTATCATTTTTGAATGAATGGAAAGGTAAGAAATTAAATTATATATTATCTTTTAATAATAATAAATATGTCATAAAAATCATATATAAACATTAATTATATCATTATAGCCAATAGTTATAGGTGGTGATGGAAAACAAATTACATCAGTCCATAAGGAGGTAGTCCGTTAAACATATGAACAATGGATTCCTTTCCCATTTATGATGGTCATAGATAGATATAGGTTGTTAAATTAACATAAAAACATATCATTATATTAGTATATTGATTTTTTTATAATCATGTTTAAGGAATACTTTAAGGACATGGAAGAATAAATAAAACAAAAATGATTAGTTAAGAATGATGACTCTTCTTCAAATAACCTCATTTTCTTAACACCTTAAGAGCGCTAAGGATGATATTATGAATCAAATAAGTCTTATATAATGTGGGGAGGGATGTTTTTAGGTTATATTTAAGATATTTACTAAACCAAATTATTTTTGAAGTTTAAAGTAAAGAGAAGAAGATATTCCCTATTATAAGAGTGAGGCATCTTTTGACTTTATTAATATATTAAATTAATCTAAAATACTTTTGATGTAAAAATAGATAAAAATTGATAATTTTAGAATATAATATGATTTTGAGTCTAAATAATATAATATAATAAATTTTAAACAAGTTTATATCATATTTTACCCTTATCATTTGGTTTTAACCCCACATTTACCCTTTCTACTCTTACCGTGACAACATGGTTTTTAAATCATTGAGGGTAAATATAGTAACTATAAATGGAAAAAAGTCCCATAAAATGAAAATGGTTGATATTATAAACCTTATAATAATAAAATGGATGAATAAAATATTTTTAGTACTTTTATATCATTTGATAAAATATTATTTATTACAAAATATCGTTATTGTCAATTTGTAGAACGATTAATTACTTTGATTTTAATAACATTAAGAAAAAAATGAAATTAGAAAAAATATTTTATTACATACTTAAACAGTTATAATAATATATAAAATCCATCTATCACATTAATTATCTCAAATTATATTTATTTTAATATTTGTAATATCTTTTATTTGATTTTTCAATTAATTGTATAATTACTGCGTCAGCTTTATGTAGTAATTTAAGGTAATAAATTCTTCACTAAAAATTAAAAATAAACTATCATGATGAATATAAATATTTTAAATTTAAAATTATTATTTATTAAAAAAAAATAATTTTATTTACCCATGTTAATAATATTGAATTGTAAAAATAATAGTGTGACATTTTTTACATTTATTTATATAATTATTGTAATGGTTATAATCACACTAAAATGAAAAATTCTATAAATGAATATTAGATGAGTATTTATGTGAATATATATTTGAATAAAATTAATTAAAGTGTAAGGTTCATTTTGTAGTTCTTATCATATTATTTTTAACTTTTAATTATCCGATTTTTCATTTACCGTGGTAAGAAAAATTACCTTGGTTACTATTCATATTAACAAAAAAAGGGACCTATTTACCAAATTTTGATGTAATTATTCCAAATATGGGATCTGATTTTCAAAATAAAAATCCCATAAGTTATAGAATTTAATTTAAAATCAAACTCGTAAAATGTGATGAAAAACCATTTTTAAGAAAAATGCCCTTTTAAATATAAAATGTTTTTATACCAAATTCAAGTATAAAATTAATTTTAAATAAAAAAATTGGATTATTTAAAATAAAAATTAACTAATTAGTTTTAAAAAATAAGACAAATTATAATTTTACTTTTTAAAAAATTTAAAAGAAAATACAATTTTTAATAAAAATTAATATTTTCACTATTAATTCACAAATAAATATTTTTATAAAAATACCAAAAAACCCATCAAATATAATTTGTATATTCTTATTTTAAAAAAATATATTTAATTATTAAAATAAAATTTATGAATTTTTCAAAAATTAATTATAATATTCACTCAGAAAAATCAATAAAAATCATTTTTGAGTAAAACATATTTTGGAAGAATATAATGAATTTAATTAAAATTCAGTGCTTATTTACTAAGAATTAACCATTACATTTGTATTGATTATAAAATTTATATATATTTGAAAAATTAGTTAATCCTATCCATATCCACCAATTTAATGGCTTGGTTATTAAAATCCAATTTAAATAATTAAATTTTGTGGTTTGTTTATTCTCGATGGTACACATTTTGTACACCATAAGACATATCCATTACTTTTACAATTTTAGGATTTTAAATTCTCCATAATTAATAATTTTCATCCTCTCAATTTTTATCTCCATCTAAATAATCAAATGTTGACATTTTAAAATACCTTTGTTAAAATCCCACATTGTAAAAATTGTTAACAATACTTACACTTGAAAAGAGAGAAACAGATGTACGACAGTAAAATAAAATAACCCAAATTGGGTTTACAAATAATATAAATTTAGTGGGAATTGAAAATATGGGCAAGAAAAAGAAAAATAACACCCAAGTACTAATTGATATCAATAGAGAATATGGTCATGAGAAAGCTAACCATCACAAAACCATAAATCTGTGATGGATTAAAAGACCATTAATTTATTTGTAAGAAAATAAAATGGATAATTTTTTTTATTTCAAGATCTTTTTCCTATATTTTAATAATTAATTTATCATATATACTAATAAAATAAGGGAAAATTATTACTTGGCGAGTATAATTTGATCTTTTAGGCAATTTCCACCACAATGTCATCTTTTTCTCATAATGATGAGTATTTCAGAAGATATTTTGTTCTTGGAGAACTTCTGTCAGATTATATACTTCCATAAAATTATAATATTAAATTTACCTTGTCTTTAGACATAAACCAAAACCATAATGGTTAGAAAAAGTTAAGATAATTCCAAAAAATTATCAAATAATCAAATGAAGATATAATATATTAATCTTCAAAATTCAAAAAAACAAAATAAAAACTGAATGATTCCATAAATAACCATCCTTAAAATTATTCAACATATCTATAACCAATAATGAAACCCAATATTTTAAGTATTTTATTACACATTATTTTAAGATAAATATAACTTGTACCCCCAAATAAAATTAGTCACTCATCATCATATACACAAAGAGGTATATTCCCTAATCATATAATATCCCAAAAATCACCATAAAGATACAATAATATCATATATTCATATAAAAAACAATTCAAACTTATATCAAAAAAAAATAATTCATATTTTACCTAAGGGTTTTATATACCTTAATTGAATAAAATATATCCTGAATAATAATTAGTCACCTAAAAATTTATCCACTTAAAACCTCAAAGGGGTGTCAAAAACATTGAACTTATAATAAATCTCAAAATTATAAACCCATGATACTATCCATGAATCTTAATATAAATTCACATGAAAATATATTAATATCCAAAGTTACCTAAGCCTTACTCTGATTCCAACTGTAATTGCCACAAACCCATTCCCAAATTTGCTGATATAAAACTAAGCTTTACATATTTAGATTTGATACTGATAAATGTGACCCAATTTTTTCTATAAAAAAGTAAATCATCAAAAAGAAATATGTTATAAATTAAATAACCAAATACCTTTTAGGGTTTTAGTTTTAGATAATTTTGAAAAACTCTTACATAAACAAAACTTAAGACTTAATGAGAGTATTTATCCCACTATATGCAGGTTTTTATATTCTGTATGAAAATTTTAAAATATCACATGAAATTACCCAAATATTAATCCTTTATATAAGAAAATATTTTTTCAACATTCTTCCTAACTAGGGGAGAAGGAAATATAATAAGGGTGAGCTCAAATTCTCAGTAAGGGTAAACATAAATGTTAACAATTGAACGTCATCAGTGAGCATAAGATGAGTATAAAGGTATGATGACATAATCAAAGTGTATAAGAATAACATAATAGAATTCATAATAATAAACTATTAGATCATCAATTATAAAAAATGTAATAAATCTTTACCATATTATAAGAGACACAAGAATCAATAATATCGAGAAATGTGATGTGAACCTTGTTCAAAGGAAACATTTATAACTTATAGAAAACATAAGGAAAAAATGTTTGTACCTTTGGAAATAATCATCATAGTAACCTTAAAAAACCATTACAATTTTAATAACTTTATGAATGAAATACAATATAATTATTCAGATAAAATAATCATGACCCAAATCATTAGATCTCTATTTGGGCACACTTATCATATAAGCTATATCGGGCTCAACTGTGAGCTATAATGGGAATCAACCCTGTGTATAGGATATATCAGTCTCACTTGTGAGCTATAATGGGGATCAACCCTATGTATAAGCTATATCTGGCTCACCTGTGATCTATAATGGGTCTCAACCATTAATAAATAATCTCCAAGAAAATATCATGAATAAATTCCTTGAAATACTCTGTTAAAACCATGTTAAATACATTTATATATATCAAAATATACTTTAATTTTAAAAACCCATTTTAAAAACATAAATCACCTATAATTAGGGAATGAGGATTTTTATTTAAATAAAACATGAAATATTATATGTGAATGAAAATATAAAATAAAGGTTATGATAGAGGGAAAATTCATTTTCTTTGTATTTTTTAAAATAGAACATTCATTTCTTAACATGAAAACCCATGGAAAAGAAACAGATTCCATGAAAATCTTTTGGAAACAATTAAAATCCATGAAGATAAAGAATTATGATGGTATCATTACTAGATATCCCCAGTGTATCATATGTAAAATCAATGGTTATTAGAATTGATGAATGTAAATACCATTAAAATATCATTAAACTTTCTTTATGGAAAATACTCTTTTGGATTTATAAATAACTTTTTAAAACTAAAAATTTACAAAATATTTTGAAAAAATTTTCTTTTAAAATATCCCAAGAAATTTATAAAGGATAATTAAGAAAGAATAATGCTCATGACAATGGTAATTTTTTTTAGTTTTATATTTCATAAAAAAAATTTTAATACATTTTGTAAAATGAGTCAAAAGTGACATGTTTTAATAAACATTATGAAATTTCATTTTTTTTTAAAGTATGAAAAATAAAATGTAAAATAAACTTAGGAAATCATTTTTTTAGAAAAGAATATTTATGATTTTTTTAAAAACATGGAAATAGAAGAGAAATATTCCCGATCTAAAATACAAGATCAGTATTACTTACAAATAACCCTTTTCATCTTTCTTTAATATATAAGAGATTAAATGGAAATTAAACATTTGAACCAAATTCGTAATAATAGGATAATATATGACATTTGGTTCAATAAAATAAGAGCATATGATTTTCCTCCAAAGGAACCTTTAACATAAACAATCCTAAAAAGAAAATATATTGTAACGTAAAGCCTTTGAAACTTTAGTAAAAATTTAATCATAAGTCCCATAAAATAATAACATCAAATGAAACTTTAAATATCATGAAAATAATGATATTAATGATAAATTATTTTAATGGTGTAGAATACACACATCATAAAAGAAGATATGTGCATATCATAAACATATGTTCCAAGGGAAGTTGAGAAGAATAACACTTACAAATATCATATCTGGGAATTGAAAATTAATCAATGAAGAGATTATTCGAATTCACAAATAAATATTTTAAATATATAATAATAAAATTTATGAAGGACCCCAGATCACCCTGAGAGGGGAGGGGTTAATCAAGGTGTTATATTTTTCTTCAAAAGTGATAGATCTTGTTTTCACATTTTTAGGAACTTGTTAAACCTATCTGATGAAAATTAATAGTAAACAACCAATCACATGAAAATAGTCAACATAAAAATTTTACTTGGTTCACCACTAAGGGATAGTTCAAGGAGAATGTTCCAAAAATGTTTCATTCATACCTAAATCCACTAATATTCTTTATTTGTGGAGTAAAAAAGTTTAAGAACAATCACTTTATGACCGGAACACTACCTTTATAGTATTTTAGGGATAACTCACTATGTCCCTCAGAAAAAATCCGTTGAGTCCCACTAGCTAAATGCCTTGGGAGGAATCCTCTATCATATTATGGGCTTGTAGGTCCCTTCCTTTGGATGAATGTATTTATCTTTAATTATAGATATATTCTGTGTTTAATTACTTCTTTAACCCATATATGTATTCAAGTGTTATGCATACTGTTAGTTTGTGAACTCTTCCTCCATGAACTGGCCTGCTCCCTCTGTAAATTGCCTCTATGTACCGCCTATGCATAATTCTTCCTCGTATCTCTTTCATGAACCAATGTCACCAACTATGTATGTGTACTAACTTTATCAACCATGTCTGTGTACTACTTATGCTCATAAATAATTCCCTCTACACAGAATATTTATTCCTTTGCAGACCGACCCTTCTTCCGCAAAACATCCCTAATTCACAGATGAGTTCTTCTTCCAAGGATTGTATCTACCTTTTCAAACTATTCTTACAAACCAATTCAACCTTCATGAAATTATCCTCATTAACCTCTTCTCATTCATAGGGTTGTCTTCCCACAAACCACTATAGAATTCACCAAATTTGTCTTAGATTTCAAATAAAAAAAGTCTCTTCTTAATGAATGGATTAGTGAACCTTATATAGGAAAATATATATGAAAATCCCACAAAACCAAATCACCCAAATCTTTGATGCGGTACATACACCACGTAAAGTGATCCTTATGTGAACCTGTTTCCCTACGTGTTATGCATACCACCTCCCTCCCATCATGGATTCACAAATCACCACCTCGTTTCCAATACCGATGATCCATCCTGCATACTATTTCCATATGCTTATTGTAACCTTCTTTCAAACCATATCTATCCCACAAACCAGTTTTTTCTTTTTTGTCTACATACCACACTTCTATATAGAAACCCCATTCCTCGTACCTCCCTTAGCAGTCTGCAAACTGTGTTTTTTATTTCATGAACCATGATTTATAGACTCCACTACAGAAAACCTTCCTTTACCAAAAAGATAAACTCTTTATTTTGAGGCTCAAAAATTTAGAAAACACTGGGAAACTACACTACCTTCAACATAGACTTCGAAATTTAATGTAAAATCATTCGTCTTACAAACTCATTAATCAACCCAAAGTGGATTGACTATAAACACAAAACACACTCCATTTCCCACACAGAGCACCCTTGGGTCCAACAATATCCCCCTTTGGGTTTGTTGGAAATCTATAGATAAATTCAATGAAGCATTAGATGCTATCAAAAACTTATATGTGAGAAAAAAATCATTTAAAAATCTAAGTCTATATGAGAGATTCTCAGTGTAGAAAACAAGAGGAGTATGAATTGGGTTCTTGTGTCTAGAAAGGCTTACATATTTCCAATAAATTTGTTGAAAACCTACAACCATCAAACCATATTTTTAATTCTCCCCAATTGTATCTCAACTCTCCTACAACTTCTCATGTCTTCTCTAACCTAATAGTATTGAATTTATCCATTCCCCCATTGGAAATAAACCCAAAGAACCAGTATGTGTTCATTTTAGAGCTTAAAATACACTCTCCCTGGATCATATCTCCCCCATAAACCTACATCGTGTCCATAAATAGATTAAAACAATTAATACAAAAAGGGGAGTGGGGAACACTCGTTACCTCCTCATTCACTGGGAGGTGGTTGAACACCAACGTTTAAACGATTCTTCTCAAACACATGTTCTAACGGATAGGTCAGTATGCTAGCTACTTGATCATCAGTTCTAACATGATCCATTTTAATCATACCATATTCAAAATTTTCCTTGATAAAGTGATATTTGATTTTAACGTGTTTCATATGAGAATGATGAACATGATTCTTTGTAAGATCAATTGTGCTTTTGTTATCATAGTGAATCACCAAAGGTTGTTTAACCTCATCACCAATATCAATTAGTAGTTTTTTTTATCCAGAGTAGTTGAGTGAAAGCCTTTTTTTTAGAGAGATACTCATCATCAGCTATACTAAGATAAGTGATTTCCTGATTCTTACTCAACCTTCCCACACATTTCTAGTGAATAAAGAGTGATCGACCACTTGTGGACATTCTATAAATAACATATCCAGACCATTCAACATCATAATATGAGGATAGATCATTATCTCATCGAATAGAAAATTATAATCCATAATTTTGAGTACCTTTAATGTACCTCATGATTCTTTTCACTACAACCACATGTTATTCCTTCAGATTACTTTGAAAGCGGGCCACTAAGAATGTTGCAAAGATAATATCTGTCAGTGTTGCAGTGAAGTAAAATAAGCTTCCAATGATTTTTCTACACATTGTAGGATCCACAAATGAACCATCTTCATGCTTTCTTAGTTTTTTCCCAACTGTAATCAGAGTCGAAATTGGTTCGGAATCATGAAATTGAATTTCTTTAGCAACTCTCTTACATACGTATCCTAAAAAATAAAAGTGCAGTATTTCTTATAGATAACTTGAAGAACTATTAAGTACATGATTTAACAAATCATAGGCATTTCTGATTCTAATTTCACGTGATTGGAAAATTCATCAACTAATCCATGTCTTCTTCCACCAAATATATTATCATCTACATACACCAGTACCATGAAGTGATCTTTCTAAGAATTATCCACATAGATATTGTGATCCAATCATCTTATTTTAAACTCAAGCTTCTTAAATAAGAATAAAGTCAAGAGTACTGTTCCTATGGTTCCTATTTCAGACCATATAGTGACTTATTTAATCTGCAAACCTTCATTACATCATTACCAAGCAGAAAACCCATTGGCTGTTCAATGTAGACTTATTCTTCAAGAACACCAGTCAAGAAAGTTGTTTTGAAATTCATTTTATAAAATCTTTATCATCCTATAATTTACATGGAAAGAAACATCTTTATCAACCCTAGTCTTTCCACTAAAGAAACTTTTTCTTCAACATAATCACCTTCAATCTATAAATATATTTTACACAACAATCATGCCTTATTTTTGATCACATTACATTTATCATCAAATTTATTCTTAAAGATACACTTCATACCAATCACATTGTGACTTTAAGGTCTCATAATAAGATATCATGTCTGGTTCTCGTTAATCTAATCTAACTCTTATTTCATGGATTTAACCCATGATTCATCCTTTGCAGTTTCTTCGAATGAGGATGGTTCCAAAATGAATATGAAGTAATATTGTGAATTATTCCTCATTCTCCTTGTATGTGCAGGTACTTTCTAATATATATTGATGTTAGATTAATCAATAACTTCTCTTCAATTTCTCTTATGAGTTTCATAAGAATTTTCATCAGCCATAGTTTCCTCTTCTGATTCTTCTTTTGAATAAACATCAGGTTGTGACCACTGAATATTTTTAAAACCTTTATCTAATTCTGTATCTGGATCTGTTCCCTTTCCACATTCATCCTTATATTATATAATATAAAAATAATAATTCTTTGATAAATTTGTGTTCTTATCTTAAATGATCTTCGCATCACTACTTTCCACAATTTTTCCAAGATAATTATTAAGGAATTTGTCGGATTTTATCTTCATTTAATATCCAAGTAATATTTCTTCATCTACTGCATCACCATACATTGATTAATTTCTTTATTTGTTTCAGATGAAACATTACTTATGAATACATGAAAATGATTCATAGAGGTCTTACATCCATACCAAAACTCATATGGTGTATTAGTTTCTCCTATATAATGCTTTGTTCTATTTTGATTATATAGTACAACTTAAATAGTCTCTTTCAAGTAATGGTGAGGGATATGACTCTCAATCAGCATAGCTATGACCATATTTTTCACATGTCAATTTTTATGGTCAAAAAGTCCATTTTTTTATGGGGTTGACACACCATCTACCTCATGTTTTATTCCATGTTACTCCCAATAATTTTCAAACTCAATGGATGTGTATTCCCTTTTGTTATCAGGCCAAATAACTTTTATTGTCTATTTTGTATCATTCTCAACTATTCATCAATATATTTTCCTGTAGTCATGAACTTTCCATTTAGTATGTATAACTATAAAATAAGAAATTTTTTCTATAATAATAAATGAAAATAACAAATTACCTTTCTCCATATGTTCCAACAAAATTTATCAGACCATATACATTTGTATGGATGATATCAAGAAGATTTAATTCCCTTTTCTTCATTGGTTGATATGAACTGCAGAACAACTTCATTTTAATTCATATATCACAAGTATTTTCCCATTCACACTTTATATTGGAGATATCCATGACTATATCCTACTTAGATATTATTTCCATTTTTTTGATTAATCTGACCCAATCTACAATGCCATAATATGTTTTCTTCTTCAATTTTCATGAAGAAAATGTTCTATTTGCTATTAACCTGATATAAGTTTCCATATATTATGTATGATTTCATGAGATAATTCAATGTATTTACTTTTATAGTGAACCCCTTTAGATTTAATGTCTCTATAAGTCTTTCATCACAGAGTTGACTTACACTCAGAAGATTGTGACACAAACCGTCTGCATAATGAACTTTAGTATTCTTAAGTTCTCTATTTTTCAGTATTGTACTCCCACTTCCTCTGATCATTAGATAACTGTCATTTCTGAACCTTAATATTACATAAACCCTTTTCTTTACATTCTTTAATAGTCTTTATTTCTCATAATATGGTATGATCACCCACTATCAAGAATCGAGGCACTACTAGTCTTTATAGCCTTGAGAGTAATCTAAAAAAGATTGAATTTGTCAGTCTTCTTATTTTCCTTCCATGTAAAATTAGATTGAGTGAAGGATGAAGGTAGAATTTAAATATATTTTCCATGTGCACTGTTTCATCATACTCATACTCTTATTCCAGAGGATAAAACCTCTTTGTAAGAGTAACATCATCTTGTTAATGAGTATTTTCATTTCTTTGAATTCTGTATAAATTGTTATTTCCTTTCCTCTGCCTGTAATAAATAGATTAATGGAAAATGTTAGAACAATAAGAACAATATCCATAGAAATTATTTTTTCTATAACGAGTAGGATATTAATTTATTCTCCTTTTATGATTTTCTAGTTCTTCTCCATTCAGATACCTCTTTGCATATTCCTAGTATGACATGGTATGGCCCATATAGCCACATAATTGAAATTTAATAAGAGGAAATGTCTTATGACTTCTATTTCTACCCATGACACCTTCTTTAGGGAAAGAGTTTGACTAATGATCATTTTTGGAAACTTTTTGATATTTTTCATTTCTCCTTTCAATTTTTTTGGGGCTTTCTTTGTTAAGACTTCATGAGACTTTTCAATATTTCCAACTTTCAGCTTCCCTTTATTTTGGTTTATCCTGTTTCTAGCCATCAATGTTTCATCATCAAAACCAATTCCACTTTTTCACATGTATATGGATTATTGATCATCTAAAGCCATCTGTAATCCTCTAGAACCACACTTGGCTCTCTCTATCAGGTCAACATTTTAGAATCTTCCAAACTGTATTTTCTTCTTTGTTTCCTTTGAATTTGATTCATATTCAAGGTTACTCATAAGATTAAAAAATTATTCAAGACCATCAATAGTCTTAGAATTATCCTCTAGTTTAGATATAATTCTATTTATAACCTTTTCCTATAATTCAACTCTGATCTTTAGTTCTACTATATCTTCTTTACTTTCAAAGGTGATTGAATTTTCTTTCACCACTTCTTCGAGTCATTTAATTTCTGCTTCAATATGATCAATATATTCTGATGATTCTTCCCTAACAACTCTCCAATTTTTGAATCTATTACATTGATTCTCAATATTTCTAAGTGCATCCTTATTTTGAAACTTCAGATCATTATAATTAATAAACTGATCATCACTAGCTTTACCTTTTGTTGATTCTGACTTTTCAACTATAGCCATTATAGACACGTGGGTTCCATATTTAAACTATGGTTATTCTTCCTCAAAGATTTCATTATCATCATCTTATTATTTATATAAAAAACTCTTCCTCTATAATTTATATACATATTTGAAGTCTCCCTTTTTGTAAAACCTTTTTTGAGGCTTCTGTGAATTTCTCGCTTCACTTCCTTTATCATCGAGCTTCCTTGAGCATAGAGAGGAAGTGTTCCCAAATCTACCACAACAAAAACAGTCTAAGGAAATATTTCCTTCAAATATCCCTTTTCCTCTATTGAATTTATTTGAATTAATAGAAATAATTTCATCTTACTCATTTTCTTCATTAACTATATCTCCAGAAACCTTAAAATTTTCCATTGCTTTAAAGGCTATTTCCTTACTTACTCAAGTCATTGCATCTTCAGGCTTGACTCTCATTTCATATGCCACCAGACTTCTCAGAAGATCATCCAAAGAAAGTTTATGTAGATACCTTTCCTCAATGACTGACACCTTTAAATTATAGAGATGTGAAATCCTTCTCAAGATTTTCATTACAATGTCAATGTCTTTGATTTCTTCACAAAGTCCACGTATAGCTCCAAAAAATTTAATAATTCGATTAAAAAATGTATCTTCATTTTCATCAGGATGATTTTTCAAGTCATCAAACCTATTATGTAGTACTTGAAGTTTTTCATCCTTCACATTGCTGTTTCCTTCATAAATATTCTCTAGTTTTTCCCATATAGACTTTTCTGAAGTACAACTCATCACCTTTAGATAGAGATGACCAGAGAGAGCTGCAATGAGGTAAATATATGCTGTAGAATTTGTATCAAGAATTTTCATATCTGTATCAGTCATAGACAACCCAGATAGATCAATGACTAGTATTTCTTGTGCAGTAGACTAGAGTACTTCTATTCCAAGATATCTTAGATGAAATCTCATCATGTTCTTCAATATCTGAAATTTAATTTCATCAAAGTAGGGGACTCCCCTAACATTAAATAAATTCTCCATGATAGTAAATAGGGATATGTTTAACTCAAAAAACCATTACTCTCTGATACCACTTGAAGGACCCTTGAACACCCTGAGAGGGGAGGGGTGAATCAAGGTGTAAACTTTTTCTTCAAAAGTGATAGATCTTGTTCCCAAATTGGTAGGAACCTATTAAACCCATCTGATGAGAATGAGAAGTAAACAACAAATCACATGAAAATAGTCGAAAAAAGAAATTTTACTTGGTTAACCACTAAGGTATAGTCCAAGGATCATACATCTATAGTGTGTTGAATGTACCCATATCAACTAATCTTCACTAGTTTTGGAGTAAAAATGTTTAGGCACAGTCACTCTATGCTAGGAACACTACCTTTACAGTATTTTTGGGATATCTCACTGTGTCCCTTGGAACACTTCTGTTGACTCCCCCTAACTTGATACCTTGGAAGGAATCCAATAATAGTTTATGGAATTGTTGGTCCCCTCATTTTCATGAATGTACTCATCTTTAACTATAAATAGATGCTATGTTGATGTAACATCCCAGTTAAATAAAGAATATGACATTATTATATTTATTAATATTTGTGAATTAAATATTAATTTTAATTTAAAGGGGATTCCATGTTCGATGGTGTACCTGAGACACAATAATAGGTTTCTTTGAAATCTTACATTACACACAATGTTAAGTTCTACCGAAAAACAATATAACAACATTATTATTTAAAATGGTACGCATAACTATTGTATTGGCGGGAATGAACAAAACTAACTAAAACATGATTTTACATGTTTGTTAAAATGTTTTAACATTTATCCAATAAAATTTAGAAGCTTAAAATGTGAATGAATCCAATTTTAAGAATAAGCACTCTAATATTCTTTAAAAGGCCGATTTACTACCTTTTGATGGAAAACCCTTTTTAAATATAGTTTTTTTCACTTGTATATGTTTTATTTGAAAAAATAATATTTTTATTTAGAATAGGGACATCAAAATTTACTTTGGATGAAATTTTGGTATTTTTTTGATGATGTTTATTTTTAATGAATAGTGAAAAATACAGTATTTTAATTCAGAACTGCCTTTTAATATAATATATTTATTTGGTTATATTATCTTTTTAATTGGTTTTAAAGTGTAATTAAATTATATTTTTACCATTTAATCCAATTTTAGTCATTATAAGTAATTTCACTTTGAAATTGGACTTAAACAAGTGTCAATGTTTTGCTAGTTATTTTTTCTTAAAAACATGCATTTTGTTTTGACAATGGGAATTACTTTTAAATTAATTTATTCCACTTATATGTTTTGAATTTTAAAAAATAGATTCCATATTTTAAATCATTAGGTCCAAATTGTGTGAATAGGTAACTTTTATTTTTAAATATTATGAATATTTACTTCAGTAAATATTTTATTTACCATGGTTAAAAGGTAAATCTGGTAAATAAGGGAAAAAATAATATTATAATAATATCAAATTACCCTAAAACATATTTTTATACTATTTGATGATACATGTCCAACCATGGAAAACCTTGGGTCGATTTTGGGACCCCATGGATCCACTTAAGAGTGACAATGACACTTAATATTAATTAATTTAAATTAAAAACAAAAATGACATAAACATATATCTTTTAGTAAATAACTTTTTACATGGTGTAATGGAAATTATATCTTCAACTATAAATACTCATTTTAAAGAAAAAAATATTTCCTATATCATGGTATTTTATTTATAATTTTTAGACATCAAATAAATTAAATTATTTATGACACAATGATGATGAAGTGATTACCTTATTAATAAATGATTTAAATAAATGAGATTATGAAATTTAAAAAAACTATCCAAAACCTGACCAATTCTTATTGTATGATTATAATTTGAAAAATAATAATATTATATTCAACTCTAATGAGTTTTGGACCATTTGAAACATAAAATTATATTATAATAAAATAATGTTTTCAAATTTTCTTAAAGAGCCCCTCCCCCCTTATAAAGAGACATCACCTCTAACCCAATACTCACACCTCAAAAGCCCCTTGGCTCATCCAAAATCTTCGTAAATAATATCCAAAAATACATTTCTTCCTCCTAGAATCCTTACCTTAGGCATAAGGCAATTCAAGTAAAAATTTTGGTTCAAACCAAAGGGAGATACCCGATTTAAAGGTAACATATTCTCTCAAGTTCTGTTCTTTTATTTTACTTCTCCACTTCCTATACTCTTATTATTATTTGTTTACATAACAAAAATAGTATCCTAAATATACTAGGTTTTTTTATATGTGAATTATTCTAACTACACTTCCACACACCTCCATCTAATGGGTAAAGAACATATTGTTTTTGTGGACAACGAACTAACACCTCACGAAATGATGATTGTTTGATTATCTCTTGTCACCTCTCATAGTGTCCATTATGATGTCACTATATTTATATGTGATATATATTATATTTATATTGTCTCTATAATTTTTTATTTTTAATTTATATAATACGTTTTTGGTTTCCATAATGGGTAAACACGATAATTTCATATGTGGAAGTACGGACTACCTTCCCCTTAAAGTGATATGACTCATTCATGACATACATGGAACGTATAAAAGATGGAGTTACTAAAATTATATATATGATATTATACTGGAATTATAATATACCTATGAATCATTAGGTTTTAATTCCATTAAATACAAAATAGAAATGAAAGTATCATTCATGCGTATGTACGACTTACCGTCTCCATGGACGGTGCATTTCATTTCTTATTCTATAAATGTTATGTAATATTATAAATATATATATACTAGATATATATGATATATATGATGTCTAATTCCTGAATATAATTATGGATATATTGGAATTTTGACCACATGGACAATTTTTAATTATAAGGAGTTCATTTTTGACTCAAGTACCAAATATCGACAAAATGACCATTATTAACTTAAATGATTATATAATGTTTATAGCATGGTAATAAGTGATATAAAAGGAATAATAAACCTAAAAAAGGTTCTTAAGAAAGTATTAATTATCTTTAGTTTATTATTCATGAGATTAAAGAATAAACAGGTCATGTCGGACATGAGGTAAGGTACTTCGTCTCAATCTCCTTTCATTGAGGCATATTTTGTTTTATACACGATTTTTTTACAGTGTATAAAAAAATTTGACATTTCATTTCATTCAAAAGGAATATTTTTTCTACATATAATTTTACTAAATGACATGAAAGGAATGTTTATTTTTAACATACTCAGTGACAACGACTTTTCTACCGTCGTGAGTGTTATTTGATCTTTGGATTCCTCAACAGGCCATAATGTTTTTAAAAGGAAAATATATACCATATAATATTTTACATATTTTGGTATTAAAAATGGTTTTGATAATGGATTTATTATGTCAATATAATTAAATGATATAATATGATTGAAATGTGGAATTTTTTTCTTTCCTTTAGGATTGTTCTTGTGTTATGATTATGTTATTGTTATTGGGTATTTTTTACATATACAGGTGGTTCCATGATAAAAATAGGACGGGTGAGCCCGAGATAGCTCTCCAATGTATTGGGTAATGTGAAAGAGGTAAAAATTAATGTTTCTCCTTATAGATTTAGGGAATATACTGTGATAGGTATTCCAAACGTAACTACCTACATAGTTGTGAAAGCTACAACTTAAGTATATTATGGATGCCACAAGTTACATTTATGTTTTATGATTTCTATGTGTTATTCATAAATCTTATGATTTCATGAGATAAGTTAAATATCTTATGTTTTTATGGAATAATGTTTTCTTTCTTTATTTTATAACCCTTACTGATCTTTTTATGCTCATCCAAGGTTTTTGAAATATTTTTCACAGGACCTAAAGATGAATAAGGTCAAGGATGGGATCAAGGAAAAGTCATGTTGTCTAAAACATGAAACTAGACATGAATTTTTTTTTCAAGAGTTTTTTTATGAAAAAGTTGGAAAATGAGTAGAAGTGTCTACTTTGAAATTTTTGAGATGTAATGTAATAATTTGTAACCTAATTCTCTAAAACTCTAAACTTGAAAAGATCCTCAACGTGAATTATTCATTTAATTCAAGATTATGTAATGTTTAAGGCCGGGTCCTTATAGTTTGTATCAGAGGTCGGTTTATACAACATTAAGAGTTAGAATATTGTTAAATTAATGTCCATAATATAATTTATGGTCAAATTGAAATGATATAACATTTACAGATTACCATGTTGCATTGCCTAAGATATTCATGTGTTCTGAATGGTTTTCCGTAGACAAAATAGGGCAGCTATGTTGGGACGACATCAAGAGGAATATAACCTTCCAAATCAACAAACTGAGATGGTCGGAATCAAAACTAAACATTTTGTTGCAGTGATGGAACAATTTACTCAAGATATAAATGGTTGTGGTATCCATGTATGAGATTAGTGTAATAAAGCACTGAAAAATACTTTTTATGTCATGAGGTGTTCAAAACATCAAAAGGTTAGTCTTGCTATTTACCAATTTGAAGGTGAATCCGAATAGTGGTGGTTGATGGTGAAAAATATCATGAATAATGAGGAGATTGATGTTCTTGATTGGGATGAATTCAAATATATATTTCTTGAGAAATATTTTCCTAAGGTGGTTTATCTTAGGATAGAAAAAAATTTATTGGAGTTGAGGTAGGAAGATGAATCAATGGATGATTATGAAGAAAAATTCACTCGATTGGCAAGGTATGCTCCCAATTTCACACGAGATCTAGATATTAAAATAAACCATTTTAATTAGGATTAAAGAAAAAGTATAGAAGGGATTTAGCTTCTCATGAGTTCAGAAGTTATGAAAAACTTATTTGATGTGCGGAGAAGGTGGAAATTGAGTTTTCTGATGATCAGGTTTTCTTTGAAAAAAAAATAAGAGGTCAAGGTGATAGACGAAAGGGAATAAATTTTCAAAAAAGTCTGATGGTAAGAAACTTAAGTTTACAGTTTTTGAAAATTGTGGTAAAAAGCACATTGGGGAATGGATTTTGAATTCCTGAAAGTGCTACCTATGTGGTAAAATGGGGTATAATGCTCATAATTACACTAAAAAACATCAGGGTAATGGTAAGAAAAAATTGGATTTATAGTCAATAAAATGATTTATGTTCAATGAAATGGGTCATCATGGAAATGAGTGTCCAATGAAGAACTCAACTGAGGGAAAGTAGCCAGACTACAAGCAGAAAGGGGTAGTGAAATCCTTTTCAACTACTTCAGTAGATGTTGGGCCATCGAATGAAGTAGTATCAGGTACAATGTTTGTTCATTCAGATTATGCCAATGTCTTATTTGATTCTAGGTCTACACACTCTTTAATTAATGAGAATATTTCTAATAAATTGGGAATTCAATCTCAAGACATGAATCCTAAACTTATGGTAAAAACACCAGGAAAAAATGTTAAGACAAAAAGAAATTATAAGAACCTTCCTATCCTTGTGTGCGAAAAGAATCTACCTAAAAACCTTATTGTTTTTCCTCTACACTACAACATAAATCGCCTTTAGCGGTGGTCTTTTAGTGGCTGTTTACAAAACCACCGCTAAAACTTTCCGTAAAATAGTTTAGCGGCGGTTTAGTAAAAACCATTGTGAAACCCATTTAAATTTTCACAGTGGCGACACTCCCCCCCACCTGATCCAATCCTCTTCCCTAACACCTACGATGCTTCTCCCCCGATGAGCCCCAAACCTAGCTCTGATCCCCTCCCGTGCCACCGATGACCTCTCCGCTCATCGCTGCTGACCCCCCTTATCCCCCCAACTGTCACGACCCGTCCTCGGGGCCCGTGCCGTGACTACCCCAAGCCCGCCTTCCATAGGCCAGGGGCTGGCGACTAGCACCAAAGGCGTAAAATCCCGATAACTGGGAAGGCATTGCCTTTATAAAGAAAACAAGCACCACAGAGTACAAGCGGAAGTAAAACACTAAGTACAAAGAGAAGAGCTAAAAAGTAAAAAGGGGCCGGAAATACAAGCCCAACTGTAAAGTACAACTCGAAAGGGAAAACAGCGACTGAAAAGTAAAGCTACTACGCTGAGATGTCCACTGGAAATCCCACCTGAAGGGTGGGTACAGATAGCTCCTCTGCTCCTCGGGTCCCGCCATCCGCTCCGAGTATGTCCCGCCCAGTGGTCCACCTCCGGGTACCGCCTCGTCGTATAGTCCACCTCCAGGTACAGTCCAGTCCTCGAACCTTCGGCTTCTGTCAGCACTGTCCGTCGTCTGCAACCAACACAACGAGGTGCGGGCATAGCCCGTGCAGGGGTGAGTATAACGATACTCAGTAGGGACCCCGAGACCCTCAAGGTCTCACTAAAACCAACAAGGATAAACACAAGAAGATCTCAACAGATAAACTCTACTTAGGTATATGCCCATACATATACCTAAGTTATCAAGTAACCCATCTCAATCATGAGGAAACACAAGGATTGTGAAAACGACGGATAACCACTACTCGGGTATATGCCCATACATATACCAAAGTTAGCAAGTGACCCATCTCAATCATGAGGAAACACAAGGATTGTGAAAACGACGGATAACCACTACTCGGGTATATGACCATACATATACCAAAGTTAGCAAGTGACCCATCTCAATCATGAGGAAACACAAAGGTCAAAAGTCTCAGCTCAAACCAGGATTTTCATTATCGAAACCGTAACTGCTGAAGAGCTCCGTCTCTGGAGTGTGCAGTGGTCCTGTCACGACTCCGAGGTACTGCTCACTAACCTAAGACTGCTGAAGTACTCCTCCTGTCGAGTACTGCGGGCCAGCCACCCAAACACAGTAGTGCTTCCCGCCGAGGTATGTCACCCAAACACCGTAGTGCACACCCCCTAGTAGCCTGCTGAGGTACTCTCCGGACGAGCACCGCGGGTCTGCACTGTCACACAGGTAGTGCTCCGTCCGCCATGGGTCTGCACCACAGAAGGTAGTGCTCCGTCCACTGGGCTAGTCGACTCACTCCAAGTCGAGTCGGTCAAGCAGTCGTCAGGTCTCAGCCAGCTACACGGTCTCCGTACTCTGCACGCTCGTCTCCGGGAGGGTCCGCTCCACGAGCTACTGGTCGATACTCCAAGTATCACAAAGTCCCGCATAGAAGTATCTCAAAAGTCCGTTTCGTCACAGGGGTCTCAACGCAACAGACGGCACGTCGATCGGACGCCCGGTCTGTGAGTTATTAGCCTTTTCGTCCCAGGGGCCCGGTTGGTTTCGAGTGCGAACCAAACCCAGCCGTATCTCAACTGTACCCCGAACTCCCATAGGGTAGACTCATAGGGACCGTTATTAAACGAAAACACCAACGCCGCTGACGGCTCGTCAAGCGGACGTCCTGTCTGTAAGATATCAGCTTTTCCGTTCCAGGGGCCCTGTTGGATTTCGGGTACAATCCAACCCGGCCATACTCCGACTGCATCCAAAACTCGGGCGGAGTATGTCAAAAGTTCCGTCTCATCAAGAGGAAGTCAACGAAACAGACGGCGCGTCAATCGGACGCCCGGTCTGTGAGTCATTGGCTTTTTCGTCTCCGGGGCCCGGTTGGTTTTTAAGGCAAAACCAACCCGACCGTACTCCACCTGCGTCCAAACCTCGGGCGGAGTATGCCAAAAGATCCGTCTCACTAAAAGGAACGCAACGCGACTGACGGCGCGTCAATCGGACGTTCGTGGCTCAAGATATGAGCGTTTCCGCTCCGAAGGCCCGGTTGGTTTCGTGAACGAACCAACCCGGCCGAACTCTAAGTAACCCGAAACCTTGAGTGCGATATACCGAAACGACCGTCTCGATCCAAGGATCGCGTTGCCGCTGACGGTTTGTCGATCGGAGGTCCGAGGCTCAAGTTATGGGCCAAAAACCAAATCTGGTTCGAAACGGGGGGGTCCGGGTCCGGGCCGACCCGGCCCGACCCCCCCCTGGGGCGGCGCGGCGGCGGCGGCGGCGGCGGCGGGCCGCGGCGGCGGGCGCCTGGCGCCGCACGTGGGTGTCACGCGGGGGCTAAGCCCCCGCTTCTTTGGAGCGGCGCGACCTTGTGCCGCGCCTTTTTCAACAATCGGCCCCCACGTGGGGGCCGGTTTGATTTCAAGGAACCGGGGGGCTGCTGCCCCCCCTTTTATGGAACCGCCCCCCCTCATTAAGAGGGGGGTTTTGCTGAACGGTCCGGGGGATTTATTTCCCCGGTTTTCAGTCATCCGGCCGGCCAGCTGGCCGGCCGGTTTTTACCAACGGGACCGGAAATTCCGGTCCCGCCTTCATCTTCCGACGCCGGCGGCCCGGCCGCCGGTCTTCTCTTCCGCCGCGGCCCGGAACCGGCCGCGGTCTACTCGTCCCGCCGCGGCCCGGAACCGGCCGCGGCGTTCGTCATCCGGCGCGGTGCGACGGCACCGCGCCCCGTTTGCCGTGCTTTGAAGTTCACTCAACGCGGCGCGACGGCGTCGCGTTCTTGTTGTTTCTTCCAAGGTGCGCGCGCGACGGCATCACGTAAGTTGAACGTACAATTATCCGCGTGGTGCGACGGCACCACGCCACCTTGCTTCCGCCCGCAAGATTAAACAACATGAACGATGGAGGGGGTTCGGCCGTGTTCATGCGGTCCGGCCCCCTCACATTAAGCAATAACGCGTCCGATCGACGTGCCGTCTGTTGCGTTGAGACCCCTGTGACGAAACGGACTTTTGAGATACTTCTATGCGGGACTTTGTGATACTTGGAGTATCGACCAGTAGCTCGTGGAGCGGACCCTCCCGGAGACGAGCGTGCAGAGTACGGAGACCGTGTAGCTGGCTGAGACCTGACGACTGCTTGACCGACTCGACTTGGAGTGAGTCGACTAGCCCAGTGGACGGAGCACTACCTTCTGAGGTGCAGACCCATGGCGGACGGAGCACTACCTGTGTGACAGTGCAGACCCGCGGTGCTCGTCCGGAGAGTACCTCAGCAGGCTACTAGGGGGTGTGCACTACGGTGTTTGGGTGACATACCTCGGCGGGAAGCACTACTGTGTTTGGGTGGCTGGCCCGCAGTACTCGACAGGAGGAGTACTTAAGCAGTCTTAGGTTAGTGAGCAGTACCTCGGAGTCGTGATAGGACCACTGCACACTCCAGAGACGGAGCTCTTCAGCAGTTACGGTTTCGATAATGAAAATCCTGGTTTGAGCTGAGACTTTTGACCTTTGTGTTTCCTCATGATTGAGATGGGTCACTTGCTAACTTTGGTATATGTATGGGTATATACCCGAGTAGTGGTTATCCGTCGTTTTCACAATCCTTGTGTTTCCTCATGATTGAGATGGGTCACTTGCTAACTTTGGTATATGTATGGGCATATACCCGAGTAGTGGTTATCCGTCGTTTTCACAATCCTTGTGTTTCCTCATGATTGAGATGGGTTACTTGATAACTTAGGTATATGTATGGGCATATACCTAAGTAGAGTTTATCTATTGAGATCTTCTTGTGTTTATCCTTGTTGGTTTTAGTGAGACCTTGAGGGTCTCGGGGTCCCTACTGAGTATCGTTATACTCACCCCTGCACGGGCTATGCCCGCACCTCGTTGTGTTGGTTGCAGACGACGGACAGTGCTGACAGAAGCTGAAGGTTTGAGGACTGGACGGTACCTGGAGGTGGACTATACGACGAGGCGGTACCCGGAGGTGGACCACTGGGCGGGACATACTCGGAGCGGATGGCGGGACCCGAGGAGCAGAGGAGCTATCTGTACCCACCCTTCAGGTGGGATTTCCAGTGGACATCTCAGCATAGCAGCTTTACTTTTCAGTCGCTGTTTTCCCTTTCGAGTTGTACTTTACAGTTGGGCTTGTATTTCCGGCCCCTTTTTACTTTTTAGCTCTTCTCTTTGTACTTAGTGTTTTACTTCCGCTTGTACTCTGTGGTGCTTGTTTTCTTTATAAAGGCAATGCCTTCCCAGTTATCGGGATTTTACGCCTTTGGTGCTAGTCGCCAGCCCCTGGCCTATGGAAGGCGGGCTTGGGGTAGTCACTGCACGGGCCCCGAGGACGGGTCGTGACAAATTGGTATCAGAGGTGGTCGGTTCTACCGCAGAGTCTGATCTTTCTTTCTGTGAAGCAATAGTGTTAAGGGTACCGAGTGTGGTTTTCAGTTCAGGGAGTCCAGTGTTGGTGCGGGCGGCCGACATATCCATACACCAGGACCCTGACAACTGATTTCCGACTTTGTGCACGAAAACACTGATTGCGTGTGTGTTTTCAAAGGTTTTTCCCCTTAAAACAGCTCAAACCAGGTCAGCTCACCAGGTATAATCGTTTGATCGTGTTACGTTGTTTCTTTCAGGATGTCTTTTCTCAGACGACCAGCTAGAGCCCGGAGGGATGAGCGTGCTGACAGTCTGTCGAGCGATGAGGCTTCGGTACATGGCCCTCTTGCAGTTGAGGCACCAGCGGAGGCACCAGCGGTACTACCATACGTTGGGCCACCGATGCCACCAGCCCCAGCAGTAGGCGATGCACGACGCTTGAGCGCGCTGCACGAGTTCCAGCGCCAGAGGCTACCCAGGTTCCGGGGAGAGACGGACCCGCAGGCGGCTGAGGTTTGGCTGGAGGCTGTGGTGAGAGTCTTCAGGCTAGTGGGGACGCCGGAAGACTTCATGGTGATCTTTGCTACCAGCCTCCTTCAGGAAGCAGCAGGTAGGTGGTGGAGCCACTTGTTTCAGTTTTGCGATGAGATGAACTTCGCATGGGAAGACTTCGAGACCTTCTTCAGGGTGGAGTTTGTGCCAGTATCTCTACACCCCGAGCGTGTACAGGAGATTCTGCCTTTGCCGCGTGTTTTTCGATCAGAAGCCGAGTCATCTGTGGGCAGTAGACAGATGATGCAGAGGTCCAGGAGGACCAGACCAGCAGTTGGGCGATCTCGGGTTTTAGGACCGGTGGTGCGGGGCACCCGAGGTGGGGTCAGAGCCAGGCGTGCCAGAAACGAACCAGATTTGGTTTTTGGCCCATAACTTGAGCCTCGGACCTCCGATCGACGAACCGTCAGCGGAAACGCGATCCTTGGATCGAGACGGTCGTTTCGGTATATCGCACTCAAGGTTTCGGGTTACTTAGAGTTCGGCCGGGTTGGTTCGTTCACGAAACCAACCGGGCCTTCGGAGCGGAAACGCTCATATCTTGAGCCACGAACGTCCGATTGACGCGCCGTCAGTCGCATTGCGTTCCTTTTAGTGAGACGGATCTTTTGGCATACTCCGCCCGAGGTTTGGACGCAGGTGGAGTACGGTCGGGTTGGTTTTGCCTTAAAAACCAACCGGGCCCCGGAGACGAAAAAGCCAATAACTCACAGACCGGGCGTCTGATTGACGCGCCGTCTGTTTCGTTGACTTCCTCTTGATGAGACGGAACTTTTGACATACTCCGCCCGAGTTTTGGATGCAGTCGGAGTATGGCCGGGTTGGATTGTACCCGAAATCCAACCGGGCCCCTGGAACGGAAAAGCTGATATCTTACAGACAGGACGTCCGCTTGACGAGCCGTCAGCGGCGTTGGTGTTTTCGTTTAATAACGGTCCCTATGAGTCTACCCTATGGGAGTTCGGGGTACAGTTGAGATACGGCCGGGTTTGGTTCGCACTCGAAACCAACCGGGCCCCTGGGACGAAAAGGCTAATAACTCACAGACCGGACGTCCGATCGACGTGCCGTCTGTTGCGTTGAGACCCCTGTGACGAAACAGACTTTTGAGATACTTCTATACGGGACTTTGTGATACTTGGAGTATCGACCAGTAGCTCGTGGAGCGGACCCTCCCGGAGACGAGCGTGCAGAGTACGAAGACCGTGTAGCTGGCTGAGACCTGACGACTGCTTGACCGACTCGACTTGGAGTGAGTCGACTAGCCCAGTGGACGGAGCACTACCTTATGAGGTGCAGACCCATGGCGGACGGAGCACTACCTGTGTGACAGTGCAGACCCGCGGTGCTCGTCCGGAGAGTACCTCAGCAGGCTACTAGGGGGTGTGCACTACGGTGTTTGGGTGACATACCTCGGCGGGAAGCACTACTGTGTTTGGGTGGCTGGCCCGCAGTACTCGACAGGAGGAGTACTTCAGCAGTCTTAGGTTAGTGAGCAGTACCTCGGAGTCGTGACAGGACCACTGAACACTCCAGAGACGGAGCTCTTCAGCAGTTACGGTTTCGATAATGAAAATCCTGGTTTGAGCTGAGACTTTTGACCTTTGTGTTTCCTCATGATTGAGATGGGTCACTTGCTAACTTTGGTATATGTATGGGCATATACCCGAGTAGTGGTTATCCGTCGTTTTCACAATCCCTGTGTTTCCTCATGATTGAGATGGGTCACTTGCTAACTTTGGTATATGTATGGGCATATACCCGAGTAGTGGTTATCCGTCGTTTTCACAATCCTTGTGTTTCCTCATGATTGAGATGGGTTACTTGATAACTTAGGTATATGTATGGGCATATACCTAAGTAGAGTTTATCTGTTGAGATCTTCTTGTGTTTATCCTTGTTGGTTTTAGTGAGACCTTGAGGGTCTCGGGGTCCCTACTGAGTATCGTTATACTCACCCCTGCACGGGCTATGCCCGCACCTCGTTGTGTTGGTTGCAGACGACGGACAGTGCTGACAGAAGCCGAAGGTTCGAGGACTGGACTGTACCTGGAGGTGGACTATACGACGAGGCGGTACCCGGAGGTGGACCACTGGGCGGGACATACTCGGAGCGGATGGCGGGACCCGAGGAGCAGAGGAGCTATCTGTACCCACCCTTCAGGTGGGATTTCCAGTGGACATCTCAGCGTAGCAGCTTTACTTTTCAGTCGCTGTTTTCCCTTTCGAGTTGTACTTTACAGTTGGGCTTGTATTTCCGGCCCCTTTTTACTTTTTAGCTCTTCTCTTTGTACTTAGTGTTTTACTTCCGCTTGTACTCTGTGGTGCTTGTTTTCTTTATAAAGGTAATGCCTTCCCAGTTATCGGGATTTTACGCCTTTGGTGCTAGTCGCCAGCCCCTGGCCTATGGAAGGCGGGCTTGGGGTAGTCACGGCACGGGCCCCGAGGACGGGTCGTGACAAATTGGTATCAAAGGGAGGTTTTGAGAGAATTTGAGGAGTTGGGGTTCGTGTGGACCCCACCTCACTTAATCCTCCCAAGGGAGGTTAAGTGGATGTGGGTCCCACTCCCAACTCCCTTTGGTAGGACTTAACTAGATAAAAATAAAATTTGTTCCTCACAAATTTTATTTAACTTAAACTAAAAACCCAAAAACTAACTTTCAACCCGCAACAAACGCAACTTCCGAAAAGGACTCTTTAAGCGAATATCGGCGCTGCGAGTTCATCGGTGCCCTCAGATTTCAATTCCGAGCACCGGATCAAAAGTTAGGAAAACCCGCTCGTTCGTTCACTGAACGTACCCGAGCCAAACTTCAGAAATTAATTCCGGGCACTCCGGACCTCGGAATCAGGTGCCGTCTGAAACCGCGCTCTTGTAAAATTCTAAAGAAAATTAAGAAAAAATTTCCCTTGAATTTTACGGGTCTTTACACCAACACCCGCGACGCTGCCTTCTCCCCCGACCTCGTCGAGTTCCTACCCTAGGTCAGCTTCCCTCTCATGCCGTTGATGGTTTGCATAGTCATAGGTATTGTTTTTCATATTTTTTGGATCCTTTATTTCATAGGGTTATAGAAATATGCAATCCTTTTGTGTGTATAAACATTTCTTGGAAGAGGTTAGTGTTCATTCATGATTCATATATATTCACCTTTATTGGTTTGGATTTGGATACCTATTCTGTTTAATTAGGAACATATATTGTACCACCAAGTGATGACTTGGGTCAAGGTGGTGGGTTTCTAATCATGATTTTTTGGTTATTAATTTGGTCCTACTTATATTCAGGATACACTAGGTTAGTTAAATAAATCCTATAAGGGAAGTTTTAGTGTATTTTATTTGTGTGTGATTTCACGATCTAGATGTGTGCTTTAGTGTGAGTTTTTTTTCATTGGTTATATGTATCTTATTCATTGGTTTTTAGATTCACATTTATTTAATATAAAATGTGAGATAACTTGTTTTTATTATAGTATCATGTGTAGGAAGTATTTGGTTGACTGTCTACTGGGTGTACATACTCACACCTCGCATATGCATCTTGGTGCATATGAAGTTTGACATGCTATAGGTAAAGGGAAGACCTCTTAATTCTATAGATGATCACCTTGATTTTGTGGTTATTGGTGATAGAGGTATGATATTAGAGATAGTAGTGGTTTTTACCTTGGTGTAGTGCCATGTTTGGCTCCCTATTCTACCTTTTTAAGTCTTTTTTCTTATAGACTTATTTGATGATATTTTGGTTTATTGTATCTATGATTATTATTATTATTTTATATTATTATAGTTTGGTTTTCGGTTCTCGTGCATGATATTTATATTTTACCATTAGAGTTATTCCACTGAAGGTTATGTATTTTAAGAGTAAATCATCCCCCAATAATATTCTTAACCTTAGGTGTTTATTTCCATCCTTTAGAGTTTTTGGGATGGACCTAAGGTTAGTGGAATTCCAATATTATCTAAGGTGATCGGTTGGTGCTATGATATTAAAAATGATATCTGTTTAGTATGATCTATAATTTATGAAATTAGGTATGGATATAGGATGTTTTAGGACTTAAAATATAGGGTATAAAAAGGTATATATAGCCTCTTTATACTAATATTCAAGTTACCTCGGTGGTTTGAGTATTAAAAGTGTTTTAAAACACTTATAGGAGTGTTTTCTCCTCATCATCATGGGTTGAGTCAGTGATAGTTGTGTATAAACATTATTAAAGAGACTTACCACCATAAATTCATCATTCACATGATATTTCATGGGTTGTTACTTTGAAAATTTTCCATTTTGATCTTGGTTGTGTATTATTGCACACTGTAAAACCTATAACTAAAGTGTTGGGCGGTGACTAAGTATGTAGAGACCCAAAGATTGATGTACATGGACATTACATTACTTTTTCGGAATACTTAATACATAACAAAAACCAACACACAAGGACCGTAATAGTTTAGTGTCTTTGGAAACTTGGAACATAATCTTTTAATCATGGTGAACGATCTTGAACATCTACCATAAAGATCTTCCCCGTTTTGTTTCTTACCTAAAAAAATTATTTATATCCTGGGGAAAAGAAAACATATAAAGGGTGAGCTCAAATACTCAGTAAGGGTAAGCATGGAGAAAATAAAACAAACCATATACATTTGAACTTAAAAACATGAACATAATGTTTAAACATCAAAATCTTGAGCAATGACATAAAACATAGTTGTATGTAAGGCATAGATCATAGTGGAACATCAATAATCATAAAATAGCATGGGAATAAATCATATAATTGTGTAAAACCATTAAGAACATGATATAATTTCAATAGTAGCCAAGGCTATGCTGCCAAGACCATCTTAATGGACAAAGTCCCTTTCTGAATCGAGTTCACTCCTCGTTCCAGTCCTGTAACACTGAACCGGATTAACTTATGATTCCAGCCATGTCTATCTCATGAGATATAAATCTTTACCCAATGCATTGGAGGGAGATATAGGTCCCACCCATCTAATAATGAAATCATTCTTACTTGTGCCACAACATGAACATAAATCATTCATCATTACCCAAAGAATAAAATGGGTTTCATAAACATTATCCCATCATAACATAATCCATATAACAAAAATGGATATCTTTTAATCATAAGAAAAGTGAAACCATTTAAATCATAGACATTATACTTGAAATATAAACATATTAAATAATTTCATCTTAGATGGAAAATGGTTTTGATAAAACACTTGACATGAATTATTGAGGAAAAAATCTTTTCTTCTTCAAAATAATTTTATTTTCAAAAAATTACATGAAATTTTAAAAGAAAAGGATTTTTTTGAAAATAATCATGAAAACTTGTAGATTAATCCTCATGAAAATTAGGCGTTATGAAATCGTAAAAATCCCTTCATGCCGTATACGTTAAAAAAACATTTTCCTCGTACTTTTGTTGGAAAAGTCAAAAAGTACCTCGTATGGTAAACAAAAGAAAGATTACTTATATACCATGTAGTAAAAGTCCAAAATGGGTAAAAAGGACTTTAAACATACATGAAAACAGTTTTATAAAACATGGATATGGATGATAACAATAACCCCAGTAAATACTTATGAATAAACAATCTCGGATAAGAACGAGATTGGAATAATTATCTCTTACCTTTTGTCTAATTTCTTCTGTATATGTCCGAGACTCCTGTATAGTGGGTTTAAACATATTATTAAGTTATAACAGAACCATAATAATATTTATGATGTCATTTATGATTCACTTACGACTTTATATTATCCATTCATTTGTCAATTCCATGTTAATGCAGCGTTTTGGGTAAAATCTTTTCATTTATCGTCCGTGTTTTGACTTGTAATTATTCATATGATTACTTAGATCATGATTAATTAATTAAAGAATATAAAACATGATTTTTATATAATATATAGATTCATAATATACATATATATAATAGATTGATAAATGGAAAGAAATACACTGTTGATGGAGACGGTAGGCCGTACGTACACATGAACGCTATTTTCGTTTCCTTATTAAATTTAATAGATGTAAGTAAATAACATATACATAAATCCAGTATAATTAATATTTCATATATTTCATGATTAGTTATTATATATAATTTATAATCATTCTTGAATTGTTAACATGGAAAATGAATCTCATCGCGTCGTGGAGACGGTAATCCGTACGTACGCACGAGTGATGATATCATAACCATATTTATTGAATGGAATTGGAGTGGATGATATAATATCCTAGAATAAGTATTATGTTATAATTATCATATATATATTTATTCTTTACACCATTATACCCATCCAATTAAGTTGGTGGTGGAAAACAAATTACACCACAGCGTGGAGACGGTATTCCGTACGTACGCACATGCGATGATTTCATTTACCGTAGGATTGATAGAAGGTGAAATAGGGTTGTTTCATATTTATAATAACATATAAGTATATAATTAATACTGATGTTATTACTTTATAATTATAAAACTAAAGAAGAGGAAGTAGAAGAAGAAAGAAACTTGAAAGAGTCGTTAGAAGAGATTACCTCTTCCTCGATGCACCTCCTTTAAACTTATTCTTAGGGCACTAGAGTTGGTCTTTTGAGAAGACCGGAACCTCTATGATATAACTATAGAGGTTGAGAAGAGGAATTGGTAGGGGTTGGAAAAGCTTCAAGGCTCCAAAGGGTGTGAAGAGAAGAGGGAAGGGGTGCCCTTTTTATAAGAGAGGAGAGGGGCACCTTTGGTAACATAAGAAATATTAATTTATAATAAATTAAAAATCATTTAAAAACCTCAAAAAATGACTCAAATACGAATATTATATGATATAGGGTTGTAATCTCATCAACCAATAAAATTTATACATGCTGGGAATTTGTTTTAAACAATATCAACTTGATTTATCCTTATTTAATCTATTTAATTTTATTTGCGATAATAAGATAATAATTTTTAAATTGATATAAATAATTACTTTTGTGTTGTTAATTGCCCATAATTGGATAATTTAGGAAATTTTAGACCATATAAATTTCAATTTATAATTTTTAAATATTTTTGTGATTTTTAAACAATTTTATAATATGTTATTTTTATAAAATAACAATAGTTTCAATTTTGACATTATTCATTTATTTTAATTTAAATAAAATCCTAAAAGAGGATATATTCTAACCAAAATATTTAATAGATTCCTAACATGTCAAATATGCCTAGAAAATTCAGGGAGCACATTAAATAGTTCATATAATATTTATTTTAATATTTTTAAAACTATTTATTTGGTATATCTCTTAATAAAATAATTAGTACAACATTTTTGTATAATTATTTAATATACTTATTTGTTTCATAAAAATTAAAAATAAAATCCTATGATGAATATAAATTTCATATATTTTATAATAATACTTTTAGTAGAATTTATCATCTTAAAATCACAACATGTAAATTTTTATATTTATTAAATTATGAAGGTGACAACTTTGGAATCATTTAAAATAAAATAATATAAGTGTCATAATCTTATTTATAAGGATACAAAGGGTCGAACATTCATCCATTAGATGATTAGGGTTTATATATACACTAAAAATAAGTCTTGGTCCGGTTTTTTGGCTTTTTTATGTGTATTATTATTTCAATAAAAACTATATTATTGATTTTTCACTAAATAAATAATTTCTGCATCATTAATGTATAAGCTAATAAGGTAAATAAATATTTCTTAAAAATTAAAAATAAATTAACATGATAAAGAAAAAAATTTTATATTTAAAATGAGTATTTATAACCTAATTTATATTCTGTATAACCTTATATTAAAAATAGTTTAATTATTAAAGTTTGAGTGAGACATATTTCACTTTCTTTTAAATAAAATAAATTAAATGTCTTAATCACATATAAGTGGGTTCCAATGGATTCCATTTGGACAAAAATATCCCATAGGATGAAATATAATCATCCAATTATATTAAGACAAGTGTTAGGGTAATTTTATAATATTATATTTACCCTCAATTACCCGATTTACCTTTAACTATGGTAAATAAAATTTACCGTAGTTACTATTCATAGTGCCAAAAAATAAAACGAATCTTATTAAAATAATTTTGAAATACTGATTTCAAATATGGAATCCATTTTTCCTAATTCAAATCATAGAAGTTGCAGAAATTAATTTAAAATTAATCCTGTTGTTAAGAAAACGAGTTTTAAAAGTTAAAACATTGCAAAAGATTGAAATGATTTTACCTATGAATTCAATGTAAAATCAATGATAATGAAATACATTATATTAAATGGTAAAAATATATTCTATTTATACTTTAAAACCATTCAATATTATAATTTAACCATATAAATTATTATGATGAAAAAAGTTGTTTTAATTAAAATATAGCGTGTTTTTACTTTTCATTAAAACATGAAAGTTATCAGAATAATATGAAAAATTTATCCAAAGTAAATTTTTATATCCTGATTCTAAATAAGAATTTTATTTTGTCAAATTTAACTTATAAAAATGTCAAAAACTATATTTAAAGTGGGTGTGCCATCAAAAGGCGGTAAAACTGTATTTTTTGAAGAATATTTATTTTACCAGAAAAATTTATTTTGTTCTCATACCATGTTCTATAAAATGTGTAAGATGAATAATAATGTTATAAAATTAAAAATTTAGTTAATACTACTCATAACGGCTAGTCCACAATAATATTATAACAATATATCGTTGTTTAGTGAAACTCGGTATTGCGTACTACACACACTATCGAGGAAAGTCGCGATTGCGTGTAATGCAAGCCAAGTCAGGGATGCGTGTAGTGCAAGATCCCTTTGGTGTTGCGTATAACATAATTCAAAACTTATTTCATTTATACATTAAACAAAATCTATTCTTAATGATGCGTAGAATAATTTCTACAATACAAACTTGAAATTGTGTGTAACACGAGCCAAGAATAGTGTTGCGTATACTACAAGCTAATACAGTGTTGTGTATAGCACAAGATAATTTTGGTGTACCATACAAAATAAGACATCATTGAAATTAAAAATAATAATTCTCATAAAATATCAGGGTGTTACATTCTACCCCCCTTAAAATGAATTTCACCCTCGAAATTCGTTGGGGTTATAAATTGTTTACTACTTGAAAGTTTCTTTAATAGAAACCCACATCGTAAAAAAGAATACAAAAACTTAACTTTAAAAACTAAATTATGAAATGTAATGGTTACCCAAATTAACTAATCACTGAGTTTCCACATAGGAGAACATAAGTGAAAATATGGATATGGAAGAGAAACCTAACCATCAAGTTCGATGGAGAGTGGTAGAGAACATGGCTATGAAAAAGACAAAAATCACAAAGCCATAAATTTGTGATGATCTAAGGTACCATCTGATTCATCAGATATAAGGACACTAGGACAACATTTTATTTGTTTTCTAGATCATTTTTCTAAAGTTGAATAATTTTTGAATTAAAATAAATACTTACTTGATTTTGGTACAATCTTACTGTTGTTTGTGCCTTGAACAATTTACACTTCACCTCTTAAAGAAATGAAGTTGAATTTGTCTTCCGTGAAGTGTTAGTAGATCATGTGATAGAATGATAGGCCATTCCATCTGTCTCAAAAAAAAGGATAACAAAAGTTATTAAATATACATAAGTCCATCTATAGTGAGATTAATCATATATGGTTCCTAAAATGGACTTATAATTCATATATCATACCGCTTAATATAATAAAACTAGTTTCTACTAACCAGGGACTTCCTGTAGGCCAGTGGTAGGTGAAAAAGGCCTGTCACACTTCGGTTGTGTGTTCGATTCTCACAGCCTTGTCCGATGCGACGGGTTGTCGCCCATCCCGCAGGTTGTCCTTTTTTCTAAAACTACATTATTATAACATCCCATCAAATAATATCGAAAAAAAGTTTTAGCCTTATACAATACTAATTTATGTCTAACATAATCCATTCCAAATCTTTAGGCTTATCCAAAATACTTTTGTCCAAGCTCATAGTATAAAGAAAACAATTACTAGAAATGTCATATACTGAGCATGTGAATACCATCATTTATCCCCGATATATCTTGTTAGTCACATTCCAATCATGTGAATACCTTAATCATGTATTATCTTGAAAATTGAATACCCATTGAACCTTAGTTAAAACATAAATGATGTCAAAAGTTAACTCTTTCCACATACCAAAATCTAAAAATTCTATATACTCCAACCATGATATAACTTTGTCCTTATATCAGTCATGAGCTCATTAATACTATCAAACATTTCATTTTATCATTATCCCTTCATTATGCGCATATCATCTTCTTTCCAAAAATATTTCAATCACTTTTCATGGTTATCAGTACCATATAATTATTGAAAACCAATACATAGATATTCCAAAATTCCACGATACTATAAATGAGATTCCATGATACTATTTTGAAATCCCATTACATAAACACTTAATCATTCCACCACATAGTTTTCATATTCAACATTGCCAATAGTGATCGCATGTGACTTCCCTTTTTTCCTTTGACTTAAGTGGTTTCTCATGTCGATCATCATTAACCCTTGGATTAGGGCATTGATTAGAATAATGCCCCATTTCCTTGCACTTGAAGCATTGGAGTGTTGGTGGAGCATTCTCTATAGTCTTTTCTCTATTCACATCATTACCTACCTTTTTCCCATTACTTCAACTCTCAAATGCTCGATGACCTTATTTTCCACACTTAAAATATTTTCTAGTACCTTTTAGGCAATCTCCACCATGCTTCTTTCCACACTTTGAGCATATCTTTTTTTCACCATTGTTCTGAGATTTCTCCTTGAACTCCATCTTTCGTTTCTTGTCAAAACCATGAGATGGATATATAACACCAACTTCAATTTCTACCTTGATATAACAACACACATTTTCTTCATAGCTACTGAAGTCACTTATAGCTAATTCCCTTCGAAGACTTGGTTTTAAGCCACTGAAGATTCAATCAACTTTGCTTTCAGGTTGGATGATAAATCTATATGAATACCTTTCAAGACGTGTAAAATTCCCCTCGTATATGCAAATAGATTCATCATCCTTTTGATTAAGCATGATGAACCCCTTTTCTATCTTTGTTCTAAGAATACGAGGGAAGTACTTATTGAAAAAAAAGTTATTGAACTCATCCCATTCCATGGATTAAATTTCATCTTGGGGCCTTGTATTCTTAATTAGAGTCCACCACTGGTCTGATCCACCTTCTAAATGGTAAACAACCAAAATGACTTTCTCATGATCTGAACAGCGAAGTATGGAAAATAAATTTTCAATGGTACTGATCCATTGTTCAGCAACAAGTGGATCAGAAGACCAACTGAAAGAAGGTGGATGTTGCCTCATGAAGGACTCAATAGAATATTGTTCCCTTCTCTGCTCATTTGGAAGTCCAGAATGATTCATAGCTTGTGTAAGTATAACAATAATATTTTGTATTCCATCTCCCATAACATTGGTTTATTCAGGAGGACAATAATTGCATTGTCAATTACATTGATAAACGTGGTTCCTTGGAGTTCCAACCATCATCTAAAACCCAAAAAGAATAGTGTGAGAGGAAAAAATCATGCTATGAAAACAACATAATAAAGGGGGAGTACTTCCAATATCTAACATATTAGGTTTAATTCTACGATCGTTACCATAATCCTAGGACTATAACCTATACTTATACTTAACCTTAGGGACATCCCCAGACATACCTTAGAAATATCTCTAGGGATCTCACTAATGTTTTCACATCCTAGTTTCCAAAGGTTGACTTAACCTTTCCTCTGATACCAAATGTAGATACCCAAAGCTTGACGTACATGGACATTACATTACTTTTGCGGAATACTTAATACATAAAAAAACCAACACACAAGAACCGTAATAGTTTAGTGTCTTTGGAAACGTGGAACATAATCTTTTAATCATGGTGAAAGATCTTAAACATCTCCCATAAAGATCTTCCCCCTTTGTTTTCTTACCTAAAAACTTTATTTATATCCTGGGGAAAAGAAAACATATAAAGGGTGATCTCAAATTCTCAGTAAGGGTAAGCATGAAGAAAATAAAACAAACCATATACATTTGAACTTAAAAACTTGAACATAATGTTTAAACATCAAAATCTTGAGCAATGACATAAAACATAGGAGTACGTAAGGAATAGATCATAATGGAACATCAATCATCATAAAATAGCATGGGAATAAATCATGTAATTGTGGAAAACCATTAATCACATGATATAATTTCCATAGTATCCAAGGCATTGCTTCCAAGACCATCTTAGTGGACAAAGTCCCTTTCGGAATCGAGTTCACTCCTCGTTCCAGTCCTGTAACACTGAACCAGATTAACTTACCATTCAAGACATGTCTATCTAATGAGATATACATCTTTAACTAATGCATTGGAGGGAGATATAGGTCCCACCCATTTAATAATTAAATCATTCTTACATATTCCACAACATGACCATAAATCATTCATCATTACCCAAATAATAAAATTGGTTTCATAAACATCATCCAATCATAACATAATTCATATAAAAAAATGGATATCATTTCATCATAATAAAAGTGAAACCATATAAATCATAGAGACATTATACTTGAAATATAAACATATTAAATAATGTCATCTTAGATGGAAAATGGTTTTGATAAAACACTTGAGATGAATTCTTGAGGAAAATATCCTTTCTTCTTCAAAATCATTTTCTTTTCAAAAAATTCAATGCAATTTTAAAATAAAAGGATTTTGTTGAAAATAATCATGAAAACTTGTAGATTAATCCTAATGAAAATTAGGCGTTATGAGATAGTAAAAATCCCTTCATGCCGTATACGTTAAAAAAACATTCTCCTCATACTTTTTTCAGAAAAGTCAAAAAGTACCTCGTATGGTAAAAAAAGAAAGATTCCTTACATACCATATATTAAAAGTCAAAAATGGGTAAAAAGGACTTTAAACATACATGATTTTTTTTTATAAAACATGGACATGGATGATAACAATAACCCCAGTAAATAATTACGAATAAACAATCTTGGATAAGAACGAGATTGGAATAATTACCCCTTAACTTTTCTACAATTTCTTCTATATGTGTCTGAGGCTCTTGTATAGTGGGTTTAAACATATTATTAACTTGTAACAAAACCATAATAATATTTATTATATCATATATGATTCACTTACGACTTTATATTATCCGTTCATTTGTCAATTCCATGTTAAAGCAGCGTTTTGGGTAAAATAGTTTCATTTATCGTCCGTGTTTTGACTTGTAATTATTCATATGATTACTTAGATAATTATTAATTAATTACAGAATATAAAACATGATTTATATATAATATATAGATTAATAATATACATATATACAATAGATCTATAAATGGAATGAAATACACCGTTCATGAAGACGGTAGGTTGTACGTACACATAAACACTGTTTTTGTTTCCTTATTAAATTTAATAGATGTAAGTAAAAAATAGATACATAAATCCAGTATCATTAATATTTCATATATTTTATTATTACTTATTATATATACTTTATAATCATTCTTTAATTGTTAACATGGAAAATGAATCTCATCGCGTCGTGGAGACGGTAATCCGTACGTACGCACGAGCGATGATATCATTCCCATATTTATTGAATGGAATTGGAGTGGATGATATAATATATTAGAATCAGTATGATTTTATTATAATCATATATAGTTATTCTTTACACCATTATACCCATCCAAGTAAGGTGGTGGTGGAAAAAAGATTACACCACAGGGTGGAGACGGTATTCCGTAGGTACGCACGCGGGGTGATTTCATTTTCTGTAGGATGGATAGAAGGTGAAATAAGGTTGTTTCATATTTTTAATAACATATCAGTATATAATTAATACTTATGTTATTAATTTATAATGAAACAACTAAATAAGAGGAAGTAGAAGAAGAAAGAAACTTGAAAGAGTCTGTAGAAGAGATTACCTCTTCCTCAACACACCTCATTTAAAATTCTTCTTAGGGAACTATAGTTGGTATTTTGAGAAGACTAGAACCTCTGTGATATAACTAGAGAGGTTTTGAAGAGGAATTGTCAGGGTTTTGCCGAGATTAAAGGCTAAAAAGGGTGTGGAGAGAAGAGGGAAGGGGTTCCCTTTTTATAATGGAGGAGAGGGGCCCCTTTGGTAACATAAGAAATATTAATTTATAATAAATTAAAAATCACATAAAACCTCCAAAAATGAATCATATCCAAATATTATATGATATAGGGTTGTAATATCATCAAACAATAAAATTTATACATGTTGGGAATTTATTTTAAACATTATCAACTTGATTTATCCTTATTTAATCTATTTAATTTTATTTGTGGTAATAAGATTCTTATTTTTAAATTGTTATAAATAACTACTTATGTGTTGTGAATTGTTCATAATTGGATAATTTAAGAAATTTTATACCATATAAATTTCATTTTATAATTTTTAATTTTTTTTGTGATTTTTAAACAATTTTATAATATTTTATTCATATAAAATAACAATAGTGTCAATTTTGACATTATTAATTTATTTTAATTTAAATAACATACACACAAAGGATATATTCTTAAAAAAATATTTAATAGATTTATAACATGTCAAATTTGTCTATAAAATTCGTTGAGCACAATAAATAGTTAATATAATATTTATTTTAATATTTTTAAAACTATTTATTTGGTCTATCTCTTAATAAAATAATTAGTACAACATTTTTGTATAATTATTTAATATACTTATTTTTTTCATAAAAATTAAAAATAAAATCCTATGATGAATATAAATCTCATAGATTTTATAAAAATTCTTTTACTAGAATTTATCATCTTAAAATCACAACATGTAAATTTTTATATTTATTAAATTATGAAGGTGACAACTTTGGAATCATTTAAAATAAAATAATATAAGTGTCATAATGTTATTTATAAGGATCAAAATGGTCACAAATTCGGAAATTGTATGCTTAGGGTTTATATATACACTACCAATAAGTCTTGGTCAGGTTTTTGGGCCTTTTTATGTGTATTATAATTTCAATTAAAACAATATTATTGATTTTTCACTAAATAAATAATTTTTGCATCATTCATGTATAAGCTAATAAGGTAAATAAATAATTCTTAAAAATTACAAATAAATTACCATGATAAAGAAAAAAATTTTAGCTTTAAAATGAGTATTTATAACCGAATTTATATTCTGTATAACCTTATATTAAAAATAGTTTAATTATTAAAGTTTGAGTGAGACATATTTCACTTTCTTTTAAATAAAATAAATTAAAGGTCTTGATCACATCCAAGTGGGTTCCAATGGATTCCTTTTAGACCAAAATATGCTATAGGACTAAATATAATCACCCAATTATATTAAGACATGTGTTAGGGTAATTTTATAATATTATATTTACCCTTAATTACCCGATTTATCTTTAACTATGGTAAATAAAATTTACCGTAGTTACTATTCATAGTGCCCAAAAATAAAAAGTAGCTTATTAACATAATTTGGACCTACTGATTCCAAATATGGAATCCATTTTTCCTAATTCAAATCATAGTAGTTGCAGAAATTAATTTAAAATCAATCCCGTTGTTAAGAAAACAAGTTGTAAAAGTTAAAACATTGCAAAAGATTGAAATGATTTTACCTATGAATTCAATGTAAAATCAATGCTAATGACATACGTTATATTAAATGGTAAAAATATATTCTATTTATACTTTTAAACCATTAAATATTATAATTTAACCATATAAATTATTATGATGAAAAAAAGTTGTTTTTAATTAAAATATATCGTGTTTTTACTATTCATTAAAATATGAATGTTATCAGAATAATATGAAAAATTTATCCAAAGTAAATTTTTATATCTTCATTCCAAATAAGATTTTTATTTTTTCAAATTGAACTTATAAACATGTCGAAAACTAGATTTAAAGTGGGTGCACCATCAAAAGGTGGCAAAACTGCATTTTTTGAAAAATACTTATTTTACCTGAAAAATTTATTTTGTTCTCATAACATGTTCTAGAAAATGTGTAAGATGAATAATAATGTTACAAAATTCAAAATGTAGGTAATAATATTCATAATGTCTAGTCCATAATAATATTATAACAATATATCGTTGTTTAGTGAAACCTGGTATTGCGTACTACACACGCTATAGAGGAAAGTTGCGATTGCGTGTAATGCAAGACAAGTCAGGGATGTGTGTAGTGAAAGATCCATTTGGTGTTGCATATAACATAATTAAAAACTTATTTTATTTATACATTAAACAAAACCTATTCTTAATGATGCGTAGAATAATTTCTACATCACAAACTTAAAATTTTGTGCAACACGAGCCAAGAATAGTGTTGCGTATACTACGACCTAATACGGTGTTGCGTATAGCACAAGATATTTTTGGTGTAACGTAAAACACAAGACTTCAATGAAATTAAAAATAATAATTCTCATAAAATCTCAGGGTGTTACAAAGTAATTATTTCAATAACATCGACTATGGTTATAGAAAAAAAATATCACTAGTTAGAAGACCAATAAATTTGTAGGAGTGTGATACTAGGTATGTGGTTCCACCTAAACCATAAGTAAATTAGTAAATATTAATAATAATAGTGAAATATTTTTGGGTAGTGGAAAAGAAAAAATTGGAATGTGGAACCACATTATATGGATCAATCATTAGAATTTCAAAAGAAAATCTTGCCAATATTATAGGGTGACTTGGGACCTGAAGATTCAAAGTCATGGCTAGGTTGGATAAATAGGATATTATATTTTCTTGAAACTATATATGGGACTAAATTATATATAGTAGCGTGCTTACTCAAAGGACTATCATGAAAATGGTGAGACCGACTCATCTATGTTAAGGTTGATAAATACCTTACTTTGGATGGATTTGAGGATTTTTTTAACAAATAATTATAACTATATACCTTTCAAGTATTAAGAAAAATATATTTTTTATCTTAATCATATAGATATCAAAGGTATGTAATATAGATCCCAAATTACTTACCTTCCTCACTTTTTACTAGAAGTGGCATCTATTTAATCTCTCAAATCATGTGTGTTTGAGTTGGTTCGGTTACTTAAGAATCACTCTATGGTTTTCATGTTTTTTTATTGATAATTTCATTGAGATAGAGAATAAATTGATGGTAGAAAAGGTGTACATTATTGGGAATATTAGTGGAGGGAACACCTTTTCAACATGAGCATAGGTGGAAAATCCGGAAGTGGAAATAAGTATAGAAGGAAAAATTATCCGTAGGGTAGAAAAGCACTAGATAACTAATCCACAAGGTCAGTTTACTTTTATCCACTTCAAAATAATTAGTTGGGTTAATTCCAATATGTCTCTTTGGATCACTTAAAAAGGGAATGTATGATAGCACTTTGAGAATTTCACAACTATGGTCGAATATGACATCTCAAATGTTTCTATACTTATCCTCTGAATTCAAAATGAGGAAATGGTTTTAAACTAACTAAATCCTATGACCGAATATGAAATCTCAAATTTTTGTCAGATTGGTTTATTTATATCTCATGGTCATTTAATTTTTCATCCATTATGTAATCTGATTGATTATATTTATCTTGTTATATATGAGAGATATTGTCTTGTTATTTTAATGTGAAATCACTCCCATGGTTATGTTTGTTGATACCCAGGTGCTTGTCGCTTGCCCATGGTGACTAGGAATACCCTTTGGGACCCATGTTGGTTCATTAAAAAATATATTATATGAGGTTTTATTTCTATGCATGGTTGGTAATATGGAATTATTTTATAACAATCTCTAGGAGTGTGTCCATCGATGTTTCACCGCACACATTGAACTAAGTTATCTTTATGTGGAATCCATTCTTTTAGTTTTTGACTATAATTTTCTTGTGCTTATTTTATTTTCCAGATTTTCATTATAACTTCCATCTATATAACTAACATGTCATCTTTTTCATTGGTAGAATGTTCGAACTTTAAACATTGATACTGCTAACATCCCTCCTTATTATTAGTTCTTTTAGATGACTAACCTTTCATAAACTTCTCAAATTTAGATTCCAAGGCCTCTTACCTTCCCTATGTGAAATATTCTTAGGAGGTTTTTTTTCTTACAATATTATATCACTTTTTCCTACAGATGATTTTTATTTATTCACTAACTTATGTGGACTTATTTTATTATTTGATTAATATATAGGTTGATATGAACATGCACCAATCCTATGAATACTACTTCTTCATACATCAGACATATTTTCAAAATTTCCAATTATTTTTTATGTATACATGTTTCTCTTAACCTATGGCCGTTTCTTCTTCATATCTAGATTTCTATCCCTTAGAATTGGATTCCTTTCTATTTTTTCATTTAACAGTCTATACCAATAATCTAATTCACAGTAAATTAATTTTTCGCAACACCAACATTGATCCACAACCCATGATCATATTATTTCATTTGAATAATGACATTAGGTCTTGTTTATAACCTATTTGGATTTTTTATGGCAACCAACTTCCTTAATTTTCTTATCCACCTTAGCTAAGGTGGAATATTCCATTAAACATTTCAAAATCCATTCTTGTAGAAATTTTTTTCCTACCCACTCCCTTCATAAAAAGATATTTAAAAACATTATTACGAGATGGTATGTATGGTAACTATTCCTTATTAGGGGTCTAATTCTACTAAATTCAGTGCTTGATATCCCTTATTATAAACCATACTCAATATGACATCATTGATTATCTTAGTTAAGGCTTATAAACCTCTTTTTATTCTAGAACAATCTCTTTTTTATGTAATTCTAGATTCAATAAGTGACTTTACTTCAGCATGAAACTTCTAGATCAAGTTTTGAAGAAAAAAAAGTGGTTTCTTAACACCACATGATGATTCAAGATCATCCATGACACGTTTTGATCATATTTTATATCAAATGAGACTTGAAATAATTATTACATCACTTATTTCATGATTTTTTTTGTATTTAATCAGATCTTCCTTTAGCTGAATAACATGTACTTTATTAGCACATCCACCCCATGGATCATATCTCACCCTAAATACTGGGCCACTTCAAACAATGGTTATAATTATTTAATTTAATGGGAGAGGGGAACATCCAACTTTCATAACTTTTGTAATGTGGTTGGACATTGTTCACTCACCCTAATCTCCTAATTTAATTCTAATCCTTTGTGGTGGCACTACTTTAGATAACACCACTAGTGGGTGATTTACCATTTGTATTGATATCAGAAAACCTTACGTAACATATTTATATATTTTTTCAACTAGTATATATGAATCTCTTTCCTTATTTAGTAATAGTTATGTGTTTTATTTTTTTTAATATTGTGTAGGAACATTGGGATATACATGGATAAAAGCTGGATCACATTACCGAGGAACGCACCTCAGTATATTAAGGGTTTGGATGAGTTTTTAGATTTTTCAATTTCCAATCGATCTGTTGAAGGGATAATAAGATGTCTATGTCTTAAATGTAAATTTAGAATATGGTTGAAGAGAGATGAAGTTTATGAACATTTAATATTGAAGCAATTCCATGGTCAATATTTGTGTTGGATTTGGCACAGAGAATTGAGCGTTACAGAAAGGTTGAGCACTGATGTCAATCCATAGAATGACCTCCCAACTTCATCAACAATGGAAAATGAAATGAAAAACCTTATAAATGATGCATTTAGAACTGAAAGAGACCACCATCAACATCAAAACATATCAGAACAACCATATGAGGGTTCTACAAATAACAACGAGACAAGTGATGTTTTTGAGACTGTAACACAACCGGATCAATATTATAACATATCATTGGATCATCCTCTTGATTCTATGGAGCCAAATGTAAGAGAAAACTTAACTGAGTAAAATGAGTTTCATGATTTAGTTGATGATGGAAATCAAGAGTTGTATAGTGGGTGTTTGAAATATTCAAAGATTTATTTTCTGTTGAAGTTGTACCATATCAAATGTCTATGTGGAATTACAAATAAGGCAATGTCCATGATATTAGAATTGATTCATGATGCATTTCATGAAACAAAAACCCCGGAGTCTTTTGATGATATCAAAAAAGTTGTTAACAAGCTTGGTCTGAATTATACAAAAATACATGCGTTTCCAATTATTGTATGATTTATTGGGGAGATGATTCAAGTAGACAGAATTGCAAAAAATGTTCTTATTCTAGATGGAAGTCAAAGGGTGAAGTTAGAACTTTGAATCAACATAATTTCATGGAGAAGAAGAAAAGGAACACACCTGAAAAGGTTTTGCGTTACTTTCCTTTGAAGCCTCGATTTCAAATATTATTCATGTCATCAAAAACTGCCAGACACATGAAGCGGCATCCTGTAGAAAATAAAAATGATGGGTTAATGATACATCCACAAGATTCAAAATCTTGGAAGACATTTAATTTATTACATTCATATTTCTTAGTTGATCCTTGGAATGTTCGATTGGGATTGACTGTCGATGGATTCAACACATTTGGGACTTTGAGTACCATTTATAGCATTTGGCCAGTTGTTTTGATCCCTTACAATATACCTCCATGGATGTGTATGCAATAATCATCTTTTATCATTTTGATGATTATTCCTGGAAAACAAATGTCTGGAAATGATATTGATGCATACTTACAACCTTTTATTGACGAATTGTAGGATTTATGGAGCAATGATGTTGAGACATTTAATGCTTCTTCTAAAACAATGTTTAAAATGCATGATGCTTTAATGTGGACCATTAGTGACTTCCCATGGCTTGGGAATTTCTCTGGTTGGAACACTTACATGGGTTTGTCTTTTTCCATTTGTAATTTTTATTTTGAGCCCAAACGACTACCTCATAGTAGAAAATGGTGCTTCTTGTGCCATCAAAGATTTCTTGATGCATCTCATAGATTTCGTCTGAACAGATCAAAATTTAATGGTTTCATTGATTGTAGACCACCTCCAAAGTTGTTAACTAGTTCTGAAATATTGACACAACTTTAAAATGTTGAAATAGAATTTGGGAAGGTTCATCATTTGAATGATATTAGAAAACAGGTCCGAAGTGCATCATCAAGTGAAATCAGAACGCAACAATGGAAGAAAAAAAGTATATTCTTCAAACTTCCATATTGAGAATTTAATTTGATGCGGCATAATCTTGATTTGATGAATATTGAGAAGAATGTCTGTGACAATTTAATTTTTACATTACCTAATAAGCATGGAAAGTCGAAGGATTATCTCAATGCTCGCAAAGACTTACAAGTAATGAACATAAAACGTGATTTCTGGCCAGATGAGAATGAAAATTATGCTCCGACAATTTTTACAATGAAAAATAGGGATAAAGATACATTCCTTTGAATTTTAAATAATGTGAAGGTATCTAATGGGTATTTGAGTAACATCTCTAGGTGTGTTGACTTAAAGAATCATAAGTTACATGGATTGAAAAGTCATGATTCACATATTTTGATACAACAGTTACTGCCATTGGCATTACGTACATTATTACCTAAAAAAGTTAATGATGTTGTACTACAATTCTGCACATTGTTCAGGCAATTATGTGAGAAATATCTACATCCATTTCATCTTGAAAACCTCCAGGAGTGGGTTGTATTGACCCTTTGTGAAATGGAGATGATCTTTCCTTCATCTTTTTTACTGTCATGATGCATTTAACTATGCATTGGTTGAGGAAGCTAAATTAGGAGGCCCTGTTCATTATTGAGGGATATATCCAATTGATAGGTATTTTATTTATATGTTTTTCAGTTAAGTAAAAAAATTTGGAATTTAAATAAATGCATAATTATGATTATTTTATCTCACAGATATTTTGGGAATTTGAAAGAATACGTGAGAAATAAAGCTCAACCAAAAGGCTATTTGGCTGAGGAGTGTCTTACCTTTTGTTCCAGATACTTGGATGATATTGAGACAATATTTAATCGAGTTGGACATGTTGACGACAAATATACTCAATCTCAAATACATCATAAATCAAAAATATTTCCTGCTATTGGCCGATCAGTTGGGAGGACCTCAGATGTGACACTGACAGAATTGGAATTATTACAAGCACATAGATATGTGCTGCTGAATAGTGAAATTGAAGATCCATTTATTGAAGAGTTGAGGATACAAACAAAGAGACGAATGAGATCCCAAACATGAAATGATAAAGATATAATGAATGTTGTGAATAAAGAGATTTTAGAATAGTTTGCACGACGTGTAAGTTCATAAATATTGAAATAAATAAAAAAATTAGTTTGACACATATATTATGTAAATATAATAAAATATATATCTTTTTTTAGATCATGAATACTGATGCTCAAGTAGAATTGTCAGAAGGTTTGAAGTTTCTTACTAGAGGTCCTATAAAACAAGTTATAAAGTTCGACGCTTACAATGTGAATGACTTTAGATTTCGTACAATCAGTCGAGAAGTGGGTTTTAAAACAGAGAATAGTGGTATATTTACATTTACTGAAGTGGGATACTATGGAAAGATGCTTGATATTATTTAATTAAACTACCACATGCCTTTTTCTGTTTTTTTATTCAAATTCAATTGGGTTGATATTATCAAAGGTGTTAAAATATATTCCTTGCAATTTACTTCTGTGAACTTATCTCGCTTGATGGATGTTGGTGATCATGAACTGCATGATCCATATATCTTATCATCACAAGAAAAAATGGTATATTATGTGAATGATATTGTGGATGAAGGGTGGAGTGTATTTTCTCACATAATACAAAGAGATTTGTATGATATGGGTGATGAAGTGGAGGATTTTACCTCTGAAATTGAATCTCATCAACAATAAGAAGTAGAATTATTTGTCCATCATGATATTGAAAATATTATTCTAGCAAGGATGAATGAAGTGGATGAAGTAATGGAGCAGGAAACTGACATGATTGAAGGGGAAAATGATTGTATGTACATTTATTTATTCATTCAGCAACCACTTATTTTATTTGTGCAGTCATTCATTATCATTGTTATATATATTTTGTTTGTTAGTACTGGGAATCTATTATCATTTAAATTTTTTTTTCTGCATAATTTTTTTGAAATATATATTCTAAACATAATTTTATTTGATTAAATGATAGGAATTCCAAGGAGGAATCAGTACACTATTTCATCTACTACTGCGATAGATGAAAAACCATCTGTCTCCCTCCCCACAGCATCTGAGCCACCAACTGCCTACACCCCTGTACCATCTCCCCCTGCGCCATCTCTCACACCATCTGTGGGTGTCCCATTAGAGGCTGAGTCATCAACTCTCCCTTCAGGAGCCTCAACAATGGGGAGACAACACGCCCCTTCCAGTTCATCACGGGCATACTGGAGGGTCACTGTCATAGGTACAAATTTTAATATAAATAAATTTATTGAATTTTGTTTTCACTAATTGTTTTATCATTGAAGATGAAAAAATTAAACCATTGATAAAAACATAAAATGTTTAGATGTTTGGAATATGAATGTAGAGAAGACAGTTGTGCCATTTGATTCATTTGGGGTCCCTACGGATGACACTGTAGGGTTACTTGGCCAGATTCTAGGCCAACTGAAAGCGGATCCCATTTCCCAACCTATTTATTATGATGATTGGAGAAATATGCATCCAAGTTGGAAAAATGAAGTTTTTGATTTCCAAATAAAGTTAATTCTAATACAATATGGTTTAATTGAATGTCATGTTACTAATATGATCAAAATGAATTTCTGTATACATATTTTCTTCCACTTTAGAGTTGATGATGTGATAGCACGAAAGTGGACGTTGAAAAATCATGTTAAGAAATAGAAAGACTTCCAATGGAGATTGTGGTAGAATTTCAATGATACTTTTTTGACCGTGCAACAAATGTATGAGAAGCTACCTAGTGGGGTACCGAAAGAACAATGGAAAGTTTTTGTTGACCGACATAGTGATGAGAAGAGGATGGTATTGAAATATATATTATTATATTATCCTCATTTTACATTTATACCTTTATATGAAGAGTAGATAAAATTTAATACATTACTGTTAAATTTCATTTTATTTATTTTCGGATCTCTCAAGACAGAATGCATCAAACTGGGATAAGCATGTCATCCCTCACACTGTGGGGTCAAAAAGATTTTCTATAAGTCGAATGACTCTGGTAATATTTTCATTAGTTTAAATATTTATAAGACAATATTATCTATTTAATATATTAAATTTTTGATTTATCTTTGTTTTATTTAGTCACAGAGTTTAGGACACGAAGCATCCTGAACTGAAGTGTGGTTAGATGTTCACAAAAAATTAGATGGAAGTTTTGTTAATGATCCTACAAAAGAAGTTGGGGTTATGAAGTCAATTTTTTATTATAATAACTTATTATCAGTTTTTAATATGCTAATATATATTGATATTTTATTTATAGGTAAAAATTAATGAACTATGGGATGCCAATCCTGGGCAGTCCTACTCAGTCTCCCAGGATAACCTAGTTGCTAAAGTGCTTGGGAAGGAGCATCCTGGTAGAGTGCGCGGGATGGGTTTCAGACTCGTACCATATGAGGTCTTTGGTAGGCCACCAGGGATTCTAGCTGCATATACTACTGATTATAGTCAATCTATACCCGATGACACTCAGAGGGAGATTTCTTATCTACGAACCACAATTCAAGACCAGGGGATCAGATATCCGCTTTCTAGAAAACTATGACGGATATATATTAGCAGAGGAGAAGATATGCCCCCTGTGGTAGTGAATCGACTGGTGGAAAGCAGGTAAATTAGAAAAAATAAAAATAATTTAGTTTTCAAACTTTTATTGGTTTTAATTTTAAATAAAAATATGCAAAAAATATTTAATTTTCAATATAATGTTCTTATAGGTGACAACAGGAAGTGGAGATGGAGGTGGAGAGGGTGACGATACGCGTTCATCATCAGATTGTGAGTAGTTGTATTGTTGATGTGTTGGACAAATATAGGAACAGTTTATTTGTATATGTATCATTTGTGGCACATAGTTTCCTTTTATGAATTTTATTGATTTCTAATGTTTCCTTTCATGTATTGATTTCTGGAGTGTGGTGTGCACCATATATGTTGATTCTTTATTGTGATGATTCATTTTTTATGATTAATTTTTTATGAGTATTTTTTTCTATAAAATTTTAGGACTAAAAGGGCCAAAGATTTTAGGCATTTAGAGTATGGTTCTATGTTTGTTATGGAATGTTTGACTCACTTTACGAGCTTTTAGTTTTTGTACATATTTGTCTTATGGATGATCCATCTAGGGTGATATGATTCACGTTCAGGAAAAATCATGTTGTTTGATCATAGGTGAATTTATTTTGGTTGTCCACCATATCAAAAATGAATCAGGTTCTTATCACTTAACATAACTTGAGGTAAGGTTTGGGAAAAAAGTAGGGTAGTTTAGTTTGTTGACCCAATGTAAAAGTGTTTGGTGGAAGGAGTTGACACTTTGTGACCTATCATTAAGGGAATAAGTTCTAGAACATTGGTGTTGGTAATTATATTTTATATCATTGGTGTGGGAGGTAGGGATACATGGGGAGACTGTGTGATAGTAATCAAGTTGAGTGTCGAGATTGCAGTAGGATGAGCCATCTACAATATTTTTGTAGATCTTTCCCTATAGTATACAGTGAATGAGTGTCTGAAATAATTCCACATTTAGGAGTGGGGAAATCATCTTCATGTTAGGAAGGTATATATTGTTTGGCCAATCGATCAGTCCAAAGCGGTGGTCATGGTCAAAGCATCCAGACACAAGACTTACATCACTAACATATAGGACCTACTCAAGGTATCTAGGCTATATATTAAGGCCATAGATCAGTGTAATTGTATAATGTGAGACCAATATGTTAGGAACAGAGTGTTGGACCTTCAATAGTGAGAGGTACTATTTTGGTAGCTTCCACTTTAGTATCTATTTTTTTTATATAGGTTCTTCTCATTCTATCATATTTGTGCATGTTGTGGAGATCCTTGGGCTCGACATTGAGTTTTCCTATGAAGTGATGACACTCAAAACTTCTTTGGGGATTTGATTAGAGAATTTATGTTAGTTTAGGGAGTGGATCTTGATATAAGTGGGTGTCACCTCGTATGGGACCTCATTTTCCTCGAGATGATGGTTTTGACATTATTCTTGGGATGGAATGGTTGTTCCCCTACTATGCTTACATTGATTGTTATCACCAAATGGTGTCATTCACATCACCATAGGGTGGTTTTTTTCACAAGGGTGAATAGGATGTATGAGAAAGATGATATAGATTCGAGTATCATGGGTTGGGTGTGATGATAAAATTAATTACTTGATTATATCTGGATCATAATGAAGGCATTGGAAAAATTTACATGCCAAGAAGGCTCATAGAATCTAAACTCGGTCATGTGAATCCCTATTGTAGAGTTACCAAACAATTAATTTCCTACATTCTCATAATACAGGTAGAGGCAAGATGATGTTGAAAAATTAATGATGATATAATAACACAAAATTGACTTCGTAACATAAGTTCATACATGAGTTTAAGTTTGTAGTTTCTCTTTGTGAATTTTTGATTTATATTAATAAAGGATGAGATTTCTTCTTATAATGGAATCTATTTTTATTCTCTATATATATTACTAATTTTACTTTTTCTAATATACATATTCATATATGTTCTTATTTTCTAGTATACATTTCTTGTTTTTACTTATATAGAAAGTAATTGTGACATGACAACTGTATGAACTGTTTTTATACAATGCATTACTAATACTCACTTTTATAGAATATAAGTCCATTTTTGAATGCACTTATTTTCAAAGAATTAATTTTTGAAAAAATTCAAATTATTTTTATGTGAACGTGTAATTGATTGACCGTGTCATGCTAATTCAAAGGTTGGGTAGTAGTTCTTTATAACCTAGTGGTTAGGGAAATAAAAGAATGTGTCAAATGATATGTTCATTAAGGGTAAACATAAGATATATCAATTGATAATAATATGAAAGAATAATATAAGAATAATGATATGAGAGAATGACCATAAATTATGAATATCATACACAATTCATCATATATTACAAGTGGGATTTATGTTGACATGAATTGTTATGTCAGGGTTGGAACTGGTATGGATGGAATAGGTTGAACCTAGGCTTGGTATTGTTTTCATGAAATATGACATAAAATATTGTTTATAATTTTGTTTAAAGGTCTAATGGCCATGTGATATGTTTATCTATATTCCTTTACTGAAAGATGCATTTGATTGTTCTTAGTTAAGCATATCTTTTCATATTGAATAGTATGTATTCTGTTAGACTATTCGTATTCCTGGAATGGTTTGTTTTTCAGGGCACTGGTGTAGGGGATGCAGAGATGCTATTTTTTGTTCCCAGATTATCTTTTAACGGCGGTTTTAACCACCGCTAAATGAAACCGGTAAAATTTTAGAGGCGGTTTTAACCGCGTCTAAATATAGATATTTTTCTCATAGCGGCGGTTAAAGCCGCCGCTACATTGTCCCACCATCCGCGTGTATTCCGCGGCGGTTTTGATTATTTTAGCAGCACTTTTATGGCGAGGGGGTGTTTTTTATTCGCGGCGGTTATAACCGCTGCCAATAAAAGAGATCCACCGGCTGTAAAACCACCGCTAAAAAAACCACAACCTCCGCGAAATGAGGAAACTGCGACGATTAATTTAAATCGCCGCGAAATGGATATAACTGCCACTAATAGTTTCCCAATGCACAATTTAGTGGCAGTTTCCTAAAACCACCACCAAATCATATAGCGGTGGTTTAAACCACCCCTATATGAAAACAAAACCACCGCTAATAGGTTATTTCCTTGTAGTGCTAGTAGAGTTTGATGTTATTTTGGGTAAGGATTGGATTTCCGTTTACCATGCTAAGATTGACTGCATAGCTAAAGAGATTTATTTTCAGAATTAATTTCAGTTTGTGTACCATAATGAACCCTTTATTTTGATAAAATATCAAAAATATGAGAAACTAGTAAAAGATAGAAATGAATGCTACCTTGCACATATTGTTGAAAACAAAGGAACTGTTCAGATTAATGATATTCCAGTGGTAAATGAGTATCTTGATGTTTTTTTCTAATGATTTTCTTGTTATAATACCTGATCAGGAAGTCTAATTTACTATTGACTTAGTTCCTGATACTAAGCCAATTTCCAAACACCCTTATCGAATGGATCAAATTTAACTTTTTGATTTAAAGAAGGAATTGCAGGAGTTGTCAGATAAATGTTTCATTCAACGTATCAAATCACCATGGGGTGATCCTGTATTGTTTATTAAAAAATAAATATAGTCCAATGATACTTTTCATTGATTATAGAGCATTGAATAACATCACTATTAAGAACAAGTATCCTTCACCTCATATTGGGGATTTGTTTGATCATCTCCAAGGAGCTCAGTATTTTTCGACTATTGACTTGAGGTTGGGGTACCATCAGTTGAAGGTAAAGGAAGAAGACATTCCAAAGACTGCATTTCATACTAGATATGGATATTACAAATTTGTTGTTAGGCATTTTGGGTTAACCAATTCCCTTTCTGTATTCATGGATCTTATGAATTAATTTTTTTGTGAGTTCCTAGATAAGATTGTGGTTTTATTCATTGATGATATTTTGGTTTAATCCAATATTAAATAGGAATATGAAATTCATTTAAGGGTTGTATTTCAAACCTTAAAATAAAATAAACTATATGGGAAATTCATCAAGTGTGAGTTTTTCTTACAAAACATTTCATTCCTTGGTCACATTGTTTCAAAAAATGGAATAATAGTTGATCCTGCTAAAACAAAAGTGATCGAAGAATGGCCAATACCCACAAATATTACTAATATCTATAGTTTTCTTGGTTTAGTAGGTTATTATCAGAGGTTTTTTTAAAAAAAATTCACAGTTATCTAGAACAATGACTAAGTTAACTCGAAAAGGTGTTAAGTTTATTTGGAAAAAATAATTTGATGATTTTTTAAGGAATTGAAAAGTAGATTGGTGAATGATCCAGTTTTGGGACTGCCTTCTAGAGATGGTGAGTTTGTTATCTACTATGATTCTTCATTAAAAGGAATTGGATGTGTTCTTATGCAGAATTATTAGGTAATTGATTATTCTTCATGTTAGTTGAAACCTCATGAGTTAAATACCATACACATGATTTCAAATTCGATTATGTTGTGTTTTCTTTAAGAATTTTGAGGCATCATTAGTATGGAGTAAAATGTAAAATATATACTAAAAAAAAAGTTTAAAGTATATATTCACCCAAAAATAATTGAACATGAGACAGAGGAGATGTATGGAATTAATCAAGGATTATGATTGCACGGTTCATTACCATCCATGAAAAGAAAATAAAGTGTCTTATGCTTTGAGTTAAAATAGTAATGCTATATTATCCATGTTATGTTTGAAACAAGATCATTTGATTAATGATATGATGAAATTTGGCATAGAAGTTGTTGGTGTAAGAAACTACTCTTTTTTGTTTTAGGTGTCAGTGAAATCATCTCTATCAAATAGAATTAAGAAAACACAGAAGGAAGAAAATGAGTTACAAAAAAGTAGAGTTGGTTTAGAAGGGTAAGTTTCTAGATTTTAGCATTGGTAATGATTGTATTTTGATATTTTCAAAGAGATTATGCATGCCTTATGATTCAAAGTTAAAGAAAGAGTTGTTATATGAAGCTCATAGTTCTCCGATTTCAGTTCATCCTGGTAGTACAAAGATGTACACAGATCTTTGGGAGTATTACTAGTGGGATAGAATGAAAAGAGATATTGATAACTTTACTGTGAAGTGTTTGACTTGTTAGTATGTTAAAGCAAAGTGACAATTAATGAAAGGGATTCTTCAGTATTTACCAGTTCCAGAGTGGAAATGGAAAAATATATCTATGGACTTCATTGTAGGATTACCGAAGACAACTCGAGGTAATAATTCAATCTGGGTTATTGTTGATCGATTGAATAAATCTGCTCATTTCCTTCCAATCCAAGATACTTTGTCTCTAGATCAACTCTCTAGATTATATGACAAAGAGATAGTCAGGTTGCATGGAGTTCCCCTCTCCATTGTATCTGATAGTGATCCCAGGTTTACTTTTATCTTTTGGAAAGGCCTTCAGAAGTCATTTGGTACTGAATTAAATTTTTGTACAGCTTTCCATCCTCAATCAGATGGGCAGTCAAAACAAAAAATTCAGACTCTGGAATATATGCTACGTGATTTCTCAATGGATTACTAGGGATGTTGGGACCAACATATTTCTTTGGTCGAATTTTCTTATAATAACATTTTTTACAGTATATAGATGGATCCGTTTGAGGCATTGTATGGAAATCTATGTCAAACTCAATCTTTTTGGGATGAAGTAGGTGAAAGGAAGTTGATGAGAACAGAATTGGTAGAAGAGATGGCAAAAAATGTTCAATTGATTCAGAAGCACATGAGAATAGCTCAAAGCAGACAGAAAAGTTATGCGGATAACCAGATGAAATATCTTTCATTTGAGGTAGGTGATCATGTCTTTCTCAAAGTTTCTCCCTGGAAAAGTGTGATACGTTTTGGAAATAAGTGAAAGCTGAGTCGAAGGTTAATTAGATGATATGAAATCCTGGAGAATGTTGGATCAGTTTCCTATAGAGTGGATTTACATCCAAGTTTATCCTAGGTACACAATTTTTTTTTCATGTTTCAATGTTGAGAAATTATATGCGAGATCCATCTCATGTTTTGAGTATAAAGGTAGTTCAGTTGGAAGAGAATCTATCTTATGAGGAACAACCAGTCCAGATTCTTGACCGAAGAGAGAAGGTGTTGCAGAATAAGGTAATCCATCAAGTAAAAGTTTTGTGGAAAAACCATATGGTTGAAGAGGCAACATGAGAATCTGAAAATTATTTGATGGATAAATACCCCCATTTATTTTATAAGTGAATAAAATTATGAGGACACAATTTCCAAAAGGGGGACGGATGTAACATCCTAGGTAAATAAAGAATATGAGATTTTCAAATTTATTAATATTTGTGAATTAAATATTAATTTTTCTTTAAAGGATATTCCATGTTTGATGGCATACTTGATACGTAACTACGATTTTCTTTGAAATCTTACTTTATACACAACTTCAAGTTATACAAAAAAAACAATATAATAATAATATTATTTTAAATGGTAGTTAATACAAATCCATTTTATTAGTATAAATGAATAGGAATAACCACAATATGATTATACATGTTTGTTTAAATGTTTTTACATTTATCCAATAAATTTTAGAAGCTTAAAATGTGAATGAATCCAATTTTAATCATAAACACTCTAATATTTTTTTAAAAGGTCAATTTACTGCCTTTTGATGGAGAACCATTTATAAATAAAGTATTTGTCACTTCTATAGGTTATATTTGAAAAAATAAAATTTTTCTTTAGAATCAGGACATCAAAATTTACTTTGGATGAAAGTTTTGTATTTTTATGATAATGTTCATTTTTTAGTGAATAGTGAAAAATACTCTATTTTAATTCAAATCTGCCTTTGAATATAATTTATATATATGGTTAGATTATCTTTTTAATTGGTTTTAAAGTTTAATTAGATTATATTTTTACCATTTAATCCAATGTTGGTCATTGGAAGTAATTTTACTTTGAAATTTGACTTAAACATGTGTCAATCTTTTGATGCTTATTATTTCTTAAAAACACGTTTTTTGTTTTGAAACGGGAATTAATTTTAAATTAATTTATTCCACATATGTATTTTGAATTTCACAAAATGGATTCCATATTTGAAATCAGGAGGTACAAATTGTGTGAATAGCTAACTTTTATTTTTAGACATTATGAATATTTACTTCAATAAATATTTTATTTATCTTGGTTAAAAGATAAATCTTTTAAATAAGGGTAAAAAATAATATTATAATAATATTAGATTACCCTGAAGCATATCCTAATCCTATTGGATGATACATTTCTGACCATGGGAATCCTTGGGTCAATTTTGGGACCTCATGGAGCCACTTAAGAGTGATAATGACACATTATATTAATTAATTTAAAGTAAAGACAAAAATGACATAAACATATATATTTTAGTAAATAAATTTTACATGGGGTTATATAAGTTATCTCTTAGACTATAAATACTAATTTGAAATCTAAAAATATTTATTACCTCATGGTATTTTATTTATAATTTTTAGACATCAAATAAATAAAATTATTTATGACACAATGATGATGCAATGGTCACCTTATTAATAAATGATTTAAATAAATGAGATTATAAAATTAAAAAATCTTTCCAAAACCTATCCAATTATTATTGGATGATTTTATTTTGAACAATAGTCATCTTATCATGACTTTAACGAGTTTTTGACCTTTTGAAACTGAAAATCAGTTTATAATAAAATAATGCTTTCAAACTTTCCTAAGGAGCCTCTCCTCCCCCTTATAAAAAGCCATCAACTCTAACCCATTAATCACACCTATAAAGCCCATTGGATCATCCAAACTATTCCTAGATAAGCTCAGAACACCATTATCTTCCTCCTAAAATTCTTCCCTTAGGCAGAAGGAAATTCAAGTAAACCTTTTGGTTCAAACCCAAGGGAGATACTTGATTTAAAGGTAACATCTTCTCTCAAATTCTATTATTTTATTTTACTTCTCCACTACCTATGATATTCTTATTATTATTTTAAATAAGAACACCAGTATCCTCAATATACTAGATTGTTTTTATGATATGTATTCAAACTACACTTCCACGCATCTCCATCTAATGGGTAAAGAACATACTGTTTCTATGGACGACGAACTAACGCCTCACAAAATGATAATTGTTCGATTATCTCCTACCGCCTCTCATGGTGGACATTATGAGAAAAATGTATTTATATGTGATATATATTTTATTTATATTATCTCTATGATTCTGTATTTTTCATTTATATCATACCTTTATGGTTTCCATAATGGGTAAACATGATAATTTCATTGGAAAAAGTGCGGACAACCGCCCCCTCCAAGTGATACGACTCATTGATGACATACATGGAATGTATAAAGGATGGATTTAATAAAATTATATATATGATATTATAATGGAATTAAAAAATACCTATGTATCATTACGTTTCCATTTCATTAAATATGATATAGAAATGAAGGTAGCATTCATGCATACATATGGCTTACCATCTCTATGAATGGTGCCTCTCATTTCTTATGATCCAAATTTTATGTACTATTATAAATAAATACATATAATAAATATATATGAAATATATGATATCTAAATAATTAATATAATTATGGATATAATGTACTTTTGAACACATGGACAACTATTAATTATAAAGAGTTCATTTTTGACTCAAGTACCAAATATCGAAAAAATGACAATTATTAACTTAAATAATTATATAATGTTTATAATATGGTAATAAGTGATATAAAAGGAATAATAAATCTGAAAAGGGTTCTTAAGAAAGTATAAATTAACTTTAATTTATTATTTAGGATATTAAAGAATGAACGGGTCAATTCGGACATGAGGTAAGAGACTTCGTTTGAATATTCTTTCACTAAGTCATATTTTCTTTTATACACGACTTTATTTTTTATGGTGTACAAACCCCTCTGAATTTTCATTTCATTCAAATGGAATCTTTTTTCTATGTATAATTTTACTAAACAAGAAAAAAGGAATGTTTCTTTTTAACGTATGTGGGGTTACAACAACCTTTCTACCGTTGCAAGTGTTATTTGATCTTTGGCTTCCTTAACATGCCATAATTTTTATAAAAGGAAAATAAATACAATATACTATTGTGTATTTTGGAATTAAAATTGGTTTTGATAATGAATTTGTTATGTCAATATATTTAAATGATATTTTGTGATTGAAATGTGTAAATTTTATCTTTCCTTTATGATTGTTCATGTGTTATGATTATGTTATGGTTCTTGGGAATTGTTTATGTATACAGGTTGTTACATGATAAAACTAGGGAGGGTGAGCCCGAGATAGCTCTCCAATGAATTGTGTAACATTAAAGAGGTAAACATTAATGTTTCTCCTAAGAGATTTAGGGAATATACTGTGATGAGTATTCCAAAGTTAAATCTCTATGTAGTTGTGAAAACTACAACAAAAGTATGTTATGGATGCCAAAAGTTACATTTATGTTTTATGATTTCTATGTGTTATTCATAAATATTATGATTTCATGAGGTAAGTTAAAAAGATTATGTTTTGATGGAATAATGTTTTATTTCTTTATTTGATAACCCTTACTGATATTTTTATATTCATCCCAACTTTTTGAAATGATTTTCATAGGACTTAATGATGAATAGGGTCAAGGATGGGATCAAGGAAAAGTCATGCTATCTAAAACATGGAACTAGACATGAAATATTTTTAAAGAATTTTTATTTTCTAAAAAAGTTGGAAACTGAGTAGAAATGTCTACTTTGTAATTTTTGAGATGTAATGTAATAGGTTATGGCCTAATTCTCTAAAACACTAAACCCGAAAAGATCCTTAATGTGAATTATTCATTTAATTCAAGATTATGTAATTTTTAAGGCTGATTCCTAATAGTTGAAGTCCCACTTTAACCCATATATGTATTCCTATTTTCCATGTAATGTTAGTTCGTGAACTCTTCCTCTGCGAACTGACCTACTCCCTCCACAAATTGCCTCTATGTATCACCTCTGTATACCGATTCCATGTACCACTTTTGTGAACTAACTTCTATAACCGCATCTATGTACTGACTTCACAAACCGTGTCCGTATACTACCTATGCTCTAGTGGAATTCATTCTACACAGACTGCTTCTTCCTCTATAGACCAAACCTTATTCTATGAACCATCCTTGCTTCATAGATGATTTCTTCTTCCATGGATCATATCTCATTCTGTGAACCTTTCTCGTGAACCAATTCAACCTTCACAGAATCCTCTTCATGAACCTATTCTCATTTGCGAGGTTGTCTTCCCACAAAACACTCAAGACTTCACTAAATTCAACCTAGTTTTCTAATCGAAAAAAATCACCTTCTTAATGAATGGATTAGTGAACCTTATATAGGAAAACAAATTTGAAAATCCCATACACAAAATCTCAAAAATATTTAATGCAGTACAACCACCACGTACTGTGTTCCTTCCATGAACTATTTCCATATGGGTTCCATGTACCACCTCTCTCCCTTTGTGGATTAAAAACTTACGATCTCGTTTCCACAAACAATAAGCCATACCACACACTGTTTTCCTTCCATGTATGTAGAACCTTCCCACAAACCATATCCACCATATGAACCATTTTTTATTTACATTCTATATACCATGCTTTTATACAAAAATCCAATTCCGCGTACCTCCCTTAGTGGTATAAAAACTATGTTTCACGGTCCACGAACCATGATTCATATTTTCCTTTTCTTAAAAAATTCATTTTCTATAAATATTAACTCTTGATTTTGAGGTCAAAAAAATTGGAAAACGTTGGGAAACTACGCTACCTTGAACACCTTCTTTGGCCTGTACTTTAAGACCACTCACCTTGTAAACTCTATGATCAACCCAATTTGGATTGACATAAAATAAAAACCAAACTCTATTTCCTATAATGAAAACCCTTGGGTATAAAAATTTAGAGATAAATTAAAATATTATCATGGAATAAAAATTTTAATGAAAAAGAGTTATAACCCAATGTAAGGTAATTGAGTTAAGAAATCCTTTACTAAATGGGAACTTTCAAGTAAAATACCATTTTATAAAATAATTAAAATTGAAATGTAAAATATAATGAAGTATGAATTATTCATCATATAACATGTAAAAGGGAAGTATATACACAAATTAAAATAAATTAAGTGCATAACAAGAAAATATGCCATAATGATAAAAAATTGAGATGAAATCCCTTAACTATAGTCCAGAAATTCCAAGTATGTCTTTTAACTCTTGTATAATAAAATAATATAAATTATTTTATTTCATAATAAATTTTATAGGTTTAATTTATTATTATTAAAACATTTATTTCATTTTATTAATTACTTAATTAGTTAAGTCTACATCACATGTTTTGAGGACGTTCGGTTCATAAGTTCAAAATGACATCTGTATGTTGACTGGGGTCAAAGAGGTTAGTATTACATCATCTAAAAAATAATATTAATGAATAATTATCAGTTTTATACATAAATTATACTTTTATAACCAATATTGACTGGCAGTTATTAAAAATGAACTACGATACATTCATGGAGATTGTAGGTCCTTTGCACACATGAGAAACGTTTCCATTTTCCAATAATCAATATAGAAAGAAGGTAAGTATTATTTTAAATTTATAGAATTATAATTATATGTTAAATATAATAATAATTATTTAAATATAGTTATATATATTATCCATGTTATGTGGTGATGAAAAATGAATCACATCGTTTTGTGGATGTGGTAGTCCACACATACGTACAAACGCCGTTTTCATTTTTCAATGAATGAAAATGTAACAAATTAAATGATATATTAAAAATTAATAATGATAAAAATGTCATTAATATCATATATAAACATTAATTATATAATTACAAAGAACCATGAGAGGCGGTGATAGAAAAAAACTACATCTGTCCGAGAGGCAGTAGTCCACCGTACACACAAATGATAAACTCCTTTCCCATTTGATAGAGTTTGGAGATGGATATAGGTTATTTAATTGAAATAATAACATATCATTATTTTTTATATAATTATTATTTTATATAATCATTTTCAATAAATATTTTAAGAAGGTGGATGAAGTAATAAAATAGAAACACTAAGCTAAGAACAATAGCTATTCTTCAGACAACCTCTTTTACTTAACACATTAAGACACCTAAGGTTGATATAATATGTGGATTAATTTATGAAGTATTTTGGGTAGATATTGGTCTAGAAAATGGGGTTTTAAGTGTGATTTAAAGATAATAAGAGATTCCATTTAATAAGAGAGGGGAGGGGTACCCTCGGAATTTATTAAAATATTAATTTAATCTAAATTGATTTTGATGTCCAAAAGGAAACATATTGATAATATTTGAATATAGTTTTATTATGAGTCTAAATAAAATCATCCAATAATTTATTAATAAGTTCATATCACATTTTTACCCTTTCCCTTTTGTTTTAACTCCTCATTAACACTTTTCACTCTTATCATGACAACTTGTTTTTTTCCACATTAAAGGTCAGCATAGTTACTATAAATGGAAAAAAGGATCATAAATGTATAATGTATCATAATATAAGACATATAATGATTAATTTTATGAATATAAATTTTTTTAATAATTTTATATCATTTAATAAAATATTATTTATTATAAAATATCATTAATGCAAATTTTTAGAACTATAAAATACATTGATTTTAATAACATCAACAAAACAAATGAATTTTTTTTATTACATAAATTACATGTTAAATTAATATATAAAATTCATGTATCAAATTAACTACATCAATTTATATTTATTTAAATATTTTTAAAATCATTTATTTGAATTTTCATTAATTGAATAATTACTCCATTATCTTTTTTTAAGCATTTAAGGTAATTATTTTACAATGAAAAATTTAAAATAATTTATAATGATAAATATAAATAATTTATATTTAAAATTCATATTTATAAATGAATTTATTATATCTTTTTTCCCATTTTACGAATATTATATTTATTAAAAATTAGAGTGTGCCATTTTTTACTTTTCATTATATAAAAAAATATGAAGGATATAATCATAAACAAATGAAAAAATGATATATAAATGAATATTGGATGATTATGAATGGGACTTAATTATATAATAAAATAATTCCAAGTTTTATGGTCATTTTATAGTCCTTATCATATTATTTTTAACCTTTAATTACCCTAAACCGTGAAAAAATTACAATAGTAACTATTAATATCAACTAAAAAGTTAAAGGTGCATATTTAATATATTTTTACCTATTTATTAAAAAATTGGCTCAATTTTTTAAAAATTTAAAACATATAATTCACATAAATTAATTTAAAATTGAACTGAAAAAATGTGATGTAAAACGATTTTTTAGAAAAATTCCCTTTTTAAGTATAAAAAGTTTTTATACTAAATTCAAGTATAAAATTTATTTAAAAAACTAAAATTTGATTAATATAAATAAAACTTAACTAATTAACTTTTAAAAATAATCCAAATTATAATTTTAATTTGCAAATACTTTAAAATAAAATAAAATTTCCAGTAAAAAACAGTATTTTTCACTACTCATTAAAAAATCAACATTTTCATAAAAATAAAAAAATTTCAATAAAAGTTAATTTTGATAGGATGATTTCAAAAATTTCATTTATTTAATTAAAAAAATAATAAATGATCCAAAAATTAATTTTTATTTTCACTCTTAAAAAGTAATAAATTTCATTTTTGAAGAAAACGTAATTTTTGAAAAATAAAATGACTTTAATAAAAATTGTGTGATTATTTATTATTAATTATTAAATTAATTTGTATTGATTAGAAATATTATATATATTTTAAAAAAAATCCTATTTATAAAATCCAATATAACAACTTGGTTATGATAGTCACATTTAAATAATAATATTTTATTTTTCATTTACCCTTAGTGTTGCATATTTTGTACACTATTAAACATAGTCATTATTTTTAAAATCATTTGATATTATAATTACATATATAATTAATTTATTATTTCTATTTTATTATTCATATATATTTCTAGTAGATTTTCATTCAACTCAATTTTTATTATAATACCTATATGAGTTTCTTCTTCATCAGATCTCAAAAAACTAATTATATTAGTAGTAAAATTATCATCATTCACGTTGGAAACATGTAGCTTCTCATCATCATCACTTAAAGTCCCAACTTCCTCTTTATATATACATTAACTCCCCTAAAAATTTTCAAGACATGTTCTTGATTAGATTTTGGCCTATACATGTGTATCATGGTAGTTTTTCACCATTATAGGTGTCAAGATAGTTTGTAAGCATGTTTTGGAGAAACATGAGTGACTAGTTGCCATCCCGAAGCTATAAGTGGACTTTCACAATATTAAATTTTGTGTCACACTAGGGGAAATTATGGGTAGGACCCCATGGTGTGATAAACCATACTATCATGGTGTGAATGTCTTCTTCTTGCTTTGAAATGATCTTGTGTGGAATTTGAGGTATTTTCAAATAGAGTGATTTCTTGGGAAACCCCTCAGTTGATTCCCTTTCCCTCCTTCATTTTTTTTTGATTTTTTTTATTCTAAGGGTTCCTCTTCTTTATTTCAAAGTAGATTGAAGCACCATTCATTGTAATTTATTCTCCTCGGTATGTTTAAGAAACTCTGTGACCAATATGTATCATTTTATCTATATTTATTATACTTCTTATCATAAAAATTATTAATATTTTTTTAAATTAAATTTAGGGATCATGGATCCTTGGGTTCCATTATATAAGTGTTTATTGGCACTTATGATCCATTACACTCAAGGTAGGTGGTTTTAAATATTTTCCCATAAAGTCTTTTTGTTTCTGCTGTTCATATGATGTGAGGTCGCAACCATATGTCTTGAACATAACTTAAAATTGTAAATAAATATTTATTATCTTGAACCCTGAAATTGAACCTAAAAAATGGTTAAAATATCTTGTTGGTGAGCATACCTGATATTTTTCCACCCATGGGGAGTGTATGACCATGGTATTCAATGGGGAAATTTATAATATTCTAACCATGTAAGTTATAGTTATTATGTGTTTTAACCATGAATAACCCATTAAGGATGCCAAGAATAGACTCTAATATCTAGGGTAAATGTATACTATGAGAGACCTACTGAACATGAAAATATAGAATTAGTAAATTATTTATTTGGGAACTAGTACATTTACTTTTGATTGGGACTTCCAAGGATTTGATACATGGTGTTAGCATGACTACTAATTTGAGATTCTATGGTTTTAGATATGTGAATGATATTTATTTGGGCTTCTAGGTGTTAAAGTAAATATATATATTTAATTGGGATACCATGGGTTTAAATATAGGATGCCTATTGATTTTATATGTTAGGGGGCGTATCCAAGATAAATATTTATTTGGGATACCAAGGGATTGAGATAGAATGACTAATAATTTGGGATTCCATGGGCTTTGAGATATGGTGACAATTGATTTGAAGCACTAGGGGTTAGTGTTGGGATGACTATAGATTAGGGATACCATGGGTTTTGATCCAATATGTCTTTTGATTTTGGTTATATTTAATTTGTTCCTTCATCCCATGATGATTAGTAATTTGGGATACCTTTTACAAATTCCATGAACCTGATTGTGATTTTATAGACACCATATATAGAGACATATAGTTTAAGATGAATAAGATATTTCCAACCCCAGGTGTCACCTTGAAACCTGGATGTAAATGGGGGTTATATATTTAATTTTCAACATTTATATAATTTTATTAATCATATTGACATAAATTTATTTACTCATAATAGATATTCTTGAGACTCCATTGATGGTGGTATATTGATTTGTATTTAGACACTGCTCGGGACACCATTTAGTACTAGGGAAGGAATTATGTTTGCAGGATTGAACACGTGTAAGTGACCTAATACCAAAAATTTATTTTGCTGGGACTAAAAGGATGGATCTTTAGAGTTTTGGATGGGTATGGGACTCGATGACATTTGTGATTAAGTTTTTCCAAAAAAAATTGTCTTTTGATTTTTGGTATGTATGACCTGATAGTGGTTTGAATAGTGTCATTTGATATAACATTGGATGTTTCTGATTATTTATCAGCACTTTCTAGGTTTTTTTGCACTATATTATTACAATGATTTATATGATTGATATTTTTTATACTCCTATATTTTTATCTAATATGTTGATGTAGTCTCCCCACTTTACCACCATAGACCCTTCTTTCTTGTCAGTAGATTCTCAAATGTGGGGTGGATGCATGGGGTTACATAATGATATTTAGTTATCCATTGATTAGTGTTTGTTGGCCGGGGGATGTTAAAAGGTTGTGTGAGAGGTTTTTCCTTTGTTTTACTATTTTGTTAAGGTTTATAGGAGATATAATATTATTAAAACATGGTATATAATTCATTATTAGGAATAGATAACCCACATATAAAGGATTTTCACATTTCTAAGGATGAAATTAATATTTCTTCTTTTCACTTTTTCCCTTAACGTTTTTTAAAATGAATGATTCACATGATTATGAGGTTAATTATTTTTTCAAAATTTCTATCTTTACTCATGCCTTCAACCATCATACAAGAAATTTAGATATAAAACATCCGTTTTGTGATTTATTATAGTAGTTTACTCTAATAATTCCATTAATTTTTTTAATGTGTATTCTTTCACTTAGATGTTGTTTTCACATATAAATTTATAGTGAAATATTACCAAACTAATTTTTAAATAGAATAATATATTTTTATGTGATCACTTTTATTATTTATTTATTATAGTATATGATAATAAAATTTCACTTTCAATTTATAATTTTATTTCATATATAATTTATAATAAACGTTTGGTTTAATTATCCCTTGATATGAAATTATGGTTAATTTATATTGAAAAAATGTGATTACATAAATATTAATTTTATTATTTGGACTTTTATGTATATATGATGTTGAACCTATGTATTGGTATTTGGGGATACCAACAGTGCCCAAGATAAGAGATCATATGATAGAAGATATAAAGTCTAGTGTGGAGTTGTGCCTGTTATTTTTTCCAAGTAATATGTTAATCAAAGTTTTAAGGTAAATGGGTTTTTATTTGGGTATTATTTATTCATGAAAAAAAATTGAGAAGAAAAAAAGGGGGATAAAGAGAAAGATATAGTTTTTAAAATAGGGTATATAAGATAATAAGATTTTATAATTATGATGAAATTAATTTGAATAGTGATATTGAGAATTATATTTTATTATGATTATCTATGACCCTTTTTGGTTTATGTATAACAAGAGAGTGGGCAGTGAATACTGGACATGAACCTGTATACGAGTCTCTAGTTTTTTGGGGCTTAAGCGAAGTGATGAGGATTGTTTTATCATTTTGAACTGTTTCATCTATTGTTTAAGATTATGAGTTGTGAATAATCATAGAGTGGGTAGTAATCTTAAGTATGATATTCTTGTTATATATATTCATATAAGAACCCTAAAATGGTTTTTTTTCTTTGAGTTACCTTTTACATAGCGTTATGTATGAAGAAACTGGTGAGTCAAGCAATATGAAGGAGTAGTAGGAATTTTTTTTATATTTGATGGAGGTAAATGTGATATATGAGGGTAACCAAAGAGTGGGGTTGGTCAGGCTTCTAGAACATTATGGATGTGAATCATGATAGTTGTTTTATATATATATTGATGTATGAAAACACTAACTAGTTCTTGGAATGTGCATTTATATTTCTTGAGCAATATGAGTGTTATTACCTTGAATTGATCTTTTGAGTGGTGTTTATATATTAAAATGAAAATGAGATAAATTCCTAGACCTACAAGATGTATGATACAAGATAGTTGAATCTTTAATGAGTAGAGAATGGGTATACACTTATGGTTTTGTGGAGATTCTTGGAGTGACTGGTGATCATACTGCAAACCTTGAAACAAGTTAAGTGCCTACAATTATTAGACTAAAAGCCTTGAGTGGGATGATTTTGGATAGAGGAGTTGACATACAGTGAGCTATTCCAACTAGTTTGTTAAGTGTATAGGCCTAAAAGTTATCTAATATAGATCAATATAGCTGATTCAAGTGGAATAATATAGTGATACTCGTATATAATCTTTATGGGTATTCATAGTTGGTAAATAAAGATATTGAGAATCCTTTAAAATAATTAAACAAGATACACATTTACCATGTACTAAGTGTGTGATTTTTTTAAACTTATATAGTAGGTTGGTTTGGTGTATCCTAATATTAGCCTTTCACAGGTAAGCATTGAGGTTAAATTTATGTAACTATCTTTAGTTGTGTTGTGAAATATGTGAATGTGTGGTTTCTGAGAAATATCTTTGATATAGAGTTTATGTTAGAATATTTAAATTACACCTGAGGTGATTCCATGACAATGGTTAAAATGTACATGGTGGTTTCATGTGATACTACTAGTATACTAAAATACCATTTTGGGATGTATTTATTTGGTCCCAAGTGAACCATTTGTGTTATAACTTAATGACGCACCTATTTGTGTTTTTTTTTGTTTTATGACTCCATTATTTACCAATCCCTCATATAGTGTGGTCATTGGTTAACAATGTTATCAAAGTTTATTTTATATAAAATTATGGTGGAAATGTATGAGATTTATTGTTTGGTTGATATTAATAAGAGGATATGAAATCTTTAGGCTATGATGTATACTTGTACGAGGAATAGATTCTCTAGGAAATAACCTCGTGAAACTTATCTTAGTAAATATATGATTCAAGGTATTACTAATGTGTGAGATGATGTGTTTTTAAGTGAAAAATAACAAACCTTTAGGTCATGAAGACTTTCTTAATGTAGAGGTGTCCAGCTCATGCGAGGGATGAGTTGTGACCTTATGTGTAAAGTGTGATATTTATTATGGTGAGAGTAGGGTCTAGTGAGACAAAGAAGTATTGAGACACCCATTATGATGGATTTATAATTAATGAAGTTGATAAAATATAGCAATCCAAGAACCATCATGAGCATAAGTTTATAGCGGGTCTTGGTAGGTCATGTTGTAGAACAAATGTGAGAGTTTTGTGGTAGTGAGAAAGATTATAGATCATGAGATATATCTATTAGGACCACGTGCATAGTATCTATTTACCAATATAATTAGAATGTGGTTATGTGGGAAAAAAGTGTTTTAATTGTGTTTAGAGTAGGGATGAAGTTGATAACTTATGAGTATAATGTGAGTAGGGATTAAGAATGAAAATGTTTGGTTGTTTATGGGTATCAGGTATGACTATACTTGATGATCAGTATTAGGAAGTCCTTTTCCAAGGAGAAAAAATGGAAATTTTTTGTATTTTGTATCCGTTTTTTAATATATTAGTGAATATTGGGAGTAATTTGTTTTACTACACAAAATTCATTGTCTAGGTGTAGTTTTTTAGACTCAGTTTAGTAATATTCCGCTAAAAAAATATAAATTATTTAGTGGTGTTTTTTAGAAAAATTACAATAAATATTAGTTATTTATTGAATAAATACCCTATCCCCTAAGTCATACCCTTCTCCCAAAATCCCCAACCTTCTCCACTGAGTCCCCCTCCCCTCTACCTCAATACTTAGCCACCACTAGTTCCCCCCTAATCGGCACATCGGTATCCCCCAAGCCCTTCGAGCCCATTTCCCCAATTTCCTCATTGGCACTACGGTCACCACCGATCCCCCTGATCTATCGCCCTTACCCTCTCCCAGGTCCGATATATCTCCCTCAGCCTCTCCCTCTCCCCCTGATTCATCCCCCTCACTCAAGATCTTACTAGAGTTGCATTCACCCTTGAGACCCCCTGATCTATCACCATAACATTCTCCTATGACCTTATTTTCAATTATTCATTGAATATGACTCAATTCCATTGATTGAGGTCAGTGTTTCCTTCCAATTCTAATATTTTCCATTTTATTATGTTCTTGGAAATTAAAACAAGTTTATTAGATAAATAAATGTAATATAATGTATCTATAATAATTTTATCAATGGAATTCAATATTTTTCATGATTTTTCTTTTTTACTTAAAAGGGGAATTTTATAATATAATTACATTTGTACTTAAAATATCAATTAGCACAAACAATATGTTTTATAAAATGTATATAGGGGTTTTTAAATAAATGAATCATAAATATTGTTTTTTACTACAATTATTTATAATGTTGGGTTTCCTATATTTTACCAATTTTCTTTATATAAGGGTTTTATGGGTGTATGTTGTCAAAATAGATATTTTATTTCTTGATTGTGATTATTATTTTGAGTCATTGATATGTTCAATAGATTTTATATTTTTTGAAGATGGATTTGAGTGATGTTATATATCAATACATATCTAGAAAATAATTGTTTATAAATTCAACTCATTTTATAAATCTAAGATCCCATTATATAAAACAATACAATGTTTTCATCATTTAAACCAATAACCAAGAGGTTTTTTCCCATTTGGTTTTGAAATTTTTAATATTTTATGTTATTTTATAGAAATGAGTTATTATTGAATATCATTAATTAAATGGGATGTGTGGTAAAATGAGAATATAAGTGGGATGTGTGATTTAAATGGTGTGTTTATTAGACACCATATCATAATTTTGTGATTTTATCTTCAGATTATTTAGAAATTCTCATTTTAACTATTTGGTAACATAGTGGGAAATTGAGATATGGATGTGATACCAGTTATGATTATGCATTGTCTATTATCCCATGCTATCCTAAGGATAAATGGAATTAATACAACAAGTGGGAGAGGAATTGTTTATTATTATTTTAGTTGATTAAATGAAAGGTATTCCAAGAGGGAAAAATTTAATTGATCCCTATCGAATCCCAGTTGAAGTTACCCTAACCACACCAAAAGATTACGATCCATTAGTCTCCCTCCCTACATCATTTGAGACACCCTTCATCTTCCCCAAAACTATCTCTCACACCCTCCATTCTATCAGCATCTGGAAAACCCTTAATCCGTATCCCATCAGCATCTAAGACAGATCCTCACCATTCAACAACTTCAGCAACAAGGTATCTAGTCATCACTCATGTTTCTTCAAGTGGATATTGGATTGTGATAGTTATGGGTACAAATTTTAATGTTAAAAAGCTATTTCACTTTTTTAAAGTACTGAATATTTTTCATAAAATATGGAAATAATGTGAGTTTGAAAAGAAATTTGAATAAATCATATGTATAGAATCTGAATGTATTGATGATAGTTGTCATATTTGACAGCTATGAGGTCTCTACAGATGATGTCATGAGATTATTTGGCTAGATTCTAAGCCAGATTCCAGCGGAGCTGATTACCTTTCCAATTACCTATGATGATTGGAGGCATGTGCTTTAATATTGTAAAATGAAGACTTTGATTCATAGATAATGGTAATTTTAATAAATTATGGTGTAGTTTAATATAATTATGTTATTAAATTATAATATTATAAAAATTAATCACTTTGTATAAATTTTATTGTAGAGACCCAAAGCCTGACATTCATGGACGTTACATTACTTTTGCGGAATACTTAGTAAATAACAAAAACACACACACAAGGACCGTAATAGTTTAGTGTCTTTGGAAACTCAGAATATAATCTTCAAATCGTAGTGAAATATCTTCAACATCTCTCATAAAGATCTTCCTTTTTTTTCTACCTAAAACCTTTCTTTATATCCTGGGGAAAAGAAAACATAAAAGGGTGAGCTCAAATGCTCAGTAAGGGTAAACAAAAGAAATATCAATCACATCATATTCATAAGAACATAACATTTTAGAAATCTTAACCTGCAAAACAGATCATAATATCATAACATAGGATAAATCATAGTAGTTAAATGTAATCCCAATAATCATAACTTAAAACATGAAACTTTCTGGCATACACACATAATCATAGAGAATCATTTCTTGTCAGTCAAGACTCATTTCCAAGGCTATCTTAGTGGACAAAGTTCATTTCTGAACCGAGTTCATTCCTCGTTTCAGTCCTGTTTTCACTGAACCGGTTTAACCTGCCGTTCCAGCCATGTCTATCTCATGAGATATAAAATTTTTACCCAATGAATTGGAGGGAGATATAGGTCCCACCCATCTCATAATTATACCATTCTTATGTGTCCCACAAAATCAGAAACTATACATCATAGCATAACCCATGTAATAAAAATGGGAATCTTAAACATCGTGACATCATAAAACAATTCATATAAGATAAAGGAATTCGTAAAAATATAATTCCATCACAACATAATCAAATCAATGTAATAATAGGGATAGAAAAAGAACCCTTTATTATCTTAGATGGAAAATAATTTTGATAAAACACTTGAACTCCATTCTTGAGGAAAATATCCTTTCTACTTCAAAAACATTTTTCCTTTCTTAACATGTCATAAAATTTTAAACTAAAAGAAGTTGATTAATAATAAACTTGAAAACTTGTAAAGTAAGCTTCTTGGAAATAATGTTTTAAAAATCCATTCATGTCGTATAAGTTAAAAAAAACATTCTTCGTATTGTTGTCGAAAAAGTCAAAAAGTACCTCGTACGAAAAACGACAAAAGATTCCTTTCATATCCTTTACTAAAAACTCACCAAAGGGTAAAATTGGATTTAAAAAATTGTAGGTGGATGGAAATAATATTAGATATTGAGGAAACATGGATGTGGATGATAAAATATACCCCAGTAAATGCCAAAGTATAAACAATCTCGGATAAAAATGAGATTGTGATATTTCCCTTACCTTAGGTCCGATTTGCTTCGTAAGTGTCCGAACCTCCAGTATAATGATTTAAATAATGTCATTTACTTATTCCAGAATCATACTTATTGTTATGATATCATATATGGTTCACTTATGACTTTATATTACCAGCTCTTTTGTAAATTCCATGTTATAGAGCATTTTGGGTAAAATCGTTTCATTTTTCGTCCGTGTTTTGACTTGTAATTATTCATATGATTAATTAGATCATGATTAATTAATTCCAAAATATATAACATGATTTATATATAATATATATTCAGAATATACATATATATAATAGATTAGTAAATGGAAAGAAATACACTATTCATGGAGACGGTAGGCCGTACGTACACATGAATGCAGTTTTCGTTTCCTTATTGAGTTGAATGGAATTAAGTAGATGAAAAACATATATATACACATAAATCCAGTATCATTATTATGTCATATATTTCATGATTAATTATTATATATACTTTATAATCATTCATGAATGGTTAACGTGGAGAATGTATCTCATCGCGTCATGGAGACCGTAGTCCGTACGTACGCACGAGTGATGATATCGTTCTCATGATCGTGGAATTGTATTGAAGTGTATGTATACTATATCAGAATCAACATAACTTTAAAATAATCATATATAGTTATTATGTACACCATTATACCCATCCAATTAAGGTGGTGGTGGAAAATTGATTACACCACGGCGTGGAGATGGTATTCCGTACGCACGCACGCGCGGTGATTTCATTTTCCGTAGGATGGATAGATGGTGAAATAGGGTTGTTTCATACTTATAATAACATATCATTATATGAGTGATACTGATGTTATTACTTCATAATGAAACAACCTAAGAAGAAGAAGTGGAAGAAGAAATAAAGTTGAAAGAATCGGTAACGGACATTACCTCTTCTTTGGAGCGCCTCTTTGAGATCTCCTTTTAGGGCACTAAAGTTGGTCTTTGATGAAGACCAGAACCTATAGGATGTTTCTATGGAAGTGGAGAATGGGATTTTGTAGGGGTTTTCTGATCTTGAAGGCTCAAAGTGGTGTGAGGAAGAGAGGGAGGAGGTGCCCTTTTATAAGGGAGGAGAGGGGCTCCTTTGGAAAAACTAAAAACAATATTTTATTATAAAGAAAATTCGGTTTTAAATAGCTCAAAATTGATTTATTTATAAGCTAAGGTGGGGATGGGTCTAAATAATTTCATCCAATATAATTTAGACAAGTTTAGGTTCCTATTTTAACCTTATCATTTAGATTTAACATTAAGTAAAATAATTTTTCTTTTATCGTGTCTTCTTGTGTTCTTATACTATAAGGTTAATAAACTTACTATAAGCAGACAAACGAACCCAAAGTTGTTTATTATTAATATATATAACCTTATCTAAGTCATTTGGCCGAACCTTAGATTTTTAGTAACAAAATAACAATTACTAATATAATATTTGTTTTAAAAACTATTTTATGTCAATTTTGACACTATTTTGTAATTGATTTTTGTGAAAATCATATCAGAATGATTAGTTCGCAAAAAGTTAATTAAATCAATAATAACATGTCATATTAACTTATAAAATTAGTGTAATTCATAAAAAGTCTCAAATTATATTTATTTGGGTATTTATAATATCAATTATTCTAATTTTTCACTATTATGGTAATTACTACACATCATTGTGTCATAAATAAATAAATTTATTTAATTTCTAAAAATTATAAATAAAATATAATTATGTAGTAAATCTTATTATTTTTCTAATGAATATTTACAATCGAATTTATCTTATGTATAACCCTATATTAAAAATGTTTTAGTAAATAAGCTTTGATTTTAACTCTTTTATCTCTTCTTTGAATTAAATAATAATAAATGTCCTAATCTAATCCAAGTAGGCCTAAATGATCATATTTTATTCCTAAGGTTGTTTTTGGTCGAATTACACTTATACAATAGAATTAGGACTTGTGTTAGGGTAATAATAATATCATTTTTACCCTTAATTACCCTATTTACTTTTAACCGTGGTAAAAAAAAGTAAAAAGTTACTATTCACCAAAAGATATTTTCATCTCATTGAACCACATTTTACTTACTGACATCAACCGTGCCTCTCGGACTTTTCAAATTCCACTCACAGAAGCGGTAAAATTAAGTTTTATGAAAAATTCATTTTTTTAACTACCACTTAGTGGTTTCACTATTCATCAAAAAATGAAAGTTTCCAGAAAAATACCAAAAATTAGGCCTAAGCTATATTTGATATTATGAATTAAAAAATGATGTCTATTTTACAAAATTAAAATCATATCAGTTGCATTAATTAATTTAAAAATTAATTCCCATCGTCAAAAAATAGCGTGTTCTTAAGAGATAATAACTATCAAAAGATTGACATTTGTTTATGTTTGGTTTAAATGTGAAATTACATCCAATGACCAAAATTGTATTAAATTGTAAAAATATATTCTAAATATACTTTAAAACCACTCAAATTAATAATTTATCACTATTAATTATTTCGATTAAAAAGGTTGTTTTTAATTAAAATTTAGTAATTTTCACTATTCATCAGAAAATGAAAGTTAGCCGAAAAGTACCAAAATGCCACCCTAAGCTAATTTTGATATTCCAAATCCAAAAACGAAGTCCATTTTGAAAAATAAAATTTACAAAATTTCAAAAAGTGGTTATTACTATTCATAACTGCTAGTTTTATTAATATTTTAATAGCATATCGTTGTTTAGTGAAACTCGGTATTGCGTACTACACACGCTATCGAGGAAGGTCGCGATTGTGTGTAATGCAAGGAAAGTCAAGGATGTGTGTTGTGCAAGCTTCTTTTGGTGTAGCGTACAACAAAATACATTAATGAAATTAAAAAGAATAGTTTTCACAAAATCTCGGGGTGTTACATTCTACCCCCCTTAAAATGAATTTCTCCCTCGAAATTCGTCAGGTTATAAATGGTTTACTACTCGAAATTTTATTTAATAGAAACCCACATCGTAAAAAGGAATACCAAAACTTGGCTTTAAAAACGAAAGTATGAAACGTAACGGTTACCCAAATTAACTAATCACTGGGTTTCCACATAGGAGAACATAGGTGAAAATATGGATATGGAAGAGAAATCTAACCGTCATGTTCTGATGGAGAGTGGTAGAGAACATGGCTATGAAAAATCCAACAATCAAAAAGCCATAAATTTGTGATGATCTAGGGTACCATATGATTCATCAGATATAAGGGCACTAGGACAACATTTTTGGTTTTCAAGATCATTTCCCTAAAGTTGAATAATTTGAATTAGAATAAATACTTACTTTATTTTGGTACAATCTCACTGTTGTTCATGTTTTTAACAATTTCCACTTAATCTCCTAAAGAAATGAAGTTGAATTTGTCATTCATGAAGTGTTAACAGATCATGTGATAGGATGATGGGTCATTCCATCTGTTTCAAACAAAATGTTAGCAAAAGTTATCAAATATACATAAGTCCATCTATGGTGAGGTTAATTGTATACAATTCCAAAAATGAACTTATACTTCATATATTAGACCGCGTAATAAAATAAAACTAGTTTCTACTAATGAGGGACTTCCTGTAGGCCAGTGGTAGGCGATAAAGGCCAGTCGCACTTTGGTTGTGGGTTCGATTCCCACAGCCTTGTCCGACGCGATGGGCTGTCTCCCGTCCTGCAGGTTGTCCTTTTTCTAAAGCTATATTACTCTAACATCCCATCAATAATATCGAAAAAAGTTCTATCCTAAAATAATACTAACTTATGTCCAACATAATCCATTCCAATCTTTATGCTTATCTAAAATACTTCGGTCCAAGCTCATAGTATAAAGAAAACGATTACTTGAAATGTCATCAACCAAGCATGTGAATACCATCATTTACCCCCCATATATCTTGTTGTTCACATTCCAGTTATGTGAATAACTTAATCATGTATTCTCTTGAAAAATGAATACCCATTAAACCTTAGTGAAAACATTAATGCAGTTAAAAGTTAACACTTTCCACATACCAAAATCCTCAAAATTCTATATACTCCAACCATGATATCACTTAGTCCTTATATCAATCACGAGCTCTTGAATACGGTCAAACATTTCATTTTCTCGTTTTCCCTTCATTATGCGCATATCATTTTTTTCCAAAAATATCTCAATCACATTCCATGGTTACCGGTACCATTGAAAACAACAATAGACAAATACATAAATATTCCAATATTCCACGATACTATATACAACATTATTTTGGAATCCCATTACATAAACACTTAATAATTCCACCACATCGTTGTCATATTCAACATCGCCAATAGTGATCGCATGTGACTTCCCTTTGTCCTTTTCCTTAAGTGGTTGCTCATGTCGATCATCACTAACCCTTGGATTAGGGCATTTATTAGCATAATGCCCCATTTCCTTGCACTTGAAGCATTGAAGTGTTGGTGGTGCGTTCTCTGCAGTCTTTTCTTTATTCACATCATTAGAAACCCTTTTTCCATTACTTTGACACTCAGATGCTCGATGACCTTCTTTTCCACACTGAAAACATTTTCTAGTCCCTTTAATACAATCTCCACCATGCTTCTTTCCACACTTTGATCATAAGAAAACATTCATCTTCTTTTCACCATTATTCTGAGATTTCTCCTTGAACTCCATCTTTCGTTTCTTGTCAAAAGTATGAGATGGATAAGTAACACCAACTTCCATTTCTAACTTGATAGCACAACACACAATTTCTTCATATCTACTGAAGTCTCTTATAGCTAATGCCCTTCAAAGATTTGGTTTTAAGCCACTGAAGAATCGATCAACTTTACTTTCAGGTTGGATGATAAATCCTGATGCATACCTTGCAAGCCTTATAAAATTCTCTTCGTATATACCAACAGATTCATCATCCTTTTTCTTTAGTTCAAGAAACTCCTTCTCCATGTTTGTTCAAAGAATACGAGGGAAGTAATTATTGAAAAATAAGTTCTTGAACTCGTCCCATTCCATGGACTCAATTTCATCTCTTGGCCTCGTATTCTTGATAAGATTCCACCATTGATCAGCATCACCTTCCAAACGATACACTCCTAAGATGACTTTATCATCTTCAGAACATTGAAGAACTGAAAATATCTTTTAAGTAGTACTGATCCATTGTTCAGAAACAAGTGGATCAGAAGACCCACTAAAAGAAGGTGGGCGTTGCCTCAAGAAGTACTCAATAGAATATTGTTCCCTTCTATGCTCATTTGGTTTTCAAGAATGATTCATAGCTTTTGTAAGTATAACAATAAGATTTTTCACTCCATATCCCATAACATTTGTTTGTTCAGGAGGACAATCATTGCATTGTCCATTACATTGATCAACACGGTTCCTTCGGGTTCCTGCCATCGTCTAAAATCCAAAAAGAATAGTGTGAGAGGTAAAAATCATAATAAAGGGGGAGTAACTTCAACATCTAACATATTTGGTTTAATCTAATATCGTTACCATAGTTCTAGGAGTATATCTTATACGTATACTAATCCTTAGGGACATCCCTAGACATACCTTAGAAATATCTCTAGGGATCTCACTAAAGTTCTTGCATCCTAGTTTCCAAAGGTTGACTAAACGTTTCCTCTGATACCAACTGTAGAGACCCAAAGCCTGACGTTCAGGGACATTACATTACTTTTGCGGAATACTTAGTACATAAAAAAACACACACACAAGGACCGTAATAGTTTAGTGTCTTTGGAAACTCGAAATATAATCTTCTAATCCTGGTGAAAGATCTTCAACATCTCCCATAAAGATCTTCCTTTTTTTTCTACCTAAAACCTTTCTTTATATCCTGGGGAAAAGAAAAAATAAAAGGGTGAGCTCAAATTCTCATTAAGGGTAAACAAAATAAATATCAATCACATCATATTTATAAGAACATAACATTTTGGAAATCTTAACCTGCAAAACAGATCATAATATCATAACATGGGATAAATCATAGTAGTGAAATGTAATCCCAATAATCATAATATAAAACATGAAACTTTGTGTCATACACACATAATCATAGAGAATCATTTCTTGTTAGTCAAGACTCATTGCCAAGACTATCTTAGTGGACAAAGTCCATTTCTGAACTGAGTTCATTCCTCATCTCAGTCCTATTTTCACTGAACCGGTTTAACCCGCCGTTCCAGCCATGTCTATCTCATGAGATATAAAATATTTACCCAATGCATTGGAGGGAGATATAGGTCCCACCCATCTCATAATGATACCATTCTTATGTGTGCTACAAAATCAGAAACCATACATCATAGCATAACCCATGTAATAAAAATGGGAATCTTAAACCTCGTGACATCATAAAAAAAATTAATATAAGATAAAGGAATTAATAAAAATATAATTCCATCACAACATAATCAAATCAATGTAATAATAGGGATAGAAACATAACCCTTTGTTATTTTAGATGGAAAATAATTTTGATAAAACACTTGAACTCCATTCTTGAGGAAAATATCCTATCTACTTCAAAAATTGTTTTCCTTTCTTAACATGTCATACAATTTTAAACTAAAAGAAGTTGATTAAAAATAAAATTGAAAACTTGTAAAGGAATATTCTTGGAAATAATGTTTTAAAAATCCATTCATGCCGTATAAGTTAAAAAAACATTCTTCGTACTTTTTTCGGAAAAGTCAAAAAATACCTCGTACGAAAAACGACAAAACATTCCTTTCATATCCTTTACTAAAAACCCACCGAAGGGTAACATTGGATTTAAACAATTGTAGGTGGATGGAAATATTATTACATATTGAGGAAACATGGATTTGGATGATAAAATACACCCCAGTAAATGCCAAAGTATAAACAATCTCAGATAAAAATGAGATTGTGATATTTCCCTTACCTTAGGTCCGATTTGCTTCATAAGTGTCCGAACCTCCTGTATAATGATTTAAATAATGTCATTGGCTTATTCCAGAATCATACTCATTGTTATGATATCATATATGGTTCACTTATGACTTTATATTACCCGTTCTTTTGTAAATTCCATGTTAAAGAGCGTTTTGGGTAAAATCATTTCATTTTTCATCCGTGTTTTGACTTGTAATTATTCATATGATTACTTAGATCATGATAACTTAATTCCAGAAAATAAAACATGATTTATATATAATATATATTCAGAATATACATATATATAATAGATTAGTAAATGGAAAGAAATACACTGTTCATGGAGACAGTAGGCCGTACGTACGCATGAAAGCTGTTTTCGTTTCCTTATTGAGTTGAATTGAATTAAGTAGATGACATACATATATATACACATAAATCCAGTATCATTATTATGTCTTATATTTCATGATTACTTATTATATATACTTTATAATCATTCATGAATGGTTAACGTGGAGAATGTATCTCATCCCGTCGTGGAGACGGTAGTCCGTACGTACGCACGAGCGATGATATCGTTCTCATGATCGTGGAATTGTATTGGAGTGTATGTATAGTATATCAGAATCAATATCACTTTACAATAATCATATATAGTTATTATTTACACCATTATACCCATCCAAGTAAGGTGGTGGTGGAAAATATATTACACCACGGCGTGGAGACAGTATTATGTACGTACGCACGCGCAGTGATTTCGCTTTCCGTAGGATGGATAGATGGTGAAATAGGGTTGTTTCATACTTATAATAACATATCCTTATATGAGTGATACTGATGTTATTACTTCATAATGAAACAACCTAAGAATAAGAAGTGGAAGAAGAAATAAAGTTGAATGAATCGATAACGGACATTACCTCTTCTTTGAAGCGCCTCTTTGAGATATCCTTTTAGGGCACTAAAATTGGTCTTTGAGGAAGACCAGAACCTCTAGGATGTTTCTATGGAAGTGGAGAATGGAATTTTACAGGGTTTGGCCGAGCTTGAAGGCTCAAAGTGGTGTGAGGAAGAGAGGGAGGAGGTTCCCTTTTATAAGGGAAGAGAGGGGCTCCTTTGGAAAAACTAAAAATAATATTTTATTATAAAGAAAAATTCGGTTTTAAATAGCTCCAAATTGATTTACTTCGAAGCTAAGGTGGTGATGGGTCGAAATAATCTCATAAAATAGAATTTAGACAAGTTTAGGTTCCCATTATAATCTTATCATTTAGATTTAACATTAAGTAAAATAATTTTACTTTTTCCGTGTCTTCTTGTGTTCTTATACTACAAGGTTACTAAACTTACTATAAGCAGCCAAACGAACCCCAAGTTGTTTATTATTAATATATATAACCTTACCTAAGTTATTTGTCCGAACCATAGATTTTTAGTAATAAGATAACAATTACTAATATAATATTTGTTTTAAAAACTATTTTATGTCAATTTTGACACTATTTAGTAATTAATTTCTGTGAAAATTATAACAGAGTGATTAGTTCTAACAAAGTTAATTAAATAAATACTAACATGTAATATTAACCTAGAAAATTAGTGTAATTCATAAAAAGCCTCAAATTATATTTATTTGGGTATTTATAATATCAATTATTCTAATTTTTCACAATTATGGTAATTACTGCAACATCATTGTGTCATAAATAAATAAATATATTTAATGTTTAAAAATTATAAATAAAATATAATTATGTAGGAAATTGTATTATATTTCTAATGAATATTTAAAATCAAATTTATCTTATGTATAACCCTATATTAAAAATGTTTTAGTAAATAAACTTTGATTTTAACTCTTTTAACTCTTCTTTGAATTAAATAATAATAAATGTCCTAATCTAATCCAAGTGGGCCTAAATGGTCATATTTTATTCCTAAGGTTGTTTTTGGTCGAATTACACTTATCCAATAGAACTAGGACATGTGTTAGGGTAATAATAATATCATTTTTACCCTTAATTACCCTATTTACTTTTAACCGTGGTAAAAAAAGTAAAAAGTTACTATTCACCAAAAATTATTTTCATCTCATTGAACCACATTTTACTTACTGACATCAACCGTGTCTCTCGGATTTTTGAAATTCCACTCATAAAAGCGGTAAAATTATGTTTTATGAAAAATTTATTTATTTTAACTACCACTTAGTGGTTTCACTATTCATCAAAAAAATGAAAGTTTCCATAAAAATACAAAAAATTAGGCCTAAGCTCTATTTGATATTATGAATTCAAAAATGATGTCTATTTTACCAAATTCAAAACATATCAGTTGTATTAATTAATTTAAAACTTAATTCCCGTCGTCAAAACAAATAGCGTGTTCTTAAGAGATAATAACTATCAAAAGATTGACATTTGTTTATGTCTGGTTTAAATGTGAAATTACATCAAATGACCAACATTGTATTAAATTGTAAAAATATATTCTAAATATACTTTAAAACCACTCAAATTAATAATTTATCATGATTAATTATTTCTATTAAAAAGGTTGTTTTTTTATTAAAATTTAGTAATTTTCACTATTCATCAGAAAATGAAAGTTTGCCGAAAAGTACCAAAATTTCACCATAAGCTAATTTCGATATTCAGAATCCAAAAATGAAGTCCATTTTGAAAAATAAAATTTACAAAATTCCAAAAAGTGGTTATTACTATTCATAACGTCTAGTTTTAATAATATTTTAATAGCATATCATTGTTTAGTGAAACTCGGTATTGCGTACTACACACGCTATTGAGGAAGGTCTCGATTGTGTGTAATGCAAGGCAAGTCAATGATGCGTGTTGTGCCAGCTTCTTTTGGTGTAGCGTACAACACAAGACATTAATGAAATTAAAAAGAATATTTTTCATAAAATATCAGGGTGTTACATTCTACCCCCCTTAAAATGAATTTCTCCCTCGAAATTCGTCGGGGTTATAAATGGTTTACTACTCAAAATATTCTTTAATAGAAACCCACATCGTAAAAAGGAATACCAAAAATTGGCTTTAAAAACTAAATTATGAAACGTAACGGTTACCCAAATTAACTAATCACTGGGTTTCCACATAGGAGAACATAGGTGAAAATATGGATATGGAAGAGAAATCTAACCGTCATGTTCTGATGGAGAGTGGTAGAGAACATGACTATGAAAAATCCAACAATCACAAGGCCATAAATTTGTGATGATCTCAGGTACCATCTAATTCATCAGATATAAGGGCACTAGGACAACATTTTTGGTTTTCAAGATCATTTCCCTAAAGTTGAATAATTTGAATTAGAATAAATACTTACTTTATTTTGGTACAATCTCACTGTTGTTCGTGCTTTGAACAATTTACACTTCATCTCTTAAATAAATGAAGTTTAATTTGTTATTCGTGAAGTGTTAACAGATCATGTGATAGAATGATGGGTCATTCCATTTTTTTCAAACAAAATGTTAGCAAAAGTTATCAAATATACATAAGTCAATCTATGGTGAGGTTAATTGTATAAGATTCCAAAAATGAACTTATACTTTATATATCATACCGCGTAATAAAATAAAACTAGTTTCTACTAACCAGTGACTTCCTGTAGGCCAGTGGTAGGCGATAGAGGCCAGTCGCACTTCGGTTGTGGGTTCGATTCCCACAACCTTGTCTGACGTGATGGGCTTCCACCCGTCCTGCAGGTTGTCCTTTTTCTAAAGCTATATTACTATAACATCCCATCAATAATATCGAAAAAAGTTCTATCCTAAAATAATACTATCTTATGTCCAACATAATCCATTCCAATCTTTAGGCTTATCTAAAATACTTCGGTCTAAGCTCATAGTATAAAGAAAATGATTACTTGAAATGTCATCAACCTAGCATGTGAATACCATCATTTATCCCCCATATATCTTGTTGGTCACATTCCAGTTATGTGAATAACTTAATCATGTATTCTCTTGAAAAATGAATACCCATTAAACCTTAGTGAAAAAATGAATGCAGTTAAAAGTTAACACTCTCCACATACCAAAATCCTCAAAATTCTATACACTCAAACCACGATATCACTTAGTCCTTATATCAATCATGAGCTCATGAATACGGTCAAACATTTCATTTTCTCGTTTTCCCTCCATTATGCACATATCATCTTTTTTTTCCAAAAATGTCTCAATCACATTCCATGGTTACTAGTCCCATTGAAAACCACAATATACCAATACATAAATATTCCAATATTCCACGATACTATATACAACATTATTTTGGAATCCAATTACATAAACACTTAATCATTCCACCACATCATTGTCATATTCAACATCGCCAATAGTGATCGCATGTGACTTCCCTTTGTCCTTTGCCTTAAGTGGTTGCTCATGTCGATCATCACTAACCCTTGGATTAGGGCATTTATTAGCATAATGCCCCATTTCCTTGCACTTGAAGCATTGAAGTGTTGGTGGTGCGTTCTCTGTAGCCTTTTCTTTATTCACATCATTAGAAACCCTTTTTCCATTACTTCGACACTCAGATGCTCGATGACATTCTTTTCCACACTTAAAACATTTTCTAGTCCCTTTAAGACAATATCCACCATGCTTCTTTCAACACTTTGAGCATAAGAAAACATTCATCTTCTTTTCACCATTATTCTGAGATTTCTCCTTGAACTCCATCTTTCGTTTCTTGTCAAAACTATGAGATGGATAAGTAACACCAACTTCCATTTTTACCTTGATAGCACAATGCACAATTTCTTCATAGCTACTGAAGTCTCTTATAGCTAATGCCCGTTGAAGATTTGGTTTTAAGCCACTGAAGAATCGATTAACTTTGCTTTCAGGTTGGATGATAAATCTAGATGCATACCTTGCAAGCCTTGTAAAATTCGCTTCGTATATACCAACAGATTCATCATCCTTTTTCTTTAGTTCAAGAAACTCCTTCTCCATCTTTGTTCGAAGAATACGAGGGAAGTACTTATTGAAAAATAAGTTCTTGAACTCGTCCCATTCCATGGACTCAATTTGATCTCTTGGCCTCGTATTCTTGATAAGATTCCACCATTGATCAGCATCACCTTCCAAACGATACACTACTAAGATGACTTTTTCATGTTCAGAAAATTGAAGAACTGAAAATATCTTTTCAGTAGTACTAATCCATTGTTCAGCAACAAGTGGATCAGAAGACCCATTGAAAGAAGGTGGACATTGCCTCATGAAGGACTCAATAGAATATTGTTCCCTTCTCTGCTCATTTGGTAGTCCAGAATGATTCATAGCTTGTGTAAGTATAGAAATAATTTTTTGCACTCCATCTCCCATAACATTTATTTGTTCAGGAGGAAAATCATTGCATTGTCCATTACATTGATCAACACGGTTCCTTCGGGTTCCAGCCATCGTCTAAAATCCAAAAAGAATAGTGTGAGAGGTAAAAATCATAATAAATGGGGTGTAACTTCAAGATCTAACATCTTTGGTTTAATCTAATATCGTTACCATATTTCTAGGACTATATCCTATACATATAATTATCCTTAGGGACATCCCTAGACATACCTTAGAAATATCTCTAGGGATCTCACTAAAGTTCTCGCATCCCAGTATCCAAAGGTTGACTAAACCTTTCTCTGATACCAACTGTAGAGACCCAAAGCCTGATGTTCATGGACATTACATTACTTTTGCGGAATACTTAGTACATAACAAAAACACACACACAAGGACCGTAATAGTTTAGTGTCTTTGGAAACTCGGAATATAATCTTCTAATCGTGGTGAAAGATCTTCAACATCTCCCATAAAGATCTTCCTTTTTTTTCTACCTAAAACCTTTCTTTATATCCTGGGGAAAAGAAAACATAAAAGGTTGAGCTTAAATGCTCAGTAAGGGTAAACAAAAGAAATATCAATCACATCATATTCATAAGAATATAACATGTTAGAAATCTTAACCTGGAAAACAGATCATAATATAATAACATGGGATAAATCATAGTAGTGAAATGTAATCCCAATAATCATAACTTAAAACATAAAACATTTTGGCATACACACATAATCATAGAGAATAATTTCTTGTTAGTCAAGACTCATTTCCAAGACTATCTTAGTGGAAAAAGTCCATTTCTGAACCGAGTTCATTCCTCATTTCAGTCCTGTTTTCACTGAACCGGTTTAACCTGCCGTTCCAGCCATGTCTATATCATGAGATATAAAATCTTTACCCAATTCACTGGAGGGAGATATAGGTCCCACCCATCTCATAATGATACCATTCTTATGTGTGCTACAAAATCAGAAACCATAAATCATAGCATAACCCATGTAATAAAAATGGGAATCTTAAACATCGTAACATCATAAAAAAATTCATATAAGATAAAGGAATTCATAAAAATATAATTCCATCACAACATAATCAAATCAATGTAATAATAGGGATAGAAACAGAACCCTTTATTATCTTAGATGGAAAATAATTTTGATAAAACACTTGAACTCCATTCTTGAGGAAAATATCCTTTCTACTTCAAAAACATTTTTCCTTTCTTAACATGTCATACAATTTTAAACTAAAAGAAGTTTATTAAAAATAAACTTGAAAACTTGTAAAGGAAGATTTTTGGAAATAATATTTTAAAAATCCATTCATGCCGTATAAGTTAAAAAAAAACATTCTTCGTACTTTTGTCGGAAAAGTCAAAAAGTACCTCGTACGAAAAATGACAAAATATTCCTTTCATATCCTTTACTAAAAACTCACCTAAGGGTAAAATTGGATTTAAAAAATTGTAGGTGGCTGGAAATAATATTATATATTGAGGAAAAATGGATTTGGATGATAAAATACACCCCAGTAAATGCCAAAGTATAAACAATCTCGGATAAAAATGAGATTGTGATATTTCCATTACCTTAGGTACGACTTGCTTTGTAAGTGTCCGAAACTCCTGTATAATGATTTAAATAATGTAATTGACTTATTCCCTAATCATACTCATTGTTATGATATCATATATGGTTCACTTATGACTTTATATTACCCGTTCTTTTGTAAATTCCATGTTAAAGAGCATTTTGGGTAAAATCGTTTCATTTTTTATCCGTGTTTTGACTTGTAATTATTCATATTATTACTTAGATCATGATTACTTAATTCCAGAATATAAAACAAGATTTATATATAATATATATTCAGAATATACATATATATAATAGATTAGTTAATGGAAAGAAATACACTGTTCATGGAGACGGTAGGCCGTACGTACGCATGAACGCTCTTTTCGTTTCTTTATTGAGTTGAATGGAATTAAGTTGATGACATACATATATATACACATAAATCCAGTATCATTATTATGTCATATATTTCATGATTACTTATTATATATACTTTATAATAATTCATGAATGGTTAATGTGGAGAATGTATCGCATCGCGTCGTGGAGACGGTAGTCCGTACGTACGCACGAGCGATGATATCGTTCTCATGATCGTGGAATTGTATTGGAGTGTATGTATAATATATCAGAATAAATATCACTTTAAAATAATCATATATAGCTATTATGTACACCATTATACCCATCCAAGTAAGGTGGTGGTGGAAAATAGATTACACCACGGCGTGGAGACGGTATTCCGTACCTATGCACGCGCGGTGATTTCGTTTTCCGTAGGATGGATAGATGGTAAAATAGGGTTGTTTCATACTTATAATAACATATCAGTATATGAGTGATACTGATGTTATTACTTCATAATGAAACAACCTAAGAAGAAGAAGTGAAAGAAGAAATAAAGTTGAAAGAATCGGTAACAAACATTACCTCTTCTTTGAAGCGCCTCTTTGAGATCTCCTTTTAGGGCACTAAAATTGGTATTTGAGGAAGACCAGAACCTCTATTATGTTTCTATGGAAGTGGAGAATGGAATTTTTCAGGGGTTTGCCGAGCTTGAAGGCTCAAAGTGGTGTGAGGAAGAGAGGGAGGAGGTGCCCTTTTATAAGGGAGGAGAGGGGCTCCTTTGGAAAAACTAAAAATAATATTTTATTATAAAGACAAATTCGGTTTTATATAGCACCAAATTGATTTATTTAGAAGCTAAGGTGGGGATGGGTCGAAATAATCTCATCCAATAGAATTTATACAAGTTTAGGTTCCTATTTTAACCTTATCATTTAGATTTAACATTAAGTAAAATAATTTTACTTTTACAGTGTCTTCTTGTGTTCTTATACTATAAGGTTAATAAACTTACTATAAGCATCCAAACGAACCCCAAGTTGTTTATTATTAATATATATAACTTTATCTAAGCCATTTGGCGGAACCTTATATTTTGAGTAATAAAATAAAAATTACTAATATAATATTCCTTTTAAAAACTATTTTATATCAATTTTGACACTATTTAGTAATTGATTTTTGTGAAAATCATAACAGAATTATTAGTTCGAAAAAAGTTAATTAAATCAATACTAACATGTCATATTAACCTATAAAATTAGTGGAATTCATAAAACGTCTCAAATTATATTTATTTGGGTATTTATAATATCAATTATTCTAATTTTTCACTATTATGGTAATTACTGCATCATCATTGTGTAATAAATAAATTAATTTATTTAATTTATAAAAATTATAAATAAAATATAATTATGTAGGAAATCTTATTAGCTCTCTAATTAATATTTACAATATAATTTATCTTATGTATAACCCTATATTAAAAATGTTGTAGCAAATAAACTTTGATTTTAACTCTTTTAACTCTTCTTTGAATTAAATAATAATAAAGGTCCTAATCTAATCTACGTGGGCCCAAATGGTCATATTTTATTCCTAAGGCTGTTTTTGGTCAAATTACACTTATCCAATAGAATTAGGAAATGTGTTAGGGTAATAATAATGTCATTTTTACCCTTAATTACCCTATTTACTTTTAACTGTGGTAAAAAAAGTAAAAAGTTACAATTCACCAAAAACTATTTTCATCTCATTGAACCACATTTTACTTACTGACATCAACCGTGTCTCTTGGATTTTTTAAATTCCACTCACAGAAGCGGTAAAATTAAGTTTTATGAAAAATTCATTTATTTAACTACCACTTAGTGGTTTCACTATTCATCAAAAAATGAAAGTTTCCAGAAAAATACCAAAAATTAGGCCTAAACTCTATTCAATATTATGAATTCAAAAATTATGTATATTTTAACAAATTAAAAACATATAAGTTGCATTAATTAATTTAAAAATTAATTCCCGTCGTGAAAACAAATACCGTGTTCTTAAGAGATAATAACTATCAAAAGATTGACATTTGTTTATGTCTGGTTTAAATGTGAAATTACATATAATGACCAACACTGTATTAAATTGTAAAAATATATTCTAAATATACTTTAAAACCACTCAATTTAATAATTTATCACTATTAATTATTTCGATTAAAAAGGTTGTTTTTAATTAAAATTTAGTAATTTTCACTATTCATTAGAAAATGAAAGTTAGCCGAAAAGTACCAAAATTTCACCCTAAGCTAATTTCGATATTACGAATCCAAAAATGAAGTCCATTTTGAAAAATAAAATTTACAAAATTTCAAAAAGTGGTTATTACTATTCATAACGGCTAGTTTTAATAATATTTTAATAGCATATCGTTGTTTAGTGAAACTCAGTATTGCGTACTACACACGCTATCGAGGAAGGTCGTGATTGCGTGTAATGCAAGGAAAGTCAAGGATGCGTGTTGTGCAAGCTTCTTTTGGTGTAGATACAACACAAGACATTAATGAAATTAAAAAGAATATTTGTCATAAAATCTCGGGGTGTTACATTCTACCCCCCTTAAAATGAATTTCACCCTCGAAATTCATCGAGGTTATAAATGGTTTACTACTCGAAATTTTCTTTAATAGAAACCCACATCGTAAAAAGGAATACCAAAACTTGGCTTTAAAAACTAAAGTATGAAACGTAACGGTTACCCAAATTAACTAATCACTGGGTTTCCACATAGGAGAACATAGGTGAAAATGTGGATATGGAAGAGAAATATAACCGTCATGTTCTGATGGAGAGTGGTAGAGAACATGGCTATGAAAAATCCAACAATCACAAAGCCATAAATTTGTGAAGATCTAGGGTACCATCTAATTAATCAGACATAAGGGCACTAGGACAACATTTTTGGTTTTCAAGATCACTTCCCTAAAGTTGAATAATTTGAATTATAATAAATACTTACTTTATTTTGTTACAATATCGCTGTTGTTCGTGCTTTGAACAATTTCCACTTCATCTCTTAAAGAAATGAAGTTGAATTTGTTATTCATGAAGTGTTAACAGATCATGTGATAGAATGATGGGTCATTCCATCTGTTTCAAACAAAATGTTAGCAAAAGTTATCAAATATACATAAGTCCATCTATGGTGAGGTTAATTGTATACGATTCCAAAAATGAACTTATACTTCATATATCATACCACATAATAAAATAAAACTAGTTTCTACTAACCAGGGACTTCCTGTCGGCCAATGGTAGGCGATAAAGGCCAGTCGCACTTCAGTTGTTGGTTCGACTCTCACAGCCTTGTTCGACGCGATGGGCTGTCGCCCGTCCTGCAGATTATCCTTTTTCTAAAGATATATTACTATAACATCCCATCAATAATATCGAAAAAAGTTCTATCCTGAAACAATACTAACTTATGTCCAACATAATACATTCCAATCTTTAGGCTTATCTAAAATACTTTGGTCTAAGCGCATAGAATAAAGAAAACGATTACTTGAAATGTCATCAACCAAGCATGTGAATACCATCATTTATCCCCCATATATCTTGTTGGTAACATTCCAGTTATGTGAATAACTGAATCATGTATTCTATTGAAAAATGAATACCCATTAAACCTTAGTGAAAACATGAATGCAGTTAAAAGTTAACAATTTCCACATACCAAAATCCTCAAAATTCTATATACTCAAACCATGATATCACTTAGTCCTTATATCAATCATGAGCTCATGGATACGGTCAAACATTTCATTTTATCATTTTCCCTTCATTATGCGCATATCATCTTTTTTTTTTCCAAAAAATATCTCAATCACATTCCATGGTTACCAGTACCATTGAAAACCATAATAGACCAATACATAAATATTACAATATTCCATGATACTATATACAACATTATTTTGGAATCCCATTATATAAACACTTAATCATTCCACCACATCGTTGTCATATTCAACATCGACAATAGTGATCGCATGTGACTTCCCTTTGTCCTTTGCCTTAAGTGGTTGCTCATGTCGATCATCACTAACCCTTGGATTAGGGCATTTATTAGCATAATGACCTATTTCCTTACACTTGAAGCATTGAAGTGTTGGTGGTGCGTTCTCTGCAGTCTTTTCTTTATTCACATCATTAGAAACCCTTTTTCCATTACTTCGACACTCTGGTGATCGATGACCTTCTTTCCCTCACTTAAAACATTTTCTAGTCCCTTTAAGACAATCTCCACCATGCTTCTTTCCACACTTTGAGCATAAGAAAAAATTCATCTTCTTTTCACCATTATTCTGAGATTTCTCCTTGAACTCCATCTTTCATTTCTTGTCAAAACTATGAGATGGATAAGTATCACCAACTTCCATTTATACCTTGATAGCACAACACACAATTTCTTCATAGCTACTGAAGTCTCTTATAGCTAATGCCCTTCGAAGACTTGGTTTTAAGCCACTGAAGAATCGATCAACTTTACTTTCTGGTTGGATGATAAATCCAGATGCATACCTTGCAAGCCTTGCAAAATTCGCTTCATATATACCAACAGATTCATCATCCTTTTGCTTTAGCTCAAGAAACTCCTTCTCCATGTTTGTTCAAAGAATACAAGGGAATTACTTATTGAAAAATAAGTTCTTGAACTCGTCCCATTCCATGGACTCAATTTCATCTCTTGGACTCGTATTCTTGATAAGATTCCACCATTGATCAGCATAACCTTCCAAACAATACACTGCTAAGATGACTTTATCATGTTCAGAACATTGAAGAACTGAAAATATCTTTTTAGTAGTACTGATCCATTGTTCAACAACAAGTGGATCAGAAGACCCACTGAAAGAAGGTGGACGTTGCCTCATGAAGGACTCAATAGAATATTGTTCCCTTCACTGCTCATTTGGTAGTCCAGAATGATTCATATCTTGTGTAAGTATAGCAATAAGATTTTTCACTCCATATCCCATAACATTTGTTTGTTCAGGAGGACAATCATTGCATTGTCCACTACATTGATCAACACGGTTCCTTCGGGTTCCATCCATCGTCTAAAATCCAAAAAGAATAGTTTGAGAGGTAAAAATCATAATAAAGGGGGAGTAACTTCAATATCTAACCTCTTTGGTTTAATCTAATATCGTTACCATAGTTCTAGAACTATATCCTATATGTATACTTATCCTTAGGGACAACCCTAGACATACCTTAGAAATATCTCTAGGGATCTCACTAAAGTTCTCGCATCCTAGTTTCCAAAGGTTGACTAAACCTTTCCTCTGATACCAACTGTAGAGACACAAATCCTGACGTTCATGGACATTACATTACTTTTTTCGGAATACTTAGTACAAAACAAAAACACACACACAAGGACCGTAATAGTTTAGTGTCTTTGGAAACTCGGAATATAATCTTCTAATCGTGGTGAAAGATCTTTAACATCTCTCATAAATATCTTCCTTTTTTTTCTACCTAAAACCTTTCTTTATATCCTGGGGAAAAGAAAACATAAAAGGGTGAGCTCAAATTCTCAGTAAGGGTAAACAAAAGAAATATCAATCACATCATATTCATAAGAACATAACATTTTAGAAATCTTAACCTGCAAAACAGATCATAATATCATAACATGGGATAAATCATAGTAGTGAAATGTAATCCCAATAATAATAACTTAAAACATGAAACTTTGTGGCATACACTCATAATCATAGAGAATTATTTCTTGTTAGTCAAGGCTCATTTCCAAGACTATCTTAGTGGACAAAGTCCATTTCTGAACCGAGTTCATTCCTCATTTCAGTCCTATTTTCACTGAACCAGTTTAACCTGCCATTCCAGCCATGTCTATCTCATGAGATATAAAATATTTACCCAATGAATTGGAGGGAGATATAGGTCCCACCCATCTCATAATTATACCATTCTTATGTGTTCCACAAAATCAGAAACCATACATCATAGCATAACCCATGTAATAAAAATGGGAATCTTAAACATCGTGACATCATAAAAAAATTCATATAAGATGAAGGAATTCATAAAAATATAATTCCATCACAATATAATAAAATCAATGTAATAATAGGGATAGAAACAGAACCCTTTATTATCTTAGATGAAAAATAATTTTGATAAAACACTTGAACTCCATTCTTGAGGAAAATATCCTTTCTACTTCAAAAACATTTTTCCTTTCTTAACATGTCATACAATATTAAAATAAAATAAGTTGATTAAAAATAAACTTGAAAACTTGTAAAGGAAGCTTCTTGGAAATAATGTTTTAAAAATTCATTCATGCCGTATAAGTTAAAAAAAACATTCTTCGTACTTTTGTTGGAAAAGTCAAAAAGTACCTCATACGAAAACGACAAAAGATTCCTTTCATATCCTTTACTAAAAACTCACCGAAGGGTAAAATTGGATTTAAAAAATTGTAGGTGTATGTAAATAATATTACATATTTATGAAACATGGATGTGGATGATAAAATACACCCTAGTAAATGCCAAAGTATAAACAATCTCAGATAAAAATGAGATTGTGATATTTCTCTTACCTTAGGTCCTATTTGCTTCGTAAGTGTCCGAACCTCCTATATAATGATTTAAATAATGTCATTTACTTATTCCTGAATCATAATAATTGTTATGAAATCATATATGGTTCACTTATGACTTTATATTACCCGTTCTTTTGTAAATTCCATGTTAAAGAGCGTTTTGGGTAAAATCGTTTCATTTTTCGTCCGTGTTTTGACTTGTAATTATTCATATGATTACTTAGATCATGATTACTTAATTCCAGAATATAAAACATGATTTATATATAATATATATTCATAATATACATATATATAATAGATTAGTAAATGGAAAGAAATACACTGTTCATGGAGACGGTAGGCCCTACGTACGCATGAACGCTATTTTTGTTTCCTTATTGAGTTGAATGGAATTAAGTAGATGACATACATATATATACACATAAATCCAGTATCATTATTATGTCATATATTTCATGATTACTTATTATATATACTTTATAATCATTCATGAATGGTTAACGTGGAGAATGTATCTCATCGCGTCATGGAGACGGTAGTCCGTACGTACGCACGAGCGATGATATCGTTCTCATGATCGTGGAATTGTATTGGAGTGTATGAATACTATATAAGAATCAATATCACTTTACAATAATCATATATAGTTATTATGTACACCATTATACCCATCCAAGTAAGGTGTTGGTGGAAAATAGATTACACCACGGCGTGGAGACAGTATTCCGTACGTACGCACGCGCGGTGATTTTTTTTCCGTAGGATGGATAGATGGTGAAATAGGGTTGTTTCATACTTATAATAAAATATCAGTATATGAGTGATACTGATGTTATTACATCATAATGAAAAAACCTAAGAAGAAGAAGTGGAAGAAGAAATAAAGTTGAAAGAATCGGTAAAGGACATTACCTCTTCTTTGAAGCGCCTCTTTGAGATCTCCTTTTAGGGAACTAAAATTGGTCTTTGAGGAAGACCAGACCCTCTAGGATGTTTCTATGGAAGTGGAGAATGGAATTTGGCAGGGGTTGGCCGAGCTTGAAGGCTCAAAGTGGTGTGAGGAAGAGAGGGAGGAGGTGCCCTTTTATAAGGGAGGAGAGGGGCTCCTTTGGAAAAACTAAAAATAATATTTTATTATAAAGACAAATTCGGTTTTAAATAGCTCCAAATTGATTTATTTCAAAGCTAAGGTGTGGATGGGTCGCAATAATCTCATACAATATAATTTAGACAAGTTTAGGTTCCTATTTTAACCTTATCATTTAGATTTAACATTATGTAAAATAATTTTACTTTTACCGTGTCTTCTTGTGTTCTTATACTATAAGGTTAATAAACTTACTATAAGCAGCAAAACGAACCCCAAGTTCTTTATTATTAATATATATTACCTTATCTAAGTCATTTTTCCGAACCTTAGATTTTTAGTAATAAAATAACAATTACTAATATAATATTTGTTTTAAAAACTATTTTATGTCAATTTTGACACTATTTAGTAATTGATTTTTGTGAAAATCATAAAAGAATTATTAGTTCTAAAAAAGTTAATTAAATAATTACTAACATGTCATAGTAACCTAGAAAATTATTTTAATTCATAAAAAGTCTCAAATTATATTTATTGGGGTATTTATAATATCAATTATTCTAATTTTTCACTATTATGGTAATTACTGCATCATCATTGTGTCATAAATAAATTAATTTATTTAATGTCTGAAAATTATAAATAAAATATTATTATTTAGTAAATCTTATTATATTTCTAATGAATATTTACAATCGAATTTATCTTATGTATAACACTATATTAAAAATGTTGTAGTAAATATTTGTTGATTTTAACTCTTTTAACTCTTCTTTGAATTAAATAATAATAAATGTCCTAATCTAATACAAGTGGGCCTAAATGGTCATATTTTATTCCTAATATTGTTTTTGGTCGAATTGAACTTATACAATAGAATTAGGGCATGCGTTAGGGTAATAATAATATCATTTTTACCCTTAATTACCCTATTCACTTTTAACCGTGGTAAAAAACGTAAAAAGTTACTATTCACCTAAAATTATTTTCATCTCATTGAACCAAATTTTACTTTCTGAAATCAAACGTGTCTCTCGGATTTTTGAAATTCCACTCGCAGAAGCGGTAAAATTAAGTTTTATGAAAAATTCATTTTTTTAACTACCACTTAGTGGTTTCACTATTCATCAAAAAATGAAAGTTTCCAGAAAAATACCAAAAATTAGGCCTAAGATATATTTGATATTATGAATTCAAAAATTATGTCTATTTTACCAAATTCAAAACATATCAGTTGCATTAATTAATTTAAAAATTAATTCCCGTCGTCAAAACCAATAGCGTGTTCTTAAGAGATAATAACTATCAAAAGATTGACATTTGTTTATGTCTGGTTTAAATATGAAATTACATCCAATGACCAACATTGTATTAAATTGTAAAAATATATTCTAAATATACTTTAAAACCAATAAAATTAATAATTTATCACTATTAATTATTTCAATTAAAAAGGTTGTTTTTAATTAAAATTTAGTAATTTTCACTATTCATCAGAAAATGAAAGTTAGCCGAAAAGTACGAAAATTTCACCCTAAGCTAATTTTGATATTCCGAATCCAAAAATGAAGTCCATTTTAAAAAATAAAATTTAAAAAATTTCAAAAAGTGGTTATTACTATTCATAACGGCTAGTTTTAATAACATTTTAATAGCATATCGTTGTTTAGTGAAACTTGGTATTGCGTACTACACACGCTATCGAGGAAGGTCGCGATTGCGTGTAATGAAAGGAAAGTCAAGGATGCATGTTGTGCAAGCTTCTTTTGGTGTAGCGTACAACACAAGACATTAATGAAATTAAAAAGAATATTTTTTATAAAATCTCGGGGTGTTACAGTTATTCCAATTTAATATTACTGATCTTATAGCATGAAAGTGGACATTGAAAAATTTGGGTAACAAATGAAAGGCTTTTAAAAGGAGATTATGGAAAAAATTCAATGCCACTTCATTGAGAATCCAACAGCTATATGATAAGGTACCCAAAGGGGTACCTAGAGAGAAATGGAAGGAATTTTTTGATAGTCATCATCATAAGAAGAATATGGTACTGAAATATATATTATTATATTAATATCATTTTACATATATACATGCATATGATAAGGATGTGATAATAAATATGATAATATTAAATTAAATGTTATTTATTTCTGGATGTTTTATGAAAAAATTCATCAAGTCGAGATAAAAAAATCATCCCTCACATTTCTAGGTCAAAGTATTTTTATATGAATAGATCAAATCTAGTAATATTTTCATTAGTTTACATATTTATATAATACATTTTCTATTTGATATATTATATTTTTGATTTATCATTGTTTAATGCATTCAATGAATTTAGGAAACCAAGCCTCCTGAAAAAAACTGTGGTTTGATGTTCTTACAAAATCTTATGGGTGTTATGTTAATGAGCCTACCAAAGAAGTTGGGGTAAATATTACATTTTCATTGAAATAACTTCTTTCTAGTTGTCACTTTGTTAATATGTATTGCTTCAAATATGACTTATATTTGATTTATAGGTAAAAATAAAAGAACTATGGGATGCCAATCCCATTAAGTCCTTCTCATTTTCCTAGGATGATCCAGTTGGTCATGTATTTTGGAAGGAATATCCTGATCGAATACGCTGGATGAGTTTGGGACCATTACTATATATGGTCTTTGGTAGGCCCCCATGTATTACAATATCATCTACTTCTAATTTTAGTTACTTCATACCTCGAGATGATCAGAGGGAGTTTGTTTCCATGAAAAGTAAAATTTAGGAACATGGGACACAGATAAAGATATAGGTGGATAATATAATGATTCAAGATGAAAAGGTTGTAGCTCTATAGAAATAGTTGGATGAATTATATCAGAATATGAATGGATCTATCTCTAGTGATATTAAATCTATGGATGGTAGCGAGAAGGTAAATTACATAACATCAAAATTATTTTTTTAATTAACTTTTAATTGTTTTTAAGTTTAAATTTAAATATACAACACTATTTAATTTTCCACATAATTGTCATGCAGGTTTCGATAGTAGGAATTTTAGATGGAGATGGAGAGTCTATTTATGAAAGTTCATCAGGTAGTGATTAGGGTTCACATTGGATTCAAAGATGATGTGTAACTAAACTTCTGATAGACTAACACTCATATGGTGATTCCACTTGAGCATGGTGTAACTCAACTAGATTATTTGGGCTTCCTCTTTTTTATTCTATGAAAGTTCATATGGGATAATTGATAATCTTTCATCATGGTCTTTATTTAATTCTATTAAGGTTAGTTTACTTTATAAATTTCTATGTATTTGGATGAAATATATTTTTGATTTCTTATAGAATATATAGAACATAGTTCTCCAATGTTCTTAAGTTAAGTTTGTAGTGTTGGTATAATGGATTTTATTTTCTTCATGATTTATAGTGATTATTTATTAGGTTCCATTGGCCAGGAATTTTGGTCAGTTTATTCTTAAGTACTTATTTGAGATCATTGGATTGATAAAGCTTGCATAAAGTTTTGGTAGGTGGTGTTGACTCACTGAGTGATTATTTAGTTAATCCTATATGATTCCAACCTTTAGTTTTCATAAAGTAATAATGAAACCTATTTCTATTTTAAATATATAAATGAATGAGTTTTAAAGATATTTTTATATAATGAGTTATATGTTTTGAAAGTTGCTTATTTGGGACTATGTGTAAAAACACATCCTTTTTTTATTGTATTGTAAAATCTCATCAAACAACATTATTCTTAGAGAAGCCTTTACAAGTATGGATCCATGTTGATGAGTTTACTTTAACATGTGAGTTAAATAGTTCGATATTAATCCATAAAACCAAATCCTATAATTTTAGTGGATATAAATTTTTTCCTTGGTGACTATTATAAGTTGAAATGGGAATAATTGAAATAACATTAGTCTTATACCAAATTTAGGGTTGTTTTTAACCTTTAAGTCATTCCTTATCCTAAACCTAAGTGGTTTGTTGAATTCTAAACTCACGTATACTTCTATGAGTCCCATATATATTCAATATTGGGAACCACTTATTCCAAATAAACATGAATGACCTATAAGTCAATGGGTGATGTGGTGGATGGGTTTATAAGGTGGGAAGAATTAATTCAACACAATGATCCCAATGGTCATAATAATTCACCTAAACCTACAACTTGATAACCTATATGGTTTTTATAGGAGTTTAAAGTTTTTAATTTTTTATGGAAAACTATATTTTGAAATTACTATCTTTATTAGATTCGTATGTTCCTTCTTCTCTTTAATTTCAATTTTTCAACAAAAAAATGTTTTCATTGGAAATCTCTTTTATCCCTTTTTGAAACTTAATTTCTTAAATAAAATTTAGTTCATATAATGTTTCACTTATAAAACTTTTAATGTGAGACTTTGAAACTATGGTGGTAATAAGTAACTTTTCACCAGCATGTGCCTCTGAAATAATTTATGTTATGCCCATGTGGTTTTGAGCATTACCACTAGTATGTATTTGTTAAATACCATGTCTAGGTTGTGTAAACCTTATTGTAATTTTGTTAATTAATTCACTACTTCCTTCATTGATGTATTCCTAGGATGTCTTAGAAATTGAATAGACACTTGAATGTTTTTCCTTTCTTACATGTTGTAATGTATTCCAATATTAGTCTATTAATTTTTACATGAAAGTTAACCATGTTGGTTACCTTTATTCTTATATGATCTCATAGTTGGGTGTGGTGAACATAGATATGATTTGAAACATATTTTTTCTTTATTGTACTAGGCATGTTGTTACTTTATTATAATGTGAATATTGGTTGAAATAGTTCTTAACATTTCTTTAAGCATGTCTACAGTTTTTTTATAGATTTATTATTGCTTTGATAGTCAGCATATATAATGCTTAGGTACTAAATTTTGTTATTATATACATCATGATTAGTTTCACTATCCATTATCATATAGATTGATGGTGTGGGATGGGCTTGAAACACCTTAAATCTATATAATTAAGATGGGACCCAATATTTCCATAACCCATTATACCTATTCCTCTTTTCCCTAGGTTAGGTAGCAAGAATTCCCTTATTTTCTTGGACTATTTTTCATACCTAAAATGGCTCACTAGGACACTTAATTATTTTAACAAATATATTTGAATGAGTGGGTGAATATGTGTACATGTGTGGGTTACTTAAAGGTACTCACATTTCCTCCCATAGGGATTTTCCTAAGATTATCATCTCTGATTCTAATTCGAGCCTCAATACAGATAATACATGTAAGTATAATCCCTATATAGAGGGTTATAACCTATATCTAGTATTGATATTTGAATTTCATTATTTTTAACCCACTATTATAAATTTTATGCTCATTTCCAAACTGATTTATTATATATGTATCGAATATTGTTTGGTTGTTCTGGGGCTACATATTCTATAGTTGTTTTTCAAAAATCCATTTATAGTGGACGTTTAAACTACTAATATATATTCCAAATTATTTTTTAGAGGTAGTTTAAACACCACTATTTAAGGTTGAAATTTGCTCAGTGATGATTTTTTGGTTTTATAAGCGGTTTCCCATGCTAAAACATGCAAAGGATATTACAGCGGTTTAAACCGCCACTATATCCTCATCATTTTTTGGCATGGGAAACCACCGCTAAAACAAAAACAAACACAAATAAATATATTCTATGAGATGGTTCCAAGAAAAAATCGCTAAATGGATAAAATCGACGCAAGTTAGATGCCTATTACAACTTTAGTATTGTTTTTTCCAAATTTTCATAGAACCATATGGAGGTGGTTTAAACCACATCCTAGTTAAAAAAACACCACCGCTATCATGTGATTTTTTTGTAGTATTTATAAACCTAATCCAGTGGTGGTTATAGTTTTTGATATCACTTTGGTGAAAGAGGTTGAGTTTGATGAAAAAAATTCATCCAAGTATGGGTTTTATTTGACGAATTTGTGTGTATTTTCATGACTGATATTTTATATTCACTTTATATGAGGTTAATATTGGGTGGGGAATCTTGGTTTGATTATCATAATCACGTTGGTGAGTGACCAAGTGTTTGAGACTTTTATTCTTTGGAGTAACTTAATAATGTAAATAGTGAAAAGATATTTTGTTATAAGTAGTCTCAAGAGTAAGAATCTATGTTTTAATAAGAATAGTCTAGTGAGAAACAAAATAGTGTATATCAGTGGAAAAAAGAAATAAAGAGTGATGTTGGTATTTTGGGGAGTTCATGAATGCCACTTGAAGTGGGGAATTATAGTGTGGTTAGTTGAAATAATTAGTATCATGAAGAATTGGTTTGTGAGGTTTTTAATTATAGAAATAGGAAAAATTTACTATAAATTTAGTATTGGAATTTTCGATTATTCAATAGGGTAGTGATGTGGTTTGGGTAGAAGTTGACCAAAATAAAATAGTGGCTCACATTATATCGGTAAGAGAGACCTTATTGGTGGGTAATATTAGAAATATTTATGTCTAGGAATTTATAAACCTAAATGGGGTCTCTTAGGCGTTTGTTTATGATCGAGATGATAATTCACATTGTACTTCTGGTAGTGGAAGTGCAAAGAATTAGGTTCAAAGTTTTATTTGTTAAATAATTATCATTTATATATCTTAATATAGTCCAAGTGGGAAATACAAATTTTTTAAGGATATTCTAGGAGTGTGTGTCCTAGTTATCCAATGGTTGTTGGGATAACTACTTTGATTAGAGCTGTCTAGCTCTATATTAGATGGAGGTTAGTGAGTTAGTGTTGTTCAAAAAGAGTTTGATACAATATAACATAGATAATTTTCAATTGATTAGGGTTTTGATAAAGTCATCCTGAAGTAGGGAGAGGTTATATGAAATCTTTTGATTAGAGATTGTATGACCGTGAATTATTTCAGGTGGTGGTACCGTGATTCATTCCTTTATTCATGGTTTGAATCCATTTTATCACAAGATACAAGGGTTGAATTATATGAAACCTAATTAAAGACCCAATTAGAAAATATGTAATTAAGTATATGAATGATGTTTGAGTCATGAATTATGGGCATGAGTGTGACCAGATGTGTGGGGTCATCAATAAGAGGTTGATCTTATGGATAACATGTTCCTTGAGGATTGTCGAATATTTGTTTATAATCATATTAGAAAGGATATCTACCATAATAAAATAAATTGGTTTAGGTGTGATAGCATCATGACTGTAACAAAGGGGTGTCCTGGGAGCAGGAATTAGATATGAGTGGTGAGAGTCTAGTGTTGTTTTCTAGAGAGGCCCAATAACATTCTTGAATGATTCTTGAGGTTTAAATACTATATAAAGGGTATATTGTAAAACCCTAGACTTATTCCAAGGTAAAAAATAGTTTAATTATTATAAAATGTGTGTATTTTAAATAGTGTAAACATTTTGGGTTCATGGATGGTTTTTATGGGTTTTGTTACATGATTTAGGGGGTGAAATAATGGTTCATGACATGATTCAGGGGGTAAATCATATAGAGAATCATGGTTTGAGATTTTTCTCGAGTGTTTTGGTTATGTTTACATTTCACAGAATGTAATTTGAGAGAATAAGTAAGAGTTTTGGGTACAGAGGCCTAGTTTTTCAAGAGATACCCTGAATAATATTTCTTAGGGATGATAATTCCATAGAGGGGGTGTTTTTAATGCCCCTCAAATATTTAAAGGTATTTTTCTGTTTTGATTTTGACTTTGAAAGGAGTTTCAGATTCATTTGTTCTATTAGAGATTTCATGAATTTTTATAATTGAATTTTGAGCGAATGTGTGGGACTTAAAGTTATTAGGGAGAAATTTCTGGACATTCACAACATTAAACAATGCGCCATTACATGAAAAATCATGGATATTCCACATGGTGTACAAACATAAACATTAAAGGTGTTAAATTGAGTTCTACATCATTAAATTATTGGGGGGAGTGTTTTAGGTATTTTAAAATAGAGTGTCTACTTTTTTAACCCCTTATTTTATACCCTCGACCTCCCATCATGTTGTTAGATTAATTTTACCTTCCGTTCCTAGCCTTTGTTTATTGGCATATTGAAGCATTGTTTATTGAAATTGATTACCCTCAATATATATAATCCCCTTCATACCCTAAATGTGTTTTTTAATATCTATTTATTATTTTAATTATTTTAAACCCTAAAATGATGTTGATGGAATTTTATTATGGGGTCTTGGATCTAAGAGTTTGATTTAGTTACTGGTTATTTGTGTTTAAGATCCTTTTTTTCTCAATGTAGTTTGTTCTAATGATTTTTTCTCAAACTATCACCATTTATATTGGGATTAGGGTGTGCGGTTACACTAGTACGTTGTAAATTTTATGTAAAATTTTAAATTAATGTTGGGTATCTTAACTCATGAAATTGAAACTCTCCAATGGTCATGAAGAATCCATTGCTGAGAAGACTATATCTTGGGCCATCAATTTGGTGTTCATGATCTTGATAGTACTTGGGGGAAATTTGTAAACAGAAACCATGTGGGTGCTCAAAATTATGTTGTTTGATAATGAATAAACAATTAAGGATTCCTAAAATATATTCTCGGATCCCATTTAAATGTTAACTACAAGATACCTATTGATATGAACATATGTAATTATTAATTTATTTGATTTCATAGAGAAAATGTTACAACTGATTTAGACTACCTTGGATTTGATCCATGTGGTCAGGATGGATATTGATTTTGGATCCCATGGGTTTAGAGTTAGCATGAATATTGATTTGGGGTTCCGGGGTTTTGAGATAGGATAACTATAATTTAAGGTGTCCATGGGCTTAGGGATGGGATGCCGATTGACTTCAGATTTTGGGGGTCATATTTAAAAAGTATTATGTTTTGGGATACTAGGGGTTGGGTCCTTGATGACTACTAATTTATCCTTACATGGGTTTATAGAAATGATGACTATTAGTTTGGATTGAAATGTGTTAGATCTAAGTTAACCATTTATTTGGGCTACCATGGATTTGGAGTTGATATGACTACTGATTTGGGATTCCTTCCATTCATTTCATGTAAGCTCAGATAACTACATATTTTTGATTAACTGGACATGTTTCTTAGACCCACTTGTGACTTAGTGGATACTATATACAATGAAATTTTTCATGCGAAAAAATATGTAAGTTCAACACTAGAAATTACCTTTGAACCTAAAGGACTACAATTATAATTTTTTTCTATATTTTATTCATTTTATTATAAACATATGGATATAATTATTTTCTCATACTATATATGATTTATAGGTTTTTGGTGGTGGAATACTGAGTTATACCCAAACCCTATTTAGGTTGTTGTTTGGTACCTGAGAAGACCTCATGTTTGAAGGATAATATTATGTAAAGTGCCCTAAGATAGATGTTTTATTTGTATGAGACTACTAAGATGGAAGTTTGGATTTGGGAATTTGGAAGGGATTTGGAGCCATTTGTGGGGGTGTTTTCTCATGTCTATCTTTCGTCCTTTTGGATCTTATTTTATCTAACCAGCTTTTAGTTTTCACAATATCATTTGATATATCATGGGTTATATTTGATTACATATTAGAAAATTATTAGAATTCATTTCAGTACTTTATTACGATGATTTATATGATTGATATTAGATTTTAATGTTTTTTCCTATGATATATAAGTAAAATCTCAAAATTGTACAACTATATACCCAAAATTATAGTTTAATCCTCTAGAATATAGGGAGGTGTTCTTTGGATCACATATATATCTCCAATCAGGAATCTATTATTAGTCATGGACCATTCAATGTTACATTCATTCTAATAACTTCATTCATGAAGTGATAAGATGTTTTACTTTTTATATTTATATATATTCCCACCCTTCCATTAAAGAATTTGTTTTGAATTTTTAGTTTTATTTTTAAATGATATTCTAGGTCTCTTATCTTTTTAATCAATAGCTTCTTCTTTTCTTTATATTGAGTATTTTACTATAAACTATACAATAGCTCGACACTTGAATCATTTCAAAAGATCATTTCCATTTTAGTTTTGTTCACCCTTCTAATATTTATATGGAAAAGTGACATAGTATCATATAAATTATCATTTACCTCTTATTATTAGTTATAATAATCAGATCCAACATGTTTTCCTTTCTTCATACCTTTACCCTTCTTATAGATCTTAAAATAAATCTGTTTTTTTTCTTTTTTTATTCATTATAGCATTATCCATCCACATCTCCGAAGATATGATAATACCATGTAAGTAAATAATATGTATATTTATCTACTAAATTAGAAACCTTTATTTCAAAATTTTTAGGTATAATATATATGATCTTATTCACTATAGTTTATTCTTCAAAATTTTCACTAAATACCCTGACAATGCATAAAATATTGTTAACTCTTGTGAATAGTACATCAACATATTCATCATTACTCATTTTTAGATATTCATACATAAATATTCATATCTATAAATTTATATTATTTGATTTATTGTTCACACCATGTATATTTTCAAGCTTATCCTAAATACCAATATCCATGTGAATTTAAATCACTTTCAAAAATTAGATATTTGAAAAAGAAGATAATAAATATGTTCTAGAATTTATATAGTAGTTTAAATTCATCTAATCTAATATTTTCATAGAATCACATTCAAAATGAGGGGTAGAACCATAAGTAGTAGCTTCTGGGATATCATAAGTGATATCAAATAGTTACATGAATATCTTTTCCTTTTAAACATGTTAATTATTCCCACAAAATGTGTAAAGGCATAAAATATTTTACAAGGTTCACTACTCAATAAGAGTATCAAGTCCTTGGCATGATATGAAAACAACCAAGATCTCCTAGTACACTAAAAAATACTACGAGTTAAAAAATAATGGGATAAAATTAAACATGAGAGACACTACAGTCTCTTGATGGTGTAATTTCATCCCACATAATAATGGTAGTTTAGAGAGTTTCCTGACAGAAATGGGAATCTCATGGATTTAGACTTTGAGTTTGTCTTTATTGTTTGGTTTCCTTATTCTCGACTCACATAAGATAAATTAATTTTTTCTTCCTTCTTAAATCCCTCAAGTATTATAATTAAATAATAAAATTTTCCACTTATTTCTTTGTTTAATTTCTTCATTGATACATAGAAATTAGTCTTTAGGTTTTTAATAGTATAGAAAGTCTTACTCTCCTTTTTCTTATCTGTTGAATATATCTTTATAGAATAATATTGAGAATATTATTTGTATAATTAATATAGAAACACCATGATTGAAATCAAAGATAAATCATTCTTTTTGAACTTATTTATCCATTCTCTAAATTGTGACAAGGATTGAATTTAATTCACCATACGGTTCAGACTCATAATTCTCACTAGATATTTTAAAATTCATAAACTCTTTTTCTCCGGAAACTATAATTTTTTTTCTTTTATATATCTTCATGAGAATGATACCATTCATATTTTTTCTTGTGGTACTTTCTTTTATTGCATGTAACTCACCTCACTTATCCATTATTAATCATCTCGCATGAAATACCCAGAAGTAAAAAAAATAATTCACTACAACATGGTACATCTCAAATATTCTGTCTTCAATTTTATCTAAGTATTTCTAAATCTCAATACATGATCTATGGTTTGATTAATTGATTCACATTATAATTTATGATGATCCATTTCATCAATAAAATGGATTGAATAAATATAAAACCTCATAAGAATTGGATGATTTTTCTCTATAATTTATTCATAAATAATGTTATGGAAATACAAATTTTCATCCATTATAAATCATAAAAATTATCTATGTATAGCAGTGACTGTGAGGATCGAATATGAAAATGAGTGTTATGATTTATTCTATATCTATCTCATGATGATTTAATTATAGTACATATCAACTACATATAAGGATTCAATCAACCGTGTTATTGAAAAATGTCATATATTTATCAAATGTTCATTCAAATCGATCATTCCTTGATCAAATGAATGTTTATTCCAATGAATATTTCCTTTTGGAATAACATTTTTTTAAATATGATTTTATTTTAATAAAAAAATGCTTTGATTGATTTAACATTAACTCTAATTAGACATGTGATTCTATAAAATATTGTCTCAAACACATATATAGTCCAGAAATAATTAAGATCGACCATTTGAAGTATAAAAGAGTCCATATCATTGGATTGACCCAAATATAGATAATTGACCATAAATTGATTAACTATATATCCTAGTCTAGATAATTATGATTTGCTTCAACATGAACCTGAACCTTCTCAAACTGTCTTCAACCTTCCTCAAACAACTTAAAACCTCTTCCAAGATGTTTTATATAATGTCTCAACATCCACCAACACCTTCCATTTATTTACATTAATATCAGCTCCATAATCATCAATTTTACTTTGAATTACATTTCTGCACTGGCAAAATACTCCTACATAGTAGACCATATCCACTTTAACCTAATTTAAAGAATAATCTATCCAAAATGGGATAAAAAAATAGTGATGTTATATTTTGATAGTTAATTCCATATTATTTTATTTTTTAATCTTAGAAATATTTTTTTATTGGGAATTTCAAAAAAAAATATTACTTTGTATTTGATTTAGAAATTATAACATGTATCGGTTAAACTGAGAAAATTATAGCCTATAAAAATACAATTAAATTTTAAACCATATATAATCTTTCAAAAAAGGAATATTAGGATTTTTTTGAAGAATATGTTGCATTGTTTGTAAGAATAGTTACACAAACTACACATTTTAACCATTAATAATGTTTTTTGGAAGAAAAATCGAAGCATGGATTTCCAAACTAGGTATTAAAGTGGTGTATATTGTGAATTACCACAATATATCATTTAAACCCACAATATTTTATTTTATAATTTTTAGAATATAATTATAGTCTATGAGATGTGAAAAAGAATAATTTAAACTATAAATAATCACAATTTTTTACCCATGTTCCCATTTGAGATTTGTTAACTATCAAATTGAACTATTTAGAGAGTTATACAATGTTTAATATTATTGGAACATTGTGTATAGTTTTTTATTTGTTATAATAGGTATTCAAGACCTTTAGAATTAATTTTTATGTTACAAAATGGAATTTCTAGGGTTCGAAGGAAATTTAGTTTTAATAGGGGAAGGAATTTAAATTATCTAAGATATATATTCATCTAATATAAATTTTATTTTTAAAAAATATTAATGTTATATAATTAAAAGAAATTTTTTTAAAGAGATATCTTCCATAAAAATAATGATTTGTATCTTATTATAGGTCTGATTTAAATGATATTTTTTATACTTTTTTTAAAAAAATGGGGTGAAATGGTAGGGGTAATTTGATCCATTTTGTTGAAAACTTAAATGAAAGTTACATCATTATGTTAGTGAGTACCCAAATAGAATTATGGGGTTCAACCAATCAATATATTGTATCTAATATATGAATAATATAGTAGTTCATATAGTGGGATAATCCTACCTAAAAGAATGTTGTGAATGGGTTATTTTGAATCGAAATGATTTGTAGAAATTGATTTAATTTTTTTTTCATATTAATGAGCCACACTCTTTTCATTCCATAAATTTTTTGAATAATAATATTTATTGAATGGTGTTTTTATACTTAAAATAATTACAGTGGGGGGGGGGGATTGAGACATCCATAAATTCTCTTATTTTGTATTTAATTTTTTATGTTAATAATTTGGAGAAAAATTTGAAAATTTGAAAATTTTGACAAGTGGAATGATTAGAAAAACTCTACCAGAGACCTTTCATATTAATAATTAAAGATTACCTTGAAGGGTTATAGATCCAAACTCTTAGGTTCAATGTTTAACTATACATGCATGCTATCCATTCCTCCTTTAAAATTTAACAAAAATTGTTTTACTCAAATATCATGATATTCTTCATAATTGAGTTATGTATTTTCATCATAATATTAATTTTAATTATTTATTTATTTAAGTTGATGAATTTCATAATTTTTATTGTATAGAGAACATGTTTAACCATTGACCCGGTTATATTTTATGATTAATATATAAAAAATATTTGAAATTTATATGGGTATGGAGATATGTTAGTATTTTTATTAATAATATTAATTTTATTATATAATTAATGGATGATGTTGATGGATCAAGTGGAGTATGTTCATGGTGATATACCAGGGAATCAATGTTTTAGGAGAAATATTACTAGTAAAGAATGAAAACATTTTATAAATTATGACTATAATGGGAATAAATAGAATTTCAATTCTCCAATAATTTTAGTAATGAATCATAATTTACGATTTTTATGCTTATATTATGAAGAAATTATTATTGGATAACTTTACTATGAGATTAGGGGTATGTTTCCATAATAAATGCATCAATTTAAAAACTCACATCATTAAGAAATTAAGAATTCTGCATTCCAATGAAAATTAGGACATGGATAATGAAATGTTAACATATGAAAATGTCAATTATGACTCAAACTATTATTCTAAAAGGTAAAAAACCATGTGTAATTAATTATATTTTTAATTATATCTCATAAAACCTATGACCCTTAGACATGAGTTTCAAAAAGAATTAAAAATATTACTATCATAAAACCATTCCATTAGATGAAAAGAAATTGAGATCTTGGGGTTTCAACTATTTATCACTCAAGCATGGGTTCTTTATAATTGAATAAAGGTATACTAATTTATTTCATTATAATTTCAAAAACACTAATGTTAATTCCTTAGGGAGGATTTGGAGGCTCAACTAGATTTATTAGAACCCTCATATATAGAAAATTTCACAATTTGTGGACATAACAATTAACATTGATTGGTAGTCTATGAATTTGGGAAATATTAATTATTCTAGGATCTTGGTTGATAATATCATAGCCAATACTCTTGTCGGTGACATATTTCTATTATTAAGGGATTATAAAAAGAATATAAAAATTTAATATTAGATAATTCACATGTTCTAAATGGATATCAAGATAATTGGGAATATATTTTAGTTGACTGTATGTCGTATAATATTGATAATATTTGAAATATAAAATAGTAAGATTAATATTATTATAAAAAATTTGGATTAAATGGAAAGAGAAGGTATCAAATCCATATTTTTTCTATGGTAAGGTAATTATAATAGCATTAGGGAATTAATCCCCTGATCTAGAAGCAACGACAAAAAATTGTAAGCACGCCAGGGTGAAGATAAGGAGGACATGGGAACCAATAGGAACAAAGTACCGAATGATGAGATCAAACCTAATGAAATTTATAAAGTAGATATGTAATTCAATATTATAGACTCTCCACCATTCGAAGGTTGAGTTTCTATGGCTCCTTGTGTTATTCTTTGCTCATGGGGTATAATTTTCAAATAATATAGGATGTTTTTGGTACCAAGAGTATTTATTCAACCTATTCTAGTTTCATGATTCTAAGGGTATTGTTTATATGTAAAAGGTTACCTATGATAATAAAATCTTGAGTCATAATGACCCCACTCGTGAGAAATGAATTGCTACCACTGGTGAGAAATTGATTTCCACCACTGGTGGTGAAGATGGTACATGTAACACCCTGAGATTTTATGAGATAGATTCTTTTTAATTTATTTGATTTATTGTGTTGTACTCTGCACCAATATTATATTACACTATACGAAACACCATACTAGCTTACAGTATATGCAACACTATTCTTATCATATGTTGCACACAATTTCAAGTTTTTTTGATAGAAATCATTTTACGCAAAACTGAGTATTGATTTTGTTCAATGTATAAATGAACTATGTTTGGATTATGTTATATGAAACACCAAAGAAATATTTCACTACACGCAATACTGACTTGGCTTGCATTACACACAAGAGTGACCTTCCTAGATAACTTGCATTGTACACAATACAGAGTTTAAATGAATAATGATATATTATTAAAATATTATTATTTAATGGGATATAAACTATCCTTTATGAATATTATTAACCACATTATTAATTTTATATGACATTAGAGTTCATCTTACACATTTTCTAGAACATGATATGAGAGTATTCTTTAAAAAATGCAGTTTTACCGTCTTTTGATGGCACAACAATTCTAAATATTGTTTTTGAAACTTTTATAAGTTAAATTTGACAAAATATTTTTATTATTTAGAATATGGACATAAAAATTTACTATTATTGAATTTTTTTTATTTTTCTAATAAAATTAAAATTTTAATGAATAGTAAAAAATACTGCATTTTAATTTGTAGCTGCCTTCTTATCTAATTTATTTTTATAGTTAGATTATATTTTTAATTGGTTTTGAAGTTTAATTGGATTATATTTATATCATTTAATCCAATTTCGATCATTAGAAATAATTTCACTCTTAAATTGGATATAAACACATGTCAATCTTTTGATAGTAATTTTTCTTGAAAACAAGTTTTTTGGTTTTGAAAACGGGAATTAATTTAAAATTACTTAATAAAACATATGTGTTTTTAATTTAGAAAAATTTATTCCATATTTGGAATCATAAGGTTAAATTGTTTAAATAGGTACCTTTTATTTTTGGAACTTTTGAATAGTAACTTTAGTATTTATTTTATTTACCATGGTTAAAGGGTAAATCTGATAAATAAGGTTAACCAAATAATATTATAATAACATTAAACTTTCCAAACACGTGTAATAATCCTATTTTATTAGTTATTTTTGGCAATTTTCATCCATGTGTCGATTTTGGGACCCCATGGATTCACTTGGATGTGAAAATGACTTTTTATAAGAATTAATTAAAAGTAAAGATAATTATAACCAAAATATATATCTTTTACTAAATAAATTTTAATATAGGGTAATATACATTATCAATATCTTTATTAATAGTCATTATAGAGATAAAAATATTTACTAAATCATGGTATTTTATTTATAACTAGTACTCGCCCGTGCGTACGCATGACATATATAATTAATGATGTTTACTAATGAAAATACTATTTTTAATTGGTACATAATAATAGTAAAAATTATAAATCCCAAGTTACGAAGTATTGGGAAAGTATAATGGAACAGTAGTCGATTGCTTGTGGGACATAGTGGGTCTATAGCATAAACTACTTATTTTATTGCATTAACATTCATGTCATACAAAGTAGTGCATGAAGTGTAATTAAAAATGAAAGACACAATCACTGTATGAGTAATTATAATAATTTAAAATGTGAGCAACATAATGTTTTAATTTGAATCCAGAGATAAAAAGGGAAATTTTCTAATTGCAAAAAAATTGTTTAACTTCATGTCTGAAGTGTTGCAAGTAATTGAAGTTGAAAAGTCTACAGGAGCATATTCTGGATGCTATATGTCTTCTGGTTCTTTATAGAATAGGTAATGAAACCTGAAGATGAAATTACTATTATAAACATAAATACATAGCAATGAATAGATAAAGAGGGAATTTTTTGTAATTGAAGGTACCGGAAAAAAACGCTAAATCGTTTAAAATAGGGTGGTATTTTACTGTACCTCAAAAATGAGGAATGTAAAAAATTTCATTGGAAAGGTACATGATACATAAACCCAAAATCATTTAAAAGTCAGGGTGGTTGTTTTAGTACCTCTAATATCAAGAATATAAAAATTAAAAAATAAAAACCATAAAATAAATAACAGTCATGTATATTAATTTTTCTGATCACCGAATCAAATATTTGGAATAACTTTTACCGAAAGAATTTCATACATCCTAAAAGTTTAACAAAATAGTTGGACCAAAAACCGAAACATGCTCCAAATGAATGACCAAACTGTGCATATAGAAAAACTGACTGTTTTTGTAGACATTGTAACAGTGCCTATCTGTATAGGATACAAAGAAGAATACGAAATTCAATTAGGTTTGTAGTCATTAATGTTTGTACTGTATGAAAATTTTTAAGAAGAGCATCGTATTGGTTGATAACTGGAAATCCTCATGGTGTAATTGTCTCCTCAATGACACCGTATATAGTAATCATATCAAAATACTGAATGAGAAGCAGAAAATATTTCAAATGTAGGGTCTATACTATATCAAATGTAATACACATTTTACTACAAATATTAATTATGAACACAATAATGAGAAGAATTTGATTTGTGAAGATTTATGTTTACCTTCTATTTCCACTATGAGATTTCAGTCTATTTTTTTGGTTTTCCTTTTTATATATCCCTTCGGTATGGTCTGTAATTCAGTAGATTGACATGTTGTAGGAATGCTGTCTGGAGACGTCTGAACATTATTTTTCACACCATCCTCAATATCAAAACAATGCGACATATTTTTCCACATAGAGGTTTTTGTTAGAATAACTTGAACCTATAAAGTACAAAAGTTGAAATAATTTAAATTCAGAGCAGAGATTAAATAGTAGAGTGGTTTTTATCAGCACACAGATGTAATTTGAAACAAATGTTTGATTTTTAAATATTCATAAATTAGAATACTTTACATAAATGGCATGTGTTCTTATATTAATGGAAATAATTTACCAGAAATTAAAGATGACATATATATACCTGAGTAGAACACGTGTTCAAGGGTGTAGTATCTAATCCTGTGTCAATGTTTAAAGTAACAGAAGAAGACCCAACTATTTGATGATCCTATGAGGAAATGTGAAAAGGAATATATCAGTAAAATGATATCCATTGTTAGAAAGGCATACTAAAGAAATTGAAAGATAGTTACATGCATATAATGAACGACACTGCTTACTATATAAGACTTAATTCTTTGATGAGCCTATATATTATTAAAGAAAAATGTAAAGTATTCTGAGTTTTTGTTTTTAGAGTTAATATGAAAATAATATAGACTGACATGTTTATGTTCTAAGACATCAGTAAAGTGGTTGATTTAGTTGTCATTATCATTCATATAAACCACTTTGTAACTATTTTTCTCAGATGGATGATGGCGATTAATAATATTGTAATCTGTTACCTCAATTTCTAACAGAAAATTCCTGGTTTTGAAGTAGTTCAATTCCCGAGGGAAACCAAACTCATTATCATCCTAATAAAAAAAATCAATTGGCAGTTTTAATTAAAATATTTCAAATTTTTATAATAACAAGATATAAGGACTTTGATTTACTTGTATCAAATCTGCTATTAGTTGCACATCAGTTTTTTGTATGTATTACATGACTTGTTCTTCAAATAAAACCACTGAAAAAGAGTCTGTCTTGTCCGTAACCAATAACTGAACTCTAAACCTGTTGAAATTATTATTATTATGACTACACTTTAAGTCTCATTTTGACTGTGCGGCTGCACTGAGGGTGTAGCATATTGATAAAAAAATTTATGTAGCATTGAATACATTCTCACCTCAGAGTAATGCTAGTAGGTGAGGAGTTTCGGGACATGTAGAAAATGCTTCCATCTATAATCTACACTTTCTTCATGCACAACTGGCATGATTCATAGAACCAGTTGTGGGTGTTTTGAATTTTCTGAACCTTAGCCACAATTAAGCACCTTGTAGCTTGTAGTAGATTAATTACACGTAAATAAATAATCTATTACAGGACAATAGTGATCAGTTAAAAATATTTCATAAGCACAATTGAAAAATAAGGGTATATTACTGACCTGTTGATAGGTTTTGACATCTAAAATGGATTTCTTGTTATTTGAATATAGTATTTTTGTTGTTTGGTTGGGAGTTGCTGGTGATGGAGTATGTAACGATGATGATATTATCACCCCAAGCCTGATAAAAGCAAAAAAACAAATATGGAAGTAAACAGTAAGAACTTGTGGGTATTAAATTTATAACATATAGATAAGTAAATTATTATACTAAACAATTAAAGGTTTTTACAATGATACCTGCTTCTGAAGTTTTCAACTACTGGAAGGTTTTGGTTGTAAAGAATCTTTGTTGCATTAACAGTTGTTGTGACAAGAATAGAGGTTGAAAGCAGTTTGAAGTCAGCATTATATAATTTTCTGTTGAAGTGACATATTGAAAACACATAGTAGAAAGATCAAGATTATTAATTGTAGATAGAAACCATACTCATCAATCTCTTCACCTAGACGAGTTGTAATATCAATATAGTAGTGGGGTCTCTATTGTTTTCCATGTAACGTGAAATTTCAAATGAAAAATTACCCCATAAGCTACAAGTAACTATGAACCCTCTGTATAGAAAAAAAGTGACAGAATGAGTAAATATTCTCTATTACAGTAATCTAATGAAATTAGTCAACAAAAAAGGACATGTCATCTTCTAAAATAATCTTCTTCATGTGGTTGGAAGTGCCCATTGATTTCTTTGGATGTGAGTAACGTAGAACTATAATTAGTTCTAAATCATAGTACACAAATACAAAGTTACTATGTATAACATAAGGATGAATTAAAAGACATTTTACAGATTAATTTAACCTAACTTGGTATATGGAACTATAATTATATGCTATTAACCACATATACCTATTAGATGTTCTTCTGGGACTTTTTCCTGAATGATGTCATCGAATGAAGTAAAATGAAAACTAAAAAGAGGTTTTTGTACTTCACATGAATGAACAAACATCTTGGATGTGAACATGATTCAACACGGGTTTCTAGTTCCAAGGTAACTTCCTTGGTTTGAAGATATTTGGAAGTTTTGTACAATATATCAGAGTCCCTCACCCAATAGTTTTTTTACTTAGAGATAAGCCAACGATTCGTAATGGCACATTGAATCTTGGTTCCCTGCATACACTATGTTAAAATGTTGGATAATGAGGTAACAATACAGATTATAGGGAACTATGAAAGTATATATATATATATACATATATATATGTTTAGAGCGTAGGTGAGAAACAATGAAAATAATCTATAATGACTTGTTGTAACAAAAAGTCACTTGAATGTTTCATAGTATGAGATCAACAACAACGACTTCATTGGAGTATTTAGAAGACGAATTGAGCCACGTGTTCAAGACACAAACATGTATTCATAGTGTTTCATCATCGTCTGGGCTAATCTCATTCAGTATGGCTATTGAGCATGACATATTTGTTACTCTACATAATCATTCAGTGTTTAAATAAAATATATTAAGCAGGTAAATAAGCCATGATATAAACATAATCATTTTCTAGAGAATAATAGAGTATATAAAAATCATTTTAAATGATAACTAAGACAGATTATGAAATATTTCCTTGTACACAATATTTTCTGTGTAATTTGAGGACTCATTAGTGTTACCATCAACTAAAACTTTTAATCCAGTAGCTAATGTGACCCTAGACCCTGCAACATATAATTGACTATGAGAGAACACTGGTTTTGAAAGATAAAGCCCAACTAAAGACAATGATTGACCCTGACTTTTATTAATAGTCATCGCATAAGAAACAGTCAAAGGATATTGTCTTCTTTGTAGTTTGAATGGCCATCTACCATCACAGTAAGTCATAGTTAATCTTGGAATGAACGTAGAATATCCCGAATGACATCCATTGAAAACTTAGGCCCTAATGACATGTTCACCCAAGTGTGTTACTATCATATGAGTTCCATTACACAAACCAACAGATTGGTCTAAATTTTGTAGTAACATAATCGAAACACCAAGTTGAAGTGTAATTTTGTGGGAAGGTAACCCAGAGACATTATACCATTTAACATGTCAAATGAGTAAATATTTTCTGGTCTATCTGCATCATAACTTGCATTGAAAACAGAGTCTGAGATGAAGTAATCTTTATTTTCAGAGCCAGTGAGGGTCAACATATATTCATTTACTTATTGTAAAAAATCACGGGTTAGAGCTAAAATTTCATGGTCTTTCATATAGGTTTGGTCTCCATGTTTGCTACATAAACACATGTATGTATGGTTGACGATTGCAGCCAAGGAATTATCGCTCTCGGTAAGAAGAAATGCTGACAGAATTTGAATGAGTACTTCACCATCGTTAGACTCTCCAATTCGAACTTCACCTATATCTAAGGTCCATTTAGAAAAATCATGTAACACAACCACATCATGACTGCTAGTAGTACAATGCAATCTCATGTTTTTTGTAAGAGATAACAACCAACAATGTTGCCAAAGGTACGATGACTTAACACTTGCATAGAAAATGCCACTTCAGTTTCCTCCTGGAATAACATATATTCTCTACATAAAATCTCCTCCCAAGACAACTGTCAAACCACCAAATGGCAAATTCTGAGCATTATCATTTTTGACAGTAATAATGTCCATAAGAGTTCGGTCTAAAGCCTCAAAACAGAACTTATGAATCATATATGCCTCATACCAAATGACGAGATTATTCAATTGCAATAGTTCTGCTATGTCACTCCCCTACTGAATATTACAAACTGAATGTTCAGTAATGGATATTGGAATACAGAATTACAATGTGTTGTTCGTTCTCCAGGAAGCAGTAGTGAAGCTATTCTACTCGATGCAACTGCAAGTACAATCATGCCCTATTCTCACATAAATGATGTTATTACTCTCTAGATGAAGGTTTTACTTGTGCCTCAATAACCATGAAAGAATAAGAACCCCCTCGAATCTCTAGATAGTGAAGAGAGAATGATAGAAATCACCTCTTTCTGTTCATTTGTAATCATACTATGTAAACAGTTGTACTCTTGTAGAAGTGATTCTTTATTGTAATTCAATTCTTTTGAAACTATACTAAATGGCATGAAGGCCTTATTTTTATTTTAGTATGGATAATCACCCTTTTAAGGTTTGAAGGCCAACCCGTACATGACCCGTAGGTCCAATCCAAAAGGCCCGACAAACTCTCAATACATGACCTGAAGGCCCAAAGGAAAACCATGCCCAATACATGACCCGTAGGCCCATCCCACTTGAACTGCCCCTCCCTTTCTTTCTGCGTCATTGATTACCTATCTCCCCACATTACATTGCTAATTGCCTAGAATTGCCCCGTACAAAACTACACGGTGCCTAGTTCCAATAGCGACTGCCATACCCACTCATTCTTCCAATCCGGTTAGCTCTGCATCTAGTGAATGCTACTCCTGTTGATCGAATTCTCTTCTAGGGCCTGTTCTGTGTGAATTGGGCTACTCCATGGTCCACGTGACCCAAAAGACCTATGGCCCGAAGGCCTTTGATGACCCTGAAGGCCCTAAAGTGCTCTTCTGCGACCTATTTTGCAACTAAATGATTTGGAGTGGCATCAAAATGTGAATATGGAAGTGGCATATGAGGATATAACTGAAGTGCTCTTCCATTGATATGTAAAATGCGGTCTATCTCTCTCAAAGCATATGTATGTATCTGGTGATTTGTGAGTGTCAAATCTACAATGTTGTGGAATATTGTTAAATAGCAGTACAAAATAGCATTAATGAAGTCATTACAAAAGTTTACAGTAAATTAAACACAAGCATTGTAGTGGAAGATGAAATACATAGAGAGAAACCATTAGTATTTATGTGTTTTAATTTGCATTATTAGGAATTATTAAACCGATACATGGTTCTATTTTGGACAATGTAGTTATTAATAATTTTTGCAAGTAGGGTCTAGTTTTTAGGTAATAATAATTGATATATAAAACTGCTTTATAATTTTATAGAGGCTTATAGAATAATTTAAACTCATGCATTTATTATTAAAATCTTATTATTAATGGTGGGCTTGAATTGTACTGCAATATTTTAATTAATGCTTGAGCGGAGAAGAATATCACAATCTTATATCTAGTACAGTACAGGTGGAAATGTAATGTGAATAAATGATATATGAAACTATGGATTACTTTTACAGAATAGTACAAATTAAATTGAACGAAGTATTATTGTATTTATATTAGAACAGAAATGTTGTAAATTTTTTTTACTACATTATATTAAATACAAATGAAGTTATATGAGATAAATATGTACAATGATTGAAAGTACAATGTAGTTAGATGTGTTATGTGTTTAACTAATGTATGAAAATGCGGAATACTTGTATAGATTAAAATATTCGAAGTCATAAAGTGTTTATTGAACAGTTATGTGAAGAACTACACTGAATTTTTAATAAGGATTACAGAAAAAAATAAACAAAGTCAATTATTATTTAAATGTGAACATAAATGTTGTTTGGATTTAGTATTGTAATATACTTAATGGGAGGGATTTTTGAGTACTTCAATATAGTAAATACATGTATAGAGTAAGATGTTGCAGATGTAATGGGAAGTATACAATTTATGTTAGAAAAACTAAAACCGTTTTTCTTTATTACAATTTTATAAATACCAGTGACCAGTAAAAATAAGACGTTGTCAAGACATAAATTGAGACCAATAAAGTAGGTAAATGAGAAAATGTGCACCTGGAATTTTTTGGGTCCTTCTCTGTATATATAAAATGTATTTTGATATTTTGTCTTTGGTTTCAGTCTAGACAATATCTGGGCGAGATATGTTATTGCAGATTAACATGCTCGTGAACAGTCTACATACATGTTGTCCCATTCCCTAAGTGGAGACTTATTTTATAGCTTCAACAAACTCTCTGTCATCTGTCAGTAGTCCCATAGCAGAACTTGCCTATCTAAATGTACCTTGAGTGATGCTGTTTACAGTCCTGATATAATCATACGAAGTTGCACCATTGATTTTTGTTATAAGTATACTGAAGTAGTAGAGTTCTCCAGTGGTTTGAGGCACATAGTATAGTCTTCCAATACAAATTCCTTGTTTCCAGGGACACCATTTTTTGTCTTGAGAGTGGAAGAAAAATCCAATAGGGTACTCTGCAAAAGTTAAACCTTTTTCTTTCTGGGTATATAATATTTTCTTCAAACCAAGAGGTCAACATTGACTGAGAACTATTTCTATGATTTAATACATCTTCGATGTTAACATTGTTTGAAAACGTGACAAAATTATGTTCTGGAAAATGGAAATGTAACCTCTCAACTGGTGGATATCTGTAATGGATATCATATGAAAAAATCCTCCAAGATGCCTCACAAAGAGATATGTATCGACAGTCATAATATATTTTTATCTCATCTAGAATATTCTGTGATGAGTTTTTGTTGTTCCCTTCATAGAGTGCTGTTATTACACGATCATTTCCCTTTCTAATATACTTAAACAAGCATTTGATGGAATACGACTAATTACAAACGTCAATGTTTAGATGAGCATGATACTTTAATAGCAATATCAGATTGTATGGAACTACATAGCAGTTATACAAAGGAACGTAATTTTTCAGAAAAATATTCTTGTAATCCATTCTCCAATAAATGATATAACCATCGTCATCAACAGTTGTATTTTTAGCATACTTTTTTGAATTTTTTTTGCACATTTACCTTGTTTCATACAAGGTGAAGAATTGTTCGCAGCACATCAAGGGCCATAGAGCATAAAAAATTTGATAACTTCATGTATCCTCGAGTATGAAACTTTATCTGGGATTTCAGTACAGACATACCTTTTTACAGCTGTTGGAGTTTTCAGTTTGTTTTCATGGCAGAGAAATAATAATATGTGCACATGAGGCTAGCCGCGTTTCTGAAACTCTATGGTTCGAACAACTAAATGGAAAGAAAAGTGTTATAGTTAGTAAGTGATGATATAATTGCAAACAGTATGGAAAAATATATTTGAAGTATGTAGATAGATGGTTACCTGCCCTTGATTTTCCAATGAAATAACCTTCTCTTAAATCTTTCATTAGATGTTCAAGATTAATATTGAAAACTCGAGATAGTATTTGAGGGGAGTCTACTGGATGAAGATTCTTATATCTAAGATACCGAGTGATCTCAGGCCACATTGGGTTATATGTAAATGTTAGAAACAAATCTGGATACCCTGTCCAATTACAAATAGATATTGCATCTTGGTAATTATGGATCATACACCTTCGACAACCAGTAAAGGTTGAAGGTAAAATGATGCATTTTCCGCATGAAGAACCTTCTCGGTAGCCTCTTAGAAATGCATCTTGCAATCCATTGTATAGATCTACCCTCATTATCTTTTGATTAAAGAGAATGAATGATAGTCTCTGAGACTCTATTATTGTATGAGCATTGACAACAAACTGTTGCAACAGTCTTCTTGAATGCAGTAGCGTTGAGTCATGATTTTCACAAAATTGCAAGTGGAAGGATAAGTACTCTCTCATGGTAACCTTCCTTAATTTTGGACTTGTTGTGAAAGGAGTTGGTCGATGCATAATTTTGTCAACATATCCATCACTGCCACCTGTGAAAATCAAGGGATACTGTAATGGAAGATACAGTGGGTGCTGCTCATCAATTCTTTGAAAATCACTAGTTTTGGTATGAATGATTATATCACGCTCTTTGTTGAGATCTTCGACATCACCGACAATAAGCATTGAAATCTCAAAATTATTTGGTAAGTTATATGTATTGGGATTATTTCTCTTCTTTTTAGTAGATGTAGTTTCAAATTTGGCATTTCCTCATGTTGAAGAACATCCCTTGCACTTCTGAATTGTCGAGCTAAAGCATTGTTATCATGAAGCATTTGTTGCAGGTTCTCGACTATCTTGTAGTCAATATGATTTTTTACATTCTGGTTTTATGAGCTACAGGTAGTAGTTATGTTAATACTGAAATAGGCCACATTGACAAATTAGTCTATATCAGATAGGCTTATAGGTACCTAAACTCGCGAACCCTATTTTGACATTCATGTGTAATGTCATACACGTATAGTTGTGCGAATCTTGGTGGGTGACCATCTGGTGGACATAAAATTACTATATGATGGTAGTTCTGTCCATTCAATCTGAATATAAATAGAGCTCCACCCGTGTTTATAGACCTATCAATATTCCCACCCATTTAAGTGAAAGCAAACATGGAGTTGTAAATATGCTTGTTTTCTGGGAATGTTCTGGCTGCTATTGAACTTGAATTGAAGAGCAACATTTTTAGGTACTGTGGACAAGGAGGTATTAAGTTCAATGAAATATTTACCATAGCACAACATGCAACAAAACATTGGTTTTGTCGGTTGCTACATTTTCTGTTTCTTTCATCAAACCACATTAAAGCATGAAAATATTGACAGACGTAAGAAGGGTTTCCAATATCTAAATATCCTAAGTGAAAATAAAAAAAATGAAGGAGACAATATTTAAAAAGTAGAGGCAGTGCAGGGTATTTGTCTCCCATGTTCTTTTATCGTTAATGCTGAATCAATAAGTAGACTAACATGTGTTATCCAAAAACTTTTGTTATACAGAATTTCCTGCAGTAACCATCCGATTATTACAAATATCACACTAAATAATTCAGAACTAATTGCTGTTAGTATGTAAGAATATTCTTCAACAAACCTTTATAGTTTTCTGTACGCTGGAGGTCACCGTTGATGCAGTCATTTGTATCTGAATTGTTAGAATGTGATGCTTCTCGACGAAATAGTTGTTGCCTACAGTCTGATAGTATTTGTATAAGACAATATTATAACTAACATGTGTGTTTATGGAAGTGTGTGTGTGTGATTATATATAGTTTTGTTAAAGATGAAGTTGAACCTGTACATGATATAGTACTGTAGTCCCCATTATTAGGTCAACTAAATCTATAACAAATAACAGCGTAAATTGTAATCAATGAAGATCCCTTAACGGTCATAATAAAATCTAACTGCCGGACTTGTGCTTACATTTTCAAGGAGGCTGGTGATGAATCTGACATATTGGTATCGACAATCACAATTTCTACCGAAAGTGTCAAGGAAACTATTAGATGAATAATTGCTCGGTTGTGTGACATATAGTGTGGTTTTCACAGATATGTGTCATCATACTTACAGTAAGTAATAAGAGATTGTATGAGGGCATCTGTTCTTTGCTTTCGCTTGTTTGCTCCTACGATAAATGATGTCCTACCTGAAGATTGTTTTTGCACTATAGACGAAGTAGTTAAATAGGAATACCTTATGTTAGTATGTATATTATTTAGAAATTTAGGGATTTAGATGCTAAAATGTAAATATAATAGACCATTGATAGACAGTGGTGTTAATGGCATGCATGTGACTCCATTTGCACCGCCATTTGTGTAGAGACCCGTATCTTGACGTACATTGACATTACATTACTTTTGCGGAATACTTAGTACATTACAAAAACACACACACAAGGACCGTAATAGTTTAGTGTCTTTGGAAACTCGGACTATAATCTTCTAATCGTGGTGAAAGATCTTCAAAATCTCCCATAAAGATCTTCTTCTTTTTTTTACCTAAAACCTTTCTTTATATCCTGGGGAAAAGAAAACATAAAAGGGTGAGCTCAAATGCTCAGTAAGGGTAAACAAAATAAATATCAATCACATCATATTCATAAGAACATAACATGTTGGAAATCATAACCTGCAAAAGAGAGCATAATTTCATAATCATGGGATAAATCATGGCAGTGAAAAAGTAATCCCAATAATCATAACTTAAAACATAAAACTTTGTGGCATACACACATAATCATAGAGAACCATTTCTTGTTAGTCAAGACTAATTTCCAAGACTATCTTAGTGGACAAAGTCCCTTTCTGAATCGAGTAACCCTCGTTTCAGTCCTGTTTCACTGAACCGGTATAACCTACCGTTCCAGCCCTGTCTATCTCATGAGATATAAAATCTTTACCCAATGCATTGGAGGGAGATATAGGTCCCACCCATCTTATAATGAATCCTTTCTTATGTGTTCCACATAATCAAAAATCGTACTTCATCGCATAACCCATGTAATAAAAATGGGATTCTTAAACAACATGACATCATAAAACATTTCATATAAGATAAAGGAATTCATAAAAATATTTCCATCACAACATAATCAAACCAATGTAATAATAGGGATAAAAACAGAACCCTTTTATTATCTTAGATGGAAAATAATTTTGATAAAATACTTGAACTCCATTCTTGAGGAAAATATCCTTTCTTCTTCAAAAACATTTTTCCTTTCATAACATGTCATACGAATTTAAAATAAAAGAAGTTGATTAAAAATACACTTGAAAACTTGTAAAGGAAGTTTCTTGGAAATAATGTTTTAAAAATCCATTCAGGCCGTATAAGTTAAAAAAACATTCTTCGTACTTTTGTCGGAAAAGTCAAAAAGTACCTCGTACGAAAAAACGACAAAAGATTCCTTTCATATTCTTTACTAAAAACTCACCGAAGGGTAAAATTGGATTTAAACTATTTTAAGTGGATGGAAACAATATTTCATATTGATGAAACATGGATGTGGATGATAAAATACACCTCAGTAAATACTTACTAATAAACAATCTCGGATAAAAATGAGATTGTGATATTTCCCTTACCTTAGGTCCGATTTGCTTTGTACGTGTCCGAAGCTCCTGTATAATGGTTTAAATAATGTCATTGACTTATTACAGAATCATATTCATTGTTATGATATCATATATGGTTCACTTATGACATTATATTACCCGTTCTTTTGTAAATTCCATGTTAAAGAAGCGTTTTGGGTAAAATCGTTTCTTTTATCGTAGGTGTTTTGACTTGTTGTTCTTGACATTATTATTACTTATATCATGATTTACTTACTTCCAGAATATAAAATATGATTTATATATCATATATATTCAGTATATATATATATATATAATAGATAGATAAATGAAATGAAAAACACCGTTCATGGAGACGATAGTTCGTACGTACGCATGAACGCTGTTTTCCTTTCCCTATTGTCTTGAATGGAAGTAAGTAGATGACATACATATATATATATACATAAATCCAGTAGCTTTATAATGTCATATATTTCATTATTATTTCTTATATATACTTTATAATCATTCTTAAATGGTTAACATGGAGAATGAATCTCATCGCGTCGTGGAGACGGTAGTCCGTACGTACGCACGAGCGATGATATAATTTCCATAAATATTGAATTGAATTGGAGTGTATTATAAAATATATCAGAATCAATATGATGTTTTAATAACTATGTATAGTTATTCTTTACACCATTATACCCATCCATGTAAGGTGGTGGTGGAAAATAGATTACACCACGGCGTGGAGACGGTATTCCGTACGTACGCACGCGCAGTGATTTCTTTTTCCGTAGGATAGATAGATGGTGAAATAGGGTTGTTTCATACTTATAATAACATATCAGTATATGAGTGATACTGATGTTATTACTTCATAATGAAACAACCTAATAAGAAGAAGTGGAAGAAGAAATAAAGATGAAATAATTGGTAACGGTAATTACCTCTTCTTTGAAGCGCCTTTTGGAGACCTCCTCTTAGGGAATTAAATTAGACTTTGAGGAAGAACAGAACCTCTAGGATGTTGCTAGGGAAGTGGAGAAGAGATTTTGGCAGGGGTTGGCCGAGCTTGAGTGCTCAAATTGGTGTGAGGAGGAGGGGGAGGAGGTGCCCTTTTATAAGGGAGGAGAGTGGCACCTTAGGAATATCTCAAAATATTATTTTATATTAAAGTAAAAATCGGTTTATAATGGTTCCAAAGGGTCTTATTTCGAAGATAAAGTTGGTATGGGTCGAAATCCTATCAACCAATAAGATTTAGACAAATTTAGGGTATTATTTTAACCTTATCAATTAGATTTAACTCTAAGTTAAATAATTTAACTTTTACCGTGTCTTTTTGTTTTCTTTCACTATATGGTTAATAAACTTACTATAACATGCCAAACGAACCCCAAATTTTTTATTATTAATATATATATATATATCCTTATCTAAGTCTTGTGGCCAAACCTTAGATTTTTAGGAATAAAATAACAATTAATAATATAATATTTGATTTAAAAACTATTTTGTGTCAATTTTGACACTATTTGATATATGATTTTTGTGAAAGTCATAACAGAATTATATGTTCAAACCAAGTTGATTAAATCAACACTAATATATCATAGTAACCTAGAAAATTAGTGTATTTCATAAAAAGTCTCAAATTACATTCATTTGAGTATTTATAACATCAATTATGTTAATATTTCCTTAAAAGGGTAATTACTACATCATCGTTGTGTCATAAATAAATTAATTTATTTAAAGTCTAAAAATTATAAATAAAATATCATTATATATGAAATCTTTTTAGATTTCTAATGAATATTTATAGTCTAATTTATCTTATGTATAACCCCATATTAAAAATGTTTTAGTGAATAAACTTTGATTTTAACTCTTTTAACTATTCTTTGAATTAAATAATAATAAATGTCCTAATCTAATCCAAGTGGGCCTAAATGATAATATTTTACACTTAAGGTTGTTTTTGGTCGAGATACACTTGTCCAATAGAATTAGGACATGTTTTAGGGTAATATTAATATCATTCTTACCCTTAATAACCCTATTTACTTTTAACCGTGGTAAATAAAAGTAAAAAGTTACTATTCACCAAAAATTATTTTCATCTCATTGAACCACATTTTACTTACTGACATCAACCGTGTGTCTCGGATTTTTGAAATTCCATTCACAGAAGCGGTAAAATTAAGTTTTATGAAAAATTCAGTTTTTTAACTACCACTTAGTAGTTTCACTATTCATCAAAAAATGAAGGTTTTCAGAAAAATGCCAAAATTTCATCCTAAGCTATATTTCATATTCCGAATTCAAAAATGAAGTCTATTTTACCAAATTAATAACATAGAAGTTTCATTAATTAATTTTATAATTAAATCCCGCTGTTAAAACAAATAGCGTGTTTTTAAGAAACAATATCTATCAAAAGATTGACACTTGTTTATGTCTGGTTTAAATGTGCAATTACATCCAATGACCAACATTGTATTAAACTGTAAAAATATATTCTAAATATACTTTAAAACTACTCCAATTAATAATTTATCACTATTAATTATTTCGATTAAAAAAGTTGTTTTTTAATTATAATTTAGTAATTTTCACTATTCATCAGAATATGAAAGTTATCCGAAATGTACCAAAATTTTACCTTAGGCTAAATTCGATACTCCGAATCCAAAAATGAAGTTCATTTTGAAAAATAAGATTTACAGAATTTTAAAAAGTGGTTATTACTATTCATACCGGCTAGTTTTAATAATATTTTAATAGCATATCGTTGTTTAGTGAAACTCGGTATTGCGTATTACACACGCTATCGAGGAAGGTCGCGATTGCGTGTAATGCAAGGCAAGTTAAGGATGCGTGTTGTGAAAGCTCCTTTTGGTGTAGCGTACAACACAATACATTAATAAAATTAAAAAGAATATTTTTCATAAAATGTCGGGCTGTTACATTCTACCCCCCTTAAAATGAATTTCGCCCTCGAAATTCGTCGTGGTTATAAATGGTTTACTATTCGAAAGTTTCTTTAATAGAAACCCACATCGTAAAAAGGAATACCAAAACATGGCTTTAAAAACTAATGTTTGAAATGTAACGATTACCCAAATAAACTAATCACTGGGTTTCCACATAGGTGAAAATATGGATATGGAAGAGAAATCTAACCATCATGTTCCGATGGAGAGTGGTAGAGAACATGGCTATGGAAAAGCCAACAATCACAAATCCATAAATTTGTGACGATCTAAGGTACCATCCGATTCATCAGGTATAAGATCACTAGGACAACATTTTTGGTTTTCAAGATCATTTCCCTAAAGTTGAAAATTTGAAGTAGAATAAATACTTTCATTATTTTGGTACAATCTCACTGTTGTTCATGCCTTGAACAATTTCCACTTCATCTCTTAAATAAATGAAGTTGAATTTGTTATTCGTGAAGTGTTAGCAGATCATGTGATAGAATGACGGGTCATTCCATCTGTCTCTAACAAAAGGTTAGCAAAAATTATATACATAAGTCGATCTATAGTGAGATTAATCATATATTGTTCCTAAAATGGACTTATACTTCATATATCATACTGATTAATATAATAAAACTAGTTTCTACTAAACAGGGACTTCCTGTAGGCCAGTGGTAGGCGATAAAGGCCAGTCGTACTTCGGTTGTGGGTTTGATTCCTACAGCCTTGTCCGAAGCGATGGGCTGTCGCCCGTCCTGCAGGTTGTCCTTTTTCCAAAACTATATAACATCCCATCAATAATATCGAAAAAACAAACAATACTAACTTATGTCCAACATAATCCATTCCAATCTTTTAGGCTTATCCATAATACTGAAGTCCACTCTCATAACATAGTGAAAATGATTACCAGAGATTTAATACCATCGTTGATCCCCGTATATCATAAGATATGTTTTGTTGGTCACATTCCAAACATTCAAAGTCCTTAATCATGTATTCTCTTGAATACCTTAGTGAAAACTTGAATGCAGTTTAAAGTTAACACTTTCCACATACCAAAATCCTCAAAATTCTATATACTCAAACCATGATATCACTTAGTCCTTATATCAATCATGAGCTCATGAATACTGTCAAACATCTCATTATCTTCTTATCCCTTCATTATGCTCATATCATTTGTTTACCAAAAATGTCTCAATCACTTTTCATGGTTACCGGTACCATAAAATTATTGAAAACCACAATAGACCAAATCATAAATATTTCAGTACACCATAAAAGTACCTCAACAACATTATTCTTGAATACCAATACATACACACTTCAGTCCATCCACTTCAATGATTGTCTTGGAATAAGTCCTTCCTTGGTTTAGAAGTAACTTTTTAGGTCAGGGCATTGAGTTGGGTAATGCCCATGTTCTCCACAAATAAGACATTGAACTCCATAACAATCTGTCACTCTATGACCCTTTTTCCACACAGATAACATCGGTCCCTCCATTTTAGGTATTCCCCAAGGTTCTTCTTCCCTTCTTTAGAAATCTCAATCTTCCTTTCTTTATGCTCCTCAACATGCGAACATGCATAATAGTTTATCTTCCTCTTCTTTGATGAATTAGTCATACCACTAAATTTCACCTTGTTAATCATATATCGCGATGAATGATTCGGAATAATCACAATATCTTTATCTCTAGGTATTACACAATTTTGTTGCTCATAGTCACCAATTTGTCCATTGGATTCAATGTTAACTGAATTCCTTCTGGTTCCCTCCATTAACTAAAACACAAAAAGAATTTTGTGAGAGGCGAAATCATGCTAGGGAAGAAAACATAGTAAAGGGAAAGCACCCTCAATATCTAACATCTTAGGTTAAATTCTAAGATCGTTAGCGAAATTCTAGGACTATAACCTATACGTATACTTAACCTTAGAGACATCCCTAGACATACCTTATAAATATCTCTAGGGATCTCACTAAAGTTCTCGCATCCTAGTTTCCAAAGGTTGACTAAACCTTTCCTCTGATACCAACTGTAGAGACCCGTATCTTGACGTACATTGACATTACATTACTTTTGCGGAATACTTATTACATTACAAAAACACACACACAAGGACCGTAATAGTTTAGTGTCTTTGGAAACTCGGACTATAATCTTCTAATCGTGGTGAAAGATCTTCAAAATCTCCCATAAAGATCTTCTTTTTTTTTTGCCTAAAACCTTTCTTTATATCCTGGGGAAAAGAAAACATAAAAGGGTGAGCTCAAATGCTCAGTAAGGGTAAACAAAATAAATATCAATCACATCATATTCATAAGAACATAACATTTTGGAAATCATAACCTACAAAAGAGAGCATAATTTCATAATCATGGGATAAATCATGGCAGTGAAAAAGTAATCCCAATAATCATAACTTAAAACATAAAACTTTGTGGCATACACACATAATCATAGAGAATCATTTCTTGTTAGTCAAGACTAATTGCCAAGACTATCTTAGTGGACAAAGTCCCTTTCTGAATCGAGTAACCCTCGTTTCAGTCCTGTTTCACTGAACCGGTATAACCTACCGTTCCAGCCCTGTCTATCTCATGAGATATAAAATCTTTACACAATGCATTGTAGGGAGATATAGGTCCCACCCATCTTATAATGAATCCTTTCTTATGTGTGCCACATAATCATAAATCGTACTTCATCGCATAACCCATGTAATAAAAATGGGATTCTTAAACAACATGACATCATAAAACAATTCATATAAGATAAAGGAATTCATAAAAATATTTCCATCACAACATAATCAAACCAATGTAATAATAGGGATAAAAACAGAACCCTTTTATTATCTTAGATGGAAAATAATTTTGATAAAATACTTGAACTCCATTCTTGAGGAAAATATCCTTTCTTCTTCAAAAACATTTTTCCTTTCATAACATGTCATACGAATTTAAAATAAAAGAAGTTGATTAAAAATAAACTTGAAAACTTGTAAAGGAAGTTTCTTGGAAATAATGTTTTAAAAATCCATTCAGTCCGTATAAGTTAAAAAAAACATTCTTCGTACTTTTGTCAGAAAAGTCAAAAAGTACCTCGTACGAAAAAACGACAAAAGCTTCCTTTCATATTCTTTACTAAAAACTCAACGAAGGGTAAAATTGGATTTAAACTATTGTAAGTGGATGGAAACAATATTTCATATTGATGAAACATGGATGTGGATGATAAAATACACCTTAGTAAATACTTACGAATAAACAATCTCGGATAAAAATGAGATTGTGATATTTCCCTTACCTTAGGTCCGATTTGCTTTGTACGTGTCCGAAGCTCCTGTATAATGGTTTAAATAATGTCATTGACTTATTACAGAATCATATTCATTGTTATGATATCATATATGGTTCACTTATGACATTATATTACCCGTTCTTTTGTAAATTCCATGTTAAAGAAGCGTTTTGGGTAAAATCGTTTCTTTTATCGTAGGTGTTTTGACTTGTTGTTCTTGACATTATTATTACTTATATCATGATTTACTTACTTCCAGAATATAAAATATGATTTATATATCATATATATTCATTATATATATATATATAATAGATTGATAAATGAAATGAAAAACACCGTTCATGGAGACGGTAGTCCGTACGTACGCATGAACGCTGTTTTCCTTTCCCTATTGTCTTGAATGGAAGTAAGTAGATGAAATACATATATATATATACATAAATCCAGTAGCTTTATAATGTCATATATTTCATTATTATTTCTTATATATACTTTATAATCATTCTTAAATGGTTAACATGGAGAATGAATCTCATCGCGTCGTGGAGACGGTAGTCCGTACGTACGCACGAGCGATGATATCATTTCCATAAATATTGAATTGAATTGGAGTGGATTATACAATATATCAGAATCAATTTGATGTTTTAATAACTATGTATAGTTATTCTTTACACCATTATACCCATCCATGTAAGGTGGTGGTGGAAAATAGATTACACCATGGCGTGGAGACGGTATTCCGTACGTACGCACGCGCGGTGATTTCTTTTTCCGTAGGATAGATAGATGGTGAAATAGGGTTGTTTCATACTTATAATAACATATCAGTATATGAGTGATACTTATGTTATTACTTCATAATGAAACAACCTAAGAAGAAGAAGTGGGAGAAGAAATAAAGATGAAAGAATTGGTAACTGTAATTACCTCTTCTTTGAAGCGCCTTTTGGAGACCTCCTCTTAGGGAACTAAAATTGGTCTTTGAAGAAGAACAGAACCTCTAGGATGTTGCTAGGGAAGTGGAGAAGAGATTTTGGCAGGGGTTGGCCGAGCTTGAGTGCTCAAATTGGTGTGAGGAGGAGGGGGAGGAGGTGCCCTTTTATAAGGGTGGAGAGGGGCACCTTAGGAATATCTCAAAATATTATTTTATATTAAAGTAAAAATCGGTTTATAATGGTTCCAAAGGGTCTTATTTCGAAGCTAAAGTTGGGATGGGTCGAAATCCTATCAACCAATAAGATTTAGACAAATTTAGGGTATTATTTTAACCTTATCAATTAGATTTAACTCTAAGTTAAATAATTTAACTTTTACCGTGTCTTTTTGTTTTCTTTCACTATATGGTTAATACACTTACTATAACATGCCAAACGAACCCCAAATTGTTTATTATTAATATATATATCCTTATCTAAGTCTTTTGGCCGAACCTTAGATTTTTAGGAATAAAATAACAATTAATAATATAATATTTGATTTAAAAACTATTTTGTGTCAATTTTGACACTATTTGATATATGATTTTTGTGAAAGTCATAACAGAATTATATGTTCGAACCAAGTTGATTAAATCAACACTAATATATCATAGTAACCTAGAAAATTAGTGGAATTCATAAAAAGTCTCAAATTATATTCATTTGAGTATTTATAACATCAATTATGTTAATATTTCCTTAAAAGGGTATTACTGCATCATCGTTGTGTCATAAATAAATTAATTTATTTAAAGTCTAAAAATTATAAATAAAATATCATTATATAGGAAATCTTTTTAGATTTCTAATGAATATTTATAGTCGAATTTATCTTATGTATAACCCCATATTAAAAATGTTTTAGTGAATAAACTTTGATTTTAACTCTTTTAACTCTTCTTTGAATTAAATAATAATAAATGTCCTAATCTAATCCAAGTGGGCCTAAATGATAATATTTTACACTTAAGGTTGTTTTTGGTCGAGATACACTTGTCCAATAGAATTAGGACATGTTTTAGGATAATATTAATATCATTCTTACCCTTAATTACCCTATTTACTTTTAACCGTGGTAAATAAAAGTAAAAAGTTACTATTCCCCAAAAATTATTTTCATCTCATTGAACCACATTTTACTTACTGACATCAACCGTGTCTCTCGGATTTTTGAAATTTCATTCACAGAAGCGGTAAAATTAAGTTTTATGAAAAATTCAGTTTTTTAACTACCACTTAGTAGTTTCACTATTCATCAAAAAATGAAGGTTTTCAGAAAAATGCCAAAATTTCATCCTAAGCTATATTTCATATTCCGAATTCAAAAATGAAGTCTATTTTACCAAATTCATAACATAGAAGTTTCATTAATTAATTTTATAATTAAATCCCGCTGTTAAAACAAATAGCTTGTTTTTAAGAAACAATATCTATCAAAAGATTGACACTTGTTTATGTCTGGTTTAAATGTGCAATTACATCCAATGACCAACATTGTATTAAATTGTAAAAATATATTCTAAATATACTTTAAAACTACTCCAATTAATAATTTATCACTATTAATTATTTCGATTAAAAAAGTTGTTTTTTAATTATAATTTAGTAATTTTCACTATTCATCAGAATATGAAAGTTATCCGAAATGTACCAAAATTTCACCTTAGGCTAAATTCGATACTCCGAATCCAAAAATGAAGTTCATTTTGAAAAATAAGATTTACAGAATTTTAAAAAGTGGTTATTACTATTCATACCGGCTAGTTTTAATAATATTTTAATAGCATATCGTTGTTTAGTGAAACTCGGTATTGCGTATTACACACGCTATCGAGGAAGGTCGCGATTGCGTGTAATGCAAGGAAAGTCAAGGATGCGTGTTGTGCAAGCTCCTTTTGGTGTAGCGTACAACACAATACATTAATAAAATTAAAAAGAATATTTTTCATAAAATCTCGGGCTGTTACAATTTGTAGATGTCATTGAGGTATTTCTAGTAGATGTTGACATTATTAGTGTGATAGTTGTAGGTTATAAAAATAATGTAAATATTATGTAACATAAATAATTCTCAAATGAAGGCAATAGTGAACTCACAATTGTGTCGTTTCTTCATTAGAAGTCTTCTTTGAAACCTTGCATCTATGGAGGCTGATGGGCAATGAATGTTTTTGTAAGTCATGATCACTACTGAAAGTGTAAAATAAATAGTTAGACGATGAGTTGATTGGTTGTGTGGCGTACAATGTGGTCTTTGCAGATAATTGTCATCATACTTACAGAAAGGATTAGGAGACTATTTGAAGGCATACGATGATTGCTTTTGCTTGTTTGCTTTTGCGATAAATGTTCTCCATGCTTCAGATTGTAGTTGAACTATAGACGAAGTAGTTAAAGAGGAATAACATAATTTAGTATGTAAATTATTAAAAAAAGTAGGGATTTAGATACTGTAATGTAAATAGAACAGACCATTGATAGACAATGGTGTTAGTGGCGTGCATGTGACTCCATCTGCACCGCTATTTGTAGAATGCTGTTCACTTTTTAGAGAAGGAGAGAGATTTGTAGATGTAATTAATGGATTTACAGTATATGTTTACATTTTAAGTGTGATAGTAGTAGTTTATAAAAATAATGGAAAATATTTATAACATAAATAAGTCTAAAATGAAGGCAATAGTAAACTCACAATTGCGTCGTTCATTCGGTAGCACTCTTAATTAAAACATTGCATCTGTAGAGGTTGTTGGGGAATGAATTTTTTGGTTGTATATCTTTATATATAAATGTCAAGGCGTGAATTGTATTATTTTTATGCAAAGTGATCAGTGAAGAAAACATAGTATAAATTGTTAATGCAGACAAAAAAATGGATAAAGATGTATGTGCATAACTTTATGTAGATGTTAAGAAGTTACAAATTAAATCTGCATGTAGGATTTAGTGGAAGATGCCGGTAACAGTTATTTGAATTTAAGTATTCAATAAAATTTGATAGGCATGCGAGTCCTACATGAAAAATTCTTGTGTTTTAGGAACCTGAGACTATAGTAAATGGAAGTAGTTATGTTACTAATTAATTTGAATTTCAATAATATCATATTACCTAAAGTAGTTTAAATATAGTATTATGTATATGGTAAACAGTTATCTTATACTTTCAGTTGTTCAAAACATTGTTCTCAAAATAGTTCAGTTAGAGGTGATAAAATATACTATAACATCAATCGAGGAAGAGGTATGTGTTCCAATATAATCCAATGTATACTCACAATGTTAATTTCAGGAGCAGTAGTTCTGAAAATAAGAAGATGAATCATTGTGAGGAGCAATTCCTCACGTGGTTCCTTGGTAATGTAAAATACATAGTCAATTGAATATTGTAGGTCACATAGTTTGGGTGAGAGTAAATTTTTTTTTACCTTTACGGAGTTATACTGTAATGTAAGTTTTTCACAATAGCCATTGGTCCACCATAAGCTGACAGAGTGGAATAGGGTTTTCAGTTTTGGTAGTAGTAGGTGTAGCAGACGCTTGCGGTAGACGGCGATGCAGTAGGATAAATCGGAAACCCATTATCTCCGAATCAGTGGTAGAAGTTGGGATCCCCTATTCCACATCGAAGAATAATCAGTTGAGACAAGGAGTGGAATTCCGACCTTAGTATTGGATAAAACTGCTGTATAATGAGATTAAGGCAGGAGGAAGATGATTTAGAATAATGGCTTGTAAGGAAAATAGATTCAGTCTGTCCTAGGAAGGATAAGGTGGATGTCGATGGATAATTTTCCATGGAAGGCGCCGGAAGAGGGAAACCCTATGCGGGTAGACGGGTGTCGGTAAGGCCATCGTCGTAGGCGAGGTGTGAGAGGAATAAGCTGGATGAGGGTAACCCTATTTGCATAGCCGTCTGGTGGTAAGTGTAACGCCCCGACCCTAGTTACCTAGAGTCGGTGCATTATTACATAACATTGGCATGATCAAAAGGAAATCATGCCTCGAAAGATCGATTAGTTTAGCATTATTGGAAACAAGATTCATACATAAGTTCAACTTTAGAGCTTGTAGAGAAATACAACACAAATATATTTTATTAGAAACATCCAATCCTCTGAGATTATGTCTGCAGGTCACTCATAACTAACTTCTTCATATCCTGGGAAAGTGAAACATAAGAAAAGGGGTGAGCTCAAACGCTTAGTAAGGGTAAATAATACAGTGGAAAATGACATAAATATTAAGCATGGTAAATAATTGAAACCACATGCATTTACCAATAATAAACATGAATAATTTTATGGCAAGAATACGAGATGAGTAAATAATGCCATAATAAAACATAATCATGGGTATTATACTAGTCGAATGACCATATAAACCATCAATATTATTTCCATAATGAGGGAATGTATAATGCCAGATATTCTGAAACATTTTGTCAAGGCCATGACCAAGATGTCTAAAAATGATTAAGGCCTCGGCCAGAACCATAAATCAAATTGGGAAAGGGCCTCAACCAATTCCATGTCTAGTTGTCTCATGAGACCTACCGATGCACCGAGGAGCTATAGCGGGCTCCACCCGTCACTTTCTAAGTCCAATACATTCCTCATATGAAAAGGTTTAAACATATCATAAACATTCATATTAAAACTATCATACGAAATGTCAATAATTTAACCATAAATCATGAATGGTATAAAAATAGAACATCCACAGTCAAACATATAACAAAACCTTCAATACAATATGGAAGTTTTGTATCATAATAAATCAACTCTAAATAAACTGAAAATCCATCAAAGGATGTTTACATAGATTAAATCAAAACTCTTTTTAGAGAAATATCTTTTTCTATTTTGAAATCATTTAAGAGTCACATAATTATAAAATAAAACATTTAATTTGAAAATATTCTTATAAGATTTTAAGGGAAGATTTGACGAGTTTATAACGGTAAAAAATAACCGCACCCTCCGTATATGTTAAAAAAGGCATTCTTACCTTAATTTTGGCAAAAAGGTTAAAAAGGACCTTGTTTGGAAAATGACGAAAAGATTCCTTTATAAACATCTTATAAAAATTCAAACAAGGGTATAAATGACTTTAACCCATATTCTGTAAAATAGTAAGAATGTTTTGAAATACATTTTAAGAAACATGGATGTGGATGATAAAGAGGTCCCAATAGATAATTATGTATAAACAACCTCAGATAATGAAGAGATTGTGAAATAAACCCTTACCTTGTACCTTTCTTTGTTTGATGGTAGGTTAACCTCCTGTATAATGGTGGAATAATTGTTGTTAAATTATACAAGAATCATATACATTAATATGATATCATATATGATCTTTTAACATTGCTTTGTTAGTATTATCGTCATTTCGGGTGTTAACTTACTCGTTTTCTTTTATATATTTTGTTACAAAAACTGTGTTTTTTATGAATAGATTGTATCTTATTCATATCTAGAATGATATAAAGTCCTTAAAAATTATTTTTAATCATTAAATTAGAATTATAATTGCATGGATACGATGGGGAATGAATCTCATCGCGTTCGTGGAGATGGTAGTCCGTACGTACGCACGAGCGACAATATCATTCTTTTGATATTAAAATAATATATAATTGGATGGTATATCATATATACAGAATCATTATCATGTTATATTTTTTATTTACATCAATTACACATCATTATCATACCCATCCAAAATAATAATGTTTTGAATAACAATTACACCACGACGTGGAGACGTTAAGCCGTACGTACGCACGTATGGTGACATATCATTCAAAGGATGGATAGAATACTGAATATGGTTGTACCATATTTATAATAACATCATAGTATATAGAAGATATTGGAGTTATTATTTTATAAAGGAAATAATAAAGGATGAATAATTTGAAGAAGAAAGGAACTTGAAAAAGGGTGGTGAAAACATTACCTCTTCTTCAGGTTCTTCCTTTTTATTTGATCAAAATGGATCATTAGGTTGGATTTATGACTAAAGGAAGGCATCTAGGATTAAGGGAGGATAGTTGAGAGGGTATTTGGGCAGAGGTTGTCCGATCCAAAAGGCCTTGATGGTATGAATAATTGGTTAGAAGTGGTGTCCTTTTATAAGGGGAAGATGGGCTCTTTAGAAAAAACTTAAAAGTATTAATTTATAATAAATTCATATTCAGTTTATAATGGCTAAAAAGTGGATTATTCAAATTATAAGGTGAGTATGGGTCTAAATACTTTCAACCAATAGATTTTAGACAAGTTTGGGTCATTATATTAACCATATCTTTTATTTTTAACTCTTAGTTAATTAGTTTGACATTTACCATGTCACTTTGTATTTTTATATTATATAGTTAATAAACTTACTATATACATCCAAGCGACCCCCAAGTGGTCCATTAATGACAAACCTATCATGATATAAGTCCTTTGGCCAAAAAGTATATTTTTATGAATAGAATATCAATTAATAATATAATACTTGTTTTAAAAACTCATTTATGTCAATTTTGACAATATTTAATAATTGATTTTTGTTAAAATTATAACAACTTTATTAATTCAAAATAAATTCATTTAAACAATCCGAAAATTTTATATTAACCAATAAAATTAGTTGATGGAATGAAAATGTTCAAATTATATTTATTTTAACTTTTATGATTCCAATTATTTGATTCTTTCATTAATAAGGAAAATACTACATCTTTATTGTGTCATAAATATATTTAATTATTAAATGTATAAAAGTTATAAATAAAATAAAATTATATAAGAAATAGTTTTAGCTTTATAATGAATTTTTACAGTCTAAAATATAACATATATAACCCTATGTAGAAATTGTTTTTCTAAAAGATATATGCTTATGTCATTTTTGTATTTACTTTAACATAATTAATATAAAGTGTCCTTATCACTTACAAGTGGATCCATGGGGTCCCAAAATCGACCCAAAGATTCCCATGGTTGGAAATGTATCAACCAATAGGGTTAGGAAACGTTTTAGGGTAAATTAATATTATTATAATATTATTTTTTACCCTTATTTACTGGATTTACCCTTTAACCATGGTAAATAAAACATTTACCGAAGTAATTATTCAAAATGTCTAAAAATAAAAGTTACCTATTTACACAGTTTGGAAATCCTGATTTAAAATATGGAATCCATTTTTCCAAATTCAAAACATAGAAGTGGCAGAAATTAATTTAAAATTAATCCCCGCTGTCAAAACAAAAAGTGTGTTTTTAAGAAATAATAACTATCAAAAGATTGACACTTGTTCACGTCGGGTTTAAATGTGAAATTATGTCCAATGAACAAAATTGCATTAAATGGTAATACTATATTATAAATATACTTTAAAACCACTCAAATTCATAATTTATCACTATTAATTATTTTTATTAAAAAAATTGTTTTTAATTAAAATTTAGTAATTTTCACTATTCATCAAAATATAAAATTATCCAAAAAGTACCAAAATTTTACCCTAAGATAATTTCGATATTATTAATCCAAAAATGAAGTCCATTTTGAGAGATAAAATTTATAAAATTTCAAAAAGTGGGTATTACTATTCATAACAGCTACTTTGATTGGTCACGGTGTGTTAGAATCTCGAAGTTGCGTACAACACATGCTACTATATTATTCAAAGAGAATCATACCGTGGAAGCTTGGGGTGTTACAATAAGGCATCGGTGGTAGTTGATTTTCGAAGGGCACGCATGGTGTTTGGGTTGAAGGTAGTATGTAAAATAGTAATTTGGTATCAAATTCTGGTGACATGGATTATTGCTGGGGTGACACATTAGTATGGGAACACCCAGGTTTAGTAGATATAGTATATTTTTATACAACAAATAAATAAATTTATTCCTGACATAATGATGATGTAGTGATTACCTTATTAGTGAAATATTTAAATAAATAAGATTATAAATATTAAAATAAATTTATTATGAATTTTTTTATGCCATAAAAGAATTTCATATATGATTATGGATTTTTATATTCGAATTAATGAAGTTTTTTATAGAATAATGTTGTTATAAGTTTTTAAAAATTCATGATATGAATATTATAAAAATTGACAAAAATGAGTTTTTAAAACAAATAATATTTTATTAAATGATTTAATAGTCTTAAAAATTTTAGATTCATAAAAATGACTTATATAATGTGGAAAATTTCCTTAATTAACCACTTCTGGTTCTATTGGAATTTTATAGTAACTATATTAACCATATAGTATGAATATACAAGAATACATGGTAAGAGTTAAATTAGTTAACTAAGGGTTAAAGTTAAAAGATAAGGTTAAATTTGAGACCTAAACTTCTATAAAACTTATTGGTTGAGTGGATTTCGAAAAATACTCTTATTATATTCTAATTAAATTTAGTTTAGACCTTTTTAAACCGAAATCATTTTATAACAAAATAATATTTTGAGAGTTTCCTAAAGTACCCATCTCCTCTCTTATAAAATGGAACCTCCCCCCTCTCCTCTTGAATCCATTTTGAGCCTTCAAGCTCAGACAAACCCAAAAAATTTATCTTCTAAACTTCCCTTATTACATTATAGAGGTTCTGATCTTCTCAAAAGACCAACTCTAGTGCCCAAAGAGGAAATTTAAAGGAGGCAAGTCAAAGAAGAGGTAATCTTTTCTACTGATTCATTCAAATTTCATTCTTCTTCTACATCCCATTCATTAGATGTTTTATTTTAAAGTAATAAAATTATTATCACTCATATACTGATATTTTATTATAAATATTAAACAAACCTATTTCACCTTCTATCTAACCTACGAAAAATGAAATCACTGCGTCTGCGTACATACAAGTTAGCGTCTGCACGCCGTGGTGTAATATGTTTTTCACCAACACCTTACTTGGATGGGTATAATGGTGGAAATTATAACTATATATGATTATTATAACATGATACTAATTCTGAGATATTATAGACCATCCAATTCAATACCATTCCACAATAATGGGAATGATATCATCGCTCATGCGTACGTACGACTTACCATCTCCACGACGTGATGAGATTCATTCTCCATGTTAACCATTAAAGAATAATTATAATGTATATATAATAAATAATCCTGAAATATATAGAATAATAATTATATTTGATTTATTTATATATATGTTATTTAATTACTTCCATTCAATTCAATATGGAAACGAAAACATCATTCATGCGTACGTACAACCTACCGTCTCCATGAACGGTGTATTCCATTTCATTTATCTATCTATTATATATATATTTATATACTTAATAATTATGATATATAAATCATTTTTTAGATTCTAGAAGTATGTAAATAATGATCTATGTAATAATATCAAGAATAACAAGTCCAAACACATAAGATAAATGAATCAATTATTACCCAAAACATTACTTTAACACGGAATTGACAAATGAACGGGTAATATAAAGTCATAAGTACATCATATATGTTATAATAAATATTATTATGGTTATGTTACAAGTTAATAATTTGTTTAAACCCACTCTACAAATGTTTTAGATACATACAGAAGAAATTAGACCTAAGGTAAGGGATAATTTTGTAATTTCATTTTTATCCGAGATTTTTTATACGCAAGTATTTACTGGGGGTATATTTATCATTCATGTCCATGTTTTATAAAAAAGTTTTCATAAAATTATTAGTACTCTTACATGTAATTTTTAAGTCATTTTTACAGATTTTTGACTTTCACTAAATGGTTTGGAAGAAATATTTCTTTCATTTACCATATGAGTTACTTTTTTACTTCCTCAAAAAAAGTAAGAGGAGAATGTTTTTTTAACTTATACGACATGAATGGAATTTTACGTGTTCATAACACCTCATTTCCATGAATATTATTTAAAAATATTACATGTTTATTTTGAAATAGTTTTTTTTATTTTTAAATTTCACGACATTTTGAGATAAGAAAACATTTTTTAATAAGAAAAGATATTTTCCTCAAGAATTGAGTTCAAATGTTTTATCAAAATTATTTTACATCTATGATGATGTTATTTAAGTATGGTTATGTTTATATCCCCATTATTACTACGATTTGAGTGTGTTAAGGATACCATGTTATTTTATATGGATTATTTTATGATGGAATTGTGTTTAAGAAATCCATTTTATTTCTTGGGTTATGCTATGATGAATGGTTTATGTTTTTGTGGAACATATAAGAATAATTTCAATATGAGATGGGTGGGACCTATATCTCCTTCTAATGCATTTGGTAAATATTTATATCTCATGAGATCGACAAAATTGTAATGGAGCATAAATATGGTTCAGTAATACAAGTTCAGAACAAAAAGTAAATCTAGTTCAGTAATACATGGATGGAACAACAAGTAAACCCAGTTCCGTAATGGACTTTGTCCACAATGATGGTCTGGGATACAATAACTTGGATTATATGGAAATAATATTATGTGATTATTTATTTTCCACTACTACAAGTTTTATGCCAATGTTATTTTATCATGGTTAATGTTTCTTTATTATCTATGACTGGCATACTACCAAGATTAATTTCCTGACTCACGATTTTGTTGTTTAAACTTTATGTTCATGTTTTTATGTTCAAATGTTTATATTTTGTTTTATGTTATCCATGTTTACCCTTATTGATCATTTTAACTCACTTTTTTTATGTTTTCTTTTCCCTAGGGTATAATGAAAGGTTTTACGTAGGAAAGCAAAGGGGGAAGATATTTATGGGATATGTTAATGATCTTTCAGCAAGTTAGAAGATTTTTATCCGAGTTTAAAATGACACTAAACTAAGATAGTATTTGGGCATATATTTTGTGTAATTTATTAAGTATTACACAAAATAAATGTAATGTACATGTTTATTAATCCAAATCATTAGAGTTAGTATCAGACTAAAGGTTTAGACAAGATTTGTAAACTAAGATGTAAAAACTTTAGTGAGATCCCTAGAGATATTTCTAAGGTATGTCTTGGGATGTCACTAAGGTTTAGTATAACTATAAATCACAGTCCTAGAATTATGGTAATAATTTTAAATTACCTAGGATTAAACCTAAGATGTTAGAGATTTAAAGTAATCCCCTTTTATTATTTTATTTCCCTCGTATGATTTTTTCTCTCACACTATTCTTTTTGGGTTTTAGAAAATTACTAAAAAAGAAGGATTCATGATAATAGAGAATATGATGGACAATGGAATGATATTATTCATGAGAAACAAAATTAAACGATATTTGGAAGGTGGAATATTGTTATTATGCCAAATCAGAAATCTCATAATATGATCAATAATATCAACATTGGTAAGTTTTCAGACCCATTTAATATGAGAAAGATGGAGTTTCATGATGATCATAGAGGAAAGAAAATTAAATTTTCCTCATGTAAATCATGTGGGAAGAGGCATCAAGGAGAATGTTTGAAAAGAACTGGAAGATGCATTGGGTGTGGAAAAGGAGGACACAAAGCCAGCAATTGCAAAGGAAAATGTTCAGTTAACACAATGGACCAAGATAATGGTATTGCTAATACATAAAAAATAGTTAAATGTTTTAAATGTGGAATTTACGGGCATTATGAAAATCGATGCCCTAAGGGAAAATCTTATGAATAGAATCAACATGGCTGTATGGGTAGTATTTATGTTGATGACGATGAAGAGACTACAAATGGTATAAGAGATAAAATAAGTGTTGAGGAATAAAATGATGAATCTCGATCAATGGTGTAAGAAGTTAGTGAAATGATTTTATGTTTATCAAGAATAATGTATGGTACTATGGAATAAAGAAACATCTAATGATTGTTACACTATTGTATTTACTTAATTATTCGAAAGTATATGTTGAATGGTACTAGTAACCATGAAATATTATTCAGATATTTTTGGAAAGCACATGATATACACATAATAAAGGGACATGGAGATAATGAGATGTTCGATAGTATCAATGACCTCATGACTAATATAAGGACAATGTGATATAATGGTTTGAGTATATATAATTTTTGGGATTTTGGTATGGGGAAATAGTTAAATTTTGACAACATTCATTTTTTCACTAAGGTTCTATGATAATTCTTGTTTCAAGGGAATACATGATTTAGGTATTCAAATATCTTTAATGTGACAAACAAGAACTACCTTATGAGATATGGGAGAAAAAAATGATAAGTTGATTTAGTTCACCTATTTATAATGTTTTATATTTTCAGTTTTTGGAAGGATTGTAATGTTAACCATTTATGGATTGTATAAGTTATATTCTGGATGAAGTTTGTATTATCTCACAATAGGAATCCATATGCATATTTGATTACCTATTATAACCTTTTTTTTGAGAAAAATGAAATGATATATCATTTGATTACATGATTTGATAACACTTCAATAATGAAAAATTCATTTTCATTTATTTAAATAAGAGGTGAAGTGGAAATTATTAATGGCACGAATAACAGTGAGATTGTAACAAAATCAAGCAAGTTTTTATTCTCATGAAAAATTATTCAACTTTTGGAAAGGGATATTGAAAACAAAAAATGTTGTCATAGTACCTTCTTATCTAATGAATCAGATGGTATATTAAATCATCACATATTTATGGATTTATAGTAGTTAAATTTCTCCAAACCTTATTCTCTATCACTTTCCATCAGAACTTGATGGTTAGATTTCTCTTCCATATCAATGTTCTCACTTCCCACCTATGTTCTCCTATATGGAAACAAAGTGATGAGTTTATTTAGGTAACCATTATGTTTCTAACTATCCTTTTTAAAATAAAGTTACAGTATCCCTTTCTATGATTTGGGTTTCCCTGAAAGAAACTTTCAAGTAGTAAACCATTTATAACCCTGATGAATTTCGAGGGTGAAATTAATTTTAAGGGGGACATAATGTAACACCCTGAGATTTTATGAGATAGATTATTTTTAATTTATTTTATGCATTGAGTTGTATGATACACTAGTATTATCTTGCAGTATACACAACACCATATTATCTTGTCGTATATGCAGTACTATTCATGGCTTGTGTTGGACACACTTTCAAGTTCTTTTGATAGAATTCATTTTATGCAATAATGAGTACAGATTTTGTTCAATGTATAAATGAAATAAGTTTGGATTATGTTATACGCAACACCAAATGAATATTGAACTATATTCAACACTGACTTGGCTAGTGTTACATGCAAGAGAGACCTTCCTAGATATCTTACGTTGTATGTGATACCGAGTTTAACTAAACAATGATATATTATTAAAATATTATTATTTAATGGGATATAAACTAACCCTTATTAATAATATTAACCATATTTTTATTTTTATATAACATTATAATTCATCTAACACATTTTCTGGAACATGATATGATAAAAAAATCAAATTTTCGAGTAAAAGAATTATTTTTACAAAAATGTCGTTTTACAACATTTTAATGGCGCACTAATTTTTAATCTTGTTTTTGAAACTTTTATAAGTTAAATTTGAAAAAATATACTTATTATTGGGAATAGAGATTTAAAAATTTACTTTTATTTAATTTTTGGTATTTTTCTATTAAAAATTAAAATTTTAATGAATAGTGAAAATTATGCATTTTAATTCAAAAATACATTTTTATATAATTTATTTATATAGTTAAGTTATCTTTTTAATTTTTTTTAAAGTTTAATTGGATTATATTTTTATAATTTAATCCAATTTTTCTCATTGGAAGTAATTTTACTATTAAATTGGACATAAACACATGTCAATCTTTTGATAGTTATTACTTCTTAAAAACCCATTTTTTTGGTTTTGGAAATGAAAATTATTTTTAAATTAATTACTGAAGATTATGTATTTTTAATTATGAAAAATTTATTCCATATTTATAATCATAAGGTTAAATTTTTTTTAATAGTTACCTTTTATTTTTGGATATTAAGAATAGTAACTTTCGTAATTATTTTCTTTTCAATGGTTAAATAGTAAATATGGTAAATAAGGGTAAAAAAATAATATTATATTAATATTAAACTACCCTAACACATGTCTTAATCCTATTTTATTAGATATTTTAGGTCATGTTCATCCTTGGGTTAATTTATGGACCCCATGGATTCACTTGGACATGAAAATGACACTTTATAAGAATTAATTTTAAGTAAAGATAATTATAACCTAAATATATGTCTTTTACTAAATCAATTTTAATATAGGGTTATATAACTGATATTAATTTTTATGAATAGTAATTAGAAATAAAAAATATTTTATACATCATGTTATTCTATTTATAATTTTTATACACCAGATAAATAAATTTATTTATGAAACAATGATGATGTAGTGATTACCTTATTAAGGAATGATTTAAATAAATGAGATTATAATATTAAAATAAATTTATTTTCTACATTTTTATGAGATCAAAGAATTTTATGGATTATTATTACTTGTTATATCTTAATTAATTATTATTTTTTAAATAATATAGTTGTTATAGATTTTTAAAAATTCATGATTTGAATAGTATAAAAATTGACATAAATGAGTTTTTAAAAACAATAATATTTTATTAAATGATATAATAGTACTAAAAATTTAATATTCGTATAAATTACTTATATAATTTTTAAAATGTAATTAATGAACCACTTTGGGGTCTTTTTTCATTTTCTTGTAACTATATTTACCATATAGTATGAATATATAAGAAGACATGGTAAGAGTTAAATTAGTTAACTAAGGGATAAAGCTAAAAGATAAAGTTAAATTAGAGACTTAAACTTTTCTAAAAACTATTGTATGAGTGTATTTAGAACCATAATTATCTTATATTTGAATTAAATGAGTTTTGGACCTTTTTAAACCGAAAATGATTTTATAATAAATTAATATTTTGAGAGTTTGCTAAAGTACTGTTCTCCTCTCTTATAAAAGGGTACCTCCTCTCTCACCTCTTCACTCAATTTTGAGACATAAATCTCTTCAAAACCTATAAATTTATCTTATAAACTTACCGAGTTACATTATAGAGGTTTTGGGATTCTCAAAAGACCAACTCTAGTGTTCTAAGAGGAAATTTAATGGAGGAACATCAAGGAAGAGGTAATCTCTTCCAACGGTTCTTTCAAATTTATTCTTCTTCTAATTACTATTCATTATTTGTTTCATTATAAATTAACAACATAATTATCACTAATATACTTATATATTATTATAAATATTAAACAACACTATTTCACCTTCTATCCATCCTATAAAATATGAAATCACTACGAATGCGTACGTACGACTTACCGTCTTTACGCCATTGTGTAATCTTTTTTTAACCACAACATTACTTGGATACGTATAGTGGTGGAAATAATAACTATATATAATTATTATAATATTATACTAATTATTAGATATTATAAACCATCCAATTCAATACAATTCAATAATTATGGGAATGATATCATCGATTATGCGTACATACAACTTACTGTCTCTACAACGCGATGAGATTCATTATCCAAGTTAACCATTTAAGAATGATTATAAATTATATATAATAAATAATAATGAAATATATGACATTATAATTCCACTTTATTTATGTATATATATATATATATTTCATTTACTTACTTCCATTCAAATCAATAAGGAAACAAAACCTGTGTTCATGCGTACATACGGACTACCGTCTCCATTAACGGTGTATTCCATTTAATTTATCTACATTATATATATATATATATATAATGAATATATATGATATATAAATCATGTTTTACATTATTAAAGTATGTAAATAATGATCTAAGTAATAATCTCAATAATAACATGTCCAAACACGTATGATAAATGAAACGATTATTACCCAAAACATTGCTTTAACAAGGAATTGACAAATGAACGAGTAATATAAAGTCACAATTAAATAATATATGATATAATAAATATTATTATGGTTCTAATAAAAGTTAATAATATGTTTAAAACCACTATAAATGAGTTTTATAAACATACTAATGAAATTGGACCTAAGGCAAGGGTTAATTTTTCAATATCATTTTTATCTAAGATTGTTTATACATAAGTAATTACTGGGGGTATATTTTTCATCCTTGTCCATGTTTTATAAAAATATTTTCATAAAATTATTAGTATTATTCTATGTATGTTTAATGTCATTTTTACTGATTTTTTACTTTTACTACATGGTTTGGTAGAAATATTTCTTTCATTTACCACAAGAGTTTCTTTTTGACTTCCCCAACAAAAGTACAATGAAAATGTTTTTTAACTTATTCAACATGAATATATTTTTACACATTCATAACGCCTTATTTCCATAAATATTCCTTTAAAATACTTCATGTTTATTTTAAATTAATTTATTTTCTTTTTAAATTGCACGATATTTTGAGATAAGAAAATATTTTTCAATATGAAATTATATTTTCCTCAATAATTGAGTTCAAGTGTTTTATCAAAACTATTTTCCATCAAAGATTATGCTATTTAAGTATGGTTATTATTATATTCCTATTATAACTATGATTTGAGTGATTTAATGATGTAATGATATTTTATATGGATTATGTGATGATGGAATGATGTTTAAGAAACCCATTTTATTTCTTGGGTTATGCTATGATGAATGGTTTATGTTTTTGTGGAACATGTAAGAATGATTTGATTATGAGATATGTGGGACATATATATCCCACCAATGAATTGGGTAAAGATTTATATCTCATGAGATAGACATGGCAGGAATGACAAGTAAATCCAGTTCAGTAATATAGAGATGGAATGACAAGTAAATCCGGTTCAATAATACATGGCTGGAATGGAAATTAAACTAGGTTTAGTAATGGAATTTGTACACTATGATGGTCTTAGAAACAATAACTTGTCTAATATAGAAATAAAATTATTTTGTTATTTGTTTTCCACAATTACATGTTTTATTCCAATGTAATTTTATCATGGTTAATGTTCCTTTATACTCTATGCCTTCCATAATACAAAGATTTATTTCATGACTCAAGATATTGTTGTTTAAACTTTATGTTCATGTTTTTATGTTCAAATGCTTATGGTTTGTTTTATTTTCTACATTTTACCATTACTGAGCATTTTAGCTCACCCTTTTTAATGTTTTATTTTCCTCAGGATATAAAGAAATGTTTTAGGTAGGAAAACAAAAGGGAAAGATATTTATGGGAGATGTTGAAGATATTTCACCAAGTTATATGATTATGTTCCATGTTTTCAAAGATACAAAACAAATATGGTCATTGGGAATATATTTTGTGTAATGTATTATGTATTCCACAAAATAAATGTAATGTCCATGTATGTCAAGTTAGGTCGTCAGAGTACAATTAGTTTTTATCCTTTTAAGGATGACCAAAAGGCCTCCAAATAATCTTTTTCAATGGTTCCAATTGGTAAATCTACTAAAATGTGGGTTCTTGACTCTAATACCATTAATCATCAAACTTTCAATCAATTTAGTTCCCATAATGATGAATCTTTCAAAAAATAAATATACATGTGTAATTAGATAGATTAGGTTTATAATAGGTTTAATACTATCACTTGATCACATGGTAGGGGTATAAGAAGGGAGTCCATTTTTTTAGTTTCTCATAAAATATATTCCAAAAATTAGAGGCTGAACCACCTCAAAATGAGTATTATCTTTTTAAATATTGAAGGTATCAATAACAAGGACTACTCATTGTATTATGTATTTAATTATACAAAACAACACCATTTTGGTTGGTATTTCTAAAACCATGGTATAATTTTAACACCATAAAATAATCAACTTGTCTAATATTGGGTATGATTTGGTTACTTACAATATCACATTCTTAATGCTTGAAATAATTTGGGTTCTTAAAAGAAAATAGATAAATTCTTCTACAACACAAATATAGAAACAACATATCATAATTAGCATATATAGTTGTTTATGGTATCATTCATTTATAAAGGCACCCATTATAAAATAAGAATGGATCTTTTTTATCACCCAATGATTTTATAATATATTTTCCTTGAAAATAAATTTGATGAATTCTATATATGGTGATGAAATCAATAATAAACATAAGTTTATAATGCTTTAATACTAAATAGAATAGAAGAAATTACAATATTGTAAAATGAAATCATTAAATAATTGTATTTATTATATAAAAGGGGTCAAGTCAACTTAATAAAATACAATTTATTCTAAAGATACATTATTAAACAGATTTAATGAATTATGAATTTATGTTAAAATTAATAATTTTGAGAAATGATATAAAAAACTCCATTAATAAAATGTAAGTAATAATTAATAAATTCAATTTAGGACATCCATATAATGTTTATGTAACGATAAGTAATACTAGTCAAATAATTTTTGGGTAAAAAATGTTTTATTTACAATTTTTTTTATTATATATATATTTATTTATTTAGAAGTTAATTTCACCTAATTTGAGTGTAATACTTATGGAAGTGTTCTTTTTTATATGTAATAAAATGTAAAATCATTCAAACATTTACTATTAATAGGTTTATAATAAAGATAAAACTATAAGATGGTAAAATATATATTTCTAATAAAATGTTTTTTATATACATAATGCATTTTAATCTTAATAAATTAAAATAATTAGCATTAATGAATTATTATAGTAAAAATTTAATATTATATGTTATTTAAAATAAATTAACTATCATAAAATTTTTATTAAATGAAAAAAATAAAAAATATCATATTATGATTTTAAAATATATTTTTTTATAAAAAATGGCTTTGTGAATTTTGATTAAGGATATTAGAATTAGTTTCTACCCCCTTTAGAAATTTTATCTAATAAAATGGATTCAATATTTGGAAATAAAATTTCCAAAATTTATGATAAGTTCAATTTCAATTATAATTATAAAAACAAGTTACATTGGTAAAAATTTAGTCACTGTGGTTAAGGATAAATGTGGTAAATAGTTAAACTAAGAGATAAGGCACACATATAACTTAAACTTGCTGAAATTTGATTAGTTGAGTGAATTTATAACATTCCTTAAAACATATTTAAAATAATTTCCATTTGGTGCCACATGACTTTTATAATAACATTAATTATATTTATGATTTCTTAATATTTAAAATGGTACCACTCCACTCAAATATAAAAGAGAACATCCTCTAATCACTTATTAACACACTTTTAGCACCATATATCATTTCCCAAATCTACGACCAATGTCGTAGAGGTCCTCATCTCCAAAAAATACCAAACCAAGATGTATTATTGAGATATCTAATGGAGGATACCAATGTAACAGGAGGTTATAGTAAGTAGAAGATTGAGGTAAGGTATTATGTTATATTGTCACTTTTAATCAGGATTGTTAAAGTTTAAATTTTCATTAGGGTAATTATATGATCTCTATCTCTTAAAACCAATATATTTTCTTCTTCCCTATTTATTTGTTTTTGGTTCTCAAGTATTCTTTTTTATTCCCCCTTAAGTACATCAGATGATAAAATAACATTCCTATGAAAATTAAACATTATTTTCCCTTTTTGATGTTGGATATTTTTTATTTATGTTTATTATCTATATATTGTTTTAAGAACATATTTCAATAAATTCCAATAGTTATTTATATTCCTTCCAACTATCTATGAATTTCTTTATAATGTTTTGAAAAGTAAACTTTTCAAAATTTCCATCACGGTTTATTTTGACATTCATTTAAAAGGTATGAAAGGAATGATTTTTTTAATATTTTATTATTTACAGAATTTTATCTTCTTCAGAACCATTATCATATATAAATATTAATTTCCATTTTTCAATTATTTTTCAAAAAAAAATCATATTCACATTGTTTTAGGTTTTTACTATTATTTTAAAATGTACCAAAATAAAAGGTTATTTATTCCAATATTCATTTTTTATTTCTAGTGATTTTATAAAAGTGTTTTTCATCCATGTAATCATAATTTAATGATTTTTATGCTTCAATGGAGATATGGTTTAATTATAATATATGCATTATTTTTCAGTGAGGTGACCCAAACACTACTTACATAAATAATATATTTTATTAAATGAATATTCATAACATATCTTATAATTCACAGAAGTAATTTAAAGGTTTAGTGTCTTTTTAAGCATTGATACATAAAAAATTTGTACGTATAATATATACATTATATTCCACTAAATTCTTCAAAACTATCACCCTTATTAGAGTTATCATACTTAGAAACTCACTTCATATCATGTGTAAAATTAAACAAAATAAAGGGTGAGCTTAGATGCTTAGTAAGGGTAGCAATGGAGATATCAACGAACATTTAAGCATAACATGAGCATAAGTGTATGATTACATGAGATTAAAATTTGAAAATAATACCTAGTAACTCATAGATTATAATCATGATAAATGTAATAAAGAATAGAAGTTAATAAGACTTGAATAATAAATGAATTATATAATATGATCCATGATAGTATATCATTGGGGTGATATATTTTACTAAAATATTGTTATAGAGTGCGGCATAATCATAATAATAGAAATAATATTTCATAGATACCCACCAAGTCATTCATTATATGTTAAGCTTAGGATAATTACCAGGGCACCAGTTTTGAGCTTCAGATAAAATCCAAGGTACTAAATTTTAGGATTGGGAAAACCTCTCATGTACCCTTTGAGATAATAAAAAATTAATAATTACCAAATAAATTGGATGAATTTAACATAACCACCCATACTATAATAATAATACATACATATGTATGACAAAATATTATGATAACATTGATCATTTCATAAAATCCTAACCCATGGAAAATAGAGCAGGTTTCATAATTTTTTCATAAACCTAATCATAAACCATCAAGATAAATAATAAAGACATTATCATTTCATCATATCCATATTGAATTATAAATAACATCAAGGGATGTTACCATATATTAAAAACCCATTTAAAGATCACTGGAATATTTATGAAGTAAAATAAACTTTTAATTTTGAAACAAAAAATTTAAAATCTAAAAACCAACCCAATTATTAAAAAAATATTTACATTGAAAAGATACATAGTAAATTTTAAATAAATCTTCAAGTAAAAGTGTATTCATGATTGCAGGAAATGTTTTTCATGTGGTTTATTTTAAAACAAATATAATATTCACATCTTTTCTAAAAATAAAAACATTCAAAAAACAATAAGATTAATTTTAATTTTTTTAATTCAAAGTAAATAATGGGTAAAAATTATGTTAAAAAATCACTAAAGACTAGTAAAATCATTCATAGAAATGTTTTAATGAAAATATGGACATGGAAGGAAAATATTCTAGACTGAATATATGAAATAAATCCAGTTTACTTTGAAAACAGTCATTTTGAAATTTGATTACGTAGGGATATTAAAATGAAATGGAAGGATGCAATTTATGAAAATAAAAATAGGGGACGAAAATAAAAAAAGATTTTTTTATAGATATACCACATAGTTTTATCATTAAAAACTTATTCATAAGAAATATAATTAAAAATGAGATTATATATTAAAAACACTTATCTCTTTAGTAACTTTTTAATCATATCCTATAACGTTCCTGACCCGGAATCCACTAAACCGGTGCTCTGAGCCGGGTAGTTACATAACCTTAAGCACACCTCCCTGTACGCCAAAGGCTGCCGACTAGCATCGGGGGTCTTTTTGGTGAAGTGGGGAGACTATACCTCCTTTCGATTAGAGTGATCCATAACAGAAATAGACCAATAGCAGAAAAAATAATCAATAAACAAGGAACATGTATAAGAACCATTTCCAACAATAAATATGCCATGTCCTACTACAAGTGAAAAAGTGAAAAAAAGTTGAAAATAAAGACAATGACCAAAATCCCCAAAATGGTCCCAACTATAAATACAGATCCTCCACCAAGTGCTACCCATATCCAATCAACTATCTAGAAAGGGCCTTTTCCCTTCTCCTATACTACAAACCTGATGTCTGCTCGGGTACCCAATGGTGGCCTGAGCAGGGTGTGAGTACAACTCAGTAGGCCAACACTAATAGTGTCTACAAAATATCCAGTATAAACAGGTAGTGCATGCAAATGTAATATGAATGATAATTTCCAAGTAATGATTTAAGGTGCCATTAACCAGTTTAGAGCCAAATCCATTACCACTTGCCTTACCTTTCATTTCACGCCAATTATCATCACTTACTATTTCATCACATTTCCATGGGTTAATCAAATACATTATGTTACATGGGTCTAAGTCCAACAATCACATGCAAGAGGGTAAACACATCGTTATCCCTTCTAACTAGGACTAACCACCTCATAGCAACCATATCCTCACCTCGAATCCTTAGTACGGGGGGATGAAACCTTTAGGAGAATAGATCCTCAGTCCCCATTCCCAACTCATGCATTTAGGGTGGATTTGAGAGCATCAGTCTTCACTCGACCCGTGGGCGTAGATCCTCAAGTCATACCCCACTCTACCAAGCCATGTGAACATGCTTATATATGTAAGTAACCATCAAACCACCATACCATTGCCCTTTGACAAATACCATTCACAACAAACCACAAAGGAACTCACATTATGCCTTAACCCATTAACACATTACCATTTCACAACATTTAACCATTCAAACAATTCCCATGTGTTATGCCTATCTCACTAAGCATTCAACACTAAAACCATAACCTATCCCATTATGGTATTTAATCATTTTACATATTAACCCATATAACCCGTTCATCATTTCCATGAAACAACAATTCAAACCCTTCCAATTAACCATTAGGTTATTTTCATGTCAAGGTGCATCACATAACTTCTATTCCAAGATCAACCAATCATTCCAACATATTCTTCAAGGGCTCTACTATTTTTTACAACAAGGTCACTTGATTAATAACAATCCCTAAGCCCAGGAAAAGCCGACACAACCCATCGATGGATTCAATTAGATCAAGACATTCCCAACACATCCCATGGGTATTGTGCGGGTTTCCATTTACCATTTTGAAGCATCTTTTATACCAAATGCATCGAGGTTGATCAAATTTCATCAAAAGGAAACCCTAAGGAATGCCACACATGTATAAATACACCATAAAACTATGGGATAATGTTTGTATACCACCTACCTCGAAAACTTGGTTGAACACACACTCAATCGAGTCCTTAGACCTCCACCCGACCAGCCTTTGGAGCTTCAACCTAGAACTCACCCAAAAGATAGGGTTTTTGAGCTTCAAAATATGAGGGAGAGAAGATACAACCCTAAACCAAAAAGAGAAGTGAAGATGGGATTAACCTTACCAGGAGCTTCGATCCTCATCCAACGACACCAAAAAATTCTTATAAATGAGGGAGATCGTCCTCTTGGAGCTCTTGGGAGATTTGGTTCGTTCCAAGGGTGAAGAGGGAGGAATGGAGAGGAAATCCCAAGTGGGTTCTTAAAATCCCGGGGTGACAATTTTGTAATTTTTCCCAACATTAAGAGTCCGAATGGTTTGGCCGCACAGTTTGACAAACCGTGCTTAAAACATGCGCATGCTACTGTCTGGAGGAGGAGGGGTTACACAGTTTACCTGTGTAGGATGCACGGTTTGCCCTGGCCGTGCACCCAAGCTTTTCTTGCCCAGCATTCCTTTCTTTCGTGCCCCGAGCCCCTGAAACACCCCCAAGACCTCTCATACTTTCAAAAGACATCCCTTGAACCCCAAAACAAGGGATTCAAAAAAAAAACATAACGAAAGCATACCCTTTAAAAAATTGGGATCTTACAACCTCCCCACCTTATAGCGACTCGTCCTCGAGATGAGTTTCCAAGCCTCATTGATCCAACGAAGAGAAGATTTTGGGCCACTGAGCCCACATATCCGATTTATGCTCACAAGTTTCTTCTTGAACATTCCCATGCTGCCATAGTACTCACACTAATGGCACAACCTTGCCTCACAAGACCTTTTAACTACGATCCACCACACGAATCAGATGATCCTCAAAGGATGCATCAGCCTAAAGCTCCACATTCTCCACATCAACCACGTGAGATGGGTCAGGGTAATACCATTGAAGCTGCGACACATGAAACACATCATGCATCCCACCATACCACTGTGGGAGATCCAATCGGTAAGTCACTGGTCCGATCCTCTCTACAATCTCAAAATGTCCCACATACCTGGGCGCCAACTTACCCTGCTTTCGAATCCGATGGTGACCCAACCTTGGCGACACCCAAAGAAACACTTTATCACCCATCATAAACTCAAGAGGTCTACACCTCTGATCTGCATAAAACTTCTGCCAACTATGAGCCGTATCCATCCTCTTCTTGATCAACTTAACTCTCTTTGAAGTCTCCTGCACGAGACTTGGCCCCAACAACTCAGCTTCATCGGCCTCTAGCCAACACAACAGAGATCTACATGGCCTCTCGTAGAGTGCCTCAAACGGTGCCATCTGAATCGCAGCCTGAAAATTGTTGTTGTAGGAAAACTCTACTAACGATAGGTTCCTCTTCCAAGAACCACCAAAGTCCAAGACACAAGCTCTTAACATGTCTTCCAACACTTGGATCGTACGCTACGACTACCGGTCCATCTGCAGGTGGAAAGCTGTGCTCAAAAACACCTGCTTACCAAGCACCTTCTGTAACCCTTGCCAATATCCCGATGTGAAATGCTGATCTCGATCCGAAACTATGGTATGTGGAACACCATGCAACCGCAATATTTACCGAACATACAGCTCACCCAACTGGTTGACTATAAAGGTCTTCTGTATCAGTAATAAATGAGCCACTTTTGTTAACCGATCCACAACCACCCATATTGCAACATTCTTCCATGGTGTCCTCAGAAGACCCACGAAAAAAAATCCATTATTACATCATCCCACTTCCATTCCGGAATGGGAAATGGATGTTACAAACCACCTTGACGTTGATGCTCGACCTTCACCTGCTGATAGGTAAGGCACTGTGCCACAAAGCCCGCGACTTCCTTCTTCATTCCAGGACACCAAAACAACATTCGGAAATCTTGGTACATCTTGGTCAAACCAGGATGAACTGCCCACTTTGATGCATGGAACTCATGAATAAACTCTTCTCGCACACACTTGGCACAACCAAACGATCACGAACACAAAAAACACCTTCCACCCCGATGTCCCAACCAGAAGGTAGCTCCCCACCTTTAATCTTTTCCTTCATGATCAAACACTCAGGATCATCAAGCTGACCTTCCTTAACTAAACTAAAAAGTGTAGAATCCATCATTAAGGAAGAAAGAGTGACCTGACCACTCTCCTCCCACACCTCCAGGTGCATCTCTGCAAAGAAAGACATCACCTTCCACTCTGTGCTGGACTCTTGAAACACCTAATTCTGAAACTTCCTACTCAGAGCATCATCAACATTATTTCCCTTTCCTGGAATGTACACCAAATCAATGTCAAAATACTAGAGATATTCAACCAATATTCACTGCCAAACATTCAAATCTCTTTGTGAGAAGATGTAATTTAAAATCTTATGGTCGGTAAAAATAGTAAACCGTTCTCCCAACAGATAATGCCTCCAGCACTTCAAGGCGTACACCACTACAGCCAACTCAAGGTCATGATTGGGATAGTTATACTCATGGGGTCTCAAGTGACTTGACCCATAAGCCACAACCCTCTCATACTGCATCAAAACATCCCCATGTCCGTCTCCGGACGCATCACAAAACACGATGTACTTATTACTCGGCTCAGGTAAGATCAAGATAGGTGCAGTCGTCAACCGCTTCTTCAACTCTTGGAAGGCGTTCTCACAAGCCTTAGATCACTCGAACCTAATTCCATTCTTGGTAAAGGCCGAGAGTGGTGCTACCAAGCGAGAGAAATACTGAATGAACCTTCGGTAGTACCTGACCAAACCCAGAAAACTCCAAACATCAGAAACACTCTTGGGCTGCTCCTAAGATACAACTGCCCGCACTTTCTCTGGATCCACTAACACACCTGCCTCCATGATGATGTGACCCAGAAAATGCACCTCACCTATCCATAATTGACAATTTGATAGCTTGGCGTATAGCCGATTCTCTCTTAGCATACCCAATATGATGTCAAGATATTGGCATGCTCGTCATGAGTTTTCAAGTACACTAAGTTATTTTCAAGAAATACAATCAAAAACTGATCTAGATAGGGATTAAAGATTCGGTTCATCGAAGCCATAATCACCACCAGTGCATTGGTCAATCCGAAAGGCATTACCACAAACTCAAACAACCCGTACCGACTCTGGAAAGTTGTATGCGGTACGTCAGAAGACCTCACCCTCATCTGGTGATAACCTGACCACAGATCAATCTTAGAAAACACTGATGCACCCATCATGTGATCAAATAGTTCATCAATTCTAGAAAGAGGGTACCAATTTTTCATCTTCATTTGTTTCAACTTTCGATAGTCAACACAGATCATCAACGACCCATCAGTCATCTTTAAAAAAAGCATGGGAGATCCCCAAGGAGACGTACTAGGATGGATAAACCCCTTAAGATCCAACTCCTCAAGATGAACCCTCAGTTCATGGATTTTTGCCAGTGCAATTCAGTATGGCGGAATAGAAATTGGTTTTGCTCTCGACAACAACTCGATCGTGAGCTCGACATCCCTCTCGTGTGGTAACCCTGAGAAATCCTCAGGAAACACATCCTGAAACCGATCCACTATTGGAGGAAAATTAGATTTTTCCCCTCCCTCATCATCATCAAGCATGAGACACGCCACTTGAGCCATGAGTCCACTCATCTATTGAAAAAAAGTCCCCACACACCCTGCTTGAACATCCCATTCGCCACGGTGGACATAAGCATCACCCTCAAGTGACCTGAACGATACTCTGCAATGATAACAGTCTATGTGCACCCGATACAACACCAACCAATCCATTCCCAAGATTAGGTCAAACCATGACATCTCGAGAATGAAAAAGTCCCATAGAAAATGATACCCACCAACTTCCAAGGCACATCCCTTGCACTGATTGATATCCTCAACCTGCACCCCCAACGGGGTGTCAATTGACATAACTCCAAACACCCCCTCCACAGGTAAACCCATCACTACCACTAGCTGAGCAGAAACAAAAGAGTGTGTGGAACCTGTGTCAAACAACGCACTAGAAAATGTAGAAGCTACACGGATCGTACCTCAAATAGTTGATGGTCCGACCTCGCCATCACCAGGAGCCAACTGAACTGCTTGAAGCTAACCTGCCCCCTACCCTAGGCTCCATCCTAAGCACCCTACGCTACACTACCCTGCTGGCATGAGCAATCTTTCCCTGGAGTTCCACGTCCACCACCCCTACAAGTACGACCAGTGGAGCTCCAAATGCCTACCTGATACGGGGAAAATGATCCCCTTACCGTACTCGGTACATTCTTTTCATCATCATGCTCACCCACCTACCGAGGGTTCCTACAGAACCTCTGCACATCCCCCATCCCGCCGCACGAACGTCACTCAACTAGAGGTCGAGGACACTGACCACACATATGACCCGACCTACCGAACTGATAACAGAACACATGGTTCCCACTCTGAGAGGCTAAACCTCTCTTCTGACCACCTTGCTGGAAACTTTCCAAACAGTGCTTTCGACCTTCGAAAGATGCACCACTTGTCCGCCCAGCTGGCACGACAAGCCCACCACCCTAATCTCCATTCAGGTTCCCTTCAGAGATGAGTGCTTGATCCATAACCTCTACAAAATCTTCAAGCTGAATATATTTACTTGAGACCTAATCTCATGTCTCAACCCATCCTGGAAATGCTTTTCTACGACTGCCTTATCCCCTACTAACACTAGGATAAAGCATCGCAAATCAGTGAAGCGACTAGCATAGTCCATCACCGATAGTGATCCCTGAGTCAGGATCATAAACTCTGTAGCCCACTTTTGCCTCAAAGTATCTGGGTAGAAACGCTCCAGAAACATCTCATAGAAAACCTTCCATGAAATCCCCTCAACCGGCTCAGTCTAAGCCTGAATGTCCCACCAACGCATTTCCTCTCCCCTCAACATATAAACGGTCATCTTTACTCGCTTTTCAATAGGGGTATTCATATGATACAGTATCTTCTGGACAGACTCTAACCAGAACTCTGCTGCCTCTGGCCCACCCTCTCCGGTGAAGGTCGGAGGGTGATGCAGCTGGAACTCCCTGGTCAGCTCAAACATACTTGGTGCAACCCGCCCTGGGTCCCGATCCATCATTTTCATAAGGTGATCCAAGTTCTCTCGGAACTGGTCTTCTCTACCTTCATTGATCACCACATTTTCGTGCTCTTCTACCAGAGGTGTGTTCTCAGCAACATCCTCCCATTTTCCAACTGGTAACTGACGTTTTGGTGGCATCTCTCTACATTACCAAGCACGAGATTTAGCACCTATACCATAAAACTTTCACTACTTCATCAAAAAGCTCTTTACTAGCTACAAAAACCCATTTAATATACTAATTCAATGACATTAACACCTCAAATTCACCACCCCGACCATCCCTACCGCGGGCCATGGTCCACATGGGGTAAACAACCATGCACTACCACCAAACTCACAAAAAATTTTACAAAAACATTTTCCAATTCATTTCAAACCATTATATTTCATTAAACATCATTTAACCACTTGTTTTATTTCATTATTCCCATTATTTATTGGTTTCATGAAATGCATGATGCACTCTACTTTCCTGCCTCAAACACCCACCCCGTGCATGTGCATAACACAATTCATGTCACCTATCTTCCTAGGTGACTATAATGATGCATGAATGAAAGCCCTTGTGCTGTTAAGGACACAAGCCAAATATCATTAAACAGTCACATCAAACCACATGTGCATCACCCAACAGTGAAATATCATGAACTGTAACAACACAGAACCAAGAACAACATTTCCCACCCTAGGTGACTTGGGTTTTCCCTCATACATGGGTTAGCTACTCCCATGAACGAGCTCATTTACCAAGGTCCGAAATATCTTAACCCTTGGAAACCTATCCCAAATAACAAGACCCCAGAGAAGGAGAAGAAAGACGTCCTCTGATAACAATTTGTAACATTCCCAACCCAGAAGCCACTAAACTGGTGCTCCGATCCGGGTTGTTAAATATCCATAAGCGCGCCTCCCCGTATGCCAAAGGCTGCCGACTAGCAGTGGGGGTCTTTGTGGTCATGTGGCGAGACTATACCCCCTTTTTATCAGAGTAAGACACAACAGAAATAAACCAATAGTGGAAACAATAATCAATAAACAAGAAACATTTATAACAACCATTTCTAACAATAAATATTCCATGTCCTACTACAAGTGAAAAAGTGAACAAAATCCCAAAATAAAGACAATGGACAAAATCCCCAAAATGGTCCCGACTCCAAGTCTGGATCCTCCACCAAGTGCTACCCATGTCCACTAAACTATCTTGAAAGGGCCCTTGCCCTTCTTCTGTCCTGCAAACATGAAGTCTGCTCAGGTACCCAATGGCGGCCCGAGCAGGGTGTGAGTAAAACTCAGTAGGCCACCACCAACGGTGTCTACAAAATATCCAGTATAAATAGGTAGTGAATGCAAAAGGAATATGAATGATAATTGCTAAGTAATTATTTAAGGTGACATTAACTAGTTAATAACTAAAGCCATTACCACTTCCATTACCATTAATTTCACTCCAATTATCATCAATTACTATTTCATCACATTTCCATGGGTTAATCACATATATTATGTTACATGGGTCTAAGGTCAACAATCACATGCAAGATAGTAAACACATCGTTATCCCATATCACAAGGACTAACCCCTTCATAGAAACAATATCCTCACCTCAAATCCTCAGCCTGGGTAGATTCAATCGTTAGGAGAATAGATCCTCAGTCCCCATTCCCAAACCGTTCATTTAGGGTGGAGTTCAGAGCATCAGTCTTCACTCGAACCGTGGGCGTAGATCCTCAAGTCATACCCCACTCTACAAAGCCATGTGCACATGCTTATATATATAAGTAACCATCAACCCACCATACCATTTACCTTTGAAAAACACCATTCACAACAAACCACATGGGAATTCACATTATGCCTTAACCCATTAACACATTACTATTTCACATCATTTAAACATTCACCCAATTCCCATGTGTTATGCCTATCTCACTAAGCATTCAACACTAAACCCATAACCTATCCCATTATGGTCTTTAATCAGTTTACACATTAACCCATTTAACCTGTACATCATTTACATGAAACAACCATTCAACCCCTTCCAATTAACCTTTAGGTTATTTCCAAGTCTAGGTGCACCACCTAACTTCTATTCCAAGCTTAAACAATCATGCAAAAATATTAGTCAAGGGATCTACCATTTATTACAACAATATAACTTGTTTAATAACAATCCCTAAGCCCGAGAAAAGCCGGAACACCCCATGGATGGCCCCAATTAGGTCAAGTCATTCTCAACATATACCATGGGGATAGTGAGGGTTCCCATTTACCATTTTTAATCATCCTTTATACCAAACACATCCAGCTTGATCAAAGCTCATCAAAAGGAAACCATGAGAAAATCCACACATGATTAAATCCACCATAAAGCTATGGGATAACGTTTGTAGACCACCTACCTCAAAACCACGGTTGAACGCACACTCCATCGAGTCCTTTGACCTCGATCAGACCAGCCTTTATAGCTTCAACCTAGAACTTTCCCAAAAGATAAGGGTTTAGAGCTTCAGAATAAGAGGGAGAGAAGATACAACCCTAAACCAAAAAGAGAAGCAAGGATGGGATTAGCCTTACCTAGAGCTTCGATATGCATCCAACGACACAAAAAACACCTTAGAAATGAGGGAGATCAACCTCTTTGAGCTCTTGAGAGATTTGGTTCATTCCAAGGGTGAAGATGGAGGAATGGAGAAAAAATCCTAAGTGGGTTATTAAAATACTCGGGTGGTAATTTTTTAATTTTTCCCAACAATAAGAGGCCTCACGGTTTGGCCGCACAGTTTCACAAATCGTGCGCAAACCGTGCGCATGCTACTGTCTGTAGGAGGAGGGGTTTTACGGTTTACCTGGGCAGGCAACACGGTTTGCCCTAGCCATGCGCAGGCCGTGCGCCCAAACTTGTCTTGCCCAACTTTCCTTTTTTTTTTTCGTGCCCCGAGCCCCCGAAACACCAACAAAACCTCTCATACTTTCAGAAGACATACCTTGATGCACGAAATAAGGGATTCAACCAAAACATAACGAAAACATAAACTTCCAAAAACCAGGATCTTACATATCCCCGATAAATAAATAATTTTAAATGAAACATTAAAAATCAGGAAAATAAATTGATTCATGATATAGAATATCAAAGGGGAATTATATATTCCATAATAAATAAATATACAGTGAATATGAAATGTGTCATATAGAAATAAAAGTGAGATGAGAAACCCTTACTGCTTTGATAAATTTCGAATAAATATCCCTTGGATGAAATAATTTGAATTTTAAATTTAAATATAATGAAAGTAAATGTACAAATGATTAAAATATCAAAGTGGTAGTATATAAACCTAATCAATATTTATTTATTTTTTAACACAGCAAGGAAGAAAGAAAGAGGGAAACAGTCCTCCCTAGGGAGGTCTAAAGTAATGGAGTCCAAGGAAGTCCCCTCTTACAATGATATCCCCCTATGGTCCTAATGAGTTAATGCTTGTAAAACAAGAAATACTAATATCATGTACTGCTATGAAGGAAAGATAGTCCGCAAACTTGTTTCCCTCTAGGTGGGAGACACTCATATATTGTTTTTAAGGATACTTCTTCACTTTATAATGATATAAGAGATAGACCATGTGATCATACATGTTCTATGCATGGATTTTTATAGGATGTTGGAGTTGGTTTGAACTTATAACACAATGATGTTACTTTTATTGCATAGGTGAAAACCAATGAGCATTGCCTTGGCTTCCTCATGGAGTGAGTTCCCACTACAAGAGTGGGTAGTAAATTCCATGATGACCAATCCAATGGAATCATGAACCACCCCTCACCTTTCATATTTCCTGAAACATAGGATCCATCAGTGTTTAATTTAATACCCTTGAGGGGAGGAAACCAACAGACCCAATGACCCTAGGAGGCATTGCATAAGGGATGATATGGGGAATTTCTCACTTATTATAGCCTAAAAGTTGGGGCATCATGCCAGTTGTTAGAAAATCAGACCATATCAATTAGCAGATTTATTGTTCTTATAATTTGAACACTCTCTATAAATTTTTTATCGTCATTGAAATCCTTTTTTCACTCTTTCCATATGCACCAATACCCATCACTATGGACAATCACCATATTCTTTCTTTATGTCCCCACAACACTCTCTCCATGAAACCAGTGTTCCATGAAAAGAATATAAGAGTGATACCTAGATGAAAAGGCTGTGAATTTTCCAAAGGGCCTCCAGATGACATGATCCCAATCTCCATAAAGGAAAAGATGGTTCGCTCTCTCCTCCTTGTGTCTTTCACAACAATTGCCCCTTGATACCTGGTAAATTCCAATCCTATGGATATTTTCATCTCTAGGAACAACATAGTTATTTACTCTCTAGGTGAGGAAGTTGTACTTAGAAGGGATTTTATTAGACCAAAGATGGTCATTCCAGCTTCTATGAACATCACAAGATAACACTATCCTATGAAATTATCTTGAATAAAATGTCCTAGTTTCATAGGGGGTAAAGGAACACTTATCAGGGCCAGAGTTTGTCTCAATGAGATCAAAGGTTTCTTTTTATTCTTCATCTAGGATATCCTCGGTAATGACCCAAACTTGTATCAATTCAATTTATCCCCTGTTGTAGAAATGTCATAATCACATAAAATCACATTAGAAAACACAATGCCACATCATGCTTAAATGAACTACTGTGTGACCTTTCAACATAAATTTTCCACTTCTCTGATTTGAATTTTGAAAATCTGACATACATGACTACGATCAGTAAGATTTTTGGAGTCCAATAGGGAACAAATTATTTTTTGGTGAATAGTAACACACCCTTATGAATAGTAATGTTACCCTTATGATCATTAACACGACCCTTATAAATAGTAATTCTTCCAAGTGAATATGAACCTTACCAATGATATTTTAAATAAAATTTATCCATCGTATAAGTGACAATATAATATAACTATATTATAGTGTTAGTATTTTTGTAAGTCATGAATATTTAATGATTCATTTAATAAATTAAAATAAAATAAATCTTTATAAAATTTATTAATAAACTAGTATTTAAATGTATTATGGTTATATAATAATTTTATAAAACATTAATTAATTTTTCATAGTGTTAGAATGTAGTTTTTAATTTTAAAATTTGTATTTCCATGTAAATTATGATTTTAATTAGAAATTAAATTAATAATATTTAGAAAATTATTTTCATAAAATGGAGTTCATTCACATTAAATATTGTTTAGTGTGATTTTTTGTTATTTTTCTAAAATACTTGAATTTTTGGTGAATAGTGAAATTTGACAATTTACAAAAGTTTCAAAATAAAGGAATTTCTACATCATGCTTCAGTAATGGATGATGTAAATGTCCATTGGTTATAGATCACTTGTATTTATTACTATTTTTAGTCACAAGAAACTTCACTATTTCATGTCTTGTGGAGAAGTAATAAATTAATGAATATAATATTGAGAAAACCCCTCCCCCCTCCACTATAAATACCACCCCTCACAACCTCATTTACTAACATCTCTCAAACCTTGTTACTACTCTAAATAATGCTAAAATATTTTCCCAAGATCCTCCCCCACTTCTACTATACCTTTTTCTCTTAAAAATACCAAAACCTTTCCCCTAAATAAGCTCTCACGGAAGAGACATTCAAGAGGAAATTTATCTCTCTCTTTTCCTTAAAATTCCTTTAAAATTTCATTTCTTGTCTTCACTTATCCTCAAATTCTATTATTAAAATGTCAATATAACTCTATTATTATTGATATAATAGTATTATGTCATTTTGAGGTAATATTATTCATTATACTCCTCCCTCTCTATCTTTTTTTATAAAAATTAAATCGTTTCCCGTTATGTGTTAATTTAACTACATCACGAGCGATACACTTCCATTTTATTTAAAATCCTTCAAGGTTGTAAATAAAACCATTAAATGGTTGAAAAAATATTTTAATATGTATGTTTTAACAACTTTTATGTTTTGGAAATAACTTTTATACATAAAACTAAATGATAAAACAAAACATGTTCGTTGTGCTAATAAAAACCACCCAAATTAACCTAAAACGATCATCATTAAAATTTAACTAATGATTAATCCACATAGTATATAAAAAAATTCTTTAAAAGATCATTTAAACTAATATAAGATCATTAATAACATTTAATACCAGTTCTTTATGTTTATTCATGTTCTATATAAACTTTCATTCATGTGTACAAGTGAATCGTTCAGGAAAACTAAGAAAAGAACACCCCCAAACAAAGAATTTAAAATATATAACTAATCCAAGGAACTATAAAAGAAAAAAATAAAACCATAATGAATCTTTTTCATCAATAAAAGGATCTATAATTTTAATTAATGAATCAAATGTCATTAAACATGACATTAAATTGAAGAAAGTATGTGTATACAAGGTAAGGGTATTTCTTGAACTTGACTTTCTTTCTTCAGGTTTTCCCTATTTCACTCCAATTTCAATATAATTATTCGTTAAAAAGCATTTCTTCATCATTATATTAACTTTGCAAAGATATACATGTTTTCCACTAGAGTTTATGTGAAACACAATGTTTTCCAAAAGAACTCTTCTTTCAAAAAACACACCTTTTACTTCCCACTCAAGGTTTATGGTTCTATGTCAAGAATGTTATTCCCTCTTTATTTTGGGAACCTAATGTTTATGAATTTATGCATTATGAAATAAAACCCATTTCATTTAAATGGTTTATTTATATCCATGATTGATATATGATATATGTGTCATGCATGATTGTGATAATGTTATGATGTGATGGGTGCACCCAAAAATTTATAGCGCTCTAATGCATTGGGTAAAGTGATGAATCTCATAAGATAAGGTGAATTATGCATGAAAATGATGATAGTTTTGTTCAAAATTATGTGTTGTAGTTGACCACTAAGACATGATGTTTTATTTTTTATGAATTTCCACATTCCAAGTGTTTTATTAATGTTTCCCCTCATGATTATGATCCTAATCCATTGTTATGATGATAATGATTATTCTCATCCCGTGTTATATTGTTTCATTTTATTATCTATATTCTTATTGGGATTTTAGATCACCCCTTTTTGATGTATATCCTTATCTGAATACTTGTACTAAGGAGAAGTCAAGAGCCAATAAGAAACTAGAGAAGAAGGAATTAAATAAATGTTTTGTGTTCTAAATGTTATGTATAATCCTATTTTTTCCAATACATTAAACCTTTAGATTATTTATGTGATTTTTTTATGTTTTTATTATTAAAATGATGTAAAAATAATGTAACAAAATAAGGGTCACTATAGTTGGTATCATAGACATGGTTTAGTTAATTTTGGAATTGGGATTAGATAACCTTAGTGAAAACCCAGGTATGAGACTCAGTATGTGTAAGAAAACATGAAGCTTTGATAAACATAGGGATACAATAAGATATTATTTTAGTGTTTATTTCAAAAATGAATAAATTATTTACTGATGACTTGTTTACTTATGTTTTTTCTAACCTTTTCTATTTTAGAAAATTGTTGGAACCAGGGGAAACCATGCCAACATCCCATGCGAGGGACAATGCAACAATTTTCCGAAGGATATCCCCAATGCTTTGAGAGTTGGAGTTCAAAACTTCATGGTGATTATTACCTAGTTGTCTTAGATAATTAATAATAAAATGAATAATGTGTAACTTCCCCCCTCACCTAATAGGGAGAAAATCGCTATCGAGTTGTTTATGCGGCAACAACCACCGACGTTTAGTAGATCATTAGACCCCCTAGATGTGGAACGGAGAGTCAACTCAATGGATAATATCTTTTCTATGATTCATTATTATGAGATATATAAGGTTTCTATGGCTGTCTATCATCTTGATGGAGAGTCTGACTAGTGGTGGGATCAGACTAATAATACCATGTCGAGAGGTGAAATTGAATAGATGGAGTGGGAAGACTTTAAGATAAAGTTTCATAACAAGTATTTCCCACAAACTACTCATACGATGATGAGGAGATAATTCATAGAGATAAATCAAAAGGATGGATAATATTTCATGGTCTATGACACTACCACAAAAAAGTTTTTCACAGCGCCCCCCATTTATCAGCGCTAATGAAAAAGCGCTGATAAAGGGGGATGCCTTTATCAGCGCTCAAACAAGCGCTGATAAAGGGTTCCTTTATCAGAGCTAAAAAAGTGCTGATAAAAGCAGCCCTTTATACGTGCTTTTTTTAGCACTGATAAAGGGACCCCCTTTATCAGGGTTTTTTAGCGCTGATAAAGGGACCCCGTTTATCAGCGCTTATTTAGTAGCGCTGATAAAGGGGGGGTCCTTTACCAGGGATTTTATTAAAAGAACTGATAAATGGTTGACTTCAAATTTTTTTTAGAAAAAAATATATTAATATATAAATATAGTTATATTGATATAAATATAATATATAGTTTTGAAATATATTTTAGATAAGTATAAATGTACATTTACACTTAATATACTTAATATATAAGATATTTAGTGAAAATGGCATCTTAAAAAATTTTACAAATATTTTTAATTAATAATTTTTTAATTATTATGGATTAATAGTCATTTAATAATAGTTTGAATACTAAAAAAATTAAAAAAATTAAAAAAGATCCAAAATATGTTGAAAACGCAACTCGAAATTCAAACGGCCATAACTTTTGATCCGGGTGTCCGTTTGAGCTCTACTACATATCAAATCGAAGCCTGAAACGATATTTACGTCGCTATGATCCAAGGAAACCCTGGTAAAGGGATTTATAAGCCAAAAAAGGTCCATAAGGCCTCCAAAACTGAGTTTTTAGTCGGGGTACCCCGATTTTTTTAACATTTTGTGGATTTTCAGCCTCGTTTAAGGGGGGTATTATTGACTTTTTTTTGGTGGGGAATGAATTTATTCCAAGGTATTACATTCATATTGATATTATGTCTTTGAAATTTCATCATTTTATATAATGCACTGCTATTTATAATCAAATATATAACTATATGTACATATTTTTTATATATTCACACATAAAAATTTAATTATAAATATAAATAATAAAATATATTTACATATAAAATATATTATCTTTATCTAAGTAATAAATAACATCCATTTTATTTAAAATACAAATATATGAATATTTAAATACCTATATATTAATCTAACTATATATATATATATATATATATATTAATCTAACTATATATATATTAATCTAATAACTATATATATATTAATATAACTATATACATATATATAAATTAGAATTACTATATATATATATATATATATATTAATATCACTATAAATAAATATATCAATATCAATATATATATATATTAATATAACTATATAACTATATATATTAACATAACTATATATATATATATATATTAATATAACTATATATATATATATATTAATATAACTATATATATGTTAATATAACTCTATATATGTTAATATAACTATATATATATATATTAATATAAATATATATTACAATACGAATAAATATAACTAAATATATATATATAGATATATATTAATATAACTATATATATATATTAATATAACTATATATATATTATAATATAACTATATATATATTAATATAAATATATATTACTATATGAATAAATGTAACTAAATATATATATATATATATATATATATATCATGAATTGTAAGACAAATCAAAATAGAGTAGTGGTAAAGGCTTAGGCGCGCAGGGGGGAGGTCTCGAGTTCAAGTCCTGGTGGAGACAGGGGGCGCGCACACATGGAGGAATATGGGAGAAAGCATTGTTAAAGGGTGAAGGGGGTGCGTGGGGTGCTGTACAGGGGCATAATAGCGTTGTAAAAGGGGGGGGGGGCTCAAGCACTATAAAAGCCCCCCTGATTGGCAGTATTTTTTAAATTTTTTATTTTTTTTTATTTTTTTTAATTTTTTTAATTTTTTTAACTGTTATCAGCACTTTTAAAAAAGAACTGATAAAAGGGGTCCTTTATCAGCGCTAAAATGAAAGCGCTGATAAAGAAAGTGCTAATATAGGGGTATTTTATCAATTCTAAAACAAAGTGCTGATAAAGGACCCTTTTATCAACGCTTTGTTTTAGCGCTGATAAAAGACCCATTTTATCAACGCTTTTTTTAGCACTGATAAAAGGGGTCTTTATCAGCGCTAAAATGAAGCGCTGATAAAGGGGACACCCCCTTTATCTTTTCCATGTTTATCAGCGTTTTTTCTAGTGATGATAAAGGCCATTTTTAGCGCTGATAAAAGCCGTATTTGTAGTAGTGTGAAGTGAAGTTCACTGGGATTTCAAGGCATGCTTTGGGTTTTGTTATAAACAATGTTAGAAAAATTGATAAATAATTTAGCGCATTAAAACCACACCTTAGAAAGGATATTTCAATTCTAGACTTTGGGAGTTATAAATAAGTTGTTTGATGTGGTAATAAAGTGGATATAGGGTTTGGAGAATGGTATCAAGGCCGTGGTGACAAGAAACGAAAGATGGAATTTCATGCCAGAGGGTCTAATGAGAAAGGTGGAAAGAAAACCCAACCACACACATGTCAAAAATGTGGGAAGAAGCATCATGGGAACGGCCTCAAAGGGACGGGATAATGCTTCAAGTGTGGAAGAGACGACCATCAAACTCAAGAGTGTCAAAAAAACATGACAAGGAAGGAGAATTTATTGGAGGAAGGGAGAGAACCACCCATGGTCCTATGCCACAACTATAGAGAGCAGGGGATCTATGAAATCCAGTGCACTAAACCTCGATCCCTTGAGGGTAATCAGCTTCATCAGCCACAAAAGATAAAGGTGAAAGGGAAGGATTATGCCATCACTAGTGTGGAATTTGAGAAATAAAATGATATTGTACAAGGTAATCTTTTTATTCACTCAAGAGTGGAAAACGCCTTATTTGATTCTAGTTATACACATTCTTTTATATCTCACAAGTTTACTAGAACTATTGAATTAAATCCCTGAAACCTTGATGCAGGGATATATGTAAAAACACCAAGTGGTGAAATCATCGCAACCCAATCGTTGGACTCTTCTCCTATTGATGTAAGTGGTAAGATTCTTCCAGCAAATCTCGTGACACTTCCCTTGGTGGAATTTGACACTATAATGGGAATGTATTGGCTATCATTATATTGAGATCATATCATCTATCGGGAAAAGGAAGTATCTTTTCATAATATGAACCATTCTATTATCCTCTAAAAATAAAAATAGGATCATGAATATCATTTAAAAAATCCCTCAATGATGTGGGTGTTGATTCCCCATGAAGAGGCATTCCTCTCTCAAATGGTTGAGTCAAAGGAATGTGTCAACCTAGAGAGAATTCCCATCATGAGGAAATACAATGATGTATTTCCCTATGAGTTACCTGGACTTCCCACAGATTGTGCGGTATAGTTCTCCATATAACTCATACCTAGAGCTACTCCTATGTCAAAGTGTCCCTATAGGATAGATCCTATTGAACTGGAGGAGTTAAAGAAGCAGCTTTAAGATAATTTGGACTAAGGGTTCATACGCCCTAGTGCATCACCTTGGGGGTGTGCTAGTTCTCTTTAGGAAGAAGAAGGATGGAACAGTGAGGCTGTGTATCAATTATCGAGAACTCAAAAAGATCACCATAAAGAACCTGTATCATCTTACAAGGATTAAAGACATGTTCAATCAGTTAAGAGGATCTCAATATATCTAAAAGGTGGATCTTCATTCTGGATATCATCAGCTAAAGGTGAAGAAGGAAGATATTCAGAAGACTGCCTTCTGTACATGGTATGAGAACTATGAGATTTTGGTGATGCCCTTAGGACTTACTAATACCCCTAAAATATTCATGGATTGGATGAATAGTGTCTTTATACAGTACCATGAAAATTTTTGGTAGTGTTTATTGATGATATTATCATCTACTCCAAGACTGAGAGGTACATGAAGAACAACCAAGACTTGTATTGGTGATATTGAGAAAGGATAAGTTGTACAACAAGTCTAGAAAGTGTGACATTTCGATGAAGAAAATCACATTTATGGGACAAGTGATCACAAGTGGGGGAATTTAAGTGGACCCTTTAAAAAAAGGTGATTTAGGAATGACCCAGACCTTCTTGTGTCATAGAAATCCATAGTTTTCTTCTATTAGCTGGGTATTACCAAAGTCCTTTGAGAAATTTATCACAATTTTCAAGACCTCTAACTAAGTTAATAAGGAAATGTGTAAAGTATGTCTATATGGAATAATGTGGGGAAATATTTAAGGAGCTAAAGAGAGGATGATCACTAAACCTGTACTCACATTACCGAAAAGTAGAGAAAGTTTTTTGTTACGAAATGATGCTTAAGAGAAAGGATTATGTTGTGTACTCATACAAAATTATAATTTGATAGCTTAAAACTCACAGAATTTGAAGATCCATGAGAAAAACTAGTTGACACATTATATTGAGTTAACATCTGTGCTTTTTTCCTAGAAAATATGGTATTACAACCTCTATGGTGAGAAGTGTGACATATATACCAATGATAAGATTCTAATGTATATATTCATACAAAAGGATCTCAACATGCATCAAAGGATATGGTTAGAGATAATAAAAGACTATTATTTCTCTATTCAATATCATTTTTCCAAGGAAGATAATATAGTTGATACTCTAAGAAGAAAAGAACCTGCTACTCTATCAATGATACAGATTGAGAAAGACCCTATCTTCATGGATAATCAAAGGATGGATTTAGAAATCATAATGGAAGGGAATACATCCTACCTTGACAAAACTATTTACCAAACATCTATTTAAGAGAATATTAAGGAGGAATATAGGGATGATCTGGAGTTACAAAAGAAGGTTAATGCTGTTAAGAAATGGAAGATGAAAGAGTTCCATATCGATGATGATGGTTTGATTTGGTTTGGAACTCAGCTTTGTGTTCCTTCATCACTCAGGATAAATAAGTATCTATTGGACAATGTACATAGCTCAACTTTCTCTATCCATCCTGGTAGCACAAAGATGCACCAAGATCTCTGGGAATACTTTTTGTGGGATATCATGAAGAAGGAGATTAAAGAATATATCTCAAGGTTCTTGATATGTCAGAAAGTTAAAGTATAGTGAAAAAAGTCCAAAAGGATGATGCAACCATTTCTTATACCCATGTGGAAATGGAATAATGTCATATTGGAATTTATCACAGGTCTACTAAAGAAATTAGAAGAAAATAATGAGATATGGGTTGTGGTGGACCAAATCACCAAGACAACCCACTTTATCGCTATTTGGGAAGATCCACCGCTTGAAAAAATTGCAAAGATATATGCGAAGGAAGTGGTGAGACCGCATGGGTTCCACTCTCGATTTTATCTGATCATGATCCATGGTTCAAATCTAAATTCTGGAGAAGTCTTCAACATTTATTGACTATTGAATTGAATTTTAGCACTACCTATCACCACCAAACTAATGGTCAATCTCAAATTACTATTTATATTCTCAAAGATATGTTAAGACCATGTTCTTTAGAATTCAAAGTTGGATGAGATCGACATCGTCAATTGGTTGAGTTCTCATACACCAATGGCTTACACTCAATTATTCAGATGGATCTATATGAAGCTCTGTATGGAAATAAATGTAGAACTCTAATATATTTGGATAAAGTTGGAGAAAGAAAGCTACATGGACCAAATCTAGTACAAGAGATGACAAAGAAGGTTTAATTCATCTAGAATCATATAAAATCTAATCAGATTTGGTAAAAAAGCTATGCTGAAAACCAATGAAGGGAATTGGATTTCAACATTGGAGATAAAGTCTTCCTTCAAATATCACCATGGAAGAGAGTCATGTGGTTTGTAAAGAAAGGGAATCTAAGAACAAGGTACACTGGCCCCTTTGAGATCCTTGACTGCATAGGACCTACGACCTATCTAGTTTCACTTCCACTGAATATGGATAAAGTTAATGATTTTTTCACATATCACTATTAAGGAAGTACATACTAGATCCCACACATGTACTGAACTCAGAGGTAGTACATCTGAAAAATGATCCCTCTTATTAGGAGAAGCTAGTAATGATTCTGGACCAGATAGATAAGGTTCTAAGAATCCAGACAACCCACCTTGTCAAAGTGTTGAGGAGGAACCAAAAGTATGAATAATTAACTTGGGAATCAGAGGATGTGATGAAGGATAATTACACTCACCTGTTTATGTAAAACAAAATTTCGAGGGTGAAATTTCAAAAGGGGGGAAGGATGTAACGACCCGAACTTTTCTCAATGCAATTTCTCCCTTATTGTAGTAATTTCAAAATCACATAACATCACATTAGGAAACACAATGCCATACAATACTTAAATGAACTACTATGTGACCATTTAACACAAATTTACCATTTACGTGATTTAAATTTCGAAAATCTAATATACACGGTTGCGATCAGTAATATGTATGGAGTCTAATAGGACAAATGTAATTTTTGGTGAATAGTAACATACCCTTATGAATTGTAATTTTACCCATATGAATATTAATATGAACCTTATAAGTACTAAATCATACAAGTGAATAGGAACCATACCAATTATAGTATAAATAAAATTAATCTATCCTATTAGTGACAATACGATATAATTATATTATAATATTAGTATTTTTGTAAGTCATGAATATTTAATGATTAATTTAATAATTTAAAATAAAATATATTTTTATAAAATGTATTCATAAACTATTATTTATATTTATTATTGTTATATTTTAATTTTATGAGACCTTAGTTAATTTTTCAATGTGTTAGAAAATCAGTTTTTAATTTTGAAATTTATATTTTTCAAGTAAATTATGATTTTAATTAAAAATTAAATTAATCATATTTAGTAAATTATTTTCATAAAATGGAGTTAATACTATAATTATACACATCAAAAAATGGTTAGGTTGATTTTTAGGCATTTTTCTAAAATACTTGATTTTTTTTGGTGAATAGTGAAATTTTACAATTTACAAAATTTGCTAAATTAATGAATTTCTACATCATGCATGAATAAAGGATCATGTAAATGGACATTTGATTCTTGATCACATGTATTTATTACTATTTTTAGTCATAATAATACTCACTATTTTCTGTCTTGTGGAGAAATAATAAATTAATGAATATAATATTGAGAAAATCCCTCCTCCCTCCACTATAAATACCACCTCTCACAACCTCATTTACTCACACCTCTATAACCTTATAAATACTCAAAATGCTTCTCAAATATCTTCCCAATATCCTCCCCTATTTCCATCCGACCTTTTACTCATAAAAAGTCCAAAACCTCTCCCCTAAAGAGGCTGTCAAAGAAGATATATTCAAGAGGTAATTTCTCTCTCCCTTTTCTTTCAAATTCCTTTCAAATTTCATTTATTTTCTTCTATTATCCTCAAATTATATTATCAAAATGTCATGATAACTCCATTATGATTGATATAATGGTATTATATCATGTTAATGGGACATTAATCATTATACACCTCCCTCTCACTCTTTTTTTATAAAAATAAAATCATTGCCTGTGAAGTGTTAATTTAGATAGACCACGGGCGATGCACTTAGATTTTACTTAAACTCTTTCAAGGATGTAAGTAAAACCATTAAATGGGTGAAAAAAATATTTTAATATGTATTTTGTAACCCCTTTTATGTTTTTAAACAACTTTTATACATAAAACGAAATAATAAAACATATTATTTTATTGTGATCCAAAAACAACTCAAATTAACCTAAAACGATCATCATTAAATTTTAACTAATGATTAATCCACATGGAATATAACAAAATTAATTAAAAGAGAAATTAAACTATTGGAATATCATTAATAACATTTAATTCCAGTTCTGAACATTTATCCATGTTCTATGATAACTTCCATTCATGTGTAGAGGTGAACCGTTCATGAAAACTAAGAAAAAGAACACTCCCAAGCACTACATTCAAAATATATAACTCATAAAAAGACCCATAATAGAACAGAATAAAACCATAATTAATTATTTTAAATAATAAAATGTTATTTAAATTTTAATTAATTAATCTAATGTTATTATACCAAACATTAAAGTGAAGAAAGAGCTCAAATACAAGGTAAGGGGAATTCTCGAATCTAACTTTCTTTTATCGATTTTTCCCTCTTTCACTCTATTTTCAGTATGGTTATTCCGTTAAAGTCATTTATTCACCATTATATTACCTTTTATGGGATATATATGTTTTCCACTGGAGTTTATGTTAAACATATTTTTTTTATAAGAAATCTTCTTTCAAAAATACACCTTTTACTTATCACACAAGGTTGATGGTTCTATGTCAAGAATGTTATTCATTCATTATTTTGGGAACCTAATGTTTATGATTGTATGATTTATGAAATAAAACCCAATTCATTTCCATGTATTATTTATTTCGAAGATTGATATAGGTTCTATATGGCATGCATGATGTTATGATGTGACCGGTGCACTCGTAATTATATTGCAGTCCAAGGCATTGGCTAAAGTGATTAATCTCATGAGTTAAAGTGAGTTATGTGTGAAAATGATGATATATTTGTTCAAAAAAATATGTGTCAGTTGACCACTAAGACATGATGTTTTATTTTTTATTCATTTCCACATTCCAAGTCTTTTTTTAATGTTTCCTCTAATGATTAAGATCCTATCAATATATTATGATGATAATTATTATGTTCATCCCATGTTAAATTGATTCATGTTTTTATCTACCCTCTTATTGAGAGTAAACTCACCCCTTTTTGAGGTATATACTTAGGTGACTATTTGTACTAAGGAGAATTAAAAATCTAATAAAAAACTAGAGAATAAGGAATTAAATAAATGTTTTGTGTCGTAAATTTTATATATGGTTCTAGTTTTTCAAAGACACTAAACCTCTACATCATCAATGTGTAGTTTTTTATATTGTTTATCCTAATAATTATGTAAAAGTAATGTTAGAAAAGTAGGTTCATTATATCCTTGATAAACGAAGAGTATTTTCTTGAATCCTTGAAAGATATATTGTAAGCTAGAAAACCCAAGATACCAATTTTAGAGCCAACCCAATTGTGGTGCCAGAAGGAGATATCAAATTTCTCTATAATTGAGAGAGTGAGAAGGGGTGGAATGAGGGCCGAAGTCTAGGACTAAAAGGGGGAACCATAGTGGTTCACAACATCGATGTCATCTCAGCATTGTATGGACAAGGTCATTACCTATAGGGTTCTCTCTTCTAAAACTTCCCACATCAGCTTCATATGCATATAATGCAGAGTATCATAAAGACTTATCATGTTAATACCTCCTTCCCGAAAATGATTTTCCATTATAGGCCAAGAAACATAGTGACAATTCCTTTCATAAAAACATCCCAAATGAAACCATCAAGGATCTTGTCAATAGTGTTAACAACACCCTACCGAACATTGATAGATGCCAAATCGTGGACAAGAACAACTAATAAAACATTATTAACCAGTGTAATAAAACCCCAAAAGAGAATAATAGGTTTTCCTAGTTAAGGATCCTTACTGTAATCTTACTCATAATGTGATCAAATTCATGAATTTAGAGCCTTATTGCACATATAGTAGTGCCTGGGTACTCCATTAGGAAGATTCCTCTTTGAATGTCACTATTGTTGCACAAAGAAGAGACCCTATTGGCCGTACATATGCATGAGATAAGGAGACTACTATTAGTTTAATTGATAACTTGGTCACTCCAGCAGCGATAGTAATTGAAAATTCCATTGATGGCACAAACTAATCTTCTGCTGACATTCATGAAAATAATGGTATCTTCTACAAACATGAGGTTGGATATGGAGAGGGATCATAATTTATTCTGATAGGGGAAAATATCTCCATTGAGAACACTACTATTAATGACATTTTTGAGGATATCCTAGGCGTCTTTAAAGATAATTGGGGATATAGGGTCACATTTCCTTAAACCGTGAGTATCATTGAAGATTATATATGATTCCCTCATAAAGGATTCATCCAATCATGGGGAGATGAAACACCAGAAAATAAGATTAGAGGACCATGGGGATAATCCCATACCTATAATGACCTTATTGATGAATCTCAATTTTATTTTATTATATGATTTATCTATGTCAAATTTGTTAGATATGTTAGATACATGGGTCTTTATGTTGATGTCACATATCAATTCTTGGGCCAAATAAATGGAACCCTAGATGGATCGACCCTTAAGAAAACCATGTTTTTCTAAGGAGATTCAAGGAGGGAGATTCATGGACAACCTTGTATTGATGATACTCACCAGGATTTTATAAGGGAAATGAAACATGATCACTAACTTGTAATGGAGGAGGGAGGATGATGGCTTGAATTTTTCTATAAGGATAAGGGTAGTTACACAAGATATACACGGTAGAATTCCGCCAAGGAAGATGTCGTGAATAGAAATAATAATATCATTTTTAACCACTAATCAAGAGGCTCTGTAAAATGAAATGGGAAGCTTTTAGGACTGGGGGAACTCTCTAGATTAAGACCGAGCATGGTATTGTAAATTTCCTTTAATTTGGGAGATTTCTCCCTAATCATGTTGTCTTGGCTAGTGATAAGGTCCGAGATCACATCCAAAATCACATCCTGGCCACTATGATATCTATTCGACATTCAAGGATTGTGACCAATAAGGAGATCACAAAATAAGAAGTGGGAATTTTTTCCAATAACATCCCAATCCTATGAGTACGATGAATCCGCAATCATTATATTAGTCTTTGATAAAAATATTATTCTCCCTTATGAAGGTGTATAACTAAGTAGTGTTCCTATAACCTTCACACAACCATTTTGTACTAGAGGTATCCTGATCCATTCATTATTTTCTCAAAATCATGTCCTCTGGCCTATATTTTTTTTATGAGATAGATATTTAAACACCAGCTAATTCCATTCTTCTTCTAGAATTGATTCCATCTTATCAATATCCTTAGTAATCACATCTAATTCCTAGTAATTGTGAGGATGGTTTCTGTCCCCTATATAGAGATCGTTCTTGAGGTATCTCTATTTATTTTTCATCCCAATATGTGCATTCCCATGAGCAGGACCCCTCCAGGAATTGTTAACATCCTGGTGATAACCATATAGGCTGATCCACTGCTGATAGAACCCGAATCTCTCACAAATCTTCTAGTTGGGAGGTAAGGAGACAAAAAGAGGAGAGTGGTAAAATATACCCAGACTAGATGATTAACCATTGCATTCATCTAGGATGAGATTCCATTGATATTATAAAAGTAACGGTCAAGACAGATCCATGAATTGTGGCCTCCTATTTGGTTGTTGTACCAAGTACAACGGTCTCCTGTGTGCCCCATGTCCATAAGAACTTTTCTATCCCTGAATTGGGAAAATTATATGGCTTCTTTATGGGGTTAATTACCTATACCCTTATTCTACAAAGGGTTGTATATAATATTAAATTACCCTCTGATAAACCAAAGAGAGTTCCCCAGATCAAACCCATTCAGACCTTGCCACATGCCTTCTCTTTTTTGGGCATCACAACTCCCATTGATGAATGAGAAGAAAAGAATACTTCCTCATTGGGTCACATTAGTAGTGATGAATTTCTCATTAGTGTTCACCATATCTTTATCTATATTATTATTATATAAGATCTATATGTGGAAGTTTATGGGGTCATCATGTATGCCATCATGTAGATTCCTTTTATGGGAAAAATCCTTGATCTTGGACGGATTTTGTTTGTGTTCAGTGATGAAAACAAGATATAATTTGTTATTTTTGATCTCTAATAATATTTAATCTATCTTAAACCTACAAAGAATGCCATAGGAATTGAAAATGAATATGGGATCCCTTTAAAAAAGAGGGGGTGGCCAAGATTTTCCCCCCATGAATTTTGAGCACATTTTGATGGAGAGAGGAACACTCCTGAAATTGTCTCGATATAGATCTCATTTAGATGCCAGTCGGCTCCCAAGAAGGAAGTGTGGTAGGAGGAGTAGATTATGAATATAGATAGGTATTCATCCCTTTTATCTCACTAAATAGAGACTGTAAGATTGTTTTTGGATTATAGTAGGAAGGATTACAAGAGAATCATTATTAGTAGACCATAAGGGTATGTAATATTCTGATTAGAGGGATCCTTTTGGGGGAAAAAGAGTAAAAGGCTATATATCCTCTTCTGGGAGCTCATGGACATTGAGTATTGAAAATAATAAGGACCCAAGAGGAGGGGGAGTCAGGATGAAGGGCCATATACTCCTTATCAAGAAAAAAACTTAAAGCCTTTACTATAGTGAAAAAATCACTAAAATTCTAGAGAAGAGTACCAGTAGAGGGAATGAGGTATACTAGAACATACCAGGAATCCAACTAATTCAACAGCATGAGAACCATCCTTGAAAATCTAACATCATTTGATAATAAAGAAGGGGTCTGAACCAAACTTAGAAATAAAGAGATGAGATGAATAGGGGATCCCACTGCATTATCAACATCATACTTATGATCTAAAACCATACTCAAGGATAAAGGGGTGGTTTCAATATGAGGTTAGGGAACATCCCCCCTTTCCATTACTTAATAACGTCTACTAGGATGTTACTTTATGCACACCTACATATAGTGGCCTTGAAGATGGAAAAAAGAGTAGTACCTGGGGGATATGGGGTACATGATATCCTGGTTCCACATGGGCATGTCCTATACCCAAAGGGATATGTAATATAGTTGGGGGATGGAAATATCCATGTATTTTCAAATAAGAGAAACCATTTCATCAGAAACATTATGAACACGTTCATCCTCACATTGAAAGCCTCCTAAAGGGTCTCCAATGGATTTAAGGAAAGCACCAATTTGGAAAGGAAGAGGAAGCCCATGAAGGCTAATCCAGACAACCAACCATGAGCCTTACTTTCCCTTGTAAGACTCCATAGACCAATGTGATAGTTTGAACCACTTATGACCTAAGATGCGGGTATCTTTGCACCAAGCTTGGACAAAGTCCAATTATAAGGCTATAACTATGCAGTAGGAGTTGCGATGCACTTCTGAGATCTGAGTTAGTTACCTCAGGCCCCAGGAATCCATGATCCATTGGAATATCTTAATTAGAGGTTTCAAGAAACTAAACCTCACTATTAAGGTCTAGTGGTGGAAAGATATATCCTCATTGAAGTCTAATGCAGGGACATCTAAAGATATACAAGATCCGTCCCTTGAGGTCGTTGGGGGGTGGAGTAGAAGGATATCTGAAAAGAATGAGTGAGAGGGGATACATGAAGATCCATATAAATAATCCTTAAAGGATATCACAGTGCAACAAGATGAGTTGAGAGGATGTGAGGCATCAAGAGGAATAGGAGAAGGTGTCGAGAAAGATCTGAGGTCGAAGGACATCAGGGAATGGAACTCTGGAGAGGAGCAGCTGGCAGGTGAAGGGGAAACAAATGGAAAATTTTAAAAACCAGAGAGCGTGTGTGGTGAATTATTTTGATCACAACCCATTTTCAAGTAGTATATACACCTCATAGTCATAAATTAGTCCATAACATCAAACATGTCTCACTGAAACAATATCAAGGTGAAATACCCTTACCATATGTATGAGTTGATTATTACGTGATCTAACCACCTTTGAAATAAATTTATATTTATTATAGTAATATGAAGTAATTATTTAAACATTTGTATTATTATATATAATAATTTTATATCATTAAAACAAAAATTTATTAATAGTTATTTATAAAAATACGTGTTTCCAGATGATAATTGTTTCATTTTTCATATTTTACTGGATTATGTAGTTATCATCCTTGAAAGTTAATCAAGGTTACATAATTAAAAGAATAATTATATTTTAATAAGTATAATATTTATTAATTATAAAAATTTTTATAAAAATTTATAGAAATTGGTGTTGAAAAATGAATTACATCATTTTGTGGAGACGATAACCTGTATGCATACATGAGTGGTGTTTCCTATTTTTAAAGGATAAAATGAAAACAAGGTAAATGAAAATGAAAATATTCTGAACAATTATTATATCATTAATATGTGATATATTAATTAAGCCTATACTTATTACTATCAAAGTGAATCTTAAATGAAAAAGGATTCACTACGCTTTGTGGCGGGGTTAGTCCATACATACAAACACACGATATTATTATTTTTTAATATATAGAGTATTAATAAGGTATATAAGACCTTATAATTGAAGAATAATAATTAATTCATTAATATTACATGTAAAAATTAATTTAATCATAATAACCAACCATGAAATTTGGATATTCAAAATGAATCATATCATTACGTGGAGGCGTTAGTCCATACTTATACACAAGCTATATTTTTATTTCCCATTTGATGGAAATGATATCAGAATTGGTTATGAAATCATCATAATGAAATATTAGTATATTTATGATACTATATTAATAATGTTATGATATATAAAATATTTTCATAGAAGGTGGAAGAATAAGTGAAATTTAAAGATATTGGTTATGATTTATACCTCTTATTTGAGTGACTTCATTTTTCTTACACCTTAAGCCTTGAAATATTGGTCTTAAGATATGAAAAAGGGACCAAGGATGAATATAAGGAATATAATAATGTTTTTGGGTGGTTATTTATCAAGATGGAAGGATATAATTATGTTAATAAGGGAGGATAATATGTTACCTTTTATAATAGAGGGGGAGGGACACCCATGGAATTATATAAATGATTTCAGTAATATAAGGGAACATTCATAAGAATATATAAAGAAATAGAAAAATAATCATATAAAATATAAGATAAGTTTTAAATATCTTAAACCAATAATAATTAGAAATTTTTATGTGGAATTCTTATCTTTATATCTTATTTAACTCAGAGTAAACCCATTTTTAAGAAAATGCATTTTAAATTAAAAATTGAATTTACTTCCATTCCATGCCTCATAAAAACAAAAAAGCGAATGTAAAAAATATTATTGAATATATAGTATTTAAATTTTATTAAATATATTAATTATTATATATTAATTTAATTTACCTATATAAAAACACATGAAATGCATAAAAATCATTTTTAGAAAAATTTGTTTTTAAGTCTAAAAATGAACTTTTACAAAAATGATGTATAATGAAGATTATTATAAAATGAATTAGAGTATTATTAATTAAATGAGTATTATTATAATTTATAATCAAATTTAAATCATAATGAGACTTTTAAATTATTTTATTTATTGAAAATAAATGATAGATTAAAAAATCGGTATTTTCTACTATTCACTGAAATTATGTTTTGAAAAATAAAAAAATTCACCATAAGATAATATTGAAGTGATTATTTAAAAAATTCTATTTATTAAATCAAATAAAATTTCAAAAAAATTTAAAAATTAATTATATTTTACATGCAAAAAATGAAATAAAAATATTTTTTAAAGAAAACATATTTTCGAAGCATAGAATAAATTTACAGAAAATTGAGCACTTATTTCTTATATATTAATCAATAAATTATCATTATGTAAAAATTATAAATTATTCAATAATGTGGTTATTTATATTCATAGTAATAATGTAAATACTAGGTTGTAATATATCATAGTTTATGTTAATCTCGATGTTCTGTGTCAAGCAAGCTATAAAAAACTTACAATTTAATAAAAGAAAAATATATTTTAAAATATCAGGGTGTAATACTATAGAAGGATTATGATGATACTATAATGAAATCATAAAAAAACCCATTTCTTTTTAATGTGTTAATTAAGGTATTAAGGAATCAGGAAAACTATATTGTCCTTGTGGTATACCTATGAATGGTTTATTATTATGTGGTATGTTGATATATAATTACCCTCTATTTTATTTGATATTTTTTTGATCTCATAAGATAAAAGGGTAAATGGTATATTATCCCAATATAATGAGGGTATAATGGTGGATATATTAATACCAATAAGGTAAACAGGCTATTATCCCATACCTTATATGTGATGAATTTCTTGGTGGGGAGCCTTGAAAAATGATTTATGTGATTATGTTTACGACATAATTTTAAGACACACTTTTTTTTTCAAATTATTAAGAGTATATATGCTCTCATGGATCATGAATTATGAATGATGATTCCACAATCTTATGACTCATGTATTTTTTTATGAAAAAAAATTATGAAATGACTCATGATTTATGATCTATGACTTAACATGTATGAATTTTATACGTTATGATCAAATTCTCATACACTAATTAATATATTATTATAAATTTTTATATTAAGTTATTATCTCCATTGTTTACCATTTACGATCATCTAAACTCACTTATTAATTTTTTCATTTCCCCAAACTTTAAAGAAATTTATTATGTATGATATGTCTAGAAGGGTATTATGTAAGATGATATTTGTGGGAGTTATTAAAGATCATTCATGAAATAAGTGGATTATATATATAGAATCTAATAACACTAAACCATAACCATCATTTCATAAGTTTTATTATCAAATGTAATAAAATGAAAGTATATGTTTTATGTTTTGATCAAGTCATATTAGTGTGTATCAAATAAGATTTTATATACCATTGAGGATTATGATATTATTAACAAGTGGTTAAATCCTAAATCGACCTATGATATATCAAATGTGATATAGGTTTAACCTATAAAATAAGGTGTTAAAGTAATGTGTGATGATTTAGAAGATATTTCGAATGATGGAATTTATCATACAACTACTTACTTGGAAAATTATTACTCACTACACTCACTAACATATTTATTTTATGTAAAGGATTAAATCTATAAAAAACAAATAGTGGGAATATAAATATGTGATAAAGAAATTTAAATTTATTATTTTTATGGATATATGTCCCTTTTATATCATTATAACTTACTAAGGGAATCATATCACTACGTCAATGATTCAATATTGAACTATTAGTGAAAAACAATAATGTTACCATGATTTATTCTCAATTATATTACTTCTCTCTAATACAAAATTGTGGCATTATACATCCTTCAAGACTTATTATTATTCCTATACTTATATTTGATATTATTTTTAGCATGTATTGCTTATCCCTATATAGAGAACATATTAATTTATGGGGAAGAGAAGTCCCTTTGATATCATGAAAAGAACTTTGATCATCTATCCCTGGGAGGACAAATATGAACTTACAATAAGGATTATATCGTTTATATATGTCCTAATAACGACTCACGATGGGTATAAAAAACAAATTTATACGGGGAATGTAAAAATTAATGATATTACAATTTTATGGGAATATCCAGATGAATTTCATAATAACTTTCTTAATATTACCCTGAATCAGGAAGTTATGTTCTCAATGGAACTCATAATTTTTGAAATACTTATTTTATATACTATTTATATAATGTCCTAATTATAGTTTCAAAATTTTAAATATAATATATAAGATAATATATGTAAGGTATTTATAAACCATACTTCATTACCAAGGGTTGATCCTATAATTTTTATTAAGAATAAGTATGGGTTAATGAGTCTTTCTAATGATCATCAAGAACTTAACAAAGTAAAAATAAAGAATAAGTATCGTATAGCCTATAATGATGAATTTTTTGATAAAATATATGAATCCCAATATTTTTAAATGATTGAAATTTTATTTTAATATCATTAATAAGGGGAAAAATGGAGAAAATACATCAGAGATCATTTCATATGAGTTTTGGACACTATGAGTTTATTATAGTTCCATTCAAACATACCAATATCTCAATTAACATCATGGATCTATTAAATAAATAGTATATAGGGTACCTTGGCCAATTTATGGTAGTATTTATAGATTATATTATTTTATATTCTAAGAGAAAGGAAGAATATGATTTTTAATTGAGGATTAGGTTGATGACCACAAAAACGGAGGAATTGTATTCTAGATTAAAAAAATGTTCATTGTAGGGATAGAATGTATCATTAATGGATCAAGTAATTACAAATGATTGTATATATATGGATATTTAAAAGTTGAATTTTGTTAATACATGGAAAATACCAACCATTGTAATAAAGATATATATTTTTCTTATATTGGAGAGATATTACCTACATTTTGTGTGATATTTAATAAAGGCATCAAATAAACTAACCATATGGATGTGGAAGGGATCCATGCTCATTTTGATATATGCGTGTGAAGAAAATTTAAAATATCTGAATAAAATTTTGGTATGTTCATTTGTGAATACACTAGACTAAAACATAGAATGATTTTTAATATTTTGTGATGCATTAATGAAGATATTAGGATGTATGCACATGAAAAATTACATGGTGGTAGAAGATGACACGTGCCAATAGAAGGTCTATTAGAAAAATTACCCAGTGCTTGACATGAAGCTATTGGTAGTGATCATTTCGTTAAATATATGGAGGCATTATCAATATTATTAAAGGCATGATATATATACTGTTTATAAAATCCAAAAGTATTTATTCATTTTTAAATATTTGAATATGTTCTAATAGATATGGTTTGATTTGATCGTATATTATGATTGATGAACACATTACCACCTTGTGAAGGTGAATAAGGTGGATAATTTTCTATTTCAAAATAATCATGTTATATTATCAATGATGTGTACTAAAATAGATAAAATACATATGTATTTATGGATTATGAGCCTTTAAATCATTAGGAAAAGAGATAAATATCATATTTCCCAATTGAATGTTCATCCATCCATCCATTTTAAGACTAATGATATGTATAAGGATAATTTATATATGTAAATGAAGGTAATTATTTCTATGGAGTCTAACCTTGACCATGATGCAATGATAAGATTCAAGAATTAGATTTGTATCCCTTAAATATAATAATTAAATAAGGAACTTCTGGATGAATAATGTAACTTGTTATTCCCAATCCATCCTGGAAGCACACAGATTTATATAGATCTGTAAGAGTATTTTTGTTAGGTCAATGTAAAAAAGGATATTGAAAACTATGTATCTTGATTATTAGCATGTAAAAAATTTAAGGAAGGATGTTTGAAGTGCAAGGTGATGATGAAACCTTTTCCCATACTTGTATTGAAGTAGGAAAAAATCCCTACGTATTTTAGTACAGGAGTCCCTAAGACATATAAAGGACATAATTATAATTGGGTCGTAAGCATTGGACATACAATATCCGTGTATTTCATTACCATTAAATGATGTCATATTTTAAAGGACCATTTAAAACCTTGATAATATGTAGTGTTCTTTCTCAATGGATTTCAATGGTGGTTGATATGAACACATTCCAATGGTTGAGTTTTATTACAAAAAATATATTTTACTAGGTCACATAGATGGATATTATTGTTTCTAGTTATGAAATGATGTGAAAACCCCATCAGGATTTGAAGAATATAGAGAACACATGTTGTTGAGAATTGAGATTGATAAGTAATTGATAGATAATGTTAGATCTATTTATAAATACATCAGAGTATATTAGAGTTGATATAAATTTTATTCTGATAATCATTGGTGAGATATAGAGTTAAATATTTTTTATAATGTATCATTTTGAATATCACCATAGTATAAGTTTATGATATTTAGAAAAAAGGAAAATCAAAAAAGTTTATATATTTATCACTTTGAGATTTTGGATCGTGTGCGGATGACAACATATTGCTTTACAATTTATCTAAAACTCTCCCATGTGCAAGATTTATTTTAGTAACATCTTTTAAAAAAGTATATACCCTATTATTATTGTGTAATAAACTCATAGGTCAAACCAATAGATCATGATATTTCTAATGAGGAACAACAAGTGGAGATTCTAGATCAAAGTGAAAAAGTGTTGCGGGACTGGACCTCCATGTTATAAAAATTATTTTAGAGGAATAAAATTATTGAGAAATGAACATTAGAATACAAGTATGTAATAAGGAAGATATATATTATATTTTAATTGGATTATAATTATTTTTTGGGTGAAATTATTTTAAGGGTGAATAATGTAATACCCCATGATTTTAGAATATAATTTCTTTTAAAATAAAGTTGATAATTACTATAGCATGTGATGTAGGTAAAATCAAAATTATTTGAATAATTGTTTACCATTATATAAAACAGAATAAATTAATATATTTTTAAATGTTATTGTCATAAAAATGATATTGTAACATCAAAATGGGTCAAATTCACTTGTGAAAACATAATTGATTATTAGAAAACTATTTTGAACTTTCTGGTTGAATTATGCACTATAATTAAATTAAATAATTTTTAGGAATTATATCAATAAATTTATTGAAAAAATTTATTTCCTAATTAATAAAAATAATTTAATATAACCATAGAATGGTTTATTCATTATGATGAATACTTGTCTAAAAATTCTTAGCTAATAAATTGTTTTTTATAAACATTGTTTTAATATATATATATTTAAATATAAATTTTTATAATTTAGACTATTTAAATTATTAAAAATTATTGTTTATAAATTTTTAAAAATTAACAATCATTCATACATTTATTAAAAATTGTTTGAAAGGAATATAAAATCATTTGTCTGTTAAAATATTTTTTTTAGAAAATTGTATATTTTATATGGTTAATGAAAATTTATCTAAAAAATTATACTAATAAAATTGATGAAAATTTTTAATTAAATTTTTAGAAAATATATAGTATTAAAAAAATTAACATTCATCTAATGGTTATTAATTTTCAAGGAATATGAATAAATACATTTAATTATTTAAATAAACCTTTTTTCCAAAAATAGTTTTTACGTGTCTTATGAAAGGATTTTAAAATTAATTTACTCCACCTTTAGAAATACAATATATTAAAATTTATTCCATATTTGGAATCATCATGTTCAAATTTGGCAATATGGTCAATTTAATTTTTTTTATAAAAAAATTATTAACTTGGAAAAAATTAGTCACTATGGTAAATGTTAAATATGGTAAATGGTTAAACTAATATATGATACCCCAAATATTACTAAAAATGTAAATTTTTTGTTAAATTAGTGATTTTAGACATAAAATTACTAAATATTTGAAAATCTGGACATTAGTTTCCCCATTACTTTCAAAATGACATTTATAGTATTAAAAAGTTCATAAAACTTATAATAGTACCAATCCTGTCACTTATAAAAGGGTACATCATCTCCTCGCTTGGTCACACAGATTTAGGACCTTTTCTCAAAAAACATATAACCAAATATCTTCTAAATCCTCATCCCCACATCTTAGTGGTTATACTATCCCCAAAATACCAATCGAAGAGGTATCAAAGATAGTTATAATGGTGGAAACCAAAGGAAGATTAATTTAGTGTGTGTTCAACTAAGTGGATGACCATGGCATGTTTTTATTTTATAACCTCAATTTTAAAAATTATTTTTCATATTTATATTTCCATTGGATAAATTGTGTTCTCTATCTATCATTGTGTCTCTCTTAAACCCCATCTATTTTCTTCTTTTTTGGCTATTTCTAGGGTTTTCATGTATTCATTATATTTTTCTCAAATTTATTACATATAAATACTAAAAAAACGTTTTTAAGAAAATGTTACCTTATTTCTAATTTTTTTGAAAATTATTTTTTATCATGTCAATGTTATTTATATTTAAAAAAATACTATACAATCTCTAATATTTATTGAAGGTCATTTTAACTATTTTTTACAATCCATTCATATTATGAAAAGGAATATTTTCCATGCTTTTAGTACATGATATTGTGAATTTATTTATAATTGTGTGAAAATAATTTCCTTTTAATTTTCACTACCTCTAAATAATTTCCTAATATCATGTATATTTTTTTGAAGATTTTTTTCCAAGTATCCATGATTTTTCATTGTAAATTATATTCCCATTTTCAAGGATGCTTCTTCCTATTTTCTAATTTTTTTCTTATTATTTTCTAATTTTTTCTCGTCTATTTCAATATAAATAGTGACCATTATGATTCACTTGTTATATTCTCTAGTAATACCATCCAACATATTTAATTAGATGTCTTATGATTACATTTAGAGGAAATTATCTTGAAACCTATTTTGCCATAAGTTATTCATGATATGAACAAATGATGGATTCTATTATGTTATTACGATATAAATGTAACTGGTTTATTATTATTTGATAGGTGGGTCTAATATATATCTCTAATTAATTGGGTTATGTTTTATATATCATGAGATTAAACTATACAATGGTTGTAATCCCAATCATAGTAGTGTACAGAGTTTTTAGAATAATCCCAATAAGGTACACATGTAGTTTTCCAAAAACTACTATGAGATAAATGTATTGGTGGGTATCCTTGACCTATGATTTATATTCTTATGTTTATTCCACACTTTAAGAAACATAATTATGTTACATTCCTATTCTTTTTATATGCACATATGTATCACGATTTATTAATGATGATTCTACACTTTTATGACGCTTGTATTTTCTTATGGCGAATTGTTATTCCATGACTCATTATTTATGATCTACAACCTATTAAGTATGATTTTTAGTTACGATCATGTTATTAACCCGAACTTATTATCTCATGATCATTTATGATAATCAATTATTATTACCCAGGTTTACCCTTACTAAGAATCATATTTCATGATTTCTTATGTTTCCATTTATCTAGGATATGATGAAAGGTATTAATAATGATATGTATATAAGGATACTATGTGAGAAGAAAATTATGGGATATTTTGATGGTACTTCATTAAATAAGTTAAATAATTATATAGTAACTAAAAATACTAAACCATTATAATTATAGAGTGTGTTTTATATGGTGATGTAATGAATAAAAATCTAAAATGATGGTATATACTAGTACGATATGTATAGGTTTATTTAAAATTTAATAGAGTTATTATAGTTTACCTCACTTTTAATTAATTCCTAGTTTCCAAAAGGCGACATAAAACCAATTTAGTACCTTAACATAAAGCCGAGGGATGTATATTTCTTAGATTAGATTCCTATAAATTTCATGATTTTGTTTAAATGTTCAATATTATTAATACTTAAGCATGTTGAATTTTACAATTCATGACTCATAGTCAATTGAATATATACTAGAAAAATTGATAAAGTATTTATCTACCTAGTGGGAGGAGTTATTAGTCTTAGTGTATCCTGTAGTCCCCTATAAAAGAATCACTCAAATCACACACTTGTTCTATTTTAGGACATTTATTCTAGTATTTATAATCCTTTTATATTTCATTTAAATAATCCATTGTTCTCATATAAGGATTGAAAGAGATATTTTGAGAATGCATGGGTCATGTGAGATTAGGAAAATTCCTTCAATAATGTTTTAATAAAGTTAAAAAGAGCCAAAATGTTATTAAGGGTGTGTATTAAGGAGACATTTGATAACAAAAATAGTGAAATTAAGTAGGAAAAGATTTACTTAAAAGTAGTAAAAATTAAGTGTATTTTTCTAGATTTCCCCCCAGATGAGGAAGTTCAAAAAAATATAATACTAATTAGTTAATTAAATATAACGAGAGTATTTTGTAAAAATTTATAAGATTGATGTTTCTTAAATATGGGAAAAAACTCAATGATTTTTTACGTGATTCATATAGAAAGAAAGTTGAATATGGTAGTCATATTTATTTCAATTAATAGAGTACATTCTTACTTAGATGATATAATTGAGAAATAATTGTTTTATTATTTTACTCCCCATTTATATTATAATATATTTTTACCAGATGTGATGTATATGGTAGATGTGATTTAATCCTATCTATTTGAAATAAAAAATTCAATCTTTGATTCCATTATTTTGGATGATAAAATTAGAGTTGAAATTTTTTATCTTAATTGAAATAGTCTTTTATGCCCATATGGTATCTCTAATTTTTTTTATGAAATACTATTATATTATTCTTCCAATTGACATTCATTTTTACATTAGATTTTTCTTTAGTAATTTCATTCCCATTGGTGCCAACTCACACATCATTAATTTCATTTTCAAGTATCAAAATGACTTGGTATTCATAGACTGTAGACAAATTATTTTAGGGAATACACTTACTAAAATTATTGGTAAAATGATTCTAATGAGTCTTATAGTTCCTTATAATTTGGTTTTTCTCTAACCAATATTGTTTTATACCTTGAAATAAGTTTAGGACTATATTTACACTACCTTAGAGTATTTATGTCATATTTAAGAAAATTGAATAATGGAATATTTTTTTGCGAGATGCAAAAAACTTGAGTCTAAATGAACCGTAATATAGTATACCATTTTAAATTAGCCATTAAATTAGAAGAGTGAATAATAATAGCTAAAATTTTAAAATTATTTCTTAAGTTTTTTTAAAGATAAAATATATTGATAAATAAGTACTCATTTTTTATTAATGTCATTATATCATTCTCAAATACATTTTTCATAAAAAATGGAACTTATTAATTTTTTGAGTAAATTATTTAAATATATTTTTTTTAATTTTAGAAAATTTATTTTAAAAAATTAACGTAATTTTTAAATTATAATTTCAAGCTTATCTTGGAACGAATTTTTGAGAATTTTCTAAAGAGATTGATTTTTCAATGAATAATTAAAAATACTGATTTTTATTGAAAACTATATTTTTGTTTACAGAATTTTAAATGTTATATTTTGTTTTAAATTAGGTTTAATGTAAAATTTGTTCACTTATATTATGAATAATCCAATTAATTTTATTTGAATATATTTTATGTTTTAATTTAGTATTAAAAATTTTTATACTTAAAAATGTATTTTTTATGAAAAAGTATTTTTCATTGTTTTGTTATTTTATCTTAAATTAATTTATGACACTTATAATTGAATCTTGAAAATATGATTCCCAATTTGGAATCATGAGTTTCAAATTTGGTAAATAGGTACCTTTTATTTTTTGATCAATATGGATTTTAACCATATGATTTTTTTGGAGTAATGTAAAGTAAAAATGGGTTAGTGAGGGTTAAAACTAATGTGATAAGCTTAAAATTAATTTAAACACTTGAATTTATTATATTTTAATAGTATATTTCATCCATAATAATCCAAAAATTGATAATATGTCCTTTTTTTCATTTAAGATTGCTTTTGAAATTTAAAATATTTAATTAAAAGTTAAATTAAAAATTTTCATTTTCTTGATTTTAATATCTATAATATTATGTGATAGAGATAAAAACTTTGACAATTCATATCTTTAATATGCTCTATATAATTATTTATTACTTATATATACACTAAATACAACCCTAGAATATCATGAAGCCTTGTATCTTTGGATAATTAGGTATAAATCATAACAAAATGGAATAGAAATATAACAAAAAAAAAACTAAAACTCTATTACATGCTCTTAAAAATATATTGCACTTTTAAAACAGTATGGGATAAGATGGGACACACATAAAAAATGGATGAGATATAAATCCCAATAAAGTAATAATCAAAGAATAATATATATTAAATCTATGCATGCGATACATGAGGCATATAAAGGTAACATAAGAGGTGTTATGGTCATTATCTATAACATTTAAGCACAACATATAATGATAACATGGAGACAGTACATGAATGTTTTAACAACATACAACATGACATAACATAAGTTAAATATAAATTCCAAGAAAACATCACAAGGAACTTAGAGTAACATCATGGATTTGTTTCACTCTTTAATACCATACATAACCTATCATCAGATAAAAACATTACCCAATGTATTTTAGGTCTATATAATTCATGTCCCACATGAAATATTCAGAACATGTACATGAATAAGTGTACCACATAGACTATACAACATAAGTATATATTTCATCACTTATAATTTTAAAATTTAAGAGTGTATATTACAAAAATATAAGTCTCAAATCCAGTAAGGATAGGTAAATCTAGGTGAATACCCCTGAGTGGGAATAAGGTTGGGTATTCAATACACAAAAATTTGACATGGAGAATTACATGATAATTTAGGAAACATAATGGGGGTATATAAATATTCATAGAAGGGTGTAATGGGAGTGGAATTGGTATCTTATGAATTTTAAATCATAATTAAATTAATAGGGGTGTGTAATATCATATCACAACTTGGTAAAATGGAAATAAAAAGGCATAATTTGATTAATGTTCTTGAATAAATAGAAGAAGTACATGATTTAATGCCTTTATAAGATATTTATAAATTCTTGGGAAGAGATTCTTCATAGATTCAGGAAAACTCAATAGGGATATAGAGAGGTAATTTTAGAGTAACTTCACTATCTAAGTGTTTTTAGTGAGTATAAATGAGAGGTTGGGTGGGTTTATAAATCAAAAGAGTGTAAAATTATTTATTAATTTTAAACATAGGTTTTGGAATCTATATAATAAATTAATCCAAAATTAAAACCATCACATGATTTGGGCCACGGTTTCTACCATAATGGGGTTGATTTAATTATTATTTAATTCCAAGAACCAATTTCTTCAAAATAACATGCTTTTTGGTGTGGAAGTGAGACATGTTTATAAATAATTATTTTTAAAACCTTAAAATATAATATATGTTTTCTGGATTCATTAAGGGTTTATTAAATCAAACAAATCGAATCAAGAACACATTATTTTAAAGTAAAAAAATAAAATTTTTCATAGATACTCTTTATAATTTCTATTAAGTCACTTTTGTCTTATCTATACACTTTTATCAAATTTATTTATAATTATTCACAACATGTATATTAGTTAGTTATTATCTATTTTTGATATAGTGTTTGAGTAATCTTGATAATTTTGAATTATTTTCATAATATATGTTTTTTTCTTCCATATATTTCTAAATTTTATCAAACATAGATCATACAAGGTTCTAAAAATGATTATTTTATAATTATTTATGATTTTATAATTTCAATCAATATGATTCTTGGTCAATATCCTTACAAATAAAATCGGTGATGAATATGTTTTGGTGATTTTTAACAAAGGAATGTTGGTATATTAATTAATAGGTATATTATTAGATATATAAATCAAGAATTAATATTAAAAATTTTATTTATTTATTTATTTATATATTATAATATCATTAATTATGTTCTAATTATCACCCATGATATTATTTTTTAGATTTTTTTAAGGAGGTTGTTACACCAACCCAAATATAAATATACAATAATTATTGGGTGCGTATGGAAAAGAAATTTATGTATTTTGGAATAATATCATTATTACTGAATAATAAATGTATTATTTTTATATTATTATTTTTGTGAATCAATTTTGAATATATCTTAGTAAATAAGTAATAAAATTGATCTAAAATGAGACAAATTACATCATAGAGGAGGGAGTGTCCTCATACACACATATAATGTTCAAATTTCTCAATGACTGAGTGGTAATTATGGTGGATAATAATCTTTCTATTCATAATAATATTTATTTGATACATTTCACATTTATTCATTAATTATATCCTTATAAACATGTAATAGGTAGTTGTGAAATATGGAAGATGTCGCTTCATGAAGGTGGAAGTCTTCAAAAACCCGTGAATAATGATTTCATATTTATAAAATGAGAAGGGGAAAGGGGGTTAATGATTTTTAACTTAGTATAATAAAATTTAATATTATAAAAATATTAATTTAATTATACTGTAATGATAAAATTATATTATAAATTTTAATTTAGAGAAGAAATTAAGAAATGATTAGTACTCACGTTGAGAGTAGTAGTTTCCCATGTGAAAATCCTTGAAAATAGAGATATTATGATAAATTATCACAACTAGAAGATAAAAAGGTATAAAAAGGGTAATATGGGAATTAAAAATGGTAAAATTTCATGATTAAACTAGAAATAAAAAAATATTTTAAAATAAAACCTTGTAAGATAGCATATATGTCATGAATCTCTGAGCATTAATACCCAATATATATTACTATTTGAATATAACCTTTATAACATAGTCAAGGAATTTCAGGGTATTAAAATGGGTAACTAAAATATGAAATATTTTTACAATTGAACTACTCAATATAATTTTTATATTACTAATTATTAAATAAGAACTAAATATTTAGTTAAGTGATCTTATGCTTTAGGAAATATACTTTCTTCATAAATTGTTTTACTATTTTTTATAAGAAACAATTATTATTAATTTATAACACTTCTATAAATTTTATTTGATATAAATTATATAAATGTTGAAATCATCATATCAAGATTATATTAGGGTTAAAGTTTGTGACTTTTCTAAAAATATTAATTTTTGAGTTAATAGTGAAAAGAATATGGATTTTAAAGACAACTGTATTTTCTATTCATGTATTTACAAAGTCTAATTTTTTATGAATTTATTTCAAAATTTAACAGTTTAATTATTATTAAAATATAAAATTAATTTCGTTGGAATCAAAATTTTTCCTCATTTTTATATGAAAAACATTTTTATTGTTAAAATTATTTTTTATGGAAAATTATTTCTTGTTCTGTTTTGAAAAATTATTTTAAAAGTAATTTGTTATAATTATAAAATCCAATTGGATAATTTGGATTACAAGTTTTGAACAATAATTTAAATATTTGTTAAATATTTCAACTTTATTTTTTTTTCATAATTAATGGTAACAATAGGAAAAATGTTATCACCACAATAAGGGTGAAAATGGTTGAATAAAGTCAATACTATGAAATAAGGTATTAAAAAAATTCATTAGCATGCCTATATATAATTAAATTTTTAATACGATAAAATAATTTAAATATTTAAAAATATGGAATTTTGGAGCCATTTTTATTTGATAAGAACATTTTATTTTTTTAAATGATGGAAAACTATGAAATGTCTCTTTCTTGATTTTAATATATTTAATATTTTGTGACAGGGATAAAAACCAGTTAGGAAAATTTATAAAAGGTTATTTAAAATATTAATAAAAAAATTATGATTTTGATTTTTTGAAAATTTTTAATGTTGAAATAATTAACTTAATTTCTTACATAACGTAGATTCAATGCTTGTGAATGAAGCAGAAAAATTAGTATATAATATTAATAGAGGAGGTAATCATCTAATCCCATGGGTTTCAGTTTACTTCTTATTATACATATATAAATTCTATCTTAACCATTATAATATAATAACACTAGTATCTTAAAAATATATATGCTATTATGTTAATGTAATAACCCTATTCACCTTTTCCCATGATATGTGAAATGGAACCATTATTTGTGTGAATGTGTGGACTACAACATTGCGAAATGATATATTTCATTTCTTATCATAACCTTACATGTATGGGTATTAGGATAGATTTATTTTTTATATGTGATCTTAATTCCATAATTCTGATAATATAAATACAATATATAATATATTGTCATGCTATTCCATTTTTTGACAATACACTCAACTCACATGCATACATATGGACTGTAGTCTCTGCATAGCGATGTACATCATTCTGTAAAAACACCCCTCTTATCGAATCACGAGGACATATTTAATGAAGGTATTTGATTTATGTAACATGATAATAATTATGAAAAGTTAATAATTTATTTTCTTTCTTATTTTTTCTTTTAAATAAATGTAAAAAGCATCAGTCGTGTGCATGTGCGAACCATCACCTCGCAAGCCGATATATTTGGTTTTTTTATAACCAATTTCAATGGATAGATTTAAATTTTAATTATATATATGAATATAATAATTATGTATTTTTTATCTATATTTATATTATGAAACAATTAATCCTTTGACCATGGTCATTCTACCAAATTCATTTTTCAATTTTGAACCGAACACCCTCGAAACACGAAGTACAAAATTGACTGATTAAGTAATTATTTATGTTATTAAAATTACTGAAATAGATGGTTTTTGATAAGGTAATAAAACATTAAAAGGTTATTAAATAGGTAAATAATTAAAATACATTTATTATAAATGATTTAAAGGACATAGATAACATGTTTGGACGGGAGATAAGGGGATTCTTAACTCAATTTTCATTCCATAGTTTACACTTCTACTTAATTGATAATATTTTGTCAGGATTATGTATGAAATGACCTTTAATTATATTATTATTTATTTAAACATGATTTATTTGGTTTTAAAATTGTTACACATAATATCCACAATAATTAATTCTCAATTCAGTGATATGATCTTGGTAAGGATTATTCAACACAACATTATTTCTTTGAGACATGTCTCGTATTATGAACCTACATCCTTCTATAAGGTGTACATGATTACTAATGACATATAATATCATTAATTAATATTATAGAATTATATTTAATGTTCCTTTTAATTTTTCTATTTCATGAGACATTGATTCAAATTTTATTAAAGGAGTTAAGGTTTTCATGGTCTCAATTGCAATTCATTAAGATATAATTCATCTTATGCACCATGTTTTATTTCATATGGTCAAACTACTACCATATAAATGAATATTTACATATTAATTCTTCTAAATAATGGGATATATAGAGCCATCTGAATTTCATTATTTAAATGGATTTTGATTTGAAACTTACCAAAGCAGTAATGGCTCTATGTTACAATATAATTTTCTTCCAGGATTGTTTATGTTCAAGGTTAATTTGGGTAAAATTTTATGATCATAATTTCTTGAACCACATCTCTATTATTCTCCTATATTTATTTCCGAGGATTTCATTATTTATATTCATTTACTTCTCTTAGAAACTTAGGTAGTCCAAAATAATGTTTTTTTAAAAAAAAAACTAACCCGGTTTCTCTTTTTAGTTGGGAATCATTTCCTTTCCATATCCGTTATCTTTAAAATTTTTTAAAAAACTTTTTTTATTTAAAATAATGATTGTTTAATGTCATTTTAAAATAAATTTTACTTTATTTATATATTTTTAAAATATATATTTGTTACCAAATTGGGTAATTTTTGTTTTTATCAGAATTGTGAAATGGATATTTGTTTTAAAATATACCAAATTAATGGAATTTCACACCATAAAAATATCTATTTCTGTAAAAGTTATTTAAATTTTTCCTTATTTATTTTAAAATATTTTTTAATCATAAATTCTTGAAATTTTTATTTTCAATTTTATCAAAAGAAAATTATATTTTCTTATTTTCAAATAAATTTTATAAATAATATTTTAAATATATATTTTTGTCTATAGAAATATACTGTATCATTTTCCTATGTTAAAATAATGATATGGTACAATGATTCCAACCTTATTAATTTTCTAATGTATTATGATTTTTTTAATGATATTTGTTTCTTTTCCACTAGTTAATCCAACTAAAAAGGAATGATGGTACTTTTCAAGGGTATTTTATAAAAAAGTTCAATATTATATTTTTTATCATATGGTACTTGAAAATATATATGAATGATTGAAGGGTAGTTCTGTTATATACCAATGATGGGTTTGTATTTTATATCCCTCCAATACATTGGGTAAAGTGAAAAAGTTAACTATAGTAAGTCACTTCTAACAGATGATGAAATTTATCATAGATAATTAGATTATAAGAGGTGAAAGGGTTACATATTATAATTTACTCATAATAGAATGTTAGAATTGTCCCATTTAGGTGATTACATAAAGAAGGATTGATGTTCGATGTTAACTTTTTAGATTCTTTATTATTTGAATAAGTTTTAATGTTTCCTTTGATCAAGGATTATTTTCATATGCCACCTGATTTTTGACTCATATTTATATCATCTTTTGTTAATGATTTATATGACATGTCTAATTATTAAAGTTATAGGTTTTTATTCATATGAATTATCTAATCTCATTCCTATAATTTTTTATATACTCAAATACATTTATTCTCATCTTATGTTTTCTGATGATATTCGATTTTTGGTGCCTATGTTTACCCTTACTAAGTATTTATGCTCACCCTTATTTTTTTTATTTACCCCAAGTTAAAAAGAAATATGTTACATAAGATATTTATAGAATGGTTTCATTTTTTCTATATTGAATACTTAATATAGAATAATAAGAACTAGGTATAGTAGAAAAAAATTATAACATAAATACGTGGGTAATATTATATAAGCGTTTGTTATAATTTATTAAAACTCTAAACATAAAAGCTCATTTCTCATGTAAGTGATCCAATGTTTTTTTTATATTGTAGTATTTTTATTGTTATTTTTGGAATGAAATTATTAATATCAAATTTAGAAATATAAGGATTATTTTTTTCAATTGGATCAAGGTGTATGTTTTTGAGGATGTTATAAAATATAAATTTAGAGTACTCTTCAATGGGTGTTGGGAAGCACGTTTTATAACTAGTGAGAACCAAAATTTTAATTTTTTATATTAATATAAAGATATGAAAATTTTCACATGTAAATTAGACTCCAATTTAGACAATAATAAAGTAGTGATAAGGTTTTGTTGATTTATGCCTCAAACACTCAATCAGAAAAATGTTTTTTTATCATGTATGTCCTCTTACACCTTTGGTTAACCCTTTTGGCTTCTACCACGATAACTTGTTTTTACCTAAGCAATTAATTTTTTATATGTAAAAATAAAATGTTCATTATGAAATAATATATAAAATATAATTCTAGATTTTAAATCCATTTATAATATTCATTTTCTAAAATTGATAAAAAATAAATTTAAGATAAAAAATGTTTAATTTATTAAAAAAATATAAAGGATGTTACAGATTAAGTTCTAAAATTCTATAATTTTGGTTTAATGAATAAAAATATTTTTCTAAAATATATATTTTTAACTTTAAAATACATATTTTTAACAAAAATAATTCATAAATTTATATGTTATGATTACATCCTAATTATGTCATAAAATTCACAGTCCTTAAAAAATACATATTTTTCAATATTCATCTTATAATAAATATTTTTAGAAATACATAAAAAATTAATCCTATGAAAATATTTTTATTCCAAACCCAAAATTTAAGTTAATTTTTTCAAATTTAAATTTTAAAATTTGAGAATATATCTTTTAAATAAAATCATAAAATATATTGTAAAATTATTTTCATAGGATAAATAAATTTTCATAATATTAAAAGTTTTTTTTCTTAATTCCTAATAATTAATAGTAAAATTAACATTAATATATATATATATATAATATGTTTTATAATACCATTAACACTATTAATTCCCACAAATTTGACAGCTACTTTATATCATTTATATTTCAATGGTTTTTTGGTTCATTTATGTTCAACGTTGTAAGTGAAACAAGTTATTGAAATAATATTTATTTAAGGAAAATAAATAGTAAAATTATATGTCATTAAATGTAATAAACTCAATTTTTATACAACTAGAGTATGATATCTATAATGAAGAAAAACGTATAGTGATCTGGGATCATAATGAAAAATTATGATAAAATAAGACAACTCACCTAGTCAATGGTTAATGTTGGAATAAGAAGTTTGGGGAAGAAATATAGGAACTATAGGATGTTATTAGTCAATATTAAACATATATTTTGTCAAATTAATGAAAATTTAATGGTGAAATTATTTAAGGGATATAGAATGAAGCTTTTTATGATTCTAGTATGTAATTCCCTTTAAATAAATCCAATGTGATCAATAGCTTTGGATATACAAAACACAATAAAAATGTGAATAATTATTTATAGAATATGAAATAAAATAAATTAATAATTAGTCAAATCAAACATAACTGAAAAAATAAATGTTTTTATATTAAAATGGTTTGATTTCATTTGAAAAAATACCATAGATATTACATAAAATATTTTTTAATTAATTATTTTTCTTAATTATATTATTTTTGAATGATATAAATAAAATTTATGAAAAACATTAAGGGAATAATAAATATTTAATAATATGAATTAAATAATTAACAGTAAGAAATTCTAATTTATTTATTCATTGATAAACAAAAATGCATTGTTTAAAAACACTATTTTTCTTATATATTGTATATTTTTTATTTAAAAGATAAACATATCTTATTTAAAGTATGCCAGTTTATGAAATAAATTATATGTATTAAAATTAAATAATAAAAAAAATTATATATTTATTATTATTAATTTCTGAATAATCATAAATTCATTTTTATATATACCAAAACATTTTTCTAAAATTAGGTTTTTTGTGTTATGCGTACATTTTTTATAATTACTTTTAATCATATTATGAAATTGAATATAGTAAAATGTATTTTATATTTTTAATCATCATTTCCAAGTATGATAATAAGACCATTTTAATTTTCAGGCATATGAAAATGTTACTAAGGTTAAAGGTGTCCACCATGTTAAAGAATACAATATGGTAAAAAGATCCAATTAATGGATAAAGCCTTAAAACATCGCAAAATATTATCTTTAAATGAAATTATGAGGTGATTATGGACCTTTATGCATTATTTATCTAGTATTTTTTTATTTTTGACCACTTTTCCTTTAAAAATGACATCTTTATAAACTATATAATGGGTATTTGAGAAAAAAACACTTAATATCACTTATAAATGGATCCCTTCTATACCCACAACCAAACAAACATTTTTATAAAATTTAACTTATATATATTCCCGAGTTCCATCCCTAATAATACTTATTCATTATTGGGTACCCCTAGTCATAATAATAAGTCTCAAATCCATAAATTTAAAGAGGCCCTTTAAGTGGATATTCATGTCTTCAAAATAAGTTTTATCCTCTCCTTTATCATTATTCTATATCTTTTTCATCTACATATTCATGAATATAATTTATACAATTAATAACATTTTTTATAAAGATATTAATCCTCTGTAAAAGTGATATTATTATTATATAATAACAGGTTTTTAATCCTTCAATTATTATAATGTGTTCTTGTTTTGCTCAATTTTAAAACCTACATGAAATATTTTATAACATTTTCTCCATGAATGAATAAAGAAACATAAATATTAGTAATAATAATAAAATATGATGGAGTTAAAATATTTTCATAACTATTATATGGAAAAATAGTTATGTATATTCATTAATGAAAACAATTTTTTTAGTAAATATGAATTCTAAAAAATGATGATTTTTTTAGTTCTATTTGAATCATCTCCATAAGTTTGATGAAATGACCATTAGATTCAAAAAATATACAAAAAATGATAAATATTTATTAAAATAATTTAAATGAAAAACCCACGATGAAGTAGTTAAAACTAGAAATACCAAAACAAAATATCTATGAAAATACAGAGCAAATCACCAAAATATTATTTTTTACCATAGAAATTAATAAATGGGTAAAATATAATAAAAATTAATGGTCTAATAAAAATTAAATATGAATAATTTTATTCTTCATTTTAATAATTAACCTGATTTTTTTATGCAGGAGTTAGGTTGCATCAGACCATGTCAAAGTTTGGAGAAATGGTATAGTTTTCAATATAACTTTGAAAGTGAGGTTGTTTATGTTAAATTTAAATTTGGAGGGTTTTTTATTTATCTATGGTAACCATTTAATTTTTTATCCTATATTTATATCTAGGTTTTTTATGCCTTATTTCATTTTACTCTCCTTGGTTCATTATTCAACTAAATGGATTCTTGTAAGTGGAACAAAACATTATTCATCTTTTCTGTTAGGAATCATTTCTATCCATACCAAAATTATTTTTATTTGTCTATGAATATTATTATCTATAAAGAAATTATTTATTAGGTCCATTTCCTATTTCATTTAAATATATTTTTATATTTTTAATGGAATATTTTTAATAGGTTCCCCATGGGTCATTTTCTACTATCATTCACTATATTTACAAATGTGTGAATATAATTTCCCTTTTTAAATATTAACATATAAAATAATTTTATTTATATTATATTTTTTATTCAAAGGTTTTATTTCCATTTTTATCTTTTTCCAAATTAATTTCTATTCTCAATTATTTATTATTATGTTATAGACCTTCCTGATATGTCCTCCATGTTTTCTTGTGTTTCGGTATTCTAACAGGGAATTTAGAGGTGTTTTGGAGTATTTTTTTATTTTAAAGGCTTGTCACACCCTAGTTGTGGGCATAATGGTGGTCTATATAGGATGTATATATGATTTTTTATGAAATATGGGAATACAAAATTATTCTCAAGCTATTTTGGTGGTTGTTTTAGACCTAGTGAGTTTTTGTATGAAACAAAAAAGAAAAATGCCCTACATTGGTGTAGTCATGGGTATGGAGCATTGGGGAAGCTCCTATGAGACACATCTATAGTTGCATAAAAAAACTCATGTTTTTGTTCATGGCATGTTTAAAATGCACTGGGTATGAGAAATACTACTTGATAGAAGTTGGTTTGGGTTAGTGGGCTTAAGAATACCATGGCCAAGGCTAGGATATGGTCAAATCTGTGGTGGTCGTTAGGCTTATTTTAAAATGGTGGAAACTATCAAGGTTATTTTTTCAATCTTTAATTATTATAAGGAATTAATATTTGTTATATTGTGGGGGGTTTAAAGTATATTTTATTTTATTATTTTCTCTAAATTTTTGATCATTTTCCCTGCATGTATTATTCTTTTATTTTTGAAGATGCTCCTATAAAACTAGGATTTCGTTTCATGAATCTATTGTATTGTGGATCAATAAATATAAATTATCACTAGGTAAGTTTTTTTCAATCACCATTGTGATCTATGATCAATTCCTTATGGATCAGAACCTCTTGGATCGTTGATGACGAGCGTTGCTGATTGAAGGCACCCATTTACCTCATCTTTCCTCCCTTACATCAATCTAACTTTAATTAAAATATAATTGTTGAAATAATCAATATTTTGGGATGAAAAAGGATCATGGATTGATGATATATTTCATATGTTAGGTTTTCAAAAATCATCCTTAGGTTTTTGTGGTGGTTGATCAGCGACCATCTATTCTTATATGGATGACATTGAATATCTCAAATGAGGTAGGGGATTTTTTTTATTCTCTTATTTTATCTATAATCATGATTATTTCATTATTTATCTCTTTTAGATATTATAGTATTAAATTTAATAAATATTAATCTAGATTATGAATGATTTTTTAGTTATAGGGATTGAATGTGTTTCCACCATGATAACAGTATTCCTCTTGATATGATAGATAGTGTTCTATATATGTCTATGTTATGGTTTAACATGTTTAGTGTGTTTTCATTGGATAAATAATGTAAATATGGTAAGGATTTTTCGATAAATAAATAAGAGGCATGCTTAATTTGTTTCTATTATTACTTATAACATGATGGGAATTAAAGTGATTCTAGTTTAATGTTTATTGGTAATTAGTTTTCCTTAAATTTATATGAAAATAGAAGTTATAATTTAAATAATTTTTTAATTTATTATAGATATTGATATTTTATTCTGTACATTTCCTAGAGTTAAAATCGCAGATAAATGAACTAGATAGTTTAAGTCATTAACTAATTGGTTGTGTGATAAAAATAGTTGATTAGGGAAAAGAATGACCATTTTCTTATTAAGTATGAAATTGATATGATCTTGACCTTTATTATTATTTTTATACCTTTTTTGATTTCTCTAGATGAAGATCCTTGATATTTTTTGTGATGTGAGACTCAAATAACGGAAGGTTTAGCGATAAAATGGTGGGCATACCCTAATTTTTGGTAGCATTTGACACCTTTAATGGTGGGATACAACATGATATGCATGATGGGGTCAATGATGGAACTAGGACTAATGGATTTGGTTGAAGATAGGTTTTCCCATTGTTTTTCTGCTGAAATCACAGATGATTTTTTTCTGAGAGAATCTATTTTAAAGGCCAGATAGCTGGGTTGATATTTTTCTTTCATTCCATTCCCCACCACTTTGGTGCAACTATTTGTACTGGGTTTATAAATATTTTATGGTATCTTTGGATGATTCATAAATTCCTAGAAATATTTTTTTGAATAAGGATGTTGAATAATTTTACCCAAGGGTTTGTAAAATAAATGGGAAGATAAATATTGATAACTCTTGAGAAACTATCAAATCAGTTGTACTATTCCTTGAGATAATTGGTTTTCAAATAATAAATAATTTAATTATGAAATTCTTAATATAAATAATTAAAATAAATTATTTGAATGATTATGTTCTTTGAGGATATATAGTCCTTAGTAGTGGCCGTTGGGTGTCTAAGAAATGATATCATTAGTGAAGTCTAAATCTCGGTTGTTCCCTATAGTTTGGTTTTCAGCTATATTTATATTGTTATTTCATTTTATTTTCATATTATACCACACCCATGTTAATAGGAAAAGTGAAACAACTGGAATTTTAGGGTGTTTTACCCAAAATCCAATTTTCTGAGGAGTAGATGGATGACTACCCCTTCATTCCTCATTCTCTTCTCCTGATAGTATTATGTTTTGGTACACATGGTGGTCAAATTTACCCTTACATGTGTGTATATTTTTGTAATGGATTGTATTTATTTCACACACAAGTATCTTTAGATATATTATCCTAATAATAATTTTAGGGAATGTTTTTATGGAATGTGATGGATTGAGGTATAATACATGGTGTATATGATGTGGTGGCTTCTAGAAACTACTCGGTTACTCTATGGATATGTGGATGTCATTGATGAGATGATGTGATGAATGAGTGCTTAATATGTGTTTATTATTAGATGATGTGACACCTAGAGAACATGGTATGTTATAGTTTCCTAGGTGTTTTAGGCGGGCTTATATTTGGAGAGAGATGGATCAGGACATGCGACATTGGGGAAGACCAACAAATTATTGGGGAAGTGGTAGTAGGGAAGCTTCAGTTGATAATATGTTGGATATTATATAATTACATATAAGTGATACTTTTTGAGAGTTTAATGGTTTTTTTAAGAACTTATCACACCTGATTAGGTGACGATTTAGCTTCATTTGTCAACTCACATGGATTTATAATTATTTATTTATCATTAGCACAAGATTCTCTGAGGAGGATCCCACTGATTGTACATTTTATAGTCAAAAAACATATATATAAATTTAATTTAATGTCCATGAGATTTGGGTTTAGATCAGGCAAGACTTTATTAGATCATTGTATTTTAATAGTTTTTTTAGAATTTGTGGTCATTGATACAGATTTCTTTTCATACTTATAGATCCCTTTTTTATGTTTTCCAATTGAAAGTCATTACATGATTTTATGGAGATAAAATTACTTTAATTATGAGAAGGATTTGTTTTTTGGTGTTATATTATCTTAAAATCCTGATGTTATTATTATAGGGTATTGCCTTCCTTCTATTCATATGATACACCCTTGAATATTTTATTCATATTTTGACCTATTAGAGGTATGATTTGAGCATCATTATTTATATTCTATCATTTTCATCCAATTAGGGGTACCATTGGGGGGAAGTGGGCCATGTAAGAAAAGTAATAAAGGTTTAAGTTGAGTTATATGATTGTGTTTGGGGGTATACATTAGTGAGGTTTTCATGTGATTGTAGTGAAATGATGATAGTTAAGATTGGTATGCGGTGTGAAAAAGGGAGATAAGTTAGTACATACATATTTAGTCACCCCTATAATCCAATGTGATAAAATTTAATTTTACAAAGCCTACTAAGTGAAGTGGTGCTGGTTTTGCAGTTACCACCTAAGAAAATGCAATACAGAATTCTTGTTTCAATCTGTATTTGAAATGGGAAGACCTTGGGATTATCTTGAACCTTAATTAAATAATGAATCCTGAATTTTTAGTAACCCATGTCTATGAGCCCCTAGTTATTTGTTATTTTTTTTAATTCAAACTTACATTATCATTAGGTATGCGTTGAATATGTTTCGAAAGATGTTAGAGAAGGTCGATACATAGTTGAGATTGATGATAATGAAACTTAGAGGAGAAAACTTTGAGAGTTTCAGCATCATATTCTGTAGAAGTATCCCTGATCTATTTTGGACTCAGTGATACTGGATTGGTTGGATTATGTAGAGATATCCTTCATTATAAGGTATTATCAGATAAACAATTGGGTATTTTTAGTGGTGATGATGCTAGGTGGGGTATCTAGAGAGTGGTGGCTCTTATTCCTTAGGGATCACATGGATTATTCAATTTTATGGGGAGGTTACAAGATTAGTTCTAAGTTGAGTTTCTTTCTCCGATCATGAATGCAACCATTCTTCATGAACTTCAAACCCCTATATAATGGAGTTACATTGTGCAAGATTTTGGGTTCTATTTGAGTAACTTTATCAATTTTTATATGAAAATGTTTCCTAATGAGGAGGCTTGGGTGAGATATTTTTGAAGAGGCCTTATATCTAGATATCCAATTCCAGTTCAACTTATTTTTGCTACCAACATATCTCGAGGTGTTGGTGAGGGTAATTGTCATTGAGAGAAAAAAAGTGAAGTCTAGATATTCATGAGAGGGGAGTCATCAGGTTTATCCACGTAGTAGAGTTATATTATGGGGTTCACAGTTTCCTAAAAAGAAGAATTTTCCGATAGTCAGGGGTAGGTTACAACACTAATCATCTCAGTTCCCTGGGATTATTGGATCTTAGGCCCCTTGTAAAGGATCATATCTATGTTTTTTCTTATGTAGGTCATGTCCATCAACGGTGATATTAATCAACCTTTATTAGTTATAATTATGTAGTTGGTTTTCTAAATTAGGTTTTATTATTGTTGTGGTTTCATCCTATGAAGTAGTGGTATGGAAATACATCCTTTGATTTGTTGAGGGGAAAATCTGCAGAAAAAATAATGCCTTATGATTCTCATAATCCTCAGAATATAGAGTGAGCCTATGGATACGTTCCTCATTAGTTTTAAAGGGGTCTTGGAGAATTTTATGAACAATTTCATGCTTTAGAGTTTTCATCTTAAAAAAATCTAGACATCATTTGAGGAACCCATTACATTTTTTTATAATCGAATACATGATTTGTTTGGTTTAGTAGATAAACACTCCTTCACAACACCTACCCTGGTCCATTATTTGGGACATGAGGTTGAGATACATTTAGTGACCTTATATTTGACTACACTAGTTTGAGGTTGATCTTATTTTAATGAAGTATAAAGATACTGCGAGAAAGTGTTGGGAAATCACTATTGTTTGGGATACTTGATATGTTTGTGGATAAAACTATTAGTCATCATCCTCAACTTATAATACTATTATTTAATGTAGGATATCATGAATATATTTAAGAAAAAGATTGTGTTATATGATTTTGATAGATATTCCTCTCTGTTCATTAGTGAGAGAGACCCTTTGATGGGTCAAAGAAATTTTTTTATTGTCTTTATTGATTGTTGAGTTTATTATGAGTATATTTGAGGTTAAATTGGAAGTGTTTCCCAGAAATATGGAAGTGTCCTTATTTCCTTCCTAAATAAGTTATCTAATTAACCTCCATGGTTTAATATTGGTTTAGGGATAATGTTAGATCATGTAAATTCTCTAATTCAATGTGTCTATATATGATTGTTCCTTATGATTTTTCAGTGTTAAAGATACATATAATTGATCTCTTTCAGTGAGGTTTTGTTTAGCTGAGTGTAACACTATGGGTGCACTAGTTTTTTTCACATATAATGTCAATGGTAGTTTATGTTTTTTCTTAGATTATTATCAGTTGAATTAGGTTAAAGTCAATAACTTCAACACACTTCCATAGATTGATGATTGATTTGATCTATTAAATGGATATATTTGGTTATAGATGATGGATATATGATTAAAATATCACAAAATGATTGTAAAGGATGAATATATATACCAAATAATAAATTATTATGTCTTTATGTGTGTTATGAGTTCATTGTATTATCTTTAAATGTGAAAAATTCTATAATTATATTAATGGGACCAATAAAAGTTGTGATCCAAGAGTTATAGGACTAGTTTTTTATGGCATTAATCAATGATATTCATATATTATATATGTGTAAGGAAGATAAAGAAAAAAAATTATCGATTTTTTCAGAATTCTTTATCATCAACAGCTATTACAGAAGTTGTCAAGGTGTGATTTATGGGCTTGTGAAGTTTGTTTCATGGGGAATTTCATTTCCTATAATAAATTAATTATTTATCCTTTAACAAGCGAGGTTGTTGTTTCTCTGGTATAACCCAAGAATGTTGAAAATCTATAGAGTTTTTTGGTTATATTGGGTATTTTAATGGGTTCAAACCCAACTTTTCTCTAACTACGACTCCTCTTATAGCCTTGAGTAGAAAGGATCAAGTGTTCTTGTAGATTGACCTATAACAGCCTTGAACCCGCTCTCCTGGATCTGATGCTAAAACATATATTTACATTTATGTATTTTTAATAAATTAATGTGACCCAATAGTCACCCTTTAAAATATAAAACATTAAAAAAAATTGGATAAAATATATACCCAATGACCGTTTAGGTTTAGAATTTTAGAGAATTAGGACAATCAATAATACAATAACTTTGATAAATAAATTTTTTTTTCATAAACATATACGTCATCTCCCACTAATTTATTTAAATATAGAAAACATATTAGTCATAAAATAATTATAAACTTTCTTTAAAACCAATAGAAATTGAAAACATAATAAGGGTTTTTTCAAATGCTCAATTAGGTAAAATATAAGAATTAACAATTGAAAGTCATCTGTGATCATCCGTTGAGCATAAGGGCATGATTCCATAATCAAAGTTCATGAGAATAGTATAAGATATTTCATACCCATCAAAACATGAATCATGACATTAATCATCAATATAATATAAGAGAAATATATTTTGGTAATCATTATCCATGTGAAAACAACCATTTAGTAAAGGATCCATTAGAAACTCGTATAAAACATAGAGAAAACACAACAGTATATTGGAACATTATATTCATAAAACCCTTAAAATAACCCCTAAATAGGGATACTATTACTTGGTTAATACCCACAATCTCTTAAGATGAACCTGTTTATCGGTTAACTCAAATGCGTTTTAGTGGTTACTTATATTCATCTAAATCCATCATCATTACCTATTGAATTGGAGGTCTATAAAAGACCCAATAGTAACATATTAGACCAAGTCCCTTAAGTATTTATGTTTAATTCCCAATACTACATTCATAAATATTTTCCATGTACCATATTTTGAGAACAATAATTAAAATCTTTCTCTTTTCAACATAACAATAACCATTGTCCTTTGATATCTTGATTTACCACTAGAAATGAAGTGGGATCCAGGATAATCTCATTGAAATAATTATTATCCAACTAGAGAAAAAACCAGGATGGTTTCTTTAAAAAATATCCTAAGTGGATCAATTTAAAATAAAGGTTTGTTTTCATTTATAAATAAAGAAACCATAAAAAATCTTTAAAAATATTTTGGTGGAAAATACCCTTTCCACCTAGAGAATCACTTTTTAAAAGCTATAAATTCACACCATATTATGAAAGTAACTTTCTTTTAAAATAACAATAGAAACATATAAATTAATCTTCAATGAAAATAATGTTCTTGACAGTGGTAAAATCTATTCATGTCATAAATTTTAAAAATAAACATTCTTTTCATACTTTTGTAAATAGAGTCAAAAGTGACCCTTGAAGAATAATTTTAGATATTTCCTTTAATTTGTTTTTTAAAAATATGACCAAGGATCATGTAAAATAACTTTATTAAATCATTTATTTTTATAAAATAACATTATTAAAATAATTTTATAAAAAATGTTTATGGAAGACAAAGATTCCTCATCAATAAAAAATATAAGATTTGTAATAAAAACAAACTAATTTTTGGTTGATTCATTAATAAATAAGAGAGTATATTAAAACTAAAAATTTAAAACACATTAATAATCATAGTATAATAAAATATATTTTTTTTAATAAAACAATAGAATAATATTTCCCCAAATAAACCTTAAATATAAACAATATAAAATATAAGGGATATCGCATCATAAAAATCCTTAACTTTTTGGTAACTTTTGAATATTAATCCCATAAAATAAATTACATTAAAAAAACTTTGAATACTATATATATATGTATATCAATTATTATAAATTTAATGGGATTTTATATACACCTTATAATAAAATATATGTGTATAACATAAACAAATGACCCAAAGAAGGAAAACTGGAGATGATAACACTCAGAAAGATCATGCCAATAAATTGATAATTAATCAGAGGAGAGATTTTGTGTATCAAATTTAAATAAAACAAAAATTAGGATTATTACATAAATAAAACAAATTCCATTTCATACAAAATATTTATTTAATATTATCAATGAAGAAGTGATATAACCCAATGAAAGGAAATTGATTTAAGAACCCCTTATTGCATTAGTAAATTCCGAATCAAACCCCTTGGATGAAGAAAACTAAATTATAACTTAAAACACCATTAATTATGAATTAACGATGATAAAACAAGGTAGTATATACAACATAGAATATAAATTAGGTGTATAATATTAAAACATTCCTCAATGAATAGAAATGGAGACAAAATATCTTACCTTAAGTCCATACTTGCTATGTATGTCCTTTTACACCTATAAAATATTATTATATCAATTATTTTATTTATTAAGAACCATTTATATTTTTATTATTATTTCCTTAAATCATTTATTTACACTATTTTAATGACGTTAATAATTACTTAATCAGTTATGTTCACATCGAGTGTTTTGAGGATGTTCAGTTCATAACTTCAAAACAACTTAGGCACGTTCACCACATTCAAAGGGATATTTGTTACAAAATATAAAGAATAATAATTTTAACATAATTATAATATTTATACAATAATTACACTTTTAAAATAATTTATGAATTATTTTTATGATAAATGAATTATTTCACAATCATGGACACAATAGGTTGTATGTATGCACGAGTAATGTTTCCATTTTTAGAAGAATAAGAGGGAAAAAGGTAAGTATTTTATTATATTTATATAATAATATTTATATAATAAATATCATATTACCTATTTAAATAATATTATATATACTATCCATGTGATGTAGTGATGAAAAACGAATCACATCACTTTATGGAGGTGGTAATCCACATGTACGCATGAAGGACATTATAATTTTTAATGGTTAGAGAGGTAAGAAAATAGATGATATATTATCTTAATATAATGATATATATTTTAATAATATATATATATACATTAAATGCATCATTATATAATTTCATGATAGTGGGTACTTTAAAATGAATTACATCAATTCATGAGGCGTCAGTCCACCATTCACATCAATAATGGTTTAATTTCCATTTTAATTTGAGATGATATATATATAGGTTATTCCATTTAAATAATAATAAATAATTATATTTATGAAACATATTTTATTATTTAATCATGATTGAATAATATTTTAAGAGATAGTAGAAGAAATAAAATTAAAACAATCAGTTAAAGGCTATACCCATTCTTCTAAAATGATCATTTGCCTTAAAACTTAAGCCCTCTAAGGATGGTATTATTCCCAAAATAGTACTTATATATCATTAAGAGGTATATTAGGAAGAGATTATTTAAGGTATTTTTAGATATAGTTTTCTCAAAATGTGTTATAAATAGTGGAGAGTAGGTTTCTTTTTATAAGCGAGGGGAGGGGCACTATTGGAATGACATAAAGTAATAAATACATAGTAATTCTTGTGTAAATGAGGGAAAAAGTTTGTATATTTATAATATATTATGATTATGAGTTTAAATCATATCATCCAATAAAAATTTGATAATTTTAGGTGGTATTTTCAATCGTATCTCATTTTTAACCCCCAATTAACCCTATGTATAATTACCATGATATCAAAGTGTTTTGTTATTTATGGGCTAAGAAAGATGGTCTAAAAAGAAAAGAGACACATAAATGGACCATTTATGATTTTTAATTCATATCCCCTTAAATTTTGTTAATATATAAAATTTAATACTTTTAATTCATTTAGTAAAATATTTTTATTAAAAAATATCATTAATGTCATTTTTGGAACTATTTGTTTAATTCGAGTATAAATATATCAAGATAAATATGGAATTATAATATAGAATTTTAAAACATTACTAATATTTTATGATATCTATAAAATTATTAGGACACTATAACTAATCCAATAAAATTAATTTTAGGGTTTTTAATATCGTTTACTTGATTTTTTGCTGCATGCACAGGGACTATGTGGATATTGCATTAGGATTTAAGGCAATTATTTCATCACTAAAAAATAAAAACAAATTAAAATAATAAAAATATTTATATTATTTATAAAATTTCCATTAATATTCATTTAAAAATTATTTTAGTCACTATGATAACATAAAAGATAAATTTTTAATCAAAAAAGTGATATTTTTTTTATCTTTCTTTAATTAAACTAATATTTGATTTATATTCAAACAAAAATTATTGAAAATCCCAATAACATGGGATAATTTATGAGTATGGTAGAATCCCACTAATAAAATATATTAAATTAAAATTTTATGGTTATTTATTATTTCTTATCGTATTATTTTTAACCTTAATTATCCAATTTACAACTATTGATGTAAAAATAGTTATTAAAGTTAGTATTCATAAACACCAAAATTATGAGGAAACTATTTACCAAATTAAAACCTATTTTTTTCAAATATTTAACCAAATTTTCCTAATTCATTTGCTAGAATTATAATAAATCAATTTTAACATAAATGAGAAAAATGGATAGAAAAACAGTTTTTCGAAAAATGAGTTTTTAAGCCCAAAAATGAACCTATACCAAAATTAATTATAATATTTTTTTTCTATATAATTAATTTTATAATTTATATATAAATTATACCTATGTTAATTTAATATCAAATTTGAATCATATTGGGACATTTAAAGGAATGTAAATTTTTATTTGACAAAAATTGGTATTTTTCCATATTCATAGAAAAATAAATATTTCTAGAAAAATAAAAAAAATCACCATAATACTATTTTTATAAATGGATCTAAAAAATGATATCATTTCTATCAAATAAAATTTATTAAATTTGAATAAATTAATTATAATATTTTCCCACAAAAAGAAAGAAATACTAGGCTGTAATATATCATAAATCATGTTAAGCTTCTTGTTGTATGTCAAGAAAGCTATAAACACTTAAATTTTAATAAAAGAAAAATATATGCTAAAATATAATGGTGTTACACTCTAGAAGGATTATGATGATACTATAATGAAATCATCACAAAACCCATTTCTTTTTAATGTGTTTGTTAAGGTATTAAGGAATCAGGAAAACTACAATGACCTTGTGGTATAACTATGAATGGTTTATTATTATATGGTATTTTGGACTATAATCGCCCTCTATTATATTGGATTTTTTTGATCTCACAATATAAAAGGGTAAATGGGAAGTTATCCCAATATAATGAGTTAATAAAGATGGTTATCTTAATACCAAGAAGGTAAACATGTTATTATCCCACACCTTCTATGTGGTGAAAGTCTTTTTGGGGAGCCTTTCCAAATGATTTATGTGATTATTTTTATTCCATAATTTTAAGACACAGTTGTTTTAAAATTATTAAGAGTATATATGCTCTCATGGATCATGAATTATGAATGATGACTCTACACTCTTATTACTCTTGTTTTTTTTGAAAAAACCTTATGAAATGACCCATGATTTATGATATATGACTTAACATGTATGAATTTTATAAGTTATGATCACATTCTAATACAATAATTAATATATTATTATAGATTATTATATTCAGTTGTTATCTCCAATTTTTACCATTTACAATCATCTAAAATCACCTTTTTATTTTTTTCATTTCCCCAAACTATGAAGAAATTTATTATGTATGATATGTCTAGAAGGGTATTATATGAGATGATATTTGTGGGAGTTATTAAAGATCATTCATGAAATAACTAGATTATATATCTAGTATCTAATAACACTAAAACTTAACCATCATTTTATAAGTTTTATTAAGAAATGTAATAAAATGAAAGTATATGTATTTATGTTTTGATGAATTCATATTAGTGTGTATCAAAAAATATTTTACATACCATTGAGGATTACGATATTATTAACAAGTGGTTAAATCCTAAACCAACCTATGATATATCAAATGTGATATAAGTTTGACCTATAATATAATGTGTTAATGTAATGTGTGATGATTTAGGAAATATTTGGAATGATGAACATTATCATATGACTAATTACTCAGAACATTATTACTTACTAATCTCACTAACATATTTGATTTATGTAAAGGATTAAAGATTGAAAAAAACAAATAATAGGGAATATAAGTATGTGATAAAGAACTTTAAATGTATTATTTTTTATGGATATACCCCTCCTTTATATCGGTATGACTTACTAAGGTAATTAGATCACTACCGCAATGATTCAGTATTGAACTATTGGTGAAAAAAATAATGTTACAATGATTTAATCTAAATTATATAACTTCTCTATGATAAAAAATTGTGGAATTATACATCCTTCAAGACTTATTATTATTCATATACTAACATTTGATGTGATTTTTAGCATGGATTGACTATCTCCATATAGAGAACATATTAATTTATGCGGAAGAGATGTCCCTTTGATATCATGAGGAGAACTTTGATCATCTCTCCATGTGAGGAAAAATATGAACTTACAATGGGGATTATATCATTTATATATGTCCTAATAACTACTCACGAGGGGTATAAAACACAAATTTATTCGGGGAAATTTAAAATTAATGATATTAAAATTTAATGGGAATGTCCTGATGTATTTCATAATATCTTTCTTAGTCTTCCCCCGAATCATGAAGTTATGTTCTCAATAGAACTCATAATTTGTGAACTACCTATTTTATATACTATTTATAGAATTTCCCAATTATAGTTTAAGAAATTTAAATATAATCTATAAGATAATATATGTAAGTAATTTATAAACCATACTTCATTACAAAGGGGTGATCCTGTAATTTTTATTAAGAAGAAGTACAGGTTAATGAGTCTTTATAACGATCATGAATAACTTTAAAAAGTAAAAATCAACAATAAGTATCATATACCCTATAATGATGAATTGTCTGATAAAATATGTGAATCCAAATATTTTTAAATGATTTAAATTTTATTTGAATATCATTAATAATGGGAAAAATGAAGGAAATATATAAGATATCATTTTAAATGAGGTTTGGACACTATGAGTTTATTATAATTCCATTCAAACATACCAATATCCCAAAAAAGATCATGTATCTATTAAATAAATACTATATAGTACCTTGGCCAATTTATGGTTGTATTTATAGAGTATATTAATTTATATTCCAAGTGAAAGTAAGAATATTATGTTCAATTGAGGACTAGGTTGATGAGTATAAAAATGGAGAAACTCTATTCCAGATTAAAAAAATGTTTATTATAGGGATCAAAAGTATCATTCATGGCTCAAGTAATTACACATGATTGTATATATATGGATATTTAAAATATTAATGTTTTTAATCCATGGAAAATACCAACCATTGTAATAAAGATATGTAGTTTTATTGGATTGGTGAGATATTACCTACATTTTGTGAGAAATATAATAGAGGCATAAAATACACTAACCATATGGATGAGGAAGGGATCCATGTTCATTTTGATAGATGTGTGTGAATAAAATTTAAAACATATGAATAAAATTTTGGTTTTTTCACTAGTTAATACACTATCCTAAAGCAGAGAAGGATTTTAAATATTGTGTGATGCATTAATGAAGAGATTTGGATTTATCCACATGAAAAATTACTTGGTGGTAGTGGATTCCACATTCCAATAGAATGTCAATTAGAAAAATTACCCAGTGCATGATATGGAGTCGGTGGTAGTGATCATTTCGTTAAATATATGGTGGATTTATCAATATTATTAAAGGTGTGATATATATAACTATCATAAACTAATAAATTATTTATTCATTTTTAAGGATTTTAATATGTTATAATAGATATGGTTGGATTTGATCATAAATTACGATTTATCAACAAATTAAAACCTTGGGAAGGTGAATAAAGTGGATATTTCTCTATTTCAAAATAATCATGTTATATTATCAATGATGTGTACTAAAAGAGATCAAATACATATGGATTTATGGATTAAAAGCCTTGAAATCATTATGAAAAGAGAGAAATATGATCTTTCTCAATTGAATGTTCAACCATCCATCCATTTTAAGACTAACGATATGCATAAAGATAATTTATATCTCTAAATGATGGTAATGATTTCTATTGGGTTTAACCTTGATAATGATGGAATGATAATATTAAAGAATTATATTTGTATCACATAAATATCAAAAATAAAGAAGGATCTATTGGATGAATCATGTAACTTGTTATTCCCAATCCATCCTGAAAGCACACAGATTTATATAGATCTGAAAGAGTATTTTTGGTTGTCCAATGTAAAAAAGGGTATTGAAAACTATGTATCTTGATTCTTATCATGTCAAAAATTTAAGGATGGATGTTCGAAGTGCAAGGGGATAATGAAACCTTCACCCATACTTGTATTTTAGTTGGAAACAATACCTATGGATTTGGGTATAAGAGTCCCTAAGACATTTAAAGGATATAATTCTAATTAGATCATAGGCATTGGACATACAATATCAGTGGATTTCATTACTATCAGAGAAGACAAATGTCTTTTAAAAATTGTAATGATATACATTAAAAAAGTTGTAAGATTCCATAAAGCATCAATATCAATTGTATCTTATCAAGATCTGATTTTTAGTTCAATATTTTGGGGAAGTATTTAGCAATAATTGGATATAGGGTTGAACATTATCACTATATGTTATTCATTAAATGATGGTATATTTTAAAGGACCATTTAAAACTTTGATAATAAGTAGTGTTCTTTCTCAATGGATTTCAATGTTAAGAGATATAAACACCTTCAAATGGTCGAGTTTTATTACAAAAATAGATTTTACTAGAGCACATTGATGGATCTTTTTATGTCTTATTATGAAATGATTTGGAAACCACACCATGATTTGAAGAATATGGAGAACATATGTTGTTGATATTTGGGATTGATAATTAAATGATAGATAATGTTAGATCTATTTAGAAATACATCAGTGTAGATTAGAGTTAATAGAAATTTTATTATGATAATCATCAGCCAGATCTAGGGCTAAATATTTTTTTATATGGTATCATTTTGAAAATCACCATAGAAGAAGTTTATGATATTTGGAAAAATAGAAAATCTAAGAAGTTGATATAATTATCACTTTTAGATTTTGGATCATGTGAGGACGACAACATATTTCTTTATAGTTTCTCCAAAACTCTCCCGTGTCTAAGATTTATTTTAGTAACAACTTTTAAAAAATTATATACCCAATTATTATCTTGTAATAAAATCATAGGCCATACCAATAGATCATGATATTTCAAATGAGGAACAACCAGTAGAGATTCTGGATCAATGTAAAAAATTGTTGCGGAATTGGACCTACATCTTATAAAAATTGTTTTAGAGGAATAAAATTATTGAGAAAGGTACAATAGAAGTGATGGATTTAAAAATTAAGATGTATCCCCATATTTTAGTTAGATTACAGATATTTTTTGAGTGAAATTATTTTAATGGTGAATAATGTAATACCCCTTGATTGTAGAATATGATTTCCTTTAAAAATAAATTCGATAATTACTATAACTTGTGATGTAGGTAAAATAAAATTTCATTGATTAATTCTTTACCACTACAAAAATGGAATAAAGTAATGCAATGTTAAAATTTTATTGTCATAAAAATTATATTCTAACATTAAAATGCGTCAAATTCACTTGTGAAAACATAATTGATTATAAGAAAACTATTTTGAAGTTTCTAGTTGAATTATGCACTTTAATTAAATTAAATACTTCTGAGGAATTATATCAATAAATTTATTGGTAATATTTATTTTCTGATTAATAAAAAAATTTAATATAACTATAGAATGGTTATTTAATTACGATTAATAATTGTCTAATAAGTCTTAGCTTATAAAATGTTTTGTTTATAAACAATGTTTTAATATATGTATATATATATATATTTAAATATAAATTTTTATAATTTAAAGAATTTAAATTATTAAAAATTATTGTCTATAAATTTTTAAAAATTAATAATCATTCATACATTGATTACAAATTGGTTTAAAGGAATATAAAATCATTTGTCGGTAAAAAGATTATTTTTAGAAAATTGTATTTTTTATGTGGGTAATGTAAATTTATCTTAATAAATTACACTAATAATTTTGATGAAAAGTTTTAATGAAATTTTTAGAAAATATATAGTATTAAAAAAATTAACATTCATTTAATGGTTTTTACTAGTCAATGAATATGAATAAATTCATTTAATTCCTTAAATAATTTTTTTTTCTAAAAATAGTTTGTATGTGTCTTGTGAAAGTATTTTATAATTTATTTATTCCACCTTTGTAAATCCAATATAATAAAATTGATTCCATATTTGGAATCATCATGTTCAAATTTGGAGATATGGTCAATTTAATTTTTTTTATGAAAAATTTTTTACTAGGAAAAAATTAGTCACTATGGATAAGGTTAAATGTGGTAAATGTTTAAACTAATAGATGATACCCTAAATACCTCTAAAAAATTTAATTTTTTAAATTAGTGATGTTAGACCTAAAATTACTAAATATTTGAAAATTTGGACATTTTTTTCACATTACTTTCACAATGACATTTATAGTATTAAAAATATCATAAAACATATAAGGGTACTAATCCTGTCACTTATAAAAGGGCACATCTTCTCCTCACCGGGTAACGCAGATTGAGTACCTTATCTTGACCAAAATCTAACGAAATAACTTCTAAACCCTCATCCCCACATCTTAGTGGTTCTACTATCACCAAAATACCAATCCAAGAAGTATCAAAGATAGTTCTAATTGTGGAAACCAAAGGAAGATTAATTTAGTGCATGTTCAACTAAATAGATGACCAAGGCATGTTTTTATTTCATAACCTAAATTTTAAAAACTATTTTTCATATTTATATTTCCATTGGGTAAATTATGTTCTCTATATATTATTATATCTCTCTTAAACCCCATCTATTTTCTTCTTCCTTGTTTATTTCTAGGGTTTTCATGTATTCATTCAATTTTTCCATATTCAGTATATATAAATACTGAAAAAATCTTTTTAACAAAATTTTAACTTATTTTTAATTTTTTTGAAAAATATTTTTCATCCATGTCAATGTTCTATATATATTTTTTTAAAAAAATACTTACAAAAACTCTAATAATTATTTAAGGTCATTTTCAACTATTTTTGACAATCCTTTCATGGTTTTGAAAAGGAATATTTTCCATGCTTTTAGTACAAGATATTGTGAATTTATTTATAATGGTGTGAAAATAATTCATTTTTAATGTTTAATACCTCTTAATAATTTCCTAATGTCATGAATATTTTTTATTAAGATTCTATTCCAAGTATCCATGATTTTTCATTGTAAATTATATTTCCATTTTCAAGGATGATTCTTCCTATTTTCAATTTTTTTCTAATTATTTTATAATTTTTTGTCATCTATTTCAATATAATTAGTGAACATTAAAATTCACTAGGGATATTATATAGTAATACCATCCAATATATTTCATTATATGTCTTATAATGGAATTTTTAGAAAATTATCTTGAAACCTATTTTTTCATATGTTATTGAAGATATGAACGAATGGTGAATTCTCTTATGTTATTATAATATAAATGTTAATGGTTTTTTATAATTTTATTGGTGGGTCCAATATATCCCTTCAATTAATTGGGTTATGTTTTATATATCATGAGATCAAATAATACAATGGTGGTTATCCCAATTATAGTAGGGTATAGAGTTTTTAGAATAATCCGAGTAAGGTACACATTTAGTTTTCCAAAAACTAATATGTGATAAATGTATTGGTGGGTAGCCTTAACCTATGATTTCTTTTCTTATGATTATTCCAAACTTTAAGACACATGATTATGTTACATTCCTATTCTTTTTATATGCACATATATATCATGATTTATTAATGACGATTCTACACTATTTTGACCCTTGTATTTTTTTATGACAAGTCATTATTCCATAACTCATTATTTATGATCTATAACATATTAAGTATGATTTTTTAGTTATGATAATGTTATTAACCCCAAATTATTATATCCTGATCACTTATGGTAATCAATTATTATTACCTAGGTTTACCCTTATAAAAAATCATATATCATGATTTCTTACGTTTCCATTTATCTAGGTTATGATGAAAGGTATTAATAATGATATGTCTATACAGATTCTATCTGAGAAGAAAATTATGGGATATTATGATGATACTACATTAAATAAGTTAAATAGTTATATAGTAACTAAACATACTAAAACTTTATAATTATAGAGTGTGTTTTATATGGTGATGTAATGAATAATCATCTAAAATGATGGTATATACTAGTACGATATGTATAGGTTTCTTTAAAATTGAATGTGGTTATTATAGTTGACCTCACTTTCAAGTAATTCCTTGTTTCGAAATGGTGACATCAACCAAATTTAGTACCTTAATGTAAATATGGGGATGGATATTTCTTTGAGTTGATTCATATAAATTTACTGATTTTGTTTAAATTTTCAATATTATTAATACTTACACATGTCGAATTTACCTAGTCATGACTCAAAGTCAATTGAATATATTCTAGAAAAATTGATAAGGTGTTTATCTACCTAGTGGGAGGTGTTATTAGTATTCTCCTATCCTGTAGTCCCCAATAAAAGAATCACTCAAATCACACACTTCTTCTATTTTAAATGATTGATTATAGTATTTACAGTCCTTTCATATTTCATTTAAATAATTCATTATTCTTATATAAGGATTGGAAGAGATATTTTGAGAATGTATGGGTTATGTGGGATAAGGAAAATTCATTCAATAATGTTGTAAAGACGTTGAAAAGAGCCAAAATGTTATTAAGAGTATGGATTAAGGAGACACTTGATAACAAAAATAGAGAAATTAAGTAGGAAAATATTTAATTAAATGTAATCAATAGTAAGTGTATTTTTCTGGATTCCCCCCATATAAAAAAAATTCAAAAAAATATAATACTGAAAAGTTAATTAAATATGTAACATCCTGGATTAGGGTGCCACTCAACGGGTGCCCCGAACCTGGTTGGTCACATGATCTCAAGAGAATTTCCCCAAACGCCAGAGGCTGTCAACTAGGAGCGACGACCTAGGTATGATTTTGGGGAAACTATACCCTCATTTGACAAAATGTAGTGCAACGAAAAAATATAAACATAACAAAAGAGGAAGCAATAAACAATACCCAACTGAAATGGATAAAAGTACAGATGTAAAATATAACAACAGTCATATATATTTAATGATACATTATATCTCTAAGTCTAGAAAAGCATCCAAAACAGGATACACTACAATCTAGAATAATACAATACAAAGTACAAGTATAGTAAGGAAACCAAACAGTGCAGCAGGAACTCAGCCGCATCGCAAGCCTAAACTCGACCCGATGCTCTACCACTCCTCTGCAACAATCATGTACATGTATATGGACTCTTTCCCTTATCAACACCTGTAGCAATATAATCTGTTTGGGCCCAAGAAATGACCCAAAAAGGGTGTGAGAAATGAATCCCAGTAGGCAACCACCAAAGGCACGTTCCCAACTGTCAGGGAGTTGGTACAACAACAATGTGCAGTAATGAAATGAAGTAAACCAGGAAGTACTAAAAAGTAAACATTCTTACCAGTTCCATTTCCATTTAATTATTATTTAACAAATCAATATAATTGAATTATAGGTTTTTGAGACTCAGCCTCAGCTAACAATCTCCCTAATAGTGCTGCATAAAAACTATAACAAACCTATCCAACAAGTAAAAGGTAATACAATACCAAGAATATGCTTTAGCTTGGTAGGTATGACATGTAAAATCACCAAAGTGAATAGGAAAAATGAACGTTGTCTGCAGACATGAAAATCCTTACCCTCAGGTAATCATAATTGAAACCCGCAGGTGACTGCCCACAAGCATAACAAATATTTCCCACTGGCGTACGAGGTGTCACCCACATGCACATAAAATACTACCCACAGGAATGAGAAGAGTTTCCAATAGGCTAAACAAAACACTGCCCTCCGGCTAAGAAAGTAACCGGGACAATCCCAACACACAAGAAATCAATTTATATACAATTCCTCTCAAGGAAATTCAAAACATGCTAAAATCACGGTATACCCTCAGGTAACCTGCCCAAATGGATAAACTAGGGAACGCTCCCACGGGGTGGCCCTGGATCCAAGTAATGATCACAAACAGTAGTTGTACATATTCATTAAATTACCTACTCAATTATAGGTATTTAATTAATCATGGACTTAGCCATACAACACCGTGCGTAACATAATGGTACACAAAAACAACACGACAGTTGGAATTAAACATCAGACCACCTACCTCGATCTCCCTTGATTGATATACGCAAAAGATGCCTAAAAAAACCGACAATGGCATAGATCTGGGATAAAACAATATATGTTCAACCTCAAATAATTTCCCCTTTAAAATGAATTGGTAAGTACGGCACAAGGAGAAGGGTGGTCTTACCCGCACGGTTCAAACAAGATCGGCGACGGAAGAAACAGATTCCCAACATGAAATCGGGAACTCCTCAAAGCTCCAGCCTCTCCTCCTGAGTTCCAAAACGGTTCACTGCCTCCTCTGCCAAATGAGGAGGATAATTCCCATTTTAAGAGTAAAAAATAAACTACATGGTGTGTAATCTCAATTTAACGGCATGTACTTATCATCATTTAACTGTTTGTCTGGTGGCTACTTTTCATCTCAACACTATTCATCTGTCGACATGAGTACACTGTGTGTATTTCCAAATACACGATGTGTAATTTCTCTCAGCTGGCGGCTACTTCCACTTCCTTACTATTCACATGCCGACTGATTACATAGCATATAAATACCTAGTACATGGTGTGTAGTTGATTTTTACAGCCTTCATCACTGACAGGCCTACACTCCCTGTATACTAATCCCACATAGCCAAAATACACGGTGTGTGGTAAAGTACACAGTGTGTACTCCAAATTTTTTGAATTTCTCCCCATGTTCCTAATTTTCTCAAAAACACTTAAGGAAAAAGGAAAAGAAGAAACACGTACCTCAAGAACAAGAACCGAGTTCCTACAATCTTCCCCACTTAAAGAAATTCATCCCCGAATTTCCCTTCCAAGGGTAGTGAAGATAAAGCTCAGAACAACTCTGGCCACTGATCACGTATATCAGCCTCCCACTCCCAAGTTTCGTCTTGCACTCATCCATGCTACAATAGCACTCGTACGAGAGGAATTGACCGGCCTCAGAGAATCTCCATGCTCCTATCAACAATACAAATTGGTTTATCCTCAAAGGATGCATCAACCTGATGCTCAACCTCCTTAGGTTGGAAAACGTGAGATGGGTCTAAGTGATAATGGCATAGCTGAGATACATGGAAGACATCATGCAATGCCCGATACCTCTATGGTAACTACAACCAATAGGCTACTGGCCCGACTCTCTGTAGAATATCAAACGGCCCCAAAAACCTCAGTTAAAGTTTACCTTGTCTCTCGGTCCACCTGTGTCCCATTCTCGGTGAAAAATGTAAGAAAACCTGATCCCCGAACATGAACACCAAGGGTCTCTTGTGGATATCACTATAAGATTTCTGATGAGACTGTGTAGTAGTCATCCGCTTATGTATCAACTGGACCTGCTCTGAAGTCTCATGCATGAGACGTGGTCCCAACAAAGCTGTCTCACCTGCCTCTAACCAGCACAATGGTGATCGGCATGGCCTACCATATAAATCCTCATAAGGTTCCATCTCAATAGTTTTCTAAAAACTATTATTATAGGAAAAATCGACCAGGGGTATGTGCTTCTCCCAAGAGCCCCCAAAGTCCGGGATGTATGCACGCAGCATGTCCTCAAGCTCCTATATCATACACTCTGACAGGCCATCGGTCTGAGGGTGGTAAGCTATGCTCAGAAGCACCTCTGTACCCAGTTACCTCTAAAAGCTCTACCAGAAATGAGATGTAAACCGGGCGTCCCTATTTGAAACGATAGAACGAGGGACCCCATGAAGGCGTACTTTCTCTTGGATATACAACTTCCCAAGCTCGTCAACACAGGATGTCTCCTTTATCGGAAAAAAGTGATCTACCTTCGTAAGAGTGTCCACAACAACCCACACGACAGCACTGCCTCAAGGTGACATCAGTAACCCAATCATGAAGTCCATCGCAACATCATCCCATTTCAACTGTGAAATGGGTAACTGTTTTAACTGTCCAACAGGCCTCTGATGCTCCACCTTCACCTGCTGATTGGTGGAACATCTCGTAACAAAACCAGCTACCTCTCTTTTCATTCCTGGACACCAATACTGACGTCTCAAGTCACTGTACATCTTGGTGACTCCAGGATGAACTTCAAAATCTGAAGCATGAAACTACCGCATAAACTCCTCATGCATATCCCCTGGAACCCATACTCGTCCATGGATATGCGGTACCTCATCATCACCTACCGTCCAACCAGGAGGAGTGTCCTCACTTTCCACCGAATCCCGTAGAACTAGGCCTTCTGAATCTGATAGTTGTCTTATCCTCACTCTATCCAGGAGGGTAGAAGTCACAGCTAAGGAAGAAATATAGGTTTTACCCTGATTATCATGAACCTCCAAATGCATCTTAAAGAACAAAGCCATGAGCCGCACTCACCACTGGCCTCTTGAACTGCCTATAACTGCGTCCTCCTACTCAGTGCATCAACAACCGTGTTACCCTCACTAGGTGTATAAGAAAGCTCAAATACGATGGAATGAAGGTATTCATCCCACCTCCCCTATCTCAAATTCAGGTCATGGTGGGTAATGATGTAATTGAGACTTTTGTGGTACGTAAACAACACAAAATGCTCTCCCAAGAGATAATGTCTCCAACATTGTAACGCATGAACAACAACTGCCAACTCGAGATCATGCGTCGGGTAATTCCTCTCATGTGGTCTCAACTACCGAGACCCATACTCAACTACTCGATCTCCCTATATAAACACTGATCCCAGCCTAATAAATAATGCATCATAGTAAACTATATAGTTAATCCCTTGATCTGGAAGTATTAGGACTGGTGCTGATTTCAACCATCCCTTTATCTCTTAAAAGGCAATCTCGCAAGATTCTGACCAAATGAAATTCACTCCCTTTTTTGTCAAACCCTCCAACGACATTGCTAAGTGGGATATGTCTTGTATAAAGATCCTATAGTAACAAGACAACCCCAAGAAAGTACGTATCTCAAACACGTTCTTAGGTTGCTCCCAGGAAACTACTGCTCTCACTTTCTCTGTGTCTACTCCAAATCCTACCTCTAAGATGATATGACCTAGGAAGTGTATCTGGTCCATCCAAAAGTCAAACTTTGAGAGCTTAGCATATAGCTAATGCTCTCTCAGTGTACTCAGAATGATCTCAATATCAGTATCATGGTCGTGTCGAGTGTAAGAGTACACCAAGATATCTTCCACGAAGACTACCACAAAATAATCAAGATAAAGATGGAACACATGATTCATCAAATCCATGAAAACATCCGGCGTGTTCATGAGTCCGAACGACATAACCATTTACTTGTATAGACCATATCTCCTCCAAAAAGCTATGAGCGGTATGTCCGATGGTCTAACACGTAACTGATGATATCCGGATCTTAATTAAATCTTCGAGTACACTCTGGATCCTAGAGGTTGATCAAAAAGATCATCAATCCTTAGCAAGGGATATTAGTTCTTGAACATCAACTAGTTCATATTCAAATAATCCCCAAAAACTCTGAGGGTACCGTAAGCCTTCTTCACAAACAAGATAGGTGAACCCCAAGGAGAAGTACTGGGTCGAATGAAACCCTTTGTCTGTAACTCCTACAACATCCTCTTGAGCTCCGAAAACATTGGTGTAGCCATCCTATAAGGAGGAATGGACACTACTACTTCTCCTTGCACTAGCACAATAGAGAAATCCACCCCTCACTCCAGAGGATGATCTGAAAAGTCATCCGGGAAGATATCCTTGAAATGATCCACTACGGGAGGGAATTATTTCTGACAAGTTTCTTGGTCATCCAAATATAAACTCGAAATCTAGGATGTCACTCCACCTCACCCACGATGCTTAGGTCAAGCTCGGCTCACCTGGACATTCCATTCGCCCTTGTATAGAAACTCTCCACCCTCTGGTGACGTGAAACTCACCCTGCGACGATAGCAATATACAAAGGCTAGAAGGGGTACCAACCAATCCATCCTGAGAATGATGTCATAGCTCATCATCTCTATGAAATAGAGGCCCCACAAAAAGTGACACCCACAAACCTCTAGGGGGAAGTCCCTACACTAACGCACACCAGCTATTCTATTCCCCAACGGAGTGTCTAGAATCATAACATTAGAATAAGAAGAAAAAAAAAGCCCAAGTCTCTCCAAAACGGGCACAGATATAAAGCTATGTGTTGCACCCGTATCAAAAATTACAGAAGATAAAGTAGAAGTAATTATAATAGTACCTCTGATAGTGGAAGTTCTGGGATCCTACTTCTGTTGGGTCTATTGCACGGCATATGCCTGCCCAGTGCCGCGGCCCTGCAACACAGCCTGGCTACCCTGAGCTGACCCACCCTTCTGTGTCTGAGATCCTAGTGTCTCGCTACCATGGCAATGACCACCACCTCTTCATGTACATCCTGATGTATCCCAATTTATTGACTAGTAAGAAGCTGTTGGACCTGCTCCCGTATGTGGAGTCTGCACAAAACCCCTCGCACTAGCCACTGGTGGAAACGTCATTCAAAAACACGGGAGATGAACTACCCTACCTCAATCTCGGCACTCCACTGGGTCTCGTGGACACTGAGGTCTCCTGGGCCCCTCTATACCACACTAGTAGCACATGACCTGGCCACTTGAAGAAATCTTCTAGCTAGTACTGCCACTGTGAGAGAAATCCATCTGCCTCTTTCTCTTACTGGTAGAAATAGTACCAGAAACTGGTTCTGAATTTCCATGGCCTACACCAATAGCTTCTCGTAGGTTATGCTAAGTAATCAGTCCCTGGTTCACAATAGCATGCACTGTAGGTAACCTAAAAAAATTAACCAGTGCTCGGATTTCATATCTAAGACCATCCTCAAAGCGTCTATCCCTCAACATCTCATCACCCTCTAGAACTGGTGAAAAATTTTGTAGCTTGGGGAAGAGGGAAGAATAATCCATCACTAACAAAGCACCCTACGGCAGATTAATTAACTCTCGAGCTCGATATTCCCTTAGCATCTCCGGGAAAAAGAAGTCATATAAGACTGCCTGAAAATATTCCCACACCATGTCTCTGTGATGCTCAGTCTGGGTGGTAACATCCCACCATCACTTGGCGGAATCAGGCAGCATGTATGTAGAAAGCTTGACCCTCCTCCCTGGAGGCGTCTCCAGAAGCTCAAAGATAGTCTGCATAGAACCCAGCCAAGACTTCGTATCCTGTGGTCCTCCATCCTCTGAAAATTAAAGCGGTTGCTGTTGTTGGCATATACACATCATCTCTTCCATAGATGTGGTAGCCGACACTCCTCCCTGGAAGGTCTTCATGAACCGCATGAAGCCTTCATGGAACTGCGCATTAGTGCATGTATACGATATAACGGCTGGCACAACATCTAGCTCTGCTAGAGGATCCATTGGTAGCCCATGGACTACCATCTATGGAGTATAATCATTGCCTCTCTTCTAGTGAAAAACTTGTGGTCGTCTTGACAACATGACTCTACAATGACAAACACACGCCTTAGATTAAGATCATCAAGGACCAAGAACTAGCAACATAAGAAGAGAACAGGGAATGGAAAACATTCAAGTTTTAAAAAATATGACTACACGAAATTTATTATAACTACACGGTGTGTTCCCATAAGCCTTCCACATGGTCATGTACCTCTGCCCGAACTGGTCGTGTAACACCCCAAACAGTCGGTGTGTTGTCCACACACAAGGCATGTACTTGAATTTTCTTCCCCTGCCTGAGTCATTCTACATGGATTTGTCACACAAATCCCTTTAAACGAGAATAAACGGCGTGTTTGATATCTACATGGCATGTAACTCTTAGACTCAAACTACCTATGTTGTTAGTGACATGACCGGCTACTCCGATGACACTACATGATGTGTTACACCCGCACACGGCATGTAAACCACCTCGTTTTCCTAGCCACACGGCCTCTCACCAATCAAGACTAAATGGAGTTTCCCTCAAGGACCCAACATGTTTAAGAAGAGGTAACACCGACCCGTTATTTTTAGTTACACAGACATATCCCCAGGTCAATCTACACAGCGTGTTTGTCATTGAAACGACGTGTATAAACGAATATTTCCTCGGGCGGACACAGGGTCCACCAGACAAGGCATGTACAAATGGTACACGGAGTGTACCCTTAGAGTTTTCCCAACTTGTGTGTCTATCTACACGGCCTATGACACGGTCAGAAACTACAAGACATGTACTTAAGGTATATGGAGTGCACTTAATTTTTTTTCCATTTCTTCCCGAACAAAAGATTAAACAACGTGTAATCAAAACTACATGGTGTGTATTCTGGTTTTTCCAGATAGTAACCCTTAGAGACTAATCCAGATCCCAGAAAAACACTGAAACCAACACCTAATTTCCAAATTCCAATTTGTGAGGGCCCATACTCCCCACGAATCAAATCTTGGCATCTTATGCATGTTATAAAAAGGTAAACGGTCAATGATCCACCAAATTCTAGTCAATGGGGGCCCATACTCCTCAAGAACCGAAGTTTGGCGTTCATTCTACAAAACCTTAAATAATAATACCATATCAAATAACAGGTATTTAATCATGGAATCTATCACAACCACATGATTTTACTAGCACAATATATATCACAACAACATGAAATCTATAATGCACCTATATGGCATGGAAACTATGCATGACATGTGATTATAACATGTGCCTAAATGATGCATGTGATGGAATACCCTCATATCATAGGGTTGCGACTAAATAGAAACCAAGAATAAAAATATAACAGTACACCACAAGTGCATCACCCAATGGTGAAAATCAAATCAACTACAAAATCAGAAAAATTGCAACATGAGGTAAATTGGATTTTCCCTGTACACGGGTTAGCTACTCCTGGGAACAACTTATTACCAAATACCCTTTTCATCATATCATTGACTATAGGATCTAAATAGTAAGTCAAGAGAAAATAAACCCTCTGATACAACTTTGTAACATCCCGGATCCGGGTGCCACTCAACGGGCGCCCCGAACCCGGTTGGTCATATGACCTCAAGCGCATTTCCCCAAATGTCAGAGGCTGCCAATTAGAAGTGAGGGCCTAGGTTTGATAGTGGGGAAACTATGCCCCAATTTTTCAAAGTGTAGCGTAGCGGAAAAATGTAAATATAACAAAAGCAGAATCAATAAACAATACTCAACTGAAATCGATAATAGTACAGAAGTAAAAGATAACAACAGTCATGTATATTTAGTGATGCATTATGTCTCTAAGTCTAGAAAAGCATCCAAAACAGGATACACTACAATATAGAATAATACAATAAAAAGTACAAGTACATTAAGGAAATAAAACAGTGCAATAGGAAATCAGCCGCATTGCAAGCCTAAGCTCGGTCCCATGCTCTCCCACTCCTCTAAAACAATAAAGTACCTCTATAGGGACTCTTGCCGTTATAAAAACCTGAATCAATATAATCTGTTTGGGCCCAAGACATGACCCAAACAAGGTGTGAGAAACGAATCCTAGTAGGCAACCACCAAAGGCCCGTACCCAACTTTCAGTGAGTTTGTGCAACAACAGTGTGCAGTAATTAAATGCAGTAAACAAAGAAGTACTAAAAAGTAAACATTCCTACCAGTTCCATTTCCATTTAATTATTATTTAAAAATTATATATAATTTAATTAAAAGTTTCTGAGACTCAGACTCAGCCGACAGTCTCCCTAACAGTTCCGCAACAAAACTATAACAAGCTATCTAACAAGTATAGGGTAATATAATACCAACCCTGTGCTTTAGCTTGGTAGGAATGACATGTAAAATCACCATAGTGAATATGAAAAATTAATGTTGTCTATAGACATGAAAATCCTTACCCTTAGGTATTAAGAATCAAAACCCACAGGTAACTACCCAAAGGCATAACGAATATTACCTGCATGCGTACGAGGTGTCGCCCACAGGCACAGAAACTACTGTGCACATGCATGAGAAGAGTTGCCCGTAGGCTAAAGGAAACACTTCCCTCATGCTAAGAAAGTAACCGGACCAAGCCCAACAAATAATAAAGAAATTTATATACAATTCCTCTCAAGGAAATTAAAAGCATGCTAAAATCACGGTATACCCTCGGGTAACCTGACCAAATGGATAAACAAGGGAACGCACCCATGGGGTGGCCTTGGATCCAAGAAATGATCCCAACCAGCAGTTGTACATATTCATTAAATTACCTTTGAAATTTTAGGTATTTAATTAATCAAGGCCTCAGAAATACGACACCCAAAACATGGGAGCGTAACACAATGGTACACAAAAACAACACAACAGTCGAATTAAACATCAGAACACCTACCTCGATCTCCCTTGATCGATATACGCGAATGGAACCTCCCGAAACTACCGAGAATGTAGTAGATCTGGGATAAACAATTACACGTTCAACCTCAAATAACATCCCCTAAGGAAATAATTGGTATGAATGGTTCAAGGAGAAGGGAGGTCTTACCCACACAGTTCAAACAAGATTGATGGCGGAAGAAACAGATTCCAAACATGCGATCGAGAACTCCTCAAAGCTCCGACCTCTCCTCCCGACCTCCAAATAGGCTCACTTCCTCCTCTTCCAAATAAAGAGGCTACTGCCCATTTTAAGTGAAAAAAATACACGACATGTAATCTCAAGTACATGGCATGTACTTTTCATCATTGAACTATTCCTCTGGTGGCTACTTTTCACCGCAACACTGTTCATCTGTCGACATGAGTACACAATGTGTATTTCCGAATAAATGGAATGTACTTTCTCTCTACTAGCAGATAATTCTACCACCTTATTGTTCACCTGCTGACTGATTAAAAGGAGTGTAAATACCCACTATATGTCATGCAATTGGTTTTTAAACCCTTCATCACCGACAGGCCTAAACGCCCTGTGTAATCATCCCACATGACCAAAGTACTCATCGTGTGGTAAAGTACATGGAGTGTACTCCCAAAATTTGGGATTTCTCCCCATGTTTCTTATTTTCCCAAAAACACTTAAGGAAAAAGGGAAAGAAGAAACCCATACCTCAAGAACAAGAACTAGGTTCTTACAAAATACAAGGAGAGTATTTAAAAGAAATTTATAAGATTGATTTTTCCTAAGTAATGGAAAAAACTCAATGATTTTTTACATGATTTATATACGAATAAAGTTGAAGATGGAAATCATATTTATTTCAGTTAAGAGAGTAAATTCGTACTTAGATGATAAAATTGGAAAATCGTTAGTTAATTATTTTACTCACCATTTAAATTATAATATATTTTTACCAGATGTGATGTACATGGAAGAGGTGATTGACTCCTATCTTATTGAAATGAAAAATTCAATATTTGATTCCATTATTTTGGATGTGAAAATTGGAGTTGTATTTTTTTTTATCTTAATTGAAATAGTATTTTAGGCCCATATGGTATCTTTAAATTTTTTTATGAAATACTAATATAGTATTCTACCAATTGAATTTCATGTTTACATTAGATTTTTCTTTAGGTATCTCATACCCATTGGTGCCAACTCACACAACATTAAATTTATTTTCATGTATAAAAATGACTTGTTTTTCATATACTATATAACAATTTTTGTAGGGAATACACTTACTAAAATTGTAGGTAAAATGATTCTAATGAGTCTTATAGTTCATTAAAATTTTTCTTCTCTAACCAATACTATTTTATCCCTTAAAAGAATATCAAGGACAATATTTACACTACCGTAGAGTATTCGAGTCTTATTTAAGAAAATAAAATAATGGAATTTTTTTAGTAAACTTGATATCCATATGGCCTATGAAATCCTCCAATAGAACATTATTGTAATACCATGAGATTTAATAAAATATTAATAAATTTAATATATTCTATTTCTTGTGAGATGCACAAACTCGAGTCTAAATGAACCGTAATATAGTATACCATTTTAAATTAGCCATTAAATTAGAAGAGTAAATAATAATAGCTAAAATTTTAAAATTCTTTCTTCAGGTTTTTTAAAGATAAAATATATTTATAAATAAGTAATCATTTTTTAGTAATATCAATATATCCTTCACAAATACATTATTCATAAAAAATGTAATTTATTAATTTTTTTAGTAAATTATTTATTTATTTTTTAATTTTAGAAAATTTATTTTTAAAAATTAACATAATTTTTAAATTATAATTTTGAACTTATCTTGTAATTAATTTTTGAGAATTTTATAAAGAGATTGGTTTTTTGATGAATAATTAAAAATACTTATTTTTATTGAAAACTATAATCTTGTTTAAAGAAATTTAAATGTTATATTTTTTTTAAAATGGGTTTAATGTATAATTTGTCACTTATATTATGAATAATCCAATTACTTTATTTGAATAAAGTTTATGTTTTAATTTAGTTTTAAAAATGTTTATACATAGAAATGTATTTTTTTTATGAAAAAATAATTTGCATTTTTGTTGTTTTATATTTAATTAATTTAAGACACTTATAATTGAATCTTGAAAAGTAAATTTCCTATTTGGAATCAGAAGTTCCAAATTTGGTAAATAGGTACCTTTAATTTTTGGACAATAAGGATTTTAACCATAGTAATTTTTTTTGAGCAATGTGAAGGTAAAATGGGATTGTCAGGGTTATAACACATGTGATATGCCTAAAATTAATTTAAACACTTGAATTTATTCTATTTTAAGAGTATATTTCATCCATAATTATCCAAAATTGATAATATGTCCTTTCTTCCATTTATGTTTTCTTTTGACCATTAAAAAATTTAATTAAATGATAAATTAAAAATTTTCATTTTTTTGATTTTGATATCTATAATATTATGTGATAAAGATAAAAAATTTGACAATACATTTATTTAATACACTTTATTTCATTATTTATTACAAATATATACACTTAATATATCCCTAGAATATTATTAAGCCTTGTGTCTTTGGTTAATTAGGTACATATCATAACAAGTTGGAATAGAAATATAATGACAAAAAGTAAAACTCCATTACATGCTCTTAAAAATATATTGCATTTTTAAAACTGTACGAGATAACATGGGACGTGCATAGGAAATGGGTGAACTATTAATCCAAATAAAGTAATAATAAAATAATACCATATGGTAAATCTATTCATGTGATACAAGAGGAATATAAAGATTACATAAGAGGGGTTATGGTCATTATCTATAACATTGAAGCACAATATATGATGATAACATGAAAACAATACATGAATGTTTCAACAATATATAACATGACTTAATATAAGTCAAGGATAACTTCCAAGAAAACATCACATGGAATCTAGAGTAACATCATGGATTTTTTTCACTCTTTAATACCATACATAACTTATCATGAGATAAAAACATTACCCAATGTATTTCAGGACTATATAATTATAGGCCCACATGATATATTCATAACATGTACATGCATAAGTGTACCACATAGAATATAAAACATAAGTATGTATTTAATCACTTATAATCCTACAATTTAAGAGTGTGTATTACATAAATGGAAGTCCCAAATCAATTAAGGATAGGTAAATCTTGGTGAATGCCCTTGAGTGGGAATAGGGGTGGATATTCAATACAAAAACATTTAACATGGAAAATTGCAAGATAATTTAGTCAACATAACGGGGGTATATAAATATTCATATAAGGGTGTAATGGGAGTGAAAGTGGTCTCTTAAAACTTTTAAATCATAATAAAAGTAATTGGGGTGTGTAATATCATATCACAACATGATAAAATGGAAAAAAGTTATAATTTGAATAAGGTTATTGAATAAATAAGAGAATTACATGATCTATTGCCTTTATATGAAGTTTATAAAATCTTGGGAAGTGATTATTAATAGATTCAGGAAAACTCAAGAGGGATATAGGGAGGGAATGTAAGATTAACTTCATTATCCAAGTGTTTTTACTGAGTATAAATGAGAGGTTGGGTGGGTTTATATATCAAAAGAGTGTAGAATTCTTTATTAATTTCTAAACATAGGTTTTAGAATCTATATAATAAATTAATCCAAAATTAAAACCACCACCTGATTTGGCCACGGTTTCTACCATAGTGGAGTTGATTTAATTATTATTTAAGTCCAAGAACCAATTTCTTCAAAATAATACCATTTTTGGTGTAGAAGTGAGACATGTTTATAAATAATTATTTTTAAAACCTTAAAATATAATATATGTTTTGTAGGATTCATTACGGGTTTATAAAATTAAACAAATAACCTTAAGAACACATTATTTTAACGGAAAAAATAATTTTTTTCATAGACACTCTTTATAATTTATATTAAATAACTTTGGTTTTATATATATACCTTTATCAAATTAATTTATAATAATTCTCAACATGTATATTAGTTATTTATTATCTATTTTTGATATTTTGTGTGAGCAATCTTGTTAATTTTGAATTAGTTTCATAATATATGTTTTCTTATTCAATATTTTCCCTAATTTAATCAAATATAGATCATAAAAGGTACTAAAAATGATTATTTTATAATTATTTATGATTTTATAATTTCAATCAATGGGATTTTTGGTCAATAACCTTACAAATAAAATCAGTGATGAATTTTTTTTTGATTTTTAACAAACGAATATTGGTATATTAATTAATGAGTATATTTTTAAATATATAATTCAAGAATAAATATTTAAATAAATATTTAATTATTTATATATTACAATATCATTAATTATGTTCTAATTATCACCCATGATATTATTTTATAGAAGTTTTCAAGGAGGTTTTTAGACCAACCCAAATATGAATATACAATAATTATTGGGTGGGTATAGAAAAAACAGTCATATATATTTAAGCATAACAAAAGAGGAAGCACTAAACAATACTTAACTAAAATGGATAACAATACATAAGTAAAATATAACAACAATCATATATATTTAATGATGCATTATGGAACTATGTCTAGAAAATCATCCAAAATAGGATACAATACAATCTAGAATAATAAAAATACAAAGTAAAAGTACAGTAAGGAAACAAAACAGTGCAGCAGGAACTCAGCCGCATCGCGAGCATAAACTCATTACCATGATCTCCCACTCCTCTACAACAATCATATATATCTATAGGGACTCTTTCCCTTATCAACAACTGTAGAAATATAATCTGTTTGGGCCCAAGACATTACCCAAATAGGGTGTGAGAAACGAATCCCAGTAGGAAACCACCAAAGGCCCGTGCCCAACTGTCAGCGAGTTTGTACAATAGTAGTGTGTGGTTATGAAATGCAGTAAACTGGGAAGTAATAAAAAGTAAACATTCATGACAATTCCATTTCCATTTAATTATTATTGAACAATTCAATATAATTGAAATATAAGTTTTCGAGACTCAGCCTCACCCGACATTCACCCTGACAGTTCCGCATCAAAACTATAACAAGCCTATCTAACATGTACAAGGCAATACAATACAAAGCCTGTGTTTTAGCTTTGTAGGTATGACATATAAAATCACCACAGTGAATATGAAAAATGAATGTTGTCCATATACATGAAAATACTTACACTCAGGTAATCAGAATTGAAACCCACAGGTGATTGCCCACAGGCATAACGAATATTGCCCACAAGCGTGCGAGGTGTCGCCCACATGCATAGAAACTACTTCCCACAAGCATGATAAGAGTTGCCAACAGGCTAAACAAAACACTTCCCTTAGGCTAAGAAAGTAACCGTGTCGAACCCCACACACATGCAAGAAATTTATATGCAATTCCTCACAAGGCAATTCAAATCATTCAAAAATCATGGTATACCCTTGGGTAACCTAGAAAAATGGATAAATAAGGGAACTCACCCACGGGGTGGCCCTGGATCCAAGAAATGATCAGAAACAACAGTTGTACATATTCATTAAATTACCTACACAATTATAGGTATTTAATTAATCATGGCCTTATCCATACGACACAGCACATAACACAATGGTACACAAAAACAACATGATAGTTGGAATTAAACATTAGACCACCTACCTCGATCTCCTCTGATCGATATACGCGAATGCCGCCTCCCCAAACAATCGAGAATGGCGTAGATCTGGGAAAAACAAATACATATTAAACCTTAAAAAACTTCCCCTCGGGAAATTATTAGTAAGAAAGGCTCAAGGAGAAGCGTGATCTTACCCGCACGGTTCAAACAAGATCGATGGCGGAAGAAATGGATTCTCGGTGTGCGATCAGAAACTCCTCAAAGATCCCGCCTCTCTTCTCGATCTCTAAACAGGTTCACTGCCTCCTCTTCCAAATGAGGAGGCTAATACCTATTTTAAGAGAAGAAAAAAAACTACATGGTGTGCACTCTCAAGTACACGGTGTGTATGTTTCATCATTTAATTGTTCCTCTAGTAGCTACTTTTCATCAGCACACTATTCATCTGTCAACATGAGTACACGGTGTGTATTTATTAATACACGGCATGTTCTGTCGCTCAACTGGAGGAAACTTCCACTGCCTTACTATTCACCTACTGACAGATTACACAACGTGTAAATACCCAGTACATGGCGTGTAGTCGATTTTTACACCCTTCATTGCCGCCAAGCCTACAAGCCCTGTGTACTCATCCCACATGACCAAAGTACACGACATGTGGTAAAGTACACAGTGTGTATTCCAATTTTTTTTTTATTTCTCCCCGTGTTCCTTATTTTCTCAAAAACTATTATAGAAAAAAGGAAAAGAAGAATCCCATACCTCAAGAACCAGAACCAAGTTCTTACAAACTTCACCCCTTAAAGAAATTCATCCCTGAATTGCCCTACCAATGGTGGTGAAGATAACACTGAGAACAACTCTGGACACTGAGCACGTATGTCGGTCACCCACTCCCAGGTTTTGTCCTGCACTCAGCCCTACTGCCATAGCACCCATACGAGAGGAACAGATCGGCCTCAGAGAACCTTTGTGCTCCTATCAACAATATGAATTGTATGCTCTTCAAAGGACGCATCGGCCTGAAGCTCAACCTCCTCAGGATGAAAAACGTGAGATGGGGCTAAGTGATAATGGCGTAGCTGAGATACATGGAAGAAGTTGTGTATGGACCTATACGTCTATGGTAACTGAAAAAGATTGGAAACTGGCCTGACTCTCTCTAGAATCTCAAACGACCCCACATACCTCGGTGAAAGTTTACCCTGTCTCCTGATCCTCTTGTGTGCCAACCTCGGTGAAACACGTAAGAAAACCTGATCCCCGACCATGAACTCCTAGGATTGTTTGTGGCGATCAACATAATATTTCTGATGAGACTGTGTAGTAGCCATCCACTTTTGTATCAACTAGACCTGCTCTGAAGTCTCATGCACGAGATGTGGTCCCAACAAAGCTGCCTCACCTGCCTCCAACCAACACAATGGTGATCGGCATGGCCTACCATATAAAGCCTCATAAGGCGCCATCTCAATAGTTGCCTAAAAACTATTATTATAGGAAAACTCAACCTGGGGTATTTACTTCTCCCAAGAGCCCCCAAAGTCCAGGACACATGCATGAAACATGTCCTCAAGCACCTATATCGTACACTCTGACTTGCCATCGGTCTGAGGGTGGTAAGAAATGCTCAGAAGTAGCTGTGTATCCAGTGCCCTCTAAAAGCTCTACCATAAATGAGATGTAAAACGGGCGTCCCTATCTGAAACGATAGAACTAGGGACCCCATGAAGGCATACTACCTCTCAGATATACAACTTCCTGATCTCCTCAACACCGAAGGTCTCTTTTATCGGCAAGAAGTGAGCTACCTTCATAAGACTATCCACAACAACCCACATGAAATCACTACCTCAAGATGACCTCAGTAACCCGATCACGAAGTCCATCGTGACATCATCCCATTTCCACTCCGGAATGGGTAACTATTGTAATAGTCCAGTTGGCCTCTGATGCTCCACCTCCACCTACTGACAGGTGGAACATCTCGTAACAAAACAAGCTACCTCTCTTTTCATACCTGGCCACCAATACTGATGTATCAAGTCACAATACATCTTGGTGACTCCTGAATGAACTGCCCAAGATGAAGCATGAAACTTCTGCATCAACTCCTCATGCATATCTCTTGGAACCCATACTCATCTATTGATATGTAGTACCTCATCATCGCCTATCGTCCAACCAGGAGGAGGGTCATCACTTGCCACAAACTCCCGTAGAACATGGCCTTCTAAATCCGATAGTTGTCTCATCCTCACTCTGTAACGCCCCAAGATTTTATGAAAAATATTCTTTTTAATTTCATTAATGTCTTGTGTTGTACGCTACAACAAAAGAAGCTTTCACAATACGCATCCTTGACTTTCCTTCCGTTACACGCAATCGCGACCTTCCTCGATAGCGTGTGTAGTACGCAATACTGAGTTTCACGAAACAACGATATGGTATTAAAATATTATTAAAACTAGCCGTTATGAATAGTAATAACCACTTTTTTGGAAATTTTGTAAATTTTATTTTTCAAAATGGAATTCATTTTTGGATTCGGAGTATCGAATTTAGCCTAAGGTGAAATTTTGGTACTTTTCGGATAACTTTCATATTCTAATGAATAGTGAAAATTACTAAATTATAATTAAAAACAACTTTTTTAATCGAAATAATTAATAGTGATAAATTATTAATTTGAGTGGTTTTAAAGTATATTTAGAATATATTTTTACAATTTAATACAATTTTGGTCATTGTTTGTAATTTCACATTTAAACCAGACATAATCAAGTGTCAATCTTTTGATAGATTTTGTTTCTTAAAAAACACGCTATTTGTTTTAACAGCGGGATTTAATTATAAAATTAATTAATGCAACTTCTATGTTATGAATTTGGTAAAATAGACTTCATTTTTGAATTCGGAATATGAAATATAGCTTAGGATGAAATTTTGGCATTTTTCTGAAAACTTTCAATTTTTGATGAATAGTGAAACCACTAAGTGGTAGGTTAAAAACGGAATTTTGCATAAAACTTAATTTTACCACTTCTGTGAATGGAATTTCGAAAATCCGAGAGACACGGTTAATATCAAGGACTAAAATGTGGTTCAATGAGATGAAAATAATTTTTTGGTGAATAGTAACTTTTTACTTTTTTTACCACGGTTAATAGTAAATAGGGTAACTAAGGGTAAATATGATATTAATATTACCCTAACACATGTCCTAATTCTATTGGACAAGTGTAATTCGACCAAAAACAAACTTAGGAATAAAATATGACCATTTAGGCCCACTTGGATTAGATTAGGACATTTATTATTAATTTATTTAAAGAAGGGTTAAAATAGTTAAAATCAAAGTTTAATAAGTAAATCATTTTTAATATGGGGTTATACATAAGCTAAATTCGACTATAAATATTCATTAGAAAGCTAAAAAGATTTCCTACATGATGGTATTTTATTTGTAATTTTTAGACAGCATATAATATAATGTATTTATGACACAAAGATGATGCAGTAATTATCTTATTAATGAAATATTGACATAATTGATAATATAAATACCAAAATAAATGTAATTTAAGACTTTTTATGAATTCCACTAATTTTCTAGGTTACTATGATATATTAGTGTTGATTTAATCAACTTGGTTCGAATATATAATTCTGTTATGACTTTCAAAAAAATCATATATCAAATAGTGTCAAAATTGACACAAAATAGTTTTTAAATCAAATATTATATTATTAATTGTTATTTTATTCCTAAAAATCTAAGGTTCGGCCAAATGACTTAGATAAGGATATATGTATTAATAATATACAATTTGAGGTTCGTTTGGCATGTTATAGTAAGTGTATTAACCATATAGTGAAAGAAAACAAAAAGACACGGTAAAAGTTAAATTATTTAACTTAGAGTTAAATCTAATTGATAAGGTTTAAAATAAGATCCAAACATGTATAAATTTGATTGGTTGATGATATTACAACCCTATCTCATCTAAGCTTCGAATATGAGTCATTTTTTGAGGTTTTTAAGTGGGGTTATATTTATTATAAATTAATATTTTTAAGAATTCCTAAGGTGCCCCTCTCCTCCCTTATAAAAGGACACCTCCTCCCCCTCCTCCTCACACCAATTTGAGCACTCAAGCTCGGCCAACCCCTGCCAAAATCCCTTCTCCACTTCCCTAGAAACATCCTAGAGGTTCTGGTCTTCCTCAAAGACCAATTCTAGTGCCCTAAGAGGAGGTCTCAAAGAGGCACTTCAAAGAAGAGGTAATTACCGTTACCAATTCTTTCATCTTTATTTCTTCTTCCACTTCTTCTTCTTAGGTTGTTTCATTATGAAGTAATAACATCAGTATCACTCATATACTGATATGTTATTATAAGTACGAAACAACCCTATTTCACCATCTATCCATCCTACGGAAAAAAAATCACCGCGCGTGCGTACGTACGGAATACCGTCTCCACGCCGTGGTGTAATCTATTTTCCACCACCACCTTACATGGATGGGTATAATGGTGTAAAGAATAACTATACATAGTTATTACAACATCATAATGATTCTGATATATTTTATAATCCACTCCAATTCAATTCAATATTTATAGAAATGATATCATCGCTCGTGCGTACGTACGGAATACCGTCTCCACGACGCGATGAGATTCATTCTCCATGTTAACCATTTAAGAATGATTATAATGTATATATAAGAAATAATAATGAAATACATGACATTATAAAGCTACTGGATTTATGTATATATATATACATATGTATGTCATCTACTTACTTCCATTTCAAGACAATAAGGAAAGAAAAACAGCGTTCATGCGTACGTACGGACTACCGTCTCCATGAACGGTGTTTTTCATTTTATTTATCTATCTATTATATATATATATATACTGAATATATATGATATATAAATCATATTTTATATTCTGGAAGTAAGTAAATCATGATATAAGTAATAACGATGTCAAGAACAACAAGTCAAAACACCTACGATAAATGAAACGATTTTACCCAAAACGCTTCTTTAACATGGAATTTACAAAAGAACGGGTAATATAATGTCATAAGTGAACCATATATGATATAATAACAATGAATATGATTCTGTAATAAGTCAATGACATTATTTAAATCATTATACAGGAGGTTCGGACACATACGAAGCAAATTGGACCTAAGGTAAGGGAAATATCACAATCTCATTTTTATCCGAGATTGTTTATTCGTAAGTATTTACTGGGGTGTATTTTATCATCCACATCCATGTTTCATCAAAATGTAATATTATTTCCATCCACCTACAATTGTTTAAATCCATTTTTACCCTTCGGTGAGTTTTTAGTAATATGTATGAAAGGAATCTTTTGTCGTACGAGGTACTTTTTGACTTTTCCGACAAAAGTACGAAGAATGTTTTTTTTAACTTATACGGCACGAACGGATTTCTACTGTTTTATAAAGCCTTATTTTCATGAAGCTTCCTCTAAAATATTTCATGACTATTTTCAATAAAATCTCTTTCTTTTAAAGTTGCATGATGTTTTGTGAAAAGAAATTGATTTTGAAGAAGAAAGGATATTTTCCTCAAGAATTCAATTCAAGTGTTTTATCAAAATTATTTTCCATCTAAGATAATAAAGAGTTCTGTTTCTATCCATATTTTTACATTGATTTGACTATGTTGTTATGGAATTATGTTTATGAATTCCTTTATCTTATATGAATGGTTTTATGATGTCATGTTGTTTAAGAATCCCATTTTTATTACATGGGTTATGAAATGATGTATGATTTATGATTTTGTGGCACACATAAGAAAGGATTCATTAAGAGATGGGTGGGACCTATATCTCCCTCCAATGCATTGGGTAAAGATTTTATATCTCATGAGATAGACATGGCTGGAATGGTAGGTTATACCAGTTCAGTGAAACAGGACTGAAACGAGGATTACTCGATTCAGAAAGGGACTTTGTCCACTAAGATAGTCTTGGCAATGAGTCTTGACTAACAAGAAATGATTCTCTATGATTATGTGTGTATGCCACAATGAGTAATGTTTTAAGTTATGATTTCATTTCACTACTATGATTTATCCCATGTTATGAAATTATGCTCTCTTTTGCAGGTTAAGATTTCCAAAAATGTTATGTTCTTATGAAAATTATGTGATTGATATTTCCTTTGTTTACCCTTACTGAGCATTTGAGCTCACCCTTTTATGTTTTCTTTTCCCCAGGATATAAAGAAAGGTTTTAGGTAGAAAAAAGGGATGACCTTTATGGGAGATATTGAAGAACTTTCACCACGATTAGAAGATTACGTTCCGAGTTTCCAAAGACACTAAACTATTACGATCCTTTAGTGTGTGTTTTTGTTATGTACTAAGTATTCCGCAAATGTAATGAAATGTCCATGTACGTCAAGATACGGGTCTCTACAGTTGGTATCAAAGGAAAGGTTTAGTCAACCTTTGGAAACTAGGATGCGAGAACTTTAGTGAGATCCCTAGAGATATTTCTAAGGTATGTCTAGGGATGTCTCTAAGGTTAAGTATACGTATAGGTTATAGTCCTAGAATTACGCTAACGATCTTTGAATTTAACCTAAGATGTTAGATATTGAGGGTACTAACCCTTTATTATGTTGTTTTCCCTAGCATGATTTTTGCCTCTCACACAATTCTTTTGGGGTTTTAGACGATGGCTGGAACCCGAAGGAACCGTGTTAATGCGGAATGTGATGGGCAATGCAATGATTGTACCCCTGAGCAACCAAACGATATAGGAGCTGGAATGCAAAATCTTGTAGCCATGCTCACACAACTTTCTCAAGCTATGAATCATGCAGGACTTCCAAACGAGCAAAGGAAGGAGCAACATTCTGTTGAATCCTTCATGAGGCAGCGTCCACCTTCTTTCAGTGGGTCTACTGATCCATTAGTTGCTGAACAATGGATTAGTACTACTGAAAAGATATTTTCAGTTCTTCAATGTTCTGAACATGATAAAGTCATCCTAGCAGTGTATCGTTTGGAAGGAGATGTTGATCAATGGTGGAATCTTATTAAGAATACAAGGCAAAGGGATGAAATTGAGTCTATGGAATGGGACGAGTTCAAGAACTTATTTTTCAATAAGTACTTCCCTCGTATTCTTCGAACAAAGATGGAGAAAGAGTTTCTTGAACTGAAGCAAAGGGACGATGAATCTGTTGGTACCTATGAAGCAAATTTTACAAGACTTGCAAGGTATGCTTCTGGAATTATCATCCAACCTGAAAGTAAAGTTGATCGATTTTTCAGTGGCTTAAAACCAAGTCTTCGAAGGGCATTAGCTATAAGAGACTTCAGTAGCTATGAAGAAATTTTGCGTTGTGCTATCAAGGTAGAAATGGAAGTTGGTGTTACATATCCATCTCATGGTTTTGACAAGAAACGAAAGATGGAGTTCAAGGAGAAATCTCAGAATAATGGTGAAAAGAAGATGAATGTTTCCTTATGCACAAAGTGTGGAAAGAAGCATGGTGGAGATTGTCTAAAAGGGACTAGAAAATGTTTTAAGTGTGGAAAAGAAGGTCATCGAGCAGCTGAGTGTCGAAGTAATGGAAAAAGGGTTTCTAATGATAAAGCAAACACTGCAGAGAACGCACCGCCAACACTTCAATGCTTCAAGTGCAAGGAAATGGGGCATTATGCTAATAATTGCCCTAATCCAAGGGTTAGTGATGATCAACATGAGCAACCACTGAAGGCAAAGGACAAAGGGAAATCACATGCGATCACTATTGGCAATGTTGAATATGACAACGATGTGGTGGAATGATTAAGTGTTTATGTAATGGGATTCCAAAATAATGTTGTATCATTGAGTATTGCAATATTTATTGATGTGGTATTCAAAGTGATTGAGATATTTTTTTTGGAAATAAGATGATATGCGCATAATGAAGACGAGAAAATGAAATGTTTAATAGTATTCATGAGCTCATGATTGATATAAGGACTAAGTGATATCATGGTTTGAGTATAAATAATTTTGAGGATTTTGGTATGTGTAAAGTGTTAACTTTTAACTGCATTCAAGTTTTCACTAAGGTTCAATGGGTATTCAAGAGTATACATGATTAAGGACTTTGAATGTTTGGAATGTGACCAAAAAAAACATATCTTATGATATATGGGGATCAACGATGATATTAAATCTCTGGTAATTGTTTTCACTATGTTATGAGAGTGGACTGCAGTATTATGGATAAGCCTAAAGATTGGAATGGATTGTGTTGGACGATATTATTGATGGGATGTTATAGTATTTTTGGAAAAAGGACAACCTGCAGGACGGGCGACAGCCCATCGCTTCGGACAAGGCTGTGGGAATCGAACCCACAACCGAAGTGCGACTGGCCTTTATCGCCTACCACTGACCTACAGGAAGTCCCTGTTTAGTAGAAACTAGTTTTATTATATTAAGCAGTATGATATATGAAGTATAAGTCCATTTTAGGAACCATATATGATTAATCTCACTATAGATCGACTTATGTATATAAGTTTTGCTAACCTTTTGTTTGAGACAGATGGAATGACCTGTCATTCTATCACATGATCTGCTAACACATCACGAATAACAAATTCAACTTCATTTATTTAAGAGATGAAGTAGAAATTGTTCAAGGCACGAACAAAAGTGATATTTTACCAAAATAAAGTAAGTATTTATTCTAAGCAAATTTTCAACTTTAGGGAAATGATCTTGAAAACCAAAAATGTTTTCCTAGTGATCTTATACCTGATGAATCAGATGGTACCTTATATCATCACAAATCTATGGATTTGTGATTACTGGCTTTTCCATAGCCATGTTCTCTACCACTCTCCATCAGAACATGATGGTTAGATTTTTCTTCCATATCCATATTTTCACCTATGTGGAAACCCAGTGATTAGTATATTTGGGTAATCGTTACATTTCATACTTTAGTTTTTAAAGCCATGTTTTGGTATTCCTTTTTACGATGTGGGTTTCTATCAAAGAAAATTTTGAATAGTAAACCATTTATAACCCCGACGAATTTCGAGGGCGAAATTCATTTTAAGGGGGGTAGAATGTAACGCCCCAAGATTTTATGAAAAATATTCTTTTTAATTTCATTAATGTCTTGTGTTGTACGCTACAACAAAAGAAGCTTTCACAATACGCATCCTTGACTTTCCTTCCGTTACACGCAATCGCGACCTTCCTCGATAGCGTGTGTAGTACGCAATACTGAGTTTCACGAAACAACGATATGCTATTAAAATATTATTAAAACTAGCCGTTATGAATAGTAATAACCACTTTTTTGGAAATTTTGTAAATTTTATTTTTCAAAATGGAATTCATTTTTGGATTCGGAGTATCGAATTTAGCCTAAGGTAAAATTTTGGTACTTTTCGGATAACTTTCATATTCTAATGAATAGTGAAAATTACTAAATTATAATTAAAAACAACATTTTTAATCGAAATAATTAATAGTGATAAATTATTAATTTGAGTGGTTTTAAAGTATATTTAGAATATATTTTTACAATTTAATACAATGTTGGTCATTGTTTGTAATTTCACATTTAAACCAGACATAATCAAGTGTCAATCTTTTGATAGATTTTGTTTCTTAAAAAACACACTATTTGTTTTAACATCGGGATTTAATTATAAAATTAATTAATGCAACTTCTATGTTATGAATTTGGTAAAATAGACTTCATTTTTGAATTCGGAATATGAAATATAGCTTAGGATGAAATTTTGGCATTTTTCTGAAAACTTTCAATTTTTGATGAATAGTGAAACCACTAAGTGGTAGGTTAAAAACGGAATTTTGCATAAAACTTAATTTTACCGCTTCTGTGAATGGAATTTCGAAAATCCGAGAGACACGGTTAATATCAAGGACTAAAATGTGGTTCAATGAGATGAAAATAATTTTTTGGTGAATAGTAACTTTTTACTTTTTTTACCACGGTTAATAGTAAATAGGGTAACTAAGGGTAAATATGATATTAATATTACCCTAACACATGTCCTAATTCTATTGGACAAGTGTAATTCGACCAAAAACAAACTTAGGAATAAAATATGACCATTTAGGCCCACTTGGATTAGATTAGGACATTTATTATTAATTTATTTAAAGAAGGGTTAAAATAGTTAAAATCAAAGTTTAATAAGTAAATCATTTTTAATATGGGGTTATACATAAGATAAATTCGACTATAAATATTCATTAGAAAGATAAAAAGATTTCCTACATGATGGTATTTTATTTGTAATTTTTAGACAGCATATAATATAATTTATTTATGACACAAAGATGATGCAGTAATTATCTTATTAATGAAATATTGACATAATTGATAATATAAATACCAAAATAAATGTAATTTAAGACTTTTTATGAATTCCACTAATTTTTTAGGTTACTATGATATATTAGTGTTGATTTAATCAACTTGGTTCGAATATATAATTCTGTTATGACTTTCAAAAAAATCATATATCAAATAGTGTCAAAATTGACACAAAATAGTTTTTAAATCAAATATTATATTATTAATTGTTATTTTATTCCTAAAAATCTAAGGTTCGGCCAAATGACTTAGATAAGGATATATGTATTAATAATATACAATTTGAGGTTCGTTTGGCATGTTATAGTAAGTGTATTAACCATATAGTGAAAGAAAACAAAAAGACACGGTAAAAGTTAAATTATTTAACTTAGAGTTAAATCTAATTGATAAGGTTTAAAATAAGATCCAAACATGTATAAATTTGATTGGTTGATGAGATTACAACCCTATCTCATCTAAGCTTCGAATATGAGTCATTTTTGGAGGTTTTTAAGTGGGGTTATATTTATTATAAATTAATATTTTTAAGAATTCCTAAGGTGCCCCTCTCCTCCCTTATAAAAGGACACCTCCTCCCCCTCCTCCTCACACCAATTTGAGCACTCAAGCTCGGCCAACCCCTGCCAAAATACCTTCTCCACTTCCCTAGCAACATCCTAGAGGTTCTGGTCTTCCTCAAAGACCAATTCTAGTGCCCTAAGAGGAGGTCTCAAAGAGGCACTTCAAAGAAGAGGTAATTACCGTTACCAATTCTTTCATCTTTATTTCTTCTTCCACTTCTTCTTCTTAGGTTGTTTCATTATGAAGTAATAACATCAGTATCACTCATATACTGATATGTTATTATAAGTACGAAACAACCCTATTTCACCATCTATCCATCCTACGGAAAAAGAAATCACCGCGCGTGCGTACGTACGGAATACCGTCTCCACGCCGTGGTGTAATCTATTTTCCACCACCACCTTACATGGATGGGTATAATGGTGTAAAGAATAACTATACATAGTTATTACAACATCATAATGATTCTGATATATTTTATAATCCACTCCAATTCAATTCAATATTTATAGAAATGATATCATCGCTCGTGCGTACGTACGGAATACCGTCTCCACGACGCGATGAGATTCATTCTCCATGTTAACCATTTAAGAATGATTATAATGTATATATAAGAAATAATAATGAAATACATGACATTATAAAGCTACTGGATTTATGTATATATATATACATATGTATGTCATCTACTTACTTCCATTTCAAGACAATAAGGAAAGAAAAACAGCGTTCATGCGTACGTACGGACTACCGTCTCCATGAACGGTGTTTTTCATTTTATTTATCTATCTATTATATATATATATATACTGAATATATATGATATATAAATCATATTTTATATTCTGGAAGTAAGTAAATCATGATATAAGTAATAATGATGTCAAGAACAACAAGTCAAAACACCTACGATAAATGAAACGATTTTACCCAAAACGCTTCTTTAACATGGAATTTACAAAAGAACGGGTAATATAATGTCATAAGTGAACCATATATGATATCATAACAATGAATATGATTCTGTAATAAGTCAATGACATTATTTAAATCATTATACAGGAGGTTCGGACACATACGAAGCAAATTGGACCTAAGGTAAGGGAAATATCACAATCTCATTTTTATCCGAGATTGTTTATTCGTAAGTATTTACTGGGGTGTATTTTATCATCCACATCCATGTTTCATCAAAATGTAATATTATTTCCATCCACCTACAATTGTTTAAATCCATTTTTACCCTTCGGTGAGTTTTTAGTAATATGTATGAAAGGAATCTTTTGTCGTACGAGGTACTTTTTGACTTTTCCGACAAAAGTACGAAGAATGTTTTTTTTAACTTATACGGCACGAACGGATTTCTACTGTTTTATAAAGCCTTATTTTCATGAAGCTTCCTCTAAAAGATTTCATGACTATTTTCAATAAAATCTCTTTCTTTTAAAGTTGCATGATGTTTTGTGAAAAGAAATTGATTTTGAAGAAGAAAGGATATTTTCCTCAAGAATTCAATTCAAGTGTTTTATCAAAATTATTTTCCATCTAAGATAATAAAGAGTTCTGTTTCTATCCATATTTTTACATTGATTTGACTATGTTGTGATGGAATTATGTTTATGAATTCCTTTATCTTATATGAATGGTTTTATGATGTCATGTTGTTTAAGAATCCCATTTTTATTACATGGGTTATGAAATGATGTATGATTTATGATTTTGTGGCACACATAAGAAAGGATTCATTAAGAGATGGGTGGGACCTATATCTCCCTCCAATTCATTGGGTAAAGATTTTATATCTCATGAGATAGACATGGCTGGAATGGTAGGTTATACCGGTTCAGTGAAACAGGACTGAAACGAGGATTACTCGATTCAGAAAGGGACTTTGTCCACTAAGATAGTCTTGGCAATGAGTCTTGACTAACAAGAAATGATTCTCTATGATTATGTGTGTATGCCACAATGAGTAATGTTTTAAGTTATGATTTCATTTCACTACTATGATTTATCCCATGTTATGAAATTATGCTCTCTTTTGCAGGTTAAGATTTCCAAAAATGTTATGTTCTTATGAAAATTATGTGATTGATATTTCCTTTGTTTACCCTTACTGAGAATTTGAGCTCACCCTTTTATGTTTTCTTTTCCCCAGGATATAAAGAAAGGTTTTAGGTAGAAAAAAGGGATGACCTTTATGGGAGATATTGAAGAACTTTCACCACGATTAGAAGATTACGTTCCGAGTTTCCAAAGACACTAAACTATTACGATCCTTTAGTGTGTGTTTTTGTTATGTACTAAGTATTCCGCAAATGTAATGAAATGTCCATGTACGTCAAGATACGGGTCTCTACACACTCTATCCAGGAGGCTAGAAGTCAGAGCTAAGGAAGAAAGATATGTTTTCCCCTGACTATCATGCACCTCCAAATGCATCTCACAGAACAAAGACATGAGCTGCAACTCACCACTAGCCTCCAGAACTGCCTGTAACTGTGTCTTCATACTCAGTACAATAGTAACTGTGTTATCTTTACTAGGTGCATAGGCAAGCTCAAAGTAAAAGGACTGAAGGATTTCAACCCACCTTCGCTGTCTAAAATTCAGGTCATGCTGTGTAAAGATGTACTTGAGACTTTTGTGGTCCGTAAAAACCACAAAATTCTCTCCCAAGAGATAATGTCTCCAACATTGTAACACATGAACACCAACTGCCAACTCGAAATCATGCGTTGGGTAATTCCGCTCATGTGGCCTCAACTTCTGAGAATCGTATGAAACTACTCGATCTCCGTGCATCAACACTACTCACAAACCAATACCTAAGGCATCAAAGTAAAATTTATAGTTCTTCTCTTGCTCTGGAAGTATCAGGACTGGTGCTGATGTCAACCATCCCTTTATCTTTAGAAAGTCAGTCTCAAAAGCTTCTGACCAAATGAACATCACACCCTTCTATGTCAAACCCTCCAATGTAACTGCTAAGTGGGAGAAGTATTGTATAAAGCGCCTATAGTAACCATACAACCCCAAGAAACTCCGTATCTCAAACACATTCTTAGGCTACTCTCAGGAAATTGCTTCTCTCACTTTCTCTTGGTCTACTGCAACTCCTACCTCTAAGATGATATGACCCAGGAAGTGTATATGGTCCATACAAAAGTGGAACTTTGAATGCTTATCATATAACTAATGCTCTCTCAGTGTACTCAGAACGATCTCAATATGGGTAGCATGGTTGTGTCAAGTGTTAGATTACACCAAGATATCATCCATGAAGACTACCACAAAAGAATACAGATAAGGGTGGAACACACGATTCATTAAAGCCATGAAAACTGCTGGCATGTTCAATAGTCAGAACGACATAACTAAGTACTCGTGTAGACCATATCTGCTCCGAAAAGCTATGAGCGGTATTTCCAATGGTCTAATGCGTAACTGATGATATCCAGATCTCAAGTCAATCTCCGAGATCACTCGTGATCCTCAAAGTTGATAAAAAAGATCATCAATCCTTGGCAAGGGATATCGGTTCTTGACTGTCAACTGGTTCAGCTTCCAATAATCCACACAAAGTCTGAGGGTACCGTCCACCTTCTTCGCAAACAGGACATGCGAACTCAAAGGAGAAGTACTGGGTCGAATGAAACCCTTTGTATGTACCTCCTCCAACTGCCTCTTGAGATCCTGCAACTCTGGTTTAGCCATCATATAAGAAGTAATGGACACCAGTGATGCTCCTGGAACTAGCTCAATAGAGAAATCCACCTCTCACTCCGGAGGAAGACCTGAAAAGTCATCCGGGAATACATCCCAGAAATGATCAACTACGGGAGGGAAATCTATCTGACAAGTTCCCTGGTCATCCAGATATAAAATCGAATTCTGGGATGTCACTCCACCGCACCCACGATGCTCAGGTCCAGCTCGGCTCTCCTGGACATCCCATTCACCCTAGTATAGAAACTCTCTGCCCTCTAGTGACGTGAAACTCACCCTGTGACGATTGCAATGTACAAAAGCTCAAAAGGGTACCAACCAGTCAATCCTGAGAATGACGTCATATCTCGTCATCTCTAAGACATAGAGGTCCCACAGAAAGTGACACCCACCAACCTCTAGGGGGAACTCCCTGCACTGACGCACACTTTCCCTTCTAGTCCCAAATGGAGTGTCTAGAATCATAACATCAGAAGAAGAAGAAACACAAAGCCCAAGGCTCTCCACAACTAGAACATATATAAATCTATGTGTAGCACCCCGTATAGAAAAGTACATAAGATAAATTATAATTAACTAGAATAGTACCTCTGACTGTTGAAGGTACGAGATCCGACTCCTGTTGGGTCTGTTGCACTGCATATGCCCGCCCAGTGCCACGACCCTGTGACATAGCCTGGCTACCCTGAGCTGGCCCGCCCTGCTGTGTTTGAGATCCTGATGTCTGGCTACCATGGACATGACCACCACCTCTACCTGTACGTCCTGACGTATCCCAATTTCCCGACTAGTAAGAAGATTCTAGCCCTGCTCCCACTTGCGAAGTCTGCACAAAACCCCTCACACTAGCCACTGGTGGAAACATCCTGCAAAAAAAGCTGGAGATGAACAATCATGTCGCAAGCTCAGCACTCCACTAGGTCTCATGGACACTGAGGTCTCTTGTTCCCCTCTCTACCACACTGGTAGCACATGAACTGGACACTTGAAGAAATATTCTAGCTAGTAATTCCACCAGGAGAGAAAGCCATCTTCCTTTTCTTCTTACTGGTAGAAATAGTACCAGAAAATGGTGTCGAACCTCCCTAGCCTACACCAATAGCTTCCCGTAGGTTCTGCTCAGTAATCAGTGCCTGGTTCACAATAACATGCACTATAGACAACCTGAAAACCTTCACCAGTGCTCGAAAGTCATATTAAATACCATCCTTAAAGCATCTATCCCTCAGCATCTTATTACCCTCTTGAATCGGTGAAAAATTCTATAGCTCGGTGAAGCGGGTAGAATAATCCATCACTGACATAGCGCCCTGCTGCAGATTCATGAGCACTCGAGCTCGATCTTCCCTCAGCGTCTCTGAGAATAATAAGTCATAGAATATTGCATGAAAATATTCCCACGCCATGTCTATGTGATGCTTAGTCTGGGTGGTAACATCCCACGAACTCTTGGCGGAATCACACAACTTGTATGTAGCGAGCTTGACCCTCTAACCTGGAGGCATCTTCAGATGCTCGAAGATAGTCTGCATATAACCCATCCATGACTCTGTATTCTGTGGTCCTCCATCCCCTGAAAACGTAGGCAGTTGCTTTTTCTTGAATATACACGTCAGCTCTGCCAAAGATTTGGCAGCCGTCAGTGCTCCCTAGAAGGTCTACATGAACCGCATGAAGCCTTCAGGGAACTGTGCATCAGTGCATGTGTCTAGTATAACAGCTTGCGCCGCATCTGGCTCTGTTGAAGGATCCATTGGTAGCCCATGGCCTACCATCTCTGGATTACAATCATTGCCGCTCTCCTGGTGAAAAACTTGTGGTTGTCTCGGCGACATGACTCTAGAAGGTCAAACACATGCCATAGATTAAGATAATCAAGGACCAAAAACTAGCAACGTAAGAAGGGAACATGGAAAGGAAAAAATTCATGTTTTACAAAATAAGACTACACGGAGTGTTACTATAAGCCTTCCACATGGGCGTGTACCTCTTCCAGAACTGGTCGTGTAACACCCCAAACACACGACGTGTTGTCCACACACACAACGTGTATTTGAATTTTCTTCCCCTTACCGAGTCCTTCTACATGGATTTTACACACATCTCCCTTTAAACGAGACTACACGGCATGTATGATATCTACATGGGGTGTACCTCTTATAATCCATCTACCTGTGTTGTTAGTGACATAGTCGTCTACTCGTCTGACACTAGACGGAGTGTTACACCCGCAAACGGCATGTACACCACCTCATTTCCCTAGCCACATGGCCTAGTCCACATGGCCTCTCACCGGTCAAGACTACATGGTGTGTCCCTCAGGGACACGATGTGTTTAGGAAGAGGTAACACTGACCCATGTTTGTTAGTCACACGACCGGATCCCCAGGTCATCCTACACCGCGTGTTCATCGTTGAAACGGTGTGTATAAACGAATATTTCCTCGGGCGGACACATGGTCCACATGACAAGGTGTGTACAATCAGTACACGACGTGTACCATTAGAGTTTTTCCAACTTGTGTTTCTATCTACATGTCCTATAAAAATAGTCAGAAACTACACGGTGTGTACTTACGGTACACGGCATGCACTTAATGTTTTTTCCATTTCTTCCCGAACAGAAGCTTAAACAGTATGTAATCAAAACTATACGGTGTGTATTCTAGGTTTTCTAGACATTAAGCCATAGAAACTACTACGAATCCCCAAAAAACATTGAAACCAACATCTAAGTGCCAAATTCCGACCCATGAGGGCCCATACTCCCCTCAAATCTAAGCTTGGCATCTTATGCATGTTATAACAAGGTAAACAGTCAACGATCCACCAAATTATAGTTAATGAGGGATAATACTCCTCTAGAACCAAAGTTTTTTGTTCATTATACAAAACCTTACATAATAATACCCTATAAAATAATAGGTATTTATTCAAGGCATCTATCACAACAACATGATTTTACTAGAACAACATCTATCATAACAACATGCAATTTCTAATGCCCCTATATGGCATGGAAACTATGAACAACAGGTGATTATTACATGTTACTAAATGATGCATGTGATGGAATACCTTCATCTCATCAGGTTTCGACTAAATAGAACCCAATAATAAAAATATAATAGTACACCATAAGTGCGTCCCCCAATAGTGAAAACAAAATCAACTGTAAAATCAGAAAAATGGCAACACAAGGAAAATTGGATTTTCCCTCTACACGGGTTAGCTACTCCTGGGCATAGCTTATTACCAAATACCCATTTTGTCATATCCCAGACTATTGGATCTAAATTATATGTCAAGAGAAAAAAAACCCTCTAATACCACTTTGTAATGTCCCAGATCCAGGTGCCACTCAATGGGTGCCCCGAAACTGGTTGGTCACATGACCTCAAGTGCATTTCCCCAAACACCAGAGGCTACCGACTAGCAGCGAGGGCCTAGGTCTGATAGTGGGGAAACTATGCCCTTATTTGTCAATGTGTAGCACAGTGGAAAAATATAAACATTACAAAAGAGGAAGCAGTAAACAATACCCAACTGAAATGGATAACAATACATAAGTAAAATATAACAACAATCATATATATTTAATGATGAATTATGTCTCTAAGTCTAGAAAAGAATCCCAAACATGAGACAATGCAATCTAGAATAATACAATACAAAGTACAAGTATAGTAAGGAAACAAAACAGTGCAGCATGAAATTAGCCGCATCGTGAGCCTAAGCTCGGTCCCATGCTCTCCCACTCCTCACCAACAATCAAGTACTTATATAGGGACTCTTTACCTTATCAACACCTACAAAAATATAGTCTGTTTGGGCCCAAGAAATGACCCAAACAGGGTGTGAGAAACGAATCCCAGTAGGCAACCACCAAAGGCCCGTGCCCAACTGTCAGTGAGTTTGTGCAACGACAGTTTGCAGTAATGAAATGATGTAAACCTGGATGTACTAAAAAGTAAACTTTTCTACAAGTTCCATTTCCATTTAATTATTATTTAACAATTAAATATAATTGAATTACAAGTTTCTGAGACTCAACCACAGCCGATAGTCTCCCTAACAGTGCCGCAACAAAACTATAACAAGCTATATAACAAGTACAAGGTAATACAATACCAAGCCTGTGCTTTAGCTTGGTAGGTATGAGATGTAAAATCACCATAGTGAATATGAAAAATAAATGTTGTCTGCAGACATGAAAATCCTTACCCTTAGGTAATCAGAATCAAAACCCGCAGGTGACTGCCCACATACATAACGAATATTGCCCGTAGGCATATGAGGTGTCGCCCACAGGAACAGAAACTACTATACACAGGCATGATAAGAGTTTCCCGAAGTCTAAAAGAAACACATATCTCATGATAAGAAAGTAATTGGGCTGATCCAAACACATAAGAAAGAAATTTATATACAATTCCCTTTAAAGAAATTCAAAGAATGCTAAAATCACGGTATACCCTCGGGTAACCTAGCCAAATGGCTAAACAAGGGAACACACCCACTGGGTGGCCCTAGATCCAAGAAATGATCCCAAATAGAAGTTGTACATATTCATTAAATTACCAATGAAATTATAAGTATTTAATTAATCAAGGCCTCAACCATTCGACACCCCAAACATAGGCACATAACACAATGGTACACAAAAACAACACGATAGTTGGAATTAAACATCAGACCACCTACCTCGATCTCCCCTGATCGATATACGCGAATGGAACCTCCTGAAAAAACTGATAATGGAGTAGATCTGGGATAAACAACTACACGTTCAACTTAAAAAAACTTCCCCTCAGGAAAGAATTGGTAAGAATGGTTCAAAGAGAAGGGAGGTCTTACCCGAACGGTTCAATCAAGATCGACATTGGAAGAAATGGATTCCGAGCGTGCGATCAGGAACTCCTCAAAGCTCCGACCTCTCCTCCCGAGCTCCAAACGGGTTCACTACCTCCTCTGCCAAATGAGGAGGCTACTTCCTGTTTTAAGTGAAAAAAACGACACTGCATGTAATCTCAAGTACACGACGTGTATTTTTCATCATTTAACTATGCCTCTAGAGGTTACTTTTCACCCCCACACTGTTCATCTGTCGACATGAGTACATGATGTGTATTTCTGAATACACAGTGTGTAATGTCGCTCAGCAGTTGGCTACTTCGACCACCTTACTGTTCACCTACTTACTGATTACACGGTGTGTAAATACCCATGACACGGCGTGTAGTCGATTTTTATACCCTTGATCACCGACAGGTCTACATGCCCTGTGTACTCATCCCACACGTCCAATGTACAAAACGTGTTGTAAAGTACATGGCGTATACTCCCAAAATTTGGGATTTCTCCTCATGTTCCATATTTTCTCAAAAACCCTTAATGAAAAAGGAAAAGAAGAAACCCATACCTCAAGAACAAGAATCTGGTTCTTAAAAAATACAAGGAGAGTATTTAGAAGAAATTTATAATATTGATGTTTCCTAAATAATGGAAAAAAATCAATGATTTTTTACATGATTTAAATATAAAGAAATTTGAAGATGGTAACCCTATTTATTTCAGTTAAAAGAGTACATTATTACTTAGATGATAAAATAGGAAAATCATTGGTTAATTATTTTACTCATAATTTAAATTATAATACATTTTTACCAGATGTGATGTAAATGGTATAGGTGATTGAATCCTCTCTATTTGAAATGAAAAATTCAATATTTGATTCCATTATTTTAGATGAGAAAATTAGAGTTGTAATTTTTTTATATTAATTGAAATAGTATTTTAGGCCCATATGGTATCTCTAAAAAATATTCAATGAAATACTAATATATTATTATACCAACTGGATTTAATGTTTACATTATATTTTTCTTTAGGGATTTCATACTTATTGGTTCCAACTCACATATCATTAAATTCATTTTCATGTATAAAAATGACTTGGTTTTCTTATAATATATACCAATTGTTGTAGAGAATACACATACTAAAATTTTTGGTAAAATGATTCTAATGAGTCTTATGGTTCTTTACAATTTGTTTTTTTCTCTAACCAATATTATTTTATCTCTTGAAAGAAGATCAAGGAATATATTTACACTAACTTAGAGTATTCGAGTATTATTCAATAAAATAGAATAATAGAATATTTTTTAGTAAACTTGATATCCATATGGCCTATAAAATCCTCCAATGGAACATTATTGTAATACCATGAGATTTAATGACATATTAATAAATTTAATTTCTTATATTTCTTGAGAGATGCACGAACTCGAGTCTAAATGAACCGTAATATAGTACACCATTTTCAATTAGCCATTAAATTAGAAGAGTGAATAATAATAACTAAAATTTTAAAATTATTTATTAAGGTTTTTTAAAGATAAAATATATTGATAAATAAGTACTAATTTTTTAGTAATGTCAATGTATCCTTCATAAATACATTTTTCCTAAAAAATGGAATTTATTAATTTTTTGAGTAAATTATTTAATTAGTTTTTTTACTTTTTGAAAATTTATTTTAAAAAATTAACATAATTTTGAAATTATAATTTTAAACTTATCTTGTAATGAATTTTTGAGAATTTTATAAAGAGATTGGTTTTTCAATGAATAATTTAAAATACTGATTTTTATTGAAAACTATCATCTTGTTTAAAGAAATTTAAATGTTATATTTTGTTTTAAAATGGGTTTAATGTAAATTTTTTCACTTATATTATGAATAATATAATTACTTTATTTGAATAAAGTTTTTGTTTTAATTTATTATTAAAAATGTTTAAACATAACAATTTATTTTTTTATGAAAAACTAATTTTCATTTTTTTGTTTTATTTTAAATTAATTTAGGACACTTATAATCGAATCTTGAAAAGTAATTTGGTGAATAGGTACATTTTATTTTTTTGTCAATAAGGATTTTAACCATAGTAAATTTTTGTGATAAATGTAAAGGTAAAATGGGTTTATCAGGGTTAAAAGTAATGCGATAATCCTAAAATTAATTTCAACACTTGAATTTATTCTATTGTATGAGTATATTTCATCCATAATAAAACAAAAATTGAGAATATGTCCTTTTTTCCATTTAAGTTTGCTTTTTCCTTAAAAATTTAATTAAAAGATAAATTAAAAATTTTCATTTTTTTATTTTAATATCTATAATATTATGTGATAGAGATAAAAACTTTGACAATACATTTATTTAATACACTTTATTTCATTATTTGTTATATATATATACACTTAATATAACACTAGAATATCATGAAGCCTTGTGTATTTGGTTAATTAGGTACATATCATAACAAGTTGGAATAGAAATATAATGACAAAAAGTAAAACTCCATTACATGCTCTTAAAAATATATTTCATTTTTAAAACTATATGGGATAACATGGGACGTGCATAGGAAATGGGTGAGCTATGAATCCCATCAAAGTAATAATCAAATAATAAAAATGGTAAAGCTATATATGTGATACAAGAGGCATATAAAGGTAAAATAAGAGGGGTTATGGTCCTTATATATAACATTGAAGCACAATATATTATGATAACATGAAAATAATACATGAATGTTTCAATAACATAAAACATGACATAATATAAGTCAAGGATAACTTCCAAGAAAACATCACATGGAAGCTAGAGTAACATCGTGGATTTGTTTCACTCTTTAATACCATACATAACTTATCATGAGATAAAAACATTATCCAATGTATTTCAGGTCTATATAATTCTGGGCCCACATGATATATTCATAACATGTTCATGCATAAGTTTACCACATAGACTATACAACAGAAGTATTTATTTAATCACTTATAATACGTCAATTTGATAGTGTGGATTATATAAATGGAAGTCCAAAATCAATTAAGGATAGGTAAGTCTTGGTGAATAACCTTGAGTTGGAATAGGGTTGGGTATTAAATATACAAATATTTTACATGGAAAATTGTAAGATAATTTAGGCAACATAACGGGGGTATATAAAGATTCATAGAAGGGTGTAATGGGAGTGAAAAGGGTCTCTTAAAACTTTTAAATCATAATAAAAGTAATAGGGGTGTGTAATATCATATCAAAACATGATAAAATGGAAAAAGTTATAATTTGAATAAGTTTCTTGAATGAATAGGCGAAGTACATGATCTATTGCCTTTATAGGATGTTTATAAAATCTTGGGAAGAGATTCTTAATAGATTTAGGAATAGTCAAGAGGGATATAGGGAGGGAATGTTAGAGTAAATTCATTATACAAGTGTTTTTAGTGAGTATAAATGAGAGGTTGGGTGGGTTTATATATTAAAAGAGTGTAGAATTATTTATTAATTTCTAAACATAGGTTTTGGGCTCTATATAATAAATTAATCCAAAATTAAAACCATCACCTGATTTTGGCCATGGTTTCTACCATAGTGGAGTTGATTTAATTATTATATAATCCAAGAACCAATTTCTTCAAAATAATACCATTTTTGGTGTGGAAGTGAGACATGTTTATAAATAATTATTTTTAAAACCTTAAAATATAATATTAGTTTTATAGGATTCATTAAGGGTATATAAAATTAGAAAAAATAACATTAAGAACACATTATTTTTAAGGAAAAAATAATTTTTTTCATAGATAAACTTTATAATATCTATTAAATCACTTTGGTTTTATCTATATACCATTATCAAATTCATTTATAATAATTCTTAACATGTATATTAGTTAGTTATTATCTATTTTTGATATTTTGTGTGAGAAATATTGTTAATTTTGAATTAGTTTCATAATATATATATTTTTCTTTAATATTTTCCCAAATTTCATCAAATATAGATCATAAAAGGTAATAGAAATGAATATTTTATAATTAATTATGGTTTTATAATTTCAATCAATGAGATTTTTTTTTCAATATCCTTACAAATAAAATCAGCGATGAATATGTTTTTTTCATTTTTAACAAAGGAATATTGGTATATTAATTAATGAGTATATTATTAAATATATAATTCGAGAATTAATATTTAAATATTTATTTAATTATTAATATATTATAGTATAATTAATTATATTCTAATTATCACCCATTATATTATTTTATAGAATTTTTCAAGGAGGTTTTTAGACCAACCCAAATATGAAAATATAATAATTATTGGTTGTGTATAGATATGAAATTTATTTGTTTTGGAATAATATCATTATTACTAAATAATCAATGTATTATTTTTATATTATTATTTTTGTGAATCAATTTTGAATATTTCTTTATAAATAAGTAATAAAATTGATCAAAAATGAGACAAATTACATCATAGAGGTGGGGGTGTCCTTATACACGCATATAATGTTTTAATTTCTCAATGACTGAGTGGTAATGATGGTGGATAATAATTTTTCTATTCATAATCATACTTATATGATATATTTCACATTTATTCATTAATTATATCCTTATAAACATGTAATATGTAGTGGTGAAATATGGAAGAGGTTTCTTCATTAAGGTGGTAGTCTTCACAAACCCATGAATAATGTTTTCATATATATGAGTTTGAAAGGGGAAAGGGGGTTAACGATTTTTAACTTAGTATAATAAAATTTAGTATTATAAAAATACTAATATATTTATACTGTAATGATAAAATTATATTTGGAATTTTAATTTAGAGAAGAAATTAAGAAATGATTAGTACTCATGTTGAGAGTAGTAGTTTCTCTTGGGGAAATCCTTGAAAATAGAGATATTATGACAAATTATCATGACTAAAAGATAAAAAAAGATGAAAAAGATGTATATGAGAAGTAAAAATGGTAAAATCTCAAGATTAAACTAGAAATAAAACAATATTTTAAAATAAAACCATTTATGATAGCATATATGTCATGCATCTCTGAGTATTAATTCCCAAGATATATTACTATTTAAATATAACTTTATAACAAATTAATGGAATTGAAGGGTATTAAAATGGGTAACTAAAATATGAAATATATTTACAATTGAACTACTCAATATAATTTTTATATTAATTATTATTAAATAAAAACTAAATATTTAGTTAAGTGATTTTATGCTTTAGAAATAAGCTTTCTTCAAATACCGTTTTGCTGCTTTTTATGAGAAAAAAATATAATTAATTTATAACAATTTTATAAATTTTATTTGATAAAAAATATATAAAATTTTAAATCAATATATTAAAAGTATATTAAAATAAAATTATGTGATTTTTCTAAACAAATTAATTTTTCAGTTAATAGTGAAAAATATGGATATTAAAGACAACTGTATTTTCTATTCATGTATTTAAAAACTCTAAATTCTTATGCATTTATTTTCAAATTTAAAAATTTAATTATTATTAAAAAAATTTATTTTCATTGGAATCAAAATTATTCTTACTTTTTATATTAAACACATTTTTATAGTTAAAATGAAATTTTAGGGAAAATTGTTTCTCGTTATGTTTTATAAAATAATTTAAAAAGTAATATGTTATAATTATATAAATTCAATTGAGTAACTTGGATAAGTTGTTTTGAATAATAATTCAAATATTTGGTAAATATTTCAACTTTATTTTTTTCATAATGAATTGTAACAATGGGAAAAATGTTATCACCACAATAAGGGTGAAAAGGGTTGAATAAAGTCAAAACTATGAAATAAGGCATTAAAATATTTCATAAGCATGCCTATATATAATTTAAGTTTTTTAATACTACAAAATAATTTATATATTTAAAAATATGGATTTTTGAAACCATATTTATTTGATAAGAAACTTTTATTTGTTAATATAATAGAAGACTATGAAATGTATCTTTCTTGATTTTAATATGTTCAATATTTTGTGATAGGGATAAAAAAAGTGATGATAATTTATAAAAGGATATTTTAAATATTAATAAAAAAAATTATGATTTTAATATTTGAAATTTTTTACAATTTAAATAATTAACTTAATTTCTTACACAACATAGATTCAATGCTTGTGAAAGAAGCAGAAATATCAGTAAATGATATTAATAGAGGAGTTAATCATCTTAACCCATGGGTTTTATTTTTATTTCTATTATAAGTATATAAATTATATCTTAACCATTATAATATAATAAAATCAGTATCTTAAAAAAATATATATGCTATTATGTTAATGTAATAACCCTATTCACCTTTTCCTATGATATGTGAAATGAAACCATTATTTGTACGAATGTGTGGACTACAACATTCTGAATTGATATATTTCATTTCTCATCACAACCTTACATGGATGGGTATTATGATAGATTTATTTTATATATTTGATATTAATTCCATAATTCTGATAATCTAAATAAAATATATAATATATCGTCACGCTATTCCATTTTTTGAAAATATAGTCAACTCACATGAAACCATACTGACTGTCGTCTATATGTAGTGATGTAATTCATTCTATAAAAAAAAACCCTCAAGGATAATCATGAGGATTTCTTTAATGAAGGTATTTGATTTTTGTAACATGATAAAAATTATGGAAAGTTAATAATTTATTTTCTTTCATATTTCTTCTTCTTAATCAATGTAAAAAACCTCACTCGTGTGTATGTGTGGACCATCACCTCACATGCCAATATTTTTTTTATAAATGATTTCAATGGATAACTCTAAATTTGAATGATATATATAAATATGATAATTATATTATTTTTATTTCTATTTACATTATGAAACAATTATTCATTTGACCATGGTCATCCTACCAAATTCATTTTTCAATTATGAACCGAACACCCTCAAAACATGAAGTACAAAATTGACCGACTAGGTAATTATATATGTCATTGAAATAACTGAAATAAATGGTTTTTGATAAGGTAATAAAACTTTAAAATGTTATTAAATAGGTAAATCATTAAAATAAATTTATTATAAATGATTTAAATGATATACATAACATGTTTGGTCAAAAGGTAAGGGGATTCTTAAATCAATTTTCATTCCATAGTTTACACTTCTACTTAATTGATTATATTATGTCAGGATTACGTGTGAAATGACCTATAATTATATTATTATTTATTTAAACATGATTTATTAGGTTTTAAAATTGTTATATATAATCATTAAAACAATTAATTCTCACTTCAGCGATATGATCATGGTTAGGATTATTCAAGTAAATATTATTTCTTTGAGACATGTCTCATATTATGAACCTACATAATTTTATAAGGTGTATATGATTATTAATGATGTATAATATCATTAATTAATATTTTCGAATTATATTTAATGTTACTTTTCATTTTTCTATTTCATAAGGTATTGATTCAAATTCTATTAAAGGTTTTTGGGTTTTCATGGTCTCAATTTCAATTCAATAAGATATAATTCATCTTATGCACCATGTTTTATTTCATATGGTCAAACTACATCCATATAAATGAATATTTACATATTAATTCTTCTAGTTAATTGGATATATAGACGCATCTAAATTTCATTATTTAAATGTATTTTGATTTGAAACTTACCAAAGTAGTAATGGCTCTATGTTACAGTGTAATTTTTTTGCCAAAATTGTTTATGTTCAAGGTTAATTTGGGGGAAATGTTATGATCATAATTTATTGAACCACATCTCTATTGTTCTCCTATATTTATTTCTAAGGATTTCATTAATTATTTTCATTTACCTCTATTCGAAACATAATAAGACCAAAATAATGTTTTTTCTGAAAAAACTGACATTTTTTCTCTTTTAAGTTGGGAATAATTTCTTTCTATATCCATTATCTTTAAAATAATTTAAAACATGTTTTTATATTTAAAATAATAATTGTTTAAAGTAATTTTAAAATAAATTTTACTTTATATATATATTTTTAAAATATGTATTTTTTCCAAATTGGGCACTTTTAGTTTTTTATCAGAAATGTGAAATGAATATTTATTTTAAAATATGCCAAATAAATGGAACTTCACATCATAGAAATATTTATTTCTGTAAAATTTATTTAAATTCTTCCAGAGTTTTTTTAAAATATTTTTTTAAATCATAAATTCTTGAAATTTTTATTTTAAATGTTATCAAAAGAAAATTATATTTTCTTATTTTCAAATAAATTTCAAAAATAATATTATAACTATATTTTTTTGTATTTGGAAATACCATTTATCATTTTCATTTGATAAAATAATGATATGTTCCAATGATCCGACCCTTATTAGTTCCCTGATGGCTTATGATTGTTTTAATGATAATTTTTTATTTTACACTAGTTAATCCAACTAAAAAGGAATGATGGTAGTTTTCAAGGGTTTTTTATTGAAAAGTTAAATATTATAATTTTTTTCATATGGTACTTGTAAATATATATTTATGATTTAAGGGTAGTTCTATTATATACTAATAATGGTTTGGTATTTTATATCCCTCTAATGCATTGGGTAAAGTGAAAAAGTTAACTATTGTAAGTTACTACTAACATATGATAGAATTTATTATAAATAATTAGATCATAAGTGGTGAAAGTGTTAGATATTATCATTTATTCATAATAAAATGTTATAATTATCCCATTTAGGTGATTACATGATGAAGTATTGATGTTATATGTTACCATTTTAGAATATTTATTCTTTGAATAAGTTTTAATGTTTCCTTTGTTCAAGGATTATTTTCACCTACCTTCTGATTTTTGAATCATATTTCTATCATATTTTGTTAATGATTTATATGACATGTCTAATTATTAATGTTATAGGTTTTTATTGGTATGAATTGTCTAATCTAATTCCTCGAATTTTTTATATATTCCAATACATTTATTCTCATCTTGTGTTCATCAATGATATTCAATTTTCAGTGGCTAGGTTTACCCTTACTAAGAATTTAATCTCACCATTATTTTGTTTATTTACCCCAATTTAAAAATAAATATGTTACAAAATATATTTAAAGAAATGTTTCATGTTTTAAATATTGAAGACTTAATATATAATAATAAAAACTAGGTATATTAGAAAAAAAATTATCACCTAAATACATGGGTAATATTATGTAAGAGTTTGTTATAATTCATTAAAACTCTAATCTTAAAAGCTCATTTCTCATGTAAGTGATCTAATGTATTTTTTGTACAGTTTTTATAGTTATTGTTGGGATGAATTTATTGATATAAAATGTAGAAATATAAGGATTATTTTTTTCCATTGGATGAAGGTGTATATGTTTGAGGATGTTATAAAACAAAAATTTAGAGTACTCTTCAATGGGTTGTGGGAAGCACATTTTATAACTAGTGAGGATGTTATTTTTTATTGTTTCATATTAATATAAAGATTGAATATGTTTCACATGTAAATTAGACTCCAATTTTGACAATAATAAAGTATGGATAAGGTTTTTATGATCTATGCTTCAAACACTTAATCAGAAATTTTTTTTTTATCATTTTTATCTTTTACCCCTATGGTTAACCATTTTGGCTTCTACCACGATAACTTGTTTTTACTGAAGAAATTCATTTTTTTATACTTAAAAATAAAATGTTCATTATGAAATAATATATACAATATAATTCTAGATTTTAAGTCCATTTATAATATTCATTTTCTAAAATTGATAAAAAAATAAATTTAAGATAATAAATGTTTAATTTATTAAAAAAACATAAAGGATGTTAAATCTTATGTTCTAAAATTTAAAATTTAGGTTTAATGATATATATTTTTTTTAAAATATATAGTTTTACCTATAAAATACATATTTTTTTAAAAAATAATTCATAAATATATATGTTATTATTACATCCTAATTATGTAATAAAATTCACAGTACTTAAAAAAAATATATTTTTCAATATTCACCTTAAAATTAATATTTTTAGAAAAACCTAAAAAATTTATCCTAAGATAATATTTTTATTCCGAACCCCAAATTTAAGTTTATTTTTTCAATTTCAAATTTTAAAATTTGAGAATATATCTTTTAAATAAAATCATAAAATATTATATAAAATTATTTTCATAGGAAGAAATAAATTTCATACTATTAAATGTTTTTGTTCTTAATTAGTAATAATTAATAGTAAAAGTAACATTAATATATATATATATAATATGTTTCAAAATACCATTAACATTATTAATTCCCATAAATTTGAGAGCTACTTTATATCATTATATTTAAATGGTTGTTTATTTCATTTAAGTTCAATGTTGTAAGTGAAACAAGATATTGACATAATATTTATTTAAGGAAAATAAATAGTACAATTATATGTCATTAAATGCACTAAAATCAATTTTTATACATATATAGTATGATATCTATAATGAAGAACAACTTATAGAGATCTGGGATCATAGTGACAAAGTATGATGAAATAAGAAAACTCACCTAGTCAATGTTTAAAGGTGGAAAGAAAGTTTGGGGAGAAATATGGGAACCATAAAATGTTATTAGTCAATATTAAACTTATTTTTTTTATGAAATTAAGGAAAATTTAATGGTGAAATTATTTTAGGGATGTAGAATGTAGCTCTTTATGATTCTAGTACGTAATTCCTTTTAAATAAATCTAATGTGATCGATAGCTTGGGATATACACAACACAGTACAAGTGTGAATAATTTTTTATATAATACAAAATAAAATACATTAATAGTTAGTCAAATCAAACATAATTGAAAAAATAAATGTTTTTTTTAAATTAAAATTGTTCAATTTCATTTGGCAAAATACTATTGATATTACATAAACTCTTTCACAATTAATTATTTTTCTTAAATATACTATTTTTAATGATATAAATAAAATTTATTAAAAACATTAAGGAAATTATAATTATTTAATAATTAATATTAATAAATTCCAATTTATTTATTCATTGATAAACAGAAAAGCATTGTTTAAAAACACTATTTTTCTTATATATTGTATCTTTTTTTTTGTTTAAAAGATAAACATATCATATTTAAAGTATTCCGATTTATGAAATAAATTATATGTATTTAAATTAAATAATAAAAAAATCATAAATTTATTATTATTAATTTCTGAATAATTATAAATTCATTTTTATACTTACCAATACATTTTTCAAAAATTAGGTTTTTTGTGTTATGCGTACATTTTTTATAATTATTTTTAATCATATTATGAAATTTAATCTAGTAAAATATATTTCATATTTGTAGTCATCATTTCCAAGTATGATAATGAGACTGTTTTGATTTTCAAGCATATGAAAATGTAACTAAGGTAAAAGGTGTCCACCATGTTAAAGACTAAAATATGGTAAAAATATGTAATTAATGGATAAAGCCTTAAAACATCGCAAAACATTTTCTTGAAATGAAATTATAAGGTAATTATGGACCTTTATTTATTATTTATCTATTATTTTTTTATTTATGACAACATTACCTTTAAAAATGACATCCTTATAAATTATATAATGGGTATTTGAGAAAACGCCACTTATGATCACTTTTAAATGGATCCATTCTATACCCACTACAAAACAAAACTTTTAATCCAATTTAACTTATATATATTCCCATGTTTCACCCCTAACAGTTGATATTCATTATTGGGTACCCCTAGTCATAATAATAAGTCTCAAATTCATAAATTTCAAGAGGCACTCTAAGAGGATATTCTTGTCTTCAATGTAAGTTTTATCCTCTCCTTTATCATTATTAAATATATTTTTCATACAAATATTCATGAATATAATTTATAAAATTAATAACTTTTTTTCAAAAGATTATAATCCTCTATAAAACTGATATTATTATTATTATCTAATAACACATTATTAATCCTTCAATTTTTATAATGTGTTCTTGTTTTGCTCGATTTTACAAGCTACATGAAATATTTTATAAAATTTACTTCATGAATGAATAAGGAAACCTAAATAATAGTAATAATAAGAAAATATGATGGAGTTATGATATTTTCATAATTATTTGATGGAAATATAGCTATGTATATTCATTAATGAAAACAATTTTTTGTCAAAATAAGAATTCTAAATAATGTTGATTTTTATGACTTTTATGAGAATTGTCACCATAAGTTCAATGAAATGAACATTATAATCAATATATATATATATAACAAAATGATTAATCTTTATTAAAATCATTTAAATGATGAACCCATTATGAAGTAGTTAAAACTGGAAATACCAAAAAAACATCTATGAAAAAATAGAGCAACTAACAAAAATAATATTTTTTACTATTAAATTTAATAAATAGGTAAAATAAATTAAATATTAATGGTATAATAAAAATTAAATATTAATAATTTTATTCATCATTTTAATAATTAACCTGAATTTTTTATACAAGGAGTTATATTGCATCTAACCACGTCAAAGTTTGAGGAAATAGTATATTTTTCAACATCACTTTGAAAGTGAGGTTGTTTATGTTAAATTTAAATTTGGAGGGTTTTTTTAAATATCTAGGAAAACCATTTTATTGTTTTATCCTATAGTTATATCTATGTTCTATATGTCTTATTTCTTTTTCCTCTCATTGGTTCATTATTTAACTAAATGGTTTATTATAAGTGGAACAAAACATTCATCGTCTTTTCTATTTGGAATCATTTCCATCTATATGGAAAAAATTTATATTGTTTTATGAATATTATTATCTATAAACAAATTATTCATTAGGGCAGTTTCCTATTTCATTAAAAAATATTTATAATATTTTTAATGGAATATTTTTAACATGTTCCACATGGGTCATTTTCTATTATCATTGACTTTCTTTATAAATGTGTGAAAATAATTTACCTTTTTAAATATTACCATATGAAATAACATTTTTTATATTATATTTTTATTCAGATGTTTTATTTCCATTTTTATTTTTTTCCAAATTAATTTCTATTCTCAATGATTTATTGAAATTTTATAGACCTCCTAACATTTCTTCCGTGTTTTTCTGTGGTTTGGGTATTCTAATAGAAAATTTGGAGGTGTTTTAGAGGGTAAAGTGTTTTTTTCATTTCAAAGGGTTGTCACACCACAGTATTTGGAATAATGGTGGTCTATATAGGATTTATATATGATTTTTGATGCAATGTGAGAATAAAAATTTATTCTCAAGTTGTTTTGGTGGCTGTTTTAGACATAGTGAGTTTTTGTATGAAACAAAAAAAGAAAAATTCCCAACACTGGTGTGGTCATGGGTGTGGAGCACTTGGGAAGCTCCTATGAGACACATCTATAGTTGCATCACCACACTCGTGTTGTTGTTCTTGGTATGTTCAAAATTCCCTAGGTATGAGAAATACTACTTGATGGAAGCTGGTTTGGGTTATCATGATTAAAAACACCATGGCCAAGGCTAGGCTATGGTCAAATCCATGGTGGCAGTTAGGGTTATTTTAAAATTTCTAAAACTATCAAGGTTCATTTTTCAATTTAAAATTATTATAGGACAGGAATATGTGTTACATTGTGGGGGGTTTAAATTATATTTCATTTTATTATTTTCTCTGAATATTTGATCATTTTCCCTGCACGTATCATTCCATCATTTTTGAAGATGCTCCAATAAAACTAGGTTTTGGTTTTATGAATATATTTTATTGTGGATAAATTTATGAAATTATCACTGGGTACATATTTTTTCAATCACCTTTGTGATCTATGATCAATTACTTGTGGATATAAACCCCACAGATCATTGATGATGAGTGTTGCTGATTAAAGGCACCCATTTTCCTCTTCTTTCCTCCCTCATATCATTATTACTTTAATTAAAATATAATTTTAGAAATTATCACTATTTTGGGATGAAAAATGATCATGGATTGATGATATATTTCCAATGTTAGGTTTTGGAAAATATTTTTTCGGTGTATGTGGTGGTTGATTATCAATCATCTATTCTTATATGAATAATATTGAATATCTCAATTGAGGTAGGGGATTTTTATGCTCTTATTTTATCATTAATCCTCATTCTTTCATTATTTATCTCTTTTAGATATTGTGGTATTATTATTAATAAATATTAATCTAGAGTACAAGTGTTTATTTTAGTTATTGGGATCGAATGTGTTTCCACCATGATAACACTCTTCCTCTTGATATGATAGATAATGTTCTATCTATGTCTATGTTATGGTTTAACAGGTTTATTGTGTTTTAATTGGATAAATAATGTAAATATTGTAAGTATCTTTGAATAAATAATTAATATGATTGTTTAATTTGTTAATGTTCTTTCTTATAATTTTATTGGAATTAAAGTGATCCTAGTGGAATGTTTATTTGTAATTAGTTTTCCATACAGTTATATGAAACTAGAAGTTATAATTTAAATAATTTTAAATTTATTATAGATATTGATATTTTATTCCTTAATTTTCCTATAGTTATAATCTATGATAAATGAATCAAATAGTTTAAGTCATTGACTAATTGGTTGTGTGATAAAAATAGTTGATTATGGACAAGAATGATCATTTTCTTATGAAGTACTACATTGATACAATTTTGATCTTTATTATTATTTTTTATACTTTGTTTTATTTCTCTAAATGAGGATCCTTGATATGATTTGTGATGTGAGACTCAAACAACTGATGGTTTAGCGAGGTAATGGCGGGAATACCCTCATTTTTGGTATCATTTGACACCTCTAATGGTGGGATACAATGTGATATAAATTATAGGGTTAAGGATGGAACTAGGACTAATGGATTTGGCTGAATTAAGCTTTTCCCATAATTTTTATGCTGAAGTCTAGGATGATTTCTTCCTAGAGAATATATTTTAAAGGTCCTATGGTTGGGTTTCTATTTTTCTTATATTCCATTCCCCACCACTTTGGTGCAACTAGTTGTACTTGGCTTATGAATATTTTATAGTAGCTTTGGATGAGTCCTAAATTCCTAGAAAAATTTAATGAAAATGTATGTTGAAAAATTTGACCCAAGGGGTTGGTGAATAAATGGGAAGATAAATACTGATAAATCTATAGAAATGATGGAATCAGTTGGACTATTCCTGGAGGGAATCCGTTTTTAAATTACAATTAATGTAATTATGAAATTATTAAGATAAATAATTAAAATAAATCATTTGAATTATTATGTTCCTGTAGGATATATATTCCATAGTAGTGATAACTGGGTGTCTAAGAAATGATATCTTTTTTTGAGTCTAAATCTCATTTGTTCCCTATAGTTTGGTTTTCATCTATATGTATATTGTTATTTCATGTGATTTTCTTATTATACCACACCCATGTCTGTAGGGAAACTGAAACAAGTGGATCTTGAGGGTGTTTTACCCAAAATCCAATTTTATATGGAGTAGATGGATGACTACCCCTTTATTCCTCATTATCATATCCTGGTAGTATTATGTTCTGTTACAACTGGTGGTTACCTTTCCCTATATATGTGTGTAGAATTTTGTAATGGATTGTATTTATTTCACACACATGTATCACTAGATATAATTTCTTAAGTATAATTATCAGGAATGTTTTTATGGAATGTGATGTCTTGAGGTATAATACGTGGTGTATAGGATGTGGTGGCTTCTAGAAACTACTCATTTACTCTATGGATACATGGATATTGTTGATGGGATAATGTGATGCACGAGTGAATGAAATGTGTTTATTATGAGATGATGTTAAACCTGTAGAACATGGTATGTTATAGTTTCCTATGTGGTTTAGGCGGGATTATATTTGGAGATAGATGGATCAGGACGTGCGACATTGGGGAAGACTTAAAAATTTGTGGGGATGTGGTATTAGGGAAGAATAAAACATTTGTGGGGATGTGGTATTAGGGAAGCTTCATTTGATAATATATTGGATATTATGTTATTACTTGTCTATGGTACTTTGCGAGAGATTATTGAATTTTATAAGAACTTATCATACCTAATTAGGTGATGATTTAGCTTTATTTGTCTACTCACTGGGATTTATAATGATTTATTTATCATTAGAACAAGATTATTTGGGGAGGATCCTAGTGAGTATGCATTTTATGGTTAAACAACATATATATAAATTGATTTTTATGTCCATGAGATTTAGATTTAGATCAAGCTAGACTTTATTATCTCATTGTGTTTTTAATAGTTTTTTGGAATTTGTAGTCATTATTGAGGATTTTCTTTTCATACTTATAGACCCCCCTTTCAAGGTATCCAATTTCATCTCATTACATGCTTGTATGAAGATAAATTTACTTTTATTATGAGAAAAATTTATTTTGTGGTGTAATCTTATCTTAAAATTTTGATGTTATTCTTATAGGGTATTGCCTCCCTTCTGTTCATTTGATACACCGTTGATGATTTTATTCATATTGTGACCTATTTGAGGTATTATTTGACCATCATTATTTACATCCTATCATTTTCATCCAATTATGGGTACCACCGAAATAAGTGGGTCATGTAATACTAGAATTAAAGGTTTAAGTTGGGGGATATGATGGTGTTTGGGGGCATACATTAGTGAGGAATTCATGTGCTTGTAGTAAAATGGTGATAGTATAGTTTGGTGTGTGATGTGAAAAAGGGAGATAAGTTAGTACATGAATATTTAGGCACCCCTATAATCCAATGTGATGAAATTTAATTTCAATAAGCCTACTAAGTGAAGGGTTTCTAGTTTTGCAGTTACTACCTAAGAAAACGTAATACAATTTCATGTTTCCATCTGTATTTGAAATGGGAAGACCATGGGATTAGGTTGAACCTTAATTAAATAATGAATCCTGATTTTTCCATAACCCATGTTTATGAGCCCCTGGATATTTGTTCTTTTTTATTTTTTAATCAAAATTTACATTATCATCAGGTATGTGTTGAATATGTTAAGAAATATGTTCCAGAAGGTCGCTACATAGTTGATATTGATGATAATAAAACATGGAGTAGAAAACTCAAAGAGTTTCAGCATCATATTCTGTAGAAGTATCCATAATCCATTTTGGACTCAGTGATAATGGTCTGGTTGGAGTATATAGAGATATCCTTCATTATAATGTATTATCAGATGAACAATTGGGTTTTATTAGTAGTGATGATGCTGGGTGGGGTATCTAGATAGTGGTGGCTCTTATTCCTCAGGGATCACAAGGATTCTTCCATTTCATGGAGAGGTTACGATATTAGTTCTAAGTTGAGTTTCTTTCTCCGAGCATGAAGGCAACCATTCTTCATGACATTCAAACCACTACATAAGGGAGTTACATTGTGCAAGAGTTTGGGTTCCATTTCAGGAACCTTATCAAATATGATTTTAAAATGTTTCCTAATGAGGAGGCTCGAGAGAGATATTTTTGAAGAGGCCTTATATCCAGATATCCAATTCCAGTTCAACCAATTTTTTCTACCAACATATCTCTAGGTGTTGGAGAGAGTAATGTCCATTGAGATAAAAAAAGAGAAGTCTATATATTTATGAGATGGGAGTCATCAGGTTTCTCCATGTAGCAGAGCTGTAGTATGGGGTTACCAGTTCCCTAAAAAGAAGAATTTTCAGACATCCAGGGGTAGGTTACAAAACTAATCATCTCGGTTCCCGGGGATTTTTGGATATTATTCCCTTGGTAAGGGATCATATCTATGCTTTTTATTATGTAAGTTATTTACATCAATTATGAGAGTAATCAACCTTTCTTAGTTAAAAGTGTGTATTTGGTTTTTTAAATTAGGTTTTATCATTATTGTGGCTTTATCCAAGGAAGTAGCGGTATGGAAATACATCCTTTGATTTATTGAGGGGGCAGTTTGTAGAAAAAATACTACCTCTTGATTATCATATTCCATTGAATATAGAGTGAGCCTATATAGGTGTTTCTCATTAATGTTAAAGGGGTTTTGGACAATTTTATGAATAGTTTCATGCTTTAGAGTTTTCATCTTCATAAAATCTAGACATCATTTGAGGCACCCATTACCTTTTTTTGTAATTGAGTACATGTTTTGTTTGGTTTAGTAGATAAAAACTCCTTCAAAACACCTAACCTCGTCCATTATTTGGGACTTGAGGTTAAGATACATTTAGTGACCTTATATTTTACTACACTAGTTAGAGGTTGAACTTATTTGTATGAATTATATAGATACTGCAAGAAAGTGTTAGGGCATCACTATTCTTATGGAGACTTGATATGTTTGCAGATACAACTATACATCATCATCCTCAACATGAAATAGTTTTATTTAGTGTAGGATATCATTGATAGATTTAAGATAAATATTTTTTTATATGACTTTGATAGATATTACTCTATTTTCATTAGTGTGAGAGACCCTTTGATGGGTTAGAGAAATGTTTTTTATTGTCTTTATTGATTGTTGAGTTTATTATGAGTTTGTTGGAAGTTCAATTGGAAGTGTTTCCAAGAATTATGGAAGAGTATCCTTATTTAATTCTTAAATAAGTTACTGAATTACCCTCCAGGATTTAATATTGATTTAGGGATAATGTTAGATCATGGAACTTCTCTAATTCAAGGTGTCTATACACACTAGTTCCTTATGAGTTGTAGATGTTAACGATATAGATCGATGATCTATTGTAGTGAGGTTTTGTTTGGCCGAGCATAACACCATGGGGTGTATTAGTTTTGTTCACATAGAAGGCCAGTGGTAGTTTATGGTTTTTCATATATTATTGTCACTTGAACTAGGTTAAAGTGAATAACTTCAACACACTTCCATAGATTGATGATTTATTTGATCAGTTAAAGGGATATAGTTGGTTATAGAAGATGGATCTATGATTAAGATACCACTAAATTATTGTAAAAGATGAATATATATACCAAATACTAATTTATTTTTTCTTTATGGGTGTTACGTGTTCATTGTATTGTCTTTAAATGTGAAAAATTCTATAATTATATTAATTTGACCAATAAAAGTTGTGATCCAAGAGTTACATGACTGGTTTTTGGTGATCCTCATTTATGATATTCTTATTTTATATAAGTGTAAGTAAGATAAAGAAAAAAAATTATGGATGTTTTGAGAATTCTTTATCATCAATAGCTATTCAAGAAGTTTTCAAGGTGTGATTTCTAGGCATGTGAAGTTTGTTTCATGGGGAATTTAGTTTCCTAGAATGGATTAGTTATTTATCATTCAACAAGTGAGGTTGTTGTTTCTCTGGTTAAACCGAAGAATGTTGGAAATATATTGAGTTTTTTGGTCTTAGAGGCTATTATAAGGGGCCCATACCCAACTTATCTCTAACTATGATTCCTCTTATAGACTTAATAAGAAAGGATCAAGTGTTCTGATAGATTGACCTATAACAGCGTTGGACCTATTCTCCCAGTTCTGATTCTAAAACATATATTAACATTTAATTATTTTAAATAAATTAACCTGACCCAATAGTCACCATTTAAAACATAAAACATTAAAAAGAAAAATTGGATCACTTATATACCTGATGACCGTTTATGTTTAGAGTTTTAGAGAATTAGGAAAAACACTTATACAAAAACATTGATAAATAAACAATTTTTTCATAAAAATATACATCATATCCCACTAATTTATTTAAATATAGAAAAAACATTAGTCGTAATATATTTATAACCTTTCTTCAAAACCTATAGAAATTGAAAAAATAATAAGGTTTTTCTCAAATTCTTAATTAGGGAAAATACAAGAATTAACAAATGGAAGTCATCATTGACCATCCGATGAGAATAAGGTCCAAATTCAAAAATCAAAGTGGATGAGAATATTAAAATATAATTCATACCCATAAAAAAATGAATAATGACATAAATCATCAATATAAGATAAGAGAAATATATTTTGGTAATCATGATCCATGTGAAAACAACCATTGAATAAAGGATCCATTAAAAACTCGTATAAATCATAGAGAAAATACAATGGTATATTGGAAAATTATATTCATTGAACCCTTAAAATAACCCCTAAAAAGGGATAATCTTACTTTGTTAATATGAGCAATCTCTTAAGATTAACCTGTTAATCAGTTAACTTTAATGTGTTTTAGGAGTTATTTATATTGATCCAAATCCATCATCATTACCCTGTGAATCGGAAGTCTATAAGGGACCCAACAGTAACATATCAGACCAAGTCCCTTAAGAATTTATGTTTTCTTCCCAATATTGCATTCATAAATAACTTCCATGTACTATATAAAGAGAACAATAATTAAAATCTTTCACTTTTCAACATAATAATAACCATTGTTCTTTGATATCTTGATTTTACCCTAGAAATAAATTGGGTTCTCTAAAGATATTGTCGAAATAATCATCATCCAACTAGAGAAAAAACCAAGATGGTGTCTTTACAACATATCCCATGTTGATAAATTTAAAATAAATGTTTATTTTCAATTACAAATATACAAACTATAAAAGGATCATTAAAAATATTTTGGAAGAAAATATCCTTTCCACCTATAGAATCACTTTTTAAAAACTATATATGCACCCCTTATTATGAAAATAGAATTATTTTAAAATAAAAATAGATACATATAATGTAATCTTACAAGAAAATAATGATCATGATTGTGGTAGAATACATTCATGTCATAAATGTTAAAAATAAACATTATTTTTATACTTTTGTAAATAGAGTCAAAAGTGACTCAGGAAGAATACTTTAAGAAATTTCCTTTAAATATTCTAAAAATACGACCAAGTATTATGTAAAATAACTTTATTAAATCATTTATTTTTATAAAATAACATTGTTGAAATAATTTTAGAAAAAATTTTTATGGAAGACAATGATTCCTCATCGATAAAAAATATAAGATTTGTAATACAAACAATTTTTTTTTGAGTCATTAATAAATAAGAGAGGCAATTGAAACTAAAAATGTAAAACACATTAATAATCATATTTTAAGAAAATATATGTGGTTTAATAAAATAATAGTATATTATTTTCCCAAATAAACCTTAAACATAAATAATCTAAAAAATAAGGGATATCGAATAAAAAAAATCCTTAACTTTTTTGCAACTTTTGAATATTAATCCCAATAAATTAATGACATTAAAAAAAATTTAAATACAATGTATATATTTATATCCATTATTTGAAATTTAATGGGATATTATATACACCTTATAACAATATATATGTGTATAACATAAAAAAACGACCCAGAAAAGGAAAACAGGAGATGATAACCCTTAGAAAGATCATGCCATTAAATTGATAATTAATTAGAGGGGATATTTTCTGTATAAAATTTAAATAAAAAAACAAGTAGGATTATTACATAAATAAAACAAAGTTCATTTCACACAAAATATTTATTTTATATTATCAATGAAGAAGTGATATAACCTAATGAAAGGAAATTGATTTAAGAACCCCTTATCGCATTTGTAAATTCTGAATCAAACCCGTTGGATGAAGAAAAATGAATTATAACATAAAACATCATTAATTATGAATTAATTATGACAAAAGAAGGTAGTATATACACCATATAATATAAATTAGGTGTATAATATTAAAACATTCCTCAATGAATGGAAATGGAGACAAAATCTCTTACCTCAAGTCCATACTTTCTATGTGTGTCCTTTAAAACCTATAAAATATAATATTATCAAATATTTTATTTATTAAGAACCATTTATAATATTATTATTTTTCCAAAAACAATTTATTTCATCTATTTTAATGACGTAATTAATTACTTAATCAGTTATGTTCACATTGAGTGTTTTGAGGATGTTCAGTTCATAACTTCAAAACTACTTAGATATGTTTACCACATTCAAAGAGATAACTGTTACATAATAAAAAGAATAATTTTTTTTACATAATTATAATTTTTATACAATAATAATACTTTTAAAACTATTCCTGAATTATTTTTATGATAAATTAATAATGTCACAATCATGGACACAATAGTTTGTATTTATGCACAAATAATGTTTTCATTTTTCGATGAATAAAAGAAAAAAGTTAAGTATTTTTTTATTTAAAAAATAATATTTATATAATATATATATATATATTATTACCTATTTAAATAATATTATATATACTATCCACATGGTGTAGTGATGAAAAATGAATCACATCACTTCATAGAGGGGGTAATCCCGATGTACACACAAACAACGTTATAATATTTAGTGGTTAGAGAGGTAAGAAAATAGATGATATATTATATTAATACAATGATATATATTTTAACAATATATATATATATATACATTAAATACATCATTATATAATTTCATGAGAGTGGGTACTACAAAATGAATTACATCGGTTCATGAGGTGTCAGTCCACCTTTCACATCGATGATAGTTTAATTTCTATTTTAATGGGAGATGATATATATATATAGGTTATTACATTTAAATAATAATAAATAAGTATATTTAAGAAACATATTTTATTATTTAATCATGATTGAATAATATCTTAAGAGCTACTAGAAGAAATAAAATAAAAACACTCAGTTGAAGGCTATACCTATTCTTCTAAAAAGATCCTTTGCCTTAAACCTTAAGCCCTCTAAAGATGGTATTATTACAAAAATAATACTTATATATATCATGTAGAGGTATATTATGAAGGTATTATTTAAGGTATTTATTAATATAGTTTTCTCAAAATGTGTTATAAATATTGGAGAGTAGGTTTCTTTTTATAAGTGTGGGGAGGGACACTATTGGAATGACCTAAAGTAATAAATATAAATTAATTTTTGTAAAAATGAAGGAAAAAGTTGGTATATTTATAATATATTTTGATTACATGTTTAAATAATCTCATTCAACAAAAATTTGTAAATTTTAGGTTTTATTTTCAATCATATATCTTTTTTAACCCCCAATTAACCCTATGTACAATTATTGTGATATCAAAGTGATTTGTTATTTATGGGCCAAGAAAGATGGTATAAAAGGAAAAGAGACACATAAATGGACCATTTATTATTTTTAATTCATATCCCATTAAATTTTATTAATATATAACATTTATGAATTTTAATTCATTTAATAAAATATATTTATTAAAAAATATCATTAATGTCATTTTTGGAATTATTTATTTAATTTGAGTATAAATACATCAAGACAGAAATTGAATTATAATATAGAATTTTAACACATTACTAATATGTTATGATATCTATAAAATTATCAAGACACTATAACTAACCCAAGAAAATTAATTTTAGAGTTTTTAAAATCATTTACTTGATTTTTTGCTGCATACACAGGGACTATGTCGATATTGCATAAGGATTTAAGGTAATTATTTCATCACTAAAAAATAAAAACAAATTAACATAATAAAAATATTTATATTGTTTATAAAACTTCCATTTATATTCATTTACAAATTATTTTAGTCACAATGATAACATAAAAGATAATTTTTTAATCAAAAGAGTGATATTTTTTTATCATTCTTTACTTAAACTAATATTTAAGTGATTTTCAAATAAAAATTATTGAAAATACCCATGACTTGGGATAAGTGATGAGTATTGACTAACCCCACTAATAAAATATATTAAATTAAAATTTTATGGTTATTTATTATTTCTTATTGTATTACTTTTAACCTTAATTATCCAATTTACCATTATTGATGTGGAAAATAGTTATTACAGTTAATATTCATAAACACCAAAATTATATGGTAAATATTTACCAAAAATTAAACTTATTTATTTCAAATATTTAAACAATTTTCAAGATTAATTTTTTAGAATTTTAATAAATCAATTTTAATATAAGTGAGTAATATGCATGAAAAAACAGTTTTTCGAAAAATGTGTTTTTAAGCCCAAAAACGAACTTACCAAAATAAATTATATTATTGTTTACTATATAATTAATTAGATTATTTATATAGAAATCTTACCTATGTTAGTTTAATATCAAATTTAAATCATATTGGGACATTTAAATGAATGTAAATGATTATTTGACAAAACTCGTTATTTTTCCCTATTCATAGAAAAATAAATCTTTTTAGAAAAATAAAAAAATTCAACATAATATAATTTTTATAAATGGATTTAAAAAATGATATCATTTTTATCAAATTCAATTTTTAAAATTTGTATAAATTAAATATAATATTTTCCCATGAAAAGAAATAACTACTAGGTCGTAATATATTATAAATCATGTTAAGCTCGGTGTTCCGTGTCAAGCAAGCTATCAAACACTTAAAATTTAATGAAAGAAAAATATATTCTAAAATATCATGGTGTTACACTCTAGAAGGATTATGATGATACTGTAATGAAATCATCACAAAACCCATTTCTTTTTAATGTTTTTGTTATGGTATTAAAGAATCTGGAAAACTACAATGTCCGTGTGGTATAACTGTGAAGGGTTTATTATTATGTGATATGTTGGTCTATAATTACCATCTATTATATTGGATATTTTTTTATCTCCCAAGATCAAAGGGTAAATGGGAAGTTACCCAATATAATGTGGGTCTAAGGATGGTTATCTTAATTACAAGAAGGTAAATAGGTTGTTATCCCATACCTTCTATGTGGTGAATGTCTTATTGGGGAGCCTTAATAAATGATTTATGTGATTATGTTTATGCCATAATTTTAATACACACTTTTTTTAAATTATTAAGTGTATATATGCTCTCATGGATCATGAATTTTGAATGATGATTCCACACTCTTTTAACTCTTGTCTTTTTTTTTGGAAAAAACATTATAAAATGACTCCTGATTTATGATATATGAATTGACATGTATAAATTTTATAAGTTATGATCACATTCTCATACACTAATTAATATCTTATTCTAACTTATTATATTCAGTTATTATCTCCAATGTTTACAATTTACGATCATCTAAACTCACCTATTATTATTTTTTCATTTCCCCAAACTATAAAGAAATTTATTATATATGATATGTCTAGAAGGGTTTTACATGAGATGATATTTTTTGGAGTTATTAAATATTTTTCATGGAATAAGTGGATTATATATCTAGTATCTAATAACACTAAACCTTAACCATCGTTTCATGAGTTGTATTAATAAATGTAATAAAATTAAAGTATATGGATTTATGTTTTGATCAAGTAATGTTAGTTCCTATCAAATAAAATTTTATATACCATTGAGGATTAAGATATTATTAACAAGTGGTTAAATCCTAAACCAACCTATGATATATCAAAAGTGATATAAGTTTAATCTATAATATAAGGTGTAAAATTTATGTATGATGATTTAGGAAATATTTGGAATGATGGAAATTATTGTACGACAACTTACTCTAATTATTATTACTTACTATACTCACTAACATATTTGGTTTATGTAAAGGATTAAAGCTAGAAAAAAAATAATGAGAATATAAATATGTGATAAATAACTTTAAAGGTATTATTTTCTATTGATACAACTCTCTTTTATATCGGTATAACTTACTAAGGGAATTAGATCAGTAACTCAATGATTCAGTATTGTACTATTGGTGAAAATCAATAATGTTACAGTGATTTAATCTCAATTATACAACTTCTCTCTAATATAAAATTGTGGAATTATACATCCTTTAAGACTTATTATTATTCCTATACTAATATTTGATGTGATTTTTAGCATGGATTGAGTATCCTCATATAGAGAACATATTCATTTATGAGGAAGAGAAGTCCCTTTGATATCATGAATAGAACTTGGATCATCTATCCATATGATGACAAATATGAACTTACAATGGGGATTATATCATTTATATATGTCCAAATGACTACTCACAAGGGGTATAAAACACAAATTTATATGGGGAAATTTAAAATTAATGATATTACAATTTAATGGGAATATCCTGATGTATTTCATAATATATTTCTTAGTGTTCCCCCGAATAAGGAAGTTATGTTCTCAATGGAACTCATACTTTGTGAAATACCTATTTTATATAATATTTACAGAAATCCCCAATTATAGTTTAAAAAATATATATATAATCTATAAGATAATATATTTAAGTAATTTATGAACCATACTTCATTTCCAAGGGGTGATTCTGTGATTTTTATTAAGAAGAAGTATGGGTTATTGAGTCTTTCTAATGATCATCATGAACTTAACAAAGTAAAAAAAATCAAGAATAAGTATCATATACCCTATGATGATGAATTTTTTTGATAAAAAATGTGAATAAAAATGTTTTTAAATGATTTAAATTTTATTTTAATATCCTTAATAATGGAAAAAGGGAGGAAATATATAAGAGATCATTTAAAATGAGGTTTGGACACTATGAGTTTATTATAATTTCATTCAAACATACCAATATCCCAACTAACATCATGGATATATTAAATAAATACTATACAGAGTACCTTGGTCAATTTATGGTAGTATCTATAGATTATATTATTTTATATTCCAAGAGAAAGTAAGAATATAATGTTCAATTGAGGACTAGGTTGATGACTATAAAAATAGAGAAAATCTATTCCAGATTAAACAATGTTCATTATAGGTATTGAATGTATCATTCATGGCTCAAGTAATTACCCATGATTGTATATATATGGATATTTAAAATATGAGTGTTGTTAATCCATGGAAAATACAACCCATTGTAATAAAGATATGTAGTTTTTTTTGGATTGGTGAGATATTACCTATATTTTGTGATAAATTTAATAGAGGAATCAAATACACTAACCATATGGATGTAGAAGGGAGCCATGTTTATTTTGATAGATTTGTGTGAAGAAATTTTAAAATATCTGAATAAAATTATGGTATGTTCACTAGGGAATACACTAGCCTAAAGAAAAGAAGGATTTTTAATATTGTGTGATGCATTAATGAAGTGATTGTGATTTATCCTCATGAAATATTATGTGGTGGTAATAGATGCCACATGCCAATAGAAGGTCTATTAGAAAAATTACCCAATGCATGATATGGAGCAGGGGGTAGTGATCATTTCGTTAACTATATGGTGGAGTTATCAATATTATTAAATGTGTGATATATATACTGATCATAAAATCCTAAAGTATTTATTTATTTTTAATGATTTGTATATGTTCTAATATATATGGTTATATTTTATTATATATTATGATTGATCAACACATTAACACCTTTTGAAGGTGAATAAAGTGGATAATGCCCTATTTCAAAAAAATCTTGTTATATTATCAATGATGTATACTAACAGAGATCAAATACATATGGATTCATGGATTATGATCCTTGAAATCATTAGGAAAAGAGAGAAATATGATCTTTCTGAATCGAATGTTCAACCATCCATCCATTTTGAGACTAATGATATGGATAAGGTTAATTTATTTCTATAAATGATGGTAAGGATTTCTGTGGTGTTTAACCTTGAAAATGATGGAATGATAAGATTCAAGAATTAGATTTGTATCCCATAAATATCATAATTAAAGAAGGAACTATTGGATGAATCATGTAACTTGTTATTCCCAATCCATCCTAGAAGAACATAGATTTATATAGATCTAAAATATTATTTTTGGTTGTTCAATGTAAAAAAGGATATTGAAAAATATGTACCTTCATTCTTACTATGTCAAAATTTAAGGATGGATGTTCTAAGTGAAAGGGGATGATTAAACCTTTACCCATTCTTGTATTTTAGTAGGAAAGAATCCCTATAGATTTTGGTATAAGAGTCCCTAAGACAAATAAAGGATATAATTCTAATTGGGTCATAAGCATTGGACATACAATATCAATGTATTTCATTACTATCAGAGAAGACATATGGCTTGTGAAAATTATCATGATATACATTAAAAAAGTTGTAAGGTTCCATAAAGCATCAATATAAATTGTATCTTATCAAGATACGATGTTTTGTTCAATTTTTTGGGGAAGTATTTAGTAAGCATTAGATATAGGGTTTAACATTATCACTTTATATCATCCATTAAATGATGGTATATTTTAAAGGACCATTAAACCCATGATAATTAGTAGTGTTATTTCTCGATGGATTTCAATGGTCGTTGATATGAACACCTTCCAATGATTGAGTTTTATTACAAAAATATATTTTACTAGAGCACATAGATGGATCTTTAAGTATCTTTTTATGAAATTATGCGAAAACTACACCATGATTTGAAGAATATAAAGAAAATATGTTGTTGATAGTTGAGATTTATATGTAAATGATTGATAATGTTAGATCTATTTATAAATACATCAGTGTATATTAGAGTTGACATAAATTTTATTCTGATAATCATCATTGAGATCTAGAGTTAAATATTTTTTATAAGGTATAATTTTGAATATCACCATAGAAGAAATTTATGATATTTGGAAAAAAGGAAAAGCTAAGAAGTTGAAATATTTATCACTTTGAGATTTTGGATCATGTGAGGATGATAAAATATTGATTTAAAGTTTCCCCAAAACTCTCTCGTGTTAAATATTTATTTTAGTAACATCATTTAAAAAAGTATATACCCAATAATTAACATGAACTAAACTCATAGGTCATACCAATAGATCATGATATTTCTAATGAGAAACAACCATTGGAGATTATGGATAAAAGTGAAAAAGTGTTGAATAAATGGACCTCTATCTTAAAAAAATTGTTTTAGAGGAATAAAATTATTGAGAAAGGTATATTAGAGGTCAAGGAAGTAATAAGAAAGACGTATCCCCATATTTTAATTAGATTATAATTATTTTTTGGGTGAAATTATTTTAATGTTGAATAATGTAATACCTCGTGATTTTAGAACATAATTTCCATTAAAATAAAGTTGATAATTACAATAGCTTATGTTGTAGGTAAAATCAGAATTCACTGAATAATTCATTACCACTAAAAAAATTGAATAAAGCAATACATTGTTAAAATTTTATTGTCAGAAAAATGATATTGTAACATCAAAATGCGTCAAATTCACTAGTGAAAACATAATTAATTCAAGGAAACCTATTTTGAACTTTCTGGTTGAATTATGCACTTTAATTAAATTAAATACTTTTGAAGAATTATATAAATAAATTTATTTGTAAAATTTATTTCCTAATTAATAAAAATAATTTAATATAACCATATAATGGTTAATTAATTACTTTGAATACTTGTCTAATAATTCTTAAATAATAAAATGTTTTGTTTAAAAACATTGTTTTAATATATATATATATATATATCTATTTAAATATAATTTTTTATAAATTAAAGAATTTAAATTATAAAAAATTATTGTTTATAAATTTTTAAAAATTAATAATCATTCATACATGGATAACAAATTGGTTTAAAGGAATATAAAATCATTTGTCGGTAAAAAGTTTTTTTAGAAAATTGTATTTTTTATGCGGCTAATGTAGATTTATCTTAGTAAATTATTCTAATAATATTGATGAAATTTTTTAATAAAATTTTTATAAAATATATAGTATTAAAAAAATTAACATTCATCTAATGGTTATTACTAGTAAAGTAATATGAATAAATTCATTTAATTCCTTAAATAATTTTTTTTTCTAAAAATAGTTTATACGTATCTTTTGAAAGAATTTTAGAATTAATTTATTCAACCTTTATAAATCCAATATATTAAAATTGATTCAATATTTTGAATCATCATGTTCAAATTTTGCGATATTGTCAATTTAATTTTTTTTATAAAACAAATTTTAACTAGGAAAAAATTAGTCAATATGTTTAAAGTTAAATGTTGTAAATGGTTAAACTAATTGATGATACCCCAAATACCACAAAAAATGTAAAATTTTTATCAAATTAGTGATTTTAGATCTAAACTTACTTAATATTTGAAAATTTGGACATTTGTTACGACATTACTTTCATAATGACATTTATAGTATTAAAAAGTTCATAAAACTTATAAGGGTACCAATCCTCTCACTTATAAAAGGGCATATCCTCCCTTTACCTGGTAACACAGATAGAGAACCTTATATTGACAAATTTAAAGACCTGGAAATGTCAAGGAAAATTTTTTCATAAATACTTTGGAATTTTACGAGTCTGGAGTTTCTAACGGCACCTGATTCCGAGGCCCGGTGTTCCCAGAATCAATTTCTAAAGTTTTGTTCAGGTATTTCAGTAAACGTACGTGCGAGTTTTTCTATCTTTTGAACTAGTGTTCGGAATTGAAATCCAAGGGCACCGATGAACTCGTAGTGCCGGTATTTTCTTAAGGGGACCTTAAGCGCAGTTGTGTTTTGTTATATGTGGTAGATAAAATTTGGGGTTTCCTTAAGTCTTAAATAAATTGTTGTGTTACAATTTTTTTTAGGTGGAAGTTAATTCTTCCAAAGGGAAGTTGGAGGTGGGGCCCACACCCCACCTAACTTCCTATTGGAGGATATGATTAAGGGTGGTGGGTCCCGCACGAACCTCCTAACCATTCAAATACTCCTTTAAGTCCCTTAAACCCCCATGAAATCCCCTTTTTAATCCTTATAACTCTTCCCCTTCCACCCATTGAATTTTACACCACAACCAATTAATTACATCATTAATTAATTGTCACATCTCATTTTGAATTAATTTTATCACATGGAAAAGTTATATTATGGGAGAATAAAATAATAGCTTAGGCTATTATTTTAGTTTGGAATTCGTTGTGGTAGGAGAGTTTGGAGAAAGCTCTGGAGAAATAGAGAATTGTGTTCTTCTCTCAACGAAGAACACTCCACATCTCGAAGAATGCGAAGATGCCGGAGACGATGCTTCTTCCTCAGAACCCCCTTCTGACGCGGGACTTCTCCGACAACTCCTTTATCTTCCTCTCCATCATCAACGGATCGACGCACGAGCTCGGAAGAGGAAGCGTACGACGAATGACGAGAACCTCTTCTTCCCCCACGACAAATGAACGACCGAAAATTTAAAAGGTAGGAGGATTTTTTATATTTTCATATATGTGATTTTACCCTCAAACATGGGCGTTTATTTGTTGGATGATTATTTGAACCACTAACATGGTGGGTACGGGATAACAAACAAGTCCGGACCCACTGCTAACTTGTTCATGATGCGCAAAATGTTTGGCGATTGATAAAAGGAAGGGAAACATTGTTTTGAGGAAGTCACAGTGTAGAACGGGACCCCAGAAGGCCGTAGGCGCAGATGAGAGCTAAAACAGGCCACCAGAATGACTCTGGTGGCCCGCGGATGGTCGTGTCGGCGCGGCGGCGTGGAGCAGATCTCGCGCTCCGCGTGATCCGGGGAGATAGGGCGGCGCCGCTGTTTCACGGACCCCCACCACCCCCCCCGTCTCTCCTGGTCGAGCCATTGCCGGCCACGTGCCGGGCTGCGCCAGCCGGGCCGCACGGTGCCCAAACGGGCAGGACCCGGACCCGGGTCGGGTCGACCCGATTCGGGCCGACCTAGGGTCGGTTGGGCCGGGTCGGACCGGGCCCAGACCCCCCTTTTTGGGACCTTTTTTAGTTAATTTCCCATAACATGAGATACAAACCTCCGATCGATGCATAGTCAGTTGCGTAGTATTCCTCGGATCGAGATGGTCATTTTGGTATATTACATTCAAGGTTTCGACGAAGTTTGGGTATGGACGGGTTGGTTCGAACCCCAAACCAACCGGGCCCTCGGAGCGAAAACACTTATAACGTAAGGACCAGATGTCCGATTGACGTTCCGTCAATTATGTTGGATTCTTTATGATAAGATGATTATTTTGGAATACTCCACTTGGGGTTTGGATGATGTTTTAGTATGGTCGGGTTTGTTTATCTTAGAAACCAACAGGGCCCCTGGATTGGAAAATCCAATAACTCACAGACCAGGCGTCCGATTGACGCGTTGTCTGTTGCGTTGAAACCCCTATAACGAGGCAGTATTTTGTGATACTTCTACATGAGACTTTGTGACATTTGGATTATTGGCCAGTATCTCATGGAGCCGATCCTCTCGGAGACTAGCATAAAGAGTGTGGAGACCTAGTAGCTGTAGACCTGACGACTGCTTGACCGATTCGACTGAGTGATTTGACTAGCCCAGTGGATGAAGCGCCCGGTTTGGTGGCTGACCCATGGACGACAGAGTGCCTGGTTTGGCAGCAAACCCATGGTACTCGATAGGAGGAGTACATCTGACGGCTATTAGGGGGAGCACTCGGTTTGGCTGTAGACCCATAGCGGAGGAGTGCCCGGTTTGGCAGCAGACCCGTGGTACTCGACAGGAGGAGTACCTCAGTCATCTAAGGTTAGTGAGTACCACCTCAGAGTCGCAACAAGGCCACTGTACTTGACAGAGGAGGAGTTCTCTAACAGTTTTGGTTTCGTTAATGAAAATATTGTTTTGAGCTGAGTCAATGACCTTTGTGTTTTCCTCATGATTGAGATGAGTTACTTGATAACTTAGGTATATGTATGGGAATATACCTATGTAAAGGTTATCTGTTCAGGTATTTTTCTATGGTTTATCCTTGTTGGATTTATTGAGACCTTAAGGTTCTCGGGGTCCCTAATGAGTATCGTTATACTCACCCTTGCACGAGCTATGCCCGCACCTCGTTGTGTTGGATGCAGACGACAAACAACACTGATCGAGGCGGAGTGTATGAGGACTGGATGTTACCCAGAGGTGGACACTTGGAATGATGGCACGCGGAGTGGACCGATAGTCATAGAGTGCAGAGTGGGACATATGTACCAACCCTTTAGGTAGGAACCCGGAGGATGATCCAGGAGATGCTTCCATCTTCCAGCTGTTTGTCTTTTCAGTTGTACTTTCTTTCAGTTGTATCTGTACCTTTCTATTGGGCTTGTATTTCCGGACCCTTTGTATGTTCAACACACTTTTTATACTAATTTAATTAGTCTTTTTATCTACTTGTACTGTGGTTGTGTGTGTTTAAGTTTTATAAAGTCAATGCCTTTCAAGTTTATTTGGGAGTTACGCCTTTGGTGCTAGTCACCAGCCCCTGGCCTATGGAAGGTGGGCTTGGGGTAGTCACAATACGGGCCCCAGGGGATGGGTCGTGACAACAAACATCTAACCAAATATCATCTAAACCCTCATCCCCACATCTTAGTGGTTTTAATATAACCCAAATACCAATCTATGAAGTATCAAAGATAGTTCTAATGGTGGAAACCAAAGGAAGATTAATTTAGTGTGTGTTCAACTAAGTGGAAGAACAAGGCATGTTTTAATTTTATAACCTCAATTTTAAAAAGTATTTTTTATATTTATATTTCCATTGGGTATATTATGTTCTCTATATATCATTATCTCTCTCTAAAACCCCATATATTTTCTTCTTCCTTGGTTATTTCTACGTTTTTCATGTATTTATTCTATTTTTTCTATATTTAGTACATAGATATACTGAAAAAACGTTTTTAAGAAAATGATACATTATTTCTAATTTTTGTGAAAATTATTTTTCATCCATGTTAATGTTCTATAGATAGATTTTTAAAAATATTCTTATAAAAACTCTAATATTTATTTAAGATTATTTTCAACTATTTTTGACAACCCTTTCATGGTTTTGAGAAGAAATTTTTTCCATGCTTTTAGTACATGATATTGTGAATTTATTTATAAAGGTGTGAAAATAATTCCTTTTTAATGCTTACTACCACTAAATAATTTCCTATTTTCATGTATATTTTTTTATAAATATTATTTTCCAAGTATCCAGGATTTGTGATTGTAAATTTTATTCCCATTTTCAAGGATGTTTCTTCTTATTTTCAATTTTTGTAATTATTTTATAATTTTTTTTGTCATATATTTTAATATACATAGTGACCATTTTGATTCACAGGGGATATTATCTAGTAATACCATACAACATATTTAATTAGATATCTTATGATGGAATTTTGAGGAAATTATATTGATACCTATTTTTTTCATAGGTTATTCAAGATATGAACTAATGAGTAATTCTCTTATGTTATTTTGATATAAATGTTAATGGTTTATTATTATTTGATAGGTGGGTAAAATATATCACTCTAATTAATTGGGTTATGTTTTATATATCATGTGATCAAACAATATAATGGTGGTTATCCCAATCATAGCTGGGTATAGGGTTTTTAGAATAATCCCAATAAGGTACACATGCAGTTTTCCAACAACTACAATGTGATAAATGTATTGGTGGGTATCCTTGACCTATCATTTCTATTATTATGTTTATTACACACTTTAAGACACATTATTATGTCACATTACTATTCTTTTTATATGCACATATGTATCAATATTTATTAATGAGGATTCTACACTATTATGACCCTTGTATTTTATTTTGGCAAATCGTTATTCCATAACTCATTATTTATGATCTATAACTTATTAAGTATTATTTTTTCCGTAGTTATTATGTTATTAACCCCATATTATTATCTCATGATCACTTTTGATAATCAGTTATTATTAGCTAGGTTTACCATTACAAAGAATCATATTTAATTATTTCTTATGTTTCAATTTATCTAGGTTATGATGAAAGGTATTAATAATTACATGTCAATAAAGATTCTATGTGAGAATAACATTATAGGATATTATGATGATACTTCATCAAATAAGTTAAATAATTATATAGTAAATTAAAATACTAAACCTCTATAATTATAGAGTGTGTTTATATGGTGATATAATGAATAATCATATAAAATGATGGTATATAATAATACAATATGTATAGGTTTCTTTAAAATTGAATAGAATTATTATAGTTGACCTCACTTTCAAGTAATTCCTAGTTTCCAAAAGGAGACATCAACCCAATTTAGTACCTTAAAGTAAATCTGAGGATGTATATTTCTTAGAGTTTATTCTTATAAATTTCATGATTTTGTTTAAATGTTCAATATTATTAATACTTATGAATGTCAAATTTACCTAGTCATGACTCAAAGTCAATTGAATATATTCTAGAAAAATTTATAAAGTGTTTATGTACCTAGTGTAAGGTGTTATTAATCTTAGCCTATACTGTAGTCCCTTACAAAGGAATCAGTCAGATAACACACTTCTTCTATTTAATGTGATTGATTCTAGTATTTATAGTCCTTTTATATTTCATTTAAATAATTCATTATTCTCATATAAGGATTGGAAGAGATATTTTGAGAATGTATGGGTCATGTGGGTTAAGGAAAATTCCTTCAATAATGTTGTAATGGTGTTAAAAAGAGGAAAAATTTTATTAAGAGTATAGATTAAGGAGACATTTGATTAGAAAAATAGTGGAATTATGTAGTAAAACCTTTACTTAAAATCAGTATCTTAATAGAGGAGTTAACCATCTTAACCCGTGGGTTTCATTTTACTTTTTATTATACCTATATAAATTATATCTTAACGATTATAATATAATAAAATCAGTATCTTAAAAATATATATATACTATTATGTTAATGTAATAACCCCATTCACCTTTTCCCCTGATATGTGAAATTAAACCGTTATTTGTGCGAATGTGTGGACTACAACATTCTGAATTGATAAATTTCATTTACCATCACAAACTTACATGGTTGGGTATTAGGATAGATTTATTTTATATATTTGATATTCATTCCATACTTCTAATAATCTAAATACAATATATAATATATCGTCATGCTATTCCATTTTTTGAAAATACAATCATCTCACATGAATACTTACAGACTGTCGTCTCTATGTAGCGATGTACTTCATTATATAAAAAAACACCCCTAATCGATAATCATGACGATGTATTTAATGTTGGTATTTTATTTATGTAACATAATAATAATTATGGAAAGTTAATAATTTATTTTCATTCTTTTTTTCTTCTTAATCAATGTAAAAAACCTCACTCGTGTGTATGTGTGGACCATCACCTCGCATGCCAATATATTTGTTTTTTTATAACTGATTTAAATGGATAACTCTAAATTTGAATGATTTATATAAATATGATAATTATATAATTTTTATTTTTATTTATATTATGAAAAAATTAATCATTTGACCATGTTCATCCTACCAAATTCATTTTTCAATTATGAACTGAACATCCTCAAAACATGAAGTACAAAATTGACCGATTAAGTAATTATATATGTAATTGAAATAAATGAAATAAATGGTTTTTGATAAGGTAATTAAAATTTAAAAGGTTATTAAATAGGTAAATAATTAAAATAAATTTATTATAAAATATTTTAAGGATATACATAACATGTTTGGTCAGTAGGTAAGGGGATTCTTAACTCAATTTTCATTCCATAGATTACAATTCTAATTAATTGATTATATTATGTCAAGATTATGTGTGAAATGACCTATAATTATATTATTATTTATTTAATCAGGATTTATTAGGTTTTAAAGTTTTTACACATAATCACCACAACAATTAATTCTCATTTCAGTGATATGATCTTGGTAAGTATTATTCAACTCAATATTTTTTCTTTGAGACATGTCTCGTATTATGAACCTACATCCTTTTATAAGGTGTATATGATTATTAATGATGTATAATATCATTAATTAATATTATAGAATTATATTTTATGTTCCTTTTCATTTTTATATTTCAAGAGATATTGATTCAAATATTATTGAAGCTGTTAGGGTTTTCATGGTCTCAATTGCAATTAATTAAGATATCATTCATCTTATGCACCATGTTTTATTTCATATGGTCAAACTACATCCATATCAATGAATATTTACATATTAATTATTCTAATTAATTGGATATATAGACCCATCTAAATTTCATTATTTAAATTTATTTTTATTTGAAACTTTCCAAAGCAGTAATGGATCTATGTTATAATGTATTTTTTTTCCAAGATTGTTTATGTTCAATGTTAATTTGGGGGAAATTTTTTTATCATAATTTCTTGAACCACATCTCTATTATTCTCCTATATTTATTTCTAAGGATTAAATTGTTTATATTCATTTACCTCTCTTCGATACATAAGAAGAGCAAAATAATGTTTTTCTGAAAAAAATGACATTGTTTCTCTTTTTAGTTGGGAATAATTACCTTTCCATATCCATTATCTTTAAAATATTTTAAAAAATGTTTTCTATTTAAAAAAATGATTATTTAAAGTCATTTTAAAATAAATATTACTTTATTTATATATTTTCGAAATATATATTTTTTCCAAATTGGGTACTTTTTGTTTTTATCAGAATTGTGAAATGAGTCTTTGTATTATAATATACAAAATAAATGGAATTTCACACTATAAAAATATTTATTTCTGTAAAAGTTATTTAAACGTTTCCTTAGTTTTTTAATAGATTTTTCTTAAATCATAAATTCCTGATTTTTTTTTTAATTTTTATCAAAATAAAATTTTATTTTCTTATTTTCAAATAAATTTCATAAATAATATTATAAATATATATTTTCGTCTATAGAAATATCCTTTTCATTTTCCTATGATAAAATAATGATATGTTCCAATTATCTGACCCTTATTATTTCCCTGATGTCTTATGATTGTTTTAATGATATTTATTTTATTTTACACTAGTTAATCAAACTAAAAGGGAAAGATGGTACTTTTCAAGGGTGTTTTGTTGAAAAGTTAAATATTATATTTTTTAGTATATTGTACTTGTAAATATATATGAATGATTTAAGGGTAGTTCTGTTATATACTAATGATGGGTTGGTATTTTATATCCCTCTAATTCATTAGGTAAAGTGAAAAAGTTAACTATTATAAGTTACTTCTAATATATGATGGAATTTATTATAAATAATTAGATCATAAGAGGTGAAAAAGATAGATATTATAATTTAATCATAATAAAATTTTAGAATTATCCCATTTAAGTGATTACATGATGACTTATTGATGTTATATGTTACCATTTTATATTATTTATTCTTTTAATATGTTTTATTGTTTCCTTTGATCAAGGACTATTTTCACCTACCTTCTGATTTTTGAACCATATTTATATAATGTTTTGTTAATGATTTATATGACATGTCTAATTATTAATGTTATAGGTTTTTATTGGTATGAATTATCTAATCTCATTCCTAGAATTTTTTTTATATATTCCAATACATTTATTCTCATCTTGTGTTCTTCAATGATATTTGATTTTCAGTGCCTATATTTACCCTTACTAAGAATTTATGCTCACCATTATTTAGTTTATTTAACCCAAGTTAAAAAGAAACATGTTACATTAGATATTTAAAGAATGGTTTCATGTATTAAATGATGAAGACTTAATATGGAATAAAAAATAGGTATATTAAAAAAATTATCACCTAAATACATGGGTAATATTATGTAAGAGTTTGTTATAATTAATTAAATCTCTAATCATAAAAGCTTATTTCTCATATAAGTGATCCAATTTTTGTTTTTTTGTTGTAGTGTTTATATAGTTATTGTTGGGATGAATTTATTGATATAAAATGTAGAAATATAAGTATTTTTTTCCATTGGGTCAAGGTGTATATGTTCGAGGATGTTATAAAATAGAAATTTAAAGTACTCTTTAATGGGTTGTAGGAAGAAAATTTTATAACTAGTGAGAATGGAATTTTGTATTGTTTCATATAAATATAAAGATTGAATATGTTTCACATGTAAATTAGACTCTAATTTAGACAATAATAAAGTAGGGATAAGGTTTTTATGATCTTTGCCTCAAAAACTCAATCAGAAAAATGGTTTTTAACATGCCTAACCTTTTACCCCTTTGGTTAAGTCTTTTGGATTCTACCACGATAACTTGTTTTTAACTAAGAAATTAATTTTTAATACTTGAAAATAAAATGTTCATTATGAAATAATATATACAATATAATTCTAGATATTAAATCCATTTATAATATTAATTTTATAAAATTAATAAAAAAATAAATTTAAGATAATAAATGTTTAATTTATTAAAAAAAATATAAAGGATATTTTAGCATTAGCTATTAAATTTAAAATTTAGGTTTAATGATTAAAAATATTTTTTAAAAACATATAGTTTTACCTATATAATATATATTTTTTTAAAAAATTATTCATAAATATATATGTTATGATTACATCCTAATTTTTTCATAAAATTCACAGACCCTAAAAAAAATATATTTTTCAATATTCATCTTAAAATTAATATTTTTAGGAAAACCCCAAAAATTTATCCTAATATAATATTTTTATTAAAAACCCCAAATTTAATTTCATTTTATCAAATTAAAATTTTAAAATTTGAGAATATATCTTTGAAATAAAATCATAAAATATAATGTAAAATTATTTTCACAGGAAAAATTAATTTTCATAATATTAAATGTTTTTGTTCTTAATTAATAACAATTAATAGTAAAAGTAACATTGATATATATATATATATATATATTTAAGGGATGTAGAATGTAGCTCCTTATGATTCTAGTATGTAATTCCTTTTAAATAAATCTAATGTGATCGATAGCTTGAGATATAAAAAACATCATAAAAATGTGAATAAATATTAATAGAATAAAAAATAAAATACATTAATAGTTAGTCAAATCAAACATAATTGAAAAGATGAATGTTTTTTTTAAAATTAAAATGGTTTGATTTCATTTGGAAAAATACTATTGATATTACATAAAATCTTTTTTTATTAATTATTTTTCTTAAATATATTATTTTTAAATGATATGCATAAAATTTATTAAAAATATTAAGGGAATGATAATTATTTAACAATATCAACTAAATAAATAATAATAATAAATTCCAATTTATTTATTCATTGATAAACAAAAATGCAATGTTTAAAAACACTATTTTTCTTATATATTGTATCTTTTTTTTATTTGAAAGATAATCATGTCATATTTAAAGTATGAAGATTTATGAAATAAATTATATGTATTTAAATTAAATATTAAAAAAACCATAAATTTATTATTATTAATTTCTGAATAATTATAAATTCATTTTTATACTTACCAATACATTTTTCGAAAATTAGGTTTTTTGTGTTATGCCTACATTTTTTATAATTATTTTTAATCATAATATGAAATTGAATCTAGTAAAATGTATTTCATATTTGTAATCATCATTTCCAAGTATGATAATGCGACCATTTTTATTTTTAGGCATATGAAAATGTTACTAAGGCAAAAGGTTTCCACTATGTTAAAGACTAAAATATGGTAAAATGTGAAAATTAATGGATAAAGCCATAAAACATCGCAAAAATTATCTTTAAATGAAATTATGACGAAATTATTGACATTTATTTATTATTTATCTATTATTTGTTCATTTATGACCACATTACTTTTAAAAATTACATCCTTATAAATTATATAATGGGTATTTAAGAAAACGCCACTTATGATCACTTGTAAATGGATCCCTTCTACACCCACAACAAAACTAAACTTTTAATCCTATTTATCTTATATATATTCCAATATTTCACCATTAACAATACATATTCATTATTGGGTACCCCTAGTCAAAATAATATGACTCAAATCCATAAATATCAAGAGGCACTCAAAGAGGAGATTCATATCTTCAATGTAAGTTTTATCCTATCCTTTATCATTCTTCTATATATTTTTCATTCAAATATTCATAAATCTAATTTATAAAATTAATAACATTTTTTTCTAAAGATATTAATCCCTTATAAAACTGATATTATTATTATTATTATATAATAGGTTATTAATCATTCATTTATTATAATGTGTTATTGTTTTGCTCTATTTTACAACCTACATGAAATATTTTATAACATTTACTTCATGAATGAATAACGAAACCTAAATAATAGTAATAATAATAAAATATGATGGATTTAAGATATTTTCATAATTAATGGATGGAAATATAGATATGTATATTCATTAATAAAAACAATTTTTTTACTAAATAAGAATTATTAAAAATGTTGATTATTATGACTTCTATGTGAATCATCAACATAAGTTCAAAGAAATGACCATTAGAATTTATATATACATATAAATGAGTAATCTTTATTAAAATCATTTAAATGATGAACCCATGATGAAGTAGTTAAAATCGGAAATACAAAAACAAAACTTCTATGGAATGAAAGAGCAACTAACCAAAATATTATTTTTTACTACTAAAATTAATAAATATTTAAAATAAATTAAAAATTAATGGTCTAATAAAATTTAAATATTAATAATTTTATTCTTCATTTTAATAATAAACCTGAATTTTTTATACAAGGAGTTCGATTGCATCTAACCACGTCAAAGTTTGAGGAAATAGTATATTCTTCAACATCACTTTGAAAGTGAGGTTGTTTATGTTAAATTTAAATTTTGAGGGGTTTTTTATATATATAGAAAAACCATTTTATTGTTTTATTCTATAGTTATATCTAGGTTCTACATGTCTTATTTCTTTTTCTGCTCATTTTTTCATTATTTAACTAAATTATTTAATGTAAGTGGAACAAAAAATTCTTCATCTTTTCTATTGGGAGTCGTTTCCATGCATATCGAAATAATTTATATTGTTTTATGAATATTATTATCTATAAACAAATTATTTATTAGGGAAATTTCATATTTCATTTAACAATATTTATAATATTTTTAATGGAATATTTTTAACATGTTCCACATGGGTCATTTTCTAGTATCGTTGAATTTTTTTACAAATATGTGAAAATAATTTCCCTTTTTAAATATTAGCATATGAAATAACATTATTTATATTAAATTTTTATTCAGATGTTTTATTTCCATTTTTATTTTTTCCCAAATTAATTTCTATTCTCAATGATTTATTGTAATTTTATAGACATTCTTGACATTTCCTCAGTGTTTTTCTGTGGTTTGAGTATTTTAATAGAAAATATGGAGGTGTTTCAGAGGGTAGAGTGTTATTTTTCATTTCAAAGGGTTGTCACACCCTAGTAGTGGGAATAATAGTGGTCTATATAAGACTTATATAAGATATTTGATGCAATGTGATAATAAAAATTTATTCTCACGCTATTTTGGTGGCTGTTTTAGACCTAGTGAGTTTTTGTATGAAACAAAAAAGAAAAATTCACAAAATTGGTGTGGTCATGGGTGTGGAGCACTATGGAAGATTCTATAAGACACATCTATAGTTGCATCACCACACTCATGTTTTTATTCTTGGTATGTTCAAAATTCACTGGGTATGATAAATACTAATTGATAGAAGATGGTTTGGGTTACCATTCTTAAGAACACCATAGCCAATGCTAGGATATGGTCAAATCCATGGTGGTAGTTAGTCTTATTTTAAAATTGTTGAAACTATCAAGGTTCTTTTTCATTTTTGAATGATTATAAGTTAGGAATATTTGTTACACTATATGGGGTTTAAATTAGATTTCATTTTATTATTTTCTATGAATATTTTTTCATTTTCCCTCCATGTATCATTGCTTCATTTTTGAATAGGATCTAATAAAACTAGGTTTTGGTTTTATGAATCTATTTTATTGTGGATCAATTTAATAAATTATCACTGGGTACGTGTTTTTTCAATCACCTTTGTGATCTATGATCCATTCCATGTAGATATGAACCTCATAGATCATTGATGATGAGTGTTGCTGATTAAAGGCACCCATTTTCCTCTTATTTCTTCCATTACATCATTCTTAATTTAATTAAAATATAATTGTGGAAATTATCACTATTTTGGGATGAAAAATGATCATGGATTGATGATATATTTCCAATGTTAGGTTTTGGAAAATCTTCTTTCAGTGTTTATGGTGGTTGATCATAAATCATTTATTCTTATGTGGATAACATTGAATATATCAATTAAGGTATTGGATTTTTTATGCCGTTATTTTATCTTTAATCATGATTATTTAATTATTTATATCTTTTAGATATGGTGGTATTAACATTAATAAATATTAATCTGGATTACGAATTTCTTTTAGTTATAGGGAACAAATGTGTTTCCCCCAAGATAACAGTCTTCCTCTTGTTATGATAGATAATGTGCTATCTATGTCTATGTAATGGTTTAACAAGTTTAGCGTGTTTTAATTGGATAAATAATGTAAATATTGTTAGTATTTTTGGATAAATAATTAAGAGTACTGTTTAATTTGTTACTGTTCATTCTTATAATTTTGTTGGAATTAAAGTGATCCTTGTGGAATGTTTATTTGTAATTAGTTTTCCATACAGTTATATGAAACTAGAAATTATAATTTAAATAATTTTTAAATTTCATATAGATATTGATATTTGACTCCTTAATTTTCCTATAGTTATAATCAATGATAAATGAATCAGATAGTTTAAGTCATTGAAAAATTGGTTGTGTGATAAATAGTTGATTAGGGAAAAGAATCAGCATTTTCTAATGAAGTACTATGTTGATACAATTTTGATCTTTGTTATTATTTTGTGTACCTTGTTTTATTTCTCTAAATAAGGATCCTTGATATGATTTGTGATGTGATACTCAAACAACTGATGGTTTATCAAGATAATGGTGGGAATACCCTCATGTTTTGTAGCATTTGACACCTCCAATGGTGGGATACAACATGATATGCATTATAGGGTCAAGTATTGAACTAGGTCTAATGGATTTGGTTGAAGTAAGGTTTTCCCATTATTTTCATTCTGAAATCTAGGATGATTTCTTCCTAGAGAATCTATTTTAAAGGCTAGATGGTTGGGTTTCTATTTTTCTTGCATTCCATTCCCCACCACTTTGGTGAAGATGGTTGTACTTGGTTTATGAATATTTTATGGTAGCTTTGGATGAGGACTAAAATCCTATAAAAATATAATGAAAATGGATGTTGAAAAATTTTACCTAAGGGGTTGGTGAATAAATGGGAAGATAAATACTGATAACTTGTTAGAAATGATAGAATCATTTGGACTATTCTTAGAGGGAATGAGTTTTTAAATAATAATTAATTTAATTATGAAATTCTTTATATAAATAATTATAATAAATCATTTGAATTATTATGTGCTTGTATGATATATATTCCTTAGTAGTGGAAACTGGGTGTCTAAGAAATGATATCTTTAGTGGAGTCTAAATATCTGTTGTTCCTTATAGTTTGGTTTTCAGCTATATGTATATTGTTATTTAATGTGATTCTCATGTTATACCACACCCATGTCTATAGGGAAAGTGAAAAAAGTGAAATTTGAGGGTGTTTTACCCAAAATCCAATTTTCTGAGGAGTAGATGGATGACTACCCCTTCATTCCTCATTCTCTTCTCCTAGAAATATTATGTTCTGGTACACCTGGTGGTTACCATTCCCTATATTTGTGTGTAGAAGTTTGTAATGGATTGTATTTATTTCACAAACATGTATCACTAGATATAATTTCTTAAGGATAATTATAGGGAATGTTTTTATGGAATGTGATCGCTTGGGGTATAATACATGGTGCATAGTATGTGGTGGTTTCTATAAATTATTCATTACTCTGTGGATACATGGATATTATTGATGAGATGATGTGATGCATGAGTGCATGAAATGTTTTTATTTTTAGATGATGTGAAACCTAGAGAACATGGTATGTTATAGTTTCCCAGGTTTTTTAGGTGAGCTTATATTTGGAGAGAGATGGATCAGGATGTGCGACATTGGGGAAGACAAAAAAGTTAGTGGGGATGGGGTATTATGGAAGCTTCATTTTATAATATGTTGGATATTATGTTGTTATTTGAATGTGATACTTTGCGAGAGATAGATGGATTTTATAAGAACTTATCATACCTGATTAGGTGATGATTTAGCTTCATTTGTCTACTCAAAGGGATTTATAATGATTTATTTATCATTAGCATAAGAGTCTTTGTGGAGGATCATAGGGATTATACATTTTATGGCCACACAACATATATATAAATTGATTTTCATGTCCATGAGATTTGGATTTAGATCAGGCTAGACTTTATTAGCTCATTGTGTTTTTTAATAGTTTTTTGGAATTTGTGGTCATTGTTGAGGATTTTCTTTTCGTACTTATAGATCCCCCTTTCAAGGTATCCAATTTCATGTCATTACATACTTGTATGGAGATACATTTTTTTATTATGAGAAAAATTGTTTTGTTGTGTAATATTATCTTAAAATCTTAATTTTATTATTATAGGGTATTTCCTCCCTTCTTTTTGTATGATACATCGTTTATGATCTTATTCATATTGTGAACTATTTGATGTATGATTTGACCATAATTACTTACATTCTATCATTTTCATCCAATTATGGGTACCACATGGAGAAGTGGGTCATGTAAGACTAGTATTAAAGGTTTAAGTTGGGGGATATGATAGTGTTTGGGGTCATAAATTAGTGAGGACTTCATGTTCTTGTAGTAAAATGGTGATAATATAGTTTGGTGTGCGGTGTGAAAAAGGGAGATAAGTTAGTACTTGAATATTTAAGAACCCGTATAATAAAATGTGTTGAAATTTAATTTCACTAAGCCTACTAAGTGAAGGGGTGTTGGTTTTGCATTTACTACCTAAGAAAATGTAATACAAAATTCATGTTTCTATCTATATTTTAAATGGGAAGACCTTGGGATTAGGTTGAACCTTAATTAAATAATGAATCCATAATTTTACATAACCCATGTTTATGAACCCCTATCTATTTGTTCTTTTTTATTTTTTTAATCCAAATTTACATTATCATCAAGTATGTGTTGAATATGTTAAGCAAGTTGTTCCAGAAGGTTGATACATAGTTGAGATTGATGATAATGAAACATGGAGTAGAAAACTCTTATATTTTCAGCATCATATTCTGTAGAAGTATCCATGATCCATTTGGTACTTAGTGATAATGGACTGGTTGGAGTATATAGAGATATCCTTCATTATAATGTATTATCAGATGAACAATTGGATTCTATGAGTGGTGATGATGCTAGGTGGGGTATCCAGATAGTGGTTGCTCTTATTCTTCAAGGATCACAAGGATTCTTCCATTTCATAGGGAGGTTATGATATTAGTTCTATGATGAGTTTATTTCTCTGAGCATGAAGGCAACCATTCTTCCTGACCTTCAAACCACTACATAAGAGAGTTACATTGTAGAAGAGTTTGGGTTCCATTTTAAGAACCTTATCAATTAAGATTTGAAAATTTTTCATAATGAGTAGGCTTGAGTGAGATATTTTTGAAGAGGCCTTATATCCAGATATCCAATTCCAGTTCAACCTATTTTTGCTACCAACATATCTCGATGTGTTGGAGAGAGTAATGGCCATTGAGATAAAAAATGTGAAGTCTATATATTCGTGAGATGGGAGTCATCATGTTTCTCCATATAGTAGAGATGTAGTATGGGTTTACCAGTTTCCTAAAAAGAATAATTGTCAGACAGCCAGGGGTAGGTTACAACACTAATCATCTCAGTTCTGTGGGACTATTGAATCTTAGGTCCTTGGTAAGGGATCATATCTATTTTTTTTTCTTATGTAATTCATGTCCATAAATGGTGAGAGTAATCATCCTTTATTAGTTACAAGTGTGTATTTGGTTTTCTAAATTAGGTTTTAACATTATTGTGGTTTCATCCCAGTAAGTAGCGGTATAGAAATACATCCTTTGATTTGTTGAGGGGAGAGTCTGCAGAAAAAATATTGCCTCTTGATTCTCATCTTCCTTAGAATATAGAGTGAGCCTATAGAGGTGTTTCTCATTAGTGTTAAAGGGGTTTTGGAGAATTTTATGAATAGTTTCATGATTTAGAGTTTTCATCTTCATAAAATCTAGACATCATTTGAGGAATCCTTTACATTTTTTTTGTAATTGAGTACATGATTTTTTTGGGTTACTAGATAAACACTCCTTCACAAAACCTATCCTTTTCCATTATTTGGGACTTGAGGATGAGATACATTTAGTGACCTTATACTTGACTACACTAGTTATAGGCTATGCTTATTTGTATAAATTATATAGATACTGCGAGATAGTGTTAGGGCATCAATATTCTTTGGGAGACTTGATATGTTTGCGGATACAACTATACTTCATCATCCTCAACATGGAATAGTTTTATTTAGTGTAGGATATCATTGATATATTTAATAAAAATATTTTGTTATATGATTTTGATAGATATTCCTCTGTGTTCATTAGTGTGAGAGACCCTTTGATGGGTCAGAGAAATGTTTTTTATTGTCTTTATTGATTGTTGAGTTTGTTATGAGCTTGTTGTAGGTTCAATTGGAAGTGTTTCCTAGAATTATGGAAGAATATACTTATTTACTTCCTAAATAAGTTATTGAATTACCCTCCATGGTTTAATATTGATTTATGGATAATGCTAGATCGTAGATCTTCTCTAATTGGAGGTGTCTATATACGATGGTTCCTTCTAAGTTGTCAATGTTGAAGTTACAGATCTATGATCTCTTGTTGTGAGGTTTTGTTTGGCCAAGTGTAACACCATGGGGTGCACTATTTTTGTTCACAAATAAGGTCTGTGGTAGTTTATGTTTTTCATAGATTATTGTCACTTGAACTAGGTTAAAGTGAATAACATCAACACACTTCCATAGATTGATGAATTATTTGATCAGTTGAAGGGATGTAGTTGGTTATAGAAGATGGATATATGATTAAGATATCACTAAATGATTTTTAAAGATGAATATATATACCAAATACTAATTTATTATGTATTTATGGGTGTTAAGAGTTCATTTTATTATCTTTAAATGTAAAAAATTCTATAATTGTATTAATTGGACCAATAAAAGTTGTGATTCAAGAGTTACATGACTGGTTTTTGGTGGTATTCATCTATGATATTCTTATTTTATATAAGTGTAAGTAAGATAAAGAAAAAAAATTTAAGTCTGTTTTGATAATTCTTTATCATCAACAACTATTCAAGAAGTTGTCACGGTGTGATTTCTGGGCTTGTGAAGTTTGTTTCCTGGGGAATTTAATTTCCTAGAATGGATGAATTTTTTATCATTCAATAAGCGAGGTTGTTTTTTCTCAGGTTGAACCAAATAATGTTGTAGATCTATAGAGTTTTTTGGTCTTATAGTCTATTATAAGGGGCTCATAACCAGCTTATATCTAACTACAACTCCTCTTATATACTTGATTAGAAATGATCAAGTGTTCGAGTACATTGACCTTTAACAGCATTGAACCCTCTCTCCCGAATCTGATGATAAAACATATATTTAAATTTAAGTATTTTAATAAATTAATGTGACCCAATAGTCACCCATTAAAACATAAAACATTAAAATGAAAAATTTGATCACTTATATACCTAATGACCATTTATTTTTAGAGTTTTTGACAATTAGGAAAAACACTTATACAAAAACACTGATAATTAAACAATTTTTTCATAAAAATATACGTCATCTACCACTTATTTATTTAAATATAGAAAACATATTAGTCATAATATAATTATTACCTTTCTTCAAAACCTTTGGAAATTGAAAACATAATAATGTTTTTCTCAAATTCTTAATTAGTGAAAATATAATAATTAACAATTGAAAGTCATTAGTGATCATCTGATGAGCATAAGGGCCTGATTCCATGATCAAAGTGCATGAGAATAGAACAAGACAATTCATACCCATCCAAACATGAATAATGACATAAATCATCAATATAAGATAAAAGAAATATATTTTGGTAATCATGATCCATGTGAAAACAACCATTGAGTAAAGAATCCATTAGAAACACGTATAAATCATAGAGAAAACACAATCATATATTGGAAAATTATAATCATAGAACCCTTAAAATAACCCCTAAAAAGGGATAATCTTACTTGGTTAATACCTAAAATCTCTTAAGATTAACCTGTTAATCAATTTACTCTAATGTGTTTTAGGAGTTATTTATATTCATCTAAATCCATAATCAATACCCTGTGAATTGATGGTCTATAAGGGACCCAACAGTGACATATCAGACCATGTCCCTTAAGTATTTATGTTTTCTTCCCAATACTGCATTCATAAATAATTTCCATGTACCATATCAAGAGAGCAATAATTAAAAACAGTCACTCTTCAACATAATAATAACTATTGTTTTTTGATATCTTGATTTTCCCTAGAAATGAAGTGGGTTCCATGAAAATATCGTTGAAATATTCATTATCCAACTAGAGAAAAAACAAATATGGTGTCTTTACAACATATCCCATGTTGATCAGTTTAAAATAAAGGATTATTTTTCATTTATAAAAAAATAAACCATAAGAGGATCATTAAAAAAAATTTGGAAGAAAATAACCTTTCCACCTAGAGAATCACTTTTTAAAAACTATAAATTCACCCCATGTTATGAAAATAACATTATTTTAAAATAAAAATAGATAGATATAAAGTAATATTCAAGGAACATAATGGTCATGATTGTGGTAAAATATATTTATGTCATAAGTGTAAAAAATAAACATTATTTTCATAGTTTTGTAAATAGAGTCAAAAGTGACTCAAGAAGAATAATTTTAGATATTTTCCTTAAACATTTGAAAAATACGACCAATGATTATGTAAAATAAATTTATTAAATCATTTATTTTTATAAAATAACATTTTTGAAATAATTTTAGAAAAAAAATTTATGGACGACAAAGATTTATCATTGATAAAAAATATAAGATTTGTAATACAAACACACAATTTTTTTGTTGAGTCATTAATAAAAAGAGAGGAAATTGAAACCAAAAATGTAAAAAACATTAATAATCATAGTTTAAGAAACTATATGGGGTTTAATAAATTAATAGTATATTATTTCCCCAAATAAACCTTAAACATAAAAAATCTAAAAAATAAAGTATATCGTATCATAAAAATCCTTAACTTTTTGGTAACTTTTGAATATTAATCCCATGTAATAAATGACATTATAAAACATTGAATACAATGTATATATTTATATCCATTATTTTAAATTTAATGCGATATTATATACACCTTATAAAAAATATATTTGTATAACATAAAAAAATGACCCAAAGAAGATAAACTGGAGATTATAACCCTTAGAAAGATCATACCATTAAAATGAAAATTAATTAGAGGGTATATTTTGTATATAAAATTTAAATAAAAAAACAAGTAGGATTATTACATAAATAAAACAAAGTCTATTTCACACAAAATATTTATTTAATATTATCAATGAAGAAGTGATATAACCTAATGAAAGAAAATTGATTTAAGAACCCCTTATTGCATTAGTAAATTCCGAATCAATCCCCTTGGATGAAGGAAAATAAAATATAAATTAAAACATCATTAATTATGAATTAATGATGACAAAACAAGGTATTATATACACCATATAATATAAATTAGGTGTATAATATTAAAATATTCCTCAATGAATGAAAATAGAGACAAAATATCTTACCTCAAGTCCATACTTGCTTTGTATGTCCTTTTACACCTATAAAATATAATTATATCAATTATTTTATTTATTAAGAACCATTTATATTATTATTATATTGTATTAAAACCATTTATTTCTTCTACTTTCATGACGTAATTAATTACTTAATCTGTTATGTTCACATCGAGTGTTTTGAGGATGTCCAGTTCATAACATCAAAACAACTTAGATATGTTTACCACATTCAAAGTGATATTTGTTACATAATATAAATAATAAAAAAATTTACATAATTATAATTTTTATAAAATAATTATACTTTTAAAAATATTCCTGAAAGATTTTTATGATAAATAAATAATGTCACAATCATGGACACAATAGGTCATATGTATGCACGAATAATGATTTAATATTTTGATTAAGAAAAGGGAAAAGGGTAAGTATTTTTTGTCTTTATATAATAATATTTATATTATAAATATCATATTACCTATTTAAATAATATTATATATACTATCCATATGATTTAGTGATGAAAAACGAATCACATCACTTCATGGAGGGGGTAATCCACATGTAGGCACAAACGACGTTTTGATTTTTAATGGTTAGAGAGGTAAACAAATAGATGATATATTATATTAATATAAAGATATATTTTTTAATAATATATATATATATACATTAAATAAATAATTATATAATTTCATGAGAGTGGGTTCTATAAAATGAATTACATCGGTTCGTGAGGCATCAGTCCACCTTTCACATCAATGATGGTTTCATTTCTATTTTAATGGGAGATGATATATATATATAGATTATTCCATTTAAATAATAATAAATAAGTGTATTTATGAAACATATTTTATTATTTAATCATTATTGAATAATATTTTAAGAGCTACTAGAAAAAAAAAATTAAAACACTCAATAAAGGCTATACCTATTCTTCTAAAAAGGACCTTTGAATTAAACCTTAAGACCTCTATGGATGGTATTATTCCAAAAATAATACTTATATATCATGTATAGGTATGTTAAGAAATTATTATTTAAGGTATTTACTAATATAGTTTTCTCAAAATGTGTTATAAATAGTGGAGAGTAGGTTTCTTTTTACATGTGAGGGGCGAGGCACTATTGGAATGACCTAAAGTAATAAATATAAATTAATTTTTGTGGAAATAAGGGAAAAAGATGGTATATTTATAATATATTATGATTAATAGTTTAAATCATATCATCCAATAAACTTTTTGATAATTTTAGGTTGTATTTTCAATCGTATCTCTTTTTTATCCCCCAATTAACCATATGTATAATTACCGTGATATCAAAGTGTTTTGTTATTTATGGGCCAAGAAATATGGTATAAAAGGAAAAGAGACACATAAATGGACCATTTATTATTTTTAATTCATATCCCATTAAATTTTATTAATATATATCATTTATGAATTTTAATTCATTTAATAAAATATTTTTGTTAAGAAATATCATTAATGTCATTTTTGGAACTATTTATTTAATTTGAGTTTAAATACATCAAGATAAAAATAAAATTATAATATATAATTTTAATAAATTACTAATATGTTATGATATAAATAAAATTATCAGGACACTATAACTAACCGAAGAAAATTAATTTTAGAGTTTTTGAAATCATTTACTTGATTTTTTGCTGCATGCACAGGGACTATGTCGATATTGCATAAGGATTTAAGGTAATTGTTTCATCACTAAAAAATGAAAAAAAATTAACATAATAAAAATATTTATATTATTTATAAAATTTCAATTAATATTCATTTACAAATTATTTTAGTCACTATGATCACATAAAAGATAAATTTTAAATCAAAAGACTGATATTTTTTATCTTTCTTTACCAAAACTAATATTTAAGTTATTTTCAAATAAAAATTATTGAAAATCCCCATAACTTGGGATAATTGATGAGTATGGTATAACCCCTATAATAAAATATATTAAATTAAAATTTTATGGTTATTTATTATTTCTTATCATATTATTTTTAACCTTAATTTTCTAGTTTACCATTAGTTATGTGAAAAATAGTTATTACAGTTACTATTAATAAACACCAAAATTATAAGGTAAATATTTACCAAATTTAAACCTATTTATTTCAAATATTTAACCAATTTTTCTAGATTCATTTCCTAGAATTTTAATAAATCAATTTTAATATAAATGCGTAAAATGCATGGAAAAACCCTTTGTCAAAAAATGTGTTTTTAAGCCCAAAAATGAACCTATACCAAAATTAATCATAATATTGTTTCATATATAATTAATTGTATTACTTATTTATAAATTGTACATATTTTCAATTAATATAAAATTTTAATCATATTGGGACATTTAAATGAATGTAAATGACTATTTGACAAAACTCAATATTTTTCCCTATTTATAGAAAAATAAATCTTTTTAGAAAAAATAAAAAAAATCACCTTAATATATTTTTTATAAATTGATTTAAAAGATGACATCAATTTTATCAAATTAAATTTATAAAATTTGTATAAATTAATTATAATATTTTCCCATGAAAAGAAATGAATACTATGCCGTAATATATTATAAATCATGTTAAGCTCAGTGTTTCATGTCAAGCAAGCTATCAAACACTTAAAATTTAATAAAAGAAAAATATATTCAAAAATATCATGGTGTTACACTATAGAAAGATTATTATGATACTATAATGAAATCATCACAAAACCCATTACTTTTTAATGTGTTTTTTAAGGTATTAAGGAATCAAGAAAAACTATAATTTCTCTGTGGTATACCTATGAATGGTTTATTATTATATTGTATGTTGGTCTATAATTACCCGCTATTATATTAGATATTTTTATGATCTCACAAGATCGAAGGGTAAATGGGAATTTAGCCCAATATAATGAGGGTATAAGGATAGTTATCTTAATACTAAGAAGGTAAATAGGTTGTTATCCCATACCTTCTATGTGGTGAATGTATTGTTGGGGACCCTTGATAAATGATTTATGTAATTATGTTTATGCCATAATTTTAATACACACTTTTTTTTCAAATTATTAAGAGTATATATGCTCTCATGGATCATGAATTTTGAATGATGATTCCACACTCTTCTGACTCTTGTCTTTTTTTTTGAAAAAACATTATGAAATGACCCATGATTTATGATATATGAATTGACATGTATAAATTTTATAAGTTATGATCACATTATCATACACTAATTTATATCTTATTCCAACTTATTATATTCAGTTATTATCTCCAATGTTTACCATTTACGATCATCTAAAGTCACCAATTATTTTTTTCATTTACCCAAACAATAATGAAATTTATTGTGTATGGTATGTCTAGAAGGGTATTACGTGAGATGATATTTTTTTGAGTTATTAAAGATAATTCATGAAATAAGTGGATTATATATCTAGTATCTAATAATAATAAACCTTAACCATCGTTTCCTGAGTTTTATTAATAAATGTAATAAAATTAAAGTATATGTATTTCTGTTTTGATCAAGTCATATTAGTATGTATCAAATTAGATTTTATATACCATTGAGGATTATGATATTATTAACAAGTGGTTAAATACTAAAAAACTTATGATATATCAAAAGTGATATAAGTTTAACATATAATATAAGGTGTTAAAGTAATGTGTGATGATTTAAGAAATATTTGGAATGATGGAAATTATCATAAAACAAATTACTCTGAATATTATTAGTTACTACAATCACTAACATATTTGGTTTATGTAAAGGATTAAAGATAGAAAAAATAATGAGAATATAAATATATGATAAATAACTTTAAAGGTATTATTTTATATGGATATAACTCTCTTTTATATAGGTATAACTTACTAAAGGAATCAGATCACTACCTCAATGATTCAATATTGAACTATTGGTGAAAAACAATAATGTTATAGTGATTTAATTTCAATTATATAACTTCTCTCTAACACAAAATTGTGGAATTATACAACCTTCAAGAGTTATTATTATTCCTATACAAATATTTTATATGATGTTTGCGTGGATTGACTATCCACATATAGAGAACATATTCATTTATGAGGAAGAGAATTCTCTTTGATATCATGAATGGAACTTTGATCATCTGTCCATATGATGACAAATATGAACTTACAATGGGGATTATATCACTTATATATATCCTAATAACTACTCACAATGGGTATAAAACACAAATTTATATGGGGAAATTTAAAATTAATGATATTAATATTTAATGGGAATATCCTGATGTATTTCATAATATCTTTCTTAGTCTTCCCCCGAATTCGGAAGTTATGTTCTCAATGGAACTCATACTTTGTAAAATACCTATTTTATATACTATTTATATAATGTCCCAATTATGCATTCAAAAATTTAAATATAATCTAAAAGAAAATATATTTAAGTAATTTATAAACCATACATCATTTCCAAGGGGTGATCTAGTGATTTTTATTGAGAAGAAGTATGGGTTAACGAGTCTTTATAATTATAATCATAAACTTAACAAAGTAAAAAATTAATAATAAGTATCATATACCCAATAATGATGAATTTTTTGATAAAATTTGTGAATAAAAATGTTTTTGAATAATTTAAATTTTATTTGAATATCATTAATAATCGGAAAAGGGAGGAAATATACAATAGATCATTTCAAATGAAGTTTGGACACTATGATTTTATTATTATTCCATTCAAACATACCAATATCCCTACTAACATCATGGATCTATTAATTAAATACAATATAGAGTACCTTGGTCAATTTATTGTAGTATTTATAGGTTATATTATTATATATTCTAAGAGAAAGTACGAATATGATGTTCAATTGAGGACAAGGTTGATGACTAAAAAAACGAAGAATCTCTATTCCAGATTAAATAAATGATCATTATAGGGATCAGATGTATCATTCCTGGCTCAAGTAATTACCTATGATTGTATATATATGGATATTTAAATGATGAGTGTCGTTAAGACATGGAAAATACCAACCATTGTAATAAATATATGTAGTTTTGTTGGATTGGTGAGATATTACCTACATTTTGTGAGAAATTTAATAGAGGCATCAAATACACTAACCATATGGATGCGAATGGGAGCCATGTTTATTTTTATAGATGTGTGTGAAGAAAATTTAAAATATCTGTATAAAATTTTCGTATGTACACTAGTGAATACACTAGCCTAAAGCAGAGATGGATTTTTAATATTTTGTGATGCATTAATAAAGAGATTTTGATTTATCCACATGAATAATTATATGGTGGTAGTGGATGCCATATTCCAATAGAAGGTATATTAGAAAAATTACCTAATTCATGATATGGAGCCATTGGTATTGATCAGTTCGTTAAATATATGGTGGCGTTATAAATATTATTAAATCTATGATATATATATTGATCATAAAATCCTAAAGTATTTATTAATTTTTAATTATTTGAATTTGTTCTAATAGATATGGTTAGATTTGATCATATATTATGATTGATCAACACATTAACACCTTGATAAGGTGAATAAAGTGGATAATTCTCTATTTCAAAATAATCTTGTTATATTATCAATGATGTGTACTAACAGAGATCAAATACATATGGATTTATGAATTATGAGCCTTGAAATCGTTAGTAAAAGAGAGAAATATGATCTTTCTAAATTGAATGTTCAACCATCCATCCATTTTAAGAATAATTATATGTATAGGGATAATTTATATCGATAAATTATGGTAAGGATTTCTATGGGGTTATCCTTGACAATGATGGATGATAAGATTCATGAATTAGATTTGTATCCCATAAATATCATAATTCAAGAAGGAACTATTGGATGAATCATGTAACTTATTATTCTCAATCCATCCTGGAAGCACACAGATTTATATAGATCTAAAACAGTATTTTTGGTTGGTCAATGTAAAAAAGGATATTGAAAACTATGTATATTTTTTCTTAGTATGTCAAAAATATAAGTATGGATATACTAAGTGAAAGGGGATGATAAAACCTTTATATATACTTGTATTTTAGTTGGAAAAAATACCTATGGTTTTTGGTACAGGAGTCCCTAAGACATATAAAGGATATAATTCTAATTGGGTTATAAGCATTGGATATACAATATCAATGCATTTCATTACTATCAGAGAAGACATATAGCTTGTGATAATTGTCATGATATACATTAAAAAAGTTGTAAGGTTCCATAAAGTATCAATATAAATTGTATCTTATCAAGATAAGATGTTTTGTTCAATTTTTTGGGGAAGTATTTAGCAATAATTAGATATAGGGTTTAACATTATCACTATATTTTATCCATTAAATGATGGTATATTTTAAAGGACCATTTAAACCATTGATAATAGTTAGTGTTCTTTCTCGATGGATTTCAATGGTGGTTGATATGAACACCTTCCAATGATCGAGTTATATTAAAAAAAATATTTTACTAGAGCACATAAATGGATCTTTATGTATCTTGTTATGAAATGATGTGAAAACCACACCATGATTTGAAGAATATGGATAACATATGTTATTAATAATTGAGATTGATATGTAAATGATAGAAAATGTTAGATCTATTTAGAAATACATTAGTGTATATTAGAGTTGAAATAAATTTTATTCTCATAATAATCGGTGAGATCTAGAGTTAGATATTTTTTTAAGGTATAAATTTGAATATCACTGTAGAAGAAATTTATGATATTTGGAAAAAAGGAAAATCTATGAAGTTGAAATATTTATCACTTTGAGATTTTTGATCATGTGAGGATGACATCATATTGATTTAATGTTTCCCCAAATCTCTCTCATGTTAAAGATTTATTTTAGTAACAACTTTTAAAAAAGTATATATCCAATAATTAACATGTACTAAGCTCATAGGTTCTACCAATATATAATGATATTTCCAATGAGGAACAACTAGTAGAGATTATGGATTAAAGTGAAATAGTGTTGCGAAACTGGACCTCCATCTTATAAAAATTGTTTTAGAGGAATAAAATTATTGAGAAAGGTACATTAGAGGTCAAGGATGTAATAATGAAGACTTATCCTCATATTTTAATTAGATTATAATTAATTTTTGGATGAAATTATTTTAAGGGTGAATAATGTAATACCCCGTGATTTTAGAATTTAATTTCCTTTAAAATAAAGTCGATAATTACAATAGGTTGTGATGTAGGTAAAATTAGAATTCATTGAATAATTCTTTACCACTACAAAAATGCAATAAATCAATACATTGTTAAAAATTTATTTTCAGAAAAATGATACTGTAACGTAAAAATGCGTCAAATTCACAAGTGAAAACATAATTAATTCTAAGAAACCTATTTTGAACTTTCTGGTTGAATTATTCACTTTAATTAAATTAAATACTTTTTAGTAATTATATATATAAATTTATTTGTAAAATTTATTTCCTACTTAATAAAAATAATTTAATATAACCATCGAATGGTTAATTAATTATAATGTATACTTGTCTAATAATTCTTAGCTAAGAAAATGTTTTGTTTAAAAAAATTGTTTTAATATATATATATATATATATATATATATATATATCTTTTTAAATATAACTTTTTTATAATTTAGAGAATTTAAATTATAAAAAATTATTTTTTATAAATTTTTAAAAATTAATAATTATTCATACATGGATTAAAAATTGGTTGAGAGGAATATAAAATCATGTGTCGGTAAAAAGATTTTTTATGGAAAATTGTATTTTTTATGTGGCTAATGTAGATTTATCTTAGTAAATTATACTAATAATATTGATGAAATTTGTTAATGAAATTTTTATAAAATATATAGTTTTAAAACATTAACATTCTTCTAATGGTTATTACAAGTCAAGGAATATGAATAAATTCATTTAATTTCTAAAATAAATTTTCTTTGCTAAAAATTGTTTTTACATGTCTTGTGAAAGGATTTTAGAATTAATTTATTCAACCTTTATAAATCCAATATATTAAAATTGATTCCATATTTGGAATCATAATGTTCATATTTTGCGATATGGTAAATTTAATTTTTTTATAAAACAATTTTTAACTAGGAAAAAATTAGTCACTATGGTTAAAGTTAAAAGTGGTAAATGGTAAAACTAATTGATGATACCCCAAATACCACAAAAAATGTAATCATTTTATTAAATTAGTAATTTTATATCTGAACTTATTAAATATTTTAAAATTTTGACATTTGTTACCAAATTACTTTCATAATTACATTTATATTATTAAAAAGTTCATGAAACTTATAAGGGTACCAATCCTGTCACTTATAAAAGGGTATAACCTCTCCTCACCTGGTAACATAGATTGAGGACTTTATATTGACAAACATCTATCAAAATATTTTCTTAACTCTCATCCCCACATATTAGTGGTTTTACTATAACCAAAATACCAATCCAAGAAGTATCAAAGATAGTTCTAATGGTGGAAACTAAGGAAGATTAATTTAGTGCGTGTTCCACTAAGTGGATGAACAAGGCTTGTTTTTATTTTATAACCTAAATTTTTAAAATTATTTTTCATATTTATATTTCTATTGGGTAAATTATGTTCACTATATATAATTATATCTCTCTTAAACCCCATCTATTTTCTTCTTCCTTGGTTATTTCTACGGTTTTCATGTATTTATTCTATTTTTCCATATTTAGTACATAAAAATACTAAAAAAATGGTTTTAATAAAATTCTACCTTATTTCTAATTTTTGTGAAAAATATTTTTCATCCATGTAAATGTTATATATATATTTTAATAAAATTATTATAAAAACTCTAAGAGTTATTTAAGGTCATTTTCAATGATTTTTTATAATGCTTTGATGGTTTTGAAAAGGAATATTTTCCAGGATTTTAGTACATGATATTGTGAATTTATTTATAATGGTGTGAAAATAATTATTTTTTAATGCTTACTTCCTCTAAATAATTTCCTCATGTCATGTATATTTTTTTATAATGATTCTTTTCCAAGTATCCATGATTTTTCATTGTAAATTATATTCCCATTTTCAAGGATGATTCTTTCTATTGTCAATTTTTTGTAATTATTTTATAATTTTTTGTCATATATTTCAATATACTTAGTAACCATTATGATTAACAAGGGTTATTCTATAGTAATACCATACAACATATTTCATTAGATATCTTAGGATGACATTTTGAGGAAATTATATTGAAACCTATTTTTTCATAGGTTATTCAAGATATGAACGAATGATGAATTCTATTATGTTATTTTCATATAAATGTTAATGGTTTATTATTATTTGATAGGTGGGTTCAATATATCACTCTAATTAATTGGGTTAGGTTTTATATGTCATGAGATAAAACAATACAATGGTGGTTATCCCAATCATAGTAGGGTATAGAGTTTTTATAATAATCCCAATAAGGTACACATATAGTTTTCCAAAAAATACAATGTGATAAATGTATTATTGGGTATCCTTGAACTATGATTTATATTATTATGTTTATTCTACACTTTAAGAAACATGATTAAGTTACATTCCTATTTTTTTAATATGCACATATGTATCACGATTTATTAATGATGATTCTACACTATTATGACCCTTGTATTTTATTTGGGAGAATCGTTATTCCATAACTCATTATTTATGATCTATAACTTATTAAGTATAATTTTTTAGTTATAATCATGTTATTAACCCCAAATTCTTATATCATGATCACTTATTATAATCAATTATTAGTACCTAGGTTTACCCTTATAGAGAATCATATTTCATTATTTCTTATGTTTAAATTTATCTAGGTTATAATGAAAGGTATTAATAATGATATGTCAATAAGGATACTATGTGAGAAGAAAATTATGGGATATTATAACAATACTTCATTAAATAGGTTAGATAATTATATAGTAACTGAAAATACTAAAACTTTATAATTACAGAGTGTGTTTTATATGGTGATGTAATGAATAAACATATAAAATGATGGTATATAATAATACAATATGTATAGGTTTCTTTAAAATTGAATAGAGTTATTATAGTTGACTAAACTTTTAAGTAATTTCTAGTTTCCAAAAGGCGACATCAACCCAATTTAGTAACTAAAAGTAAATATGGGGATGTATATTTCTTAGAGTTTATTCTTATAAATTTCATGATTTTTTTAAATGTTTAATAATATTAATACTTATACATGTCTAATTTACCTAGCCATGACTCACAGTCAATTAAATATATTCTAGAAAAATTTATAAAGTGTTTATATACCTAGTGCAAGGTGTTATTAGTCTTATCCTATCCTATAGTCCCCTACAAAAAAATCACTCAAATCACACACTTCTTCTATTTAATATGACTGATTATAGTATTTATAGCCCTTTAATATTTCATTTAAATCATTCATTGTTCTCATATAAGGATTGGAAGAGATATTTTGAGAATGTATGGGTCATGTGGGATAAGGAAAATTCCTTCAATAATTTTGTAATGATGTTAAAAAGAGCCAAAATTTTATTAAGAGTATAGATTAAGGAGTCATTTGATAACAAAAATAGTGAAATTAAGTAGTTAAAGCTTTACTTAAAAGTACTCAAATATAAAAGTATTTTTCTGGATTTCCCCCTAGATAAGGAAATTAAAAAAATATTGATTAGTTAATTAAATATAAGGAGAGTATTTATAAGAAATTTATAAGATTGATGTTTCTTAAATAAGGGAAAAAAACTCAATGATTTTTTACATGATTCATATAGAAATAAAGTTGAAGATGGTAGTTATATTTATTTTAGTTAACATAGTACATTCTTACTTAGATGATCAAATTATAAAATAATTGGTTAATTATTTTACCCACAATTTAAATTATAATATATTTTTACCAGAGGTGATGTACATTGTAGAGGTGATTGACTCCTCTCTATTTGAAATGAAAAATTCAATCTATGATTTCATCATTTTGGATGAGAAAATTAGAGTTGTACTTTTTTATCTTAATTGAAGCAGTATTTTAGGCCCATATGGTATCCCTAATTTTTTTTATGAAATAATAATATATTATTCTACCAATTTACTTTCATGTTTACATTAGATTTTTCTTTAGGGAATTAATTCCTATTGGTGCCAACACACACATCATTAAATTCATTTTCATCTATAAAAATGACTTGGTTTTTATAAACTATAGACCAATTCTTATTGGGAATAAAATTACTAAAATTATTGGTAAAATGATTCTAATGAGTCTTATAGTTCTTTACAATTTGTTTTTTCTCTAACCAATATTGTTTTATCCCTTGAAAGAAGACCAAGGATTATATTTACACTACCTAAGAGTGTTTGAGTCTTATTCAAGAAAATAAAATAATAGAATATTTTTTAGTAAACGTTTTTTCCATATGGCCTATAACAACATCAAATAAAACATTATTTTAAAACCATGAAATTCAATGACATATTAATAAATATGATTTCTTCTATTTCTTGTGATATGCACAAACTCGAGTCTAAATGAACCATAATATAGTATACCATTTTAAATTAGCCATTAAATTAGAATAGTGAATAATAATAGCTAAAATTTTAAAATTATTTCTTATGATTTTTTAGAGATAAAATATATTAATAAATAAGTACTCATTTTTTAGTAATGTCAATATATTCTTTATAAATACTTTTTTTTATAAAAAATAAACTTTATTACTTTTTTGAGTAAATTATTTTTTTTTTACTTTTAGAAATTTTAATTTAAAAAATTAACTTAATTTTTAAATAATAATATCAAACTTATATTGGAATTAATTATTGAGAATTTTCTAAAGAGATTGATTTTTCAATGAATAATTTAAAATACTGATTTTTATTGAAAACTACCATTTTGTTTAAAGAATATTAAATGTTATATTTTTTTTAAAATCGGTTTAATGTAAAATTTGTTAAAATATATTATGACTAATCCAATTAATTTTATTTGAATAAATTTCATATTTTAATTTAGTATTAAAAATGTTTATACTTAAAAATATATTTTTTTAATGAAAAAATATTTTTCATTGTTTTTTGTGTTATCTTAAATTAATTTACGACACTTATAATTGAATCTTGAAAAGTAGATTCTTTATTAGGAATTAGGAGTTCCAAATTTGGTAAATATGTACCTTTTATTTTTAGTCAATATGGATTTTAACTATAGTAAATTGTTTTGAGAAATGTAACGGTAAAATGGGTTAGTGATGGTTAAAACTAATGTGATAAGCCTAAAATTCATCTAAACACTTGAATTTATTCTATTGCATAAGTATATTTCATCCATAATAATCCAAAAATTTATAATATGTCCTTTTTTCCATTTATGTTTTCTTTTGAGCTTTAAAATATTTAATTAAAATATTAATTAAAAATTTTCATTTTCTTGATTTTAATATCTATAATATAATGTGATAGAGAAAAAAACTTTGACAATACATATATTTAATACACTTTATTTCATTATTTTTTTACATATATATACACTTAATATAACCCTAGAATATCATGAAGCCTTGTGTCTTTGGTTAATTAAGTACATATCATAACAAGTTGGAATATAAATATAATGACAAAAAGTAAAACTCCATTACATACTCTTAAAAATATATTGAACTTTTAAAACTGTATGGGATAACATGGGACATGCATTGGAAATGGGTGAGCTATAAATCCCAATAATGTAATAATCAAAGAATAACCTATGGTAAAGCTATGAATGTGATAGAAGAGGCATATAAAGGTAACATAAGAGGGGTTATGGTCATTATCTATAACATTGAAGCACAATATACGATGATAACATGAAGACAATACATGAATGTTTAAACAACATAAAACATGATATAACATAAATCAAGGATAACATCCAATAAAACATCACATGGAATCTAGAGTAACATCATGGATTTGTTTCAAAGGTAAATGTATTGTGGAAGCTTGTGGTGTTACATTCTTCTCTCCTTCAAATAATTTCTTCCTAAAAATTTCTAGAATACTACCGCACAAAAAGATTCAGGTGGTTCTTCATCATAAGTTCCTATGGTTCCCACATTGCCTCTTCCATATTATGGTTTCTCCATAGAACTTTTACCAGACGAGTCATTCAGTTACTCAATACTTGTTCTCTAGTATCAAGAATCTTGAAATTCTCTTCACAATAAGACAATTAAGGTTCGAGTTCTATTTCCATATAGGTGAGTACATGCATTGGGTCAAACATGTATTTTCTCAACAATGATACATGGAACATATCATGAAATTTGGAGAGACTTGGTGGAATTTCCATACATTAATCTACAACCCCAATTCTATCTAGAATTTTGAAAGGTATGATGTACCTGGGACTTAATTTACCCTTCTTACTGAATCATATAACTCCTTTCCATGGATATACCTTCAAGAAAACATGATCTCCTACCTGATATTCCAAATTCTTCCTTTAGTTATCGGCATATCGCTTCTACCTACATTGAGATAATTTGATGTGGGTATTGATAACCTTCACCTTTTCCATAATTTCATCAACAAGTTCTCGGCCTACGAGTTTTATTTCACCAACATAATCCCAAAAATTTGGTGTGCGACATATCTTTCCATATAATTATTTGTATGGTTTCATCTGAATACTTGAATCAAATCTATTGTTATATTAAAATTATACCAGAGGTAAATATTGATCCCATAGATCTTTAATGTCAAGTGGAAAAGATCTCAACATGTTTTCTAAGGTTTGAATATTCCATTTTGATTTTCCATCAGTTTGAAGGTGGTTGGAAATGCTCAAATGAAGTTCAGTATCCTGGGCCTTCTGAAGACTTTTCTAGAATCTTGATGTAAAATGGGGATCACGATAAAAAAAATCTATAGGGGTACTCCATGAAGTCTTATAACTTGGTTAATATATAGACTTTCCATACGTTCAAGTGGTAAATCTTCTCTTATAGGAAGAAAATTTTCTAACTTTGTAAGATGATCAACAATGACCCATATTGCTTCATTAATTCTAGGAGTCTTTGGTAGTCCAATGACATCTTCCATCGTAATATCATCCGATTTACACTCAGGTATGGGAAGAGGTTTCATGACTCCTCTAGGATGTCGTCTTCCAGCTTTCACTTGTTGGAAAACCATACATCTTGACACAAAATCAGTTATATCCCTTTTTATGTTGTCCCACAAAATATGCTCCTTCAAATCTCTATACATCTTAGTTCTCCTAGGGTGTATATTGAAATTAGAGCTATGAGCATCATCCAACAATTCCCTTTTTAGATAAGTTATATCAGGAACACAAAGTCTCTTCCCAAATTTTGAAATTTCATCTTCATATACGAAGTCACTCAATATCCCATCTTTCACATCATTGATTTTCTTTTGAAATTAATCATCATCAGTCTGAGAACTTTTTATCCTTTATAGTAAATGTGGTTTGGAAATTATTTGAACAAGCATTGATGTTTCACCTTCCATGGTTATTCCTATATCTATCTTTACTAGATCCATGAAAATATGATCCTTTTCAACTCTCATCTTGTTCAAAACTCCATGATCCTTTCTACTCAAAGCATATTCCACCTTATTTTCTTTCCATGGGTGGTAGTGTATAGTGTAATAATAATAATTGAGTTGTTTAAGCCATCTCCTTTTCCTCATGTTGATTTCTTTTTGTGAGAAAATATACTTTAAAATCTTGTGATCAGTATAAATATCACATTTTTCACTATAGAGATAGTGTATCCATATTTTCAGAGCAAAGATTACAGCTAATAACCCAATATAATGAGTAAGATAGTTCTTGTCAGGAATTTTTAGCTGTCAGGATGCATAGGAAATAACTCTATCATTCTGCATAAGGACACAAGAAAGTCCTTTCTTTGAAGAATCACTATGAATAACAAATCCATCATTCCCTGATGGTAGAGTAAAGAAAGGATCATTGACTAATATTTTCTTCAGTTATTCAAAAAAAAATTCACACACTTTTGTCCAAACAAATTTAACCCCTTTACGTGTGAGAATGGTTAAAAGGGTTATCCAACCGGGAAAAATTTTGGACGAAACATCGATAATAACAAGCTAAACCAATAAAATTGCATACCTCTATTATACTCATCGGTGATGGACATTCTTTGATTTCCTTGGTCTTTGAAGGATCAACAGTGATTATATCCTTAGAGACAATATGGCCAAAAAAAGAAATCTCAGGGATCCATAATTCACACTTGTTAAACATCCCATATAATTCATTTCTTCTAAGAGTCTTTAGAATAATGAGCAAGTGATTTTCATGATCTTCATAGCTTTTGGAGTATACCATGATATCATCAATAAATACAACTACAAAGTCATCTAAGATATTCCTAGAAAACTCTATTCATTAGATCTATGATGACATAGGGTGCATTAGTCAATCCAAAAGGCATTACTATAAACTCATAATGCCCATACCTGGTTCAAAATGCTATTTTCAGAATGTCTTCCTTCTTCACACACAACTGATGATATCTAGATCGAAGGACAATCTTTGAAAAAATTGATCTCTATGAAGTTGGTCAAATTAATCATCAATGCGAGGTAGGGGATACTTGTTCTTTATTTTAATAGCATTGATCTCCCTACAGTCAATGAAAAACCTCATAGATCCGTCTTTATTCTCAACAAATAGGATAGGGGATCCGCATGAAGAAACACTAGGGAGAATAAATCTCTTGTTACTAAATTACTCTAGTTTTTTATTTAGTTCCACTAATTCCATTATGGCCATTCTATAAGGGGTCTTCGATAGGGGCCTTGTAATAGAAATTAAATAAATGGAAAACACAATTTCTCATTCTGGAGGATGTCTAGGTAAATCCTCTGGAAACACATCAACATATTCTTGTACAATAGGTATGTACTTTATTCGAACATTATTTTCCTCACCCATAGTTATTTCATTATATTCTTCCCTAATAATTGAATTTAGTAGAGATACTGAGGGAGGATCTAGATAAGAATTAGGTGGTGACGTTTCTGATCTAAAGATATGGTACTCCTTACTATCATCAAAAAATTTAACTTCCTTCTTCTTAGAATGATACTTCCCTTAAGAGTTTTTATTGACAACTCCCTTGTCAAATCAAATTGGAAATATCTAATTTTCTTAGTAAACTGGGAAGATATGAAACAACGTGATGATGTAGAATCATATAAAGCATTGGCTAAACTTGAGGAAACCATTAAATTACCTGCCACAAGGTATTTCAGAGCTTCAACCACAGTGGTAGTGATTTCATAAGCTTGGCCTTGATCCCTTGGCCTTTTTTGAGGTAAGTTTCCTTAACTCTTAGGACATTCATTTTCATAATGTCCCATCTCCCTACAATTGCAGCATTGAACATTGGTAGTTTCTTTATTCCCTTACAATCACTAGACATATGGCCTTTATATCCACATTTTTAGCATACTCCTTTTCCTTTTAGATAGGAACCAGGGTGATTCCTTCCACAATTATCATAGGGTGAAAGTTAAACTCTTCCCTTCTTCCCTGTTTCCTTATTTCCTTTCCCAGAGTGTTCAGAAGTTATCTTTTTCTCTTTCTTTGCTTTAAATTCATAAGACTTTGAGAATTCCTTTTCTGTCTTGATAGAAAATGAGACAATATCTTCATATGATGAGAAGGATTAAGAGAATAATTCTCGATGGATAAATGGCTTTAACCCCTCAAAGAAACGATCAATCTTACCTCTTGGGTTACATATATAATTTATTGTATGTCATGCTAACCTTGTAAAGTACGCTTCATACTTTGAAAAATTTTCATCCTCCTTTTGTCTAAGACATAGAAATTTCCTTTCCATATCCACTTGACGGTCACGAGGAAAGTATTTTTCTAAGAAAATCTCTTTAAACTCCCTCCATTCTATACTTTATACTTCTTCATCCTTCTTTGTGTTTTGAATTAACGACCACCATTGATTTGCAACTCTGGTGAGGTGATAAACTACCATGAAAACGTTTTCCCTTTCACTACTCCCCAAAGCATGAAATATTTTCTCTAAGGAACTTATCCATTTATCAGCTAAAAATGGATTTTTAGACCCATTGAATGTTGGTGGGTTTTTCCTCATGAAGAGATCTAACATTGATCCTCTGTGTTGTGGATCAGGGTGCTCTATATGGGTAAGGTTATTATTCATAACCTGTGTGAGTTGTCCCAGTATGGTGATAAGTTGATTAGCACCAGTTGCATCACTAACTCCACTATAATTATCTTGAGATAGAGGGAAATACCTATATGGATTAACTGCGTTGATACAGTTGCCATTCCTTCCACTAGGTGCCATTTCTAAACAATGGAATACAGTAGATTGGTTTATGAACTACAATACATAATTCTGGACTTGTAAAACCCTAAAAATTAATTGAACAATTTATGGATATAATACATAATCATAAAAACGTTTTCTTTGAGGTGGTATATACTCACATATCCTTCATAATGGTTTGTAATGAAAATGAGAATTATCCTAAGCATACCCCCAGGAGTTTTGTAACCAATAGTGCAACAAGGCCCGTTGTCGTGCACCAGTTCCCGTTTGATTCTACCTCAATGTGGTGTTTTCAGGTTTTACCCCTAGGTACATCTATTCCAGAGCCGCTTCTACCTTCTTATATCTAGATAGGGATGTATTTCTTAGAAAACTCACAAAATCTATACAGTACCAAAATTCTAGGAAGTTCATCTATACTAATACCCAAAGTCTATCTTAGGGTAATGTTATCCAATCCGAGTTTTTCTAAATATACCTTCCAAGGATTTTACTAAAATTCCTCTAATACCAACTGTAATGCCCCGACCCCAGTTACCCAGAGTCGGTGAATTATTACATAACATTGGCATGATATAAGGAATCATGTTTCGAATGACCGATCAGTTTAGTATCCTTGGATGTACTAGATACATTAATAAGTTTTACATTACATCATGAAATAAAAACATAAACAACATTTTTCCCCATTTGAACACACTTATATCCTTAGCCTATCCTTGCAAGTCAACCATAAAATAATTCTTCACATCTTGGGAAAAATAAAACAAAGAAATGGGTGAGCTCAGATGCTTAGTAATGAAAAAAAATATAGAAGAAAATTTCATAAATAAGTGTAAACATTTAAGGCAATGTATAAGACTAAAACAAAATCCTTTTAAAATTAAACTTGAACATAATATAGAAAATATAAAATCAAATAATTCCATTTAATTATTCACATGGATATTCTACTAGTTGAATAATCACATGAAATATCATTAGAAACTTTTATAATGATGGGATGCATAATTCCAGACTTCATAACCACATATTCCAGGCCATGTGCCAAAACTAAAAATAAGATTTTATCAAGGCGTTGTGCCAAGAAACTAGTTTGTCTCATGAGACCTACTGATGCATCTTCGAGCTATAGCCATCTCCACCTATTACTTACTAACTCCAATACATTCTTTATATGAAAAGTTTTAAACATAACCTAATCATTGGTTTTAAAACTAGCATATGAAATGTCAATACTTTATCCATAAACAATTAATGGTGTAAAAATAACACATACACAGTCAAACATATCACAAAACCTCAAATACAATATGGAATATTTTTATCAAAATAAATCAACTAAAAAAATGTTTAACATCCATCAAAGGATGTTGACATAGATGAAATCAAAACATTTTGAGAGAAATATATCTTTCTATTTTGAAATCATTTAGAATTCATGTAATTATAAAAGAAAAAATTTATTTTAAAAATATTCTTATAATATTTTAAGGGAAGATTTGAAGGTGTTATAATGGCAGAAAATAGCCTCACTCGCCGTATAAGTTAAAATAACATTATTTCCTTAATTTTTTCAAAATGGTCGTAAAGGACCGTGTTTGGAAAACGACGGAAAGATTCCTTTATAAAAAAAATAAGCTCAAATAAGGGTATAAATGTCTTTAACCATTTTCTTTTAAATAGTAAAAAAAATTGTTTTTTTTAAGAAAACACAGATGTGGATGATAAAGAGGTCCCAGTAGATACTTATGTAGAACAACCTCAGATAATAAAGAGATTGTGAAATTAACCCTTACCTTGTACTTTTCCATAGTTGATGGTATGTTAAACATTTTTATAATAGTTAAAACATTGTTATTAAATTATACAAAAACTATATACATAAATTTGATATCATATATGATCCTCTAGTATTTCTTTGTTAATAATATTTCAGTGGTTTCATCATTTCAAGTGTTAACTAATTCGTTTTTCATTATATTATTGGTTACATAATCCATGTTTTCTATGGATAAGATGTATTTGATTCATAATCAAAATGATATTATGTTCATAAACATTATTTTTAATCATAAAATGAAAATTATTCTTGAATGATTACGATGGGGAACGAATCTCATCGCGTTCGTGGAGACAGTAATCCGTACGTACGCATGAGAGAAAATATATTTATATTAATGGTGAAATAGTATGTAATAATATGGTATATCATATATACAGAAACATTAACATGTTATATATATTTTTACATTAGTTGTATTCATTATTATACCCATCCAAAATAATCAAGTGTTTGAATAACTAACTACAGCCTAACGTGGAGACGATAAGCCGTACGTGCGCACGTATGGTGACTTTGTCATTCATATGATTGATAGAATAATGAATATGGTTGTAAACTTTTTATAATAACATCAATTTATATATAAGATAATGGATTTGTTATTTTATAATGGAAACCACAAATAAATAGGAAGTGGAAGAAGAAAATAACTTGAAAGAGGTAATGAAATATTTACCTCTTCTTCAGGTTCTTCCTTTTTCTTTGATCAAAATGGATCTTTAGGTTAGATTTTTTACCAAATTAAGGCCTCTAGGATTAAGGTAGGAATGTTGTGAGGATATTTGGGCAGGGTTTGGATGATCCAAATGGCTTTTTAGGTGTGAAATTAATAGAAGGGGAAGTACCCTTTTATAAGAGATGCGAGGGTCACTTTTGAAAAAGCTTGAAATATTATTTTATAATAAAATAATTTTCGGTTTCTAATGGATAAAAAATGAATTATTTATAGCTAAGGTGGGTATGGGTCTAAACCCTCTCAACCAATAGGTTTTATATAGGTTTAGACCATCATATTAACATTATCTTTTAGATTTATCTCTTAGTTAAATAGTTTGACATTTACCATGTCTCTTTGTATTTTTATATTATATGGTTAATAAAATTACTATTAAAAGACAAGAGAACAAAATTTTGTTCATTATTAATTTATATAACTTTATATAATTCTTTTGGCCGAACCGTAGATTTTTTGGAATATTATATCAATTAATAATATTTGTTTTAAAAACTCAATTATGTCAATTTTGACACTATTTAGTATTTGGTTTTTGTGAAAATCATAACAACATGATTAATTCAAAAAAAATTATTTGATCAACCCTAACATTTTATATTAACCTATATAATTAGTTCAATTCATCAAAAGTCTCAAATTACATTTATTTGGATATTTATAATATTAATTATTTTAATCATTCAATAATAAGGTAATTACTACACCATCATTGTGTCATAAATAAAATAACTTATTTAATGTCTAAAAATTATAAATAAAATACCATTATGTAGGAAATATTTTTATCTTTTTAATGAATATTTATAGTAGAATTTATCTTATGTGTAACCCTGTATTAAAAATAGTTTAGTTATTAAACAGTGAATTTAACTTTTTTATCTATTCTTTAAATAAAATAATAATAAATGTCCTGATCTAATCCAAGTGGACCAAAGTGGATCATATATTTTTCCTAAGGTTTTTTTGGTCTAATTATGCTTATCCAATAGAATTATGACATGTTTTAGGGTAATTATTATATCATTTTTACCTCTAAATTACCCTATTTACTTTTAAACGTGGTAAATAAAAGTAAAAATATATTATTCACGAAAGAATATTTTCTTCTTATTGAACAACATTTTACTTACTAATATTAACCATGTATATCATTTTTAGGAAATTCAACACACAGAAGCTATAAAATTATGTTTTATTCCAATTTTCAATTGCTCCTAAGAGGTGGGTAAATGACGGTAAAAAGATCAATAAAATTATTATATATCTAAACTTATTATAAAATGACTCCAATTAATTACATTGAACTTGTATAGGTATTATGTATCTATTTTTACCTAAAATAAATTGAAATAAAATAAATAATTATTTATATAAAAATTCAGTTTTAACCAATAACGTAATGTTTTTCACAATTCATCAAGAATTAGAAGTTTTTAGAAAAATACCTAAAATTCACCATAAGCTAATTTCGATATTAGAAATTCAAAAATGAATTCCATTTTTAAAAATAAAATTTATAAAATTTTAAAATTTGGGTATTACTATTCATAATGGCTAGTTTTATTAGTCGTGGTGTGTTAGAATCTCGAAGTTGCGTACAATGAAAACTATTGCATTATTCAAAGGGAAACATACTATGGAAGCATGGGGTGTTAGAAGAAAATAAATGAAATACTTTCTTTATATAATGAATATTATTTCAAAAATAATATATATATATATATATATAATCTATCATTATAATTTTATGTGAGAGACATTAATGGAAAATGAATCACACTAGTTTGCTTGCGGGTATCCCTCCATAAAAATAAATGATGGTTTCATTTCTCATTTAATTGAAGAAAATATAGATATAAGTAATGAAATTAACATAAAAACAACATAGTATATTTAATATATTGATGTTATTATTTCATCATGGTTGAATAATATTTGAATGAGGCATAAGAAGAAATAAAAATAAAATATTCAGTTAAAAGTTATAAATCTTTTTCAGAAAACCTCCATTGCTTTAGGCCTTGTGCTCTGTAAGGTTGTTATTCTGCACAAAATAATGCATCTAAAAATTTGGATGGATTTTAGAAAGGAGTATTCTGATGGTATTTGGGTTTTTATTTTTTGGGATAGATTTCTCAAAATGTTTGAGGAATGTAAGACATGGGATTCCCTTTTATAAGTGAGGGGGAAAGAACTCTTGGAATTACTTAAAGTATTAATAATGATATAATAATTTCCAGATATATGTAGTATAAATAAAATATATTCAAATTATATTATTATTATGAATCCAAATAATCTTATTCAATAAAATTTGGATAGTTTTAGGTGATGTTTTCAAACCTATCTCTTTGTTTCAACCCTCTGTTATCTCTGTTGATGATTACCACGATATCGAAAACATTTACTCTTTCAGGGTTAGAAAAGTTATAATAAAAGGAAAATATACCATTAAATGAAAAATGGTTTATATATTAAAACATATAAATTTAACATGACTAAATATAGGGTTTTATGAATTTTAAATCATTTAATAATATATTTTTTATTATAAAATATCAATAATGTCATTTTTAGAACAATTAATTTAATTTGACTTTAAATTCATCAAGATAATAATGGAATTTCAATATATGATTTTTAAACATTTATAATTTGTTATTTATATCTCTAAAATTCATGGTAAAAAATAAATCTCCGAAAAAATTACATTTAGAGTCATTGATATCATTTACTTGATTTTTATGCTTCTTGCATAAGCACAATGTCAGTGTTGCGTAAGCATTTAATGTAATTATTTCATCACTAAAAATTAAAATTAAAATTAAAACATAAAAATAAATAATTTATGATAAAAATAACCTATAATTTTCATTTACAACTTATTTTTATCTTTATGCGAACTTTTAATAGAAAATTAAAATCAAGGGAGTGATATTTTTTATTTCTATTTTTATACAATAACATATGTAATTTTCAAAGAATAATAGGAACAAATTACAAAACATAGAATATAGGAAAAATATGGAAGAAATACACTCATAAAATTGATGAAATAAAAGTTTTAGGGTTGTATTTCAGTTCTTATCATGTTATTTTAAACCTTAATTACCCAATTTACCCTTACTAGGGTAAAAAATAATTACTACAATTACTATTCATTATAAAGAAATGGACTTGTTTTAAAAAATTAAACCTATTGATTCCAAATAAGGGGTTATTTTTTCAATATTCAATTCCAATAAGTTTAATGCATCAATTTTTATATAAATGTTTAAAACACAGTGAAAACAATTTTTATAAAAATGCATTTTAATTCCAAAAAATGAACTTATTCCAAAATAAAATATAATGATGATTTTCATGTAATTAATTATATTATTTATAACAAAAGGATATCTTTGTTAATTTAATATCAAATTAAAATAATAACGGGATATTTAAATGAAAATAAATGATATTTTTATCAAAATAGGTATTTTCACTATTCATTGAAAAATTGATATTTTATGAAAAACCAAAAACATTATTCCTAATATAATTTTGATTTTATAATTAAAAAATTATATAATATTTATTAAATAAAATTTCTAAATTTTTTGAAAATAAATTATAATATTTTCTCACAAAAAGAAACAAAAATCATTTTTGGTGAACACATATTTTTAAAAACAAAACGTCTCTACTGAAAATAGGGTTCTTATTTCCTAAGAATTAATAATTAAATTTTTATTGATTGAGAAATTAATATATATTTAGTAATATAGTTAATATTTTTTATACATTCCAATTAAAAGGCTAGGTTGTAATGATCATATCGAAATAATAATATTTTTTTGGTTCGTTTAGGATTAGTGTTTCTTGTCTTGTATGCAATTGAACATAATATTGTTTAAAAATATCGGTTTGTTACACAACCTGTTCCTATAGATTTAATTTAACTAATGAATTTTTTTGATCTATCTATTATAACACCTTTATATTTTATGATATATTTTCTTCAAATAAATTTATTTTCTTCGATAGCTTATGATACACACAAACCCAGTTTTTAAATTTATGTTTAAAGGATTGATATAAATCAAATACATTGATGAAAAAAATACTCAATTTTTAGTAAATTCATAATATTCTTTAAAAACACATGAAAAGTATATTATTACTTTTTGTGAGAAAATAATGTAATTAATTTTTTTACCACTATTAGAAAATCTATTTTAAAAAATTAACTTAATTTTAGAAATAATATTTTATAAATTTTCTAAGTGTGAAAATTTTGGAATTTTGTAAAAATATTATTTAATCAATGAAGAATGAAAAATAACGTTTTTATTAAAAAGTGTCTTTTTATTTCAAGTATTTATACATGTTAATTTTGTTTAAAAATTATTTAAAAGTAAAATTATTTATTATTTGTTGTTAGTAACCCAATTAAATTCATTAGAATCAATTTTATATTGTATTTTGGTATAAAAAATTTTATATATAAGAATTTTTTTTGGAAAACCGATTTCCAGCATGTTTTCTAGGTTTAATTTTAAATTAAAATTTTCTAATTATATGAATTTAGTTCCATTAAATGGATTAAATATTTTTTAAAAAAATAAATACTATTATTTAATAAGGTTAACTTAAATTTTTTCCAAATTAAATAAAAGAGTATCGTAAATTTAGTTTCAGAAATATAAATAAATGAAATCATTATTATGTAACCACATTAATTCACCATTTTTTCATCAAATGGGAACTAAAGGTATTACTCATTCATACCTGTTGACTACCGCCTCTACATAGTGATGCAAATCATTTTCTTTTTTTATGAATGGTCATTATGATGAATTTGAAGTTTATATATGATATTTATGGAATAATTATTCTTATTAAATTATAATATCACACCTATCTTCTTACTTTGTCATCCTTTGGAAGATTATAACCTAAATTTTTCATACATGTAGACTACTACCTATATAAAGTGATGTGATTTGATTTTTATTTACTTCTTACTTGGATTGTAATAAAGACAGATTTAATGTGTATAAATATTATATTATTATATTATTAAGATTATATAATGATAAAATAATATTTATCTCTATTTAATTATTTTTTCTAGAAAATAAAAAAAACACCCATTTATACATACAATATACTATATCCATAAACGTCATAAATATTTTTTCTTACTCTACATTTTTGGATGATTGTAAATATATATACAAATGATATATGTAATATTTTTATCATAAAAAAATTGTACATATAATTGAAACATGATCAAAGTAAAAAGACCAGAACTTTATAACAACAACTTCCATGAAAAACGAAACAATTAATACCATAAAATGGTAATTTTGATAAAAAATTATTAATAAATGGTTGTTAAAACATAAAAATAGGATCATATATGATATTATAAGTATGTAAGTTACTATGTTATATAAATATAATAAATTTAATTTATTAGAAATGTGTTTAGATTACCTTATAAGAAACTTGATCTTATGGGAAAGGATTTATGTTTTTATATCTTTTTAATCGAGATTATTTGTAATTGAATTTCCATTTAAGAAATTTATATGATAATTTTTTGATAAAACCATTAAAATTTTTTATCCCATAACTACCCATGAAATTTCTTTCTAATATTACCATTTACCTATATTTTTTAAATAAAATGATCAATATTTTTAAGAAAAATAGACTTTATTTTCATTTTGGTCTAGAATATTTGTTTTAAATGGCCATATTATATTGAAAATGTTTTCAAGAATATTTTTCTATTATCATATTATTGTTTTCATTTATTTTTACCCATTTTTTAATTTCTATATAACTGTTTGAAATGAATCTTCTTGTTGTTTTTTTAATGAGGTACTTTTTACTTTTTACCAAAAATGAGAAAATATTAATTGTTTTAATGTATATAAAATGAAAAAGATTTCCCACCTTCCTGAATGTTCAATGATTTGAAGCTTTATTTACAATTATCCATTTTATTTGTAGGGAGAATTTTCTCCATAATATTTTATTGGTTTTTTATTTTAAATAATTGATTAAAATGAAATGGGTAATTTTCTCAAGAAATATTCCAAGTAATATTTTAATGGAATTTTTATTTATAATAAAATCCATTAATGTTACTTATTATTTATTAAGGATATTATAAAATGATACCGTCCTTAATTTTTCTTTAAATAGTTTTTTATTATGATGATGATATTTATATGAAACCTATTTATTTTCTATATGTTATGTTATTATGAAATTTTGAAATGTTTAAGAAACATTTTTCCTTTCAATAGGTTATTATATATGATGAATGATTTATGATATTATGGAATAAATATTAATTTATCATGATTATTTGATTGGTGTAATCCGAATTATATAACAAAAAAATGCATTGGGTTGTGATGTATATCACATGAAATAATAAAGACTATAATGGGAAGTGAATATAGTTTAGTAAGGGACTTTGTCTGCTATGATAGGCTTAGGAGTGAACCTTAAAAAAGATATGATGGAATGGGTAGTGAATCCATTACACCATGATGATATTGGAAGCGATATTTATCTAATTAAATGACTTTCTATAATTATGTGTATGTCACAAACTCATGTATTATGTCAATATTATGCTCTCATGGATCATGTACTTTGATTCCTTTATGATTAATGTCTTATGATCTACCAAGAATTATGACATGATTCAATATTACGATCTATGATATATTGGGTATGTATTTTAAAATATTAAGATCATGTCCTCATACCATTATTCTTATGTTATACATAATTGATCATTGATATCTCCGTTGTTTACCCATACTGAGTATCTAAGCTCACCCTTTCTTGTGATAAATTTCCATAGGTTATGAAGAAAGGATTTAAGTAGGGTATGTCTAAGAAGATTAAAATATGGGAATATCATTATAGGAAAGGTTGAATATCTTTCATGAAATTAAATGATTGTGTATCTAGTATTCAAATACACTAATCCTTTTTTATACTTAGGTGTGTATTTGAAAAATGTTTTGACTATTAATCTATAAATAAATTGTGACGCAGTTATTTCCTTGTAATATTTTCAAATATATTCAGAAATATTTTGGATCCTGGTACATAGATTACATGAGATTCTGATCCCAATGAGCCTAAAATCGGTATTATAAACATAGTAAATATATTAATATCATTTGAATTTAGTATTAATTAAATAGAGGAATAAATCCCAAACGAAGCATCAGATCATAAATCTGAGACCCCGATTGAGTCTAGAATGTTGGGTTTATGGTAGGTGCAACCTTTAGTTGGATAGGGCTAGACATTTGGATGAGGGAGAAATTGGTGAGTACATTAAGTGGATTAATTAATTAATTAATTAAATTAATTAATTTAATACACTTATCCAAATTTAATCTATATAATTACTTATATACAATTTTTATAGGTTTTTTCTCATAACCCCTAGATCTTTGATAAGGAGGTATATAGTGTTTATTATTAGAGAATTGGAATCAAATGATGAATGATGTGCTGGTTTGGTAGATAGTGAATGCAGTGGGTCTTCTCTTTCCCTAAGGAATGCTTTATTCACCAATTATTAACCCATAATTAAGGTAGATCTACTCAATTGTGGGTTCTTCCCATCATTAAAATATTGATCTTGGATATATATATATTTATCTACTTTTGATCTCTGTTTTCCTACCCTTCACATGAGCTATTTGATTAAATAAATTAAATTATTATTTTTATTATTTTTATTCTATGATATTACACTTATTACCCAATTTGAAATAATTTTCCTAGAACTCATTCCCAATGGTGTTTATATCCCCTTTTTTATTATTCTTTCCTCCATCGCACATTGTGTTATTCATCTTTAGCATATGAGTTCGCAGTTCGACAATGTTTGGGTGGGTTCAAGTGTGATCAAACACCAAGATTAATGGAGATTGTGATAATGCTGATTTGAAGGGTGATTTTTGGATGGATGAAGTTTTTTTTGTAGGTTTTGGGTGATGTTTTCAATAAATTTGGGATCTGGGGTGTTGATGAATGATGGGTAGCGCACATGACATACGAGAAACCATTATAAGTGATAAAAATTCTTTTTTTCTACCACTAGAGGCTAGGAAATGATGAAAGGAGGCAACCCCCCCCCCAAACGAGGATTCATCATTAAATCGAAAATGTAGTAGAGGATACATATTTTGTGAACAAATGAATACCTTATCTTTTTATGTAGTTATCCTACACTATGTGTAGTCGAATAACAATAATTGTGGATCCCCACCCAGCCACGATGGCTAGGGTTTTGGATAAGATAATGATAATGTTCCATGTGGTGGTCGCACACACTATGTGGACCTCCTTGATTTATTATACCTTGTTCTAGCTACACATGACTATAAAACCATGAAGGAGGACACAACATGTTCTATGAGAGTACATGGGAACAAGACAGTACCTGAGCATTTCTAGGTATATAACTAGGTACACAGAAATTGCATAAAAACACGAGCTTGTCCAGGAGGACACGAGTTGGCCCCAGGTGAATGTGACATGCCACATGGGCCCCATTAAATTCCACATATGGTGTTATGGACTCTGAGCCATGTATAGAGGAGAACACCTCCAAGAAGTAGAGTAGGACCACACACTGTGTGGACCCCATACATGTCATGTACCCATATGAGAAACTTACACCTTGCGTATCTTTTTCGTATTGAATTGGATTATGGACCATGATTAGACTATCTGGAGTGTTTATACATTTTGAACATGAAAGGAAAATTAATAGTTAATTTAAAGATGTGACATAGAATTTTACATGGGTAAAAATTCTTGTGGACATGCTTGGTAATGACATTGACTAGTTTGTATCACCATAGATAGGTTGAAGTGGGTAACCCCTGGTGGTATTTGGGTATGGTTCCCCCATAATTATTACACGAGTTTAAGTGGAACCCCCTATGATATCAGGGAATGGGTCCTCTACCATTGAGTGGCACCACCTGTGACGTATCAATGCTTGGGTCCTCTACCTTGGAGTGGAACCCTGATATAGAATTATGGAATGGGTCCTCTAGATTTTAGTGAAACCCACCCATGAAATAAGGGAATGCATCCTCTACCTTTGAGTGTCACCCTGTGTGACACCAAGGTGTGTGTCCTCTACCATTGTGGGTAAACCGCATAATGCACTATAGTGTGGGTTCTCTACCTATCTACTAACTGAAATCCCTCGATCGTACTAGAGAATAGGTTTTCTATAAGAGATTGTTCCCACTTGGTCTGTGGATCAGTGGTGAGGTGTGGTTCCTCCTAACTACTTATTCAGATAAACACATGAGATGATGGGAATTGATGATGTACATTTGGAGTTATTGGAATAATCATCAACATTATATGGGATATGATATGGATATACCATTTCTATCTTTTTTGGGTTCCTTTTATAAGAATATATAAATGTGTGTGTGCGTTGTTGGGGGTTTTCACTCTTAATTTGGGTTTATAAGACTACATCTATCATATCTTATATTTCCGCCCTTCTATTTTTGTCAATTCTTATTGGGTATGTATATAATCACCCATTCATAGGATTTACCTTCCCATTTAATTCCTTTTGAATATGAATAATATATCTATGGTTATTTTGACATAAAATTGTGATACTCGTGTACATAGACCCCATATGGTGGTCAGACATAGAGACCATGTGTAAGGATCTCTCAAATTACCTTTATTCCTATTTTTGTCATGTTGGGAATTCATTTCTGGTTGTGTGTATCTCTTTTGCCTTACACATTGAGTTTATACTATCATACTCTAATGTATTTCCTAGAGGTTTTTATATGCATGGTTTTACTCCATATTTTATTGCCTTTTGTTATTCCTCTGCACTATTTCATGGAGATGGTTGAGTGAATGCATACTGGAATATTAAAAATTGGCATGCTATTTTATGTTTTCCCTTCTCAGTGATTTTATGAATCCCTTGGTCTATTGAGGTAGTCTTGGGTTTGATTCATCCTTCCCTTCCTTCATCCAAGTGGGATCTTTTTTGGAGGGTCATTATATAGTGGTGTCAGAGGTGGTTCATCCTTGGGTCGATATATGCACCTACCCATGGTAAGGATTAATTGGGAACTTTGGAAAACAATGTCAGAGTGTTTCGAGTGCGAATTTCAGGCTAGAGAACTCTTTGTTGGTGTGTAAGTCTATGAATCCATTCACTAGGACTATGACTACCTACTCATCGACTTAGCACACTGAGAATTTTTTTAGGGAACTTGGTACATGCATCATAGAGAATTGAGTCCTTTTAATATCCTTATTGATTTTTCTCCCCATATATATATATATACTCATCTTACCATGGTACATATTGATCAATTTTAGGAATCCTCCATAGAGAAATCTATCCAATTTACTAATTTATGATCATGAATATGATCCAAAGAGTGATGATTCCTTTATTCAGTGACTATCTCATAAGGTCTTCCCTCCGAGTGGGTAGGTAGCAGTAACCCACATATCGAGAAACAAATTTTACTAGATAGGAGGAATGAGGTTTCATATAGTCTTAGTTAACTTTTTGAGTTCCAACATTCGAGGATCTATGGTTCTATAGTGATCAAGATGCATAGGAAGTAGAGTATTGGATTGGGTCAGTGATCTGAGTCTTCAGGATCATACATAATCTAGCTAATTAAATGGTTTCACTAGAAGATTGTATTTTCCAAGTAAGAGTATGGAACAAGTGGAGTATAATCATGAAGACAAATTATGAGTCAACACTCTAATGGACGGAAATCCAATAGCTATTTTGTGAGGAGTATTACCCCTCATGATTACACTTAGTTCAAAATTTAGAGCTTTTGGACCTATAGAAGGGTTGTGTGGTGGTTTTTGATTATGTCATGAAGTTCAAAGACTTAACACGGTTCTCCCTCAACATATTGTGAATGGGTACTTCTGGGCATGAAAATTTGAGAAGTGTATCTCCAAATACACCCCTGATAGCGTGGTTCCCCTTTTCATTACCACATATGACAGAGTGTTATAAAGGGAACAGGTGATGGATATCTTCCTTTATATGGGATTCTAGGAAGATAAGGATATAAATGGGAGTCATGGGGATGTGTCTTATGAATCATCTAGGAAGTACTAGTCATTGGGGTCATGGAATAGGATATCTTCTCATGGATAGTTTCGGTCATGTAGACATATAGGATAGGGTTTGTGAAGAGAAACATGTCAACTCAAAGAGTGGTGATGCTATGAATCTGACGGTCCTGGTCACATGGAATGTGATTTACCAACTTGAAAGTTGAGGAAGGAAGGATGGAAATAAATGGATCTTCATGGAAGATGCAACATCGTTATTTGGGATCTCCTCGGCATGGTCAGGGAGGCCTCTAGGGAGGAAGAGTTTGTAGAAGAGTTTGAGTGGATCCAAGAGGAGGAGATGCCAGTGGAAGTAGATATTGTGATCTGATTCCACTGCCACCACCACCAGGAGACTAATTCTTGGCTCAGGGAGCTTGAGGATGGTGCCTTGGGAAACTGCAGGCCATATAGGCTTATGACCTGATAGTTCCTAAGATGATTGAAGTATGATCATTATTTATTAAAAAATTTCAACAGTACATGTAGTTATAGTTTAAATTCAAATTTTCATTAATATATTACTTTTGATATATCTATAGATCCCTATTGATAACTTAGCATATAAATTTTTTTCTAGAGGCTCTAAATGGGTGTGATTGTTTGATACCTATTATCTTCCAGTAGTGCGAGATATCATTTAGTGGATAGATTATTACATGGGACCTATTTTCATAATGATGAAAATATTTCATTTCATCATGGGTATGGACTGATTGTCCTCAGTTTGACCCTAGATCTACTATAATCGTAGGTGGGTAATATTATTTTGGAAAATGGGATGTGATTATACTTTATAGGGGAGAGAGATCTAATGGATGAGTGATTGGGTCTTGTGCGCAGGAGGATATAGACCATCACCCATCATTTTTTGAGTTTCACACTTTATAAAATGGCCTCTTCAGACATCAGGATTTTTTATTCAGTGGAGGACTTTATGAACATATTCAATTAAATAATTTTGAGACTACCTTTAAGGTGTGAGAATAAATTATTTTTTGATTTTTACCTAGGGACTAGGACGATATCTTATGTGGAATATCATATGGCCCTAACTGAGCTCTGGGAGTAGATGGTGAAGTTAGAGGACCTTCAAGATAAGGGTTTCATCAGACTCAGTGTGCCCACTAGGAAGCTTCAATTTTATTTGTGAAAAAGGTGGGTGAGAGAATGAGGATTTGTTTGTATTATCATCTCATGAACCAGGTAATAATAATTGAAAAGTGACCATTTTTGAGGATCAAAGATCTCTCTGATCAGTTATGAGGCATGATTTGGTTCTTGAAGATGAATATCCGGTTTGGCTACCACCGGTTGATGGTTTATGAAGATGATAATTTGAAGATAGAATTTTTTACCACTACAGACACTACTAGTTCCCAATGATACATTTTGATGTGAGGAATTCCCATGTTGTATTTTTGGCATTGATTAACTAGATATTTCAGAAATATTTTGGTTGATTAGTGGTTTTATTCATTTATTACATACTCATCTTATATCCATCAAAGGAGGTGTGTGAAGTGCACTTGAAGATGATCATAGACTTACTTCAGGAGAACAAGCATTATGGTAATATCTCCGAGATCTAGTTCTGGATCCATGGTGTTTACTTTTTTGGGAAATTCATCTCTAATAATGGATTAGATGTGGACACGATGATGATTTATGTAGTTATTTATTTGGAGACACATAAGAGTGTGTCGGAGGTGCATAATATTATTGGCCTAGTAGGGTACCATATAGTGTTTTTGGTATACTTTTCCAGGATTGTAGTCCATTTTAACTACCGTAATATGGAAAGGGATGATTTTAACCCGGAATGAATAATGTCAGAGATCATTTGAGAAGTCAAGGATGAGGTTGACCAATGGTAATGTTTTGAGACTACTAGATGAGGGTGTGACATTTGTATTATATTATGATGAATTTGGAGCTATGCTCAGCTGTGTATTTATTTAGAGTAAGACAACTATGGAATATGGGAAAATTCATTTGATACACCATGAGTATAATTTCATGAATCAAGAACTAAATTTTTCAATGGTAGTCCCCCATCTGAAGATGTTGAGGCACTATCTTTTGGGAGAGAAAATTATTGATTACTTAGACCATCGGAGTATTAGTTATATCTTTATAAAGAGATATCTGAACCTGAGATAGAGGAACTTGTTGGAGTTCCTGTAGGCCTATGACTTTGAGATAGTCTATACTTCTGGAAAGGGGAACATGGTGGTAGATCCCCTTGAAGGAAGTCAAGTTCACACATGGTAGAGGAGGTGTCTGAGTAGTTGGAATCTTTACAGCTAACCCTGGTGGAGGAGAGGGGTAAATATTTTATTCAATCAATCATGTTGACTCCTCTGGTTCTCTAGGGTGGGAGGGAGGCTTAGTTGGGATCCATTTACTATGAATTTATTTGTGACTACAAGACTTCTGGAGATTCTCTAGATGGTTGTTTTGAAGGAGCGGAACACATCATCATTTTATGGGGATAAAAAGTGGTTTTGGTCATGATACGAGAGGAGGTGGTGAGGGAGTTTCACATTTCTCCATTGGCTATACATCCACAACAACTATTTTGGGTTTATTTAGTACTAGCTTTTATCAGTGCTAGAAAAAAGTGTTGATAATGTTTTTCTTTATCAGGACTAAATATTGTGTTGATAAAGGGTAAATTTATCAACTCTAAAGAATGAATTAATTAAATGCACCCTTTAACAACACTTTTTAGTACTGATAATGAGTTCCCTTTATCATCACTTTTTTTGGTTCTAGTAAATTGTTCCATTGTTAGTTTTTTATATGTAGTGCAGATAAAAGTAACCTTTTTTAAAATATTTTCTAGATTTGATAATGGTCACGTTCATGCATGTGAGTCACACTTCAAAATTTCAAACGATCAATTCATTGTTTAAATATGATCTTGGATTATCTCAATGCCAAAATCTTTCTGCAGGATGGTCTCTAGCTTACATGCTTTACACAAACCTATATGAGCATGTGCCTAGACACATGTGCCCACGTGGGCCTTGGTATACCCTATGCATTCCACAGGCTTCTGCACACCCTCTTTTTAGTAGGCCTTCCATGTTGGTCAGGCTAAATGGGTGTCCATTTATTTTGAGGTTCAATTAACTTAATAAAATTTTAATATATTAAATATTAATATAAATATATTCGCTTTTAATATTAATTTGTTTTTGTTCATTTTTTCAAATTAAATTGTGACTTTGTATAAAAAAATATATTGAGATATATATAAATATATTGGTATATATATATATATACTAAATATTGATATATATAAAAATATTGGTTGATATATATAAATATATATTGATATATATGAACTATTTATATATATTAATATTTAAAATATTAATATATATACATATTAATTTTTATTCATTTAATATTCTTTAAACTTTATTTATTTTATATATTTATTCATATTAAATTTTAATTAAGTTATTTTATAATATATAAATGAATATAATTATTTGAATATATATTTATATTTATTTTAAAGATTTTAAAATCTATGTATATGTATAACTGTATTATGTATGTGTATGTGTGTATATGTGTGTATGTATGTGTGTGTATAGATTTTATGTGTGTATATATTTATGTTTGTCACGTAGACATGTATGTGTGTTCGGCAAGCAATTTGTTGATTTAATATTACTTATTTTTTTTAAATTTTTTATATATTTTTAGTATTTTCTATAGTTATTCATTTTTAATATTTATTAATTTTTAATATAAATTTATTATAGTTATTATATGTGTGTGTCCAATTTAATTTAAATAAATTTAATTTGTTTATTTATATATAGTTAATATATTTTATTTTTAATAATTTTGTTATTTATATAATTAATGTCATCTATATATTAATTTTTATTTATTTTTTATGTTTCTAAATTCACGTAAATGATACCGATTCACTTTTTAATATTTTTTGTAATTTATTTTATTTTATTTACTTATTTGTTATTATATATTCATTAATAATATTAAAAATACATTTAATCATTTTTTAATATTTATTTATACATATATTTATTTACTAAACATGTAATATTCTCAATAAGTTCATAATTTATATGAATAATATTTATTCTTTTTTGTTTATTAATTTTTAACATTTGAAATATTTTTAAAATTTATATAATTAATCCATTTAATTGATTTTTAATATTTTTTAAATTTAAATTTTTAATTTTAAAAATATTGATATATATATATTTTTTTTAAATAGTATTTATTAATTTATAAATAAATATTTATATATATTTAAATAATTATACAATTATAATAATTATATTTGATTAGTAAATATATTTATGAAATTTATAATTATATAAATATTTTTATTTATAAATAAATAAATATGTTTTTAAATAATTATAAAATTTAAATAAATATATTTAAATAATATATAAATTTATTATATTTATAATTGTGTATATATATATATATTTATATATATTAGCAGTTTGGGGTTACAATTGCATTCAAACACACACAAGTGGATGATGAGACATAAAAACAACTGAAAATATCGAGGAGAGACTGTCATCTGAGTGGTAGGATATGTGGTTGATCTGATGGATGAATAATCTTTTCCAGTTTCCTGGGTAGCTGCTTGATTTTCTCTTTGTGGTGGTGGTTTGTCACTAGCTTTCATTTTCTATCTCCCTAGGTAATTTGTGTTTATTTTATTTTCAAGAAATATTGGGATCATGGGCTATAACCCATGGTTGATTTCGTCTTGGCTATTGTTATAAAGAAAACAATATATATAAAGAATTATAAGTTTGTAATAAATATATTTAAATAATAAATATATTTACTTATTATTATATTTAAAAATACATATTTTTAATTTAGTAAATATTTATTTATAATTATATACATTTATTTTTTAATTATATTATTAAAATTAGTTATTAACTATGATTTTTTATTGTTGATAATGATATATTTATAAGAATTTTTTTAGTTCTCATAAAACTACTCTTTATCAGTGTTTTTTTAAAGTACTGATAAAATCCATCACGATCTTTTAAATTGAACCCGAATAGAGTCCTCCTTGCTAGCGATGTTTATCATCTTTTGGAGCCAAATCACTACCATCTCTCTTCCTTGGTCTTCTCAAATAAATTGATCCTCTTAAAATATATGGTATGTGATTATTTTCACTTCTCTTTTATCATGATCCTTTAACTTTCTCTCTCTAATTTATTTTATTGACACCTGAAAATCCATTTCTCACCACCTGGCCCTACCGAAATCTGACCACACAATCCACCTCGTCGAACTCATCCCATATAAGAGAGTGTATCACATACCCTACCATCGGTGTAGTGAGCCCAAAAAAATTCCATATGTAGTGTTTTAATCTCCTGCCTATACTACAACCACCCCACCAATTACTAGTTGTTTCAGTCAACTACCATTATTGAAAATACACATGTAATAGTTGTCATAGTTTTTGTGTATTTTTTGGTTTTGGGTTTATCCATGATGTCTAGTATGAGTGGGGCACATTGGACTTGTTAAGAAAGCCACAATGATAGGTCTAAGAAAAGTGACTTTCTAATAAACAGGGGTGGTTCCCCTATCACTAGAAATTGGATTATCTAAATTCTTCCCTCTTGAACATGTTATAGGTTTTACATTTGATTATTTTAAAACATTACATACCCCTTATCATTATTTAGTGCATTCATTGATGGTTTTTTTGATAATTTAATATATTGTAACATTTTTTGATGTATTTTGATAGGGTTTCTTTATTTATTCAAAGATATTCATGGTGATTGATTGATTTATTAATTAATATATAGAATGATCTATCTACATGAATAAAATTAATGAATTATATTATAAGAATTGTTTTTAAATTTCTAAATTTAAACTTTTATATTAATGTGTTTTTTAAAATAATCAAAAGAATAATATTATCAATATTTAAAATAAAATGAGAATTTTTAATGATTCCTTTTAAATTTTATGATATCAAATAATGCAATTTCCACATTATTATGAATGTGTTATGATACAATTAATGTCTTTAAATTTTATTTAAAATAAAAAAAAATCATGTTTTAGTGTTTTAGTATTTTTAAATATGATAATATTGGGTTAAGATAGCATATATAATATTTATTTTAGAAACATGAGGTTTTAAATAGAATAAAATGAAACTTATTTTATTATTATCTATTTTTGATATTCCAAAAAGGTCATTATGTACACTAAATTAATTAGATTATTCTCATTTATATTTTAGACAAGAAATTTATCAATTTAAATATCTGTAAAAAATATGATAACCTTGATTAAAATTTTAGCTACAGTGGTAGCCTAACTAGTTAGGGTATATTACTTCATTTTTCTGTTTGTGCATATCATTTATAATTATATTTTTTGTAATTAGTTTAAAACTGTTTGTTACAAGTAATTATTATAGTTTTATGGTTTCAATTTAATTTTGTTGGTTTCATTGTATATGGTGTACTTTTAATTAAATTATCTTTAAATAGATAATAAATTATATCATTTCAAAAAAATTATTTCAATTGATTTACATGGATTTAAATTATTTTGTTATTTAGTATCTACTAATTGAATGTATGCATTTCAATTAAATGTATTCAGTTGAAAAAATATGCATTGGAATTAAAAATCAATTTTTTTCTTTTCATTTATTATAATGATTAATGTTTTAATCCCAACAATATGGTAATATTACTTATGATTTTTTTATAAAACTTTTGAGTGGTATTTATTTTTAATAAAATGGATTTTGTATTAATGATTGTTTTCTTTAGGGATGTGTTTGAGAATAGAGGATTTATAAAAAAAATATATCCTAAAAAATCTCGGGAAAACGGTTTTTCATATACTATAATGTGTTCTTCATGGATGAGAATTACATTAATAATATTGAATCCATAATTTTTGTATTAAATTGTTTTGGATCAATTATAATTGAAATGTTTAAGTGATTCTCACGTATCTTATTTTAAATTTTTATGTGTTTGATTAGTGTATAATTATATTTTTCATGTATATATCTATGTTTTATGACTTCTATGTATAGTGATTATAAAAACTATTATTTTTATGTATAAATGATACATAAAATCATTTTTAAAAAATTCTTATCTTGAAAATAAATCCTTTAAAGAAAGTCTTGAAGTTAGTTGTTGCATGAATTAAATTATAAATTAGATTTTTAATGTGAGGAAAAGTAATTATTATTGAATAAAGTTAATTTTATTGTTTATTAAACTGATTAATATTTTCATATATATATATATATATATATTTACCTAGTGAGATATTTTAATGAGTTCTGAAGTGACTATATATTAAATTTACGGCTGATTTTCTTGATTGAGTTAGTAGATGTTTTAAAAAAACCATTTTATGATATTATAATTTTAAAATCTATTTATCGTGTGTTAAATAGTTGTATTTTTATTTTTTTTAGTTATATGAATATGGTTTTGGTTGAGAATTTTTATTTGGGTGATGATTTCAATAATGTATGATGTAGATTTGAGTTAGAATGTTCTTAGGTTATTGAATTTAGTATGGAATCTATTATATAAAATTAGTTAAGCTATTTTTGAAATGTATTGATTGGTTTACGTGTCATATGGAATTAAAAATAAAAATTCTTGTTTGGGCCATATTTTATATGCTTAAATAGGAATAATGGGTATGGGTTTGATTTAATTTTCTTATTAATTATGAAAATGGAATATTTAGTAATTGAATTTCCATAAAATTTCCCATGTTTTCTAAAGATAAAAGTGATAGAATGAGTAAAACTCATTTAATAATATTTCAAGAGGCTAACTCACACCTATGATAGTTTGGGATTATTATATAAAGTAACCAAGGAAATTTTAAAGTTTGAATTATGAAATATGAGCATCAAATAGGTATTTTTAATGGATGCAGGGTTTGCTGGAAAAAAATTCATGTCCAGTTTATATTATTTATTTTGATTAAGAAATGTAAAAGCAATTATTATTATTTTAATCTATTGCGTATAATTAGGAATTGTTTTACAGTCACCGATAAAAAGTTCTTATTTAAAACACATTATTTATTATAATATCCCCTAACCATACATGTGGTATGGATTTTATTAATAATGAGTATAAACTTTTTTATATTCCTATGAAGGTTATGACTATAATATTTGGGTGTATATTATAGTGAAACATGTCATATTTAGAGGTTGAGTTATAATGTTTTGGATCTTAATATGTGGAATCTATCCTAACTGATTCTTTTGAATATTTTTTTAATAGAATGTTTTTGTGGTGTTGTTAAGGAAATTGAATAGGGATTTTGGACAGTATAGGATATGTGAAATATACTAAATATTGATAACTCTACAATTTTTTAAATAGGGATTCATTAGTGTGTTATAGTACAAATATATTTATTTATATTCTTATAATATAGGGTCTATAATAATCAACAGAAAAAGAGAGAAACATAGAGTTCAAATTTAATTTTTTCTTCAATAATAGTTTCATCCATTTCTTTCAGAAAACTTTATGAGCCTTGAACATATGTCAAAATATAAGGATTAAATGACCTTGGATATTTAGTGGGAATATATTTTTACACAAATATATAATTCTAGGTCATAATTAAATGAAAATAAAAAATAATAATTTCCAAGGTAATTATTTGAACCAATAATAAATAATTTTTTACCAATATATTCATTACCACATTTTTCCCACACAACATGAAATAATGGAAATTTAATAACAACCATATGTTTACCCTATGTTTCTTCTTTTCATGTCACCCAAGTATAAAATGATAAATGATCAAGAATCATAATCGATAACAATAAAATATTGGGTTCCCATTATTATACTAGAGTGGACTGAAGGTCCGCGTAATACATTCGTCTACAGGCCTAGTAAGGGTTCCACCGAATCCCTTGAAAGGTGGATTATCAAAAATCAATAAAACATAAATGCCTTCAGGAAATTGGAGGATAACCCCCCTTTCATGGGATGATGGGGAACCCTTACAGGGCCCGTAGGCTTATAGATTACATGGCCCATAGGCTTAAGAGACATTATATGACCTGAAGGTCTTAGGGAAATAAACCAGACTATAACGATAAGTAACTACCCCTCCCCAACATCTGTATCATGATGATATCTCTCCACCTTTGCAAGGCCATCTTTCTAAGTTTCCCATGTAAGAACAGGCTGGCCCCGATGGTGTAGCTTTACCCTATCATTCTTCCAAATCCATTGGTTCTACTATGGTGAGTGCACCTGCTCTAAATCCTCCTATGTGGATGCTTCTTTTTTAAAGTGTCTGTCTAGGGAAACTGCACTGATCCTATGGTCTGAAGACCTTGAGGTGGCCTAAAGGCCTTGAGGTGGCCCAGAGGCCTTAAAGGTGGCCCAAAAGCCTTACTGACCCAAAGTCATGGGTGGCTCAAAGGAATTAAGGACTCCAAGCCCAAACCAGTGGCCCAAGGTGAATTATTTCAGATGATACAGTGCCGAAGAATACCTGCTATAGTAACTACTATAGTACCCACACAATACTACTACATGGCATTATATAGTACCTACTATAGTATTTCTATAACACCTTCTATACTACCTACTACAGTACTTCTACTTTACCCCCGAAATTATTCCTCTGCCTGGTTTTGAACCTAGGTCTCATGGATGCACTTAGAGAGACCTCACTAACTGGGCTGAGGTTCATGTTGAACTTTCCATTATTATAATTATCTATAACTTTATCCTTTTATTGTTAATATGTTATCGGTATTTATTTATTTTTTGGGAAAAATGATTATTTTGTGAACCTAATAGAATGGAAAAGAAATGAATATGGTGTCACATTAATTGTATAATAATATAATATGGAGATTGAGTTAAAGAATACATCATGTTTGTAATAGAGCATCCAAACTACCCTTCTAAAATATGTTTTACATGTTTACATTATTTTTATTCAAGAAACATTAGTCTGGAAGAGTTGAAAAAACATTTATTTTGTATTAAACAAGATTCTTTCTATAAATGTTGGACTAAACATGGGAAAAAAATTAATGTTGACACCAATTTGGGTGATACTTTGGTTTATGTATCATTTGATATTAATACTAGTGTAACCGATAATGGATAATGTATAGACGAAATGATAATGGAAATTGAATATAACCTTTATTATTTTCAAATTTTGTCTGAGAAGACAAATATTTGTTCTAAGAAAACATTTTTTATCAATTGTAATAAATGAAAAACATTTTTAGTTTTATTGAAATTATTTAATCTGAAAGCTGGTTTCATATGGAGCGACATTAACTTTGCAATACTACTTGTTCTCTTAAATGATATGCTACTAGAATAAAATGAACTACCTTTTTGAACATGTGATTCTAAAAGAATACTAAATTTATTAGGAATAATATTAAAAAGATATATTTTTGTATAGATGATTTTATATTGTTTCTCAAGGACCATGGATCATTCATAACACTCCCTAGGTGTGTCTCAAATAAATAAAAAATAACGAATAAAGTTCTTCAAAAGTTTTATGGTACATTACAATCATTCTAGGGTTTAGAATACAATATGGATATCAGGAAACTATGAGATAATTAACATATCATGTTGATAGAAGAATTAATTTTTGGAAACCATGTCATCCATAAAACTCTCCTCATTATAATAAAATTAATTATGAGTATCCCAAATTTTTGAATGAGCCAAGATACATTCATCTTGAATTATCTATACATAGAAGAAATCATTTTTGTGTACAGAGTATCAATCACAATACATGACCATTTTTGTTGGTAAATTATAATTTTCTTCTACATTTATTCATGAATCATGAATAAATTATGTTTTCCTTCTTATATATGGATCAAAACAACTTGGTAATGATATTGATGTCTATTTGGATCTATTTATAAAGATCTAAAATTGATGTGGGATAAAAGTGTTACAATGTATGATACTTATAGAATTAAATAAATCACATTTAGGGTCATGTTTTATGGGATAATAAATGACTTTATTACTTATAAAAATGTATTAGACTATAATATTTACGGAATTTTGGGGTGTGCCATTTTTGAAGAATGAAAAAAATTAGTTCATTTTAACCATTCCTTGAAGACTATGTTTCTAAGAAATTATAATTGTTTACATTGACACAATAAATATAGATCCTAGATGACAACATTTCATGGGAATACCGAACAATTTACATCACTGTCTTCACTAATAGGTGATTAAATATTCAATAGAGTAAAATATGTTGAAACTATTTTTAGTAAAACATTTTTGGAAAACCTTATAAAACCTGGTTAAAAAAAGAGATCCATTTTCATTGAATTATAATACTAGAATTTTTTGTAAATTGCACTTTTTTATTGATGTCAGGCATATAGAAAAAAATGCATCTGATCGTGTTATTGGAACATTACTAAATTTTCATGAAGAAATGGTGTCTTTATGGTTTGGTTGGAAATGATTTACATAGGGAGAAGAGAATATTTGGAATCAATGAAAGGTAAAAGTCAAAATTTTCTTCCTCCAACAACTTACACTCTATCCAGATAAAAAATTGAAAATTTTCATTTTCTTTAATGGTTTTAAAGTTTCAAAGGGGTATTCTTAAAATATCAATAATGTCATGCCAATGACTATTTTTATGATATTGGGTCTAAAATATTAAAATTTTCATTTTTTGATGTAATATTCCATTCTCATCTCTTTATGTTGCATTATACCTTAAAATGTACAAAATAAATTAACTTGAACTTTCTTGTTTTTTAAATCCATATGTAGTAAAGTTATAGGCCCAGTGAAGATGGATATCCTGAATAAGGAGTTGTCATTCATATTATACGAATTATTGATTTTATTCACACTATCATTATTTGATATAATGTTCCACCTGATGGTTGAATTAGTTATAGAGGTTCAAATATGTGGTTTTTTTCATTATTAATTGATGTACCCCATTGAATGATATATGAATATTTTTAAAGGGCACATCTTTAATTGAAGTCAACTAGAAGGTTTTATTGAAAAATGATATATTATTGAAGAAGATTTTGAATTTTTTACTTATTACTAATCAGATTTTCATAAAACTAATCTCTTAAAGTCTCGTCATAATGGATTCTTTATAGGTGAAGATATTTCCATAATAGATGTTTCCATAATTACCATCACGAAGCGAGACAAACATCACCATTAAATTTTACATAATATTGAAGATATTGATCCTTATGTTGAAGCCTAAAAATTAAATCTTATATATTTGAATCCATAATAGGATGAAGAATTAAATTAAAATTCCCTTTAATCAATAGTTTATTGGATGGTTATGAGATCATATTTATAAGGATTAATTAGAAAATATGAATTCAATTCCCAAAAAAACTCTATGGATATCATAGGAAACAAATGAATGTTATATCTTTCACTAGTTTTATAATAAATGATTATATTTTCTATTAAAAATCTCTCGATAACCATAGTAAGATAAAAAATAGTGGAGTTATGATTACTGTATAAGTGATTCACAAACATGATTCTAAGGATAGAAATTTAATTTTTTTTTAATATTTCATATTTTGACATCATTGGATAGATATATGAGTTGGATTATACAACATTTCAAGTGATTATTTTCTATTTCAAATGGGTTTATGACGTGATACAAATGATAGTTGAGGAACTGGGCTTCATGAAGGTGAGTTTTAGCATGGAAGGGTAAAAGGATAATCCATTCATAATGGTATCAGAACTTGTGTAATAATTTTATGTCTTAGATATAACAAATAAGAATTGACCAACTGTCTTATTGGTGGATAAAGAAACATTAAGTTTATATGAATTTTCAATCAACGATGAACCTTTCATTGGGATATCAAAATCATCTAATGGAGGTCCCAATGAAATAAATTTAATGTGGATTAGGGCGGAACACAAAGAGGGGATTTGGATTCTTGATAGAGGAACCAATTCCCGTAAATAGTTAAATAAAACAAAGGGTGTTCAATGGGATGGTTAAATTATTTTTTAATATACTATTCTTTTACTCATAATATTATGTGTTCTCTACTATATTAAAAAAATCTAAATTTAATTTTTGACTACTCATGTAAAAAATGACTTCTGCACATATTGATGTTACCAACCTTGATGAAGAATGGGTAGTTGATGGTGAAAATTCATAATTTTTAGGTGATCAACAAAATGTTGATGAAAATAATAATAATAATGCATCATCGATTTTGTACTAATATTATCAAGGACAGAGGAAAGGTTATAAAATTTTAGGTTGGTAAAAATCATTGTAGCCGTCCTTTTGACCCCAATAATTCAATATTCATTAGTTATATTGGGGTCATAATGATAATGATTGTGAAAATTTATCTAGATCCATGGAACCATGTCCAACCTATAATAAAGAAAAACCTTTGGGAAGATATTATGGTATTGATGCAATATAATTTCTATATTTTACTAAATAATTATATAATGAAACAATTAATTAATTTTCATTATACTTTGTAATGTTCATTCATTATAGATTATTTCTATAAAGAAATATTTCATAATAAAAGCTGTAAAATACCATATATTCTTCAGGAATCTTCTGAACATGTTTCATTTTTTTGGATATTGAGGGTAATGTAAATCCCCACATAGTTGTTTTTGATGTACACATTATAAATTAAAAAACATGGAATGATTTCATCAGTCATTTAAATTAGAAATTATTTTAGGTGAATTGTAGTCAATAATATATTATATGATATTATTTATTTTATACAATTTGATTCAAAAAATTTAATTTATGAAATAGAAAAACGAATGTAGAAAAAACACTGTGCATCAAAACTAATATACCCCTCTCATTAAGTAAGGATGAGGTACACTTCACTAAAGAATAAAATGGTATATATTTTAAATAATCAAAAAAAATATTATGTGATATTAGACAACATATTTCCTTTTTCGTATTCTTATTGATGAATCAAAATATGAATATACTTCTATCCCATTTTATGTGCTATGAAAGGGGCCTTTGTAAATATGGATGGGAAAACTAGTTCATGAAAACAAAAAAGAAGTATGATAAACATGAATATGAATAACATAATAGTAATTTATTTTTCTTTCTAATAGTATTATATAAAAATAATTATTTATGTTCATTTTTTTTGGTATATTTTAGACACAATAATCAATTGTGACCGTACCATAAGAAAAAATACTTTCAATAGATTTGAAGTGGTTTGAACAATATGGTCGCATTAGAGGTGAAGTTTTGGATTGTCTCCAAAAACATATTTCAAGATGGAAAAACTGTAATAAGATACAAATTAGATAATGGAGGTACTATAGGTGAAAATTTCTTCTTTGTGAGATATTATTATCTAGTCTAGTTTAGAATACCAATATATGTCAAAGAACCAAATTGAATTGACTGTGGAATAAATATCAGAACATGAAAAACCAAATTACCCTAGTAGCTTTTAGGATACTCATTCCCATCAACCGCATACATTACTTGTGGAAATCAATTCTGAAATTACTATTTCTTTTAAATGGGAATAAAAAAATTCCAATTACATTATATTACTAAAATAATGTAGGATGAATTTTTATATGATTTATAACTATCAACACCCCTGGACTGAATTTTTTTTTAGGTATTCTGTATCTCGAGAGACATGATAAATAATAAATAACATCCAAAATATCACATGATAGTGGGTATTGAAGTAGCTTAAGAGTTGATAATTGAGTTTCTTATTCCACTTGATGATTTAGACATTACAATGGTCAAGGATTCTTTTATAAATTTCATTGCATGAAATTCTAATCTTATAATGATACATGAGGTATGTCATCAATGAATTTTTTCAAATGAAAACCATTAATAATTTATGAAAAAGGTATATAGTGGGGCATGGTAATAAAAATGGATTAATTAATGGGGAAATGATGTATGGATCAATAAAATCTAGTGAATCGACCAAGAAAACAAAAAGGCCTTTAGGGTGTATCTTCTTCCTACCAGTTCCCCTACTATGTATATTATTATTACAACTTAATGAAGACACCACATTCGAAGATAGAGATGTATCTTACATTCCATATAAAGAGGAAATATTTGGAACTATTATTATAGACTTTTTTGGTCTTTATATTATAAAATAGATTCTCAAGTTTGAATGGAATGGAGTCTCAATATTGAATACATCTATAAGGTAAATGTTCCTAATATGACTTTCCATAAAATGATCTAATATGATCATTGATGTTAATACCAATTCATATTTTTATAGTGGTTTATATTACTACTATATAAAGGGAAAATCCTATAAAGCATGAATTGGATTAATTAATCCTTATATCATCTCTACGTATGAAATTTCATTGGAGTTAAAATAAATTGATAATAAAAAACATGATCTAAATGGGATGATTGAGAAGAAAAAACAAACCATAGACTCTTTTTAATACCTACAATTCAAGGGGTTAGACTCTACAGTTTAATCATATAAAATATATTTTTGTTTTTTTTCATTACTTTTTTGTTTTTTGGAATAATTGGATGTTGATTGGAATAAATTTAGATTCCCAAAATATAATTTTTGGATAAAATTCATAAACTTCTTTAAAATTGACCACAGATGATGTCTATTGTGAATTGTTAGTGAATCAAAATCAAAATTTTATTGATAAAAATAAAATACATGTTTTAAAAATAATTATTTTATAATATGGTGATATGTAAATATAGGATATATCATGGTAGGAGGTCAGTGAAAAAAAATTAAATGCTTTTGGCTTACTTAAAATGGAAACTGATTAAGGTATATATAGAAAGACTAAGAAATCCAAACATATTTCAAAAAAATTACTTATTTTCATCAGTGTTTCTTCTATGTTAGAAGAAATATAACAATAATGATTGTGGAGATTATATTTAAAGATTTATGAAAGATATAATATACCATCAAAATACATTCATCCCAAAATAAGTAATTTCCAATGGTAATTATAATTTGAATAAAAATATTTCTTAATTATTTGTATTTATATATATTTTAGTACCACCAAGATTTTAAAAAACTTGTATACTTTGAAGAAGAAGTAAATTTTTTAGAGTTGAGCTGGAAACATATGTGGTTTCAGAATATTTACCGACATAAAACATAGGGGATTACCTATTATGTTTGTAATGTAGAATGGAATTTGAGATAGGTTGATGATAACAGTCACCTTGAGCATGAACAGGGTGTGCAGGATGGTTATCAGGAGGTGGAGATCACTAGTAAATGGTGGGATATATCTGATAGTGAAAAGGAGAATGTTGGTGGTAGGGTGAGGAGCTCTTATAGTGACATTGTTCAGGGTGGAAGAAGGTTGTATCAGGGAAAGAATAAGTTATGACTGCTCCACCAAGATGAAGGAAAACGAAGGACTATTCACATTTTCCGCAGCCGATGCCAACTAGGTCCTCTGTAATCAAAGGAAAAGGTATGCAATCTTCTGAGGAGTACCTATATTTGGGGAAGTTAAATGTCAAAAGGAAGTATGTTAAGGCACGAAAGCAGTATGAAATATCTGATTGGGAGGTATCCACTGAGGATGAAGCAACCGGGCATGGGTATGGATATGAATATGTTTTTTATGATATGTAGCTATTTTTTATTGATTGTGTTGCTTACTTTCTATACTTTTTATTTATCCTTAATAAAGGGATGGAGAATTTGTCTCTGACTAAGCTTTCAGGTAGAATGGAATATGACTATAGAAATATTTTTGGGGTGTGAATAATTAGTATCAGAATTATTATATATTATTTTTGATATGTGTTTTTTGATAAGCATAATGGAGGAAATTGATTTTTCATAAATTTATGGACCGAATACATTGTGTTAAAATGTATACAAATATCATAATGATGTGACTTTTTATTTCTTATTTAGTTAATTTTCCCACCATTTTATCTATATTTATTTTTAATTTCCTTATCATTTTTATTTTACACTATTTTTTAAATTCACATATTATTTCAAAACACATGCAACATTCTCAAAACCAGAAAAACACATTCGTATTGTTTTCGTAACTTAGTAAAACGATCAATAATTCATTTTTGACATGTAATAATTTTCCACACATAAATACAACACTCAATGTGGTCATTATTTATTTAAGTGAATTATTTCAATAAATAAGTTCCATATTTGTTTGAAACACATTTCACATAGCTAAAACAAAGTAAATGATCTCAGATTGTTTTCAAAAGACAGGACAACAATCCATTATTCATTTTCCATGTGTAAGAATTTACTAAACACCAATCCGACACACGATGTGTTTTTTTATTACACAAAGTACATGATTGCTATATAAAAGTGTCATTTTAGATAAATACGCACATCACGTAGCCAAAATTGAGGAAATTAGCTTTGTATTATTTTCAAACAATAGGGAAAACAATCCATATTTCATTTTTCAGATATAGGAATTGAATGCACATTAATATGAAACTTGACATGGTCAGTATGAATCTAAGTACATGTTTTCAATACAATGTTTTATTTTAGTTTAAAACACACTTGCAATAGAAAAACCCAATAAAATAAGATTTCATTGTTTTTAAACACTAGGAAAACAGTCTATAGATAAATTTTGACTTACAATAATCAAGCATACATCCATCCAAGACACCATGTGACTCATATGACTCAAAGTGCATGTTTTCAATAAAAGGGCTCTATTTTAGTATAAAAAATGTCTTACATCACCAAAATATTGAAAATAAGCAGGAATTATTTTTAGACATTAGGAAAATGATACATAATACATTTTTCACTAATTGGAATTAACCACATGCCAATCCAACACATGTTGTGGTCGATATGACTCAAAACATGTGTCTTCAATATAAAAGTGTCATTTTAGTATAAATGATATGACATATGAAAATCCAAAAGAAAGGATATCTGATTAATTTAAAACTTAAGCAGAATGGTTTATAATTCATTTGTGACATGTAGAAATCAACCACACATCACTCAGTTACCCGATATGGTCGATTTGACTTGAAGTATAAACCCAGATCTCATTTTCAAGAATGGATCATGATTTTTGATTGTTTTTGAAAAAAAGGAAGAATTGGGAATTTTCTAAGTACACGTTGTATACTTAGGATTACACGTCATGCACCTGGGTACCGTGTAAAGTCGTATACTATCCATGTAACGGTTGAGTATATGGTCATATAGGTGACATGGCAGACCACCTAAATCGGGGGCTGGTTGAGGCTAGTATACGATGTGTACATTAAATGAACACGCTTTGTACTTTTCTATTTTATTTGATATATCAGTGTAGGGTCATGTCTCACATCCAGAAACACCTTCTTCTTCCCTCAGTTCGTACAAGAGGGTGACATAACACTGAATAACTTCGAACAATTCCCGATTATTTGTCTAACCTCTGATTGAGACATTTTCGGGTGCGTTGGATTCCCACCGATGAGTTATATCTTTCCCTAGAGCCTCTCTTCATGATTTCTCCTCTCTCATGGGTTATTCAATGTTGAACGATTTTACCCTTTTTTTAAATCCATGCCATTCTTGGCTGATTGAAGGGTCGACGTTCAAGATTGTTGATCATACGATATCAAGGTAGGTGTTTTGTGCCTTTCGTTGATTCTACTCTCACATCTAGAAACACCTTCTTCTCCCCTCAGTTCATACAAGAGAGTGACATAACACTGAATAACTTCAAGCAATTCCTGATTATTTGTCTGACCTCTGATTGAGACACTGTCGGGTGCATTGGATTCCCACCGATGAGTTATATCTTTCCCTAGATCCTCTCTTCATGATTTATCCTCTCTCATGGGTTATTCAATGGTGAACGATTTTACCCTTTTTTTAAATCCACGCCATTCTAGGCTGATTGAAGGGTCAACATTCAAGATTGTTGATCGTACGATATCAAGGTAGGTGTTTTGTGCCTTTCGTTGAACCTATTTGGATTATATATGCTTAAAGTGTTGAATACCCATGTTTACAGTATTGCATATTTTGGAATTTAATCCTGTTTAACACCTTCTATGGGTTTTTTGATTGAGAAAGGGTAATTGATAATGTATATGGTTTTATACCTTGTTATGGGACACCCCATGGGTGCATTCCCTTGATTGTTTATTTAAGACTTTTTGGTCTTGAATGCCTGTTAGGATTACATTGTTTTCCATGCCTCGTGTTGTTATGATGGAGTTACTAATTATATGAGATTCATGTGATTCAAATTGTGAAAGTTTGACCTAGTGGAATTTGACTATGAGAGCTTCCTGAGGTAGGGTTAGTTATGTTTGAAGTGTTGTTATGTTGTCACAGAGGTATTGACAGTGAGAGCTATCGGGTGGTCATGGAACAGAGGGGTTAGACTATGAGAGCTACATAGAGGGTCATTATTAAATGAATTTTGGACTCTAGGACATTGATTGTGAGAGATTCTAGGTGGTCATTATAGGTTATTGATGTTATTCAGACTAAGGGGGTATTGAACATGAGAGCTTCCCAAGTGGTTGTTGTAAATGATTAGTGTTATATGTGACCAAAGGGGTTAGACTGTGTGAGATTTACTAGAGGGTTATTATTTATTTATTTGATGATATGTTAAACCATAGGGTTTAGATTATTATAACTTTCCCAGAGGGTTGCTTTTGAATGATTAAATGGTAGTGATGAGTCTGCCAAGCCAAATCACATGCTTGGACTCAGAGTTACTTGGTAGTTTAGATGGTCTTTTGATATATCTGTTGCTACTATTATACAGGGGATACCGAGCTCAAGATAGATCCCAATGATTACAGGATTCAATTTATTGATGAAACATTGTAAATGAATATAATTGAAAACTATAGGATTGGTTACTTTTGAGTAGTTCCTAGTTTATTGCTTCATTTCTGTATATTATCAGACATATATATTCATTGATTGTTAGGCACATATATTTTGGTGGTTTCATACTGGGACTCATCTCACATCTTATCCGGGTCATGCTTTTAGAGAGAGATAGATTATATGGTTGTAGGTATAGATAAGGGCAGGCACCCTTCTTCATCATGTACTTAATTGTTGTTGGAGTTGGAGAGCATGGGACCAAACCGAGGATTGAGATGCTATTAGAGTTTACTGCATTTCTCTACTTTTGTTTCAGTATTGTATTTACAGTATTGTGACTTGTTTGGATGCTTTCCTAGATATGTGTGACTTGCATCATTTATATATTCTCGAGTTGGTATATTACTATCAGTCTTCAACATTTTACATATATTGTATGGTATTACAGCTTCCACGTTTGTTAACTATTTGGGATTCTTCAATGTAAACTCTACCAATGGGGCATAGTTTTCCCATTATCATACCTTGTCTCTCACTTCTAGTCGGCAGCCTCTGGCGTTTCACAAAATGTTCTTGAGGTCATGTGACCAACCGGGTACGGGAAACCTTTGGGTGGTACCTAGAACCGGGACTTTATAAAGTGGTATTATCTGATTTCTTTTCTACTTTGCCTTACTATTTGAATCCTATAGACTAGTATAGGAAGGAATGGGTAGTTGGTGAAAATTTGTGCCTAGGAGTAGCTAACCTGTGTACAGGGAAAATCCAAGTTACCTCAAATATTGCAATTTTTCTAGTTTTTCAATCGTTGTAGTTGATATGATTTTATTATTAGGAGACACAATTGTTTTGTTCTATTATTATTGATTTCATTATGGTTCTATTTCTATTACATCTTGATGAGATGTGGGTATTCCATATCATTCATCATATAGAAACTTGCTTGAGATCACATTCCATGCATTATTTTCATGCCGTTTAGGATGCATTACTTGTTTCATGCTATTGTGATAGATGTTGTGCTAGATATGCATGTTTTTGTGATTGATGCCATGATAGAATAACTTCTATTTATAGAGGTAATTGGAATACATAAAGTATCATATGGATGGATGCCAAACTTTGGTCCTTGGGGTGTTATGGGCCCGCCTAGATAGGAATTTGGTGGAACATGTTTGAACTTTAATTGATTTTTGTAAAGTAATGTTGTGAAAATGGATGAAAAAATTTGATTCGTAGGGAGAATGGGCTCCCAAGGTTGGAAATTGTCATTCCTTGGACAAAAATGTGTAGTTTTAAAGGTTTATGGAGAAGATACAGAGGCCTACTATCCGAAAACCCATACAACACGACATGTGACGGTATAAACACATTCCATGTGTTCTTCTGTTATGAGGAAACCAATTTTTTTAAGTACACACCATGTACCATATGTACACACTGTGTAGTATTTTACCATGTTACTGACAATGTGGGTAGAGACACATGGTTGAAAAAAGTTTGGTAGAACACACTGTGTACTGGGAGTACACGCCGTGTAGTCTTTTACCGTACGAATAACTATGTGGGCAGAGACACATGGTTGATAAAACTTGGTAGAACATGCGATGTACTAGGAGTACACATTGTACCTTAAGATACCATGTATCTAGCTGTGTGGATAACAACATGAGTGTATGAAACATAAGATATACATGCTTTTTATAGTTTATACATTTAGTGTAGATATCGACCGTGTATCCGTCCATGATACTAATGACATAGGTGGATATAACTTTTTTTGTACATGTCATGTCTATAGTGTGCACATCGTGTAGTGTTACACCAGTAGAAACCATGTGGTTCCATCCATTTGGTGAAAAAAATCAGGATGTTGAAGTATTGTTAAGGACATACCGTGTAGATCAAGTACACCCTATTTAGTTTTCCGTAGACAGAACCCATATGAGTCTGGCTATGTAGACACACATGGCTAGAAGAGGGGACTTGAGTACACACCGTGTTCCGGGATGGAATATTGTGTAGCTATGATTTTTACATTCATCAGAATGAGGTAGTAAATTTGTATGAAAGAGTGTAAGTGTACATGTCATGTATGAGTTCTACATGTCGTGTAGTCATCTTTTGTACCCTTTGAGGGTATGTTCCTATTTTATCCCCCGATGTTAGTTTTGGACCCATGAGTAGTCCTTCCTAAGTAGTTTTTTTTGTAGATCATGATGGTGGGACCTTTATAGTGTTTTGAGGACTCATAATATTTGTTTTGTTGTATCTTTTTGAAATTAATAGGTTCTTCCTCCAGTTATGTTTTCAGTTGTCTCCTAGGAGTGAGACCAGTGCGTAGATGATCAGTTGTGTGTTCGGACCAACCTAATGGGAAATTTGATCTGAGATGAGTTTTGATCTATCTATCTTGATGTGTTTCTTTTGAGGATTCTTCCCATGTGAGATTTTCCTTATTGCCTATGATTCTATGAGATCTATTTCTTATAGGGAGTCCCTAGTAGGACCCCACATCTGTGTACCATTTTGGGGAATATTGTTTTGGGATTCCCATGCTAGTTATCATTCGAAGATATATTATAATATTCTTTTTCATTTATTATATGAAATGGGTTTTAATAGAATTAAATTCTAATGTGTTCATGCCTTATGTAGTTAAACAATTTCTATTGGGTTCCCTTTTGAGGACCCAAATCAGTTTAACAAGATCCTTATAGGTTTCTTTGATTATTAAAAAGGATCTTACTTTATAACTCTTTGTTCGTGATGGAATGTCACAGATGTTAAAGGTGTTAAAGGAAATTTGGTGAGACTTTCTTGTTTTACATTGATCTATTTAGCTAATATAGTTTCCAGGGTGATTTCGAGCCTAATAAATCTGTTTAGGGTAACCAAGTAGTGGAAGCCGATGCTTATGCCTTGTAAGATGCTAGCCTATGGTAGGTAGCACTATTAGAGATGTTTTTATTGTTTTTCACTGAGAACTTTTGATGTTGGTACAGTCTAGGTGTTGTTTTCCCTGATAGGACTTCTTGTTTTAAATGACATCCTTGATCTGAGGGGTTGTTATTGTGCCACGACTTTTTATGTGGGAAAAATCTTGAGAGTCACTTGGTTCTCTAGGTTAGACAAGCCTCGGGCATGATCGGTTGTTAAGAGGTCATGTAAACTACCCTATTATTAGTGATGGATGACTTGGTACATTATCACCTGAGTTAATGGTTGTGTAAATAATGTAATTTTGAGCCATTTCTTGTGTGAGCCATCTGGTACTAGGATGCATATGGTGGACAACCTATGCACAATCACCCATAATTTTTCTTTGATCTTGTAAACTCGATGTATTGTTTTTTAACATACGCGATACCTATCGAGTGTTAAATGTTTAAATGACCCACTGAGTTCGGTTATATCATTGAGCTTTGACATGTAGTGTATGTTCATGGATTATCTCTAGTGTAGAGTGACATAAGAGTTATGGAACCTTTTCGTCCCACTACTCATGTGGACTTATGGGACACACTTGTTTTGACATGCAAGACAGTTTATCTTTCTGTCTTCTTTCCAAGTGATGTGATATGGAGATTTTAGTTCATGTAATGACACACATGCATTTAAGATTATTTTGAACTAGATCATTTGACAGCGGCTAGTCCTTCTCGCTGTATTAGACACTCTTAAATAGGAAGAATCATGTCAGTTCTATTTCAAATAGGTTCCTTCGAGGTAGAAGGATCACGATAAAGGACCATTCAAAAATGGTCATTTTTACTAGAAACATTTTGAGGCTTGTGAGTCATATTTCATGTTGGTGTTTGGTATGAAACACAATGTTGTAGTGATCAGTAAAATGATGATGCATCAGCATGTAAAGCCAAGTTTCCTTTAGGAGTTTGACCAATAGTGGTTATGCTATCCACTTTTGGTAATCTTTAAAGTCCTATTAGGGTTCTCTTTCTTACAATTCAATAATGTCCCCTATCTTTATGTCATCATTGATGCACTAATAAAGTGTCAGTAATACGTCATGCTACTGTTGGAATTCATTGGACTGGTTTGTGATATCTTTCTATGTTGTGTGTTGTATGTGTGGTTTCAGTAAAGGATTGGTTAATCTTAAGTGATACTTGAGTTCTCATGTAATAATTACTTGTACAAAATCTTGATGCCTACTGCTTCCTTGATGTTACCGCTGGGTGGATTCCATTCTGGGTTTAGTCAGTTTTCTTATGTGGAGTTCTGGGCTTCACACCAAAGTCTCACTTATACGGAGAGTATGGACCACCTTGGTGAGTTCCTTAGACTCTGTGTTGATTGATTTGAGTTTATCTTAGAATTTTAGTTGGGATCAGATTTAATTATTAAAAAGGTAATAATCCAGTGGGATGGATCTTGAATTTCATTTTTTTTCATGCGGTGGCATGCCCTTTTGAGTGATCAAGGGATGGTGTGACATAGGTGCATCACCGAGAGACATATGTAGGCTTCAGTGAATGGGTACTTTGTGATAACGTGGTGACTTGGAAAACGGAATTCTATCTATGTTACAATATGTTGGCCTTATAAGCCAAGTGTTTCTATGATAAGTCATCTAGTGATGGTTTGACTCGTTATAATTCTTTCTCTGTGAGTATGGTTCGAGTGAGATAGTTTGAACACCCCGCCAATTAAGTGTGGTTGTTCTAGGAAAATATGTAATTTCTTTCGAGGAAAGATTGCGTGAACAGTTTTGCTGATGTTGTTTTGGGTTTTACTTTCACTTTCTGTGAGGCTATGGTAATGACCTCAGTTGTGTTTGGGGTCACCCAGTTAAAGTAAAACACACCGGTAGCGTCACTGGAATGTTTAGTGGTGAGTTTTGTAAACTTTTTCAAAGGTTGGAGGTACTGTGGAAATGATACAATTTGAGTTGATTTTAACAGGATCATGAAGGTTTCACTTTTCTTACTGATTAAGTAAACCTTCAGTGTTTATGAGATTGTAAGGATGTACATCTAAGAGATTTAGTGTTTTCATGGGGTTTTACACTCTATCATTTTAGATAGGGACGTTCATTTTACTTTTTGAGTCGGGTAGGGAATATAATGGGATTTGGGTACAAAGGTACTTATGAGTACTGGTTACCATCCCCATACAGATGACTAGTCTAAAATCTCAATTCAGGTATTGGAGGACATGCTTCAAGCATGCATCCTAGATTTTGGGGGATCTTGGGAGAGACACATACCCCTACTGTATTTTTCCTACAATAATAGGTTTTAGGAAATATTATAGATGACACCTTATGAGACTTGGTATAGTATGCCTTGCTGATCAACACTATGGTGGTTGGAGGCTAGAGAAGTTGCTATGTTGGGACCGCACCTTCTCTAGGAGACCCCTAAATAGGTGGAGTTGATTTGGAAGAGGATGGATACTGCACTGTCTCAGAATAAATCTTATGTTGATCAATGGAGATGACCTCTGGAGTTTGAGGTCAGAGATAAGGTTTTCTTATGTGTCACACTAAGGTTGGGACACATGAGGATTATGAGATAGGTAAAGATTTCACCATGATATGTCAAGCCATTAGAGTTTTTGGAGAGAGTTGGGACGGTTGCCTATAGGCAGTAGTTACCTCGTAAGTATTGGGATATGCATGATGTCTTTCATGTTTCTCCACTAATATTATACTTTTCATACCTTTATCGTGTTCTCCAACCTGAGAAGGTTGAGTTGGAGGTGGATGTATCCTTTGAGGAGCATCTATTCAGATTTTGGATTGCTACACAAATGTTCTCCATAGTCAGTTTGTTCCTTTTGTATGGGTACTATGAAAACACAGATGAGTACAGGATGAGACCTGGGAGGGGGAGTCTGACGTACAATCTCAGTGTCCAGAGTTGATTGATGTTTCTTCTTCACGACCCTTGGAAGGTCAATTTGGGTGAAAATTTCATTAAGGGGGGATGTTTGTAAGAACCCAAATCTTCATTTCAGGTATGGATTTTAATTTTGGGTTGTTTTTGTGGAAAAATGAAGAATTTGGAAATTTCTTATAGCATATTGTGTTCATATGAGTACACGTCTTGAACATGGGTACCGCGTACAGCCACATACTGGTTGTGTAGTGGCTGAGTACATGGCCATGTAGGTGACCTAGAAGACTGTATAAAGTGGGGCCAGTTGAGGTCAGTACATAGAGTTTACATTAAATAGACACACCCTGTACTTTTCTTTTTTACTTTTTATATTGGTGTAGGGTAGCATATCATGTCCAGAGACAACTTAATCTCCACTTGATTCATATAGGATAGTGACAGAACACCGAAGAACATAGATCTCTTCCCAATTCTTCATCTAACCTCTCATTAAGATGTCGTTGAGTGCGTTGGATTCCCACTGGTGAGTTATCTCTTTCCCTATATCCATTCTTCCCAATTCCTCATCTATCGTGAGTTATTCAAGGTTGAATATTTTAACCCTTTTTATAGATCCATGTAGTTCTAGGTTGATTCAAGGGTCGGTGTTCAAGAGTGTTGATCATACTTCATCAAGGTAGGTGGTTTGTTCTTTTCATTGAATGTTTTTTTATTATATTTTCTTAAAGTGATAAATACCCATGTTTTGGGTATTGTGTAATTTTTAATTTAACCATGTTCAATAACTACTATGGGTCGTTTGATTAAGAAAGGTTAATTGATTAGGCAAAAGGTTTTATACCTTGTTATGGGACACCCCATGGGTGCATTCCCTTAATTGTTTGTTTATGACCGTTTGGTCTATAATGAATGTTAGGATTGATTTTTTCCCATTCCATATGTTGTTAGGATGGGGTTACTAATTATATGAGATGCATGTGATTCACCTTGTGAAAGTTTGGCCAAGGAGAATTAGACAGTAAGATCTTACTGAGGTAGGGTCGGTTATATTTGAATTTCTATTATATTGAAAAATAGGTATTGATAATGGCATTTTCCATGTGGTCATAGAACAGAGGGGTTAGACTATGAGAGCTACGTAGAGGGTTGTTATAAAATGAATGTTGGACTCTTGGGTGTTGAATGTTATGGCATCTAGTTTTTCATTATAGGTTATTATTTCAATGCAAACTAAGGGGGTATTGACCGTGAGAGCTTCTTAGGTGGTCGTTGTGAATGATTAGTGTTATGTGGGACCAAAGGGGTTAGACTGTGTGAGTTTTCCCAGAGGGTTATTATTTATTCATTTAATGACATATTAAACCACATGGGTTAGAATGTGAGAACATTCCCATAGGGTTGCTTTTGAGTGATTAAATTCTTGTGACAAGTCTTACATGCCAAAGCACATGTTTAGACTCTGACATACTTGGTATTTTAGATGGTCTTATGCGACATATGTTATTAAAATTACACAAATGATACATAGATTAGGATATATCCCAAGGTTTACATGATTCAATGTATTGATTAACTAATGTAAATTACTGCAATTGAAAACCCTAGGATTCTTTAATTTTTTGTAATTCCTAGTTTATTTCATTATTTATGCATATTACCTACTATATATATATTTAATGATAGTTACACACAGATATTGTGTTGGTTGCCGATTGGGATTCGTCTCACAGCCTGTTTGGGTCATGCTTTTGGACCAAAACAGATTATATGGTTGCACGTATAGATAAGGCCAAGATCCACTCTTCATCAGGTACTTGATTGCTATTAGAGCAGTAGAGCATTTTAGAAATTAGAGGCTTGTGATGCTGTTGGACTTTACTTCTTTTCTGTACTTTGGTTTCAATATGGTATTTCTAGCATTGTGACTTGTTTGTCTACTTTCCATTAAACATTTGACAAGCATCATTTATATATGGTCTAGTTATTATATAACTATTATTCTTCCACTATTTACTTCTATTGTATGGTATTACTAATTTCAAAATTTTACTATTTGTGATTCTTCTGTGTATACTCTGCCAATGAGGGTATAGTATCTCCATTATCAGAACTTGACCCTCACTTCTATTCGGTAGCCTCTGGCATTTGGGGAAATGTGCATGAGGTCTTGTGACCAACTGGGTATGGGGCACCTTTGGGCTACACCTAGAACTGCGACATTACACTCGAAGTGTGTTTTTCAATAAAACTTTTCATTTTTGTTTAAAACATGTACAAAATATCCAAAACCAAGAAAAAGAGATTAGATTGTTTTTAAACTTTAAGATATTGATCCTTAATTAATTTCTAATGTGTATGAATTTCCATCACATCAATCACAGACATGATGTGAGAGATATGACTCAGAGTGGTAGTTTTCAATGGAAATTCTCTATTTTAGTTTAAAACACTTGTTATGTCTCAAAGAATGAGAAAACAAGATTGGATTTCTTTTAAAAAAAAATTGGAAAATATTCCATAATTTATTTTATACATGTAAGAAATGACCATATGCCAATCTAACACATGATCTATTATATATTCCTTGAAGTATGAGTTTTCAATATAAAATTTTCATTTTAATTTTAAATGCATCACATATCCAAAACATATAAAAAGAGCTCATGTTTTTTCACACATTTTTAAAATAGTCTATAATTCATTATTGACATATAGAAACCTACCACATTTAAATCCAAAAATTATTGTGGTTTTTATGACTCAAATTGTGTGTTTTTAATATAAAAGCATCTTTTTAGTTTAAAACATGCATCAAATAGAAGAAAAATAAAATAAAAAATTAGCTTGTATTGTTTTTATGATTTAGAAAAATGGTGTATAATTCAACTGTGATGTGTAAGAATTAAAAACACATGAATCTGGTAGATAATGTGACCATTATGACTTTAAGTTCATTCTTTTAAGAGAAATGTGATATTTTAGTTTAAAACATGTGTCACATTTTCAAAACTGAGGAAACAAGCTTAGATTTTTATCAAACTATATTAAAACAATATACAATTCATTTTTCATGTGTAATAATTGACCACAAGCCAATTTTACACACAATGTAAACGATATAACTTGAAGTATGTGTTTTCAAAATAAAACACTAATTTTGGTTTAAAACAAATCACATAGAAAGTACCAAGAATAAAAGATCCAAATTTTATTAGAGATTTTGGAAAACAATCCATAATTAATTTGTGAATTGTAGTAATCGACCATATAACAATATGATACTTGATGTGTTAGTTATGACTTGAAGTGTGTGTTTTCATTTCAAAAGTGTCATTTTAGTTTAAATAACACATCAAATAGACAAAACCTAGAAAATGAGCTCAAATTATATTAAAAAAATATAAAAATTCTCCATAATTCATTTTTTGATGTGTATGAATCAAATATATATCAATCTAACACACGATGTGACCAATATGACTCAAAGTGTGTGTTTTCCAAAATAAGGTTACATTTTAGTTTAAAACGTGTGTTGCATCACAAAAAACTGAGAAAATGAGCTCTAATTATTTTAAAACATTATGAAAATGATCTATAATTCAATTTTCATATATAGTAACTTACCTCACATAAATTTGATACATAATGTGGTTAATATTATTTTATGTACATGCTTTTAATAAAAAACTACCATTTTAGTTTAAAATAGACATCAAATAGTAAAAACTAATCAAGTATGCTCAGATTGTTTTCCAAATTTAAAAAAATATCCCTAATTAATTTTTCACAGGTTTAAATTGACCATATATCAATATAACACATGATGTGGATGATATGTCTTGATGTGTGTTTTTAATGAAAAATTTCATTTTAGTTTAAACACACATCAAATATCCCAAATTAGGAAACAAAGCTCATATTATTTTCAAACTTTAGGAAAATTATCCATAATTAATTTTTCATCCATAGGAATTGATCACATATCCATCTGACATATGGCGTAGTCAATGTGACTCAAAGTACAATTTTAATAAAAAAATCCATTTTATCTTAAAACACACTTTAAATATCCTAAACCAAGAAAACGAGCTTTGATTATTTTCAAACACTAGGAAAATAGTCTATAAGTATTATTTAACATGTTTGAATTGAATTCACATCTATCTGATATACAATGTGACTGATATTACTCAAAGTGCATGATTTCAATATAATATATCATTTTATTTTAAAATGTATGTCACTAGTCAAAATTATGAAATGAGCTTGTATTGTTTTTAAAATTTTGAAAATAATACATAATTAATTTGTGACATATATATATTTACATCACAAAAATATAACACATGATTTGGTTTGTGTGACATGAAGTGTGAGTTTCAATATATTAGTTCCATTTTAGATTAAAACACACATCAGATCTCTAAAAATAAGAAAACATGTTCATATTTTTTTTCTCACCATTTTATATGTTATTAATTAATTAATTTCCTTATCATTTGTATCTTATACATTTTTAGTTACTTTTCATAGAGATAATGCTTAATGAGGAATAATAAATTGTGTAAATGTTTAAGGCTTGATCTCAATATGTAAGTCCTGTTTAATTGGATCCCATCCATAGTGATTTTTTATTGGAAAATATATGATCCAATTAAAGATAACAATATTTTAAGAAAAATAGAAACAACGTGAAGTGTATGAATCAACAAATACCCAATCTGAATCATGGTGTGCCTGGTAGAAATCAAAGTATATTTTTTATTTTAGAAATGAATTTTTTTTTAATTTATTTGTTTATATTATTACTAACATAAGAATTTTTTTTCTTATATAGGTGAATTATTTGTAAAGAACCGGATTTTTCCATGTAATTTTATTAATTATATGGAAATATTACAAGTCTAAGAATTTCAATGGCACATGATTCCGAGGCCTGGAGTGGCTGTTACTCTTCTATTCTAGTATACAGATAGAGTTTCATATATAAAAAAATTATCCACATTTAAGGAATCCATCCAATATAGATAGAGCATCATATACAATGACTCTATCATTTGGAAACCACCAATTCCTCTCACCGACCACCTTTACTAGGGTCAAGATTCATGGTATTCTAAGGGACGGATCAAGGGATTGATCTCATATATTTATTTCTTCCTAGAATGGAAGTTGTCGTTAAGCTTCTTTGCATCAATAAATAGACACTGTTAGAGGAGTACTGATGCTCTACTTCCCTTGATTCTCATTCCAGTGGACTCGTCACTCAACTTTAGGCCTTATTAGCTTCATTTTTGAACTGAGCATGAAGTCCAATAAATATCTCCAACAATATCTCTGGTTTTTATATCAAAGAAACTAAGAAAGCGTCTTTCGTGATGAAAGTATAATTTAACCGAATATGGTGAAGTAGTCGAGTGATAAACCATTATATATAAGTAGTAGTTCTTATGAAAGGGTTAGGATTGATTTTCTCACAGAATAAAGAGGGTCAACCTATCAAGATGTGTGACTTTTTGTTCTCTCTTATCCTTATGCTTTCATAATCCTATACGTGAGGCAGTTCTCCACATGGGAGTGAGTTTTTGGATTTGAATAATCATGATCACTTAAGACTATTAGAGTAGAGTTCTGATAGCACTTTAAGTGAGACTATTAGTATAGAGTTCTGAGGCATCCTTCATTCCCTCTTTAGTCTATTGATAATGAAACCTGTTTATTTCTCCTAAGATAAGGTAAAAGAGATGAACCAGATATGATAAGATTTCCTACTTCTAACCTATTCTGGAGCTCTTTCTCAAAGGTGGAATGTTATATCTTATTTAAGTGTTCTTTATGAGTGTTTTTGCATGTCTGGTAGTTTAATGGAAAGTGAGAGAGAAATAAGGCCTGCCCCCTTAGACTAGTATGCTATTGATCCTAAATAAAATAGTAGTACTATATATGCATCTAGATTCTTTTGTGTATGAGATTGGACTATATTATGAGAATACATGCCTATAGACTATATAGAAGAGTACCTGGATTGATTATACCAAACTGAATGGGGTTGTTTAGCTTCTCGTTTCATATAGTGTTCTATCCTAAGCTAATTGCCACCCTATCTAGTGGGTAGGTGCCCTTCCCTGTCAAGGCCTCTATCCTCTATAATGTATAGGAATAAGCTCTAGAAAAATTGAACGATTCAAGAAGTAAATAAAGGGTGAAAAAATAACTTATCCCGTACAGGTCCATCTCCCTTCTGAAAGGAGTCCAAGAGATCGGCATACAAATAGGGATTAGATATGAAAATACCTAAGAAGAGTGATTCCTTTATAAGTGGACCTACTTTCCATTCCAAGTAACTGACAGTCACAAGACTTGGAAATGAACAAAAGAATAAAGGGTTCATTCTCAGATACTTCACCCTATTCAGTTTGGTTGAGAAAGGTGCTAGTTATATATCAAGGGTTAGGAATCAAATGATTTTTTCTGACAAAGAGAAGGCTGAATATGGACATTAAATTGCATATTTAGGCTTTACATTCAAGAAATTAAGGGATGTAATTGATTAGCTTAGGCCACTAATAGGTCAAACACCCATAAAGGTAAAAGAAACTACAATTAGATCAACTGAAACATACAGGGCAGCGGGAAAGCTACTCAAAGTAAACTAACTATCCTATGATAAAGAACCATTTCTCTTTTCTTTGTTTGAGTAACTTCATCCCTCTAAACAAGGTTATAAAGCCTTATATATTCAATAGAAACTTTACTGTAAAGATTCTTTTAGATATGAACATTTCTAAAGGGTAAGGGAATTTAAAAGATTTAGTGTGAAGAGTAAAGGTCAAGCTAGAAATCCAATAATATATATAAGTATCATCACCTATTGGGAGTTATGCATGAAAGTAGAAGCTATTAAAGCATGCGAGATACCATGAGCTAACCTCCATAACTAGTTCCATTATATATCCAGCCCTACCCTTCACATCTATTGATCTCTATCCATTCTCCTTGCATCCATCCTAGGAGTGGAGCTATTCCAAAAAATATTGAGAATTCATATCAGTCTTCTATGTTCTCACCCTCCCAGTTCTGATAGTGAGGTTTCGATCCCTTATATACATGAAGAATAGATCAAGCGATTGTGTCACGTGAGAAAAGATATTTTCAACATCGAACGAACATTCTCTATGATGACTTTGACTTCTGATTGATTCGGTCAAGATCACCAAAGCACGTAAAGAAGTGAGTTAGTCCATTCGTCGAGCTAAATTCAAACATCATATCATTTGGATCTGGAGAAATCATCGTTCTATATCAGTCAAGACCTATCACCCAAGATAAATATTTGGTATTTAATATGAATGAAAAGTTCCATCTCCTACTACCTTGATCCTCCAAGAGTTTTCCAAAAAATGATAGTAGTGATAAATTCAAAGAGTCATCCCATAGTATAGCGATACCCCGCCCCTATCTCTACCATTGCATCTATAGTAAACTGATAAACTATTATTGAAATTGAAACTACTCTTTAATCTCTCCATCTCATGAGACTTTTGCCTAGTTTCTGATATACTCGAACCTTCAAGCTGTAAGATCTTCCTTAGTAGGGTAACTTCACGTGGGTTCCAATGCCCACGTCAGATCTATATAATACTTTCAAGGCTTCTAATGGGGTTTCTTAGCATCCTATTCTGATCATTCTAGTATAGGTTAGTCCTTAGACTACCTGATTCGATTTTCTAGGTGTTGTTCCTTAGAATACATGACCTGAACATTATACAAGGTGTCTTTCCTCTTACCATTATCAAAAACCCTATGGGTCCCCTCCCTCTTATGTATTCTTCTCCAAGTCTTGGTTCTCTTCGTGAACGTAATAGAGGCTTGTGGTTGAGTTCGGGCAAAACACAGGCCTAACATCTCTTTGGCCAAACTATCCCCTTGGTTACATTATTATGTTCTAATAGTTGACTAGGTTATTATCCCAACACTAAAAGACTCTTTTGAAAAAACATACACTGCCCAGATTCCAACCGGTGAGTGAGCTGTCACCTCTATATCCCTTTTTCCCCAAGTTTATCCATTAACACCACTAATCCCAATATTTATCATCCCTTCCATAACTGACTCAACATGATCTATGGAGTTTGAAAACTGTTGACCAACCCCGACTCATCTCTATTCCTTTCATTTGGGAATCCAACCCACTCATTCCAATGCCCGATTGAGGCGAGGTGGGTATGACCTAGCTAGCCCAATAATGGATGGAAGGAGATACACTAGTCAGACATGACCAAGTCAGTGAAGCATATGTGACTCTCTGTTAAGTGGATCCATAGCACCAATACCAGATCATCAACTCATGTCAAACCTTACACCTATCCCTACTGACTTGAACCCATATCAATGAGATGAAGGAAGTTATTCTCCTTTGTATTCTCTTAAGTCAAGTTTAGGCTCTCTTCCATACTGGTGATGGAGTAAGGCCTCCACCATAGAAGTTGTTAGCAAGTTGATGCTCTTCTTTGTTACTTCCTTTCAATCGACTCTCTATCCTCATTGAATGGTTATCTCTCCCTTGTTATTTAGTTATTCTCTACGGCCTTTCTTGTTTGGTTGTTATCTAAAGCATTCCTATGATACTAATAAGATCATAGGTGTGAGCTCGTAGTCCCTTCTTTCTTCACTCTAACTAACCATGAAATTTCCCATTGTTTTTTCTGGCAATATATATCAGTACCAGTGGGTCCCAAGTCCCTTGTTTCCACCCCTAGGCTAGGACCCTTCCTGAAGCATTAGCTCATACTTAAGACCTTAGAGACCCGAGAGTCCGAGAGCTTACGATTGGGAGGTTCAATGCCTTTTGAATGCCTCCACCTCATTTATATTCATGCTCCTGCATTGGGAGTTAGAGTATTAGTCTGTCCCTATATGAATTGAAAGGTTAGACCCCTTCATGGTTTCATTATTCTTGGTGGATACAACCTCAATGTTTTGAATAGGAATTTTGGACCGGGGATTCCACTGACGAAAGGGTTTGTACTTATATATATTGAACAATTTTGAACAATATTTGTATAGGTCAATATATATAAGTACAGTTTGGATCGCCTTCACAGGGTCAGTTCTGATAGAAACCTCCCGTTAATAACAAAACACCACCAAACCGATATCATCTCTATAACTATATATAAGAGTACCTATAGAAGAGTACTGATGAATGACTCGTTCTGATAAAGGATCCTAAAAAACTATAATGAATTCAGTATACTACAGGATCTTCCGCTCTTCTCTTAGTGAGAAGAGAGGTCTTTTATTTTCATCAATAAAAAAAACGTGATTGAATCTCAGAAGCATGAAACTCCTTCATTGTTTGTGGGCCCCATTTTTTCAAGAAGAGATACAAACATTTCGAGGCCCCAAAACCCACTCATATATCCGCTCCCCTATCATTTTGTGAAGTTCTCCGGGTAGCGCCACCCAACTCTCGGATTATCCTGTCACTGTGCAGTTGACAAGAATCGATATAATATAGGTACTAGACCATATCCCACAGTAAGGACTGTCTAAATAGGCAGCCATATTCAAGAATAAGATGGATGCCTTTCTAGTAAAGGCCCTAGAGCGGGATACAGTTAGGGGAGTATGGACCAGGTCAACCTGAACTTTATACGGAAAGGGGGAAGGATTGTGAAGCCAAAGACAAAGACAGATTTGAATCACAGATTTCTTTGGTTTTTGGAGAAACTCCGAGGATTCATGCTGAAACCAGAGTCACCCTGGTACTCTCTTACTGCCTATGAATTGAAAAGGGGGAAGTCCTGAGCTTGTCCTATTATTATCTCTCAACTATAAGATCACAAAATGATGTTGTAGAGACACTTATCGCTTTAAAATAGGGAGGTATTGCCTTGTCTATCAAATTACTGAGACAGATCGTCACCCTAAATACTAATCAAGAACGCATAAGTTTTTAGAGAAGTCTTTAAAATATAGGGGTAAACCTCATGGTATGACTGAAGTTCCAATACTCGACAGGTCATGCCAACTCGTCTCGTGTCCAATGGAATGACTTTCTGGCCCTGGCTCAATTAGCAGAGCTTTCTCAACAGCATTGGATTTATGTAAGGTTCTACCATAGATAGAGGAAAAATCCTCTATCTTGTCTGATCGGAACGAACCATGCTTCAGAATTGGAAGCTCTTCATGGACAGGAGCCTGAGCCTGAGCAACCGGGCAAGGAGTATCACAACTGCACTGTAGGACCCCTTTAGAGAAGGTTTCCAGAATCACCCATATCGTATAATCCTCTGAAAACTATTTTATCAAGATAAGGGATGAAGTCGACTTACTAAGTGAAGAGCTCATCAAGCGAAGAGGGCCACTAGTGTAGATAACACAACTGTTTACAAAACAGGTACACCGATTAGGTTACAAAAGATGCATAACTAAACTAGCAAACAAAAGTTGGCAAGAGGTCAGTCCCAAGGTTTCCTTTTTGTTCATTCAAAAGAGATTCCCTATTCTTAAATGAAAGGTGACTCTAGGGAGGCATCAAATACAATTACTTGTCTTTTCAATGTGAATATAATGTCTTTATCTTTTTCAAAATAGCCTTTTCCCCTCCTGCTTCTTTCTTAATGTTATCCTTTCTTCCTTTCCTTTCTGTTCTTCACACCTGGTTGAGTCACTTCCTTCCACTTTCCAACCAAGGATATATGAAATCCTAGGGGTAATGAATTCAGTGTTTGTGAACCCTCCGCTTGAGTCACCCTCGGAAGAGATAAGGTGAATTTCAGTCTTATAGTGTTGAACACCTTCATCCGGCTTTCTTTTCCAGTAAGAACCCCTTTCAAATAAAGGGAAACTAAAAATAAAAAAAAAATATAATACCTTTTTTCTGGCTTCTGGCCTACCCTATAACATATTGTTCTGGTTGTTTTGTTTGGAGGGATATCAGTAGTATCAGTGGGATCCCGTTTTCTTTGTCTATTAAGCCTCACAACTATGGTTTTGATTCTTTTGTCGAATACTGAATACCATCTTTGATTATATCTCATCCTTCATGCCTTTACTATTATCACTTATCACTGACATAATGGTTGACTCTGTCTCCATAAGTCGCAGACAGAAAAAGGTCATGATGCACATATTTACCAACTTAAACAACATATTTCCACTTTGAAGTAGGGAGATAGTAGTGTCACTTTTTTCTACAACTCTATATAAAAATTGTGGGAAGATCTTGCATTCTATCAACTTATTTCGACTTTTTCATGTGGGGTCATGCTCCTCTCTTTTTAGAGGAAGTTTTCTTTAGATCAAATTTGGACTTTTTTTGAAAAAATAGAGAAGGATAAAGTGTTTCATTTACTTTCTGGTCTTTGACACGAGTTCAAATATATTCAAATGGGGAATGATTCTCTATGATAAATCAAAAAAGTATGTCCCATCCTTTTCAATGGCCAGAAAGCAATGAATAATCCAATAAATAGTGCATCAGATCATGCTACTATCAATGTATCATCTCAAGGGTGTTTTACCCCCAATACTACCCTTATTGAATAGGAGGGGAGAGGAAAAAGAATAGGTAAAAGGTGTGGTTGAAAATAGCTCACTCTGTAGATAGATTCCTAATTTTTCATCCTCTGAACAAGTCTTCATTTTCATCGTCCAATGCAGTATCTCATTCTGAAGACGAGAATATTTCTGCTACTTAGTCAATCAGGCTATAGTATATGCTTCCACATACTGTCGCACCACCAGTCAATGTACCTCTTGACATCGTACAACAGACTTGAACATGAATACTGGAGATTCAAATTCTGTCAATATTTTAGCTCCTACTGCGAATGCTACATATATTTATTTTAACAAGCTCCAAATTCAATCTACTCTACCATGGATTATGGATTCCAGTGCCACTCATCGTATGGCAGGATCTTCCACTTATTTTTTGCCTTCCCTTAACTTCTCTCATAATTCTTATGCCTTTCTAGCTGATGGATCTCCAGTTCCTTTGCTTTGGTATTGGAAACATGGATGAAGGGACGTTGTGGATATGTAGTCCCGGGGATGATGCCTTTATGTAGGGGTTTCCATCCTTATTTTTGAAAGCCCCATGATTTAACAATAGATCGACCTTGTCTTATCTATAAAACCTAACTCACGATGACTATTCTTCCATTTCCCAATCAAATCTGCCTGGTTAATTTTATATCGGGCAGAAGGGAAAGAGGGATCCAATCCGTCCCATTACATTTCTCCAGGATAAAGGCAAACCAAACACGATTCTACTTTTCTCGAAGGACAACTGGAAAAAGTATTTCTCCTTATGGTTCAAAAAAGACTGGAATTATACAAATTGAGTGGAGAAAAAAGGAAGTTTGGGGAACTACTCTTCTTCTTCCTCACCTGAGGATTCATTTTCTAGAGAATGGGATCTTATATCCCTTATCCTCTTCCGCCTGTCCTAGATCCCCTATTTTTTTAGAGAGTTCCAACCCCTATTATTAGTAGATTTAAATCACCCCTACTATCCAAGACAAGTAATGAATATACGGTAGCTATCTTCGTTGGTTAGCTCTGGAAATCTATTCATTGACTTAGATTAGTTTTACCACAGTCCCTATCAGAAGCACCTATATCTAGAACAAAAAGAACATAATGCTCTATTTGCGATCAAGGAACCGAAAGAAGCGAAAGGCCGTCAATCACTGATAAGGTATCTTCGACCATGAACAAAAGAAAAGAACCGATAGAAACTCTCTCTGAGACCAGAAATCCATATTCTCTCTTTGATAGAGACAAATACGTAGACTCCCACTAAACCCAATATAAGTACCAGAATCTGATTCTTAAACAAATCACCTCAATCAGTAACTTTAAGTACATCTCTATGTTTTTAATTTTTAACATAAAACTTTTTATATGCCTTGTATACTACCTATATTATACCAATCCCCATAATAGGCCCTATCAAGATCAGTAGGAACCTAAAATATCTCCCTTAAATCAGTAGTGTTTTGGAAGCGCATGAAATAAGGAATTAAAATTATAACTATTATATTCTAATAGTTGACCAGCTATAAAGGAGAAAGAACCGATAAAGATATTCTCATGGTCATCTACTAAATCAGGAACTGAGACTCTTATGCCTTATTCTATTACCCATATATTTCTTGTGCCCAGAACCCTTTTATAATAGAGAATTAACCTAAAACACTGAGTTTCACTCCTCTCACCCCAAATACGAAAGCCTTTCATATCTAATTGAGGATTTTTATAATCAATTATAATCCCCAAATAGTCACTCGTGGACTATCAATACCTTCCTTTTATCTAATTATCACTAAGTTTTTTTTGCAGTACGATAGAGAAAACCATGAAAACCGTATGGATACCTTTCGCATCGTTAGCATGCTCTCTTCCTGCTCCCACTTTTATCTGAATAGGCATATTTTGTAAGCACTATAAGCCTAGCCGTTGCTACTTGAGTTTCCGTTGTAGGGTGAAATCTTAATTAAGAAAAAAACCCATTATAACTATCACTAGAATTCCGAACATAGTAAATAACATATTTTTTGTTTGATCTTGCTAACTACTAATAGGGTAGGTTGGTATTGTTCCTAAATAGAGGACTGGTCCCTGTGGAATATGTGCCTCTTTCTTCTGTGGAGTAAAAGAAAGACGTTGGCTCCTATTATGACCAGGCATAAATAGAGGCATACCTCGGGTGATTTCCTGTTTCTTATTGTGGATTCCCTACCCAAAGGGAAAGGGTACGAGACATAGGTCCTAAAAGTAAGGAATTTTTTCCTTATATTGTGCCTATCTATGTGTCTCATAACTCTAGTTCTATCATTTGAAGGTTATTCCTGATCTGGCTAGACACCCTACCCTATGGAGGTTCTGTGTAGAATTTCAATCTGAGATTCGGACTGTGAAAACAAATCAGACTCTAGGTATAGTGTTACCTCTGTATCATCTAACTTGTACTCTAAAATACAGTTATTGAGCCCTAAGAGAATGAGTCTCCCCTATCTTATTCAACAATAGATTCTTTAAAAATAGGGTTCTACAAATATAGGTTGTAGAAAGGATTAGGCTTCAGTGCCTATGTACCCATTTCTTAGGCAAGTAATGACTCTAAATAGTTCGGAGTTAGCAGGGATTTTTACATGCCTTTAGGCCCACCCACTATCAACTATTATCATCTTATGAGAAAGAATCAGTTGTGGACATAGTAAAACAGCTACTAGGAGTGACACCCTTTTCCTAGCACTTAATAAAGTAAGGGAGAGGCATTCGAAGTCCAAAAGAGTAGAAGATGTTCCATTGATAAAAAAGAAAAAGAATCATATGGAAGAATTGTATGATACCTGAGACAGGTACTCTTGCTATATAGTCAGAGACTGAGGAAAGATAGATCCAGATAGGAGGGATGGTGTCCTCACTTTAGAATTGATGCATGGTCACAGGAAGAGTCTATCCATCCATAACTCTTGTAGGCGAGGGGAAAAGTCAGCCGAGTCCTTCTTTTTAGTTTAGCTTGGGAAATAAATGCTTTGACCTTTTCTATCTTTGGGAGTATTGTCTTTCTTGATAAGCCCATAATTCTTGACTGTCGGTTAACTTCATTGGTGGAGAAAATGAATGTGGAAGAGTCGGTGGTGCACATGATACTTGCCAAGACTATCCTTTCATTGTCTTATTGCTCAACCCAGAAGCATGGCACTTTCTTTGGATGTGATTATTTTCTTCAGTTATGGATTTTGAAGCATCTTGATAACTTCCAAGAAGAAGGCTACTATGACAAAGACGTTATTGAAGGATTTAAGTTATTTCAAACTAGGATCTTGTTAATTTTTTTAGTGATTCATCTTCATTGGAGTTTCTTTTTCACTTGTGATCAAATTCTGATTTTAACTTTAAGAAAAAATAGTTAAAATCATCTCTCTGTTATCTATTTTTATATTTGTAGGAAGTCTTTACATGATAAAATGTAGCTGTTTATACTTTGAAATAAATCTTGTTCTTATAGTAAGATATTTATATACTGATTTTTTTATGTTTCATGGAAAAGTTTGTTTTTTTTATATTATGAAATATTTATCATTCTTATATTAAGTTATAGAAGCTAAAGGATATGAGTTTTGACAGCTATATATTGTTGGGTAAGACTCTTTTTTAGTAATATGGATGATATAGCCATGGAATAATCCATTATATTAGGGATTTTTTCTTGGAATATTGAGGATAGATCCATGTATTTAAACATAGTTGTAAAATATAATTTAAATTAATTTAACCATGGTATTATGGACCATTAACAATGATAAACCATGAATAAATAAAAAATATACATAGTTGAAACCATGTCTATAGGTAATAATTTTCATAGTATTAAACATGCTACTGAGGGAAAATTTACATGGACAAAATAAGGCTATATAAGGATAATTCCTTGATTTAAACTGTGGATTTATGGGTCCTACTTCCATGGTTAAAACTAAGTAAATTTATAAAGCCTCCTGAAATGAATTTTGCAACTGTGGTTTAGATAAACCATGAAAAAACGATATTTCCATGGTTTCTTGGCCTACAAACACGGTGTTATAGTGTGAGCCTAATTGAATTTTATTATTATGTATGTAGAAAGGTTATAAGAAGGGTATGTATAAGAATATCTCTATGTGGGAAAATATTAATAGGATATGTTTAATATCTTTCATGAAATAATAATACTGTGAATCAAGTCCTTAAATACAATAAATCTTTACGGTCCTTGGTTATGTATTTATAAATGTTACTGAATATTCATCTAGTATGATTTAATATCTATGTATGAAAAGTATGGTTCACCATGAAAGTCATTAATTTTCTAAAAGGAGTCCAGTTTAGGGTTTTCTATGATGCTTAGAGTCTTGGATTGCATACAGTCCTGATGTAGTAGTGTGAAGTTATTTATTATTGGTATTGATAGTTATGTCCCCATGAATATAACTATGACACCCATGATCTCATGTTGGATGTAGTTGTATTTTCATGGATTTTGCGGGAAAAATACGCTACCAGTGAATGGTTTTTGGTTTTCACTGATCACAAGAACCCAATGCATGTCTTATCCTAGTATGTCCTAAAATTTTGAGTTTGATAATGGATTGATTTATTTTAGGAAAATAATTTCTAGATTTTATATACCATGGGAAAGGGTAACATTATAATTGATGTGCTAAGAAAGTATTCATATAGTAATATCATGCATGAATATGGATATTTTTGGAGAGAGATGGAAGAACTCTTCATGATCCATCTTGATGTGAGAGAGTTTGATAGCTTATGATTTTTTAGTTGAAATTTTAGTCATATTTGGTGAGGTATAAGGAAGGCTACTATTTGTGGGATTTTTAGGTAGAGGTTTGGTGAGATCTAGTTCTCTATGGTGATTCCCTTTATGGTTTGTATGTGGATGATCAATATGAAGTATTATTCTAGGGGTATTTTCCACTTCTTTATTGATGTTTGATATCCTTATTAGTGAATTTTATAGTTCACCCATGGTAATACATCATTCCTTGGAAAATATTTAATGTTCTCTAAGAGGTTAATATTGTTGTCATAGATGGAAGTGTTTGGTTCTAGACATTGTGTCCAAATGTTTAGTCTCTTAGAAGGTGAAGGCGAAAAAATTTATTCCTAGAGGTCTTATCAAGTAATTAAATGTTACTTAATGGGTGTGAGAGGACATTTCTAGAGAATTATTTAATATTTACCATTATCTCAGTGAGGATTTGGTGCTTTATGGGTGATATTAGTAAATTTGATGAAATCAGCAAACTTTTTAGTGATCAAAGAGTCTATATCAATGGAGGTTTTTTCAAGGTAGATTTTGGAGGAGGTGTTCAGACTCCACAGAGTCCCAAGGATGATTATCCCTAATCACGACCCTTATTTCACCTCTACGGTGTAATTTGTTCTTCAATATCATTTTTTCTCTTACTTTTACCATAGAACATATTTTCATATATATATATATATGGATGGTTAGACATAGAAAACTATTCATAATCCAGAAGATATGTCACACACTTGTTTCCAAGATTTTTTAGGTCTGTGGGAGAGAAAAATACCCTTATTCAAGTGTTAATATGACAATAATTTCCAATCCACCATTGGTATAAAATATTTTGAATATTTTTATGGTCAACCATTTTATTATTAATTGTACTAGACTAGTGTTGGAGAGTAATTAATTATCTAGAAATAACATTTGAAAAGCGCAATCAAGATGGATCTGGTGATTCATGAGAGGATGAAGGTAGTACATGATCATTAGAAGTCTTATGCTGATCATAGGAGGAAACCTTTTCAGTTTGAAATTGGAGGTATTTTTTTATTAAAGATTAATATTATTCATGGGAATCTAAGAATTAATCATGGGTGTGTGATTTACCCCTATTCTCTTGGGAATTTAATGGAATTAGATCTTATTAGGTTTGTTTCATATCTAATAACACTTCACCTATAGATTATCTAGATGCAGGATGTCATTTATGAATCATATCTTATTGTTATCTTCATATAAACTCTCACATCATGGATTGGGGTGAGATCAAAATTGACGATGATGAGACTATCAAGGAGAAACTTTTGGAGATCTAGGATCACCATCAGAAGGTATTACCCATATTTGTTATCCCATTTGTTCATTTCTTATAATGGAATGAATGAGATAACAAGGGAATGTGAGTCAAAAATAAGTTATTAGTATTTCAAGTTATTTTTTTATTAGTTATTGTTATATATAGATTCTTGTGGATATTTTACTTTGTCTATTTTATGATATGGTATTTAATGTTCCTTGATGTGTGGTTTGTGGGTTCACTTTTATTTGTGAGGAATCTCACATAGTAGAGTTTTCTAGAGATGGTTGTTATTTGTTTATAATTTTATTCCTTATTTCACTACTTAAGGTGGTTATTCACCAATGATTGTGAGATTATATAAAGTTATATCATGGGGTGGTTATAAAAATTATCCAATTTTCATTACTTCTCTCTCAGTTTAGTTTTAATTCATAAGAATGAGAAACATTTAAGAGTTATCTAATGTAATGGTCTTTACCAACCTGGTCCTTATATTATGTTTTCTCAAGGATTGATGGTGTCAAGATAGTGTTTAGTGGTGATATGGAGGATATAGTGGCGTTTTTTACTTTTAAGGGTCACCACACCCCGACGGTGGGCATGATGGAGGTAATTTCACACTAGGAAGTGGTGTTTATTGATTCATGGATAGAAACATGAATTATCAAGATATTTTATTGGCCATTTTGGCCCTAAGTGAGTTCTTTTTCTAAAATATGAAATGAAAAAAATAACAACATGGTCATGGTCATGGTAAGGGAGAAATATGGATGTTCTTGTAGGCTACAACAATAGTACCATCACCAAGCCCATGATCTTTGGAATTATGGGGTAAAATTTCCTAAGAGTGTGAAATATTACTTGGAAATAGAATGCGTAAGATAACCATGACAAGGAAAGACTATGTTGGATGTCCAACTAGTTTTGAAATGGGTAAAACTATATTTAGTCATCAATAATATTAAATTGGTTGAAGGTGTAAACCCTTACAGTAATATGATAGTTTTAAATTTTATTTTCATTCATTTTCTTCGTCTAATAAATAATCTATTACCATACCTTAATTGTTCATCTATTTTACTGATGCTCTAGTTAACATAGGGTATGGTTTCAAGATTATATTGTGTTGATATTACACTGATATAAATCATCACTAGATATGTGGTGTTCTTAACACATTGGTGGCTTGTGATTGTTTCCATGTGGATCCAAAACCCTTTTATTAGGGAGAATGTGTATTATTGATTAATGGTACCCATTTTTTCTCTAATTTACTCCCTTACATAATTCATCCTTTTGTTCAAATTTCATTGTGTAAATCCTCAATGTTTTGGACTAAAATATTTGTGTGACTTTATAATGGATTGTGGGTGATAGGTTTTGGGTACATTTCATTCAATTTATATGGTGGTTGATCCTCAATTATTTATTACTGTGTGGATAAAATTAAACCTCTAAATAGAGGAAGGGTATTAATTTCTTCTTTTATTTTATTTGAAATCCTAATATTATCAATTTTTATCACTTTGGATAATAGTGTAAAAAATATTAATAAATATTAAATCATATTAATAATGAATTTAGTTTTGTTTACTGTAATCATATGTTCGTCAACTATGATAAGATCTTATCTCTATATTTTTTAGATAGTGTGATATCTATGTCTATGATATAGTTTAGAATATTTATTGTGTTGGAATTAGATAAAGAACATTAATTTTGTAATTCATTTTGAATAAATAATAAATATGCATGTTTAATTTGTTATTATCCTTTTTTATAGTTTTTTACAGACCAATGTGATTCAAAATGTGTGTTCAATTATAATTGATCGTCCTTATAATTTTATGAAATGAGAACTTATGCTTAAAATAATGTTTACATATGTCATAGTTATTGATATTTTATACCTTGGGTTTCCTATAATTGTAACATATAATAATATAACTAAATAGTTTAATAAAAAATGAGTTGGATGTTTCAAAAAATAAATTGTTCAAGGTCAAGCAAGATTTTTTTCATTAGAATTCTATTTGATGTGGTTTTAGGGCCTAAATGTCCTCTTGACTATTATTTTTTTTCATACTACCTTTTGTGATTTCTCAGTATGAGAATATTTGATATGTTAGGTGATGTGAGACTGGGATCGATAATGGTTTGGAAACCAAAAGGAGGGGAGGCCTAGTTTTATGTCTATAATTGACATCTTTGATGGTGGGATTTTAGTGATATGTCTGGTGGTGTCCATGATGGAATCCAGACTGAGGGATTAGTTTGAATATTGGAATTAAGATTTTTGTTGTGCTAAAAAATGAGATGTTTGTTTGATAATGAATCTGTTTTAATGGTTGGATGGCTGAGTTACTTATTTTTTCTTTCAATTACCCATAGTTTTATATTGATAGATACGAATGGTTTATGAAACTTTTATGGAAGAATAGAATGATTCATAGGGTAACCAAATTTATATAATGTAAATGAATGTTGAAAAATTTAAAAAAAGGGGTTTGAGGTTTAATAGAAATCTAAATGATTATAACTCTTGAGAAACCATAAGGATAATTGGAATATTCTGGTAAGGGATGGGTTTTTGAACGATAATTAATGAGATTTTAATTTTTTTTAATGGAAAAAATTAAATTAATGTCTTCAAATTCTTGTGTTATTATTGGATATATAGTCTTTAGTAGTGGAAATATAGAATTTGGGAAATAGTAGCTATAGTTGAGTCTAATTCTAGGTTGTTTCCCATAGTGTGGTTTGTGATCTATAAGTTTATTTATATGTTTTTCGATTTTGATTCGCTAACCCACACTTGTTAGCAGGGCGACTGACACGAGTGGTCTCTGATGGTTTTTTTACCCAACATTTAGGTTGATATGAAATAGTTGGATGACTACCCCATATTTCACTATTATATTCTATGGGTACTATTATCTGATGGTGTGTATGGAGGTTACCTTTCCGTGTATATGTTTATAGACATATATATTTGTTATTTGTTATTTTAAACATGTATATATTTTGGATATAGTTTCGTAATAATTATTATAGGCATATCGTGTGTGGGTTATGATGGGATGAGGAATTATACACGACGTATATGCCGTGTTGGCTCCAAAAACTACTTAGTTACTATTAGTATATAGGAATGATGATGATTGTATTATTTGATTCATGGAGTGAATGATATGTATTGATTTTGAGTTAATGTGACATATGGAGTTAGTGGAATCTTAAAGTTTCTCATGAGATTTTGGGAAGGCTTATATTTAGAGAGAGATGGATCATGATGTGTGATGTTTCAGCATAGTAGAAAACTAGTGAAGAATTGGTAGTGGGGTACCTTCATTTGATATTATACAACACATTATATTATTAATTGTATATGAAAATTGGTGAGAAATCCATGGTTAGGTTTGGAACCTAGAAAATATGAATTGGTTATTTTTTAGCTTCATTTGTTTATTCATTATTCTTTATAAATATTAATTTATCTCTTGAGAGGTAGGTTCCAAGAATATTTATACTGATTATACCTATTAGTATAACCCAACTTATAAATTCACTATTATTTTGGTCCTCTATATATTTTTGTAGATTTAGTTGGAACTCACTAGCTCACGGTGTTGTTCAGTAGCTGTTTGGGCTACAAGGTCACTATTGAGGATTTTCTTTTGGTATTTTTAGTTTCATTTTTTGTTGTTGTTTAGTTGCATCACATTACATGAATTAATTAAGATATATTTAATTTTTTTCATAATAATTTATTTTTTGGTGGTTTTCTCTTATATATCATTCTTCAAATTTTTATTAGAGTGAAATTCCACATATTTTTGGGGAGGATATATCATCTGTGCTTGTCATTATCCTGTGACCTATTGGAGGTGGATTTCAGGCATCATTATCTCAAGGTTTTCTTTGTCATCTTAGGATATGTACTATTTGGAGAAGGGGGTCATGGTATTTATAAATAATTTCAATTGAAATATAAGTTATTAAAAACATAAAATGTTATTTCCTCTTATATTTCAAAATAATTTCATAATTCCCTTATAATTTTTTCTTCATTTATGTAAACATATTTTAATTTCTCAAATTTTTCATTGGGGATTTACTCTAATGATTACATACTTCTTATTTCTCTGGATGGATGATGATCATGTTTTTTTAATGTTTTCAAGTGCCTCAATTCTTTAACATGGGTTATTTATGTATGATGGAATTACGATGGTCTTAATGATAATGAATCACACATATGTATAGATTTATTTCATGATAGGTCATCCAAGAATTGAATATACATCTAATTAATTAGGTAAAGCATTATATCTCATGAGATAACCTCAAAGGGAATATAGATTATATCCATTCCATTACAGATTAAAGTGAATAATGAGTGAACCCAATCCATTGAGGGACTCTATCCACCACATGTTGATGGTGTTGGTAGTGAAACTTAACATAAGAAATAATTTTATCTTGCTATGTATATTCCATGTTTTTTCCTATGTTATGAATTAATGGCTTCTGATTCTTAAATCATGTTTCCACATGCCTATTAATAATGTTTTAGGTTATTATAAAGCCTTATGACATAACTCATGATTTATGATCTATGCTATATTTGGAATAATTATTTTACATATTATACATTCACTATGGAATATGTTCCCATTCTTATATACTCATTTTATGCTCAATTAAAACATTTGTTTGACATTTCTTATGTTCACTCATACCATGAATTTTAACATGCATATTCTTAAATTTCCACACATTAGATTATGAATAATAATATTATATATGATATTCATAGAAGGGTATCATGTGTGAAGAATATACATAGAATATGTTTATGATTTTATAAAATATATTGGTTGTGAATCTAATGTCCAAATAATAAAATTCTTTATTTTTGTTTATGGTTCTTTTTGAGATGTAATAAGATTTAATTTAAAATGATGTAATATGTTTTTCTATTATTGCTGGTTTCCCTATACGTGTCTCACATTAGAAGTAGAAAAATCATCTAATACACCCTCTTATATTCCATAAAACCCATTTTATGTATTATATATGCCTTCAATGCTTGAGAAAGTCAAATTAATGGTATAAGAGACTATTGAACTTTACATAAAATACCTCTTATATACTTATTATACTAAATAATTAAAACCATACCCACAAAGAAGATAATCAAATCTGAAACCTAAAAACCACCAATAAATACCTTTCAAAAAATAAAATTTCCACCATTTAAACCTATTAACTATATAAGAATGATGAAACCTTAATCATAATAAAATAAGATAAATAATATCAACATAGAATGTAAAATAAAATAATAACATGGGATATTGAACTTGAATATGTGGATCAAGATCCCATATTCAATCCTCTAATCCACTATGTGAGTATATGATACAAACATGAGGAATGATACACTAACACAACCCATTCTCTTGGAAAACCGGAATCTTGATGAGCTTATCCATGAAAGTCATGTCCTTTTCCACTTGTTACTCATTCTAATCAATTATATGAGAGAAATTATGAAGTTACAGTCCTTGCTATGATTCTATGGAGATTTCACACGTGATCTAATTTTAGAATAATGGATAACTGATATAGAACCTCCCAAACACACCACAATACCTCAAAAGAACTGATAAACTAGGGAAAGTTATACTCCCTCATCCAACCATTTTCTCCTCATGATGAGGAGATACATTTAAGTACACATAATATCCCATAAAAAACTCAAAAGGTCACCTAATTTGACCTTTATAATATTTTTTGTTCCCTAGAACCATTTTTATACACTCATGGATAATCCACACCTTCTAGATTATTCTCTACAATACATTAAGACTAAGGATCATTTCCTCTTTAATCACATTCCAGTAAACCATAGATCAGTTTTTACACCTAAAAAATGCCTCAAATAGAAAAATGATAATGCAAGTGTGATATTTTTTATAAGAAATATCAACCAATGTAAAATTAGTCACCCAAAACCTAGATAAAAAATAATTCAACCCCATAACATTTCCTTTAGTGTCTCAATAGTCTTCCCAGTCTATAAGTCCATATGAGGATGAATTTTGTTTTCGAATGGAAACCTAATAGAAAGAAACATTATGAGAACCACCCTAGACTCATAATGAAAAATAAGGTTTCTAATCAGAGATGATGTTATTTAGAACCTACTGAAGCATCACTATCTCAACCACATATATCCTCTCAAAATTATACATAACAATTATCCCTTTATCACTCATAAATGAGATAAATTTATTAAGAAATATATTATCACTCAAATAGAATCACATCCACCATGGTATCAGATAAATATAGAGATTAAATTGATATAAGTGTACTACCATGTCTACAAAAATATTCCTTATAGATAAAAAAATACCTATGTATGTTATGCTCTATGTTCACTCCTGGATAGACCAAACACTATCAAACAAATGATTCCCCTAACAACTTCGTCCCTTTCCTACAAAACTGAATTATAAAGGAATGATACATATTAGACATATAATGATTCATATATAATGGTAAACTATAAAACTAAAGAATATAAACCTTCCAAAAAACCATAAAAATGAAAAAAAACTAGTTTAAACAATTAATTTTGTTTATTATTCTCTCACTAACCATTAGGAGCACCACTAGAAATGTACAACCATGTAAAAACTCTACATCATGATAATAAAACTATAATTATTTAACATGATTCTATAAGGATAATTATACTGTCATATAATATAGGAATCCTCTAATATTTTCTTCCTTTATATTAATATTTAATGTTTCAAGTTCATGTATTACTCTCTATTCATATCTTGACTCATAAATATAATATCCATGAGGCTTATTACTCAATTAATCATTAACCAAATTCCATTTCACTAGTGTATAAGTGATCCCAAATACATAGTAGTGTATAAAATCTATCTAACTCCCATGATAAAAGTTTGAATCATGTTGGCAGAATATATACCTAAATATAGTTTGATCTATAAATTCAAAAAAATATTCATCGATGAAATAATTCCACTACATATTTAGAGAAATATCCACTAATACCATCATGAGATGATATATAGAATAGTTATATTCATTAGGGAATAATAAAAATACCCAAATGATATAACTATACAATGTTGAATCAAAATATAACCCCAGAGTAAATTAAAAGAATAATAGAAAACCATGAATATAACTCTATCTTTTAGAAACTAGAGGATATAGGTACTCTTCTTCCACTCCTTGTGGATGTTGAAATATACTTAACATTGATCACATTATATGAATTCTTTTTCCTTACTAGTCAATAATACCAAAGGGTGAAAATATATGAGAAATTATATGAAAACATTTGATGTTATCTTTGATGATTGAATAAACTATAGACCATTTACACATTATTGGTGGTTTAATAAGAAACAATTGACTTAATATTTGAAGCATCCAACACCTCTCTTATAGCTACACCAGATATACTACATTCCCAAGGATTTTACCCTTATAGGTTTAGAACTTTCACATAGAAAATATCCCATAAATATAAATGTTTTTAAAGAATTAATGAATAGTATTAAAATACTTAGCATAATACTCCACTAACTACAAATACACAAGGATGTTACCAATGAGAACCACTATGAAATGATCCAAAAATACATGAAATTAATAGTTCATGAGTCCCATGAAATCATATAGGGATTTTGAATTTAATGAAATATCTATGAACATAATGTTCCAATAACATAAACTAAATGAATTCTTCATGATATCTTCCTCCAAAAAACTCATCTGATGATATCTAGAAAACAAATTGATCTTAAAAATTCAATTATCTCCCTTAAAATGATAAAAAAAATCATCTATAATCAAGAGTGGATAATTATTATTTACCATCACATTGTTTAACTATAGGCATTCTATGAAAATATTAAAACTTATAACCCCATTTTTTATGATTTAAATCAAAGAAGCCAATGGTTTCAAACTAGGGTGGATGAAACCATGGTATATGAAATCTTTTATCTTAATAATTAACACCAGTAACATCAGAAAATAAGAGAGAAATAGGTTTTCAACTCCATTAATAATTTTATGTCATGTTTTGTGAGTATAATAACAACCACTTTTGTGAATACATATATAAAACCCTCAACAATTATTAGGAACACTATCAATTACACTTCCGTAAATCTCAAAAAAACTCTATAAAACAAAAAAAAATGAAATTCTGAGAACCTGTGACCAAGAAATAGGTCTCAAAAATTAATAAAAACTACTTGTATAGATTGAAATTTATCTATGACGTGAAGGAAATATTATAACTATATTTTTGGAAAGATTAAATTTCCATGTGACTAATGATTTATAATCATCTTGTCACAAAATTAACACAAATGAAGTACAAATAAAATACATATATTAAGTGTAGATAATACTAAGGGAACTAGAAAACCGGTTACTTTGGCTCCCATAGAACTAAATAAGGTAGGATATAAATGGTGTTTGATGATATTGAATTAAATAATACATAATCTTAATACGCTAGAAACTGCCTCTATGACTGTTTTAATCCCTTTATTCAATTATATAAGGGACATCATAAGAATATAATATTCAAACTATACCTAACATATCATTACTAAAATATGACTAAATCTAATACTAATAATTCTTCATAAGTAACTGTTATTATGTTTGTACCAGAAACTAAAAAATTAGGTTTAATTTGAAATTGAGAATGGTTGGAAACTAAAATCACTAATGTTCATGGATACATATGAAAAAAACCAACTGTTCAAGAACTTTTAGTAGATACCCTAGAACTACTGACTCTATAAAAATTCAATGGGTGATTATATTGACTCCCTTCCAACCAAAAAACTTAAATCCTTTGATATCCATAAACCTTCATCTACAACTCTTCTCCTTGAAACGTTTTGATAAATTCGCTCTTGATATAACCTAGGCCACACTAGTAATTTATTTTTTCTTTATGTAGAGACTTTAGATATATATATAACATAAATGTGGTGACCTAATACTAAATAGTTAGATGAAAATTCTTTATAAAATTTCATTATTCAATACCTTCATTAGTGAAGAGGTTGGGAGAATTTCAAGAAAGATTATTGAGCTCGACCCCAATCTTATACACCCTCATGTTACCCAATAAAATATAGGGAAACCCGAACATTATGCATCATATGGTGTTAATGGGGGAAATATTAAAATAAATAATTCTAAAATTCTTAACATGGTGGCTATAACTCCTCATAGTCACCATGATATAGAAACCAATATGGACATGCAGTGCCTTTATGAATAGTACTGGTTAAAAGTATAAAACGCACTTTACATACAAATATTAGACCAAAATAAATATTAAACTCTTCTAACCACATATTTGTCTCATGATAGGATAAAATATCTTCATACTTTCTTAATAACTAATGCTAGAACTAATGTATTTTATTCTACTAAGACTCATCATCCTATATTAGTTCAACCCTCCTACATTCAACCAGAGAATGTTGTGAAACTTCTCTAACATGAACCATATAGAAAGGACATACAATATCTGAAAATGTATAAGAAATTGAACCTTATAAGAATTAAAACATAAAATTACATTAAAGATGATATAGTTAAATTAATTTTATATTTAGTAGAATCACCCCAATTAAAAAATGGGAACAAATTGTATGGTTAATATACTACACATAAGTCTATAACCTTAGGAAATATCAACATGTACAACTATGTCATGACCCAAACCCACTGATCCACATTTGGAACTACACTGATGGTCAGAGTTACCCCTGGATCCATCTTCTAAAAGGGAATGAGTTGGAAACTAGCAAATAGGGTATGAAAACACTCTTACATAAGGTATTACACTAATATAACCCATGAATATAAAGAAGAAACATCAATCATTACTATATAATACAAAACCAATATTTCCCAATTCATGAAATTATATGCCTAAAAATAAATTAATAAGATGAAATACTAATAGCAACTCCTATGGTAATAGCATAAGAATAGATTTTACAAACTCTATGAGTAAGGGATTTCTGTCTTGGTCATTGACTCCCTCATGTAAATCTAAAACACAAACATGCACACACCCACACACATATATATAAACATATATATACATATATATACATATATACACATATATATAAGTATAAATATATATATGATTTTAAATAAATTTTTACTCTGTACGATCATCCTCAAAACCATTTGTGAAAATTGTGGAAGAAGTAAACTAATGGATCATTAAGTAAACAATAGAACCAAATCATTTCCTAAAAAGAAAATGAACAATTCATTCTCCCCAAGGAATACTCACCCAATACCCCATATTGGTATAGTAATATTATCTCAAATGAATATTTCCTTAAGGTACCCAACAACCATTTCCCCATTAATCTAGACTCACTCATTTCCCTAATAACATATTCTCTATTCATCTATCCCTTCCCTTTGAAGAAATTATTTTTAAAAAATATCACATATAGGCATAAACATATATCTATCATCACATACCATATCAATACCACACATCACATCATCATCCTCATCATCATAATCGGTAAACATGAACATGATAGACAAAAACCTCATTCCATTCTCCTACCATTCAGGTCCTCACCAAATGTCCATATCACAACCACAAAACCTTTTCCACTAGAATATATATTTTATAACCTTATATCATTACATACTATACATAAAATTTAAAAAAAAGAGCCATCATAAACTATAATATGTCTGAAGAGAGAGTAAAGAAGAGGGATCAGTTAGTTATATATTCCCCTTACAACTGGGTTATTGGAAAAGAAACCTAGAACCCATGTCCTTATATGAGTGTGGGTAAGGTCACTTGTATAAGGTTATGTAGCATATCAAATAAAAAAAATTATGCAATACAAAATATTTAAAAGACTATATGAAAACCAAAAATACAATATTTTTTATACTATCAATTTTACAAACTATATCACACCAACTATATCCCACTTACAGCCATAACCACACTACTAAACAACCATTCCCAACTACATCGAACAAGTAATGACATATAAAAAAATACCCATTTAATCAGAATATTATTAAATTTTATATTACCATTACCATTAATATTAAATTAATTTAAACATATTTTATGTTAATCAATTACTTATTCTATATCCATAATACATCCCATACTTTATATGTATCATTCCAGTATTTGGTTTCATATTAATTGAATAATCTACCATTTCTCATCAAATTTTAACTAGAAACACATCATTTATTATATTATTTTTATAGTGTTCCATGTTACTTGAAATATATGACTAAAGACACATAAAAAATCATGATTCTACATCAACTGTCACATTATCTCATGGAAACATCCACCAAAATCAAAGAATCTCTACTACAATAGAAATAATTATCCTCTTTCCACACAACCAACCAGGCCACCACTTCAATAATCATGTAACAACACATCCTAAAGTCTTGTAACAATACCCACACCTCTTCATCCAAAATAGAAACCACAACCCGTCTATATTAAACTAACAATAACCAGATAGACCCAAAAAACATAAAGAAATGGAAAATATAATAGAAAATCATAAGAAACAACTCCCTATTAATAATTATTTAATAATATGACAAAATTTCATATATAAAAATAAATGTATCAATAATATATTTCCTTATAAAAATTTCATTACTCTATTTAGGTGCTTAATATTTTATAAAAAAATCCAATCATTTCAACAGAAGCAAGAATGGTTTTTATAATGAAAAAGATGAATTTATCTATGGAAATACAAACAAAGAGAAACAATATATAATAAATATCTTAAAATCAGGTCATGAATATGAGAATAACCATTTTACCCTTAAATTACTTTAGTATAGATCATTATCTTATTTAGGTCAATTAGAATATCCACCCAAAGAAAAAAACCATGTTTAATTCACATTTACACATAATTAATGGAGGAGATATATCGAATAGACTAACTAAAATAATTATTTAACAATAGATAAATAAAATGATAATTAAAATATGATTAAATACTTCCCAATATGTGAGGATCAAACACATTGCCTATGAATTACTATCACCCATCAAAATATTGATCCAAAAAACGAATATTGGATCAACACCACAATTACTACCACCAAAAGAAGAAATCAAAAATAATGAATTTGGGAAATGAGCATATGATCTTACCTTCGATCATATTGAGTTTATTTCATAAAGTCATGGTCTAAAACTCACCAATATATTTCTAATGATTTTGTATTATTAACCATTAATCTATATGTGTTAAAGGAATTCGGAAGAGTATAATAAAAAATTTAAAAATTCCATAAATTATAATACTTATTGAAAAAAGAAGGCCTGGTCATGTTTAACATAGTAATTATAAAATAAACAAGTAATTGGGAATTTATGATGTGATATACAATTAATTTCATGAATAAATTTCATTAAAATTTATACGTACAAATGAAGGTCATGGTGTAATGCCTAAATTCATTATATAACTATAGAATATTCAAGGTTTGTTGTGATATTATTAGTATACCCACTAAAACCTATGACATATAAAATAAATCCATGGTAAAATTATTGAAATGATGGCACAATTGATCCCAGGGGGACAGAACTAAGTAATTATCCATCCATGAAGCCAATGGAATAATGGTTATATTGACCGAAAAACACCATTTACTAATAATACTTCATAATTTAACCATCCTCACCACTCCACTACACAAATCCCTTATCCAAACAAATAAATCCTTAAAATTAATAGCCATAATATTATGACACAGACCTTTCCTCAGTCAGAAACCCCAATCACCAGTTTTTTCCCCAAACATAAAATAATTTCTCTACCTATTTGTCTAAACCACAATAAACATGGTCACCAAATTATCCATGTTAGTAGGTGAAATATCAGCTAAGAATCACGCCTCTATTCCACCAAACCTCTTCTAAGACATATTTATACTTCTAATACCAAAAAAATATAAAGTAATGGTCTATTAATACATGAAAATTTAAATATTATCATAATTATCATATGAATAATTTATTTTTTTCATTTATAGTTTTTTTTAAAACTTATTTATTTATGGATTCAATGTTTTGGAATATAATGTGAAAAACATTTTGAATTTAAATTAAGAAAGAAAATGATAAATTAAGTTAATTTTGTTGGTGTTTAATTTTTTTTGATTGATTATGTTTTAAATGGATATAAAAATTTCTTATTTTTAGATTCATTTATATAAATATATTTTTTCAATAATTTATATTTCATTATAGTATTATAAGATAAATTTATGTAGATAATAAGATGCTATTAGTTTTAGTATGATAACCTCTATCACGTGGAGTACTGTAAGTGTAGTTAATTAGTTTTGATAAGTTGTATTAATTTTTTGGTATGAATATTGGATTTAATGACCTCAAACACTTATCTCACGGAGATAATTATTATAATGAAGAGTTTGTAACATCTCATGTTTTTAACATGATGAGAAAATGTTATTTTCTTTATTTTAATGAGTTATTGAGTTATTTTATATGTTTTTAAAAAAATTAGTAATATTTTTCCATGATTATTTCTATGATTTACATAAAAATAAAAATGATAGTATATTTTATGAGAATTTAATTTTTTTTAGTTTTAAATAATGATGATGATGATAATAATACAAATAATATTCATTATATTATTATTATTTTATGTAATATTGTTAATTTAAAAATATTCATGTGTAATATAGATGGTTAATATATAAATATATATATAATTATGATAAATGACTCACATATATAAGTTTGTGATGTATTTTTTGAATGTGTGAGATGTGTGGTTGATAAACCCCAGTGAGAGTTGCGTGTGAGTGTATATTTTGTGTGGGACTGAGGGTGGTAGTGATCTATAAGTAATGTGGATAAAAAATGAAAATAAAATAATATATATATATATATATATATATAATTATGGAGGTTTTTATACACTGTGGGTGGGATAAAGGCTAAAATAACAGGTTAGAAAAAAATAAAACATTATAAAAATGAAAGGTGTTTTGTATAAGGTGGACGATTAAACCCCTATGCAAATTTATTTCTTTTTTAGGGGAGTTTTCCCTAATTAAAATCTCACCAAACTAACTCTATAATTTCTTATCAAATACTAAATTTATTCAAAAATCATCTACAACCTAGGAATTGTGTCATTAATTATATGGAGACCTCTACAGTTTTGGGTGAACCCAATCACGTTTGTGCATTGTTTTGTTAAAAATTTTGATTTTGATTCTAAAATGGAAAAATTATTAATTTTATGTATTTTTTTATATAAACCCAAATCAATAATTATATAATATTATACTGGTAAACTCTTATAAATATGTGATGTATAATTAAATTTTTTTATATTTTTTGGGAATTTTCATTAATGATTTCAACAGTGAAGGGTCAGAAGAGTTTAATATTTAATCTAACGTATTGAGAGTATCATTAAATAAATTAATTAATATTGTTAATGGGTTCATATTTTAATATAATTCTATTATTATTTTTTAATTTTGGAAAAATATTTTATATTTTGTAAATTGAGTAATATAAATTAATTTAAAAACTTATCATTATTATTTTTAGTAAAGATGTGTCTTTATGTGTTGAAAACTAATGTTTTCATGTTATACGATGTTTTGTAGTGTTCATTACTGAGATATAATTTCACATAAATATTATGTGTTTTCATAGTTTGTTGGGAATAAATTATAGAAGTGTTAAATTTTATGGTTTATTCATATATGTTGAAAAAATATAAATTAAGATTAAAATTATTTTGTTTTTGAAAGAAACTCATGCATTTGAACTAACTAAAAAATTTATTGGGTGTTAAATAAAAAAGATTTTATTCTTTAAATTTTTAATGATGATTTAAGGTTTTTTTTCTTTAAATAGTTTTTAAAAATATTTTGTCATTAATTATTTGGGAATAAAGTGATGATATTTTTAAGAATATGTTTTTAATATTATTGGGTATAATAGTGAATATTTAACTACTGATAATTTTATGTTTTGTGATTAAATGGTGTTATAATGTTTTTTGGGATGGTATTAATTTTATTGCAGTTATGTGAATATATATAGATTTTTGAATGTTTAATTAATGAAATTAAAAATTTATAACTTAAAATAATGTGTTAGAAAAGAATTTATATATATTTAAAATATGATTTTAAATAGTGAACTCTTTTAAATTATTAATTTACAATAGTTCAAAAAATTTAATTAATGAAGAGATAATTTTGTCTTGAAAATGTAATTTTCAAATGGAAAATAATCTTATTATATTTTATTTTGTGTTATTTAGAGTGTGTTTGGAATTTTATTAGTTGTAATGTAATTTCAAATTTAAATAGATATTATAGTGTTGATTAAAGGGTTCCTTATTTGGAACATTTTTTCCTTGCACCTATTATCGTGATGATCCATCCTCATCTCTATTTATTACTTCTTTAATTGGTATGTTCTGGTCAACTAAATATCATCACCTCCACATTTACTTAGGTTTGTGTGTTTTTTTGAGTGAATCAACATCCTTATGATCTTAACTCATTATAATCATAGCATGATCTATAATTGTGGTATTTAAATAGATAGATATAATGATACAGTGGTGTCAAATTCATATATTGTCTGTGGATTAAGATGTTGATAGAGTTAACAATATTAGTCTCTTAATATTTTCAATTCAGTTTTCCTTTCTGGGGATTTCTTCCGAGTTTGAATATGTGGATTTTTATTTTGAGTTTGCATTTACCTATGGTTCTACAGTTAATCAATCCCCTTGTGTGGGATATATCCCAGTGATTATAGAGATATTTTTTTCTTTACATTTTAGTATTAGGGATTTTATCCTACACATTTATAGTCTTATTAGGGAGTAGTGCATGTATATAGCTACGATTATAGTTTTCCTTCATTCTATGCATTCCATGTCATCACTAATCAAGGTTCAAATAATAAATTAAATCCCCATAAAATATCAGCTAAATTATATATTTTAACCTATCACTATGGTTCAATCAATATATTGGGGTCCCCTCTCTAATTTTGGAAAATCATGATACAAGAACGATTCTCTAGATAAAACATACACTATTATTTGGGAATCCACAGTCATTATTCAATTTTATCATTTTTGTACTCTATTTTACTTTTCAATTTTTTCATTAATGTTGGGTTTTTATTATAAGTTACTATGTGAATCATTCTTTATTAGTTATTTGTTCTTATACATGGGAAATAACCTACTCCTATTTTTTATCCTTTCATTAAATCAAATTGATCATAAATCCCTATTCTTGTATCAGTTTCCAATCTTGGGTTTATAATAAGGATATTTTCATCTCCTTCACATTTTTTTATTTTTTTTTTCTGAAGTTAATATATTTTTTAAGTAATTTATTGCTTCAAACACATCCCTCAAATATGATATTCAAGTGGTTAAGGATATCCGACATCATTATGATAGATTCTAATTTTGGAAATCATATTAATTTTTGGTTGTGGTTGAGGTCACCCTCTCTGACCTATCCATCGATAGTATGAGTGATATCTTCCCATAATTTATCTTGTGTTTTTTTTTGGGTTGGCTTAATATTTTGGGAACATTCCATCAGGCCTATAATCTATTATGTTTTAAGTTTCCATGCCATTTTTTGTGTCATTTTATGAAAATTATAGAAAATAAAATTATGGTATTTTTATTATTTATTAATTTTTATATGAAATTGTTATAATTTGTGTGAAAACTATGAAGAACATGAAATAGGTTATGAAAAAATACTAATATTTTTATGTTATGGTAAAATCTTTTGGCTTGGTTATATTGGGATTTTCCTTTTGTTTTTAAATTATAGAAACATTGCATGCCCTATATTTATCAAAGATAGAGTGACACCCAATCCCCATAAATTTGTACCCCTTTAATTCAACAACTAAGATATAGGGAGTGACCCCCCAAATTACACCTCCAATTGGACTTGGGTTGGAGAATATTAACAAGGTTATAAACTAGACAATGTGATGAATTACCCAAATAATCCTAAGAAAATAATGTAAATAAACCAATCAATCATAAATCGAATAATATAAAATAACCATCATCCCAAAATTCATGTTAAGAAATATAAATAATTAGCTTCCTTATTAAATATCAACTTATATCCAAAGTAAGTGACACCACATCAGGTCCTGCCAAAAAGATTTTAATTCCAATATCAGCCATTGAAACCCTCTTAAAAACCTAAAAAACTATTATATATATATATATGTATGGTGATAATACCATGTATACTTAGTATAATTATAACCATATTCTCTTGTTAAAATGCGAGGAGGGAATACCGATTAACTGGTGTACGAATATAAAAATAACAAGCACAAAAAATTGGTCAACTAACCAATCCTAGTCTTACTAAGGCTCGGTCAATAAATCCAATTTAGTAAAATAGTATCAATAGAACATAATTCAATGTTGCCTCTAGTCACTTCCCCATTAGTTTTCTGCTCTCATACCTCAACATTGAACATCGTGTGATCACATCCCCTTTAGATGTTCCAATCATTGTCATGCCCTATCAATACCCCACTCCCACATGTCATGTGAATTAAACTCTATCATTTTATATTAAGAACCCCACATCACAGGATCCAATATCCTTAGTAATTATTATACCACATACCCATTACAGTTGGGTATCATGAATATTGAGTAAATTAATCTCCTAATATCCTCATCCCCTACATGACCCCCATTATGTTACACCATCATCACGTACCACCACCAACTACTTCATACTACTTTTGATGGGATAATATAGAAGTTGGGGGAGTTTATTATCCATGATTCCTAACATGGTTGTCGGGGAAAGCACATGGAACCCAAAATATTTAGGTGCTATCATGATTACCCAGACCAGGTGTCATGCATATAAAATAACATAGAAATGTAAGAATAAAATTTAGACAAAATATCTAGCATAGGGATCTATATAAACAACTCTAGAATAGTCCACAACAGTATCATATAATCCCCTATGATCCACTACCAACCGCTTCCACCACTAAATGTAACTTACCTCACAGAACAACCACACACCACTAAAAATTCCCTTTATTTTTAATTACCAAAAGTTTCTATATTTTATAATTTACTAATAAATATCTATTTAATTAAGATTAAGATTTATATTTAATGAAAAAAAATACCAAGAACAATCCATATTTATGTTCAGTCATTTCAAAATTTGTTTTAAATGATTTTTATACATTTTATTATGACCTATTTATTTTTTCGTATCCCATTACATTCCCAATTCAATATTAAAAATTACATCTCATAGCCATAGGGAAACTACAAAAAAAGAAAATTCATAATATCCTTTATATCTAAAAATAAAAATCGTCAAATGACCACCAAAACTATCCCTTAATATATCTCATGTCAAACGAACCACAACCCCAAATCCCAACCTATTATGAATCTGAATAGTCACCATAATAAATATAAAAGACCCAAAATATCTATCTAAACAATTGTATAAAAAAAATATTTTCACAGAAATATGTAGATTTTAATACCCATATTCTTCAAAAATTCCAATTTATAGAGGTATTTTATAATGTTTCATCATCTCTTATATGAGTAATTTTTAAAAATTATAGATTAAAATATCATGTTCATAATTAAGTGATTAATTTTTAATTAATGGTGGGTTCAAAACAAAAATTAAAGTAAAGGTTCTGGATTTAAATATTTATAGCACACACAACATAACTACTTATAAGTTTCAGGAGGAATTATTCAGCTATAAAGAGGAAAAAAACATGAAAATTTTATCTTTCATTTTTCATTTAATTACTTTTGGGAGATTATCTAGTATATTGCAATGCATCAGTTCCACCCAATGGAAAAAATCATGACAAACTTAAATTTTCAAAAATGTGGATATATCTGAGATCCCTAACCTTAATCAATGCTTCATGAATTTGTTTCTAAAGTCCAAGAAAGAAAAATATTATCAAAATAATTATTTCAAAATAAAAAGATATTATAAACCAATAACATAGCTTCCACCATCAATATCCCATCACAACATAACCCAATAAATCATCCCCATGGACATTTCATTCTCCATAAAAGAAAATAGTTGAAAAATAGTGGAGAAAGAAGAAGAACTCACCTCGGGTTTCCAAGGATCAATATCTTGATGTGGGGAATGAAATATTCTGAAAAGGGGTTAAAAGACCTCACAAAATATAACCTAAGAAACCCAAGAAATGATAAAATATTGAGTATAATGATGTTTTTTAAGGGTATTTCCATTTTATTCCCACAAAATTATTTAAGTGACTATGACATATCCCCAAAGGATATGGTGTATTGGATACATTTTCACAAAAAATTATAGTGCAATAAAATGTGATATAAAAAAATAACTCCCTGGGTCTAAAATCCTATAGAATCCAAATATTAAAACTCTCATAAATCCTATCTAGATGGTTAAGGATAGGTCCAAATTAAAGAACCATTCCACAACCACCCTCAAGTCAATTTAGTCATCAAAACTAGACACCACAAATACACATACCATTAGAACTTATGCTACACCGCAAAATGGTCCATCTACGATCCACTATGTCAAAACTGTTAAGCCACACTAAAATATACCTAAAAAATGAAAACAAAAAATAAGACCTCCACACCTCTATTCATGTCCACACAACAACCATTCTATAATTGGAAGAGCCACCAAGTCCCATCATCACAAGATTATAAAGAGTAATACCTTCAAGAAAAATACATATCAAATTAATATTGTCTTCAAGAATCAAATCAATAATCATAAATTATGGGGAAAATTAAAATTTCAAACCACTATAAAAACATTCATATGAAGAATATAATTACCACTAAAAAAGACCAACAAATAAGTACTACAATCATTTGGAGTGAATAAATATCATAAATACATTATAATTTAATCATTATATCAAAAGAACAATGAAAATAATGTTTAAAACAAATTTAGGAATTGGGTTTAAATATTAATCTCATTATCCTAGTTAACACCTTACAAACCACCATGCATCTGCAATATATAGACCAAAGAGATGATACACCCACACATAACCTTTTCCTAATTACTATTTTTCTAAATCGACCACTTCATGGACATCACGTAACCCTCAATATCCAACTCATCCCTTTCAATTAAATGGGATTCATCTTAAAATTGATGATAAATTACAGACCCATGGAAGATGTTGTCTATCCTATCTAATATCATTGGATGTGTCAACTTATATTCCAACTCTCCAATATTCCCTAACACCTCAAAAATTCCTAAAAACTGGGTGTGGATATTACTAACAGGACTAAAACTATAATACACACATTGTGGTGAAACACTGAAGAATATATTGTTTCCAACCTAAATATATAGGGGTATCAAAATACAATCATCATAAGCCTTCTAGAGGTTCTGTACTATCATCATTTATTCCCAAACTATCTATATCTTTTATGTAATACTTTGTCACACATGTAGATATAAAAATACTAACTCTCTAACTTCATTATAGAATAGAAGATATCAATACATCCATTTGTAAAATTCCTCGAATGGATCCAAATTGATGGATGAGTGATAGATTTTGTTATATTGAAACTTAACTATGGGTAGGGGCTTTACCCATGACCCAAAATATTCCATTACATAAACACATGACATGTACCTTGGAATATAAAAAGAAATGATAAGTCATAGTAAGGATCAAAAAGAGTGTTTCAATATCATACATTCTCATGAGGTTGACTAAAGGTCCCGATCACTGATAATGGTTATCGATACCCCATGAATATTATCCATATCATACACATACTACCTCACTAGAAATTCTTCTACACTCAACTATTGAATCCCATGAATATGATCTGACATTGTCTTTTGGCCTAAGATCACCCAAATGAAAACATATATTTCATGGGCCTGGAATATCTCAATGAATAAGTGCATTGATATTTCTTTTGAGTGATACTAAGAGACATCCAAAGTCTAAAACAACCCTTTAGTGACATAGTTCTTCACTTTCACTTATAGGTATACCAAATATCATGCCACAAAATCTTCCACTAACTACTTCATCCCAGGCTACAATATCTACCTCTTTTTCTTCCATGGTGCCTCTTTGACACTCCCAAACTCATTACTAAGTTTAATATTCAAAACTCACAGAGAACACCTTCTTTCATATCCAATGGAAGATACAACCACCACTAAAATTACACCTGATGTTTTCAATCCTCCAAGAAAACCTCTAGTGTATCACTGCAACCAACATAGTCGCCCATCACCTCTTACTATGAGTCCCCAATTAAGACTCATATACCTTACAAATCCAGTAATATTCCCCCATCATACGATATACGCATACTTTTTCATCAGCATCCCTTCCACTTATATGGGAAGCTGTTAACTCTTTCATCATTCTAAACAAATCCTCAAAATCTCGAATAAAATCCCTTCATGAATTCCTACACATCATCTTAGACATAACATTACTCATTCAAGGGGAATATCATATAAAAAACCATAAGCCTAATAATATTTCAACCATCTTTATTGATATATATTCCAATCTATCTTATTAAAAACATACATCTGTAAATTTACATATGTGAAGAGTACATGGTTCTCATTGATGATTAAATAAAACATAGATCTAGGGAAAACACAAATACCTCTATCTGCATGTCTTAGGTATAATATTTAAACCCATAGTAATTTATCTTTATACACCAATAAGAGATCACTTAAACTTATTGGATCAATAATCATCTAAATCCAAGATGATAAGTGTCAAAAATTACATCAAACATCACAACTTCTTTAGGAAGCTGAATGATTAGGGAACCGATCAACATTTCCTTCAAGTATATATAGTCTATTTGAAATTGATTAGTTTAGATGAAGGTATATTACTTCATTGACAAGGATATTTATAGGGGAAAAATGTAAGAGAATATATTCTCCACCCTCTCATAGTATCCCACATGACTAGTGAATCTATAAACCACTTCCATTTTATTGGGTGCCTCACAAGAAACAGTTTCCATGACGTTTAATGGATCTACATCCATGACCTTCTTATTCATCACATTTACAAATAATCTCACCCCTTATGTACAAATAATTCAATTTGATATATTTTCATTGAGTTAATTATGTCATATACCATACAAAATTTCTCAAAGTATCTTCGAATTTTCTTCCACTAACATTGTGTAAATGGAGATTTATTGAATGAGAATAATTATTAAATGATCTAGGAACTCACAAAACATGGATTTCATGATCCCAATGAACATATTTGGCATGTTCATGACACCAAATGGCATTATTACTAACTAAAAATAACCATACAAGCATTAAAAAGTTGTCTTTGGGATATCCTTTTATTTGACCTTTATCAGATGATATCCAGACCACAAATCGATATTTGGAAACCAATTATATTTCTTCAAGTTTTTAAATAGATTTATATTCCTATAATGGGGTTATGGTCCTTGAACTTCACTTGATTCTACCTTTGGTAGTCCATGAATAGTCCTAGACCGCCATCTTCTATTTTGGAAAACAATACTTAATCACTGTATGGCGAGGCACTAGGTCAAATGAATCCTATATATTGAAAGTAATCAATGTACATTCAAAAATAGTGAAAATATGTTTTTATCATATGATAAGGATCTATCAAATTAAGTGATGATCACAATTATTACTCTATCCGAAACCTGACATCTCATTGAGGGGGTTGTGTCACAAACTCATCAGGGATGACATATAAGAACTCATAGAAAATTATTTGGGCATCTACCTCATAATATATCACTAATAAATCTACCAACTAAGATAAAATAGTATTTTTATGCTTTATACCCATACAATAATTCTTATCCCCAATGAAAACATCTCTTTGGACATCCATGTAAGAGAACTTATCACTCCCCTTGAATCATTCAACAACTATGTGTAAAGAATCTAACCAATTCATTACTTGGATGAAATCATATGGTTATATATTTTATAAGAAGAAGTCCCCCCATCAAAAAATATTTTTGTATTAGTATTATACACCCCTAATACACATCAAGTTGAATAACCAAGACTTCAATTGGCATGAATAACAACATATCCATGGGAAGTCTCTCCACTCTAGATCCTAACAGAAGGACAATATTGGGTAAAAAAAAGAATTTCAAAACACCATAATCAAATAGGTAAGGAACGATGATATTTGATATACTAATTTTACCATGAAAACCCTCTATTTCCCCTAGTTTTTGTGCCTCAATTCAATACATCTACTCAGATCCAACTCCTCTAAATCACTATTGACATACTCTTTGACATGCTCTAGTCCAGGTTCTTGAAGATGAGGACCATCAAAAGGTTAACCTCTAGCAAAACATTCTCTAGTTGGTGGTTCCTAGAACTTCTTACATAATTTTATGAACAAATGATTGAAGACCTTATTCTAATATAGACTCAGAATAATTTGTTGCTACTATGGATGAAAAGAATCCTAACCACCCATTCAATGTTTCCCTCCCTTGGTATCTAGACACCCAAACTATTAGTCACCAAAACCCTTAAAGTTATAACACCCCAATGGGGATATTATTGTACTTTCTCATGAACATAAAGTAATAAAATATCATGAAATAGGTTATCAAGGCTCTATCCCTACTTGATGAATGTTGAATTCCCTGATTCTTATGAACTTCCTTCTGAATCTCTCCCCAAAAAATAATTGTGACCTCTTTTACAAGTCATTCCTCCTCGAGAATGTATTACCCTAATCATTTATTTTTTATTCTTCACTTCCACATACATAGTAATCATAAATGGAGTGACTAAATATCTAATTGTTGGAAACAAAACATCCTCAAGATAGCACACTTGAGACGAATCATCTAGAAAAAATGATAGGAGTGAAACTAAGAGGGTCCTTAAAATTGGTTTCAAGATCCCACACACAAAGACTCCCTTACTAAATGGAGAGAAATTCTTGCCACATAATATCCATTAACATCGAAGATAATAACTTCAAACAAGACAACTTATGAAAATCACTCCATTAAAAAGTTCCATCTTACCATTATCCAAGATACAACATCCACCACTAAGGTGTATCCCCCGGCCACAGATTGATCCCCAATAGAACCTAGTACTCATCTCAATATCAAATAAAAATAGGTGATCTCAAGATCCTCTAGGTATTTCTTAATGAAAATATCATTTATTATGTACTCATACATTACCACAATCTAATGTTGGGGAGTATGAAATATCTTCATCCATATCCCATACTCCTTAATCAGATCAATTCTTTGATGATTCAATGTGTTATCCTACTGAACCAATCCTCCATGAACTGCATGTAGATGATGACCATGATTCATTTTTGATAATATGAAACAAGAAAAACTATAAACCTTGTAGCATGGGATTTATTAAGATTCATTTATTGGAGTTTATATTAATTATCCAACATCACCATGTTCAATTCCAAATTTAATCAAACATAATTCGTGTACCTCTCCCAAGTCTCTAACCCACAAGGAATGAACCTTTTTTAGTAAATTAAGAAATATTGAGGTCTTTTTATAGGATCATATGAGAACCTAAAATTATCTTTCTTAGGTAGTACCAATCCATCAATTCACGATATAAGTTTAAATAAATTTTTCCCTATAATTACCTACAACTCCCACAAGTTTCTAGCCTCACTATATATCTTATCTCTTAACCAAAAATATTTCATTACACTTTTTCTTGAACCCCCACAATAATGGTACAAATCAAGAGAGTTGAGTTTTCCACTATAACTTGCCTCTAATAGGCTCTAGGTTCACGACTAGAACTTATTGAATAAAATCCCCAATGAGAGGAATTGACCTTAATAATACCATGAAAAAATTTAAGACACCAATTAATCTCTATAAAAATTATATAAAATAACAATCGTCCCATAATACATTATTGGGATTAAAAATAAATCTCTCTATAATCAAATACTAAAATAAAACCTATGGAAGTGACTTTGTAACATCTGTATCTTCCATCGCAGTAATTCCTAGCTCATTCTATGAAAACGTCTTGGAAACCTGAATAATAGTTATATATATACATAGGGAGAGTATGGAATGTATAAAAAGTAGGATTATACATATTCTCTCTTAAAACAATGTGATAAGATTATACGATTTATTATGTGCGTGAACATAAGAACTAACAAGAAACTAAAATGAGTCAACTAACTAATCCAAACCTTATAATGTCTCACTAACCATATAAAATATCAATTGTAGAAAATTTCTTTCAATAGAATAAAATCTCATGTACCCTAAAACCACTTCCCCATTAGATTTCCACTCTCACACACCAATAGAAAATGACTTATACTCTCACCCCATGAAAATGTGAAAAATTCATTATCCTCAATTAAACCCCCACCTCAAATCATAATAATCTAACTCTTTTAACATAAATCAATCCCACTCATATTTGGAAACAATATGTTCAATATGGATTGTACCAAAAATCCTATATAGTTGGGTATCATGAAAATATAGGTCATAAAGCTCATGCACCTCCTTGTGACATCCTGCCTTTTTAATACATAAATTTTCATTACATTTTACATACAAGGGATCTTTAAAGTCTAGTGTCTTGGAAATCAGGAACAATAAAACTTGAATACAACATAAAACATTCTTCTAATCCACTTATAAGGCTTTATCATAATATCTTCCTAATTAAAATTACTTCCTTTCATATCATGGAGACATACATCAATGGAAAGGTTAACCAGAAGGCCTAGTAAGGGTATACAAGGGAAACTATGTACTTGTGAAATCAATAAGTACTTGAATAACAACATAAATATATGTACAATGGAAGTATAAACATATCATAATGAAAATAACTTGAAACAAAACATGAATATTTGGCCACAACATTTCATTTAGACATTCATGAACATATCACCAAGGTCCATCCCCAAGGTGTCATAAAAATAACCAAGGTTATTCACCAAGGTATCATGAAACTTGTCATCTCTAGAGATTAAATATTTACCCAATGCATTGGAGAGATATCCGGGCACCCCATTAATTTTTTTTAATTACATGTGAGCCACATATATCATAATAAAACATTTCATAAATAACCCATATAGAATAAGAGGAATGGGTTTCATTTCAAAATTGTGACGTTTAAAAAGCTCTTAAAAATAAAATCATTATATCATCTATAACCCATGGAAAGGGAGTGAGGGTTATATGTATGTCAATTAAAGAATCCAATATATCATATTTATATATTTATTAACACTCCAAGGAATGAAATATGTAGGGTTATTCACATAAATAAACAAGGGGATTTATTGAGAGAAAGAGATAGAAATTTTGAGATGAAAATTATGCAGCATAACGTCTATATAACATGCTTTTTGAAAACATTGAAAAGAGAGGGGACAAGGGTACCCCACTCATAAATAATTGATAATATAGTATGGTTACTGAATGAGATCATGGTATGGATATTTTAATGACATACAATATGAAAAGGAAACACGAAAGAAAAGAGAAGATGCGATTTCCTTTATGAGAAATTCGGCAGCCTAACAGTGTCACATAAAAATTAAGAAAACAAATTGATGAGAGAAGAAATGGTCTATCATAATTTGGACATGCAATGGGCAGTAATAAGAAAATATAATAACAAACCCTAAACATAAAGATATAGAAAATATAATACACACCACAAAGGAAGTCATGACTTAAAAGAGGAGGGTGAAAGAATCCCTTTCCTGGAAGAGTAACTTCGAAAGCATGAAGGTCGGGACCTTGGGAGGCTTGAGGGAACCTTGGGAGGACTCCTTGGGAGGTAAGGAGACCCAAAATTTGTTTAGGAGGATTTGTAAATGAAAAGGATGAGGGAAAGGATTGGTATTTATAGGAGATGTGAGGGGACACGTCATTAATGGCCAAGGGACACCATATCAGTGGTATTGGAAAAACCATGGGCTTGCCCATGGTATTTTCCCATGGAATTGGACACTTGGAAAACCTCATAACATATATTACTCTTCATAGGTATACCTGAATTATTAAATATCTATTACATCCTTAATGATGTCATTAAACAATCGAAACTAAAAACTGTATTTTCACTATTCACCGAAAATTCATTTTTTTCAGAAAAATCCCCAAAAATAACAATAACCTAATATCAATGCTCTGAATTCAAAAATGAACTCCATTTTATACAAATAATTTTCTAAATATTTTAACTCACTTTTTTAATTAGAAAAAACTATTCACCCGAAAAAACTAATACTTGACTAATAATTTCTGAAACAGTTATTTACCTATTTTATTGAATCACATTACTTAATCAAGGTGCCTAAATTATAATAATATTTTCTTTAAGTGATATTACTAATCCATTTGGTCACATTACTAATCCTAAGTCTAAAATCACAATTTATAATTTAGTATTCACAAAAATTATGTTGATCTTATTAGATTCTAAATTTCTTACTGAATGCATTTCTAGAAGTCCATTTTTTGAAAATCAGTATATATCATTAATTATTTAAGGTTTACATAAATATTTTAAAATATCCCCCTTTTCCAAAATTCATCAATATGCATCCTATATTTATTCGAATATCTGAAAAATAACACCTACTTCACCATAGGAAGAAATCACATTTTTATTTATCTCGAAGGATTACACATAGTAGCTACGGTCTCGTTACATATCCCCTTATAAACCCAGCATAGGAACTAAGTGTAAGGTGTGATAAGGTGAGAGAATATGAGGGTGGGTCAGCCAACATTGCCCGAGTAGTGATTTCGATAAGCTTGAACTTATCCTGAAGGCAATTCCGCTCCATCTTAACACGATGAAGTTCAGCTTGGGATTGGTCCATAGCAAAGCCCAGTAGTGCTACCTCCTTCCCAAGTTTCATCAGATGGGCTTCGATCGGCCCGAGACTACTAGATGATTCCATCAAATCTTCTTTCTGTATTAATTAACCAATATCACTAGTATTTAGAGACAACAATCGCAACATTTAGTTTCCAATGGACATATTGACCAACAGTCATATAACAGTCGAAACCCAACGGCCTCATGTTAATTATACTCACATCATTAATTAAATAATATAGTTTTGTTGAGTATAAACGAAAATAACATAGAAAATTAGGAAAATAAAAATTCATTCAAAATTTCGGGTCGTTACATTCTTCCCCCCTTAAGAAATTTGATCCCCAAAATTTTAACTCGTATCCTCATTAAAGAAAAGGTGTGGGTACTTATGCCTCATAGAATCCTCTGGTTCCCATGTGGATTCTTCATATTTGTGGTTTCTCCACAATACCTTAACAAGGTGGGTAGTCTTGTTGCGTAGAACCTTGTCTCTATGACCCAATATCTCCACTGGCTGCTCCTCATAAGAGAGGCCGTGTTCCAATTGTACCACCTTTGGGTTTAGTACATGTGAAGGGTCAGGTATGTACTTTCTCAAGAGGGATACGTGGAATACATCATGAAATTATTCTAGATTTGGAGGAAGTGCAAGCTGATAGGCCACTACTCCCACGCGATCAAGGATTTCATTGGGGCCAATGTACCTAGGGATGAGCTTCCCTTTCTTCTCAAAACTCATGACTCTCTTCCAAGGTGAAATTTGAAGAAAGACCATGTCACCGACATCAAACTCCAAGTCCCTTCGACGGTTGTCGGCATAGCTCTTTTGCCGACTCTGAGCAGCCTTAATGTGTTGTTGGATGGAAAGGAATTTGTCTATCATCTCTTGCACAAGATCTGGCCCAAGAAGCTTTCTCTCACCAACTTCATCCCAACAAGTAGGAGTTCTACATCACTTCCCATATATAGCTTCAAAGTGTTCCATTTGAATGCTCGAGTGGAAGCTGTTTTTGTAAGATAACTCAACTAAAGGTAGATGTTGATCCCATCCACTTTCAAATTCCATTGAGCATGTTCTCAGCATTTCCTTGAGTGTTTGAATAGTCCTTTCAAATTGGACATCAATTTGGGGTGATAGGCCGTACTAAAATTCAATTCAGTGCTCAGAGGTTGTTGAAGAATTCTCCATAATTTGATGTGAACCTTGGATCACGATCAGATACAATAGAAAGTGGAACTCTATGCAGCCTTACCACTTCCTTCATGTAAATCATGGCAAGTTGATCAAGATAGAAATCTTCCCAGATAGAGATAAAATGGGTAGTCTTGGTGATATGGTCCACAATAACCCATATCATATTGTTTCCTTTGGAATATCTCAAAAGACCAGTGATGAAGTCCATAGTGATATTGTCCCACTTCCATGCTGGTATGGGTAGTGGTTGCAATACCCCTTTAGGAATTTGTCGCTCTCCCTTCACTTGCTGACATATTAGGCACCTTGAAGTGTAGTTACAAATATCCCTTTTCATATTATCCCACGAATAATGATCATGAAGGTCCCTATACATTTTTGTTCTTACAGGATGTATAGATAAAGTAGATCTATGAGATTCATCCATCAGTTGCTTTTTTATTTCCAGAATAGATAGAACGCATTGTCTTGTAAAAAATCTCAGTACACGTTCTTGATCAATATTGAACTCAGGAAACTTTCCATCCTTTACAGCCTCAAACTTCTCTTGTAATAAAGAATCTTTTTTATGAGCCTTCTTGATATTCTCTAGTAATGATGGTTGAGAAATCATTTGGGTTAGGGTTGATGATATCCCTTTCCTTATAATTCCCATGTACAACTTTATTAGGTCATTGGTCAAAGGATCTTTTTGAATCCTCATCATAGAAAGAACCACTGGGTCTTTCCTACTTAATGCATCAGCAACTTTGTTTTCTCTTCCAGGGTGATAATGAATTGATCAATCATAGTCTTTAAGAAGTTCTAACCATATCCTTTGTTTCATGTTCAATTCCTTTTGTGTGAAAATATACTTCAAACATTGATAGACCATGTATGTATCACATTTCTCCCCATAAAGATAGTGCCTCAATATCTTCAGAGAAAAAACAACAGAAGCCAGATCCAGATCATGCGTAGGATAATTCATCTCATGAATCGTCATCTATCGAGATGCATAAGCAATGACCTTGTCATTTTACATGAGGACTCACCCAAGACCTTTTAGAGATGCATCACTTAAAATAACAAATCCTTCTCCACTTGAGGTTAGAGTTAACACAGGTGCAGTAACCAATCTCTTCTTCAGCTCTAGGAAACATTCCTCACACTCCTTGGTCCAGATGAACTTGACCCCTTTTCGAGTTGACTTGGTTAATGGATTAAAAAGTTGTGAAACGTTTTTCACAAACCTCCTATAATATCCTTATAATTCAAGAAAAATACGAATCTACATTATTGTTGTAGTTTGAGGCCACTCCTCTACAACTTTTTTTTTCAGGGTCAATTATGATTCCTTCATTGGTTATAATGTGACCTTATAAAGTGACTTGTTGTAACCATAAATCACATTTATTGAACTTTACAAAAATCCTCTCCTTCCGCAGAGGTTGCAAAATAACCCTTAGATGATCTTCATTCTCCTCACGACTTTTGTAATATATCAGAATATCATCAATAAAAAATATCACAAAGTTATCAAGGTATTCCTTAAAGACTATATTCATCATGTCCATATAAATAGAAGGTGCATTAGTTAGTCAAAAGGTAATAACAACAAACTCATAATTCTCATATCTTGATTGGAAGGCAGTTTTTAGAATATCTTCTTTCTTCACCATCAATTGATGATAACCAGATCGATGATCAATCTTATAAAATAATTGATCCCAACTAAGTTGGTCAAATAAGTCATCAATTCTTAGAAGAGGGTATTTTTTCTTCTCTATTATCCCATTCAGTTCTCTATAGTCAATGCATAGCTGCATCGATCCATCCAACCTCTTCACAAAGAGAACTGGTGATCCCTAAGGAGACACACTTGGTCGGATAAACCCTTTCTCCAAAAGATCTTGGAGTTGTTTCTTTAATTACTTCAGCTCCACATTTTCCATACTATACGGGGTTTTTTATATCAGATGAGATCCATGTAAGAGTTTGATGGAGATCTCTACCACTCTTTCTGGGGGAGGTCCATGCAACTCCTCTGGAAATACATTAATGTATTCTTGGATGATGGGGACATTTTCTATCATCAAACTCTTATCTCATTCTTCTTATTCACTAATCAACTCTATAAAGAAGGATATAGGGGGTTCTTTTAGATAAATACAAGGTTGAGATATCTCTCCTTGGATGATAACTGTAGGTTTTCCATTCAAGAATACTGATATTTCATTGCTTCTGTAATTGATCTTAGCATTATACTTTGAGAGCCAGTCCATCCCAAGTATAATGTTGAATTCCAGTATGGGAATGACTACTATATTTGTGATAATATTGTGCTCACTAAGTAAATACTAGAGTTTCTAAACACTAACGACGCTTGGATAGTCCCACCAGGAGTCTTAACAAACAACTCTACTTTTAGCAATTCGGGGGATGATTCTAAATTCATTGAAAACATGGAGGAAATAAAGGAATGCGTAGAACCAAAATCAAAAAAAGTACTTGCTAACTTTGAGGGGAAACCACGAGTACCTACTACAACATAAATTAGAGCATCGAATTTATTTGTCGCGATAGAAAAAGCACGGCTTTGATCTCTTGGCCGTTGATGAGGCTGATGGTGGTTCCCCTCCACTGCCCTAAGATTTGGACAGTGACTGACAAAGTGCCAACGTTTTCCACACTTGAAGCACTGGACATTAGGTAGGGCCTGCACCATCTTCCCCTTATCGTTTCTGTTTGTAAGTTGAGGCTTCACCTCACCATGAAAATTCCTCTCAATGTTTCCATCTCTGCCACACTTATATCACTTCACACTCCCAAGTAGGAAGTTCACGGAATACTTCTTCCCACATTTATTACATGTGGGAAGTTACAATTTCTTTTCTCCTCTTCCCTGATCAAAAGTCCTCCCTAAGATGGGTTCCATCGATCACTTCTTGTCATTGGATTTATGAGACCACTGTGTCTCACCAAACTCTAGCTCGACTTTCATCGCACTCTGCACGATCTCCTCATAGCTATCATAATCTCGGTTGGATAGATTCATCCGTAGATGAGGTATTAGTCCATCGAAGAATCTATCAACCTTACAGTTTGGGTCCATGAAAAATCTAGAGTTATATCGTGAAACACTTGTGAAGTTCATGTCATATCTTACCAAATATTTATTCTCCATCTGCTTCAGTTTGAGAAACTACTTATCCATTATTGTTCTCATGGAATGAGGTAAATACTTACTAAAAATACCCATCTAAACTCTTCCCAATCCATAGCTTCTACTTACACTCTTTTCCTTATGTTTTTCATCAGTTCACACCACTGATCAGCTTATCCCTCTAAGCGATAGACAGCCAGGGTGAGCTACTCTTTCTCTGAACAACATAGCACAGAAAAGATCTTCTCTATAGAGCTGATCCATTGCTCAGAAATCAATGGGTCAGTCGATCCATTGATGGTTTGTGGTCGTTGGAATATAAAGAACTCCACATAATGTTTTTCCCTTTGCGGTGAGATCAGCCTCTCAGCTTGATTCAAGTTATCACTAATAACTTGAGTCAGTTCGTTATCATTCGCATGAATGTCTCCATTTCATCTTCCATCAGAGGTCTGTCAGCGCATGGTCCCTAGTGATCACCATTTGCACGGTTCCTCCTATTTCCCGCCATTTTCTAAAAGAATAAAATATTAGTGATAAACTTGTTTCATTTACAAATATTTTAACTATAAAGGATTCTATGTCTTAAAAATTCATGCTTAAACAATTATATTTCTCTATAATTCCTTCATAATGATTCATAAAAAGCTTTCAATTAACCAAACATATCTATCAGGAGTGACGTAATCAAGAGTGCAATAAGTCCCGTTGTAGTGCACTAGTTCCCATCTGATTCTAGCTCAAAGCGGTGTTTTCGGGTTTTACCCCTATATACACCTGTTCCAGAGCCACCTCTACCTGTTCGTATCCAGACAAGGATGTATTTGTTTGAAAAACCACTTACTCAATACTTACCAAAATACCAGGATGTTTTCCTTTTATTTAAACTTTTCTATAGGGTTATGCCTAAAGATTTTATAGCCTAATTTTTATAAATAACTAAACTATACTTTGATACCAACAGTTTCATCCTGCCTTTTTAATACAAAACTTTTCATTACATGTTACATACATAGGTTCTTTATTGTCTAGTGTCTTGGAAATCAGGAACAATAAAACTTGATTATAACATAAAACATTCTTCTAATCCACCTTTAAGGATTCATCATAAGATCATCCTAAGTACAATTACTTCCTTTCATATCCTCGAGACACACATCAGAGGAAAGGGTGAGCAGAAGGCCCATTAAGGGTAAACAACAGAAATAATGTACTTGTGAAATCAATAAGAACTTGAAAAACAACATAAAGATATGAGAAATGGAAGTATAGGAATATCATAATTAAGATAACCTGAAACATAACATAAATATGTGGCTACATCATTCCATTTAGACATTCATGAACATATCACCAAGGTCCATCCCCAAGGTGTCAAAAAATTACCAAGGTTATTCACCAAGGTATCGTGAAACTTGTCATCTCAAGAGATTAAATCTTTACCCAATTAATTGGAGCGCTATCAGGGTTCAACCTTAATATGTCTTTACTTACATGTGATCCACATAGATCATAATCGAACATTTAATAAATAACCCATATAGAATAAAAGGAATGGATTTCATTTCAAAATCGCGATGTTTTAAAAGATCTTAAAAATAAGATCATTATATCATCTATAACCCATGGAAAGGGAGTGATGGTTATATGTATGTAAATTACAGAATCAAATATATCATCTTTATATATTTATGAACACCCATAGAAATGAAATAGGTATGGGTATTCACATAAATAATCAAGGGGATTTCTTGAGAGAAATAGATAGAAATTTTGAGACGAAATTTCTGCAGCACAACGGCTATATAACATGGTTTTAGAAAACACTGAAAATAGAGGGGACAAGGATCAACCACTCATAATTAATTAATAATACAGTATGGGTACTGAATAAGTTCATGGTATGGATATTTTAATGACATACCACCTGAAAAGGAATCATGAAAGAAAAGAGAAGATGTGATTTCTTTTACGAGAACTTCGGTAGCCTAACGACATCACATAAAAATTAAGAAAAATAATTGATGAGAGAAGAAAGGGCCACTCATCATTTGGAAATGAAATGGTCATTAATAAGAATATATAAGAACCTACCCTCAACATAAAGATATGGAAAATATAATACACAACATAAAGGAAGTCATGACTTAAAAGAGGAGGGTGAAAGAATCCCTCACCTTGAAGAGTAACTTCGAAAGCTTGAAGGTCAAGACCTTGGGAGGCTTGAGGTAACCTTGGGAGGTAATGAGACCAGAACCTCTTTGAGGAGTATTTTGAAATGAAAAGTATGAGAGAAATTATTGGTATTTATAGGAGAAGTGAGGGGACAATTCATTAATGGCCAAGGGACACCTCATCAGTGGTATTGGAAAAACCATGGGCTTGCCCATGGTATTTTCCCATGGTATTGGCCACTTAGGACACCTCATACCTTTTATTACTCTTCAAAGTTCGACCATAATGATTACATAATTATTACATCCTTAATGATGTCATTAAACACCTGAAACTAAAAACTGTATTTTAACTATTCAACGAAAATACATTTTTTCATAAAAATCCTCAAAAATCACCTTATCCTAATATAGATGCTCTGCATTCATAAATTAAATCCATTTTATAAAAATAATTTTATTAATATTTTTAATTAATTTTTTAATTAAAAAACACTATTCACCTGATAAAACTAATACTTGACTAATAATTTCTGAAACAGTTATTTACATATTTTATTGAATTACATTACTTAATCAAGGTGACGAAATTATAATAATACTTTCTTTAAGTGAGATTGAAAATCCATTTGGCCACAATACTAATCATAAGCGTAAAATCACTATTCATAATTTACTATTCACAAAAAATTAAGTTGATCTTATTATATTCTAAATTTCTTACTGAACACATTTCTAGAAGACCATTTTTTGAATATCATTACACATCATTAATTATTTAAGGTTTACATAAATATTTTAAAATATCCCCTTTTTCCAAAATTAATCAATATAAATCCTATATTTATTCGAATATCTGAAAAAAACACAAACTTTACCATAGGAAGAAATCACAATTTTATTTATCTCAAAGGATTACACATAGTAGCTAAGGTCTCATTACATGTCCCCTTATAACCCCAGAATATGACCTAAGTGTAAGGTGTGCTAAGGTGATAGAATCCGAGGGTGGCTCAGCCAACGTTGCCTGAGTAGTGATTTCTATAATCTTGAACTTCTCCCGAAGGCGATTCTGCTCCAGCTTCACATGATGAAGTTCGGCTTGGGTTTAGTCCAAAGCAAAGCCCAGTGGTGCTACCTCCTTCCCAAGTTTCGTCAGATGGGCTTCAATCGTCCTGAGACTATTGGATGAGGCCATCAAATATTCTTTCAGTATTAATTAACCAAGATCACTTGTATTTAGAGACAACAATTGCTACATTTAGTTTCAAGCGGTCATATTGACCAATGATCTTATAACAGTCGAAACACAATGGTATCATTTTAACTATACTCACATCATTAATTAAAGAATATAGTTTTTTTGAGTATAAACTAAAATAACACACAAAATTAGGAAAATAAAAATTGATTCAAAATTTTGGTTTGTTACATCCTCATGCCATGCATGAGCCCCACCATATAACAACACAATCACATAGTTCCACCAAATTCTTAATACTTTTTTTAAAGTGAGATAGGGGATAAGAGAAAGTCATAAATCCATACAATCCAACATGGATAATGGTAAAAACATGTAGAACACAAAAAATTTATGGATCAATAATATTACCCAACTTGGTTGGGGCGTATATAAAATCAAATATAAATACATAAATAATAGTCAAAAATAATACCCATCCAGAGTGTAACAACCCCATATCCACACATCCATATCTTGGGAATAAAATTTACATTTCATAATTTAATAGGAATAAATGTGACACAATTTCAACCATTGGAAACATAAAACATAAATATAAAATATTGGATCACTTACATTATCAAAGAAAAATTACGGTTATATTTTTAGAGAATTATGAAAATATCAATGACAATAATACCTAAGCCTTTAAATGAATACTTTTCAAAATATACTTTCGTTTTGATATTTTCAATTTAGTCTTCAACATCTCCAATAAAATTATTCACACATGGAAAAATTCTATACATATTTCATCTAATAAAAATATTTATAACATGGGGAAAGGAAACATAATAAAGGGTGAGATCAAATTCTTAGTTAGGTTAAACATGTGAGATATCAATCAATGATCATATTCAAGAATAATATAAGTATAAGGGTATGAGATAATGACCATAAATTAGAATGTTCATACACAATTTTTCATATATGTTAAACAAGAGTCATGTAAAAAAATTTTATCTTAATAAATTAAAATATAAAAAATGTGTGGAATAATAAATAATAAATCCTGATCTATTAGTTCATAATATATATAAAATACTGTGTCAGAAATATAATCTTATAACACTGTGAATAAGTATAAATATAAATAGGTTCACTTATAAAGTTAAAGACATGAAATAATTCTCTCATATGAAATTATAGACATGAAACAATGTGAATATATAATCTTATATAATTGAAAAACAGGTCCATGCATAATTTTAAAAAAATGAAAACTACATCCATGAATAAAATTATGGACAGAAAAAAATATCCATATAAAAAATTGGGAAAATGAAATTGGGTTCATGCATAAAAAGCTTATATAATGAGTTATCCATATTTACCCAGTGCATTAGACGAATTTATAATTTATAGACCACCTATAACATATTTCCTAATCAATTAACATATATTCTACTAGATCATAAAAATATTCAACTTAACTTAAACAAGGGAAAACAAAACGGGTTTCATCAATATTTCATCATCATAACCATAAACCATATGGATAATGAATAAATTTTTTATAATTGGATTATGTCCTCATTAATTCCTAATTAATATCAATGTATGTAATCATAAATGAAATATTACTTTAAAATATTATTGGAATATTTCTTAAGGAAAATACAATTTTCAATTATAAATCACTTATAAAAATATATATTTTTATATATATTAAGGGAAAAATATTATTTGAAAAGGTTTATAGAAAAATTTAAAAGTATGATTCAATGAATTGGGTGGTCATGGATTTAGGAATTTTTTTCATGTTGTGTACATGAAAACAGGGATTCCATTCACACATTATAAATAAAGACAATATTACCTTGTTCAAAAAACGATAGTAAGATTCATTTTAAACCATTTTGTAAAAAGAAAAATATGTTTAAAAATGACTTTAAAAAATTCAAATTATATTATAATGAAATTTTTTTGAAATCATTTTTTGAAAAAACTTACATGAAAGAAAAAGGATTTTAAATTTAAGAGATAAATAATGTTAGTTTTCTATAAAAATAATATTTTGGAATATTGAATACATAATGAAAAGAAAATAAAATGAAAACACGTATTATAAAGAAATAAATTGAGGATAACGAAATTAATTTTTTTATTAATAAAGGATGATATACTTTTTATCAATGGATGTTTCAACATTGAAATTCCTGATTAAATTGAGATTGAAACATAAATCCATTACCAATTTAACAACTTTGGAATAAAAAAATCATAAAATAGATAAAAATATATGGATTGGTAAGTACCTATAATTTTCATGATGATAATCATACAGTAAATTCATGTTATGAATATAAAATACATAAAATACACAATTGGTGAATATCACATCCATCTCACAAAAAAAAGATAAATGAAAATTCCATACCCTGAGACTAATTTACTTTAATGGAATTCTAACCTTATATTTTTTAAAAATTTATAAAAATTCCATAATAAATACATTTATATAATAATTACATCATCTTTTATCTAATTATAACATTTCAGCACCCATTTATTAATAATTCTTTATTAAAATCTATGTTTTAGGGTATTAATTGGTCAAGTTATGATGAGAATGTTTTTTTGGTAGTTCTATTCATTGTACTTGGATCATGGTTCCATAATATCTAGAATTTTATTTATGATATAAATAAAATATATATTTATTATATACATATATATAATTATACTTAAAAGTTTGTGATAGAAAAATTAATTATGTAAAAAATATCATATATAAACATAAAATACATCACAATACGTATCCAAGAAATGTGGCGATGGAAAATTCATTGTATCACTATGGGAAAGCGGAATTCCATAAAAATACATGAGTAATAACTTCATTTATCATTTTATTAAATAGAGGATTGATATTGGTGGTTAAATTATAATAATAAATTTTTTGTATATCAATGATATTTAATTTATTATTTCTAGATGAATACAACTGATTTATAGTATCCATAAGAAGAAATAAATTGAAAGAGGTCGGGTAAAAAGATTACCGCTTCTTGGGTATTGTTATTTTAAATCCCTTCATAAGGTCCCTTTGATTGGTATTCTAATAAAAAATCACCTCTGATTCATGGATTGAGAATTTTATAAAATATTTTTTTAGTTTTTTGTTTGAGCTATATGGATCATGCTTGCGTAAAGAAAAGAGATAAGGGGTACCATTTTATAAGAGAGTGAAGGGACACCCTTGAAATTAATTAAAGTATTCCGTTAATATATATTATTTTTCATAGAAAAATATTAAAAAAATTGATACAAGTATATTATAATATAATTATGATCCTAAATGATGACATATACTTATATTTGGATATTTTTTGTTTTTGTTTTAGATTTTATCTATTTCTTTTAACCTATTTTTAACCATTTTTAGAATTACCACAATATCGAAGGCTTTTACTATTTAGAGATCACGAAAGACACTATGAAAGAACAAGTGACCAAAACATAAATGATGTTTGATATTATGAACAATATACCATTCACTTGGATGAATATAATTGTTTTATGAATTTTAGATCATTTAATATTATTTATTATAAAATATATTTAATTTATTTTCAGAAAATACTTGAACTATTATAAGAGAATATATGTATAAGTCATGTAAAATTGTTCCAAAATGACATGTATTAAAATACATGTATGATATATTCTTAATATAATCATCCAATAAAATTATTATAGGTTTAGATATCATATTATTCATTATCTTTTGGCTCAACATACTAGTTAATAAATTTAAATATTAACCATGATAATGACCTTTTTAATATTAAAGGGATATAATTTTAATTATAAGGTAATTATTTTCATAAATGGACATTGGATGAAATTTTAGACCATTTATCATCCTATGTCACAACCAGTCCCCCGAGGCCCGTGCCGTGACTACTCCAAGCCCACCACCTGAAGGCCAGAGGCTGACGAGTAGTGCGGAAGGAACCAACCTGAAAGTGGGAGACATTTACTTGAGTAACTATATGAACAAGCACACCCAACCACATCCCAACACATAGAAAAAGGGAAAACAAGTACCACTAAAACAATTTTAGGTGTAAGTAAAACAGAATATATGTGGCCCGGAATATAACCCAACAAAGAATGAAAACATCATGTACAAAGAGGAAACATTGATGGCCATCTATAGAAAACCCCACCTGATCATGAGAGTATTGAAGCTACCAGAAGCCGAAGTAGTATGTCATGTCTGCCCAGTCCTACTAGTCCCCACCTGGTCCTAGAACACTAATTCCACTATTTTAGTGTCTTCCAGTCCCAAATCCCTGATAACCCCTATCAAAATGTCGGCCATCTACACCAGAAACAACAAGTGTGGGCGAAGCCCATGTAGGGGTGAGTAACACAACACTTAGTAGGGACCCCAAAACAAAAGAGTAAATATCACATGAAAATTATAAAATTATAGCATTAAACACAAGAAGACTCACTCCTAGTATATTCTAGGGTAGTAATAGTAGCATTAGATATCACATAATTGTACACCTTGGCTACTGTTGAACTCCTCTTCTAAAAAGTACACTAATCTTTCCAAATCATGAAGAGGTGCTTCCCACTAACCTTGGACACCTTTGGTACTCTTCCGCCATCATGTACTATGGGCCTAAAAAGTCACAGATAGGTTCTTCCCACTAGTCATGTCCTACTGAGGTACTCATCCTAATCATGTACCTTGGTCCTGCAAAGTCACAGAGAGGTGATTCCCACTGGGCCAAGAGTCAGCCGTCGTCAGGTCTTAGCCAGTCCTAGGGTTCTGTACATAGTGCGCTTGAGAGAACTGCTCCTCAAGCAATTATTCAAAAATAAACTATCACTAAAGTCACCATATATTGTACCAAAATATCCTCCTCATATATAGGGTACCCTCTCTGCAAATGGCTCATTAATCGGACACACGGTTTGCAAGATACAAACATTTTAGTAACTAGGGGTAGTTGTGATGGGACCCGATCAAACTGGCCCAACTAACCTAGCTCGCGGGGTCCCATATACCCTAGTTCATTAACAAAGACTCGAACCAACCTGGTGTGGGTCGAGGTCGGTCTGGTCAGGCCTGGCCAGTGGGCCATGCCCAATAGGTTTTGCTGGACCCAACCTAGTGGTAGAGGGTCTAGCCGGCCGGGTTTCCCGGCGACCCGGTTAGTCCAGCCCAACCTGAACACATGTGGGTTTGGTCTTCCAGTGAGGGTTCATCCCTTCGGTTTGATTCCGTCCCACCAGCATGGTTTCGGCCCGTCGGTGCAGGTCTGGCCCGCTCATCTCAGGTCCGGCCCACTAGGTAGTGGGATCAGCCTGACCTGATGGGGGTGCGGCCAGCCGGAGGGGAAAGGCCCACTGGGGGGGGGGGAGGACGACCCACTGGTCTGAATACCAACTGTGTTAGTAGCCAGTGGGGTTCACCTAGGATGTGGCAGACTGCCACACACCACTTTATCCGAGTGCAGCCCATAATGAGAAGGCCGCTCCTTCACGCGCCCGCGATCGGTGATGACCGCCCGCCCACCATGTCACCCACAGACCCACTCTATGGGTTGACTCTAGTCAATAGAGTTACATGCTAGCACCATGGGTCCCCAGCACCATGGCCCAATGAGTCACAGCTTCCACCACACTGGCATGCTGCTTCACCTGGCCGACGACCTGCTTCTTTCGTTCGGCACGCAGTTGGCACGTGTTGCCACCACCACCGCATGCTGCCACTACCGGCACTAGTGCACCGATAGATCCTTCATTGGACCACTGAACACACTAAAATGGTCCATTATTCATGCCACCATCACCTACGACCTCCAAGGAGCATCCTCTTTATGAAGAAGCCTTCAAACCTGCCTTGTTATCACATCAGACAAATGTTTCACCAAGTACAAACAAACGGAGGGGTCCACGCCCTTCTTCATGTCAGCTCACGCCCTTCACATTAGAATATTTAAAGATAGGTGAGGTTCGGGGAGCCTCCGTTCAATCGTTACTTGCCTTGTTTTGATCCCCAAATATAAAACCCCAAGAATGAAGCACCCTCCCGCATAAATGCACGAATCACGAGTCAACATGTTCGTGGGTTGACAGGTGTTCATCATATCTAGAAAAGGATGGAGAATAACACAAAATCAAAAACCCCTACCTCTTTTATGTTCATTTTCATGGAGTCCGTCCTCAAGGGGTTAATACATCGACGTCACTTATCGGATCTGGTCTTCGAAAGGCGTTGAAGGTGGGAAAGATCCGCTGACGTTTTTCATTCTTCACTAGGGGGAATTCATTCAGAGGTTCTCCAGGTAATCCCATAAATTTCTAATCCTTATTTCCACAGCGTGTTGAACTATAAATAGGAGCACATCGTAGCGTTCCAATTAGGATGTTACGTTACGTCATTATGCTATTTTATTTCAGAAACAACATCATTGTTACACGTCATTAGAGCATCATCACACTTCGAGTATAATGAGCTACTAGTGATCCTCATTGATGCACACCATTGTTTCCATGTTGCTGCCCCAAAACATCATCATCTGCCACTGAAAAGTGAGAAAAAATTAGATAATTATTTTAAATTATTTTATTATTTTTCTCAAAAATTCCAAAAAATTACATTTTTTCTCAACCCTTGTTAGCTAAATTTATGGAATTTCTAGTCAAATCCCAATGTTCTGAATTCAACGGTGCCCTCAGATTTTTTATTCGTGTGACATTTCAAATGATAAAAAATATCATTCTAATGTTTACTTTATATAAATTAAAATATGTTCATAATTCCATTCCAGGATTTAGGGATATCAAAATCACTTGCCTTCAAATTTTGTGGTCTCGTAATAATTCCATGAAAAAAATTACACAAAAATTATGAGATGTTAAATTATCCAAACCATGGGTATTTAAATCCCCGAAAGCCAAAAACACAACTAAATAAAAACGTGGGGGCACTAAGCACAAATCTGAGCCTTCTACTCCCATGTGATATCTTGAAGATTCCCATGATGCCATCAGAAGCACACTAGAGGAATCAACTGCACCATTAGGACTGGCTCATGTCGATCATCTATCTCCATTAGGAACTCCGCAAACTTTTCCCCATGATCAATGTGTAGCTATGCCTAGCCAATGATGCGCGATAGATCATGTACGTACCTCCTCAGCTGTGAAAAATGGAAAACATCATGCACCTGGTGCATTTGTGGGGGGAGAGCTTGGTAATATGCCACCTCACAAACTCTACTCTTTATTGGAAAATTTCTGATGAACCTTGGCGATTGTTGGCCACCCAGGACAAATCTTCATAATCCTTGATGAGGTCATACCCCAAAGAACACATGATATCCCTTTTTGAACTCCAAGGTTCTCTTTCTCCTATCGACATAAGACTTATGCCTACTTTGTATCGTCCTCATCCGCTCCTGGATGATCTACACCTTCTCAATGGTAGCCCATACCAACTATGGACACATGAGTGCCGAATCCCCTAGGTCTGTCCAGCATATGGGTGATTTGCAAGGATGCCCGTACAAGGCCTCAAACAGTCTCATGCCAATGGTGGAGTGATAACTGTTATTGTTGGAAAACTCCACCAGTGGCAGGTGGTTCGAGAAACTATGATTATGGTCTAGGATGGAAGAAAAAACATGTCCAAAAAGGTCTGTATGGTCCGTTTTGTCTGACCATCCGAATAGGGATAAAAAGATGTTCTTAAATGCAGCTACATCCCAAACACCTCCTGTAATCCCTTCCCCAACCGGGATGTAATGTAGGAATCGTGATCCGAGAAGATAATCGAAGGAACCCGATGAAGGCTCATTATCTCATGGACGTAGAGGTGTCTAAAGACTTATACCGGTCCCTGCTCCCAAATGGGTAGGAAGTGAGCTGACATGGTGAGTCGGGAAACGATCACCCAAATGGGGTCGTGACCGCTAGACGTATGTGGTAACCCCATCACGAAGTCCATCAAGATACCTTCCCATTTTCATTTTAGTACCTCGAGTGGATGAGTCAAGTCTGCTTGAAATTGTTGCTCAGCCTTCACTTATAGACAAGTGATGAATCATGAAATGAACTCGGACACTACTTTCTTCATCCCCGACCACCAGTACTGACGCAGAAGGTCATAGTACATATTTTCAACTCCAGGATGTACTACCAAGGTATATTTATGAAACTCACTCTACACCTCCTCTCGCAACACCAATAGTTCCAAAGTACACCCTCTAAAAAGGATGATGTGTTACCCACCTATCTAAAATCCATCCAGAGCCAATCTTGAGGATATCTGAGAACGTCGGGCCTTGCATCCATCATCCCCAGACTATGCCTCACTGACTCTCCATACGAGTGGGGGAGTAACAACCATAGATTGGAGATAAATAGCTTCACCATTATTTATGAGAGATACCTGCATCATGGCTAACTACTTTGTCACCCCCCTCAGCAGCTTCAACCCTGTACTCCTATTGAGTGTGTCTACCACCACATTCCACATTCTAGGAGTATATACTATCTTAAAATCATAGTCTTGGAGGAACTCTATCCATCACCGCTATCTCAAGTTCAAGTTCGTCTAGGATAAGATATAGCTGAGACTCTTTTGGTCGGTGTAAACTATAATCCATTCCCTCCATCAAGTAGTTCTACCACATCTTCAAGGAAAAGACCTATGTTACTACATTGGTCACGCCAAAAGGCATCACCAGGAACTCATAGTGGCCATACCGGCTCCTAAAGGATGTCTACGGAACATCTGCATCTCGTACCTAAAGTTGGTGATAACCTAATATGAGGTCTATCTTCGAGAACCACTTCACTCCCTTAAAATGGTCGAAGAGGTCATCAATACTTGGAAGTTGGTACTTTCTCTTCACGGTCACCTAGTTCTGGCATCTGAAGTCCATGCACTACCTCAAATTCCCATATATCTTCTTGGAAAAAAGCATTGGGGATTCCCATGGTGAAACCCTAGGCCTTACGAACCCCTTATACTGCAAGTCCTCCAGTGGTACACTTAGATCGTGATGCTCTACGGGATCCATTCCATACGTCGGTGTGGATATCAGTGTCATCTCGGGGTACATGTCAATATAGAAGTCTACATATCTATAAAGAGGATTACCTAGAACCTCATCCAGAAAATACATCCTCAGACACATCCTCCACTACAGGAAAGCATGGACTCCTCTCCTCCACTACACAGAGGGTGAGGCTAGCCAACTGGTGACTGATCGGCTGCACCCTTCTTTGAGAGAGTCCGTCCTATGCCCCAAGAGTATCATTATCACTAGTGAAGGAAAACCTAGTCCCATATCCCTGGTCACACAGTACTGTATGCCTAAAATAGTCGATCTGATCATGAATTGTAGATAACAATTCCATAACCAAGATGACTGTGTAAGGACTCAACGCTGCTACTAGGAGATCCCAGTTGAAGCTCTCACCCCAAAGAGTAAGTTCACACTGCTGGAACCAGTATATATTCATTGAATCCCCTCCCGAAGGAGTCTTTAGTAGTAAGAATAAATCCATCAACTCCAATATAATCTCCGATCTCCAAACTAGATTTATGGAAAGGAAGGAGCGACTAGAACTTGTGTTTATAAGTACTACAACTAGGGTTGAGAAGACACAGATCGTACATCAGATCATCTCTGGAATATCATGGTAATAAACCTCTGCTTTCTAAAGCTAAGCTTACCCATATCTTCCTTTTACCTAGGGTCAGGGTGGACCACCTGGGGGTGATTGATGTAACACCTCAAACTGTCACCCACCACTTGCTGCTCAGCTTTCTCCCCTTCCACGTCTGCCACTTTGCAGACCTCCTTATTCAAACCGATGTCAGTGACTTAGTGGCCCCTCGATAATGTGCTGGTCATCTATACAGTGGGTTAGGAAATCACGTGACATGTTTCCCTATCCCCCACATGAGTAGAAAATCCTAGCCCATGTCTGAATCCCTCTAGACTGGGATCCTCGCCCAACCGAACCTGAGTCCTAGGGTCGACCTCTGAAAGATCTGTCCCTCTTGGTCCCACACATCTATTTTCTGCTGAATACCGAAGACTCCACCACTTGGGGTTTGTTGGTTGATCTAGGTATGGGAGACTACTTCTCTAAGAAGTTATCAAATAGAAGGCCTCGATCCAGCACCCTGGACTAGGTAGGGATGCTGAGAGAAACCACTGAAGCCCTGATATTCCGCCTGAGTCCCTACTGAAATTCTCGATCCAGGAAGAAAGTTTCTCGAACCATATCTTTAGAGAAACATGAAAGCTCTGTGAACCTAAATGAGTACTTGACCACCATAATATTGTCCTTCTTTAAGTGAAGTAGATCCTGGATGTTCATAGAGCGCAAGGTTGTTGGAAAAAATCCTCCCAAAAATGTATTTAAAGTCAACCCAAGTGAGGGTCGCCTCATCATGAGTCTAGATGGTAAAACTCCACCATCTCCCTACTAAGACCTGCAAAAGGCTTTCGGCCAAGATCTCCATCTGGTCAGGTGGTGTCCTCACTAAGTGGAAGAGCCACATCACAACCACTAACTAGTCCTCAACAAAATGAGGATCCGTATATCCCATGAACCTGGGAGGTCTCTGTCTCTGAAACTCATGTAGAGCAATGAGCTTATGAACGTCCTCTTCTGAAACTTCCATCAGTAGATGCTGAAAATAGGGAGGTGGAAGCATTGGTGAACCACCAGGTGGGGACATCTCTATAACTGGTCCCTGGACATATGCCTTGTCTCCATGTGGGCTATCCTCATGACCTTGAATTGGGATCCTGATTGTTCATCTATTTGGAGGCATCCTAAGATAGATAAAGATATACCACGATTAGAAGGTTATAAATGGTGATATGAATCTTAGAAATTATAATGAGACAATTAAGTAACATGTGTTTTTATATATTGATTCAAAAATAGAATTCAAGGTCCTGGTGTATGGATTCTCCAGCTGCCGCACCAACACTAGACTCCCCGAATCTGAAATTTGAACTCGAAACACTTAACATTGTTGCCCCAAAACAAAACAAAAACTCCCAGTCATTGATGGGGAACCAACAGCCCTCTGATAAAAATTTCTCACGACCTGTCCCCTAGATCTCGTGTCGTGACTTCCACAAGACCACATCCTGAAGTCCAGGGGCTGGATACTAGCACCGAAGGCATCAACCTGTAAGTGGGAGACATTTTCATGAGTACCTATACGCACATACACACCCAACGACATCCCAAGACACTGAAAAAGGGGAAACAAGTACCACTAAAACAAAGATGAGTGTAAGTACCCCTGAAATTATGTGGGCTAGAATACAAACCCAACAAAAACTGAAAATAGAAAGTAAAAAAAGGAAACGCTGATGGCCATCCATAGAAAACCCCACCTGATCATGAGTGTAGTGAAGATACAGGAAGCCGAAGTAGTACGTCATGTCTGCTTGGTCCTACTGGGCATCTCTTGGTCCTAGGACACCAAGTCCACCATCACATTGTCCTTCATTCCCATCTTTCGGAGTACCCATGTTGAAATGTCAGTCATCTGCACTAGAAACACACATACGGGCAAAGCTCGTGCATTGTTCATTAACCCAGTACTCCATAAGGACCCCAGAAAAAGAGGAAAGGCCACACAAAAATTCTCAAAGTAAATAATGAAACACAAGACAAATCACATGAGGTATATTCTAGAGTAGTAATAGTAGTATCATTAGTCATGTTGTCGAACACCTAGGATACTAGAGAACTCTTCATCTAGTGAGTATAGTGGGCCTACAAGTCACGAAGAAGTGCTTCCCACTATCCTTGGTCTGCTTAGGTACTCCTCCCCCATCACATACAATGGGCCTGAAACGTCACAGGGAGGTGCTTCCCACTAGTCCTAGCCTATTGAGTTACTCATCATAATCACATAACATGGGCCTTAATATTCATATAGAGGTGACTCCCATTGTGGGACTTCCAAGTCATGAAGAGGTGCTTCCTACTGGGCCAAAAGTCAGTAGTCCTTAGGTCTCAGCCAGTCGTAGGGTTTTGTACATAGTGCTCTTGGGAAAAACACTCCTCAAGCCATTCATCGCATATGAACAATAACGAAACTCCCCATAGAGTATTCCAAAAGATCTACCTCATTGAGAGGGTAACATCACCATAGAAATCTCATCAATTAGACAGACGGTTTACAAGATACATGCGTTTTAGAAACTAGGGGACCAGTTGTGATGGGACCCGGTCTGACCGACCCGACCAACCTAGCCCGGGAGTCAAACATACACCAATTCATTATGATGTAATCGACCCGACCTGGTGTAGGTTGAGGTCGATATGGTCTAGCCTGGCCAGTGGGCCAGGCCCCAAAGGCCTTGCTGGACCTAGCTCGATTGGCAGAGTTTCCAGCCCCCCAGGCTGCCTGGCGACCTGGTCTAGTCCGGAACGGCATGAAGGGGTGCAGGTCCGGCCTGTTGGTTAGGGTCTAGCTCTCCAATGTGGGTCTGGACCACTGATCTCTGTTCGGGCCCACAGGGTAGCGAGATTGTCCCGACCTGATTGGGGCACGGCCCACTGGGTGGGCGAGGCCTGCTGGGGGGTGTGAGCCGCTGGGGGGGGGGGGGGGGGGTGAGGCCCATTGGGGGGCGCAACCCACTGGTCCCGAAGAGTGGATGTGTTAGCGGCCGGTGGGGTGCGCCTGGGATGCGGCCGACCACCATGTGCCTCCGTATCCGGGGGCGGCCCACATGTAGCGGGTCGCTCCTTCAGGGGCTTGCGGCCAGTGACAACCAACCACCCTCTATGTCACCAATGGGCACAGTCTGCGTGTTGATACTGGTCAACGCGGCACTATGCTGGCACCGCGGGTCACCAGCGCTGTAACCTGATTGGTCATGCCTTCCACCATAGGGGAACCCCACCGAGGTGCGCCACTCCACCTGGCCAACAACTTGAACCTACCTCTTAGAATGCAGTTGGCGGGTGCAGCCGCCACCACCGTGTGCTACTGCTGCCGGCACCAGTGCACCAACAGATCCTTCAGCGGGCCACTGGATGCACTCTGGTAGTCCGTTCTTCGTCCACCTACGCCTATGGACTCTGGGGAGCATCCTTTTTACCATGAAGCCTTAAAATCCACCTTACTATCGCTTCAAAATAATCATTCACGATGAGCACACAAATAGAGGGGTTTGGGACCTTGTACATGTCTGCTACATCCTCCTCGTTAGAAGGATTAAAGATGTGGGAGGTTTGGAGAGTCTCCGTTCAATCATTGCATGCCAAGATTTGATCCCCGAATATAATAAACTGAGAATGAAAAACCATCCCGCATAATCACAAGAATCACGGATCAAACTGTTCATGGGTTGACCCTTGTTCATCATTTCTAGAAAAGGAAGGGGAAGAAAAACAAATCAAAAACCCGTACTTCTTTGATGTTCGTTGTCTTGATGTTCATCCTCGAGGGGTTAAGTCATCGACATTGCTTCCCAGATCCAATCTTCGAAATGCATCAAATTTGGTGAAGATCCACCGAAGTACTTATTTCTTCACTAGGGTGGAAGTCTATCAGAGTTTCACCATAGAATCCTCCAAAATTCTAATCCATATTTCCCCAGTGCGTCGAAAAATAAATAGGATCACATCGCAGTGTTCACATAATGATGAGACATCGCGTCGTTACACTGTTGTATTTAAGTAACAATGTCACATTTAATCATCATTAGAGTGTCATCATGTTGCGAGTTTAATGAGCTACTAATGAGCCTTATTGATATGCATCATAGCCTCCATGTCGCTTCCCTACAACGGCGCCATATTCCACTCAAAAGTGATAATGGAAATAAAATAATTTTTTAAATAATTTTATTATTTATCTCGAAAAGTCCAAAAAATAACTTTTCCACTCGACCCTTTACAGCTGAAGTTAAGTCATTTATTGGTGAATGCCGATATTCGGAATTCAACTGTGCCCTTATAATTTTGATTCGACCGACAATTCAAAAGATAGAAAATCCTTCTTTCACATTTACTAAACATACCATAAAAATGTTTAGAAATTTCCTTCTGTGCTCTCTAGACCTCTAAATCATGTGAAGTTGAATTTCACGGTCTCAAAATAATTCAATACAAATAATAAAAAAATTCACTTAAATTCCGAGATGTTACATCATAAGAGTCTTATTTTAATATTTTTTATATTTTGAAATAAATAAATAAAATATATTTAACATAAAATAATACTAATATGTTTTTAAAAACTATTCCTATAATTTATCTTTGAAAAAAGTATGAAAGAATATTATTTATAATATACAACATTAACCCATCCATAATATATTATTGTTATCTATAAAATTTTTAGGACATTATAAAACAATAAAAAAGAATAATTTTTAGAGTTTTCATAATCATTTACTTGATTTTTCTACTGCCTGGGAAAACATTGTGCTGGTGTTGTGTAAGCATTTAAGGTATTTACTTTCCCGATAAAAAAAATAAAATAACATTATAAAAAATAATTAATTCATATTTAAAATAACCATTTATAACAAAAAAAAGTATTTTTTATCCTTTTTAAAAAATATTATAGATATTAAAAGAAATAAAATTAAATTTTGGACTCATCTTTTACTAAAATAATGTAATTGTCAAAGTTAATGCTAAAGAAAAAAAAGGCACATTTTAAATGTTTGGATGATTATGGATGAGAAAGAATCATCCATTGAAATAAAGGAAAGTATTTTAAGTAATTATAAGACTCATCACATTTCTTTTGATCATAATTAAAGAATTTTACCTTTATTGTGGTAATAAAAATTTACTTTTGATACTATCCATAATACCTATTAAAATAAGGTTTTTTTAAAACATTTGATATAATAATTATAAATTTTGAATAAATTTTTCAATTATCAATTTGTTAAATTTTCATAAATTAGTATAGGATAAAATTGAAAATTGGATCCAAAAAACAGTTTTTAAAAAAAATGATTTTTTAAGTATACAAATGTTTTTATACAAAATTCAATAATTAAAATGACTACAATGAACATAATTAGATTATGGACAATATAAAAAATATAATTATATTTTTAAGCTATGTAAAAACAAAATGTAACTTTTTAAATTCCTAAAACTAAAATATTATTTTCAATAAAAATCCGTATTTTTTAATATTCACTTGAAAATCAATATTTCTAGAAAAATACATAAAATTTACCCAAATATCGTTATGCTATAATAAATTCAGAAGTAGTTTAATATTTATAAACTAAAATTTCTAAAAATTATAAAATTAAATTATAATATTCCTTCAAAAAAATTAATAAAAATCATTTTCGTGGGATTTTTTTGAAGAAAAAATGACCTTACTAAAAATTGAGTAATTTCTTCTTAAGAATTCTTCAATAAATTTTGATTTATTTATAAATTTATATGTAATATTTAATTCTGTTTGTAATAACCAAGGTACTTATAAAATAGTATTTCTTCATTCTAGAATTAAATAGTTAATTTCATTTTAAATGTACAATGAAATAAGTTGAATTTTTAGAAATTAAGGCCTCTATACTAATAGAAGAGTAACGTCAATTATAAAGTTTAAATAAAATTTATGTATCTTATAAGTGAAAACATGATATATTTATATCATGGAATACGTAAATAAATGTTTTAGAACTGATAATTTATGTGGTGGTATTTTTGTGAAACCAAAATGATTATTTAAAACAGTATAATTAAAATAATTATTTTAAAAAAAAGATTTAACTTTATAAAATAGATTAAAAAATTAATAGTATGATGTTTTATTATTATAATATAATTTTATGAGACTTTAATTAATTTTTTAAAGGGTCATAAAAATATTTATAATATTAAAATCTATATTTTTTTAATAAATGATGATAATAAATAAACATTAAATTTATCATATTTATAAAATTTTTCTTAAAAAATGGAGTTCATTTTTTAATTATACAAGTCAAAAAATTATTAGAGTGATTTTTTTGTGATTTTTATGAAGTTAATTCTTTAGTGAATAGTGAAATAAAACAATTTATGGTTTAAGTTAAATTCATTAATTATTTAGTCCTGGATGATGTAAGCGTAATGTAAGAACCATTCATTTGAACTCACAAGAATTAGTTACTAAATATAGTCACTAGAACCCACACTATTCATAGTGTTGATCCAAAATAATAAATAATGAGTATAATAATAAAAAACACCCCTCCCTCCACTATAAATACAACCCCTCACCATCTCTTCTTCTCACACCTCCAAATCCTTCAATATTTTCCAAATTCTAAAAAATACTCTTCCCAAGACTCCCCCCACATCCAGGATCCTCTGGTCTAAAAAAAATATTAAATCCAACTTCCCAAAGGAGTTTCTCAAAGATAATAATTCAAGAGGACGTTTGAACACGTTTGAAGGAAGTCAAACCCGAGGTAAGATAATTTTCATTAAAAATCCTCTTTAAAATTTCAATTTTTATAAAATTCAAAAGGAATGTTTTTATGATGTAAGTTTTCACATTTTATGATTATGTTATAATTCTTGTGAATTTTTTATTATGATGGGTTGGTTGGTGATAGCCCTTCAATGCATTGGGCAGGTTTATGTTGGATGTTGACCCAAAAGGTTATTCTAACTGTAACTAAAATGGTTAAACGGTAAGGTTCCCATGTGGTTTATGTTGTAAGTCAGCCATGATGGTTACATTGTAAGGTATATGTGAGGGTTACAAATCATATGCTATCCATGATGGTTATAATTATAAGCTAGTATGGTAAATGATGCCCGATGTTACCTAAATGGTTTATTTATGTCTTCTATGTTTTATGGAAATATGTTGTTTTCAAAAATTAATTATATGATACTTTAAGGGTGAGAAGTATATCTTTGAGAAAATTATTTCATATGTTTATAAGTATTCATGGATTACCAGTTTCATTCCTTCTTTTTATGTACCTTACTTAGAAATTTTTTCTCATCATAGGTTTTAAAATGGTTTTCACAGGGTTTGAGGTTGGGTGAGAGGAAAGAATTTGACAAGATGAATGTTGTGAATATTTCTCATAAGAATAAATTATATTTGATTTTTGCAAAGAATTATATATTATAAAAAATAAATATTCTTTTTTTTCATCCACTTTATATGCTTGTGGGTTGTTATGTATGAATTTTAACTTAATTATCTATACCTTTAATATAAAAAGTTCATTATCAATATAAAAAATTGAATTATTGTTGAATTAATTAGATTATGTAATGTTTATGTTTGTGTCCTTATAGTTGGTATCAGAGTGCGGTTTAGATAACTTTAGGTGTTAGGATGATATTAATAGAATAAAATAAATTATTTTTACCTTATGGTTGTGTTTAAATGATATATCATTTAAAGATTACCAATTTTCTTTATATATGATATGCCTTTTCAGAATGACTTTTCACAGAAGAAATAAGGAAGTTGATGTTATAAGGCATAGAGAGGATTATATCCTTTCAAATATACAACCTTGAATGGTCAGAATTGGAAATCAGAAGTTTTTAATAGTAAGGGATTAGTTGATATAGGCTATAAATGGCTGTGACATCCATGCAAGAGAATAACCAGATCTACCAAAAAGGAATAATAAAATAGTAGAACATTTTATGAAGCAATACCCTCCTTCTTTTAGTGGGTTTTCTAACCCAGTGGTGGATAAAGGGTTGATTGAATCTATTAAAAAGATATTCAACGTCATTGGGTGTTTAGATAATCAAAGGTTATACTTTCTATTTATCATTTCGCAGGTGAAGATGACTAATAGTGGTCAATGGTCAAGAATAACAGGGAAATATAAGATATTTTTTCCTTATAATATGATGAATTTAAAAATATTTAACATGAAATTTATTTTCTAAGGATATTTGACATAGGATGGTAATGAAATTTTTTGATTTTAAACAAAATATAAAATATTTAGTGGCCCCTTATAAAGAAAACATCACTCACTTGGAAAGTTACACTCCAAATATTATTCGGGATCTTGATATTAAAATCATTCTCTTTTACTTAGGATTAAAGCCAAGATAAATAAGGGAATTGGCTTCCTGTGAATTCAAGAGTAGTGAGAAACTTGCTCGATGTGCTGAGAGGGTATAAATAGAGTTTAATACTAATCATGTGTACTTTGAAAACATGAAATAAAAAAGGTCCATATGATAAGCAATGGATAAGAGTCAATTAAATAATTTTTAAGGTAAAAATTACTAGTTTCCAATTTGTGGAATGTGTGGTATAATGTACCATGGGTAATTGAATAAATAATATTGAAAGTGTTTTTGATGTGGTAAGTTTAGACACATGTCTCAATATTTCAATGAAAAAGATCCTATGTTTAATTATTATAAGAAAAAGGTAAAGTTTTTTAAATGCGATGAGATGGGGAATTATTCAAATACCTTCTAAAAGAAGGATCTTAATGATTGGAAAAAGGTGGAATTTAAATAATTTTTTTTAGTGAAATCATTTTAAACAACATCAGTAGATGTTAGGACATCCAAGAAATTAGTTAATGTATATTTTATACTTTGATTTTTTGAATATCTAGTTTGATATGAGGTCCACGCATTACTTTTTTATATGATTTTTTCTGGTGAATTGTTAATTTCACCTCAAGATATAATACCGAAACTTATGAAAAAATAACCAGGTGTAAATATTAATGGAAAATTTATTATAATAATATTCTTATTATTGTATATGGAAAGACATTTCCTAGAAACCTTGTTCTTTTCCCTTAGTAGAGTTTGTTTTTATTCAGGGTATCAATTGGATTTCTATTTATCATGTGAATATTGATTTTAGAGATAAATAATTTGTTTTTTAGAAAGAGTTTCAGTTTTTATACAATAATAAACCCATACTATTGATAACATATAAAAATATGAGAAACTATTAGAAGCAAAAAATGAATGTTACCTTTTAGATATTGTTAAAAACAAGGGGAATATTCATATTAATGATCTTCCAGTGGCAAATGAATAGTTTTATTTTTTTGTGATGAGTTTCACAGTGTTATACCTTATCTGGAAGTTGAATTTACTATTTAATTAAATTTTTATGCTACTCAAATTTCAAAAAACCCCCTTATTTAATGGCTCAAGTGGAACTCTTATAATTGAAAAATAAGTTACAAGAATTTCTTGATAAAGTATTCATTCATCCAAATATTTCACCATGGGGTGCTCTTATTTTATTCAATAAAAATAAATATAGATCAATGAGACTTTTCATTCATTATAGTGCTTTGAATAACATTGTGGTTTAGAATAAGTATCTATCTCTCCAAATCGATGACTTGTTTGATTAGGATGAGGGAGTTCAGTATTTTTCCAAGTTGGACTTGAGATCTGGGTACCATCAACTGAAGGTGAATGAGGATAAAATCAAGAAAACATAGTTCCGAACAAGATATGGGAATTATGTTTTTATTAACATAACATTTGGTTTGTCGAATTCCCCTATTGTATTTATGGATATTATGAATAGAATATTCTGTGAATATTTAGATATGTTTTTTGTTGTTTTATTGATGAAAATTTGGCTTATTCAAAAAGTTATTTGGATCATGGAAACAATATAATGATTATTCTATAAACCCTTAAAGAAAAGAGGTTATTTGGGAAATTTAGAAAATGTGATTTTTAGTTACAACAGATTTTATTTCATGTGAAAATTTTAAATAAGGATGGAATAACAGTTGACCCGTCAAAAAAAATGTTGATGAATGGAAAAGACAAACAAATGTTACTAAATTTTTTTATTTTTATTTAATTATAAGGATATTAACGACAGTTTTTTAAAAACATTTAATGGTTATCTAGCCTGAAAACTAGGTTAACAAAAAGGTGTTAAATTTATTTAGACAGAGAACTATGAAGTTTTTTTAGTAAATGAAAAATAATATTGGTGAATTCTTTAGCTTTGTCTCTACCTTCTAGAAATGGATAGTTTTTCAACTATAGTGATGCTTAATTTAAGGGACTTGGTTTCATTATGATGTTGAATAATCAGGTAATTTCTTATGCTTCAAGAAAAATAAAACATCAAAATCTAAATTGTCCCACACAAGATCTAGAATTAGAAGCTATGGTTTTTTCATTAAAAATCTTGAGAAATCATTTATATGGATCCAAATGTGAAATATATACCAACCATAAAATCTTAAAGTATGTATTCACTCTGAAGTAATTGAACATGAGGTATAAAATATGGATTAAACTGATAAAGGATTATGATTTCTTGATAAATTTCTATCCTATAAATGAAAACAAGTTGGAGGATTCCTTGAGTTTAAAACATCATGCTACATTAACCATGATACATTTGGAACATGACCCCTTGGTTAGTGATTTAATGAATTTTGGAATGGAAGTTGTTGGTGCAGGAAATTTATTTCATTTTTGTTTTAGGTTGGAATGAAATAGTCTTTATCAGAAAGAATTAAGAAAGCATAGAAAGAACACCATGAGATTTAAAAAAGGTATAATTGGTTTAAAAGGGTGAGTTTATATAATTTAACATTGATAAATATTATTTTTTTGATATTTGGGAAGTAATTATGTGTGCCTTGATATTCATAGTTGAAGAAAGAGTTATTAAGTGAAGTTCATAGATCTATATTTTTATTTCATCCTAGCTTCACTAAGATATACATATTTCTTCAATAGAATTATTTGGGTGATGGAATGAAAAGATATATTGATGATTTTACCATGAAATGTTTTACGTGTCAATAGGTTAAATCTGATCGAAAACTACCAAAGGAGATATTTCATCCTTTTGTAGTGAAATAGTGGAAATGGAAAAATATATCCATGGATTTCATGGTGGTACTATCAAAGACATCTTGAGGTAAAAATGTAATTTGTGTTATTATTGATCAACTGACCAAATATGAACATTTTATTTTTATTCAATATAATATGTCTTTTTTATTATATTTGTCGATTGTATCTCAAGGAGATAGCTAGGTTACAGGGAGTTCTTTTCAACATTGTATATGAAAAAGATCTCAGGTTTACTTAATTTTTTTTGAAAAGGCCACAATAAGTCATTATGAACGTAATTAAATTTTAGTATAACCTTTCATACCAAATCTGATGGAATGACCGAGTGAAAAATTCAAAACATGGAAGACATAATAAATTATTATTCCCATTATTAGTAGGGAATTTGGGATCAACATATTTCTTTTAAAGAGTTTTCTTATAATAATAGTTTTCATTACAGTATATAGATGAAACCTTTTGATGAATTATATGGAAAGAAGTGTTGAACTCTAGAATTTTAGGATTATGTTTTGTAAAAAAGTTGATACAACTAGAATTTGTAGTGAAGTGGATGAGAAATTAAAGATTATCCAATAAAATATGGGGATAGCTTAGAGCTGGCATAAGGGTTATAGAGATAACCAGAGGAATGATCTTTATTTCAAGGTAGGTGATCATGTCTCTATTAAAGTTTCTCTGAGGAAAAGTGTGATGCATTTTGGGGTGAAGGGGAATATGAGTCCACAATTCATTAGACCTTATTAAATGTTATAGAAACTTGGGATAGTTTCCTACAAAATGGCTTTACCTCTGAGTTTATCCTAGGCACATAATTGCTTTCATATTTCAGTGTTATGATAGTATATTCTAGATTCATCTCATGTTTTGAGCCTTGAGATTGTTCATCTTAAGGGGAACCTTTCATATGGGTAGAATCATGATCAGATTCTTGATTGTGGATAGAAAGTATCATAGAATAAGGTAATTCAATAGGTTAATGTTTTGTGGTGAAAACACATGGTTGAAAAAGAAACATGGGAATTTGAAAACTATTTGAAGGATATGTATCATCACTTGTTTAATAAGTAAATAAAATTTTCAAGGACACAATTTCTAAAAGTAAGGGAGAATGTAACAACACAAGAAATTATAAAATCATTTGTTTTTATTATGGAATTAAATAGTTAGATTCATTATAAATGTGTTATGAAATAAGTGGTATTTATATAAATTACGAAATCTATACTAATTAAACATTAAACTCACCTATAAAAGTTAAATAAAATCTATGTATCTTATAAATTAAACCATGATATATTTATATCATGGAATAAGTATATAAAATTTTAGAACTGATAAATTAAGTGTTTTTATTGTTATAAAACGTATATGAATATTTATAATATTATAATTAATATAATGATTGAATATAAAATTTAACTTCATAAAATATATTCATAAATTAATATTTTGTTGTCTAATGATTATAAGATAATTTTATGAGACTATAATTAATTTTTCCAAGGGTCTTAAAATCGGTTATAATATTAAAATTTGTTTTTTCAAAGAAATTATGATTTTAATTAAAATTTAAAATTATCATATTTATAAAATTATTTTCCAAAAATGGAGTTTTTTTTAATTCTAAATGACGAAAAATGGTTATGGTAAATTTTTGGTATTTTTCTGAAATAGTTGAATTTTTAGTGAATAGTAAAAGATAGTAATTTTAGGTATATACTAAATTCATCAATTATTGAGTCATGGATGATGTATGTCTAATGTAAACACCTTTGGTTCAATACCACATGCACTAGTTACTATATTTAGTCACAAGAATCCACAATATTCATAGTCTTGACGTAAAATAATAAATAAATAAGTAAAATAATAAAAAACACCCCTTTATTCCACTATAAGTACCACCCTCACCACCTCTTCTCCTCACACCTCTAAATCCAAGAATCTTTTTTAAATTATGATTAATACACTTCTAAATACACTCTCCACATCTAGGATCCGTTGGTCTCAATAAAATAAAAAAAATCCAATTTTCCTATGGTGGTTCTGAAGGAGAAGAATTCAAGAGGAGGTTTGAACACTTTTGATGGAAGTTAAACCTATGGTAAAGGTATTTTATTTAAAAACCTCTTTTAAGATTCTATTTTTAAAAAATTCAAATAGAATGTTTTTATGATTCAATTATTCAGGTTTTATTATTATGTTCTGGCTCTTGGGATTTGTTTATAATGATGGGTGGGTCTGTGATTACCTAACAATGTATTGGGTATGTTTATATTAGAGGTTTATTGTAATAGTTATTCTAAGTATAATTGTGATGGTTACACCATATGGTATCTTTTAGGGTTACATCATAAAGTCTCCAAGAGGGTTACATTTTTAGGTAGTCGTAACTGTAAGAAATCATATTGTAGTCACGAGGGTTATAGTCATAAGTAAGTAGGGTAAATTATTCACCATGTCACCTAAATGTATTATTTATCATTCCTATGTTTAATGAAAATCTATTGTTTTCACAAAGAAATAATTCAATATATTAATGGTGAGAAGTATAAATTTGTGAAAATTATTTCATATGTTTATAATTATTCATGGACAAATGATTGATTTCCTTCTTTTATGTCCGTTATTGGAAATTTTGTTCTAATACCAAATTTTAAAATTATTTTCACATGGTTTACGATTGGGTAATAGGAATGAAATAAACAAGCTGAATGTTATGGATACTTTTTAGAAAAATAAATTACCTTTTATTTTTTAAAATATTTTGGTATTATAAAAAAATAGATATTGTTTTAGTAGCATCCACTTTTTTATTCTTGTGGATTGTTATGTATAAATTATAACCTAATTATCTATAGCTATAATCCAAAAAGATATTTAGAAATGTACTAAAGGGAATTCTATCTTAAATAACTATATTATCTTATGTTTAAGGCATAGTTCTTATATGACACACACACACATATTTCTTTTTAAACTAATTCTATATACATACTCATACATATACATACCATTTATATATATATATTCCATAAACACATATATATATGTTTATTAAATACCATTTTATAAACCATTTTTTCATAAACATAGTCATGAATTTTATTATCTTCCACATTGAGTTTTAATGGATTACTTTATAAAGAAAATTCATTGGATAATGAATTGGAAAATTTCATGAAAATTCAATTTTTTCCTTATCAATTCAAAATTAATGCTTTTAATTTAAAATTTTATTTAGACTATACTTAAAATTTTGAGTGGATTATATATATATATATATTTAATTTAGATAGTGAAATATGGATCCTCATTTTGAGGGACGATAAGTGAACATGGACTCAATGCTGATGTGTATTTGACTGGATGGTTCCCACCAAAATAATTTGATCATAACATTTTTCTAGTTCTTGGATTGGCCTGAAATTTTTAGATATATGACATGAGTTTATCTGGACATTTTATCCAACTAGAGGAAGATAGGGTTCAAAATTTACTATGTTCAAAAGCATGTCTGAATTCAATATATTATGAATCAATAAATCTTTTATGATGGAAATATTTTCATCAATGAATCAAAAATAAATCCTATAAAAATCATGTAATTGGAATAAATCATGATGATCAATGAGAAATAAATAATGGAGCATGTTCATAGAATACCACACCCCAATATTCTACCATTAAGGTATCTAAAAGGCCTAGGTATCAGATATATTGAATATGGATAGTTTGTCTAGATAGAATCATTTCCTATAAATATTCCCCCATAACCTCTTCAATACATGAAAAAATAATATGAAATACTGAGGAAGTAAATAAAAGATGTTAAGGAATAACTTTCCCGAATACAAATTATCCATATGAATCTATTTATTTTTCAAAAAATGTATAATATTTTGAGGACATAATTGAATAAATTTTTTAATTAAGCCATAATAATTAATTTTATTAATGTAATACTCATAGGTTCAAAATAAATTACGTTGTATTTGATAAAATAAATTCCAAATAAAATATAAAGATATAATAAAAATAATATAGTTTTAAATATAAAATTTACATTATTTCATAAATGAAAAACATTGAAATATATTATAATAACATTGGTTGTTAAATTATCCACCCATTATAAATTTGTATCCTAAAATTTTTAACTATCTAAGATATATATTATTTATTCACTCTCTAATTAATCATAATGAAAATATATATATGTATTATCATTTTTTTTTTGAAAAAAATATATGATTTTTAAATCCCAAACTCTGAAATATTTAAAAGGTTCCTAAAATTATATAAATAGATCCAAATATTTATATGACATCTCTGTAACTCTAATTTTTATAATATCTTTAAATAATAATCTCTAAGATCCTTAACATAACATTTCTAATTGTAAATTCACCCCCAATATCCTAATATCTATAGTTGTCATAACCTTTCCTTCTCATCAAATACCAATGAAATAAAACATTTATCTATAGTATAGACCCATTGTCTAGTAACTATGGTATTTGTGGTCCCACTAAAGGGTAGAGGTTATTTATGCATCAAGTGGTCCATCATTGATGAACCAGGTTATGGAGTAATGGGTTGTTATATAAAATAATGGTTTTTTGTTATATCTTTGGTTAAATGACTTAATATAGTTACAATATACTTGGATAAAATACTATCCTTATTGACATTATCTGAAGGTAGTTCCCTAAATTAATTTCAACTGTTGACAAAGATGTTCCTTACATTAGGAAACATTTATAAAAAAATTGTATATACTCAATTTGTGCATAAAAAACACTATAATTTTCATTGATAGAAATATTTCTAGAATACCCTAAGGGTTTTCTAAATGGTACATGTTTTCTTACTATATTCTTCTAAATCTAGTTCCTATGGTTTCTATTTAACTATATATTTATACCAGCTATAAGAACTCCAAATTCAGTACCATGAATTCTGTGAATATTTTATTATAATGGTAAAAGTGTAGAGAATCCAATATTTTAATTAACTCTGGAAAACTAAATACATAATAGAGTTTTTCTTTATATTGAACAAAACATCATCTCAAAACAAAAAAATATTATTATTCTCATTGCAAATACTTTATCATATATATTACCCTTCGTGGATTATTAGGTAAAATTGAAACAACATAAAGATGTGAGATTAGATGCTCAGTAAGGGGTAGTGTACAATGAAATCAATTATAAACAAGATATTATGAAATGAAAAAATACACAGAGTTAGGCCATATCAAATGATATGAAGAGAATAAATAAATCCATGGCCAACATAAAAATAAATAAATTCCTATAATAATAATAATTTAATGTATATTGATGGGAAACATTAATAAATAACTAAATTATTTCATATCCTATAAAACTATGAATATTAATAAATATTTGAACAACTTAATAATGAATAAATTCTTGGAAAATAATAAATAAATAAAGAGTGACAGTAATTCGTAATGTTGGAAATATTAAACATACCATCAAGGCCTTATGCCAAGAAATATTAATAAAAGTGTAAGGGTTATCCCATTACCCTATCTTAGTTATTTTAAGGCCTTGTTCCAAAACATCTTACATAATAGGAAAGGACACTACCATTTCACAATCTTAGTTTTCTCTTGAGACCTACTTGTATTCTAAGGGCTATATAATTATGGGACCTTCCCATTATATAAAATACCACCTTAGTCCATAACATAAAAAAATATTTCATGAAATAATTTTCATGAAATGACTGTAATAAAAATTTATCATAATTTTTTCAATTTGGAATATCTTAAAATATTTTCCCATATTGAAGAAATAATTATACGGTAAAAAATAATCTCCCCACCTTTAAAAACGAATAAATTCTAGGACAATAATAATTAAACAACGATTTATAGGATTAACTGTTGTCATACATCTTAAACAAAGTATCAAGGCCTTATTCCACGACATATTATGAAAAGGGTAAGGGTCCTCCCATTATATTAACATTGTTCTGTCAAGGCCTTTTTCAAATAAATCTTATGTAATGGTTAATGAATCTACCATTACTCTATCTTAGTTGTATCATATGACCAAAAAGTATACTGGGGGTTATATAATTATATACCCCATGTGTCACATAAAAGTAGAATGCATTACATCACATAAATAAATTACATATAATAACGTTAATGGAATGAAAATAATAAATATTTTGTGAAATTCTGTCAATGGGTCATATATTATAATACTTTCCCATATAGAAGAAATAATTATATGGTATAAAATTATTTTCCACAATATAATAATTAACTACTTATGATAATTAATAAAAAAGGCATAGAATATTGAACAAAGCATTATATGATATGAAATTATTTTTCCAAATAAAATTATTAATAAAGATATCTAGGTGAAATTCCATAAGTAATATCTTGTGATTTGATAATGTACAAATAAAAAGCCTTAAAAAATGATGGATAAGGGGTTATTCTTATTCAGTGTTCATGAGAAATAATGTTTCAAAGAATCCAGTTATTTGGATTCCTATATATGAAAAGGTATGAGACTAATGAAATTATAAATAAATCCTTTATAGTTTTTTTGTAAAAATAAATAAATTATCCAAAGTATATCCCCCATGAGTTTCAAACATGGTATGTAACAAGGCACTTTTTCATGCATGAGGTGAAGATCAAGTCAAGTCATAATGAAACATTTCTGGGTTATTACCCTAAGGTAAGACAATAATAGTTACATATCGTCTTTTATAATCCATATTGGGATTTCATTTCTTATAAAAATACACACACATTACTTTTAAAAAAAATTAAGACAGTTATATGTCTTAAAGATAGTCTGAGTCTTATAATGAGCTGACAGAGGCAAAAATTAGAGGGAATAAGTAAAATCCAATTCAATAAATATAAAATGGAGGATAATACCATAGAATAACAAGAATGTAGGTAGAAAAAATGAAATATAAAAATAAAATATAACAAAGTTAATGAACTTGAAAATGAAAGAGAAAGATTTAGGAAATCCTTAATTTGGAATAGTAATGATTTAAGAAAAATATATAATGATAGGTAATAAATTAAAACTCATTTAAATCATATAAAATAAATATAATAACGTGGAATAACAAGAATCTTATTATATATAACATTAATTTAAAAATAAAATATAATAAAAGTAATGAACTTGAAAAGGATGAAGAGGATTGGGAACCCTTACCTCTCTTAATCTTATTAGCTTAGAGAAAAACCTTTGAACCAATATAACTCTTCAATATTGAATAGGGAACAATGGAAGAGACTTCTTTAGAGGTATACGATGATAGAACCTCAAATTGAATGTTGGAGAGATGGAAAAGGGGAAGGTATTTAAACTTGATGAGGGGTGGTGTTAAGGGGTTAAATAATAATAATTTTTACAATAAGTCCAATCAATTTTCAATGGAATTAATTCAATTTTTTTGGTTGAAAATTAAAATTTTCAAGAATTGTTAAAGTCCTATAATTCATCAATAAACCATTTAATTTTATGTTATTAAATATAAAAATTCTGATCAAGATTAATGAATAATAAATTTAAAACCATGATCACATCATGATTATATCCTAAGAGTTATGGTATTTCCTATAAATAATATTTTCACTTTTTACACAAACAATAAACATTATAAAAATTCATCCTATATAAATTTTGTTATTTTGAGTCGACAAATGATATTTTTTATCAAATTATTTATCATATTTAGATAATTATCACTTTTTAATACAAACTTTTATTTATTAAAAATTAGCAGTTTTTATGGCATAAATAAATTTTATAACTATTATAAAAATTACTTAGAAAATAAATAATTTATATTATAAGATAAAAGTTTTGTTTTCTTTTATTAGGTATCTTGTATTATACTACATTACTAATAATTAAAATTCAATATACATTTAAAATAAATAAATTTTTCGGTAGTTAAAACATATAAATATTACGTATATAACATATATATAACATATATTTATATTTCAATGTATATAAATATATATAACATATATTTATGTATATATATATAACAATTTCCATATGTATATATATATTCTTATACATATACATAACAATTTTAACTATATATATATGTTTTTCACATAAATAACTATATATATATATATATTTGTATATATATTTATAAAATACCATTTTATAACATGTTTTTTTTCATAAATATAATCTTAAATTTTAATATCTTCTACATTGACTATTAATGAATTATTTGTTTAAAATTTATAATTTGCACATAAATTTGAAAAATACATCAGAATTATTGTTTTTCACTCTCAATATCACTTTAGTATTTTTCTTCCAGAATTTTATTTTTTCCATGTTTTAATTTTTTCTAGATTATAAAGTCATATATTTACATTTTTTATTTAAACAATGAAATATGGATCCACATTTTGAAGGGTGATAAGTTTCCATTTTGTTGTCGTTTATGTGAATTTGACTAAATGGGCCCCACCATAATAATTTGGTCTTAATTTTTCTTCCATTATTTTATTAGAAATATATTTTTAAATATCTTAGATACCTTTATCTTTGTCATTTCATCCAACTATAGAAACATATGGCTCAATAAATTTCCTGGTCAAAATCACGTGTAAATTTAATGCATCTATATTCAATGCATCTATCAGGATGCAAATGTTTTCATTAATCATTCTTTAATAACTCGTATAAAACATCATATTGGAGGATTAAATGTTGATAATGTAATCTAAATACATATGCTATAAGTCCCATATATTGCCAAATTCCAATATTATATCATCAAGGTGACCAAAAATACAAGGACATTGAGTACATTGAATATGAAAAGTCTGTCTTGAAATAATTATTTTCTAAAATGATTTATGCATAACATATTCAATATATGTCCAAATAAGGTAAAATTATATTTTATAAAATAAAATTCAGGAATGAAAAAATTTACAAAAGATAAAATATCTAGTTACAACCATTTAATAATCTAAAAACATATAATTTATTAGACGATAGAATGGAAGACAATGTTTTATTAATGGACAAGAATTAATTTTATTATTATGGTACACATAGATTTTTAATAAATTAAATAATACCTAATAAAAAAAATAAAAAATAAAAAATAAAAAATAAAATATTTACTTATAATATAGAAAATATTGTTTTATTTTTAAAATTAGCATTATTTCTTTAATTAAAAAATTATAATAAATTTTAGAGACTTGGGTTATTACAGTAAATCACTAAATATTATTATAAAGTAGTTAACTTAACCAAAATATCCTAAAGAAAATTTATATTCGAACCTGAAATTTAATCTGTAGATTGATCATAAATATCATTGAATATATTACATTGTCAATGAATCAATTTTCAAACATAAGATTATCTATATCCTACTATCCAATTGATAAGAATTTACTTAACATAAAATCATAGTCTAACACAAAATTTTATTTAAATCCTAGTAGTGTATTATTCCTAACACCTATTAAAAGATTTAAATCACCTCAAAATCCTATCATATAAAACCTCAAAATAGGTATCTATGCCTTCGAAATTATGATCAAATTAAAAAATAAAAACCCATTCTGGTATCCAAAAATCTTTTGATAACCTCATATGAAAATATCAAAATCTGTAAATTTATCTATATTGTACCATGATACCAATTGTTACATCCCCAAATATATACTACGAGATCCGGTGCATAAAATTTATATTATTTTATTTAATACTAATAATCCTTTCCCAATTTCAAGCATCCAAAACTTAAAATATCAAAATAAATATTGGATAAATTATATACCCAAGGACCTTTCAGGTTTATAGTTTTAGAGAATTAGAAAAAACTATTACATAAAAATAACAGGGTCTTCAAATGATTATTTTCCTCATTATACCCACCTTATCATATTTGAAATTAACTAATCAACATTTCACATAAAATTTTCCACGTATTTAAATTTTTTAGACATAATTCATTTATCACAATTCTTCATAGTCTGGGGAAAAAAATACAATAAAGTGTGATATTAGATTTTTGGTATGTGTAGACATGGGAGATATCAATAAATAATAATTTGAAAGTATAATATAATCATAAGGATATGATATAATTATCATAAATTTATATTTTCATACTAAATATTTCATAGAACACGAACAAGATTTTGGAATGAAATTTTATCATAATAAAATAAAACATTAAAAAGTGTATATATTCACTAATAATAAGTCATGAGCAATGAGTTTATAACATGGACATAAGAATTTGTAAAAACATAATATGATAACATTTTGGAAATGTATAAATAGAAATAATCTCACTCATAAAGTTTAGATAATGACATCAAGCCCTTGTACAAACAGATGGACATGTAACCAGGTCCATGCATAATCTTTTGGACCTAAAAACAAGGAACTTGCATAATCTTATGGATAAAAAAACTAGGTCCATCCATAATCTTACAGACATGAAAACTATACCCACTCTTAAAATTGTGAAAATAAAATTAGGGTCTCCCATTACATATTTATCTCATGAGTTATATATATTTATGCAAGTTATTGGGGGGCTATATAATTTTGGTCCCACCCATCACATAATGATAAACCCTTTCACATATATTCCATATGATCATAAAAATATAAAACATAACATAACACATAAGAAAGAAAATGAGATTCATCAATATATAATCACCATAATAATAAACCATAAAAATGATGATAAAAGATAGTTTCATTGGATTATATCCATATAAAAACCTAAGGAATATCAAAAATGTAATCATAGATAGAAAATTTCTCAAATGTGTCACTAGAATATTTCTTTAGGAAAATTCAATTTTTATTTTCAAATCACATATTGACATATAAAAATTTCCCAAATTTCAAGGAAAATTTTAATTTTAAAAAAACCATAGAAACTTGTAAATTAATACTCAAAGGATTTAGTGGTAATTATAGCATGAAATTCTATTCATGTCATGTTTGTTAAAACAAAGATCACATCCACACTTTTGGTAAAAAGTAAATTTTTTCTTGTTCATAAAATAAAAAGAATATAAATTTTTTAACATTTTTAAATAAAATAAATCATGGGTAAAATTACCTTAAAAATAATAGGACAACAGTAACAACTATATGAGAAATTTTGTAGAAAATATAGACTTGGATGAAAAATAATTTTGGACTGAAGGTTTAAATAAATCTGATTTTCCTTCAAAAAATTAATTATATCTCATGAGTAATTAAATCATGTAAAATGAAATTAAAACATGTATTATCTATAAATAACCAAATTAAAATTAAATTGAAGTTATTTATTAGGAAATTATCATATAATTTATTTCATTGGGAATTCAGGCATCAATAATCTTGGTTTAAATGAGATTGAAAAATAATTCCCTTACTACATTGATAACCATTCTATTATAAACAATGTAAAGTGATAAAATTATTTATATTTTTAAATAAAAACAATTTATACTTTAAGAATCATAAATTTTAATCATGGGTTGTATGTACACCATATAAAAAAACTATTGGTGAATATGGAAGGTATCTGATGGAAATATAAGCGAGATGAAAATATCTTACCTTAAGTTAGAATGAATTATGCGGAACTATAAAATATAGTATAATAAATATAAATTTATTATAATTATGAAAAATATTCATTCAAATAACTATAATATCATATATTTTCCACTTATGACATTTTAATACCCAGTTAATTAATAATTCTTTATTAAAATAATTTTTTTGGTGTTAACTCATTCGATTTTCATGAGAATTGATATACTTTTGTTCTAGTCCTTGTAATTTTATCAGGTTTCCATAATATTCATTACTTTATTTTTGATATAAATATCATATATGTTCAATATATAAATATATAGAATCATCCGTAGTCATATATAGAGGAAAATTAATTACACCATTCATGGAGACAGTAGGTAGTACGTACTCTTGAACATTCCTTTCACTTTTCAATAAATGGAATATAGGAAATATAAATAATAATTTACCTTTAAAAATTAATTATTATATAATATATATAATATATATTCATTAATTCTATCCCTATTACCATCCATGTAAATCAAAACAGAAAAATGAATCACATCTCTAAGTGGATGTGGATGTCTACATATGCGCATGGGTGATGTAATCATTTTACCGAAAATTTTAAGGTAATAAGGTATACATGATGTTATAATTCTATATGATTAATTATGTCATAAATAAATTTATAAATATTAAAACCATCATAATAGTCATCTATGAAATATGGTGATGGGAAATGAATTGTATCTCTACGTGGAGGCAGTAGTCCACATGCACACACGAGCGATACTTCCACATCCAATTTGATTAAATAGAGGGTGGATATTGGTGTTTTAATATTAAAACATAACTTATTACTTCATGATAAATAACACATATTTAGTGGATGTGGAGGAATAAATAAATTGAAAGAGTTTGGGTAATGTGATTACCAATTCTTCGGTAGGACTCATTTAGACCCCCTCTTAAGGACCCTTTTATTTGTTTTTTAAGAAGACCAGAACCTATAATTAATGTAAATGTCATTTTTGAGGATAATAATATTGTTTCTGATCTAGATAAATGTTTCATGTAGGTGTATGGAAATGAGATAAGTGGTTCCCTTTTATAAGTGTGGGGAGGGGAACCCTTGGAATTACTTATTGTATTAAATTAATATATTTTTATTTCTTTTAAAAAATATATCCAAATTTATATAATTGAAATATAATATTATTATGAGTCAAAATCATATCATAAAATAAATTTTGGATATGTTTTATTTCTATTTTCACTCTATTCTCCATGTTTTAACCCTTAATTTACCCTTGTGGACAATTACAGTGATATCAAAGTTTTTTACTATTTAAAAGTCATGAAAATAAATATAAAATAAAAAATTAACCATAAATGGACTATGGTTGATATTAAGAACAAAATATCATTCACTTAGATTTATATAATATATTTATCTATTATGAATAATTTATTATTTTTTATTATAAAATATCATTAATGTCATTTTAAGATATACAAGAAACATTATAATATAATATTTGTCCAAATGATGTCAAATTCTTATAAAATTACATCAATTCATATATAAAGAAGATATATTCTTTATATAATCGACCAATAAAAATTTTATAGCCATATATATTATTTTAAGCCATATATTTTGGTCTAACCCCTCGGTTAACCATTTTTAATCTTAACCATGGTAATAATTTTTTAAATATTAAAGGGAAATAATGTTACATATAATGTAAAAATTGGAAAATAAATTAATAAAGGTTGATTTTTTTACTATTTATCACCCTAAATGTTATCTACTAATAATTATATAATTTTTGACTATTTTAATAAAATATATTTAACATAGAATACCATTAATGTTATTTTATGGAATATTGACATAAATTGATTTAAAAAAGGATTAAAGAAAAGGATTTAGAATATAAACCTAGAAAATACCCTTAATATGTAATATTCATCTATAAAATTCTAATAAAATTATAAAAACCAAAATAAAAATTATTTTCAGTGTTTTCAAAATCATTTTCTCGATTTTTGAATAGCTTGCACAAGCACTGTGTTGGTGTAGAATAAGAATTTTTGCTACTAATTTCATCAATACAAATTTACAAAATTAAAATAATATGAAAATAATGGATATTTAAATTATCCATTTATAACCGAACATAATTTGAATATATCCCAATCACAAAATATTATAGATTTTAATATCTTGAAAGTAATATTTTTTACGTTATCCTTTAATTAAATAATTCAAATATCAAAATAAAAGATAAATAAAAAAATTAATATTTTTCATGTTTGTATGAAAATTAAAAAATAGACTCATCAAATAAAATAATAGAGAGTGTTTTAATGAATTTTAAGCCTTACCAAATTAGTTTCAAAAATAATTAATCCATTTAAATTTACAATCATTATAAAAATTTATTATCATTATTATTCATAATGATAATATATAAAATGGTATTCAAAATATAAAATTAATTATAAAAAAATAAATTTATAAAAGTGGTATAATTTAATTTAGGATAGAAATGAAAAATAAAAAAAAATCAGAAACATATCTATTTATGTATAAAAATATATTAATTCCAAATTAAACCATTGCATTTATCGTAAATAATATAATTGGTTTATTAATAATATAACAAAATTTTATTTTTAAACCATTTTAAAAGAATATGTAACTTTCTAAATTTCTGAAACAAAAATATAGTTTAAAAAATCAGTATTTATCAACATTCACAGAAAAATCATTATTTTCAAAAAAATTTACCAAAATTCACCCTAAGATAATATTTATATGATGATATATGAAATTATATAATTTTTATAAAATAAAATATATAAAAATACTAGAAACTAAATTCAATATCTTCTCACAAAAAGAAATAAAACACATTTTTGAAGAAAAAGTATTTTTGAAGAATAAAATAACTTTACAAAAAATGAGTGTTTATTTATTAAGAGTTTATCAATAAATTTTTATTGATTAAGAAATTCATATTTATATAATAATTTGGTTACTTATATTTATACCCACTAATTCAATGGCTATGTAATGATAGTTATAAAATAATATTATTTCTTGGTTCATTTGTGCTCGGTGTTGTGTGCCGTATATTCTATAAAATGTATTGTTATTTGAAAATATAGAGGTGTTAAAAAATGCTTCATATATATGGCTCTATCATATCCAACAAAACTAACACACAATCCCACAATATCTTCCAAATTCATAACCATCACTAAGTGAAACTACCCACACAGAACGATCATACATAGCCCACAATTCTTTTCCTTATTTACTATTACCACGCATTGTAACATCCCAAGTAAGTAATGAATAATAGATATTTTTATCTATGTCTATTAATGATTAAGATAGTGTTATAGAGGATTAAAATGAAAATAATTACAATCTTATGCATGGAATGGACTAATATTCTTAAAAGATTGTTTTACTGCCTTTTGATGGCAAACCATTTTTGAATCTATATTTTTACAATTTTATAAACTATGTTTGTCAAAATAAACTTATCCTTTATGATTGGGACATCAAAATTTACCTTGTGTGAAATTTTGGTATTTTTCTGACAATGTTCATTTTTTTAATGAATAGTGAAAAATACTGCATTTTACATCAAAACTGATTTTTAATATAATTTATTTATATTATTAGATTATGTTTTGAATTGGTTTTCAAGTGAAATTAGAATATATTTTTACCATTTTATCCAATGGTGGTCATTGGAATCAATTTCACTTTAAAATTAGACTTAAACTGGTGTCAATCTTTTGATACTTATTGTTTTGTAAAAACATGCTTTTTGCTCTGGCAGTGGGAATTAATTATTAAATTAATTAATGTGACTTATATGATTTGAATTTTGTAAAATAGACTTCATTTTTGAATTCGGAATATCAAATATATCTTAGGGTGAATTTTTGGTAATTTTCTGAAAAACTTCAATTTTTGATGAATAGTGAAACCACTAAGTGGTAATCAAGCAAACTGATTTTTCAGTTAAATGAAAGTTTACCACTAATGTGTATTGAATTTTTAAAATCCGACATAAATGGTTGTCATTAAGAAGTAAAATGTGTTTCAATGAGATTAAAATAATTTTTTGGTGAATAGTAACTTATTAAGTTTTTAATCGCGATTAGTGGTAATTAGTGTAGTTTAAGGTATAAATAATGCTTTAATAATATGAAATGACCTAGACACATGTCCCAACCTTATTGGTTGTGTCATGGCCGACCAAGACAAGCCATGAGTCATCTTTGGGACCCCATGGAGACATTTTGGTTGGGAAATGACATAAATAACTTTTTATTTAATGAAAAAGTAAAAATGACACAAACATAATATGTTGTACGAAAACAATTTTTATATGGGGTTATAAAGATCAGATATTTGATTATAAATAGTCATTGGAAAGCTAATAAGATTTCCTACATCATAGTATTTGTTTTATGATTTTTAGAAATTAAATAAATTAAATTATTTATGACATAATAATGATGCAGCGATGACCTCATTATTTAACGATTTAAATAAAATGGAAAGATAATGTAAAAGCTATGAACTACACATGTCCAAAACCAATTGGATGAGTGTATTTCGAACCATTATCACCTTATCCACGAATTATATCAATGTGGGACCTTTTAAAACCGAAAAACATTTTCAAATAAAGTAATATTTCTTTACTTTCCAAAAGTGCCCCTCCTCTCCTCTTATAAAAGGCCCCCACCTCTACCTCATTTCACACACTACTCAAGCCTTTGGCTCGGCCAAACCCTGCCCATTTACTCTCTCTACATCCCTATCCTAATCCTAGAGGATTCCCGTTGGGCATAATCCTTTCAAAGGAAGCCTTTAGGCTCAAATCAAAAGGAGTTACACTTTTTAAGGTAATTCATTCTCTCATGTTCATTTGTTTTATTTTGCTTCTCCAACCCCCTAAACTCTTTTTATTTACTTCTTTTGTAACAACACCAGTATCTTCAATATACTAGGATGTTGTTATAAGATATATTAGAGCTACACACTCACACAACTACATCAAATGGTTAATGAACATACGGTTTCCGTGGATGGCGAAATTCTGCCTCCCGAAACGATGATTGTTCAATACTCATTTAACACCTTCAAATGTGGCCATTATGATGTCACTATTTTTATATATGATATATAATATGTTTATTTTTTCCTTAAGCTTCTGTTTTTTTTCATTTTGGGCATACCTTTATGGTTTCCATTATGGGTAAACACGATATCTTCATTTTAGGAAGTGCGGACTACCGCCCCCTGAAAGTGATTTGATTCGTTAAATACCATATGTGGGACATATAAAGGATGGAACTATGATATTATATATGTTATTATACTGTAATTACAATATACTCTTATATCATTATGATTCCATTCCAGAAATATAAAATAGAAATGGAAGTAGCGTTCATGCGTACGTACGGCTTACCGTCTCCATGAACGGTGCATTTCATTTTTTACCTCTAAATGTGATGTAATATTATAAATACATGTATATGATGAATATATATGATATATATGTTATCCAAATCATTAATATCATTCTGGATATAATGAACCTTTGACCAAATTAACAACATGTAAGTGTAAGAAGTCTATTTTTGACTTAAGAACCAAATACCGACAAAATGAACACTATTAACTTAAATGATTACATGATGTTCATAACATGGTATAAAAGGAATAATGAACTGAAAATCGGTTCATAAGCAAGTAGAGATTAACTCAAATTTATTATTCAGGAGATTAAAGAACGGTCGGGTCAAGTCGGATACGAGGTATGGGACTTCGTCTCAATCTCCTTTCATTCAGGCATATTTTATTTTATACACAACTTTCTTTTATACGGTGTATAAACCCCTTTGACTTTTACGTTTATGCAAAAGGAATCTTTTTTATACGAAGCGTTTACTAAACGATAAAAGGGAATGTTTTTGTCGTACGTATGCGGCGACAACGACTTCTCCGCCGTCGTGACCGTTATTTGTGTTTCGGCTTCCTCTACAAGCCATACCTTCTTTTTAAAAGAAAAATAAATACCATGTTTTACTTTTATTTTATTTTAGTATTGAAAATGGTTTTCATAATGTTTTTATATCAATGTGTTGTATTGATATCTCGTGATTAAAATGTGGAAATTTTATGTTTCCTTTATGCATGTTTTATGTGATATGATTATGTTATGGTTCTTGGGCATTATTATGAAGACGGGTGGTTCCGTGATAAACTAAGGGCAGGTGAGCCCGTTATAGATCTCCAATGCATTGGGTAACGCGAAGGAGTGAAACGTTAAGGTTTCTCCGAAGAGATTTTAGGGAATATACTGTGATGGGTATTCCAAACGTAACCAAGAGGGTTACTCCCTACATAAGAATGTTATGAATGCCTCAAGTTACCTTTATGTCTTATGATTTCTATGATTTATTCATGATTTTATGAGGTATGTTAAAGTGCTTATGTTTTATGGGTAAATTATGATTTCATTCTTATGTATATATGTACCCATGTTTCCTTTCCATGTTTTTATAACCCATACTGAGCTTTTTATGCTCATCCCAAGTTTTTGAAATGTTTTTCACAGGTCAAGGGAAAGGTACATGATGTGATGATAGTGTCAAGGATGTGTCAAGAAATAACCCATGTTTTATTTTAAATATGTTTCCGTTGATGGGAAGAATGAATACTGTCTTTTATGTAACCACTTTGTTTAAATGTGGAATGTAATGCAAGTTTCATGATCTAATTCTCTAAAACTCTAAACCTGAAAAGATCCTCAATGTGTAATCTTGTAATAACTCAAGATTAAGTAAGGTTTAAGGCTGGGGCCTTATAGTTGGTATCAGAGGTCGGTTTAGATAACTTTAGAAGTTAGAATTCTATTAAATGATTATCCAAAAATATTTTTTTTTCGAAGTGATATAGCATTTAAAGATTACCATGTTGCTTCATCTAAGACATGTTTTTTCAGAATGGTTTTCCGCAGAGGAAACAGGGAAGCAGTGCTAGGAAGACATACAGAAGGAAATAACCTTCCGAATCAGCATCCAGAAATGGTCGGAATTGGAACTGAACAGTTTGTTGTAGTAATGGAGCAGTTGACTCAAGCGATAAATGGCGGTGGTATCCATGCACGAGATCAGCCAGATCAACCACAGAGGAACATGTCAGTGGTGGAACATTTCATGAGGCAACATCCACCATCATTCAGAGGATCATCTGACCCTGTGCTAGCTGAAGGGTGGATTAAAGCACTGGAGAAGATTTTTGATGTCATGGGGTGTTCAGACAATCAAAAGGTTAGTCTTGCTATTTACCGTTTGGAGGGTGAAGCAGATCAGTGGTGGTCTATGGTTAAAAATATCAGGGACGTCGATGAGATTGATGCTCTTGATTGGGATGAATTCAAAGGTATATTTCTTGAGAAGTATTTTCCTAAGGCTGTTCGACTTAGGATGGAAAAGCAATTCTTGGAATTGAGGCAAGAGGAAGACTCAGTGGCTGCCTATAAAGAAAGGTTCACTCGATTGGCAAGGTATGCTCCAAGTTTTATCCGGGACCTTGATAGTAAAATCAATTGTTTCTACTCAGGATTAAAGCCAAAGTATCGAAGGGCATTAGTTTCTCGTGAGTTTAAAAGTTATGAAAAGCTTGTTCGATGTGCTGAGAAGGTGGAAATGGAGTTTGCTGATGACCAAGTTTTCTATAACAACCAGCAGAAGAAGAGACCGAGGTGGCAGGAGAAAGGTAAGAATTCTTCAAAAAAGTCTGATGGTAAGAGAACTAAGTTTCCAGTTTGTGATAAATGTGGCAAAAGGCATGCTGGGGAATGTCTTCTGAATTCTGGGAAGTGCTACCGATATGGTACGATGGGACATAAGGCTCGTGATTGCACTGAAAAGGATCAAGGTGAAGGTAAGAACAAATTTGATTTACAGTTAGTGAAATGTTATAAGTGCAATGAGATGGGTCACTATGAAAACGAGTGTCCGACAAGGAGCTTGAGTGATGGGAAGCAGTTAGACTACAAGCAGAAAGGGGTGGTGAAATCCATTGCAACTACTTCAGCAGATGTCGGGCCATCAAATGAAGTTGTATCAGGTACTTTGTTTGTTTTTTCAGATTATGCCAGTGTGTTGTTTGATTCGGGGTCTACACATTCTTTCATCTCTGAATCCTTTTCTAGTAAAATGGGAATACCATCTCAAGAAATGACTCCTGAACTTTTGGTAAAAACACCTGGGGGAAGTGTCGAGGCAAAAAGAATTTATAAGAATCTTCCTATCCTTATCTGTGGAAAGAACCTACTTGCAAACCTTATTGTTCTACCTCTAGTAGAGTTTGATGTTATCCTGGGTATGGATTGGCTCTCTATTTACCATGCTATGATTGACTGTAGAGCTAAAGAAGTTTCTTTTCAGAAATACTTTCAGTTTGTTTACAAGAATGAACCCTTACTTTTGATAACATATCAAGAGGCCGAGAAACTTGTAAAAGATGGAAATGAATGTTACCTTGCACACGTCGTTGAAAATAAAGGAACTATTCAGATTAATGATGTGCCAGTGGTAAATGAGTATCCTGATGTTTTTCCTGATGAGTTGCCTGGAATAATACTAGATCGGGAAGTTGAGTTCACTGCTGACTTAGTTCCTGATGCTAAGCCAATTTCAAAACCCCCTTATCGAATGGCACAAATTGAACTTTTAGAGTTGAAGGAGCAATTGCAAGATTTATTAGAGAAAGGTTTCATTAGACCTAGCACATTACCATGGGGTGCTCCTATTTTATTTGTTAAAAAGAAATATGGTTCTATGAGCCTTTTCATTGATTATAGATCCTTGAATAATATCACTGTTAAGAACAAATATCCTTTGCTTCATATCGATGATTTGTTTGATCAGCTCCAGGGAGCTCAGTTTTTTTCAAAGATTGACTTGAGATCGGGGTACCATCAACTGAAGGTAAAGGAGGAAGATATTCCGAAGACCGCGTTCCGTACGAGATATGGCCATTATGAATTTTTAGTAATGCCTTTTGGGCTAACCAATGCACCTGCTGTATTCATGGACTTAATGAATAGAATTTTCCATGAGTTCTTGGATAAGTTTGTGGTGGTTTTCATTGATGATATTTTGGTGTTTTCTAAAAGTAAAGAGGAGCATGAAAAACATTTAAGGGTTATCTTGCAAAACTTAAAAGAAAAGAAACTGTATGGGAAATTCAGAAAGTGTGAGTTTTGGTTGCAACAAATTTCTTTCCTTGGTCACATTTTTTCTAAAGATGGAATAACTGCTGATCCTGCAAAAACAAAAGTTGTGGAAGAATGGCCAAGACCCACAAATGTAACCGAGATTCGTAGCTTCCTTGGTTTGGCGGGCTATTACCGAAGGTTTGTTAGAAATTTTTCACGGTTATGTAGTCCAATTACTAAGCTAACTTGGAAGGGTGTTAAGTTTATCTGGACAAAAGAATGTGATGATTGTTTTCAGGAATTGAAAAGAAGATTGGTGAATGCTCCAGTTTTGGCACTACCTTCCAGGAATGGTGAGTTTGTTATATACAGTGATGCTTTATTGAAAGGACTTGGTTGCGTCCTAATGCAGAATGATCAGGTAATTGCTTATGCTTTACGACAGTTGATAACTCATGAGGTAAATTACCCTACACATGATTTGGAATTAGCTGCTGTTGTTTTTGCTTTAAAAATTTAAGGGCATCATTTGTATGGAGTAAAATGTGAAATATATACTGATCACAAAAGTTTAAAGTATATATTCACTCAGAAAGAGTTAAACATGAGACAAAGGAGATGGCTGGAATTAATCAAGGATTATAATTGTACAATTCATTACCATCCGGGAAAAGCAAATAAAGTGGCTGATGCTTTGAGTCAAAAAAGTAATGCTTCATTAACAATGTTGCGTTTGGAACGTGATCCTTTGGTTAAGGATTTGATGAACTTTGGCATAGAAGTTGTTGGTGCAGGAAGTCCTTATGTGTTGTTTCAGGTATCAGTGAGATCATCTCTATCAGATAGAATCAAGCAAGCACAGAAGCAAGATAGTGAGTTTCAGAAAAAGGTAGAGCTGGTTCAGAAAGGTAAGTTTCCTGAATTCAACATTGATAATGATTGCGTTTTGAGATTTGGGAAGAGATTGTGTGTGCCTTGTGATTCACAGTTGAAGAGAGAGTTGTTATGTGAAGCTCATAGTTCTCCGTTTTCAGTTCATCCGGGCAGTACTAAGATGTATAGAGATCTACGGGAGTATTACTGGTGGGATGGAATGAAAAGAGATATTGCTGATTTTACTGTGAAGTGTTTGACTTGTCAGCAGGTTAAAGCAGAGCGGCAGTTACCGAAAGGGATGCTTCATCCTTTACCAGTGTCAAAGTGGAAATGGGAGAATATATCCATGGACTTTGTGGTTGGATTACCGAAGACATCTCGAGGTAATAATGCAATCTGGGTTATTGTTGATCGCTTGACCAAATCTACTCATTTCCTTGCTATACGAGATACTTTCTCTCTTGATCAACTTTCCCGTTTGTATCTTAAAGAGATAGTCAGGTTACATGTAGTTCCTCTCTCCATTGTATCAGATCGTGATCCCAGGATTACTTCTAGCTTTTGGAAAGGCCTTCAGAAGTCGTTGGGTACTAAATTAAATTTTAATACAACTTTTCATCCTCAATCAGATGGGCAGTCAGAACGAAAAATTCAGACATTGGAAGATATGCTACGAGCTTGTTCTATGGATTATCAGGGAAGTTGGGACCACCATCTTTCTTTGGTTGAATTTTCATATAATAACAGTTTTCATTCCAGTATACAGATGGAACCATTTCAGGAATTATATGGGAAGCGGTGTCGAACTCCAGCTTTTTGGGATGAAGTGGGTGAAAGGAAGTTGATGGGACCAGAATTGGTAGAAGAGATGGTAGAAAAAGTACAGCTGATTCAGAAACACATGAGAACAGCTCAGAGCAGGTAGAAGAGTTATGCGGATAACCGGAGGAAGGATCTATCTTTCGAGGTAGGTGATCATGTTTTTCTCAAGGTTTCTCCTTGGAAAAGCGTGATGAGATTTGAAAAGAAAGGAAAGTTGAGTCCAAGGTTTGTTGGACCATACGAAATTCTGGAGAGAGTTGGATCAGTTGCATACCGAGTGGCTTTACCTCTGAGTTTATCTCAGGTACACAATGTTTTTCACGTTTTGATGTTGAGAAAGTATATGCCAGATCCATCTCATGTTTTGAGTCCAGAGGTAGTTCAGCTGGAAGAGAACCTATCTTATGAGGAACAACCGGTCCAGATTCTTGACCACAGGGATCAAGTTTTACGGAATAAGGTGATTAAGTAGGTAAAGGTTTTGTGGAAAAACCACATGATTGAAGAGGCAACATGGGAATCTGAAAATGCAATGAGGGATAAGTACCCCCATTTATTCGATAAGTAAATAAATTGCAGGGATGAAATTTTCTAAAGGGGGGAAGGATGTAACATCCCAAGTAAGTAATGAATAATAGATATTTTTATCTATGTCTATTAATGATTAAGATAGTGTTATAGAGGCTTAAAATGAAAATAAATACAATCTTATGCATGGAATACACTAATATTCTTAAAAGATTGTTTTACTGCCTTTTGATGGCAAACCATTTTTGAATCTATATTTTGACAATTTTATAAACTATGTTTGTCAAAATAAACTTATCATTTATGATTGGGACATCAAAATTTACCTTGTGTGAAATTTTGGTATTTTTCTGACAATGTTCATTTTTTAATGAATAGTGAAAAATACTGCATTTTACATCAAAACTGATTTTTAATCTAATTTATTTATATCAATAGATTATGTTTTGAATTGGTTTTGAAGTGAAATTAGAATATATTTTTACCATTTTATCCAATGGTGGTCATTGGAATCAATTTCACTTTGAAATTAGACTTAAACTGGTGTCAATCTTTTGATACTTATTGTTTTGTAAAAACATGATTTTTGCTCTGGCAGTGGGAATTAATTATTAAATTAATTAATGTGACTTATATGATTTGAATTTTGTAAAATATACTTCATTTTTTAATTCAGAATATCAAATATATCTTAGGGTGAATTTTTGGTAATTTCCTGAAAAACTTCAATTTTTGATGAATAGTGAAACCACTAAGTGGTAATCAAGCAAACTGATTTTTCAGTTAAATGAAAGTTTACCACTAATGTGTATTGAATTTTGAAAATACGACATACATGGTTGTCATTAAGAAGTAAAATGTGGTTCAGTGAGATTAAAATAATTTTTTGGTGAATAGTAACTTATTAAGTTTTTAATCGCGATTAGTGGTAATTAGTGTAGTTTAAGGTATAAATAATGCTTTAATAATATGAAATGACCTAGACACATGTCCCAACCTTATTGGTTGTGTCATGGCCGACCAATACAAGCCATGGGTCAACTTGGGGACCCCATGGAGACATTTTGTTTGGGAAATGACATAAATAACTTTTTATTTAATGTAAAAGTAAAAATGACACAAACATAATAGGTTTTACGAAAACAATTTTTACATGGGGTTATAAAGATCAGATATTTGATTATAAATAGTAATTGGAAAGATAAAAAGATTTCCTACATTATAGTATTTGTTTTATTATTTTTAGACCTTAAATAAATTAAATTATTTATGACATAATAATGATGCAGCGATGACCTCATTATTTAACGATTTAAATAAAATGGAAAGATAATGTAAAATCTATGAACTACACATGTCCAAAACCAATTGGATGAGTGGAGTTAGAACCCTTATCACCTTATCCACGAATTATATCAATGTGGGACCTTTTAAAACCGAAAAACATTTTCAAATAAAGTAATATTTCTTTACTTTCCAAAAGTGCCCCTACTCTCCTCTTATAATAGGCCCCCACCTCTACCTCATTTCACAAACTACTCAAGCCTTTGGATCGGCCAACCCCTGCCCATTTACTCTCTCCACATCCCTCTCCTCATCCTATAGGATTACCTTTGGGAAGAATCCTTTCAAAGTAAGCCTTTAGGCTCAAATCAAAAGGAGTTACACTTTTTAAGGTAATTCATTCTCTCATGTTCATTTGTTTTATTTTTCTTCTCCAACCCCCTAAACTCTTTTTATTTACTTATTTTGTAACAACAACAGTATATTCAATATACTAGGATGTTTTTATAAGATATATTAGAGCTACACACTCACACAACTACATCAAATGGTTAAAGAACATACGGTTTCCGTGGATGGCGAAATTCTCCCTCCCGAAACGATGATTGTTCAATACTCATTTAACACCTTCAAAGGTGGCCATTATGATGTCACTATTTTTATATATGATATATAATATGTTTATGTTTTCCTTAAGCTGCTGTTTTTTTTCATTTTGGGCATACATTTATGGTTTCCATTATGGGTAAACACGATATCTTCATTTTAGGAAGTGCAGACTACCGCCCCCTGAAAGTGATTTGATTCGTTAAATACCATATGTGGGACATATAAAGGATTGAACTATGATATTATATATGTTATTATACTGGAATTACAATATACTCTTATATCATTATGATTCCATTCCAGAAATATGAAATAGAAATAGAAGTAGCGTTCATGCGTTCGTACGGCTTACCGTCTCCATGAACGGTGCATTTCATTTCTTACCTCTAAATGTGATGTAATATTATAAATACATGTATATGATGAATATATATGATATATATTTTATCCAAATCATTAATATCATTCTGGATATAATGAACCTTTGACCAAATTAACAACATGTAAGTGTAAGAAGTCTATTTTTGACTTAAGAACCAAATACCGACAAAATGAACACTATTAACTTAAATGATTACATGATGTTCATAACATGGTATAAAAGGAATAATGAACTTGAAAAAGGTTCATAAGCAAGTAGAGATTAACTCAAGTTTATTATTCAGGAGATTAAAGAACGATCGGGTCATGTCGGATACGAGGTATGGGACTTCGTCTCAATCTCCTTTCATTGAGGCATATTTTATTTTATACACAACTTTCTTTTATACGGTGTATAAACCCCTTTGACTTTTACGTTTATTCAAAAGGAATATTTTTTATACGAAGAATTTACTAAACGATAAAAGGGAATGTTTTTGTCGTACGTATGAGGCGACAATGACTTCTCCGCCGTCGTGACCGTTATTTGTGTTTCGGCTTCCTCTACAAGCCATACCTTCTTTTTAAAAGAAAAATAAATACCATGTTTTACTTTTCTTTTATTTTAGTACTGAAAATGGTTTTCATAATGTTTTTATATCAATGTGTTGTATTGATATCTCGTGATTAAAATGTGGAAATTTTATGTTTCCTTTATGCATGTTTTATGTGATATGATTATGTTATGGTTCTTGGGCATTATTATGAAGACGGGTGGTTCTGTGATAAACTAAGGGCGGGTGAGCCCGTTATAGATCTCCAATGCATTGGGTAACACGAAGGAGTGAAACTTTAAGGTTTCTCTGAAGAGATTTTAGGGAATATACTGTCATGGGTATTCCAAACGTAACCAAGAGGGTTACTCCCTACATAAGAATGTTATGAATGCCTCAAGTTACCTTTATGTCTTATGATTTCTATGATTTATTCATGATTTTATGAGGTATGTTAAAGTGCCTATGTTTTATGGGTAATGTATGATTTAATTCTTATGTATATATGTACCCATGTTTCCTTTCCATGTTTTTATAACCCATACTGAGCTTTTTATGCTCATCCCAAGTTTTTGAAATGTTTTTCACAGGTCAAGGGAAAGGTACATGATGTGATGATAGTGTCAAGGATGTGTCAAGAAATAACCCATGTTTTATTTTAAATATGTTTCCGTTGATGGGAAGAATGAATACTGTCTTTTATGTAACCACTTTGTTTAAATGTGGAATGTAATGCAAGTTTCATGATCTAATTCTCTAAAACTCTAAACCTGAAAAGATCCTCAATGTGTAATCTTGTAATAACTCAAGATTAAGTAAGGTTTAAGGCTGGGGCCTTATACGCATATCATGATTTGATAATTTTATAACCAATCCCCACTAATAACCATTTGGTTCCATATTTAAGGGAATCCATTACAAAGAACATACCATATTTATTTTTCATTCATTTACCATTTAATTTAAACCCATTACTATGCATTATATTCCAATCTACTTATTTTATTCTATCCCATTCTATTCCAAATATATAATTAATAATAAAATCTAATAATGATTATAAATATACCATATGTAAGCTAAAATACCTTTCCTCCAAATCATAAAAATATCCATTAATTAAACACCAGAACTGGCCCTAGACATATCCATTGAAAAACCAATCATAGCCCCATTACCCAACTTATACTATATCTAAATAATCAAAACCGTCATTGTAAAAGCCCTACTAGATCCATACAAACTAAGGATAATAGAAAAATCTTGAAAACATATAAAAATAGTAAAAATATTCCAAGTCATCAAAAATTATATATGAAATAGGGATTTTAATACATATCATATTCCCTTACATGGGGAATTTCATAAAATTACCTATAGAGACAAAACCAGTTCTTAGAAATGTTTATTTTTTTTATAATTTTATCATTTTTGGGTTTAAAAAAATAATAATATAAATGGTTAATAATTAATAACTTCTATAAAACTAAAAAAATAATATCATACAAGTTTCAAGTGCAATTTAGTAATAATTACTAGGAAATAAAAACATATGAACTCAACCATTACCTTTTTCAATTAATTATATATGGTTCATTGTATTATTCAAGTCAATTTATACTTTATAAACAATATAAAAAATCATATAAAACTCAAAATTGTAGAATATAATTAGAGATGTCAGATATCCCTACCTCAATAAAAGTTTTTTGAACTCACTACACAAGTCAAAGAAATAATTACATTATCACAAGACTATGATTACACTATGGATCTCTCAAATACCTTAAAAATAGTATCACCCATAAATTTACCATTTAAAAATTACAAAGACCAAACATACCCTTTACCACATCCATATATAGAAAATAAAATCTGAGGAAACAATGAATGATATAAGAGGAACTTACCTCTAGTTTCTATGGATCAATCTCCCAAATCTGGGAATCAAATATATTTATAAGGGGTTGAAGAAACTCATGAGGATACTCATAGGGATCCCAATAATTTAGATATATTATTAGAGAGTAACAATTTATTATGGTGGTTTTCTATTTATAACCTTCTAATATTTAAATAAACTACCACACAACACCACAATCCATGTCATAGTAGAATATTTTTCAACCAATACTACACAAAAAAACTAAAATTTGTGCCACCATATCCCCCATGCCCAACATATGATTGAATCCATGTGGTATATTTATACCATATAATATCTACCTAAGAAATGATTTGATGCAACTAAATAACAATGACCGTCCACCCTCAAATATACAATGTCACCAAACTAGAAACCTTAGAACTCTATGCTACAAGAACATCGATAATAATACCAAAAGTATCATCTATAGGTAAATATGAATCAATCATCAAGATACTACAAAACAACATTAAAAAATATACAACCCCTAAATCTATCATTTATGAAATAGATCACCTTCACACCATATCCACTCTAGAATTGGTAGAGCCACCAAAACCCATCATACAAAGACTCTATTCCTCAAGGCCTTCACTACACCACAGTGACCTCCATTAAGAAATATCTCATCAATCCACATAATAACCTAATCCACATGTTGATATTTTATCTCCAAATACTCGTTAGATTCTGTAAAATTCATCTCGTTTCCTCTATTACCTATAACCACATAGATTAATGGGCCAGAATGTCAAATCCGTTATAGAGATAAAATAAAATTTATGTGTTTGGAAATAAATTTATCAAGGAATATAATTTAATTATTCAAAATTTTTGTATACATTCAAATAACACTAAAAATGGTTTCTACATGTATATATAATTTCTTAAGGGACTTTTGTAAAACCTAAATCACTTAATATAAGTTGTTAATAATTATTTTGACCATTTAACACCATTTTACCATTTACACAAGAAAATATTATACTCTAGATAATAAATGGTATCAAAGTGGTTTATATTGATATTATATCTCAATCCCTATGAATAAAAACCTCCCATGCATAAAAATTATATGCATGTCACCACATGTAAAGACAAGGTACCTATGTATGTAGAGATAATGTCTCACAGAATTCTAGAGGAAATATTCCTTACATTTCTAAACTACTGAGTGTAGATCTATTATTCTACATTATTTTTAGTTATCTGAATTTTTTGAAAATTAATATAATGGTCAGTTAGACTATTACATCATTTGTGGGATTTTTTTAGATTTTTTGGGCAATTATTATTGTATATGGTTTATGCTATTAGTTTATTTTTCCAATTATATTTTTTTGACTTAGTTAAACTATTTTATTTTTGAAAATACCCATATAGGGAATATAACTAATGAAGTGAAACTTACTAACCCTCAATGTTAGTCTCCATCCTCTAATGATTAGGAAGTATATTGAAGAAAAAATGGTGTTTGGTCTAAATTTTATTGTCGTGAATGGTGATATATTAAACCTCATGTTCAGTCCCTTTTCATTTACACAAAAAATATTCAATTATATTTCTATTCTTAATGATATTGTTAAATTATAAAACTGGCATATTAATATTTAATCATAAATTTTTAGCAAATAATTTTCATGTTTAAATGCATATTTTAAAACCATAATTCAAATTTATTTTTGAAAACAATGACAAGATCAAGTTTCATTTTTTATCCCATTTTATTTTCTCAAAGTATAAATTGCATATTTTATGAACCATTTCATAATATATGATATTAATTTTAAATATTTCCATAAATTATAAGAATTCAATAATTCATTATTTTAATACAAAATTAGTATTAAAATATCAAAAAAAATTATATTTTAATCGCCCATTTCAAAATGTAAAATTGATTTTAGCATAAAAAAATGCTCAAAATACCTTTAAAAATCTTTATTATACTAGATATATCATAATTGTTTATTTATAACTGAAGTGATCATTTTTCCTACTCAATACCATGACTTTATTTTAAACATAAATACCTTTAAGATAAAAAATATTTCTAGCTCATGAATATGAATTAATTCATGTTATATCTACTTTCTTCAATACCAATAAATCACAAAAATTATCTCAGCACCGATGTGAATTAAATTTACATCAAAGTACACTTAAAATCATCATATGAAGATATAAATATAATTTATTGAATGAAAAAATCACTATTAACACCTTCAACAATGATAACAATATCCACATAGTTATAGCCATAAAATATTTGAAGCATGTATCATTATATTAATTCTAAATCAAACTTATAGCAGTAAAAAAGAACATAAATTCATTTTGATAATGTATTAATTCATCTAATATTTATCTCAGCAGATTAAATTTAATTGGTAATATATTAAGAAACCAAACATTGCTAAAATCACAAAATCATTTGAAAATCATATTAAAATGCATAATTAAATTACAAGAATTTGGGAATGGTTACCTACCTCATGTATTATAATAAATCATTGTAAAAAATTAATTTTTAATTTCCTCTATAACCATTAAGTATACATAATTATATAATATGAGAAAAATAGGGGCTTTTTATAAGATAAATTCAAGAAAAACACATCCAATTATTACAAAATGAGTTGTAAAACATAATTATTACCTTAATTAATTAGGGCCTTTAAAAAATAAAAAATTTCTCAATAATTAGATAATATTTTCCATAGTAGCCTATGAATTCAACGTAAGAGTTTATAGAGAATAAATTATATGATATAATATTTTAGATGGAAGTAATAGGATTAAATCATCAACTATTATGACACAAAAATAAAAAACAACATTTCATTAAAACTGTCTTTGATCTAACACATTAGATTAAAAGTAGACCCCAACTATGTTTTTTTTATGGAAAAGGTCCTAATTTATAGTAACCATCTTCTTGAGGTCTTCATAATAACCAATTCCTCTCTTCTATAGACATTAAACTATCAATGGATTATATAAAAGTTTAGGGGTTCTAATATAGTGATAATTTGGAACATTAATAATCTCATCTATCTAAAAATTCTTATAATTTATTCTATACTATAAAATTTAATTTATTATAATCATAATATATTTAAATTTATAGAAATTTATATTTAATTCATAGTTAGGAATCCAATAGTTATTTCAAATGCAATATTAGAAGGATTCACATCCATTAGAGGATTTAGTGTGCCATTATAATGAATATCATTGACCATTGAGAACTCATATAATATTTTAGTTTTTAAGTTTCCTTCTATACATGACCATGCTTCCATAATATAGGTGAAATTAACACAAATTTTATGTATGATTTCTTCTTTCTGTGATCGAAATTTTGTAACAATTACTCAATTAAAGAATGTTCTATCACTAATTCTATGATATAATAGTTGAGTGCATGTGTTTCATCCAGTTTACACTTCCTCAACTAAGATACATTAAAAAAACATAAATTCTATTATATTTTATTGTTTATAATAAATAGTAAGAAACATCCTTAAATCTCTTTAGGGTCTTTAATTGTATTACCAAAAAAATATTTATTTTATATTATTTAATAATTAATGAATATATAGAGATGAGATATAAATAAAATAAATCTTAATAGGTCAAAATATTCTATATTATGGTTCCACACACAACCGATTTTCTTGGGTGGCCTATAGAAAACTTATATTTTGTTGGACTTTAAGGATCGTTCACCAAGTAAAAGATAAAAACATCATGACCAATTAAAAATAATAATACATAATTGAGAAATAAATTTTTAGATTGAAATGAATAAATTTTTTACATTAATTTTATAATTAAACTAATCACATTAAAAAAGATTACATTGATCATGAGATCCTTATTCATTAAAGATGTTAATCATTCTCTCCAGATTGGAGTAGTGTCATTGCATTGTGAGGACCCAATATAGAGCCCTGCTAGCAATGATCCACATGTGATCCTTTTATAAATGAATAACACTAATGAATATATAGGTGATAATTTGGAATAATGATCATATTTTGTAATTATTCATTGATAGTTTCATGTTTCACCTGGCCTGAAGGAATCACTCTTTTTCTTGTCATTCTTGATAGGATGTGTTGATGATGACGTTCTTGAGGAGAATCTATTGTATACAATGATTAAACTTACCTAGAATTTCTTATTTTTATATTTATATACCAATGGATGTTGTTTAATATTTAATTAATTTCATAAGGACCCTTTAATAAAATATTATAACCGGATAAATATCACAAAATTTAATAAAATAACAATAATATTTTATTTCATGGAATGAACTAAAAGGTCCGAGTCCTTATTAAACCCATAATTTCATTTTAAAACAAAAATTTACATACTTGAATTCCCGATGATCTTTTAACATTTAGATTTATATATTGTTAGGTTATAACTCTTACATAACAAATTCATACATCAAAAGTTGGACACTTCCAAACAGTATCTATTTTTTACTATACAATACTTTTAAAACGAATCATGTATTATTTTCATGAAAAACAATCATGATTTTAATCAAGATCTTATCATTGTTCCTATTAAACATTAAACACTATGATTTGTCTTAAATAAATTCAGTAAGGGATATATAAAAATGAAGAAAGAAACATGTTAGTCTATTTCAAAACTATGAGATAATAAATGATAGTTTTACTTTAACATAATGAACTTTTTTCACCAATAATAATTTACTTACACATGTGATACGATTTATTACCTTGTTTTTTTGAAAACATATATAAAAACATTAAGGTAAAATCATAATGATGAGGTCTTCTTAGAAAACATGAGATCCTAAGAAAAAAACATTCATAAAAACATACCCTTTTTACCCTTAAAGGGCATAAAAATTCCATTAAACAAAATGTCATTAGATTAACATGTGAAATAGATATTATTCTATAAAAGCCCGTTATGAATCATAAAAAATTAATATATGTGTTTTGGGTCATTATATTCAAAAATCCCTTATAAGAACCATTTGAAATGGAATAACCTACTCAGTTAATTTCATCATAACTATCTATGGAAAATAATCACTCCCCAATGAATTATAGAGATATATTGGGATCCTCCATCCTCATAAAATATATACAAGTACTATAATATGTATCAAACACATTGAATCTTCTATTTATATAATCAAATTAACAAAAATATAACAATTAACCCATAATAAAAACATTTTTAAATATTGATATATCCCTTTCCATTGAAACCCATTTTTCAAAAATAATTACATAGATCAAAGGGAAGGAGAGTATTTCATTTAAGAAAGAATTTAATATTTTTAAAAAATTGATATACAAAATATTAGTTATGGTGTTAGAAAAATCCAATTATGTTGTTTATTTTGAAAAAAAATCCTTTTTTCCTTTAGTATAAATTTTCTATAACCAAACCCTTTGAGATGAGTGGTCTTGGGGTTAAGAACCTCATAACTGTTAATGATGGACACATCAAAAAATTCACATGGGGCCTCCTGATCTCGGATGACCTGTCCATTGAATTTTTGTCTTGTAGATTCAAACAGAAAAATTTAAATTATTATCATCATTACATTACCTCCCCTACGTGGCCCTCCCATTGACACTCCTTTCATGATATCATGAATCAAGAAAAATGGTTGGTAAGTTGGGTGTCTAACCTCATCCGATGGTATAACCCTTATCTAGACATCCTTACTAACACTTTTAATGTGCCAATAAATTTTCTACGCCTGTCTGTTATTGATCTTATGACTTCAAATTCTACTAATATTTCTTTTCTTACCCCTCAATCATGTATGGAGATAAAAAGTTATATGTTTATAGATGAGGAAACATTTTTTGGTATCCTAACTGAAATGGTCATTTTAAGGTTATGGATTTTTATTTACTCAAATGTGATGGTTCAAACATACCAAAAAAATGGTTGATAAAGCATAAAGAATCTTTTATTCATTATACTAGGCTTCTTATCTGGAGGATATGGGAAAAGCGGCTTCCAAATGATGATAAATTGAGGATAAAATGAAATCATATTGTTTATTATTGTTGTTTATTCATTTTTTGATTAATTTAACATGCAACACAATATTGTAGAGTGTTCTTATGTGTGGGAATTACTGAACTATATCAGCATGATGTTTGGTATTGACTATTATTTATGAAGGAACCTGGAGGAGCTCCATGTTTCCATTAACAAAAGAGGAAGTAGTGAGAAGATTCATAATATACTTATGGAGGCTTGTACCTTAGTTTTTCATGTCATCTGGTCATCCAGAAATTTATGCATCTTCAATAAACAACTTACATATGTTTATACAATCTCTATGGCGGTGCATCAGGATATTTTTTCTATTGATTTTTTAGAAATTGGTTGAATTCATAATTGTGTAGTTTATTTTCAAAATCATCATCCTCTTGTAATAGGACGACTGAGGAGGTCACCCTCTTTCATGTTTATCTGTTGGATCCCACCAATCCCCTTCCACATCCAGGTCAACATTGATGGTGTAACGACTGGTTCACCCGGGCAAGCAGGATGTGGTGGAGGATTCCAGACCAATCTAGGTTTCATAAAATGATTATTTCACCACTTCATTGGGATATGTACTTATTTTGAAGATAAACTTTTGGCTTTCATCTATGAAATTAATCATGATTCTCAGTGCAACTGTCCACCCTTATTGATTGAATCTGATTCTCAACTTGCAGTTAATTCACTAAAAGTGTGGTACGAATACATGACAAAGAGAGTTATTCGATATTGGATTGAATTCATTCATATTTACAGAAATCTTAAAATATATACATTACATTACTATTGGGAATTCATCCATGTTTTTGTTTCCCTTTAGAAGATGTAAATTTTAGAGATGAGTACCATATGGTTCTTTATGATCCCTGACTACTGCTCCATATTTGTTGATGATGGAATGCAGGGTGTAAACCACTCTAATTTATGTAAATACCCTTGTATTGTCAGACTTTTTTTGTTTACTTTTCATTTAATAATTAATGGACCAGATTCTACTAGACCATAGATCTTCCTGGTAAATGTTCTATATAAAATATTGAAAAATATTACTTTTGAAAACCTTTAAAATAATATCAAATAAAACATAAAATTTCTTTTATTATTAATTTATTTTCATATAAATGTATTAATAAAATAAAATTTATGATTTTATAAGAGCAGGAAGAAATTTTATAAAATAAATATTTAAAAAATAAAAACTAGGCATTAAGGTAAAGGTCCCCTTCCTCAGGTCATACTTTTCATATACATACCTAATATTATAGAATAATAACCCTATGTATGTTATTTATTTTCTTAATAATATTTTCTATGTTATTATTCCTTTTATTTCACTAATTTTCTTGTTATACTAAATTACCTTATTGATTAAATTTACCTTGAATGTTTTGAGGATGTTTGGTTCTTATATCCATAATGACTTCGGTAGGCTAATCATGGTCAAATGGATCATAATTATATGATTTACCTAATATTAATAATATATTAATTATAATTTTTGAACGAACTATAGAATAATATTATGAAAATTTAATTATCTTGCAATCATAGAGACAGTAGGTCATAAAAATCCTAAGTAACATTTACATTATTTAATTAACACGATAGAAAGAATATAAACACCATTTTATCTTTATATAATAACTACCATATCATGAATAAAAAATAATGTTTTAAATATACCTATATATACAATCCATGTGATTCGACGATGAAAAATAGTACACATCGATTTGTGATGTAATATTCCACATATACACACAAGTGGTGTTTTATTTCTTGTTAAATAGTGAAGAAATAATTTTAATATTAATTTAACATTGTAAAATAGAATTTAAATAATATATGTAATATTGTTTTATTTTTATCCCTCACTTCCAAAATCTATAAGAGTTGATGATAAATAATGAAATAAATTATCTCACGATGTGGTTGCCCGCACGTATGCAGGAGTGATTTTTTTATTTTTTATTAGATGGTTAAAAAGATAAAAAGGGTTATACTGTAAACATAATAAAATTAAAATATATTTTATATAACTTTTATTATTATTTTATCATGGTATAAATATTGTTTACAAGGGTAGAATATGAAATAAAACAAAAACTATTAGTTGAGAACTACTCCTCTTCTCCGGACACCCTCTTTAAGGTTATACATAAATCCTTCCAAAGTGGGTATTATGATTAAACTAGGAACTCTAGGATGTGTTCATGGAAGATAAAAATATATTTGGGTAGGTATTGGAAAATATAGAAGGCTATTGAAATGTTTAAAAGATAATATAGGGGTGTATTTTTATAAATGAGGGAGAGGACATAATTGATGTATTTCAAAAGACTAAAATATATTAATTTATCACTCAATAAAAATGGCCCCACAATAGACCATTTTATGAATATAGATAATATAGGGTCTATATATTTCCATAAAATAGTATTTAAAAAAATCATTATGTCATTTTAATCCTATCCTTTTTAACCATTTTGACCCTTTTTAACTCTTTCACTGGTAGTTGTATTGTTTTACAAAATTTACTATTCATAATGGAAAAAAATGAATGTGGGCTTATAAATAATTGTGAAATTATAATTTCATTTTTTTTTTGAATTTTATAAAGTTTAATTTATATAAGTGCAAAAAATTATCTATTTAAATAAATCATGAAAATGTTATGAAAGCCTATTTTTTAGACTGACTGAAAATTAATTTTTTTTTTCAAAAGAACTTTTGAGGAAAAAGTGGGAAACCAAAATGACTTTATAGACATAAGACATAACCATGCCTCCACGACCAAGATCATCAAGATCAAATAAAATCTAATTCAAAATCAAGGAAAAGATCCACCCAAGAAACAAAAACAATATGATCATCGTCCACCTTCCCATGGCATCTTAGCTAGTTGTCCCGTGAAAGGATGCACGGGCCCAGTACCGAGGGAAAGTTCCATACCCTCTCAAAACTCCCAATTCCGGATAGCAATGATGAAGGGAACGATCTTGTTATGAACATCTTCTGGAACAATCCCTTGAAAATAAATTGGATTCCCTTGATTGCAGAATCCCTTGAAACCGCGGCTAACCAAGACCAAATCCAAACACTTCCTACATAACACCATCGTACTCCTTCAATCTGAACATAATCAACCAAAAAAAGCAACATTGTGACTACCAAATCATGCGATTTTCAAAAACCTGCAAAGATAAAGGGCCTCGCTAAAAGCTGAATACCAAGAAACACAGATCATAGATTCATCAAATAAAAAACCAAAATCAACGTGCAGACTCAAAAATGGAACCAGCATAACCCGAACCAAAAAAATGATGGAGATTGCATCATCAAAACCGTTCCATTTTTAACTGGAGGAAATCAAGAAATTCTCTACACAACATTCTCACAGAATCCAAATAGCCAGAAAATCAACACCAAATCACCGATTCAACAAAAAGGGGGAACCAATGCCTTCGCGCTGGCAGCATGATCCAATGACTCTCAAACCAAATTGACAACAAAAAAGAGAAAATATAAGAGTATCACCAGTAGGCCAAATTGGAGACCCACTGCTCAGATCTCGCTGCCGCCACTCATTAAGTATAAAAGTATTTATATAAAATTAAAGTATAATGTTGATTTTAATGAAATTGAATGGATTATTTTAAATCAAAAGGATATGAATTAATTTAAGAAAACATATAAAACTATATTTTAATATGTAAATACTTGAGAGACATTCATTTTTAGTAATATCTTTATTTTCTACACTTCAATGTAAAATAAATTCAAAAAACTTTCAAAAAAAATCACTCTAAGATAATATTTACTTTATGATATCAAAAATTAAAATTATTTTCTCAAAATTATTGTTATAAAATATTGAATTTATTCTTTTAAATGAAACCATTATATCAAAATTAGTAAAAATAAAACTATTTTCTTTTTGATTGAAAAATTACATAGTATTATTATAATGAATATACATATATCGGACCATATCTTGGTACACTCACCCTCACCGACATTTATCTAATTCCTAAATGTCTATTATTATCTAAAATTTATTCTCATAATAAATAAATAATTATTAATATTAGTGTACCTAAATAAAGGAAGAACCTGATATTTTAAATAAACATTACGTTTGATCATGTATTTGACACGTAACACCAAGCTTAAATGACCTGTAAAAAATATGGTTGTTATAACCTAGTTCTTAATTTTGAAGGTATTAATATTATTAATTAATTTATTAAATGTGTATAAATTTTCAAATAAATAGAAATATATTGAAAAAAATTAGTAAATAATCACTCAATTTTTAGTAATGTCATTTTATTTATCAAAATTATATTTTTGTTAAAAACAATTCATTTCCTTTTAGGTTGAAATATTATATTCATTATCCAAATATTTGAGAAAATGCATTTAAAAAATTGAAATTTATTTTTTAAATTGGAATATCAAAACTAAAATATGGTTTGATTTTGTGATATTATGGAAAATACTGATTTTTCATTGAATAATGAAAAATACAGCTTTTTGTAAAATTATTATTTCATTTCAATATATTATGTAATTTAGAAGTCCCATTTTGATTTAAATATGATTTAAATTAACATAAGTATTATTTTTTAATATTTAATCTAAAGAATTAAATTTTAATGATCTTTATAGTGGATTTTAGTAGAAGATTATTTTTGGGTTTAAAATAGAATTTTTAAACACATTTAAAATGAAGAATGTTTCTTTAGGTTAATTAATTAAATCTACCCCAAAAAATGGAATGTTTAAATTATATTTAAATATCATATATAAATAATTATTAATTTATATTCATATAATGACTATTACTAGTCATGAATTTTTTATTAAATCATCTTATTCTTGACAAATACATCTCTTGAAAAATACCTTTTAATCATGTTTGAGAGTTTTATTTTAAATTAAATTATACCAATTATTTGAATAAAATTAGTTAAAATTTTTAGACATTTTTAATCATAATAATTTCTAATTTCTAATAATTTCTACTTATTTGTTGTTAATAATGAATAGTGAAACAGTACAAATCATTTAGCACAGTTAATGTAAAAACAGGTTTTATTATTGGTTAAACTAAAAAGATAAGGGTTAAAATAACCTAAATGCTTATAAATAATAAATTTTATGGATACATTATATCCTTATGTCATATAATTCTTTAAAATTTTCTATTTATTATCCATTTTTCATGAGGAAAATGTAGGTATCAGTTTTTCTTTTCCAAAATTACAAGTGTTCCACTCACCTCAATTATAAAAGGGCACCCACTTCTACCATATTTACACATTTAAATCCATTTGGATCAGTCAATACAAACCCAAAAACATTACTTAAATTCCTACCCATCATTTATATCCCATGGTTTTGTTATAAATCTATACTAATAAAGATTACGGTTCTAACAAAAGGAGATTGTCCCAAGAAGTGGAATAATACTTCACCGAACATTTTTATATTGTTTCTTCTTCCACATCATTCAAATATTCATCAATTTTAATGATATAATTAATAATATTATCTCTAACATATTATAATATTATTATTTTAATATATTAACCTAAATCCATATTCACATTCCTTAAATAGAAAACAAAACCATCACTCATGTGTACGGAGGACAACCGTCACACAAACTGATGTAATTCCTTTTCCATCACATCCTATTACTGCTATTTATAAAGATGGATTTAAAGTTTATAATTTATATTTATCTAAAAATTATAAATTTTGGATTATTATATCAAATATCCCTTCTTACATTCTAATTCCTATGGGATATGATAATGTCTCTCATGTGTATAAAAGACTACTACCTTGCGAAGTGTTGTGATCTATTTTTTCACTAACACATTACATGGAAGGTAATATGTAAAAATATAATTAATATATTATAAATGTATGAAATAATTATTATATTTTATGAAATATTTATCATTGTTAAAAGAAAATATATACTTTTATTTCTCTCATTTCCAATCACTATAAAATGATAATGCCATCTGTTCATACGAGTGAACTACAACATCCATTAAAAAGTCTAATTCATTTTTCATTAACATATATCATTGATGATATATAAAATTATTATTAAATAAATAATTTTACATTTATTATAGTATTTAAATCATGTAAATATAACATAATACTAACCTTATTTCTATAAATATAATTGAAAAATGGAAACGTTACTCATACATACGTACAACCTGTCATCTCAATGGTTGCAATGAAGATCATTTTTCATTAACGTATTTTGGGATTTTATTTAAATGTATAATATATGTATAAAAATGATAAATTTTTCATGATTATTAAATTTTATATCATGGAACAATGACCTATTTGACCAATATCTACACACAAAAGCCAATTTGATATAATGAACTGAAAGTCCTGAAAACACCCGACATGGAATTAACAGACAAATTATACCAATATTCCATTAAAAACAAGAAATAAATTATTTAATTTTAAGGTACTAAAATTTTAAAAGAATATTTATAAATAAAAATACTTTATATAAATTTATTATACATGAGTTAAAGGACATACAAGGGAACTCCAGACTCGAGGTGTGAGACTTCATTTTAATTTTCCTTCATTAAGGCATATTTTAATTTTATGTGCATAATTTGTTTTATATGGAGTATATAATTATCATATTATATTTATTATCATGAATCATTCAAACTTCATTTTATTATATGTTCCAACTTGAAATATTTAATCCTAAGAGATTTGACTTGAAAGTTACCGAGTCGTAAAGTGTTTCACAACTCAATTTCCTTTTGTTGAGTAATAACACATCTTCATTGAATCCTTTATGATATTATTATGTGTGAATGGATCTATAAGTTGTTTTATTCTATATTTACATTTGATTTTTTATTTACATTTCTTACACATAATCTATCCATTATTAAATCTCAATTATGTGATATGATCTTTCACTACAAAAAAACTATGTTTATTCAGCTCTAGGGATTTAACAGTGCTATCTTAAAGTGCTAATAAAACCCCTCTTTTTAAGTGAAAAAAAGATATTTTAAATGGGGTCTTTAAAAAAACTTCTTTAGTTCTGTTAATGGGGATCATTAATAATGAAAAAAATGTTGTTAAAGGGGTCCCTTTATTAATGCTTTCAAAAAAGAGCTGATAAAGGCCACCCTTTATAATCACTAAAAAATATATAATAATGGGGTTATTTAGAAGCACTTCTAAAAATGTGCTGATAAAGTTGGGCCTTTATCATTTCTTGTAAAAAAATCACTGATAAGGGGGGTCTATATCAACAATTTTTAGTAGTGTTGATTAAGACACCCATTTATAAACGATTTTTACTAGCCTTGATAATGAATCTATTTAAGAAAAACTATATTTAATTAAAAATAATATATTTATATATTTATATATTCATATTGATATAAAGATAATATATATTTTTAAATATGTTTCAGATAATTCAAAATAATAATCTATACTTAATATATAATATATTTAGTTAAAATGACTTATAAAATAATTAAAAATTACTTTTAATTAATAATTTGGTAACTATTATCGATTAAAAGTAATTTAATAACATTTTGAAGGCAAGAAGAATAAAAAAATCAATAAAACATCTATAATAAGATGAAAACAGAAGCTACACTTCAAATGGACATAACTTTTCATCCGAGTGTCCATTTGGGTTCTACAATATATAAAATCGAAGCTTGAAACAATCTCTACATCATGGGAATTAGGAGTGACTTATATCACTAATTTTCAATGTAACAAAAGTCCCATATGTCCTCAGAAATTTATTTTTTGTTGGGGTACCATGATTGTTTTAACATTCAATGGATTTTCATCCTCTTTTAATGGGGAATTATGGTCATTTTTCCGAGGGGAATAAATTTATTACCAGGTCTTATATACATAATGATATTATGGTTTTAATTATTTTTTGATTTTTGGGAATTTATTTTAATTATAATTAAATATAATCATTTTTTATTATATTTACTCATAATAAATTGGTTTTATAAATTCATATATCAACATATTTTTGAAAACAATTATTTTTAAATATAAAAAATAAACATTTATTATTCATTTTATTTAAATTGATAAGTTGTACATTTTATTCACCTAACAAAAATGCAATAATATGTAGATATAATTTTCATATATACATATTTGTGTGTATTAATAAACAAAAAAAACAAACATATTTATATTCTAATATATATAAATGAATATTAATATATAATAAATCTAAATAATATAATTGTATATAGGTATATCATAAATTTTAAAAAATAAAAAAATAAATATAAAGTCAATAAATATACAACAAAATATGCATAATATAGTGGAAAACAACATTCAGTCACATAAGGGAGGTCCTAAGATCAAATCCAAGTGCACACAGGTTTTCACAGTTGCCTTATAGTGATGATAATGGGGGTGTGGTGTGTCAAAAAGTATGGGGTAGTCTAAAGCGATGAGAAAGGGTCTGTAAGTTTTTATAAAGGGGGTATTGAGAGTGTGCGAAAAAATAATTATTTTTTCATATTTTTAACAATGATGGTTTAGCACTGTTAACCCTTATGTTCATTCAAAATATCAATTCTTTCGAGGAACTGATAAAACACTATATCTATAGTAAGTAAATCTTTGATTTGTATATGTGTTTTTAAGGGTTAATCATCCCAAATTCCTATATTTGGGACATATATTTATAATATGCACCTATCTTCATTTATGAGGTGTATATACTACCCTATTTAAATATTATACCATAAACCTCATTATGTTAATGGCATTTATTATTTCATTTAATGTTATTATTTAATGGGGGTTCTTACTGAAGAGTGACATAATTGGAAAATCGTTTATGTTATAATATCCTTTCATTCATGATTATTTATGTTCAAGGGTCTTTTGGGGTAAATGATATGCTATTTTTTTATTGAACGAAATATCATTATTCTTAATAGGTGATGTAAGTGGTTAACAAGTTTAACTTCTATTTCCACCCTTATTTATTAAAGAAACATTAAGAAAGTCATTTTTTATTCAAACTAATCTTGTATTTTCTCTTAAATTGACAACCTTTCTCTTCTATATCCATGTTTTACATAATGTTTAGAAATTTAATTTTTATAAAAAATGATTTCATAATGCTATTTTTTTCATGATCATTAACCTTATTTTAAATTTTTTATAATTAATTTTATTAAAATTTTCTAAAAGGGATTCTTTGACTCCATTTGCAAAATGTTTTTAAATAATATTTATTTGTAATATTTACAACATGAACATTTTTTCCGTCATTCATTACTACCCAATGTTGTAAGGTTTTCATTTATTTTTTAATGATTATTTTCAAATAAAATTATTTCATTAATTTTTTGGAATGTTTTATATTTTAAAATATTAATTTCAAAATGTTAAAGATATTTTCCTCAATAAATTATCTGTGTGTTCTCTCAAAATCGTTTTCAATATAAGTTGAAATGCATTGATGTTACTAAAAGTAAATTATTTATTTACCATAATAATGTTTTCAAAATTTTTATAATTGTATTTATATTTATATAAATCAATAACTATTTATGTTACTTATTCTCCACTAGGATAGATTAATTTGATACCATATTAATTATTTCATTAGATGGATTATTATTGTTTCAAAAGATTTTCATGGAACACATTTCCTTTCCAAAAGATAAAACATGTTATGAATTAAATAATGTCTATCTCTATGTGTTTTACAATGAAATTCAAGATCTATGTACTTTATTTATGTTATCATTATATTACACTATTGAAAAAGGTTTGAGCCCCAATATAGCCCTTGGGTGAGACTGAGAAATCCTACATTTGTGGGTGTTCCTAGATACCATCATGTGATTTTGATATAGTTTATAAAATGGTTGTGCCAAAATAGCACTGGGGGAGCCTGATATATCTTATACGATAGGTATTCTTAGATAGTTCTCTAATGAATTGGGTAATGATTATATTCAATGAAGAATTATTTTGGAATTTATTTGTATGATTATTCTAATTTTTAAATCTTCTATAACAGTTATATAAAGAAAATTTCCAAAGATATAAAAACATTTTAATTATAATTTCTATATGTTTTAAATGTTTTCCATTTGGTCAATATTGACATCACATGGATCATTATAATTGATTCCCATGACTCTTGATTTTGTTAAAGTTGTATTCAATGATGTAATTTTATTGATTTACGTTTAGTGGGTTTGAGTTCTGTTATGTAATGCTTAGGAAATTTTATTATATCATAAAACCATTATGATAATATTATTCTCACTGATGACATTCATATGTTAAATATTATTTTTACCATTAATAAGAATTTGATCACACCCTCATTATGTTTCATATTTCCCAGGTTATGAAGAATGATGTTAAATGATTTCTGTCTAGAATGGTTTAATATGTAATATATATTTTTGGGAGATGTTGAAGACTTAATATAGTATATTATAATCAGGGTACATAAGAAATTATACTCTCTTTATGTCTTGGATATTTTTTATGTTTTTTTAATAATTCTCAAAAACACTAAACCTAAAAGTACTTTAGTTACATAAGTGATACAATATATAATTTTGATATTGTATGTTTTGGATGGAAAAAAATTGGGTCACATTCATTAGTATCAAATCTACAAATGTAATATTTATGTTTTTCGAAAAATATCCATGACTTTGGGTTCAGGGATACTAAAATTTGTATCACACCAAGGTTTAGATAACTTTTTTGAATATAATGTTTTCATGTGAGGTTATATTATTATTTATAGATACAATAATATGTTTATAATATTAAGGTTTATCATAAGATAAAATCCTTAGACACCCTTTTTTAGGTTTTAAGTGATGTGATACTATGGTGATTAAGATAATTTTTGGATAATTATTATTAGGTTAAATTATAAGCAATGGTTTGGTTTAATGTGAAGTATAAATTTAATTTTTTTGGAAATTTTTTTAATGTGATAATAACCTTTAGGGTTTATATGATCTTGGATATTGAGGTAATTATGTAAGAAACTTTTTTATCTTATATAAGTCTGTGGGATTGAAAGGTGATTTAGTGACTATGTGATTTCTGTTATTTTAGTATAAGATAATTATACTTTGGAGCTTGTAATATGAAAGGTATTATATAACCTTTTATGTTAACACATTATTTAATTTTGATTTTAATGATATTATTAGGTATATACTATCATTTATATATGTAATTATTTAGTTTGGACATTGGGCATTACTATTGAATTTTAGACGTTAAACATTTATTTTATCAAATGAAGGTTTATTCATTTTAGGAATTACCTTACCTAGTACTAACAATTTTGTTTTTGGTTAATGAATAAATATAATAGGAATATATTTTTATCCATTTTATGGTTGTGTAATCCTTTAAGTATTTATTTCAGTTATTTAGGCCTGAAAAATTCATCTTGAATAGTCATTATTTGGAGAAAAATAAGATATTTTGATGGGAATTGATTAATGGATGAAATGTTTATACTAAAGTATGTATATTCTCCATATGTTCTCATTATAGATGGTAAAAATGTTAAATCTATGAAAAGGATATTAAAAATTAAAATTTAATCCTATTATATTCCATTCTAATGAGATAATTACCATTTCACACCTCTTGGATCTATGGTTTTGTGGTTGTTTACTTTCTAACGATCATTCACTTTCTTATGATCAATGACCACTTTTGCTATCTATCATTATTTAGATATTATAATTTTATTCCATGTCTATATCATCACTTACCACCATGGTTTTCTTAATTGGGACCCTTTTTATGCTTTATTCTATATAACCTTCACACTTCCCATCCTCTCTTATCCTGAGGATGGTTTGTTAACCCTTTTTATGATGCGGGTTTCCAAAAATGGTGTTTTCAAATTTCAAACCTTCATTAATAGGAAGAAGTTAAAATTATGAGTATGAATTTTTTCATGGGGGGTAGGGTTAATGTAACACCCTGAGGTTTTAACATAATAACATTATGTTCAATAGTTTCTTTGACACACAACTCCCAGTATAGAATGACCCATGAAATATATGACCGTTATAACCCAATCGTTAAATTTGAGGGTATAAATAGTATCAACTATTTTATTAAATTCATATAATTGTTCTATGCTATATATATTTATATATATTGATAAAGTATTAGTAAATAATCCCTAATTTTTTAATAACTTCATTTTATTCATAAAAAATGTGCTTTCTTCGAAAATGATTTTGATTGAATTTTTGAGAGAAAATATTATAATTTATTTCTATATATTTTTAAAAATATATTAAAAAAATTTGACTTAATTTTTGAAATCATCATATAAAATTTATCTTAGGGTAAAATGTTTCTAATATTCAGAAAAAAATTTATTTTTTTTAATTGTGAATAATACCAATTTTTGTAAAACTGTCTTTTATTTTTAATAAATTATTTAATTTATAAGTACCATTAATATTTGAATTATATTTAAAGTAAAATATGTATTCTTTAGTTATATATAATCCAAATAATTACATTCGCATCCACTTTATATTGGATTTTAATGTATGTATATATTTGGTTTTAAAATGGGTTTTTTGTTCTTCTAAAAAATGTTTTAAAATCCATATTGATTCACCATTTTAATTAGTCAAAAAACCTATAATGAGTAAATTTTTAAATATAATTTTTATATAATATATATAATTATGAATTTAATATCATATTATTATTATTCTTCATAGAGTCTATATAAAATGATCTTATGCTTGAAAAATACATCTCTTGAAAACCCTCTTATTACCTTGTTTAAGGGTTTTATTTTAAATTTTATTATGGAACCTATGTAAATTTAATATGTTAAAATAGATTAAATATTTTTAATATTTATAATTTATAATATCAAATTATTTCAACTTGTAAGAACCTGGTTGTTATTTGAGGTATAGATCATTTATTTTCCATCTTTCTTTGGTTTAAATATGTCCTATTATGAAATCCCTCAGAGGTTATAATGGTAATAATGGTGTTTATGGATCATTAAATTCCTAGAATCCAATAATTTGGGGTGAAATAATCATGGCAGATGGTTAGTTTAAAACATGTGGGGTAGGCTGCACGGTTCCACTAAACTGTGCGAGGCAAGAGAATAGGGTGTTATAGGCCATACAATTATAGAAAACAGTGCGATTTTTTCCACACATCGATGGGACAACATCTAGAATTTTGATAGTGGTTTTTTTCAAGGTTTTCATGGGGAAAGTTAAACTAAGTTGGAAAACCATTTACCGTTCTCCTTCTTATAGATATGCATGCACGGTTTGTGCATGGTTTGTCAAATTGAGCACTTAGACCATGAGACCAAGATATTTTTGGAAAAATACCATTGCACCCTTAATTAATTATTAATTAACTATTCTATTTTCAATCACCCTCATTAAAAATATTCCCCTTGAGAGATCTGATTAGGTAATTATTTTGGGAATCAATAGATAGTCTTTGTCTGATCTCTGATTCAAGAATCGCTTATCACATCACATATGCAATGATAAGATCGTAATTCCTTTATATCTGTTCATTGTTCATATGGATATAATCCACACTATTTAGATTTAGGCTCATATTATCTATTTTCTATTTCTTCATATATTCTTCCTTTTTCTCTTGAACTAAGTCTAATCAGGAGATGATACTAGATGACCTATCTACTACAAACCTAATATAGGTGGTCACATACATTTCACTTAAATTTAAAGTGTTTATATATGTTGTTATGCCTCATACTCAATTTTAGTTCATCTATTTGAAAAAAATTGGATCCATGAATTAATATTAAAGTCCTATGTAATATAGAGGCTCACTGATTAAGGAATGATGGTTAAGAACCTTGAAACGGAACTACCCCATGGGTGTGTTGATCAGTTGAACTAGACCACCATGGGTGGATCTTGGTAAATGAATCCTTAGGTGTGACCTTCTACCCATTTCCTTGGTATGTTAATTCTGAAATTAATTGTAAATAAAATTGATGAATTGGTTTACAAATTGAATTACAATTTTATTTGTGAACTGTATATTGATGTGATTGAAGGAAGGGATGGGTGACCAAGAACTTAGGCTCTTTCCTTGAGTTACGTTGTTAATATTGAATTTATCATTATATTTATATTCCCAAATGTGTTAAATAGAGAATATGACATGTAATAGGTTATCAAATCCTGAGAATATTTTTATATTGATTTTCCCAAGTGAGTATTTGGAACGAAAGCCTTCTAAGGCTAGCCAATACATTGACTCACCTTTTAGATGAGTTAGAATTGAACTGGTTTGGGTGATAAACCTTGGTATAAAATAATTTATTATATGAAATAGAATTGATTGAATGATTATTTACATGGTTCACACATGGATTCAAATGATTAATTCCATTAGTGGACTCATTTGAATTCTAACATGCTTATTCTAGAGTGATACTTGGATTCCTGTTATGCACTTCAAAAGACAGACTCAGGAGATGATTTATTTTTATATATTGATTGATACATGGATTAATATGGGAATTTCACAGATGTAATAAAGGGAAATTTTATCTTTGTTCCATTGGTGATACAGGGATCCCTCAGTGGACCACCATAGACAGACTCTAATGAAAGAGATGTATACCACACTGAGAGAGATAATTAGGTTCTTGAGGATCTCCATGGATGGGCTCATAAGGTTTTGGTTTATATTACACCTGGAGTGAGTCTTTTATTCCAACATAAGAATTATTAGGTTGGGATCAGGTTCAAAATTGAATAAGAAATAAATTAAGTTACATGATGCATCTACAAAGCCAAATCACAATCTTGGATCTGATTTTTTTACATTCACTTTATGGATGGTAAAATTAGGAATCCTTGGATACATGTTCCCAAGGGAGAAACCATGATACATATAAGGAATCAAGACATATAAATTATAGGATATTGAATTTATAAATGAACTTTATTTAATGATACATGCCTAACTGTTAATTTAGGGATTTATTTCTCAAATGAATTTGATTAAATGAATTGATTATAAAGGAGAAACAGGTCTTATAGGATATTTACTTTTCAGTAATTAAAAGAGTTATCATTGTTATTACTTGTGCACACTATTATATAAATCACTTACTGTATTCCATAGACCTTGGGTGGTTTCCGACTTAGATTATGTCCCACACCCTATTTGGGACACCATTGGGTACCCAAACATATTATATGATTACGTATTGTTGGTAAGGGAAAATTCCCTTCTATAGATTCTTAATTGATTCTTAGAAGTAGGGAAGCATGGGACCTAGATAAGGCTATAGATGATATTCAGATACTTGTTTCATTTTTTATTTTGTCATATATATTGTGAATCTTCCATGAATACATGTTCTAGATTCTTTATTTTTGGAATATTACAAGAATCATCATTTTGTATATGATTTTAGTTCTATAATTTCTTATATATATTTGTCTTCTATTATTTACTTCTTTTTGTATGTTTTAATACTTCCAATAATTATTTTTTATTAATATTCAACTAGGATACACTCTACTAATGAGGAATAGTCTCCCCATAGATACACTAGGCACTCACTAATATTCAACAACCTCTGGCATTTGGGGAGATGTTCTTATGGACATGTGGCCAACGAGGGTTATGGAATATTTGAGTGGAATCTGAGTCCAGGATGTTAAAAAGTGGTATAAGAGAATTATTTTCTAGTTTTATTTATTTTTTGCTGATAATAGGACGGGATATAAAGGAAATTGAATTTGGTAATGAGTTTTGTCCGAGCACAGTTAACCCAATATCGGAAAAATCAGAATTTCCTCAAATTAAATTATTATTTTCAGTATTTAGAAAATTATAGATGATTTTAATCCAATGTTGGGTGATACACATGATTTATTTTATTATTATTGATATGATTATGGGTTCTATTATCTTGAAACTTGAGGAGATGAGGGTATTCCATCTCATTCATCTTAAAGGCACTTGTTAGAATCAAATTCAATGCATTATGACATGCCATTTAGGATGTAATATTTATTTCACACTGTTGTGATAGGTAACATGATATATATACTTACTATTGTGATCAGAATTTTTTAATTCTTTATTGTATGAATTAGGGTACTCCACCCATTGGTTCCTAGGGAGTATGGGCCCCCATGGATCAGAATTAGGCAAACCATTTGGTTCAACCAATATAAACTAAATGGGATATAAATGATAAAATGAATTTGAATTAAATTTAAAATGAATCTATATGAATTCAAATGAAAAATGGGAATACAATGGAAACTAAAACTATTAAATAATAGAACATGACACAATCCCGACCGTAATATTGGGCAGTAGGTGGTATCTATTTCTTATATATATGATCTGTATGTCACCCATTCTAGACTTATGGAGAAGGAAAAGGGGTGTGTTCTTATAAAAGAATGTGTGTACCTATCCTATTCAAGTATATCTACCTTTGAGATGAGATCTTGATAATGTTATTTATTTTAGGTGTACACATGAAATTTGTAAAGGTATTCCATAGTGACGTATTCTAGTTATAGAATATGGGTTTTTGAACTTAATGTAGACTATTTAAGAAGAATTGAGACCTTCCCTAATAATGGAAGTGCTAACAACTGATTTCCAATAGTAACATACACCCATGTTTTTCGGGAATGGAAAACTAAAGGCTTCAGAGTCATGGCTAGAGTCTAGTATATCTATCTTAGAGAATCTTGAGACTCCTCTGGAGAGGAGGGTAAAGCTCGCTACTTATATGTTCTATGATTCCACAAAGATATGGAGGGATGAAATTTCTCAAATAGATCATCATCAAAAGTTGTCCTAGAGGTATATTCATATATAATTCTATGAATAATTCTATTCCAAGAAATTTACTGTTGATATTCATGGGAGTTTTTTATCCTCAATCAAGGAATGTTTTCAACGACGGATTATTTGGCCCATTTTACTGAGCTATAGAACTTTTTACATGTTATATTGGGTGAGGAGCTATCTAAATACATGAGATTAAAGGATGGTCATAGGTATGAAATCTGATTATATGTAATTTTTTTGTCTTGACTATTTTTTCTGGAAGAGTGAATCATGTGCTTATCACTGAGCACAATCTGAGAGAGGTTGTATGTACGATCAAGGGTAGTTTTACATATAGATCTATTATTCCATCGATAGGTATTATGGAGAATAATCTAGAGCTTCCATGTGGTGATTTTAGAAGTCATATAACATAATAAAGTATCTTGGTGAGGTGCCACCGGTGCGGTAGGCCGGAACATATGATACCATAATATACGAGTTACCCAATTGAGTGTCGATATTGTAGAAAGATGGGTAGTCTTCTGCAGAACCTATCCTCCGTCAGATAGTCATATAGGGTCTCCATTGACTCCAAATTCAAGGGAGTTGTTGATAGCTTCTCATTCAATATGGTTATGGAGTAGAGATGGATGATCAGGGTTAGGTGGTGGTCATGGTGGTGGCAGTCAGACCCTAGTTTTGCATCGATAGTAGAGTGGAACTGCTCAAGGAATATAGGCAGTATCATTAGGATGTGGTTCATGCCATATATATTAAGTGCAATAAACCCATAAGTTGAACGATCCTAGACCTTCTACTATCATAGTTACTATTAAAGTATCCTCTACTTTATCTTATGCAGTTATTGATATAGGGGATTCAAATAGATTTACATATGTGTTAATTGTGGAGAGCCTTGGGCTCAGTGTTTACATGTCTGATGGTTATATGATACTCAACACTCCATTGGAGATTAGAGCGAAGGATGTACAAAAATACAGAGATTGAACCCATGAAATTATCATGTGTCATTTCATATGGGACCACTTTTTTCTTGAGATGACATGTTTTTATATCATTCTCACGATTGTCTATTTGGTCTCCTTTCTTTCTTTCATTGATTTCTATCATCACAGTTTGACGTTCACATCACCATAGAGAGGAGAGTTAATTGAAAGAGGTGAATTATATTTCCAGGAGGGCCAATCTGGACCCGATCATCACTGTATGGGCATGAAGATAGCCCCAATTAAGAGTTTTTATTTGGATGATCATGAACATGATCATGTGTATTTTTCTCCAGTGGTTAATCATTTTAGTGATATTTTCCCAAATGAATTTTATGGATTATCTACTATAAGAGAGGTAGAATTATCTATCAATATAGTTCAAGGATCTACCCTGGAATCCATTCCTCATTATATGATATATAATACAAAGATGATATATATTAAAGGGAAACTATAGGATTTATAGGTAATGGTTTTATCTGACCTAGTACTTCTCCATGGGTTTCTCTGATTTTTATGTGAAAATTGATCAGGTAACCTCAGGATATGTGTGGATTTCTAGGGATTGAACCAACAGAATGTTAATAACTGGTATCCTCTTTCATAGATAGATGATCTCTACCACTATCTATGAGGATATCAGGTCCTCTAAAAGATTTATTTGAGATATGGTTATCATTAGGTTCTTGTTACACCATCATACATACCTCACACAACCTTTTTTAAAAATTATAGTCTATACGAGTATTTGGTTATGCTATTTGGTATTAGAAACGTGCTCAAAAACTTCACGGTATCGATGAACCAAGTGTTTTATCCTTATCTTGATTCCTCTATGGTAGTTTTCGTGGATTGTAGAGATGTAGTTTCCAGAGAGCAGCCTAAAAATGTTTTTGAGGTATATAGTTTCATGTGGATGGCTAGTTTGTAAAAGTGATTTATATAATAATTTGAAGGCATATCAGTGTTGTTGATGGGCCTGACTAAGAAGGGTGTGAATTATTCATGGAAATATTCTTGTGAGACGGCATTTGAGGAGCTAAAAAAGTGATTGAAATCATTATTGGTACTGGTTTTTCTCTATCCAGGCAGAAGTTATACAATGTACTGCTATGCACAAGTATCATTCTAGGATAATTTCTTATATATGAAGATAGAGTTTTGTAATAAATGTTACAATAGTGGAGGCCACATAAGAGGAATTACCTGACACACAGTCATATGAAATATGTGGTTGTCCGTGCATTGCACTACTAAAAACATTACATACTTAGAGAGATTTTTTTGGTGTACACAGACCACAAAATCATAAATTACATATTTACACAGTGTGACATGAATCCAAGGCAGTGAATATGGGTGAAATAACTATGGTCTTTCTATTTTGAGCTCACCTACACACCTGGTAAAGACAATTAAATCATAGATGCACTAATCAAGAGAAATCTAATACATGAAATTTATCAGGATAGTAGCGAGTGGAAACTCATGGATTTTTCCTCTAATATGTACTTGTAGGTTCAATAAAGTTAGGTAAAGACTTATATTTCTTCTCTAGTTTATACTTATACACTTATAGAAAGAGTTTGGATGGGGAATCTATCAGATTCTAAGAGCCTATACCTACAGGAGAGTGTGGTAGGTGAGTAACCACCTCTTAGATGGGTTGTAGGCAATACCAAAAATGTAGGCAAGGGATGAGATTGAGTTTTTTCAGCACTAATCAGAAATAACTGACAAATGGGGACCATTATCAGTGCTAAAGTAAAAGCACAGTTAAATCTACCCTTTATCAACACTACTATTAGAGCTGATAAAGGTCTCCATTTATCAACAATATCTAAAAGAATTCATAAAAATAATAGTTTATCAGTGGTAATAGTTGCACTAATAAATGTTTTTAGTAAAAAATATTACTAATTTATATAAAATTATTTTAATTATATGCAAAAAATAATTTTTATTTGTATACATTATAAAAAAATTGATGTATATTTTTTTATTATGTTTATTATGTTTATTATGTTTATTTGTATTTATTATGTTTTATATTTTTTATTATGTTTAATTATGTTTATTATGTATATACATATGTTTATATATTTAGGTTTATTTATGTATTTATGTTTATTATATATGATTATGTTTTATTTATGTTTATTATGTTCATTAGTTTATTATGTTTAATATATTTATTATATTATATATATGGTAATATATAATAATTATATATATATATATATAAATATTAAGTGTAATGACCTGGCCCCAGTTACCAAGATTCGGTGCATTGTTTTAATGCATTGGCATGATTACAAGGAATCAAGTCCTGAAAAACTGATCAGTTTAGTAGTTTTAGAAAATAAATTACATACATGAACATCACATTATAATTTCAAACCTAAAATATAACATAGATAATACTTTTATAATTCAATTATTCTCCTAGCTTAAATGTTCATATAAATCATAATACACTTCTTGGAATCGTAGGAAAACTAAAACATGAGAAAGTGGTGAGCTTAGATGCTCAGTAAGCATAAAAAATAAAGCGGAAGCTATCATTAATAATCATAAAATTTTATGGCATGGTATAAAATTGAAAGAAAATACCTTTAAACATAAATTTCATCATAATATGGAAAAGATAAAGAAAATTATACCATTTACTTATTCACATGGATATTCTAGTAGCTGAACAATCACACGTAGAATCAATAATTAATCTCATAATGGTGAAATGCATAATTCCGGACATATTAACCACAATTTCATAGCCTAGTTCTAAGAACAAAAATATAAATTTTATCAACGCTGTGTTCCAAGACACTAGTTTTCCTCATGAGACCTACCAATGCATTGAGGGGATACAATGGGCCCCACCCATTACTTACTAAGTCCAATGCATTCCTCATATAAAACGGTGAAACATAACATAGGAATTCATATCAAAACTAGAATACAAAATGACAATAATTTATCAATAAACCATGAATTGTATAAAAATAGAATATCCATAGTCAAACATATAATAAATCATTCAAAACAATGTGGAATATTGTTTTATTATAAATCAACCTCAATGAAGAATAACATTAAATAAAGGATGTTGACATAGATGGGAATAATCAGTAAAACTCTTTGAGAAACATATCCCTTTTTGTTGAAATCATTTAAAAGTAACACAATATATAAAGGAAGTCATTTAAAATAGATTTTTGAATCAAAGTGACCCATAAAACATTGATAATTTTTAAAGGAATTTAAATTTTAAAATAATCTGTCCATACAAAGAAATCCTTAAAATCATTTTGAAAATATGGAAATTAAATAAATAGATCATTAAAACATTCAAAATGATGATATAGTTAAATATTCCATTCCATAAAACCATAAAATATTCTTTTTGATATTTTTTTAAAACATGGACAAGGATGATAAATATGTCAGAGTAAATATGTACACATAAAAAATCTCAGATAATAATGAGATTGAGAAATTGACCCTTACCATGTACTTTTCTTTAGTCGAGGGTATGTTTAACCTCTTGTATAATAACTATTGTATGTTATTAAATTATATTTTAACCATAATCATATTTATGATATCATATATGATTCATTTATGACTTTATACAATCTTTTTAATAATAATTTCCATGTTAAAGTAACATTTTTTGTAATAATCGCACTCTTTATCGTAAAACTTTTAATTGGTTATTCTTGATCATATCATATAGTTCATGATTTAAAAACTTCAAAAATATAAAATAATATTTATATATCATATATATTTAGAATATAAATATGTATAATTGATATATATATGAAATGGAAACACTATTCACAGAGATGGTAGTCTGTACGTAAGCATAAATGTTGTTTCTGTTTTCTTATCGTATAGTATAGAAGTAAGTAAACAAAAAATATTTGTATACATTAATATATATTATTATAGTAGAAATATTATTTCATATATCTGATACTTAATCAATAGATATAGCTTTATAAAATTTCTTGAAGGGTGATCGTTGAAGATGAATCTCATCGCATCGTAGAGACGGTAAGCCGTAAGTACGCACGAGTGATGACTTTGTCATTCATAAGATGAATTGAATAATGAATATGGTTGTCCCATATTTATAATAAAATATTATAATTTATAAGGCACTAGATTTATTATTTTAGTATGGTAACAACAAATAATGAGGAAGTATAAGAGGAAAAGAACTTTGAAAGAGGTGATAAAATAATTACTTCTTCTTCAAGTGTTTCCTTTGGATTTTCACAAAATATCTCCTTAAGTTGTATTTATGCTAATGGTAAGGCGTCTAGGATAAAATTAGGGTACTTGGTAGGGGATTTGGGCATGGTTTGTCCTAGGAAAATGGCGTTGGAGGTGTGAATTTAAGATAAGGAGAAGTACCTTTTTATAAGAGAGGTGAGGGGAACTTTTGGAAAAGATTGAAATATTAATTTATTATAAAATTATTTTTGGTTTATAATAGCTACAAAAAGATTTATTTCTAGGATAAGGTGGGGAAGTGTTTAAATCCTCTCAACCAATTGGTTATAGATATATTTATGTCACCATATTAACCTTATCTTTTATATTTAACCCTTAGTTAAATAGTTTAACATTTACCATGTCTTCTTGCATTTTTATACTAAATGGTTAATATAGTTACTATAAAATTCCAAGAGAACCTCAAGTGGTTCATTAATAGAATATATAAAATTATATAGGTCATTTTTCTGAATCTTATATTTTTATGACTATTATATAATTTAATAAAATTCTTTTTTTAAAACTCATTTATTTCAATTTTGACACTATTTAGTATTTGGTTTTTTTAAAGTCATCAAAACATGATTATTTCACAAAAAATACATTAAATCAACCCTAACCTGTCATATTCCACTTTAAAATTATTTGATGGTAGAAAAATTTTCAATTTACATTTATTTTAATATTTTTAATATCATTTATTTTAATCTATCATTAATATGGTAATTTATCCACCATTATTGTGTCGTAAATAAATTTAATTATTTAAAGTATAAAAATTATAAATAAAATACTGTGATGTATTAAATATTTTTATATTTTCAATGAATATTTATAGTCTAATTTATATTATATATAGATCTATATGAAAAAATGATTAGTTATTAAACATTGAATTTAACACTTTCAACTCTTCTTTAAATAATTTATAATAAATGTCCAAATTTAATCCAAGTGGATAAAAAAGGATCATATTTTTATTTTCAGGTTTATTTTGGTCAAAAAACACCTATCTAATATAATTAGGAAATGTGTTGGTGTAATTTTATATTATTATATAATTATTTTTACCATTAATTACCCTATTTACTTTTAACCGTGGTAAATAAAACTCAAAAGTTACTATTCACCAAAAATTATTTTCATCTTATTAAACCATATTTTACTTACTGATGACAATAGTGTCAGTCGAATTTTTGAAATTCAATTCACATAATAGGAAAATTACGTTTTATGAAAATTTGTAATGTGCCTAAAAGGTGAGTAAAAGATGTTAAAAAGTTCAATAAAATTATATATATCCTATATTATAATTAAATGACTCAAATTACATACATTGAAATAATAAATGTATTATTTATATATTTTTAAATTAATATAAACATTAATTATAAATAATTATTTCAATGAAAAGGTCGGTTTTTACGTACCATGTAGTATTTTTTACTATTCATCAAAAACTGAATGTTTTCAGAAAAATACCAAAAATTCACCCAAACCAAATTTTGATATACCTAATTCAAAAATGAATTCTATTTGAACAAATTCATTTTTTATATGTGTCATAAATTCATTTTATTTTTGATCACAAAATATCATAAAAAGTAGTTCTTTTAAGAAAATAGTTTTTCTAAATATATAACTATTTTTAAAAAACGTATACATTTCATTGTAAATATGTTTTATTTATGTGAAAACATTATAAATAACATTTGAAATTTATTTTTAACTATTCATATTAAAATATTTAATTGATAAAAAAATATATTATTTAAATAATTATAATACTAAGGTGTTGTTTCGTAGAAACTCAATCTTCCATATAACGCAAGACAAGTCGGTGTTGCGTGAAATATAAGCTATTAATTTACATTAAAGAGATAAAATAATATGTAATTTATTTTGTTACATTCTCCCCTCCAATAATTTCATCCTCACAATTTGAAAGTTTCTTCAAAAATAAAAGGTTTAAAATAGAAAATACCTTTGTGGAAAACCCTAATCGGAAATAGGGTTAATACAATTTAGTCTTAATAAGAGGGAAAGGGAAATTAAAAAGTCACCACTAAATTAAGATTTAGAATAGAAGAACCTTGGAGAATATTAGAGACACATAATTGGAGGAAAACAAAAATATTTATAAGAAGTGATTGAAGTCATCAATCAAAAACAAGCTAACAATAAAAAGAAAAATTGAGGGCCTCAAAACCATAAATCTATGATGATTTAGAGTATCATTGGCTCAAAAAAATAAGGTATTAGGATAACAAATTTTATTTTATACCTTATTCTCTCGAATAAGAGAGATTAATTTACTATTATAATACAAACTCATGAAAACATGCTTGATTTCATTACCTTTCATAATCATAATCGCATTATTTGGTTGTGCTTCAATCTATTATCACTTCATCCCTTACAATAGGAAATGATTGTTCAAAATGATTTTTTTGAATTCTTAATACACATTTTATAAATCAGAAGGCCCAAAAATATTTCTTTAATCCTCTATATGTTTACCGCGATCCAAAAGGATTCGTTACAATATCCATTAAATTATACTTTAACCTCAAACAAATATCAAATGCTCAACTTACTCCATTCCTACCTTTAGACTTATCCAAAATACTTGTGTCCAAACTCAATGTCCAAAATATAATATGGGAGGTAAACATAATGAATATATCTTTTTGCCACATAATAACATATTAATACCTTCATCTTGTATTCTATAAAAACCATGTAATACCTTGAATTAAAATAAAACCGTATTGAATAAATTCATTCTCCCATATTCTTTATAGAGTTCTAGATATATTACTTGAATCCATAAAATTTTATAAACTCCAACAATTATGGAATAAACAAACAAATAATTAATTCCAAGGTAGTCAAGAATATCCAACATAATTTATTTAAATCAATCATCTCTTATTCCAAAATCACTACCTTAGTATCGGGAACATATTAAGGGTTATCTTTCCATCAATCATGTATTTTCCAAAAAAAATTAACTTTCTATAGATTAACTTTTCATAGTACCATATAGTCTCAAATCCTCAATGAAATAGAACTACAGTAAAATCCTTATTTATTTCCATATTTCATATAACCATTACATCATTAATACAACACTCAAATGACATAATTCTTCAATCCAAAAACACTAATACATTAGTTATTAGAAGCTAACTGTAGTAACAAATTATGTTTAACCTTGATCTCTTTAATTATTATGAGAAATATTTTCGTGACAATTATTTTCATAATTCCCCATTTCAGTATAGTTGAAACACTAAATATTATTCTTTTATTTCTTCCCATTGCATTATTTTTTATGACCATTTTCACCACACTTATAACCAACACACGGTCCTTTTAAGAACTTCTAAGGGTGATTCTTTCCATAGATATCACATGTAGAAAAATCCTTCTTTCCCTTTTCCCCTTATCCATATTTCTCTATTACATCCTCTTTTTATCTAGCTTCACTTCAAAGCCATTGGACTAAGATAATTATTTACTTATCTTATTAAGACATGACACTATTTACTCACATGATGAGAATACATGGGAGGATATTTCCCTTCAAAATGTTTTCTTAAACCCCTGAAAGATAGGATCCTTCTTACACATTGAAACAGGTGCATTGGTGGTGTATTCATTCTTTCTACTAGCCGCCGCATCTAAACAATGTCAAACATGATATTAGGTTATGAATCATAATGTATGTTTCTAAAATAGTGAAATAAATAACATATATTGATATATTTATGCATATATATTCTCATAATCATAAATATGGTTCCTTCGAGGACATATTTAATAATAAATCCTTCATAATTGTTTTTAATGAAAATGTGAATTATCCTCAGCATATCTCCCGGGAGTATCATACCAGGTGCACGGTAAGGCCCATTTTCATGAACTAGGTTGCCCTGAGTCAGGCTCGGAACACCTTGTCAGAGTTGTTACTCCTCGGTATATCTTTTATAGAACCACGCTTACTTATAGTATCCATATAGGGACTTATTTCATGGAAAACTCACAAAATCTATACATTACCAAAATTCTAGAAATTCTCCTATAATAATCCTCAACATATATCATTGGGTTATGTTTCCTAATAAGATTTTATCTAAATCTAGTTTCCTAGGTTATTACTAAACATCCTATGATACCAACTATAACGTCCTGACCCCACTTACCCAGAGTCAGTGTATTATTTTAATAAATTCGGTTGATTATAAGGAATCAACTACCAAATGACCGATCATTTTAGCAGTCTTGGTAAATATATTACATATAAGAACTTAATATTACAATTTCAAATATAAAATACAATATAGATCATCCTTTGAGAATTCCATTATTTTCCTAGCTTAAACCTGCATATAAATCATAATACACTTCCTGGAATCCTGGTAAAATAAAACATAAGAAAGGGGTGAGCTCAGATGCTCTGTATGGATAAACAATATAGCCAAAGCTAACCTAAATAATCATAAAATTTTACAGTAAGGTAGAAAATTGAAACAAAAGTCCATTAAACATAAACTTAAGCATAATATGGACATGATAAATCAAATTATACATTTTATTTATTCACATGGATATTCTACTAGTTAAATAATCACATGTAACATCAATAACTAATCTCATAATGATGTAATGGATAATTCCAGATGTCTTAACCACAAAGTCAAGGCCTCGTGCCAAGACCATAAATATAGATTTTTTCAAGGCCTTGTATCAAGACACTAGTTTGTCTCATGAGACCTTCCGATGCATCGAGGGGATATAGTGTGACCCTCTTGTCACTTACTATGTCCGATGCATTCCTCATATGATAAGGGTGAAACATAACATAGTCATTCGTATTAAAACTAGCATACTAAATTTTAATACCTTAAACATAAGCCATAAATTGTATAAAAAAAGTACATCCATAATCAAACATATAATAACTCATTCAAAACAATATGAAAGATTTATTTTTAATAAATCAACCTCAATCATGAATAATATTAAATAAAGGGTGTTGAAAAAGATGAAAATAATTAGAAAAACACTTTGAGGAAAAAATCACTTTTTTTAAATCATTTAAAAGCCACACAATAGATAAAGGAAGTCATTTAAAGAATATCCTTCATGATGACACCCTCAGCAGACCGAGGCCAAACACCCCACCATTGTGCCTCGCTGCTTACCCGGCCACTGTGCTTAGCCACTCGAACCCGCCGGAAAAACCCAAAACCGGCCGGAAACAAATAAAAAACCCGCAACTTTCACCAGATGATTGAGGACACCATAGAGCTTGGATTTTGTGTCCGAAACAAGAGTTCGAAATCTCAAAATATTTACTACACAAACATGGGCTTTTCTCGACAATTCAGTGGCAATTCGACATTTAAATTTGTGTTCGAAGTTAAGTACGGGAATGAAAATACAAAACGCAACTTCCTACTTGTTGGGGCGTTGCCCGAAGCTTCGCTGCGAGGGATCCGCCAATGCGTCGTGCTACCTTGGAGAGTTGGATGAGAGGAGGGGGAATCCTCCTTGGTTGAGATTTTCTGCTAGGGGGAAGGGGAATTGGGCAAGGAGAGGGGTGGGGTTAGGGTTTAAATAAGTGTTAAAATTAATTAAAATTTTAATTTAGTTAAACCCCCGATTCAACCCGCAATTGAAACCCTCGACGGGGTCGAGGTTAAACCCCCTAGAGTAAACACCACCTCCTAAGAAAAACGGTGGTCTCTAAATTTTAATCTGAGGCTCCATTAAAAAGTTATTAAACTCAACCCCCGAGGCAGCCAAATTACGAAAACGCCCCTAGGTCCATTTTTCACCAACGACCCATGCCCGCGAATCTTACACCCCTCCTAGGGTAAACGGCATGCTCCGAACTCAACGGTTCCATTAGTTTTTCAATATGAGCCACCGTTTAAGAGATACTTTAGTTTAACCATTAAACGAATAAGTTAGTCACTTAATTTATCTGTTCCACGCTCTGATAGAGAGCGAGGGGGTCCAAACGTCTCACGCCGACAAGATTTATATCGTTCCTAGGGTAAAAACCCCATTCCGGACCCATCCGTGCACTCAGATCTCTGATATGAAATTGAATTTAGGAGTTATACCATTTATTTGGCGTTTCCAGTGTGAACGCACTGAAAATTTAATTCCGGCCACACCGGGGCTCGGAATCGCACGCCGTCTGAAGGAGTTGCTCTGAAATAACATCAAGAATATTCCGAAGTCTTTCGCAGAAAAAACTAGATTCTTTCATAATTCCCTCCTTTAAGCTTTTCTTCCCCGAAAAGCAAAATCAGGGAAAAACTCAGGGTACCGAGCCCGCACCTGGCTCTCCCGTACCCAGAAGAACTCTTGCATTGCTCTACGCCACCGCACAGAGACCAAAGGATTTGATCTGTTCACACGAGGTCAGGTGTTGAAGATGACATTCACAGGGGAATGCACACATCTCCTCAGGTAAGCCACGCAGGATACGTTGTGCACCCACTTCCAAGAACCATTTTGAAAACATAGACATCAAATAAATAGATCATTAAAATTTTCAAAATGATGACATAGTTAAAGATTCCATTCCATAAAACCATAAATGATTCCTTTTGAATTTTTTTTATAAAACATGGACAGGGATGATATATATGTCCCAGTAAATACATACACATAAACAATCTCGGATAATAATGAGATTGAGGAATTAACCCTTACATTGTAATTTCTTTGAGTAGAGGGTACATTTAATCTCTTGTATAATAATCATAGTATGTTATTAAATTATAAAAGAACCATACTAATATTTATGATATCATATATGATTCATTTATGAATTTATACTACCCATTTAATAATAATTTTCATCTTAAAGTAACATTTCGGGTAATAATCGCTTTCTTTATCGTATGTTTTTTCACTTGTTATTCTTGATCGTATGACTTAGATCATGATTTTAATACTTCTAGAATATAAAAAATTATTTATATGTCATATATATTCAGAATATAAATATGTATAATAGATATATATAAATATATATATATATATGAAATAGAAACACTATTCATGGAGACGGTAGTCTGTACGTAGGCATGAACGTTGTTTCCATTTTCATATCGTATAATATGGAACTAAGTAAATGAAATATATTTACCTACATAAATATATATTATTCCAGTAAAAATATTATTTCAGATATATTATACTTAATCAATCTATAGATATATTTTAATAAAAAAAATTAAGGGTGATCATTGATGATGAATCTCATCGCATCGTGGAGATGGTAAGTCGTACGTACGCACGAGTGACAATATCATTATATTGATGAAGAAAAAGTGTTTAATTGGATGGTATATTATATATATAGAATAATTACCATTTTATTTTTATTATTTACATTAATTATACTCATTATAATACCCATCCAAATAATGTAGTGTTGGATAACAAACTACACCACAACGTGGAGACGGTAAGTCGTACATACGCACGCACGGTTACTTTGTCATTCATATGATGGATTGAATAATTAATATGGTTTTACTATATTTATAATAACATATAATAATGTATAATTTACTAGAGTTATTATTTTAGTATGGTAACAACAAATAAAGAAGATTTAGAAGAAGAAAAAACTTTGAAATAGGTGATAAAATAATTACCTCTTCTTCATGTGTTTCCATTTGATTTGATCAAAAGGCTCCATAGGTTGGATTTATATGCTAGATAGGGCCACTAGGATGATGTGAGGGTACATGGGAAGATATTTGGGCCAGGTTTGGCCCAGAAAAATGGCGTTTGTGGTGTGTATTTAAGAGAATGTGAAATATCCATTTATAAGAGAGGTGAGGGAAACTTTAGAAAAAGATTGAAATATTAATTTATTATAAAATTATTTTTGGTTTATGATATCTCCAAAAGGATTTATTTATAGGATAAGGTGGGTATGGGTTGAAATCCTTTCGACAAATTGTTTTTAGAAATTTTCATGTCTCCATATTAACCATATCATTTAGATTTGATCCTTATTTAAATAGTTTAACCTTTACAATGTCTTCTTGCATTTTTTATACTAAATGGTAAATATAGTTACTATAAAACCCCAATAGAACCTCAAGTGGTTCATTAATGAACTATATAACTTTATCTACATCATTTTTTGAATCTTATATTTTTAGGACTATTATATTATTTAATAAAATAGTATTTTGTTTGAAAAACTCATTTATGTCAATTTTGACACTATTTAGTATTTGGTTTTTTTGAAAGTCATCACAACTTGATTAGTTAGAAAAAAATACATTGAATCATCCCATGAAATGTGATATTAAACTTTAAACTTCTTATATGGCAGAAAAAGTTTCAATTTACATTTTTTTTTAATATTTATAATATCATTTATTTTAATTTTTCATTAATAAGGTAATTTCTCCAACATCATTGTATCATAAATTAATTTAATTTTTTAATGTCTAAAAATTATATACATAATAACATGATGTATTAAATCTTTTTATATATCTAATTAATATTTATTTTAGAATTTATATTATGTATAGCCCTATATTTAAAATGGTTTTGTTATTAAACATTGAATTTAACAGTTTTAACTGTTCTTTAAATAAAATATAATAAATGTCCAAATCTAAACCAAGTGGATCAAAAAGTATCATATTTTTGTCCTAAGGATTATTTTGGTCGAAAAACACTTATCTAATAGAATTAGGACATGTGGTGGGGTAATTTTATATTATTATAATATTATTTTTGCCCTTAATTACCCTATTTACTTTTTACCATGTGAAAGAAAATTCAAAATTTATTATTCAGAAAAACTTATTTTCATCTTTTTGAACCAAATTTTACTTAATGATGAAAAACTTCTCTATAATATGTTTTAAAATAAATTCCCAGAAGTGGTAAAATTATGTTTATGCAATTTTGTAAATATGCCTAGAAGGTGGGTAAAAGACGTTAAAAATTTCAATAAAATTTTATATATCCAATATTATTATAAAATGAATAAAATGACATACATTGTACTAATATATGTATTATTTAGATATTTTGACATTATGATAAATTTTAATTATAAATAATTATTTAAATGAAAAATTCGGTTTTATGTACTATGTAGTATTTTTCACATTCATCAAAATGAATGTTTTTAGAAAAATACCAAAAATTTTCACTAAGCTAATTTTGATATAAAAATTTCATAAATGAATTCTATTTCACCAATTTTAATTTTTTTGAGTGTCTAAAATTCATTTTATTATTGTTCATTAAAGGACATAAAAATGAGTTCTTTTAAGAATTTTTTTTCTAAATATATAACTATTTTAACCAAAGATATATATTTATTTATAAATATGCTTTATTTATGTGAAAAAAATATAAAAAACATTTTAAATTTATTTTTTACTATTCATATTATAATATTTAATTGAAAAATAAATATATTTTTAAATAATTATAACATTAAGGCGTTGTTTCAAAGAAACTCAATTTTGCATATAATGAAATCCAAGTCAGTGTTGCATGCAATATAAGATATTGAATTACTTTAACTAGATAAAGTAATATGAATTATTTTGGTGTTACATTATATATATATATATATTTAAATAAAAAACGATTCCAATGATTGTGGTCAATTAATTGTTGTGTAACGGAAGTTCATATTCATCATGAATGTTCATTTATACATTATACCCCAATGTTGTCCATATATATTTATGAAGACCCATTTGTACTAAACATGGTGTATTCATTCATGTTATTATATATATGAAGGTTTTCGCTTGGATAAATACTTAAAACAATGATAAATATATTTAAATAAAGAATAAATGTATATATTGTATTTAAAAAAATAAATATTTATTTATATACAATTATATACTTTTTAGAATATATTTATAATTATATAACTAATTAAATATATATATGTTTAAATAATTATAAAATTAAAAAATATTTTTTATATTATAAATATATTTATTATACTTATGAATACCTTTTAAATATATTTATTTATAAATATATGTTTTTAATGAATATAAACACACACACACAAACATATATATTTATATACTTATGAAATTAAAAATATATAAATAATTTATTAATTATTTTAATATTATAAGTATTTATAAATATATATATATAATTTAAATTTAAATTATAAAATATAATAAATATATTTATTATTAATAATTTAATAATAATTTAATAATTATTAAAATATATATATATATATATATTTATATAAATATATAATGAAATTATAAAAAATATATAATTCATAAAAATATATTTAAATAATTATTAAATTATAATAAATATATTAATATTATGAATTTATAAAATCATAAATATAAAAAATATATTAGTTTTAGTTTTATAATTATTGAAATAAGTGGAATTAATGATTAAATGAATAAATGAATTATTGAATAAATGATTAAAAGAATAATGAAATAAATTAATAAATGGATAGTTGAATAAATGAATAAAAATATATAAGAATAAATGAATAAATACCTAAATAAATTTGTGTTTTATCAATGTTTTTCAATATAGATATGATAAAACCTGCTTTTATCATCCCTTATTACTAGCGTTGGTAAATGCTTCCCCTGAATTTTAAATGAACCATAACTGCCTCCCCTTCCATTTGCACCCCTTAAGCTCTCGTGGAAGCCCAACCCTGTGCCATCCCCTTCTCCTCCTCTATAGCTTCCTCCTCCTCCTCCTGGTCCTCTTCCACCGCTACGATGACCATATCCTCCTCCTCCTCCTCCTCTATTGTCGAGTCCTCCTCCACCACCACTACTGCGATCTCATCCTCATGCTTCTCCACCACCGCTGCCTCTCCCACACCTTCTTCGCCATCGTTGTCACATCCTACTCCCCCTCTCTCATCGCTGTCAATGTCACCGCTACCAGTAAGTGTTTTTTATCTCTTTTAGAAACCTATAAATCCTTATTTTTAAATAGATCCTTATATTGAGTGTTGAGGGTTGTTTTTTCATAAATCAAGTTTCGTTTCTTGGATGATTACCTCTCTACAAACATGAGGTAGGTATTGTATAGGTTATATCTCATAGTCTTGATGTTTATTATTTTGTATCTGATCATTTAATTACATCTATTTTCTTCACAATTAATATCTTGTTTGTAAATTTTAAATATGGTGTCTAAATGATATATTGGACCTTTCATGGGACTTGTGGGATTTTATGTTGATCGGTACACTAGGGATACGGTCACCCAATGGGTGAGACACTCCCCTGAACATGATAATTGAATTACTAAATGATGAATTGAAGGGGTTGCAAGATTAAAATAGTTTTAATTGTGTTAAGAATTATAATATGGAATAATCTAGTGTTGTAATACCTTTAATATGTTAAATTAGTTAATCATTGAATTCTAGTAAAAGTGTTAAATGGTTTAGGGGGGTGTTAATGTTATAAAATTGTTGTGAAGTACGTTTAATTGTTTCTATTGTGAGTAAATGGGATAATGGGATAGTTATATATTGGGGTTAATTTTAATGAATGTGATAGATGATAGTAATTATGATAAATGGAATAGGTTATCCCATTTATGTATTAATGTGGTAAAAAAGTTCAAGCATGTTAAACACTGATAAGTTTTTGTTAATGAAATGTATATTGGTGTTGGTATATGTAGTCCACAGCCTGGTGAGAATATTGGTCATGGTGGTCTATTGAGTCATACTCACACTCTTATTTCCACATCATTGGGTACCTAAGAAGACATTGTAAGGGTACCTAGTATCTATGTATGTATTTAAAGGAGAAACAGGAGAAACCCTCTCATAAATATGGAATGCCTCAATTATGTTGGGAAATAATCCACTAAAGAAATTTAATCCCACGTTATCTATGCTCAGTGTGGGAAATAGGTATTATATGACACCTATGTTATACAAGAGTTCAAAAAAGGATCAAATGTGTTGGGGGTTGGAATGACATATTAATTATCAGAGAAATCCCAAAAAATGGGAGGTTGGATAGAGAAAGACACTACAAGAATGACTTGATTTAGTGGTATGTATAGTTACTCGAGTGGGTAAGGCCAATGGAATTTGAATTCTAGTATAATAATGGAGAGTGTAAAAATAATTCCACCTTGAATAGGGAATGTCATGTGTCATGTCATCACAAGTGAGGGTTAAACCTTTATATAGGATCACTATGATAGTGTTAACCATGGAGATGAATCACAATAAAGGGGGGTCTAACATAATATATCAAGTATGGTTATGTAGTTAGGACTGAAGTTTGTAAAGTTTAACATAATGTATAAAATGTCTCCCTTGATATTTATGTATTTTTGAAAATTCCTAAGTGTCTCTTTTAAATTTTTTCAAGTGTTTTGGAATGTTTCATAAAAAAATTTATGTTTTCAACATACACTTTTTTGGTTTTAAATAGATTTAAAATGGTTTAAAAATGGAATTTTGGTTTTGAGAAACGATGTTTGGAACTAATTGGATTATTTTAAAGAGAGTGTTATTTTGAAAAGGAATATAGAGAAATGGTTTCTTTTTTAATGGTATTTCAACTGTATGTTCTTAATGGGATCTCAATTGTTATTTTCAAAGAGTTTTATTTTTTACAAATAGTTTTTGTAATGAGATTTTAACTATATTAATGGTGTCTCTAAATCATCTCTTTGTTATTTTATAAATAATTTTATAGATATAGTGTTATATTATCCCTGATTAATTATAATATCTACATTTTTTGTATTTATTTTGTGAAATATTAATATCACTAAATCAAATAGGATGGATATGAATAAATAATGGATGAATATCAATCATCTGACAAAAGAGTATGAAGATGGAGTGAAAGAGTTTATCATGTTTTCAAAAGATCATGCATATGACCCTTCTCAAATACTTTATCTGTGTTTATGTTGTTGTGATTCACGAAATGTTATTACAAAGGAGTTGGAAGAAAACTTGATCTGTTATTGAATAGATTGAAGTTAGAACTGTTGGAATAAACATAGGGAAAAAGAGAATGCTGCAAGTGGCTAGAATTACAGTTCATTTTACGAGTCAACCGATATGATTACAAGTGTGGAAAATGAAGAAGAATACATAAAGGATATTATTACAGATGTGAATGACAATGATGATTTTATTGAGGAAATGACAAGGATTATCGAAGATGAACTTTTTGATTTCAAAAAATTGTGAGAGCAATTAAAGAGTTGTGAAAAGATGCCTTTGTATTGTGGTTTCACTAAATATACAACATTGTCAACCATACCAAATCTATGTAATTTTAAGGGAGACAACATATAGAGTGATTCCAGTTTTATGGAATTACTTTCTCTCTTTAATTACATGCTACCAAAAGATAATGAGATCTTAAGCTGAACATACAACACCAAACGAATGTTATGCTCGATGGGTATTATCTCTGAAAGAATAAATGCCAACCCGAATGATTGTATACTATTTTTCAAGGACTAGAAATCACATATAGAATTCTTAAAGGGAGGTATTTCTTGATACAAGAAATATTAATGCAGTCCTATGAACCTTTCATGGTAATTTCCAATCATTCCAAGGTTTAGGGGCCTGTATGGAAGTGAGGAGACTATATGGAAATTGACATGGCACACAGACAGAAGAAATAAAGGTGGAAAACTATAGCACCTAGGAAACACTCCATAGTGTAAGGGAATTAATCATGAGTATGCTAACGTTGGAAATGATCTAAGAAACCTTCATCTTGCATTATCTATGGATGGAGTGATTCTTTTTGGTTTTCAAAGTAGAACACTCCATACATGGCTGATTATGTTAGTAAATTATAACATTCCATTGTGGTTATGCATGAAATGAAAACACATCATGCTATCTATTCTTTTATCAGGAACAAAACAACAAGGTAAAGATATTGATGTTTATTTTTCTCCATTGACCAAGGATTTGAAATTACTGTTGTATTCAGGTGTTACAATGTACGATGATTAAAAAAAATGAATCTTTCTTATTGAGAGCCATGTTATACAAGATGATAAATGACTTCCCAGCTTATAAATATTTTCATGATATATCATTAAATGAACTCTTAGGTGTCCCGTATATGAACAATGTACACAATCTAACAGACGGTGTCACCGGTATGATTCCAAATGTATCTTATTATTTAAAATTGAAATTAATTCAAGTAAAAAAACACAATTGAAATACAAAAAACAAAGAAAACGCATTCATATTTCATTGATACATTAGAAAAATGATCTATGAGTCTATTGTGATGTGTAAGAATCAACCCCACCCCAATCTGACACACGATGTGACCAGTATGAATCACTATGTGTCTTTTTATTTAAAATTGTCATTAATTAAATTAAAAAACGACTAACATACTAAAAACCATGAAAATGATTTCTTATTGCTTTGATACATTAAAACAATGATCCATGTGTCAGTTTCGATGTGTAAAAAACAACCCCACCTTAATTTGGCACACAGTCTGACCTGTATGACTGCAAATGTGTCTTCTTATGTTAAATTGACATTAATTCAAGTAAAAAACACAACTGACATACTGAAAACCAAGAAAACACAATTATATTTATTTGATAACATATAACAACGATTGATGACTCTATTTTAAGGTGTGGGAATAAACCCCACCTCAATTTGACACATGGTGTCACTGGTATGAATCAAAATGTCTTCACTTATTTTAAATTGACATTAATTCAAGTAAAAAAACCCAATTGACATATTTAAAACTGAGAAAATTCATTCATATTTCTTTGATACATCAGAACAATGATCCATGAGTTAGTTTTGACGTGGATGAATCAACCCCATCTCAGTCTGAGGCACACAATCACTAGTATGACTCCAAATGTTTCTTATTATTTTAAATTTACAATAATTAAAGTAAAAAAACACAACTATCATACTAAAAATCGATAAAATGCATTTGTATTTCTTTGATACTTCATAAAAACTATCTATTAGTCAATTGTGATGTGTAGGAATCAAAACCACCTCAATTCGACAACTGATGTCACTAGTATGACTTCAAATGTGTCTTCTTATTTTAAATTGACATTAATCCAAGTAAATAAACCTGACTCACATACTAAAAATTGAGAAAACACATTCATATTTCTTTTATACTTTATAAAAACAATCCATCAATCATTTTTGAAGTGTAAGAATCAACCCCACCTCTATCTGACACACAATGTGATGGGTATGACTCCAAATGTGTCTTATTAATTAAAATTGACATTAATTCAAGTAAAAAACACAAATTATATACTAAAAACCAAGAAAACACATTCATATTACATTGATACTTTAGAAAAATGATCCATGAGTGAGTTGTGATGTTTAAGAGTTAACCCCACCTCAATATGACACACGGTGTCACCAATATGACTCCAAGTGTGTCTTCTTTTTTTAAATTGACATTAATTAAATTAAAAAACACAACTAATATACTAAAACCTGAGAAAACTCATTTATATTTCTTTGATACATTGAAAAAACGATCCATGAGTCAGTTGCGATGTGTGTTAAACAACCCTACATCGATCCAATAAACTCTATCGCTGGTATAACTCTAAATGTGTCTTCTTATTTAAAATTGACAATAATACATGTAAAAAACCACAACTGACAAAATGAAAACAAATAAAACTTATTTGGATTTCCTTGATACTTTAGAAAAATGATCCAGGAGTGATTTGTGACGTATATAAATCAACCCCACCTCAATTTGACATAAGGTGTGACTGTTATGACTCCAAATGCATCTTTATATTTTAAATTCAAATTAATTCAAGTAAAACAAACTAAACAGACATACTTTAAAATGAGGAAATGTATTCATATTACATTGATAATTTAGAACAATGATCCCTAAGTTAGTTGTGATGTCTCGGAATAATCCCCACCTCAATCTGACGCACTTTGTCACTAGTATGACTCCAAATATGTCTTCTTTTTTAAAATTGACATTAATTATCGTAAAAAATAGTACTAACATCATAAAAACTGAGCAAACACATTATTATTGCTTTGAAACTTTATAAAAGCAATCCATGAGTTAGATGTGTCATGTAAGAATAAACTCCTCCTCTAAGTGTCACACATTACCACCAGTATGACTCCAAATGTGCCTCCTTATTTTAAATTGACATTAATTCAAGTAAAAAACTCAAATGACATACTAAAAACAAAAAAAAATCATTTAGATTGCTATGATACTTCAGAATAATGATCCATGAGTCAGTTGTGAGATGTATGAATCAACCCCACCTCAATCTAATGCATGGTGTTGCTGATATGACTCCAAATGTGTCTTCTAATTTTAAATAGACACTAATTCATGTAGAAAAAACAATTAACATATTAAAAACTAAGAAAATTCATTTGGATTGGTTTTATACTTTAGAACAACAATTCATGGGTTATTTGTCATGTATAAGAATCAACCCCACCTCAATCTAGTGCACTATGTCACTGTTATGACTCCAAATGTGTCTTTATTGTATTGATAATGTAATATTTGTTTTCTTATATAGGTGGAATATTTTTCTCAAATTGGGATATAGGAATAAACCCCACCTCAATTTGACACACGGTGTGACTGGTGTAATTACAAGCATGTCTTTTTTACTAAAAATTGACATTTTATTAATGTATTATTTATATTAATGTTTAATTTATTTCTTTATAGTATTACGAAGATAATATTTGTTTTCTAATATAAGGGGAATCCTTTTATCGAGTAAGGATAATTTTTTCAGAAAATAATACCCTAGGTGGACATTTTTTAGAGGGGACCACAGACATTAAAAGAGTAAATATTAATTTTTTTAACTAATTTTTGGAAAAATGTAAATGAAAACATTGCTCAAAATTTATATAGAATTTTTTTCTTGTATATACCATGAGTGTATATTTTTGTATCCATGGTTTCGATTGAATGTATATATCACTATTTTTCAAAGCCTTGTGTGTGTTTATTGTTTTTCATCATTTTCATCAGGTATGTGGTTCTTTTGTATATATTATGGGTGGTTATTTTTGTGCAGGTTTTTGTTGGTTTGGTTATTTTTGTGATTGTGGGTTTGGTTATATTTATTGCAGGTTTCTGGGTGTGCTATTATATAAATAGCACATTTATACATTTATCATCTCTATTTTTAGTGCTGATGAAGGGGGATCGTTATTAGTGCTAAAAATATCTCTAATAAAGGGGACTCTCATTTGTCTTTGTTAATATCAACGATGCTTTTTAAATATGTTAATAGCCTATATTAGCGCTTTTAATGGCCGCATTTTTGGTAGTGAGGTTAGGGTGAAATTATAGGTATACATGGTCATGTATGGATTTCTACAAACATTCATGAGGATCTGATGTGATTATTTTATGTTTCACCATAGACAATGTAACTGACATCTCCAAGATGTATTGGTATTTAGATCACCTATACTAGTGACCAGGTATACTACTCTATAATTTTTTTTGGATTTTATAAAATTAATCACTTTGAGGAAAAGTAAGAACCAAAAAACTGACAATGTAACCACAAGGATTCATTGGCGGGTAGGGAAAAGAACCTTTCCCAAGACCATACCCTCCCAGAAAACACTGCAATACAACCCCCAAAAACTGTAGCAAAAAAAAACAAAAAAAAAAGTCGGCCAAGGAATGCGCCCAGGACCGACCTGCCCAAAACCACTAGCACGCATCATGTCGCGACATCAATCACCACCCTACACTGAATTCATATTGAATTCATCATACATGTCATCCTCATCAGGATGTACTGAAATATATACACCAAGGACCACCCATCAATGATCATTGAACTACCATCACTAGGAGCGAGGAAGATTCATCAGAGCACAATCAAAACCACTTAGAGATCCGCTACCACTGGGACCACCAGCACCATCCCAAATCACCCAAGAGACCCTAGAACCAGACTAAAATGAGGTTGTGTATAAGGGGACAATGAAATAAGAGTAGAGGAGGCCCATAGAAGAAGAACTAAAACCTGAGTATGAAACAACATAACCAAAGAAAGTACAACAAAACACCAATCTACACCAGATCCAGTCATTGGAATGAGGTGGGTTGATTCTTACACCTCACAAATGACTCATGGATCATTATTCTAAAGTATCAAAGCAATATTGATGCGTTTTTTTAGATTCTAGTATGTCATTTTTGTTTTTTACTTGAATTAATGTCAATTTAAAATAAGAGGAAACTGTTGGTTCTGAGCTTTCCTGAGCCCACCTCTTACGGCAGTGTAATAACCCAGAAAGAAGAAGAAGGTACTTCCGAGTCTGACCCTGAAACAACTAGTCACCACTATGATAGAATGAAGAAGAAAACAAGATGTTACATTAGGGATAGACCATCACTGGAGTAGGAGCGAAGACCTACAACTTTTTCCATTTAATGAGGTTGAATGACATTGAACACCGACATAGTTCTGGAGGAATTTCCAGCCCATGAACTATGGAGAGGTTGACACCAAACCATGCTACCATCGCACAACCCAACCCATGACCACACCATACCTGAAGGGATGGGGATATTGGGAAAGAGATGAATGGAGGAAGGAAACCTAAACCACTGATAGAGGAATAATGGAAACCCTAGGTTTCAATGGGGAGAGTTCTCTCCACTGGTGGCTGGGTATAAAAAGTGATGTAACTTGTTTTTTCATGAGATATTCCACCTATAATAAATTGAAAGTGCAATACCACCGACCATCCATACCTTTACAACACCTTCTCATTCCTGATTCGAAATGGAATGACACTGCAATATATTTATTGATAGGTTTACTGATATCACCTCTAGGTAATGATGTTTTATGGGTTGTTCTTGATAATCTCATGAAGGTGGTACATTTCCTACCAATCAAATATTCCTTCAGTGTGGATGAGTGTGGGAGGTTTTATTTCCATGAGATAGTATGTATCCATGGGGTATCATATACTATCATTTCAGACAAGGATGCTCAGTTTACTTCATGGTTCTTTCAAGGTCTACATATAGTGTTCGGTATACAAGAGCTTCTGAGCAAAAAATACCACCCCCAAACAGATGTCCATTTATAACACATGATTTAGGTGCATAGGGACATGTTGTGATCATGTAGCTTGGATTTTGGTGAATCTTGGGGGAGGCATATACCCTAGGTAGAATTATCCTAAAACAATATCTTTGAAGGTACTATTCAGATAGTGCCATATGAATATTTGTACAGTAGGCCATGACGATCACCCCTATGTTTTTTAGATGTAGGATATGTAGCTATTATTGGAACTTGTATTGTTTAGGATACCACATAATAGGTGCAGTTGATTCAGAGGTGTGTGGATATTGTGCAGTCTTGTCAGAAATCATATGTTGATCACCATAGATGACATCTTGAGTTTGAGGTCAGAGATTAGGTTTTTCTGTAAGTTTCACTGATCTTTTGGAAAAGGAGAATCATGATATAGTGTAATATTTCCATGAGTTACATATGGTATTCTTGATTTTTTAGAGGGTAGGGATGGTAGATTATCGGTTGCAGTTACCTCAGAAGTACCAATCCTTGCACGATGTATTTCATGCTTCTTAGCTATGACATTACTATTCAGACCCATCTCATGCCTTTTAACCTAAAGAGGTTGAGCAACAAGTATTTCCATCCTTTAAGGAGTATCCAATAATTATTATGGATCAGGGAATAAAGGTTCTACAAGTCTGGTCAGTTCTATTAGTTTGGGTTCTATGGAAGCACGACCGAGTGTAAGACGAGACAAGGTATTGAGATTCTGATGTATGATCATAGTGGCTGGAGTAGTTTACAGACCATGATTCACCACCCTTGAATGGTAAATTTGGGGATTAATTTCTCTATGGTGGTGATTGTAAGAACCCATTTCTTCATTGTGGTACAATTCCTTTATTTTATATCTTTTCATAGTTTAAATGTTTAAATCTGGCATGTTGTGATTGACCTTGGAGGTTATAAATGTATTAGGGGTTTATGGGGCTCTTTCGAATCCAAAAAACCAATCCTTTGGGGTAAAATAATCCTAGTTCATGGTTAGTTTAAATAGGATGGGGTCAGTCGCATGGTAATACTAAACTGTCTAAGTCAAGGTAGTGGAGTTATATAGGATGCATGATTGTAGATTTTTTTTTTAATTTTGGTCAGGGAAAAACCTCTATAATTTTGACAGTTGGTTTGGGAATTGTTTTCACATAGTGGGTTAAGCTGTGTGGGTAAACCATGCGCTATTTCCCCTCCTACATATAACCATTAACGGTTAGAAAAAAGTTGTCCAAACTATGTGTCTATACAATGTTACCCAAATATTTTGGTAAAAAAATTCCATTTTCTCTTAATTGATTATTAAAACAATATTCTATTTTCACTCTACCTCATAAAAAAATCCCCCTTGAGTGTTCTCCTTGGGTGAAAATTATAGGAATCAAGAAATAATATCCATCTGATCTTCATTTCAAGTTCCATCTATCTCATCATATCTGCAACTATAATATTAAAATTCCCTATTATTTATTTATATTTCTCTTATATATCGTATGTTCAATTGGGATATAGGTTCATATTCACTATTTTCAGAGTCATAATCTATTCTGCATTTTTTATTGAATCTGAGTCAAATCAGTAGATGATATTTTATGAGCTATCAATTATAGATCTTAAGTATATGGTAGAATCGTATTCTCTTAAGGGTGAGAGGTTTGTATACTCAATTTTTCCATGAACCCTATTTATGGGTGTCACTTTGAAATGAAATTGGACCCATTATTTTCTAGGAATTGATTATGTAATTAAAGGGGATCTTTTATGAGTGAATAATGGTTAAGAACCATGAAATAGAACCATCCCATGGGTGTGTTGATTAGCTGAACTAGACCACCATTGGGGGATCATGGTTAATGGTACCTTTGGGTGTTACCTTATACCACTTTCCATAGGATGTGAATTTTGAAATGATTTATAAATCAAATAGATGAATGGATTTATGAATTAAACTTCAATATGATTTGTAAATTTTATGAAAAAATAAATATAGTAAGGGATAGGTTAACAAGACCTTAAAATCTTATATTGACTAAATTTGATAAGCTTGAATTTCTCATTATATAGAAATTCCCATGTGAGATAAATAGAGGCTATTCCATGTAATATGTTTTTTATCACGAGAATCTTGTTATAATGACTTCCCATGTGAGTATTTGGAAGGATAGACTTCTAATATTGGACAATACTTTAACTTAACTTTTAGGAGAGTTTGAGTTGAATTGGTTAGGGTGATGAAACTTGGTATAAAAAAATATTTATATGAAATAGAATTGATTTAATTCTTATTTTTGTGGATAACACATGGATTCAAATGATGAATTCCATGGATTGAATAATTTTTATTTTACCATGATTATGACCGAGTGCTACTTGGATTCATGTTATGGACTAGAAATGATGGAATCATTAGGGACATAACTATTATATTCCAAGTGATACATGGATTCATATGATAATTCAATGGACAGAATCAAGGGGTATTTGATCTTTGTTCCATGGGTGATACTGGGATCCCATAGTGGAACTCGATAAGGGGACTTGAATGCCAGAGATGTATACCACACCTAGAGAAATAACTAAGTTCTTGAGGATTTCCATGGGTAAGATCGTAGGGTGTTAGTTTATATTACACCTAGAGTGAGACTTGTATTCCAACATAAGAATTCCATAGATGGTCTCAGTATCAAAACTGATTAAAGAATTAATTAATTCATATGAATCATCTTCCAAGACAAATCATATGTTAGGATTCGGCCTTGACTTGAACTTTAGGGATGAGCTATTTAGGAATCCTTGGATACATGTGCTCATGGGGGATGTCGGGCTTCATGTCAGGTCTCAAGACATATAAATTACATAATATTTACTTTTTTAATAATCTTGATTAAATTACACATGCCTGACTATTAATTCATATGTTTAGCACTCAAATGAATTTGATTAGATGAATTGATTATAAAGGAGAACTTGGTCATATAGGATGTTAATTTTTAAGTAATTCCTTTCATTATCATTATTATTTCCTGCACATGATGTTACCTATATTCATTGGCTGGATATAATAGAACTTAGGTGGTTTATAAATAGTATTATGTCACACACCGTGTTTTGGGCCACCTTTGGGTATGCAGATAGATTATATGATTGACAGTATTGATTAGGAAAAGAACCCTTATATAGGTTATTTATTTATTCTTAAGAGAAAGGGAGCATGGGACTGGTTTTAGTATCATGATTCTAGCAGAATACTTTTTTCGTTTTTTGTAATTTTGTTACATGTATCATACAACTACCTTATATACATGTTTTGACTGCTTTATTAGAGACATATAACATTTGTCATCATTTGGTATATGAGGTGACTTATAGAATTAATCATATATATTATTCATAATATTTTTACTTATTTTTTAATTATTTAAAACTTCCTCTACTTGTATGTTATTTATATTTTATTATGCTACACTTTAGTGATGGGGGTATAGTCTCCCCACAGACACACCTAGGCCCCCATTACTAGTCAGTAGCCTCTAGCATTTGGTGAGATATGGTTAAGGCCATGTGTCCAACTAGGCTCAGGGATCTATTGAGTGGTATTTGTGTCCAAATATTTTCACAACTTTATTTTTTTTTAAGAAATATTGAAAATTAGAAAAAAAATTACGGTGGCTATAGTAAAAATGTGTTTACCAGGGGTTAAACTAAAATTATAAGAAATAAAACAACCTCAAAAGATGTCTTAAATATATTTAATTTATATATATATAAATTATATCATATTAATAAAGATAATGATCCATTTTAATGTCTATTGGAAAGATAATAATTTGGGTATCTCTTTTGATTTATAAAAATTAATAGTGTTCCACGCACCTCAATTATAAAAGGTAACCACTTTCCTCTCCTCCTCACGCCATAAAATAAATTTGAATTATAAATACCTACCAAAATTATTTCATAAATTAAATAAAAAAAACCTAAATCTGATTTTTTATTATAAAACTATCCTAATAAGGTTCTTGGTGCTAACCTAATGAGGTTCTCCCTATAAGAGGTATCATGCTTCACCAAGATTTTGTATTTTGTTTTTTCTTACACCTCATTCAAATATTATTCAATTACATTGATAAAATAAAAACATCCCATTTAATTATAAATTTTTATGTTCATTTTATAACCTAAATCCATATCCACTTCCATTAAATAGAAAATGAAACCATATTTCATGTGGGTGGAAGGCTCCCACCTCAAGAACCAATGTTATTCGTTTTCCTACACCTCCTCTTAAAAAAATTATAATTGTGCGTTTAAAGTATATGTATGATATTTTTAACATAACTATACTTCTAGAATTATGATATCACATATACTTCCTTACATTCCATTTTGTGGGGGATAAAATAATTTTGCTTTTATGTCAGGCGGACTATAGCCTTGTGAAGCGATATGATTCATTTTTAACAAACTCTTTACATGGATGATAATATGTATAAATTAAATAAATATATATGATATATATTACATAATTTTTATATTAATGATTTATTTATCATTATGTAAAATAATATATCACTTTATTTTTTACCATTCCACTCACTAGAAAATGATAATGCCCTTCATGCATATGGGTGGACTACCACCACTACGAAGTGATATGATTCTTTTTTCATCATCACATCACATGGATTATATAAAAAAGAATATTTAATGAAATAATATGATATTTAGGCTATTATTTTCATTATTGAAATATATAATTATACTTACTTTCTTTCTATAATTATCATTGTAAATTTGAAACGTTGAAAATGCGTACGCACAACCTCCCATCACCATGATTCTAATGTAGTACATTCTCCATAGCCATAATAAATGATTTTATTTAAAATTATAAATGGTTTATAAAAATTATAATTATTTAATTAATATTTTTCTATATATGATGGAAAAATTACAACTTTGATAATCGTTAACACACCAGAACTATTTTAAAACAATGAAATGAACATCCGCAAAAAACATGTTGAGGATTTAACAGATTTAGTATTTAAATATTCTATTAAAAATAAAAAAATAAATTATTTAAGGATAATTATTGAATGTTAAAAGTTTTGTTATGAAATAAAATAATGTCAATTTTTTTATTACATAAGAGTTAAGGGATATACATGGAACGTCTTGACTCGTGGTAAGGGACTTTATCTCAATTTTCTTTCACTGAGGCATATTTCAATGTTATGAAGATAATTTATTTTATATGGTATATATTCTTAAAATTTTACATTTAATATCCTGAATCATTCATAATTTATGGTATTCAATTTTTGAACCTGAAATTACTCATTCAAGGTGATTTGACTTGAAAGATACCAAGTGGTGATGGGTTTCGTTACTCAATTAACTTTCATTGTTTTACAACTCTTATTCATTGTCTATTTTATGATATAATTATGTGTTAATGGATATATAAATTGTTTTATTATGAATTTACCCTTTTTTATGATTTTACATTTGTTACACATAATATATCAAAAGATTAACTCGTAATTCTTTGATATGATCTTTGTAAGGGTTAATCATCCTAATTTCCTTTATTTATAAAATGTGATTATGATATGCACCTATATTAATTTTTTATGTGTTTATAATTCCCTTTGGATATGTTATATTAGGCATATACTTATGTTGATTTTATTTAAATTATCATTCGATGTTATTATTTCATAGGGCTTATGATTTAAGAGTTACCAAAGTGGAAAAAGAGTTAAAATTCAATCTTCTTTCCATTGCAATTGTATGTTTCCAATGTTACATTAGAAGAAATTCAATGATCTTATTTTATTTAACTATTTATCCTTATTATCATAGGTTATGAATATGGTTGACATGTTTATGTTCTATTTTCATCCTTATTTATTAATGAAACATCATGAAAGCCTTTTATAAGTGGACCTAATATTAAATTTTATTTTAAATTAGGTTTCTTTCTCTTACATATCAATGATTTATTAAATGTTTTAAAAATGTTTTCTTCAAAAAATAACTAATTTCCAAAATGAAATTTTCAAGAACATAGATCTTCTTTTAAATTTTTTTAAAAATTAATTTATTTATCCTTTTATTAATTGGTCACTTTGACAATTTTAGGAAATATTTTATAATAATGATTATTTTTTGCATTTACAACATGAATGGATTTTCTCTACATCATGAGAAATCAATTTTTTAATGATTTCATTTTTTGTTTCAAATGTTATTTTAAAATAGAATTATTTCTTTAATGTCTGATAATTTTTTTGATTTTAAATATGTATTTTCAAAATTGAATGGATATTTTCCCCAAGAAATGTTCAAAGTGATCATCCAAAATCATTTTCCATATAAGATGACATCCATTAATTTTTCTTAAAGTGAAAAGGTTATTTTCCTCCAGAATATTTATAATTAATTTATAATTTTATTTCTATTAATCAATAACAACAACTATTTATGTTAATTTTCTTTATTGGGATATTTTGAATTGATGTCATACTTATTCTTTATATGGACGAATTATAATTGTTTTAAGAAAATTTCAAAGAAACCATTCCTTTTCCTTGGGTTTGACCACGTTATGAAAGGAATAATGGTTTTTAGGATTTTTAGGATGAAATGTATCTATATTTACTTTATTCATGTTATGGTTTATGAACATTGTTTACAAAGGGTTGATTTCCATTATTGCTCTCAAGTGACCCCGATATATCTGACATGACCAGTGCACACAAATTGAACTAAGTGAGCCCAATATATCATATATGATATGTGTTCCCAGATAGAACCAAGTGAGCTTGATATATCATTTATGATGTGTGCACCTAGATGGTGTCGAGTTATCCTGATATAGCTTATACGAATGGTCTGCCCAGATAGCACATAAATTTATTAGGTAATTATTATGTTATTTATAGAATTATATAATAAGTAGGTCAAATAATTATTATATTATTTAAGGTTCCTATAAGGGTTTTATGAATATGGTGTTCCATGATAAGAACACATTTTATTTTTTGACTTATATGGGTTTTAAATACTTCCTTATGATTAAAATCAAATGGGTCATAATTATTAATTCTCATGAATCTTACCTTTTTTCAAGATTTAATCCATAAAACATGTTTATTAATCATTTTCTTTTGGTATGAGTTATCTTATTTTTTTTCATGATCATTTATTATATCATCATACCCTTATGCTAATCATATTCTCACAGATCACATTAAATTGTTAATGATTACATTTAACCTTAATGAGCATTTTAGGCCATCCTAATTATCTTTTATATTCCCCAGGTTTTGAAGATTAATGTTAAATTATTTATGTCTATAAGGGTATAATTTTTAAATAATGTTTTCGGAGATGTTGAAGACTTGATATGAAATATGGGAAGTTAGGTATATTGGGATAGATATTCTCTTGAAGTCATAGATATAATTTATGTAAGGGTTTTCCTAATTCTCTTAAACTATAATACTAAAAATTATTTGGGTATATAAGTGAAGAGTTATATCCTTTTGATATTTTATATTTTGGATTGAAAAAATCATTTCACATTCATTAGTATCAAATATATAAATGTAAAGTTCATGTTTTTAGAATCATATTCAAGAGTACAGTTTCATGACAGTTATAAATAAATTATGTATTTATAAAATATATAAATATTTACCACTGCATGAATAAAATGACATAAATAAATATGACGTATTTACATAATTAAACAATTTCCATGAGAATAAATATTTATTTAATATATTTATTCATTAAATAAATCTTGAATAAAAATTGACTCTTGATCTAAAGAATAATATTCATTATAATTGTAAAATTTAAATAATATTTAACTGAGTTCAAATGAAATAATTTCTGTGTGAATGTTCAGGCCTTTTCCTCTGTGGAAATAGGTGGGAAATCCTAAATTCCATGGTTACTACTTGGAAACATGTCAAGGAACCTAAAAAGGAGGGAAGTATTCCATAATGATAAAACCACATACTAATGCCCACTATGTAATATAATCTCTTTGTCACAATATATCATCAAGTACGTCACAAACCCATATCATAAAACTATATTCCTGATAATTATTTCTTTTATTATTTGAAATAATATTATCATTACACTGTAGGTATGAAATTTATTGGAATAGATCTAATTTAATCAAATATACAAGATATCAAAATCTTTAAAAATGTAAGGGACATATATTTCATTGAATTGTTCATTAATAATACATCATTCTTGATGCACCCAATGTACCCAACTTTTCCGTGAACTATATCAACATAATTTTTGAAAACACATAAAATTTAGTGTGTCATGAGATGCATTAATTATAATTATAAATTTTAAGGATCATTATACATGCTCGTAGTTATGAATTTTTAATGAAACATAAACAATAATAATTTATTAGATCAGGTGTATTGTAATAATCTACCATCATAGATATAACCAAGAGAGAACTTTATGAGATAAGGCCTCTTCTACTTATGAGTACTCAAACCTGATAGTCCAAAAACAATGTTTCCAATCATATAATGTTAACTGAATATAGGATAATATTTTCTAATATCATCATGACACATGAAGGTTCTCATCATAGCAGATAAATACAATAATCATTTTAATGAAACTGAGATTATAGGAAATTATACCATTAATGTTTGGTGGTATAACAACCAACATTTTATAAGATATGAAAATTAAATTCCATTAATATATATGAGATTTAATGTAAAAATTATTAATTTTAGGAATCCAACTCTAACAGACACCCTTTTTCCCTAGATCCAACTGCTATTGATTGGTTAGTTCTCACATGTTAAATGGTCTTCTGCTATGTATGACTATAGTTATTTGTCCAACCACGTTTCTATGAATGGTGTTGGTAATGTCACATGTATCTGTAGAGAATCTGTTTCCTATGACATCACTACCTTAAAAAAATCCCTCAAGTTTTGATATTATCCAATATCTTCCTCTTGTTCTCTTTTTATAATCCTAACATCTTAACTAAGTCCATAGTCAAATATTTTCATAATAATACTACAAAATTTTACTTTTGATATAACCCAAAATAGGAACTAGATATTGGTAAAATGATTCTTGTGCTGTATAAAAAGCCATAACATATTCAAAAAATATAGATATAGAATCCATTGAAAATAATTAGTTTACCTTTTATGTTACATTAGCCTTACTACAACACTAGATCAAACTAAATGAAAGAAAGTGTTCAGTTCCCATGATCTCTAGTATTCCCACTTCTCTAGATGTAAAGAGCACATCTAGTTCAACTTTTCTATATACTATTGGATAGTTCTAACATAATGTGTTTTTAGTTATGTTGGATAAATTTTATATTCACATAATATGTATCATGTATCAATAATTTCAAACATCAGAAAATATCATGAAATATAATCTATATTCTTAGCACTTATGATTTTTGATATTATTTTAATCAATGAAATATCTAGGTATTCCCATGCATGTTCTATAAGAAATATTATATGATAACAATAATTTTACCTTGATTTATTTTAACATATATATTTTGGTATAATAATGAGAGAAAACTCAACATTTGGGTTGGTTTTAAGATTGTATAATGCGTTCCTTTTTATAGGAAAAATATGATGGACTTTTCACAATTACATAATATTTATTTATCAGAAAATCTTGTTTCAAAACTAAATTTAGGTTATAATGGGATATGGGATTTCATTATTTATCATTACCCAATCCACTTTAGTCATTATAAGGTTTTATAAAAAAAATTAAATAAATTTATAAATCATCATTTACATAAAATGACGTTAATGAGGGAATTGAAAAGGATAGGATGGATGGTGGGTTCAAGAGTCCTTACGGTGATGATGTCTTTATTTGGGGTTTCTCATAGAGGGAATTTCCTTGTGACCTCACATTTGATATTCTTTATGTGGGGATTCTCTTACCACATTCCATTTGAGGATAACCTTTTCAATTAGATATTTTTAGAAGGAATTGTGAGATATGATGATACAAACATGATGCATTTTTCATCTATGAAGGAATTTTATTGTGAAAGGATAATCTAAAAATGTAAGGTCATTCATGTTCAATATAGTGAGGATGTTATCACTGATAGGTATAATATTTTCCACTTTTTTATTCTTTCTCGATATATATTTACAGTTTTGTTTATGCCATTAAAGGTAACCATCATTTCAAAAAACATTTACGTAGTTTGGGGTTTCTATGATTTCTAATTTATCTTGATTGGGAAGGGTCTTTCCTATATTCTCTTCTTGAATAATGAGTTCAAGCGCCACAATTGGGGGTTCTACTCCAATTCCTTGATGTTGAGATTTCTTACCATACAAGAATGGGACTTCTCTTTCAAACTATTCTCTATCAATAACTATAGAGTTCAATTATGGATAGGAATTTTGGGTCTGAATTTGATTTTTTTGGCACCCTTTCATCCTATTTGATATTTATTTGGGTGTGGGAAATCCTATCAAAATGGATAAAACTACATAGATGTCTATTTACAGTTATTATGCAAGGGTTTTAGTTAGAATGTATATCAATTTTTATTTGGATAATCATGTTTTTATCTCCACATCAAATGATGATATTATTTTTTAGATTAAGTATGAGAAATTAACATCATTTTTCTTAGAATATCATTATTTTGGACACCTTGAGGAACATCTTTTTTTCAAAATGATACTTTTAATTTTAGTTCTATAAAGGGTTCTGATTAGAAGGTTTATAAGAAGTTACAAAAAAATGCAAGGAAGGATCCTCCAATCCCCTTCAAAAAATAAAGTTAGATTCTACTAGCCATGTGGATGTTTTTGAAGAACAAGTTTCTATAAATTGGAATAATGTTCTTGGTGCTGATGCAATATAGGGGACTGTTTCTCAAAAACATGATAGTGTTCAATATGAACCGTAAGAGCCTCATTGTTTGGATGAGGTGATTTAGAGAACTAGTGATATGCTCACTAAACAACTAGATCTTGAAATTGTCACCTATATGCCCTCAACACATGAAGAAAATAAGTTGATGGATCAATTTCCCCAACAAGGAGGGATGTTTGAGCACACACAACCATAATCTCATGGGACTCTAGGAATTCATTCTATGGATTTGGTTTCATGTGTCTCTGATAATAAAATTTCCATGATTATTAATATAGTTAACATATCTTGGAGTTCAAAAAAATTTGAGGTAATTGAATTGAAATGGAGAATGAATAATTTCCAAAAAAAAAATCTTATCAAGATGGTATTAATAAAGGAAATGAGGTAGATGTTTAAGTATTTTCCTTGGGAACCTTTTAATAAGGCAAGTAAAATGATGTATATCTTTCATTTGAAACCTATAATGAGAACTAGATCATGCTCAAGTAGGATAAAGGCTTTAGGTATTATTTTCAGTCCATTAGGGGATGAGCCTGACTGGGATTATGATGACTATAATCCACATGGTAGTGATTAATGATGGTCTGTTGACTTTTGTTACTCTTTAATGAGGGAATATTGCATTGTAGGACCCCAATACCCTCCTTCTTCCTTGTTTTACAATTTTATTTAATAAATAGTCTTTACCTCACATTTTTTGAAAAATGTTTTAATTAAATATTCTTTGAACTCATTTCCATGTTTTTTTATAATTTAAGTACTAAATATATGTACACAGAAATGGAATTTTAATTTAAGTATTTAAATTATTTCTTACCTGTAATTTTGATCTTTAATAGTCATAAATGAAACCAATTTATCAAAACTTTATCTCAACATATATTTTTAAAACTATTTACTTTGACCCTTCACCAACATGCACAAGAATTCTCTTGATAATACATTAGAGTTTTGGAAAATTATCCTGTTATTTAATATAAAAAATAAATAAATTACATAAATATAATATATTTTTGATAAATATTATCATAAATACTATTCAAAAAATTATTTGTTCCCATTTAGAGCATGATAACAATTTTAAGATTATAATTTTGACTTTTATTACCTTACACAAGAACTGGGTAAATATTTGGTTATTTATCTTAGTATAAAAATATCAAATGCACAAATAATAATCAAAATAATTGATTAGTCAACAAATATTTATTTAATTCCAATCATCGACTTATCCTTATTTAAATGTTATTTTAAACATACGATTTGGTCTTTTTAATGTTGCAGAAGCACTACTTCAGCCTTGATAATGAATTTATTGTTTTTCTTGGAATTAAATTTAATTTACATTAATCCAAAAATATTTATAAAATATTTCGATTATATTATCATGTATGATAATATACATTAGTTTAATAAATTTCTAATCCATATTTTGTAATGAGAGTTTCGTAAAATATAAATGATTCTTAAAAATATATTTTTTAAGTATTCACCAGAAAAAAAGTAGTGTAGAAAAATAAAAAAAATCACATTAATATAATTTTTGAATTATAATAAGAACATTTGTTTTAAAATAATATTTAAAAAATTAAAAATATATGTTTAAAATAAAACCATACAGCATGACGAAAATAAGTTTATTGAGAAGAAAATATATTTCTTATTCAAATGAAAAATCATATTCTTTTTCCATATCTTAATAAAATAATAAATTATATTATCATAATGATAAATATTTCTATTAAGTTAAATTTTTTAAAAAATTATCATTTTTTTAAAATTTCATACAATTTAATTATTATTTAGATAGATAAAAATTAAAAGTTATGATGAAGAAATATATTTCACCTATAAATAAAAAAAGTAATATTGCATGAAGTAAACATAATAATTTTAAATGTATAATTGGTATCAAATTAATTATATAATATCTTATGAGGCATGATATTATCTTATATAAGTGTTCAAATTAAATTTATCAATTCATATTCAAGAATATTAATATACCATAAAAGCAATGTGTTATTAAAATTTGATGGTTTATAACATTCCTCCAAATAGATATTATGTCCTGTTAATTTATCTTTCACTCCCTTGAATAATAATAGAAATTTAATTATATGTTCACTCCTCAAACCCTATTAGAAAACACTTCAATAATATAAATTCATAAACCCTAAACCAAGATTTGTTTTCTTATTCCATATTACTTCCTTCCTATAATAATAAATTTGAATCATTTATTAATATTAATAAAACAGGATCTTATTATTTTTACTATTTTAAAATAAATAAAAATTATTACAAATAAAATCATTTCATTTCATTTTTCACTTTTAATACCACTCATTCATCTAAAATAGTTTATTATTTCTCTAAATATTTATTTATATAATCTTTTTTATCTCTTTTTCCTACTTTCCTTCATATAAATTGATTTGCATAATGTGATATTTCATTGAATTTATAACATTTTACTATTTATTGTGCATCTTGATAAGGCCTTTGGTCACTATTTATTATATAATTGTCCATTCAATTACCTTTTTATTTGTAATAATGTGTCATGTGTACAAATATATCACACCAATTACACTAACTAGTCCCCATATGATACTCCCCAAAATGTTTTTATGATATTTGTGGGATAACTGATTTTTTTATTATCACTATATTTTTTCATATCAAAATATTCATTAAATTTTAGGATTATACACTTCTAATGTTCATGATTTTGATCTTTATAAGATTCAAAAATCTATGTTTCCAACTTCTTCGCTCATCAAAAATTTTTCACATAACATAAAAATTCACGAGGGACCAATTCCATTCATAAAAATATTTTTAAACCTATGTAATATTTATCAATATTAATTTCATGGTTTATGATAAAATTTGATGAATACCTTTCCAATATGGTAAATATTTCCTCATATGTGTCAACTAAGTGCTGTTCTTTTTATTCAACTCTTAGAATTTTCTTTCCCTTATAAGTTAGCGAACATTAGGAAAATATTTTTCATGAAAATATCTTTAAATACTTTTCACATAATGGTATAAATAAAATTTTTATATTTAGTATTATTAAACAATGACCACCTTAGATTTAATTGACCTTAAAATTGATAATCAATAAGATTTTCCATTTGATTCTATTAACTACCCAATACATTAAATATATTTCTAAATAATTTATCCATCCTTTAGCTATAAAAAATTTGGGGTTCCATAAAATATTGTATAATGTTTTTTCATAATATACAATAATGTTGACATACTTATATATGGAGGGTTTTTTATATTATTTTCATGGTTACCACCATTTTTGGATAGTGTTAATTGAGCATTACTATAAAATGTTTTTTCATCTCTAATACCAAACATTTTCGGTTGATAATTTTAAAGAGTATTATTCTCTTATACTCTACTTACTTAATTCACCTCGCTACCTCTGTATAGTTTTATTCTAAAATAATTGTTGATTATATGAAATAATTTAACTACCCTTATAATAATGGAAATCTATCATACGCTAGTATAAAAATATTTAAAAAGTTTACCCCACAAAAACCACTAAAGCATCTATAACTTGTATTTTCATTATTTCCATACTAATATCCTAACAGCTAAAGTTATAAAAATCCTACTATAATATTATTGTTAACAAATCATACATAATCAACATAGAACTAAAAGAGTAATTGGAAATATTACATTACATACATTCCTATAACCTTTTAGGTTTATAGTTTCAAAGAAATTTGAAATACATTACATTTTATATATCATAATTTACTATATATGCACATTTTTTCAACAAAACCCAAATATTTACACTTTCTTCATTAAATAAAATCATTACATATTCAGAGTTAGAATTCCTAATCATTATTACTAATCCTTGTGTCTTCTGAATAATATTATTAAAATATGTATTGAGTATAAAACTAATTAAGGGGCATAAAATAAGGATAATGTCCATTATGCTATAAAAATCTATACAACCCTTGAAAAATAAATTATTTAAATTGAAAATCTTAATTTTTAAGAATTGTTAATTATATTAAACACTAAAATCAAGTTATTTTCTTAAAAAAATCCATAAAAATCCCATAAGAAAGAATAAAAAAATAATGTAATCATGATGGTAACATATAAAAACATATATGTATCACGCTTTCTATGTAATAAAATAACCAGCTAATTATAGAAACCTAATTGTATAATATAACCAATTAATTAAAACATCATATCTCTACATAATAAAACATTACACAATTAATTATAATTATATATTATCCACTAACTTCATCATATAAAATTTTTAACAACAATCACATGGATAAAACTCATAAAATATTACATTTAAACTCATAATAAAAAAATATTAAGTTAAAAAAAAGTACGATTATTTAGAAAACATGTTAAAAAATTATATTTTGATAGGATAATGAAATTGGAACATATAATATTATAATATCATTAGATATTTTCTTTCAAAAAAATTATAATTAACCTTTTATTTTGATAACTATAAATATGAAAAACTCATAAAACAATGGAAATAGGAATTACTTTGGAAAACCCTAAAGCATTAATGTAAGATTGGTAATTAATTATGTATATAACTAATCATAGGATGTTTTATGTGGAAACAATTAAATGTTTTTCGCACATCTATAATGAAAGTAAAAAAGACTGAATGAAAAAAAAATTAAAAAGATTAATTTTAGAAAGAAATTAATGATTTTAAAATACAAAATAGAATGACCATAAAAAATACTTGAATTGGATAAAAAAACATTCTTAAAAATATATAAAAAATTAATATATTGACTAAATGTGTTAAGAGAATTATTTAAAAAAATTTAAGGAAAATAATTAATAGAAAACCCCATACATCGAGTCCTGACTTAGATTATATACCGTCTACCCTCTAGAATAATAAAAGAATATTTATTATATACATGATTTAGAAAGTTTTTCATGTTTTATGCTTATTATAATTCTACATAATTCACATATTTTCATATTTTATTCCTATATCAATTTGTTATTGTTTACGTAGGTCGATCTGAGATCATTTAGTTCAAAGTCACCAAAATATCCTTGGTATTGTTATAATAGGAAAATCCTTGTAAAACCATTCAATAATATCTATAAGTTTCAATTTTTTTTGAATATATTTAAATAAAAAAATATTTTAATAGATCAGGAAATATCTATACTTATAAAAAACTTCATTGATAAGATGGGTTTTTGCGATTTAAAATGAATATAATTATTTACTATTAATTTCATTATTATAATGGATAAATGACATCTATAGAATCCTAATCGTGAAATTAATTTAATATTAATTTTATATTAAATCATTAAATTATATTTAAATAATAACATTGGAATTTATATGTTTATGAAAACATCATCCTTCACTTTGTTAGGGTAAAAACATCACAATGAGCGATGTTTCTAAGACCTAAAATAATGGATAACAAAATAAATATTTTATTTTGTATAAAGCATTATCTTATAAAAATAATTTTTTCAGATTACCATTAAAGATTAATTATGTTATTAAAAAATAGTAAGGGAAGAGTTGAAATTGAAAACATCATTTTTTTAAAACTCATATTCCAAAGATTCAATGGGTTGTGAAAAATAATTATATGAGGATTAATTGGTAAAATTTAAACATTTATGCAAAATGAATATTCTAAAACCATGAGAATATAATCAAATTAGATAAATAAGTTTATTTTTATAATATTTTTACAACATAGAATAAAAAATAAGAATGAATAAGTATACTTGGAAACCCTTACCATGCTCCTCAAACTACCGCATTTTGATATAGTTGAAATCCTTTATAGAAATGAGTATTGGAAAGGATAAATACTTTTAGAAATGGGAAAGTAATATTATAGATTTATTTTGGTATAAAATAGAGAGAAAATTAAATGAGAGAGGATTTTTGAAAAGGTTTGAGTGAGTACCCTTTATTGAAAAAATCCTATGACATTTTCAGAAAAAACATAATTTTAATGGTTGAAAATATAATATAAAAATAATAGTTATTGTGTAAAGGGGAAAGGGATGAAATTATTAACCATTAAATATCCCACATGATTCATTATATTACCTTATTATTTTTTAATCAATTTACAAATCATGGTTTAGACAAAAAACAAATTGAAGTCTTTATTAGTGTTATTTTTTAGTTTAAATTTTATAAATTTCTATAAAATAATAGAATTTTAATTTTAATTTTAATATAATTAATTAACTATCATTTAGACCCACAAAAAAGTTAAATAATCCAATTCATTTAAAAATATAAATTTTATTATTCTTTAAACTATTTGTTTTGACTTTGCACCTAATTTCATAAGTTGTGCTTCAGTGTTGTGTTAGTGTTTTGGATGATTATTTTATTATTTAAAATTAAAAAAAAATTATAAGACAATTATAATCTAATTTTAATAAATATTATCATTCCAAACCATTAATAAAATTATTTATTCTTATTTACACCATGATAACATTTTTAAAATACGAATTTTGGCTTCTCTTACCGTGGGCATGTAGTGGGGAAATACTTAGATATTTACAATTCTATATAAATTTATGATATAGAAATAATCATAAAAACAATTTATTATAAATAAAATTTATATTTAATTTTAATATTATTCATATATTTTTGTTAAATATTATCTTAAGCATACCAATTTAGTATTTTTCATTAATGTGAAAGCACGACCACACCATTAATAATAATTCCACAATTGTAATGGAATAAAATTTAATTTATATAAATTAAATAATATTTTCATGATATTTTATGTATATTATCATATATTATTTTTTATAGGTTTAATAAATTTTTAATCCATATTTTATAGGGTGATATCATAAAATTTACAGTATACATAAAAACATTATTTTTAACCCTTCATGAAAAAACAATGTTTTTACAAAAATCAAAAAAATTCACCCAATGATAATTTGAATATGTTGAAACCAAAAATATTTTTTTAAATGAAAAATAATAATATTATTTTCTATATTAATAAAATTATTTATAATATTATCATAATAATAAATAATAATCTTAACAGCCATATTTAATGAAAAAAATGTAAAATTATTCAATAATGAATTAAATAATTAAATGGATTTGAAAATACAAATCATGTTAAAGAAATATATTTAACCTTTAAATAATAAATATTTTCTATCATAAGGTAAACATGATAATTTTAAATATATAATAAGTATATAATTGACTCTATAATATTCTTTTGTGGCATGATATTAACATATATACATGTTTTAAGTAAATTTATAAATTCATATTAAATAATATTAACATATTTTATAAGGGTTGTATTATTAAAAATATATGGGTTGTCATAAAAATGATTAATTTGGAATAAAAAATTGAATCAGATATATCTCAATCCTAAAATAATTTAGGAACATTTTCATAAAGAAAAATTTGAAGCAAAAACACTTATTAAGAATAATATTTTTAAATAGAAATTTTAGAGAGTAAAATGAATATTTATCAATATTTAAGACTAAAAAGTAATGTAAGATGACGAAAGTATATGAATATAATATTTAGGGTGAAAAAATATCACCATTTAGGTTAGAATGATGTAATCTATTGAAAAACCTACTCTATTACCTTAAAGAGAAGATTTATTATTTGAAAAAGTGGAAAAGGAGTAGTCATGGATAAATCCATGAATTAATAACTCAACCACATTGAAAATAATAACACAAGGAATATAATAGATAGAATGGTTGGGTAGAGTATACTCATAAACAAATGGGAGTTTAGAAAAAAGCATAATGATTATGGAAAATTAGTCAAAAAAATGAAATCATTATTTACAATAAATATGTTTATGTTTAATTCATTGATGTAGCAGAAAAAACTATTCTAATGGTAATAAATGAATTAATTATTATTTTATGAAAAATTATAGTTGAAATAAAAATTTAATATCTTATAAATATATATGAATTTTTTTTCTTAAATAGTGTTCTCAAAGAATAAGTATATATTTAAAAATAAGATGGGTTTTAGTTAGATGATAATGAGATTATTTTACATGAAGAATGATATTTGATAAAATAAAAACCTTGAGATTTTTATGCTAGACTCGATTATTTTATTATTAAATTGAAATTTAAAAAATGTTGGGGATTAAAATATTTATATTATAAGAATTTGAGAAGAAAATTACATCACATTTTTTATATAGAAGATACTATATTTTGTGGTAACAAAGATCTATCATTTTAAATTCATGAAAATATTACAAAAGATTAATTTGATATATCAACAATTAGTTAAATCCCAAATATGATTAGACTATTTGAAAATCATCAATATGAGTACACATTAATCTCACAAATAAAGTATGTTAATGAAATTTTTATAAAATTAAAATACAAGATATAAAGAAAACATACACACCCAATATTGTACAGAAAAACATAGTGGAATTAATTTTTTATATAAGGGGTATTTAATTATTCATACAAGAATTATTTAATTTTTTTTATACTTAACAACAACCTTTTCTAATATAGTATATGAAGAAAGATTAACTACATGATTTTAGTGTCACCTAAGATAATAACACCTCATGGTAGTTAAGTTAATATTGAGATATGTTAATAAAACTAATAACTAGGGTTTGAAGTGTTCATAAGTGTTTAAGAAATATATAATTGAATAAATTGATGTTAATTAGGAAGTATATGGGTTTTATAGAAAATAAAACAAATGAGGGATGTTTTTTATATTCAAGATAATTACAAATGTTAGTTGTGAAATATGTATGAAATTACATCAATAAGTATTATGTAATCAAAATATATGCAAGACATAAAACATGGCCATGAATAATTTTCATAAAATACTTTTTAAAAGATCTAATCTATTTTGACTCAAATATAAATGCTATTTTTTTGTTAAAACAATTTTTTTAATGATATTACTAAAAATTTAGGTCAATATTCAAGGAATAAAAATAATGAAATTATACATAATAATTATTACCCGAAGTGGTTAACACTCAATATAGTGATTAACTTCCAAATATCATTAAAACCCACTAAAATAATATCTTTTGAGAACCATAGTTTGAAATATGGTATTAAAATATATCCTTCAACATAAGGATACTATGAAATTAATCCTCTGAAAATTTGATCTCTATTATCTAAAATTTAGATATAAATTTTATCATGTTAATTAAGAGATACAATCTATGATGATTATATAATAAAGTTTAATGAATATCTATGTGAATGTGAAACTTGTTGAGAAAATAATATATGTTTAGAATTTTAAGAAAAAATATAAACATGTCTCAAATATGTTTTTTTTCATATCTTTCTATGAAAAATATTTTACTCTAGATGGAATAGGAAATATTATAGAGATATAATATCCTTAATGGATCTACCCTTGATAAATAACTATATTCATACCCTTTGAATTGATAATTAGAGTGTGAGAATTATTCTGGGTCAGTAGTAACTTGAGTTTCAAGAGGGGAATGAAGTGTGAGGGGAGCATTTTTTGGATTTGTTAGAGGGGAATCCATTTTATATAACTCTTGATGTTTGTGAGAGTTTGAGATTAGAAAGGGTATTGGTGTTTTAACAGAGAATAATTTTATTATATTATATTTATTAGATTGAGATAACATGGTTTCAAAAAGTTCAATAATTATTTGATTAAATCTTAATACAAGTTGAATTTAACATTAAAAATTATTTATCATGTTTCATTTTGAATGGATATTTGATAAAAAAATACAAATGGGTAGACAGTAAAAAATAGTGAACAATTTATAATTCAAGTGTTTTTTTTCAATATACATATTTAGCTATCAAGAATTTTGTTATATAGAATTTTATATCCTAAAGAAGTACTAATTTTTTTTAGTTTTTATAGATAAAATTTGATAATTTATACAGATGTGTAAAACTAAAACGAATTGTTATAAGGGTTTTTCTGAATAAGGTAAAGATATATATGTAGGTTTTTAGTTCTCATCATGATTCATAACATTTATTTAATGTTACAGATAATCACATATATCATATTGGGAGGATGAGTAATATAGCGATCCAACTTTTCATACATAACTATTACATCATTTTATGATGAACAACATAAAATTTCTATAAATATAGGATCAATAGTTATAATGTATTAGGAAAATTAGGTTAATATATAACTTTATCTTAATAAAATGTAAACATCTGTTTAAACTCTTATACTTTGTCCTTCTAAGGCTCATGTTCTTCTTACTATATATAGTCACATGAGGGTATATATTAAAGAAATGGTTGAGCTAAAATCTCAATATGAGGATTAATAAGGACATGAAACAATATAAAATGTGTGATAATAATCATCATCATTATGACATGATAATATTATCATCATCATAATAATGAGAGGAAATACAGATTAAGGAAAAAATGTGGCAATTTTTTAGAATTAAACATCATGTCTTAATTATGAACAAATATATCATCATGTACATTCATAACATATGTTCATGATAAAATCACAATCATTGTGAGAAAATATCGATTCATGTTAATGAATATTAGAAATTATATCTTCGTATACATAGCATTACCCAATGCATTAGAGGTATATATAATTTGGATCCCACGCGTAACATAAAACAATTTACGTAATCATGCATTCCACATACATAATATAACAATAATAACCATGAAATAACATGTCTAAAGGAATTGGTTTCATAATAATTTCTTGAATAACACATTCATGAATAAAATTATTGGTTACAAAAATAAAAAATAGGATCAGATTTGGTTTATAAATCATCACTCATGAGGAAAGAAGAAATTACTTTAGATGAATCATGATATGTTTTGGAAAGAAGAGTTATTTTTGAAAATTTTTTATTTTTCATTATATAAAGTATTGAAACATGTATATACATGAATAGATAAGGTAAGAAAAATTAAATTATATATATGTAACCTTAATGGAACATCCATACTAAAAAGTTTTTTGAAAGGGGGAAGACCCAAAGGAAGAGAGTTGGGTTTGAGAATCCCCTTAACATATGTCGAAATTTGTTCTGTATTGACACTTAATATCATAAATAATATGATTATATTCATTAATAAATAAATATATAACCTTTTATACATTAATTTTATTTATTATAAATTTATTGAGTTTATTTATGGCTATTTCAATTAGTTATATAGTTCAATTTTTGTAGTTTTTTGAGTGTTCATTTCATGGTATAGTTGGTTCCCATGAATATATTTATAAGAGTTATAATAAAATTGAATTGAAACACCATAAGTGGAATCAAATGGTATGAATATAATTCTAGAATTTTAATTGGTCCCATATATCATTTTTTTTATATGATAATGATTCATTAGATAAAACATTAATGAATTTTTTTAATTTATTTTGGCTATTTTTACGACCATCACGAACTAACATCATTATATTTAGGATTATTTTTATATATTGGATGGAGTACTTGATTAATGTTAAATTATATATTTTTATAATCTTATTTAATTGTAATACTATTTTTTTACTAGACTTGAAGGTGGTAATGGAAAACTAAAATTCGTTGTCCACAAAGGTGGGGAATCAAAACATCAATGATAATGTTATCATTTTTTAGAATAAAACTATAATAGAAGAGGTTTAATGATGTGTATTTAATTAAGAAAATAAAATTTAATTATATATATATGATACTAGAGATTTCATTCCACTTTGGATAGGGTATATTGGGATATGATAAGAAAATAAAATAAATTAAAAGAGAATGAAAAAGGATTTTATCTCTTTAATGTTGTCTCCTTGAGAACCTAATTGAGGTAGTTGGGTTTGGTATTTTGTTGAGACTAGTAACTATTATACCTGAGGAATATGATTAGAAAGGTAATTTCAAATAATTTATAATAACTACAAGTATTAAAATGTGTGGGCAGAATTGGTGGTGAGGTGTGGTATTTATAGGGGAGGAGAGAGAGCAGTTTTTGATTATTTTATTTATTTGTTTATTATTTTTGGATAAAGATAATCAATAGTGTTGCTTACAGCGAAAATATAAATTAAATGGTTTAATATAGTTCGAACCAATGTGTTATTATATCATAAATTATAGAAAGATTCGTGTATTGGGATTAAAATGCTAAATATCGTATTTGACAATTCACCAAAATTTCAACTATTTTAGAAAATCCCAAAAAAACTCACCCTAGAAATTTTTCTATGTGTAGAATTAAAAAATAGACAACATTTTATTTTATTAAGATTCTAAATTTGAGAAATTTATTTTTTAAATAAAATCATAATTTATTTTAAAAATAATGATTTTATTATTATAACTTATTTTATAACACTTTGTAAAATTATTTAAGGTCTCATAAAATTTATTTATAATTAGAATAAAAAAAATTTAAATATATAGATATATTTTATGAAAATAAATTTAGTTTTAATTAATTATAATAATTATAAAATTATAAATAAACATTTATGTTTTACAAAAATGACAACACATAGTTTATAATTTTTTATTAAAATATATTTATGTATACTATGATATAATTATATCATATTTAAATTTATAATATGCCTAAATTATAATTATTCTTTCATATGTGAGCCTAATATTATATTGGATAGGTTACTATTCCAAATTTCTATAATACCATTCCATCTGTAATGTTACTATTCCATCAATATATTTTTCTTAATTTCTATAAATACATCTTATTTCATTCTTAATTAATGACAATAATGTTTTTATTTGGTTTTGTATGTGAAATTTGTGTTTTTTCCTATATAAAATAATTATAGGAAGGAAAATTCTGATGATAAAATTTTGGGTTGTTACATTCTCCCTCCCTTTAAAATTCATCCCCTAAAATTTCATTTTACAAACTATCGTGAAAATAGGTGAGGGTATTTCCCCTTCTTTGCTTCCTCTAGTTCTCATGTTTCCTTTTAATCATTAATGTTCCTCTGCAAAACTTTAACAAGGTGATTCCTATTATTACATAATAATTTTTCTCTATGGTCCAAGATCTTCATTGACTTCTCATCATATGATAGGTCATTATCCAATTGTACCACATCCGAATTCAGTACATGTAAGGGTTTAGATATGTACTTCCTCTGATGAGTTACATGGAACACCTCCTGAACTTGAGCCATATTTATTAGAAGTGCTAGCTGATATGATATTTCTTTTTATGTGAAAAAGGATCTCAATGGGGGAAATGTACCATGGGATAATCTATCCTTTCATTACAATCCGCATGCCTCTCTTCTATTGTGATATTCAAAGGAAGACTTCGTAACCAACATCGAATTCCAAGTCCCTTCGATGGTTGTCATTATAGATATTTTTCTAACTATGAGAATATTTGATTATTTGTTGGATTACTTGACCCTTATTTTTCATCTCTTTCTCAAGATTAGCTCCAATTATATTTAATTAACAAACTTTATCCTACCATGTTGGAGTTTAACATCACTTCCCATACATAGATTCATATGGAGCCATCTGAATACAATAGTGGAAAGTATTATGGTATGAGAACTCAGCCAACGGATGATTCTGATCACACCCCCTTTGAACTCCATTGAGCAGGCCCTTAGTATCTCCTTAGGCATCTTAAGATTCCTTTTATATTATCCATCATTTTGGGGTTGACAGGTGATGTTGATATATAATTCATCACTAAAATCATGTTTAATATTTCTATAAAATATAGATGTGAACCTTTTATTATAATAAGATATGATGGAAATTGTAACCCCATATATCCACAATACATATTTCACATATATCTTGGAAGGTTTTTAATCCAATAAATCTTTCCAGATAGTTATATAGTGGGATGTATTGGTGATTTGATCCACCAAAACCCATATTGCATTGTTTCCTCTAGTTGTATTTAGGAGACCAGTGAAAAATTCAATAGTGATGTACTCACAATTTCATATAGGTATAATAAATGGTTTCATCATCTCATTGGACATCTGTCTTTCATCTTTAACTTGATAAGATACCATACATGTTGAGATATTCTCTAAAATATTCATCTTTATGTTGTCTGACATGAAGTGTTCTCAAAGTTCATGGTACATATTTGTAATTCTTGGATGGATGGATAAATATGGGACATGTGAATTTTCTAATATCTCGTTTTTTATCTCAGGTCATGAAGGAAAAAAATTCCTTGTTCCTACCATAATCACACAAATTATTCAATATGGGACTCTTTTCGAATCCCTTACATTACCTATTTTACATTATTTTGTAGCTCAAGATCATCCCTTTTCAACTTCTTAATATTATCTTAGATATATGGTTCAAAAATCATTTGGGAAGGTAGGATGTATTCCCCACCATTTTGATTTAAAAATATACCATTTTCATCTCCATGAATATATGTTATTTCTCAATTTGTATCATGTATAGAGTATTAGGTTCTTTTCTGGTGAGAGCATTAGTGACATTGTCCTCCTTTCCCAGATGATAATGAATCAAGAAATTTTCATCCTTGACTAGTTCTAACAAACTTTTTTGATGAATTTTGACCTCCTTATACGTTAATATATACTTTATAATCTTTTTATCAATATATATTTCACACTTATTACCATAGAGATAGTTCTACCATATTTTTCAGGAAACATATCATCCACTATCTCTGTATCATGCATCAGGTAGTTTTTCTCATGCATTATCACCTTATGTGAGGTATAGTCTATCAATTTCATATTTTACATGAGTAAAAAACCTAAAACATACTTTAAATCCTCAATCTATAACACAAAAACATCAACACTTGTTGTTTGTGTGAGTACTAGTTCAATCATTCGCCTCTTCTTGTGATCACTAATTATTTCCTCACATTTTTCAATTCAGACATAAATTACCCATTTCTATGTTAACTTAGTTAACGAGATAGACAATCATGAGAAATTTCTCACAAAATTTCAGTCGTATTCATCTATGAAAATAAAACTATGGACTTCTCTGACACTAGTGGGTGAAGTCCATTAATCAGTTACATTTTTTATGGTTCCATAGAAATTTCGTCACTTGTGATCACATGTCCCAAGAATGTAACCTTTCGCATTTAAAAATTCACACTTTATAGAAATGTAATAAAATTTATCCTTTCTTAATGTCACCAACAGAATCTATAGATGTTCTTTATCTTCCTCCTTTATCTTGTTGTAGATGAGAATATCGTTGATAAACACTACCACAAATTTTTCAAGGTAGTCTCTAAAGAATCTATTAATCAAATTCATGAATATATATGAGTAATTAATAAGTATAAATGGAATCCCTAGGAACATATAATGCCCACACATTATACTGAAACAACTCTTATAAATATCTCCCTTCTTTACCATCAATTGATGAAGTACAAAATAAAGATCCACCTTTGATAAGTAATAATATCCTCATAATTGATTGAAGAATTCATAAATCCTTGGATGAGGATACTTTTTCATTATAATGATCTTGTTGAGATCCTGATAATATTTACAAAACCATAATGATCTATAATTTTTCTTTAAAATGATCAGTAGTTCACCCTAAGGTGATGCACTATGACATATGAACCCTTTTCTCATGTTATGTTGCAGTGGATTATTTACCTCCTCTAGTTTTATTGGGTTCATCCTAGAGTGGAATTTTGATATATGAGTGGCTCCGGGTATAATATCATTTCAGAACTCTACCTCATGATATGTGCGAATTTTAGGTAACTCTTCTTGAAATACATCACTTTATTCTCAAATAATGGTCATTCCCTCTAGGTTGATACAATAATTTGACTCAATCATTACAAAGAGGTATGCTTCTCCAAAGATCATCAGCACCCACACCATTGATGGATTTCTTAAAGGAGATTCATGGACAAAAGGTCATTTTTAAAAGAGCGTGTGATTGTTCGAAATATAAAAATATATTTCATTTTCCATATATTTGATGTGTTCTCTATATAACGAGAGTCGATCCATTCCCAATATTGCATAAAATTATACCAATGTAAGTATTATGTGATTCACTTGAAGATTATTACCACATATATTAACAAGTGAATATTCCAATACTTGGGTTGCAATTATTGCACCACTAGGTGTTTTTATGGATATCTCTAATTCAAGGTATCGAGGATTAAATTTAATAGTTATAGTGAACTTTCAGGATATAAAATAATGTGTATAACTAGAATCAAATGAGATGGTTTCATTCTTGAGTGAATATAAAGTTTATATTGTGAGACTTCATTTTGTTTCTCCAAATCAGTAGTAGTGATGGAATAATATTTCACATAGTCCATTGGATTTGATGGAAACTACCACTGGTTAACCTAAAGGACAAGCGGTTTAGTGCACTAGATTTCACTATTCCCATTGCTCCCTACAGTTGAAACATTAAACCATGCATTGATCCCTCTATGAGATTGTTATTTTAATAATAAAAAATCACCGTTATCTTTGTTTATAAGTCAATTTATTAAATTATTAATTTTTCTCTAAATGTGTTTATATATGTTTAACAATGTATACAAATGTATATCTATGATTACTTATGGTTTACTATTGACCTGGAAGTGTTCTGGATTGAACAGACACTTTGTGAGAATTTCATGTTTTTGACTCACCGTTAGTTATTTTCTTGAGTCAGTGTTAGTTAAAGGAATGATAACGGTCGCACCGATGACAACAGTCGCACCAATGAGAATGGTCGCATCGATGAGAACAGTATCACCAATGAGAATGGTCGCACTGATGACAACAGTCGCACCGATGAGAACGGTCGCACCGATGAGAACGGTCGCACCGATGAGAACGATAGCACCAATGAGAACGGTCGCACCGATGACAACGGTCACACCAATGAGAACGGTCGCACCAATGAAAACGGTCATACCAATGAGAATAGTCGGACTGATACCGATGCTGATCAAATGACCTACCGATACCGATGCTGATCAAATGACCTACCCATACCGATTCTGATCAAATGACCTACCGATACCGATTCTGATCAAATGACCTACCGATATTGATGCTGATCAAATAACCTAGCAATACTGATGCTGATCAAATGACCTACCGATACCTATGCTGATCAAATGACCTACCGATATGGATGCTGATAAAATGAACTACCGATACCGATGGGGATCAAATGACCTACCGATACAGATACTGATCAAATGACATATGGTTACTAATGCATATTCAAGTGACCTACCGACATCAGGACTCACCGACAGTCATAAAACTGTTTGAATTTATTTTAACTCTTATTTAATTCCAACAGTAATATTTTCTTAATTTAATGCACTGGATATTAATTAATGTTGATGGTTAGATTTCCGGGAACCGTACCTTGTACCAGTCAAAAAGCAATCACCCTTTTTTCCAGATCTCAAGGAATAAAAAGGAAGATCTATCTGTACTGATAAAAGAGATGAGACGACACAAATAATAAACAGAGAAAGGAATTGAATCATAAGAAGACGAAGGCGCACATGTGTATGAATAATCACAAAACAAAAAAGAAGAACATGAAGAAAACCTGTATAAGATAGAGAGCTTCAAGAAGATCATTTACCTGGAACAAACACAGAATCCAAGTTGTTGTGCCTAATGAACATCGTATGCACAATGATGAATAACTATAGGTGAAAAGAACAATGACACTCTATTTTTTTCATCCTCACCATAAAGGACATGAATTCCATATAAAACTTCCAAACGAGTCCAGAGAACATTTGCAATCACTCAGTGCATTTTAAACTCCTTATCCATTTATTTTCTCTGTAGTAATCTTTTGTTTAACTCTTTGAGTAGTTTGTGTGAATCTTTCTATTTAGACACACACTGACTCCTGAGCTGAACTGGAGGATACTAAATCCTCACACCAAACTCTTTACACCTTATTGTATTCCACTGTGAATTGTGGAAGAGGTAATGTGTGACCTGGACATCCTGTGTGCTATTGTTTAGTTTTCCCACAAAGAACTGTGGAAGAGGTCTGCATACCTAAACAGTCTGAGTACTGTTGTAAAACCCTCGATCTAGGTTATGGATCATAGTTTATACAAACTGTTTCAGATGACTAAGTCTCGGCTTGAGACTGAACCTATTTTTTAAAAATTGTTATTCTTTTTCTTCTTGTTAAAACCTATTTTGAATATTCTGCTGCTAAGTACTTTAATATCAAATCATTCTTAAAGTAACTCTGATAGTTAAACTAGGAAGTGTTTGTATTTACTGTAAATCATTAGGTTTTTTTCAAAAGCTGATCAAATATTCAGATTAGATTAACTGAGAAATAATCAATATTTTTAGAACCTAACTTAAACTTTGTTTTATTACAAATTTACTACAGTTTAGCTTGTTGTTTCTATTTGGGGGATTTTAAATATAAATATTTTTAACAGAAATTTTAATTGGAACTCATTTCACCCCCTCTTGAGTATCCACTCCGACCGACATTTGGTATCAGAGGTAGTTTTTATAAAGGATTTTAAAACACTCTGTTTTTAACTATGATTTTAGTTGTATCTTAAAGATCTGATTTTTTTTTAGTTCTAAATTTTATCTCTTTAAATATATTTTCTAAAATATACTTATGGATAATATATTAGAAGGTGATGCTACCAACATGAAACCTTTCTTTAATGGTGTTAATTATGCCCAATGGAAACTGAAAATGAAAATTCATTTAAGAAGTATGGGTTTTGATATCTGAACTACTATAGAGACTCAGTATAAGATCCCAGAAACTGAAAGAACTACTTGGGATGAACCTACTAAAATATATTAAAATAATAATTGTAATGCATTGAATGCCTTGTATTGTGATTTAGGTGATGAAGAATTTAATCGAATATCTGCGTGTAAAACTACCTATAAAATTTGGGATAATATTACTTGTTTCTCATGAGGAAACAACCAATGTTAAATAAATGTGATGAATACCTACACTATTAAATATGAAAACATTGAAATGAATCCTAATAAACCTATTTCTGACATGTATCTCAGGTTCAATGAAATTGTAAATACAATGAGCTCACTTGGAAAAGTTGTTCCTCCAAAAGAGAAAATAATGAGAATACTAAGATGTTTTCCTGACAGATGGAGAGGCACATCAGTTTCAATTATAGAATCTTGTGACATTGGTGCTCTACCTTTCAAGGAACTTATTAGTATGATAATGATGTATGAATAAGGACTGAAAGTAAACAAGGAAGCAGATGATGAACCAAGAAAGAAATCAGTATCCTTCAACACCTCTACTTCAAAACCTAAGGACAAAGGGAATCTTCAAATTGAAAGTGATAGATCAAGCTGTGAGGAATGTTAATCAGACAGTGATGCTAAAATGGCTCAGATATCTAGACGATTTAAGAAGTTTTATAAGAAGAATAAATTATTCATAAAATCAAATTACAAGGGAAAATATGACAACAATTTTCATTGGAAGAAAGATAGGAAAAGGACTGACAAGGGTAATGACATAGTCTGCTACGCATGAAAAAGGAAAGGACATGTTAAAGATGACTGTCCAAAGTTAAAATTCAAATGTAAATATGACTATAAAGACAGAAAATACAAAAAAGCTATGAAAGCAACCTGGAGTGCTTCAGAAGACAGTTCAAGTGATTCTGATTCCACTCAGGATGAAAAATATCAAAATGATAATATGTGTTTCATGACAAACACATCTAAGGTAAAATTGAATACTCCTACCTTAAATTATTATTATTATAGAGATGACTCTGATTCTAAAAACATGTCTAGTGAAAAGTTATTTTAGTACTATAACATGTTATAAGAAACCTTCAATGAGATAAAAGATAATTATAAGTCATTAAAGAAACAATATTCCTTGTTTAGTACTGTACTATCTGCATTAGAAGTAGAAAAGGAAAAGAATGCTCAACTATTAAAGGAAAATACTAAACTAAAACTATCTAATGAGAAACTCAAGAAGGATCTAGAAAAATTCAAAAATAGAATGAATACTCTAACTTAAATTCTTGGAAAACAAGTTGCACCAAAGTATACTACTGGTTTTGGATACCAACCCTGATATAGACAGATTGCAAAAAATTAATTTATTTATAAATCTAGATAGTATGTTTCCAGTTCCAATTCTGGAAATTCCTATGCCTCAACTAGCTATTCACATGGTTATAGATCAAAAAAAGTTTATCTGTGAAAATATTTTGAATCTATTGATTGTATGAGATCCATCAGACAAATCTAGGTACCAAAATCATTTTCTAGTTAAAATTTTTTTGTAGGAGACTTTCTTGAAGAGTTCCTATAAGAAGACATGGTACATGGACAGTGGATTTTCAAGACATATGATAGAATAATTTTCATGTTTTAATAGATTAATCATGGTTGATGGAGGACATGTCACTTTTGGTGATAATTCTAATGGAAAATCATTAGCTTAGTCCGGATTGGTAACACTAATTCAATTTTAATTTCTAATGTTTTATTTGTTGATGGATTAAAATACAATATGTTGATCATTTCTTGGTTGTGTGATTATGGTTTTAATGTTAAATTTTAAAATTATTCTTGAAATTTTTTTGATTCTAAAAATGTTTTGGTATTTTTTTCCTTAAGAAATGAAACTTTTTATGCTGTAGATTTGAATTCTTTAGCTAAGCAGAATATTACTTGTTAAAATGATTTGTATAAGGTGTCTTGGCTTTGGCACAGAAGATTTGGACACTAAAATATACACTCACTTAGAAAACTGACTCGGAAGAACTTAGATAGAGACCTACCTAAACATGAATTCACAGTTGACAAAGTCTGCACTTCCTATCAAAAGGGAAAGCAACATAAAGTTTCATTCAAATTAAAGAAATAAGTTTCAACTTCTCAACCTCTCGAGTTGGTTCACATGGATTTTTTTGGAGCTTCTAGAGTTTCTAGTTTAAATGGGAAGCACTATGTCTATGTCTTCATAGATGACTCTTCTAGATACAATTGGGTATACTTTCTTGCTCACAAATGTGAAGATTCTTCTTATTTTATTAAATAATCCATGTTTGTAGAAAACCTAAGTGGACTTAAGATTAAGACCTTGAGAAGTGATCATGGTCGTGAGTTTGAAAATCATGATTTTCCATCATACTGCTCACAAAATGGATATAATAACAATTTCTCTGCCCCTAGGACACCTCAAGTGAATGGTTTAGTAGAAATAAGGAATAGAACTCTTCAGGAAATTGCAAGAACTATGCTCAATGAATTTGATTTACCTGTTCATTTTTTGGGCTAAAGCTATCAATACAACTTGTTATATTATAAATAGAGTCTTGATTAGACCTGTTCTAAAAAATACCCCTTATGAACTATGGAATAAAATGAATCCTAAAGTTATTTACTTCAAAGTTTTTGGTTTCATAGTCTTTATTCTCAACACTAAGTATAATCTTGATAAATTTTCATCAAAGAGTGATGAAGGAATTTTTTTAGGATATTTAATTACTAGAAAAGCCTATAGATTTTTTAATAAGAGAACCAAATGTGTGGAAGAATCTATTCACATCAAATTTGATGAAACTGATCCACATGAACCTAAGACCCCTCTTGAAAATATGGAAGAATATTTTTCAATTCCAAATCTTAATGACAAAAACAGTGACCCTATTGTCAAGACAACAAGTTCTGGATGTATAGTAGAACCTGATTCTGATGAACCTGAACCTAGAGAAGAACCTGAAATTTCTAGTCCTACCATTACTAGGTCAACTAGATTTCTAAAGAATCATTTGTTAGATGCTGTTGTTGGTCATCTTGATAGAGGGGCACAGACTAGAGCTTCTCTAAGAAATCAGGTTGAACATGAAGCCTTTCTTTCATAGCTAGAACCTAAAAATATCAATGATGAAATCAATGATGAATTTTGGGTAATGGCTATGCAAGAAGAGTTAAATAAATTTGAATGAAAGAAGGTATGAGAATTAGTATAAATAACTAAGGACACTTTGAACATAGGTACTAAATGGGTTTTTAGAAATACAGTTGATGATTCTGGAAATATAGTTAGAAAAAAAGATAGATTAGTTAAAAAAGGTTACAATCATGAAGAAGGAATAGGCTATGAAAGAAACATTTCACCTGTAGCTAGATTAGAATCCATTAAGATTCTACTTGTCTATGCTGCTCATCTGAATTTCAAGTTATATCAAATGGATGTTAAAAGTTCTTTTCTAAATTGTTTTATAATTGAAGATGTTTTTTTTGAAAAACCACCTAGATTTACTAATACTAATTTTTCAAATCAATTTTTTAAGATATATACAACTTTATATGGTTTAAAACAAGCACCATGATCTTGGTATGATAGACTTAGTAGTTTTATTATTACAAAAGGTTTTTCTAAAGAGATTTCTGATCTAACTCTCTTTATTAAAAGAATTTCCAAAGATGTTTTGATAGTACAAATCTATGTTGATGATATTATTTTTGGATCTTCTAAAAATGCTTTGTGTATTGACTTTTCAAAGAGTATGAAAAATGATTTTGAATTGAGTTTAATGGGAGAACTCAATTATTTTATTAGTTTCAAAAAATTTCAAGAGAAAGACGGTATTATTTTAAATCAAAGAAAATATACAAAGGACTTTTTAAAACGTTTTGGTTTGGATAGTAAAAAGGGAAATGACACACCTATGAATACCACCTATAAGATGGATGATGATGAAACTGGGAAACCAATTGATCAAACAAATTATAGAGGTATGATAGGAAGTCTTCTTTATCTTAATTCTACTAAACTTAGATATTATGTTTAGTGTATGCATGTGTGTAATATTTCAAGATAATCCTAAACAATCTCATTTACTTGCTGTTAAAAGGATTTTAAAATATCATAAACATACTACTAACCTAGGATTGTTTTATCTAATAGAACAATCCAATGAATTAAAGAGTTATTCATATGCTAACTTTTCTGGTTTCAAGTTAGATAGGAAGAGAACATCTAGAACATGTCATCTTTGGGGAAAGACCTTGGTATCTTGGTGTAGTTAAAATAATAATTCTGTTGCATTGTCTACTACTCAAGCAGAATACATTACTGCTGGTAGTTATTGTGCATAGATTTTGTGGATGAAACACACTGTGTTATACTATAGATATCAATTTATACATTTGTCTATAAATTGTGATAACACTAGTGCAATTAACATCTCCAAGAATCATGTGTCTCACTCTAAGACCAAACACATTGACGTTATAAATCACTTCTTGAGATATCATTATCAAAATGGTGATATTTCTCTAGAATTTATTGACTATGAACATCAATTAGCTGATATTTTCACCAAACCCTTAAGCTTAGAAAGGTTAGACATTATTAAACTTGAGTTAGTTATGATCGATCTGTGAAAATGATCTTTGAAATCGATCAGTGAAACCAATCTGTGAAACTGATCAGTGAAACCGATCTATGAAACCGATTAGTGAAATCATTCTATGAAACTGATCAGTGAAACTGATCTGTGAAACTAATCAGTGAAACCGATCAGTGAAACTGATCACTGAAACCAATCAGTGAAACCGATCTGTGAAACTGATCTATGAAACTGATTTATGAAACCGATCTATGAAACCGATCTTTACAACAGTTTGAATTATACAGAATATGAAACTGTTAGTGTGTGTCAAAATGAAATTGTTTTACTTAATCATTTTTAGTGTTTATTATTGTAACCCTAGATGATAAAATTTATGTTGCGTGACTATTTATTTCTCTAAAAACTGTTGACCTTCCATCGCCTACTGAACTCTACTTTTTTCTAAATCCCGAACCTTTTTGAACCCTTCCAACGTCTCAAACATCTCAAATCTCCAAATGGAAAATCAAAAGTGATAAAGAAAAGAATATGAAGGTTTGCATCCTTTTAAATGCCATCATGGAGAATCTAGAAGAACTACTCAAAGGTCAGTGAACCCAGAGTTGGAAACTCGGGTGGTCACCGCAGAAAAGGAAGTGTGTTCCCAATGGGTGTTATCCAGTAAGTTTGAACTTTTAAAATTATTGAAGATGCAAGGATGTAAATATTGGTTCAGTGATAATAACCGAGCCTACTACCCAAATATTGTGCATGATTTTTATCTAAACGTAACTATTGTATTGGATGGAGGAGAAGCTGTGAGATTTTCTTCAGTGAACAAAGGGAAGAAGATAACTTTTTCATCGAAGCAATGGGCTGAATGTTTGGGAGTACCACATAATGGTAGATATGTGGATTACACAGGTAACATCCCTCCTAACATTGGATATTTTTCTTATGAGCTTGCTCTGGAGATGTTGACAGGAAATTATGAATCCAGAAGAATAACAGCTGTTGAGTTATATGGAGAAAGTAGAATCTTTTTTACATTTATTCTGCACCAAATATTTCCCATAAAATGTGATTTTGCTGTTGTAAAGTATCAAGATGTTTTCTTGTTATTTTTATTGATGAATGGTGAGAATATCAACTAATGTAGATATATTAATGTTCATATTGCTGAGACAGTAAATCCATCCAAGAAGGATACAACCTTGTTCTATTCTAAGAAAATATCTGACGTACTAAAGTTTTGGGGATGTGTTGAAGATGGAGATGAGTGTACCTCATCTAGTAGTAGATTTTTTATTAATAAAGATATCTGCAAAAGAATGAAAATCAACTGGAATCCATGGAAGACGGAATGGGTTTCTAGTGAAGATATTTTGTATGACTCCTTTAATCCTTCTGAGAATTATAAAATACCAAAGAGGATGAGATATCCCGGTTTAAAACCTAATGAAGAAGTTGTTTATTCTGATGAGGAATAAGATATAGACGCTCCTAAGGACACTGAAGAGTCTAGAAAGAAGAAAACATGGGAAGCTGATAATGATAATGATATGGATACTGAAAAGGATCATGACTCACCTTCTGACGACTGGAGTGATCCTGATACAGTAAGTCTTAAGAATAGAAGAATGGGATTTGGACCATCTAGTCCACCTCTTAAGTTACCTAAGTCAGAACCCCTTCTAGGTGATGAAGAAGAAGCTGATACTGAAGTATCAAATTCTAAGCAGTATGAATCCAGTAGCAAAGATAGTACCAATGAAGCCTCAGTCAATAATAATGGACATGACTATGTTTATGATGAGGATAATAGTGATGATGAGGATGATGGTGATGATGATGATGATGGTGATGATGGTGGTGATGATGATGATAGAATTTCTCAACCATCAGATGGTCATAATTTAATCCAAGATGATCCACAACCTAATTTAGATGAGCAGGAAACTGTTCCTGAGGCTGAAAGGACAATGCAGGAAGAGATTGATGTAGATGAGGAAGTTTCCCATGAAAATTATGTAAAAGATAATTTTGTAAAGCCTCATTATACCTCATGTAAAGTTGCATGGTAGGAACACATAGGTTTTGCGGTTCATGGTTTGGATAATTCAGAGGAAGTGGAAGAATAAGTTCATATCACAATGGTAAGCCATCTAGTTAAGGCTAGGCTAGTTGCTGAGAATGTAAAAGTGACAGAAAAAAGACTTTTTCCTTCAGTTTCTTGATCTAATTTGGAAAGATATAAAGATGAGTGGCTCCATGTAGTTAGAGAGACAATGAAAGAGGAATTATCTAATGCTCTTACTCCAGCTCCTGTGAATTTATCTGAGGATTCTATGGATACTTTAACACAAAGACTGGTAAGTATTATTAAATCGAACCTGTGAAATACTGGTGAGATGATTGTCAGGAATATTACCTTTATGAATCAAGCGCTCAAGGATTTGAGCAGTGGATTAGTATATTTGTCAGGTGAATTTATATCTCCCATCATTAGCATGATGTATGTTTTGATAAATTTGATAGAACAGCTGAAGAAATCTCATTTGAGAAAGTTGAAGGCTGAGATAACTCAGATTGTTGCTCAAGCTAGCTCCTCCAAAGTGATCAAGATCACTAGTCATGAGATCAATGCCTTAAAAGATGTTATAAAAGAAGAATTGGAAGCTTTTGGACAGATTCTGGACCTGTAATCATTGAAAAATATAAAAGAAAATAGGGATCATAATCACAAGATGGTGAATCTATATTTGACTGAGGCTACTAAGGCTCAGAAAGAGATCAAAGAAAAAGTGGATCACTATTTTTCTAAAATCTATACCAATCATGAGCAGAACCATCAATTTAAATTCTTGGCTGAAAATTTAAGGCTTCCTCCTGTCACTCAAGATTTTAAGGATCAAGTCCAGCAGTTGAAAGATTTTACTCCCACTCTAGAGAGTTCTAGGCAGAACAAATATGATTTTGAGAAGGCTATGAAATATGGTGGTGAAGTCATTCAGGATTTTATCAATCTGCTCAAGCCATATCTTCATGTGTAAGAAAAGGAAATTTTTCTTCCTACTGCTGAGCCTCTCAGTCCATCCAGTGTTGCTCCTGGTCAGCTATCAGTTTCTCAATCTCTATCTGACATTCGGCCAGTCATTCAGCAGCTGCCTTCTAGAAGATCTTCTTCTCAACTGGAAGTGACCTTAGCACCCACTATGTTACAACCTCGTGTTGTGCTACCTCATCTCTCCATCTGACCAGATCAACCTTCCACCAAACCACCCTCTGGCCAATCCATTCTTCCATATGAAAAAGGGAAAGCTCCTCTTCACCCAACAAAGTAGTTGTGCCTGTCATTTTTTGACAGGGTATCTTTTTTTGCGTTTCTTTTTATTGTACCTTTTTCAGTGATTGTTTCAATAGAACCTTCTTATTTTTTCTATTTCTGCCCTATTTTTTTGATAATCTCAAAGGGGGAAAATGATGACTACTTATACAAATGAATACATAGATAAAAGGGGATTAAATAATATATATACAATGGGGATGAAATGACTACTTATATAAATGGATTCATAGATAAATTTTTTTACATAAAGGGTAGATATCTGTAATCTGATGCTATGTTGATATAATCTCACCTTTTTTATGATCTGATGCATTCTCTGATGAATTGTTTATCTTTGGTCATATATTTTGTTTATATAGGAGGAGCATACTGAATGTTATATCCTCTCTTACCTCTTTATTTATGCCATAGATTTGTGATTATCAAAAATGAGGAGATTGTTGAACCCTCTGTGAGATGGTTATTTTAATAATCAGAAATCACTGTTATATTTGTTCATAAGTCAATTTAGTCAATTATTCGTTGTATTCTAAATGTGTTTATATATGTTTAATCATGTTTACAGATGTTTATCAATGATTATTTATGGTTTATTATTGACCTGGAAGGGTTATGGATTGAACAGACACTTTTTGAGAATTTCATGTTTTTGAATCACTGTTAGTTATTTTCTTGAGTCACCGTTAGTTAAAGGCATGATAACGGTCGTACCGATGACAAAAGTCACACTAATGAGAACTGTCGCACCGATGAGAATGATCGCACCGATGAGAACGATCGCACCGATGACAACAGTCGCACCTATGAGAACGGTCGCACTGATGAGAACAGTCACACTGATGAGAACGGTTGCACCGATGAGAACGGCCGCACCAATGACAACGGTCGCACCGATGACAATGGTCACACCGATGAGAACGATCACACCAATGAGAATAGTTGGACCGATAACGATTCTGATCAAATGACCTACCGATACTGATGCTGATCAAATGACCAACTGATACAGATGCTGATCAAATGACATACCGATATCGATGCTGATAAAATGACCTACCGATACGGATGCTGATCAAATCACCTACTGATACCGATACTGATGAAATGAACTACTAATGCCGATGCAAATTCAAGTGAACTACTGACTTCATGACTCACCGATAGTCCTGAAAACTGTTTGAATTTACATTAACTCTTATTTAATTCCAACGGTCATATTTTTTTAATTTAATGCACCGGATATTAATTAATATTGATGGTTGGATGTTAGGTAATCGTACCTAGTACCAGTCAAAAAGCAATAAATATTTTTTCCAAATCTCAAGGAATAATACGGAATATCTATCTGCACTGATAAAAGAGATGAGACAACACAAAGAATAAACATAGACATGAAGTGAATCATAAGAAGACGAAGGCGCACGTGTGTATGAAAAACCACGAAAAAAAAAGAAGAACTCAAAGAACAACTTTTAAAGATAAAGAGCTTCAAGAAGATCATTTACCTGGAACAAATACAGAAGCTAAGTTGTTGTGCCTACTAAACATCATATGTACAAAGCTGAATAACTGTAGTTGAGAAGAACAAAGACACTCTATGTTGTGTCATCCTCACCAGAAAGGACTCGAATACCATCTGCAACATTCAAACGAGTCCAGAGCATATCTTCAATCACTCAGAGCATTCTAAACTCCTTATCCATTTATTTTCTCTATAGTGAACTTTTGTTTAACTTTTTGAGAACTATGTTTGCATCTGTCTATTTAGACACACACTGACTCCTGAGCTGAACTGGAGGATACTATATCCTCACACAAAACTCTTTACACCTTATTGTATTCCACTGTGAATTGTGAAAGTGGTCAAGTGCGACCTGGACAGCATGTGTGATGTTGTTTAGTTTTCCCACAAAGAACTGTGGAAGAGGTCTGCGTACCTGAATAGTCTAAGTATTGTTGTACAACCCTCGATCTAGGGTGTGGATCATAGTTTATACAAACTGTTTGAGAGGACTAAGTCTCAGGTTGAGACTGAACCTCTTTTTTTACAATTTTTTTGCTTTTTATCCTTGTTAAAACCTTTTTTGAATATTCTGTTGCTAGGTACTTTAATATAAAATCTTTCTTAAAGTATCTCTGATAGAGAAACTAGCATGTTTTTGTATTTACTGTAAATAATTAAGTTAGTTTCAAAAGCTGACCTATTCTTCAGATTAGATTAACTGAGAACTAATCCATCTTTTGAGAACCAAACTGAACCTTTGCTAAATTAAAAATTTACTACAGTTCAACTTTTTGTTTCTATTTGGGGGATTTTAAATATAAATCTTTTTAACAAAAATTTTAATTAGAACTCTATTCACCCCCCCCCCTCTTGAGTATCCACTCTGACCAACACCATGGTTGGTTCTCTCTATTCCTCCATCACATTGGCCAGATTCTTAATGTCACATTAACATTAATTAGCATGGTGGCATTCTCTCCAACAGTTGAATCATTTCTATGCCCCTTTAAGGTAGTTCCTATGATGCTTATTCCAAAAAAAATTGACACGTTGGGGGTTGGTTCCCTTTCCCCTTTTTGCATTCTATCATCTAGCTTAAAACTCCATTATTCTCTTTTTATACCAATAATCAAGGGAATATTCTCTAAACTCTATCATGACTTTAAGGGATCATCAGATCACTTCTTCAAAACTCTCAATGTCTCAGATATCTAGATCCCTTCAATGGTGTGATTTTAAACAACTAAATAATATATCTATTTTTCTATCATTATTTATAACCAAACTTGAGTTATACCTAGAAACCCTTGTCATGTTTTATTTTTAATTTTGTGATTGATTAACATTCATTTTTCTTCAACTCTATAAATTATCTTTCCATCTCCGTACAAAGATTCAGAGGGAAATACTTATTAAGAAATATTTTCACAATGTATTCCAACTCCATATCTTCTATTGTATCCTTTGGTTCAATGTTCTTTATCACCACCCACCATTTATTGACCAATATATCTAAATAAAAAATTCATATAGTCACCTTTAATTTTTCAGAATTGTGGAGCACTGAAAATAACTTCTCCATTGAGATAACCCATTGTTATAAAATAAGAGTATTAGAAGATCCACTATATATTGGTGGTAATTTCCAAATATAGGACTCAATGGCTAGTTTCTCCTTCTTGGGAGAAGGAATATTTTCCACCTAGTTTAGATTAGTATTTGTAGCATGATAAAGCAAGGTAATAATCTTCATAAATTTTTGAACTCCACCATCTAAGGCATCGAGGATGTCATTCAGGTAATTTTTGTATTTTCCTTCACATAGGTTTCAATCCTAGTTTATCTTGGTTTCCACTATTTCCTAAAATAGAATTGGTTTTAACAAAATGTAATTCAAAAAAGAATGAATAAATAATTTATTCCTCTAGGAAATTAACTTAAATTCATATATTATGGGAACCCTATATTTATCTTTTTTATAAAATAATGAAATTTGGATATTTATATATGCTTAGTCTTATACTAAGTATTTTCATGAATGTTCTCTAATTCAAATTCCACGATTATCTAAACAATGCACTAATATAAACTCTAGAGAACCTAACTTTCTTACATCACTATTACAACATTTTTAGACAAAAAACAAAAAATAAATACAAATCCAAGATCAAAATGTTTAGTGTCTTCATAAAATTATGCTCATACATAAATTGAATATAAGAAAACATAATCATTTTTTTTTGAATCCACTACTGGAAACCTAGGATAAACCAATGAAAATATCCCAATGGTTTTAAAAAACTATTGGGATAGGTTCCATATACAAACAGTTCAATGAAAACATTGGTATAGGGATGATAATATATGATATTACCAACGGTTCTATGAAACCTTTGGAATATGAGTGTTCAGATCGAGTTTTCACAATAGTTTTATGAAACTATTGGGATTGTTAAAGAGTATACCAATAGTTTTAAAAAACTGTTGGTATATCTCTTCCATTATAATGGTATTTATAAACCATTGGGATAGAAAACCCCAAATACCTAGCATGACCCTCCTGCTTCCAAAATCCAGATCTATCCACATTTTTTCCAAGCAGTGAGCCTCTCTCCACTTTTTTCTCTAGTCATGAGCCTCCATCTTCTAGAAGCAAATCTGTCTGTAGTTTCTCCTAAAAAAGATAACTCTTTGACTTTAAATTCGTAAGAGGTAACTAATTTATATCTTCTTACTCTATTTATTTTGGCTTTTTTCATTCTATTTCGCTGCAATATCGATTTTAGTTTCTTCTTGGGGTTCTTATCCTTAAAGGGGAAATATTTTTGAAATGTTTTAAGTCAATTTACACCTTTTTAACGTGTGTGTTTCCATGAATTTTTTTCATTTTTAGTTAAATGTTTCTTATTTCATTGTAAATTTATTTTTATTGAATGTATAAATATATGTAATGATTTGAAAGAATTTGAAATGGATTTAATGGTGTGTGAATATTTTTATATGATTTCATTTTTTATGGAGTGAAAATTATGTTTTAAAAAATAAATTGATTTAATGTGAGGTGTTGAACTTGACATGATTTAAAAGGTTTTTTCTATTGAATTAGAAAATTTTGATTGAAATAAGTGTGTGGTTTTCCCCTTGATATAATGAATTAATTGAAATATAAAAATTGGTTTGATGGAAAATGAATGCATTGAGAAAGGATAATGATTTGAAAGATGAATATTCTTATTTTTGTTGGTGGAATTAAAATTAATTAAAATTTTATGTGTGATTTATATCAGTTTGTGAAGAATTTTGGAAGTAATATTTTATAAAAATTAAAAGCACTTGGGATTCTAAACCACATTTTAGAATTAATTACCTATTTGAAACATTGTTTTTAAATTTTTGGTTTTGAAATAACATGTTAATTATTTTATTGAGTTTTTTACCCACTATGTGTGTTTTTTGGGACTACATGGTGTTTGTTGCTCACCTAGTGTGGTAATATGCTTCTATACACCATATATAGAAAGGATATGTTGGATTATTCATTTGGAAGGTGTTACAAGTGAGTTAGAGTAATTTATTATGTCTTGTTAATACTTTCTTACTTATTCATCATCATCACTTCTTTATTGGTCATTGGAACCTTAGTACTAAGAATGAGTTTTATATTTATAGTTCTCTAGAGGGTTCAATTGACACTAGTGGAATGCCAATAATTCTATGAACTAGTGTATGGTAGGGTTTGTCATTAAAATGAGGCTTGTGTAGGCCAATTGGTTGACTTTTGGAATTGGCATAAAATATGTCAACAATTGATTAATTAGAGGAAACTACTGTATAAATAGATGTGTCTCACATTTGGGATCCCATTGTAGATCCCATGAAATGTTATATGAATGAATGAGACACACCTATATCAAACAATGAAATATATAGTGGATAAGAAATAATAACTATAACTAAAACTATTAAACGTCCCTCTCTATTAGAATAAATATCTTGATCTACCACATATAAGTTCCCTAAAATAATCCATGATGCCCCACATGCTCAAGATTCACTCGATTCACCAATCGTTTAAGAGTTTTCTCCTCTTTCTTAGTTCCTCCACCTTTACCATATCCTAAAATTGTTATGTTCATCTGAGAATCATTTTCAACAAATTTCATTAGCTGACGTGTTTTTCCAGACTACAAACAGTTCTAGGGAAAAACTAAACAGTCCAGGAAATAGTATCCTTTTCTCCCATAGTTATACCACCTAGAAGATTGATTCCCCATTGAGGGACTCAAAGAACCATTGATATTCTTTTAATAATGACTACTAACCTATAATAAATCATCATACTTCATTTTATTTTCCCAAAATAATAAACAAGAGTAAATTTGGAGGAAACACCCAATTATCTACTAAAAGTTGGAAGAATAAATGTAGTTCTTTCATCCTCATGTACCTTCTCTATCTGCATTTCCCTTTAAATAACTACAATTTAGGCCATTAGATCAAATTTCACTACTTGGATGATCTATATTAGATAAAGGATGATTTCAAACATCCTATCCTTTTGCACCTCATCATAATAATAAAGAGTGTAAAAGAAATGAACTTAGTGAATCATGTTGAATACAAATGCGCTGACTTCATCTCCAATATAACCTCCATGAATAGCTGAGCATTATCCATTATTAGAAAATTAAGGAAGAAAATATCAAATAAAAATGTAATTGAAGGTCACCCATTTTATCCCTTCATGTTTACCACCCTAAATCGTAATGTCCTCCGGCCGTCCATCTTTACCATGAATAATAAATGTCAAAATACTATGATTTATAATTTCTATTCTCTCTAAAATTTCGATAAACCTATTTTCCTTTCATATACAACCCTCTATATTCTAGGGGAATTTGATGACCGGAATGTTTGGGGTATATTGGAGCAGTGTTTCTTGAGTATAATAATCCATTTCCATCTCACACCTGTAGGATTTTCCACCCTAAACATGTACATAGAAAAAAGTGACCCAATAAGATTTATTCTAATGCTTGAGTGGTTAGAGAAAATAAAGGATAATTCTTATCAACATCCACTTATACAATAGCTGGTGTGACTGTGACTTATAATTGTATAAAAGCTCCCTATTATACTCCCCTAACCCACTACATCAGACCACTATGATGATTCATTTTATGAAATTAAAGTCCAATACATAGATAAATCCAACATCTATAAAAAATTATTATTATAATAGATCACATGTACAAAAAATGGGTTAAAACAAGGTTCAACTGAAAAGGTTAGATTGGACTTCTTGATGTAAGTTCCTAATCTTACTCTATGGAATAGTTCCTGAATTTGGAGCTAGTATACATTGATAAAAATTTCCAAGAAATCTACGCAACATATTATTTTACAACCTGAAATGAATCACATTGTCCTATTTATAATTCCACATGACCTTATGCATGTCTCCCCTTATGCCAAATGTTACTAACCTTTAGTGAGGGACTAATGTATAACTATAAGAATAATATACTCTCAATTAGAGTAAACAATAATAGTCAAATAACCATGCATATGAATAGAATAAAATCTGAGTAAGAAGAAAACCAATAATAAACCAATTGTATGAATGAAAGCGGAAAAAACACACTCAATTGTCACATATTGAAAAGCATACTCATTTATAATGAAGATGATAATGTACAAAATGGAATAAAAAATAAAACTACCAGGGCCTCTAATCCCACTCTAATCCACAGATCATCCCGTTCTCCAGACACATAAAAATATATCCCACTAGATAAAGAAACAAAGGCCTCTACTAAACCAGTAACTGAAAAAGGGAGGGGTGATCAGATTCCCAAGTGACATGGACACCTGATAAGGGTGTGAGTACAACTCCGGATGACACCACCCATATGTTAGTGAAATATTTTAACATTTATTAAAAATGATGGTCCCAAGTACACTCATCTAATGACCTCATAAACCTCTAGTTTATCACTTGATCATTGATCGCCATCCCAATACTCCATTTTGGGAAACTCAAACACTGAAAACATTAAGCTAATTTATAGTCCTAAAAACTAACTATTTAGAAAAATGTGGTTCAATATTACCTAGTAAATTCCAACCAGTAATGATTTAGGATATTACAATCAAACAAAAAGGTTCTTACCTCCCTTGAGATGTTTTGGTGTGACATGAATCATGACTCCTGATCAGCCTCTTTAATACTATTAAAAAGTTATCTATAGTCCATGATGGAATAAAAATTTAATACCTCAGACTCTTTTTATTTAATAAATTTCCATCACACTTTCCTGTATGACTCCAATCATGAATACCAAAAGATGATCCAAAATCTCACTGTCACAAATATTTGATACCACAATCACTTGAATTGTTCAAATACGCACACCATAGTGTCCTAAACTGATTCCACTCAAAGAATCATGTATCCTACAACCATATTAATCATTATATGAGAAATGATTCTATAAATATAGTGGAATTTAAAATTCTATTTAGTTCTATTTCACACAATCAATGAATAAAAAATGTGAATTTTCAAAATCCAAACCTCATTCATAGTTTTAAGATGATCCAATGAGTCACTACAAATAAATCTGTAACACTACCGGTTTGAAGTATATATCCTTTTTATGCCATTTTATGTGTTTAAAGTTCTTGGGATGAGTTTGGAAGAGGTTAAGAAGGTTTTGAATGGTTTTGAATAATTTTGGAGGCTTTTCTAAGGGCGCATAGCTTGAGCATGGTTGGGGAAAACCGTGTGGGTTCTCGAGGTAACCATTTAGGGGGAGACAGTGGGTTTCAAACCATCTACATAGGGTTTTCCAACCCATGTGAGATAACCATGCGGGACCCCTCCTCTTGAGTTTGTGGCGTGCATATGGTTAGCGCATGGTTTTCGAAACCGTGCGGGCTAACCGTGCGACCACTAAAAGAAGGGATCTTTAAATCCATGTTCACTCAGGCTTGGCTTATTTCACTGCAAACTCTCTCCCACTCAAGCCTCACTTGGGATTATTGATAATCAAGGTTTTGAGGGGCTCTCCCATTCTTTTAGTAAGTGTTTTGAAGGATGTTTTAAGGTGGTTTTAGGGTGGTTTTCCCTGGGTAAGTCCCTCCTCTTGGTTAATTCTTTGTTTTTCTCTAGATATATTTTTCTCCCTTTCTTGGTTTTCTAGATCTAGATCTATTTAATATATATATTGGGTTTTTTATCCCAAAGAGATGTTTTCAGGGATTTTTTATGATAGGGAAGATGATCTAAAGCGGTTTCGGTAGTGCTTTCACAGGATTTGTGGTGCGATTGCACATGAGTTGAATTTGTTGAAAACTTAAAGGTAGGTGGATTCTCTCTTGACTCCACTTGGTTATAACTAGTGGTTGAGGTTGAAATTAAATTTATTTACCTAGAATTATTTCTAATAATGATGTGATAATCTTATTGTAAATCCATGTGGTGATGATTTGGGGGATTTTGGGGAAAATGTTTTATTGTTGCAAAAAGGGGCTTTATTGTGTGATTTTAAAATGTTTATTTTAAAATTTTTAGTTGTTGATTATGAAAAAATGTTTATGAAAGATGTTTTTATATAAATATATTGTTTTATTGAAATGCGGTTTGGAATAGAAAATGATTTAAGGGTGGTTTCAATAAATGGGTGATTTATTGAAGTGGTTTGGCATGTGTTGTGGTTTTTGTGGGTTATATGCTTAGTTGTGGATTTTTGAAATTTTGTGTGAAAGTGGATGGGAAGTCTCGCTATAAAAGGTGATGGATAGTGGTTGGAAGAACCACCATTAAGAATAATGGTCGGGAATCACCACTAGTTGATAATGGGTTGAACGGGATGGGCAGAAGTCCCATCGTAATGGTTTCTTTATTGTGTGTTGCTTTAAAAATATGGAATTTGTTGTGCTAATGCATGATAGGGATATGGATTATGGAATGGTTGTGGATTTCATTTTTCTGTCAATACTTGGTAAGGGAATGTTTGGCATGTTGTAAGTTTTTTCACTATTTAATGTTTATTATAAACTATTTTATATAAATGTGCTGATGGTTTTATCTTAGTGGCGTGTGTAGGGAATTCATTTGGGAAAAACCTACCGAGTATTTGTACACACCCCCTATATTGGAACATTGGTACTTTTTTAGATGTTGTGTTTTGGGACATAGGTAAGATTAAATCATCTCATTTCACTAGTAGTTTGGAATGATTCTTTGGTGATGTTGTGGTGATTGGAGCATGGAGCTTCGTATGGAGCTATAGATGGTTTTCATGTTTTGTTGGAGTCTTTTTGTAGTCTTCTTCTTGGTACTCTTATTTTTTCTTGATTTTATTTGGAATGTGGGATTTTTAGGGATTAAATTATTTTATTTTGGTAATTTATGAGTTTGTTATTTTTGTAGGCATGCATTATATAGTTGTTGATTGTGAAATTTTTGGTTTGTTGGATGAATTTTAAGGGAAAATCATTCCCCAATTTTTTCTTATAGCCCTTGGGATTTATTTCAAACCTTTATAACCTTGGGAATGTCGTTTAAGTCTATGTAGAATTCCTCCTCTCTCTAAATCCATTGATATGTGGAGGGATGTTAGATGTACTATCAGTTTTTTTAGTCCTTGTATTTCAAGCGAGAATAGTTGTTACGGTCCTTTGGTGTTGATTGTTGGTATTGGTGTCGACATTCGGTCATGGTATATTCTCTAAGTCACAATGGTAGAAATGCGTAGGATTTCTAGAACATAGAATATATGTAATAAAAGTATGTACCTAACCCATTTATGGTGAACTTAATGTTAATAGGGAGTTGGGTACATAAGTCTTTGGAGACACTTATTGGCATTGGAAATCTCATTGTCCTTAGTGTAGCCAATGAGATGAGCATGGAATGCTTGGTATAAATTGATTCCCACTAGGATTCATATTTCATTAGAGTATAATGATCTATTGTGTGTCATGAATGTGCGGATATTGGAAAATATGAATTGTGTTTCAAAATGGAATGGTTTGAAACATGGAAACTAGTTGTATTTTAAAAATGGCTTGATTTTCAAAACATGGTAGATTTTTCAAAATAGGTCAATATGGGAAATACATACTTTTGGAAATCCAGGTTTGGATTGTTATTTTGTAATGTAATTTGATAATTGTATACTCAGTCTTGTTAAGGGAGTTGGACTTATGGTTGTTTTGTGTTGATAGAAATGTCACCGTGTAGGCGTTGTAGAGACCAACCAGAGGAAGCTGCTGAAAATGTGGTTGCACCTGATCCTCAGGTGAACCAGCAGTTAGTGAAGAGTATAGTGAAAGACTTCCAAGATGTGGAAAGTGGGAATAAATAGGATGAATGAAGTCATGTGTATCATGTGGTTCAGTTTCAAAGGTAGAATCCGCCCATGTTTATTGGTGATTCGGAGCCCAAAAGGGTTGAAGTGTGGATGAAAAGAATGAATAAGATATTTGACTTCTTAGGAACAGTGACCGAGTTTAAAGTGAATCTATCCACGATATGTTGGATGATCTCTCCCTTCAGTGGTGGGAGTCGGCGGTCTAATCCAGGACAGACCAAAGTGTGACATGGGTGGGTTTTAAGGAATTTTTTAGTATAAAATTCAACCTCAAACGTTCAGAATTCAACGTACAATAGATTTCTTTAGTTTGAATCAAGAGAACATGTCAGTAATCTAATATGCACCTAATTTTATGAACATAGTGTTGTTTTCACCAAATTTAGAAGGTAGTACATTATTGAAGGAATGAATTTTTTAAGTTGGATTGATGCCGAAAATTCATTCAAAGATAGAGGTCCTATGTATAGTTGATTACACAAAAATGTTCAATAGAGATACAGTGGATAAGCGAGACCTTTTGTGGGATACAAGCGGGGGAATTATGTTAGTACCCAGGTGAAATAGTGGCAACTCAAATGCTGGGTTCAAGTGGAAGAGGGAAACTTATTTCCATGATGTGAGTAAGACAAAGAATCTGATGGAAATATTGATGAATCTTCCTCCAAATCCTCAGAGTAAGCATTGATGTTTCAATATGGTTCTACAAGCCACATCAAGCCAGATTTCATGAAATAACCTTGATCATGTCATAATTGTAAGAAGATGGGACATATTCAGCATTACTGTCAGAATTGTTTGAAGTTGTGTGTCCTCAACACTCTTTAGGGGTCGTAGGGGTCTAATTCCTTGATGGGATGGGGGCAGAAGCATACCCATCTTCAATAGAGTAAATTAATTCATGGTGATTTGAGGAACATCATGAATACTCGGTAGGGTAATAAATAGTAGAGCATGGAAAGTAAATAGTTTTTTGGAGCTGAGCAGGCGGTGATGGATGATCAGTCAAGACCATCCATTGTGCAAGGTACGGTTCTTTTAAATTCAACATTTATGCAATATTTATTTGATACTGGTTCTTCGTATTATTTTATTACTTATCGCGTCATTGATATTATGAGTTTACACATGAAATTGATGTCTTTTGTTTTGAAACTACAAAATCCTTTAGGTCAATGGGAGTTTTGGGACATCCTATGTAAAGCGTGTTGTCTAGTTTTGGCCAACATTGAATTTATGTGGGATATCTTAGTTCTTGAGATATATTAATATGATATAATCTTGGGAATTGATTGGTTTGAGACTTTTAAGGACCACATCGATTGGTATGCGAGAATGGTGAGTTTTACGATGGAGGATGATATTGAATATCTCTTTATAGGGGAGAAGAATGAAAATATGGGTGCACCATATTTGATAGCACAAACTATTGGCACAATATCGTATCAGTTAGAGGCTTTGTCTTTGGAATTGGTGGAAGGTGTTGAGAAGATTTTTCTTCCTGCGATTTTGGATCAGTTTATGGGTGTATTTACCAAATAATTAGTAGGGTTTCCACCCATGCGAGAAGTGGAGTTTATAGTCGATCTCCTTTCGGGGATTATTCTTATCACACTTCCATCTTACCGAATGGTACCAGAAGAATTAATGGAATTAAAGGTGTAGTCGGAAGGGTTAGAAAAAAATGGTTTCCTCTAGCCTAGAACGTCTTTGTGAGAAGCTCTGGTCATGTTTGTTAAAAAGGTGGATGGAAACTTTCAACTCTGTGTTGATTATCGTGGACATAATTAGGTTATGATAAGGAACTAATATCTAGTTCCATGCCTAGATTATTTGTTTGACTAGTTTAGGGGATCTCAGTGGTCCTCCAATATTGAATTGAGGTTAGGATATCATCAATTACAGGGGTGGAAGGAGGATATTCCAAAAATAGCATTCAAAAGTAGATATAGCCATTAAGAGTATGTGGTTATGCCCTTTGGTCTATAGAATGCACTATTTGTGTTCATTGAATTGATGAATAAGATATTTTAGAGATATCTAGATTCTTTTGTGATGGTATTTTTGGATTATATACTGGTGTATTCCAGGAGAAGGGTAGAGCATGAGAAACACTTGTTGATCCTATTGTGGATCCCGAGGGACCATCAGTTGTATACAAAATTGTCAAAGGGTGACTTTTGGATACAGGTGGTCTATTTCCTTTTCCATGTTATTTCTGAGAAGGGTGTTTCATTTGATTCGAAAAAGATAGAGGTTGTTACTTCATGAAAACCTCCAAATAATGTTTTCAAGATACTGAGCTTCCTTGGTCTAGCTGGGTTTTATCGATGTTTTCTTTGTGATTTCTCGCAATTGGGTTCTCCAAAGATAGCTTTAACAATGAATAATATACCATTTTAATGGGATGATCAGTGTCAAAAATGCTTGGAAGATAAAAAGGTTCACCTTATATCAACACCAATCATGGTTTTTACTAGACTAGGGAAAGGGTATGTGGTGTATTTTGACACATTGAGATCATTTTTGGGTTGTTTTCTCATGGAGGGTGATCATGTGGTTGCATATGGATCACGGAAACCGAGGTTTCAAGAGAAGAACTACACAACACATGATTTGGAGTTGGCAGTAGTGGTTTATGATTTAAAATTTTGGAACCATTATATCTTCGGTGAAAAATTTACAGTTTTTACATATCACAAAAGATTAAGGAATTTTTTATCATAATGATATTTAAATTGGAGGAAAATGAGATGGATAAAATATCTCATGATGTTTTATTTAGAATTAATGAACACACTGAATAAGGGGAATTCGGTGGCAGATGCATTAAGTATAAAATATTATGCTCGGGTGGTAATGCAGGCATTGGATTAGTAGTAGTTGATGTTGGTCATAGATGACATGTAGTTGGAATGTGAGGACCAGGGTGGAAGAGCGATCTTCATTCTATTTCAATGGTTCCTGACTTAACTGATTTGGTTAAGAAGGCATAGGCATCTGATTCTGGATGTGTGGCGATGAGGTTGAAACTCAATGGTGGGGGGACCATGAAGGTCAAGGAACTGATTGGTAATTCAATCTTATGTTTTCGGAATCAGATGGGGGTACCAGTGTCTTTTCGGGAGGAAAACTTCTGGGTTTATCATCATTCCAGGTGGGATGTTCATCCTGAAATTCAGAAAATATTCCCGGTGTTGAAAGTGCAGTTTTGGTGGGCTGGTATGAAAAAGGGTGTGGTCGGGTTTGTTTCAAGATGATTGACTTTCCGGTAATACAAAGCAAGGCATCAGTATCCCGTAAGCATGTTTCAGTATTTACCTATCCTAGTGAGGAAATGGGAGTAGATAGCAATGTATTTTTTTATAGGTCTTCCGATAATGGTCAGGAAACACGGTGCCATATGGGTGATTGTGGATTGGCTCACAAAGCTGACCCATTTCATTCGTATTTTGAATACCATATGTTAGAGGATTTGTCAAATATCTATATTTGGGAGGTGGTAAAGAGGCGTGGTGTTTCTATTTCAATTGTATCAGATAGAGATCCGAGGATCAAATCTCATTTTTAGAAATCTTGGTAGTAAGTCCTTGGGACACAGTAGACTATGAGCATTGCGTATCATCCGCAAACAGATGTCCTACTTGAGAGGACGATACAGACATTGTAGGATATGATAAGGTCTTATGTGATGGACTTTGGTTTCTTATGGGATAAACACTTACCATTGGTGCAGTTCTCCTATAATAATAATTATTAGGATTTAATACATAAGACTCATTTGGGGAATTATATGGGCATCTCTGTTTTTCTCCACTATGTTGGGTGGAAATGGGTAATACATCGATGATTGGACAAATCATTGTCCAAGAGACTTCAAAGAAGATCAAGTTGATCAGAAAGATGATGGAGACTACTCAAAGTCATCAGAAATAGTATGCAGACCATTGTTGATGAACGTTGTCATTCGAGGTGGGTGATCATGTGTTATTGAGATTCTCTCATAGGTTGCAACATCATCAGGTTGGGAAGAAGGATAAGTTATCTATGATATATATTGGGCCTTTTGAGATACTTGAGTAGATTGGAGAGGTGCATTATCATTTGGGATTGCAACTATGGTTTAGTGTGGTGAACAAGGGGTTTCATGTGTCCGAGTTTAAAAAGTATCAGTGGGATTGTGACCAAGTGATTTTTTGGGATCATGTTGAGCTAGAACCAGATGCTTCCTTGGTACACATTCCATTGTAGATTTTGGATAGGAAAGAGAAAGTCATTCATGGTAAAACAATCAGTTTAGTTTGTTTTTTTTGGAATCATGGTCAGATTCATGAGGTGACTTGGGAGTGGGAGAATGACATGGCTGAGCAAAGGCCTGATCACTTTCGATAACAAAATGGTTCTCTACATTACATGGAAAGAAATTAAAATAGTGGGGAGAATGTATCACCCCCTGGTTTGAGGTATGTATCCTTTTATGTTTTTTTGTTATTAATGTGCTTATTATGAGTTAGGAAGAGGATACAAGAGTTTGGAATGATATTGAATATGTTTGGAGGATTTTCTGAGGGCGCACGGTTTGAGAACGGTTGGGGAAAACCATGAGGGTTCTCCAGGTTATCGTGTAGGGGGAGAAAATGGGAATCATATGGTCTTCAAACGGTTTTCCAAATCGTGCAAGGAAACCATACTGGACCCCTCTTCTTATGGTAGTGTCGTGTGCATGGTTAGCGCCCGGTTTTCCAAATCGTGTGGTCTAACTGTGAAGCCACGTAAAGAATAAATAATTAAGTATGGGTTTACTCGGGCTTAACCTATTTCACTCCAAATTCTCTCCCACTCGATCCCCTCTTGGGATTTTCAGTTTTCAATAGTTGGAGGGGTTCTCCCACTCTTTTTGGAAGAATTATGAAGGGGTTTCAAGGTGGTTTGAGGGTGGTTTATCTATGGTATGTCCCTCGCCTTGGTTTATTCTTGGTTTTTCTCTATATTTACTCATCTCCCCTTCAAGTGTTTTTAGTTCGGTATCTTTTTCATGTAGATCAAGGTTTGTTTATCCAAAATTGATGCTTTCATGGATTTTTAATGATATGTAAGAGGATCTAGATTGGTTTCGGTGGTACATTCGCAGGATTTGTGGTGTGATTGCGTGTGGGTTGAATTTACCAAGACCGTAATGGTAGGTGGCTTCTCTCTGGACTCCACTTGGTAAGAACTAATGGTTTTGGTTGTAATTGATTTTTTTCCTTGTAGTTATTTGTGATAATGATGTGAAAATCTTGTTGGAAATCCGCGTGGTGATGTTTGGGGGGGGGGGGTTTCGGAGGAAATGGTTTATTGTTTTGAAAAAGGGGATTTGTTTTGAGATTTTAAAATGTTTATTTTAAAATAATTCTTGGATGATTATGAAAAATGTTTTTTGAAAAATGTATTTTAATAAATTTGATTTTTTATTGAAATGCGATTTGGAATGGAAAATTATTTAAGGGTTATTTAATAAATGAATGATTTATTGATGTGATTTGGCAAGTGTTGTTGCCTTTGTGGGTTATATGCTTGGTTGTGTCCTGTTGAAATGTTGTGTGAATATGGACAAGAAGTCTCACTATAAAAGGTGATGGATAGTGGTCAGAAGAACCACCATTATGGATAGTGGTCAGGAAGAACTACTAGTTGAGAATTGGGTAAATAGGATGGGTGGAAGTCCCCCCATAATGGTTTCTTTTTTGTGAGTATTTGAAAAGATGGAATTTTTGTGCTAATTCATGATGGGGATATGTATTATGGCATGGCTGTGGCTTTCCATTGTTGTCATGGCTTGGTATTTGTATGTTTGGCATGATGTAATTGTTTTCACAATTTAATATTTAATATTTACTTTTTTATATAAATGTGCTAACAGTTTTATCCTAGTGTATTATGTAGAAAAGTTATTTGGGGATAACCTATTGAGTATTTGTACTCACCCACTACTTTATCACTTTGGTGCTTTTTCATATGTTGAGTTTTAGGACACATCTAAGAGTAAATAATCTCATTTTTCTAGCAGTTAATGAGGATACATTGGTGATGTTGGGGTGCTTGGAGCATGGAGCTTGGTGTGGAGATATAGAGAGTATCCTAGTTTTTTTGGAGTCTTTTTGTTGTCTTCCACTTGGTACTCTAATTTTGTCTTGGTTATATATAGGAATGTGGGATTATTATGGATTAGTTGGATATATTTTGGTAATGTATGGGTTTGTTTGTTTTGTCAAAATGCATCATATAGTTTTTGATATTGTATTGTATGGTTGGTTGGCTGAATCTTAAAGGAAAATCATTACACAATTTATTCTCGAATCCCTCAACATTTCTTTCCAGACATTGGCTCCTTGGGAATGTCCCTTAAGGCCAAGTAGAATTCTTCCGCTCTCTAAAGCCAATGAGATGAGTCAAGATGTTACAAAATGAAACATGAATAATGTGAACTTCCTTGAAAGGAAATAGATTATTATTACACAACTTAGTCATACATGATATATTGATCTCGATTCAGTTACAACCCGCATTAATTACGTTCATAAAAAATAGAAATTATTTCACATACCAATTCAAAACATAATATATAGGATATGTATGGAAGAGATAGAGCCCATAATCATAGGTTGAGAGTTCCTAGGGTGTTGGGTATTTTAAGGTGTTTTTGTTTCTGTTTCAGTTGGATTATGTATATTGTCTCTGTGAATTTTTTTTTAATTTTTTATATTGTATTGTGGGAAAAATTTTATTTTGAATTATTTATTTTCATGTGTTTTATAATCATTATATTTTGTCATTGAATGTTGTCTTTGATGTATTTTTCAAGTGTTGAATTCTGTATGTTGAGAGGGGACGCAGGTTGTTATAGAATTCTATACATTACAAATCATGGGAAAGAGGGAAGGTTGTTGTAGAATTTTGGAGCACTATATACTAATGGTTCATAACCCATTGGTATAGATCTAGAAAAATTTATCTAAACCAATGGTTTAGTTTAACCATTGGTAAAACACTATACCAACAGTTTCTAAACCGTTTCTATATATTTACAACATTAAGTATACCAATGGTTTTTAGAAAACTGTTGGTAAACCTATATACTAACTATTTATAAACCATTGGTATAGGTACTAAATTTAATATTTTCTAACTGTTAATAATCAATGGTAATTCTATATTGAAATATTTTTCTTTAAACCATAGATAATTTGTATTTTTTTATTTCTCTATTCAAACAGTTACTATATAACCATTGGTATAAGGCTATCCCCATGCCTAATCACCCAACGGTTTGGAAAACCATTGGTATAACATATACCAATAGTTTTCCATCATATCCATATGGTTTTAAACTATTGGGATATACTTTATTTCTAACAATTAACTTATACTATATCATTCTAAATATTATGTTCTTCTTAGTACATGTAGTCACCTGAGGATATACCTCAAAAAATGTGTGTTCTAAAAGACCAATAAAATAATTAATAAAGACATGAATCAATATAACATTGGTGATCATAAAACAAATCTTCATAATATAAGAATAGGATCATAATAATAATTATGAGAGTAAACATGGATAAAGATATATAATGTTACAATTCATAATAATGAAACATCATTTTGTAGTTTCCAAATACCACACATAGTTGAAAATAAAGATAGAATCATTTTCATGCATAAAATATGTGAATAATAAAAACATTTCCACATTGAAAAATGATATCATCATTTCCAAGAATATTACAAATTTTATTAGGAGATACACAGAATTACCCAATGAATTGACGGGCTATACAATTTTGGTCCCACCCGTAACATTATAACATTTAAATAATAATGCATTCAACATAGAACATATAACAATCATAATAATGATATAACCCATGTAAAGGAATGAGTTTAAAAAGTATTTCATAAATAATTATTTCATGATTACACTTTGGGGTTACCAAAATAAAAATTGAATATCATATTTTGTTTAGAAATAATGACTCTTGATCAAAAAAGAAATAACTCAAGAGGAATTAAGAAGTGTGTATTGGAATGAAGAGTTTATTTGGAAAAGATTTATATTTCTCATCAAATAAATTTTTTAATCATGTATATCCATGAATATAAATGGTACGAATAATAAAATAATATACTAGGAACATTAAAGTAACATTCATATTATAATTTGGTGTCAATGAGGAAAACCCTAAAAGAAAGAGCGTTGGGTTCGAGAACCCCCATTCTTTATGTCTGAATGTGTTCTTCACTACCAAAAAATATCTTAAATAATAAAATAATATTCATTAATTACTAAATATATAACAACTTATACATGTATTTTATTTATTTTAAATTTAAAAAGTTTTTTTATGGCCATTTTTATGACTTATAGAGTTCAATTTTCCCATTTTGAGAGTGTTTGTTTCATTTTCTATTGTTAGTTACCTTGAGTATAATTATAGTATTTATTTTCAAATTGAATTGAAAATAAAGAAGTTTAATGAAATTTTATTAATATAACTAAATAATTTTAAATGGTACCATATATCATTTTATTTTTAGATATGATAATGATTCATTAGATAAAACATTAATTAAAATGTTTACTATATTTGGGATGTTCCATGTCTTTCATGAACAATTATCATTTTCTTTAAAATTGTGTTATTATATGGGTTCCATAACATTATAAAATTTAAAATATTTATATTAAAATCTGATTTATCCTTAATAATTCTTTTATGACTATCCTTGAAGGCGGTAATGAAAAAAACATGTCTTCCATAAAGGAGGTGAATCAACACATTATCGATGGAGTTTTAATTTTTAGAATAAACAGAGAAGATAATAAGTTTTATGATATAAATTTTATTAAAAAAATAAATTATAGTATATATATATGATACTTGATTTATCATCCCACTTTTTATAGGGGAGGTGATGAGAGGATAATTAAAGAAAATAAATTAATAGAAAAAGGAGGATTTTACCTCTTGAATGATGCCTGCTTGAGAAACCCCATAAGGAACTTGGGTTTAGTATTTTATCATAATATAAGCTCATGGACATGGATAAGAGGAATGGTAATGGAATTGGAAGAAATTTAGATAAGAAACAAGGCTTAGAAGGTGTGATGAGAAGAGGTGGTTAGGGGTGGTATTTATATGGGGAGGAGAGGGGTGTTTTAATTATTTTATACATTAGTTTATTATTTTGAATCAAGAAAATAAATATTGTTGATTAGATTGACTAATTATTGTAAATGGATAAGGTGAGTTTGAAACATTGTGTTCTTACATTATAAAATATATAAATATTGATATATTTGTTTTAAAATTTTAAATACCGTAAATTATCGTATATCACTATTTGCTAAAATTTAAACTATCTTAGAAAAATCCCATGAAAATTACTTAAAACCATTTACATAAGTTTATATTTCAAAGGTGGACTCCATTTTAGGAAAATAATTTTCTAGATATGAGAAATTTTATTTTTAATTAAATCATCATTTATTCAAAAAATACATATTTTAATATTATAATCAATTTTATGACACTTTGAAAAATTAATTAACGTGTAATAAAATTTAATTATAATAATAATAGAACAAAATTTTAATTTTTTAATATAATTGATGAAAATATATTTTCATTTAAATCATTTTATTAATTATAAAATTATAAATAAACATTTACGTTTTTCAAAAATATCTAAACCTAATATATCATTTTTGAAACATTTATTTACTTATTAACGGATATAATTAAATTATATTATAATTTATAAGATTCATATGTTTTATTTATACTATCATAGGTGATTTTAATATTCTATAGGCCATATTACTATTCGTAATGATCATATTACTATTCCAATATTCAAGTTACTATTTCATCAGTATAGCTTCCTTAATTTCTATAAATACCATTTATTTCATTCTTAACTTATAAGACTGATGTTTTTATTTGGTTCTTTATATGATGTATGTGTTTTATACTATATAAAATAATTATACTAAGTGAAATTCCAGTGATAAAATTCAGGGTTGTTAGAAGTGAACTAGGAAAGTCTAAATAATTATATTAATTAATATTCTTAATTTGATATTAAGATCCCTTAACCATGTAATATTCAAATAATTTTATAAAAACACATAAATTAAATTATGTGTTATTATGTTTTTTAGGATAATATTGTATTGAAAATAATGGGATTAATTAAAAAAATTGGTAATATTTTTTTTAGTTATTTGAATGAATAAAATCCTAGATATTTAATGAGGTAATAATTTGATATTTATGAGGGATTAATTAGACCGATTTTTAGTATATATAATGTTTTAAAAAAAATCAAAAAAAATATAGTTTAATTTTATATATATATTGGATCAATATGATTGTTAATTTTTAAATGGAAAGGATATAGAGTTCTTTGAAAATATAGAAGAAACCTAGAAGACCTGATTATATATCTAGAAAAGAAACAGTAACTGGTTATAATTGATTATATTAAGTGGAGATGAACATGGATGAATGACTAGTGTTGTTATAAATATATATAATTTTAAAAAGTGAATAATATTGAACTTGGAGATTATCTAGTTTTTTGTTAAATAGTGTTTGGATATTAGGGGATCTACTATAATTTCATTCCCCTAATCTAAATTCAAATTCTAGCAGTGTCAAAACATCTTTAATTGAGTTGTTGAATTCCCTATCTTTTTAGAATTATAATTTCCTAGCCTTTTTTGATATCTTATGAAACCTTAAATTAATTACAAGAATAGGACACTCCAAATTTGATGAGGGGGACATTATCACTCATCCCCAAAATCCTCATAGTTCCTCAAGAGCTTGAGATATTTTTGGCTAGTATAGTGTTCTCCCAATCTTTGATTGAGTTTAATACTATAGTGGAATATCAAAAATGATCTATAGTTGACATGATTGGTTTATATTGAACTACTCATTTAGTTTTTATTCTTTTTTTGAATCATAAAACATATCAGGCACTGTTACTATTTTCTATTTAAAAAATAAATACTTTTTCATGAACCATTTTTAAAGATGACTTTTTCTTATCCTGGGATTTGGAAAAACAATTCTATGAAAAATAGTGATTTCATATTTTTTGATGGTCCTTATATTTTCATAGTATGGTGAATAATACTATGATAGTGTTGTGGGTTAGGATCCTTAGGCCTACCATCCCCCTATGCATCCAATACATTGTTAAAGTGATTGGGAAATATTTTGGACACTTTCTATATAAGGAAATTTATATAATAAAGATAAAATATATAATGGTGGATATGATTTGTGTAATGAAGGGTATCATCGTAATGTTACCTAACTATATTTTTCTTTATGCTGGAAATGAAAAATCCTTATTAAATAATATATTCAATATCAATAAAGTAAGTTTATGTTACCACTACTGTCAGTGAGGGAACACAGATATGATCTACAAGAGATAGGATCCAAAATCTTATATTCCTCCATTATTATTTGTGTGTTTCATCATAGGTTGAGTGATTTACTCTTCCTATATTCATAGAAGCTTAAATTTTACTTTCTTCCATGATTCATGTTCTTAGGTACTCCTTATCCCTGATCATATCATCTCCAACTTGAATTTGAATTGAGAGACCTCTAGTGTTTCCAAATATGATGGGACCTATGTGACTGATTATAATGTTGGATAGCTAGATACATATCTTCTTTCCTATTACCTATATCCTTCCTTACTAAAAAAATTATATCAGCCTCATTATCCCTGGGATTTCAAGATAATTAGTTACTTCATAGATTTTCCTATCGCTTAATGTTGTCCATTTTATCGGTCAGGAGGAATTATTGTTATTAGTGGTCCAAATCCTATAGAAAATTTCCCCTTTTATCCAATACCTTTATCTAAACTAAAATGTTATATTTTACTCCTTGATATTAGGCTTCCAGGATAATTTGTTCCCTTATATATGTCCTATTCTCCGGCTACTATTCCTTTATCTTAGTTAGGGGGCCTCCAGGTCGTAGGTGATCCCTCTTGTACTCCCTTGGATAGTGTTTCTAAAATTCTTTCATATTTGTATTCATCCCTGGATACCTCAGTTACTCCCTTAATGAAGTCCATTTAGGTGTTTTATGTTTCTAACTCTCCTTACAACCCCTCCAGTGTACCCTACATAGGTGTTAAAGGTCTGATCCCATCATGTTTTAGGTGTCATGATTTGGAAAATAATTGGAAGAGTATTTTTCAGAAGAAATCCAAAATCCACGAAGGAAAAAATCAAATATCTATATTAGGTAGACTCATATAAGGATCTAAATACTAATTATTATTTTAAATTTTTCATCTATAATATATAATTCTAGGGGACTTGTATCCATATCTAAACAGGACTAGTTCATAGAAGAATTGTGATCATCGTATCCATACCTTATGGTTATACAAGAACCAAAATTCATCATTGATTGAATAAATGGTATTTGGACCAATATTTTTATTAAATATAATTTGTGTTCTTATGTATGAATCTAATATGTATTGATATTTTTAAAGGAGTATATACAGATAGATATTATCAATGCATCACTATAGTATATCATAATGAATATTCTTATTGTCAATATTGATGAAAGAGAAAACATGTGGAACAGTTTATCATATTTAGATCCCAGAAAAAAAATTAGTTGATAGAATTTGTTTTTTAATCTGATAAATGATTCATTGGAGAAAATTTGGTTGATGTTATTTCAATAAGAAATTCATACAAGACTTAAAAAATGTTATATCTAACCAAAACCCGATTGACCATGAATACTCACGTTTTTAGTACACATGGTTTAATAATAGGAAAAGGTATAGTGTAACCAATAGTCTATTTGGAATATTTTTATCCAACCTCTATTTGATTAACTTATAACAAAAAATCTTGGAGATCAATAAAGCCTACACATTATCAGACTGTTAACTATAGTTGTTATCCCTTTCAATATTTAAACCTAACCCTCCTCACTTATTATTATCCAAATATAATATATAGAATAATTACCTAGTTAAATATATTTATGAATCATGGGACAAACTTATTCAAGAACAACATAGAGTTCTATTTCTGGAAAAGGATTGTAATCTGAGGAATAACAAGCAATGGTGGTTAGGCTAGAAACTTACTCCTATTAGAAGTAACGAAGCATTGGATAGAGGGATACATGAGACTGAAAACGTCCTAAAAGATCAATGTACTAATAACATATTATTATCACTAACTAAAAAAATATCCTATCAAAATGACTATTGTAGTTGGAGTAAATAACAAGAGAATGGTCCCGAAGATTGTTACTCAAAGAGGAGGATAAATGATCATGATTTTATAAGCATGTATCAAATAAAGTATCTTTATGGGAAATATAGTTAATTATGTTGGATATGGTAGTTATTTTAATGACATATATCACATGACCTCTAATAGTGGATAACATCTCTTCTATACTAATAGGAAGACTAGGAACTAATGGTTATCGACGAGAAGAGAATGGTCCCTTATATAGGGTTATTTATTGAACTATAAATAAAATTTCCCTTGTGGTTTTTCATAGTTTGTATTTACTAAAAATATTGGTTGAAAAACATTGGAGGACTCTAGGATTTTTTAGATTCTTGGAATGTTTTTTAGATGGTTTAGGATAGATGGAATTTCATTTATAGAAAATAGTTGAGAGTTTATTAGTTTTTGTAATTATCTTCTCCATGTTCAAAATCTAATTATATATAATAACTTACAGAACTCATGTTAAATTACTATGCATTTGTAAGAAAATTGTTTTACTCATTGGTTTTTAGAAAATTAACAAATTAAATTATCCAATGTGCATAGTAAAATTCATGTATGTGTAGGATATTTGCCACCACATTGGTAAATTCAATAACATGTATGATATTTGAGTTTGTAAAATTTTGAAATGGCATTGATCCCATACAAAATTTTAGAATCATTTTATATTTTATTTTTTGAAAAAATAATCATTCTATATACATATTAAATTTAATTATAAGGATACTTTTTAAAAAATTTAAATGGTAATTCACTAATAAATAACAATATTGCCCAGCACTTTATAGTAAGATTTCATAGACCATACGATATTTTAGAAAGAATATAATATTTCAAATTTTGAAATATTATGTTTCTATAATTAAAATATTATAAATAATTTTATTCTAACAATGATGAAAGTGATATTGAATGGTTAAAAATCATATTTAAAATTTTCATCAATATTATTGATGAGAGATCTAAAAATATATTATCTTTGTGCATATATTTTATAATATTTAAGATGGTGTCATATGAATTTTATTTTTTTATTAGAATATATGTTTTATTAATAAATATTCACTAAAAATCATTGAAATATTTTAGTGCGATGGTTTTTTTTCTAATCTTGAGTTTTAATAATCATTTTCCTCTAATTTAATAGTTATTAATGCTATGATTTTGAGTTCCTTAAATTTTATTTCATGGGTTTTTTTAAGGATTTATTTTCTATTTTTTCTATTGGAGAAAATGTGAATGGGATAGTTTATGAATTCCTATAGAAATTTATAAATTTATTACTTGTGAATTGTTTTATATTTTGATAAAAAAAATTAATGTGTCTGAAATTATTTTTACTGTCTACCTAATTGATAAAATGGGAAATTATGGAAATTTAATATAGAAATATAGTTGATAAAATTTTTTAATATTATAATATCATGGTGAATGATTCTTGTCCTAACTAAAAATGGATTTGAATATAGATTTTGGTGTATGATTCGGTTGTGAGAATGATTGAGAATATAGCGATGAAAATTTAATATTCATAAATTATTTTAATTCTCTAATTTCTTTGAGACTAGAATATAAAGGGAGATTTATGGGAGAGAAGGCGTGATTCAAGAATAATAAAAAAATTTATAAAATTATATATTTTAGATGATAACCTAAAGCTGAATTTCATAAGACATCATTTATATCTATTTGATCTGGTGCTTTTAGTAACTCAAATATTATATTGATAAATGTGTGTATGATCATCATTTTTTTCTACGTTGAGTAATCCAATTCCGTTTCAATTTCTTTGTGGATATAAATGTAAGTACATATCTTTTTTATTTGAAGAAACCATATATTTTAAGTTGTATTTCCTATAATTTCTGGATATAATTTCATTAAAAAATAAATTTGTGCAGTATAATGTGACTCTAGATCTCTATAGTTTGATGTCATACTCATTGAGGACCCTATACCTATAATCCAATATCTAGTTCAAAAATATATACTTTACTTATTTTATTTTATACAAATATTTAATTATATAATCACAATAAAATAATGTGACATTTTAATTCAATAGATGTTTTGGGGTTTCTGTTTTAAGAGAGTTATGAAAAATATTTAACAAAAAGAACACATGTTATTTGTATGAAATGGAATTGTTTCCCACTATAGAATAAAATTATTAATCCATAACAAGCCTTAAACATCTCCCAAAAATTCTACAAACAGTAAACATTTCTAGACACATTATAGGTATTACTTTTCTTCCAAACTTGGGGAAATTAAAACTTTAGAAAGTTGTGAGATCAAACAATCAGTTAGGGTAAGCATAAGAGACAACAATAAAAGATCATAAGTGAGAATAATATTAGAATACATGTTTATTAAAGATATTTAAGAAACATATACCTAGTAAAGCATTAATCATAAATCATGGAATAAATGTTTTCAAAACATAATACAAGAAAAAAAATGTTTCAGAACATTAGATAATAAGATTAAACCATGAAAGTATAACATAATGATGATTATAAGAATAAAATTGTGCCCTTGATATAAAAAATTCTATAATTATATTTTGATAAAACCTAAGAATGTGCAGGATTTAGCATGCGAGAATAACCCAGAATGATCACCCTTTAGTTTTTGAGAATATCCAATAAGGATCATGCTACATTATCTAATGTGATATAAAATATAAATCAATGCATTTTAAGGAGGTAAAGGACCCCACCAATCATAATCAATAAAAACATGTCCAACTTAAATTAAATTAATTAATTATATAAAAAATAACTTATGGAGAGAAAATGGAATTAAAAAAAATTAAAAATAGATTCATATAATGGATTACTAATTAATAAAAAAATAATAATAACATGAAAAACCTATAGAAAACTTATTGATGTCCAATGAAATAAAGTACCTTTAAAGGTGAATACTATTCAATCATGATAATTCATATGTAATTTAAACCAAATAGAAATTTGTATTATTTGGAAGATAAATTAGTTTATAAATCTTCAATGGCAAGGTAAGAAAAAGTTATGGATAGATCAACTACATGATATGAAATCACATTATGTAAACAATCTATAGAAATATGGTGATCAGTATCATTTTAATAATACACTTGATCAAGCATAATATGTATTAATGAAAAATTACTTTGATAAAATACAATTTTTAGAAGTTTTAAAAATCCCACATTGGTATTAATAAATATTAAGGATCATTTTAAATCATTGTAAAAAATTAGTTTTTAAAAAAAGGAGGTAAATATTTTCATTTATAATCAATGAAAAAATAGATGGAATGATTCATATAAAATAACTAAGTTGGTAAAATGATGTGATTTTAAATAAATTTAAATAATATAATCTTTCCATATTTTGATGAAAATGAACATTATTGAAAATTTTTAAAAATTTCATTAAACCGTTTAAAAGAATGAAAATTAGTATAAAATGAACTTAATCAGTTATTTAATCATATATAAGGACACATTCAAGAGTATGCGATGAATATGGAAATGGAAAAAGGGAGGTCCAAAACTAAGAATATGTGATGGGATTTGTTTTAAAATCTCATGATCATAAAAAAGTAATATAACACATGTTTTATAATTATTTATAATTTAATAATTTTTTTGTTTACAGTCCTTAAAGAAAAAATCAACATTGATCTTTCTTTAGTAACTTTTAACAAATAAACATTTTTATCTTAATTAATGAGTTTAATAATAATGATACCATTATATAATAAATAAAATAATTATTTAATTATTTATATCTTATTTTATCATTGATTATGTTCTCATATCCATCCATAATACTAATCTATATCTTGGTTCAATTATGTGGTTAGACCCACACAAACATTAACATGCCTTAATTAATAGATGATTATGATTATCAATGTGTTTTTTTACATAATATATTTTTTATAGAATTATAATGATATTATTTAGTTAAATAAAATGTTTTTAATAATATTTTAAAACATTATAAAAAATATTAATGGAACTAGATGAAAAATGAGATATTTTAAATTGTAATGAAAGTAATTTTGACAACACACTCTTAAAATTTTCATTTCTCTAAGAATTAGATAGAAGTAATTAGGATTATAACTTTAATATTTATGATAATAATTATATTATATATGTAAAAAATTTTCCTCAATTTTTCTTTTATTATTAGTGAATATATGTGGTTTTGGAAAAAAAAGTATGTCATCACTACATAGAGGCAGTAGTACAGAAAACACACAAATATCAATTATATTTTCATTAATATAAATGGGAAAATGTGGTTAATATTTATTACCATAGAATAATAAAATTCATTAGAAAATAAATACTGATTTGATTATATATTAATTATAAAATGAGACTCGGTATGCTAATATTGAATGGAATATAAGTTTGGAAAAATGTGTACACTTATTGAGAACTTTAGATTTTTTCTAGAATACTACTTGTAAATTGAGGTCAAAAGTAAAAATATTATGAAAAGATGCTAAATGATAAGGAATATGGTTTTAATATAAGGATATTGGGTATATTTCTATGTGGAAACCTATTTTTAGAGCAGTCTTGAAGGGGTGGTGAGTGGCCCCTTTTTGAAGTCATGAAATTCACATTTTGGTAAATAATTTAACTTAATGTAAAGAGATAACATGTATCACATGAAAAGTGTCTCAAAAAATTGTAAATAATGGAGTTTAGGAATAGATATCATTTATAGTCTCTCAACCCTTAGTTATAAATTTTTTTATAATATGTTTCAATCCCTTTTCCACTTAATTTATTACTTTTTCTTAATTTAGATTTTACTCTGGCAATTAGTGTTTACATAAGAAACATACTTTTAATTCCTAAAACTGAAATTTTTATTATTTAAAAAATTTGCATACATATTAAAAATAATAAAACCATTATATATTATAACATCTATATGTGTATGAAAAATTAATTTTAACATTAGCACAAATAATGTGTATTAAACTCGTGTTTAGAAAAATTGTATTTTTAATAATAAAATTTGTGTGGATGATTAAATTATTATTTTCATTTATTTTAATGATAACAATTATTTTATTTTAAAATAAATTAAGGTTTATTTTATTTCAATGAAATTCCAAATAGAATTTTACCAAATTAATCTTTAATTAAAATCAAAGAAAAAATATTTTTTATTGGAAAATATTATATAAAATGTTAAACATAAGTTTTTTAAATTCATAATTGCATTTTAAAATTTAAACTTTAAATACTAAAATAATTATATAATAATTAAAAATTTATTATAAGTTTTTAAGTTATACATAATTCCTGATATAGTTATAAATGCAATAATTTTAGTGAAAAAACTTTATTTTCAACTATTCACCTAGAAATAAATTATTTTGGAAAAATCTAAAAAATCACCATAAGCTATATTTGAAATTATAAATTCAAAAATTAATTTTTCTCTATTTAAAATCATAATGTTTAAATATTTAGTTATGATGAAACAAAGTATAATAAAAAACTTTTTTTAATGAGAAATTTCATTTTAAACATCAAGTGTCATTAATCTGATTCCATTTATATGTTTAAATAATTGAATTTTGAAAATTTTTTTTATAAAAATTAATATTAAATATTATTTTAATCATTAACTTTAACAATTTTAATTTATTAAGTTAAAAAATAAAAAAAAGTTTCTTTGAATGGCTTCCTTTTTAAAATATTAAACAAAAAATAATATATAACTATTTTAATTGATTATTATATTATTATTTAATTATAATTAAGTTCTGTATGAAATTAAGTTTTATTACGGTGATTAATTAGTTCAATATTTCTAGTGAACACATTCCTTAGAACATAATATTAATTTAAAAGATCCAAATTATAGTGTCGTTACATTATTCCCCCTTAAATATATATATCCTCAAAATTTTAATTCTTAATTACAGAGGATATTAGGCGAGGGTGTTCCTAACATATTCATCAATCAGCATATAACTTATGATATATCATCTATCTTCATCTCTTAGGCTATATCATTTTATCCATATTTTGTTGTACGACATTAATAATTCATGTAATCATATACCCAAGTATATATATACCCTAAGGATATATTATACAAAACATACCTATCCAAATCCCATTTAAATCCCAAATATATTAAACTATAATCAGATAAAAAATCCTTTCAAAACATAAAATTATCATTAACCCTCAAATAGTATTAATCTACAGGTTATAAAATGACACACTAACCAATATATACCCCAATCTAAATAATCTGATGAACTTCACAAAAAATGTGGTTAATAAATTGAAAATACCAAAGTTCCCAAAACTTTCTAGATAACCTTTTCAAAATAAATCAATCCTTTATTACATCAACAAAAAAGAATATAATGAACCAAAGATTTATTAATGAAAAAATCATACATTATTTAATATTTATCACAAAAAATAGAATACTTTCATGATAATTGAAACTATTTAATATATGTGTCCAAATGATTAAAGAAATATTAATGATGAAAAATCCTTATATGTTTCAAATAATCCTAATTTTTTTAATATACCATAGTATTCTTGATAAATTTCACTGAATGATAAAATTTTTTAAATGTATCATGATTTAATTTCTATTATTGTATCAACCACACAACTAAAGGTAAGAATAAAAAAATCATTTTGTTCATAAAAATTGGAATATACTAATATTCTTGAATAATTTATTTTTATACCTTATCAGCTATAAGAAATAGTTGTTTCTCGATAAAACCATTAGCATCCTATAACCCACACTCCTGGATCTAGTGCTAAAAACAATAACTTTACATTTTTATATTTGATACCGATTAAGGTGACCTAAGTTTTTTCATTCAAGCCTTATAAAATCAAAAGTAAATGTTGGATAAATTACATTCTCAAGGACCTTATAGGTTTATATTATTATAGAATTAATACAGTCTCATATATAAATAATACCCATGTATTTGAATGAAAATATCTCGCATATAAACCATATTTTATTAGTTCACATTAATTCATATTCACCATAAATATGAAATCCATTCTACATATAATTCATTCAACATAACTATTTATAACCTGGGGAAATAAAATATAATAATGGTGATCTCAAGTGCTCAATAAGTGTAAAAATATGTATTAACAATTGAATATTATATGTGAATATAATAAGATCCTAATGGTATGATTAAATAATTAATGTTCATGAGTATAATATAAGAATATCCAGAATTATCATTACATGGATCATTAAATGTGAAAAAATGGAATAAAGATTTCACAAAAGTAAGAGTCATCAGAATAAATAATCACAAGTTATGTGATATAAATCTTAATCATAAGAAACATTATAAACCCATATAATGTATAACAAAATCATGATGGTATCTTGAAACATTATCACCTTATAACACATATATAACCCTTATAGAACCCTTATAAATTGAAAAAACATATGACTTACTTCCATACCCAATGCATTGGTGTTCTATATAGGGTAACTTATCATACAAGGTATATCAGGATAACTCATCGCTACCTAGGTTCACCCATCATATGAAAATGTCTAAAAACTATAAATAATGTATATAAAGAATTTATTATATCATAAATCCTTGAAACAACATTTATTATTTTAAGAAAATTATTAACTTATGGAAAAAAATGGGTTCCATAATAATATCTTTCAAACATGATTAATTAATGTAAATGAAAAAAGTTCCATATCAATCAATTTGAAACAATCTTAATCAGTCCAGATGAAGAATGAGGATGGTATCATTATAAAATATCCCCTTTTTATAATAATTAAAAACAAGTGTTATTGTTGTTGATTAATGAAAATACAATTAAAAGTTCCTAAAAACATTTTTTAGGAAAATTAATTTTTCCTTTTGAAAATAACTTTACATGACTAAAAATTAATAAAATATTGTGAAACTAATTTTATTTGAGGAAATCCTTGGAAACGAATATATGTAAAGTCATGTAAAATAATGTACATGATGTATGAGAAATCCATTTATGTTATAAATGTTACAAATAAACATTATTTTTAAAACATTTGGATAAATAGAGTAAAAATTTACACATTTGGAAAATGTTAACAAATTTTATTTTAAAAAAATTTAAAATAATGTAAAAGATTATTTAGAATGGATTCATAAAAAATAGAAAATAGTTTTTTAAATATTTTATAAAATGTAGATATGGATAACGAATATATATAATCAATAAAAAGATACAAGATCGATATCAATTAAAAATTAAATTATTGATGTTTTTTAGATAAATAAAAAAATGGATATTGAACATTTAAACCTAAATATAGGATATTAAAAGATATATTGTTCAAGTAAATAATATGAAATTGTTTCCTCCAAAATTTACAAGAACATAAACAGTCTTGATAGATAGGAGACTGTAACATTAAGCCTTAGAAACATTGGAAACTCTTGAATTGCAATCCCCAAGAAATAATAAAATCAAATTATTCATTAAATATCATAAACATAAATAGATAAATTATATTTCATGAAAAAAGATCATTATATACAATATATAAAAGGATTTAGGTGCATATGATCAATATATGTCCCAAAGAGAGAATTTGAGATGAAAAACCCTTATAAATATCTTATCATTGAATTGGGAATTAATAAATGGAGTTATTGTGTGTAATAAATTTAAATATAAAAAACAATTGATAATGTATAATGGAATAATTTAGATATTAATTCAAAAATAATCACAACATAACAATGTCAATTGAAAGTAGCCACTTACCACATGCTAATATTCATGTCAAATAATTTTGATAAAATAATTAAACTTTAAATTAAAATACCATGATGTGTGAATTAATTTAAGTATTACATGTAAAATCAATATTATATACACCAAATAATTAAAAATGTTTTGAAAATGGCATATGTCCCAAGAAAACAAAGTGAGATGAGAAAAACCTTACATCGAATATAGAATTTCCTTGCGTATCATTTAACTAATATATAATAATAATACATATATTATTTTATTTATTAATAAAATTTTCTAGGTTTAATAACATACCTTTAAAACATTTATTTTATTTCTTTCCACTAAAATAGTTAAATATTTAATCATTTAAATCCATGTCTGTTGTTTTGCAGATGTTCGATTCATTATTTGAAAAAAATCGATGTGTTTTCCATGGTAAAGCTGGTAATTATTTAAACATATACATAATAATAATCAACAAGTAATTATAATATTTATTCATAAATTTTATGTTTATAATCAATCATGAAAATTTTTTATGAAAAAATGGACTATGTTATGATCACCGATATGATATACCGTACACACACATGAGTAACATTTCCATTTTAAATGATCATTATGGAAAGAATGTTTTTTTGTTTTATCATTCCATAATTATTATAATATCATATATACTATATTATTTATTTAAATATACCTATATATTTCATTCTTGGGATGTGGTGATGATAAAATAATCACATCATTTTGTGGAGGTGGTAGTCCACATGTACAAGAATGACCTTATCATTTTTCAGAGTAAAAAAGAATATAAGATATTATCACTTAAAAATTATAAATATTTCATGAATATAAATTTTATGTTATTTATAAAACATGTTTTAATAAATATTATCCTTAATACTATCTATGTAAATAGTTATTGAAAAATGAATCACATCACTTCGTGACGCGGTAGTTCGCCGTACACACGAGCGACGTTATCGTATCCACAATGGAATGGAGATTAAAAAGTTATATGTTTTATAAAAATCTCAATAAGTATAAATATGTAACAAATAAAATATATATAACATAAATATATCATTAAAAAATAATGAGATGTAATGATAGAAAAGGAATGACATCAGTTCCCGAGGCGGTAATCTATTGTACACAGTAATGATGATTTCATATCACATTTAATGTAATATGAGATGGATTTATGTTAATAAAAATAATATAATAACATATAATTATATTTTATATAATGGTTTTATAATTTTATAATATTTTAATATGATTTTAATGAGGTGGAATAAGAAATAAAAAAAATGCATAGTTTGAAATATTTCCTCTTATCATACCACCTCTTTAAGATTATACCTAAATTATTCATAGAATGGATTTCTATCCAAAAAAGGTTCATTGGATTATGACAAGTAATTTTTTAATTTATTTTTTTTGGTCATGTCTAAACCAAATGGATTTGAAGGTGTGATGGAGATTATAGAGGTGGTGGCCTTTTATAAGTGAAGTGAGTAGTACATTTGTAATTTTTGAAATGAAAAAGATGTACCCATGTTTTTATCATGATAAATGTATCATAAATAGATTATTTTTGATAATTAGATAAGAAAAGATTGGAATAATTCTTCAAAATATGTTTTATACATGTTTTTAGGGTATTTTTTTAATATATTTTTTAGTTTATCTCTCAATAAATTCATGTATACCTTAACTGTGGTAATTATATTTACCGTTTCACTATTAATTATGGTAAGAAATTGGGTATAAATTTTTTGATAAAACAAATTATTCTAATTTTAAATATTTTATCTATTTTACAAAATTAAATTCACCCATATTTAAAAAATTAATTAAAAATTAGTCATGAAGAGGCGACCAAAAAATGTGTGTTCAAGAAATGTACATTTCAAGGAAAAGATGATTATATATTAACTATACATTTAATTAAACATATTGTATTAATATAAATTAAAATTTATAGATATATAATCTTAATAAATAATTTAATACATTACTCAATATGGTTTCTATTAATTAATTTAAAAGGAGAAACATTATGAAATTTATAATAGTTTTTAGAAAAATCCCAATTTTAAACCCAATGACAACATTATACTAAAATCTAATATAATGTTTATAAAAAAATTAAATGGATTAAATATTACTGAATAATACTTATTTTATTTTAAATTATACTCCAAACATATTTATTATTTTAAATTTCTTAATTTCTTGAAAATAAATGACATTTATAGGAAATTCATTATTGCTCACGAATCACTGAACAAACAAAATTTTCTGAAAAACATAATTTCACAAAAAGTAAATTTTGATATTATAATATCAATAATAATTTTAATTTTCAGAAAATTTATTTTCTAAATGTTTTGGAAATTATTTATGATATTTTTTCATGAATGGTAGTAAAAATCATTTTTGAAGAAAATGTATTTTTGAAGAAAAAAATTACATTACTAAAAACTAGTTGATTATTTACTAAAAATTCATAAATAATTTATATTTATTAGTATATATATATATATTTAAATTTCATAATGTAGTCAATAATATTCATAAATAGTAACTTAATAGTTATGTTATAAAATCTATATATATTTTTGGTCGTTTAAGCTCAGTGTGAGATTTCTAATATGCTAATGAAAAAGGTTTTATTTTTTTAAATATCCGGATGTTACATCCTCCACCCATCGTTAAGAAATTTCATTCTCAAACTTTCAAATTAATGTTAGTCATAATAGTTTTTATATTTCAAATTTCTTTTTTTTAAACCAGCAATGTAAAAAATGGATAACCAAACATACTCTTCATAAGAGATTAAGGGAAGTACAGAGGTCATCTAAAATTACACATATTATATTTCCAAATAGGATAACATAGGTGGGGTGTGAAGAATTGTACATAAAAGAAGATTTTAAATAATTATGGAGATTTATTTAGATCATTAGTCATTTGAAATTGGACAATCAATTGAAAGTTAAGGAACTCAAAACCATAAACCCAAGAGGTTTGGAAAAGTCACTTATTTCAATAGAAAAATGGTAATATGAAAACATTTTTTTCAATATCCTTTTCCCGGGGTTTTGGAAGAAATATACCATATTGACTAAAATAATGATTAAATATACTTAATTGACATTTATTATTTCACACTATTTTTTAATTTCCACCACAATCTCACCTTTTTCTGCATATGGTGATTATCCAAAATGAATTTTTATTGCATAAAGCATACAAATAAAATTTTAAATACCACATAACCATAAAAGGGATAATAACATATTACTCATCTATTTATACATTAAGTAAAACCAAAATGTTTATCACCTAGTATGATAATTACCCAAATGAATAAACCTTCAAATGATATATTAATCTTCAAAATTCAACAGTAATTCCCAAAGATATATATATATCATTCCATTACCCTATATCATAAACAAACCAAATAACTTAAAAATTAAGGATTGTTTTAACATAAAATTTTATCTCATACCTTTAAACTTACAAGAAAAAAAATGTTCCAATCTCCTTTCGAAATAATATCAATCACTTCGTCCCAAAATCACTTTTCTATCCTATATATCTCTATATGATAAAATTAATTACCTAAAAGTTCATGATCATATAAACCCTAAAGGTTATAAATATATTAAAATTTATTTTTTTAAAAAATGTAAAGGAATAATAAAAATTAAATAGAAGCATTATATATAATTCAATATAATAAAACATCCCCTAAAGTGTCATTAATCTCTTTGAGATCTCACCGCTAAAACCTAAAAAGGATGTCTAAGAATTTGAATACATTATTATACTTAATCTCATAGAAATTTTATGGTATACATAATGATTAAGATAAGTTCACATGAAAAAATAACAATCTTCAACATTATCTAAACATTTCCTCTAATACCAATTATCACAACCCAGAGCCTGTACTCCCATATATGGTGCTAAAAACATGAAATTTACATTTTATTATTTGACACTGATAAAGGTGACCCAATTTTTTTGATCAAAACATTAGAAAATTAAAATGAAAATTTGGATCACTCAAATTCCCAAGTAAGTTTTAGGTTTATAGTTTTTGAAAATTTGGACAAGCTCATATATAAATAATACCCATGTATTTGAATTAGTATATTTCTCACATAACCCAAATTTTCTTATTTCAAATTAATTCATCAAAATCATACATATTAAATAATTTCTACATATAATTCATTAAACCTCAATATTTATATCATAATGAAAAAGAAACATAATAAGGGCAAGTTCGAGCCCCCTATAAGGGTAAACATAAGAATTAAGAATTGAATGTCATCAGTGAGAATAAGAAAAGAACAAGGGGTGGTCATAAAATAAAATTTAATTAATATAAAATAACTATATTAATAACCATCAATACCTAGACCATCAAATATAAAAACATGGTAGATGGCTTTAATAATGGAAAGAGTCATCAGAATCAACAATTATGTGCCATGAGATATCAATCTTGATAATAATAAACATTATAAATATATAGAAAGAATATGGAAAATATGTTATTATCATGGAACATAATATTTATAGAAAACATTTAGAACCCTTACAAATATGGTAACTAAATTGTAAACTTCTATACACCATGAATTATAGTTCTTTTTGGGTGCACCCAAACAATAAGAAATTTTGGGCTCACATGGTGCTATCTAGATGTAACAATCATATAAAAATATCCAAGAACCATATATAAAGTATATAGATAATTATATTTATCTTAAAATCATTGAAAGTTATTTATTATTTTTAGAACATGATTAAATTATGGAATAGATTTATGTTTCATAGAAATCTCTTTAAAACATGATTCAACTGTGGAAGTGAAAATGGGTTCCATGTAAGTTTCATTAAAAATATGTTAATACCTCTAGAGAAATAATAATAATGCTACCATTGAAGAATAATTAAAAATAAGGGTTGTTTACATTGATGAATTAAAATACTATTAAAATATCAATAATGTTTTTTAGGGAAAATAAACTTCTAATTTTGAAAATAAATTTTAAAAACTAAAAAATTGTAGAATAATTTGAAATTACCTTTTATTTAAAACAAAACTAGAAATGCATAAAGTAAATTTTTTTGAAAGTAATAAACATGATGATGGGAAAACCCCTTCAAGTTATAAATGATAAAAATAAACATTGTTTTCCAAATATTGGAAATAAGAATCAAAAGGTACCCATTTAGAAGAAGTTAAGAAATTTCATTTTATAACCTTTTAAAAGAAGGTAAAATATCTCTTAAAATGGATTTATAGAATCAATTATTTTTTTAAAATGATTTTTTTTAAATAATTTCGAAAACTTGTAAATAGAAGTGAAAGATACCTGAACTAAACCAAAATACATGATAAGTATCACATAAAATTGACTTTCTTAATGTTTACTAAATAAATAAGGGAAGAAATTGAAATTAGACTTGTAAACACACATTCATAACTATGGTATAATAAAAGATATCTGGTTCCAAAAAATATTATCACATTATTTCCCTCAAAATAAACTTGGACATAATCAATATTAAAATAATTTATACTGTGACATAAATTATTTTCCACTTTGGTAACTCTTAAATCATACTCCACATGAAATAATAACATATCATTCTACTTTAAATATTAGTAATATAAAGATATTTATGGTGTTAAATTTAAAAGGGGTTATATATACACCATATAGAAGTAGTTATGGTCATAATATCAACCTATGTCCCAAATTAATTGAATTTCAGATAGATAACCCTTACAAAGATCATATAATTGAATTCAAAATTAATCTATTGAGTGACTATATGAAATAAATGAAAATAAAAAAAATGGAATTTCATAATAAAAAACTTATATATAAACTCATACATAATCATATCCTAACAAATTCAATGGGAAAGATTTATAACCCATCGAAGGGAAATTTTGTAAAGAATTTGTTTACTACTTTGTAACATTCGATTTAAATCCATTTTGATGAAATAATTAAAATTGAAAATTAAATTACCATGATGCATGAATTTTTCATGACATTACGTATAAAATGATAGTATATACACCCCAAAATAAAAACAAGTTGTGAATGTGGAATATGTCTCACTGAAATAAAAAGTGAGATGTAAAATATCTTACCTTGAGGCCATAATTTCAATGATTGTCCTTTAAATCCTGTATAATAATTATAAAAAATAAATTTTTTCTTAATAAAATTTAACATCGTTAATAACATATACTTAAATAATTTATTTTATTACTTTTTTATGACATAATTAAATTTTTAATTAGCTTATTCCATGTCAGGTGTTTAGAGGATGCTCGGCTCACTATTTCAAAATGGATTTGGTATGTAGATCATGATCAAATTAGACCTTATTTAAAAATATAAAAATTATTATCATGAAATTATTATAATATTTATTAATAAATTTTACTTTTGTAACCCATAATTATAATTTTTTATGAAAAATAAACTACATTATGATCATGGGGATGGTAGGATGTACGTTCGCCGGAGTAACATTTCCATTTTTCAATGATCATTTTGGAAAAAATATATGTGTTATTTAATATTGTTAGAATTATATAAATATCATAAATAACATGTTATGTCTTTAAATATAGTTATATATAATATTCATCTAATTTTGGGATGAAAAAACAATCACATCGCTTCGTTGAGATGGTAATCCACACGTACACGAATGACGTTATAATTTTTTAGTGTAAGAAAGAAAATTATTTATTATCTTTTAGTAATGAAAAATATTTTATTATTTAATTTATAAAACATATATTCATTTATATTATTCTTAGTACCTTTCAGGTAAACTGTTAGGGAAAACTAATCACATCTCTTCGTAGGGCGGTTGTCCACCATACACACAAGTGACGTTATTGTATCCCCCAATGAATGGAAATTTAAAAAATTATATGTGATATCATAAATATATAAGTATAAATATTTTCCAGGTATATTATATATATATTAAATACATCATTCATACAATCTTTAAAAGGTGATGGTGGAAAATGAATATTATCGGTTCAAGAGGCGGTAGTCTTCCGTACACACGAATGATGATTTCCAATTCAATTTGATGGAAGAGGAGACAGATTTAGGCTATGAAATTAATATTATAATATATCATGGTATAAAATATACTATTTTTTCATATGATCATATTTAAATAGTGATTTAATGAGGCATAAAATAAATAAAACAAAAATTTAAATTTTTGAATTTTACCTCTTCTCATACCACCACTTTAAGGTTATAAGAAATGTATTCCTTGATTTTATTTATGACCAACCAAGGATTTTATGATGAGATGATGGAATTTTTGAAGTTATTAGAGTAGTTCTTGGAATAAAAATGGTTTGATGGTGTAAATAAGAGAGGAGAATGGTGGCCTTTTATAAGGAAGGTGAGTGACACAGTTATAATTTTTGAAAAAGAAAATGTGTACCAATATTTTTCGTATACAACAAGGATAAAAAATGGTGTATTCACAATACATAGAAACTATATGGTTTATATATTTCCACATAATACTATTTCATAATTGTTATTTAATTTTTACCCTTAACGTTTTAGTTTAACACCCCATGTAAATCCATTTTTACATTTACTATAGTAATTAATTTTTATTATTTTCATGATTCATTATGGTAAAAATTTAAGTTGAAATTAATATATAATAAAAATTATTATTATTATAAATATTTAATAAATTTTATCAGATTAAATTCATATAATTGGAAATTTTTAATTTAAAATTAATCTCGCATACATGATGAAAAAATGGCTTTCCAACAAGTTTCTTTTTCAAGGAAAAGATTATTCTATATTAAATATGTGACTAATTAAAATTATTTTTGGAATATAAATTAATATTTATGGAAATATAATATGAAATTTTAATTTAAAACATTTCTAATTAGGGTGTATTTTAATTAATTAATAAGGAGAAACATTATGCACTTGAAAATAGTTTTCAGAAAAATCTCACATTTAAACCCAAAGAAGACCTTATACTAAAATCAAATATGAATTTGATTCAAAATAAATTAAGTGGATTAAATATAAGTAAATAATAATTATTTTATATTAAATTATATTTAAAATATAGTGGTAATTTTAATATTTTTATTTTATTGAAAATAAATTTACTTTTTAGAAAAGATGGTATTTATCACTATTCACCAAAATATCAAATTTTCAAAAGAAATTCCAAAATGTAAAAATAATTAAATTTTGATATTATAATTTTAAACTTTAATTCAGTTTTATCAAATAAAACTTAGAAATCTTTTGAAAGTTAATAATAATATTTCTCATGAAGAGAAATAAAAATCATTTTTGAAGAGAACAATTTTTTTAAGAATAAAATTAATTTACTAATAATTAATTGATTATTTTCTAAATATTTTTCATTAATTTATATTGATTAATAAATTTATATATATATATAATAAATTATTTAATATTAGTCAAATCCACAAATTTAGAAACTAGGTTATAACAATTATATATTATGTGGGTTGTTTATGCTTAGTGTTGGGTGTCAAATACTCTATCAAACATAGTTTGGTTTTCAAAAATATCAAGGTGTTGCAAACTCAGTCCTAAATTCCCAAAGGATTTATATTTTTATTAATTTTTATAATCCACTTTTTATATGTTTAGGTATAACCTTTTACATTTCTTGTAGACCGAAAGTCATATAATCCTTAATACATGACCATATCCGGCCCAAAGACCAAACACAAATATAACAATCTCCACCCAAATGATGCTAAATTTTTCTCCAAAGAAACCAACTTGAAAATAATATTAGTAAGAATTCAAAATGTAGGACATTATGGGCCTGGTACCAGTAGAGAATCCATACCATCTTATTCATCCAAATCAATGAAAATTTCTGGTGGTTGTTCCTTGCTCAAAATTTGTTTTGGACTAAACATTGGTATTTGAACCAACATTTGTCTCTCATGTCACACATAGATCATCCACCCACAGATCTTTCTCTATGAACTACACCACAAACTATGACATTATCTCCCTTACTACCACTAACATCATTACCGCCCCACCTCTGCCAGAATACCATCGCTCCACAAACTGTGTTGTCATCGTCAGCCTACCCACCGCCAATGTCTTCATCTCCCAACCTCTGTTCGATCTATGGTCATGCATGCCACAACTGGAGGAGCTTAGTCTCCACCTGACCTGTGGCCACCACCACCACATGATTAACCTTCCTTTATCAATCATGTATAGATGGAGGACACCTCCTCCATCAGAGAAGTGCCCTCCCCTGACATAGTGAAGCATCTGACTGACCATGTGGCCTGCACAGAAAACCATCTACACCCCACTAAAAGGTGCAGATACCTAGAATTGATCCTAGCTTTGATGCAAGATTATATGGTTTCTCTACCACTTGGCTATAACCTCAACAATGTTACATCCCCCCATTTTATAAATTGAATCTTGAAAATTTTAACATTATGTTTCTGATCAAATTCTTGAAATTTGAAACTCACATTTTTTAAATACACACCACATGAAGGGTTAACATAAAATCCTCTTGATAAGTGATTAGGTTAAGTCTGACGGTCATCTGGAATAACACAAATTAGGTTTCCAAATAAAAGAAAATATGTGTTAAGTGGATGGTTAGATAGGAAATAAAAGTGTAAATGATTATTGAGATTGATAAATAGTATTGATAATCTAAAATTGAATGATAAATATAAAGTTAAGGACCTCCAAACCATATTCCAATGTTCGTTTTTAATGGTAATTATTTTCATAAGAAAATATGGTTATATGAAAAAATATTATTTCAAGATCCCTTTCCTAGGGTTGATGAATTACATTACTATATTGGATAAAAAAAAAGTAAATACACCTACTCAATGAGTATAATTTCATCCCTTTTAAAATTTAAACAAAAATAAAATATTCTTCTCTAAATAATGAGTATTTAAGATGAATTTTTAATGCATGAGGAACTAAAACAAACTTTTAGAGACCAAATAACTGTAATGGGTTAAAAATATATTATTCTTATCTTTATACATTAACAAAAAAAATTGTTAGGACCTGATAAGATAATTTCCAACATTAATAAACCATTATATTATACATTAATCTACAAAATCAAATAGTAATATCCAAATTTGGAACTAAATCATTCCATAATCCTATATCAAAACTAATTTAAATAACCAAAAAATTAAAGAGTGTTCTAACCACAAAGGTTATCTTATATATTTCAACATAAAAGCATAAAAATATGTTGATCTCCTTTATAAATAATAATAATCACCTAGTCACCAAATCACTCTTCAATCCCATGATTATATATAGAGAAAAAATATTATCATAATATCCCTGTTCATATAAACCTTAAAGGTTATCAATACCTTAAAATTATGTCAAAAAAATGTAATGGAATACATTACATTGAAATTAATCATTAAATATACTTAAATATAGTATAAAATATCATAATGTGTCATTAATAACTTTATGATATCACCACTTAACACCTCAAAAAGGTTTCTAAGACATTGAACAGATGATCATGCTTAAACTTATAGTCCTATTATGGTTGTAATAGATTTTAAGATAACCTCAAATGATAATATTATAATATCCAAATTTAACTAAACCATTACCCTGATACCTACTATAACTACCCATAACTCACACTCCCAAATCTAGTGCTAAAACATGAATTTTACATTTCTATATTTGATAAAAATGAAGGTGAATAAATTTTCTCCACCCAAACCATACAATCTCAAAATGAAAATTTGGATAAAATACATTCTCAAGGACCTTTTAGCTTTATAGTTTTAGATAATTATAATAAAATTATACATCAAAAATACATATGTATCTGAGTGAGAATATATGCCACCTAACTTGGCCTTTCTTATTTCACATTAGTTCATAATCACAACCCATTGGAAATTACTTCCATACATAATCTGTTAAACCTAAATATTTATAACTTATGGAAAAACAAACAAAATAAAGGTGATATTAAGTGATTAGTAAGGTTAAACGTAATAAATTATAACGGATTTTCATCATTTTCCATAAGAATATCATAAGGGTATAATGACATAATAAAAGTAAATGAGTATAAAATAATAATATTCATACCCATTAATACCTAGATTATAAAACATTAAATTATGTAATAGGTCTTTAATAAAGGATCATATTTCCCCACACCATTTTTGTCTTATACTAAGTATGAGCATTTTGAAATATGTTTTTATTATATCGAAAAGAATTAATATAATGAAAAGGAGGTCCATTCATTGGAAAATTACTCTAAAATTGACATATAAAAAGAATTTGACACTCTAAATTGGATATTTCTTTTTTATATCCTAATAAGGTATGGATTTTCTAATGAATTTTTAATATTTAACAATGTAATTATCACTTCTTCAAGGATTCCTATTTTAATTAATTCCCCAAGAGGTTTATTTTAGTTTTTTATAGGTGTGAGGCAAGGTGACCCCCTATTAAGGATTATTTTTGACATTTATGAAGATTACATGAGTCGTTTATTTACTAAACATACTCTGTTACAGATTTATAAACAAATAAATTCTTGTAGGGATAGTACCATACCTTCCCACCTTTTTAACTACTGTTGACATTCTTCTTTTTGGGAAATCATCAAGGAAAACGATTTTTGTAATTAAGGCTTTTTTCTTGCATTATGAATTAGTGTCTTGTTATACTATAATATGGAATAAAAAATTCATTATTTTTGGTGAAATTATTACTATAGGTAACAAAAACATGGTCATTAGGACTCTTGGAGTGAAGAAGGGACACATCCCATTTATTTGTCCTAGGGTCCCATTGTTTTGGGGAAATGTAAGAAACCAGTATCTTGAAGGTATTCTTTCTGGAATTACTGGTCAACTTGATGGATAGAATGGGAAATAAATTCCACATGCAGGGAGGATCTGTCTCATTAATTCAGTTATCACATATAAGTATGTGTACTATTTCTCTCTTCATAGGTTTCCATGAGGTATTCTCTGTGAACATCAATTCATGATGTGGAATTTTATATGGATATGATTAGTTTATGATAGGGAGTTGATTATTGTGGTTTGTAAGGAGTTTATTAATCCCATTAAGATGGGGGCCTTGGAATCAAGGATCTTAATATTATTAATGATTGTCTTGTTATAAAATTTACTCTGAATATCCTATCATATGATGACCCTTCTATGATGTTTTTTTATTTTGCAGGTCTGAGAACAGGCTATAGAATGGTTATTCCCACTATCTTAACTCATATGTTTGGTCTTCAATCAAGAATTATTTTATTGAGTTGATTCTTAATTCTAAATGGGTAGTAATCCAGAATTATGGCCTTAATAGTTTGGATACTATCTTTTTGGATATCACACCCACTATAGAGAATGTGCCTCCTAGTCTTCTTATGATGTCTGTTACTGATCATATGAACTACATGGATAGGCTTGATGAGGTTTTAAATCCAAAATATGTCTTAGAAATTAAAATTTATCCTTTTAGGGATATTGAAAAAATAATATGAAAACCATGTTGAAATAGAATTGCCTATTTCAGATACCTCTATCTCTTATAGTATAAGGGTTCAATTCAAACACCATCATAGTTACTAACTTTCAAGACAACATATATTTAATCCTAAATGTTACTACTTATGTGAAGGATTTGGAAGAACTGCCTTCCTACCCATGATCAATTAAGGAAATATGGTTAATATATTGTATCATCTTTTCATATCTTCTTAAAAATTCTGATAATATATAGCATTTGTTTTTCGGTTTTCCTTTTTTTCAAAAATTCTAGAATATAATGGTGATCTATTTGATATCACCTTGTTCATGTACACTCAACTGGATGAGATTCTGATCTATATTAGTTCAGTTGGGAGAGGTGAATAAATAAAAAACCTTTTGATGGTTATTATTGTAGCGGTATTTATCTCAATATGGAAAGTTATCAATTCCCTATTGTTTGACAACATTTATCCCTCATTTTAGGAAGGTGAAACGGTTGTACATAATGACATTTTTACTTCCTTAGTGCTGTAGCATATTGAAATTCATAAAAACATAAAATACCTCACAACACTTTTAATTCTGGGCATTTCAGGAAAGATAAAGAGACCACTCATGCTGAAGAGGATTACATGGATTCATCCAATCTCCCTATAGATCAATGAAATCATTCATGCAGTAGTCCTTGGAATGCTAAGACCCTCTGGGTGTGGAGTATTATTTCTCACATATCATGGCTTTGTCAAAGGATATTGTTATCACATTATTGGATTGGGTGTAGACTATGAAGTAGATATTTGGGCCACTATATATTCCATTAAATATGATGTTCATCATGGTTGAGATTTTCTTTAGATTGAATCAGACTCTGAAATCACCATCATTGCATTCATATAAAGGATCTGGGTTATCCCCCGGATAATCCTTCTACATTGGATCTGATATCTTAATCAGGACATGAATCTTCATGTTGTGGCTTCACATTCTTACAGGGAAGAAAATCATGTTGTAGATGCTCTATCAAATAGAGAAACCAAGGAAGAAAGTACTATGTGGTCCTTTAGGATTTTTAATAATTGTGCACCGCTAGTGTATGTGACCATGAGGGGTTAAATTAAATATAATCTTTCTAAACCCCCTTGTAATTCTTGACATCTGCTTTATTTTAGCTTAATAAATTTTTGACGCTTGGAGCATCGAATCACTACACTTTTCTAGTAATAATCAGGAGCTAGGGATAGTAATATTGATTATAAGAAACATTATAAACCTATATAAAGCATAATGAAAATAGATTAGTATCTTAGAATATCATATTAAGAGATAAAATTCTTAAACATTACATAATCCTTAAAAATGGATTAATCGTACAATCAATATCTATACCTAATGTATTAGAGCACTATCTGGGGCCACTCATCACATAAGCATTACCAGGCACACATATTTCTATCTGGGTGTACCCATTATATAAAAATGACTAATAACAATAAATAAATTACACAAAGAATTCATTTCATCATAAACTCACTGAGAAAAACGTTATTCTCTTTAGAACATGATTAACATGTAATGAATAAATGAGTTCCATGACAATCTTTGTAAATCATGATTATCCCAAGGAAAAGAAATGGTTTCCCTATAAATTTCTTTGAAAAAATATTAATCTATTTAGATAAATTTTTATGATTATATAGTTACAAAATATCCACATATTAAAAAAAATTAACAATAAGGTATATTAATGTTGATTAATGGAAATACAATTAAATTATCATTAAAACATTTTTTAGGAGAATAACCTTTTCATTTTGACAATAACTTTCAAGAACAATAAATTAATGAATTATTGTGAAAGTAATTTTATTTGAAAACAAATTTTGAAAAATATCAAGGATTATTCAAGGAATAAAATTTACTAGAAGATGTTAAAATCTATTCAGGTTACAAATGTTAAAAATAACTATTATTTTTGAAATAATTTAAAAATAGGATTTAAAAGTGACCCATTTGGAAAATGTTTATAAGTTTTCTTTTCAAAATATTTAAAATAATGTAATATATAATGTAAAATAGAATTAGTAAAAAATTTACTTTTGTAAAATAACATTTTTTAAAACATTTTAGAAAAATTGAAATATAAGAAAAAGATACTTGATCTAAGATAAAATATAAGAGAAACATCAATTTCAAAATACTTTAATGAGGTTTTTTAAAACAAGAATTCAGGAAATGGAAATTTAACATTTGAAACACATCATAAATAGATATGAATAAATTATATTTAATTTGTGAAAATAATATCACATTTTTTTTTCAAAAATAAATTTGAACACAAAAAAACTGTAAAGAGTAAAGATTGTAACATAAAGCCTTTTAATCTTTGGGAACTCCTAAATTGTAAGACTCATGAAAGAATTAAATCAAATGACACTTTAAATATCATGAATATAAAGTTATTCATGATATTAAATTTCATTGTGGTTGTATATACACAATATAAAATCTGTTAGGTGCATAACATCAACATATATCCCATAGAAAGTGAAATTGATAAAAAAACCCTTAAAAAAGATCATATCATTAACTTGAGAATTAAGAAATGGAGTGTCTATTTGTAATAAATTGAAATCCATCTGAAAAAATTTTAAATATTTAATAAAACAATGTATATATAAATTAACATATATTTATATCATAACAAATTCAACGGAAATGATTTATAACCCATTGAAATGAAATTGAGTTAGAAATACCTTTACCACTTGGTAGCATTCTATACAAATTGCTTCCAATGAAAAATTTAAAATTTGAAATTTAAAATACCATGATTTATAATTTATTGATGATATTAAATTTATAATATACAATATACATCTTATTATAAAAATAATTGGTGAATATGACATTTTTCTCATAGAAATAAAAAGCGAGAGAAGAAAACCCTTACATCAAGTATAGAATTTCCATAAATTTCCTTAAACTATCACATAATAAGTTCACATAAATTTTTTTATTTCATTATAAAATTTTACATTTTTAATAACTTATACTTAATTTTTTTTAATTTTTAATCAAATATTTTATTATTGATTCAGTTTAGTCTACATCGGGTGTTTTGAGGATTTCTCCTTCATCATTTCAAAACATCTTTACTATGTTCATCATGGTCAAAGAGGTTCTTATTTAAAAATATACTAAATATTAATAAATAAATAACTATAATATATACTAATAAATTATAATTTAAAAATAAATAAGGAAAAATGGTTATGAAAAATGAACTATGTTATGATCATGGAGACAGTAGGTTATTCATGCTCTTGAGTAACATTTCAATTATTCAATGATCATTATAGAAAAAATGTATATATTATGTTATATTTCAAGAGTGAAAAAAATATTTTAAATAAAATAGTAATTCTTTAAATATAATTATATATATATCTTTCTTTTGATGTGGTGATGATAAAATAGTCACATTGCTTTGTAGAGGTAGTAGTCCACATGTACATGAACAATATTATCATTTTTCAGTGTTATAAATAAAATAATATATTATCATTTTACAAATATAATTATGTCATTAATATAATTATTATTTCATTTATATACCATATATTCATTAAAATCATACATATTACCTTCTATGTGAAGGGTTTGTTAAAAATGAATTACATCGCTTCACGAGACGGTAGTCCACTATAGACATGGGTTACGTTATCATTTCCCCCCAAAAAATAGAAAGTAAAATAAATTAATATGTTATATAATAACTCAGTATATATAAAAATGATAAAAATATTTTATATATACATTAAATCCTTCATTAAAACAATCTGTGAGAGGCAAATATGGTAAACAAATGCCATCGGTTCATGAGGTAGTAGTTTTCCATAAACAAGAATGATGGTTTTGTATACCATTTGTTGAAAGAGGATATGGATTTACATTACTAAATTAATATTATAACTTATTAGAATATGGGATACACTATTTATATCATATGAACATATTTGAATAATATTTGAAAATGTGAACGAATAAATAAAACAAAAATACATAGTTAATAAATTTACATTTTCTCATTCCACCTCTTTAGGAATATTTCTATGGTATTCCTAGAATGAATTTTTGAAAAAAAAGGATGATAGAATGGTTTTATGGAATTTGGTAAGTATTTTGGGAAGGTATTTTCTAAACCAAATTGGTTTTATGGTGTGAAAAAGAGATGATAGTGGGTGGCCATTTATTATTGAGGTGGGTGATATACTTGAACTTTTTAAAAATAAAAAGGTGTAACTGCATTTTACACATTCGAAAAAAGGATAAAAAATAGATATTTATAAATAATTATATATTATAATTTCTTAATAAGGTCATTAAATATATATTATATATTTTTAGTACTTTTTGACACTGTCATTTATATTTTAACCACCTAGTAAATCTATTTTTTCCTTAACCATAATAATTAGTTTTTTACTATTTCAGTGTTCAATATAGTAGAAAATTAAGTTGAACATGTAATATAATGTAAATTATTATGATTCCGAATATGAAATCCATATTTTAAAATTCAATACACAGAAGTGGAAAATTTAAATTTAAATTTAAACTCCCAGACCTGACAAAAAATGAGTTTTCAAGATGTATATTGTTTATGGAAAATATGATTTTATATTAATTATATGAATAATAATAATACTTTTGTGAATAAATATTAATATTTATTAATATATAATCTAAATATTTAATTTAAAACATTCTTTACTGTGGTTTTTTAACTAATTAAATAGGAGAAACCTTATGCACTTTTAAAGAGTTTTCAGATAATTCACACTTTTAAACCCAAATAAAACCTTATATTAAAATTAAATACGTAGTTGGTTGAAAATAAATAAAGTGGATTAAATTTAAATAAATATTTATTATTTTAATTTAAATAATATTAAAAACCTAATTATTATTTTAAATTTATTAATTTTTTTAAAATAAATGACATTTTTTAAAAAATCGGTATGTTTCACTATCCACAAAAAAATCAATATTTTCAAAAAAATTACAAATTTTCACAGAAAGAAATTTTTGATATTAATATTTGAAAAAAAAGTTAATTTTATAAAATATGTTTTCTAAAATTTTGAAAAATTAGTTATAATATCTCTTCTTGAAAATTAATAAAATTCATTTTTGAAGAATACATTTATTGGAGAAATAAAATTACATTACAAAAAATTGATTCATTATTTACCAAACAATTATTTGTCACTTTATTGAGTAGGAAATTTATATATATATATATATCATAAATTATTTAATATTATCTCTACTCAAAAATTTATTATCTATGTTTTAATGTTTAAATATTTAATGGGTTGTTTAAGCTCAGTGTTGTGTGTTGAACACTCTATCAAATATAGTTTTCTTTTATAAAAAATTAAAGTGTTAAAAAAATACTTTTTTGAAATAATTTACATAATAATGTTGTATTAAAATACTAAAACGTATAATGTTTATCAATAAAATCATATTAAGTGATCATATGTATATAAAAACTCAATCAGGACATGTCTTCTCTAATAAAACATTCATTTCATTTGTTGATACATTTACTTCAATCCACATTACTTAAAGTTATTTTATCTTCTATTTATTATCATTAATCCATAATAACTATCACAATATTATCATGATTTTTATTACAATATTATACACAAAAATATCATAGAAATTTGTTCTTCAAAAATCCAAATTACCCTTTATCCAAGAAAGATTATATCAATTAACACATAAATTAGCCAATGAATCTTTATGATTCAATATTAGATATCCATGGTAACTTTTATAGAGTTTATATATCATATATTTATTCAAATACCACATAATTATTCATATTTTGAATATGAATTAACCAAATAATATCCCCTAGGAGTGTCAAACCAAGTCCACGGTAAGCCATATTTTACATGCACCAGGTGAAGATTGTGTTAATACACAACACACCCTTCTCATGATTATTATCCCAATAAGTATATATTCTATAACATAAATCCACTTTTTGTATCTAGATAGTAATGCTATTTCTTGTAGAACCACACAATTTCTACTTCACCAAAACCTCATAATGTTATCCTATAGTTTTACTTATTCCTAGGGATTTATATAAAGATATATCATCCTAATAACATAAAATATAAATTATAAATTACATAAATTTTTATATGTATCTTTGATATTATGATCCACCTTAAACAATAAATCCTTAAAAACATTATAACTCTTAATTTTTTATCAACTAATATCATCCTAAACTATAAATCTTTATAATCCTTCCTCTAATACTAACGGGGTTTCCCTAAACCATTACTCCAAGATATGATGCTAAATGCAATATAAAACATACACTAGCTATGATACGCATCCTTAATTATATGATATTTCCAAAAAAAATTATATTTCTATTCCAAGTATGATTTTATGTTTATAGTCTTTAAGGCTTAAGAAAAATACTTAACTTTTAGGACCCATGTTTATTTTATTAAGTGTACATGTTTCCCACTATATAAGAAACTATTTGATCCATAAAAACCCACTTATATCCCAAAAAATCTTTATGTCATATACTCATTTAGATACAACTTACTTAAAATTTTTCTTCACAACCTAATAAAATTGAAACATAAGGAAGATGTGAGCTCAAATGATCAGAAACGGTAAACATAAACTATTAAAATCAAAGATTATATGTGTTTATAAGATGAAAATATGGGTATAATAAAGTTGTCTAATAAACCTATACCCAATACATCATAGTGTTTAAATCATATAATAAGTCTTGGCATAACATAATACTTAAATCAAAATCATATGGTAACATGAGTCAATAAACATGATCTATTATAGGTTAACATTGACAATATAATGATAATAAAATTCTGGTATAAACAAAAGACCATGGTACTAGAATATAGTGAGAATATCCAAGAAGGATCAAGCATTAATTTAATAGAATTCTCAATATATATCAACCTTTATATTTTAATAATATCCAATAGGTCTCATGATTTAATTTATGATCATATCCAAGAAGGTTGTTCCTTTATTTTGTAATCATATCCAAGAAATATCACACTAAATTTTCTCAAAATATTTAAAACATAAACCAATGAATTGCATGTAAATATATATCCCTATATATCATAATATATATATATATGATTCCAACTTAGAATAAATTAATTAATCCAATAAAAGATAACCTGTGGAATAAAAATGGGATTCATATCTTTTTTAAAATTGATTCATATAAAAAATAATTCATAAATATTTCAATAATCATATAAAGACAAAACCATAGAAACTAAATTGGTATAAAATGGTATCAAGTAACTATCTATGTAAATACGATTCAATAATATAAATCATGTAGTATTTATACAGTGTAGATAAAGGGTGTATTATTAAGTTGGTAATTCCTCTAATAAGTTGACATATGGAATCTAGGTGAACATCCTCCAATCCAAAAAATTAAAATAAAATGATATTCATAGAAGGAAGGTATTTGAATAAAGATTATGTTCATAAACTATTAATGACTATGAAAGAAAAATAAAGTGAAAATTCACTTCCACTTTAGAAAATAATACTTTATAATCCACTAATATAAGAAAGGTAGATTGTACAATTTGAAAAATATCCTTAATCATGAATATTATGTATTAAAGGATAATTAATTAGATTAAAAATAGTTTCGATAATTCGTAAAAATTTACATTATAATAATAATTCTTGATCATTTGAAAGAATTTTGAATGAAATCTACTATCTACTATATCTACTAAAGCTGGATGCATCTAGGCCTGCATGTCACCTCTATAAAGCACCACGTCACCTTATACCACCTCTCCAATTACCGTTTAGCCCTCCCGTCTCGACTCCCACCACCTCTTTATCGCAACCCATCTTCGACGTTAGGGTTATTTCATCCATCTTCTTCCTCCCGCATCAATCTCCACCTTCACTGCCTCCGCCTTTTCCGCCTCTCCCGGCTCTGAATCACGCTCCCCCACCTCTGGCTTCTCTTCTTGTGACTCTTCTACCTCTGTCTTCTTCAACTCAGGTGCTCTGTCTTCGAGTCCTTTACCTCTAGCTGCTCTATATCCATCTCCGTCCCAGTCCCTCTCTCGCTTGAGTATAATCTCATCGCAACCTACGCACCCTGAAAACTCATGGATCCTTCGAGCTCTGTCTCCTACTTACATGGCAATCTGTAATCCTCTTTCTCTGTCATTCTTTTTATCCCAGTTTCACCACACATGTCCTCCATCTTACTTCTCTCGTGCGGGCTCTAGTATCACCTCTTCACGACCTTTAGTTTTAGAAAATCATTGATACCAACATGTTCCTCCTTCAAACTATGTCTCTCGGTGATGCTATACTCCGTCCTCCTCCTTCTCTGACAAAAAATATGAACCAGTTTCACCACACCTATAAGGACCCAGCCTTAAACCTTACTTAATCTCGAGTTATTACAAGATTACACATTGAGGATCTTTTCGGGTTTAGAGTTTTAGAGAATTAGATCATAAAACTTGCATTACATTCCACATATAAACAATGTGGTTACATAAAGATAGTATTCTTCATTCCCATTAATGGAAACACATTTAAAATAAAACATGGATTGTTTCTTGACACATCCTTGACTCTATCATCTTATCATGTACCTTTCCCTTGACCTGTGAAAAACATTTCAAAAACATGGGATGAGCATAAAAACTCAGTATGGGTTATATAAAAAAAACATGGAAAGGAAACATGAGTTCATATATACATAAGAATGAAATCATACTTTACCCATAAAACATAGGCACTTTAACATACATCATAAAATCATGAATAAATCATAGAAATCATAAGACATAAAGGTAACTTGAGGCATTCATAACATTCTTACGTAGGGAGTAACCCTCTTGGTTACGTTTGAAATACCCATCACAGTATATTCCCTAAAATCTATTCGGAGAAACCTTAACGTTTCACTCCTTCGCGTTACCCAATGCATTGGAGAGCTATATCGGGCTCACCCGCCCTTAGTCTATCACAGAACCACCCTTCTTCATAATAATGCCCAAGAACCTCAACATAATCGTATCACATAAAACATGCATAAAGGAAACATAACATTTCCACCTTTCAATCACAAGAAATCAATACAACACATTGATATAAAAACATCATGAAAACCATTTTCAATACCAAAATAAAATAAAAATAAAACATGGTATTTATTTTTCTTTTAAAAAAAAGGTATGGCTTGTAGAGGAAACCGAAACTCAAATAACAGTCACGGCGGCGGAGAAGTCGTTGTCGCCGCATACGTACGACAAAAACATTCCCTTTTGTCGTCTAGTAAACGCATCGTATAAAAAATATTCCTTTTGAATAAACGTAAAATTCAAATGGTTTTATACACCGTATAAAAGAAAGTTGTGTATAAAACAAAATATGCCTCAATGAAAGGAGATTGAGACGAAGTCCCATACCTCGTATCCAACTTGACCCGACCGTTCTTTAATGTCCTTAATAATAAACTTGAGTTAATTTATACTTGCTTAAGAACCTTTTTCATGTTCATTATTCCTTTTATATCACTTATTACCATGTCATGAACACTATGTAATTATTTAAGTTAATAACGGTCGTTTTAACGATCATTAGTACTTGAGTCAAAAATAAGCCCTTTATAATTACATGTTGTTCATGTATTCATTATATCCAGAATGGTATTCATGATGTAGATATCATATATGTAATATATATCCAGTACATACATGAATTTATAATATTACATAATCATTTAGAGGTAAGAAATGAAATGCACCGTTCATGGAGACGGTAAGCCGTACGTACGCATGAACGCTACTTTAATTTCTATTTCATATTTTATAGAATGGAATCATAATGATATAAAGGTATATTATAATTACAGTATAATATAATATATAATATCATAGTTTCATCCTTTATATGTCCCACATATGGTTTTTAACGAATCAAATCACTTTGAGGGGGCGGTAGTCTGCACTTCCTAAAATGAAGATATCGTGTTTACCCATAATGGAAACCATAAAGGTATGCCCAAAATGAAAAAAACAGAAGCTTAAGGAAAACATAAACATATTATATATCATATATAAAAATAGTGACATCATAATGGTCATCTTTGAAGGTGTTAAATGAGTATTGAACAATCATCGTTTCGGGAGGCAGAATTTCGCCATCCACGGAAACCGTATGTTCTTTAACCATTTGATGTAGTTGTGTGAGAGTGTAGCCCAAATAAATCTTATAACAACATCCTAGTATTTTTAAGATACTTGTTTTGTTACAAAATAAGTAAATAAAAAGAGTTTAGGGGGTTGGAGAAGAAAAATAAAACAAATGAACATGAGAGAATGAATTACCTTTAAAAGTGTAACTCCTTTTGATTTGAGCCTAAAGGCTTCCTTTGAAAGGATTTTTCCCAAAGGGAATCCTCTAGGATGAGGAGAGGGATGTGGAGAGAGTAAATGCGCATGGTTTGGCCGAGCCAAAGGCTTGAGGAGTGTGTGAAATGAGGTAGAGGTGGGGGCCTTTTATAAGAGGAGAGGAGGGGCACTTTTGGAATGTAAAGAAATATTACTTTATTTGAAAATGTGTTTCGGTTTTAAAAGGTCCCACATTGATATAATTCGTGGATAAGGTGATAAGGGTTCTAAATCAACTCATCCAATTTGTTTTGGCCATGTGTAGGTTTTATATGTTTCATTATCATTCCATTTTATTTAAATCGTTAAATAATGAGGTCATCGCTGCATCATCATGATGTCATAAATAATTTAATTTACTTAAAGTCTAAAAATTATAAAAAAATACTATGATGTAGAAAATATTTTTATCTTTCCAATGATTATTTATAATCAAAAATCTGATCTTTATAACCCCATGTAAAAATTGTTTTCGTAAAACATATTATGTTTGTGTCATTTTTACTTTTACATTAAATAAAAAGTCATTTATGTCATTTCCTAACCAAAGTGTCTCCATGGGGTCCCCAAGTTGACCCATGGCTTGTCTTGGTCGGTCATGACACAAAAAATAAGGTTGGGACATGTTTCTAGGTCATTTCATATTATTAAAGCATTATTTATACCTTAAACTACCCTAATTACCACTATTCGCGATTAAAAACTTAATAAGTTACTATTCACCAAAAAATTATTTTAATCTCATTGAACCACATTTTACTTCTTAATGACAACCATGTATGTCGGATTTTTGAAATTCAAAACACAAAGATGGAAAATTTTCATTTAAACCGAAAAATCAGTTTTTATAAGTACCACTTAGTGGTTTCACTATTCATCAAAAATTGATGTTTTTCAGAAAATTACCAAAAATTCACCCTAAGCTATATTTGATATTCCGAATTCAAAAATGAAGTCTATTTTACAAAATTCAAAACATATAAGTCACATTAATTAATTTAATAATTAATTCCCGCTGTCAGAGCAAATAGCGTGTTTTTATAAAACAATAAGTATCAAAAGATTGACTCCAGTTTAAGTCTAATTTCAAAGTGAAATTGATTCCAATGACCACCATTGGATTAAATGGTAAAAATATATTCTAATTTCACTTCAAAACCAATTCAAAACATAATATAATTATATAAATAAATTAGATTAAAAAGCAGTTTTGAATTAAAATGCAGTATTTTTCACTATTCATTAAAAAAATGAACATTGTCAGAAAAATACCAATAATTCGCACAAAGTAAATTTTGATGTCCCAATCAGAAATAATAAGTTTATTTTTACAAACATAGTTTATAAAATTGTCAAAAGATAGATTTAAAAAGGGTTTTCCATCATATGGCAGTAAAACAATCTTTTAAGAATATTAGTGTATTCCATGCTTAAGATTGGATTTATTTTCATTTTAAGCCTCTAAAACACTATCTTAATCATTAATAGACATAGATAAAAATATCGATTATTCATTACTTACTTGGGATGTTACATCCTTCCCCCCTTTAGAAAATTGCGTCCCCGCAATTTATTTACTTATCGAATAAATGGGGGTACGTATCCCTCATTGCATTTTCAGATTCCCATGTTGCCTCTTCCATCATGTGGTTTTTCCACAAAACCTTTACCTGCTTAATCACCTTATTCCGTAACACTTGATCCCTGTGGTCAAGAATCTGGACCGGTTGTTCCTCATAAGATAGGTTTTCTTCCAGCTGAACTACCTCTGGACTCAAAACATGAGATGGATCTGACATGTACTTTCTCAACATCGAAACATGAAAAACATTGTGTACCTGAGATAAACTCGGAGGTAAAGCCACCCGGTATGCAACTGATCCAACTCTCTCCAGAATTTCATATGGTCCAATGAAACTTGGACTCAACTTTCCATTCTTACCAAATCTCATCACACTTTTCCAAGGAGAAACCTTGAGAAAAACATGATCACCTACCTCGAAAGATAGATCCTTCCTCCGGTTATCCGCATAACTCTTCTGCCTGCTCTGAGCTGTTCTCATGTGTTTCTGAATCAGCTGAACTTTTTCTGCCATCTCTTTTACCAATTCTGGTCCCATCAAATTCCTTTCACCCACTTCATCCCAGAAAGCTGGAGTTCGACACCGCTTCCCATATAATGCCTGAAATGGTGCCATCTGTATACTGGAATGAAAACTGTTATTATATGAAAACTCAACCAAAGAAAGATGTTGGTCCCAACTTCCCTGATAATCCATAGAACAAGCTCGTAGCATATCCTCCAATGTCTGAATTGTTTGATCTGACTGCCCATCTGATTGAGGATGAAAAGCTGTACTAAAATTTAATTCAGTACCCAACGACTTCTGAAGGCCTTTCCAAAAGTTAGAAGTAAACCTGGGATCACGATCCGATACAATGGAGAGAGGAACTCCATGTAACCTGACTATCTCTTTAAGATACAAACGGGAAAGTTGATCAAGAGAGAAAGTATCTCGTATAGCAAGGAAATGAGCAGATTTTGTCAAGCGATCAACAATAACCCAGATTTCATTATTACCTCGAGATGTGTTCAGTAATCCAACAATAAATTCCATGGATATATTCTCCCATTTCCACTCTGGCACTGGTAAAGGCTGAAGCATCCCTTTCGGTAACTGCCGCTCTGCTTTAACCTGCTAACAAGTCATACACTTCACAGTAAAATCAGCAATATCTCTTTTCATTCCATCCCACCCGTAATACTCCCGCAGATCTCTATACATCTTAGAACTGCCCGGATGAACTGAAAACGGAGAACTATGAGCTTCACATAACAACTCTCTCTTCAACTTTGAATCACAAGGCACACACAATCTCTTCCCAAATCTCAAAACTCAATCACTATCAATGTTGAATTCAGGAAACATACCTTTCTGAACGAGCTCTACCTTTTTCTGCAACTCACTATCTTGCTTCTGTGCTTGCTTGATTCTATCTGATAGAGAAGATATCACTGATACGTGAAACAAAACAGAAGGAATTCCTGCACCAATAACTTCTATGCCAAAGTTCATCAAATCCTTAACCAAAGGATCATGTTCCAAACACAACATTGTTAATGAAGCATTACTTTTTCGACTCAAAGCATCACCCACTTTATTTTCTTTTCCCGGATGGTAATGAATTGTACAATCATAATCCTTGATCAATTCCAGCCATCTCCTCTGTCTCATGTTCAATTATTTCTGAGTGAATATATACTTTAAACTTTTTTGATCAGTATATATTTCACACTTTACTCCATACAAATGATGCCTCCAAATTTTTAAAGCAAAAACAACAGAAGCTAATTCCAAATCATGTGTAGGGTAATTTTAACTCATGATTTTTCAACTATCGTGAAGCATAAACAATTACCTGATCATTCTGCATTAGGACGCAACCATGTCCTTTCAATGAAGCATCACTATAGATGACAAACTCACCATTTTTGGAAGGTAGTGCCAAAACTGGAGCATTCACCAATCTTCTCTTCAACTCCTGAAAACAATCATCACATTCTTTTGTCCAGATAAACTTAACACCCTTCCGAGTTAGCTTAGTAATTGGACTAGATAACCGTGAAAAATTTCTAACAAACCTTCGGTAATAGCCCGCCAAACCAAGGAAGCTACGAATCTCGGTTACATTTGTGGGTCTTGGCCATTCTTCCACAACTTTTGTTTTTGCAGGATCAATAGTTATTCCATCTTTAGAAACAATGTGACCAAGGAAAGAAATTTTTTGCAACCAAAACTCACACTTGCTGAATTTCCCATACAATTTCTTTGCTTTTAAGGTTTGCAAGATAACCCTTAAATGTCTTTCATGCTCCTCTTTACTTTTAGAAAACACGAAAATATCATCAATGAAAACCACCACAAACTTATCCGAGAAATCATGGAAAATTCTATTCATTAAGTCCATGAATACAGCAGGTGCATTGGTTAGCCCAAAAGGAATTACTACAAATTCATAATGGCATATCTCGTATGGAACGCGGTCTTCGTAATATCTGCCTCCTTTACCTTCAGCTGATGGTACCCTGATCTCAGGTCAATCTTTGAAAAAAACTGAGCTCCCTGGAGCTGATCAAACAAATCATCGATATGAGGCAAAGGATATTTGTTCTTAACAGTGATATTATTCAAGGCTCTATAATCAATGCAAAGTCTCATAGAACCATCTTTCTTTTTAACAAACAAAACAGGAGCACCCTATGGTGATGTGCTAGGTCTAATGAAACCTTTCTCTAATAAATCTTGCAATTGCTCCTTCAACTCTAAAAGTTCAATTTGTGCCATTCGGTAAGGGGGTTTTGAAATTGTCTTAGCATCAGGAACTAAGTCAACAGTAAACTCAACTTCCTGATCTGGTATTATTCCAGGCAACTCATCAAGAAAAAACATCATGATACTCATTTACCACTGGCACATCATTAATTTGAACAGTTCCTTTATTTTCAACGATGTGTGCAAGGTAACATTCATTTCCATCTTTTACAAGTTTCTTGGCCTCTTGATATGTTATCAAAAGTAAGGGTTCATTCTTGTAAAAAAACTGAAAGTCTTTCTGAAAAGAAACTTCTTTAGCTCTACAGTCAATCTTAGCATGGTAGATAGAGAGACAATCCATACCCAGGATAACATCAAACTCTACTAGAGGTAGAACAATAAGGTTTGAAAGTAGGTTCTTTCCACATATAAGGATAGGAAGATTCTTATAAATTCTTTTTTCCTCAACATTCCCCCCAGGTGTTTTTACCAAAAGTTCAGGAGTCATTTCTTGAGATTGTATTCCCATTTTACTAGAAACTTTTTCAGAGATGAAAGAATGTGTAGACCTCGAATCAAACAACACGCTGGAATAATCTGAAAAAACAAACAAAGTACCTGATACAACTTCATTTGATGGCCCGACATCTGCTGAAGTAGTTGAAAAGGATTTCACCACCCCTTTCTGCTTGTAGTCTAACTGCTTCCCATCCCTCAAGCTCTTTGTCGGACACTCGTTTGCATAGTGACCCATCTCATTGCACTTATAACACTTCACTAACTGTAAATCAAATTTGTTCTTACCTTCACCTTGATCCTTTTCAGTGCAATCACGAGCCTTATGTACCATCTTAGCACATCGGTAGCACTTTCCAGAATTCAGAAGACATTACCCTGCATGCCTTTTGCCACATTTATCACAAACTGGAAACTTAGTTCTCTTACCATCAGACTTTTTTGAAGAATTCTTACCTTTCTCCTGCCACCTCGGTCTCTTCTTATGCTGGTTGTTATAGAACACTTGGTCATCGGCAAACTCCATTTCCACCTTCTCAGCACATCGAACAAGATTTTCAGAACTTTTAAACTCACGAGAAGCTAATGCCCTTCGATATTTTGGCTTTAATCCTGAGTAAAAACGATTGATTTTACTATCAAGGTCCCGGATAAAATTTGGAGCATACCTTGCCAATCGAGTGAACCTTTCTTCATAGGCAGCCACTGAGTCTTCCTCCTGCCTCAATTCCAAGAATTTCTTTTCCATCCTAAGTCGAACAGCCTTAGGAAAATACTTCTAAAGAAACATACCTTTGAATTCATCCCAGTCAAGAGCATCAATCTCATCGGCGTCTCTGATATTTTTAACAATAGACCACCCCTGATCTGCTACACCCTCAAAACGGTAAATAGCAAGACTAACCTTTTGATTGTCTGAACACCCCATGACATCAAAAATCTTCTCCAGTGCTTTAATCCATCCTTCAGCTAGCACAGGGTCATATGATCCTCTGAATGATGGTGGATGTTGCCTCATGAAATGTTCCACCACTGACATGTTCCTCTGCGGTTGGTCTGGATGATCTCGTGTATGGATACCACCGCCATTTATCGCTTGAGTCAACTGCGCCATTACTGCAACAAACTGTTCAGTTCCAATTCCGACCATTTCTGGATGCTGATTCGGAAGGTTTTTTCCTTCTGTATGCCTTCCTAGCACTTCTTCCCTGTTTCCTCTGCAGAAAACCATTCTGAACAAACATGTCTTAGATGAAGCAACATGGTAATCTTTAAATGCTATAACATTTCAAAAAAAATATTTTTGGATAACCATTTAATAGAATTATAACTCCTAAAGTTATCTAAACAGACCATTGATACCACCTATAAGGCCCCAGCCTTAAACCTTACTTAATATTGAGTTATTACAAGATTACACATTGAGGATCTTTTCAGGTTTAGAGTTTTAGAGAATTAGATCATAAATCCCGCATTACATTCCACATATAAACAAAGTGGTTACATAAAGATAGTATTCTTCATTCCCATCAATGGAAACACATTTAAAATAAAACATGGATTGTTTCTTGACACATCCTTGACTCTATCATCTTATCATGTACCTTTCCCTTGACCTGTGAAAAACATTTCAAAAACATGGGATGAGCATAAAAACTCAGTATGGGTTATATAAAAAAAACATGGAAAGGAAACATGAGTTCATATATACATAAGAATGAAATCATACTTTACCCATAAAACATAGGCACTTTAACATACATCATAAAATCATGAATAAATCATAGAAATCATAAGACATAAAGGTAACTTGAGGCATTCATAACATTCTTACGTAGGGAGTAACCCTCTTGGTTACGTTTGGAATACCCATCACAGTATATTCCCTAAAATCTTTTCGGAGAAACCTTAACATTTCACTCCTTCGCGTTACCCAATGCATTGGAGAGCTATATCGGGCTCACCCGCCCTTAGTCTATCACGGAACCACCCTTCTTCATAATAATGCCCAAGAACCTCAACATAATCGTATCACATAAAACATGCATAAAGGAAATATAACATTTCCACCTTTCAATCACAAGATATCAATACAACACATTGATATAAAAACATCATGAAAACCATTTTCAATACCAAAATAAAATAAAAATAAAACATGGTATTTATTTTTCTTTAAAAAAAAGGTATGGCTTGTAGAGGAAGCCGAAACTCAAATAACAGTCACGGCGGCGGAGAAGTCGTTGTCACCACATACGTACGACAAAAACATTCCATTTTTTCGTCTAGTAAACGCTTCGTATAAAAAATATTCCTTTTGAATAAATGTAAAAGTCAAAGGGTTTTATACACCGTATAAAAGAAATTTGTGTATAAAAAAAATATGCCTCAATGAAAGGAGATTGAGACGAAGTCCGATACCTCGTATCCGACTTGACCCGACCGTTCTTTAATGTCCTGAATAATAAACTTCAGTTAATTTCTAATTACTTAAAATCCTTTTTCAAGTTCATTATTCCTTTTATATCACTTATTACCATGTCATGAACACTATGTAATTATTTATGTTAATAACGGTCATTTTAACGATCATTAGTACTTCAGTCAAAAATAAGCCCTTTATAATTACATGTTGTTCATGTATTCATTATATCCAGAATGGTATTCATGATGTAGATATCATATATTTCATATATATCCAGTACATACATGCATTTATAATATTACATAATCATTTAGAGGTAAGAAATGAAATGCACCGTTCATGGAGACGGTGTATGTACGCATGAACGCTACTTTCATTTCTATTTCGTATTTTATAGAATGGAATCATAATGATATAAAGGTATATTATAATTCCAGTATAATATCATATATAATATCATAGTTCCATCTTTTATATGTCCCACATATGGTATTTAACGAATCAGATCACTTTGAGGGGGCGGTAGTCCGCACTTCCTAAAATGAAGATATTGTGTTTACCCATAATGGAAACCATAAAGGTATTCCCAAAATAAAAAAACAGAAGCTTAAGGAAAACATAAAAATATTATATATCATATATAAAAATAGTGACATCATAATGGCCACCTTTGAAGGTGTTAAATGAGTATTGAACAATCATCGTTTCGGGAGGCAGAATTTCGCCATCCACGGATACCGTATGTTCTTTAACCATTTGATGTAGTTGTGTGAGAGTGTAGCTCAAATAAATCTTATAACAACATAATAGTATTTTGAAGATACTGTTTTCGTTACAAAAGAAGTAAATAAAAAGATTTTAGGGGTTTGGAGAAGCAAAATAAAACAAATGAACATGAGAGAATGAATTACCTTTAAAAGTGTAACTCCTTTTGATTTGAGCCTAAAGGCTTCCTTTGAAAGGATTCTGCCCAAAGGGAATCCTCTAAGATGAGGAGAGGTATGTGGAGAGAGTAAATGGGCAGGGGTTGGACGAGCCAAAGGCTTGAGGAGTGTGTGAAATGAGGTATAGGTGGGGGCTTTTATAAGAGGAGTGGAGGGGCACTTTTGGAAAGTAAAGAAATATTACTTTATTTGAAAATGTGTTTCGGTTTTAAAAGGTTCCACATTGATATAATTCGTGGATAAGGTGATAAGGGTTTGAAATACACTCATCCAATTTGTTTTGGCCATGTGTATGTTTTAGATTTTTCATTATCTTTCCATTTTATTTAAATCGTTAAATAATGAGGTCATCGCTGCATCATCATAATGTCATAAATAATTTAATTTATTTAAATTTTAAAAATTATAAAAAAAATACTATGATGTAGGAAATATTTTTATCCTTCCAATACTATTTATAATCAAAAATCGGATCTTTATAACCCCATGTAAAAATTGTTTTCGTAAAACATATTATGTTTGTGTCATTTTTACTTTTACATTAAATAAAAAGTTTTTTATGTCATTTCCCAACCAAAGTGTCTCCATGGGGTCCCCAAGTTGACCCATGGCTTTTCTTGTTCGGCCATGACACAACCAATAAGGTTGGGACATGTGTCTAGGTCATTTCATATTATTAAAGAATTATTTATACCCTGAACTACCCTAATTACCACTAATCGTGATTAAAAACTTAATAAGGTACTATTCACCAAAAAATTATTTTAATCTCATTGAACCACATTTTACTTCTTAATGACAACCATGTATGTTGGATTTTTGAAATTCAAAATACAAAGATGGCAAAATTTCATTTAAACGGAAAAATCAGTTTTTATAAGTACCACTTAGTGGTTTCACTATTCATCAAAAATTGAAGTTTTTCAGAAAATTACCAAAAATTCACCCTAAGATATATTTGATATTCAAAATTCAAAAATGAAGTCTATTTTACAAAATTAAAAACATATAAGTCACATTAATTAATTTAATAATTAATTCCCACTGTCAGAGCAAATAGCGTGTTTTTATAAAACAATAAGTATCAAAAGATTGACTCCAGTTTAAGTCTAATTTCAAAGCGAAATTGATTCCAATGACCACCATTGGATTAAATGGTAAAAATATATTCTAATTTTACTTCAAAACCAATTCAAAACATAATCTAATTATATAAATAAATTAGATTAAAAATCAGTTTTGAAATAAAATGCAGTATTTTTCACTATTCATTAAAAAAATGAACATTGTCAGAAAAATACCAAAAATTCACACAAAGTAAATTTTGATGTCCCAATCATAAAGAATAAGTTTATTTTGACAAACATAGTTTATAAAATTGTCAAAAGATAGATTTAAAAAGGGTTTTCCATCATAAGGCAGTAAAACAATCTTTTAAGAATATTAGTGTATTCCATGCTTAAGATTGGATTTATTTTCATTTTAAGCCTCTAAAACACTATTTCAATCATTAATAGACATAGATAAAAATATCTATTATTCATTACTTACTTGGGATGTTACATCACCTCTCTGATTTCTTCAATATCCCTCATGGTCTCGAGTTTCACCTCTTTGCGACCTAGGGTTTCCACAAATCCACGGTGCCAGCATGCTCCTCCTTTGTTCTCCCTAATCTAGGGTTTCCTCAGCATCTCAATTAGCTCTCCCCAGTCAAGGTTGTGCATGCAGTTTCCCCAACCTAGGGTTTCATCTACTTCGTGCACACATCTAAGAACAATGTCAGAATCAGGTTTGGTCAACAACACCACTATTCCCAGAAATGGTAACCTCTGTGATTTAGAAATCTGTTTGTGTATGAAATCAAATAATTTGGACAAATTTAGTATACTATGTTATCTTTCTTCACATTTATCTTAATCAATTTGTTCTCATATCAAAATAACTTTCAACAGAGACCCATTATTGCGATGCTCTTAGAAGATACAGCTTGCCTCTGCCTCTATTCTCTTTCTTCCTAGTTTTATGATTACATGCATATGCCCACTTACTGAGATTTTTTCCTTTGTATGATTTCTGATGTCTGGATTATGTTGACATAATTTTTATTAGATTGCTTATACATAATTGTTTCCATATTTATTATATGATGTTGTTTTCAGATTACTCAACTAGGTAAAACAACAACTTTTTTTTCTAGAATTTTAGGTTAGTGGATCATGAGTTTTATAGTGGATCATGTGTTTTATTTGAGTATTATATCTTTTTTCTAGTATTGGATCATGTACTATAGAGATTGGACATGCTTATCTCGTCAGATGTCTTATGATCCCAACATCGGGGCATGAGTACGTCCATTTTCCTTTAAGGGGCGACCACTGATGATTTTCAGGTGATGTTTCAGTTGTAACTTCTACGTGAACTTCCCATGCTTAGATATTTTCCATCCAAATAACTGCTTTTTTATGAAAAGAATTATTAGATGATTTTGATTATTCGTTCTTTGATTACTTACAGGTGGGAACATGTGGGTTAACCATCATACTAGCCTAGCATTGGTGGACCAAAGGAGACAACTAGGTGACGGTTTGGAAATCTGCTGTGGAATCCCACTAATTTTTCCTTTACTGTAGGTATACCAAATGATATTCGATGATGTATTAATTTATTTTATTTCATGGTAATATTTTCTATGTTATTAGTGCACATATCTCACTCTTTTACCATTTTTTAGGGATGTTATTCCTATGATGGATATACATTGTAATTTTTTGTAATACTTTGATTCTACATAGATGTTCTATCATTTAGGTAGTGAGTTTTGTACATTTTTAGTGTTCCCCATTAACCATACAACTACATGCTCTACATCAGTTTCTTGATATGGAATTCGAATTAGGTACTAAAATAGTGACTACCTCATTGAAGTCTCATTTTAAGGGAATTTGTAATCATGGCCTCCATATTTGATCATTCTTAATTAATTTTTTATTCTGTTTGACTCCAGTAAATTGATGCATTTTCATATGTTTGCAGAAATGACACACACACCATAACAGTAAGTTCAACTGTAAAATATAATATTTTAAAATATTCTATTTTTAATTGTTATTTTTTAAATAGTACCTTCTTAACTTTCAAATTTTTATTTTGTTAGTTTGTTTAGTTGATATACCAAACACGCATTCTGTATTGATTTTGTTGTTTGAAACGGAAATTTTAGTTAAAAATTTGATTAGTTAATTTTTTTAATGAAGTTGTTTTCATCTATTTTTCTTGATTTCCAACAGAATATTCCATTTAATTTTTTTTATTAATAGTAAAAATTTTATATTTTTTTTAATGAAGTTGTTTATGTTTCTATTACTTTTATTTTTTATTTTCTATAATAGATTTATTTGTTTATCTCTGAGAGAATATTTTTTCTATTTTAGGTTTCTAAATAATGAATATTTGGTTTTTCATTCATAAATGAATATGTCATTTTTAGTTTTCAAATATCTATAATGTTGTGTTTCTTAGGGTGTTAATGAATTTTTTCTTAACAATATCTCTATTATGTATGTTTTTATTTTGGAAGGGATTTATGATTTTGTAATAAAAAATGAATTCATTTACGTTATTGAAAAAAAATATTTTGTTGTTGAGGCACAAAGAATATGTTAAGGTTGTTTTGGACCAACCAGTTTGCAACATGGTAGGCAGTGATTCTAGCAGCTCCAATTATGAGGATGTTAATGGTTTCATATGTAGACATATCACAACACATATGGTATCCATATTCAGCCCTTTGAATTCTTCATTTCCAGAATTCGAATTATCAATTTCAATCCTTTTTTTTATTTTCCCATAATTATTTTTAGGAATATAATTCTGACATGCTCCCAGAAGTTGAACCTGCCTTGGATATTTTATACTTATCTTTTAAAAAAGGTCTTCACAGGAAAACATGGACATAAAATATGCTCACCTATTATGTATTAAATCTGTTGTTACACCTTTTAGTTATTGATAATTTCTTTCACCTAACACTTGAATTCAATAATAATACAAAGTAATAGGATCCTGTGATGTTTTTTGTGCATAGTATCCATATAAATAATACTCAAACAACTTATTGTTATGCAGAGAGTTCCCAGGTAATATTAAACAGGATCCGTTGACATTGGATCATAATGTTTGGTTTATTCTTAGGTTAGATTGAAGGATCTTGAGGCACTAGATAAGGTATCTATTTCATTCTCCGATCTCCTTACATTTAACTTAAAATACCCTTAGGTTCTATGTAAGTGTATGTTTCCGTAATCACTGCATATAAATTTTAGGTACTACGATAATAGACAGTGAAAAAATATATGGATCTTATTGATAGTGCCAATAGGTATAGAAAGGTATAGACAGTGGAAACTGGTATAGACAGTGAAAACAGTAAATGTTAGGAAACCTTAGTGACTTTTACAGGAATGAGTTTTAATGAATGCACTAATTCATTTTTATTTTCATTATTCTTACCCCCTAGAACCAGATGAAGAAGTGCATACATGTATGTATCTTATCATCTTTAGGATGAATTTGTTAACACAACAAGTATTTCAACATTGTGATCATATGTTTTTCATATTTACTACCCACATTTTTTTATCTCTTTTCAAGAGAGCCCTTCAAATTCATCCGTTGAAATATATTATTAAAACAGAAACAATTATTGTTTTCATGTATGCTTCACTAATGGGGTTCATGCCTAGGTATATTTTGTATCAAATCACAATTAAATATAGGATTGTTGTTCACATGTATCAAATAGGGCACATTTATTTTATATGCCATCATTTTTAGATCGAAGTCATGCTATTATAATTTTTATTGATTTATAACGTAGCTTCAATATTCTAAATTATTATGTATGTTTCCAGTTAAACTAATTATCCATATTTTTATTAAGATTTTTTTTTGACTAAAACAGATTTCAATACTTTTGATTGAGGATGTCTATTTACTAGAAGAAGAGGGTCAAGAACAACCTCAAACCAAGGTAATGGGACAATTTAAAATTTCATATTTTTATTTTTTTTCCTTTATTTATTGACATTCCTTCCCAGCTAACAACTTTTATTCCTCATTTCTTTCTTCATGTTCCCTTATTCTACCCATCTGTAATTTTATGTTCCCATTGAAGAAAAACTACAAGTTTACTTGCATTGTGGGTTCTGGTGTTTACATTGTAGTGTGGTTTATTCTATTGAAATAGAAGTATAGATCAATTCCATCCCATAGTAGGAGCCTTCTTCTTCTTAAATCATGAAGGGGAGATCACACTGACAAAACATGAGGTGTTGGTGAAGTTAATCTTCACAGTTGGATCATATTGAAGCAATACATCCCTTTATAACATGTTTAATATGGATTGTTAATGATATTAATGTCTTATATTTGTTTTCATATTTATTTCATCTTTAGACAACCGGTATCTAAAGACTATAAATCATCTTAGTAATACTATTTTATTATTTTTGGTGACTTTTATGTATTCTTCATGCATTGTATAAACCAGTTCTGAAAATATGTAGGTTTTTAAATTATTTTGTATCTTATATGTATCTGGTATATACATATTTATTTGAAAATATGTAGGTTTTAAAACTATTTTGTATTTTATATGTATCAGATATATACATATTCTGGTTTGAATATTTTTTGTAACTTATATGTGTTTAGAATTGAAATATGCAGGTTCATATTAGTTTTCATATGCATATTCAGATTCTAATTATTTTATTCTTATCTTTTCATTTCTATTAACTAAAATATATAAGTTCAAATTTGTTTTGATTTCTAATTCATTGATTTCACTTGTCAGCAATATTTTCTACTTACTCTAACTACATTCTCAATATAGAAAAACATATTCTCTGATTTGGATAATGAGGATGCGGTCCATCATAATCTTGGATTGTCTTGAGACAACACGGATAAAACAAACTATGCCATTGAACTGCACTCCCAAATTAAGGAATACCAAAACAAGAGGACTGAAAAAATGACAGATTATTTCTGATACAATATTGTAATAATGCATGTTAACTATTTTTTAAATTTTGAGATTTGTTTTCTGATTATGTGCTTACCAAAAGAAGTGTATCATGGTATGCGGTTTGCAATAGGAAGGTAATAATGAATATTTATTGTTTTACCTATGGCGCCTCCTACTGGTCCGCCGCTGAAGTCCCATATGTAAATATGTAGGTTCATGTTTCCATTTTCATGAGCATTTTGGTTGTCCCTATTTTTATGGTGGTGTTATTTTTCATACATAGAAGAGGTTGAGAGTAGTACATTTGTATACGTCTCATATCTAAAAATGTAGTCTGAATGTGTAATATATTTCTTTTTATTTGAAATGTGATATTTTGGTTGGTGATTTGTTTCATGTTGGTTCTCTTTTAATGGTTCACACTTCACAACAAAGTGGTTTTAATTAAAAAATACAAAAAAGAGATTTTGAGTAACACAAGGTTTAGAGAAACCATACCAAATGTTATCTTCTTTTTATTTTGTTTTCTAATTATTTCTTATATGTTTGAATTCATGTTTTTTATTCTGCAAATTCAGTATGGTATTCTTATTTTTAAACATGTTTTTCAATGCAGAAAAGTATGTTCCAAACTTTTGAAGGTGAATATTTTTACAATGTGACAGGATTTTTGGGTGACATCCTACAACATCTGGCTACTTTCAATTATTGATACAGTTCTACAAATACAAACATTACTACTACTGCTATGTATTTTGAATTTCAAATGTCCATTTGAATGTTTTTTTCATTCATGTATTTCAATTCTCTAGACTGAGAATAATTTTTTATTCCGTGTATATTCTCCTAAATGTTTGAAAATGTATTTATCCAAAATGTTATCTACAATCATAATGATGTATCTATATTTTTTCCAATTATATTCCAATACTAAGTATCATAATTTTGTGATTTCAATATATTTAAAATTCATGTTCATTATTAAATTTGAAATATAACATTGTATTCTTGAATATAATAATTGAACCATATTGTCCTGAAAACGCACGGGTGAGTACTAGTATTTTATAAAAATAGAATGAAAATTATTCATTTTAGAAACCAAGAAAAAATTGGAGATGTTTTCATATACAATTTTAAATTCATTTGAATGACATGTTCACATGTAAACATTAAAATGATAATATTTTCAAATTTTTAGAAGACAACACACATAGAAAATGCTCAAAACATATTCAAATATTTTAAAATAAATTTAATTATTATAAAATAGTTTTAATAAATTATTATAGTATAGATAATGAAACTTTAAAAATCATCCAATGAATATGGATATGAAAAAATAGAGGATCACATCAAAAAATACGATATGAGGTCTGTTTCATATAAAAAATAATCTAGGTAATTTATGAGTCAATGGGAAATGAAATTTTTAGGAGACGTGTATAACCAAATGAATATAAAAAGAAATGATTTGGGATTTTAGAAATTATTTTGTTTTTAAAATATATTATATTCCAAAAATAATCTTTATTTGAAAATAAAATTACAAATTGAGACACTTATGGTTCATGTATCATTTTAATTTAAGTCCATTCAAATATCAGTATCTTTTGAGTAAAATACTATTTTAAAAAAGAACATGGTGTGGATTCTAAAACCCCAAGAAGTTGAGGAATATGTCTAACTAAATTCATTAGGTAGATAACACACCATAAAAAATATATCATGGTTCACAATATGAAATAAGTGTTAAGAAATTAAATTTTAAAATTTTAACACCTTACAACATTAGAAATTTTTGAGTTAAAATCCCTTAAATGATATGATTTAAAATGAAACCATAAACAAAATTAATAATAATGGGATCATGTTAAAAAATTAAAGCGTAAGTAGATACAATGTTACAAATAAGATATGATGTTTAATATGATATACGTCATATGGGTTATAATTTGAGATCAGAAACCCTCACCTAGTTTTCCTTCTTAATCAAATGGACTATGTGCTCCTATATAACAAACATAAAACATTCAATAATCATTATCATTTTTTTCATATATATAAACTTTTAAGAAATTCATTTATAATTATTTTCAACATGTATATTAGTTAGTTTTTATCAATTTTCAAAATCTGGTATGAGTAATATTTGATTTTTGAACTAGTTTCATAAAAGCAGTGTTGTTCTACATTATTATCCAAAATTTAATCATTCATAGATCATAAAAAGAAGTGGAATTTATGTTTTATAGTTTTTTATAATGTTATTATTTTACTATATTTGATTTTTTTATAATCCATAAAGATTGAATCAATGATATCATGTTTCAGTGATTTTTTTGGAATGAAATTTGGCATGATAATTAATGAGTTTAATTTAATCATTACCATTCCATAAAAAAATAAAATATTTATTAACATATTTATATCATAAATTATCTATAATTATGTTCTCATATTCATCCATGATTTTTTATCACTGTTCAAGTAGGTGGTTAGACCAATCCTAACATGAACATATAATAATTAGTGAATGATTATTATTATAAAATTGGATTATTTTTTAATATCATTATTATTTCCAAATAATAGTGATATTATTTGGATAATTTTTTAAATATTATAACTATTTTAATAGAATTTTTCATATAAAAAATAGATAAAAAAGATATGTTACATTGTGTAAATGATATTCCGCACAACACACTATTGACATTTTCATTCATCAAAGAATGAGAAACAAAGAAATCAGATTATAATTTTTTTCAAAATAAACATAGTTATACTAAATGTTTAAAATTTATTAATAAATTTAAGTTTTGTAATTAGTTTATAGTGTTGGGGGTAAAATAAGAATAATTCATCGCTACATAAAGAGGGTAGTCTGCACAACACCGGAAAAATGGTTTCCTGCTTCTTAATAAAATGTGGAAAGGTGGATAGAATTTTTTACAATATAATAAGTAAATTTAGTTTAAAATTAATAATTATTTAATTATATATAGATTATATAATTACATTTTGGAATCTAATATAGAAAGGAATAGAAGCTAGGAAAAATAAGTACCCATGTTGAGAACTTAGACATTCCCTTGGAAGATTATTTGGAAAAGAATGTCATAAGATAATATCGTAGGACCTAAGGCCCAATGATAAGAGAAAGAGGTTATAAATTAAGGATTTTTATCATAGTTTTACATTGAAAAAAAATTATAGTGGTCTTTAAAGGGTGGGAAGAGGCCATTATTATTAGTAGTGAGAATGGTTTTTTTGTAAATATTTCAACTTAATATAAATGTTGCACAAGTTTCATATGTAAATTGGATTAATAAATGGGAAATAATATATTTTTTAATGATATATGTTATATAACATCTCAAAAATTTAATTAAAAACAATTTTTTCTTATGTTTAAATCCCTTTAACCCCTGATTTATAACTTTTACTATTTTAGATTTTTCAATGATAACTTATTTTTACATAAGTAATTTAAAATTACTGACTAAAAATAAAATGGTCCGTATTATTTAATTTATAAAGTCATATTTTGAATATGAAATAAATTTTATCATTTTAAATTTTAATATGTAATTATAATTAATTTTAACTTTAGCACATGTAACGCCTATAAACCCGTTTTTAGAATAAGTATATTTTTAATCTTAAAATTTATATGTATAATAAAATTATAAATGTTTTTTATTTTAATGATATTAATTATTAAATTAAATAAAAATTATGTGACTTTAATATAAATCCAAAAATTAATTTTACCAAAATAATATTTATTTAAAATAAAATACCAAAAAAATATTTCAAAATATTACATAACTTGTTTTACATAAGTTTTATAAATTTATAAAAGTATTTTTAAAATTTAATATATAACCCATTAAATATGTCATTTTTGAGTAAAATTTTAATATATTTTTATGTAATATATACTCATTTATATAGCCATAAATTCTATAATTTCAGAAAACAATTTTACTGTTAACAATTCACCTAAAATAAAGTATTTCAAAAAAATAAAAATTTTACACTAAAATAATGTTGAAATAATAAATTAAATCCTAAAATTATTTTTATAAAATTAAAATAATATGTTTTAATATTTCTTTATGGAAATATAAAATATAATGAAAAACTAGTTTTATTAAAAAATAAATTTTTAAACATCATGTGTCTTTTATAAAATTTCATATAACTTCCTAATTGTTTTTGGTATATTAGTTTATAAATATAAATTTTTCCTATTGTAATTAACTTTTTATCTTCATCGAATTTAATTTATTAAGGTAAAATATAATATCATATTTTAAAAATGATCTTCAAAAGACATACTTTATAAAATATTAATGAAAATTTAATATGTATCTATTTTAATTATTTATTATCCTTTTATTTCCAAATGATTATATTATTCATGAAATTTTAATATGTTGTGGATTATTTTAATCTGTTATTGCATTATTTTAGAGTTATTAGTGACACACTATTTCGTAGATAATTTTAATATAAAGGATTTAAAAACATTGGTTGTTACACACGAGCAGTTAATATTAGGATCCCTTTTTCTTATAGTGAAGAATCTATGATTATGGTGAATAACCAATTATAACAATTAGTATCTTCCCATGAAGGGGATGATACTTTGTAAAATTCCTTGTATTCATAGCCCTATTTATTCATGTAAGAGTGAGGATGTGAGTCTATATTTTATGAAATTATACTTTATTAGATCATGGAGGTTAATCTAATATTTTAAAAACTCATCTCCACTTATCACCCCCCACTCTCAATGGTGAAACTCAATACTAGGAATTCCAACCAGTATTTGAGCTTGGATACCTCTATTTGATTCATTCAAGTGATGAGAATAGATGAGATTGACTTTTTTAATAGTAGGGTAGTTTTTATATTTGATGGGATTAACTACCATATTTGAAAGTACATAATGTTTCCATATCTTATATCACATGGATTGGATGATAGAGATGTTGTTGTTATTAATTTTACACCTCTTTATAAAGATTATCCATATAACACTTATGATAAAAGGAATATAGAGATTTTTATGGTACAAAATACATTTTTGACATCCTTTTCATAAAATGTCTATACAGAAGTCATGGGACTCAAGTCTTCCAATAAAATATACCAAAAGATAAATAGTAATTATGAAGGAAATTTGAAAATCAATAAGTCAAAGTTTCATATTTGGATAAATATTATTGAAGACATAAAAATTGAAGTAGAAGAGAAATTTTATTAATACATCAATAAGGATAATGAAATTGTTAGAAATATCTAAGGGTATGGTAAAAAGCTAGAAATTTTTAAATTTTTTATAAGACCATGCTGAGTTTTCCAAAGAAAAGTTAAACCCCAATATATCAACTCTAGATTATATAATTTATCTCTCCATAAATGAATTTCTAAATATTATCATTGATTATGAAATGTTAAAAATACCGACCATTATAAAAAGGTTAAGGATGAAAAAGATTTGTCACGCTATAAGGAGGCTGAAAACAAAAGGAGATGACAATGCTAATATAATTGAATATGTGGGAAGATAACAAAATAGTCACTTTCAAAGAACTATTTCACTTATTTAAAATTATTTGAAGGGGGAAAGACCATGATTAATAAATTTTTTCTTCTATGATTATAAATTTAATGGAATTGGAACTTTTTCTACACATTTATTAATGAAAAAGGGTTAAGATAGTGAAATTAATGATTTTTAGAAACCACAATAAAACAAGCTGGGTGAAAATTCTCAATAAGTATACAAATATTAAGTAATTAACAATATATTATTTAGAAAAAAATAAAAAATATGATTAGTATAGAAGAGGAAGCTGACCATTCATTAAGCGGTGAAATAAAAAAATTATCCTCATTAAAAATAACAATTTAAATGCACAAGATAAAAAATATTTTGATATTTATTGTAGTGGGGAGATGAATTTTAACTACCTATACTATCACATATGTGGAAGGATGAAATTAAATCATGTCTTGATAAAAATACCAATCTAATGAAATTGAAGATTAAATTAGTGAATGAAAATAAAAAAAAGTGTAAAATGTATATAAAAATATAGAATCAAACCTTGTTTATGAAATAAAAAAATTTAACATTAAGTTTGTCAAATAACATAAGATGATAAAATATATTAGGGATAGATTTTCATTGAATGAAAATAAATTATTTAAGACTCAATCTAAGTGATTCTTACTGATAATGAGCTAAATAATATTTGATATAACTTCAAAAACACTCTTTATGTTAAGGTTGAATCCTCTAAATCATTTAAGAAAACATGGAACAAATTAAACATGTAGTTTTAAAATCACAATCTTGTAAAATTTAAACCAATAAAAATAACTAGAAAAATTCTCTAATGTTAGTATAATAAATGAGGGACTCTAGTTTCTCTAATATACTGAAAAAATAATAATTAGCCTTAAAGTATATATTAATAAAAAAGTTATAGACAATAGTGCATGGAGAATATATATGAACCAAGAATATTCAGTTTCTAATGTTGTTGCAGGTACTTGGAGTGTTTTGGCTCAAGTCAAACGAATGTTGGTTCAATATGTCACTTCCTTGAATGATGTATGAAGTCAAGGGTTATCTATTTGAGGAGTTAAAATCATATTTTCAAATAAAAAACCTATAAAGAAATAAAATTAATATTTCCAAGTTAGAACTAATTTTAGTGTCATGATGAATTTTGTGTTAGTTGTAAGTTGAATTGTTATAGTGAAATATAGTGCATGAAATAATGGAATGGAAAAATTCCATATATTGATAATAGTAAGATTAATTTTAATTTAAATAAATAAATATCATGTTGAGATTAAGTTTCAATAAAGGCTAGAAGATGAACCAATTCATGGATTATTAGTATTCAGTTATATTCCCATAAGATAGTTTATGATAAATTTCTGAAAAGTATGGAGAATCATGAAGGGGGAGTGGTCAACATTGGAAATAATTATTCTCTTAAAATCAAGGTCGTTGGTTCATCTAAAATTTAAGAACAAAATATTAAATTAAATTATTCCCTGTATGTGGAAAGACTAAATCATTATCATTTAAATGCTACATAAATATATAATGATGGCCATGAGGTTGTTTTTAGGGACCCATATATCATTAAAATCCTAGAGGGTGAAAGAACTATTTAAAATGGAAATAGAATAATTGTAATCTATTTTTAATTAAGGATCTATCCAATAAATGTTATTTGGGTGAAAAAGATGAGATTATTATATGGTGTATTATTATTATTATTCTTTAAAAAATAAGGCTAAGAAGAATTCAAAAACATGAAATTTTGAGAGATATTCCAAATATGAAAACAAAAAAAGATATTTTTTTTCAAACATCATGGAATTGTTAGATGACTCAAAAAACTTAAGGGAATGTAAATATTCTTTATACCAATCCAATGGAGACCATTCACACCAATTTATGTGGTATCATAAGGTAAAAATCAATAAGAGTACATTTATACTTCATCACATGCATTAATTATTTCAATTTATTGACCAATATTATTTTAATCGAGCCCTAGTTAGAGGATATTATGTTGTTTAGAATTTTTATAAGGCATGATGAAATAGTGTTGGGAGTCTTAACTAAGAAATTGAGATCTGATAATAGAAAGGAAGGTACATGTGATTAATTTTAGAGTTATATTTCAAAACATGGAATCAAGAATCAATTTTTCATAGCTTATACTCCGAAAGAGAATGGTGTTGTAGAGAGGAAGAATAAAAGTATTATTGAACGTGGTTGGAAAATTTTAGCAGAAAATAAAGACTCAAATTATTTTTAGAGATAAGATATGTGTCCTACTGTATATATTATGAACTAATTTATTTTGAGATCTAAAATTAATTTTACTCCTACTCATATGTGGAATAAGAATTATCCAATTTTCAGGTACTCTAAATAGTTTTTTAGTTCATTATATATAAAGATATAAAATTAAAATCAAGGAAATTTTAAAGGGAATTTAAATGAATGTAACATTTTGGGTTTCTAATTGTCTGTCATTGTGTTCTAGGGATGGAACTGGAGGTTGAAAAAGCTATTGGACTATTCAGATGTCAAAATCATTGAAAATTAGTATAAATTGGAGTTTTTATGAATATAAAAATAATTTAACACAAGTTGGAATCAATATGAATTTGGATAAAAATATTACAGAAAAAGATGAATTTGAGTAATATGTTATTGATATTGAATCTAATCAGACTTTTGATAATTAGGATACCATAAAATAGGTTATGAGATATCGAAGGTTGAAAAATAATGTTGATATATAGAACATTATAGATAACCTAAATGCATCAGCCCAAACTATAATAATATTAGGAATTTGAAACCAAAAAGAACTTAAATCATAGGTTGAACGAAGAACTTTGGTTACATCTTTTGAGAATGAGGAGTTTGTATAATATATTAATTATAATATGAATCTAATTTGGTAAAATTTTAAATGGAATATTATCCCAAGGCCAACTGATAAAACATTTATTGGAACCAAGTGGGTACTGATAAATAAGATAAATAAAAAATGTGAGCTCATGATAAACAAAGTTAGATGGGTGTTCAAGGGTTAATCTGAAAGGTAATGCATTGATTTTGAAGAAACATTTTCCCTATAGAAATGTTGAAAAATATAATATTTTTTTATTTTGGTTTCACTCAAGAACTATTATTATTAACAAATATACCTAAATTAAGACATTAAAAATAGTAAACTTGAATAAGAAGTACTTATAGAGTAACATTATTATTTTATCAAAACTACTAATGGAATCATAGTCTGTAAACGTCAAAATCCTCATATGGCTTGAATAGGCCCCAAGAACAATTTATAAAAAACATGATCCCTTTTTAATATAGAATAAATCTTTAAAAGATTTATGAAATATATATATATAAGAAGTATTGATAAGTACATTTATTTTCATATAATATGTTTATAATATAATAGTTTTCCAGTGACAATATGTATCTTTTTAATGAATTATTTGAGAATATTAATTTCCAGTTTGTAATTTCAATTCTTGGAGAAATGAAATACTTTATATGGTAATATATTGTTAAAAATTTAATATTGCATATTTTTATCTGAAGAAAAATATATGAGAGTGTTTTTGAAAAGTTTAGAGTAGAGGAATTAATGGATATTTCAACACCAATATCAATTAGAACAAAGTAGTGTTAGGATGGGAATGCTGGAAAGGTTGATAAAAAAATTAGAAGAGATATTGGAAGTTTGTTCTATTTGACTAATTTAAAACATGATATATCATATATTATAAAACCATGTGCTAAATTTTATTATTACCCAATTGATTTACAAACTCATGAATTAAAATGTATTTCTAATATATGTGAATGAAAAAGTGAACTATGAGTTATTTTATTGATTTAGTACGGATTTTAATTTTCTAATCATCACTAATAAAAATTGGGAAATTGATTGTATGGAGAGATGATAAAATTCAAGTGGTACATTCTTCAATGGTGGTAGTTTTGTGAGCTAGAATAGTATGAAATATAATTTAGGAACACCTATAATAACTGAGGTACATTATATATATGCTTATAACCCAATAATGTACATAGGTTTTATGGATTCGTATACAATTTTATGATTTATCAGATAAGACATAGAGGCCATTGAGTATATGTTTTGAGAAAAAAAGTGTTATTGATCAATACAAGAACCCTATTAAATAATCCAAATCAATTTATATAGACATTTTACGAAATTTATTTTCATAAAGTGTTTTTAATGGAGAAATGAGGTAGTAATATGTGTCTATATAAGATTATATTGCTAATATCTTCAAAAAATCTATACCCTGGGTGGTATTTTTTATTTTAGGTTTAAGTTTCATGTTTAACTTTACCTCCTAACCTAAGATAAGAGAAATAACCCCCCCCCCCCCAATAACATTTAGATTATGTTGAAAAACAAGGATAAATAATTATATAACTCTTTCCTAAAGGAGTATAGAATCCTTGTCAAGTCGGGAGAGTGTGCAAAAAATTTAATTAGGATTTATAGACCATGCTTAATGGGTGAGGTTTTTTAAAGTGACAAAAGCTGTTTTAATTGAGTTGGGGTCAATTTGAATATCTTTTTCACATTTTCTTGGGAATAATGGATTGAATTCTCTCAAAAATATTACCTTATTCACTATTGTTGTGAAAGACTCTTCTTAATATACAATTGCAATGATTTTATGATTATCATGAGATTCGATATTTTTTTAATTTATCTAAGATAATTTGAAAGAGTTCAATAGATTTTCCAAAAAATCCAAAGGGTGGATTGGACTAAACATAGATTAGTCGATGGTCATTATTTTCTAAAATTCTTGGTTGAGAATTATTATAGGTTTCTACAGTTTTTTTAGATGTTTTAAATGTTTTTGAGACTACTGAAAATGAATGGAAAATATTTTAAATAAGTTTTGTGGGTTTTTTGTGTTATTAAATTCATGATTTCGACGTTGAAATTTTTATTATGTTAATTATCAAATAGGTCTCATCTTAAATATCTACGACCATATAAGAAAATTGAGTTACATGATAATGGTTTAAAAGTTGACTAAAGTATATTATTTTACATGAATTATAAAATTTATCTATTTATAGGATATTTATCACCACTTAGGTAAACTAATCGATGTGTAATATATTTTATTTCGTCATATTTTTGGATATGATAACTCTATTGGAAATATGAGTCTTGTGTGATATTTTCGTTTATGAAAAAACATTTATTTTACACTATACATGAATTCATCAACATATATAGAAATTATCTTCATGAATGAATTTTAAAAAATAAAAAATAAATACATTTCTAATGAATTATATTATAAAATATATCATAATATTCCTTTCTATCGCATATTATATTTTAGACCAGATACTATATTTTATATTGTGAGATATTATGTTTCCCAAATTAAAATATTCTAAATAATTTAATTATAAGGATGTTAAATCTGGTCTTGAAATGTTATAAAAACACATTTAAAATGCATTAAAATATGATTCATTAAATATATAAAAATGGATTATGTATACACATATCTATTTGAGCATTATTGTTTGGTTCATCTATATTTTCGATGTGAACGTGAATAAGAGTTAATTAATAAAAGGTTATCAAAAAATTAATTATGGTATTTTAATGGTATTATTTTTTTCTTCTCATGAGTTAAAATAATAATTTTCTACTGATTTAGTAGTGATTCAATCTATGTTTTTCATTTTTTATAATTTGAACTTTTGGGGTTATTTTGAAGATCTATTTTTTGATTGTAGATAATACAAAATATGTACTCATGCGTGTTTCTGTATATTCATTGAAGTTGAAAATTTAATTATTATTCACTATGATCTAATATTAAAATAGTTCTCAAATGAGATTAAATATATAACTATGTGATAAGTGGAGAAATTATGAAATTATGCTAGAGAGAATTAGTTAATAAAAGAGAAGAAGGTTATGATAGAATGGTGCATGTTTTTTAGTCTAACTAGATATAAAAATGATGGATGTTCATGGTGTAAGATTCTTTTGTGAGAAGCATTGAGATTACTATGTTGGAAATTAAATATTCTTGAATAACTATAATTATGGTATTTCTCTCAGACCCAAATTTTAGGATCTTTTGAGGAGTGGGAATGTGTGATTCATGAATATTGAAATAGATGAGAAAATCACTGAGAGAAGTTGACATTCTAAATCCATATATCAAAAAGCATCATATATATATTTTTGAACATGACATTCCAATAAATAAAATATTATATTGAGAAATAAATAGCATATCATCATATCTTATCATTTTGTGCGAGCTAATTCTATTTGAATATCTTATAAGATCATTGAGGAATATTGTATCCATTATTATTGACAAACCCAAATATTTCAAGAGATATTTCTTATTAGCAATAAACAAAATTTTATTACAGTGTGAATCTACATAGTCCAATGTGACTATGGATCAATATAGTGTGATTCTATGACCAGACATGTGATATTTCACCTAATTCAAATTATAATTAATAATCCATGACTTGGGAGAATAACCAATCATTTAAAGGAGTAGATTTTCCATGAAGGGGAAAACCATGTAAAAATATTTCTCTTCATTTATTTTTTATTTACATTATATACTAGTGAGACTATAAATCAATATTTGAGTGAATAAAACATTAAAATGGTATGGAGGATTATTTTAATTAAAAATAGATATTATAAGAACTAGTCTCGACTAATTCATCCACCCTCATTATCTATAGAGAAACCTGATCTTAGGTACATCATAAATGATCAAAACATTATGTTGTTTAAGACCATCATAGTTGAGGATGAAATATATATATCCACTAACGATTTGGAGCTTAATAGCGCACCAATCCTTGATTGGATACTTCGTTCCTTTGATTATAAAATATGGGATTCAATAAATAAGGCTCATAATCCTTATATTTCTAACTATTTAAAAGTAGGATCACTTATTAGATTTCCACTAGATAGCTCACTCAGGCACATTCCTAAGGTGGAAAAATTAAAATACATTCATCGGCTCTAAATTATTTTCATTTGTAAATATCCTTACAAGATTTTGATTGGGATCATAAATGATAGACTCTTGAATCTAATTATTGGTCTGCTCTCAGGGGTTTAGTGTAGATTTATCAAAGAGAGAAGAATCCAAGAAAAAGCCAGCCTAGCATGAGAGATTATAATTGATTTATATAGAAAGGTGACTGGTAATAATATTACTCTAAATTTTGAAATTGAGAAGTCTTATAATAAACATGAATGGAAGTTAATTACGAAAACCATGAGGTGTTATGGATTTTCATCACAGGCTTGTGATGTATTTTTTAGATATTACTCATCCCCTTAGATCTTATTTGAACTCAGGGGAAGGAAAACTATATTCTTAAAATAAATAATATTTTTGGGATAAGATAATCCTTTATATCTATATCTATTATCCACGGCCCAAAATTCATTAATAAGTAATTTCAAAAATGATATTATCATGTGAGTCGTGAAACTATTTTGATTAAGATATGTGTCCACTGATAATTCAAATTTATTTTTCTTTGATGACAAGATATTATTTCCAAATGATAATACAAATTATCTTAAAATATTTATGCATCTTTTACAGGTATAGTAAATTTAGTTTAGACAAAAGGATAACCCAACTAAACTCCATATCTATTTCTCCACAAAATATAAAGTAGAGGGTGTCAATATATTTGAACCATTCCTCATATTTTCAAAGATTTTATTTTAAATATAATACCTTGTAATAACCCTTTTCTAAGAGAAGGGTCTAAATTCATCACTTTGATAATATTGTATCAAGATATCTGGAATAATAAATAACTAAAAAATAAGCTTTATCATTCAAACGTATAATCACTATCATCAACCATGTGATGGCCTCGATGCTTGTGTATATTTCATATTTTATTAGAGTTCAAAAAATAATTTTATCCAATATATTTATCACTATTAATGGTTTTTTATAGGATTCTATATAAAAGGGTTACGACCACTAAGACATCTATATAAACCTATCCAAAACTCGTAAAGAGGTAGTCATCAATATAAGAAACCTGGTTATAAATATATATTTTATTGAAGTGAAGCATCCTTTAGAAAAAATTTCTAGAAAATATCTCTATAGAAAATATTTATTAATAAAAAAGTATCTGAAGGAAATAAAGGCTATAAATAAGGACAATTGAAATAATTTCCGCTTTAGTAAATTATTTAAGTCGCCATTTATCTTTATCTCAATCATTTCCACTAGGTTATTGGGGGTGGGGATGTTTTCTTTTAGAAATACAACTATGTGTGTGATACATTTTGATTCCATAGAAATCTATCATTAACTATCACTTTTATAAAGGTGACAGACTTCCCCAAATTCACTATTTTTTCAACATTTTTTAGAATCATATGTTCAGTAGAATTTATATCATTGAGGATGATGATCATAGTTTATTTTATATAGAATTATTGGGGTGATTTGGTATGATTTATTTTTTCATGATCATTTAAGAACACCAAGTCATCATTCACTGGGCTAATATTTTATGGGAAAAAGAAATCCCCTTGAAATAGGAATTATTATAGTGGCATTCCAAATGTGTCTCCTTATCCACTAACAACTCTATTAGATGAATGGATATCTCCATGGAATCTAAATTTCATTATTTTAACAATATTTTGGTTGATGAAGAAACTCATCTACTACTCAAAGGGACTATTCCCAACTTATCTATATGCCCTATACAATCCTCCTCATTATCTATTACCTATTAGAATCTTTTTAAATTTTACATGATATCTAGTTTAATGGCACTGGACCTCCTGAAAATGTGTTTTTTATAAACATGGTGTTATTATCTAATATATTTTCTATTGAAGGTGGGCCTTGGTGATCCCTCTTGATCTCTTCACCAAATCAAGAGAATACTTTGAATGGTTTGGTGATTAATGAATTGTTTTTTAAGTATGGATTATGATTGATTTAATAGTAAGTATCTTTCAAGAAATAATTTTTTTATGGTAACAAGGAAATATTATTTGAAAAAAGTGGACAAATTAGTCTACATAAACTCACCATGGGTATTGAGTAATCCTAAGATTCTATGATGAACCTCTATACACCTATGAAACCATACTAATGGAAATTATATTTTATAAAGGGTTTATTTATATTCGATGGATTCAAGCATAATATTAGGTTATGATCATAGTGTGTGTTGAATTTATTCCCATTGATGTAAAGGATGGATTTTTAAGTAATTTCAAAATCATTTAATGTCATTGGGATTAGTATTTATTTTCATTGAAATAATTATATTATTTACAATATTTTATCATGATGTTCCATTTTAAGAGGTGAAAGAGGATCTTGATCCAATTAATCAAATGATATATCTAAGAATTAGTGATATTTAGAGGAAAATTTTAATAGAGTTTTATATACAGAATCTACATGAGTATATGGAAATTATTTCTAAATTGGAAGAAGTAAATTATCTTGAGGAGGTGAATATTTTATCCTATTAATTATGGTAAATTCTTACCATTGGATACTATTGGATATTAATTTTTTATGAGGTGTAGTTATGAATTGGTGGTTCTAGATCTCGGTGGTTGAGATGTTTCTCATTACTTATATAATCTATTTCATAATATATTAATAATGAATTTATATCATCTAATATTAAGGGTAATATATAGTAATGGTAATTAATAGTCAAGTAGGGAAGTTAAATTTTATGATATTTTTTATATTTTTTTGAATATTTTACATTATTCACCTAAATTTATAAAAAAACATTAGAATTGAGAGAGTGTTATTTTTAGATTTCCTTACACCAAATAAAATGATTTTAGGTTATCCCCGTTACTTTCAAGACTTATAAAAGGTTAACGATGAAGGAATAATTGATATAGAGAATCTTAGAACAATTAAATTTATTTTATTTGGGAATACCTATGATTTTTCATTGGGTATAATGTGAAAAGGATATCTCATTTTTTTGGGAAGTTTATGTTGAAATTTATGAAAAGATTTTAGTAACCATACTTATCATAATTCAATAAATATAAAAATATATAAACCATAGTTGATATTTTTTAAATAAAAGGTTATAGTCAAAATGAACATCATAAATTTTTTTGACCCTATTGTTATGGTGGTTAGTAAGGGTTTTATAGTATTATTATGGATTAACCATAATAGATGAATGTATCTTCACTCTCATGGGGTATCTCCATCTATCTCTTGTATCTTCTATAACTCTTAAATTTTCTTTAGGAATCCATTAGTGGTGTAAATGTTTTTCATCCCTCATGGATGGACTCCATATGATTTCTTAAATAGTCACCTCATGGTTACATCTCCCTTTCAGTTGCCTTAATGGGGTTTTTGTTTTTGTGTCTTTTTCATTATATTGGGATTTCTTCTATCTAGTTCCCTAGATTATATATTCTTATTTGATTTGGATATGGAATATTTTTCTTGTTGATGGATTTTTATGTGATTAATCATATCCTCTTCACTTTCAGCCCAACCCACCATGCTTGAAATAATTTTCAGTCTAGCATTATAGTAATTATGTTTGTTTGTTCAATCATATTGGTGTATAAATTGTTTTGGGAGGGTATAGATTCCTTTAGTCACATGAAGGTTTTCATGTCCATTTAATTTGGGTTATCCTAGGTTTTGGTTCAGGTTTATTAGTGGTTCTCATAATATCCATGAACATTCACTCTTGGATATAGGTTTAAAAACATAATATTTACATTTCTAGATTTGATAATGATAAAAATAGCCCAATTTTATGCATCTAAAACATATTAAATCCAACCAAATTATTGTATCAATTACAAACCTAAATACCTTTTATGTTTATAGTTCTAATGAATTCGGACAAAATATTATATAACAAAGTGGAAATTCACACTCAGTGTCCATTTTACACACAAAATAAGTACTTAAGGAAGAAATAATAACATTATTAAAGATAAATACCATATTTATAACTCTGAAATTATTAACATTTATTATCAATGTAGACCCCTAACTAAATTAATTTAAAAATTTGTGATGACAAAAAAATATCAATAAGGGTAATATAAAAGAAGATACATATAAGCCTTTTTAGAAACCATGAGGTCATATATGTGGGGTTAAATTCAACTTAATAAATTTTGATATAAAATAATCATTTACTTACTAAAAAACTCATCTTCAATTACCAAGGTATTTCCTAAAATAATTTTTAATAAAACATAATGTAAAAATCATAATAATGTGGGTTTCTTGAAGAAATAGATTCCTTGAATATCATTTTCTTAAAAACATACCTTTTATACATAAATGGTATAATAATTCCATTAAACAAAATATTATTATACAACCTTAGGAAATAAAATATTTCAATTAAAATGACTTTCAATGTATATATAATTTATTTATGTTTTATAGGAAATTATCTTCAGAGAACCAATAAAATTACCCTTACAAAAACCCCTATAAATGGAATAACATACTAGATTAATTCCAATATAATACCTTGAAAGACAAAATCATTAGCTAATGAATTATAGATCAAAAATGATATCACCAATCATTATAAACAATTTAAATGTAAAATAAATAAATGAAACCCAAAAAATATTTCATTTCTATCATCAAAATCATACAATTATACCTTTTAACCCATAAGTAAATAATTTTTTGGTATTGATATATCGATTTATCTTAAAACCATATTCTCAAAAATAAATAATAAAATAAATTAGTGGATGGTTTTTTATTTATATACATATAGAAACATTTATAGGAAGTAATATATAAATTAATGGTTAAAATTTGGGAAATTTTATTTAAGTTGTTTAAATTAAAAAAAAATTGTACTTTGTAAAAAAGAAAAACATTCCATATGAAATGCACACAAATATTCCATTTAAAGAAATTTGTAATAAATTCAAAGGATATGTAAAAAAATTATTTAATTCATTTAACTATTTGATCATCTATTAAACAAAATGGAAATGGAGGATAATATTATAAATAAATGTTGAAAACATTTTAAAACTTGGTTTTAATAGAGAATATCCCATTCCTAGTCTCCCGAAATTACACATACATTCTTTAAATCCTATATAATGAAACTATATTAATTATTTTATTTCATGATATCCTTTATAAGGATTATTACCATATCATAATCTATTTTATTTGATTTATTACCTTATCTTATATAGTAAATAAATCCATAAAGTTGAAGTCGAATATTTTTAGGACATTGAGTTTATAATTCCCAAAACAACCTCAGTATGATGAACATGGTAAAAGTTTTCATTGTCACTTCATATCTATATTAATAATTATTATTTTTTATATGAAATAAATTTTTTATCCAACCATGAAAATAATTCATGAGAAAACAAAATACATCAGCTGAGAAGGTGGTTTTCAACACATATGCACGAGTAATGTTTTACGTTTTGGTGCATATAAAATAAAGAAATAAAATAAAATATTATGTTTATATAATATTTATCATGTCATAAAAATAAAATAACTTCATTAAATTCATCCCCAGGACCATCTATTCAAGGAGGATTTTGAAAAGAAAAGTACCATGCTATGTGGAGACGGTAGTCCATATGTACGCATGTGTGATGATTCTATTTTTAATTATTATGATGGTATGAAGATATATTATATATTATATTAAAAAAATTAATATAATATATTGAAATTAAATATATCATAATAACCATCCATTAAAAACATATATGATATACGAAATACACCGATTCTCGAAGTGGTTGTCTTCACATACAAAAAAATATTGTTTTCTTTCCTATTTAATGGAAATTAAGATGAATATGGGTATGATATTATAATGGTAAAATATAATACTATTTTGGATATTTATTTTAATATATTTAAATTCATATTACATAATTTAATTGGTGTAGGAAGAAATAAAATGAAAATACACGGTTAATATGACTACCTCCTCTTTGAAGAAACTCTTTTGGATATCTCTTTAACAACCATAGGGTGCTATTTTAATTATAAAAAACGTTATATAATGTATATATGGATGTTAATAAGATGTTTTTGAATAATTTGGTTGAGTAAAGTAGCTCATGATGTGTGAGAAAAATAGAAGAGGATGTGTCTTTATATAAGAGAAGAGAGGGGAACTCCTGAAATTATATAATGCATTCAATTAGTAAATTTAATTTTCCTTTACTTGTTGAATAAAATTGATATATTTATAGTATATGATTAATATAATTTAAAACATTCTCATAAAATTAAATTTATAAAATATTGGATTATTTTTCAATCCTTATCTCTTAATTTTAACCTTTTATTAACCCTTTCAACGATTACGAAAATAACAATGTTGTCTACTCTTTAGGGATCATATAAGTTATAATATAATGAAAAGTGGAAAATAAATGGAAACTTTTTGATAACATATACCATATACCATTCAGGTAGAAAAATATGATATTATTAGGACTTTTAAGTCACTTAATAAAATAATATTTATTTTAAAATACCACTAAAATCATTTTTGAGATTACTCACATAATTGAATTTTAAAAAATACACACAAAAATTTAGTAAGAAAATAAAAGTTTAACACATCACCAATACATTATATGAATATAATAAATTCATGTAACACCATAAATCACAAAAAAATATTACTTTTATAGTTTTTAAATTCATTTTCTTTATTTTTCTACTTCATGTGCAAGCATTGTGTCACCGCAGTGAATGCTTTTAAGGTAACTTTCTCATCACTAAAATTTAAAAATAAATTCAACGTAATTGAAAAAAATAATTCATATTAAAACTATCAATTTTATAATATTTAATCACTTCTTCTATACCAATAAAAAATATTATATATATAAAAATAAATAAAGGGACATTTTGAAAATCTAATTTTGTAAAAATAATATAAAGGTTTTTATAAATGAAAAATGAAACCAAAATTCTATATTTTTTTAATATATAAATGTTTTAATATATTTTAAATCATAAAATACATCAAAATAAAGTGGTAGGGTTATTTTAAATCTTTTTCATTATTTTTAACCATAGTTTATCAAATTTAGCCTTTACTATGGTGATAAATATTTACCACGATTAATATACATTATAACCAAAAATAAAGTTGATATTTTTACATAATTTATAATTTTTTATTTAAAATATAGAATCCATTTTATCAAATTAAATCCCTAAGAAGAAGAAAGTATTTTGAAAATAAACTTAATAAATGAGAGGAATATTTTTTTTCTAAAAAAATGATTTTTTAAGTATATATATTTTCCTCTATGAGAATTATGCATAATTTTAATTATAATAAAATTAATTGGATTATTAATAATAAAATAGAACTAATAAAATCTTAAAACCAATGCAAAACCAAATGGGAATTTTTAAATTCTCGAAAAGAAATGATAGTGTGCTATAAAATCATTATTTTGACCACTAACTGAAAATTTAAACATTTCAGGAAAACCCAAAATTTCATCCTAATATAATTTATGTATTATGATTTTAAAATTTATATCTATTTTATAAAATAACATTTTTATAATTGGAATAAAATAATTATCACAATTTTCTCACAAAATGTACTGAATCCCATTTTCGAAGAAAATATATTTTTCAAGCATAAAATGTGTGAACTAAAATTTGAGTGCTTACTTCATAATAATTAATCAAAAAAATTTAATTTTTTAAGACATTTATGTATATATATATATATCCTGATGTGGTAAATATTATTCACACCTTCAAATTTAATGACTATGTTTTAAAGGTCGTACTGGATAATTATATTTAATGGTTGTGGAAGCTCAATATTAAATTGTATGTAGACTATTTAGCATAGTATTCTTTTAAAATTAGTAGGTATTATATTATACCCTTTTAAAGAAATTGTTTCATTACAATTTTTTCACATGTCCCATAAATATGGTTAAAAAGGTTTTTCATCATCAATACTAATTATTTGAATATAAAACATAAAATCATGAAAGGAAAACCTTTCAAATATTAACATGAAATATATTTATTTAAAACCCACATTGTAAAAATGGATAATAAGAAATAATTTTGAAAATATGAAAATCAAGGTAAGATGGTCTCCTATAATAATGCATAAGTAGGTTCCCAAATAAAAATAACATATATTGGTCAGGAAAATATGGACTTGTAAAAAGATAAATTTAACATATAACGTTATACATTTTCAAGAGTGAAAGACCAAAAATTCATTATAAATTATCATAAAATGATAACATCTCCATTTCAAGATCCTTTTCCAATAATTGAGGGATTATTTTAATAATATGATAGAGAACATCATAAAATACACTTTCTTGATTTAAATCTATTTGATAATAATAATTTTATCCTTTAGTTGTGATTTGATCAATTTCCACTTCTATCACATAACTTATTCCAAGATAATAATATTCGAGATAAAGTTTTCATGTTCAGAGAAGTAAAATCAAATTATATCAGATCACATTATCCACAAAAGGATAACAAGTTATTCCTCATATAAAAAAATGGTTAGCATAAGGTTAGAAACTACCTAATATGATGAAATTATAAATTAATGTCAAAATACTACATAATAACACCCAAAGGTAAAAATAAAATAATCCATAAATAACTAACCTTAAAATTGTCCAAAATATTCCTAACAATTTTCAAAACTAAAAAAAAATAGAAGTAGTTGATCACATTTATCTCCAAAACAACATTAGTCACTCAAAAATTAATATACCAAAAATATTATATGTTCTAATCATATAATATAAAAATATGATAAAATTTTTATAAAATTAACATGAATCACCTTAATGAAACAATGTAATCATCAAAATATCCAAAATATAATCAAAATTTATTCATCAAATAAAACCTGATTTTAGGAAAATATATTTCAATTTTATTTAATCATATAATGTTCCCAAAATAGTGAACTTCTCAACAAATAAATTAATTACATACTCACCAAACCAACTTTGAATACCATGGTTATATATATGATGAAACATATTTTTCCAAAAATACAATAACCCTTTTATCTTAATTAATCAAAATTAACTAAAAATCCAAGATCATCTGAACCCTATAGGTTATCAAAAACATTCAACTTCTAAAAAAATATAAAAGTATTATTCTTAGAATAAACTTTTCACTATAACAAAATTTATTTCTAATGGATAAATTTACCTCAAACATTTATCAATACTCGATAAATGTCACCCAAAGTATAACTAATCACCAAAAAATTCCATCACTTAATACAAAAAATGTGGTTTCTATAAATATTAACTTATGATCAACCTTAAAATTATAAACACCTGATGGTATCGATAATTATTAGGTTAACATCACATAAAAACACTATAAATTACAAATTTATATAAACATTTATCTGATACTGACTATAATATCCTCGAACTATTAATCCCATATCATGTGATAAAAATAGAATCATTACATTTTTGGCTTTGATATAGATAAACATGACCCAATTTTAGTCATCCATATCACTCAATATAAAATAGAAATATTGGTTGAATTCCATACCCAAATAACTTTTATATTTTTATTTTTATAAGATTAGTAAAAAACTTACATGATAATGTGGAAATTTCCACACAATATCCAGTTTTACCCAAAGCAATTTATAAATAAATGCTTTATGCATTCAAGGTAACTCTAATATATTGATATCTGACACCATAAAAATTTCTAATCATACTTAATCCATTTTAGAAATCATTTTAATATGTGAGATGAGAAAAAAAATCTCATTAATGAACATATATAAAATAAAGAAACTTGTTAGATTATTTCAAAACCATGAGATCATATAAGAGTATTTTCCTTGAAAATATAAAAATTTATGTTCAAATAATCATTTACATTTAAATGATTTCATCTTTAATACCCAATGTTTTTTCTAAAATAATATATAATAAAACATAAATGAAAAATCATAATCATGATGGTTTCTTAGAAAATGATAGAATCCCTGAATTTATTTTAAAAATCATTTACCCTTAATGGGAATAATCATTCCTTTAAAAAATTACCTTAAAATGAAAATATTTCAATTAAAATTCATTTACAAGGACTTAAATTCCTGCTGGTTCCCTTGGACATCATCTTCAATGATCCCATAATATAAACCTTATAAGAACCCCTACAAAATGAATAACATCCATAGTTAATTAAAATATAATTCTCCTGAGAACATAATCATTACCCAATGCATTTGAGACATATATCAGGCTCACCCTTCTTCATAAACAATGAAGAATTACCATTATAATCATGATACAAATAAAATCCTATATTTCCATAATCAAATCCATAAAAATATAATTCTGAACCACTAAGTCAAAAAATTTCAGATATTAATGTATCCCTTTCCATTCAAACTACATTTTCAAAACTGAAATTCAAATAAAAAGGGAATAAGTGTTTTTAATTGAAGAATAAACTGAATCTTTTAAAGTAATTAAAAAATAAAATAACATTTTCCATTGTGCGAAATAAATTAACATGCTATATATTAACTATAATTCCTTTTTTATATTGTAATTAATGTCAAACTATTCATAAGAAATATGAAAAAAGTTTCCTTTTAAATTAAATTGTATTAATTTGAAAGGATATGTAAAATGAAATTTTGATTTAAATTATTTAAATATTTACTCATCTACTAAACAATATGGACATGGATAAAATCTATTATAAAGAAATATTCAAAACATCTTAAAACATGGTTTTAGTATATAATATCCCTTACCGTGTATCCCAACTTTCCAAGTACTTTTTTTGACACCTATTTAATGTATTTATATAATTTATCTATTTTTTAATAATTTTTTATATTTATATTATCTTATAATAATCTGTTTTATTTAATTTATTATCATTTATATATGGTTACTAAATTGATTGATTTTATGTAGGACATTTTGAGGATGTTTGATTCATAATCCCCAAAATATATTCGGTAGGTTGATCATGGTAAAAGGGGTTATTATTACATCAAGCTCAGAATAATAATAATTAACTAATTTAAATTATTATAGATCAAATATAATTATAGAACCAACCATTAAAAGTGGTCATGAAACATAAAATGCATCAAATCATGTGGTGGTACTTTGAAAGTACACATGAGGGATGTTTTTACGTATTATTGGACATAAAATAAATAAATTAAATTAAATATTTTATTTATATAATAATTATAATATTATTAACCTAGAATAACCAAATTTTATTTGCCCTAGGAACATCCATGAGTGGTATTTTTTTAAAAACAAAGAACATCACCACGTGGAGAAGACAATCCATATGTAAACATGTGGGATGATTACATTTTTAATGATTGTAAATTTATGAATATAGATGTCATAATATATTTCTAGAATCTTAATTATATCATGAATATAATATATTTAAATTAATATATCAAAATAACCAAAAATTAAATACAATGATGAGAAATAAAATATATCAGTCTGTAAGGTAGTAGTCTGCACATAAGAACGAACAATGGTTTCATTTCCCATTTAAGGGGAAAAGAGATCAATAAGATTATTATATTAAAATAATAAAATCTAAGTATATGTAATATATTTATTTTATTATATTTTAATGATTATAATTTAATTTATGGAGTTTGAAGAAGTAGTAAAATAAAATTGATCGATTAAAAAGATTTCCTCCTCTTTGTAGAACCTCGTTTGGATCTATCATTATGAATAATAATGATGGTATTTTAGGAATAAAAACACTATATTGAATGTATATAAAGAATTTAAGAATATTTTTTAATGTTTTTTTCTAAATAAGTAGATCAAAAAGTATTAGGAATAGTGGAAAGGTGATGTCCTTATATAAAATAGTAGAGGGGCACCCTTATAATTACATAAAATATTAAATTAATATAAATTAATTTTCCTATTCATGTGGGAAAAATGATATATTTTAAATATAGTATAAATATAAGTCTAAATACTCTCATATATGATAAATTTATACATGTTTAGGTGTTTTTTACCTTTGTCTCTTTGCATTAAAATCCCACTAACTCTTTTAACGATTACTATGATAACAATATTTTTTACTCTTAAGGGATCAAGATACAATATAAGGAAAATTGAGCCATAAATGGAAAATGTTTTATATTGAAAACCATATCACATTCACCTGAAAAAATAAGTTTTTCAAATTTGATATCATTTATGAAAATATTATTTAACATAAATACCATAAAGGTAATTTTTAGAACTATTAGTATATTTAATTGTAAAAAAAGATAAAAATAATGTAGTTAAAATATATGTTTTAACAAATAAATAATATATTATATATTTATAAAATTAATCATAGAATACCATAACTCAATAATAAAAACACTTTTTGAGTTTTTAAAATTTTTTACTTGATTATTATACTCCTTTAATAAACATAATATCAAAATTGTGTATGTTGTTAAGGTAATTATTTATTCCCTAAAATTTAAAAATAAATTTCCATCATAAAGAATATCTATATTAAAAATAATAATTTTATTACTATTCTTTTATTTTTTCTCTATCACATAGTATTACAAATATTAAATGCAAGAAAGAGGCATTTTGGAATTTCTCTTTATATAAAATAATATACATGTATTTTTCAAAGAAAATTGGATCTAAAATGTAAAAATTTCAAATATTTGAAGCTATTATTTAAATAAAACTCATACAATATATTGAAAGAAAATTTTTTGTTTAATTTATGGAGTTTTCATAATATTTTTAAATCTAGTTATCCCAATTTTCCATTTACAGTGAAGATAAATATTTATCAATATTTGTATTCATTATGACCCAAAATAAATTTGACTTATTCCATAAGTTTGGAAATATGGATTAAAAATATAAAACCCATTTTATAAATTTCTGTCCTTATTAGTGTAAGAAACTATATTTAAAATGAACCTATAAAACACTTTGAAAATTGGTTTTCCAAAAAATGTATTTTTATGTATAAAAAGGTATTTAAAAAATAAGAATAATATAAATTCCAATGAAATTAATATAACTATGTATAATCAAAATTAATTAATTAATGTTTAATTCAAATTAATAAAATTATTGTAAATACAATAAAATAAATCATAGTTTTCTATAAATTTAGTATTCATTGAAAAATTTATCCTTTTGGAAATATCCCAAAATTTTAACCTAAGATAATTTTGATATGATGATTTAAAAAATTTAAAATTTTTATAAAAATAAAATTTCTAAAAGTGGTAGAAATTAGTTATATCGTTTTCTTCCCAAAAATAAATAAAAAATTATTTTTGAGGAAAATGGGTTTTTGAAGCTGAAAATGAATTTATTGTAAATTGAGTTCATGTTTCCTGAGAATTAATCAGTATATTTTTAATTATTATATCATTTATATATATATATATATATCGTAATTTCATTAATCTTATTCATTCCTAGTAATTCAATGGCTACGTTATAACAATCATATTAAATAATAATAATTTTTGGATTTTAAAGCTCACTTTTACATGACCTTTACACTAGAAAACATGATCTTATTTTGAATTAATAGGGTATTAATATTTTTTAAAAGTTAATTTAATTATGTAAATTCAATTTGGATTTCCTTCATATTTTATTTTTCATAGAGGCAAATTTTCATGGGATTTCAGTTATCATGGTGGTCATTAAAATGGATTTTTTTCTGTTTTTATAAATATTTTGGTTCCAATCTCCTTGTTTATGGTAGTATATCCTAGAATATTTTGATAATTTAAATTTCAACATCATGAGATTTGTTTTTTTTTTCATTTGTGGTTGAGTTTGATTGATTGGGTGTATCTAATTCATAGGAACATTTTTCATCTCTTGGATGGCAGTAACCTCGATGGCATATTAAGAAGGTTTGTAGGGACTGAGTCTTGGGGAACCTACTTCATGTGTGGATCAAGGATGATCATTGAATATTATTCAGTATTATCTTTACCAAGCCGATTTCAAAATTTTAATTTTATTTTGTTTCTATCATGGGTTTTTGTTTGTTATATGATCCTTTTATTTTTACTTTTTTGTATAGTTGTTTGGTTCCCACTCAACCTAAAAGTTATTTCATTGAAAATTTAATAAAATAAATATGTAGGATGAAACATAATAAATTAAGATGTTATATCAATGATTGTAACTACTATAGAATGACTCACAAGAATTATGAAAACTATTGAATGTTAGTATAGGATGATCTTATCCAAGAGATATTACATTCCCTTAGATAAATAATGTAATGTGGGAATGGGGTGATAGTGGACATTAGGGTAGATGGTGTAGTGGAGATATATATAGATGAAATCATGAAATTGACTTACCTACACTAGAGGGACCATACACCATCTATTTCACTATATTCGTTTGTTCTATGTTTTATTTTTTCACTAATATATATTGATGTTTCCCATTCATTTATCACTGATTTACAAGTTTTAGAATACCAATTCATGATTACAAGACATAATATATTATTGATTTTATCTACATCATTAGTCATACAGTCTAGGTTTAGTAATATTTGACATAGGTTTAAATTGTTAGAAGTTAAATATTGGTTTTTGATGCTCCTTTCCGTCATAGAGACTAAAGAATGAAAAGGGAAAATACCTTAACAAAAATTAATTCATCCTTTGAAAAAACATAGAAAATTGACAAAGGAATTAAAGAGGATTTGTTTTCACTTGGATCACGCATGTTTCATCATAGTCATACAGGGTACGTGCGCGCCACATATTGGGAGTGCAGGTGACCTATGCGCCGTATCTAATTTTCACCCGGGGTCTTCACCCGCCTATAAATACACCATGTCGGCCCCCCATTTCAGGATGGAAAAATTCCATAACTCATATTCAAGCTCCCAGCGCCCTAGTCTCTTCTTGAAGTCTTTCGAAAACTTATAAGGTAATTTCTTACCTATAATGGAAGATCTAAATTAGGGAAACAAGGCCTAAGTGTTGAAATTCATCAACACCTATGCGCCTAGGTTTTTAAACCCTTAAGGGAAGTAGACACACCTGCGCGCCGCCTTATCCCTTCACCAGAACCTGTGCGCCTCTCATTTGGAAGCCCCTAGGGATAATACTAAGGGCTTGAGCCAAGACTCACCCAAGTATTATTCTATGGGTTGACCGTCGCGCAGGTACCTATGTGTCGCGCAGTTATACCTACGTGACCAGGACCTGCGCGCCCACGCAGGACCTACACGCCTATTTCTTTTTGGGTTCCCCTCCTACCTATTCACCTCTTTTATTCAAATACACCTTTCCTCTTCAATATTTAGCCTTCATAACCCTCTTCAAATCCATTTATGGCATGATTCTTGGGTTGGATTCTTTATCTTAAAGGAATTATATGGAATATCTCTCAAAACCTAGTGATTTACATATCTTTATGTCACTAAGGTTAGAGATTTCATCCATTAAACCTCATCCTTTAAGATGAGAGGATCTTTAACTTGGTCCTCCTTTTCAGGAGTAATCCCCATTCCATGTTATCTAAACATGGGCCTCCTTTTTAGGAGTAATTTCTAGTCTTTAAATTCCCAAATATGGGCCTCCTCCATAGGATTAAGCCCCTAGTTCCCTATTCACTGGGCTTCTTTCTCAGGAGTAAGCCACATTCTTAATTCCCCTTAACCTAGGACTCCTTCTCATGAATAAGCCCCTATCTTAATTTCTTTTCACTGGACCTCCTTCTCATGACTAATCCCCAATCTTAATTCCCTTTAACCTGGGCCTCCTTATCAGGAATAATCCATTGTCTAAATTTATTTTGATTTGGGCCTCCTTCTCAAGAGTAAGCACCAGTCTTAATTCCCCTTAACCTGGGCCTCCTTCTCAAGAGTAAGTCCAAGTCTTAATTCCCCTTAACATAGGCCTCCTTCTCAAGAATAAGCCCCAGTCTTAATTTCTTTTGATCTAGGCCTCCTTCTCAGTAGTAAGACCCATTCATAATTCCATTTAGCCCGGGCCTCCTCTTTAAGAGTAAGCCTCAGTTCTCAAGTCCCTTAACATGGGCCTCCTTCTTAGTAATAATCCCCATTCATACTTTCTCTTAACCAGTCTTAATTTACTGTTGATTTGGACATCCTTCTCAGGAATAAAACCCAATCATAAGTCCCCAATAATTTGGGAATTCTTTTCAAGAGTAAGCCCTAAGTTAAGTATCCAAGTCTCCATAAAGCACATATACCTTTATGGACCTTGTTCCTGGGTTTATTTCCTGAATTAAATCCCAATATTCATTTATCTGGGCAGTCATACATACATAATCGCCACATTATATGATCACATCTTTTGTGGAACAATTGTCTTGTTTTACCAATACCTATTGTTTCTGACACAGAGAATGACTCATGTGAGCTTAGAGCATAAAAGTAATTATTACATCTTTCTTTGAGACATTAATAATGTATAAACCTCATACTTCTTTACTCGAACTACGTGGGTTCTGATTCATTTCCTAAATAAAGGATACATAGGTAGCCCATCTCTGGGTACGATCCCAACTCTGAAATAATCTATGTCTTTCTGAATGATAATAAACTTCAAGTGCCCATGCTGAGTGGCTTTAAAACCATTATGGTTATCATAATGACCAAGAGATTTCTATATAATGTGTTGAAGGATACCATTGACTAAGAATCTCAAAATAAATATAGATGATTCTCTATCAATAAATATCCTCAAATACATATAAAAGATTCTCAAAATCTCCAATATATCAACCATTGATTGTTAGATCTAAAGCAAAGCTCATTTTAAAACTTGGTACTTTAATAAGGATTCACAAACATAACTTAAATCTATAAAGAGAGTCCCAGAGTAGACAATAATTCCCCTCAAAAAGGTTTGATGAGTCCGAACTCCCATCCTCTCGACCGATGAAAATTATTAAGCCTCATCAGTTCACAACTAATGAGAACCTACCTTTAGAAAGTATGTCCAAATGGATATGGAATCATTGGATGTTTCTGGTTCTATGAACAAACCCATTAGAAACCTCTTGGATTGTTTGAGCCTTAAATCAACAAGGTCATTCCCATTTCTAGAGGAAAAAATGGTGAACCCGACGTGAATCCTTAACCAAGTTAAAATGATATTTTACTTATTTTTTAGGCCCCTATTTAAACTCAATGAGAGGGCCAACAAAACAATAAATAAAATATGTGCTCATCCAAAAGATGTAGTGGCCAGACTTTTCTTGATTACGTCTGTTATATCAAATAGGCACACTTTTCCAAGATCATCTGCATTATAAAAATGGATTATCTTAAGTTCACACCTCGAAATACCTATGTTGTGAATGCCTCTGCTGCTACTCATTTTGGATCGGTATCTGCTCTGAGGAAGACATCACCTACTCAGCGTCTTCAATGCTGGGTATCAAATGAGCCAGTTAAGGAATACCATCAAAATAGCACTGTTCTGACTCTGTAGGCCACTTTACAAGCCCTCCAAGTCAATAATTCACCCTAGTTATCTGGAAATCGACAACCAGTGATTAAGAAGCAGGTGGTACCAACCACTGTCTCCAACCGGTTCAGTTTGTTATCCCCGGAATTCAATAACCAGTCCCTCCCATATTCAGGGGAGGTAAATGAGCAGGTCCCTCAGGGCCTTAATTCAAAGAGACAGGAGTCCTTCCCGAGGGCTCTCATCAATAATCTCCGCCAGACTCATGCGACAGTGCACCCTCAACATGATGAGGGTGTTGTCTCCAGGCGTTCGGATCAGGATCCTCAAACCCGAGTAGGCAAGGCAAACCACCAGAGGCGATGACCGGTCAATAGTGAGCTTGTTCTTATCTCTTCCATTTTTAGAGATGTCCACCAACCTAACTTGGTGGAAAGAAATGAGCGGGCACATACACCCGTCCATTTTAATTCCACTGTCCAGCTGACTTGTCTGGAAGCAACACGCCAATCCCGCTAAGAAATTCCAGCAGAGTACTATAGACAAGAACATACACCTGTTTATAAATCATCTGCTAGTCAACAGACTCGTCTGACTACATATGATGAAGCCCGCCAACCCAATGTGTTGACAACTGGTAAATAGGCACATACACCTGCTTAAACTCATCAATCCTACCAGCAGCCTCATCTATCAGTATTGAAGGAAGTTCATCAACCACGTTTGGTGGAGTAAAATCAGCAGGCACATACACCTGCTAGTATTGATCAATCCTACCAACAGTCTTGTTTGGTAGCATTTGGAGAAGTCAGTCAGAAAGCTCCGGTGACAAACAGGAGGAAAACTCAACTCTCTACCCCCACACTTGAGTACTGTCAAAATTCAGTGACAGGAAAATGAGGAAAAAAGTAGGAACACACACCTACTCCAAGCACGGAATGGATGTATATACCCTTTCTGGCAGCTAAAGTAACCAAGCATATTCTATCAATGGTGAAAGAGCAGAAGCAAATCCCTGCTCATATTTTGGATGCCTGTCAGTATATTATAACAACATCAGAAGCATCACAGGTAAATAAATGTAAATATATCCCTACGAGTGGAGTGACACATCAAAAGTTCTCTCTGGAATAGACACACACCTCTGTTTCAGTCCAAGAGGGTTGTGGGGAATACTCCCCCATATCATACGGACAACCAAGTCAGGCACATACGCCTGATTTGAGTAGATATAATCAGCCTAACATAATCATTTCTCTTGAGTAGGCACATACACCTGCCCATAATAACCACTTTAGTCAAAACGTGGTTCACAAAGTGAGTAAGAAGGCGTCTAAGAAGAAGACTCACCCAGCACAGTCAAGAAATAAAGAGCCAATTAGTAATAAGGCCTTTCTCGATAATGGAGTTCTTGAAGCCCTCAGATAATTATATTTTGTAATTAAAGATTCTACTCCCTCATTTCCCAATAGTGGGAACATTAATTACAAAGGTCTTCATCACACACTTCCTCATGAAGTATTTCTTCATGACAATTCGGTCGATCTTGAATTTTCATCTTCAGATGAGATCCATAAGGACCCTCTGTGTGTCCAGAAGACCAAGGAGAAAAATGTTTCATCTTTTTCTATAACCCACTATGGTGGCCCTCCCCATGATGATGAATTTAGCTGTGAAAGTCCTCTCGACAGTAGTAATTCACATTTCCTGGAAAATGCTCCAATGGACAATGTAGTGACGAGAAAGCCCTCTTATCTTGAGGCACTTGAAAAATTGAGGCCAGTCATGTCTGAACATTTAACAATAGCAGGTTAAATACTTTCTTAATTAGAAGATAGCCCTGGGTGTAGGTCATTCTACAAACCACCCCTGGGATGTTCATCTTCTAGTTTGATTAGTGAATTCTCTACCAAATATTGTTGAATCTGATGAAGCAACAAGGAAGCCCCAGCTCTGGTATAATCAGGTAGAGGAATCTCCATCAAATGATAAAGAGGAAGTGATGAATATGAGAAAATAGTTGGAGAAAGGTGAAGTACCAGTCATGTTTTGGCCATTGGCTGACTCTCAGTATGACATTCCAGAGATGTTGACGGAAGATGGAATTCATGATATTCGTCTCAACATATGTAAAAATCTTTGTCAATTTAAAAAGAAAATATTATCTTATGATGAATATGAAAATCATGTCAAGATAATATAAGGGTTACAATGCCAAATTGACTTTGCATCTCTCTCAGGTTTTCGATATTTGAATGCTGAAAAGCACCAGAGATCCCTTCAACGTTCATGCCTTTGGGCACTATGAAGATTTCACCAGTTAATTTCTAATTCCCCATCTGGTATTCCTATCGGGGGATGGGGTGTCCAAGAAGAACTACATTTCACTATACACTCTAGTCAGTAAAGCCCAATGAAAATGTTCTCATGCAATGTTATTTCCCATGGCCGGCCACAGCCAATTGGCTTTGTTTGTAATCAAAGTCTTGCTCAAGAACAGGCCTTGACTAGTTATTCTCAAAGTCAAGCATACAGTGAACAAGTTTTTGAATTAATCCTGCATCAAGTAAACTAGAATATTTAACATGCCTCTCATTTAGAGAAAGCACATCATCAAGTGACAGAAGTGTTATAAATCATACAACGGTCTTTTGAGCCTGGTGATAAAAGTGGATGCAGGTAAATTCATCCAGCTAATTTCTGTACTAAATTCCACAAGATCAGGAGAGATTTCCAGAAAGTCTCTGATATAACAGCTTAAGAACCACCCCAGCATTCCAGACTGGGGACTCTTTTAGCCAAACCCTTAGAATCAACAAATAGGATTCGAGGAGTTGAGTAGGAATATCCCCAGTCCACCGGACTGGGGACTTTCTCAAATCCTCAATCTCTTCCTCAGAGAAAGTCAGTCTTCTCTCGATTAAGGAAGAAGACCCAAGAGGAATGCAGAGCCTAATTATCAGGAGACTCCCTCCAAATTACAGTTCATAAATAAGTTCCTGAGGGATCAAATCGACAAAAGGTAATGTCCCATCAGGGATATGGAAGAAGAAAATATTGCAGAAATGCTGATAGAAGGGATGCAATGCATTATGCATCAATTAATGTCATCAATGCCATTGTTGTTGATCCTCTAGAACATGAGGCTCATTCAGAGGGATCAGATGAAGAGTTTTCTGCTCAAGAAGTTGTACGCACAGACACAAATGAAGAAGGTGTACGTACACGAAATCAAAGTATTACCCAGAATCTGGGTATTCTTTCAAGTAACACACTTCTCCCTCTCTAAAAGGTGTCTAATAAGGGGAAAGGAAAGAATCAGGTTATATACCCTTCCTATGGAGAAGGCCAATCGGTCTCACTAGAGCTAAGATTTGCACAACAAGAGGAAGAAATGAAGGAATTGAGGTGGTTGAATATAGAACTACTTCAAGATAGTCTTCCTTCTCATCATGTTGGAGTCAATCAGCCAAGGGAATTTGTTGCAGTTATTGAGATCGATCAAGAATATCCTCCTTTATCAGTACACCCTCATAGGTCTAATCCTATGGGTTAGGTGCAACAACAATCGGTGGTGCTACCATCAATTGCAGTACCATCCCCCACACATATCCAAGCTCCAGTCATTGCACATGTTCAAGTCCAAGCTCAACCGGATGTTTCTCAAAAGTTAATAACTACTATTGAGTCATTAACATCTCGGTTGGAAGCTATTGAGGGAAAGCATGCTCAAATTCAACCAGAAAAGAGATCCTACCCTGAATGGGTTGATTCAATTCATCCCCCATCAAATTTTTTCAAGTACCACGTTCCCAATATTTAATGGTTCAGGAGACCTAGAGAAACACATAACACATTTTTTCACGTTGCAATCCTATGATGGGAACCCCTCAGCAACATGAAGCAGTTAAGCTCAGGTGTTTTGTACAGTCATTACAAGGGCCTACTTTTGTCTTGTACCCAAGCTTGCAATCCCCGTCAATTACCGAGTGGGAGGATCTCCGTCAACGAATCCTTCTTCAATTTAGCTCAACTTTTCCAAAGAAAATAGTTTTTTATCTTACAAATTGTAAGTGAAGGGAAAATTAAAGAGTTTTGGATTTCATTGCTCGCTGGAAGGGATTAACATATTCCTTAATCTTAGCACTCCCTCAAGAGGAATTGTTTCTAATCTGTGTGGAAAATTTGCGTGATGAGTTATGCACACCATTCATCCCTGTGAAATACAAAGGAGGGTTTCGATACCTTACTTCGATCGCTCAGTAGATTGAAGACTCTCTTATGAAGACTAAGGATAAAACTCGTGTAATTCCATCAGCTCCAAGAATGAGAATGGGTAAAGTAGAGACTGCTACAGTCACGCTTAAACAAGCACATGTACCTACTTCTACTTCAAAACCTTCATCTTATTGAAGCACTCCACCTCCTGAGAATCAACAAAAGAGGCAATTTCATCAAGATGATCAAAGAGGTGAAAGACAGAAACAATTTGAGGATTTTAAGAGAAATGTTTACTCTTTCCAAAATGAACAATGTCTTGGTTACTTCATTTCAGATCTGGAAAATAATTTGGTTCAATTGCCAAGGCCCAAGAGGCTGAAAATGAAGGAGAAGAAGACCGTACAAAATATTTCCCATTTCATTAGATGTTGGGGAATCCAATTCAAAAGTGTTTTGTCTTCAAGGACCTCCTGCAAAAAATTGTCGACTTGGGACAAGTCAAATTGAAAGGTTCTTCAGCTCAGATAGCATGTGTTACTGCTACAGATCCAGAGGAAGAAGGTGAGTGGCAAAAATTTAAAAGCAAAAATGTGCAGAAATATGATGATTGGATGGTCAGAAAAACAATCAACTGAACTCATTCCATTTTGAGAATGAAATTGAAGAAAACAATTGTGTCTTTTGCTATGAATGCCACAGCAAATCCCCCTTCATCTGAGGGGAAATCCTCAAAGAAATGGAATAATTTAAAGAAAGAAGAGCAATCAGAAGAAGATGAAATCATGTCAAAGCCCATGTTGTCTTTGACTCTGGCCGATTTTATTCCATCTTCTACGAAGCCATTGGCACCATCCCACCAAACGGTACAGCCTAAACTGGCAAGTCAGGAAGAGTCTTCATCAGACGAAGATTTGATTTTAGATTCTGTTAGTATGATTCACTTAACAGATCCTTATGGCAGTCGCGGTTTAGATATCGATGAACCTGAGTTCCCTATATCAAAAAGAGGAGTTATAGGGAATTCCAGAAGTCTGGGATACATAAGAAGACATGGATATCCCAGAAGCCACTATTCCAATTTTACCCCTACTAAAACTGTGTATGCAGCAGAAAATCGTGGCAGAGCCCTTTAGCGGGCTCAATAAGAACAAGAAAATTCTTCCACCAATAGCAGATTCTGTCCTCGCATAGTTATTCAAGAGGATTGGTTGGAAGTTCCACCTTCGTCTTCTCAACAAGTAAATAGACCTATTCGGTCTAATCATCCAAAGCCAGGAGTATTTCCAACTCCTAACCCGATACAGGAAGCATCTATATCCAAAGCATCAACTTCCAAGGAACCTGCTAAACCACATGTTCGTGTTGGGAAACACAGACCTTTGGATCAAAAGTATGATGTATTGAAACACCTGGCCCAAGTACCGGCCGAGTTATCAATTCTGGATGCTTTGAATCAACCAAAGGATCTTCAGGAGGCACTCATTGAGACTTTGTCAAGTCCTCAGGAATTCGAAACTGAAATTTTTGCGGATGAAAGTCTACCATGTAGAGAATAATCTGGCAGAATGACATGCAGTGATATCTTTCACAGATGAAGATGAAGATGATGTCGTGCATGGACATATTAGACCTTTATACTTATCTGGAATGGTGAATGGTGTAGACATCTGAAGATCCTTCATTGATAATGGTTCAGGAGTCAACCTCATCCCCATTCATACACTTCATCGATTAGGCCTCATGGAATCTTATTATCTCCTTCTACTTTGATGTTGCAAGGGTATGATAAAAATGAAAAAGAACCAATGGGCGAGATTACACTCAGAACTCAGTTTGGAGACCTTGTATCCAATTCAGATTTCATGGTTGTTGATCACAATACAGCCTTCAATATTTTTCTTGGAAGACCTTGGCTACATCAACATGCGACTATCACTTCATCATACTATCAATGTCTCAAATATAGTTATTATGGTACAATTGGGACATTGTATGGTGATAAAATCTCATTCAAAACATGTGAATCTCAATACATTGAGGCGGAATTCTATCACATGAAGGGTAAGAAGAAATCCATAACAAAGGTGGTTACCAAGGTTAATGCTCCATTTGGTTTGAAAAAGATTCCAGTAAATCCATTTACACATGTGAGTATAGATTATGTGTTTCCTATCAGTAAAATTTACAGGATAGACCCAAATCAAAATACTCTTATGGAAACTTCCATAATGTCAATTATGGCAATCAAGCCAGAAAGCATGGGAGAAATTGGTGACTCACCAAGCGATGATGAAAGCTAAAATGGAGATGTCTTCATTTCATCCACTGAAATCCAGCAAGTCTATACTTCGCCAACCAGGCAGGAAGAAGTTATAGCAATGTCATAGGTGAAAGATGATGTCAATTCTCAATCCATCACCTCTTCTTTATTACCCAAGGAAGACCCTTCATCATCAATTGGGTCAGAAATGGAAGCTTCCTCTTCAAGATGTTCAAATTTTAACATCTCTTATAATCATGGAAATTCTGCTTCATCGTCTACTATGCAAGTAGAAAGAGAAGAAATAACACATGTTGAAGAAGAAGAGAAAGATCTCAGGGATGCTCCTACAAAATTTGAAGAGGGTATCTCTACCGTCGTGGATGAACTCAGAGAAATAAATCTGGGTACAAAAGAAGATCCACGACCCACTATAATTAGTGCGGCCATGACTCTTGAAGAGCAGGAGATGTATATTTTATTTTTAAAGAAAAATTGGGATATATTTTCTTGGAACTATACAGAGATTCTCGATCTTGATCCTGATGTTGCTACTCATCATTTGGGTTTTCCAGAAGAACATCAATGGTTTAAGAAAGCCTCAATAATAACACACCCAACTTATGCTTCCAAAATTGAAGCTGAAGTAGACATGCTTATAAAAGCTAACTTTGTCATAGAAGTTCAATATCCCAAATGGTTGGCTAATATTTTCCATGTGAAAAAGAATAACTGACAAATTAGAGTTTTTATTGATTTTGGAGATCTTAATCGGCATTGTCCTAAGGATGATTTTCCATTTCCAATCACAGAACTGTTAATTGATGCAACAACTGACTATGAAGCACTTTCCTTCATGGATGGATATTCTGGATATAATCAAATCTGAATGCCTCCAGAAGATGAAGAATATACATCCTTCAAAGTCCCTTAGGGTGTTTTTTGCTATCGGGTAATTCCCTTTGTACTAAAGAATGTGGGCGCAAGATATCAGTGTGACATGCATCGTATCTTCAAACCCTTTTTAGGTATGTCTGTTGAATGTTATGTGGATGGTTTGGTGGTCAAATACAAACAATGTTCTACTCACTTGGCTGATTTGTAAGTCATATTCCACAAACTTCGACAACATAATTTGAAGATGAACCCCTAAAAATGTGCTTTTGGGGCAACATCAGGAAAATTTCTTAGCTTTGTTGTACGCCATCGTGGTATCTAAGTCGATCCTGAGAAAACAATGTCAATCCTTGGTATGTCACCTCCTCAAAATTTGAAATAATTGATAGGGATTCAAGGACACGTGGCCTATATTTGGAGTTTCATCGCTAATTTGGCAGGCAAAAGTTTACCCTTCACCAAATTGATGAAAAGGGAATTACTTACTAGTGGACTGAAGAATGTTAAGAAGCATTTGATATTATCAAGAAATATCTCTTAAATCCACCAATATTAATGCCACTTGTTAAAGAAAGACCACTTATCCTCCATGTGAAAGCTTTAGAGATATCATTGGGTGCCTTTCTTGCTTAGAAGAATGATTCTGGGAATGAAAACAGCCTCTACTATCTCATTCGGACTATTCTTGAAGAAGAAACCCGATATTCAAATATTGAGAAGTGCTACCTAGAATTAATCTTTGCAGTTCAGAAATTGAGACACTAACTTCAACATCATGAGGTCTAATTAGTATCTCGCAATAACCCGCTCAAATTAATCCTTAGTCATCCAATGCTTACAAGATGTCTGGAAAGGTGGGCAGTTATTTTGCAGTAATTTGATATTCATTATGTGTCTCAAAAGGCAATAAAAATCCAAGATCTGATTGATTTCCTTGCTGAACATCCTTCAGTAGAAGATACATCTTCATATATTCAACTCCCTGATGAGGAAGTCTTCTCTATTCAAGATAGTCCTCAAGTATGGGAAATGTACTTTCATGGTGCTTCCAGATGTCCAACATGGAAGAAAATGGAAGATCCTAAATTCAACAAAGTTGGGTTAGTAATTGTGTTCATCTCCCTAAAAAAGGTAGTGCTACCCTATTCCTTGTCATTGTTGAGAGGTAGGACAAACAATGAAGCAGAATACCAAGCTCTCATCGCAGGCTTGGAGTTGGCGCTTAAAGCACAAGTGAATCACTTAAAGGTGAAATGTGGTTCATACCTGATAATCGAACAAGTCAATGGGGATTATGAAATCAGAAAAGAAGAGTTAATCCCTTTGTATGATTACGTCAGAGAGTTAATGTTTGAATTTCCTACGGAACCAAAATTTTCTTATGTCCCAAGATCACAAAATGTCCAAGCTGATACACTGGATAATATAGCCACAACTCTGGAAGATCCAAATCGGGACGAGACAATCATCATTATTGCCCACCGTCATACAATCTCACCTTATGTTCAAACCAGAATAGAGGAAATCAATGAAATTGGTCCCATCTCTGAACCATATGCTCATACTATAGGATGGATGACACATGTCAGGGAATACCTTCAAAATGAAACACTTCCACCTGATAGAGCTGGGAAAGAACAAATCTGGCGACGTGTGGTCAATTTTACTCTTTATGACAGCCCTGATCATCTGGAAATAATTCTCTACAAAAGAGGTTTTGATGGAATTATCTTCAGATGCATTGATGGTGAAGAGACAATGGTTGTCATGAAAGAAGTAAATGTTGGAATCGGTGGTGCCCATCAGTTTGGACATAGACTATATGATCAAATTCAAAGGCTTGGATACTTTTGGCCTTCAATTATCCAAGATTGTGTTGATTTCACTAAGAAGTTTCATTCTTTCCAAGTATGTGCCAACTTCATTCATCAACCTCCAGAGTTGCTTCAAACAGCTAAATACTCAGGGCCATTTGCCACATGGGGAATGGATGTGGTGGGACCTTACCCTTCAGCTACAGCAAAGCAGTTTACGTATATTCTTACTGCTACTGACTCCATTTCCAAATGGGCAGAGGCAATAACTCTCAAAAAAGTTAGTTCTAAAAGCATTGTTAGCTTCATCAAGTCTAACATCATTACCAGATTTGGTGTTCCTCATAACATATTGATGGACAATGGCACCATCTTCTATTCATCCGAGTTAAAGAGGTTGTATCAAGAATACAACCTCAAATACAATAATTCATCTCGGTATCATGTAGCGGCCAATGGCCACATAGAATCCTTCAACAAGAATATTTAAAATATACTGAAAAAGATGGTGGATAAAGATAAGAAATCATGGCCTGATAAACTCTTTCATGCTTTATGGTCTTATCAAACCACTACCCACACTACAACGTGGTTAACTCCATATTCATTGGTATATGGAACAGAATAAGTCTTGTCCATTGAATTTCAATTACTTTTGCTCAGAGTAGCCATTTTTGATCTGTCATCTATAGATGAACAATCTCAAAAGTGAATGGATGAATTGGAATGGTTATATGAGAAAATATTGTGCACCATGCACCACTTGGAAGTCTATCAGAATTGAATAACAAGATCTTTCAACCAAAAAATTCATCTTCATTCGTTTATTCAGGGAGAATTTGTATTGGTTATCAAAACTCCAATGATACCAGGAAATAAACCTCCCAAGCATGAGCCAAAATGGGAAGGACCTTACTCAATACATAAGGTCTACTCAAATGGAGCTTATTCTTTAATATCAATGGATGGAGAACTCATAACGACTCCAAACAATGCCATATTTATGAATAAGTATTTTGTGTAACACAAATACCAATGTCCAACTTGACGTTAAACTGTGTTGTCCTTACTGAAAGACTTTAAACTGCATAGTCCCTTATGTCCAGCAAGATGTTAAACTGCACCATCCTCGGTCCATGCATATGACATTAAACAATTTGCATCCCTATCGTCCAACATGACGTTAAACTGTGTTGTCCTTGCTGCAAGACTTTAAACCGCATAGTCTCTTATGTCCAGCAAGACGTTAAACTGCACCATCCTTGGTACATGCATATGACCTTAAACTATTTGCATCCCTATCGTCCAAAATGACGTTAAACTATGTTGTCCTTGCTGCAAGACTTTAAACTGCATAGTCCCTTATTTCCAGCAACACGTTAAAATGCACCATCCACGGTCTATGCAAATGACCTTAAACTATTCGCACCATCATCCAACATGACATTAAACTGTGACGTCCTAGCTACATGACGCTAAACTGTACAGAAGTCCCATACGTCCAACAAGACGTTAAACTGTGAAAAAGTCCCTAATAAGTCCAACATGACTTTAAACTATGTCCTATTTTTTCTGTACTTCATGACACTAAACTGCATAGTCCCCATTTTGTCTAACATGACATTAAAATGTATTGTCCCCATCTTCTTAGCTACAGGATGCTAAACTATACAACACCCTAATTGTCCAACATAACGTTAAACTGCGCCCCTATATTTGTTCTACATGACGTTAAACTGTACTGATCATTCATCCTACATGACCTAAAACATAAGAAAGTCCCCTAATACGTCCTAGATGATGTTAAAATTTATTTTTTCCCTGCTACATGATATTTAACTATGCATCACCAATATTCCTCATTGCGAGACTTTAAACTTCATAGTCCCTTCACATGTCCTACATGACATGAAATTGTGCATCGTTAAGTTTGTTGCTACCTCTTGTTTCTCACACCGATTATGACTCACATGAGCTTAGATTAAAGTTCAACCATAACACCCTCTCTGGGCCGCTAACCATGTGTAAGTACCAACACCATTTTTTAGGTCGTTGTTCTCAAAAACAACTTGATCACCAATTCATTCTTCAATTGAAATACGCGGATTTTGATCCTTTCCCTATAGGCTGGGTACGTAGGAAAACTCTAGATGTTCAAGCCCAAAATCAATATCTTTACATCTGTTCACCTCCATCTCATACAATGTTGATTCGTGAAGCCACCCCCAGAATCAATATCTTTACATTGGTTCACCTTTGTCCTTGCTATATGACGTTAAACTGTACAACACTTTTGTCATGTACGACAATAATCTAAAACATTATTTGACACCCTCACTTGAGAGGGAATCATTATTTACATTGATCTCCAATCATATTATATTCTAAAGACTACGTGCATACATGGCAATGCCCGAACCTTTTATCTTGGGTCAAACCATCATTGTACTAAAGTCTCCTTTCACCCTTCACTTTTACGAACCAAATATGTACATCGGGTATTTATAGAACTACGTGGGCTTGATTCCCAACCTTATGGGATACATAGGAACGTTTGAGCATCCCTCAAATCCAACTCTAAGTCTTTAGGCCTAACTCCAAATTCTACTTTCAGTCCCCTGGCTGAAAAGTCACTGTGAAAACACACACTGTGTATTCATTATTATGGTCCGAGCTCTATGACCCTAAACTAAGATTTCCTACACTCTCATCCCACATGACGTTAAACTGTATTTCAAGAACTACGTATGTCTTGATTCCCATCCTTATGGGATACATTGTTAAGTCCATCATTTTAATACAGGACCTAGCCACAACATGATTATGGTTAGAATTGGTCTCTGTATCTATACATGCATTGAATAATGTCCATTTTAATGTGTCAAACTCCTAACCTTAAATACTTCCATATCTCCATAACCCTTTTCTCGACATCTGGTTACAAAATGTTTGATTCCTGAGAGTTCTTTTGCATGAATATGCAGCACGTGCCCTTAGGCGGTCTTGCATAAACAGTCTACATAACGGACCTGTCAGCCAAAATATACTTTTATTTTACTATACATCCAATGCCCTTAGGTGGCCCTGCATAATGCAACCCCCTAACTGGTTTTTTAAATAATGGTAACTTCATTATTTGGAAGAATACCTATTTTTTCTTTAGTTGTCTTAACGGAAATATATCGGGATCCGCAAAAAAATATTCAACCTTAACATATTTTTACCATGTTATTTTTCATGATCTGAAAGTATTGAAGTCTATGGGTTATATTTCCCTTCCCTGTGTTTGGGTCAGACCTTCGTATGAGTGACATTCATCCAGTTCTTAGACAATCCTGTTTGAAAATATCTTCTCCATATTCAAGTACCTCTCTCCATATTGAAAACTTTTTTCTTTGGAAAATTTGAATCCCCATAAACTTCCACTGGATTTTTAGTAGTAGAAAAGTAAATTTCTGAGAGTTCTTTTTCCTGACTATGCAGCACGTGCCCTTAGGTGGCCTTCCATAAGTAGTCTACATAACAGACCTGTCAGCCAAAAGGTGCTATTATTTGACTATGCAGCCAATTCCCTTAAGTGGCCATGCATAATTCAACCCCCTAACGGGTTTGTCAAATAATGGTAGCTTCAATCTTGGGAACTACTTCTTCTAATGCCTTCTTAGTCCTTTTTCATATCATTCCTCATATTCAAAATTTCTTAAGTCATAGTTTACATATTTTCCCTCATACTTGAGTGCGGTAATATGTTTTTAGATAAATTTTCAAGTAATTGAGTCAATTTCAATCCATTCAGTCAAAGCTATTTCGACCTTAAGCATTAGTCTTTTTATGTCTGACGTGCATGAATTTAAACTGCCCACAAAAGACAAGGGAACTCTGAACTAAAGTAAAGTCCCAGCTCACTAAACATACATTTCATATCATTTAGGTAATATTGATCAATTGAAAGATTCAAAGTTTGTATGGTTATTTTTATAATCCTAGTAAAAAAATCAAACTATGGGAACTAGGCCCATTGGCATAGGTAAATATTTAAAGATGGTAGAAAAAGAAAGCATGCACAAATGATTGAAGGTGAAAGTATTATTCATTGATGCACAAGAGTTAGAAGGACATCCACATACTGGAGTCTCTTCTCTTATCCAATAATTACTAAAGGCTGTCAACATAAATATTCATTTGATTTACAGCATCCCGAGCTTCATCAGTAGCCACTTGAAGCTCATGCACTCGACCAACTTCACTCTTTTCAGCTTGATGGATTCTTTCTTGGAATTTGCAATTACATTCATACCCTTCTATTGAGATCCTTACAATGAATTATTAAGTTGGTCAAGTTCCCCAGTAACAGCATCAAACTACTTCTAAAGATGCACCTACGCGACGACATCTGCACGCTAAACACTTGCACGCCACAGTTCCTTGTTTTTCTACTTTTTCCTCAAAGTCACATCCTCCTTCCATTTGGATCCAACTCTGAGGGGGGACTTTTGCTGACACTCTTTTCCGTCATAGAGTCTAATGAATGAAAAGGGAAAATACATTAACACAAATTAATTCATCCTTTTAAGAAACATAAAAAATTGACAAAGGCATGAAAAAGGATTTGTTTTCACTTGGATCGCGCAAGTTTAGTCACAGTCGTGAAGGGTACCTGCACGCCACATATTGGGCACGCAAGTGACCTGCGTGCCCTATCAGGTTTTCTCTCGGGGTCTTCACCAGCCTATAAATACCCCTTGTGGTCCCCCCATTTCCAGGCGGGAAAATTCCAAAACTCATATTCGAGCTCCTGATTCCCTAGTCTCTTCTGGAAGTCTTCCAGACAATTATAAGGTAATTTCATAACAATAATGGATGATCTAAAAATGGGAAACAAGGACTAAGTGTTGAAATTCATCAACACCTATGCACCTAGGTGTTTAAACCCTTGAGGGAAGTAGACACACCTACGCGTTTCATTATCCCTTCACCAGAACCTACGTGCCTCTCTTTTGGAAGCCCCTAGGGATACTTCGAAGGGCTTGAGACAAGCCTCGTCCAAGTATTATCTTATGGGTTGACCATTGCGCAGGTACTAATGTGTTGCGCAAGTATGCCTACGCGACCAGGACATGCGCGCCCACGCAAGACCTGCACGCCTACTTCTTTTTGGATGCCTCTCCTGCCTATTCACCTCTTTTATTCAAATCCACCTTTTCTATTCCAGATTTAGCCTTCAGAACCCTCTTCAAAGCCATTTGTGGCATGATTCCTTGGTTGGCTTTCTTATCTGAAATAAATTCTATAGAATATCTATCGAAACCTAGTGATTTACACATCTTTATTTCACTAAGGTTAGAGATTTAATCCATTAAACCTCATCCTTTAAGATGATAGGATCTTTAACCTGGGCCTCTTTTTGAAGAGTAAGCCCTAGTCCAAGTTTTCTTAGCATGGTCCTCCTTTTCAAGAGTAATCCCCAGTCTTTAAATTCCCAAATATGGGCCTCCTCCTTATGATTAAGCCCCAAGTTCCCTATTCACTGGGCCTCCTTCTCAAGAGTAAGACCCAGTCTTAATTCCCCTTAACATGGGCCTCCTTCTCATGAATAATCCCCAGTCTTAATTTATTTTCACTAGGCCTCCTTCTCAAGTGTAATCCCCAATCTTAATTCCCCTTAACCTAGGCCTCCTTCTCAGGAATAAGCCTCAGTCTTAATTTCTTTTTTTCTGGGCCTCCGTCTCCGGAGTAATCCCCAGTCTTAATTCCACTTAACCTGGTCCTCCTTCTTAGGAGTAATACCCATTATTAATTCCCCTTAACCAAGGCCTCCTTCTCAGGAATAAGCCCCAGTCTTAATTTATTTTTATCTGGGTCTCCTTCTCAGGAGTAAGCCCCAATTCTCAAGTCCCTTAACATGGGCCTCCTTCTCAAGAATAATCCCGAGTCATAATTTCTCTTAGCCAATCTTAATTTACTTTTGATTTGGACTTCCATCTCAAAAATAAAACCCAGTCATAAGTCCCCTCTAATTTGAGAATTCTTTTTATGAGAAAGCCCTAAGTTAAGTATCTAAATCTCCATAAAGCACATATACCTTTATGGACCTTGTTCCATGGTTTCTTCCCTGAACTAAATCCCAATCGTCATCAATCTAAGAATTCATACATACATAATCCCCACATTATATGATCGCATATTTCGTGGCACAATTTTCTGATTTTACCAATACCTCTTGTTTCTCACACCAAGAAAGTCTCACGTGAGCTTAGAGCATAAATGTAATTATGACATCTTTATTTGAGCTATTAATCATGCATAAACCTCATACTTATTTACTCGAACTATGTGGGTTCTGATTCCTTTTCAAAATAAAGGATACATAGGTAGCCCATCTGCGGGTACATTCCCAACTCTAAAATAATCTATGTCCTTCTGAATGACAATAAACATCAAGTTCTCCACTGAGTGGATTTAAATCCAGTATGGTAATCATAATGACCAAAATATTTCTATATAATGTGTCGAAGGATAGCATTGACTAGGAATCTTTAAATAAATACAGATGATTCTTTATCGATGAAGAACCACGAATACATATAAAAGATTCTCTAAATATCCTACATATCAATCTTTGATTGTTAGATCTAAAGGAAATCTCATTTGCATACTTGTTACTTTAATAAGGATTCACGAACATAACTTAAATATATAAAGAGAGTCCCGGAGTAGACAATAACTCCCCTAAAAAAGGTGTGATGAGTCCGACCACCCATCCTCTCGTCCAATGAAAATTCTAAAGCCTAATTAGTTCAAAACTAATGAGAACCTACCTTTGGAAAGTAGGTCCAAATGGATATGGAATCATTGGATGTTTCCGGTTCTACAAACAAACTCGTTAGAAACCGCTTGGAATGTTTGAACTTTAAATCAATGAGGTCATTCCCGTTTCTAGAGGAAACATTGGTCGAATTGGGATTTGATGTTACAATATATACACACATAGGATATTGTTATCGGTATAGATCAGTTATACTCTATATGGGAAAATGTGTGTGTGTGTGTGTGTGTGTGTGCGCACGCATGCCCGCACATGTGTGTGTGTGTGTGGGTTTTGAAATTTTCATTAACAATTCTAGGTATCATGTAAATTTATTTAGGGATTAGAATAATCAATTTTATCATTAACATGTGGAACCTATCATATTATAGTTATATAGTTCAATTTTGTTTATTAAAAATTCCTAAATATAGTATTTTTAATGCTTTTTCAAGACAATTAATTAATGATTTAGTTGATAATTATATGACATTACATCCATGTTTTGGGATTGAATATGGAATTAAATTACTTCCATGTTTGTCTCTTATATATGTCTCCATATCATATGATAGGTATAGTATTTTAAGATTTAAAATATCAATTTAATTGTTTACAATATACTTATTTAATTTTATTATTATATCTCCATAAGTATCTCGAATTTTATATTCCAATAATTATTATGGTAGTTTGAAGTGTTTTATCAATTATTATCATTTTAAGAATGTGGTGGTCAAATAAAAACATATATTTCTAAGTATTGGTGAATTATTCAATCAATTAAGGGAATACTTCCTATTTCTTATGAATTGTTTATGGCTATGGTATTATGATACGAAATTGAATGAGGAAAACATATAAAATAATACATTTCAATATCCTAATGTTCATTTTGAGCTTATAGCAATTAACATTTTAGATATAAATGCACTAATGATGTTCATGGAGTTAATGAACTAGATGTTTCATCCTTATCATGATATATTTATTGTGGTGCTTATATTGTGATCTTATTACAAATCTTACCTTCTAGACTTCAATCCCAAAATAATGACTAAAAATTTAATAGGTTAATGATAAATGTGATTCCATGAAAGGTATCATGTACAGTATTAAACAAGATTCCATATATACAACTACGAATGATAAATGTATAAATACTAAAATTATCAATTTATGTGGTTTGATTGATTCATTATATACATATATAAACATAATAATTAACTGGAAGAGATAAAATAGTGAAACTATCAAGTTATAAGATATTATGAATCACTAATAAATGTTTAATTACATATTGATTGAGCACTCCAATGGAGAGATACTATTTATACATGAATTCAAAATATACTTGGAAATAATTGTTTGGAATATGGAATAGAAATTCTTAAAACATTCCTTCAGCACTAATTATTGATTAAAGTATTTTTCCCAAACATTTCACTGATACAATACAAATAAAATATCCACTACCCAATAACTCATTAGTTTTAATTATATTTTCTTCCATGAACCAACTACACACCCTCATTGATATTCCAATATTGATATTCACCAAAATTGATTACTCAAGTAGTTATCTAACAAAACCTACGGATTTCCTTTAAATAATATTTAACATGAGAATATTAGATCACACCCCCAAAAATATCCCAATTAATGTATATTCCCATGGATTTCATTAAGCCACCTTCCAAAAATATATTCCTTTAATGTTCTATAATAATACCAATTATTTGATCACTATCTATCCACACACCTCTCACTGAGGCACAATTCTTCCATAGACATTCTTGGAATTTTTTTTAGTAAATATGTCTATAAAATTATTAATCCCACTCACTTTTCATAGTTTCCAATCTATTTATTAAAAAAAACTCCTGATGAAGTGATAATTTATCATAATTTGAATCATTATTAAATGAAAAAAATGTATGATTTGAATGATATATTTCATTTTAACTCTCACACGATAAAGAAATTATCTTGATTCATTTTGATATACTCTTGTAAGCTCTACAACTAAATAAATTCCTTATTTTCCTCTGTTTCTGCCATGTACTCCACCTCTGTGGTTAAAAATGAAACTATTTTTTATAGTTGGTGTATGAAATTAAATATTATTTCCCATTAAGTGAAAAAAAGATTACTGGTACTTATTTTACGTCCTACATCTCCGCCAATTTTCTCATCCACATATCCTTATAATAGTTCATATATTCAAAAACACGAATATAATTTTGTGTTTCATTTTATATTATATACTTTTAAATCTACTGCATACCAGTGCTCCTTCCATAGATTCAAAATGAGATACTAAAAAATAGAACTGATAATATAATTTTAGACTATGTACAAACCATGACATACATTATACAATCAACCCCAAATTCATATGGAACTCATGCAATTATATTTTTATCATCATCTATTTTAGGAACATGTCCATTGTAAAAACCTAAAAGAAAAACCAAGGTTATCGAAATGTGATTTTATCTTGGATTATAAACCATTCCATATAATTCCAGATGTGATTAAATTGAGACATTGTCATAGTAATTATCTTTGAGTTTCTTATATTTCTTATCTTCAAAATTACTTTATACAATCCAAGTCCATTCATCTTGATCATTCAGGCGAGATCTTATTTTTTCACAATCATATAATCTATAATTGGTCCTTCAAATATCATATCATACACATATATAAGAATAATGGTGAAACTATCACTATCAGACACCCTACTGGAAATCATTTTTTTTCATTATCAGAAAACTGGTTTATAGGGGTTGTCGGGACCCAAGGATACAATCAAACCATTTCAAAATTCAAAAAACCACCCATCAAAAGAAACCACGTAACTCCTCGATCCACGAGCCCACGCACCACCTCGAAACCCGAGAACACCTGCCACCGCCTCATCATCCTCGGGATACGCCCCCGATGCGACCGGAAAACCCACTTTCACCGGGACACCGGCGAGGTTCACCGGCTCCCGTCGACTCCATCACCAGCGACCGTCGTTGGCCACCGTCGACCCTCATCAGCCACCGTCGACCGTCGTCATCTACCGTCGACCATCATTGTCAACAACATCACAGACCTTCAACTTCCATCGACCTCGCCGGTACAAACATCAGCGGTGCACACCAGATCATCGGTGGAGGCTGAAGAAATCACAACATACGGAAACATCCACTCACACAAAAACATCATCCTCGAAACAAAGAGGAACAGAATCATCCCATGCTCACGAAGACGCATAAACATCAAAAACTGTGAAATGAAACCGCCAGATCCATCCATGAAATGGCAACACAAATTCACCCATCCAGGAACCAGAAGCAGGAAGAACAGAAAGAAAAAAATAAAAATGCACAAAACCGGAAAATGACCCAGTAAAAACAAGATCGAGTTCCGAAACCCAGCGCCACCAACCTTCAGACCCCCGGAAGCCACTCTCCTCACCAGATGCCTGCGACCACGAACGGTAAGACTCCCTCAACCCGCGGACTCTGGGAATCAGTCGTTCGACGCCTGCGCCGCCGTGAAAGAAGGCTGAATCAAGCGCACCATCATGGCGACCGAGCCAAGGAAGTCCCCGCCGCAAACCAAAAACAAGGAAGGGGAGGAAGCGGCACCTGACCGGGGTAAAACCAGGAGGCGGCGCCGGGAGAGAAAACCCTCGCGCTGCGTCGCCCCTTACAGGCTCATCCCTTCACTATCAGACACCCTAAAGGATTAAATATGACTCTCATTTCACCAGATGAATTCATTATCTTTTATAAAAGAATAAAATATATTTTCACGATATTTGGGTTCTAGTTTTAGTCTACAAAAACTCTATCTTATAATATACAGAATATCATCCTTTTATATTTCATTAAACGTATAGACTATTAAATGTGAACTATCTACAATAAATATCCTTTAGGAAAAGTAATATCCATATATAACTTCTCAAGATAAATAAATTTTGATGCAGTAATTTGTGTCACAATCTAAATAATTATATAATTTATTATTGAATCTAACTTTTGAATAAAATCAAAACTTTTTTATTATTTAAATCTTTTTATAACTAACTTTACCTTGAATCACCTACCATCTGATTATTATATCAACATATACACCAACATGTTCTCTTTTTCTTTCTTGCATAGTTATAAATCACTAATTCCTATGTTCCTTTCACATTTAACGAATCCATCTATTCCAAATTGATAAATCCCACTATTTAAAGTCACTTAGGATTTATACCACTTAAAATATATAGGTTTATTAATCATTATTTAGAAAAAATATCATAAGTGTGATTTAAACCTGAACATTAGTTTTCTAACCCTACTAGACCCCATCGACCAAACATAAGGATTAATTTCCAATTATGAAACACTTATTTATGATTCAACAGTTTATATATATTCCATTAAATCTATACTACAAAAAATAACTATATTTTGATCTTTACAAACTTATGGGTTCCTATAGAGACATGGTTCTACCTAAACTAAATATTATATAAAAAATTTCACTCAATTTAATATTTCTGTGTATCATTGATTCATTATTCAAAATATAATCATCAATATAGTGCTGATTCTTTTATCCAATCCCTTCATTAAAGAAGATGTTCAAGAATTTAATGAACATTTATTTATTATTTTTTAAATCTCAAATTACAAATTCCTCATCATATATCCTATAAATAATCATGTCTTGTATAACATCAAATTTTCCCATTTTACTAGAATAAATATTGGTAAAAGTGAAATAGTTGAAAAATTTTAGGTGTGAGGAATCAACCATCCTAGAGATTCAAATTTATATTAGAATATCATTCCCTAATGTTATTGGAAAACCCAATTTTAACATATTTTCTACAAATATTACTTATTCTACCCAATAATCATTCAAAAAACTATAATGTTTCACGTTCTATAGGCAATCTCATCCAGTGTATTTTTATCCATTCAAAAAAATTATTCTACTATGGTGTCCAATATACTACATTTTTATACTTGATACCTTTATTCTAATATAAGTTTAGGAATTATCAACTATTATAATCACCAATATTGTCAAACCTAAAAAATTTTGTCTTCAAGCTAGTATCATTTTCCACCCTAGGTCTCTATCATATAAATATTCCAAATACATTTGATTTTTTATTCAAAACATTCACCCAAAATTTTCATGTATAATCTTGAATGATGATAACATTTTATAGTGATCCAATATGATAATTGACCTAATTTATCCATTATATATTTATATTCGAAATATTTATCATGCGAGAAAGTGGTTTTTCTCCTTAAATAAAAAATACACTCTTTTATACTTTCATTGGATAAAATTTTCACATTTTTTACTTGATGTGCTTTACTTTTATTTTATTTATTTATTAGAAAAGACTCTTCTTACCTTTCTCACTCATGTGACCAACATGGTATTTTTATAAATAATAATCCCTGATGTATGGTATACTCATTGAAAGTGTCTTATATATCTTCTACAACTGATACAACATGCTATATTTAAAAGCATTTATCACCAAAATTTCACCATAGACAGTTTACCATAAAAAATAATTAATTTTTTTACAGAACCCCACATCATCTTGATAGCCTACCAAAATAAGGTTTTCTTCTCAACACAACTATACGACTTACACCTATGATCTAAAAAAATATCTACTTTGTGTCTGAACATTTTTATATTATTTACAAATAATCTCAAGGTCTTCATAATTAGTAGTTTTATCCTTAATAAAACATTAAAACAAATAATTATTCAGTCATACACATTCATGAATAGTGGAAAATAATACAGCATATTCAATGAGAAAAAAATATGTAGTTCCTGGAATATGGATACCAAACCACTAAGAGGGGGATTTAATATGTAGTATAAGTCAAATATGACCTTTTACACTTTTACGCCCTTTGGAAACTCCATTCACACATTCCTAGATAGTTTTAGGATCGCATGAAGATTGAAAAAATAATTATTAGTTATATGATAGGTATTAGAAGTCAAGAAATTATTTCACATGATATAACATTTATAAATATTATGGAACTCTTGTTATCAAGTTTATACATCATTGGAGTACAATATTTATCATCCCACTATACACTTTAAAATCATATTATTTTTGATTTATTTAGTGAAAGGTGGAGAAAAAATATTTTTCTAGGAATATAAAATAATGGCTAAGACAATTTAATAGAAATAGATCAACAATAAGAAGATCTCAAGAATGTGTGATGTTTCCATTATATTCCTCAAATTTTCATTTATTAATGACTATTTTTTGAACCTCCATTCTCAAAAACATGACCCGAATAGGTAACCATATTCTTCTCAATGATCTCATAATGATAATACCATCATTTAAGTCTCATTTGATGAGTATGCCAACTAGGTAAACTTTTCTAAACAATATAAATGATAATTTTATAAATATATTTTATATAACAGGGTCTTCATCAATGATCCCAATCGATCCATGAGTAATAAATTGTATCATATTCTTCCATGTGTTATATCTGTCAAATTGTTCTTGAAATTATCAAGGTGTATTATGGTGTCATCACACATTTTTTCATTCTTGTTTTCTTAAAATATGGAGTGTAATATATCTTTATATTGACAAATTGACAAGATCGTGACATTATGGGAATTATCATGAATGATATGGAATAACATGGTGGGATATATTCAATCAAAATACAGGCTTTAGTAAAACATAGCTAAAAAATTACATAATAAAATCACTGAATATATCCAAAAAATCTACTCCTCTAATATAGAATAACAATTAATATTATAGTATAGTCATTATATACCATTATATCAATAAAATACTATTTTTTTGGAACCATTAAATTTTTAATGTGAGGAGTGTATCCTATAATATAGTTGTATATAACATTTTTATAACTAGGTTCAGTATTGTGTGAACTCTCTAATTGTAGTGTGGAAAATAATCTTGTGGCATGACAATGTTCAACATCCATGGCTAGTGCTGTAGAAAATTATGATGACTCTATATTAAGTTGTGATGTTGATCTTGTTATCCTCATAGTAGAAACTTCATGAGACAACTCCAAAAAAATTCAACATGGTGTATTTATAGTAGTAAACTCTATTTCTAGTTTACTTCCTTATGGCTAGAGTAGTACCTCATTATATTTTAATGCATGTAACACCTTGATAATTTAGAATATAATTATATTTAACAATTTTAATGTTATAGAAATATTATGAAAAAATAAACCCTAAAACATGTTAATAATTATTATAAATTATAAAATTAATCACATTATATGTTATTTAAATGAAATATAATTATCAAAAAAATATTTTCTAATTGACTTAAGAAATACTATTGATGTTAAAAAACTGCTTTGAAATATTTTTATGAGATTTTTTTATATTATATGTTTTATTTAAAAATTAATATAGAGTATTAATTTTATGAAAAAATATTTCTTACGCTTCTATAAATTTAATTAATTGGTTCAAAATTTTTATAAATAAAAATGAAATCATTTGAAGTTAAAAATTAATTTTTTCAAAACTACTTATATTAGGGTAATGTGTTTTTATTCTTATAAATTATATTAATGACTATTTATGAGTAATTATATTGAAAAATTAAGATGATTTATTCATTAAAAATTTTTAACATTCATTTAATGGTATTTATTTTTACTTTAATATGAATAAATTCTATTTTATGCTTAAAACTGATTTTAATAAAAAAACTTTTCATGGTGTTTTGTGTGCATATTTTAAAATGAACTTATAAAAATAATATAAATTTAATATATTAAAATTGATTCAATATTTGGAAACATAATGTTCAATTTTATAAATAAGGTCAATTTTATTTTTTGGTCATTATGAACTGTATCCATTGCAAAACTTCACCACTATTGAACAGTTAAACGGACTAACAAGGTGTTAACTGTAGATATAAGTCATAAAATTTCTCTAAAACATAGATAAATGTGATTAGTTAATAGTATTATGACACATAATTATCTTATATTTTAATTTTGGTTTTCTTGGTTCCACTTTCACTTGAATATGAGTTTAATATATTTTAATTTTTTAATTTATTTAAGTGAGTGTCGCTCTCCTAACATATAAAATGAGTTTTTATTACCCACCATAGTTCACACCTTTTGACAAATTTATATTGGATATTACCATCCAAATTATCATCCTAAATTTCCTCCCAATAGCCCAAATATCATGGTCTTCTCAGAAGACCAACCTTTGAAGTCTTATGTTGTAATGTAAAGAAGGTTTCCCAAAGAAGATATAATTGTTTTTTTCAATCCATTCAGAATTTATTTCTTCTATAACCTCTAAAAAATTATATAAACCTATTAAAATTGTTAAATTAATATCATTACTCTAATTAATTTTTTAATCTAATTTTATTTCTATTTTCTTCCACTGTTATATCCTAAGAGAAATGATAATGTTCTTCGTGAATATGTGCATACCACCACCACCAAAAAGTGATGTGATTTATTTTTCATGTTTCCAAAATATATATGTTCATATAGATGTATTTAATAAATATATTATATTTATGATAATATTTTTATTCTATAATAAATGATTATGATATACATTTCTTTCATTCTATTAGTTAGAACATGAAAATCTTATTCACGCATTCGTACAGACTATCTTCTCTACTAATTGATACAATTAATTTTTCCACACTATCATATATGAATTGTTATAAAAGGGTTTATAATTAATAAATATTATAATTATAACATTATTAATATTCTAGAAATGAGGAAAACATAAACAATGTGCAAGGACCAGAACCGGGGAACCAAAACATGCATTGGATATGTAACAATTAACATCCAAATGTTGATTTTAATGTAGAATTTTTAATAAATGGATAATTAGAAATTATAATGGAATATTATATTGAAAATAATGAATTAATAGTATCATATTACATATGTATAATAAATATAAATTTATTATATGGTTACTTGATAAACCGTATGAAGAATTTCATGACCTGAGGTTAAGTTTTATGTTGGAAACTCATTTTTAGTCAATATTATTTATGATTTAATAGATTTTTTGAAATTATATGATATTTATATCCTAAAATACATATTATTTATTCCCATATGTTTATTTATGTGGTTTTCATGTTTTCATTTAATTCTATACTATTTGGTACATGAGATAATTGTGAAAATGTTTTTTAAAAAAGTAGACAATATCTTCTCTTTTTCCAACAAACATTTCATTACATGTCAATTTTTATTGAAATGTTTTAAATAATTTCAATATACATCATCAGATGATTATTTATTTAAATTATCAATCATCTTTTAGGTTTTTTCAATGTATTAAAAATTAATTTCTATAATATTTTCTTAAAAAAATATTTAAAACATTATACCAATACTTTGAAAAGAATATTTTTTAACATTTACCATATTAATTCATTTTCCCAATGTCATGGTAATTGATTCAATTGAATATTAATTATATATTTCTTCAGGGATATTTTTAAATAAATTCGTTTTATCAATATTTTATGAACTTTTATTTAAAATGATATCCATAGAAAATAATATTTTTATCATTTTTCAAAGAAATGTTTAAACATTATTTTAAAGGTACTTTTCATCTATATAGATATACTTTGATGTTTTTTTTCTTCATAGGGGGTTTGATCTAACGATACTATCTATTTTATTTCTCTATATTTCATATGATTATTTGATAAGAAAATATTTCTGAAATTAGTTACATTGTCATGGGTTATACCATGATGGAATGATGAATGTTTCCATGATCTTATCGCAAAAGTATTTTTTTATTTCATTATGTGATGGGTGGTCCAATTATTATATATACCTATAATTTATAGGGTAATCATTGATATATAAGTATATAATATGAAGATATTATTACACAGTGTTTTCAGAAAATATTAAATTCCTCGGAAATTTGAAATTTGTCATTTGGTGGACATTCCATTTTATAAAATGAGACTCATGTCATAATTATGAGTTTTATAACACATAAAAGTGTTTATTTTAGTAGTGGTTAATATTCTGAGATATTTATCAAGTGGTTTGTTTAGTTTCAGGATCCCCATGCTCTAAAAACTAAAATTTTGGCTACACTGGTAAGGGTGCATGGTTTGTCTGAAACTGTGTGGCCCACCATTGAAAACTAGTTGACTTCTATGGGTGAAAATAGGTGATATTCATGGGCTTTACATGGTTTCCCGAACTATGAAACTATCCAAAACTCTTAGTGACATTTTGGAAATTTGTGTGAACTATTCAATGCATGGGTTTCACATTTTTTTCAAAAAAGTGAATCTAAACTATGAAACCCCTACTCATAAGGTTATAGCATAAAAATGGTCAGGGAATAGTTGGAAAAAACATGTATCCAAACCATTCACCTCATTAAAGGGTGAAAATTATCCTTTTTCCCTCTTACCTTATTTATTTTTATATTTTATTTATTAATCCTCTTCCGCATAGAACATCTTCCACCTTGGGTCATTTTTATCATCCTCTAAGTATTGGGAGATCTCCCACATACAACCTTTGACTTCAAGGTCACCAGGTGCATTGGAAGCATCTCAATAATTTTACAAATCAACTTACTTCCTTTATTATTTTATTATTCCTCCTCTTGTTCTATTTTGGTGTTACCTAATTCACCCTATTTTCCATTAAAATGTTAGTTTTTTAAATTTATCTCAAACTGGGCCAAATCAAGCCTCAATATTGTATGAGTGGGTTATCCTAACCATGAGGTTAGGGGATTATATCTTTCCCTCAATTTTTCCTTTCTTTATAGAATAATTTCATCGTTCCACATTCCCATCATTTTGAGTGACACCAATAAATCATTAAATAATTAAATTAAAGATTTTATACCACCATTTGAGGTGTTTCGAACACCTTTGATAGTTTTGGAGTCATTTATTTTACCCGAACTATCCTTAGGGTTGGTTCACATAATTCCTCCGATGTAACGTTGTTACCTGCACTGTCACTAGACCACCCTTGGAGTGTATGAATTAATTGAATTTGATGATATGTTCTATTTATGATTGAAATTACCATTTTGATATATTAATTTTTATTATTCTAATGATATGTATAAAATGGAATTAAATGGTTTTTCTAGAAATGTCATGTTTTTTATTAAAACCCATCACTGAGGTACGTTGTCTTCATATCAGAAAATGGGTAATATTTTTTTCCTTTCATGGACTTATGGTGGGTGGTTTTTTTAGACTTATTAGTGTGCATTATTTTTTAGTGGATTTACTTGTATGTAGGTATATTTGTTCTAAATTAAATTAAATAGGGAATGAACCTATAATGGTATCCATGTTTTTTATTATAACATTCTTATTATTATTACCTTAATTTTTTTGAAATTAAATCGGTTAAATGAATATAAACATTATAAGAGATACTCAGTTTCCTTCCATGGAACTTGGAGGAAGGGATCATCATGTGTGTGTTTCTCCTTTCTGAAGAATGATACAAATGTTTGGGGGTGATACTAGTATGCTAGGATGGGATCATTGTGCATTATCACTACCTCATTTTATGTGATATTGGTTCTGTAGGGAAGAGACCTTGGATTTAATTTTTTGTGAGATGGTTGTACTGGTTCACATGTGTGACTTGGTGCACTATTTGAGATTCAATGTAAGGTATCATAGGTCTTTGTTTCAAATTCTTCAGGAGTGACACTTGCAAGGCCATTATAGGATCACTTTGGATGGACTTTGGTGACTATGAACATTATGGCACTCCATGTGTGATAAAAGGGTTCCTTGTTGATATTCACCTCAGATGGGATCATGATTCAAGTTATTTAACTTGGTTAATAACTTTTATATTAAAGGTTGGTGCACTTTTTTTATCCTAGGGAAACATCCACCATGTCAAATAACATTATTGGGTTTGGTCTATAATGTGATTCCTATTTTTTAAAGTCTATTATTACTTCTCGCATCTCAATTTTATATAGGCCTCCGCTTGGTTCAAACAGTTTTGGCTTAAGATGATGCTAGTATGTTCAGTCATGTAACCTTGAATAACATGAGAGGACTTGGTTGTCTATTTATTTCACATTTCTAGTTTACTTTGATATACATGCATGCTGCTAATTTTATATATAGACGAAATGGATTATTCTTTACACACCATTTTTGGTGGATAATTAAGTATATCTCAAACCCTACTTTTGGATCCATTTCACTCGATCACCTGAGAATATCTCATGTTCATAGGACCACAGATTATTTTTTATGACATTATACTTGTATCTAGAAGTTAGGATAACTCAACTGAGTTATAGCTCAGAATTCCCATGGAGTTCACCCTCAGGGATTTTTTTTTCTTTTCCTCGTTAATGTACTTCAATAGATCATGTTTCTAATTATATTTATACTATTAGATATGTATCATCACCTGGAAATGAATGCATCATTGTATATTAGTGTTAGAAATATTTATTTAGTTATATTATATTTGTCTTCCACTGCTTGTCATTTATTTATATTGCTTCCTTTGTTGTCTGTTTTTTCTTGCTATTATACCATTGTGATACTCTAGTCATAATGGTATAGTCTCCCAATGGTACTAACTTTATAACCTCTCTTCAAGTTGTCTTCCTCTATCATTCATGGAGGTACACTTGAGGTCATGTGGTGACCAGTCCAACTAATGGTTTCACAGTTTATCTGACTGGGATGTTATAAAGTGGTATCATAGACTTTTCTTTTCCTCTGTATTACTATGTCAAGTTAGTATATAGGAGACTAGGAATGTGTTGGTGCTTCCAAAATAATCATTCATGGGATTGATCAACCCACATGCAAGGAAAAGTTCAAGTGGTTAGGAATGGGATTTACGTTCAGGTTTTTTGTTATTGCTGTTGACTATGATTTAACCACGAGTGAATGGTATACTTTTTACTTCTTACAGATTTATGTGATTTCTAGTAATTTATGATGGCCTAGTGTGAAAAGGAAGTGTAATTTCATTCATCGTTATAGGCACGTAAGGATTCACATGTCATGCATGTGTCATTCCATGTATATTGCATTGTCAGTGCTTGCTGGAGAGAATGATGATGTTGTTATTAATGATACACACTACTTGTGAAGACACCGTTGGTTGGGAATGGGCCATGGTGGTTTTTTTCATGGATATGGGTTTCTTCAAGTGGTGAATGTATCATGGTCAGGTTGTTGATGCATCAGTAGGTGAAGCCTAGATTTTTCCAGAACAAGTCAACCATTAGTTGTTCGACTGTTCCACCTTTAACGGTTGGGTATGGTTTGTTGGAAAACATATCTTGAACTTCATTCTTACATAGTAAAATTTCATTGGGTCAACTTTAGATAGAATTAAATCCTCTTATTTTTCTCTTAGAAAAATGAAAATCATGTTCCCTATCTTGATATTGTACAAGTACGTAGAGACAGTGTTGGTTGTACGATGTGATTTGTTTTAAAATTAATTGGGATTATTTGGGTTGTTTCATTTATATTACACTCTAGAAGCATGGTTTTATTTAGGTAATTTTAGTGTCAATTGATACCTAGTTTCACAAGTAGGAATTCCCCAAAAATAACTCATGGACACGAGTCTTTTTTTTTTCTTGACCGGACGACAGATTCCAATTTTCACATAGTTAGTGCAGTAAATATATGAATGCTTGGAATTTTAGAAATATCTCACCTATAAGATCATGAATATCTATTTCCTTGGATGATCCCCTTGTACTTAAATTTGACTCTGATGTTACCTCAGACATCAATCCAGATTATATATGATGTTTGAGTCGCCCCTTTCAACGTGTGACGGATCGGGTTTACATCAAAGTCCAGGTTGAGTCCCAATAACATAAAGTGGGATTTTTCTAAATATGTAACCATAATATGGTTATGGGATTTAGTGAGTTCCCTTTTTGAGAATATAATGATTCATTTATTTAAATACTTCTGATTTATCTTTTGAAATTCTCCATCTGTCTATGATGATTATTTAATGAAATGGTAGACTATAGAAGCTTAACATATCCTTATCTGGTTTCATTTTAATGGGGTCAGTTTGGAATCAACACTTTGATTGAATACTTTTTTTCTCATGTCGTGCGATTCATTGTAACACTATGAGAACATTTTGAAAGACAATTCGAACAATATAAATACAATGATTTGAAATTGGCCCTTAAATTCCAGAACATATGGTGGAAGCACCATATGCCATATTTTAAAAGAGAAAATATTGATATTATGTCTCTAGGTTGATATGTTTTAGTAAGCTTGGTATCAATGCTCTATTTAAAAAAAATTGTTATCATGGATTCCTACGGCTTATGTGGTGTTTGTTATTGTGACTCTTAGAGGTGCATTGGGAATATAGATGCACAACATGATTGTTTATGCAAGATATCACAACCCAAGTAGGTTGAGTGATATTCCATTAATTTCCATAAGTATTTTTATGTATTAGAAGTTCTAATGTGGTGAGATTTTAGTTCCCCATGTTTTTTATTGGATGAAATTCTACGTAAATTTGGATTTTTTTCATTTAGTGGACAATCCATTTTGTAAATTGATCCTCAGACCATAATTTCGAGTTTTAGAAAAAAATTAAAAGTGTTTTTTTAATTGTGGTTAATATCCAAAGATATGTCTCAGGTGGTTCACTATGATTTAAGAGTGTCGACCCTTGAGAAATCAATGTTTGGGTTGGTTGGTAAGGGTCCATCATTTTTCTCAAGGCATGTGCCCCACTAGTAAAAACTGTGTGACTTCTAGAAGTGATAAAAAGTTATCCTCATGGGTTTTTCTTAGTTTCCCTAACCGTGACCCTATCCCTCACACTTAGTGTCATTTAAGAGATGTGTTTTACCTATTCATCACATGGTTGGCATGTGTTTTGTCTAAACAATGCATTCAAACTGTGCGATTCCTTCTCCTTAAGTTGCAGCACGAGCATAGTGTGCACATGGTTTTTACAACCATGTGTACAAACTGTGAAAATCATTAAATGGGTGGAATTACCCATTTCCCCTATTTCCTTATTTCTTTTCCTCCTTTCCTTCATCTTCCTCGTCTATATGTAGAAACTTCTTCCTCATGTCATTTTTCTCCTACTATAAGTATGGGGATATCCCCCTCATAAGACCACTGATTTGAGTGTCTTTAGGTGTGTTGGAATTATATCAATAATTATATGACTCATGTTACTTACTTTATATGTTTCTTTATCCTCCTCTTACACTATTTTATTATGACCTAATTCACACTATTTCTAGGGTGGATGTCTGTTCCTTAAATTTCTCCAAAGCCAGACCAAATCAATCCTCGATGTTGGATTAGTGTGTTGTAAGAACCCGGTTCTTATTTTTGAGGTACGGGCTTCTTATTTTTCCTATTCCTTAAGTGTTTTTGAGAAAATATTGAAAATGGGGAAAAATCCTAAATTTTGGAACTACACGCCGTGTACTTTATCCACACGCCATGTACTTTTGGCCGTGTTGGGATAAGTACACGGGGCGTGTGGCCATGCTGGTGACGAAGGGTGTAGGAACCGACTACACGCCATGTAGTGGTACCTTACACGCCATGTAGTCAGTCGGCAGGCTTAAATAGTAAGGGGTGGCATCGCCGCCAGCTGGGCACCAGTACACGCCGTGTACTCGAGAGTACATGTCGTGTACTCATGTCGACGTATGAACAGTGTGGCGGTGCCGCCATGTGAACAGTTAAATGAAGGGAGTACACACCGTGTACTTTAAAGTACACGCCGTTTACTTTGTTTTTTTGGCTTAAAACATGCAGTAGCCTCCTCATTTGGCAGAGGAGGCACTTGATCCATTTTGGAGCCAAAGGAGGAGGCTGGATCTTTGAAGGTCCACCGGGCGTTCTTCTGGAATCTGATTCAGCTTCGGATGATTCCGTTGGAACCGCACGGGTAAGCCCTATCCCCTCCTAGTACCGTTTATGCCAATTCTTCTCCTAACGTATTTTATTTACGTTTGAATGAGTTTTGTTTTTCGTCATATCTACGCCGTTCTTGGGCATTTCTGGAGTCAGTGTTCGGGTATAGCGTTCGTTGGCATATAAGGTAGGTGGCTTTGTGTTTAGTTTTCCAATTGCTGTGTGTTTTGTGTGTTTTTGTGCCACGAACCCATGTTGGGGTGTCGTGTGGCTAAGGTCGTTGCTATATTTAATACCTATATTTGATTAGGTATTTAATTGTGATAATAAAATGTTTTTTGTGATCGTTTCTTGGATCCAGGACCATCCCAAGGGGTGTGTTCCTCTATTTAGCTGTTTGGCTAGGATACCCAATGGTATGCCTTAAATGTAGTAATTATAGAATTGACTTGAGAGGAATTTCTTGTTACTGCTTGTTTACCTATTGGGCATGGCCTGGTTACCTGTTTAGCCTAGGGCATTGTTGTATTTGGCCTGAGGGCGTTGTTGTGATTAGCCTGAGGGCACTGCACTATTTAGCCCGAGGGCTGTAGTATTTCGCCTGAGGGAAACCTTTTGTGCCTGAGGGCTTGACTTCTGTGCCTGAGGGAGAAACTTCTTATGCCTGAGGGAAATTTCTGTTACGCCTGAGGGCTATACCTGCGGGTTGGATTCTGCTTACCTGAGGGTAAGGTTTTGTTTGTCTGAGGACATGGACTGTTTACTTAGAAATGCACTATGGTGGTTTTAAATATTTAAATAGATTAAATGGATAATAAAATGGAAATATAACTGGTAATTAGTTACTTTTGAGTACTGCTTACTTTATTGCATTTTACTACTGCACACTGTTGTTGCATGCTTACACGCAGTTGGGCACGGGCCTTTGGTGGGTGCCTACTGAGATATATTTCTCACACCCTGTTTGGGTCACGCTTTTCGGCCCAAACAGATTACGTTGCTACAGGTGTAGATAGGGGCAAGAGTCCCTATAGAGGTACTTGACTATTGCTGAGGAGTAGGAGGGCATGGGACCAAGCCTAGGCTCGCGATTCCACTCCTAGCTATTTTTCTTGTTTTGTTGTACTCTGTTTTCTGTTGTACTGTATTGATGTATAAAATGTTATGGCTGTTTTCATAGCACTTGAAACATGTAGCATCATCACTTATATACTATTGGTTATATCCACTGCTGTAGTTATTTCAGTTGTGTATGCTTACTGCTTCTGCTGTTTGTTGTATGTTTATTTTGGCATTCTGATGTGCTACACTTTGACAAATGAGGGCATAGTTTCCCCACTATCAGACCTGGGCCCTCGCTGCAAGTTGGCAGCCTCTGGCGTTTAAGGAAATGCACTTGAGGTCACGTGGAGAACCGGGCTCGGGGCACCCGTTGCGTGGCACCCGGGTCCGAGATGTTACAAAGTGGTATCAGAGGAGTTTATTTTCTTTGACTTACTATTTAGAGCAGTAGTCAGATTTTGGATGAACGGTAGTTGGTAATAAGCTGTGACCGGGTGTAGCTAACCCGTGTACAGGGAAAAGCCAGTCTACCTCATATTTTGCATTATTTGATCTTGCAATTTTATGGTTGATATGTTTTCACCGTTGGGTGACGCACTTTGATTGTGCTGTTTATATTTTATCTATGGGTTCTAATTAGTTGCAACCCGATGAGATGGGGGTATGTCATCTCAAGCATCATATAAGCACATGCTAGATATCACATGCCATGTATAGTTTCCATGCCATGTAGGTGCATTAGAATTTGCATGTTGTTGTGATAGCTGTTGTGTGAGTAAAGCATGCTATTGTGATAGCTGATTGATAAATACTTGCCTTGGGATATGGTATTTTTGTTTGATCTTGTTTATAGAATGGATGCCAAACTATGGTTTTTGGGGAGTATGGGCCCCCATTGACCGGAATTTGGTGGATCATTGACTTTTTTTGGTTATAACACAAATAAGAAATCAAACTTTGGTCTGTGGGGTGTATGGGCCCCCATGAGTTGGAATTTGACACTTAGGTGTTGTTTTCAGTATTTTCTGGGTTCCGGAGAAGTTTATGAGGCATACTGTCCAGAAAACCCAGAATACACGCCGTGTAGGACCTCATACATGCCGTGTGTGTTCTTCTGTTCAGGAAGAAAAATTAACTTTTTGAGTACACGCAGTGTACCCTGAGTACATGCCGTGTAGTCTCTTCCCATGTCACAAACCGTGTGGGCGGCGACATGGGGTAGGGAAGTTCAAGGGTAAAACATGCCGTGTAGTTTTTGTACACGCCATGTAGTGTTGACCCGGAGTCTGACCATGTAACTAACAACACGGGTTGGTGAACTTCCTGAAAGAACACGCCGTGTCAATTATAGGCTCGCCGTGTAGTGAGACATGGGGACTCGTCCATGTAACTAACAACACGGGACGGTGTCACCCCTCCCTGAACACGCTGTGTACCTGTGGGACACACCGTGTAGTCTTGTCCAAGGACAGACCGTGTGGAGTTAGCCGTGTGGATGGGAAACGAGAGGGTGTACATGCTGTGTTCGGGTGTAACACGCCGTCTAGAGTAAAGCCGAGTGGTCGGCCATGTCACATACGACACATGCAGTTGGAAAATAACACCATACAGGCTCTGTAGATATTATACACACCGTGTAGTTTTGTGGAACGGAATTCGCGTGGCATAGCCGTGTAGAAGGACCCGGGCAGGGGAAAGGAAGTCAAGTACACGCCGTGTAGTCAGTGTACACGCCGTGTAGTCTTGTTTTGAATTTTTTTTAAATGCCTCTTTCCTCTTGTTCCTTTGTGGTTCCTTCATTTCAGTCTTAATAATCTTGAATATGAGGCGTGCTTTTGACCTTGTAGATTCATGCCGCCTAGGCGACCACGAGTTGTTCACCAGGAGAGCGGCGCCGATTATACTCCAACGATAGTGGGCCATGGGCTACCAGTTGATCCACCAGCAGAGCCAGATGCGACACTAGCTGTTATACCGGACACAGGAGCGGTGGTGGAGTTCCGTGAAGGCTTATTGTAGTTCATGCAGACCTTTCCGGGAGCACCGCAGGCTGCCACATCTATTGCTGAGCTGACGCGTATCTTTCAGCAGCAACATCCGCCTATGTTCTCAGGGGATGGCGGACCACAGGCTGCAGAGTCTTGGCTAGGATCAATGCATACTATTTTCTATCATCTTGAGAAGCCTCCAGGGTGGAGGGTCAAGCTCGCGACTTACATGCTGCGTGATTCCGCCAATAGGTGGTGGGATGTTACCACCCAGTCAGAGCATCACAGGGATATGGCGTGGGAATATTTTCGGGCAGTCTTCTATGACTTCTTCTTTACCGAGACACTGAGGGTAGATAGATCTCGAGTGTTCATGAATCTGCATCATGGAACTATGTCGGTGATGGACTACTCTGCTCGTTTTACGGAGCTTCAGTGCTTTGCACCCGTGCTGGTGGGTGATGAGACGTTGAGAGCCAAAAGTTTTGAGGATGGTCTTCGGTATGACATCCGAGCACTAGTAAATGTTTTCAGGTTGCCTAATGTACACGCGATTGTGAACCAGGCGTTGATTACAGAGAGAAACCTATGAGAATCGAGTGGTATGGGAAAGACAGTTCCGCACCAGTTACTAGTAATATTTCTACTGGCAAGAAGAAGAGACAGATGGACTTCTCTCAGGGCGGCAGTACCAGCCAGGCAGCTTCTTCAGGTGGACCGGTCAGGTGCTACCAGTATAGCAGAGAGGGGAACAAGAGGCTGCAGTGTCCATGAGACCCAGTGGAGTGCCGAGCTTGCGGCAAGGTGGGTCATCTGCATCACTGTTGCAGGGCATTTCCACCAGTGGCTAGTGAGAGGGGTTCTGTGCAGACTCCGCATGCGGGAGTAGGACCAGTGGATTCTCACCAGTCAGGGAACTGGAATACATCGGGGCTTGCCGGTAGAGATGGTGGTCGTGGACGTGGTAGCCAAACACTAGGATCGCAGAGGCAACAGGGCGGGACAGCTCAGGGTAGCCTGGCTGTGTCGCAGGGTCGCGGCACTGGGCAGGTATATGCAGTGCAACAGACCCACCAGGAGCAGGATCTCGGACCTTTGACAGTTAGAGGTACTATTCTAGTAGCTTCGGTCTTGTCTTCAGTACTTTTTGATACGGGTGCTACACATAGTTTTATATCTGTACCCTTTGCGGAGAGCCTTGGGCTCGGTGTTTCTACTTCTTCTAATATCTTGGCGCTAGACACTCCGTTGGGACTAGGATGGTTGGTGTGCGTCAGTGCAAGGAGTTCCCCCTTGAGGTTGGTGGGTGTCACTACCTTTGGGACCTCTATATTCTGGAGATGACGAGCTATGACTTCATTCTCGGGATGGACTGGTTGGTTCCCTTTCGAGCCTTTGTAGACTGCTATCGTCGTAGGGTGCATTTAACGTCACCAGAGGGTGGGGAGTTTCTATACAATGGAAAGTGGGATATTCAGGCGAGTTGATCTGGACTAGAGCATCATGGGTGAGGTGGAGTCACAGCCCAGATTGCGAGCTTATATATGGATGACCAGGGGACTTGTCAGACGGATTTCCCTCTAGTTGTCAATCTTTTCAGGGATGTCTTCCTGGATGACTTTTCATGTCTACCTCCGGTGCGTGAGGTGGATATCTCTATCGAGCTTGTGCCAGGAGAATCACTGCTCTTCATTCCTCCTTATAGGATGGCCACGCCTGAGTTACAGGAGCTCAAGAGGTAGTTAGAGGATTTGCAGGCAAAGGGTTTTATCTAACCCAGTACTTCTCCTTGGGTTTCTCCGGTCCTTTTTGTGAAGAAGGTAGATGGTACCCTCAGACTTTGTGTGGATTATCGGAATCTGAACCAGTTGACGGTAAAGAACCGATATCCCTTGCCGAGGATAGATGATCTATTTGATCATCTTCATGGAGAAAGAGTGTTCTCAAAGATTTACTTGAGATCCGGATATCATTAGCTGCGTGTGAGACCATCTGATATACCTCTCACTGCTTTCAGGAGTAGGTATGGTCTATATGAGTATACGGTTATGCCGTTCGGACTCATGAACGTGCCAGCAGTTTTCATGGCTCTGATGAATCGTGTGTTCCATAATTATCTTGATTCATTTGTGGTATTATTCGTGGAAGACATCTTCGTGTACTCTCACACTCAACACGACCATGCCACCCATCTTGAGATCGTATTGAGTACACTGAGAGAGCATCTATTATATGTTAAGCTCTCGAAGTGCCACTTTTGGATGGACCAGATTCACTTCCTGGGTCATATCATCTCACCGGCAGAAGTTGTAGTGGACCCAGAGAAGGTGAGAGCAGTAGTAGCTTGGGAGTAGCCTAAGAACGTGTTTGAGATACGGATATTCTTAGGGATGGCTGGTTACTACAGACGCTTCATACATGACTTCTCCCGCTTTGCAGCACCATTTACAGGTCTGACTAAAAAGGGTGTGAAGTTCGTTTGGTCAGAAGCTTGTGAGATAGAATTTCAGGACCTGAAGGGAAGGCTGACATCAGCACCAATCCTGATACTCCCAGAGCAGGGGAAGAGCTATACAGTTTACTATGATGCATCAGGGATTGGGATGGGGGTTGTTTTAATGCAGTGTGACCGAGTTGTGGCGTACGGGTCTCGTCAGTTGAGGCCACATGAGAGGAATTACCCGACACATGATCTCGAGTTGGTTGTAGTTGTTCATGCATTGCGCTGTTGGATACATTACCTGTCGGGAGAAAATTTTGTGGTTTTCACCAACCACAAAAGCCTCAAGTATATCTTTACTCAGCGTGACCTGAATCTGAGGCAGAGAAGGTGGGTCGAGTACCTATAGTCCTTCGATTTTGAGCTTTCCTATACACCTGGTAAAGGTAATCCAGTAGCCGATGCACTGAGCAAGAAGACTCATATACAGGCAGTGCAGGAGGCCAGTGGTGAGTGGAAGCTTATGTCTTTTCTTTCTGAGATGCATCTGGAGGTGCATGAAAGTCCGGGACAGACTTATCTTTCCTCGTTAGCTATTACTTCTACCCTCCTGGACAGAGTGAGGACGAGGCATCTATTGGTTTCAGAAGGCCTAGTTCTACGGGAGTCAGTGGCAAGTGAGTACCCTCCTCCCGATTGGACGATAGGTGATGATGAGGTTTTGCGTTTATATGGATGGGTATGGGTTCCAGGGGATATACGTGATGAGCTGATGTGGGAGTTTCATGATTCAGCTTGGGAAGTTCATCCCGGGGTTACCAAGATGTATCGAGACTTGAGACGTCGGTACTGGTGGCTGGGTATGAAGAGAGAGATAGTTGGTTTTGTTACGAGGTGTTCCACCTGTCAGCAGGTGAAGGCAGATCATCAGAGACCAGCCAGGCTGTTACAGCAGTTTCCCATTCCGGAATGGAAATGGGATGATGTCGCGATGGATTTCGTGATGGGATTTCCGAGGTCACCTCAAGGCAATGACGTCGTGTGGGTTGTTGTGGACAGACTCACGAAGGTAGCTCACTTCTTGCCGATCAAGTAGACATTTGGTGAGGACGAGCTCAGAAGGTTTTATATCTGAGAGATCGTACGTCTCCATGGGGTCCCTCTTTCTATCATTTCAGATAGGGACGCCAGCTTTACGTCTCGTTTCTGGCAAAGTTTTCAGAGGGCGCTGGGTACACAGGTGCTTCTGAGCACAGCATACCACCCTCAGACAGATGGATAGTCAGAGCGGACGATACAGGTACTAGAGGACATGCTGAACGCATGCGTCCTAGACTTTGGGGGCTCGTGGGAGAAGCATATACCCTTATTCGAGTTTGCCTATAACAATAGTTTTCAGGAAACTATTGAGATGGCACCATACGAGGCTTTATATGGTAGGACATGTCGATCACCTTTGTGCTGGTTAGAGGCAGGTGAGGCAGCTTTGCTGGGGCCACAACTCGTGTAGGGGACATCTGAGCAGGTCCAGTTGATTCGGAAGCCGAGGGCTACCGCGCAGTCTCGTCAGAAGTCTTATGATGATCTCTGTAGACGACAATTGGAGTTCATGGTCAGGGATCAGGTTTTCTTGTGTGTTTCGAAAAGGCTGGGACATAAGCGGGTCAAGAGACAGGGTAATCTTTCACCGAGGTATGTGGGACCATTTGAGATTCTGGAGAGAGTCGGGCTGGTTGCCTATCGGTTGCAGTTACCGCAGCGGTACCGAGCCATGCACGACGTCTTCCACGTGTCTCAATTGCATCGCTACTATTCAGACCAGTCTCACACCTTTCATCCAGATGAGGTTGAGCTTCATCATGATGTGTCCTTTGAGGACCATCTGATCTGTATCGTTTATAGGAGCACGAAGGTTCTCCGAGGCCGGTCAGTTCCTCTCGTATGGGTGCTATGGCAGCATGGCTGAGTGCAGGACGAGACCTGGGAGCGGGAGACCGACATATGTGCTCAGTGGCCAGAGCTGTTCTGAGCTTATTCTTCGCCACCCTTGGAAGGGAAATTCGGGGATGAATTCCTATAAGGGGGAATGCTTATAAGAACTCGGTTCTTATTTTTGAGGTACGTGCTTCTCCCTTTTCCTTTTCCTTAAGTGGTTTTGAGAAAATATGGAAAATGGGTAAAAATCCTAAATTTTGGAACTACACGCCGTGTACTTTATCCACACGCTGTGTACTTTTGGCGGTGTTGGGATGGTTACACGGGGCGTGTGGCCATGCTGGCGACGAAGGGTGTAGGAACCGACTACACGCTGTGTAGTGGTACCTTACACGACGTGTAGTCAGTCGGTAGGCTTGAACAGTAAGGGGTGGCGTCGCCTCCAGCTGAGCGCCAGTACATGCAGTGTACTTGAGAGCACATGACATGTACTCATGTCGACGTATGAACAGTGTGGCGGTGCCGCCAAGTGAACAGTTAAATGAATGGAGTACACGCCGTGTACTTTTAAGTACACACCGTGTACTTTGTTTTTTTGGCTTAAAACAGGCAGTAGCCTCCTCATTTGGAAGAGGAGGCACTTGAGCCATTTTGGAGCCAAAGGAGGAGGCTGGATCTTTGAAGGTCCATCGGGCGTTCTTCTGGAATCTGATTCGGCTTCGGACGATTTCATTGGAACCGCACGGGTAGGCCCTCTCCCCTCCTTGTACCGTTCTTTCCAATTCTTATCCTAACGTAAGTTATTTACGTTTGAATGAGTTTTGTTCTTCATCAGATCTACACCGTTCTTGGGCATTTCTGGAGTCGGCATTCGGGTATAGCGTTCGTTGGTGTATAAGGTAGGTGGCTTTGTGTTTAGTTTTACAACTGCTATGTGTTTTGTGTGTTTTTGTGCCATGAACCCATGTTGGGGTGTCGTGTGGCTGAGTTCGTTCCTATATTTAATACCTAGAATTGATTATGTATTTAATTGTGAGAATAAAATGCTGTTTTGGATCATTGCTTAGATATAGGACCATCCCGAGGGGTGTGTTCTTCTTTTTAGCCATTTGGCCAAGATACCCGAGGGTATGCCTTAAATGTAGTAATTATAGAATTGCCTTGAGAGGAATTGCCTGTTACTTCTTGTTTACCTATTGGGCATGGCCCGGTTACCTGTTTAGCCTGAGGGTGTTGTTGTGATTAGCCTGAGGGGAACTGCTCTATTTAGCCCGAGGCCTATAGTATTTCGCCTGAGGGAAACCTTTCGTGACTGAGGGCTTCTCTTCTGTGCCTGAGGGCGACACTTTATACGCCTGAGGGAAATTTCTGTTACGCCTGAGGGCTATACCTGCGGGTTGGATTCTTCTTACCTGAGGGTAAGGTTTTGTTTGTCTGAGGACGTGGACTGTTTACTTAGAAATGCACTGCGGTGGTTTCTAATATTTAAATGGATTAAATGGATAATAAAATGGCAATATAACTGGTAATTACTTACTTTTGAGTATTGCTTACTTTATTGCATTTTACTACTGCACACTGTTGTTGCATGCTTACACGCAGTTGGGCACGGGCCTTTGGTGGGTGCCTACTGAGATATATTTCTCACACCCTGTTTGGGTCACGCTTTTCGGCCCAAACAAACTACGTTGTTGTAGGTGTAGATAGGGGCAAGAGTCCATATACAGGGACTTGACTGTTGCTGAGGAGTAGGAGGGCATGGGACCGAGCCTAGGCTCGCGATGTCGCTGCTAGCTGTTTTTCTTGTTTTGATGTACTCTGTTTTCTGCTGTACTGTATTGATGTATAACATGTTCTGGCTATTTTCTTGGAACTTGAAACATGTAGCATGATCACTTATATGCTATTGGTTATATCCACTGTAGTAGTTATTTCAGTTTTGTATGCTTACTGCTTCCGCTGTTTGTTGTATGTTTATTTTGGTATTCTGCTGCGCTACACTTTGACAAATGAGGGCATAGTTTCCCCACTATCAGACCTGGGCCCTCGCTACTAGTCGGCAGCCTATGGCGTTTTGGGGAATTCTCTTGAGGTCACGTGGCGAACCGGGCTCGGGGCACCCGTTGCGTAGCACCCGGGTCTGGGACGTTACATGTGTCATCCTAAGTATGAGTTTGTTGGTTTATATTTTTACCTCAGGTTCTTGTTTCTTTATAATATAATTCCTTTGTTTCTCATGATAGAAATTTAGAGTGTCACCTGAAAATCATTAAGTGATTAATTTAAAGTTCCTACACCACCATGTTATGTGTTTCAAATCTATTTGTTTGGGTTAGGAGTCATGAATTAAACTTGAAAAACCCTTAGGGTAGGTTCTCATAATTACTCCTAAGTAACTTTGATACCTTTTATATGACTAGACCACCCTTGGTGTGTATGAATTATTTCACTTTATGGGATGGTGTGTTTAGGATTGAAATTTCTTTTTTGGAATATTAATTCATTTCATTTTAATTAGATTTATAAAATGGAATTAAATTAATTTTTTGGGAGAGTCATGTTTTATAATAAAACCACTCTATGAGGTGAGATATCTTTAAATTGAAAGAAGTTTTATATGTGTTATATCTCTCTTGGACTTATGGTGGTTTTTTTATATCCTTATTAGTGTTCTTGATTTTGAAGTGGCATTACTTGTATTTATAAGTTTTTATTCTAAATGAAATTCAAGAGGGAATCACCCTATTAATGTATCCTTATTTTGTATTATGACATACTTGTTAGTATGGCCTTCATTTTTTGTACTTAAATTGGTTAAATGATTATGAAAATTGTGAGAAGTACTCAGTTTCCTTCCATGATACACCAAGGATTGGCTAATAGTTCATGTGTTTAACTTTGATGACGAATGATAAAAATGTTGAGGGTAATACTTATAGAAATTTAATGGATCACTGTGCATTCTCACTACCTTGCTATAAGAAATATATGTTCCTAATGGGAGACAACATAGATGGTCTTGTTATATATATGGTTATACCAAGCCATGGGTGAGACTTGGTCTCCTATGTGAGATACCAGGTATGGGATCAGTGTTCGTTGTCACGCATTAGGCCATGAGTGATACTTGCGAAGCTATTCCGAGATTTCATTGGATGTACTCCCATACTAGTTAGCATTATGGTGCTCCTGGTGTGATACAAGGGTTCCTAGTTAAGGTTCTACTTGAACGGTCCAAGGTGTCTACTTATTTAATTCTGGTAATTACTTTTATAGAAAAGGGTGATGCACTTTTATTATCCAAGGGATGTTACACCATGCCAAATCACATTATTGGGTTCAGTCCATCCTGTGATGCCTCTTTTATGGCCATTTTTATTACTTATCCCATATCACTTTTATATATGATTCCCCTTCGTTCAGAAATTTCCGGCTTAAGATGAAGTGGGTATGGTTGGCCAAGTAGCCTCGAGGAACCTAATCCGACTTGGTTATCTATTTACTTTTCATTTATTATTTACTTTGGTATACATGAACACATCTTATTTTATATATGAATGAACTAGATTATGGTTTATACACCTTTGGTGTCGGCCTAATGAGTATATTAGACCCCTTACTCGAGCCGCCATTGCACTGGGGAACCCGAGAAGATATCATGTTCGCAGGACTGTTGATTATGGTTTGTGATTTTATACTTGTATATGGGAGTTAGGAGCATAGTAATGAGCTGGAGCTCAGGATGCTCATAGAGTTCTCCCTTATATATTCTGTTTCTTTTCCCTATTCACGTACTTCACTATGTAATCTTTCATACTTTATGTCTATTATTAGTTATGTATCATCACCATGACATGTAAACATTGTTGTATATTGATTTTTTACATCTTTATTCATTTATGTTATATTTTTCCTTCATTTATTGTCTTTTATTTTTACTTCTTCCACTATTGTTTGATGTTTTCTTACTATTATACTATGGTTCTACTTTAATCATGAGGTTATATTCTCCCCATGATAATACCATTAGATCCTTGTTGTTAGTCGATATCCTCTAGCATTCAAGGATGAATGCTTGATATCATGTAGTGACCGATATTAATATTGGCTTCATATTCAGTTAAGTCGGGATGCTATAATGTGGTATCAATGCATTTTCTTTTCTTTTTTATTACTATTTAGTGTTGGTATACTAGATACTAGGAATGTCTCTACTCATTGTAAATATCCATTCCTAGTATTAATCAACCCATTTGTGGTGACAATTCCATGTGGCGAGGTTTGGGATTTATTTTCATGTTATTTTTATTACAGTTGATTAGGATTTCACATTGAGTGAATGGATTATATTTCAATTCTTAAATACTTATGAGGCTTATAATAATTTACCTTGGCCTGTTGTGGGAAGGAAGTGGAATTTCAAGCATCATTAAAGTCATGCATGGATTCACATTCCATGCATATGTCATTCCATGTAAATTTCATTATTAGACTATTTGAAATTGTTGATGTGCTATGCATTTCTTATTAGGATTTATTTTATATTCCATGTTTGAATATTTCAATGGCATTTTTAGTATTCACCTTTTTAGTTATTTTATTAGTATGTTTATGTATTTTAAATTATTATACTTTTCTTATAATCCATGCTTGATCGCTTCTTGCTCGTATAGTATCTTTCCATTCTCGTACTATAAAATTTACCTAATTAGCATGCCTATTGATTATTTTATCTTGTATGATTAATTATCATGTTTGAGTTACAACTTAATGTGCTTGTTTCTAATGTAAATTCCCCTATTCTTGTTTATCATGGGATGAAATGTGTTGGTTGCGATAAAATGGGAGTAAGCCTGCATTTTTAAGGTGTATGAGTGCCTTATAAATATTAAATTAATGACCCATATGTTCGAAACATTAGTAATGTGTTCTATATACTTAAGGTCTATTTCATAAATGTTATATAATTTTAAATTCCATTTCATATGTTTGATAAAATGGTATTGGTTTGATGGGAGTCACCTAAAATATATAAAGTATATGGGTACTATATAATTTGAGAGCTGCTAACCCATAAAACTGAACCATCTGTTATGATCATTCTATTTAGAAACTGTTGTAAATATAATTTTTTTTCAACATTGACCTTGGATGTTTTGGGATGCCTTTTCGGGGATTTCACCCCTATTACTTGGGAATAATAACCCATATTTCTAATTCATAAATGAACAACTGGACCCATGTAGGTAAGTTTGGGATTTTTTTTAAATAAACCCATTAAGGGTGTTTTTAAAATATTAATTTCTAAAATGTTTAGGTCAATTTTAATTGAACCCAAAATGGTTTAATGGGACCCTTGTGGGTCTTCTTTTATTTTTTTATTCTTTAGTGCTTAACCACATGGGGGTGTGCATATACAATGTGTTGGGGGACTTTTAAAGTTCTCGTAGATGCCTATGTGGTTTTACATGTTTTCATAAGGCGTAATACTTTGGGAATGGTACCTCCTTATTTAATAAAATACCTTTAATATACTTAAATTTTATTTAAATATGAGGCTTTAGTCAATTAAAATTTTAATTCCAGCCTAAAGGTTGTTTTCCTTTTTAGATTTATATTGACATTTTCTTTAAATAAGACAGTTTTGATTCCTTATAAATAAACGGTTTATGAGTAAATGGGGAATAAGAAATAAATTGGACTAATTATAATGATATATCAACAAATTAGTATGGTTTAAAATGTGAGTTAATATAATTTTCTTGTTTTTCCTTATGGCCTTAATTTTTTAGAGTACCATATCATGTGGTCTTATGAACAATATCTAAGGATTTAAAATAGTGTCTTTAAACGTTTTGAGTTCAAATTAAAATAAATAAACCAGATCAATGAAGAATTAAAGTGTGTTTGTTTTAGTTTTGACCCACAAGTAAGGTTAGTTAAAATATTTTCTATGTTTTCCTTTAGATTCACCTTTAAATGAGATTGTGATGATTTTCTATATGCTTATTCTCCAATATATCAAACCTAAGTGATAGGATCTTTACCCAAGTAACTTTTCTGGTTTGATTAATTTGGTAGGGTCAAGATTTATTATTTATCTAAGTGGTTTTCCTATTTTTAGTAGCTCCCTCATAACTATAATGCCTTTATAGTCTCTTGTGACTCCTTTTGTTATATATTTTAATGTTCGGGTTCCATTTTCCATAAAGAAATTTTAGTTTCTAAATAGAAACATTTGTTTGGAATTTGGTCATTTGTTTTTTGATCTTTTTGTGAGAATGGGAATTCTATAATGATTAGTTCTTGCATGATAGACATGTCAATGGATTGGTCAGCCTTTTAGTATGTCATGTGGTCCTTCTTTCTTCCCCTATAGTGATGGATGACCTGATACATGAACATTTAGGATAATAGTCACATGGGGTAATATGGATTTCGGTTCAAACTTTTATAATACATCCGATACTTGAATTCATTTGGTTGTTAAGAACATGGATAGTATTGGGGATGTGATGTTTTCTCTTGTAATCTCATGGTAGTATGTTTTGGTTCATGCGATTCCCTTCAAGTTTCTAAAATGGTAATGTGAGTCACTTATGTTTGGTGGTACTCATATAAACCTTAGGATGTTGGTTACATTCAAGGGTGACCTCCGGAGTATAGTGACATGAGATTATAATGAAATAAACTCATTATAACTTCTAGGATGATGTCTTATAGACAATGAGTTGTATGAAGTGATGGTCCCTCATTTGGGATTCTACACCGAATGTTATGTTGTTCATGGGAATAACTCATGAGGTGAGTAATGTGTATATCTAAATGTGAATCTAATACATCACTCTTAAGATTCTAGTTATCTTCTTTATCTTCAGTTTAATTCTTCCTAAAGATTGTTGGCCACCTCTGGGGCACATGATTAGTGGTCAGTAGAGTGTATGTAATGGTATGAGATCTTTCTCTCTCTCTATAAATCCATCATTATGTAAACTCTTAAGGTGTAGAGTGTTGCTTGAAGTCTAGTTGAGCATGTTCTTACAAGTATAAGGTACCCATCTATGAAAATACCATTTGAAAATGGTTTTCTATGATTGTGTTGGAGTTGGTGGCCTAGAAACAACTAATTTTTACTTTATTAATTAATAAATTCCTTATCACATATTGATTTTTCTTCTGCATGACCATGCGTGTGATGATGTCCTAAAGATAACTGTATCATTAAAGGGTCATAGAGGATCCCTTCTATGATGAGAACCCGGAAGTTCCATAACATAGTTCTTGAATATATGTTCTACGGCCAGATGATGTTATTTTAGGGACACAAATAATAGAGGCCATTATGGGTGGGGACTCATAAAACATTGAGTCACCTTTTCATGGTGTGTGTCATTAGTAATATCTAGGATAATATTATGAGAACGAGACCTGCCAATAGGAAATCCACATTTCATAGTGTCATTGGATGTTCCTATTTGCAGACGTGTGTATTGGTCTTTATACTTTAAGATTATTATTAATGGGTATTAAAACTCATGCAGATAGATGTATTGAAAAAAACTGTGATGACACACTTTTCGTATCGAGGTAGTATATATTGGGTGTGTCATAAGTGATACTGCATTAATAGATAATGCGAGAAAGGATTTGTCCCTTCTTTTCCATAATGGAAGTAGATATCTCTGGACCTTTGATGGAATTGATAAAGCCTAATTAAATCCATGTCCATGGTAAGGAATGGTCGAGTTCAATTCCGGAAAGTCAAAGAAATAATAATCAAGCACATGGGTTGATGGCACTAGCATGAAACCTACATTATTTGAGATACTGATAAAAGGGGATTATATTACATTGTAAGTTTTCGTAGGAGGTGACACATTATTTCAGTGTTAACTTTTTTCTCTATGGGATCCTTGGCGTATTGCTAGACGCTAACCTTATACTTTAGGCAGGCTCCACCTAATTCCACTAAGAAAGAGGCCTAGAGGGTCACACACTAAGTGTGTCCAAGTTTCTCAGTTAAATATTAAAATTACAAGTTAACTAAAGATTATTCCCGATTATGGTTTAATAATTATTTAAGGATGCCTAATTGCATTTATTTCGACACTAGTTGTTCAAGATAATATATTTTTGGTGAAATAATATATTTATTATCGAGTAATGTAGTGATATTTATTTTAGAAATAAATAGCCATTATTCAAGTTCTAATAAATGTGGTGCAATAAATAAAGAAAAATATAAAAATAAAACTACACGCTGTGTATATTAAATATACACGCCATGTATTTTTTCAGGTGAATTTGTAAGAAATAATATTATTTATTTAGTTAAATAATATTAGGTGTAATTCATTGCGCACATGTCAAGTTATAATAATAGTCGACTATTATTATTAGACATGCGGTATTTCTATGAATTAAATGAAATTAATAAATTCTTTTAGGTAATTAATTCATTTTATTATTCTATGTAAATAAAATCCCAATTATATAATTCTCATTTGACTAGCCATTTTCTGGGGGTTTGTGCACAATGGATCCAAGAACGCTCTGAAGCTTCAAGAGAGAGATACTCCTCCACCAGATCAAGGCGATCGAAGGTGGAAATCGCAAGTGAAGGCTCTTCGGTTATAACACACGGAGATCCCTTTGGAGAAATCCAAGGATATGTGGAGCATGTGTGAATCACCACTAGAGGAATCCTACACTTGGATTCTATGATACAATGATGGATCACAACAGATCATGACTATAAATATCAACGGAGAGAGAATTCCATCAAGGTAATTCTTGTCAATTCATTAAATTAATTATAACCAACATATGATGATCCTATCTATGGTTCTGGGACTCCCCTCTTTCTTTTTCATTCTTCGTTCCATTCTAGAAGATAAGGAATTTTATTATCATGATATATCTCAGATTTAGCATTGTTAACGCTAATATTAAAGTTGGGTCAAACACCAACGTGCTTCCACTATGCCCAAAAACTACAAGTGGTATCAGAGGGATTCATATCGTTGATTATAATTATTTAGTTTTTCGTTGGTGATTTATGCATTTAATAATTTAGTTATTTTAATTCAATTTAATCATTCATTAAATCTGAATCTCGAGAAATGTTCCTCCTCTCTTTTTTCTTGTTCACCTTATAGAAAATAATTTTTCTTTTAATTTTGATGAAAATTTTATAGAGGATCTAATCTATAGGTTCCAACATTCCTGAACGTACAACACCAGAATAAATGGCATGTATTCGGAAGTACACGTTGTGTAGTCTATGTTCAACGCATTGGACTGTTCTGCCAAATCAGGCCATGTAAATGGATGTAATCTAAGTCTTTATGACTCCGTGTTCTAATCAAGAATAGGTGACACACAATTTCTGGATTACACACCATGTGGCCCATGGAACACGGTGTGTGGTCCCTTCAGGTTAGGGTTGGATCGTGTACCCTGTACATGACTTGCCCTGCTGGGAATCATGAAACACATATACTACATGGCATGGGTCCCACTGAACACGCCATGTAATCCAAAAATTTCTAAAGTACAAATACATGCCATGTCCCTAGGTGTGTACTTCGGATGGACGGTGAACAAAATTACACACCTTGTAGTCAAAGCTACACACCGTGTCCTCATCCAAATTATGTAGATTTATTAAAATATATTATTATATAATACAAACCCTTGAGACGTGAAACATAGTGCAGGGGTAAAGCTGATGCACAACATTTGATAGGTTTTTTATATATATGGGTTTAATTTAACATCTATGTAATGTTCATTTCTAATCATTGGGTAGTTATGAATGGGAATTCACCAGTTTTTTTCCAAGTTAGAAGTTATGTAAAAAGATAATTTTAAATGAATTTATTTGTTTAAAATTATAATGGATGAGAATCTCAATGAAATTCCAAAACTGGTTTTAAGGTTAAAGGATTGATTAATAAAATATAATTAATTGATTCAAGCGTGATTTATCATAAACAATAATAATTAAAGAATTTTATGATAGTTTTATTTGTGCATATATATCGTTTCATGCATGAATGATCGTGTGATAGACCAAGACCGTTGTATGTGAATAGTTTATTTTATTTTATTTATTTAAATTAAATTTGTTGGCATGCGATCCTTCTCCTCATTAATATGTTAGCTCTATGCACCCAAGGTTTCTTTTATGTAAAACACCATTTTACCACTCACATGCATGTGAGATAAAAACATATGTAATGGATGGATCTCCCAAGCTAGTGGAGGTGGATCAAGTTAGGATCCAAGGTAAAACCAATACAAGGAGATACAAAGCTGGACAGGTGGAAAGCTCTAAACATGAACCCAATAGGATTGAGGTGTTTCTCCCCTAGGTATTAGGTCAGTTTATCAACTTCCAGATAAACTAACCAATATAACAAGCTCATGATCATACCATTTATTTTATTTCTGTCTGTTTCATGGTATATTTATTTTAGGTGTGTTGTCACGAACACACAATTAATGAATTAAAAAACATGCAAGATGGAACTAAAATAAGATCTTCTTATGCATAAAATATTATCTTAGACATTGTTAATCACTTAACTATATCCCACTTAATAATAAAAATCTTTTAATAAAAGATAATAATATAGAAATTTGCGTATAAGGATAAAATTCCTCAAATAAATATTAAGTCGGTATAGCCTTCCATAATCTTAGTTAGAATCAAACCATAGTTCAAAGTTCTTGACCAACCCTAGTTGGGATGATTTCAATTATCAAGGAATTATAATTCAAATTTTTGGGTTGACAATACTTGGTTCGCATGAAGGGTTGACTGCCACAATAGGACTTGGTGGGACCAAGGGGAAAAGGTTGAGGAAATCCAAAAAATAAAAGGATTTCAGGATTGGAGAGTCCACACAGTGGATCAAGGAGCTTCGAGTTAATGCAGTTCGCATTTGGAATGCCTACCTAAGACCCATCATGTTTCTTGAACAACCATAGTTGGGGTAATGTAAAGGTCAATATGGATCCTTTCCACTAGAATATTTAGGAAACAAAATATTCTGAAGTCAATGGTGAGGGTAATTGGATTTCGATAAAATAGTTGGAGACTAATATGTATTTTATTTATTTGTCTTAGTTTTATCATAATAAAGTACTAAACCTTTTCACATATTAATTTGTAGAAACATAAATAAAAATGAATTCAAAAATATCATTGAAGACCATACTCGAGAAAAAAACATTCTCACCAACACCAATTTCCAAGAGTGGTAGAGGCGTTTACGCGTCATCCTTCGCCACGAGATGAATTTGTATGTGCAAGAAGAGTTGGTTCTAGTTTCACCTAGGAAAGAGGCTAGTTATGAGGAACTATCTATATGAAACATATAGATGATGCCACAATTGTCCAATGTTTCATACAATTGGCCATGTCTAATGTGTTCTTGAAGCAACATGAAAACACGGACGCATATAGCATGTTGTCTAACCTTAAGGATCTCTACCAAGAGAAGGTGAGACAGGAGAGATATGAGATATCCAACTCTTTGTTTACAACTAATCTTGGAGAGTCTTCCCCAGCAGGGCCTCATGTAGTCATGCTTGTTGGATACATTGAATGCATGGAAATATTAGGGATTATGTTCTTGGATGAGTTATGTATAGATCTAATCCTATCATCACCTCCCAATACCTTCTCTAGCTTTATTATAAACTATAACATGAGAAATAATAATAAGAGTCTGTCGGATCCTCTGACCTTAATTATCTAGGTAGATAAGGATATGGGGTGTGACAAACCTGAAGTCCTTATTGTGAATAATAAAAGGAAGGACAAGGAAATGGGGCCAAGGACCTATAAACGGTCTGAAGCCCCCGAGCACCGTCCCTCTAAGAAGGGGAAGATCCAAAAGCCAGGCAAGGAATGGGAGGTGGTATGTTTTGAATGTGGAAAGGAAGGCCACTGAAATATTAACTGCACCCAGAAGCATGGTGATGCGAAAGGTTCATTCGTTATCGTGTGTAATATCTCCATTTATACACATTAGGAATTAGATACATATCGTGGCGATCACGACTGTATTCAAATGCATGAACCAAGTAGACTTAGAAATACTGTCAGATGAGAGGAGGATCTTCGAGCTGCCAATGGCACGAGGCTGGCTACATTAGCCATTGGAAATTACAACCTCTCACTGCCAACTGGTATGATTTTGGATTTACATAACTGTGATTATGTACCTAGTGTTACCAAAAACATAATTTCGGTATCATATTTGTATATGGATGGATTTATTTTCAAGTTTGAAAATAAGGGATTATTCTTGTATAAGAACAACATATGTTATGGTATGGTGCATTTAAATAATGGTTTGTATGTATTAAATTATATAAACTAAGTGTTCGAAATCGATAACGAAACAAACTCACAAGACTCATACATCACCCAGTACTGGAATCACCATCTCATTCATGTAAACGAAAAGTGCTTGACAAAGCTCTACCATGATAGATATTTAGACATTACTAAAATAAAACCACATGATAGATGTCATGTTTGTTTAGAAGGTAAAATGACCAATCCGCCTTTCGGTGGACAGGGTGAAAGGGCCATAGAACTTTTAGGATTGGTGCACACAGATGTGTGTGGACCATTTCCAGTAGAAGGTAGAGGTGGATATTCTTACTTCATTACTTTTACTATTGATTTAAGTAGATATGTAAATATCTACTAAATGAGGTATAAGTCAGGATCCGTATAGATATTTAAGGAATTCGAGAATGAAGTAGAGAATCATCTTGGTAAGAAGATAAAGAAGCTACGATCGGATTGAGGTGGAGAATATCTTAACCAAGAGTTCATCGATCTTCTACGGGTGTATGGGATTCTATCCCAACTGACTCCTCCTTATAAACTATAGTGGAATGGTTTCAGTGAAATGAGGAATCGTGCCTTGTTGGACATGGTGAGGTCGATGATTCGTCATGCAAATCTTCCATTATCCTTTTGGGGATATGTATTACATAATGTAGCATACACATTAAACTGAGTACCAACTAATGCGGAAAATGGAATTCCCTCAGAGTTATGGAATGGATGTAAACCCATTTTGTCACAAACATGTGTATGGGGATGTGAGGCATTTGTTAAGGCCTTCTCAGGCAACAAACTAGTACCCCGGGGCATGAAGTGTATCTTTATAGGATATCCCAAGGAAATGAAAAGATATTACCTATATAAACCTTCAGACTAGAAAGTGATTGTTCCTAGAAAATCTATCTTTCTTAAGAGGGATCACATCCTCAAAAATGATAGTGGGGGAAAATTTGACTTTGACGAAGATGATGCTCAAGATACACATGTGTTGGTATAAGAACAAGTTCCACAATTCTCCGTGGAAGAGTTTCCAGAAACACAAGTACTACGTAGGAGATCAAGAGAGGTAAGGGAACCAGAGTGATTTGGTTTCCTAGTCACCGAGTATGGTGAATCATTATTGTTGGACAATGATGAACCTCTTTCATACAAGGAAGAAGTAGAAATCTCATAAGCTACGAGATAGCTAGAAGCTATGAATTTTGAGATGGATTCCATGTAACAAAACCAAGTGTGGGTTATGAATGATGAACTAGTTGATGTAAAGCATGTTGGATGAAAATGGGTATTCAAGAGAAAACTTGACATGGAAGGTCAATTTAGCACCTATAAATCAAGGCTATTAGATAAAGGATTCAGACAGCATCAAGGAATTGACTATGATTAAACCTTATCACCAGTTTTCATGTTTAAATCCATAATAATCATACTTCCCATAGCAGCTTACCATGACTATGAGATTTGGAAAATGGATGTCAAAACAACATTTTTAATGGGATCCTTTAGTAAGATGTCTATATGATACAACCAGAAGGGTTTGTGACACCAGGTGTAGCCAAATGGGTTTGCAAGTTGCAGAAATCCATTTATGGATTAAATAAAGCTTCTAGGTCATGGAATATTCTATTTGATGAAACCATAAATGAATTTGGTTTCATTAAGAATGAATGTGAGCCATGTTTTTGTATAGAGTTTAATGGGAATGAGGTCATTATCTTAGTAGTATATGTTGATGACATATAGCTTATTGGAAACAATATACCAGTCTTACTGTCAGTTATGGACTAGTTGAACAAGTGTTTCTCCATGAAGGACTAGGGTGAAGCAGCCTACATTCTAGGGATCAAGATCATCTGTGATAGATCCATGAGGCTGCTTGGACAAATTCGGGGTACATAAATTGACCAGATACTAAAGATATTTAGTTTGGAACAATTAAACAGTGGATTGGTTCTAGTGTCACACGACCTACATCTTTCTAAGAAAATGTGTCCTCATACACAACAAGAGAGAGAGATAGAATTAGTAAGATCCCATATGCTTCAGTTATAGGATCCATCATGTATGCCATGTTATGTACCAGGATTGATGTTTCCTATGCACTGAGCATGGTCGGCAGATATCAAGAAGATCCCTAAGAATAACATTGGACTGAAAGACTATCCTTAATTATCTGAGATGAACTAAGTACATGTTCCGGGTGTATGGAGGAGATGAGGAACTTCTCATCAGAGGGTATGCTGATGTTGCTTTTCAGATAGATCTAAATGATCTGAAGTCGCAATCTGGATATGTTTTCTATCTCAATGGAGGAGTTGTGAGCTGGAAGAGTTCAAACATGCCAGTTTTCGCCAATTCTACAGTAGAGTTCGAATATATAGCGGCTTCAAATGCATCCAATGAAGCCATCTAAATTTGGAACATTGTCTAGGAGCTTGATGTGGTGCCTAGCAGTAATGATCCTAACACATTGTATTGTGATAATACTGCAGCGGTGGCTCTTAAAAAAGAACCAAGGTCACATTAGCAGACAAAGTACATACTCTGTAAGTATCACCTCCTAAGGGATTTCTATCAAAGGGGTGAATTTGGAGTGAGCAGAGTGTCCAAGAATGATAACATGGCGAACCCAATGACTAAAGGCCTATATAAGTAGAAGCATGAATATCACGTGAGAGCTAGTGGGTTTAAGGTTTTTAGCATTTGGATCTTGTCTAAGTGAGAGTCTGTTGGAGTTGGTGGCCTAGAACCAACTACATTGTACTTTATTCATTAATAAATAAATTATCACATCTTGATTGTTCTTCTACGTGACAATGCATGTGATAATTTCCTAAGGATAGTTGTTGCATTAAAGGTTCATAGAAGATCCCTACTATGATGAGAACCCAGAAGTGCCATAACACTATTTTTGAATATATGGTCTATGTTTGGATGATGTTATTTGAGGGACCAAATAATACAGGCCATTAGGGGTGAGAACTCATTAAACTTTGAGGCACCTTTTCATGGTGTGCACCCTTGGTAATATCTAGGAGAATATTGTAAGAACCAGACCTGCCAGTAGGAAATCCAAATTTCATAGTGTCGTTTTATTTTTCTATATATGGAAGTTTGTATTGGTCCATATACTTTAATATTATTATTAATGGGTATTACAACTCACACACTTAGATGTATTGATGAAAACTGTGACGAAACATTGTTTGCAGCGAGGTAGGATACGTTGGGTGTGTCACGAGTGATACTACATTAATAGAAAATGTGAGAATGGATTTTTCCCTTCTCTTACATAACGGAAGTACTTATCTCTTTCCCTTTGATGGAATTGATATAGCCTAAATAAATCCATGGCCATGGTAAGAAATGGGAAAGTTCAATTCTAGAAAGTCAAAGAATGAATAATTGAGCACATGGGTTGATGCAACTAGCATGAAACCTGCTTGATTCGAGACATCGAGACAAAGGGATTATATTACACGGTAAGCGTTCTTTGGAGGTGAAACATCTTTGCGGTGTTAACTTCTTTCTCTATGGGTGGATTGGCATGTTTCTAGATGCTAACCTTGGACTTTTGGCAGGATACACCTAATTCCACTGAAAAAAAGGCCTAGGGGTCACACACTAAGTGTGTCCACGTATCTCAGTTAAATATTAATTTACCAAGTTAAATAAAGATTATTTATAATTGTGGTTTAATAATTATTTATGGATGTCTAATCGCATTTATTTCGACACAAGTTATTTGAGAGAATATATTTTGGGAAAAATAATATATTAATTAGAGAGCAATGTAGTGATATTTATATTGGAAATAAATATCCATTATTAAAGGTCTAATAAATGTGATTGAGGAAATAAAGAAAAAGGGAAAAATAAAATTACACACCGTGTATCATAAATATACACGGCGTGAATTTTTTCTGGGAATTTATGAGAAATAATATTATTTATTTAATTAAATAATATTAGGTGTAATTCACTGGGTGCATGTCAAGTTATAATAATATTCAACTATTATTATTTAACATGGTGTATTAATAATAATTAAATGAAATGAATAAATGATTTCAGATAATTAATTCATTTTATTATTCTATGTAATTAAAATCCAAATTATATAATTTTCATTATCCTAGCCATTTTTTTGGGTTTTTTTCACAACGGATCTAAGAAAGCTCTCAAGCTTCGAGAGAGAGATCCTCCTCCACCATATCAAGGCACTTGAAGGAGGAAATCCCAAGAAAAGGCTCTTCGGCACTAGGACCCAGAGATCCCTTCAGCGACATCCAGAGATATGCGGAGCATGTGTGGATCACCGCTAGAATAATCCTACACTTGTATTCTATGACATAATGACGGATCACATCGGATCGTGACCGGATACATCAATAGGGAGAGAATTCCATCAAGATAATTCTTGTTAGTTAATTATATTAATTATAACCAACATATGATGAACCTATCTGTGGTTCCAGGACTCCCCTTTTTCTTTTTAGTTCATCACACTATTCCAAACATTCAGTGTTTTATTATCATGATGGATCTCAGATTGATCATTGTTAACGCTAAAATTAAAGTTGGGTACACCCAACAACACACTTTCGTTGAACCTAGAACCTGCAGAATGAAATGTCCTTATGGTCGGTGATCACTTTGGTTTTATTTGGTGCTATCTAGTGAGCATAACAATGTTGTTCATGGTTTTATTCACAACATGTGAATACTCTATTGGGAAGGAATGATCCATAGAGGTTGTGTTTGAGGGACTATGGGATGTATTAGGTGGTGATGGTATCATGGTCAGGTTGTTGATGCGTCAGCAGGTCAAGACGATCTTTTTCCATAATAATTTATTCGTTAGTGGTTTGATATTTCTTCATATAATGGTTGAGTATGGTTCGGTGGAAACAATATCGGGAACATCGTTTTGACGTAGACAAAGTATCGCATTCCCAAATTAGAAACTATTCAATCCACTTAGTGTAGTCTTGAAAAAATGAAGATCATGTCCCCTATGTTGATATCATCTGAGTATGGTGGGAGAGCGTCGATTATACATTGTGCCATGTTTTAAATGTCGTTGGAATATTTTAGGTGGTTTTTATTAGAGTGTTCTCTATAGGAATAGTTTTATTGGAGAAAGTCTATTCATGAGTGATAATATGGTTCCCAAGTTGAAACTCCATTGATGGACTCATGGACACCAATATTTTTTCATTGACAAGACCGCCCAATAGATGCCATTTTGGGCTCAGATTGTACCCTCAATTCATGGATATTTCAACTTGTGGAAATTTCTCACTTATAAGAGAAAGGGTATAGACTTGTATTATCCCCTTGGACTCTAGTTTGACTATGAGGTTTTATCAGACTTCTTTCAGGCTCAAATGTGGTGTTTGAGTCATTACATTCCAATTGTGGTGGATCAGGATTACATTTATGTTTGTTCAGATTCAGGAAAACTTATTTGTAGCGTTTTGGATAGCGATGTCACAAATATCCATTTATGGAATTGTTGAGTGAAATATGAGAAAATCCAAAGTTTCCTTCATTTAAATACATTGTTTTTAGATTTTTAAATATATCTTCCATAAAAGCTAAATGTTTCATGAAATGTTTGACTGGTAGTCTGTTATCCTTTCCATCTCAATTTTTGTTTAAAAGAGCTCAGTTTAGAATTGTGACTATGATAAAATCATGTTTCATGTGTCATTTAATGAGAGTCTTTTGAATAATACATACATGTTTTGAAATAGAACTCTAGCAATAGAAATATGTTGATGCATAATTGGCCCTTAAATTCTAGAACCAATGGTGGAAGCACCATATGCCGGATGGTTAAAGAAATGATGTGGATATCTTGTATCTAGTTTAAAAGGTTTGGATAAGATCCATCACAAAGTTTCAGCTTAAAAAAATAATTTTCTTCAGTTTTTATGGCTTATTTTCCATATGTTAAGGTGAATATTGGAGGTGTGTTGGGCATTTAGAAACGCGACCAATCCATTTGAGCAAGAGTTAACAACTTGAGTAGGTCGAGTGATGTTACTTTTGTTTCTACAATTATTCTCGAGGATGATAAGTTCTATATTGGGGATATTGTAGTTCCCTGTGTTTTTTTACTGGATAAAATTCCACATAAATTTAACTTTTTCTATTTAGTGGATGGTCTATTTTGTAAATCAAGCCTCATATCATAATTTTGAGTATTGAAACATAGAAAAGTGTTGTTTTTAGATGATGTTAAGATCACAAGAGAGGTATCGGGTGGTTTGTTGAGTTTTGGGAGTTCTTGGCTTAAAAAACTCAATGTTTGGGTAGAATGGTAATGGCATACAGTTTGTCAGATACTGTACGACCCACCAGTGAAAACTGTGTGAATTTTGTGGTGAGAAAAAGTAATTTACATAGGCTGGACATGGTTTCCAAAACCTTTCACATAGAACGCATTATTATTACCATTTTTTCAATGTTACTGAACTATTCATTACATGTTTTTCATAGAGTTTGTAAAATTCATGTGACCACTTTTACTTAGGCAGTTTCACGAGCACAGTTAAAGCATGGTTTGTCTAACTGTGCAGCTAAACTGTAACCCTCATTAACGATGTGAAATTACCACTAGATCAAAATGTATTTTTCACGTCGTAATTTTTTTACTTTGGCTATTTATAACCAACATGAAAATCCTTTTATATTGATTTTTCATGTCTTCTATATTATAACTGACATAAAAAAAGAATGATATAGGTTTATCATGCTGGTTATTTTATAACCAATGTGATAAATCCAGTATATCACTTTATCAGGTCGATTATTTTATAACTGACATGATTCAAACAATTTTTTTACATCGACTATTATATAACCGACGTGATAAAGTAGTCCTCATTGCTTTAACACATTGGTTATATAATAACCAATGTTCTAAATCATTTTATTATGTCAGTTATATAATAACTGACCTCATAAAACCAATTGTTTATATCAATTATATAATAACAAACATGATTAATCAAATGTCATTGCTTTATTACCTCACTTATTATATAACCAATGTTCTAAATTATTTTATCATATCAGTTATAATATAACTTACATGATAAAAACTCTTTATTATTTCATTTATTAAATACCAGATGTGATAAATCATTTAAAAATTTTATGAACTCTTATTTTGAGTCATTTGGATATTTTTTTAGCAACAATGACTTGATCTATCCCGTGTGAAAAACCTAGAATTGATTCTTCTATACCATGGACTCAAAACTCGTTTTTGAATATTCTCTTATCATTTTTTTCATTGGTGAATCTATCCACTTGACTTGAAACTCCAAATTAAGCCTCACATGCTTCGATTTCGGTCATTTGTGGAAACCCTAAATCTAATTTTGTTGATTTTTTCATCATGTATTTCACTAATAATTGTTGAATTTGGTTTAGTATCCTGATATTTATTTATCATTGGTCATTCATAGATGTTAAATCATCATTTTTTGATTTCATTCATTTTTTCATTCACTATTAATTAGAGAAGGTGGTTTAGTATCCTGATATTTTTTTATCATTAGTATCCTAGAATTTTTATTCAATGATGTTTTCCCTTTAGTCACTTACCTTATTTCCAATGATTATTATAGTGATATAAAATTAAATGTGTATTTTCATATAGATATTAATACCATGTCACCCAATATATATTTTTGATGTATCTGGATGTGTTATAAATGGATGAGATGATCATTGGGATACAAGATGCCATTTGTACATCTTTATAATAAATTCATTATAACTTCACTTACATAGGGGATATATATGGATTATATCATTTGTGCATTGGTTAACTATTTATTATTATATCTTAGCTTTTCTTACATTCCAAAACATTTTATTTACTATTATTATAATACATTTAGTATTATTACAAAGTGTAAATTCTTCCAACCAAATAACCATTAAATATTCATTGCTATTCACCAACCATGGAAATATGGGGAGGCTCTCTTGAGGCCTTACCGCCCACCAGACTGGTTACTATTTATAAATTTACCGGTTTGAGTAATTCCATGTTACCTATGTAGCCCCCAAAAAACCTTTTAACATACCTTGAATTGGATATTCGCACCGCCTTCCCAAGACAATCTAGGTTTCTCTCAAGGAATGTACACAAGAATATTTTCTACAATACTATTTTCCAAAAAAAATAAATAATATTGATAAAACCCTTAATTGTGATGTGAAAAATTACATGAAATTAAGAAAATATATCAATTGAATACAATCTTAAGACCTGTTAGGTTAAAATTTTAGAAAATTAGGATAAATAATTATTTAACAAAACTCATATTGTGAGGGGTTAATAATACATAACACTAGGGAATGGTTTTTTATTTTTACATATTTGTTTTCTATCTTATTACTCAAAAACAATATCATTATAATTTTCAAATATGCATATATTTGTTTTTTATTTCAAAATTATGCTACTATCAAATTATGGTATATTTCATATAAATATAAAATTGAGTTATATAAATATATTTTATTTTTAAAATTATTTCCATGCATATATTTGTATGATTTATCATTTATATTTAAAATAATCTTCCATTATTGAGTAGATTTTGTAATTTTATTTTTCAAATATGCATATATTTGTTATATATTTCAAAAAAAATTTACATTCAAATTCTGACATATTTCATATTCATACAAAATTTGATTGTCTTACCAACATGTATAATTTTGATATTTTTTATTTGTTACAGTGATTCGAAACTAGATTATGGCACATTAAATGAGTGATGAATATGAAGAAGGTGTGGGTTCTTTTTTGGAATTTCCTAAATGAAAAGTTCCAAACAGTGGAATTTTTTTGTCCATGCATGATATGTTTAAATATAAAGAATTTGAAAAGCATATAGATAAAGGATCATTTAATTTTTTGTTGTTTAATCTGAGTTACATCACTTGGATTTTGCATGGTAAAACAGGGAAGAATTACATATCTTCTGATGATGATGCTTTGCAAGATGGTAAATCTAATGAAATTGAAGAAATTATTCATGATATTGAAGTAGAAAAAATTGATAAAGAACCAAAATTGAGAATATATATGGTGATGATGAAAAACAATTGTATCACGGTTGTACAGATTTTACGGTTTTATCGTCGGTGTCAATATTCATTAACCTGAAGTCAAAACATTGATGGAGTAACAAGAGTTTTACAGAGCTTCTATAATTGTAGAGAGACATTATTTATAAAGATAATGATCTTCCAGATTCATATTATAAGTCCATGAAAATATTACTCCTGGTGGTATTTGGATAAAGGAAAATACTTTCATGTACAAGTAATTGTGTGATATATCAAAAAGAATATAAATGTCTGTCAGAGTGTCCTAAATGTGGGACATCACAAAATAAGTTGAAAGAAAAATCATAGGTTTATGTAGATATTATAGAGATACCAACCGAGTTATTTTGGTATCATCCTATAATTCCTCATTTGAAATGTTTATTTGCAAATTCACATGATGTAAAAATGTTAAAATGGGTTTATGATGAGCAGATATGTGATGGAAAGATACATCATCCATATGATGGTCCATAGTAGAATAAAATTGATGAGCAGTATCCTATATTTGGAAATGAAGTTATAAATATTAGACTTGGTTCATGCACAGATGAAATGAATCTATATTGAATAATCACTAACACACAAAGTTCATGACCTATTTTATTGGAAATTTATAACATATCTCCTGAATTTTATATCAAGTGAAAATATTTCATGTTGAGATTAATGATATCTGGACCAAAGTAACCTAAAAATGATATTGATGTTTTCTTGTCACCATTAATTGATTATTTTAAACTCTTATGGGAGGATGGTATTATGGTATATGATTCTTATAAAATGGAATATCTTCAAATATATGCAGTGATTATGTTCACTATAAATGACTTCCCAGCATATGGAAATTTGTCTAGATACTGTGTAAAGGGGCATAAAGCATGTCCCATTTTTGAACAACAGACATCATGTTGTCAATTACATCATGGGTGGAAAATATTATACCTTGTTCATTGAATTTTTTTCATATGGATCACTCTTATAGAATATTAAAAAAGGAATTCAATGGCTCATAATAGTTTGATATTTCTCTAAAACCTTTATCAGTAGATGAGTATTTTGAGAGGGTGAAAAACATTATATGACATTGGGAAAGACAAATAAATATGAAAATGATAGGCATATTTGGAATAAATAGTCAATATTTTTTGATCTACCATATTGTAGATATCAAGAAGTGAAACATAACATTGATTTCATGCATGTGGAGAAGAATATTTGTGGTAGTTTGACTGGAACATTGTTAGATATTAAAGGAAATACTAAAGATGGATTGAATAAAAGATTAGACTTACTATCAATTGGAATACGTTTAGAGTTAGACCTTACTCCAGATGGAAGGTGAACATTTCTTCCCCCAGCTTGACATATATTATAGAAGAGAGAGAAAAGTAGATTTTTTTCAATGTATTCATGATATCAAAGTGTCTTACAGTTGTTCTTCAAATTTAAAAAAATTTGTCACTTTAATGGATTTGAAGTTGACAGAGACGAAATCTCGAGATTTTCACTTCATGATGCATCAACTTCGTCAAGTTTCATTGCATGAAATATTGCCCAACTACTTTCGAAAGACTATCGTGAAGTTGTGTTATTTTTTTAATTCAATTTATAAGACGGTGATTGATCTGGATTCTTTGGACATTTTGGAAGACAAAGTAATTTCTATAATTTTCTAATTGGAAATGTATCTTCCTCTATCTTTTTTTGATATAATGGTGCATTTAATGGTTCATATGGTTCAAGAAATAAATCCTTTTATACCTATATATTTACATTATATGTATAAATTTTAAAGTTATATGATGATATTAAAGAAACATGTTAGGAATCTATATCGACATGAAGCCACCATTTTTTAAAAGCATATTTCTGAGGAGGTTGTGGAGTTTTATAAGATCTACTTGTCTATAGAAGAGCACATTTGTTTGCCTCTATCTCTCCATGAACGAGTTAATAATAAGGGAAAAGGGATTCTGGTTTGATATTCAAATCATTTTCATGTAAACGGATGAATAAGTTACATTTATAAATCTTTACTAACATAGCTAATGCCCAACCACATATAACACAACATATTAATGAGTCAAAACAATGTCATCCAAAGAATAAAAAAATTTCAATTTTAAATTAACATAACCAAACTTTTTTATATGGATCAAAAATACCATTATTGGTATATCAAATGAATGAGAGAAATTATGATGATTAGTTGGTGGTCCAAGTTTAGATTTGATAACATGGTCTGAGTATGACATAAATTGCTATAAATTTCATAAAAAATAGTAAGATAATAGAAGTGATGTACATAATAGTAGTTTATTGGTGTTCACTCAAGAAATTCATTTTTCAAGTTACAAAGATAAAAACCCTATTTCTACATCAAGTGACAATTATGGAGTCATTGAATAAATATTGGAGGTTGATTTCATTAAAATTAAAGTTCCAGTGTTTAACTAAAAATGGTTTATCAGTAACAATAGTTTCAGAAATGATGAATTTGGAATGAAACTTCTTAATCTAACATCTGGTTCTTTTATAATAACAACATATGAAGAAAAAAAATTCAATGTTCTTGGTCAATCCGATAAGAAGTGGTATATTGTTTTACAAAGAAATAAATAATATGTTGGTTATGATCACCTTGATAAAGATTCTAATTTATGTGATATCCTTACTTCCATGAAAATATTAATTGATAATAATGAGGATCATGTTATAGAAATGGTCTATTACATAAGGAACGATCATGATGAATGAATTTGGGAAAACAGTCCATTAGTATATTCCTAATATTACAAGTATCATATGTTAAATTCTCATTTACTTTTATTAATTTCATAAAATGTTAGATATTGTAATTTTTTTCTTTATTAAAACACATATTAAAACTAATAAGTATAAATGTTTTTTTATTTTAGTTTAGTTTTTTTAGTTTAAAATATTTACCATTATGTGACTTATATATTTACTGACTTTTTTGAATAACAGTTATTTTAAATCAAATATGTAAAAAAATATTCTTTTCTGTGAAAAATGATTTATCAGGTTGGACCATTTTTAATATCCCTACACCAATTTTGTATTTTTTTTCATTCATTTACATGAAATTTCATGTATATTTATTTTTGTTAGCATCTTAGTTAACTATAAAAAATATGAATAATAATGTGTTTAGTTTTAGTTGACTTTTTCATTTCATAATCTTTCATTCTTAGTTTACATTAGAATTGTAATATGAGAATTTGTATATTTGTGTACTAAATGTTGGTTTCATTGATTTCAAGGATAATGACAGATCAATCAGTTGATCAACCACGTACATCTAGAGATGAGATTCATAATCATACCATTAGGGAGGAACATTATCATTCCCTTCTTGATGTTCCCCAATCTACTTGATGTACTCCCATAATAGTAACGAAGTGTTCCATAGCTGGTAAACGTGGCTGCACACATTTTCCAAAATTATCACTTATTCGTAGCCAGGACTATAGTATAATGGTAGACTTTGAGGATAATGATATTCCAAGAGGTACTAATTCAAAAAAAATTCAAGGGTTTTGTATCAAATTAGGGAAAAATCAAATTATTCATTTTTTTAATGATTTTAGAAGTTTTGACAGAATAACACTATCTCTGTTTTGGGAGACTATTTTTGGTAAGATCCTCTTCTATTGTTTTACTAATATTTAAATTTTTATAGTATAATATGTTTCCTCACTTCTTTATCAGATGACACTTGATATACCTGACAATATAGGAGTCTGAAGGAAATGCTTATCTATGGTTGCTTGGAAATACAGGGAATTAAAATTAACCCCTACATTTGATTTCATTTTTAGGAATAAGAAACAAGATAATCCATGTCCTATATATCCTTTTATAGCTGAAGACAGATAGAAACATTTTGTTGAAATTATAAGACAAGAATCAATTTTGTTGAGTGTAATGTAACCTTTTAGAAGATTTATTATATTAATGATTTTATTAATGACTTATTAATTATTTATTATTATTAATTTATAGGAATTGAGAAGATATCATCATGAGATCCAATCCAGAAATGTATACCCTCATAGTTAATTTTAGGGAGGGTATACAATATTAGAAAAAAATGATGGATGATCATTTACCAGAACATATAGCTGAGTCTTAAATCTTTGGAGAGGATTCCACTCCATCCCCTCTATATAAACATGAAAAATGGTAGAGGACTTAGATGAGAAAATATGGGAAATATCTAATGGAAGAATCGAGGGTCATAGCTTAGGGGATTTTAATATGTTTATTTTATTTTTTTAAGTTAATTAAATTATTTATATACTTTGAATCATTACATAATTTTTCAAATAATTAATATAGGATTCTATTGGGGAGCAGAGCACGCGGGGGGGGGGGTATTTAAATGTGATGGGAGGCATGATATTTTAATTGTAGCATTGGGAAATCCCTAACACCAGGGAATTGTACAAGGATATTTGGAAGGTGTATTGGTGAGAAAGGGGTTACAACATTTTTCATCTTCTTCCATTGTGAGGTTTGATAAAAAATTTAATCTTCAGATGCTGAAGTTAAAAATATTAATGCAACGATGGATGAAAAGATTATATAATCTATACAATCTATTTTTATAGACATGAAAATATATTTTTAGACTACAAATCCCACCCCTCCACATCTGTCAGGAGCTCTCACTCCCCCACCACTTCCTATTGACCCCATTATTTTCTCCTTCACCTCCGCATACAACCCCCATTTTTATCCTACTCCTACACCCCTCCTCCACAGATTACTTGTTATTGTGAGTTTTATATTGATGATCATCACTATCATATAGTTGTATATGGGATGATATTTGATATATGATATACATTTAATCATCAATAGTTAGAGGTAGAGCAGTATAGGGTTATAGTACATGATATTATAGATATATCAGCTAGATTACCATTATGTACAGATGAGGTGAGGACAATTGGAAAAAGTATCAACCGCTTTTTTGTTTTGCCATCTAGACTTCTGGGACACATTACAGTAGAGTTATATGTATATTTCATCTTTTATATTATTTTTTATTAATTTTTTTAACATTTGAATGCTAATATATTAATCTATTTATTTATAGTTATAAATTAAAGGTAAAATAAATATTGTATAGGCAACAACAAATAAAAAGGTATATGACATCAGACACAGATTCTAGAAGTCCTAAAAGAATGTCAAGATATTCAAATTTTCTGGTGGGTAATTATACGTTTCCAATAGAAGATTATGTTTGTGGGTGTGAAATAGATGTGGGGATTCTGAAAAATGATATTGTGGATCTTTTTAATAGAAATAAGTTGAGCATCAATGTGATTCATGTTTTTTCCATCACTCCTTAACAAAAATCATTCCCTACATTAAATTTATTGAAAATTTATACATATTTCTATTTTGTATTAGGTGTCATTAAAAAATGTGTGAGGAAAAATAAAATATATATGTATATGGACTGATGGGTCCATAGTTGATATCACCCAAATCACATGCATTGACTAAGGAATAAAGAAAACTTTATATTTTTGAAATATTTTATCGGAATGTAATTAAGTAGTGTTGGATGTTTCTGTATTTTGAGAGGTATGGAACATATATCTCATAAAGTGTTATTATTTTTTTAACATATTAACCACTAACCTTAAAATTTATTTTATATCGGTGATCATTGAATTTCATGTATTTTTTTGTTCAAGGGAGAAGACACTTTGCTGGATATACTCTGTCCATGGTGATGTGCAAGAAAATTTTAAGAACATGTTAGAAATGTAGGTTTTAAATTCTTAATAGTTTTTATTATAATGAATTTCTAATTTATTTCATTCATATTATTTTCAATTGGGGTATGGTATTTCTTCCAAAAAATAAAAAATAAAAAGAGTGCCAAGATTGAATATGTAAAAGTAAAGGTGAATATCCATTTATAATTACTACATTTTGGATATATTAGTTAAAAATTATATTTTGAATTGAAAAAATCATTTAAATATAATTTTCATACACAAAAATGTTTCATCGAATGCGGATATTGTGTATTAATATACGTGTATGAAATAATTACAACTTCAATAATTACGAAGTTTGATGAGGTTGGAATTCTATATAAATTATTACTGAATATTTCATTTGTTTTATTCATTATACAAATTATATACTTTACTTTTAATTTTTATCTATTTTATGACCCTCAACCCTAATTTTTAAAAGAAGTCACACACTTACAAGTGGAATGGTAAAATTATTTTAGAGGTTTGATTGGATTTTATATTTTTTTGTGAATATTGTAATTTTGAATGTTGTGATGGAAAATGTGTATTTGGTAGTTGTTTTGTTTTTATTTAGGTTTTTTAGTTAATATTGTAATTTTTTAATATTGTAACTATAAATGTGTAATTTTTCTATTTTTTCTTATGGTTTTTTCTTCTTTCATTTTTCTACTGGTTCTGCTTGTTTTTGGTTTGATCTGTAGTAGATAATAAGGGTTACATGAATTATTTTAAAAACAAATTACATCAATTATTTTTTAACAGGCATTAAAAATATATTTAATGGGTTTTTTATATCGGTTATAAAATAACCGACCTGGTATAGGGTTTTTTATGTTAGTTATTTTATAACTGATGTAAAAAACCCTCATCGCAACCACAATTTATGAAAGTTATTTAATAACTAATGTAAAATATAATATATTACATCATTTATTAAATAAATGAGGCTAAAAATGCTTCGGGGTGAAGGATTTTTACATTTTTTACTTAATAACTGATGTCTAAACCCTTCATACTAAATCATTTTTCAAGTCAGTTATTTAATAACCGATTTAAAATCCTTCATTTGAAGCATTTTTCACATCAGTTATTAAATTAACAATATAATATATTATATATTACATCGGTTACTAAATAATATTCATGAATAACACATCAGGTCATTGTTTTTTATGTCGGTTATTAAATAACTGACTTGAAAAACCTATTCCATTATTGATTTATAATGTCAGTTTTTTTGACTGACATTAAAGAAAATATTTATAACAATTCCATTATTAATGGTGGTTAAAAAGTGACATAAAAAAAAAATTGCGTTATTAATTCTATTTGAACTACTGCACCCATTTTCCCCTCTTAATTTATTTGTTTTCTTTATTTATTTCATCTTCGTCCTCCATAGGTAGAAACTTCTTCCTTGGTTTGTTTTTATCCTACTCAAGGTATAAAGATATTTCCCTCATACGGTTTCTAATTTGAGTGTCTCTAAGTGTGTTGTAAGCATCTTGGTAATTCTACCACTCCCTTACATCCTTTCATCATTTTTTCACCTCCACATTCACTATTTTTGTGTTACATAATTTTCTATATTTTGAGGTGAAATGTCCATTTCATTAATTTATCTTGAACCAAACCAAATAAATCCTTGATATTGGATGAGTGGTTTATCCAAGAAATTTGTTAGGTGGTCTATATCTTTACCTCAAGTTTTCACTTTGTTATAGAATAATTTTATCGTGTTATATGCTTGACCCTTTGGGTGTCACCCCTAAATCATTAAATGATAAAATTAATGTTCCTAGAACACCATGTTATATGTTTCAAACCATTTAGATAGGGTTGAGAGTTTTTAATTCTACCCAAAACACCCATAGGTTTGGTTTTCATAATTACTTCTAAGTAGTTTTGTTATCTACCTTGTGACTAGACCACAATTTTCATGTATGGATTAATTGAATTTAATGATATACTCAATTTATGATTTAAATTAATTTTTTTCTATATTAATTTGTTTAATTTGAATGATATATATAAATTAAAATTAAAATTATTTTTTCACAAATTTCATATTTTTAAATTAAACCCCTCAATGTGGTGCACTATCCTCAAATCAGAAAAGATGTTATATGAGTGATACCTTTCTAGGAATTATAGTGGGTTTCTTCATTGCATTCTTAGTGTTCTGCATTTTGATGTTTCATTACTTGTGTGTAGAAATTTTTATTCTAAATGAAATGCAAGAGGGTATCACCCTCTTAATGTATCATTGTTTCATATTATGATATTCCTGTTAGTGCGACCTTCATATTTTAAAACATAAATTAGTTAAATGAATATGAACTCCATGAGTGATACTCAGTTTCCATATTTCAAACTCCAAGGACATGGTAATTGTGTGTGTTGATCATTTTTGATAAATGATGAAAATAATGGGGTCAATATTGGTATTCCAGTAAGGGATCATTGTGAATTCTCACTAACTCATTATAATCGATATTGGTTCCCTATGTGGGAAAAATTGTATGGGCTTATTGGAGAGATGGTTGTACCACACCATGATTGAGATATGGTCCCCTACATAAGATACAAGGTATAGTATTAGAGGTCATTTTTTCACATTATGTTGGGAGTGATACTTGCGAGTCTATTCCCGTATTTCATTCGATGGACACCATAGATAGTGAGCGTTATGGAGCTCCTAGTGCGATATAAGGGTTCTTTGTTAAGGTTTTCCTCATATGGGACAAGGATGTGGATTATTTAATTCTATTAATTAATTTTATGTTAACAGGTGATGTACTTTTTCTATCCAAGTGATGCATCCACCAATTCAAACCACATGCTTGTGTTTATTACATCTTTTGATACTAGTTTTATGATGTTTGTTATTACTTCTCCCATATAAATATTATACAGGCCACCACAGGGTTAAGACATTTCTATCTTAAGCTAAAGCGATTATGTTTGGTCAGGTATCCTTGAGGAACCCAAGTCGACTTAGTTATCTAGTTATTACTCATTTCTGATTTACTTTTATATACATTCACTCTTCTTGTTTTATAAATTTACAAAAATGGATCATTCTTTAGACACCGTTGGTGGTGGCCTACTGATTATATCTCACACCCTATATGGGATGCCATTGCACAAGGGAACCCAATAAGGTCTCATGTTTTTAGGATCATGGATTATAATATTTACTATTATTATTGTATCAAGATGTTAGGATCAAATGAATGAGATGGATCTCAAGATGTTTGTGGAGTTTTCTCTTAGGTATTATTGAAATTTCCCTTATTTTTTTACTTCATTATATCATGTTTCTTGATGTATATATACTGCTATATATGTATCATCGCCTAGAAATGAAAACATTATTGTATATTAGAATTGGAAATCTTTATTCAATTATATTATATTATTATTCTACTTCTTGTTATTTATTATGACTATTTCCACTATTTTATGTTATATTCATACACTCATACCTTTTTTCAACTCAGATGACAAAGTTATATTCTCTGAAAGGTACTACCTTTATACCCTCACTACTTTTTAAGAAAACATAGGAATTCATAGAGGCATTCTTTAGGTATTGTGGTGACTAGTATGGCTAGTGTTTTCACTATCATTTCATATGGGGCATTATAAATATTATGGATATTGATCACATTCCACTGATGAAAAGAATCGGGGAAGTAAACCCAATCCATTATGGGACTTTTTCCACAATTTTTGAGGATATTGGTAGTGATAAATGTCTAATGAAATAATTTTCTATATTTATGATTGTTCAATAATTCATAGGGAATGTTCTAATTCATATGATTTTCTCTCATGGATCCTAATTGATTTATGTCGGTTCGCCACTTTTATAAATCATGTCTTTTGAAATGATAAATCTTTATATTATGACTCATGATTGATGATTAATGATTGATTAGGTATGAAAATTCCTATATTATGATCATGATATCCTACCCTTATTTTTATCTTATAACTACATGGGATCATCAATTGATATCTCCCATGTTTACCATTATTGAGCATCTGAGCTCACTCTCTTTTTTGTTTCAATTTTCCCCTGTTAATGATGAAAGTTATTAAATAATATTTAAGAACGATTATATAAGAGAAGAAATTTTTGTTATATGATAAATTTAGTACATGAAATAAGTTGATTTTGTGACAATTATTCAAATGTACTAAACCTTTACGGTCTTGGGGTGTGAATTATTGCATAATATATTGTGTTTTCATAAAAATGATGAAATATGTATATAACATTTTCTTTGGTTTTATCAATTAGTATCAGATTATATGTTAGTTATTTTTCGAGATTTTTTTGCGAATAATATGATCATTTAACTTAATATAGCCTATGATGAACATAATGTGATAGAGCGTGAACCTAATAGTGTTTTAAGATGATAATAAGGTCTCATAATTCAAGTGATCCCTGAAATAATTTTAATGATTTTATGATTATACACAAATATTATTGTATCCTGATTCTTACACAATGTTTTATTGATTTATTTAATAGTATGAAGAAAGTGGAATAATGTTAACAAATAATGGAATGATTAACCTCTTGAGAAACTAAATATAAAGATACCTGGAATGAAAATTATTGGTGTTATGATCATAAAAATTTCTTAATACATAAACCATGTAGATATTACCAATGATAAAAGGATGACACAATGCACCACTTAGTATTTTGTGAGGAAACATCATCATTATTTCAAGGGGTCCTCTGATCTACTAGTGTCTGAGAAATATATCAGTACCATTGAAAATATATTTTCCATTATCTAGTGCTCGAAACATGAAAATATTTTCTTGTAAGTCTATCATTTTTAAAGTTAAGAAGATAAATGGTTGAATATTATTAATTATACGAGGAATTCATAAGAAACTAACTCCATGTAATTGGATGAATTTAAGAGGAAATTTTTGCAGTAATTGTTTTCCCAAAACTATTCACATGAAAATGGAAAGTGAATTCCTTGATCGTAAGAAGAAGGATGATGGATCTATTGGAACCTATGAGAAAAATTTACAAAATATGCTATTAATGCTTTTATTTTTTGAATCTAATAAGAAAGAAAAATCGATTGATTACTTATTTTCTAAAAACCAATTATCTGAAGTGAATTATGCATAAGGGATTTTAGTATATATTTTGAAATTATTTGATGTGATCTCAAAGTAGAAATAGAGAGGGGATATTCACATTATTCACCTGGTTTTAAAAGAAATATAAAGATGAAGTTTTGGATAAATTATAATAACAAAACCTATAAAGGAAAGAAAATGAATCTTCTATTATGTTCGAAGTGTGGAATGAAGAATGATAAAAATTATATCCAAAGGGTATTGTAAATGTTTTAGGTGTGGAAAATAAAGTTGTTGAGTAAGTTAATATCAAATATATTTAAAGAGTAAATCCAATAAAATGAATATGGATAGAGATCAACTAAATTCACCACAAACACTCGAATGACAAAACATCAAGTAGTAAATAAATTATATCAACTAGTGAAAAATTACAGGAGTTAATTACTATAATTGGAATAAATAACCTCTTAATACAATATATAAAATGAAATCTCATGTGATAAAAACTATCTAAGAGGGTCACAAAAAGAAAGTGGCGATGGATATAATTTTCATCCAATATTGATTTAAAAATGTCTAATTTTATTCTTATTTTACCAAATATTTTATATCAAAATAATTTTCTAGTCATATCATATCTCCACATCAATGATTATATATTTATTTATCATTGAAAACACCACATGGTATGATGATTACATCTCAATAGTATGGATCCACTCTGAAATAATATTGTTGAAATTTTCTTCCTGTAAATATTATAATTTTCACTCTAGTAGAATATTATGTGATATCAGTCATGGATTAGATTTATTTATATAGTTACCAAATCAATTTATATGGAAGGGAAGTGACCTTTCATATTCTGAATGAACCAAATATTTTCTATAATGATGAGGATGAATATGAACTTCTAATGAAAATTATTTCACTAATATGGTCCATATTACCAATCAATGAGGGGAATATATCTAAAATGGTTGGGGTAAAACTCATTATTAAAGTTATTACTATGGGGATATAATTTTAGGATTTATTTTAAAAATACATTCCTATTATTCCCCAAATTGTAACATTAAGTTTTTTATATAACTCATACCCAGTCCTACACCAATTTCAAAGACTCTTTATATAATGGCTTAACTTGAGTTGTGAAAATTAATGAAGAAAAATTAAGAGAATCGTGATAATGGATTCATTCATCCAATTATATCTCCCTAAGATTCATATCTTATTTTTTTGGATAATGGTTTCTCTATGCATATTTTCATCGATTATAAGTAACCCAATAGGATTAGTATTAAGAAAAAGTACCCAATACCTCATATTGATGATTTGTTTGATAAAAATTCATAGAGATCAATAATTTTTAAAGATTTAAATATAATCTATATATCATCATTTAAGGTTTATTAATGAGTTCATATCAAACAAAAACTTTTTTATGAGGTATAGAAACTAGTAATTTATAATGATACAATCTGAAATTTCAAATTCCCAAACGATCATCATGGATCTAATGAATATTTTCTATAGATATTTCCTTGATTTGTTTGAGGTATCATTTATAGATGATATTTTTATATTTTCCAAGGAAAATAAATAGATTTAATATCATTTTAGGATTATGTTTTAGAGCCTTGTAGAGGAAAATATTTATGGAAAAACTAGTAAATATGAATTCTGGATAAAAAAAGTATCATTCTTGGGTCATCTAATCACACATTATGGGATATTAGTAGATCCTTTAAAGACCTATGATATTGATAATTTTCTAATATCAACCATGTTTACTAAAATACATAGTTAATTTAGGCTGTATGTATACTAACAATTAATTTTGAGACATTTATCCAAGATCTCAAATCCACTAACCATGTTTATATGGAAGGAACCAAAGTTCCAATAGATAGATTAATTTAAGTATAATTTCAAGGAACTGAAGAGAACGTGGGTCCGTTCAACTATTCTCACACTACCCTATAGTGGAGAAGGGTTTTTTATATATTTTGATTCTTCAAAGAATGGATTAAGATGATTTATCTTGTAGAATGATGTGATAATGGCTTATACCTCGCTCTAATCTAATGTTCATGAGAATGATTACCAAAATCAAGATTTGGACCTAGGTGTGGTAATTTTTACTTTAAATATATAGATTCACTATATATGTTGATAATATTTTGACATGTATAAAGATAATATAATATTTAATTAAATATTTCTACAAAAATAGTGGACTATGTGTTAGAAGTGATGTTTGGGACTGATTTAAGATTATGACTACTCAATACATTACCACCGTGGAAAGGAATGCAATGTTGTTGATGATCTAAGTCAGAAAGATGATTCTTGTTTTTCCAAGATGATGATTTAAAGAGATAAAATGATTTTAGATCTATGGAGTATAGATATTTAAATCATAAGGATATGATACATATCCCATTTTTTATGATGAATTTTCAACTATAAATTCATGTGATAATTAAATAGATATAGAAGGGGGATCTTGAGATGAAACATTGGGTAATGATTGTTTAATATTTCAACCTTAAACATGATATACTGATAATATTCAAGAATCGAGTATGTGTCTCATTGAAACTGGATTCAAATAAAGTGTTTTTGGATAAAGATCAAGATTAATGATTCCTTATTCACCATAGAAGTATGAATATGTATAGATATGTTCTATTTAATTACATGAGGGACAATATTAAGAGAGATATCATAGATTATATATCTTGGTACTTGGTATGTCAACAAATTATGGTCGGAACACCTAAGTACAAGGGAATGATACAACTATTACTTATACTTAAGTTGAAATAGGAAAACTTCACCATGTATTTCATCATGGGACTCCCAAATACATCTAAATGGAATAATTATATTGGGGTTATAGTTTATTGGCTTATGAAATAAACACATATCATTTTTATAAGATAAAATTTATCTTTGGACCTACTCACCATGATATATACTGAGGAAGTGGTATAGTTTCATGGAGTACTACCCATAATCATATCTACTTGAGATCGGGGATTTACTCTGAAATTTTAGAGAATATTTCCACAATAATTGAATACAAAGTCAGTATTTAGAAAAATATATAATCCTTAGAAAAATTTCTAGTATGGGAGGACCATTAAGACTATAGAATATATACTGACATAATTCTCTATGGATTTCAAAGGAGCTTGGGATCAACTCCTTTCTCTGGGAGAATTATCTTACAAAAAATAGATTTCACTCAAGCATTCAGATGGATACCTATGAATTCCTTTATGAAAAGAATTATATAACTCCAACAAGTAGGGATGAATTTGGGGAATAAAATCTATTGGGACCTAAGCTAGTTGAGGGAATGATAGAGAGATTTAGATACATTAAACATATATCTTTATAGCTCGTAGTGGATAGAAAAGTTATGCTAATAATAAATAGTGAGATCTAGATTTTGAGGTTTTGATAGGGTATTCATTGTAATATAACCTTGGAAAAAAATTATATCTAGAAATAATGGAAATTTAAGCCTTAGATATATTTGTCCCTATGATATTATTGATCATATCAAGTAGTATCATATCGCTTGGATCTTCCTCCAAACCCCTCTCAAGTTCATCACATATTCCAAGTAACCGTTTTGAGAATTTTCAAACCTAATCCTTGATATGTTAAATACTCACATGTTATACTGTTAGGTCATGATCTTTCATTAGAATACGAACCATTAGAAATTATGGATCGTAGACATAAATTACTAAAAAAAACTTGAACAATCACCTATTTATGATTCTATGGATGAATTTGAAATTCCAATAAGTAAAATGGTGGCCTAGGGATGCAATGAGGTATAAGTATCATATGTTGTTTATATCTAACTGACAAAATTTCAAGGAAAATAATTATTATGGGGTAGAATTTAACACCCTAATAATTTAGAATATATATCATTTTAATAAAAAAAAATTGTTTGATAGATTGTGAAGTACAAAACCCTAAAAATATTTGAATAATTATTATAAATTATAAAATTAAGCACATTATATGGTATTTAAATGAAATGTAATTGTAGAAAATAATTTCTAATTAACATAGAAAGTACTATTAATCATAAAGAACTATTTTGAAATTTATTTTTTAAGGGAATTGTTTTTATTATATATAATTTATTCAGAAATTTATTTATAGTTTTAAATTTGATAAAATTTATTTTTTACATATGTATAAAATTATTTTGATGGTTATCTATTGGTTATAAGTGAAAATAAAACCTTTTGAGGGTTGAAAATGATGTTTTCCTAAAAGGGGATTTATTTTATATAATGTAATTTTACCTTAAAGAATTAAATTAATCACTATTAATGAATTATTATAATTAAATATTAATATAATATATCGAATAATATAATTTAAAATTTTTTGTTGGTTTTTACTAGGAAAGGAATTCGAATAGATGCATTTTTATGCTTACAAATGAATTTTTCTAAATAAATATTTTATTCCATTTATCAAATTTACTTTTAAATGGACTTAGTACAATTATAGAAATTGAGTATTTTATAAAAATATATATTTAGAATCAAAAGTTTAAAATTTATTGATTAGGTAAATTTTATCTTTTGTTATTATGAATAATAACTACTGTTAAACTTTGTCATCATAGTATCAGTTAAAATGATTAAAAGGGATTAAACTTTGAGAGAATGCATACAATATCTCTAAAACATAGATAAATATGATTGGTTAATTTAATTTATACCCATAATTGTCTTATATTTGAATTTTTTCTACCTTGATAACACTTTTAATTGAATATGACCTAATTATATTTTAATGATTTAAGTATTTTTAAGAGTTCCACTACCCTCGCTTATAAAAGGACGTTATCTTTCCATCACTACTTCATACATTTTTATCCGTATATCATTTCCAATACCAACCCAAATATCTTCATAAATTCTCTCCCCATCTAATTTATATTCTTTTCTTCCAAAAATACCAACCAATGAAATATTAATGTGTAAGAAAAAGGAGGTTTCCCATGGAATATGTAATTGTCTATACCTATCCATTTTTTGTTTATTTATTCATTAACATCCTCCAAATATTGTATAAACATACTTATATGATGAAATAATAATAATTAATATACTAAAATGTTATTATGTAAATTTTATATCTTGTTCATTTTTAATTTCCATCCTATGATAAATGATAACATCAATTTATGCATATGTTTAAAGTACCACCTCCATGAAGCGATATGAGGTGTGTTTCATGTCTACCATACATCACCAGTCATATAGATTGATTTCATTAATATACATAAAATTTATGAAATTATTATTATTTTTGAAATATATATTATTAGTTATTTTTTTATTTCTATTCTTTGAAAAATGAAAATATTACTCATGCATAGGTATAGACTACTATCTCCAAGAAGTGGTGTAATTTAATTTTCATCACCACATTATATGAATGGTTGTAAATTTATATATAATGAATAAATTTTATAACTATATCATGATTATGATTTCATATATTTTTAAACCATGAACAAGGTTCAAGGAATACACCATAAAACCATAACATTCATGGGAAACAAAATAGTAAACACCTAAATATTGACTATATTGAGAAATTATTAATAAATGGGAAATTTGACATTATAAGGTAATTTTATAATATAAGATAATTGAAAATATGTTACATTTATTAATTTCTAATAAATATAAATTTATTATACATGTTGAGTTGAGGTTTTATCTTATAATATCACTTTTAATCATGATTGTTTACGATTGAATCTCCATTCAGAAATTATATTATATTTATATCATAAACATATTATATTTTATTATACCATTTTTATATTTAGGATTTTAATTTTTTCACTTATTCTCTTCTATTTGTTACATAAGAATATAGAGATTTTGTTTTCAGAAAAGCAAACCTAATTTCCATTTTTTTTTGAAGAAATAGTTTTCCAGGTCTATGATATCAAAAAATAAAGAATTTTATCTTTATTGATAAAATTATTAGTTAAATTTATTTAAAACCATATTTGAATTTATTTTAAAAATTATTACATTAAAGGTTTACAATTTAAAAAAAAATTATTACCTTTTACATAAATTGTGAAAGCAATCATTATTTTAAAGTTTACCGCATAAATAGATTTTTCCACTATCATGAATATTTTTTTATTTGAAGATTAATATTAAAGTTTGTGTTTTTCTTTTCAAATAAAATCATATTATCAATATTATTAGAATTTTTATTAATATTTTTTTCTAAGTAATTGGATATTTTTCTCACCTTTTCAATGAAAGGTTTCAATATTCTTGTAATGGTGTTTTTCATCTATTTCAATGTCCATGGATGTTTCTAATGATACCCTAAAAATATTATCTAATGATACCATCCATTTTATTTAATTGTGTGGCTTATTATTATGTGATGAAGAAATATTTATGAAAATTGTTTCTTTTCAATGAGTTATGCTGTGATGTAATGGTGGATGTTTCTATGATCATGTAGAACACATATGTATGGTTATCATTATGTGACTTGTTGGACCAATATGATATATCCATGCAATTAATTGAGTTATTATTGATATATCATTAGATAACATGAATATTATGGCGATTGAACCCATTCTAGGATTTAAAATAGGTTTTTAGTAAACCCAATCCATTATGGAACTTTGCCCGTTATGTGACGATATTCTATCCAATGTTCCTAGAATATTGGAATGATTTTCTATAGTTATGATGATACCAAAATTACAATATCATGTTCTTATTATTATGATATACTCACATGTCTCGTGATTGATTAGTGATGATTTATCACTCTTATGAATCATGTATTTTTAATTGGTAATGATTAATATTATAACTCATGATATACGATATATGACTGATTGGGTATGAAAATCCATTGGTTATGATATTTTACTCATGACCATATTATTAATTTATGAATTAATATGATTTTAGATTGATGACTCTAATTTTTACGTTTATCGTTCAATTTTTTTCAGGATTTAAATAAATGTATTATGAATGAAATTTATAATAAAGGGTCTACGTGAGAATAAATTCATGGAGAGATTTGGAAGATAGTATATAAAATAAGTACATTATGTATATGGTCTTAAAATACACAAAACCATTATTGTTCTATGGAATTAATTATTTTATAATTTATTATGTTTTCATATAAAATCATGACATATGAATTTATGGTTTTATTTGGATTCCTCAATTCAGTAGTGATAATTTTAAACCAATTGTTTTAAAACCACCTCATGGAATGAAACAAAGTAATTGTTTCATAAAGTATTCCAATGTGTTTCTCCACTAAATTATTATTAATTAAATGCTATTCTTATTATCCATCCCTCTACAAAGAACATAATATATTCTAAACATCAATATGATTCCTTTAAATCAATTAAAACTCGTCCATAAATCATAATCAATATTATAAGATCTCTTTTTTCATTATCCAAGAGAAGAATGTGATATAATAATCTTTGTAAAAATGATTTGGGTATGTAATCATGGTTACCTATAATTCCTGTCTATAAAACATATTAATAAAGATTGTGTTATTATTTATTAAACTTATTATAAAAGGAAGGTCCTATAACTAACTCCGTTTGAAGGTCCATATAACCAAACCATATTTTTGGATAGTGTTTTTGAGAAATATATATTTCTCAATGATCAAGAATTCTTATAATTGTCATAAAATACCATAATATTAATAAGAAGTCATAAAATTAAACTTGTTCTTTATACTCCATGTAATTATACATCCTAAAATAGATCTTCATGGGTAATTAAAAGAATTATAATTTATTAACATCCTTCCGAAATAACTCTTTATACTCATTCAAAGATCACCTCCACAATCCAGTCAAGGTATATGATTAAATTTTTCATCTTATTTATTTTCATATATAGTATATAATCAATTTACAAAGACATCCCAAATAAGATTATAGAATCATTAATGATATTATTCCTCTAGCATTTCACTAAAAATTATATTCATGATGACCTCCTATGATGTTAATATTCCTTAAAAAATCAAATATTACATACATTTCTTCAAAATATGAAGATCATGCCAATATACCTAAGAACAATAATTTGATCATTATATTCCCAATACAACATGATAAAATATTGACAATAAATCCAACCTGAAATTTTTTTCCATGCATGAACTTCATCTATTTTACAAGAATGGGAATATAAATATCACCATTTGTATTTATTAAAAATAAGATATTCATAAGTATTTATTAAAAATATCTTATTTCTTATTAAAATTAATGTAGAAACATTAAATAATTTTAATAATAGAAATCAATAAATCCATTTTCCACATGAAAACTCTAATTTGAGTTTTTTTAAATGGTCAATATGATTATGTATTTCCTCTCCCCATTGATAACATAATACACAGTAAAAAATAGATATTATGTAATTGGTATTATAACATAGTCTCTCTCGTTCCATAGGATTGACTATTTCTTTATCCATTGAAATATTTTTCCCTCTTTAAATTCATGTGGATACATAAACATTATTCCCATATATATTTATGTTTTTGTTAGAATATAAACATGATCAACTATCCACATTTATACCAATTGTCATAATTTCAAATGAAACTAATAAATGAGATAGGTTTATTAAAAAAATTGTTGCAATTCTATCTCCTCGCAATAATTTAAAAATCGCAACTCTTTATAGTCCTCATAATCAAATTATTGAAACCTAATCATTGAGAAATATATAAGTTTAATATTGATTAACCACTATAATCATTCAAGATAAAGATAATTATAGTAAATAAGCTTAATCAATCAATAATCTATGTAGAATATAACCGATCAAATAGAAAAATAATAATTTTAAAACACCCTACTATGTTTCTCAAATAATAGTACACTCTCATTCAAAAAAAATGTAATCCTAGAATAAATAATGGTGGGTGGTTTTCTTACCCATAAAAAAACATTTAAAGGAGTAGGTTGTCCAAATTTGATTAACCTCTTCATCGTAAGTTTTCTTGGTTAATCTTTATGATTAATCACCAATTGTTCTCCATAATTTTGACCAAACTCCATATTTTATTTTCTAGGCACATCAAAACCATATTTTATTCATTCATTTATCTATAATTGAACAAAAAATATCTCATTATTCCAATTATATTTTTGTGAGATTATAATGGTTCTCTCAATAAACAGAGTAAAATTAATAAATTATTTTGATTTATGATATTAGAATCAACATTTAATAGTTATATATTAATTTTCAAAAGAGGACTAATCATATTTAATAAAATGACAAGTTTAATTTCCCATTTAAGTGATTGTATTTTTCTTCTCCTTATGATCTATCATGTGTTTAGTGAGATCATATTTCTTTTTTTATCCACCTTTACAACAAAATTATTTTAACTCCACTTAATTAATGAATTATAAGTATCTTGTAACTATAATTTATTTATTATCCACGTTACATAATATTGGGAAGTGTGTATTGATTTTTTATGCCAACCATAAGTCTCTTTTAGTGAACTATTGATGGTTTTAACATTCTAATAATATTTAGAATACTTCACTTTCTACTTCTTCAATGATTTAACTACTAGATTTTTCTACCAAATTTTCCTCAATTTAGGTCCAAAAAAACCACACATCTTTAAAAATTATTAAGTGTTATTTCATTACATGAAATAGTGTTCTATCTGATATGAAGAGTTTATTTACTCATTCTTGTTTATCCTTGGTAGTTGAATCCTAACCCCTTAAATATGAATCCAATATACTGTCATCATATTGGTTTAGTCTCCCAATCGAATATTTTTCATTAAACATTGGAAGTATGTGTTTATCACCATGTTCCTTATTCTTCTATTTCTCATGATATAAATTCAGGGGGATTCACAAAGATGGTATCTCTTTATTTTCAACCCATGTATCATTGGGATTCTTCTTATTTTGAGTGTTCAAAATGGAATTACTTATTCTTGAATAATGAATTTTTAATAAATATTAAATCACCAAAGGTTTATATTGGTTTATTCTATTTGAATTATATTTTTTCTTCTACTACATACCATTTTTGTTTTATAAACCAATACAAAAGTATAAATTTTAACCTGTGATTTTTGAATATGATCTTCTGTAATATTAAAAATATTCATGATACCCCAAATCCAAAATTTTTGTATTCTTACCATTGATAATAATTGATTTATATTTCAAAAATTATTCAAAATATCATCAATACAAAACATGTTCTTTCCTTCTTAATATCATCTCTTAATCCTTAAATGATGGTGTGGTGAATCAATAATTCATATTTTCATGAACCTGCATCATCTTTTATTTGTGAGGTATATATACTTTTAAATTACACATATAATTCATCCCAATAAATCAGCCACATAACAATTGAAATCTCATTGTGAATTTTTTTTATGATAGTACATAAAATTTATAAAAGAAATCAAATGAGAATTTTTATTGGTTCCTATTTATTTTTTAATTTTTTTATAACTCTTCATTTAAATCATTGGTGTATTTTGTGAATATCCCCCAATTTTATTGTAGAATAATTTTCCAAAATAAATATAATTTTTGTTAAATATAACTTCCAGAAATAAATGATAAGTAAGATATATTAGCTAAAAAATGATAAAACCTTAAAAAAATAGCTCTAATAATGAATATGTGGCATCAAAATCTCTACAGAAAGTCTAGCAATGAAGTTATAAAAAATTTAAAATAATTAGGTGATAGAATATGAAAATTAAAATATATATTATTCTAAATATATCTTCAAATAAAAAATATTCTATCAATATTTCTCTAAATATAAATGATCTCCATGGGAAAAATAGATCTGATGCCACTTATAGGTCTATGAAGAGAAATTGATTGACACTAAAGAGAGGGTGAATCCATGGTTCTAGTTTATTAGGAACATTTCTAATTTTTATTAATTTCAAAAGTCATTTCCCATGTTTTTAGTGAATATAATTATCCCATTAACATCACCATAATAATTAGGATAAAAAATTGAGGTTTGGGAGATTAGAATATAAATCACATTACATGCAGATTATAAGTTTCATAATAATCATTTCATAAATTATTTACTTCCCTAATATATAGTGGCCATCATCTCAATTTCCACTAAAACATATTATTTTCAATGATGAATATAGACATCAATGTAGTAAGAAAATATTTCTAAAATATTGTATCAATTTCAAGGATAATACAGTGGAAATATATCATCAATATTTTTTGGACTGTTATTCTACCAATAATGACTTCGTTGGATGTACCTCTTCCTTCTCAATAATTGAAAATGATTATATAATCACTTTTATTTCATTATATGAGTACACTAACAAGGCACAATTTTTACAATATCTTTAATGATCCTTTTATAGAGGTTTTTTATATCTCTCTGTCTTTGTCAATGATTCTGATTGATCCTTGAGTCATATAATATAACATCTTCCTCCATTTTTAAAATCTATAAAATCATATGTGAAATTATTCTTGTAAACTATTAAAGTTTCCCAATTTAACTTATTGTTTCATCCATAATATATATTCCATATGATATTTGGATATTCTAGAATTAACTAGATCATATATTGACGAGAATTATAATAGAACTATATGAAATATCATGGAATGATATGTTCCTTCCTGATGAAATATTCACATAAACTTATATAAAAACATCAGTATAAATATATCCTTAAATACAAAAAATTCACTCTATTGTGAAAGGGACATGATAATTATGGCGTGGTATTTATATATATCTTTATCAATACTGATAATATTGTGGTGGGACTGCAAAATTTTCCGCATGATGTGTTTTTCATAAAATATAGTTTCATTTTCATAGATAGGTTGTTTGTGTTGTGAACTTTCTAATTACAGTGTTGTGTATGTACTTATAGTATGAAATTATTCAACTCCCATGGTAATTGTTGCACCAATCATTCATGGATCCATGATGAAGAATGAGGTTAATCTCATGATCCTAAGATAATACTCTTCACGATGAAAATACCATAGATTGTTGTGGGATTTTTGTATAAGAGTAAACACTTCATCTACTTCACTATAAAAAAGCAACCTAGTCAAACTAGACACATCACCCAAAATGGTCTGTTATGAATCACTAAGTGTATTCCTAATCACCCCAGTTGGGCATTAATCTCTATCTTATTAACATGAAAATCCATGTCAAATATTTAATATTAAAAACACAACATAACATGTCACAAGTATAATAAGATAATGATAAACCATTAGTATATAAAATAAAAGAAAAGTTACACATCCATGGGATATAATATTGTAATACAAAAATGATAAAACAAGAAGAAAATAAAACCAATACCAAAACCAAGAATCTTTATGACTATCTATCACCACCATCCAAACCTACCATGAAGAATACATATACCAAGAGAAGTCGTAAAGATTCATAAAACCCTTCCCTTTAAATGTATCCTATAAATTTTTTTTTACACCCAATGGCATATGCAGGGTGTGAGGAAAATTACCAGTAGGATACCATAATAAATCATTACAATTTATGTCACCATTAAATCATTGATCTTATATTTAAAACAAAATAAGTTATCTAAATAATTATATATGAAAAAATCACATGATAAACCATTGTTATTCCTTTAAAAAATCCATAAAAAAACACAATAATATAGAAATAAACATGAAGGAAAACATATAGGGAAGTATTAAAAAAATTATACAAATCTCAAGAGATAAACATAATATCAATAAAATAATTGAGCATCACTTGCATGAATAAAACCAAGCACAATGCACAAAATCACATGAAAAAATGGGCTATAACATATAGGAATATGTGACTATGACATGTAAGGAACCGTAGTTAGTATAATTTGAATCTTAATTATAACTATTCCTTCCAGTATCATAAAAATAATCCATAGTGGTTCCACACTCACTAAGATCTACATATCTTGATAACCTAACACTCCCAATGTTTCCAATGTGTAATTTTTTATCAAAACATTCACGTAAACCATTCTCAAAATTTTATAATTTATTTATACAAGTGAATCATTACCTCTCCCATGACAAAAAAACTATTTTATATTCAAATACATCTTTGGGACATTCCATCAACCATATGATGTGTTTAAAATTATTTTTAATGAAAACCCACTTTTAAGACCATTTACCTTTCCAATAATGATGAATTTATACAAAATTGTACTCAAGAATATCAAATAAAACCATTAAATAATCTAAAACAAATAAAACAAAATAAATATGAATTTATCTATGAGTAAGAACCATTTTATAGAGACAAATCCCTCTCTAATAGATGAAATATCATCTCCTCTAAAAATAGTAATGAAAAACAAACAGATCTCGTTATTACAATACTAGATCCATATGAAACATCATAAATTCATAAAAACCTCTATATCTATAAATCATGACCCATAAGGGTTTAAAATAAATAATGAGAAGAGATATATAGAGAAAATATTTAAATACTAAGATAAAACTAGTAGAAATAATAACATACGCTAAAGATATCCACCATTAATGAATGAGAATCCTAATGAGACTAAGATAGATCCTCATAAAGCGTAAAAGAGTGGATGAGAGGATCTAATTAGAGATTAGGGAGAGTTTATTTATTAAAATGGGCATGGTTATTGGGATAATTTTCTAATTTTTGGAAACCCATAGTAGTCGTACGGTTAGGTCGAATAGTTAGAAAGATCATACACCAACTATGTGGTTCCCAATATCCCTTTGAAATCAAACCAAAAAGTTACCTATGATAATAAAAATGGTTATAAAAATATTTTTCAAGATGTAAAATAGTCTTTATATACATACCTTTTTCTCATTATGGTTTTCTTATAAAGTCACATGGTTAAAAAACCTTACTTAAATCATGGAAAACACTATTGGAGTTAATAGATCCATACCAAACATTTACTATTAACTATGTGTAGATTTTATACCAATAATGTTTCTATAAAAACTCCATATTATCAAACCCAACTCCCAAAACCCTTTAAAATTTAAAAATTGATAATATAATCCCAAACCAATACATACATTTTACCCTCTAAGACACTTTATATCATAAAAAAAGGCACTCAAGATTCTAAAACATCCCAGTGATATGGACACTACTGTATCATAAACACTTATTGATCCCAATTTTCATGGATATTGCATCCAAACTTCCATAGTAAAAAGACTAATAGAATAATTTTATGATATGGTTCCATATCTTAACTATACACAATCTAAACTAGCTTCACAATTAGTTAGGTGTCTAGATCAAGAGAAATACTATCCCTTTAATCACATAGGAAGGGTATGGTTTATACCTACTCAATTGGGAAACATGAAACAAATAATGAATCAGCCTCAAGTGAGATGAAAATTCCAACCGATAATCTAATTTTCCAATTCATTCAACAAAGTTGTAATGTCCAAAAAATCTCGGTACCAAATTACCATGTCATTAAAAATTACAATGGCACAATCGAGGTCAAACATTGATAAAAATTGATTGACTACTAGAAACTCTAAAAATAAAGGTTTATGGTCATGATATGAATTATAGAGACTCTGAGTTATCATTAACCTCTTCCATATCAATATTTTTTCCCATAACCTCTTGAAGAAGAATCATTCCATTGAAAGGCTGCTCTCCATAACCAACCCAACATAATGGATATCTACATATCATCCCATAAAACTCTTAAAAAGGAACCATTTTAGTTAAATATTGATAAATTTTATTATATTTGAACTTAACCAAAGGAAATTAAATTTCCCACAAACCACCAAAATCAATCATGAATTCATGAATAATTCATTCCAGAATCTAAATGGTATGAGTAGTCTATTCGTCCATATGATGGTGAAAAATCATGATTTAATTCAATTGGTTACCCATTACTAATTATAATCCTTTCCTAAATAGATATTTAAATCACACATCTCTATAAAAAACAAAATTAGAATGTAATCCATGGATCTTTATGACTTATCAAATATATAGGTTCTATATATCATCCACCTTCATTTTCTCCTTAATCCAGAGGAAATTAAAAATGTCATGAGTTGATCTAGGATAACAAAAATCACAACCTTCCTGCTAGGAGTCCATCGTAAACCAACAATCAATTCCAGGTATATTTTATCCCACTTTAATACAAGGATGGGAAAAGGATACAAAAAATTGGATGGTATTAATTACTATGTCTTAATATTCAAAAAATTAAGGCATTGTGACACAAATTTTGTAATCGAACAACTTACCACGAGATAAAAATACTGATAATCAAATTATTATATAACATGGTATTCTATGGGTGAATAGACCAACTATAATAATGTACAATATCCATAACCCATTTTCTTTTATATATAAGAATGAACAATAGGCCATGGAAACCCAAACAACCATCGAGATTCTGATACTAAACACCTGAGGTCTCCCCCTATTAAGTATTTCTCTAAAATAGTATCAATTAGTGTATATTTCTTATCTAATACTAATACAGTCATAAAATGATAAATCTTCATTCACACAAGATATGCACACCCTCTTATTATCATCTTCCACCTAAAAGCACATATTAGAGAAAATACTCATCAAATACCACTCCTATACTGATTTCTTCAATCCTCCCAAGGTACTAGAAAGATCCATAATAAATGGAATGATCTCCTACTATAATCCCAACACATAAATTACTTCAGTGAATATAAAATAAAGATATTCACTAGTGTAAAATTAATACATAATAATAGAGTGTTAAATAAGCACTACAACCCTTAAAATATTTGGTCCCACATCAAACTCCTCTAGTGAATTCTCTTTAGTTTAAATACATTTAGACTTAACTCCTACTTGATATTTATTCAATGATAGAGTGTACCCCTAAGAATTTGAATAAGATCTACCAAATGTCACTATATGTAATCAAGAATGTGATCCTTTAGTAATGATGGATCAAGCTCTACTACCCTACAACACTCTTATGAAAAAGTTATTAAGATGATTATACTATCCATAATGATGGAAAAACCTTGGTGATACCATACAATTAGTATTATTATAGAAAATGCTCCCTTATAGAAAACAACCTGGTTCTAACTGAGAGATCCCCTTGAAAATACTCTTCATGTAAAGTGAGAACCCTTATTGACTTTTCTATATTCTCCATATGATACAATTGGTTAATCCATACTAAAAGTAAAACTCTTTGAGAACATTTCTTCGAAGTTAATTTTAACTCATATACATCTGCTTTATCAACTACCTCAAGAAAGGTTTGTAGGAATATCAGAATAAGAAATGATTGAATCTAGGTATTGAGAACCATCTCTAATTACCTATCCCTGAGGTATTCATTAGTGAATTTTTTTTAGCGATATGTGGATAAACCTAGTGAAATGAGTAGCATAATCCATCACTAAATAATCTAGTTGATCCAAGTTTACAAACTTCTACGACTTCAACAAAAGAAACATTTTACGAAATATCTACTAATTAAAGTCCTTAAATGTGTTTCATGTGAGTTCATAATTTAATTTTTCTTTCATGATGGAATCACACCATTTCATTTCAGTCCATCAAGTATATAAAATTATAATCTTACCTTATAGTATTTTGGAGTATAATAAAAGTGGAAATTACTCTCTATTTCCTCAAAAAAAATCTTCTAGTTCTTAGGTTTATTTGTCACTACAGAATATTGGGGTATTTTTATTAGTAAACTCCAAATAATTATCTATCTCAGGAACTCGTATTCCAATAATCTCTTGATCAAGGGTTTAAATATTTTGGATTAAAATTTTTACTAATGTAGAGTAAACGTAAGGGGTTTTCTATTGTACATTCTGCATTCTTCATTCCCTCTGATTCTAATATATCCTTCTATGATGAATTATCTATTAAACATAAGATATGACGGCTGATTATATTAGTAATACATCACTAAACAAAAACATGAAATTAAATTATTCTAATTGAATATCTTAAATTGCAATGATACCATAAAAACATAACATGCTTACACTAAAATGAAAAAATAAAAAATCATGCTCAAAATCATGATGAAAAAATATAAGAAAACCCTTGGTAATAATATATCATATATGAAAGCGAGCTTTCCATAAACTGTTCCACACTTTCAACCTGAGTTATGATGGTCTGAAATCTAGTATTAAATCCTCCAAAAAAATAATTATTATCTCAAATACCTTTTTGTAACAATCCAACCAGGTTTGACCTAACATGTCACCCATGATGGCCCACCACAAGTCTTAAAATGCATTCCGGATTTACATGGTCTGGTGAAAAGAACCATGGTATCAATATATAAATCCAAGGGAATGATTTTCCACTAAAATCACCAAAACAAAATTTCCAATATATAAAAAGATAAAGATAATCCATTGGATTAATATAAGGAAGAAAAGGTATACATTAATGAGACATAACATAACATTCCAAAATGGATAAAACTAGAAGCAAAAAAAAACAAAGAACAAAATCAGGTCTACTTATAACCATCTCTCACCACCATCCAAATCCACCACAAAGAAGACATTAACCAGGTGAATCCATTAAGCTACATGAGAACCTTACCCTTACATATATCTTATAAAACCATTTTTATATACATCCAAATGCATATACAGAGTTTTAGGAAAATTCAAAGTAAGATACCAACCTAAATCAATTTAATTTATATCACCAAAGGACCATTAGTTCTAGTATTAAATAAAATATTTCTTATAAATATTAAATATTAAGAAAATTACCAAAAAATATTTATAATTTCCATTAAAACCATCCATAATTAAAGATATAATAATATGGAAAAAAATATAAATGACAATGTAGAGTTAATTAGTTAAAAATATTTCATATTTCAGGAGATAAAAAAGTGAGCAATAAAATAATGTAACATTACTATACTAAATAAAACCAAGTATGCGGAATGTAATAAAAATCACAAATAGGATTTATCCTTTTGGAATATGTAACTATGAAACATAAGAAACACTATATGATATAAAGCGAATTATAGTGACTCCATTTTCCAACATAATCCATCATCATCACAACCATTACCCCTTGTGGTTTCATACTAATGTAGAGATTTTTTCTATAGAAAACCAATAAAATAATGTATCCCCTATAGATATGAAATATAGAAATACCTGGATAATATATCGAGGATGTTTCAATTTGAGTTATAAAACCACCACTTTTTATTTATTTTTTCAAGAATTATTTTTATTATATTTAATTATACGTTGTTAAACAAAAAAATATTAAGAAGATAATATGAAAAAATTTAAAGAGAAAACTATAAATTTTTCTGAGAATTATAAGGGTATGGAATCAAAATTATAATATTAGTTGTGTATAATCTTATACCTTCCATACACTTCCCTAATACTTATTTAAAAAATATTTCCCAATTAAAATTTTCAATTCCCATCCAAATTCATTGATATGAACATCATTTTTTCCTAATAAATCATATCAATACATTGATATGATTGTTATTACTCCTATAGAAGTGATTAAATTACTTTATACCTCTAGGAAATCAAACCTAACCAAAATAATTGTTCATAGTATAAAGACTTCTAGGAATAAATTTAATTATTAAAATTAATTATTTTTCTCTATATATTTGACAAATAACCAAAATAAATTATACGATAATTTTTTCATGAAATAAAATGACTTCTTTCATTCAATAATATACGTTAAAGAGACATTCTAAATAGAATATACATGAATATTGAAACATAAAAGAGGGTAACCTTCTATTGCCACTGTCCACAAGAATGTTTTGATTATCCTCACATCACTAGAGAGGCTCTTTATTTCTCCATTTCTTCATTTCCAATATTTTTGAAAAGAATCTTTATCAACCTCTCTATCTCATACATATCCTTTCTCTCTCTAGAAAATCCTTTTGAAAATATATATAATGAAGTATATATATTAGGGGTAGAAAATATGTTATCTAATTTTTTATGTCTATAGATTGGTTGATTTAGTCCCTACTCTATATAGAATCTATAAAAAATTTATTAATAAGTGTTATTAGAAATTTTATTGGATATTGACCATAAAAATTCCAAATAATTTTTACATGTGGTACATAAGTTATACCCAAATTACTAAATCACTCCTTTTCTGTCCAAATATATCCTTTATCTTCAACTAATTTTACATATTAAATAACTGCCTTGATGGGATAATTTCGTTATGAAATTTGATGTTCATGTGAGAAATAAAGTCCCCATACATATTCAATGAGAGTCACATAATATGGCTGAATTTATCTTGATATATTTACATTTTAATGAGGAGTGTTCAATTGTACCGGATAAAAACATTTTATATATTGACTAATTTATATGGGAAACATGATGTTCACAATAGCACTGGACCCAGTTGAAGCCGTTTAAGAAAATGAATGCAGTATAAAAAAAATATTGTTCAGGAATTTTTATCAATATTGAAAAAATTATGCTTTAAATATAGAATTTTTATAAAAATAAATAAATTTCTGTAATTTAGAAATTTTCACTTTAAAGATCACAACATCAAAAATTTTAAAAATGATGAGATTCAGCTCAAATTGGTAAAATTATTGGGATTAAATAATTGAAATACACATGAAGGATAATTTAAATATTAACCCCATAAATCTCCCAACACATTCACTTTGAAACCTGAATAAGTAATTATCAATATCAAATCAAGGAAAATGCAAAATGCAAACCCATGAAATCCACTAATTTAACACCAGGAAATAAAAGATAATATGAACCCTAAAAATCATTTAAGGATATCTATTTATTTTATTAAACAAATTTATACTTCTTTTTTACTCCCATGCACACAAATATTACCATACAATGATTTTGTCTTATCCCCCAAATATAGATTTTCAATATGGATTTGCTCATCTAAAACCACACAAGAAGCACCATAGGCATGAAAAATTTATATATATCCACATAATTTGACAAAATGAAAAGTTTTCATCATTATTATTTCTATATTTCGTCCAGTGGATTTTATTTGATAGGTTTTAGATAATAAAAATTATGAGACCAAATAAGTAGGTTTTTTCTCTTTTTGGAGAAAAATTTCCTGATTCTAATTTTCACTCAAGCGTGGTCTCCCCCTCACTCACCTTAGAAAAAAAATGGACTCTAATAATATTTAGAAATCTCAATGACAACCCATTCTATTACATTTTAGCTTAATAATGATATTTCTTTTCTATTTTCTTTTTAAACCTCTTAAAATGAATAACATTATTTCTCTTTTAAAGCCCTAGAAAGGCACATATTTTAGTATAAAATTTTATTTAGTATAAAATATATCTCTTTAGATTTATATTTTCTACCTAAAGTAAGCACCATGTGATGTAGAATGCCTCAAGTCAACATCCTCGCATAGTTATGTTCAACATGATCATACATTTTCACTTCCAGTGATGATTGGATAGGGAATATTGGCTTGTAATGTGGCTAACATAATATGATTTTCATTGTTACTAATGGATACTGGGATTAAATTTATACATAAAGACAAAATAAAAACAATTATCTTGAAAAGGGGGATTTCAAATCTAAAGAAATTACTCATTCATTTAAAGCACAAGTACTTGATCCCTTAATTTTTGATAAAAATAAATCATGTTCTGATTAAAGTCAACATTGATTGGTTGATTAAATAAATAAGTTTAATTTAAATACAATGTTAATAGGTTTTATAGTCATCATGGTAAGGTGATTAAAAATATAAAGTCCATGATATGTGGCCTGAGATTCAAATATCATAGTTCTTTTCATGAAATTTTGAAATTTATGAACCGGAAACAAATTTATTTTTACTATGTATTTATTTTTATTTTCATGGGATAAATTGGTTCACTATGTAACACCCCAAGATTCCACAGTATGTTTCCCTTTGAATAATTAATTATCTTGCATTGTACGCAACTTTGAGATTCTAACACACTGTGACCAAGTAAACTAGTCATTATGAATAGTAATACCCACTTTGTGAAATTTTATAAATTTTATTTTTTAAAATGAAATTAGCTTTTTAATTTAGAATATTAAAATTAGCTTAGGGTGAATTTTTGATATTTTTATGAAAACTTTCAATTTTTGATGAGTACTGAAAAACACTATGTTATTGGTTAAAACAAACTTTTTATTTAAATAATTATTTATTTTATTTAAATTTATTTTAGGTAATAATAGATAAATAATACCTATATAAGTTCAAAGTAATTCATTGGAGTCATTTTTTAATAAGTTTAGATATATAAAAATTTTATTAAACTTTTTACTATATTTTATCCACCTCTTAGGATCATTTCAAAATTTGCATAAAACATAATTTTACACAAATAATTATCTTATATTTGAATTTTTTCTACCTTGATAACACTTATAATTGATATGACCTAATTATATTTTAATTAATTAAGTATTTCTAAGAGTTCCACTAAACACACTTATAAAAGGAGGTTCTCTTCCCATCACTCCTTCATACCTTTTGATCCATATATCACATCCAATACCAACCCAAATATCTTCATAAATTCTCTCCCCATGTAATATATATTCTTTTCTTCCAAAAATACCTTCCAATGAAATATTAATGTATAAGAAAAAGGGGGTTTCCCAAGGAATATTTAATTGTCTATAACTATCCATTTTTTGTTTATTTCTTCCTTAACCTCCTCCAAAAATTGTATAAACATAATTATATAATGAAATAATAATAATTAATATACTAAAATTTCATTATGTTAATTTTATATCTAGTTCATTCCTCATTTTCATCCTATGAGAAAAGATAACATCAATTTATGCATATGTGTAGACTACCCCCTCCATGAAGCGATGTGAGGTGTGTTTCATGTCTACCATACATCACCAGTCATATGGATTGATTTCATTAATATATATATAAATTATGATATAATTATTATTATTTAAATATATCTAAATAGTTAAAAAAAATTATTTCTATTATTTGAAAAATGAAAACATCACTCATGCATAGGTATAGACTACTGTCTCCAAGAAGTGGTGTAATTAAATTTACATCACCACATTATATGAATTGTTGTAAAGTTATATATAATTCATAAATCTAATAACTATATCATGATTATTATTTCTTATATTTTTAAACCATGAACAAGGTGCAAGTAATACACCGTAAAACCATAATATTCATGGGAAACAAAATAGTAAACACCTAAATATTGACTGTATTGAGAAATTATTAATAAATGGGAAATTGGAAATTATAAGGTAAATTTATAATGTAAGATAATTAAAAATACGTTACGTTTATAAATTTATAATAAATAGATATTTATTATACATGAACTTCAAAGCACGTTTGAATAAATTTAGGCCTTTATTTGAGGTTTTATCTTATAATCTCACATTTAATCGTGATTGTTTTTTATTGAATCTCCTTTTAGAAATTATATTATTTCCATATCATAAACATCTTATATTTTATTATACCATGGTTATATTTAGGATTTTAATTTTTTCACTTAATATCTTATATTTGTTACATAAACATATAGAGATTTTATTTTCATAAAAGCAAACCTTATTTGCAATTTTGTCGAAGAAAGAGTTCTTCCAGGTCTATGATATTAAAAAAATAAAGAATTTTATTTTTATTCATAAAATTATTATTTAAATTTATTTGAAACCATATTTGAATTTATTTTACAAATTATAACATTAAATTTTTACAATTTTGAAAAAATATTTATGACTTTTTGTATAAATTGTGAAAGAAATCATTGTTTTAAAGTTTACTCCATGAATAGATTTTTCCACTACCATGAATATTTTTTTATTTAAATCTTAATCAAAAAGTTTTTGTTTTTATTTTCAAATAAAATCATATTATCAATATTATTAGAATTTTTATTAATATTTTTTTCAAAGTAAAAGGATATTTTTCTCACCTTTTCAATGAAAGGTTTCAATATTCTTTTAATGGTGTTTTTCATCTATTTCAATGTCCATGGATGTTTCTTATGATACACTAAAAATATTATCTAATGTTACCATCCATTTTAATTACTTGTATGGCTTATTATTATGTGATGATGAAATATTTATGAAACTTGATTCTTTTCAATGAGTTATGCTATGATGTAATGGTGGATGTTTCCATGATCATGTAGAACACATATGTATGGTTTTCATTATGTGACTTGTGGGACCAAAATGATATATCCATAAAATTAATTGAGTTATTATTGATATATCATTATATAACATGAATATTATGGAGATTGAACCCATTATAGGATTTAAAATAGGTTTTTGAGTAAACCCAAACCATTATGGAACTTTGCCCATTATGTGATGATATTCTAGCCAGTGTTCCTAGAATATTGGATTGATTTTCTATAGTTATGACGATACCAAAATTACAATATCATGTTCTCATAATTATGATATACTCACATGTATCGTGATTGATTAGTGATGATTTATCACTCTTATGACTCATGTATTTTTAATTGGTAATGATTAATATTGTAACTCATGATATACGATATATGACTGATTGGGTATGAAAATCCAGTGGTTATGATATTTTACTCATGACTATATTATTATATTATGAATTAATAGGATTTTAGATTTATGAATCCTTTTTTACCCTTATTGTTCCATTTTTTTCAGGCTATAATGAAATGTATTAATAATGAAATTTATAATAAGGGTTCTATGTGAGAATAAATTCATGGAGAGATTTTGAAGATATTATATAAAATAAGTACATTATGTATATAGTATTCAAATACACGAAACCATTATTGTTCTATGGAATTAATTATTTCATAATTTATCATGTTTTCATAAAAAATGATGACATATGTATTTATGGTTTTATTAGGATTCCTCAATTTAGTAGTGAAATTTTTAAACAAATTGTTTTAGAACCAACTCATGGAATGAAACAAAGAAATTTTTTCATGAAGGATTCCGATGTGTTTCTCCAGATAATTATTTTTAATTAAATCCTATCCTTATTATCCATCCCTCTACAAAGGACATAATATATGCTAAACAACAATATGATTCCCATAAATCAATTAAAACTTGTCCATAAATCATAATCCATATTATAAAATCTCTTTTTTCATTATCCAAGAGTAAAGAATGTGATATAATAATCTTTATAAAAACTATTTGGGTATGTAATCAAGGTTACCTATAATGCCTGACTATAAAACATATTAATAACGATTGAGTTAGTATTTACAGAACTCCTTATCAAAGGAAGGGTCTATAACTAACACCGTTTGAAAGTCTATATAACCAAACCATAATTTTGGATAGTGTTTGTGAGAAATATACATCTCTCAATGATCAATAATTCTTATAATTATCATAAAATGCCATAATATTCATAAAAAGTCAATAAAATTAAACTTGTTCTTTATACTCCATGTAATTATACATCCTAAAGTAGTTCTTCATTGGTAATTAAAGGAATTATAATTTATTAACATCCTTCCTAAATAACTCTTTATTCTCCTTCAAAAATCACCTCCATAATCCAGTCAAGGTATATGATTAAATTTTTCATCTTATTTATTTTCATATATAATATATAATCTATTTACAAAGACATCTCATATAAGATTATATAATCATTAATGATATTCTTCCTCTAACATTGCACTAAAAATTATATTCATGATGACCTCCTTTGAAGTTAATATTATTTAAGAAATCAAAAATTAAATACATTTCTTCAAAATATAAATATCATGCCAATATACATAAGAACAAAAATTTTATCATTATATTCCCAATACAACATGATAAAGTATTGATAATAAATCCAACCTGAATTTTTTTTACATGCATGAACTTCATCTATTTTTCAAGAATGGGAATAGAAATTTCACCCTTTGGATTTATGGGAAATTATATATTCATAAATATTTATTAAAAATATCTTATTTCTTATTAAAATTAATGTAGAAACATTAAAAAAATTTAAAAATAGAAATCAATAAATCCATTTTTCTCGTGAAAAATCTACTTTGAATTTTTTTTAAATGATCATTATGATTATATATTTTCTCTCTCTATTGATAACATAACACACAGTAAAAAATAGATATTATGGAATTGGGATTATAACATAGTATCTCCCATTCCATAGGATTGACTCTTTCCTTATCCTTTGAAATATTGTTCCCTCTTCAAATTCATTTGGATACATAAATATTATTCCCATATATATTTATGTTGTTGTTAGTATATAAACATGATCAACAATCCACATTTACACCAATTTTCATAATTTCAAATGAAACTAATAAATGAGATATGTTTATTAAAAAACAATTTCAATTCAATCTCATCGTAATAATTAAAAAATATCAACTCTTTACAGCCCTCATTAACAAATTATAGAAACCTAATCATTGAGAAATATATAAGTTTAATATCGATTAACCACTATAAGATTAAAAGAGAAAGATAATTATAGTAAATAATTCTAATCAATCAATAATCTATCTAGACTATAAATGATCAAATAGAAAAAAAATAATTTTCAAACACCATATTAGGTTTCTCAATTTATAGTACACTCTCATTCAAAAAAAACATAATTTAATCCTAGAATAAATAATGGTGGGTGGTTTTCATACCCATAACAAAAAACCGTAAAAGAGTAGGTCATCCAAATTTGATCAACCTCTTCATAATAAGTTTTCTTGGTTAATCTTTATGATTAGTCCCAAATTTGTTTCCATAATTTTTACCAACTCTATATTTTATTTTATAGGCACATCAGAACAATATTTTATTTATTCACTTATCTGTACTACAATAAGAAATATCTCATTATTCCCATTATATTTTTGGGAGATTATAATGTTTCTCTCAACAAATAGAGTAAAATTAATACATTATTTTGATTTAAGATATTAGAATCAAAATTTAATAGTTATATATTTATTTTTAAAAGAGGACTAAATATATTTAATAATATGAAAAGTTCAATTTACCCTTTATGTGATTGGATTTTTCTTCTCCTTGTGATCTATCATGTGTTGGGTGAGATCATATTTCTTTTTTTATCCACCTTTACAACAAAATTATTTTTACTCCACTTAATTTATGAATTATAATGATCTTTTAACTATAATTTATTTATTATCCATGTTACATAATATTTGGAAGTCTATATTGATTTTTTACACCATCCATAAGTATCTTTTAGTAAACTATTGAGGGTTTTAACATTCTAATAATATTTAGAATACCTCACTTTCTACTTCTTCAATGATTTAACTAATAGAATTTTTGTACCAATTTTTCCTCAATTTAGGTCCAAAAAACACACAACTTGAAAAATTATTAAGTTTTATTTCATTACATAAAATGGTGTTTCTATCTGATCTGAATCGTTTATTTACTCCTTGTTTATCCTTGGTAGTTGAATCCTAAACCCTTAAAAATGAATCCAATATACTCTCGTCATGATGGTTTAGACTCCCAATAGAATATTTTTCATTACACATTGGTAGTATGTGTTTATCACCATGTTCCTTATTCTTTTATTTCTCATGATATAAATCTAGGGGGATTCACAAAGATGGTATCTCTTTATTTTCAACCCATGTATCCTTGGTATTCTTCTTATTTTGAGTGTTCAAAATGGAATTAATTATTCTTTCATCATGAATTGTTAATAAATATTAAATCACCAAAGGTTTATATTGGTTTATTCTATTAGAATTATATTTTTTCTTCTACTACATATAATTTTTGTTTTATAAACCAATACAAAAGTACAATTTTTAACCTGTGATTTTTTAATATGATCTTCCGTAATATTAAAAATATTCATGATACCCCAAATAAAAAATATTATAATTCATACCATTGATAATAATTGATTTATATTTCAACAATTATTCAAAATATCATCAAAACAAAACATGTTCTTTCCTTCTTGATATAATCTCTTAATCTTTTAATGATGGTGTGGTGAATCAATAATTCATATTTTCATGAATCTACATCATCTTTTATTTGTGAAGTATGTATACTTTTAAATTACACATATAATTTATCCCAATAAATAACAAACATAATAACTGAAATCTCATTGTTATTTTTTTTGTACGAGTCCATAAAATTTATAAAGTAATCACATGATAATTTTTAGTGGTTCCTATTTATTTTATAATTTTTTTATACCTCTTAATATAAATCCTTGATGTCTTTTTGTGAATATCCTCAAATTTTATAATAGAAAAATTTTACAAAAAAATTATAATTATTGTTAAATATAACTTCTTGATATAAATAATAAGTAAGATATCTTAGCTAAAAAATGATAAAACCTTAAAAAACAACTCCATCATTGAATATGGGCCATTAAAATTTCTAAAGAAAGTCTATCTATGAATTTATGAAAAATTTAAAATAATTAGGTGATAGTATATGAAAATTAAAATATATTTTATTCTAAATATATCTCAAAATAAAAAATATTCTATCAATTTTTCTCCAAATATAAATGATCCCCATGGGAAAAACAGATCGGATGACACTTATAGGTCTATGAAGAGAAATTCATCGACACTAAAGAAGGGGTGAATCCATAGTTCTAGTTTATTAGGAACATTTCTACTATTAATTTATTTCCAAAGTCATTTCCCATGTTTTTAGTTAATATAAGTATCCCATTAACATCACCATAATAATTATGATAAAAAATTGAGGTTTGTGAGATTTGAATATAAATTACATTACATGCAGATTATAAGTTTCATTATAGTCTTTTCATCAATTATTTACTTCCCCAATATACAGTGGTTGTCATCTCACTTTTCACTAAAACATATTATTTTCAATGATAAATATAGAAATCAATGAAGTAAGAAAATATTTCTAAAATATTGTATCGATTTCAAGGATGATACAAATGAAATATATCATCAATATTTTGTGGATTGTTATTCTACTAATAATGACTTGGTTGGGTGTCCCTCTTCCTTCTCATTAATTGAAAATGATTACATAATCACTTTTATTTCATTATATGAGTATACTAACTAAATACACTTTTTAAAATATCTTGAATGATCCTTTTATAGAGGTTTTTTATATCTCTTTATCTTCATCAATGATTCCGATCGATCCTTGATTCATATAATATGACATCTTCCTCCATTTTTAAAATCTATAAAATCATATGTGATATTCTTCTTGTAAACTATTCTGGTGTCCCAATTTAACTTCTTGTTTCTCCTCTAATAGATATTACATATGATATTTGGATATTCTAGAATTAACTAGATAATATAGTGATGGATATTATAATGGAACTATATTAAATATCATGGAATGATATGTTCCTTTATGATGAAAGATTCACACAAACTTATATAAAAACATCCTTATAAATATCTCCTTAAATACACAAAATTCACTTTATTGTGAAAGGAACCTGAGAATTATGGTGCTGTATTTATATATATCTGTATCAATAGTGATAATTTAGTGGAGGGACCCCCAAATTTTCAGTATGATGTGTTTTTCATAAAATATATGTTAATTTTCATAAATAGGTTGTTCGTGTTGTGAAGTTCTTATTTGCAGTGTTGTGTATGTACTTATAGTATGAAATTCTTCAACTCTCGTCGTTAGTGTTGCACCAATCATTCATGGATCCATGATGAAGTATGAGGTTAATCTCATGATCCTAATATAATACTCTTCATGATGAATATACCATGTTTTACTGTGAGATTTTTGTATAAGAGTAAACACTTCATCTACTTACCTATAATAAACCAACCTAGTTCAACTATTCACATCACCCAATATGGTCTGTTATAAATCCCTAAGTGTATTCCTAATCACCCTTGTTGGGAATTAATCTCCATCATATTAACATGGAAATCCAAGTGAAATATTTAATATTTAAAGCACAAAATAACATGTCACATGTATAATAAGATAAATATAAACCACTAGTATAAAAAATAAAATAAAAGTTACACATCCATGGGATATAATATTATAATACAAAAATGACAAAACAAGATGAAAATAAAACCAATACCAAAACCAAAACTCCTTATGACAATCTATCACCACCATCCAAACCTACCACGAAGAATACATCTACCAAGAGAAGTCGTAAAGATTCATAAAACTCTTCCACTTACATGTATCCCATAAAAACAATTTTTTTACACCCAAAGGCATATGCAGGGTGTGAGGAAAATTACCAGTAGGATACCACAACAAATCTATAAAATTTATTCCACCATGAAATCATTTATCTTATATTTAAAACAAAATAAGTTATCAAAATAATTATATACAAAAAACTCACATGAACAACCATTGGTATTCCTTTAAAACAATCCATAAACAAAACACAAGAATATAGAAATAAAAATAAAGGGAAATATATAGGGAAGTATTAAAAAAATTATAAAAATCTTATGAGATAAACATAAAATCAATAAAATAATTGAGCATCACTTTCATAAATAAAACCAAGCACAATGCACAAAACCACAAGAAAAATGGAATCTAGCATATAGGAATATGTTACTATGACATGTATGGAACCGTAGTTAGTATAATTTGAATCCTAATTATATCTATTTCTTCCAGTATCACAAAAATAATCCCTAGTGGTGCCACACTCACTAATATCTATATATCTTGATAACCCAACATACCCAATGTTTCCAATCTGTAATGTTTTATCAAAACATTCAAGTAAAACATTATCAAAATTTTATAATTTATTTCTACTAGGGAATCATTACCTCTCCCATGCTTGAAAACCTATTTTAGAGTCAAATACATCTTTGATACATTCCATCGACCATATTATGTGTTTAAAATTGTTTTTAATGAAAACCCACTTTTAAAACAATTTACCTTTCCAATAATGATGAATTTATACAAAATTGTACTCAATCATATCAAATAAAATCTTTAAATAATATAAACCAAATAAAAACAAAAGAAATATGAATTTATCCATGAAGAAGGACCATTTTATAGAGGCAAATCCCTCTCTAATAGATGAAATATCATCTTCTCTAAAGATAGTAATGAAAAACAAATGGTTCTCATTATTACAATCCTAGATCCATATGAAACATCATAAATTCTTAAAAACGTCTATATTTATAAATAATGACCCCTTAGGGTTCCAAATATATAAGTAGAATATATATATAGAGAAAATATTTAAACACTAAAAAAACTAGTAGAAATAAAAAACATACCCTAAAGATATTCACCATGAATGGATGAGAATACAAATAAGACTAAAATAGATCCTCTTAAAGAGTCCAAGAGTGGATGGGATGATGTAATGAGATATTAGAGAGAGATTATTTATTAAAATGGGAATGGGTATTGGGATAATTTTCTAATTTTGAGAAACCCATAATAGTCGTACGGTAAGGTTGAACAGTTAGAAAGATCATGCACCAAATATGTGGTTCCCAATATCCCTTTTAAATCAAACCAAAAAGTTACCTATGATAATCCAAATGGTAATAAAAATATTTTTCAAGAGGTGAAATAGTCTTTATACCCATACCTTTTTATCTTTTTGGTTTTCCTAGAAAGTCACATGCTTATGAAACCTTACTTAAATTATAGAAAACACTATTGGAGTTAATAGATCCATACCAAACATTAACTATTAACAATGTGTAGACTATATAATAAGATTGTTTCTGTAAAAACTCCATATTCTCTAACCCAACTCCAGAAACCCTTTAAAATTTAAAAAGTGATAATATATTCCCGAAACAAGACATACATTTTACCCTCTAGGACACTTTATATCATAAAAAAGGCACTAAAGATTCTAGAACTTCCCAGAGATAAGGACACTACTATATCATAAACACTTATTTATCCCAATTCTCATAGTATTGCCTCTAAATATCCGTAGTACATAGACTAAAAGAATCATTTTATGATATGGTGACTAATATTAACTATACACAATCTAAACTAGCTACACAATTAGTTAGGTGTCTATCTCAAGATAAATATTCTCCTATTTAATCACATAGGAAGGGTATGGTTCACACCTCTTCAATTGGGAAAAATGAAACAAATAATGAATTAGCCTCAAGTGAGATGAAAATTCCAACCAATAATCTAATTTTGCAATTCATTCAACAAAGTTGTAATGTTCAACAAACCTTGGTACGAAATTACCATGTATTAAAACATTAAAATGGCACGATCAAGGTCAAACATTGAGAAAAATTGATCAAATACAATAAACACTAAAAATAAATGTTTATGGTCATGATTTGAATTATAGAGACTCTGAGTTATCATTAACCTCTTCCATATCAATATTTTTTTCCATCACCTCTTAAAGAAGAATCAGTCCAATGAATGACTTCTCTACATTACCATCCCAACATAAAGGATATCTACATATAATCCCATGAAACTCTTAAAAAGGAACCATTTTAGTCAAATATTGATAATAATTTTTATATTTGAACTCAACCAAAGGAAAATAAATTTCCCACAAACCACCAAAATCAATAATGAATTTTTGAATAATTCCTTACAGAATCTAAATGGTATGATTAGTCTATTCTTTCATATGATGGTGAAACATCATGATTAAATTCAATTGGTTACCCATTTAGAATTATAATCCTTTCCAAAATATATATTTATATCATTCATCTTTGTAAAAAATAATTTTAGAAGGTAATTCATGGATCTTTATGATTTTTAGAATATATTGGTTCTAGATATCTTCCACCTTCATTATCTCCTTAATCCAGAGGAAATGAAAAATGTCATGAGTTGATCTATGATCACAAAAATCACAACCTTCACACTAGGAGACCATAATAAACCAACAATAATTTCCATGTATATTTTCTCCCACTTCCATACAAGGAGGGGAAAAGGATTAAAAAAATTGGATTGTATTAATTGCTCTGTCTTAATCTTCAAAAAGTAAGGAATTGTGACGTCAATTTTGAAATCGAACAACTTACCTCGAGATACAAATATTTATACTCAAATCATTATATAACTTGGTATTCCAGGGGTGAATTGACCAACTATAATAATTTACAATATCCACAACCCATTTTATTTTAAATATAAGAATGACCAAAAGGCCATGAAAACCCAAACGACCATCGAGATTCTGATACTAGACACCTGAGGTCTCCCCCTATTAATTATTTCTCTAAAACACTATAAATTAGTTTAAATTTCTTATCTAATACTAATCTAGTCATCAAATGATAAATCTTCATTCACACAAGTTATGCACACCATCCTATTATTCTCTTCCACATCAAATCACATATTCGAAAAAATACTCATCAAATACCACTCCTCTACTGATTTCTTCAATCCTCCCAAGGTACTAGAAGGATCTATTATAAAAGGAATGATATCCTACTATAATCCCAACACACAAATTACTTTAGTGAATATAAACTAAAGTGATTCACTAGTGTAAAATTAATACATAATAATAGAGTATTAAATAAACACCACAGACCTTAAAAATATTTGGTCCCACATCAGAATACTCTAGTGAATTCTCTTTAGTTTAAAGTCATTTAGACTTAACTCCTACTTTAGATTTATTCAATGTTAGAGTGTCCCCCTAATAATGTGAATAAAATCTACCAAATTTCACTATATCTAATCAAGAAAGTGATCATTTAGTAATGATGGATCTAGCACTAATACACAAGAACACTCTTATGAGAAAGTTATTAATATTATTATAATGTCCATAATGATGGAAAAACCTTATTGATACCATAGAATTAAGATTATTATAGAAAATGATCTGTTATAGAACACAACCTAGTTCTAACTGATAGATCCCCTTGAAAATACTCTGGATGTAAAGTGAGAACCCTTATTGGCATTTCTATATTCTCCGGAAGATACACATTGGTTAATCCCTACTAAAAGTAAAACCCTTTCAAATATTTTCTTCCTAGTTAATTTTACCTCATATACATTTTCTTTATCAACTACCTCAAGAAAATTTTGTAGGAAAATCAAAATAATAAATGATTGAATCTAGGTATTTAGAACCATCTCTAATTACCTATCCTTGACGTATTCATTAGTGAATTTTTTAGCGATATGTGGATAAACCCATCGAAATGAGTAGCATAATCCATCACTAAAGAATATCTTTGATCTAAGTTTACAAACTTATATGACTTCACCACATGAAACATTTTAGAAAATATCTACTAATTAAAGTCCTTAAATGTGTTCCATGTGAGTTCGTAATGTAATTTTTTTTCATGATGGAATCACACCATTTCATTTAAGTCCATCAATTATATAATCGTATAATCCTACATTATAGTCTTTTGGAGTATAATAAGTCTGGAAAATCCTCTCTATTTCCTCAAAAAATCATCTAGTTCTTTGGTTTATTTTTTACTATGGAATATTGGGGTATTTTTCTTAGTAAATGCCAAGAAATTATCTATCTTGGGCACTCGTATTCCAATAATCACTTGATCAAGGGATGAAATACTTTGGATTAAAATTTATAATAATTTAGATTAAACTAGAGGGTTTTCTTATAATACATTACACATTCGTCATTCCCTCTGATTCTAAGAGATCCTTCTATAAGGAATTATCTATTAAACATAAGATATGATGCCTGATTATATTAGTAATACATAACTAAACCAAAACAAGAAATTCAAGTATTATAATTGAATATCTTAAATAAAAAGGATACCATAAAAACCTAACATGATTCCACTAAAATGAAAAAACAAAAATCATTCTGAAAATCATGATGAAAAAATCTAAGAAAACCCCTGGTTACAAGATGTCATATATGAAAGTGAGCTTTCCATGAATTGTTCCACACATTCAACTTGAGTTATGATGGTCTGAAATCTAGTATTAAAACCTCCAAAAAATAATTATTATCTATAATACCTTTTTGTAATAATCCAACTAGGTTTGACCTAACATGTTACCCTTGATGGCCCACCACAAGTGTTAAAATGCCTTTTGGGTTTATATGGTCTAGTGAAAGGAACTAGGGTATCAATATATAAATCCAAGGGAATGATTTTTCCCTAAAATCACCAAAACAACATTTCCAATATATAAAAAGATAAAGATAAACCATTAGATTTATATAAGGAAGAAAAGGTATACATTCATGAGACATAACCTAACATTCTAAAAGGATAAACCTTGAAGCAAAAAAAAACAAAGAACAAAATCAGGTCTACCTATAACCATCTTTCACCACCATACAAATCCACCACAAAGAAGACATTAACCAAGTGAATCCATCAAGATACATGAGACTCTTACCCTTACATATATCTTATAAAACCATTTTTATATACATCCAAAGTCATATACAGGGTTTTAGTAAAATTCTTGGTAAGATACCAACCTAAATCAATTCAATTTATATCACTATAGAACCATTAGTTCTAGTATTAGATAAAATAAGTCTTATAAAGTATTAAATATGAAAAAACTTCTCAAAAAATATTTCTAATTTCCATTAAAACCATCCATAATTAATGATATAATAATATGGAAAAAAATATAAATGATAATTTAGAGGGAATTAGTTGAAAATATTTCATATTTCAGGATATAAAAAAGTGAGAAATAAAATAATGTAACATCACTATACTAAATAAAACCAAGTATAAGGAATGTAATATAAATCAAAAATCGGATTTATCCTTTAGTAACATGTAACTATGAAACATAAGAAACACTATATGAAATAAAGTGAATCCTAGTGGTTCTATTTTCTGACAGAATCCATCGTCTTCACAATCGTTACCCCTTATGGTTCCATATTAATGTGAGGATTTTTTATATAGAAAACCAATAAAATAATGTATCCCCTATAGAAATGAAATATAGAAATACCTGAATAATCTCTCAAGGATGTTTCAATTTGAGTTATAAAACCATCACTTTTTATTTATTTTTTTCAAAAGTTATTTTTATTAGATTTAATTATACATTGTTAAAAAAATAAGTAGAAAATAATATAAAAAATTTTAAAGAGAAAAATATAAATTTGACTGAGAATTATATGAGTATGTAATCAAAATTAGAATAGAATTTGTGTATAATATTATACCTTCTATAAACTGCCCTAATACTTATTTAAAAAATATTTCGTAATTAAAAATTTCAATTCCCATCCAAATTTCATGATATGAACAACATGTTTTCCTAATAAATCATATAAATACATTGATATGATTATTATTACTCTTATTGAAGTGATTAAATTACTTGTATACCTCCAAGAAATCAAACCTATACAAAATAATTGTGCTCAGTATAATGACATCTATGAATAAATTTAAATATTAAAATAAATTATTTTTCTCCATATATTGGAAAAACGACCAAAATAAATTATTCGATAATTTTTTCATGAAATAAAATGACTACTTTAAATCAAGAATATATGTTAAAGATAAATTCAAAATAGAATATACATGAATATTGAATCATGGAAGAGGGTAACCTTCTATTTCCATTATCCACAAGCTCTTTTGTATTAGCCTCACATCACTTGAGAGGCTCTTTATTTCTCCATTTCTTCATTTCCAATATTTTTGAAAAGAATCTTCATCAACCTCTGTATCTCATCCATATACTTTATCTCTCTAGAAAATACATTTGAAAATATATATATAATGAAGCAAACATATGAGGGGTGGAAAATGTGTTATCTAATTTCTTTATATCTATATATTGGTTGATTTAGTCCCTACTATATGTATAATATCTACTAAATTTCTTAATAAATATTATTGGAAATTTTTTTGGATATTGACCATAAAAATTCCAAATAATTTTTATATGTTTAACATAAGGTATTCCCAAATTACCGAATCACTCTTTTTTTGTCCAAATAGATCCTTCATCTTCCACAAATTTGACAGGTTGAATAACTACCTCAATGGGAGAATTTTGTCAGGAAATTTAATGTTTGTGTGAGAAATAAAGTCTCCATCCATATTCAATGAGAGTCACGTAATATGGCTGAATTTATCCTGATATATTTACATTTTAATGAGTAGTGTTCAATTGTACAGGATAAAAACATTTTCTATATTGAATAATTTATTTGGGAAACATGATGTTCACAATAGCACTGGACCCAGTTTAAGAAGTTTAAGACAATTAATGAAGTATCCCAGAAATATAGTTCAATAATTTTTATCAATATTGAAAAAAATTATTCTTGGAATATATTATTGTTAAAAAAATAAATAAATTTCCCTAATTAATAAATTTTCACTTTAAAGATCAACATATCAATAAAAATAAAAAATGTTGAAATTCAGTTCAAATTGGTAAAATTATTGGGATTAAATAATTGAAAAACACATTACAGATAATGTAAATATTAACTCCATAAATCTCCCAACACTGTTACTTTGAAACCTGAATAAGTAATTATCAATATCAAATCTGGGAAAATGAAAAACGCAACCCCATGAAATCCACCAATTTAATACTAGGAAATAAAAGATACTATGAAACCTAGAAAAATCATTTAAGGATATCTATTTAGTTTATTCAACAAAGTTATACTTCCTTTTTTCTCCCATGCACACAAATATTACTATAAAATGATTTTGTCTAATCCCACAAATATAGATTTTTAATAAGGATTTTCTCATCCAAACCCACAAAAGAATCACCATAGGCATGAAAAAATTATATATATCGATATAATTTGATAAAAAGAAAAGTTTTTATAATTATTACTTCTATTGTTTGTTCATTGGATTTTGGTTGATAGGTTTTTGATGATAAATAAGGAGGGTTTTTCTCTTTTGGAAGAAAAATTTCCTGATTCTATTTTTCACTCAAGTATGGTCTCTGCCTCACTCACCTTAAAAAAAATTGGCTCTAATAATATTTAGAAATCTCAATGACAACCCCTGCTACTAACATTTTAGCTTAAAAATGATATTTATTTTCTATTTTATTTTTAAATATCTTAAAATTCATTATATTATTTATCCTTTAAAGCCCTATAAAGGCACGTATTTTAGTAGATAATTTTATTTAGTATAAAATACATCTCTATAGAATTTTATTTTCTACCTAAATTAAGAACCAAGTGATGTAGCATGCCTCAAGTCAACTTCCCCGCACAGTTTTGTTCAATGTGATCATGCATTTTCACTTCCATAAGAGATTGGATAGAGAATATTGTCTTGTAATGTGGCTAACCTAATATGATTTTCATCATTACTAATGAATACTGGGATTAAATTTATAGATAAATACAAAATAAAAAGAATTATCTTGAAAAGGGGGCTTTCAAATCTAAAGAAATTACTCAGTCATTTAGAACACAAGTACTTGATCCCTTAATTTGTGAAAAAAATAAATCATGTTCTGATTAAAGCAAACATAGATTGGTTAATTAAATAGATAATTTTAATTTAAATACAATGTTAATAGGGTTTATAGTCATCATAGTAAGGTGATTGAAAATATAAAGACAGTGATATGTGGCCTAGGATTCAAATATCATAGTTCTTTTCATGAAATTTTGAAATTTTTGAACCTGAAACAAATTTATTTTCAGTATTTATTTATTTTTATTTTCATTGGATAAATTGGTTCAATTTGTAACATCCCAAGATTCCACGGTACGTTTTCCTTTGAATAAATAAATAGCTTTAATTGTATGCAACTTTGAGATTCTAACACACCACGACCAATCAAACTAGCTGTTATGAATAGTAATACCCACTTTTTGAAATTTTATAAATATTATTTTTCAAAATGAACTTAAATTTTGAATTCAGAATATCAAAATTATCTTAGGGTGAATTTTTGATATTTTTCTAAAAACGTTCATTTTTTTGTAAATAATGAAAAACATTGCGTTATTGGTTAAAACAGAATTTTTATATAAATAATTGTTTATTTTATTTAAATTTTTTTTAGGTAATAATATATAAATAATACCTATATAAGTTCAAATTAATTTATTAGAGTCATTTTAAAATAATTTTAGATATATAAAAAATTTATTGAACTTTTTAACATATTTTACCCACCTCCTATGAGCAATTTCAAATTTGTATAAAACATAATTTTATACCTAGAATCATCTTATATTTGAATTTTTTTCTACCTTGATAACACTTTTAATTTAATATGACCTAATTATATTATAATGATTTAATTATTTTTAAGAGTTCCACTACCTTCACTTATAAAAGGATGTTCTCTTCCCATCACTCCTTCATACCTTTTGATCCATATATCATTTCCAATACCAACCCAAATATCTTCATAAATTATATCCCCATGTAATATATATTCTATTCTTACAAAAATACTATCTAATGAAATATTTATTTGTAAGAAAAATAAGGTTTCCCATGGAAAATGTAATTTTATATACCTATCCATTTTTTATTTATTTCTTCCTTAAATTCCTCCAAGTATTGTATAAACATGCTTATATCATGAAATAACAATAATTAATATACTAAAATTTCATTATGTTAATTTTATATCTAGTTCATTCCTCATTTACATCCTTGAGAAATGATAACATCAATTTATGCATATGTGTAGACTACAACATCCATGAAGCGATGTGAGGTGTGTTTCATGTCTACCATACATCACCAGTCATATGGATTGATTTCATTAATGTATAAAATTAATGATATAATTATTATTATTGAAATATATATTATTAGTTAATTTTTTAATTTCTATTCTTTTAAAAATTAAAACATTAATCATGCATAGGTATAGACTGTTGTCTCCAAGAAGTGGTGTAATTTAATTTTAATCATCACGTTTTATGAATAGTTGTAAATTTATATATAATGAATAAATTTTATGACTATATCATGATTATGATTTCATATATTTTTAAACCATGAACAAGGTTCAAGGAATACACCATAAAACCATAACATTCATGGGAAACAAAATAGTAAACACCTAAATATTGACTGTATTGTGAAATTATTAATAAATGTGAAATTGGAAATTATAAGGTAATTTTATAATGTAAGATAATTAAAAATATATTACATTTATAAATTTCTAATAAATATAAATTTATTATACATGAACTTCAAAGAATTTGTGAATAAATTTAGGCCTTTAATTGAGGTTTTATCTTATAATCTCACTTTTAATCGTAATTGTTTACGATTGAATCTTCTTTCAGAAATTATATTATATTTATATCATAAAAATATTATATTATATTATAACATGGTTATATTTAGGATATTAATTTTTTCAATTATTCTCTTCTATTTCTTACATAAAAATAGTGAGATTTTGTTTTCAGAAAAGGAAACCTTATTTCCAATTTTAGCGAAGAAATAGTTTTTCTAAGTCTATGATATTAAAAACAATAAAGATTTTTATTTTTATTGATACAATTATTATTTAAATTTATTTTAAACCATATTTGAATTTATTTTACAAATTATAACATTAAATTTTTACAATTTAAAAAAATATATTTATGACTTTTTACATAAATTGTGAAGGAAATCATTATTTTAAGGTTTACCGTATAAATAGATTTTTCCACTATCATGAATATTTTTTTTATTTGAACCTTAATATAAAAGTTTTTGTTTTTATTTTCAAATAAAATCATATTATAAATATTATTATAAATATTATAAATATTTTTTTCTATGTAAAAGGTTATTTTTCTCACTTTTTCAATGAAAGGTTTCAATGTTCTTTTAATGGTGTTTTTCATCTATTTCAATTTCCATGGATGTTTATTATGATTCCCTAAAAATATTATCTAATGATACTATCCATTTTATTTACTTTTATGGATTATTATTATGTGATGGTGAAATATTTATGAAACTTGTTTCTTTTCAATGAGTTATGCTACGATGTAATGGTGGATGTTTCTATGATCATGTAGAATACATATGTATAGTTTTAATTATGTGACGTGTGGGACCAAAATGATATATCCATTCAATTAATTGAGTTATTATTGATATATCATTAGATAACATGAATATTAGGGCGATTGAACCCATTCTAGGATTTAAAATAGGTTTTTGAGTAAACCAAATCCATTATGGAACTTTTCCCATTATGTGATGATATTCTAGCTAGTGTTCCTAGAATATTAAATTGATTTTCTATAGTTATGATGATACCAAAATTACAATATCATGTTCATATTATTATGATATACTCACATGTCTCATGATTGATTAGTGATGATTTATCACTCTTAAGACTCATGTATTTCTAATTGGTAATGATTAATATCATAACTCATGATATACGATATATGACTGATTTGGTATGAAAATCCAGGGGTTATGATATTTTACTCATGACCATATTATTATATTATTAATTAATAGAATTTTAGATTTATGACTCTTATGTTTACCCTTATTGTTCCATTTTTTTAGGCTATAAAAAATGTATTAAGAATGAAATTTATTATAAGGGTTCTATGTGAGAATAAATTCATGGAGAGATTTGGAAGATATTATATAAAATAAGTACATTATGTATATAGTCATTAAATACACGAAACCATTATTGTTCTATGGAATTAATTATTATAAAATTTATCATGTTTTCATATAAAATAACGACATATGTATTTACGGTTTCATTAGGATTCCTCAATTCAGTAGTTAACTTTTGAAACCAAATGTTTTAGAACCCACTTATGGAATGAAACACTGTAGTTTTTTCATGAAGGATTCCAATGTGTTTCTCCACAGAATTATTTTTAATTAAATCTTATTCTTATTATCCATCCCTCTACAAAGGACATAATATATGCTAAACATCAATATGATTCATTTAAATCAATTAAAACTCATCCATAAATCATAATCCATATTATAAAATCTCTTTTTTCATTATCCAAGAGTAAAGAATGTGATATAATAATATTTATAAAAATGATTTGGGAATGTAATCATCATTACCTATCATTCCTGACAATAAAACATATTAACAAAGATTTTGTTAGTATTTCCTGTACTCTTTATCAAAGGAAGTGTCTATAACTAACTCTGTTTGAAGGTCCATATAACCAAACTATATTTTTGGATAGTGTTTGTGAGAAATATACATCTCTCAATGATCAAGAATTATTATAATTGTCATAAGATGCCATAATATTCATAAGAAGTCATAAAATTCAACCTGTTCTTTATACTCCATGTTATTATACATCTTAAAACGGTTCTTCATTGGTAATTAAAGGAATTATAATTTATTAACAGCCTTTTGAAATAACTCTTTATACTCCTTCAAAAATCACCTCCATAATCCAGTCAATGTATATGATTAAATTTTTTCATCTTATTTATTTTCATATATAATATATAATGTATTTACAATGACATCCTATATAAGATTATAGGATCATTAATGATATTCTTCCTCTAAAATTGCACTAAAAATTATATTCATGATGACCTCCTTTGAAGTTAATATTCCTTAACAAATCAAAAATTACATAAATTTCTTCTAAATATGAATATCATGCCAATATACCTAAGAACAACAATTTGATCATTATATTCCCAATACAACATGATAATATATTGACAATAAATCCAACCTGATTTTTTTTCAATGCATGAACTTCATCTATTTTATAAGAATGGGAATATAAATTTCACCCTTTGGATTTATTAGAAATAATATATTCATAATTCTTTTTTAAAAATATCATATTTCTTATTAAAATTAATATATAAACATTAAATAATTTTAAAAATAGAAATCAATAAGTCCGTTTTTCTCGTGAGAAATCTACTTTGATTTTTTTTAATGGTTGATGAAGCTAATATTTTAACACATTTTATACTATAATTTAATGTTTATAAACCCACTATAGTGTTATTTAATGAGAAATTGTTACATATTTAGGTTTTTGTGTTATTTTGATCCTAAATGTAAAAACGGCCTAATTCTGGATTTTTAACAGTTTTTTTATCACAGGGGTATTTTGATCATTTCTCATAACATATATTTCCAAATTCTGTGATTTGAATTTTTTTTAACCCTTATTTTATTTCCTTGAACTTTTTCTTTAGGACCAGGGGCTGAATCGATATTCTAGAGGTCATAAAAATCAACAAATTGAAAGATTTTGTCGGGCAGACTACGTGGACCCCACATTGGTAATGGAAACATAATTCGGCCTAAACTCCTCCAAATGATTATATTCAACTTTTATATGAAATAGAACTCCTAGATGCGTCCACACAATTAATTTCAAGATGTTTGGAATCTATTATGAGGTCCATTCAATGATAGAGTTTTGAAGGAAGCTTCTAGGAAGCTTCATCCAAAGAAAGTGATCGTCAATAAAAAAACTCATAAATCTCTCAAGACTCGTCCAATGAATCTGAAATTTGGTGGGTGGACGGACAGAATATTTATGAACAAAATTTATGAAGAGTTATACACGTGAATTGGCCAATTAATTGGTCAAAAACGTGACAACTTATGGAAGATAAAATCTGCCTATGAAAGGAGAAGAGATCTTACCTCTCAAGGACATTCCATTCTTTCCCAAAACCATTCTCAGGACATTTGGAATAGGGGGAGATGAGTTAGAGATTCCATTATGGAGAAGAAGAGTTCCATTGATAATGAATCCAAGATGGGCTAAACTCTAAGCAGTGGTGGGCGGCGACGGTCAGAGGACATTTACCCCTTTTGAGTTTGTGGTTTTTGTTGTAAACTCTTTTTATTTAAATAATCCTAGAATTTGTTTGCATGATTGAACGTGGTATCTTCTCTCTTGTTTTAATTTTTTTCTATTTTTTTCTATGAATTTTTATCAACTTATTATTGTAAAATAGTTTTCTTGTTGTTTAAACGTCTTTGTGAGAGGTCTCCCCACTGAGCACAATAAGCTCAACTGGTTTCGATTTCTTGGAGGTCATTGGGCAATTGGTTCACGTTCATGAGCGGATAAACACCCATATTTGAGGTCTTCATATGGTTTCTGTTCAAAATAGGTGTATAACTTGTGGTCTTGAGTTATACATTGGATAATTTAATTAGAATAAAATTATGAATAATGATAAAGGGAATGTTTGAAGATCTAAGCATGTCCACCGCTTCCTTCTCTAGTTTGTTTTCTTAGTTCGATTTTCTTTGGATTTCTAATCTGTAATATAGATTTATTAATACATTATGAATTTTTTAGTTTATTTAATTTTAAAACATCCCCCATATATATATATATATATTATATAATCTAGTTTTATATTAGTTAATTTTAAAAGTGACAATTCAAAATATTATGCGTATAAGCGGCCTCCTTGTGATCGACCATAGGTTGTGCCACTATGGTACACTCTTAGGAAAATAAGAAATTAATTTAACAGGGTAAAGTGACTGAAATCCCTGACCATCAATGGTCAATATGATTATGTATTTCCTCTCCCCATTCATAACATAATACACTGTAAAAAATAGATATTATGTAATTGGGGTTATAACTTGTCTCTCTCATTCCATAGGATTCGCTATTTCCTTATCCTTTGAAATATTGTTCCCTCTTAAAATTCATGTGGATACATAAACATTATTCCCATATATATTTATGTTGTTGTTAGTATATAAACATGATAAACTATACACATTTACTCCAATCGTAATAATTTCAAATGAAACTAATAAATGAGATAGGTTTATTTAAAAAATGTTGGCAATTCCATCTCAATGCAATAATTAAAAAATCTTAAATCTTTATAGTCCTCATAAAAAAATTATAGAGACCTAATCAGTGAGAATTATATAAGTTTAATATAGATTATCCACTATAAGCTTACAATAGAAAGATAATTATAGTAAATAAGTCTAATCAATCAATAATCTATGTAGACTATAAATGATCAAATATAAGAAAAAGATTCAGAAACCCTATTAGGTTTCTCAAAGAATAGTACACTCTAATTCAAAAAAACATTATGTAATCATAGAATAAATAATGGTGGGTGGTTTTCTTACCCATAACAAAAAAAAATTAAAGGCTTAGGTCGTCCTAATTTGATCAACCTCTTCGTCATAAGTTTTCTTGGTTAACCATTATTATTAGACACCAATTATTTTCCATAATTTTGACCAAACTCCATAATTTATTTTATAGGCACATCAAAACCATATTTTATTCATTAATTTATCTATACTTCAACAAAAAATATCTCATTATTCCCATTATATTTTTGGGATATTATAATGGTTCTCTCAATAAATAGAGTAAAATTAATACATTATATTTATTTAAGATATTAGAATCAACATTTAATAGTTATATATTTATTTTTAAAAGAGGACTAATCATATTTAATAATATGACTAGTTTAATTTTACCTTTAAGGGATTGGATTTTTATTCTTCTCATGATCTATCATGTGTTTGGTGAGATCATATTTCTTTTTTTATCCACCTTTACAAAAAAAATATTTTTACTCCACTTAATTTAAGAATTATAAGGATCTTGTTACTATAATTTATTTATTATCCATGTTACATAATATTTGGATGTGTGTATTGATTTTTTAAACCATCTATAAGTCTCTTTTAGTGAACTATTGATGGTTTTAACATTCTAATAATACTAAGAATACTTCACTTTCTACTTCTTCTATGATTTAACAAATAGAATTTTTCACTAATTTTTCCTCAATTTAGGTCCAAAAAAACCACAGAAATTTAAATATTCTTAAGTGTTATTTCATTACATGAAATGGTGTTTCTATCTGATTTTAAGGTTTTATTTACTACTTCTTGTTTATCCTTGGTAGTTGAATCCTAAACCCTTAAAATGAATCCAATAGACTCTCGTCATCATGTTTTAGTCTCGCAATAAAATATTTTTCATTACACATTGGTAGTATGTGTTTATCACCATGTTCTTTATTATTCTATTTCTCATGATATAAATCTAGGGGGATTCACATAGATGGTATCTCTTTATTTTGAACCCATGTATCCTTGGAATTCTTCTTATTTTGAGTTTTCGAAATGGAATTGCTTCTACTTGCTTCATGAATTTTCAATACATTTTAAATCACCAAAGGTTTATATTGGTTTATTATATTAGAATTATATTTTTTTCTTCTACTACATATCATTTGTGTTTTATAAACCAATACAAAAGTACAATTTTTAACCTATGATTTTTAAATATGATCTTCTGTAATATTAAAAATATTCTTGATACCCCAAATCCAAAATTTTAGCATGTATACCATTGATAATAATCGATTTAGATTTAAAAAACTATTTAAAAAATCATCATTACAAAACAGGTTCATTCCATCTTGATATCATCTCTTAATCCTTTAATAATGGTGTGGTGAATCAATAATTCATATTTTTATGAATCTACATCATCCCTGATTTTTGAGGTATATATAATTTTAAATTACACATATAATTTATCCCAATAAATCACACACATAATAATTGAAATCTCATTGTGAATTGTCTTTGTGAGAGTTTATAAAATTTATAAAAGTAATCACATGAGAATTTTTAGTGGTTCCTATTTATTTTTTAATTTTTTTATACCTCTTCATTTAAATCCTTGATGTCTTTTGGTCAATATCTCCCAACCTTATAATAGAATAATTTTCCAAAAACAATTATAGTTATTGTTAAATATAACTTCCTGATATAGATGATAAGTAAGATATCTTATCTAAAAAATGATAAAAACCTTAAACAATAGCTCCATCATTGAATATGTGCCATAAAAATCTCTACATAAATTCTAGCTATGAAGTTATGAAAAATTTAAAATAATTAGCTGATAGTATATGAAAATTAAAATATATATTATTCTAAATATATCTCCAACTAAAAAGTATTCAATCAATTTTTCTCCAAATATAAATGATCCCCATGGGAAAAATAGATCGGATACCACTTATAGGTCTATGAAGATAAATTCATCGACACGAAAGAGGTATTGAATCCATGGTTCTAGTTTATTAGGAACAATTCTACTTTTAATTTATTTCAAAAGTCATTTCCCATGTTTTCAGTTAATATAAGTATCCCATTAACATCACCATAAAAATTATGATAAAAATTGAGATTTCGGATATTCGAATATAAATCACATTACATGCAGACTATAAGTTTCATAATAGTCTTTTCAATAATTATTTACTTACCTAATATACAGTGGTTATCATCTCACTTTCCACTAAAACATATTATTGTCAATAATGAATATATACATCAATGTAGTAAGAAAATATTTCTAAAATCTTGTATCAATTTCAAGGATGAGACAAAGGAAATATATCATCAATATTTTGTGGACTGTTATTCTACCAATAATGACTCAGTTGGGTGGCGTGCTTCCTTCTCAATAATTGAAAATGATTATATAATCACTTTTGTTTCATTATATGAGTACAGTAACAAAGTACACTTTTTACCATATCTTGAATGATCCTTTTATAGAGTTTTTTTATGTCTCTCTATCTTCATCAATGATTCTGATCGATCCTTGAGTCATATAATATTACATCTTCTGCCATTTTTAAAATATATAAAATAATATGTGAAATTATTCTTGTAAACTATTCTGGTGTCCCAATTTAACTTCTTTTTCATCCCAAATAGATATGAAATATAAAATTTCAATCCTCCCAAGGTACTATAAAGATCCATTATAAAATGAATGATCTAATACTATAATCACAACACATAAATTACTTTACTAAACATAAACTAAAGAGATTCACTAGTGTAAAACTAATACATAATATTAGAGTATTAAATAAACACCATAGCCTTTAAAATATTTGATCCCACATCAGACTCATCTAGTGAATTCTCTTTAGTTTAAATACATTTAGACTTAAATCCTAATTGATATTTATTCAATGATAGAGTGTACCCCTAAGAATGTGAATAAGATCTACCAAATTTCAGTATATCTAATCAAGAAATGGATCCTTTAGTGATTATGGATCTAGGTCTACTACCCTAGAACACTCTTATGAAAAAATTTATTAAGATGATTATATGATACATAATGATGGAAAATACTTGGTGATACCATACAATGAGGATTATTATAGAAAAGGCTCTCTTATAGAGAACAACCCGGTTCTAACTGAGAGATCCCCTTGAAAATACTCTTGAAATAAAGTGAGAACCCTTATTAGAATTTCTATATTCTCTGGATGATACACATTGGTTAATCCCTACTAAAAGTAAAACTCTTTCAAAACTTATCTTCCTTGTTAATTATAGCTCATATACATCTGCTTTATCAACTACCTCAAGAAAGGTTTGTAGGCATATCAGGATAAGAAATGATTGAATCAAGGTATTGATAACCATCTCTAATTACCTAGCCTTGAGGTATTCATTAGTGAATTTTTTAGCGATATGTGGATAAACCCAGCCAAATGAGTAGCATAATCCATCACTAAAGAATCTCTTTGATCCAAGTTTACAAACTTCTAAGACTTCACCACATGAAACATTTTTTGAAATATCTACTAATTAATGTCCTTAAATGTGTTCCATGTGAGTTCATAATGTAATTTTTCTTTCATGATGGAATCACACCACTTCATTTAAGTCAATCAAGTATATAAATGTATAATCCTACCTTATAGTCTTTTAGAGTATAATAAAAGTGGAAAATAATCTCTATTTCCTCAAAAAAAATCCTCTAGTTCTTAGGTTTATTTGTAACTATGGAATATTGGGGTATTTGTCTTAGTAAACAGCAAGTAATTATCTATCTCGGGAACTCATATTCCAATAATCACTTGATCAAGGGATGAAATATTTTGGATTAAAATTTCTACTAATGTAGATTAAACTGGAGGTTTTTCATATAGAAAATGACACATTCATCCTTCTCTCTGATTCTAAGAGATCTTTATATGAGGAATTATCTATTAAACAAAAGATATAACGCCTGATTATATTAATAATACATCACTAAACCAAAACATTAAATTCAAGTATTCTAATTGAATTTCTTAAATGACAAGGATACCATAAAAACATAAAAATAATCCACTAAAATTAAAAAACAAAAAAACATGCGTGAAATCATTATGAAAAAATCTTAGAAAACCCTTGGTAACAAGATGTCATATATGAAAGTGAACTTTCGATGAAATGTTACACACTTTCAGCCTTAGTTATGATGGTCTGAAATCTAGTATTAAAACCTCCAAAAAAATAATTATTATCTATAATACCTTTTTGTAACAATCCAACCAGGTTTGACCTAACATGTCACTCATGATGGCCCACCAAAAGTCTTGAAATGCATTCAGGATTTACATTGTCTAGTGAAAAGAACCAGGGTATCAATATATAAATCCAAGGGAATGATTTTTCCCTAAAATCACCAAAAAAATATCTAATGTATAAAAAGATATAGATAATCCATTAGATTAATATAAGGAAGAAAAGTTATACATTCATGAGACATAACATAACATTCCAAAAAGGAGGAACCTGGAATCAAAAAAAACAAAGAAAAAAATTGGGTCTACTTATAACCATCTTTCACCACTATCCAAATCCACCACAAAGAAGACGTTAACCAGGTGCATCCATAAACCTACATGAGACCCTTACCCTTACATATATGTTATAAAAACATTTTTATATACATCCAAAGGCATATATAGGGTTTTAGGAAAATTCTTGTTAAGACAACAACCTGAATCAATAAAATTTATATCACCATATAACCATTAGTTCTAGTATTAAAAAAAACAAGTCTTATAAAGTATTAAATATAGAAACATTTCTCAAAAAATATTTGTAATTCCCATTAAAACCATCCATAATTAATGATGTATTAATAGGGGAAAAATATAAATGATAATGTAGAGGGAATTAGTTAAAAATATTTCTTATTTCAGGAGATAAAAAAGTGAGAGAATAAAATAATGTAACATCACAATAATAAATGAAACCAAGTATAAGGAATGTAATCAAAAGAAAAAATGGGATTTATCCTTTAGAAATATATAACAATGAAACATAAGAAACACTATATGATATAAATTTAATCCTAGTGATTCCATTTTCCGACATAATCCATTGTCGTCCCAACCATTACCCCTTGTTGTTCCATACTAATGTGAGGATTTTTTCTATAGAAAACCAATAAAATAATGTATCCCTTGTAGAAATGAAATATATAAATACATGGATAATCTCTTGAGGATGTTTCAATTTGAGTTATAAACCATCACTTTTTATTTATTTTTTCAAGAATTATTTTTAATATATTTAATTATACGTTGTTAAACAAATAATAAGAAGAAATTAATATGTAAAAAATTAAATAGAAAAATAAAAATTTTCCTGAGAATTATAAGGTTATAGAATCAAAATTGGAATACCAGTTGTGTATAATCTTAGACCTTCCACACACTTTTCTAGTACTTATTTAAAAATATTTTCCAATTAAAATTTTCAATTCTCGTCCAAATTCCTCGATTTCATCAACATGTTTTCCGAATAAATCATATAAATACATTGATATGATTGTTATTACACCTTTAGAAGTGATTAAATTATTTGTGTACCTCTTGGAAATCAAACCTAACCAAAATAATTTTGCCCAATATAAATACTTCTAGGAATGAATTTAAATATTAAAATCAATTATTTTTCTCCATATATAGGACAAACAACCAAAATAAATTATTCAATAATTTTTTTAATGAAATAAAATGACTACTTTAATTCAAGAATATAGGTTAAAGAAAAATTATAAATATAATATACATAAATATTGAAACTTGGAAGAGGGTATCCTTCTATTTCCACTTTCCACAAGCACTTTTTGATTATCCTTACATCACTTGAGAGGCTCTTTATTATCCATTTCTTCATTTCAAATATTTTTGAGAAGAATCTTCATCAACCTCTCTATCCCATCCATATACTTTCTCTCTCTATAAAATCCTTTTGAAAATATATATATATAATGACGTATACATATGAGGGGAGGATATATGTTATCTAATTTCTATATGTCTATGGATTGGTTGATTTAGTCCCTACTCTATGTAGAATCTATACCAAATTTCTTAATAAGTTTTATTAGAAATTTTATTGGATATTGACCATAAAAATTCCAAATAATTTTTACATTTGTACCATAAGTTATACCCAAATTACTAAATCACAATTTTTATGTCCAAATAGATCCTTCATCTTCCACTAATTTGACATCTTGAATAACTGCCTTAATGGGAGAATTTCGTCATGATATTTTATGTTAATGTGAGAAATAAAGTCCACATACATATTCAATGAGAGTCACGTAATATGGATGAATTTATCGTGATATATTTACATTTTAATGAGGAGTGTTAAATTGTACTAGATAAATAAATTTTCTATATTGTCTAATTTATTTGGGAAACCTGAGTTCGCAATAGCACTGGACCCAGTTGAAGAATTTTAAGACAATGTACGAAGCATGCCAAAAATATAGTTCAGGAATTTTTATCAATATTGAAAATATTATTCTTGAAATATAGAATTGTTAAAAAATAAATAAATTTTCCTAATTAAGAAATTTTACCATTAAAGATCAAAACGTCAATAAAATTAAAAAAATGATTATATTCACCTCAAATTGGTAAAATTATTGGGATTAAATAACTAAAATACACATTAATGATAATGTAAATATTAACTCCATCAATATCCCAATACTTTAACATTGAAATATGAATAATTAACTATAAATATCAAATCAAGGAAAATTCAAAACACATACCCATGAAATCCACCAATTTAACACCAGGAAATAAAAATACTATGAACCCTAAAAAATCATTTAAGGATTTCTATTTAGTTTATTCAACCGATTTATACTTATTTTTTACTACCATGCACACAAATCTTACCATACAATGATTTTGTCTAATCCAACAAATATAGATTTTAAATAAGGATTTTATCATCCAAAAACACACAAGAATCACCATAGGCATGAAAAATTTATATATATCCACCTAACTTGATAAAATGGAAAGTTGTTATCATTATTACTTATAAAGTTTTTTCAGTGTATTTTGGTTGATAAGTTTTAGATGATAGAAATTATGAGACCGAATAAGGAGGGTTTTCTCTTTTTGAAGAAAAATTTCCGGATTCTAATTTTCACTCAAGTGTGGTCTCACCCTCACTCACCTTAGAAAAACAATTTTCTCTAATAATATTTATAAATATCAATGACAATCCATGTTATTATCATTTTATCTTAAAAATGATATTTATTTTCTATTTTCTTTTTAAATCTCTTGAAATGAATAGCATTCATTCTCCTTTAAAGACCTATAAAGGCACATATTTAAGTAGAAAATTTTATTTAGTATAAAATACATCACTTTAGAATTTTATTTTCTACCTAAAGTAAGCACCAAGTGATGTAACACGCCTCAGTCAACTTACCCGCATAGTTATGCTCAAATTGACCATGCATTTTTAATTCCAGAGGAGATTGGATAGGGAATATTGGCTTGTAATGTGGCTAAGCTAATATGATTTTTATCATTATTAACGGATACTGGGATTAAATTTATAGATAAAGACAAAATAAAAATAATTATCTTGCAAGGGGGGCTTTCAAATCTAATGAAATTACTCAGTCATTTACAACAAAAGTACTTGATCCCTTAATTTTTGACAAAAATAAATCATTTTCTGATTAAATACAACATCTATTGGTTAATTAAATAAATAAGTTTAATTTAAATACAATGTTAATATGGTTTATAGTCATCATGGTAAGGTGATTAAAAATATAAAAACAGTGATATGTGGTCTGAGATTCCAATATCATAGTTCTTTTCATGAAATTTTGAAATTTTTTACCTGAAACAAATTTATTTTTAGTATTTATTTATTTTTATTTTAATGGGATAAATTGGTTCACTCTGTAACACCCCAAGCTTCCACGGTACATTTCTATTTGAATAATGAAATAGGTTGCATCGTACGTAACTTTGAGATTATAACCCACCACGACCAATCAAACTAGCCGTTATGAATATTAATACCCACTTTTTGAAATTTTATAAAATTTATTTTTCAAAAAGAACTTAACTTTCCAATTCATAATATTGAAATTATCTTAGGGTGAATTTTTGATATTTTTCTGAAAACATTCAATTTATGATGAATAGTGAAAAACAATGTGTTATTAGTTAAAATATATATTTTATTTAAATAATTATTTATTTTATTTAAATTTATTTTAGGTAATAATAGATAAATAATAGATATATAAGTTCAAAGTGATTCATTGGAGTCATTTTATAAAAAAATTAGATATATAAAATTTTTATTGAACTTTTTACCGTATTTTACCCACCTCCTTGGAGAATTTTCAAATTTGCATAAAACATAATTTTACTACTTCTGTGAATTGTATTTAAAAAATCCAAGAGGCATGGTTGATATCAGTAAGTAGAATTTGGTTCAATATGATGAAAATTGTTTTTGGTGAATAGTAACTTTTTACTTTTATTTACCTCCATTAAAAGTAAATAAGGTAATTAATGGTAAAAATGATATCATAATTACCATAAAACATGTATTTATTCTTTTTAATAAGTATAATTAAACCAAAAAAACCTTAGGAAAAAAATATGATCCCCTTTAGTCCACTTGGATTAGATTAAGACATTTATTATTATTTTATTTAAAGAAGAGTTAAAAGAGTTAAATTCAAAGAATCTAAACTAAACAATTTTTAATATAAGGTTATACATAATATCAATTTGACTATAAATATTAATTATAAAGAAAAAAAGATTTCCTACATAATGGTATTTTATTTATAATTTTTAAACATTAAATAATTTAATTTATTTATGACACAATGATGATGTAGTACTTACCTTAATAATGAAAGATTAGAATACTTGATATTATAATTATCCAAATAAATGTAATTTGAGACTTTTGATTAATTCCACTAATTTTCTAGGTTAATATGACATGTTAGGGTTGATTAAATAATTTTTTTTTGAAGCAATAATGTTGTAATGATTTTTACAAAAACCAAATACAAAATAGTGTAAAATTGACATAATTGGGTTTTTAAAACAAATACAATATTATTAGTGGATATAATATTACTAAAAATAAAAGGTTCTCACAAACAAATTATATAAGGTTATATATATTAATAATCAACCACATGGGGTTCTTTTTCCTCATTATAGTATGTTTATTAACCATGTAATATAAAAATACAAAGAGACATGGTAAATGTCAAACTATTTAACTAAGAGTTAAATCTTAAATATAAGGTTAATATGATTACATAAACCTACCTAAACCCTATTGGTTGAGAGTTTTTTAACCCATCCCCACCTTTTCCTCGAAATAAATCATTTTGGAACTATTAGAAACTGAAAATAATTTTTTTATAAAATAAGATTTCAATCTTTTCCTAAAGTGACCCTCACATCCAAATCCATTTGGCTCGAACAACCCCTTCCCAAATATACTCCTATATTTCCTCCATTCTTCATATATTCCTTCCATTGGTCATAAATCCAACCTAAGGAGATCTTTTGATCAAATCAAAAGGAAGATCCCGAAGAAGAGGTAAATATTTCATCACCCCTTTCATGTTCTTTTCGTCCTCCACTTCCTCTTTCTTTGTTGTTTCCATTCTAAGATAATAACTCCAGTATATTCTATATACTATGATGTTATTATAAAAATGGTATAACCATATTCATTATACTATCCATCATAGTAATTACAAAGTCACCACATGTCTGTACGTACGGATAATCGTCTCCACAATGTGGTATAGTTTGTTATTCAAACACATCATTACTTGGATGGGTATAATAATGAGTATAACTCGTGTAAATAATAAATATAACATGTTAATAATTCAGTATATATGATATACCATACAATTAAAAATTATTTCACCATTAATATAATTATGTTTCTGCTCGTGCGTATGTACAGATTACCATCTCCACGAACGTGATGAGATTCATTCCCCATCATAATCATTCAAGAATAATTTTCATTTTATGATTAAAAATAATTTTTATGAACATAATATAATTCTGTATATGAATCAAATACATCCTATCCATAACAAACATGGCTTACATAACCAAGAATATAAAGGAAAACGAATCAGTTAACACCCGAAATGATAACACTACTAAAATATTATTAACAAAGCAATATTATAAGATCATATATGAAATAATATTTATGTATATGATACTTTATAATTTAATAAAAATGTGTTAACTATTATACTGGAGGTTAACATACCATCTACTAGGGAAAATTACAAGGTAAGTGTTAATTCTATAATCTCTTTACTTATTTGTAGTTGTTATTACTTAAGTATCTACTGGGACTTCTTTATCATCCACATCCATGTTTTCTTAAAAATGTAATTCCAAAAAATTATTATTTACTAGACTATGGGTCAAATTCATTTATACCCTCATTTGACCATATATGTTTTGAAAGTATTTTTTCCATCGTATTCCAAACAATGTACATTATGACCTTTTCGACAAAATTAAGGTAAGAATGTTTTTTTAACTTATACGGTGGTGCGGCTATTTTCCACTATTATAACATCATCGAAGCTTCCCATACAAGTTTATAAGAATATTTTCAATATAAATTCTTTCATGTATAATTATATGACTTTTAAATGATTTAAAAATAGAAAGAGATATCTCTCTAAAAATGTTTTTATTTAATCTATGGAAATATCCTTTTGATGGATTTTAAGCTTGTTTGAAGTTGATTTATTATGATACAAATATTCCATAATGTATTGAAGGTTTTGTTATATTTTTGAATGTGGATGTGTTATTTTTACACCATTCATGGTTTTTGGACAAATTATTGACATTTCTTATGCTAGTATTAATAAGAATATTTATGTTTTGTTTAAACATTTTCATGTGAGGAATGCATTGGAATTAGTATGTGACAGGTGGAGCCCGATATAGATCCTAGATGCATCAGTAGGTCTCATGAAACAAACTAGTGTCTTGGCACAAGGCCTTGACAAAATCTTATTTGTATTCTTGAAATAATGTCTTGACTATGTGGTTATGAAGTCTGGCATTATGGATTCCGTCATTATGAAAGTGGTTATTGATATTGTTTTTGATTATTTTACTAGTATAATATCCATGTTAATAATTAAATAGAATTATTTTATTTTATCGTTGACATATTATGCTGAAGTTTAAATTTAAAAGGCTTTTTTTAGTCTTATACATTTCCTTAAATGTTTATGCTTATTTATGAAATTTTTTGCTATATTTATATCCTTATTTAGCATCTAATCTTACCCCTTTCTATGTTTTATTTTTCCCAGGATGTGAAGAAGTATTTAATGGTTGACCTGTGGGGATAAGATAAGGATATAAGTGTGTTCAAAGGGGAAAAAATGGTGTTGATGTTTTTTATTTCATGATGTAATGTAAAACTTATGAATGTATCTAGTACTTCCAAGGCTACTAAACCGATCGGTCTTTCAGGACATGATTCCTTATATCATACCAGTGATATGTAATAATGCATCAAATCTGGGTAACATGGGTCAGGGAATTACAGTTATTATCAGAGGAAGATCATTACAAAAGTTGGAAGCTATATTTAGAAAAAAAATCTGATTATATAACATTACCCTAAGATAGACTTTGAGGATTAGTATAGAAGAACTTCCTAGAATTTTGGTATTGTATATAGGTTGTGAGTTTTCCAAGAAATGCATCCATGTCTGGATACGAGCAGGTAGAGGTGGATTTGGTATAGATATCCCTAGGAGTAAAACACGAAAACACTGCTTTGAGCTGGACTCGAACTGGAAATGGTGCACAATAATGGGCCTTGCTGCACTCTTGGTTATGACACTCCCATGGGATATGCATAGGGTAATTCTCATTTTATTTACAAAACATTATGAAGGGTTCATGAATAAATAATTCCTCAAAAAAACATTTTTATGATTATGGATTATATCCATAAACTATTCAATTTATGTTATGTGTTTTACAAGTTTGAAATTATGTATTGTGATTCATAAATTAATCTAGTGCATGCCATTGTTTAGAAATGGTGCCTAGTTCAAGGAATGGAAACTGTATCAATGAATTTAATCCATGTAGGGATTTTCCTCCAACTCAAGATAATTATAGTGGAGCTAGTGAAGAAACTGGTGCTAATCAGCTTATCACCATACTAGGACAACTCACTTGGGTTAAGAATAATAACCTTACCTGTATGGATCACCCTGATCCACAATGTGGAGGATCAATGTTAGACCGATTCATAAGGAAACAACCACCAACATTCAATGGGAGTAAAAATATATTAGTATATGGGCAATGGATAAATTCTTTGGAGAAAATATTTCATGCTTTGGGGAATAGCGAAAAGGAAAATGTTATCATGACAGTTTATCACCTCATGGGAGATATAGATCAATGGTGGTAATTATTCCGAAAACAAAAGGAAGATGAATAAGTATCGAACATGGAATAGAGTGAGTTCAAAAATATTTTTTTATAAAAATACTTTCCTCCTGGCCATTGAGTGGATATGGAAAGACAATTTCTAAGTCTGAGGAAAAAGGAGGATGAGAATGTCACAAAGTATAAGGCTAACTTTAAAATGTTAGCAAGGCATGCAGCAGATTATATACGTATCCCAAGGAGTATGATTGATCGATTCTTTTATGGGTTAAAACCATTTCTTTGTTGATCATTAGTCTCAAAATCTCTCTCATCGTACGAAGATATAGTCTCATGCGCTATCAATAAAGAAAATGAATTCTCTAAGTCATATTACTTTCAAGAAAAGCAAGAGAAAAAGTGATCTACTGAACACTCTGGAAATATAAATAAAGGGAAGAAGGGAAAAGTTGAATATCCATCCTGTGGTAAATGTGGTAAGAAACACCCTGGTACATTGATGAAGGGAATGGGAGTCTGTTACAAGTGTGGTGAAAAAGGGCACCAAACTTGTGATTACAAGGGAAAGAAAGAGGTTGTCAGTGTTGAATTCTAAAATTATAGATAAAAGGGGCATTATGAAAATGAATGTCCTTTACACCAAGTTAAATTACCTCATAAAAGAAAAAGGGAGAAAGTACAAGCTTATGTGATCACTACTACTGAGTTTGAAGCTCTGCAAGATGTGGTGGTAGGTAATTTAATGGTCTTATCAAGTTTAGCCAATGTTTTATTTGATTCTGGATCATCACATTTTTTCATATCTTCCTAGTTTACTAGTAAAATTACATATTTTCAATTTGACTTAACAAGGGAGTTTTCAGTTAAAACACCTAAGGGGAGTATCATCACAACCATGTTTTTTGAACCAATTCCCATTAGGTAATATAAATGTTATTTATCTACTGATCGAATCATCATACCCATGATTTAATTTGATATAATCCTTGGAATGGAATGGATTTCATACCATGATTCAAAAATTTATTGTAAGAAAAATGAGGTTAAAATTTTCAATGATGATAAGGAGTACCTTATCTTTAGAGCAGAAACGTCACAACCTTATTCTTATTTAGATCCACCCCCAGTTGCTCTATTAAATTCAATTATTGGGGAAGAAAAGAATGAAATGACTATGGGTGAGGAAAATAATGTTAGAATATGTGATGTATCTATTGTTCAAGAATATGTTGATGTGTTTATAGAGTATTTACCTAGACATCCTCCAAAATTATAAATTGAGTCTTCCATTGATTTAATTCCTGGATAAAGTCTCATATCGAAGACCCCTTACAGAATGGTCATTATGGAACTAGTGGAACTAAAGAAACAACTAAAGGAATTGAGTAACAAGGGATTTATTCTCCCTATAGTTTCTCAATGGGGATTCCCTGTCCTTTTTCTTAAAAAGAAAGATGGATCTATGAGGTTGTGCATTGACTGTAGGGAGATCAATTCTATAACAACAAAGAATAAGTATCCCTTACCATGCAATGATGATTTATTCGACCAACTTCATGGAGCTTAATATTTTTCAAAGATTGACCTTTGATCCGGATATCTTAAGTTGTGTGTGAAGAAGGAATACATTCTGAAAATAGCATTTTGAACCAGGTATTGGCATTATGAGTTTACAGTAATGCCTTTTTAATTGACTAATTCACCCTCTGTCTTCATGGATATAATGAATAGAGTTTTCAAGGAAAATGTGGATGACTTTTTAGTGGTATTTATTGATGATATATTGGTATACTCAAAAATATACAAAGATCAAGAAAATTACGTGTGCATTATCCTAAGGACTCTTAGAAGAAATGAATTATATAGGAACTTTATCAAGTGTGAATTCTAGCTTCAGGAGATTTCTTTTCTTGGCCATATTTTCTCTAAGGATGGAATCTCTGTTGATCCTTCAAAGACTAAGGAAATCCAATAATAGCAAGCACCAATGAGTATAAGTGAGGTATGTAGTTTTATTGGTTTTGTAGGTTATTATCGGAATTTTTTCTAGAATTTTTCCCGATTGGCTAACCCATTAACCAATCTCACTCATACAGGGGTTAAATTTGTTTGAACAAAACAGTCTGAAGAATTTTTGGAAGAACTGAAGAGAAGAATGGTTAATTCTCCTATCTTGACTCTACCATCAGGGAATGATGGGTGTGTTATTTATAGTGATGCTTCAAAGAAAGGGCTTGGTTATGTCCTTATGCATAATGATAGAGTTATTGCCTATGCATCACGACAGCTAAAAATTCATGAGAAAAAAAATACAACTTATGATCTTGAGTTAGCAGCTATAATCTTCGCTCTGAAGACATGGAGACGCTGTCTATATCGTTAAAATGTGAGATATATACGGATCACAAGAGTTTGAAGTATATTTTCTCATAGAAAGAACTCAACAAGAGGAAAATATGATGCCTTGAACTAATCAAGAATTATGATTGCACTATACACTACCACCCAAGGATGTAAAATAAGGTGGAAGATGATTTGAGTAGAAAGGATCATAGAGTTTTGAATAAGATGAGATTTGAAAGAGATCCTATTTTCATGGATCTAGTAAATATGGATATGGGAATAACCATGGAAGGTGAAACATCAATACTTATTCAAATGATTTCCAAACCATATTTACTAGAAAGGTTAAAAAGTTCTATAACTGATGATGAAGAATTTCAAAATAAGATTAAATTTGTAAATGATGGGAGATTGGGTGACTTTATATATGAAGATGGAATTTGGAAATTTGGTAAGAGAATTTTCTTTCCTAACATACCTGAACAAGAAGGGGAATTGTTGGATGATGCTCATTAATCCAAGTTCTCTATACACGCTGGGAGCACCAGGATGTATAGAGATTTGAAGGAAAATTTTTGGTGGGACAATATGAAGAGGGAGATTTATGATTTTGTGATAAGATGTATTGTTTGTCAACAAGAGAAAGCCGAAAGGAAACAAACTAGAGAATTCATGCAAACTCTTACCATACCTGAGTGGAAATGGGATAATATTACGATGGAATTTGTCATGTGGAAACCAAATACTCCTAGAAGTAATGATGCAATATGGGTCATTGTTGATCGACTTACCAAGTCAGCAAATTTTCTTGCTATAAGAGAATATTTACCACTTGAATGTTTACCAAGGCTATATATTAATGAAGTTTTAATACTTCATGGAGTACATCTATAAATTGTTTCTGATCGTGATCCTCATTTTACATCAAGATTTTGGAAAAGTATTCAGAAAGATCAGGATACTAAACTTCGTTTGAGCACTTCCTACCACCCTCAAACTGGTGGACAATTAGAATGGACTTTTCAAACCTTAGAAAACATGTTGAGATATTTATCACTTGACATTCATGGTATGTGGGATCAATATTTACCTCTGTTAGAATTTTCCTATAACAATATCTTCCATTCAAGTATTCAGATGGCACCATATGAAGCATTATATGGAAAGAGATGTCACTCACCAACTTGTTGTGATGATCTTGGTGAAAGAAAACTCGTAGGATAAAATCTTGTTAAGGAAATGATGGAAAATGTGAAGGTTATCCAAACCCACATCAAAGCATCTCAATGTAGGTAGAAGATCTATGATGATAAACGAAGGAAGGATTTTGAATTTTAGGTAGGAGATCATGTTTTCTTGAAGGTATCTGCATGGAAGGGAGTTATACGATTCGTTAATAAGGGTAAATTAAATCCTAGGTACATTGGAATTTTTGAAATTCTAGAATGAATTGGGGTTGTATCTTACCATTTGGAAATGCTTCCAAGTCTCTCCAAAGTTCACGATGTGTTCTACGTATCATAGTTGAGAAAATACATGTCTGACCCAATGCATGTACTCACCTATGAAGAAATTGAACTGGAACCAGATCTATCTTATTGTGAAGAACATGTCAAGATTCTTGATACTAGAGAACAACTGCTGAGAAACTGAACGACTCATTTGGTAAAATTTCTAGGGAGAAACCATAAGATAGAAGATGCAATGTGGGGACCCAAGGAGCTTATGACAAAGAACCACTTGAATCTTTTTGTACCGTAATATTCTATAAATTTTGAGGACTAAATTATTTAAAGTAGGGGATAATGTAACACCCAAAGCTTCCATGTTACGTTTCCCTTTGAATAATTAAATATCATGTATTGCACGCAACTTCGATATTCTAACACACCGTAACCAATCAAACTAGCTGTTATGAATAGTAATACCTACTTTTTGAAATTTTAAAAATTTTATTTTTGAAAATGGACTTCATTTTTGAATTTGGAATATCAATGTTATCTTAGGGTGAATTTTTCGTATTTTTCTAAAAACATTCAATTTTTGATGAATAGTGAAAAACATTGCGTTATTGGTTAAAACAGACTTTTATTTAAATAATTATTTATTTTATTTAAATTTATTTTGGGTTAAAATTGATATATAATACCTACTGAAGTTTAATTTAATTCATTGGAGTCATTTGATAATATGTTTAGATATATAAAAATTTTATTGAAGTCTTTACCGTCTTTTACCCACCTCCTAGGAGCATTTGCAAATTTGCATAAAACTTAATTTTACCCCTTCTATGAATTGAATTTCAAAATTCCAAGAGACACAGTTTATATTAGTAAATAAAATTTGGTTCAGTAAGATGAGAATAATTTTTGGTGAACAGTAACTTTTACTTTTATTTACCATGGTTAAAAGTAAATTGGATAATTAAGGGTGTAAATGATATCATAATTACCCAAAAACATGTATTAATTATAATGGATAAGTGTAATTCGACCAAAAAATACTTTATGAATAAAATATTATCATCTTTAGTTCACTTGGATTATATTATGATATTTGTTATCATTTTATTTAAAGAAGAGTTAAAAGAGTTAAATTCAATGTTTAATAACTAAACCATTTTTAATATAGGGTTATACATAAGATAAATTCGACTATAAAAATTCATTAGAAAGATAAAAATATATCCTACATAATGGTATTTTATTTATAATTTTTATACATTAAATAATATTATTTATTTATGAAAAAATGATGATGTAGCAATTACCTTATTAATGAATGATTAAAATAATTGATATTATAAATATCCAAATAAATGTAATTTGAGAATTTTTTTGACATCCACTAGTTTTCTAGATTAATATGACATGTTAGTTTTGATTAAATAATTTTTCTTTGAATTAATCATGATGTTATGATTTAAAAAAAATACTTAATAGTGTCAAAATTGACATAATTGAGTTTTTAAATCAAATACTATATAATTAATTAATATTATATTACTAAAAATATATGGTTCTTCCAAAGTACATAGATAATGTTATATATATTAATAATTAATCACATGGGGTTATATTTTCTTGTTATAGTATGTTTATTAACCATGTAATATAAAAATACAAAGAGACACGGTAATGTAAAAGTATTTAACTAAGAGTTAAATCTAAAAAGATAAGTTTAATATGAGGACCTAAACCTGTATAATACCTTTTGGATGATATATTTTCAACCCATATTCACCTTATCCTCTAAATAAATCATTTTTGAATCATTATAAACCAAAAATTATTTTATTATAAAATAATATTTCAAGTGTTTCCTAAAGTGACCCTCACCTCTCTTATTAAAGGGTGCTTCACCTTATCTTAATTTCACACCCCCAAAGACATTTGGCTCAGCCAACCCCTACAAAACTATCCTACCAAATTTCCTCCCTTCATTCTAGATTCCTCCCTTTGGTCATAAATCCAACCTATGGAGCCATTTTGATCAAATCAAAAGGAAAAACTCGAAGAAGAGGTATATATTTCATCACTTCTTTCAAGTTCTTTTCTTCTTCCACATCATCTTTCTTTGTTGTTTCTATTAAAAAATAATAACTCCAATATATTATATATAATGTGATGTTATTATAAAAATTGTACAACCATATTCTTTATACTATCCATAGTATGAATGATAAAGTCACCATACGTGTGTATATACGGATTACCGTCTCCACGTCGTGGTGTAGTTTGTTATTCGAACACTTCATTATTTGTATGGGTATAATAATGAGTATAAATAATGTAAATAATAAATATAAAATTTTAATTATTCTTTATATATGATATACCATCCAATTACATACTATTTCACCATCAATATAATGATATAGTCACTCGTGCGTACGTACAGATTACGGTCTCCATTAATGCTATTTTTAATACGAATGTTTATTTTATTGTGGATTTTTTATTTTTACACCATTTAATATGAATGTTTATTTTATGTTCAAAACTTTTCATATGAGAATGAATTGGACTTAGTAAGTGATAGGTGGAGCCCGCTATAGCTCCTCGATACATCGGTAGGACTCATGAGACAAACTAGTGTCTTGGCACAAGGCCTTGAAAAAAACTTATTTGTAGTCTTGGAATAAGGCCTTGACTATGAGGTTATGAAGTCTGACATTATGCATTCCATAATTATGAAAGTTTCTATTGATATTGAAATCTATTATTCGACTAATAGAATATCCATGTGAATAAGTAAATGGAATTATTTGATTTTATATTTTCTATATTATGCGGATGTTTAAGTCTAAAATGTTTTTGTTTTATTCTTATACATTGACTTAAATGTTTATGTTTATTTATGAATGTTTCTGCTATATTTCTATCCTTACTGTGCATTTGAGATCACCCCTTTCTATGTTTTATTTTTACTAGGATGTGAACAGGTATTTAATGGTTGACCTGCAGGGATAGGCTAAGGATATACGTGTGTTCAAATGGGAAAAAAAATTCTTATGTTTTTTATTTCATGATGTAATGTAAAAATTATGAATGTATCTAGTACTTTAAAGGCTACTAAACGGATCGGTCTTTCGGGAAATGATTACTTGTATCATGATAATGTTATGTAATAATGCACTGACTCTGGGTAACTCGGTTTGGGGTGTCGCACACTCATTTAAATGTTTTTAAAAAATTAAAAAGATAATCTTTGGACCTCAAAATATTTTAAAACTAAAACTAAAAAAAAGTAAAAATGAGAAAAATGAAATAAAAAATAAAAGAAAAACTGAAAAGAAAACATGAACAATAACATAAAGATTCAAAATCTATCAAGTTTGTTCCTCCTGTAAACTTATTTGGTGAAGTATACTCATTAATAAATAGTTTTTCCGGAAAAGGGACATTCAAAAATTAAATACATAAAAAAATAAGTGAGAAGTGAAGGCACATCCTATATTTTGTTGTATTCAAATTATTGAAGATAGATATCCTCACAAGATGGATCTATAAAATTATATATATAAAACTTCAACCAATTCCCATTGATTTTGAACGGTATCCCATTTTCAAGTTCTTTTATCTTGGTAGCACGAAGAGGAAAAACATGAGTAACAAAGAATGGTTCATACCATTTATAATAAAATTTTCCTTGGAATAGTTTCAATATTAATTCAAACAGTAAAACTTTATCTCATTTTTGGATTTTTTTATTAGTTATTATTCCATGATGAAAATATATGGTCATCTCTTCATAAAACGTGAATCTTTCAAATGAATTATTTTGGATCTCCTCTAGCTCAATCAAACAATATTTTTTTTCCTTTCCATCATACTATATATTCAAGTTGAATGTTTTAATATCCACAAATATATTTGTGTTATAACTCAATATATAGGTGAAAATATTTTCCATAGGCTAATATAAATGGTGAAATTCCAATTGGGGTTTTGAATTTAGTATTATAGGCCCAAAGTGCATCATCTAATATCAAACTCTAATCCTTTCAATTTGGGTTGAAATTTGTTTCTATAATTTTTTTAATTTCTCTATTTAACAAGTAATCCATTACATTTTTTGGGTTATAGTGTACGGATACCCTATGATAAACTCTATATTTATTCAAAAAATATTCCTATTTCTGATTAAAAAAATTGGTACCTTTAGTAAAAATTAAAAACATTGTTAATACAGATCTAGAAAATAGATTTCCTTTCATAAACATGAATATATATTTGGAATCATCAAATATAGTAGGAATATCCTCAACCAACCGGAAACAAAATAAACAACAAGAAAATTTATAAATAACTAAAATAACTCAGAAAAGGTCTAATGGAATCCATCCCCCATATATCAAAGACATCACAAATCAAAAAAAAATGTTGTGGTGTCTCATTTATTTTTGAAATTTCTCCATTAAATTTGAAACATTTACATAATAAAAAAATAGAAATCATCTTTGAAAAAGGTGGCATAATACAATCAAGAACCAAGAACTTTTCTTGTTAGTATTTAGGGTCCAAAGTGAATTTTATAACATAAAGTATGAAAAAAATGTAGTACTAATTGAAATTCAAAATTCAAAATGATTCTCTTAATCATTTGATCACTACCAATATAACTTATATAAAGATCTTCCCAAATATAACTATTTGAATCATTCACAAGTTTATAAATTTGATTTTTGGGAAAATATTAGGGACCTTCATAGATGGCCATATAATTTATCATATTAGAAAACAATGGAATTTCATATTTAAAAGAATACAACTCCTCATTAGGAAGTTTTTCATTAATTAGAGGACAAGTCAAAAGTTTTCCATTCAAAACTTTCTGAATCCTACTCAAATGATCTGAATCAAAGTTATCACTACCTTTATTATCTATTATTTTAACATCAAATTCCTATAACAAAAATATATATCTCAAAAATCATGGTTTTTCATCATGTTTATTTTTAAAAATTATGATTGCATAATGGTATGTAAAAACAATCACTTTAGATCCCAAAAGATAACATATAAATTTATATAAGGAAGATTTAATAATAAATAGTTATTTCTCAGTTGGTATGTAGTTTGATTAGTTCTAATCAAAAGTTCCTGAACAATAATCAATAACATGATATTTCTTTTCCAGCCTTTGTCTCATGACTAACAGTGGATAGAATTCAAATGTACCAGTCATGATTTCAAAGAGAATGTCCCATTTAGGTGGTTTAATAAGGGGTTAAACTATTAGTTTTTGTTTTATATCCATAAATTATTATTTATAACTTTTATCGAATTCAAATTGGGTTTTTTTTTGGAAATTTAAATAAAAAAAGTGCAAACACACTAAAATATTTTATAAATATCCTATAAAAACCAACATAACTGGGGAATGATCTCACATATCTGACTTATTTTGGATATAAAAATGAAGAAATGAACACAACATTTAATTGACGAACTTTAATTTTATATATTAACTAACATAACCAAGATAAATCCCCTTATATACCATGAAATGTAATTTTTCCTAATTGAGTAAAAGATTAATATCAATATATGTCTCAAAAAATGATTCAAAATTTTCAACAAAAAAAAATGTTGAGCCATAAATATTTAATGCGTCTATAAATACATCCATGTAGGTTTCTATAAATTCATAATTAATTCTCTTTATACACCTTTTAAAATTTTTATGGGCACTAAATATACCATAGGGAATTCTCCTATAAGAAATGGTTCTAAAGGGACATTTAAAAGTGATTTTCTCTTATACCTATAGTGTAATAAAAATTTAGAAATAACCAAATATTCCTTCATGAAAACAGTTTGTTTTTTCAGCTAACCATTAAAGGACTTGATCAATAAATAAAAATTAGAAGTTGTATTTCTAATTCAAAAAATTGAGTTTCCTATAATCAATGCACATTCTCCATTTATTTGGAAGACTAACTTGGATAAGCACACTAAATTCATTCATTGATATTATAAACCCCCATTATTTGGGAAAACATGGATAGAGCTCACTTGTTGATTGTCAAACATAGGAAAAATATTTCTAGTAACCAAAATGGTGGTGAATTTTTAATTAACAACCTCTACAAGTGTTAGGTTGAATATTCATTAAAATAAACTCATAGGTTTAATATTTTCCTTCAAAAAAATTATATTCATGGAAAATAAGGGACTAATTATAGATAAACTATATATATTCTATCAAATGAATTTATTTTTTTGTTTTAAAGAATAATAATAATCAGTCTTCTTCATATCTTTGTACCTCTTTTTAAATGATGATAGGGAATTTTTTATTCTCACCTAAGAACGAATATTTGAGGTTCACGTGTATTGGTTTCAATTATAACATGGGTATTATATTTTAATTGGTAAAATATGGCATATGTGACTCAATGAAATCAATTTAATCTACTAGTTTAGTCACCAAAACAACATATTTTATATCAAAGTTGTAATGATCATGTTTTTGACTGCACTACTCATAGGTTTAGTGGTTCAATGAAATTTCAGAATTGAAAGGAAACTCAAGCTATAAATAAATTTTATCACTTTCTAGGTTATGAATATATGTTTCATATGAAATTTCCTTATTTTATAGATTTTGATTGATTTTCTAGATATCAACTTCCGAATTATAAGCAACTTTTTTAAAATTACTTTTAGAATTTCCAAAATTATATAGTTCCCACTCTTAAATTTAAATAAAATATAAATAAATCTTCTCCTAAGGGTATGAATGACCCTTCATTATGTGTTTCATGGACTAAAAATATTTAAGTGAACAACCACTCCCCCAAATTCAAATGAATGTGTTACACTGGGATCATTAATAATTGCTTTAGTAGTTATCAAAAAGGTTATCCCTATAATTAGAGGTTCATGGGTACTGAACCGATCAAGTTCCATATCTAAGGAATAAATATCGGCAAAAAAATTTATTTCTCACACATAAAATTGAAAATAATATATAACTCCATTACATTTTGTGGAACTTTAATTAGAGATTATAATGATAATTCCAGAGTGTTTCAGCTCTCCAACCTGTAAATATGAGAAAACATAATCGCCATAATATTGATAAAATCTCTAAAATATCCCTAATAGTGTAGGTAATGTTAATGGTTTATAGGTCTTTACATTTGATAGTAGAAATTATGTTCAATCATTGATAAAACATTAATTCCTAAATTAAAATTTTCACCTCATTGAATTTACTCTTGTGGGTACACATCTCTTTGGAAAACTTTTCATATCTTGGAATTTGTTTCATCATATTAAGTTAGGGTATGATAACTTTAACTCTATTAAAATTTTACAATACTTCCTTATCCACCTCTTCTTTGGCGCATTTATTCACCATTGGCTCACTATTAGAAAAAGTTAGTGGTTTTTTGAATAGCTATGGACTATTTTATGCCATATTTGAGCAACATAAGGACTAGATATCCTCTTTCAATCATTCTAGGTTCTTTCAATCAAAGTTACTTATTTTGAATTTATTTTTTCATTAAAATACACTTCATAATTTTAATTATTTTATCTAGTGGGGGGATTCACTTTAAAAGTGACTTCACCAAAATGAAGTTGTCTGAAACTCTCTTGATCATTTTATTTTAATGTATAGTTTTAAATTATTAATTTTAGGTTTATTCAATTTAATACCACTCCTAAGTTATATATCCCTCATATTTTATTTCCCTTTACACTAATATTCACTTGGGTTAGTTTTGGTAAGCCTCCACTCATTGATTTCTCATGATACTAATAACATTGGCTAGTTGTCCTATTTAGTAATCAAGGTATTTATCAAATTTTATTATTATTATTGAATCATTGATTCATGTTGTTACCAAAATTCTTCTTCAATATTACCCTTTGAATTTTCAGTGGGTTAAATAGGCTGAAGATTCTTCCAAAATGAGAATTTTTTTACTCAATGAAATATCTTGGTTAATAATTACTTGTTTTTCCTTTGAAAAATATTTTTTTAGTTGTGGAAATATTTCCCTAGAGTGGTTATTCATGCCCTGATTAAAATTTTTATTTGATTTAAATGGTATTTTTGGTTTGACTGAATGGGATTTAGAGGAGAAACATCATTTCAATTTCCAAATATTATTTCATCGATGGTTATTGGTCATTAAAATGTTCATTATAATCAAAACTTTCTACAATGGAATTGCATCTTAATGGTTTTTTCTGGTTTGATTTTGGTTTGTGGGGTGTTTGAAAACATCATCGATGTCAACCTAAAGTGGTTAAATCACTATTTTGACTCAAAATCTTATTTATCCAGACTAGTAGTGGGGACGTCTTAGAAATATTTCACATAAAGGACATATATTCCAAATTTTTTGTAATTTTGAGCCATGTTGGAAATTAAATCCCCAACAATAGATTCTATTTTTTAAACTAAATATTCAATTTTATTACCATCAATATGGATCTTATTAGTAAGACAAAATCATTTATAAAAATATTTAATCAATAGTTGGTCGCAAATTTGATAACAAGGACAACAAAAACAAATTATCTGGAATCATTCCCAATATTATTGAAATATTTTACCATTAGTATTCCTAATTCTAAAAATATATTTTTGAATGGTTTTAATTCTTGAAGAATGTTAATAAATTCAATAAAATGATTCTTTAATGCATTATAATCTCTAATTAAACATGAATGTGAATATAAATACCATTCTGTGCCTACTCTTTCTAAATAAAATTGAAATGAAACAAATTTTATTTGATTTTCATCAATTAATTGGGGTTTGAGGTTAATATAGAGATAAATAAAATTTTGAATGTTTTTTGTGAATATTCTCTAAGAAATCCATTAATTTTTGGAATTTGATAAATAATATCATAATTAATTTCAAACCCAACAGTTGAATCATGCTATTCTGTAAGGTTTTTCTCATTTTTATCATAGGGTGAAACAAATTTTTTAAAGGTTATGTCTTCATCCATTTGAATTTTAGGTTTCACTAAGTTCCTTTTATTTGTGTTAGTATAATATTAACAACTAGGTATATGGGGGGTTTCTAACACCTCCATCCTTTGAGTGATAAGTTCTAATGATTTCAAAATCCATTGGTAACAAGTTAGGGTTATAATTTCAATTCATGATTTTTTTATAAAAAATCAACTAATGTTACCTCTTATAAAACAAACCATTTAATGTGAGGTTTTTTTCATGAAACCAAAAAAAAATCTCTCTAAAAGTAATTTAATATATTATTCCTTGAATTTTATCACAAGGAGGTTGTAATTTTAGATAAAAAACTAACACTTTTACATTGTTTTCTAAAAAAGAAAAATTTGATAATTTAATAAGTAGTTTATAATAAAAAATAAATAGAAAATATAATGAAATAAAATTAAATATTAAAATATATATGTGGATGAAAATTATATTGGTCTGAAATAATAATTTTAGAAGTAGTTTTAAGAAATAATAGACTATCTATACAACCCTCACCCCCTGGATTGATATTATTTTCCAATTAAATTTCTCAATTATCATAAAAATACCTCTATATTAACACCCTAGTTTTAATTCACATCATATTAAGTCCCGAATATGATTTTTTCCAACTTATATAAGTGATTCAATTACATGAAGTAATTCAATAAATCAAACCTAATATAAATCACTATCCTCAATGTTAATACCACAAAAATAAAATTTTAAAAGTGAAATCAATTATTTTACTCCATAGATTATAATACCATCCAAAAAATTTATGAAAATGTATTCAATAAATAAATTAAAAAATTTAATTAAAAAATTTTAGTTCAAGATAAATTCAAATGAGATTACACATGATTATTGAAACTCTGGTGAGAGTGTCCTTCGGTTGTTGATTTCCACAACCACCTGGTTCTTAGCCCCACATCACTAGATCAGATCTATTCTTACTTATTCCTTACTTTCCAAAATTCATGAATATAATATTTCATAAAATATTGGGCTTAGACTGCTCCTTTCTCTATCTTAACAACAATTTTTAAAATATGTGGAGAAGTAAATATAAAGAAGAGAGGTGGAAAAGATTTTTTACAATTTTTATCCATCTAATGTTCACTCGATTTCATCTCTCCACTCAACTGAATCTTGAAAAGAGTTGTTTTTAAGGGTTTTTTGGAATCCTATTTTATGTCTACAAAAAAATTAAATTAATGTATAAATTTTTAATAATATTTATGCCAAAATTAATATATCTATCACTTTAAACTGAAGAGATGCTTCAACTTTCTCTAAATTTACATGTGAAATGGATACCTTGATGATAAAATTTATCCGTGAAATTTAACGTAAATTTTTTTCTTTAATCCTCCTTCTATATCCAATTGTAATAACATAATTTTTTCATTTATCCTAATATATACCTAATTTAATGAGGAGCAGTCCATCCTATTGGGAAAAAATATTTTATACATTTATTGATTTATTTGGGCCCCATTAAATTATAATTATCATTGGGAATTGTTGGAGAAGATGAATTCCATGAATAAAGAAACCATAAAAATAAACTCCTCAATTTGGATCGATATTTAAGAAGTTGTTCTTGAAATAAAAAATTGATTGTAAATAGTTAAATTTCAAAAATTAAGTAATTTTCACTTTAATCTCAAAACATTTCTAAAATTAAAAAAAATAATGTAACTCAACTCAATTTGTTAAATCAGTGTGGATTAAATATTTTAAATACACATGAAAAATAATGGAAATATTATCTCTATCACATACCCACAATGGTATGTATATATCTATAATTTAATGCACCCAAGGATCCTAATGAGCTATGTTTTCTCAAAACATTAAATTAAACCATGCCTAAAATTTTATAAAACATTTCTATAATTGAATAATTTCTAATAACATTATTGAAAATTAATTTTATAGTTAAAACTGTTTTTGAAGAATTCCGTCAAACACGTTTTGAGGATAAAACTATTTTTATTAAAAAAAATCTTTTCCAAACACCTTTCCAGGAAAAATGGGCTTACATACCAAGTAGACCTCATAGATATCAAATAAATTTTTTTCATAATACAAACCAAAGGAAAAAAATAATTATAATGAGTTATATGATAAATAAAAATTATATTGAGACACCAGCCTTTCCAATAGAGGAAATATTGTTTCTTTTTAAAATTGTGATGGAAAATAAAGAGATCAGATTCTAAAAAGATTAGATCTATAAGATAAAAAAGTAATTTTCTATAAAAACTTCTAGATTATTAAATAATAAACAATTAGGGTTCTAAAAAATCAAGGGAAGATATATTGTTTGAAGATCTATTAATAGTATGAGAAAACTGGTTGAAATTGGTTATACATCAATGATAGTTTCCAATAATGGCGAAGAATCACTAAGATACCAAGATAAAAATTCCTAAAGAATCAAGGCATGGATGTGTAAATATAAAAAGGTATTATAAGGATATTATAGGTTAAAATGAGCAAGGGTATCAAGGTAATTTTCTAATTTTAAGAAACCCATAATGGTAACATAGTTAGGTTGATTGGTTAGAAAAACTGTGAACCAACCTTGTGTTCCCTACTATACCTTGAAAATAAAACTATGTGGTTACTTAGGATGATCCAAATAGGTATAAAATCACGAGAAAGAATTTAAACCTCCTCTAGACTCAAACACTTTCATTTTTATGGTTTTACTGGTGACTCATATAATTATAAAAACTATGATCAAACTCTACAAAAGTCCATTAGAGTTAATAGAGTCGTACCAAATGGTTAATTTATGGTTACTAATATTTTTTCGTAGACCGTGTGCCTAGATTTTTTCTCTAATAAAGACAAATTATTTATTCCTCACTCTCTAAAAACATTAAAACCAAAAAATATATAAATAAGGACCAAAAATGGATATACCTATGAAAAAAGGGCATCACATTCACTCTATTTTTGTGTGAGTAGTACCTCAGTGTGGTGGGATGCATTAGTGAAATTATTAAACTAATTTCCTTAAAACCAATAATTGGATGACATAAAGTCATTACACTATGATTTATTCAAAAAAAAATACATTTAATTCCTATATTTTCTAGCCTTATGTTGTTTTTATAAATTCTTATATCTTGATATCATATTAGGTATCATATGCCTCTATCAAGGTATATGATATGATTATGATATGGGGTCATTTTTACCAATATTTATTCTACATGGTCTTAGTTGGTTTTAAATAAAATGGTATCTTAATATATGAAATTATAAATGCTTTATGATCATTTGAGAATTTCAATTTAATAAAATCCTAATGGGAATGAATTATATATAACTCCTTTTGGTTTCCATGTGATTGAAGATGGCCCATAACCAACTTAATTAAATGAAGGGGGTCTATATAAAATGTAGAGACCCTCCTATTGGGTGTGTGTGATAATAAAAATATGACTTTGAAACTATCTTTATCCCATTTCTCTATTTATTATCAAGGTGAAGGTGTTATAACCCCATTATAGTTCAAGGGAACTCTTTTTTTTAATCAACTTTATATTTAATTATTTTCAGGAATAACATGTATATCATAATATATGAGATTCATATCATATTGAGTGATATAGAGTGGCTTAATATTAGTTATTAGATTTCTAGATTGTTATTCTATGTGAGGAATTATAATATGGCATAATGTGTATAGTTTCTTATAGTGTATGACTAGTTTTAATAATATTTTATAATAAATTGAAATAGTGTTGTTTTGTTATGTGTTAGAATATATAATATGATATATAAAATTATATGACTAAAACAAAGGTATCATGAAAATTTATTGTGAATTCATTGTTACAATATTTCATACACCTTTAATGAAAGTTAGATAAAATGTAACATATTCCCCATACTTGATAAATTACTTATATGTAATATATTACCCAATATATAAGGATTTTTCATTTTTGTGATAGATACTCTTACATATGGGATCCTCTTATCAATGGTTTTGATGTTTATAGATATCTTAATATTACATTTTCTATCATTGAAGTGGATCCTTTATTTCTTATCAACTCTTTAAAAATATGATTACCACTCTTTGTTAAATTGTTAATTACATTCATATGAGCAAGGGGTCCATCCATCATGCCTACCTGATACACACATGGAGTAAATGGGTTAAATTTGTAGATTTATTGGCTTCAATGTATCATCCTAAATCATAGAATGAATTTTTATAGTTTGGGTTCTCTTACCCTTGATTGTGTGAATATTTTTCATGCATATTCTCTTGGTCATCATTACATTAGACCCCTCAGATGCCCAGAAACAATTTTCCTTTGGGACCTTTTAATAAAATTTCATACATTGGATGGGTTACTATAGAAATAAGTTTTTCCCTCTTCCAAATAAATAAAACATATGGGTACTCAATGATTGAACCATGTCGTATGATTTATAATCTTTATATAAATTGTAAAATAACATTGAATTCAAAATTAAAGAAAATTAGTAGTTTGACTAAAAATACATATATTTTAAAAAAGATTTTTTAAATGGTTAGTGTTAGGAATTATAATAATATATTTAAATTCATAAATTAAATATGAAATGTTGACATATATATATCATCTATGGAAAATAAATAAATTTTTTATTTATTTGTTTACTCCTTTAAAATGATCATTTATATATAAATTTTTTATATAATACTAATATCATGTATGGATTAATATAAAAGTCATGTTTATAGTTATAAATTGTTAATTATGTATAGTGGAACAAAACATGAGACAATAAAGATTGTATGAGATGTTATAGTTTCTACATTTAATATTTATAATATGTTTATTAAATTGGTGAACTTTTTTTCATGAATTATAATTAAGATATAAAGTGTCTATATTTAAATTATAAGTGTGATTTATAAAGTGCTTATAAATAAAAAAATTACTCCAAATATAAAAAGTGTAGTAATTTAATATTTTGAATTGGTTACAAATATTCATTTTAATTATTCATATTAAAGTATTTATTTGAAGAAATTATTTAATCTCGATCAAAAGGTGTTTTGATGGTTTATTTAACCATTGATTAAAAAATAATTAATGTGAGATATTTGGATTGTGTAAATTGTAGATATAAAAGAATTTAAAGAAAATGTATATATTTATTGTATTATCATATATTTAATTTAAATATAATATAATGAATAATATTAAATAGCAAATATTTGTAAATGAATATAATTTTTTTTATATTAAAATTTATGGAATAGAAACATGGTTATCTATATTATAATGTGTTCAATTTTAGATTTATTTATGAATTATTTATAAAAAAATTCTTATATTTAAATATGTGAAATATTAATTTATTTAAATGTTATTTCCAAATTTATTCATAGAGGTGAACTTTTTATATTGTTAATATGTGTGTAATGTAGTTTCCAGTTGTTAAATTAATTCTAAGTTATCATACATACTTCAACGTAGTTTCATGCCACGTATGATAATGGATTTTGTATTCAACTTCCTTAAACACAGTTTATAATCAGTGTTGTTAGATTGAATTTTTTTTGTAAAATGTTAATCCATATTAGATATTAGAGTTATGATGAATAGGAATTCATCATGAGTAAAGTATCCATGGGTAGAGAAACATAGGGTCAGACATCCCGCTATATTGGAGGCTAATTCCAACTTCTAAAAATGTGGTTGTTGACTATCTATGGTGAATCTATTACACTTTTGGGGTTACTAATTTAATATAATTATGAATCTATAAAATGAAAATTTTGTGTTCCTTGATCATTGGATGATTTTAAATAATATAATATATGATTGTAATATTTTTTTCTGAGTAGAAGGCTTGTGAGGGGGGGTGAATTGAGCTTCCAATATAAAAAAATCTATTTGAAAATGTACCAATTTAAAAAAACTCAGATTAAAATGATAACTAATAATGAAATCTGATATGTATATAAGACTTGATACTTTATAATATTTTCTCAAAGGGGTGATCAATAATTTGTCAAAATAATAGAAATTACATTGACATTTAAAATATTATACCCAAAATAAACAACATATATATATATCACTTAAAAATACTAAATATTAATGTTTTTTAAAACATAGTTTTATTAATTATTAGTGAAAATAAAAGGATTATAAAACAATATTCAAGTGAATTCAATTTACAATGTGAAATAAAATAATGATAAAAACACTTCTAAATTAAAAAAAATTGGTCATCTCTAAGATGGATCGTATTCCACTCCACATAAAAGTAATTCATTTCCAATCACAATTTTTTAATACTCATATATATATCTACAAACATAGTTGGGTTTTATGATCCCCAAAATGGATCGGTTCACATGAGCAGAACTACATGTAAGTAAATCTAAGATAGACAACCAATCTTCTCTAAATATAAATAGGATAAATAATATAAGTAAATAAATAGATAGATTATTTGAGTTCCCTTTTATAAATAGTAGTAAATTGGGATAACTAATTTTCATTAATGTAAAATTAAAAATTAAAATATTAAATAAATAGATAGTAGAGAGATTGTGAGAATCTCTTCGAATCTCAATATTTGATCATTTTCAATTGATTAATAATGTTATTTTCTCCCTAAATGGTTTTATAAGGAGTTTGAGAGTAATATTAACAGTTTCCCAACCATATTTCCAATTCTAAAATGATATATAGAATAAAGTATGGTTTTTAGTGCAAGAGAATGTAAGAATATAGATCAAAATAGAATAGCTGAGAGTATGCACATGTAAGGATTTATTTATTTTTTATTATTTTCGTCTCAAAGTATCTATTATAAGTAACAATTCTCAAATATAAATGTCTAAAATGGTTGAATATATCTAACTAAATGAAAGAAAAATATTTTTCTTTGAGTTATGTATTTATACATGATCAATCAATTTTGTGTCTTTTTTCTTCTAGTTAGTGAATACTCCATTCATGAGGTAGATTTAACCTTACATTTATTATATTTACCTTTAAATGTATCATAATTTTTGATAAAAATGGTCATATAAATTATTACATAGCCACAGTAGATAAAATGGCTTCATGTGGTCAGTGGAAAAGTTAAAACAATTATTACTTAGTATGTTAAAGTCAATTGAAATACTCATGTCATGAATCAACTATGGTAATTTTCTTATATGATTAGTAGAAATTTTTTGTTTAGTAACTTGAATATATCATGAATTTAATATAGTATTTAGATAAATTTATTCATTCTCTTCATATGATCAATCTTCCATAGTCACATGACATCTATGAGGGTACCCTTACGTAGCTTATTGAATCACCCTTACGTCGCTTCAGAGTTTATGATATGCCCCTAGTGTAGGATTTTAAATAAATATAGGTAACCATATGAGACTCTTTATAATTTATATGACCTTTATGTAGCTTCACTTACATTTTAATGGCCCTTGTGCAGGTCTATAACATGGTCTCTTGTCTGAAGTGTGTGGTCGATCACTTGTTTGTAATGTCAATTGAGTTTGAAACTTTTTCCATGCGATATCTTGTATATAACATGTGTTTGATCTATCGCAATCCATGGTTGATCAAAAACATATAATTTTTTTCTATAACAAATTGATTACTAGCATGAAACACAAAATTCATTAGAACAACAATAAACCTAATTTTAGGTCATTAAAATAAGGAAATGTTATACTAAGCATAAATTCTCTCCCTTTTTGATAATGAAAATCCTGGTATGTAAATTTTAAACCTAAAAATAAATTACAAAAATAAAAAAATCATTTTAAGATAAATATAATTTATTAACAACAAAAACTTCATTAAAATTAATATTCTTATCATTTTTATCCCTCTTTTGTGATTATAAAAAGGATATAAAAATTATTAATGGAAGAAATAATATATTTTGAAATGAATTTCTGAAACATGAAAGAAATAATGAGTTAAGAAAATAAAAAATATTGAATAGATAAATCATTCAATATAAAAGTGAGAATATATGGATTGAAAATGGTCATTATATTAAAAAAATAAAAATTTACCAATTAGGAAACTAAATAAGAATAAGAGTTATTTCCTCTATTGAATTTTTTTTATTATAAAGGTAGACTTGTAGGATTTTTCTAATAAGAGGATTCTTGAATGATAATTACTTTATTCATATGTCTAATATTATAAATAACCTAAGCATGTACGAATCCAAAATGTGGTACAAAATAGAAGTTGATTCATGAACTAAAGAGTAAAATGGTGGAACAAGTGAAGGTAAAGGAAATATTATAGGCACTACCAAAGTAATATGAGAACCATATAAACATGGCTCCATAAACAAAGTGAAGTCTTTTAAATCTCAATAAATATGATCTATAAGTTCTAAAAATAAAAATTTCTCCTTTATAAAGAGGTATAATTTTTCTAAAAACTTGATTTGATTTACCAATGTTTTAAAATCTCTTGTGATGAAAGGCATCTTGTGTCCACTATATATGAAACTAAACAATGACCATAAGTTGTTCATTATAATTATATTACTTTGTTAATATTTAATGGCCTTATTAATAGTATTTATGTCCTTTTCAACCTGATTTTTATTATTTCTAACTAAATCATAATTCAATTTATAATGAGTTATAAAATCTAAGAAAGTAAATTAATTGATTCCTAAGGAACAATACAAAACAACATTCATCACCTATCTAAATATTTTTCTAATTAAAATCTCATCAATGAGAGTAGAAAAATAATTATTATAATTAGTATTATAATAAAAACACAATAAATCTATGACTTTTCTTTTCCATATCACTGATATTTTTAAACATTATCATTTGAATGTATTTTTAAATTGCAGAAATCACTATAGATAGGCCTTCCGCTTTTGTAGAATTAAATATAGTTCAAAATATAGAATCAAATGCTTCATAATATTCTATATATTTCCCTTAAAATAATTTATAATATCATAGGTAATATAGGATCGTAAGAGGAGCTAAAGATTCAATTTTTGGAGGTGAGGGAGAAACCCATTGATGGGGTGACTGTTCAATAACCATGTCAACCACTTCTTAAGGGTGCATTGAATATCTGGAAAAAATGAATTAAACTATGATCTAGAATAAATATTTATATTATATTATTTCTCAACATCTCTAATTGGTCTTAATTCTAAATGTGTAGTAGGATTCACAAGAGTTGGCCTAAATATCTCATATAACATGTATTCAATTGTTTGGTCCAAAAAATATATTTCAAGTATTTCAAATCTAGAATACGGTTCTTTAATATTTTCCGAAATATCAATATGATCCACTATGTATCCTTAAACAACTTTATATGAAACAAGATTAACAAATCCAATAGGATTTGGATGACTACATCCACCCTCAACACTACAATCCCTAGATTGAAAATATTATATACTGATAACAGATCCTGGTGAATTATCCCCTATAGATATAGATGTATAAAAGATAGGTGAATATCCCCCTTTCTCATGAATATGTTTTGTAATCACCAACTCTTCACTTTCATCTATATCCTTAGACATGGTGATTAATTACTAATTATATTCATTCATAATAGATTAAAAATGGTTTTTTCTGTAAGATTGGTCACTAACAGCATAATCTCTTCAACATTAAGATCATAATCTTCTTCTAGTAGAGGTGAAGATTCAGAAACCTTTAGAGTACCATAGGAAACAATTTTCGGTCCATGACTTAGTCTAATTAAATTATTAAAATAGGGACACCTCTCATCCTCAAAATCAATCATAGATTTTTTTTATTCAAATTATCAAATTCCTTTTATTTGATTCATTAAAATATTCTTCAATATGAACAGCCATTGAATCCTCATAAAAATAATCAACTGCCTCATACAGTTCAAGACCTCAGTTATCCTTTCCCTTTGATCATAAGGGTTTATTAAAAATATTTAATTTTTCATAAAACTTATCACTATTAGCCACTCATATTAGTGTCCGTGGGATCCAGTTAACAAAAATTTTCTTATAGGTATTTTTATTTAATCACATCCCACCAAATAATATAGCATTTTATTCTCCCTTAAGAACAAAACCCTTGAACTCAAGAAAGGATTATTTCAATTTAAAGTAAGGTAGAGAGTTAAACCAATGAGAGGGCTGATAAATATTTTTTGTGTGCCTTAATCAAGAATCTGTTCTAGTGGATCCATGAACCATTCATCCTAATATATATAAATAAAAGATATTGGTGCTTTAAAATGAGTAAATATTCTTTTATTTGGAAGATCATGTGTTGTATAATATTACCCAACTACTTCCATTTCCTGTCTGATTATTTGGAAATTGGTCTCCTTAAGATTTCATTCATAGTCATCTCATTTTTTCTTAAACTCAAATTTATAAAGACCAATGGGATGGTAGTTTTAGAATTCCTTGAAATCAACTTCAAGTGTAAAATTTAGAAACATTACCCACAGCATTGAAAAAAACATTATATCTTCTCCATTCAATAGTGTTCAGATGAAATCACTATTTTCATCATCTTTGAGCTCAGCATTAATATCAAATAATTTTTCAAATCCTATTTTAAATTTTCATCCATGTTTACTAAGTAATTTATTACATCATAGGTTATGTATATCTTTTCAAATTACTAATTTATTAATTTCAACCATTAAAAAACAACTTCTATTTTTTTCATCGCCGACTAATTTGAGAGATGAGACTTTTTTAATCTGATAGACATATTGTAACCTTTCGTAGTATTATTTCAAAAAATTTGTGCCTTAGAAGGATTGAAATACCATGGTCACTTCTTACACATATCTCCATAGAGGTTTGAGAGGCTCGGGCTTCCAATGTATTTAGAGGATTAGAGGGTTATATATGGGAAATGTAGAAAAGAGTCACTAGGGATTTATTTTGAAGATAATGAAATTTAAATTATAATTCATGATATTGTAAAAAATTTAGGTATTTAAATATTAAAATATATGGAATGAAATATGTATATATATATTTAACTAAACTGCATAGACAGACACAGTTACATGACCAACCATATTGTTTTCTTATACAGTAGCTTGAGGGATCCACTGAAATTTAACCTTACACATAGATTATCACAAGGTTAATTAAGATATTTATAGTTGATTACATTTCCACATAACCAGACCAATAAAATCTTGAAAGTTCATGGTATCTTGAACTACCACATGACCAACCTTACTGTAACATATAACCTTCCAAAATGGAAAACTACCTGACTGAGCTTAAAAAACAAAATAAAGAATAAAGAATAATTAATAATACTTAACTCATGTAAGATATATATTAGTCTCTCTATAATCAAAGGATTTTTAAAACAATCATCAATATGTTGTTTCATAATAATTAACTCAAGAGTGATAACCCCTTTCTGAAAATGATCTCTCAAAAATTTCTCATATCAATATGTTTCTTCCTAGAGTAAGACATAGTATTTATAAAGATAAACCTATAACTAATATTATCATATTTTATATGGACATGTCACAGCTTATATATATATGAAAATAATATTTGATTCATATATAGAGTATATACACTAAAACTCCATAAATCCATGTATTTAGCTTCAGTAGTAAATAGTGCAACTGAATTCTAATTTTTACTACACCATGATACTAGAGACTTTCCCAGATAGTTACAAGTTATATAGGTTCCCTTTATATATAAATTAAAACCATAAAAATTAGTATCAAAGTAACTAACTAATTCAAATTCATGGCCTCTAGAGAAAAATAATCAAAAAAAAGTTGTATTCTTGAGAAATTAAAATATTCATTTAATAGAATTATATTTCTTACCCTAGGGTTTTCTTAAAAACATAAACACATACACACACTAAACATAATATAAAGACCACTATTATTTAATTATATTAAACTCCCAATCACACCTATATAATTATCAGGTTCAATAAGTTTCTCAGATTCATCTAAATCTTATTTATAGATAGTTCTCATTAAATTATCACTTCCTTTAGTGATTTTTAAGATAAAAAAATTGAAAAGATATATTTTGTATTTACATAGATTTAAAATAACTCTATCTTTTTTTTAAAAAAATATATAAATAAATAAATAATTTTAACTCTCCCATTGAACACATTTAAATTCTTTTGCATAAGATTATAAAACTCAATACATAAAAAGTTTTTTAAAAAAACAAAGATAATAACATCAATATATATTTTTAAAAAAAACATTATTTTCAATCCTTTTTAAAAATATTTTATGATCACATTTACCATTAGAAAATCCATTTGAAATCAAGAAAGATATGATATTATCATTCCAAGATTTAAGTGATTATTTTAATCCATAATGATCTTTTTAATTTTTAAAAACATGTTTTTGAAAATGATGGTTTAAAAATCTAGGGGTTATTCAAAAAAAATCCTCACTTATATAACCATTTGATAATAGAATTTTATTTAAGAGGATCATAACATACTAATATTATATTCAATGGGTCTGTTCAATTTATAAATTGTTATAGACAATTTTGGAGTTTGTTTTTCAATTTCCAATATGTTTTCTCATTTAATAGATTGTATATTTTCTATTACTCAATAGAAAGACAATTTTTATTATATTCTTGAGGTATTGAAATATTCATTTAACAGAATTTAAATTTCTTTACCTAGGGGTTTCTTAAAAACATAAACACATACACACACTAAACCAAATATAAAGACAACTAGTTTTTAATTATATTAAATGCCTGATCATACCTATATCATTATCTTGTTCAATAGGTTTCCAAGATTCATCCAAATATAATTTATAGTTAGTTCTCATTCAATTATCATTTCCTTTATTACTTTCTAAGATAAAAAATTTTAAAAGATATATTGTGAATTTACATAGATTTTAAATAACTCTATATTTGTTTTAAAAAAAATATATAAACAAAGAAATAATTTTAACTCTCCCATTGAACACAACAAAAATTTTGTTTGCATAAGATTAAAAAATTTAACAAATTAAACGTTTTTAGACAAAACCAAGATAATAACATCAATATATATTTTTAAAACAAAAACAATATTTTCAATCTTATTTAAAAATATATTTGGATCATCTATACCATTTGAAAATCCATTTAAAATCAAGAAAGATATGATCTTCTCATTCCATGATTTAAGATCATATTTTAAACCATAATGATCTTTTGAATGTTTAAAAACATGTTTTGATAACTGATGGTTTGAAAATCTAGGGGTTATGAAATAAAATAATCCTCACTTATATACCATTTAATAATATAATTATATTAAAGAGGATCATAACTTACTAATATCCTATTCAATGTGTGTGTTCAATTTATAAATTGTTATAGACCATTTTTGGTTGTGTGTTTTTCAATTTAAATATGTATTATCATTTAATAGTTTGGATATTTTCTATTACTCAATAGAAAGACCAATATTATCGTTAGCTGATAAAGCATGAAATTTGTCCAAATTCGTGTATTTAACTTCTTATTAATTTATTGTATCTTCATGTATAGAGTATTTATAAAATAATTTTTCATTAGGTATTTCATATTTCTCTTGAAATTGTTTTTTAGATAATGTAGAATTAATATCTATTACCTCTTATATAGTGATCATAAAACATAAATTAGAATATTAACATGAATTATCCTTATATTTTTATAAGTCACTATAATATTTTTCTAAGTCACTATAATATTTCTCTGATGCACTCCAAGTTTCCTTAAAAATTTTGTTGGGTTTCTTTTCTACATCATAATATTTATTTTTTTTGCTTTATCTTTAGGGATTCATACTTTATACTATCATTTATCTTACACTCATAGCATGTAACTTCTCCATTTAGCTATCATTTTTCTAGTTTCCCTTTTTAACATACTTACCTTTATAGTTTTATTTTCATAAAACCATTTTATTATTTTATAAATTATTAAATATATTAGCCAGATGAGCCCTATGATTCACTTTTAGAATCTATTTCACTTCCACTTAAATAATTCTTGATTACTTAATTTGATTTAGACTCAAATATTTTGAATGAAATAGTTTTCTTTTTTGGTACAACATCATCATTGTCTACTTTATGTTATTATTCAAACATAATTAGTTTTAAATTTAGATTTTTTTTATTTATATTTAATAATGTCAGATGATTCTCTAATGGGTATAAAATCTAGTGATTCAGGTTTGACATATAAGACTTTTGAATATTCTTTCAAATATTTCGGAATCCTAGCACTAAGTTAGCATGGAGTTTCAAGGCCAAGATAGCCATGTAGTTTTGATAATATAAATAATAAATATATTTTATCACAAGTGAGTTTTTCTCTGGAGATTTGGGATAACACCCTATTAGAGTCATGGATTTGATTTTTGAGACTACAGTTGAATTTAGAATTTTTTGTTTACCCTAGGTGCAACCTAAACATTATCGGTATGAGGTTTCCGATTAGAGGTGAGAAAGCGATGGGGAGTTGAGTGAAAGATTTTTTTTAAGAAAAATTAAAATAGTAACTCTCTCCCCCACCCATTTTATGTGAATGCAGGTGGATCTGAAGCCCCTCTCCCCCTTTTGACCAACGGATGATTGATCTCTGATCTTGACGTCGATCACTGCAGAATCATGAAGATGCTACTTTTGTGCATTGTTTTGACCTTGAATCTTCTACATTCTACCATTAGGTATGTTGTTTGATTTTTTAAGTCTTTTTACCCTTGTTTATGCATCATTTTAAGGTTGTAGAGGCCTTAAAAGTTTACTAGGTTCCCCTTTTGGGTAGATATGTGTGTTTCGCGGTCAATGAGGGTGATCTGGAAAGCTCGTAGGGTATTTTCAAGGTATAATACCATCTACACGATGTATAGACTAGAGGAACATGTTGTGTGTTCTTCCCATAATGGGAAGATAAGTTTTGGGGACTGCACATTGTGTACAGTGGGTTACATGTCGTGTATTATGGGTTACACACCATGTAGGGACCCCAAGTCGTGTAGCCTGAGGAAATTTACAAAGAAGCCATGTGAATGTACACAGACATGTATTAGTATGGGATAGAGTGCATAGAGACAAGGTTTCATACCTGGGCATGGCTCAGAGACACATCCAAGGGGTCATTTATCCTGGACACACCATGTACTAAGGGGTACATGTTGTGTGGTTAAGACGGCTGGTTGAGTCATGTGAAGGGATTACTTGGTCGGGTGTTCATGTGGGGTCACACGTCATGTGAGCCCCTTATATGTCATGAAGCCTTATCTTGGATGATTTTCTACCTTTCATATCTTCTTCTTCGAGGATCTAATTCAAGCCTATGAGTATCCAATCCTAAGCAGTTTTTCATAAAGAATCTGATGGGGACCGTGGTGTGGGCCTAGGAGATGTGAGGTGAGGAAATTATATGGATTTTATAGCTATGCGATGTTTGTACTAGTATTGGTTAGTGATCTCCCTTGGTTCATCCCTATAAAGGGTTTTTATGGTATTATTACCTCTGTATAGGAATATAATTCCCTCAATAGGGTGAGATTGGATAGAGTTATATCATCCCTCCAGAGAGGCCAGGGAGGAAGCCTCTATTATTTTGTTAAAGTTGTTGTATCAATATAGAGAGAATATGGCGAGATCATAGAGAATATAGTTTCCCTATATAGGGTTCATGGAATCATAGTGACCAACACTACATGGTAGGAGGTCCCCTATAAGTATGATAGCCAAGTAAGGTATGTGGTATCACCGAGAGTATGATCCCCTACATAGTGAGAAGTTTCAATAGGGTTGCATCATCATTGCTTATAAAATCCCCTACTCATCATACTTTTTTATGTAGGTTTTTTGGAATCATTAGGATTATTATACCCCACTACATGGATTATACCAGATGGGGTTTGTGGAATTGTCGTGACCAACAGTACTGGGGTGATAATCCTCTATTTGAGTTTTATGATCTCTAGGACGTCAGATTAAGTTGTGGTATCCCCCAATAGTTCCTGGGAGTGATCCTATCTCTGATAGAGATCTTTTTTATACTAAATTGGTTTGGTGGTATCCCCTAGAGGATCCTAGGAGTGATCCCTTACTCAAGAGGATTTGGTTTTCAGTTTTCCAAAATGGGTTCCAAGTGTCCCCTACTGGATCCTAGGAGGGATCCCCTTTCTGAGGTTTGAGAACTTGCACGGTTCTAGTAGGGTTTGTGACATCCCCCATCTGGTATGGGAACGATCCCCTATTTGAGTATCAAGATCCATTAAGTACTATCATGGTGTACTTTTTGGAAATATCTAACAAGCGATCTCTCTCAGATGTGTTCCCTTAGTGGTGGAAGTGTTTTGACATCAGCTTTGTGATACCCAATTGATTGGTATCTCTTGGAAATGCCATTGGGGATTTATGGGTTTTACCCAATGGGTAGTATCTCTCAGATTAGTTTCTTCTGGGATAACTAGGCTCGTAGAGTGTGTTCTCCTGGTCAAGTGTTTCTTTAGATCCTCGATTATGAACCTGTCGCGGACTATGAGGTAGGTACCTCATGAGACTCAGAGTCTAAGATTAGTATATCTATGTGTATTTATGTGTTTCCTTATGGTTTTGTCACATCATGAATGACAAAACATATGGTATGAACTAACTAGTCTTTTTTATCCAAGGATGGTCTTGAGACAGGGTTTCTCTCTTGTTTGGGTTCCCTCTGGCTGGGTTGACCAGACGATTGACTTAAGTTGATCCATATTATTTTGGGGGTTTTGGGGTGCCTAATGATTATAATTATACTCACACATACATGGGAATATCCCACATGTGTTGTGTCTTCTACAGAACATAGTTCTTTTGAAAAAGTCCTAGGAGGAGCCAAATCAAATAGATATTAGTGAACTAGACCAACCGAGATGTTTACCAGAGCTTAGCTGATGATATTTCCAATGGGTTAATTTGGTAGTGATCCCCTTTATATAATTAGGTTGGAAACACTTACAGTTTTGTTTGGGTGGGTGTGTAATTTTTTCTTTGGTACTTATTTTGTACTTTGGTTTGGTACAGATGTATGCATGAATTTTCATTTAAAATTATATATCTATTAATAGTTTCATGGAGGTGTAGGTGAGTGTGTGCGTACATGTAACTTGGGATAAGCCCTCCCCTGTGTGTGATATCCTACTCGATACTAGACACCATCCCTAGTCCTACGTAGGTGGGCTTGGGGAGTCGTGGCTAAATCTCCATTAGTTTGTGTCATGACAGAGTGGTATCAAAGTAGGTTCCACTTTAGGACCATAATTGTTTAAGCTTGGATTGGGTTTCATAGTGACTATTATAAGAGATGGTGTTCTAGAACTAACTATTTGTACATTTATTACATGAATATTTAATATATTTAAATATTAAACATCTTAATACATATTATTCATTGTTTTGCATGACTATAGTTTAATAATTTCTTGGAGAATTTGTCGCATTGAAATATTTATAGCGATTCCCCAGGATGATGAGAACCTTGAAGTGTTATAACTATATTCTTAAATATAGTTCTGCATTTTGATGACATACTATAATGGGACACATATTATTCATACCATCAGGTGCGAGTACTCGTAAGTAGATGAGACTTCTTCTCATGAAGTTCGCACTTGGTAATCTCTAAGAAGGGAGATTATGAGAAAATAGCCACCAGTAGGAATTCCACATGTTTTTGTGTCATCAGATATTCCTATCTACGAGCATGTGTAATTTTCCTTAGACTTTATGATTATCATTAATACGTTTCATGACTCGCACACATTTATTTAATGACGAAAACGGTTATGAAGACAGTTGGAGGGAAGTAGGTTACATTGGGTTCATCACGAATGACATGTTATAAATGGATAAGTCAAGGAAGGATTTTTACCTTCTATTTATGGAAGTTGATATCTTGGCTTTTTAATTGAAATAGAATAGTCGCACAAAATTCCATGGTCATGGTGTAACGATGACTTTATTTTCGGTAGTCAAAGAATAAAATATCTTGCATAAAGGTTGATGACAATATCATGAATCTTTCTTGATGAGATATTGAGACGATGAGATTATATTACATAGTGAGGATTCATATTTGGATGTCATTACTGTGACTTTAAGTTCTTTCTCTTGGATTCCTTGATCTGTTTCTAGATAGTACTCTTGGACTTTTGGAAAGTCTGCCTAACTCCAATGAGAAATAATCCTAGAGGGTCACACACTAAGTGTTTCTGGTAGTCTCAGTTAAATTCTATTTGAATTTAATTAATTGAATTAATATTATTCTCAATATAGTGGAATAATTTTATTTAAGTTAAAATGATCTCATAAATTAAATAAATATTTATTCATGGGATTGTGAATAAAAATAAGTTTATTTATTTTATTGAACATTTAATAAATATTTATTTACAATTTTGTAAATAAAATATTTACTTAAGAGAATAAATTATATATTTATTTATTTGAATGTTCAGGAAATAGAAGTGGAGTTCAAGAAGACCAAGGGAGGTCCAGTAGTAAAATAATTATTTGAAAGATGGTAAATAATTATTTAACCAGTTGGAACAAAAAATAATAATAATAACGTGGTTATAATAATGGGGAATGGATTTTTATTTATGATTCCTTTTTTTTAAATCTAGCACACCAAAAATAATGATGTGGTTATTGTTATAATGTTGCATGGGTTATCACTAAGGTTATGAATTTATTTTATTGTTGTTAAAAAATTAAATATTATAATCAAATTCCCATGTCGATAAATAGATAAGCACATCTAATATTCAATGTATAAAAAACCAGTGACGCAAGATCAATTCCAAGTCAGAAATTTTCTCTCGACTACTCTCCTCTCTCCCTCTCAATAATGAGAGGCGTTATTCAATATCAAAGAATAGGTGATCAAGATCGATCGAAGCAAAACATTTCATTCACTGCGCTAGCACTTGGAAAGTGAGTGATGTCAATCGAATACCGTTGGAGAATGTGTGGATCACCGCTATTGTAGTTATAGTTTGGATCCTTGAAAGAACAATGATACAATCCGAAAGGGTCATCTCAGATGATCGACATCATTAACGAAGAAAGTACTAAAGAACCGGGTATTTTATTTCTTTAGAAATTAAATATAAATTAATTATAAAGATGATGTAAATGATCCTCTCTAAAGGTTTAGGGACTCTTTATTATTTGTCTAAATCATTGATTGTATTCAATAGAGACTAGAGTTCATCGTTGTATTGATCCCAGAATATTCATTGATGATGGTAAAAATTAAAGTTGGATGTTGACCCATGAGCGCTTCTACTATGAATGGAACCTACAAGTGGTATCAGAGAGAGGTCGTCATAGTTTGTAACTATTTAAATAATTCATTGATGATTTATAGTTTAATAATTTAGTTTTTCAATTCAAGTTTAATTTTTATTGTAAATTGGATTTCAATAACTATTCTCCCTATTTTCATATATCAAATATTTCACAGAAAAGAATTAGTTTCGGATAAAAATTAAAATAGCGAACTCATCAGGAGGCACCGACAATTTTTCCTTGGTGAAACGAAAGTACACGCCATGTGTTTAGACTTACACAACATTTTCTCTTCCATACACATTGTGTAATCTAGAATACACTCCATGTAGTCATGTTCAGCGCATTGGGAGTAATTCATAAATTACTCAAGCCATGTGCATTTATTGCATGTGGTGTATTTAGTTATACACTGTGGCTAGACCGGGATAGATAAGCATGGGAATAATGGATTACACACTGTTTGGCCCCCTGTTCACTATATGTAGGCCATTCAGGTTAGTGGAAAAACTGTGTATACCAAACATAGCTAAGTTGACCAGTAACCATGTAACGCTAAGACAACACGGTGTGTAGCTCACTATACATGCCATGTACTCTGAAATTTCTGAATTATGTTTCACACGCCAACTCCCAATGCATGTACTTTGAGACAGACGATTAAGGTAGTACATGTCATGTAGTCAAAACTACACGTTGTGTACTTTACCAAAATTACACAACGTTAAAACTTAAATTTTTGTTTAATGTTCATAACTACAAATCATGTATAAATCGAACTACAGGTTTTTACTCTATGTATTGAAACATATTGTATGCCATATTTCATAAGAGTAAAATAGTATGCAAATATAATACATGTTATGTATATTTGAATGAGTATTCACCTGGATACCTCCAAGGTGCATTTATTTACTAGGATAGGAATATCAAGGAAATGCAGAAATGGATTAATATAAAAGGATTGATTAATTAAAGATAATAATTAATCGATTCAAAGTGAAATTTATCTTAATAAGAACAATTATATAATAGAATGCTAGTTTTATTAAATGTGTAACTTGTTTCATGTACATTGGTGATCATGAACTATTCTAAGAAATTTTTATGTGATTGGTTTATTTTTAATTTATTTATTAAATAAATTTTTGTCATGTGATCCATCTCTCATCATTAATATATAGGGTCTCCATGCCCATGGTTTCTTTTATGTAAATCCCATTTTTACCCTTGTTGATACCAGAAGACGTGTCCCCAAAATTTTCCAAATGCTCCCATAAATGATCCAATAGTGTAGACTGTTTCGTAAGCTTCGATTTGAATGGTCGAAGAGCCCGAACGGAGTTACGGATTAAGAGTTATAAAAATTTGAAGTTGGGTGGGAAAACTGGTTCATGGAGCCCATTCGCGAAGCTCCCTCTATGATCGCAAAGAAAGAGAACATTACCAGAGTCCCCGGGGCCCCGCACTACTGAAAATATCATCCTTTGAGAACTTTCCATGGAGTAAGGAGGCGGGATGCTTCGCGAACCTCTTTGATGTTCGCGAACCCTCCGTGGACCAAGGAGGCGGGATGCTCCACTAAACCTTTTGACATTCACGAACCCACCACAAAGCAAGGAGGTGGGATGCTCCAAGTACCCCTTTGACATTCACAAACCTGCCAAAACGTAAGGAGGGGGATGCTCTACAAACCCCTTTGACGTTCGCAAAACTGCCAAGGGGCGAGCTCTGTCTTCGCACCAAGAGGGCTCTGCTTCATAGTGCCTCTCTCCTATAAATACCCAGCTCACCCCCCCCCCCCCTTCGCCGGACAACGACTCTGCCACTTGGGCGACTGATCTCCCAGTTCACGGAGCTCTTCTTCATTCTCGAAGTGACTATGTGATTCCATGCTCTGTGAGAAGCTTCTTTCATGAAGCTGCTTCGTGATTCCATGCTCCACAAGTAGCATCCTTTGCGAAGCTGCTCCGCAAGTCCATGCTCCGTGAGCAGCTTTCCTTCGCGAAACTGCTCTGCAATTCCATGCTCTGTGAGGTCATTTCCTTCACAAAGCTACTCCGTGATACCCCATGCTCTACGAGCCCCTTTGTTTTGTGAATCTACTTCGTGAAGACCTATCCTTAGCAAGGATCCAACCTTTGCTATCGTCACTGACCCCCATGAAAAATGGAGAGTCGCAAAGCGAACTTTTCGGGCCGAGACATCCACATTTTCCATTGTTCCCTTATGTGCACCCAACTTACACCTATGGAATACCATGATTTGAGATACTCATCTGCACACCATTAAACACATTGAGTCTACATATTCTTCTTGGTTCGTTTCCCTTATCGTGAGTTTAGATTCTCATCATCAATTCCCCGAGTACCTTGAGTCGAACCATTCCTCAAGTAACTAACCCAAACCCCATCACTTGGCTCATATGCCAGGTTGAACCAGAAAGCGCCACCCTTATGTAAGTCCCAACACCAACCATTAGAAGGAACCTTATGCCTAATAGTCCTGTCTACATGACTATAAATTATAGTACACCCTATGTTCCAAACATAGTGTACCTCTTGCTCCAAAGAAGAGATGCCTTATATGCCTAGCATATGATGCCAACAGTCCTCTCTACATGACTATAAACTGTAGTTTTCCCTATGTTCCAAACCTAGGATGCCTCTTTCTCTAAACAAGAGATGCCTTATGCTCCAATCATGAGATGTCAATAGTCCTATCTACATGACTTTAAACTGTATCTTTTCCTATCATTCAATAATAGGATGCCTCTTGATATATACAATAGATGCCTTATTCTTGAAGCATAAGATGCCAATAGTCATATATACAAGACTATAAATTGTAGTGCACCCTATTTTCCAAACATAGGATACCTCTTGCTCCAAATAATAGATGCCTTATGCTCCAAGCATAAGATGCGTACAGTCCTATCTACATGACTATAAACTGTAGTGCAACCTATGTTCCAAACATATGATTCCTCTTTATCCAAACAAGAGATTCCCTATACTCTAAGCATAAGATGCCAACAGTCCTTTCTACGATACTCTAAACTGTAGTGTCCCCTATGTTCCAAACATAGGATGCCTCTTACTCAATATAAGAGATGCCTTGTGCGCCAAGAATAATATGTTAATAGTCCAATATACATGAATTTTAACTATAGTAATCCCTATATGACAAACATAGGATGCCTCTTACTCAATATAAGAGATGCCTTATGCGCCAAGAATATGATTCCAATAGTCCTATCTACATGACTATAAACTATAGTGCACCCTATGTTCCAAACATAGGATGCCTCTTTCTCGAAATGATATATGCCTTATGCTCCTAGAATAAGATGCCAATAGTCCTATCTACATCACTATAAACTGTAGTACTTCTTATGTGAAAAACAAACGATGAACTTACTCCAAAAAAGAGATGACTTATACTCCAAGAATAAAATGGACAATGCCATGATTACAGTGGCGTAATTTCAAGATCATTGGAATCTGTTCAAACATTCCATCACTCCACCTCACACTTTTCATGTCCTTCACTCGGATCTTCATCCACTTCCTTTCTTGAAGGGACCCCCTAACTGCCTGGTCCCATGATACATCGGCTCACCTACCGTCCTGGGCCAATGCCCTAGGAGACTTTGGACGACACATTGAGTCAGGTCCTGTGTTTCGAACATGGTCAACAGTCAAACCTCATTTTTTTGTCCCCATATCAGGCTAACACGATATGGATGTTGTGTTTCGAACATGGTAAATAGTTATCCTTCATCACCACGCCACTCTCTTAGCGTTCCGAGAGTCGGGCATGTGATTCACACTTTTCATATCCCATTGTTCTGACTGATTCCAACGCCCTTGGAATTATCCCCCTTTTGCACTAGCACATAGGTGAAGGCATCAACCCACCAGTGAGTTGGGATCCCCTCATGGATAAACATGATGAAGACATTATGGGAAGCTTCCTTCTGTAAGCCCCATCCACCATTGCATCTCTTTGCGGCACATATGCAGATTTCTTGCGTAAGACCCATCCACCATTTTAGTTCCTTGTAGCACCCAGGAATCTTCCTTGCACAAGCCCCAATCACCATTTCGGCTCCATAGCAGCACCAGAGCAGCTTCTTTGCATAAGCCCCATCGATCCAGTGTCGCTCCCGTGCGGCACCCGTGTAGCTTCCTTGCGTAATACCCATTGACCATTGTTTCTCTATATCATCACTAAGGCTGCTTCCTTGCGTAAGCCCCATTCACCATTGCCACTCCATAGCGGCACCTGGGCAGCTTCCTTTCGTAAGACCCATACATCCATTACCTCTCTATAGCGGCACCTGGGCAGCTTCCTTGCATAAGCCCCATCCATCCATTTCCACTCCATAACGGCACCCGAGCTGCTTTCTTTTGTAAGCCCCATTCACCATTGTCGCTCCATAGCGGCACCCAGGTAGCTTCCATGTGTAAGCCCCATTCAACAATGCCACTCTATAGAGACACCCCAGGAAAATTCCTTTCGTAAGCCCCATTCACCACCCTTCATGGACGCACCTTTGCACCATGATCGTCAGGTCTTTACTGCCTCTTGTTTCTCACACCGAGTACGACTCACATGGGTTTAGAGTAATCATCGAGCATAACATCCTCTCTGGGCAGCCTAGAGTGTAATCCCCACACCCAACCAGAACTACGAGGTCTTTGATCCTTTCCAAGGAAAGGTACGTAGGAAGACTCCAAAAGGTTCAAGCCCACCACCCATTGGTCCTGACCATCTTCACGTTAGTTCGCCAACACCTCACATGAACTACGTGGTCTTTGATCCTTTCCATGGAAAGGTATATAGGAAGCATCCCTGAGGTTCAAGCCCAACACCCAGTCGCTCCGACCCCCCTTCACATCGGTTTATCCAAACCATCCCGAAATATGTGGTATTTGAGCCTTTCCAAGGCAAGGTATGTAGGAAGCCTCCCTAAGGTTCAATCCCAAAACTCATTGGTTTCTACCATCTTCACGTGGGCTCCCCAAAACCCAACCTAAACTATGTGGTCTCTGATCCTTTCCAAGGCAAGGTACGTAGGAAGCCTCCCTGAGGTTCAAGCCCCCCATCCATTGGTTCTGACCCCCCTTCACGTCAGCACCCACTCCTCCTGAACTACGTTGTCTTTGATACTTTCCAAGGAATGGTACATAGGAATCCTCCGTGAAGTTCATGTCCAACGACCATTGGTTCCGACCCCCCTTCACATCAGACCACCTTCGTCCTACATGACGTTAAATTGTATGCCCCCTTTTCATCTTGCATGATGTTAAACTGCATCTACCATCTAGTGGAAAGCCTTTGTTACCCCATCCAATGGTAAGACTTTGTGACCACATCCAACGGTATGTCGTTGAAGTCTGCAATCGATGGTAAGTCATCTTCAGATGAACTGCATGGACTTTGATTCCCTACCATGGGGATATATAGGAATCCTCCCTAAGGATCAAGCCCATCACTCATGTCTCATCCTGATCTATCCCTCGAGCCTATGTGTTTCAGGAAGGTCATGACCCAAAATGGAGGTTATATTTCCTCCAGATCCCATCCATGCATCAATTTTCACTGGTCGCCTCCTCAGGTGTCCCATCATCCCACCGAACTATGATGACATTGATTCCCTGCCACAGGGATACATTGGAAGTCTCTTTGAGGCTCAATCCCAACACTATCTTCACCTTCATGACAGCTCCATCTCATTCCCCCACCACATCATTAAACTCTCCATCATCTATCTTGATTCTTACCCAAGACACCACATCCCGGTGAGATCATGCCATTCATCCCAGCGTCATTCCTTGCGGCCCTCGGGAAACTAACCATGAATAAGCCCCACAACATCTGTAACTATCCACCCAAGAGTATCCCTCTTGTGATGGGACACTATCCATGAATAATCCTCAGCATATATTCGGGTTGTTTTCCTTTGTGTACACCCTAATTCATCACCCCTTCGAACTATGTGGGTTTTGATCCCTGTTGTCTACATAGGGTACGTAGGAAACCTCTGTGAGGTTCAATCCCAGCCAATGGTAAAACTTTGTACTTCCCCATTCTTGGATTCACACTCTCTGATATGCCCTTAGTGGTGTCCAGATCAGCCTTCATGGTGTGAAATATTCCCATTATTGGACACACCATCCTAGGTATTCTCTTATTGATTGTTCGGATCCATCTACCCAGAAAACACTCCTAGAACTCCATCCTAGGGATATACCAATCTGATCCGTCTCTATGGGACATTCTGATCACCCTCATTCCATCTCTTTAAGATGTTAAACTCGTATCCAACCTCATGTTAAACATGAGATTCCTGAGGAAAACCTCAGAAGACACGCCTTTGGCATAACCGTATCTGAAAGACGTTAAACTTGAGACATACCCCATGATTAAAATGGGAAGCTGAGGAAAACCTCAGAGACATGCCTCTGGAATATGATACCCCGTGACTGATGTGGGATGCCTCAGGTTATGTGCTCTTGAGATGCCCTCTTTTGAGGAAGAATATAGGTTCCCCAATGTCCACGCATCCAGATATGCCCCAACATGCCTGATGTTACCATCTACTACGACCAATGGTTTCTTCCATGTCAAGACTCCATGGAATGCCCTGATGGTAGTAGTGTAATTAATCATCATACACCAAGATAAGGCATCGGTAGAAAGATTCATGAAACATGAATTAATATTTAAGGGAGACCCATACTAGGTGATGATTTATCAGGAGGAATCCACAGAAGGATGAACTGACATCCCAACATCCCATTTCGATCAAGAAGAAAACGTCCCTGAATAAGGAATGGATGCCGCCCGCCTTTGGAAAGTAGGAATGCGGGCGACAAACAGTGGTTCCATCCTCGAACAAGATGGATGTGCGCACCCTGGTGAAAGCGTCGGAAGCAACTCCTCACCTACATGTCAGTTAAAAAGAATATGTAATGGTTGGATCTCCCTTTCTTGTGAAGGCGGTCCAAGTCAAAAGCTGAGGATAAACCAGTCCAAGGAGATACAAAGGTGGACATGTGGAAATATGTAAACATGAAGGTGTTTATCCCCAAGGTTAGGGTTAGTTTCTCAACTTCTAGATATACTAACCATTAGAAAAAGTCTCATGATCATGTCATTTACTTTATTTTATTTCTATTAGTTCCATGGTTTTTTTATTATAGATGTGTTGTCATGATCATGTAATTAATGAAAAAACATGAATGCGAGATGGAACTAAAATAAACTAGGATTGTGCATAAAAATTATCAAGACATGGTTAATCATTTAATTAAGTTCTACTTAATATTAAAAATCAAGTGATAAGGAAAATAAAAAAATTTAAATATAAGAGATAAAAATCCCTCAACAAAATATTAAGTTAGACGAAGCCTTGTGTTACTTGATTAGGGGAAATACTCAATAAAACTATCTGTTTGACCAACCCTTGTTGGGACACTTACTTTTATACTGGAAGTCCTTATAAAATTTTTGGGGTTGACATAACCATATTACATTAAGAGAAGTATCCCTTTCTTGACTTTGTGTAATATTTGAGGCAAGGGGTGAGGAAATCCAAGTCAATATTTTAGGATTGGGGAGTCCACTCAATGGAATAAGGAGCTGCAAGCCCGCAGTTGGAAAAGACTTGCCTACCTAAATACTTTTAAAGAGCTTGATCACCCTTTTTGGGATAATGAAAATGTTAATATGGATCCTTTCCACTAGAATTTCATGACAACTGGACATTCCATGTTCAAAGGTGAGGGCCATTGGGACTTGATAAAATAGTGGGATACTTAATAAAATAAATTTATTATTTCTCAAAAAATGTAATCTAGAAAGTTCTAGTCATCTTCTCTTTTAATTGTAGAATTAAATGACAATCTCATAAATCACACTATCCATGTGATATATTTTGGATAAAGACAACATCCTCACCTTTAGTAACATCCATGAATGGTTTAGATGCATTTGGGTTGTTCTACACCATGAACAGAAGTCTTACGTACTGGGGTCAGCATTACCTGGTCCGCCTACCCAAGAAGTGAGTGAAAAATAATTCATGGTCTATGAGAAACATATGAGTGACTCAGTTGAATTTCAATTTTTGATGTTATCATAAATGTCTAGTGAGCTCATGAAGTCTCATGAAAACTTGGATGCTTATATGATGCTCGAGCACATCAATGGTCTTTACTAGGAGCGATAAAGACAAGAATGGTTTGAGATCTCCAAAGCACTCATTTTGATAATCATAGAGAGGGTTCCCCAGTTGAGCCTCATGTATTCAATATCATTGGATACATAGATAACTTGGAGGTTTTAGACTTTAAACTCCCTAAGTAACTGGTTAACTATATCATTTTTTCATCACTCCCTCATATAATCTCTATATTTATTGTTAATTTCAATATGAACAACATTGAAAAGTATATATCTGATCTTTTTATCTTCATTTTCAAACTGGAAAAAGATATAAAGTGCCAAAAACCTTTTGTACTTATGGTGAATAAGTGGAAAGGGAAGGTGAAGAGAATTAAGCCTAAAGTTTATTCACGCCCTTCCAAGAAAAGGAAGATCAAAATAGAGGAAATGGAAGATGAAGCAATTTGTATCGCATGTGGTACAAAGGGCCGCTAGAAGAAGAACTACACCAATCCTAAGAAGTAAGGGGAATCTTCAAGTGCATATGTTATCAAATAAAATCTACCTCTTTCTATAAATTGGGTATTATATACATATTGTGGTGCCCACATATGTATCAAAATATAGGAACCAAGTAGATTCAGGATGATTGACTAAGGGGAGGTAGATATATCAGTAGCCAACAGAGCCAGACATGTTGTTGTTGTTGTCGGGTACTACCACCTCACATTACCAACTGGGATGATCATTGTGTTAAATGGTTTTTATTATGTGTTGTCTGTTACTAAAACACTATTTATTTATCCATATTGTATACAAATGGATTTGTTTTCAAGTTTAGAAATGATTGTTTCTTCTTTAACAAAGATATCATTTTTTTAGTATGTAAAATTTATACAATAGTAGTTACATGTTGGATATCACAAACCGAGTAATAGAAATCGATAACAAAGATACTTCACATGACTCGTACCATAACCAACTATGGCATCATCAGCTGGTTTATGTAAACTAGAAACTCTTTAAAAAGTTACAACAAGATGTATATTTATATTCTTTCGATCTAAAACCATGTGGTGTATGTCACGAATGCTTATAAGGAAAAATGAAAAAAAAATCCCCCTTTAGTGGGAAAGGTGAAAGGGATAAAGAGCTTCTTGAATTGGCTCACAATGATGTGTGTGGACCATTTCTTGTTAAATCAAGGGGAGGGTACTCATACTTCATAACGTTTACTAATGATTTTAGTAGATATGGATATATCTACTTAATGAGGTATAAGTAGGATTCTTTTGATAAGCTCAAAGAATACAAGAATGAAGTTGAGAACCATCTTGGTAAGAAGATTAAGAGAATCATTTTAGAACGAGGTAGATAATATCTTAATCAAGAATTCATTGATTACTTACAAGAGTTTGGGATCCTATCACAACTCAATCCTCCTTACATGCCCTAGTGGAATGGTGTGACCTAAAAGAGGAATCACATCTTATTAGACATTGTGAGATCAATGATGAGTCATGTAAGTATTCCATTATCCTTTTGGGAATATTTTTTACAAATATTAGCGTACATACTAAACCATGTACCAACAAAATCGATAAATGGTATTCCATATGAGTTCTAGAGTTGAAATAATTCCATGTTATCAAATTTATATGTGTGGGGAATTTAATTGTTTTTTAAGGCCTCTTCAGGTAATAAACATTCACCCTAAGGCACAAACTTTACCTTTATAAGATACCCCTAAGGAAACAAGGAGATATTACCTTTTCAATCACTTAGAAAAAAAGTATATAGTGAAAAGACACACCATATTCCATGAGAGGGATCATGTATCCAAAAGAGATAGTGGGAGTGAGATAAACTTCAATGAACTCAAGACTCAAGGTACACAAGAGTTCGTACATGAACAGATTCCAAAAACCCCTATGGAATAAATAACTATTCCAGAGATACAAGATATACATAAGAGTACAAGAGATGTTAGATAACTAGAATGGTACGACTTTCTAGTTAAAGAAGATGGTGACTCATTTTTAGTTGATAATAATGATCCTATAACAGACAAGGAAGTTGTAAGTGGCACAAATGTAGACAAGTGGAAAGTATCCATGAATTCTGAAATGGATTCCATGTACCAACACCAAGTCTAGATTTTTGAAGATCCTCCAGTTTATGTAAAGAATGTTTGTTGAAAATGGGTATTCAAGAAGAAACTAGACATGGAAGGACAAGTTGTTACCTACAAAGCATGAATGATTGCAAATGGGTTCAAGCAGCATCAAGGCATTGACTACAGTGAAACCTTTTCACTGATTTTGATGTTAAACCCCATTATAATTCTATTGGCCATTGTCTCTAACCATGACAATGAGATTTGGAAAATGGATGTAAAAATATCCTTCCTTAATAGGAACCTTCCAGAAGATTTCTAAATGGAACAACCTGAAGGGTTTATGACTCCAAAGGATTAAAATAAGATATGAAAGTTACAGAAATCTATTTATGGATTAAAGAATTCATGTAGGTCATGAAAAATTCATTTTTATGAATCCATAATTTAATTTGGTTTTATCAAGAATGAATGTGAGCCTTGTGTCTACAAACAGTTTAGTGGGAGTGTAGTCGTTCTCCTAATTGTATATGATGATAACATATTACTTATTGGAAATAACATACCAGTATTATAGTCTTTTAAGGAATGGTTGAATCAGTGTTTCTCCATGAATGAATTGGGTGAGGAAGCATATATTATTGGGATAAAAATCCATCATGATAGATCTAAGAGATTTCTTGGGCTAAGTCAAAGTACATACATTTACAAGATACTGAATATATTTAGTATGAAACAATCCAATATATGATTTGTACTAGCGTCACATGGAATTCATCTTTCCAATAAAATGTGTCCTTAGACACATGAGGAAATAAGTATAATGGGAAGGAATCCATATGCATCAGTGATTAGGTTAGTCATGTATGAAATGTTATGTACTAGGCTAGATGTCGCATATGCATTGATTGTAGTAGGAAGATATCTAGCTGACCCAAGTGACAGCCATTGGATGGAAGTTAAGACTACCATAAAGTATCAAAGGCATACTAAATATATGTTCCTTGTTTATGGAGGAGATAAGGAACTAGTTGTCAGAGGATGTGCATATGCTAGTTTCTAGACTAATCAAGATGACATGAATTCGCAAATGGGATACATCTTTACTTTTAATGGGGATGTTGTGAGCTGGAAGAGCTCAAAGGAGAGTGTGGTCACAGATTCTACAAAACAATCCGAGTATATAATAGCTTATAAGGAAGATAAAAATCTGTTTATATATAGAGCTTTATCCCGGAGCAGGATGTGTTACCTAGAAGTAAATATCTAATCACACTGTATTGTGATAATACTACAGCTTTGGATCTCGCAAAAGTGCCAAGGTCACATCAATGGACGAAGTGCATACTTTTGAAGTATCATCTCTTGAGGGATTTTTCTTAGAGGGTTGAAGTTTTTGTGAGAAGTATTTCCCTAGAAGTCAACATGGCGGACTCCTTGACTAAATCCTTGACTCATCAGAAACATGATCAGCATGTGAGGTCTAGTGGACTGAAAGTCGTAGGAAGTTGGCTCAAGTCCAAGTGGGAGTTTGTAAGAGTTGGTGTTCTAGAACCAACTGTGTGTTCTTTGATTACATTAATACATAATATATTTAAATATTAAACAACATATTACATATTTTTCATCGTTCTGCATGACTATAGTATAATAATTCCTTGGAGTATTGGTCACATTGAAAAGGACATAGCAATTCCCCGCTATGATGAGAACCTTCAAGTGTCATGAAAATATTCTTAAATATAGTTATGTGGTTGGATGACATACTATGATGGGACACATAGTATACAAACTATCATATTTGATTACTCGTAAGCAGATGAGACTTATTCTCATGAAGTTATCACTTGGTAATCTAGAAGATGGGATATTATGAGAACATACCTTCCAGTAGGAATGCCACATGTTTTAGTGTCATCATATATTCCTATCTATGAGCAAGTTTAATTTTCCTTAGACTTTAATATTGTCATTAATATATGTCATGAGTCACTCTATTTCATTTACTCGTGAAAACCATCACACAGATAGTTGGTGAGAAGTAGGGTATATTGTGTGTATCATGAATGACGTATTATTAATGGATAAGTCGAGGAAGTATTTTTACCTTCCATTTATGGAAGTTGATATCTCTACCCTTTGATTGAAATAGAATCATCACAAAAAATTCCATGTCCACGATATAACGACAAGTTTATTTCAAGTATTCAAAAAACAAAATATCAAGAAAAAAGGTTGATAACAATATAGTGAAACCATTTTTATGAGATATTGAGACAAAGGTATTATACTACACAGTGATTGTTCCTATGTTTATGTCTTTGTTACAACTTTAAGTTATTTCCCTTGGGTTCCTTGACCCGTTTTCAGACAGTACTCTTAGAATTTCAGCAAGTCTGCCTAATGCCAACGATGAAGAATCCAAGAGGGTCACACACTATGTTTTTTTGGTGGTCTCGGTTAAATTATATTTAAATTTAATTAATGAAATAAATATTATTATAAATATTGTTTAATAATTTAATTCCAGTAAAAATGATTTCATTAATTAAATAAATATTTATTTACGGGTTTGTAAAAAAATTTATTTATTTGTTTTACTTCATATTTAATAAATATAAATTTACTAGTTTTAAAATAAAATATTTATTTAAGAGATTAAATTATTTATTTATTTATTCAGGTGCTCAATAAATGGAAGTGGTGTTTGAGTGGACCAAGGATGGTGCGTTAGTAAAATAATTATTTTCAAGATGGTAAATAATTATTTAACTAGTTGGAACCAAAAAAATAATATTAACGTGGTTATAATTATGTAGCACCAGATTTCATTTATGATTCTTTTTTACACAAGTTGGTGTGCTGTGAATAATGAAACAATTATTTTTATTATGTATCATTTATTTTCGCTAAGGTTATGAATGTATTTAATTTTAGTTATGCAATTAAATATTATAATTGAATCCCCATGTTGATAAATAGAGAGGTACGTCTATTATTCCATGTAGGTTAAACCAGTGATGTAAGAGAAATTCCAAGTTAGGAATTTTCTATTGAATCTTCTCCTCTCTTTCTCTCAAGAAGGAGAGACATTCTTTAAGATTCAAGAATGGGCGATCAAGATCGATCGATGCAAGACATTGGCGTCACTACACTAGCACCTGGAAAGTGAGTGGCCTCAATTGAAGACCCTTGGAGTATGTGTGGATCACTACTAGAGGGATTCTTATTTAGATCCTCGCAAGCACAATGAGACAATCCAAAAGGGTCATCCTAAATGATCAATATCATCAATGAAAAAAGTACCGAAGAACTAGGTATTTTGTTTCTTTAGAAATTAAATTTAAATTAATTATAAACATGATGTGCAAGATCCTCTCTAAAGGTTTCGATCCTATTCCTTGTTTATATAAATCTTTGATTCTATTCTATAGAGACTGGTGTTCATTGTCATATTTATCCAAGAATAATGATTCATCATGGTAAAAATTAAATTTGGGTGTCGTCCCAACCATGCTTCTGTTACGCCTGAAACCTACAACTATGTAAAATATTTTGAGTTTATCTTTTAGGCTTGGGATTCCAATTTTGGTGTGGTGTTTGATGTATCTATTCACCAGGACTCTGATAAAATGTTTTTAGACTCGGTATATTAGGATATTGATTATAAGTAAATAATGGTAAATTCATCATATAGGACTAGGGTTTTTGGTTTTTACTATCCTTCTTGAGTCATCTCCCCAGATATTCTCTTTGACCATGGAATGTTTTGACAGTATTTCAGGATGACTCTATGAGGATAGCATGATAGGTTTATGCTATGGAAATTTTGTGATTATCCAACCTAATTTGAGGATTCATCATAGAGAACTAGTTCTAAGGAATGACCTCTGGGAGATTCTCTAGTTGATCCACCACCCATCTAGTATTAGGTAGTGCCAATAGGGTAGGCTAAGGATGCATACAGGCTAGGTGTTATACAAAAATTCTATAGGTGGTGACCTCTAAGGTTTTGAGTCTATCTAGATCCCCAGGTATCTGATGACTCAATCAATGTAGTCACACAAGTTTTCTTCTTTGAAAGGACACCTTATAGTAAGTTTTCAGTCCTAGCAGCGAACCTTTTTCATGGTTTGATCGGGAGATGGAACAATATTTTGACGCAAACCCACGATGAGTCAAATCTCACTTGGATAGATTTTTATCAGATTTTCAAAGATGATTTATATCCAGCCAAATCAAGGTCAGTGTGTATCTAGGATCTTTGGAAGCTTCGATAGGATATTAAGACTATGGAGGATTACTCTGCGAGGTTCACAAACCTATCACATTACTCCTTGGATATGGTTCAGAAAATGTTCTTCAATGCACACAACTTTGATTAGGGATTGTGTCTAGAGATCAAGAAATCAGTGTTACAACTATACATTTCCACTTATACCAGAGTGCTAGAGCAGGCCCCAGTGGTGCAGATCATTTTGGATGAGCAGAATCTGACCATTACTATTGGGAACATGAAATATGAGACAGTGGAAATTCGTTCAGTAGCTGGTAGTCAATGGCAGGCTTAGGGATTCGGGAATTCACATCACTTCAAAAGGCATTCCCATGATATAGGGTTTGGGGAGCATGGATTCCAGAACTGTTTTGGTCATCCACAAGAGAGGTGGTGTCAGGTTTACGATGGTTAGGGATATATTACTAGAGATTTTATGACCCACCATGCTGTTGAGAGGGAGTCAGTCAATGGGCCTCCATGGAAGATTTAGTGTTTCAAGAATGGTGTTCTGCAGGGTGGTGTATGTAGTGGTGGAGTGGGTGGAGAAGTAGGAGGTGGATTATAGTACAAGATTCCACCACAACCCCCATATGGTTCATGCCAAGATCAGAGAGCTAGAGGATGGGGTTGAGGGTAGTTGTAGGCCATAAAGGCCTTTGACCCAGAGGCTCTGATGGATATAGGTACGCATTGTGACCTTTCTAATTTATATAGTAGTATTTATAAAAACTATTGTGAGGTATATTTTTCATTCCTATTCTTTCTCGAGGTTTGTTCAAGGTGACGCGGGGTATCGATAAAACCCTATGTTAGTGTTGTTCAATGTAGAGTAAAAATCTGGAGGAAGAGGGATACCTCCCCCATTGAGACACATTTTCTGATTCCATTAAAACCATGTGGGTGAGTCAATGATTCCTAAATAGGATAGTGTAGAGGTGTAGTTGACTAGTCCCTCTTATTTGAGCATTCAGGGTGGGGTTGTGTGTTATAGTTTTTTGCATGAGGGCCTAGTAAGACCTAGTGTACATGTTTGGGTAATCCTGTTTGTTTTTTGGTACCCTTTCTTATTCAGATTCATCATTGAATGTGAGGATCCTGAGGAGGGAATAGTCTAGTTTAAAGTGTCTTTAGTCTCAAAATAATTATGTATAGTTTTCAAACTAAGACGTGTTCATGAAACATGATCCAAATCCATGATGGTAAGTCATTTCCACCCAAAGTGGATACTATAAAGGTGTATTGGATGAGTTCCTTTGATTTTTTTTATGGTAGGGTTTAGTTGGTCTCTACATCATGTTAGAGAGGTGGTGTTTCACTATACCCCATGACCACTGATTGATCGGGTGCTTGGTGTTTTCCACCTATCACAGCTAAGGATACATGTTCCCATTTTGTTTTACAATTTTTACCTAGTTGGAATGTACTTGGGTGATGTAGCCATTATGGTTACCCTACGTATGTGCTCGTGGGAAGCATAGAAAACGATTGTGGACTTTATTGTGGTCTGTTTGAGCTCTCTAGTGTGTGATTCCCAATTGAGAGCACAGTTTCTTTCCGAATGTATAGGATTTCTTTTTTCAGGGAAAACTCCCTATGGTGGGGTTTGTGTAGTAACTCGTGTTTGACCTGTAAGAATTTATAATATTTCTGAGAATATTTTTGTAGTTAGGTGTAGAGTCGATGTGGAGTTATGGGACTCGGAGAGCCTCGACATAGTGATAATAAAAATATTAAATATATTTTATCACCCGCATGCAGTTTCTCTTGAGATATATAATAACTCTTGAGAAAATTCTCATATTAGTTTTCTGATACCGCGATAGAATTTTGAACGTCAATTTTATCCAAGGCTTGAAATAAAATTTTTCAGCATAGGGTTTTCGGTCAGAGGTGAGTGGGTGGAGGGGAGTTGAGTGAAGGATATTGTTTTAATAATAAATAAAAAAATACCCCTCTCCCTCACCCATTTGTTGTGCATGTAGGTTGAGTCAAAGAACCTCTCCCCCTTTCGACCAATGGATGACTTGAGGAGAAAATCGAGGAAATAAGGCACCAAAGATCTGTGATCTTGATAGAGATTAATCCTGGATCATGAAGCAGTAGTATCCAAGCCTTGTTTCGACCTTGAAGATTTGTTGTTTCTCCAAGAGGTAAGAAGTTTTAGTTTTATGTATCTATTCCCTTTTTATGTATCATTTTAAGTTTTTATATCCCTTAGAAATTTTCTAGGGACCCCTTGTGGGTCAATCTAAGTTTTTTGGTGTCAACGGGGGTGATCTGGGCTTCTTCTGAGAATTTATAATGAATATTTCCAACTACATGACATGTAGACCAGAGGAACACACTATGTGTTCTTATTTTTAAGTGATGATGATTTTTAGGGTCTATGTGTCATGTACTGTAGTTTACAAGCAATTTTGTGACCCCAAGTATTTTGGCCTGAGTACATGGTCAGGGAATTCGTGTGAATATATGCATCCATGTATTAGTACATGGACAGAGTACACAGATAGGGGGTGCTGGACACGAGCATAGGAAAGATAATGGCCATGGGGTCTTATAGATGAGACATGTTGTATACCAATGGGTATGGGCTATGTGGTTAGCATGGCTAGTTGATTCGTATGAAGGGATTACACAATAGGGTGTTCAGGTGGGTCAAATATCTTCTGACCCCCTTACACACCATGTAGTCTCCTCTTCAAGGAGTTTCTGCCTTTTGTATCTCCTCTTTTAGGGCATAGATTCTGGCCTATGGGCAGTCTATCCTAAGCTGTTTTCTACTTCAAACATGATGGCAGGCATGGTTTGGGCCTAGAATATTCGAGATGAGGTGATGTTTTTGATCTCTTGGTTTAGCGATGTTTGGACCTGTAGTGGTTGAGTGAGACCCTTGGTTCTTACCTATGTTCATTTTTTGGTATTCAATACTCTGTATAAATTACAATCCCCTTGGTAGGATGAGCTTAGATTTAGTTATAGAATCCCTCCAGAGAGTTCAGGTGTGATTCTTTATCATTTTCTTATAGTTATTTTATCCCTCTAGAGAGGTTGGGGAGGGATCCTCAGGCATATCATTTCTAAAGACCGGGTTCTCAAAATTGATTTGGACAACACTACATGATTGATGACCCCATATCTATAAGGAGATCCCTGTATGGTTTTTGGTATCATCATAAGTACATTCCCCTATATATTAAGAAGTTCCAATATAGTTATGACACTGTCAGTTATGTGATCCCCTACTTAGTAGACTTTTTTATGCATGGTTTGTCGGATCTTATAGATTATAATACCCTACTGAATTGGTTATACCATATGGTTTTGTGGAATAATGATGACGAATAATACTCGGGCAACAATACTCTAAATGAATGTTATGATCTCTAAGATGTTATATTGGGTTGTGGTATCCCCCAGCAGTTCTTGGGAGTGGTCAGCTCTTTGATAATGATATTTATGATACTGGATTGGGTTAGGGGTATTCACTATAGGATCCTAGGAGTGATACCCCATCTTAGGAGATGTAATTTTATTTATAGACTGGGTTATTAGTGTCCCTCATCAGATCTTTGGATAGATACCATTTCTATGGTTTGAAACCTTTCATGGTTCTAGTAGGGTTTGTATCATCCCCCATCTAGGATGAGAAAGATCTCCTTTTAGTGTATTATGATACAATAAGTTTCATAATGGTGTTATTTTTTACTATATCCTACAATTATTCCCTCTCAAATATGTGTCATTATTGTGGTAGGGTGGTTCCATCAGATTTGTGATACCTGATTTAGTGGTACCTCCTGGACGCTCTATCAAGGATGGATGAGTTGTACCTGATGGAGTGTATCTCTTATATGAGTGTCACCTAGGATGACTGGATGCATGGAGTGTGTGCTCTAGTTTGAGTGTTTCTTTAGATCATCGAGTAATATCCTGTATCTGGCTATAAGGATGGAACCTCATGAGACTTAGAGCCTGAGATGAGTATATATGGGTGTATTTTTTGGTTTTCTTGCATTTTTTCACCTATTGGATGACATAAAAAATATTTCACTTTTTCCAACAGGGGCATATCTATTAATAAAAGTTCATTTTATATTTGTAAAACGTTTTACCAACATATATGTTCTTGTCACTAAACTTTTGGTAAAAACTCTGTTGCTAAATGTTCTTGTGAAATATAAAATAGTTTAGTTGGAATTATAATAATACCAACAGATAATATATATATTGGTTAAAGTGTTTAGTAACAGGATCTAGTGAAAATTTTATTTGTTGGTAATAATATTTTCAATATCTAATATATGTTAATAAATTATATTTAAATAAAAATTATAGATTTTTATTTCTACAAACCATTCATATTATATTTATTAATTTATCATATATAATACATATGTTTAAATTATTAAACCAAATATTATTTTAACACATTTTAAAATTTAAAAAATAATTAATTATATTAATAATGAAATTCATTACAAACAGAACCTCTTGAATCCCCAACAGGATTCTTCTACAATTTTGTCACCGAATAACCCTACCCCCCCCCCAATTTTGTTCATTAATTTTATCGTTCGACATCCCTGACCACCCAACCCCCCCCCCCACCCACCCCTACAACTCTATCCCATCATCACCTGCTACTCTAGAACCAACATCACCAGCTCATCCATGCTAGCTCCAACCTCAACCCATCCATGCCATCTCCATCCCCATCCCTACCATCTCTAGTCTATGGAAAATCATACAACTCTAGCCCCATCCATGCCATCTCCAGTTTATGCTAGCTCTATCCCCATCCAAGCTAGCACTAATATATGCCCAAATAGATGAGAAAACAAATGAGAAAACACCTTATATGGAATTGAGGTAGGTAAAAAAACAAATAAATACGCTTACACCATATGAATAAAGGTAGTACGTGCACAATAAAGAATAAACATTTGTGTTGATCTTCCTTCATTTGTGTTGAACTTCATTTTGACTTTCAACAATGTTAGTACCTGCACAACAAATAAATAAACATTCAAAGACATCCTTTTATTTTTCAAAAATATAGACCTATAATTACATTTGAAATAATAACTTTCAATGTACCTATGATATCAGATTTGTCTAGTTAGTGGTCCTAACAATATCAATAACCCACCTTATAACAATCATCTCCAAGAACATGTCACCAATTCTGTACACATTTGATTTGGTAGTCAATTAACCAGCCCATGCATACTCATGAGCACAATATACATAGGTATTTTCGAACCCTTCAAGCTACTCCTCATGGATAGTGTCATTGGTTCTTCAGGTTTCTCTGTAGAATCCATGCATGGCATAAATCCTCTAAACCTTAGATATAGCCCAAAAGTACCATCTGAATCATTAAATACACTACACATTTAGCAACATAGAATTTCATGTATACTAGAATGAACGCTTAAAAATGCTTGGAAATAAATTATAAATAGAAACACAGCACAAAAAACAAGGAGGGATAGAAACACAGTATAAAAGAGATATTAGAATGATAATTAGTTTAGAGAAAGTGATGAAAATAAGCAGCAAGAAGAAAAAGAAATAGAAGTGAAAGCATGCAAAAATATATAAAATCCAACTGCACGACATAATTATAGGAGTGTATCGAAATATTAACTTATAGTGGTGTACTTGATAAGGGGATAATGCTTCCTACCTTACATTACACTATTCAGATCGATGATGATGTAGGTATTGTCACCTTTCACTAATGCAGAATATGTAAAATCTATCTCTATGTTGTCTTATTATGAATTCTTTGTACAAAACCAAGAAAAAAAATATTTGATGTCATTGAAAAGATTTCCTTCTGGTATGTAAATCCTTTCAACCTTCTTACCAATCTTAACATCCCAAATATCAACCACCTCATTCAGGGAACAAACATTACTAGGGAGCCTCAAATACAACACTTTATTAAGTGTGCATAGATCGTCCACTGTATAAATGGTGAAAGTAGCCACATAGCTTTCCTTCACAAAAACAAATTTAGTGTTTCCATCACTAAAAACTAAAACCTTGTCCCTATGAAGAATCTTTTGGCCTGGTTGAGCCAAAGAGGGTAGTGAAAAATTTGTAGTCTTTGTGAATCATCTTTTTTCTTCCAATTTTCTATAGGAAAAAAACACAGTTATAGAGTAATAGATAAAATAGGATTTCATAGTACAAAGTATACCTATTCCAAACTCCAAATTTTATATCATGTATATATATCTTACATATAAAATAAAATGAATATTTCAAGTAGATAATATGGATATCTAATAATCTACATTACATATTCAAAATGATGACAAAATGTACACTTGAGTTTGACTTCCCTTATTCATTCATCAATATGTAGAAGAACTTCAAGATTAAAGAAATATATATATATATGCAGTGAAGTCCATTCATAGGGATTCCAAATAGTGAAAAATATATGTACCCAAGAAGAGAGAGCATAGTGACATGAAGCAGTAAAACACACATTAAAAATAGAATGTACTGCTGTGAATGGAAAATCTGCATCAAAACAGTCCTGGGGCAGTCCATATAAAAAGGTAACAAATAATTTTCAATAATGATCCTACATATCACCATGTTTTCTTCTAAGAAAAATCTAATCAATAATCCTAGTAATACACCTAAAAATCATCTAGTAGTAAAACAAGGAGAGAAATCCAACACTGCTCAATTTTTTTTTGACCTTGAGCTTCAGCTACTCGAGAAGCATACTAACTATTGGTCGTGGTTCTTGCAAAAAAAGATCTAGAGCACACCCAAAAAGTTAAATCCACTACCAAGGAATTAATATTACAAGTACACTATAAAATATGAAAATTGAGTAAAAAATGATGTTGTTTGTGAGTGAGAATGAGTGTTAACCTCTATGTAAGTTATCTTGAACACATCACTAGTGAAAAAAATCGATTCTATTATTTTATCTTAAGAAATGTTCACAAAATGAGACCTAAAAATCTTCAATTTGATTAGAAACTGATTAGTGAAAAAGAGTGTAACATTTCTCAACAAATAATTAAAATTCAAAAGTGTAAATTATCAAAGAAAATAATTCAATTTGATTAGAAACAAATGTTGTTTTTGAGTGAGAGTGTGTGTAACATTGCTCAACAATTAATAAAAAATCATTTTAATATTAAGAAAGAAAAAACATTCAGATAAAAAATTTTATAATTCATTTTAAATACTAAAATAAAGTATGATTCGTTAAAATGAATCACCAAACCAAGAAACACCAACCAGCCTACAGGTCTTGAATCCAAACCAAGAAACACCAACTAGCCTTGAGCCAACCATGCAACACCAACCAGACTCTATTTGGTCCACCTGCATGGCATGAATCCAAGCTAGTGAGCACTAACATTAATTTCTAGACTGAGGTATCAAGGATAACAAATATCTCTGAAATAGTATACAGTTCATCATCCTTAGGTTTCTAAATAAACTTTTCTACTATGCATGGAAGACACACCTTCAATAGATATTGTGAAATCTTCAAAATAGTCTCTATGGGAATCATAAGATGCTCTGATCTGAGAAGTAGAACATCCATCATTGTCCACATCCACAAGCATAACTCATAAATTATGTCCTAGTATCTAGAATAGTAAACATTATGGGTCACTGGAATTATGTGAATATGTTGAATTTGGTAATACACTACACATAAATCAACCAGCCTCTTCAAAAAGGAGATAATAAAAGAAATTGGTGAAAAAATTTCACAAGACAGGTAAGTGGATAAATAAGCAATATTTATCATCCTATTTTAAGGGGGTATAAGTTTCATGTAAAAATATCTTCAAGCTCAATCATTGCTTTACGCAAGGTTCCCCCAAAAATTTCCCAAAGTGAACTACAATCCAACCTTAATATTATATATACATATATCACAATTGGATATTTAGGCTCACTATTGAAAATATTTGGCATTCATTGAGGAATTATGTTCAACAAGGGCAATGGGGAAAGACCCCCTGTGATAGAAATGGAGGTAAGGGAGAAATGGAACCTAGAAAGAAAATGATTCTTCTTCTCAATACTACATGGATGATATAAGATATATAGAACTGCATTAGGTAGTTTGAAATTTTTTGAAGTGTCTCCAAGCATTCATCAAAAAAATTCCATTTGACGTGGACAAGAATGTAATAAGTTCCACCAGTGCATCTAACACATCAGGACCATGGATTGTACATGTTTATTCCAAAAATAGTGGAATGAAGCCTCCTATGTAGGATGTTATATATATATATATATGAAACAGAACATGTCAAACCCTTTAATATAGTCACCATTAAGGCCCCCTCATCAAGTTCTATGTTTTTTAAAACCCCAATCAACTAGTCGTAATTGTCAATATCACCCAGAGGAACTAATCTAAGATAATATCTAACATGTTGTGTTAGTTATTAATCACCATGATTAAGATCCAAAACATCATAAATACTAGTATTTTTGGATGTTAATTCCACACCCATGGTGATAGAGCTTGTCAAGGACTTGTTAATTGTTCGAACACCTACATGTAAAATTAATATAGGAGCCAACATGATATTTCATTCTTTCAATTTGGTCTTCAAAAATGTCTATCCAACACTTTTTATAAAATCTGGATTCCATGATTTGAACTGGTAGCATGGGGCGAGGGGGGAGGTGGTGTCACCAATGCCATGAGAAACATCTGACTGCACCTGGGAGACAGCACTACAGGGAGGCATCATTAGAGGGAGAGGATTGTCGGGTTAGGGGAATGAGAATGGTGTGGGGATGTCATGGTTGTAGCTTCTAGGGTTTTGAGCAGAGGATTATGGAGGAAGGTGTCGTCTTGTTTCCCCTTCCCTTTGGTTTCCCAAGCCTCTGGGCTTGCAGGGCTTAACCATGGATGGAGCATAATGGCAAGGGATGGGGGGAGGTGGTGGAATAAGGGAATATAGGGGCCGGGGAATGGAAGTGGGATGAGAGGGGATGGCGGCGGTGGAATAAGGGATGGGAGGGGTCAAGGAACGGTAGTGGGGTGGGACTAGATAGTTGTGGCGGAAGAAGGGGCGGGAGGGGAGGGGAACAATAGTGGGTGGGGGTCACATTAGGGTTTTTTTATTTTTTTAGGTTTATATATATATATATGTATATATATAATAATAAAAGTTATGAATTTATATAAAAAATATATTGTATGAAGATTATGTATGTATGTATCTACATATATACCACCAATAAATTTTACTAAATTAGGGACATTTAAATTTATTATATATTTTTATTATCAAAATTATATGCTTGTAATGGGTAATATATATATCTATATATTCATTTTTTTAAATATTTGATGTTATTGAATAATTTATTAGTAATAGACTATCTTAATGGTAAAAGATTTATTGGTAACAATAACTAATAACACCATATCTATTTATCAGTAAATCAATTGTCGGTATTATTATGATTAGAACATAGATATAAGTGTTAGTAAATGATTTTATGGTATTGAACTACTAATATAAACAGACATATCTTTTGGTAAAAATAATTTTTAGTATATATAGTTAATATCAATGGAATTTAATATCTATTGGAATTAGTCATTTTTATCAACAAATATATTATCCTTCAATAATTTCCTATTGGTAAAGGTCACTTTTTTGTAGTGACACCATGTGGTATGAACTGATTAGTCTTATTTATCTGAGGATGTTCTCAATATGGAGTTTCTCTCTAATTTAGCTTCCCTATATCTTGGTAGATTGGATAGTTTCCTTCTGTTGCCCTCTTTTTTTCAGTTTTTGGGGATACTACTAAGTATATTTATTCTCACCCCAATATGATATTTTCTCACACATTTTGTGTCTTATTCATACCATAGGCATTTTGATGAAGTCCTAGGAGGACCCAAAGAAATAAGAACTTAGTGATCTAGGCTAACCAGGGTGTTTACCTGATCTTGGAAGATGATACTTTTAGCGGGTGAATTTGACAGTGATCCCCTCCATCTAAGAATATTGGATTCTCTTAATGTTTTCATTAAGTGGGAATGATTTTTTTTCCTTTATTACTCCTTCTGTAAATTGGTTTAAGATAGATGTATTCATGCATTTTATTTTCATTTTATATATATTTTCACTATTTCATGGATGTGTAAGTGGGTTTGTTCCTACATGTTTCATAGGATAAGGCATACCTTCTGTCTAATAGCCTACATAGTGCTGGACATTAGCCCCTGGCCTATAGAGCCCGGCTTGGGGAGTCGTAGCTTGAGCCCAATTGGGTGGGGCCATGACATAAGAGTACGTATCCATTGGTTAGGTATACATATCAAAAATCAAATAACTTTATTTTTGTTGTAAATAAGCTAACTAGGTGAAATAACTTAATTAATGTTCTTATTGAACCTATAATACATTTTATAAATTTATTGATTGTGTTAAATATTAAAAGAATAATATTTGTTAGTATATGTTTTCATGTGAATTTATATAACATTAGAGGTCCCTTCATGAGAAAAAATAATATTATCCCATGTTTCAAATAGTAACACAAATATAGATATAGTGAAATTTATATTCACCTAATTCATTGAATAATGGATTAATAGTTTTTCAATAGTATCCATACATAGATTTACATTCATCTCTCACGTATTTTTTGGGTTCTTTTTGGTTTGTCATTTTGTCCTCAGTTATAAACTAAATATAATATCCCAAACATTCTAGATATGTTTTAGTTTTATTTTCTAATGATCAAATTTTTTACGTTAAATAATGGAGTTAAATTTTTCGGATTTCCATTAAGCATAACATCCATAATAACATAATAATAAATACACAAAAATTAATAAATTTCCCTCGAAACTTGATCTATGTCAAATTAAAATTAAAATAATAAATAAATAAAAATATTTACCTTAAAAGAAACTTGTAACACCCCAATATTCCATGGTATTCTTCTCTTTAAACAATACAATAGTGTGGGTTGTACGCAACTTCGAGTTCTAACACACCACAACTAATCAAACCAGCAGTTATGAATAGTAAAACCAACTTTTTGAAATTTTATAAATTTTATCACTCAAAATGGAAATTATTTTTGTATTTGGAATATCGAAATTATCTTAGGGTGAATTTTTTGTATTTTTCTGAAAACTTTCAATTTTTGATGAATAGTGAAAAATACTAAATTTTAATTAAAAACAACTTTATTTAATCAAAATAATTTATAGTGATAAATTATAATATTGAGTGGTTTTAAAGTATAATTAGATTGTATTTTTACCAATTGATTTAATTTTTGTCAATAGATGTAATTTCACATTTAAACTGGATATAAGTAAGTGTCAATCTTTTGATAGTTATTATTTCTTAAAAACACTCTTTTTGTTTTGACAATAAGATTTAATTTTAAATTAATTTCTGGCACTTGTGTGTTTTGAATTTAGAAAAATGGATTCAATATTTAGAATCGGGATGTCCAAATTCTATAAATAGGTAACTTTTATTTTTTAGACATTTTGAATAATTACTTAGGTAAATATTTTATTTACCATGGCTAAAGGGTAAATCTGTCAAATAAGGCTAAAATAATAATAATATAATAATATTAAATTACCTTAACACGTGTCCTAAACCTATTATATGATACATGTCTCACCATGGGTATATTGTGGTCGATTTTGGGACCCCATGGAACTACTTGTAAGTGATAATGACACTTTATATTAATTAAGTTAAAGTAAATACAAAAATGACATAAGCATATATCTTTTAGTAAAAAAAACTTTACAGAGGGTTATATTTGTTATATCTTCAACTATAAATACTCATTAGAAAGATAAAAATATTTCATACATAATTGTTTTTTATGTATAATTTTGAGACGTTGAATAATTAAATTTATTTATGACACATTGATGATGCATTATTTTCCTTTTTAATGAAAGAATCAAATAAATGGTATTATAAATGTTAAAATAAATATAATTTGAAAATTTTCATACCATAAACGAATTTTATAGGTTAATATAACATTTTATAATTTATTAAATGAATTTAGTTTTAATTAATAAAGTTTTTAGGACTTTAACAAAAGTCAATTATTAAATAGTGTCAAAATTGACATAAAGGAGTTTCTAAAACAAATATTATATTATTAATTGATATAATATTCTTAAAAATCTATGGTTCGGCCAAATGACTTATATAATAATAGGGGTTTTATTAATGAACCACTTGGGTTTATATTGGACGTTTATTGTATGTTTATTAACCATATAATATAAAAATACAAAGAGACATGGTAAATGTCAAACTATTTAACTAAGAGTTAAATCTAAAAAATATCTTTAATATAGTGACCCAAACCTATCTAAAACCTATTGGTTGAGTGGTTTTAGACCCATCCTCTCTTTATCCTTTACATAATCTATTTTGGATCCATTAAAAACCTAAAATTATTTTTTTATAAAATAATATTTCTAGCTTTTCTTAAGGTGCCCCTCACCCCTCTTATAAAAGGGCACTCTCCCTTCTCTATAATTCAAAACTTCTGAGCCATTTGGCTTAGCCGAAACCTACCCAAATATCCTCTAAAATGTCCTCCATTAATACTAGAAAAATTCCTTTATTCATAAATCCAACCTAAGGATCCCTTTTGATCAAATCAAAAGTAAGAACCCGAAGAAGAGGTAAATATTTCATCACCTCTTTGAAGTTCATTTCTTCTTCCACTTCCTCTTTCTTTGTTGTTACCATTCTAAAATAATAAATCCAGTATATTATATATACTGTGATGTTATTATAATTATGGTACAACCATATTCATTATTCTATCCATCCTTTGAATGACATGTCACCATACGTGCGTATGTACGGCTTACCGTCTCCACGTCGTGGTGTAATTGTTATTCAATACATTATTATTTGGATGGGTATAATAATTATGACTAATTGATGTAAATAACGAATATAACATGATAATGATTCTGAATATATGATATTATAACCAATTATATATTATTTTAATATCAAAATAATGAAATTGTCGCTCATGCGTACGTACGGATTACCGTCTCCATGAACACGATGAGATTCATTCCCCATCGTATCCATTCAAGACTAATTTTCATTTGATGATTAAAAATAATGTTTAAAGACTTAATATAATTCTTTATATTATTAAGATATATCCCATAAATCACTAATATAACTCACACAACAAATAATATAAAGGAAAATGAATCTGTTAACACCCAAAACGACAATAATACTTAGATATTATTTACAAAGAAATGTTATAAGATCATATATGATATCAAATTAATTTATATGATTATTGTATAATTTAATAACAATTATTTCACCATTATATAGGAGGTTAACCTACCCTCGACCAAGTAAAAGTAAAATGTAATGGTTAATTTCACAATCTCTTCATTATTCGAGGTTGTTTATACATAATTATCTACTGGGACCTCTGTATCATCCACATCTGTGCTTCTTAAAAATATATTTCAAAACATTTATATTATTTAATATTAAATTGGTTAAATTTATTTATACCATTATTTGATCTTATTTTTTCTGAAAGGAATCTTTTCTTTGTTTTCCAAACAAGGTACTTTATGACCTTTTCGACAAAATTAAGGAAAGAATTTTTTTTAACATATACGGCGGGTGACGGTATTTTATGAAATTATAACATCGTCAAATATTCCCTTGCAAGATGATAATAATATTTTCAAAATAATTTTTTTCTTTAATAATTATATGTCTTTTAAATTATTTCAAAATAGAAAGATATATTTCTCAAAAAATGCTTTGATTTCATCTATGTCAACATCCTTTGATAGATTGTAAGCTTATTTGAAGTTGATTTATTATGATACAAAAATTCCATATTGTATTGAAGGTTTTGTGATATGTTTGATTTTGGATGTGTTATTTCTATACCATTCACGGTTTATAGATAAATTATTGACATTTTTTATCATAGTTTTAATACTAATGTTTATGTTAGGTTTAAACCTTTTCATATGAGGAATGCATTGGACTTAGTAATTGATGGGTGGAGCCTGCTATAGCTTTTCGATGCATCGGTTGGCCTCATGAGACAAACTAGTGTCTTGTCACAAGGCCGTGACAAAATCTTATTTGTAGTCATGGCATAAGGCCTTGACTATGTGGTTAATAAGTCTGGCATTATGCATTCCATCATTATAAAATTGGCTATTGATATTTCATGTGGTTATTCTACTAGTAGAATATCCATATGAGTATGTAAATTGCATTATTTTGGTTTATATTTTCCATATTGTGATTAAGTTTATGTTGAAAAGGATTTTTTTTAGTTTTCCACATTGCCTTAAATGTTTATGCTTCTTTATGAAAGCGTCTTCTATATTGTTATCCTTACTGAGAATCTAAGCTCACCCCTTTCTATGTTTTGTTTTTCCTAGGATGCAAAAAAATGTATTATGACTAACCTGCATGGATATTCTATGAGATATCAGTATTGTCTATGGATACAATGTTGTTGTTGTTTTCTATTTAATGGTGTAATGTAAACCTTATGAATGTATCTAGTACTTCCAAGCCTACTAAACTAATCGGTCTTTCGAGACATGATCTTTTGTGATCATGCCAATGATACGTAATAATGCACCAACTATTGGTAATTGGGGTCGGGGTGTTACAGTTGGTATCAAAGGAAGTTTAGTACAAACCATGGAAACTAGATTTAGATAAACTATGATTAGTGCACATAGCCCTAAGATAGATTTTGAGGATTAGTATAGAAGAACTTCCTAGAATTTTGGTATTGTAGAGATTATGTATGTTTTCCAAGAAATACATCTCTATCTGGATATGAGAAGGTAAAGGCGACTCTGGCACAGACGTACCTAAGGGTAAAACTCGAAAACACTACTTTGAGCTAGACTTCAACGGGAACTAGTTCACAACAACAGGCCTTGTTGCACTCTTGGTTACGGCACTCCCGGGGGATACGATTAGGATAATTCTCATTTTCTTTACAAATAATTATGAAGGGTTTATGACTATATATTTCCTCAGAGAAAATATTTTTTATGATTATGGATTATATCCATAAACTATTCAATTTATGTTAAGTGTATTACAAGTTTGGAATTATGTATTTCGATTCATAAACTAATCTAGTTTATGCCATTGTTTAGAAATGGCTCATAATGGAAGGAATGGAAACTGTATCAATGCATGCAATCCATGTAGGTATTTCCCTCCTAATCAAGATAAGTCGATCTGGTGAAGAAACTGGTGCTGAATATCTTATCACCATATTGGGACAACACACTCACGTTATGAATAATAACCTTACCCATATGAAGCACCCCGATCCACAGTATAGAGAATCAATGTTAGATCTCTTCATGAGGTAACAAACACCAACATTAAATGGGAGTAAAAGTCCATTAGTAGATGAGCAGTGGATAAATTCCTTAGAGAAAATATTCCACGCCTTGGGGAGTAGTGAAAGGGAAAAAGTTTTCATGGAAGTTTACCGCCTCACTGGAGATGTTAATCAATGGTGGTCATTGATTCAAAAAACAGAGGAAGATGATGAAGTATAAAATATGGAATGGAGGGTTTTTAAAGAGATTGTCTTAGAAAAATACTTTCCTCATGACCATTGAGAATATATGGAAAGGCAATTTTTCAGTCTGAGGCAAAAGGAGGATGAGAATGTCGCAAAGTATGAAGCTAACTTTACAAGGTTAGAGAGGCATGTACCAGATTATATACATAACCCAAGAAGTAAGATTGATCATTTTTTTATGGGTTAAAACCATTTCTCCATCAATCATTAGTTCCAAATCCTTATCATCATACAAAGATATTGTCTCATATGCTATCAAGACAGAAAAAGAATTCTCTATGTTTTATGAATTTAATGAAAATCAAGAGAAGAAGAGATCTTTTGAACACTCTAGAAATGGAAATAAGGGGAAGAAGGGAAAATTTGAATATCCATCCTGTAGTAAATGTAGGAAGGAACACCCTGGTACTTGCCTGAAGGGAATGAGAGTCTGTTACAAGTGTAGTGAAAAAGGCCACCAAGCTCATGATTGAAAGGGGAAGAAAGAGGATGTCGATCTTGAATGCTACAATAGTAGAGAAAGGGGGTATTATACAAATTAATGTTATAAGCATCAGGGGATATTACCTCAGAAAAGTCCAATGGATCAAGGCCAAGCTTATGATATCACTACTGGTGAGGTTGAAGCTCCAAAAGATATAGTGGCATGTAATTTAATGGTATCCTCAAGTTTAGAAAATTATTTATTTGATTTTGGATCATTGAATTGTTTTATATCTCCCTAGTTTTCTAAGAAAATTAGATATTTCCAATTTGATTTAACAAGGGTGTTGTCAGTCTAAGCTCCTAAGGGAAGTATCATTGCAACAAATATTTGTGAATCATTCCCCATTAGGTCATATAAATGTTCTTTATCTACTGATATCATCATCATACCGATCATTGAATTTGATATAATCCTCAGTATGGATTGGATATCTGACCATGATGCAAAAATTAATTGTAATAAGATGGAGGTTACTATTTTTGATGACGATGATAAAGAACACCTTATCTTTAGAGCAGAATCGCCACCACCAAATTCTTATCTAGATCCACCCTCAGTAGATCAACTAAATTAAATTATTAGGGTGGAAGAGAATGAAGTAATTATGGGTGAGTAAAAGAATGTTCAAATAGAGGATGTACCTGTTGTGAAATAGTATGTTGATGTATTTCCAGAGGATTTACCTGGACATTCTCTAGAATGAGAAATTGAGTTTTCCATTGATTTAATTTCTGGTTCAAGGCCAATATCGAAGACCCCTTATAGAATGTCCACTGTGGAACAAGTGGAACTAAATAAACAACTAAATTAATTGAGTAATAATGGATTTATTCACCCTAGTGTTTCTCCATGGAGATCCTCTGTCCTTTTTGTTAAGAAGAAAGATGGATCTATAAGGTTGTACATTGACTAGAGGGAGATCAATGCTATAAAAATAACGAACAAGTATCCCCTACCTCGCATTGATGATTTATTCGACCAACTTTATGGCGCTCAATACTTTTCAAAGATTGACCTTCGATCTGGATATCATCAGTTGTGTGTGAAGAAGGAAGACATTCTGAAAACAGCATTTCGAACCTGGTACGGGCATTACAATTTTACAGTAATGCCTTTTGGATTGACTAATGCACCCTCTGTCTTCATGGATCTAATGAATAACTTTTTCAAGGAATATCTTGATGAATTTTTAGTGGTATTTATTGATGACATCTTGGTATAATCCAAAAGCTACGAAGATCATTAAAATATATTGCGCATTATCTTAAAGAATCTTAGAAGATATGAATTATATGGGAAGTTTAGAAAGTGTGAATTCTGGCTTTAGGATATTTCTTTTCTTGGCCATATTTTCTCTAATGGATTGAATATTTGTTTATCCTTATAAGACCAAGGAAATCCAATAATGGCCAGCACGGATGAGTATAACTGAGTTACGTAGTTTTATTGGTTTAGCAGGTTATTATTGATGTTTCGTCAAGAATTTTTCCTGATTGGCTAACCCATTAACAAATCTCACGTGAAAATGGGTTAGATTTGTTTAGAAAAAACAGTGTGATGAATGTTTAGAAGAACTGAAGAGAATATTAGTCAATGCTTTTATATTGACTCTACCATCAGAGAATTTTGGGTTTTTTATTTATAGCGATGCTTCAAATAAATGACTTGGTTTTGTCCTTATGTATAATGATAGAGTTATTACCTATGCATCACGACAACTAAAAATTCATGAGAAAAATTATCCTACCCATTATCTTGAGTTATCTATTGTAATATTTGATTTTAAGATTTCGAGACACTATCTCTATGATGAAAAATGTGAGATATATATCGATCACAAGAGTTTGAAGTATATTTTTTCACAGAAAGAACTCAACATGAGGCAAAGGAGATGGCTTGAACTACTCAAGGATTATGATTTCACTATACACTACCACCCATGGAAGGAAAATAAGGTGGAAGATGCTTTGAGTAGAAAGGATCATGGTGTTTTGAACAAGATGAGAGTTGAAAAGGATCCTATATACATGGATCTAGAAAAGATGGATATTGGAATCACCATGGAATGTAAAACATTAATAATTTTTCAAATGGTTGCCAAACCATATTTATTTGAAAGGATAAAGATTTCTCAGACTGATGATGAAGAGTTTCAAAAGAAGATTAAAGCTATGAATGATGGGAGATTGAGTGACTTTGTATATGAAGATGGAATTTTGAAATTTGGGAAGATACTTTGTGTTCCCAATATACCTGATCTAAAAAGGGAATTGTTGGATGATGCCCGTTGTTCCAATTTCTATATACACCCAGGTAGCACCCAAATGTATAGAGATTTGAAGGAACATTTTTTGGTGGGACAACATGAAGAGGGATATTCCTGATTTTCTTTCAAGATGTATGGTTTTTCAACAAGTGAAAGCTGGAAGGCAACAGCCTAGAGGAGTATTGCAACCTATTCTCATACCTAAGTGGAAATGGGATAATATTATTATGGACTTTTTCATGGGTCTACCAAAGACTCTTATAAGGAATGATGCAATATGGGTCATTGTTGATCGTCTTACCAAGTCTACACATTTTTATGCTACAAGAAAAGATTTTCAAATTGAATGTTTAGAAAAACTGTATATTAATGAAGTTTTAAGACTTCATGGAGTACCATTATTGATTGTTTCTAATATTGATCCCCATTTTACATCATGATTCTAGAAAAGTCTATAGAATGTCATGGATACTGAACTTCGTTAGAGCACTGCCTACCACCCTCAAACTGATGGAAAATCAGAACGAACTATTCAAACCTTAGAAAACATGTTGAGATCATGCTCACAAGACTTTCAAGGTATTTGGGATAAATATTTACCTATGGTATAATTTTCCTATAAAAATAGCTTCCATTCAAGTATTCAGATGGCAACATATGAAGTGTTATATATAAAGATATGTCGTACACCAACTTGTTGAGATGATGTTGGTGAAAGAAAGCTCGTAGGCCCAGAACATGTTGAGGAAATGATAGAAAGGGTGAAGTTAATCCAAACCCACATCAAAGCAGCTCAAATTAGGCAGAAGATATATGCCGATAACCGAAGGAAGGATTTTGGAATTTCAAGTAGGAGATCATGTTGTCTTGAAGGTATCTCCATGGAAGGGTGTTATACGTTTCGGTAAGAAGGGAAATTTGAGTCCCAGGTACATCGGACCTTTCAAAATTCTAGAACGAATTGAGGATATAGCTTACCATTTGGAAATTCCGCCATGTCTCTCCAAAGTTCACGATGTATTCCACGTATCACTATTGAGAAAATACATGCCTAACCCAACGTATGTACTCACATATGAGGAATTTGAACCGAAACCTGATATGTCTTATTGCGAAGATCCTATAAAGATTTTTGATATAAGAGAACAATTGCTGAGAAACCGGATGACTCGTCTCGTAAAAGTTCTATGGAGAAACCATAATATGGAAGAGGCAACGTGGGAACCCGAGAAACTTATGATGAAGAAACACCCAAGTCATTTTATACAGTAATATTCTATAAATTTCGAGTGCAAAATTATTTTAAGGAATGGATAATGTAACACCCCAAGATTCTATGGTATGCTTCTCTTTGAATAATATAATAGCGTGTGTTGTACGCAACTTCGAGTTCTAACACACCACAACCAGTCAAACAGGCCATTATGAATAGTAAAACCCACTTTTTAAAATTTTATAAATTTTATCATTCAAAATGGAATTTATTTTTGGATTCAAAATATCGAAATTAACTTAGGGTGAATTTTTTGTATTTTTCTGAAAACATTCATTTTTTGATGAATACTGAAAAATACTAAATTTTATTTAAAAACTACTTTTTTAATCAAAATAATTTATAGTACTAAATTATACTATTGAGTAGTTTTAAATTGTAATTAGATTATATTTTTACAATTTAATACAATTTTGGTCATTGGATGTCATTTTACATTTAACCTGGACATAAGCAAGTGTCAATCTTTTGATAGCTATTATTTCTTAAAAACACTCTTTTTGTTTTGACAAAAATAATTAATATTAAATTAATTTATGCCACTTATGTGTTTTGAATTTAAAAAAATGGATTCCATATTTATAATCAGGAGGTCCAAATTGTGTAAATAAGTAACTTTTATTTCTAGAAATTTTGAATAATTACTTCGGTAAATATTTTATTTACCATGGTTAAAGGGTAAATCCGGTAAATAAGGGTACAAAAATAATATTATAATAATAATAATAAATTACCCTAACACTTTTCTAAAACCTATTTCATGATAAATTTCCTTCCATGGGCATCTTTGTGTTGATTTTGGGACCCCATAGAGCCACTTATAAGTGATAATGACACTTTATATTAATTAAGTTAAAGTAAATACAAAAACGACATAAGCATATATCTTTTAGTAAAAACAAATTCCATAGGGTTATATATGTTATCTCTTTGACTATAAATATTCATTATAAATCTAAAAGGATTCCCTACCTAATGGTATTTTTTTTAATTTTTAGACATTGAATAATGAAATTTATTTATGACACAATGATGATGTAGTATTTTCCTTATTAATGAAAGAATCAAATAAATGGTATTATAAATGTTAAAATAAATATAATTTGAACTTTTTGATGCATAAAAAAATTTTATAGGTTACTATGACATGTTAGGATTTATTAAATTAATTTATTTCTAATTAATAAAGTTTTTATGACTTTAAAGAAATCAATTATTAAATAGTGTCAAAATTGACATAATGGGGTTTCTAAAACAAATATTATATTATTAATTGATATAATATTATAAAAATATAAGGTTCAGAAAAATGACTTATATAATGATATGGGTATCATTACTTAACTAGTTGGGGTTCTCTTGGAAGTTTATAGTAAGTTTATTTACCATATAATATAAAAATACAAAGAGAAATGGTAAATGTCAAACTATTTAACTAAGAGTTAAATCTAAATGATAAGGTTAATATAGTGACCCAAACATATATAAACCCTATTGGTTGAGTGGTTTTCGACCCATACCCTCCTTATCTTTAAATAATCAATTTTTTATCCATTATAAACAGAAAATGATTTTATTATAAAATAATATTTCTAGTTTTTTCTAAGGTGCCCCTCACCCCTCTTATAAAAGGGCACTCCCCCTTCTCTCTAATTCACACCTTCAAAGCCATTTAGCACGGACAAACCTTGCCCAAATACCCTCTAAATTATCCTCCCTTTATCCTATATTCCTTCCTTTAGTCATAAATCCAACCTAAGGAGCACTTTTTATCAAATCAAAAGGAAGAACCTAAAGAAGAGGTAAATATTTCATCACCTCTTTCATGTTCCTTTCTTCTTCCACTTCCTATTTTTTTGTTGTTTCCATTATAAAATAATAACTCCAGTATATTCTATATAATATGATTTTATTATAAATATGTTACAACTCTATTCATTATTCTATCCATCTTTTGAATGACATGTCACCATACGTGCGTATGTACGACTTACCGTCTCCACGTCGTGGTGTAATTGTTATTCAATACATTATTATTTAGATGGGTATAATAATGATGTGTAATTGATGTAAATAATAAATATAACATGATAATTATTATTTATATATGATATAACATCCAATTATATATTATTTTAATATCAAATGAGTGAAATTGTCGCTCGTGCGTACGTACGGATTACCGTCTCCACGAACACGGTGAGATTCATTCCCCATCATATCCATTCAAGACTAATTTTCATTTGATGATTAAAAATAATGTTTGAAGACATAATATCATTCTGGATATGAATAATATACATCCCATCCCTAACAAATATGACTCACATAATAAATAATATAAAGGAAAACGAATCTGTTAACACCTGAAACGACGATAATACTCAGATATTATTAACAAAGAAATATTAAAAGATCATATATGATATCATATTAATGTATATGATTCTTATATAATTTAATATCAATTATTTCACCATTATACAGTAGGTTAACCTACACTTGATCAAAGAAAATTACAAGGTAAGGGTTAATTTCACAATCTCTTCATTATTCAAGGATGTTTATACATAATTATCTACTGGGACCTCTTTATCATCCACATCCATGATTCTTAAGAATGTATTTCAAAAAAATTACTATTTACTAGTCAATGGGTTAAAGTTAATTATACCCTTATTTGACCTTATATGTTATGAAAGGAATCTTTTCGTCGTTTTCCAAACAAGGTACTTTTTGACAATTTCGAAAAAATTAAGGTAAGAATGTTTTTTTAACATATACGGTGGGTGCGGCTATTTTATGCCGTTATAACATCGTTAAAGCTTCCCTTAAAATATTATAAAAATATTTTCAAAATAAATGTTTTATTTTATAAATATAGGAATTTTAAATGATTTCAAAATAGAAAGATATATTTCTCAAAAAATGTTTTGATTTCATCTATGCCAACATCCTTTGATGGATTTTAAGCTTATTGGAAGTTCATTTATTATGATAGAAAACTTCTATATTGTATTGAAGGTCTTGTGATATGTTTGACTGTGGATGTGCTATTTTTATACCATTCATAGTTTATGGATAAAGTAATGACATTTGTATTCTATTTTTAATAAAAATATTTATGTTATGCTAAAACAATTTCATATGAGGAATACATTGGACTTAGTAAGTGACGGGTGGAGCCTGCTATAGCTCATCGATGCATCGGTAGGTCTCATGAGACAAAATAGTGTCTTAGAATAAGTCCTTGAAAAAATCTTATTTGTAGTCTTGGCACTAGGCCTTGACTATGTGGTTATGAAGTCTGACATTATGCATTCCATCATTATAGAGGTGGCTATTGATATTGCATGTGATTATTTGACTAGTAGAATATCCATGTGAGAAAGTAAATGGAATTATTTTGATTTATATTTTCCATATTATGATGAATTTTATGTTGAAAAGGCTTTTATTTTAGTTTTATACGTTGCCATAAATTTTTATTCTTATTTATGAAATCTTCTTCTATATTGTTATCCTTACTGAGAATCTGACCTCACCCCTTTCTATGTTTTATTTTTTCCAGGATGCGAAGAAGTATATTATGACTGATATGAAGGGATAGTCTATGGGATCTCAATATTGTCTATGGAAACAATGTTGTTGTAGTTTTCCATTTTATTATGTAATGTAAACCTTGTGAATGTATCTAGTACTTCCAAGGCTACTAAACTAATCGGTCTTTTGAGACATGATCTTTTGTGTTCATTCCAATGATACGTAATAGTGCACCGAATCTGGGTAACTGGGGTCAGGGAATTAAAAAACTACTCTAATAACAAATTTTGTTTGGAGTGAAAGCTCAAGAGGGGTATAATTGAGCTAACTAGATAAAAATTTCTTTATTAAAAATTACCAATTAAAACCCCCTCAGTTTAAAACACATACTAGTTATCTAATACTACAAATATATACAATTTAATTCTTTTAAAAAAATTGCAACTCATGATTAATACCTTGTAAAAAAAATTAATTACTTTAACTTTGAAAATATTTCAATAAGATTAAATGACAAATATATATATCACTTATAAATACTAACTGTCCATTTTTGTTTTGAAAACACAAATTTAAAAACACTTAGTGCAAATAAAAAGGTTATAAAATAATTTTTGATCGGCTTCAATTGTCATTATGAAAGCAATGGATTAAAAATAGATAGTTAAATTATAATTAGAGGTTAGATCCGAATAAGAGATTAGTACTCACTACTTGATAATAATCCACTACCATTAATGTTTATATATAAATATTATTAAAGATATTTTCAACCTAGATCAAGCTTGTTGATCCAAAACTAGAATCAGGTTACATGACAAAAATTGAATGCAGGGCAGTCCAGGCTACACCAAACCCCTTCTACAGTTATACGTGGGATAAAAAATGTAAATATATAATGACAAAGTGTGTAAAACAATGAGATTTTATGATATATTTCACTTTTAATAAATTTAATTTTTTAGTATCTTTCATTATATGTTATACTAAGTATTAAAAAAGGTTAAAACTATTGAAATATTATTATTTGAAAATCGTTATATTTTATTCATCCTTCTATTATTATATTAGGTTTAATTTTTGGTATTTTATTTAAAAAATATTTATTAGTGAATAGTGAAAATATTAATTTTGTGTAAAACTGTAATTTTTTTTCTTAAAATCAAGTATTTTAAGAAGTAGAATTCTATTTTGGATTTTTTTTCAAGTGATATAACATATAATTTATTTAAAATAATCGAATTAATTTTAACTGGATGATAATTTGACATGATGTTGATATAAGTAAGTTTTTAATCTTAAGGCTAATTTTTTGGAAAACCATTTTTATAAGAATTTTATAGGTTTATTTCTAAATTAGTTTATAAAACATTTATAAGCTAAAATTGATGGAAAATATTCCATATTTGGAATCAAATTTTTCAAATTTATTAAAAAATAACCTTTTATTTTTAAGCATTTTTTATAGTAACTGTGGTAAAATTTATCACCTCAGTAAAGGGTAAATCGGGTAATTAAGTTTAAAATTAATTTATAAGGAATTCAAAATATATCAAACACTATATTTTATTTTATTTTATTATAATAATTTCACCATTTAAATCCTAAATTTAAATATAAATAATTTTGATTCCATTTTCCTTTGATAATAACATTTATATTGTTTTACTTAAAGAAGAATGCCAAATGGAAATATTTTTCCTTTAAATTTCTCTTATATGTTCACATAGGTATAAAAATTATTTCTAAATGAACAGATAGGGTTATTTTCTACATAATGAAACAATTTTTTATTTAAATTTATTTATAATTTACGCTTATTATTTCATTACTTTAAATTCTTATTCAGTGCTGACAAAGTTCTTGTGCAAGTAGTGAAAAAATAAAATAAATAATTTTAAAAGATTTAAATAAATGTTTTTTGGATGAATTTTGGTTCCAAAATAAATTTATTCTTAATAATAAATTTTATTAATTTTATAAGTATTATTGTAAAAAAACCTATTTTTCTTGATGCCTTTAGATTCAAATAAATGAATTGTGTCAAAATTATATTAATGATATTTTAGGAAAAATAATATCTTCTAAATTATTTAAAAATAAAAAAAATTAAAAATGAAAAGTGTGATTTTAATTGGTATAAAACATTCATCATTTTCTCAATATATGATCAAAATTTTTCCTTATAAATAAAAAAATATAACCCATTAACATAGACAAATTCATTACAGTTATTAGGGTTATAACAGGTTCTCTGGGGGTCAAACCAAGTGATGAGGGTAAATTTTACAATTAAACTCGTCTAAATACTATTGGGTGTAAATATTTATACCTAATGTTATCAATCCTTTGAATATATATCTATTTGGATACATTTTTCCTGAGTATGACATTATTATATTTTAATCTTCTATGAAATTCCAAGTGTGTATTTTCTCTATCCTATAAAAGGACTCTCATTATCTCTTTTCTTTACACCACATTGAGTCATATATCTTGACCAAAACCTACCCAATTCCATTTTAAACTTATCCATCCATTGATTATATGTTTTTTATTTTTAAAACAACATTCTAAAATTCCATAAGAATGTAATTAAAGGAGGACAACCAAAGGAGATATAATCATTATACCCAAACTCTATCAAAATATTTCTTTTTATAACTCCACAATAATTTTTTATTTATCATAAAATAGTAAAATCAGTATCCGAAATATAATAAGATTTTATTATGATTATTGAAATACCATTATTCATCCTCTTTTTCATCAAATGGAAAGTGAAAGTGTCGCTCGTGGGTACACATGGACTACCTCCTCCATGTAGTGATTCAAATCATTTTCAATCACCATTATTTATTGATGTTTATTATGATAGATTTAATGTTTATTTTTTATATTAATCAAATAAGTTTTCTTATGGAATTACAATTTAATATATACCTTCTCACTATCCAATATATTGGATAACGATAGTGTCAATCATTCATACGTATGGACTACCACCACAAGGAAATTATATGATCAGTTTTACATTTCCACTATGTATATTTGGTAATAAGGATATATTTAATCAATATATAATGTGTATATGACAAAATAATGATTCTATAAATTTAAATTTTTATTTATCTTTCTTTTGATTAGTTTGTTGAAAAGTGAAAACTTGATTTATGTGTATGTCTGGCCTACGATCTCCATGAACGATGTAATTTATTTTTCAGTGTATGCATTTTATCGATGAATATATGTGTGTATATATATATATAATTATTAAATATGATACTCATATCATGATTTATATTATGGATATGATTGAACCATAGTCAAAGTACAAGGACTTGAACTGTTGAACCAAATTCTCATGAAAAAAAGATTTAACACCTAGAAATAGTTATTTTAACAAGGAATTATTAATAAATAGGTGTGGAAATTTTATAATTGGATAATATATAATATTATAATACTATAAATTAATCTTTAATATAATTATCTTAAAGAAAAATTAATGATAAAGATGGTTAGATCATTTTCAAAGAGAGTCAAATTTGAGATAAGCGATTTCATCTCAATTTCCAATCCATTGAGACATATTTGATATTATATACCTATTTATATTTATGTGGTGTATATAATTCAAATTTAAAATATTTTAAATTAATATATATTTATTTATTATTATTACTGTTTCAATCTAAGATTACTCTTTCAAGGGGTTAAAATTCAAATGTTTCTAAAGAGGTAAGAATTTATTTTAAAATCTCATTTTTGTGGGATTTAACTTATTTTATTTGAACAAATCTTAAAATATATCATTAAAAAATTGCATATATATTTTTATCCTCTATATATTTAAGGAGTTTCAATATTTTCTTCCAAATTTTCCTCTTTATGTTACTTAAATATTGTAAAGAAGTATTTAAAATAAAATATTATCTTATTTCTATTTTGATAGGATATATTTTTCTTACATTTCTATGTTTTATAACTTTGTTTTAAAAAATTATTCTTTATTCTATCAAAATATTTATAAAGAAAATTTTATGTTGTATTTTAATTTTTCAAGGTTTTAAAAATATATTTATAATTTTCATTTAAAATTTCATATTCAAATTTTTTTTACAAAAATTTAAATAGAAATACTTTTTTTTAATGTATACTGTGTTAACGGATTTCCCCACCTCCAAAACTGTTTTATGATATTTAGATTATTTTAAATGGTTTTAATGGTTTTACAAAGATAACTCTTCAATAAAATCTTATTTTAATATTTTTCCACCATTTTCATTATTTCTCTGAATGATGTGATTTTATTGCAAAACCTATATTTCTAATCAATTAAAGGTCATATTTTATCACTTATTAATTTTTTGGTCAAAAAATTCTCTTCAAACATTCACTTTTTTATGATAAATATATATTACATTTCACTAAAATATCTATATTATTTTCAACATGGTTGTGATTAGTTCTTAAACCATATAGTATTTCTATATATAGTGTTTTAGTTTGAATGTTATTTTATTATCTAGGTAAATATCAGTATTACATATTCTTTAATCAATATATAAATATGATGATAAGGAATTTTTTTATAAATTAAATTGATCATTCAATATACAAGGAATTAATTGGACATGTAGTGATATGTGGGGCTTGGTTACAGATATCCCCTCAATGCATTGATGGGTGTCATGAGAAAAACTAGTTATACAGCCTTATTAAATGGTTTTTGGTGTATTCATACCCATAAATTATAAAATATTGGCTTAAGGCCTTGATGGTGAAGATATCATGATGTCTAATACCATGAAATACAATATTAAGTATCTTATTTTTTGATAATATCGTTATTATTATTCACGAGATTACTGTATTTATATTATCCATTAATTCATTTCATGCCCAATTAATTTATTAAATGGCTTGTTTTTTTCACTCATTTACCTTTCCATACTGATTACTCCTTATTTACTCATGATAGCTTCTGTTGGACATAACCCTTACTAACCATTTGTGCACGCTATATATTTTTTTCCTTTACCTAGGATATGAAGAATATATTATGAATAATATCAGGGATGTGAGAATGTTTCTTCTGATATCTATTTTACATTTCCAATGTAATATGGGAATCATATATATATCTGATTCTTTAATACAATTAAACATATCAGTACCTTGGGATGATATCCCTTGTATCTTATACTGGTTTAATAATGTATTCATCAGCAATGGGTTAATGGATTTTTGGATTCTACAGTTGGTATCAGTGCATATTTAGTAAAATCCAATAGAAAAGGATTTTAAATATACCTAGGTAACATGATAATTTTGAAAATACTTTCTATTATTTAAAAAAATCATTAGAGATATTTTTATTTTATATATCAATATTCATGATGATTATGAGCTAATAAAGTGTGTTATATTATTTTGTGATAGCACCTAATGGAATAAATAAAATCAACACCCTTAGTCAATATTGGAATTTAACTGCTAATCAATCCAATATAGTTGGTTTTTTAACTGATCATATCATGACCATATTAGGGAAGTTGAATGAAGTTATTATGAATAGCCTTTCTTGAATGGAGAAACATATTTCTCCACTATAGGCTTCATGTATATTAAATCACTCCATGTGATATAATCCTATAAATTTTAATAGAACTATTAATCCATTGGTAGAAGATAAATAGATTAAGTCCCTAAAAATATATTCATGGACCAGTAAAATAATGAATGTCATAAGTTTATTCTGGTGATTTATTTTTTAATAGGAGATATCAATCATTTGTGGTTAATAATCCAAAACAATAATGTATTTGAGAAATACAATTCATAAAATTGATAACTTTTAAATTTATATTATTAGATAAATACTTCCCCAAAGAACTATGAGATGATATGGAGAGGAATTTCTACACATTAATGTATAAGTAAGATGAAAGTGTGGTAGAGTATGAGGCTGGATTTAAAACATTATCCAGGAATAAATTTCACTTCATAAATTATTTAGAAATAAATATTTACCATTTCTATGATGGGAATAAGCCTACTCCCTAAAGATTATTAGTTTCATGAAAATATTCATTATATGAAGATATAATATAAGGTGTCACTAAAGAGAAGAGATATTTTTATAGGTCTTCTACCTTCAAGGAATGTTTTGAGAAGAAGAGATCTGATAAGAAATAAGAAAAAGGGAAAACATCAAAGATTAATAAGGAAGAAAAGAAATTGACATCATGTAAACATTATGGAATTAAATATCTCAAAAATTGATTGAAGGGAATATGAATTTTCTATAATTCTGAAGATAAGGTTCATCTAGATAATTAATGTAAGGAAAATAAAGAAACCAATATTATTGAATTCTTTAACTTTAAGGATATGGTAAGTATTCAAAACTAGTCCCCAAGAATCAAGGAAACTTACCAACGAAAAATCCTAGTGAAGAAGGCCACACATATAGAATTACTAAAATTGAAGTGGTTGTTCCATGTGATGTGATCAAAGGTACACTTATCATACACTCTATAAGAGAAAATGGTTTATTTTATTTAGGTTAAACCAACTATTTTATATATTTATAATCATTTAAGGTTACCAAATATCCACCCCAATGATTATATTTTTAGTTGGTAGTAAAAAATCATAATGGTATGATGATCACATCTCTATTATATATCTCCTCTCGGATAGAATTCCATGGGAATTTTTTTCTTAAGAATATTGTTATCATTCCTATAGTTTAATTTTATGTTATTTTGGGCATGGGTTTGCTCTCTCACTATATATATTATATCAATATCTGAGGAATGGAAGTTTCATTCAATATTCTGAATCAACTTATGATAGTTTATCAATGTGAGGATGAACCTAAAATCCTAATGAGAATTACTTTCATTTTATTGGTTTGGTGTCAATTAATTAAGAATATTTGTCACATATTATTGGGGAGAAACTCAACATTGAGGATATACCAATTTTATAGGGGTTTATTGATGTCTTTCCAGAAGATTTTCATAGTCTTCCATATAATTGTGAATTATATTTTCAATAGAACTAATACCAAGTAAAAAACCTATTTTAATGATTCCATATAGAATGGACCTGATTTCTTTATAATAATTGAACAAGAAACCATAGGAGATATAGATAAGGGATTCATTTGTCTAAGTTCATCACCATGGGATGAACATGATCTTTTTATTAAGAATATATATGGATCAATGCATATTTTCATTTATTATTAGTAACTAAAAAAGATCACTATTAAGAAAAAGTTTCCTTTACCCCATATCAATAATCAATTTAATCAATTATGGGGAGCCCAATATTTTTACAATATTGATATTTGATCTAGAAAATATCCATTAATGGTAAATAAGGGGAATATACCCAAGATAGCCTCTTTTACAAGGTATAATCATTATGAATTTATAGTAATTCCATTCGGACAAACCAATGATCATTTTATATATGGATTTAATGAGTAGAGTCCTTAGATATTACCTTAATATTTTTTTGGTAGTCTTTATATGGAATATTTTTATATATTCGAAGTGAAAGGAAGATAATGAAGAATATCTATTTATTGTGATAATAACCCTGAGAACGGAGAAGCAACCTTCCAAATTTACCGTGGATATTTTATTCAAAAATACACATTATTAGGTAATATAATTTCATGTGAGGGCATATCGATGCATCCTTCAATGATGGAACGTAGTAAGAAATCCCCTAGACCAATCATGGTGATCAATATCCAAATTTTCTTGGGATATCTGGATACTACCACTGATTTGTGAGAGATTTATCATGAATTGTTAATACACTCACCAAATTATACTAAAAGGGATCCAAGCTATTATACAAAGATGAATGTGATAATAATTTCAAATAAATTGATATAATGTTGGTCAGCACACTGCTTCTAACATAACCCGATAGTGGAGAAGGGTTTGTTATATATAATGATGCATAAAATAAGGATTTGGGATTATTTAATTGAAAAAATGATGTGGTGATAGATTATTTCACTCATCAACATAAAATTATTGAACACAGTTACACGAATCATGATTTATATATTGAAGAGTTAATTTTTCCATTAAAGATATTGAGGCATTATCTGTATGGAGAAAGGTGTAATATATATACTAATCACAAAAACTTTATATATATATTTAAACCAAATATATAGAATATATTTCCCTGAATATGGTTATATTTGGTCAATGATTATTATTATTCAATACATGATCACCTTAGAAAGGAGCACAAGGCGGTTCATGGTCTGATTCAGAATGAACAAACTAGATTTTATATTATTAGTATTCAATGATATTTAGTATTTATGGATTATATGAAGTTGTATCTTGAAATACTACGAAAAGGGTACAAATAATATCATTCTTATATGAATGTTAAACTGTCCATACATGAGAGAAATAAGAAGGAACCTAACAAAGATTTGGAATTATAGAATAAGGTTAGTAATGTTCGTACGTTCAACAATGATCATATTTGAATGATCGGGTTCAAGAACCAAGTATGTGTTCCATAAATAATCGATTTGAATAAGAAGTTGTTGGATGAAGCTCATAGTACATCATTCTCTATTCATCATAGAAGAAAAAAACATATATAGAGAACTGAAAGAGTATTTCTAGTGGGATAACATGAAAAGTTATTTTTTAGAGTTTATATCACGATGTGTGGTGTATTATAAATTTAAGTATAAGTTATATTAGTATAAGGTTATGTTACAACTATTACCCATAACATAATAAAAATTGAGAAATATTATAATTTATTTCATCAACAAAACCATAAAAACATCTAAAGGGGAAAATGCTATTTGGGTTATAGTAGATCGAATAATAGAATCAATTCATTTTATCATTATTAGATAATATTTATCTCTTGACCATATAACTCTATTATACATTATGAAATTTGTGAGATTTCATGGAGTGCCACTCTTAATGGTATCTGATCAGGATCTAATGTTTACCTTGATGTTTTGAAGAAGCCTTTAGTAGGATCTAAGTACCGAGTTGAGTATCAACACTAATTATAAAACATATATAGATGGTCAGTTAGATAAGACAATTAAAACCCTATAATACATGTTGAGATATTTTTATATTTATTTAAAATGTGGTTGAGATCATCACATTTCATTGGTAGATTTTTCTAATGATAATAGCTTTCACTCAAGTATTTATATGGCACTTTACGAAGACCTATACTAAAGTAAGTAAAAACATATAATATGTTGGGATTAATTTGGGGGAATCAATCTATTGGGACCTAATGTAGTTGATAAAATTGAATTAAATGCTACATCTATTCAACATTACATAAGGGTATATGAATGTTAACAAAAAAATATGATGACAATCATCGGTGAGATTTAGAGTTTGAAGTTGGTGATATTGTATTCCTATTAATATCAAAATGGAATACATTTATGATATTTATAAGTAAGGTAATGTTGATTAGTAGATATATTAGTTCTTTTGGAAGTTTTGTTCATATCAAGTTAGTAGCATATCACTTGGAACATACACTGAATATCAATCTAGTTCATGACGTGTTCCATGTATATATACTAAGGAAGTGCATACTCGATTTTTCACATGAACTAAATTAAAGGGTTTTTCTTTTGGATAATGATATTTATTATGAGGAATAACCATTTAAAATTATTGATCATAGAGGAAAATTTCTATGAAACAAGACAACATATCAAGTTAATGTTTTCTAGAAAAAGCATAAATTTGGAGAAAGTAATGCGGGAACTCAAGGATGTGATGATGATGAATTTTCCTCTGTTGTATATGATATAGGGAAAAAAATTTACAATTTAAATTCTTAAAATTCTTATATAATGTAACACTTTGAGATTTTATGATATATTTCTATTTAAATAAATTTAATTTCTTTGATATATTTATTTTTAGAAAACATCTAGTAAAAATTAAAAATGAAAAACTATTGAAAAAATATAATTTTATAATTATATTATTATTTCATCTTTTAATTATTATCTTAGGAATAATTTTTATCATTTTAATAAAACAATTTAGTTTTCAGTGAATAGTAAAAAAATATTGATTTTCGTAAAGCTATTATTTATTTTATTTAAATCGTGTTATTTAAAAAGTACCACTCTTTTATAGATTTTTTATTAAACTGATATAAGATATATTTTATTTAGAATAATCTAATTACTTCCATTAGGATCATTATTTTAAATTATTTTTATATAAATTAATTTTTAGGCTTAAAGAACATATTTATGAAAAATCGTTTTTCATCACATTTTACATGTTTATTTTTAAATTAATTTATTCAAATTATAGGAAATAAATTTTAAAAAATGGGTTCAATTTTATTTAATAGTTACCTTTTATTTTTAGGTAGTATTAATAGTAACCTTGGTAAAATTTATCACCTTGGTAAAGGAAAAATCGGGTAATTAGGTTTAAAAATAATGTGATAAGGTATTAAAAATATATTTGAAACTTTATTTTATTTCATTGGATGTGATTTATACTACCATATACATCATGAAATTTAATATATGTAATTTTACTACCATTTTCTTTTGAAAATGACATATATTATTCTATATAACAAAAAATACAAAATGTCACTTTTTTCATTTAAAATTTCTCATATAAGTTCACATTAGTATAACAATAAGTTGTGACTAAATATTAAAGTTTATTTTTTTCATAAGAAAACTATGTTTGTAACATCCCAAGTAAGTAATGAATAATAGATATTTGTATATATGTCTATTAATTAATTAGATAGTGTTTTAGAGGCTTAAAATAAAAATAAATCCAATCTTAAGCATGGAATACACTAATATTCTTAAAAGATTGTTTTACTTCCTTTTGATGGCAAACCCTTTTTTTAAATCAAACTTTTGAAAATTTTATAATCTATATTTGTCAAAGTAAACATATTCATTATTATTGGGACATTGAAATTTACATTGGGTAAATATTTGGTATTTTTCTGATAATGATCATTTTTAATGAATAGTGAAAAATACTGCATTTTACATCAAAACTGCTTTTTCATTTAATTTAATTATATGGTTAGATTATATTTTTAATTGGTCTTAAAGTTTAATATGAATATATTTTTACCATTTAATCCAATGGTGGTCATTAAGATTAATTTCACTTTGAAATTGGTCATAAACTAATACCAAACTTTTCATAGATACTGTTTCAAAAAAACCCGCTATTTGTTTTGACGACGGGAATTCTTTTTAAATCAATTATTGCAATTTATGTGTTTGTAATTTTGTAAAATGGATTATATATTTGGAATCAAAATGTCCAAATTATGTAATTAAGACTCTTTTGTTTTTGGACATTATGAATAGTAACGTCGGTAATTATCTTTAATTATCCTGATTAATGAGTAATCGGGTTATAATAGAAAATGACACAAAAATGTGTCCTAAAACAACTTTTTGTCTCATGGCCGACCATGGGATTCCTTGTGCCAAACTTGGGGGCCCCATGAAATCACTTTTTGTGAGAAAGTCACTTTTTATCTTTTTATTTTTTAAAGAATGTTAAATTAACAAGAATGTATCACCTGATTAAAAAATTTTAATTTTGTCTAAATAGATGATATTTTAGACTATAAATATTCATTGTAAATATAAAAAGATTTCATACATCATAGTATTTTTTTCATAATTTTTAGACTTTAAATAAAGTAAATTATTTATGACATCATGATGATGCAGCGATTACCTTATTAATAAAGGATTTAAATAAAATGAAATGATAATGTAAAATCTCTGACCTACACATGTCCAAAACATATTGGATGGGTGGATTTCGAACCCTTATCACCTTACCCTCTAATTATATCAATGTGGGACCTTTTGAATCTGAAAATCATATTCAAATAAAGTAACATTCACTACTGGAAAATGTACCTATCCCCACGGTTTTCACCAAAACCGTGGGGATAGACCCCCCCTATACCCACGGTTTTGGAAAACCGTGGGTATAGGTGAATTTTCATGACCTATACCCACGGTTTGCCAAAACCGTGGGTATAGGGGGCTCTATCCCCACGGTTTTGGGAAACCGTGGGGATAGGTCCTGAAAAGTCACCTATACCCACGGTTTCCCAAAACCGTGGGTATAGGGGGGGTCTATCCCCACGGTTTTGGGGAAAACCGTGGGGATAGATCTGGGATAAAATATCTCTACCCACGGTTATGAAAAACCGTGGGTATAGCTCAATTTTGTGTGCGCGGGAAAAAAATTTTCCCGCGGGAAGGAATTTTTTTTTGGCGGGAACCCTATACCCATGGTTCTTCCCTCTATACCCACGGTTTTTATAACTATATTTAACTAAATATATATATATACATATATGTGAAGTTAGGGTAGTGGTTAGACTCGGTGTTTACAGCGAAGAGGTTGCGGGATCGAAACTCGGCGCCTGCATTTTTTTTAGGACCTATACCCACGGTTTTGAAACCGTGGGTATAGGTCGTTGAAACCGTGGAAATTGTCTAAGTTTCGGTGACACGGTGGCAGGACACCTATACCCACGGTTTTCCAAAACCGTGGGTATAGGCTGGGGACCTATACCGACGGCATTCCAGCCCACGGTTCCCAAAACCGTGGGTATAGGCTATACCCACGGTTTTGGGGGCTATACCCACGGTTTTGAACCGTGGGTATAGGCCGTTTTTCCAGTAGTGATTTCTTTACTTTCCAAGAGTGCCCCTCCTCTCCTCTTATAAAAGGCCCCCACCTCTACCTCCTTACCCACACATCCAAAGCCTTTGGCTCGTCCAAACCCTGCCCATTTTGTCTCTACACATCCCTATATTACTCCTTGAAGCCTCACTTTGGGCAGAAGTCTTCCCAAGGAAGCCTTTGATCTCAAACCAAAGGGAGTTACCCGATTATAAGGTAATGGCTTCACTTGAGTCCTTTTGTTTTATTTTGCTTCTCCAACCCCCTAAACTCTTTTTATTCATTTATTTTGTAACAAATACAGTATCTTCAATATACTAGGATGTTTTTATAAGAAGTATTCGAGCTACACTTACACACACCTACATCTAATGGTTAAAGAACATACTGTTTCCGTGGATGGTGAATTTCTGCCTCCCGAAACGATGATTGTTCAACATTCTTTTAACACCTTAAAAGGTAGCCATTAAGATGACACTATATTTATATATGATATATAATATGTTTATGTTTTCCTTAAGCTTCTTTATTTTTCATTTTGGGCATACCTTTATGGTTTCCATTATGGGTAAACGTGATATCTTCATTTAAGGAAGTGTGGACTACCGCCCCCTCAAAGTGATTTGATTCGTTAAATACCATATGTGGGACGTATAAAGGATGGAGTTATGATATTATATGTGATATTACACTGGAATTATAATATATCTTTATATCATTATGATTCCATTCTATAAAATACGAAATAGAAATGAAAGTAGCATTCATGCGTACGTACGGCTTACCGTCTCCATGAATGGTGCATTTCATTTCTTAACTCTAAATGATTATGTAATATTATAAATGCATGCATGTACTGGATATATATGACATATATGATATCTACATCACGAATTCCATTCTGGATATAATGGATACATGAACAACTTGAAATTATAAAGGGCTTATTTTTTACTCAAGTACCAATGATCGTTAAAACGACCGTTATTAACTTAAATAATTACATAGTGTTCATGACAAGGTAATAAGTGATTTAAAAGGAATAATGAACATGAAAAATTTTCTTAAACAAGTAGAAATTAACTCAAGTTTATTATTCAGGAGGTTAAAGAATGGCCGAGTCAAGTCGGACCCGAGGTATGGGACTTCGTCTCAATCTCTTTTCATTGAGGCATATTTTGTTTTATACTCAACCTTCTTTTATATAGTGTATAAACCCCTTTGAATTTTACATTTATTCAAAAGGAATCTTTTTTATATGAAGTGTTTACTAAACGACAAAAGGGAATGTTTTGTCGTACGTATGCGGTGACAATGACTTCTCCGCCGCCGTGACCATTATTTGAGTTTTGGCTTCATCTACAAGCCATATCTTCTTTTTAGAAGAAAAATAAATACCATGTTTTACTTTTCTTTTATTTTGGTATTGAAAATGGTTTTAATAATGTTTTTATATCAATGTGTTGTATTGATATCTTGTGATTGAAAGGTGGAAATGTTATGTTTTCTTTATGCATGTTTTATGTGATACAATTATGTTGAGGTTCTTGGGAATTATTTTGGAGACGGGTGGTTCCGTGATAAACTAAGGGCGGGTGAGCCCGATATAGCTCTCCAATGCATTGGGTAACGCGAAGGAGTGAAACGTTAAGGTTTCTCAGAAGAGATTTAGGGAATATACTGTGATGGGTATTCCAAACATAACCAAGATGGTTACTCCCTACGTAAGAATGTTATGAATGCCTCAAGTTACCTTTATGTATTATGATTTCTATGATTTATTCATGATTTGATGAGGTATGTTTTATGGGTAAAGTATGATTTCATTCTTATGTATATGTGAACTCATGTTTCCTTTCCATATTTTTTTTATATAACCTATACTCAGCTTTTTATGCTCATCCCAAGTCTTTTTTGAAATGTTTTCCACAGGTCAAGGGAAAGGTACATGATATGATGATAGTGTCAAGGAAGTGTCAAGAAAGAATCCATGTTTTATTTTAAATATGTTCTATTGATGGGAAAAATTGAATAATATCTTTATGTAACCACTTTGTTTAAATTTGGAATGTAATGCAAGTTTTATGATCTAATTCTCTAAAACTCTAAACCTAAAAAGATCCTCAATTTTTAATCTTGTAATAACTTATGATTAAGTAAGGTTTAAGGCTGGGGCCTTATAGTTGGTATCAGAGTTCGGTTTAGATAACTTTAGGAGTTAAAATTATATTAAATGATTATCCAAATATATATTTTTTTGAAATTATATAGCATTAATTTGAAGATTACCATGTTGCTTCATCTAAGACATGTTTGTTCAGAATGGTTTTCCGCATAGGAAATAAGGAAGCAGTGCTAGGAATGCATACAGAAGGAAATAACCTTCCGAATCAGCATCCAGGGATGGTCGGAATTGGAACTGAACAGTTTGTTGTAGTAATGACATAGTTGACTCAAGCGATAAATGGTGGTGGTATCCATGCACGAGATCAGCCAGATCAACCGTAGAGGAACATGTCAGTGGGGGAACATTTCATGAGGCAACATCCCCCATCATTTAGAGGATCATCTGACCTTGTGCTAGCTGAAGGGTGGATTAAAGCACTGGAGAAGATTTTCGATGTCATGGGGTGTTCAGACAATGAAAAGGTTAGTCTTGTTATTTACCGTTTGGAGGGTGAAGCAGATCAGTGGTGGTCGATGGTTAAAAATATCAGGGACGCTGATGAGATTGATGCTCTCGACTGGGATGAATTCGAAGGTATGTTTCTTGAAAAGTATTTTCCTAAGTCTGTTCAACTTAGGATGGAAAAAAAATTCTTGGAATTGAGGCAAGAGGAAGACTCAGTGGCTGACTATGAAGAAAGGTTCACTCGATTGGAAAGGTATGCTCCAAATTTTATCAGACTCCTTGATAGTAAAATAAATCATTTTTACTCAGTATTAAAGCCAAAATATCGAAGGGCATTAGCTTCTCGTGAGTTTAAAAGTTATGAAAAGCTTGTTCGATGTGCTGAGAAGGTGGAAATGGAGTTTGTTGATGATCAAGTGTTCTATAACAACCAACAGAAGAAGAGACCGAGGTGGAAGGAGAAAGGTAAGAATTCTTCAAAAAATTATGATGGTAAGAAAACTAAGTTTCTAGATTGTGATAAATGTGGCAAAAGGCATGCTGGGGAATGTCTTCTGAATTCTGTAAAGTGCTACCGATGTGGTAAGATGGGACATAAGGCTCGTGATTGCACTGAAAAAGATCAAGGTGAAGGTAAGACCAAATTTGATTTACAGTTAGTGAAATGTTTTAAGTGCAATGAGATGGGTCACTATGAAAACGAGTGTCCGACAAAGAGCTTGAGTGATGGGAAGCAGTTAGACTACAAGTAGAAAGGGGTGGTGAAATCCTTTGCAACTACTTCAGCAGATGTCGGGCCATCAAATGAAGTTGTATCAGGTAGTTTGTTTGTTTTTTCAGATTATTCCAGTGTGTTGTTTGATTTGGGGTCTACACATTCTTTCATCTCTGAAACCTTTTCTAGTAAAATGGGAATACCATCTCAAGGAATGACTCCTGAACTTGTGGTAAAAACACCTGGGGGAAATGTTGAGGCAAAAAGAATTTATAAGAATCTTCTTATCCTTATCTGTGGAAAGAACCTACTTGAAAACCTTATTGTTCTACCTCTAGAAGAGTTTGATGTTATCCTGGGTATGGATTGGTTCTATATTTACCATGCTAAGATTGACTGTAGAGATAAAGAAGTTTCATTTCAGAAAGACTTTTAGTTTGTGTACAATAATGAACCCTTACTGTTGATAACATATCAAGAGGCCGAGAAACTTGTAAAAGATGGAAATGAATGTTACCTTGCACATATTGTTGAAAATAAGGGAACTATTCAGATTAATGATGTGCCAGTGGTAAATGACTATCTTGATGTTTTTCCTGATGAGTTTCCTGGAATAATTCCAGATCGGGAAGTTGAATTTACTTTTGACTTAGTTCCTGATGCTAAGCCAATTTCAAATCCCCCTTATCAAATGGCTCAAGTTGAACTTTTAGAGTTAAAGAAACAATTGTAGGAGTTATTAGATAAAGGTTTCATTCGACCTAGAACATCACCATGGGGTGCTCTTGTCTTGTTTGTTAAAAAGAAAGATGGCTCAATGAGACTTTGCATTGATTATAGGGCCTTGAATAATATCACTGTTAAGAACAAATATCCTTTGCCTCATATCGATGATTTGTTTGATCAGCTCTAGGGAGCTCAGTATTTTTCAAAGATTGACCTAAGATCGGGGTACCATCAGCTGAAGGTAAAGGAAGCAGATGTTCCTAAGACTGTGTTTCGTACAAGATATGGCCATTATGAATTTGTAGTAATTCCTTTTGGGCTAACCAATGCACGTTCTGTATTCATGGACTTAATGAATAGAATTCTCCATGAGTTCTTGGATAAGTTTGTGGTGGTTTTCATTGATGATATTTTTCTATTTTCTAAAAGTAAAGAGGAGAATGAAAGACATTTAAGGGTTATCTTACAAACCTTAAAAGAAAATAAACTGTATGGAAAATTCATCAAGTGCGAGTTTTGGTTGGAAAAAATTTCTTTCCTTGGTCACATTGTTTCAAAAGATGGGATAACTGTTGATCCTGCAAAAACAAAGGTTGTTGAAGAATGGCCAAGACCCACAAATGTAACAGAGATTCGTAGTTTCCTTGGTTTGGCAGGATATTACCAAAGGTTTGTTAGAAATTTTTCACAGTTATCTAGTCCAATGACTAAGATAAATAGGAAGGGTGTTAAGTTTATCTGGACAAAATAATGTGATGATTGTTTTTAGGAATTGAAAAGAAGATTGGTGAATGATCCAGTTTTGGAACTACCTTCCAGGAATGGTGAGTTTGTTATATACAGTGATGCTTCATTGAAAGGACTTGGTTGTGTCCTAATGCAGAATGATCAGGTAATTCTTTATGCTTCGCGTCAGTTGAAAACTCATGAGGTAAATTACCCTACACATGCTTTGGAATTATATGTTGTTGTTTTTCTTCAAAAATTTTGAGGCATCATTTGTATGGAGTAAAGTGTGAAATATATACCGATCACAAAAGTTTAAAGTATATATTCACTCAGAAATAATTGAACATGAGACAAAGAAGATGGCTAGAATTAATCAAGTATTATGATTGTACAATTCATTACCATCCAGGAAAATCAAATAAAGTGACCGATGCTTTGAGTCTAAAAAGTAATGCTTCATTAGCAATGTTGCGTTTGGAACGTGATCCTTTGGTTAAGGATTTGATGAACTTTGGCATAGAAGTTGTTGGTGCAGGATGTCCTTCTTTTTTGTTTCAGGTATCAGTGAGATCATCTCTATTAGATAGAATCAAGCAAGCATAGAAGCAAGACAGTGAGTTGCAGAAAAAGGTAGAGCTGGTTCAGAAAGGTAAGCTGCCTGAATTCAACATTGATAATGATTGTGTTTTGAGATTTGGGAAAAGATTGTGTGTTCCTTGTGATTCATAGTTGAAGAGAGAGTTGTTATGTGAAGCTCATAGTTCTCCGTTTTCAGTTCATCCCGGCAGTAATAAGATGTATAGAGATCTTCAGGAGTATTACTGGTGGGATGGATTGAAAAGAGATATTGCTGATTTTACTGTGAAGTGTTTGACTTGTCAGCAGGTTAAAGCAGAGCGGCAGTTACCGAAAGGTATGCTTTAGCATTTACCAGTGCCATAGTGGAAATGGGAGAATATATCCATGGACTTTGTTGTGGGATTACCGAAGACATCTCGAGGTAATAATGCAATCTTGGTTATTGTTGATCGCTTGACCAAATCTGCTCATTTCCTTGCTATACGAGATATGTTTTCCCTAGATCAACTTTCCCGTTTGTATCTTAAAGAGATAGTCATGTTACATGGAGTTCCTCTCTCCATTGTATTTGACCGTGATCCCAGGTTCACTTCTATCTTTTGGAAAGGCCTTCAGAAGTCGTTGGGTACTGAATTAAATTTTAGTACAGCTTTTCATCCTCAATCAGATGGGTAGTCAGAACGAACAATTCAGACCTTGGAGGATATGCTATGAGCTTGTTCGATGGATTATCAGGGAAGTTGGGACCAACATCTTTCTTTGGTTGAATTTTCATATAATAACAGTTTTCATTCTAGTATACAGATGGCACCATTTCAGGCATTATATGGGAAGCGGTGTCGAACTACAGCTTTCTGGGATGAAGTGGGTGAAAGGAAGTCAATGGGGCCAGAATTCGTAGAAGAGTTGGCAGAAAAAGTTCAGCTGATACAGAAACACATGAGAACAGCTCAGAGTAGGTAGAGGAGTTATGCAGACAACAGGAGGAAGGATCTAACTTTTGAGGTAGGTGATTATGTTTTTATCAAAGTCTCACCATGGAAAAGTGTGATGCGATTTTGTAAGAAAGGAAAGCTGAGTCCAAGGTTCATTGGACCATATGAAATTCTGGAGAGATTTGGATCAATTGCTTACCGAGTGCCTTTACCTCCGAGTTTATCTTAGGTACATAATGTTTTTCATGTTTCGATACTGAGAAAGTTCATGCCAGATCCATCTCATGTTTTGAGTCCAGATGTAGTTCAGCTGCAGAGAACCTTTCTTATGAGGAACAAACGGTCCAGATTCTTGACCACAGGGAGCAAGTTTTATGGAATAAGGTGATTAACCAGGTAAAGGTTTTGTGGAAAAACCACATGATGGAAGAGGCAACATGGCAATCTGAAAATTCAATGAGGGATAAGTACCCTCATTTATTTGATAAGTAAATAAATTGCGGGGATGCAATTTTCTAAAGGGGGGAAGGATGTAACATCCCAAGTAAGTAATGAATAATAGATATTTTTATCTATGTCTATTAATGAATTAGATAGTGTTTTATAGGCTTAAAATGAAAATAAATCCAATATTAAGCATGGAATACACTAATATTCTTAAAAGATTGTTTTACTGCCTTTTGACGGTAAACCCTTTTTTTAAATCACAATTTTGACAATTTTATAATCTATATTTGTCAAAATAAACATATTCATTATTATTGGGACATTGAAATTTACATTGGGTAAATTTTTGGTATTTTTCTGACAATGTTCATTTTTTAATGAATAGTGAAAAATATTGCATTTTACATCAAAACTGCTTTTTCATTTAATTTAATTATATGGTTAGATTATATTTTTAATTGGTATTAAAGTGTAATCTGAATTTATTTTTACCATTTAATCCAATTTTTTTCATTAGGATTAATTTCACTTTGAAATTGGTCATAAACTAATGCCAGACTTTTCATAGATATTGTTTCAAAAAAACCCGCTATTTGTTTTGACGACGGGAATTATTTTTAAATAAATTATTGCAATTTATGTGTTTAGAATTTTGTAAAATGGATTACATATTTGGAATCAGAAAGTCCAAATTATGTAATTAAGACTCTTTTGTTTTTGGACATTATGAATAGTAAAGACGGTAATTATCTTTAATTATCTTGATTAATGAGTAATCGGGTAGTTAAGGATAATAAAATAATATCATAATAATAGAAAATGACACCAAAATGATTCATAAGGCTACTGGTTGTCTCATGGACAGCCATGGGATGCCTTGTGCCAAACTTGGGGGCCCCATGAAATCACTTTTGTGAGAAAGTGACTTTTTATCTTTTTATTTTTTAAAGAATGTTAAATGTAACAAGAATGTATCACCTAATTAAAACATTTTTTATTTTGTCTAAATATATGTTATTTTAGACTATAAATATTAATTGGAAATATAAAAATATTTCCTACATCATAGTATTTTTTTCATAATTTTTAGACTTTAAATAAATTAAATTATTTATGACATCATGATGATGCAGCGATTACCTCATTAATAAAAGATTTAAATAAAATGAAATGATAATGTAGCATCTATGACCTAAACATGTCCAAAACCTATTGTATGGGTGTATTTATAACCCTTATCACCTTACCCTCGAATTATATCAATGTGGGACCTTTTGAATCCGAAAATCATTTTCAAATAAAGTAACATTTCTTTACTTTCCAAGAGTGCCCCTCCTCTCCTCTTATAAAAGGCCCCCAACTCTACCTCCTTACCCACACTTCCAAAGCCTTTGGATCGTCCAACCCCTACCCATTTTGTCTCTACACATCCCAATATTACTCCTTGAAGCCTAACATTGGGCATAAGTCTTCCCAAGGAAGCCTTTGAGCTCAAACCAAAGGGAGTTACCCGATTTTAAGGTAATGTCTTCACTTGAGTCCTTTTGTTTTATTTTGCTTCTCCAACCCCCTAAACTCTTTTTATTCATTTCTTTTGTAACAAATCCAGTATCTTCAATATACTAGTATGTTGTTATAATAATTATTCGAGCTACACTTACACACACCTTCATCTAATGGTTAAAGAACATATTGTTTCCGTGGATGGAGAATTTCTGCCTCCCGAAACGATGATTGTTCAACATTATTTTAACACCTTCAAAGGTGGACATTAATATGAAACTATATTTATATATGATATATAATATGTTTATTTATTCCTTAAGCTTCTGTATTTTTCATTTTGGGCATACCTTTATGGTTTCCATTATAGGTAAACGTGATATCTTCATTTAAGGAAGTGCGGACTACCGCCCCCTCAAAGTGATTTGATTCGTTAAATACCATATGTGGGACGTATAAAGGATTGAGTTATGATATTATATATGATATTACACTATAATTATAATATACCTTTATATCATTATGATTCAATTCTATAAAATACGAAATAGAAATGAAAGTAGCGTTCATGCGTACGTACGGCTTACCGTCTCCATGAACGGTGCATTTCATTTCTTACATATAAATGATTATGTAATATTATAAATGCATGAATGTACTGGATATATATGACATATATGATATCTACTTCATGAATACCATTCTGGATATAATGGATACATGAACAACTTATAATTATAAAGGGCTTATTTTTGACTCAAGTACCAATGATCGTTAAAACGACCGTTATTAACTTAAATAATTACATAGTGTTCATGACATGGCAATAAGTGATATAAAAGGAATAATGAACTTGAAAAATTTTCTTAAACAAGTAGAAATTAACTCAAGTTTATTATTCAGGAGATTAAAGAACGGCCGAGTCAAGTCGGACCCGAGGTATGAGACTTCATCTCAATCTCCTTTCATTGAGGCATATTTTGTTTTATACTCAACCTTCTTTTATATGGTGTATAAATCCCTTTGAATTTTACGTTTATTCAAAAGGAATCTTTTTTATATGAATCATTTACTAAATTAAAAAAGGGAATGTTTTGTCGTACGTATGCGGCGACAACGACTTCTCTGCCGCCATGACCATTATTTGAGTTTTGGCTTCCTCTACAAGCCATACCTTCTTTTTAAAAGAAAATGAAATACCATGTTTTACTTTTCTTTTATTTTGGTATTGAAAATGGTTTTCATAATTTTTTTATATCAATGTGTTGTGTTGATATCTTATGATTTAATGGTGGAAATGTTATGTTTCCTTTATGCATGTTTTATGTGATACAATTATGTTGAGGTTCTTGGGCATTATTATGAAGACGGGTGGTTCCGTGATAAACTAAGGGCGGGTGAGCCCGATATAGCTCTCCAATGCATTGGGTAACGCGAAGGAGTGAAACGTTATGGTTTCACCAAAGAGATTTTGGGAATATACTGTGATGGGTATTCCAAACGTAACCAAGAGGGTTACTCCCTACGTAAGAATGTTATGAATGCCTCAAGTTACCTTTATGTATTATGATTTCTATGATTTATTCATGATTTGATGAGGTATGTTTTATGTGTAAAGTATGATTTCATTCTTATGTACATATGAACTCATGTTTCCTTTCCATATTTTTTTTATATAATCAATACTGAGCTTTTTATGCTCATCCCAAGTCTTTTTTGAAATGTTTTTCACAGGTCAAGGGAAAGGTACATGATATGATGATAGTGTCAAGGAAGTGTCAAGAAAGAATCCATGTTTTATTTTAAATATGTTCCATTTATGGGAAAAAATAAATACTATCTTTATGTAACCACTTTGTTTAAATGTGGAATGTAATGCAAGTTTTGTGATCTAATTCTCTAAAACTCTAAACCTGAAAAGATACTCAATGTGTAATCTTTTAATAACTCAAGATTAAGTAAGGTTTAAGGCTGAGGCCTTATAATTTTTATTATGGTAATTTATTTCTAATTTTTATAGATTATATAATTTCTTTAAAATATTATATAGCTCTTACACGGTGCATGTGGAAGTAGTGGAAAGATAAAAGTAAATAATTTAGGAAACATTAAAACTAATGTTTTTTTGATAAATTATGATTCCATGTTAATTTTATATAAAACAATAATTTATTGTTAATTTTTAAAAGTATTATATATTAATTACATCATTATATTTATGTCTTTAATGTCAAAGTAAATGAAAATTTTCAAAATTACATTATTGATATTTTATGAAAAATAATATATTATTAATGTATTTAAAATCATAAAAATATTACAATAGGAAAATTATGACTATAGTTGGTATAAAACATCATCACAATTCCATTTATGAAAAAATGGTTACCATACAGATAAAATTATAACTCATTAATATTGAAAAAAGTCATCACTGTGGTTAAGGTTAAAACAATTTCATTAGGGATTAAACCAAGAGATGAGGGTAAGTATTCCAACTAAAAATTTCTAAATCCTATTGTCTGGAAATATTTAGATCTCATATTATCCAACCCTCAAATATCTATGCATTTGGAATATTTTTTTCCTGAGTGTGGTCTTATTATATTTTAATTTCCTATGAAACTCCAATTTTTTCATTTACATCCCTTATAAAAGGACGCCCATTGTCTCTTTTTTTACACAACAATGATTCATATATCTCGTCTAAAGACTACCCAATTATCTGATAAACTTCCATAGAAAAAAATTAGAGGTTATTTTCTTCATGAAATAACATTCCATAGATCCTTAAGAAAATATCTAATATAGGCCAAACGAAGGATATGTAATCATTCTACCAGACCTCTTTTAAATTATTTCTTATTTTACCACCTCTAAATTTTTTGTATTAATCATAAAATAATAAATTAAGTTTCCATAATATACTAAAATTTTATTATTATTATGTAACTACCATTATTCACCCTATTTTCCATCAAATTTTAATTGAAAGTATAACTCATGTTTATGTATGGAAAAATGGAAATAGTGTTCATGCATCAAAAAATGAAAATAGAGTTCATGCATAGATACAACCAACCATCTCCATGAACAGTGTAATTTATTTTTATATATCTAAAATATAATGGATAAATTTATATGTATATATATAATTATTATCTGATATTTATATAATGATTAATATTATGGAGATGATGGAAACATAATAAAAGTATATTGACTAGAACTAAGGTACTAAAATTCTAATGAAAAAAGAAACAATAAACTCCAAAAAATAATGATTTTAATAAATAATTATTATTAAATAGGTGTATAGATGTTATATGTGGACCATATAGGATATTATAATATATAAATAACCATGATATATATTTATAATAAATTAAAATTTATTATGTAGGAGTTTAGATCACTTTTGAAGAAAGTCGATCTTGAGGAAATGGATTTCATCTCAATTTCAACTATATGATTAAAAATTTTGGTATTATATACATATTTTATTATATATGGTGTGTATACTGCTCATTTTATGTGTTTTTCATGAATATATATTTATTCATGATAATTAATGTTTCAATTAACAATTACTATTTCAATAGGTTAAAAATTAAAAGTTACAAAAGAGGTATGAATCTATTTTACAATCTCAGTTTTCTAGATTTCACTTATTTTAATTGAAGAAATATTATATTATATCCTTCATAAGATCTATTTATTTCATTATCCTATAGATATATAAAGATTTTCCATATTTTATTTTATATTTTCCTCTATTTTTCAATTGAATAAATAAAAAAATGTTAAAAAGAAAAAATGATCTTATTTTACTTTTAAAGGGACGTATTTTTATTATATTTCCATATTTTTCTAAATTATTTTATAAAAGTACACTTTTTTCAATTAAAAGTTGTATTAATGAAATATTTTATTTTCTATGAAATTTTTATTTCTTTAAATAAAATATTTATAATTTTTTTCCAGAAAAATTATTTTTTTACTTTCTTTTACAAAAAGTCAAAATTAATATTTTTTTAACATATACAAAGTTAATGTATTCTCCCCCAACCATAACTCTTTTATACTATTTATCTTCATCTCCATTTTTTATTGACTTTTCAAATAACTCTTTAACAAAGTATTATTTTAATATTTTTCTTCTATTTTATTTATTTCACTGAAGGACATTATTTTATTATATATATTATATTTATAATGAATTTATGGTTATATTTTATCTATTATTAATTTTTTATTCCTTAACTTTCTCTTAAAACATCTGATTTATCATATTCATTATACAATACATTTCTATTAAATATTATTATTCTTTGTATCATGGATATAGTTATTTTATAAAACATATACTATTTCTAAATACGTTTTTTTACTTTGAATGTTATTGTATTGAATTGGAAAATATTGACATTTCATATTCTCTACTCAATAAAAACATTTTTTGATAAATAATATTGTATATGAATGAAATTAATCATTTAATATATGAGGTGTGAATTGGACATGTAGTGATGGATGGGGATTGGTTATATAAATCCCCTCAATTCATTAGAAGATATCATGAGAAATACCATTTTTCTATCCTTATTAAATTTATTTTCTATATATACATAAAATAAATTAAACTATCACATCACAAGGAATTCAAGGTAAAGATATCATGATGTCTCAGATCATGAAATCTAACCATTACAATTTCCTTCATTGATAATTTAGTTATTATTATCGATGAGATTACTACATTTTTATTACCCTACATACCATTTATTATCAAGTTATTGATTAAATATAATGTGTTTTAAGTTAATTACCTTGGTATATTGAGTATACCTTATTTACTTATGATATCTTCTATTGTACATAACCCTTACTGAAAATATGTTCTCACCCGCTATTTTTTCATTTAATTTGGATATTAATGATATTATGAATAATATCAATAATGTGAGAATGTTTCTTATACTATATATTTTATATTTTTAATGTAATATGAAAATAAGTTATGTATATAGTTCTTTAAGACTAATGAACCAATCAGTCCTTTGGGATGAGATTCTGTGTATCTTATGCCAATATAATCCAGTATTCACTGGATTTGGGTTATTAGAGTTATGGATTATAAAAATATTATCTAATTACTCATATTTACACAGTGTTAGATTGTTATAATATATTTTTAGGAATGTAAAATCTAAATTATAAACATAAAATATAGAGAGAGAGCTAAGAGATTTTAAAAATATTGGTGTATATCAATCTCTAAGCATGTTCAGATGATCAATGAAGTTTTTTCTCCTTGTATGATTGTACATAGGGTTATGGATAAAGAGAAGTATTTATTATAGACTTTATTTAGTTTTTTTAATGATTTGTAGAAAAAATAAGGTTTCATATAATGAAGGATAATGCAATCATTTAAATCAAAGAGGCACACCAGATACCAAGCACATGTGAAGATTCATCTAATTTTTATAATTTTCCTATCCAAGTATTCATTGAATGAAGTTATACTTAGACTGACATATCTCAAATACCAAAATATATTCCATTAAATTCCAAAAAAAATATAGTCTTTAGAGTTATTTATTTATAGACGGTTTATCAAGATGGTGTCTTTCTCATGATATCAGTGAAGAATCCCTTCATGTGGTAGATTTACCTTTAAAAAGATCTAATTTATCGTTATATAGATTAGAATGGTTAATAAAAATTCTAATTTTTTTAATTTTATAGAGACACTTAATTCATGGTATTAATTCAATCGATCCAATAGTTAGAAAAATTATGACTCTCACTTTCATGGTTAGTTGAAATACTCATTTGGAAAATTACCTATGATCACTTATTTATATGATTAGTAAAAATACTTCTTGATGTAACTTGACTATATACTATATTGGATCTTATAATTAGAAAAATTTCATCATGTAAATCATACATTAGATCTTCCATGGTCACTTAGAAACCATAAGGTTTCCCTTAGGTAGCATATGAAATGACCCTTATATATCTTTAGATTTCATGATATATCCCTTATGTTGGTTGTAATATCTATGGAGGTACCCTTATCTGAGTACCCTTACATGAGTCTTGTAACATTGGATGACCTTTAAAAAACATACCTTACATGAGAATGACCCTTAAACAGGTCTATCACATAGTCAATTTTCTAGAGTGTTTAGTTGATCGCTTGGTCATATAGTCAATTGATTACTTTGAACATTTTATCCTATGGTCGCTTATCTATAACATGTATTCAATCTAGTGAAACACATGTTAAATCAAACACATATAATCTTTTTTTTTCAAAAATATATTATTAAAATAAAAATTAGAATTTATCATAACAACATTAATCATGATTTGGGATCACTAAAAAATAATTTAATGACTAATTCTATAAGGACCCAGCCTTAAACATTTCATTATCTTGAGTTTTAAATCAAGATATTATCCTATTACATTTGAAGATATTTTCATGTTTAGAGTTTTAGATAATTAAACCATAAATAATACATAACAAAACCATGAAATATAAAGTAGACACTTGTAATTAGTATCCAATTTTTCATAATATAAATTTTTAAAATATATCATTATTTCATTTTATGGAAATTATCTACAACTTTAATCTTGAATTGTTACATTCCTTTACACATCTATAACTCTTGAGAAAATCAATTTAAAAATTTTTATGAGCCCAAAATATCAATAAGGGATATAATGGTAGGGAAACAATTATTATAGTTAACACATAAAACCCATATAATGTTTACCTTTATCTTAATATTTTTTGAGAATATGAAATAAAACATTTTCACTTTAAAAACAGTCATACATTTTTCTAAAATAAAATAATTTAACCCCAAATAAATTAATAAAAAACCATCTTGGAAATTTAGAGAATAAAAATAATAGCCCATTATAAACATGTGTCAAAATTAACTAGAACCCAGTTATATCCATATGAGAAAAACCTTGGTAACTCCCTCCTTCATTCTTATTAAGATAAGGAACATTAACTAATGCATTGAAATGATATCTGGGTGCACCCATTCTTTAATCTATAATAGGCTCACCTATTGATATCTGGGCCACCCATAATATATTTCTCAAGTAACAAATCATGAATAAAACAATTTTATTAATTCATTTTTGTGTCATAAAACATTTAATAAACTCTTTTAAGCTTGTAAAAAAAATGCTATTTTCTTTTACAAACCCCATTTTCAATATAGAAAAAACATTTTCTTTTGAAAAACCATTTTCTATAAAAAAATAACTATATAAAAGGGAAAATATTTTTCCCACTGAATTAAACAAAAAAATGAAAAGGAATACAAAAAATCAAATAATGGTTACATCGGTATAAAAATCATTGTTTTTGTGTGAGTTAAGAATAGAACATTCCTTTTTTTATTTGTCAAAACAGTCAATATAGAATATGTATAATTATTAATTATGATAAAAAATAAAGTATAATATAAAATTTATAAATCTTTTATCAACATATAAAATCATTCAAAACATATAAATGGAAGAGGAATAGAGTTTGTGGGAAAAAACAAATGGGGATTTTATTAAAGGAAAAGAGCCATATCACTTGGAAAACATTTGAATCATAAGTCCCATTTAAGAATAGAATTAAAAAGAATTATATAACCTTATAAAAAATAAATTTAGGATATAAATGTAAAAGGGTCTGTATATACACCTTATAAAATAATAAAGGTGTGTAATATCAAGATATGCCTCAACAAAAGAAGATTCAGATGAAGTCCCTTACCTTGAGTATGATATATCACGTGTGTATTTTTATTCCAAAATAATAAAAATATGTTAATTATTTAATATATTTAGAACCTTTTTTATATTTATTTTGAATTTTTTCACTTATAACTATGTTATATACAATTACTTAATCAAATATTTTTAAGTCGGGTGTTTTAACCGTATTCATTTTATGTTTCAAAAAATAATTTGGTCGGTCAACTATGCAGAAAGGGGTCATTATTAAAAAGTTTATAGAATAATAATGATTAAATAATATTCATATTTATACAAAAATTATCATTTTAAAACCATTCATGGAAGGTGGTTATGAAAAATGAACCAATGTTACAATCATCGGGACTATAAGTCATACATAAGTGTAAGTAACGTTCTCATTTTTCAATGAACGTTATCAAAAGAATGTATGTTAAATATATCTTTATATAATGATAATTATCTCATAAATACCCAAATATTTAATTATATATTATTTTATATATAATTCTCGTGATGTGCTTTTGAAAAAAAAAGAATCACATCGCTTCGAGGAGGCGATAGTCAACACATCCATGAATGACATTATAACTTTTTCAGTTAATGAAAAGGTAAGAATAAAATGATATATTATAATTCAATAAATATAATTACGTCATTAATATAATATTTATTTCATGTATATCATATATATTCATTATATTTACCCTTATTACCGTCTATGTAACACGTTAGTAAAAAATGCTTTATAATTTTCACAAGGTGGTAGTCTGTCGTACACACAAGAGACGTTATCATATCCCCTAATGTATGAAATGTAAAAAAAGGTGTATGTGTGTAACGACCCAGACCCGGCCAGCCACCCCAACAGTGCCGAACAGGTCAGGTGTTTCTGCCTTAGGCGCACCTCCCCTGAACGCCAAAGGCTGCCGACTAGCAGCGAGGGTCTGAATAGGTATAGTGGGGAGGTTATACCCTCTCAAAAGAAAAAAATGGTACTAGTCCGAGTATAAAGCTAAAATATGTAGCAGAAATAAATGACTCAGCAGACTCAAACCAGACCCGCATAGGGGAAGCATAATAATATCAATAAACCAGCGGAAGAAATATAGAAACAACAGCAGCATAAAGTAAACAGAACAACAAGCCAGCAATCAACAGCAACTACTACTATAAACAAAAAAGGCATGCATCGAAAAAAAGTCATACAACTCAATATATAATGGCGCCAATGGCTAACCAACAGTTTCTACATAGCAAGGTAAGCATGAAGATAAGAATAAAGAAAAAAAAACAAAGTAACTCCAGCAAGGCATGAACTCAAGGTCCATACTAGTCTCCAAGCCAACAGCACTAAAGTTCAGCTCATGAGGCTGACCCTTTACCTGCACGCAATTTCAAAAAGTCTACACACATCCCGAAGGTCCCATGTAGGGTGTGGGACAAGTCTCAGTAGGATACCACCCAAGGGTGCGTACATAATATAAGTGTTTAGGCAGACATGCTTATATAAGTAAAGTAGTAAACAATACAATGCCCAAAAGTAAACAGGAACTTCACTGGTACTCAGCAGCCACCAGGTAGTTTCACCTGCTTCGGCCAACGCTAGAAGCTCTGGTCTGTATCCCAGCACCTCGTGCCACATAACACCATGTGTCTCAAGTACCGACGTCCCAGAGGAACGCCCAACGATCTTAACCCAGCTTGGATGCTCAACCTGCCCATGGCACAACATCCGGAGAAATAGCGATACTTGTCCTCAAATAATAACCGGAGGGACAGTGATGTCTTCCCTCAAATCACGGCGAGCCTCTACCCCCAACCTGACCACCTCAAATCTGTCTCTCAAAGGCTCCTAACCTTCCGCGTGGCTTCCTATGGCAAGCAACCCCAAACCAAAAATACCTAATCGCATCTACAGGGGGCCTCTACCCAGCGAGTGGTCATACCACCTCATCTCGAAGTCTATCTGTGTACACACTACTAAAAAGTACCCGGTGGTCAGTAATCACCTTATTATGTCCCCTAGCCACAACACATTTGACACCTGATGCCCATGCGAACCTTTCTCCCAAGTCTGATGGCCTCGCCATCCAGGTAACCCGGTCCAAGACCAACCCGACAGTTCAACTGCCTCAACTGACGTCCATGATGCCCAATCCCTTGGTAGCAACCACCCAAAGTAACTCGAGCCAAAGCCCCTACCAGTGATCCCCATCACTCAACAATATATCTGGGCCATGACCAACACAATAAGCAGTTCAATACAAGAAATATCACATATTACATATTCATACTTCGAAGCATCACTTTAAACAGGCAATTACTAAACAGTCAAATTACACTAACTTGTGTTAATCCATACCAGCACCTAAGATCTTAAATGCCTTAAACAGATTACTAACATGATTTAACAAAATCAAACTCCGCAGTTTAATCCAACATCATCAAAATCAGTCTAAATTCAGCAATTTAAATACTGGTCCAAACATAATCATTTCGGCACACCCAACTGAATTGCCCCAAACGAGCTATGACCTCTCACTTGGCCTCGCTCAAGCACAACATGGGTCAGGGAATACCCAGAGGCTCCCCAAAATGTAGATAAACTATTAAAGATAAATAAAAAAGGGTTTTCCTTAATAACCAATGTTGCGCCCGAAGGTATCAACCCCCAAAAGTCTACGAAAACATGAATGAAGGTATGCACCACCCACCTCGTACTCGTACAATGACACTCCTTTGATACCAGCCTCTGATTCGGTCTGAATCGTAGTAGATCTGTGTTTCCGTAAAATCCTGGAAATTCCATTCGTATAGAATCTGCAGAGGAACAGGTGAGGGATCAAGGACAAAGAAGTGGGGGGGGGGGTTAGCCTTTCCGATGCGATCTTGTTGCCACCGATGGATCAAAGAATGGAGGTCATATGGAAGATCAAGGAGGATTTCTATTTTTTCGGACGTTTTAGGATAAAGGGTCCATCCAACAAGGAAGAAGAAGAGTTTTCTAGAAATAAGACGTGACGGCATCTCGGACGATCAAATAAAAATAAAATTACATGGTGTGTATTTTCAAAGTACATTCCATGTAGATGGGTTTCCGTACTTTGACTTAAGTAGAGTCCAGCACACGGTTTGGACTGAGTACACGGTCAACACATGACCAGGGACTCGGCCACTACATAGAACATGGTTACACAGTGTGGTAAGGCATAATACACACCGTTTAAAAGGAAATTTTTACCTAGGAACCACACAGCATGTAATTGGCCTCGTACGGGTAAGGGTACAGGGCGTGTCTATAAATACACGCCGTGTAGTAAGAATTTTATACACGGTCGTCACACGACATGTACTCAGTGAGCACACGGTCGGTCACAAGGTTAGTACATACATGGTGGGTACTTAAAGTACATGGTGTGTAGTCTAGAAATTTCCAAAAACTGCCCAGATTTACCAGACTTCTCAGAAACCAGTCAAAAAGTTCAAATAGGGGTGGGATTTGACCCGTTCTAAAAACTCGGGTTCTTACAATGTGATATAATTAATCAATAGGTATTATTGTGTTATAAATATCATAAATATCATATTTAAATATTATTTTAATCATTATTCCCAACCATGAGAATTGGTAATGGAAAAATGAAGGATATCGTTTCATGAGGTGGTAGTCCAAGGTATACATGAATGGTGGATTCATAACACATTTGATGGATTTTTGTGTGTTTTTAGTTCATTAAACTAACATAAAAACAAATCAGAATATTTAGGATACTGATTTTATCATATAATCATGTAATAAGAATAATTGAAGGGGTGGATAAGGAAACAAAAAAATGAACGTTGATGAATGTTACCGCTTCTTAGGGTCACTCATTTTGGTTTGAACCAAAGGACATACTTGGTTAGATTTATCAATAAATTTAGAATTATAGGATGATATAATGGAATTTGGTGACAAAGTTTTCAGAGTTTGGTTTATCCAAATGGATTGGGAGGTGTAAAGAAGTTGGGAGAGTGAATTCCCTTTTATAGTGGAGAAGGAATAACATTCTTGTAAATATAAAAAAGTATTGGGATGTCTCACTTACCTCATTTTCCACAAATAATGAATCATTTTTTTGATAAAATTGATAATATTTTATAAATAATTAAATATAATAGGATTTTTACATGTTTTGGTTCATTTAAATACCTTAATGTTTATAATTAACCCCAAAGTAAACTTGTTTTGTTACATTAATCATTTCAATTAATTATAATTAATTTCACAATTATTTTTGGTCAAAAATAATTTGACCTTGAAAAAAATTATTCATTATTCTAATTCCAAATATGGAATCAATTTTTCACGATTCAATACACAAAATTGTAAAAAACATTTTTAATATTAATCCCACAATTGTTGTGAGAGAACGGGTTTTCAAGAAGAGTATTTTAAGAATAGGATGACTCTATATTAAATATATGACTAATAAAATCACAACATGCCGCATTCAAAATTCAAAATTCAAACTTCAAAAAGAAACTGGTGATACACAGAACCCAAGATGATCAGATATCTCACCAGTCGCCAACCAATCACGCCGTAGAGCATTATCACCATGCCTTAAGCCAAAATCCTATCGTTTGTAACCAACATCATCACTGTAACAGTCGTCGTCACCATCCATTCACCAACGTCGACGTAGCCAACCAGAAACGGAGACCGTCAAGAACCATCGAACCGTATGACTAATAAATATAATTTTATGAATATAAAATAATTATTAATTACATATATTATATACATTTATTTTAAAACATTTCCCATTATCTTTTATTTTAATTAATAAAAAATAATAATCATTATAAATTTTAAAACAAATTTTTGAAAAATATAACTTTAAACCCAAAAAAAATTTATATTATAAACTAATATAATGTTGATTTAAAATTAAATAAGTGTATTAAATATATCATATATAATAATTATGTTACTTTAAATCATATTCAAAACATATTCAGACTCTTAAATTACTGAATTTATTAAAATTAATGAATTTTTTACAAAAATCTGTATTTTCACTATTTACTGAAAAGTCAATATTTTTAAAAAATCCCAAAATTTCATCCAAATTAAAATTTAATACTATTAATGAAAAAATTATATTCATTCTATAACATTCAAATTATAAATTTTATAAATTAATCTTTTAAATTAAACCTTATAATAAAATTATTTAATTAAAATAATTTCCTTTTTGATTAAAAATTACTTAATATTTTTATAACTAATATAACTATATAATTAATACTAAAAAATAAGAAAAAAATGTTTTCTATCATTAACTAGTTTTTTACATCATTATTCACTTTAATAAATTTCTTGCTCTCGTTTTTATTCACTTATTAAATAAGTGGGAATATCTTTCCTTTATAGTATTTTCAGATTCCCATGTCGCCTCTTAAACCATATGGTTTTTCAATAAATACTTAAACTGATGAATCATCTAATTCTAAAAAAATTTCACTATATGGTCAAGATCCTGAATTGGTTTTTCTTCAAAAGAAATATTCTCTTCAAACTAAACTACTCTAGGGATCAAGAATGAGATGAATTCATCACATATTTCTTTAACATTGAAACATGAAATATGTTTTATAATTGAGATAAAATCAGAGGTAAAGCCACTAAGTAGGAATCTGATATAAAATTCTTCAAGATTTTATATGGTTCAATGAACTGTGGATTCATCTTTCCCGTCATACCAAAATTCAACACAATTTTACATGTAGAAACTTTTAGAAAGGCATGATCACCTACATCAAAAGATAGATCTTTCCTCTGTTTATCTGTATAACTTTTATACCAACTCCATGTTGTCCTCCTTTTTCATAGAATCAACTAAACCTTCTAATCCATTTCCTCTAAAAATGTGGGTCCCAATAACTTCATTTTTACTACTTCATCCCAAAAATCGAGTGTCCGACATCACTTTCCATATAATTACTCAAATGGTGTCGTCTATATACTAGAATGAATACTTTTATTATAACCAAATTCAAACAAAGAAATATACTGATCCCAACTTCCCTGGTAATCCATTGAGCAAGAAAGAAAATATATTCCATGTTCTAAATCATCTGCTTAGACTGTCCATAAAATTTGGGATGAAAAGTGGTAATGAAATTTAATTCAATACCCAAAAACATCTAAAGTCCTTTCCAAAAAATTTATGTGAACCTAGTATCATTGTTTGACACAATGGATAGAGGCACTACATTTAACTTGACTATCTATTTTAGATATAGTCAAGAAATGTAATCTAAATACATCATACCTTGAATTGGAAAGAAATGTACAGATGTAGTATATCAATCAATAATAACCCAAATCACATTATTTCCATGAGAAGTATTTAGAAATCCTACCTTGAAATAAATTTTTATATTATCATGTTTCCACTCTAAACTAAAAAAGTTTGAAGCACCCCCTTAAGTAACTAGCATTATACTTTAATGTGGATAAAATTCAATCATATCATAGTAAAATAAGTAATAACTTTTTTCATTCAATCATACTAGTAATACTCCAAAAGAAAATTGTACGTATTAATGCTACCCAAATGAATGGAAAATTGTGAACTATGATCTTTAGTCAAAAAATCTCTCATCAACATGTAATCATAAGGCACACATAATCTTTTTTCAAAATAGTAAAACACTATCTTCTTCAATATTAAAATAAGTAAACTTACGCTTCTTAATATATTATACCTTTTATTTAAAATATTTATCCTTATTCTATGATCTATTAATTTTTTTATATATATTTTACTTTACTAAAACCTAAATAAAATAAAAATATGTCCCTAAATCCATAACTTTTAATCCAAAATTATCAAATCATTAACCAAAGCCTCACGTTCCAAATGTAACACGATTAATGTAGCACTGGTTTTCTACTCAAAGTATCAGCCTCTTTGTTTGCATTTCCAGTATGGTAATAAATCATGTAATCATAATCCTTTATTAGTTCTATGCATCTTATAAGCCTCATTTTTTTTCTTTCTGAGTGAATATATACTTCAATCTTTTGTGGTCAGTATATATTTCAAACTTTATTTCATAAAAATGATCCATCTAAATTTTTAAAGAAAAAACTTAGAAGCTAATTCTAAATCATTTGTAGGGTAATTTAACGCATGTGTATTCAATTGACGTGAAACATATGTAATTAACTGATCCTTATGAATTAGGACACAACCAGGTATTTTCAATGACTCGTCAATATAGAAAAACAATTCACCATTTCTAGATGGAAGGGAAAAACTAGATCATTCACCGATCAAATATTTAGTTCCTAAAAAACATCACATTATTTTTTCTAGATGAACTAACTCCTTTTCGAGTTAACTTAGTTGGATATACAACTGAAAAAAATTATTAACAAATTTCTGGTAGTAACCCTCTAACCCTATAAAAACTATGAATCCATGTGAAATTTTTGGTTCTTAAATAATCTTCAAAAACGTTCATTTTAGTAGGTTCAATATTTATACCATATTTAGAAAAAATATATCCAAAGGATGAAAAATATTTTCGATAAAAATAAACACATGATAAATTTCCCACACACTTTATATTATTTAAGGATTTAAATACAACCCCTGTGTTCCTTTAATATTCTTAAAAACTTCTAGAATATAACAAAATATCATTAATAAACAAAACCACAAACTTATCCAAGAACTCATGGAAAATTATATTCATAATGTCTATAAATGCATTAGGTTCATCTTATAACACAAATCGAATAACTAAAAATTCATAATTACCATATCTAGTTTCAAACATAGTCTTTGGAATGTATGCTTCCCTCACTTTAAATTGATGGTACCCTGATCTCAATTCAACCTTTGAAAAATACTATGCTCCATAGAGCTGATCAAGAAAATCATTGATATGTAGAAAATGATACTTCTAATTAATTGTGATGTCATTAAAGGCTATATAATCAATTAAAAGTATCATTGATCCATCTTTATTTTTGAAAAAATATATATAATAGAATCACATGGTTAAGTGTTAGGTTAGATGAAACATTTATCTAACAAATACTAAAATTTATTTTTCAATTATAAAGGATTTACTTAATCCATTAGATAATAGGGTTATAAAATAGTCTTAGCCTTAGGTTCTAAGTAGATGGTAAACTCAATCTGTCAATCAAGAATAAGTCTAGAAAAAACACGTATAAAATGAACAATGTATTCATTTACTACTCGCACAACATTAATTTGAACTATTTCTTTATTTTCAACAATATAAGCTATTGTAACTTTGACTTCCATATCTAAAACATTTCTCATATTCTTGGTAAGTTATAAACATCATGAAATAATTTAAAACAACTTTATTAGTACTTCAATTTTTCTTAGCATTATAAACTAAAATACCATCCCACTAATAATAATAGGAATATTTCTATAAATCATGTATGGTTTAATACTTCCCCCTAGAGTTTCCACTAAAAGTTTTATCTCACATTAATTAGGTGATATTAAAAATTTATGTGAAATGTTCTAAAAAATGAACGAATATAAAGATATAGAGTCAAATAGGGTATTGTAAAAATTTGAATACACAAGAAACATACCTGTCATGACTTCATTTGACAGCTCAACATCTAATGCATTATTAATAAATGACATTGCTACACATTTCTATTTCTGATAATGATGATTTACATCCTATTCAACTGAACTTAGAAATTAATTATCATAATGACCCAACTCATTTCAACTAAAACACTTCACCATTGGATACTTTCCAGTTTCTACATTATTTTATTCTTCAAGATTATTTTCCTTTCATTTGTGGGACATGTGAAAAAACTGTCCAAATCCAAAACACTTCCCAAATCCCATCAAACATTCCTTGAAATGTTTTTTACCAAACCTATAATATTTTTTGGATTTACCTATGAACTTATTATCTTATTGATTCTCCATTTCTGGCCACCATGACATTTTCTTATTGTTTTTATCTTAGGGTTCATACATGTCAGCAAACTCTATCTAAAATTTATCAACACAAAGAACCAATTTCTTGTAACTTTTATGTTATCACGCAGCCAATTATCTTCATAAAATTGGTTTTAACCTTGATTAAAATATAATAATTTTACTATCAATTTACAAAATTAAATTGGGCACATACATGTCCAATCTTGTGAAGTTTTCTTCATATATAGATACAAAATATTCATCTTTCTATACCAATTCCAAAAAAATCTAACTAGAGATAAAAAAAATTAGGGAAATATTTCTCAAGAAAAATATCATTTAATTTTTTCCATTTCAAGGAATCAAGAGCATCTTTTTCTTTTTATTATTAACCAAAAAACACCATCAATTTGCCTCACCTTCAAAATGATAAATGGAAATAGTTTCTTGTTTTCATTCCAAGCATCCCATGACATGAAATACCATCTTTAGAAAAATAATCTAGAGAAAGATGATCCATTTAATGTTGGGGGTGTTCCCTCATGAAATGGTTTAAAAAAGACATTTTTTTAATGTTATATTGTGTTCTTCTCTTGCATGTATACCACTAACATTTATCATTTTTTTCAACTGAGTTATCACTATAATAAAATGTTTTATACTGATTCCATTTTTTTCAGGATACTGATTTGGAATGATATCTTCCTCTTAGTTCATTCCAACTACATCTTCCCAATTTCCTATAGTGAATAATTTCTTAATAGACATAGTTTAGATGAATAAACATGGTAATATAAAAATGTAATAATATTTTAACTTCACATAATGTAAAATATTCTAGGGGAACACTATTATCATTATCCAAACCTATAAAGATATTTAAATTGACCACCGATAAGAACTATAATTTCCCAACCATAAACATTAAATTATATTTAGTTTTAAATCAATAATTTATTCTTTTTCATTTGAGGATTTTTCAGGTATTGTGTTTTATAGAATTAGGTTATAACTCATACATAACAAAACCATAAAATAAAAAGTGGACACAACTAATTAGTATTCATTTTTCATATAATATAATACTTTTAAAATAAATATTATATTCTTTTCATGTTAAATATCCACGACTTTCAACTTCACTTCTTCTTTTCCTTTAACCATCCTTAAATCCTAATGAAGTCAATTAAAGAAGTTGTATGAGAAAAAACGTTCAGTAAAGGATAGAAATGAAGGAAAATATTTAGTCTAGTGAACACATAAAAACCCATATAAATTTCAACACTATCTTCAATGTTCTTTTATTATATGAAATAAAACATTTACTCTTGAAAAAATCACATACATTTTACTCAAATAAAATCATTAAATCCCATATCAAGCATTTAAAAACCCTTCTTTTTAACATAGATAAAAACATACATAACTTGTTTTATACTCATGTTAATGTTACTAGAGATTAGTTAATTCCATAGAGAAAACATTTGGTAAGACCCTTTTTATTCCATATTAAGACAAGATACATTACCTAATACATTAGAGAATTATCTGGGTGTACCCATGGTTTAAGATATAAGTATCTCACCTAGTGCTACTTGGTACAACATATAATATAAGTTATAATGGGATCCCCAATTTATATTTGGTCCACCCCATAGTATAATTATAAATTACAATATCATGAATAAAAAAATTATTATTTCACTTTTCATTCATAAAACATTTTAAAAACTGTTTTAAAATCATAAGCATAAATACCTGTTTCTTTTAAAACCCCATTTTCAATATAAAAATACCCTTTTCTTTTAGAATTCCATTTTCAATATCAAAATAACCATAAAAATGAAAAAATATTTTTTCTTTTTAATTAATCATGAAATATTAAAAATGAATCCATAAATCAAATAATGGTCACAGGGGTGGAAAAGTTATTATTGTCGTGTGTGTTAATAATAGAACATTTTTTTTTGTCAAAATGTTTCATATAAAACAAGTGAAAAGATTAATTTTTAAAACCATTTAAAATAAATTATAAAATTTACTTTATAAATAATTTATTTCCATATAATATCATTTAAAAACATAGAAATAGAATAGAAATATAGTTTGAAAGAATACTCTAAAAGAGGATTTCTTTAAAGGAAAAGTCTCTTATCACTTGGGAAACACATGAATAATAATACCCATTGAATAATAGAATTAAAAAAAGTTAAATATTGTTATAATATATAAATTCATGACACAACATGTAAAAGAGTATGTTTATACACTTTATAAAAGAATAAATGTGTATAAAATCAAGATATACATCAATGAAATGAGATTAAGACAAAGTCCCTTACATTGAATTGGGTTTGTCACATGTGTATTTCTCTTCCAAATTAATAAAACTATGTTAATTATTTACTTTCTTGAGAATATTTTTCAAGTTTATAATTACTTTTATTTCAATTATTACCAAGTTATATACAATTACGTAATAAATTAAGTATAAGTTGGGTGAATATTCGGTTTATCTGTCAAAAATGACATTGGTAGGTTGAATATGGTCAAAGGGGTCATTATTTAAATATATACAGAATAAAAATCATAAAATAATCATCATAAATATACATAAATTATAATTTTAAAACTAATAATTGTATATTTTTAGCAAAAATGAACAAACGCTTCAATCATGGAGACGGTAGGTCATACGTACGCATGAGTAACGTTCTAATTTTTCAATGATCATTATGGAAAGAATGCATGTAAAATTTATCTTTATCTAATTATCATTATATTAGAAATAATTAATTTTTAATTATATATACTTATATATATCATTATTTTTGTGTGTTGATGAAAAAAGAAGAATGTCATCACTTCGAGGAGGCTGTAGCAACACGTCTACAAACTACGTTATCACTTTTTCACTTTGTGAAAAGGTAAGAATATAATGATATATTATATTTAAAAAAGATAATTATGTAAAAAATATCATAATTATTTCATGTATATCATATATATTTATTATTTTTATACTTATTTCCTTTCATGTAACACATTAGTGAAAAATGCTCAACATCGCTTCATGATGTGGTAGTCTATCGTACACACGAGCAGTGTTATCGTATCCCCTAATGTATGAAATGTAAAAATTTTGTATATGATATGATGAATATAAATGTATTATTATGTTACATATATCATAAATATCATATATAGATAGTATGTCTATTATTATTACCAACCATGATATATGGTAATGAATAAACGAACAACATCAATTTGTGAGGCTGTAGTCATACGTACACATGAATGAAGATTTTGTAACCCATTTGATAGAAGTGTGTGTGTTTTGTAGGTTTTACCCATAACATAATAGTATCAAGTATCTTTATTATATGTATGTTATTATATAGTCTATCTATAATAACAATGTAAGTGGTGGGGTGGGAAACAAAACAAAAAATTACATTGATGACTTTTGGTTCTTCTTGAGGTAACTACTTTTGGTTTTCACCGAAGAAATTCCATGGTTGGATTTGTACTCATAATTAGGCTTCTAGGGTTAGATTAGTGAATTATAGAAGTTATTTTGGTAATTTTTTCTCAAGAAAAATTTATTGGGATGGGTAAAGAATGGGGGAGAATGAAATATCTTTTATAGTGGAGGAAGAGTTGCATTCTTGTAAATACCAATAAGTAATCACTATTGGGAGGTTTCCCATACCTAATTCTCCTCTGATAATAAAACATTTTAGATAAAATATGTAGTATTTTCAAAATATGGACATTAAATTTTTTTAAATGTTTTGTAAATGTTTTAGGTCATTTTCTCACCTTATCTTTTAAGATTTACCACTAAGTAAATTCATTTTTACCTTAATCACTATAATTAATTTTAATTTATTTCACTGATATTTTTAGTTAAAAACTAATTTTACCATACTATAAATTATAAATTATTCTGATTAAAAATATAGAATCTATTTTTTTCAAATACAATACACATAATTGGTAAATTCATTTTTAATATTAATCTTGTAGTTGTTGTGAGATAGTGGGTTTTAAAGAAGTGTATTTTTTAGAAAAATATTATTCTATATTAACTCAATGACTATTAATAATCCTTGTATGATACTAAAATAACATTTATTGACATATATAGTATATAAATTTTATTTAAAACAATAAATATTATTTTTATTTTAATTAATTAAAAAGGATAAATATTATACATTTCAAAATAGTTCTTACAAAAAACTGGTCTTTAAACCCAAAAACAAACTTATATTAAAAACTAAAATAATTTTTATTAAAAATTAATTAAGTGGAATAAATATATCATAAATAATACTCAGGTTACTTAAAATCATATTCAAATTATATTTTAACTCTTAAATTTCTTAATTTATTAAATGGAATGAATTTTTCTTAATCGATATTTTTAACTATTCAATGAAAATCACTATTTTTCAAAAAATACCAAAATTTTACCCAAAGTTAATTTTTATATGATGAATTGTAAAATGATATTAATTTTATAAAATTAAAATTATAAAATTTAAAAGTAAATATTTAAAATTAAACCTTATAAGAAAAGATCTTAATTAAAATAATTTTATTTTATATTAAAAATTACTTAATATTTTTATAATTAATATAATTATATAATTCATATTAATAAATTTTAAAATAATTTATTATATCATTACCTAGGTTGTTAATTATCCCACACTTCTATTTCTTTCCAAGTAACACAAACTCATAGTTGTGAAAGAGTCACACATTAATATGGTTTGAAAATATTGTTTTGGTGAAAGGAATATGATTTCAAACTAAATAATCAGAAGCATGTATACATGTAAAGGGAATTAATTTTGATAATATGGTGTAGGTGAATCCCCTAAATATAAAAAGTATAAGATTCCTCTCAAATTGGCTCTTTTCAATGCCTCAATCGTTCAATCAAGTAAGTCATGCTAAAGATGGGTTCCCCTAGATTAACATGTATAATAAAATAACATAACGGGTGATACCAATAGGATATTGTTCCCATTATTGAAATTTTATATAGGTTTTACTTTCTAGGAGACCCTCATAGGCTAATATTACTTAAACAAGAGAGTTTATTTTTTTCATTTGATGGATTAGGACCAAAAAAATATTCCAACCAACTATCTGTGAGTCATATATGACAATATTTAGATTATTTCCTATCAAAATATATATGTAATTAGAGAAATACTAAATTACCCAAATCTTTGTGAAATATGGATCTTTTATGTTAATTTTTATGATGAAATTTTAAAAGGGGTTATTATTTTAGTTGTATCCCTTTTAATAAATGTCCTTATTATATTTTTGTTAAAAATGATACTTGTCTGTTAAGATATTATTTTATATATGAATAGAATCATCATTATCAAAAAATATTGACTCATATTATAATAGGAGAATCTTAATTTAAGTAACTCATGGGACTGATATTTTTATAAAATTTCTTAAATTCTATTTATTGAGGTAATCCCTTATTTAGAAATAAATAATTAAAGTAGTTAAATAAGTTAATCTGGATTATTATGTGAATAAAAAAGTAATTCAATTATGATTTTAATGGAATTAGATACAAATTAACTCAGAGAACTTTAGATTCAACTCATATATATGATATTATTGAGTATAAAAATGACCTTTTGAGATTGAAGGTGTCCTTTGAGGATTTTCTAGTTATGTAATTCATTATGTTTTTCATATATGTAAATATTTTGATGAATTGAATTATTTTAAAAAAAATCATGATTCTAAAAGTGTTTAGGATAGATGAACTACTTCATGTAATGTTCATGTTCTAGTTTTGTGTTGAATGTACTACTGGGTAAAAGTTAAAATCAGAAGAAAAAAAAGTTATTTATAGAGTCCAAAAAATTTTCTTCTAATATCAAGAAAGGGTTAGTGAAACCTAAATGTATTATAATGATATAGTAGTAATGATTCCATATTATTTAATTTTCCTGATTCTTAAAGGGTTTTAAAACTCCATGAAAATTCCATGTAAGTTATCATTATAATAAAAACTATTTTTTTTGTTTTGAAGGGTATGTGATGCTGAATGCTTACCTAAAAACATGTTGTAAATTTATAATATTTCAAAATATTAAGGCTATAATTGATAATTATTTTTGTTTTATATTCATGTGGTTAATCAAAGAGTATCTATATCATTGATTTGACTGTAAATTAATCTATCATGTTTGGAAAGATTTTTTCATAATGTATTTTTATATTCTTATTGTTTTTATTATATGATAAGAGAGGTTTTTTAGTATCAGTGAGTTGATATAAAAATATAATATATAATATAAATGATTTAGGATTCACCTAATTCTATAGAAGTTCTGAAAAATAGGTGAGAAAAATCATGTTTTATCCCGGATTAAAAAATTAATCTAGATGTTTGTCAAAATATATGGGAAGATTTTTCGACTATATTTTAGTGGAATATTTTATGGAATAAACAACTTATTTTAAGAAAAAAATTATCAAAAAACATATATTACCCAATAAATATAGAAAAATGGTTTATTTTTTAAATACAAATTATAAAAGGAAATAATAGTTATTTCCTAAACACATAGAAGTTTTTGTATCTCATCAAGGTATTAAGAAGATAATATTATGTCTAATATACTAGTGGGAATATATTTTTACAAAGATAAGTTAAAAGTTATAATATAATATGATTTTCAAGTAATAATTCTAATTGAATTTCTTGTAACATTATAAAATAGTTTAATTTATGGTGTTATAGGTAATATTAGAGGTTTATTTACCAAGAAAGTTTAGGGATGACTGTAAAATTACTACTTTCAGACTGTTGTAATTTCCTTTTTAAGTAAAAGATACCATGAGCTCATTTTTCTCAAAAAAAATGAGAGTGAACTGCACCCCTCATGTCGGTATGAATAAGTGGTACAGAGAAATGAAGAATCCTAAAGGGCCACATAGTACTCACATACATGGTTTCTCTCTTTGATAGTGCAAATGAAACCTGATTTTCTTCCCTGTAAGTATGTGAAACTGCAACATGAAGATCATTGGCATGATTAAGACACTAAATCTAATGAAGATAGATTTTCTATCGGATATTCCCGGTCCTTGAATTGAAATAATTGACAGAAATTTTAGATTCTGATTCAATCTAATGAAAATTCCAACAATCATGAATAATATATTTAGTAGAATATATAATGTCCCAAACATCTACTTCATATTCTATTAAAAATCTAATAAATTGATGAAAACTACTATTTACAAAGCCATGATATGGTAAAAATACTCCTACACACCCCAAGGGTCCTGGTGTTCCAAGGGCTACTCCATAAACATTTTCTTTGATCCATGGGGAGATATGAGGAATCTATCTAATACTCTTCAACATGAGTGGTCACTTTTTCCAGACTAAAATGCCTAGCATCCTAAATTTTTTTAGGTCTTATAAGATATTATGAATTTCACCATGTCGCATCACTGAGGTAGTAAAAACATCACGATGTAAAGACATTGCACCTGTATGAAATGAGGGATAATTGTTGTCAAACAGTAGAGAATTGTGGGTTGTCAAGATGAAACTAAAGAATGCTGCAATAGAATCCCTAAAAAGGTTCTATATTTGTGCACATATCTTGGCTTAACTAATATGCATCATCATCTCACCAATTTGAGTGTTCATGTACAAGTTGATATTAAATAGATCCCCATTGTAATTCCAGAATTGTTGTGAAAAAACAGAAACTGAAAAACAAATGTTGTATATTCATTTCATTTTTTCAGGCGGAGATGACATGATGATACAATGTATTGATTATATTTCATTATTTTATCATGTTTAGGTAGGCGGATCTTCCAAATCCGCCATAAAATCGGGAACCTCTATGGATGAATAAATGTTTTCTTAAAATTCAATAACCAAGATGATGTCTGAACTGATCTGTCACACTACAAGAGATAGAAGTCTATGTCATTGAAAATTTGATTTCTGCATGGTTTCTAGATCAAAGTTTCATTATCCATAAAGGGGTAACTTTGAAATTCAATGCCATATTGTGGATTCAAAACATTTTCAAGGATATCAGTGTAGTTTATAAGATCAGCAAACGACATCCCAAGTAGGTTGGGAGGCATATTCTCCGTATTCACAGTGTTTTCCTACAGGGTAGTATTCCCATAGTTAAGGCTATATTGTCAACTTACCAACCATATATAATTATGCATAAATTCATTGAATTAATTCCTGATTGAGGACAAAAAAATATGAGTTAAGATAGTGGGAATACCCATTCTGGAGCCTCTTCTTGAGCCTTAAAACTAAAAAATTTAAGAAGGTTCACTAGACGATAAAAGATTCCAAGTAAATTTTATAATAAGACCATAATTAAAAATCTTCATATCCTTGATTCCAAGTCCCCCCATATCAATGGGTTTAATACACTCCTTCCAAGCCATATTAATTATCTTCCATTCATAAACTGATCTTGCCCAATTAAAATTCATCATCATGCATTGCAGATCACGGAGAATACCTCTTGTCCATCTATAAAGAGATAAATAGTACACACACTTTGATGGGATAACTTAATTAATGATACAAACCCTCCCTAAAAGTTACATATCTTTCCCCGTTTATCTTTCCAGTTGACCAGTAATACCACAAAAAAATTCCATCAAGATACTTCCTTCCCACCTTCCCCAAAAACAATGGAACCCCAAGATAAATAAAAAGGATATGTCCCATCTTCACTCCAATAGTCCTAAAGACCCTATTTTTCTTTCCAATAGTAATCCCTTCACCAAAAACAATGAAGTTTTATTCCAGATTATTTTCTAACCATCCACTACTTTGTAATGCAATAAAAAGGACTTAATTACAAATACTATTTTCCTTGACGATTTCCCAAAAAGAAGAATTGCATTAGCATATAAAAGGTGGGAATTGATGCTACTATACCTATTATCATTAATCAATTTATAAATCCCTAATTGTGTAAGTTTAATAATGTAACGACTCGTGTAATCTTCAACAATGGAAAAACGAAGCCCTGAGAGGGGGTCACCTTGCCTCACACCTCTAAAATACATAAAGAACCCTCTGGGGGATTCGTTAATTAAAATAGAAATCCTTGTAGAAGTGATAATTCCACTCATAAATCTATGAAATTAATTGGAAAATTCATACCTTCTTAAGATAGAAAATAGAAATATCAACTTTAAAGTGTCAACTTCTTTTGATATGTCAATTTTAGAGAAATGTTCTCTTGAATGGACTTCCTTTTCATCAAATTAATGCCTTGTTATGTAATAAAAGGACATTTAAGAATTCTCCTACCATGTACAAAACCAAACTAGTGTGGGGAAATATGGTCCGTAATAATTCCTCCCAAACTATTCATCAATATTTTTCTAATAACCATCAGAATAGTGTTCCCAATCACCACCGGACTAAAGTCCCTAATTTCAACAACATTATATTTTTGGGGAGGCAAAGAAATTAAATTTGAGATAGTCCCATATGGAATATGAGACTGCTAAATGAAATCAATAACTGCTTTTTTCATATCCACTTGAAGAATATACCAATAAGACATGAAAATTTTATTCGTGATACCATATGGACCATCCACACATTCCACGTTTAAAGAGAAGAGGGATAACATAATTTCATCCTTAGAGGTATCCATCATTAGTGAAATATTTTTATCAGCTTCAATACATGGGGATATGTTGTCAATAATTATATGGGTGTTATCAATGCCATCATCAGAGTAATGATCAGCGAAGTATTCCACCACCACATTTGAGAATTCACTTTTTGAGGTGTGAAGACACCCTTTGATATTGATGGGCTTCAAATCCTCCCTTTTCCTCATTTCTTTGTGCAACTACGAAAGAATTTAGAGTTATTATCCCCATCCTTCAACCACTTAACCTATAGGTGATTTTGGTCTAGCTTCTCCTTAACATTTATGAGATCATCCAGCCTTGAAATGGAATGTATTTCTTCTCTCATAGAAATTCTTTGAAATAGATTTCAAATTTCAAATATTGCAAAATTTAATTTAGAAATCATAATATCAAGTTCAATATTATAAATGGACTTTTTACTCCACTCTCTCTGGAGCCTATTGACATTCATTAACTTTCCAGCAAGGGCATGTACTGGGATTCCATATATGTTCACAATCCAAGACTCCGAAATCACTGACCTACATCTAAGGGTCACAATACAACCCTTTTTAAACCTAAAATGAAGAGGATAATATCTAAAAATTTGGGTAGAGATATAAATCAAAATAGGATTATGATCTGAATGGTTATTAGGGAGAGTTTTCCCAGATATGCCTATAGCACTATCCACATCATCAATCTGAATAAAATAGCTTTCAATCTTGCTTAATTGCCTTCCATTTAGAGTATACTTACTCTAGGTGAACTTAGAACCAGCAATTAGAACTTCTCTAAGATGACATTGGTCAATCAAGAATGATAGATCAATTTAATATGCCCTGTTAAAGTGCAGTCCATTTTTTACTCAAGATGTGAAATAGTGTTAAAATCATCCAATATCAACCAATTATTCGAAAACATTATAGAGAAAACCTCAAGATCATCCTAGAGTTCCCTTATTTTGATGTATAATGAGGATTCATAGAAAAAATATATTTCAAATTTAAATATTTAATGATCATATAGGACTAAAACCCACTGTGACTTCATGGTAAATAAATGAATTTGGACACTCTAATGATTAATGACACAAATATGATGCATATTTATATCATGCTGGTTTTGAGAGACAAAACCATATTTCATAGAATCCAATTTGAAGGCTCTCCAATTCTCAATGATAATTTTAGTTTCTAAAAAACCAATTAACCAAGGTTTGTTATCCAAAATATTATGTCTTAGGGACTTTACCATTGGGGAGTTCCCAATCCCATGATAGTTCCAAAAGAAAATATTCATTGTAAAAGGGTTAGGATTTTTGGGAGGGTCCTCTCCTTCATTGTGGAATCTCTATGGTCTTTACCTTTCTTATTTTTACCTTTATTATAAACTGTGATGGGAATTTCTCCCATAGTGTCCATGGTTCCAACCTGTTGGTCAGTAGGTCCATCACTAGATATATTAGCTTCAGTTATTAAGATGGTTGCAGGTAGATCAAAGGGTATAAGATATTCCACAATCTAATACCATAAGTTACCACTCATAGGGATGATTTTGTTTTTATATTTCATGTGAGTAGGGTCACTTCTCAATTCAAGTATCCTTAAGGTATCTTTAGAGGGTGATGTACACTAGAAATCGCCCTCTGAATCAGATGTAGTCGAGTCTTGTTCCATTATTTCCTCACTCCCACCAACCATAGATGGTAAAACAAGTGATCCAATATGAGTAGTATCATCCAAAACCAGCATCTCATTTTAGCTAGGGGCTTCCAGAATGGGGCTACAGGGTTTCCCTTTTTTAACTAGTTCAATAGGGATAAGTCCAGAAATATATCCCTCCTCAGGAATGAGATATGTGTCTTTATCCTCATCTTTATCCATTCCATGAGAGGTTTTTCCATAAATAGGACCCTCATCAGGCATGTATTCTGTGTGTTGATCCTCCAAAGAGATCACATCCATGCAATTGGAATCCATCACCTCATTTGAGCTGGTAATTGCCAGAATGGGAATGGCGGGATTCTCCTATTGATCTAATTAATTAGAGGGATATATATAAGAAGGTCCCTCCTTAGATAGGTGTTCTGTTTTCTCAGAAAGACAATCTCTTCTTTATTTTTAGATCCCTCATCAATATTATCCTTTGAATGAAAGGAAGGATTAACCACCAGCCCCTCCTAACCCTTAGAATTTACAACATTAACACCTTGAGGATCATAAGGGAGAATATTATTTCCTTTTTCCCTTATTAAGGTGGAATCATCATTCCTACTAGCCTCACATAGGATACACTCCTTTTCCCTGTGACATTCATTAGTTAAGTGTCCAAAAAAGTATACAGATCAAATAAAATTTTGGTTTCCGTTATTAAAAAAATACCCCATTTCATACTAGCATCCCTTATTGTGAGGAACACCTCCTCAATTAGGGTTCTTGACATATCCACTTCCACTAATATTCGAGTATAATTATCAATCCTCGGGTTTTTTCTCTATAGATCTATCAGAATGGGGTTGCCTATAGTAGAAGCAATATCCCATAAGATCCTTGGATGCTAATAAAGCCAGTTCAACCTGAAAATTAAAATCCATATCTGAGCATGAGAATTCTTCACATTCATGGGATAGATATTCCAATCCCATTCTTAAATATTCAAAAAACTGGGTCTCAAAGAGATGGAACCCTTGCTCTAAGATCTTCTCTTACATGCATCTGAGGGGAAAACTATATGATAATACCCCCTTCCCATCATAGTCATTTTCCATTCATCAAAACCTGAAACATCCACAATTCTATTGGTCATATCATTGAATTTCCAAAACTTCTCACTTTTAGGAATCAAGACATGAGAAATGATTGAGTATATGAAAATATTGACTCACTTCTCAACTACATCCTGATTTACTGAAACACAAGAATTTATTTCCTTCTTTATCGCTTGCCCAGGAGGAGGTGTGTCCAAATCAGAGAAATATTTCTTGGAGGTTTCCTTCACAACATCCGTAAAATTCCTCATTATTCCACTAGCCACGAGGGGGATTCCTAAAATTATCTCATATAGGTTTATTTAATTACCAAAACAAATTTAATTTCCCATAATATTAAATGGTTTAGGATATATCGATATAATATTATTGTAAATAGTCACATTAGATATAAAAATCATTAATAATTGGGCAGGATTTGTGATTGGTTATCCAGGGTGCCCACCCCTTCAATATTCATCAAAGAGGAAATCTTGCATGATTCCTTCATCACAACAGTGCTGGATAAGAACCAATAGGCAATTTTTTATGCGATCACTTTCATTTAGGATCCAGATAGATGTGTCTTCACACCATCTAATTATGGGAACTTCATGATGATGGAATTTCGTAGGATTTCATCGCCTTCGGATCCCCAAGATGGTTGGAATGATATCGTGTGGTGCAAAAATATTCCAGTGAAATATAATTTTCTCATAAGAAGGATTCAACATAAGAAGGTTACAGCAGATAACAACGTGAAATAGGTGGGGATCAGCCTCGCCTCTTTTTGTCACTACTGTAAGGCCAGGCGAGAGGAAAGTATGGAGAATATCTTCTTCAAAGGAGAATGGGACCAAAACATGTGGAGTTCTTTTGGTTCATTCACTGCTATCTCGGATTCTTCCCAGCATGTGGCTTTGTTCAAGGGTAAAAGGTTCCATGGGGCTATGGACTCAGGCCTGTAGAGATCGGCAGGAGCTGTGATTCTAAGCACAGGATGCTAGTATTTATGTCATGCAAGGAACCAGGCCAGATATAAGAAGTCCCTCTCCACTGGTAGGTCCATCGTTATGCGAATAAAGTTCCTTTTGGATGGTTTGGTGATGATCATAGGGAACTATAAGGAGGCCCCATATCTGAGTCCTCTTCAGTCCATCCCTCCTCTGGCCATGCCTCCCATGACACGAAAGTAGGGTCACTGGATTCGATGGATCCCCCCAAAAAATGGACTCAAACTGAATACCATTGGGTCCTATATTTTCAGTGACATGAATGGAGAAGGTGTGGTTTGAGACACCCGGGGAAGTTTCCTCCTCACATTTACAACTCATTATGAAAGTGGCACCTCGCTTCAGGGGGAGGAAAATTCAGTGCTTACTGGGCTCACTCATTGTAATCAGATGAATATGGAGCTTACACAAGTTGAAACTAGCTCTATGATCTTACATGACTCCTTTCATGGAAAAGGATCCATCACATGGTTGGTTACGTATATCATCAGAAAATGTATGGTTATCCTCAACAGGAGCATCCAAGTCACTCACACATGGTGGGAGGGAAACAATGTTGTGGATAACCTGGCTTCACTAGAGAAACATGGGTCCAATTTTACTTTTCTCCCTATAATCACTTTTCCTAGACCTAAGGAGTTCAATTTGATTTGAGGGGATGCTTTGGGTCTTCACTACTTTAGGTCTCCTTATGGTGGGGTGGGTTTTGCCATGTGTTTCCATCGTCTTCTTATTATTTCATTGTATTTGGTCTTGAATTATCTAATAATGATGGGGAGGGTTTTAAGAATGATGTTGATTTACTTATGAGAGTTTAAATAATATAACCAAGGTTATTGATATCATGAAATTTGATTTTGTGTAGTTAATTAGTTTGAATATGTTCAAGGAATTGATTTTTAGGAATGTGATTCCTAAATCTCACTATTATTAAAACTAGTTTTCATCCTAGATGTCCCCCAAGAAAGAATGTAGTATCCGTTTTTTTATCAATTATACATAGAGGGATATGGAATGAATTAAAAAATAATGTAATGATTCTTAAAACCCCATGAAATTATAGGAAAAAATAAGGTTCATTCAGTGTAATATCATATGTGATATGTTAAGAAAGATCTTATGTATGGTTTTATTAAGTATTCATAATTGTGTTTAAGAATATAAAATATATCTTGTTGTATAAAATTAAATATCCAATATATCATTATTTTACACTAGATACTTATTTTTGTGAATTGAATTGATAATTATCCCCTCAATATTTGACTTTTCATTTTCCTTGATCGATAATTATCATGGGTTATTATGGGTTGTAATGATATTTTAAGATTACCATGAGTATAATATTTTAATTTATATAAAGAGTTTTATACAATATATATATAATAGACTTGTGAGGTGAATGACCTAGAAAATTTTATCATATGGACTATCATATGGTCATTAATATACTTATGGATGTATAACAATAATGAATCTCCATTAACTAAGGTTGTAGTGATACCAATAATGAAAACCTCCAAATTTTTATACCATTCAATGGATATAAATTTATTTCTATTATAAATGAACTCACATTTCCTAAAAACTATTTTATTATGTTTTACAATATAATCAAATTGAAATGATATTATATTTCGTCACACATCATGAAATAATATTTAATATAAAATCTAGAAATAGTATAAGGAGACAAACACTGAATAATAATTCACACACTAATGTAAACATCATAGGATGGAATTATCTCATGATGATCACTCATTATAAAATTCCCATGAAAATAATATGAACTGTTAGTAATATAGTTGAAATTATCAAGGTAATTATAGAAAACATTTGTGTGAAGTATGGAATTATAATGTATGAAAATTATATATTTTATATAGAGTGAAAATGGAAATATTACCATTAGGATCCAATTATTACATAACCATTTCAACATGGATAATAATGAATTTTGGACATTATGAATATTTGGAATTATGTATATCGGTCATTATAACCATTGGGAATTATGAATTAGAGAAATATAGATATTATAATGGGACCATTGGTGTTATTTTATATTAAGGTTAACAATGAGAGAAAATTGATGTATAAGGGAGGAACAATGGCTTCAACTAGAAGGATAATTCCTTATAAATGCCAATTATCAGAGCAGGGTATGAGGGTAACAAAATCGAAGTTCACCCTTTACGAATATGAGATAGATATTTAATAAGTGAGGTAAGAGAAAAATCAAATATGGGAGAAGTTTAAGTTATGGAGATCACCACTAGATTAAAGATATCCAAAGCACCACATGAAATTTCTATCCTCACCCTCCTTACCCTTAGTATTTGTACTAGTGTGATAAGGATTTATGTATCTTGACCTTAAGTAGTATTTATGTGTAAATTATTTTAGAAATAAAATAGTTTTTACATTGATCCTATATTTTTATGGTATCGCCCTTATATAAAAGACAAAATGCACAAGATTTGTGTATCAATATGATAAAATATATTTTTAATACAAAGAAAAAATAATTTTATTTTTGGAAGATATGTATATCTAAATTTAATTAAAATATTTTCTAATGATAAATTTTAAAAAAATTTATAAATTTTAATTTTCCTAAAAAAATAAATAGTAATATTTGTTCACATGTATACTATAAAATATTTATATATAATCATATATAGTATTTATAAGGGTTATAAATTTAATCATGTTATAAAAAAAATAATTCAATAAATAAGTATATTAATTAAATATTAAATTTATCGTATCCAGAAAATTAATTTGAAAAAAAATGTTTTTTTTTAAATCTACACATCAAAATTAGTTAATGGTGAATTTTTTATAATTTTCTGAGATAATCGAAGTTTTTTGTAAAATGTAAAATATGATTTGAATATAAATTAAGTATTATAAAATCATAATTAATTAAAAATTATATAATAAATAATATTAAAGTTTGATCATCTAAAAAAGGTTTTTTAAATAAAAATAATGTATTTTAAAAATAATAAAACTAATTTTCCAAACCTGTAAAGAATCTTCCAAAACCTAAAGTATATTTTAAGGTTTCAAAAACAATTATTTATGATTAATAATCACATATATATATAAAATATTATTATTTTAAGTATTTTGGTACATAGACATTAAAGAAAATCAAAGAACTACATATCAAATACAATAGGCTAAATCCATAGGTAATCCAGTGGTTTTTCATTTTTAAAACATAGATGTCAAAGGATTAAGTTTTCAAATTAGAAAACAATTTCATCTCATATTCAATAAATATCCACTAATTCTCCAATTACTCTTAAATCCAAATCCATTGATCATGAAATTACTCTCATTTATAGTCTAAAGAGTTTCTCAAAGGAGGTTTTAGGGTTCTATGGATCTATTATCAGAATTTAAGATTCAACCATGTAAGTAAAGGTTCTATTCCTCTTTAATTTTCTCTATTCAAGTGCTTCCATTGTAATAATCATGTTAATTTACAATTGATTTTATTTTCATGTGTTTATAATAATTCCATTATCTTTCAATTGATTCCCTATTAATGAGAGTCTACCATTATCTCAAATTAATATCACCCCATAACCTATTATTTATACCTATTATGGTTCGAACCTATTATATAGTTTTTAATTATATACTTTTATGTTTTTTATATATTATTCTACTTTCATTCAAGGGTATTCATATATAAATTAATAAACCTATTTGAATATTTAAATCCATGTATGAAACCGGCATTCCCAACCTATCATTAAAATGATGAAATATTTTCTTGTCATATATGATCTATATGGAACACATAATGTTTATTCATATGAATAGTGCACCTTGATATCACTCCAATTCATTTGTTAACGAATTAATCTCTCAATATGACATGTTTTTTAAGCCTTGAAATCCTTCCTTGTAAATTTTTCATGATACCATTCTGAAAAACAATGGTAATAATTATTACGACACCGTGGTGATGAACTTTTGGGATATGATTATGAATGTCTCATTTTTTTATAGCCACATTTATATGTTATATATCAAATACCTGTGATTATACACTTATATTATGCCTCATGTTCTATCAATGGTGATCACTTACATTCCATTTTATTTTTGTATCCCCTTATAGGGTTTTAATCTCATACTTTTAGTAGGTATGTACCCAAGAAAGCATTTGTTTTAAGGTGACCAATGATAGAATAATAACAAATACTTTTAATATAATTAGATAAATTTTATGTTTTTATTTATGATATATGTTTTTCATGTATTATGTACCAAATTTTTAAGATACTAATCCTCAAAAGATTATTAGGAAGTTATCAATAAAATATTTCATTTAGGAAATATATCAAAAATATTGTTTAAAAATATTGGATTTCATGATTGATACTAGAGAATTTTTTATATATTTATGGAAATCAAGAATATAAACCATTATAAAAAATTATAGGGATAAGTTTAAGTATTGAAAATATCCATATATTTTTATAATGTATATAGATTTTGGTTTCCTAAAAATTAAATTCATGCCTTGATATAAACTAGTGGATGTAGGCTTTGTCATAGATACACCTAGGGGTAGTAACCCTAAAAAATTTTGGTTGGTTATTAACACAATATTCACTCAATGAATGACTAGTGGGCTTAACTTTTCACCTTTTCTAAAACTCCGAAGGGATATTATTTAGTTGATCGCATTCTCTTTAAAAACTATTCTTAATGATATATAGCTTATAAAATTATTTAATTTTATCATTTTGGGAGAAATTTGTATAGATAAGGATGTAAGAAGAGTTTTATATTACAAAGTGTTGTCTTTTTGTCAAATAAGATAAATCAATTCACTTTGTAAAGGACATGAAAATCAGATGATGCTTTTCTGATTTATTTTTCACAAATATCATAAGTTATGAGAACATGTGATGTAAGAATTATAAAGGAAAGGGGGAGTACATGGTGATTCCAGTCATATATTGTTTTGATTGGAAGGAAAGATGATATAAGAAGATTGGGAAGTTTCAATACTTCCCATTGAAACTCCGACGATGCTAAATCTAATCTATCAAAGGATATATATATCACGATAGTGGAATTCGTGACGAAAACTAAGGAATGATTATGGAATGTACTGAAGAGAATCATGAAAAAGGAATGGATGATCTGGAGGGGGCACAAAAGAGAATTTTAATGTGGTGCTATTTCCTAGTGTTTTCCAAATTTTAGGTCCTGAAAATCAGGAGATGAAGAAATGTGTTTTTGTAAAAGGATGTTGCGCACAAGTTTGAAGATGGCCTGGTATATTGTGGGCATGTGTAATTTCATGATATGAACATTAAAATATGGAAAAGGAGAGGCTTGCGTGAAATATTGGGTTTTGGGTTCAAGATTGGTTTTTTCACGCAAGATTGAAGTGAGTTTGGAATCTTTCCCACAATGCAAGATTTAAGGTCCAAACATCAAAAAATTGAAAAGGCGTGAAGTGCGCAAAAGATTCAAAGAAGTGCTCGAGAATTGAGGTTGGTTTGAAAGATACTTACGCACCAGCTGTGATGTCCAATGTGGTTTTGTGTGATGCATGACTTACATGCCCAATGCAATGTCAAATGGTGTTTTGCGCAACACGTCAGGATCTTGCGCGACCCATTGAGATTTTTGTGTATAGGGGTTGACGAGGTCTATAAATAAGAGGTGACCCCCTCAAATTTTTTAAGCTCAACACTTAAAGAAATATAAATCTCTGAGGTCTAAAAAATATTAATAAAATGAGAGTGTGTGAAAAAATAGAGTTTCATGCAAGAAGTATAAGTTACACGCAAGAAGAGAGCTGTGTGCAAGATTGAAGTTGCGCACAAGAGGCATTTCATGAAAAAAGATATATCTCGCACGCATGGAATAAAAGTTGCGTGCAAGATACCTAAAAGGGTGCGTGAAATATTTGGGGTCTTCGCACGTACTTGTTTGTGCATAATATAGTTTTAATCATCTTATGGGTAAGAAATTGATGATTTGAACTTAAAAGAATACACATGTTCAATTGTAAAGAATCACTGAAATATTGTAATTCCCTATTTGTGCTAAGAGGGTGAACACACACTTTTGGATAGTTTTCCAAGTGCTACATGAGTGTAAGGGTGTATCCTACTTGTGGTATTCCACATAAAAAGATTTTTTCCTAGTGGATTGTGTGGTAATGGATTGTTTATGTACCATAATAAGTACATATCTACTCTTGTTGAGTGGTGAACCATGTAAATATTGTGTTCCCCTGGTTGTGTGTGTTCAGTAGGGAAGAAACTCTTTAACAGGAGGTTAAGGTTGTTTCAAAAAGAATAAAACATAAAAAAGAAAAGGATATCACTGATTCACCCCCTCCCCCTCTCAGTGATACGTATATCCTAACTGAGAACTTCATATAAATTATTTAATTTTAGAATTTATTAAAGTATAAGATACTATAATAATTATATTATAAAATTTAAAAAAAATTACTCCCCTTTATAGTTATTATCATAAAATTGATAATTGTAGAAATTTTATCATTTAAGTGTTATTCTTTTTTAAAAAGTGGCATAAAATAGAAGTTCCCAAGTAAATAAATTATGCGATAGAAAATGAAATTGAAGAATTACCAATATAAGAGAATAAGAAGTTGAAAACTTTATGATGATGTTGAAATAATGGTCTCTTGTTATGAATACTAACATAAATCATGTGGATCATCTGGATTCACCAAGGAATGAACAAAAATCTATTGAATCAATCATGTGTCCAGGACCACTTTCTTTAAGTATACCCTCTGATAATTTGACCATAGAAAAATGTATCAACACTATAGAAAAGATATTATACATACTTCATTGTTCTAAGAAATGGAAATTTACTTTAGTGGTATATCTATTAGATGGAGATGAAAATAAGTGGTAGAAACTTATCAAAGGTAGGAGTCTAAAGGATTAAGTTGAAGATTTGGTGTGGGAATATTTCAAAAAAATATTTTTAAATAATAATTTTCCTCATACCCTCCAAAGAAATTGAAAATAGAATTTCTTGAGTTAAAAATGGAGAATGAATCAGTGGGATGTTATTTAATTCACTTTACAATACTTCATTGATATGATTCATGATTTTTCATTCCTATTTTAGAGGATACAGATTAATTATTTTGTGAACTAAGACCTCATATATGGAAGGATCTACCAATAAAACACATTTGAAGTAGTAAAAAGATAATATAGTGTGATATCAAAGTAGAAATAGTGTTTGGAGATGTGAATTGGTTATATGGACTGAATTATAAAAAGAGAACGATGGATAAAAATTTTGGGAAGAATTTTGACCATAAAATATAAATTATAAAACTAAAATTACCCTTGTATAAAAATTATGTGAAGAATCATAAAGGTAATTTTATATACTGAAATTTAATGTGTTAAAAGTACAAAAAAATCTTTACTTATATCTCAAATCAATCAAAGAGATATAAATCCTCAACATCTAAATGAAAATTATAATGGAAATATAGTTCAATAACATCCTGTAGTGAAATGATTAAAGTGTGTATAGCATGGAAAATTTTAAAATCAATGTCCAAATAAGATAATAATATAGGTATATCACCATCAATCCCACCAGAGTCTGAGGAAAAAATTTCGTGCTTTTTCAATAATAAAAACTGAATTCAGGGTTCTAAATGATGCATTAGTAGGTATACTTATTATGAAATCAAAGCTATATCGTACATTGTTTGATTCTATGTCAATGCATTCATTTTTATTTTCAAGCTTGCAAAGAGAATTGGATTGAACATTGAACTGTTACAAGTGTAGTTACAGTTAAAAATGTTGGTGGGTATATTCTAGAATCAAACATATGTATAGATTGACCTATTAAATTTGGTTAGTACAATCTCATCACAAACCCAGTGATCATTCCAATGGTGGAACTTTAAATAATAATATGTATATATTATCTCTCAACATATAATTACCAGATCAACTATAGAAGAAAATATATTTCTATTCCCATAAAGGGATAGCCTATAATTATTTTCAAAGGATAGATATCCCAATAATAATTTTTTTAAGAACCAACATCTATAACCTTTTTTGGGAGAATAATTGGTGAAGAATAGGAATAAAGTTAAAGTTTAAAGATAGTAAATGAACGCATTTATTTGGAATAAATTAATTTATTTCTTGAATAATTATCTAGGCATCCCCTAGAAAGAGAGGTGGAATTGTCAATTAAACTCATACCAGGATCTAAAATAATATTGAATACCCCATATTGAATGGAATTTGTCAAATTGTGATAATGAAAGAAACAACTACCAGATCTTTTGAAAAAAAGGTTTTATTTTACCTATTGTGTCTCTTTAGGGAGAACCTATTATCTTTGTAATGGATTGATCAATGTGGATATTCATTGATTATGGGTAATGTAATGTGATCACAGTCAAGAGAAAATAAATTATTCTAATTATTGATGATTTATTAAAACAAATTAAATGTTCACAATTCTTTTCTAAGATTGATCTATGTTCATGGAATCATTATTTGAGGGTGAAGAAAGAGGATATCCTACATGATTCCTTTGGAATAAGACATTAACATTCTAATTTTATTTTTATTCCCATTGTCATGACTAATCCTCTGACTATATTTATGGATTTGATGAATATATTATTGGGGGAAAATCTTTATAAATTTGTGGTGCTATTTATTTATGATATTATAATATATTATAAAATTACTTACAATAATGAGGATCATCAAAGAGACATTCCATAAAATCCATGGAAAGATATGATTTCTTATAAATTACTTAAATATGAGTTTTGGTTATAGTAAGAAGCATTATTGAGACACATTTTAACTAGTGAAGGAACCACAGTTTATCCAGTTAATACTGAGTCCATAGAAGAGTTACTTAAGCATACAAAATGTACTGAGATTTATAGTTTCCTTGGCCAAAAAGTATACAATATTTTTTTTTTTGAAAAAAAAAATCAGGGATTTATTATCCACTAACCATGTTAACTCAAAAGGTAGTTAAGTTCAACTGAAAAAAATAGTGTGAAGAATGATTCCAAGAACTAGATAATTGGTTGGTTAGTGAAAGTTTGATAACATTACCCTCTAATAGAGAATATTTTTATATTCATATTGATGTATCATTGAATGGGATTGTATGTGAACTCAAATAAAATGAAAAAGTGACTGAATATGCATCTAAATATTTGAAGCCTCATAATAAGAATTATCATACACATTATTTGGAGTTAGTTGAAGTTATTCATTCATTATTTATATGGAGGAGTTATTATTATAGGGATAACTATGATATATAAATAGAACTCCAACATCATAAGTACATATTCACACAAATGGAACTGAACATGAGACAAAAGAGATGGTTGGATATTCTTAAGGACTATGATAATTATCTTCATTATCAACTTAGATGTGAAAACAATTTAATTGATGAACTAAGTTGGAAAGGTCCTAGAGTTCTTATTATTTTTAGGATCTAAGGAAGTACATTGGTCAAATACTTGGTAAATATGGATGTGAAATTTATAAATTAAGAGTAATCATTGATCTTAAGCCAAATTATTTCCTAGAAATCATTATTAGATAAAACAAAAATCCCCAAATAGAAAATCTAATGTTGCAAAAGAAGATATAATCTCAGAAAATGAAAAGTTTCTTGAGATCTATCCTGATAAATAGGGTGTGATAAGGTTTTGTACAAGGGAATTTTTACCATTTATTTTTGAGTTAATTAAAAATCTAATGGATAAATCTCACAAATCAACATTCTCTATACATACCGGACATACCAAAATGTATAGATATCTATGTGATCATTATGGTTGGGATAACATAAAAATCCAGTTAATTAAAAATACAAAATATTTTTACTATGTAAATAAGAGGATGCTGACCAATAACTTCCCAAAATAATACTACATCCACTAGCCATACCAATATAGAAATAGGAAAACATAAATATAAAATTTATGACTCTCTTTCCAAATACATCCATGTGAAATAATTCAATATTTATAATATTTGATATCTTAAAAGAGAATATCTATTTTATACCTATATATGAAGATTTACCCTTGAGTTAATTTCTTATCTATATATTCATGAAGTCGTCAGATTTAATAGAATAACACTATATATTATTTGTGACTGCAATCTATTATTTACCTTTATATTTTGGAAGATCATTAAAAAGTATATGAATAAATAAATAAACCTAATAAATTAATATTATCCTCACATTGATTGGAAATAATATAGGACTATTCAAATATTAGAAGATATTTTAAGAGAAATCACACTTTATTTTCAAGGGAGTTGGGACTAATATCTCCCACCTTTTTAATTCTCCTATATCAATAGTTTCCACTTGATCATTCAAATATCTCCTTATGAAGAACTATATAGGAAATGTTTTATAACTACAACATGTTTGGATGAAGTTAGAGAAATAAAATTATTGGGAAAATACATTGTGAGAGATGAATAGAGAAGATACAATTGATACAAAATCATATCAAGGTTATTCAAAGTTGAAAAAAGTGTTATGAGGAAAATAGAATGATGGACATAGAATTTCATGTTGTGGATCATGTATTCCTAAAAATATCAACATATAAAGGAGTTCTGAGATTTAGAAAGAAGTGGAATCTAAGTCCAAGGTACATCATACCATTTATTATTCAAGAGTTTATTGGAGTTGTAACACCCCAGGTAAATAAAGAGTATGACATTTTCACATTTATCCATATTTTTGAATAAATTATTAATATTAATTTAAAGGGAATTCTATGCTCGATGGCTTACCTAATATGCAACAACGAGTTCCTTTGAAATCATACGTTGCACTCTAATAATAAAATAATATTATTTTAAATGGTAGTTAACACATGGTTGTTGCATTGACAGGAATGAATATAAATAACTAAATTACGATTAAATATGTTTGTTAAATTTTTTTACTTTTATCCAATAAATTTTAGAAGCTTAAAATACAAATGAATCCAATCTTAAGCATTGAATACACTAGTGTTTTTAAAAGATTGTTTTACTACCTTTTGATGGAAAACCATTTTTTAAATCAAACTTTTGAAAATTTTATAAGATCTATTTTTCAAAACAAACATATTATTTATGATTGGGACATAGAAATTTACCTTGGTTTAATTTTTGGTATTTTTCTGACAATTTTCATTTTTCAATGAATAGTGAAAAATACTGCATTTTACATCAAAACTACTTTTTCATATAATTTAATTATATGGTTATATTATCTTTTTAATTTGTTTTAAGGCCTAATTGGAATATATTTTTACCATTTAATCAAATTATGGTCATTGGGATTAATTTCACTTTGTAATTGGGCATAAACAAGTGCCAAACGTTTCATAAATATTGTTTCTAAATAACCCGCTATTTGTTTTGACAACGGGAAGTTTTTTTTTAAATTAATTATTGCAATTTATGTGTTTGGAATTTGGTAAAATTGATTACATATTTGGAATCAGAAGGTCCAAATTATGTAATTAAGACTCTTTTGTTTTTGGACATTATGAATAGTAACGGCAGTAATTATCTTTAATTATCTTGATTAGTGAGTAATCGGGTAGTTAAAGATAATAAGATAATATCATAATAATACAAAAATTACCACAACATGTGTCCTAAGGCTACTGGTTGTCTCATGGCCGACCATGGGATGCCTTGTGCCAAACTTGGGGGCCCCATGGATTCACTTTTGTGAGAAAGTGACTTTTTGTCTTTTTATTTTTAAAGAATGTTAAATGTAACAAAGAATGTATCACCTAAGTAAAATATTTTTAATTTTGTCTACATAAATGATCCTTTGGACTATAAATTTTCATTGGAAAGATAAAATGATTTTATACATCATAGTATTTTTTCTATAATTTTTAGAAATTAAATAAATTAAATTATTTATGACATCATAATGATGCAGCGATGACCTCATTATTTAACGATTTAAATAAAATGGAAAGATAATGTAAACTCTAAGACATACACATGTCCAAAACCTATTGGATGGGTGGATTTAAAACCCTTATCACCTTATCCTAAAAACACATCAATTTGGGACCATTAAAATCCGAAACGCATTCTCAAATAAAGTAACATTTCTTTACTTTCCAAGAGTGCCCCTCCTCTCCTCTTATAAAAGGACCCCACCTATACCACCTTACCCACACTTCCAAATCCTTTGGATTGGCCAAACCCTGACCATTTTGTCTCTCCACATCCCTCTCTAACTCCTTTAAGCCTCACGTTGGGCAGAAGTCTTCCCAAGGAAGCCTTTAAGCTCAAACCAAAGGGAGTTACCCGATTTTAAGGTAATGTCTTCCCTTTTGTCCTTTTGTTTTATTTTTCTTCTCCAACCCCCTAAAATATTTTTATTCATTTATTTTGTAAAAAATCCAGTATCTTCAATATACTAGTATGTTTTTATAAGAAGGATTCGAGCTATACTTACACACACCAAATCTAATGGTTAAAGAACATACTGTTTCTGTGGATGGCGAATTACTGCCTCACGAAACGATGATTGTTCAATCTTCTCTTAACACCTTTCATGGTGGCCATTAAGATGTCACTATATTTATATATGAAATATAATATGTTTATGTTTTCCTCAAGCTTCTGTATTTTTAATTTATGGAATACCTTTATTGCTTCCATTATGGGTATACGCGATATCTTCATTCAAGGAAGTGCGGACTACCGCCCCCTCAAAGTGATTTGATTCGTTAATACCATATGTGGTATGTATAAAGGGTATATTTAATGATATTATATATGATACCATACTATAATTAAAATATTATTATGTATCATTATGTTTTAATTCCAATAAATATGAAATAGAAATGGAAGTAGCGTTCATGCGTACGTACGGCTTACCGTCTCCATTAACGGTACATTTCATTTCTTATCTCAAAAAGCGATGTACTATTATAAGTACATATATATAATGGATATATATGTTATATATTACATTTAATTATGGATATCATTCTGTAATTATAACATATATATATCTATTATTTTGTTTTAATTCCATTAATATGACAAAAAATGAAAGTAGCGTTCATGCGTAAGTACGGCCTACCGTCTCCATGAACGGTGCTTTTAATTTTTATCTCCAAATGCTATGGAATAGTATAAAATGAATATATACTGGATATATATGATATTTAAAACATGAATACAATTCTGTATATGATTTACCTATAACTACACAGAAAATTATTTTCCAACAAGTTAAATTTTTGACTCAAGTACCAATGATCGTTTAAACGACCGTTATTAACTAAAATAATTACATAGTGTTCATGACATGGTAATAAGTGATATAAAAGGAATAATGAACTTGAAAAAGTTTCTTAAGGAAGTAGAAATTAACTCAAGTTTATTATTCAGGAGATTAAAGAATGATCGAGTCAAGTCGGACCCGAGGTAAGGGATCCTACCCCTCCCTTTCTTATTAAGTACACTCTTTTATGTCATTCCTTTTAAAGCTCATCTTTCTTGCTATGTGGATATTCTTTAATATTACTCTTACTGTAATTTTTATGTTCATATGATGAGAGAACCTATTCTCTCTCATCAATCCATTTTGGATGTTTTGAGTGGCGCCGTTAGGCTGCCGAATTTTTCGTAAGAGATCCAACCTCTCTCTTTCTTTTTAAGTATTCTCCTTTATGTCACTTCTTTTAAGCTCCCCTTTGTTATGTTGGGGAATGTTCTTTTATATTACTATTTAGGTAAACTTTATTTTAATATGATCAGAGACCCTATTTCCTCTCATCAATCCATTTTGGAAGTCTTAAGTGGCGCTATTAGGCTGCTGAGTTTTCGTAAGGGATTTTTCATCTCACTTTTATTCCCATGAGATTTATGCTACATTTGCCACAATTTCCTTTGAGTGGTGTATGTACTGCACATTATTTTACTCATTTTGTAATATAATTTCATTTATGAGTATTTACATCAATTTTTTATTGTCCTTCTTTCACAGGGTGCATGTCTCGAAAGATACCCATGTCGGTAAGGGAACCTTTCACCCTCCTCTTTTCAAAAGGCTTATTTTTTTATGTCTTTTAATTCACATAATATTATTTTGGGATATGTTATTCTATATCCTTAATGATTTAAATTTTTTGTCCATGTGATGAGATACCCTTTTTATCTCTCATCAACTCTTTTCCAGAATTTTGAAGTGACGTCGTTAGGCTGCCGAATTTTACCAAAGGAACTTTTTAACCCAATTTTGATTTCTTTGGGTTCAACATGTAGTTATTGAATATGTCATCGTATTAATATGTTTTAATGACCTTTTATTGTTTTACACTTAATATCCACTTATATTGGGTGTATTTATATTTTTCACACAAAATTTTGAGATTGATTTATCCTTAATTAAAGGATACCTTCATTATAATGGATTTCATCACATTTTACATTTCTATTGAGACTTCATCGTTGTTATGCACCAATTCACTCTTATATGGTGTATATACTGTACTTTGGAATATTATATCATGAATCCATTTATTCTCATGATATTATAAAGTTCTGATTAAATGTTAATCCTCAATTATTGTATTCAAGTGTCTCAAATTTTGGTAAAAACCCTTTTACCAAAATATTGCTTTAAATGTTTTAATGATTTTTTTGTTATTAATATACATGTTTTCAAAATGGTTTTAAGAATTTATTTATATGGATATTAATGGTTTAAAATGTTAAAATCTTCAAGGTGGTATGAGACACATTGATTCGAAAATCTCTTTATTAAATGTTTTAAATGGTTTTGAAAATGGTTTTCTTGAATGGATTCATTATATCAACATCCTAAAATGTTATATTGTTTTTTCAATGTGGGAATTTTATCTTTCCTTTATGCTTAATTTATGTGCTATGATTATGTTATGGTTCTTGGGCATTGTTATTAAGACGGGTGGTTCCGTGATAAACTAAGGGCGGGTGAGCCCGATATAGCTCTCCAATGCTTTGGGTAACGCGAAGGAGTGAAACATTAAGGTTTCTCCGAAGAGATTTAGGGAATATACTGTGGTGGGTATTCCAAACGTAACCAAGAGGGTTACTCCCTACGTAATAATGTTATGAATTCCTTAAGTTACCTTTTATGTCTTATGATTTCTATGATTTATTCATGATTTGATAAGGTATGTTAAAGTGCCTATGTTTTATGGGTAAAGTATGATTTCATTTTTATGTATATATGAACTCATGTTTCTTTTACATATTTTTATAACCCTTACTGAGCTTTTTATGCTCATCCCAAGTTTTTTTTCTGAAATTTTTTTCACAGGTCAGGGGGAAGGTACATGATACGATGATAGTGTCAAGGAAGTGTCAAGAAAGAATCCATGTTTTATTTTAAATATGTTTCTGTTGATGGGAAAAATGATTACTATCTTTATGTAACCACTTTGTTTAAATGTGGAATGTAATGCAAGTTTTATGATCTAATTCTATGAAACTCTAAACCTGAAAAGATCATCAATGTGTAATCTTGTAAAAACTCAAGATTAAGTAAGGTTTAAGGCTGGGGCCTTATAGTTGGTATTAGAGGTCGGTTTAGATAACTTTAGAGGATAGGGTATTCTTTAAGCATAAGTGACATTACCATAATGGTTAGGATTTCAGAAAGAGTCCTAGTTTTAGATAAAGTGAATGTGTAAGTATGTCTTAGTGTTTATCTTCCTCATTGGTACATGATGGTTTTATTGATATACTCACACTTACCTTTTTGGTTTTAGTAAATGGATGGATCTAGCAGGCACCAAAGTAACAGTGGATGTGAAGGAAATTGTGACAGTTTTTTGAGCAAGCAACTGAATGATATGGGAGCTACAATGAGAACTCTTGTGATTATCCTCAACCAACTATCTGGAGTCATGATTGACCACCTAAACCTTGGTGATTTCTCTAAGGCATCATATATGAGAGAAACAAATCCCTACTGAAGTACAGGTAATAATCATAAAGGTAAGTGTGTTCAAAAACCTATGTGTCAAAGATGTGGAAAGAAACACCTAGGAAAATGTTTCAAAGGGACAGAAATATGCTATAGATGTGGAAATGAAGGTCATAAATCAAGAACCTGCCATGGAAAAAGGAAGCATCCAGTTGACTCGAGGAAAGGGAAAGAAGTTCTTTCTGAGGGATCAATTGAATGTTTTAAATTTGGTGTGCATGGTCATTATGCAAACACATGTCCTATGAAGAAGTTTCATGAATGGGATCACCAAGATCGTACAAATGTTCATTTACCAATACCTAATGCCATTCCGATTGAGGATGAAGAAACTGACAATGACCAATCAAAGGTATGGATTATTTCATAACTATTGTTTTCCTATTTTGGAATCTTAGAATATGATTCATGATTTTTTTTGTAGGAAAGAAGTATTTCAGAATAAGTTGGAAAGGAATGGTTAATGGATCATGAAGAATGTTGAATGAGTAAGAAGTCAACATATAAGGGCTTCAAGAGTTATGGTAAAATTCTTAAGAGTATTAAGTCGCTTTTGATGATGGGGTTACATTAGAAAACTTTTTATAGTATATGTAACCCTGATGTTTAATATATGAAAATTTTATTCAAGGAATAGTTATCTGTTATTCTGTGGACATAGTTATAAAGAACCATTTGGGTTTATATGATCCTTACTTTTGAGGTAATTATGGGTTACTATATGTTATGATGGAAGTGAAAGGCATGAGATAAAATTGAGGTTAAATTATTTTATGGTTATTTTTGATGATTTTATCTCTTTTGGGGGAATGATTTGAGAATTATATAGTTTTGGAAAAAGGACAACATGCAGACTGTGTGACAACCCGTCACGTCGGACAAAGCTGCGGGAATCGAACCCACAACCAATGTACAACTGGTATTTATCGCCTACCACTGGACTACGTGAAGTCCCTGGTTAGTTTGACTAATTCTTTTTAGTTAGATGATTTTATGAATTAAGAATAATTTGATTTTGGGTTATCTATGGAAATATATTAACCTATCATGGAGGATATGTGATTAGGTTAATTACTTTTCAATACGAGACTTTAAGAGCTACTGATGTTGTTTGGAGATGAATGTTACGATTTAACTTGGAAGAATATGTGACTAAAACCTTCAAATATTTGGGTTTCAATCTTTTTTTGGTTTAATTTGAAGGATTTTATGGAAAAATTGTTTATTTAATGGTCCTTGTTGAACTTTGGGTTTTGTTGGACAAATTTTGGAGATTAAGAATAGATTTTCTTTTTATAAAGGGTTATCCTTTTCTGGATTATCTAATCTTGTACTAACCTTTTTGTTTTTGGTTAAAGTCTAAAGACATGGGAAGTATATAGTTCTCTTTTTTGGATTAGGTTATTCTCTAGAAGTTGATTATAGTACTCTTAATGTGAACAAGTCTTCCTAAATACTCTTCTTTTGGGGAAAGTATGAGTTTGTGTAATAAATCTAATAAAAGTTGAAAGTCAACATGATAAGTAATTATGTTTCCTTATGAATAAATTCCTCAATAAAAAGTAACTTAAAACAAAAATGTTGTCTATTAACTTTTCCTACTGGGGAATCGAATATCGTTTAACCCATCACAAGTTTGTGATTTTCTTGTGGTTAACATTCTCATAAACATGTTTTCTATCACTCTCTATCAGAACATGACCCTATGTTTTCTCCTCCATGTCCATGTTTTCCTACATGGAATCCTAGTATGGGTTAACTCGGGTGACCTCTATACTTATCTTTCTTTATTTTAAAGTCATTGTTTTACCGACTCTTGTTCCGATGTGGGATTTTCAATGATGTTTCCAAGACCAGTTTTAAAATTGCGAGGACACAATTCCCAAAAGGGGGGAAGGATTTAACACCCCAGGTAAATAAAGAGTATGACATTTTCACATTTATCCATATTTGTGAATAAATTATTAATATTACTTTAAAGGTAATTCTATGCTCAATGTCTTACCCAATATGCAACAACGAGTTCCTTTGAAATCATACGTTGCACTCTAATAATAAAATAATATTCTTTTAAATGGTAGTTAACACATAGTTGTTGCATTGACAAGAATGAATATAAATAACTAAATTACGATTAAATATGTTTGTTAAATGTTTTTACTTTTATCAAATAAATTTTAGAGGCTTAAAATACAAATGAATCCAATCTTAAGCATTGAATACACTAGTATTTTTAAAAGATTGTTTTACTACCTTTTGATGGAAAACCATTTTATAAATAAAAATTTTGACAATTATATAAGCTCTATTTTTCAAAATAAACATATTATTTATGATTGGGACATAGAAATTTACCTTGGGTTAATTTTTGGTATTTTTCTGACAATGTTCATTTTTCAATGAATAGTGAAAAATACTGCATTTTACATCAAAACTGCTTTTTCATATAATTTAATTATATGGTTATATTATCTTTTGAATTTGTTTTAAAGTTTAATTGAAATATTTTTACCATTTAATCCAATGATGGTCATTGGGATTAATTTCACTTTAGAATTGGGCATAAACAAGTGTCAAACGTTTCATAAATATTGTTTCTAAAAAACCCGCTATTTGTTTTGACAACAGAACGTTTTTTTAAATTAATTATTGTAATTTATGTGTTTGGAATTTGGTAAAATGGATTACATATTTGGAATCAGAAGGTCCAAATTATTTAATTAAGACTCTTTTGTTTTTGGACATTATGAATAGTAACGACAGTAATTATCTTTAATTATCTTGATTAATGAGTAATCGGGTAGTTAAAGATAATAAGATAATATCATAATAATAATAAAATAACCACAAAATGTGTCCTAAGGGTACTTTTTGTCTCATTTCCGACCATGGGATGCCTTGTTCCAAACTTGGGGGCCCCATGGAATCACCTTTGTGAGAAAGTGACTTTTTATCTTTTTATTTTTAAAGAATGTTAAATGTAACAAAGAATGTATCACCTAAGTAAAATATTTTTAATTTTGTCTAAATAAATTATCTTTTGGACTATAAATATTCATTGGAAATATAAAAAGATTTTATACATCATAGTAGTTTTTCTATAATTTTTAGACATTACTTAAATTAAATTATTTATGACATCACAATGATGTAGTGATGACCTCATTATTTAACGATTTAAATAAAATTGAAAGATAATGTAAAATCTAAGACCTACACATGTCCAAAACCTATTGGATGGGTATATTTAAAACCCTTATCACCTTATCCTCGAAACAAATCAATGTGGGACCATTAAAATCCGAAACTCATTCTAAAATAAAGTAACATTTCTTTACTTTCCAAGAGTTCCCCTCCTCTCCTCTTATAAAAGGACCCCACCTCTACCACCTTACCCACACTTCCAAAACCTTTGGCTCGGCCAAACCCTGTCCATTTTATCTCTCCACATCCCTATATAACTCCTTGAAGCCTCACTTTGGGAATAAGTCTTTCCAAGTAAGCCTTTAAGCTCAAACCAAAGGGAGTTACCCGATTTTAAGGTAATGTCTTCCTTTGTGTCCTTTTGTTTTATTTTGCTTCTCCAACCCCCTAAAATATTTTTATTCATTTATTTTGTAACAAATATAGTATCTTCAATATACTAGTATGTTTTTATAATAATTATTCTGGCTACACTTACACACGCCTATATCTAATGGTTGAAGAACATACTGTTTCTTTGGATGGCGAATTACTGTCTCACGAAACGATGATTGTTCAATCTTCTCTTAACACCTTTAATGGTGGCCATTAAGATGTCACTATATTTATATATTATATATGATATGTTTATTTTTTCCTCAAGCTTCTGTATTTTTCATTTATGTCATACCTTTATGGCTTCCATTATGGTTATACGCGATATCTTCATTGAAGGAAGTGCGGACTACCGCCCCCTCAAAGTGATTTGATTCGTTAATACCATATGTTTTATGTATAAAAGATATATTTATTGATATTATATATGATAACATACTGGAATTAAAATAATATTATGTATCATTATGTTTTAATTCCATTAAATATGAAATAGAAATGTAAGTAGCGTTCATGCGTACGTACGGCTTACCGTCTCCATGAACGGTACATTTCATTTCTTATCTCAAAATGTTATGTACTATTATAAGTACATATATATATGGATATATATGTAATATATTACATCTAAATTATGGATATCATTCTGTAATTATAACATATATATATCTATCATTTTGTTTTAATTCCATTAATATGACAAAAAATGAAAGTAGCGTTCATTCGTACGTACGACCTACCGTCTCCATGAACGGTGCTTTTAATTTTTATCTCCAAATACTATGGAATAGTATAAAATGAATATATACTGGATATATATTATATTTAAAACATTAATACAATTCTGGATATGATATGCCTATAACTACATGGAAAATTATTTTCCAACAAGTTCAATTTTTCACTCAAGTACCAATGATCGTTTAAACGACTGTTATTAACTAAAATAATTACATAGTGTTCATGACATGGTAATAAGTGATATAAAAGGAATAATGAACTTGAAAAAGGTTCTTAAGGAAGTAGAAATTAACTCAAGTTTATTATTCAGGAGATTAAAGAACGATCGAGTCAAGTCGGACCCGAGGTAAGGGATCCTACCCCTCTCTTTCTTATTAAGTACACTCTTTTATGTCATTCCTTTTAAATATCATCTTTCTTGTTATGGGGATATTCTTTTATATTACTCTTACTGTAATTTTTATGTTCATATGATTAGATACCCTATTCTCTCTCATCAATCCATTTTGGAAGTTTTGAGTTGCGCCGTTAGGCTGCCGAATTTTTCGTAAGAGATCCAACCTCTCTCTTTCTTTTTAAGTATTCTCCTTTATGTAACTTCTTTTAAGCTCCCCTTTGTTATGTTGGGGGATGTTCTTTTATATTCCACTTTTGGTAAACTTTATTTTAATATTATGAGAGACCCTATTTCCTCTCATCAATCCTTTTTGTAAGTCTTAAGTGGCGCCATTAGGCTGCCGAGTTTTCGTAAGGGATTTTTCATCTCACTTTTATTCCCATGAGATTTATGCTACATTTTCCACAATTTCTTTTGAGTGGTGTATGTACTGACCATTATTTTACCCATTGTGTAATATAATTTCATTTATGAGTATTTTCTTTAATTTTTTATTTTCCTTCTTTCACGGGGTGCATGTCTCGAAAGATACCCATGTCGGTAAGGGAACCTTTCACCCTCCTCTTTTTAAAAGGCTTCTTTTGTTATGTCTTTTAATTCACATAATATTATGTTGGGATATGTTATTATATATCCTTATTGATTTAAATTTCATGTCCATGTGATGAGATACCCTTTTTATCTCTCATCAACTCTTTTCCTGAATTTTGAAGTGACGTCGTTAGGCTGCCGAATTTTACCAAGGGAACTTTTTAACCCAATTTAGATTTATTTGGGTTCAACATGTAGTTATTGAATATGTCATCCTTTGAATATGTGTGAATGAACTTTTATTGTTTTACACTTAATATCCACTTAGATTGGGCGTATTTATATTTGTCACACATAATTTTGAGATTGATTTATCCTTAATTCAAAAATACCTTCTTTATAATGGATTTCATCACATTTTACATTTCTATTGAGACATCATTGTTGTTATGCACCAATTCACTCTTATATGGTGTATATACTGTCCTTTGGAATATTATATCATGAATCCATTTATTCTCATGATATTATAAAGTTCTGATTAAATGTTAATCCTCAATTATTGTATTCAAGTGTCTCAAATTTTGGTAAAAACCCTTTTACCAAAATATCACTTTAAATGTTTTAATGATTTTTTGTTACTAATATACATGTTTTCAAAATGGATTTAAGGATTTATTTATATGGATATTAATGGTTTAAAATTTTAAAAGCTTCAAGGTGGTATGGTACACTTTGATTCAAAAATATCTTTATTAAATTTTTTAAATGGTTTTGAAAATGGTTTTCTTGAATGGATTCATTATATCAAAATCCTAAAATGTTATATTGTTTTTTCACTGTGGGAATGTTATCTTTACTTTATCCTTATGTTATGTGCTATGATTATGTTATGGTTCTTGGGCATTGTTATGAAGACGGGTGGTTCCGTGATAAACTTAGGGTGGGTGAGCCCGATATAGCTCTCCAATGCATTGGGTAACACAAAGGAGTGAAACATTAATGTTTCTCCGAAGAGATTTAGGGAATATACTGTGGTGGGTATTCCAAACGTAACCAAGAGGGTTACTCCCTATGTAATAATTTTATGAATGCCTCAAGTTACCTTTTATGTCTTATTATTTCTATGATTTATTCATGATTTGATGAGGTATGTTAAAGTGCCTATGTTTTATGGGTAAAGTATGATTTCATTCTTATGTATATAAGAACTCATGTTTCTTTTCCATATTTTTATAACCCTTACTGAGCTTTTTATGATCATACCATGTTTTTTTCTGAAATATTGTTCGCAGGTCAAGGGAAAGGTACATGATACGATGATAGTGTCAAGGAAGTGTCAAGAAAGAATCCATGTTTTATTTTAAATATGCTTCCGTTGATGGGAAAAATGAATACTATCTTTATGTAACCACTTTGTTTAAATTTGGAATGTAATGCAAGTTTTATGATCTAATTCTCTGAAACTCTAAACCTGAAAAGATCCTCTATGTGTAAACATGTAAAAACTGAAGATTAAGTAAGGTTTAAGGCTGGGGCCTTATAGGAGTAGCCGTATATTGATTAGTAATACCTCCAAATACTTCCAATGTCCATGAAATATTCCATGTGTTCTGGTTAAGTAAATGTTATACCTATTCCATACACATGACATAAATAGTGTGAAATTGGAAATAGACATTTAAATGAAGAAGAACTGATACATGTTCTATATGAAATGGAATAAATGTTAAATAAAAAGACAACCCATCATGTGAATGTTATGTAGAGAAATCACAAGTACAAAGAAGAAACCTAGTATCTCAAAAAAGTGTTCAAGGAAAAATACCCACATTTATTTTAATAATAGACACAAATTTTAATGGTGATTTTGTTTAAGATGGAATGTAATGGAAAATAATTTATTTCTATTATAAAAAAATCATGTTTCATAATTATTATTTAATTATGATTTATAATAAAAAAACATAGAAAGACTATTGGATTTCATTACATATTATAGAATAATATTATCTATAACAGTTAGGAATAGTGTAGGGAGATAAACATGGAAGAATAGTTTAGATACTAATATAAACTCCATAATATCAAATTTTCCCATGGGGATCACTCCTACTAATGTTTTTCAAAATAATTCGACTTGTAAAGAATTTGGTAGAAATTATCAAGTGATATATGTAAAATTTATAAGTGAATTAAAGAATGATAATGTATGATAATGGTGGAATTTATATAGATTTAAAAGGTTAATTTGACCATAAGTATCTTCCCATTATATAACCTTTTCAACATGACTGATTTTGACTATTGTGTATTATAACTATTGTCCATTAAAACCAATGGAAATTATGACCATTGGTAATATAGCCATTATAAAGTGTAAATTGGAGTTATTAAACATTAATATAAATGAGTAAATGTAATTGATGTAGAAGGTAAGAACAATGGACTCAACCAGTAAGATCATGCCTATTGAATCCCATTGATAAGATCATGGGAGGGAGTTAGAATTTTGAGGGTTCTCCCTTAAACAAGCCCCAGAAGAGTTTTATAGAGGCTCAAGAGGAATCGAATATATGATAATTTTATGTTAGTAAATATCACCACAAGATCAATCTTAGCTAAAAGACTACATAAAAGTACTATCATCACACACATTTCCTTTAGGGATTATGCTTGTGTGATAAGGGGTTATGTATCTAGACCTTGAGAAGTATTAAGGTGTGAATTATTTACGAAATAAAATAGTTTCCACACTATATTTACAAATAAATATTATTTTTAGACCGATAATTGATTATTGGGGTTTTAATTTTGTACCAACACTAATTTCTGGTACATTGTCTTCAAATGGTTTCCAATAGGTTTTTTCATGGAACCAGAAACACATAATGACTCTTAGATCCATGAAAACTCAAGAAACTACTTTCCAAAATTAGGAATTTATTGGAGAAATTTTTCAATGACACTTAATAACTCACATTGGTTGATAGGATGGGAAGTTATCCTCATCACACCCTTTTTAAGTGAACTATTTCCTATTATGGGGATCTCTTATATATTTAAGATATTTTCACAAATCCTTTATTCATTCCCAAGTATATATACATGGATAACCTTGAGTTAGTGATCAATTAAGAAAATTATAGGGGTTTAAAATCATATGTATTTATTTGAGATTCTACATTGATATAAATATATATATATATATATCCAAGGTTATCCATCAATAGTACCATTTTTTTGGATAGATTTGAGATTGTTTGGTCATTTATTAGGACGATACTGGTTTTAATCTATTTGGTGAGGCACTCTGGAGTTTGTTGAAATATAGGGATACGGAAGTTGTTTATATGTGATGATTGAACTCATGGGATTTTCTTAGTATGTATCCACATGAGAGGTATAAAATCCTATGTATTTTGGTGCCATATAATAAGTCATATAAACTTTTAAGGTAATATGAAAATGACCCAACCATGAATTTTAACATCATGCGTCAAGGAAGTCCATGTGAAAGCTTCCTGGTCAAGGTTGGTGTGGGACTTATGTTGAGGAATCCCAAGGGACCAAGAAGAGGTGTGGTCTCCTAGGTGAATGTGAACCTACTGGGAATGTGGCCCAGAGAACTTCAGGGTAAATTTGGGTGTTTTGTTTGGACCTCAGGGAGGCTTCCTGCATATCCTAGTTTGTTAGAAATCAAATCCCACATAGTTTGGTAAGATGGGGTATAAAACTTATAGGAGGAATAGAGGAACATGTGGTTGGTTATTATGCATGTAATAATCCCATTTGGATGGAGGTTGGGGCTTATATCTATAGATAAATCCCATTTTAGTGGATATGATTGGGGATTATACCTTATAGGAGGCCCATATGAATAGAAATTTGGGGCTTACATGTATGGAGAAAGACCATTTAGATTGTAACCCTAAGGATTTCATGATTTCCAATAACCTCTATGACCATGTAATCCACGGTCAGTGTGAGAAACAAGAGGAATCATTAGATCTAATGATCACATTATCCACTCTGTCTGCTTATGGATGAGGTGTCAAATCCCAAAGGGAGAGATAGGTATCCTTGAGTGTTCCCATAATTTATTTTATTTTTCATATCTATGATAGTCAGATTTGGTGATCCATCCAGCTATGACCCAGGCTAAAGGTGAAGAGGAGAAACTGTTCCACCTCCCATAAGAAATGCTAGTGAATTACTCTACGAGTAAAGCACTAGAATTGGTTTGGGGGGGGATCTCATTCCATATCTAAGGGAATGGAAATATTGATCATAACCCTACTCACATGGAAAAAGGGAGTTTCATGTGAGAACCTCCATGGTCATAAACGTCATTACCATGAGAATGTACCCCCAAAGGAAATATGAGGATCCTCCATGTTGGAGAGGATACACAAATGACTGCACTTACCATGGGTATGTAGACTCAAGAGGACACACTGATGTGTCTGATGGTCCGATCATACATGTTAGGAATATTTAGAAGAGGACATGGTCTTATTCCATTAGACTAGTACATTGAAGGGAAATATGGAGTCTGATTAGATGGAAAAAGGGAGTGATGGGTAGTGGAATGAAGAACACCTTAAGAAGCCCCACTCTATGTAGCATGTTCTTATACAGGGTGGGGTTCCCTTATCGTAGAATGTTTCTCTATGGGTGAGGGTATCATCCACGTAACAGGGTGATATATAGGGATTGGTATCCCTCACATAGTTTTTTTCTATGCGGGGATATGTTCTTCCCATGTAGTAATTTTATACACAGGTAATGGTTTTTCCCACAAAGTGTTTTTCTCTGTGGGGTTCTGGTCTAGAAAGGGGTCATCCATTTATTCCCCATAGTATGGTGTCCCCAAAGTGTTTTATGTTTTCATTAATCCTAATGTTTGTTAATTTCAACCTTAATTCTAGGAAGTTTATTTTTACTTTTCAGGAATATAAAGCATCATTTTTTTCTCAAATTTGGAATTCTTGCCAGATATATTTTAATTTTTGTCCTTGATTTCATCCTCCAGCCTCGGTTCCCCTCATAGTACTTTTATAGAGGAATGGGGGACCAAGTATCGGGATGGCCAGTCATCTATGATGGGCTATAGGACTTCTTTTATATGATCCTAGGAGGACTCCCCAACTCATGAATGATTTTATTCAAGGGGGAAATCATTCGTGGGGGTGGAAATTACCGCCCGTCCCAAAAAAACATTGGTCCATCTATGGGAACCAATAGTACCACATCATCCCACAAAAAAATTTGTTCATGGGGGATGGTCATTTATGGTGGACTAAATGACTACCAAACCTTACAAATGACTTTGTTTCATTTACAGGTGCCTATAGTACCACCTCATACCACAAAGGATTTAATTCATAGAATGATTCAAGAAGTGGAAGAACACTACATAGAGTGGAAATCCATGAAGTGATTTTTACTTCACATGATCAACTCGTCATTCATGTTTTCAACCCCTTTGAATTAGTTTTGAAAATATTCTTCAGGTTTTATTTCTACCCTTTACTCGTTTTTATGGAATTCTATTCTTTTTATATGCATAATTTTCAGGACCCAACACACTAATACACATTTCTATTTAATGTATTAACCGTATATAAAATAACAAATGAACATGATTTGAGGATGAATATGATAAAATATATTTTTGATACCAAGAAATCATGATTTTAATTTTGAAAGATACATCTGTTTACATTTCATTAAAATACATTTTTAAGATAAATTTTTAAATTTTAAATAAATTTATTTTTTCTAATTATTTTTTAAAAAACAATATTTTTCATATATAAATAATAAATAAATTTTATAAAATATTATATAGTTTTTATTAGGGTTATAAAATTAATCATATTATAAACATTTATTTCAAAAAATAAGTATTTTATTTAAATATTTAATTTATCATACTTATAAAATTATATGGATAAAATAAATGTGTTTTTTAATAAACACATCCAAATTAGGCAATGGTGAATTGTTTTTAATTTTTTGAGATGGAAAATTTTATTGGATAAAAATTAAAATGAATTCTGTATATAAGGTAAGTATTATGACATCATAATTATATAAAAACAATGTAATAAGTTATATTAAGGTTTTATTAACCAAAATGTGTTTTATAATTTAAATAATTTATTTTTATAGTAGTAGAATTAATTTTATAAACCAATAAAGAACTATCCAAAACATAAATAATATTTTCATGTTTCAAAACTAATTTTATTTTAAAGTGATCTATTCCTGAACTTTAAAATACTATAATCTTAGACCAACATATCAAATACCATGGGCTAAAACCATGTGATAGCCTATGGTTTTAAATTTTTTAAAACATATATTCCCATGGACTATGTTTTGAAATTATTAAACACCACCCCTGGCCCTCATTTATATAAATAACAACTCATAATCTCATTACTCTCAAATATATGGATATTTAGAATGAAAGTATTTTCATTTCCTCTATCAATAGTTTCTTTATAGATTTTCTATGGTCTTAAATATCTCTTACTAGAATTTAATAAGATACTTTTAAGGTGTGGGATATCTTCCTATTTCCTCTTCTCTATTAAAGTACTTCCTTTGTAATGAAACTTTTTATTTTCAATTTTCTATGTTTTCATTTTATTATAATCATTAATTTAATATTAAATTAATTCCCTGTTAATAATAAACATTAATTATCTCTCATTAATTCCATATCATATCTCGTTGTGTATACCCATTATACTTAAAAAATCAATATTTTATTTTCTAAGGCATACTTTTATGTTGTGAATATCCGACCTTGATTTTACTCAAGTTTATTCATATAGATGTGACTAAACATATTTGATTAGGGACCTCTATTTATGAAACCTTTATTCCCTACCCATGGAATAAAATTTTGAAATCCATTCTTATGATATATAATTTGGGTAGAAAATATACAGTTAGGAATGTGAAGGGTGTTCATTGATAGTGCTCTAATTTAATAATGAATTAATCTCTAGAGATAAAATTTTCACCATACCATAGAATCCAGACATGGTATTTTTTCATTACACCTTTGTAAAAAAAACATCGTAATATTTTTCATCGGCACTTAGTGATGAACCTTGGTGATATTTTTATGAATTTCTCATTTTTTTGTATCAAAATTTCAATGTTATGTCTCATATACTCATGATTATGTTCTTACGTTATGCATCATGTTTTATCTAGGATGATACCTTATTTTACATTTCATTGTATTTATCCACTTTATATTCTTTACACTCGCCATTTCCTTTTGATGTATGTCCCCATGAAATCATTAATATTAAGGTGGCCTGGGATGGAAAAATAATATATTCCTTAATAACAATTAGAAAAAAATTTGGTTTTCCTCTTTGATCTATGTATTTCATGTATTATGTACCAAATTTCTAGGACACTAAAACTAAAGATATCCCAAAGAAGTTATTAATTCAATGTTTTTTATTGAAATATTATATATATATATATATATTGTATTAAAATATGGTACATCATGTTTATTATTCAATCCTTATGGATTAGCTGATTAGAGGGTGGTTGGATATATTGATAGTTATTTCATCAGTTTGAGCTCAACCAAAATGGGATTTTTCCACTCTTATTAAGAGAAAAAACACATAGTCCCTTAGTTTGATTGGACTAAGGAAATGTATGGCCATACTTAGTTGAGTGACATGGGATGTTCTCAGTTACACAGTTGCGGTACATGCGATGTATTAATTGACCTGATTGGTATATTTTAGAGAATCGTGAAATTATGATATTTTGAATAAAATACTGACATATTATCTATGTAATGGTCACTTGATGTTAAAAAAATCATTATATAGGTTTATAAATTATTTATATGATATATATTGTGTTAGGGATGTTTATATATATGAGTATATTTAATCAAGAACCCACCAAACCCCTTTTTACATGACTTACACATGATTTTATTTGGAAATGGATCAATGGGTTAATTAATTTTTCCTTTATAGATAAATTTTTATCACTAAAGTGTTCCATGTTCATAAAACCCTAACAGGATTATGTTATAGGTATCATGTGTTGGCTACCTTACAATGGTTATTGACTATTGACTCAATTCCTTGAATAATGGGAATCTATATAAAGGGTGTAAACCTTATTTTTGGGTGTGTGTGACAATACCAATCAATATATAAAACTCTCTTCATCCTAGTTCTCCATTTATCATTGAGGTGAAATTTCTAGCACACCTTTGGAGTTTAGGGGTCATCTCATTATGAATGAGGATTCTAGTGGATGGTGTACAACCTATGAAGTTGGGATTCCATTTTCTATCACATGGTGATCTTAATCAAGATTACACCATAAATATATTTAGAGATGGAGTACACTACATATGAGGTACAATTATTATATTCATGTTCTGTATATTTCATATTTATTTGAGATGATAGATTAAGAGTTATTATGGGTTTTTTCTACTAAGATGATAATATGATGATCCTATAAAATAAACCAATTTATTTATCACATAAAAATGAAAATAAATCACCCTAATAAATTAAATATTCTAAATGCATTTTGATTTCATAATATATGAAAATTGACCATAATTATAATGTGAAAAAAAATTCAATGATTTCCTTTATCTTCATGAAATGTGTGGTCACATTAGACTCCAAAAAACTATTTACTCTCAATAACAAAAAATTTTCATTCTCATAATCAGTAGTATTTGTAATTAAATATTAAATTCTTACACCTCATTTATTATAATATGTCTTCAGGTTTCCTTTCTTTCCACCATACTAGAATATGGGACATTGAACTACTCATTTACTATATTTAATGATTTTTTTCTCTAGATTAATGTTTATCAATTAATAATGAAAATTATGAGACCAGATGCTAAGATAGCATGTGGTTCCGAGGCCCAGTCTTCCCCGGAGTATTCATCAAATAATGTTGATTTTTAATTAAAATGTGCGGGAGGTTTATCTTTGAAATGGAATAACATCTAAATGGGTTTCAAGATCCAAAATATGAGGGAACTATTGTGTTCAGAATAGTGGCTTTACCTTCGGTGCGACCAAACCATGACCAGTGCAGGTAGAGGGTGAAAGTTAGTTTTTGGATGTGAAGGTCATTAAAATAATTAATAAAAACATTTTATTTGGATGTTATGCATTGACACAGCAGAGGTTTCCCTTTTTAAATAAGATTTTTAATAAATCCAGGGCTATTTCCATAACCCATGAGTTTCCCTAAGGTAATGAGAAGGAGGATCTCTCACCGAAGACGATGGATCGGAGATCAGAGTTCAAATAAAGTGTTGATGAATCGATGAACGATGAAAACACGGCTTCATTCTTCATCAACGAACAATCCAAAAACCAGGTAGGTTGTGATTTTTGTTTTTATTTCCTCCACTCTTCTTTATCCCTATGACAAACGTGGATTAGTCGATGAACAGACTAATCCATGGGTTGTGTGTATTGTGGGTTGGTCTTATTCTATTGCGGGGATTGTTATTGGGGTGACTCATGTTTAGAATTTGTTTATTTCCTTTCCTTTATTTAATTCCAACATGAAAGAATCAAGACAAACAAGAAGAAGTCCAAGATTCATCCATTTGGGCATTCATGGGCTTTTCCCCTTTTTCCACATTTCTCGTTTCTCAAGTCTGCGATCCGATATGGTGATCTGAACCATGGAGGAATAAGGTGGTAGAAATGCAAATTAGAGGATTCGGTTGTTTCAGGTGGAGTTCGGTGGGGTGAAGCTATCAGTGGAGTGGGAGGAGGAAAAGGTGACACTATCCCAGATGGGAGGATGGGCCAGGTGGACCTGGCAAGATGACTACCTGAAAGACTGCCGCAGGCAGGCTGGTTGGCAGTGGCGGCAATCAACGGTCCTCGCGGGACCATGGTGGTGAATGGTTCACAATGGAAGAGACATTAGGTGAAAACCAAAAGAGTTAATGGGTAGGATGGTCAGTGGTGACAGCGGAATCAGTCCAGTGGGACTGCATTAGAGGAGGACCCTGCAGCGGCTGGGAGTCCACGGTATCCGGCGGGTCACGCCAACAGACCGCATGAATCATGGTCTGACTACATTTTCTAGGGAGCCTATTGGATTGTTGTCAGGTAACCACATGGATTAGGGGGTGTGGCTACGGTGGGCTACGTCCCAAGGAGTAGGGTTGTCCCGTGAAACGCGAGTCAGGATGTAAAAAATGGGCTACTCTGACAGACCAGTGGGCTGCAGTACAGAAGCTCAATATGCCAGGATAGTTTGGGTCAGGATGGTTTGGGCTAGGATGGCTTGGGCCAGGCTGGTTTTGTAACAGCCCGAGATTTTATGAAAAATATTCTTTTTAATTTTATTAATGTATTGTGTTGTACGCTACACCAAAAGGAGCTTGCACAACACGCATCCTTGACTTGCCTTGCATTACACGCAATCGCGACCTTCCTCGATAGCGTGTGTAATACGCAATACCGAGTTTCACTAAACAACGATATGCTATTAAAATATTATTAAAACTAGCCGGTATGAATAGTAATAACCACTTTTTAAAATTCTGTAAATCTTATTTTTCAAAATGAACTTCATTTTTGGATTCGGAGTATCGAATTTAGCCTAAGGTGAAATTTTGGTACATTTCGGATAACTTTCATATTCTGATGAATAGTGAAAATTACTAAATTATAATTAAAAAACAACTTTTTTAATCGAAATAATTAATAGTGATAAATTATTAATTGGAGTAGTTTTAAAGTATATTTAGAATATATTTTTACAATTTAATACAATGTTGGTCATTGGATGTAATTGCACATTTAAACCAGACATAAACAAGTGTCAATCTTTTGATAGATATTGTTTCTTAAAAACACGCTATTTGTTTTAACAGCGAGATTTAATTATAAAATTAATTAATGCAACTTCTATGTTATGAATTTGGTAAAATAGACTTCATTTTTGAATTCGGAATATGAAATATAGCTTAGGATGAAATTTTGGCATTTTTCTGAAAACCTTCATTTTTTGATGAATAGTGAAACTACTAAGTGGTAGTTAAAAAACTGAATTTTTCATAAAACTTAATTTTACCGCTTCTGTGAATGGAATTTCAAAAATCCGAGAGACACGGTTGATTTCAGTAAGTAAAATGTGGTTCAATGAGATGAAAATAATTTTTGGTGAATAGTAACTTTTTACTTTTATTTACCACGGTTAAAAGTAAATAGGGTAATTAAGGGTAAGAATGATATTAATATTACCCTAAAACATGTCCTAATTCTATTGGACAAGTGTATCACGACCAAAAACAACCTTAAGTGTAAAATATTATCATTTAGGCCCACTTGGATTAGATTAGGACATTTATTATTATTTAATTCAAAGAAGAGTTAAAAGAGTTAAAATCAAAGTTTATTCACTAAAACATTTTTAATATGGGGTTATACATAAGATAAATTCGACTATAAATATTAATTAGAAAGATAAAAAGATTTTATATATAATTATATTTTATTTATAATTTTCAGACTTTAAATAAATTAATTTATTTATGACACAACGATGATGCAGTAATTACCCTTTTAAGGAAATATTAACATAATTGATGTTATAAATACTCAAATGAATGTAATTTGAGACTTTTTATGAATTACACTAATTTTCTAGGTTACTATGATATATTAGTGTTGATTTAATCAACTTGGTTCAAACATATAATTCTGTTATGACTTTCACAAAAATCATATATCAAATAGTGTCAAAATTGACACAAAATAGTTTTTAAATCAAATATTATATTATTAATTGTTATTTTATTCCTAAAAATATAAGGTTCGGCAAAAAGACTTATATAAGGATATATATATTAATAATAAACAATTAGGGGTTCTTTTGGCATGTTATAGTAAGTGTATTAACCATATAGTGAAAGAAAACAAAAAGACACGGTAAAAGTTAAATTATTTAACTTAGAGTTAAATCTAATTGATAAGGTTAAAATAATACCCTAAATTTGTCTAAATCTTATTGGTTGATATTATTTAGACCCATCCCCACTTTAGCTTCGAAATAAGACCCGTTTGGAACCATTATAAACCGATTTTGACTTTAATATAAAATAATATTTTGAGATATTCCTAAGGTGCCCCTCTCCTCCCTTATAAAAGGACACCTCCTCCCCCTCCTCCTCACACCAATTTGAGAACTCAAGCTCGGCCAACCCCTGACAAAATCTCTTCTCCACTTCCCTAGAAACATCCTAGAGGTTCTGGTCTTCCTCAAAGACCAATTTTAGTGCCCTAAGAGGAGGTCTCAAAGAGGCGCTTCAAAGAAGATGTAATTACCGTTACCAATTCTTTCATCTTTATTTCTTCTTCCACTTCTTCTTCTTAGGTTGTTTCATTATAAAGTAATAACATCAGTATCACTCATATACTGATATTTTATTATAAGTATGAAACAACCCTATTTCACCATCTATCCATCCTACGGAAAAAGAAATCACTGCGCGTGCGTACGTACGGAATACCGTCTCCACGCCGTGGTGTAATCTATTTTCCACCACCACCTTACATGGATGGGTATAATTGTGTAAAGAATAACTATACATAGTTATTACAACATCATATTGATTCTGATATATTGTATAATCCACTCCAATTCAATTCAATATTTATGGAAATGATATCATCGCTCGTGCGTACGTACGGACTACCGTCTCCACGACGCGATGAGATTCATTCTCCATGTTAACCATTTAAGAATGATTATAAAGTATATATAAGAAATAATAATGAAATATATGACATTATAAAGCTACTGGATTATGTATATATATATATATATATATGTATGTCATCTACTTACTTCCATTTCAAGACAATAAAGAATGGAAAACAGCGTTCATGCGTACGTACGGACTACCGTCCCCATGAACGGTGTTTTTCATTTTATTTATCTATCTATTATATATATATATATACTGAATATATATGATATATAAATCAAATTTTATATTCTGGAAGTAAGTAAATCATGATATAAGTAATAATAATGTCAAGAACAACAAGTCAAAACACCTACGATAAATGAAACGATTTTACCCAAAACGCTTCTTTAACATGGAATTTACAAAAGAACGGGTAATATAATGTCATAAGTGAACCATATATGATATCATAACAATGAATATGATTCTGTAATAAGTCAATGAAATTATTTAAACCATTATACAGGAGCTTCGGACACGTACAAAGCAAATCGGACCTAAGGTAAGGGAAATATCACAATCTCATTTTTATCCGAGATTGTTTATTCATAAGTATTTACTGAGGTGTATTTTATCATCCACATCCATGTTTCATCAATATGCAATATTGTTTCCATCCACTTACAATAGTTTAAATCCAATTTTACCCTTCGGTGAGTTTTTAGTAAAGAATATGAAAGGAATCTTTTGTAGTTTTTTCGTACGAGGTACTTTTTGACTTTTTCGACAAAAGTACGAAGAATGTTTTTTTTAACTTATACGGCCTGAATGGATTTTTAAAACATTATTTCCAAGAAACTTCCTTTACAAGTTTTCAAGTTTATTTTTAATCAACTTCTTTTATTTTAAATTCGTATGACATGTTATGAAAGGAAAAATGTTTTTGAAGAAGAAAGGATATTTTCCTCAAGAATGGAGTTCAAGTATTTTATCAAAATTATTTTCCATCTAAGATAATAAAAGGGTTCTGTTTTTATCCCTATTATTACATTGGTTTGATTATGTTGTGATGGAAATATTTTTATGAATTCCTTTATCTTATATGAATTGTTTTATGATGTCATGTTGTTTAAGAATCCCATTTTTATTACATGGGTTATGCGATGAAGTATGATTTATGATTATGTGGCACACATAAGAAAGGATTCATTATAAGATGGGTGGGACCTATATCTCCCTCCAATGCATTGGGTAAAGATTTTATATCTCATGAGATAGACAGGGATGGAACGGTAGGTTATACCGGTTCAGTGAAACAGGACTGAAACGAGGGTTACTCGATTCAGAAAGGGTCTTTGTCCACTAAGATAGTCTTGGCAATTAGTCTTGACTAACAAGAAATGATTCTCTATGATTATGTGTGTATGCCACAAAGTTTTATGTTTTAATTTATGATTATTGGGATTACTTTTTCACTGCCATGATTTATCCCATGATTATGAAATTATGCTCTCTTTTGCAGGTTATGATTTCCAAAATGTTATGTTCTTATGAATATGATGTGATTGATATTTATTTTGTTTACCCTTACTGAGCATTTGAGCTCACCCTTTTATGTTTTCTTTTCCCCAGGATATAAAGAAAGGTTTTAGGTAAAAAAAAGAAGATCTTTATGGGAGATTTTGAAGATCTTTCACCACGATTAGAAGATTATAGTCCGAGTTTCCAAAGACACTAAACTATTACGGTCCTTGTGTGTGTGTTTTTGTAATGTACTAAGTATTCTGCAAAAGTAATGTAATGTAAATGTACGTCAAGATACGGGTCTCTACAGTTGGTATCAGAGGAAAGGTTTAGTCAACCTTTGGAAACTAGGATGCGAGAACTTTAGTGAGATCCCTAGAGATATTTATAAGGTATGTCTAGGGATGTCTCTAAGGTTAAGTATATGTATAGGTTATACTCCTAGAATTTCGCTAACGATCTTAGAATTTAACCTAAGATGTTAGATATTGAGGGTGCTTTCCCTTTATTATGTTGTTTTCCCTGGCATGATTTTTGCCTCTCATACTATTCTTTTGGGGTTTTAGACGATGGCTGGAACCCGAAGGAACCGTGTTAATGCGGAATGTGATGGGCAATGCAATGATTGTCCCCCTGAGCAACCAAACGATATGGGAGCCGGAATGCAAAATCTTGTATCCATGCTCACACAACTTTCTCAAGCTATGAATCATGCAGGACTTCCAAACGAGCAAAGGAAGGAGCAACATTCTGTTGAATCCTTCATGAGGCAGCGTCCACCTTCTTTCAGTGGGTCTACTGATCCATTAGTTGCTGAACAATGGATTAGTAGTACTGAAAAGATATTTTCAGTTCTTCAATGTTCTGAACATGATAAATTCATCCTAGCAGTGTATCGTTTGGAAGGAGATACTGATCAATGGTGGAATCTTATTAAGAATACGAGGCAAAGGGATGAAATTGAGTCTATGGAATGGGACGAGTTCAAGAACTTATTTTTCAATAAGTACTTCCCTCGTATTCTCCGAACAAAGATGGAGAAAGAGTTTCTTGAACTAAAGCAAAGGGATGATGAATCTGTTGGTACCTATGAAGCGAATTTTACAAGACTTGCAAGGTACGCTTCTGGTATTATCATCCAACCTGAAAGTAAAGTTGATCGATTTTTCAGTGGCTTAAAACCAAGTCTTCGAAGGGCATTAGCTATAAGAGACTTCAGTAGCTATGAAGAAATTGTGCGTTGTGCTATCAAGGTAGAAATGGAAGTTGGTGTTACATATCCATCTCATGGGTTTGACAAGAAACGAAAGATGGAGTTCAAGGAGAAAACTCAGAATAATGGTGAAAAGAAGATGAATGTTTCCTTATGCACAAAGTGTGGAAAGAAGCATGGTGGAGATTGTCTTAAAGGGACTTGAAAATGTTTTAAGTGTGGAAAAGAAGGTCATCGATCAGCTGAGTGTCGAAGTAATGGAAAATGGGATTCTAATGAAGTGAATAAAGCAAACACTGCAGAGAACGTACAACCAACACTTCAATGCTTCAAGTGCAAGGAAATGGGGCATTATGCTAATAAATGCCCTAATCCAAGGGTTAGTGATGATCGACATGAGCAACTGCTTAAGGCAAAGGACAAAGGGAAGTCACATGTGGTCACTATTGGAAATGTTGAATATGACAACGATGTGGTGGAATGATTAAGTGTTTATGTAATGGGATTCCAAAATAATGTTGTATCTTGTATTCAAAGTGATTGAGATATTATGCGCATAATGAAGGGAAAACGAGAAAATGAAATGTTTAACAGTATTCATGAGCTCATGATTGATATAAGGACTAAGTTTGAGTATATAGAATTTTGAGGATTTTGGTATGTGAAAAGTGTTAACTTTAAACTGCATTCAAGTTTTCACTAAGGTATTCCAGAGAATACATGATTAAGGACTTTGAATGTTTGGAATGTGACCAACAAAACATATCTTATGATATACGGGGATCAACGATGGTATTAAATCTCTGGTAATCATTTTCACTATGTTATGAGAGTGGACTTCAGTATTATGGATAAGCCTAAAAGATTGGAATGGATTATGTTGGACATAAGTTAGTATTGTTTGTTTTTTCGATATTATTGATGGGATGTTATATAGTTTTGGAAAAAGGACAACCTGCAGGACGGGCGACAGCCCATCGCTTCGGACAAGGCTGTAGGAATCGAACCCACAACCGAAGTGCGACTGGCCTTTATCGCCTACCACTGGCCTACAGGAAGTCCCTGTTTAGTAGAAACTAGTTTTATTATATTAAGCAGTATGATATATGAAGTATAAGTCCATTTTAGGAACAATATATGATTAATCTCACTATAGATCGACTTATGTATATAATTTTTGCTAACCTTTTGTTAGAGACAGATGGAATGACCAGTCATTCTATCACATGATCTGCTAACACTTCACGAATAACAAATTCAACTTCATTTATTTAAGAGATGAAGTGGAAATTGTTCAAGGCATGAACAACAGTGATATTGTACCAAAATAATGAAAGTATTTATTCTACTTCAAATTTTCAACTTTAGGGAAATGATCTTGAAAACCAAAAATGTTGTCCTTGTGATCTTATACCTGATGAATCGGATGGTACCTTAGATCGTCACAAATTTATGGATTTGTGATTGTTGGGTTTTCCATAGCCATGTTCTCTACCACTCTCCATCGGAACATGATGGTTAGATTTCTCTTCCATATCCATATTTTCACCTATGTGGAAACCCAGTGATTAGTTTATTTGGGTAATCGTTACATTTCATACTTTAGTTTTTAAAGCCATGTTTTGGTATTCCTTTTTACGATGTGGGTTTCTATTAAAGAAACTTTCGAATAGTAAACCATTTATAACCACGACGAATTTCGAGGGCGAAATTCATTTTAAGGGGGGTAGAATGTAACAGCCCGAGATTTTATGAAAAATATTCTTTTTAATTTTATTAATGTATTGTGTTGTACGCTACACCAAAAGGAGCTTGCACAACATGCATCCTTGACTTGCCTTGCATTACACGCAATCGCGACCTTCCTCGATAGCGTGTGTAATACGCAATACCGAGTTTCACTAAACAACGATATGCTATTAAAATATTATTAAAACTAGCCGGTATGAATAGTAATAACCACTTTTTAAAATTCTGTAAATCTTATTTTTCAAAATGAAATTCATTTTTGGATTCGGAGTATCGAATTTAGCCTAAGGTGAAATTTTGGTACATTTCGGATAACTTTCATATTCTGATGAATAGTGAAAATTACTAAATTATAATTAAAAAACAACTTTTTTAATCGAAATAATTAATAGTGATAAATTATTAATTGGAGTAGTTTTAAAGTATATTTAGAATATATTTTTACAATTTAATACAATGTTGGTCATTGGATGTAATTGCACATTTAAACCAGACATAAACAAGTGTCAATCTTTTGATAGATATTGTTTCTTAAAAACACGCTATTTGTTTTAACAGCGGGATTTAATTATAAAATTAATTAATGCAACTTCTATGTTATGAATTTGGTAAAATAGACTTCATTTTTTAATTCGGAATATGAAATATAGCTTAGGATGAAATTTTGGCATTTTTCTGAAAACCTTCATTTTTTGATGAATAGTGAAACTACTAAGTGGTAGTTAAAAAACTGAATTTTTCATAAAACTTAATTTTACCGCTTCTGTGAATGGAATTTCAAAAATCCGAGAGACATGGTTGATGTCAGTAAGTAAAATGTGGTTCAATGAGATGAAAATAATTTTTGGTGAATAGTAACTTTTTACTTTTATTTACCACGGTTAAAAGTAAATAGGGTAATTAAGGGTAAGAATGATATTAATATTACCCTAAAATATGTCCTAATTCTATTGGACAAGTGTATCACGACCAAAAACAACCTTAAGTGTAAAATATTATCATTTAGGCCCACTTGGATTAGATTAGGACATTTATTATTATTTAATTCAAAGAAGAGTTAAAAGAGTTAAAATCAAAGTTTATTCACTAAAACATTTTTAATATGGGGTTATACATAAGATAAATTCGACTATAAATATTCATTAGAAATCTACAAAGATTTCCTATATAATGATATTTTATTTATAATTTTTAGACTTTAAATAAATTAATTTATTTATGACACAACGATGATGCAGTAATTACCCTTTTAAGGAAATATTAACATAATTGATGTTATAAATACTCAAATGAATGTAATTTGAGACTTTTTATGAATTCCACTGATTTTCTAGGTTACTATGATATATTAGTGTTGATTTAATTCACTTGGTTCGAACATATAATTCTGTTATAACTTTCACAAAAATCATATATCAAATAGTGTCAAAATTGACACAAAATAGTTTTTAAATAAAATATTATATTATTAATTGTTATTTTATTCCTAAAAATCTATGGTTCGGCCAAAAGACTTAGATAAGGATATATATATTAATAATAAACAATTTGGGGTTCATTTGGCATGTTATAGTAAGTGTATTAACCATATAGTGAAAAAAAACAAAAAGACACGGTAAAAGTTAAATTATTTAACTTAGAGTTAAATCTAATTGATAAGGTTAAAATAATACCCTAAATTTGTCTAAATCTTATTGGTTGATAGTATTTCGACCCATCCCCACTTTAGCTTCGAAATAAGACCCTTTGGAACCATTATAAACCGATTTTGACTTTAATATAAAATAATATTTTGAGATATTCCTAAGGTGCCCCTCTCCTCCCTTATAAAAGGACACCTCCTCCCCCTCCTCCTCACACCAATTTGAGCACACAAGCTCGGCCAACCCCGGAAAAAATATCTTCTCAACTTCCCTAGAAACATCCTAGAGGTTCTGGTCTTCCTCAAAGACCAATTTTAGTGCCCTAAGAGGAGGTCTCAAAGAGGCGCTTCAAAGAAGATGTAATTACCGTTACCAATTCTTTCATCTTTATTTCTTCTTCCACTTCTTCTTCTTAGGTTGTTTCATTATAAAGTAATAACATCAGTATCACTCATATACTGATATTTTATTATAAGTATGAAACAACCCTATTTCACCATCTATCCATCCTACGGAAAAAGAAATCACTGCGCGTGCGTACGTACGGAATACCGTCTCCACGCCGTGGTGTAATCTATTTTCCACCACCACCTTACATGGATGGGTATAATGGTGTAAAGAATAACTATACATAGTTATTACAACATCATATTGATTCTGATATATTGTATAATCCACTCCAATTCAATTCAATATTTATGGAAATGATATCATCGCTCGTGCGTACGTACGGACTACCGTCTCCACGACGTGATGAGATTCATTCTCCATGTTAACTATTTAAGAATGATTATAAAGTATATATAAGAAATAATAATGAAATATATGACATTATAAAGTTACTGGATTATGTATATATATATGTGTGTATTTCATCTACTTACTTCCATTTCAAGACAATAAAGAATGGAAAACAGCGTTCATGCGTACGTACGGACTACCGTCTCCATGAACGGTGTTTTTCATTTTATTTATCTATCTATTATATATATATATATACTGAATATATATGATATATAAATCAAATTTTATATTCTGGAAGTAAGTAAATCATGATATAAGTAATAATAATGTCAATAACAACAAGTCAAAACACCTACGATAAATGAAACGATTTTACCCAAAACGCTTCTTTAACATGGAATTTACAAAAGAACGGGTAATATAATGTCATAAGTGAACCATATATGATATCATAACAATGAATATGATTCTGTAATAAGTCAATGACATTATTTAAACCATTATACAGGAGCTTCGGACACGTACAAAGCAAATCGGACCTAAGGTAAGGGAAATATCACAATCTCATTTTTATCCGAGATTGTTTATTCGTAAGTATTTACTGAGGTGTATTTTATCATCCACATCCATGTTTCATCAATATGCAATATTGTTTCCATCCACTTAAAATAGTTTAAATCCAATTTTACCCTTCGGTGAGTTTTTAGTAAAGAATATGAAAGGAATCTTTTGTCGTTTTTTCGTACGAGGTACTTTTTGACTTTTCCGACAAAAGTACGAAGAATGTTTTTTTTAACTTATACGGCCTGAATGGATTTTCAAAACATTATTTCCAAGAAACTTCATTTACAAGTTTTCAAGTTTATTTTTAATCAACTTCTTTTATTTTAAATTCCTATGACATGTTATGAAAGGAAAAATGTTTTTGAAGAAGAAAGGATATTTTCCTCAAGAATGGAGTTCAAGTATTTTATCAAAATTATTTTCCATCTAAGATAATAAAAGGGTTCTGTTTTTATCCCTATTATTACATTGGTTTGATTATGTTGTGATGGAAATATTTTTATGAATTCCTTTATCTTATATGAATTGTTTTATGATGTCATGTTGTTTAAGAATCCCATTTTTATTACATGGGTTATGCGATGAAGTATGATTTATGATTATGTGGCACACATAAGAAAGGATTCATTATAAGATGGGTGGGACCTATATCTCCCTCCAATGCATTGGGTAAAGATTTTATATCTCATGAGATAGACAGGGCTGGAACGGTAGGTTATACTGGTTCAGTGAAACAGGACTGAAACGAGGGTTACTCGATTCAGAAAGGGACTTTGTCCACTAAGATAGTCTTAGCAATTAGTCTTGACTAACAAGAAATGATTCTCTATGATTATGTGTGTATGCCACAAAGTTTTATGTTTTAAGTTATGATTATTGGGATTACTTTTTCACTGCCATGATTTATCCCATGATTATGAAATTATGCTCTCTTTTGCAGGTTATGATTTCCAAAATGTTATGTTCTTATGAATATGATGTGATTGATATTTATTTTGTTTACCCTTACTGAGCATTTGAACTCACCCTTTTATGTTTTATTTTTCCCAGGATATAAAGAAAGGTTTTAGGTAAAAAAAAGAAGATCTTTATGGGAGATTTTGAAGATCTTTCACCACGATTAGAAGATTATAGTCCGAGTTTCCAAAGACACTAAACTATTACGGTCCTTGTGTGTGTGTTTTTGTAATGTACTAAGTATTCCGCAAAAGTAATGTAATGTCAATGTACGTCAAGATACGGGTCTCTACAGGTTTGGTCCAAGATTTTTTGGGTCGGCCCCGACTAACCAGGTCGGTCGGGTCCACCCTAGACTAGGTCGGACCCTTTTCACTAACATGGTCGTAACTTTCAAATGAAAGGTTCATTTGATGAGCCATCTGCAGCATTGCAACCCTTGAGATGAGGCAGTTATTTTAAAATGACTTGGTGGGTTTCTGATATGGACCAATATATGGGGATAGTTTCCCTTGGTTATTTCCATGATGGTTTATTATGTAATTATGTCCACATCAATGGAGAGTAGTCCCCTCTATATATTGAGTCATGGATAGAGTTTTCGTATCCATCCTTGGGAATAGTGTGATCCTCTATCTTCCCTAGTGGAGTTTTGTGGGAATTTATGTGACCTCCAAGATCATGGTGTTATTACTCCATCCAGGGGGTGTATCGATAGCGTTGTCAATATTTTCAGTGAAGGATCCCCTAAGTTATGAACTGCATCAGTAGGGTTGTCGGAATTCTATGAGAAGGATCCCCTATGTTGTGGGCTGTTGTGGATTTGTTTATCGATATTCTCTAAGAAGGATCCCCTATCTACATATCAGGACCCTTGACCAGTTTATTCTATTTGGTTTGATCCCAAATTAGTAGGACCTTTTTGTAATATTCTTTGATGACATCAAGTATTGAGGAGTGATTTCTCTCGTGACGAGTGTGCCTCGAGAAGAATCTTGTGGATAATGATTGGTTGTGACATACAGTATTTACCTTGTGGTTGGTTATAAGTATATTTGGAAATTCTTATTATATGTGTTTTAGGTATATACATGTATAGATATGATTGTTCATTCCTCGGTGGTTTTTCCTTTGTGTTTTTGGGGTGTCATACTGTGTATTGTTTTACTCACCCCTGCATAGGCTTTGCCTGCACATGTCGTGTTTTGTGAATATGATCGACACCGTAACAGAGTTTGAGGTTGACCAAGACCAAGTGGTACATAGATTGATAATGCAGACATGGCATGGTTCTATGGCTTCAGAAAATTGCCCCACACCTCCCCTTCTGGCATGGTTTTCTACGAATGAGTTTGAGGAGCTCATACTTTCACTTGACGGACTCATTATTTTGGTGATCTTGTACTCTAGCCCGTTTAATTTTCTAGTTTTCCTACGGTTGTACTATGTGGTTGGTATCTTAGTATATGCATGCATTTTTTATGTAGAGTTTTTACCTTTTATAATTTTGGGCTTGAATATATATGTGTGTGTGTGTACATATACTTAGGGAAATGCCTCTCATTTGTGAGATATGCCTACTCGGCACTAGTCGCCAGCCCCTAACCTATTAGAGGCGAGCTTGGGGTAGTCATGGTATGGGACCCACTTGGACATATCGTGACCCAATACTCGTTTATCTTAATCCACTTCTCCCATTCTAACATATTCATTGAGTTGGTCATCCTCTACCCTCTTACCTATTTTTTATTCTATATTTTTTTACTTTATTCCATTTAATATATTTATAAAAAAAATATTGGATATCCTTAAATAGTAATATTATCTTAATTCTTAAACTACACGAAGTGGTAACCATCACATCCATTATTCAAAAAATAATGATAAAAAAATATTCCCTATATTACACTCCCCAATATTAGTATTATTGAAAAATAAATAAAATCTAATAAAGTTTAAATCATTTATATTATTATCCACATAATCTTTTTTATTTATCTTCTGAGTAATAATTCTCCACATCATAAATAACTTGATCATAGTGGTATTCTTGTCAAAATTCTTTTTTAGTCTATAAATTGACTCAGTTGTTTTTTATCTTTCAAATATTAAAAGAAACATTCAATAAAATCACTATAAATATAAATATAGAACATTATAGAAAATATTCTCCCTTAATTTTTCATATCACTTGTTGCTTAACAGTGATCAATGAAATATCAAAATCTCCGTCAATTATATAATATTATATCTTAATCTTCATAAAAAAAATTGACTCATAACCCCTATTAATCCTTTAATTTACCTATTCATATTCTATACGCTTGAACAAGTTATAGTAAATATACTTAATAAATAAAATAAAAAAATAAAAAAAATTAACAAAATTATTCCACTACACAACGAATAGACAGAGCTCTAATTTTACCTCAACACAAACATTACGTTTCATAATTTAAGCTCAAAATAAAAATAAAAATATCTATTGGAACTAAATAATAATTTAATTGAGAAGGATACCATGAACCATATAAAACTAGACTTTGGGAAGGAAATAAAAAATATCAAAAAATAAATAAAACCCACAATAATAAATTATATTGTTTATGAAATTCTTGAAAAGAATAGATAAAAACTATAATACACTAGAAGAGATAGTAAAGAGAGACTCTAAAGTTGTATATTATTATTAATAAATATTTATAAGGTAATTATTATTGGATTTTTTTCCCTAGAACAAGATTTTATATACTTATAATTAACAAAATTCATGGTTCTTTATATAAATAAACTTATTATCACACCATTATTAATTTTCAAAATAATATTATATGTGATAATATCCAAAGGGTACTTATCACATTGAAAGGTTATATCATTTCCCTTATATGGTGAGAACTAATAAGTTTTATAATAGTATTCTTAAATATATATATATATATATATATATATATTCTACTGGTAGACGATATCATTTTTATGGGTCACAACTGATATATGATATTCATTTTATAAGTCGCATAAGATAGTGAGACTTATTTTCATTAAGTTTTTCATTAGTAATCTCAAGAAAGAATATTATGATAACATGGTCTACCAAAAATAAGTGTACATTTATAGGTTTCATTGTATTTTTCTATCAAAAAACATTTGTAAAGGTATTTAGTCTTTAAGATTATTGTTAATGAATTTCATGAGTTTCATACCTTAGTGTATTAACAAAAATTATGATGACATGTGCTTATGAAGAAGTAGGTATGTTGGGGGAGTCATGAGTGGAATTTTATTAATGAATAATGTGGTAAATTATATATCCCATATTTCCTTTAACATAAGATGATTTTTTAGTACAATTAATGGAAATGGAACTATCTAATTATGTCTATGGCCATGGATTTTTGTAAACAAGGTCATTTCTACAATTTCAATGAAAGAGACATCAGAAACATAGGTTAATGACACCAATATTCAACCTACTTGAATAATGATATCAATAAAGAGGGATGATATTAATCAATATAAATTTTTACATGGTTATTTTCGTTTTTAAATTTAAGATCTTTCTCTATATTTCTTTGGTGTGATGAAAAATTTTGACATTGTAAATTAAGTGTAACAACCTAAATTCACTAAGAAAGGGGTTTATATATTAACACATTAAGTGTATTTAAAACCTCAATTAAATTATATATTAATTTATAATATTGAATCAATATTATTCTCTTAAATATTTTTATAATTGTTAATATATAGTTGATCATAAATATTTTGTCACCAGTTATTCTAGAAAAAATTTGTTATTAGAAAATGGAATAGTTATTTATTCACTAATTTTAGTGAATTTATAATTTTTATTTATTTGTTATTGAATAATGAAATGATATTTATTTATTTAATTAAATTCATTATTTATTGTCTTCTACCACCACTAGAGGGATTCTACCCTTGAAACCTCCCACCACAATGATGGTACCCTAGTGAGTGTTCAAATAATTTATCAAATAAGAAAGAAAATCAACTTAAGGTATTTATTTATATAAATAAATTAATTATAAATTAGAGGTAATGATCAAAGCTTCATGGTTCCTATATTCATGCTAATTAATCTTTGAATTAATTTTGTTGGTCATAATATCATTCATCACATAAATCATATGTTATTCATCGAATAAAAAAAGGTCAAGTTGGCTACTTCCCCTGAGGTGCTTTATTTGTTCCTTAAAAATTCATGTAGTATTATATCTATCATATAATAATTTATAATTATTTAAATTTACTTATCGATTATACATATTTTCTATCAGTATTTCATTTCTAGTTTTTCTTTTTGTTAATTAATAGTTAAATTAATATTAGTTAATATATTAATATGCTTTTTTAAAGTTTCATATGATCATAAATATGTAAAAAATAGAAAAAAATGATTGGATATGTAATTAGAGATGTTTCAATGGTTTTGGTTGGTAATTACAGTTATGTGGCATGTAACTAAAACTTACATAATGTGTATTGAGGTTCATCGCACCTGGATGTGTCACGAAGCACATGACTTGTTGAGAGATAAATAACATGAATCATGTATTAAATACACTAAATGTTTATTGGGCTGGTCTGGCACATGGTTTTGTAGATTACATGAAGTGTAGATGGAATACATGTCATGGAGAATAAATGGTTTAATGTAAAAATCCACAAAAGATGTTTGGTAAAATATGTGTCACGCGATACATGAGATAGAAAACCATAACATAAATGAGTTAAATGTCATGTGGTTGGCATACACATCATGTAACACATTAATCTATACATATAAAAACATGTTTATTCTAAAGGTAGGCTTCATGGACACATGTAAATTAGAATACACGGTGTGTGGCTCATTAGTACATGATGTGTACCCAACTTAGATACACACAAATCCATTAGGAATTTATCCTAGATATATGTTAAGTGATATACATAGAGTGTATCTCATTAGTACAAACCATGTAGTCACTATGTAATTAACATAATTAAATTACATAAATAAATATTAATTAAAACATTAAAAACCAAATTATGTGGTTAGAAACTACTTTTTTGACTATGTTAAATGGTTTTTTAGTATTTATATGATCCATTTATTCCATTTAAATATCTATAAATATTATTAAACCCATTTATTTTTCTTAATGGATCAGGTGATGGGAATCTCCAAGACTCTTTAGGTAGAAATTAAGATAAATAAATTCATTAATTGATTGACTAATTAAATTAATTCAACTATGTTTATATTAATCATAAATAATTAATTGAAGTTAATGCTATATAGTTTACATTTATTTATTCATTTCATGTGCATGAATGATCATAATCTTAGGATAAACTATTTATGAGAATAGTTTAATTTAATTTTATATTATTTTGGGGTTTGTAATAATTATAGTCAATTAAAAATGATGTTGTGTGTGTCATTTTATCCCCTATTTATGTAAGGTATTGAGTATAAATGGTTACTTATATATAAACCCCTTAAATAATCAATTGGTTCCCCTTAACTAAATGTGAGGAAAGTTTATGAAATAGATAGATCTCACGGAAGAGTGGTGATAGTTCAAGTCTAGAACTAATTTGAAACAAATTGTGGAGATAAATAGGTATAAAGGTGGAATGTTGTATCAAAAACCATGTCATGGTTCAATGTGTTATTACCCTATGTTTGAGGGTTAGTTTATCATCCAGTAGATATATAAATCATTAGAAAATATATTGATCATGCCACTATATTATTTAATTTATGGTAGTGTCATGGATAATTACTTATGGATATATTATTATGATAACTTAATAAATGATTTAATAAGAAATAAATATGGAATTAAAAAATAGACTCTGTAAATTTTCTCCATACATGGGTAATCACTTAAGTAAAATCCACTTAATATTAACAAACATATAATAAGATAAAATTTGGGCTATTAATACATATAAATAAAAACCCCTAAAATCAAAATATTAATTCATTAATGAATCCTGTTGTGTATATTAAGATACAACCATGGTTCAAGGTTCTTGAACGGCCTAATTTTAGGTTCTCTCAATTATCAGGGAATGTTATCTTGAGTTTTAGGATGACTTAAAAAACTACACATCAAGGGTTGAATACCCAAGTTAAATTTTGTGTAACGATGAGGAAAGTGTTGAGTAAATACAAGTTTAGTATTTTAGGATTAGTGAGACCACTCAATGGAAAATGGGGATATGAGTTAATTCAGTTGGAATGACCCACCTACCTAAATACCTTTGAGTATCTTATCAGGCCCATATCTAGGTTATGATCAGGGATACATGGATCATTTCCACTAGAATATCCACATAATAGGTTTTTTTAAAACAAATTGTCAGGGTTAATGGGTTTTGATTAAATAGTTGGAGATTCCAAAATTAATAAACATTTATTATCTAATTTTCAAATCTAGATAAATTACTAGAATATTCTTTCATTCATTATAGAAATAAAATTTCTTATGCAGTGGAAAATATCACTGTGATTTATATTGGACAAGGATAACTTTATCACTGTAATTAATTTTTAGTAATGTTATAGGCTCTTGTGTATTATACTACCCCATGAATAGGAATTATATATGCTAAAATCCCTGGTTGATAAAACTTTTGGATATAATTCTATTGAGAGGTAACTTTATCCCAAAATAAAACATTTAGATGATGCCAAAGATATCCAACATTACATATTATATCCTATATCTACTGAGATCATGAAGAAAAATTAGGATATGTATTTTTATAACATGATGTCTCACAATTTATGTCTTTATTTAGAGAATTTAATAAAAGGGATATATGAGATCTCCAATGAAATATTTACATGAAATCTTGGAGAGTCATTTCTAGTTGGGAACTATGTAGTCAAGATGATTTATTAAATTTAAAACTTATACATCTTGGGATTTAGGTTCATAGATAAGATGTGTATAGATCTCATTTTTTTCCTCACTACCTCAAATATTTCCACGTTCTATTGTGAATTATAAAATGAGTAATAATGAGAATATTATCATAAAACACTTTACTTTTATTCATTAAGTTGATAAGGACATATGGTTATAAAACCCTATAATCCTTATGGTAAATAAAAGGAGGGACAAGGTGAAGGGGTCCAAGAATCACTATAAGTCTAAGAATATGGATAAATTTCCTTCCATTAAAACGAAGATCCAAAGACAATGAAAGTAAAAAATAAATAGTATGTTTACAATGTGGTACGTTGGGCCATTTATAGAACTATTTCACCTAGTTAAGTAAGTTAGGGGATACTTCAAGTGAATTTTTTATCAAGTGAAATGTTTCTATATCTACTAGCTGGGTATAACATAAAGATTTTGGTATGCAAAACTATATTAGTATACAAGGATTGGGTATAATCTAAAGTATTTCTAAAGGAGAGGTGTATCTTTTAGTATCTAATTTAAAATGAATTTATTCATAGGAAATAAGATACTACCACCTGTCATTTTTAATAGAGATGATATTTGTTTTGAATTACTATCATTATATACCAAGTCCTACCATAAATGTAGATTATATTTCATTCTAAAAATATACATGGATTTATTTTATAATTTGGAAGTAAAATATATTTCTTTTAAAAATACTACATATTTTATTTTATGGTGAATTTAAATAATGGTTTTTACAAACTAGATTATGAAAACCATGTATTGGAAACTAATAACGAATTAAGTTTTCATGAATCATGTCACATCCAGCTGTGACATCACTTTATTGGTCAAGTAAATGATATTTTGTTGGCAAAGAGCTATCAAGATATATATTTAGATTATTTTAAACTAAATACACTTTATATATTTATCCCTTGTTTTCAATGAAAAATGACCAAGACTTCTTTTGGTGGGAAAGGTGAAAGTGTCAAAGAGCTTCTAGAATTGGTAAATAATGACGTGTGGGGTCGTTTTCTAGTAAAATATGGATGTGGGTATTTTTATTTTATTAATTTTATTGATGACTTGAGTAGTTATGTGTATTTATTCTTAATGAGGTATAATCATGATTCCTTTGATAAATTCAATGAATTCATTTATGAAGTAGAGAATCAAAATTGTAAAAAGATAAAGACAGTTCAGTTTAATCAAGGATGTGAGTATCTTAACCAAGTGTTCACTAACTATATATGAGATTTTGGTATTCCCCCTCAACTAACTCTTCCATATACACAACAGTGGAATGGTTTTAGTGAAAGGAGTATTGTTACCTTTATTGAAATTATATGGTTGATGATGAGTCATATAGGTCTTATATTCGACTTTTTGGGATATAAATTATAGATTATGGTATATAAACTAAATAAAGTTCCAAATATGGTGGAAAAAGTAATTCCAATCAAGTTATAGAGTGGAAATAATCATGTGTTGTGGAATACCCATGTATGGGTTTGGGAGGAATTTTTTTAGAGTAGCTATGGAAACAAACTAAAACCTAATAGAATGAAGTGTATATTCATAGGATATCCCAAGGAAAGAAAGTGATATTATCTATATAACCCCTCAGATAAGAAATTTATGGGGGAAAGATAAAAAATATTGCTTGAGAAATGTCACTTCTTTAAAAGAGATAGTGTGAGAATGGTTGAAGTTAGTGAAGTTGATGCTCAAGATACACAGAATATGGTGTGGGAACACATTCCATACGTCCACAAAGAAGCTTTTATTCCATGAAACCCAATTTCTATATAGGATAAAAATATATTTTATAGGACCTAGAAGATATGGTTTTCTATTAATTGAGGATCATGACTCATTATTTGTTGGCAATAATTATCCACATTTCTATAATGAGTTAGTAGAGATAAATATATATATAATATTTCAATAATATAGGAATTCTAGTATGGATTCCATGAATAAAAACCAAGTTTGGGTTCTATTCAATCCTTAATTTGATGTAAATCCTTTTGGATGAAAATTTTTATTCAATAGAAAACTATATATGGAAGGTAAATTGAGTACCTATAAAACATGGAAGTAGATAAAGGTTTTAAACAAAATCATGGAAGTGACTACAATGAAACCCATTATCCTATATCCAAGATTAAATAAGTTATAATTTTTCATTCCATATAAACTTTATAAGATTATAACATTTGGTAAATTTATGTTAAAATTGGTTTCCTTAAATTGAACCTAATAGAATAGGTCTATATGAAAAAACCAAAATGATTTCTTACTCAATAACCTAAAATATGTGGATCATCTTAAATTCACAATGAAGGAACAAAAATTAGTTGAATCCTTCATGATTCAAAGACCACCTTATTTTAATGTACCCACTAATTCATTGACTATATAAAAATATATCAACATTATCAAAAAAATGTTTTATATACTCCATTGTTGTTAGAAATATAATGACACATTATCATTATACCTATTAGAAATAGATTTTAATTAGTGGTGGATCTTGATCAAAATCATGAGTCCAAAGTATAATATTTAATCAATATAGTGGGAAGAGTTTTGAAAAGTCATTTTCAACAAGTACTTTCCTAATAGTTGATAAAAAAAGGAAAGTTAATTTTTTTGAGATGAAGAAAAATGAGAATGAATTAGTGGGATGTTATAAAATAATATTTACAACGATTTCTTAATATGCTTCATGCTTGGTCGTTAATTTGGATGGGAAGATCGATTTATTATTTGATGGAAAAAGACCTCATCTATAGACGGCTCTAGAAATCAAAGACTTTGGGAGTTGTGAGGAGATGATATAGTGTGCTATAAAAGTGGAAATAGAGTACAGAGATGTTCATTTTTCTTATAGACTAAGTGATAATAAGATATGGATGGAGATAATATATAGGAAGAATATTCACTATGAAATAGAAGTGAAGAGGCTAAAATTAACCTTGTTTAATAAGTGTGGGAAGAAAAATTAAGGAATTATATGAAAAGTTTTTTAAACTATTAAAAGTGTAGAAAGGTTGTCCATATAGCTCAAAACTATCATGGAGGCATAGAGCCTCAACATCCAAATACAAATGAAAATTTAAATATATTTCAAGTACTGCCTGAATATAATTTATTCAACTATGGAGAGCAAAGATAATTTGTTAATAAATGTCTAAATTAGAAGATAATGGAGAAAAATCACTATCAATACCGGTTGATATTGAGGGAGAAAGGATGTTATTTTTCAATCATCATGGATAAAGTTAGGGCTCCAAATTATGTAGTAGTAGGTACACTTATTGTCCACTCAATGATAACAAGTAAATTGTTTTTTCAAGTTATTTACATTCCTTTATTTTATTCATGTTTATAAATATCATCGAATTAAACCCTAACTTTTACTAGTGGAGTAATCAGTTAAAAAATATAGAGAGTATATTTCAACATCCAATGTAAGTATATATTCCCTTATTAACTTTGGTTAGAACAATATCATCGTAGTCTTAGTGATCATTATAATGGTGTAATTTTACATAATACTTGGTATGGATTGGCTATTTAATTATAATTCTAAGATCAAATTTAGAATAAATGAAATATATATTTTCACAAAGGAAAAAAAATATAATTATTTTCAAAGGATATATATATCCTAGCTATAGTTTTATTAAAAACATATCTAACAACTTTTTTTTATGGGAATGATTAGTGAAAAGGGGAATAAAGTTAATGTAAAAAAATAGGAAATTTACACATTTTTCAGTAATACATTATTATATTTCTTGAGTAATTTTCTAGACATCCCCTAAAAAGAGATTTGTAACTCTCAATTAAACTCATAACTAAATAAAAAACAATATCTAAGACCCCATATAGAATAGAATTTTTATAGTTATAATAATTTTAGAAAAAACTAAAATATCTTTTGAAAGAGGGTCTTATCCAACCTTTTGTGTCTTCTTGGGGGTCTCTTATTAGCTTTTTGAAGAATAATTATGGATCGATGTGGTTATGCATTGATTATATGGAATTTAATATAATCAAAGTAAAGAAAAAATTCACTCTTACAAATATTTATTATTTATTAAAATAACTTCATGGGGATCAATTATTTTTAAAAAATAACCTATGATCTGGGTGTCATTAGTTGAGGGTGAATAAAGAGGATAACCTGGAGACTTCCTTTATAACATGATATGAATATTTCTCATTGGTTGTTCTGTTGTTTTTATTGACTAATACTCCTACTATATTTATCGATTTAATGAATAGATTCTTTAAGGACTACCTTGATAAATGTTTGGTAGTATTTCTTGATGATATTCTAATATATTACAAATGTATTGATGATCGTGAGGGTTATCTGAGAGTCATGTATACTACAATATATGAGGAAAGACAGGCTTTAATATAAATTTACTAAATGTTAGTTCTAGTTATAAAATGTATCATTCTTAATACACATTGTCACCAGTGAAGGAATATTAGTTGATACAGCTGAGACTAAGGCCATAGAGGAGATGCATAAACCTAAAATAGTGACTAAGATTCACAATTTAATTTTTTTATAAAGATTCTATAGAAGGTTAGCTCACATTTTCAAACATTTGTTGGAATTTTTTCCCTAGAAATCAACTTATTTGTACTTTATGACAAACTTTTATTCATTGGATGAATATTAAAAAACTCATTATAAAATCAGGATTTTTCTTCTACATGACATAATATTTGATAATTTCCTAAGAATAGATAACGCACTAAAAGTTCATAGAAGATACCTACTATGATGAGAGCCCGAAAGTACCATGAATCTATTCTTGAATATATGTTCTATGTCCAGATGATATCATTTGTAGGGAGAAAAATGATACAGGCTATCAGGGGTGGGGACTCATGAAACTTTGAGGCACCTTCTCTTGGTGTGGACCCTTAGTAATATCAAGAAGGATATTATGAGAACAAGACATTCCAGTAGGAAATCCACCTTCATAAGTGTCATTGTATTTTAGTATATGTAGAAGGGTGTATTTGTCCTTAGACATTAAGGTTTTATTAATGGGTATTATGACTCTCTCACTTAGATGTATTGATGAAAAATATGATGAAAAATGTTCGTGGCAAGGTAGGATATGTTGGGTGTGTCACAGGTAATAATTCGTTAATGAATAATGAGATAAAGGATTTTTCACTTCTATGGAATTTGATATCTCAGGCCCTTTTATGGAAATGATATAGCCTAAATAAATCCTTTTCCATTATGTTCTCTAGGAAATTTCAACTCTAGAAAGTCAAAGTATGAGAAATAGAGCACATGGGTTGATGGAACTTGCATGCAGCCTGCTTTATTTGAGATATCGGGAAAAAGGGATTATATTACATGATAAGAATTTGTATGAGGTGAAATTTTGTTACAACATCAACTTCTTTCTCTTGGTTCCCTTGACCCATTACTAGACAATAATTTTTGACTTTAGGTAAGCCTTCCTAAACCCAACAAAAAATAGGCCTAGAGGGTCACACACTAAGTGTAGCTAGTATCTCAATTAAATAATTTATTATTTAACAAGTTTAACAAATATTATTCCTGGTTTTGGTTAAATAATTATTCAATTATATCTTATCGCATTTATTTCTTCGCTATTTATTCGAGAGGATATATATTATGGAAAAAATATTAATTTATCAGAGAATAATGTAGTTATGTTTGTTTAATAAATAAATTTTCATTATTCAAGGACCAGTAAATACTGAGAAGGATAGGTAGACCAAGTTAAGGGCCCGGTGAGAAAAAATATTAAATACTATTTAGTTAAATATTATTTAAACATAATATAAAATTTAAGAACATGTCATGGAAATAATAGATTTGATATTATTATTTGACACAGGGTTTCACATGGAATAATAAATTAAGTAATGGAACTTGTGTTAATTATTTATTGTTACATGGTGAATTAAATTACCCATTATGTTATTTTTCTCTAATTATCCAAGGTGTCATTCCACTAGCTAACCAATGGTTGTTCTCAAAACATATTTGGAGAAAAACTCTGGAGCCTAGAGAACTCTTCCCTCTCCAAGAACACTCTCAATAATGAGAGAGATCATCCTCCACCTTATATAGGAGAAACTTTGGAAGTGATTCACAAGGAGATCAAAGATGTATATCGCAAGTGATAGGATCATCCATGCTAGCACCCGGAGACTCGTTTAGTGACGTCCAGAGATACATGGAGCACGTGTTGATCACCACTAAAAGAATCTTATACATAGATTCTACATTGTAATGAAGTTGTACCTCGGACATATGGTCGAACACATCAATGAATAAAGAATCACCTTGGAGGTAATTATTTAATTTAATTAAAAAAATTATAAACAAAATACATCTATCCACTCTTCTCAGTTCAGGGTTCTCTTTTTTTTCTTTTATCTTTGATTCAATTTTGTGAATACTGGTGTTTATCATTGTATTGATCCTAGATTAATCATAGATCATGGCAACTTTCAATGTTGGGTACACCCCATCCTACGCTTCTGCTATGACTGGAACCTAAAAGTGGTATCATAGAGGTCTTATTTTCATTTATAATTATTTAAATAATTCTTTGATTTTTTCTTTAATAATTTAGTTTTCTGATTCATGTTTAATTATTATTGTAATCTGAATTTAGAGATCTGTTATTCCTCTTTCATTTCTTACAGATCTAATAGAAATGAATAATTTTATGATTAAAATTAAATCGAGGATATCATCAGGAGGCACCAACAATTTTTTTCAGATAACATGACAGTACCCACCATGTATTTGGAGTCACACATCATGTAATCAAGATCACACATCATTTATTTTTGTTCGTCATATCAGGAGTAATTCGGAGATTACTCAATAAATGTGCATTAATTACAAGCAATGTTTTTAATTCTTACACCATGTGTTGACTAGGATAGACTGGAACACGATCAGCTAGACTACATGATGTTTGGCCCACTGGACATGGAATGTAGTCTCTTTAGTTTAGGGTCATGTCATGTATCCCATACACAGCTATCTCGGCTGGAGACCGTATAACATGGATTAGACATATTTTTTGGCCCACTGGACACGACGTGTACTCCAAAGATTTCCTTTGTACACCTCACACACCATTTCCATAGGTGTGTACTTTGGATGGATGGTGATGAGGGTTTACACTATGTAGTTGGATCTACACACCATGTACTTTTTTCAGATTATGAATATTTAAAAATATAATATTATATTATGTAACCCTTTGTTCATATACCTTTGTGTGTGAATTAATATAGGACACCACATGTGATAGGTGTTTGGTATATTTATATCTGTGTGTGTGTGTGTGTTTAATTAACATCTTGGTAATGTTCAATGATCTACACATCATGTATGAGTTGTATTAAAATTATAATTTTTTGTACATGATACATGTCACAAAGAATAAAGTTTATAAAAGTATAAATACATGTCGTGTAGTTTTGGATGGGTATTTACCGGGTTTCCTCCAAGGTACAAGTTATGTATAAGGTTATGGATGAGAATCTCAAGTAAATTCAGAAAAGGATTAAGATAAAAATTATTGATTAATTTAAAATAATGATTAATCGATTCGAGTGTAATTTATCTTAATAAGAACAATTAAATAATTTAATTATAGTTTTATTAAATGTATAATTTATTGCATGTATGTGGATGATCATGAGCTAGACCAGACCTTTTTATGTTATTGGTTCCCTTTTAATTTATTTATTAAATTAAAATTGTTGACATGTGTGCCTTATCTTCATTACTATCTAGGGTCTGCGTGCCCATGGTTTATTTTATGTAAACCCCATTTTACCCCTCATTTTCTTGTGAGTTAAAAGAATATGTAGTGGATGGAGATCCCAAGATAGTGGAGGTGGTTCAAGTTAGGAGCTGAGGTGAAACCAATCGAAGAATATACAAAGTTGGATAGGTGGAAAGATATAAACATGAAACTTAAACGGTTCAGGGTGTTTCTCCCCTAGGTCAAGGTTAATTTATCAACCACTCGATAAACTAACCAATAGTAAAGATAATTATCATAACCATTATTTATTTTTTTCAGTTGTATAGTTATTCAATATGGATGTTTGACATGGTCACATAATTAATGAACTGACAAGTATACAAGATGGAACTAAAAATAAAATGGCTTATGGGTAAATATTATCTATACATGGTTAATCATATTAGTATATCCCACTTAATATTAACAATCATGTGAAAATATAATAAGTGTAAATTTATGCATAAAGGATAAAATCCATCAATTAAATATTAAGTTGGTATAGCCTTCCATTACTTCGTTTAGAATCGAACCATATTTCAAAGTTCTTGACCAACCCTAGTTGGGGTGCTTTCAATTATCGAGAAATTATAATTTGATGTTTTGGGTTGACTTAACTTCTTTTACATCAAGGGTTGATTTCCCTAGTAGGACTTGGTGAAACTAAGAGGCAAACGTTGAGGAAATCCAAAATTAAGGATTTCAGGATTGGGGAGTCCACTCAAATGATCACAGAGATGTGAGTTAATGCAGTTGGAATTAGTAATACCTACTTAAAACCGTTCAAGTTTCTTCACCAACCCTAATTGGGGTAAGGAGAAAAAAATATAGACCATTTCCAATAAAATTTCCAAGTAATAGGATATTATGAATCCAATGGTGAGGGATATTGTGTTTCAACAACATAATGGGATACTAATAGATATAAATTTATCTATTTGTCTATAATTATCAAGACAAAGTACTCAAAATAGGTTCATCGTATTTGTAGAAATATCATTAAAAATAACATCAAACGTATCAGTGTGATCTATACTCAAGAAGTACAACCTTCTCACCAGAACTAATTTCCAAGAATGGAAAAGGAACCTTTGATTTATCCTTCGCCATGAGAGGAAACTTTATGTGATGGAAGTGACTTTTCTAGTTTCCCCTAGAAATGAGGTGAGTGATAAGGATCTCAATATGTACAAGAAACATATGAATGACTCAACGGATGTTCAGTGCCTCATGATATCATCCATGAGAAATGATCTCTTGAAGTAACATGAGGAAATGTATACTTATAGCATGATGTCTCACCTTCAGTAACTCTATCAAGTTAAGGCGAGTGAAGATAGGTATGATATCTCTTATACTTTGTTAACTACTAATCTTGGACAGTCTATACCTACTAGACCACATATAGTCAATATTATTGGATACATTGAGCATCTAAACATCTTAGGGACTAAATTCCCAGATGATTTTCATATAGATCTCATACTATCATCACTACTGAAGATATTATCTAGTTTTATTGTGAATTATAACATGATAAATAATGAGAAGTTTCTATCAGAGATTCTTACCCTAATTCACCAAGTGGATAAGGACATGGGGCATGAAAAAACCACAGTATTTATGGTGAATATGAAGAGGATGGAAAAGGAAAAAGGGAATAATATTTATAAAAAATCTAAATCTTTCAAGAACCATCCAAACAAGAAGAATAAGATCCAGAGGCAGGGCAAGGAAAGGGGGATAATATGCTTTTCATGTGGAATGTCAGGCCACTGGAAGAATAATTGTACCTAGAGGAAAGTGATAGCCAAAGGTGTTTTTGTTATCAAGTAAAATATTTCCATTTCTACACATTCGGTATTATATATAGCTTTTGGGGCTCACATATGTATCCAAATACAGGAACCAAGTTGATTCTTGAAAATTTCTAGAGGAGAGGTAGATATGTGAGATGCCAATAGTGTTAGGCTGGACGCTCTTTCTTTTGGTGACTACCACCTCCCATTGCCAACAGGAATTATTTTGATATTACCTATCTATTATTATATACCTAGTGTTACCAAGAACATAATTTATGTATCAAGTTTAGATACATATGGATTTATTTTCATGTTTTCAATTAAATGTTGTTACTTTTATAAATAAAATATGTGTTATGGTATGGCACAATTAAATAATAGTCTATATGTATTAAATTATGAGAACCAAGTGTTGAAAATTGATAACAAACCAAGTTCACATGACTCATACAACACCCAGTTGTGGTATCATTGCCTTGGTCATATAAACGAGAAGTGTCGGGTAGTGATTTATTAAGATTGTTATTTAGACTCTTTCGAGCTAAAACCACTTCATAGATTTCATACTTGTTAACAATGAAAAATGACCAAACTTCCATTTGGTGGATAGGGTTAAAGGGAATATAGATTATAGGATTTCTACAAAATGACTTGTGTGGACCATTTCTATTAGAATCTATATGTGGATATTCTTACTTTATTACTTTTACTGATAACTTGATTAGATATGGTTATTTCTAATTAATGAGGTATAAGTATGGGTCTTTTGAGAAATTAAAGTATTTCAAGAATGAAGTAGAGAATTATATTGGTAAGAAGATAAAGAATATTTGATCGGATTGAGGTAGAGAATATCTTAACCAAGAGTTCATCGGCCTTTTATGGGAGTCTGGGATTATATCTCCACTCACTCTACCTTATAAACCACAATGGAATGGTGTTATTGAAAGGAAGAATTGTACCTTGTTGGACATGGTAAGGTCAATGATGAGTCATGAAGATATTCCATTATCCATTTCGGGATATTAATTGCAAATTGTGGAATACAAATTAAACCAAGTACCAACTAAGGAGGAAAATGGGATTCCCTTAAAGCTATGGAGTTGAAAGAAACCCACTTCTTTTCATAAATGTGTATGGGGATGTGAGGAATTTGTTAAGGATTTTTTAGTAAACAAACTAGCACCCCGGGGTAAAAAGTGTAATTTTGTAAGGTATCCCAAGGAAACAAATATATATTACCTTTAAAAACCCTCGGAAAAGAAATTGATTGTTTCCAGACATGCAATATTTCTTGAGAGGGATCACGTCCTCAAAAAGAATAGTAGGAGTAAGATTGACTTCAATGAAGTTGGTGCTAAAGATAAAAAAAAGTTTGGTACATGTATTAGTTCCACAGGTCCCCATTGAAGATGTAGTTCCTGAAACACAAGTACTTCATAGAAGTATATAAGAGGTATGGGAACAATAGAGATATGGTTTCCTTGTCACCGATGATGTTGGTTCAATATTTTTGGACAATTATGAACTTATCTTCTATAAGGAAATAGTAAAGATCTCAGAATCTACAAGATGGTTGGAATCTATAAATTATGAGATGGATTCCATGTATCAGAACCAATTATGGGTTCTGTTCGATGCACAAATTGATGTAAAGCCTATTGGGTGTAAATGGATATTCCAGAAGAAACTGGAAATGGAAGGTAAATTTAGTACCTATAAATCAAGGTTAGTGGATAAAGGTTTTAAACAACTTCAAGGAATTGACTATGATGAAACATTTTCTTCAGTTTCCATGTTTAAATCCATAAGAATCATACTTTCTATAGAATCTTTCCATGACTATGAGATTTGGTAGGAAGATCTCAAAACATCATTCCTTAATTGGAACCTTTAAGAAGATGTCTATATGACACAACTAGAAGGGATTTTCACACCAGGTGATTCTAAAAGGGTATGAAAGTTGCAGAGATCAATTTATGGATTTAATAATTCTTCCATATCATGGAACATTTGATTCGATGAATCCATAAGAGAATTGTTTTTCATTAAGAATGAATGTGAACCATGTGTTTAAAAGTGGTTTAATGGGAATGTGGTCATTATCATAGTAGTGTATGTTGACAACATACTGCTTATTGGAAACGACATACCAATCATGTATTAAGTCAAGTACTAGTTGAACAAGTGCTTATCCATGAAGGACTTAGGCGAAGTAACCTACATTATAGGGATCAAGATCATTTGTGATAGATCGAAGAGGAATCTTGGACTAAGTCAAAGTACATACATTGGACAGATACTAAATAGATTTAGTATGGAATGATTCAAGATGAGATTGGTTCAAATGTCACATGGTATACATATTTCTAGGAAAATGTTTCCCTAGAGACTACATGATAAAGATAGGGGTAAGATTTTATATGATTCAATGATAGGATCTATCATGTATGCCATGTTATGTACCAGACATGATGTTTCCTATACACTGATCATGGTATAGAAATATCAAGTATATCCATATGAATAGAATTATACATTGGTCAAGACTATCCTTAAGTATCTGAGAATAACTAATAATATGTTCCTAGTGTATGGAGGAGACGAGGAGCTTGTCATCAGAGTGTATGTTGATGTTAGTTTTGAGACAGATCATAATGATCTGATGTCTCAATCAGGATATGTTTTCTATCTCAACGGAGGTGTTATGGGCTAGAAGAGTTCAAAGAAGCAATTTTTCAATGATACTATAGTGGAGTATGAAAATATAGAAGCTTTTAATGTAGACAAGGAAGCAATCTAGATTCAGAACATTGTCCAGGAGCTTGATGAGTTACCTAGTAGTAAGGACCCCAATACATTGTATTGTGATAATACTATAGTGGTGTCTCTTACAAAGGATCCAAGGCCACATCAATGAACAAAGAGAATTATTTGAAAGTATCACCTCTTGAGGAATTTCTATCAAAGGGGTGAAGTTGTAGTGAGCAGAGTGTGCACAGAAGAGAACCTAGTGGACCCCTTGACTAAATGCATATCTTAGCAAAAACATGAATTACATGTGAGAGCTAGTGGATTGATGGTTGTTACTAGTTAGATCTAGTGCAAGTGGGAGTCTGTTGGAGTTAGTTCCCTAGAAATTATCTTCTTTATACTTTATGATAAAAATATATTCATTGGATTAATATTAATAAACACTTTATCACATCATAATTGTTCTTTTGCGTGGCATAGTATGTGATAATGTCCGAAAAATAGTTGTTACACTAAAAGGCCATAACGGATCCCTTCTATGATGAGATACTAGAAGTTCCATGACACTATTATATAATATATTTTCTATGTCCATTTGATATCATTTGAAGGGACATAAATGATATGGGATATCGTGGGTGGGGACTGATGAAACTTTGAGGCACCTTCTCATGTTGTCTACCCTTTGTAATATCCAGGAGGATATTATGAGAACAAGACCAGCTAGTAGAAAATCTACATTTATAATTTTCATTGGATATTTCTATCTATGGTTGTATGTATTGACCCTTAGACTTTATGATTATTATTAATGAGTATTGTGACTTTCGAAATTAGATGTATTTACAAAAACCGCGACAATAGATGTTCGTAGTGATGTAGGATATGTTAGGTGGGTCAAAAGTAATATTGCATTAATAAATAATGAGAGAAATGATTTTTCAATTATATATAAGTTTATATCTAAAGCCCTTTGATATAAATTATATAGCCTAAATAAATCCATGGACATGGTTTTCTCTAGGAAAGTTCAATTTTGGGAAGTCAAAGAATGAGAAATCAAGCACATGGGTTGATGCCACTTGCATAAAACCTGCTTGATTGGAGATATCGGGATAAAGTTATTATATTACATGGTAAGCATTCCTATGAAGTGACATGTCATTGTGAAATAAAATTCTTTCTCTTGGGTTCCTTAACTCATTGCTATATAGTAATCTTGGACTTTATGTAAGCCCACCTAATTCCAATTAGAAAGAGGCCTAGATGGTCACACACTAAGTGTAGCTAGTATCTCAGTTTGATAATTTATTATTTTACAAGTTCAATACATATTATTCCCAGTTTTGGTTTGATAATTATTCAAGTATTCCTGATCACATTAATTTTATCACTGGTTATTCGATAGAATATATAGAATTTGAAATATTTATTTACCAAAAAATAATGCAGTTATATTTATTTAATAAATAAATTTTCATTATTCAAGTTCCGGTAAATATTTTGGGGGATAGGTGGACCAACTTATAGAATGGTGAGAAATAACATTAAATATAATTTGGTAAAATAATATTTAAATATAATATGCAAGTTAAGAACATGTCATGGAAATAATAGCATTGCTATTATTATTTGATATGTGGTTTTACATGGAATAAAAAAAATAAGTAATGGGACTTGTGATAATTATTTATTATTACTTATTGAATTAAATTCCCCGTTATGTTATTATTCTCTAATTAGACAAGGGTTCATTCCATTGTCTAACCAATTGTTGTGAGCACAACATCCATATAGAAATGATCTCGATCCTAGAGAAATATTCCCTCTCCAAGAATGCTCACAAGAAAGAGAGAGAACCTCCTCAACTGGATCTAGGAGAACACTTTGGAATCAAATCTCAAGGTGATCAAAGCTGGAAATCGCAAGTGAAAGGATCTTCTATGCTAGAACCCACAGACTCCTTTGGCGACGTCTAGAGATACATGGAGCATGCGTGGATCACTTCTAGTGGAATCCTAACTTTGTATTCTACATCGCAATGAAGCTACACCTCAGAACCGTGGTCAAACACATCAATGAAGAAAGAATCACCTTGGAGGTAATTATTTAATTTAACTAAATTATTTATAAAAAAAATATTTTGATCCTATCTTCTCATTTTCAGGTTCCCTCCTTTATCATTAATCATTGATTCAATTAATTGGATACCAGAGTTTATCATCATATTGATCCCAGATTAATCATCGATCGTGGGAATTTTCAAATTTGGGTAAATGCCTATCTTATTCTTCTACTATTCCCAAAACCTATAACATTTACCTTTGGTGGAGAAGTATTTACCATTTTTATTGATGCATCCTTGAAAGGGAATGGATGTGTACTCAAGTGGATATTCAAGGTGATTTCTTATAAATTTTGATAGGTGAATCCTCATATTAAAAACTAGCATACCTATGATTTCATGTTAGGGGAAGTAATTTTTCTATAAAAGATATGGAGACATTACCGTTGTGGGGAGAAGTGTGATATATACATAGACCACCAATGTCTAAATTAAGTAATCACACAAATGGAACTAATCATGAGACAATTTGGGGATTCTTAAGGAATATGATTATTCAATTAATTATCACATTTGAGGAGAAAACAATTTCATTGATGCATTAAGAAATGCCCTAGATTTATTGTAATTATGGTGCTTGAAGGATATCTGTTGATCAAAGACTTGGTAATGATATAAATGGAATTCATAAGAGAAGGTAAATAATCCATACTATCTCAAAGGATATTTGAATCGTTATTACCAGAGAAAATCAAGAAAGAAAAAAGTGATAATCCAATGTTACAAAAGAAGACAGAAGCAGTGAAAACTGCATAGTTTTCTGAGTTATTTATTAATCAAGTGGGGTGATAGGGTTTGGTAAAATTCTATATATCCCATCTATTTTAGATTAAAATAAATAATTTAACGATGGATCTCACAACTCTATATTCTTTATACATCCTGTAAGCTCAAATATATATATATATTAATGATAATTAATTGTGGAATAAAATGAAAATGGAGAATTTTTATTATACAATAAGATGTTATGTATTTCATTAAATGGAGGTCGCGCAATAACTTCCCAAAGAAGTATGTCAACTGATGCCCATACTAGTATAGAAACGGGGCAATATTTTTATGGGCTTTGTGATTATAATTCCTAAGACATCCATGGGAAATAATTCCACATATATAGTCTTTGATAGATTAACAATTTATAACCACTTTATAGATATATGATAGGATTTCCCTTATTAATTCCTTTCTTGAATATGTATTCATGAAGTGGTCATGCATAAAAGAACACCACTATCGATTGTCTCTGACCCCAATACAATATTTTATTCTATCTTATGGAGTATCCTTAAAATATAAATGAATAAAAAATTAACCCTAATAATAATATATCATCTTCACACTAATAAGAATTCATAGATAACTATTCAAACAGGGTAAGACATGTTAAGGGCTAGCACACTTTATTTTCAAGTGAGTTGGGACCAGCATCACCCACTTGTTTAATTATCCTATAACAGTAATTTTTACTCAACCAATCAAATAGATCCTTATGAAGAACTATATAGGAATTTTTTTACAACTCCAACATGTTTTAATGAAGTTAAAGTATAATTGTTTTTGGTAAAATACACTTTGAAAGAAGCTACAGATAAGATTCAAGGGTCCAGAAGAAAATCAAGGCTACTCAATTTCAATGAATGAATTTTGATGACAATAGAATTATGGAATTATAATTTTATTTTAGGGAACATTTCTTCCTCAAAATATCACCATGTAAATTATTTTTGAGATTTGTAAATAAGGGGAAACAGAGTCCAATATACATTAGACCATTTGATATTCTAGATCATGCTTGATCAGTTTCATATCAAATGGCACTACCTCCAAATCCTTTTAATGTCCATGAAATATTTCATGTGTCCATTTTAAGAAATTATATTCTATACCTAATTCATATACTAGACCTAAATGGTGTGGCATTTCAACCAACCCTTTTATATAAATAATAACTGATCTAGATTCTAGATAAGAGGGAAAAAATTTAACGAAGAAGATAACTGGACTTGTGAATGTATTTTTTATTAAGTCAATAAGGTTTTCCTTATGACTTTTTCCATTCCTTCTTGTTTTGAAAATCACAAACACCCTATACTTAAGAAAATATACATTTTACTTATATAAGGAAAATTTCCTTCTCAAAGGAATTTACCCCTACCATGTTTTCATTGTTCATATCAATATTTTTTCCTAAGTATAAAAATCGGATTCATATCAAAAACCTTGGAATCAGATAATACTTAGATATGAAGCATTCTGTTTTAGGATCCAAATTCTGGATAATAACTGTAATGAAGTTCCACTCCGAATTCTAGATATGAACTATAATGATGTTCCACTCTGAATTATGAATATGAAATGTAATGAAGTTCAACTCTGAATTCTGGATATGAACTGTAATAAAGATCCACTCCGAATTCTGAATATAAACCGTAATGAAGTTCCACTCCGAATTCTAGATATGAAATGTAATGAAGTTCTACTCTGAATTATGGATACGAACTATAATGAAGTTCCACTCCGAATTTTGGATACGAACTCTCATGAAGTTCCATTCCGAATTATCGATACGAACTCTCATGTAGTTCGACTCTGAATTCAGATTACAAACTTATCTATGTTCTGACTCCGAGTTCTTTGAATTCAGACTTTGAACTCTTATGAGTTCTAACTCCAAATTCCTAAAAACTCTAACTCTGAATTTTGTTAGTTCTGGTTCCGAATTCTAGTGAAACCAGACTCCGAATTTCCTTAGAAATTCAGACTTCGGATTTCTACTGAATTCAGGTTCCAAATTCCTACAAAACATAATCTGAATATCCTTTCATTATATACTCTGAATTCCATTTTTTTGGACCCTTAACTTTAATTTTCTTAAATTACGAACTTCAGTTTTTCTTATGCTTACACTCATTTCATTATAAAACGATGTTGTGCCTTCAGTTACACATGTTTTGTTATAGAACGATGTCATCCATTATGTTTCTAACTAACCTTTGTTTGAGTGACACGTGTACAGGTCCCTCCAAAATTCAAGGAAAAATATGACCATTGGAGGAGGGAGATGACCATTGGAGCTCTGCCTATAAATAGGATCTCATTTGAAAAGATGCTACAACTTGGACATTGATCTTTGAGCAAGTTTTGTTGAAGGGATTTCTAGAGAGAGAGGATCTTATTAACTCTCAAAGCTTCATACATAAAGTTTTAACAGCTTGTTCAAACTTTTCCTTTTATAGACTTGCTTCGTGTGACTCCGAATGTTAGTGATTACATTAAAGGGCTTCTGTGGATAGGAAGACAGAGGTGCCGACTACCTTGAAGTTCGAGGGCTTCCTTGCTGAGGAAGACCGAGGTTCCAACTGCCTTGAAGTTGAGGGCTTGTGGGAATAGAAAGACAGAGACTATGATCTTCGTATCGAGGGCTTACCTGGGTGTGGGTAAGATAGACTTTCATGAAAGTATAAATCAAGGTACCTTTATCTAAGGTTTTTGGATACCCTTCTCTTTGGGTTAAAATATTTATATCTTGCTACTTGTTTTTGTTATAAGTTTTTCCACTGTATTTTGTATTGTAAGGAAAGTATAACCTTCTTATATTTCCTTACACTTGTACTCTGATTAATTTAGAGTTTATACGCTTTAAGGTAGGATCTCATATTGTAAACTTTGGTTAAGTTTCAATTTCCGGATCCATATTTCCAAAACCAGTTTTCGGAATCACTTTCCAGAGTTAAGAAAGTGTATATAACTAGAAGATTGTAACTTCATACTTTTACCCAATCTTTTAATTGGTGTTGGAGGTGTTGTGAATTTTCTTAGTTTAACTTTGTTAAAATTAGATCATTACTTGTTTAAGGAATTTTTTTAAAGTGTACAATTCACCCCCCACCCCCTCTTGTATATTGAGCATCTACATTGTTATTTCGATCCTACAATTGGTATCAAAAGAGGTTTCCGAAATACTAATATTCACTTATACATTTTTCTTGCTCAGTTTTTCATTGCTCTATATTTTTTCCATTCTTAGGAATATTCTCCTTGAATCCGAACTTTTGTTATTAACAAGTTTTTGTGTAGAAAGTTTTTTTTAAGATGGCAGGAATCAATGTTGGTTCCATCAACAACCTAAATCCTACAAGACCACCAATTTTTTATGGTAATTATTATGAGTATTGGAGAGATCGAATGAAGACATTCGTTTTCAATACTAGAGTAGAAAATTTTTTATTCTTACTGGAGGATATCAAATTCCTGATAAGGAAGTTAGAACTTTCACCAACTAAGAGAAGCATGATTATCAATTAAACTATAAGGTACGCAATACTTTACTATGTTCAATGACTGGGAATATATATAGCCAAATTTCTTCTTCTGAAGCGGCTAGCTGTATATGGAAGAAACTTGAAGTTACTCGTGTTGGTACATCAAAAGTGATTGAAACTAGAAGATCCATGCTTAGAGATGAGTATCATGGTTTTAACTTTCCTTATGGAGAACCCATTTGTATGGTGCAACAAAGGTTTATGACTATCGTGAATATCTTACAATATATGGGGGAGAAAGGTTTAGATGATGAATCTCTTGTCGACAGGATCATTGATATTATGCCCAATGAGTGGGAATCAAAGAGAACTGTTATTGATGAGAACGGGAAGGTTACTCAAATTTCCTTAGATGAACTTTTTGGAACTCTTCTCCAACATGAAACAAGGATTAAGAGAGATACTAAAAACATCAAAAAGAAGAATGGGAATGGTATCGTTGCTTTTACCACAACATCAAATCACATGAAAGCTAAGACTCCTAAGAGAGTAACTAGATCCAAATCTAAGAAGGTTGTTTTCCAATCTGAATCTAGTGAGAGTGAAGTCTCAGAGAATGAGTTATCTAATATTTCTCGAAGGATGAACAAGATACCTAGACAAAGAAATTTCCAATCCAAGTATAAGAAGAATGAAAGGAAAGATAAGAATGATTCAGAAGTCACATGCTATGAATGTAAGAGAGCTGGACGCATAAGACCTGATTGTCCTTTGCTCAAGAAGAAAGAAATAAAAGAGAGGCATTCTGAAATGAATATAAATAAGTATTACAATTCCAAATATAAGAATGTTCAGAAATCTAATGACACCTGGAGTGCTAGTGGTGGTGACTCTTCAAATGAATCTTCTGATTATGAATCTTTAGGATAGAAGAATCTTGGTCTTATAGCCATATTACCTAATAACAATCATTGTTTTATGGCTAAGGTATATAATGTTGAATCATTGACCAATGTTTTTTTAAATGCTAATGATAGTAAATATTATAACTCTTCGGATTAATAATCCTCTTCTAATGAAGAAAATACTTTACCTACCTATGAAGAAGTTTCTAGGTTTGCTGAACTTCTTGAGATTGAGAATTCAAAACTCAATAAAAAACTTTATAAGGCAAACTCTAGGATTATTATTCTTACTAAGTAAATATAAGATCTTTCTAAAGATCTTGATAATAAAAATGATGATTTTATAAGTATTTCAAAAATTCTTGAGAAAGTAAATTCTGATAAGAGTAAACTTTCTAAAGATCTAGAAAAAGTTATTTCTAAGAAAATTGTTTTTGAGCCTAGATCTAGTTCCAAATCTAATGATTGTGAAAAACTTGGTTATAAAACTCAAGTCCAAAATATTTTCCTTAAAGAAGTGTTTGTAAAACTTTACCTTAAGTAAAGAAAATTTTGATAATATGTATTCACAAATACGACCTTTAAGAAACAAATCCATATTTGGTTATACCCATGAAAAATCAACTTTTAGTAACAATTATTTTGTTCCTAAAATTTCCCCATTTTGTACCAAGTGTCAATGTGGTGGTCACTGGGCAAATAATTTTTCTTTAAACAAAACCCAATCTTTAGGTTTTCATAAGGCTTATTTTTCTAAGAAGATGTGGGTACCCAGAATTTTGTTATCTAAAAATCTCAGATCCAAGAAAGTTTGGATTCCGAAAGTCTAATTCTTTTCTTATTTTCAAGAATATAAAAGAAGTACCAACAGAAATACATGATACATGGATAGGGGATGTTCACGGCATATGACTGGTAACAAAAAAACTATTTTTAAAATATTATCAAGACGAAAGGAGGAAAAGTAAATTTGGGAGGTAATGCTCAGGGATAAATTGTTGGTATAGGTAATACTGTTCTTCTTGGTAAAACTCTGATTTAAAAAGTTTTATTTGTTAAGGGTCTTAAGTACAACCTCATTAGCATAATTCAATTATGTGATCAAGGTTACCTTGTGAATTTTAGGAATGATAAATTCTTAGTACACAATTCCAAGGAAGAGTTTATTTTCTCTGCCAATAGGTAAGAGAATGTTTACACATTAAACTTAGAAGATCTTAGGAGCCAAGACTTACCTTGTCTAAGTTCAATGGAAGATCATTCATGGTTATGTAATAGAATACTAGGTCACTGTAACCTTATAAACTTATGTAAAATATCTAAGAAGAAACTAGTTAAGGATCTACCGGAGCTTCGATTTGATTCTTTTAAAGTTTTTTATCCTTGTCAATATGGAAAGAAACATAAATATAGTTTTAAATTAATCTGTGAAGTCTCAACAACTAATGCATTACAGTTGATGCACATGGATCTTTTTGGTCCAACAAAAACTGGAAGCATTGGGGGCAAGTATTATGTATTTGTCTTAGTTTATGATTACACTAGATTTACATCTGTCTATTTTCTAGCAAAGAAGTCTGAAGCTTTTTCTTATTTCAAAAGTTTTAGAGCCCAAGTTAAAAATGAGAAAAACCTTCCATTGAAAACTATTCATAGTGATCATGGAGGAGAATTTCAAAATTTTGATTTTGAAAATTTTTGTAGTAGAAAAGGTATTACTGACAACTTTTCAGCACCTAGAACTCCTCAACAAATTGGTGTAGTTGAAAGAAAAATAGAATTAATCAAGAGATAACTAGAACCATGTTGAGTGAATATTCTATAGCTAGACATTTCTGGGCTGAAGCTATAATAACTGCTTGTTATACTATAAATCGATTATTGATTAGACCCTTTCTTTATAAAACTCCTTATGAGTTATGGGCTGGTAGAAAACCTAGACTTTCCTACTTCAAGGTTTTTGGATTCAAAGTATTCATTCTAAATACTAAAGATATCTTACACAAATTTGCACCAAAATATGATGAAGGAATTTTCTTAGGCTACTCCATAACTTCTAAGGCTTATAGAGTTTTCAACAAAAACATTTGTACTGTTGAAGAAACAGTGCATGTAAAATTCGATGAATATGATCCTTTTGTTTTTAAATCATCCCAACCTATATCCTCAGATGTGTTTTCAAAAACTGATTATCAACCTTTGTTAGAAGATCCTTCTGATAAGGAAAATGTTCAAGAAAATATTCTTGAAACATTTACCCTAGAAGACTTTCTACCCTATGTTGACGAACAGGTTTTACAAAACCCAAGTCAGGTGTTTCTAAATAATAATCCCAGTGATAGTATCATTGGTGATGTCAATCAACCTGTAAGGACTAGAATTTCATTAAGAAATGAAGTAGAACATCCAGTATTACTTTCCCAATTGGAACCAAAAAGCACTGATGAAGCTTTAGGTGATGATGATTGGATAAAATCCATGCAAGATGAACTAAATTATCTTGAAAGGAATAAAGTCTGGACCTTGATTGAAAGACCTAAGGAAACTTCTGTAATTGGAGTAAAATGGTTATTCATAAATAATTATGATGAAAATGGAGTCGTTGTTAGAAATAAAGATAGACTAGTTGCTAAAGGCTATAATCAGTAAGAGGGAATAGATTATAAAGAAACCTATACTCCAGTAGGTATACTTGAATCTATTCATATTTTACTTTCCTTTGCAGCATTCTTTAATTTTAATCTTTTTCAAATGGATGTGAAATTGGATTTTCTTAACGGTTATATTCAAGAGGAATTTTTTGTTGAAAAACCACCTGGCTTTGAAGACACAAAATATCTTGATCATGTTTTTAGACTTACCAAAGCTTTGTATGGTCTTAAAAAATCCCCATGAGCTTGGTATGATAGACTTATAGGATTTTTGCTTCAAAATAACTATGTTAAGGGAAATGCAGATCCAACCCTTTTTATAAATAAATACAAGAAAAATGTTTTGATTGTTCAAATATATGTTGATGACATCATATTTCATTCAACTCAGCAATATCTAACTGATTCCTTTGCAAGTCCAATGAAATCTGAGTTTGAAATGAGTATGATGGGTGAGTTAACATTTTTCCTTGGTTTTCGAATTTCTCAGAAACCAGAAGGAAACTATATATCTCAACATAAGTATATTAAATATCTTCTTAAAAAATATGGATTTGACAACACTAAAAGTATTAGTACTCCCATTGGTACCTCAAACACACTTGATCGTGATGATGTTGGGAAACCAGTAGATCAAACATCTTTCAGAGGTATGAAAGGAAGCCTACTATACATGACAACTAGTCATCCAGACTTAATATTTTCAGTGTGCTTATGTACCGGATATCAATCCAATCCTAAGGAATCTCATTTAAAGGCGGTGAAAATAATTTTTCTCTACTTAAATGGAACCATGGATATAGGATTACTTTATACTTCTGGAAATGATTTTATCTTAAAAAGATTTTCAGATTATGACTTAGGTGGATGTAAAATGGATAGAAAAATTACATCTAGAACTTGTCATTTCTTAGGAGATTCATTAGTTTGTTGGTCCTGTAAGAAGCAACACTCAGTAGAACTCTCAACTTCTGAAGCTAAATATGTAGCAGCTAGAAGTTGTTGTGCTCAAGTGTTGTGGATGCAACACACACTCACAGACTATGTCTTGAGTTTTACTAAGACTCAAATTTTGTGTGATAACACAACTGCCATTTCCCTTAGTAAAAATAACGCACATCACTCTCGTGAAAAACTCATAGATATTAGGCATCACTTTATTAGGGATCACACACTAAAAGGAGATATTATTCTTCAATTTATCAGAACGCAAGATCAACTTGCTGACATTTTCACAAAATCTTTACCTTCTGATAGATTTGAATACATTAAACAGAAGTTAGGAATGATAATTGTGAGGTAATCCTTCTTCATTAACATCTTGTTGAACAATTCTCCTTACAGTAATAAACTTCTTTTCATAGGGGGAGTACATTTTCTTGTTAGAATAATAAAAAAATTTCATAGTCAGTTTTTCAAGATTTTGTAATAAAAAATTTTCATAGTTAGTTTTTCAAGCTTTCATAAAAAAAAATTTCATTGTCAGTTTTTCAATCTTTTGTAATCAAAAATTTTCATTGTCAGTTTTTCAAGATTTTGTAATAAAAAATTTTCGTAGTAAGTTTTTCAAGATTTTGTAATCAAAAATTTTCGTAGTTAGTTTTTCAAAATTTTGTAATCAAAATTTTCTTAGTCATTTTGTTTTCTTCTGCAACCAAAATTTTTCTGTAATGAGTTCCTAAAATTTTCATATTGAGTCTTTCAAAATTTTCGTATTGAAATTTTCGTAATAAAAATTTTGTACTGGAAATTTTCATAGTGAAGTTTTCGGAATTGAAATTTTCGTAATGGAAGTTTTTGAACTGAATTTTCTGTAATGGAATTCTTCAGACCTTAAATTTTCGTAATAAAAATTTTCGAGACTGGAACTTTCGTAATGAGAATTTTCGTATTCAGAATTTTCGTAATGGAATTTTTCGTACTCATACTATTCCTACTGAAATTTTTCGTACTCATGCTTTTTGTACTAGAGTTTTGGTACTCAAAGTCTTTTCAACTTTAACTTATTTGTAGTTAGTTTTTCGTAGTCAAATTTTTTTTCAAGAAGAATATCACCTATTATGAATAGACTTCCTGGCCAATCCGAAAGGTATGATTTACTTCGGTTTTTGTAGTCATATTTTTCTTGCTGGTATTTTCCTATGAGTTTTAAAATTTCTTAGATTCTAATTTTCTTTAATAAGATTGTTTTTCTTAAAACCTCAAAAGATCAGATTCAATATTTCCTTACGGGTATGTTTTCAACCGTCAGATCAGATCAGATAGTTTTTCAACTTTTTGATGGTTTTTAGAAGATCAAATGTCACATCCATCGCCTATATAAAGGAAACCCCCGATGTTTGTCCCACATCGATCTTCAAGCTCTCGCATTTTGAAGTTCTGCCTCCCTTCTTAAAGCTCGTTCCAAATATTCCAGATCTCTTCTTTCTGAATGTTTGCTGAAGCTACTTCTCAGGATATGTCAACTATGAAGCCAATCTAAAAATGGTTAGTTGACAACGATAGGTTAGTACATCTGAGTTTCTAAAATTATGATTCTCTTATATCTAAGAACGTCAAGCTCAATGGTTGGGAGGATGTTTGCTTATCAAAGCCAGCGAATCAGGATCCAGTTTATACAGATTTTCTTGTTGATTTTTACGAGTCTGTTTCCTTCCTTAAGGAATATGGTAGAGAGAATTTTTTGTTCAAGTCTTATGGGAAGACTTATATGCTTTCTTTCACCAAGGCTGCAAGCTTGGTGGGTCTATCTTATGAAGGTGAAGCTGAGTTTTGTTCACATAAGCTTCCAGATGAGCAAGGAAGTTTCAACAAAGTGAAGGCATTGAAATTCCTTAGACTTAAAGATGCCAAGACTGCTAAGATTTCTCATCTTTCTTCGAATAATCGGATTATACAACTCTGGGTACAAGGCTTTTTAGTACCGATAATGGGTGATAAGGATAATCTCAAGAAGAGTGATATATGCTTCTTAGATTTTTTGGTAAATCTAATAAAGTTGAATTTGATGAGGCATGTTTTGATTATAGTTAAGATTATTAAAGAAGGGAATCTAAAAGCTCAGATCATAATGTATCCATCCTTTCTTTCTAAGATTATTATCAGATGTATTGATTCGTTTAAAGTTTCTTTCACTTCCAAGAAAAGAAATTGCAAGGTAATGTTGGTTAGTGATGATACATTAAAGAGGATAAAGATGGGCTTTTCTGTTGAATCCAAAGAATTCTACCCTTTACCAGAGGAAGAGGCTGAGGCAGCTCAGAAAGATCAATAAACTCCAGAACCATCTAAAAAGGAAGGGAAGAAGAGAAATTTAAAAGAAGTGGTGGTTGAAGACAAGACTCAGAAAGCTAAGGAAACTCAATCTGCACCACCCAATCCAAAGAAACAAAAATCCTACCCAGATGAAGTGGCTGTTAAGTGGAGGGAAGATAAGGAGAATAGAAAATAAGGGGACCCTCAATTCGGATTAGATCCTGCTAAGGCTAAGTCATTAAAAGAGAAAGCTTCTGATGAGTTGGAAAGACAGTAAAAAAAAGAAATTGAAGAAGAATATGTCAGAGGAAGAGATTGTTCAATCTATTTTGAAAGCAACAGATATGGCTTCTGAGAAGATTTTGGTTCCGGAAACTTTCTTTACTGAACCATTACCAGATACACCTGGGAAGAACTACTTCACTTAGGAAAATCCTAAAGAGAAAAAATTTGTTGAAAGAGAATAAGAATAAGTTGTTGATAGAATAGAAGAAAAAGTAGTAGAGGAATAAGAAGTAGTATAAGAAGGAAGTTCTGATCTAGATAAACTAATTAAACAAGTTGAGGATTATCAATAAAAGGCTGAATCTGCAAAAAATGTCACTCTGGGAAAGGGAGTTGAGAAAGAAGTTAACAAAGATGATGATAAGGAAGAGGAAGAGAAAGAGTATGAATTGTCTGATGAAGAGACCTATGAGAAGAATTTTCTTGAGGAAGGAGAAGAAAAGGAGAAAATAGATGAAGAAAAGATTTTTCAACTATCAGAGAGTGAGGAAGAATCTCTAGATGATCAACCCATTCCGAAAACTGATAAAGGTAAGAAAGTGCTCATGGATACACCAACAAAAGATATCATCAGGAAGAAAGAAGTTGGTGGTTCTTCTAGAAGAAATCTAGTGGAGGTTGAAGAAGAGAATTCACCTCATAAGGTATCAGATTTGGAGTCATCAGCTTTGGGTCATGATTTTGTTGTTGAGTCACTGAAGAAATTGGTGGACACCATTCTGATTTTTCCCACTATAGACTCAAGGTTCCAAATTATTCAACATAGTCTAAATCAGAAATTGGAATCCTAATCCATGGTGATGGATAAGTGTGTGAAAATTGAAGCTGGCCATAGAAATTTTGTCACCAATTATGATGTTCATAGAAAATCTTGCAGCAAAATCACCCTTTGGTCAAAGAAGGTGGATGATGACTTGGTTGAGTTTGATAATTTTCAAAATGAGGTAAAAGATGCTTTTGATACTGAGGATGCAAAGATAAAGAATCTTTAAGAGAATCTAATCCTTGAGAAAAACTATCGGAATCAACAAGTGAAGGACTTGAATGATAAGTTTAACTCTCTTGCTCAAAATTTTAAAAGGGATAGAGATCTCTGGATTGAGCTCTAAGAAAAGCTCGTAAAGAAAGATGAGTTAGTGAAGATGAAGGAAGAGGCAATGAAGGCTCAGGTAGAGGTGCTGAAAGCTCAACAAGAAAGGATCAAGGCTTTGGAGAAGCAAGCTGAGGAGGATCAGAAAGATTTGAAGAAGCTGAAAACTCTCTTGAAAAAGTTAATTCCAAGGGAGAAGGAAGACAAATGAACTCAATCTAATCTTTTGTTACATTTGATTTTCCATGTAAAAAATTCTTTCAACACTAAGGAAATCTTTGGTTGTTTGTATCTGGTGTTATTTTGTACTAATGTTTCAGGTACTTTATTTTTTTTTCATTCCCACAATTCTTTTTGAAAATCACAAAGGGGGAAAATGAAAAAGAACTACTCCTAAGGGGGACAAGGAAAATTTCTAAACTAAGAAGAACTATCCTTAATTAAGGGGGAGTTCTCATTACGATTCCTTCATTCTAATGAAAATTCCATTCTAAAAATTCAGAATACAATCCTTAGAGTTCGAAAGCCTAAGGGGGGGTTAGTTGTATTCACTATCATCTATGAACCAAGGTAGATAAGTTTTAATTTCAAAGTCTAAATAAATTTTTCCAAATTCTTTTATATTATTTTTCATAAGGTTGTTTGTGCTTTCCAAAAAGGGGGAGATTTTTAAGTCAATAAGTTTTTCCTTATGAATTTTTCCATTCCTTCTTGTTTTGAAAATCACAAACACCATATACTTAAGAAAATATACATTTTACTTATATAAGGAAAATTTCCTTCTAAAAGGAATTTACCCCTACCATGTTTTCATTATTCATATCAATATGTTTTTTATGTATAAAAAATTGATTCATATCAAAAACCTCGGAATCATATAATACTTAGATATGAAGCATTTTGTTTTAGGATCTGAATTCTGGATAAGAACTGTAATGAAGTTTCACTCCGAATTCTGGATATGAACTGTAATGAAGTTCCACTACGAATTCTAAATATGAACTGTAATGAAGTTCCACTCTAAATTCTGGATATGAATTGTAATGAAGTTCCACTCCGAATTCTGAATATGAACTGTAATGAAGTTCCACTGCGAATTCTGGATATGAACTATAATGAAGTTCCACTTCGAATTCTGGATATGAACTCTAATGAAGTTCCACTCTGAATTCTGGATACGAACTCTCATGAAGTTCTATTCCAAATTATGGATATGAACTCTCATGTAGTTCGATTCCGAATTTTGATTACGAACTTATCTAAGTTATTACTCCGAGTTCTCTGAATTCAGACTCCGAACTCTTATGAGTTCTGACTCCGAATTCCTATAAAATCTGACTCCGAACTTTGTAAGTTCTGGTTCCAAATTCTAGTGAAACCAGACTCTGAATTTCCATAGAAATTCAGACTCCGTATTTCTACAGAATTCAGGTTCCAAATTCATACAAAACAGAATATGAATATATTTTTATTATAGACTCTGAATTCCATTTTGGTCAGACTCTGAACTATTATTTTCTTACGTTCCGAACTTCAGTATTGCTTATTCTTACACTCGTTTCATTATAAAATTATTTTGTGCCTTTAGTTACACAAGTTTTTTATAAAACGATCTCGTCCATTCTATTTCTAACTAACCATTGTTTGAGTGACGCGTCTACAAGTCCCTTCGAAATTCAAGGAAAAATATGACCATTGGAGGAGGGAGCTGACTATTAGAGCTCCGCCTATAAATAGGAGCTCATTTGAAAAGAAGCCACAACTATGACATTGATCTTCAACTAAGTTCTGTTGAACTGATTTCTAGAGAGAGAGGCTTTTACTAACTCTCAAAGCTTCATGCAGAAATTTTGAACAGCTTGTTAAAACTTTTCCTTGTGAATACTTGCTTCGTGTGACTCCGAATGTTGGTGATTACATTCGAGGGCTTCCGGGGATAGGAAGACAGAGGTGCTGACTACCTTGAATTTCGAGGGCTTCCTTGCGGAGGAAGACAGAGGTTCTAACTACCTTGAAGTTGAGGGCTTGTGGGGATAACAAGAAAGAGACTCTGATCTTCGTATCGAGGGCTTACCCGGGTGTGGGTAAGACAGACTTTCTTTAAAGTTTAAATCAAGGGACCTTTATCCAAGGTTGTTGGATACCCTTCTTTTTTAGTTAAAATATTTATATCTTGTTACTTGTTTTTGTTACATGTTTTTCCGCTGCATTTTGTATTGTAAGGAAAGTATAACCTTATTATATTTCCTTACACTTGTACTTTGATTAATTTATATTCTATATACTTTAATTTAGAATCTCATATTGTAAACTTTGGTTAAGTTTCAATTTCTGGATCCATATTTCTGGAACCAGTTTTCGGAATCACGTTCCAGATTTAAGTAAGTGTACAGAATTAGAAGTTTGTAACTTCATACTTTGACCCAATCTTTTAATTGGTGTTAGTAGTGTTGTGAATTTTCTTAGTTTAACTTTGTTAAACTTAGATCATTCCTTATTTAAGTAAATTTTTTAAAGTGTACAATTCACCCCCCCCCCCCTCTTGTATGTTGACCATCTAGATCTTTATTTAAATCCTACATTTTGGAGAAATAAAAATTCTCAGATACGAAACCTATGATCTCAAACAAGTGCTAAGGGGAAAATATTCCCATTTATTTTAAGGATAAACTAAAATTTCAAGGATGAAATTTTTTAATGGGGGAGTATGTAACATCCTAAAATTTTATTCTATCATAAAATAAACTATATATCACAATGTATATTTTATTATATTTTGTATTATAAGTGAATAAAAATACAAAAAAAATTAATTACACATAATGAAATATTATTTACTAAAACAGATAGGAATAGTATAAGGAGATAAACAATAAAGAATAATGCATAGACTAATATAAATCCTAAAGGCTCGAATTCTCCCATGACCATCACTCCTATTAAAAATTATGTTTTAGAAAAGAGAATCATAAGGAATATGGAAGAAATTGTCAAGGGAAGTATAGAAAAATTGTAAGTGATTTAGGGTAAGATAATGTATGAGAATTGTCCTATTTATATAGGGTGAAAAGGGTTATATGGTCATTAGGAACTAACAGATACGTAACCTTTTCAATGTGAATGATTATGACTATCGGTCATTATGACCATCAGTCATTATGACTATCGGTCATTATGACCATCAGTCATTATAACCATTGGTAAAATAGCCATTATAAAGTAACCATTAGAGTTATTGTATACTTAGAGTAAGGAGTAATGATAATTGACACAAAAGGTAGGAAAAATTGACTCAAACAGTGGGATTATTCCTTATGAATCCTAATAATCAGATCTTATAAGATATTTAGCATTATTAGGGTTCTCTATTGACTAAGCTTATATGGGGCTTTAATAAGTGAAACTTAGGTGAAATCGACTACATGAGAAGATCATGTTATTGGAGATCACCACCAGATCAATGTTAATTTAACCACCCCATTAAAGTACCCCCATTACACAACTTATCCTTAAGAATAATGCTGGTGTGATAAGAGGTCATGTATATAGACATTAACGATTATTAAGTTGTAAATGATTTTATAAATAAAATATTCATTACACAAATCGTGTATTCCAATTTAATCTATCACCCTTATATAAAATATAAAATGCACATTATTTGAGGATTTATATGATAAAATATATTTTTGATACAAAGAAAACATAATTGTATTCATTAAATATTTTTATGTTATAATTTCATTAAAATACATTTTTAAGATAAATTTATAAATTATAAATAAAATTTTATATTCATAAAAAATTTAAATAGTAATATTTATTTATAAAAAAAATAATAAAATAAATTTATATTATCATATATAGTTTTTTAAGGGTTTAAAAATTAATTATGTTATAAAAATAAATATTCTCCAATAAATAACAATTTTATTTTAATATTAAATTTCTTAAATGTTGAAAATTAGTTTTAGAAAATAAATATTGTTTTTTAAATCATCACATAGAAATTATCCAATGGTGGTTTTTTAATACTTTTCTCACAGAATCTAATTTTAAGGTAAAATATAAATTACAGTTTGTGTATACAGTAAGTAATATGGAAGTATAAGGATATAAAATAGAATAATAAGTAATATTAATGTTTTTATGGCCAAAAAATGGTTTTTCTCATTAAAATAATTTATTAATAAGTAATATTTTTTTTCAAACCTATAAAGAATCATCAAAAAGCTAAATAAAATTTTTTAGATTTCAATAAAATATTACTTTAAATGGTTTGACTTTAGTTATTTAAAATACTAAAAACCAATCCATATGTGTCAAATTATATGGGCTAAAATAGTGTTAAGGCCAATGCTTTTACATTTTATAAACAGATATGTTGATATAATGTCTTTAGAAATTAATAAACAACCCTGCACAACATGTATATATAAATATCCACCCATTCTTCAATTCATAATCCATATAAATATATTAAGAATGAAATTCCTTAATTTCCCCTCTTAGGAATCTCTATATGGATTCTATAAGGTCATTAGGATCTCTCATCAGACATTAAGAAGCTACGTTGCAAGTAAGGGTTTTATTGATTTTTCAAATGCTCCATTCAAGTACTTCCTTTGTAATAAGACTTTTGATTTTAAATTTTTTACGTTTTCATGTTCTTATAATAATTTGTTTACTAAACAATTAATGACTTATTTATAAGATACTACTAGTTTATCTTGTTAATCCCATTTCATAACCTATTATGTATACCAATTATGCTTTAGAAATTATTCTTTCATTTTAAATTCCAAACTCAAATATTGTGAATAATCAACATTACTTTCATTCAAGGGTATTCATATAGATATTTCTAAACCTATTCAATTTGGGACTTCTATATACGAATCTTGCATTCCATACTCATGGATTAAAATTATAAAATACATTCATATGATATATATTCTATGTATCATGCATAGTGATAACATATAAAGGGTACGCTCTAATAGTACTCTATTTTAGTAAAGAATTATTCACTATATGTAAGAACCCAGACCTTCTTTTCAGGAATTTCTTTCTTTTATGGTTGTTTTTGGGAAAAAAGGAGGAGTTTCTCAAAATTTCAAGAGTACACACCGTGTACTTTGGAGTACATGTTATGTACCCGGTTGTCACGGGTGACCATGTACTGGCCATGTAACGGTCGAGTACATGGTTGTGTGGGGTGACCTGGACACCACCTAAAGTGGGGGTTGTTTAAGGAAAGTACATTCCATGTACTTTTAAAAGACATGTCGTGTAATTTTCTTTTTAATTGATTAAATGGACTGGGGTCATGTCTAATCGGCCAAACCATCTTCTTCTCTACTCGTCTCATCCAGGAGCGTCCGTAGCCAGCAATTCATCTCTGATCCCCTGACTCGCCATCCGTTATCTAAATTGATGGCTGACGATAGTGTTGGAATCGCCATGGTAAGCTCTTCCTTCTTCTAGAGTCTCGTTTTCTGATTTCTTCTCTTTCACAAGATATCCTCGGTTGAAATTTTTTAGATTTTTTCTATATCTTTAGAATTATAGGGTGATTCAAGTCCTAAGGTTCACATATATTGTCCGTACAATGTCGTGGTAGGTGGTTTGGGCCTTTCTGTAGTTAGTCTTTGAGTTATATGTGCAAAATTTCCCAATACCCTTGTTCGGGGTATTGCGTGTTTAGGAATTTTAACCGTGTCAATGCCTTTTATGCCTTGTATGTTTGAATAGAGGTTGTTGATTGTGAATTTGGCTAATTGTAATGCTATGGATGTGTTTTCTCATGCTTGTTTTGATTTTGATAGATTGGTCTAGCTTTTCTAGTTAGGCTATTTTGTTTCCATTCATAGTGTTGTTAGGATGGAGTGATTATTTATCTGATATGTTTTGTTATTCCTTGTAGCTAATTATCCAAGTAGTACATTGAAGTTTACATTGGCAGTTGATTGTTGTTTGTGCATGATTGATTTACACGGGGCTACGGGAACCTAGTGTAGTGAGACCATAGGAAAAATTGGCATTGAGGGATTTCCCAGAGTGTTTATTATAATTATCAAGATGCAAGACCATAGGGGGGATAGACATTGAGTGATCCCTCAGAGTTTATATAGATACATTATGAGACCACAGGAGGAATTGACATTGAGTGTTTCCTCATAGTGTCTGTAGTTTACTGTTAAAAGTCTATAGGGGGGATTGATGGTGAGTTCTTCCTAAGAGAGACTTTGATTACATAAGATTATAAGGGGAATTGATGGTGAGTTCTTCCTTAGGGAGTCTTTGATTACACAAGACTATAAGGGGTATTGATGGTGAGTGCTTCCTCAGAGAGCCTTCATTATATTCTTTTTTTATAATTTTAACCAGAGGGGTTAGGTTGTGGGAACTACCCAGAGGGTTACTTGAGATTATTGGCTGAACCAGAGGGGATAGGCTGTGAGAACTTTCCCAGAGGGTTTCTTGTTTTTTTAATTGGCTAGTTAATTTGTTAAATGTAAATAATTTATTTGAACTATAGGACTCTTAACTTTTGATTACTTCCTGGTTTATTGCTAAATTTTTCTTATTACCTACCATATATATTCACTGACTGTTAGGCACAGATATTTGGGTGGTTTCCTACTAGGATTTGTCTCACACCCTATTTGGGTCATGATTTTGGTCCCAAATAGATTATATTGTTGCAGGTCTATGTAAGGGAAACCATCCTTCTACTTCAGATACATGACTGCTTGGAGCTGGAGAGCATGGGACCAAGATGAGGCTTGCGATGCTGCAGGATTTTATTTTTTTTCTTTGTACTTTGGTTTAGTATGGTATTCCAGTATTGTGAATTGTTTGTATTTTATCCTAGACATATATATCATGAATCATTTATATATATATGTTCTCCAGTGGTTTATTACTTCTACTCTTCCGATTTTTACTATTGTATGGTATTATTACTGCTTCCGCTGTTATTATCTATTTACTTCTGTTGCTTTACTCTACCAATGAGGGCATAGTTTCCCCGCCATCACACCCAAGGCCCTCACTTCTAGTCAGCAACCTCTGGAATTTAGAGAAATGTTCTTAAGGCCATGTGACCAACCGGGTACAAGGAACCTCTGGGTGGCACCCAGAACCGGGATGTTAAAAAGTGGTATTAGACGAATTATTTTCTTCTTGACTTACTATTTGGAGCCTATAGTCAAGGATAGTACAGAATAGGAAGTCGGTAATAAGCTGTTCTTAGGAGTAGCTAAACCCTGTTTATGGAAAATCCAATTTACCTCATATAAAGTGATTTTTCTGGTTTTTCAATTACAGTTGATTTGGTTTCGCCATTGGGTGACTCACATGTTTTGTGTTATTATCATTGATATCATTGAGGTTCTATTTCTATTGCAACCCGATGAGATGAGGGCATGCCATCTTAGGCATCATATAGGATCTTGTTAGAGATCACATGTCATGCATTATTTCCATGACATTTAGGGTGAATTACTAATTTCATGTTGTTGTGATATATGTTGTGCAAGGTATGTATGTTGTTGTGATAGTTTCCTTGATAGAATACCGACTATTTGATAGGGTATTGATTGTGTAAGGTTTCATTTGAATGAATTCCAAAAATTGGTTCATGAGGTGTTATGGGCCCTCATGGATTGGAATTTGGTGGATCATTTCATTGTTATTCCTTGTTTATGACATGTATAAGATTCCAATATTTGATTAGTGGGAAGTATGGACCCTCACAGATCAGAATTTGGTACATTAATGTTCATTTCAGTGTTTTCTCTAGGTTCCAAAGTAGTTTATGAGGCTTATTGTCCAAAAAACCTAGAATACATGGCATTTAATGATAAATACAAACCATGTATCCTTCTATTCGAGAAGGAACTGTTTTCTTAAGTACATGTTGTGTATTGTATGTACACATCGTTTGGTCTCTAACTGTGTCACTGGATGTGTGGGAAGAGACATGGGGTTGTGAAATCTTTGGTGGAACATGTCGTGTACCTGAAGTACGCGTCGTGTGTTTAGACCATGTGTAAAGCTGTGTGACCAACGACATAGGTGGATTATGGTTAATCATTACACGTCGTGTCTGGAACAAACACGTCATGTAGAGTCAGCTGTGTAACCGACAGTGTGACTAACAACATGGGTCGGTGAACTTGTTTCTAGTACACGTCGTGTCTAGCACAAACACGCTGTGTAGTCTTGCTCTAGGAGAACCGTGTGGGTTAGTCGTGTAGAATAACTCATGTAGGGAAAATTATTCAATTACACGCCATGTGTATGGGGTGTTACATGACCAGGGTTGGCAGTAGTACACGTCCATGTGAAGGCCTAAAGGAACATGTTGTGTAGGGGTCATACATGTCGTGTATCCCTATTTTGAAAAAGTTGAATTCTTTCCTTCTCTTGTTCCATTATTACACTTCTAATTTTCAATCCTTGATAATATTTACCTAAGCTGTGTGTTGTACCTTGCGTAGTTAGGCCACCAAGACATCCTCTTGTTCTACGCCAGTTACAGGGTAGTGATCAGACACTGGACACGGCTGATCAGCAACTACCAGTAGATCCTCCAGTTGTGCCAATCTTGGAACTAACTGTTATCCCAGATACAGGTGCTGATGCACATTTCCTAGAGGGATTCATGAGGATTATGAATATCATTCAGGGAGCTCCGCCTCCTTCCCCATCGATGGAAGAATTGACTCAGGTCATTTAGAAGCAGCATCCTCCCACTTTCTCAGGGGATGGAGGACCCCAGGATACAGAGTCATAGCGAGAAGCCATGCTTACAATCTTCTAGAATCTGGAGATTCCTCCAGAGATGATGTTCAATATTGTTATGTATATGCTTCAAGATTACTCTAAAAGATGGTGGGATGTGATCTCATAGGTGGGACCTAGTCAGGGTATGACTTGGGATGTGTTTTCGCATACCTTCTATCACTACTTCTACCCGAAGCCTTTGAGGGCTGACCGAGACCGATAGTTCATGAGTTTGGAGCTGGGTACTCTCTCATTCATGGATTATTCTTCCCACTTCACATATATGTAGAGCTTCACACCCATTCTAGGGGTGATGAGCCTTTCCTAGCAAGGAAGTATGAGGATGGTCTCAGGCATGACATCTGATCTCATGTAAAGATCTTCAGGTTGACTTACATATCTTCTATAGTCAACCAGGCACTAATCATAGAATTCAACCTAAAGGATATTGGAGCTATGGGCTAGGGTGGTTCAGTATCTAGATTTTTTGCTTCTCTAGATGATAGTAGGAAGTGCTACAGGGAGTCTACATGTAGAGATCTGAGTAGGCAGAATGCACCTTCAGGTAGCTACGTGGTATGCTACCAGTGCGGGAAGGTTGGGCATACGAGGCCACATTTCTCGAGAGATCCAGTGGAGTGCTGATCTTGTGGAAAGATGGGAAATCTTCCACACTTTTTTCAGTTCTTCTAACAAGTAGCTGGTGACTAGGGTTCTTCTATGACTTCGGGTTCAAGAGAAGCACCACCAGTTTCTCATTAGTTTGGGAACTGGAGTTCTTCTGGTCGTTCGAGCTGAGGTGGAGGTCACGGTCATGGTATCTAGTTAGTTGGATTTTATAAAAAATAGGTTGGATCATCTCTGTGTGGTCAGGAAGGGTCACAGGGTCACGGTACCGGAAAGACTTTTTTAGTGGAGTAGACCTAGCAGGAGCAGGATCCCATACCCTCTTTTCGATACAGGGTTGTCTCATAGTTTCATATCTGTTGTTGTTTTCAAGAGCCTTAGGCTCTATATCTTTACTTCTTCTGATATATTGATGTTAGATACTCCGTTGGGGACTAGAACAGCTAGTGTATGTCATTTCAAGGAGTTCCCTCTTGATTTCAGTGGTTGTAACTTCTTATGGGACCTATATGTATTATAGATGACAGGCTATGACATCATTCTTGGAATGGACTTGTTAGTTCCCTTATAGATTGTGGTTGATTCCTATCGCTATAGGGTGAGTTTCACGTCACCAAAGGGTGGATCGTTTCTTCATAAGGGTGAATTGGATGTCTAGGAAAGTAGATCTAGACCCGAGCATCATGGGTTAGGAGGAGTTACAACCCATATTTCTAGTCTATATCTAGATGACCAGGGGACTTCGCAGTTGGACTTTCCTTCGGTGGTTGATCATTTTAGGGATGTCTTTCCAGAAGACTTTTCAGGTTTTCCTATGGAGTGAGAGGTGGAATTTTCTATTGCGCTCATTCCAAGAGTTTCACCGGTATCCATTTCTCATTATAGTATGTCTACAACAAAGTTACAGGAGCTCAAGAAGCAGTTAGAGGAGTTGCAGGTAAAGGGTTTCATCTGACCTAGTACTTCTCCTTATGGTTTGCATGTCCTGTTTGCGAAGAAGGCCAACGGTACACTCATTATTTGTGTGGATTATAATAATTTGAACCAGTTTATGGTTAATAACCAATATCCCATATCGAGGATTGATTATCTCTTTGATCACCTTTATGGAGCTCAGGTGTTCTCTAAGATTGACTTGAGATCCGGTTATCATCATTTGCGCATTAGACCATCTGATTTACCTCTTACAGCCTTTCATAGTAGGTATGTTCTATACGAGTATGTGGTTATGCCATTTGGTCTCACGAAGGCATCTTCATTTTCAATAGAAATGATGAACCGAGTGTTCCATCCATACTTGGATTCTTTTGTGGTAGTCTTCATGGACATTATCTTGGTGATCTCCCACACCTGACACAACCATGCCAAACATATTGAGATCATTTTGAGTAAACTAATTGAGAATAATTTATATGCTAATCTCTCAAAATTCCACTTTTGGAGGGACCAAATTCCCTTCTTGGGTCATGTCATCTCAGAGAAAGGGGTGTCAGTAGACCCAAAGAAACTGACAACAGTAGTTTCTTGGGAGAAGACTAAGAACATATTTGAGGTAAAGAGTTTTCTAGGGTTGGATAGATACTATAGAAATTTCATACAAGTCTTTTCATGCTTAGCAGCACCACTGATGGGCCTGACTAACAAGGGTGCAAAGATTTTGTGGACATATTCTTGTGATTCAGCCTTCCAGGAGCTGAAAGGGAGGTTAACTTCAGCACCAATACTAGTTTTTCCTGTGTCAAGAAAGATCTATATGTTTTACTATGATGCATCAGGTATCGGGCTGGGAGCTGTGCTTATATAGTGGGAAGGAGTCGTTGCGTATAGGTCTCGGTAGTTAAGTCCATATGAAAGGAATTACCCAACGCACGATCTCGAGTTAGTTGTGGTTGTTCATGCTTTACGCTGTTGGAGAGATTACCTGTTGGGAGATCATTTTGTGGTTTTCACCAACCTCAAAAGTCTCAAGTATATCTTTACTCAGCATGACCTAAAATTGAGACTACGGAGTTGGGTTGAGTACCTTCAATCCTTTGACTTTGATCTTGCCTAAATTCTTGGGAAAGGCAACACAGTGGTTGATGCGCTGAGAAAATGGACTCAGATATAGGCAGTTTTGGAGGCCAGCAGTGAGTAGAAGCTCATGGCTCTGTTCTTTGAGATGCATTTGGATGTCCATGATAGACAGGGGTATAAATGTTTTTCTTTTGTATCTATTACCTCTAATCTTATTGATCGAGTGTGAATGAGGAAGCTATAAGATTCTGAAGGCCTAATCCTATATGAGAGTGTTTTAGGAGAGGACCATATTCTGGGATGGACGGTAGGTGGGGATGAGATCTTATGTTTTCATGGGCGTGTATGGGTGTAATTAGATGTAAGTGAGGAGCTAATGTAGGACTTTGGTGGAGCATCAGTGACCAGTAAAGAATTTCTAGCAGTTACTCATTCCCGAGTGAAAGTGGAACAATGTCCCAATGGACTTCGTGATATATTTTATGAGGTCTCTTTAAGGAAATGATGCAGTTTGGGTTTTTATAGACAGACTCACGAAGGTTTATCACTTCTTTCCAATCAAGGATACCATCAGTGTTGATAAGCTGGGAAGGTTGTACTTCCGAGAGATTGTATGTTTACATAGAGTTCCACACTATATTGTTTCATACAGGGATGCATGTTTTATTTCTCAAGTCTGGAATGGAATACATGGAGATTTGGGTACACAGGTACTTCTGAGTACGGCTTACCACCCCCAAACGGATGGCCAGTCCAATCATACAATTCAGGTGCTGGAGGACATGCTTCGAGCATGCGTCCTAGATTTTGAAGGTTCTTGGGAGAAGAACATACCTCTGGTGTATTTTTCCTAAAATAATAGTTTTCAAGAAACTATTCAGATGGAACATTATGAGTCTTTTTATGGTAGGCCATTTCGATCACCCCTATATTGGATAGAGGCAGGAGAGGCAGATTTGTTGGGACCTCATCTTGTTCCGGAGACCAGAGAGCAGGTGGAGTTGATTTAGAAGAGGATGGATACTGGAATGTCATGAAATAAGTCTTATGTTGATCGACAGAGAGGACCTCTGGATTTTGAGGTCGGAGATCAGGCTTTCCTGCGTGTCACACTAAGGTTAGGACACCAAAGTATTAGGAGACCAATCAAGATTTTGCCATGATATGTTGGGTTGTTTTGGGTTTCGGAGAGGATCGGGCTGGTTGCCTATCAAATTCAGTTACCTCAAGGGTATTGGGATATGCATGAAATCATCAATATTTCTCAGCTCTAACATTACTTCTCAGACCCGTCTCATGTTTTCCAACCTGAGGAGGTTGAGTTAGAGGTGGACGCCTTATTCGAGGAGCATCCTATCTAAATTTTTTATAGAAGTGAGAAGGTTCTTCATGGTCAGTATGTTCCTATGGTACGAGTGTGATGTCAGCATGGAAGAGTATAGGATGAGACCTGGGATAGGGAGGCTATTTTATGATCACAGTGTTTAGAGATATCTGAGGACACTTCTTCTTCACCACATTGTTAGGTAAATTCGAGGACAAATTTATTTAAGGGGTGAAGTTTTTTAGAACCTGAACCTTATTTTCAGGTATGTCTTTATTTTCTGGTTATTTTGTAGTAAAAGAGGAGGAGTTTTTGGAAATTCCATAACTATAAGCCATGCACATTGGAGTACATGTCGAGTACCCAGTTGTTGCAGGTGACCGTGTACTAGCCATGAAACAGCCGAGTATATGGTCATGTGGGGTGACCTGGAGACCGGCTAAAGTGGGGGCTAGTTAAGGCAAGTACGCGTCGTGTACTTTTAAATAAAACTCCATGTAATTTTCTTTTTAATTGATTAAATGTACTGGGGTCGTGTCTAATCAGCATAACCATCTTCTTCTCCGCTCATCTCTTCCAGGAGTGTCTGTAGCTGATGATTCTTCTCTGATCCCCTGACTCACCATCCGTTCTCCGAATTGACCTTCGTTGATTGTGTTGGAATCACCACGGTAAACTCTTACTTCTTCTAGATCCTTGTTTCCTGATTTATTCTCTTTCACAAGATATCCTTCATTAAAAAAAAATTAGTGTTTTTGTATATCTATGGTGTTCTAGGGTGATTTAAGGTCGTAGGTTCACATATATCATCCATAAAACACCGAATTAGGTGGTTTACACCTTTCTGTAGTTAGTATTTTAGTTATATGTGAACAATTTCCCAATACCCTCATCCGAGGTATTGTGTTTTTAGGGATTTTAACCCTCTTAAGTCATGTTATGCCTTGTATGTTTGAATAGAGATTTTCAATTGTGAATAGGGTTAATTACAATGTTATGGATGTGTTTTCCCATACTTGTTTTGATTTTGACCTTTTGGTATTTCTTTTCATGTGAGGATATTTTGTTTCCATTACTAGTGTTTTTAGGATGGAGTGACTATTTATTAGATATGTTATGTTATTCCTTGTAGCTAATTATATAATTAGTACAATGAGGTTTACTTTGGTTTCTGATTATCGTTTTTGTATGATTTCTTTACATGGGGATGCGATAACCTGGTGTAGTGAGACCATAGGGTAAATTGACGTTGAGGTATTTCCCAGAGTGTCTGTTATAATTATCATTCTACGAGACCATAGGGGGGATTGACGTTGAGTGCTCTCTCAGAGTGTCTATAGATATGTTACGAGACCACAAGAAGAATTTATGTTGAGTGCTTCCTCAGAGTCTCTATAGTTTAATGTTAAAAGACTATAGGAGGAATTGGTGGTGAGTGATTCCTTTGAGAGTATTAGATTAAACAAGATTATAGGTGGAATTAATGGTGAGTTCTTCCTCATATATTATTTGATTACACAACAATATAGGGGGTTAATGGTGAGTTTTTCCTCATAGAGTCTTTGTTATATTATTTTTTTTTTATTTGAACCATAGGGGATAGGATGTGAGAACTACCCAAAGGGTTACTTGAGATTGTAGGTTGAACCAGAGGGGATAGGCTATGAGAACATTCCCAAAGGGTTTGTTTTATTATTAATTCGTTGGTTGTTTCATTAAATGTAAATGATTTAATTGCGTAATAGGATTTTTTTACTTTTGAGTTCTTCATAGTTTATTGCTTCATTTTTCTTATTGCCTACCATATATATTCACTGACCATTACACATAGATCTTTGATTGGTTTCCTACTGGGATTTGTCTCACACCCTGTTTGGGTCATGCTTTTGGGCCCAAACAGATTATATTGTTGAAGGTCTTGATAAGGTCAAGCTCCCTTCTACTTCAGGTACTTGACTTCTTGTAGCAGGAGATCATGGGACCAAGTTGTGGCTTGCGATACTGCAGGAGGTTATTTGTTTTCTTTGTACCTTAGTTTAGTACTGTATTCCATCATTGTGACTTGTTTGGATATTTTCCAAGGCATATGTATCATGCATCATTTATATATATGTGTGTGTGTGTGTGTGTTTGCTCTAGTTGTTTATTACTTCCAGTCTTCCACTATATATTGTTGTATGGTATTATTGCTACTTTATCTATTGTTATATGTTTACTTCCACTACTTTACTCTTCCAATGAGGGCATAGTTTCCCCACTATCACACCCAAGTCCCTCACTACTGGTTGGTATCCTATGGATTTTGGGGAAATGTGCATGAGGCCATTTGACCAACCGGGTACGGGGCACCTCTGGGTGGCACTCGGAACTAGGACGTTACACTATAGATGAAATTTTTGTGATACATTTGAAAAAATTCTTTGTAATTTTTCATGATAGCTTGGTGAAAACCTTTTTAATGTGTTTTATGACACTTGAAGATGAAACTTGGTGATATGATTATAAATTTATCATTTTAATGTTGTAGCCACATCTCTATGATATGTCTTATATACCCAAGATTATGATCATATGTTATGCCTCATTTTTTATCTATGATTATCACTTAATGTCAATTTTCATTTGTTTATATCCTCAAATGAGAAGTATACTCACCCTTTTTTATGTATATCCCAAAGAAACCAATTATATTAAGTTAACCTACGATGGAATAATAATATATCCTTTCAAGAGAATTGGATAAATTTAATTTTTTTTCTTTGTGATCTATATACTTTATCTATTATGTACCTAATTTCCATGAAATTAAACCTCAAAATATCTTGATAAAGTTATCAATTCATTTTTTTATTAAGGAAATATATTAAATATATTGTATAGATATATGGGACGTCATATTTATTATGAATTTCTTAAGTATAAGCTAATAAAAAGGTGGTTGGGTATATTTCTAATCATGTAATCAATTAGAGATCAACCAATATGGGATTTATCCACTCATTTTATGAGAAATTACATTTAGTCACTTGATTTAATTAGATTAAGGAAATTTTTTTACATGATTAGTTGAGTGACATTTAATGTACTTAGCTACCTGGTTGATAGAAAAGTGATGTATTCATTAACCTGGTCAATATATTTCATATAATAATGATTTTATAAGAAGGAATATACAAGATTGACATGTTATATATGTAATGGTCACATTATGAAATGGAAAAATTGGTTATATAGTTATACATATGATGTATATAACACATCTTTTCGTTGACATGTTTATATATAGATATGAGTATATATGATCAATATCCCACCAGACCTCTTTGTAGCTTCCATATAACTAAAAAAAATTATATTGGAAAATATTTAATTAAATATATGAAATCATCATTTAACATTTTTTTTCCAATGAAAGAAAGTTTCAAAGGATCGTATATTAAAGACTTAGAATAAAGATTAAATTTTGGATAAAGTTTTTATTCCAAAATAAAGATACTTTGATAAAATATATCATGTATAATAAATATAGATTTATTAAAAATTTATTAAATAAATATAATAATATATATCATTCCATGTATAATTTACTTATGACAGTTTGTCACTTATTTATTAAAAACTTTTTAATAAAAATCATAGTTCTAGGTGATAACTGTATTATTTTTCATGCATGTTTCGGTTTGGAAGTCTTGATCCTTTTATATTGATCATGGTTCCATCATCTCAAGAAATTTGATCATTATATAACTTTCTTATATTACCATTATATTGTTATTTATATTCATCTAAAATGTATATGGATAGAAAAATAAATTACATTGTTCATGGAAATGGTCAGTAGTATGTACACGTGAATGTTGTTTTCACTTTTTGTAAAATGGATCTAAAGAAAGTAAAATATTAATTCACATTTATATAATTATTATTATATCATTTATATAATATATATTAATTAAATTTATCTTTATTATCATCAATTTAAAATGAAATTGAAAAAACAACTCACATCGCTTCGTGGAGGTTTGTAATCCACATGTACGCATGAGCAACATTACCATTTTTCAATGGTTTGTAAGGTAAGAAGGTAGATATGATATTATCATTATAAAAGAATAATTATTTCATAAATAACACATATAAATTTTAAACCCATCATAATAACCATATATGAAATATGGTAATAGAAAATGAATTGTATTGTTTTGTGGATAAGGTAAGTCGTACATGCACATGAGTGATGCTTTCACTTCCCATTTGATGGAAATATGGTGAAAAAAGTGGTTTCATACACATAATAAAATTTTAGTATATTTTTTATAATTAATTTTTTATATGATTAATAATATAATATATTTATAAAAGGTAATAGAATAATTAAAATGAAATTCATCGGTTAAGGATATTACCTCTTCTTTGAAACAACACCTTTATATCATCTCTTAAGGATCCTAGGGTTAGTATTTTTGGAAATAAACACCTATAAAATGTGTAAATTGAGTTTATAAAGTAATTTTTTAAGATTTTGTTAATATAGAAGTCTCAAAGTAAAGTAAATTAGAGAAATGAGGGGTTACCTTTTATAATTGTGGGCAGGGTCACTTTTGGGATTTTCTAATGATTAAAATATTATAAAGTCATTATCTAAAAAAATGATTCCAATTTGATATGGGTTTGAATATAAGGTAGTGTGTGGTTTATATCCCATAAAATAATAAGATTTGGAGATGTTTTAGTGGTTTTTTAAACATTATATTTTGGTTTAACCCCTTGACCAATGTTAACCTTAACCGTGGTAACGTCTTTTTCCCTCTTAAACGGTTATAATTTAACATAAATGTTTATAATTGGATAATAAATGAACCATGGGATGAAATTTTAAATCATATATTATCCATCATGTCCTCCATCAATATTTTTATCATTCATAAATAATTTAATAAAATATTATTTTTATAAAATATTATTAATGTCAATTTTGACATTATTTATTTAATTTGACTTAAAATACATAACCAAAATTTTTAATAAGAATATATTACTTTAATAGAACACTAATATTTCATAATAATATATAATATTTATGGAACACTATAAATCATTTTATTTATTTAAATTTTAATATTTTTAAAATTATTTATTTTAGTTTTCTATAAATTGAAGAAATATTGTGTCAACGTTGCATAAGCAGTTAAGATAAATATATAATTACTAAAAATTAAAATTAAATTTTCATTAAGAAAATAATTTAGTTATTCTCAAAATATATATTTATATTCATTTATTTATTTATTTGGTTCCTATGTGGACACATAATAGATATTTAAAATTAAGAGAGTGACATTGTATATTTTTCTTTGCTTTAATTATTATATCGGTCATCTTCTAGAAAGGAGTACTTTAAAAAAAATTAATTTCAAGAAAAATATTATAAGGATAAATTTAGCTTCATCCAATATTAATTAACCTAGAAAATTGTTACCTTAACATTTGTTTTATACTAGTTTAACTCGATTTACCCTTTACTAAGGTGATCAATTTTACCACATATACTATTCATAATGCCTTAAAATAAAAGGGACCTATTTACCAAATATAAAAATCTTAATTCCAAATATAGAGTCCATTTTTCTAGATTCAATTTCTATAAGTGGAAGAAATTAATTTTATAATTAACGAAAAAATACAATGAAATCACTTTTTCAAAAAATACATTTTTAAGCATAAAGATAGATTTATTCTTATCTAAAAATTAAAAGAACATCAGATAAATGCCAAAAATTTATTGAGTATATAATATATTAATTTAATTAAAATAATTCACTAATAGTAATAAATTTAATTTATTAATATAAAAATTCAATGTGTGCATAAAAAAGGTTTTTCATAAAAACACCTCCATTATTTTGGAATGGGTTTTTCCTTTATTTGATAACCAATGAATTCATTTTATTCATATGTAAAACATATTTTTTCAAAATTTAGTTATTCTTTTCATACCCATTAATCCATCATCTAGGTAGCTTCCTCAAATTTTTGGTTTTGACGTAAAACTTTTACCGGGTGAGTGGTCTTGTTTCACAGCACTTTCTCTCTATAATCTAGAATCTCCATTGATTGTTCCTAATAAGAGATATCTTTTTCTATGGTTATAAAATCAAAGTTCAATATATTTGAAGGATTATGTATGTACTTCATAATTAGAGATTAATGGAACACATTGTGAACTTGAGAGATATTCGGTAGAATCCTCAAGCGATAAGCTATCATCCCAAAACAATCAATAATTTCAAAGGGATCAATATATCTAGGGGTAAAATGTACTTTATTTACAAATCTCATAACCATAAACCAAGGAGATATTCATAGTAAAACATTTACACCATCTTCTACCTCCAGTTCTCTTCAAATATTGTCATCATAACTTTTCTGTTGACATTGTACTATCCATATGTGTTTTTGAATGGATATAACCTTCTCTATTATTTCAGTAATTAACTCATGTATGAATATGTTTATTTCTATAAATTCATCTCAAAAATTTGGATTTCATCACTTCCTTTAATATTGTGTTTCATATGTATCCATATTAATTCTTGATTGAAAGAAATTTTTGTAAGAGAATTCCACCAATTAAAATCACTGATACCAACCACATTTGATTTAAATTGATTAATCACTCAACATTACCTCTAGGGTTTGAATCGTTCTCTCAGGATGAATATCTTTCCAAGGATGATAATCTATGATGAAACTTATCATTATATCTAGATCTTATTGAATACTTCACAATAACTTAGAGGTAAACCTCAGATCCTGATCAGATATAATAGAATGTGGTACTCTATATAATGTTACCACTTCTTTAATGTATAACATAAAAATTTCATTAAGATTGAAATATTCTATGATGTAAATGTGGTTTGATGACCGTATAAGTTGATCGACTATAACTAAAATATAATTATTCACTCTAGATGTTTTGGGGAGTCTTAAAACAAAATCTAGGGAGATGTTTTACATTTTCCACTCTTATATAGGTACTAGTTGTAACATCCCCTTATATGTATATCTCTCATCCATAAATTGATGACATACCAAGCACAGAGATGGAAATTATATAATATATCTCTTTATTTTCCCTCACAAGAAATTATCTTTCAAATATTTATACATCTACGTAATTCCAAGAAAAATAGAGAATGTAGAACTATGAGCCTTATTCAATATATTCTTCTTCAAATCTAGTATATACGGGACACGTAAATCATACTTGGATCTTATAATTATATTAAAATCGATATTGTATTCTGGAACATTTATCACCTTCTTCGACAACTCTACATATTCCTTTTATTCCTCTTTAATCTTCACATGGTTACATGCTTGACAATTAATTTGAGAAAGATAAGATTTATCCCCTTTCATCAGGATTCCAAGATCTATATTTTTTAAATGCATAAGTATTAGATATCTTTTAATCATCATTATTTCAAAACTAACATGATCTTTAAAACCCAAATCATTATCCATGTTGTTCTAATTATTAGGGTTGTAATGTATTGAGTAGTTATAATCTTTAATAATCTCTAACCATATTATTTTGAACATATTCTACTCTTTATGTTTAAATATATGCTTTAAAATTTTATGATATATATATATATATGTCTAAATTTGAACTATAAAGATAATGCCTCTATATATTCAATGATAAAATTACCATTTCCTGCTCTAAATTATGGGTCAGGTAATTTTTCACATGAACCATCAATTAGAATAAGGCATAAGATATCACCATATCATTATAAATTAGGACATATCTCATACCCTTATTTTATGCATAACTATATATCATGAAACTGTATCCTATATAGGGTAGTGTGAGCATAGGTTCAAAGAACAACATTCTCTTCATCTCTGTAAAATTATCTTACCATTCATCTATCCAAAAGAACTTATCCCCATTTATAGTTAACTTAGTTAGTATATTTTATGGTTTTGAGAAATTATTCACAAAGTTTGGATAAAATAACAAACCAATAAAACTATGGATCTTGGTAATAATGGTGGTATGGATAGGTGTTTAATTACTTCTATATTTGAAGGATCTACTGATATACCCTCACTTGATATTATATGACAAAAAAAATGAAACCTTTCAAAGAAAAAACTAACACTTCTTAAATTTTTCATAAATCTTTTCCTTCCTCGTGGTTTTTATCCTAATTCATAAATTATATTCATACTCATTATTTATCATAAAATATATAAAAATATCATCTATAAATACATCCATAAACTGATTTAGGTAATCCCTAAATAAACTATTCCTTAAATCTATGAAAATAGTGGGAGAATTAGTAATCCCAAATGTAATAATTATATATTAATAGTGTTCATTCCTTATATGAAGTGTTTTATTGGGAATATCCTTTTTTTTAACCCTCAATTGATAATATACAAAATGGAGGTCGATCTTGGAAAATTATTATATCCACATAGTTGATCAAATAAATCATTAATGTGATATAGAGGCTACATATTATTTATTGTGATCCTGTTAAGTTTCTAATAGTCAATGTAGAGTCCCATTGATCCATATTTATTCTTAATAAAAAGAACTTGTACACCCAAAAGTGATGTGTTTGGATGCAAAAAACCCTTTTTGAGATTCTCCAAGAGTTTCTTCTTCAATTCCTATAACTTTATAGAGTTAATTATATATGGAGAATTTGAAATAGGCTTAGAACCAGGTATGTGTTCTATTGAAAACTCAACATCATGATTTCTAGGAATACTAGAAAGCTCTTCAAGAAAGATATTAGAAAATTCCCACATAATGGTCATATCTTCTATTTTTACTTTCTCACCAACCATCTAAGATAAACACCACTTTTCAATATGAATCAAGACTCATACAACAGATTTAGTTGCCATTTGAAGTTCATTTTTATCATCTCACTCATAGAAAATTATAGGTTGGTTTTTAATATCAAATGTGTATTTCTATCCTTTGAAATTAATGTGGGATTTATAAATTAAATCCAATACATGCCTAAGATAACATCAAATTGAACTATATATAGAATAACAATATTTCCCACAAACTTAAACTAGAGAACAATCATATAATTAATATGATACCATCATACCATTAATATTTTTTATTGTTAACTCAACATATAATCTCTGAGTTGGTAACCCAATACCCTTATAAAATTCCTTATATATAAAAATTTCGTATAACCTAGATCAAATAAGACATTATCTATTCTAAAGTGGGTGAAAAGTGTACCTTTCATCACATAATTCTAATAACCCACTCCAATGATCATAATCACTATATATTTCCCTTTATCTAGAATTAATAGGTTATTAATGATGATCATCATAAAAAATATTTGAATATTTTTATTAACTTTCATAATTCACAAACTCCTTGCATTTAAAGAATTGGAGTGTGGGTGGTTCATTATTTGGAGTCTTCTTTTCCTCCATTTCATTAATTTTCCTATTTATCCCCATTCAGCATTCATGAGATTTATGACCTTCCTTTCAATATTTAAACAACCTCCTAGTTCCATTAAATAAACTCCCTTGTTGTTTCTTCCCACATTTCTAGAATTTATATGGATGTAATTTCTTTCCACTATTTTCTTTGTTCATGTTTTCATGAGACTTGATTTTCATTTTCTTATCAAAACCATGGGAATGATGGGAATCTACAATTTATGATTCTAATGTAACAACACATCAAATTAATTATTTACACTTGGTATCTTATAGTTAATTCCTTTTGAATACTTCTTTTAAACCACCAAATAATAGTTGAATTTTTCTTTCATTGATAACGATTAAACTAGAGACATACCTTGAATTCTTTTAAAAATTTCCTCGTATGTACCAACATATTAATCATCCTTTTTCTATATATCTTGATATTCCTTCTCCATATTTGTATATAAAATATGAGGGAAGATATTACGAAAAAATATCCTATTAAAAGCATCATATTCTATAGTGCCAATTTCTTCCACTTGACTCTTGTTCTTAATAAAATCCCACCATTGATCTCATTCACCTTCTAAATGATAAATATCTATGATAACCTTTTCTTACTCTGAGCATTAGAGAACTTGAAAAAAAAATTCAATGGTGTTGATCCATCACTCATCCACTAGTGGATTATAAGACCTAGTAAAATAAGGGGGATGTTTCCTCATAAAAGATTTAATAATATATTGTTCCTTCCTATGATCATTTTGAATATCAACATGATTCATGTCTTACGAATGTTTCGTGTTCATAGCAATAAGATTGTGAATTTTCTCTCCCATAAAAAAAATCTTAGGAGGAAAATCATTTCATTATATGTCACATTCATAATTAACATGATTCCCTTAGGTTCCATCCATTGACTAAAACCAAAAATCATAGTTTGAGAAATAATATGAGTGGGAAACCAAATAATCCTGAAAAATAAATTATATTATGTCTAAATAGTGAAACCTTATTCTTAATATTTGAAAACGTAGGTTTAACTAAGGATATAGATAGTCATTTCAAAAACTTCAGAATGTTATCCTATACTTAGACTTATCCCCATGGTGTTTTCATAAAAAAAATTGAACTCTGATCTCTAATAATTGACTATACCCTACTCTGATACAAACTATTAAGGAATGGTATATTCAAACCTAAATATCATATAATTTTAGATGAATATTGAATATATAATATCACAATCCATTCCAAGACTATGAGGGTTTTGTTTTTTTAGATACTTGATACATAAAAATCTTATTTACATAAATTTTTCATCATCTCTCATAATGTTCTTCCCACTTTGTACCCTTATATACATACACTTATTATTAATTTCTCCATAAACTAGGGAAAATAAATAAAAGAAAGGGTGATCTTAGATCCTCATTGAGTGTAAAATGGTAGTTGTTAATCTATAATCATATTAAAGAATAATATAATCATAATGAAACGATACCATAACTATAATTTAAAAGTTTCATACCCAGTATTTCAAAAAACGATACATATGATTCATGGAGTAAATCATTATCATTTAAAAAAAATTAATCGTAAGAGTGATAAGTCTTCATAAATCAATAAATAAGCATATGTTCATGTCACAAAAGTGTGGAACCATCATAACTGTAGAATCCATTTCATAATTCATAGTTAACCATGGATACCAAAAAATCATAAGGGGTCAGAAATCAACCCCTATTTTCCATAGTGGATAAATCACATCAACTTTTTTACCATAGACAATCAAGAAGATAAACATGATTCCCATAGATTATTAAGAATATTGTATTGTTTCCCATAATTGTATCATGATATATAATACTTTATCTAATGAATTAGAGGGATATATAATTATGGTCACACCCATTATATAATTAAAACCATACATATCTTATCTATAAGATCATAAAATAGTCATTGTATCATCATATCATAAACCATGAAAATAAAATGGGTTTCATAAACATTTCATAATATCATCATAGAATAACCCATGGAAAACAATGGGTTTCATAAACATCTGGATATCGTAATCATAAACCATCCAAAGAAATATTAAGGATTATATCATTGTATCGTATCCCTAGTAAAATATAATTAACATTAAAGGAGGTTATCATAGATGAAAATTCCATTAAAATCATCACTAAAATATTTCCTAATGAAAATACCCTTTTAATTTTGAAACCACTTATTCAAAAATAAAATATTCCTTTCAAACTTTTATAGAAAACAATAAAAATTACCCCATTAAAAAATAAAAAGAAGATTCATTTTAAACCATTTTTAAAATTTTAATCATTTATAAAAATGAATTTAAAAATCTTAAATAAATATTAAAACATTATAAAAAATACTTTGATAAATCATAGATATGGAAGAAATCATTTTTCTAACAAAAGATAGAAATAAAATCAATTTTTCCATAAAAATATTCTTTCAATCTCTTATGTACTTAAAGTGAGGAAAATGAATGGAAAATATGAATAATTCATAAGTAAAAATATGTAAATAAAAATTAATGGAATTTATGAGATAATTATCATGTAGTTTCCTTATTGGAAATTCAAGCATAAACAGTCTCGATTAAAATAGTATTGAAATATAAATCCTTTACCTCAAGTATCGTCTTTCTTTATATGGGTTAAAACATCCTATATAAAAAATTATATTTATTATAAATGTACTATAGATCCATACTGACAACTATTAAACCATTTATTATTTACTAATTACATCTTACCACCTATTTATTAACAACTTCTTATTAAAAATCTCAGTTCATGGTGATAATTGATTCATTTTTCATAAATGTTTTTACTTAACTGACCCAATCCATGTACTTTGATATTAGTTACAAAATATAAATAACATTAAGCATGATATAATTTTCATATATTTTAATTATATATATTTATATTCACATATTAATGATTTAAATAGAAAAATGAATTACATCGTTTATGGAGATGGTAGTCCATACGTATGCATGAAAGCTGTTTTCAATTTTTGGAGTATGTAAGTAAATAAAGAAAAATTAAAATTAAAATTTAAAATTAAATATTATATAATATATATCATATATATTCATTAAATATATACTTATTACCATCCATGTAAAACATAAATGAAAAACAAATCACATCACTTTGTTGAGGTGGTAGTCCACACGTACACACAAACTACATTAACATTTTTCCAAAGATTTAGAAGGTAAGAAAGAAGATATGATATTATAATTATAGAATAATTATTATTTTATAAATATTACATATAATTTTTAAACCCTTCATAATAACCATCTATTAAATATCATTATGAAAAATTAATTGTATCGCTACGTGGAGGTGGTAAGTTATACATACATACAAGTGATACTTTCACATCCAATTAGATATAATAAGTGTGTATAAAGGAATATTAATAACCATAATTACATTTTATTATATTTAGGATAATAAATTTAATATTTTATTAGAATATATGAAATTTACATAAGGTAAAATAAGAATTAAAAATAAAGTGATTGGTTAAGGCGATTACCTCTTCTTTAAAAGAAATTTCTTTAGATTTTCTCTTAATGACACTATGGTTAGTAATTTTGAAATAAAATAACTTAAATAATGTGTATAGATATTTTATTATATACTATTTAGGGTTTTTTGATATATAAGTCTCAAATTGGTGTGAATAAGATAATGGATGTGTGTCCTTTTATAATTTAGGAAAGAGGAACTTTTGGGATTTCTTAAAAGATTAAAATATAATAAAGTCATTATCCTTACAAATTCTTAAAAAGGGTTAGATATTGAAATATAGAGTATTATTTGGTTTAAATACAATCCAAAAATAAAAACTTTCCAGGTTTTTTTTGTGTATTAAACCATATCTTTTGGTTTAACCCCATAGTTAACTTATATTGACCTTAATTTTGGTAATGTCTTCTTCACACTTAATGGATGATAATTTTACTTATAAGTTGATAATTGCCACATAAATGGTGGTTTTATGAAATATTTTACAATATATTATCCACCTTTTCCTCTTTAAATATTTTAATTATTTTTAAATAATTTAATAATATATTATTTTGATAAATTGCCATTAACATAAATATTGACACTATTCATTTAATTTAACTTAAAATATATAAATAAAAATATTTAAATCAAATATAATCCTATAAAAAAATAATATGTCATGATAATCTATTAAATTAGTGTAACATAATAAATTATTCAAATTATATCACTTTTCATATTAATAATATTATTTCTGTTATTTTTCTATTAATTGATGAAATTTTGTGTTAGTGTTTCATAAGAATATAATATGATTATATAATTAATAAAAAGTGGAAACAAATTTACATAATTAAAATAATTTCATTATTCTTAATATATAAATTTATATTAATTTATAACTTTCTTTTGTCCCTATGTGGACACATAAAAGATATTTAAAAGTAAGAGAGTGACATTTTGTATTTTTCTTTTCTTTAAATACTATATAGTTCATTTCCATGGACTTGTGTTCCTTAAACAAATATATTTCTACCCTATGGTAAAAAGGGATTAATTAGACACATCCAATTATAATTAACATGAAAAATGTGACCGTAAAATTTATTTTTATCCTAGTTTAACATGATTTACCCTATATCGAGGTGATAAATTTCACCACAGTTATTGTTCATAATGCCTAAAAATAAAAGGGGCTTATTTACCAAATTTTTACATCTTAATTAAAAATATGGAATTTATTTTTTATTATTTTAACTTCAAAATTTGGAAAAAAAATCTCAAATAAGATTTCAAAACATTATGAAAATTGCTCTTTAGAAGAAAAAAATATATATTTTTTAATCATTAAATTGTCTTTATTATTATACCCAACGTAAACAAAATATTATATTAATTTTTAAAAAATTATTGAGTATATAATATATAAATTTCAGAAAAATAATTCAAAAATAGTGATTAATTTAATTTATTATGAAAAAAAACATTATACTTATAAAAATAGATTTTCAAAAAAAATATCTCTATTATTTTTTAATGATTATTTTTATTTTCATTTAATTGAAAACCAATAATTTCATTTTATATGTATGTAAAAAATAATTTTTTCATAATTTATTTATTCCTATTGACACCTTCCAATCCAATGGATTGGTGATAACTATCACACTAAAAAATAATACTTTAATAGTATATCATGGTTCATTTAAACTTATTGTTTCATATAACACAATATATTAATGAAATAAAATTAATCTAAAGAGAAGTATTTCATAATATATTAGGATGTTAAAGATAATAATAAAAATAATGAAAACATTAATAATTAATTTATTTTGTTTATAAATTTCTCTACATCTATAGTAAAACTCAATAATACACTTGAATAGAGATAAAAGAGAAACAATAAAACTATAGGTGACTATTAATAAATACATATAATGTGATTAATATTGGATTTAGTTCCCTAAAACAAAATTTTATGTACTTTAAGATTACATGTATTCATGGTCTTGAATATTAATAAAATTATTATCACATAAATATTGTTCTTATTCATGATATTGTATGTGATAATGTTTTAAGGGTACCTGTCACAATAAAAGGTAATAGAACATCCATGATATGTTGAGAACCAATAAGTTTTATGATATTATTCTTAAATATATTTTCTATGGATGGATGATATCATTTTATAGGAAACAAATTATACAAGATATTAGGGGTATAAGGATCATAATATATTGAGACTTCTTATGAATTTTTCTATGAAAATCTAAATAAATTAGATTATGAGAAAATGGAATTCCAGTTGGAATACCACATTTATATTTTTCAATATATGTTTTATATTCTAAAATGTGTGTAATGGGCTTTATTATTTAATATTATTATTAATTCATGTCATAATTCATGTACTTTGATGCATTAAATAAAAATATGGCTATATATTCTCATGGTGAATTAGGATGCATTGGGAGCATCACGAGTGCCATTACATTAAATAATAATGAAAAAAATAATTTTTACCTTATTTCCTTTAAGAGATGGTGATATCTTAGGCCTATTGATATAAATGGAACTACATGATAAATTCTATCAACATTGATTTTTTTCTACAAGTTTATTTATGGAAATTCAAGTAAAGTGACATTGAAAATCAAGGTTACTGACACTAGTAAGAAAGCTACTTGATTTGTGATATCGAGAAAAAGTGATTATATAACATAATTTTTATTTTTATGCGGATATTTTTTATGTGGAATTTAAATTTTTTCTTATGGGTTCTTTTGTGTGTTTCCAAAAGTTATCCTTTGACTTTTGCTTTAACAACCTAATTCCATTAAGAAATGGGACGAGGGAGTCACACATTAAGTGTATTCAGAACCATGATTAGATTTTATATGAATTTAACATGTTGAATAAATATTACTCACTTAAATGATTTAATAATTATTCATGTTGAGTTGATCTCAAATATTCAGTCACTGGTTATTCAAGAAAATATTTATTACTTGAATATTTAATTAATATTTATTTACTAATTTTAATGAATATAATATTTATTTATTTATCATTAAATATTATAGTGATGTTTATTTATGTAAACAAATAGTCATTATTCAAGGTTAACTAACACAACTATACAGATTCTACACTTTATTCCTCATACCTCAATGACGGTATACTAGTGAGTGGTCAAATTATTATCAAAAAAGAAAGAAATTCAACATACCATAATTATTTACACAAATAAATTAATTATAAATAATTTTTGATGATCTAACTTTATTGATTCTAGTATTCATGTCAATTAATCTTTTAATTAATCTCACTATTCGTGCATTTCTTTTTAATAGACATTTCATATTATTCATTGATTACAATGAATCACAAAGTTGGCTACTTCTAATTAGGTGCTTCAAGAGTGCCAAAAACCTTCAATTAGTATCAGTATAGTCACATAATAATTTGTAATTATTTTCTATTTATTGATCAATTATACATATTGGTATTATTATTTCATTTTTAGTGTATTATTTCATTAATATAAAGTTAAATTAACATTATTTTACATATTAATATTATTTTTTCAAGTTTCATATGATCTAAAATAGGTTAAGAATAGACGAAAAATTATTGGAGATGCAATTGGATTCGTGAAAGATGTTCTGGATGGTAGAAATGGTTACATGGTGTGTAACTAAAAGGTACATGACATGTATTGGAATTCATCATAAATGGACCTATAAAAGGATACAAGATATGTAGAGTAATAAATAAAATGTATAATTTATTAAATAAAAATTTCTTATACTAATACAACCTAATTCATAGTTTTTCAAGTTACACGACAAGTAATCAGCCTACATGTCATTTAATCTACACGATTTCACAGAAAAAAATCGAGGAAATAATGGGATCAAATATACATCATAAGACACATGATACTAAAAACTATAACATCAATAAGGTACACAAAGTACAGTTAGAAAACATTTCATGTAACTTATTAATCTATGCATCCAAATAAATATGTTGAGTCAGAAAGTGGGGTTCACTGACACATTTTAATTAAAATACACACTGTGTGGTTCATTAAAACATTTCATGTACTCATCTAAGATACACTTCAAGTCCCTAGGAATCTATACTAGAAACATGGTAAGAAATATACACATTATGTACCTTATTATTATATTTCTTATAGAAACCAAGTAATTAACAAAATTAAATTACATAATGAATAATTAATTACAAAATTAAAAACTAAATTACATGGTTATAAACTAGTGTGTTCACTTTGTAACAAGGTTTTAGAGTATTTAATTGATTAATTAATTCCATGTAAATATCTGTAAATATTGGTGAATATATTCATTTTCCATGATGCATGTGGTGATGGGTATCTCCAATACACTTTAGGTGGACATTAAGATAAAGAAATTTATTGATTTATTTATTATTGAAATAAATTCAAGTGTGTTTATATTAATAATAAATAATTAATTGAGGGTAATTTTAGCACATTTACATTTTCATATTATTTGCATGTATATGGATGATCATGAGCTTATACTGGACTATTTATGAAAATGGATTCATTTAATTTATTATTATTTCTTGGGTTTTTAATAATTTGATTTATTTAAAATCATGTATGATGGGTCATCCCCTATACTAATTATATAATGGTTTCCACACCCATGGAATATTTTAAATAAACCCCCTTGACTAATCTTTTAGATCCCCTTACCAACTTCTGATTGAATCTTACATAATGGATGGAGCACACAAAAAAGTGGAGGTAGTTTATGTTTAGAGATTAGGAGAAAAAAATATAAGAGATAAATAATTTTACAGGTTTAATTTTGTAGCATAAACCAATTCACAGTTGAAGGTGTTACCACTTTGGGGTAGAGGGTCAATTTATCATCCACTATATAAACTAACCATTAGAAAATCTCATAATCCTACCACTTTATTATTTTATTTATGTAAGTTTAGTGCTTAATTATTTATAGATACTTTATTATGATAACTTAATAAATGAATTAATAAGTAAGAAAGACAGAATACAAAATTAGACTTAGAGTAAATTTTATCTATAAATAGTTAATCACTTAAGATAAATTCACTTAATATTAACAAGGATGTAATAAGATAAAAAATTTGTCTATTTATGTATAAATATAAAAATAAATGTAATAAAAATATTATGTTTTTAACGATTTAAACTATTTAAATTCATATCAAATCATTCTTCAAAGTTCTTGATTGGACCAAGTATGTGTGCTTTCAATTATTGGGTAATTTTAGCTTGAATTTTGGGTCAACAAAACCTAGTTCACAAAAAGGGTTGGGTACTCATGTAGGACTTTGTGTAACAATTTTTAAAGTGGTTAGGATTTTATGATTATGGATTCCAATAAACAGATCATGTTTCTACAAGTTAATGTGGTTGGAAAGACCTACCTACCTAAATACCTTTGATTATCTTATCAAGACCATGTATAGGTTATGAGAAGAGATACATGGATTGTTTCTATAATAATATCCATGCGATAAAATATTCTGAAACCAATGTTGAGGGATATTGAGTTTTGATAAAATATTAGAAGATTAATAAAGTAATAAATATTTATTATCTAATTTTTTAATCCATAAAAAGTTCTAAAATCTTCTCTTATTCATTATAGAAATGGATAGTCTTATGACTTTGGCTATATCATTTTGATCTATATTGAAGAAGGATAAATTATGACGATATTGAATTTCTAAGAATGGTATTGGTTCTTTCATGTTATACAACCCCATTAAGAGAAATTATTGGTGTTCGAAACACTAATTGCTAAAGACCCTAGAAATAATTCTTGTGTGAGGGAACTTTCTCTCTAAATAAAACATTTAAATGATTTCCTTGATATCTAATGTTTCTTGCTATCATCTATATCTATTTATCTCCTATATAAACATGAGGATATGGATGTGTATAGCATGATGTCTCACCTTTGTGATATTTATCATGGGAAGGAAATACATGAGTGATATGAAAATCTATAATTCATTATTTATTTGGAATCTTGGAGGGTTAGCACTAACTATGAATAATTTTGTCATGATGATTGGAAACATTGAACACTTTTATATATTAGGATTTAATATCACATATGAGCTACACGTAGATATCACTTTTCAATCACTAATAGATTCTCTAGTTTCATTGTGAATTATAATATGAGAAATAGTGATATGACTATCTCGTAAATACTTACTATGATTCAAAAAGTTGATAATTACATGGATCATGAAAACCATATGGTCCTTATGGTAAATTAAAATAAGAACAAGTAAAGGTCTCCAAGGATTACTCTATGTCTAATTATATAGAGCCCCATCCTTCTAATAAAATTAAGATCCCTATATAGAAAAATAATAAAAATTCACAATATGTTTTTCATGTGGATCTTTGGGCCATTGAAATAATAACCACACCTAGTTAAAGAAAAAAGTGGATAATTCAGGTTCCTTTATTATTGTGTGAAATTATTCCATGTCTACTAATTGGGTAATATATATCATTTTTGGTACTCAAATCTCTATCCATATATAAGAACCGGGTATATTTTGAAATATTTCTAAAGGAGAGGTGGATCTTTGAGGAGACAATAGATCATGACATTTTTCCTTGGCTATATAAAAGTTCCATATTCTTTTTCCAATATGGATGATGTTGGTGCTAAAATATTCTAATTATGTACATGTGTTACTGAAAACATAATTTTTTTATCCTATATAGATATGAAAGGATGTATTTTCAAATTTTCAAATAAAATCTATTTCTTTTAAAAATAATACATATTTTATGGTATAGTTTATTTGAATAATGGTTATTATATATTATATTGTAAAAATAAAGTATTTGAAGTAGATAATGAAAAAGTTTCACCTGAATAATATCATAACTAGTCAGGGAATCATAGTATTGGTCATGTAAATGATTTAAAGATGAAAAATCACTATAAAGATAGATATTTAGATTCCTTTGAAATAAATCCACTAGATAGATGTCCCACTAGTTTATAAAGAAAAATAACCAAGGAAACTTTTAGTGGGCATGGTGAAAAGAAAACATAGCTTCTATAATTGGTATACACTAATCTGTTAGGACCATTAAAATTAGATGTTATAGGTGGGTATTCTTATTTAATTACTTTTAGTGATGGCTTGATTATACATGGTTATGTATACTTAAAGAGGTAAAAGTTCAATTCCTTTGAGAAATTAAAATAATTTTAGCCTAAATTAAAGAATTAAATTGAAAAAAAATGATAAATATTATTCAATATGATCAAGTTTGTAAGTGTATTAAGCAAGTGTTTATAAAATATTTATTGAATTTTATGATTCTATACCAACTAAACCCATATTATACACCATAGTTGAATGGTTTCAGTGAAAGGTTTAATTGTACCATGCATAACATGGTAATATATATGATAAGTCATGTAGATATTCTACTATCCTTTGGGGTATATACATATATTCTATGGTATACACCCTAAATATAGTTCGAAATAAGGTAGAAAATGGAATTTAATTTGAGTTATGTAGTAGAATGAAACACTTTCTATCACATACTCATGTATGGGGTTGTGATTCATTTTTAAAGCCTAATTCTGGAAATAGACTAAACCTTCAAGGCATCAAGTGCATCTTTATAAAATATCTCAATGAAACAATGGGATATTACTTATAATACCCCTCACATAAGAGGATTATTTTGGAGTGAAAATCCATATTTATTTTGAGGGGTCATATATCTAAAATAGATAGTGGGATCAAGATCAAATTTGATAGAGTTAGTGTACAAGATTCCTAAGATTTGGTGTGGGAATACATTGCACACATATATTCTATTGATTCCAGGTGAAGTCGAAGTTCTTATCATGGGCGATCCCAACTCAACAATGTTTTGATTTGATAGATCATTTATGTATTTTAAAAGACATGAACAACATTACCAATGAATGTTTTCAAAATAATGTTGAAAAATAATTTCAATGTAACTAAGATAATATCATTTTCACATTAAATTTTTTATTAATTTAAATATATGGAAAGAAATAATACCTCAGTTTTGACATGTTTCTTTGATAAAGATGTTGATCATCTAAAAAAAAATTCAAAAAAATCATTTCTATTATAGGATCCAAGTGAATAATAAATCTAGTATTGATCCACACGTACTCTTATGGTCTTCTAACAATGTTGATAGATGGTCATGTGTAAATGCGTCGAACTGGACATCTTGTGGTGTATGTCTAGATCACTGTGATGATTCCTCGGGTCTTGAAGAATAACCCATAAAATTTCATTCTTGTAATGTTGATAGTGAAAGGAGAATATATAGATTTTTCTTCAGTATTAAGAGATAGATTTAGATTTAATTATTCACAATGATTCTATATATTAATCAAAATATAAAAATCAACATAGTCATATATGTATAAATATAGGGATAGGGTTAAAATATAATAAATTTACACAATGGCCCTTAAATAATATATTAAACCTTATATGACCCCATTATAAGTAATAATATTATTATTATTTTATCATGGAGTTTTCTAAATAGCACTACAATAAATATTATTTTACAATCATTCAAAAATAATATTTATCATCGGACGCAATATTCATCTGATAGTGTTCCTTGATGTTTATCAAATACCTAAATAAATATTTATTCATTAAATAAATAAATAGATATTATATATCCATGAAATTAAATAGTTTTATTTTAAATAAAAATTTATTTAATATATGTGATCAATATATCTTAAATAAAATTATTCCTTGGTCTTGAGAATAATAATTATTACAAAAATTAAATTCAAATAAAACTTAATTTAGATCAATGGAAACACTAAGTGTGTGACCCTATAAGATTCTTTCTCATCAGCATTAGGTGGGATTGCCTAATGTTCATGATTAATATTTACCAATGGGTTAAGGCACCCAAGTTAAATAAATTAAATTCCCAATATCAACAACAACACATGAGTGCCAATTGTGTAATGTTATCAATTTTTCATGATATCTCATAAAGTTAGGTTGCACACTCATGTCATCAACCTTTATACTTGATACATATTTCTTTGAATATATGAAATAAACTTATCATTACACCCTGGCAATGGAATTTGATATGAATTTTTTACTTAAATCCAAGGGCCCAGATATCAACTTCTATAAATATTGAAGGGAAAATCCTTTCTCGACATATTCATTAATAACATGTCATCCATGATGCACCCAATGTTCCATACATACAATGAACATATATATTCGTGGTTTTGGTCAGTACATAAAAGTACATGAGTCTTGACATGCATTAATAGTAATCTTAAAGTATAAGGATCATTATAGATGCTCACAAATAAGAAATTCTATTGACACAAAAACATGTGAAATTCCTACAGGTGGATAAGCTTTCATAATATATCATAATATAGATTTCCATGTGAAAACATAATGGGATAAATTCTCATCTACTTATGATTAATCATACCAATTAGTGAACATTATATGCTCCCCGTCGTAGAATTTTATCTCTCCATATAACTATATTTAAGAATATTATCATGTAATGTGTAGGTTCTCATTACATTGAGGATATTATGTGACATTTTCAATGTGATAGATACTCTAGGAAATTATTACATTAAAGTCATATAGAATAATTAACTACAAGTAAAAATATATTTTAATTAACATTCACTTATTTGGATATATATATATATATATACATATATTCAATCCAAAGTAATCACAATTGGTTCTAGGATACCAACTCTAAGAGACTCGCACTTAGACGAGAGCCAATTACTGGTGACTTTCAATCCACTAGATCTCACATGATTATCATATTTCTTTTGAGTTATTTATTTAATCAATGTTTCTTCCAAGTTGTCTTCCATGGTGACTCTAATCACTAATACTTAACCTATTTATGATAAATCCATCAAGAGATGGTATTTATAAAGTATGTTTTTTTCTATTGATGTGGTATTGGATTCTTTAAAAGAATCACCACTATATTATTATCATAATAGACAGTGATAGTATCATTACTTCTAGGAATCTCATCTCTCTCTTGGATGAAGTAGAATATACAAAAATTTTCTTTAGCTACCTTTGGAGCCTCAATATACAAAAAATATACTATAGAATCAATGAACATATCTTGCTTTGAACTCTTTCATCTCACAATACCTTCATTGAGAGTGAAGATATATCAAAAATATTATTTCAAACTATATTGTTCTATTTAGAAGAAACCATCCTCATATCCCCATATGATTATATCTTTATCTTCTCCATATACCAGTAACATATCCTTAGTTCACTATAAATACTTAATAATATACTTGAATTCCATCCAATAGCAGTCACATGGGTTGTCTTGATGTCTTCTTAGCACACTTAACGAATAGGGACTATCTATCCTAGTACCTATCATATCATACATGACTATGACAATCAACGACACATGTGGAATCTTTTTTACCATTTTTCTCTCCTTATTTGTCTGAGGTGACATTTTCTTATAAATATAAATTTATTTGGACACTGGAAACAATCCCCTATTGTGTTGTTCCTTTCTCAATATTTTTATTATTTTTTCAATATATATACATTTACATAGATAGAGTAGTATCTTGGATATATCATAATAAATTTTTATCCTAGAAATATATTTTTATTCACCTAAGTACATAATGAGGAAGATTGTATTTAACAAAGATTGGAAAATTTGTAAGGCTGGTATTTCATTTCTAATAAGAAGTATTACATTAACATAAACTATTAAGAAAATAGTTTCACTCCCACTAAACTATTTAAGTACCCAAGGCTTCTAATGACCCAATATTGATGTAAATGGACATTATATTACATTTTTGTAATACATAATATGTTACACAAACTTATGCCCAAATATCATATTAGTTTAGTGCCTTTCGAAATGTGGAAAGAATTCTTCTAATTTGGTGAAATAACTTCAACATATTCTATAAATATCATCCCCTTTAGTTTTCCTACCAAAAACCTTTCATTATATCCTGGGGAAAAGATAACATATAAAAAGGGTGATCTCATATTCTCAGTAAGGTTAAACAAGGAAAATATCAAAAAAAACATAAGTATAAGAATGTAAAAAACATGAACATATCTTTTGAAAACCATACCACATATAACATATATAAAAATCTTGAGCCATGAAATTAATATTGGTAGTACATAAGGTATAAATCAAAAAGGAACACAATCTAAGAGAAAATATAATAGGCATAAAACGTAGAATTGTGGAAAAATAAATAAGCATATAAAATCATTTCCATATTAGCCAAGGCCCCTTTCCAATGCCATTATAGTTTAAAAATTCCTTTATAGAACTGTTCTCACTCCTCATTCCAAACCTATATTACTAAACCTAGTTAATTTACCATTCTAGACATGTATCAGTAAACTAAGATCATTTAAAATTTCATCCATGTATTACTAAACTAAGAGCATTTCTCATTCCATCTATGTCTATATAATGAGATATAAATATTTACCCAATGCATTGGTGGGATATATAGGACTCACCCATATCCTAAAAAAACATTCTTACATGGTCCACTAAAACATAAATCATTTATCATAGCATAACTCAAAGAATAAAACGGGTTTCTTAAACATCAATTCATCATAACATTATCTATGCAAGGAGATGGATTTCATAAATAAAAATCCATCACAAATATAATAAAATCATATAAATAATAGGGATTTTATAATTGAAACATAACCCTATTAAATATTTTCATCTAATGGGGAAAATAATTTGGAAAGAACACTTGAAATTAGTCATTGAGTAAAATATCCTTTCTTCTTCAAAATTGTTTTCTTTTCCCAAAATGCCATGTAGTTATAAAGGAAAATAATTTCTTTGAAAATAGCCTTCAAAACTTCTAAAGGAAGATATATGGAAATAAGGTGTTATGAAAGCATAAAATTGTTTTCATAATGTATAATTTAAAAAAACATTATTCCCGTACTTTTCCCGAAAAATTCATAAAGTAACTTGTTGGGAAAACAAAATAAATTTTATTTTCAAATAAAATAGTATAAATTAAAACATGGGTAAAAATGAATTTAAAAATCTAAAGTAAGATAGTAAAACATTTTATGAAATAATTTTTATAAACATGGATATAGTTGACAAATAATCCCCAGTAAATACTTACGTATAGACAATCTCAAATAATAATGAGTTTTTGAAATTACCCCTTACCTTAGGTCTGGGTTCCTTAGTACATGTCTAAAACTCTGGTATATGGTTTAAAATTATTTAATTAACTTATTACAAAATCATATTCATTTTTATAATATCTTAATTTATAATTTTATTATTTGTTTGTTAATAACATTATTACTCATCCTTCAGGTATTAACTTCTTTATTTTCATATGCATGTAAGGTTGGATAAGTTTTTATTCCTACTCTTAGGTTATAGTTATATCATTTCCAAAATGATATTAATATGATATATATCATTTCTATTCATTCTAAATATTTTTATAATCACACTTTAATGAAGATCATGTAGAATTAATCACATCATGTCATGGAGACAGTAGGTTGTACGTACGTGCGAGTGATAGTATCATTCTCTTAATTATGTCATGGTATGGAAGTGGATGATATATATATTTTATAGAATCAATATATTGTAATAATAATCATTTATAGTTATTATTTCTATCATTATACCCATCCATGTAAGGTAGTGGGGAAAAAAATTACACCACGGCATAGAGACGGTAAGTTAAACATACGCACGCATAGTGGTTTCATTTTTCATAGAATGGATAGACGGTGGAATATGGTTGTTAAATAATCATAATAACATATCAGAATATATTTTATACTATATTTATTACTTTATAATGGAAAAAACTCAAAAATTGGAAGTAGAAGAAGAAATAAGTTTGAAAGAATCAGTAGAAGAGACTACCTCTTTTCCGACGAGCTCCCACTAGATCTCCTCTTAAAGGCACTAGAGTTGGTATTTTGAGAAGAGAAACACCTCTAGAATTTAAATATTTTAGTTTATAAGGGAAATTATTAGGTGATATGTGATCCTAAAGTATCAAAGTGAATTGAACAAGTGAGGTAGAAGGTTCCCTTTTAAAATTGTGGAGATGGCCACTTTTGGAATCTCCAAAAATATTAATTTATAATAAAATAAAACCACATTAAAAAACCTAAAAATTTATTATTTTATAATATAATATTAGATAATTTTTTAATCTCATAAACCAATAAATTTTAGATAAGTGTTTATATCAATTTAAAACTTATCCTTTTAATTAACACGTAGTTATTCTATTTAGTATTTAACTAACAAATATTTTAATATTAAAAGGGTAAAATGTTTACTTTTTTATGCCAATTAGACCATAAATTAATAATAGAGACAATTTTATAGCATATAATAATTTTTATGTATTTTTAAAAATGTTTTATGATTTTTAAATAATTTAATAATACTTTATTTTGATAAATAAACAATAGTGTCAATTTTGACACTATTCAATTAATTGATTTTTAAAAATATCAAGATATAATTTTATCCTTGAAAAAAAATTATTACCTGACTAAGAGGTCAAGTTAATATATAAAATTAATTGGATATATTAATTATCCCAATTAATATTTATTGTAATATTTTTAATAAAATTCATTTGATATTTCTATTATTAAAATAATTACTACATCGGTTTTCTGTAAAAATTTAATATACTTATTTGTTGAATAAAAATTAAAAATAAAATACCATGATGAATAGAAATACTCTATATTTCATAATTATAATTATAGTTGAATATATATTATCAAAAATTATTCACTAAAAATGTTGTATATAATAAAACATGAATGTGACAACTTTGACATCACTTTAAATAGAATATTATAAGTGTCATAATACTTTCCATATGGATACAAATGGTCAATGAATCAACCCTTGTATTATTATGGTCTATATAATCTACCAATAAGATCTTTTCAACATTTTTAGTCTTTTAATGTCTATTATCTTTTTAATAAAAAATATTTTTTTGATTTTTCATCAATTAAATAATTTCTGATTCATCAATGTATAAGCCATTACGGTGTTTATTTATTTCTGAAAAAGTAAAAAAAAATTACCACAATAAATAAAAACATTTTAGATTTAAAATTAGTGTATATAGTTGATATTAGATTCTGTAAAACCTTATATTAAAAATCATATAGTTATTAAAATTTGAGTAAGACATATTTGACTTTTCTTTAAATAAAATTTATTAAATTTCCTAATCTCATCCAAGTGTCTTCCAAAAGATACTATTTAAATCCAAGGATTATTTAGTTCAAAACAAACTTATCCGATGATATTAATACAAGTGTTAGGGTAATTTTATAATATAATTTTTACCATTAATTACTCAATTTACCTATTTATAGAATTAATAAAAATTACTATAGTGATTATTCATAATGTCAAAAATAAAATAAATATATTTACATAATTTTTACTTACTAATTATAAATATTTAATCCATTTTTCAAATTTTAAAAATAAAAGTTTCAATGATTAATTTAAAATTAATCTCATTATTGGAATGATAAAATAATCTTTAAAAGTTAAAACATTGAAAAAGATTGAAACGTTTTTACATCTGAATTCAATGTAAAATAAATGCCAATGAACAAAATTATATTAAATGATAATAATATTATCTATTTATATTCTAAAACCATTAAAAAATATAACTTAACCATATAAATTATTTCGATTAAAAAGTTTATTTTCAATTAAAACATAGTATATTTTTATTATTCATCAAAACTTGAAACTTATCAGACAAATATCAAAAATTTATCAAAAGTAAATTCTAATATCATAATTGAAAAAAATAAGTTTATTTATTCAAATAGAATATAAAAATATGTTTAAAAATTAATTTAAAAAGGGATTCTCCTTCAAAAGTTAGAAAAAAGTCCATTTTAAAAAAAAATACTTCTATTGTCAAAAAATGGTATTTTTTCTTATATCACGTTTTTAAAACATATAAGATTAATTATAAACATGATATTTAATTTATTACATATATATTTCATTAATAAAATCCATAAAGAGTGATTTTATTATTATATAAACTCACTTATTTTCATTTAAATATTTTTTTCGAAAAAACATTTACTTCTACTTAAAAAGAGTTTTATTTTCATTTATAATTAATTCCTCACCAAATAATTAATTATATATATATATACATGTTTAAATAATATTTTCACAATTAATCTAATATTTTTTATGTCCTCCAATATAATGGATTGGTTATAATGTAATTTTTTCGGTTAAACTCGGTGTTGTGTGAAACGAATTCTATCAAAAAAAACTTGAAATTGTGTGTAAAACATGCCAATAATAGTTTTTCATATACCATAAGCTAAGTCAGTATTTCATGTAATGCAATATTATCTTGGTGTATTTCACAACACGGTACATCAAAAAAATATCTATCTCATAAAGATCTCAAGGTGTTACATTCTACCACCCTAAAAATGAATTTCTCCCTCAAAATTCATCTGGGTTATAAAATGATTAATACTTTAGAGGTTCCTTCATAGAAACCCACATCATAAAAAAATAATAAAACTTCCTTCTAAAAAATAATGTGAGAAACATAACAGTAACCCAAAGTCACTCATAACTAGGTTTCCATATAGGATAATGTGGGTGTAAAGTTAAAACATGAATATGGAAGAGAAATATAACTATCATGTTTTGATGGAGAGTGATATATAATATGGTTAGGATAAAGTTAACAATCAATATGCCAAAAAAATGTGATGATATAATGATCCATTTGATTCATCAGAAACTAAGGTACTAGGCTAACATTTTTGGTTTTAAGATCCTTTCCCTATAGTTTAACAATGAGAAGAAATACTTACTTTATTAAGTATGATCTCATCCTTTCCTTATACCGTGACCCATTTTCACATCATATCTTATTATAATAAATGAAGTTAAATTTTTTATTCCTGAAGCATTACCATATCATGAGATCTATAAATAGGATGATAGTTCATTCCATATTTCTAAAAAAATTGTAACAGAAGTTATCAAATATGAATAAGTTCACCTATGGTGAGATAATAATTTTTTCTAAGAAAACTTTATATGATGTTTAACTTAAAATTTCCATAAATTGATAACCCTGCAATCATTTTGAAATATGAAAATAAAAAACTTTAGAAAGAGGTTCACTAACTCGGCTTAACATGTATACCCCATATATGATAAGGCATCTCTTGTTGGTCACACTCCAAACATGTTAACATCTTTATCGTTTATTCTCTTAATTCATGATAACAACCTAAATTACCATACAACCTTATTGAAAACATGCATGTTTCCTTAGTCTTATATCCACAAAGATGTAAAATTCATCAATGATAGCATCAACCACTTTTCATAAAATCATTAATCAGTTATAAGGAAATCATTATCATCCAATTTAATTATTCATAACCCACATATCTCTATCCAAATATCATCATCTCATTTTCATGCTAATATTAAGGGTTTTACTTCATTCAATCATGTGCTCCCCAAATATATCACCTTAATCTTAAATCAATTTTCTACATGTTTAGAAATATTCCACATATCTTTTACAATCCTTAATAAAAAAATTATACTGAAAAAACTTTTATATTTCAGGATTCGTATAACTTAATATTTGAATTCCAAAATATATACACCTCAATCATCCAACTTTATTCTTAAACCATTACTGAGGATCAATAATCATAGAATTTTCTAAAATATGAATCATTTATTAAGGTTTCTCAACCTTAATATTATCAATATTCTTAGGTTTAATTTAAAATAATAATTCTAGAACATTCCATACCTTTCAAATGTCATTAAAAATATCATTATCCTCATAAGTAAAACTAATAATCATACCCACATCATGATTCTCTTCAGGAAACATGTTCTATCTAGTCTCAACTATTGACTAAGACCATAAAGAAAATTACGAGAAAAAATTATCATAGACGAAAATCACATAACAAAGGGAAATTAATTATAATATTTCAATCGATGACACATTATTTTTACTCATAGGTTCTTCATGATTGAAACTAAAATTCTAGGATTGTAATCTATAATTAGACTTATCCCCAGGGAAATCCCTTTTTATGTCCTTATAAATATCTATATGGATCTCACTAAATTTTTCGCATCCTAGTTTCCAAAGATTAACTAAATTTTCACTCTGATACCAACTCTACTGATCCTGAATTATTTCTAGTGGACTATAATTGATAAATATCAAAGCACTCCATGTGTGGATACACCTCCTAGGTGGGATACACCACCATCCCAAGGGGCAACCATTTCCTCATGAATCCCTTCGGCGGAGATCCATGCTTTTTCCAACATTCACACATGAGAGTTCCCAAGGATATGATTCCTTAACCTTTACTCTGATACCAACTATAATGACCCAATATTGATTTACATGGAAATTACATTACTTTTTTAGAATAAAAAATATGTTACAAAAATATATTCCCGAAGATGGTATTAGTTTAGTGCCTTTGGAAACATGGAACACATTCCTCAAATTTATTGAAATATCTTCAGCATCTCCCATAAAGATCTTCCCCTTTAGTTTTACAATATAAAATCATTCTTTATATCCAAGGTAAAAGAAAACATATAAAAAGGGTGACCTTAGATGCTCTGTAAGGGTAAACAAGGAAAATATAAAACAAAACATGAACATAAGAATATAAAAACATGAACCTAAATTTTTAGAACCATACCATGTATAACTTATATCAAAATATTGAGACATGAAATAAATCTTGGTAGCTTATAAGGCATAAATCAAAAAGTAACACAAGACATGAGAAAATAGATTTGGCATAAAACCTGAAATTTTGGAAAACACATAAGCATAAAAAACATTTCCATATTATCCAAGGATCATTTCTAAGAACATAATAGTGTGAAAAGTCCTTTACTAAACCTATTTCACTCTTTTTTGTAGCCCTGTATTACTGAACTAGGTTTGTTTACCATTCCATTCATGTATTACTAAACCGATATCATTTCATGTTCCAACCATTTATTGCTGAACTAAGATCATTTCTCATTCCATCCATGTCTATCTCATGAGATATAAATCTTTACCCAATGCATTTGAGGGTGATATATGTACCACCAATCTCATAATGAAATCATTTTTATTTGTCCCACAAAAACATAAATAATTCATCATAGCATAACCCAAATAATAAAATGGGTTTCTTAAACATAATTACATTATAACATAATCCAGGTAAAACAAATTGATTTCATAAATATAACTTTATAATAAACATAATAAAATAATATAAATAATCATTATATTATTATTGAAACATAACTCTATTAAATAATTCCATGTTAGATGGAAAATAATATATATAGAACACTTGAAATTAACCCTTGATAAAATATCCTTTCTTCTTAAAAATAATTTTCTTTTATCAAAATTCAATGAAATTTTAAAATAAAATAATTTCATTGAAAATTACCTTAAAATATTGTAAAGGAAGATTTACAGAAATAAGGAATTATGAAATCATAAAAATAAATTCATAATGTAAAATTTAAAAAAAAACATTATTCTCGTACTTTTTCCAGAAAAGTCAAAGGGCACCATGTTTGGAAAATGAAAGAAAGATTATTTTCAAACCATATAGTAAAAATTAACACATGATAAAAAACCAATTAAAAATACATAGTGAAATTATAAATCATTTTATGAAATCATTTTTAGAAAATATGGACATGGTTGATAAATAATCCCTAGTAAAAACTTACGTATAAACAATCTCAGATAATAATGAGATTGTGAAATTACCCCTTACCTCAGGTTTGGGTTCCTTCATAAATGTATGAACCTAATGTGTAAGGGTTTAAATAATTTTACTAACTTATTCCATCATCATATTCATTTATATTATATCATAAGTGATCATATTATTACTTTTTTGTTAATAACATTATTACTTATCCTTTGGGTATTTCTTACACATGTTTTTTCGGATAAGTTCTTGTTCCTCTTATTAGGTTATAGTAATATCATTTTCAAAATGATATTATTATAAAATATATCATATTTATTCATTATTAACATTTCTAAAATCATGCTTTAATGAAGATCGTGTAGAATGAATCACATCACATCATGGAGATGGTAGTTCATACATACACATGAGTGATGGTATCATTCACTTAATTGTGTAACGGTATGGAAGAGGGTGGAATATATATTTTTAAAAAATAAAAATATTGTTATAATAATCATATATAGTTATTATTTCTATTAGTATACTAATTCATATAAGGTGGTGGTGAAAAAAAATATTACACCATGATGTGGAGATGGTAAGCCGTACATACGCACGCGTGGTGGTTTTTTTTCATAGGATGGATATAAAGTTGAATATAGTTGTTACATAATCATAATAAAATCTAAGAATATATTTTATACTTGGTTTATTACTTTATATTGTAAAAAAATATGAAGATAAAGTATATGATGAAATAAGTTTGAAAGAATCGATATAGGAGATTACCTCTTCTACAATGATCTCTCTCTAGATCTCCTCTTAAAAGAACAAGAGTTGGTCTTTTGAGAAGACGATCACCTATAGAATGTAAATAAGGAAGTTTATAAGGTAAATTATAAGGGGATATATGATATTAAAGGCTCAATGTGAAGTTAATAAGTGATCTAGAAGGTGCCCTTTTAAAGTTGAGGTGACGGTCACTTTTGGAATCTCCTAAAATATTAATTTATAATTAAATAAAACCACATAAAAAAACCTCAAAAATGTCCTATATTAGAATATGATATGAGATAATGTGTTAATATCATCAAACAAAAAAATTTAGACAATTTTTTATTTCAATTTAAACCTTATCCTTTTAATTAACACTTACTTATTCTATTTAATATTTTACTAAGGTAACAAATATTTTAATATTAAAAGGATGAAAAATTTACTTATTTGGCACAAATTAGATAATAAATAGATACTTTAGACAGTTTTACACTATATAATAATTTTTATATATTTTTTTGAAACAAATTATGTTTTTTAAATAATTTAATAATACATTGTTTTGATAAACAATCAAGAGTGTAAATTTTGGCGATATTCAATTTATTGATTTTTAAAAATATCTCGAAAAGATTTTATCCTAAAAAAATTATTATATCTCTATGAGGTTAAGGTAATATATAAAATCCATTGTATATGGTATTTATCCAATATTATATTTATTTTAATATTTTTAATAAAATTAATTTGATATTTCTATTAATAAAATAATTACTACATTAGATTTCTGTTATTATTTAATATAATAATTTGTTCAATAAAAATTAAAAATACAATACTATTAAAAATATAAATCCTATATATTTCATAATTATACTTATATTATAATATATATTCTATAAAATTCAACATTAAAAATGATATATTTATTAAAACCAGAATGTGACAACTTTAACATCACTTTAAATAAAATATTATCAGTTCCATAATCATTTCCATATGGCTCCAAATGATCAATAACTCAACCATTGGATATTTATATTCAATATATAATCAACCAATAATATCTGGTCAAGGTTTTTTGTATTTTAATGGTTATTATAATTTTAATAAAAATTGTTTTCTTTGATTTTTCATCAATTAAATAATTTATTCTTCACTAATTTTTAAGTATTTAAGATAATTATTTAATTCCTAAAAATTAAAAATAAAATATGATGATAAATAAAAACATTTTATATTTAAAATGAGTATTTTTAGTCCAAAATATATTCTATATAACCTTATATTATGTCACGACCCATCCTCGGGGCACGTGCCGTGACTACCCCAATCCCGCCTTCCATAGGCCAAGGGCTGGCGACTAGCACCAAGGCATAAATCCCGAAAAAATGGAAGTGTCACATACATGACTTATTTTGAAGTTAAATTTCATTTATTTTCCTTTAATTCTTTGTTTTGGATGGTTTCCAAAGGTTTTATGGAGAAATAGATGAGTTTTCGTGAATTTGGCCAAACCGTGAGCCCAATTCCAGATTTAAAAATAAACTTTTTTCCTTTATAACTTTTTCATTTTTTAATATTTTTCCTTCATTCCAATTCCTAAATGGTATCCTCTGACCTATTAACACCAAAATATAAATTTGGAGCCTTTATAAATCCATAATCATGGTGGATATGGGTTTTATTTAAGATATTGGGCCTGCCCGAAGGCCCATTTCCTGCATTAAAAATAATTTTTAAATTTTTTATATCTCCTTCACTATTTGCGTTATTTCGGTGATTCCACATCCCACTCGACCCTAAGAAACCCAGACGTGCTCCCGTTGTCTTCCCCCCCTCCTTGGAGATTTTTGACATCGCGGATTAGGGCTAATCTTCATAGGGTGTCTCAAATCGGACAGAATTGAAGAGGTAACTTCATCCCTTCTTAACTCTCTCAATTCTTACTCTTTTCCCTCCATTCTAGTTCCCAAATTACCTCCTATATCTTCTTCGATGAATCCCTGAATTTTGGCAGTTTTAAATTTCAGAAACTATAGTTTTTGGAGTGATTAATTCAGGATACTTCAAGTAGGTGAGTCTATTTCTTTCCTCTTTCAAATTGCTTAGGGTTTCTTCCCTAATTCTTGAATTATAAAAAATTCCAGAAGTTAGGGTTCGTGCATAGGTTCTAAATTACTGTATTTTGGGTGAAATATTGAGGTTTTAGGTTTCTTTTAACTTCCTTGAGGTGCGGAGGTCATGCGGTTGATGTTTCGCCCCAATATTTGAGGGTTTCGACACATTCAGTAGGTGATTCCGTGGATAACCATTTAATGATGAGTTAGTTTGCTTGATTAAATAATTTTACATGTTCCTTATGTGCTGTGCATTATGAGAAAACCATTTTTGGTAGAAATAGTAAAGCATTTGTTTTTAAAGTTACATTTTTTCTTGAAGTGTGTATTTTTCAAATGTATTTCATGTGTTATGTCTTGTGGTAGTTTTGTAAAATGTAGAAGTGGTTTATTAGTTGTTGAAAGGGGCTGCCAATTATGGTTGGGAAATGATATAGTTCCATGTGGCCCTAAAAAGGTGGTTTATTTGAATGGTTTTATTTGTATAACCTTGTTATACTCCTTGAATGTGTTTTATGGATTTGTGTGTTCTCATGGGTATATTTTGTGATATTATTCAAGGTGATTATATAACATTTGAAAGTGGATTATTACATGTTGATTGGGCTGCCAATTCTGTTTTGGTAGGGTCTTGGTGTGCTTTTGGCTTAAAAATAGGTTTTTGAAATGGATTTTATGTGCAAAGTTTGGGTATACTCTTTATAATTGTTTTATGAAAGTTTTGAATGGTTTATTGGGTTGTGTAATAGGTGAAACTATATCAGCAAACTGTTTTGGTAGGAGTATATTTTTAAAAGGTCCATTTCATTTTTGAAAAGGCTGCTATGTGATATTTATCATCCTGGAAATATTTTATTAAATTTTTTGAAGGAGATATTGAGGAGTCAAAGTGATGTGAAAGTGATGTGGAGTGTTTTGTGTGAGTGTGATGTGAAAAATTGAATTTTTGATTATCAAAGAAGTGTTATATTCCATGTGTGTGGGCTGTTATATGAGTTTAAATATCTTATAATTGTTTTATAAAATTGTTTAATGGTTTTTTGGAAGTGTTGAAGAAATGTGAAACGTGTTGTGGGCTATTTTGGTGTGATTCGGATTTCAAAATCATTTTGAATGAAAAATGGATTTTTCTGACTTGTGTGGTATACATATGGGATGTTTGGTGAATTTGTGATGTGGAAATGATATTTTCATGTTCAATGTATATTTCTTGACTTGTTGAACTTTTTTGAGTACAAGGGGAAAACCTGGGTATCTAGGTGGGTGGACGTGTACTAGTATGCTAATGAATCTGTGGGATTTGGCCTCAGTTTCACTTAGCAAGATTGACACTTACAACTCTAACTAAACAATGATGATGATGATTGGGGACCACTAGGTTATGGGTATGTTCCCTACTATTGGCATGTGCACGAGAATGGATGTTTGTTATGGATACTCTCACCGAGATACGAGGTACCTGGGACCCACAGCTAGCTAGTGCCTAGGGGTTACTTCCTATTTCTTGTGCTCATTATTTACTATGTACTTACCATCGGCATACGGTATAGTTGGCTGGAAAATTCAGTAGTGTTGACATTATTTTTAAAAGTGTTTATTCTTAATGATAGCCCACTTGAAAACTGTTTTTATTCAAAGTTGCATCTTTTAGAAATTGTAACTAGCTTTTCATGTTTTTGAAAACTTGCATGCTTTCCGTCTTTAAATGTTTATCACATGGAATCTCTTAGTGGTGGTATCCTACTGGGCATTGGCTCACACCCTACTTACACCCTTGGGTGTAAGTAGACATGGTTGTTTTTGTTGTCGCAGGTTGGGTACAGTTTTTTTGTTCCAGTGGTTCGGGTTTCTAGCAGGTCCTTGGTGGTGAAGTCTTGTGGAGGTGGCTTGAGGGTGGTGCCCCTTGCCATGAGGGTTCTTGGGATGTCCTTATTTGGATTTGTACCCTTGGTATCGACCTTTTGAGTTGTTTTAAGCCATGTAATTCAGTTCTGAATTTTTGTAAAAGATTGTTTGGTTTGAAAAATCCAGATTTGTTTCATTGGAAGTAAAAGGGGCCGGAAATACAAGCCCAACTGTAAAGTACAACTGAAAGGGAAAAACAGCAACTGAAAAGAAAAGACGCAGCGTCGAGCCGTCCTCTGGAAGTCCCACCTGAAGGGTGGGTACAGATAGCCTCCACAGCTCGTCGGTCCCGTCATCTGCTCCGAGTACGTCCCGCCCAGTGGTCCACCTCCAGGTACCGTCCTGCTCCGCAAGCCTCCACCACGATCAGCGATGTCCGTCATCTGCAACCAACACAACGTAGTGCGGGCATAGCCCGTGTAGGGGTGAGTATAAGATACTCAGTAGGGACCCCGAGACCCCTGAAGGTCTCCCAAAATCCACAAAGGATAAACCAAAAAGGAAAGATACAATCACGAAGTAACATCTGACACTGCTTAGGTATATGCCCATACATATACCTAAGTCATCAATTCCTGTTTGGCTTCAACACCCGAGCCCAAGAACAACCCAGTCCACACAGGAAAGCAAAATATAAACTCACACAGGATAGCACAACACAATCCACGAAGGAGAGAAAAAGTAAATCCACATAGGATAGCTCAACACAATCCACAAAGGAGATTAAACAGTAAATCCACGCAGGATAGTAACACAAGATTCAGCTCACACAGGTATACTTCTTCTAATGACGATAAATATTATCACTGATCCATATAATTCGTCGGACCCACAAAAGATCGATAGGTACTAACCCCCGCAAAGACCCACACAGGATCGGGCCCACACAGGACCTGTAGGCGCTGGCTCACACAGAACCGTTGAGCGCCTACCCACACAGGATCGGATCCACACAGGATCTGTAGCACTAATCCACGTAGGATCCCTGAGTGCAGTAGTCATCGCAGTCCACTGAGGATCTCTGCACAGTCGTCGTCGCAGTCACAGTAGCAGTCGCAGCCATCTCTAGGGTTCCCGCACACAGCAAGTTCGCTCGGGATGGTCCACTCCACGAGCCAAGAGGCTGATACATCAACTGACACAAAGTCCGAAGTTTATGTATCCAAAAGTTCCATATTGCCAACAGGAACTTAAAGTCACAGACGGCGCGTCAATCGGACGCCCGGTCTGAGAGTTATTGGCTTTTTCGTCCAAGGGGCCCGGTTGGTTTTTTAAGGAAAAACCAACCCGACCATACTCCTCCTGCGTCCAAACCTCGGGCGGAGTGAGCCAAAAGATCCATCTCACTTAGAGGAAACCAACAAGGTCGACGGCACGTCAATCGGACGTCCGGAGCTCAAGATATGAGCGTTTCCGCTCCGAGGGCCCGGTTGGTTTCGTGTAAGTACCAACCCGGCTGAACCCAAAGTATTCCGAAACCTTGATTTCAATATACCGAAACGACCGTCTCGATCCAAGGATCGTTTTTCCGCTGACGGCGCGTCAATCCGAGACTCGTAGCTCATGTTACGGGCAAAAGACCGAAATGGTCCGGAAACGGGGGGTCTGGGCCCGGTCCGACCCGGCCCGACCCCCCCTGGGTCGGCCCGGCTCGGTCGAGCAACGCAGGGGGCGCGCTTCCCCCGCGTGACAACACTGTGGCCCCCGCGGGGGGCCGCCCTGGTCAACGGACGTGGAGAAGCCGCGTCCCGTGTGCGCCAGACCCGCGCGGCCGCGGGTCCGCTGGCACCACTGCCACCGCCGCGGCGGCTCCTTCCGGCGGCGCGCCGGGGCCCCGCCGGTGGCTTCCGCGGGCCACCGGAGTCGCTCCGGTGGTCCAATTCTATTCCCTTCTGCGCTGCTGCTTCTCTCAGGTCCCATTCTTCACTGTGGAATCATCAAATCGCCTTTTCGGCACGTTTTGTCGTCGCCCGCCAAATCCGCACCACAACGAAGAACTGCGGACGGTTGTCGGGCCGTGTTCGTTTGGCCCGCACCCTCCGTGTTAGATGATACAAACGGGAAGATAATTAACACATGATAAACGTATCAAAAACAATTTTAATAATTTAAAATTTCACTTGATCCTGGTTCTTTTGTTTTAGAAGAAAACAACTATGGGAATAAAATGGTATTGCCAAATAAAATCCCTACCTTGTCAAGTCGTCGCACGAGATTTCTTTGCGGAATCGACCGTCGCGAAACAAGGGAATCGTTGCATCGCGGATGGGTATCGCGTCGTCGCGGAAGGGCGTCGCGTCGACGATCTCCAAGGATCAAGAACATACAGATTTAATTTTAATAATTAAATCCATATTGAAGTTATAATCCACAAAGTAATTTAAAGAACCACAATCTCTCACCTCAACGGATGATCGAAGATTTTGTTGCGGAGGAAGGAACATCGCAGAAGAACGTCGTGGGAGAAGAAACGTTGGAGTCGCGGCACACGGCGTCGCGTCGTCGATTTCCGCGGGTTCGGCGTTCTTCGTCGGAGGCCGGAGTTCTTCGCGTTCTTCGTGTTCTTCGTGTTCTTCGCGAAGAAGGAGGAATATCCTTAGAGATTCTTCAAAGGTTTAACACAACATTTCAAAAGGAAGGTGTGTTGGCCTTATTTTATTAACATGCCAACAAAACGAAAATGTGTTAAGAAACGAATGAAATTAATTCATAGAATTAATTTCAATGAATAAACCGCACATTTAATTGGAGCGTTTAATTGTTTAAGAAAACGCCCCAGTTGACTTTTATTTAATAGGGGTTTTCACGGGTGCGTCACTTAGCGGAAAGAAACGGTGGGGATCGTGTGGGTCCCACCCCACAAATATCCTATCAAGTGGATAGGATATTTTGGATTGCACCCTATCTGTTTCAACTGAGCTTAAGTAGCTTAAAGTGGTCTTTAAGCGGTCTTTAAGTGAAATAAAAATAAAATTGTCGTACAACTTTATTTTATTTCATAACTTAAAACCCAAAAATTAAAAACCACAACCGAGAAAATGCAACTCCGGAAGAGGCATTTCTAAGAAAAAATCGGCGATGCGATTCCATCAGTTCCCTCGGAACTCGATTCCGGGCACAGGTTTCAAAGTTAGAAAAACCCACTCGTCCGTTCACTGAACGTACCCGAGCCAAATTTCAGAAAGTGATTCCGGGCACACCGGGCCTCGGAATCAGGTTCCGTCAGAAGCTGCGTTCTTGTAAAATTCCAAATAAAATTATGAAAAAAAATTTCTTTGAAATTTACAGGTCTTTACATTACTCCCACCTCAGGTATTTACGTCCCCGTAAAGATACATCATAAACTATGGAAACAAAAGTGGGTACTGAGCACGCATCTGAGCCTCCCACTCCCAAGTTCTCTCTTGGAGGTTCCCGTGCTGCCATCTGATGCGCACTAGAGGAATCAATCGTCCAAGTAGGACCCTCTCCTTTCGATCCTCGATCTCCACTGGGACCTCTGCAAAAGTCGCCCCATCATCAACGTCCAGCTCCCCATAGTCAATGATATGCGTCGGGTCGTGCACGTACCTCCTCAGCTGAGATACGTGGAAGAAGTTGTGCACCCGGTGCAACTGAGGTGGTAGAGCCAGGAGATAAGCCACCTCGCCAATCCTGATGAGGACCTGGAAGGGTCCGATGAAGCGTGGAGACAACTTGCCTCCTCGGGAAAATCTCTGTAATCCATGTCGAGGTGAGACACGCAAGAAGACGTGGTCGCCATCCTCGAACTCTAATGGCCTCTGCCTCCTATTAGCATAAGACTTCTGCCGGATCTGAGCTATCCTCATCCGCTCCTGGATGACATGGACCTTCTCTGTCATGGCCCAGACCATCTCTGGTCCCACGAGTGCTGACTCCCCAGGGTCTGTCCAGCACAAAGAAGATCTTCATGGTCTGTCGTACAATGCCTCGTATGGTGCCATCCCGATGGTGGAGTGGTAGATGTTGTTGTATGCAAACTCCACCAAGGGTAGTTGGTCCTCCCAGCTGCAACCAAAGTCGAGGACACATGCACGAAGCATGTCCTCGAGAGTCTAAATGGTCCTCTCCGTATGACCATTCGTCTGAGGGTGAAAGGCGGTGCTCAGACGTAGCTGCATTCCGAACGCCTCCTGCAACCCCTTCCAAAGTCGGGAAGTAAATCGAGCGTCTTGATCGGAGATGATAGACGATGGCACACCGTGAATCCGTACAATCTCCTGAACGTAGAGACGCCCCAAGCTCTCCACTGAGCCCTACTCTCGGATGGTTAAGAAGTGTTCAGACTTGGTGAGTTAGTCAACAATCACCCAAATGGAGTCGTGGCCTCTGGAAGAGCGTGTAAGTCTAGTCACGAAGTCCATAGATATCCCATCCCACTTCCACTCCAGGACCTCCATGGGCTGTACCAAGCCTGTTGGTACCTGATGCTCTGCCTTCACCTACTGGCAGGTGAGGCATCGTGAAACGAACTCTGCCACAACCTTCTTCATGCCCGGCCACCAGTGTTGTCGTCTGAGGTCCTGGTACATCTTCTCCACTCCAGGATGTACCGCCAAAGGAGAAGTGTGAAACTCTCTCAGCACCTCCTCCTGTAAATCAACTGGTACCAAGGTACGTCCTCTGAAAAGGACATCGTGATCTGCTCCAAGGGAGAAACCATCAGGTGCCTGTCCCGAGGATATCTGTGCACGTCGCGTCTCACAGTCAGCGTACCCACGCTGTGCCTCTCTGACCCGCTGCAGTAGTGGAGGAGTGACTATGAGAGACTGAATGAAGGCTGCTCCATCTCTATCCACGAAGGATATCTGCAAGGCGGCCAGCTACTCTGTCACCTCCTCAAGTAGCTGAATGCCCGTCCTCCTGCTGAGGGCATCGGCTACTACGTTCCCCTTCCCAAGAGTATAGACTATCTCAAAGTCATAGTCCTGGAGGAACTTGAGTCATCGCCGCTATCTCAGGTTCATATCCTTCTGCGAGAAGATGTACCTGAGACTCTGGTGGTTAGAAAAGACTCTAAAGCGCTCGCCCATTAGATAGTGTCACCATGTCTTCAGAGCGAAGACCACTACTACTAACTCCAGGTCATGGGTAGCATAGTTATGCTCATGCGGCCTCAACTGACGTGATCCATAGGCGATCACTGCCCGCTCCTGCATCAGGACACATCCGAGTTCGGTCCCTGATGCATCGCAGTAGACTACGTATCCAACTCCCTCCTCATGCAACCTCAAGATAGGTGCGCTGGTCAATCTCTGTCTCCGCTCCTGGAAGCTCTGCTGACATCTTTCTGACCACACAAAGGGTTTCCCCTTCTTTGTCAAAGCTAAGAGTGGCGCCGCACCTCTAGAGAAGTCCGGAATAAATCTTCTATAGTATCCAGCTAGTCCCAAGAAACTCCGCACCTCTGTCACGCTCCTGGGTGGCTCCCAAGCTAGCACTGCCTCGATCTTCGCAGGATCTACCACAACTCCCGCCTCAGAAATGATGTGCCCCAAGAAGTGGACCTCACGTAACCAGAACTAGCACTTCGAGAGCTTGCCATAAATCTGGTGCTCTCGGAGTGTGTCTAGTACAACCCGCAAGTGGTAGGCGTGCTCCTCCTTAGTCGTCGAGTATACCAAAATGTCGTCGATGAAGACCACGACAAATTGATCGAGGTATGGCTGGAAGATCCTATTCATGAGGATCATGAACACTGCTAGATCATTGGTTACTCCGAATGGAATAACCAAGAACTTATAGTGGCCATACCGACATCTGAAGGCCGTCTTCTGCACGTCCTCGTCTCGAACTCTGAGCTGATGATAGCCTGACCTGAGGTCTATCTTCGAGAACCACCGTGCTCCCTTGAGCTGATCGAAGAGGTCGTCAATCCTCAGTAGTGGATACTTGTTCCTCACTGTCACCTGCTTCAGGCGACGATAGTCGACACACAGTTGCAAGCTTCTGTCCTCCTTCTTGGCGAACAATATCGGGGAAGCCCAGGGTGAAACACTGGGTCAGATGAAACCCTTGCCCTGCAAGTCCTCCAACTGTACTCGTAGCTCTCGAAGCTCAGCGGGGGACATCCGATATGATGGAGTGGATATCGGGGTTGTCCCGGGGTACAGATCAATATAAAAGTCTACCTCTCTGCGAGGAGGTAGTCCTGGAACGTCGTCGGGAAAGACGTCCGCATACTGATCCACCACTGCAGGAAAACTAGGAATTTGCACGTCCATTGCTCCTAGGATGAGGCTAGCCAACTAATGAGTAATGGGTTGCCCTCTCCTCTGCGGAAGTCCATCCTGTGCTGCAAAGGCTCCCTTCTTGCCGGTGAAGGTGAACTTTCTCTCGTCAGTGCGTACACATCACACCTTGCGCCTAATACAGTAAATCTGAGCATGGACTGTGGATAACCAATCCATGCCCAAGATGAAGTCGTAAGGCCTCGACGCCGCTACCAGAAGATCCCAGCCGAAGCTCTCGCCTCCTAGAGTAAGCTCACACTGCCGGCACCAGTGCGTAATTGTCGAGTCTGCTCCCGTAGGAGTCTCTAGCCGTAAGGATCGAGCCAACGGCTCTGTCGGAATCTCCGAGCTCTGAACAAGGACAGTGGCTATGAAAGAGTGACTCGCTCCTGTGTCTATAAGAACTACAGCAAGGGTGGAATAGACACAGATAGTACCTCGAATCATCTCGGGCGCGCCGTGGTCGTAGGCCTCCGCTGCCTGGAGTTGTGCCTGTCTCTTCCCGCCAGCTCCCGGTGGTCGGGGGTGGCCCTCCTGGTGGTGGTGGGGGTAGAGCCTCAAAGCGTCGCCCACCACCCGCTGCTCGGCCAGCTCCTCTGCCTCATCTGTCTCCTCCCTGCGGACCGCCTCGGTCGATCCTCTACCTCGGCCTGGGTGGCCCCTCCACCGTCTGCTGCTCCTCGGCATGGCGGGTCGGGCAGTCACGAGCCATGTGGCCCTGCCCGCCGCATGCGTAGCACTGCCTGCCTCTCGAAAGACTGGCTCCGCGCTGTGTGCCCCGCACTACTGAGCCAGTGTCTTGAGGTCGTCTGCGAGAGGGTCTGGTCTGCCTGGACCCCTGAGTCATCTGTCGGCTGCCTGCTGCGGAAGACTCTGCTATCTGCCGCCCTGCGGTGGGTCTCGCTGCTGAAGGGGACTCAGCAAGAAAGATCTCGATCAGAAGGGTTCGCTCTAGCACTCCTGCCTGAGTCGGAATTCTGAGGGAGATTAGTGATGCCCTGATCTCGTGTCTCAAACCCTTCTCAAAGGTCCAGGCCCGGAAGAAGGGGTACCGTACCATGTCGTTCGAGTAGCGAGAAAGATCGGTAAACCTCGCCGCGTACTGGGCGACCGTCAAGCTGCCCTGCCGCAGCTGAAGAAGCTCCTGGATGCACACCGCACGGAGGGTGGCCGGGACGAACTCTGAGCAGAAGAGGCTCTCGAAGTCCGTCCAGAGAAGAGATGCCTCATCGTGCACTTGGAGCATCAAGCTCCACCATCGTCCCGCTTCTGCGTGCAGTAGGATCGCCGCGAGGATCACCATGAGGTCTGCTGGTGTCCCCACTAGCCTGAAAAATCGTACGACCGCCTCCAGCCAGTCCTCGGCTGCCTGGGGGTCCATCTCCCCACGAAACCTAGGTGGTCGCTGGCACTGGAACTCGTGCAGAGCTCCAAGGCGACGTGCATCATCAGAGGCTGGTGCTGGAAGCATCGGTGGCTTGGCGGGTAGAGGTATCGCTGGTGCCTCTGCTGTCAAAGGGCCCTGTACCGAAGCCTCGTCGCTCGGCGGGCTGTCATCACGTACCACTCTCAGAACCAGAGCTAGCTGCCATCGTGGGGCCATCCTGAAAGGAAACAGGTGCTCCATGGTTAGAACAGTATACCTGGTGAGCTGATACAAAGTAATCACAAAGAAAACTTGAAACACACATGCAATCAATGTTTTCGTGCATTAAGTCGGAAATCAGAAGTCAGGGTCCTGGTGTACGGATACGTCGGTCACCGCACCAACACTGGACTCCCAGGACTGATAACCACACTCAATACTCTAAACACTATTGCTTCATATAGAAGAAAGATCAGAGTTTGTGGTATAACCGAACTCCTTTGATACCAATTTTTCACGACCCGTCCTCGGGGCCCGTGTCGTGACTACCCCAAGCCCTCCTTCCATAGGCCAGGGGCTAGCGACTAGCACCAAGGCATAAATCCCGGAAAAAGGGAAGGCATTTCATTTGAAAAGTAAACAAGCACCACATAGTAAGCAATCGGAAAAGTAAACACTACGTAAAAACTGTAACAAGTTGTGCTGAAAGAAAAAGGGGCCGGAAATACAAGCCCAACTATAAAGTACAACTGAAAGGGGAAAACAACAACTGAAAAGAAAATCTATAGCGTCAAGCCGTCCTCTGGAAGTCCCACCTGAAGGGTGGGTACAGATAGCCTCCAAAGCTCCTCGGTCCCGTCATCCGCTCCGAGAAAGTCCCGCCCAGTGGTCCATCTCCAGATACCGTCCTGCTCCACAAGCCTCCACCACGATCAGCGTTGTCCGTCGTCTGCAACCAACACAACGTAGTGCAGGCATAGCCCGTGAAGGGGTGACTATAAGCTACTCAGTAGGGACCCTAAGACCCCCGAAGGTCTCCCGAAATCCACAAAGGATAAACCACAAAGGAAAGATACAATCACGAAGTAACATCCGACACTGCTTAGGTATATGCCCATACATATACCTAAGTCATCAATTCTCGTTCGGCTCCAACACCTGAGCCCAAGCACAACTCAGTCCACACAGGAAAGAAAAACGTAAACCCACACAGGATAGCACAACACAATCCAAAAAGGAGAGAAAAAGTAAATCCACGTAGGATAGCTCAACAAAATCCACAAAGGAGAGTAAACAGTAAATCCACACAGGATAGTAACACAAGATTCAGCTCACATAGGTATACTTCTTAGGATGACGATAAAGATGATCACTGATCCATCTAAGTCGTCAGACCCACAAAGGATCGATAGGTACTAACCCCCGCAAAGACCCGCACAGGATCGGGCCCACACAGGACCTGTAGGCGCTGGCTCACACAGAACCGCTGAGCACTGACCCACACAGGATTCGATCCACACAGGATCTGTAGCACTAATCCACGTAGGATCGCTGAGTGTAGTAGTCGTCGCAGTCCACTGAGGATCTCTGCACAGTCTTCGTCGCAGTCACAGTAGCAGTCGCAGCCAGCTCTAGGGTTCCCGCACACAGCAAGCTCGCTCGGGAGGGTCCGCTCCATGAGTCAAGAGGCTGATACATCAACTGACACAAAGTCTGAATTTGATGTATCCAAAAGTTCCGTATCGCCAACAGGAACTTAACGTCGCAGACAGCGCGTCAATCGGACGCCCGACCTGAGAGTTATTGGCTTTTTCGTCCCCGGGGCCCGGTTGGTTTTTTAAGGAAAAACCTACCCTACCATACTCCACCTGCGTCCAAACCTCGGGTGGAGTGAGCCAAAAGATCCGCCTCACTTAGAGGAAACCAACAAGGTCGACAGCACGTCAATCAGACGTCCGGAGCTCAAGATTTGAGTGTTTCCGCTCCGAGGGCCCGGTTGGTTTCGTGTAGGTACCAACCCGGTCGAACACAAAGTATTCCGAAACCTTGAGTGCAATATACCGAAATGACCGTTTCGATCCAAGGATCGTGTTTCCGCTGACGGCGCATCGATCGGAGGCCCGTAGCTCATGTTACGGGCAAAAGAACGAAAGGTCCGGAAACAGGGGGTCTGGGCCCGGTCTGACCTGACCCGACCCCCCCTGGGTTGACCCGAACCGGGTCAACCGAACCGGGTCGGCCCGACCCGGGTCCGACCCGGCTGGACCTGGTCTGGCCCGGCCAGGGCGCGGCCCGGCTCGGCTCGGCCGAGCGGCCGAGCAACGCGGGGGGCCGCGCTGCCCCCGCGCGACAACACCACGGCCCCCGCGGGGGGTCGCCCTGGTCAACGGACGCGGCGAAGCCGCCTCCCGTGTGTGCCGAACCCGCGGGGCCACGGGTCCGCTGGCACCGCTGCCGCCGCCGCGGATTCTACCACGGTGGCTCCTTTCGGTGGCGCGTCGGCGACCCGCACCGCCGGTGGCTTCTGCGGGCCACCGGAGTCGCTCCGGTGGTCCGATTCTGTTCCTGTCTGCGCCGCTGCTCCTCCCGGGGTCTCGTTCTTCACTGCATAATCATCAAATCGCCTTTGTGGAACGTTTTTTCGTCGCCCGCCAAATCCACCCAACAACGAAGAACTGCGGAGGTTTATCGGGCCGTGTTCGTTTGGCCCTCACCCTCCGCGTTAGATGATACAAACGGGAAGATAATTAACACATGATAAACGTATCAAAAACAATTTTAATAATTTAAAATTTCACTTTATCCAGGTTCTTTTGTTTTAGAAGAAAACAACTACGGGAATAAAAAGGTATTTCCAAATAAAATCCCTACCTTGTCAAGTCGTCGCACGAGAGTTCTTCGCGGAATCGACCGTCGCGGAACAAGGGAATCGTTGCGTCGTGGAAGGGTGTCACGTCGTCGCGGAAGGGCGTCGCGTCGACGATCTCCGAGGATCAAGAACATGCAGATTTAATTTTAATAATTAAATCCATATTGAAGTTATAATCCACAAAGGAATTTAAAGAACTGCAATCTCTCACCTCAATGGATGATCGAAGATTTTGTTGCGGAGGAAGGAACGTCGCAGAAGAACGTCACGGGAGAGGAAACATTGGCGTCGCGGCACACGGCGTCACGTCGTCGATTTCTGCGGGTTCGGCGTTCTTCATCGGAGGCCGGCGTTCTTCGCGTTCTTCGTGTTCTTCGCGTTCTTCATGAAGAAGGAGGAAGATCCTTAGAGATTCTTCAAAGGTTTAACACAACATTTCAAAAGGAAGGTGTGTTGGCCTTATTTTATTAACATGCCAACAAAACGAAAACGTGTTAAGAAACGAATGAAATTAATTCATAGAATTAATTTCAACGAATAAACCGCCCATTTAATAGGAGCGTTTAATTGTTTAAGAAAACGCCCCAGTTGACTTTTATTTAATAGGGGTTTTCACGGGTGTGTTACTTAGCGGAAAGAAACAGTGGGGCTCGTGTGTGCCCCACCCCAAAAATATCCTATCAAGTGGATAGGATATTTTGGATTGAACCCTATCTATTTCAACTGAGCTTAAGCAGCTTAAAGTTTTCTTTAAGCGGTCTTTAAGTGAAATAAAAATAAAATTGTCGTACAACTTTATTTTATTTCATAACTTAAAACCCAAAAATTAAAAACCACAACCGAGCAAACTCAACTCCGGAAGAGGCGTTTCTAAGAAAAAATCGGCACTACGATTCCATCGGTGCCCTCAGAATTTGATTTCGGGCACTGGTTTCAAAGTTAGAAAAACCCGCTCATCCGTTCACTAAACGTACCCGAGCCAAACTTCGGAAAGTGATTCTGGGCACACCGGGCCTCAGAATCAGGTGTCGTCAGAAGCTGCGTTCTTGTAAAATTCCAAAAAAAATTAAGAAAAAAAATTTCCTTGAAATTTATGGGTCTTTACATATTAAAAATGATATAGTTATTAAAATTTGAGTAAGACATATTTTACTTTTCTTTAAATAAAATATATTAAATGTACTAATATCATACAAGTGGCTTCCAAAGGATATAATTTCGACCCAATGGTTATTTAGGTCAAAAATAAATCAACCAATTATATTAGTACAGGTATTAGGATAATTTTATAATATTATTTTTACCCTTAATTACCTGATTAACCTTTTTAGTGAATTAATAAAAAATATCGAAGTTATTATTCATAATGTCCAAAAATAAAATAAATCTATTTACATTATTTGGACCTAAATATTTCAAATATGGAATAAATTATTAAAAATTAAAAAACATAGAATTTTTAGTAGTTAATTTAAAATTTATCTCATTTTCAGAATGAGAAAACGAGTTTTAAAAGTTATAACATTGCAAACGATTGAAATGTGTTTACAATAGAATTCAATGTAAATTAATTCCAATGATCTATGTTATATTAAATGATAAAAACATAATATATTTATATTTAAAAACAATTAAATAATATGAATTTATCATATAAATTATTTCGATGAAAAATTGTGTTTTCAATTAAAATTTAGTAAATTTTCACTTTTCATTAAAACTTAAAACTTATAAAAAAATATGAAAAATTAATCCAAAGTAAATTTTTATATCCTTATCCCAAATAATAATTTTATTTAATCAAATATAATATAATTTTTAAAAAAAATTAATTTAAAAAGGGATGCGCCATCAAAAGGTGGAGAAACTGCATTTTTTAAAAAAAATACTTCTCTTCTCAAAAAATTGAATTTGTTCTTATATCATGTTTAGAAAACATATAATATAAATTTTAAACAATATATTGAATATATTACCTATATATTTCATTTATAAAATCCATCAAGTGTGATTTTATTATTTTATAAACTCTCTTATTTTTATTTAAATAGTTTTTTGGAAAAACATTTCTTTTTATTTAAAATAATTTTTTTTCATTTATAATTAATTTCTCACTAAATAATTAATTATATATATACATGTGTAAACAATATTTTCATAATTCAACTAATATTATTCATATAATCTATTAAAGTTTCATGGTTATATGGTATGTTGTTCTCTTAAACTCGGTCTTGTGTGAAATTAATTCCATCAAAAGAACTTGAAATTGTGTGTAACACATGCCAAGATAGTGTTTCAACATAGTATATTCATTGATGTTTTTTTGAGGCTTTTGAAACCAATAATTACTTTTAGGTGATAGATTTTCCATCCATGTCTAGTTTCGTCTCGAATACCCATTTACAACCAAATGGATTTTCATTAACTAGAGGATCTACCAAAATCCAGACTTGGTTCTAGTACATTGAATCTATTTCATAATTCATATCTTCTTTACATTTGGTATATTATGTGTACATTTATACTTAATTTTAGGTTATATGATCATTATTTTCAACAAATAAAAATTATCCATCATCGGTGACTAAAAAACTAAATCATTCACATTCTATAACTAATATTGTACTCTTATGCAGTACTTGTACCTCCAGAACTTCCTCTTCCATGGGGATATATGTAACATATTTAAATTCAAACTATTATGAACCTTAATCCTAGACTTCTTAAAATTATATCTCACTCCCACTTTCATTTTTAGATATATTATCCCTCTCATTGAATGTGGTGTGTCTTTCCACAGTTTCCTTTCTATCCAAGGGGTCCTATAGGTAATATCCCTTTTTTTTATTATGGTATCCTTTAAGGGTACACATTGTGCCTCCATGTCAATGTTTTTACCTAAAGAGGCATTAAAATTATATTCAAAACCCACACATGGAAATTAAACAATAAAAATTTCTATTCACACTAAATTTCATAGAGAATGTCATTTATCACATTAGTAAGAACCTAGTTTAGTATATGTTCTATTGTCTGTAACACATATCAAAAAAAGGAAAATATAGTACTTTCATGACTCATCATTAATCTCACCATGTCTAATAGGCTTTAGTTCCCCATTTAACATGCACCATTCCATTATGGTGCATAATTTAACACCCCAAACCTAGAATCTTGAAGTTGGTGCATTATTACATAACATTTTCATGATCACAAGGGATCAAATCCCAAAAGACTGATCAGTTTAGTAGCCTTGTATGTACTAGATACATACATACGTTTTACATTACATTATGAAATGAAAAACAAAAAAAAATCTCCTTTAAACACACTCATATCCCTTATCTTATCCCTACAATTCAGTCATAATATACTTCTTCTCATCCTTGGAAAAATAAAACATAGAAAGGGGTGAGCTCAGATTCTCAGTAAGGATGAAAATATAGCGGAAACTTTCATAAATAAGCATAAACATTTAAGGAAATGTATAAGACTAAAACACAAGCCATTTAAAATTAAACTTCATCATAATATGGAAAAGATAAATCATATAATTCCATTTACTTATTCACATGGATATTCTACTAGTCAAATAATAACATGTAATATCAATAGCTAATTTCATAATGATGGAATGCATAATGCCAGATATCATAACCACGTAGTCAAGGACTCATGCCAAGAAAAAAAATAAGATTTTGTCAAGGCCTTGTTCCAAGACACTAGTTTGTCTCATTAGACCTACCGATGCATTGAGGAGCTATAGAGGGCTCCACCCATAACTTACTAAATCCAATGCATTCCTCATATGAAATGGTTGAAACATAAAATAAACATTTGTATTAAAACTTGCATAGGAAATATTAATACTTTAACCATAAACCATGAATGGTATAAAAATAACACATCCACAATCAAATATATCACAAAAACTTCAATACAATATGGAATATTGTATCATAATAAATCAACTTCACACAAGTGTAAAATCCATCAAAGGATGTTGACATAGATGAAATCAAAACTATTTGATAGAAGTATCTCTTTATATTTTAAAATCATTTAAAAGTAAAATAATTATAAAATAAAACATTTATTTTGAAAATATTCTTATAATTTTGTAAGGGAAGCATTGAAGGTGTTATAATGGAGGAAAATATCAGCACCCGCCGTATAAGTTAAAAAACATTCTTACCTTAATTTTTCGTAAAGGTCATAAAGTACCTTGTTTGGAAAACGATGGAAAGATTCCTTTAAAAACTTTTTATAAAAAGTCAAAAAAAATGTATAAATTAATTTAACCCATATTATAGTAAATATTAAAAATGTTGTTAAGTACATTTTTAAGAAACATGGATAAGGATGAAAAATAATTCTCAATAGATGCATACATATAAACAACCTCGGATAATAAAGAGATTGTAAAATTAACTTGTACCTTGTACTTTTCCTTAGTAGAGGGTACATTAACCTCATGTATAATATTTAAATAATTTTTATTAAATTATACAAGAACCACATACATAAATATGATATCATATATTATCTTCGAATATTTCTTTTTAATAATATTTCAGTAATATCATTGTTTCAAGTGTTAACTGATTCGTTTTCCTTTATATGGTTTGTTATGTGAGTCATGTTTGTTATGGATAGGATGTATTTGATTCATATCTATAATTATATTAAGTTCTTAAACATTATTTTAATTCATAAAATTAAAATTATTCTTGAATGGTTACGATGGGGAATGAATCTTATCACGTTCGTGGAGACGGTAATCCGTACGTATGCACGAGCAACAATATCATTCTATTGATGGTGAAATAGTATATAATTGGATGTTATATTATATATAAATAATAATTTACATATTATATTTATTATTTACATCAATTATACATCATTATTATACCCATCCAACTAATTAAGTGTTGAATAATAAACTACACCACAATTTGGAGATGGTAAGTTGTACGTATGCATGTATGGTGACTTTTTCATTCATAGGATGGTTAGAATAATGAGTATTCTTGTACCATATTTATAATAACATAAAAGTGTTTATAAGTTACTGGAGTTATTATTTTGGTATGGAAACAACAAAGAAACAGTTATTGGAAGAAGAATAGAACTTTGAAAGAGATGGTGAAATTATTACCTCTTCTTCAGGTGCTTTCTTTTGATTTGATCAAAAGGGATCCTTATGTTGGATTTCTGGTCAAAATAAGGCCATTAGGTTTAATTTATGGTTATTGGGAGGATATTTGATCAGGGTTTGGACGAGCTAAAGGGCTTTGGAGGTGTGATTTTGAGATAAGGGGAAGTACCCTTTTATAAGAGAGGTGAGGGTCACTTTAGGAAAAGCTTAAAGTATTATTTTATTATAAAATTATTTTCGGTTTATAATGGCTCCAAATGGATTTATTTCGAGGATAAGGTGGGGATGATTCTAAATCATCTCAACCAATAGTTTTTAGATAAGTTTAGGTCACCATATTATCCTTATCTTTTAGATTTAACTCTTAGTTAAATAGTTTAACTTTTACCATGTATTCTTGTATTATTTTAATAAATGGTTCATAAACTTACTATAAAAAGCCATGAGAACCTAAATTGGTTCATTAATGACATATATATAATTATATAAGTCCTTTTTCTGAAACATATATATTTAGCTATATTATATCATTTAATAAAATAGTATTTGTTTTAAAAACTCATTTATGTTAATTTTGACACTATTTAGTATTTCGTTTTTTTAAGTAATAAAAACTTTATCACTTCGAAAAAAAATTATTTAATCAGACGTAACATGTGATATTAACCAAGATAATTAGTTTAATGCATCAAAAGTTTTGATGGACGTCTATTTTAATATTTATAATATCAATTAGTTTAATCTCTCATTAATAAGGTAAATACTGCATCATCATTGTGTCATAAATAAATTTAATTATTTAATGTCTAAAAATTATAAATAAAATACCATGATGTATGAAATATTTATATCTTTATAATGAATATTTATATTCAAATTTATTTAATGTATAACCCTATATTAAAAATGGTTTAGTTACTAAACTTTGAATTTTCCACTTTTAACTCTTCTTTAAATAAAACAATAATAAATATCCTAATCTAATAAAAGTGGAGGATCATATTAATTCCTAAGGTTTATTTTGGTCAAAATAAACTTATCCAATAGAATTAGGACATTTGTTAGTGTAATTATTATATCATTTTTACCTTTAATTACCCTATTTATTTTTAACCGTGGTAAATAAAATTCAAAATTTAATAATCACCAAAAATTATTTTCATCATATTGAACCAAATTATACTTACTGATGTCAACTGTGTCTCTCAGATTTTTTAAATTCAATTCAAAAAATCGGTAAAATTACGTTTTATGCAAATTTGCAAATGTGCCTAGAAGTTCGGTAAAAGACGTTAAAAGGTTCAAAAAAATAATATATTTAATTTTAAAATAAAATGACTCCAATGAATTAAATTGAACTTATATAGGTATTATGTATCTATTTAGACTTAAAATAAATTTAAATAAGGTAAATAATTATTTAAATAAAAATTCGGTTTTAAATAATAACGCAGTGTTTTTCACTATTCATCAAAAATTGAATGTTTTCAGAAAAATACCAAAAATTAACCCTAAGAAAATTTTGATATTCCAAATTCAAAAATGATGAATATTTTACTAAATTAAAAACATATAATTATAATTAATTAATTTAAAATTAATTCCCATTGTCAAAACCATAAAGTGGATTTTTGAGAAGTAAAAACTATCAAAATATTGACATGTATTTATGTCCAATTTATATTTGAAATTACTTAAAATGACCTAAATTATATTAACTGATAAAAATATAATCTAATTATACTTTAAAACCACTCAAATGCATAATTTAACATTATAAATTATTTCAATTAAAAAAAAAATTTATTTAAACATCAGTATTTTTCACTATTCAACAAAATATGAAATTTATTAGAAAAAGTACCAAAAATTTATCAAAAATAAATATCTATGCCCCACTTATAAAGAATAAGTTTATTTTTTCAAATTGAATATATAAAACTGTCAAATATTCGATTTGAAAATGGTTCTCCATTAAAAGGTGGTAAAATTACATTTTGGAAAAATACTTATTTTTTCTGAAAAAATGAATTTGTTCTTATATTATGTCTAAGAAACAAAAAAGAAGAATGTTAAAAATTATATAGGATATATATATAATAAAAAATGTGTTTAATACTATTCATAACAACTTTTTAAATGGCTAGTTTGATAGGTCGTGATACGCTTGAACTCGGTGTTGCGTGTAGTGAAAGATATTTAATTACATTAAAGAGATAACGTACTATGAAATATTGGGGTGTTACACATAAGTAGAAGTGAAGATGATTTATATTTTGAGATATTTACATGGCCTTTTCTTTTATTCACTAAAAGGACAGAAGGATTTTTTTTCTTCATATCCATGTCAGCATAATAAAGTAGGGTCATAATATTTGGTGGAGGTTTCTCAATGATGTTCATATTAAAATTAATAAAAATATATATGGAATCTATAATAGAGTGGTTAAAGAATTATATTGGTGCACAGTTCTTCATATAACATCCCAGAACCCTCACTCCTAGATCCAGTGCTAAAAACATGAACTTTTCATCCTTTTTTGATTTTATAACTATGTATGTGACCGAATTTTTTCCATACAACCCTTACATAATGAAAATAAAAAATTTCATCACTTAAATTCTCAAGGAAATTTTAGGTTTAGAGTTTTAGAGAATTTGGATAAACTCATACAAAAAAATGCCTATGTATTTGAATAATAATATCTCCCACCTAACCCATTTTTCTAATTTCACATTATATTGAAATCATCATCTGTATTAAATCCCTTATAGACATAATTTTTTCAACCTCAATATTCATAACCTAAGTAAAAAATAAACATAATAAGGGTGAGCTCATGTGCTCATAAAGGGTAAACATAAGCATTAAAAATTGAACTTCATAAGTGATCATAGAAAGATGTAAGGGTATGATGAAATAATAAAAGTGCATGAGTATAAAATAATAATATTCATACCCATAAATACCTAGATCATCAAACATGAAAACATGGTATAAGGATTTGAAAAATGAAAGAGTCATCAGAATAAATAATCATGATCCCTGTGATATCAATCTTGACTATAAGAAATATTATAATCCTATCGGAAAAATAAAGAAAAAATGATGGTATCTTTGAACATAATCTTTATAGAACACTTAAAAAATCATTAAAAATGTAATAACCATATGGTCTACTTCTATACCCAATGCATTGGACTGTTATTTGGGTGAACCCATCATATATGCAATATCGGGCTCACCTAGTGATATCTAGGAGAACATATCATATAATAATGTCCAAAACCCAAAAATAAATAACAAATAGTGTTCATTTCATCATAAACTCATTGAAACAACATTTATTATTTTTATAATATGATTAACCAAAGGAAAATAAATGGGTTTCATAATAATCTCTTTGAAACATGATTAAATTGTGGAAAAGAAATGAGTTTGATTTCAATCCCTTCGAAATAATCTTAATCCATCTAGATAAATAATGAGGATAGTATCATTAAAAAATATCACCATTATAGAATAAGTAATAACAAGGGTTTTTTATACTAATGAATGTAAATATAATTAAATTATCACTAAAATATTTTGAGGCAAATAAACTTTTCATTTTTAAAATCACTTTTAAAACTAAAAATTCTAAAAATATTGCAAAAAATATTTTCCTTGATTTTTTTTGAATAATATAAAGGAAAACTTAATAAAAATAATTTAAATGATGGTAGGAAAATCCACTCATGTTATATATGTGAAAAATAAACATTCTTTTCAAAACATTTTGAAAAAGGTAATTAAAAGTTACCCATTTAGAAAACATTAAGAAATTTCATTTTAAAACCTTTTAAAAGAAGGTATAATATCATGTAAAATGGATTTAAGAAAAAATTTATTTTTATAAAAGAAATGTTTTTAAAAAAATTTAGAAAAAATGGATATGTCAGAGAAATATACCTTATCTAAAATAATATACTTGATCGGTATTACATACAAATTAATTTCTAGAAGTTTCTTAAATCAATAATAGAGGAAATGGAATTTAAACAAGTGAACGACATTCATAACCATATGATAATAAATATATGTGGTTTATTAAAATAAGATCACATTATTTCCTCTAAAATAAAATTTAATATAAAAAATCATGAAAAAAATAGAATATAACATAAATCATTTTCCACTTTGGTAACTCTTTAGTCATAATCCCCATGAAAGAATAAATTCAAGTGATAATTTAAATATCATGATCATAAATAGATTCATTATATTACATGTAAAATGGGTATCATATACACCATATAAAATAATTTAGGTTTTAACATCAGGATATGTCCCAAAGAAAGATAATTTGAGACGAATAACCCTTACAAAGATCATATCATTGAATTGAGAATTAATTAATAGATTTATTATGTGCAATAAATTTAAATCCAAATAAAAAAGTTTAAATATAGAATAAAAAAATTTAGATACCAATTCAAACAAAATCATATCATAACAATATCAATGGAAAAGAGTTATAACCTATCAAAAGAAAATTCAGTTAAGAAGTTGTTTACCATTTGGTAATATTCAAGTCAAATCCTTTTTAATAAAATAGTTAAAATTAAAACTTAATAAACCATGTTGTATGAATTATTCATTAAATTACATAAAAAATTGATATTATATACATTAAAAAAATAAAAAAATGGTGAATATGGCATATGTCTTAAAGAAATAAAAAAGTGATATGAGAAAATCATTACCTCGAGTACAGAATTTCCATGGATATAATTTAACTCTTGTATAATAAAAATAAAAAAATTATTTTATATATTAATAAAAAAATTAGTTCTAATACCTTGTACATAAATCATTTATTTTTAATTTTTTTAATGAAATATTTAAATATTTAATCAGTTAAGTCTATGTCTGGTGTTTTGAGGATGTTTGGTACATTATTTCAAAATGAATTTGATGTCTTTAATATGGTCAAAGGGATAATTATTAAAACATATAAATAATAATAATAATTACATAATTATCATGTTTATTCATAAATTATTCTTTTTAAACTAATCAAGAAAAATGGTTATGAAAAATTATCTATGTTGTGAGAATGGATATCATAGGTCATACGTACACATGAGTAACAATTCCATTTTCAATGATCATTATAGAAAGAATGTATGAATTATTTAATATTAAAATAATTATAATGATATGATTAATACCATATTACTTTTTTAAATATACTTATATATGTCATTCTTGTGATGTGGTGATGAAAAAATAACTGTATCTCTTCATGGAGGCAGTGGTCCACACGTACACGAACGATGTTATCATTTTCGAGTGTAAGAAATAAAATGATATATTATCATTTAATAATGATTAATATGTATTAAATATTATTATTATTCAATTTATATAACATATATTAATTAAATTAATTCTTATTAACTTCCATTTAAATTTTTAGTGAAAAAATAATCACACCACTTCATGATGCGATTGTCCTCTGTAGATTCAAGTAAAGTTATAGTATCCACCACATGATGTAAATTTAAAAAGGTATCTATGATATAATAACTCAATAAGTAAAAAATATTATGGATATAATATATATACTTTAAATCCATCATTAGAAAAAGTTTTTGGATTCAATTATTGAAAATGAATGACATCGGTTTGTGAGTAGATAGTCTACCTTACACACCAATGATGATATTGTATCTCATTTGATGAATGAGGAGATTGATTTAGGTTATTAAATTAATATAATGAAATATCAGTATATATAAGATACTATTTCTATTATATGATAATATTTTAGGAATATTTTAAGGATGTTGATGAATAAATAAAACCAAAATTCATAGTTGGTAATTTTACCTCTTCTCAGACCATGTCATTAGGAATATACCTAAAGTATTCCTAGAATTGATTTATAAAAAAATATTATTGGATTAGGTTACAGAATATTTTCAAGTGATTTTATCAGGTTTTTACTAAATCAATAGGTTTTAATGTGTAAAAAGATAGGATAGGGGGTAGCCTTTTATAAGTTAGGTGAGTGGAACACTTGTAATATTCCAAAAGAAAATATTATGCCTGTATTTTTCAAATAAAAAGGATAAAAATATATTATTATCAAGTATTATACATTATAAGGTTGAAATATTTCTAAAAAATATATTTTAGACAAATTTTTAGGTTATTTAGACCTTTGTCATCTTAGTATAACCCAAGGTAAATCCATGTTTACCTTAACTATGGTAATTAAATTTTCTTATTTTTACTATTCAGAATGGTTAAAAATTATTTTGAACATATTATATAATATATATTATTTGTATTCCAAATATTTAATCCATTTTACCAAATTTACTTCATATAAATTTCAAATTTTATTTCAAAATTAAATCTGCAAACATAATTAAAAGGTGGGTTTTCAAAAAAATGTATTTTTCAAGGGAAATATGATTTTATATTAACTCAATAAATAATAATAATAATTTAATGAATATAAATTAATATTTATTTATATATATTATTCAAATTTCAATTAAAATATTCCTCATTAAGGGTTTTTTTAATTAATTAAAAAGGATAAAAATTCTGCACTTTAAAACAGTTTTCAGAAAAATCACGCTTTTAAACCCAAAGACAACATTATAATAAATTCCAATATAAAGTTGATTCAAGAGAAATTAATTGGATTAAATATTAAAAAAATAATGCTTATTTTACCTTGAATCACATTCAAAACATAATGGGTCTTTTAAATTTCTTAATTTATTGAAAATAAATGACGTGTTTAGAAAAATCAGTATTTTTCACTATTCACTAAAAAATCAATATATTCCCAAAAATCTCAAAATTTTACATGATGTAAATTTTGATATTTGGATTTTAGAAATTAATTTCATTTTATTAAATAAATTTTCAAAAAAATTCAAAAATTAATTATAATATTTTTTCATGAAAATTAATAAAAAACATTTTTGAAGAAAACATATTTTTGAAGAATAAAGTTACTTTACAAAAAAATGATTTCTTATTTACTAAAAATTTATCAATAATTTATATTGGGTATAAAATTCATACATATATATATATAGACCAACATGGGTGAACTAGACAAGTCACCCGATTCGGCCCATCACGGTGAGGTATAACAAAGATAATAGTGACAAGTCTAAAATATAAACAAAACAACACATAAAATAAGATTAAAAAGTTGGAAAAGTATGTAAAAATATATCCATATAAACCAAAAAAAATGCCATAATCCATAAAATTATGAATCATTCATGACCACAGGTCTCCATGTGGCCAACTAACACCTACAAATCAACCTAAACTAAAGGCAGAAAGGACTGAAGAAGCCAACATGCTAAAGGATGCCCTTAATTTTACTAGGATAGTACAATATAGCATCTACAACCAAAGAAATGAAAAATTAAGTTGTGATAACAACACCCATTTTGATACCACTAAAGAGTCCATAAAAGGTATAATATCAAGAATGCAATATTTATTTCTTTTAAAACAAAAGTAGTTTTGCAAAACATTTTCAAAAATCCTAACCCATTTGTAAATCATTTTTCTATGGTTTTCATATAATCCTTTTATTCTCTCGAATCTAGAAAGATGAAAATTAGAAGTGATAAAATATGGAATCATATTCATATATCAAGAGGTAATACATTAAACACATGTCCATGAAATTCTATCATGTCAATAAATGTGATACAAATATATATAAAAACCTATTAGAAATAATCCATGATAAAAACCCATAATTTGATAAATAAAATCACAAAAGAAAATAAAGTTGTATTTTTACCTATCCAATATAAAAATTCACTTGACATAAAATATACTAAACATGTATATGTTGGAACCAAAAAATATCAAGTCCTTCCATAGACCATAGATATCCCAAATTTTATCTCTCAGTGGTGGCACACTCACTAAGGTTACCCATGTATTTTTTCCAATCAATCCATGAATAAAATTTTTCCAATTATCAAAATAAATTTAAAAACAATGATCACAATTTATAAAACATTTTCAAATCCAAGACAATATGCTTCGAGGTTTGAAAACCCTATTTATGAATAAAAATAAACCTATTTGAAAATAAAACACATTTAAAAACATTTATCTTTCCATGAAATCCCTTAAAACCACAAATAACATATATATATTAAAAAAAGTAATTTATCAATAATGATAATAAATTAATTGAATTAACCCATTTTATAGAAACATATACCTCAAAATGGTATAAATCTAGCCACTTTGACAAAAGATATTGGAAACAAATATTTTAGCCTTCAAAAATAAGGCATGTTAAGAAATAGTAAAGTATTGATAGGAAACACAATCTATTCAAGAATTTGAAACTTAACCATATCCAACACCATTTCTATGACCAAATAAAACAAAATAAAAAAGGAATTTTTACTCAGAGAGGTGAAACACAACCACAACGATGATAAATAACTGAATAAATAATAAATAAGGAGCATAGATCTCTGAAATCACCTAGGGTGAGATGTGGACAAGAGAGGGAGGCTCCATGGTTGAATGAAATGAAAAGAACTCGTATGGTTCCCTAAAACCAAAACTCACAAGAATTACATTTTGTTTAATCCCATTAGGTGACTTGAATTCCAAGAATGCTAAAATGATGAAAATCACATCACCTTATTATAAAAACCCACTTATGCCATTACATGATATGAATTCAAAATACACAACATGTAAACATTTCACACCCAAAACAAGATTCACAGCATCTACTTGATGACTATTACTTGATGTGTAGTCCCTTTACAATGCATTTCAATTATCAATAGACAGTGTTTCACCTAGGTTCTATGAAAAATCCCCAAAACCATCTCTGTTGTTCTCCAAACTCAAGGAGAAGTATGTATGGACTTTGACACATTTATACCTAGAATACATTAATTCAAACAAACATACATACTTAAAATTTAGTTAATTTTCCCCAAAAAAGGTTCTCTATCCCTAAGGACCACACAAATGCACCCAAACAGGGATGAAAAACAAGTAATGAACAAGAGAGTACATGAAAATCATAACAGGGTATTACAATCTCCCCACCGTACAATCTTTATGTCTCTAGAAAGTCCTCAAGATCCTGGATCCAGAAAAAAAAAATAAGTTCATTGGTACCTCATAAACAATTATTGATCCCGCATCTCATGTCTATTGCATCCACACTTCCACATTATGTAGACTAGTGTAAGTGTTTTACCATGTAGTACCTTACCTTGGTGATCCATAATTTTAACTAGATGCTCAACCACAATGGTGTTGGGATTATGATCAACATCCTCCCATATGATCTCATGGGAAGGATTTGGTATACATATTATAAATTGGGTAACATGAAAAACATCATGGATATAATTCAAACATGATGTTAATTCCAACTACTAGGCCAAAATTCATTAGTTATACAACAATCTTAAAGGGGGAAAACTTATTTTCAACTTACCCTTATTACCCAATTGATGACTTACCATGTGATGTGGAACTCAGAGAAAGGCCCAATCACCAACCTCAATCTCTAGAGGCTGACGAGGATGGTCTGAATAAGAATACTAATAACTCTATGTTGTTATAAATCTTCTCTAGATCAACTACACCATCTTTTTTGACTCCTGAACAAGACTTAACCCAACAAAGGACCTCTCTCCCAACTCTACCCAGCATAAGGGAGGCCTACATAGTTTCCCATACAAGGCCTCAAAGGGTGAAATATTTATCGAAGACTTATAACTATTTCTATAGGTAAATCCAACCATAGGAAAAATTTTATCTCATGAATCACCTAAATCAGGAACACAAGTCCTAAGCATATCCTCAGGAACCTGAATATCCCTCTATATCTTTCCATCAATCTGGGGATGATATGTTGTTCTCAATTTCAACTAGGAACCCATTTCCTCCTTTAAAACTTTAGAAAACCAAGATGTCAACCTCAGGTCGCTGTTAGAAATTACTCCAATGGGAATGCTATGATGTCTCACAATATTCTAGATATATAAGTCCCTAAGTTATTCCACATTCATCAACTCCTTGATAGGGATTAAATGCATTTATTTCATGACTCATTCAATGGTCACCCAAATGAAATCCTTTCTAATATAATTCCATGTAAATCTAATGATTAAATCCATGTAAATATTATCCCACTTATATACTATAATGGTTTGGTGATGAAACAAACTTGCGGGTATATGGTGTTAAATCTTATTTCTATGACAATTAAGACATCATGATATAAAATACATAGTCGACCACATCATCCCTAGACACTAATACCAATATCCCAATTAATGATACATATTTCTTTCCCTATGATATACTATCCAATAAAACCAGTGTCCATTATCCATCAACTCCTACCCCAAGGAAAATGGAATAACCAATTTTCTATGAAAGCTCAACTCTCTACTAGGAGACTCGAATCACTCACCCGAGGTCTACCCACTATACAAGGATTTCACAAATGTGTTGGTACTTAGCTTTAGACATATAATTAATACAAACTCACTAATAAAATAAAGATTTGTCCTTTATTAATTTCAATAACACCTACCCACCAACCTCTTTCATTCCCAATCTCTTCTCAGAAAATAAACTCATGAGATCCCACCTTTCAAATGATTCCTTCACAGCTTGTGTCATTAATTTTCTGCTCAATGCATCAAAAACCAAATTCCCTTTCCTATGAGTGCACGTAATATCAAAATAAAATTTCTAAAGATACTCTACCAATTTTATTTTTTACAAGTTTATATCCCTCAGATTTCAAATATATTCTAGGCTCTTATGATCTGAATACACTATAAAACACTCCCCAAAGAGGTAGTGTCACAAACTTTTGACTGCATGTATAATCATTTCCAACTCATGATCTTGGGTAGGGTATTTCTTCTCATGGGGGCACAAATGGCGTGATTCATAGGCCAGCACCTCGTTCCCCTAAAATAAGACACATCCCAAACCCATACTAAAAGATTCGTAGAAAACAACATAACACATACCTTGTTTCGGAAGACTAAAAAGTAGTGATAACGTAAAAATATTCTTTTGATCCTTGAAATAACTCTGAAAATATTTATTCAACTCAAACTTTACAACTTTATGGGATAAAGTTGTGATCAAATATGCTGACCCAAAAAAGTAATGAAAAAATTATCTATAATAACCAGCCAAACCCAAGAATCTATGGATATCAAACACATTTTGGGGTAATCCTAGAAAATAATATCCTATAACTTTTCAAGATCTGCTAAGACTCCCCTTTTAGATATCACTTTCCCCATAAATTTTAATTCCCAGATCCAAAACTCGCATTTGAAAACCTTTTAATATACAAGATGCTCATTCATGGTTCAAAGAATGATATCCAAATGGTCACTATGATCCTCCTATAACTTGGAGTAAACTAATATATCATCCATGAACACAATAACAAAATATTCCAAGAACTGATGAAATATTCAGTTTATCAAACTGATAAACATAGTAGGAGCATTAGTCAGACCAAATGGCATAAAAAACTCTAAATTCCCATACTATCTTGAAAACATTGTCTTAGGTATATCCTCTTCTAATACCCTCCACTAGTGATACCCCGAATAAAGTTAAATCTTTGAAAACTAATATTCCCCTCAGATATTCTGAAAAGTGTCATAAATTCTAGAAAATGATATTTGTTGGTAATGGTCACCTGATTTAACTTCCGAAATTCAATAAAAATTTTGAGTCTCCCATATCACTTCTTAGAAAAGAGGAAACAAGAATCACATGGTGACACTCCATGATGAATAAATCCTTTATCATCTAGGTCCTCAAGTTATAACTTAAGTTAAAAAAACTCACTAGGTTCCAATCAATAAGATGAATAAAAATGGGCATCATACTAGGGAGCATGTCAATAGTAAACTCGATATATCTCTAGGGTGGTAAATAATAAAGATAAATTGGAAATACCTTGGGGTACACAATCACCAATATAAGAAGTTGACTACCCAAAAAATGTTCCACTACATCAAGAAACATCTCTAACAACTAGCATGACATTACCCCAGCATAAGGAATAACAGGCCCCACCCTTCTTGATATGGAGTCTGAATCACCCATTAAATCAGGAAAAAACCCATTGGAAGATAAAAAATAAATTCGATAATGATAATATTATATCTGGTCTTTAATGATGATCATTTGATCCATTCCAATAATCAAGTATAATATTTCAAGATCGTTCACCAAAAAGTCTCACTCCACCTCAAATCACCTATCATCACCCAACATGCATGACACTTGAAACCTTGTTCAGAACATTCCAAAGGTGTGTAAAGATCCAATAAGAATGGAATAATCTCATAATGTAAACCAAACCCATTAATTAAAATTATCAATATAAAATAATTAGTACTAACTATATTAAACAAATCTTGCACCATATAATAAGAAATAAACATTTTACATCTAAAAGTAGTTATACCTACATTAGATTCCTCCTGAACATACTCATTCATATAAAGTTATTTGGTCATAGACACATGATCATCCTCCTTGGCCAATGTATTTGAACCATTTCCCTTAGAACCATCAACACGTACCTATGAACCCTTGGTGAGAGTTATTCCCACCTTACTTCCCTACGATACCCTTTCACAAAAATGATTCAGATGGACTAATAATCTACAATGATGAAAATTCCTGGGATCCTCTCTATAATTACTCTTAGTATGACCAAGCCTCCCACATTGATAGGAGATGAACTGTTTATATCCTTAAGAAGAACCTGAAATTTGTCCCTAAGAGAACTGACCACCCTTTCGTTTCCTTTTCTAGCTAAAAGATATACCTTGGCTAATAGCTAAACTAACCAAAGCCCTAACCAAACCAGTACTTCTAGCTATTTCTTCCATAGCCATAGATACTTTTTAACCATTTCCATAAATTTTAAAAGGAACATGAGAGTCAACAATGGCCAAATATCTAGGATCAGTCCCAAACCAAACCTCCAAGCATTCATGTACTTATTAGTGAAAAGATTCAGCACCAAATACACAAACTTAGAAAATTAGGTAGAATACTCTAGAATGGTACACTCACCCTACTCCAAGGTCAGAAATCTCAGGTCTTCACCACATGTAACCTCTCAAGGTAAACATATGATTAAATATATTTTTTAAGGAATTACAAGTAATTTCTTTGTGTTGTTATGATTTCACAATTGATTCCCGCCATACCCTTCCTAGACCCTCAAGCATCTAAATAGAAAAAACCCACCTAAGAGTATTTAGGAGTCTTCAAGAAGTTGAAGATCCTTTCTATCCAGACAATACACTCCTTCGATTCATGGGTTCCCTTGTCACCACATAAGACAAGTGGATTATTCTTAGTAAATTCATTGCCATGATCCACTACATGTCATGTTTTCTCAATTCCTAGTTGACCTAGAGTCAAAATAGTATGGATTACTACTTCAACTAAAGAATAATCCATTGGATGATTCACCTGTGGAACCTATCTCATAGTTTCCTCTGTCATATTTAGAAGATCTCTTCTTGGAAACATTGTCTGATAAGAAAAATACAACAATTAATTAGATCATGGGAACATTCCAAAATCAGAAGACCACTTTCAGAATTCAAACAAATTCTTTAAAAAACATGAATTTAAATAAATTATGAATTGTACAAATGAAAGACATTGCTTAAAAATGAATAGTTAAATTTAAATAAAATATCCACATATTTCATTGAAATAACCTCAAACTATATGTATAAAACCTCATAAAAGTCCCTCACCACCCATGGTAACTCAGGTTCCATCACTGATGTGAGATGTATAGATCCCTTCTCTGCACTTACAATCTGAATTATAATTGTCCTAACTCTTATCTACCCAATACATAAAACCAATCTTAGGCAATGTTAACACACTTTAGGCAGGTATTTCCCTTAGATACAAAATTGTAACAAAACAACTCAATTCAACTAGAAAATTCACTCTATTCCTCTTGCCATTGTGAGTTAAAACAAAGATAATGGTGATATGTATTGAATGAAAAAAAACAAGACACATAATCAGATTAAAAAGAGGAAACAAAGAGATACAAATAGATCTATACAAGCCAATCCAAATAGAATAAACTATAAGATTATGAATCAGGAAAGACCTCAAATCTCTATGTGACCAACCATCACATCTAAATCAACCCAAACTGAAGGCAGAAATAACTAGAGATCCAACATGCTAAAATATTCCCCTCCATTTTAATAGATCTTTCAATAAAAAATCCACAACAACCTAAATGTAAAATTAGTGTGTGATCACAAATACCATTAGGATACTACCAAATATTCTATAAAATATCTAGTATTAAGAATACAAAACTACTAGCTTTTAGAACAAAAATAGTTTTACAAATAATTTTCATAAATACAAACCCATTTGTAAATTATATTACTTTGATTTTCATAGAATCCTTTCATATTCTAAAATCTATAAATATCACAAGTAGGAGTAACAATAAAGGGAAGCATATCCATGAATAAATAAGTAATAAAGTAAACACTTATCCATGAGATACCATCATTCAAAGTCATGTGGTACAACCTCATATAAAAAACTCTGAGCAATAATTCATGATAAGAATCCATCATGTGATAAATAAATAACAAATGAAAAATAACCTAATATTGGTACATAGACTATAGGAATAATAACTATACATAAAAGATCCTAAAAATATGTATTTTTATACCAACCAATATTGTTTCCTTCACAGTCCATCAATATCCCAAAGGTTACCTCTTACTGGTACCACTCTCACTAAGGCTAGCCATATATATTCCTCGACACACCCAAGGTTCCCAATGTGAAAATTGAAAAAATACATTTCAAAACCATGATCACAAATTATAAAACATTTTAAAATCCAAGACAACCAAATTAAATGTTTGAAAATCCCATTTCTAAACCAAAACAAATCTATTTTTAAAGAAACCCCAATTAAAAAAATTATCTTTACAAAAAAATCATTTGAAACCACAAATCAATTCAATAAAATTAACAAACAAAATTAATTTATCATTATTGATCATAAATTCAATTAATTAACCCATTGTATTGGAAAACCTACCTCAAAACAATATAAACCTATCCATCTTGGACAAAGGTTATTGAAAACCAGGAGATCAGCCTTCGAAATACAAGGAACATCAAGAAATGGTAAAGGATTAATAGGAAACACTATCTAGTCATGGACCTAAACCTAAAATATGAAAAATTACACTTTTGTGACCAACAAAAATGAAATAAAGAATGAACTCTTACCCAAATAGGAACACCTCAACTATAATGACCATCAATCGTAGAAAAAATGACCCCGAAGGAGAATAGCTCTACAAAATAGGCCAGGGTGTGCTCTATGATGTGAGGGGGAGGTTGCACGATTGAATGAAATGAAAAAAACTTATAAATCACCCAAAAACAACAAATCATGGTACTTATAGGTTATGTAATACCCTTACATGATGTGAATTACCTGAAAGATAGAAATTCCAAAAATAATAACTCTCTTTTATAAAAAACCCAATTTTATCCATTACACGATGTGAATTCCAAATAAAAAGCATGTAAATATTTCTCACCATAAACCAGATTCATAAAAACTTCCCAGATACCACTAAAAAGCATTTAATCCCTTTAAATGGAGTGTAAATGACCATCAAATGGTGTTTTCCTTAGATTCAACACAAAATCCATAAAATCATCTCTAGAATTATCTGATCTCGGGGAAAACCCTATAAGGCCTTTGAATATTTTATACTTAAACTCCATTAATTTATACAAACATATATCCCTAGACTTTAGGTAATTTATCACATCTAAGGATCCCCATCCTTGATCTTATATACTACAATCTTATCTTTTTCTAAAAATGATGAGTATTCAGGATGAATTTTTCATTTTTAAAGCACTAAAATAAACTTTAAAGATAACATAACTATAAAAGTTATGACAATATATTTTTATTATATTTATACATTAACCAAAAATAAATTGGTTAGAATATGTTATGATAATTACAAAATTATTAAACCTTCATATGATACATTAACATTAAAAATATAATAGTAATTCCCAAAGATGAAAATAATCATTTTATAACCCTATTTCCAAAATAACCTCAATAACCTCAAAAATTAATGATTGTTTTAAACTCAATGGTTATATCATATCATTCAACTTACTGGCACAAAAATATGGATATCTCATTTTGAAATAACATTAATCACTTAGTCCCTAAATCCATTTTCAATCCCATGATTATTTACAAGATAAAAAACATATTACCTTAATATCCAAGATCATAGAAAACCTAAAGGTTAATGGTACCTTAAAACTTATATTTAAAATTGTAAAGTAATGATTCACATTAAACCAAATAATTACATATACTTAAATCTAATGAAACATCTCTTAAAGTGTCAATAATAACTTTAAGATCTCATTACTTAAAAAGGTTTGTCTAAGACTTTGAACATATGAGCATACTAAATATTGTAGAACTATAGTTTTATCCATAAATCTTAAGATAAACTCAAATGAAAAAAAAAATAATCTCCAAATTTATCTAAACCTTTACTTTGATGTCAACTATAACAGTCCAGAACCTGTACTCCCTGATCTGGTGCTAAAAACATGAAATTTTCATTTCCATATTTGATTCTAATAAAGGTGACCCAATTTTTTCCATACAAGTCATACAATATAAAAAAGGAAAATTTGGATCACATAAATTCTCAAGGACATTTTAGGTTTATATTTTTATAGAATTAGAAAAAAAATCATACATAAAGAATACCCATGTATTTGAATAAGTATATCTCCCACCTAACCCAGCCTTTCTTTTTTCACATTAATTCATCATCATCATCTATATGAAATCTCTTCAAGACATAATTTCTTCAACATCACTATTTATAACCTGGGGAAAATGAAAAGGATAAGGGTGAGCTCAAGTGCTCAGTAAGGGTAAACATAATCATTAATTATTAAATTTCATTAGAGAGAATAATAACAGCATAAGGGTGTGATGAAATAATAAAGTTCATGAGTATAACATAAGAATATTCATACCCAAATATACCTAGATAATAAAACATGAAAACATGGAATAAGTCTTTAAAAAAGTAAATAGTGATTAGAATTAATAATCATGAGCCACGTGATATGAAACTTGATCCTAATAAACATTATAAACCCATATAAAGCAAAAAATATTAGTATCTTGGAACATCATATTCATAGAACACTTACATAACCCTTTTGAAACCCTTAAAAATGTAACAACCATATGGTTGACTTCCATACCAAATGTATTGGATCATTATCTAGGAAGACCCATCGTATAAGCTATATCAGGATCACTCGACCCTAGCTAGGTGAACCAATCATATAACAATGTCCAAGATCCATAAATAAAGTATAGGTAGCATTAATCTCATTATAAACTCAATTAAACAACCTTTATTAATTATAAAACATGATTACCCCATGGGAATTAAATTGGTTCCATGAAAATCTATTTAAAACATGATTTGCCTATAGAAAAGAAACAGGTTCCTTGTAAATCCCCTTAAAATAATACTAATCCATCTTGATAAATAATGATGATGGTATAATTATAAAATATCCCCTTTAGAACAAAAGTAAAAAATAAGTTTTGATGATTTTTATAAATGTAAATACCATTAAAATATCATTAAAAACATTTTTGAAGAAAATAACCTTTTAATTTTGAAAATCTTTTTTAAATACTAGAAATTCAAAAAATATTGGGAAAATAATTTTCTCTGAAAAAAATTAAAAATATATAAATTAAAATTCATGTAAAATAATATACATGGGTTCTAGAAAATCCTTTAATGTTATAAATGTTAAAAATAAACATTCCTTCGAAACATTATGAAAAAGGGAGTCGAAAGTGACCCATTTGAAAAAAGTTATTAAATTTTCTTTTAAAAACTTTTAAAAGAAGGTAAAAATATATTTTACAATATATTTAGTAAAAAAATTCTTTTTGAAAATAAAATATTTGAAAATATTTTTTAAAACATGGATATGTAAGATAAATATTCATGATTTAAAAGAAAATAATAGATTGGTATCACTTACAAAATAAATTCATAATGTTTCTAAAATAAATAAGGGAGGAAATGGAAATTAAAAATTTAAATCAAATTCATAACCATAATAGAAAAAAATAAATTTGTTTTAAGAAAATAATATCACATTATTTCCTCCAAAATAAACTTGAACATAAAAAAACCCAAAAGAAAGGATATTGTAACATAAAAGATTTTCCTCTTTGGTAACTCTTGAATTGTAAGAACCATGAAATAATAACTTCAATTTATAATTTAAATATCATGAACATAATTATATTCATGATATTATATGTCAAAGGGGATTTATATAAACAATATAAAATGAGTTAGGTTCATAAAATCAACATATATCCCAAATAAAGATAATTTGAGAGGAATAACCCTTACAAAGATCATATCATTGAATTGAGAATTAATAAATGGAGTTATTATGTGTAATAAATTTAAATCTCTATAAAACAAGTGAAATATAGAATAAAATAAATTTGATATCAATTGAAACATAATCATAACATAACTAAGAAAATAGAAAAGATTTATAACCCATTAAATGGAAATTCAGTTAAGAATTCCTTTACCACTCAATAAGATTCAAGTAAAATCCATTTTAGTGAATTAATTCAAATTGAATCTTAAAAACCATTATTTAATAATGATTAATGATATTAAATTTCAAATAGACATTTTATACACCACAATATGAAAATATGTGGTGAATATGGGATATGTATCACATAAATAAAAAATGAGATCAGAAAACCCTTAACTCAGATACATACATTTCGTGCTTGTACCTTAACTCCTATTAAATAATATTACATCAATTATTTGATTTATTAAGAACATTTAACATGTTTAAAACATTGTACTTAAATTGTTTTTCTATTTTTTTATTTTTAATGACATATTTAAATATTTAATCAGTTATGTCGATGTTAGGTGTTGTAAGGATATTCATTTTATTGTTTCAAAATGGATTCGGTGTGTTGAATGTGGTCAAAGAGGTCATTATTTTAACATATACATAAAAATAATAATGAAATAAATATAATATTTATTCATCAATTATACTTTTAAAATCAATCATGAAAAATTGTTATAAAAAAAGAACTATGTTACGGTAATGTATCTGGTTGGTCGAATGTAAACATGATTAATATTTCCATTTTTCAAAAATCATTTCGAAAATAAAGAATGTATTATTTTAAATTTTTAGAATTATAATAATATCAAAAATACCATATTATTTCTTCAAATATACATATATTATCATTCAAGTGATTTGGTGATGAAAAAATAATCGCATCGCTTCATGGAGGTCGCAGTCCACACGTACTCGAATGACATTATCATTTTTCAATGTAAGAAAAAAATAGTATTTTAATTTTATAGAATGATAAATATTTCATTAATATCATTATTAATTCATTTATATCACATATATTCATTAAAATTATCCTTATTACCATCCATGTAAAGAGTTAGTGAAAACCCCATCACATCTCAACATGAGATGGTAGTCCTCCGTACACATGAGCAATGTCATGGTATCCCCCACAGAATGAAAAGTAAAAAAATTATATGTAATATAATAACTCAGGAAGTATAAATATTTTAAAAATATCATATATATACTTTAAATCCATCATTAAAATAAGACTTGAGAGGCGATTTTGGAAAATAAATGACATCAGTTCGCGAGGTGATAGTCCATCGTACACAAAAATAATGATTTCATATCCCATTTGATGAAAGATGGTATGGATTTAGATTATTAAATTAATATAATAACACATAATTATATTTTGAGACACTTTTCTTATCATGTGAGAATATTTGAATAAGTTTTAAAGGATGTGGAGGAAGATATAAGACAATGATTCATAGTTAGGAATTTTACCTCTTCTCGGACCACCTCTTTAGGATTATACCTAAAGTATTTCTAAAATGCGTTTCTGACCAAAATATGGCTTCTATGATAAGGGTATGAAATTTTTGGAGTTATTTTATTTTATATTGACTAAAACAAAAGGGTTTGAATATGTAAAGAATAGAGGAGACTGGTGTCCTTTTATAAGTGGGGTCAGTGGAACTATTTTAATGTTTAAAAACAAAATGTTTTCCCATGTTTTTCACAATACAAAAGGAACCAAAATGGTTAATTCATAAGACTTGGACCTAATAACGTCAATATATGGTGATATAATAGGTTTTATACATGTTTTTAGGTCATTTTGATCCTTATTATTTTATTTTAACCCCCGGTAAATCAATTTTTACTTTAACTGTGTTAATTAATTTTTATTATTTTCATTATTAATTAAGGTCAAAATTTAAGTTTACTTTATTATATAAAATAAATTGTTTTGATTGTAAATATGGAATACATTTTACCAAATTCAACTCTTGATAGTAGGAAAATTTAATTTAAAATTAATATTGTTGATGCAAAGAAAAATAGGGTTTTCATGAAATGTTTTTTTATGTTGGGGATGAATCCTATTTATTATTGAAACTAATGAAAGAACAGCTTTGTTTGGGAAGAGGATACCCATTACATGACTGTATACCCATTGGGAATTAAATCCCAATATATGGTATGGGAGGCCCATATTTTTTCCCGAAGTCCCTTCAGTGAATAGTACTTCTCCAATATTTTATGTACTACCACCTCTTTTATAGCTTTCGTTACTGCTACAGTGTCTCTGGTGCTATAGTGTTGGTTCTCAAGAAATATATTTTCAAGGAAAAATATGATTTTATATTAACTCTATTACTAATATTAATTATTGTGTGAATATAAATTAATATTCATTTATTAGTAATATAAAAATTTCATTTAAGATATTTATCATTAGGGGTTGTTTAATTAATTAAAAAGGATAATCATTATGAACTTTAAAACAGTTTTCAGAAAAATCCTTCTTTTAAACCCCAAGATAACCTTATACTAAAATCCAATATGAAGTTGATTCAAAATAAATTTAGTGGATTGATTATAACTAAATAATATTATGTTAATTTAAATTGTATTAAAAACATAATGGGGCTCCAAAATTGCTTAATTTATTGAAAATAAATGAGATTTTTAGAAAAATCATTTTTCAGTATTCACCAAAAAATAAATATTTTCAAAAAATACTAAATTTGTACACAAATAAAATTCTGATATTCCATTTTAAAAAAATGAATTTTATTTTATCAAATACATTTTCTAAATTTTCTAAAAATTAATTATAATGTTTTTTCATGAGAATAAATAAAATTAATTTTTGAAGAAAAGTTATTTTTTAACAATAAAATTGCTTTACTAAAAAAGTATTGATTATTTACTAAACATTTATCAATAATTTATATTTAGTAGTAAATATATATATATATATATATCATAAAGTATTCAATACTATTCATACCCTCTAATTTAAAGGTTATGTTATAAAAGTTATATATTTTGTAGGTTATTTAAGCTCAATGTTATGTGACAAATACACTATAGAATATAGTTTTCTTTTATAAAATCTCATGGTGTAAAAATTTAGGTATCTTAAACCCTAGAACCTATGAGAGATCAATTTATCCAATGATTTTGACTACATGAGGCCCATCTGGTGAACCTTCACTATATTTTTCTAAAAGAGCACCATGGATATCTCAAACCATTCACGTCTCTCTCTTTCCTGATATAACCCATATATACGGTGGTAAATTCTATTAGAATCCATTTCTTAATGTGTCTTCATAGGTTTATTAGAAATGGATGAAAGCAGTAAACACTAAAAATCAACTTTGACACTCAGGTTTTTGTCATATATAGTGAACTCCTCATCACCCGCCTCCTTTGTTGGTGTAATAGACATTGAGGATAATATCATGTAATACTTCCATTCATGGTTCAACACTACCCATAGTAATATAAACCATTCATGGATGTTACTTTCAAATATGATATGGTCTTTATCTATAATTGATCATAGGGATAATGTATTTTAAGAACTTTTCTTTATTCTGCAATAAAATACTAGATTATTTGTACTTCACTAAATTACAATTTATGTGAGACATTAAAATAATTTTTAAAATTTTATTAAGACTCCCACTATTTTATCAAGTCCCAATATCCATCATCATTATACACAAAATATCTAGTTCATGGAAATTATAGTGGAAAGGATCCATATGCCCCTTCTCATAAACCAGACAAGGTATTGGTTAATTACTATAAAATATTTAGATAGGTGGGTCGTTGTCAACTATAGTCTTGTTTATTTTTGATATGTTGTGTAGACTCCCCAATCCAGAAATCCTTTATTGATTTTTCTAAAAACATTCCTCCAAGTAACATCAAGTTTATAAAGTAACACTCCTATTGATTTATAATAGTTAATAAAAAAACAAAAAATTCATAACAACTCCTCAATAAAAGTAGGTGTCCCAACAAGGGTTGGCTAAACTCTTAGTTATATGGTTTCATTCCTAATAAAGTAATATAACTCTTGGTTAGAATTAATATTAATTTGAGATATTTAATTTGTTATGTATAAATATTTATTATTTTATTCTTTAAATGTCTTGTTAATTTTTATTGGATTTTACTTAATGGATTAACCATGTTATGATAAAATATTTACACATAATACAATTTCTTAAATTCCATTTTTCATATTAGTACATTTATCTATGTGGTCACAGTTTGGCATCAATAATATAAATCATTCATATTACATAAATAAAATAAATTAACTAATGATTTTATCAAGAGCTTATCTAATAGTTGATTTATTGGTTAGATAATAAATCAAAATTTTACCCTCAGGTGAAACACCTTAAGATACTCTTATCATAAGTTTTACTATTCCACCTATCCACCTATGTATCACCTATGTTGGTTTTGAATCAGTTCCATAATCAACTGCCTCTACCTCATCTTTATCTTGAACCAACTCTATTCACCTTTGTATACACATTTTATCGCATATGTTTTATAAATATCACACAAGTGAGGGGAACCAAAATATTAGTTAAAGGGAATTAAATAAAATAACCTTGGACACATAGGTCCTACATAATAAATTAGGTAGGGATCACATGTAGGCCGTCATATTTAATTTATTAATAAATAATTGTAAAACCATGAAAAAAAATAAAATTAAACCAACAGATACATAGGTATGTTCAAATCTCATTATAGGTCATACACATGAAATCATTATAGATTTTAAATAATTATCTAGCATTCATTTCAATTCATTCTTGTAACATCCCTGACCCAGAAGCCACTAAATCAATTCTCCAAGCCCAGTCGCCACATGACATAAATCACATATCCATATATTTCTGAGTTTACTGACTAGAAACAAGGGTCTAATAAGTTATGTGGGGAGACTATAACCTCTTTACCATAGTAGTCCATGGTATCTAATAGTATAAATAGAGGAAACAAAATTTGAAAACTAATAAACATGCATAACCAAACATATCCAAAAACTAGGCGCAAACCACAAACCATTAATAACCATGCCATGTCTTGTTATAGTTACAAAAGTGAAGGAAAAAATGATAGTTGAATCCCCAAATGGGTCATGACTTCATGTCTGGATCCTCATCCATGCATGTCCCAAGACCAACTCAACTCCCTAGCACCATGAATTTTCCTTTATCAGAGCTTCCAACAATGAATACTGCTCGATTACCCAATGGAGGCCTGAAAAAGTTGTAAGTAAAACTCTGTAGTCCACCAAAAATGGTGTCTATAAAATATCCAGTCTAATAGATAGTGCATGCAAGTATAAAATAATTTACAATTAAACAAAATACAACTCAAGTGACATTAGTTAAAAAAAATTAATTATACCCTTTCTATCTTTATGACCATTTTCATATTTTATGTCATCTCATTAGTTAATCCATTTTTATCACATGTTCCATGGGTAATCCATTTACATCATCTACACAAGGTTCTATGGAAATAAATCACCATGCATAAGGGAATAAGTCAAATCCCTATCTCATTATGGATAAACACATCACAAAAACACATTATCCTACCCTCGAAGCATCGATTCGGGTGGAATTCAACCATTAGGGTAATAGATCTCTACCCCTTTCCCTAACCCATATATTGTGTGGTGCAGTTTAGATCCTCATTCTAACTCAACCCATGGGCCTATAACCTTAGTCAATACCCCCACACTATCAAGTCATGTTTGCATGCCTATATATCTAGGGGTAGGTTAGAGCATCAGTCCAACTTGACCCGTGGGAGGAGCCTCATCCCTTTATCCCAAACCAATATACCAAAAAAATACTTAACCAATAAACATAATCAACCATAATTCAAAACAATCAACATGAGAATTTATATTATTCCATAACCCATTAACAAATTTACCATTTACACTACATGAACCATTTATCTCATTCCATTTATTATACCTATATAACTAATCATATTAAATAATTCCCATGCATTATCCCATTTAGCATACTCATCAATTACCATGTGTTAACTCATTAAAACCATTCTTCATTTCACATGAAACAACGCACTTATGCATCCCATGTACAATTCATAATCCATTTGGCATGTTCACATTAATCCCATTAACCCATTTAGTATATATAACAGTCTTTATCCATTATCCCATTAACACTTCCAAAAAATCATTATCCTTGACCCATTCACCCATTCCTATTTACATGTCTTAACCCAAATATCTCATTTATCATTCATAAGCCTTAGACCACAAACCAATTACCCTTTTTCATTTCATGGCTCATATAACCCATTAGTATTTATCCAAATGAACTATTATTACATTTTCCATGTATAGACACATTTATAAATATAATATTCTAACTCAAATTAATATATCAACATGTTCATCATGGATCCATTTTATCACATGTCAGTTCCATGTTTAACATTTCCAATTTCAAGGTTCGGGAATTTTGGCGCCCCCCATGGGTGTCCCTAAATCAGTTCAATCATCCTCCATGCATCCCACAGGGATCATGAGGGGTTAAATTCATAATTTATACACCCATTTTACCAAATATATCTAATGGAACCAAAATAACAACAAGTGGAAAATAAAAAGACAATATCATATGCACAAATCCACTTAAAAACTATGGGATCTAACTTGTATACTACCTACCTCAAATCTGATGATGAACACACTCCTAATCATACAATTAGATACAAATTCAAGAACCCTTTGAATCCCCATGATATATTTTACCATAAATAGGGTTTTTTACTTCAGAATAATATAGGAGGAACTACAAACCCTAATCTGGAAAATGGAAGAAATAGAAGGATTAGGCTTACCCAAAGGTTCGATCTGCTACCAACAGTGATCCAAATGATCAATAACCGAAGGAGAACCACCCTTGATAATCTTGGGTATATTTGGTTCATCAATAAGGTTTCAAGGGATGAAATGGGGGGATAAATTGGGTGGAGATATAAAATACCCATGATGGAAAATTGTATTGTTTTCAACTTTTAATGGGGTGCATGGTTTACCTGTACAGTTTGTCTAACCATGCGCAAATCGTATGCAATACACTTTCTAAGGGTAATTGGGTCATATATTTACCTAGGGAGTTTTCATAGTTTTAAAAACTATGACCCAACTATTCATAATGCCATTGTCAAAGTTTTCATGGTTTTCTTGGGAATACCGCATGGTTTACTTAACTCAGCGTCAACTTTGCGCCTTGCATAGGTTTAGCTGGTTTCCCTTACTTTTGTGCCCCAAACCCCCGAATGACACATGAGGACCCTCAATCCCCCAGTTAAAATTTAAATGATGAATTATAAGGCATTTAAAAAAATAAACAAGGACTTACCTCTACGAAATTTGGGATCCTATAATTCTTCAATAAGATAAACTGCACTTGGATTAATCTGATTAATTTTCTCATTAATCAATTAGTTAATTTTTTTATCATATTCCATTAAATAATTCTAAAATTACCATCTAATTTGACTTTAAAAAATAAAATTTATTATATTTTATTTAATAAAATATTACATAGCTTTTTAATTGGAATAAATTCAGTGAGTACTTGTTCGAACTACTAATTATGGTTCAAATTGTATTCAATAAACACATGCAATATAATTTGAATGTCAAATGCATTTTAATTTCCTGATGCATACTTCCAAATTAATGTACATGAAACACATAAATATTATGCTACAAGTACAATTGAACTTTTTGATTCATTAGTATTTAATTACTATACATCAATTGTAGTTTCAAATATTACATGAAATAAATTAAGAATTTAATATAATATAAAACCTAAAATATAGTGTGTACAATAAATTTAATGACTCGTGAAACTCAATAAATTGATATTTAATGGATTCATTAATTAAATTTATTATTTATATTTCAAAAGTGAAAGTATGTATTGTATATAAGCTGGTCACATTGTATGTACTTTACTTAACCAAACATCTATAGTATACGCCTAGGGAATCAGTGTGTACTTCTTTTAGACATTTATATAAGTACATAGAATATATAAACACATGGAGTATATATTAAGTTACACATATGAAAGGATTTATCCTTATTATATTAAAAACACATGGTTTATTAATATGACACATCTTGACCATGTTTTTCCACCTTGAGAACATGTGGACAACACAGTGTATAGGTAATCTGCACAATATGTAGTCCATAAAATTCATGTTCTACCCTAGTTAGTCAACATGTGGTGAATTTAATATGCATAGAATGTATTTATTACATGATTACTCTAAATCCATTTGGTTATTTTAGTGTAATGAACCATGACATGTAGAATGTGACAAAAAAGTACACTTGTTTAACCTAGTATTATCCAGACAGAATTCTTGGAACCACCTAATGGGTTATTCAAATGTGTTCTTTATTAATTATTAACTGATCTGGGTTACATGAGCAAGAAAATAAGTGGAGGAAGAGGATATTTCAATGAAGAATCACGAATTATTTAAAACATGAAATGAAAGTTAACTATTAAATGTGAAATGATCAAAAAATAAATAAATATGTATAAATTTGAACATAAACCCTTTGATACCACTTCTTGCTTCAAGTATCAACAAAAATTATTATTATAATCGATCAAAATTCATAAATTGTCATATTTTATGGATAATTTTTATATTAAGCAAGATATAAATGTCATGAAAAATGAACATTTTCCCAAATAATATTAGAAAATAAAGTCTCTAGAACCAATAGAAGAGATTTTTAACAATAAATTTATAAATAATTGTAATAGATCATATGAATGAATACCCTAGTCATGTGATCTGTCTTAGATGAATATATTGATCATCCAAAAAACCCTTTCAGATCAATCAATGTTTCTCTTGTAGGATCCAAGTGTAGAACCCCTCCAATAGTGATCCACATATGATCTAATGATATCCAAACAACATTGATGGATTTTTAGGTGATAGAACGGTGCAATGATCATCTTTTGGTGTTCATATTGATCATTGTGATGATTCCTTTGATATTGAATAGTTTTCCTTGAAATCATATTCTTGAGATGATGGATATGGAAGGATAATCTCTAGAGCATTCTTCAGTCTTGTGAGAGAACTCAAGATTTTTTATTTCACAATGATTCTCTATATCAATAAAAATATATGAAATAGACATAAATATATATTTATAGATATATGGTTTGGGTTAAAATATTATTTAATTTCACAATAACCCTTATATAATATATTAAACTTTATATGACCTCATTCCGTGAACTAATATTATTATTATTTTCTCATGGCGTACACTAACTGGTGCATTGATAAATATTATTATACCAGCATGCATGTTAATATTTTTCCCTAGACATGGTCATTATCTTCAAGTACTCCTCCATATTTTTCAAATAAAAGAATAAATATTTATTCATTCCATAAATAAATAAAAATTATATATTTACATAATTAAATTATTACCTTATGTAAAAATATATATTTAATTTATGTGATCATTAAATCCTAAATAAAATTGTTCCTTATTCTTAAGAATAATATTTATTCCATAAATTAAATTCAATTAGAAATTAATTATGATCAAGGGAAACACTTAGTGTGTGACCCTCAAGGATTATTTCTTGTTGGAGTATGTTGGGATTACCTAAATACTAATAGTGATATTTAGAAATGGTTCAATACATCAAAGAGAAAGAAGTTAATGTCAACATCTACAACCACTATAGAAAACCAAATCGAGTTGATATAACACAAGGTTTAGATCAATAAAAAACTAAAAACATATATTGTGAGTAACTATAAGGAGATAGATAAACAGAGTACAATGAATAAGTAGAGTACACAACCATGATATATACATTGAAATTACAAAAGGATTAACTTGAAAATAAAACAAGACAACATAAAAACCATTTCTCCAAGTGACCATATGTCACCACCATCACAACCCACATTCAAGACAACGATGTAAAAGAGAAGCCATAAAACTATATGGAAGCCTTCCCTGTACCCTAGTCCTATAAAAAACATATATAAAAATCGTAAAATAAAATTTAGGGGTGATAACTAAATCATAGTAGGATACCACCAAATAATCTATACAAAGTCTAGGACCATGAAAAACTTATATATAGATTTAAAAATAAAACCATTTTACAAATCAATTTCATGTGTAAATCCATTTTAGAAACACATAATTTGGTTTCCATTATGGCATTTCATAATCACATAAACTATTAATATGAAAAGTATGTGAGGGATAGTATAAATTTATAAATATAATTATCTATAGAAATACAATAAAATAAACATGTGGGCAATCAAACATGAAACAATACTATCATGTATAAAACTAGGATCAAGTGGTTTCTAGACTATGGTAATAAATACTCATACATGTGAAGGAAGACAAATCTAGGAATACCACGAGTCCTAACGATATCAATTCCTTCAGTAGTCTATCAATATCCCAATAGTAAAACCTAGTGGTCTTATAATCACTAATGTTTCATATGTCCATAACTCAATGCACCCAAGGTTCCCAATATTCTATGCTTTCCAAAAAAATAATTTCAAAACCATGATCATTGTTTAGTATACATTTTCATAAAAAAGCATCCTTTTTCCCATGATTGAAAATCTATTTTAGAATCAAAAATTATATTTCTGTCATTCCATTGAACACATAAAGTTCATAAACTATTTTTAAAGAAAAACCCCTTTTAAAAACCCCTTTTTAATTCCACCCATGATTCTTGATATTGAATAAATAAATTTCACAAAACAAAAAAAGGAATTCTCAATAACATCAAGTATTTCATGAATTAGAACCTTTGTTAGAGACACCAACCACTCTAATAAGGGAAAAGTATCCACCTTATAAAATAGATATTAGAATTAGAGAGATCGGGTCCTCAAGAGAATATATTCATAAGAAACATCATCAATCCCCTATTTAACCCACAAAATTAAATAATCACAAACTAATCAGGTTACAATTGAACAAAGTGAAGATAGATCAATAGATAATATATGGAGAGGAGAAGATATCAAATCAAAAATGGAATATACCTTGAATAGATCCATCAATAACAAAGGGAACATAAAAATATATAAGGAGAATAATATCAGGAGCACTGGGGAGAGGTTAGTTCAGGCCTAATATAGATTATGAGGTGATTATATATAATAATGAACAAAGAAAAAGAGGGTAATTCCCACTTTTAAGGGGTTTGGAATTAGGTGAATGGTTAGGCTACATGATTTAAAAAAATCTATGTTCCATCTTTGTAGAACCCTCTATCCATTAAAAATAGAGGATCATGGTTACCTGGGGAGAGCCACATAGTTTTAAAAGTCATACTCAATCCGTGAGACATCTTTGGGAAAACAACCACATGGTTTTCATATAAAGTTTCATGGTTTTACAAACCATTCTCAAAATGTAAAAAAAACCATTTTAGCTCTTAGTTACAAGTTGTATGGTGACCTTACGGTTAGTATTATTCATGAACCTAGATTTTTTCACTTGAATATTTTAATTTTCAAACCCCGGATGTTGGATACCTAATGAGTGAGACAAGGGATAAACCATGCTCAAACTAAAGCATACATATTACTTTTAGGGCTTCAAAATTCTCCCCACCATAACATATTTCTTCCCATAGAAATTGATCATGATTCTAGACAAGAAAAATGAGAAGGCCACTACTTTCTATTCAGCAATTCCCACTCCAAAAACTTGTGAAAATCTAGTCTTCACTTATATAGTACACGGACTAAAGGAATAGTTTTAACACACAGTGCCTTATCTTGGTGATCTATAATCTAAATTTGTTGTTAAACCATAGTGGTTTTAGGTTCAAGATCAATATATTATCATTAAATAACATGTGAAGGGTCTTTTTTATACCTCCTCAATTGAGAAATGTGAAACACACTATGAATCTACTTCAATTGAGATGAAAATTCCAACTAATTTTAAAACTTTCTATGAAATTAAACAATATCAAAAGGTCCAATAAACCTCTATGACAACATAACCTTCTTACCCAAATTATTATTTCCCAAGTGAGGTGAAATTATATAAAATACATGATCCCTAACCTCAAACTCCCATGCGTGACAACAACGACCTACATAGGATTTATAAAATTTTTGAGTGGTAACTATTCTCTTATAGAATCAACTGAACTTTTTCTATCATCACATTAATAAGGCTTGGTCTGACCATGGATCACTTTTCCAACTCTACCCAACACAAGAGAGATCCACATGGCCAGCCATGAAACAATTTTAATGGATCCAACTTAATCAGATATTGATAACAATTTTTATAGGCATATTTGGCCAAAGGTATATTCTTTTCCCATAAACCACTAAAATAAAGCATGCACACTCAAATCATATCATCATGAATCTAAATAGATTTCTCAGTCTTCCTATCCATATAAGGGTTATATGTCATGAATAATTTAAACTATGAACTCATTACCTATTCCAATGTTTTCTAGGCCCTAGATGTAAATTGAGGGGCTGTTTCAAAAACAATCATATAAGGAACTCCATAAAGTATCATAATCTCTTAGAAATACAAATACTTTATTTTTTCACCTTCATTGTCTTCTTAATAGGGAGGAAATGATATAATTTTTCAAGTTGGTAAATGATCAACCAAATTTCATCCCTCTTAAAAGGATTCCATTATAAACTAAAAAATAATTCTACATATATCTCATATGAATTCCAAACTAGAATGGTTGAGGGTTATAAAAAACCATTTGGTCTATGGTTCTCTACATTAATCTTTTTTAATTTAATCCATCATGAAATTAATAATTTGATTAACCACCTCATCCCCATCCACTAATGTGGATGTCTTATATCATGATATATTATGGAAGTCCTATGGTATATATACAAACTAGACCAATGTATAATATCCATGCACTCTTACCTTAGTGATATAGGAATTAATAACCTACCCAAGAAACACAAATAACCAATATAAGGCTGAGACCAACCACCCAAGTTATTCCCACCATTAGGATTTTACTAAAACTCTAAAAATTAGTGACTTATACATGTTTGATCTGAATCCAATCATCAAATTTTCAACCTTCCTGCATAAAAGCTAATAAAACCTATCCTATAATTTCTTCCACTCCCAAGATCATCTCAGTGAACAAAATCATCATAGACCACCCCTAAACTAATTCCGTCAAGGGATAAGTTGGTAACTTCGTGATTAGTAAGTCAGTGAAAATCTATTTTCTATGAGTATAATCAATATAAAAATAAAAAATATAAAGATACTCAACCTATATTATATGTCAAAAGTTTATATCTCTCTAACTAAAAAATATACTTCAATCTATTTTGATCTGAATATATAGTAAATTATTCCCTAATGAGGTAGTTCATCCATGATTTGAGAGCATTCAAAACAGTTACCAAATCAAGTTCATGGGTAGGGTAGTTCTTCTCATGAGGTCTTAATTGGTGATATCTATAGGTAACCACCTATTTCCCCTATATCAAGACACAACCCAATCCTATAACTGAGGAATCACATATAATTTCATTGCTTGAACACAGTTATGAAAGAATCATCACTAGTACTAAAGTCAAACTAATATTTCGATCCTAAAAATACCTTTAACATTTTTTCTTCCACCCAAAATTAACACCCCTATGGGTTAAATCTATCATCAGAGATGAAATATTAGAGAAATATTGAAAAAACTAACTATAGTAACTACCTATTCCAAAGAATTCATGAATCTCAAACACATTATTAGGCTTCTACCATTATATTAACACTTAAATATTTTCATCATCCATTGTTATAAACCACTCAGTTATAATATGGACAAGACACTTCAGTCCTTGAATCCAAAATTAACAATTACAAAGATTATTGTATAAGTGATGTTATTTAAAAATTCAATGGATGATATGAAAATAATCCATGTGTTCCTCCTCTAACTTGAAGTATGATAAGATTACATCCAAAAAATCATAATAAATGAGTCCAATAACCAATTAAAGTCCTACTTCACCAATTCCATAAATCACATATTAGCATTAATGATACCAAATTTCATAACATGGAACTCAAAATACTTATACCGGATCCAAAACACTATCTTAGGAATATCCTCTTACTGTACTCTCAAATGATTATACTGTGATCACAGATCAATTTTAGAAAACAATCTAGCTCATAAATATTGATCAATGATATCACCAATCCTTGTAAAAGGGTATTTGTTATTAAGGGTCACCTGATTAGGATTTCGTTAATAAACATAGTGTATGAGGATTGCGTATTCCTTATTGGTAAAGAGAAAAATTAAATCCCAAGGTGACACACTTGAAAAAATAAATCCCTTGTCCTTAAGATTTTAAATATGAATATTAATCTCCTTTAACATTATTAGTGACATGCAATATAATTATATAGAAATGGGAATAATATAAAGAGGTGGATTAATAGTGAACTCAACATCTCTCAAGGTAGTAACTCAAAAAAAAATATCAAGAATAATCTTCATGTACACACTCACAATTTTATTAAGTGTTCTTCTCTGATGAGGATCAATGGAATCAAGGAATATCTTGGAAAATTTAAATGAAATCATTCAATCAAAAGGAACAATAGGATCATCTCTCCCAGGCCTAGAATCCTGCTCATCCTAAAAGAGGTGAGAGACTCCATCAATAGATAAAAACTAAACATGATTCCAATAAAAGTGAATATGGGAATTAACAATGATCATCCAATTTATTCCAATAATAAGTTTATAGATATCAATATCAAGAACCATGAAATCCTACACAACATTGAAGTCGATTATCATCACCCGACTTAAAATCTTATTATGACATCTTTCCCAAAGGAATGGAAAGATAGAAAATGAATTGAATTATTTTAGAACATAATCCCAACATGTCAATTAACTTTTATGATATAAAATAGCGAGAAGAACCTATATGATACAAATCTAGAACCATAGAGGATGGGGTAAATACTATACCTCTAACAGTATCCATCCCTACTTTAGATTCCTTTAGTTCATACTCTATCACATAAATATTTCTTATCTGATATATTTTTAATATTTATTTATTTCCTGAGTATTCCCTTAGTGTGATAATGATATCCACCTCCCTTTGATTCTCCAAAAAAACCTATGAACCTTTGGTAAGAATGGATCCATCTCTACTTCCATTGGACAATATCACACAAAAACTCTTAAGGTGTAAATATTTCCCAAAATGATGAAACATCCTAGGAACCTCTATATAGTGGATATTGGTATGAATAAACCTCTCACACTAATAGAAAACTACCTATTTTTTCCTAAAAATCACTAGAAATTGGCCTCAAAAAAACTGTGCACAATTTCACTTACTTTACTGGCCATAAGACACACCCCATCTACCTCCTGTAGTAACTGAAGCTCCACCTAATCCTGTTTTTTGAGCTATGTCTTCCTCAACCATGGCTGATTTTTCAACCACCTCAGAAAAGGTTAGGAAGAATAATATAATTATCATTGACTAAATATTATCCCTCAGACACATCTCAACCCTCCAAGCTTTGAGGTAGTAATTAGTGACAATCCCTAGATCTTTGGGAACTAACTCAGTGAAATGGGATGAATACTTTATAAAAAAACGCTACCAACTCTCTAAGGTAAGAAATTATTAATTAATTTCCCATTATAATGTTTTAGGATAAGAATTAAATTAAAGATCTCATTGAAAATATTTGAGGTAAAAACGTCATTTAACTTATCTTATATGATGGATTCCCAACATCTCATTCCTAGTCCTTAAATAATATATGTTAAAAACTGACCATAGATTCCTATAGACTTTTAAAAATGTTGAAGATACATTTAATAAACTTGATAAAATATTTGGATGCATGGGGTCACCATGAAAAATAACCAAATTCTACTTGGAAAATTCCCATCCATGATCCATCACTAGTCAATGGTTTCCAACACCAACCTGACCCAAACTTTTAATTGTGCCGATAATAATTTCCACCAATGAAGGGTCAACTAGAGGATTTTCATGTGAGGATTGTCTATAATCATCCTATATTATACTTGGAAGAATATTATATGATTAATTTTCTGATAAACATAAAAAAAATATCCATTTAACTTAGTTGAAAATTATGGAATCAAAAGACAAACTTCAAGATTCTAGATTTAAACCTTTAAACAGTATGAATTTAAATCAAAAATGGATTATAAAAATAATAGAATTTTTTTAAAGGAATAGGTCCATATAATTAAACTCTAAACCAATTTCATTTAAATAACCTCAAAATCTAATTTCAGTCTTTATAAAAATCCCTAACCACCCATGGTAACTCAAGTTTAGACACAGAAGTGAGCTGGAAAGGCATCCTCAGGCACTTACTACATGAATTTTGATGGTCTAAACTCATGTCTACCATAGGACCTAAACAAAATCCAGGAAGCATCATAAAACCTATTGTTGGGTAATGGATCTAAGACCATTTTGTAAGGAACTAATTCTGTTCATCATAACACATCACTCGATATGGACCACCACAAGGTGTAAATCAACAAACAACCAAAAACATGTCTCATGAGTAACTATAAAGTGATACATAAACAAAGTATAACATTGAATTATAGTACACAACCATGTGACATATAATGATAATATAAAAGTCTAAACCTAAAAATAAAACATAACAAGATAAAAACCAAGTCTCCAAGTGAAAATCTGTCACAGCCCTCACTACTCATAATGAAGACGATGGTATCTAAGAGAATTCAGTAAAATATTAGATTCCCTTCCCCTTACCTGAGTCCTAAAAAACATATCTACAAGTTTCTAGAAGAAAAAAGTATTGTGTAATCACTAAAACCAAGTATGATATCACCAAAGAATTGATACAAAATATAATACCATGTTTTTGTTAGTTCTATCTTTAAAAAACTAGTTTATAAATAAATTTCATGTGTAAAACTATTTTATTAAATCGTCCATTGGTTTTTATAAAGTAATTTAATATTCATATGAATCAATAATATGGAAAGTACATGAGAGATTTTATAAATTAATAAACATAATTATCTATAGAAATATCATAAAATAAACATGTGATAAATCAAACATAAAATAATACCATTATGTATAAAAACAATAAAATGTGGACTTAAGACTATGGTAATACCTACTCAAACACATAAATGAAAACTAAGATAATAATCCTAATAATCGTATTGATATAAAGTTCTACCATAGTCAATCTATATCACAAGAGTAACCTCTAGTGGTGCCTCACTCACTAAGGTTTCATATGTCTGTATCCTGATGTACCCAGGGTTCCTAATGTGCTATGTTTTCGAAAAACTAATTTGAAAACCCATGTTCACCATTTAATAAACATTTTCAGATAAAATAATTATATCTGTAACATCCTGGTTCTGGAAGCCGCCCAGTGGTTTTCCGCACCCGATTGGTCACATGGCCTTAAGCACATTTCCCCAAATGCCAGAGGCTGCCAACTAGCAGTGGGGGGCTTGAGTGTGATAGTGGGGAAACTATGCCCTCATTGGTATAGTAACACAAAAAAAGTAAAATATATTGCAAAATAGGAAGCAATAAAACATGCAATAGGTAAACGGCAGAAGTAATAATCAACTGGAGCACACACACACCCACACACACACACACACACACACATATATATATATATATATATGATGCATGATACATATGTCTAGGAAATCATCAAAAAAATCCACAATGCTGGAATACAATATTAAACCAAAGTGCAATAGAAAACAGATAAAATGCTCCATAGCATCGCAAGCCTCAGCTTGGTCCCATGCCCCCCAGCTTTGTAGAAATCAAGTACTTGATGTAGAAGGGAGCTTTCCCTTATCTATACCTACAGCAATATAATCTGTTTGGGATGAAAAGCATGACCCAAATAGGTTGTGAGACTAAATTCCAGTAGGCAACCACTTAAAGATATGTTCCTAACAGTCAGTGAATATATATGGCAGGCTATAATCAAAATGAAGCAGTAAACAAGGAAGTACTCAAAAGTAAACAATCCTACAATTTCAAATGCATTCAATTATTAGATATCGAGTAAGAAGATAATCATAAGTAGGGAACCCTTTAGGAAGTACTCAGAGCAAAACCCATCTGCTCCAACCAAAAAAACACAAGCAACCCTCTGGGAAGTACAAACAATCTAACCCCTCTGCTTCAACTTTGGTACAGACTCTCTAAGGAAGCACTCACCTTCAACTCCCCCTATAGTCTCGTATTAGTAACTAAAATTCACTCTGGGGAAGAACTCAATGTCTAATTCCCCCTATGGTTTACATTGAGGAACTATATACACTATGAGTAATCACTTACATCTATCCCCCCTATGGTCTCACATCGTAATAGTAAACAAACACTTTGGAGAAGCCCTCAACGTCCATTCTCCCTATGGTCTACTACACTAGGTTCTCAGGGCCCTATATAAGTCAATCGAGCACAGTGATATATAACGTCCAAATAATACCACAAGAACTAATTGGATAAATAGTCTATAGCATAACAGCATGTCAGATAAAATAATATCACTCCATCCTATCATCCCTAGGAATGGAAAGCAAGCAGCCTAATAGGCTAAGCAAGACCGAACAGTCATAAACAATAAAAGCATGGGAAAGACATCCATAGCATTGCAATTAACCCTATTCACATTAAATTGACCTCTACTCATGCATATAAATCATAGCAGGCAATAACAGGGTTAAATATGTAACACGTAACACCATGATCAAGGGTATTGGGAACTTTTTCACATATAACTCAAAGTATGTCTATGAAAAGGCATGAACCACCTACCTCGGCATACTGAGATCGATATACATGAACCATAGGCCTTGAATCGACCTATAACTCCATATATCTAAAAAAATATAAAACTTTCAATTGAGGATATCTCATGAGAGAATATAAATCCATAAATGAGGTTAAAGAATAAGATATAACTCACTAATGCGATTCCAACGCAATCGAAGGAGTTCGATTCGGAGAACGGATGCTCGATCGGGGGCTCGGGGAAGTATCAGTGTTGTACAGATGCTCTCGGTCGAAGAAGGAGAAAAAGAAGACACTTTTATCAATTAAATGTAACCCCGGTCCATTTAATGAAAAAAAAGTACAAGGCATGTACTTTAGAAGTACACGGCATGTACTTGCCCTTACTGGCCCCCGCATAAGTTGATCTCCAAGTCACCACATGGAGACAAGGCATGTACTTTAGAAGTACACGGCATGTACTTTAGAGGCCGATGGTTGTGTGTTCGGCCATTACATGGTCAGCACATGGCTACAAGCAGAAAAATAGTACATGGTGTATACTTCAAAAATTTCTAGAAACTCCTATTTTTCTCAAAAACTGCAAAAAATAGAAAAACATACCTGAAAAGAAGATCTGGGTTCTTACAAACTTCCCCCTTAACGAAATTTGTCTCATAATTTCCCTAGTAAGGTGGCATGGAAGAAGAATCCTCGAAAATCTCTGGCTACTATGATTGTACATCGGCCTCTCTCTCCTTGGTCTCTTCCTATACTCACTCATGCTACTATAGCACTCGTACCAGAGGAATAGACGGGCCATGGAGAAATTTCATACTTCAATCAAAAATCTGGATAGCATGATCCTCAAACAAGGTATCCATCTCTAACTCTGGAGGTTGAAAAACACGAGACAGGTCTGAGAAGTAACCTCAAAGCTACGAAATGTGGAAAACGTCGTGCATATTCTGGTACCTCAAATGTAAAGACCCGGAAATTTCAAGGAAAATTTTTTCTTAATTTCTTTGGGATTTTACAAGAATGCAGTTTTTGACGGCACCTGATTCCGAGGCCCAGTGTGCCCGGAATCAATTTCTGTAGTTAGGCTCAGGTACGTTCAGTGAACAAATGAGTGGGTTTTTCTAACATTTTAACCGGCACTCGGAATTAAAATTTGAGGGCACTGATGAACTCGCAACGCCGGTAATTGCTTAAGAAGACCCTTCCGGGAGTTGTGTTTACTCGGGAGGAGTTGTTAATTTGTGGTTTTAGTGAGGAATAAATAAAATTTTATTACAAATTTTATTTATTTTCCACTAGGTAGTTTTATCCTAAGTAAGGGAGATGGGGGTGGGACCCATATGTTGTTAACCAACCTTGAGAGGATAAAGGTGGGGTGGGGCCCACATGAGCCCAACCCCTCACTTTCCTAACTCCTCAAACCCCCCCCCCCCCATTTATATTGCCAACTTATCACCTCATTAAATTTTGACAAGTTATGTTTAATTAAATGAGTGGACTTAATTTTGAATGTTCGAAATTTAAAAGTGATGGAAAAGGAAATAAAATAAGGTTAAGGCCTTATTTTATTGTGGTTATTCCGTTTTGTTGAAGGGGGGAGCGTTCTTCTCATTTTGGAAGAATTTCATCTTTCCGGTGAAGAACTTTTCTACCACGACGAAGAACCTTGTCACGCCTTTTTCTGAAGAACGACGACGCACCATCCTTCTTTCTTCTTCCCACGTCCAAGGAAGGGAGACGTTGTTCCACCTCGGACAATCTCCATCAAAGTGTATGGAACCTCACCCCGTGACGCCGTTTTCTGCGACGCTCTTCGAACTTCATCTCGTTATCAAGGTAGGGGATTAATTGATTTTGTTCGTGAATATTTTCATCGCCATTCATCGTTCTCTAATTTGGAATCCTGTAATCACAATAACGGGAGGAGGTCGGACAGCACAAACACGGCTGACTCTCCTCCCCACTTGATGGTTGATTTTGTTGCGGCACGAGCAAGGCAGCATGGTGCCATTGCACCGCGCGGAAATAATGAAGGTTGGGCGAAGAAGCACGGCACCGTCGCGCCGCGCCGTTGAAGTCGAACAAATTTGCGGCGCCGTCATGCCGCGTTGGGAAACCAGGAAGAGGCCCCGGTTTGTTTTTTTTTTACAGGCGGATCGTCGAGCGATGATGGAACGGGCTGTAGTCGCGATTGGAAGACTTCGCAGAGAAGTGTCGGTACCGGGAGGACCGCCGGCGAAGACTGCAGGCAAAACGGACCACCGGAGCGCGTCCGGTAGTCCGCGGAAATTCTTGTCGGCGCGCCACGCCGACACGGTGGCGTCGGCGGCCGGAGGCGGCGGCCAGCACCAGCAGGCCGCCAGAAGGGTCCGCCGCGGCGGCAGACGGCGGCCCCGCGACCGCGCGGGACCAAAGGAGAGATCGGGGGTCGTAACCCCCGACGGTCAAGGGAGCGGCCCCCACGTGGGGGGGTCGCGGCTTCAATTAGAAGGCAGGTGCCTCCCCCCTGTTCCTCTCAGCTCGGCCAGCCAAGCAGGCCACGCGGGCCTCACCAGCGCGGCAGGCCAACCGGCCGTCGGACCGGGCCCGGCCGCCCAGGCCGGGCCGAGCCACGCCATCCGGGTCGGTCTGCACCCAAACGGGCCGGACCCGGACCCGGTTCGGGTCGACCCAGATCGGGCTGACCCAGTGGGTCTTGGGTCGGGTCGGACCGGGCCCGAACCCCCTATTTTCGGGCGGTTTTCGTTCAAACACTCATATCTTGGGCTACGTACCTCCAATAGATGCACCGTCAGTTGCGATGTGATCCTTGGATCGAGACGGTCGTTTCTATATATTACACTCAAGGTTTTAGAGAACTTTTGGTATGACCGAGTTGGTTCGAACACAAAACCAATCGGGCCCTCTGAGCGGAAACGCTTATAACATGAGCTCCGGATGTCCGATTGACGTGCCATCGACTTTTTTGGATTCCTCTTGATGAGACAGAAATTTTTGCATACTTCGCCTAAGTTTTGGACGTAGTTGGATAGTGGCTGAGTTGGATTGAACTCGTAATCAAATCGGACCCCAAGAACGGAAAAGTTGATAACTTTCAAACCGGACGTCTGTTCGACGAACCGTCAGCGGCGTTGGTGATCTCATTGAGAAACGGTCCCTATGAGTATACCCTATAAGAGTTTGGGGTACAGTTGAGATACGGCCGGGTTGGTTCGCACACGAAACCAACCGGGCCCCTAGGATGAAAAGGCTAATAACTCACAGACCGGGCGTCCGATTGACGCGCCGTCTATTGCGTTGAGACCCCTATGATGAGGCGGTCCTTTGAGATACTTCTTAGTGGGACTTTGTGATACTTGGAGTATTGACCGGTAGCTCGTGGAGCGGACCCTCCCGGAGATGAGCATACGGAGTATGGAGACCGTGCAGCTGGCTGAGACCTGACGACTGCCTGACCGACTTGACTTGGAGTGAGTCGACTAGCCCAGTGGATAGAGCACTACTTTGTTTGGGTGAAGACCCATGGAGGACGGAGCACTACTGAGTTTAGGTGCAGACCCGCGATACTCATCCGAAGAGTACCTCTGCAGGCTATTAGGGGGGATGCACTACTGTGTTTGGGTGGCAGACCCCGGCGGGAAGCACTACTATGTTTGGGTGGCTGACCCACGGTACTCAACAGGAGGAGTACCTCAACAGTATTAGGTTAGTGAGAAGTACCTAAAAGTTGTGAGAGGATCATTGTACTCTCCCGAGACGAGGCTCTTCAGCAGTTACGGTTTCGATAATGAAAATCCTGGTTTTAGATGAGTCTATGACCTTGTGTTTACCTCATGATTGAGATGGGTCACTTGATAACTTAGGTATATGTATGGGCATATACCTGGGTAGTGGTTATCCGTTTATTTTATAATCTTTGTGTTTCCTCGTGATTGAGATGGGTTAGTTGATAACTTAGGTATATGTGTTGGCATATACCTAAGTAGAGGTTATTTGTTGAGATCTTCTTTGTGGTTATACATGTTGGATTTAGTGAGACCTTGAGGGTCTCGGGGTCCCTACTGAGTATCGTATACTCACCCCTCCATAGGATATGCCCGCACCTCGTTGTGTTGGTTGCAGATGACGGGCAGCGTTGACAGAGGCCGAGAGTTCGAGGACTAGACGGTACCCGGAGGTGGACCACATGACGAGTCAGTATCCAGAGGTGGACTTCATGACAAGACGACACTCGGAGGAGGTTGACAGGCGAGAGCGTTTTAGAGGCTATTTGTACCTACCCTTCAGGTAGGATCCGTGGTGGACGATTCAGGAGCTACGCTATCTGTACCTACCCTTCAGGTAGGATCCGAGGACGATGACCCAGAATCTGCTTCTTTTTCTTCCAGCTGCTTGTCTCTTCTGTTGTACTTTCGTTCATTCGTAGTTTTACTTACGATTGGGTTTGTATTCTATCCCATTTACTTTTCATCACTTCCTTTTGTACTTGGTGTATTACTTCCGCTTGTACTCTGTGGTGTTTTTCTTACTTTTATAAGGCAATGCCTTCCCAGTTATCGGGATTTACACCTTTGGTGCTAGTCGCCAGCCCCTTTCCTATGGAAGGTGGGCTTGGGGTAGTCACGGCACGGGCCCCGAGGATGGGTCGTGACATCGGAGGTAACTGCAACCGACAGGCAACCGTCCCAACTCTCTCCAACACCTTAAATGGCCTGACGTAGCTCGGTAAAAGCTTACCTTGCCTCTTAATCCTCATGTGTCCGAACCTCGGTGTGACACATAGGAAAACCTGATCCCCAACCTCAAACTCCATAGGTCATCTCTGTCGATCAGCATAATAATTCTGTCAAGACTGTTCCATAGTCATCCTCTTCTGAACTAACTCTATCTGCTCTGTGGTCTCCTGGACAAGATGAGGATCCAGCATAGCTGCCTCTCCTGCCTCCAGCCAGCATAAGGGTGATCAGCATGGCCTACTGTACAAAGACTCATAAGGTGTCATCTGAATAGTTTCTTGAAAACTATTATTATAGGCAAGCACCACAAGAGGTATGTGTTTCTCCCACGAACCTCCAAAATCTAGGATGCATGCTCGAAGCATGTCCTCAAGCGCCTGAATCGTACTCTAGGACTTGCCATCTGTCTGGGGATGGTATGTTGTACTCAAAAGTACCAGTGTACCCAAAGTCTTTTGTAATCCCTACCAGACTCAAGAAGTAAAATGGGTGTCTCTGTTAGAAACAATGTATTGATGAACTCCATGTAAACGTACAATCTCTCAGATGTAAAACTGTAACATCCCCAAATGATAAAGGGTTAAATGACTTAATGATATGACTCATGTCAACAAGGTGCACCTTCCTTTTTAGGAGCCTGCCTGATTAGAACTCCACATTTAAATGTGCTTGTCCTGGAGTAGTGATCAGGATGGGTGACCTTTTGGGAAGATTCCCAGGGTGTGTGTGAGTGAGGACAAAGCACACTGGAAAGGACATGTGTTGGCCTGTGGGGACTATCATTAGTCAGATAACTCGTTCGGTCACATGGGTGGACCCTGGGGTGGGCCCCACGTGTCTGTGGGGGCAACTGGTGGTACCTGGTAGGCTAGGACCCGATGGCCTTGTTAAGTCGGGGAGTCTATGTTGTCACTGGGACCCAGTTCTCACAATTGGTATCAGAGGTGGTACCCTGCCTTAAGTGCAGCGCACTACCTGGGTTAAGATGTAAGGACCACAACGAGGACATTGTGCTCTAAATGGGGGGTGACTGTAAAATCCCCAAATGATTAAGGGTTAACTGACTAAATCATATGACTCATGTCAACAAGGTACACCTTCCTTTTCAGGATTCTGCCTGATTAGAACTCCACAGTTAAGTGTGCTTGTCCTGGAGTAGTGATCAGGATGGGTGACCTTCTGGGAAGTTTCCTAGGGTGTGTGTGAGTGAGGACAAAGCCCACTGGAAAGGACATGTGTTGGCTTGTGGGGACTATCATTAGTCAGATAACCCATTCGGGCACATGGGTGGACCCTGGGGTGGGCCACACGTGTCTGTGGGGGAAACTGGTGGTACCTGGTAGGCCAGGACCCGACGTCCTTATTAATGCGGGGTGTCTATGCTATCACCGGGACCCGGTCATCTATGTTGTCACCGGGACCCGGGTCTCACAACAACCTTCCCAGCTCATCAACACTAGAGGTCTCCTTGATCAGCAAGAAGTGAACAACCTTTGTGAGTCTGTCAATGACAAGCCACACTGCATCGTTCCCTCGACACGACCATGCCTCACATCTTGATATTGTTTTGAGTACAATGAGAGAGAATCATTTATATTGTAATCTCTTAAAATTCCACTTTTACATTTCCTCGAACGCCAGAGGCTGCCGACTAGCGGTGAGGTACTTGGGTGTGATAGTGGAGAAATTATGCCTTCATTGGAAGAGTAACACAGCGGAAGTAAAACAGATAGCAATAGCAAAAGTAGTAAAACATTCAATCGGTAAACATAGGAATTAATAAACAACTGGAGCACACACACACACACACACACACATATATATATATATATATATATAAAGCATGATACATATTTCTAGGAAAGTAGCCAAACAAGTCACAATGTTGAAATACAATACTAAACCAAAGTACAATAGAAAAAAAATCTCCACAGCATCACAAGCCTCAGCTTTTTCTCATGCTCCCCAGCTCCGCAAAAATATAGTACTTGAAGTAAAAGGGATCTTTCCCTTACCTATACCTGCAATAATATAGTTTTTTTGGGCCCAAAATCATGACCCCAACATAGTGTGAGACTAAATCCGAGTAGGAAACCACCCAACGATCTGTGCCTAATAGTCAGTGAATATATATGGAAGGCTATATTCTAAATGAAGCAGTAAACAAGGAAGTACTCAAAAGTAAACAATCCTACAGTTTTAAATGCATTAAATTTTCTGATATCAAGTAAGCAGCTAATCAAAAATAGGGAACCCTCTGGGAAGTACTCAGAGCCTAACCCCTATATTCCAACCAAAACAAACCCAAGCAACCCTCTGGTAAGTACACACAGTCTAACCCCTCTGGTTCAGCTTTTTCACAGACTCTTTGAGGAAGCACTCACCGTCAATTCTCCATGTAGTCTCGTATCGGTAACTAAAAGAAGATCTAGGGAAGCACTCAACATCCAATTCTCCCTATGGACCTCATTGAGGAACAACAGACACTCTGAGGAAGCACTTACGTCCATTCCCCTTATGGTCTCACATTGTAACAGTAAACAGACACTCTGGAGAAGCCCTCAACGTCCATTCTCCCTATGGTCTACTTCACCAGGTTTTGACGACCCTCTCTAAGTCAATCAAGAATAGCGAAATATAACGTCTAAATTATAACTCAAGAACTACTTTTCTAAATAGTATATAGTATAACAGCATGTTAGATAAAATAATATCACTCCATCCTATCATCCCTCGGAATGGAAAGCAAGTAGCCTAACAGGCTAAGCAAGAACAAACAGTCATAAACAATACAAGAATGGTCAAGAAATCCATAGCATATAAATTAACCCTATTCACATTCAATTGACCTCTACTCAAGAATATAAATCATAGTAGGCAATAACAGGGTTAAATCTGTAACACACAATACCCCGATCAAGGGTATTGGGAGCTTTTGCACATATAACTCAAAGACTATCTACGGAAAGGCACAAGACACCTAGCTCGGCATCGTGAGATTGATATACGTGAACCCCAGGCCTTGAATCGACCTAGAACATTGTAGATCTACAAAAATTTCTATAATTTTTAATTGAGGATAACTCATGAAAGAAGAGAAATCGGGAAACGGGGTTCAAGAAGAAGAGAGAACTCATCGATGCAATTCCAACGCAACTGACAGAGTTCGATTTGGAGAACGGATTCTTGATCAGGGGCTCAGAGAAGGATCAGTGTCATATAGATTCTCTTGGTCAAATAAGTAGAATAATAAGACACTTCTTCCAATTAGACATGACCCCGGTCCGTTTAATGAAAAAAAAGTACATGACGTGTACTTTATAAGTACACAACCTGTACCTTAGAAGTACACAACATGTACTTTCTCTTACCGGCCCCTGCATAAGGTGGTCTCCAGGTCACCACACATGGTTGTCTACTCGTCCATTACACGGCCAGCACATGGCTACATGTGGAAAAATAGTACATTGAGTGTACTTATAAGTACTCGGTGTGTACTTCTAAAATTTCCAAAAACTCCTTTTTTTCTCAAAAACACCAGAAAAGAGAAAAACATACATGAAAAGAAGATTCAGGTTCTTACAATATCTCACATGATTTAAAATACATTTTAGTGTCAAAATAATCTTTGATTCATTTCATCAAATACATGAACTATATTAACTTTTTTTAAAATAAAAACTCCCTTTAAAACTCCCTTTTCATTCCACCCAAGATACTTGATATAAATTCATTCAATTATATAACTAAAACCAAAGTAATTCATCGTAACATCAAATATTCCATTATTTTGAGCCATTTTATAGAGACACATACCACACCAGGAGAGGAAAACTAGTCTCCTTCGAAAATAGAGAAATAGATTGAATAAATTAGGTACTCATGATATATGATCCATAAGAAAAATCCTAAATTGCCAAATTTAATCCACTAAATTCAGAAATCACATCCCCATAGGGTTTAAATGGAACAAGTGGAAGAGTGATCAAAAGAATATCTTGGTAGAAGAGAATAAATCAGATCGTAAAAGAAACATACCTTGAAGAGATCTGCCAAGAATAAAGGGAATTTACCATGGATCCAAGGAGAAGACTCTCTAGAGTTCTAGGGAGACATTAGTTCATGACTAAGAGTGATTAGGAAGATATTAGATATATAAATATCAATGGAAATGGTTAAATTCCCACTTTTAAGAGGATCGGTTTGGGGTTCATGGTTAGGCCGTAATATTTAACAAACCATGAACCAACCATATGGTTCACCTTGCCCATTAAAAAAAGAGGTGCACAAATATATAGGGAGAGCTACATGGTTTTAAAAACCATGATCAAGCTATGTGAGTCCTCTTGAAAACACCATGACACCCGCATGATTTTCTTGGTGAGTTGCACTATTTGACAAACAATGCTCAAATAATGTAAAATTCCACTAGAGCTCTCAGTCATATGTCACATGGTTACCATAAAGTTAGTATTAACCATCTCCTTAAACCATAAACTTGGACAATTACCTCTGAAATTTTTAATTTCCAACGCTAGACTCCTAGAGACCTATAAAACGATAAAATGTATAAACTAAGCACAAACTAAAGAATAGTTATAACCCAAAGGGTGTTACAACCACACACCAGCACTCACCATGTGCATAATAACTATTTCATGATACTTCATCAATATGGTTTCACATTTTTATCATCAACCTATATGCTTGATATGTCATTCTTTGACTATCTAAAATAAACTCATCATTATGACATGGTTATATAATTTAATTTGATATTTATATTCCAATCAAATAGTTTAGATATCAACTTCAATAAGTATATAAGATAAAAATAATTCCTCAACTTAATCATTGATATCATGTCATTCATGATGCATCCAATTTACCCTACTTCCCACAAATATATGGAATCATGAATTTAGTCAGTACATCAAATTATGTGAGTCATAAAATGTATTCATAATGATATTAAATTCTAAAAATCATCACACATACTCAAAATAAAAAAAAATCCATTGACATGTAAACATGTTTAATTCCTATAGGTGGTTCTATTCTCATAATCTCCTATCTTAGAGATTACTAAGTGACAACTATATGAGATAAATTTTCATCTACTTATGATTACTCACAACTGATTTTCAACATTCAATGTGCCTCATCATAGAATTTTATGTGGATGTAGACCTATATTTAAGAATATCAACATTGAGTTTCTAGTTTTCCATCATCATGAGGAACTGTTATGCCCTTTTTAATGTGATAAATACTCTAGAACATTATTACATTAAAGTCATATAGAACAATGAACAATGTATAATAATATTTTTCAAGTAATATTCACTTCTTTAATATATATTTTCAATCCAAATAAAACACAGTTTTTTATTTGAATTAAACTCCAACATCTCTATAGAATATGTTTTTCTTGAAATGCAAGTACTATGTAGGGCCACTATAGAGGTTAAAGAAAAAAAGGATATGGTTTTCTAGTCATTGAGTGTTCTGTCTCATTATTAGTTGACAACAATGATCATATTTCCTATTATGATGAAGTATAGAGATCATAATCTAAAATATTGAAAGAATTCAGGAATTATAATATTGATTCCATATACCAGAACCAAGTCATGGTTTAGTCGATCCTCCAGTTGATAATATGACAATTTTCTATAAATGGGTATTCAAGTGAAAACTAGACATGGAAGGTGAAGTGAGTGCCTATAAGTCATAGATATTAGATAAAGGGTTTAAATATAATCAAGGAATTGACTATAATGAAACCTTTTCTTTATTATCCACCCATAAATCCATGATAATTATTCTTACTGAAACAACTTTCCATAACTATGAAATTTGTAAAATGAGTGTCAAAATGGATTTCCTTAATGGGAAACTTATGGAAAATGTCTATATGTCACAACTAGAATGGTTCTTGAAACTATAAAATTAATATATATATATATATAATATAAAAATAACAATTTATGGATTGAAGAAAGCATTCATGTCCTAGAACATTCAGTTTGATAAATCAATTAAACAATTTAGTTCCATAAATAATGAATTTTTGACAGGTATTTACAAGTGGTTTACTAAGAATATAGTAATATTGATATTATTATATGTCAATGACATTTTACTTATTATAAATGACATACTAGTCATACTGTTAGTTAAGGACAAGTTGATCTAGTGCTTCTCTATAAAAGACTTAGGCGAAATAGCCTACATTCTCAGGATTAAGATTATTTGTGACATGTCCAATAAGTTTTTAGGACAAATTCAAGGTACATAAATTTAATATATGAAGAATGGATTTAGTATGTAACAATAAAATATGGTATTAGTTCTATTATCACATGGTATACATATCTCTAAGAAAATGAGTCCTCATACACAACAGGAGGGAGAGAGGGAGATAGGATGCACAGGATTCCATATGTATCAACAATAGGATTGATCATGTATATCATGTTATGTACTCGGATAGATATTGACTATGATTTAATGATGCTAATTAGATATAAATATGATCAATAAGAATAAAATCAGTTCACTATTAGGGTTGTCCTTAAGTATTTTAGGTGTACTGTGGATATGTTCTAGGGATATGTAGAAGATAAGGTATTATTCAACATGATATGTAATAATTATAATTTCCAAATAGATCAAAATGATATAAAATCATATCAAGATAAGTATTTAGTTTTAACAAAGGATATGTAAATTGGAAGACTTCAAACAGTTAGTTATTTCCAATTCTACAATTGAATCTGATTATTTTACGGCTTCTAATACAACACAAGAAGTAATGTGGATGTATATCTTAGTTTAATAAATTAATGTAGTTCCCTAAATTAAATAACCTATCATGATATATTGTGATAATATTGTAGTTGTGGATCTCTCAAAATATCCAGGGTCACATCAATGAAGGAAGCACATATTTCAGAAATATCACCTCTTGCTATATTTTTCTCAAAGGGGTAAGTTCACGGTGAGTATAGTTTCCATGGAAGAGAACATTATGGACCCCTTAACAAATGAATAATTTTAGATAAATCATGAATATCCTTTTACGGGGTGAAATTAATTAACAGATGTCTCTAGTACAAGTGATAGTATTTTGTATTTGGTTCCCCATAACTAACTTTTATATACTTTATGATTACCAGTATTCATGGTTTTGAATATTAATACACTTATTATCACATCATGATTGTTCTTATATGTGACATTGTATGTGATAATTTCCTAAGGGTACATTTCACACAAAAAATTCATTGTATTTTATCTCTATTATAAGAACCTACAAGTGTTTTAACATTATTCTCAAATATATGATAAATGTTTATACCATATCATTCTATAAGACATAAATGATATAGGATATTAGGGGTTGGGTATCATAAGACATTGATACTTCTTCTCGTGAAGTTCATCCCTAGTAATCTACAGAAAGATGATTCTAGGAATATAAACCTTATATAGGAAGTCTATTTTTATATGTGTCATTAGATGTTCCTATATATGGATGTTTGTAATGGTCTGTAGACAATAAGATTATTATTAATTCATTTCATGATTCTTGTACATTGATTTATTGATCAAAGATATGATAAAATATTCTCACGGTGAAGTAAGATTTATTGGGTGAATAAAGAGTGAAATTTCATTAATGAATAATGTGAAATAGTTTTTTACCCTTATATTAGTTGATGTGAGTTGATATCTCATACCCTTTTATAGAAATATAACTACATGATTAAGTCCATATCCATGGTGTTTTTTCAGAAAGTTCATTTTTGTAAAGTAAAATAAAAGAACATCGAGAAAATTGGTTAATGAAACTAGTATGAAACATGATTAATTAATTATATTGATTTATAGTCATTATATTACATGGTGTATATTTTTATGTAGTTATTTACATTACATAATTTAACTTACTTCTATTTTGGTTCATTGGAGTATTTTAATACGATAACCATGAACATTAGGGGTAACACCATAATTTCACTGAGAAAGGGTCCTAGAGGGTCACAAATTAACTATATTCTGAAACTTAATTAAATTATATATGAAAATAACATGTTTAATAAATATTATTCCCTTAATTTTTTTATAGTTATTCAGGTTGATTTGATCCAAAATATTTCATCACCAGTTATTCGATAAATTATATATTTGTTGAGTATTTGATAAAAATTTAGTCACTAATTTTAGTAAATATAATATTTATTTATTTATTTATTAATTATCCATTGATATTTATTTATTTAAATAATTATTAATTAATCAAGGTTCAATAAATAAAGATGAGGCATGACATGTTGAGCTAATAGTATGGTGAGAAATTATTTATTAAATATAATTTCAATAAATTTTAATTTATTATTTAAGAAATAATATTTCCTTATCCATGATTTTAGAACATGTTAGGTAAATAATAATAACATTATTATTATTTAGACATGGGGTTCTCTAAGGATTAATATAATTATAAGGGCCCTTGTATAGTTATTATTCTCTAACCCAAGCTCTATTTAAACTCGATTATAATATTATTAACCCTAATCATTGTTATAAATAATGAAAGTATAAATATAATTCTCTTAAGACCTAGAGATCCCATCTCTTAGAAAACTCTCAATAACTCAGAGTGATCCTCCTCTTCCACCCTCTCCAATATAGAGAGAATAAAGGAATGATTACACCTGGAATATATTCTTGTGGTGATCAAAAATAAAAATCACAAGTGTTAGAGTATTACATACTAACACCTAAGTATTTATATGTTGATGATTAATGGTTTATATAGCATGTTTGGATCACAATTAGAGAGATTTTACCCTTAAATCCTCTATTATAAAATATGGAGAGCATGGAATGGTCATACAATTCATTATTGAAGAAATAAATTCAAAAACAAGGTATTTATTTATATAAAAAAATTATTTTTAAATTATTTTTAATGATACTACCTTCTTGATCTTGGTGTTCATATAAATTAATATTCAAATTAATTTCATTATTCAGGATATTATTTATCATTTATGTCTCATAACATTTATTTATTATGAAAAAAAAGGAGTTTCCACTGCCCAATAGGAACTTTCACAATTCCTAGAACCTTCAATAACAAATTTATTGAACACTAAAATATATAAAAACTATTATATGATAGCCTAAAAAACTATATCCAATAATTGTTTTTCATATGTATTAGATATTATTCAGATATTCATTTATCACTAGTTACTACTTCAATGGATTACACCAACTTCCCACCAATAATGTTGAAACCAGAATTTAGCTACCCTACTTCCCCATACATTGATCAAGTCTTATTCCGCTATCCAAGAGTGAAAAACTAGTGAACTATTGATATAAACATGTCATTATCCTTTATTTCTCTACTAAATCTCCAAATGAACCTATTTAAGCCCTCTAAATATCACTTGATATTATAAAATATATTCACACATCAGTAATTTATAGGTGAAATATTGATTTATTCTAATTAAAAAGAAGATCGTACAGAGCATCTGAGTAATGTATCGATACTTCATTTCAAACATTTTTGAATAAAATTATATTTAATTGAATATTCTTGATGTGAAAATTTTAATATATTGACCATGTTTTCTCTCAGTGGGTTATACTTGTTTATTCATTGATGATAAATATAGTTATTTATTGTGAATTACTTATGAATTTATCAAATAAATATATTTTTCTTATTTTAGATAGTTATTATGGGAGTTTTTTGTATGAATTTTTCTAGATTTTATCTCCTTTTATAACCCTAACCCTAAAATATCATCATTTAATTTTTATAGTGAAATTTAAAACTGATTTTTATTGTTATATTTAAAATAACATAAACACTCGTATTTTTCATTTACCTTAGGAATGTGTTTTTTTATTTATTACAATTATTTTAAACATAGATTGGGTTGTTTATTGATGAAAGAGAGTGTAGACATATCTTATTATTATAAGAAGTTACAACATCATGAATTTAACTACTCTACCCATAACCATGATCATTGTTTCATATAATTTTCTCAAAATTTACTAAGACATTACCCAATTCTATATATATTTATGGAATTCATGGTAACAACAGTTTTCACTATATATTATTGAAAAGAGATTTTAATATATTCCTATAGAGATAAGTGTAATTACTCCTGGATTATGAATTCAAGATTACATATAATCTTCGTAAAGAACATTTAGTGAATGATGAATTAATCTAGATGATTTATAGTGACGCTTCTTAGTAAAAATTGATAAATTGAAAAAGTATAGATTAAATGTTTTTATTATATTTGGTTAGGGGAAAGGTTAGTGTTGAAAAATTCTTATATAATATGATGTTATATTTCCCTTTGTTTCAATAGGTAGAAGATTATTAACTGGGAAACACTGAATTAAAGTTATGGAGATACTATGTAATCAATATAGATTTTCTTTATGGTTGCACATATCATAAGGGTCATTAACATTTTTCCCATGTAAAGATATATGTTTTTAAGAGAATTAAATAAGTAAATTTTTATAGTATCTATATCATAAATTTGGTAGCATATATGGGTATTTCAAAGATGTATCACACTTTAAATGATAAATTTTGGTGTCTTAGAATGAAGAAGTCAACTTTTGGTATTTTTATCCAGATATGTCTTATATGCCAGTAGGTGAAAGATAAACATCCGTTTCAAGAATATTTGTTGAATCCCTTGAATACTTTATAATAAAATTGGGTATGAATTTCCAAGTATTATTTGATAGATTTAACTCATTAAGAGGTAATAGTATTATATGGGTTATTATTGATAAATTGGTGAAATCATCTTAGCTTTTATTGATCAATGAATCAAGATGAGTGGATTATTTTTTGAAAATTTACACAGTGAATGTGATGGAGCTTTATAGATTCCCCTATGTGACTATTTAAATCAATAACCCTTAGTTTAAATTAAGATATAGAGGGGGTTTAAATATTGTTTTGGTATATAGTTGTTTCTTATTAATTCATTTTATCTATAGGCTAATGGTTAGACCAAGAATGAAATTTTGACTTTGGAAAACATGTTAAATCATTCATTCTATATTAGGAATATATTAGGAAAATAATTTACCAAAATTTTATTTTTCTAATAATAAAATTCAACATTCATTCATACTCATGGAACCATTTGAGGAATTGTATAAACCACAATGTTAATCAGTTTTATGTTGAGTGGATATTGGTGAATACACAATCACTAGACCTCATGGGGCATGTTTAGAATATTTTATATATGTTGTAGATTATAAGTTCATTCATAATAATTATCATGTGATTTATTGAGGATAACATGATATTGAGATAAATAATATGTTTTTCAAAAATATTTTTTAGATTTAAGATATTTAAGAAAAAGTGATTTATAGATGGGTCACTACTAGAAAATCACAAAATAGCTATGATTTTATAGACATTTTCAAAATAACTATGGTTTAATGTTTTATTATGTTCATAGTATATAAGGATCATGGCCATATATAGGGATAAATTCACCTATGGTCATGTTCCACAGAGATGGTGTCCATAGGCCACCCCTATCACCATAGTCTACACTAACCGTGCTTATAAGCCCACCATATATCAGCACTATATCTAGAGGTCCTATAAATTGTGGATAAAATCCCCAATATATGACCCCTATATCCATAATCCACCTATAATTTGACTATTTTCCCACATATATAACACGTACAGATACTGTCTAGATTTCACATGGTTTTAGGGCCCCATACAGTGCCCTTATGGTCAGGGTCCATGTGGACTGTGGCCATAGGCCGTGACTATCACCACATCCACATTTATTGTGGATATAGGCCACTATATTTCACCCTCTATGTCCATATTCCATATATATTATGGTTATATTCCACCCATATTTCACCCTATAACCAAATTCCTTGTCGGTTGTGTCCATAGGACCCATTGGCCCGCATTGTTTTATTTTTTTATCCATACAATTTTTATTATTATAAATATTTAGTAACTAATTTATATATGTATATATTTGTGTGTGTATGGGTGTGAATATTGTGTATAGTATTTTAGTAAATATTTGGTAAAATAACTTTTTGGTTATGGGAAAAAACTTCCATACTTAGAAAATTTATATAATTTTCTAATCCCCATGGTCATGGGAAATGTCCATAGAAATAGCCCACCTATATGGAAGTAACTATATAAACATGAGAACCACCCATGGTACTTGAAATATTTCCATGAAAATATCATTAATGAGTTGACTAATCATTTTTGTAGGATATGACCATATTCTTTTATGTTATAGCCATAATTTTTACACATGATTATATCCCATTTCCAATAGTGGATCGTACCATTGATATATGTCTGTTGGAGGCATGGTGGTTAGTAAGAGAGTATATGGGAATGAGAATCACTGATAAAAATTCAATATCTTGAGTTATTTTGATATATTTTTAATGTATTTATGTACTGAATTGTTGAAATTGGATATGTATACTTGTTGAATTTTATATTTAAATGATATGGGTAATATTTTTGAGGGAAAAAATTAAATTTATGTATTATGGTAATTTGAAATTTTCATAGTAGGTTTCATTTCTTTAAGTTGTTAAATTTTTGTGATTAATAATTATGGGTTGAGATTTTCAAAAACTATAAGTTTTTAAGATGTATTTAATATAAAGATCTAAAAATTCTATTCATTGACATTATGAATCTTATGTGGTATTTCATTGAATAGTAAATTTAAAGACTAAAATAGTTGCCTCAATGATCTAAAATTTTAATTGTGGGTGCACTTTAGGGTCTATAATGGTGTGGTTTACCTTTGGAGACAAATTTAGTGAGAATTTGGGTTTTTCATAGAAATTTTAAAACATTTTAGTGGTATGAAATTTTTTTATATATTTTTAAATAAAGGTGAATTAAAATCCCAAATCTAGGTATTAGAGACTATATAGGTCATGTACAAATATGCAATGAAATTATGCATTCTAAAAAAATTTGGGTGGTGAGGTTTTTATGGGTACTTCATGTTTATATAACCATAAAAGGATAATATACTCAAATAAAAAGTCATTTTTTATTTTAAACCACATAAAAAATAATTTTATCTCCATAATCAACTATAAATACCATATTATAATTTTAGGGGTTATTAAGGGAGGATTTCGATGCTCTATTAAATTATTTTATAGATCTTTGTAGTTTGTGGATCAAATAATCATCAAATTAATTGTGAGTTCTCTATAATTATTCCACTCATAATATTTTTATTTCCTTATATTGAATATGCATGGATAATGGTTATTACATATATGAAGATTATATATTTTGAAATTTATTTGGATGATTTATTGTTTGTATTGATATGATTCTTTATCAGCTATTTATTGCATGAATTTAGGTCTCTAAGTTGATGGTACTTGGTAATTTTAAAAATATCTATTTGGAATCTAAAAATTTAAAATGACTTAAGGTGGGTGACTCAGAATTATATGATTTTATTTTTAATGTGGATTTAACATGATTTTATAGTGTATAATTATTTTTATAACATAATCTTATAATTTATTTGATTATTTTTTTTGTTGATGTGAAATTTAAATGGTGAGTGATTACATGATCAATTCATGAGAGTTGGATTTGATTTGGTAGACTATATGTATAGGAATGGAATTGGGGTCAAAATTATAATATTAATTTGGGAATTAATTATTGATATGTTTTATTTTAAAATTTTCTTATGTTGACATGGGTGGATTATTTCATTAAAGGAAACTATATATTATATTCTCAAAAGAGAACAAATACCGTATTCCAAAAATCTCACTAGATGTTATATTTTGAAGAGGATGGTAGAATGTTGAATTAGGAAGATCGGATATGTCATTACTATATAATGTCTCAAATGTGTTATTCTATAAGATTATGATAAAAGGAAGTTAGTTGCTGATATTTTTAGATTTATTATATTTCCATGATATTGAAAACATTTCTATAATGTGGTTAAGTTATTTAATATTTTTTTGAGATGGATTTGGTATAAATAATTTATTTGGTTGAGTTGATTTGGGAATTTATTGGAGGTTATTTGTTGAGTTACTTTAGGATGTTATTATATTGTTTTATATTAGGTTATTTGTGTGATGGATGATGTAATTTTAGCCATTCCATATGAAAACATGAACTGATTTTTATCATGTGTGTTCTAACATCCATATTGAATTATATTCCATGTGTTACCAAAAAACCACATATAATTTAATTTCCAAACATTGTCCCTCTCTTATTTAGTATTCTAATACATTACATATTGTATTCCCTTAGGGATGTTATATTCTATTATGATGATATGTAGAAGATTAGTTGTGATTACATATGTAGGGAGCAGTTTGAAAGATCCCTTTATAGTATATTATTTTATTAATTTTTTATTATATGTATATATATATATGGTTTTATTGGTGTATGATTGTGGTGAAACATAAATGGATGAAGAATTTCCTTCTATAAAAGCCAGATTATTTTGTTTTTTTATTTCATTGGCTAAAGAATTAGCATGTTTCATCCAAATTATCACTTGAGAGTTCTAGAGGATGAACTTACTAAATATAGTGTATATTCACCCATAAATAATCTATATTTTTTTATATTTTCATAGTTGTTTTTGACATGGTGTTTGGACTTACTAGTTCAGTGTATGTAGATATTAGATAGAATTGGAGGGTTTAATATTTTTTTTGACTCTTCATATTGAGTACGTTGGGATTTATTAGAAAGGATTTATTATGTTGTTTGGTTTGTTTTGTTTTTTTAGTGTGTGACTTTTCATTCATGTTTTTTGTTGGTGAATTCTTTATATATTTTTGTTATGTTGTTTTTAAAATTATTGGTTATTCATGTGTTAGTTTTCAAATGAAAAGGTTAATGTCTCACATAAAGTGATTTATTTATATTGTTCGATGTTTATCACCTCATGTGTTATTGGAGGTGGGTCTTGAGGGTCCCTCTCAATCTTATCACCATCTTAGGAGGAGTCCCGATGGCATTGGGTTGTGAACATAATCATATTTGGTGAATTGTTTTATCAAAATCACCGAAGAAAATATAAAATATTTTTAAAAAAACAACCATATAATATAAATATATTATTTTTAGTTAATTGTGTTATTAAATTATATTATTAATTTTTAGTTATGTTATAAAATTTTAATTATTTTACTTATATTATCAATTATTAATTATATTATTAGTTATTAATGATGTTATTTTTTATTAATTTTATTATTATATACTATTTTTATTACTTATATTGTTTATAATAAATTATATCAATTACATTATTATTTATTAACTATTATTTAAATTATTATTTGTTGATTATATTATTAATTATTAATTATATTTATTAATTATATTATAAATTCTATTAATTTTATCATTAGTAATTATTTTTCTTAACTAATTGTATAAATTATCTTATTAATTACTAATTATATAAATTATAATCTTTCTATTTATTTAATAAATTAAACCTTGATGTACACATGATGGAGGAATGGGAGAGAAAGCTCTTGGTTCTCTCTGATGATCAGGTTTCCCTAAATCACCCAAGGAGTTTGAACCTCTACTTCTACGTCTCGAGTCACCAGGCCTCTTGGAAGGGATCATCTACTATGAAGAATGTAAAGTATTTTAGAGAGGAATACATGAAGGGTTTTTCTTTATTTTATGGTTTTTCGGTAAAATCGTTTGTCATCCCAAAAAAATGGTTCACATGACGTATCATCCGGAAGGGAACCACACCTCATGTTTTGGCTTCAAAATGAGTTATTTTGGAAAGAATATATCTCCATAAGAACTCCTTCATTTTTCATGATTCACTATCAAAAGGTATGAATCCCTATAAAGTGACTGATATTATATATCATATAGCCTCTATTTGGGTATTCTATAATTTCATGTGTGTTTCTCTGAGCTAAGGTTTCTTCCATATTCTATTTCCCTCGTCATAATTGAAGGGTCACGCATAGAGTTTGGTCTCAGTCCATTTAATATTGGGAACCCTTAGGGTTCATTATTGGAATTTAATTTTCAACATTAATAATCTTAAGGACACTTATTCATAGGATTGGATCAAATTTTATGGTTTAAATTAGGTCTTGTGGCACTCTGAAATTCTATATAACATAACCTTTATAATTGTTATACCAATCCAGATGGACATGGACATATAGAAGGTTAACTTTGTAAATTTTTAAATGGTCTTGGTTGATCTTGACTTAGTTCCTTCTTTGATTGATAAGGTTTTTCTCTCTACTGGTCAGAACGGGATCAATCTCAGAATTGTGTGTGAAAAAATTACCATGTTTTGTGATTCTTATTGTATTATTGGACACTTGAGGTCTAATTGTAGGGGAAATCTTGTTTTTACTAAATTTTAGTTGAAGGGGAATTGTTTTCTAGATTCTAAAATTAATTAAGGTAATTGGGCTAGCCAGGGTACTATTAATCAAGCTAAAGATCAGGCTAAATATGAGCTTACTCATGATTCTACCTCTAGAAATTTAAATCTTAAGAATTTCTAGGTTGAGGACTCTTCTCAAAGAACACTAATTTTTTGTGTTAAATGTTAGAATATTATATTTACAGAAAATCATAGGCTTAGACCATATTATTCTCTTTATATTGATGCTAGTTTAATTTCTCCTTTTAAACTGAATGATAAGACTTCTTTCTCTTATGTTGATATGGTAGAGGAAAGTGAAATGGCTACTATGGAAGCTTCTTTCAAGGATATATTAGTTGGGGCTATAGTGGAAGACATAGGTGGATATGAATTATATGATAGTCAATTTTCTAAGTATATTTATACACAGGCTAAGGCGGATGATATCATTTGGCATGAGAAAATTGTGGTTTCGTAAAAATGTTGTAAAGGTAAGGCTATGTTGGAGGCTTCCGCTTCAATTAAATACAATAAAAAAGGGCTCATACCGCTATTATTCAAGATAAATTTAATTATTATCCTAAAAAAGTAAATGAGAAGGTTTTTGTTACTCCTAGATAGTCCAATTCTATTAGGCCCATTATATCCAATATGGATTATTTAGGCATATATGTAGGTATAAATGAATTAGCAGTTTATTCTACTTCTATTTATTCTGGTGTGGGTGAGATGGTGATTGGGAATCCATTTTCTTTTTGTGGATTTCAGGTTTCTATGGACCCTGTTAAATCAAAAGATGAATCAAGACTTGATCTTTAACTGGAACCCTCTCTTGGCTAGGAAATATCATATTCCAATGTTATTAAATCTTGTTCCCTGAATATGTTTGGAGATAAAATAGGTGTAAATATAGATACCCCTATATATGGCATGAAAAATACTCAAATATTCAACAATTTAGATGCCCAACAGGGATGGTGATTTCTTATATAACAAGTGTTATAGGTAGATTCATGATACTACTTTGGCTCTATGGATAGAACCTACTAAAGGATATAGAACAATAGTTGCAACTGCTTTTAGTAATATGAATGTTGGCCCGAATTGTGGTTCTAATATCAATGCTCCAGTTTCAAAGATGGAACTTCTTAATCTTGATAAATCAAACATTTCCTTTTCTTATATATGTTGAGATACTACACTACCTATAAAGTATAATTTTATTTTTAAGGTCAGTACACGTAACTCATTTGATCTGCTTTCATCCGGAATTAGTGAAGAGGATGGTAGAAATAGTGAATGTGTACCTGCTATAGAGTAAATTATGGGTAGTGTTGATGTTAGAGTTCTAGATGATGATGATGGACCATAGTTGTAGGTTAAAATATGGATAAGGGTACGTCATCCATGTAGTCAATGTGGACATGTCTCTCATCACACCATGAGTACTCGATCTCGAGTAACTTGATTTATTTTAGTTTTTTCCTTATCTATGGAAATTTTATATTTCATGTGTTACTCCTTTATTTTCTTACTTTTTTATTTAACAAAGGGTCCAATGCACCTGAACCTTTCCAAAAAATAATAAATTAATGTTTTAGTTGGTCCACTAACTCATGCTTTAGGCCATTTCATTTTATATTAATTATAATGATAATTATTACTTATATTATATATATCATTATTTATATATTATATTAAATAATTAATTACTAATTACAATGTTAGTTATTAATTTTATTAATTATATTATTAATTATTAATTATTTTTAAATCATTTATTTTTAATTATGTATTGTTAATTTTAATATTTAATTATTCTAAACAAGGAAAATTAGAGCATGCATCTAACATGAAAAACATTTAAGGGAAACCAAGAACCACTCCCTTATAAAGCAGGTCCCTGGGTGAGGTTTTTAGTTATATTTTATGATTAATTTAATATTGATAGTTCCAAATAAAATAATGACATTTTAAATAAGATTTAAATTATATATATATATATAACAAAAAAACAAAAAAAATAAAAAAGTATAAGAAATGATTAAAAAATATGGCAATAAAAGTTATTTTTCTTGTGTTATGCAAGTAGAAAATCATTTTCAAAAACATATTTTAACCTAGCCATTTTTATAAATATTTTATACATAAAATACCTATTAAAAATTGAACATGGATCCAAGATATGAAGTAGGAGAAGGTAATTTGTATAATAAGAGATCAGGATAAGGATAAGAGAAGAAGTGAGATACACAAAGTTAGACAATTTGTGGTGATAATAATAAATATAATGATGGTGGAATGGGGAACATTAGTGAGAAATATAAGTGGAATAGATCTATAATATATTTTTATATCTGTGTGTTTTTTATGTTTTTTCCTCATTCTCTTATAATGATACTTGTATCCATCTTGAAAAAATATATTTAGCAAACAACACAAGTGGTTGTTAATTTCTATGTTGGGATAATGACGATTGTGGCTCTTTCATAAAGTCATTAAAACTATTTTTTAAAATTATGTGGGGCTAGTTCCAAATTGGGATTTCACAATAGGATTCAATTAATGGGGGTTTTCAAAAACTTCTTCATGAAGATCCTTTCTTACAGCAACTGCTATAGATGGTTTTCTTTGGTTTAGTGGAAAACCCATGGAAGAAACCAACAGTGAGGATAATATGTCTTCGGAAAATTAACCACCAAAATGAACCCCTAGCATCGGTGAAATTTTTCATCTATAAAATCAAAATACAATTATATTTTATTTTAATATGTTATATTCTGTAAATTTTATCTAGATATAAATAATAGAATCTTCCCCCTTTCTCTTATGGATGTGGGCACCCTTACCAAGTTGAATTAAATTTCTTTTGTTATCTATGTTTTTTATTTCCATTCACATTAGTTTTATCATTTTAGACTTCCAATTCCCCAAAAAAGTGGTATTTAATCCACTAGGACCTAAATAACAATGAATTATAGAATTCCCCTAGTGATTATAAAATTGAAGTTGGTTAGAATCAATTTTTGAAGACATATTCAGAATTTCTCATTGAGATGATTCCAATGGCATAATAGACATCTAAAATGGAGCTAAAATGAGGTAGTTAGAGATATTTAAATTTTATGTGAAACTATAAGTGGTATAGTTCCCCCTTTATAGAGAATATTATGTTTTTCACACTAATGGTGGTTTTCCAACACCTTTTCTAACAGCGTCTCTGATGTGCCATGTCAGCATCATGCCAGCACAACATCATCGGTAAATATTAACTGTTGAAATTTTTTTACCATAACTTGGTAAATAAAAGTCCTTTTTTGGAAATAAAGGAGTCATTTAAAACATTCAAAACCATTTTGGATGCCTATGTATAGTTATAATTTTTATATTATCACTAAATTAATGGATGAAAATACAAGTAACATGATTATTCTTATTTCTTTGGATTGTGATTTCTGGAAACCAAACATGGAAGATATTTTTTATATTAATGATTTGTGGAAGTATATAGTGGATACCACTAATCTAGATGTTTCTAAATTAAAGGAATATTCAATAAGTGTCCAAACTAGTGAGAAAACATCTATTATTACATAATAAGTTTATACATAGTGGCTCATGCTCAATTGGAAGTGTGTTGCTCAAATTAAGCAGTGGATCAATAAGAGTATCTTCCTAAAATTTTCCAATAATTATGATTCTTCTTTGATATGGTGAAAAATTAAAAGGATTTATAAATGGAAAAATATATAAAAAAAATAAATCTTGATATGTTTTCTAGTCAACCTAAATTAGAAGGACAGGAAGAACGTATCAGAACACATAAGTGTGTTTTTGAGGTACTATTAATTTTTTAAATTCTATGAACATGACGGTTGATGATGAGGTGAATGAAATTTTAATGTTTATATCATTACCAATTATGTGGGACACATTTTTCATGTTAGTTAGTAAATCATCACCTGATGGAAATCTCACCTTTGAAGTGGTGAAGGAAAGAATTATTGATTAAGAGTTTAGAAGGAAATATGAGGGATGTACTCTGAAATCATAAGATATTTTCACTAATAGATAGGGGAATAAAAATGGTAGGTAAGAAGTATAGGAAAATAATATCATCATCAAAAATAATAAGTAAAGAAGAAATCAAAATCTTGATCGAGAAATGACCTGAAGTGCCACTATTGTGGTAATACCAAACACTTCTTTTGGGAGTGTTGGAAGTTGAATACTATGAAGAGGAATCGAAAAGATAAACACCAAAATAATGATATTGAAATTATTAATGAATATATAGTTATTGTTAGATAATATCATTTCAAACTTTCAATAAAATACTCTACATGATTGATTTATTTAGGTTCCTCCAACACTATCATAATCCAATGATATTTCTTCTCATCTTATACTTTATCTAGTTTTGAGAAAGTAAATATGGGATGTAACACACAAAAAATTCTAAAATAATAAAATTTTATTCAATATAATATATTACATGAAACACCTATCTTATAATAGAATATAACACCATAGGACATTAAAATATAGTTCGCCTTAAATAACTTACAATATATGTAAAAATGGGTTTCTTCAATATCTTGTATTTCACGTAACACTGAGTTTTACAAAGAAACAATATAGTATTGAATAAAAATTAATTTTTTTATTTGATTCTATAAAAACCTTCTTTATAGTTGAGAGGTAACCACCACACTAGGACATCAAGCAGGATATACAGTCAAAAGATCCATATTCAAAATTTAAAATTTAGAAAATACTTTGGGAAAATAAAACCAGAAAAGATATCGATTCATTATTCAATCATGTTAGTCGAAGTTGAATCACTTACCAATAATCATAATGAACCACCAATGACACCATCACTATATTATATCATTTTTATCATCAAATTCTAAACATCAAACCATTATTTTTGAGACTGTTGAGGACCATCGAGACATCCCTACCACCAAGGGCTTCCCCTCAAAATTCAAAGTCACCAATGAAGAAACTCCCAACAGAACACCATAAATGTAACAGCCCAAGATTTTATGAAAAATATTCTTTTTAATTTCAATAATGTCTTGTGTTGTACGCTACAACAAAAGAAGCTTTCACAATACGCATCCTTGACTTTCCTTCCGTTACACGCAATCGCGACCTTCCTCGATAGCGTGTGTAGTACGCAATACTGAGTTTCACGAAACAACGATATGCTATTAAAATATTATTAAAACTAGCCGTTATGAATAGTAATAACCACTTTTTGGAAATTTTGTAAATTTTATTTTTCAAAATGGAATTCATTTTTGGATTCGGAGTATCGAATTTAGCCTAAGGTGAAATTTTGGTACTTTTCGGATAACTTTCATATTCTAATGAATAGTGAAAATTACTAAATTATAATTAAAAACAACTTTTTTAATCGAAATAATTAATAGTGATAAATTATTAATTTGAGTGGTTTTAAAGTATATTTAGAATATATTTTTACAATTTAATACAATGTTGGTCATTGTTTGTAATTTCACATTTAAACCAGACATAATCAAGTGTCAATCTTTTGATAGATTTTGTTTCTTAAAAAACACGCTATTTGTTTTAACAGCGGGATTTAATTATAAAATTAATTAATGCAACTTCTATGTTATGAATTTGGTAAAATAGACTTCATTTTTGAATTCGGAATATGAAATATATCTTAGGATGAAATTTTGGCATTGATCTGAAAAACATCAATTTTTGATGAATAGTGAAACTACTAAGTGGTAGGTTAAAAACTGAATTTTGAATAAAACTTAATTTTACCACTTCTGTGAATGGAATTTCAAAAATCCGAGAGACACGGTTAATATCAAGGACTAAAATGTGGTTCAATGAGATGAAAATAATTTTTTGGTGAATAGTAACTTTTTACTTTTTTTTACCGCGGTTAATAGTAAATAGGGTAACTAAGGGTAAATATGATATCACTATTACCCTAACACATGTCCTAATTCTATTGGACAAGTGTAATTCGACCAAAAACAAACTTAGGAATAAAATATGACCATTTAGGCCCACTTGGATTAGATTAGGACATTTATTATTAATTTATTTAAAGAAGGGTTAAAATAGCTAAAATCAAAGTTTAATAAGTAAATTATTTTTAATATGGGGTTATACATAAGATAAATTCGATTGTAAATATTAATTAGAAAGCTAAAAGGATTTCCTACATGATGGTATTTTATTTGTAATTTTTAGACATCAAATAATTTAATTTATTTATGACACAAAGATGATTCAGTAATTATCTTATTAATGAAATATTGACATAATTGATAATATAAATACCAAAATAAATGTAATTTAAGACTTTTTATGAATTAAACTAATTTTCTAGGTTACTATGATATATTATTGTTGATTTAATCAACTTGGTTCGAACATATAATTCTGATATGACTTTCACAAAAATCATATATCAAATAGTGTCAAAATTGACACAAAATAGTTTTTAAATCAAATATTATATTATTAATTGTTATTTTATTCCTAAAAATCTAAGGTTCGGCCAAATGACTTAGATAAGGATATATATATTAATAATAAACAATTTGGGGTTCGTTTGGCATGTTATAGTAAGTGTATTAACCATATAGTGAAAGAAAACAAAAAGACACGGTAAAAGTTAAATTAATTAACTTAGAGTTAAATCTAATTGATAAGGTTAAAATAATACCCCAAACTTGTCTAAATCCTATTGGTTGATAGTATTTCGACCCATCCCCACTTTATCTTCGAAATAAGACCCTTTGGAACCATTATAAACCGATTTTGACTTTAATATAAAATAATATTTTGAGATATTCCTAAGGTGCCCCTCTCCTCCCCTATAAAAGGACACCTCCTTCCCCTCCTCCTCACACCAATTTGAGCACTCAAGCTCGGCCAACCCCTGCCAATTTATCCTCTCCACTTCCCTAGAAACATCCGAGAGGTTCTGGTCTTCCTCAAAGACCAATTTTAGTGCCCTAAGAGGAGGTCTCAAAGAGGCACTTCAAAGAAGAGGTAATTACCGTTACCAATTCTTTCATCTTTATTTCTTCTTCCACTTCTTATTCTTAGGTTGTTTCATTATGAAGTAATAACATCAGTATCCCTCATATACTGATATGTTATTATAAGTATGAAACAACCCTATTTCACCATCTATCCATCCTACGGAAAAAGAAATCACCGCGCGTGCGTACGTACGGAATACCGTCTCCACGACGCGATGAGATTCATTCTCCATGTTAACCATTTAAGAATGATTATAAAGTATATATAAGAAATAATAATGAAATATATGACATTATAAAGCTACTGGATTTATGTATATATATATATATGTATGTCATCTACTTACTTCCATTCAAGACAATAAGGAAAGGAAAACAGCGTTCATGCGTACGTACGGACTACCGTCTCCATGAACGGTGTTTTTCATTTTATTTATCTATCTATTATATATATATATATACTGAATATATATGATATATAAATCATATTTTATATTCTGGAAGTAAGTAAATCATGATATAAGTAATAATGATGTCAAGAACAACAAGTCAAAACACCTACGATAAATGAAACGATTTTACCCAAAACGCTTCTTTAACATGGAATTTACAAAAGAACGGGTAATATAATGTCATAAGTGAACCATATATGATATCATAACAATGAATATGATTCTGTAATAAGTCAATGACATTATTTAAATCATTATACAGGAGGTTCGGACACATACGAAGCAAATTGGACCTAAGGTAAGGGAAATATCACAATCTCATTTTTATCCGAGATTTTTTATACTTTCGTATTTACTGGGGTGTATTTTATCATCCACATATATGTTTCCCCAATATGTAATATTTATATCCTTCTAAAATAGTTTATATCAAATTTTACCCTTCGGTGAGATTTTAGTAAAAGATATGAAAGGAATCTTTTGGCGTTTTTCGTACAAGGTATTTTTTGACTTTTCCGACAAAAGTACGAGAAGAATGTTTTTTTTAACTTATACGGCACGAACGGATTTCTACTGTTTTATAAAGCCTTATTTTCATGAAGCTTCCTCTAAAAGATTTCATGACTATTTTCAATAAAATCTCTTTCTTTTAAAGTTGCATGATGTTTTGTGAAAAGAAATTGATTTTGAAGAAAAAAGGATATTTTCCTCAAGAATTCAATTCAAGTGTTTTATCAAAATTATTTTTCATCTAAGATAATAAAGGGTTCTGTTTCTATCCATATTTTTACATTGATTTGACTATGTTGTGATGGAATTATGTTTATGAATTCCTTTATCTTATATGAATGGTTTTATGATGTCATGTTGTTTAAGAATCCCATTTTTATTACATGGGTTATGCAATGATGTATGATTTATGATTTTGTGGCACACATAAGAATGGTATCATTATGAGATGGGTGGGACCTATATCTCCCTCCAATGCATTGGGTAAAGATTTCATATCTCATGAGATAGACATGGCTGGAATGGTAGGTTATACCGGTTCAGTGAAACAGGACTGAAACGAGGATTACTCGATTCAGAAAGGGACTTTGTCCACTAAGATAGTCTTGGCAATGAGTCTTGACTAACAAGAAATGATTCTCTATGATTATGTGTGTATGCCACAATGAGTAATGTTTTAATTAAGGGTTTCATTTTCACTACTATGATTTATCCCATGTTATGAAATTATGCTCTCTTTTGCAGGTTAAGATTTCCAAAAATGTTATGTTCTTATGAAAATTATGTGATTGATATTTCTTTTGTTTACCCTTACTGAGCATTTGAGCTCACCCTTTTATGTTTTCTTTTCCCCAGGATATAAAGAAAGGTTTTAGGTAAAAAAAAGGAAGATATTTGTGGGAGATTTTGAAGATCTTTCACCAGGATTAGAAGATTACGTTCCGAGTTTCCAAAGACACTAAACTATTAAGATCCTTGTGTGTGTATTTTTGTTATGTATTAAGTATTCCGCAAAAGTAATGTAATGTTCATGTACGTTAGGCTTCGGGTCTCTACAGTTGGTATCAGAGGAATGGTTTAGTCAACCTTTGGAAACTAGGATGCGAGAACTTTAGTGAGATCCCTAGAGATATTTCTAAGGTATGTCTAGGGATGTCTCTAAGGTTAAGTATACGTATAGGTTATAGTCCTAGAATTACGCTAACGATCATCGAATTTAACCTAAGATGTTAGATATTGAGGGTACTAACCCTTTATTATGTTGTTTTCCCTATCATGATTTTTGCCTCTCACACAATTCTTTTGGGGTTTTAGACGATGGCTGGAACCCGAAGGAACCGTGTTAATGCGGAATGTGATGGGCAATGCAATGATTGTACCCCTGAGCAACCAAACGATATAGGAGCTGGAATGCAAAATCTTGTAGCCATGCTCACACAACTTTCTCAAGCTATGAATCATGCAGGACTTCCAAACGAGCAAAGGAAGGAGCAACATTCTGTTGAATCCTTCATGAGGCAGCGTCCACCTTCTTTCAGTGGGTCTACTGATCCATTAGTTGCTGAACAATGGATTAGTACTACTGAAAAGATATTTTCAGTTCTTCAATGTTCTGAACATGATAAAGTCATCCTAGCAGTGTATCGTTTGGAAGGAGATGCTGATCAATGGTGGAATCTTATTAAGAATACAAGGCAAAGGGATGAAATTGAGTCTATGGAATGGGACGAGTTCAAGAACTTATTTTTCAATAAGTACTTCCCTCGTATTCTTCGAACAAAGATGGAGAAAGAGTTTCTTGAACTGAAGCAAAGGGACGATGAATCTGTTGGTACCTATGAAGCAAATTTTACAAGACTTGCAAGGTATGCTTCTGGAATTATCATCCAACCTGAAAGTAAAGTTGATCGATTTTTCAGTGGCTTAAAACCAAGTCTTCGAAGGGCATTAGCTATAAGAGACTTCAGTAGCTATGAAGAAATTGTGCGTTGTGCTATCAAGGTAGAAATGGAAGTTGGTGTTACATATCCATCTCATGGTTTTGACAAGAAACGAAAGATGGAGTTCAAGGAGAAATCTCAGAATAATGGTGAAAAGAAGATGAATGTTTCCTTATGCACAAAGTGTGGAAAGAAGCATGGTGGAGATTGTCTTAAAGGGACTAGAAAATGTTTTAAGTGTGGAAAAGAAGGTCATCGAGCAGCTGAGTGTCGAAGTAATGGAAAAAGGGTTTCTAATGATGTGAATAAATCAAAAACTGCAGAGAACGCACCGCCAACACGTCAATGCTTCAAGTGCAAGGAAATGGGGCATTATGCTAATAATTGCCCTAATCCAAGGGTTAGTGATGATCAACATGAGAAACCACTGAAGGCAAAGGACAAAGGGAAATCACATGCGATCACTATTGGCAATGTTGAATATGACAACGATGTGGTGGAGTGATTAAGTGTTTATGTAATGGGATTCCAAAATAATGTTGTATCATGGAATATTGGAATATTTATGTATTGGTCTAATGTGGTATTCAAAGTGATTGAGATATTATGCGCATAATGAAGGGAAAACGAGAAAATGAAATGTTTAACAGTATTCATGAGCTCATGATTGATATAATGACTAAGTTTGAGTATATAGAATTTTGAGGATTTTTGTATGTGAAAAGTGTTAACTTTTAACTGCATTCATGTTTTCACTAAGGTATTCAAGAGAATAGACGATTAAGGACTTTTAATGTTTGGAATGTGACCAACAAAACATATCTTATGATATATGGGGATCGACGATGGTGTTAAATCTCTGGTAATCATTTTCACTATGTTATGAGAGTGGACTGCAGTATTATGGATAAGCCTAAAGATTGGAATGGATTGTGTTGGACGATATTATTGATGGGATGTTATAGTAGTTTTGGAAAAAGGACAACCTGCAGGACGGGCGACAGCCCATCGCTTCGGACAAGGCTGTGGGAATCGAACCCACAACCGAAGTGCGACTGGCCTTTATCGCCTACCACTGACCTACAGGAAGTCCCTGTTTAGTAGAAACTAGTTTTATTATATTAAGCAGTATGATATATGAAGTATAAGTCCATTTTAGGAACCATATATGATTAATCTCACTATAGATCGACTTATGTATATAAGTTTTGCTAACCTTTTGTTTGAGACAGATGGAATGACCTGTCATTCTATCACATGATCTGCTAACACATCACGAATAACAAATTCAACTTCATTTATTTAAGAGATGAAGTAGAAATTGTTCAAGGCACGAACAAAAGTGATATTTTACCAAAATAAAGTAAGTATTTATTCTAAGCAAATTTTCAACTTTAGGGAAATGATCTTGAAAACCAAAAATGTTTTCCTAGTGATCTTATACCTGATGAATCAGATGGTACCTTATATCATCACAAATCTATGGATTTGTGATTACTGGCTTTTCCATAGCCATGTTCTCTACCACTCTCCATCAGAACATGATGGTTAGATTTCTCTTCCATATCCATATTTCCACCTATGTGGAAACCCAGTGATTAGTTTATTTGGGTAACCGTTACGTTTCATACTTTTGTTTTTAAAGACTGGTTTTGATATTCCTTTTTACGATGTGGGTTTCTATTAAAGAAACTTTCAAATAGTAAACCATTTATAACCCCGATGAATTTCGAGGGCGAAATTCATTTTAAGGGGGGTAGAATGTAACAGCCCAAGATTTTATGAAAAATATTCTTTTTAATTTCATTAATGTCTTGTGTTGTACGCTACAACAAAAGAAGCTTTCACAATACGCATCCTTGACTTTCCTTCCGTTACACGCAATCGCGACCTTCCTCGATAGCGTGTGTAGTACGCAATACTGAGTTTCACGAAACAACGATATGCTATTAAAATATTATTAAAACTAGCCGTTATGAATAGTAATAACCACTTTTTGGAAATTTTGTAAATTTTATTTTTCAAAATGGAATTCATTTTTGGATTCGGAGTATCGAATTTAGCCTAAGGTGAAATTTTGGTACTTTTCGGATAACTTTCATATTCTAATGAATAGTGAAAATTACTAAATTATAATTAAAAACAACTTTTTTAATCGAAATAATTAATAGTGATAAATTATTAATTTGAGTGGTTTTAAAGTATATTTAGAATATATTTTTACAATTTAATACAATGTTGGTCATTGTTTGTAATTTCACATTTAAACCAGACATAATCAAGTGTCAATCTTTTGATAGATTTTGTTTCTTAAAAAACACGCTATTTGTTTTAACAGCGGGATTTAATTATAAAATTAATTAATGCAACTTCTATGTTATGAATTTGGTAAAATAGACTTCATTTTTGAATTCGGAATATGAAATATAGCTTAGGATGAAATTTTGGCATTGATCTGAAAAACATCAATTTTTGATGAATAGTGAAACTACTAAGTGGTAGGTTAAAAACTGAATTTTGAATAAAAATTAATTTTACCACTTCTGTGAATGGAATTTCAAAAATCCGAGAGACACGGTTAATATCAAGGACTAAAATGTGGTTCAATGAGATGAAAATAATTTTTTGGTGAATAGTAACTTTTTACTTTTTTTTACCGCGGTTAATAGTAAATAGGGTAACTAAGGGTAAATATGATATCACTATTACCCTAACACATGTCCTAATTCTATTGGACAAGTGTAATTCGACCAAAAACAAACTTAGGAATAAAATATGACCATTTAGGCCCACTTGGATTAGATTAGGACATTTATTATTAATTTATTTAAAGAAGGGTTAAAATAGCTAAAATCAAAGTTTAATAAGTAAATTATTTTTAATATGGGGTTATACATAAGATAAATTCGATTGTAAATATTCATTAGAAAGATAAAAGGATTTCCTACATGATGGTATTTTATTTGTAATTTTTAGACATCAAATAATTTAATTTATTTATGACACAAAGATGATTCAGTAATTATCTTATTAATGAAATATTGACATAATTGATAATATAAATACCAAAATAAATGTAATTTAAGACTTTTTATGAATTAAACTAATTTTCTAGGTTACTATGATATATTAGTGTTGATTTAATCAACTTGGTTCGAACATATAATTCTGATATGACTTTCACAAAAATCATATATCAAATAGTGTCAAAATTGACACAAAATAGTTTTTAAATCAAATATTATATTATTAATTGTTATTTTATTCCTAAAAATCTAAGTTTCGGCCAAATGACTTAGATAAGGATATATATATTAATAATAAACAATTTGGGGTTCGTTTGGCATGTTATAGTAAGTGTATTAACCATATAGTGAAAGAAAACAAAAAGACACGGTAAAAGTTAAATTAATTAACTTAGAGTTAAATCTAATTGATAAGGTTAAAATAATACCCCAAACTTGTCTAAATCCTATTGGTTGATAGGATTTCGACCCATCCCCACTTTATCTTCGAAATAAGACCCTTTGGAACCATTATAAACCGATTTTGACTTTAATATAAAATAATATTTTGAGATATTCCTAAGGTGCCCCTCTCCTCCCCTATAAAAGGACACCTCCTTCCCCTCCTCCTCACACCAATTTGAGCACTCAAGCTCGGCCAACCCCTGCCAATTTATCCTCTCCACTTCCCTAGCAACATCCGAGAGGTTCTGGTCTTCCTCAAAGACCAATTTTAGTGCCCTAAGAGGAGGTCTCAAAGAGGCACTTCAAAGAAGAGGTAATTACCGTTACCAATTCTTTCATCTTTATTTCTTCTTCCACTTCTTATTCTTAGGTTGTTTCATTATGAAGTAATAACATCAGTATCCTTCATATACTGATATGTTATTATAAGTATGAAACAACCCTATTTCACCATCTATCCATCCTACGGAAAAAGAAATCACCGCGCGTGCGTACGTACGGAATACCGTCTCCACGACGCGATGAGATTCATTCTCCATGTTAACCATTTAAGAATGATTATAAAGTATATATAAGAAATAATAATGAAATATATGACATTATAAAGCTACTGGATTTATGTATATATATATATATGTATGTCATCTACTTACTTCCATTCAAGACAATAAGGAAAGGAAAACAGCGTTCATGCGTACGTACGGACTACCGTCTCCATGAACGGTGTTTTTCATTTTATTTATCTATCTATTATATATATATATATACTGAATATATATGATATATAAATCATATTTTATATTCTGGAAGTAAGTAAATCATGATATAAGTAATAATTATGTCAAGAACAACAAGTCAAAACACCTACGATAAATGAAACGATTTTACCCAAAACGCTTCTTTAACATGGAATTTACAAAAGAACGGGTAATATAATGTCATAAGTGAACCATATATGATATCATAACAATGAATATGATTCTGTAATAAGTCAATGACATTATTTAAATTATTATACAGGAGGTTCGGACACATACGAAGCAAATTGGACCTAAGGTAAGGGAAATATCACAATCTCATTTTTATCCGAGATTTTTTATACTTTCGTATTTACTGGGGTGTATTTTATCATCCACATATATGTTTCCCCAATATGTAATATTTATATCCTTCTAAAATAGTTTATATCAAATTTTACCCTTCGGTGAGATTTTAGTAAAAGATATGAAAGGAATCTTTTGGCGTTTTTCGTACAAGGTATTTTTTGACTTTTCCGACAAAAGTACGAGAAGAATGTTTTTTTTAACTTATACGGCACGAACGGATTTCTACTGTTTTATAAAGCCTTATTTTCATGAAGCTTCCTCTAAAAGATTTCATGACTATTTTCAATAAAATCTCTTTCTTTTAAAGTTGCATGATGTTTCGTGAAAAGAAATTGATTTTGAAGAAAAAAGGATATTTTCCTCAAGAATTCAATTCAAGTGTTTTATCAAAATTATTTTTCATCTAAGATAATAAAGGGTTCTGTTTCTATCCATATTTTTACATTGATTTGACTATGTTGTGATGGAATTATGTTTATGAATTCCTTTATCTTATATGAATGGTTTTATGATGTCATGTTGTTTAAGAATCCCATTTTTATTACATGGGTTATGCAATGATGTATGATTTATGATTTTGTGGCACACATAAGAATGGTATCATTATGAGATGGGTGGGACCTATATCTCCCTCCAATGCATTGGGTAAAGATTTCATATCTCATGAGATAGACATGGCTGGAATGGTAGGTTATACCGGTTCAGTGAAACAGGACTGAAACGAGGATTACTCGATTCAGAAAGGGACTTTGTCCACTAAGATAGTCTTGGCAATGAGTCTTGACTAACAAGAAATGATTCTCTATGATTATGTGTGTATGCCACAATGAGTAATGTTTTAATTAAGGGTTTCATTTTCACTACTATGATTTATCCCATGTTATGAAATTATGCTCTCTTTTGCAGGTTAAGATTTCCAAAAATGTTATGTTCTTATGAAAATTATGTGATTGATATTTCTTTTGTTTACCCTTACTGAGCATTTGAGCTCACCCTTTTATGTTTTCTTTTCCCCAGGATATAAAGAAAGGTTTTAGGTAAAAAAAAAGGAAGATCTTTGTGGGAGATTTTGAAGATCTTTCACCAGGATTAGAAGATTACGTTCCGAGTTTCCAAAGACACTAAACTATTAAGATCCTTGTGTGTGTATTTTTGTTATGTATTAAGTATTCCGCAAAAGTAATGTAATGTTCATGTACGTTAGGCTTCGGGTCTCTACAATAAAGCCACAAGAATAATCAGACAAAGAATATTCACAACCATTGTGAGAGATTTTTAAACAAAAAATCTAAAAAACATCAACTTCACTATCACTAATAGTCGCATCTGTTTGAAAACAAAACAAGTTGTCGTAAACAAAACCATCAATAAGAACAATCAACATCCCAAGAATTATGGCCTCCTGGAACATCATTGACCGCTCAAACACACCTTCTAAGACACCTTTAAAATAAACACACATATATGACTAATTTTTTAGTGTTGAAGTGGTAATCTATTGATTATAAATAATAATAAGAATCATTTAAAATAAAATGAAGTGTTTTCAGAGAAAGTGTATTTTCTTAAAAGATGGTTTAGTAACGCATACCGAAAATAATATGAAATTAGTTTTTAAAACTTTTAGAAAATTTATTTGAAAAAAAAAATCCATTTTTAAAATCATAATATAAAATTATATTATGGTTAATTTTTGGGATTTTTCTAAGAAGTTTCATTTTTTAATGAATAGAGAAAAATACTGGATTTTAATTGAAAATTGCATTTTCTCTAAATAACTTATAATGTTAAATTTTATTTTGAATTGTATTTTAAGTATTGATAGTTAAGTTATAAATATATTAATCCAATTTATTTCATTATAATCATTTTAATATTAAATTTAGATATAAAAACTTTGTAAAGTTTTGAACATTTTCACTTTAAAAACATGCTTTCTCATTATGTCTACGGGAACAATTTTAAATTTAATTTTGAAAATTATTTAAATTAAATTTGGAAAATGGATTAAATATTTTTAATAATTATAATTTATAATAAGTTCAATTTTCTTTTACCAAAATGAATAGTGAATGCAGTAAAAATTAATTATAGCGTTTAGGGTAAAAATAAGTTTTTCAGGGGGTAAACTAAAAAATAAGGATAAAAATAACTTATACACTTGTCTAAGAAATATTTTATTGAACTATTTTGAACATTTAAACACTAATGTTTTAGAAATGTATATTTTAGACCCTTTATACATAGGAAAGAAATTGGGTCACTCAATTCATTTCAAAAATACCAAGTGTTTCCTCTCCACCACTTATAAAAGGACACCCCCTCCTATCTCCACTTCATACCTTAAAATTACATTTTTCTAATCAATACTATCTAAATATATTCCCAAACTCCATAAACTCATCTTAAAATCCTTATTTTTGGTATAAATCCAACCTTTTAAAGATTTAGTGAAAACCGAATGAAGATACCCAAAGAAGAGGTAATGTTCTTCAACAAGAACCTTTATTTTATTTACTTCTCCACCTTCTTCAATTACAATTATACCATGATTATATAATAACCTATGTATATTTATTGTACTGATATTTTTTATATTATGTTTACGAACTAAAACCACACACACTTACATCAAATGGGTTATGAAATCATCATTTTTGTGTACAGTGGACTACCACCTCGCGAAACAATGTCATTCTCTTTTTCCATTATCACCTCTTAACGTTGATTATGATGATCAATATAATGTATATATATGATATTTATAAAACGTTTATACCCTTTTAGTCACTATATCATATATATATTTATATATATATATATATATATATTTACATTCCATCCCGTAGGAGATACGATAACATTACTCATGTGTACGGAGGACAACCGCCTCGTGAAGCGATGTGATCTGTCTTTACTAACGATTCACAAGGAAGGTGATAAAGATAAATTTAATGATTTTATGTTATATGCATGATATAATTATGATATTGATGACATATTTATCATTATTTAAAGATAATATATATATATATATATATATATATATCATTTGTTTTTCTTTCTTTTTTAACACGTAAAGATAATAACATCATTCGTTTACATGTAGACTATCACCTTCATGAAGCAATGTGACTCTATTTTCATCACCGCCCCACATGGATAACATATATAAGTTTAAAATATGGTATATATGATATTATGATCATTATTTATATTTAAAATATTACTTACCTTATTTCCATAATGATTATTGAAAAATGAAAATGTTACTCATGTGTATGTATGGCTATCATCTCCATAATCATGATGTACTTCATTTTTTATGAATATAATTCATGATTAATTTTAAAAGTAAAATTGTTGAAAAAATGTAATATTTTTTTCATTAATATTATTCTTTATATGAAATAACTAAATAATATTCACATGAACCTGAACTTCATAACAAAACACACATGAGAAAACAAGGCAATTAATACCCAAAAAAATGAAAATAATGGAATATTATTAACAAATGGGTGATAAGACATTATAAAAGGATCATATATGATATTATAAATATTAATATGGTTCTTTAATAATTTAATAACATGATTAAAACCATTATACATGATGTTAAATCATGTTAGACTAAGGGAAAGAGTGTGGAAATTGATTTCATCTTAATTTAATTTTATTGAGGCTTATTGTAATGTTATGATCCCAGTTTATTTTATATGGTTTATATATTATCACCTTGATATTTAATTTCCTTAATATTTTATTCTTTATGGTATTTTTAGTTTCAATTCTAATTATTTCATTTAAAGGTATTTTAATTAAGATTTACCAAGAGGTAAATAATTTCATAACTCAATTTCTTTTCATTGGATTATATTACTTCCTCATTATTTATAATATTATAATATTATGTGTGTAATTACTTTTGAATATATATTTTTTTATATAAACATTTTTATGTTCATTTATAGTTTATTCACAAAATTGATTCATTAGTGCATTATCACTTAAATGTTATGATCTTTGCAAGGGTTTACTTCACAATCTCATTTTATTAATGATTCTTTACAATTGAATTTAAATTGAATGAAATTGTTTCAACATTATTTAATAAAAACTTTAATTTTATTATCCTCTTGTTATTAATTATTATTTTTAAATAATATTTCCAATTTTTCACTCTTGGGTATTTAATATGTTTTAGATAATGTTTTTAATAAAAATTGACTTCATTTTTATCTTCGGTCACTAATCAGTTTTTTTCCAAAACCATTTTTTCTAAAAATGTTTTAAAAAATGATTTTAAACATTTAAAAATGATTTATTAAATAAATTTTAACCAATTTTTAATTTTTACCAAATTTCTTGAAATGAATATTCTTGTCATTTTCTAAACAATTCACCTTCTAATATTTTTACAATAAAAAAGAAATGTTCTTTTTACCAGGTATTCCATGTAGGGAATTACTAACTGTTATTTCTTTGAATCTTACTTTGAAAGTTTACAAGACTATTTTTAAAGAAATTTTTTCCTTAATATTATATAAATTATTATTTTTTAAAAAAGTGATTTTCAAAGAAAAGGATTTTCACTATGTTTTGTGTTTCAAAAACTGAATTTAAAAATGAATAGGATATTTACCACAAGAATATTTCTAAAGATATTTTCTATTTAATTAATTAAAATAACCCTTATTATAACTCAAATTGGTATATGTTGTATTGATACCATACTTATTCTTCCTCAGGATGGATTATGATTATTTTGACCAAGGATAGTATTAAAATTCATTTCCTTGAATCATTTCCGTATTAATTTACTTCTCCTTGAGTTATTAACATTATTGTGATTCTTGAACATAAAATTTACCCTAAATATCCATGTTATTTATCATTGATATAATTATTTTCTAAATCATACACCATTTTTACATAGATTATTTACTATAAATTTTTTTTATTAACTAGAAAAATCATGATAAATTTTTATTCTTTACTCAATATGAATATTTGATAAGGTGCATTTTTTATGAATCAAATTGATTATTCAATATATAAGGAATTATTTGGACATGCAATACATGGGTTGGGGATTGGTTAATGTAAACCCCTCGATGTATTGGGAGTATTATGGGATGAATCAGTTGGATAGACTTAGCTAAATGGGTTTTCATCTAATTCGTTTTAAACTATATAGAGGATAGATATTAATGGTAAAGGTATCAAGTGCATGGGAAACATGACATTTGATAATTAATAAATTCCTTCATTTCTGTTATTATTATTATATAGAATATTTTTAGTCTAACATTAATTCTAGATGCATTTAATTATCATTTATTGATTAATTGTAATGTGTTCTTAGTTATTCACCCTACCATATTTATTCTTTCTTATCTATTCATGTATTAAGGTTATTTAAATGGAATTTTTTTTCATTTAATTGTCTTATTGTATTGATTATTATCCAAGATATTCTCACATTGATATTTTCTTTAGATGCACTTCCTTCTTAGTTTAATGATTATATGGCATGTTTGTTCAACTATTACCTTGCCTTATTGGTTATTCTTATTGATTCATGAATGTTTCCATTGTAATTAACACTTACATGGAATTTTATCTCACACTTATTTTCATTCTTTTCCATAGGATTATATAAAAGATGTGCAAGAATATTCTACATGGAATAGTGATATTCTTAAAAAAATTGTGTTGTAATTTTTGTATTAAAATATAATATAAGACTCATGTATGTATCTAGTTTACCAGAACTACTAAATAAATCATTCCTTTATGATGTGGTTTCTTGTATCTTATTCCAATAAAATGGTAGTACACACTGGCTATGGGCTTACTGGTGTCGGGGTTGCTGCAATAGGTTTCAGATAAAGTTTATTTGAAACCTTAGAAACTAGATTTAGAAAAATATACATTAGTGAATATAAACCTATGAGAGAATTTTAGGATAATTATATAAGAACATCCTAGAATTTTGGTAACATGGAGATTATGTGATTTTTTTTATAAATACATCCTTTTATGAATACTACAAGTGGACGTTGTTCTAAAACAGACGTACCCAAAGTTAATAACTCTAAAAAGAATGTATCAGTATTGACTCGAGAATAACCCAGTATATGACAATGGAAATTATTACACACTTGGTAGGATACTCCTAGGGGATATGCTCAGGATAATTTACATTTTCTTTACAAACCATTATGAATTATTTGAATAGATTATGACAATTAATGAGCTACGTTAAACCTGAGGTGTCTTATATTGAAAATAATGTTTCACAATTTAAACATCCCATAAATAATTATATAGTTTTCCCACTATGATTATTATTTCTCACACTATGATTTTGTTTTTATTCAATGGTTGGAACTCAAAGAAATTGTGGTAACATCGAATATAAAGAAAAAGTTAGTCTTTATTATCAACCAAGTGAGATAAATACTAAATTAAAATATATTGTGATTATGTTAAATTATTTTTAATGAAATATAATTAACAACATATACCATAACCAACTCCTAGAATCAAACAAATAATAGAAATATATAGTTTACTAAGAGATTAAGTGATAGAGATTGTGGAGGAAATAAGGTTAGATTTCCATCTTGTCAGAAATTTGGAAATAGAACCCAATGAAAGTGAATTAATGTAATGGGAAAATTCTTTATGTTTGGAAAATAAAAGAATAAATAAAATAATTTCTAATTAAAAATTAATTTTAGGGTGAAAGGAAATAAATCTTATCCTTAGGGTCCATTTATAGTTTGTTTTCATAAATTTGGGGAACCAGGGCATTACCCGAGACAATTACCTATTCTATAGGGTAACTATTATACCATGGAAGGACCTAAATATAAATAAACTAAATTAATTATTTATGTATTTTAATTGACGAATTAAATTTTAGAATTATTTTACATATAGTATTTTGGTTATAATGATAATGAAGCATATAAGTAATATGTTATATTTTAGAATCAATTGTGTATTCGTTAACATAAGAGTTATGGATACCATCTTGGGTTAATGATTTTAATATTTTTCATAATTTCAAATACATAACCACCTCTTTCTAGGTTTTATGTGGTGATAGTCTACCAAGATTTAAGAAATTTTAGATAAATTTATTGAAATTGTATGTTTTAGTGGAAAATTTATTTTAATAATGCCTTTACATTTTATAGACATGATTTTAAAGGTATTAATCACCATTAGGGTTAATATGACCATTAATGAAATTTTAATAATATTTAAATATTATTATTAGATTTTATAAAAAAGGTATTGAAAACCCTTGTAAAAAAGTTATTTAATAATTAATTATATTTCAAGGATATCTATCATATTTTTCTTGATTACTTTATATGAATTATATTAATATAGTGTATAAAAATTAAAACCTATATTCTATTTAATATCACATCATGTTCTTCATGATTGTGGGACTTGAACTGATGATTGAAGGATGATAAGGGTTTAATGCCTTCTAATGGATTATGTTATTTCATGGTTAATATGTCATTAGTTAAATGATTTGAAAAATAAATATTAATAAAAAAATAGTAGTTTTACTTTTTAGTTTCATATATGAATTTATTGGATAACTTTTTCTGACCATATTAGTTTTTGGAAAATAGTTAAAGAAAAATAGAAATACTTTTCACTCATTTGTGGATCTTGCAATCCGTTAAAAGTGAATTTTAGGGATTCAAGCATAAAAAAATCAAGAACAACTAAATTATGAAGTTTTTTTTATATAAATATATCAATTATATTTCCTTGTATTCTTAGACATTAAAATTATTCCTTAACATTAGTAAAATGATCTTGAAATAAAAAAATTTACATTATTACATTTATATCTGATGAATAATATGGTCTTTTAAATCATTACATATTTATGGTTTTGTTCCCCTTAACATTCCATGGATAATTTACCTTATTGTGATCAATGATCACTATCACTCTCCATAAATATATATGATTTTCCTCTATGTCCATATCTTCACTCGTCACTGATGTTCTCCTACTCAGAAACCAAGTTATGTGTTATTCTACATGACCTTATTACTTCTTTTCCTATCTTATTAAGAGGATGTTTTATTAAATATTTTACACAGTTTATTTTTCAATAATGGTATTTTCAAATTTCAAACCCTTGATTATTGAGATCAAGTATAAATTGGGAGGATGTAATTTATTTAAGGTGGGGAGAATGTAACACCCTAGAGATTCTAAAAGAAAAACATTTTTATTAATTAGAGTATATAAAATAAAACACCTATATTAGAATAGAATATAAAACCCTAATACATTAAAATAAATTTCTTATTTGATAGCTTATTATACATTCAAAAAAAAATCTTCAATAGCTTGCATTACACTCAAGATCAAGTTTTATTGAGAAACAATATACTATTAATTTTGTTATTTAATATGATGTTTTTCACCAAGATGTTTGAATGGAGGGTATGATTTAGATTAAATAAATTATGAAAATATATATATTAGATACATTTTTTAGTTATTTATTGATTATGAATAATAATAATAACAATTTAAAATAAAAAGAAATGTTTTTTGGAAAAACTGTATTTTCCTAAAAGACAGTTTAGTCCTGCTTAGCGTACATAATATAAAATTAATATTTAACACTTTTAGAAAAAAAAATTGAATAAGTTAAAATTATTTTTTAAATTTTAATACCAAAATTATATTACGGTGAATTTTTTGGATTTTTCTGAGAAGTATCATTTTTTGATAAATAGTGAAAATACTGGATTTTAATTGCAAACTACCTTTTTTGTATAAATAATTTATAATGTTAAATTATATTTTTAATTTGTTTTAAAGTAAATATAGTTCAATTATATATATATATATATATATATTAATCCAATTTAGGTTTTTGTAATCATTTTCATATTGAATATATATATATATATAAACTTTATAAACTTTTGAACATTTTCACCTTAAACCTCTACTTTCTCGTCATGTCTGCATGATTAATTTTCAATTAAATTTTGAAACTTATATGAAAAAAATTTGTAAAAAAAATATTTTGAATCATAATAATTTATAATTTATAATTTATTATTTATTATTTATAATTTATAATTTATAATTTATAATAATTCCAACTTAATTTCTGACGATAATGAAAAGTTAATGCAGTAAAAATTAATTACAGTATTTAAAATAAAAATAGGTTTACCATAGGTTAAACTAAAAATATAAGGTTAAAAATAACCTATAAACTTTAATAAAAACTATTTTATGGAAATATTTATACCATTAAACCTATAAGGTTATATAAGGGTTCATTTTGGAATATTTTTAAATATGAAAAACTTGGGAGCACTTGATTATTTTCCAAAATACCAAGTGTTTCCTCTCCCCCTCTTATAAAATTCCACCCCCTATCCTCTCCACTTCACACCTTAAAATCACTTTATATCAGCCAATGACTGAAAAAATAACTTCCCAAACTCCCTACTATCATAATGTAATCCTTATTTTTTGTATAAATCCAAACTTTGAAGGCTTTAGTGAAACCCTAATGAATATTATTGAAGAAGAAGTAATGTTCTTCAACAAAAACCTTTATTTTATTTCCTTTCTTAACTCATTAAATTACTATTATTCCATGATTATTTAATAAGAAAAATATATTACATATAATTATATTTTTTATGTTAAGGTTAGTACCTAAAATAATGCACACTTCTATCAAATGGGTTACTAAATCATTGTTTGTGTGTATGATAGATTACGACCTCACGAACTGATATCGTTTGTTTTTCTATTTCCCCCTCTCAAGGTTGGGTTTGATGATGGATATAAAGAATATATATGATATTTATAACATATTTATACCTATTTAGTCACTATATCATATATATATTTGTATCTTCCCTTCTATAGGAGATACGATAATTTTTCTCATGTATACAACGGACTACCACCTCGTGAAGTGATGTGATGCATCTTTTATTAACGCTTCGCATGTAAGGTGATAAAGAAAAATTTAATCATTATATGTGATATGAATTATATAATTATTATATTAATTAAATATTTATCATTATTTATATATAATATATATATACCATCTTATCTCTTTCCTTTTCACTCACTTAAAGATGATAACATCATTCATGTACGTGTGAACTACCACCTTCCCAAAGCGACGTGAATCTGTTTTCATCGCCACACCACATGGATAGAATATATAGGTATAAAATATTTTATATGTGTTATTATGATAATTATTTAAATGTAATATATTACTTACCTCTTTTCCATAATGCTCATTGAAAAATTAAAATGATACTCATGCATACGTGCGGCCTACCGTCTCCATGATCGTAACGTACTTCATTTTTCAAAACCATAATTAATAATTAGCTTCAAAATTAATATTTTTTGTAAAAATATGCTAATAATTTCATAAATATTATTCTATATATAATAAAACTATATAATATTCATAATAATTGAAACTTCGTAACAAAACACACATTAGAAATCTAGGCAATTAACACTCGAAACAATGAAATTAATGAAATATTATTCACGAATGGGTGATAATACATAATAAAAGGATCATATATGATATTATAAATATTAATATGGTTTTTAATATGTTAATAACATGATTAAAACCATTATAAGGTATTTTAAATAATGTTAGACTTGTGGAAAGTGTGAGGTAAGGGATTTTATCACAATTTCATTTCATTGAGAAATATTGTAATGTTATACAACTAGTTTCTTTTATATGGTGCATATAATATCGATTTGACATGTAATTTAGTGAATAATTCATTATTCATGGTATTTTAAGTTTTAATTTGAATTACTTCATCTAATTGTATTTTAATTAAGATTTTCCAAGTGGTAAATAATTTTTACCTCAATTTCATTTCATTGGGTTATATTACTTCCTTGTTGTTGTTAATATTATAAGATTATGTGCGTAATTAATATTGAATATATATTTTTTTACCTAAAATTGTTTTATGTGTATTTTAATTTTATACATATAATATACTCATTGGTTGATTCTCACTTCAACTTTATGATCTTTGAAAGGTTTTACTTCACAATATCATTTTATTCGAGATTGTTTACAATTGAATTTAGATTATAGGAAATTATATGATAATTGTTTAATAAACCATTGAATTTTATTGTCCTATTGTTATTAATGATTATTTTCAAGAAATATTACCATTTTTTCAATCTTTTTTACTCAAAACTTTTTAGATAATGTTTTTAAGAAAACCTGGCTTCATTTCTCTCTTCGGTCGAAAACCCGTTTTCTTCCAAAACCATGTTTTATAAAAATATTTTTAAGCTTCTTGAAGATGATTTTTTAAATAAATATTAACCCATTTTAAATTTTTAACAAATTCATTGAAAGGAATCTTTTTATATTTTTCTAAATAATGCACTTTTCTAATCTTTTTACAATGTAAAAGAAATGTTATTTTTACCTTGTAAAACTTGTATAGAATTACCCACCATCATTTATTTGAAAATTAATTTTAAAGTTTATAAGGATATTTTTAATGAATTTTTTTATTAATATTATTGATATTTTTAGTTATTAAAAAAATTATTTTCAAAGAAAATTATTTTCAAAAATTTTTATATTTTAAAAACTAATTTTTAAAATGAAAAAGATATTTTCTTCAAGAATGATTTTAAATATTTTTTTAGTTAATTAATGAAAATAAGTCTTATTATTAATGAAATGGGTATATTTTTTATTTATAACATCCTTATTCTTCCTCTAGATGGGTTAGGATTATTTTGACCAATGATATTATTGACATTCACTTCCTTGAATCACTTTCTTAGTCATTTACTTTACCTTGAGTTATTCACTTTCCAATGATCATTAAACATTAAATTTCCCTTAAATATCCATTTCATTTAACATGCATATGGTTATTTACTAAAAATTATACCATTTTTACATATGGTTTTTACTTTGAATGTTATTTGATTGATTGGGAAAATATTTATAAATCAGTATCTTATACATAATACTGATATTTGATAAGGCACATTATTTATGAATTAAAATGATAAATTTGAAATATGAAAAATTCTTTGGACATGAAATATATGGGTTGGGGACCTGTTAATGTAAGACCCTCAATACATAGACAGTCTCATGGGATGAATCAGTTAGATAGCCTCATCTAAATGGTTTTTCACCTAGTATGTTTTAAAGTATTTAAAGGATAGATCTTAACGATAAAGGTATCATGTGCCTGGGAAACACGATATCCAATAATTAAGCATTGTCTTAATTTTAGTTATTATTATTATTCAGGATATTTTTACAATGACGTTGTATTTGTATTCATTTTATTATTATTTATTTATTAAATGGAATGTGTTTTCAGTTATTCATGTTTCCATATTGATTATTCTTTATCTTTTCGTGCAGTCAATTTATTTAAATAGCATGTGTGTTAAGTTATTTTTATTTCCATTTTGATTATTATCTAATATATTTTTTCATTGAAATTATCTTTAGATGCACTTCCTTCTCAGTTTATTGATTATATGAAACGTGTGTTCAGTTATTACTATTCCATATTGATTATGCTTATTGATTATTTAATGTTTCTGTTGTAATTAACCCTTACTGTGTATTTAAGATCAACCTTTTTCCTTTACCTGGGATTCTATGAAGGATACTATGAAAGATATTAATGAATATGCTATGGGTAATAATGATATTCTTGAAAAAAAATATGTTGTGATTTGTGTATTAAAATGTAATGTAAGACTCTTGTATGTATCTATTTTCCCAAGACTGCTAATTTGATTTTTAATGTCATGGTTTTTTCTATGTAATACTTTGGAATTTTTTTAAGAATATTTTTGGATCTAGACACAAAGACAGAGTGATATTCTAAGGCCAGTTGTGCCCAGAATTAATTTTTGGAATATATTAAATATATTAAATATCATGGGCAAGTAGTTTTCCTGAAAAAGAGAAATAATTATTTAAAAAATTCCAAATAAGAAATATGAGGAAACTACTTAGTTTATAATGTGGGTTTTCCCCTAGATGCAACATAACCTTGGTTGGTGTGAGGAGTTTTTGCAAAAGTTATCACAAGCATGTAATTAATAAAATAAATTAATTAAATAATTTATTTTATTTTATTTGATGTAGAAAATTAATTCCTCTTTAATTACATGGTTGTGATGGAATATTAGCATTGGCCTCTAAACCTTGGAGTTCTATAGCATTCTTAGAGGACAGCATTGGATTGAGATCAGATTGAGGATCATTGTGCAATTGTAGTTCACGTATCTCTCCAATGATATCAACATAGTATTGTTCTTCATCAGCGATCGATCCAAAATCCAAGTAGGATGTTTTATTTTTGGTTTTCCATCCTATTATTTTATCCCAGTCAAAAATGGGTCAATTCCACATTAGAAATTGATTTGATCCTCTATAGAAGATTAAATTGATGGAATTATTTTGATTTATTGATTTTATACCTCTTTATTCATATTTCTTATGACAACAGTCTAAAAAGAACAAATTTTGAGGTTTATTACTCGCATTTATGTTTTATGGCTTTCTCTCAACGTTATACATGTGTTCGCCATTGGCATTTTATTTTTCATATGATTCGATGAATACCTAATGAACGGTCATTGTAAATTCTATCTTTAGTGAAACGGATCATGACTATGAGTTAGGGGTGGAGATTTAATGAAAAAAGTTTTAGTATAAAGCTATAGTAGTTGTTCCACTGATAGATCAGGAGTTTTTCTTCATAGTTTTGGAATGAGACGTGAATGAGGTGTGATGGAGGTGGTTCTCGAGCACCATATTAGACCTGAATCCAACAAATAGAAGAAATGAGGTTCGATCAACCACATATCTTCACCTTATAGTGTGATTGAGGGTTGAATCGGTGGTTGCAAACCATTTGGGAAAACATGTGAACATTCTGTAATTTCTAGGAAATTCCTAACTATACAGTGTGTACTCATAAGAACACACACTGTGTATCCCCTCCTGTGCGGTTCTAGGGTTTCAACATAGAGAAAAGTATCACACATCATGTGACCAATGTCACATTACATGTAACCCTGAGCTGACCAGGTCCATGTGTATAGGGAGTACATTCCCAAAAGGTTTGGTATATTTTCATTCCTTTGAGGTCATAACACATGTCATGTACACCCAAGAAGACGACTCAACATTTATAGGGAGTACACACCCAGAAGATTGTGTGGTATTACATTCTGTGTATGCAAGTACACATGCTATGTACTTAGTAAAGTACATGGTCATGGGAAGGATACACATTGAATGTCGGACCAAAAATTTACAAGGTGTGTACCTCAAGGACACACTGTGTATTGAGAAAAATTACATGTCATGTGAGTGTTAGACACAGTATGTACCAGACTTATTGAGACATACCATGTACCCCCAGGGAAACGCCATGTACTCTTTTAGGGACAGGTTGGTTTCCTTTTTCTCCTCAGCTTAGATTCATCTTGATAAAGTGTAAGAAACCTTATACTAGTATCAGTTGATTGGTTCCCTTGGCCTATTCTAATAATATTTCAGCATGGAATTACATTCTTGTCATAGAGGTTGATCCCACTGCATCTCTTGTGATTAATATAGTTTGGTAGAGTTCCCTTATTCTAGAATGGGTTTCCTCAATCCTCGATAATGGATATCTCAGTGGCTTGGAGAATGCATCCCTTTGAGAGTCCCATATAGATCCTCATATAATTCACAATACTTTAGAGGGATTTTTTGGAATTTTCATAGCTAAAATTTACATGGGAATTGATTTCTTATTTAGGAGGTTGTTTCCAGTAGGGTCTGGTGTCACCTCAGTGATCCCTTGGAATTGACCACCTATCTTTGTATCAAGATATTATCTTTTTGATAGGGTATTATTCTAATGGATTGTGTATCTCAGATTACCCCTCTCAGTTTTATTGTGTTCTTATTATTGGATAGGCGTAATGAGTATGACCTCTAATATGAGTGGTATATCTCAATGAACTATTCCTCCCAGAAAAAATTTATCACAAAACATTGCATTGAAAATATGGCTGGCAGTGGTTGAGATCTTTGAGACTAGGAGTCTTTTATGGGTATATATGGGTGTTAATTTTTATATCTCATATTATGATTTACATATCATGTGATGAACAGACTACTCTTGATGCTTTTTTTGTTATTTAAGGGTGTCCTACTGAGTATTGTTATGCTCACACATTCATGGTCTCTACCTGCACATGTCATGTATTATGTAAGCAATAGGCCTTTTTATAGATTCCTTGGTGGAATTGGATTAAGTAGATATTTTTTAGGATATATATGCCAAGGTTTATACTGGTGTTGCTTTTGACATATGTCCCCTCTATATGAGCTTGTAGGACTTTACATTCTAGTTTTTTTTAGGGATTTTATTTGGCCCCTTTTTATTCTTTACATTACTTTTTCATACTCAAGTTGTTGAATTATAAATGTATGCCTTCTGTAGAGACCCGAAGCTTGACGTACATGGACATTACATTACTTTTGCGGAATACTTAGTACATAACAAAAACACACACACAAGGATCGTAATAGTTTAGTGTCTTTGGAAACTTGGAACGTAATCTTCTAAACGTGGTGAAAGATCTTCAACATCTCCCATAAAGATCTTTTTTTTTTACCTAAAACCTTTCTTTATATCCTGGGGAAAAGAAAACATAAAAGGGTGAGCTCAAATGCTCAGTAAGGGTAAACAAAAGAAATATCAATCACATAATTTTCATAAGAACATAACATTTTTGGAAATCTTAACCTGCAAAAGAGAGCATAATTTCATAACATGGGATAAATCATAGTAGTGAAAATGAAACCCTTACTTAAAACATTACTCATTGTGGCATACACACATAATCATAGAGAATCATTTCTTGTTAGTCAAGACTCATTGCCAAGACTATCTTAGTGAACAAAGTCCCTTTCTGAATCGAGTAATCCTCGTTTCAGTCCTGTTTCACTGAACCGGTATAACCTACCATTCCAGCCATGTCTATCTCATGAGATATGAAATCTTTACCCAATGCATTGGAGGGAGATATAGGTCCCACCCATCTCATAATGATACCATTCTTATGTGTGCCACAAAATCATAAATCATACATCATTGCATAACCCATGTAATAAAAAAATGGGATTCTTAAACAACATGACATCATAAAACCATTCATATAAGATAAAGGAATTCATAAACATAATTCCATCACAACATAGTCAAATCAATGTAAAAATATGGATAGAAACAGAACCCTTTATTATCTTAGATGGAAAATAATTTTGATAAAACACTTGAAATGAATTCTTGAGGAAAATATCCTTTCTTCTTCAAAATCAATTTCTTTTCACAAAACATCATACAATTTTAAAAGAAAGAGATTTTATTAAAAATAGCCATGAAATATTTTGGAGGAAGGTTCATGAAAATAAGGCTTTATAAAACCGTAAAAATCCGTTCGTTCCGTATAAGTTAAAAAAACATTCTTCGTACTTTTGTCGGAAAAGTCAAAAAGTACCTCGTACGGAAAAACGACAAAAGATTCCTTTCATATTCTTTACTAAAAACTCACCTAAGGGTAAAATTGGATTTAAAATATTGCAAGTGGATGGAAACAATATTACATATTGAGGGAACATGGATGTGGATGATAAAATACACCCCAGTAAATACTTACGAATAAACAATCTCGAATAAAAATGAGATTGTGATATTTTCCCTTACCTTAGGTCCGACTTGCTTTGTACGTGTCTGAACCTCCTGTATAATGATTTACATAATGTTATTGACTTATTACAGAATCATATTCATTGTTATGATATCATATATGGTTCTCTTATGGCTTTATATTACCCGGTCTTTTGTAAATTCATGTTAAAGTAGCATTTTGGGTAAAATCGTCTTATTTGTCGTTCGTGTTTTTAACTTGTAATTATTAATATGATTACTTGGATCATGATTACTTAAATCCAGAATGTAAAACATGATTTATATATAATATATATTCAGAATATACATATATATATAATATATTGTTAATGGAATGAAATACACCGTTCATGGAGACGGTAGTCCGTACGTACGCATGAACGCTGTTTTCGTTTCCTTATTGAATTGAATGGAATTAAGTAGATGACATACATATAAATATACATAATTCCAGTATCATTATTATGTAATATATTTCATTAGAACTTATTATATATACTTTATAATCATTCATTAATGGTTAATCATTGAAAATGAATCTCATCGCGTCGTGGAGACGGTAGTCCGTACGTACGCACGAGCGATGATATCGTTCCCATGGTCGTGGAATTGTGTTTAACTGTATGTATACTATTTCAGTATCAATATAACTTTATAATAATCATATATAGTTACTCATTACACCTTTATACCCATCCTATTAAGGTGGTGGCGGAAAATAGATTACACCACGGCGTGGAGACGGTATTCCGTACGTACGCACGCGCGGTGATTTCCTTTTTCCGTAGGATGGTTAGAAGGTTAATTAGAGTTGTTTCATATTTATAATAACATATAAGTATATAAGAAATACTGATGTTATTACTTTATCATGAAACAACTAAAGAAGAATAAGTTGAAGAAGAAAGAAATTGAAAAAGATCGGTAATGGATATTACCTCTTCTTTGAAGTGCTTCTTTGAGACCTCCTTTTAGGGAACTAAAATTGGTCTTTTAAGAAGACCAGGACCTCTAGGATGATACTAGGGAAGTGGAGAGGAGAAAATGGCAGGGGTTGGCCGAGCTTGAGGGCTCAATTTGGTGTGAGGAGGAGGGGGAGGAGGTGTCCTTTTATAAGGGAGGAGAGGGGCACCTTAGGAATATCTCAAAATATTATTTTATATTAAAGTCAAAATCGGTTTATAATGGTTCCAAAGGGTCTTATTTCGAAGATAAGGTGGGGAGGGGTCTAAATCCTATCAACCAATAGAATTTAGACAAGTTTAGGATATTATTTTAACCTTATCAATTAGATTTAACTCTAAGTTAAATAATTTAACTTTTACCATGTCTTTTTGTTTTCTTTCACTATATGGTTAATAAACTTACTATAACATGCCAAACGAACCCCAAATTGTTTATTATTAATATATATATCCTTATCTAAGTCATTTGGCCGAACCTTAGATTTTTAGGAATACAATAACAATTAATAATATAATATTTGATTTAAAAACTATTTTGTGTCAATTTTGACACTATTTGATATATGATTTTTGTGAAAGTCATAACAGAATTAAATGTTCGAACCAAGTTGATTAAATCAACATTAATATATCATAGTAACCTAGAAAATTAGTGGAATTCATAAAAAATCTCAAATTACATTTATTTTGGTGTTTATAACATCAATTATGTCAATATTTCATTAATAAGATAATTACTGCATCATCGTTGTGTCATAAATAAATTAAATTATTTTATGTCTAAAAATTACAAATAAAATACCATCATGTAGGAAATATTTTTAGCTTTCTAATGAATATTTACAATCGAATTTATCTTATGTATAACCCCATATTAAAAATGATTTACTTATTAAACTTTGATTTTAACTATTTTAACCTTTCTTTAAATAAATTAATAATAAATGTCCTAATCTAATCCAAGTGGGCCTAAATGGTCATATTTTATTCCTAAGTTTGTTTTTGGTCGAATTACACTTGTCCAATAGAATTAGGACATGTGTTAGGGTAATAGTAATATCATATTTACCCTTAGTTACCCTATTTACTATTAACCGCGGTAAAAAAAGTAAAAAGTTACTATTCACCAAAAAATTATTTTCATCTCATTGAACCACATTTTAGTCCTTGATATTAACCGTGTCTCTCGGATTTTTGAAATTCCATTCACAGAAGCGGTAAAATTAAGTTTTATGCAAAATTCAGTTTTTAACCTACCACTTAGTAGTTTCACTATTCATCAAAAATTGATGTTTTTCAGAACAATGCCAAAATTTCATCCCAAGCTATATTTCATATTCCGAATTCAAAAATGAAGTCTATTTTACCAAATTCATAACATAAAAGTTGCATTAATTAATTTTATAATTAAATCCCGCTGTTAAAACAAATAGCGTGTTTTTAAGAAACAATATCTATCAAAAGATTGACACTTGTTTATGTCTAGTTTAAATGTGAAACTACATCCAATGACCAACATTGTATTAAATTGTAAAAATATATTCTAAATATACTTTAAAACCACTCAAATTAATGATTTATCACTATTAATTATTTCGATTAAAAAAGTTGTTTTTAATTATAATTTAGTAATTTTCACTATTCATCAGAATATGAAAGTTATCCGAAAAGTACCAAAATTTCACCTTAGGCTAAATTCGATACTCCGAATCCAAAAATAAAGTTCATTTTGAAAAATAAGATTTACTGGATTTCAAAAAGTGGTTATTACTATTCATAACGGCTAGTTTTAATAATATTTTTATAGCATATCGTTGTTTAGTGAAACTCGGTATTGCGTACTACACACGCTATCGAGGAAGGTCGCGATTGCGTGTAATGAAAGTCAAGTCAAGGATGTGTGTTGTGCAAGATCATTTTGGTGTAGCGTACAACACAAGACATTAATAAAATTAAAAAGAATATTTTTTTATAAAATCTTGGGCTGTTACATTCTACCCCCCTTAAAATGAATTTCGCCCTCGAAATTCGTCGGGGTTATAAATGGTTTACTATTTGAAAGTTTCTTTAATAGAAACCCACATCGTAAAAGGGAATACCAAAACTTGGCTTTAAAAACTAAAGTATGAAATGTAACGATTACCCAAATAAACTATTCACTGGGTTTCCACATAGGTGAAAATATGGATATGGAAGAGAAATCTAATCATCATGTTCTGATGGAGAGTGGTAGAGAACATGGCTATGGAAAATCCAGTAATCACAAATCCATAAATTTGTGACGATCTAAGGTACCATCTGATTCATCATGTATAAGATCACTAGGACATCATTTTTGGTTTTCAAGATCATTTCCCTAAAGTTGAAAATTTAAATTAGAATAAATACTTACTTTATTTTGATACAATATCACTGTTGTTCGTGCCTTGAACAATTTCCACTTCATCTCTTAAATAAATGAAGTTGAATTTTTTATTCGTGAAGTGTTAGCAGATCATGTGATAGAATGACGGGTCATTCCATCTGTCTCAAACAAAAGGTAAGCAAAAGTTATTAAATATACATAAGTCATTCTATGGTGAGATTAATCATATATAGTTCCTAAAATGGACTTATACTTCATATATCATACTGCTTAATATAATAAAACTAGTTTCTACTAAACAGGGACTTCCTGTAGGCCAGTGGTAGGCGATAAAGGCCAGTCGTACTTCGGTTGTGGGTTCGATTCCTACAGCCTTGTCCGAAGCGATGGGTTGTCGCCCGTCCTGCAGGTTGTCCCTTTTTCTAAAACTACGTTACTATAACATCCCATCAATAATATCGAAAATCTTCTATCCTTAAACAATACTAACTTATGTCCAATATAATCCAGTCTAATCTTTAGGCTTATACATAATACTGCAGTCCACTCTCATAATATAGTGACATCGATTATCAGAGATTTAATACTGTCGTTGATCCCCACATATCATAAGATATGTCTTGTTGGTCACATTCCAAACATTCAAAGTCCTTAATCGTGTATTCTCTTGAATACCTTAGTGAAAACATGAGTGCAGTTAAAAGTTAACACTTTCCACATACCAAAATCCTCAAAATTCTATATACTCAAACCATGATATCACTTAGTCCTTATATCAATCATGAGCTCATGAATACTATTAAACATTTAATTTTCTCCTTATCCCTTCATTATGCGCATATCATCTACATTCCAAAATTATCTGGATAACCTTTCATGGATACTGGTAACATTAATCATACACTTTCAAAACACAAGGAAAGACAACAGTGTAACAATCCATAGATGTCTCTTTATTCCAAAATTACACATGATAAACATGTAATCATTCCACTACATTCTCAAACCATTGACCGAGCTTCAAAAATTCTTTCATCTCACATATCATTTGTAGTCTCTTCATCATCATCCACATAAATACTACCCATATGACCATACTGATTCTCTTCATTAGTCTTTCCCTTAGGGCATTTGTTTGCATAATGCCCACACATTCCACATTTAAAACACTTAACCATTTTTGACGTCGTAGCAATACCATTATCCTCATCCATGGTGTTAACCGACCCTTTTCCTTTGCACTTACTTGCTTTGTGTCCTTCTTTTCCACACCCAAAGCATCTTCCAGTTCCCTTGAAACATTCTCCTTGATGCCTCTTCCCACATGATTTACATAGGGGAAATTGAACTTTCTTTCCTCTATGATCATCATGGAACTCCATCTTTCTCTTATTAGTCGAGTCAGGAAACTTACCAAATTTTACTTTTTTGATCATATTGTGAGATTGCTGATTCGGCATAATAATGATGTTTGGACATCCAAATCCCATTTCATTTGGTTGCTCATGAAGAATATCATTCCATTGTCCATCATATCCTCCATTATTGTGAATCATCTTGTTTCCAGCCATTTTCTAAAACCCAAACAGAATAGTGTTAGATGCAAAAATCATAATAAAGGGGGAGTAACTTAAATATCTATCATCTTTGGTTTAATCTAATATCGTTACCATAGTTCCAGGACTATATCCTATACGTATACTTATCCTTAGGGGCATCCCTAGATATACCTTAGAAATATCTCTAGGGATCTCACTAACGTTTTCGCATCCTAGTTTCCAAAGGTTGACTAAACCTTTCCTCTGATACCAACTGTAGAGACCCGAAGCTTGACGTAAATGGACATTACATTACTTTTGCGGAATACTTAGTACATAACAAAAACACACACACAAGGATCGTAATAGTTTAGTGTCTTTGGAAACTTGGAACGTAATCTTCTAAACGTGGTGAAAGATCTTCAACATCTCCCATAAAGATCTTTTTTTTTTACCTAAAACCTTTCTTTATATCCTGGGGAAAAGAAAACATAAAAGGGTGAGCTCAAATGCTCAGTAAGGGTAAACAAAAGAAATATCAATCACATAATTTTCATAAGAACATAACATTTTTGGAAATCTTAACCTGCAAAAGAGAGCATAATTTCATAACATGGGATAAATCATAGTAGTGAAAATGAAACCCTTACTTAAAACATTACTCATTGTGGCATACACACATAATCATAGAGAATCATTTCTTGTTAGTCAAAACTCATTGCCAAGACTATCTTAGTGAACAAAGTCCCTTTCTGAATCGAGTAATCCTCGTTTCAGTCCTGTTTCACTGAACCGGTATAACCTACCATTCCAGCCCTGTCTATCTCATGAGATATGAAATCTTTACCCAATGCATTGGAGGGAGATATAGGTCCCACCCATCTCATAATGATACCATTCTTATGTGTGCCACAAAATCATAAATCATACATCATTGCATAACCCATGTAATAAAAAAATGGGATTCTTAAACAACATGACATCATAAAACCATTCATATAAGATAAAGGAATTCATAAACATAATTCCATCACAACATAGTCAAATCAATGTAAAAATATGGATAGAAACAGAACCCTTTATTATCTTAGATGGAAAATAATTTTGATAAAACACTTGAAATGAATTCTTGAGGAAAATATCCTTTCTTCTTCAAAATCAATTTCTTTTCACAAAACATCATACAATTTTAAAAGAAAGAGATTTTATTAAAAATAGACATGAAATATTTTGGAGGAAGGTTCATGAAAATAAGGCTTTATAAAACCGTAAAAATCCGTTCGTTCCGTATAAGTTAAAAAAAACATTCTTCGTACTTTTGTCGGAAAAGTCAAAAAGTACCTCGTACGGAAAAACGACAAAAGATTCCTTTCATATTCTTTACTAAAAACTCACCTAAGGGTAAAATTGGATTTAAACTATTGCAAGTGGATGGAAACAATATTACATATTGAGGGAACATGGATGTGGATGATAAAATACACCCCAGTAAATACTTACGAATAAACAATCTCGAATAAAAATGAGATTGTGATATTTTCCCTTACCTTAGGTCCGACTTGCTTTGTACGTGTCTGAACCTCCTGTATAATGATTTACATAATGTTATTGACTTATTACAGAATCATATTCATTGTTATGATATCATATATGGTTCTCTTATGGCTTTATATTACCCGGTCTTTTGTAAATTCATGTTAAAGTAGCATTTTGGGTAAAATCGTCTTATTTGTCGTTCGTGTTTTTAACTTGTAATTATTAATATGATTACTTGGATCATGATTACTTAAATCCAGAATTTAAAACATGATTTATATATAATATATATTCAGAATATACATATATATATAATATATTGTTAATGGAATGAAATACACCGTTCATGGAGACGGTAGTCCGTACGTACGCATGAACGCTGTTTTCGTTTCCTTATTGAATTGAATGGAATTAAGTAGATGACATACATATAAATATACATAATTCCAGTATCATTATTATGTAATATATTTCATTAGAACTTATTATATATACTTTATAATCATTCATTAATGGTTAATCATTGAAAATGAATCTCATCGCGTCGTGGAGACGGTAGTCCGTACGTACGCACGAGCGATGATATCGTTCCCATGGTCGTGGAATTCTGTTTAAGTGTATGTATACTATTTCAGTATCAATATCACTTTATAATAATCATATATAGTTACTCATTACACCTTTATACCCATCCTATTAAGGTGGTGGCGGAAAATAGATTACACCACGGCGTGGAGACGGTATTCCGTACGTACGCACGCGCGGTGATTTCCTTTTTCCGTAGGATGGTTAGAAGGTTAATTAGAGTTGTTTCATATTTATAATAACATATCAGTATATAAGAAATACTGATGTTATTACTTTATCATGAAACAACTAAAGAAGAATAAGTTGAAGAAGAAAGAAATTGAAAAAGATCGGTAATGGATATTACCTCTTCTTTGAAGTGCTTCTTTGAGACCTCCTTTTAGGGAACTAAAATTGGTCTTTTAAGAAGACCAGGACCTCTAGGATGATACTAGGGAAGTGGAGAGGAGAAAATGGTAGGGGTTGGCCGAGCTTGAGTGCTCAATTTGGTGTGAGGAGGAGGGGGAGGAGGTGTCCTTTTATAAGGGAGGAGAGGGGCACCTTAGGAATATCTCAAAATATTATTTTATATTAAAGTCAAAATCGGTTTATAATGGTTCCAAAGGGTCTTATTTCGAAGATAAGGTGGGGAGGGGTCGAAATCCTATCAACCAATAGAATTTAGACAAGTTTAGGATATTATTTTAACCTTATCAATTAGATTTAACTCTAAGTTAAATAATTTAACTTTTACCATGTCTTTTTGTTTTCTTTCACTATATGGTTAATAAACTTACTATAACATGCCAAACGAACCCCAAATTGTTTATTATTAATATATATATACTTATCTAAGTCATTTGGCCGAACCTTAGATTTTTAGGAATACAATAACAATTAATAATATAATATTTGATTTAAAAACTATTTTGTGTCAATTTTGACACTATTTGATATATGATTTTTGTGAAAGTCATAACAGAATTAAATGTTCGAACCAAGTTGATTAAATCAACATTAATATATCATAGTAACCTAGAAAATTAGTGGAATTCATAAAAAATCTCAAATTACATTTATTTTGGTGTTTATAACATCAATTATGTCAATATTTCATTAATAAGAGAATTACTGCATCATCGTTGTGTCATAAATAAATTAAATTATTTTATGTCTAAAAATTACAAATAAAATACCATCATGTGGGAAATCTTTTTAGCTTTCTAATTAATATTTACAATCGAATTTATCTTATGTATAACCCCATATTAAAAATGATTTACTTATTAAACTTTGATTTTAACTATTTTAACCTTTCTTTAAATAAATTAATAATAAATGTCCTAATCTAATCCAAGTGGGCCTAAATGGTCATATTTTATTCCTAAGTTTGTTTTTGGTCGAATTACACTTGTCCAATAGAATTAGGACATGTGTTAGGGTAATAGTAATATCATATTTACCCTTAGTTACCCTATTTACTATTAACCGCGGTAAAAAAAGTAAAAAGTTACTATTCACCAAAAAATTATTTTCATCTCATTGAACCACATTTTAGTCCTTGATATTAACCGTGTCTCTCGGATTTTCGAAATTCCATTCACAGAAGCGGTAAAATTAAGTTTTATGCAAAATTCAGTTTTTAACCTACCACTTAGTAGTTTCACTATTCATCAAAAATTGATGTTTTTCAGAACAATGCCAAAATTTCATCCCAAGCTATATTTCATATTCCGAATTCAAAAATGAAGTCTATTTTACCAAATTCATAACATAAAAGTTGCATTAATTAATTTTATAATTAAATCCCGCTGTTAAAACAAATAGCGTGTTTTTAAGAAACAATATCTATCAAAAGATTGACACTTGTTTATGTCTAGTTTAAATGTGAAACTACATCCAATGACCAACATTGTATTAAATTGTAAAAATATATTCTAAATATACTTTAAAACCACTCAAATTAATGATTTATCACTATTAATTATTTCGATTAAAAAAGTTGTTTTTAATTATAATTTAGTAATTTTCACTATTCATCAGAATATGAAAGTTATCCGAAAAGTACCAAAATTTCACCTTAGGCTAAATTCGATACTCCGAATCCAAAAATAAAGTTCATTTTGAAAAATAAGATTTACTGGATTTCAAAAAGTGGTTATTACTATTCATAACGGCTAGTTTTAATAATATTTTTATAGCATATCGTTGTTTAGTGAAACTCGGTATTGCGTACTACACACGCTATCGAGGAAGGTCGCGATTGCGTGTAATGCAAGTCAAGTCAAGGATGTGTGTTGTGCAAGCTCATTTTGGTGTAGCGTACAACACAAGACATTAATAAAATTAAAAAGAATATTTTTTTATAAAATCTTGGGCTGTTACACCTTCATTATCATCAATTTTTTTTACATTTCAGCATTACTCATGCTAGGTTATGTGTGCATGTTTATAGTTACTTTATCCTAATGGATCCCATATTTGTGATGTTCCTTCTTGGTTCTAGTCATCAAATCATGGACTATTGCAGGAGGGATTGGGGTAGTTATGTCTTGTTCCCCCATCGGGTTGGTTTGTGATAGAATGATATCAGATAGGTACCCATCATAAAGTGTTATGAAACTTCCTGGATTTATTATTGGAGTTGGGAGTTTCTTTTTTCTAGCTATGAGAATTGTTTTGGGAATATGGGAAATGGTGTAAAAGTGTTTTGAGTTTGGATCTCAGAAAAGGGTGTCCAATGTTGGTATGGTGGCTGACATATCCATTCACCAAGACCTTGATAACCTTCTTCTTGACTCGTTATATGTAAAAACTATTTTATGGGAAAAACAAAGGTACATGCATCATATAGGAATGGGTTGTGGTTTCTATATCCTTCTTGAGTCATCTATCCAGATATACTTATCAATCATAATATGTCTTGATAAATTTCAATATTCTTCTATAATGATATCTAGATAGAATTTTTATATAGTTTTATGTTGATGACTAAGTGAATTCGGTTTTAGTTTAGATACCCATTCATGATGTTTTTTCTCTAGTTGGGCACCAAGAACTGCTACCCTTATTGAGCAGCACATGGATCATTCTATGGATCCGGAAGATAGTAAACTATATGTTGAGAAGTTGATAGCTTTAGTAGGATAGGAAAATGGTACATGTAGGATTGACATGTTTCTTTAGTTCTAGTGAAAAAATATTTTTGAGTTCCTGTGGTTAGATAGACCCTCAGGCGAGAGAGGTTTGACTCGGGGAAGTGGTTCGGTTTTCAAGCATGTGTGAATCTCGAATGATCATATCGTTGTGCTTGCAACTTGTTTTTTCTCCATGGAGCAGTAGTTAGATCAAGTGGTAATAGAATATGACACACCTATATTGAATTTTCATAGTGAGTTATAGATTTATATATTTCCTAGGTTTAATTTTGGGATAAACTCTCTTCTCAGGAGGAGGAGGACTGGTGTTAGACTATGGTGTGAATTTCTCTCTTGTAAGAGATCTCTCCCTGATGGTGGTTTAGGAGGTGAGTATTATCTAGGTTTATATGAGGAATTATTGTAGCTCTGTATTGGTGATTTATTTTCATGGATTTGGGCATGATAATAAGATGGGAAATTCCCCCACCAAAACATGTTCTTGAGATGTAATCCAAAGTCGTATTAGCGAGTCAGTGCCACCCAAAGTGGATAGTGTCAAGGTGTGGTCAATGAGTTTTTATGTATTGTTTTTTTAAGTTTGGAAGATTTTCCATGGTGTCAAATTATTCCTTATTTCTGGAAAATATGTGGGATATGGAAAAGGATGTGTTCTAAGAAGTAGAAGCTCACATAGTCTTTGAGTGAGGTTTGAGCTATAACATGTGTCCTCACTTCCCCGGTTTCTTTTACCACATAGTTTTATGATCCACTTATCCCTAAGAATATCCCATGTTTGAGACCTATTGATACTAGTGGGTCCCTTTTTTATTATCCCTTGTGTTGGTGGATCCTTCAGAGAGGATCAGTGATTTCACACTTCTAATGAAATGTGACCTAACTCTGGAAGGAGAGATAGATCCTTGCATGGAAATATTTTCATAGTGGTAGTAGGTCCCTATGATGTTTCCCTCAGCATGGAATGGTTTTTTACTATCCATTCCCAGATTATTCCTACCAATTATGGTAGCAGTGCTTCCAAATTTTTGGAATAGAGTTTTTCCTCATTTTATAAGGTGTGAATCTATGACATGGAAGAATGAGCTCATTCATAGGAGGTTATATCCATTTATTTATTCGTTTTCTAGTATTACCTTTTGAGTAGTATATTCTTGGAGCTTTCAATTATTTTGACAGTGGAGGATTATGGGGGAATCCTTCTTGAGGATGTTTTGGGTTTACCTTGCCATCGAGAGTTTGTTTTCTGCATATACTTTCACTAGGGAAAGCCCGGTATTGATACTAGTATATCATATGAAACCAGGTAGTTGTAATATTTATATGTGTAGTTAGGGGTTTTCTTATAAAATTGATTCATAAGACTCGGTGTGTTGTCTTGGGAATCCCTTTGATGTTTTCCTGAGGGGAAGATGTGAGCTTGAGGTTGGACGTGGATTAGTGTCAATGGACCAGGTGAAATGAGGGAAAGTTTCAACTCCTGAGAATTTATGTCTTCTTTTCCCAATGTATTTACGAAAATTAGATCTCATAGATTGACCTTGGAATGGGTTATCACCATCTTTATATTTGAGAGGTGGATACACCAAGAATGGATTCCTAGAGACACTAAGGTTTCTTTAGTCCTTGGCAATACCCTTTGGTGTGTTGAATGCCACAATAGAGTTTTTGAGACTTATGAGCTAGATTCTTAACCTTTATTAGATGTGTTTATGGAATTCATCTATGATGAAACCCTCATTTCCTTAGTGTTAGAGTTGGAGAACATGAGACACAAGAGGATGGTGTTATATATACTCTAGGAGTTCTAGTCATATCACATCTCTTGTGGTGTCAATTCTCAAAATATGTCTTCTAATACATGGGAGTGATAGTGGACCCTATAGAGGTTTAGGTGGCTTTATCTTGAGAGCCACATAGAGAGTTTCCAGGAAATTATATTCTCAGAGTAGGTTTTTCCATCCGCTATTATCAATCGGGTGAAAGAGAAACCAACCTCATTATTGTTGACCCCATGTGGGTGAGGATGGTGCAGTGTACCTATATTTGATAGTTGTCACCCTTAACTTCTTTTGAAATTCAGGTATGTACGAATCAGGGATGTCAATTTTGAGATATTTTATGAGCAAATATCTATTAGAAATAATCCTGGTGGATTTCTTGAAGGAGGGAATCATGTCATCTTATTTATAGGGATGGATGGTGATTTTGGACTTGATGTGACAAGAGGTGTTATGAAGGTTTTTTCCCCTTAAGTAATACATCCAGTGGAGGAGAGGAAGTAACAAGATCTCTTGGAATTTTTTGGAAAACCAAAGTATTTTTAGCAAGTTTTTGATTTAAAATATTTTTGTTTCATCTATCTATTAGAAATGCACAATAGATCTTTGTGGAGAGTTAGAACACATGTGCGTGATAGAAGGAGTCTGGGTTCATGTAATTACCTCAATGAGAATTGATGGATATAACACTTAATACACAACATGATTAGGGATACGATGTGTGAAACCATTAGGGACTCAGTTGCATTTGGGTATGGTGTTTTACCCTAACCATCTTACTATGTAAAATTGGACCATTCGGGTTCTTGTGAAAAAAATTTGGGTTGCATGTCAGTTTGGAGACATATCTAGGAGGATCATATACTATCGATGGGTTTTACGTATCATGATATTTCCACCCCAGCACCAGAGTAGAACATTCTTCAGTCTATATATGAGAGACCTTGTAGGAAACTGTTACATAGGTCGGAGCTAGTGGGTAACAGCATTGGGGTCTTAGTTTTAGTACTAGTGATAGTTGTAAAATGTGAAGTTCATCTAAGGTAGGATGATAATTTCTCGGTAAACGTTAGGAGTCCTTAGTAGACTGATGATAGAAGAATTTTAAGTTGGATAGTTACAGGGTATTATCCAAGGTGATAGGATATCTCTAGAAATATTAGGCCTTTTTTCTCACTACTGTGTCAGGTAAGTGAGGTGTTTTTCGCTTAACCTCGAGGCCACAATAGTTTTTGGGTTTCTTGGTGTCGTCCATTTGTCTTGTCTAGGAAGGTAAGTTCATGGTTTCTTATATGATTTCAACTTGGGTGAGTTGGGTTATGGGAGTGGGGTTTCCTTTTTCAAGTAATAGGTGATGTTGAAGACTAGTGGGAGAAAGACCCTTCATGGGTAGGTGTTTTCCTTAGGTACATGTTTATTGACAACACAAGAAATTGTTGGGAGATATTATGGGAGTAGTAGACCCAATTGAGAGAACATTATCCCACCCTTTTCTTAGTTTGTTCTTTTGGGGGGAAAAATCATTGAAGGAGAGAATAATGTAATGTACTAGTTTTTTCCATGTAATATTTCAAAATATTTCTAACAATATTTCCAAAGTCAGGCACTGGGACGGTATGAGATTATAAGGCCCGGTGTGCCTAGAATTATTTTTTAAAATATATTGAATATTTTAAATATCAAGTGCATGAATTTTTTCAGAAAAAAGTGAAATAACTCTTAAAAAGGCCCATATCAGAAATCCGAGAGAACCTTTGAGTTCAGAATGTATTTTTACCATTGGAAAAACATACCCTTTATCAGTACAAGGAATTTGTGAAAAATTTATCATGGGAACAAAATTAATAAAATAAATTAATTAAATGATTTAATTTATTTTATTTGACACAGAAACCTTCTTCCTCTTTAAACATGTGTTTATGATAGAATATCAGGGTTGGCCGCTAAACCTTGGAGATCTAGTATACCATTGGAAGAGAGAGTTCTTGGTGGATGACATCAGATCAAGATTAGATCAAGGATCATTGTAAAATCTAAGTTCATGGATCTCATCAATGATGTGAAAACTGGACTATACTTCATTAGTGATCAATCCAAACTCTAGGTAGAATTTTTTGTTTTTGTTTTTCTATCCCACTATTTTATCCTGATCGAATCTAAATCAATTCCATAAAAATCACACATTGAGGGTAGATTAAATTGATGTAATTATTTTGATTTTTTGGTTTTATACCTATTTTCTCATTTTTTTTCTACGATAATAGATCAAGGATAAAAAGAAAAATGGTTGAGGTCTATTTCTAACATTTATGTTTAATAGTTTTATCTCCCAGTTTTACATGAATTCTTTATTATCATTTTATTTAGCCTATGATTCAATGAACACCCAGTGAATGATTGTTACACATTTGATATTTAGTACAACAGATTATTACCACATGTTAGGGATACAGATTCTACGACATAGTTGTGGTATATGGAAATAATAGTAGATCCATAGATACATCAGGAGTTTTTCTTCACGGTATTTTCAGGTGATACAGATTGGGAATGATAGAGGTGGTTTATGAGCATAAGATTCAGTCCGAATTTGGCCAATGGAGGAAAGGAGGTTCATTCAACCTCAGATACTCTCTTTACAACATGATTCAGGGTAGAATTTTCAGCTACCTACTAATCTAGAAAATACATAAATGTTCTATAATTTCTATGAAATTATTGACTACACTGAGTGTATTTCTAAGAAAACACACCATGTAGTTCCTTCTATGTGGAACTAGGGTTTCATCACCAATAAAAGAATCACATTCCATGTGACATGTGTTGTATATCATGTGACGTGTGTCACACGTCATGTGACCCTGATCTGACTAGCTCAACATGTACAGGGAGTAGATTCCCAATAGTCAATGTAGAGTTACATGTAATGTGGGTCATAACCCATTCCATATACATTCAAGAATATGTCTCATTGTGTATATGGAGTACACACCCAGGATATCATGTGGTCATGCATGCCATGAATAGTGATTCACACAAAATTTACTTAGGAAAGTACATAGGCATGGGCGGGTTACACATCGAGTATCATCCAATGAATCTATATTCCATGTACCTCATAGACATGATGTGTATTGAGAAAAAGTGCATTTTGTGTGAGTAAAATACATGGGAAGTGAAAAAAATAGTGAGACACATCATGTACCCTTAAGTATATGTTGTGTACTTCTTTAAGGATAGGTTGGTTCCTCTTTCTTCCCAGCTCAGCTTTGTTATGAGATAGTGTGATTTACCATGGACCAGTATCGGTTGAGTGGTTCCCTTGGTCTATTCCTATGAGTTTTTGTTGTGGCATCACATTCCTATCATATAGGGTGATCCCACTATAGGTCTTATTATTAGTGTAGTGTGGGAATGTTCCCTAATTCTATAATGAGTTGCCTCATTCTGCTTCAATGAATATCTTTGTAGCTTGGAGCATGTATCCCTCCCAGAGTCCCAAGGCGATCCTCATATCCTTTATGTTTTCTTAGATGGGGATGATGGAATTTTGTGACTAATATTTACATTATATTTGATCCATTATCTATAAGGATGATTCTAGTAGGGTATGGTGTCCCCCAGTGATCCCTAGGTGTTTACCCCCTATCTGTGTCTTGATATCTGACCTTTCTTATGGGTATTAGTTCGATGGAGTGTGTATCTTGGATAAACCCTCTCATTTTTCCTGTGTTCTTCTTCTTGGATAGGCCTAATGATCATGACCTTACAGTTCCTCCCAGACGAGCATTATCATAGAACCTCATAGTGGAACTATGGCTAGAAGTGGTTGTGACCTTTAAGACTCAGGGTCTTTTATAAGTATATATGGATGTTTATTTATATGTCTCATATTATTATTAACATATCCTATGATGGTTTAACTACTCTTGATTATTATTTTTTGTTATTCTAGGGTGTAATATTGGGTACTGTTATACTCATCCCTATACAGGATCTTCCCACATGTGTCATGTCATACGTAAGTCACAGGCCTTTTTTCAGTGTTCTTGGTGCACTAGGAGTAGGTGTATATAGTGTGGTCTAGATAGACTAAGGTGTATACCTTTGTTTCTTTTGATAGTGGTCCCCTCCATATGAGAAGTTGGTACTTTACTTTCTAGTTTTGGTTGGTCTTGTATTTATCCCATTTTTACGCTTTCTAGTAATTTTTTTCATACTCTGGTTGTGGGATTATATATGTATGATTTCATTGTTATTAGTTGTTTTACATTTCAAAATTTCTTGTGCAAGGAGATGTGTTTTTGTGTGTGTGAAATTAATTTAGTTCAATGCCTCCCATGTGTGTGATATTCCTTCTTTATGCTAGTAAAAAACCCATGGCCTATTGGAGGTTATATTTTGGTAGTTTCATCTTGGGCTCCATTGGGTCAGTTCATGACATTATTAGTATTTTGGGATGTGATTCCTTATATCGTGTACCAATGTAATGGTAGTATAAATTGAATTCGTACTTACTGGGGTTAGGGTCTCTACATGGTAAATTATTGTGCATCCAAAATTACAAGTATTGGTAATACTTTTCTAGAGACTGATATTGAATGTAAGTTTTGATTGAAATTTGTGTGGCATGTTCTTAATATTCACCTCAATCTGATATCCACAAGAATTCTTGATGATGATGGATATGTTAGTTCCTTCAATGTTGGAAAATGTAATTTTACTAAAGATAGTATAGTAATTTCTAAATTTAATGAAGATAAATTTATCTACCTCACTGATGCTAGATCATGTGGTGGAGAAGTCAATAAAACTAAATAGAGGGATCATACAAAGGCGTGGTATAGATTTATTATCCACGTGAATAAGTGACGAATAAAAATAATCTTTAGTAATGATATCTTTATAGGAATCAAAGGTATGCATTTAGATACTTTTATTGATTTCATCATGGGAAAACAATATCGAGTATCATTTTATGGATATTGACGATCCAGAAAAGAAAACATTTTAGACTCGATACAAACCGGTGTCTACATGATGAGCACAAAGTTAATAGGAGGTTTTTTTATTTTGTGACCTTCATAGAAGGTCATTCTAGAAAATTTTGGGATTTTTCTTGTAAAAATAAATATTATATACATGATGTTTTCAATCAATTTCATGTTAAGGTGAAAAGAGGCGCTGTTAGAGTTGGTTCCATATAACCAACTTCTAAATACTTTATGATTTAATATATTCATTTTATAAAATATTGATGAATTTTCTTATCACATCGTGATTGTCCCTCTATATGAGATAGTATTTGATAATTTCCAATGAATATTGGTCACATTGAAAGGTTATATCCATTCCTTATTAAGATGATAACCAAGAAGTCCCATGATAGTATTCTTGAATATATATGTTTTATAGCTAGATGATATCATTTTAAATGACTCAAATGATACAAGATGTCAAGGGTAGAGACTCATAGGACTTTAAGGAACCCTCCCATAGTGTTCACACTTGGTAATTTCTACCTGCCTGAATGGCCCGAAGGCCTTCATTTTTATTAATTTTTGATAACCCCCCTTTCAAAGGATGAGGGGGAACCCTTACAAGGCCCTTAGGCTAAGAGATTACATGGCCCGTAGGCTTAAGAGATTACATGACCCGAAGGTCTTAGGTAATTCAACCAGACTATCAACAAGGAACTGCCCCTCCCCATCTTATGCATCCTAATAGTAGCTATCCACCTTTGCATGACTGTCTAGATTATGATATAATGATATCGAGACCTACCAATTAGAAATCTATATTAAATGTATCATTGGATGTTCTTATTTGTTAACATGTGCATTAATCCTTAGATATTAGTATTATAATTAATTAATATCATATTTTATGTACTTTGATATATTATTGAAAGCTATGATAATGTATTATTGTGATGAAGTAGGATACAATGGGTATTTCATGGGATATATGGAATTAATAGATAATTAAAGAAAGTATTTATCCCTTTTTATCCATTTATAAAATTTGATATATTAGGCCCTTTGATGTTAATAAAACTTCTTAGATAAATCTATGGCCATGGTTTTTTATGTGAAAGTTAATTTCAATAAATTCAAAGAAAGGTATGTCAAGAATATAGGTTAATGACATATATATACAACCTATTTGATTATAAATATTATGATAAAGGGATTTCATTACATAATATGCATTCATAAGAGTTTACATGTCATTGTGACATTAACTTATTACTTTATTTATTCCTTAGATTGTTTCTAGATGCTAACCTTAGACATTATGATTCTCTACCAATTTCCAATGAGAAAGAGGCCTAGAATTTCATACACTAAGTGTACCTGGAATCTCAATTAAATTAAATTTTAAATTTAATAAGTTAGGATTAATATTATTCATGTTTTTTGGTTTAATATTTATTAAATATTTTTTTATCGCCAAGTTTTAATCATGGTTTATTTTAAATAATATTTGAGTTAAATAATAAAAAAAAATATTTTAAAGGTTTTAAAAATATAATATTTATTATATTTAACAATAATAATGAATTTATATTTATTTACTAAACAAATATTCATTATTAATGTTTCGTTAAATGTCAAGGATGATAAGAGGACTAAGATTAATGATCAAATTGGAAGCGATATAAATGATATTTATTCTTAAGTGATGCACATGTCAAGTGAGTAATAATTATATTATTGTTAAGACAAGGGGTTCACTAAGAATTAAGTAACTCGTAGGGGGATTATATGAAAATAGGTAACCCTAAAATTTCCTTAAACTATATAGTTATAACTCTTTTCTAAGTGAGATTTATTATGAAAAATGGATATTGAGAAGCTCTCTCAGACCCTAGAGAGAGTTCTAGAAATATGGAGTGTGATATCTACTCCTCCTCTCTAAAAAAATGAGCGAACACTATGAATTATATATCCTTTAAGATAATTCTTCTACAATAAATAATTAATGATGGAAGCAATCATGATAGATTGTGCTAGCACCTAGTGACTCTATGGAGACATTAAGAGATTTTGGTGAATGTTTTGATCACCAATAGAGGGATTTTTTACTTGGATCCTACAATGAAATGATGTTATATCAAGATTGAGCCAACTGGATCATCAATGAAGAAATAATTAAAAGTTCAGGTAATTATGGATCTTCTTTAAAATAAATAATAAATTACATGTAATGATCCCCCTATTCTAATTCTTATGTTCATGTTAATTAATACTTGAATTAATTATTTTTAATGTGATATTTTCATTTTCTATATCTCAAATTATAAAATTATTATGACAAAATATGAATTATCCATAAACAATAAGCACCCCCATTATGCTTAGAACATAAAAGTGGTATTAGAGTAGTCACATGTTTAATTTATAATTATTTATTAATATTTTATTAAATAAAATGTGTTTAAATTTTCCTTTTACTTCAGATCTATTCATTCATGGAATCTAAACATTTTTTCCTCTTCTCTTTCTTTTTTCTTGCTCACATAACTAATAAAATGTTTAAATCAATATAAGAAAACATCTGAAAACTCCATCTGGCGATTCCAAGCATTCTTCTCGGATATCAAAAGGCTACATGTTTTATACTAAACTATATGTCATGTAACCATATATATGGATGTATCCCACATGGTTATCATATCATTCTAATTATATTAGATCAAATCTGATCATTGTATATCTATAATGATCTGGACCAAAAGGCATGTGGTTTGAATAACTACATGTCGTGTAACTCATGTACATGCCATGTAGTCTTTAGGTTATTATTGTGGTGAAAATGAGGGTCCAAGTATGTTTTGTATCAACTATAGACACATGGACTAATAGACCATACCTCTTCAGGGCTACACATCATGTAGGAATAATTACACATCATGTGCCTCATACACATTTGTGGCAGGCAGACACCCCAAGTATCTTTGTGTGTTCCACAGATGTGGGCTGAAGAGATTACATTCCATGTAACCTATTATACATTTTATAGTATGCATCATCCATTGTTCTTAATTTACCATGAAGAGAAGCATTAATTATATAATTAAACCTATTTTCATGTGTTTTATGTTTCATTTATTTGGTAGTACACACCAAGTCATTGGATTGTAAATTATATATTAAATTAATTTCTATGTTGAATTGTAAAACTAAAATTTATGTATGGTCTTGTCTTATAGTTTTCTCTGCACGTTTCAAGAGAATCACATGAAGTTTCATTCACATGTGTCTCATGTGTCATTTTTTTAGAGTTCACTTAGTGTAATTACCTATCATGAAATGTGTTGTTGATTCCAATGAAATGCACAAGAAAAAGGTTTATGAAATATAGTTTGGATGAGTATATGTTTTTTTCTACAAGTACTCTTGTATAATTTATTAATTTTTAATAAAATTAATTAATTTAATTTTTAAAAAATTATGGATGATGCTAATTCAAGGAAGATTGGATATAATTAATAAAAAAATAATTAAATAGATTAATTCATGGTATTTTATCTTAATTGAATAATGAATCGATTTAATTGATAAATATATTGAAATTTTTGTTCTTATCATGTTATGTGTATGATCATGAGCTAAATACAGACCTATATATATGATTGGTTTCCTTTTAATTTATTATTAAATTAAAATTATGGCTTGTGTTTCATCTCTTACTCTTTATTATGTAAGGACGTGTGTGGCCATATTTTATTTTATGTAAAACCCCTTGTGCTTTTAATTGGACCCCCTCACCAATTTTTTAGTAAAATATTATATTAGGATAGATCTCTTGAATGATAGGATTCATTCTGAGTCTCAGAGCTAATGTGAAACCAATTGAAGTGACATGTAAGATCCAAGGTTGAATGTTGTAACATCAACAAAGCTTTGATTCTATTTTTTTTCCCATAGGTTTGTGGGTTAGTTTATCATTCGCTGGATGAACTAACCATTATATAATTAGATGATCACGCCACTTATATTTTATTTTCATTATTTTCAAGGTTGATTATTTATGTTTGTGGATGTTATGTGATCACTTAATAAATTAATTAACAAACATGAAATATGGAATAAAAAATCATATTATGTTTAAATTTTATTATAAATGGTTAATCACTTAATTAAAATACACTTAATATTAATAATATATGTACGATAAGGTAAAACTTGGATTTTACAAATAAAGATAAAAATCCATTAACTAATATATTAAGTTAGTATATCCTTCCACTAAATAATTTAGAATCGAATCCATAGTTTAAAGTGCTCAACCTTCCCAAGTTAGGGTGAATTCAATTATCAGGTAACTTTTCGATTGAAGTTTCGGATTGAATTAACTTGGTTAACATCAAGGGTTTATTTCCTAATAATGACATGGTGTAACTAAGATTAAATAGTTGAGGTAATCATTACTATGGGTTTTAGGAATGGGGATTCTACTCAACATATCAAGGAACTATGATTTAATGTAGTTGGTAAGGTACACCAACATAAAACCCTCTAAATAACTTGTTAGACCTATTTATAGGTTATGAGAAGGGAATATGGGTCATTTACACTAGAATATCTATGAAAAAATATATTTAAAAACTAATGGTGAGGACATTAGGGTTTTGAAAAAATAAAGGGAGAATAATAAAATTTTATTTAAATTTATTAATATTATTTTGTAATAGAGGAATTACAAATAATATTCTATTAGTTTTGTAGAAATGGAAAACCACAAGACATTTTCCATATCATTGTGATCCATACTAGAGAATAATAACCTTATAACCATAATAAATTTATAGTAATTATAGAGAACCTTATTCATTATACTATGTAATGAATGGAAATTATACATGTTGGAAACCCTATATATAGAGTCACTTGTTAAATAGGCTAATGAGGAAAAAGTATCTCTCTACCTAAAACATGTAGATAAAAAAATGAATGTCCAATATTTCATTTTATCCTCCACATACAATGATATTTTATAAAATATTCTAGGATATGGATGAATATAACATCATTTCTCACCTTCATAGTATTTATCAGGTGAAGGTAGGATAATAGAGATATGAAATCTTCAATGTAATATTCACATGAAAGTTTGGAGTGTTAGTTCTATTTAGACCTCAAATATTCAAGATGTTTGGATATATATAACACTTATATGTCTTGGGGTTTATTATCTTTGAAACCTTATCTAGTTTCATTATGAATTAAAATATGATAAATTGTAAAAATACACTTTTAGAACTTCTTACTCTTATTCTCTAAGTTGATAAAGACATGGTAAGTGAAAAACCCATGGTACTTATGGTGAATAAGAAAATAAAGAACAAGAAAAATATTATTAATAATAATTTAAATTATAAGGCTCTATAACCCCATCCTTAAAAGAATAATATGATTCAGTGTGAATAAAAGGATGATAATATAATTTATTTTTCATGTGGAAAGCAGGGTCATCAGAAGAAGAACTACACCCAGTCAAAGATGAAAGGGGCAGTTGTAAGTGTGTTTTTTATCAATTATAATCATTCCATATATATAAATTGGGTATTATATACTACATGTGGTTCTCCCATTTACATAAAAATATATAAATCAATTATATTTTAGAATATTACCAAAGGTGAGGTGGCACTATAATAAAAACCGGGTTTAGCGGCGGTTTTGTGGCGGCGGTTCACAAAACCGCCGCTAAACTTTTTCTCCGAAAGGTTTCACGGCAGTTTTTAATAAACCGCTGCGAAACCCGTAATTTATTTTAACGATGTCGACCCTTCCCTACCCCCACCCTGATCGTCCCCCAAACCCCCGCGCCCTCCCTTCTTCCCCTAACCCCCCCCCCCCCCCCTCGGCGACCCGCAACCCTCGACCCCCAACCGTTCGGCGACCCCCAACCGTCTGGTGACCCGCGACCTCCGCTAACCCCGCGACCTCCGTCTCCAGCGTCCCCGCGACCTCCATCTCCAGCGACTCGTCTTTTCCAGGTATGTGCAGTTAGTTTTTAGGAGATTATGCCTATTTATTTTATTTTAAATAGTTAATTACAAATGTTTTTAATTAATTTTTTTTATGGAATGAAATTGTTTATTAGGAGTGTGTACAATATTTATTGAGGCTCAATAGAGATCAGTGGGGGATTAACTATATTATCCAGATAGGTGGACACATTTAATACAAAATCCATATGTGTGTTTATGCAGGGGTGTGAATTATTATATAAATTCATTAATTCTAATAAATTTAATATGGGAAATAATATATCTATAAAAAGAGAGAGTAGAGTGTTATGCCTCTTATTCTTTGAATAAGTTCCCTTTAGAAAATTGAATGAATTGTGATCACCTGAACACTATATTACCAAGGGGAGAGGGTTTTGATTGAGGTTATGAGAGACCATGTGTATGTATCAAAGTATGATATGTGACATGGGTATTATATTTTGGGATATTCAGAATATTTTTTAATACTAAGAGGCTTGGATTCATGTGATGACATGTCATACAATCATATGTCTCATGAGTTTTTAAGAACTCCCTCCTAAAGATGGAGGAGAGTCATATATAGTATACTAAGAAGTGTGAATGCTTTGATACTTGATATGTGTGTCCAATAGGGTCTTCCTATATTCTATTTTTTCAAGATTTTTCCCTATGATATGTGACACAAGACCGTGATATGGGTTTTGGTAAGTTCTTAAAGACATGAAATTAGGATTCCAAGGGGAATTAGATTAAATAATAGAACCCACCCGAGTGACTTGGGTTGGGATGTGAAAATTATTTGTGTGGTCATCATGGGGTGATGGATTTAGGTTGCTATAATATTCTAGATATAAGGGTCTCGGTATTTAGTGATGAGAGCACATGTCATTAACCAGTGATATTGTGGGATAGGTTGCATGCCCTAGATGGTTATTATATGCATGTGTTGGATGTTAGCCTAACTATGAGTGAGAGGGGAGGGAGATATAGATTACACCCAAACATGAGTGAGATGGTGGTGGTCCAGTTGTGACCTTTACTCTATATAATAAGGGAGAGAGAAGTGAATTATACCTTACTCTTAGTGATAGAGTTTTTGTTAGGTTTTAAACTCATCCAGAGTGATAGGGTCATGGATAGGATGTGTAACCACCTGAAAAATACATATGGATGACCATACCCTAGGAGATATGTTATTTGTTATAATAAAAACATCCTCACAATGAGTGATAAGTTGTTGAATATACTCCCTTGATTGAGAATAATAGTTAAAGAATTGAATGTTGGACCCTATCAGGAGGTGGGTAATTGGTAAGACTCATATGATGCCTTAACATAGTTCTTAATGTACAAGACAACATTTATGGATAAGATAAAAATAGATTCTAACATGGATATGAATCTAATATCTCCAACACCATGGTGTCCTAGTTTGAACATGGTGTTCTGATGGGTGTGTGTGCCTCGTCGGGTGTAGTAGTGTCCTCTTTAGCACATGAAGTCCTAACAAGAATATTTATTTTTTTATTTAATTTCTTCATGAATACACACACATATTTTATAAAAAATATTAAGGGTACCTAGTTATACCCTCATGAGGTCTATACTCACACCTTCAACGAGTACCATGGGGTTTGTGAAGAAATATTATATTATTTTAGGTTAGAGTATGGGATGCATAGGGGATTGGGATGGAATATATTGATGGTATCTATAGAATGTGATTATAGTGTGTCCCATTTATGGTATTAAACAATTTTTTTTTACTTCATTATGTTATTTATTGGTATACATGGTCATCCCAGTGGGTGATCAATTGTGTGACCTATACAAAAATACAGAAGTTGTATCACATTGATAATGGTTTATGAAAAAACCATTGTGTATTCTGGAAGCAAGTGTTTTCAAAAATGTTTTATCTGATGTACACTTTCTATTTATTGAATGTAATAATATTTAAAGTGAAATTTTATGAATCAATAATTATTTATACTGAATTTTTAAACTTTTGATTTTATATGAACTTGTAACTTATGGGAAGTGATATTGGCATATTTTGAACTCTTATGGAATGAAATAAGATATGAGTTTTTAGTGAAAATGATGGGAAGAAAATTCCAATAATATCTATTAAATGGAGTAGCATATTTATTTATTCCAATCATATATTTCAATTAGGGAATATTCCATTTTTCTTTTTCATTTGATATCAAGATGGGGGGATAACTATATTAACAAAGGGAGTTTATTTGTAATTGAAAAGAATCAACTAAGGAGATTAGAGTCCAGAGTATTGTTCAGTTATATTCTTTATCAACAAATAGTAATGTCAATACAACATCCAATGTAATTAATGAAATTTTGAAATTGAGAGTGATGAAGAAATCTTCCTACCAAATAAAGAAAATCATTTTTCTACACTCTCATTGTTTAATGTTTCTGGATGATACCAAATTGAAGGTTGAGAATATATTAAAGAGTTATTGATCATGTTAAATGTTTAAATAATCAAGTAAATGATCTTATAACATGTATTGAGAGGTTTGGGGAAGTCATGAGATGGTTTAGTTTGACTCAGATTTACCTTGAATAATTTATGAATTCATTAGAGAATTCATAAATATAGTATGTACTAGATTACATATAATTCATTTATACCATCTCAATATGTTTCAATTACTCTCAATGAATGTGTTTTTGTTCATTGTGTGATTAATTAATTTTAAGTCATTGATAATATACCAATTCATGAGGTATGTGTGAGTGAATATTTTTAATGTAATTATCATTTCAAGATATATAATTTTTTTTCTATGTGTATGTGTTAAATACACCTTAATTAGTGTGTTTCTCAAAAATAAACATTGAAATGTGATAATAAAAATTTATCCTACATGTAAAATTTGTAAGTGTATTATTAGTATCTATATTTTGGTGTTAAACCAGTAGGTGTATGTTCTACCAAAACTCAATGTACATGTGAAATGACGATCATGATTTTCATTTCATAATTGGAACAAACTGGTAATATTAATATCCATATAAAGGTCATATATACCTATATGAAGTTTATCAACATTTAGTTAAATATAATCTGGAATTATGTAATGGTAACCCATGACTTATTCATGATAATTAATGTTTATATGGACATATTAATGGGTTACAAAAATAGAATAGATCCTATGTAAATTTATTTCTATTTACAAGAATTTTATTAATTTTGATGAAAGTGACAGTTTGATGATGCATGTTATGTATGTTCATAATAAATAGATTTTGAACCAACTTATGGATATCATTAAAGAATGAGTTTATTATCATCAAGATGATGTAGAATAAGATCAACTTATTATGAAATTTAAGAAAATAAATATTTTTCGAATTAAATTTATCAGGTTCTGAAGAATAATGTACATAATATATACATTTACATATATATATATATATATGATTGAGTTGTTATCTGTTGCATAATTATATATAAATAGAGAATAAATGTGTTTTGTGGAATATTTTTGAGATTTTTTCCTACATATAGACGTTGAATATGACCTTGAATATATTTCTTATGAATGCTCTTCGACAGTAAATGGAATTCCCCAAGCTATAAAGTTTTATGACATATATTATATATAGAAATTGGATAATGAAGTGTACGATCAATGAATATTAATTGATAAATTTTTACATCATTCTAATGTATATAATATGAAATATTGTGGGAACCCATGCATTAGTATTCTATATTAGTGATTTTGGATGGATGTTATAAATACTGACTGGTATCCCATTTCTAGATATGGAAAATAAAATAAAATATTTAATTGAGATGACCAAGAATGTGAGTATATGAGATGTTTAGGAAAGTTGTAGTATTTTTTTTGAGGGTGTGTAAGTAATCTAAGTGGACCAATGTATCTCATTAATTTAGTGGGGATAGAAATTGTTTGAGGCAACAAAAATGTGTGATTGACAATGTTATGAGAATTGTGTAACCCGATATTCTTACTGCTCCTCATTGAGGTGTTCACGCTGTCTTCTAGGGACCAGACTTGTTTGGTTTGTCTGGGAATGCTAATTAAGTGGTAAATGTGATAAATGAATCATCTTTATTATATTATGCATACTTTATGATCAATGTGTCATCTTTATTATATTATGATTCTGCAATCTCACACTATCGTATATTTTTTGTAGGCACATTGTGATATACATGGATAAAAGCTGGATCACATTACCGAGGAACACACCTCAGTATGTTAAGGGTTTGAATGAGTTTTTAGATTTTGAGATTTCTAATCGATCCGTTTAAGGGAGAATAAGATGTCCATGTCCTAAATGTAAATTTAGAACATGGTTGAAGAGAGATGAAGTTTATGAACATTTAATACTGAAGCAATTCCCTTGTCAATATTTGTGTTGGATTTGGCATGAAGAATCGAACAATACAGAAAGATTGAGCACTGATGTTAATCCACAGAATGAGGTCCCAAGTTCATCAACAATGTAAAATGAAATGAAAAACCTCATAAATGATGCATTTGGCACTGCAAGACACCGCTATCAGCATCAAAACATATCAGAACAACCAGAATAGGGTGCTACAAATTGAAACATGACAAGTAATTTTTTTGAGACTGTAACACAAGTAGATCAAGATTGGAACATATCATTGGATCCTCCTCTTGATTCTGTAGAGCCAAATGTAACGGAAAACTTCACTGAGAAAAATGTGTTTCATGATTTAGTTGACGATGGAAATCAAGAGTTGTATAGTGGGTGTTTGAAATATTCAAAGCTTTCATTTCTGCTAAAGTTGTACCATATCAAATATCTATGTGGAATTACAAATAAGGAAATGTCCATGATATTGGAATTGATTCTTGATGAATTTCCTGTAGCAAAAATCACAGAATATTTTTATGATATGAAAAAAGTTGTTAACAAGATTGGTCTGAATTATATAAAAATACATGCGTGTCCCAATGATTGTATGCTTTATTGGGGAGAGGATTCAAGTAGACAGAATTGCAAGAAATGTTCTTCTTCTAGATGGTAGTCAAAGGGTGATGTTGGAAGTCTGACTGAACATAATTTCATGAAGAAGATGAAAATGAACACACCTGCAAAGGTTTTGCGTTACATTCCTTTGAAGCCGCGATTGCAAAGATTATTCATGTCATCAAAAACTGCCGAACACATGAAGTGGCATTCTGTAGATAATAACAATGATGGGTTAATGAGACATCCACGAGATTCCCAATCATGGAAGACATTTGATTCCTTACATCCAGATTTCTCAGCTGATCCTAGGAATGTTTGATTGGGATTGGCTGCCGATGGATTCAACCCATTTGGGACTTTGAGTACAAGTTATAGCATTTGTCCAGTTGTTTTGATCCCTTATAATCTGCCTTCGTGGATGTGTATGCAACAATCATCTTTTATCATTTCAATGATTATTCCTAGAAAAAAATGCCTGAAAATGATATTGATGTACACTTGCAGCCTTTGATTGAAGAATTGCAGGAGTTATGGAGTAACGGTATTGAGACATTTGATGTTTCTTCTAATACAATGTTCAAAATGCATGCTGCTTTATTGTGGACCATTAGTGACTTCCCTGGGCTTGGGAATTTATCTGGTTAAAACACTTATACGGGTTTGGCTTGTCCTGTTTGTAACTTTGATTTTGAGCCCAAATAGCTACCTCACAGTAGAAAATGGTGCTTCTTATGCCATCGAAGATTTCTCGATGCATCTCATAGATTTCGGATGAACAAATCAAAATTTAATGGTTTCATTGATCATAGACCACCTCCAAAGTTGTTAACTGATTCTGAAATATTGACACATCTTTAAAATGTTAAAATAGAATTTGGGAAGGTTCATCATTTGAATGAGAGCAGAAAACGGGTCTGAAGTGCATCGTCAAGTGAAATCAGAACGCAACAATGGAAGAAAAAAAGTATATTCTTTAAACTTTCGTATTGGGAATTTAATTTTTTGCGCCACAATCTTGATGTGATGCATATTGAGAAGAATGTTCGTGATAATTTTATTTTCACATTACTTAATGAGCATGGAAAGTCGAAGTATCATCTTAATGCTCACAAAGACTTACAAGTAATGAACATAAAACGCGATCTCTGGCCAGATGAGAATGAAAAGAATGCTCCAGCCATTTTTGCAATGAAAAATAGGGATAAAGATACGTTCCTTCAAATTTTAAATAATGTGAAGGTATCCGATGGGTATTAGAGTAACATCTCGAGGTGTGTTGACTTGAAGAATCGTAAGTTACATGGATTGAAAAGTCACGATTCACATATTTTGTTACAGTAGTTACTACCATTGGCATTGCGTACATTATTACCTGAAAAAGTTACTGTTGTTGTACTCCAATTATGCACATTTTTCAGGAAATTATGTGATAAATTTGTACATACATTTCATCTTGACAACCTCCAGGAGAGTTTTTTATTGACTCTTTGTGCAATGGAGATGATCTTTCCTCCATCGTTTTTTACTATCATGATGCATTTAACTGTGCATTTGGTTGAAGAAGCTAAATTAAGAGGCCCCGTTCATTATCGATGGATGTATCCAATTGAGAGGTATTTTATTTATAAGTTTTCCAGTTAAGTAAACAATTTATGACATTTAAATTAATGCATAATATTATTATTTTATTTCACAGATATCTTGGGCATTTGAAATCATACGTGAGAAATAAAGCTCAACCAGAAGACTCTATTGCTGAAGGCTATTTGGACGAGGAATGTCTTACCTTTTATTCCAGGTATTTAGATGATATTGCGATAAGATTTAATCGAGTTGGATGTGTTGACTACACATCAACTCAATCTCAAATGCATCAGAAATCAAAAATATTTCCTGTTATTGGCCGATTAGTTGGGAGGACCTCAAATGTGACACTGACAGAATTGGAATTATTACAGACACATAGATATGTGCTGCTAAATAGTGAAATTGCAGATCCATTTATTGAAGAGTTGAGGATACAAAAAAATAGACAAATGAGAGGCCGAACACGAAATAAGAAAGATATAACGAAAGCTATGAATAAAGAGCTTGTAGAATGGTTTTCACGACGTGTAAGTTCATAAATATTGCAATAAATATGAATATTAGTTTGACACATACAATTTGTAAATCAATTAAATTATATTTCTTTTTTCATATCATTAATACTGATACTCAAGCAAACTTATCAGAAGATTTGAAGTTTCTTTCTAGAGGTCCTATAAAGCAATTTATAAAGTTCGACGCGTATAATGTGAATGGCTTTAGATTTCGTACAGTTGATCGAGAAGTGGATTTGAAAACACAGAATAGTGGTATATTTATATTTTCTGAAGTGGGATACTATGGAAAGATGCATGATATTATTGAATTAAACTGCCATGGACATTTTTCTATTGTTTTATTCAAATGAAAATGGGTCGATATTATCAGAGGTGTTAAAAGAGATTCATTGCAATTTACTTCTGTGAACTTATCTTTCTTGATGGATGTTGGTGATCATGAAATGCATGATCCATATATCTTAGCATCACAATAAAAAATGGTATATTATGTGAATGATGTTGTGGATGAATGTTGGAGTGTAGTTACTCACGTAATACAAAGAGATTTGTATGATATGGGTGATGAAGTGGAAGATTTGACCTCTAAAATTGAATGTCATCAACAACAGGAAGCAGAATTATTTGTCCATCATGATATTGAAAATATTATACTTGCAAGGATGAATGAAGTGGATGAAGCAATGGAGCAGGAAACCGACATGATTGAAGGGGAAAATGATTGTATGTACAATTATTCATTCATGCAGCAACCACTTGTTTCATTTCTGCAGTCATTCATTATCATTGTTATATATATTTTGTTTGTTAGTACTGGGAATCTATTATCATTTTTAATTTTTTTTCTGCATAATTTTTTTGAAATATATATTCTGAACATAATTTTATTTGATTAAATGACAGGAATTCCATGGAGGAAGTGGTATACTATTTCTTCTAGTTCTGCGACGGATGCCGATCCATCTGGGTCACTCCCCATGACATCTGAGGCACCAGCTGCCTACACCCCCGCACCATCTCCCCCTACACCATCTCTTACACCATCAGAGGTCCTCCCATTAGAGGTTAATTCGTCGACTCCCCCTATAGGTGCCTCATCAGTTGGGCGGCGACAGACCCCTTCCAGTTCATCCCGGACATACTGGAGGGTCACAGTCATAGGTATAATTTTTAATTAAATAAATTTATTTCATTTTGTTTATACTAATTGTTTGCTCATTGAATATGACAAAAATGAAACCAAGGAGAAACACTTAAAAAGCTCATATGTTTGGAACTTGAATGGTGAAAAGATAGTCGTGCCATTTGATTCTTATGCGGTCCCTACGGATGATGTCGCGGGGTTACTTGGCCATATTATAGGTCAGTTGGAAGCAGAGCCCATTTCCCTTCCCATTTCATATGATGATTGGAGACATATGCCTCCAAACTGGAAAAATGAAGTTTTCGATTCTCAAATAAAGGTAATTTTATTACATTATGGTTTAATTGAATGTCATGTTACTAATATGTTCAAAATGAATTTCTTTATACAGATGTTCTTCCACTTCACAGTTGCTGATGTGATAGCACGGAAGTGGACTTTGAAAAATCTTGGTAAAAAATGGAAAGATTTCAAATGGAGATTGTGGTGTGATGTCAACGATACTTCGTTGACCTTGGAACAAATGTATGACAAGCTACCCAGTGGGGTACTGAAAGAGTAGTGGAAAGTTTTTGTTGACAGGCATCGTGATGAGAAGCGGATGGAATTGAAATATATATTATTATATTATCCTCATTTTACATTAATACATGTATTTGAAGAGGAGATGACATTGGATACATTACTGTTAAATTGCATTTTACTTATTTCAGGATCTCTCATGATAGAATGCATCAAACAGGGCAAAGCAAGTCATCCCTCACACGGTGGGCTCAAAAAGCTTTTCTAGAATCCGAATTTCATTGGTAATATTTTAAATAGTTTAAATATTTATAATACAATATTATCTATTTAATATATTGAATTTTTTATTTATCTTTTCTTAATGCAGTCACAGAATTTAGGGCACGAAGCCTCCCAAACTGAATTGTGGTTGGATGTTCACAGAAAATCAGATGGCTCTTTTGTTAATGATCCTACCAAAGAAGTTGGGGTATGAAGTCAAATATTTATTATAATAACTTATTATCAGTTTTTAATGTGGTAATATGTATTGATATTTGATTTATAGGTAAAAATTAAAGAACTATGGGATTCCAATCTTGGGAAGTCCTACTCAGTCTCCCAGGATGACCCGGTTGCTCAAGTCCTTGGGAAGGAGCATCCTGGTAGAGTGTGCGGGATGGGTTTGGGACCCATACCATCTAAGGAATTTAGCAGGCCATCAGGGATTCCAGCCGCATCTACTCCTGGTTATAGTCAGCCCATGCCTAAAGATGCTCAAAGGGAGATTTCTTCTCTACGAGCCACAGTTCAAGACCAAGGGGCTCAGATATCCGCTATGCAGAAAGCGTTGACTGATTTATATCAGCAGATGAGCAGATATGCACCCAGTGGTAGTGCACCGAGTGGTGGTGAGCAGGTAAATCACAAAAAATAAAAATCATTTAGTTTTCAAACTTTTATTGGTTTTAAGTTTAATTATAAATATGCAACAATATTTAATTTTCAATATAATGTTCTTACAGGTGGCAGCAGGAGATGGAGGTGGAGAGGGTGATGATGCATCATCGGACCATGAGTAGTATTGTTGATGTGTTGAACAAATATGGGAAAGGTTGGTTTGTATATATAACATGTGTGGTGTATAGAACCTTTAAAAAACCATTGGTCTTGGAGGAGCTTCAGTGGATAACCTTGAATGATCACAATAACCTCAGGTGGTAAAGAGAATGATGTGTTTGTTTCATTGGTTAGATGATCTATGGTAATAGGCTCTTTGATGTTTCTGTTGTAAATTCAGCATTGGGAATTGGACTCATTAGGGTGTTGCATGTCCAAACAGCCATGTTTAATGGATATCACTATATCAAGATGGTTTTCTGAGGTGATTTTCATGATCATTAATAGTTTTTATAAGGCACGTAACCACATCACATGAAAACCAATGCAACTTCCTTCCCATGAAGCTTCCCTCTTTCTAACTTTTATTTTATGAACATATTGGGAGATTGTTAGATGACATGTCATATGATAAAAAAGAATAATCAGAGGGGTTTTACATGATTAATTGGGCTATTTGATGGGGCTTCACATGATCAGGAATAGATCACATTAATTGCATAACCCCTTTGCATGATGTTCCTAGGGTCATGTGATCATGAGCCTCATTGAAGTTCATATGGTCCTTGTGACCTAGGTGATTAATCTATATGTATACATTCTAGAATTTTATTTCCTTTGGGTATATATTAATACCTATGATTTGGGTATTTCTTTGTTCCTAAAATATACAATACTCATTTGGCTAGCGTCAAAAAATGCCCCCCCCCCCACAAAAGTGATGTTCGAAGGAACAAGGACTCAGTTATGAGGTAGGAAATGACTTCATGAGTCTCTTATGCTTTCTCTGGTTGGAATTAAAAACATATTTTGGTCTTCTATAAGTCCATTCATATTCCTTGAGGTTCCCTATAAATAGGGGGTGAGAGGCTGGTCATTTGACCAGTGACATGAAGCTTCATAGCTCTCAAAACCTCCCCTCTCGTGCGATTGTTTTGCAAGACAACTTTGCATGACCTCATCACAATAACCATACAAGAGACCTAATCATGTGATCATGTCACTTAACCTCTTTGTATGATCACCTTGTCTAAATATCTCACTTAATCAATCCATGAACTAATCAATGGTAATTTATTTGAACTTTGATGCACACCCTTGGCCATTAGTCTATCTTATGTGATTCGGTTGTCTCTTGAGGATTTTTTCATGATCTACTAATCTTTATGTGATTCATGTGACCTTCACATGGTAACATGATTATATGTATTAAGAAAAATCATGTGATCAAAATATGTTTTATGGGTTATGTGATTTTCGTGACCTAGAATGGATCATGTGGTCCACGTAATGTTTTCCAAGTTATGCACTTATTTTGTTTGATTAGCACAACTGATTCTCTCTTAATGGTTACATATCTTCTAATATATTCTCTATTCTCTTTAAATATGTCATCTATTTCTCAAATGTCTTCATATGTGGTAGACTGGAGAGACCTTATTTCCTGGAACCATAATGTCAATCATCGATACAAAGTATTTTATAACAATGATGTTTTAAAGGTTCTTATTCTGACTGAACATCAACCCATTTAATCCTCGTTCCTCCTCCTTATAGGAAAAACGACTAGTAGTGATCCCTCCCCTCTCTTCTTTGGCACATTTTGATCCATACACTTTAATTCTTTATGGAATCAAATATTTTCAATTTTGATCATCTCTAAACTATAAGTATAAATCCATGTGACCCCCAATCTCTTGTTTCATTTGATGTTATCTTGTGTTTCATTCTAAATCCATATTTTTAGGTATTTTGTATGCTTTAGGTATTCTTATTGAATTGGATCAACTTTTTCATCAACATTAAATGAAATTGTGTTTATGAATATTGCGTAGGTGGTGCATAAATTTTCTCCTTATTATATATATGTTGTATGTGTTGTTTGATGCACAAGTGTAGAAGGGAAGGTAACAATGGATCAGGATGGAACAAAATTAGATTTCCTCATAGATGAGATTTAGGAAAGGTTTGTTAGGGCTATGTAAGGTCCTCTGGTTTATAATTATTAATCATGTAAATCCATGAATTAAATTGAAATTTGTGGTAGAACTTGGAATGATAACCAAGAGGGGTATGTATTAATGTGAAATGATAATATCTTAAAAGTTATTTAAATAAATTCCTCAATGATGGTGAATTATATACAACATAATTGATAGTGGAGATCTTATCCAAGTAATAGTGAATTGAGTAAAATGATGTATATTTTTGGTTGGGTGTAATTAAATTCTTGTTGTTACTTGGTGCTTTAGTTAAGTTTCATTCCAATGATGTTTCTATATTGTTAATTAGGTTTGGCATAATGATAACCATTTCTTTGGCATGCTATATAGGTTGGATATTTTTTAACCATGTTGAACACTTTATAATAAGTTGTATAAGATGCCAACTATAATTATTATTGGTATATGGGTTGGGTGTGATTCCAACCAAATTTTTGTGGTTATGTAGGTTATACATGATTCTAACAATTTATCTTGGTTTTTACATAGATTGGGCATAATTCCAAATATTCTTATGACTTCTTATATGGGTTGGGTGCAATTAAAACTAGTGTTCTTGTTAGTTACATGGGTTGAATGTAATTACAACTATTGTTATTATTTATTATATGGGTTGGGTGTAATGTTAACCATTGTTATCTTCATGTATATATGTTGGGTGTAACAGCAAACCTTCTATTCTTTGATAGTTGTGTTGGGTGTGATTAAAACCATGAATGTTTTTAGAACTTGTGTTGGTAGTGATGTCAACCATGTTGGGTGTAACACCAAACCTTCTCTTCTTTGATAGTTGTGCATGCTATTCATCATTACGAGGAGACATATATTTTTTTATTTTATCATGTACCATAAACCATAATTCCATAGTGAGTTGATTAGTTGATGGTTTCTAGGAACCAAAACTATTTATCTAGCCTATGGTGAGGTAGAAATTGGCCTATGAAATATTTTTAAGCTTGGGGGAATACTTCTATTAGTGGAAACGTATGATGAATTCCTTCCCATTGAGAATATTTTGCATGATAAATGGTTTCTTGTTTGGTTTGTTTTTTAGGGCAGTGGTGCAGTATAAGCAGAAATGCTTTTTTTTTCGGGTCAGCATTTCGCAGCGGTTTTTGTTGGACCCCGGGACACCCTGAGAGGGGAGGGGTGAATCAGGGTGTCAACTTTTTCTTCTTAAAGTTGTGGATCTTGTTCCCACATTGGTAGGAACACTTAAATCTATATGATGGATATGATCAGCAATGAAACATTCACATGCAGAGAGATGACACAGCTAATTTTACTTGGTTCACCACTAAGGGCTACGTCCAAGGAGCATACGCCGACAGGTTGTCGGTCGTACCTAAATCCACTATGCTTCACTAGCTGTAGATTACAAATGTTCGGTTACATTCACTCTGTCCCAGGCTCACTGCCTTTACAAAAGTTCAGGGATATCTAACTGCGTCCCTCGGGTCACTCCCGTTGACTCCCCCTGGCTCACTGCCGTTGGTGAAGTCTCACTCATTTTATAGACGTGAAGGTCTCTTCAATAGATAGACATGAAGGCCTTTGTCTCCTGTTCAGCATGAGACTTTTCTTGCATCAGAGTCCTGAGTTGATGCTCTGTTAAATTCCAAATTCCATCCACTAATGAATACCCCCTTTTCCCTTGTCCACTGGGCAAACAACCTTTGGAAAGGGCCTTCACAAAGTACCCTTCCTTTTCTGAAGCTCAATCGCGAAGCACTCTCGCGATGCTCCAGCCTTCGCAATGCTTGGCTGTCGCGAAGCTCCTGCCTCTTCACGAAGCTCACTGAGCCAACGCGGGGCGCACGACTTTCGCGGAGCTAGAATATCCGTCGTGAAGCTACACTTTCGCGAAGCACACTGCCTTCGCGAGTGACCTTTGCGAACCGAGAGCAAAGGATTTTCTCTGAAATTCTCTCTACTTCTCTTGAGGGGGTCGAACTCTATTTATAGGTGATTCCACCGACCGTCGAACTTTCCGCGTGAAGTCAACGCCATGTCATCTCAAATCGCGAAGCTCCTAAGATTTTTCCGGAACTCTGTCCAAATCGCGAAGCACCTCGGAAATTTTCAGATCGCAGAGCTCGTCATAATCGCGGAGTATCACCGTCATCATTCCTTCATGCCTTCACTACAAAGCTCCCTCGCAAAGCCCTTCACTGCCACGATTTGCTTCAACTCTGCCGTTCGCAAATCTTTGACGTAATCGCGAATACTTACCGCCTCCATTCTTCTTGTCTTCGCGATATCCAAACCATGCATCCTTTCTTCACGAAATTCATGCCTTTCCCATATTTAAGTATTATCTTAATGGAAATACACTTTTCGCGATGCTTAGAAACTTCCTGATTTTGGACCCCAAAAATTTGGCAAACACTGGGAAACAGCGCCACCTTCAATACTGTTGTCTACTTCAACGGTATGATCTCTTTGCTAGTACACGATCCAAACTTCCATTTATGATTGACAACAAACACAAACCATACTCCAAATCATGCATAGAATACCATGGTTCCAACAATCTCCCTCTTTGGGTTTGTTGGCAATCAGAAAATAAATTCACTAGATCTCCATCTATGTGAAAATCAAAAATGCAAGAATCAACTCAGCCAACACTCTAAGTCTACGTGAGCAATTCTTGGTGTAGAAAACAAGAGAGGAGGCTTGAATTGGGTTCCACAGTTTTCCTTCTCATTATTCTCGTCACAGAAGTTGCCTGGATTTATTCCTGTCTCCTTTCTCCCCCATTGACAATAAATCCAAAGAACAGTAATTTGTTCAACGTTTAGCTCAAACCATACTCCCCCTGGATAGTATCTCCCCCATAAACCCTCATCATATCCATAAACAGATAAAAATAGTTATCACAAATGGGGAGAGGGGAATAATGGAACCTCCTTATGCAGTAGGAGGTGGTTGAACACCGAGGTTCAACCGATGCTTTTCAAACACAGCTGCTGACAGTGGTTTCGTCAGGATATCAGGTACTTGCTCATCAGTTCCCACGTGATCCATTCTAATCACCCCTTGATTAACTTTTTCTATGATAAAGTGATACCTAATTTCAATATGTTTTGTAAGAGAATGCTGAACAGGATTTTTTGTAAGATCAATTGCACTCTTTTTATCACAGTAAATCATCATTGGTTGATTTACCTCATCACCAATATCTGTTAATTGTTGCTTCATCCATAGCAGTTGAGTGCATTCCTTTGTGGCGGATATATACTCAGCTTCAGCAGTACTAAGAGAAGTACTTTCTTGTTTCTTGCTCAACCAGACAACACAGTTATTCCCAATAAAGAATGCTCCACCACTGGTGAACTTTCTGTCCACAACATCGCCAGCCCAGTCAGCATCAGAAAATACTGATAATTCATTGTCCCTTCCTATAGAAAAGTATAATCCACAATTGTGAGTACCTTGAATATACCTCGTGATTATTTTTACTGCTTCCATATGTTCCTCCTTTGGATTACTCTGAAAGCGGGCTGCAAGACATGTAGCAAAGACAATATCTGGCTGTGTCGTTGTCAGATACAGTAGGCTCCCAATAATTCTTCTGTACATGGTGGGATCTACAGATTTCCCATCCTCATGCTTCCCAAGTTTGGTTCTTATTGAAATCGGAGTTGACATTAGTTTGGAGTATTGCATATTAAACTTCTTGAGGAGCTCTCTTGCATACTTTTCTTGAGATATAAAAGTGTATTCTTTCCTTTGAGTCACCTGTAGTCCCAAGAAATATGTGAGCTCTCCAATCATTGACATTTCAAATTCTGATTTCATATGATTGGAAAATCCATCCACTGATTTCTGTCTGTTGCCACCAAATATAATGTCATCGACGTAAAAGAAAACCATGAACTGATATTTTGGATAATTCTTCACATAGAGATTGTGATCTACTCCTCCTCTTTTGAATTCCAGCTTCTTGAGATAAGAATCTAGTCTAGAGTATCATGCTCGTGGTGCCTGTTTCAAGCCATAAAGTGATTTCTTCAGCTTGCAGACCTTTGATTCATCAGTACCAAGAAGAAAACCCACTGGTTGTTCAATGTAGACTTCTTCTTCAAGAACACCATTTAATAATGTTGTCTTGACATCCATTTGATATAATTTATATCCTCTTTGGAGATCCATGGAAAGGAACAACCTAATTGACTCCAGTCTAGCCACTAGAGAAAAGGTTTCTTCAACATCAACACCTTCAATCTGAGAATACCTTTTACATACCAGTAGAGCCTTGTTTCTGATAACACTTCCATGTTCATCAAACTTGTTCTTGAATATCCATTTTGTTCCAATCACATTGTGACCTTTGGGTCTCTGGACTAGATTCCATGTCTGATTATTGTCAATATGATCTAACTCTTCATTCAAGGCTTTCACCCAGGATTCATCCTTTGCAGCTTCTTCAAATGTGGATGGCTCCACAACTGACAGAAATGAAGATGGTGTGTTATTCCTCATCCTCCTTGTCTGTGTAGGTGCATTCCTGTCTCCAATTATGTTAGATGGATCAATTTCTGCTCTTCTATTTTTCTTATGAGGTTCAGTCGCATTCTCGTCATCCAAGATTTCCACTTCAGATTCTTCGTTTGATTCAACATCATGATGTGACCCCTGAGTGTTTTGTACCCCTTCCTATATTTCTGTATTTGTATTTATTCCATGTTCACATTCATTCTCATCTTCTATCTCATCGGCATAGGTACTATTTGAAGCATTTGGAGTTTTTTCTACAATGATCTTAACATCATTGCTTTCCACAATCCTCCCCAAGCGTTTATTGAAACACTTGTAAGCTTTGTTGTTCATTGGATACCCAAGAAAAATTCCTTCATCAGCATTGTCACCATACTTTCCTTGGTTTCCTTCTTTATTCTGGATGAAACATTTGCTTCCAAAAACATGAAAGTATTTCAATGAAGGCTTCCTTCCATTCCACAATTCGTATGGTGTCTTCATTTCTCCCATATAAAGCCCCGTTCGATTCTGAATGTGCACTACAGCCTCAACAGTTTCCTTCCAGTAATGGTGAGAGATATCACTCTCAATCAGCATAGTCCTAGCCATATTGTTGACCTATCGATTCTGGCGCTCAACAACTCCATTTTATTGCGGAGTTCTCACAGCAGCTACCTCATGCTATATTCCATGTTTTTTCAAGTAATTTTCAAACTCGATGGACGTGTATTCCCCTCCATTGTCAGATCGCAGGACTTTTATTTTCCATCCAGTATCATTCTTAGCAACCCGTCGATAAGTTTTCATACAATCAAGTACTTGTCGCTTCCTGTGGATCACCATTACACAAGCCATTCTGCTATAATCATCAATGAAAAGGACAAAGTGCCTTTCTCCATAGGTTCCAGCAACATTTATTGGGCCACATACGTCTGTATGAATGAGATCAAGAAGATGTGATGCCCTTTTCTTCTTTGGCCGATATGAACTACAAACCAGTTTCCCACGAATACAAGCATCACAAGACTTTTCCCGTTCACGTTTTAGAATGGGAATATTCATGACTATCTTCAGCTTAGATATATTTTCCATTTCTTGTTGGTTAATGTGCCCTAGCCTTCGATGCCATAAATTGTTTTCCTCTTCAACAGACAAATAGCAAGAGTTCACTTTGCTGTCAACCTGATATAAGTTTACATCTGTTCTACATCCTTTCATAAGAGAATTTCCTATTTTTCCTTTTATAGTGCAGCCTTTTTGATTGAAGGTTACTATGACCCCTGAGTCACATATTTGACTTACACTAAGGAGATTGTGGCGTAGACCGTCCACGTAAAGAACCTCAGTCTTCTTCACCTCCCCGTTGGAAAGAGCAGTATTCCCACTGCCTTTAATCTTCAAAGAACCATCATTACCAAACCGTACCATTCCATCAACCTTCTTTTCAATGTTCATCAAAAGGTCAGCATTTCCCGTCATATGGGAAGAGCATCCACTATCAAGGATCTAGGTGTTGTTGCTATTTGTAGCTTTGAGTGCTACTTCTGCAAGATTGGATTTATCGATCTTCTTCTTCTCTTTCCATGAGATATTGGATTGAGCATAGGATACTGGTGTCCTTTTAATACTTTCTTCCACATAATCTGATTCTTCATACCCATAATCTTCTTCTAGAGGGGAAAAACTATTTGTGAGAACAACATCATCAGGAGGATGGACATTGTCCCTTCTTTGAGTGTTGTATGAATTTCTCCTGTCGTACCGCTGCCTGCACTACATAGCTTTATGTCCAAAGTTAGAACAATTAAAATAGTAAACATAGAAGCTATTTCTTCTATAATATGGAGGATATGAAATCGGTCTCCTTTGTTGACTTCCCAGATCTTATCCATTGAAGTAGCTCTTTTCCTCTTCGCAATATGACATGGTATGTCCTAAATAGCCACAGAACTGACACTTAATGAGAGGGAATGTCTTCTCACCTGAATTTCTCCTCATACCTTCATCCTTGGGAGAATAGTTGAACTGCCTATCATTTCTGAATGTTTGAGGATAATTGTTAGTTCTCCTTCTAGTTTGGATTCAGGGTTTCTTTTTCAGCACTTCAGGCAATGTTTCAACATGTTCAACCTTCGTTTTGTCTTTATTTTGGCTCTCTTTATTTCCAGTAGCTGATGTCTCAACTTCATAGACAATTCCACTCTTTCCCATGCAGGCGGGTCTTCGAATGCTCAGGATTTTTTCAACCCCATCTGAACCACACTTGGCTCTTGCCAGTAATTCTTCATCTGAGAATCTTCTAAGCGGTATTTTCTTCCTTGATTCTTTTGAAAAAGATTCAGTCTCAAGTTTAATCCTAAGAGTAACAAATTCCTCCTCAATACCCTCAGTAGTCTTAGACTTTTCTTCTAGTCTTGACGTGAGTTCATTGATGACCTTTCCCTGCTCTTCAATTCTCAGCTTTAGTTCCACTACATCATCACTACTTTCAAGGATTTTAGACTGAACTTTCACAAATTCTTCCAGATGTTCAATTTCAGCTTCAAGTTCATCAACATATTCTGATGATTCTTCCACCATTTCCTTCCACTTATTACATCTCTTACATTTACTCTCAAGCTTGGAGAAAGCATCCTTAATTTGAATCTTTGGATTACCAATAGAAGTAGTCTGATTATCTCTGCCTTTATTGATTAAGGATTCTGATATTTCAATGGTAGCCATCATGGAAGCATGGTTTCTAGTTTTAAATTCTTGTTCTTCTTCCTCACAAAATTAAATATCATCATCTTCTTCTTCACAGACAAAAATCTTCCTCTACATTTTCTTTCTAGATTTGAAGTCACCCTTTTTGAAAAACCAATTTCGAGGCTTCTCAATGTCTTCATCTTCGCTCTCATCATCATCTAACTTTCTTTGGCACTGAGAGGCAATGTGCCTAACTCTTCCACAACGGAAACATGCAAGAGGTAGCTTACCTCTAAATTTACCTTTTCCCTTTTCCAACTTATTGGCAATGAGGGAAAGAATTTATTTTTCTTCGTCATATTCACCACCACTGTCTTCTGAAATTTTCAGTTTGTCCATGGATTTGAATGTCATTTCCTTTCTCATGCGAGTCGTGGCATCTTCGGGTTTGACTCTCATCTCATATGCCACTAAACTACTTAAAAATCATCCAGAGATCGTTTAGATAGATCTCTTTCTTCAAGGGCTGAAACCTTTGCATTGTACATGGGAGGAAGTCTTCTCAAGATTTTCTTTACGATATCAATGTCTTTGATTTCTTCTCCAAGACCTCGAATTGCTCCCACTACTTCAGTAATTCGATTAAAAAATGAATCTGTATTATCGTTAGGATGAATCTTTAGATTGTCAAACTTGTTGTGTAAAACCTGAAGTTTTTCCTCCTTTACCTTGCTATCTCCTCCATAAATGTTTTCAAGTTTATCCCACATAGACTTTGCTGAAGTGAAACTCATCACCTTTAGATAGATCTGATCAGAAAGAGCGGTAGTGAGTGCATTTTGTGCTTTAGCATCTGCATCAAGAATTTTCCTGTCTGTGTCAGTCATAGCCAGGCCTGTTGGATCAGTGACTTGTATTCCTTGCATTGTAGAAAACAAAACTTCCATTCCAAGAGATCTTAGATGAGATCTCATCTTGTTCTTCCAGACCTGAAAATTATTTTCATCAAAGAGAGGGACTCCCCTAACATTGACCGCATTCTCCATGGCGACAAAGGACAGATTCAACGCCAACAACCTTTATGCTCTGATACCAGTTGTAGGACCCCGGGACACCCTGAGAGGGGAGGGATAAATCAGGGTGTCAACTTTTTCTTCTTAAAGTTTTGGATCTTGTTCCCACGTTGGTAGGAACACTTAAATCTGTATGATGGATATGATCAGCAATGAAACATTCACATGCAAAGAGATGACACAGCTAATTTTACTTGGTTCACCACTAAGGGCTACGTCCAAGGAGCATACGCCGACAGGTTGTCGGTCGTACATAAATCCACTATGATTCACTAACTGTAGATTACAAAGTTTCAGGTACATTCACTCTATCCCAGGCTCACTGCATTTACAAAAGTTCAGGGATAGCTCACTGCGTCCCTTGGGTAACTCCCGTTGACTCCCCCTGGCTCACTGCCGTTGGTGAAGTATCACTCAGTTTATAGACGTGAAGGTCTCTTCAATAGATTGACATGAAGGCCTTTGTCTCTTGTTCAGCATGAGACTTTTCTTGAATTAGAGTCCTGAGTTGATGCTCTGTTAAATTCCAAATCCCATCCAATGATGAATACCCCCCTTTTCCCTTGTCCACTGGGAAAACAACCTTTGGAAAGGGCCTTCACAAAGTACCCTACCTTTTCGTGAAGCTCAATTGCGAAGCACTCTCACGATGCTCTAGCCTTCGTAATGCTTGGCTGTCGCGGAGCTCCTGCCTCTTTGCGAAGCTCACTGAGCCAACACGGGGTGCACGACATTCACGGAGCTAGAATAGCCACCACGAAGCTCCTCTTTCGCGAAGCACACTGCCTTCGCGAGTGACCTTTGCGAACCGAGAGCAAAGGATTTTCTCTGAAATTCTCTCTACTTCTCTTGAAGGGGTCAGCCTCTATTTATAGGCGATTCCACCGACCTTCGAACTTTCTGCACAAATTCAACGCCACGTCATCTCAAATCGCGAAGCTCCGAAGATTCCGTCGGAACTCTTTCCAAATCGCGAAGCACCTCGGAAATTTTCGGATCGCGGAGCTCATCATAATCGTGGAGTATCACTATCATCATTCCTTCGCGCCTTCGCCGCGAAGCTCCCTCGCAAATCCCTTCACCACCGCGATACGCTTCAACTCTGTCGTTCGCGAAGCTTTGACGTAATCGCGAAAACTTACCGCCTCCATTCTTCTCATCTTTGCGATTTCCAAACCATGCATCCTTTCTTCGCAAAATTCATGACTTTTCCATATTTAATTATTATCTTCATGGAAATCCACTTTTCGCAATGCTCAGCAACTTCTAGATTTCGGACCCCAAAAATTTGGCAAACACTGGGAAACGGCGCCACCTTCAATACTGTTGTCTGCTTGAACGGTATGATCTCTTTGCCGGTACACGATCCAAACTTCCATTGATGATTGTCAAAAAACACAAACCATACACCAAATCATACATAGAAGACCATGGTTCCAACAGTTTTAACTGCTGCTAATGTTTTACCACTTATACATTTAGCGGCGGTTTAAACCGCCACTAAATGTAATCGGAAATACACTTAGCGGTGGTTAAAACCGCCACAAAATCACGCCGAAATTAGCGACAGTTTTAACCTCTGCTAAGCAGGCGCATGACACGCCTGAATTTTGCAGTGATTATAGCCACCGCTAATTAAACAGCCCGTAAAACCGCCGCTAAATTTACCAAAAACCGCCGTAAAATGAGGTACTACGATGCTTTTCTTTGACCACTGCAAAATGCATAAAACCGCCGCTAATAGATTATCGACACCCAGTTTAGCAGCGTTTTCTGTAAACTGCCTCCAAACCATATAGCGGCGGTTTAAACCACCGCTAATAGGCGGTTTTCTTGTAGTGTAAATCTATGGGCTGCCAATGGAGTGAGGTGGTTTGTTCTATCCATTGTAGACTACTACATCACATTTATAATAAGAATTATTTTGGATTTAATGAATTGTTATTATGTTCCTAGTGTTACTAATAACATCATCTATATTTATTATTTAGAAATGGATGGATTTATTTTCATTTTTTGAAATATTAGTTGATACTTTTATAAAGAAGGAATATATTATGGTATGACAAAGTTGAATAATTTTCTTTATGTATTAAATTACCAAAACTAATTATTTTCAATTAATAAAAAAATTCACTTGACTCATTTTACACCTAGTTATGGAATCAATTTCTTGGTCATGTGAATGAGAAATATTAGATGAATCTATATCATGATGGTTACATAGACTATTAGGAGCTTAAACCACTTTTCATTCCTATTTCCTAGGAAAGGTAACAAAACTAATATTTAGTGGTTAAGAGGAAAGGGCCATAAAAATTAAAAAAATTGCATACATTGATATGTATAGACCTTTTCAAGTAGGATCTAGAGTTTGGTTATAATGCTTTATGACTTTTATCGATGACTTGAGTAGGTATGTTACGTCTACTTGAGGAGGTATAAGTCTGAATCCTTTGATAAGTTCTAGGAGGTAAAGAATGAACTTGAGAATAATCATGGTAAGAAGATACATAAACATAGATTGGATAGATGTGGTGAATATATTAACCAAGATATTATCCAATTTCTACAAAAAAAATGGATTTAATCTCAACTCCATCCTCCTTATATTCCATAATGGAATGGTGTTAGTGAAATGTGGAACCGTAACTTTCTAAACACGGTAAGGTCGATGATTTTTTTTAAAGATGATTCCTTGGACCAAAACGACCAAGGAATAAATTATTATAAAAAAGTTTACAGAATTCTGAAATACGGGATCATATTAAAATCTATTTCATGAAAAGGAAGTAAAACAGTAGGAAGGTATTCAAACCAGGTAATTCCTTGATTTAAACCCATGTTTGTTAGTCCATTTGACACCATGTTTGCTTCTTGATAAAAATGTGTGATGATATAGTTTAGATCGATAAGCGAACAGATGCAGTCTGTCCAACGGGTAGTAATTGGTCATGCAAGATGTATTATTCCATTCCAAATTTCCTGTACGATGGTAAACTAAGTACCAACTAAAGAGTAAAATAGTATTCCCTTTGAGATGTAGAGTGAAAATAAACCTATTTTTTCATATGTTAATGCATGGGTGTGTGAAGTGTTTTTTAAGGCTATCAAATGAATCAAACTAAAATCCCATGGACTAAAGTATATATTTATAGGGTACCCCGAGGAAATTATGGGATTCTACTTATATGATCCCTAAAATAAAAATGGTAAAGTTGTTGGGAATTATAAGTCCTTTAGAGGTAACACATCTTAAATATGGATAGTGAGAGAAAATCAAAATCCAGGAAGTTGATGCTCAAGATACACAAGAGTTGGTACTGAAAATAAATCCATAGGTCATTGTGAAAGATGTAGTTCCTGAAACACAAGTACTACATAGGAGCAATAGAGAGGTAATAGAGCCATAAAAATATGGTTTTCTAGTCATAGAATATGGTGACTCATTATTGGTAGAAAATAATAACCCATTGTCCAATAAAGAGGCAGTATAGAGATTAGAAGTTGGAAAATGGAAAGAACCCATGAATTCTAAGATAGATTCCATGTACCAAAACCATGTCTTGGTTTTGGTTGATCCATTAGATATAAATCATGTTAGGTTAATATGGGTATTTAAGAGAATTATGGACATGGAAGGTCAGGTTGGTACCTATAAATTGTGTCCCATGGATAAGGGGTTTAAAAAATTTCATGGAATAGAATATGATGAAATATTTTCCATAGGAACAATGCTTAATCTATCTAAATTCCACTTTCCATAGAATCTTTCCATGACTATGATATTTGGATGATGGATGTAAAAAATGATTTCCTTAATGGGAAAATTCAAGAATATGTGTCTATTACACAACCATGAGGTTTTTTTACACTATAAAATGCTAAAAATGAATTAAATATGTAGAGATCTATATATGTATTAAAGTAATAATACTGTAAATGAAACATTTGGTTAAAAAAATCTATAAAATATTTTGGTTTTTGTAAAAATAAATGTGAGTAATGTGTTTAAAAGTGGTTTTGTGAGAGTGTAGAAATTTACAAAGTAGTATATTTTGATAACATATTACTAATTTTAAATGATATACCATACATAAAAGAGGTTAAGGAATGGTTGATAAAGTGTTTCTCTATGAAGGAATTAGGTGAATACTCATACATTCTAAGGATCAATATCATGACTGATAGATCAAAGAGGATTCTAAGACTAACTAAAATAATATACTTCGACCAAATACTAAAGAGGTTCATCATATAAGAATATAATAAGGTATTATTTCTAGTGTCATAAGATCTATATATCTTTCCAAGAAGTTTTTCCTCAAATATAGTATGAAATAGAGAGAATGAGTGAGGTCCCATATGCTTCTATGAAATAATCTATCATGTATGAAAAGTTATGTATGAGGCTTTATGTTTCTTATACTTTGATAATGGTAAGAATATATCAAGATTATCTAGGTGAATAAAATTAGAAAACTATTTAAAAAATCCTTAAGTATATCATCTTAACTAAGGATAGGCTCTTGGTATATGTAAATGATGAATATTTTTTCATCATAGGATGAAAAAATTATATCTTTTAGACGGATCATAATGATATTAAGCCACTATGAATATTTTTCTTTAGTATCAATAGAGGTGTCATGAGGTAGAATAGATTAAAGTATCCATTTTTTGTCGATTCTATAGTAGTGTCAGAGTATATTTTGGATTCTAATGAAGATAAGGAAGTGATTTGTATTCAAAAATTTATTCAAGAGATTGATTTCATTCCTATAAATCAAGACCCTATTACAATATATCACGATAAGACTATAGTGGTGTCCCTCCCCAAAGAGTTGTTGAATCAACGAACAAATAATATATTTAGTAAATTTCATCTATTGATAGAATTTTATCAATGAGGTGATGTTTTAGTGTGTAGAGTTTCCATTCATGAAAATGTGTAGAACCCCTTAATGAAGGTTATATCTCAGTAGAGGCATGGTTATCATGTGAGAGCTAGTGGACTGAAGGTTGTTAACAGTGGGCTCTAATGAAAGTGGAAGTATGTTGGATTTGGTCCTCTATAAACAACTTATAATTAATTGATGATTACATATATATATTTTCTTTAATGTTAATAAAGTTTCTTATCACATCATTATTTTTCTGCTATAAGGCATTGTATTAGATTGTGTATTAAGAATATTTATCACACTAAAAGGCCATAGAATCTCCCTACTATAATGAGAACCCGGTGGTTATATAAAGGTGTTCCTCAATATATATATATATATATATATATCCTAGTGATTTTATTTTATAGGACTCAAATGGTACAATTTATCAGGTGTGGAGACTCATAGGACATTGTGATACTCTCACATAGTGTGCACCCTTGGTAATTTCCAGAGAAATATATTATGGGAATGATACCCGCTGATAGAAAAACCATCTTTATATGTGTTTGTTTCCCTAAAAACATGTGTTCTAGTTAGGAATCAATACTTCCATATGGTTTACATTGAATTTATTTGTGGAACTAGAAATTCCAAATGATTATGTATCCAAAGGGACTTGCTTTCCAAAGGCAGCCGTTCATTAGGTTTGTTGACCTACGATAATTAAGAACTCACATTGGTCGAGAGGATTGTAGGTCAGGCTCATCACACACTTTTTGGGGGAATTATTACCTACTTTTGGAATCTCTTATAGATTTAAGATATTCTCATGAATCCTTATTAATTTACCAAGCATAATTTAAGTTTCCCTTGAAATTTGCAATCCATTATTAGCATATTTGGAATTAAAATCATATGTATGTATTCAAGGTTCTTAATTAATAAAGATAACCATATGTATTAAAGGTTCTCCATCAATGGTATCCTCTCATATAGTACATATATATTCTTTATCCATTGTTACGATGATGCTGGTTTTTAAGCCACTTAGTGGGGAACTCTATAATTTATGGTCATCCAGGTAGAAAAAAGTTGTTTTGATGTTGGGATAATACCCATAAATGGGCTACCTATGTATCCTCGTGAAAGGAATCAGAACCATTGTAGTTTTTTTCCACTAAATGGTACACATCATACCTTTTAAGATCATGTGATAAGGACTTAACCGTATATTTTAATGACATGTGATAAGGACATATAGGCGGAAGGTTCCTAGTCAAAGCTTGGTGTGGGACTTATAAATAAGTATCCCAAGGAACCGAGAAAATATATGAGTTTCCATGTTGGATTAGACCTTGTTGGGAATGTTTCCCAAGATGAACAGGGTTGATTTTGGAGTGTTGGGTTTGAACCTTAGGGTGTATTCTTATATATCCCACTTGTATGGGAACCAATGCCCATATAGTTTGGTAAGTCTCTCATGTGAGTATGTAACTTTGAGATAAATAGGTCAGGTCTTGCTTCTAAAGAGGATTCCCTTGTAACTGGGTCCATGAGAGAATTTTTAACTCATGGAGATTCAAGGGGGACTTAATTTGGGGCCTATTCTGAAGGAAGATTCCCAAATTAAGATAATTAGAGTTAGAATTATGAGGAAGATGTACCTTAAGCTCAGGCCCTAGGTAAAGGCTACCTACGTATCCCAATTATGGTGGGAATCAGAGTTCTCATTATTCAATAAGTGAGGTGTATTGTGTGGGTGTTTGATCATCACAAATATATAACCCCACATGAGTCATGCTCAGTGTGAGAAATAAGAGGATTTTAATGATTCAATAAACCACACGCTTTCTACTCTGCTAATGGAAGAGGTTGGGCCTATGGAGAAAAAATACAAGAAGATGGTGGATGAGGGAGTAGAGCAATGAACCTTTCAATGTGAAATGAAAGTTAAGTTCATTAGTTTCGGCCCAAAAGTATGGGAGATTACTCTAAGAGGGATTCCCTGGAATTGGTCTCGTAGTTGAAGGAGGATATCATTCCCTATTTCAAAATGAAATTCAAGTGTGACCATACTTTCCCTACTAGGGACCAGAGGTTTTGAGTTTTAGAGATGAGAAGGAGAGGATAGAGTTATATCCCCAAAATCCATGATTGGTAACTTCCCAACACTATCTATAGGATAAGGGTTCATGTGAATGTAGATATACAGACCTAAAGACAGCCCAAGGATCCTGACTCCCTTATAATACAAATATGGGAAACCTATGACTGTATAAATACAAACCCAAATGGGAGACATACTGATGTGTCTTTACCAAAGATTTGATAAGTCAAATGGTTTTGGTGGGGGATTTAACTTATTCCCTTTTAGATAAGGTATCCAAGGAAGGAGATACCCTGACCTGAATGGATTTGAACAGGGTTTTCAGGGTGATATGTGTAGGTCTTGGGTGAAACTATGCAGTGTAGATCTACTGCATAGGTGTGTCGCATAAGAGTATCGCGTAGGTGTGTCATGTAGGTCCTAGTAATAACTGAAAAATGATTAAAATAGGGAAATTAAGCTTATTAAATCTTGAAAAATGACTATTGGGAAGACAAAACTTGGGTGATATTTAAATCTAATCACCCTGGATCTCCTTTGGTGTCTTTGGAAGATCCCCACGTAGGTCCTTAGGGAATAGGCCTTGTGTAGGTAGCTTCTTCATTATAGAATAAGGGTCCTTAATCACATGTTTTGTATTTCAAACTCTGAAAGGACTTCAATCTTTCTTATCCCATATAAATTCTCTCTTCTATCATGTTTTAGAGAGATACCTGAGAAAATTAGGGGGACTTGGGCAAAGGAGCTATGCAATAGAAGCTTCGGAGGTTCTTCCAAATTTTTTAGTTTTCAAATGGTGATCCCAAGGGACTTATTTATATGAAAGGAGGGGACCTGGTCAAATGGCGTTTAGCCATATAGGTCTTCGTTGTAGCTCCATAGAGTATATCTTACGCATAGGGGTTCAAAAAATTATATTTCCATGTAGACCTACGTAGTAGGACCTCAGTGTATGTCCTCAGCATAGGGGGTTGCGCATTGGGCTACACAGGTAGGACTTGCACTAGCCTCTTGATGTGTAGGTGTTTCTCATAGGTCCCTTTAACTATATTTACTTAACTCCTTTAACTTTATTTGATAATTTAAAATATCTAAAGTGATTCTTCATAATCGTTTTTCCTTCCTAAGGAGTGTCAAAAAAATCCCCACCTCAGGATTGGATCTGCTTGGAAATTGTCTCTAGTCCTAAGGAAATATTATGGGGAAAAGATTGTGGAAAAGTAATTTTGGACCACACAGGTCTGCTACATATCTATGTTGCATAGGTCAATGGTGTAGGTTGGTGGCGTAGGCCAGCAGTGTCTATAAATACCCTTATTCCTTTTTCATTTTCTTCACCCACATTATTATATTTTTTTTCTCTTGTTGCATAGCGTGTTTGTTCATCTCTCTCACATTGTGATCTCATGTAGGTCCTTTTAAAATTTCTTGAGGTAAAACCATTTGATTGAGAATTCTAATCAGATTCACTTAATCGAAGGAGCTACACAAAAGGACTTTGTCGAAGGACCTATTCTAGGTACCTTGTCGAAGGTACTATGCGGGTGACCTCATCAATGGATCTGCACAGAGATTTTCCTTTTACAAATTCTTGAATTCCTTCAAATTAAAATTTGAACTTTCTTAATTCAATATTACAATTTAATGAGGAAAATTTGGTAATTCTCTTTAATTAATTGGCTCACTTGATGACTTAAACTAAGGAAGATAAAGTTCTCCAAACTGAAATGATGAAAATAATTAGACCAGACTATTACGATGTTGTTGAGAGTACCCTCCCTAAGTTGGTGAAAGTCTTGATTCTATACCAACATGAATATCCATGAAGCCATTATTTACCTTTGTACAGTCATGGTCTTTTTTAAGATTCCCACATTCTGGATTATAATAAATATTTTCCAAAGACTTTGTTTGTTCAACACATCAATTGTCATTGTATGAATATTACTATGAAGGGTGTGACTATTCATGATGGAACAGGCCCTATTGGATGCATCCTACACCATAGTGGTTTTACTCCTGATATTAAGGATCATTTTCAAGATCCAATTTCGCATTGCTATGATTCAACCTTTCATGCTTCAATAACATATTAGTCTAACATATTAAAAGAAGATTAGGACTTTCATTCTGGAGGTGGAGTCAAACCTGAATAGATGTGGGTGTTTTTGGTACATTGGAATTGTGCAGAATTTAGGAAAGAACTAATGTATGTTCACATTTATGAAGCTATTTGGAAAGGAAAAACTTATGTTTACAAAAAATGAATTCATTTTTGAATTAATGAGCCGATGGAGTCCGCAAACTAATTCTTTCCACTTGACACACAATGAGGTTGGAATAAGACTATGGGATATCTACAAAATATTTGGGGCTCCCATTATTGGGGAGATGTATGATGAATTCATTACACCAATAACAACATGGGGTGATTCTAAAAGGATTCCACCATTGGCTCGTTAATTATTCAAAATAGTAAAGAAATTTCTGAAATAAAAGAAGGATTTTCACACTAGGGCTGATATTCATGAAAGAGTGTGGATAGAAGATTTTTTATAACCAATGAAATACAAGGGTCATAATTGAAGATGTCCTGCCATTTTCCTAACTACGGATAATTGGGGTGATTCATGAATGTACTGACCCACATTTGAGAAAGGTGACTAAAATCATTGGTGTTATAAGGTTAATTCTGGGATTAATGAAAAGGTACGCTTATCCAAATTCCTTGCCATGTGGATAAGAATTTATTCTCTTCCGGTCCATGAGTTCGATGGTGGTGTAAGACTATGGACTTTTGTTATTGCAGCCAATTTGGTAGAGGGGAAATATATTGTGTTGGATACCCCCTGTATTAGCAAGAATCAATCACATCCTATTGAATTTATACAATGGGAAGGCTCCATTTAGACTTACAGGACCATTTCATGTATTATGGGCCTGGATTGCAGTACACCTTTGTTCATATTCAGTTTTGAATTTGGTTAGAGTTCCTAATGGTCTATTTACTCTATTTTTGTAGAAAGTTTTTGGGATTCTTCCTTTAAACTCGAATCTTGATGAAGTTTTGAGAGAAATGAATGCATCGGTATAATTTATCTTCTTTCCTTTTGGTAACCCACCAACTGGAATATTTTTTGATGATGGTATGGAAGAAAATTACGAGTTGAGGGATAATATATTAGTATTCCGAGATAGCATAATATCAACTAGGATTGATTGTGAAATCAACTATGAGTCTTGTGTCCCATATAGGTTTTCTCTCCAGTTCAAATATCTTCAAAAATTGATCACTTTTCCTCCCACATATATTAAGCATGGAAATTGTAACGTCTCGACCTAGCTTACCACTAAATTGATAGTCGGAATAGTTGGCCACATGGAATCAAGAGCATTTCCCCAAATGCTAGAGGCTACCGACTAGTAGTGAGGTCCTTGGGTGTAATAATGGGGAAATTGTTCCCTCATTGGCAGGGTATAACACAGAGGAATACAAAACAATATAGTAGTGGAAGTAGTAAACAGTATGAGAATGAAAAAAAATAACAGAAGTCTGATAGATAAATATCCAAGTCTCAAACCATACAAATGATAATGCAGCATGTTATATGTTCTAAGAATGCATCCAAAAAAGGATACACTTCAATCACATACAAATAAAATACATGTTCAGAAATAGAAATAAAACTCAGAAGCATCGCAAGCCTCGGTTTGGTCTCATGATCTCCTTCTCCTAAGAAGCAATCAAGTACCTGTATAAGGGTGATTTCCCTTGTCTACACCTGCAATCATATAATCTATTTGGGCCCAAAAATAGGACCCAAACAGGGTGTTAAACTAATCCTAGTAGGCAACCACCAAAGATCTGTGTCTAACAGTTAGTGAATATATGCAATAGTAGTAAAGAAAATAGTAACTAGTAAGTACTCAAGTAAACTATCCATTTATTCTATTTATGTTCTTTAAAAATTCAGTTTCATTTAGGTGTAACTATCTCAAGATTTGGCCTGAGCCTACCAATCCACCATATAGGAGTAAACACATCAGATGTCTCAGAAGATCATCTAGATAAAAAGTGAAGACTAAATACAAGCTAGTTATTTGGCTTGAAAGAAACATCATAAGTCATTCCATTTCATTTAACAAGTTCTATGAACTAAGGTCTCGAAGTCTGGCCTAGGCCCATCGACCCCCCGTAACAAAGAAACTATTAACTTGTGACATAACCATTTCACATTTAATCATATCAGCATTTTAGCATTTAATCATTTTTTTAGTTTCCAATAGAGCCCATCCTAAGTATCCCTCGATGGGTCAAGGATTTGATCAGCATTTACAAAGAGGACTTGGTAATCCCAAACACCAAACTGTGGCTCGCTCATGTCCCTAAAGTAATTAACCTCTTGAGTCTATCCATTGACTTTTAACAGAGACAATGGTTCACCCAAGGTGAGAATGGTGTAATTAGTCACATGAGACCAACCTTGTCTTTTAAATGAAACTATGACTCGCCCATGTCTAATTACCTCTTTTAATCATTTATCATTTCATTTCAAAAACAAAACATGTGAATTAAACTATCACATGGCTTTAAACATAATAACTCATGTGGGAAATCACATAGTAGCAAACACATGAAAATTAAACTATTTCATGGTTTTAATCATAATAACTCATGTAGGAATTTCATATATCAATATATCATTCTAATCAACCCCAAAAAGGAAAATCATTCACATGCCTCAAAGAAATTTTTTCCAAATGGCTAACCACAGGAAATGCACCCATGGCGTGTCCCTAAATCAATCAATCAGCAATCACATGCTTCAATTTCATATAATCAAAACCTAAACATCATTCAGCATCAACAGGTTTCAATTTTAGAGAAAAACAATACCAAAAAATGGTCTCATACCATTTTGGGAGATATAATCAACTTGATATTTAATGAAAGGCACAAGACCCACTACCTCGATGTCGTACAAGTAATATAAACTGACTCCAACCCTTGAATCGGCCTAGAATGGCGTTGATCTAAGAAAAGAGGTAAATCAGTCAACCTTGAATAACTTTCTCAAGAACATAAAACATCAAGAACGAATCAAGGAGAAGAAATATCTTACTGAGAGGAATCCAATGAGACCGACAACACATGAATCGGGTTCCGAACAACAAAACGAGAGAAGGAAATGTTCTCGTGGATCCTTCTTCTTCACCTAGCAGCTCTTCTATTCAGAAGAAGAGAAAACGAGGATACTTCCCATTTTAAGCTGAAATTTAGTAGTACACGGCATGTAAGTTAGTATACACTACATGTATATCTTTTTACCATTCATAAATTCACTGAATTTACATGTCTTACACCGACCATGCCGACATGACTATATGGTGTATGCTAGGAAGTACATGGCGTGTAGTGGATTTTTATTCTCTCCCTGGCCAATGAAAGCACACACACCATGAATCCCTATCCTACACGGCATTTACATAGGATTATAAGGCGTGTTCTACTAAAAACATTACATTTTTTCAGTTTTTCCTTGTTTTATCAAAAACAACTCTAAGGAAAATAAAAAGAAGAAACCCATACCTCATAAGAAGAATCGGTTTCTTACAAACTTTCCCCCTTAAATAAATTCATCCCCAAATTTTCCTTCCAAGGGTGGTGAAGGAATATCTAAGAATAACTCCGGCCAATGAGCATGTATGTCGGCATCCCTCTCCCAAGTATCGTTATGTACTCGTTCGTGCTGCCATAGCACCCATACAAGAGGAACCGACTAGCCTTGGAGATCCTCTGTGCTCCTATCAACTATACGAATCGGATGATCCTCAAAGGATGCATCAACTAAAAGCTCAACCTCCTGGGGCTGAAAAAAGAAAAATGGTTCTGAGTGATAGTGGCATAGCTGAGATATGTGGAAGACGTAGTGCATGGATCAGTACCTCTGAGGAAACTGTAAATAATAGGAAAATGACCCAAATCATTCAAGAATCTCAAATGGTCTGACATATTATAGTGAAAGATTACCCTGTCTCATGATCCTCTTGTGTCCCAATCTCAGTGCGACACGTAATAAAACTTGATCCCCAACCTCAAAATACAAGGGTCATCTACGGAGATCAGCATAAGATTTCTAACGAAACTATGAAGTATCCATCCGTCTTTGAATCAATTGAACCTACTCAGTAGTCTCCTAGATAAGAATAGGTCTTAGCATAGCTGCCTCTCCTGCCTCCAGCTAACACAGGGGTGATCGGAATGGTCTACCGTACAAATCCTCATATGGCACCATCTAAATAGTTTCCTGGAAGCTATTATTATAGGCGAACTCAACCAAGGGGATATGCTTCTCCCAAGAACCCTGAAAATCCAAGACGCATACCCGCAACATGTCCTCTAGAACCTGAATCATGTGCTCTGACTGGCCATCTATATGGGGGTGGTAAGTTATGCTCAGAATCACCAGTGTACCCAGATTCCTCTGAAAACACTTCCATAAATTATATGTAAAGTGGGAATCTCTATCTGAAATGATAGAATTAGGAACCCCATTAATTCGTACCACCTCTTGAATATAAAACTTTCTTAGCTCATCTACACCAAAGGTATCCTTGATTAGTAAAAAGTGAGTGACCTTTGTAAGCTTGTAAACTAAAACCCACACAGTATCATTACCTCTAGGAGACCTTGGTAACCCCGTCATGAAATCCATCGTGAAATCATATCATTTTCACTCTGTAATGGATAGTTTATGTAAAAGTCATGTTGTTCACTAATTTTCTTCCTTCACCTTCTGATAGGTGGTACACCTCATAACAAAACCAGCTACTTCTCACTTCATTCTCGGCCACCAGTACTGATGGTGCATGTCACGGTACATCTTAGTGACTTTAGGATGCACTACCTAAGCTGAAGCATGAAACTCCCACATCAGCTCCTCATGTATATCCCCTGGAACCCACACACGTCCATGGACATGAAAAACTTCATCCTTGCCTATCATTCATCCAGGATTAGGGTCCTCACCTAACACACTCTCTCATAAAACTAGGTCCTCAGAATCTAATAGCTTCCTCATCCTCACTCTATCTAGTAGGGAAGAGGTAACAACCAAAGATAAAAGATAAGTTTTCCCTCACTGTTGTGCACCTCTAAATTCAACTTAGAGAACAAATCCATAAGTTTCCACTCACCACTAGCCTCCTGCACTTCCTATATCTGAGTCCTCCTACTCAATGCATCGGCTACTACATTACCTTTGTTAGGTATATAGGAAAGATCAAAGTCAAACAACTGATGGTATTCCACCCAATGTCACTATCGCATATTCAAATCATGCTGAGTGAAGATGTATTTGAAACTTTTGTGGTCGTGTACACTACAAAACGCTCTCCCAATAAATAATGTCTCTAGTAATGAAAATAATGAACACTTGCAGCCAACTCGAGATCATGTGTCAGGTAATTTCTCTCATGTGGCCTCAACTGTTAAGACCCGTACAAAACTAATCTATCTCCATGCATAATCACTACTCCCAACCCAATACTTGATGAATCATATTACATAGTGAAGCTCTTGCTTGGATCTAGAAATATCAGTATCATTGCTAAAATAAAACATCCCTTCAACTCCTGGAAGGCTATGTCATAAGAATTTGACCATTCAAAATTCACACCCTACTTAGTCAAGCCTTTCATTGGAACTGCTAAGCATGAGCAGTCCTGTATAAAATTCATGTAGTATTCAGCTATCCCCAACAAACTCTACACCTCAAAAACATTCTTGGGTTTCTCTCAGGTAACTACTGCTCTCACCTTCTCTGGGTCCACTGATACTCTATTATTTGAGATTATGTGACCCAGGAAGTGAATTTGATCCATCTAGATGTGTCATTTTGTGATCTTAGCATATAACGGATTCTATCTCAATGTATTCAAAATGATAAAAAGGGGTTTGGCATGGTCATGTTGATAGTGATAATACACCAAGTTATTATCCAAGAAAATGACCATAAAGGAATATAGGTAAGGATGGAAAACTCGGTTCATCAATCCCATAAAGACTGCTGGCATGTTTGTGAGACCAAATGGAATAACCAAGTACTCATAGAGACTGTACCTACTATGAAAGGTTATACGAGGTATGTATGTAGGTCGAACACGTACCTGGTGATACCCTGACGTCAAGTCAATCTTTGAGAACACTTGAGCTCCTCGAAGATGATCAAACAGGCCATCAATCCCTGGTAAATGATATTGGTTCTTAACCGTCAACTGGTTCAGTTTCCAATGGTCCACACATAACCTAAGGGTACCATCCTCTTTTTTTGCAAAAAGGACCTGTGAACCGGAAGGAGAAGTACTGAGTCGGATAAAACCCTTATCTTCCATATCTTTCAACTACCTCTTGAGCACTTGTAACTCTGTTATAGCCATCCTATAAGGAGTAATGGATACCGGTGCAGCTCTTGGCACTAGCTCGATAGTGAACTCCACATATCTAACCGGAGGTAAGCCTGAGAAGTCATCTGGTAAAACGTACCTTAAACAATCAACCACTAAAGGAAAATATGTCAGACATGTTCCCTAATCATCCAGATATAAACTCACAATCTGGGTTGTCATCCCGCCCAACCCACGATGCTCGGGTCCAGCCCAGCTTTTCTGGACATCCCATTCACCCTTGTATAGAAAATACCTGCCATATGGAGATGTAAAACTCACCCTACAGTGATAGAATTCAAAAAATTACTAATAGGATACCAGCCAATCCATTCTGAGGATGACATCAAACCCTGTCATTTCTAATATGTAGAGATACCAAAAGAAGTGACATCCACCAATCTCAAGGGGGGACTCCTTTCACTGATTCACAACTTCCATTATAATCTCTAACGGAGTTTCTAGCATCATAAAGCCCTCAAAATTATAAAAACAAAGCCCAAGGATCTCCACAATGGGAACAGATATAAAACTATGAGAAAATACAATATAAAAAGTGTAGAAGATAAAATAGAGGCAAATAGAATGGTACCTCTGGCTGTAGAAGGTCTGGGATCCTACTCATGTTGGGTATGTTGCACTGCATATGTCTGACCTGTACCGTGGCCTTTTCACACAACCTGGCTACCTTGAGCTGACCCGCCCTACTGTCACTGAGATCCTGGGGTCTGGATACCATGGCCACACCCACCGCTTTGGCCTCCATTCCCCAACATATTCTAGTTTCTAGACTGGTGTGAATCTACTGACCCTGCTCCTACACTTGGATTTTGTACATAACCTCTCTCACTAGCCACTGGTGGAAACATCCTACATAATCATTATAGATGGTCTATCTTTCCACAAGCTTGACACTCAACTGGGTCCTTTGGACACTGCATTTTGGTATGCCAAACTCTTCCACACTAATAGCACCTCACCTAGACACTAGAAGATACATCCTAACGACTCATGTTTCCATGAGAAAACTCCATACGACACTTCTTGCTTCCATTTGAGACAGTACCCGATCTCGGTGCCAAACTACCCTAGATCGCACCCCCAGATTCTCATGGGTTGCGCTTGGTAATAAGTGCCTAATTAAAAATGGAATGTACCGAAGGCAACCTAAAAATGTTAACCTGAGATCATATGTCGTATCAAAGACCATCCTCAAAACACCTAACTCTCAACTCCTAGTCACCCATCAAAACCGGTGAGAATCACTGAATCTATATAAAGCAGGCAGAATAGTCCATCATGGACATAGTACCCTGCTCGAGATTCATGAACTTATGGGCTCTATCATCCCTGAGGGTCTCTGGAAAGAAGTATTCATATAAGACAATCTAGATGTCTCCCCATGCCATGTCCTGATGGCACTCTGTCTATGCGATGACATCTCACCACCTCTTGGAAGAATCATATAGCATATTAGTGGCGAGTTTGAACCTCCTCTCATGTGGCATCTCAAGATGCTCAAAGATAGTTAGCACAAATTTCATCCATGATTCTACAATCTGTGGTCTACCATCCCTTGAAAAGGTAGGAAGATTCTTCTGTTGGAATATACGCGTCAGCTCTGCCATAGATGTAGCAACCTACAGTGCTCCCTAGAAGGCCTGCATGAACCTCACAAAACATTCTCGGAACTTTTCGTCTGTACCCATGTCTGGTATAATGGATGTTGCCACATTTGGCACAACTAGAGGTTCCATTGGTATCTCATGGCCTACCACCTCCGGTGTATACTCACCGCCACTCTCCTGGAACATTATTCAAGGTTTGCATGGAGGCATTTCTTTGTAAAGTCCAACACACACACCTTAGCGCAATTTTTTAAAGAAGATAAGACTTCCTCTCAAAAGTGAAAAATGGGACAGAGAAGGAAAATCACTCAAGGTTTTCAAATAGGAGTGCATGGCGTGTATGACTCCTTACATGCCGTGTTCTACTAGGCCTCTACATGGGTGTATAATTCTTCCCAACATGGTTGTGTAACACCCCATGTACATGGTGTGTTCTAAAAGAGACATGGTGTGTACTTGGATTTCCCTTACTGCTCAGATACTTCTACACAGCTAGAACAACACGGTTCTGTCAATGTAGGACTACATGGCGTTTTCACCCTACACACGACATGTACATCCAAAAAAAATCATCCACCTGTGTCGTTAGTCACATGGTTGGATACACGATCTAATTCTACACGGAATATACTCAAAGTACACGGAATGTCCTACTCAAATCTAAAAAACCCATGTTCCATCCTCACACGGAAGGTTACATGGTCAAGGACTACACAAAGTGTATATATGGTACACAACATGTTCTTCTAAAAACTTTTAACACATTCTTCCCTAAATATAAAGAACACACAGCGTGTTAGGTTAGACTACATGCTGTGTATACTGAGTTTTTTAGGATAGAAACTCCTAATTACCCAGAAAAACCCCTATTCTATAGAAAAACCAACTAGTGGAATGCCAAATTTCGATATGTAGGGAGCCATACTCCCCAAGAATCAAAGTTTGGAATCCAAAAAGAACATATCATAATACAATTATTAATAAAGACTAAATCATGATCTGCCAAATTCTGTTCCAAGAGTGACTATACACCTCATGAACCAAAGTTTGGAATCCATTCCACCCAAACCATAGCACTTACTAATACACCTATCACAAAAAAAGGTATATCTATCACATCATCTATCACAATAGCATGCAATAACTAATGAATCCTAGATGGAAAGGAATAATGCATGTCATATGATTCTAAAAAGTGCCTATATGATGCATGAGATTGAATACCCACATCTCATCAAGTTTCAACTAAAATAGAACCCACAATTTCATTAATAGTAATAGAATAAATCAAGTGTTTCACCCAATTGTTAAATTGAATCAATTGTAATAGCTGAAAATCTAAATATCACAAGTCATTTCGAGGAAATTTTCCTTTTCCCTGTATGTGGGGTTGCTACTCCAAGGCACAACTAATTACCAAATACCAATTCCTTTTTATCACTATCTATAAGCTCTAAACAGTAAAACAAAGAAGAAAAAAACCCTATGATACCACTTTGTAACATCCCGACTTAGCTTACCACTAAATCGATAGCCGGACCAGTTGGCCACATGGCCTCAAGCACATTTCCCCAAATTCCATAGGCTGCTGACTAGAAGCAAGGGCCTTGGGTGTCATAGTGGAAAAATTGTGCCCTCATTGGAAGAGTTTAACACAGTAGAATACAAAACAATACAGTAGTGGAAGCAGTAAACAGTATCCAACTAAAACAAAATAGTGGAAGTATGATAGATAAATATACAAGTCTCAAACCATAAAAATGATAATTAAGCATGTTATATGTTCTAAGAAATCATACAAAATAGGATACACTACAATCATATAAAGATACAATACAAGTGCAGAAACAGAAATAAAACTTAGAAGCATCGCAAGCCTCAGCTTGGTCTCATACTCTCCTGCTCCAAAGAAAAAATCAAGTACTAGTATAAGGGAGTTTTCCCTTGTCTACACCTACAATAATATAATCTATTTGGGCCCAAAAACATCACCCAAAAAGGGTGTTAGACTAATCCTAGTAGGTAATCACCAATAATCTGTTCCTAACATTCAGTAAATATATGCAATAGTAGTAAATAAAATAGTAACTAGGATATACTCAAGTAAACTATCCATTTATTCTATTTATGTTCTTTAGAAATTCAGTTTCATTTAGGTTAAACTATCTTGAGATTTGGCCTGAGCTTTTTAATCCCCCGTATAGAAGTAAACACAGCAGATGTCTCATAAGATCGTCTAGATAAAAATTGAAGATTGAATCCAAGCTTGTGATTTGTCTTGGAAGACGCATCATTAGTAATTCCATTTAATATAAAAGGTTTTGTGAACTAAGGTCTCGAAGTCCAGCCTAGGCCCGTTGACCTCCCGTACTAAAGTAACCGTCAACTCGTGACATAACCATTTCGCATTTAAGCATATCAGCATTTCAACATTTAATCATTTGTTCAGTTTCCAATAGTGCCCATCCTAAGTATCCCTCAATGGACCAATCATTCACTCGGCATTTACAAAGAAGACTCAGTAAGCCTGACCACCAAACTGTGGCTCTCTTACATCACTTAAGTAATTAACCTCTTAAGTCCATATATTGCCTTTTAACTGAGACAATGGTTCACCCAAGGTAAGAAAGGTGTAATTAGTCACATGATCCTAACCTTTTCTTTTAATCGAGACTACGGATCACCCATGTCTAATTACCTCTTTTAATCATTTATAATTTCATTTCAAAAAAAACATGTGAATTAATCTATCACATGGCTTTAAACTATCAAATGGATTTAAACATAACAACTCACATGGGAAAATCACATAGCAGCAAACATGTGAAAATTAAAATATTGCATGGTTTTAATCATAAAAACTCCTATGGGAATTTCATATATCAATATATCATTATAATAAACCCCAAAAAGGGAAATCATTCACACACCTCAAAGGCGTTCTTTCCAAATTTCTAACCATGAAAAACACACCCATGGGGTTTCCCTAAATCAATCAATTAGCAATAACATGCTTCAATTTCATATAATCAAAACCTAAACATCATTCGGAATCAACGTGTTTCAATTATAGTGCAAAACAATACCCAAAAATGGTCTCATACCATTTTGGAACATATAATCAACTCGACATTTAACGAAAGGTATGAGACCACCTACCTCAATGTCATATGGGTGACATAAACTGACGTCGACCCTTGAATCAACCTAGAACGGTGTAGATCTAAGAAAATTGGTAAATCATTCAACCTTGAATAACATTATCAAGAACAAAGAACATCAATAGCGGCTCAAGGAGAATAAATATCTTACCGAGAGGAATCCAATGAGATTGACGACACTTGAATTGGGTTCTGGGTGATGAAACGGGGGAAGGAAATGTCCTCATGGCTCGTTCTTCTTCACCCGATGGATCTTCTGTCCATACAAAGAGAAAATGAGGCTACTTCCCATTTTAAGACAAAATTTAGTAGTACACTGTGTGTAAGTTAGTATACATGGCATGTATATCATTTTACTGTTCATAAATTCACCGAATTACTTTACACATCCTGCACCGACCTTGTAGACATGACTACACTCCGTGTACTAGGAAGTAAACGGTGTGTAGTGGAATTTTATTCTCTCCCTAGCCAATGAAAGCACACACACTGTGTATCCTCATCCTATACAGTGTGTACATAGGATTACACAGCATGTTATACTAAAAACATAACATTTTTTTAGTTTTTCCTTATTTTCTCAAAAACAACTCAAAGGAAAAGAAAAATAAGAAACCCATACCTCATAAAAAGAATCAGTTTCTTACAAGAATCACCCAATGGTAGCCCGATAATTATGGATTCTGATGGATTTATAGATTTCCAAAATGTAAATTATGTTACCTTCATCAGATGAATAAATTGGATTAGAGGATTTATATTCTAAAGATTGGGATTCTTCATACCCTCAGGGGGATTTAACAAAAGGAATATATCATGTAGCATCCATGAAAAATGTTGTTCGTAGAAATCATGGTAAAATATTTAAATCCAAATATGATATAGAGTCTTCAAAAGTTTCAGAACCTTCAAAACATTATCATAGAAAATCCACCAAGAAGATTTTGGCCAAAGAAACAAAACCTCCAACATTGAGAAGATCTAGTCACCGTCATCAAAAGGGGGTTATCGTCTTGTCTGCTCATTCTTCTAAATAAGAAGGGAGGCTTTAAGAGGCCTTCCAATTAAGGGTGTTGAGTTTTATCCACAACCAACCATATCAAATCCAAATTATTCATGGCCTTTAGAAATATATTACTGGGAAGGCATGACTTGTAAACTCAGGTATTCATGGGTTTTCTAAAATATGGCCTTCAAATACCAGATGTGGGTGATATTAGAGAACCTTCTAATTATCATTCAGAAAATAATATGGATGAAGTACAAGATCATATCACAGAGCTAGAGACCTTCATATATGAAACAGATGACCAAGTCTCATCCTCAAAAAGAGTATCTGACATGATGGATCAAGGGATACATGAAGGGGTAATTGTTCACCCTAAAGAGAAATGGGACATTTATCTTGATACTGAGAATGTATTTCCCTTTTCTTTTCTTTAAATTCTTCTTTGACATCCACCATCATTAATCTTGATGGGATTTCATTTTTCAGCTTGAAATTAGAGAAGGAACCTTAGGAAAGGTGCCTGAGTCACCAAAATATGGACCCACAAACACCTCCATTGACACATTGGATGAAACCCTTAGGTCTCCAGGACATTATCCAAGAGGGAAAACCATGATGGAGGTAATGGAAATAGAAAATCATGAGTTTTTACCTAAGGTATATACTACTAAGAGGAGTATTTAAATATCTCCACTGTCTTATAAAAAAATGCAAGAGATCATTGAGATTGATCTGAAGTGTATTTCAAAAAAATGAGTATTTTCACTATCCTTTAGTGTTATAACTTTCTTGATACACCTTGGTGACCATGTTCATCTTTTCATAGGATCTGCATCCCTTTATTCTCTTAGGGGATTAAAAACTGGTCCTTCAAGGACTAAGAATGAGACTCTAGGATAAGTACAAATTCTTGCGGATGAATTTTTTACCTTAACAGATGATGTATCAAGGGATGTGGATGCATCTGATCCTATTTCTATAGAGATAGAAAAGGGTCATAATAATATCAGATTGATTTATTCTAGGTATCAAATTTTGTTTCTAACATTATTTTCTCTATAATATTTTATATCTTTTTCCTATGTCGAATGATCCTGCGACGATCAACGCTGATATTCCTATTTCTCCAAAAGGAAGGAGTGAGGATCCTAGGAAATATGAGGTAGGTACTGGTGATGATCCTGATTCATCAAGACTTGATTACATTGCACCAGTTGAAGAGATGATGAAATAAAATTTCAGCAGAGCCAATTTGTACATCAACCAACATTTTTTGGATACCTTAAATGGTGAGGATGCTATAAAATACGAAGTTATATACACTGTAATTATAGATTATCTTAATCCAAATATTGATATTTTAATATCCATCAAGGAGTTTGGGGATTTCAATAAGAAACTAAAATGACATAAGTTATCATTCTTGCATTTTCCATACATGATTGTTCTTTTATCTGATATTTCATATCAAATCTCAATTTATGCATCTTTTTTTAAATAAAATGTCGTGAAGACCCTTCAAGAATAGAGCATCCCAGTATATCCTTCTTACACTGATGTTGAAGAGATACCAACTAAAGATCCAACATTGGAAGATGTTCTAGAGCCTATGGTTATGGTGACTCCACAAGCTAAAGATAATTCCCCTCCCTTAGAAGTAATTACTCAAACTAATGAAGATGATAATACTAGGGAGGACTCTACTCAATTAACTGACTTATTACTAGGTAAATATCATTGACTTTCTTGATCATTATTTGGTTTTTTACACATCCTTAGAGCTAATAATCATTTTACATTACCATTTTGGACTATTGGATCCCATGGTTAGGTCTGAAGATGAATCTCCTATATTGGCTCAACCAACAATGGAAGATGAATCACCCGCTACTTCAAAATGAGTAGATCCAAGCACCTCTTTGAGTAATATGATTCCAGAATATTTTTTGCCTCATATTAGTGATTCCAATTTAGACTTAGAGCTATATTTTTCTCTTAGTATTATGCAGAAGAAAACATGGAAAACCATTTGGGATATAATCTCTAAGAATCCTTTTAATGATATGCCTTTATATTTTGGCCAACATTCTACACTAGTTAGCACACTGGGATTTTGTATATTTAATTATCACCCAATTTATAATGTAGTGAAAGAGACCTTTCTTTGATGAGTGAAAGAACAAAAATTGTGGCAAGATATTTTAAAGGCCAAACTGTCTACTAATGTTGAGGGATTTTGAGCTGCAATATTCAAGGAGGAAGCCAATCATACCAAAAATGTGATGGAATTAAATTAGAAAATTAAGTAGAAAATGAAAGAAATGGAATATCTTCATAAAAAATGGATGATGATGAAAATAGGATTGAGAAACCAAACCAATCCTTAGGAGAATCCCAATTAGAAGGTTAACTACTATTTCAACTGTCAAAGACGCACTTTTTTAGGATGATCAGGTTGAAGTTTCTCAACTGACTGAGCTTCAACAAGTGGTTGATAGGGCTCAGGATTATATTCAACAATTAAATAGTCACGATGAAATAATTTTGTAATATATGATAGAGACACTCCATTATGTGGATGTTCCTTTGATTTTTTCCTCTAATTTTTTCATATAAATAAAAGAAGGATTTTTTATCTAAACATATATATGTCTTTGTCCCTTCTTTCTTTCTGTAATTACAATCTCAATGATTATTTTTATAACATAAAATCTTTATGTCAGATAACCATAATTACACTAATAGGGATGGGGGTGCTTTAATTCTTACCTAATCCAAGGGGGCTGGTGAGCATAGTTTGACTGTTACTAGGGTTGTATGAATATCCCTATAAACTTTACATCTTTTGTGTCATCACTAAATATGAATGAGACTTATCTAGTGAGATTTGGATTTTTTTTAGGATTTCCCTTTTAGTTTTTTATCCAAAAAAGTTTTTCCATTTATATTTTTCTTTCTTGATATTTCTTAGACCATATAGAGTATAGATCTAGAGAGCTGAGACTCAACTTCTATCTAGAATTCCCTTTGCAGGTTTTTAATCTGGTGAGTATCATGTCTCTTTTTAAGGGTAGTTTAAATTCATAAATAATGGACTAATAATAATAATGCTTAAGGTTGAATAGATTTGACCATGAATTTTTAAATTATAACCCAAACAATGATTGATGTCTAGGAAGGTATTGAGATTCCTAATATGTTTCCAAGGGGAATCTTGAGTCATAATTTTTATGGTTACCAAATCTAAAATTTGAAGTAAGATAATAGAGGAGGTATCGTCCAAGAACGATGTTACCATTGTTTAAAACCCCATTATAGGGGCTATATTATGCAAGGCCAAATAGGTAATATGTTTCATATCCAAACAGTGGCATCTTTTGACTGAAAGGCTTGTTATGTGAGCAATTTATACAAGGCCAATTGGGGAACGTATTGCATAGTTAGGTAAAGGAGTTCCCAAGAATTATGACATTATATTACTAATAGACAAAAAAAGGGGTTTGAATTTTGGATGTCTAAAGACCATAGTGGGTGGATTTTCCAATGAAAGGTATCTGAGAATAAAAGGGTCATTTTTGCCAACATAGGCTATGAATAAAAAATAATTCCTATACAAATTTGGTGTGTGAAGGAAGGTACATTTGTCAGAAATGGAATTTTTGATATTTTTCTATGCAGTTTAAATTCATTAAGTAAGGAAATTATGTTGTGTATTTTTAAGTCATGTAGCCATAAAATTAAGGTATTTTTTTAAGATATTTATCTCTAACCAAATATCTGACGGTTCTCTAATTCTAGGTAATTTTCCTAGAAATTTACTACCATATTCAGGTATGGAGGGTGGAATTGTAAGATATGACTTGGGGATTTCTGAATCTGAAAAGTGATATGGTAAAAGGGCTAATGGAATTAGAGTAAGTCTCTTCCAAGAATGAAGTTACCATTGCTTGACAAAACTTGTTATGGGGGGTTGTATTATAAAGGTCCAAATAGGGCATGTGATGCATAACCAAATAGTGGCATATTTCGGCTAACAAGCCTGTTATATGGGTGAATTTTGCAAGGCCACCTAGGGTCATGTACTACATAGTCAGGAAAAAGAGATCTTAGGTATCATACATTCTATTGCTAAAATCCAAAGAAGTTTTATAGAGATTCATATTTTCCAAAGAACGGAGTTTGGTTTATAGAGAAAACTACCTAAACATAGAAAGAGTATTTCCAATCATAATTTCCAAAGAAAAGGAGTACTAAGTTCTCTATGAAGGTATGACCCAAATATAGGAAGTATGGTTCTTGTAGTTTTAGGTCATATGACTATGACCAAAATATTATGGAAACAATGAATGAAATGTGGTCAAATGATCTAAGGTTATTTTAGTATGTTTTGAATAAGTTAAGAGAAAAAATATAAACCACAGTCTTGGAGACTTTAAAGTTGGTAGGAAGGATATGGAATAAATATTCAATGGATGACCGCTTTAAAATATAGGTTCTTTCATATTGTCATCAAATATTTTAGGGGACAAAAGAGGATTCCCCCAAGAATGAAGTTACCATTGTTTGAAAAACCTGTTATGGGGGCTATATTATACAGGGCTGACTAAGGAATATGTTGCATAGCCAAATTGTGGCATGTTTTGGTTAACATACCCATTATGTAAGAAAATTATTCAAGGAAACTTAAGGGATCATACTACAAATTTAAAAAAAAATAGCTCTCAGGTATCAGACATTCTACCTCCAGAAACAGAAGAAATATTATGAAGATATGAAGGTATCCGAGATTAGGAGTGTGAAATGAAAAATGGGTAATTTCCAATGCAAAAGGGAAATATTTGGACCGGTATTGTCCATGATTTTGGATTCCCTTAAATAGATCTAACTCATATGTATAATTGGGACATCTTTCATTTCCTTAATGGGCTCTCTACGGAGAGAACCCAAAATAAATGCTCCTATATAGATTTTTAATTGTATGTAAAAGAGGGAGAATTTTATTTTATATTGTGGTTGGATATAGTATAGGAGATCCGGGAATTACTATGTATCTCATAGGGATGATAATCAATCCATATGTAGCTCTGGGTAATGTTCAGTTTAAATTCGTGTGGTAAGGACATTATATTGTGCAATTTAGAGTCATGTGGCAAGGACGTTAGGGGCTTTGATATGAAGAAAAATTAAATGTTATAGCTAGACTAGGGTATAGGGAACAAGTGTCACTACGTATATTTTCAATGAAAAAATCAAGACACACGTAGTTATTATCAGATACAAGTTCATGTATAAGGTGAGGACTTATATTGGATCTCCTCATGTAGATCTGACTTGTACATGGGAGAATAGAGGCTTTTTCATATCATGTTGCAGGTGGGACTAGGATTGAAAATCTATATGTCACTACATATCTCATATAGATGAGAATGAAGACACACATAGTTCTTGTTGGTCCATGAAGTTTATCATCATAAAGTGAGGACATGAACTGATTTCAACATGAAAAAAGAATATTATGGCTGGACTAGGGGATGGGACCCAAGTGTCGCTGCATATCTTTCTGGGGAAATAATTAATCCATACATAGTTATTAAATAAATTTTACCCCACCCTAATTGAATTTACAAGTGGGGAATAATGGGGTTTTCTTGAATACAGGTTCATACATATGATGAGAACTCATATTGATCCCCTCATATAGATTTGACTCATATATGGGATAAAAGAGGCATTAATTTCATGATATTGTGGCTGGGTCCAAGATTGAAAATTTGGACATCGCTAAATATCTCATATGGATGATAATCACGCCATATGTAGTTATTTAAGGGTTTTTTGGTACATGTATGATCCATACATAGGGAGTGGGGGGGTTCATCGTGTCTAGACCTGAGATAAGAGATCTGGGTGTCACTATGTATCTGAGTAGAATGAAAATCAAGCCAAGCATAGCTATTGAAAAGATCATTCCTAACACAAATTGAGTTTGATATGAGATACGGGGGATTTTAATACATTCCAGAATAATGGTTAAACTTAAGACAAAAGATGGTATGAAGATCAGACCTTGTATTTTGGAAGAGTACTCTATATAGATTTTGTTCATGTACATGAGAAAAAGTGGGAAATAAATTCCCTTATGGTTGCGGTTGGGCCTAATATTGGAGATCTAAGAATCACTAAGTATCTCATTAGAATGAGAATCAATACACACATAGTTCTTGAAAAGAGTATTCCCTATGCAGATATGATTCATAAACACAAGGAATGGGGGAATTTTTATTTTTGGGGGGCTAGACCTAAGATAAGAGATTTGGGTGTCACTACGTATCTCAATAAAATGTGAATCAATCCATATGTATTTCTAGAATAACCATATAGTTTAACATCTTGCAGTAAATATGTAATTCACCTGATGTGAAAGAAACATTACGGATAGACCATGGGATATGAACTGGGTGTCACTATGTATCTTGCTAGGGGAAAGAATTAAGTCATGCATAGTTCTTGAAAAGGGGTCCCTATGAAGATCTGATTCAAACATAGGGAGAAATGGGGATCATGTGACACTAAGTATTCGAAATGATGTGAGTAATACTTGCACATGGAAGCTACTCATTTTTTTTAAATAACCATAATAAATTTCAATTTGTGGTGTCTTTGGGATTTCTTAACATAAAATGAAGGAGATTTTAACTGTACAGTTTAATGTCATGTAGCGAGGAAAAAGGATTTCGTGCAGTTTAACATCATGTGAAAAGGAAAAAATGCTACAAATTTTAATTTTGTGTAGAATGGATGAATATGGTTTCTATGCAGTTTAATGTCTTTCAACTAGGACATTACTCTGTGTGATTACACAAAGTACTTATTTAAGAATCTTGCATTGGTTGGAGTTGTAATAAGTTCTTCATCCATTGAGATTAGGGAATAAGCTCCATTAGAGTGGACCTTTTTTATTTAATAAGGTCATTCCCACTTTGGATAAAGTTTTTAAGGCTTCTTCCCTAGTACCATTGGAGTCTTGAGGACTAATACCAATTCTCCATGAAGAAATGAATGGAGGAAAACTTTCTTATTAAAAACTCGTGCTATTCTATTTTGATGGAATTACAAGTGGTGCAAGCTATGAAATATTTTTTCATCTAATTTTTATAGCTCATAAAATATATTTTGAGACTGTTCATCTATAGATAATTGATCACAAATAGAAACTCAGAGTGAAGAAAATTGAATTTGAATCGACGGAACTGTTTATGTCCTATACACCAATGAATATGGGGTTCCCTGTGTTGCAATACGAGTAGTAGTTTGATAATCCCGAAAAGAGGGAAATATATTATCAAGACAAGAATTTAATCTTTATCCACCATATTTTGGATTATATTCGATATGGTATTTTTTAAAGCCTTTATCTACCCATTATATTCTAAATGGTAGAAAGATGAATGATTGGATTTGATATTCTACTTTTGATATAGCTTCTTTAAGTCATAAAAACATAAATTGGTGCTATTATCTATCAATATGGTATGAGGGAAACCAAATTTGGTAATTATATTAGATTTTAAAATTTCAACAATGATTTTAGCCCGGAATTCCTTGAGATGTATTGCCTCAACCCATTTGGAGAAGAAATCGGTAGTAATAAGAATATACTTGAACTACTTAGCCGTAGATGAAGGATAGTGTCTTACTACATCTATTCCCCATGTAGAAAATAGATAGGAGTATTTTGCTATATTTAGTAACTCCAGGGGTTGATGAATGAATTTTTTATGCATCAATCGGGGGTAAAACTTCTTAGTGAAATCTGTGAAATCTTGTTTCGTCGAAGGTTGAAAGTATTCATGCCTTTAGATTTGATCTAAAAGCCTATGCCCATACTAGTGAGCACCATAGGCTCTTACATGTACTTCTTTCATGAAATTCTTGGTTTCATCCCCATCAATTCATCTAAGAATAATTCCATTGAATACTCATCTATAAAGGATCTTATGGTGATCTGGGCCATCATAAAGAGTGAAATTAACTACTTGTCTCTGGATCTATTCTCTTTTAATTTTATCCAGTGGAACTACCCCAATTTGGAGATATTCCATGATGGGTGTCATCCATCCCATGGTATGACCATATGGATCATAAATGGGACTGATTTCATTGATTTATTCTATTCTGATTTGAACAAAATGTGAAACCACTCGATGATGAGCAATGCTAATGATTTTTTCATCCTGGTTTGGATCTTCCAAGGCTATGGTTGCATTTTACAATACATCAGCTTGGGAATTTTGTGACCATAGGATGTAATAAAATGTCGGATCTGAGGGAAATTCATCCATTAACCATTGAACATAATCACATAGGGGTATTATTTATTATTTTATAATGGTGTAATCTTCATTGATTTGTTTGATTACCAATTATAAATCTTCTTTCACCTATAGGTAATCTAATGGTACTTGGAGTGGTAATTCCAGGCATATAATGATATCTTAATATTTTGGATCATTGTTGGTACCACCTTCAGATAACACAAAGTAATATGGAAACACTGCCTTCTCTGGGGAGATAATCACAATTCATAACTCAACTTTGTTGAGTTTAGGGTTTTCCATTCTCTTCCCTGTTGGATTTCTAGAAGCACCGTCAAAGTAAATTTCCCATATTCTTGGACTTTCTTAAGTAGAGAATATTTATTCATTATGAAATTATATATCCAATGATGTCTCTTTTGTAGAGGGGTGCTCAGAAAGGAAATGTGCTAAATATAGGACTTTTACAGCTTTCTAAGGGACAAATTGTATATCAAACTATTGTAGAATAACCACCCACCATGCTATATATCTTGTAATAATAGGATGACTGAGGATAAATTTGAGTAGTTATTGTGAGATACCAAGTGGACCTCATGATGTTTCAAATAGTGTCTCAATTTTTGAACTGTAAAGAGTAATGCTATGAAGGTTTTCTCAATATCTGAATATCGAGTATCTGCATCAAGCATGGTTCAACTAAGATAATAAAGGTTTTTTTCACTACCATCATCATTCTTTTGTGCAAGAAAGACACCTATTGACCGCTCCAAGGATATCACATAAAGAATTAGTGTATTTCCTTCAACAGGTGTCATCAATACTAGTGGAATCAAGAAGTATTTCTTGATAGTATCAAATACTTATTAGCAGTCATTGGTCTATTGATATGTGACCCCCTTCCTCATCAATTTGGTGAAGGGAAAACACTTTCCTACCAAATTGGCTATGAAGCGCTAGATATATGCCAAGTATCCTTGATGTCCTCTTAATTATTTCAAGTTTCAAGGAGCTGACATGCCAAGGATAGCCTTAGTCTTCCCCATATCAACTTTTATTCCATGATGGCATACAAAAAAACCCATATATTTTCCTGAGGTTACCCCAAAAGCACATTTTAAGGGGTTCATCTTCAAATTATGTTGTCGAAGCTTGTTGAATATGGTCTCTAGATCATCCAAGTGATCATAAAATTTTTTGTACTTAACCAATAGATCATCCACATATAATTAAATGAATTTCCCCAAGAATGGATTGAAAATGTGGTGCATTTCACATTGATATGTTGCACCATCATTCTTCAACCCAAAGGGAATTACCCGATAAAAAATATGCCTTAAGGAGATATAAAATATATATATTCCTCATATTCTAGGTTCATTTGGATTTAGTCATACCCAGAGTGTCCATACATAAAGTAGAGAGCTTTGTATCCATCTTTTGCATCAATAAAAAGTTCTATGATTGGAAACGGAAAACCATCTTTGGGACAATGTCGGATGTGATCTCAAAAATCAATGAAATATCTGATTTTCCCATTATTATTTTTCCCTGGGGAAATATTTTCCATTCATTTGGGATATTTCACTTCTTTGATAAAGTCATATTTGATAATATTTTCAACTTTAAACTCAATTTTGGAGGCATAAGTTGGGTGTGTTCTTCTTGCTGCCCGCTTAAATCTCCGATGCTCTTTTCGAAAACCCAAATGATAAGTGGATACATTAGGGTCAGGGCTTGGAATTTCCATGTATCTCCAAGAAAACTCATCTCATTTTTTCTTTATAAATGAAGTATACACCTCTTTCTCTTCATAATTCATGGCCACATTAATTATAGTAGGGTGTGGATCTTCCTCTATACCCAAATTTATTTCTATGAGATCATCCATGGTGGTGGAGACACATTCCTCAAATGGTGGAGGGGAATACTTGAGGTCTTACTCTTCTTCCTATTCATCACATATCACTTCTTCTATCTCTTCTTAATGGGTAGGTGATGAAGAAAAAATTTCAGAGAAAGGGGAGGAGTCGGTATTTATACATCCCGAAGAAGAGGCAACCATTTCTGACCCTACTGATGATGAAGGGCCTTCCTGGAGAATTAAAGGGAAAATTATGGGTTTGTAATCAGTATACCTATCTTTTTCTATTAACATGATGACTTATTCCAACATTTCTGGTGAATTAGAGACTTCCTGAAGTTTAGGGGATGGAATGAAGACATCTCCACTTAGGATTCCACCACTATTTAGTAATCAATAATTTCTCCCATAATTTCAGGCCCAATTACTACAACCAAAATTATGGAATCCACTTAAATATTTCTTAGATTTGGGTCTACCCTTTAAATTTTATTGGTAGGCAGTACGTAATCTGCACTAATTTTCTTGAATGGGTTAGCTGGGATCTTTTCCAAACCATTCGGAGCATTGATTCTTGTTATATATTTTTCCACAGACAGTGTTCCCTTTCTTTGATAGAACTTTTCCAAAATATATTAAGATTAAAAAGTTTTTAATGGGTTTGTGTCACTGTGCAATGTCCTAATTTGACCATTGAAGAAATACTTGATACATTGGTGTTATTAAAAAGTAATGGTCACATGATGATGTAATCAAGGCCTTCTAAGTAGAATGTTGAAAGTTGTGTCCTTTCGAACAACCATGAAATTTGAATTAGATACAAGATCCCCAAACTAAGTTCTGAGTTTAATCTTACCTAGATTTTCTAGTTCATTTTTATCATAACCTTGAAACATCAGAGTGGAGGGAGATAAGTTAGATTAAGTGAGACCCAACTGACGATGTGTCTATATAAAACATCATCCTCATCTTGGTCTGTAAAATATATAACTGCATGACATTCTACAGGATCATTCTCTATATGGTTGACCTCAGTAGTAGCAACCTTTGTTTCAAACTCTTGAGGACTTGAAAAAGCATCAATAAGTGCTTCCTAAAGGAATTTTGACAAGTTCAGAGCATTCAGGATTGATAAATTGGCCAGTACTTGGTCTAGTTGATTCAAAATGTCAAACTTCTAGTCCAAAGGTCTGAATTTTCTATCATGGATACGAGGTTTTGCAGGTGCCTTGGAAATTTATGCTCCCGATGTAGATGAATCATGTGTTAGGGTAGAAGCTGGAAATACTTTTTCCCTTGATGGGTTAGACTGACTGGGTCTTCCCACCTACTGAGAATGTGGTGTTATAGCCTCTAATATATCTTCTAAAATGACCATGTTAGGGCGACCCTATCATGTGTGGGATAATTCCCTTTTTCTTGTTGAGCCTATTGAAGGTATCTCCCACGAGTTTCTACCACAAAAATATTTCGAGCATGGGTGTAATTAAAATAGTGGCTTTTAGAAAACCCATTCTTCCCCTATATCCATGACCATGACTTATTCCCCTAGTTCCCCAATCAAGTACAGGGAATTTAGTTTCACAATCATAATCATTATTTGCATAGGGGTTCATTAAGTGGATAATGTTAACAGAACCAAAGATCAACTCCTCATCTGATAAAGATTTTACCTGATAGGTCAATTATTTTTTTTCCATTTGGTGGGGTGGTTCCCATGCTTTTGAGACATATGGCATGAAATCTTACAAAGTTAAGGGAAACTTTAACCTTAATAGAATTTCAACTTATTCTGACTGCTCTCTACCTTTCTAATCATGTTTCTTCCTTGAAGATTTCTCTTTGTAGGACTGATCTTTTGATGAAGATGGATTGGTTGCAGAAAAAATGGAAGGAGGCACAGTCAGTGGTTTCAAATATGTTCATATAATGGAATGAGTTTGATTGATTGTTGTTTTGACCATCCAATCATCAAAATTCTGATCATTATTTCTTTTTACTTTATGTCATTCCCCATATTTCTCCGGATCAGTAATATTAACACATGATATATGGGATAATGAAATTTTATGTTTCGCTTGTCCAGAGTCCACCATATTATGTAGGAGATATTTTAAAACAAAACACTCATGGATGGGGTGCCCAAAATTTTGATGGAAGATACAGTAGTTTGGGAGGTCCTCATCTCCTTCTTTGTTTGGTTTCTTGGGTCTTGGAAACTAAACTAATTTTTTTCCAAATCTGAAATGAAGTAGTCGATGACTTATTCATTTTGAAAAGAATAGGACTTTTTTATCACATGAAATTGTCTCCACCTTTGATCTTTTTTATCATATTGATGTGGTGGTCATTGCTGATGATTCTTGGGAGGGGGATCCCTACGGTATGATGAGAGATTTGAAGTAGAAGCAAGTATAGTTGCTTGATAGAGTATAAATGTAGTAGCCTCTTTCTTCATGTTATCCTTCCTGAAGTTTATGGGATTACTCGAGATTTGGATCTTGTCTCTACTATGGAGTTTTCTACTTATTAATAATTCAAGGCCATGTCTCAAAACCCTCCTATGTATTTCATAGGTATTAGTGGTGTGTGGAACTCATCATGGAGATTTTCCACACATATTGGAAGTAACTCTTCTTGAGGGAGTGGTGTATTCAAGGAGTCTGTTAATCCTTTACACAAAGCAATGAAATCAAAAACTCTTTCAGTATACCTTTGTTTTAAGTTCATAAGATCAAAGATTGATGCCTTATACAGCATTGAGATGAATTGGAAAATGAATTTATGATAGAGTTCTTCCCATCCAGTAATCGATCGAGACTGTAAACTTTTATACCAGACAAAGGCAGGCCCCTGCAATGATTGCACAAAACATCTAAGTTTTACTACTTGTTGTATATGAGAGGTCTCTATCACAGGATCACAGTGAGAAATTAAATTCTTTAAGTGTTTCTCTAGATCTCCCAAAACTTTAAAGATTGGAAATGTTTTATTTACAAAGTTCGGTGGGTGATAGATCAGATATACCCATTTGGGGTAAGCCTTCTTTTCTGGTTGTATCGGTGCGCTCCATCCTTCTATAACTTCTAATCGAGTCGTTAATGACTCAATGGTATTTGTAATCATTTTAGGAATATATGGTTGATATAGGACCTATATAGGTATAGCAGTTGGATCCTGAACTAGTGTAGAAACTAGCAAGAACACTAGTGGTGGTACTGCTAGTATTTGTCTTGGATAACTCTTGGGGATAGGCCTGTAAGGATTTTCTTGACCCTGCTATGGATATTTACCAAATGGAGGGAATTCATTGTCCACATTAGCAGTTGCAAAAAACCCTTTTTTTGAGGAGCTCCTACTAGAAGCACAAGATAAGGATATTCTTGTGAAGAATGTCTGGAAGGATTACTACTTAATAGTAACTATGCATTGAGTCTTATCAACTCCTTCATTTCCTATTCTTGCTGGAAAAATATTTCTTCAAGAAAAACATATTGACCTTCTTCAGAGGGAAGGTGAAACATGGTTTGACCTTTACATTTCTCCATTCTAGGTGCCTTTTGAAAAGGCAGAAGTGGATTATTTTATGGAATGACTTGATTCCAAGAAATCCTTTGATTTCTGGTACACATACCTCATTAATTTTATTTGGTATAGACCATATCAAGAATAGGAACTTCATCCTCTAATTTCCCTGAAATGGACTCAATTTTTTGAGCATCTTCCATAATGGAATTAATGAAATTTACTTACGCATAATGCATTGATGTAGTTATATCAGTATCTTTGTGAAATTTCCTTCTTCTTCCTCCTTCGTGAGACTTTACTCTCTTTTTTTTGGTTTCACGAGAATTGTTTGATGAATAGTAACCTAAAGGGAATCCTCATATAGTTTAGTTGTAATTAATTTTGTGGATTCTTCCCTAATCAGTAGAAAACTTACTTCCACTAATGAGGGATTGTGGATGTAAAAAATCCCCCAACCCTATAGGCTAGGGTGATTCTTTAACTTCTATGGATGATATCATCACAGTTTCTATTCATATTTTATGAATTCTGGTCCAAACATTAGCTGGGTGCATTATCTGATACCCACTCAAATCACCTATTTTGGAAGACCATTTTGTTATTTTAGACATTTTTGCAATCTGATGGCTAACATCCTCTAAGCGGGAAGCTTGCTCGATGTTCTCAAATGCTTGATACAAAATTATATCAACATCTTTCTCTCTTTGGACCTGACCTTGGTGAAAATAGATCAATGCCTATTCTTGTTTAGCATCTCTTCAGTCGTGAACAAAATTTGTTTGTTATAGCCAGCTTGGGGAAATAACATTCCATGAGACCAATTTTGGTGGGATTTTCTAATTTTGGAGTTCAGTGAAATGAAATGATGCATGTTCACCCCATCCTTTGATGTGAACACCAGATGGGGTTTATGCGATCAATTTTTGGAACCTCTTTAATTCATTAGGCTACACACATTGAAGGGCCTCATGTTGCTTCTCAGTCTTTGGATGTTGGTAAACCTGGAGAGATTCCAAGTCAATTTTATGTTTCAACCCTTATATTACCTTAAAATCAGTTTGATATCCATCATATGGTAATACTTTTATTTTCAAATGATGAAGATTCTTCTATATGTTGAGGCAGATATCGTGATTGCAGTCTCCTGCCATCATTTTTGGAATGTTTTATTGAGAGGTTTTCAAAGGACAAAACATGACTAGTATTTCACCCTTATCCTATTTTTTTCTCATATTCAGTATATCCTCTTCATCATTTCCTAGAGGTTTCTCAAATTGGTCCAACCATAGTGGATGCTTCTTGATTTATTAATCATAAGAAATGGGATTAGTTGGTATTTCCTCTATTATATTAGAAGTCAAATGACCCAAGGGAGGTTTAGAGAATTACCATAACCTTGGGATGTCTTCTGGTTGAGAAATTATTTCACCTTCTAATAACAAGGAATCATATATGAATGGCATTATATTTTCAAGTTCCTCAAGATATGAGGTCTTTCTCATCACTAAATTGTCAGTTGGATAATTTTCTTAACAATGTGAAACACTACTATAGAGATAACTTTTGCAGTGAATGACATTATGGGGAGGACCACCATGGTGGATTACAGTAAGGGATAAACCCTCTTACGTCTTAGTACTCTAGACACATGGAGGGTTTTTGTGGCTCTCATCCAAATATAGGTTCTCAAGATTGACTGAATTTTCATGAATTAAGCCTTTATGATGAAGTGTCTGATGAGGAACATCATAATTACTACCAATAATCCCATAATTTTGTAATGGGGGAGTAGGATATTGAGCTTCAATAGATAAATATCTAAGGGATTAAAGAACTCCAGTATTAGGAGGATCCAGATCACAGATTGACTCTTGATTATCCAATTGTGCTTGGGGATAATTCTTCTTGGACTCCATAAACATGGTTGGGGCCACTCGCTGGGAAAAGTGGTTATCATGAGCAGGTGTGTGTGCCTTCTTTGGAGTGGCTATTAGAACATAATGATTATCTCTAATTGGAATGAGTTTATGTGTCTGATCTGGTTGTCCATATGATATGGGGGAGTATGCCCCATAACCCTAGTGGAATAGAACAGAGGTATGTATCTGCTCTAGGATAGCTTGCTGATGATTCATCCCAGATGTGTGGATAGAATAGTGTGTTCTTCCCTATGGTACTACTAATATTTTCATTATGATATTCTGAAAAGCATCTAGGATATGAGTAGTAATGTTTATCTATCATTGCACCATTTTCAAAATGTGTTTAGTGACTTCAGCATCTAGAACAAGAATATACGTCCATTCCGTATTCAGAGTAGCTCTATATTCTTACTTATATCCTCCCTTACCTACCAGTGGATACTAACAATACTCATGTAAGTGGGTAGAGAGTTGAGTCTGCCCAAGGTTTATCTTCTAAGCTTTACAACTAACTTTTTCGGGTGCTACTAAATGAGACTATTAGAAGGCTTGATAGATGGTGGAAGGTGTATGTTCCTACTAGCTGTTTTCTTCAAATCATGGTTGATAGACTTCTTTCAATGCTGACAGATGAGAATGTTGATAGTCTTGGTGAGTGCAGATAGGTGTATGTTCCTTCTTACAAGTTTCTTATGCATTTGGTTGACAGGATTTCTTGAAAGCAGCAAGATGATTCTGCTGACTGGCTGATAGATTTTAAGGTGTCTGTTCCTGCTCATGGTACTCTGTCAGATTTGAATAGTGGGATTGGTTGGACGCCGCCAAAAGAATATGTTGGATGCAGAAGTTAAGTAGGATATGTTTGTGAGAATGTCCACTATTTTACACCAATTTAGGTTAATGGACTTCTCTATAGGGGTAAAAGGAAGGAACATGCTCCCAATTGGACAGTTTTGGTCCCTAGTGGTTCATCTTGTGTGATCGGGTATGAGGGACTTGGTCTAGACAACCGAAGATAATTCCCTCATCATGTTGAGGGTTTTCTATTGTGCAACATTGGTGGCGGTTATTATTAGTATGAGCCTTTAGTAAGGACCCCTATGTCTTCGGGACAAATCCATGGGTGGCCTCTTGGTAGACCTCTCTAAAATAGGGGAGGGATTGATGATTTCATTCTAGGGGTAAACTCTTGAAATGGTTGAAGATAGTGGTTGGAACCATCCACTTCTGGACCACCAGTCATCGTTGACCAAACTATAGAAGGATATTATTGATTTGGAGGGCCTTTCGGGCAGCCTCTAAGGTTGATATAGTATCATCTTGATGGAACTCTTAGACCAATGCATTGAAGACCCAGTGTTAAAGATGTTGAGTTGGTGATGACGTCCTTCGAGTGGATGAGGATCCAGCTTGAGCAGTAGCCAAGGCATTCATGGGTGAAAACTTGAAGGAATCCATTTGGAATGAAGGGAGTCCTTGGAATGAACTGCATGTATATATGACAAATAAAAACAACAAACTCTAGTAAAGAAACATCTTTCAGATGAACACAATCATGATTTATTCCCTTGTGTGTCCCCATTTTATCAATTGATAGGGGCCTAACAGATGGGTAACACAATCATCTTAGTTAATTATTCACATCAGATTCACCATTTTTTGTTTCCCCTAGAACGTGTGGTTTGGTTAGGAATCACTACTTATGGATGGTTTCCATCAGATTTATTTATGGAACTAGAAGCACCCAAAGGTTCTGTATCCAAAGGGACATGTTTTCCAAAGGCAGGCGTTTGTTAGGATTTTTGAACTACGATACTTAAGAACTCACATTGGTCGAGAGGATGTAAGGTCTAGCTCATCGCACACTTTTGGGGGGAATTATTTCCTACTCTAGGACACTCTTATGCCCGAATGGCCCGTAGGCCTTCATTTTTATTGATTTTTTATGACCCACCTTTCAAAGGATGAGGGAGAACCCTTAAATGTCTTGTAGGCTCATATATTACATGTCTCGTAGGCTTAGAAGATTACATGACTTGAAGGTCGTAGGGAATTCAACCAGACTATCTACAAGGAACTGCCCCTCCCCAGTATTTGCATCATGATAGTAGCTCTCCACCTTCACATGGTCGTCTGGCTAGGCTTCCCGTGCAATCATAGGCTAGTCTTGATGTCATAGCCATACCCTCTCATTCTGATAAATCCATTTGGCTCTGCTCTAGTGAGTACACCTACTCTGAATCCTCTTCTAGGGCTACTCCTTTTTTGTAGTCTATCTAGGGAAACTACATGTGGCCCGAAGGCCTTGAGGTGGCCCTAAGGACTTAAAGGTGGCCCAAAAGCCCTACTGTCCCGAAGCCCTGGGTGGCCCAAAATCCTTAAGGAATCCAAGCCCAAACCGTTGGCCCAAGGTGAATAGTTCCAAATGGTACAGTACATAACAGAACATGATATAGTAACTGTTGCAGTGCCTTCTACAGTTGAGGTTCTTCATCAATAGAGATATTTGTATGTATTCGAGGTTCTATATCAATGGCATCCTCTCATATAATAATTAGATATTTGTATTCATTGTTACGATGGTTCTGGTTTTTAATCCACTCAGTGGGGCACTATGGAATTTATGGTCATCCAAGTACACAAAAGTTTTTTTGATATTGGGATCATACCCATAAATGGGCTACCAATGTATCGTTGTGAAAGGATTCAGAACCATCAAAGTTTGTTTCCACTGAATGGGATACATCATACCTTTTATGGTCATGTGATAAGAAACTAACCTTACAGTTTAATTTCATTTGGTAAGGATATATAGGTGGAAGTTTCCTAGTAAAATCTTGGTTTAAGACTTATTCCTAAGCATCCCAAGGAACCTGGAATGGATATGAGTTTCCAAGTTGGATTAGACCCTACTGGGAATGTGGACTAGGAAGATGTAACACCCCGAGATTTTATGAAAAATATTATTTTTAATTTCACTAATGTCTTTTGTTGTACACTACACCAAAAGGAGCTTGCACAACACGCATCCTTGATTTGCCTTGCATTACACGCAATCACGACCTTCCTCGATAGCGTGTGTAGTACGCAATAACGAGTTTCACTAAACAACAATATGCTATTAAAATATTATTAAAACTAGCCGTTATGAATAGTAATAACCACTTTTTGAAATTTTGTAATTTTATTTTTCAAAATGGAATTAATTTTTGGATTCGTAATATCGAAATTAGCTTAGGGTGAAACTTTGGTGATTTTCAGATAACTTTCATATTTTGATGAATAGTGGAAATTGCTAAATTTTAATTAAAAACAACTTTTTCAATCGAAATAATTAGTAGTGATAAATTATTAATTTGAGTGGTTTTAAAGTATATTTAGAATATATTTTTACAATTTAATACAATGATGTTCTTTGGATGTAATTTTACATTTAAACCAGACATAAACAAGTGTCAATCTTTTGATAGTTATTATCTCTTAAGAACACGCTATTTGTTTTGACGACGGGAATTAATTTTTAAATTAATTAATGCAACTGATATGTTTTGAATTTGGTAAAAGAGAAATCATTTTTGATTTTATAATATCAAATATAGATTAGGCCTAATTTTTGGTATTTTTCTGAAAACTTTCAATTTTTGATGAATAGTGAAACCACTAAGTGGTAGTTAAAAAACTGAATTTTTCATAAAACTTAATTTTACCGCTTATGTGAGTGGAATTTCGAAAATCCGAGAGACACGGTTAATATCAAGGACTAAAATGTGGTTCAATGAGATGAAAATAATTTTTTGGTGAATAGTAACTTTTTACTTTTTTTACCACGGTGAAAAGTAAATAGGGTAATTAAGGGTAAAGATGATATTATTATTACCCTAACACATGTCCTAATTCTATTGGATAATTTTAATTCGACCAAAAACAAGCTTATGAATATAATATGACCATTTAGGCCCACTTGGATTAGATTAGGACATTTATTATTAATTTATTTAAAGAAGGGTTAAAATAGTTAAAATCAAAGTTTAATAAGTAAATAATTTTTAATATGGGGTTATACATAAGATAAATTCGACTATAAATATTCATTAGAAATATAAAAAGATTTCCTACATAATGGTATTTTATTTATAATTTTTAGACTTTAAATAAATTAATTTATTTATGACACAACGATGATGCAGTAATTACCCTTTTAAGGAAATGTTAACATAATTGATGTTATAAATGCTCAAATAAATGTAATTTGAGACTTTTTATGAATTCCACTAATTTTCTAGGTTACTATGATATATTAGTGTTGCTTTAATCAACTTGGATCGAACATATAATTCTGTTATGACTTTCACAAAAATCATATATCAAATAGTGTCAAAATTGACACAAAATAGTTTTTAAATCAAATATTATATTATTAATTGTTATTTTATTCCTAAAAATCTAAGGTTCAGCCAAATGACTTAGATAAGGATATATATATTAATAATAAACAACTTGGGGTTCGTTTTTCATGTTATAGTAAGTGTATTAACCATATAGTGTAAGAAAACAAAAAGTCACGGTAAAAGTTAAATTATTTAACTTAGAGTTAAATCTAATTGATAAGGTTAAAATAATAACCTAAACTTGTCTAAATACTATTGGTTGATAGTATTTCGACCCATCCCCACTTTACCTTCGAAATAAGACCCTTTGGAACCATTATAAACCGATTTTGACTTTAATATAAAATAATATTTTGAGATATTCCTAAGGTGCCCCTCTCCTCCCTTATAAAAGGGCACCTCCTCCCCCTCCTCCTCACACCAATTTGAGCACTCAAGCTCGGCCAACCCCTGCCAAAATCCCTTCTCCACTTCCCTAGAATAATCCTAGAGGTCCTGGTCTTCTTCAAAGACCAATCTTAGTTCCCTAAGAGGTGGATTCAAAGAGGCTTTTCAAAGAAGAGGAGCTTCGGACACGTACAAAGCAAATCGGACCTAAGGTAAGGGAAATATCACAATATCATTTTTATCCGAGATTGTTTATACTTTGAAATTTACTGGGGTGTATTTTATCATCCACATCCATGTTTCCTCAATATGTAATGTTATTTCCATCCACCTAAAATTTTTTAAATCCAATTTTACCATTCGGTGAGTTTTTATTAAAGGATATGAAAGGAATCTTTTGTCGTTTTTCGTACGAGGTACTTTTTGACTTTTCCGAAAAAAGTACGAAGAATGTTTTCTTAACTTATACGGAATGAATGGATTTTTAAAACATTATTTCCAAGAAGCTTCCTTTACAAGTTTTCAAGTTTATTTTTAATCAACTTCTTTTAGTTTAAAGTTTTATGACATGTTAAGAAAGGAAAAATGTTTTTAAAGAAGAAAGGATATTTTCCTCAAGAATTCATTTCAAGTGTTTTTTTTTCAAAACTATTTTCCATCTAAGATGACGTTATTTGATATATATGTTTCAAGTAAAATGTCTCTATGATTAAAATGGTTTCAATTTTCTTATGATGAAATGATATCAATTGTTTATGGATTATGATGGCATGATGTTTAAGAATCCCATTTTTATTACATGGGTTATGTAATGATGTATGATTCATGATTTTGTGGCACACATAAGAATGGTATAATTATGAGATGTGTGGGACCTATATCTCCCTCCAATGCATTGGGTAAAGATTTTATATCTCATGAGATAGACATGCCTGGAATGGTAGGTTATACCGGTTCAGTGAAACAGGACTGAAACGAGGGTGACTCGGTTCAGAAAGGGACTTTGTCCACTAAGATAGTCTTGGCAATGAGTCTTGACTAACAAGAAATGATTCTATATGATTATGTGTGAATTCCACAAAGTTTCATGTTTTAAGTTATGATTATTGTGATTACATTTCACTGTCATGATTTACCCCATGTTATGAAATTATGATCTCTTTTGCAGGTTAAGATTTCCAAAAGTTATGTGCTTATGTATATGATGTGATTGATATTTCTTTTGTTTACCTCTACTGAGCATTTGAGCTCACCCTTTTATGTTTTCTTTTCCCCAGGATATAAAGAAAGGTTTTAGGTAAAAAAAGGAAGATCTTTATGGGAGATTTTGAAGATCTTTCACCACGATTAGAAGATTATATTCCGAGTTTCCAAAGACACTAAACTATTACGGTATTTGTGTGTGTGTTTTTGTTATGTACTAATTATTCCGCAAATGTAATGTAATGTCAATGTACGTCAGGATTCGGGTCTCTATAGTTGGTATCAGAGGAAAGGTTTAGTCAACCTTTGGAAACTAGGATGCGAAAACGTTAGTGAGATCCCTAGAGATATTTCTAAGTTATGTCTAGGGATGTCCCTAAGGATAAGTATACGTATAGGATACAGTCCTAGAACTACGGTAACGATCATAGAATTTAACCTAAGATGTTAGACATTGAAGGTAATCCCCCTTTATTATGTTGTTTTCCCTAGCATGATTTTTTCCTCTCACACTATTCTTTTTGGGTTTTAGACGATGGCTGGAACCCAAAGAAACTGTGTTGATCAATGCAATGGACAATGCAATGATTTCCCTCCTGAACAAACAAATGTAATGGGAGATGGAGTGCAAAATCTTATTGCTATACTTACACAAGCTATGAATCATTCTGGGCTTCCAAATGAGCAGAGAAGGGAACAATATTCTATTGAGTCCTTCATGAGGCAACGTCCACCTTCTTTCAGTGGGACTTCCGATCCACTTGTTGCTGAACAATGGATCAGTACCACTAAAAAGATATTTTCTGTTCTTCAATGTTCTGAACATGATAAATTCATCTTAGCAGTATATCGTTTGGAAGGTGAAGCTGATCAATGGTGGAATCTTATCAAGAATACGAGGCCAAGAGATGAAATTGAGTCCATGGAATGGGACGAGTTCAAGAACTTGTTTTTCAGTAAGTACTTCCCTCGTATTCTTCGAACGAAGATGGAAAAGGAGTTTCTTGAGCTGAAGCAGAAGGATGATGAATCTGTTGGTATATACGAAGAAAATTTTACAATACTTGCAAGGTATGCATCTGGCATTATCATCCAACCTGAAAGTAAAGTTGATCGATTTTTCAGTGGCTTAAAACCAAGTCTTCGAAGGGCATTAGCTATAAGAGACTTCAGTAGCTATGAAGAAATTGTGCGTTGTGCTATCAAGGTAGAAATGGAAGTTGGTGTTACATATCCATCTCATGGTTTTGAAAAGAAACGAAAGATGGAGTTCAAGGAGAAATCTCAAAATAATGGTGAAAAGAAGATGAATGTTTCATTATGCATAAAGTGTGGAAAGAATCATGGTGGAGATTGTCTTAAAGGGACTAGAAAATGTTTTAAGTGTGGAAAAGAAGGTCATCGAGCAGTTGAGTGTCGAAGTAATGGAAAAAGGGTTTCTAATGATGTGAATAAAGCAAACACTGCAGAGAACGCACAACCAACACTTCAATGCTTCAAGTGCAAGGAAATGGGGCATTATGCTAATAAATGCCCTAATCCAAGGGTTAGTGATGATATAAATGAGCAACCGCTTAAGGCAAAGGACAAAGGGAAGTCACATGCGATCACTATTGGCGATGTTGAATATGACAACGATGTGGTGGAATGATTAAGTGTTTATGTAATGGGATTCCAAAATAATGTTGTATCATAATGTATTGGAATATTTATGTATTGGTCTAATGTGGTATTCAAAGTGATTGAGATATTTTTGGAAATAAGATGATATGCGCATAATGAAGGAAAAACGAGAAAACGAAATGTTTAACAGTATTAATGAGCTCATGATTGATATAAGGACTAAGTGATATCATGGTTTGAGTATATAGAATTTTGAGGATTTTGGTATGTGGAAAGTGTTAACTTTTAACTACATTTATGTTTTCACTAAGGTTCAATGGGTATTCATTCTTCAAGAGAATACATGATTAAGGTATTCACATGTTTGTAATTTGACCAACAAGATATATCTTATGATATATGGGGGATAAATGATGGCATTCACGTGATTATTCTGTGACATTTCAAGTAATCATTTTCTTTATACTATGAGCCTTGACCGAAGTATTTTAGATAAGCCTAAAGATTAGAATGGATTATGTTGGACATAAGTTAGGATAAAAAGTTTTTTGATATTATTGATGGGATGTTATAGTAATATAGCTTTAGAAAAAGGAAAACCTGCAGGACGGGCGACAGCCCATCGCGTCGGAAAAGGCTGTGGGAATCGAACCCACAATTGAAGTGAGACTGGCCTTTATCGCCTACCACTGGCCTACAGGAAGTCCCTGGTTAGTAGAAAATAGTTTTATTTTATTAAGCGATATGATATATGAAGTATAAGTTCATTTTTGGAACCATATACGATTAACCATAAGATGGACTTATAACTTTTGCTAACCTTTTGTTTGAAAGAGATGGAATGACCTGTCATTCTATCACATGATCTGCTAACACTTCACGAATAACAAATTCAACTTCATTTATTTAAGAGATGAAGTGGAAATTGTTTAAGGCACGAACAATAGTGAGATTGTACCAAAATAAAGTAAGTATTTATTCTAATTCAAATTCTTCAACTTTAGGGAAACGATCTTGAAAACCAAAAATGTTGTCCTAGTGATCTTATATCTGATTAATCAGATGGTACCTTAGATCGTCACAAATTTATGGATTTGTGATTTTTGGCTTTTCCATAGCCATGTTCTCTACCACTCTCCATCAGAACATGATGGTTATATTTTTCTTCCATATCCATATTTTCACCTATGTGGAAACCCAGTGATTAGTTTATTTGGGTAACCGTTATGTTTCATACTTTTGTTTTTAAAGATTGGTTTTGGTATTCCTTTTTACAATGTGGGTTTCTATTAAAGAAACTTTCAAGTAGTAAACCATTTATAACCCCGATGAATTTCGAGGGCGAAATTCATTTTAAGGGGGGTAGAATGTAACACCCCGAGATTTTATGAAAAATATTCGTTTTAATTTCACTAATGTCTTTTGTTGTACACTACACCAAAAGGATCTTGCACAAAATGCATCCTTGATTTGCCTTGCATTACACGCAATCGCGACCTTCCTCGATAGCGTGTGTAGTACACAATAACGAGTTTCACTAAACAACAATATGCTATTAAAATATTATTAAAACTAGCCGTTATGAATAGTAATAACCACTTTTTGAAATTTTGTAATTTTATTTTTCAAAATGGAATTCATTTTTGGATTCCTAATATCGAAATTAGCTTAGGGTGAAACTTTGGTGATTTTCGGATAACTTTCATATTTTGATGAATAGTTGAAATTACTAAATTTTAATTAAAAACAACTTTTTCAATCGAAATAATTAATAGTGATAAATTATTAATTTGAGTGGTTTTAAAGTATATTTAGAATATATTTTTACAATTTAATACAATGATGGTCATTGGATGTAATTTCACATTTAAACCAGACATAAACAAGTGTCAATCTTTTGATAGTTATTATCTCTTAAGAACACGCTATTTGTTTTGACGACGAGAATTAATTTTTAAATTAATTAATGCAACTGATATGTTTTGAATTTGATAAAATAGAAATCATTTTTGAGTTCATAATATCAAATATAGCTTAGGCCTAATTTTTGGTATTTTTCTGAAAACTTTCAATTTTTGATGAATAGTGAAACCACTAAGTGGTAGTTAAAAAACTGAATTTTTCATAAAACTTAATTTTACCGCTTCTGTGAGTGGAATTTCAAAAATCCGAGAGACACAGTTAATATCAAGGACTAAAATGTGGTTCAATGAGATGAAAATAATTTTTTTGTGAATAGTATCTTTTTACTTTTTTTACCACGGTGAAAAGTAAATAGGGTAATTAAGGGTAAAGATGATATTATTATTACCCTAACACATGTCCTAATTCTATTGGATAAGTGTAATTAGACAAAAAACAAGCTTATGAATATAATATGACCATTTAGTCCCACTTGGATTAGATTAGGACTTTTATTATTAATTTATTTAAAGAAGGGTTAAAATAGTTAAAATCAAAGTTTAATAAGTAAATAATTTTTAATATGGGGTTATACATAAGATAAATTCGACTATAAATATTCATTAGAAAGATAAAAATATTTCCTACATAATCGTATTTTATTTATAATTTTTAGAATTTAAATAAATTAATTTATTTATGACACAACGATGATGCAGTAATTACCCTTTTAAGGAAATGTTAACATAATTGATGTTATAAATGCTCAAATAAATGTAATTTGAGACTTTTTATGAATTAAACTAATTTTATAGGTTACTATGATATATTAGTGTTGATTTAATAAACTTGTATCGAACATATAATTCTGTTATGACTTTCACAAAAATCATATATCAAATAGTGTCAAAATTGACACAAAATAGTTTTTAAATCAAATATTATATTATTAATTGTTATTTTATTCCTAAAAATCTAAGGTTCGGCAAAATGACTTAGATAAGGATATATATATTAATAATAAACAACTTGGGGTTCTTTTGGCATGTTATAGTAAGTGTATTAACCATATAGTGTAAGAAAACAAAAAGTCACGGTAAAAGTTAAATTATTTAACTTAGAGTTAAATCTAATTGATAAGGTTAAAATAATAACCTAAACTTGTCTAAATCCTATTGGTTGATAGGATTTCTACCCATCCCCACTTTACCTTCAAAATAAGACCCTTTGGAACCATTATAAACCGATTTGGACTTTAATATAAAATAATATTTTGAGATATTCCTAAGGTGCCCCTCTCCTCCCTTATAAAAGGGCACCTCCTCCCCCTCCTCCTCACACCAATTTGAGCACTCAAGCTCGGCCAACCCCTTCCAAAATACCTTCTCCACTTCCCTATAATAATCCTAGAGGTCCTGGTCTTCTTCAAAGACCAATCTTAGTTCCCTAAGTGGAGGATTCAAAGAGGCGTTTCAAAGAAGAGGAGCTTCGGACACGTACAAAGCAAATCGGACCTAAGGTAAGGGAAATATCACAATCTAATTTTTATCCGAGATTGTTTATACTTTGAAATTTACTGGGGTGTATTTTATCATCCACATCCATGTTTCCTCAATATGTAATGTTATTTCCAACCACCTAAAATTTTTTAAATCCAATTTTACCATTCGGTGAGTTTTTATTAAAGGATATGAAAGGAATCTTTTGTCGTTTTTCGTATGAGGTACTTTTTGACTTTTCTGATAAAAGTACGAAGAATGTTTTTTTTAACTTATACGGCATGAATTTATTTTTAAAACATTATTTCCAAGAAGCTTCCTTTACAAGTTTTCAAGTTTATTTTTAATCAACTTCTTTTAGTTTAAAGTTTTATGACATGTCAAGAAAGGAAAAATGTTTTTAAAGAAGAAAGGATATTTTCCTCAAGAATTCATTTCAAGTGTTTTTTTTTTCAAAACTATTTTCCATCTAAGATGACGTTATTTGATATGTATGTTTCAAGTAAAATGTCTCTATGATTTAAATGGTTTCAATTTTCTTATGATGAAATGATATCAATTGTTTATGGATTATGATGGCATGATGTTTAAGAATCCCATTTTTATTAAATGGGTTATGTAATGATGTATGATTCATGATTTTGTGGCACACATAAGAATGGTATCATTATGATATGGGTGGGACCTATATCTCCCTCCAATGCATTGGGTAAAGATTTTATATCTCATGATATTGACATGGCTGGAATGGTAGGTTATACCGGTTCAGTGAAACAGGACTGAAACGAGGGTGAATCGGTTCAGAAAGGGACTTTGTCCACTAAGATAGTCTTGGCAATGAGTCTTGACTAACAAGAAATGATTCTCTATGATTATGTGTGAATGCCACAAAGTTTCATGTTTTAAGTTATGATTATTGTGATTACATTTCACTGCCATGATTTACCCCATGTTATGAAATTATGATCTCTTTTGCAGGTTAAGATTTCCAAAAGTTATGTGCTTATGTATATGATGTGATTGATATTTCTTTTGTTTACCCTTACTGAGCATTTGAGCTCACCCTTTTATGTTTTCTTTTCACCAGGATATAAAGAAATGTTTTAGGTAAAAAAAGGAAGATCTTTATGGGAGATTTTGAAGATCTTTCACCACGATTAGAAGATTATATTCCGAGTTTCCAAAGACACTAAACTATTACGGTCCTTGTGTGTGTGTTTTTGTTATGTACTAAGTATTCCGCAAATGTAATGTAATGTCAATGTACGTCAGTCTTCAGGTCTCTACAGAAGAACAGGGTTGATTTTGGAGTGTTGGTTTTGAACCTCATGGATGATTCATATTTATCCCACTTGGATGGTAATTAAATCCCATGTAGTTTGATAAGTATCATAGGGGGTATATAACTTTTAGATAAATAGGTTGGGGCTTACTCCTAAAGAATATTCCCTTGTAACAGGGTCTATGGGAGATGTTTTAACTCATGGAGATTCAAGGGGGATTAATTTGGATTCTATTCTTAATGAGGATGCCCAAATTAAGATAATTAGAGTTGTAATCCTGATGATGATTTCCATTGAGCTCAGTCCCTAGGTGATGGATTCATGCATATCCCAATTATGGTGGGAATCAAAGTTCTCATAGTTCAATAAGTGAGGGGGATTGTGTAGATGTATGATCATCAAAAATATCTAAGACCGTGTAAGTCATTCTCAGTGTGAGAAAAATGAGGATGTGAAAGATTCAACAAACCACATGCTTTCCCCTCTAGTGATGGAAGACGTTGGGCTTGTGGTGAAAGAAGCCAAAGCAATGGTGAACGAGGGCACGGAGAAATGAACCTTTGAATGTGGAATGAAAGTGAAGGTCATTAGGCCTGGCCCAAAAGTATAGGGGATTGATCCAAAAAGGATGACCTAGAATTTTTCTTCTATTTTAAGGAGGATATCATTCCCTAGGTTAAAAGAAAATGTAAGTTTGAAACACACCTTCCCTACCAGGGACTGGAGGTTCCGAGTATTAGAGATGAGAAGGGGAGGATAGAGTCTTATCCCCATAATCCAAAATTAGGAACTTCCCAAAACTATCTCTAGGGTAAGTTTCCATGTGACTGAATATATACATACCTATATACACCCCAAGGATCTTGTCTCCCTTATAAGACAAATGTTGGAAACCTCTGACTGTAAAAATACAAAACCAATTGAGAGACATGTTGATGTGTCTTTCCCAAAGTCTTGATAAGTCAAGAGGTTTTAGTGGAGGCTGCAACATAGTACCTTTTAGATAAGGGAGCCAAGAAATGGGATACCCTATTATGAATGGATTTGAAGAGGGTTTACAAGGTGATATGCATAGTGTTGGGACCAAGTTGGATGGAGAAAGATGTTTGAAGAGTTATCGTTGGCAGAGTGTTGTTTTTTGTTGTCAAAGAAGATAAATCAATTCACTTTGTAAAGGAATTTAAACCAGACGATGCTTTACTGATTTTCATTTCAAAAATATCATAAGTCCGGAGAACTTGTGATGCAAGCCTTATGATGGAAAGGGGGAGAAATGATGATGCCAGTCATATACAGTTTTGATTGGTAGGAGTGATGCTGCTGGAAGATAGGGAAGTTTATGTACTTCCCATTATGACTCTGACGATGCTAGATCTGGTCTTTTAAAAGATAAATATCATGATAGTGGAATTAGTGATAAAATCAAAAGAATGGTTATGGGAAGAAGTGAAGAGAAAAAATGACAAAGCAATGGACAATCTGGGGGCAGTATAAAAATACAGTTTAAGGTGGCGCCGTTTTCCAGTGTTTGCCAAATTTTAGGGCCTGAAAATCGGGAGATGAAGATGTGTTTTTAGAAATGGATGGAGCGTCAAATATTGAAGATGGTTTAGATTTTTTCATGCAAGGAATTATTCAAGGTCAAAACATTGAAAAATGACAAAGGCATGGAGTGCACGGAAATTTAGGCAAGTTGCGCGCAAAAAGAAAGTAGTGCGCGCAATATTTGCGGGTTGCACAAAATTTCAGCGGGATGAACAAAAAAATGAAGGACGCGTGAAATAGTAGCGGGATGCGCGAAAAATCAGCGGGATGCGTGAAAAGTAGAGTGGTGCGCGAAATAGAGGAATTATGTTTTTGTGCAACAGGTGTTTTGAGATCAGGAGTTTGAAAATTGGAAAAGTCATGAGGTGCGCGAAATATTGGAGAATTGCGTGAAATTTGAAGTTGGATGACAGATATTTTACGCGCATGAAGAGGGTTTTACGTGCGAATTAGTGGTTTTACATGCGGATTAGTGTTTTTAACGTGGGGTCAAAAATGCCTATAAATATGAGGTGAACCCCTCTCATTTGTTAATGCTCGACACTTAGAAGAAATCCTGAGCTTTGGTGCGCGTAAATTATATGCTAAGTGAGTTGCGTGAAAAGAAATAAGTTTGCAGGAAAATAGGATAGCTGCGTGAAAAATTGAGAAGTTGCGTGAAAAGAGAAAAAGTTGCACGAAAAAGTTTTTTGCACTAAAAGGGAACTTTTACGCGTAAGACACTTGAATTGCGCGCAAGGTATTCTAAAGGTTGTGTGGAAAATTTGGGGTCTTCGCACATATTCAATTGTGCGTATGGGAGTTCTTTCCAGCTTCTAGGTAGGAAAGTGAAAAATTGCTTTGAAAGATTTGATTTGTGTAAGCTCATTAAGAAGCATTGATCCATTGTATTACCCTATTTGTGCTAAGAGGGAGCACAAGCACTATTGGATTGTTTTCAAAGTGCTACATGAGTTTAAGGGTATATCCTACTTGTTATATTCCACATCAAAGGATTGTTTTCTAGTGGATTGTGTGGTATTGGATTATTTCTGTACCATACCAAGGACGTATCTACTCTTGTTGAGTAGTGAACCTTGTAAATCTTGTGTTCCTGTGGTTGTGTGTATTCAGCAGGGAAGAAACTCTTTAAAAGGAGGTGAAGGTTGTTTCAAAATGGGGAAACTTAAAAGGAAAATGATATCACTAATTCACCCCCTCCCCCTCTCAGTGATACTTGGATCCTGACTGGGAACTTCAATTGGTATCATAGGGAGGTTCCCTTCATTTATTCTTTGTTGAAGTGGTTGAAGAGAAGTTGTGATGGAGAATCTAAATTGCGTGAACAGTAAGGGGATCCCGATTTTTGATGGAAATAACTATCACATGTGAAAGGACATAATGATGCCTAATCATATGTCTCTTGGATATGATGTTCTTGAAACTACAACGGATGGATTTCCTACTATTGATGACAAGGTTCCTCTTACTCCTGTCGATAAGAAGAACCTTGAGAATGATGGAAGAGCTAAAAATGCGTTACTCTCATCTCTTTCTGAGAGTGAATTTATAAGAGTGAAAGGTGTTGTTACAGCTAAAGGCATCTGGGATAAGTTGAAGAACATCTATAAAGGAAATACAAAATTGAAGAAGGAAAAACTAAAAATCTGGAGGCTGAAGTATAAAGACTTGAAAATGAGAGAATCTGAATCTGTTGGGGACTTCTTTACCCTGATTAATGACATTGTCAGTAAAATCATATGTCTTGGTGAAACGTTGGAGGATTCTACAGTTGTCAAAAAGATCTTGAGAATTCTGCCAGACAAATTTGATGCTAAAGTGTCTTCATTGGAAGATAGGGACCCTAAGACATTATCTCTGGATGACTTGCATAGAACTCTCATTACTTATGAAATGAGAAGAGAGAAGACTATGAAGACCAAAACAAAAGCAGATAGAGAAATTTCATTCAAGGATTCAAAGAGAGAGAAGTCAAAGAAGACTCTTATTGAAGATGATGTTGGTGAATCCGATTCTGAAGATGAGGTATGTAAAAATTTTGATGAAATTTTGTCCTTGTGTTTCTAAAAATGTGAAAAGAGGTACAGGGAAATACAAAGGGAAACTTCCCTTGAAATGTTTTGAATGTGGAGCTATTGGTCACTTTGCGACTAACTATCCTCAAAATAATTAAGAAGAAGAAAGTGATGATGATGAGAGATGGCCAAGAAGGCCTTGGAAGAAACAAACTGACAAAGATTAATATTTTTCAAAGGGTAAGGATAAAAAATTCTTCAAATCAAAAAGAAGAAACTTTTAATCTAGAGATGAAGAAGAATATAGAGAAGATGAATCTGAGAAATCATCTACTGAGAAAGCTAGAGAGAATACCTTTATTGCAGTAGTGAATAATGAAGATTACGGGAGCAACAGTTCTGAAGAAGAAGAAACTCAACTTGAATATCATCTGAAATAAGAGTTGAAAAAATGTTTGAGGAAGATCATAAGGCTTGAGAAGGAAAACAAAAAGTTGAAAAATGAAATTTCCAGTTTTCATGAGGTGAAAATCCAGATGGAAAAAGAGATTGATGATCTGAAGAATTCTCTTGAGAATGCAAAGAATCATAATGATCATCTTGAAGTAAAGCTGAAATCAAAATAAGAAGAGTTTGAACTGTTCCAATAGAAACTGTCCAAAGCTAAAGAAATGAATGTCAGTTTCAAACATTCAATATCAGAATTTGGTGAATGTTCCAGTAATAATGAACCAATGAACGGTCCATAGAATTTACCTTCAAAAGTTGAGAGGAAATATGGAATTGGTTCTAATAGGAACAAAGTAGGAAAGTCTATGTATGTGGCCAAAGTCAGTAATGTTGAAAAATCATAAGAACAAAAAAATAATGTGTCCAGAAAAATTTCTACTACTTTTGGTACTGATAAGTTTGAACAGAAATATGAGCTGAAAAAGAAAGTTATGATTGAAAACAGAAAGGTTGATGGTCAACAGAGTTCTATTAAGAAGGTTGTTGAGAAGCATGTTCACAACTCTGTTCAATATAGAAGTTTCAAAGGAAAATATTCATTCTATGGTTACTGCTGGTATTGTGGTGGATTCGGACACACTGCAAACATGTGTTGGTTTAATCAACAGTATTACAACTATTCCACAAGTTTTGAAAGACAAGGATTGAGGGGGAGTTAATCCGTTCAAAATATAAAGTCTCCAAATAAATTTCAAAAGATATCTGAGAAGACTGGTTTGAAAGTTGAAAATAGGTTCCAATCACTGGAAACTATTTGTGAAAGATGTGATCGACCTGGACATCTTGCCAAGGGCTTCCTTATTGTGTTACCAGAGCAAAAAAATATTCTTAATAATTCTCAAAAGCCATAGTTTTTAAAAGCTAAAAGGGACGGTTCTGATAAGTCTGAAAAGAAATAGTGCATGGTTGTCTGGCCAGAACACATTGACTTGTCTAGGAAATTGGAGGAAGCACAACAAAAAGTGAAGGAAAAGGAATAACAAAAAGCTCTTGTTGTTGAAACTGCTTTGAAAGATACAAAAGGAGAACATCCATGGATTCTTGATAGTGGATGTTCCTCTCATATGACAGGAGACTTAAAGCTATTGAAGAGTGTGAAAGACTTCAAAGAAGGAGTAGTGACATTTGGAAATGATGAATCTCTAAGGATCAAAGGTTTTTGATCGGCCATTATTGGAAAAGAAAAGATGAAATCCAGGAAAACACTATATTTTGATGGGCTAAAACATAACCTATTAAGTGTGTCACAACTCTGTGATGAGGGAAAAAAGTAATATTCAGAAAATATGGATTTGTTGTGAAAAGTAAAAATGATGGAAATATAGTTACAAGAGGCCAACGTACAAGAGGGAATCTATTCCAAGTTAGTGATGTGTAGAAATCTTGTTACATGAGTGTGGTGGATGAAAATAAATTATGGAATAAAATTTTGGGGCACATGTGTCAGAGAAATATGTGCAAGTTATCAAAGCGAGATAGTGTTTGGGATATGCCTGATTTATCAAGAGAAAGATATTGGTGTTGCACTATTTGTGAGAAAGGGAAGATTACTAATTCTATGCACAAGAGAGTTTAAATTCACTCAAAAAGACCCTTGGAACTCATACACTCAGATATATGTGGACCAATGAGCAATCAATCTTCAAATGGAGATAAGTAATTCATTACTTTCATTGATGACTTTACTCGCATTAATTGTGTTATGTACACAAGACATAAGTCAGATGCTCTAACAATGTTTAAGAGTTTCAGAAGGAAAGCAGAGAAGGAATGTGAGTATTTAGTGAAGAAGTTGAGAACTGATAATGGTGGTGATTATAAGAATTAAGAGTTTGAAATTTATCTTGAGAAAAATGGAATTCGGCATGAGTTCAGTTCACCATACACACCTCAACAAAATGGGGTGGCTGAAAGAAAGAATCAAAGTATGGTGAAAATGGGGAGAACTATGTTACTTGAACATAATCTTTCTCATTATTATTGGAGGCAATCCATGAGCACTGCTGTGTATATTCAGAACCGGTGTTTCTATAGGCCAAACTCAGATATGACTCCATATGAAATGTTCTATAGAAAAACTCAAAGTCTGAAACACTTGAGAGTCTTTGGGAGTCCATGTATTATAAAGAATAAAGGTGGAAATCAGGGAAAGTTTGAGCAAAGAAGAGATGAAGGAATTTTTCATGGCTATGCTCCAGAAGGAAGAGGATATAGATGCCTTAATAAATAAACATGAATCATTATTGATTCTTCATATGTAAAAGTTGTTAAAAATGCTGAGAAAGAAAAGCAGTCATATGTTGATGTCGAAGTCGAGCAGGATAGAGAAGATTTTGTTAACAATTCTGATAATGCTTTAGACTGTGTTAATCCTACTCAAGAAGATGAATCCAACTCAGAGATCTTAAGTGATGAGGATGGATTTCAAACAACTCATCCTAGGTTGAGTAAGCAAGTGTAGGCTCAAAACATTATCGAAGATAAAAATCAGAGGGTCCAAACAAGAAGAACAACAAATACAATATCACATACTTCTCTTTATTCAAAATTTGAACCAAATTATGTGAATGAATCATTTGAGCATCCGGAATGGGTTCATGCTATGAATGAAGAGCTTTATCAGATAGATAAGAATGATACTTGGGAACTTGTACCCAAGCCGAACAATAATAACATTATTGGTACAAAGTGGGTTTTCTAGAACAAGCTGAATGAAGAAGGTAAAGTAATAAGAAACAAAGCAATATTGGTTTGAAAAGGGTATTCACAGATTGAAGGCATTGATTTTGATGAAACATTTTCTCCTGTGGAAATATTATAAACAATCAGAATCTTTCTTGTTATTGTTTCACAATGAGGTTACAAAATCTTTCAAATTGATGTAAAATCTGCATTCTTCAATGGTGACCTCGACGAGGAAGTTTACATTGATCAACCTTGTGGATTTGTTATTGGAAAGGATTAAAGTTATGTGTGCAGGTTGAAGAAGGCTTTATATGGGCTAAAATAGGCTCTGAGAGCATGGTATTATAAATTAGATACTTGCTTAAAGAATATGAACTTTAAGAAAGGGAGAGTTGATATCAATCTCTACATCAAGGAATGTCAGGAGTTTTCACTGATAGTTATTTTTTATGTTGATGATATTATATTTGCTAGAAATGATGAAAGATCGTGTGAAAATTTTGCTGAGGAGATGAAGAAGTTATTTGAGATGTCCATGTTGGGAGAAATGAGTACTTTCTTGGGCTACAAATTTCAAAGAAGAATAATCACGTTTTTCTGTCTCAAGAAAAGTATGCTAAGGAACTACTAAAGAAGTTTGGCATGGAAAATTCGAAACCAGTTTCCACACCGATTTCAGTGGGAACCAAGTTGTCTAAAGATGGAGAAGGCAAGGAAGTTGATCAGAAAGAGTTTCGAAAGCAGATTGGAAGTCTGTTGTATTTGAATGCCTCAAGACCCAACATCATCTATGCTGTCACTTTATGTGAAATATTTCAGAGTGCTCCTAAAGAATCACATTTGATTTCTGGAAAAATAATTCTCAGATATATCAATGGCACAACTAATTTTGGAATCAGGTATGATGGATCTGGAAATATTGATCTATTCGGGTATTCTGATGCTGATTGGGCAGGAAATATTGATGATCGAAGATCCACATATGGTGGAGTTTTCTTTCTAGGGAAAAGTTGTGTTAGTTGGCATACCAAGAAACAAAATTCAGTAACTCTTAGCATAGCTGAAGCTGAGTATGTTTCTTCTACTCAAGCTACAACTAAACTAATGTGGATGAAGACTCAGTTAGAAGATCTACTTGTTGAAGTAAATCTACCATTGATCTTGGGTTGTGATAATCATAGTGCAATCAATCTTACAAGAAATCCAGTACAACATTCTCATTCAAAACACATTGATATAAAGTACCACTTCATCAAAGAGTAGGTGGATAAGAATTAATTGAGGCTGGATTATGTTCCTAAATCTGAACAAGTTGTTGATATATTCACAAAACCATTACCGAAGGAACCATTTGCAAAATTGAGGTTGAACATGGGTGTCCAACCTCATTCTCATCAAAGTTAAGGTACGTGTTTCTGTCCCCACTCTCATCTTGTTTTTGGATATTGTTGTCAAGGGGGATAATTGTTTCATAAATCTATCCTTATAGATGCATGCATAAAGGGGGAGTTGTGGGTAAGCTGTGAATTCAGCATGTATGTGTGTGAACTATTCTAACTGTTTTTTGGAGTGGTTGCAGGAAACAATGTTATTTTCTAGGAGAATTGTTGAAGAAGTGAAGATTGCGGAGTAGATGCTTTAAAGATGTTCAGAAAAAGGTTGAGGAGGTACGTTCATCAGATTTCATAGTCACTACTTTTGGATAGCATGGTTTTGGATGTCAATAATTCTTTTTTCCTATAATGAGTTCGCTCGTGTAGGCTTAGAATTGTTTATAAGTAATCCATTGCTTAAGGTTAAAAATTTCAATGATTTATGAATCTTGGTTGATAACAAAATCAGAAGGGGGAGATTTTTGGGACCAAGTTGGATGGATAAAGATGTTTGAAGAGTTAGCGTTGGAAGAGTGTTGTTTTTTGTTGTCAAAGAAGATAAATCAATTCAATTTGTAAAGGACTTGAAACCAGACGATTCTTTATTGATATGCATTTCAAAAATATCATAAGTCAGGAGAAATTGTGGTGCAAGCCTTATGATGGAAAGGGGGAGAAATGGTGATGCTAGTCATATACAGTTTTGATTGGTAGGAGTGACGCTGCTAGAAGATAGGGAAGTTTCTGTACTTCCCATTGTGACTCTGACGATGCTAGATCTGGTCTTTCAAAAGATAAATATCACGATAGTGGAATTTGTGATAAAAATAGAAGAATGGTTATGGGAAGTAGTGAAGAGAGAAAATGACAAAGCAATGGACAATCTGGGGGCAGTAGAAAAACACAGTTTAAGGTGCCGTTGTTTTCCAGTGTTTGCCAAATTTTAGGGACTGAAAATCGGGAGATGAAGATGTGTTTTTGGAAATGGATGGAGCGTGTAAAATTGAAGATGGTTTATATTTTTGCATGCAAGGCATTATTCAAGGTCAAAACATTGGAAAATGACAAAGGCATGGAGTGCATGGAAATTTAGGCAAGTTGCGTGCAAAAAGAAAGTGGTGCGCGCAATATTTTCGGGTTGCACGAAATTTCAGCGGGATGCGCAAAAAAATAAAGGCCGCGCGAAATAGTAGTGGGATGCGTGAACAATCAGCAAGATGCACGAAAAGTAGAGTGGTGTGCGAAATAGAGGAATAAAGTTTTCGCACAACAGGTGTTTTGAGATCAGGAGTTTGAAAATTGGAAAAGGCATGAGGTGCGTGAAATATTGGACCATTGCGCGAAATGTGAACTTGCATGAAAGATATTTTATGCGCATGAAGAGGGTTTTACGCATGAATTAGTGGTTTTATGAGTGGATTAGTGTTTTTCACACGGGGTCAAAAATGCCTATAAATATTAGTTGAACCCCTATCATTTGTTAATGCTCGACACTTAGAAGAAATCTCGAGCTCTGGTGTGTGTAAATTATACACTAAGTGAGTTGCGCGAAAAGAAATAAGTTTGTGCGAAAAGAGGATAGCTGCGCAAAAAATTGAGAAGTTGCATGAAAAGAGAAAAAGTTTCACGAAAAAAGAAAGTTGCATGAAAAAAGTTTTTCGTTCCAAAAGGGAACTTTTACGCGCAAGACACTTTAATTGCACGCAAGGTATTCTAAAGGAAATTAAAGAATTGCTTTGAAAGATTTGATTTGTGTAAGCTCATTAAGAAGCACTGATCCATTGTATTACCCTATTTGTGCTAAGAGGGAGCACACACACTATTGGATTGTTTTCAAAGTGCTACATGAGTGTAATGGTATATCCTACTCGTTGTATTCCACATCAAAGGATTGTTTTTTAGTGGATTTTGTGGTACTGGATGTTTCCATACCATACCAAGGACGTAGCTACTCTTGTTGAGTAGTGAACCTTGTAAATCTTGTGTTCTTGTGGTTGTGTGTGTTCAGTAGGTAAGAAACTCTTTAAAAGGAGGTGAAGGTTGTTTCAAAATGGGGAAACTTAAAAAGAAAAAGATATCACTGATTCACCCCCTCCCCCTATCAATGATACTTGGATCCTGACTGGGAACTTCACATAGATCATGGGTGTAGCTATGTGGCGTAAGTCTACTGCGTAGGTGTGTCGCGTAGGTGTGCCACATAGGTGTGTCGTGTAGGTCCTATGAATGACTGAAAAATACTTAACACATGTTAATTAAGACTGTGAAATATTGAAAAAGGACTACCAGGAAGACGACACTTGGTTGATATTTAAATCTAAGCACCTGGGGTCTCCTTTGGTGTCTTTAGAAGAGCCCCACACAGGTCCTTATGGAATAGGCCTTACATAGGTAGATTCTTCTTTATGGAATAAGAGTCCTTAATTAGATGTTTTGTATTTTAAAATCTAAAATGATTTCAATATTGATTATCCCATATGATTATCTCTTCTATCATGTTTTAGAGAGCTACCTGAGAAAATTTGGGGGACCTGGGAAAAGGGGCTACGTAATGGAATCCTCAAAGGTTCTTCCAACTTTTTCAGTTTTCAAATGGGGATCCCAAGGGTATTTTTTATAGGAAAGGATAGGACCTATTCAAATGTAGTTTTTCCACATAGGTCTTCATTATATCACCATAGCATAGCTATTCTTCATAGTGGTGTGAAAAAGTTTACTGCCATGTAGTCATGTGGCGTAGGTCCCCAATATAGGTCCTCGGTGTAGGGGGTTGCACATTGGGTTGCACAGGTAGGACCTGTGCTAGACTCTTGATGTATAGGTGTGCTATTTAGGTCCCTTGAATTGTATTTCTTTACTTCCTTTAACTTTCTTCAATACTTTAAAATATCCAAATTTCTTCTTTATAATCATTTTTCCTTCCTAAGGAGTGTCAATAGTGTCATTGGATGTTTTAATCTATGGATGTGAGTATTTATCCTTTGAATTTATGATTATCAATAATTAATATCATAATTTTTGTATTTTAATGTATTAATGAATAATTTGATGTCATATGATAATAGTGAAGTAGGATATGTTGGGCATGTAAAGAGTGATATGGAATTAATGGATAATATGAGAAAGTATTTATCCCTTCTTTCCATTAATGGAAGTTGACTTCTCAGGCCCTCTTATGGGAATGAAACTTCCTAGATAAATCCATAGCCATGGGGTTTCATGGTAAATTTAATTTCTAAAAATTGATAGAATGAGATTTCTGGAACATAGGTTGCTGACACCAGCATGAAACCTGCTTGATTATAGATATCAAGATGAAGGGATTATATTACACAATAAGCATTTTTAGTAGGTTGTATTTCATTTTGACATTAAATTATTTCTTTATAGGTGCCTTCTTATATTTATAAATTATAACCTTGTACTTTAGGTGTCTTTTTCTATTATCACTGATAAAGAGTCCTAGAGGGTCACACACTATATTTATCTTGACTCTTGGTTAAATTCAATGTTGAATTTAAAAAAATATAATGAATATTATTCTTATTTTCTTATTTAATAATTATTCAGGATTGGTTGATCGCTAAGATTTGGTCATGATTTTTTCAAATCAATATGTGAGCTAAATAATAATAAATATTAATTTACAAGAATTTCAAAATATAATATTACTTATATTTATCTATGAATAATTAAGTGATATTTATTTATTAAATAAATAGTCCTTATTCATGGTTTGATAAATGAAAAAGAGGATAATAAGACTGAGTTTAAAAGTCTGGTTGGAAAATATATGAATGATATTTATTCTTATGTGATACACATGTCAAGTGAATAATAATTATATTATTATTAAGATATGGTATTAATTAAGAATTAATGAATTTTTAATGGGGTTATATGAAAATATGAAACCCTATACTTTCCTTAATATATGTAATGAACCATCATGAATCAACTAGATAAGTCACCCAAGGTGGTCCGCCACAATGTGTGATACAAAAAAGAACCACAAGTATCTTGTAAAACTAAAGAAAAATAAAAGTAAAATGTGGAAGAAAGAAATACATATTCATGAGACATACAAAGTTAATCCACACTATCCAAACCAAAAAGATAAAATATAACAAACTAAACAAGTATCATGTGACCATCTATTGCCCTCAATACATCCCACTACGAAGGTGACAGACAATAAGAGAACCAATAATATTACATAATTCCATTTCCTTTCCTTGATTCCTTCAAAATAAGGTCTATAACCACACAAAGAAGAAAAGTATGGTGTGGGAATATATCCTAGTTGGATATCACCAAATAATCTATACAAGTTCTAATATCAAGATTGAAGAATTTCTATATTTATAAAAAAATAAAACTTATAAAGATTTTCCACAAAACAAATCATTTGTAAAAATTAATATATTTTCCATAAATTCATACCATATTCAAAAAATCTAGGAATATATCATGTATAAAATAAAAATAAGTAAACTAAACATGTGATCATATATCCATGAAATAAACTATCATGCGATAAACCAAGTATAAAAAGAAATGGCATGCCATTTTGGATCTAGAATATCGGAATATGTACTAGACATAAAACAAGACTAAACTATATATATATTGGTTACAATTGATATTAAATCCTTCTACAGTCTATAGATAACAAAAAAGTGACCCCTAGTGGTTTCACACACACAACAGTTTCCACTGACCATTTCCTAACGCACCCAAGGTTCTTAATGTGTTGTGTCTTTTCAAAACCATTTCCAAAATCCATGATTAGATTTAATAAAAACCCTTCTTACATTAAAGAAAATCCATTTCAATGAATAACCCAAAGGGTTCAACAAGAACATATAAAAATTCATGAATTAGGAACACTTTCATAGATACACCTACATCAAGAATGATGGAAACCTATCCACATTCGACAATGGAGATTGGATAACCATGGATTGGAATTTCAAAGAAAAATAACAATAAGAAACTACAAATAATTGATAGAAAACACCAATATATCATGAAACTAAAACAAAAATTTATCCAAAATCACTATCACGACCAAAGGTAATGAAAAATGAAAAATACTTCTTACCATAGATACATGACGCAACCATCATAGGTGTCAAACACTGAATATAGTGATCTAAAATGAGGGATATGACTGAAAATCATTCAAAATATCTATAAGGTTTGATAGAAAATCATTCTCATATAATGACAAAAGAGTCAGCCATGTAGTGTTTTTAAAACCACTAGACCTGAGAAATTCATGTCATGAATCCCTTTCATGGAATGAAATCCCAAGAATTATAAATATGCTGAAAAAAGAATCACCTCATATTAAATTAAATCTTGATTGATGTTTTTATATTGTGTAACAGTTTCACAACCAATAAAATTTTCACAGCTAGAATGAGACTCACAATAGTTCCCCTATTATAGATTCACATCATGTATCCCATTCATGATGTAAATGTGTCTAGAATGTTTTTCTCAACCCATTTTTCTACAAAAAAAACTCCAAACAAAAACTGAAGGCTCTCTAGTCCCAAGTAGCACCCTATAAATCGATTGAAACATTTATACCTGTAATTCATTAATCCAAACAAACATGCAACCTCAGACTTTAGGTCATTTTTCCTAGAAAAGTATCTTTATTTCTGAGAAGCCCACAATTCTCCCAAACAAAAAAATAGAGAACCCAAAATTAGAGTCAAATAATACATGAATGAAGGTAACAGGGAGTCACAATCTTCCCACCATAAATGCTTTTTACCCAAAAATACATTAATATATTGAACTCTCAAAAATTGAATTCCATTACAGCCTCATAAAAAATACCCACTCTCATATCTCATGGATATCCTATCTTCACTTTCACAGTACATTGACTGAATTAATCATTTTACAGTGCAACACCTTCTCTTGATGATCTATAATCTAAACTAGTTGATCAACCACAGTGATGTCGAGAACAAGAGAGACATCCTCTCATTCAATCACATAGGAAGGATCCGATCAATACCTCCAAATATAGGAAACATGAAACATGCCATGGATGGAAGTCAAACAATGTGGTAATTCCAATCTATTGGTCACCTTTCCTAATCATCCAATGATATCAAAGGGTCCCACAAACCTTGGTGGAAATATATCACTATTACCCAACTGATGATTACACAAGTGAGATGAAACTCTAATAAAGACTATATCACTAACCTAAAACTCTAGTGGTTGGCAATGACATTTCACATAGTATTTATGATGACTCTGTATCATGATAAATCTCTTATGGATCAACTCATTCCTCTCTATCATCTCTTGAACAAGACTCGGACCAACCAAGGACTGCTCTCCAAACTCTTCCTTGCATAAGGGATATCTAAATGTCCTCCCATACAAATCCTTGAAGGGTTTTATTTTGATCAAGTCCTGATAACTATTTTTATAGTAAAACTCAAATTAAGGAAAATTATTTTCCCAAAAACAACTGAAATTAAGAACACAGGCCCCGATCATATCCTCAATAACCTGGATATCCATCTTTGTCCTTATATCCATATGTGGATGATATATCGTGCTCAATTTTAACTATCAATTCATCACCTCCTATGAACTTTTCTAAAAACTAGATGTGAACCTTAGTTCCCTGTCAAAAACAACCACATAGGGAACCCTGTAAAGCCACAAAATCTCTCATATATACAAGTCCCCAAGATTTTCCACCTTCATTATCTCCTCGATAGAGAAACAATGAATTGATTTCATGAGCAGATCATTGATCAATCAAATCACAACCTTTCCACTAGGGATATATGGTAAAATAATTATGAAATCCATGGAAATATCATCTTATTTCTACACTGTAATGGATAAGGTTTGTAATAAACTAGTAGGTCTATGGTATTACACCTTAATTTTTTGGCAAGTAAGACACTGTGATACAATATCTACAATAAAACATCTCATCCACAAACACCAATATTTAAATTTCAAATCATAATGAATCTTGTTAGTAACTGGGTATACGGACCAATAAGAATGGTGTCCACTTTCCATCAACACCTACCTCAAGGAAAAAGAAACAACCAACCTGTTTTAAAAACATGTAGCGATACTGGGAGACCAAGACCGATCACCTTTGGACTCCCCACTATAAAGTATTTTACTAAATCCATGGAAATCAGGTTAAGATATCTACTAGATCTGAACCCACTCAATAAACAAAAATTCAACCTTTATCAAAGCTAAATATACCTTTACATCAACTTCCTATGTTCCCAAGCTCATCAAAGTCCACTCTTCCACAAATTCTTTCACTACTTGTGCCAATTATTTCATGCTTAGCACATCGATGACCACAATCCCTTTTCTAGGAGTATAAGAAATATAAAAATAAAAAAGTCTAGATATAATCCACATAGTATCTCTATCGTTAGTTCAGATCCCTCTGAGTGAAAATATAACTTGGGCTCTTATGATCAAAGTATATCATAAATTTTTCCTAAAGAGATAGTGATTCCATGTTTTGAGTGAATAAATAACTGTTGCTAACTAAAAATCATGGGTAGGGTATTTATTCTCATGAGGTTGTAACTAGAGATATCCACAGGCTACCACCTTTATCCTCTGTATTAATACACACCCCAAACTTATTCCAGAAGCATCACAATAAAAATCATAACTTAAACCTGGTTTTGGAAGAATCAAAACTAGATCTAAAGTCAATATCACTTGTATTTCCTCAATAGATCTCTAACACTTTTTATTCCACACAAACTTTACACCTTTATGGCATAAAGTTATCATCATATAAGAAAGATTGGATAAGTCTCAAATAAAATGCTTGTAAAAACCATCCAACCCCAAGATGCTTTGGATCTCAAACAAGTTTTTTGGAAAATCCTAGGATATAAATGTATGTACCATTTTAGGATCCAATGATATTCCCCTATCAAGTATAATATTCCCCATAAACTTTACTTCTTGAATCAAAAACTCACATTTAGAAAGATTAAAATTCATGAGATGTTCCATCAAACTTCTAAGAATGATATCTAAATAGTTCATATTCTCCTCCTAAAACATAGATTAAACCAAAATATCATCCAAAAACACCAAAATAAAAGTTTCCTAGAATAAATGAAATATCTGGTTCATTATTTCTATAAACACCATAGGATAATTAGTTAGTTTTATTGGTATAACCAGAAACATGAAATTCCCATACCGACTCCTAAACGTTGTCCTAGGTATGTCATTTTCTCAAAATATCAACTAGTGGAACCCCAACTATAGGTTAATATTTTAAAACCAATGAGTCCCTCTAATCTGATCAAAGAGATGATAAATCATGGGAAATGGATATTTGTTATTGACGGTCATCTAGTTTAAATGAGATAGTCAATACATAGTTTGAGGTTCATGTATTACTTTTTAGCAAAAAGGATAAGTGAAGACCATGGTGACATACTAGGATGAGTAAATCCCTTATCCTTGAGATCCATAAGCTAGACATTAATTTCTATCAGCTCATTAGTTTCCATTCAAAAATATGTCATAGATATTTACATCATACCAAGTATAAGGTTTGTTATAAACTCAACCTATCTCTAAGGTGGTAAACTAGAAAGATCATCCGAAAGACCTAGGGGTGAGCACACAACACCAAAGTTTGTTGAATTCTCAAAAAAGTTTCAATAGTATCAAGAAACATCACTAACAACTATCATGGGATTACCCCAGTATAAGAAATAGTAGGTCCCTACCTTCTCGGTCTAGAGTCCCACTCACCCATAATAACATGAGTGACCCCATCGGAAGATAAGAACTGAACCTGATAGTGATGAAATTATATCTAGGTATTAATACTCATCATCTAATCCATGCTAATAATAAATTCAAATATATCAATATTGAGCACTAAGAAGTCTCACTGCACCTCATGGTCTACTATCATCAATCGACATGTTGAGAACTTCAAACCTTGTTCAAACCTCTTTCCCAAATGCATGGAAAGATCCAAAAATAACAGAATAATATCTAAACACAATCCCAACATTTAAAATATATTTTAAGATTTAAAATAAAGAGTATCACCTATATCAAACAAATCTAGCACCATTTAAGATAAGATGAACATTGTACCTCTAACTATGGTTGAACCTACTTCAAATTCGTCTGGTTTATACTTCACAACATAAATATTTCCATTCACATATACTATATAATATTTCTTAGCTACATAAACATCCTTCTTAACCCAAGGATAAGACCCACCACCCTTGGAAGCATCGGTACAAACCTATGAGCCCTTGGTGAAAGTAGATCCAACCTTTCTGCCTTTGGAAATCCTATCAAAAAAATGCTTTAGGTGATGAGATTTTTCAAAATGATGATAAGTATTAGGATCCTTAATACAATTAGTCTTGGTATGTATAATATACCCATACTAATAGAAAAAAACCTATTGTTATCCAAATTAATCCCCTATAACTAATCATGAAGAAAACTGGTTACCTTTGCACTTCCTTTGTTCACCAGAAGATACACCCTAACTAATGACACTGCTAACTAAATCTCCTCCCAAAACTATTTTTTCAAATATGTAAGCCTCTAGGAAATATGATTTATCAACTACCTATGTGAAGGTTGGAAGTCACATGAGAATAAGCATTGATCGATTGTCGGTCCTCAACCCCAATTCAAACCCCCAAGCCTTATGGTAATCATTAGTGACCAGCTGTGGTGGCAAGTGAACCAAATCAAAAAAAATGGGTGGAATAATCCATAAAATTATTCTCTTCATACTCTAAGGTCAAAAAATCTTGGGTCTTCCCCATGTAATTTCTTAGGGCAAAACTACTGTTTGAATATTTTCTTGAAATAAATCTAGGTAAGAACATCAATGCAACTTAGCTTGTAAAATTGATTCCCACCATCTTCTTCCTAGAAATTCAATAATATATACGTAGAACCACAACTTATATTCCTTAAGAGTCTTAAAAAAGTTAAACATCCTCTCAATATTCTCAAACCATTCTTCAGATTACTATGGTCCATTGTCACCATGGAAGATAGGTGGTTACTACATTGAAAATTATGAGTTGTGATCCACTAATCATCCTGTGTTCCCAAAATATTCTTGACCCAGAGTCTAAATAGTGTGAATTATAACTTCTACCAAAGAAGGTTCTAACGTAGATTTCCCTATGGAACTTTTCTCACAGCTTCCTCACTCGGATTTGATGATATCTTCTAGGATGCATTTTCTAACAATCACAAGAAAAAAAACCAATATGTCATTATCATATTCTAAAATCATATAACCAGCTTCAAGTATCAATATCAATGCTTTAAAACAATAAGAATTTAAAGAAATTATGAGTTATTAAAACAATTAAAATGCTTCAATAAAATAATAGGTCCATTTAAATAAACCCCATATTTGGTTCATTCAAATAACCTCAACCATCATGTCTTAAGCTTGGAAAAAATCCCTAACCACCCATGGTAACTCGGATTCAGACCTGAAAGAGAGCTAGATAAGCCCCTTTTCCTCACTTACTACTCAAATTACAATATTTGTAAATCCATTCTACCAAAACACCAAACTACACCCAGGAGGTTTCAACAACACTTCAGGATGCATATTCCCTCTGATAAAAATTTGTAATGAACCATCCTGGGACAACTAGAAAATTAACCCAAGGTGGTCCACCACATGGTGGGATGCATAAAATAACCACAAGTCTCATGTAAAACTAATAAAATATCAAAGTAAAACTTGGAATAAATAAATACATATCCATGAGACACACAAAGTCAATCCACACCAGCCAATCTAGAAAGATAAAACATACCAAACTAAATAAGTCTCTATGTGACCATCTATCACCCACAATCCATTCCACTATGAATCTGACAGATGACAATAGATCTTGGAAAGCTACATGATGACCATACTTTTCCTTGAGTCCTACAAAACAATTTCCACAACTACCAAAAGGAAAAATTAGGGTGTGAGCATAGATCCTAGTAATATATCACCAAATAATCTATATAATTTCTAATATTAATAATGTACATGTTCTATCTTTATAAAAAAAATATCATTTATAAATAATTTTCACAAATAAAATCATTTGTAAACATTCATTTTTTTCTTAAATTCTTACCATATTCACCAAATCCATGAATATATCAATTATAAAAGGAAAATAGGTAAACTAAACATGTGAGAAAATATCCATGAAATAATCCATCATGCAATAAATCATGTATAAAATGAAAAATCACACAATTTTGGATTTATCCTATGGTAATATGTACTAGATATAAAAGAATCCTAAACCAGTCAAATTTTGGTTCCAACCAATATCAATTACTTTCACATTCTATCGATATCACAAAAGTAACCCTTAATGGTTCCACACACACTAGGTCTACCTATGTCCATTTCTCGATGCACCCAAGGTTCCCAATGTGGTAGGTTTTTCAAAACCCATTTCTAAAATCCATTCTCGCATTTAATAAAAATATTTTTCAAATCAAAGAATATCTATTTCAATGAACAACCCAAAGGTTTCAATAAGAACCTATAGAAATTCATGAATTAGCAACACTTTCATAGATACACATACCTCAAGAACAATGGAAACCTATCTACCTTTAACAAAAGAGATTGAAAACCCATGTATTGGCCTTTTAAATACAATTCATGATAAGAAAGTGAAAATTATTGATATAAAACACCAATTGATCAAACAAATGAAACATAAATGCATCCAACACCACCACATTAACCAAGGTCAATGAAGAAGTATAAAAATCACTTAACAATGATAAAAGATGCAACTTACACTTGATTCAAGCACTAAACATAGAAATCCAGAAGGAGGGAGATGACCCAAAATCACTATAAGGATTGAGAGGAAATCTTATGCACTAAATGAAAAATGAGTTAGGTGTGAAGCATGTTTAAAACCATTGTACCTAATTAATTCATTTCATGAATCAATTTCATGGTGTGAATACATTTCACAATGTGAATCCATTTCACTACATTAAATAAAACAAATTATCAGTATGCTGAAAAATTTGTTGCCTCTGATTAAATTAAATCACAATAAATGTTTTTATATCATGAAATGGTTTTATGATTTTGAACTTTTCACACCTTTCATGAGACTCATGAAATTTTTTCTATAATATATTAACATCATGTAAATCATTTATGATGTGAATATGTCCAACAGGAAGTGATCAACCTAGTTTTCTATAGAATACCTATGAACCAAGACTTAAGTCTATCCAGTTCTAAGGAGAACCCTATAAATTCATTAAAACATTTATACCCAGACTCCATAAATCCAAAAAAAAACATACATCCCTATAATTTAGGATATTTTTCCTAGTAAAGTATCACCATTATTTTGAATCATGCAATACACCCAAAAAAAAGGGAATCCAAAACAAGATTCAAATCATACCTAAAGGAAGTTTACGAAGTGTTATAATATATATCAAATTATATCTCTTTCCTAAGTGATATTTTTTGTGCATAATGGATATGTAGAAACTATTCTAATACCTATAGAGAGTTCTATATATGTTTAGTGTGATCTATCCTCCTTCTTTCTAAAGACATCAAGACAAAACCAAAAAATCTTCATCCTCAAAGTTAATTTTGTTATTGAAATCAACCGCGAATGACGTAAGAAATCAGCATCGATTTTTCTAACACTTAGTGATTCTATGGATATGTATAAATATTGTGCTACTCATGTGTGTCACTGCTTGAGGGTTTATTTACTTTGATCTTGCAATGAAAGGATGGTATAATGAGATCAAGTCAACTAGATCATCAATTAAGAATGAATTACAAGTTTAGGTAATTCTATATCTACTTATAAATTAATTATAAATTACATGTAATGATCCTCCTCTTTTGGTTCTGGTATTAATGTCAATTAATCCTTGAATTAATTTCATTGGTCGTGATGTTCTCATTAGGTACATATTGGATAATTCAAATATTACGACAAAAAAGATGAATTTATCATGCCCAAAAGGAACTTCTATTGAACCCAGAACCTATAGAAATAGGCATACTATTATAGTGTGTGTATGTAGATAATGTAGGAGAGTATCATGGTCTATTTTAAGAATACTGTAGTATTTTCATAATTAAGAAGGAAAAATTATTAGTGAGGACACCTCAATATAATGGTGTTATTGAGAGGATGAAAATAATTATTTTTGAGATATTCAATTGTATGATCACAAATACAAAGCTTCCAAAAACCTATTAGGTGAGGTAATTAGAACTGTAAATGATCTTATCAACCATTCTATTTCATTTATATTAAACTAAAATGTACCAAAAAGTGTTTGGATAGGTAAATATAATTCATACAAGCACTTGAGATTTTTGGCTATAGGACATTTTTACACATCCATAGATATGAAAGCATAAAGCTAGATGAAAGGGAAGGTAGTGTATATTTTTAGGATACACTCATGAAGAGTTCAAATACCTAATTTGGGATCCTATTAGTAAGAGGATCATTGAAAGTAGAGATGTGGTTTTTCTTGAAGATTGGATGATTGAATATTTTGAGAAGCCTAAAAATTTATTAAAGCCATAATATGAGTAAATTCCCATCAATTTAAAACCATTATCACCCCCATTAGTGCTATAAATTGGGGGAGAAATTACAGACAATGATGATACATCACCACCACGTAATATGTCTTCATCACTTATCTATCTCCATCATTTGATATTCATGGGAAGATCCTACCTGAATCATAGTTGAGGATATCTACCAAAGAATGAAAATTGATTCATAGATACTCACCACATGAGTATGTGATGCTCACTAATGTGGGGGATACATATAGTTACAATGATGTGATTATAAGTCATCGAGAGATTGGAATTGATAAAATTTATGCAAAAGAAGACGAGATCCTTGCAAAAAAACCATACATTTTATTTTTTGAATTTACCAAATGTAAATTAGAAACTAAAGAATAAGTGGGTGTACATAATTAAATGGAAATATGGAAGCTCAATTCCATGTTATATATCCAATGTGTTTGTGACGGGATTCGAACAAAATAAATGTATAGACTTTAATGAAGTTTTTTCTCCTATGGTAAACTATTTTATCATCAAAGTTTTTCTTGGATAAGTGGTAAGTCTCGGTAAGAAATTTCAACAATTAGATGTAAAGACACCATTCTTAGGTGGTGATATTGAAGAGGATATATAAAATGATAAAAAAAAGGTATTTTAGGTTAAAGGTAAAGAAAACATGGTATATAAACATAGGAAAATTTTATCTGGTCTTAAACATGAATTGAGGTAATGGTACAGGATGTTTGACTCACTTATGGAGAAAAAATGATTACAAAAGAATGGTTTTTTCTCATTTTTTTATCATCAAACAGTTTTTTGATAGTGATTTTATTATTTCCTTGATTTATGTTGATGATATGTTGATTATTGGTAGATATGTCACTAAGATTGATAGGTTTAAGAATGATTTGAGCAAGTATTTTGAAATAAAGGACTTAAGTGAAGCTATATAGGTCCTTGACATGAATATTTCTCGTGATGGGAGGAATCACTAGATTTTTCTATCTTGGGAATGGAAAATTAAGAAGGTTCTTGAAATGTTCAACACTATTAAGAAGAAACCAGTTAGTACTTCACTTGGTAATCATTTTAGGCTCATGATAAGACAGATTCCATCAAATTAAGAGGAGAATAAAGATGTGGAAAACATTTCTTATCTATCAGTAGTCAGCATTCTTTCATATTCCATGGTGTGCACCAGACTAGATATTTCTCATGATGTTTCTATTGTTAGTGAGTTCTTATAAAATCTAGTAAAGGAGGATTAAATTGCATTCAAATGAATATTGAGGTATCTTTGAGGCACATCTAGTCATTTTTTATGTTTTTTAAGAAATAAAATTATTTTAGAGGGATACACAAATGTAGATATGGCTATATAAATAGACATGATAAAATATATATTTGGATACTTAATAAAATTTTCAAGGGGAGAAGTCTCATGAAAATCATTACTTAAGAATTTTTTTCCCTATCTTCCACATATGTAGAGTACACTACTATAGATCGCTCAATATTCAGTGGAAACGTTTATCCGTGATAAATAAAAAGCACTGATAAAGGGGGGTTATCAATGCTAGATAAAATTAAGGATTAAGGTAACGTTTATCAGTGCTAAAAACATTGAGAAATGAGGAAAAAATTTTAGTGCCTTTGTTAGTGATGATAAAGGTGACACTTTATCAGCGCTTTACTTAATGTTGATAAAATCTCCACCTTTAACAGTGCATAAAAACATTTATTAATGGAACAATGAATAATATAATTTATATATCCATATTTATATATTTTAAAAATATATTAATATATATATATCTATGTGTGTGTGTGTGTATAATGTATACGATTTATATAACTTATAATAAATATTTATTATCAATATTATTTTCATAATTTTATATATAAAAAACTATCAACTTTATATTAATCATTGAAAAGTTTTAACAGTATATTTATATATATTAATTACAAAATGTATACATAATTAATATAAATATGATATTTTGATATTTTATTTAAACAATTATATAAATATATAAATGAATATATTTATTTAAATATGTTACTCATATTTGAATTTATATATTTATATTCTTATTAAATAATTTACAATATATGTACATGTATTTGTATGAATTTTTAAGTATGTGTATTTATGTGGATGTATGTGTATATCTATATGTGAATGTATGTATGTGTTTTCGGTGTATACATGTATTGTGTTGTGTATGTGTGTATGGGTGTTTTGGGTGTGTGTGTGTGTGTGTGTGCATATGCACATATATGTATATGTGTGTGGATGTACATGCATGTGTATGTATTTGTATGTTCATGCATATGTATGTTTATATAGTATGTATATATATATATATGTATGTGTATGTGTATGTATTTGCATGCACGTGTATGTAATTTTATATGTGTGTGTGTGTGTACAGACATGTATGTGAACGTATATGCATATGCATGTGTGTGTGTGTACAGACATGTATGTGAATGTATATGCATATGCATGTGTGTGTGTGTGTGTGCATCTGTATGTATATGTGTATGCATGTGTGTATATGTATGTGTATGTGTATGTGTATGTGTATGTGTATGTGTATGTGTATGTTTATGTGTATGTGTATGTGTATGTGTATGTGTATGTGTATGTGTATGTTTGTGTTTGTGTTTGTGTATGTGTATGTGTATGTGTATGTGTATGTGTATGGGAATGTGTATGTGTATGTGTATGTGTATGTGTATGTGTATGTGTCTGTGTATGTGTCTGTGTATGTGTATGTGTATGTGTATGTGTATGTGTATGTGTATGTGTATGTGTATGTGTATCTGTAAGTGTAAGTGTAAGTGTATGTGTATGTGTATGTGTATGTGTATGTGTATGTGTATGTGTATTTGTATGTGTATGTGTATGTGTATGTGTATGTGTATGTGTATGTGTATGTGTATGTGTATGTGTATGTGTATGTGTATGTGTATGTGTATGTGTATGTGTATGTGTGTGTGTCTGTGTATGTGTCTGTGTATGTGTATGTGTATGTGTATGTGTATGTGTATGTGTATGTGTATGTGTATGTGTATGTGTATGTGTATGTGTATGTGTATGTGTATGTGTATGTGTATGTGTATGTGTATGTGTATGTGTATGTGTATGTGTATGTGTATGTGTATGTGTATGTGTATGTGTATGTGTATGTGTATGTTTATGTGTATGTTTATGTGTATGTGTATGTGTATGTGAATGTGTATGTGTATGTTTATGTGTATGTGTATGTTTATGTGTATGTGTATGTGTATGTGTATGTGTATGTGTATGTGTATGTGCATGTGTATGTGCATGTGTATGTGTATGTGTATGTGTATGTGTATGTGTATGTGTATGTGTATGTGTATGTGTATGTGTATGTGTATGTGTATGTGTATGTGTATTTGTATGTGTATGTGTATGTGTATGTGTATGTGTATGTGTATGTGTATGTGTATGTGTATGTGTATGTGTATGTGTATGTGTATGTGTATGTGTCTGTATCTGTATGTGTACGTGTATATATGTGTGCATGTATGAATATGTGTATGTTTGTGTGTATGTGTATGTGTATGTGTATGTGTATGTGTATGTGTATGTGTCTGTATATGTATCTGTACGTGTATATATGTGTACCTGTATGAATATGTGTATGTTTGTGTGTATGTGTATGTGTGTGTGTATGCATGTTTATGTAGTATGTGTATGTATGCATATTTATGTATATGTATTTGCATGTGTATGTGTATGTGTATGTGTAGGTGTTGGTGTATGTGTATGTGTACGTGTATGTGTATGTGTATGTGTACGTGTATGTGTACGTGTATGTGTGTGTGTGTGTGTGTGTGTGTCTGTGTATGTGTATGTGTATGTGTATCTGTATCTGTATGTGTGTGTGTGTGTGTGTGTGTGTGTGTGTGTGCTTATGTGCATGTAAGTGTATGTGTCTGTGTATGTGTATGTATGTTTATGTAGTATGGAAATGTATGTGCATGCACGTGTATGTGATTGTACGTAATGGTTAATAATTAATTATATTTTTGATATACAATCAATACAATGAATAAATAAGTAATTAGCAATAATATTATTATTTATTTAGCTGTTTTTATTCATTTTTTATACGCTTGTAATTCTTGTAATTAATGTTATGAATTCACTTTTAAAAAAGTATTTTGGAAATTTCTTCAATTTTTTTATTCATTTTAAATATTATTTCATTTAATATTATTTTTTTCATTTTTTGATATTTATTAATTTTTAATATTTTGGTAATTTATTCATTTTTTAAAATTTATACATATTTATTTGCTAAGTTTTAATATTTTTAATTTGTTATAATTTATATGATTAATATTCATTTATTTTTTATTTATTAAGTTTTAATATTTTTATATGTTTAAAATTTATATAATTGATTTCTATAAATTTATTTTAATTTTAAAATTTTTATATATTCAATATAATTAATTTTTAGTAACTTTATTATTTACATTATTAATATTATATATTTATTCATTTTTATTCATGGTTGATCACGGAGAGAAGGGAGATCCCAAGCCTCAATGGAAATCGATGTTGACCTTCCTTAGATCTCGCTTCGATTCATGATCTTATTGATGTTAATGCTCATATTTCAAGGGTTATTAAGGAAAAACCTTCTCTAGTTAGCCCAAGCTCGGATACTCCGTACCCCCTAAAGAAGACTTCGATTGCTAGGGATCTTCCCAAATCTGGAAAGCATGTTTCATATGTTTATGCAGTGATCAATCCTTTGATTCCTGAGTTGTCAGCAGCCAAGGTTAATCCAGATGTCCATGATGTGGCTCCTTCCATAAACCTTTATCCTATTTGGGTGGTTGACTCTGCTTATGCGAATCATTTTTTATGGGCTTTATTGTGATCCAAATCTGTTGTCGCAAAGGAAAAAAGAAGGAAGGGTGCATGGTGTTTATTAAATCTATGCATGGTATTATTTCAAATGGGCTGAACAAATTTAAGAATTCCCTTATTGATCATATTTCTTTATAAGCGAAGGATCAAAAATTGGGCCTTCACGATATTAGAAAGTTCCTTCTGGTTTTTTGGGGCTTTGATAATTGGCGTTTGACTTCTTTAGGGAGAGGATTTTTCACATTGTTTTCTCTTCTGCAGAGATAAAATATAATGCGATCTGGGGTTTGTTAACTTGAATCCCAGATTTATTAAAATCTAGGACTAGGATCCATTATTCAATCCTTTAAATATTAATAACACAGTCACCCAAATATGGATTTTTATTTGGATATTGAGTTGGTTCTTTTGGAACCCTCAAATCTTTATAGGAAATTGCTTCGGCAGTCGGGGTCCCAATTAAGATAGACAAAGAGACTGAAAGGGATAGATATGGGCACTTTTCAAGGACTCTTATATAATTTTATCTCAGCTCACCTTTGATCAAAACAATAGTGTTGTCTGCCATCGATTATCGGTTTGATCTTATTGTTGACTATGAAAAAAATCCCAATTCTTATAAAGGATTCAATAACATATGACATATTTATGATATTTTTTATAGGATATTGAACATCAGTTTATGTGGGATGAAAGGGAATAATGTGGATAATTGCAGAAGAAAAACGAAAACTCTTGGTACTAATGTAGTGGTGGAAACCTTAGGCTAGAAACTGAGGGTCAGATCAACTCTCAAGATCATGGTAAAGTTGTAAAAGATTTTTTGTAGAGTAAAGCAGAAGATAGAGGGGGTTATAAGGAAGATTTGGATATGCCATTCCATTATCATAAAGGAGGTGACCTGATGGTTCATAGATCATATAATGCAGACATGGTTAGGAACCAAAATAGGCCTCAGGATGGGCTTACTTCCTCGATTGAGAAGGGGATTGTATAATGATCTGATCAATACAAACCAAGAATTACTAATGTTGAGGTTACTCATCTCACAGCCTTAACTGGATTTGAAAATGACAAATTCTCTCATGAAAAATAATGGTGGTCCTTAGAGGGTGAGTCTTGTCCGGACTCAGCTGAAATGAAAGATGAATATTACTTAAATGCTGGTGACAATAGTAGGGAGGGGTTGTAGGGGTAAATTTTCCTCTTCAAAAAAATAAGTGAAGTGGGAAGTGTAGAAACTCTGAGAATGATATACTTAGATCCTCTCCTTCCCTTAGGACAACTACTAACGGTTCCTCTATTACCATTAATATTTCTATGACATCTCTTATGATTGGTGAAAACCAAGGGATAAAATCAATTGAGACCCATACCCTTACTGTATTTTTTTATAATCCTACGAAAGTGATGATTCATGAACTTGATTTAGACATTGTTTTAGTGGTTGTTCCTTCCATATAATATTTTGATCGTACTAAAAAATGTTCCCTCATCCAATAGCTTGGATACCCTTTATACCCATGATTTGGAAGCTATGAACGTGGTAGAGGAGGTTCCTACTGGTTTTATAGTTATCACAGGCATGGAGAAAGACACAGTGTCCAAGGAATATCCCCCCAGTGGACCTGATACCAATAAAGAAGACCAGTCATCTGATAATAGCATGCCTGATTGGAACCCTCTAAAGCATGCTTGAATTGATACACCCTGTAAGAATCCAATTAAGTGTTACAAAACATATGTGAATGATCATGCATCTGTGAACTTTTTCCAAGTTTTCTTATCTCAATGCTAGTGGTAGAAGGGAATATTACCTAGAAGAAGTTGATAAATACATGGGGATTTACAAAAAAGTTTCAAGATCACAGTGTATCCTCAAAAGATATAGTGACCAAATCTGGTAAATAGAAGATTCAATGGGTGCTCAGAAACCAGATTCAGGATGAGCCAATTTCTAATCAAATTGATCATGGAAAGGATGATAAGGAACCTATGTCAATTGATAAAGAAATGGTTGAAGAGAATGCTGAAGAGAGGGGTGGGGTCAAAGAGGTCACATCAGATTTTAATAACTCAGTCACTGATGCAAAAAAAACATCATCCCAACAGGAAGTGAGCTCAAATACCTGAGAATATCTAGATATAACATGAATGGTGGATGATTAAAAATCAAAGAATACTCCCAAATAGAAGAGTCATCTCCACCCTTAAGGACAGGGGGTTCCTGAATATAAACAACTAGATACTAGGCATCATTATGGGCCATTATGATTTGAAAACCTTTGATTATTTTTCTTTTTGTGGGTGTGTATGTCATTTAACTATTCATCCATGTACTTTATGATTGTTTTAATTTTAATAAATATTTAAAACCATGGGATAAAACTAATAGATCACATTGTTTCTGATTTTTATTCAGTTTTATGTGTTTTTAATTCATGTAAATAATGTTATGAATTAACTTTTTTAAATATATTTGTCATTATACAATTTTATATATTTATTTTTAATATCCTATAATTTAATATTATTTATTCATTTTTAATATTTATTAATTTTTAATGTTTTGGAATTTATTAATTTTTTAATATTTATTTAAAAAAAATATCACTAAGTTTAAATATTTTCAATATTTTTTAAATATATATGATTAATATTTATTCAATTTTATTTATTAAGCTGTAATATTTTTAATTTTTTTGAAATTTATATAATTTATTTATTTAAATTAATTTTTTAATTTTTTTTTAAATTTAAATGGTTAATATAATTAATTTTTAATAATTTTTTTATTTATATAATTTTTATTATTTATTTATTCATTTTTTCATTTTTTTCATGTGTTTACAATTCATGTATTAATCTTATGAATTCATTTTTTGAAAATAGTTTTTTAATCTATTAATTTTTTTATATAACTTTCATATTATTTCATTTAATATTACTTATTAATTTTAAATTTTTATTATTTTTTATATTTTTCTTGAATTTAATCATTTGTTGATTTTTATTCATACATATTTATTTACTATATTTAAATATTTTCAATATTTTTGTAATTTATATGATTAATATTTATTCATTTTTTATTAAATTTTAATATTTATAATATATTTGAATTTTATAAAATTCATTTATTTAAATTCATTTTTTAATATTTCTGGAATTTAAATAGTTAATAATATTAATTTTTAATAATTTTTTTATTTATATAATTATTATTATTTACTTATTCATTTTTATTCATTTTTTATGTGTTTATGATTTAAGTAATTAATGATATGAATTTACTTTTTTTAGTATTTTTGTAATTTATTTAAATTTATTTATTCATTTTTAATATTCATTGATTTAATATTATTTATTAATTTTTAATATTTATTAATTTGTAATATTTAATAATTTTTAATATTTACTAAATTTATTCATTTTAAAATATTTATTTATACATATTTATTTATTAGGTTTTAATATTTTCAATTGTTTTCAATTTATATAATTAATTTATTTAAATTCATTTTTAAATATTTTTGAAAGTTAAATATTTAGTATAACTCATTTTAAATAAGTTTATTATTTATATAATTAATATTTTTCATTTTTTCATTTTTTATTTTTATTTTTTTACATTTTTGTTATCGATAGGTTAGGTGCTGATAAAATTATATTTTATCAACGCTAAAACTTAAGCATTGAGAAATACCATTTTTATCAGCACTTTTTTGGTGCAGATAAAAGTGATGATTTATCAAATCTAAGAAATCACCAAAAAAGTGGTATTTTTTGACTCTTATGTTTTTACCATTGATAAAACTCTTCTCCCTCTTTAAAAAACCCTAGCATATCACTTCTTCCTCACACCACATTTAATCTGTTGCTGAACTGAATCTCTATTGTAGTCGAATTCGATTGCTCTGGAAAAATCAAACCTCAACATCGAAGGTATGAAATTACAAAAAAAAATTAAGGAATCTGAACTGATCATTCACGTGTTTCACATGATTATTTTTCATTAATATACCTCTACTCATCGACATGTATCTTACAAAATCATTTTTTATATTATCAACTAAGAATAAAATCAGGATCTTCCCTTACTTGTCTTTATTTAGCAGTTAAACTCATATATCTTCCCTTGCTCATCTTCATGCATGATATTTTTTAATACATGAAGTAACTAACAATTTTTAAACCATGTTGTGTCATAGATTTATATCATAATAATTATAAAACAAATTTCCAGTTTTTCATCTTTTTTTATTTTTCAATCTATTATATTTTTGTGTGAATATTTTTTTGACAAATTTTATTTTCCTAATAAAATTTTATTATAAAATCATTTATTTTATTGTGTTTCAATGTTGATCATGGAGAACATCTGAGAATATCATATTCATTTAATTTTGAATATAAAAAAATGATCATGAATATTTTATTTTTTATATCTTGTATTTTTATTCAAGAATGTAAATATATGAAGTCATGTTTAAGAAAATGGAATAAGTTTTGCTGGATGAATTTATTGGAGAAGATAAGTTGAATTGAAGATGTATACATTTTAATGAATATTTTTAAGAAATCAAATTATAAAAAAGTGGAAGTATTTTTGACGCACCATAATGATAGTAATATATAAAATATAATGTTAAGACACCCCAAAAATAATTGTTATAAAAAGGAATTAAATAAGCAATTATTAACTATTATTGAGGAGGAAATAAAAATTTACCCTATAAGAAATGAGAACATGATGTGAAACCTGTTAATGAACAATAAACTATTTTGATATAAAATATAATAATGTAATATCCCATTCTATTTTACATTATGGTTTTTCTAGAATCATGATTTGAAATAAAACATAAGCTAAACAAGGCATGGTGAATTTAAAATTTTTATTTTAAACATATATGTAGATATGTAAATTGTTGTGTTCTTTACCAGTCTATGATCTATGAGATGATTCGTGGGGATCTGTATTTATTGAAGGTAACCATAATATTGAAAATTTGAACCCATACTGATTTTTGATATATAATATTAAAATACATTTATATACCCCCTATGATTAGATAAAATATCAATTAATAAATGATTTTTTATATTTATTTTAACTTGAAATATTATAATATATTTTAATAATGAGAACAAATGGGACAATCCATGAAAACAATGCAGGAATAATGATATAGTAGTAACACATTCTAGGTCATGGTGATTATAGGACGATTGCATAATTATATTGAACAAAAAATTTAAATAACTATAAATTTAAATATTTTTAAATAAATAAATAATTATAATATTTTAATTTTAAATGAAATTAAAATTCAAATATATATATTATTTGAGATGAAAAAATCGATTAAAATTATTTTTGTGATTAAATACACCTTCTTCATGGTTTTTAAATTTGAAATTTTAGGTTATTTTTGTTAAAGCATTCATTTTTCCCTATCTATCCACAATTTTTACTATTTTCAAAATCTCATTGAATATTAAAAAAAAATATTTGGATTATTACCAAATGAATAATTCAAATATGATATTTTTTATAAATTTAAAAATTTAATAACAATAATTGATGTGATTACTTTGTTTCAAACACTATGGAAACATTGTGACAAATAATTAATTTACTTTGATGTATGTTTTGATAGTGAAATATTATTATATATACCCTAATACTTATCTAGTTTTACAAATCCAGAGGTTTCTTGTGAACATTGATAGTGATAAGGAATGAATTATCTCCCTTGATGAATCCATTCTTAAAAAATAATGATTTAGGATATGTGACTTCTTATCATAAAAATATAAGTGTCATAATACTTTAAATTCATATAATTCTTGTCCCTTATATATTCTAACAATTTTTTGATGCAATGATAATTTATATCAAATATGATGACTATAACTGTGTGTATATAAATAATATCCTTTTAGGGTTCAAAGCCCATACCTTTTGTGTATTAATTTATTCTGGTAAATATTAATATTACCAAATCAAATAGGATAGATATAAATTGAAAATTGATGTATTTCAATCGTATGAAAAAATAGTGTGAAGTTGGGGTGAAAATTTTCATCAAGTTTTCAAAATATCATGCATATAACCCTTATAAAATCCTTTTTCCATGTGTACATTGTTTTTATTCAAGAATAATTGGTCTAACACAATGTTAAGAACACTTGATCTTTAATGGAATATATTGAATTTATAAATTTTGGACTAAAAAAAATGAAGAACTAAATATACCTAAAGACTATGATAACACTAAATTTTATGGATCATCTAATATGATTATAGGTGTGAATAATAATGAATACTATATTATGGATATTATTATAGGTGTGAAAAATAATGAATATCATATTGATAAAATGAAAATGATTGTTGAAGATTAACTTTTTTATTATCCAAAACTATTTAAAAAATTAAATATTTGCCTAAAGATATCATTGTATCATATTTGTACTAAATAAAAAACATTTCCAGTCATACTAAATCTATATAATGTAAAAGCTATCAACAAATGGAGTTACACCATCTTTACTGAAATATTTTCGATATTGAATGATATGATACTAGAAGATAATAAGGTTCCTTGGTTAACATATGACACTAAATAAATTTTATGTTTAATGGGTATAATCTCTGAAATAATACATGTCTGTCCAAATGATTGTATATTATTTTTAAGGACCATGAATAACTTAAAAAATTCTCAAAGTGTGGTGTGTCCCGATATAATAAAGATGAATCAAGTACTTAAAATGTTTTATAGTACTTTCTAATAATTATATGGTTCAGGTGCCTATGTGGAAGTGGGGAGACTACAAGGAAATTAATGTGGTATGCATACACACGAAATAAATATAGAAAACTTCATCACCCTAATGACACTCCTCAGTGAAATAAAATTGATCATGAGTATCCTTAATTTGGAAATGACTTGAGAAACCTTCATCTTACACTGTCTATATATGGAGTTAATACTTTTAGTTTACAAAGAAGCACTCACAATACTTGACTAGTTATATTGGAAATTTTTAAATTGCCACCATGGTTATTCCTAGAGAAAATATAAATTAGGTTTTCTCTACTGATATTATAACCAAAACAACTGAGTATTAATATTGATGTTTATCTGTCTCCATTGATTGAAAATTTAAAATTAATATGGGATTTAGGGGTTAAATTGTATGAAACTTATAGAAATAATGATTTCACATTGAGGGTCATGTTGTACTGAATGATAAACAACTTTCCTGCATATAGAAATTTTTCAGGATATAGCATTAAAGTAACTCAAGTGTGTCTCATTTGTGAACAAGGTACAAACTTAGTTTGGTTGAAGCATTCATTAAAGCCCTTTTTCTAGTAAATAGCGGATTTATACCCTGACATCATAAATAAAAATTGTAGATGGAATCACTTGATGAGAATTTATAAGAAGTAACAACAGCATCTCCACTAACAGGTGATCAACTATTTGATAAAGTAAAGTATATGGCCATTTATTTTGATAAACCTTCATTGAAAAATCCTATGAAAACTGGTTCGAAAATGATATCAATATTTTTAATTACCATACTATAATTTTTTTGAATGTAATACATTGTCATGATGTCATACATGTGGTAAAAAATTTATTTTATAGTTTCATTTTCACGTTACTAAATTCACCCAATAAAAAAAGTATGAAATTAAGGCTAGTTTGGACATGGTTGACATGGGGATACAGGAAAAGCTAGCACCAGTGAAGGGTGAAAGATGAACTTTTCTTCTTATAGATACTTACACTCTTTCTAGGAAAGAGATATATTAGTTTTGAAATCTATAGAACGATGTAAAGGTTCCATATGTGTATTCCTCAAATATCAAGAATATTGTTTCAATGGCTGGTTTAAAGTTAAATTGGTCTGAAATCACATAATTTTCATGATTTGATGAAAGATCTAATTCCTATATATTTACATTTCATTTTCCTAAGAATTTTCATCATACGTTAACCATGATTTTTTTTATTTTTCAAAGATATGTGAAGTAAAGTTATAGACCTGGTGAAATTGGAAACTATGTAAAAGGAAATTACTATCATATTATAGGAATTGGACATGTTCTTCCAACCATCATTATTTGATATGATGGTTCACTTTATGGTTCACTTGTTTAGATAGATCTAACAATGTGGTCTTGTACATTATAAATGGATGTAACCCATATAATGGTATGTTAATATTTTGAAATAGTATATTAAAAATCTAAGTTGTCTAGACAATTTTATTATGGTGTGGTATATTTTTTAGGAATACATTAAATTCAGTACCAACTACTTGTCCTGTGTGGAAATAATTTGTCTACAAAAAATCTCATTGCATCATGTGACGTGTGGGTAAAGGAATTTCTGGAATATGTTTTTTCACAATTAATAATACCTAGAGGGAGCAGTATAACCTTTATGTTTTATATAATAGTTTAGAAGTTTCACCATATGTTTAAACCCAAAAATTAATTCTTAGTTATTTTAATCCATCAAGGGTCAAAAGCTAGATATCAAATACACATAATCAATAATTTATATGATGGTTTCAAGACCATATTTTTAAGGATTCAACTATAAATCAGAATTAAATTTCATAATGACTTTGATGTCTAACTAAAGGACTAAGTATGCATATATTATCATATAATTATTATATAATTAATGGTTATACATTATATATAAAGGAACATGATAAAAATTGTACCATGGAAAATAATATAGCTACACTTATGGTTGAAGTAATGCATATATCTAGTATCAAGGATAGAAATAAAATTTATGACAATATATCCTACTTTGGTATCATTGAACAAATATGAGAGTTGGATTATACACATTCTTAGTGTTGAATTTTCAATTCAAAGAGGTTGATAATAAGAGTAGTTAAAATCGATGAATTTGGATTTTTGAAAGTGGGTTATAGTAAGAAAGGGTATAAGGATGAACTATTCATAATGGAATCATAGGAAATATAAGTATTTGATATCCTTGATCCTGAAAATAGAAAGTAGTCAATTGTTCTGTAATTGAACAAAACCATCGAAGGGTCGGATGTCAATTCAACTCGGGATAACCCTTTCATTGGGATTTCATAATCATTTCATGATTGTCCCAATATAGTTGGGGTATTTTATGTCATAGGAGAACACAATGAGGGTATTTGATTCTCAATAGTGATTTCAAACCCCTTTAACTATTAAATAAAAAAAGAGTTCAATAATCTAATTTTATTTTTTTGTAATATACATTGTGTTTCCATATATTATTATTTGTTCATTACTATTTTTACATAATCTAAATTAAATTTTCAACCACTTATATAGATAATGGATTCTACACATTCCAAATCTCTCAATCCTAACAAGAAATAGGTTTCTCAATATTCTAATGATGCAAATGCATAGTAAAAACAAGTTTCTCCACTTATTGAAGCTATGAATATCGAGGAATAACATATTAATTATGTTAAATTAAAATAAATAGTATACAGTAAAAAACCTATGTCCCAGAAAAAATAGGACTTTCTTTGTGTAGTGGTGTTAAAAATTTATTAAGGTAAGAAGTATAGGCATCAAATTCAAGGTTGGATGGGATGAACAAGACCAGGATATTAACCCAAAAAGTCATTTTCCATTAGTTACATTGGCGTAACTACCCAAATGTACATGTATATTGATGTAGATACATGGAAAAATGTTGTTCTTGTTGTTAAGGGAATAATTTGGGATGAGATAGGGTAACATAATGATATAATGTATATATTTTAATAAAATATAAAATAATAAAACATTGATTTACTATTAATTATCCCTTCCATAGTGCATTTATACTAGATGAATACTGAGTTAAATTTGTATTAATGGTCATTGGAATGGCTCATATATACTTTTGAACAATTCTTATGAACCATTATCTCAAGGTTGTTTAAGTGAATGTAAAATCACATCGCCACATATGTATACACACATGTTAAACCAAAAAACATGGAATGAATTTATTATCATCATGAGGAGGAATACTTTTAGTTATATTATGATTGGTAACATATTACTTTAAAATACACATATTAATCACTTTTATAAATAAATTGAAAGAAAGTATGAGTTATGCTTCACTTAAAAGAAATTTTATATATTTTAAATCTATAATAATACTTTTATTTGGCATGAAACAAAAACATAATTATGTTGATTTTTTTATATGTATAATTATGAATCAAGATCCAAATACACTTCTTATGTTATGTGTTGTGTAAGGAGGATCATGTAAATAAAGACGGAATACTAATAGATAAAAACACACAAAAATTATGGGAATCATGTGTAAGTATGAAATAATTAAAATTTATTTTTCATTAAATTGGTATTAGAAAAAAATTATTAATTATTTTGAGATAAGAAATTCACAAGGGGATAAAGATAAGAAAATAAAAGTGATTCAGAAATGAATAACTACTCTAGAAGAAAAACTTAATTTTCAATATAATTTTTTATATAATGTTATGTAAAGTCAAAAAAGATAGGAAAAACACAACAATATCCACTGCATGGAGATCCACCCCCCCCCCCCATAATTGAGGTGAGTACTTCCCCTCAAATGTATATCATACCAACAACAATCAATTTTTTCATAAACATTTCTTTGAAATGTGAATTAGGAAGAAACTAATAACTTTATTATATTAATACTCCATATGATGAAAAATATTTTTATTTATATTTATCAGCACCCACCTATCACCTTGTTCTTAGGGGTATAGTTGACAATATATGAGGAGATGTTATACACAAAAAACATATTCTAATTGGTAATGTGAGATTGGGGATTCACATAGCTTATGAGTCGAGTGTTGAGATACCTATTTCCCTTGATGATTTGGATATTCACATAGTCGAACTTACTATTGGAACTTTCATATCATGGTCGTATGATCTTCTAAAAATACATGTTGATAAGGATGTATTCCTTTCCAATTCATATTTAAAAAAAAAACTTTAACAACTAATGAAAAAATCACGAACTAAGTAATTTTATTATTAGTGGAAAAAAATGAAGTAGAAATAGAAGATTTAATAAAAACAATATAATGGATCAACCAATTGGTTGAAATGAATTTCAGAATGTACATTTACCCAACTATTTTAACTACTGCATTTAGTACTATTACAAGTTCATGTAGATTCAATATTCAAAGATTGTGATACGAACATTATTTATTTTAAAGAATAAATATATGGAGACACCATTAAAAAATTTCTTGGTCTTGATAATGTAGATGAAATACTCAATCATGGATGGCTAAGAGTCTCAATTATAAATGTATATATGACGTGTGTCTTCATAATTTGTTTTTCTAATAACTGATCTACTATATTAATTGCAATTAAATTATATTAATATTTTTTTAGTTGTATATATGAGTACTATTTGAAGGTAAAACCATGTGAACAAAAACTTGTACTCATTAGTCCTCACATCACTTCTACACAGAAGATCTCATTGGAATAAGAGTAACATTCAGTAATAGTATAAAAATTATCCACAATGTTTGAAAAAAAACTTATAGATGACAGGATATTATTAATATCCATGATGCGGGCGTAAAATATTAAATTTAATCAGATAAAATTTATTTACTTTCCTTTCATTATTAATTCATTTTTTAGAGAGCCTTGGTTTCTCATTATAGTCAATTTATATAATCTAAAGATTTATTTTTTGGATTCAATGCATGGATACCCAAAAAATAAACCACACATAATGATTTTTATCATTTCATAATACACTATATGAAACATTTTATATATAAACATAAATTTATACATTTTATATTATATTTTAATGAAAATTATTTATGGTAGGGAGGTGTTTAAATATCATCAAAATCATGGATGAGGAAATAAAATGAGATCAATAAGCCTATTTAATTATAAAATTGGATAATTATTAGGGTATATATAATAATATTTCAATATCAAAACATATATCCAAACAAATTACTTATTTTTTTCAATATTTATTTGGTACCTAAAATAAACTAATGGAAATTATTGTGGTTATTGTGTTACAAAATTTATGAAAGATATCATATTATATCAATAATGTATCATCCCTAAAGTAGTATTTCCAATTATAATTACAATTTCATTTAAAATATTTATTAATCCTTTATTTATTTATAAGTTTCCAATTTTATTAGGACTGCTGATAGTCCACATATTCAAGAATGAAATATATTTTTTTAGAAATGAATGGCCAGAATACATGGTGTCATAATATATGTGGAAATAATGAAGATGTGACTTCCTATTACTTATTTAGTTGATTTTCTCATCATTTTACCAAAAAAATAATTAATTTTTAATATTATTTGTAATTTTTTCATAAAAAAGTTTTTTATTTATTAACAACTTACTTTTTTTAAGAATTATTTTTTCATGTAGGTTGTTGGAATTTTGTTATGAAGGTTTTTTATGAGTCTATTGGAGGATGTGTATGAATTTTCCTTAACTTTTTTATAAAAACTTCCTCATGTCAGATAATGTTATTCTATTAAGAAATTTCCTAACATCATATAAAATATAATGATCTTATCTTTTTTTAAAATTTGGAGTTTATTTTTTTAGATGAAAAGGTGTTCAAAGGGAGCGATGCATTATATAACTGGACATAGACCAGGGAACAAATATTATCAGATGTTGATTTTTTAAAGTGAATTTCAAGATGTAGAGATCCATACACAATTATCTAGATATAAATTAATTGGATGAAGAAGTTACTAAAGTGTAGAGTAGTACAAATTTCTTACTAAATTAACTTTATGGGATAGAGATCACTAGATGCACTAATCTAACAGATATAAGTGGATGGAGATGAAATAGTATATGAATTCCATGGGGATAAATGTTTAAAAACATTTCAATATATATTCATTCAATAAATTCTCACTTATGAATTTTTAAAAAAGTTTTTAAAGTGAAAATGTGAAGAATATCTAAAATGAAAAGTTGTAATTTGATTTTTTATCTATAAAATAAAACAGAGGAGAAATCATGTTTGAAGTTAAAATAAACTTATAGAGGGAATCCAAGAAGAGAATAGTACAAAGAAGTTTCATCTAATAAGAGACTTTAGATGTTTCAAAAATGTAGTCAACCATCTCTAAACAGATCAAGTATTATAGAAATTGGATGATGGAGTTTCTGGACAAAGGCAAGTGGAGTTTACAAACAAATAGTTTTTATAAAGTTAAAATGGAAAAGAGTTTGTTACATACTATATAAAGTTTAGTGTTTGTAACTTATGAAGTGTGCTATTGAATGAATTTAAATGGTTCATGTCCATCATAAAATGATCCATTGGATGAAGATCCATCATATAAACATCAGACAAACATTTATGAGGTTATCGGACAAATGATTCAGAGAAGTTTCACCAAACTAAGTTTTATAAATCAGAGAAATTTATGAAGTTTTATCTATAGAAGGATAACTAGATAGAGTCAATAAAACAAAGAAAATTTGAAAGAATAATAGAATTAAATATTCTCAACAAATTCATCATGCAAACATTCCACCTAAAAATTTTATATGGGAAAATTAGCATAACATTATAAATTCATTAAGAATGATTTTGTTGTGATATTTTTAAATTGTATTTTTATCTATCCAAGTTTAAGGAATTTTGAAGAAATTACATAACATCTAAGGTTAATTAACTTTGAAGAAGTTTTGAGTCTATGGATAATTCATTAAGCTTAAATAATATTCATGAATATTATAGAAGAGTTAATAAGCATCAAGTGAATTTCAATTAAGTGGGATATTCAGTTTTTTAATTTTATTGAGTGGTAAGTGAAATTGATTTCTCATATTTTCTACTTTTTGAACACCTATATAAAGGGGTGTGAAGTATGATTATACTTAACAAAGTTCACTAGTACAAGAATATGAAACACTAAAGATTTAGTGTTAGAATAGGTTTCTAAGAAAGTCAATATTCTAGTTAAAAAATAGTTACCAGATAGAGGATTTAATAAGAGAACCAGATAGATTTTTTCAGTTCATAGAAACTAAAAATATATTAATATATAGATATTGTGAGAAAATTTTAAGGTATCATATTTTTTCCAATGGATGGAACTCATTTTAGAAAATCAGTGCAGTTTTAGTCAGGTGAAAGAGATGGAGAATATTAGATGGGGGTAGATGTATCATATAGACACTTACTAGAGGGAGGAAATCAAATAGTAAAAATCTATAGAGACTTTTCATATTTGTTTTAAAATTTTAAATCTTTTTTGTGTCTTTTGTTTTTGTAATAATAACTTTTTATACTGATGGGAGTTTGTATAATCATTTATATTGAGATATATAATGAGTCTAATGGGAGTTCCCTCATAGTTGTATTCACTTATTAATATTTAGTTTCTATGGTCCAATGGGGGTTTTCATGGAAATTATGTAGGTTCTCATGGTGAGTTAAAACCTTGTAAATATTACATTCCCTGTTTAATTCTCTTTTATTGCATGATTGTGAGTTTTTTATAAGAAAATCTAGTGATAAAACCTATAACAAGTTACATGAGTTAATTTTGGATAATATGAAATTGTAAAAGTTAACCAATGATTACCCCCCCCCCCCCTTAGTGGTTCCAATTATCCTTAAGAAATATTATTAGTATTAGCGTGAGTTTCCCCTATTTAATCCTTATCACTAAAAATCTAAACTCAATGACATTAGAGGAATTACTAACTTCAATGGAAAAAATTATAATGTTTGGAAAAATAGAATGATACCCTATATTTTATCACATTGCCTAGAGGTTATTGATATAGTAAAAATTAGGTTTCAACCCATTGAGAAAGTTCTCCTATAGAAATTGATTATAAAATAAATATTAAGTTTGATGGGAAGTTTTAATGAATATGATGGGTCTAAAAATATCCAAAGAAACATAAGTAAAACTTGAAATTATTTTTTATGGAAATAGAGAAGTGATGTAAGAAAAGTTACAAATATATCATAGAAAGTTTGAATATATAAAAATGGTCAATGAATATATTATTGATGAGTACTTAACAAAATTTAATGATGTTCTTTCAACATTAGAGGATTTAGAGATGTCTTATAAGATTCTATCTTTGTTAAGAAACTCATGAGAAACTTCCCTAATGTGTTTGATTCCAAAATCTATTCTTTAGAAGATAAATATGATTTAACTCTTGATGAAATGTATAACTTTGTTGTTTCTTACTAGATGAGTAAAGCTCCAGAATTCAAAAATAAGATTAAGGATGAAATGGATTTTGGGTAACAAATAAAAAAATCCAAGATGCTAAGATTTTTTATCCCAAAGATTCACAAGATAAATAAGATGATTAAATGAGTGAAAATATCATGTATCTTTTATCCAAAAAAAATCAAATAGGTATAGGAAAATATAGAGTAAAATCCCACTTAAATTTTTTGAGTGTTGGGGAATTAGGAATTTTTATATGAATTAACCTAATAATAAAGTTATAGAACATGAATATAATTGTGATGAAGAATATTAGTGGAATATGTGGAACAAAATTTCTTGGGAAGATAAGAAGTCCACTAGTGGAAAGATATTTTTTGTTAAAAATAGAAGAGTTATATTGAGTAAGAAAATTGAATATGACTCTTTTGAAAGAAAATTATTTAGAATATGAAAATACAAATAAGTTAAAAACATTCTTTAAAAATGTTGAGAAGAAGGAAGATTCCTCAAATAGTGAAGAAGAAGTAGGTGAATAAAGATACAAAGAATATCATATGAGATCTAAACTCATTGCATGTATTTATCAAAAAACAAAACTCATGAAATATATAATAATATTGAAAAAATAAAACTTAAAGAATAATTATGGAAGAAACTATGTCCTTAAATAGGTTTATTCATATATTCTGGAGATTATAAGCCACAAACTAAATGTTGGTGAGTAATAAAAGACGATTGAATATCTTGGTAATAAACTTTCTGCTAAGGAATATGATGTTTGTAAAACTCAATTGAGATATATTAAGGTTGAAATTATATTAAAGAAGATAATATAAAATTTCAAAAATGATTTTGAGATAAAGGTTGAATCATCACAAGCTGCTGAGGAAACTCATTCCAAGAATCAGCCAACATCTACATCCACCAAACATATAAGTTCTTCTGATTTTACTAACCATACTGGTGTTAGAAAAATATTAGAAAATCATGGATTGATAAAGGATTTTATAAATCTATTAAATAAACAAATTGAAAATAATCATTATAATAATGTTTACCCATAGAAATATGTAATAATAATATAAAAATTATGTGAACCTCAGCAAGATTTCTATAGGGAATGATCTTACTTCTACAGAAAACTAAGATTCAATGGCTTTTTTGGTGACGTGGAATCTATGAAAACAAATATTATAAATATTGTAATAACATTTTTCTCTCCAGAAATAGGAATTAGCATAGGGGGAGTAACATTAGAAGAAAATAAAGAAACTTCTCTAAACAATAGTAATAAATAAATTCAAAATTACAAGATTATATAATGTTTCCAATGAAAAAATAGTTTGGATGCCTTGAAGAAGTTTGTGGAAGATTTTACCAACAATGTAACTTTTTGAAAAAAGTTTGAAAACTATTTCAGGAAAATTTTATTATGCTATAAAATAAGAAGAGGATGTAAATAAGAAATTTAAAGACAAATGTTTTATTATTAATATATTTCTATAAGATAGTGGAGGGGGAAAACCTTGTATTCTTGATAGTGGTTGTTCATCACACATTACATGTGATATAAAGATCTTTAAAGATACTGAGGAACATGAAGGAGGATATCTTATTTTCAGAAATTAAAGTCCCTTAAAAATATAGGAATTGGAATAGCTTATATTGAAGTTCAAAACTGAAATCTACATAATTTCAATATGTTGATGGGATCAAAAACAAAATATTGAGTGTTGTATAACTTTGTCATAATGGTAAGGAATTTATATTCATAAAATGATTATTATATCATCATAAATATGGAAGATGGAAATTTTGTTACCAAGGGAGAAAGAACTAGTATAAATATATTTCTGAATGGAGAACTTTGTAACACATGTTATTTGAGTTTTTAGGATAAAAATAAGTTTTGGATTATAAGAATTAGGCATCTTGGATAAAAATATTATTAACAAACTTTCCAAAGTATATTCTATAAAAAACATAACACTATTTAAAATAAAATAATATGATGTTTGTATAACATGTTTGAAAGATAATATGGCTAGTGAAACGCATAAGAAAGTTGAAATCCAATCCACCAGATCACTTGAGTTTATTCACTATAATATTTTTGGGCTGATAAGATGTTAATAAATAAAAATAGATTTTTAATTTATCAATTTTGTTGAATATTTCACTCAAATGACCAATATGATTTTTATGAGGAATAAATCATAGTCTATATAAATGTTCAAGTTTTTAAAATGGAGTGTCTAAAGAGATATGGGTGTTTATATAATAAAGTTGAGAACTAACATAAAGGAGTATACATGAAATTATTTTGAGTATTATCTAAATAAAAATGGAATAAAACATCAATACAGTGCTCCATACACCCCTCAACAAAATAGATTGGTATAAAGAAAAAATAGGATTTTATTATAAACATGAAGAAAGTATGATGATCGAATACAAATTTTTCTATAGAGAATCAGTTAGTACTATTGTGTATGTATAGAATAGATGTATTTTTTAGAAATAATCCAAAATTACTTCCAAAGAGATGTGGTATAATAAAAAACCTTAAGTGAAATATTTAATTGTTTTTGGGTGTCCTTTCTTTATAAATATCAAAAAATATAGATCTTAGAAAATTTAATGAAAAATATAAGGAAGTAATTTTCATGAGATATTTATCTAATAGAATAATTTATAAATGTTATAATAAATTGTTATAAAATTTGGTAGACTCTTATGATGTTAATGTTGTTGAAAATCCAAATTCCTTGACAAAAGTAATTGAAAAATATTATATAACAAAAATTGATGACTTCTAATGAGAATAAAAAAATGAAGATAAATTTGATCCAAAATTGGTACATTAATATTAAGAATAATCATGTGGATAGGAAATTGAAATGGGAAGAAAATATTATAAATTTCATACCCAAAAAAGTAGGTTAAATTTGACAATGTCATTAGAAATCAGAGTGCCCCATTCCATACAATAATTAAGTTAATATTTGAAAATCATTAATCACTTTGATCATAGGATAAACTAGAATAATTTTCATAGTTAGTTGTGCATAAATAGTGGTTTGATTCTATGAATGAATATTTAGATTTTATTGATAAAAATGAAACTTGGGAACTTGTTCCAAGACCAACAGGAAACAATATTATTGGGACAAAGTGGGTGTTTAGAAACAAGATGAATGAACTTCAAGAAATTTTAAGAAACAGATCTTGAATTTTTTGAAAAGGTTACTCAAAGGTTGAATTTTTATATTTTGAGTAAAAAAATTCCTCATTGTGGGATTCAAAACTATAATAATGTTCTTGGAAGTTGTTGCACATCCTTATTAAAAAAATTAGATGGATATTAATTCATCTTTCTTAAATTGAGAAATTAAAGAATAATTTTACATTAACAAATCTTGTGGGTTATAACTTGATCAATATGGGACTAATATATGTAAATTGAAAGGTATTTGTATGAGTTGAAATAATATCTACATTCCTGATACTAAAAACTTGATAGTTGCTTGAAAAAGTTGAATTTTTATAAAGTAAATGTCAAAAATAACTTATATGTTAATGAAATGAAATCAAGTACCTTAATGGTTATTTTTTATGTTGATGAAATAATATTTTCAAGGGATGGAGATATTATTTTTAAATATTTTTCTGAAGAAATTAATAAAAACTTTGAAATGTAAATTCTTGAAGAAATAACGATATTTTTTCGATGTTATAATTTCAACAGAAGGAAAGATACATTTTTCTATCACAAGAAAAATGTGCCTGGGATTTGTTATAAATGTTTGGCATTGTACATTCTAAATAATTTTCTACTACTATTTATGTTGTCATAAATAAAAGTAAATATGAAGCTGGGAAAATCGTGAATTAGAAATAATTGAAAATTTTGATAGGATGTTTTATCTATCTTACAGCTTCAAGGCTTAACATTTTATAGGTTGTTAATTTTTTCCCAGATATTTGAGCAACCAAAAGGAATCCCACATATTGTAAGTAAACAAAAATTGTCATATATTTTAAAGAAACATATTATTATAGGATATTATATAAAAGAAGTTTGGATATAAACTTTCTTAGATATACTGATGCTGAATGGGATGGAAATTGAAATGATAGAAAATCAACATCTAGATAAACAATTATTAGTATAATGTTTTTTATCTAGCATAGTATTAAAAAAATGAGTTACTTTTAGTATAGTGGAATAATAATATGTTTCTTCCAACCATGCTTATACACAAATGATTTGGATGAAATTAAACTGGAAGATTTGAAGGTGAATGTTTCTACACCATTGAAGATTATTTGTGATAACAAAAGAGATATTGATATTTCCAAAAACATTGTACAACATTTGATATTAAAACACATTGACATAATTTATCTCTTCATAAAATATAAATTTGTTAGTGGAGATGTTATTATTGAGTATGTTTCAACAAAATATATAATTGTTTATGTTTTCACCAGAAATATTCCAGAGGAGAGATTTTTGGAATTGAGGCTAAAACTTCATGTTCATCCTCCACCAAAGAATTCCTAAAGTTCTTAAGGAAGTCATTTTACATTATTTGGATTACGTTTTCAAAGGGGTAGAATTTTTATATCTTTATAAAAAAATCCAACTCTTTCTTATATAAATCTGAATTTGTGGTTATAATAAAATAGGGGAGGATAAAAATTGAGAGAAATTTGGGGGGAGTTTAACTTAAAATGGATAAAAAAATTGTATTTACCAAGGGATTGAATTCAATTAAAACATTACTTTATCTAGTAGTATGGTGTTATGAAATTATCTTTATGAAAGTATGTGATTTTATAAAAGTTGAAAATTTTGAGAAAATGGTTGTTTTAAATTTTAGTTGTGAAAATATTATGATGATTATTACCAATAAATAAAATGGTGTAGATTGAATATTATTTATAATGTTTTAATTGCAAAGGTTTTTATTTATAGACAACTTATTTTTGTTAAGAATTTTTTTTTATTCATTTGTCTGGAAGTTTGTTAAGAATTTTTTGAACAAGGTTTCTGGAGGAGGTGAAAGAAGTTTCCCTAAATTTTTTAATAAAATTTCCTTAATTTAGATGATTCTATGATGTTCTAAAAGTTCCTAACATCATGGAAAACTCATGATACAATATTTTTTCAAAGGGAGAGATCATTTTTACATATATAGAAGTTTTCAAAGGGAGTGAAAGATTCTGTAATCGGACATAGACCAGTGGATGAACATTACTAGAGATAGATTTCTGGTCATGGAGTTATGGATAAAGAGTTTGAGAGAAAATTATTTATACAAACGGTGATCAGATGAATAATTTTCTAAAGGGTTCATAGTAAAACATTGTTACTTGATTCATTTTACTAGATAGAGATCATTAGACTCAGCAAGTTGGATAGATGGAAGCGGACATAGATGCAATTATATGAAACTCCCCACCATAGGTTCTTTCTTTAAAAAGATAATTTTAAACCACAATGTCTCCACTATCATAATTTTCTAAAAAAACATGTCCCTATCATCCTAACAATTTCCCTTACACTTTCCTCATCTTGCTACACTCAATCACACGGGAGGACACTACTCTCGGTCCTTGATTCTGATCCAAAAAGGTAAAATTACACCTAACCAAGACCAACATGGTTGCACTGGAATTTCCATGAAAATCCTTGGATAACCCTTAAACTACACCCATCTCATCCCAATTATTCAAGAGAATATATGTCGAACCACCTCCATAAAACTATTCTCGAAATGATCAGATTCAACCACTAACATGTCACTTAAACCCAATCCTAATGACTTTATACCAATGCACACTGAGATCATTCTAAGCATGCTTGCTAAATCTTATAACCAATTTTTTTTGAAATTTTCTAGTTTAACCATACCCTTTCCATTTTTTTCCATGAAATTGCATGAATAATGGCACATTATCAATCCAATACCATTGGATCAACACAATATATCTTGGGCCTGAAACCCACACTCATAATCCACCCAATTTCATATTCAAAATTTTACCTGGATGTCACTAAGAAACCCAAAAATACTCAGATCGATTTTTTCAACGACATCCAAAATCCAAAACAACCATCCAGTGACTAGTCTCATACCCCCACAAACCTTCACACATGAACTTTACACACTAGAAATCAATATAAACCTTCCAACCTTAGGATCATCCATATCATTATACCAATGATATGAGTTCTTAATCCCCACATACTATACCCCATCCATTTTTTCACACAATGTCTAGCATGTCTAGAAACTCACTCATTCCCGAGCACCAACACAAACATCACTTATAACCCATTACTGACTCACAAAAATGGTATTTATGGCATTAATTAATTTTCAAATAATAAAGGGTCCACCTCCCTTGAGTATTTCCTTATAATACTCTACCATCAAAAATTTATTTATCCTATTGAACCATGCCCACATCAAGTTAGGCTTCACTTGCCTTTAACTAACCCTTGACACCACATCTTTAGGTAATTCATTTCAAGGTCCGCCCTCGGGTCAACCATGTCATGACACCTAGTTTATTTACAGGATATCACTAATCACAATGAACTTCCCTTAGCTTACCCAAATCTCTAGGTCAATATGTCCTCAAACATCATATTCAAAATTATTGATCCTCAACCCGCACTTTTCCTATCACTAAATTCCATTTTTCACAGTTACCACATGAAATCAGTGCAAACTAAACTCACCATATGCAGCAGGTGTACAATCCTATACCACCTAATCCACCACCTAACTCATGATCCCGTGTTTATAATGTTACAAGGCTAAGATGATTGATTTCCAAGGTATGTCGGTCATGATACACCAAGTGATACATGGAAAATCCTCTTCAAAATCAGGCACCTCAATTATGCCATTATTCATCAACAACCACTCACATCACAACATCATTTTATCATTGAATCTATACATCATCATTATTAATCATTTCAACCACGTCCACATGCTTAGATACTACCTGGAACCATTCCAGTCACAAGCATATACCTGCACTCTGACCATGTTTCTAACCACACAATCACTGTTCAACAAGGCCAAGAACACAAATTGTTCTTCCCATTGAATCTAGTATCAATACACAAGAACCATAGGTTCTTCCTTAAAATCCAAATACATAATCATGCCTATGTCACATACTCAGTAACACCTCATGTATACCAACCATGTCACGAGCATACCACCCAGCTCATTACCTCTAAAGGAATCTGCAAACCCATGATAACACCTCTTTAAGGATGGTAAAGATAACATAGACCTACTAGGGTAAATATATGAATATATAGGTTTGATTATATAAGTCATCATTTATAATTTATAATGGTAATCACCCTATAAGTACTAATTGGAAACCCATTTAAATTCAACCCATTGAAAATCATAACTTATGGATAATTATAGTTTCATAAGCATCTAAGGCATAACCTATCAAGAATTAACCTAATAAGGACTTAATAATCTCCAAGAATTATCATAGGGTATTTCTCCCAAGAGGGTCATTATTTCAAAGGGATGGAAGATAATAAACTAATCACTATCAGGGATTCATATACGGTAATAACCCCTTGAGGTTATGGTTCACTATTATCATTCAGGTACCCATCGACATCACTCTAGATAATCTGACTCGATAACTATAAATGATGTTTAGTTAAGTAAAATAACATATAAATCTAGATAGTAAAACTTTTTTTAGGTTGTTATGAATATTTAATTAACAAAACCTAAAAAGGATATGCCCACAAAGGGTCTAGTAGGACGGAATTAGCTACCTAGGTCAACATGGTCCTCCTAACAGTCCCTCTCTAAGATGTTGCATGCCACTAGTGAACTAGTAGAGTTACTCAATATATGATAAGTATGTATTCTTACCTACCAAGGGTCATTGTACCTCATGTGAAAAAGATTGTATCAGTGTCACCATCACCAAGTCACATTGTAGCATAGTCCAAATAGCTTGTTATAAAGTAATGAAAATAAGGTGGTCTAACTAAGTACTATTATACCAAGAAACTATATGGTAAAATACCATTTAGGTTTTTGTTGAAACGTTAAATTTTTGGAATCAGTCATCAACAATATAAGTCACACACTAGCAAGCATATAATATATGGATCCTATGTTCCAAATATGATGCATGAACAATTTCATCTTACCTCTATCGTCCATGAGTAAAAATAAAGTATTTGGACTCTCTCCAATGGGTCAAGAGCCATAAATCCATAACAAGTCATAAAATCCACACTATATGTTTTTTGCTCGATGTATAAATTTTAATCAACTATAACATCACAAACTAAGAACCTCAATCCCACAACCATAGAAACTTGTAATTGTTACCAAAATAAGTGTTATTGATGCACCATTCTGATATCCATGATAGGATCCAACACATTCCAAATATTTTTTTATTCCATTACCCAAAATAGTAATACAATAGGAAAGTAACTACTATGATACTGCCTTTTCACATCCTTCCCCAACTGACTCTATGAATAGTAACCAGTCTGGTTCTGCATAAGGCCTCAATCACACCTCCTTATATACATAGTCTACTAACTAGTAGTGAGAGCATAAGGTGTGTTCATGGGGAGACTTTTTCCTCATATCAGAGTAAGAAAATAGAGTAAATAACCAAACATCATCCATGGAAATAAATAATAAAATTATAGAAACTATAAACATAAAGAAGGATGAAATGAAATGAAAAGTAGTAAAGGTCCAAATAGTCATGTCATACATACAATAATGATCTCTTACTCATCTAACTATAAATATAGGAAAGAAAGTAATAAAAAAATAAATATATAAGGCACCACTTCCTACACTTAGTTGTATCACATACAAAAACCATTTACCATCTGATCTATCATGATCGATCAGTCTCGGGCCTCATCCCATCTTATTCCTAAAACCACGTGAATGTCTTCCTGGGTACCCTAGTGCAATGGTGACCCAATTTGAGTGTGATTATAAAACATAGTTGGAAACCAAAAATTTGGTCCCATACATAAAGCCATTAAATTCAAGTATGTGTATGTGAGATACTCATCTGAATAATAAAGTAACTAATAAATACCAAAATAAATAAATAACCAATATTGTACCTTGGTCATGATGGTTACCCTAGTCTGACAATGGATTCTTCTTTGAGTGCTAGAAATGCCTCTAAGAAAATTATATTACCATAGGGGGGTCTACGTCTTATCCCTTTGGATCACCCGTAATCTCCTCCATTAAATATAGAGTGGTATTTCAGGTATCAGCTATGAATTCTATAAATAATGAATCGAAAAGAATCCTAGGCATCCTAGGAATACTACCTAGTCTATGAGTAACCAGTAGAACCCATATGACATATCAGTGATCCCTAATTCAGTCTAATATTAGATTACTAGGTCCCAGTCTCTATAAAATAAAGAAATTTAAAATAGTGATAAATTCTTATGGGGTGACCCTTATCCATGTGTAAAGAATACTCTCTTGATCTGAAATAATATCTTAACACCATTCAATCACTGTCACAATAATCCATTCCTAAAAATATCTAGGAAATTCAATCATGGTGCATCCACCAAATCCTATGTAGTATCATAGGAATCAATCATGGAGATCATCATTAATCCACATGGATGACACAATCATTCAGTTATTAGGGGAAATATATCCACTCAGAAACCATTGTCATCACATTGATACTAGCAACCTAGGAATACTAGGATAAACACTAAATAAAAGGGGTTATTAGATTCACTCAGAATCCACCTTAGTGTTCTCTATTTAGGGAGGAATCCTAGTGACACTGGGAATTCCAGTAAGGTAGTGTTAAATAAAATAAGGCGCACAAGACAGATCACAAGAATCGGATATGGGCATCCCCACCATACCATCGCATCACATCAGGACCATAGGCTAAGTTCCAGGAAGCATGTCTGGAATTTTTAGTTTCATTAGTATTAACTGAGTGAAATAATAAATATAATAGTGGGGTTGGGAAAAATTCCTAAACCCATATTTACTTCCACATCCCCTCAGGATCACTTGTTCAGTTCAGGATCTATGGAGATGCCCGCTAACATCTCTACCCAATCCCATAATGCACTCACTCAATGTTGGTCATCCACTAACACACCCATTGTGGTTCCATAGGTCAATAAATTAGAGAGGTATCCATTATAGGATCCTCTAAGTCCACACAAAAGCATATGTATCCCTCTTGGAATCCTCTAAGTCAAAGTCATGGTCTCAGGTAAAAACCTGACGCACCATGATTTCATGTCCTATAGAATCGTGAATATAGTAGTGCGAACTTATAAAATATATGGGGTCTTTCCACAATGGAAAATTTTAGAAGATGTGTCATGAACCATCGTGGTTCTCAAGGTCTCTCTAGGATGGTCTAGTCACCCAACTCGGTCCTTGTCTACCCTAAGGTCTATCCACCTAGGCTTGTACAAGGTTAGACATGCCTCAACAGGTCCAACCTCACCTATTAAGAGTTTTGGGGACTACTCAGTATCTCAAGGGTCTAGTTCTTATCCATCAGTGGATAAGGAATAAAGCCAGTGCATGTGGTTGTGTGTGTCCTCTAAAATACATCCATTATAATTAACTAAATTAATTTAATTAAAAAAATCATGGAATTAATTTAAAGAGGGGGTATTACTCTCAAGGTTGATCCCAAGAATTAACATGCAAACATAAACATAAAAAAATACCACAAGGCGGGTACAATAGACCACCTACCTCATAAGAATCTTTCCATTTATTTTTCAAGGTCCGGTAAAAGCTTCCAAAACCTGTCCAAGCACGTCCGAGACATATGAGGTCCTATATCACAACCAAACTACCATAATATAATTAATTATAATTATATTATAATTAAAAAATTAATTTTAACTAGTTATAAATAATTAAACAAGGAAATATATACAAACTTATAAATCCTAAAACTTCACTGGCTGATTAATTCACACCAAAACCTTGACATAACACTCTCCAACAAACTGCAACACACCTTCAACCTTGAACCGGGGAAAACCCCTAATAAAAGGTGTCAAAAAAATAAACCAGTAAATAAAATTTAATATTTAAATCATTGAAAAATCGTCACTGTGACATACCTCTATGAAACTACACACCGAGAAGTTTATACAGTCTCCTCGGTCACCCTATTTCTAAGTAGAGTGAAATCCCAATCTGATGGTACCAATGCATGAAGTAAAAGTAGATGGTCTGGGAATTTAAAAAAATTCATCACTGATCAACACCACTATGTCATATCTAGCGATCTGAATCCTAGTATGAAATTTGATGATCCCACATGAATATTTTAAGAATGAAAAATTAATTGGAAAAATGCCTCAATTGATTTAAAGATATGTTCCAAAATTGTTCACCATCAATGATTGTTTCCTGAAGAAACTAAAGCTGAATCAGTCTAGATCATACCCATATTTTTTGAATTTATGTAGGAGTATGGATCATTAAAATCCAGATGCTAGTGCAAAGATCCGATGATGCATTCAAAATCTCTATGATCACAGCTAGGACCATCCTTCGATTCATGAAGAAAAATATGGATCAAAGGCTTGGATAAAGTAATTCTTTCTTAAGGAAGAGATTGAGAGGAAAGAGAGTTTATAAAAATAATTCTATGAAAATTCCTCTATATGAGATCATTCTCCCACTTATAGAGTGAGGTTAAAACACATGAAAATGGCTCCCTAGACCCCAGATATGTTTTACCTACTAAATAAGGTACAAACATCGTGTTATGACCAACTAACCATGTCATAAATGTACTTTATATATTTATCACCTACTTTTAATATAATAAATACATTACCTAATAAAATCAAACCATTAACTCAATTCATCGTTCCCAAAAATATTAAACAAACCTTGAATATTAAAATAATATTCGTTTGTATAATATTTCTACATATATTCCCTTTAATACTTGTAAATACATTAAACAAATAAATACAACTCTAATTATTCTATATTAAATTAATAGTTAACTTATTTATTTCTTGGTTTTCATTAAAACTCAAACATTGCCTGGATCCTGGTGGTGGGGCCCATAATTTCCTAAATTCATATTCATTAGAATGGGATAGACTTTTGAATATACTAAGTGTGTGACCCTATAGGACCTTATCTAGATAGCATTGAATATCATTCATATTCCAGGAGTGGAGTATAGAAACTCGTCAAGGCCCCTAAAAAGATAAGTAAAATTCATAGCAATGATAACATTTCCTATGAACACACTCCATGTAATATAATCTCTTTGTTTTAGGATATCTCATAAAGTCAGGTGCACGCTTTTTTCCATCATCCATTCTTGATTTATTATTCATTGACCTAACTGGACGGACATACCTTCTTCTACCATGGAAGTGAATTTAATGAAGGTATTATCATTTGGATTAACTAGGATTGAGATATCACTTCCTTTCGAAAGTAATAAATTATGTCTTGATTATTCAATCAATGGAATTCCACTAATAACGCACACAATGCAAGCTACCTCACTACAACATCAATGAAATAGTTTTCACCTTGCATTAAAGTATGTAATCAAATAGTATACACCAGTAATAATCTCAATTCAGGATACCATTACATGTGTTCATGGATAGGAACTACCAATGAGACTTGAAATATGTGGTCTTCATTTTGTAGGGTCATTCCTCATGATCTCATCTACTTGAGATCACTAAGTAAGAAGTTCATGAGAAGAAATCTCAATGCTTATGGTCCCCCAACACTTGATAGTCTTACATCATCTGTGTTTAGTTGGTATAATGTATCATGACCATTGAAAATATGTTAAATATTAATTTCATAGTATCTCATGGTTTTCATTATAGCATGGGAACTACTATAACCTTTTGAAATGACAAATAATCTAAGTACATTACCATATTAATAGTGGATGTAGAAATATCAATACTATTATGGTAAGTGGAAATCATGCATAACTCACTATATACATGGAATGTTAATAAAAAAGTATTTTTCAAGTTGGGTCTAGGGTGCTAACTTTTAATAACCATCACCGGTATCTAATTCCACCATGTTCTGGTTGATTCATAATTAAAACCCATAACTGGAGAAATTGAAAATTAAGAATGAATAGAGGAGGAGAATAAGGGAGGCTAGTGGAGGGAATATCTTACCTCAAAACACTGTAAAACGCCCCCAAGAACACCCCCTTGAAGGTATTTGAAGAAGGGAAGGAAGGGGGAGGAGAGATGGCTCTCATGATGGGTGGAAAAGGGGGGAAAGAGGTGAGAACCATCTTAAAGGCTGAGGAGGGAAAACAGTAATTTTCCCTCTTTTAATGAGCAATATGGTTTTGTTGTACGATTTGCCAAAAAAAATTGCCAACTATGCACACTATTTGAGGCACACCCACCTTGCATGTTTACGATTCAAGGTTTAACAAACTTTGTACCAACTATGCAATATTTCTGTAATTAATTTCAAACACCCAAATGATTTGCTCTATCCTACCACACAGTTTCCCGACCTATGCACCTATGTAATCTATGTCGCGTAGTTATCACTAAATGTGCACACTACTAAAAATTTGGTTTTATTCAGCACTATATTTTATCATTAATAACGAAAATCATTTATAAAGGGTATATTTATAATAAATAAAAAACACTGATAAATCTAAATCGATCGTATGTGAGCCTCACATCGAACTTACAAACGTTTAGCCAGATATTTTTATATCATTATGCGGCATGAACACATCAGAATCCTACCGCAAGGATGACATCCCACATACACTCCTCAAACACCTATATGTTCCCATGCCTACACGAATGGGCCCATGCGGTCCTTGGCCCACCCTATACTCATTGTGGGATTTGGATCACCCTCTACTCAGTGGGGCTTCCTATTGGGATGCCTAAATAGATGGCCCTTTATATTGAGGGCTAGCTGACTTAGAAAAACAAATTATAATTAAATTATTATTTCATATATAATAATATATATTGATTTATATGAATATATTAAATATTTATATATATATATTAAATTTTTTTTAACATTTTTATTGTTTAATATTTTTAAAATTTATTATGTTTTAATATTTATTTCTATTTATTCATTTTTTATAATTAAATTTGTACTTCGTATATAAAAAATATATTGACATATATATATAAGTGTGTTGATGTATATTAAATATTTATATATATTAATATATATTAATACATGTATATATTAATATATATTATCATATATTAATAAATAGTATATTAATTATTTAATTATATATATAATTTATTAAATTTAATATATATATATAGTAATAAATAGTGTATTAATTATTAAATTAAAAATTAATAAATTTTAAAAAAAATATTTTTTATATAATTTAATAAGTAATACACTATTTATAATTAATTAAAATGAATAAATTTATGAAATACTTAATTTACTATTTATTAATATTTTTTTATACGAATTCAGGCATGAGTTGGTCATGAACTCATAACTCCACAAATTTTATTAAATAAATCAAAAGTTACAATGCATACATGAGGTGTAATGAACTTACACCATCCAGAAAATAAAGGGAGTTACATCATGATTTACAATAATATGCCCAAAAAGCTCATGACAAAAATTATTTCACTCTAATAAAGCCATCCTTCGACAACAATAAGTCTATAAGAAAGTGTTCTTGATTCAATTTTAAGTTCTAGAAACTATTTCTATCTCACTTGAGATGAATCATGTATGCCAGAATTAGTCAATAGGTCTCAAAAATCTATAAGGCATCGAGAAGAAACACAAGTATCCCACCCAATATTAGATGTCCAAAGTCACTGTTCAAATAGATATCCAAAAAATAAATTGGTTAAATAAAACTACCATTTAAGGGGGATCCATAAAAACTAAAGGAACCAAGTAGAACATCCAAGAAGTAGCGCATAAAATCTTAAAGTAAAAAAAAGGCCAAAAAAACTTTGTAGAGCTGTGTCACGCCCAAAAAACCAATCTCTCAAAACATCATAATTTCTTAGAGACATCTAATTTAACATTACATCCACTTAGATGGATCCAAATAAAAACCATCATGAACCAAACTCCCATATAAATAGAATATAACTAAAATTCTAATAGAAACCTCATTTAATACAACATTGAAATGCTCAAAAGAAGCATCGTGGTAAAAGCATCTAAGAAAAAGGACAATAATTAGTACAACAATTCCAAGGAAACCATCTTCAGAAAGAAGAAAATAAGGAATAACAGTTTCCATGGAATTTATCTAAAGTTTAAATCTTTATTTTTCTTAAATTACTCCACCAATTTAATGAAAATTCTCTTTCTAATTTGAAGATATGTCTTAGAAAAAATTTCACCATTTTTATATTGATGGGATGATATTATATCATTCTCCTTCATCCAAGAGTCTAAATACTCCAAAAAGTCTAATTTCTCCTCAGTTTGATAAGAATCAGTGACAATAGTGTCATCATTATTATCATTGTTGTTGTCTTTCAAATCAGCTTCATCAAAGGATGTAGTCAAAAGTTCAACAACCAAAGTATGTGGGGGAGTAAATATTTTTTCATTCTTAGAGGCCTCTAAGGATCTTGTAACAATAGTTATCTCAAAGTTAGAGTAATCTCTATGTTTTTTAGTCTTCTTGGTATTAATAATGACGTAACCATCCAAAATAAACCATTGGTTTTTTACCTTTTTTAGCACTTGATTTCAAGAAAGCATACTCAATCTAACAAGTCTTCTCATAATCATCATGTAAAAAATCACAAAAATCAGAGTGGTTACTCTTGAACTCCCCTTACGAGGGTTGAACCACTTTTGTGGTCTCAATATAAGATGGCTTAGATATTTTAAGTATATACCTATCCTTATTATTAGACTAAGAATTATTTACTACCTCCATGAAACCTGGTAGATTAATAGAAGAGAGTTGATTATTAGAAGAACCAGAAATATTTTGGTTGGCATCCTTATCAATAGGACCCCCCTGATGAACTAAGGAATCAACCTCCATCCATTTTTGGTCTCCTTTTTCAAACCAAATTGAATTAAAATGTATAATGAGGAACACTACATGGGGATTGTTCTTGAATTACTTTATTGAATGTATAATTTTAAAAAAAAAATTGGTAGTAAGATGGACTGTTTTCAAATATAACTTCCTAAAAAATCCATAGTCACAATTTTGAATCCAAATACAAGATGGAAAAGATTGTGATATATCAACTTATGCATAGATTCTAGAAACTGAAGGTCAAGATATATTCTTAGTAGAGGTATTTAATTTGAGGGTTTTCCTAATTAAACAAAAAAATGAAAAAATGTAATCCATTTTAAATAAATGCGATGGAAAATAGGGAATCAAAACTAAATAGGGGTGAGCGGAGTCTTGTAATCAATGCAAAAACTAGGGACCATTTCGATACCTTTATGAAATAACCACCGAAGGACCACGAAACTCTCGAACAAAGACTATAGTAATCATTTTCAAATGTAAATCAGAAAACCACACAAAAAGTGTTCAGCAGACTGATATAAAAGTTCACAAATCCAATATTTTCCAAGGTCTTTCTGAGGAATATTAGTAAGGTTATTTGTTTGTTAAACCTTATAACAAGCACAAAATGTATATTAGAATAATGTAATTGTACCTATTCCATTGAAAAGGAGATCGTTGAGAGACCCCTGTGGTGATATTTCTTCAGATCAATACACACTGAAGTATTTGAATTTTCATGAGCTGGCAAATGATCATGACCAGCAACTACATCTGTGAAAGATCAAAGCTCGGTGTTAGGGTTTCTTCTTTGTTCACTTGGGGGGGCTTTCTCTAGTGTAGTCTTAATCTTCTTTGAATGATATATTATTTATTACTATATATATATTAAATTTATTCATTTTTATTAATAAAACTTTCATTAATTAATGTTTTAATAAAAAAATAGCATTTAATGTTTTTAATATAGTTGTAATTTACATAATTAATATATATTCATTTTTATTTAAACATATATTCATGAGGGTTCACATGATGGACTAGGATAACCCCAAAATTTTTATAATTAAATTTAATATATATATATATATATGTAGTAATAAATAGTTTATTAATTATATATATAATTAAATAATTAATATATTGTTTATAATTAATAAAAATGAATAAAATTATTAAATATTTTATATAATAATTGAATAACTAATACACTGTTTATTTTCATAGTTGGGGTGTTGTCCAAGTGGTATAATCACACTATAATTTTACATCTCGTCTAGGGTTCTAATCTTGGATGGCCCAATTTTAGGATTTTTTGCAGTTTGTTCTGCAGATGGTCCACTCGGTGGAGGGATTTTTTTCTGGGGTGGTTGGTCTTTGCGACGGTCGAGGTTGGTGGACCATGTTTTTGGGTCGGTGGTGCAGTAATTTTGTGATGGGAATCTGCAGGTGCAATTCCAAGCTGAGCACAACAGATGGACATGGTGGATCACAGTTTAGGGCTTTCGGGTCGGTTGTTGTCATGGGGGTTAGTACCCACTAGGCCTACGGGTCATGTAATTGGGTTCATCTACACTTATTAATATATATATATACTATTTATTGTTTTATACTAATTAAATAATTAATATACCAATTAAATACTTAATGTACTAATTAAATAATTAATAAAATATGTATTGCTTTATATATATTAAGTTTATTCTTTTAAAAAAATTATTAATTATAAACATTATATTAATTATTTAATTATATATATAATTAAATCTCCCTCATTTTTAACATTAATTAATTTAATATCATTTATTCCTCGATAATATTAAGTGTGTGATTACTTATTTTATAAGTTATAGATTTTAAATATTTATTCATTTAATATTTTTGTAATTTATTCATTTTTAATTTTTCATTGTTCAGTATTTTTGTAATTTTATCCATTTTCAAATATTTTTTATACATGCTTGTTCATTAACGTCTAATGTTTTTAATATGGTTTTAATTTATATAATTAATATGTATTCATTTATATTTTAACATATATAAAATTCATTTTTAATTTTTTTAATTTACCTACATAATTAATAACAGTTATTAATTTTTTAGATTTATTCATTCTTGTTTGTATTTATTTCATTAATAGATGTTACATATTATATAATTTAATTGTTCAATTTAACATATATCAAACTTGTATAAATATATATACTTTAATTTCACACACACAAATATTTACGTAATTAATGAAGTCTTATATAGAAACTCACACACCTGATATTTATGTAATTTATTCAAATTTTAATATTCATTTTATAATTTCATTTAGTAACATAATATATTTAATATTTTTTTTAAATTAGGAAATTTTCTTTATTTATTTATAATACTATTTGAGTTAGTATTATTCATTCATTTTTATATTTTTTATTTTTTATATTTTATTTGAATTTAATCATATTCTGATATTTATTTTTTACATATTTATTTACTATGTTTAATATTTTCAATATGTATTCATCTTAGTTTCAATATATATCTATATTTTAGTTTTTTAATATTTTTTATCATTTATAAAACATATCCATTATTTTAATATTTTTAAAGTATAGTCATTTTTAGTAATTCAATTTCACTCATTTTAACAATCATGAATTTAAGATTATATATTCATTAATAATGTTAAACATATATTTGTAAATAAATTTTTATAAATGAATATATTTTAAATTTATATTTACTACATTTATATTTATAAATAAATTGTTTTTTTAAGCATTTACATAATTTTAAATAATTAATTATAAAATTATAATAAATATATATAAATAATGAATATATTTATTGTATTTATATTTATATTTATATTTATTTATTAAATATATATATAATTATTTTAATGTATATAATTATATAAATATATTTATAATCACGTAAAAATATGTATATATATATATTTATAAATATATTTATTTATAATTATAAATATAAATATATATCTATAATTATATTTATAAATACATATTTATAATTTTTCTAATATATTTATAATTATATACATTTATATTTATTTATAATTATATACATGTATACTTTTTAATTATATTATTAAAATTAATTATATTGGTCTTTATCGGTGTTTTTTTAGTGCTGATAAAGTGGTCTTTTATCAGTGTTAAAAATTTAGTACTGATAAAGATATCTTTTATCATTTCTTTTTTAAAAATGATAAAGTGGTGTTTTATCAGCACTTGTTATTTTAACCCTGATAAAACACATCTTTATCAATGATTTTTTGAAAGTGCTAATAAAACCCTTCCTGATATTTTAAATATAACCCTAATAAAACAGATTTCATTCTCATCATTCAATCTCTCATGGAATTTTAGCTCTTCTCTCACTCCCCCTAAACCTTCTATCGGACAAATCAACTCTCAAATCTAAGGTATATTATTTTTTCTCCTCCTCTCTCATTTATCAGTGTCATTGATCATCTCTCTTCATACAGTTAACTCAATCATGGTGTGAACTAAACTCTGTGAGTGTCAAGGATCTCTCCTACCCTCTCTAGCACGACAACACTAGGGTATATGATCACTGGCAGTGCCACCCCACATCATTCCTCATTGCCAGTACCTCCACCCATCATGTGGTTCTCTTGCTTTTTAATCCTCTTTCCTAAATTTGACCCATGCTGTGATCACTTTTACATTGATGGCTCCTTGTATGCCTTTGAATGACTATTAATTCCTTGTTTTTTATCCTCCTTAAAAGACATTTTTTCCTTTGAGAAATTATTCTTCAAATTTTATTTTATTTTCTTCTAAAGTTCCCATTTAAATGTTCCCTTTCATTCATCCAATTCCATTTTTTGAAATTTTCAAAAATAACTTTTCAAGTTAAGTGTGAACTCACACAACCAACATATCCCCAAAATCACTAAATTACAAAATACCAAAAACAACTTAAATGGGATAGAGGTAACCCATAAATATAGACCAACACCTAGTGGTTAATGAGTTAATGTAAGTTAATATGGATCAAAATTACATGTTTTTTAAATATGGTGCCTATAATCCCTTTAATTTCATAAAATAACTTGTATCAAGCTGATTCTTATGCTCGATTATCATAGTGACTGCTTCAACTTCAAACATAGAAAACTGGTTCTTAACATTTGATGGATAGTTTTCATTATTCTCTCTAGTTATTCCTTCCATCTCCTTGACTTTATGAATAATTATATTCATGTTATTAATTAATCTTAGAAAACGATGAAACATTTTCCCATGTATAATTACTTAGTCATAAATAATGATCATTAAAATAAAAATAATTACCTATAAAACTCAAGGATGGTGAAAAATTATATTCTATACTATGAATTGTGGATGGGTAATATGGGTGTTGATTGAAAACATGTGGTTCTTCCCGTGCCATTTTGAACTTCAAAATGTCTTATATTTTCTTAAAATTACTAATTTACCTAGTGTAGTAATATTTTTTTTATTCTAAATCAATCTCTATTGGGAATCTCCTAATGCTACAATTATTCCTAGTCACGATTCTAGAAATTTGGTATGCATTGTCATGATGCCCCAAATTTAGAAATTTTATTTCTAAAGGTATTTCTGGATAAAATTGATAAAGAATCATTTTTTGTTAAAATAAACATTGAATTAAATTTTTTTAGAGTTAAAAATTAAAATATGTTGTTTTAGATATAAACACATGGTTTTGATTAAGATTATATATTATTTTAGAGACCTGTTAAATGGGTTTATTATAGGGATTTATACTGTGTTTTATTTTAGGTATTTAGGATACAGTCATATTAATATATAAGGTTTGAGGTATATAATTTCTAATATTATACTATAAGTTTTATATCATGTTCATTTGGAGTTTAAAGGGTATGGTTTTTTCCTATTATGTGAGTACAGAAAATAATTGTTTTGATTCAACCTACTTTCTCCTTATATTCTGGTAAATAGTTATATAATGGACCTATCAATTCCTTGGGAGGTTTCAAGGTGTTTTAGAGTGTTCTATTTATTTTTGTATCAGAATAGGACTCCTGGGATTGATGTTGTTGTAAGTTTTCCTTGGTTAATATAGATATTGAGAAGATTATTTTTTTCAAATTCACTTTCTTATCTAGTTTCCCTAAATATGATGGGTGGATAAGGAAAAAATTAGCAATGTTTTGAGAAGTGTGGGTTTTTATAATTTTCATCTTCTTGTTTATAAAATTATTTATTTTGATTAATCCATGTATATAATATTATTTTTATTTTTATATTTTGTGTATCATTAGGAATGGTTTGTGTGTCACCCATAAAAATTTCTAATTTAAAACACATTTATCTCAAACACATATAGGATTAGAAGATAATGGAAGAATTTTATAAAGTTTATTATAATATACCCTAACCATACATGTGGTATGGATTTTATTAATAATGAGTATACTCTTTTTGGTATACCTATGAAGGTTTTGACTACTAGATGTGGGAGATATCTTATAGTGATTTGTATTATTGTTATATTTTAAATCAAAATGTTTTGGATCTAAATGTTGTTAAGTACATGTTAAGTTTATTTTTTGTAATTTTTATTAATGGAATGTATTTTTGGTTTTTTTTAAGGAAATTAAATAGAGGTTTTAGGTATTGTAGGATTTTTGCAATATACCTAAGATTGGTAACTCTACTATTTTTTAATTATTGGTTCGTTAGTGGGTTATAGTAAAAATATATTTGTTGGTATTCCTATGATACATGGTATAGAATAATCTATAGAAAAATAGAGTAACATGGAATCCAACTTCACTTCTATCATCAATAATAGTTTCATCCATTCTTTCCATGAAATTCCATGATCCTTGACCTCGTGTCAAAGTTCAGTGATTACATGACCTTGTATATTCCAAGGAAAGATATATTTACACAAATTTAAAAATCCAAGTCATAATTAAATTACAAGAAAGGAAAAAAATTCAAGGGAATTTTTTCATCCAATAATAAATAAATAAAAATTCAACATATTTATTACCAACTTTTTATCCCATGTAACATAAAATCAAGAACCTAGAACAACCACTACATGTTTACCATAGATTGTTTCTTTTCATGTCACCCTTGTATAAAATCATAAATTTTTAGAAATCATAACTGATAACATTCAAATGTTGGGTTCCCATTATTATAATTATCTATAACTTTCTATTTTGATTATGGATATCTTATGTGTATTTATTTTTTTTTATAAAATGAATATTTTATGAACCTAATATTATGGAAATGAATCTAAAATGGATGTACGCTAATAGTATGACAAAAGAGTATGAAGATGGAGTTAAATAGTTCATCATGTTTTTAATAGAGTTTGTGTATGACCCTTCTCAAATCCTATGTCCATGTTTACATTGTTTTTATTAAAGAAAAATTAGTCCAAAAGAGTTGGAAGAACATTTGATTTATATACATAATTTGAAATCTGATAGCAGATAGAGAGATGCCAGATTTACACAACTACTTGGTATCATAAATGATATGCTACTAGATTAAAATGAACTTACTTGTCGAACATATGATGTTAAATGAATTCTATATACAATGGGCATGATCTCTAAAAAATAAATTCTTGTCCAAATTATTTCATATTGTTTATAAAGGACCATGAATCACTCATAAAATGACCTAAGTGTGGTACAAATCAATACAAGAAAGATGAATCAAGTACTTCAAAAAATTTATAGTACATTACTATAATTCCAAAATTTTGAAGACTATATGAATGTTATGAAAATACGAGACAATTAACATGGAACACAAATACAAGAATTAAATATGGAAAACTATATCATCCAACATACTCTCCTCAGTGTAATAAAATTGATTATGAGTATCCTGAATTTTTAAATGAGTCAAGAAACTTATGTCTTTCATTATATGTAGATGAAACAAATAATTTTGGTTTAAATATTAGTACTCATAGTACATATCAAGTTATGTTGGTAAATTATAACTTTCTTCCATGGTTATGCATGAAGTAAAAATACATTATATTTTCTCTTCTTATATCTAGAAAAAAAACAACCTGGTAATGATATTGATGTTTATTTGGATCCATTGGTCAATGATTTGAAACTTATGTCGGATACATGTGTTACAATTTTTTTTGCTCATAGAAGTGAATAATTCACATTGAAGGCCATGATGTATGGGATGATAAATGACTTTCTTGCTTATGGAATTTTTTTAGGTTATAGAATTAAATGAATGTCAGGTGTCCCATTTGTGAAGAATGCATGCACTTAGTTTAGTTGAAACATTCCTAAAATACTATGTTTTTAAGACATTATAAATTTTTACCTCGATGACATAAATACCAAACTTGGACGACAACATTCAACAGGAATACCAAACAAGGTAAAACATTTTCTCCACTTATGAGTGATCAAATATTAAATAAATTAAAATATATTGACACAGTTTTTGGTAAAAAAAATTGAAAAACCTTAGGAAATTAGGTTGAAAAAATAGATCAATTTTCTTTGAATTTCCATTTTGGAATTGTTTGTATGTCAGACTTTTTCCTGATATCATGCATTTAGAAAAAAAATATTTGATAATGTTATTGGTACATTACTAAATGTTCCTAAAAAAACAAATGATGACATCAAGGATAGGTTATACATTATTTACATGGGGATAAGGGAAGATTTGGCACTAGTTAAGGGTAAAAGGAGTAGTTTTATTCTTCCATAAGCTTACACTCTATCCAGACAAGAAAATTTGCAATTTTTCATATTTCTTAATGGTGTAAAATTTCTAAAGGGGTATTCATAAAATATCAAGAATGTCATTTCAATGAGTAATTTGATGTCATGAGGACTAAAATCACATGATTTCCAATCTTTTATTCATTATTTGATTCCCATATCTTCAAATTGTATTCTTATTAAAAATGTATGGCATACATTAACTAGACTCTGCTTATTTTTTAGAGCCAAATGTGTTAAAGTTATAGACCTGATGAAGTTTCCAATCATGAATAAGGGGGTTTCAGTCATATTTTGTTAATTAGATAAGTTCTTTCCACCATAATTATTTGATATTAGGGTCCACCCGAGGGTTTCCTTAGTTAGAAAGGTTCAACTAAGTGGTATTGTTCATTACATATGGATATACCCCATTAAATGGTATATGAATATTTTGAAAGGGTACATCAAGAATCAAAGTTATCCAAAAGGTTTTATTGAAGAACAATATATTATTGAAGAATATGTTGAATTCTATACCTATTACCTATCAGATTTTGATAGCAACGGTCTCCCAAAGTTTCATCACAACGGATTTCTTATGGGTAAAGGGATTTTCGAAAGAGATATTGTTACAATTATCATCATAGAGTGAGAGAAATATAACCTTTACATTTTATATAATATTGAATATGTTGATCTATATTTTGAATCCCACAAAGTAATTCTTAGACATTTGAATCCATAAAGGGATGAAGGATGGATATCTAATACACACAATCAACATTTAATAGGATGGTTCTGAGATCATATTTATACATAGTTATCTGAAAATCCTAATTCAATTTTTGAACGACTTCGATGGCTAGCTAGAGGACCAAATAAAAATGTTGGAATCCTGATGTATTAATCATGTTTTAATGATCACAAATACTATTTAGTCTATAAACCATGTTAACTATATGTAATCTATCTCAAATAAAATGCACAGTTGTTTAGTAAAAGCTATCCAAAGCTCTTAAGTACTATATACTCAGTTTGGTTACTATACACTATCTTTTGATTCACTTTATAATGATCTCTCTGACAAATGATTAAGTTTAATTCATTACTTAAATATCACTGCTTTAAGTCTGAATACAGATATTTCCCTAAGTATGAGACATCGTGAACAAGCATACATCGTGAACAAGAAGACATCGTGAACATCCAGACACTGTGAACAAGACACAGTGAACCAGACACCATGAACTAGACACTATGACATCTAGACACTGTGAACAAGACACCGTGAACCAGACACCATGAACCAGACACCATGAACCAGACACCGTGAACCAGACACTATGACATCTAGACATCGTGACATCTAGACACCATGAACACGACATTGTAAACCCGACACTGTGACATCCAGAAACCGTGAACAAGACATCGTGACATCAAGACACCATGACCAATCCAGACACTGTGTAAAGAAGACACTATTTCCATGACATATTGTGACATTGTTTCCTAATATGTTTTTTCGTCTTTCAATTTAATCTCTAGTGGTCATATTTGAAGATTTTTATGCACTGAAATAATTAATATTTCTTTTGTAGACATGTCATATGATGGTATGAGGTACGAGGTGTAGAATACATGTAACTTGTCAACTCAATCACATGCACTCCAAGATAATAGAGTAATGCACCCAGAAACAAAAAAAACGTGTGGCACGATACTGAAAAGAAAAACAAGTTGGTGGGCTTGAGCACAACAACATAATACACTTAGAGAATTTTCTCTTACAACTCGACGCTGCTGAAGAAAACACGAAGCATACTAGAATCCCATAATTGAGAATATATTCTCACTATCAAACATCATGAAGAACACAAGCCGAATCTATTTGAATTGCGACACTCTATTTTCCATACGAGGACTTGAGATCTACATTTTCTTCATCTCAAGAAGTCCAGAACTGCAAATACTAACACTCAGAGCACTTCTAAACCTATCTCAATATTTCTACTCTGTTGTGTATCATTTTATTAACTTTCGAGCAGAGTGTATATCTGTATTACAACACACTCTATCTCCTGCATTAAACTGAAGGATACAAGATATCCTTAGTCAAACATCTTTTACACTTGTGTATACCCACAGATAACTGTGGAAGAGGTCCATGTGTGTCCTGGTTGTTTGTACCCACGAAGAACTATGGAAGAGGTCCATGTGTGACCTGGAAAGTCCTGTGTACTATTGTTAACCCTGATTCAGGGTGTGGATCAAGTTTCTTTATATAAACTGCTTGGTGGCAGGTGATCACCAAGTAGAGTGGACTAGGTCTCGGCTTGAGACTGAACCACTTGTTTCATATCCGTTGTGATTCTTAATTTAGTATTCTTTATTTTACTACTTTATTGTGTAACTCAAAAATCACTAAATTCACTTTGATAGTCAATCTTGGAAAGAATTTATAATTTTCTTCTCTTAGTAAAACAACTTCAAAAGTAATATTAGTAACTAACATTAAGATTACTGAGAACTAATCAATCTTCTAAGAAGTTATTTAAATAGTCAAACTCTTATAATAGTATAACCATGATTAACTGGGATGTATTTAACCTTTTGGTAAAACCTTTTATAAATAATTTTTAATCAGAAATTTTTATAGTTACTCAATTCATCCCCCCCCCCTCTTGAGTAATCTACTCAGACCAACAAAAAATTTTATATCTTTCACTAGTTTTGTAATTAATGGTTATAAATTTTATAAAAAATAACATGATAACCACAGTATGATGAAAAATAGTGTAGTAAGGCTTTTGAAAAAATTGAAGCACATATCTGGTTCCAAGGATATAAATCCAATTTATAAAAATATGTCATATTCCATCATCATTGAATAGATATAAAAGTTGGATTATAAAACATTTCAATTTTCAATCTTCCATTTCAAATGAGTTTACAATAGGAGTGCAGTGAAAGTTGATGAAATGGGATTTATAAAGGTTAATTTCAATTTGGAAGGGTATAAGGATGAATCGTTCATAATGGAATCACAAGAAGTGCATGTATTTTATGTCTCATATCCAACAAACAAGAATTGTTCAATTATACTACTGGAAACTAAAACAACTATAAGGTCAAATGAAAATTCAATCAAGGATGACCCTTTAATTTGGAGATCGCAATCATTTCATGGTGGTCCCAATGTAGAAAATTTATTGAACGTTAGAGGGAACCACAAAAAGGGGATTTGGATTCTTGATAGAGGAGACAAATCCCTTAAACAAATAAAGTAAATAAAGACATTTCAATGAGATGGTTAAAGTATTTTTTTTAATATACTATGGTTTCCCTCATAATATTATGTTTTCTTTACTGTATTAATATAATCTAAATTAAATTTTTGACCACTCATGTAGATAATGAATTCTACACATGATGATATTACCAATATCGAGGAAGAATAAGTGGTTGATGCTAAAATTATAGAATTATTAGGGTATTAACAACATTTTGATGAAATAAACAAGAATGGTGTAGCATCACTATGATGACTAAAATTATAAAGTCAATATGATAGGGTATAAAATTTGAGGTTGGATGGAATCAATGTGGTCAACCTGTCAACCCCAACAAGTCAATGTTCATTAGTTATGTTGGGGTCACAGTGAGAATGAATGTACTAATTTATATAGATTCCTAATTCTATGTCTAACCAAAAATAAAGGAAACCCATTGGGAAGATATTAAGGTAATGTTGCAATATAGTTTCTCTATTTTACAGAACATTTATATAATGAAATATTGATTTAATTATCATTATCTATTGAATATTTCATTTATTTTATATGATTTCCATAAGAAATATTTCTTAATGTCTATTAGAAAATACCATATAGGATTTTGGAAACTTCTTACCAAGCTTCATCTTATGGATTATGAGGGGAAAGTAAAGCCCCACCCACCAATTACGTATCCACACATTATAAAGCAGGAAACATGAAGTCCTTTCATCAGTCATCATGATGAGAAATCATTTCATGTACACTTTATTCCATAATATATTATTTGAGGTTATTTATTTTATACAATTTTATTCAAAAAAATTAATTTATGAAACATCAAAGGAGTGATGAAAATAAACAACATTCATCAAATCCAATGTACCCCTATCGTAAAGCAAGGATAGGGTACGCTTCACTGGAGAAGAAAATGGTATTTATTTTAAATATATAATAAAGGTTTTATGTGATATGAAACAAAATAATTTCCTTTTTTTATATGAAGATTAATGAATCAAAATTTGAAAACACTTCCATCCCACGTCATGTGTTATGGAAGGAGGCCCACATAAATAAATAGAGTAAACTAGTTGATGAAAACACAAAATAATTATGGAAAACATGTATAAGTATGACATAATAGTAATTTTTTATGATTTATAACAGTATTATATAAAAATTTATATTTATGTTTATATGTTTTTTATACATTTTATACATAATAATTGGTAGTGACCATACTTGAAGAAAAACTAATTTCAATGGCTTTGAAGCATCCATAATAATATGGTCGTGTTATAGGTAGAGGTTTTATAGTGTCACCTCAAACATATTTTGATATGAAGAAACTAAAATAAGATACATATCAGATGATAAAAGGATTACAGGTTTAAATAGATTCTTTTCAATATATTATTGTCCAGTATGATTTGGAAGACCAATATATGTGAAATGGTCAAAGTAAACTAGTAGTGGAACAAAGGTCAAAACATGAACAACCAAATGACCCCACTATATTTGAGGCTATCCATTCCCCACAACCACATACCTTACCCAAGGTAATCAATTTTATCGTTACTATTTCTTATAAATTTGAATCAAACAACTTTTGATAGCTTTATATTGCTAAAAAAAATTAGGGTAAAGATGTATGTGATTTCTATCTATCAACACCCATGCATCACCTTGTTTTGAGGGGTATGGTGTATAATATCCTAGGAGACATTATACACAAAAAAATAACTCCCAAAATATAAAATGATAGTGGGGATTGAAGTATCTGAAGAGTTGAGCACTAATTTTCCCATTCCACTTGATGATCTGGATATTATAATGCTCAATGATGCTATTGGAACTTTCATAGCATGGTCATCTAATATTATAAAGATACATGAGGTATTTCCTTAAAAAAAATTTTTCAAATGAATTACATATAACATTTGATGAAAAAAAGGTCTGAAGTGAGGTATGGTATTTCATATGGACAAAACAATGGGGAAACAAAAGGTCAGATCAAGACAATTCAGTGAATTGACCAAGAAAAGAGAATGACCTTCTAGGAGTACCTTCTCCCTACCAGTTCCACTACAACATATTTTAACATTAAAAAATCATACATAAACCACATTCAAATATTTATATGTGTCCTACATTCAATATTAAGAATAAATGTTTGTAACTGTCATTAAAAATATGGTTGGTCTCAAGATTATAAATGAGATTCTCAAGTTTGAATGGTTGGGAGTCTCAGTTGTGAATACATACATGAGGTACATTTTCATATTCCATCTATTAAAAAAATTATCTAATATGTTCATTAAAGATAAAAAAATATTCATATTTTTTACATACATTTATATTACTACTATATAAAGGGAAAACAATGTGAATCACAATTTGGATTCATTGTTCCATATATCATTTCTACAAATGAAATTTAATTGGTGTGGAGGAAATTGATAAGAGAAAATATGATCTAACCAAGGAATTTGGGAAGAAGATAAAAAATTAAATACACTTGTTGATTCCTACAATTCAAGGGTAAAACTATGTAATATAACCATATAAAATATATTTTTCTTTTTTCATTACTTATTTGATTTTTTTTAGGAAGCACTGGATGCTAATCGTAATCAGTTTGGATGACCCAAATATTTATTTTTTAAATCCAATGAATATATTTCCAACAAAAAAACCACACATGATGTACATTGTGAATTTTTAATTCACCACAATCTATATTTTATTGATAAACTTATAATTATAAGTTTTAGTTTGTGTTTTAACAATAATTTTTTGTGATAGTTTGATCTATAAATATAGGCTAAATCATGGTATGAGGTTGGTTAATTAACTTAAGAAGCCTATGGATTTCTTCAAATGAAAATATATTGAGGTATATATAAAAATATTTAACTATCAAAACATATTTCAAAATAATTTAATTATTTTGGTCAATGTTTCTACGATGAAAGAAGCAATATGACAAAAACAATTATGGATATTAAATTTTCAAATTTATGAAAGATATCATATACCATAAAAATACTAGCAGCCCTGAACTTGTAATTTTTGAAGATAATTAAAATTTCATTAAAAATATTTATTAATCATTTGTTTTTAAATATTTTCTCAGTACTACCAAGATTTACAATAATCTACATGCCTGAAATAAGAATCCAATTTGTTTAGAGATGAGTGTGCAGAGTACATGGTGTCATAATGTTTACCGACATCAAATTTAGGTGATTACATATTATGTTTGTTATCTAATATAGGATATGACCTTAGAGATACACTTTGTATTTGAAGAATTGGTATCATAATTATTATATATTACTTTTTATATGTTTCTCAAGGAGAAGTATAATGGTATAAGTTGATTTGTTTAGAAACGAATGAGAAGAAGATATCGTGTCATAATGTATACATACATTATGAAGAGGTGACTTCTTACTACTTATTTGGGTAATTTTCTCATCATTTTATCTACATTTTTAAGTTAATTTCCTTATAATTATTATCCGACACAAATTTTGTTAAATTTACACATTAGTTCTAAACATATGCCACATGCTCAACACCAATAAAAAAATTCATATTGTTTTGATACTTTATAAAAATTCTCCATAAGTTATTTTTTATGTATAGGAATTGACCTCACAATAATCTGAAACACGATGTGGTTGGTATGATTCAAAGTGTATGTTTTCAAAACAAAAGTATTATTTTACTTTAAAACATGTATCACATTTCCAAAACTAATAAAATGAGCTCATATTATTTTCAAACTTTATGAAAATGATTAATAACTCATTTGTGATGTGTAGGAATCAACTGCACATCAATATGACTCCCGATGTGGTCAGTATGACTCAAAGTGTGTGTTTTCAATATAAAAGTGTCATTTTTTATTAAAATGTGAGTCACATATCCAAAAATGAGTATATGAGATCAGATTATTTTAAAATTTTTGTAAAATAATCCATAATTCAATTTTCACTTGTAGGAATTGACTACACTCCAATATGACACATCATGTGGTCTATATGACTCAAAGTACAGTTTTCAATATAAATGTGTCATTTTAGTTTAAAATAGATCACATGGAAAAAAAAGAAAATAATTGTGGGTTGTTTTCAAACATAGGAAAACAATCCATAATTCATGTGAGGCCTATAGAAATCAACCACATGTCAATCTGACACCTAATGTGGTTGGTATGACTCAAAGTTCATGTTTTCAATACAAAAGTGTCATTTTAGTTTAAAACACACATCAAATATCCAAAACTGTGTAAAGAAGCACATATTATTTTCAAAATTTAGGAAAAGTATTGATAATTCATTTGTGATGTGTAGTAATCAAACATAACTCAATCTGATGTCTGATGTGGTCGGTATGTCTCGAAGTGTGCATTTTCAATACAAAAGTTTCATTTTAGATTAAAATGCATATAACCTCGTCAAAATTGAGAAAAAGATCCTGGATTGTTTTCAAAAAAATTAAAAAAGATTCACAATTAATTTTTCACATGTAGTAATTGACCGCACACCAATCTAACACATGATGTAGTCAGTGTGACTCGAATTACATGTTTTCAATACAAAAGATTCATTTTAGTTTAAATTACATTACATATCTAAAACTAAGAAAATGAGTTCATATTGTTTTCAAACTTTAGAACAATGATCCATAATTCATTTTTGACTAATTAGAATCAACCACATGTAAATCTAACACCCAAGGTGGTCAGTATGTCCCGAAGTGCATGTTTTCAATATAAAAGTGTCATTTAAGTTTAAAACATGAATCAATTTTTCAAAACCAAGAAAAAAATATTGTATTATTTTTAATATTTAGGTAAAATATCAATAATTCATTTTTGACATGTAGGAATCTACCTCAAGTCAATTTGTCACCCGATGTGGTCGGTATGACTTGAAGTGTTTGTTTTTAATACAAAAGTGTCATTTTAGTTTAAAGTGGGTGTCACATCATCAAAACCAATAAAATGATCTCGTATTATTTTAAAACTTCATAAAAATGATCCATAATTCATTTTTCATGTGTATTAATTGACTGCATGCTAATCTGACATACAATGTGATCATTATGACTCAAAGTACGTGTTTTCAATACAAAAGTTCCATTTTAGTTTAAAATGCATCACATATCCAATACCAAGAAAACAAGATCATATTTTTTAAAATATTATTAAAACTATCTATAATTTATTTGTGATATGTAGGAATTAGCCACACGTAAATCCGACACCTAATGTGGTCGATATGAATCGAAGTGTGTGTTTTCAATACAAGTTCCATTTTAGTTAAAAACATGCATCAAATAGTCAAAACTAATAAAATTAGCTAAAATTGTTTTGAAACTTTATAAAAATAGTCTATAATTATTTTTTGAAGTGTAAGAATCGACTGTGCATCAATCTAATACCCGATGTGATCAGTATGATTTGGCATGCCTGTTTTCAATAAAACAAGTGTCATTTTAGTTTCAAACACATGTGACATTGCCAAAACCAATAAAACGAGCTCATATTGTTTTCAAACTTCAGGAAAGTGACCCATAATTCATTTTTCAATGGTAGGAATTGACCACATTCCAATATGACACATGATGTGGTTGGTATGACTCAAAGTGTGTGTTTTCAATAAAAAAGTATCATTTTAGTTTAAAACACACATCAAACAACGAAAAATAAAAAAATAGATCAAATTATTTTCAAACTTTAAGAAAATGGTCCAAAATTAATTTGTGGCATGTAAGAATCAACCACACGTCGATCTGACACCCGATGTGACTAGTATGACTCGAAGTGTGTGTTTTCAATATAAGGGTGTTGTTATAGGGTGTAGTGTGTGCGAAAAACAGTAACACAACAACCCCAAATCCAGGAACAACGATTTATTTCCAATAGAATGATGCAATTACATATCAAAAAAACAATAATTCAAAGAAAATGAAACATAGGACAAGAACACGAGTATTTAATGTGCTTCAGTCCCTTTGGGACCTATTGCATGGTAAGAACACCACCCCGTGCATTTTATTAATTTCTCAAAGAAAAACAAACATGTTATATGATGCAGATAAAATTGACAAAACCAAAACCTGTAACACAACATAGGAAGTGAAAAACAAGAATCAACATAACAAGATTAAAGAGTAGATATGGAAAACTGAGAAATCAAAATAAAATAAAGGCTTACAGTGTTGGACTAAGTCTGATCATCCAAATCTCTTTAAAGTATGGTTTTTGATTGCTTCAACTTCTAGATTTGGATCATCATAAATTGGGAGGATGGGAATGCACAACCAAGGATGCAGTCGATCCTCCAAGAGAAGCATCACATTGTGGAGACCATCCACTGCCGAAATGAGAAAGAGCAGAAAGATCTGGATCTTTGGATATGGATATAGCCCCCACTTCTTCACTAGGAAGGATGTCGATGAAATCTTCACCAAGAACTGAGAACCTATGGCTTAAAGGGATGTCAAAAATCCACCAAATGAAAATATCTATTGATGATGAATCCACCGAAACAAGAGAGAACATGCATGAAAAAATCCCTAGAACCAATGGTGAGGAGGAGAGTGATTTTCATATTTGTCTGCGCTCGATTGAATGTGGCCGCAGAGGTGATGAAAACCCCCTACCAAAACACAAATTGCATAACCTCCCAACTAATGATGTATTACCACAAGTCGATATCGAACAACCCATCAGCGGAACAAGAAAAACCACCAAAACAAAATAAGGGTGGAGATCCGTTGGATGAAAGTAGAATCAATGGTCATGAGTGAGGGCCAAGTGAAAAAAAATAGATTTTCATAATGGCAGGAGGCCAAGTCGAGTGGGATTAAGTCACTCCCCAGTAGGAAATCTCATATGAAAAAAATACAAATCCATCATATGTAAAATGAAATTTCATGTATTAGAAAATTAAATGGAAATATGAAAAATAGGAAGATTCAATATGAAAAACTGAAATTAAAAATACCTAATTTCACAAATCTACACCATTTTAATATGAAATTGGCGATATTCTTACACCTAACCTTTCAATTGAATCGATTAATTATGCTAAACAACCTAAGAAAAAAATGACATTAAACAGTGCTAGTTAAACTATACACTACTTATGTCTAAAATGTGTATCAATGTGACACACACTTTCCCTCATTAATTAAATATAAGATACCACTTCAGCATGATCATAATTAAAACTTATAAACACTACTGCATAAACTGAACTTACCATCACATACCTCAGTTTTCCCTTTCACAAACCTCAACTTTCTGCTGGTCACATGCTAACCAGAGGTTCCTGGGATAGCTCCAGTTCCTACAGAACACCAATAAATCAAGTAGTACCCATCCTCAAAGAAAAACAAAAATATAAGGTATGAAAATAAACTCAAAATGAAAATTTTCATATGAAAATAGTATAAGAAAAGAAAAAACCCATGAAAATGAAAGAAAACAAGGTTCAAAGAATACAAGTCACTCACTCCACCTGAATCTAAAACAGACCCATAAAACTCCCCACCTAAGTGGAAGACACTACCTAGAATCATGCAACAAGGGGAATCCACATCTGAACCTAGACCATTGTATAACCCATACAACCCCAATCCTAAAGGCCAACTCATAACCATGAGAGAAAAAACCCAGAAAGCAAGGGCATCCCACTACCGACCTAAGAAATACCCCCTTAAATCTTTTCAAACAACGACATTAAGAACCTAATTCTCATGTACCCATCCAATGTTGTCAAAGATATACCAGCAGCACCATCATGAAGTCTGGTGATCATCCAAACATCTACCCATGAACATGTTTCTCTAACCACTTACCAAGACCTCACTATCCTCACACCCGGTTACCTCCCAAGAATACTAACCCTCCTAGGACATGAAGAAGGAAACAATACAACCCAGAGTTGAACCCACAACTTTTCCTCCTGAAACAAACTATAAAAACTACAGAATATAAGTATCATCAAAACCATGATCAACTACATTATAATGAGCCTCATTACCCTTTGAACAATTTCTTTTAAGACAATACCTTTTAAATTGATCAAGTTTACCACACTAATAGCACTTCATATTCTTAAATTGACGTGTACCTTTCCTTTTACTCTTATCGATGTTCTTACCTTGACCATTTTCATATGATCTACCCATGACATTGATCCCATTTTCCTCCGATCTTCACCGATTCTTAGTCTTCAATTATTTTTAAAGAAGAGATGACTTAACCTCTTCTATGGTTAGTGATTCTCTATGATCAATCAAAGTTTCGAATAAAGAACTATAATTTTTGTCAATATAAATTAAGAGGATCATTTCTTAATCCTCTCCATCGACTGTTATATTTATATTTGCAAGGTCTAACATTATTTTATTAGACTCATCAAGATGAGATTTCATAGAAACACCATATTTCATCTTAAAAGTAAACATAATATGTTTTTTATAGAGTCCTATAACCAATTAAGGATTCATATATAATTTCTCTAATTTTAGCCAAATACCAGCAGTGGTGGACTCGAAGGAAACATCTATAAGGACCTTATCTCCTAAGCACAATAAAAGAGAGATATGTTCTTTGACAAGCACATCAGAGAGGACAGCTATATATTCAGTACTAGTCTTCCCGATCTCATTTACAGTGATAATTGGTTTATCGGTCCCACATATGGCATTAGTTAGGCCTTGATGTACAAGCAAGGCTCTCATCTTAATTCTCTATAGGTTAAAATCATTGTTGTCATCAAATTTCTCAATTTCATGTCTTATCGTGGACATGTTTACCCACAAGGTAGATACTGAGTTCTTATGGAAAATGTTAAGAGTACACCCCCAACAACCAACCAATCCCTTGGGTAAACAATTCTTTGTTGAATGGATATAAAATGTAGAGAAATTATTAGTGGGATAATGGCTTTAACACAATGAAATAAATTAAAACTATGGAAATTTAAGAGTTAGTTATTTTTTAATAAATAAAACAAATATTCATAATTGTAAAATAGAGACAATGGTGTTGAAAAATAGTGGCAGTAGATTTTCACAACAACATTGGCATATTACAAAATAATAGCAGTAATCACATTACAACAGCAAGAGAATTGAAAAATAGTAGGCATAATATGCTAATTTAGGAGCAAAAATTGCCAATCCTTGGACAAAAAAAATCATAGAGTCTCTAATACCACATGTTATGGTGTGCATTGTGTGTGAACAATAGTAACACAACAACCTCAAAGCTAGGTAAAATGATTTATTACTAACAGAATGATTCAATTACATAGTAGCACAACAATAATGAAAATAAAATGAAACAGAGGACAATAACATGATTATTTAACTTGCTTAGGTCCCTTTGGGACCTACTTCGCATCAAGAACACCACCCCACACACTTTATTAATTGCTAAAATAAAAATGAACATGTTACATGATGTAGATCAAATTGATAGAACCAGAACCAGTAACACAACAATGTAAGTGAAAAACATGAAGCAGCATAACTAGATTCAAGGGAAGATCTAGAAAAAAATGAGAAATAGAAAGAAAAGAAATACTTATAATGCCGAACTAATTCCAACCGTCCAGATATCTTCAAATATTGGTTTGATATTGCTTCAAGTTCCAGATCTAGATCGTCATAAATTAGGAGGGGAACACGCAGCCTAGGCTGAAGTCGATACTCCACCAGAAGCGCTACACTATAGAGACCATTCGTTGCTGAGACAATCATGAGTAGTGATATCTGGATCTTCGGATCTAGATATGGCCTCCACTCCTTCATCAGGAAGGATTCTGATGAAGTCTCCCCCCAAGAAACTAGCACTGACGGCATGAAGAGATGTCAGGAATCCACTAGAGGTAAATATCTATTGAGGATGAAGCCACTGAAACCATAGATAACTTTAATGAGAAAATACCAAGAAACAACAACGATGATGAGAGAAAGTTTCAAATCTATCAGTTCTTGATTGAATGTGGTCACAAAGGTGATGAAAACCCGCTACCAGAACACAAATTGCATAACCTCCCAACTAAGGAGGGCTTTCCACGAGTCCAGATTGAACAACCCATCAACAACTCAAGAAAAACCTTCGAAACAAAATAAGTGTGGAGATCCATTGGATGACATCAGGATAAATGGTCATGAGTGGGGGCCAAGTGAAAAAAATGGATTTCCACAGTGGTAGGAGGCCAAGTCAAGTGGGCTTAAGTCATGCCCCAGTAGGATATCCCATCTGAAAAAATACAAATCCAGTATATGTAAAAAAAAAATTGAATGTATAAAAAAATGAAATGGAAATATGAAAAATAGGAAAAATCTATATGAAAATTTGAAATTAAAATTACCTAATTTCACAGATGTAATTTTAGTTTAAACACACGTCACTAGCTAAAACTGAGAAAACAAACTCAGATTGTTTTCAAACTTTAGGAAAATGATCCATAATTCATTTGTGACATGTAGAAATTGAACTCACATCAATATGAAATAAAATATACTCAGTATGACTCAAAGTGTGTGTTTTCAACATATTAGTGTCATTTTAGTTTAAAACATTGATCACAAGGGAAAACTGATCATAACAAGCTCAAATTTTTTTCTCATCATTTTATTTGGTATTACTTAATAAATTTTCTTATCATTTTTATCATATACTTATTGAGATAATTTTCACATAGATAATACTTGAATATGAATAATAAATGGTGTGATGGTTGGATGATTGTTCTCAGAAATCAAGTGCTCTTGAATTTGCTCGCATACATAGTGATTTTTTTATAACCACAAATGTGATCCAATTCAAGAGATCCTTCTTTTGAGAACAACAAGAAATGGTGTGATGTGTAAGAATCAACCAAAACTAAATTTGATACACAGTGTGTCTAATATGACTCAAATTATATGTTTTTAGTTTAAAATTGACACACTATGTTTAATTTAATTCTTAACAGTATAACTAAGATAATAATTGTTTTCTTATGTAGGTGAATTTTTTTGTACGAGTTGGGGTGGTTTGTTTAAAAACTAATAGAATGATCGGGGGTCAAGGGCCAAAGATAAAGGAACATTGACATTTTTGAATTCTGGTAATAAATTATACTTACTTGTGTAATTGTACAAACCAATTTTTGAAATGCTTATAATATAGGTTTTTTCCTTGTATTTGTGTTGTAAATTTTATTTTAATTAAATTATGCATTTTCTCCTGCATTTGATCTCGTTTTTATCTTCTACAGTGTGTTTTAGTTTTAATAGTACACTACAGCAGTATGCCCCTTTATTAGTGTTATTAGCGCTAACCTAATGCTGATAAAGGGCCCTTTTATTAGCGCTATTTTTAGTGCTGATAAAGGCCTGGAACATTTAAGGGCGCTCTGATTATTAACACTTTTTTGTGCCAACAAGGCCCTATTTTATCGCTGTTAAAGGCCTTACATGTAATAGTGCCGCCATATGATTTACATTTCCAAATCTTTGACTTCAAGCCCTGGACTCCCCTAGATGCTCCTGAAACCTCTAATTTAGCTTTTGAGCCACGTACCACGTCTGAAGACATCACTTCGAGGCATTCAATCCTTTGAAATTCCATTATGAATCTTCTATAAAAAATTGACATGTCCAGTGGTTGAAAACTCAAATTCTTTTTGATATTTCCAACCCATACTAACCCAGAATCTTATGCATGCACATAAAGATACACGTACACATGTATACACATACACATACATACAATTACATACATGTGTGCATACATACATATACATATTCATACATATACATAGTATATAAACAAACACATGCCACATAAACATATATACACCTATATACACATCTACACATGTCATATACATACATACAAATATATACACATACACATACACATTCACATACATAAATACATACACAAACACAAACACATACACATATATACACATGCATGTGAATCCACACACACACACACACACATGTGCACATATACATACACGCACATAGAAACATACATGTACCCAAATAAACATACACACGCACAAAACACACACACACACAACAACAACAAAACACATGCATGAACATAGAACACATACATTCACGCACATACAGACATACACATACATCCACATACATACACATGCATACATATACATACAAACACATGTATATATTTTTTTAATTATTTATTATTAATATAAATATATAAATTCAAATACGAATCACATATTTAATAAATATATTCATTAATTGTTTAAATAAAATATTAATATATCATATATATGTTAATTATATATATATTTACTAATTAATGTATATAAATATACAATTAATCATTGTTATTGATTAATATAAATTTGATGATTTTTATATATAAAATTATGAAAATGAGATTGATAATAATTTTGTATTATAAGTTACATAAATCATATTTATATATTATATTCATAAATATATACTTATTGTAATATAAATATTATTTATAAATATATAAAAATGTATATATAAATAAAATTATTCATTGTACCCTTTATCAGTACTTTTTTCACATTGTTAAATATGAAGATTTCATCAGGACTAAAAAAATTATTGATAAAGAGACACATTTATCAGTATTAACAAAAGCACTGACAAAGGGTACAATTTTATCTATGCTTTTTTTAGCACTAATAAGAGTTGAATTTATCATCACTTTTTGCTAGCATTGAGAAAAGTCACCTCTTTATCAGTGCTTATTATTTAGCACTAATAAAAGTCAATGTTGAATATCATGCAATCTGTAGTAGTGGGTCTATTCCAATTTGGGAGTTCACTATAGGAGTCAATTATAGAAGGCTATCAAGAGCTTGCTCATGGAGATCCTCTTTGGTCGGCAATCATTGAGGATGATTTTCTCTGATTTGGAAGCCAAATTGTGGAAGTAGTCGATGGCAAGAAGAATTTGTCTTGGATAGATAAACAACACGAATGAACCCCTGACATTGCTTTCATCTATAAAATCATAATGAAACTCTTAGTAATTTTAATGTGTGATATCCTTCAAAGCTTATCTATAGAAAAATAATAGAATCGGTCCTATTTCTCTCCTGGACGTAGGCACCCTTTCCAAACCATGTTAAATTTCTTATGTTCTCTGTGTTTTTCATTTCCATTCGCCTTCTTTTTGATATTTGGGACTTCCGCTGCCCCAAGTATCAGTGTGGTTTGGTTCTCATAATTGCTAGAGATTGACTAAGTAACCTTGCAATAGTATTTTTTTAAATCATCCATGGTTTACAATATGACAACCTGAAATAATACAAAATCACTGACAAAGATGACTCTTTTATCAATGTTTTTTAGCGCTAATAAAAACTGCATTTATAAGTTCTTTTAGGGTAGCATTGATAAAAGTCACCCCTTTATAAGCGATTTTTGTTTAACACTAATAAAAGTCAATGCTAAATATCACGCGATCTATGGTAGTGGGTCCACTTTGAAGTTGGGAATTCATTGTAGGAGTCAATTACATAGGGCTATCGAGAAATTGCTCATGGAAATCCTCTTTGGTCAGCAACCGTTGCAGATGATTTTCTCTGATTTGGCAGCCAACTTGTGGAAGCAGTCGACGATGAGAATAATCCATCTTGGGTAGATGAACCACCCAAACCAACCGTTGGCATCCTTGAAATTTTTCATCTTTAAAATCATAGTGGAACTCTCAATAATTTTAATGTGTGATATCCTTTGAAGCATATCCAGAGAAAAATAACACTTTCTCACTACTACAAAATAGGATTTTATCAATGCTAAAAAAAACCTTTATAATCGCTAAAAATTCATTGGTAATCGAGACGCTATTAAAAGGGATCTCTTTTATCAACGCTAAAAAAACACTGATAGACCCCTTTTATGAGTGCTACAAAAAAGCACTGATAGAAGAGGTCTTTTATCAGCGCTTTGTTTTTAGTGCTGATAAAAGTCAAAATAAATTAAAAAAAAAACTGTAAATCAGAGGGTAGAGACTCACCCCCTTTTAACAGCGCTAGGAATCCCCGCCCACATGCACCTCTGCCACCCCTTTAACAGCGCTATGTGCACACCCCCAACCCTTTAACAACGCTAGCCCCCCAGCACCTGCCCGCGCACCCCTGCCTCCGCTTGGATTTGAACCCAAGACCTCTCCCTTGCGCGTCAGTACCTTTATCACTCGTCTATCTTCTTTTGTTCTCCATTTAATGATATATCTATTTAAATATATATAATTATATTTATTCATATATTAATATAGATTTATATTAATATATATATAGTTATAGTTATATACTTTTATCCGTATATTTATTCGTATATTAATATATATATAAGAATAGTTTTAAATAAATTTATAAAATACATTTTTTTTGTGTGTACAAATAAATAAATAAATAAATACATATACACAACACACGCACACACACACATATATTATATGTGTATCTGTAAGTATGATTATACATATTTATATATAATTATATATATTTACATATATTATATATTCATATGTATATTCATATGTTAGAATAGATAGATAATATATATCAATTTGTCAATATAGACACACACTAATACACACACACACACACATTATATAGGTATATAAATATTCATATATTTTCATTTCAAATAAAATGGATATTATTTTTTATTTAGATAAGCCTTATATATTGAGAAATATATTTTATATGTAAATATGTTTAATTATTTATTTATATAATTAAATTTTTATATGTGAATATATAAAAAATGTATATATTGTTATATATTTAATTATAAATAACAGTACATTGTGAAAAATGATAAAATTTCAAAGTCATAATATCAATGTGAATGTAATCTATGAGAATAAATTTAGTCCCCACTAAAAAAGAGCAAAAATATCCCTTTAAATGAGGCTAAAATTCCATTGAATGTTAAAAAAAATTGTATATTCCGACTAAAAACTCGGTTTTGGAGGTCTTTTGAGCCTTTTTGGCCTAAAAACATTACAAAGGGTTCCTCTCTAACATTATTGCATAGAGATCGTTGCAGGATTTGATTTGATATGTGGCAGAGCTCAAACGGATACTCGGGTCAAAAGTTATGGTCGTTTGAAGTTTGAGTTACATTTTCAACTTATTTTAGATCTTTTATTAATTTTTTGTTTTTTTTGTGTCGTCAAATTGTTATTAAATGATTATTAGTCGATAATAATGTGCAAATTATTAATTAATAATATTTTTTAAAATATTTTATATGTCATTTTTATTAAATATCTTATATATTAAGTGTAGATGTCTATTTATACTTATCTAAAACATATTTTAAAATATATATATTATATTTAAATCAATATAAATATATTTATATATTTATATATTAATATATTATTTTTAATGATTTTTTTAAAATATACATTTTATCAGCGCTAGTAAAAAACGCTGATAAAATCCCCTTTTTATCAGTGCTATAAAAAAAACGCTGATAATAAGGTGAAAGTGTTGATAAAGGGGGTACCTTTACCAGCTAAAAAAACATTGTTAAATGGGTTCTTTTAACATCGTTTTTTTAGTGCTGTTAAAAACACATTTTATCAGCACTTTTTGTTAGCGTTGATAAATTTACTCCTTTTATCAACGTTTTTTTTAACGATGTTAAATGGTAGCGCTACGAAAACCCGTTTTTGTGGTAGTGTCTCTTGTAGATTTAGGCAATTTTGTCGAATCATGCTAAATTTCTTGTGTTCTCTGTGTTTTTTGTTTCCGTTCACGTTCTTGAAGTTTGGGAACTTCCACTGCCCCAACTATCTGTGCGGTTTGGTTCTCATATCGCTAGAGATTGACTAGGTCGGCCTCTAATAGTATTTTTTTTTTAAATCGTCCACGGTTTTACATTATGCCATCCTCAGATAATACAACCCATCTCAAATCTTGTGTGGGCTCTTCAACAATCAGAAAGGCACGCTTCCTCGTATTGATTTTTAAAAATATGAGCCACGCACCACTTATCACGGTTATATCGTTGTATATATATTTCATTATTTTATCTTTCAAAAAAATATGAACTCCATCAACAAAATCATTTACTAAATTTTTTATATATCAAAACCAATATATGATGGTAAATAAATAATTAATTAACATTCCCTTATTATTAAAAATACACTGAAATACTCGATATGTGATAATAAAACATATCCCATGTTTCCTTTCTGTTTATAACTTAATTTCAAGATGATTATGTTTCCTTTTTGTTTAGTTTTATCTCTCAGATTTAAAATCAAACCAAATATATCTGGGCCACCCATTGGCTTTTTATATACAGTCATTCATTCCATGCAATCGTTGTTTCGATTTCATTGGTGAGCAACAATCACCATGCCAAAACAACATTTTTTATGTCTTCTCCTCGTTGTTTTGTCACTTTATTGTTCATCCCATGCCAACTACATCAACGTTATGGATCATGGCGCAGCGGGGGATGGCCATTCGGACGACACTCATGTTAGTGATAACTGGTTCTTTTTCGCTCTTTTTAACAATTTCAAGTATTTTGGTGTTTGAATCACAGGCTTTTGTGCGTGCATGGGAGTCCGCGTGCGGTTCTCGCGCCAATCCAACCATGGAGATCCCTTCGAACCACACTTTCTTGCTGCACCCGACCACCTTCGAGGGTCCCTGCAAGTCCGCCGCAGTTCATGTTCTGGTACGATCTCACGAACCCAAAACGTAGAAAGATCATGGCTTATCAAAACAATATCGAATGCATATAGGTGAACGGGGATATCGCCGCCTTCGACGACCCGTCGGCGGAGTGGGTATGTCAGGGAGACACGGGGTGCAGCAGTTGGATCCATTTCAAAAGGGTGGATGGACTCGCCGTCACCGGCTCCGCCACCGTCGACGGCCGAGGGCAGCGGTGGTGGAACTCAAATGTAATTAACTCACCTCCTTCACACGGTTTCTGGGTTTTGTTTTTTTTATCTCTTTCCGCGTCTTGCTTTGCAGGGACCGAAAAGAACCGTGAGTCAATCGTTCCATTCGCTTCTCCCTACATATAATGGTGATACGGAAAGTCTCACCCCAGGGTTAACTGCAGGCACTGCAAATCTCGAGATCTAACAACGTGACGTTCAGAGGGCTGACGTTGAAGAACAGCCCACGCATGCACGTGGTGTTCCGTGGCTGCACCGCCGTGGAGGTCTCCGGCATCACCATCAGAACCCCGGCGGACAGCCCCAACACCGACGGCCTCCATTTCACTCAATCCACCGTCGTCTCCGTCCGCGACTGCCGCATCCATACTGGGGACGACTGCATATCAATCGTGTCCGGGTCGTCACGGCTCAACATCAGCAACATTGCCTGTGGCCCCGGACACGGTATAAGGTAACAAATAACTGGCCTGGCCTGTGGTTTCAGTGAGATTGTGTTAAGTGATAATGAGTAGGTGTGGAACGGCGCAGCATCGGTAGCTTGGGGAAAGGAGGAGCGAGGGAGACGGTGGAAGACGTGCATGTAAGGGATGTGGTGTTTAGAGGGAGTAGCAACGGCGCCAGGATCAAAACCTGGCAGGGAGGGAAGGGCTATGCGAGGAACATCACCTTCGAGCGCATAACCTGCGTCGATTGCAAGAACCCGATCATCATCGACCAGTTCTACTGCGACCACCAGGAGTGCCGCGATCAGGCGACGGCGGTGAAGGTGAGCCGGGTGACATTCCGAGAGATAAGGGGGCGGGCGAGGGGGGAGCCGGCGGTGAGACTCGCCTGCAGCCACACCGTCGCCTGCACTCACATCGTCCTTGCCGGCGTCAACATCGCAGCATCCAACGCACGCGCCGCCTCCGCCGTCTGCAACAACGTCCACGGCACCGCCCTTGGCCCCATCCAACCCCGCGTCCCCTGCCTCTCCTCCCATTAGTTATTTCCCTCCCTCATCCAGCTTCACTCGATTACTTCTTCAGTTTTTTTTTAAATTTTCTGATACTACTTTTTTTCCTACCGACTAATTTTTTGTAAAGATTATTTTTATAATTAAATATACAAACATATATACATAGTATATATTTACATAAAAATTTAATTTTATAGATAAATATGTAAACATATCTACTCATGAAATATCTTTATAAATATATAAACCATATCTAAATAAAAAATAATATTCATTTCATTTAAAATAAAATATATATGAATATTTATATACCTATATAATGTGTGTGTATCTTTATGTGTCACTGTATTAACACACTAATAAATATTATCTATATATTCTAATATATGTATATAAATATTAATATATAATATATGTAAATAAATAAAAATATGTATAAAAATATTTATAGATACACATATATATAATATATATATGTATGTTGTAGATGTGTTTGTATTTATTTATTTATTTATAAACACACACACAAAACGTATTTTATAAATGCATTTAAAAATGACTTCTAGTCCTTCCACGACTTATGGACTGCGAACAGACTTTGATTGATCATTTTCTACAGACAGACTAGATCGTGGAATTCTGCTCGTGAAGGGCCCGCTGATTTGTCTTCTGCGACCAACAGAGGTGTTGTTCGTGAAGGGTGGTCTGCACGGGCTTCCCATCATCTTCATCTTCCACAGCTCGCGAAGATCTTGCACGTGAAGGATTTTCCTCACAAATTATGTGTCGATTCATCTACTGCGGTTTACAAAGATTTGCTCGTGAAGGGTTAATCGTGCACGGTTCACGATGGTGTAGTCCGCGAAGGGTGTTTGCTCACGGAGGGTCTCGTTGAATCATCTTCAGCGGTTCGCAATGACCTCGCTTGCACTAGGCTGTGGTTCGCATTGTCGTCTTCTCACGATGGTTTCAGTTCATGAAGGACTTTGCTCGCTGAGGTCTTGCTCACAAGAGGTATAGTTTTGTTCTTGTGAAGGCCCGAATCGTCATAGGTTTGGTTCAGCATCTGGCATTGCTTTGTCCAAGGATTCCTGTGCCCGTGATTTTGGTGTTATGATATTCACCTCTTTAATGGATAATGATCTCGTTGATAGGTGGGAAAACCTCTCACTCACAGACAAAGAGAAAGAAACAATTATCACCAATAATGACGATGATACCTTCCTTTCGCGGTGCATGTCCCTATTATAAATCCGTGAATCCATATACGAAAGACCCTTTAACCTGGGTGCGCTGAAGAATTCCATGAAATCGGTATGGCGCCAGGATGATGGAGTGACAATAAGGGAAGTAGGATTAGGCCTTCTGATCTTTGAATTTTTTAACATGAATGATAAGCAAAAAATACTTCAAGGGAGGCTGTGGTTGTTTGACAACCATCTCTTAATGATAGAAGAGATGAAGAGCAGAGAAACTATCCTCAATACTAATTTTTCGAAGTCCCCTTTCTGGATACGACTAAATGGTGTTCCCTTTAGTGGCAAATCAGACCAGGTGATGCAAAAAAATCAAAAATCGTATTAGCATGTTCATGGAATGGGATTGATCGAACCCCGTCCATTGGGGGTTGTCAGTAAGGATTAAAGTGCTGATTGAGGTTGCAAAACCTCTTATGAGAGTTACCTTCTTGACACTTGATGGATCGAAATCTTGGATATCCTTTGAATATGAAAAGCTTCCAATTTTCTACTTCTTCTGTGGTTTTCTCGGTCATTCAAAAAAGGATTCTGCAGAAAAAGTGTAAAAAAAGAAGGTAACCTAGTGATGCAGTATGGTCCATGGTTACACGCAAAAAATATGTGAACGTATTTTATCCCCGAAGCAGAAAAGCAAAGAGATAGAGATAGGCTCACCAAGGCTCTCTATGCACAAAAGTCCCCCCCCATGCATAGTAAGATCATTTTTGTTGGACCTCCTCCTCTCCAAGAAAACTTATGCAACCCAAAGCACTCAAGTGGTACTGAGAAATTGCTGACTAATATTCCATCGGTGGAAACTGTAAACACTGAAAGACCATAGATGGTCCCCTCTTCAACAACAACCATGTCTATAGGCTCGAGTCCTCCACCCTCTGGGGATTATCCTTACCCATTGACCAACCCCAAACACATCTGCTTGGACCCCCCAGACATCAGTAGTATTCCTAGGGGTTGTCCCACCTTACATGCATTTCAACTAGCCGTGGCCCTTATCCCTATTTCTTTTTCTATGCCTAAAATTCCATGTACGTGGAAGAGGAAGGAAAGAGGTGATCACGATTGTGAATGGTCTCAACGAAAACAAGTGGATCGAAAAGAATTTTAGAGGAACCATTGGAAAATGAAAGATACCCCAAAAGGTGGAAATTCACTGAAGATGAAACCCTGCTCGAACTACAAGAGTCGGAGGCTAGAATAAACCAGGATCACCCATCACAACGATTATCCTAATATGGAACTGTTGTGGGCTTGGAAACCCACAAACGGTTCAGATGCTCCAGCGCCATTGAACTAAAAGTCGCCCGAATATGGTTTTCTTCTCCAAAACCATGTTGGAAAACAAGGACAACACTGGTATTGTGTATAAATGTGGCTTTCATGGTTGCTTCCCGATCCCCCGCTAAGGCCACATAGGGGGCCTGTGTCTTTTATGGAAGGATAACATCAACGTCAGAATCACCTCTTACTCATTGAATCAGTGGCTGCTTCTATTCGTGATTCCCTCTCCCCTCATGGACATTTGTGGGTTTTTACGGATGGTCATCAAAAAATGAGAAAAGGAAATATTGAGATCTTCTTTACTCGCTACGACAAAGATTTCCTGGCCCTATCCTTTTTGGCGGTGACTTTAACTGTCACGACCCGTCCCAGTGGGGCCCGGGCCGCAACTCCCCAAGCCCGCCTCCAATAGGCCAGGGGATGGTGACTAGCACTGAGTAGGAATGTTACTAACATGGGAGGCATTGCCTATAAACCTGTACACACGCACACACATCTCCAAGCCCACAAAGCTAAAAAGTGAAAACTACTAAAAATGGAAATGCATGCATACACTAAAAATCCCAACCAACATAGTACGACAGGAAAGTAAAGTACAACAAGTGTAAAACCCTGGTCCAAAAGTACAAGCCCACCAGAAGAGAGTCTGCAACAAAGTCCAACCTGTAAAGAAAGGTACTGGGACTGCAATCCGTAGCCGTAGGAACACACCTCGGCCTGTCTGATCTCACTGAGCACCGTCCGGTCCTGGTCCGCCTAGAATCCTGTCAAAAGCTCGCTCGTCTGCACAAGACATGACACGTACGAGAAAAGCCCGTGTAGAGGTGAGTATAACAATACCCAGTAGGACACCTCGAAACCAAAAAGGAATACAACAAAGGAAAATACCACGAAGGAAAGATACAGTCAGCTCTACACAGTATATGTCTACAGAACATATAACAAGAATATCCAGATATACTCATACACGATCGACTACCGCGAAACCACTACTAAGATCCAGCTCGAAGATTCCACTAAGCACACAATAAGGAGAACACACTCCTAGGTCTGAAGAGAGAGAGACACAAAGTACTCATTTCGGGAGAACACACTCCACAAGTACTTGGGAACATGATGCTCAGATGAGGATCACAACCAAGTCATGGGGTGATTCTGACAACTCAGTCTGAACTAATCTGCTAAGCAGAGGATCGGTGCCTGGGTAAAGTTGGTCACGTCGATACCAAGAACTCTACTTAGGGTTCTAGGAATGAATAGAGGATCCGACTCCAAGTCTCACAGAGGGGATTATAACAACTCTATTGAGGAAGTCCTGCTGAAGGGATCATACTCCTGTATGTAGGAAATGATACCAGGAACCCTTAGGAGAAAGACCAAAGGGGACGAACCCTAAGAAAACTAGACCAAGTCACAGAAGGCAACTGGCTCAAGTCATGTAAGATTGGTTACACGGTGTGTAGTGTGGTTACACGCCATGTTCCTTGACCCTGGGTATTACTTGTGTAAACAGCCCGTGTCATCCGTTCAAGCTGTGTAAAACTCAACTACACGGTGTGTAGAAGAATCACATGCCATGTTCCTTGACTTTGGGTACTACCCATGTCAACGAACCGTGTCATTTGTCTCATCGTATAAAAAGTAACTACACGATGTGTAGTAGTATTACATGCCATGCCCGAGCACTTGGGGCTCACTCCGTGTACACTGGCCATGTGCCCGTACATGGTCTCCGTCCGTGTTTCCTACCCGTGTACCAGTACACAGGTTATCCCGTGTATCTGGCCGGGTCTGGTTGGGGAGTGGTATACACGCCGTGTCCCTGGCCGTGTACCGAACCCATTTCCGTGTACTCCCGGAGTACACGCCAGGTGGTCCGCCGACGAACACACACTGTGTACCCCATACTACACGCCGTGTAGTCAGGATTTTTCCAGAAACGCCGTCTTCCTCCTCGCGCCGCGGCTGATCCTCCAGATCCATGGTTTCTCGTCCGTTCATCCCGATACTCCAGGGGTTGGTTCGTTTCATCATACGAACACCGAAACGGGTGTTTTCGGTCCTTAAATCGGATCATAAACCTCGAACAATCCATCCGAAGAAAAACACCCGAAAACTCATATCTCTCGATCCGCTCCGAATCGTCCGCCGAAACCGTCATCGCACCTCCGTGACATCACTCCGGGGTTGGATCTACAATCTCAGATCATTGTGCCAACAAAAAAATGCACAACGATCAATTTCCTCCAAGAACGCATAGAACGCAACGAAGAACGTGCGGGAGAAAGAAATGCAAAGAATCGAACAAGAGGGACGAACCTCGATCATTGTTCGTGATGATCTGGGTTTGTCGCCATTAGATCAAAACCACAACAATCAACAAATTATAAATCTCAAGCATTTGATTTCCCGATAAAACCCTAAATCACACCCGCCTGCAAAACGATCGATCCACGGGATAATCGGTTCGCAGATTAGTCCGCGTTCGTCATAGGAAACAAGAACGGGGAAAGGAAAATCAAAAGTAAACATCCTACCTGGATCCGCGACATTCGTTGGTGAAGATCCAGTCGTCGCATCATCGTCGCCGGTGAAAATCGTCCAGAACGTCATCGCCGCGTTGGGAGGTTTTCTCCAGAGCCTCCAGAGCCGCCAAGGGTTTCAGGGTTATGAGGTTTGTAACCCTGAACCCCTGCGCAAGCCTTTATTTAAAAAGGATAAGAGATATCTGTTTCAACATATCTAAAAATATTTTGCTACAGAATAAAATATTTTTATTTAAATATTTTATTAATCTTACATCCAAAAACTGGATTTCACCACCGACCTGTGCCGACCGATATTAGGCCTCACCTAAGGTAAAATCGTTGTTCTAAACGCAATGGTACCCTCAGATTTCTGATCTGAGCACTCATTAGGGAGATATCCCACTTTTTCAGGAAAACCTCATGCGCGCGTTATTTAATTATTTAATTAAATTCAAACATTTGTTCCGGGCTCACCGGGCCTCGGAACTGCACGCCGTCTCAAAGAATGGTCTTGAAATAATTCCCACATATTATTAAAAAAAAAAGCATGGAAAAATCTAAGATATTACATCACACCCACCTTAGGGATTTTACGTCCCCAAAAAGCCAAAACAAAGGCTACTAAAAAAGATGTGGGTACTGCACACGAATCTGAGCCTCCTGCTCCTACGTCCTCTCCTGGAGATCCCCGTGCTGCCACCGGACACGCACCAAGGGAATAGCTCACCCATGAAGGATCTTCTCCTACCGATCCTCGATCTCCACTAGGTACTCAGTAAAGGTCGCTCCATCATCGATGTCCAGCTTGCCCCAGTCGATGACATGTGATGGATCATGCATGTACCTCCGTAGCTACGACACATGGAAGATGTTGTGTACCCGGTCCATCTGAGGAGGTAGAGCCAAGTGATACGCTACCTCACCAACTCTACTCAGAATCTGTAAAGGGCCGATGAACCTCAAAGATAACTTTTCGCCTCAACCAAACCTCCGCAATCCCCATCGAGGTGAGACTCGAAGGAACACATGGTCTCCCTCCTCGAACTCCAAGGGCCTCCGCCTCTTATCGACATAAGACTTTTTCTGACTCTGTGAAGTCTTCATACGCTCCTGGATGACCTGCACCTTCTCTGTAGTATCTCTCACCATCTCTGGGCCCATGACTGCTGAATATCCTGGGTCAGTATAGCAAAGTGGTGACCTGCAAGGTCGCCCGTACAAAGCCTTGAATGGTGTCATACCAATAGTGGAATGATAAATGTTGTTGTAAGAAAATTCCACTAGTGGTAGGTGATCCTCCCATCTATGACTGAAGTCAAGTATGCAAGCTCGTAGCATATCTTCTATAACCTGGATGGTCTGCTCCGTCTGACCATCAATCTGAGGATGAAACGCTGTACTCAAGCATAACTAAGTCCCAAAAGCTTCCTGCAATCCCTTCTACAATCGGGATGTGAAATGAGCATCACAATCTGAGACGATCTTGGATGGCACTCCATGAAGTCGAACTATCTCTTGCACGTAGAGGCATCCCAAGCTCTCTACTGAACTCTTCTCCCGTATGGCTAGGAAGTGGTCCGACTTGGTGAGTCGATCAACGATCAGCCAGATGGCATCATGTCTCCTGGACGTACACAGTAAAACAATCACGAAGTCCATGGATATCTCATCCCACTTCTACTCTGGCACCTCAAGGGGCTGAGTCAAACCTGCTGGCACCTGGTTCTCAGCCTTTACTTGCTAACAAGTAAGGCACCAAGAAAAACTCTGCCACACTCTTCTTTATTCCTGGACACCAGAACTGACGTCGGAGGTCCTGGTACATCTTTTCCACACCTGGATTCACCGCAAAAGGAGATGTATGGAACTCCCTCAGAACCTCCTCCCGCAACATCACCGGTACTACCGTACGCCCTCTGAAAAGAACAACATGCTCTCCACCTTCTGAATATCCATCGGCAGCATCACCTGCGAATATATGAGCACGTATAGTCTCACAGATAGCGTCCTCGAGATGGGATTCCCTGACTCACTGCAAGAGCATAGGGGTAACAAACATCGACTGAAGGTAAGCTCCCTCATCTCTATCCATGAAGGATAACTGTAAGGAGGCCAACTGCCTCATCACCTCATCCAGCAACTGGGAACTAGATTTCCTGCTGAGAGCATCTGACACAATGTTCCCCTTCCAAGGTGTGTAAATGATCTCAAAGTCGTAATCATAGAGGAACTCAAGCCATCTTCTTTGTCTCAAATTCATATCCTTCTGAGAAAAGATATATCTGAGACTTTTGTGATCAGAGTAGACGGTAAACCGCTTGCCCATCAAGTAATGCTGCCACATCTTCAACACGAAAACCACCGCTGCCAACTCAAGATCATGGGTCGCATAGTTCTTCTTGTGTGGCCTCAACTAATGTGAGCCATAGGAAATTACTTCTTGCCTCTGCATCAGGACACAACCAAGCCCGGTTCCTGATGCGTCGCAGAACACTATGTACTCGATACCCTCCTCCGGTAATCTCAAGATCGGGGCACTCGTCAGACTCTGTCTCAACTACTGGAAAGCCTGCTGATATCTCTCGGTCCACATGAAAGGCTGCCCCTTTTAGGTCAAAGCTGTCATGGGTGATGGAATCCTGGAGAAATCAAGAATGAATCTCCGATAGTAGCCTGCCAACCCAAGGAAACTCCGCACCTCCGTCACGCTCCAGGGTGGATTCCATGCTAGCACTGCCTCCACCTTGGCTGGGTCCACTACCACACCATCTTCTGAGATAATGTGTCCCAGAAAGTGGACCTCCTATATCCAGAACTAACACTTCGAGAGTTTCCCATACAACTGGTGCTCTCGAAGTGTGTCCAGAACCATCTTTAGGTGTCTCGCGTGCTCCTCCTCGGACGTAGAGTACACAAAGATATCATTGATGAAGACCACTACGAACCGATCTAGATAGGGCTGAAAGATCTGGTTCATGAGTCCCATGAACACTACCGGGGCATTCGTCACGCCGAAGGGCAACACCAAGTACTCATAGTGACTGTAGCGACATCTGAAAGTCGTCTTCGGTACATCCTCATCTCGTACTAGCAACTGATGATAGCCTGATCGTAGATCAACCTTCAAGAACCATTATGCCCCTCTCAACTGGTCAAAGAGGTCATAGATCCTCGGTAGTAGATACCGGTTCTTCACGGTCACCTGATTCAAGCACCGATAATCCACACATAGCCACACAAAGCCCTTCTTCTGCAAGTCTTCCAGCTGCACCCTCAGTTCACGAAGCTCTGCATGATCTATCCAATATGCTGATGCTGATATTGGTGTTGTACTGGGTTGCAAATCAACACAGAAATCTATCTCATGATGGGGAGGTAGTCCAGGGACATCCTCCGGAAAGACGTCCTCGTACTCATCCACTACTGCTGGAAACTGGAAACTTGTAACATATAATTTTCCAAGGGCTAGGCTAGCTAACTGATAGGATATCAGTTGCGCCTTCCTACACACGAGTCCATCCTGCGCTGCCTGGGTCTCTCTTTCACCGACAAAAGAGAACCTCGTTCCATCACTGCGGACAAACCGCACCATTCGCCTAAAACAGTCGATCTGGGCATGAACTATGGATAACCAATCCATACCAAGAATGACATTGTAAGGCCTCGATGCTACCACCAAGAGGTTCCAACCAAAACTCTCGCCTCCAAGGGTCAGGTCACACTGTCTGCAAAGGTGTGTGACCTCTGAATCTTCTCCAGTCAGTGTTTCTAAGCGTAAGGGTCGAGTCAATGGCTCAACTGGAATCTCAAGGTCTCGAACAAGATAAGAATCCAGAAAGGAATTACTAGCACTTATGTCTATCAGTACAATAGCCAAAGTAGAAAAGACACAGATTGTACCTCTAATCATTTTGGGAGTACCTGGGTCATACGCCTCTGCTGCCTGCAGCTGTCCCTGCCTCTGTCCACCAGCTCCCTGAGCCTGGGGTGGACCTCCCGGGGGTGGTGGTAAAGGATCAAAATGCCAACCACCTCTAGCTGCTCTCTCAGATCCTCTCCCATGTCCGCCGCCCCACGGATCTGTCTGCTCCACACGTTGTCTCTGCCTTGGTGGCCCATCCACTACTCCCATGTCAGTAGTACGGCGGGTTGGACAATCTCGAGCAAGATGTCCCCTACCATCACATGAGTAGAATCTCATCTCTTGAGGCTGGATGGATGCGCCCTGCGAACCCTGTACGGCAGATCCCCGATCCTAGGATCTCCTCTGAAAACGTATCCCATGCCTGGGTCCCTAGCGTCAGCTCCCTGCTGCCGAGGTCTCTGCTCCAGCTCACCGACTACTGACAACTGCAAGCTATCCCTGCTCTTCCAAGAAGCTCTCGACCACCAAAGCTCGCTCGAGCACCCCATCATAAGTAGGAATTCTCATAGGGATGATGCTAGCTTGGATATCTCTGCACAAGCCCCGCTCAAAAATATGAGCTCTGAAGTAATGATCTCTGACCATATCCATCGAGTACCGCGAGAGGTAGGTAAACCTCGATGAATAGTCAGCCATCGTCATGGTTCTCGGCTGGAGATGAAGAAGCTATTGTATATGTACTGATCTCAGGGTAACTGGTGAAAACACATTTCTAAAGAGATGCTCAAACTCCGACCATGAAAGAGTCGCCTCGTCGTGAGTCTGAATAACCAAACTCCACCATGGCCCTGTCGAGCCCTGTAGGAGGCTCGCTGCCAGGATCACCATCTGGTCTGCTGGTGTCCTGACCAAATGGAAGACTCTGGCCACTGCCTCAAGCTAGTCCTCTGCTGCCTGAGGGTCAGGCTCGCCTTGAAACCTAAGGGGTCTCTGTCTCTGAAACTCATGGAGTGCGCTCAGCCTGCGCTCCTCCTCCACTGGTACAACATGCACTAAACACTGCTCCACAGGTGGTGGAATAACTAGCACACCACCCGATGGTAAAATTGGGGGATATGGTCCCTGTATCAAAGCCTCATCACTGAGGGGGTCATCCTCATGATCGAACTGCTGGATCCTAGTGGGTACGCATTGTGGAGGCATCCTATAATGAAACAATATGTATCTCAGTCAGTGAGTATATCTGGAGAGATGACTCAAGAAGGACATGGAAACCACAACCCATTCCTACATGATGCATTTACCATTATTTTCCCTTGAAACCAGTGTTTTCACGTTCTGAGTTGAAAAGAAGGTTATCAGAGTCCTGGTGTATGGATACGTCGGCCACCCGCACCAACACTGGAGTCCCTATCCTGAAAGCCGAACTCGAAACACTTAACACTGTTGCCCCAAACCGACTCATAGACTCTCAGTCCTACGGTAGAACCGACCACCTTTGATACCACTCTATAATGACATGTCCCAGTGAGGATCAAGCCGCAACTCCCCAAGCCCGCCTCCAATAGGCCAGGGGCTGGTGACTAGCACCGAGTAGGCATGTTACTAACATGAGAGGCATTGACTAAAAACCTGTACACACGCACACACATCTCCAAGCCCACAAAGATGAAAAGTGAAAACTACTAAAAATGGAAATCCATGCATACACTAAAAATACCAACCAATAGAGTATGACAGGAAAGTAAAGTACAACAAGTGTAAAACCCTGGTCCAAAAGTACAAGACCACCAGAAGAGAGTTTGCAACAAAGTCCAACCTATAAAGAAAGGTACTGAGACTGCAATCCATAGCCGTAGGAACACACCTCGGCCTGTCTAATCTCACTAAGCACTGTCCGGTCCTGATCCTCCTAGAATCCTATCAAAAGCTCGCTCGTCTGCACAAGACACAACACGTGCGAGCAAAGCCCGTGCAGGGGTGAGTATAATAATACCCAGTAGAACACCCCGAAACAAAAATGGAATACAACAAGGGAAAATACTACAAAGGAAATATACAGTTAGATCTACACAGTATATATCTACAGAACATATAACAAGAATATCCAAATATACTCATACACGATCGACTACTACGAAACCACTACTAAGATCCAGCCCAAAGATTCCACTAAGCACACAATAAGGAGAACACACTCCTAGGTCTAAAGAGAGAGAGAGACACAAAGTACTCATTCCGGGAGAACACAATCCACTAGTACTTGGGAACATGATGCTCAGATGAGGATCAAAACCAAGTCATGGGGTGATTCTGACAACTTATTCTGAACTAATCCGCTAAGAAGAGGATCAAGACCTGGGTAAAGTTGGTCACGTCGATACCAAGAACTCTACTTAGGGTTCTAGGAATGAATAGAGGATCCAGCTCCAAGTATCATAGAGGAGATTCCAAAAACTCTATTTAGTAAGTCCTGCTGAAGGGATCATACTCTTGTATGTAGGAAATGATACTGGGAACCCTCAGGAGAAAGACCAAAGGGGATGAACCCTAAGGAAACTAGCCCAAGTCACAAAAGGAAACAGGCTCAAGCCATGTAAGATTGGTTACACGACATGTAGTGTGGTTACACACCGTGTTCCTTGACCCCGGGTACTGCCCGTGTAAACGACCCGTGTCATCCGTTCAAGCTGTGTAAAACTCAACTACATGACATGTAGAAGAATCACACACCGTGTTCCTTAACTCCGGGTACTGCCCGTGTAAACGGCCCATTTCATTTGGATCATCATATAAAAAGTAACTACACACCATGTAGTAGTATTACACGTCGTGTCTGAGCACCTGGGGCTCGCTCCGTATACACTGGCCATGTGCCCGTACATGGTCTCCATCCGTGTCGCCTGCCAGTGTACCAGTACACGGGTTATCCCGTGTATCTGGCTGGGTCTGGTTGGGGAGGGGTATACACGTCGTGTCTCTGGCCGTGCACCCAACCCATGTCCGTGTACTCCTGGAGTACACGCAAGGTGGTCCGCCGACGAACACACGTCGTGTAGCCCATACTACACGCCGTGTAGTTGGGATTTTTCCAGAAACGCCGTCTTCCTCCTCGCGCCGTGGCTGATCCTCCGGATCCATGGTTTCTCATCCGTTCGTCCCGATACTCCAGGGGTTGTTTTGTTTCATCATAAGAACACCGAAACAGGTGTTTTTGGTCCTTAAATTGGATCATAAACCTCAAATGATCCATCCGAAGAAAAACGCCCAGAAACTCATATCTCTCGATTCGCTCCGAATCATCCGCCGAAACCGTCGTCGCACCTCCGTGACATCTCTAAGGGGTTGGATCTACAATCTTGGATTGTTGTACCAAAAAATTAATGCGCAACGATATATTTCCTCCAAGAACGCGTGGAACGCAATGAAGAACGCACAGGAGATAGAAATACAAAGAACCAAAAAAGAGGGACGAACCTCGATCATTGTTTGTGATGATCCAGGTTCGTCGACGTTAGATCAAAACCACAACAATCAATAGATTATAAATCTCAAGCATTTTATTTCCTGATAAAACCCCAAATCACACCCGCCCACAAAATGATCGATCCGCAGGCTAATCGGTTCGCAGATTAGTCTGCGTTCATCGTAGGAAACAAGAACGGGGAAAGGAAAATCAAAAACAAACATACTACCTAGAACCGAGGCATTCGTTGGTGAAGATCTGGTCACCGCGTCGTCATCGGCGGTGAAAATCATCAAGAACATCATCACCGCATTGGGAGGTTTTCTCCAGAGCCTCTAGAGCCACCAAGGGTTTCAGGGTTATGATGTTTGTAACCCTAGACCCCTGCGCAAGCCTTTATTTAAAAAGGATAAGAGATATCTGTAGCAACAGATTTAAAAAGATTTCACTGTAGAATAAAATATTTTTATTTAAATATTTTATTACTCTTACGTCCAAAAACTGGATTTCACCACCGACCTATGACGACTAATGTTAGGCCTTGCCTAAGGTAAAATCACTGTTCTAAACACAACGGTGCCCTATGATTTTTGATTCGAGCACCCGTTCGGGAGATATCCCACTTTTTCAGGAAAACCTCATGCGCGCGTTATTTAATTATTTAATTAAATTCAAACATTTTTTCTGGGCTCACCGGGCCTTGAAACTACATGCCGTCTTGAAGACTGGTCTCGAAATAATTCCCACATATTATTAAAAATAAATCATGGAAAAATCTGAGACATTACATTAATGAGATTCTGTTTCAGAATGAAAAGAGTGGGGGAGCATATAGGTCCTTTTACGTGATGTCAGGCTTCCATGACGTGATATCCAAGGAAGATTTGTCTGATCTTGGCTATACAGGTAGCCCATTCACCTAGTTTAGAGGGAACTTGGAATGTAAATGCATTATAGAGCATCTGGACATATTTCTGGGTTCGACAGAATGAACCAAAATTTTTAGAATGTTCTATATCTCTCACCTGGAACTAAACTAATCATAACACTACCCTATTTACATTTATTTCTCCCATAGAGTTTGTAATAAAAGATATGGGAAATGTTTCAGATTCGAAAGCTTTTAGGAAAAAGATCGTGAATGAGAGAAGAGGTTGTCTATTCATGATGGAAGGGTGGTAACTCAGACATTTGATTCAACCTCCAACTTCTAATCTGAGTTCTTGGAGAAACAAAAAATTTCGTAAACTCGAAAAGCATTGTGACTAAATTGAGATATAATTAAATTCCCTTATCACACGATCCCTGATTGATTCTATTCTTTCCATAATTTTTTTCTCCAAGGATAATTGGATGTGACTCTTCGCATTAAGGAGATCTTCTGGGAAATGTGCGCGCGTGAAACCCAAATTAAAGAAGGGGATACAAACACCTATTATTTCCACCAGAAGTAATCCACCGGGCACTGAAAAAACACTATCTCTTGCCTCTCTTATCCTGATGGAATATTTGAATCCACTATTGAAGGAATTCATGATATTATTTCCTATTATGTTTAGAAGCTTTATACTGTAGGGGACTCCACCATTTAGGATGAGGTTGAGACATGCATCAAACCCATGATCACTAATGAAATGAATAGATAACTCACAATGGAATTTTCAGATGATGAGATCCTATGGGATTTGAAACATATCCATTCCACAAAATCCCTAGGTTCAAATGGCTCCCATTCTCTCTTCTATAAGAAATATTGGCATATTATTAGCCTTGAAATTTCTGCTCTCATGAAAGGTATTTGGGCAGGGAAAATCAATTTTTATATCTTAAGGATACCATTATAACCCTCATATCAAGGATTAAGAAATCCATATTAGCTTTGGTCTTCATTCCAATCATCTTATGCAACATATTCTATAATTTTTTCTCAAATATTTTAGTCAATTGACTGAGCATGTGGTTACCTTCCATTATTTCTGAAAATCAATGTGCCTTTGTTGCGAAAAATCTCATCATGGATAATTCTATTGTGGCCCATGAGGTGTTCCATTCTATGAAAAAATTATTGATTGTGAAAATAGGTACCATGGCTTGGAAACTGGATATGACCAAGGTGTATGATAGAGTGGAATGACATTTTCTCTAGTTTTTCATGACTAAAATGGGTTTCTACTCTAAATGGATTGATATAATCATGAACTATGTTTCATCTATTTATTTCAGGATCAATATTAATGGTGGTCATTCCCAAGGCTTTTTCCCCACCCAAGGCCTTCTCCAAGGAGACCCCTCTCACCCTTTCTCTTTATTTTAGTGGCTGATGTTTTTTCTAACCTCATTTCTATGGTAGCTTCCTCTAATCGATCCATGGGGAAAAGGTGTGCCAGATTATCCCGCCTATTTCTCATCTCTTTTTTACAGATGACTGCCTACTCTTCTCAAGAAAAACCCATGATGAATTCATTTCTATATGCCATGTGATTCACCTCTATGATATGGCATCTGGATAGGTGATTAACTAGGCCAAATCAAAAATTTCCTTTAGTATTGGTGTTCCACCAAACAAGAGATCATATATTTGTCTCACTATAGTTATTCAAATGGTCGACAAGCATAATAAATACCATGGAATCCCCATGATGGTCGGTTGATATAAAAAATAAATTTCCCCATCCGCTGTGGATAGAATTAAGAAAAAAAATCCAAGGTTAGTCTCCAAAAATAATTTCTAAAGCATGAAAAGAAACTCTCATAAAGGTAGCTCTTCAATATATCCCAAGCTATATCGTGTCACTGTTTAAAATTCCTGGTGAAATTTTTGACCAAATTCATTCCCACATTACTAACTTCTAGTGGGGAAATAATAATGGGAGAAACAAAATTCATTGGATTGCTTGTAAGTCACTCTATACCCCTAAATCATGTGGTAGAATGGGGTTCTAGGACCTCCTATTGTTTAATGATTCACTTTTGGCTAAGCAGGGATGGATCCTTAGGACTCAACCACCATTTATCTATGTGCGGATTCTACATGAAAAATATTTCCCCCACTCAGACTTCTGAAACTCATCTCTTGGCCCCCAGCCTAGCTTCATATGGAGAAGTATTTGGGGATCACAAAAACTTTTAAAGAAAGGAATTGGATGGAGGATTGAAGATGGAAATAAAGTAAATATTTGGAATGATCCTTGGTTAATTGATAAAGATAGCATGATAGATACTTCACCGACCTTTCCCAGATATGAGGATGACACCATCCTCTGCCTTTTCATTGATTTTGGAAATGGTTGGTGCTTGGATAAAATTTATTCTTGGTTCAATAAAAGGGATAAAAGGATTATTCTTAGAATTTCCTATGTGATTGATGCAGGGTAGGATTATCACTTTTGGATCAATGACATTTTAGGATCCTATTCAATGAAATCATAATATAGAATTTCTCTTAATGATCACATCAAGGATAGGGATGGGCTCTAAAAAACATCTGGAAAACGGATGTCCCCTGAAAGACCCACTATTTCTGGTGGCAGGTGTGTATTGGTATTCTTCCCACCATGTATTTCCACTCCTACCACCATGTTATGGACAACTAACAATGTACCTTATTCTCGAATGAACTAGAATCCCCTTTTCATTCTATTATCCATTGCCGAGGGGCTAAGGATATTTAGATTGCTTGGGGTTCTCATACAGAGCTTTTTTCTGGATGTGGTGCCAAATATCCCATCACTGCTGATGATATGGTCTTCCACATTCACTGCTGATAAGGTATCCTCACCATGTGTGGTGGATTGGATTATCTGGGTTCGATAGAATGATTTAATTTTTAATCACACATCAAAACCCTATGGTTTTTGGATTGAACAAGAAACTTCTTGGATCAATGGGTGGAGGTAGGACCCTGACCAAAACAGGTTCTCTGGCTCTTGCTCAGTAGAAACCAGATGGAGCCCCCATAAGGGATCCTCATGATTAATGTCGATGCTTCTCTCTCCAAGGATGGATTTGTTGGAATAGGAATGATGGTTTGGGACCATTGTGGTAAGATCATTGCTTCCAAATAGGAGTCGATCCACACCTTTTGGGAGCCTGCTATTGCTGAAGCCCACACTATCCTTGCTGGTCTGACCTTTAAAAAATATTGTGGATGGAATGCTATACACATTGAATCAGATTTTCTCAACATCATCAACGCCATCGATACAAATGCTTTTGATATATAATATTTTGGTTTCCTCATCAAGAAAATCCAGTATCTCAGTCATTGCTTCACGACTTGTTCTTTCTCCTTCACCAAAAGGGATGGAAATGAAGCAGCACACCATTTGGATACTCACTATCTATCTAGAGAGAACCACCTATGGTTTGATTGTTTTCCTTCATGGATGTTCGATCTTGTTTTAATGATTTTTGTGATTAATAAAACTTTTTCATTTAAAAAAATTATATAATTTTTTTATAATGTATTTATAAATATTTATTGTAAATACATTTATATACCATATTTAATGATAATGATATATTTATAAAAATACATTTATATATATATGATGTATTTACACAATATTGAAACACATACACACACATATAAATGAACATATTTACACACATGTACACATTAATATTTCACACATACACACACAAATATTTATATATATTAGAATATACACATAAATATATTTTTTTATTGAGTCTCACATATTTATATAAAAACATTAGTTGTATAGGTATATATATATATATATTAATGAATTTTATAAGATAAATATAATGGATAATGTTGTATTTTAAATAAAATGAATAATGAATAATTATTTTCATATGGTTTATATATTTAAAAATATATTTTTATGTAAATATGTTTTAATATTATCAGTTAAATTGATTTATTATATGTAAATATATACAAACATGTATATATTTAATTATAAATAACACTAAAATATGAAAAAATAGTAAAATTTAAACATTATAATATCCATATGATTTTAAGACCTGAGAATAAATTTAGTTTCCACTGAAAAAAGACCAGAAGACCCCCTCAAACAAGACTAAAATTTCATTGAATGTTAAAAAGTCGGGGTACTCGACAAAAAACTATATTTTAGAGGTATTTCAAGACATTTTTTACCTTGAAAAACACCTATTGAGGTTCCCAATGGTCACCAAATCATATATATTTTTTCAAACTTTTATTTGATATGTTTTAGAGTCAAAACATTCACCCATATCAAAAGTTATAGTTATTTGAAGTTCAAGTCATGTTTTCAAATTATCTTAGATTGATCATTAATTTATTGAATTTTTAGGTCATCCAATTGTTATTAAATGACCATTACTCAATTATAATTATATAATTATTAATTAATATTAATTTTTAGTTATTTTATAAGTCATTTTCACTAAATATCATATATATTAAGTGTAAATTCATATTTAGTCTTGTATAAATCATTTTTAATAAAATATTTTATATTTATATTAACATAAATATATTTATATATTAGTATATGTTTTTTAATGATATATATATTTTTTATGAAATATACATTTAATCAGTGCTAGAATATTCTAATAAAGGCCACCTTTTATCAACACTAAAAAACACTAATAAAAGTAACCTTTATCAGTGTTAAAAACAAGTGCTGACAAAGAGATGATTTCTTCATTGCTTTTTTAGCACTAATAAAAGCACCATTAATCTATGATTTTAGATAAAATTGATAAAGACACCCCATTTATCATCGCTTTTAGCTATCACTGATAAATAACAGTGCTTATATCACATGATATGTAGTAGTGTAAACAAAAACCAGTTTTAAAGAAAAGAACAAGAAACCAATAAAGATTGGATAAAGGATTTTGTTATGAAAAGTTATTGACGACAAGATGGACTAGAGGGTCGGGGTGTGAATAGTCATTTTAAAAATTTTAAACTAAATTATAGAATTATCAAAGTAATATTCACTACCACAGCTGGTACCTTTAACAGTGCGTAAAAAGTTATTTTACAATGCTAAAAAACCGATGTTGTCCTCAACACTGTTAAAGGTGGGTAACCCTTTATCAGAGCTATAAATAGCACTGATAAAGGCCATACTACTGGAGTGTGTTTCTTGAATAACAACACACTGCCCCAAATAAACTTGTACACCCATATTAAAATACAATTTTATGAAAATTCATAATTTATTGAAATAAAATTTACATCATAAATACAAAAAACACTATTATATACATTTCAAACAATGTTTTGTATAATTAAATTTTCAATTACTATCCAAAAAAATTAAAAAAAATTGATGTTTCACCATCTTTGGCACTCATGACCCCCTCTCAAAAAATCCCAACCATGGTATCAGTTACCGAACAAACCACCCCAACCTGAGAAAATGAATCCAATTGTATAAAAAAGAAAATCTTATGTTAGTAATACTATAAATAAATAAATTAAACCTAAATATGAAAAAATACATTAATAAAATGTTAATTTAAATTGATAATGGAAACTTTGAGTCATACTGGGAACACGGTGTATTAGATTTATGTGGGGATGATTCCTACACATCACAAATGATTTATGGATCTATTTTATAAAGTATCGAAAAAATATGAATAAATTTTATCGGTTTTGAGTAGGTCACTTGTCTTTTTTACTAAAATATCATTTTAAAATATAAACACACACGTTGAGTCATACTAATCATATACTGTGTTGGTTTTATGTGAGACTAATTCATACACATCATAAGTGACTTATTAATCATTTTACTAAAGTATCAAGACAATCCAAGTGCATTTTCTTGATTTTCAGTGAGAGACACACGTTTTATACTAAAATGTCAACTTTAGACTGATAGCAGGCACTTTGATTCATACCGGACACAATGTATATCAGATTGAGGCATAAATAATTCCTACACATCAAAAATAACTTATGGATCATTTTCTTAAAGTATCAGAATAATTTGGGTGCATTTTCTCAGTTTTGAGTATGTCACTTGTATTTTTTTACTAAAATGTCAATTTTAAATAAAAATACACCTAGAGTCATACCGGTCACACTATGTATCAGATTGATATGTGGTTGATTCCTAAATGTCACAAATAACTTATGGATTGTTATCCTAAATTATCAAAATAATACAAATGTGTTTTCTTAGTTTTGAGTATATCAGTCGTGTTTTTTTACTAAAATATCATTTTAAATTGAAAACACACACTTTGGGTTTTACCGATTACATTGTGTGTTGATTTAATGTGAGACCGATTCCTACACATTAAAAATGATTTATTAATCCTTTTCCTAAATTATTAGGATAATCATAGATCATTTTATTGTTTTTCAGTGAGTGACACACATTTTGAACTAAAATTTCAATTTTAAATCGAAAATGAACACTTTAAGTCATATCAGGAACACGATGTATCATATTGAGGTGTGAATAATTCCTACACATAAAAAATGAATTATGTATTATTTTTCTAAAGTATCATAGTAATTTGAATGCGTTTTATTAGTATTGAGTATGTCGCATGTCCAGAAAGCTTAGTCAGAGGAAATCCTCCGACCATTTATTGAAAATAAAAGAAAAGTATATCAAGAAGGCACAACAAGGTGAGAAAGATAGTTACATATCATAAAAATCAGACCCATCATCACATAACTGATAAACTAATTCCTCCACGGTAGCCGATTACCACTCCAAACTTTCATAGTGTTTCAAAATCTTGGCATACTTCCTTCTAAGATTGAGCTTCCCCAAAGAAAGGAGATCCTTAGAAGATTGTGCAATCCGTACAGCCTTCCTGCTAGAAGCTCTGGTAGCTATAGGCATTGTCAAGTGAGAATATTCTTTCTGTAGCCTTCTTCGTGGTGGGTCAGTCTTCACTTTCTCCTCCATAGACACTTTCTTTTTGCAACCCTGAACCATATCACTATAGGAGGGATGAACCATACCACCATCATTTTACTTCTCAATATTAGAACAATTCCCCCATTTACTAGAAATGTGAACCACCTGATACCCTTCCCTCACACCCTGATCCTGCTGAGATTGACTATTAACATCCATCATATTAAGGTAGGGGGAATGGTCCACAGAATCAAAACCGCCATGCATACCCTTCTTCACAGTAAAATCTCCAACTATGTTATCCAGCAGTGAACCATTATCCACATTTATTTCAGAGCCCTCCTCAGTATTAGAGGGCATCACAGTCTCTAATTATTGATCACAATTACCAACAATAACTGCCCTTGACTCAACACTAGCACCTACAGATGTAGAATTTTGATCCTCATGAGTCCTCTCAGTAGCCTTCTCATGATCTAAAACCAAGTCAGTAGACACCAGGCATGAAAACTAGTTGCCAAGCTCAATATTGGTCACCTGCCTCCTAGAAGGTGCCTGCATCCCAGCTGGACTCTTCATCAAAGCACCACTGTCATCTACAGCTTCCTTCACATGGGTCATTTTTTTCCCAACCAGCTTCACAAACCCATGCTCCATGTGATGATGATGTATGTCAATCCCCTCTTGAGATGGAGCAAGAGGACCTTAAGCAATGGGTTGATCATCATGGACTGCATCAAATGCTACAGATGCACTCACAGGTTCCAGGCAGAGAGAGTCCGCACCACCAATTTGTCCACCCAGGTCGGAATCTTTCTCCACAGCATCACAAATTAGTTCTAAATGAGCATCCCTCTCAACAATGGAACCCACTTCCCTTCAGGGGCTTTCCATCAAAGAGGAAACCTCATTCATTGAAGTTCCGACAATACCTCCTACATCCTTAAAAGCAGAAGAAGGTTCACCACTACCCTTTATGGAGCCAACCTTCCCCAATTCCCGCTTCAACCTGGTGAAGATATCACTGACCTTTAGTCCAAGAGGCTCCACACCTGGCTTCTTCAGCTCTTCCCCTGTGCCCGTAACCCCACTGTCCACTAAGTTCACCACCTCATGCCGAGGAAGCATGGGTTGCTCTTCATGAAACCCACCATCTACTTGATCCTGCCCTTGTGTCTTCAAGCTCCCCACAACAACATCATCATGAGAAACCAAGCCATCCCTCACCCGTCTACGCACCCTTCTATTCAGAGAACCATTTCTACAGGCCGAGACACCATGACCCAGCCGATGACACGAACTGCAGTATTCAGTCCACGACTCAAACTTAACGTCCTGTTTCCACCAGAATTATTTCTCATCAGTAATCCACACCTAATCAACCGGAGGCTTGGAGACATCAATCTCCACACATATACGAGGGCAGATGGTATGAAACAAAACATCATTTTTGGTATCTGAGCACAGTTAAAGGCCAACCATGTTCCCAAGCATAGACAGAATGGAACGGTTCTGGAATGGGAGAGGAAGACCAGAGAATCGTACCCAAATCACCGTATTCGGATTATCTCACTGCATATGGAATTTAAAATTCCACCGAAGAAGAAAGAAAGGCATACCTTCGGTCACACCATGCATCATATTGAGAGGAATTTTATTCATACACATAAAAAATAACTTATGAATTATTTTATTGAAGTATCAAAATAATATGAATTCATTTTCTTGGTTTTGAGTATATCGATTGTTGTTTTTACTAAAATTAATGTCAATTATAAATAAAAAAAATACTTGGAGCCATACCAATCATACCATGCATCAGATTAAGATGTGGATGATACTTACATATAAAAAATAACATATGGATCATTTTACTTAAGTATCAAAACAATATAAATGTGTTTTCTCAGTTTTGAGTATGTCACTTGTTCTTTTTACTAAAATTAATGTCAATTTTAAATAAAAAGAAATAATTGGAGTCATAATAGCCACACTTTGCATCATATTGAGGTGAGGATGATTCCTACATGTCAAAAATGACTTATGGATCATTTTCCTAAAGTATCATAACAATATGAATGCATTTTCTCAGTTTTGAGAATGTCACTTATGTTTTTTTACTAAAATGCCATTTCAAATTGGACACACACTTTGAGTCATACCAGTCACATCATGTGTTTGTTTAATGTGATACTAATTCACACATGTAAAAAATAACTTATGAATCATTTTCCTAAATTATCGAGACAATCATAGCATGTTTGATCAGTTTCTAGTGAGTGATGCTCTTTTTGAACTAAAATGTCAATTTTAAACTGATAACAGATACTTTGAGTCATACCAGTCACACTGTGCATCAGATTTAGGTGAAGTTGATTCTTACACATAAAAAATGACTTATGGACCATTTTAATAAAATATAAAAACAATCCAAATTATTTTTCTCAATTTTGAGTATGTTACTTGTTTTTTTCTTACTAAAATTAATGTCAATTTTAAAAAGACACACTTGGAGTCATACCGGTCACACCGTGCATCATATTGAGGTGTGTCTGATTAATAAATATTAAAAATAACTTATGAATCTTTTTCATAAATTATAAATATAATATGAATGTGTTTTATTGGTTTTGAGTATGTCACTTGTATTTTTTACTAAAATGTCATTTCAAACTGGAAACACATATAGTAGTCACATCGTGTGTTGGATTAATATATGAATGATTCCTACACATGGAAAATGAATTATTAATCATTTTTTCTGAATTATTAACACAACCATAGCATGTTTTCTTTATTTTTAGTGAGTGACACACTTTTTGAACTAAAATGTCAATTTTAAATTGATAACATACACTTTGAGTTAGACCAGGAACACTATATATTATATCGATGTATGAATAATTCCTACACATTAAAAATGACTTATGGATCATTTTCCTAAAGTATTAAAATAATATGAATGTTTTTATCAGTATTGAGTATGTCAGTTTCCTTTTTGTTTTTTTGAAAGTTAATTTCAATTTTAAATAAAAAGACATACTTGGAGTCATACCGGTCACACTATGTGATGGATTGAGGTGTGATTGATTCCTACACATCACAAATGACTTATAGATCTTTTTTATAAAGTATCAAAAAAATAAAAATTATTTTTATCAGTTTTCAGTATGTCACTTGTGTTTTTTTTAAAATCAATCATTTTTAAATAAAAAACATACTTAGAGTCATATCGGTCACACCGTGTGTCCGATTGAGGATAAACTGATCAAAAACATTTCAAAAATTACTTATGGGTCATTTTATTAAATTATCAAAACAATCTAAATGTTTTTTCTTGATTTTTATTATGTGATGTGTGTTTTGAACTAAAATATAAATTATAAACTAAAAACACATACTTCAAGTAATAACGAGAACATTGTGTATCAAATTCAAGTGTGAATTATTGAGTATGTGATGCGTATATTACTTTCAACTATCATTAATAATCTAAAAAAGAGATAACTATTCCATTTGGATGGAAGATTAAACCCTATGTTTCTTGAAACACCCCATCCAAAAGCAACATGTTCTCTCTTTTATGGCTTACTGTTGACAGTTGAAATCAAAATATAATTTCCCAAAAAGAATACACATATATAATAAAATAATTTTTATGTCACTAATACTATAAATAAATAAATTAAACATAAATATGAAATAATAAATTAATAAAATGTCAATTTTAAACTAAAACCACACAATTTAAGTCATACCGCGTACACCTTGTATCGATTGAGGTATGGTTGATTACACTGTGTCTTTTTATCCTATATTTCATGATCATAGTACATAATTGAATTATACTTGTAGGAAAAGTCATTTCTTCGTGATATTTGTGAAAATTAACAAAATAATTATAAGATAAAAATGATGAGGAAATTAACCAAAAAATAGATAAAATGATGAGAAAATCAACTAAATAAGTAGTAGGAAGTCACATATTCATGTTATATGTGTAAATTATGACACCAGGTATATTTTCCATTAATTTATAAAAAAATATATTTCTTCTTTTGAATATGAGGAATTTCAATAGTCATGGTAGTACTGGAAAAATAAAAAAACACAACATATTAATAATTATTTTAAATGAAATGATAATTATCTATGAAAATAACTATTCAGGGATGCTATTTTATTGGTGGTATATGATATCTATCATAAATTTTCAAATATAATAACCATAATATTTTATATTGGTTTGTTTTATAAACTGAAGAAACATTGAGAAAAATAAGTAATTTGTTTTGATAATGAAATCTTATTATATATACCATAATACTTATCCACTTGTAGAAGCTGACATGCTCCTTGTACGCATAGACTTTCCTCATGCCATGATTTTTATGATATTTGAACACTGAGCTACCATTATATTATTCTTATTAAAAAATAATATAAAATATATAAATTTATGTTTAGTTATAAAATGTTGGATTTAGTGTATTAAAAATTGAAAAATGTCATCACGTGTTGTCAGTTTGTTGGGTATCTATGCAGTGAATCTAGAAAACAAATCTATAGAGAATAAAAATTGACCGTAATGAGTACCCAATGTTTCCTAAGAAAAAAAAAGTAATAAGTAATTAAATTAATGAAAATATATTTTACATGATTAAATTATAGAGTTTTACCCCTACATCATTGGTAATAAGAAGTGTTTATTATCCATATGTTTTTATTTCAAACACTTCAGACATTTTTTCACTATTTCATCCATTTTATTTGATTTCATTATGGTTTGATATGTATAAGTTATATAAGGAATAATGAGTCCATATTTATGTTCACAGGGTTTTCCCTTTAAATAGTATGATATAGTCACGTGCAAAAAATATGAATTGTGTTTAGTCATAATTAACATAGTATCTTGCCTATTGGTGAAACAAATAATGAAAACACACCTCATATATACATTTACAACTGAGACTCCTATTCATTCATACTTGAAGATTTAATTTACATTATCAAGATAAATGTAGCCTGTAATGGACTCTCCGTACATTTGTTCTTCAAAATCAACTATGGAATTACTACCACTTTTTAACCTTGTATTCTTAAGAAACTTCAATTTATTAAATGTGGATATTGAATGGGTAGGGTAATGGTGCTTTATGAAGATATTTTCAACTGGATAGTTGATCCTTTAGATCATTTTGATTTTAACTTTCATTTCACCCCTTCCCTTTTTCCATAAGTAATAACATTCATTGGTTCAGACCTTTTTTCATTAATTATTAAAGGTTTAACATGAAAAATAAATTAGAAATGAATACCTCATTGTCTAATTTTTTTTACATGATCTGAAGACAATGCTATGAAAGTTCTAATATCCTGCTCAACCATATGAATATATACTTCATCAAGTGGAATAGGTAGCTCGATGCTTGGCTCATGAGTTATGATAATCCCTATTCTCACATGGCCTAATGGAAGTTGTTGTTGTGTAAAGTATCTTCTTGAATATTGTACATGGTAGCCCTCACAACAAGGAAGTGGTTGGTTATTGATAGATATAAATCAAAATCATTTTCACCCTATAAAATATTAGTATAGGAAAGGTATCCGTGTCTTCTTGATTAACATTTCATAGAAAAAATTATGAGAATATTGATTACCTCATCCAAGACATCTTTTTTAGGGGAATGACTCATCTCAAAGATGGTGGGGGTGGGGTGGGGGATCATTACGTAGTGGTTGTTATTGAGTTTTTTCTCCTCTTTTATTCCTACCTATAACATTTTTTATTAATTTATACCACCAATTATATTTTTCTTCAAGATAAGTAATTGTGTTTTCATATCTTCCATTTGTTTATCTTTATCCCCTTGTTTTTTTCTTCTCAAAATATATTCAAGGTTTCACCCCAAAACCCACACCTCTAATGCAAATATACTATTCTATATGCTTCAAGGTTAGTAATAGTATTTGGTCATCTAGTACAGGTGATGATGATTCCAGTTTCTATGTCAGATAAAAAATATAGAAAAATAAGAAATCATCGTTATGTAATAGTGATTTAAAGAATTTTTTTACTATATCGTACCTACACATGTATAAAAAACTTTTTGTGTGTTTTCATCTATTAGTATCCCATATTTATTTACATGTACCTCCTTCCATAGAACATGACATGGGATAGAAGTGGATTTGGATTTAGATTAATCAATCTATATATAAATAGAGGAACATAATTATTTTTTTATTTCATGTCACATAAAAGTATTACAATAGATTTAAGATACATACCATTTTTTTTCAAGTGAACCATACCCCATCATTAATTTACAATATGGGTATGTTGGTTTTACTACCAATTTATTATTTTTAAAACTCAGTTTAGGTTTCATAAATTAACATTTTTTAATCAAATTGATTTATATATGTATTGACAAATAATGTATTACCAACCACAATGTACTTGAAAAAATGTATCCCCACAATGTCTAGTAAACCCATACCATGATTTTTGGATTATTAGGTGTTCATACATATGCGGTGGGTGTGAGTTTATTTTACGTTCAATATCTTTGAGATGAAACTTTGTTAGAATTGTGAAAAATACTCTATGAGTGTTTCTAGCAAGAGTTAAAAAAATTTATTTTGAGATTAATATGATATAAATGTAATCTCTAAGGGATAATGAGGAGCAATTAAATGTTTTATTATTATTTTCAATATAATAATGAAAAGATATCATAATTTTACGCCAATCTTTTCCTAAATCAGTGTCTTAAGAACAGACACAACATGGTTCCATGAATCTATATCAATCGACATGCACCTCTGAGTGGTGAGCCCCATGAAACTAATAAACATGGCCTTGTTGGGGTTAACTGGATCACCACATGAATTCCATCCGACCTTGAATTTTATTTATTTGTTTATCTCTGGAATAATTTTTCTAACACCATCACGCTATGATGCTCATGTTTTTTCAGGGACATCTATTGTTATCCATTTACCATTTCCTCATTTTCAATATCATCAATATATTGTTCCTATGGATTAATAAATCAACATGTGCTGAAAGTTGTTGTTACTATGCATTGGGAGCACCAAAAGGTTGGGAAACCTATTTTTCATCAGGATTGGGAGAATCAACACATAGAAAAGTCATTATTTTAAAAATTGGTTCAACATTTAATTTATATTATGTTAACACACTAGTGAAAAGATAATAATATGTGGTAACATAATGTATATTACAAAAAAATGCAACCTGATTATTGTTTTTTTTTATTTTTTATAATGGTTGAAGGGATTTGACCACTCTACCAAGTATAAAAATCCCTTAATCATGTTCTCAAATGAAATACAAGACCCTATCTACATTTAAAATTCTATGAAATGATTGAGACATCCTAATGAAAGGGCCATCCTCAGTTGAATTTTCATATGACCCTTCAGTGGTTTTAATCAATAAAAGAGAAATTGACCACTTTTGGTTTGTGGGGTTTTGAATATAAAATAATTTTACTACCTATGATGCCATTATAAACAATTCAACTTTGTACCCTTTCTTACTAAAATCCACTTTAATGAATCTCAATTAATCTATTTTAACAACACTCCTATTATTAACCCACTTGCATTGAAAAATATTCACTTTTAATTTTTTATAATCCAACTCCCATATTTGTTTGATTATGTCAAAGTATGAAATATTGGAATAAGTAAGATTTCTGTACTTGTTACCATATGTATACATCACTTCAGGTACAAGTGTAACTCCACTATTTTTCATGGTACTGCCTTCATTATATTCATTTTTATAGAACATATGACCATTAATTACATAACCATTTTAAATTAATACAAACAAACTTGGTCCATTGGCTATCCATAAAAGTTGTTCTAGAATTGAATCCATATTTTCATTGAACTCTTTAAAAATATAGTCTCAAAACCATCCTATAAATTTCTGATTATGTATATTTGATATCCATCTTCAAGCCCTTGAGGGATTTAAATTCCTAATAATATATTTTTGGGTTTCAAAAAATGAGGAAACCTCTAAACTATTATGAAAAACATAATGGTTGGACTAATTTTGATCTTTAATAGTGATTGTGATGATATCTATTCTAAAAATTACTTTATCCACAATCTTCCCAATGTGGAAATATTTTAGTAGACCGATATTTTACACACCAGAAAGGTAGTTGGTATAGAATTAAATGGATTTCTCAACAATATATCACTCCATAATACAACGTTATAGACAAATTCTATTTTTGACATACCCTATAAAAATATTTATATACCATTCAATGGGGTACATCTATCCATAATGTACATAACCACATAGTCAAATCTATTTTACCAAGTGAACCATCAAGGTAACTATCATATCAAAGAATTTTGATGGGAAGAAATAATATTATTGAAATTTACTTTTTTTATAGTTGTAAATTTCACTGGGTTTATAACATTACTGCATATAGATTTTAAAAAGAAACATATCTCGGTTAATGTATGAAGAACATTCTTAGGAAAAATGAAACATAAATCTATAGGCATTAGATATTTTATCAAAACATGATAGTCATGTGATTTTAGAACCTTTCACTTTAAATTATTAAGTAACATAATACTCTTGATATTTGATGAATACCCCTATGGAACCTTTAAATTATTCAATAAGTTTTAAAACTAATATCTATCCTTTTTGGAAAGAGTGTAAGTATCTAGAGGAAGAAAAGTCTATTTTCACCCTTCACTATTGCCAATTCTTCCAGTATTCCCATTTCAATCATGTGCAACTTAACCTTAATTACATATTTTGTGTTTCTGGGTGCATTTTGTAATGTTCCAATGACACTATCACATACATTTTTTTCAACATGTGTAACATAAAGATAATTCATGAATTATAAACAATTCTATTATAGTAATTCAGAAAAAACTTATATCTTTTTCCAATTGGGTTTCGTAAGGTTTTTCGAAAAAGGTTTACTAGAAGTTGTGTTAATATATTTTATTTTATTAAATAGTTTACCACTTTTTAGTGGATATGGTGTTATATATTATTCTAAAATCTCATCAAATGATGTCTTCCAAGATCGGTACTTATGTCACAGGGTAGAAATATGTGATTTACTAGAAACACATTCTTTTATGAATGTTTCAACCTAATTGATTGTGTACCTTTCTCAAAAATGGGACACCAATGAGTTCCTTTAATTTTATATCCTGGAAAATTTTCATAATCAGGAAATTAATTTATCATCCCATAAAAAATGGATATCAACATGAAATCTTAATTTTTGTATGCATCATACAACATAACACTTGAATTTAAATATTTGATCAATGGATCCAAATAAAAATCAATATCATTACCTGGTTGTTTTGGTTATGATATAAGCATAGATAACATAATATATTTTTGTTTCATACATAACCAGAGTGGAAAGTTATAATTTACCAACATAACGGATCATGTACTGTGAGTAATTCTTTAAAACACCAAAATATTCACTCCATATGAAGATAGAACAAGACAAAGGTTTCTCGATTTGTTTCCAAATTCAGAATAATCATGATCAATTATCTTCCACTAAGGAGAGTCTACCAGGTGATATATTTTACCATATTTATTTCTTGTATCTGTGTGCCACACTAATTAAATTGTAGTCTCCTCCTTTTTATATAGGCTCTTAAACCTTGGAATGATTGTAAAGTACCATAAAACTTTTATAGGACTTGATTCATCTTTCTTTTATCGAAAAGCACAACACTTTGGGAATTATTTAAGTGATTTTTGATCCTTGAAAAATAGTATACAGTCATTTGTATAGGTATGTATTCTTGTAGAGATCATACCCATTGAACGTAGTATTTGTTTAAAATCATATTTTCAGCTATAAATCACGTTATCTTTTGAGATAATATTCTTCAAGAGAGTAAGTAGTTTAGTAAAATCTAAATCACTCCATCCCTATGGATTTTGAATTATACAACTTTAATAAAACAGATAATGTTTTATATTTAGTACAACCAACATACAATGACATCTTTAACAACTCTTTAACTTCTAAAACAATTTTGGATGACCATAAAGTTTATATTAAAATGCCATTGTCATTTCATCCATATGATCTTCATCATGATTCACACCTATAATCACATGCTTGATATGGTATTCTTCATTCTCAACACTTGTAATCATATTGGATGATCCATAAAATATAGTGTTATCTCAATCACTCCTACATTCATTTTTTCCTTGTTTTTAGTCCAAAATTTATAACTTTGATCTATTATGTGATAGATCAAGTGTTCTTTCAACTAATTTGGACTAATTATTCTTGAATAAAAATAGCGTAAACATGTAAAAAGTATTTTATAAGGTTCATATGCATGATATTTTTCAAACTTGTTGAACTTATTCACCCCATATTCATACTCTTTTGTCATATGATTAACATCCATCCATTTTAAATCTATATACATTCTATTTTATTTGGTAATATTAATATAAAAAAATACACAAAATGAGCCTTTCAAATAAGGGAGACCCAACATTTGAATGTTTCAAATAATGTCTGCAAGCTTTGAAGGAAATGAGTAATTGAATTTATGAAAATAATTAATCAACTGGTGGTAGGTTTTATCTTATGAATTCATAAAAAATGATCACAAACACCTAGTATGGGATGAATAATACTCAAGGTAGTTCAAGAAACATAGGTGCACATTCAGAAGAGGTGGGGAATGAGTCTCAGGCAATAAAATTCAATAATAACTATCCAGGAGATAGAGTTGATGAAAATGATATTTGTATCCTTAAATCTAAATGTTCATAGTTTGAGGAGTTGGTGAAGCAATAGAAAATATTTCATAGTTTGTTGTATAAAATCTTCAATGTTCCTTTGGTTTTGTTGGAGTGGATGATTTTCTTGGATGATACCAATGTAATACATTTTTCCCCTTTTCTAGTTTCATACTTTATATAAAAAACAAATCAATCCCTAATTTTATGGATTTTTTTGATAAGAGGTGAGTGAACAAAGTGAAAATTTAATTCAAGTGAGTGATGCATGAAATTAATTTAACGTACATCTTAAAATAGGAATCCAATTATTGATTCATCAATTTTCTACTGATTCATAGAGTCTTTTGTATTGAATATGAAGTGAGTACCAACTTCCTATCCATGATTTAACTCAGTCTTCAAGGCTTACCTTTGCCATTAAAAAACCCAAAAACCGCCAATATGATTACTAATAATATTGGTTTAAACCATTTTCCTAGATGAAAACTATTATAGTTTCTCATCCCATCTATCCTTTCATTTTCATTAATATCAACCCCTAGAAGCTAACAATAAATTAGATAGAATATGTAGTTTTGTAAGACTCCCATAATTTAAACCATGTAAGTGATATTATATGCAAAGTTTGTTTAGGATTTTAAACGGGGTTAAACATTAATTCACCTTTTGATAGTGGTATATTCCTTTTAAGGAAAACTTAGTGGTTAGATTGGTAGAAGGTTTATGTTTTTTTATGTGGTTGGGCAATTTAACTATTTCACCAATAAAGTTTACAATATAGAGGGGGTTATTCTTGGTTACTTTAAATTGAAATCTTTATATTGAATTACATAAGTAGTTTGTGTTATTAATATATTAGGGTACTTAAATAATTAAGATAGTGATCTATCTATGACCGTTTATTTAATAGGTACAACCTATCACTTTCCTATTAGTTTGAATTTTTAATTTTATATCTATCTCAAGTATTGTATCTCATTATCTATTTTTATAAATAATGTTTCAACCTTATTAAAGAATAAAAAAATTTGGACTATACTTTATACATGGTATCAGAGCCTATAAACCTTAGAAGTCTCCCTCTTTACCTCCCTCAGCATCCTTTCATTCAAATTCCCCCTTTTCACTCCTGTGATTTCTATACATGTTTCCCACAAAGTTATATTACATGTACTTTGAAGATATTATGTTTAATTTCAGATGAAATTTTTCTTGCATCATTATCCAAACAACCTTTTACATAAGTCCTTTTCTAGATGATCTTTTCCAGAATTCATTTTTGAGATAACCAATTTTAAACATATTTTGACATATTTTTTCATGTCTAGGAATACCATGACATCTATATAACTAAAATAATAACATATTTTACAAATGTTATGTAATCATATATATTGGATATTTTCATGTGTTAATAGCATCGTCTTCGAAGGAAGTTTATGATCGCAAGTTCCATTTTTTTAAATTAGTGAAATGAGATACAATATGCTCCAGTTTCAAATATAATTTTTGAATGATTAAATAATGAGGGTATGGATCTATCAAAGATCGATCTATTTGAATAGGTTTGTCATATATATTTTATATTTAGTTTAAAATTTTCATTTTATATTTATATTGAGTTTTTATCTCAATATTCATATCTATAAATAAAGTCTCAACATTATTCAAGTGGAACAGTTTCTTGGTCATCCCAACCATGATTGTCATCATTTATTTAGTAAGTAAATGTATAAGTGTTATTGCATTATTATAAAATAAAATAAAATTGTTTCTTACTACTAAAATAATTGTATTCATGAAAATTTCTTGTTTAAGTTTTAAAAACATAACTAACTTTTAGATAGTTTAAAAAATTATTGAGAAAATGATAAAAAAATATTTTGTGTTTAAATTATAAAAAAACAATATAATTTCAATTAAAAAATTAGTTTTAAAAATAAAATAAAAAAAAGTTTTTAATGGAAAAAAATAATCAACATAAATTTTTGAAAATTAGAAAATGATTTTTTATAAAATGTGTTTTTTCAAAGAAAAAATAAACAATAATTTCAACAAATTATTTTTCTAATAAAAGACGTTTTTATTGTTAAACAATCTTAAACAAAGAGGCTGCAAAAATATTTACAAAAACTAAGCTATTTTTTAAATTATGCAACATGTTTGGTTAACTCCCACTCAATAATTTATTTCATTCCAAAATAACAATTAAAATATTCAAGAAATATAAAAAAGTGTATACTTTGAATGACTTTCGTCATGAATTTAATTATAAATGTTATTTAAAAAACAGAAAAACTATAATATTTTTTTAAAAAAATATTATAAGTGATAAATGTTGTGTAATTTCATCAATCATAGCCTAAATATGCAGTTGAAAATAACAATTAAAAGTATTTTCACCCCTTTATGATTTAAAAAGTTTTTACTAAAAAAGAATGATTTTCTACCACTTATTTAATTTTTTTAAAAAAATTTAAATGCAAGTGTTTTTTAGGAAAAAAGGAAACATAATTTTTTTTAAAATAACTTAATCAAGATTAATGAGAGGTATACAATATTTTAAGTGTTATCAAATGAAACCAAATCCATCAATTCCATTTTTAGTGGGAAATGTTACTTGGAATTATTTGATTTCACTTATTTTATACCAGTTATCACTTATATATTTTTTTCTATGCTGATTTTCTAAAAAATTATTTCAATATCACTTAACAATATGGAAAAACTCACACAAAAACACTTAATAAGGGATTGAATAAGTGATGTTAAATACAAAACTAGTCTTAAAGGCATTTATCTATCAAGTTTTAAGGTATTTTTCATAATAAACAATATTGAAATATTTTCTTAGTTTTTTATATCCAGTTTGAATTATTTGATTCATATATTAAGGTTGACTGGATCAAAATCAAAGGTGATTAAATATTTAAACTATCAATTGAGTTTAAATTATTGGTGGATTACTTTTATTTCTTCTTTATTTAAATAGATTTATCTTTATAATATAAGTAAAATTATATTTGTGTGGAAGAAAATCATATTGGAAGTGATGTTTGGAATTCTTCTCAAGCAAGACAAGGACAATTAGAGGCTTATTTCACAAAAAAATCCTCATATAATTATAAAACTCCAAGAATGTAATAAGAATATAAGTGGACAAAGGGTCACTTTGACAATGCACCCTAGAGGGTTACACATAACATATGACTTCACCATTAATAATTAAAGGGTTGAACCTGGTCTGAATGACATGGACTTAACCCAATCAATAATGTAAAGAGAAAGATTGATAAATAACTGATATATTTTCTAAATTGGAAATAAACATTAAAATTTATTCAGGGATCAGAAAATGAAATTCTTCTCTCATGGGGATGAATGAGTTTATTTGTTTGGGAGAATTTAATTTATCAAAACTGTACTAGTTTTCATGTTGCAGGAACAAGGGGAAGAAGAAAGGGTGATAGAGAATCCAACAGCCGTAGTTCACGTTCATAACAAAAACTGATTAAAGATGAGAAGAAATAATATCATACCTTAGATCTTGAGAGGATCAATTCATTGATAAAGAGTGGTGATTCGTTGATGAATCATGATGAGGGTTCGGTTCTGTTTGGGTTTGGTTCGGTGAAGATTAGGTTTTGCAAAAGCACGCAAAGGAGATGACTCTGTTAGAGTTCTTTTTATAAGAACCCGTAAGGATTTTATCAGCGCTTTCAAAAACACTGATAAAGTGTAGTTTTATTTGTGCTAAATTAGAAAATACTAATAAAACTACTCTTTATCATCACTTTTTTAGCGATGATAAAAATATATCATTATCAGTGCTAAAAATCACTGATAAAGGTCCAATCTTAATAATATATAGGTATATTTATAATTATAATTATAAATAAATATAATAAAAAATATTTCTAAATATTTATAAATATTAGTGTATATTTATAAATATAACTATATATATTTATATTATTATATATATATTTATAAAATTATAAATATAATAAATATATTTATTATTTAAAGATATTTATTATAATTTTATAATTATTTAAATATATATATATATATATATATTTATAATTATAATTATAAATAAATATTTTTATAAATATTTTTTTTATAATTATAAATATATTTATATATTTATAAAATTAAAATAAATATATTTATTATTTAAATATATTTATTGTAATTTTATAATTATTTAAATATATAATTATTTATTTCTAATTATAATTATAAATAAATATATTTAAAAATATTTTTATATAATTATAAATATATTTTTATAATTATAACTTATGGTCCGAACCACTTTGGTATATTTATATAATTATATATATTTATATCAATATATAAATTTATATAATTATAAATATAATTACTATATTTATTATTTAAATATATTTAATATAATTTTATAATTATTTAAATATAAATATAAATATATATTTATAATTATAAAAAATATATTTAAAAAGTATATATATATATAATTTAAATATATAATTATAAATATAATAAATATATTTATTATTTAAATATATTTATAATAATTTTATAATTATTTAAACATATATTTATTTATTTATAATTATAATTATAAATAAACATATTTAAAAAATATTTATATAAAATTATAAATACATTTATTAATATATAATTATAAATATACTAAATATATTTTTTATAAAAGGTTAAGGCTCAAATGGCCTCTTTATTGAAAATAAGAAATGTAACAGATTGAAGAAACTATATACCTGCAAGAAGTTACAAAAACAAAAGCAAAAGATTAACCCTTCTAAGATCAAGTGCTCATATTGTGATGAGGAAGATGTCCACCCCTACCCCAAGGATGTCTCCCTCTCCTCCAAGTATTGACTTGCATCTAAGGGACATAAATATCATCCAAGGGTTCTTACACAACATCGGACTTCATGATTTTAGATCCATGTACATCATCATTCTTTTTTCCCATAATCATCGCTACTGTTGGCAGCTAGAAAATCAAATGAGTTATAAATGGTAACATTAATTTTTACCTTCCTAACTGAGATTGAGTGCTTTGACTTGTATTCTCAATCCCCCTTGTGTTGAATTCATCAAGCCCCACTATCAGTTGAACACCAGGGGGTGTGTAGACATAAGGCCGCCAAATAGAGGCACATGCTTAAGCACGTGTTGTGTTATATTAGTTACATCAACATGGGTCTCAGTAGGCTTTCTTTGAACCCCTATTATTGCACATGTCTTGGCTAGACTTTTAGATCCTCCATCAACTGTAGAGGTGGACACCTGGTTGATAGCATGCTGTGCTACAGAAAAAGAAAGCATTCCAGAAACATTACCATCATGTGAGGCAACATTTTCTAAACTCAAAGAAGGAGTCTCCTTCACTAGAATAGGTAGATCTAGGCTATGCTCAAAGCCAAACTACTTTGAAGAATCCATGGAGCTTGTTCCATCGTCAACAATAGGGAAAATATACTGGTCTCTAGGAGCTTTCATGGTAGAAGTTCCATTCCCTTCTGAGGGAAAGTTCTGGTGCCTAAGAATTATCATGCCCATCCTTACTCTGAGTAGGTCCAGGAGACAGTCTAAGAGATTACTAAGAGTCAAACAGAGTGGTATGCTCATCCAATTCACTCATATTAGTAGTGGGAATGGCTACTTCAAAATTGGGAACAAGAACCAAAGGCTTATCCACTGATTTCACAGGAGAGTATTGAACCCATTCTAGGAAATAATAGGTATGAGCCTTCTTGAATTTAGATTTCTTTGACGTTGAGACCTCAATCTTTGTTTTCACTTTTTGGCAGTTGGTAGAAACAACAACTTGTTCTTACTAAATCTTATCATCCACTTATTCTTGTGTAGCAAGTTCTCTTCCCACTTGATTATCATCTGAATCCTCTCCTTCCATGTCCTCACTTATACTTTGAACAAGTATATCTTTAAATGATGTTCCTGTATCATCCAATTCATTTTCATATTCCATGTCAGCCTAAGATACTGGCTTAATATTCAACTGAGGGGAGGTAAAAGGCTCAACAACCATACAAGGGGAGAAAGGGGGTCCCATATTAGTGTTGTCTGAGTTTTCCACATTCTGATGAATATTCTCAGCACCATACAATACTTCCTAAGTAGAAGATTACCCTATATAAACATTTAGATGTGTATCATTTTTTGGACAATAAGGAGAACCCTGTTTAACCTCATTCAAATCATGGTACTCAGCCTGAATGAAAATATCTTGGACATACCTATTATCCTCTTTTTTATTGCATTAAGACAGAGCATGTCCCCTTAATTAACATTTCGAATAGACAATATCCTTTCTGCAATTAGACCTCGTATGCCCAATAACACAAAAAAAACCACAAAAGGTGGAATTCTTTCAGAAACAATTCTAAGAGTTATTTCATCATGAGGGGTAGCGAGGAAGACCTTTTAAACCAAGAAGTAACATAAGTCAATATCAACCATGATTCTAGAAAAATGACCAAAAATCACCTTCTCTATAGCCATGTCCATGCGAATTGGAATACTGATTGCTGAAGCAATATCACACTGTATCTCTCGGTGCCACAAAACCCAATTTAAACCATATATTTTGATCCAAATTTGAGAAAATATATCTTTGAACTCATTAAGGTTGAAGCTAAGATTACAATCATGAATTCGTAGGGTTCCTGACTGTATATTGATCGATCCAATGTTTGAGGTGCGACCCTTCAGATTTGTATTAGGAAAAAGGAGGAGAAAGAAGCTGTGACCCAAAGACACATACTTGAAATCAAAGAAACCCCATATCGAGGCTGACCTAGAAACAATATATGTCATTTTATAGGGATCCATACCCTTTGATAATACCAATCAAGTAATAAAATAATGCTTACAGAGATCAAGTCATTCTGAAATCACCCCATCTGAGGATGAGATGTGTGGTATTGTGCCTTTCCTAATGATTAGTTGTGTGATTCGATTGGACATGAATACAAACAAACCTCATGAAAAATCGAAAAATGAAGAAAATCCATATGATGCTTGACCAAGACCTTTTTTTGTCATAATAGATGAGTTTAGTCAAGCCTCCTGTAGATTCATAGAGTAGGCGAAGAGATTTAGGCTTCTCAGATGTATTAGGCCATTCCATTCACTGGTGGGTGCTAGGAGGTACACATACACAAAAATATTAAAAAGTGAATTCATAACATTTATGTGAATTACAAATATACACATATACACATACACATCCAAACACACACATATACATACACAAATGTATATACACACATACACATACACACATGCAGTTATATATGTACATATATTTTAAATTATTTAATATCAATATAAATATATATCTAAATAAATATATTCATCTATATATTATATACTTTTTTAAATAAAATATTAATATATTATATTTTTTTAATTATATACACATTTTGTAATCAATGTATATAAATAAACTATTCAACATTTCGACTAATATAAATTTGATAATTATATATATATATATATATATATATATATCTATAAAATTATGAAAATAAGATACATTTTTTTATTAAAATTTATACAATTCATATTTATATATTACTCTAATATATATATACATACATACATACATGCTTATAAGGGTTTTCATGGGATATATATAAGAATAAATAAGGGCTGGATAGGGTGAGTTATCCCATTGGGGGGGGGGGGGGGCTATGACCCGCTCATTCATCAAATTGTGGGTGCGATGTGTGTGTGTGTTTGCATGTAATTACACCATAAAATATCTAATACACAAACACACACACACATATTTATTAATATATAAATATATAAATATTTATTATTTAAATATATTTATTATAATTATATATATATATATTTATAATTTTATAAATACTTTTTTTAAAACATTATATATATATTTGAATTATAAAAATATATATTAATATATCATATTTATATTAATTATAAACAAGTGTTTTTTAATTAATGTATATAAATAAAAATTATTTTTTGAATATAAATATGATAATTTTATATATATTAATAATATTTTTTTATTAAAATGTTTTATCATCGATAATAATATCAATGATAAATATCCACCTTTATCAATGCTAAAAAAATCATTGATAAATGGTACACCTTTATCAGTGCTTTTTTTAGTGCGGATAAAAGTTACCTTTATTAGTACTTTTAGCTAGCACTGATAGAGGTATACCCTTTATTAGTGCTTTATATTTAACACTGATAAAATAAGGCACTGCATATGCACTGGTCCGTGGCAGTGATTTATAAAAACAAAATAATATATTGATAGTGCTGTGTTCAAACAAATAAGCAGCAGAATAAAAATAAAGAATAAGAACACCATGATTTTTATAGTAGTTCAGTTCATTGTGAACCTAATCTACTCTTCAATCACCTCTAACTCAATGAGATGAATGATACTCACTAAATGAAGAAGGATTTATTTTACAAGTGCAATATAATCCTAGACTATTTCTAGATAGACTAGACCTTTTCCTTTTGTAGGATTAAGAAAAAATCCAAGTTTTTTGATGAAAAATCCCTAACCAATCACTTAGTTTTTTGTGGGTGCAGACAGAACCTATCCTATTCTACATGATAGACCAAACCAATGTGATTTCATTTTGATCAGGCAAGAATAACCAAAAATACTTTTTGAATGGAGGTATAACCATAAGTAAAATATGAATTAAAAACACTTTCATAGAAAAATAAAACTAACTAGACTTATGGAAGATGTTAATAAAGAAGGATAGTGTGGATTGGTGATATTAAACCCTTCATGAATTTATACAGAATAAGGAAAATTTGGGAAAATAATAATGCTTCAGTAATTCAATAGCTATGAATCATAGTTCTCAATATCTTATTAGCTGATATCCATTTATTTATTTGGCCTTTATTTATAGACAGAACCCTAATAACTACCCTTCTTTAGAAATCTCAGGAATCTTCTCCACATGGGTGTTTCTTATTTATTCAATATATAATTAAAATCAGTGGTTATAAATAAATATGGAAACATATTACCATTATATGTATTTTTAAGATCACATGAAAATTTAACAATTAATCATCGCGCTTCATACCTGGTACCATTGTATAACCTTCTATCGCTAGAACATGGGAGAAGATGCTATCACTTGACCAATATTATGTAAAGGTATTTATATAACTCACATAATGGTAGTACATATTTTTTAAATCATGCGTAAAGGTAGGATATATAACTTAAGTAAGGGTATAAATGATTTTACTTAGGTTGCATAAGGGTAAGAATCAATTTCAATAGGATGAATAAAGGTAAAATGTATTTTATACATGCAGTGTAAAGTTAAACATGAATTTATATAACTTGAGTAAGGGTACTAACTCTTCTAAGGTTAATCTGTATAAAGGTAAATTATATCTCACATAAGGGTACCAAATTGCTTAAGTGTACCGACTTGTGTATGGGTAACCTCTATAAGGGTAAACATGTTGCATAACAATAAACATTAAATTAAATGGGCTATGTAAAGCTAGATATCTTTCAAAGTAATGGTAACTTATATTTTGTAAACACCATGTAATGGTAAAATGAGCTTGTGTAAAGGTAAACTAAACTTTCATGTGCTATGTATGGGTAAGAATAAAAACCTTAAGCTTTCATAAGGGTAGTATATAATTAATTTATTTGCTGCATAAAGGTAAAAACTAAATTACATTCCAAGCTTATGTAAAGGTAAGGAACAAAACATAATTGTTGCGTAAGAATAAGAAAACAATTATGTAAGTTTACACTGCATTTTTTATATTGTACATAAAGGTAAAATAATGTTATGAAATGGTAAAGAATAGAATATAAGAGTTGCGTAAAGGTAAGATGAATTTTACATAAGGTTAACAACAAACTTTCAAAACATACGTAAGGGTAAAAAATAAATAACAAGAGATACACAAGGGTAAAAAAACTTTAGAAAAAATTAATTTTTCATAAGATTTAAACAAAAAAATTTATAAATAATAATAAAAATAATAAGAATAAATAATAAATCAATTGGAGAATTATTAAATTCAAAAATATTATTATATATATAAAAATAACAATAAACCATGTGATGAATTGAACAACTTAAATAATTAAACAATTTATCAATAACACATGATCATATAAATTAATACATGTGACATATGGTCCTGATAAAAATATATATGTAATATGTAACAAAATAAAACAATATTTTTTCACAGTATAAAATAATTAAATCATTAAATCATTAACACATGTAATAAATAAGTAAAAAGATATACAACAACGTTTTTAATTTGTAATTTAATTTAAAAAATGAGAGAATTTGTAATTTATCAAAACAAAGATTATAAACCAAGTTCAAGAACCAACAATATCCGCCTTTTTTTAAATTAAAAAACTAATCATTTTAGAAATTATAAATGTTTTATTATAAAATATTTCTAAATTTCTCTCCCCTTTTTAAAATTTATCAAATAAATAAATAAATCTATAAAACCTAAAGTATCAAACAACTAATCCCCCCTAAATTTATGCTTATATTTTTTAAATATGCTTATATTATGTTTTTTAAAATAGTTTCCCATACAAAACATTTTAAAGAACAAATATATACATTTATGCTTTCAACATTCCAAGTTCAAAATTTATTCTCTTGAAACTTTTATCATCTAGTGGTTTAGTGAATATGTCAACTAATTTTATTTTAGTGGGAAAAAATTCTAGGACAATATCTCCTTTATTAACATTATCTTGAATAAAATGAAATCTTACATCTATATTATTTGATTAAGAATTATGTATATTATTTTTAGATACTTAAATAGTGCAAGTATTATAAAAAAATTGAAATTTTATCAAAATAAACATCAAAATCATACAATGTTTTCTTGATCCAAATACACTATGCAAAAAAAAATTAACAGTGACTATATACTCATCCATAGCTATATATAAAATTAATGAAAATTATTTATTTGAACTCCATGAAATTAAATTTTTACAAAGTAAATGACACATACCTGATGTACTTTTCCTATGAATCTTACAACCACTAAAGTCATAATCAGAGTAACTAAATATATTAAATCACTTTTGTTTGGAATAAAATAGACCAAAATAAATAGGTCCATTTATTTATATTATAATTATTTCAACTTCTTTAATATGACTCTCTTTAGGATTATCCTAATACCTTGCACCTAAACACACACTAATCATTATATCAGGCCTATAAGAAGTTAAGGAAATAAAAATACCTATCATTTCTCTATATAATTTAATTTCAATAGATTTTCTAAATTCATCACAATCAAATTTTGAATTAGTACTAATGGGGGTTATCATACCCTTACAAGAATCCAAACAAAACCTCTTAAATACTTATCTATCATATTTAGATTGATTAATAAATTTACCATATTTTATTTATAGAATTTTAATACCTAGAAAAAAATTTACCCTCCAATTAGGCTCATATCAAACTAATTTCTCATAAGACTGGAAAAATGATTACACAAGTATTTACTTGTATATCCAAACACTATATCATCTATCTATATTTTTATAATCAATATATAATCCAAAAAGTATTTAATGAAAAAATTTGGATCAAATTTTAATTTATTAAAACCATTTTATATCAAAAACATAGTATTTCATATAAAGCTCTTGGAGCATATTTGAGACTATACAAAGCATTATTTTGTTTTAAAAATATGATTCTAAAATTGTTCATTTTCAAATCCAAGGGCTTTATGTTCATATACTTCCTCATAAAGAACAACATTATGGAATTCACTTTTTACAACCATTTGGAATAATTTAAAATCTTGAAATCAAGAATAAGCTAACAAAATCTTAATTTCATCAGTTCTAGAAACTGCAGAAAAAGTCTCTTCAAAATATATTCTTTCCTCTAGTGAATAACCTTGAGCTACTACCCAATATTTATTTATAATTATTTTTCCTGATAAATATAACTTATTTAATAAAATCTATTTAGTTCCCATGAGTTGTTTCTCTTTAGAGGGTTCGACTAGATTACTAACATTATTCCTAATAAATTGAACAAGAACATCTTACATTACCATAATATAATTTATACCTTTAAAAGTTTCATCAAAATTATTAGGTACTATCTTAGATACAAAGGAAAAATTCGAGTATAAATTTAAAACTTAATTTATAGTTTTAACTCTAGAATCAACATTTCCAATAACTTTCTCTAAGAAAATATCCTTATGAGTCCTCAAATTTTTATGATCAGATTGAGTAGGGATACCCCCTCAATTTTGGTTTTATTATCATTATATCCTTCTTACAAAAAGATTTAATCTCTAAATTCTTCATCAATATTTTATAAATCCTCACTTTTTTTATCATTATTTTCATCAAAAATTGCATGAAAAGATTCTTATACAGTCATTATTCTATTATTATACACTCTATATGATTTACTATTGTATAATATCTTATAAAAAATTCTTTCATATATTTTATCATTAAATTTATCTTATCTTCCTTTAGTATTTAAAATGAATGATTTTCACCTAAACACCTTAAAATAACCTACTTTAATTTTTCTTTCATTAATAAATTTATATAGTGTTTTATTTAACAAAGTTCTAATAAAAACTATATTTTGAATATAACATGCAGTGTAAATATATTCACCCCACAAAAATTTTGGTATATTACATTCTTTTAGCATTGCACATGATATTTCACAAATTGTTCTATTATTTTATTCTATAACACCAATTTTTTTGTGGTGTTTAAGAAGCTGAAAAATAATGGGATTATCTATTTTCTTCAAAAAAAATTCAAAACCCATATTTGAATAATAAAAACCTATATTTATTCTAATTGAAATAATAAAATATGTTTATATTGATTTAAATTAAAAAATATAATAAATTTAGGTAAATTTTCATGCTTGTGAGTCATAAAGTAAATCCAGGTAAACCTACTATAGTCATCAATTATTACATACACATATTTTTTACCTTATAAACTAGTATTTATTATTGGTCCAAACAAATAAAGATGTAATAAATATAAATGTATAAAAATTCTATCATTATTAATAGATCTAAATGTTACTTTTTGTTTCTTACCTTTTAAACATACATAGAATACAAAATACGTAAGATCCTAGACTTCTTTGAGGTACATCATTGTTTAAAATTCTAGTTTAAATGTCTTTAAGACGGTTAATGAAGTGTTTACAAGACTAAGTGGAGACTCGGGGGTGTTCTGAGGGTTTGGGAGATGATACAAGGGGGGGAATGGCCATCCAGTGCATGTTTCATGGTTGGCACACAGTTAGTAGTAACCATGCACCCTAACCGTGCATGCCTAGAGGAAGGGTGAATGATTTAAGAAACCATGCTAGGGGGAAGGATAAACTATGAAGTCTTGGATAGACCTATACCACATGGTTAGAAAATGGTTTTTCAAACTGATAGGGATCCCCAAGTAACCGTGCGGCCTGACCCCCTCTTGGACAGAGGGTGGTGCACGATTAGTGCACAGTTTGGTCAATTGTGTGGCCAAACCGCGTTCCCCTTTAAAAGCGGGAATTTACCACTCGGACCTCTCCAGACTTAAGTGTTATAACTCATAATTTTATTCATTATTCCTCCTTCATCCTTAATGATGAACCAAAATGTCCCAATATTCCCAAGGACTGATCTCCTTCATTTCAATGTTGTTTGGAGCACCATTGGTTGCGAATTGAAGATCCGGGTGAGTCCAACACTCCTATTTTAATTATTTTTTAGATTAGGATTTGTGTGGTTTTTATTATTCTTAGGAAGCCCTAAAACCCTCTTTTTTAGTGGATCTTAGTTTGGGGATTTAAAGGGTGTTCGAGTTTGAGTTAAGGGCTAGGGTTAAACAAGATTTTGTCTTTGGAATCGAGGTAGGTGGTATACAAGTTATATATCATTGTATTAATTTTTAGTTTAGGTGTATGTGGTTATTCTATGTTTCTCCATTGTTTATAATTTTATACCTTTAGTAGGATTTTGTAAATTAGTTGAATAAAAGATGAATTGAATCCCTCATGATACCCATGGGATGCCCTGAGGTTGATTTGACTGGGTTAAGGGCCACCCATGGGGTGCACCACTTCTTGAACATGAATTTTAAATGTTAAGTTTATAATTTAGTTGTTATGACATAGAGACCGTAATAAATGTTTTTATATGTTATTTTGGGTTATGGAATGAAATTAATGAGAATTGGGTTTAAATTGATAACATGGAATTAGGGGTTGTTTGGAACATCATGAATAGGTTAAATGAATTAAAATGAATGTGTTGAATGAATTATGGGTTAAAATGGATTATGTAAATGAGTTAATGAATGTAAATTAGAATTATTTAAAGGGTTAAGGCATGAACATGAACTATGTATTTAACAAACAATTAATTGTTAATATTATGTGTGTATTGATTTGAGATTGGATGTGATATGATATATGTGGTATATTAATAAATAAGAATGTGCACATGGATTGGTTGTATGTGTGGGGTATTGGAATTGAGGATATATGCCCACAGTTTGGGTTATACTGAGGCTCTAAACCCCACGACCTTTAATTCATGAGTTAGGGATAGGGTTGGTGCTCTATACCCCTAACAGTTTCATTTCATGAGACTACCTGGACCGATCCTCCAAGGTAAGTGTGATATATTGTTTTTAAAAAGGTTCAAATAGTGATATAGGGAGATTTATATATCTAATTATGCATAGTAGTTGACTGGCATAGGCCATAGTGAAATTGATGAAAATTCCTAACCTAAATATTAAATGATGACAATGAATTAAGTAAACTTATTAATTAGTGGAACCTATTTTATCTACTTTTATTTACCTTATTGTTCATTTTAGTACTTGCATACACTATCTGTTTAGACTATATATTTTTTAAACACCTTTGGTGGTGTCCTACTGAGTTATACCCACACACTACTTTGGATACCATTGGGTACCCAAGTAGACTTCATACTTGCAGGTCGGGAAAAGGGAAAAGGCCCTATACTAGACGGTTAATTTGGGGAATGGGATGTGCATAGTGAAGGGATATAGACATGGAGGCAAAAATAATTTTGGGGATTTCATTTCTTGTTTTTATTTTGGGTTTCCTTACATTTTTCACTGTATAACATGACATGAAATGTTTACTATTTGGTTATGGGATTTCACCCAGCTTTGGGAAATGTTTGGTAATACATGTTGTTAGTTATTATATCTCATTTATTTATTTTTGGTATCTATTGTGTCTTACTATGATAAATAGGTTATAGTTTCCCTATGTTCTATATTAACCAATTTATCTAGTCTATAGCCTCTGGCGTATGGGGAGGCGCGCCTGAGGTTATGTGGAGACCCAGATCGGGGCACCATTCAGTGGATCCTGGGTTGGGGATGTTAAAAAGTGGTATCATATTAGGTTATTTTCTATTGTCTTATTATTTGGGATGGTATATGGGATACTAGGAGATGTTAGAACCTATAAATGATCTTGTCCATGGGAGTATCTAACCCATGTATGGGAGAAAACCCATGTAACCTAGGGTGGATTTTTTGTTCTTTATGCGTGTTGTTACGTTTGGATGATATTTCACCATCGGTTGATTCACTTGTTATGTGATGTGACTAATTTATGGTATTTTTCTCATGGATGAAATGGTATGATGTCTTTCATTCATGAATTATTTTAGGCACCTAGGTATATAGGTGGCATGAATCATGGTAGGCACACATGGGGAATCTGTATGGGATGTGAGGGATATAATGAATTGAACATTCTTGAAAATTTGAAAGAAACAGTGTCTAAAAAATATGGCGTAAATGGGAAGATAGAAATAATGTGAAAGAATGGTTAAATAATGGTTCTTAGTGAAGGGTTATGAATGGGTTAAAAATTTTGGTTGTGATAAGTTGTAAATATAGGAAGATACCTAAAAGAGAAATATTTATGTTGTGAAAGTTAGAACAACTAAATGGATTTTTAATGAAAAAGCCTTGTGGTAGTGTGACTTAGCTTATCCCATGCTTAACATGACCCATGGTAGGGATGGATAAGGGTAGTAATAGGGATTAAATTATATCTTTTGGGGATAGTGTTTACAGAATGGGTTGTTTATGGCTATAGGAGAGCCTTCTTTTGGGAAACTTTGGATGTTTTATGTTATGTGTTCTAAGATGTGTGTTTGGAATTGTAAAGAAATTCTACTGCGATGATGCGTACTGGTTGGGAGACAAGAGGATATCATTGATAATGATCCTCCAAAGGTGGATATAGAAATTATGGTAGTCCAGGGTAATAGAGGATAAGATTAGTTATGTAATAAATTTTCTTATTTTATGAAGATGATGGAATGAGACCCAGGGAAGGTTGTGCCGAGTATGTTCGATCTGACCAAAGGGTTTCCGTTGCATAACCCTCTGATTGTTTTTGTAAAGTGTGGAACTAAGTCTATAAAGTTCTAGATAGAGTCCATCCAGATGATTTTGGATCACTTGGATACTCCTCCAAAGAAGAGGGTTAATGTAGCAACTTATATGTTGTGGGGACCAGTGAAGTGCTAGTGGGATATTATAGTTTAGACTTAGAAAGAGAATAATATGATGTGGAAATAATTTCAAGATTGTTTTAGAACAATTATATCTAGAGACCTTGATACATGAGAAGGTTGTAGAGTTTATGAAATTGACCTAGGGGACCATTTTAGTGATGTATTATGCTGGATACTTTACAAATTTTTTACAATATTTACCAGCATTGGTTGGGGATGAGGCTGATAATGCAAGAAATTTCCAGGATGAAATTAGAAATGAGATCAAGTCTTGTGTGAATATCATTCATTTAAATAGTTTTGCTGAGGTGGTGGATTATGTCCTTATATTAAAAGGGAACTTAAAGAAGGATTCTGCTGGTGAACATGTGGTTCCAGTTGGACGATCTAGTGGTTCTACTTATAAGGGTATGAAGCACCATTTTGAGAGCCTCCACTAGGGAAGTAGTGTGTAGAGTAGTCAAAGAGGAGTATTGACCTCTTAAGGTGGTGACCAGGTGTTTTTCTATTAGTGTGGAAGGCCAGGTCAAATGTGTAGTCAGTGACTCCAACCATCAGTTGAGTGCCGATCATGCAGAAGTATGGTGCATGTGTAGAGGTTTTTTAGGAACCCTCAACAACTAGGCAGTGATGGAGGATCGAGGCCAATGCAGAGTGTAGGAATAAGGTCAGTTACCCCATATCAGGCACACACTTAGAGTTATACTATCTGTACTAGTCGGGGTGGTGGATGTTGTACTATGGGGTGAGATCACCCATATCAGTAGGGTAGTGTAGCACCAAGAACTTAGGTTGGTGCCCAGAGTAGAGGAACATTTCATCTTTGTGCAGTTCATCCATCACCTGGAGGTGGTGAGGCTGGATCATCAACAGTTCATGGTATGATTCTTGTAGCTTCCATTATTTCTAGTTCTTTATTCTATACTAGTTACTCGATTTTTTATATCTGCCTAATATTTGAGTGTTTTGGGCCTAGAAATGGAGAATATGCATGGGGTTATGTCGATTGATACACTGTTAGGGGTGCGAGTGGAAAACATCCGACAATGTAGGGGGCGTACTCTTGAGTTTAGTGGTTACCAATTCCTATGGGACTTGTTTATGCTTGAGATGTTGGGTTTTGACATGATTTTGGGAATGGATTGGATGTATTTTTACCAATCCCATATTTAATGTTACCGTAATAGGGTAACATTAACATCATTTGATGAAAATTATTATGTTCATCATGGGGAATGAAATATTTGAGCATACCATGTAGGTCCAGTCAATTAGAAGATGAGTGAACTCATAACCCATGTGGCTTGTATTATTCTTAATTATGGGGGAGTATAGAAGCTTCTCTTTACTCCTATGGGGGATCAATTTTAGGATGTGTTTATTGAGGAATTCTTGGGGTTTTCACCTGAGAGAGATGTTGGGTTCATGATAGAGTTTACTCTAGGGGAAGAACTAGTATTGATCATACCATATAGAATGACACCGAATTAAATCAAAGAACTTAAAACTTAGTTTGATTAATTGGAGAATAAAGTTTTTATTCACTATAGTACATCACCTTGGGTATCCCCATCACTATTTTCTAAGAATGATGATGGGTCCTTTTAGTTGTGTGTCGATTATAGGAAGTTGAACCAGATGATAGTTAAGAACTGAAACCCTCTTACTCAAATCAATGATCTTTTTGACTAGTTGAAAGATGTTTTAGTGTTATCCAAAATTTATATAAGGTCAGGGTATCACCAGTTGAGGGTGATACCTTCTAATATACTAGAAACCATCTTCAGAAGAAGGTATGGGTTTTATGAGTTTGTTGTGATGACATTCGGGTTGATCAATGATCTAGTAGTCTTTATAGACCTAATGAACCAAATATTTCACCCATACCTATATTAGTTTGTAGTTTTCTTTGTGGATGACATCTTGGTGTACTCCAAGACTCATGGTGACCATTCCAAACATCTTGACATCATCCTAAGTACACTAAGAAAGAAAATTCTATACAACAAGCTATCCAAATTTCATTTATGGACTAAAAAGGTACATTTATTGGGTCATATCATCTTTGAGGAAGGTCTTTCTATGGACCTAGAGAAAGTGAAAGCCATTGTATCTTAGGAGCAGCCCAAGAATGTATCCGATGTATGAAGTTTTCTGGGTCTGGATGGCTATTACCGAAGGTTCATCAAAGACTTCTCTCATTTGGTAGCACCAATTTTGGGCTTGAACAATAATGGAATCAAGTTTGAATGGTTTGAATCATGTGATAATTATTTCTAGGTGTTGAAGAGGCAGCTAATTACTACACCAATTTTAATCCTACCTGAGCTGAGTAGGAATTATACCTTATTTTGTGATGCATCCGATGTGGGTTTTGGGAAAGTGTTAATGCAAAATGATCAAGTTGTAGAATATGAGTCACAACAGTTGAGGCCTTATGAATGAAATTACCCCATGCATGATATTTAATTGGTCATAGTGGTTTATGCCTTAAATTTTTGGGAGTATTACTTTTTGGTAGAGAGGTTTACTATGTATACCGATCATAAAAGTCTTAAGTATATCTTCTTCCAATGTGATTTGAATCTTCAGTAGTGAAGGTGGGTTGAGTACATAAAGTACTTATATTTTGATCTAGATTATACACTAGGAAAGGGTAATATTTTTCTAGATTATTTTACCTAGAAGAATTAAAATTAGGCAGTTTAGGAATCTAGTTCTGAGTGGAGGATGATGGTTTTTTTTGCAGAAATTCATATAGAGGTTTAGGATGGGAAAGAGAAGATGACCCTTTCATCCTTGGTAGTTAATTTCTCCCTTCTGATCCATATTAAGGAGAGAAAATATAAGTATATAGAGTGTTTTTCTTTGAGTTAAATCTTTGAAGGTAGGGCATAACCTTTTTATTGGACTGTTGGTGATGGTGATTCCATTTATGTTCACGGTCGAGTTATTGTGACTAATTTAATTGGGGAAGAGTTGATGCATGAGTTTCATTCCTGGAATTGGGTGTTTCATCCTAGAAAAACCAAAATGTATTGTAAACTTTATAGATAGTATTGGTGGCTAGGGATGAAGAAATAGGTGGTAGGTTTTGTGGCATGATGCTACACCTATCAGCAAATCAAGGCTGAGCATCAGCGACCTGGTGGTTTATTACAGCCTTTTCCCATTCCATAATCGAAGTGAGATGATGTGATGATGTATTTTTTGTGGGTCTTCCAAGTAATCCTCAGAAGAATGATGTGTTATAGGTGGTTCTGGATTGGTAGACCAAGGTTGCACATTTCTTACCAATTCAAGAAACCCTCACTATTGATCAGTTGGGTGAGATGTACGTTTGAGAGATAGTATGGTTTCATGGGGTGCCTAAAATGATAGTTTCAGATCATGATCCATGTTTTACTTCATGCTTCTAGAAGTATTTACATAAATCAATTAGTACTCATGTGTTTTTGAGTATGAATTTCCACCCGTAGATGGATGGATAGTCAGAGCATAATATTAAGGTGCTAGAGGACATGTTGAGGGTCTGTGTACAAGACTATGGTGGGTCATGAGAAAAGAATTTTATGCTTTTTGAATTATCCTTTAACAATGGTTACTAGGAAACGATTCAGATGGCACCGTATGAGGCACTCTATGGTAGACCGTGTAGATCGCTGTTCTGTTGGATGGAGGCTGGGGAATCAGATTTATTGGGGTCGAATCTTGTGTAGGAGAAATTAGAATATGTTCATTTGATTCATAATCATATGAATAAAACTCATATCAGGTATAAATCATATGTGTATTGGAGTCACCAACCTATTGATTTTATGGTTGGTGATTGTGTGTTTATTTGGGTGTCTCCATGGTTGGGTCACTGACAGATTAAAAAACAGGGAATGTTGGTGCACATGTTTGTGGGGATGTTTGATATTGTGGAGAGGATTGGACCAATGGAATACCAATTGGATCTTCCATATATTTATAGTGGAATGAACAATGTTTTTCATGTGTCATGACTTCAGAAGAACCACCCTCTTCCATCACATATGATTAATGTTGATAATGTTGAATTTCCAGTTGATGCATCCTTTGAAGAGCATCTGATTCATATTATGGATCATAGAGAGAAAGTATTGTGGGTAAAGACTATGCCTTTGATTATAGTTTTTTGGAAACATGGTAATGTTAAGGAATAAACTTGGGATAGAGAGATAGATATGTTGGACTAGTGGACCAATACATTTTCTTTGGAAGCTCAGTGATTCTTAGGGAGAGTATCTTGATGAAGAGAAATTATAAGGCGAGGAGATTATAAGATACTAGGATTATTTAAGGTATGAACTAGTTTAAAATTATGGTTTAAATGTCTTTAATATGGTTATTTAAGTGTTTCCTGAGTCTAAGTAGAGACTCAGGGGTGTTCCTGGGGTTTGGGACATGATTGAAAGGGGAAAACTGTCCATCTAGTTCATGTTGCATGGTTGGCACATGGTTAGTAGTAACTATGTAAGGGTGTTGTAAAAAATATGTGTACTTGGACAGATCCATCATGCATGGTTAGAGCATAGTTTGTCAAACCATGCGGGATCCCCAAGAAACCATGTAGCTTGGACCCCTCTTAAACAAATGGCGATGCATGTTTGGCATACGGTTTGACCAACTGTGCGGCCAAACCATGCTCCCTTTAAAAGTGAGAATTTCTAACTTTTACCTATTGGGACTTATGTGTTATAGATTAGTATTTTTATACATTATTCCTCCTTCATCCTTAGTGATGAACCAAAATTACCCAATATTCCCAAGGATCAATGTATTTCTTTTCTAGGCAATTCGAAGCACTGTTGGTTGGGAATCGAAGCTCCAGGTGAGTCTAACACTCCTCTTTTCGCTCTTTTTTGGATTAGGGTTTGTGTGGTTATTTTTATTCTTATGAATCCCTAAAACCTTCTTTTTATATCAAATATTAGGTTGGTACTTTGAAGGGTGTTCAAATCTGAGTCAAGGTCTAGGGTCAAGTGAGCGCTCATCTTCAAAATTGAGGTAGGTGGTATAAAAGTTATATCTCATAGTCTTGATGTTCGTTTAATGTGTATGTGGTTATTCTATGGTGATAACTTTTTGATTATTTGACACCTTTAGTAGGATTTGGTAAATTGGTTGAATAAATGATGAATTGAACCCCTCATGATCCATGTAGGAAGGGTTGAGGTTGACCAGGTTAAGGGTGACCCATGAAGTGTTCCACTTCTTGAACATGAATTTGAGATGTTAAGTGTAGAATTGAGTTTTTATGACATATATCCCACAATAAATGTGCTAACATGTTATTTTGGGTTATGGAATGAAATTAATGATAACAGGGTTTAAATTGATAACATGGAATAAGGGGTTGTTTGGAACATCATGAATAGGTTAAATGAATTAAAGTGAATGTGTTGAATGAATTATGGGTTGAAATGAATTATGTAAATGAGTTAAGACATGTGAATGGGTATGGGTTAATCGGTTAAGGCATGAACATGAACTTTGTATTGAACAAATAATGAATTGTGAATATAATGTTTGTATCGATTTGAGATTGGTTGTGATATGATATATGTGGTATATAAATAAAGAAGCATGTGCACATGGCTTGGTTGTATGTTTGGGGTATTAGACTTGAGGATATATGCTCTAAGGTTAGGTTCGACTAAGGCTCTAAACCCCACCCCCTTTAAGGAATGGGTTAGGGAGAGGAATGAGGCTCTATGACCCTAATGGTTTCATTTGACGAGACTACCTAGACTGAGGCTCCAAGGTAAGTGTGATGTATTGTTTTTAAAATTCCCCTAGTGAGATAGGGATATTTATTTATCCCCTTATGCACAGTAGTTGATAGGAATATTCTGAAGTGAAATTGATGAAAATGAATAACCTAGAAAATAAATGATGACAATGGATTAAGTGAACTTATTAATTAGCGGCACCTAGTTTATACCATTTTGTCTACCTTGTTGTTCATTTTAGTAATTGCATACACTTTCTATTTAGACAGGATATTTTTTAGAAATTTTTTGTAGGGGCCTATGAAGTTTTAATCATACCCTACTCGGTCCACCATTGGGTACCCGACCAGACTTCATACTTATTAGTTGGGACCAGGGAAAAGGCCATATACTAGATGGTTGATTTGGGACATGGGATGTGCATGGTGAAGGGATCTAGACTTAGAGTCAGGACCCATTTTGGGGATTTATTTTATTATACTTATTTTGGGTTTCTTTACACTTGTAAGTACATGAAATGACATGACATATTTACTATTTGGTTGTGGGATTACACCGAGTTTTGGGAAATGTTTGGTAATGCATGTTGTTGGTTATTTTGTTTCCATTTTTTTTATTTTCTATAGATTACTCTGATAGAAAGGGTATAGTCACCCCACTGCTCTATTATACCCTCATTGCTAATCGGAATCCTCTAGTGTACAGGGAGGCATGCCTGAGGTCATGTGGTGACTCGGCTCAGGGAACTGCTCAATGGATCCCCAATTGGGGATATTACAAAATATCTTCTAGCATTTTACTTAGAATTATCTTGATTCTATACATGCTTAGTTAATCTATGTTGTAGCTGAAAGTGAGTATGAACAAATCTCATATGTTAGGGAATATCATCCTTTTTTACATAATTTAAACACTTTAAAATTTTTCTTGTCTATATCATAAAAATTAATTGTATGAATTCTATATTTCCTATTTATAGAAAATTAAATATATTTATCCTTATGTACAATACATATATTATCTTCAAACCAGAAAGTTATCCCATCATCATAAATCTATAATAGACTAATTAAATTATTTTTAATTCATTTAACATATAAAACATAATATATTATAATAGATTCATGAATACATACTTCTCCATACCATTTAACCTTACCATTACCATTGTCTCTAAAAGTGAAGCTCCTACATCATATTGATTGAATAATTGAAATATTGGTGAATCACCAGTCATGTGGTGTGATAAATCATTTTCCATATACCAAATTACCTTAATACTTATAGGTAAGGTTTCATGAAATAAAATCAAACAAAGAGTTATTTTGGAACCCAAAATAATTTGGGTATAATTGGATCCATACAAAAATTCTTTGGTTCCCATACAGATTTAAGACACTTTTTGTATGGTAATCTAGAAGATAAATATTTTGAAATAATAGTTTTAATAAAACTAAAATATTGTGTAAATTAATGAGAATACTCATTTACATAATACCCTATCATATAACACTTAAAACATGTATAAATGTATGTTTTTCCCTTAATAATTTTTAAAAAACTAGTATTATAAATATTTAGTATTTTTATATTATAATTAATGCTAGATTTTTATTTATTTAGTTTATTCATGGAAATAATCCTGTTAAAACTTTATTTACATTTCATAAAAGATTAAATATCTTATTATTAATTATAAAATTTATTTTCAAGATTTTCATTCTCTTTTTGACCATCCATTTCTATCTAGGTTTTATTATTTGAGAAGAATAGTGAATTTCTCAGTTTAGTATTCTCTAGATTAACTTTCATACACTCAATTTATACTTTAGTTAATTTATAAATTATTTGATCAAATATTTTATGATAATCCTAATTATTTATAGAAATAAAATATTTACTTCTTTTGTTATCATCTTTTAGCTTCTCATATTCTACTTGAATTGTTTTTAATTCTTTACTATATTTATCATTCAAACATGTAAATTCATTCTTAACCATTTAATTTTATTGAATAAGTATCTTATTATCCTTTTTAGGTTCTTATGTATTTATTTTGAGCTAATATATAGTTCAACAACTTTCAAAACATATATTTTTAAACTTTCATTTTCTTTAGTTAGTTCATTATAACCAAACCTATTAGAATCAATTTAATTACCTGAAATAAAATCATATTTAGTACTTACATAATTTTCCTGAGTATCCATGAAACATAGGATAGATATATATTTATATGTTTTATATTTAATACTTGATTTACACTCCTCAGTATAACTCCATCTAGTATGATATTCTTTCTTTAATTCCTTCTTAAACTACTTGTCCTTTCCTTCTTGTTTCAGTTTTGGACAATGAGGATTGGAATTAAACTTTTTATTAAATTCAATACATGTTAGTTGAGAAAAAATATTATATTTAATAGAGTTACATTTTTTGTAACACCCCAAGCTTCCACAGTACACTTCTCTTTGAATAATGTGATAGCGTGTGTTGTACGCAACATCGAGTTCTAACACACCACAACCGATCAAACTAGCCGTTATGAATAGTAATACCTACCTTTTGAAATTATATATATTTTATATTTCAAAATAGACTTCATTTCTGGATTCGGTATATCGAATTTATCCTAGGGTGAAATTTTGGAACTTTTTGGATAACACTTATATTTTGATGAATAGTGAAAATTACTAAATTTTAATTAAAAACAACTTTTTTAATCGAAACAATTTATATTGATAAATTATGAATTTGAGTGGTTTTAAAGTATATTTAGAATATATTTTTATAATTTAATATAATTTTGGTCATTGTACATAATTTTACAATTAAACCGGACATAAACAAGTGTCAATCTTTTGATAGTTATTATCTCTTAAAAACACGCTTTTTGTTTTAACAACGGGAATTAATTTTAAATTAATTTCTGCCAATTCTGTGTTTTGAATTTGGAAAAATTGATTCCATATTTGGAATCAGGATGTTCATATTGTGTGAATAGGTAACTTTTATTTTTAGACATTTTGAATAATTACTACGGTAAATATTTTATTTACCATGGTTAAGGGTAAATCCGGTAAATAAGGGTTAAAAAATAATATTATAATAATACTAAATTACCCTAAAACGTGTCCTAGACTTATTGGTTGATAAATTCTCGACCATAGGAATCTTTGGGTCGATTTTTGGACCCCATGGAGCCACTTGTAGGTGACAGGGACACTTTATTTTAATTAAGTTAAAATGAATACAAAAATGACACAAGCATATATCTTTTAGAAAAACAATTTTGAAATAGGGTTATATATGTTGGATTTTAAACTAAAAATATTAATTAGAAAGATAAAAATATTTCCTAAATAATTATATTTTATTTATAATTTTTAGACATTAAATAATTTAATTTATTTATGACACAATGGTGATTCAGTAATTACCAAAATAGTGAAAAATTAGAATAATTGATATTATAAATACCCAAATAAATATAATTTGAGACTTTTATTGAATTAAAATAATTTTATAGGTTAATATGACATATTAGTATTGATTTAATTAACTTTTTTAGAATTAGTCATTCTGTTATGAGTTTCACAAAAATCAACTATTGAATAGTGTCAAAATTGACATAAAAGAGTTTTTAAAACAAATATTATATAATTAATTGATATTAAATTCCTAAAAATATAAGGTTCGTCCAAGAGACTTATATCATGATATTTGTATCATTAATGGACCACTTGGGGGTCTCTTGGATGTATATGGTAAGTTTATTAACCATATAATATAAAAATACAAAGAGACATTGTAAAAGTGAAACTAATTAACTAATAGTTAATACTTAAAGATAAGGTTAATATAATGACCAAAAACTATATAAATTCTATTGGTTGAGTAGTTTTCGACCCATCACCACCTTAACCTTTTAATAATAAACTTTTGATCCATTATAAACCGAATATGAATTTATTATAAATTAATATTTCTAGCTTTTCCAAAGGTGCCCCTCACCCCTCTTATAAAAGGGCACTCCTCCTTCTCATTTCATCACACCTTCAAAGCCTTTTGGTTCGGCCAAACCCTGCCCAAATACTCTATAAACTTACCTCAATACAACCTAGAGGCCTTATTTTGATCAGAAAGCCATCCTAAGGAGCCCTTTTGATCAAATCAAAAGGAAGAACCCGGAGAAGAGGTAATGTTTTCACCACCCCTTTTCAAGTTCCTTTCTTCTTCCACTTATTCTTTATTTGTTATCACCATTATAAAATAATAACTCCAGTATCTTATATATACTGTGATGTTATTATAAATATGGTACAACCATATTCATTATTCTATCCACCCTTTGAATAACGTGTCACCATACGTGCGTACGTACGACTTACCGTCTCCACGTTGTGGTGTAATTGTTATTCAATATATTATTATTTTGGTGGGTATAATAATGATGTGTAACTCATTTAAATAATAAATATAACATGATAATGATTCTTTATATATGATATGCCATCCAATTATATATTATTTTAATATCAAAAGAATGATATTGTCGCTCGTGCGTACGTACGGACTACCGTCTCCACGAACGCGATGAGATTCATTCTCCATCATATCCATTCAAGTATAATTATAATTTGATGGTTTAAAAATAATGTTTAAGAACTTTATATAATTCTGGATATGAATAATATACAACATATCCATGACAAACATGGCTTACGTAACAAAACATATAAAAGAAAACGAGTAAGTTAACACCCGAAACGACGATAATTCTAAGATATTATTAACAAAGCAATGTTTAAAGATCATATATGATATCATATTAATGTATATGATTAATGAATAATTTAATAACAATTATTTCAACATTATACAGGAGGTTAACCTACCCCCAACCAAGGAAAAGTACAAGGTAAGGGGTTTCTTATCTCACTTTTAATTCCGTGAGAATTCCATTGTTCACCACTTATTTATTACATGTGGTGTGTGTACTGCCCATGTTTGTATTCATTGTGTAATATACTTTAATTCATGTATATTTACATCATCATTTTATGATCCTTATTTCATGGGTTTATTTTTTGTATGTTACCAAATCAATAAGGGAATTTGAAATTTCAATTTCCACTCATTCGGCTTTACGCATATTTCATTGATTATTTTACTCCAAGATTATGTGTCGAATAACTATTCATTTTATTATGTCATAATTTCCACTCCCCTTTCTATGGATATACTTTTTATACACATAATCACTCCATTGATAAATTCTAAAGTCATCGGTATGAACTTGATAAGAATAATTTTTACTCAATCTCGATTTGTTGAGATAAACATCCAATTCATTGGTGTTGTTTTTACTAGAATATGTGTGAATGTCCCTTGATTGTTTTACACTGAATATCCAATAATATTTAGTGTATTTATATTTTTCACACATAACTATGTCTTTGATTTATCCTTAAACTAAGGATACAACCTTTATGAGAGATTTCATCTCAATTTACATTCCATTGAGACTTCTTTGTTGATATACACCAATTCACTTTTATGTGGTGTATATAATGTACTTTGACATAGTATATCATGAATCACTTTATTCTCATGATATTAAAAAGTTTTTATTACCTAAATTATTTGTATTCAAGTGTCTCTCTTTTGGTTAGAATCTCTAACTAAAATACCATTTTTAAATGTTTTAAAGAGTTAATCTTATAAATCTTGCTCATTAATGTCCATGTTTTAAAAATTGTTTTAAGGATTTATTTATATGGACATTAAAGTTTTAAAATTAAAACTCCTTTTAAGAGTTTCAAAGTTGTATGGGACACTTTGATTAAAAAATCTATTTTTAAATGGCTTCTTGACAAATAGTGTGACTTTTAAAGGATTTCAAGAAAAAGGGGGATATTTCTCTCAAATAGTTTTGAAGATTATTTTCATCTATGTCAATATCCTTCATTATTCTTGATTGAGGATAATGTTATACAATACAATCTTCCATATTGTATCAAATGAGTTATGTTGGACTGTGGATGTGCTATTTTTATACCATTCATGGTTTGTGGTTAAAGTATTGACATTTCGTATGCTAGTTTTAAATACGAATGTTTATGTTATGTTTAAACCTGTTCATATAAGGAATGCATTGGACTTAATAAGTGACGGGTGGAGCCCGCTATAGCTCCTCGATGCATCGGTAGGTCTCATGAGACAAACTAGTGTCTTTTCACAATGCCTTGACAAAATCTTATTTGTAGTCTTGGCACGAGGCCTTGGCTATGTGGTTATGATAGTCTGGAATTATGCATTCCATCATTATGAAAGTGGTTATTGATATTGCATGTGATTGTTAAACTAGTATAATATCCTTGTGAATAAGTAAATGGCATTATTTCATTTTATCTTTGCCATATTATGCGGAAGTTCAAGTTTTAAAGGCTTTTGTTTTAGTTATAAATTGCCTTAAGTGTTTATGATTATCTATGAAAGCTTCTGCTATAATGTTATCCTTACTGAGCATCTGAGCTCACCCATTTCAATGTTTTATTTTTCCCAGGATTATGAAGAAGTAATTTATGAATGACCTGCAGGGATAGTATGAGGGGATATGAAGACAAGTTGTTTTTTTATGATGTAATGTAAAACTTTATGATTGTATCTAGTGTTTACAAGGCTACTAAACTAATCGGTCTTTCGAGACTTGATATTTCTTGTGATCATTCCAATGTTATGTAATAATGCACCGAATCTGGGTAACTGGGGTCGGGGCATTACATTTGGTATCAGAGGAAGTTTAGTACAAACCTTGGAAGCTAAATTTAGATAAACTCTGATTAGATCACGTAGACCTAAGGTGAACTTTGAGGATTAATATAGAATAACTTCCTAGAATTTTGATATTGTAGAGATTTTGTGAGTTTTCCGAGCAATACATACCTTTCTGGATACGAGTAGGTAGAGGCGGCTCTGGCACAGATGTACCTAGGGGTAAAACACGAAAACACCTCTTTGAGCTAGACTCGAACGGGAACTAGTGCACGACAACGGGCCTTGCTCCACTCTTGGTTATGACACTCCCAGGGGATATGCTTAGGATAATTTACATTTTCTTTACAAACTGATTTGAAGTAATATATATATAAGATGAGAGTAAATGACCTTGGTTAATCCTAATATGTTTCAAATTGAGAATATGGTGACATGTTAATCTCTAAATGATTTTATGACTACTGTTACTCACACAATGATTTCTGGTTTTAGTCAGTGGCTAGATTACAAGGAAGTCATAGTGACTTTGAGAATGATGTACAAGGTGGGAACGGTGGTGGAAATGAGCAACAAAATGGAATTTTGATAGGCGTAAAAGATATCGTCTTTATGCCAAATCAGTTTTCCAAAAATATGATCAACAACATATATATTAACCAACTCCCAGACTCAAAAAGGAAGAGAAAGGTGATGAATGATAAGAGCTCCAACAATGGAGACCATGGAGAAAAGAACCCTCAATTTCCATCATGCAAGAAATGTGGTAGGAGACACCCAGGAAAGTGTCTCAATGGGACCAAGAAATGCTTTACATGTGGGAAGGAAGGACATAAAGTGAAGAATTGCCGAAGCAAAATGAAGAGTACTATGGAAGAAGATAAAAATGGTCCCAAGAGTCCATTTATAGTCATTTGCCGTAAATGTAGGGGACCATGCCATTACCCGATTGAATGCCCTATTCTATAGGATATTTTCTTGGTCAAAGAAGAAGCTATGTGGAAATAAATTGTTGGAGAAATGTTTAAAAAGTATTAGTGCTCCTTATTGATGGGTTTACTTTGGAATAATTTTCTCTTGTATTTGTAACCCCGCAGTTTGCCATGTAAGAATGATATTTGAGGAAGAATTGTCTCTTCTCTTGTGGATATAGGTATAAATAACCATTTGGTTTTATATGATCATTGGGGTTTGAGATAATTATAAGTTATTATAATTTGGGATGAAAATGCAAGGTATGATATAACATTTGTGGTTAAATTATTTTATGGTATTTTGAGGAATTTATATCATTTTGGTAATATTATAAAATATAGTTTTTGAAAAAGGACAACACGTAAACCATGTGACAACCCGTCGCGTCGGACAAAGCTGTGGGAATCGAACCCACAACCAAAGTGCGATTGGGATTTATCACCTACCACTGGACTACGTGAAGTCCCTGGTTAGTGTGACTATTATTTTTAGTTAAATGATTTTATTGATCAATAATAAGTTGATTTGGGTTCTTATGTCTTATAAAATGAATACCCTTAGTATAGGAAAATGATTTGGTGATTAAGTGATAAATGTTATTTTGAAAGATGTTCACTTTGTTGGGAACACTATATGTTCAAGGAAAATAGAATACTATGGGATGTCATTAGAGGAGTAATAGTGGATTTTTATCTATGTTTTTATTGTGGATTTATAGTGATTTGGGTTATTTGTGGAAATGATTAACCTATAATAAAGAATAGGTGATTAGGTTAATTACTTTTTAGTATGTGACTTTAAGAGCAGATGATGTCATTTGGAGATACAATTTAACATGGAAGACTACATTATTATAAGTTTTGGATTTCAATATTAGTTTGGATTATATTGAAGGATTTTAAGGACAATTTATTATTGAATGGTATTTATTTAACTTTGGGGTTTTGTTGGTTTAATTTTAGAAATTAAGATTAGTATTTTTTTTCTCTAATGGAATATACATTTGTGGGATCATTAGATGTTGTACTAACCATTTTGGTTTTGATTAATCTCTAAAGACAATGTAAATATATAGTTTATCCTGCATGGATCTTGTGATTATATAGAAGTTTATTCTAGCTCTTCCAGTGTGACCAAGTCTTCTTGAATACTCATCGTTTAAAAAAAATGAGTTAGTGGTGAAAATTTATTAAAGAATGAAACTCTACTTAAAAAGTAAGTATATATCTTTATATTCTTAGTCAATATCATAAATGAATTCCTCATACTTATGTAATGTAACTTAAAACAAAAAAAATGTTGTCCGTTTACTTTTCCTACTAGGAGACTAATGATCGTTTGTCCCAACAAAAGTTTGTGATTTTCTTATTGTTAACTTTCTCCTGATCATGTTTTCTATCCCTCTCCATCAGAACTGAACACTTAGTTTATCGTCCATATCCATGTTTTCCTACAGGGAATCCTAGTATGGGTTATCTTGGGTGACCTTTATACCTCTCTTCCTTTCTTTTCAAGTGATAGTTTTATTGACTCTTTTTCCGATGTGGGACTTTCTATTATATTCTCAAGCCCAATTTTAAAAAAAATTGCGAGGACGCAATTTATTGAAGGAGGGGAGAATGTAACACCCCAAGCTTCCATGGTACACTTCTCTTTGAATAATGTGATAGCGTGTGTTGTACGCAACATCGAGTTCTAACACACCACAACCGATCAAACTAGCCGTTATGAATAGTAATACCTACTTTTTGAAATTATATATATTTTATATTTCAAAATAGACTTCATTTTTGGATTCGGAATATCAAATTTAGCTTAGGGTGAAATTTTGAAACTTTTTGGATAACACTTATATTTTGATGAATAGTGAAAATTACTAAATTTTAATTAAAAACAATTTTTTAATCAAAATAATTTATATTGATAAATTATGAATTTGAGTGGTTTTAAAGTATATTTATAATATATTTTTACAATCTAATATAATGTTGGTCATTGTACATAATTTTACAATTAAACCGGACATAAACAAGTGTCAATCTTTTGATAGTCATTATCTCTTAAAAACACGTTTTTTGTTTTAACAACGGGAATTAATTTTAAATTAATTTCTGCCACTTCTGTGTTTTGAATTTGGAAAAATTGATTCCATATTTGGAATCAGGATGTTTATATTGTGTGAATAGGTGACTTTTATTTTTATACATTTTGAATAATTACTGCGGTAAATATTTTATTTACCACGATTAAGGGTAAATCCGGTAAATAAGGGTTAAAAAATAATATTATAATAATAATAAATTACCCTAAAACGTGTCCTAGACTTATTTGTTGATACATGTTAGACCATAGGAATCTTTGGGTTGATTTTGGGACCCCATGGAGCCACTTGTAGGTGATAGGGACACTTTATTTTAATTAAGTTAAAATGAATACAAAAATGACACAAGCATATATCTTTTAGAAAAACAATTTTGACATAGGGTTATATATGTTGGATTTTCTACTAAAAATATTAATTAGAAAGATAAAAAGATTTCCTAAATAATGATATTTTATTTATAATTTTTAGACATTAAATAATTTAATTTATTTATGACACAATGATGATGCAGTAATTACCAAAATAGTGAAAAATTAGAATAATTGATATTATAAATACCCAAATAAATATAATTTGAGACTTTTATTGAATTAAACTAATTTTATAGGTTAATATGACATATTAATATTGATTTAATTAACGTTTTTTGAAGTAGTCATTCTGTTATGAGTTTCACAAAAATCAACTATTGAATAGTGTCAAAATTGACATAAAAGAGTTTTTAAAACAAATATTATATAATTAATTGATATTAAATTCCTAAAAATATAAGGTTCGGCCAAGAGACTTATATAATGATAGGTGTATCATTAATGGAACACTTGGGGGTCTCTTGGATGTATATGGTAAGTTTATTAACCCTATAATATAAAAATACAAAGAGACATTGTAAAAGTGAAACTAATTAACTAAGAGTTAATACTTAAAGATAAGGTTAATATAATGACCCAAACCTGTATAAATTATATTGGTTGAGTGGTTTTAGACCCATACCAACCTTAACATTTGAATAATAAACTTTTGAGCCATTAGAAACCGAATATGAATTTATTATAAATTAATATTTCTAGCTTTTCCAAAGGTGCCCCTCACCCCTCTTATAAAAGGGAACTCCTCCTTCTCATTTCTTCAAACCTTAAAAGCCTTTTGGTTTGGAAAAAACCTGCCCAAATACTCTATAAACTTACCTCAATAAAACCTAGATGCCTTAGTTTGATCAGAAAGCCATCCTAAGGAGCCATTTTGATCAAATCAAAAGGAAGAACCCGAAGAAGAGGTAATGTTTTCACCACCCCTTTTCAAGTTCCTTTCTTCTTCCACTTCTTCTTTCTTTGTTATCACCATTATAAAATAATAACTCCAGTATCTTATATATAATGTGATGTTATTATAAATATGGTACAACCATATTCAGTATTCTATCCACCCTTTGAATAACGTGTCACCATATGTGCGTACGTACGACTTACCGTCTCCACGTCGTGGTGTAATTGTTATTCAATATATTATTATTTTGGTGGGAATAATAATGATGTGTAACTCATTTAAATAATAAATATAACATGATAATGATTCTGTATATATGATATACCATCCAATTATATATTATTTTAATATCAAAAGAATGATATTGTCGCTCGTGCGTACGTACGGACTACCGTCTCCACGAACGCGATGAGATTCATTCTCTATCATATCCATTCAGGTATAATTATCATTTGATGATTTAAAAATAATGTTTAAGAACTTTATATCATTATGGATATGAATAATATACAACCTATCCATAACAAACATGGCTTACGTAATAAAACATATAAAAGAAAATGAGTAAGTTAACACCCGAAACGACCTTGAATGGATATTCTGATGCACCAACAAAAGTGGTATCCTTTGCGGAGGTGCTGAGGGGAAGTGAAAATAGCCTGCTGCCTGCGAAAGAGCCGATTATAAAGCGAGCGGGAGATGGATCGATAACAGTGGAAGTGGACCAGATGGCCCTACAACAGAGATTGGAGATGTGCAGATTCTCAATACTGGGAAGGACATCCTATAAAAAAGGTACGAAACCTTGGTCGCTCTCTGAACTGAAATCGAGGCTATCGGGATGTTGGGGATTCTCACGGTGGAGACTGATTCCAATTGGGAAGGGATACTATCATTTGATACTCAATAGTAAAGAGGATCTTGACACAGTTTGGAGGACTGGGAATCTGAATCTAAAACCTGGTTTCATGAGGATGTTTGAATGGGATGAAAACTTCGACCCTTTCAAGCAAAGGCTTTCGACGGCGCAGGTCTGGACAAGGATTCATGGACTGCCATGGGTCTATTGGCACCCAAAGATCCTAAATGACATTGCTGCAGGAATAAGAACTCCCCTTAAGATTGATCAACGCACTATAACTAGAGATTTGGGCCTTTATGCGAGGGTTCTGATTGAAATCAACATGGAATTAAATCCTCCTGATAGAATTTTTCTGGATGTAAAGGGTCACCAACTTGAGATAAGTTTTGAGATTGATAACTTGCCTAAATTCTGCAGCCATTGTAGGATGGTTGGTCATGAATTTCAAGCCTGCCGGGTGGTCAAAAAATTGGTCAGTCCGGCTCAACCTGTGGCAATATGGAAAGAGGTTTCAAAGGGCAGAGGTGCTCCAGTAGTACAAGACAAAGGAAAGAAGCCTATCAAGGAGGTAGGTGTTTTGAAAGAAGTGGGACCATCTTGGGCTGACATGGTAGAAGAAGAAGAGAAACAGCAGGAGGATGTGGCTTCTCGGCCTGCTGTAGGGGATTGCGGATCTCTTGACATCCCGAATGAGCATCTATCTGCACTCTCCTCGGAGATAAGGAATACGGTGAAGGAGATTATAATTGAGGAATTTACTATTGGTGAAATTGAGACTAATTTAGAAATGAAGATGAGCCGATGGAACAATGAAAAAGCAAAGAAGATGGAAGACATTGTTATTAATGAAGGGTCATCCAAAAAACATGTTCGATTCAATGAGGATGGTTATGCAAGGGAAGCAATGGAAAGAAAGAACAAAGAGGTAGCAGGAAATTCTCAAGAGCAGACTAACATAGATAGCAGGGAGCACTGCTCGGGGGTTACCCCTTCCCAAGCAGACTCAACAAGGAAATCACCCAGAAACATTGGGAAAAAAGGAGGTTTGGCCTCCAAACCCACTCCAAAATGAGGATAATGTTCTGGAACTGTCAGGGTCTAGCCAACCCTGCCACTGAATGTTCCCTTGGGCTCCTTGCTGGAAGGTATAAACCAGAAATTATTGGAATTTCAGAACCCAAAATGAACTCCAGCCACCTAGGTAACAGCCGCAGGGGGTATAATATTCTGGGTAGCAGTGGTACCAATCTGAATCATGATAGAATCTGGATTTTAAATCATCATAATGTGGATTCTCCAAAGATCATAGATGTGGATAGTCAGATTATAACCTGCAGCTTCATGGAAGGAGGGCGCAGTCTTTATTGCTCCATTGTGTATGCTCACAACTATCACATGGATAGGAGACTGTTATGGGGGAAATTGCAGCAAATGGAACAAAGCATATCAGACCCATGGATAATAATGGGTGACTTCAACTCAATTCTTCATGAGGATGAAAAAATAGGCCCGGTGTCAAATACCACCTCTACAAGAGACTTCAGAAACTGTATAGGGAAAACGGGATTGGTGGAAGTGAATCTCATTGGTGCTAAATATACTTGGTATAGGAGGAACCTCAATGGTATGAGAGCCAGCATAATTGACCGGACCTTTGTCAACCAAAAAATGCTTGATGCTTGGACATCAATTACTTGTGTTACCCTGGCAACAATTAATTCAGACCATCACCCTCTTCTCGTCAGCTTACTTGGAAAGGAATCAGGGCACCCAATTCCTTTTCGGTTCAATAATGCTTGGGCCTCACTCCTGGAATGCTCAAGAACTGTACAATAATTATGGGGCCCAACGCAAAAACATGGAAATCCTTTACTGTGCGTTTCTAAGCTCAAAATGCTGAAGATTAATCTTAGGGAATGGAGCAGAAATAGGTTCCGACATATGGATGCTGAAATTGAAGGACTTGAGAACTCCCTTCATGACATTCAAGCTGAGGCCACCAGATCTAGCTTCTCGAGAGACATGCAGCATGAGATTAAACCTTCAATGGAGCTGAATAATCTCATAAAAGTTAGAGACAACATTAAAAAGGATGCTTTCAAAATCAGATAGCTTCAAGAAGGATATAGAAACACAAAATTCTTCAATTCCCTTCAAATAATCCGTAGAGTGAATAGACCACTTGCCCTTCTAAAGGATGGAGATAGAATTCTGGAAAACAAACAGGAGCTTGCTGACCATATTGTCTCTTTCTACAAGAATATTTTTAATGGGAGGCCCAAAACGAAGCCTATTCATAACAACATCATCCCCAAACTTGTTACTGATGAGGAAAATGCTTTTCTTACAGCACTTCCAATGGAGTATGAAATTAAAGAGGCAGTTTTTGGTCTCAAAAAAGAGAGCTCCCCTGGACCTGATGGGTTCAGCAACTTCTTCTTTCAAAGCTATTGGGACACCATCCAAAATGAGGTTTGCCTCCTTGTTCAGCACTTCTTCAAAGGAGGAGCCCTCACCCCTGGGTTCAATGCTCAGTTCATTGCCCTTATTCCCAAATTGGAAAATGCAAGTGAAATAGGACAATTCAGACCAGTTGCTCTCGTGAATACCTTGCACAAAATCATTACAAAACTCCTGGCCAAGAGGATGGCTTGTGTGATTGACAAAATCATCTCCTGGAATCAGTTTGGTTTTGTTAAAGGCAGGAATATTCAAGATTTCCTCCTCACGGCTTCAGAATGCTTTAATCTTCTGAAGAAGTCAACACGAGGTGGGAATGTGGCGATGAAGCTTGACATAAGAAAGGCTTTTGACACAATGGATTGGGGATTCATTCAAAAGATTTTGATCAACTTTGGCTTTAGTGAGATCCTTGTGAATTGGATTACAAAATTGATGGAATCTGCCCACATCTCAATTCTGGTCAATGGGACGCCAACAGGATACTTCACCTGCTCAAGGGGGTGCAACAGGGGGACCCACTTTCTGCGATTATTTTCGCAATAGCTGAAGACTATCTTAGCAGATTTCTTACCAACATGGTGAATAATGGGAAATTGGCAACCATAAAAGCTTCTAGAGGTCTCTCTGCTCCCTCTCATTTATTTTTTGCTGATGATATCGTCATATTCACGCAGGGGAATAAAAATAACATCAAACACTTGAGAGAAGCACTCTTGCATTATGAGAAGGTTTCAGGGTAGGAAATCAGCTAGAATAAATCCTTTATCTATTTCGGAAAAGGCATCACAGCGGAGAGGAAGTCTCAGCTTATTAGTTATCTTGGGATCCGAGAAGGAGACATACCCTTCATGTACCTTGGTGTCCCGATGTTTTGGGGAAAACCCCGGGCTGCTCATTTTTCACAAGCTATATCAGAGATTAGAAGATCTCTTGCTTCTTGGAAGGGAAAATCTCTATCGTTGGCAGGACGAATATGTCTTGTTAAACATGTGGTCATCTCAAAACTGGTCTATTCTCTCATGGTCTACATGTGGCCTGCTTCTGTCATTAAAACAATAAACTCCATGATGAGGAACTTTGTGTGGAGTGGAAATGTTTTGGAAAGGAAGCTCATCACAGCTAAATGGGATACATGTTGTTTACCTGACAAGAGTGGAGGGCTGGGAATTAAGAACCTGCACTGCTTTAATCAAGCATTGCAAGCCAAATTCCTCTGGAAACTTATCCACAGCCGATCTGCCTCTCTTGATTTTTTGAGGAATAGAATTCTTGCAAGACTCATGGCTGGGAAGCATGATTACATGGCATCTTCAATCTGGCCGGGCCTGAGATTGGTTTTCACTACAATCATGCAACATTCAAGATGGTTGGTCACTGTAGACTCAGCTCTGAATTTCTGGACAAGTAATTGGACTGGTACAATGCTTCTGGACAGCTTGATTAATGGGGAACAACCAACTGACAGAAGCAGATCCATTAAGGATCAACTCCAACACAGGGAGGAACTTCCAACCCCCATCGCCTCTATTATTGACAATTATGATTTTATTAATCATGCAGACATGCTGCAATGGCAAGGATCGCAGGATGGAATGCTGGATTCAAAAACATTTTACATATACCTGCTACATGCCGAACGAAGTTGGATGGGTGAGATTGATAAGAACTGCTTAATTCCTTCCATATTTACTCTAATCTGGAGATTTTTTCACAACAAAATCCCAGTAGAGGTGAGCATTCAGAAACTTGGAATCTCCTTATGCTCGAAATGTGTGCTATGTGGTCTGCATAGGGAAGATGTGGACCATCTGTTCTTATCTTGCAAAACGGCTGCTTCACTATGGAACATCATTCTGAATATTTTTTATCTTGAGCCGCCCAATACCCATTCGGCCACTCAATTTGTATAGAAACTGCTGGTCTTCCAACAGTCCAAACAGCTGAAGGCGCTGCTGCAGGTTGCCTGCTCTAAACTTATCCATGTTGTTTGGCGGGCTCGCAACAACTACATTCATAAGCACGCAAATTTTCATGAAGCTACTGCAATTAGTAGTATTCTTGTGGCCATTCAGAATGCCAATGACTTGACCAATGGGAATTGCTACAACTCGGTCAGAGAATTTATGATCCTCAAGCGCTTAAAGGTTGACGGTCACTATCCTAAGACAAGAGGCATGATGGAGGTCATCTGGACTGCCCCCTTTACTGGATGGATAAAATGCAACACGGACGGGGCCTCGAAGGGAAATCCGGGTCCTTCAGGGTTTGGAGTCATTTTTAGAGACCATTACGGGGAGGTTGTGATGTGTAGCTATGGTACTTGTGGGAATTCGACAGCCCTGGAAGCAGAAATGATGGAGATCATAAGTGCGGTGGACATTGTCTGTCAACAACATTGGAACAACATTTGGTTTGAATGTGACTCGGCAATGGTGGTACATGCAATAAGAATGGGTCAAACCAGATTGGCATGGAAAAGGGCTGGTAAGTGGATAAACTGCCTTGATAAGCTCTCCTCCTTAAATTACATTATAACACACACATTTCGTGAGGCAAACCACATTGCGGATGGCCTGGCGAACAAAGGGGTGTTGGAATAAAGATGCATCCACAACAACACCCTTCCCAATGACCTGGAGCCTCTTCTTACCAAAGAAAAATGTAAAATTCCTCTCTTCCGAATTGTGTAACTTTTCCTTTATCAATTTTAAATCCCTCGTGCTCACTTTTCTCAAAAAAAAAATGTTAAGAGATCATATATGAAATCATATTAATGCATATGATTAATGAATAATTTAATAAAAATTATTTAAACATTATACAGGAGGTTAACCTACCCCCAACCAAGGAAAATTACAAGGTAAGGGGTTTCTTATCTCACTTTTAATTCCGTGAGAATTCCATTATTCACCACTTATTTATTACATGTGGTGTGTGTACTGCCCATGTTTGTATTCATTGTGTAATATACTTTAATTCATGTATATTTACATCATCATTGTATGATCCTTCTTTCATGGGTGTATGTTTTTTATGTTACCAAATCAATAAGGGAATTTGAAATTTTAATTTCCACTCATTCGGCTTTACGCACACTTCATTGATTATTTTACTCCAAGATTATGTGTTGAATCACTATTCATTTGATTATGTCATAATTTCCACTCCCCTTTCTGTGGATATAATTTTTATACACATAATCACTCCATTGATAAATTCTCAAGTCATCAGTATGAACTTGATAAGAATAATTTTTACTCAATCTTGATTTGTTGAGATAAACATCCAATTCATTGGTGTTGTTTTTACTAGAATATGTCTGAATGTACCTTGATTGTTTTAAAATTAATATCCAATAATATTTAGTGTATTTATATTTGTCACACATAATTATGTCGTTGATTTATCCTTAACCTAAGGATATGGCGTTTATGAGAGATTTCATCTTAATTTACATTCCATTGAGACTTCTTTGTTGATATACACCAAATCACTTTTATGTGGTGTATATAATGTACTTTGACATAGTATATCATGAATCCCTTTATTCTTGTGATATTACAAAGTTTTGATTACCTCAATTATTTTTATTCAAGTGTCTCTCTTTTGGTTAGAATCTCTAACTAAAATACCATTTTTAAATGTTTTAAAGAGTTAATCTTATAAATCTTGCTCATTAATGTCCATGTTTTAAAAATTGTTTTAAGGATTTATTTATATGGACATTAAAGTTTTAAAATTAAAACTCCTGTTAAGAGTTTCAAAGTGGTACGGGACACTTTGATTCAAAAATCTATTTTTAAATGGATTCTTGACAAATAGTGTGACTTTTAAATGATTTCAAGAAAAAGGGGGATATTTATCTCAAATAGTTTTGAAGATTATTTTCATCTATGTCAATATCCTTCATTATTCTTGATTGAGGTTAATGTGATACAATACAATCTTCCATATTGTATCTAATGAGTTATGTTTGACTGTGGATGTGCTATTTTTATACCATTCATGGTTTGTGGTTAAAGTATTGACATTTCGTATGCTAGTTTTAAATACGAATGTTTATGTTATGTTTAAACCTATTCATATGAGGAATGCATTGGAATTAATAAGTGACGGGTGGAGCCCACTATAGCTCCTAGATGCATCGGTAGGTCTCATGAGACAAACTAGTGTCTTGGCACAAGGCCTTGACAAAATCTTATTTGTAGTCTTGGCAAGAGGCCTTGGCTCTGTGGTTATGATAGTCTGGAATTATGCATTACATCATTATGAAAGTGGTTATTGATATTGCATGTGATTGTTCGACTAGTAGAATATCCATGTGAATAAGTAAATGGAATTATTTCATTTTATCTTTGCCATATTATGATGAAGTTCAAGTTTTAAAGGCTTTTGTTTTAGTTATAAACTGCCTTAAGTGTTTATGCTTATCTATGAAAGCTTCTGCTATAATGTTATCCTTACGGAGCATCTGAGCTCACCCATTTCAATGTTTTATTTTTCCTAGGATTATGAAGAAGTAATTTATGAATGACTTGCAGGGATAGTATGAGGGGATATGAAGACAAAATGTTTTTTTATGATGTAATGTAAAACTTTATGATTGTATCTAGTGTTTCCAAGGCTACTAAACTAATCGATCTTTCGAGACTTGATCTTTATTGTGATCATGCCAATGTTATGTAATAATTCACCGACTCTGGGTAACTGGGGTTGGGGCGTTACATTTTTTCCCTTTATTTCATCTTTATTGTGAGCCTTTTTAGATCATCTCTTGAAACCACATTTTCCTTTCATCATATTGTAAATACCTTTTCTTATGTTTGCAACCGGATCCTCAACACTTGTATAGGATTTTGTATTAGAAGGGATTGAAGAAATAGTAATATTAGATTTAAATTTTATACTTTCCATTTTTTCAAAAAACATCACTATCATTTCTCTTAAATTCCAACTCATATTTAATAATAGATTCAATCTATTCATCCATAGTATATTGGGTGAAATCGTTACTTTCTTCATTTGTAATATTCTTTGAGTGTCATTTCTTAGGTAATTATTGAATTATTCTATGAATAAGTACTTAATTATTTATTGTATCCTTGAGAACAACCATTTAATTCATGATATTGGTAAATTGGCTGTACAACTCACTAAGGTTCTCATGATCATACATTCTGAATTCATGAAATTATATATAATGTATTCCTAATTTGAATATATGAAACTTATCAGTACCATGATGAGTGAATTTGAAAGTCCTCCAAATGTAATAAGTAATTTTGGATTATGAAATATCACTATACATGTTTCTACTCAAACCATATTAAATTAAATGCATGAATTTATAATTTAATACATACTTGGTAGCACCATTTCTAGAAAATGTATCTAAATATAATTTAGAACATTTATAATGTTTAATTATAATAGTAATACTAATATTTTTTAAAAATACCTCCATAATATCCTTCCAATATGTATATTCACTTCTATTAAAGTGAGATGGTCCAAGAGGACGTATGACTTTAGTTTCCTGACTTTCCATTGAAAATAATAATGAACTTTCTTTAGACTATTAAGTACAAGACAATGTTTGCACAATAAGAATGATAAAATCATAACTTAAAATATACAAATTAAACCCCTTTGATACCAATTTTTGGGAAGGGTTATTGATGAAAATATGTACTATAGGGGGGGATGAATAGTACTTTTAAAATTTTTAAACTTAATTATAAAATTATCAGAGTAATATATATGAAAACATAATAATAAATAAATGTTATTGTGGTGTTCAAACAAATACATAGTAAAATAAAAATAAATAAAAATAACACTATTATTTTTATAGTAGTTCTTTTTATAGTGAACCTACTATAATCTTCAATCCCCTCTAACTTAGTGAGAGGATTGATACTCACTAAAGGAAAGATGTATTTTTCAGGTGTTGACTCAACCTAATGTATTATAGGACATGTCACACCCATGATTTTATTTTTGAGGTATTCCTCTGTTCTTTTAGTCTTGTGTTTATCCATTGGGTTCCCCATGAGTTTTTGGTAAAAAATGGTTATTTTGGGCTTCATATTAGGAGGCGTATAGTTGGAACAAAGTTAATGGAAACTGTGCACCCTTCTCCAAGTAAGCATGCATCCAAGCACCATTTTGGAAAGTAGAGACTGCATGGTTTTTCAAACCATATAGGATAACTGTGCAATTTTCTCCACTTGGACAGTGAGGGACTCAAAATTTCCACACAATTTAGAAAATAGTGTGGGAAAATCATGTGACTTTTCTAGGTCATTAAAAATTGTAAATTTACCAAATCACTCAATTCTATTTTAACTACATTTCCTCCCCTTTCTTCCCATTCGAGATTCTTCATCCTAAGAACCTCCTCCCCTCCTCCTTGATCCATTAGAACTTCAATTTTCAGGTGGATTTGGTGTGGTTTTTTCAAGAATCTCCAATTAAGCACCCTTGTACTTATATTTATCCCTCTTCTAGGGGTTCTCTTCCCTCTTTCTTGGGTTTCCCTTTTCTAGTGGGATTTTTGACCCAATGGTGGTCTGATGAATCTCTCCATCTATGCATTGATTACTGGAAGATGAATAGGGTGAAAATAAAGAAAAAATACCCCTCTCCCCATATTGATATCCTTTTCTATAATCTTAATGGGGAAAGGTGGTTTTGCAATATTTATTTGAATTTTGGATATCATCAAGTTAGATTTAGAGATGCAGATGTTCCGAAAATAGCCTTCTGAAGTAGGTACAACCATTTTGAGTACTTTTCATTCCATTTGGGTTAAAAAATGATCTAGTGGTCCTTATGGAACTCATGAAAAGGGTGTTCCATTAGTATCTTGACTCTTTTGTCTTGGTATTTGTGGATTTCATCCTGTTCTATTCTGGGACCAGAGAGAAGAATGAGTGGCATTTGAGGATTGTTCTAAGAACTATTTGGGATCATCATCTCTATGATAATATTTCTAAGTGCACCTTCTAGATAATGGAAGTGAATTTTCTGGGTCGCATGAGCTCAGAATAAGGGGTTTTTATGGACCCCAAAAACAATAGTGTAGTGATGTCATGGGAACAACCAAAAAATGTTTTTTAGATCAAAATATTTTTAGGCCCAACAGGGTATTACAAGCAGTTTGTTCAATATTTCTCTTGGTTGGCTTTCTTCACAACTACACTTTCCCAGAAAGGGGTATAGTTTGAATAGAGCATAGGGTATCAGTCATCCTTTGAGGAGCTTAATAGGAAATTGACCACAACCCCTATTTTGATTTTTCTAGAATCTGGAAACAGATATGTGGTTTATTGTTATGTATCATGTATGGGCCTTGGGTGTGTGATAACACAAGATGACCATGTGGTGGAATATGGTTCTTTCTATCTCTGACCACATAAAAAGATCTACCAAAACTATGAACTGAAGTTAGTGGTGGTGATTCATGCCTTGAAGATGTGGCACCAGTATCTTTTATGGGAAAATTTTGTAGTTTATTCGGATTATAAGAGATTGGCCGAAATTTTATCCTATAAATATCTAAATTTTAGGAAACTATATTGGGTTGAGTACCTTAAAGGGTTCTATTTTGATATAGTATATACCCTTGGCAATGGAAATGTGGTGGTTGATGTTCTGAGTAGGAAAATTCTAGTGCAATATTTGAAAGAGTCTAGTGATGTGAGGATGTTGATGGGTTTTTTTCCACTCAAATGCATCTTGAGACCAAGGAATACAATGGAGGTGTGTTCTTGGAAAATTTTCAACTGGCACCTTCTCCTATGTAGTCGATTTAGTGGGATTATCCTAGGGATGAGTTGTTCTAGAAGTCTATGAAATTCATTAATGGTGGGGAGATTCCTTTTCATTGTTCATTGTCTCCTGAGGGAGTTTTTTGATTTAAGGGCCACTTTTTGGTGCTGTTTTAATTGAATAAGGTGGTGACATAGGATATACACCAGTCATAGTGGACCATTATTCCTAGTGATACCAAGATGTACTATGATGTGCGATGATAGTTCTGGTGTCCAGATATAAGGTGATATGTAGCTAACTTCATATCACAGTGCTATACAAGTTAGTAGGTCAATGTAGAGCACCAAAGGCCCTCTGGTTTTCTTTAGAAACTACCTATTACTACCTGGACGTGGGATGAGATCGCCATGGATTTTATTTTTGGATTTCCTCATACACCCTAGGGGAGGAATGATATTTGGGTAGTGATCAATTTTATGAACAAATCAACCCATTTCATTCTAATTAGGAATTAAACTAAGGTGGATGAGTTGGGTTGATTATAAATTCAATAGGTTATATGGATTCATGGTGTGCCATTGGTGATTGTTTTAGAAAGGGGCCATAGTTTTACCTCACGGTTTTGGGAAGGCCTTCAGAAGGTAATGTGGTCACAAGTCAAGTTGAGTATGGTATACCATACTCAAATGGATGGTTATATGGAGTAGGTGAATTATATTTTAGAATACATGATCTGGTCATGTGTGTTGGATTTTTAAGGTTCATGGGATAACCATTTTTAATTGGTTTAGTTTTAATATAAAAATATCCACTAATAATCGATTTGAATAGATCCATTTGTGTATCTTTATGGTTGGTTGTGTTGGTTTCCTTTGTGTTGGGATGGGGTGGGTGAGGCATCATTGTTGGGACTGATCCTTGTGAAAGAAAATTCTAATAAAGTTAAGTTGATATGAAAATGGTTTTTGATGGTGTAGAGTTGTCACAAGTCTTATGCTGATCAGAGGTGACAGCTTTGGATTTTCTGTGGGTGACCAGGTGTTTCTGAAAGTGGAACCCTTGTTGGGTCATCGCCCTTTGGGTAAGCAAGGGAAGATAATTCCAAGGAATGGAATACCTTTTTATATTACCAAGAAGATCAATAAGGTGACATAAATGTAATCCTTTCCTTATCATTTGATTCCAATTCATGACATATTCCATGTCTCTTAACTAAAAAATTAAAACCCAAATCTATCTCATGTGCTGAATTTGGAATAGTTGTAAATGGGATGGATTTGTTAGTTTTTTAGCGGCCAATGAAAATTATATATTCTCAGGAGAAAGTGCTTCTTAGGAAGTCTATTCTGTTGGTCCGAGTTCTTTAGATGTACGGTAATGATGTGCATGAGACTTGGGAGTAGAGGTCTTGGGTTGAAGAGAAATATCCATTTTTTTCTCTGATCATGCTTTGGAGTGACTTTCCAGGGAAAGAAGGTTTTCATGGTGGGGTGAATTATCACATTCATGATTTCATTTTGAAGTATTCCTTTGTTTATTTTTAGTCTTTTGTTTATAACTTGGGTCCCCCATGAGTTTTTGTTGAAAAATGGCGATTTTGGGGTTGAAAGTAGGTGGCACATGGTTGGTGTACAGTTAGGGGAAATTGTACGCCCTTATCAAGGTAAGCATGCAGCCAGGTACCATTTTGGACAGTAGTGACCAAACAGTTAGTTCATGGTTTTTCAAACTATTTGGGATAACTGTGTGGAGTGATCCCTTTAAATTTTTAAAGACTCACAACTTCCACATGGTTTGGAAAACCATGCAAGAAAACTATTCAACTTATCCAGGTCATTAAAAATTGGAAATTTACCATCTTTCCCTCTTCAATTTTAACCTCATTTCCTTCCCTTTATCCCCAATTCTAGATTCTTCACCCTAGGTGCCTCCTCACCTCTTCCTTTATCCCTTGGAAATTCAATTTTAGTGTGTTATCTTCAAGAATATCCAAGTAAGTTCCCTTATCCTTCGATTTATCCCTCTTTCTAGGGTTTCTCTCCCATCTTTTTTGGGTTTCCCTTTTCCAGCGGGGTGTTTGACCTAATGCTGGTCTGATATTCTAATGAGGGGCGCAATAATGATGGTTTTTATTCAATATTTCCTTTATGGGGTCTTTTTTTGGTACATTTTTTGTTTCACAGCAATTTATTGAAGTTTTCAAGTGTGAGGTAGGTTATTCCATGCTTTTACATTATTAGATGATTTTGATATGCTTTATTTCTTGCTTAAATGTGTTCTATGTATTATTTTTGTGGCATGATTTTTTTTGGAAATGATTTGGAATGCATATGTGATTTAATTTTGTTTTTTTTAAAATAAATTGGTTTTATTTCATTTGTGCTTCATTGTGGTGGTTCTTAGAAATATTTTATACCTTGTGAGAAAGGTGTGAAAAATATTTTCAAAGAGATTTAAAGGTGAAAATGCGACTAAACTGGGTTTTTGAAATGAAATGGGTTTTTTTCATGTTAGATTCTTTGTCCTACACATTAAATGAATCTTTTAATTATGAATCATGTTATAAAAATGGTTTTGACATGAATATGATTTTGAAAGGGGATTTTCCCATAGAAAATAGTTGGATCCCATATGTGTTCTTATTGTGGTGGTCCCAAATGATTTCATAAATTTTTCAAGTGGTACAAAAGGTATTTCCAAATGGTTTTGGGTTCATGTAAAAAGTAAAGTGATTTTTTATGGAAATTGATGGGTTCCATGTGAAATTTTTATCATTAGATCAATATGAAAATGTTGAATTGTGAAAATATGTAAGTGGTGATTTCCTTGTGTGCTTGTGATGCTAGGAATGTGTATGTGAAAGTGTTTATTTATATGATCTGTGAAATTTAATTTGATCACAAATGGAATCCTGGGTATTCTAGGTAAGAAAAATAGAACCAATATGCTAGTTGATTCGAAAGTGTCCATGGCCTAGATTCATCTAGCATAATTGATGATTGCAACACTAAATAACTTGTGATATTATTAGATATCACTAGAAATTTGGATGAGATCATATCTAGTGGATCATACATAATAATACTATTGGACCACTATAGCTTTGTATGAGATCCTTTCTAGTGGCTCGTGCATGAGAATGTTGTTGGTAGTTGAGTAGGAGGAATTTGATCACTGAGATATGATGTTCATAGAATACCACTTGTGTTAGTTACCTAGAAGGATTTTCCCATGGTTATATCTTGTGACTTGATGCTTATGAGAGGTGGTACTAGCCGTCAGTATATGGTAGGCCTTGTGTGCATTTTTTATTTCAAGAAATTTTATTTGTTGAAAAGGATTTTCATAAAAAATATTTCTTGAGAAATTTTTACTTAATTTTTTTCTTGGAAATGTTTCAAATATTCTTATGGAAATGGGCATGTATATTTGTATTATAATTTTAAATAATAGAATATTTTATTTTGGGTGGAATCCTACTGGGATTTGGCTCACACCCTACATACACCTTTGGGTGTATGTTGACTTTGTTATATATAACCCAAGTAAAGGAAATATGTTTCATTGTGGTGATGGTAGATCCTATTTCTAGTGTTCCACTTCATGAAGGTGTTGGTGGTTGTGGATTGAGGGAAATGTCCCTCATGTTTCATGGATATTTTTGGGATAGTTTTTTCCCACTCCATTTTAGCACTACTAGTTTTAGTTAAAGTTGTAAAATTTGAATCTTATTGTTCCTCATTTGGTTATGTTTATTTGTTATTGTTATGTTTATTATTGTTGGTTGTTAATGTTTATATAAATTGTTGAAATCATTCCCAAAGCATATTGTTGATACTTATGCACTAGTTTCCAGCCTGTGGGGATCGGTAACACCATTAGATCTATGCCACTAATTGGCCCGTGTGTCGGGTTGTATGAAACTTCAGCTTGGTTCATGAAAGGACATAATATAACTTTTCCTTTTGATGGTTCAAGAAAAACCCATGTTTTTAAAAGTAATAGTCCTATCCTATCACTTAGTCCTTTTCAAGTGTAGATAGAACACAATTTATTCTATAGGATAGATTAAAACCATGTGATTGCCTTTTTATTAAGTGATCATAACTAGAGAGAACCTTTTTAATGGAAGTATATCTGTGAGTGAAATATGAATTATAGAAAATTTTATGGAGAAATAAAACTAACTATAATTTTGGAAGATATCGATAAAGAAGGCCAATGTGGAGAAGTGATTTTCAACCCTTCACAAATTGATGCATAATAAGAAAACTTTGGGAAACTAGTAGTGCTTTAGCAATTCAATAACTATGAATCATAGTTATAAATATATTACTTATTTATATCCACTACATTCCTTGGCTTTTATTTACAATAAATACCATAAAAGCTACCATTCTTCAAAAATATTTTGAATCATATTCATGTGGGTGTTTCCTATTTCTTCAACATAAATTTTAAATCAATGGTTAGAAATAAAAATGGAAACATATTAACATTACCTATATATTGAATATCATGTGAAAATTAAACAATTAATTCATGCACTTTATTCCTGGCACCACTGCATTGAGGACCTTCTATCTCAATAACATGGGAGAATTTTATTTTCAAGCAGTATTATGTAAAGGTATTTACATAGCTCACATAAGGGGAGTATAAATTTTGTAAAGTATGCATAAATGTAGGATATAGAAATTTCATAATGGTATAAATGATTTTACCTGGGTTAAAAAAGGGTAAGAATAAATTCCAAAAGAATTTAAAAAGGTAAACTATATTTTATAAATGTGACATAAAGGTAAACATGAATTAATATAACTTACATAATGGTATTGAATCATGTAAGGGTAACCTACGCAAGGGTAAAGTGTATCTAATGTAAAAGTACCAAATCACATTAGGATAACCTATCTAAGCATACCGACTCATGTAATGGTAACCTGTATAAGGGTAAACATGTTTTATAGAGGTAAAAATGAAATTAAATTGGCTGCATAAAGGTAGATAGCTCACTATGTAAGGATAACTTACATTTTTCAAACACCGTGTAAGGGTAAAATAAACTTTTTTAATGTTAAAATGAACTTTCATGTTCTATATAAGGATAAGAAGAAAAACCTTAATCTTTTTTAAGGGTTGTATAGAATTCAAATAAAGGTAAAGAGTAAAAACCTTATGTTGTGTAAAGGTAAAAAATAAATTACATAGGCTACATTAAGGTGATTCAAATATTATTTAATGGTAAGGAACAAAACATAAAAGCTACATATGGGTAGGAAAAAAATTATGTAAGGGTATGCGATATTTTTTATACTGTAGGTAAAGGTAAAATAAACATTACATATGGGTAAAGAATAGAATATAAAAGTTGTGTAAAGGCAAGATGAAAGTTACATAAGGGTAATAAAGAACTTGCAAAACACACAAAAGGGTAAAAAATAAATAATAAAGGAAACATATGGGTAAAAATATTTAGAAAAATTATTTTTTAAAAAGATTTAGATAAAAGTAATTATAAAAAATAATAAAAATATTAAGAATAAATAATGAATCAATCAATGAATAATTAAATTGAAAAAAATTATTATATATAAAAATAATAATAAACCATGTGAGGAATTTAACAATATAAAAAATTAAACAATTTAACAATAACACATGACACATGTGATCAGGATAAAAATAAATTTATAATATGTAACAAAATAAAAAAATATTTTTATAGAGGATAAAATAATTAAAAAATTAAAGCATTAACACATGTAATAAAAAATTAAAAATAAATACAACATAGTTTTTAATTTTTAATTCATTTAAAAATAATAGGAGTTTAAATTAATAAAAAAATATTATAAACCGTGTTGATACACCAAAACAATTATTATTCTTCGGTCTGTTTTGGATCTAAATGCATGGAAAGAATACCCCCTTACATTTTATTAAGATAAAAATGAAAGTAATACAAGATATAATCCATAAAAAATAACTATCAAATAAAAAAAAGAGATAAATCTTCAAAATGAAAGAATGAATATGAAGAAGCTTACAAGTATGGACAATTTAGAAATGTCTGATAGTTCTGTTCTCTCTATGTTGTGTTGAAGATGACTTTATATAATTATAAATGTTCAACACATCACGATTTATATAGTTTTACACCATAGATTATGGAACAAATAAAAGTCCACACTTCATCACCAGGAAGCTACTTTATCAAGACCCACAAAACTAGTGCACCAGCGATGCATAGAGAGGGTGAAGGGATCAATTTTTTGATCAAAAATCAAGTAAAAACTCTCTTAGAGAAAAAGGGTTTCTCCAGTGGAATGAGAGGAAAACGGGAAGAGGAATGGAGAATGAATCCACAGAATTAGGATGGCATGGGGGAATTTAAATCCCATGATGCAATACATATAGAATAAAAAACCCTACTAAATGAAAGGATTCTATGCAACACCCATCAGATGAACTGAACAACCTGAGTACCAAACACCAAACAAGTGAAAAACCCAAATCAAAGGGGCCACTAAGGTGATAGAAAACCCAGAGAAACCCAACAAGATATCAATGACATGGAAGGGTAAATGAATCATGGAACGATGAAGAAAAAGGGGAGGTTTCATAAGGACCTTACACAATAGACCATGTGGAGGCCTAGAAGCCTAGTGAACAAAGGAGGTCCCAACAAGAAGTAGAGCCATCATATATAATTTAGAGTATAATAAAAATAATTAAAAAATTTTCCATGTAAGTAATTATAAATTATAGAGAAAATTAAACATAAAAATTTCAATATGGAAACCATAATTTACACATCAATAATGTATAATACTATAATAAGTGACATACATTACACAAAAAATAAGGTTTCACGATAATTTTTTGTTGGATTAGGGGTTGTTTACAAAATCTCTATGTGTATGACTATCATCAATATATTTGTCGAAATTTATTTCTATTTACTATTGTTTCCCTTAGACGACCACTAAATAGAGAAAACATAAAACAAAAAACATTTATAAATCATAATTTAACTAAACATTAATCAATTTAAAAACATAAGAATCATCTTATATACAAAAATAAAGGAGATATATATATATATATATATCCACTAATAAAAAAAGACTTTTATCAGTTCTAAAAATGACTTCTATAAGTGTTAAAAAAGAGCTGATGTTTTAAGTGCCTTTAAAATCATGTTTCTTTTATCAATGCTAAATGTCTAATTTAAGGGAAACTACCATGGATTTCTCTTTATTCAGCACCTCCCTTTATCAGTGATAAAAAATCGCCAACAAAGTGGAACCTTTTGTCAGCACTAACTAAAAGTGCTGATAAGGGGTCACCCTTTATCATCACTTTTTTTAGTATCGATAAAGGTCTTACTAATCAACACTTTAATTAGCACTGATAAAACCACACCATAAATAGTTTAATTCATATATACATATTTATATATTTTTAAATATGATTTATATAATAATAATTATATATATATTTATATAATATATAAATATGATTTATATAACTATATTATAAAAAATTATTATCAATCTTATTCTCATAATTATATATATATATATATAAAATCATCAAATTTATAATAATTAATAATATTTTTTAATGATATATTTATATACAAAAATTAAAAAAAATTATATATAAATATAATATATTAATATCTTACTAAAAAATTATATAAATATATAAATGAATATATATTTATTTAAATATCATAATTGAATTTATATATATTTTATATCCATATTAAATAATTTAAAATATTTGTGTATGTGATTGTATGTATGTGTATGTGTATATGTGTGTGTACTTGTGTGTATGCATGTATATGTATGTATGTGTATGTATGTGTATGTATGTGTATATGCATGTGCATGTGTATGTATGTGTATGCATATGTCTATGCATATGTATGTATTTGTATGTATTTAATGACTATATATTTTTTATGTATATGAATATATCTTTATATAACCAGAAAATTCATTTGTTGTTTTAATTTGACATATCTCATTATAGTATATCTGTGTGTATATATATACATACATACACATACACAAAATCATATGAAAATTCATTTGGTTTTTCAAATGTAATTAATGAAATTATATATAGAAACACACACACACACACACAATTTAATACTTTTATATTTTTTTTCAATTTTAAATATTTATTTAGACATTTTTTATTGTTAATTTTTAATATTTTTAATAAGATTTTAATTTATACGATTCATATTTATTTATTTTTATTTTAAAACTTTTTATATTTAAATCTTTATAAAATTATTATTTATTCATTTTAATTAGTAATTTATGGTGAATCCTTGTATTTAAAAGTAATTTTAAATATTTATTCATTTTTATTTTGATATTTATTCATTTTTAATGTTTTTTAAAAGTTATAATTAATATTATTTATTAATTTTATAATATATATATATTTTTTAATTTATTTAATTTTATTAACTAAATTTTATTCATTTTAACATTTATTCATTTTATATTATTTATTCATTTTTAATATTTATCTATTTTTAATACTTCTATATTTTCAATATTTTTTGTAATTTATTAATTTTCAATATTTATTCATTTCTAATGAGCCCATAGCTAAGTGTTACAAGCTCATGCTTGACATCCAAAAGTCTTTGGTTTAAAATTAATAGGAGTGGATTTCTGAGTTGCTGTAGCAGTTACTATAGCAGTAGAACTATTCAACCGAATTGAGCCTACCTGCCATAGATTTGGGAGTTCGGGCCTTAGGTCCACCATTGGCCTTCAAGCCATAAGGCCTTTGAGCCACCATAGAGCAACATGTGATGCATAGTGACTAGCTAATCAATGTAGTGCATCAAGTAGACAATGAAACTTGGCTACACATAACATTGTTGGGTGGGAAACTCGAAAGAGCGATAGGTGTGTTGGAACCTATCAATTGTTCTTTTAACTTCTTGGGATAAAAGGGTGCTCTTCTATGGCATTTCAAAGGTTAGAATAACATGATGGTTCTTTATAGAGGGTGCGACACATCATGTGAATGGCGATTACTAGATAAGAGAAGAAACACATCTTCATAGGTAGCGTGGCTTGGAGACATTCATGCATTTGCTGGGTGGGCAGCTCGAAAGAACGATGAGTGTACTAACACCTACCATTTGTCCCTCTACTGAGATGTTGGTTAAAGAGGGGGTGCTTTTCCATTACTTCACGGTGGGTAAGTGCAATTCAATAGTTGATGGTGGTGGTGGTGGGGGGGGGGACAACAAGAAGACCAAGATAACGATGCGAAGTTTGGATACTCAGCTTGGTTTTTCAGGTCAACTCCTTTAGCTTTCCAGCCACGGCGCCTTCAGACCATAAAATTGTAATGGACCTTCGAGTCACTAGGAATTCAGGTCATATAAGGGTTTCTTGTCAACCGAGTTTATAAGAAGTCTTTCTTTTTGTAATAAAAGGGATATCCACCCCAACTTGTTAGCAAATATATTTATTCATTTGATAAAATTTTATTGTATTTATTCTGATAGTTATTTATACATGTTTAAATATTAATATTAATCAATTTTAATATGAATGTAATTTATATTTTCAATATTTATTCATTTTTATTTTAAAATATTTATATTTAAATCAATATAAAATTATTATCTATTTATTAATAAAGAGTACTATATTATAAATTTCTTATGTTAAATTTAACATTTTAACATTTTTTAATTTTTATTTTAATATTTATTCATTAATAATATTTCATTGAATTATATAATAAAAATTATTAATTATTTTTTTAATATTTTTACTATTTATTCATTTTTATTTATTAAATTTTATTCATTTTAATATTTATTAATTTATTATTATCTATTCATTTTTAATAATTATTCACTTTTAATATTTTTTTTAATTTATTCATTTTAAATATTTATTTGTTTAACATTTATTTATACATTTTTATTTATTAATATTAAATATTTTAAAGATTTATATAATTTATATAATTTATATTTATCCAAAATTATTTAAATATTTTTTATTTAAATCTTTATACACTTATTATCTATTCATTTTTAATTAGAAATTTATTTGAAATATTTTTTATTTAAATTGAATTTTTAGCATTTATTCATTTTCATTTTAATATTTATTCACTTATATTATTTTTAGAATATATATAATTTGTATAATTTATTTATTTTTAAAATTTTTGTGACTTACATAATTAATATTTTTTATTCATTTATCATAATATTAATACATTTATTATAATATAATACATTTATCATAATATCAGCAAATTTATTAATATATTAAATATAAATAATATCGTTTAATGATTTATAATATTTTTTCAATAATTTATTTTTAATATTTTTTATTTATTATTATAAAGCAGTTTTTAATATTCAGTTTTATATAATCAGTAATTTATTAAAACCTGTAGTTTTTCTAATTTTTAGTTTTTAAAATTAGTAGTTTTTATAATTAGTAGTTTTTATAATCAGTATTTTATCAGTAGTTTTTATTATCTTTATATAATTAGTAGTTTTTTTATTTATCAATAATTTATTATAATTTTTAAATTTAATTTTTAATTTTTTCCACTATTATTTATCAGTTTTATATTAAGCGTTGATAAAAGATACATTTACCCATGTTTTTCTATTTTAGCACTGATAAATGTGTATTTTATAAATGTTTTTTACAAGAAGTGATAAAACCATTTCCCCTATTTTAAAATAACTCTAAACAAGTTCACCACTACCTACACTATTCAAGCTCTCATGGAAGCCAAATCCTGTTGTCATGTCCTTCAAATCATTTGGATGAATTGACCCCTTAAATCAAAGATATGTTATTAATAACTCATTTTTAATCGATCCTTAATCATTTTAACTGACCTTTTATTGTTTTCCATTATTTTTTGGTTTGGATTAAATAATTTTGATTAACCTTCCAGTCAAAAAATTCTACAAGTTTTAACTTTCTCTAGCCTTTTCAACCTTACTCCAAACAACCTCATCCACTTAAACTTGATTCAAAATACTTCAAATAACATAAAAAGATAATAAAACTCCTAAAAAACACTTCATTATAAATTTTATGACATTTTTTTTATGTCATAATAGATTGGTTGTTACATATATTTTTTTGTGTTAGTTTTTGTGGGAAGTTTTTTTCAACATGATGAAAGTCTTTTTACATAAATAAAATATAATTTTTTTAAATAAAACTTAAAAAATATTCATAACATCTTTATCCATTTAAATTCACATAAAATCTCTTGAAGCATGTGGTGATATATTTTCCAGTATTTAGTTCCACTAAAAATAAAATCTTCAATGATTTTTAAATTTCCTGAACTTCCTTTAACTCTTGTCCAAACTCAACGACTGATTAAATGTTTCTTAAAATCAATGCACCATAAATCTCTAAACATCTTGACCTTTTATTTCTAGTATGTTCTTTGCTTCTTGTTGTTTATTCCTTTAACACCTCTTTGTTTTTTGTATTGAACCATGTTCATGTGAAGTCATTTGGGCTTCCAAAAGCTTGTGGATACTTATATGAATGTTTTTAGAAACTTACTTCCAAAATAGGTGGTACCACAGTGCAACACTCAAGACCATGCTATAGAGGAGTTAACTTCATAGTGGAGTTAGTGTCTATTCTATAGTGGTACTGTGGTGGGTTGAGGACATGCCATAGAGGGAATATCTATGCCATAGTAACCCTGGACATGAATATTATACTGCATCCTTCACCATAGAGGTCTATATAGGAAGGTATATACTATGGTGTCTTAGACCACACCACAAATCCAAGCTTCATGTTGGTTTCATACAGTTTCATCTATTCAGTTTTTAGGAGTTACAAAATTTAATGATCCATTATGGTTTTGATTTGGGGGGTCTGTTTTGGGTTTTAATTCATGGATTTCATTTCATAATTTATATAGGGTATTCAACGTGAATCAAACTCTATAAATAACAATCTCTCTCTTCAATTGGATTCATACCAAAACTTTGAATGACTTCCGTAGAGACAACTTCATGTCATTATGCTCATGCTACACCATAGAATTTCAAGTGTCAGTGCATTTATACACTATAGTCTCCTCTTTGTGCCATAGGGTTTGTGTTCTAGTTATTTCCATACTGCATCCATTGATCATGCACAATGGTAGTCTCTTAGAGAACCACTACACTATGGGGTTCTACCCTACTCTATGGGGGTTGATTCCTATACATCACCATGCTAAAATACCTTGCTTGCACTATGAATCCTACCATATTCCCAAAGGCTTCACTTATTCCTCCTTGTAAATTCATCATTAGGGTCTTGTGATATTATTATCAAGGTAGGCGGTTTCAAAATTTATTCTTATTATTTGAAACCTTTCATTATTATATATTAAATTAGTTTTCCAATCAATTTACAAAGATTGATTTTGGTTTTTGATAAATTTAATTTGAAATGGAATAGTGTGTGATGAAAAAATCCTCATGAAATTTAATTGTTTATTTTACGAAAAAATGTTCTAGAATTGAAATTATGATTACTGATATGATTTTGATGAAATTTAAAGTCATGATATATTTTATGATATGAAATTTGATGATTCAATGTATTTTCATAAAAACTATTTGATATTGTTTTTTTAAAAAGGCATGCATTTTGATAAGAACCATTTTAAATTATTTTTTAGGAAGGATGACATGAGTTTATGATAAAAACCCATTGAGGTTGGTTTTTTAAATCAAAGGAAAGTTTTTAAAATTGAATTGGGGCCAAATAAAATGATGATTTAAATGATTTTTGAATGAATGGGAGACCCTTTTAAATTGTTTGATTTACATTGAAGCACATGGGAGACTGGTTAGTTGAGTGGGATGAAAACATTCTAGGAATGTATTAGCTTTACCCGATAATTGATTAATGATGATAATTTAATGAAACTGCTTGAATTTAGGGAGATTATTCCTTAGGTATATTCTCCTTTTCATCCTTTTGGATATTCCTTATACACATTGGAAGCCATAATTAACTAAGATGTGTGAGAATCTCTGTATATTCAACCCCTATGTCTCTTAACCACGATGATATGATTGAAATTTATTTTTTATTCCTTATAATATAAATGTTATAATCATTCCATTTTTGATGGAAATTATTATTCATGATCTCTTTTGTTAAATGTTTTATTCACACCTATTTGAAAAAAATGCTTGAATATACCAGATTTGATGGAAAAGCTGTTGAACCTATTTTTTAAAAGTCATTGGAAATGTTTATTTAAGCATGTTTTGATATGAACTATGAAAATGTTTCCATTCCATGTTTTTATTTACATTAAGCATAAATAATTTATCTAATATAGAATTCTTATTAAATTATTGGTGAATCAAAACTAGGCTTGTATCTCACACCCTACCTTTTCCTTTAGGAAGTTTTAGATTTCCTTATAACAAGTAAAATTAATTGGAAGGAGCCATATGAAGGTGGAGTGCATACCTGCCTTGAAGGTCCTTTGGTAGTTGGTAGAACATGTTGAAGTTTTTTATATATCAATCATGCTGGGTTGTATTTCCATATTTTAGACTTGTATCAAGGTGTTATTGACCTTTTTTCTCATATATATAGTTTTTTTATACCAAAAGTTTATTGTTCCACTATCTATTATTTTTATTTGAGTTGCAACTTTGAGACAAAATCATTCCCTATTTACTTTTTTTCAATGACAATGTGCTTGTTTCCATCCCCAAAGGATCAAGAACACTATTAGGGTCATGTTAGGATCATATCGAGCATTTTTTAAGTGGTTTATCTAGGCTGCTTCATGAAAAAAATTGGCTCTAGAGGTTGTTGAGCCTTCTCTTGATGTAGGTATACTATTTGGGATAGGATTTTCAAAACATATGGGGTATGTTATGAGTGAGTTCCTAGACATCCCTCATCATAAAAAGCCTTAATTTATCATGGGTTGTTGGGGAAGTTTTTTTTGAGGAAGATTGATTTTTTTGATTCTATAATTTTCATAGAATTTGATCTAAGTTTTTCATAACCTTGTGGATTAATATTTATATAGTTTATGACCTTGTTTATTTTGACTGATGATTTACCTGATGTTGTGTAGTATCATGACCTCAATAAGATGTATAAATAGACCTTGTGAGGGATTTATTGATGAACCATGGAAAGTGAACCATCCAGTTGATTAGAACCTTGTAGGTGTTTTTTTGTGAATATCACCTATTCTTGATTAGGTTGTAGAATTTGTACCCTATAGGGGTGATAATAGTGATCATGCTTGGAAATTTATTCATCGGAAACCTCCATCCTTCTAGTGTACCAATAATCATCTAGAGGTGGAGGATTGGTTGAATAAAATTGAGTAACTCATTGATTTCTTAGAGACACATGATTCTATTAAGGTGAAATATACATCTTTCACACTTTAAGGGCCTAGAATAATGTGGTAGGACTCAATGGTTGAGACAAGGAAGAATGTGGTCTTAGAGTAGAAAAACTTAAAATATCTTTTCAATGAGAAATTTTATCTAGAGATGATGGTGTTGGATAAATTGATGGAGTTCTATTAAACTCATGCATAGTAGTTGAACTAGGAATTAGTATTCCAAATCACTTTTTCTAGCTTGTTCACTTTTTACCTGAGGTGGTATCAAATGAGAATATTAAATACCAAATATTTGAGATGGTTCACCAACTAGATATTAGTTATTAAGTTTTTCTATTGAAAATCACCTTTTATGATACTATTATTGATGGAGCTTTGTTTATGGAGCCTGAATTGGCTAGTAAGTTAGGGCTAATGGGATTTTCTCTAACTCCTAGTGGTAGTTTCAGTGGTACCTCTAAATGGAAGAGAAATATGGATTGGTATTATGGTAAAAACCTTGGTGGTGGATCACAGTAGAATACCTCTGCTAAACCATCTGTAGTATTTAGTAAAGTACCTTTCATCTACTACCAGTGTGATAAGGTGGGGTACACACAGCATGCTTGCTCATAGGAACAAAACAATTGCAACTCTTATCAATGATCATGATATTTGTATATGTTTTTTTGATGTTTTTACCATTATGTGTAGCTATCACACCCCAGTTTTTATTTTCCTATTTTATTTTGGTTTATATTATTATCTTCATATTTTATCTTGAGTTTCAGGTGTTTTGGATCAAAATTTTGAGTTTCAGGATACTTTTATTATGTTTCATGATTTAGGTACACTGTTAAGGGGAAACTGTGCGACCTCCTGTGGTTGAGTCTCTTTATAGATCATTTTGAACTTACATGGTTAGAGTTTCATGGGTAGCACATGGTTATGTAAAAACTGCGTAGATCCTAGGATAAACTGTGTAGGTCTTGGGTGTCCTTGGGTGAGGGTTCATGACTTAGGCATGGTTATCCCAACCCGTGTGGAAGGCATGCACTTGGCTCTAGAGTTTTTGACAAAACCAAGTTGCACGGTTGGTACACGGTTTCCAAAAACATGTGGAAAAACTGGATGAGTTCCTAGTAAGGGGTGCATGGTTGGCATATGGTTTCCCAAACCATGCTACCAAACTGTGTGTGGTGACCAAGGAATTTTTGTGTTTTTATTGTTTTTAGGGGATTTATGAGTTTTTATAGGTTTTAATGTTTTAAGGTGTTTTTAGGGTTTGTAGGGTATTTTTTTTTAGGTTTTTAGGGTTTTTAGATTTTTTTTAGGAATTTAGAGGCTTTAACTTTCTTTAGGATATAATGGTTTTCTTAGGTGTTTTTAAGGTTTTTAGCGTTTTGTTTATGTTGTTAGTGAATATTTGGGTTTTTTAGTATTTTAATGGGTTTTTAGTGATTTTAAGGATATTGATGGTTTTTAGGATTTTTAGGGTTTTATGTTTTTTATGTTTTTTAGGGTTTTAAGTGGTTTTAGTTTTTTCTTATTTTCTTAAGGTTGTAAAGGGTTTTATTTTTTTTTATTTTTTTGTGGAATGTTTTATATATTTTTACAATATTTTTGATTTTTTTTTGTTTTTAGAGTTTTTGAGGGTTTTTAAGATTTTTAGGGTGTTATGGGGTTTTAATGATTTATTCAATTTTAGGGATATTAAGTTATTTTAGAATGTTTTTAACATTTTTTGTGGTTTAAATGGGTTTTATTAATTTTTAGGGGTTTTAAGGTTGTAATCATTTTTAGGGTTTTTAGGGGGGTTAATATTTTTTGGTTATTATGGATTTTATAGGGTGTTTTAGGGGTTTTAAAGGATTTTATGTTTTTAGTGATTTTTAGGTTTTTATTGGAACTTATGGTTTTCCGTTTTTTTTATTTTGAGGGGTTTTATGGTTCTTTAGATATTTTAATGGTTTTATGTGTTTTTTTCTTTTTAAGTTAGTCTTAGGTATTTTAAGTTTTTTAAGATTTATTATGTTTGTAGATATTTTTTGGGATTTTTTATAATTTTTATGGATTTATTTTGTTTTAGATATTTTGAGAAATTTTAGGGTTTTTCATTATTTTTATTCTTTTTTGGGTTTTAGGGTTTTTTTTGAGTTTTCAGGGTTTTGATGTATTTCGAGTTTTTAATGTTTTTTTAGGAATAAAAGTTTTAAAGAGTTTTAAGTGGGGTTTTATGGGATAAAATGGGTTTTAGGGTTTTTAATGTTTTTTTATATCTTACAGTATTTTTATGGTTTTTAACATTTCTAGGTTTTTAGGGGTTATAAGTGTTTTTTGGTTTTAAGTTCTTATTATGGTTTTGCAAGGTTTTTAGGGATTGCTATTGATTTTTAGGAATTTTTCATTTTTTGGATTGGGGGGGGGGGGGTAGGTTTTTCTACGGTTTTTTATTATTTCCTTGGGTTTTAGGGTTATTTTTGAGTTTTTATACATTTTAATATTTTTAGAGTTTTTAATATTTTTAGAGTTTTTAATATTTTTAGGGGGTTCAAGGGTTTTTTTATTTTTTAGTAGGTTTTATGAATTTTTATGTTTTTATTGATTATGGGGTTTTTATGGTTTTAAGGGGGTTTAGTGTGTTTTTATGGGTTTTAGGGGTTTTATAGTGTTATTTGGTTTTTTGGGGTTTTAATTATTTTTAGGTTTGTATGGTTTATATGGGTTTTTAGTGTTTTTATGGGTTATTATGTTTTTAGAGATTTTAAGGGCTTTCTTAGTTTTTTGTTATTTATGGATTTTTGAAATTTTTGAGGAGTTTTAGGGGGTTTTAAGACCTTAAGGGACTTTATTGTTATTTAGCAGATTAGGGTTTTTTGTGTTTTTTAAGGTGTTTACGTTTTTCATATTTTCTTAATGATTTTAGTTTTTAAAGGGTTTTTAGATTTTTTAGTGTTTTTATGGGGTTTTAGGTGTTTTAAGGATTTTTATTGGTTTTAGGGGATTTTTGGGTTTTAGGATCATTTTAGGATTTTTAGGTGTTTTAGAGGTTTTTACATTTTTAGGGGTTTTAAATATTTTCTATTTTTTTAAGGTTTTCTAATGTTTTCAAGGATTTTTGGTTTTAATTTTTTTTTAGGAATTTTTAATGTTTTTTTGGAATTTTAGAGTTTCTAGGGTTATTGGGGATTTTGAGGGGTTTTAGGGTTTTTTATGGTTTTTAACATTTTTAGGTTCTCATGGGTTTTAAGTGTTATTATTTTTTTAGGGTTGTCTTATGAATTTTCTAAGTATTTAGTGTTTTTATATTTTAAGGGATTTTAGTGGGTTTTTTTTAGAATTTTAGTGTCTTTTAGGGTTTTTAGGGATTTTGATGGTGTTTTAGTTCTTTAGGGATTTAAGGGGTTTTATGGGTTTCTTTGGTTTTTAAGGTTTTTTAGTTTTTAAGGTTTTAAGGGTTTTTAGAATTTTTAACAATTTTAGGGGTTTAAAATATATTTGGAGTTTTTTTGGCTTTAAGCATTTTTATGATTTTCTGTGGGTTTTAGGTGTTTTTATGGGTCTTACGGGTTTTAAAGTTTTCAGAGTTTATTTCATTTCTTAGGGTTTTAAGGGTTTTTAGTGTTTTTAGTATTTTGGGTTTTCTTAGAGGTTTTTGGGGTTTTTATGTTTCTTATGTTTTAAGGTATTTTTAGTTCTTTTTTAATATTTTTTTTGGATTTCTAGGGATTTTCAGGGTTTTAAGGGATTTTTAGGGGTTTTAGTGTTTCTATAGTTTTTATGGTTATTTAGATTTTTATGGGGTTTTGAGTTTTTTTTGGGTTTTAGATAGGTTTTAGTGTTTTTTATAGTTTTTAAGGTTTGAAGGGTCTTTAGATTTTTTTGGGTTTTAATTGGTATTTATTGTTTTTTAGGTTTTAGTGGTTTTTTTGGTTTGTATGGTTTTTAAATGATTTATGGTTTTTTTGGGTTCTACAGCCTTAAACAAGTTTTATGTTTCTTAGGAATTTCATTTTTTTTGGTTTCTAAGGTTTTCTTATGGGGTTTTGGGCATTTTTTTCTTCATTTTTTGGATTATTGGGATTTTTTTTAAGAATTTTATCTTTTTTGGGTTTTTTGGTTTTTAAGGTGTTTTAGGAGTTTTAAGGTTTTTAGGGTTTTAGTGTTTTCTAGGTTTTTAGGGGTTTTTATGGTTTTTAATTTTTAATGGTTTTCCTAGGGAGTTTATGGTTTTTAGTGAATTTTATGGCTTTTAGGGTTTTTTTTTATGTTTTCATGGATTTTTATTATTTTTCTATGTTTTTCAGGTTATTAAGTGTTTTTATAGATTTTTAACATTTGTTTTGGTTTATAAGGTTTTTAGAGTTTTTAGTGGGTGTTTAGGGAAATGAAGGCTCGGGGCCAAACTATTCCTGACTCCCCCCAAAATTTATTAGAAAAAAGACAGGAAGACACTGTAGACAAGGGAGGGGAGGGGTTAAACGAACCACACCCAAAACCCCTTACAACCCACGCCAAAAAAAAAAATCAAAAAATAAAATAAAAACCAAACAAGAACACCTAGGTCCAAGTAGTAACCATCACCATCATCCAGCCGTATCCAGCATCCAACAGCTCACTACCAAGAAATGACCAGCTTTCAACCTCACATATACCAGCATCCAGCACCTTCTCACCAAAATGAGCCACCATCAATAGCACATAACCATCAGCACCAAAATCACACAAGAGCCAGCAACTAGAGTTCACTTCCATACAAAAACCATCATCCATTCTCACAAGATCCAACATCCAGCACCTCCACACCAAGAAGGTCCAATACAAGAAGCAAAGAGCCAATAACACCAAATTTAAACCTACAAACATCATGACATTCCAGCAAAATAGCAGCCAACCATCATACCAAAGCAAACCAACAACCAGCAGCTTTCCACCTTCCCCATAGCTCAGCCAAAAAAATCGCACCTAGCAGCAGCCAATGGTAAAACCAACCACATCCAAAACAGAACAAATTGAACAATCCTTCCAGCATTCGAGATAGCTTATCCTAGAAGCATCCACCATGCCGCATGTAGAAGTACAACCAATAGCCCAACAGCCAACAGCACAGGGCCACCAACACCCAAGATTAGAAACAACAGCTTCATCACAACCTGACTCACCAGCAAGCAGCAACCAGCACCATATTTTCCAAAAATCACCAAAAAATTCATGCCTTGTAAACAAGAAGCATCACACAAAAATCATCTCACCTCGGCACACATCAAATTCAAGAACCAACACCATAATTGGTTCGCATCCAGACCAGCCACAATCACAAAGCTACGAAAACTGTAATGCAAAAACATTGAACTAGAAAATCCAGCAAAGAATCCATTTACCACCAGACGAACCGGATCACAATAAGACCAGAGTTGGCTGGAAACAGTGGGAGGGGACCACAGATCCGAAGAACCAACTCGAGAAAATATCCAAACCAAAACACATACCTGCATCCCAGACACCACTGGTAGTCCAGATCTAAAAAACCAAGCCAACGCGGCCAGAAACCAACCAGATCTGAACCATGCCTCCAAGGAAAGAAACGCTCTGAGAAAACTAGATCTGGGCATCTCTACCAATGATCCGCAACACCAAAGACCAAAGCCGGACCATTTCTCTAAGAAACTTTAAATCCGTGCACCGAAGAGGCTGAATCTGACCCGATCCTCAATGGTTTACTAGGTGTTTAGGGTTTTATGGGTTTTCTTAGTTTTTAGGGCAATTAAGGGTTTCAAGAGGTTTTTAACTTTTTTTTGTGGTTTAAAGGGTTTTTAGATTTTTAATGGCTGTTTAGGGTTTTTATAATATTTTGGTTTTGAGGGTTTTCCAGTGATTTTACATTTTTAATGTTTTCTTAGGTTTTTTAGGTTTTTTTTTATTTTTGGGTTTTATGGGTTTTTTTGAGTTTCTATGGATTTTAGGTTTTTTGGAGTTTTGAAAGTGTTTATAGCGGATATTTAGGGGTTTTATGGTTTTTTGGATTTTTATGGTTTTTACATGTTTTTATGCTATCTAGGTTTTTTATGGTTTTCGTGTTATTAGGTTTTTTAGTGTTTTGAGATTTTTAGTGGTTTTGTGTTTTTTGGTTTTTAAGGTTTTATTAGGGGGTTTCAGGGTTTGTGAGTTTTTTTATATTTTTAGGGATTATAGGGTATTTTTACGATTTTCATAGTTTTAGGGTTTGTTGGTATTTTGACAGTTTCTATGGTTTTATGGTTTTTATTGTTTATTTATATTAATAGGTTTTTTTGACTTCTTAGGGTTTTTATGTTTTTTTAGTTTTTAACATTTTAGGGGATTAATGGTTTTTAGAGTTGCAGATGGGTTTTTAGGATTTTTATGGCTTTTATGGGTTTTATAATTTTAGGTGTATTTATTGGTTTTAGGGGGTTTTAGTGTTTTTATGGTCTATTTAGGGTTTTTTAGGTTTTTAGAATTTTTAATGTTTTTAGGGGTTTTAAATGTTTATAGATTTTAGGGTTTTCTTTGGGGTTTTTAGGGTTTTTTTATGTTTTTAGGGATTTTTAAGGCTTCTTGATGATTTTTATGGGTTTTAGAATTTTGATGTTTTTTATTTTTTTAGATTTTTTTGGATATAAAGTGTTTTTATATTTTTAAGGTTTTCTTAAGGTTTTTAGGGTTTTTTCCATCTTAATGAATTTGATGTCTTTTTAAGGAATTTTTCAAGATTTTAGTGTTTTTTACATTTTTATGTATTTTTAGTGTTTTCTAGGATTTTTATGGGTTTCTTTGGTTTCAGATATTTTGGGGATTTTTAGGGGTTTGGGGTTTTAGGGTTTTTGAGTTTTTTAGGTTTTAATGGTTTTCTTAGTGTTTTTCAGGGTTTTAGGGTTTTTATGTTATTTGGGATTCATTGTGATTTTATGATATGGTGGGCGGGGGGGGGGGGGGGTAGCGATTTTGACTATTATTAGGTTTTTAATGGTTTTATAAATTTTTTAACATTCTTAGTGGTTTAAATTATTTTAGTGTTTTTATTGGTTTTTAGGGATTTTTATGGGGTTTTATAGGTTTTATGGTTTCTAGGTGGGTTTTAGGGTTTTTAGGGTCTTTTTTAGTTATTTATAATTTTTAAGGTATTAAGAGGTTTTATGTGTCTTTAGGGTGTAAAGATTTTCTTAGGGGTTTTCAAGGTTTTTAGGGTTTTGTTTACATTGTTAGTAAATATTTGGGTTTTTTAGTATTTTAATGGGTTTTTAGGGATTTTAGTGATTTTGGGGGTTTTTAGTATTTTTAGTATTTTATGTTTTTTAAGTTTTTAGGGGTTTTATGTTTATTAGGTTTTTCTTATTTTCTTAAGGTTTTCAAGGTTTTGATTTTTTTTATTTTTTGGGGGGATTTTAGATATTTTTTTAAGTTTTTTACAAATTTTTAGCGATTTTGAGTTTTTTAATGATTTTTAGGGGGTTTTGGGGTTTTAGGGATTTATTAAGTTTTTAGGGTTTTTACGTCTTTAAGAGTTTTTAACATTTTTTTGGTTTAAAGCAGTTTTAGTGATTTTTAGTGTTTTTAAGGTTGTTAGTATTTTTTTTGGATTTTTAGGGGTTTTAATATCCTTTTGGTTATTATGGATTTCATAGGGTGTTTTCAGAGTTTTATGGGTTTTTATGTTTTTAGGGATTTTCAGGGCTTTCTTGGATATTATGATTTTTAATTTATTTTGGATTTTGAAGGGTTTTAATATTCTTTATACTTTTTACGGGTTTTATGTGTTTTTAGGTTTTTAAGGTTTTCTTATAGATTTTTGGGTTTTTAGGATTTATTTGGTTTTTAGATAATTTTTTGGGTTTTTTGGGTTTTTTATATTTTTTTTCATTTCTTTGGTTTTAGGGATTTTGAGTGATTTTAGGGGTTTTCATTGTTTTTATTATTTTTTTGGGTTTTAAGTGTTTTTTGAGTTTTTAGGGTTTTTATGTTTTTTGAGTTTTTAATGTTTTTTGTGGTCTAAAGTTTTTGAAGAGTTTTAACTGGGGTTTTAGGGGTTATAATGGTTTTTGGGAGATTGAATGTTTTTTCGAGTTTTGGGTTCTTTTATGGTTTTTAACATTTTTAGGTTTTTAGGGGTTTTAAGAGTTTTGTGGTTTTTGAGGTTTTGTTAGGGTTTTAGGGTTTTTAGGTATATTTATTGTTTTTTAGAAATTTTATGTTTTTTAGGGGGTTTTTTGGATTGCGGGGGGGGGGGGGGGGGGGTCTAGGGTTTTTATTATTTCTTGAGGTTTTGGGGTTATTTTTGAGTTTTTATGGGTTTTATGGTTTTTAAGGTTTTATAATTTTTAGGGGTTCAAGGTTTTTTTAGTGGTTTTTATGGTTTTTTATTATTTTTATTATTTTTGAGGTTTTATGTGTTTGAGGGTGTTTAGTGTCTTTTTATGGATTTTATGGGTTTAACGTGTTTTTTGGTTTTTTGGGGTTTTAATTATTTTTAGGTTTGTATTGTTTCTATGGGTTTTCATGGTTTCTACGGTTTTTTTATTTTTATGGATTTTAAGGGATTTGTTATGATGTTTCTGGTATTTACGGATTTTAGATATTTCGAGGGGTTTTATGGGTTTTTAGGGTTTTAAGGGACTTTTTTTTGTTATTTTGGGATTTAGAGGTTTTTTTAGGGTTCTTATAGTTTACATATTTTCTTAATGTTTTTAGTGTTCTAATTTTTTTGGATATTTTAGTGGTTTTTGGGGGTTTTAAGGGTTTTATGGTTTTTATGGGTTTTTTTGGTCTTAGGGGATTCTAGGGTTTTAGGGATTTTTAGGAATTGTTAGGGTTTTAAAGGTTTTTATATTTTTATGAGTTTTATCTATTTTCTAGGTTTTTAATATTTTCTAATATTTTCATGGGTTTTTTTATTTTTTAGGTATTTTTAATGAATTTTTGGGAATTTTACAGTTTCTAAGGTTATTAGGGATTTTGAGGGGTTTTAGGGGTTTTATGGTTTGTAACATTTTTAGGTTATCATGGGTTTTATGTGTTTTTAGTTTTTAGGGTTTTCTTATGGATTTGAAGGTATTTCAGGTTTTTACATTATAATGGATTTTTAGGAATTTTTATGGACTTTTATAGCTTTTAGGGTTTTTAAAGATTTTGAGGGTTTTTTAGTTTTTTAAGGATTTTAGGGGTTTTATGGGTTTTTTTGGTTTTAAAGGTTTTTTAGTCTTTAAGGTTTAAAGGTTTTTTAGATTTTTTTAATAATTTTAAGGGTTTAAAGGATATTTAGAGTTTTTGTGGTGTTAAGGGTATTTATGATTTTTTGAGGGTTTTAGTTGTTTTTATGAGTATTATGGTTTTTACGGTTTTCAAGGTTTTTATAATTTCTTAGATTTTTTGGGATTTTTAGTATTTTTAGTTTTTAGGGTTTTCTTAGAGGTTTTTAGGGTTTTTATATTTCTTATGTTTTAAGGTATTTTTAGTTATTTTTTAATATTTTTATTGTTTTTAGGGTGATTATGTATTTTTAGGGTTTTTAGGGATTCATAGGGTTTTAGTGTTTTTATGGTTTTTATTGTTATTTATATTTTTAGTGGTGTTTGAGTTTTTTGGGATTTATAGGGTTTTTAGTGTTTTTATCATTTTTAATGTTTCAAGGGTCTTTAGAGTTTTTATGGATTCATGGGTATTTATGGTTTTTTAGGTGTTTTGGGTTTTTTTTTGTTTTTAGGATTTGTAGAGGATTTACAGTCTTTTAGGGTTTTAAAGTCATTGGCGTGTTTTATTTTTCTTTTGAATTTAAAGTTTTTTTGGTTTCTATGAATTTCTAAATGTTTTTTTAGTTTTTTTTGGCATTTTTTGGATTTTCTATATTTTTTTAGGAATTTTATGTTTTTAGGGTTTTTTGGGTTTAAGGGGTTTTAGGTGTTTTAGGGTTTTAGTGTTTTTTAGGTTTTTAGGGGTTTTATGTGTTTTTAGTATTTTATAGGTTTCTTAGGAAGTTAGTGGTTTTTAGTGATTTTGATGGCTTTTACAAGTTTTATGTTTTCTTGGGGTTTTAGGGATTTTGTATGTTTTTAGTGTTATTTAGGGTTTTTAGAGATTTTTTATCATTTTTTGGTCTAAAAGTTTTTTAGAGTTTTTAGTGGGTGTTTAGTATTTTTATGGATTTTTGGGGTTTTCTATGTTTTTAGGGTTATTAAGGTTTTTAGGGGGTGTTTAGGGTTTTTATGTTTTTTAGGGATTTTCTGCGTTTTTAGGGCTATTAAGGGTTTTTAGTGATTTTTTAAATTTTATTATTATTTAAAGGGGTTTTAGTGTTTTTAGTGGGTGTTTAGTTTTTTTTAATTTTTGGGTTTTTGAGGGTTTTCTAGTGCTTTTAGGTTTTTAAGGTTTCCTTAGGATTTTTAGGTGTTTAATCATTTTTTTGGGATTTTAGTGATTTTTTAGGATTTTTTGGGTTTTAGTGATTTTAAAGGTTTTTAGGGATTCAAAGGGGTTTTAGTGTATGTATGTTTTTTTGGGTTTTACGGTGTCTTTTTGAGTTTCGATGGATTTTAGGTTTTCAAATTTTTTTTAAAAAAAATTGTGTTTAAAGTGTTTTTAGAGTTTTTAATGGGGTTTTAAGGGTTTATGGTTTTTTGATTTTATTATTTTTACGTGTTTTTTATGTTATCTAGTATTTTAATGTTTTTTCATGTAATTAGATTTTTTAGTGTTTTTAGTTTTATATGGGTTTTTTGTATTTTTAGGATTTTAATATTTTCTTTGGGGGTTTCAGGTTTTGAGGTTTTTTTATGTTTTTAGGGATTATAGGGGTTTCTACGATTTATATAGTTTTTAGGATTTTTTGGTATTTTGAGGGTTTTTAGGGTTTTATGATTTTTATTGTTTATTTATATTTTTATTGTTTTTTAATTTCTTAGGGTTTTAATGTTTTTTATAGTTTTTTAAAATTTTTATAGGCTTAATGATTTTTATAGTTTCAAATGTGTCTTTAGGATTTTTATGGGTTTTATGATATTTATGTTTATTTATGGGTTTTAGGGGGTTTTAGTGTTTTTATGATCTATTTAGGGGTTTTTGAGTTTTGGTAAATTTTATGGTTTTTAGGGGTTTTAAATGTTCATAGGTTTTTAGGGTTTTCTTATGGGGTTTTAGGGTTTTTACGTTTTTAGGTATTTTTAAGGCATCTTGAAGATTTTTATGGGTTTTAGGATTTTATGGTTTTTGATTTTTTAGGTTTTTAGGTGGTTTAAGTGTTTCTAGTTTTTGAGGTTTTCTTAGGGTTTTCAGGGTTTTTAAGTTTTTCTCATTTTACGGAATTTGATGTCTTTTTATAGTATTTTATGGTTTTTATTGTATTATATATTTTGAGTGTTTTTTTTGTTTTTTGGCGACATTAAGGTTTTATGCGATTTAGGGTTTTTAGGTTTTATATTTTTTATGTTTTTAGGGGTTTATTAGTTTTTAGGTTTTAATTTTTTCTTATATTTCTTAGGATTTTAGTGTTTTTTACATTTTAAGGTATTTATAGTTTTTTATGATTTTTATTGGTTTTTAAGGGTTTCAGGGATTTTGGGAATTTTTAGGGGTTTGGGGATTTTTCGGGTTTAAGTGTTTTTTCATTTTTATGTGTTTTAAGTTTTTTAGGGTATAATCGTTTTCTTAGTGTTTTTTAGGGTTTTCATGTTATTTGGGATTCTTATGGTTTTTATGATTTGGTGGTGGGGGGGGGGGGGGTTAGGGATTTTGACTATTGTTAGGTTTTTTATGGCTTTATAGATTTTTTAACATACTTATTGGTTTAAATGATTTTAGTGTTTTTATCTGTTTTTTGGGGTTTTATGGGTTTTTAGATGTTTTAAGGTTTTTAGGGGGGTTTTAGGGTTTATAGGGTCTTTTTTTAGTTTTTAGGGTTTTTTTTATTTTTTTTGTTATTTAGAGGTTTTAAGTGTATTTAGGTTATAATGGGTTTCTTAGGAGGTTTCACGGTTTTTAGGGTTTTATTTACTTTTTTAGTGAATTTTTGGGTTTTTTAGTATTTTAATGGGTTTTTATGGATTTTAGGGATTTCGAGGGTTTTTAGGATTTTTAGGGTTTTAAGTATGTTATGTTATTAGGATTTTAAGTGTTTTTATATTTTTCTTATTTTCTTAGGGTTTTCAAGGTTTTCAGTTTTTTATTTTTTCAGGGAATTTTAGATATGTTTTTATGGTTTTTATGAATTTTTTTAGCTGTTTTGAGGGTTTTAATGATTTTTAGGGGGTTTTAGGTTTTTAGTGATTTATTATGTTTTTTGGAGTTTTAAGGTCTTTTAGAGTTTTTATCATTTTTTGTGGTTTAAATGGGGTTTTTATGATTTTTAGGGTTCTTAAGGTTGTTATATTTTTTTAGGGTTTTTATAGGTTTTAATATTTTTTGGTTATTATAGATTTCATAGGGAGTTTTAGGGGTTTTAGGGTTTTTTATATTTTTATGGATTTTCATGTCATTTTTGGGATCTTGTGGTTTTCAGTTTTTTTTTTGGATTTTGAAGGGTTTAAGGTTCTTTATACTTTTTTCAAATTTTATGTGTTTTTAGGTTTTTAAGTTTTTTCGTATGGATTTCAGGTTTTTCAGGTTTTTTTAGGTTTTTAGAGATTTTTTAGGGATTTTTTAGGATTTTTATGGCTTTCTTTGGTTTTCGGGATTTTGAGTGATTTTATGGGTTTTTAGTGTTTTAATTATTTTTTTGGGTTTTATGGTTTTTTTAGTTTTTAGGGTTTTGATGTTTTTCGAGTTTTAATTTTTTTTGTGGTATAAAGGTCTTGTAAGGTTTTAAGTGGTTTTTTTGGGGTTATAATGGTTTTTAGGATTTTTAAGGATTTTTTTGGGTTTTAGGGTATTTTTTTGCCTTTTAAATTTTTTTAGGTTTGTAGGGGGTTTAAGTGTTTTTCTATTTTATTATGGGTTTTTAGGGTTTTTAGGGATTTTTATTGATTTTTTGGAATTTTAGGTTTTTTGGTGGTTTTTTGGATTGTGGGGATCGAGGTATGGTTTTCTTGGGTTTTTATTATTTCTTGTGGTATTAGGGTTATTTTTACGTTTTTATGGGTTTAAAGGTTTTTAGAGTTTTTAACCTTTTTAGGTGGATTAAGGGTTTTTTTGTATTTTTAGTGGTTTTAAGGGTTTTTATGTTTTATTACTATTATTGGGGTCTTTATGGGTTTATGTGGGTTTTGTTTTTTATGGGTTCTAGGGAATTTAGTGTGTTTTTTGGGTTTTTTGGGTTTTAATTATTTTTAGGATTTTACGGTTTATATGGTTCTTCATGGTTTTTATGGGTTTTTATATTTTTAGGGATTTTAAGAGATTTGTTAGTATTTTTCTATTATTTATTGATTTTAGGTATTTTGAGGGGTTTTAGGGGTTTTTAGGGCTTTAAAAAATTTTATTGTTATATGGGGGTTTATGGTTTTTTGTGTTTTTAGGGTTATTGCGGGTTTTATATTTTCTTAATGTTTTTTATTTTTTAAATGGTTTTAGAGTATTTTTTGGTTTTTATGGGGTTTTATGAGTTGTAGGTATTTTATGGGTTTTTATTGGTTTTAGGGGATTTTAGGGTCTTTTATGATTTTTAGTGGTTTTAGAGGTTTTTACAATTTTTATGGGTTTTAATAAGTTTCTATAATTTTAAGGTTTTATAAGGTTTTGAGAGGTTTTCGGTTTTATTTTGTTTTTAGGTATTTTTAATTATTTTTTGAGAAATTTACAATTTCTTGGGTTATTAGGCATTTTGAGGGGTTTTAGGGGGGTCTATCATTTTTAACATTTTTTGGTTCTCATTGGTTTCAAGTGTTTTTAGTTTTTTAGGGTTTTCTTATGCATCTTCTAGGTATATAGGGTTTTTAAAATTTTAAGGAAATTTTAGTTATTTTTATGCGCTTTTAATATTTTTAGGGATTTTTAGGGTTTTGTGTTTTTTAGGTATTTTAGGGGTTTTTTGGTTTTTTTTATTTTTTTTATTTTTTAAGGTTTTAAGATTTTTTAGAGTATTTAAAAATTATAGTGGTTTAAAGGATATTTAGAGTTTAAATGGATTTAATGGTGTTTACATTTTTTTGAGGGTTTTAGGGAATTTATGTGTATTTAATGTTTTTTAGGTTTTTAGGGTTTTTTTTCAGTTTTATGGTTTTTATAGGATTTATGGTCTTTTTAGGGGTTTAGGCTCTTTAGTGTGGTTTATATTTATTAGGAATTTTAATTTTTTTAGGGTTTCTATGGTTTTCTTTAGATTTTTTTAGTTTTTTACTTTTTTTGGGATTTTCAAGATATTTATTTGGAATTTTATGTTTTATGGGTTTTTGTTTACTAAGGGGTTTTATGTGTTTTATGGTTTTTCAGGATTTAGTGTTTTTTAGGTTTTGAGAGGTTTTATGTATTTTTAGTTTTTTTAGGTTTTTCTTAATGAGTTTAAGAGTTTTTTGGGTTTTTTATGTTTCTACGGAATTTTATGGTAGTGTTGGGATTTTTTCTTTTTAGGGTTTTAGGGCAAGGAAGATGCGAGGGTCAAGCTATTCCCGTCCCCCCCAAATTTATTAAAGAGAAAAAAAGGAGACACAATAGAAAAGGGAGGGGAGGGGTCAAACGACCCCCAAAAAATTATGATTTTTTGAGTTTTTAGGGATTTAAAGGTTTTTAGAGATTTTTATAGTTTTTAGGTGTTTAAAGGGTTTTTATAATTTTTTGTGGTTTTTATGGTTTTATGGGATTTTTTTTTGTTTTTAGGTTTTTTACATGTTTTTATGGAGTGTTTGTGGTTTTTGGGTTTTTTGGGTCTTTTAGTGTTCTTTATAGTTTTATCATTTTTTCATGTTTTAGGGGTTCTAGTGTTTTTAGGTTTTTAAAGAATTATTATTTTTTAGGTTTTTTACATATTTAGGGATTTTATGGGTTTTTATGGGATTTTATGGTTTTTAGGGATTTTTATGGTTTCAAATGTTCTTAGGGTATTTTAAGGTTTTAAGGGTTTTTTTCGCGTTTTTTTGTATTATGGGGTTTTTAGGGGTTTTGAAGGATTTTGAGCATTTTTAGGGATTTTGATCATTTTTAGGGTTTTTATAGATTTTTGGGATTTTTATGTTTTTTTAATTTTTAGGGGTTTTAGGGATTTTGAGAATTTTTAGGGTTTTTATGGTTTTTTGGGTTTTTAGGTTTTTTTTTGATTTTTTTTAGGTTTTAAGGATATTATAGTTTTTAAAGTATTTAAAGGTTTAAAAGGTTTCTATGTTATTTTTAGGGTTTCTATAATTTATTATGATTTTAGGGGTTTAAGTGTTGCTAGGTTTTAAGGATTTCTTAGGGTTTTTGAGTTTTTATGGGTTTTTACATTTTTATGGATTGTAATGATTTTTTAGTTTTTTGTGGTTATTAGGGTTTTTTTGGTTTTATGGTATTTTATAGTTTTTATCATTTTAGGGTTTTGGGGGTTTTAGGTGTTTTTATGTTTTTAAGGATTTACTAGGGTTTTAGGGATTTTAGTATTTTTAAAGACTTTTAGGGTTTTAAGGGTTTTATGGGTCTTATTATTTTTTATGTTTTTTAAGAATTTTAATTGTTTTTGTATTTTGAGGTTTTCTTAGGGGTTTTTAGAGGTTTAAGGGATTTTTTATTTTTAGGTATTTTTTTCCATTTGAATGTTTTTTTAGTTTTTATGTTTTTTAGTGATTTTTAGCGTTTTAATGTTTTTTTTGGGTTTTATGGTTTTTATAGGTATTTAGGATATTTTAATTTTTATTTAGATTTTAAGGGTTTTTAGATTATTTAAATGTTTTTAGGGGTTTAAAGGGTTTTTGAGTTTTTTGTGATTTTTAGTGTTTTTATGTTTTTTTCTGTTTTTAAGGTTTTGAGGTGATTTTATGGGTTTAGGGTTTTTTTGGGTTTCTTGGTTATTTTAGGGTTCTTTAGGTTTTTTAGAAATATTTAGTGGTTTTCAGTTTATAAGTGTTATTAGGTTTTTAGGGTTTTCTTAGCTATTTTTGGGGTTTTTAGTATTTTTTACATTTTATGGGAAATGTTTACGAGTTTTTTTTATTTTAATGTCGTTTTAGGGGTTTTGAGGGATTTGAAGGTTTTTTAGTGTTATTAGTGTTTTTATGGGTTTTAATGGTTTTAATTAATGTTAGTTTTATAATTTTTTCTTAGGGGTTATAGGGTTTTAGTTTTTGAGGGATTATTAAGGTTTGTTTTTTATTTTTAGGGTTTTGATGGGTTTTAGGTATTTTTATAGGTTTTATGATTTTTTAGGGTTGTAACGTTTTTTAGGATTTTTTTTATTTTTTGAGTTTTTAGTCGTTTAGGTTTTCAGAGTTTTTTAACATTTTTGGGTGTGTGATGGATTTTAGAGTTTTTATATTTTTAATTCTTTTTATGGTTCTTATGGTTTTAAGGATCCTTTTAGGTTTTTTTATCATTTTTAGGATTTTTGGTGGTTTTTGTGTTTCTAGGTTTTTATGGTTTTATTATAGGTTTTAGGGTTTTCATGGTTTTTTTACAATTTTATGGAGTTTTAGTCTTTTTTCATATTATTATGGTTTTCTGGGTTTTTTTTGGTTTTTTTGGTCTTTTTAATGTTTTTAGGGTTTTAGTGTTTTTAGGTTTTTAAGATTTTTATGTGTTTTAATTTTTTGAAGGTTTTCTTACATTTTTTGGGGTTTTAGTGTTTTGGGGTGTATTTTATGTTTTATGGATCTTTGATATTTTTAAGTTTTTTAGGGTTTTTAGGGTATTTAAAGGGTTTAAAGGTTTTTAGGTGTTTTTTGGTGTTTTTGGGTTTTTGTGTTTTAAGGGGTTTGTTTTGAGTTTTTTAGGGTTTTTAATGTTTTTAGTGTTTTTAACATTTTAAGGGTTTAAAGTATTTTTATAATTTTTATGGGTTTAATCAGTTTTAGGGGGTTTTGTGGTTTTATGGGCTTTTATGGGTTTTAGGGGCGTTTAGGTTTTTGGGATTTTCAATTTTTTTTTAATTTTTAAGGATTTTATGTGTTTTGGGTTTTTTAGGTTTTTTAAGGGTTTTTTAGGTTTTTAATGGTTTTTCACATATTTGGGTATTTTTTGGGATTTTTTGGTTTTTTATTATTTGTTAAGGTTATTAGGGATTTTGAGTATTTTTTTGGAGTTTTTAGACTTTTTGGTTTTACTTAGGTTTTTTATCCTTTCTATATTTTTTAGTATTTTTGATTATTTTAATGATTTTAATATTTTCATAGGGTTTTTTAGATTTATTAGGTTTTTTAGGTTTTTAGGTTTTTTAGGTATTTTATTAGGAATTTTTATGGGTTTTATGATTGTCAGGGATTTTAGTGATTTTGAGAGTTTTTAGTATGTTTTTTTCTTTTTTATTGTTTTATAGGGGTTTTTGGATTTTTTTGAGTATTTCGAGGTTTTAATGTTTTTTGGAGTTTTTAACATTTTTAGTGGTTTAAAGGATTTTTAGAGTTGTTAGTGGGTTTTGGGGTTTTATGGGGTTTGGGGGGTTTTAATGATTTTTATGGATGTTATGGTTTTTGGGAGTTTTATGGTTTTAAGGTTATTTTTAGGGTTTTTATAATTTTTAGGTTTTTAGGGGTCTAAAATGTTTTTTGGTTTTTATGATTTTCTCAGGGTTTTTAAGGTTTTTGGGGTTTTTTGTTTTATATTATTTTTATTTAATTTATAGTACTTTTATATATTTTTAGACTTTTAGGGATTTTTTGGGTTTTTTGGGTTCTTAACATATTTTTGGATTTATTATGTTATTAGGGTTTTTAGGTATTTTTAGTATTTTTATAGGTTTTTATGGATTTCAGGGATTTTCAATTTTTGGGTTTTTTGGGATTTTGTGTTATTTATGGTTTTTTGGGTTTTTAGGGTTTTTATTTTTATTTTTTAGGGTTATTAGGTTTTTAGTGTTTTATGATGTTTTTATGGTTTTAAATATTTTTTAGGGTTTTTAGTTCTTTTTGGGGGTTTATGGGTTTTAGGTTTTTTATGGATTTTAGGGATATTATGGTGTGTATGAAGTTTTAGGGTTTTTAGAAAATTTTAGGGTTTTTAATGGTTTTAATTTTTTTTGTGTTTTTAAGGTTTCCTTCGGGTCTTTCATGTTTTTTGGGGTTTTTATATTTTTAGAGATTCTTAGAGATTTTTAATTATTTTTCTGGGTTTTACTTATTTTTAGGGTTTTTGAGTTTTTATTGTTTTTATCATTTTAACATTTTAGTGGATTTAAGTGTTTTTTATGTCTTCTTAGGGATTTTAGAGTTTTTAGGTGTTTTACATTTTTAGGGATTTTATGGATTTTTTATATTTTAATAGAATTTTTGGGTTTTTAAGATTTTGAGTGTTTTGAGTGTTTTTATGTTTTTTGGTTGTTTATGTTTCTTGAGTTTTTAATGTTTTTAAGTTTTATTAGATTTTGTTAAAATTTTTGGAGGATTAAAGGGTTTTTAGAGTATTTAGTGGCTTTTAGGGATTTTATGGTATTTTAGAGTTTTTAACATTTTTAGTGGGTTTTATGGTTTTTAAGGTATTTTTTGGGCTTTTAGGTTTTTATAATTTTATAGGTTTTAAGGTTTTTTATGTGTATTTTAGTTTTTAATTTTTTTCATAGGGTTTTATCATGTTTTTAGGGATTTTTTTCTAGGGTTTTTAGGCATTTTAAAGATTTTTATTATTTTTAGTGTTTTAGAAATTTTTATGGTTTTTATGGATTTTATAGTTTTGAGGGTTTTAGTGATTTTAGAATTTTTAGGGTTTCTAGGGGATTTATGCATTTTTATGTTTTTAAATTTTTCATAGGGGTTTTCCTGGGTTTATATATTTTTTACATTTTTTGGGATTTTTTAATATTGTTATTGTTTTTGGGTTTTTATGTTTATTGTGACTTTTAGGGATTTTAAAGGTTTTTTAGATGTTTTTAACACTCTAAGGGGATTAAAGGGTTTTTTTGGTTTTTAGGTTTTTTAAGGTTTTTATGATTTTTTGGGGTTGTTTTGTGTTTTTCATCCTTATAGTGTTTTATAGGGTTTTTAGTATTTTTACATCTTTAGTGGGTTTAAGTATTTTTATGTCATTGAGTTTTTCTTAAGGACTATTAGTGATTTAGGGGTTTTCTATGTTTTTATAGATTTTAGGAATTTTTTGTTTTTTTTGGGGTTTTCAAGTTTTTAGGGATTTTAGGATTTTTTGGTATTTAATTAGTTTAGGGTTTTTTGGGATTTTAGAATTTTTCAAAATGATTTTAGGGTTTTAATTGTTTTAACATTTTTATGGTTTTCTTAGGGATTTTAAGGTTTTTAAAATTTTTAGATTATTTAGGGATTTTTTAGTATTTTCATAATTCTAGAGTATTTATGGATTTTTAGGGTTTTTTAGAATTTTTTAGTTTTTTGAGAGGTTTTTAATTTTTTAGGATTTTAATGTTTTCCTTTTGTTTTTTAGGGTTTCACAGTTTATTTTACTTTATTATGGATTTTAGTTATTTTTTGGATTTTTATGTTTTTTAGGGTTCTTAGGGATTTTGAGGGGCATTAGGGGTTTTTAGCAGTTTTAGGGTTTTTATAGATTTTAGGGGTATTTTTGAGTTTTTAAAGTTTTAAAGTTTTTATAGTTTTCAACACTATTTATGGTTTAAAGGGGTTTTAAAGTTTACTACTTTCTAGGGTTCTAAATGGTTTTTTGTTTTTTTAATGTTTTATGGGTATTAGGTGTTTTTTTGGGGTTTTGTGTCTTTTTTGGATTTTTAGAGTTTTTAACAGTTTTAAAATTTTAGTGTTCTTAATTGTGTTTAGATTATTAATTTTTTAATGTTTTTTTGGATATTTATATTTTTTTATATTTTTATGGTTTTTTATGTTTCTTAGGTATTTTGGGGGTTTTTAGTGTTTTTATGTGTGTTTAGGGTTATTAGGGGTTTTAAGTGTTTTTTGGATTTTAAGGGATTCTTAAGGGTTTTCAGGGATTCTATGGTTTTTACATTTTGAGTGATTTTATGGATTTTTTGTATTTTTTTTTGTTTATAGGGTTTTTCAGGATTTGGAGAGTTTCTAGGGTTTTGGGGGTTTTTATAGTTTTTATGGGTTTATCCTCTTTTAGTTTTTATATGTTTTATTTTTTTAGTTTTAATTTTTTTAGTTTTTTTCATGGTTTTTAGGGTTTTATATGTTTTTTGGTATTTCTTCTCATATTTTGGTTTTTTATATTTTTAGGTTTTTAGGGATTTTTAGGGTTTTAGGGTTTTTTGGGTTTAAAGGTTTTTTTATAATTTTTAGTGTTTTTATTGTTTTTTGGGTTTTTTGTAGTTTTTTCTGTTTTTAGGGGTTTTAGTGTTTTTAGGGTCTTTTTATGGGTTTTGAGGGCTTTATAGTTTTTTATGTTTTGAGGGGTTTTAAGTGTTATTAGGTTTTTATTGTTTTCCTTTCGATTTTCAGGGATATTAGGATTTTTTATATTTTCAGGGATTTTTAGGAATTTTTTAGGATTTTTATGGTTTTTAGGGTTTTATTGATTTTTTATGGGTTTAGGGTTTCTATATGTTTTAGGGGTTTTATGGTTTTTATCATTTTTTATGTTTTAAGGGTTTTAGGTGTTATTAGGTTTTTTTAGGTTTTTTAATTGGTTTTAGGGGTTTTTTTAATTTTTATGTATATCATTTAATTTTTAGTATCTTTATGGATTTTTTGTGTTTTTATGGATTTATAGTGTTTTTAGTTGTATTTTGTGTTTTTTGGGTTATTGGAAATTTATGTGTATTTTTTATGGGTTTTTTTTTTGTTTTTTAGTTTTTTTAGGGATTTAAATATATTTTAGATATTTTAGTGGGTTTTAGTGTTTTAAATGGGTTTCATGGTTCTTAGGGGTTTTCTTGGTTTTTAGTGGTTTTAAGGTATTTTAGAATATTTTTCATTTTTTTTTGGGTTTGAGGGGTTTTAAGTGTTTTTAGGTTTTAATTTTTTTCTTAGGGGTTTTCAAGGTTTTTAGGGTTTTTATGTTTTAAGAGATTTTAAGTATTTTTTTTATTTTTATATTTTTTAGTGTTTTTAAGGATTTTTGATAGGTTTAGGGGGTTTTAGGGTTTGTGGGGGGTTTTATGGTTTTTAACATTTTGAGGTTTTGTGGATGTTTTAATTGTTTTTATGTTTTTACGGTTTTCTTAGTGTTTTAAGGATTTTCAGGGTTTTTTATATTTTAGGGATATTTATAATTTTTTATAATTTCATGGGTTTTAGGGATTTTAGAAATTTTGTTGTTTTTTAGGGTTTTTTGAATTTTTTTGTTTTGATGATTTTTTTGGCATTTATGGGTTTTTTTGTTTTTTTAAGGCTTTAAAGGATATTATGATTAATTTATTTTTTAGGGTTTTAAACAGATTTTAGATTTTTAGTGGATTTTGTGGAGTTATAAGGGTTTTATGGTTTCTTTTAACAAGGAATGAGTCTTTAGAGTTTTTAATATTTTTAGGGGTTTTCACGGTTTTTATGGTTTTTTTGGTTTTTAGGGTCTTTTAGGGTTGTAATGTTTTTTTATCGTTTTTTAGTTTTTTTTGATGTTTTAAGTGTATTTAGTTTTCTAAGGTTTTCAATTTGTTTTCATGGTTTTTAGGACATTTTATTTTTTTATTGATTCCTAATGAATTTTATGATTTTTATGGTTTTTAGGTTTTTAGTGAATTTTGGAATTTGAGTCTTTTTAGTGTTTTTATGGTTTTTATGGTTTTTTTAGATTTTTAGAGGTTTTGAGTGATTTTAGGAAATTTATGATTTCTTAGGGTTTTAGGGTTTTTTATATTTTTTGGATATTTTATGAATTTTTAGGATTTTTAGGGTTTTTAGTGGTTTTAGGTATTTTGAGGGGTTCTAATGTATTTTAGTTTTTCTAGAGTTTTATGGGTTTTTATTGGTTTTTTTGTCTTTTTAGGGTCTTAAGTTTTTGTTAGGTTTTTTAGGGGTTTTATGAATTTTTTTTTGTATTCTTACTATTTTTAAGGTATTTATGGATTTTGAGGGGTTTTATGGTTTTTAGGGTTCTTATGTTTTTATGGTTTTTTGCGTTTTATAAATTATTTGAGTTATTTTGGTTTGTAACATTTTTTAGAGTTTTTTAAAAAAGTTATGGGTTAAAATATTTTTTAGATTTTTTACTTGGTTATTAGGGTTTTATGGGTTTCTTGGGGTTTTTATTAATTTTTGGGAGTTTTATGGTTAGGTTTTTATGGTGTTTTATCATTTTTAACATTTTTTTCTATTGTTGGGGTATTAAGCATATTTAGGTTTTAATGGTTTTTCATATGGGTTTTATGGATTTTAATGATTTTAGGGATTTTTAGGGATTTTTTTTATTTTTATGGTTTAATTGATTTTTAGGGGTTTTAGTGTGTTTTAGGGTTTTTGTGTTATTTTTTGTGTTTTAGGTTTTTTTTTGTTTTTTAGTATTTTTTGGTTTTTTAGATATCGTTAAAAAATTTAGCCTTTTAAATGGGTTTTTTGAGATTTTAGTGGACTTTAGGTTTTTTGTGTTCTTAGGATTTTTATGTTTTTAGGGGTTTTATGGTATTTAGGGGTTTTATGGTTTTATGGGGTTTTAGGATCTTTAAGGTCTTCTTATGGTTTTTTATCATTTTTTAGGTTTATTAGGGTTTTACATGTTCTTAGGTTTTTTTGTTTTTATTAGAGGTTTTCAAGGATCATATGTTTTTTTATTTATTTTTAAGACTTTTGGGGATTTTTATGGTTTCGTATGATTTTTAGGAATTTTTAGGGGTTTTGAGTTTCTAGGGTTTTTAGAGATTTTATAATTTTGTGGTTTTTAGGGGTTCTATCTGTTTTTGGTTTTTAATGTTTTCTTATATTGTTTCAAAGAATTTTGGGTTTTTATGTTTTTTGGGATTTTTAGGGATTTATAGTTTTTTATGTTTTTTTGGGATTTTAGGGGTTTTGAGGGTTTTTATGGGGTTTTTATGTTTTTATGGTGTTTTTTGGTTTTTTATGGTTTAGGGTTTTTTTTTAGTTTTAATGAATTTTAAGGTTTTTTATATTTTTTAATGCTTTTAAGGGATTAAAGGGTATTTATATTTTGTTATTGAGTTTTTTTTTGGGTTTTTTGGTTTTTAAGGGTTTTTATGGTTTTTATGGGTTTTAGGGGATTTCAGGGTTTGAGGGCCTTTTAGGGTTTCCTACGTTTTAACATTTTTTAGGTTTTTAGGGGTTTTAAGTGTTTTTTTTGTTTTTAAGGTTTTTTATAGTTATTTTTGGATTTTTAAATTTTTTATGTTTGTATGTATTTTTAGTGATTTTTAGGAATTTTTATTGATTTATAGAGTTTTTATGGATTTTGAGGAATTTAGGCCTTTTCTTGGTTTTTGCGATTTTATGGGTTTTTAACATTTTTTAGGATTTTTGGGGTTTTAAGTGTTTTAAGGTTTTATTAAGGGTTTTCATGGGTAATAGGGTTGTTTATGTTTTTAGGGATTTTTTGGTATTTTTTGAATTTTTATTTTTTAGGGTTTTTTAGAGATTTTAATGGTTTTATGGGTTTTGGGGGTTCTAGTGTTTTTTAGGTTTTTAGGGGTTTTATTTGTTTTTATTTTTTTAATGTTATCATAGGTTTTTTCAGTGGTTTTAGGGTTTTTTACATTTTTAGGGATTTTTAGAGATTTCTTAGGATTTTTATGGTTGTTTAGGATTTTTTGGGATTTTTAGGGGTTTTTTAGTTTTTTAGTTTTTGGGGTTCTATGTATGTTTTTGAGTTTTTTTGTTGTTTTAAGAGTTTCTTGAGTTTTTAACATTATTAGGTGTTTAAATGTTTATTATAATTTTTAGTGGGTTTTAGTGTTCTTATGTGTTTTTTGGGTTTTTACGGTTTTTGGGTTTTTATAGTTTTTGGGGTTTTAGAGTCTTTTTAGGGTTTTTATATTTTGTTAGGTTTTTAGGGGTTTAAATGTTTTTAGGTTTTTAGGTTTTCTTATGATTTTAAGGGTTTTTAGTGTTTTTTTATTTTAAGTTATGTTTAAGGATTTTTATGATTTTTTATGGTTTTTAGGGATTTTACTGATTTTGAGTATTTTTTTGGTTTTTAGGGTTTTAAGAATTTTTAGGGGTTTTAACTGTTTTTAGGTTTTTAAGTATTTCTTAGGGGTTTTGAGGGTTTTAGGGTTTATTAGTTTTTATGGATTTTAAGGGTTTTTAGGATTTTTATGGGTTTTTGGGTTTTTTGGATTTTGAGGGGTTTTATGGGTTTTTTGGGGTTTTAGGGTTATTTTTTATTTTTTAATGTTTTAAGGGTTTTTAGTTTTATTTAACCTTTTTAGGAATTTACACATTTTTTAGTGTTTTTAGTGATTTTTTTTGTGTTTTTAGATTTTTTATGGATTTTAGTGGATTTTCTTATTTTTATGGATTGTTATGGATTTTAGGGTCTTTATAGTTTTTTGGGTCTTTATTATTTTTTAGGTTTTTAGGATGTCTAACTGTTTTTAGGTATTTAAGGTTTTTTGGGGTTTTTAGTTTTTTAAGGTTTTTATGTTTTTAGATATTTTTATGCTTATTATATAATTTTATGTGTTTTTAAGGTTAATAGGGATTTTGAGGTGGTTTAGGGGATTTTAGTGTTTTTTGGGGTTTTTAGAATTTTTAGCAATTTTAGATTTTTATGGATTTTATGTTTGTTTATGTTTTTAAGGTTTTAGGTGTTTTTCAATGCTTTTTTATTTTTTTGGTTTTTATGGATTTTAGGTATTTTTAGGTTTTTATGGTTAGTTAGGGGTTTTAATGATTTTTATAGCTTTTAGTTTTTTTTGGGTTTTATGGTTTATTTTGGATTTTTATAGTTTTTTCAGTTTTTATTGGTTCTATAGGTTTCTAGAGTTTTTTAACATTTTTTGGGGTCTAAAGGGTTATTAGAGTTTTTAGTGGAGTTTTTATGGTTTTATGGTTTTTAGGGGTTTTTTGCAGGGCATGGATTTTTAAATTTTTTAATGTTTTTATGGTTTTAAAGGATTTTTAGGGCTTTTTTGGGCTTTTAGTTCTTTTTAGTTTTTTAAGGGTTTTATGTGTTTTTAGGTTTTTGGGAGTTTTCTTGGGGTTTTTAGGGGTTTTAGGGTTTTTTATATTTGTAGGGATTTTAGTCCTTTTTTATGGTTTTTAGGGTTTTGAGGGGTTTTTAGGGGTGTTAGAGTTTTTTAGGTTTTTAGAGTATCTATAATTTTTATGAGTTTTCAGTGTTTTTAGGTTTTTAAGGATTTCTTAGGGTTTTTAGGGTTTTTAACATTTTTATGGATTTTAGGGCCTTTTAGAATTTTATTTATTTTTATAGTTTTTTGGTACTTTCATATTTTTAGGGTTTTCTAGGGTTTGAAGTGTTTCTTATAGTTTTTAGAGTATTTAGGTTTTTAGTGGTTGAAGTGTTTTTAGGTCTTCAGGGTTTTATTAGCGGTTTTCAAGATTCTTAGTGTTTTATATTTTTTTGGTATTTTTATTGTTTTTAGGGTTTTTTTGGTTTGTATGATTTTTCGAGTTTTTTAGGGTTTTATGGGTTTTGGGGTCTTTGGTTGTTTTAGGTTTTTAGGGGCTTTTAATTTTTTATGGTTTTTATGGGTTTTAGAGTTTCTCAAATTTTTGCAGGTTTAGAGGGTTTTTAGTGTTTTTAGGGGTTTTTATGGATTTTTAAATTTTTGAGATTTTCTATGATGTTAGAGATTTTTATAGCTTTTAGGGCTTTTTAGTGTTTTAGGGTCTTTTTTGATTTTTTTATGATTTTTTCATATTTTTTAGATATTTTAAGTGTTTTATGTGTATTTATGTTTTTAGAGGTTTTAGGGTTTTTTAGGTTTTTAAGTATTTTAGGGTATTTTTATGGTTTTTATGGTTTTTTTAGTATTTTTGGTTATTTTGGGGGGTTTTAGGGATTATAGGGGTTTTATGAATTTTTGGTTTTTTTTTTGAGTTTTTTGTGGTTTTATTGTTTTCTTGAGTTTTTTTTATATTTTAGGGTTTTAAAGGGGTTTTGTAGTTTTTTTTGTTTTTTAAAACATTTTGGGTTTTTAATTGTTTTAGGATTGTCTATAGATTTTAGGGTTTTTAACCTTTTTACATATTTATGTGTTTTTAGGGTGTTTAGAATTTCATATATATTTATGGGTTTTAAGTGTTTTTAGGTTTTTAGTGTTTCCTTAGGGTTTTTATGGTTTTCTAGGGGATTTTATGTTTTTTCTGGAATTTATATATATATTTTAATTTTATGATATTTTTGGTTTTTAGGGTTTTCGTAGGGTTTTCTAGAGTTTTTAGGGGTTTGTGTGTTTTTTGGGATTTTAGGGTTTTTTTTTTATTTTTCTTGATTATTAGAGATTTTTATGGGTGTTAGGGTGTTTAGGGTTTTTATGGTTTTTTTGGGGTTGTAAGGATTTTTTGATTCTTTAAGGGTTTTATGGTTTTTTATACTTTTTAATATTTTTAGGGGTTTAAAGGGTGTTTAGTGTTTTTAGTGTGTTAAAGGGTTTTAATGGGTTTTTAATTTTTAGGGGTTTTTATGGGTTTTAATGGCTTTTGGATATTTTTATGGGTTTTTAAGATATTTAGTATTTTTAGTGTTTTTAGGAGTTTTATGTGTTTTTTAGGTTTTTAAAATTTTCTAATGGGTTTTCATGGTTTTGTGGTTTTTATGATTTTAGGTGTTTATAAGTATTTTTTTTATGTTTTTAGAGATTTTGAGGGTTTTATGGCTTGTTAGTGTTTTTTGGGTTTATATGGTTTTTTTCAATTGTTTAGGGTTTTAATGGGTTTTTTGTTTTTTAATGATTTTTGGGGTTTAAAGGGTATTATAATTTTTCATGGTTCTTATTGGGGTTTTTAGGTTTTTTAGGAATTTAGTGATTTTATGGGTTTTAGGGTTATTAAGGGTTTTTAGGGTATTTTTAGGTTTTTTAGGGTTTTTAGCATTTTCAGAGGTTTTCCTTGTTTTTTGTTTTTTAAGATTTCCTTTCTTTTTTTTTCTGGGTTTTTAGTGTTTTTTAAATTTTAAGGCATTTTTAGGGATTAGTTTGTATTTTATTTTTTAGGGTTTTTATATATTTTTCGGTTTTTATTGTTTTTTTTAGTTTTTAGGTTTTTTGAGTATTTCTAGGGTTTTAATGTTTTCTAGAGTTTTTTAATGTTTTAGTGGATTAATTTTTTTGAGTTTTTAATTGGGTTTTAAGGTTTTTATGGATTTAGGGGGGTTTTTAATGTTTTATGGGGTTTTATTATTTTTAGGTGTATTACGGATTTTTAAGAGTTTTAAGGGTGTTTAGCATTGTTTTAGGGTTTTAGAGGTTTTAAGTGTTTTTAGATTTTTAAGGTTTTCTTTTGGTTTTTCAGGGTTTTAGGGTTTTTAAATTTTTTAGGGATTCTTAGGGATTTTTTATAATTTTTATGGTTTTTTGGATTTTTAGAAACTTTGATGGTGTTTAGGGTGTTTTAGGGGGTTTAATATTTATATATTTTTTTGTTTTTTTTATATTTTTTAGATTTTAGGGGTTTTCACGTCTTTTAGTGTATTTTTTAATTTTTTTACGTTTAATGATTTTATATATTTTTTAGTGGCTTGTTTTGGTTTTTATGTGTATTTAAGGTTTTAGGGGGTTTTATAATTTTAGGGTATTAAATGGATTTTATAGTTTTAGGCTCTTTTGGGTGTTTTTGGTTTTTAATATTTTTAGGTTCTTTAATGTTTTATGTTTTTTTTATATTTTAAGGATTTATTTATGGTTTAGGGTTTTGGAATTTTTTATGATTTTAGGGGTTTTTATTGATTTTTTAGAGTTTTTATTTATTTTGAGGGGTTTTGGCTTTTATGCCTTTTAAGTGTTTTAGTGTTTTAGTGTTTTTAGGGTTTTTAAGGGTTTTAATTTTTTTTGTTTTTTATGGGTTTCTTATGATTTTTCAAGGGTTTTTAGGGTTTTTACATTTTTAAGGATTTTTATGGATTCATAAGGATTTTTATTGTTTTAGGGATCCTTGGGATTTTAAGCATTGTTGGAGATTTTTACGGTTTTTATGTTTTTTTGGTTTGTTGGTTTTTTGAGTCATAAAGGGGTTTTAAGGTTTTTTAGAGTTTTTAACATTTTAGGGGTTTAAAGGGTTTTATAGTTTTTAGTGATTTTATGTACTTTTCTTGGTTTTCAAGTTTTTATGTTTTTTAGGGGTGTTTTGGTTTTTAAGGGTTTTTAGGGTTTAAGGATATTTTAGGGGTTTTACGGTTTTTAGCATTTTTATATGTTTTAGGGGGTTGAAATGTTTTTAGGTTTTTACAGTATTCTTAGGGTTTTAGATTTTTTTATGATTTGTTATGTTTTAGTGACGTTTTGGGGATATTTAAATATTTATATGGGGTTTAATTTTTTAGGGAATTTTAGAGTATTTATGATTTTTAGGGGTTTTTGGGTTTTTATGACTTTTAGCGTTTTTTAGTATTTTTAGGGTTTTTAATTCTTTTTTCATTTTTAAGGTTTTCATAGAGGTTTTCAAGGAGTTTAGGATTTTCTTACCTTTTTAGGGATTCTTTATGAATATTTGATATTTTTATGGTTTTTAGAAATTTGGTGGGTATTTATGATGTTTATTGTTTTAGGGGTTTTAGGGGTTTTAAGGGCAAGAAAGATGCGAGGGTCAGGCTATTCCCGGCCCCCCCAAATTTATTGAAGAGAAAAAAAGGAGACAAAACAGACAAGGGAGGGGAGGGGTCAAACGACCCACACCCAAAACCCCTTAAAAACCCACACCAAAAAAGAAAAACAAAGAAAGAAAAAGACTCAAAACAGACACAACAACGATATCATCACGTCACATCCAGCCAATACCAGCATCCAACAGCACCACCTCCAATCATCCCAGCTATACAGTAGCAGCAGCACATCCAAACCAACCAGCCCTAGCAACCAACAACACCAAATCCGATATCACAACCAATCACAGCCCCAGGTTATAAGTGTTTTTTGGTTTTTAGAATCTTCTTAGGGTTTTCAGTGTGTTTATGTTTTTTAACATTTTAGGGATAGTTTGGGTTTTTTTTTTACTTTTTATGGCTTTTTAATATTTTTAGGGATTTTGAGGGGTTTCATTGTTTTTACGATTTTTTAAGGAATTTATTATTTTTTGGGTTTTTAGGGTTTTTTGAGTTTTTTAGTATTTTGATGGTTTTTAGAGTTTTTAATATTTTTAGGGGTTTAAATGGGTTTAGAGGATTTTGGGAGTTTTTAGGGGGTTTTATTATTTTTGAGGGGTTTAGGGTTTTTTTTTGTTTTCAAGTGTTTTTAGGGTTTTTTTTTCGTTTTTTAGGTTTTTAGGGGTTTTTAGTGTTTTTCTGTTTTCAAGGTTTTATAAAGTATTTTTAGGGTTTTTAGGATTTTTTACATTATTAGGGATTTTTAGGTCCTTTTTATGATTTTTATGGTTTTTATGGATTGGTATTTAGGTATTTAGAGTTTTTAAGGGGTACTAGAATTTTAATGTATTTGGGGGTTCTAATTTTTTTTAGGGTTTTAAGGTTTTCTTATAAAGTTTCAATTTTCTAAGGGGTTTTTATGATTTTAGGGATTTTTAGATTTTTTTTGGAATTTTATGTGTTTTAGGGTTTTTTGGGATTTGGAGAGTTTATTAGGGATCTTATGTTTTTATGGTTTTATTGGGTTTATTTTTTTTTTGATATTTTTAGGGTGTTATAGTTTTTTAGAGTTTTTAGTGGTTTTTAGGGTTTTATGGTTTTTGTGGTTTTAATATTTTTTGGGATTTTTATTCTTTTTAGGGGTTTTAGGGTATTTTTAATGTTTTTATATATTTTTTTGGTTCTTTAGAAGTTTTATGTTTTTTATGTTTTTAAGGATTTATTGGGGGTTTCATTTTTTTAGGGTTTTTGATGCTATTAGGGATTTTTAGTGATTTTTGGGATTTTTAGTGTTTTTAGGAGTTTTAGGATATTTGAGGGATGTTAGGGGGTTTTTCAAGGTTTTAGGGGTTTTAAAGTTTTTTTTGCGTTTATTAGGTTTTTATGGGTTTTAATTGCTTTTAGGTTTATAAGGTTTTTTAGGGTTTTTAGTGTTTTTAGGGGTTTGCACGTTTTTTTTTGGATTTTAATTCATTTTTTATATTTTTATGGGGTTTTTTCATTTTTAGGTATTTTTACAGGTTTTAGTATTTTTTTTGTGGGTTTTTTGGGTTTATATGGGATTTTTGTGGTTTTTTGGTTTTTTGACATTTTAGAGTTTTTATGGTATTTATAGTTTTTAATGATTTTATCCATTTTAAAGGCTTTTAGTGGGATATAGGGTTTTTATGGGGGTTTAATATTTTTTTTTAAAATTTAAGGGGTTTTATGGTTTTTTAGAACTTTTAAGTATTTAATAGATTTAAGGGTTTTTATTTCTTTATAGTTTTCTTAGGGGGTTTCATTGTTTATATAGGTTTTAGGGAATTTTAGGGGTTTTATAGTTTTTTTTGTTTTATATATTTTTTTTGGGTTTTAGAGTTTTTTAGGTTTTTAAGGGTTTGATTTTTTTATTTAATGTTTTCTTTGGTTGTTTCAAGGATTTTGAGGGATTTTGGGGGGTTTTTGGGTTTTATGTATTTTTAATGTTTTTTTGGGTTTTAGGGGTTTCAGACTTTTTATCATTTTTAAGGTTCTTTAGTGTTTTTTATCATTTTTACGGTTTAATGGTTTTTAGTGTTTTTAGTGGGGTTTTATGGTTTTTTGGGGTTATAGTATTTTTTAATATATTTATGGTATTTATATTTTAAGGGGTTTTAGGATCATTTAGGGTTTTATGGTTTTTTTCATTTTTTTATGTTTTTTTTGTGTTTTTAAGTGTTTATAGGTTTTTAAGGTTATCTTGGGATTTTTTTTGAGGGTTTTTTGGGGTTTAGGGTTATTTTTAGTTTTTAGGGTTTTTGATTTTTTAGAGATTTTTAATGTTTTTTGGGGATTAAAGGGGACTTGGAGTTTTTAGAAGATTTTTACATATTTAAAATGTTTTTAGGGGTTTTTGTTTGGTTTTTTGGATTTTAGGGATTTTAGGATTTTTAGGGGTTTTAGAATTTTTAGATTTTTTATGAAATTTATGTTTTTTTTAGTTTTTTAAGGTTTTCTTTAGTTTTTTTGGGTTTTTTACATTACTGGAGATTTTTAGGGATTTTTTGAATTTTAAGGTTTTTTGGTATTTTTGGGGATTTTGAGGAATTTAAATGGTTTTTAGGGTAATGTGGGATTTAATGGACTTTTATTGTGTTTTTTGGGATTTTAGGGTGGTTTAACGGTTTTTTGCAGTTTTTAAGATAATTATGGGTTTAAAGTGTTTCTACAGTTTTAGTGGGTACTTTCATTTTTTTGGGTTTTTGGAGATTTTAGCGTATTAGGTTTCTTTTTGGGTTTTAAGTGTTTTTAGTGTTTTTAGGTTTTAATTTTTTTGAGTGCTGTTATATTTTAAGGTTTTTTAAGAATTTTCATGGGTTTTGGGTTAGAATTTGTTTTAAGTGCTGTTATATTTTAATGTTTTTTAATGATTTTCAGAGGTTTTAGGTTTTTTTTTACAATTTTAGGGATTTAAAGACTTTTTACGATTTTTATGGTTATTATGATTTTAGGGATTTTGGGGGGTTTTTAGGGTTTTTAAGGGTTTTAGGTTTTTAAAGTGTTTTTATTATTTTTAGTTTTTTAGTGTTTTTGTAGGATTTTCATATGATTTAGGGGTTTTATGTTTTTAGTGATTTTAATGGATTTTTTAGGATTTTTAGGTATTTTTAGTGTTTTCGGGGTTTTTAGGGTTATTTGGGGTTTTATTATTTTTTTTATTTTTATTATTTGTTTGAGTTTTTAATGTTTTTAAAGGTTTTTAATGTTTTAAAACTTTTTAGGGGTTTCAAGGGTTTTATAGTTTTTAGATGGTTTTTATGGGCTTAAGGTGTTTTATGATTTTTAGGTGATTTTATGGTTTTTAGGGGTATTTAGGGTCTTTTTAGATTTTTAGGGCTTTTTGGAATTTTATGATTTTAAGGGTTTTTAGATTCTTTTTGGTTTTTAATGTTTTCTTAGGGATTTGCATGTTTTAGGCGTTTTTAAATTTTTATAATTTTTTTTGGAATTTTTAGGATTTTTATGGTTTTGGGTGGTTTTGGAATATTGTGGGTTCTTAGGATTTTTTTGTGTATTTAGGAATTTTTATGTTCTTATGGATATTTGGAATTTTTTTTAAATATTTTTAGGGATTTTTATAGATTTTGAGGGTTTTCGTGTTTTTATGGGTTTTCAAGTTTTTTTTCAATTTTTTATATTTTAGATTTTTTTGAGTTTTTTAGGGTTTTTAATGATTTTTTGTGCTTTTTATTATTTTTAGGGTTTTTTAGGGTTTTAGGGGTTTTAGGGTTTTTTGGTCTTTTTAGGGTTTTTATCATTTTTTTTGGTTTTAGGGGGTTTAACTATTTTTAGGTTTTTGATGTTTTCTTAGGAAAGGATGGATCGGGTCCAGGCTATTCCTGGGACCCCCCAAAATTTTATTAATAGAAAAGACATAGATGATGTAGACAAGGGAGGGGAGGGTTCAAACGACCCACACCCAAAAACCCTTCACAGTAAAAGACCCAAAAAAGGAAAATCAGAAAATAAAACAAAGACAGAGAAAAAGACACAAAACGAAACACAACAGTAGCTTCCACACATCTTGTTCAGCCAAAACCAACATCCAACACCAATACCAAACATCACAACAACATCCACACAACCAGACCAGCCAACACCAGCATCCAGCAGCATCCACACAACCAGAACAGCCAACACCAGCATCCAGCACCAGCACCAAAAAAACACACAAAAGCCGACCGAAGCAGACATCACACCCAGCAGCATCAAACCACAACACAAGCGCAACTGAACGCAACAATCACCACTTTCCATCAAAGAGAAACCATCAACTAAAAGCACAACAGCATACTCATCCACAGCAGTATCGAAAACCAAAAAACCACACATCATCCAGCATTCACCACCAACCAGCAACTCATAACCAACCAAAGGCCCGCATCCAATCTTATAAGGTCAAGCACCCAACACCTTCTCACAAAGAAGGTCCCTCTCCAGCAATATAGAACCATCAGCAACAACAGAACAAGAAACAAAACCAGCCAACAAAACCGATAGCCAACATCCACATCGAAACCAAAACAGTAGCCAAAACGCATTCAGCAGAAACAACAACTCAAAACCAGGCCAGCCACCAGTAAACCACACACATACCAGCAGATCAAAGCGAACACAGCAAAGTGTGACCATAACTTCGTCCGCAGGAAGTTCTAAGAACAAGAAAGTAGACCCAGGAAAGCAAACCTGCGTCCATTCCCTATGCATCCACCAAGTACCGTCGAGAAGCCAGAGAATCCAGAAAGACTTTCCTTGGGTCCAGACAAGCAGCGCAGAACCAAGCGTAGATCCGTAAATGCCATCGCAAGGAAGACGCAAAGCCCGTCGAACATGAAAATCACCAAGGCGAAACCATAATTTCTCTCGACAAAACCACCAAAGCGTCCGACCGCACCAAATCGGACCGAGCACACCTCTGACCATTCGTCGAAACATCCATCGCACCTGTGTTGACTTCACCATAAACCTCTTAGACTTCATCTAGATCACTATAAAGGCATCTCCACCGCCTCCAAGTAGCACAAGATCCAAATCTATAAGGGCTGATCCAAATCTAATCAAAAAACAGACCAAGCCGTCACCACCACAACCTGAAACAGCCAACCAGAACTCAGCGTCATCAGCCATCTGCCTCGAAAAAAACATCGCACTAGGGGAGGACGCATATAGAGCAGAAAACCATCCACATCGCAACACCTGAAGAGGGAGAGATCATCAGAGCCGCTGAAGAGGATTCCAAGATGGAACCCTAGAAATTGTCGCGTCGGGAGAGACCCGGGAGAGAGCGGCGACATCTTCTATTTGGGTTTTTTCTTTTCCTTTTTTGGGTTTTTAGGAGTTTTAGGGTTTTTATGATGTTTTCTTAGGGGTTTTTAGAGTTATAGGGTCTTCATAGATTTTGAGGGTTTTTAGGATTTTTAGCATTTTTAGTATTTTTATGGGTTGTAATGTTTTTAGTTTTTAAGGTTTTCTTGGTGGTTTTTAGTGTTTTTTGTGGTTTTAAGTGTTTTTTATATTTTTTGGATTTTTTTGGGATTTTTAGTATTTTTAGGGTTTTATAAGGTTTTATGGATTTTGAGGGGTTTTAGGGGTTTCATTTTTCTTGGCTCTTATCATTGTTTTAGGAAAATTTTACATTTCTTAATGTTTTTTAGAATTTTTAACTTTTTTAGGGTTTTAAAAAGTTTTTATTGTGGTCAGTGGGTTTTAGGGTTTTTTTGGGTTTTCACATTTTTCATTATTGGGGGTTCTATTTCTATGGGGTCTAGGTTATTTGTATGGGTTTTTAGGGGTTTTAGAAGCTTCTTTTTTTATTAAGGGTTTTAAGTCTTTTATATTTTTAAGGATTTTTAGGGGTTTTCATGGTTTTTAGGGTTTTATACATTTTTAGGTATTTTTACATATTTTTTGGATTTTTATGGTTTTTAGGGATTTTTAGGGGTTTTAGTTCTTTTAGGGTTTTTAGGATTTTGATATTTTGTGTGTTTTGTGTGTTTTAGGGGTTTTAAGATTTTTAGAGTTTTTATAGTTTTTTTGGGGTTTAAAGGGGGTTTAGAGTTTTTGTGGGTTTTAGGAATTTATCGATTTTTAGGGGTTTTTTTAATTCATGGGTATTTAGTTTTTTAAGGGCTTTAGGGGTTTTAGGGTCTGGAGGATCTTATTAGGGTTTTCTGAATATTTAATGTTTTAATGATTTTTTTGTGATTTTAAGTGTTTTTATGTTTTAAATGTTATCTTAGGGTATTTTAGGTTATTTAGTTTTTTTATGGTTCAGTTATTTTTAGGGATATTTTGAATTTTAAATTTTTTCTATGGATTTTAATTATTTTTAGTTTTTTTATGGGTTTTAGTGTTTTTTAGATTTTTAGTGGTTTTAAGTGTTTTTAGTTTTTAATGGTTTTCTTTGGGATTTTAGTGTTTTTTAAGTATTTAGTGATTTTAGGACTTTTTATTATTTTTATGGATTTTAGGGTTTTTTGGTATTTTGAGGGATTTTAGGATCTTTTAGGGTTTTTATAGTTTTTATGGGCAAGGAAGATGTGAGGGTCGGGCTATTCCCAGCCCCCCCCCCCAAATTTATTAGAAAGAAAAAAGAGACACAACAGACAAGGGAGGGGAGGGGTCAAACAACCCACACCCAAAAACCCCTTACAACCCAAGACGAAAAAGACCCCAAAAAAAGAAAAGCAAAAGCGAAAAAAGTAAAAGCACACAAATCCAAGCAGCCACCACCATCATCTAGCATCAACCAGTATCCAACATCTCACAGCTTACCAACGACCAACATTCAAACTCAACCAGCAATCAACATCCAGCAGCAACACGATCATAAACCACAACTTCATCAACTCCCAGCTCAGCAGTGACCAGCATCCAGCATCACAATTTCCATCATCCAGCGCATTCCAGCTTCCAGCAGCACCACATCCCATCATCACAGCAACACAACAGCAGCAACACGTCAAAGAAAACTAGCCCCAGCAACCAACATAACCAAAACCGACATCGCAACCACTCACAACCAGCAACATGAAACCACAACATGAGCACCGCAACCAAACGCGACCATCATCACCTCCCAACAAACAACAACCAGAAACTCTATTCGCACCATTTAAATCAAATAGCATGTCCTCCCCAGGAGGATCCACTGCCAGTGAAACAAGAAAAAATTAGTAAACTCCAAAGAACGATAGCACCAAAACACCAGCATCAACAAAAAAAGCATCACTGCCTCCATGCCGACCAGCTCTTATTAACTTGCATCTCATAGAGAAACAACCAGAAAATACTAACCCATATTCAAAAAAGGAATATCAGCTTAGAAACCAACAGTCATGGTCTTCGAACCAAACAGCTTTCAGCATTCCACATCTCATAGCATAACAAACCACATACCACCAGAAATTGCACAAAAATCACCAAACCCATCTCAGCAAACCCAAAAACCAGCACTCATTCATTACCGAAATCACAACCAAGCAGTAGGAGAACATGAAATGCCAAAAGGACTGACTGACACTAGCATCAATAAACTGGCACAAAGAAAAAATCGAGAGACTAGATTGAGCATGCACCTGAAGCCGCTTCGTGAACCGACAAAAGAATCGAACCAGGGCATAGAGCAAACCTCCTTCTGCAACGCAGGATCGAGAAGGATCCGGCCAGTTCTGCCAGACCAGATTGTCGCACTATCCGAAAAAATGAATCGCCTTCTGAGTAGAACTTGGACACCGAAGCAAGCAACTCTTCCATTTATCCCCTTGACCACATTGACCCGCCTGCAGAAACCCTAGATCTGAAAAAATGACCCCGACCCGTAGCTGCTGATAGATGTTGACCCATTCAAGGTCAAGCCAATCTAAAGACATTGGGACCACCATATGTGTTTTATGGAATTTTACATTTTTAAAGAGTTTTTAGTATTTTTTTATGATTTTTATGGTTTCTAGAGATTTTGAGGGTTTTAGGGATATTTTGGTTTTTTTGGGTTTTAGGTTTTGTTTGAATTTCTCATGGATTCAATGGTCTCAAAGAGTTTTTTGGTTGTTATAGTGGTTTAAATTGATTTTATAGTTTTTATTGGGATTTTTGGTTTTAATGGATTTCAATTTTTTTAGGTTTTTAGAGGTTTTTATAGTTTTTATAGTTTTGGGGGGTTTTAGGATTTTTAGTGTTTTTTAGGATTTATAGGGGTCTTATGTTTTTTTGGGTTTTTTTTGTTTTCCTAGGGGTTTTCAAGTTTTGTATGGTTTTAACATATTGAATGATTTTTAGGGATTTTGTTTCATTTTTATGGTTTGAAGGGATTTTGATGGGTTTTTAGGTTTTTTATGGATTTATGTATTTCTTAGGTTTATTATTGTTTTTTTAGGTTTATTAATGTTTCTAAGAGATTTTTAATGATTTAGGAGTTTAAAAGACTTTTATACATTTTAGTGGTTTTGGTGTTTTTATGGGTTTTAGGGGTTTTAAATGTTTTTAGGACTTTTTATGGTTTTTAGGGGTTTTGGGTCTTTTTTGAGTTTTTAGGTTTTTAAGTCTTTTTAGTGTTTTAAGGTTTTATTTGAGTTTATAAATTTTATCTATGTTTATCTATGTTTTTTTTATTTTTATTTTTTTAGGGTTTTGGGGATTTGGTGGGTTTTATAGTTTTTATGGTTTTAGGGTTTTTAGCAGTTTTTAGATTTAAAGGATTTTTAGTTTTTTAAGGTTTTCTTAGGGGTTTTTTCGGGTTTTAAGGTTTTTATAAATTTAAGAATTTTTAGAGTATTTTTATAATTTTTATGGTGTTTATTGGTTTTATATATTTTGAGATATTTTTTTGGGTATTTAGTGTTTTGTGGCTTATTATATTTTTTGGTTTTAGGTCTTTTTGAGTTTAAGGGGGTTTTAAGGTTAATATGAGTTTTTAACGATTTTAGGGGTTTAAAGAGTTTTTGGAGTTTTTTTTTAATTTTTTAGGCTATTTGGGTTTTCAATTTTTTATTGTTTTTAGAGGTTTTATGGTTTTTAGGGTTTTTTATGATTTTCATGATCTTTTAGGGTTTTTTAGGTTCTTAAATTTTTTTAGGGTTTTTATAGGTTTAATTTGTTTTCAAATTTATATGTTTTTCTTAGTGGTTTTTAGGGTTATTAGGGAATTTTATATATTTTGGGATATTTAGAGTTATTTATGATTTTTAGGGGTTTTAGGGTTTTGGAGGGATGTTAGGATTTTTAGTTGTTTTTTTTTTCACTTTTTTGTTTTAGGATTTTTTTTTATTTTAAATGTTTTGAAAGACTTTTTGAGTTTTTAATATTTCTAGTGGTCTAATAGGTTTTTAGACTTTCTTGTGGGTTTTAGGGTTTTTTGGGTTTCCATTGTTTTTTAGAGTCTTAGAATTTTTTTAAGTTTGTAGGGATTTTCATGGATTTAAAGGAACCAGTTAGGGTTTTTAGGTTTTTTTTTGTTTTTTGTGTTTGAAGGGTTTTTATGGGTTTTTATGTTTTTATGGTTTTCTAAGGGGTTTTCAGGGATTTTACTGTTTTTTTATTTTTATGGATTTTCACGGGGTTTATGATTTTATGGTGTTTAGGGATTTTAGGGATTTTGAGGATTTTTATATTATTTTAATGTTTTTTGTGTTTTTTGCTTTTTCTTAGGTTTTTAGGCGTTTCAAGTTTTTATTGTTTTCTTAGGGGTTTTCAGTGTTTTTTGGGTGTTTCATGTTTTCATGGATTTTTCAGATTTTTATTTTTATTTTTATTATTTTTAGGGTCTTAAATAATTTTGAGGGTTTTTAGGGTTCTTTATGTGTTTTAGAGATTATTAGGGTTTTTAGTGTTTTTTTAGTTTTTAGGGGTTTTAAGTGTTTTTATGTTTCATTGTTTTTTAGGGTTCTTAAGATTTTTTTATGTTTTTAGGTATTTGAAGGGATTTTTTAGGTTTTTTATGTTTTATACTAGTTTTAGGGATTTTGATGGTTTTTAGGTGTTTTTAGGGTTTTTAGTATTTCTTAGGTTTTTAAGGGTTTTATGTGTTTGTAGTTATTTAAAATTTTCTGAGGGTTTTCAGTGTTTTTAGGGGTTTTTATAGTTTTTCGGATTTTTAGGTCTTTTTTAGGATTTTTATGTTTTTAAGGATTTTGGTAATTTTGAGGGTTGTTGTGTTTTTGGTTTTTTTTGGATTTTTAGTGCTTTTCTTAGTTTGTAGGGTTTAAAACATTTTTACGGTTTTTAATGTTTTTAGTGGTATAAATAGTTTTTATAGTTTTAGTGGTTTTTATTATTATTATGGATTTTTAGCATTTTTAATAAATTTTAGGTGTTTTTATGATTTTTATGATTTTTTGGTTTTTGAGGGTTTTAACATTTTTTAGGTTTTTAAGGTTTTTGATTTTATTTTTGGTTTTCATGGTTTTCTTAATGTTTTCAAGGTTTTTAGTGTCTTTTACATTTTTAGGAATTTTTAGGTTTTTTTAGTATTTTTATGATTTTTAGGGGACTAAGGGATTTTGAGGGATTTGGGGTTAGGGTTTCTTTGGTTTTTGTTGTTATTTTGGGTTTCTAGTGTTATTTGAGTTTTTAGGGGGTTTTAAGGAATTTGATATTATTTTGACTTTTTTAGGGGTTTAATATTTTTTAGCAGGTTTTAGGGTTTTAAAAGGTTTATTAGGGTTTTTAAGGTTTTTATTAGGTTTTATGTTTTTTGGGGGTTTTAGGGTCATGTAGGGTTTTCTTTGGGATTTTTATCATTTTTTAGTCTTCAGGGGTTGAAAGTGTTTTTATGTTTTTACGGGTTTCTTAGTGGTTTTCAGGGATTTTAGGGTTATGGGGTATTTTAGGGGTTTTTAGGGCTTATTGTTTTTTTTAATTTTTTAGGGGTTTTAAGTGTTATAAGGTTTTCTTGGGATTTTTTGTTTTTTTAGGATTTTTAACCTTTTTAGGGATTTTTAGGGTTTTTTAGGAATTTTATGGTTTTTACAGTTTTTATGGATTGTGAGGGGTTTTGGGGGTTTCCCAAGTTTTTAAGGTTTTTTAGTTTTTTTGGGTTTTTAGGGCCCTTTATATTTCTTAGGGTTTTTATTCTTTTTTGAGTTTTCAATGATTTTTTTAGTTTTTAGGGTTTTTAAGGTTTGTTATAGTTTTTTAATGTTTTAGAGGTTTAAATTTTTATTTAGAGGTTTTAGTGGGTTTTATAGTTTTATTATTTTTTAGTGTTATTCATGGATTTTAGGTGTTTTAGTTTCCTTTAGTATTTTTAGTGTTTTTTGGGTTTTTTCGTGTTTATAGTATTTTTTTATTTTTAGGGAAAAGATTTTTTAGGACCAAGCATGCCTGGTCCCCCAAAAATTGTTAAATAAAACTAATGGAAAATAATTTCATAGATGGTTTATAAACAACGGTTTGAAGGTATCCCTTCATGTTCTAGTCCACAGAGGATGCAAAAAATGGTGGGGTGGTAAAAGACCATATTGAGATTCTTTCTACAATTGACGTCTTTGAGAGAGCATATGCCACCATGTTAAACTTCTAAAAGGAATGTGTGCCATTGATAATGAGATAATTTGAGTACTTGAGACATTAAACATATTGTGGTATAATTCTCCAAGGTAACCTTATGGATTTGTTATTTAAGTCTTCCATCGCTAACATCAAGTTGAACTCAGTCCAGATAAGCATCTACCCAAACTGAATCATGAATTTAACCACCATTATCATTTTTTAAATCTTAGACACATATGCATAACCATTCCTAATATTTTTTTAAAATGATACCTTCAAAAATCCCCTATATATGTGAAATATTCCACCATACACAGAGGGACAAGGTGCACCTGATAATGCACCATCCACATTGACCTTGATCCATGACAGTATCAAGGGAATACATCAGATGAACTTAAGGAGCTATGATTTTTTTCTAATTCCATAAAATCCAAGATTATTCAAGGTAATTAAGTCATGGAAATCATTATCCATCAAACCTAATTGAATGTTAGACTCCACATGAGCCACTATGCAGATGGAACAACTTGTCTATGGAAGGAGCTCTGTTTTGTTATCAAAGGTTGCAGCATTACATGCATCCCATGTAAAGGATATGATTTTGGAATCCACTATTTGAAGGAGGTTGTATATCTACTGTCTGAGTTTTAGGGATTAAATGTGGTTCATTAGTTTAATTTGGTGCATTTCAAGACAAAAGGGATTCAAAATAGATTTTTCATGTCATTCCACATCCCAGAAGGAAGCTCGCAGTGGACAAAGACATTATGCGGATTTTACTCAGCATGTAGGCATAGGTGGAATCCTGAGGCTAGATGCTAACCAATTGTCTTTATTTGGTCATTAATAGAGATCCTCTTCTACCATATCATCTATAGCATCAAGTGATGTGATTGTGGAATGAAAGGCCTCCAAAAAATGAAGAGCCACACCATAGCATGAGTGTTTTGTGATCATTTTTATAATATAAGTCTCTATCATTGATTTTCCTGACTAAGTTTGGTTTTTAGATGAGAGTTTCATTGAAAAAAAATTATAACATTAAATTTCTAGTATGATGTGATCTGGTAGAATCTTAGAAAAATCACCAACCCTCTGATTGAGATCACAAATAGGCACCTGAATCCTATCATTTGGGGGCATCAATATCTCTATCAGTGGCATGTCTAGCTAGGATTTCATCCAAAAATTCAGTCTAGATTGATTTTAGACAACCCAATTTGAGTAGAACATGATGTAATGAAAAGAATATATTGAGGAAGGGATATAACCTAAGTTTCCATAAAATAGCCTATAATTGAATCTGTCAGTGAGGAAATCTAAGCCTCTATCTTGTGAGGTGAGTAAGGTCTAGGTAAATTTTCCAAGAAGTGCTTTATTTACTTTCTAGAGATCCTTAATACCCAAGCCACCCATGTTAACTAGTTTATTGTAGTCCTTCCAAGCCACATATACCAGCTTTTTTTCAATTATGCAGCCAGTCCAAAAAAAATACAGATCTTGTCTTATAGGTTTTTAATGATACTAATGTGTCATTTATAGAAATAAAATGAATGAAAAAACATGTAAGTGATGATAGAGTTAATCAGGAATAACATTCCTGCCTGAGATAATAAATTACCTTTCCATTTGGAATGTTGATTGGTAATCTTTATCGATGGTGAAATAACATGGAGTTCCTATCTCCATACTTGAGCCACCAAACATTAAATTAGTTATTTTACAACCTTACCTTAAGAAACATTAGGTCATCCAGTTTGGAGTGGAGATTAATATCCTCATGAAATGTTATTTTCTATTTTTGGATGGTGATTTGGCATTGAGAAAACTGGGGTTTGGCAGCCTTAATATCACCATATAAGTTAGAAAACTATTATTACTCTATTATCTCAAAAGGAATTTGATTTTTTTGAGTTTATAAGCCAAAATGAAGAGGTGGATTCCATTAATAGTTGTGTTCCATCCATCAATGACCACTTATCTGAATCCTAGAATTGTGAGCCATGCATTATTGAATTTGAAAGGCATAGGTACTGACCTCATGTTGTCCACTCGAATGTCATTAATTAGAGGATTGTGATCCAAGTTTAATTGGGGTAAGGTGAACCTAGAAAGGTGAGTGGGGATAATTATTTAATTGAGTTGAGGGAATCATATATCTATTTTTCTTATCTATCTTCCATTAATAGTGAATCTTCCCTATATAAATTCAGCTCCAGTGATAGGAACCTCTGTGAGGTTACAATGATCCATGCAAAAATATAATTCATCTTCAGAAGTTCTAGAGAAGTTGGATCCAATATTTTCATTAGGTATCATAATATTATTGAAGTCTCCATTGATTGTCCAATTCCATTCCATTTGTTCATTCAACTGAAGTAAATGCTTCCAGAGTTCCCTTTTTCTAATGTATGAGTATGAGTCCTAAACAATGGAAAAGGTTAGTGTAGTACCATGATAGCATATTGAAAGAGTGATAAGATGATAACTAACTTCATGTGATAGGACATGAACATCACCATTCTTCATAACCCATAGGGTTTCTAGGGAATTCTTATTCATGTTGTGTGAGACAAAAGAGTATCCAAGGGTAGACTAATTGAAAGTCTCCCAATTCTAAAAGTTTATCTTGTTTTTAGTAATTCCATCAAGTATTGGCCTGACAGAGATCAAAAAATTCCTTAGAGATGATACCATGGGAGAGTTACCAACCCCTTCTAAAATCTAATACATGATACTCATTAAAAAGAGGGTGAGTTAACCCTATAGTGAGGCAAGTTGTATTTCAATGAAGAAGAACTGCTATCCCATTTACCTTTCTTCCCATTTTCTTGGTCTTGAAAATAGGTTTCTTAGGGGGCTTAGGGTCTATACCTTCATCCATCCGATCACCACCTTTTGGGGGGTGGGTACCATCATCATCGCCATACCTGTATTTAATAGTACGTATCTTGAATTTTTTGGTGGAGGTTATTTCCTTTTTGGATGGTTCCGAATCCAATTTCTATTTGGTAGCCTGGTCTAAGGACACAAATGTAAAAGGGTCATCATTCAATTCATGCATAAATTTAATATCCGGTGTGATCACCTACTCATATGGGGAGTCTAAAATGGTATCCTTCTATTTATAAGAAGAGGTATGAGGTCCCAATGTGCTATCATGAAGTCTGGAGACATGGAAAACATGACAGGGAGTGCCCTTTCCTCTACCGAGATAGTACTGAATGTAGGGGTGGACCACCCCTTAACCTGAAGAGGAGTAGGATCCATGTCCTTGTTATGAGAAGTATCAAGTAAAGTCTGTGCATTACTTTTGGGGTGGATAAATCCACCATTATCCCTCACAGATGCGAATAATCTAGAACCAAGAGCCTCCACCTCAGTTGAAATAGACCGAGGGAAGTCTCAATGTCCAGGATATATAGCTATATATTGGTTTATTATCCCCCTACACATTAGATACAACAGAGGTGGTAAAAGGAAACCTCCCCTCTTCCTAGATACGTCCCATAGGAGGCATTTCATTGAGGCGAGCATAAGAATAAACAAGAATGGGTTGTTTCATAGTTGTTTTGTCATCAGTAGATACCACTTTTCTAGTGTGAATTAATGAAAAATATTCATCTAACTTCTAATAGGTGCATTTCCATGACTCTATAGGGTCCACCTTAGTTTAATAGGAATCCCGGAGATGTGCCTTAGTGATTAGGTCACGTAGAGCGACATTTATTTTCTTAGATGAGGGCATAGAGTGATCTTAATTATATACTATAGTAATCCATGGGGAAAATTTTCTAGAAACACCGGGATACTTATAGGAATCCTTGGAATGACTAGGTGGAGGATTAATAATGCGAGTAGTTTTTACCTTCTCTTTACCCTTCCCGTAGTTCTTATGGCATGAACTATAATCATTCCCATGTATGTTGAATAAGTTTCACACCTTCCGCCATCTATAACAAGAGATTTAATGACCAAGAAGATTGAAATTGCTACAGAATTTGGGAATACTCTCATATTGAATTTCCATGGTGAGGCTTTCCTTAAGGGTGGTAAGAACAATCTCTTCTCCTAGGGTTCTCACTAAGTCAACTTCAACAAGGACCCCAACATAGTTCCCAAATCATGTATTTTTAATATTCTTATAATTTCTTATAGGGGATCCAAATAAAGAGGAAATTTCCCATAGAATTTTAGGGTTCCAGTAAATCCATTTCAACGTGCAGATACATATCCAAACTAGAGTGAAGGAATTCATCACACTTGAGGGGTCAAAATTCCAATCCAAATCCAGAATTTGTAAGAGTCTTTAATTGTGAGAGATGGATCCAAAACTCTAGGCTCTCAGCATCTATTCATCTTAAGGAAAAAATATGGTAGTATCCCTTTTCATTGGTGGTCATATTCCATTCTCCAAACCCACAAATTTCAGCAATCTGTTTGGAAAGATCTCCAAATATACAGAGCCTTTTTTACTTTAGGGATAAAAAACTCTTGCAATTATAGAAAATCGGAAAATGCTTAACTACTCCTCCACTACTTCACAATTTGTTGAATTAGGGGTTATACACCCCTTATTGATGATGTGACCAGGAGAAGGAATGCTTAAGTTAGAAAAAGAGAGTGATTCCTCTGATGTTAAAAAATCCTCAAACTTCTTCCTTTTCTCATCCATCTCTAGATCCACACCATGATCAACATGACTCAGATTGATGGTGTTATAATGTTGAAAAATATCTTTGTTCCCTTCTAGATCTATTTGATATGTGTCCTCTTCTGCCTTCTTGCCATCCGGGGAGCTCAAGATATGGGATTGCACACAATCCTCAGGATCTCTAGGCTTTCTTTCTTGCTCCGCCATCAAAATACTGACCTTGGTTTTTAGGGTTTTAAGTTTTTTTATATTTTAGAGGTTTTGGGGTTTTTAGGTTTTTAGGGTTTTTTTATTTTTTTAGGGATTTTTGGAGGTTTTATTTTTATTTTTATTTTTTATTAGGTTATATAGGGTTTTTATGGTTTTAAGGTTTTTTGTTGTTTTTTGGGTTTTTTGAGTTTTTAGGGTTTTATAAATTTAAGGTTTCTTAGAGTTTTTTTACATTTTTAGATGTATAAAGAGTTTTTAATGGGTTTTTATGGTTTTTATGTGTGTTTATGGGGTTTTATGGTTTTAATAGGTTTTTATGGTTTTTAGGGGTTTTTTGTGTTTTAGGGTCTTTTAGTGTTTTAACAATTTTTATGTTTTTTAGAGTTTTGAAATGTTATATGTTTTTTATGGTTTAAATAGAGGTTTTCAAGGTTTTTATTATTTATTTAGTGATTCTTGGAGCTTTTTTTATGATTTTTATAGCTTTTAGGGGTTTTTGGGATTTTTTGGGTTATTTTGGGTTATTTTGGGGTTTTTAGGGTATTTTGCATCTTATGAATTTTAAAGAATTTAATTGTTTATTGGTTTTTTAGGATTTATTAGGTATTTTTTATATTTTTTGGGAATTTTAGATATTTTTTGGATTTTTATGGGTTTTTAGTGATTTTTATGGTTTATAGGGTTTTTAGGGATTTTTGGGTTTCTATGGTTTTTTGGGATTTTAGAGGTTTTTGAGTTTTTAGGGAAAGGAAGATGTGAGGGTCAGGCTATTCCCCCCCCCCCCCAAATTTATTAAAAAAAAAGAGACACAGCAGACAAGGGAGGGGAGGGGTCAATCGACCCACACCCAAAAACCCTTAACAACCGAAGACAAAAGACCCAAAAAGGAAAAAACAAGAACGAAAAAAGAAAACACACAAAACAAAGCAGCCACCACCATCATCCAGCATCAACCAGCATCCAGTAGCTCACAACTAACCAACAACCAGCATCCAAAATCAAACAACAATCCACATCCAGCAGCAGCACAACCATAAACCACAGCTTCAGCACCTCCCATCCAAGCAGCAACCAGCATCCAGAACCGCGGGCATCCAACATCACAGAACCACCAACATCCAACATCACATAACCACCAGCGTCCAGTCTCACATAATCTAGCATCCAACACCTCCTCACCAAGGAGATCCACCATACGAAGCACCATCATCCAACATTCACCAGCAAAGTACATCAACCAGCACCAAATAATACAACAGCCAACAACTCTCGATGCTCCGCACCCCACCACAGAGCTAATAACACACCACCAGCACCCAAACCCAGGACCAGGCCGCAGAACCCAGCACCCAAAATACCGAAACTAGCTCCAGGAAATCACCCTAGCAGAATTGCGTAGCAACACAAGACCACGCCTAAAATTCCCCAGAAAGTCCAGTAACCAGAACCCACAATGGCTCATGAACAGCACCGTAACCAAAGAACCATGGGTCTTAAGACTCAAAGACTTCCAAACAAAACCAGCATCAATAGCGAGCAGCAAGGGCAAAATCATACGCACCTGAAAATGAAATTTCCACACAAACCAATTCCAGGCCGCCATCATTTGTGCCCCTTGCAACCCTTGAGCAGATCTAAGAGTCCCCATCACCACCTTACCGAAACGAGTAGAAGAACAAAGCATAAAAACAGGAAATATCGCCCATCATTATGTTTTGAGGGTTTATTTTAAGGGAAAATATAATATAGAATATAAAAATTTAAGTAATTTAATTAAAATGTAATAACCCAAAGGGAGAAACCAAATGGCATAGAGGCCCATATCATCATACAAAAAAGGAAAACGGGCCTCAGAAAATTTGGCAAGCACATCCAAACCATTTCTTATAATAAAACCTATAGAACCCCATGTATCCTAAACAGAACAATACAATAAAAAGTTTTTATGGATTTTGAGTTTTTTAGGGGTTTTTAGTTTTTTTAGGGTTTTAGGGTTTTTTATTTTTGTATGGTTTTTATGGTCTTATAGTGTTTTTAACATTTTTAGCGGTTTAAAGGATTTTTAGAGATTTTAATGTGTTATAAGGGTTTTTTGGGGTTTTTAGGTTTTTAATAGTTTTTATGGGTTTTAGGGGTTTTTATGTTCTTTTAGGGTTTTAAAATATTTAGATTTTAGGGGTTTTAAGTGTTTTTAGGTTTTTATGATTTTATTGTGTTTTTTTCTATGTTATTTTCTTTTTTACATTTTTATGGATTTTTTGTGATTTTATGGGGTTTATAGATTTTTTTCAAGATTTTTAGGGATTTTATGGCTTTTAGGGTTTTTGGGTATTTAGGGTTTTCTGGGGTTTTAGCGTTTTATGTTTTTTTTGGGGTTTTTAAGTGAATTTTGGGTTTTAGGGTTTTCTTATGGGTTTTCAGAGTTTTTAGAGTTTTTTAGTGTTTTTAAGGATTTTTATGGTTTCAAGGATATTTAGGAATTTTTATGGATTTCTTGGGGGTTTTTGGGGTTTTTATGGTTTTTACTATTTTTTTTGGTTTTATGGGTTTTAATTATTTTTAGGTTTAAGGTTTTATTATTATTTTTTTTGTCTTTTAGGGGGTTTTACATTTTTATGGATTTTAATGGATTTTTAAATTTTTTATTTTTTTATGGTTTTTAGGGATTTGAGAGTTTTTAGGGTTTTAAAGAATTAAATATTTATAAGGTTTTGTGGGTTTTATGTATTTTTATAGTTTTAGGGTTTTTAATGTTATTTAGAGTTATTTAATATTTTTATTGGTTATATGATTTTTAGAATTTGTAATGGTTTTTAGGACTTTTAGGGGTTTTTTTTGGGTTTTAAAGTTTTAATGTTTTTTAAAAGTATAAGAAAATTTTATGTTTTTTGTGTTTTTTTCTTTTATTAGAGATCAAAAGGGTTTTTATAGGTTTTAGTGATTTTTGATGATTTTTAATGTTTTTATGGGTTTTTTTGGTTTTTCTGGATTTATGGATTTTTATGGTGTTTTAGGGGTTTTATGTGTTTTTATTTTTTTAAGGGTTTCTTAGGATTTTTAGTGTTTTGGGATTTTTTTTAGGTATTTATAAGGATTTTTAGGATTTTTATTGTCTTTTAGGGTTCTATATATTTTGAGGTTTTTAGAGTTTTTTTAGGTTTTTAGTGTCTTTTAGGTTTTTAGTGTATTTTAGGTTTTTAGGGGTTTTAAGTGTTTTATACTTTTTTTAGGTGTTTTAAATACATTATGGTGTTTAATTTTTAGGCATTTTTATTTATTTTTATAAATATTATGATTTTTTATAGGATTTAGGGAATTTAATGGTTTTTAGGGTATTTAAGGGTTTTATGTTTTTAGGGTTTTTTTAATTTTTAGTGTTTTTAGGGGTTTTAGTGTTTTTAACATATTTTGGGTTATAAAGGGATTTAGATTTTTTCGTGTTCTAAGGGATTTTATGGTGGTTTACATGTTTTTATTATTTTGAGGGTTTTTTTAGAGTTTTTTGGGTTCTGGAGTTTTATTAGGTTATTTAGTGTTTTAGTATTTTTTATTACTCTTAGAAGTTTTATGTGTTTTTAGGTTTTTTATGATTTCTTCTGTTTTTTTAGGTTTTATTGGTTTTTTATGTTTTTTGGAATTTTTAGAGCTTTTTATTATTCTTATGTGTTTTTAGGGATTTTAGTGAATTTGAGGGGTTTTCTAGTGTTTAGGGTTTTTTGGATTTTCATATTCTTTTATGATTTTTAAGGGATTAATTTTTTTTAGGTTTTTAATATTTTATTATTGTATTTTGGGGTTTTGTTTTGTTTTTAATTTTTAGGTTTTGTTTTGTGTTTTTTTGGATTTTTATTGTAACGACCCGAATTTTTTAAATAAATTTTGTTTCCTAATTTTATGTGTTATTGTAATACTCAACAAAAATGTTTTATTTGATAAACATGATTATAATTAAAATGATATCAGTGGGTTTTGACTATTATATAACCATCGGTCAACATGACCGCTGTGAACAAAATGTTGTGATTATTGTCTCTAAATATAAGTAATCTTGGTTAATTATTATAGAAAGAAGATTCGATGGCCTCACCTAGTAGTCTTGGACTGATCGAAGCCCATCTAACAGAGCTTGGGAAGGAGGTAGCACCATTGGGCTTTGCTCTGGATCAAATCCAAGCCGAACTTCATCATGTGAAGCTGGAACGAAATCGCCTTCGTGAGAAGTTCAAACTGATAGAAATTACTACTCGAGCAATGTTGACTGAGCCGCCCCAAGCTTCTATCACCATAGCACACCTTACTCTTAGGTCCTATGCTGGTATTATAAGGGGTTATGTAACGAGACCGTAACTACCTTGTGTAATCCTTGTTTTAAATAAAAACTGGGATTTCTTCTTATGATGAAGTTTATGAATTCTGAAATGACCGGATAAATATAGTATGCATATTTTTGATGAATTTTAGAAAAAGGATATTTTAAATATGTTTATGTAAACCCTAAATAATTAAAAATGTGTAATGATTTTCAAAAAATGGTCTTCTGCAATTATGTTCAGTACTAAATTTAGAGTCTAATAAGATCAACTTGATTTTTGATGAATAGTAAATTATGAATAGTGATTTTATGATTAGGATTAGTAATATGACCAAATGGATTAGTAATCTCACTTAAAGAAAGTTTTAAAATAATCTAGGCACCTTGATTAAGTAATGTGATTCAATAAAATAGTTAAATAACGGTTTCATTAATTATTATTCGAGTATTAGTTTTTTCGGGTGAATAGTGTTTTTTAATTAAAAATTTAATTAAAAATAATTAGAAAATTATTTTTATAAAAATGACTTTATTTTTGAACTCAGAGCATCGATATTATGTTATGGTAATTTTTGGGGTTTTTTCTGAAAAAAATGAATTTTCGATGAATAGTGTTTTTATTTAAAAATTAAATTAAAATTATTTAGAAAATTATTTTTATAAAATGGATTTCATTTTTGAAATCAGAGCATTGATATTTGGTTAATGTGAAATTTTGGGATTTTTCTGAGAAAGTTGAATTTTCAGTGAATAGTAAAAATACAGTTTTAGGGTTTCGGTATGTTTAATGACATCATAACGGTGTCATGATGATGTCATGAGATCTTTTGAGGGTTGGCCGGCCAAGGGTGATGAATTATTGTTTTGGGGGCCCCATGTGGCCTAACTCCATGATAAATGACAAGGGAGAGCACATGGGTTTGAGAAAAGCACATGTGAGGTGTCCCTTGGCCATTAATGCCTTGTCCCCTCACTTTCCCTATAAATACCAAGCCCTCCTCTCATCCATTCGACTCCCCACTCATTCCCAACGAATTTCTGGTCTCACTACCTCCCAAGGAGTCCTCCCAAGGTGCCCCCAAGCCCTCAAGGTCCCAACCTTTGAGGTTTAAGAGTTACATTTTAAGGTAAGGGATCCGACCCCTCTCTTTCTTTTCAAGTAATCTCTTTTATGTCATTTCTTTTATACTCCATGTTCTTATGTTGGAGGATGTTCTTTTATATTCATCCTACTGCCTATTTCATGTTCATATGATGAGAGACCCCCCTTGCTCTCATCAATTCGTTTTAAGAATGTTTAAGTGGCGCCGTTAGGCTGCCGAATTTTTAAGGGATTCTTTCACCTTCCTCGTTTTCAAGTTCTATTTTCATTCAAGTCTTTCATTTTCCTTTTTATTATGTTGGGGTATGATCTCTAAATTATCATACTGATATTTTATGATCATATGATGAGAGACCCCATTTGATCGCTTCAATTCAGTATTTTGAAGTTTTAAGTGGCGCCGTTAGGCTGCCGAATTTTTAAGTGGTTCTTCACCCTTCTCGTTTTGAAGTTCTACTTTCATGTCAATTATTTCAAGTTCCTTTTTGTTATATTGGGGTATGATCTCTATATATATCATACTGGACTCTTATGTTCATATGATGAGAGACCCCATTTGATCTCTTCAATTCAGTATTTTGATGTTTTAAGTGGCGCCGTTAGGCTGCCGAATTTTTAAGTGGTTCTTCACCCTTCTCGTTTTGAAGTTCTACTTTCATGTCAATTATTTCAAGTTCCTTTTTGTTATATTGGGGTATTATCTCTATATATATCATACTGGACTCTTATGTTCATATGATGAGAGACCCCATTTGATCTCTTCAATTCAGTATTTTGATGTTTTAAGTGGCGCCGTTAGGCTGCCGAATTTTTAAGTGGTTCTTCACCCTTCTCGTTTTGAAGTTCTACTTTCATGTCAATTATTTAAAGTTCCTTTTTGTTATATTGGGGTATGATCTCTATGTATATCATACTGGAATCTTATGTTCATATGATTAGAGACCCCATTTGATCTCTTCAATTCAGTATTTTGATGTTTTAAGTGGCGCCGTTAGGCTGCCGAATTTTTAAGTGGTTCTTCACCCTTCTCATTTTGAAGTTCTACTTTCATGTCAATTCTTTCAAGTTCCTTTTTGTTATGTTGGGGAATTATCTCTATATCTATCATACTGAACTCTTATGTCCACATGATGAGAGATCCTATTTGATCTTTTCAAATCATTTTTGTTGAGGTTTAAGTAACGCCGTTAGGCTGCCGAACTTTCATAAGAGAAATCTTTTTTTTTCTTCCTTCCATGTTTTTCATTTCAAATGGTATGTCCTTGAAATATCATTACCATGATCATTTATCCTTCTTATTATTTCCATTTACTATTTTATGGGTCATTTATGAATGTTTGACCCATTTTACCTCTCTTTTAATGTCTTCTAAAACCTCGGAACATTGCCGTTATGCTGCAGAATTTCTGTCTCAAAATGTCTATCTCTTTTTCTAAAGTCCTTTTATTTTATTAAGTGAATACTCAAAGATATTTCTTCTAAAGGGGTATTCACATATATACCAAAATGTTCTATTTTAAATTCTGGGATTTACATACATGAGACCCACCTTCCTTTTCTGTGGGTTTTAAAGTGATATAAAGATCATGTCTTTAAAGCAGTTTTTAAAAAGTTATGATTATGAAATGAAACCCATTTCCTTTATGCTATATGGTATATTTATGAAATGTTTGATGATGATATATGTGTCTCACATGATAATAAAGTCAAATTTAAGGGTGCGCCCTGATAGCGCTCCAATGCATTGGGTAATGATGTAACCACTAGAGATTACAATTTTCACGATACCTTGGTGAATAACCTTGGTAATTTTAAAATGACACCTTGGGGATGGACCTTGGTGATATGTTCATGATTGTCTATATTAAATGATGTAGCCACATCTTCATGTTATGAAAAAGTTTTATTTTTATTATGATATGCCTCATGATTTCATTTTCATGCCTTAAATTTCTTTTCATGACTTTATTGATGTATCTCAAGTTCATATGTAAAATGTTTCACTTGTTTCCCTTGCTGGGCCTTCTGCTCACCCATCCTTTTGATGTATGTCCCCAGGTTATGAGATGCAGTAATGAGCCTAGGGTGAACATGAAGAGAAGCCTTTCAAGTGTTTAAGAAGAATGTTTTTTTTGTTTCATGTTTTATGTTCTTTGTTTCCAAGACACTAAACCTTAAAGATCCCCAGTTCCGTGTAATGGAATGAAAGTTATGTTATAAAAAGACGGGATGCTATAGTTGGTATCAAAGGATGGTTTAGTTATTTGTGGAAATTAGGATATGAAAACTCTATGAGGAACCCTATAGAAAAGTTTAATATAGGAAATCTTCCTGGTATTTTGGTGAGTATTGAGTAAGGGGTTGCCAAGCAAATACATCCCTGTCTGGATACGAGCAGGTAGAGGTGGCTCTGGCACAGATGTACATAGGGGTAAAACCCGAAAACACCGCTTTGAGCTAGACTCGAACGGGAACTGGTACACGACAACGGGCCTTGCTGCACTCTTGGTTACGACACTCCCGAGGGATATGCTTTGGTAAATTCATAAGCTTGGTATGAACCATTGTTAAAGGAACAAAGATAAAATAAAATAAAGGTTCACATAAGAATATATGATCATTCATAACCTAGATGGGAACCTAGGAGATCACAAGTTAGGGTATACCTTTCATATACAAGTTATCCTTATATGCTTTCAGTTCCTTTTCATGATTATTAGCTAAGTACTTAAGCCCCTAATTATGCTTTCTCTTCTTAGTTAATGGTGGGAAATGGAAGAACATGTTCCGACAACCAATGTGATAGGAAATGTGACGATTTTCGTATTAATATGACAGGGATGATTAGGGGATTAAAATATGATTATTATTTTGGAAGACGTTCATTATTTTGGGAACCATATTTGATCGAGGTAAATAGATTACTACGGTATTTTCATTGAGGAGTAAGGTTGACTTATATTTTGAAGAATCGATGAATATAAGGTGAACTTATAGTAATTTAGGTTACTTATGGGAATGACTAACCTATCTTGGGTAAAATATGTTTAGGTTAGCTACTTTTTTATAAGATGTTAGGAGTGGTTGATGTTGTCTGGAGATGAACAATGAAGTTGTTTTGGAAGACTATGTTATCAAATCCTTATTGTATTTGGGTTTCAATCTTAGTTTGGTTTGTTTTGAGGAATTTTAAGGACCGTTATTTATGGAATGGTCTATGATGAACTTTGGGTAGTACCATGGAACTTTGATGATTTAAAAGTAGTTTCCATTCCTATGAGATTCTTTCTTTTTGAAGAGTTGTTTTACCTTAACCTTTCTGTTTTTGGGATAATGTTTAAAGATAGAAGAAATAGATAGTTAATCTTTTGTAGATTATGTGATTCTATAGAAGATGATTCTTGTGCTTTTATGAGACCAAGTGTTTTTGAATTCTCATCATTTGGAGAAAAGATTAGTGTTGGTAGGGACTTGTTAAAGGATGAAACTCTACTTGAAGGTAGGTATATTTTCTTATGTTTTTGTTCTATGTAGTAAATGAAATCCTCAAAATTATGAAAAGAAACGTAAAACAAAAATGTTGTTGGTTTACGTTTCCTACTAGGTAATCAAAGACCGTTTACACACATCATAAGTTTGGGATTTTCTGATGGTTAACTTTCTCCTAATCATGTTCTCTATCACTCTCCCTCAGAACTTGACCCTTTGTTTTTTCCTCCATGTCCATGTTTTCCTACATGGAACCCTAGTGTGGGTTAACTCGGGTGACCATTGTACTTCCCTTTCTTTATTTTAAAGTAATAGTTTTACTGACTCCTTTTCCGATGTGGGACTTTCAATGAAATTTTAAAACCCAATTTTAAAATTGCGAGGACGCAATTTCTTAAGGGGGGAAGATTGTAATGACCCGAATTTTTTAAATAAATTTTGTTTCCTAATTTTATGTGTTATTGTTATACTCAACAAAAATGTTTTATTTGATAAACATGATTATAATTAAAATGAGATCAGTGGGTTTTGACTATTATATAACCATCGGTCAACATGACCGCTATGAACAAAATGTTTTAATTATTGTCTCTAAATATAAGTAATCTTGGTTAATTATTATAGAAAGAAGATTCGATGGCCTCACCTAGTAGTCTTGGACCGATCGAAGCCCATCTAACAGAGCTTGGGAAGGAGGTAGCACCACTGGGCTTTGCTCTGGATCAAATCCAAGCCGAACTTCATCATGTGAAGCTGGAACGAAATCGCCTTCGTGAGAAGTTCAAACTGATATAAATTACTACTCGAGCAATGTTGACTGAGCCGCCCCAAGCTTCTATCACCCTAGCACACCTTACTCTTAGGTCCTATGCTGGTATTATAAGGGGTTATGTAACGAGACCGTAACTACCTTGTGTAATCCTTGTTTTAAATAAAAACTGGGATTTCTTCTTATGATGAAGTTTATGAATTTTGAAATGACCGGATAAATATAGTATGCATATTTTTGATGAATTTTAGAAAAAGGACATTTTAAATATGTTTATGTAAACCCTAAATAATTAAAAATGTGTAATGATTTTCAAAAAATGGTCTTCTGCAATTATGTTCAGTACTAAATTTAGAGTCTAATAAGATCAACTTGATTTTTGATGAATAGTAAATTATGAATAGTGATTTTATGATTAGGATTAGTAATATGACCAAATGGATTAGTAATCTCACTTAAAGAAAGTTTTAAAATAATCTAGGCACCTTGATTAAGTAATGTGATTCAATAAAATAGTTAAATAACGGTTTCATTAATTATTATTCAAGTATTAGTTTTTTCGGGTGAATAGTGTTTTTTAATTAAAAATTTAATTAAAAATAATTAGAAAATTATTTTTATTAAAATGACTTTATTTTTGAACTCAGAGCATCGATATTATGTTATGGTAATTTTTGGGGTTTTTTCTGAAAAAAATGAATTTTCGATGAATAGTGTTTTTATTTAAAAATTAAATTAAAAATATTTAGAAAATTATTTTTATAAAATGGATTTCATTTTTGAAATCAGAGCATTGATATTTGGTTAATGTGAAATTTTGGGATTTTTCTGAGAAAGTTGAATTTTCAGTGAATAGTAAAAATACAGTTTTAGGGTTTCGGTATGTTTAATGACATCATAACGGTGTCATGATGATGTCATGAGATCTTTTGAGGGTTGGCCGGCCAAGGGTGATGAATTATTGTTTTGGGGGCCCCATGTGGCCTAACTCCATGAAAAATGACAAGGGAGAGCACATGGGTTTGAGAAAAGCACATGTGAGGTGTCCCTTGGCCATTAATGCCTTGTCCCCTCACTTTCCCTATAAATACCAAGCCCTCCTCTCATCCATTCGACTCCCCACTCATTCCCAACGAATTTCTGGTCTCACTACCTCCCAAGGAGTCCTCCCAAGGTGCCCCCAAGCCCTCAAGGTCCCAACCTTTGAGGTTTAAGAGTTACATTTTAAGGTAAGGGATCCGACCCCTCTCTTTCTTTTCAAGTAATCTCTTTTATGTCATTTCTTTTATAATCCATGTTCTTATGTTGGAGGATGTTATTTTATATTCATCCTACTGCCTATTTCATGTTCATATGATGAGATACCCCCCCTTGCTCTCATCAATTCGTTTTAAGAATGTTTAAGTGGCGCCGTTAGGCTGCCGAATTTTTAAGGGATTCTTTCACCTTCCTCGTTTTCAAGTTCTATTTTCATTCAAGCCTTTCATGTTCCTTTTTATTATGTTGGGTATGATATCTAAATTATAATACTGATCTTTTATGATCATATGATGAGAGACCCCATTTGATCGCTTCAATTCAGTATTTTGAAGTTTTAAGTGGCGCCGTTAGGCTGCCGAATTTTTAAGTGGTTCTTCACCCTTCTCGTTTTGAAGTTCTACTTTCATGTCAATTATTTCAAGTTCCTTTTTGTTATATTGGGGTATCATCTCTATATATATCATACTGTACTCTTATGTTCATATGATGAGAGACCCCATTTGATCTCTTCAATTCAGTATTTTGATGTTTTAAGTGGCGCCGTTAGGCTGCCGAATTTTTAAGTGGTTCTTCACCCTTCTCGTTTTGAAGTTCTACTTTCATGTCAATTATTTCAAGTTCCTTTTTGTTATATTGGGGTATGATTTCTATATATATCATACTGGACTCTTATGTTAATATGATGAGAGACCCCATTTGATCTCTTCAATTCAGTATTTTGATGTTTTAAGTGGCGCCGTTAGGCTGCCGAATTTTTAAGTGGTTCTTCACCCTTCTCGTTTTGAAGTTCTACTTTCATGTCAATTATTTCAAGTTACTTTTTGTTATATTGGGGTATGATCTCTATATATATCATACTGGAATCTTATGTTAATATGATGAGAGACCCCATTTGATCTCTTCAATTCAGTATTTTGATGTTTTAAGTGGCGCCGTTAGGCTGCCGAATTTTTAAGTGGTTCTTCACCCTTCTCATTTTGAAGTTCTACTTTCATGTCAATTCTTTCAAGTTACTTTTTGTTATGTTGGGGAATTATCTCTATATCTATCATACTGAACTCTTATGTCCACATGATGAGAGATCCTATTTGATCTTTTCAAATCATTTTTGTTTAGGTTTAAGTAACGCCATTAGGCTGCCGAACTTTCATAAGAGAAATCTTTTTTTTTCTTCCTTCCATGTTTTTCATTTCAAATGGTATGTCCTTGAAATCTCATTACCATGATCATGTATCCTTTTTATTCTGTCCATGTACTATTTTATGGGTCATTTATGAATGTTTGACCCATTTTACCTCTCTTTTAATGTCTTCTAAAACCTCGGAACATTGCCGTTATGCTGCAGAATTTCTGTCTCAAAATGTCTATCTCTTTTTCTAAAGTCCTTTTATTTTATTAAGTGAATACTCAAAGCTCTTTCTTCTAAAGGGGTATTCACATATATACCAAAATGTTCTATTTTAAATTCTGGGATTTACATACATGAGACCCACCTTCCTTTTCTGTGGGTTTTAAAGTGATATAAAGATCATGTCTTTAAAGCAGTTTTTAAAAAGTTATGATTATGAAATGAAACCCATTTCCTTTATGCTATATGGGTTATTTATGAAATGTTTGATGATGATATATGTGGCTCACATTATAATAAAGGAAAATTTAAGGGTGCGCCCTGATAGCGCTCCAATTCATTGGGTAATGATGTAACCACTAGAGATTACAATTTTCACGATACCTTGGTGAATAACCTTGGTAATTTTAAAATGAAACCTTGGGGATGGACCTTGGTGATATGTTCATGATTGTCTATGTTAAATGATGTAGCCACATCTTCATGTTATGAAAAAGTTTTATTTTTATTATGATATGCCTCATGATTTCATTTTCATGCCTTAAAGTTCTTTTCATGACTTTATTGATGTATCTCAAGTTCATATGTAAAATGTTTCACTTGTTTCCCTTGCTGGGCCTTCTGCTCACCCTTCCTTTTGATGTATGTCCCCAGGTTATGAGATGCAGTAATGAGCCTAGGGTGAACATGAGGAGAAGCCTTTCAAGTGTTTAAGAATAATGTTTTTTTTGTTTCATGTTTTATGTTCCTTGTTTCCAAGACACTAAACCTTAAAGATCCTCAGTTCCGTGTAATGGAATGAAAGTTATGTTATAAAAAGACGGGATTTTATATTTATGGTTTTAGGGTTTCTAGGATTTTGAGGGTGTGTTTCTGTTTAAAGGGGTTTAAGTTTATTTTTTGGAGTCTTTTAGCATATTTAGGGTTTTTAATTCTTTTTTGAGTTTTTAGTGTGTTTTTTTGTTTTCATGGGGTTTTGGGATTTTTATAGTTTTTAGGGGGTTTCATGATTTTTAGAGTTTTTTAGGGTTATAGGGTGTTTATAGTTTTTTATGGGTTTTAAGATTCTTATTATTTTAAGTTTTTCTTAGGTTTTTTATAATTTTTTATGATTTTTATATGTTTTTAGGGATTTTGGGGACTTTTTATGATTTTTATGGTTTCTATGGTTTTTAGGGTTATTAGGGTTTTTGGGGTTTTTCTGGTTTTTTAGGGTTTTATATTTTTTCATTTTTAGGGTGTTGAATGTTATTTATATTTTTTTACTGTTTTTATGGATTTAAAGGTTTTTTAGTGTTTTAGTGGGGTTTTATAATTTTTTTGGTGGATTAGAGGTTTTATGGGGTTTAGTGTTTTTTTTTGTTTTAGGGTACTTTTTCTTTTTAGCAATTTTTAAGTTTTTTATGTTATTTAGTGTTTCTAGGTTTTTAAGTTTTTATTAGGTTTTATCAATTTTTTTTGGGTTTTTATGTTTTTAGGATTTTTTGGGATTTTTTAGGATTTTTGTGGTTTTTAGGGTTGTAATAGTTTTAGGGGTATTTAGGGTTTTAATTGTTTTTTTTGGTTTTTAGGGGTTTTTTATGTTTTTATATTTTTTAAGGTTTTTTAGAGTTTTTTACCATTTTTAGGGGTATATAGGGTTCATATATATTTTTAGTGGGATTATAGAGTCTTTATTGGGTTTTTGGGTTTTTTTGGTTTTTTGGGTTTTTATTGTGTTTAAGGGTTTTTAGGGGTTTTAGAGTATTTTAGGGGTTTTGAGTTTTAAGGTTTTTATAGATTTTAAGATTTATTAATTTTTTAAATTTTTTAGGGTTTTTCTGAGTACTTGGGGGGTTTTACGTTTTTAGGGATTTTTAGAATTTCTGTGGGTTTTTAGGATTTTTAGGGACTTGTATGGTTTAGGTGTTTTGGGGGTTTTTATGGTTTTTAGCGTTATATAGGTTTTTAGTTATTATAAGTGTTTTTAGGTTTTTAATGTTTTATTTATGGATTTCATGTTTTTTATGATTGTCTATGTTTTTAGGGATTTTTATGTATTTTTAGTCATTTTATGGATTTTTTTGGAATTTTGTGGTTATTTAATTTTTTTAGGGTTTTAAGGGGATTTAAGGTTTGGGGGGGGGGTTTAAGTATTTTAATGAGTTCTTTTTGGGATTTTAAGGGTTTTATAGTATTTTAATGTTTTAGGGGTTTAATGGTTTTTTAGAGTTTTTTATGTTTTAGGGTTTTAAGGGTTTTTAAGGGGGTTTTATGATTTTTAGGGTTTTATGGTTTTTAGGGGTTTTTAGGGTTGTTATTGTTTTTAAGGTTTTTTTGGTTTTCAGCTGCACTTAGGTTTTTATGGTTTTTTTAGGATTTGTCATACATCAAGGGTTTTTTTACATTTTTATGGATTTCTAGTGTTTTTTATGATTTTGTGTGGGTTTGGGGTGTTTATGTTTTTTAAGTTTTTTTTTTGATTTTTCAGAGTTTTATTTGGGATTTTTTCATGATTTTATGGAGTTTTCTATTTTTTTGGGTTTATCTTTTTTTTTTCATTTTTGGTGTTTTATTCAGTTTTTTAGGGATTTTAAGGCTTTTAGTGTTTTTATGACTTTAATGGTTTAAAGTGTTTATAGGGTTTTAAGTATCTTTTTAGGGTTTTTATGGTTTTTTGGGTTTCTAAGGATTTAGGGGGTTCAAAGGTTTTTTATTTTTAGTGTTTTTAACATTTTTAGGTGTTTAAGGGTTTTAAGTGATTTTATGTTTTGAATGTTTTCTTAGTGTTTTCAGTTATTGAAGGTTTTTTGTGTTTTTAGGACGTTTTAGATCTTTTTCTAGATTTTAATATTTTTTAGGGTTTTAAGGGATTTTTAGGGTTTTTTGTGTTTTGGGGGTTTTAGGATTTTAAAATTTTATGGTTTTTACAGGTTTTAAGTTTTTTAGTTCTTAAATGTTTTCTTATTTTTTTAGTGTTTTTAGTTTTTTTATGTTTTTACATATATTTAGGAATTTTTATAATTTCTAGGGATTTTAAGGGGTTATAGGTTTTTTGAGGTTTTTAGGGTTTCTTAGGGTTTTTATGGTTTTTTGGGATTTAGGATTTTATTTTATTTTTTTATGGTTTTTATGGTTTTTAGATTTATTTAATTTTTTAGTGGGTTAAAGTGTTTTTATAACTTTTATTTGGTTTTTAGAGTGTATATGGAATTTAGGGATTTTAAGGTTTTTATGAGTTTTATGGTTTTTAGAGGTTTTTTTTGGGATTTAATGCTTTTAGTATTTTTAGGTTTTTATGTGTTTTTAGTGTTTTTAGGTTTGTAAGTTCTTCTTGGGGGTTTTCAATGTTTTTTATTTTTTATCTACTTTTAGGGATTTTTAGGAATATTATGGGTTTTTAAGATTTTTGAGGGTTTTTAAGGGTTTTTGGGTTTTTTGGGTGTTTATGATTTTTTTACTTTTTAGGGGTTTTATGGTTTTTATATTTCTTTAACATTTTTAGGTGTTTAAAGGGTTTTTATAGCCTCTTGTATATTTTTAGGGGTTTTATGGGTTTTTAAATTTTTTATGGTTTTCAGGGGGTTTATGGATTTTATGTTGTTTTAGGGTTTTTAGGGATTTATCATTTTTATGTTGTTTTAGGTTTTAGTTGTTTTTAGGTTTTGAAGGTTTCCTTATAGTTTTTTGTGTTTATTTGTTTTTAGGGATTTTCATTATTTTTATTGGTTTTTAGGTTTTTAGGAATTTTTGTGGGTTTAAAGGGTTTTTGTATTATTTTTATAATCATTTCTAGTTTTTATCATTTTATATGTTTTTTGGGGTTTTGAAAGTTTTTATGTTTTTAAGGGATTCTTAGTGTTTTTTAGGTTTTACGTTTTTTTTACATTTTTAGGGTTTTTAGCCTTTCTTATTTTTATGGTTTTTAGGGGTTTTAGGGATTTTGATGGTTTTTATGTTTTTAGGGGTTTTAATGTTTTTTTTGATTTTATGGTTTTTTGCGTCTTATAGGGTTCTTAAAGAGATTTATAATTTTATAATATTTTGAGGGTTTTGAAGGTTTTTTATAGATTTTAGTGGTTTTAACAGTTTTTTGGGTTTTTAGTTGTTTTTAAGGATTGAAGTATTTTTAAGGTTGTATGTGTTTTAAGGGTTTTTAGGTTTTTAGGTTTTAAGGTTTTCTTATGGTTTTTAAGGTTTTAATTTATTTTTTACTTTTTACATATTTTAAGTTTATTTTTAGGAATTTTATGGGTTTTAAATAATATTATGTATTTTGAGGGTCTTGGGGGTTTTTCGGCCTTTGGATTTTTTATGGGTTTTTATGTTTTTATGGTTTCTTGATTATTTTAGTGGTTTAATTGTTTTAGATATTTTTTTAATTCTTGGGGTTTTAAATGATTTTTAGAGTTTTATAAGTTATTTAGGGTTTTTATGAGTTTTTAGGGTTTTAATAGTTTTAGGGGTTTTATGGGTTTAGGGGGTTTTAATGTTTTTATTTCTTTTATGGGTTTTTATAATTTTTTATGTTTTTAGGGTTATTTGTGGGTTTCGAGGGTTTTTTATTATTTTTATAATTGTTTCTAGTTTTTAGCGTTTTATATGATTTTTGGGGCTTTGAATATTTTTAGGTTTTTAAGGGCCTCTTAGGGTTTTGTTAGGTTTTATGTTTTTTAGAATTTTTAGGGTTTTTAGCCTTTTTTATTTTTATTACTTTTAGGGTTTTTAGGGGTTTTTATGGTTTTTATGTTTTTTAGGGGTTTTAATGTTTTTTTGGATTTTTATGGTTTTTTTGTGTTTTATAGTGTTCTTAAAGAGATTTATAATTTTTTAATATTTTGAGGGTTTTTGGAGAATTTATTGGTTTTAACAGTTTTATGGGTTTTTAGTTGTTTTTTAGTCTTTGAGTATTTTTTAGGTTTTTAGGTGTTTTAAGTGTTTTTAGATTTTTAGGTTTCAAGATATTCTTATGGATTTTAGGGTTTTAATTTATCTTTTAATTTTTACATTTTTTTGTTTCATTTTTTGGAATTTTATGGGTTTCAAATAATTTTATGTATTTTGAGGGTCTTGGGTTTTTTTGGCCTTTTGGGTTTTTATGGATTTCTATGTTTTTATGGTTTCTTTATTTTTTTATTGTTTTAATGATTTTAGATATTTTTTTTATATTTAGGCTTTAAAATGATTTTTAGATTTTTAGATTTTATTTAGGGTTTTATGAGTTTTTAGGGTTTTAACGGTTTTATGAGTTTTATGGGTTTTAGGGATTTTTAATGTTTTTAGTTCTTTTTGGGGTTTTTATCATTTTTGGGTAGTTAGAGTATTTTAGTATTTTTATGGTTTTTTGGGTTTTGGGTATTTTTATGGTTTTTATGGCTTTTTGAGTTTTAAGGATTTTTTTGGGGTTTTTAGCATTTTTTATGTCTTTTAGGGTTTCTAAGGGTTTTTAGGTTTTTAAATATTTATTAGGGGTTTTCAGGGTTTTATTTTTTTGATCGTTTATGGAATTTTAGGTATTTTATCATTTTTATGGGTTTTTAGGGTTTTTTTGGGATTTTGATGGATTTATGGTTCTCTAAGGTTTTACTATTTTTATGGTTTCAGGGGTCTTAGGTTTTCATAAAATTTTAACAGAATTTATGGTTTCTGAGAGTTTTGTAACATTTTTAGTGTTTTTTAGTGTTTTTATGGGGTTTTTTGGGTTTTTATAATTTTTAAAAGTTTTTATGGTTTTTTAGGGGTTTAAGTGATTTTTTAGGTTTTTAAGGCTTTCAAATGTTTTTTGTATTTATGTATTTTATAGTGGTTTTTAGGGTGTTTAATACTTTTTATATTTTTAGTGATTTTTAGTAATATCTTATGATTTTTATGGTATTTAGGGTTTTTAGATATCATGACGTGTTTTAGTGCTTTCTCAGGTTTTTTTTCATTTTTAAATTTTTAGGTGTTTAAATAATATTAATGTTTTAAGGTTATCTTTGGGTTTTTAGGGATTTAGTGTTTTTTACATTTTTAGGGATTTTTTGGGATATTTTTATGGTTTTAGGGTGTTTCAGGGTTTTTATGGTTTTTAGAGTTTTTAGGTTTTTATTTTTTTTTATTTTTTTAGTTTTTTAAGGATTTTTAGTGTTTCTAACATTTTTACAGGTATATAGGGCGTTTAGAGTTTTTAGTGGTCTTTAGGGTTTATATGGGTTTTTGGGGTTTTAGTATTTTTTGTTTTTAGTTTCTTAATGGGGTTTATGGGTTTAGTTTTTTTTTTGATTTTTTTGGTTTCTTAGGGGTTTTAAGTGTTTTTAGGTTTTTATTGTTTTTTTAGGGCTTTTCATGGTGTTAAGGGTTTTTTTTAAAATTGTAGTGATTTTTTTGTTGTTTTTAGTATTTTATGGGTTTTTACGGTTTTGGGGGGTTTTAGGGTTTTTATTTTTTTTAGGTTTTTAATAGTTATTTAGATTTTTAGGGGTATTAAATGTTTTTAGGTTTTTAGAAAATTAATAGAGATTTTAGGATTTTTTAGATTTTCTTTCATTTATAGGAGTTTAAGAATTTTTTAAAAATTTTAAGGATTTTTACCGTTTTAGGGTTTTAGTGATTTTGAGGGTTTTTATGATTTGTTTTGTTTTTTTATGTTTTTTAGATTTTTTAGTTTTTAGGGTTATAAGCATTTTTAGAGTTTTAACATTCTTATTGGTTTAAATGGGTTTTATATTTTTAGTGGGTTTTTATGGTTTTTATGGGTTATTGTTGTTTCTTAAGGTTTTTAGGGTTTTTTATAGAATTTTAGATATTTTATAATTTTTTGGGGGTTTAAAGGGGGTTTAAGTTTTTTTTAGGGTTTTATGGTTTTCTTTGGGGTTTTCAAGGTTTTTGGGGTTTTTTATGGTGTTTTTCATTTTCTATTTTTTATAGGTTTTAAATGTTTTTAGGTTTTATTTTTTCTATGGTGGTTTTAGGATTTATAGGGTTTTTTATGTTTTTAGGGATTTTTATGGATTTATAAGATATGTATAGTTTTTAGGGGTTTTAAATATTTTGAGGGTCTTTATGATTTTTTGGTTTTTTAGGGTTTTAGGATTTTATTATTATTTATGGTTTTTATTGGTTTTAAGGGTTTTTATATAATTTTTGTTTTTATAATAGTTTTTCTGTGTTTTTAGGAGTTTTTACATTTTAGGGACTTTTTAGGATTTTTATGGTTCTTTAGTGTCCTAGGTATTTTGATTGTTTTTAGATTTTTTAGGGGTTAAGGGTTTTTATGGTTTTCATGGTTTTTAGGGTTTTTTTAGTTTTTTCGGGGTTTAATGGTTTTTAGTTTTATTTAAAATTTTAGTGTTTTAAAGAGTGTTTAGAGTTTTTAGTGGTTATTTAGGGGTTTTAAGGGTTTTTATGGGTTCTTTTGGTTTTTAAGGGTTTTAAGGTTTTTAGGGGTTTTAGGGTTTTTAGGGAATTTAGGGTTTTTAATGTTTTTTATTATGGGGTGTTTTAAGTGTTTTCAGTATTTCATGGGTTTATTAGGTGTTTTTTGGTTTAATAGTTTTTTTTAAATTTTACGGATTTTTAGTGTTTTTTTATTTTGAGGATTTTTAAGAATTTGGACGGTTTTTATGATTTTTAGGGTTTTGAGGATATTTAAGGTTTTTAGAATTTTATAGTTTTTATGGGTTTTATGGTTTTTAGGTTTTAAATGTTTACTTATGGTTTTTCATGGTTTTAGATATTTTTATGATTTTAGAGAAATTTAGGGATTTTTTTTAATTTTATAAATTTTTAGGGTTTTTTGGGATTTTGAGGTATTTTTTTTGATTTTTTAGGTTTTGGGGGTTTTTTATTTTTTTAGAGTCTTTTAATGTTTTTGGGTATTAACTATTTTTTAGAGTTTTTAGTGGTTTTTAGGGGGTTATGGTTTTTATGGGTTTTAAGGATTTTAGGGGTTTTATGGTTTTTAGGAATTATTAGGGTTTTTAGGGGATTGGGGTTTATATTTTTTTATGGTTTTTGGGGTTTTAAGTTGTTATTGGTCTTTTTGGTTTTCTTAGGGGTTTTCTTAGGTCTTTTCAAGGTTGTAAGGGTTTTTATGTTTTTAGGAATTTCTAGGTATTTTTAGGATTTTAATAGTGTTTTAGGGATTTTAAGGATTTTGAGGGTCTTTTTGGTTTTTAGTGTTTTTAGGGTTTTTTGCACTTCTTAGGTTTTTATGTGATTTTAGTATTTTTAAATTTTAATGGCTATCATATGGTTTTTATGGGTTTCTAGGGTTTTTTTTACAATTTTAGGGATTTTTAGGGATTTTTTAATATTTTTATGGTTTTTTAGGGTTCTGCAGTTGGGGGGCGGGGTTTAAGGTTTTTATAGGTAATTATAGTTTTTAGTGGATTTTAGGTACTTTTATGGTTCTTAGGGGTTTTTAGAGTTTTTAGGTATTTTACGGGTTTTATGTGTTTTCAGGTTTAATTTTTTTCGAAAGGGTTTTCATGTTTTTTTGGGCTTTTTATGCTTTTAGAGATTTTTTTGGTTTTTCCAGATTTTTATGGATTTTTGGGGATTTTGGGGTTTTTAGGGGTTTTACAGGTTTCTATGGTTTTAGGTGTTTTTTTTTGATTTTAGGGGTTTTTTGAGTTGTTTGAGTTTTTTGAGTTTTTTGAGTTTTTATGGTATTTTTTAGTTCTTTTACATTTGTAGGGGTTCAAAGGGGTTTTATAGATTTAATTGGGTTTTTAGGGTTTTTAAAATTTTGAGGGAATTGTGTTTTTAGGTTTTTTAGAGTTTTTATTTATTTATTAGGGGTTTTATGTGTTTTTAGTCTTTTATTTTTTAGGGTTTTTCTGGGTTTTTTGTATTTTTATATCTATGGGTATTGTTTTAGATATTTTTTGGATTTTTATGTATTTTAGGTATTTTAGGTATTTTGATGTTTTTCAGTATTTTATGGTTTATTTTTTGTGTTTTTAGGGTTTTTTTCATGTAAAATATATTGTGGTATATAAAAAATGGAATGTAATTGAATTTTAATGTAATAACACGAAGGGCCATTAGTGGAGAAAGAATTTACCACATTTGCATTTTTTACATTGGTTATAAATAACTGACGTGTAAAGCTATAAAAGTTGATTTATCATGTTGGTTATAATATAACAGATGTAAAAAATGCTGATATTTGATTTTCATGTCAGTTATATTATAACTAACAGGAAAAATAAACTATCGCAATTTATCAGGTCGGTTATTTTATAACCGAGGTGATAAAGTCGATTTATCAGGTCGGTTATTATATAAATGATGTAAAAGACCAGATTTATAATGTCAGCTATAAAATAACCAACGTAAAAATATTTTTATCATGTCAGTTATTATATAACCGATGTGATAAATGTAATAAAAATAATAATTTATCACATCAGTTATTAAATAAGTGACGTGATAAACATTTTAAAAAAGTTATCAAGCACCGTATTGTCTCAGTCTGTATTTTTGGATCAGGAGACCTGTGACTCATCTCTCTCGCACGGAAAACCTATAATCATTTCATCGAACTCGTTCCCTCCAACCTCATTTTGCTAGCATCTTTTTTTACCATTATTATCTCTGAATCTATTAGATTGACTCACAATATTCAAGTAAGCCTCACAAAACCTGATTTCATTCGTTATTTTTCACAGATGACATATATTTACATTTTGTGATTTCTTTTTTTAAAATATCATAATATCATGGATTATTTCATAATTTTATCATTATTTGACACGTTTCTTATTAGCCTTGGTCTGAAATCATTGGGCATTAACTCTATGTTACTTTGGTTAGATACTTTCATATTTAAATATGAAATCCCTATATAGATATCATAGAGACATTGGTTATATACCATACCACCCTTGTCATTTTATATAACACATTAAAATTTTTAGTTATTCCATCTTAGAAAAAAAGAAGTTATATTTTCATAGGTGTTTTGTGATGAATATGTACTCTGTCTTCCTATAGGAGTTCGGTCATTTGTTTTTTAATTATTTTACTATATGGTTAAGTTCTATGTAGTACATATTTTATGTTGACTGCTAGTATATATTATAACATAGTATGTGGATGCATGGATTCTTATTTATTTACCACTTCATTCATTAACTATTTATTATTAGCTAAGAATCCCCCCAAACAACCTATCAACATACCTTTAATAGGATATTTGCACCACCTTCCCTAGACAATATAGGTTTCTCTCATGGCCTGTAATTTGAGTCTAATATAAATCCATTTCAAAAAGTGGCTCAGAACGTAAAAATATCAACTTACCACTCAAATCAATTTATACCATAAAAAATACCATTTTCCACAAAGAAAACTCAATAAGAATTATAAAACTCATATATGTGACCATCAAAATTACATGAAATGATAAATATATTTTATTGCTCAAAACAATATCTTTATAATTTTCAAATACGCATATATTTTTTATATTATATTTATAAATTGTGTTACTTTCAAATTATTTCATATTTCATATAAATATAAAACTATTATATCTAACAATATTTTCTTTTTAAAATTATTTCAACTCATATCTTTTTCAAATATGCATATAATTGTTTTATATTTCAAAAACATTTTACACTCAAATTATTATATATTTCATATAAATATAAAATAGTCTTATCTTAACAAGATGTGTAATTTATATATTTGTTATAGGTAATAATGAGTCAAATATGAATTATAGAACATCAAATGTGTAATAGATTTTAGGAAGGTGTTGATGACTTTTTGGAATTTTCTAAACAAAATGTTCCAAGAAACAACATTTTTTTCTATCCATGCATAAACTTTTTGAATATGAAGAAGTTGAATAGTAGAGAGATCAAAGATCATCTGATATGCCATGGTTTTAATCCGAGTTGTAGACCTTGGATTTGGCATGGTGAAATTGGAAAAAATGTCAGATCTACAGATGATGATGATTTGAAAGATGGTAACATCGATGAAAATGAAGAAATGATTCGTGATATTGTAGTAAAACAAATTGAGATAGAACTGACAGTTGAGCATGAGCATGTTGATACTGAAAAACCATTTTATCATGGTAGTATAGATTTTATTTTTTTATCGGTGGTATTAAGATTAATTAAACTGAAGGTGAAACATGGATGGAGTGATATAAGTTTTATAGAGCTGCTACAGTTGTTGAAATACATTCTTCCAAAAGACAACGATCTTCCAAATTCTCATTATAAAGCTAAGAAAATATTATGCCTGATGGGATTGGGATACATGAAAATACATGCATGTTTGAATGACTGTATAATATATGAGAAGGAAAATGAATTTTTTTTAGAGTTTCCTAAATGTGGGATATCATGGTATAATTTGAAAGAAAAATCACAGGCTGACGTAGAGATTATAGAGATCCCTACCAATTTATTTTTTTTATCTTCCTATAATTCCTCATTTGAAACGTTTATTTTATAATTCACATGATGAAAAAAAGGATAAGATGGAATACTGATGAGTGGATATATGATGGAAAATATGTCATACAACTTATTTTCCACAGTGGATGAAAATAGATGAGGAGTATCAAACATTCGTAAATGAAATTAGAAATCTTATACTTAGGTTGTGCACAGATGGAATGAATCCATATCGAATCCTCAATATCACACATAGCGCATAGACTGTTTTATTTGTAATTTTCAACCTATCTCGTGAATTTTTTATGAAGCTCAAATATTTCATGTTGAGTATAATGACCTTTGGTCCAGAGAAACCCAGAAATGATATTGATGTTTTCTTGTCACCATTGATTGATGATTTGAAACTTTTATGGGAGGATTGTATTAGAGTGAATAATTATTATAAAATAGAATATTTTCAACTGCATTAAGTGTTTATGTTCACTATAAATGACTTCCCATCATATGGAAATTTTTCAGGATAAACTATCAAGAGGCATAAATCATGTCCAATTTTTGAACAAAAAACTTCATATTGTCAATTGAATAATGGGAGGAAAATAGTATACATGGCTCATCAAAAGTTTTTTCCTATGGAACACTCTTATAGAATACTAAAAAATTCATTCAATGGCTCACAAGAATTTTATATTTCTCTAAAACCTTTATCAACTAATGAGTATTTTGAGAGGGTACAAAAACTTGATGTGAAATTGGGAAAGAAACATAAATTTGTTAATGATAGACATATTTGGAAGAAAAGGTCAATATTTTTTGAGCTACCATATTAGAGATATCATGAATCTAAACAAAATATTGATGTCATGCATGTGGATAAGAATATCTATAATAGTTTTATTGGAAAATTGTTATATATTAATGGAAAGACTGAATATGGATTGAATGAAAGATTATACATACTATCAATGGGAATACATTTGGAGTAAGCTCCCCCTCCTGATAGAATGAGAACATTTCTTCCCTTGGCTTGTCATAAATTATCCAAGAGGGAGAAAATTAGCATTTTTAGTGTCTTCATGATATCAATGTGTCACAAGGTTATTATTCAAATGTAAAAAAAAAATTCTATTTGAAGGATTTGAAGTTGACCGGTTTGAAATATCATGATTATCACGTCATGATGCAACAATTTATACCAGTTTCATTACGTGGAACATTGCCCATCCATGTTAGAAATACTATCATGAAGGTGTGTTATTTTTTCAATTCAATATGTAATAAGGTGATTGATGAGGATGATTTGAACATTTTGGAAAAGGATGCAATTTCTAGAATTTTTCAATTGGAGATGTATTTTCCTCCATCTTTTTGGATATAATGTTGTATTTAATGGTTCATCTAGTTCAAGAAATAATGCTTTGTAGACCTATATATCTTTGTTGGATGTATCGTTTTTAAAGGTATATGAAAATATTGAAGGGTTATGTTAAGAATCCATATCAAACTAAATCTTCCATTGTTGAAAATTATATTTATGAGGAGGTTGTGGAGTTTTGTACTAGAGAATTGTTTGTGGTGGAGCACACTAGTTTGCCTCAATCTCACCATGAATGAGTTAATAACGAGGGAAAGGTGATTCATGGATTTAGAGTCAAATCGTTGTCAGTTGAACAGTTTAAAAAGGTAAATTTATACTTCTTGAATAACATTGATGATGATCAACCATACATCACATTACATATTAATGAGTTGAAACAATGTCATCCAAAGAATAAAGAAATGTGGATTTTTAATGAGCATAACAAATTTTTTTCCATTGTTTAAAAAGACCTTTCTTGGTAGATCAGATGCATCAGTGAAATTAAAATAGTTAGTGGGTGGTTCAAGTTTAAATATGATAACATAGTCCGAGTATGAAATTAATGGAGATACATTTCATATGAAATATTAGGACAACAAAAGTGTAGTTCAGAATAGTGGGGTATTAGTGTTTGTATAAGCAATGCATTTTCGAGTTCTAAAGACACAAACCTAATTTTTGCATCAAGTGAATATTATGGAGTCATTGAAGAAATATGGGAGCTTGATTACTTTAAAATTAATCTTCCTGTTTTTAACTACAAATGGTTTAAAGTTAACAACAGTTTCAGACACGATGAATTTGGAATGATAGTTATGAATCTCAATAGATTGGAAGACACATCTGATTATTTTATAATGGTAACACATAAAAAACAAAATTTCTATGTTATTTATTAATCAGACATTTAGGTGTCTATTGTATTACAAGGAAAAAAACATATGTTGGTGATGATCAACTTGATGAAGATTCTGATTTATGTGAGATCCCTACTTGGATGGAAATATTAGTAGAAAATAATGATGGGAATGTGTTGACATTTTTTGTTCCATAAGGAACAACCATGACGAAGGAATTTGGGAAAACAATCTATTTTTACATTCCTAATATTACAGGTAACATATGTTTATTTCTTTTTTATATTAATTAATTTCATAAAATGTTAGATATTGTAATTTTTTCATTATTAAAACCTCTATTAAAACTAATAAGTAATAATTTTTGTTTATTTTAATTTAATTTTGTTTATTTTACAATGTTTACCATTACATAACTTATATATTTATTGATTTTGATGAATGAAAACCACTTTACCATGTTTACCATGTCTACCATATTTATCATAGTTTACCATGTTTACAATTATGTAATTTATATATATATATTTATTTTTTTGAATGAAAATTACTTTACCATGTTTACCATGTTTACCTTTAAACATATTTACCATTTACCATGCTTTACCATGCTTACCATGTTTACCATGTTTACTATTATGTAACTTAGTTCATTTTTTCATTTTTTTACATATAATTGTAATATTTAAATTTTTATATTTGTGAACTAATGTTTTCTTTTTTGATTTAAAGGATAATGAAAGATCAATAATTTGATCAACCATATAATTCTGGAGATGAGCATTAGGATCATATGTCTGGGGAGGAACACTCACATGATCTTCTTGATGTTCCCTAATCTTCTTCATGTGCTCCCACAATGGAAAAGAAGAGTTCAAGAGTTGGTAAACCTGATAGCACACATTTACTAAAACTACCACTTACCCAAAGCCAGGACAAGAAGAAAATCATAGAGTTTGATGAGAATGATATTCCTAGAGGTCCAAATGAAAAATATTTTAAGAGTATTGTATCAACTAAAGGTAAAATAAAAGTAAGCATTTTTTATAATGATTGGAAAAGTGTGGACAATGAGACATTATCTCAGTTGTGGGAAACAATTTTGGTATGATCTTTTTCTATTGTTTGACTAAATTTTAAATGTTTATAGTATAATATGTTTTTCTTCTTCTTTATCAAATGACATTTGATATTCTTGACATTGGAGGAGTTAAGAAGAAGTTTTTATCGATGGCTCATATGAGATGGATGGATTTCAAATCAACCCTCACATTTGATTTCATTTTTGGTCATAGGAAACATGAAAATCCATGTCATATATATCCTTTTATAGATGAAGACACATGTAAATAATTTGTTGAAAGTAGAATAAAAGAATCATTTTTGGTATGTTCAATGTAAATATTTATAATTTTTCTCATATTAATGTTCATATTAATGATTTGTTAATGATTTATTATTCTTAATTTATTGAAAACAAGGATATATCATTAGGAGATCCAATATGAAAATGTATACCCTCATAATTTATCTTGGGGAGGGTATAATTTTTTGGAAGAAAAAATGATGGAGGAAAAATTACAAAAACTTAGAGCTGAGTCTTAAAGCTCTAGAGAGGTTACCCCTCCATCCCCTCCATCTAAACATGAAAAATTGAAGACTTATTAGATGGGAAAAAGGAGAAATATCTTACAGATGAATCAAGGATCATAGCTAGGAATATTGTAAAATGTTTATTTTATTTATTTATGTTAATTATATATTTTTTATTTACTTTGAAACATTACATAATTTTTCAATTAATTCATACATGATTCTCTTAAGGAGAAGATCACAAAGGGGGTATTTACAACTGTAGGGAGGAAAGATATTTTATATACAGCATTGGGAAAGCCTAAACACTCGATTTGTGTACGAGGATACCCAATAGGTGTATCAGTAAGAAAAGTGTTTCGACATTATTAATCTTCTTCCATTGATAGTAATTATAAAAAAATGGAATCTTTGGAGGCTAAAGTTCATAATATTAGCGCATTGATGGAGGAAAAGATCAGAGCATCTGTAGAATCTATGTTTTCAGACATGAAATGAAAATTTCAGACTGCAGCTCCCACTCCTCCACCTCCACTTGCAGACCCCATTTTTTATCCTTCAACTCCGCTAGCAGCTCCCACTCCCCCACCTCCAGACCCCATTATTTATCATCAACTTCAGCCAGTGGACCCCATTTTTTATCCTACTCTTATACCCTCTCCTCCAAAACTTCTTAGTTATTGTGAGTTGTATGTTGATGATCCTCACCATCATATAATGGCATATGGGATGATATATTATATAATAAATACATTTCATTATCCAAAGTTAGAGTTAGAGCAACATTGGGTCACTGTACATGATATTATAGATATATCAGCTTGAGTACTATTACCTATAGATGATGTGATGATTATTGGACAAAGTTTCAGACACTTTTTAGTTTGGCCGTCCAGTCTTCTGCGACCCATTACCATAGAGGTATGTATATGTTATATCTTTCATTTTGTTGTTGTATCAATCTTTTTAAAATTTGAAAGTTAATATATTTTTCTATTTATTTACAAGAATATGTTAAAGGTAAAGAAATACTATATAGGAAACAAAAAAGACAAATGGCTATGACAACAGATACAGATTGTAGCAATCTTGATAGATTGTCAAGATATTCAATTTTTTTGGAAGCTCATTATATGTTACCAATGGAAGATCAGGTTTTTGGATGTAAAATAGATGTGGGGATTCTGAAAAATAATATCATGGAGCTTGTTACTAGAGATAATTTAGGAATCAACATTGTGAAATTTTTTTCCATGTAAGTCTTAACACAATTCTTTCCCTGAGTTAAATTTATTAAAAATGTATACATATGTTTATTTTGTATTAGGTATATTTATAAAATTTGTGAGAATAATTATCAGATAGATGTATATGGATTCATGAACTCCCAATTGATTTCCCCTGAAGCACATGCATTGGATGAGGAAGAAAAAATAATTTATATTTCTAAAAGATCTAAACCGAATATAACCACGTAGTGTCGGTTGATTCCTTTTTGTGAGGGTTATGAAATGAATATCTCACAAAGTGTTATTTATATTTTAACAAAAAAACCATTAACCTTATATTTTATTATATATCATATACCCTGGGATGTTAGGTGCCTTTTTCCAAGGGAGAAAACACATTATTTTTTTTTAAAAAGGTTGCTGACATGAACTGGTTTCCCAGTTCATGCCACCCAAAGGAATTTATTAAAAACAGGATGTATGCAGTACAGAATCGAGGTGTAAAGAAATTACACCAGTGGGGAATTAAAGAAAAACAAGTAAATGACAAAGAAAAACAGTCTACCCAAGGTCCCTCTTGCCAGCTTCCACTTTCTGTAGTGCATATTCATTATCATCTGAGTCTTCCTCCTAAGATTCGTCCTCATCATCATCTTCAGAACCATCATCGGCATCACCCATCTTCAGATCATCTCCATCATCGCTGTCATCCAAATCTTCATCCAGTGTGCACCACCGTCTTGACATCAGTCTTCTGAGGAGAAGTGAACTTCACCTTCTTGGCCGGAGCCAGAGATTTTGTGGCCAGAGAAAAAAATTCAGGTCTTCAGTATGTGAATAATAGATTTGATTCTTCCATTTTAGACTCCATTTCAACATCCAAGTGCTTCCAGACTAAACTTTTCATATTTATAGACCACCTGTCAGAAAAAACTTCCTCTAGAAGGGGGCATTAGGCTGCCCATTGAGAGAACCGCAACCACAGAGAAACTCCAAGACTTTTACATTTGATCTTACTTTGTTAATGTCGCTGCTACCAAAACATCTTGATATCCATTATCTTTTGAATTTGATGCAAGATTCTGTCACTTTCACCCCAAGTTTGTTGGCTTGGGGAGGGCAAAAACAGCTTTGATAGGCACTCTTCCACCAGATTGAGTAGCATTAATTAGAAAAATCTTTATCAGCACAACCCCTCAAAAGAATTTTTCACATTTCAGAATTGAAAAAATGCCTTGAGTAAATAGGATCCAATGAGAAGTAAAAGTCATTCCCAAGGGATGTCTCTAAAGTTGAAATCAGGATTCATCTTGTATTCATCTATCATCCTGATGTACATTCGTTTCTGAATTTGAAGGTAAGTATCAGCTGAAATATCACCATTGGTGTATTTCCTGAATGTATTTTCATCTTGTTCATCTATCCAGGAATCAACTTCTTCGCTCAATACATCTATCTCCTCCATCTGGTAGGCCTCTCTGTACACAGGATCATTATTTAAATCATGTTCCTTCTCTTCAACTTCAAGAGTTGTAGCAGGTTCAACAACAATTAGTAGCTTTGGAGGCTCAATGTTTTCCTTTTTAGAGGGGTCGAAAGACCTGGTAACTATTGTTCTCTCAAGAGTAGAGTAGTCCCTGTGCTTCCTAGTTTTTTTGGGATTCGGTGTGATAAACCCATCGGCATCCACCATTGGATTTTTCCCCTTCCTAGAGAACGATTTGAAGTATGTTTCCTCAAGATGATTATTCTTATCATCATCCTCCTGTAAGGATTCACAATGCTCAGAGAGGTCATCCTGCTCCTTGGATGAGTCATGTGACTCAATTTGTTTTCCTTGCTCCTCCACCAAATTAGGAGTAGTAATGTTGGCACCTGTGGGAGCAGGCTGGGAAGCAACGAGGCCTAACAGCTCTTGATTTTCAGAGTGCTGATTAATATTAACCAAAGCCTTCTTTTTCATATCAGACCCCTGCCATTCAGCAGATGTCCTAGGGAGGTCCAACTTAACTCTAAAGCTAGCCTTAGTACCATCCAGTTCCTTAGTCTATTTGTTTTTCTCAACCCAAATGGCCTTCTTAGCCTTAGGACACAAGAATTTATGTTCACAGTCTTTTGCATCGTGTCCAAGCTTGAGGTAAAGGGAGCAATAATCAGGAAATCTTTCATAAAAAACCTCCTGAAAGAATCCAAGGTCACCATTCTGGATCCAAATTTGAGGGGGAGGGTCTTTAGAAACATCTATTTCAACGCAAACCCTGGCAACAGAAGGTCTAGAAAGATTCTTTGTTGCCGAATCAAGCTTCAATGGATTACCAATGAGCTTGGAGATATGAAACAGGGAATTTTTTTTGAACAGGTGCAGTGGCAGCGCAGGGAAGCCAATCCAAATCGAGACAATGGGGGACTCAGAATAGGGATCAAAATCAGGGGTCCATTTGAGGACTTTCATCGAGCATCCCCCGAAGAACCAGGTTTTCTTCGCCTATAAACGGTAGTAGTCATCCTCGGAAGACAGGCGAAAGACAACATTTAAGGAGTTCAAAAGGCCGATATAGAATCCCGAAAAACCAATTGCTTCAAGGGAAGTTCTTAAGAAACTCAATGCTGGTCTGCGATTGAAAAATTTCCCAACAAGAACGAAAAGAAGGTCCGAAGCGAGAAGTGTTACCTCATTTGTTGAGAACGAAATCGTCGGATGACCGTGGTGACGGAAAAGCTTTGGATTGATGCAAGAGTCGGGAGCCGTGAAACCATTTGAGCAAGTCTCGTTATTCTAAATCAATATTCCGGCCACTACATCTGCGAAGGATCGCGAGCTAGGGTTCCTCTCTCCTAGAATCAGGTTTCTCACGTCGCTCCGTATCGGCCCCTCCATCCCAACCAGGGAGAAAACACATTATTGGATATTCTCTCTCCATAGAGATGTGCGAGAAAATTTTAAGAATATATTGGAAAATTAGGTGTCAATTTATTAATAGTTTTTTATATTATAATTAATTTTAAATTTATCTCATTCATATTATTTTCTAATATGTTATGGTCCTAATTTCAAAAAAACCACAAAGAAAAAGAGTTCCAGGATCAAATATGTAAAAGTAAAGGTAAATATCTACTTATAATTTGTATATTTTGGATGTATTATATAAAAATGATATTTTGAATTGAAAATATCATTTAAATAGAAATTTCATAAACAAAAAGGCATCATCAAATGCAGATATAATATGTTAAGGTTTATTTATGAAATAATTACAACTGGAACAATTTTTAAGTTTAATGAGGTTAGATTTCCTAATAAACTATTCCATAATATTTCATTTGATTTATTCATTATAAATGTTAACTAATTTCCTTTTAATTTGTAGCTATTTGATGACCCTCAACCTTATAGTGCTCAAGAGGTCAAACAGTTACAAGTGGAATTGTCAAATTTTTTTACAGGTTTGATTTGATTTTGGTTCGTTTATAGTTTAAAATGTAATTTTGAATGTTGTAATTATAAATACTTATTTTGTATTTGTTTGTTTGGATTTAGGTTTTTTGTGTGGATATTTTATGTTTTAAATGTTAAAAATGTGAATGTTTAATTTTTTTACTGGTTCTTCTTTTTTTGGTCTAGTTCAAACTTTTTTTCTGGTCTGGTTCTGCTTGTTTCAGGTCTGCTTCAGCAGTATAGAAGAATGGTATCACTATTTAAAAAAAAAGGTTTTTAAAATGGTTATATTATTACCGATGTAAAAATTATCGGGATAATGGTTTTCCACATTAGTTATCTAAAAACCGACATGGTATAATGTTTTTTACGTTGGTTATTAAAAAACTGACATTAAAAATGCTTCGGAAGCGTGGTTTTTTACATCGATTATTAAACAACCGATGTGATATATTGTTTTTACATCATTTATTTAATAACTGATGTGGTATATAGTTTATTATTTCGGTTATTTAATAACCGATGTAAAAAAGATACATCTGGAACCATTTTCTAATGTTGTTTATTTAATAACTGGAGTAATAAACCATATACCACATCAGTTATTAAATAACTGACATAAAAAATTGGTTCAATTACAAATTTAAAAAGTTAGTTTTTTTATAACTGATGTAAAAAAATATTTATAACATATCCTTTAATAACATCTATTAAAAATGGACATAAAAAATAAAAAAACGACATTAAAAATGTTTTCTGCACTAGTGGGTGAAACCAAATATCCTAAAGGCTCACATGAAAAGTAAAAAAGGAAAATAGGACTGAAAATATTTATGAATCCCATCAAAACAATATCATAGAATTAAGCCTTTGGAACATCATATATCCCAAACAGAACACTGTAGGAAAAGTTTTCTAGGGGTTTTGTGTGTGTTTTTATTTTATAGGGTTTTTTTGTTTTATGGAGGTTTTTAACATTTTAGGGGATTAAAGGGTTTTTATATTATTAGTGGGCTTTAAGGTTATTTAAGGGTTCTAATATTTTTAGTGCTTATTTTGTTTTTAGGGGTTTTCATATTCTTTTAGGGTTTTTGGTGTTTTTATATTTTTAGGGGTTTTAACTATTTTTAAGTTTTTAAGGTTTTCTTAGGGTTTTTCTGGGTTTTATTATTTTTTACATTTTTTTGGGAATTGTTGAGTTTTTTATGGTTTTTAAGGTTTTTATATTTTTTATATATTTTGAGGTGTTTATTGGTTTTTTTGGGTGTTTTAGGGTATTTAGGGTTTTCAAAGTTTTTAACGTTTTTAGTTTTTTGGAAGGGTTTATGTTTTTTTAGTTTTTAGGGTTTTATTTGGGTTTTTAGAGTTTTTAGATAATTTTAGGTATTTTTATGAATTTTTAAGGTTTTAAGGATATTTTTTAATTTTGAGAGTTTTCTTGGGGGTTTTAGGGTTTTCATGGGTTTTAGCACTTTTTGGTTTTTAGGGGTTTTATTTATTATTGGGATTTAAGGGTTTCTTAGTGTTTATTGGTTTTTAGTGTTCTTTACATTTTTATGGACTTTTAAATATTTTTTATATTTTTTATTGTTTTATGGTTTTTAGGGGTTTGAGAGTTTTTAGGTTTTTTAAGGATTTAATGATTTATATGGTTTTTTGAGTTTTATGATTTTTTAGGGTTTTTGGTTTTTTAATTTTCTTTAGAGTTATTTAATGTTTTTAGTGGTTTAAATGGTTTTAGAAATTTTAATTATTTTTAAGATTTTCTAGTTTTTTAGGTTTTTTATGGTTATTAGTGGTTTGTATGTTGTTTGTGATTTTTGGGTTTTTATGGATTTTAACATTTTTTAGGTTTTTAAGAATTTTAAATGATTTTATGTTTTTTAGATTTTTTTATTTTATTTGAGATTTAAAGTGGTTTTAGAGGTTTTAGTGGGTGTTTAAGGTTTTTAATGATTTTAGGGGTTTTTTGGTTTTTTGGAGTTTTAGAGATTTTTATGGGTTTTTAGGGTTTTTAGCATTTTTATATTTTTTATTGTAGCGTTTTTATGATTTTATGGTTTTATTAAGATTTTTAATTACTTTTATGGGGGGTTTTAATTTTTAAGGATTTTGAGGGATTTTTAGGTTTTTTATGGTATTTTAGGGTTCTAGATTTTTTAGGGGTTTTAGGGATTTTTTTGGGTTTTTAGGTGTTTTTAATGTTTTTAGAGTTTTTTAGTTTTTTAGGTGTTTTATGTGTTTTTAGACTTTTAACACAATGTAAAATTTAGTTGTGTGTGACAGGTCATTTGTGATGGGATCCCGTCGCAAATGTCCTATTGTATAAAATCGCGTCGCAAATATGGGTTTTTGCAACAGTCCGTCACAAAAAACCATATTTTTTATGAAAACTTCACCCATTGAAAATAGCTAAACTATGTTATTTAAAAAATAAATATTTTTTGATAGACCTATCATAAATAAGTATTTTCTACATCCAACTACAAATAATTATTTGGGAAGGGCCCATCGCGAAAACATTAAAAAATAAAAAATAATAATGTTATTAAAATGATATTACTAATAATAAATTAATATTAACTAATAATAATAATAATAAGAAAACAATAATAATAACAAAAAAATAATATTAATAAAATAATAATAATAATTAATAATATCATAAATAATAGTAATAAAATAAAATAATATTAATATTAATAATACTAATAATATAAATAATAATGATAATAATAATAATAAAATAATGTTGATAATATTAATATTAATAAGAATAATGATAATAGTAAAAAAAAATAATAAAAATAAAAAATAATAAAAACATCAATATTCACAAAAATATTAAAAAAAAATAACAAAATAATAATACGATTAAAATAATATTAAATAATAATTTTTATAAAATAATAAATAAATAATAATAAAAATAAAAATAAAAAATGAATAAATAATAATATAATAAAATAATAAAATATAAAAAAACAAAAAAACACAATATTCACAACAATATAAAAAATGAACTTTTTAGAAATGTAAATATATAATATTAAAAAAATTGGCATTCAAATGTTTTATTCATAAATGTGAATATATCACTAGGGATCTTCAAGAGGAGCTGACATCACTAGGGGGTCTTCCGAAGGAGCTACCATCACTGGGGGGGGGGGTCTTCTGGAGGAGCTGGAGGAGATGGTGAAGGGAACTCTATCCCTAAACATTGAGTCAGATGACACATGTACTCCATTGTCTGCTTACGATACCACTGCTTCCATCGACACATCTCCTCCTCTTGCTGCTACTGCTGCTGCTGTTGACGGATCTCTTCATGATTCCTATGCATGCTCTCTATATGCTCACTATGAGTTCACAATTGCTCCTGAAAATGTATAGTAGATGACGATGACCCTTCATGAGATCCTCTAGAGTTGGATGTTGTCATCACATGAGTCCCATAATAACACGCTAGCATCAATCGAAAGACAATACCAAAAAATCGGCCTTTCTCGAAGCCATACTTGGTAACCTGCATCCATGTTTCCTTATCAAATTGGTGGACACTTGTTTAACCCTCGGTCTCGGCCTAACTCTTAGTCTATGTATGAGACGTCATGACCTCTTTTGAATCCTTCAATTGTAATTTAAAATTAAAATTGTTAAAATATTTTTTTCAATTAATTTTAAAATTCAAAAGGAAATTGTACTGACTACAATCTTAGGCTGGTGATCACCTCTAATCTCTCCAATGACCGGATCACTATACATCCTTCTATAGACGTCAATCTCCATAATATTGGTCTATTCAACATCCTATATAAATATAAAATAATCTATTTACATTTAAAGTTATATAAATTATTTAAAAATGTACTTACCATGTGTTCCCTATGTGTACTAAATATACAACTACCAGCTTGAGGTGTCACCTCATGTCTCCCCTAGTTTTTTTGACCTATTGATGATCTACTTTGAAGCAACCTACTATAAAATGTGAACATAATCCATCCCAAACTTGATATGAAATGTAATCAGGATGGTGGGTGTGACAAAAGTCATCAAACTATGTCAATCATACTTTCCTCACTATTTTCCTTCTCAAATTGTGAAAAATCTGATGATAACGCGCATGCATAAACCCCTCTCATGCCTTCCAGAAAGTGCCACATATGCTCTCATCAATGGGATACCATACACCCTACAAATATATTATAATATCATGTTATTAGTCAAATAAAATTCCAAATAAAAATTATTTATTTACGTACCATCAAATGATCGAACAAGCGGTGCTGAACATCAATGTGAATATGATCCCATGTGACCTATACTTAAAAAAAAATCAGGCAATATAGTCCTCCCCTGTCCAATATCTATATATAATAAGCTGTGAAAAATTAAATTGTTTTCAAAAATAAGTATTTTAATAAATTGATGAAAACTGACTAAAATACATAGGTAAACATACCTCTACATGCACAGATCAAAGCCATGATGTGGACATTACTCTAGGATAGGTTCGAGAATCATCAATCGGGCAGAACCATGCCCCCTCTGAGTCCTCTATGAACTGCCAGTAGTTTGAGGGTCAGATGATCCAACATCTTGCTCATCTAAATGTATATTAGCCTCCTGCAATTGACGAAACATATCATCTTCAATCTAAAATAAGAAATTATTGTTGTTAGTAAATAGTTAAAAAAACTATTATATATAGATATATATTATATATTATTATAACCAGCATTTAACTATGTTAATTTTTATATGAATCCCCATCTTCATATATGATGATGTAAATGTCTTCATATTCCTCCTCCTCCTCATCAATTTCTATATGAGTTTCAGTTTCATCAACTCTTGTCATTTAAAATTAATTTTTAACATCATTGACATAATCTTCCCCATCGACCCTTAACTTTGGGGTTTCATCATTGATATTCATGTCTCTTCATGAAAAAGATATATTTTGATCAATATCTTGAAAATTATAAATTCGATGCACTTCATCAGAACCACATTCACTTTGAGTCAATGGATTTTCCTAAGATTTCATTTTTATTATTCTACACAAATCACCCAAATCTCCTTAAGTAGCATAATAATTTTTCCTAATAAATTTGACGTGGATGATGATCTAATAAAAATGATTAATTTACTACAAGAAGACTTTTATATTTAATATCAATGATTCCATGGATCAAATTAATATGAAATCCTCTCTTAGTATCCAACCCCTAAAATTTATGCATCATTATGTAATTATGTCCCAAATAACATAGTACAATAATTTCTTCTAGTATGACATAAAATTTAACTTTAGTTTCTTTATGATGAGATCCTATCAATAAAACACCACTATTCATTGTTTTTTGATTCCCCATATACATGTGTATGAAATCAAAAACCATTCACCATATATTCATTATAATATTTAACCATATTGGATGGTTGGTTACTCAATACACACAATATATTATCAATTATATCATCATATTTAGATACCTGAAAATTTGTAAAACAATTATCAATTAAGAAATTAATAAATTGATTTTATATGTTAAACTATAAATAATCTATGTTACTAGTTTTTGAAACTGGTAAGAAATTTTTTAATGTTCTTCAAGAGGAGTTGAAGTATTTTTTGGAAGTTATTTCTTGATATGATTATCATATAACCTAAAAATAAAATAAGATTAATTTACTGTAACAAATATTATACAATAAGTGATTGGAGATCTCACATAACAAATGATGTCATTTCTTCATAGTTAAGCATAACATATATATGAGTTATGTGATGTTCATCATCTGAAATCCATCATTCCTAAACTCCACCAAAGCCAAGTTCGGGCTGGTTAAAAACTTATAATTGATTTCTTATTTCATCATCAAAATTTAAATCATTACGACCCATGAGGTTATGTTTTTATGGATATTCAGATTTAAAATAATGAGAGTAGAAAAAAGTAATTTCCTTTTATAGATAAGTTTCTGCAATTTAGCCTTAAACTGATTCTTTATTACATACTTTTTCCTTCAATTTATACATGAATATATCAAATGGGTACATCCATCAAGAATTTATGAGACCTCCAAATTTTTCTTCATGCTATAAATGTACAATCAAATGTTCTATTGATTCTAAGAAATCTACTTGGAAGATTTTTTCCAGTTTAAATAAAATTAAAATAGCACCTTCTTGCAGTCTTTTTAGTGAATCATAGTCTATTATCATCAAAAAAATGTCTGAGAAAAAATATGACATCTCTATTGTCGCATACCAAATCATATAATTCAACAAACCTATTAATCTAATTGGTAGAATTATTTCCATTATAACATTATAGTCATAACATTTTAATCCAGTAATATGACCATTTCTGAAACATCATCCCAATTTGGAAGCATAGCCATATAGAAGTATCAAATTTGAAATCCAATAAACAAATAAAAATCAATTTTCTTTGGAGAGCGTATAAGTTTCTTTTGGCTTCATTAACTTCTATGATCTGACATTTTCAAATAGTTCATGTTCTAGTTGCCTATAAATTTTGGTAAGATCTAATTATGCCATTACATTATCTTTGGTTTTACCTGGTGTATCCAAAACTATATGAAATAAAGTATCAAAATAGTTCTTCTCAATATGAATGACATCCAACATGTGATGAACCAATAAATTAATACAAAATGACAGCTCCCAAAAATTCCCTGTTTTATCAAATTTTGTTCTTTACCAAAGCCATCAATTTTTTGTTGGTTTATTATTGGTCCAAATGTGATGGGAGGTAATGAAGATACATTTTATTTTAGCTATATATCTAAGAACATTATTAGAGCTTATCTCTTTCAATTTTTCCTTTTCTGAAATGATAATTGTTCCTCTAAAAAGGATGATCAGTTAGAAGGAAAATGAGATCACAATAAAAAAAGGGTTTTTCCATTTATGATCATAAAATCCTTACTATCTCTCATATAGTATGTAAATGATTTTGGACCGTGTGCACTCTAGCCAGATAACATGCCATATGATGAGAATTCACCAATTTTCCGCATCAATTCAAATTTCAATATGAAATTTTGTTTCGCAGCAACATTATATGTATTGACACCATTACTCCATAATGGATTTAACCTTCCAATCAATGGTTTCAAATAAACTACAATATTCTTCATCATATTTCATTGAATTAATAAGGTCAAAAATATATATGGATCCTTCATCAACATCTTAGAAGTTGAATAGTATGGAGTTATAAAGAAAATCTAACAAGAATATTGAATACCGTAAGAACCAAATGGACATAATACAATAGTAGAAAACCCAATCACACATTTCAGACTTCTAAAGAAAATGATGGATGTACTTGGTCAAAATGTTTCCATAAACCACCATCAGATGGATGATTTAATCTTTTACCAGTTGAAATATTGTTTTTGTTCCATTAAATCAATGCCGCTGTATTCTGAGATATAAATAAACACTACAATCAAGGTATAAGTGGGAAATATTTCAACTATTTTATATGAATCAATCCATACTTTCATAGTTTATCCCTTTTATACCTCGATTTCCCACATGTGGGAAAACAATCCAATAACTCATTTTCACTATAATATTTGATGAAATCATTTGAACATGCATAACTCATCTAATAACCAAGACCTAGATTATGAACCAACCTCTTTCCATCATAGAATTCTGTAGGCAATGCATTTCCTTCATGTAATAGTGTTTTAAACAAAGGGAATATCTAATAAAAATAGCTATTTGAAATTCTACTATCTGATTTTATAGCCATAAATTTTACAGCCGCTTCAAATTTTCTTATCTTTTAACTAGGATATAAGGCATCCTCAGCAGACCTCAATAACTAATAAAATTAAGATAGTTCCAAATCAGGAGAAAAATCAATATCATGGAGAGTTTTTGTTTAGTAAAAATACAGTCCTTCCACATCAAGTACTAATTTTTGAAATTGTGATGTATCAGGAACCAAATTATTAACATCTTATCTATAACTGCATTCCCCATGATGAAACCCAAAAAATCTGATTGAATACCAAAGTGCAATAGATGAACACTAACATTGTCAAATGTGTCAAACATCCTTAGATAATTTTTTTTATAAGGACACTTAACTGTCCCTTTCTGAAACAAATTCTATTTTTGATGATGCAAATAATAATAAAGATTAAACACCCTCAATATATATAATATTTAAATAGGAATTGTTTGGATTTCTATAATGATTTATCCAATCACGATCATCTAATAATGTCTTTCTTCGACTTTAATGTTCCATATTTCTCTAAAAATATAAAATAATTAGTTTTTTTTAATAATTTGATATAATGAAAACATTTTCCAAAAAATAAAAGAAAATTAAATTCACTTTTCTTGCAATTTTAAATAATTTCTATTATTTCATAGTTATTATAGTATTTTTTTTATAAAAATTATACTAATATATAGTACTTCATAATAATTTATACTAATTACCACGAATTATTAGCAATTAAAGATAATTTATACTAATTATAGGTGGCACAATTTCCATCGGATTGGCAATATCAACTTTTCCCAATGGCTCATCTCCTTGTAACTTTCTCCGAATGAATTCACTCTGAAAAATATACTCTGACCTATGAATATCAATTTTTGTATGCATGAGAATATAGAGTAGGGAGGCCTCACCTCTCTACCCTCCATTATTGAGAATATAAAAATAAATATCCATACGTCAGAGTACATTTTTCATACTGGTTTAACTGGGAGAAATTTGTAAGGATATGATGCATCAGGAAAAAGAGCCCCTTTTGCCTGATGACTCATCTCATTGCAACTTTTTCTCACTGAAATCAGTATTAAAAAATGTGTTCTGACATATGCATATATATTTTCATATGCATGATAATGGATATCTATATGTGGGAGAAGATTTTTCATTGTGGTTTTAGTGGGAGAAAGTTACAAGGAGATTAGTCATCTAGCAAAAGAGCTTCCATGAGTCCACTACAAATTATTACAATTTATTAGTAATTATTAATCCATTGGAAATTATGTTGTTTATATTTCTAATTATATCTAATTATATCTAATTATTCCTAATTATTGCTAATTATTTCTAATTTTTCCTAATCACTCCTCAGTATTCTTAAGTATTTCTAATTATTGCTAATTAATTTTAATTATTGTTAATTATTTCTAATTATTTTTAATTATTCCTAATTATTCCAGTTATTCTTAATTATTGTTAATTATTGCTAATTATTTATAATTATTACTAATTATTCCTAATTATTGTGAATTATTACTGATTATTGCTAATTATCACTAATTACTACTAATTATTGCTAATTATTGCTATTTATTGCTATTTATTGCTTATTATTAAAAATTATTACTAATTATTACTATTTATTAATAATTTTTACTATTTGCTACTAATTATTTGTATTTATTACTAATTATTTAGGTTTATTAGTATTTATTCATATTCATTACTATTTACTCATATTTATTAACATTTATTCGTATTTATTACTAATTATTACTAATTATTACAAATTATTACTAATTATTAAAAATTATTAAAAATTATTACAAATTATTACAAATTATTACAAATTATTACAAATTATTACAAATTATTACAAATTATTACAAATTATTACTAATTATTACTAATTATTAGTAACTATTACTAATTATTTCTAATTATTACTAATTATGACTAATTATGACTAATTATGACTAATTATGACTAATTATCACTAATTATTACTAATTATCACTAATTATTAATATTTACCACTAAATATCACTGTTTATCACTAATTATTACTATTTATCACTATTTATTATTAATTATCACTATTTATTACTCACTATCACTATTTATTACTAGTTATCACTATTTATTACTAATTATCACTATTTATTACTAATTATCAATAGTTATTACTAATTATCACTAATTATCACTAATTATCACTAATTATCACTAATTAAAACTAATTATCACTAACTATTACTAATTATGCATATTTATTACTAATTGTTACTAATTATTTCCAAATATTCATATTAATTACTAATTATTACTAATTATTCCTATTAATTCATATTTATTCCTAATTATTACTAATTATTCATATGTATTTCTAATTATTCATATTTATTACTAATTATTCGTATTTATTAAAACTTTTTATTAATTATTACTATTTTTTACTATTTTTTACTATTTATTACTATTTATAACAATTTATTACTATTTATTACTATTTATTACTAGTTATTCTTAATTATTACTATTTTTACAATTTATTCCTATTTATTCCTACTTATTACTAATTATTACGATTTATTTCAATTTGTTACTATTTATTCCTAATTATTAATAATTATTACTAATTATTACTAAATATTAGAAAATATTAGAAAATATTTCTATTTATTACTATTCATTACTATTTATTATTATTTATTCATAATTATTCCTAATTATTCTTAATTATTACTATTTATTCCCAATTATTAATAATTATTAATAATTATTATTATTTACTTCTATTTATTACTATTTATTACTAATTATTCCAAATTATATCTAATTATTACTAATTATTCCTAATTATACCTAATTATTACTAATTATTATATATTATTACTAATTACTATTTTTACTATTTTCACCATTTATTACTAATTAGTACTAGTTATTAGTAATTATTACAATTAATTATTCCAATTATTACTAATTATTACTAATTATTTCAAATTATTAACTAAGTATTACTAATTATTACAAATTATTACCAATTATTACTAATTATTCATATCTTTTACTAATTATTACTAATTATTCATATTTATTACTAATTATGAGTAATTATTACAATTCATTACTAATTATTACTAATTATTACAATTTATTACTTATTACTACTAATAATTACTTATTCCTGCTAATTATTACTAATTATTACTAATTTCTATTAGTTACCACTAATTATTATTAATTATTTCTAATTATCACTAATTATTACTAATTGTCGCTAATTATTACTAACTTACCATAATTATTATTAATTATGACTAATTATTAATAATCACTAAATTTTTTTTCTAACTAATACTAATGACTACTAATTACTAATAATTAATATAATAACCATTAATTAATACTAATTAATACTAATCACACATAATTATTTGTAATAATAAATAATTAAAAATAAAATAATCCTATTCTAATTTAATTTAATTACAGCTAATTAAAATTAATTTTAACTAATATAAAATAAAATGAAATAACTAAAAAATGAAATAAACAGTTAAATAGCTTAAAAATGAATCTTTTATAGGATGTAAGACTTGAATATGGATCTGATGTAAAATCTTAAACATTTAAAAAAATTGAGAGGGATAATGTAAGTAGAGAGGGAGAGAGTGGTAGAGAAATGGGTAAAATGAGAAAAAATTAGATGGGGTATACATATGTTAGAGTATTTGTGATGGGAGGCTTATCACAAATACCAACCCCGCTATTAATTAGGGGTGGCAGTTAAAATAGTATTTGTAACGTGTCCTATCACAAATACCCATGTTCCGACATACTATTTGCGATGAGAGATAAACCCCATCACAAATACTAAAAAATACCAATGTACACTTGCGACGGGTACAAAAACAAATCACAAATACCCTTTCCATGGTTTGGCACACACCTCGTGCCAAACCTTTTATGAAGGGACCCCTCCCCATCACAAATAGCCTGTCGCAAATATTCAATTTTCTTATTGTGTAAGGTTTTTAGGGGCTTTTAGGGTGGTTAATGTTTTTAGGTATTTTTATGGATTCTTAGGATTCCTACAGTTTTTAGAGTTTTAAGGGATTTTTTGGGGTTTTAGGGTTTTATTTGTTTAGGTTTTTTTGGTTTTTAGTGTTTTTTGGGATTTTAGATTTTTTTATATTTTTTCACATTTTTTGGGTTTTAAAGGGTTTTAGGGTTTTTAGTGTTTTTATGGATATTAATAGGTTTTATATTTTTTATGGTTTTAGGGCTCTTTATTGTTTGTTGGGTTCTGGGGTTTTTTAGGTTTTTTTTTGTTTTTAGTATTTTTATGTTTTTTAGGGTTTTACTTGTTTTTAGTTTTTAAGGCATTCTTAGGGTTTTTTTTATGTTTTATAAATTTTTATATGTTTTTAGGGATTCTTAGGGATTTTTAGGATTTTTATGTGCTTTTAGGGACTTTATTAATTTTGAGGGGTTTCAGGGTTTTATGGTTTTTATCTTCTTTTAGGTTTTGGGGGTTTATGTTATTTTTAGGTTTTCAACATTTTCTTAGGGTTTTAGGAGTTTTTGATGTTTTAGGTATTTTTTGTGATTTTTTGGATTTTTATGTGTTTTAGGATTTTTAGGTTTTTTATGGGGTTTCCTCTGCTTTTAAGGTTTTAAGTTTTTTTTATCATTTTTAGGGTTCTAAAGGGATTTTATTTTTTTCAGTGGGTTTTTTTTGTGGTTTCTTGGGATTTTTGGGATTTCATGGTTTTTAGAGTTTTTCAGGTTTTTTAGGGAGTTTAACATTTTAGGTTTTTTATGGGTTGTAAGAGTCTTCATATTTTTTTAATTTTTCTTAGGTTTCTAAAGTTTTTACGAATTTTTATGTATTTATGGATTTTCGGAATTTTTAAAGATCTTTATGGTTTTTTGGGTTTTCAGTTTTTTGAGGGTTTTTTGGGTTTTAGGGTTTTTATGAGTTTTTAGGGTTTTAGGTTTTTTTTTTCATTTTTTAGGGTTTTGAATTTTTTATATAATTTTCAGTGTTTTAGGTGATTAAAGGGGTTTCAGTGTTTTTAGTTTGTTTTTAGGATTTTTATAGGGTTTTAGGGTTTTTAAGGTTTTGGGGTTTCATTGGGTTTAGGATTCTTATAGTTTTTATAATTTTTTAGGTTTTTTGGGTTATTTAGTGTTGTTAGGTTTTTAAGGTTTTCTTAGTGTTTATCAAAGAATTTATGGTTTTTTAGTTTTTTATGGATTTTTAGGGATTTCTAGAGTTTTTGTGCATTTTAGGGGTTTATTTAATTTTTGGGGTTTTAGGGTTTTCATGGTTTTTTTGGTTTTTAGGGTTTTGTTATTTTTTGGGGTTTTAAGGTTTTTTATAGTTTTTTATATTTTTTATGGGTTTAAAGGGGTTTTAGAGATTTTAATGGGCTTCTATGGTCTTTATTGGGTTTTATGTTTTTTATGGTTTTTACGGTTTTTATGGTGTTTATGGGTTTTAGCATTTTTAGGTTTTTAGGGGTTTGAAGTGTGTTTAAATTTTTAATGTTTTCTTGGGGTGTTTTTAGGATTTTTAGATGGTTTTACGTTTTTACAGATTTTTAAGGGTTTTAAGGATTTTTATAGGTTTTTAAGATTTTTAGGGATTTGATGGTTTTAGTAGTTTTTTTGAGTTTCATGGGTTTTAGCATTATTTATGTTTTTTGGGGTTTTAAAAGTTTTTAAGATTTTAATGTTTTATTTGGGGTTTTCATGTTTTTCAGGGTTTTTTATGTTTTTATTGATTTTTAGGACTTTTTAGGATTTTATTGGGGTTTTATGGATTTTAGGGTATTTAATTTTTTTTTGGGTTTTTAGTGGTTTTTTGGGTTTTTGGGTTTTCATTTGTTTTTTTAGTTTTTTAGGGTTTTAAGGATTTTTATAGTTTTTTAAATTTTTAGGGGTTTAAATGGTTTTTTGATTTTTTTTGTTTTAGGGGTTTTCAGAGTTATTTAGGTTTTTTGCGGTTTTATGGGTTTTTAGGGTTTTTAGACTTTTTTCGGGTTTTTTGGGATTTTTAGTGTTTTGTTGTTTTGAGGGTTTCAAAGTTTTTTAGGTTTTTAATTATTTCTTAGTATTTATTAGGTGTTTTAGGGTTCTTTACATTTTTAGGGATTTTTCGGGATTTTTTTATTATTTTGTGGGGTTTTTAGTTTTTTGTGTGTTTATGTTTTTTTGGGTTTTAAGTGGTTTTTAGAGTTATTCAAGGATTTTTTAGAATTTTGTAATTTTTTTGGGTTTTTTTGTGTTTATATTTTTTTGGGGTTTTAGGGTATTTTTGAGTTATTTTATGGATTTTAATGTTTTTTAGAGTTTTTAATGCTTTTAGGGGTTTAAAGGGGTTTTAGAGTTTTTAGTGTCTTTTTAATATTTTTATAGGTTTTCAAGGTTTTTTGAGGTATAGGGCTTTTAAAGGAATTTTTATTTTTGTGTTTTTAGTGTTTATAAGGTTTTTAGGGGTGTTAAGTGTTTTTAGGTTTTTAATGTTTTCTTAGTGTTTTTACAGGTTTTATGGTTTTATACATTTTTAAAGATATGTATGTCATTTTTGGATTTTTATAGTTTTTAGGGTTTTAAGAGATTTTTAAGGGTTTTGGTGTTTTAGGGGTTTTATGGTTTTTACGGGTTTTAAGTGTTTTTGGTTTTTAATGATTTTTTAGGATTTTTAAGTGTTTTATAGTGTTTTTATATATTTATATTTTTTAGTGAATTTTAAGTCTTTTATGGGTTTTTAGGGTTTTAGTGTTTTTGATGGTTTTTAGGGTTTCTATGGTTTTATAGTTTTTTTTGAGATATTTTGGTTTTGTTGAGTTTTTTTGAGTTTTTTACGAGTTTTATGTTTTTAGTGTTTTTTAATGTTTTAGTGGTTTAAAATTTTTTTTTTGAATTTTTAGTGGGGATTTAGTGTTTTTATGGGTTTTTAAGGGTTTTAAGGTTTTAAGGGATTTTTATGGTTTTGGGGGGATTTATGTTTTAAATGTTTTTAAGGAATTCTTAGGGGTTTTTAGGGTTTTTATGTTTTTAGGGATTTTTCATTTTTTATAGGGTTTTATGGTTTTTAGGGTTTTTGAGGGTTTTGAGGGTTTGTAAGGTTTTTTTGGGTTTTTTTGGTTTTTTGGATTTTTTAGTTTTTAATGGTTTTAGTTTTTACATTTCTTTAACATTTTTAGGTTTTAATGATTTTCATAGTTTCTTATTAGTTTTTAGGGGTTTATGGGTTTTTATAATTTTTATGGTTTTCAGGTGGTTTTATGGATTTTAAGCTGTTTTAGGGTGATTTAGGGGTTTTGGCATTTATAAGTTTTTTAGGGGTTTATGTGTTTTTTGGATTCAAAGGATTTCTTAGGGTTTTTAGGGTTTTTATGTTTTTATGGATTCTTTAGATTTTTATGGGTTTTTAGGTTTTAGGGATTTTTGTGGGTTTCAAGGGGTTTTTTATATTTTTTTTAGATTTTTTCAGGTCTATTGTAATTTTTTGGTTTTTAGGGGTTTTTAATGTTTTTAGGTTTTTAAAGATTTCATAGTTTTTTTTGGGTTTTATGGTTTTTTATGTTTTTAGGTATTTTGAGCCTTTTTTAATATGTTTTTGGTTTTAAGGGGATTTAGGGGTTTTGATGGTTTTACGGTTTTTAGTGGTTTAATTTTTTTGTGTGGATTTTTATAGGTTTTTTTGCTTTTTTAGGGTTATTATGGATTTTTAGATTTTTTAAGATATTTATGTTTTTAAAGGGGTTTTAGAGATTTTACTGTTTTAGGGGTTTTTTTTATCTTTTTTGGGTTTTGAGCAATTTTTTGGTTTTTAGGTGTTTTAAGTGTTTTTAGGTTTTAAGGTTTTCTTATAGGTTTATTTGTTTTTAAGTGTTTTTTATGTTTTTAGTGATTTTTATGGTAATTTTAGGAATGTTATGGGTTTTAAATGTTTTTTGGTATTTTTATGGTCTTTTGGGGTTTTAGGTCTTTTGAGGTTTTTATGGTTTTTTGAGATTTTAGAATTTTTTGAGTTTTTAGGGGTTTTAATTTATTTAGAAAATTTTAAACATTTATAGGTGTTTAAATGCTTTATAGAGTTTTAGTGGTTAATTACGGTTTTTATTTGTTTTTAGGGTTTTTAAGGTTTTGAGGGGGTTTTATGGGGTATAGTTGTTAAATAGTTTTTAGTGCTTTTAGGGGTCTTATAATTTTTAGGTTTTTTAAGGGGTATAAGTTTATTTAGGATTTTAATATTTTCTTAGGGTTTTTAGGGACTTTAGGGATTTTTATACTATTAGAAATATTTAGGGTATTTTTCTATTTTTATGGGTTTTTAGGTGTTTTAGGTATTTTGATGGTTTTTGGGTTTTTTGAGTTTTAAGGGGTTTTAGTATTTTTAGCGTCATTTTTATTTTTAGGGGTTTTATGTTTTTTAGGGTTTTTAAGGTTTTATTATGGGTTTTTAGGGTTTTAGTGTTTTTTACATTTTTATGTATTTTTAGGGATTTTATAATTTTTATGGGTTTTTGGGATTTTGAGGGTTTTTATGGTTTTTTAGTGTTTTTGGGTTTTTATGATTTTATGTTTTATAAGGTTTTTTTAGATTTTATATAGTTATTAAGGTTTTGATGGTTTTAACTGTTTTAGTACTTTAAAGGGTTTTAAGAGTTTTTAGTGGTTTTTAGGGTTTTTATGATTTTTTAGGATTTTTATGGTTTTTAGGGGTTTTTATAGTTTTTAGATTTTTTAGGGTTTTTAGTTTTTTTAGGTTTTTAGGGGTTTCAAATGTTTTTTGGTATTCATTTTTTTATAAGGGTTTTTAGGGTTCTTAATTTTTTTACATTTTTACATTTTTTGGGGATTTATTAGTATTTTTAGGGTTTTTAGGGTTCTTAGATATCTTGAAGGGTTTTTTGGGGTTTTCAAGTTTTAGGCATTTTTTAGATTTTTTGGTGTTTTAAGTGTTTTAATGTTTTCAAGGTTGTCTTAGGGGTTCCCAGAGTTCTATGTTTTTTAAATTTTTAGAGATTTTTACGATTGTTTTTGTTTTATATGTACTTTGAGGTTTTTAGAGTTGTTTTTGGGTTTTTGGATTTTTATTTATTTTTATTTTTTTAGGGTTTCTAGGATTTTTAGCGTTTTTAATGTTTTTAGGTGTGTGAATGGATTTTAGAGTTTAAAGTGGTTTTTAGTGTTATCATGGGTTTTTAGGGCTTTCATTTTTTATGAGATTTTATGGTTTTTATTTTTATGGTTTTTTGGGGTTTTTGGGTTTTTAGTGTTGTTTCTGTTTTTTAAGAGTTATACATGTTTTTAGGTTTTTATGGTTTTCTTAGGGGTTTCATGGTGTTTAGGTATTTTTTACAATTTTAGATATTTGTAGTACATTTTTAGTATTCTTAATGGTTTTTAGGATTTTTTTCAAAGTTTTAGGGATTTTAAGGGGTTTTAGGGTTTTTTTTTGTTTTTCAGGTTTTAAGTGTTTTTTTGGTTTTTAGGGGTTTTTACTATTTTAAGGTTTTCAGGTAATTATTAGGGGTTTTTTGGATTTTTAATGGTTTTTTCATTTGTAGGTATTTATATATTTTTTAGTATTTTTATGGATTTTTAAGGTTTTAGGTTTTTTGGGTTTTTGAGTGTTTTTATAATTTTTTTGAGGTTTTTGGGTTTTTAATATTTTAGGGTTTAAATATTTTTTTAGAGATTTTAATTTTCTAATGGTTTTAAAGGGTTTTTAGATTTTTAGTCGGTTTTATGGTTTTTATGGGGTTTGCTGTTTCTTTTGGTTATTAGGGTTTTATGGTCTTTTATGGATTTTATAATTTTTTAGGTTTTAGGGGTTTTAAGTGATTTTATGTTTTTAGGGTTTTATTATAGCTTTCAAGGATTTTTTTTTATTTTTTAGGTTTTTATGGGTATTAAATGTTTTTTGGTTTTTCTGTTTTTAATGGGGTTTTTTGGATTTTAATTTCATTTACGTTTTTAGGGAATTTTATGGTTTTTTAAGATTTTTATGGTTTTTATTGGTTTTTGGGATTTTTATGGGTTTAATAGTTTTATTTGGGTTTTAGAGTTTTTGTTTTTTATTTTTGTTTAGGGTTTTTAGATCTTTTAAGTGTTTTAGGTTTTTATGGTTTTCTAATATTTTTTTAGGGTTTTTAGGTGTTTTATTATTTTTAGGGATTTTTAGGGATTTTTTAGGATTTTTCTAGTTTATTAGGGTCCAAGGGAAAAGAATGATTGAGACGAGGTGAACCTGACCCCCCAAAATATATAAGAAAGAAGAGTGCCAAGAAAATTTTACATGGGGGGATTACAAACCCAGGTGTGCATCTCACCCTTCATATCATACTCCACAAATCGAAGACAACATGGTGTGGCCACATGCAACCATATCGAGCTCCTCACCACAATCGACTATTTGGATAGTGCATATGTAGCCAAGTTTGCCTCCCGGTAGGTGTGTGTGACATGAAGGCTGAGACATTGGCAGGAAGCAAGGCATTCCATCCATTGTAGAAGGATCCTCCATGGGACGCGCTCTGATTTAGCTTTGAGAACTTCCACTACAAGCATGGAGTCTAATTCAAGTTAGAGGGGATTCCATCCAAACTATCCAACAAACTCAATCGCCTTAATCATGGCCAAAAGTTCAGCTTCAAGGGCGCACCCATTCCCGATGAAGTGATGAAAGCAGCCTTTTAGTGTTTTATGGGTTTTTTTGGTTTTTAGGGTTTTTTTTATTTTTTAGGGTTTTAAAGGTTTTTAGTGTTATTTGACATTTTAGGGGTTCAAAGGTGTTTTAAAATATTTAGTTGTTATTTAGGGTTACTTATGGTTTTAGGGGTTTTATGTTTTTCAGGGTTTTAGGGTTTTTAGGGCCTTTAATATTTTTTGGTTTTTTGGTTTTAATTGTTTTTGGTATTTTATGGTTTTCATATGGTTTTTAGTGTTTTTATAGTTTTTTACATTTTAGGGATTTTTAGGGATTTTTTAATATTTTTATGGTTTTTAGAGTTTTTAGTGATTTGGATAGTTTTTAGGGTTTTAGGTTTTTAGGGTTTTTTCATTTTTTAGGTTTTAGGGGTTTTAACAGTTTTTAGGTTTTAAATGTTAACTTATGGTTTTTCAAGATTTTAGGGTTTTTTTATGAATTCTGGAAATTTTAAGTTGTTTTTATTTTTATAGGTATTTACTGTTTTCAGGATTTAGAGGGGTTTTAGGAGTTTTTTAGGTTCCTAGGATATTTCTTGGGGAGATGTTTGCTGAGGCTGATCAACGGATAAATGCTGCTATGGTCACAACAAGGGAGAAAAAAATCAGCGGAGGTTCTGAAACTCTTGAGGCAGAAAGCAAGAAAGGCAAGGCACCACTAACTGCTAGTGATGGTGGAAATGGAACAAAGATGTATGCTGCGGGAACCTCCTCTGCCCCACCAAGACGAAGAAGGAGGAGGGATTACTCTGCCCTCCCACGCCCAATGGAAACTAGGGCCTCCTCACGAGCTGTCAAACTAAATCTAAAGGTGAATAAGCAAGAGAATCCTTATTTTTATGCTGAGCAGGTAAAAGCTATGGAGAAGCTGCGGTCCAGACTTGGCATGTAAGAAGATTTTGACCCTGGATGGGACTTAATGGACCAGGGTGATGAATCAAATTTTAGCTTTGCTGACGATGGCGGCGACTTTGGTGTTGGCATGGGGTTTCGTGATGCGGAGCTGGAGGATTTTGGCGGCGATGTTGACTGACCCACTCTGTGTGTGATTTTCTTTTGGACACTGTGTCTTTTTTGGTCTTGCGCTTTGTTTTTTTTTTCTTTTTTTTTTTCTTTCCTTTTGTGGCCCTCAGGCTGAGGTCGTAAGGGGTTTTGGGTGTAGATTGATTGATCCCTCCCCTCCCTTGTCTACAGTGTCTGTATCCTCTGTTTATAAATTTTGGGGGGTTCTGGGAATAGCCTGGACCCGTGCCTTCTTTGTCCTAGGGTATTTCTTTTTTAGGGTTTTAGGGTTTTTTACTTTTAGGGGTTTTCAGTTTTTTAGAGTCCTTTAACATTTTATAGGGTTAAAAGGGTTTTTTAGAGTTTTTTTAGTGGGTTTAAGGGTTTTATGATTTTTAGGGGTTTTAATTTTTTTTGGGGTTTTATGGTTTTTCGGAATTATTAGGGTTTTAGAACTTTTTTGAGTTTTTTCTATTTTTTAGGTTTCTAGGGGTTTCAAGTGTTTATTGGTATTTATGGTTTTCTTAAGGGTTTTCAAGGATTTAAGGTTTTTTTATGTTCTTAGAGATTTCAAGGGTTTTTTAGTATTTTAATTAGTTTTTAGGGATTTTCAGAATTTTTAGGGTCTTTAGGGGTTCTATGGTTTTTAGGGTTTTTAGTGCTTATTAGTTTTTTAGGTGTTTGATGTTTTCTTACATTTTATGGATATCTTATGATTTTTATGGGTTTCTAGTATTTATTTTATTTTTAGGGTTTTTAGATATTTTTTAAGATTTTTATAGTTTTTTAGGGTTTTAGGGTATTGAGGGGTTTAAGGGTTTTTAGTTTTTTTAGTTTTAGTTTTATTTCTAGTTTTTAGGAGTTTTATGGTTTTTAGAGTTTTTAATCAATTTAGGGGTTTAAGGGTTCTTTATATTTTTTATTGGTTTTGGGGGTTTTATGGGGTTTTAGGGTTTTTAAAGGTTTTTAAGAGTTTTTATGGTTTTTATGGTTATTAGAGTTTTGTTTGTGTTTAGTGGTTTTAAATATTTTTAGGTTTCTATGGTTTTAGTAGGGTTTTCATGGTTTTTGGGTTCTTTATGTTTTTAGAAATTTTGGTGGATTTTAGGGTTTTTAGTATTTTACATATTTTTTTTTGTTTTTAGGGTTTATATATTTTTTAGGATTTTAAAAGTTTTTTGGGTTTTAAAGGGTTTTTATAGTTTTATGTTGTTAAGATTTTCTTAGGGATTTTCAGGTTGTTTAGGTTTTTTTACATTTTATGGATCTTTAGTGATTTTTTTGGATTTTTATGTTTTTAGGGTTTTATGGTTAATAAAGGGGTCTTACGTTTTTTATATTTATTTTGAGTTTTTTTGGGATTTTTGAGTTTTTATGGTTTTTAAGGTTTTCTAATTTTTTTTATCTTTTTTAGGGGTTTAAAGGGATTTTATGATATTGTGTTTTTAGGGATTTATGTGTTCTTAGCGGTTTTTATGTCTTTATGTGTTTTTATGGTTTTTAGGTGATTTTATGGTTTAAGTGTATTTTTTGTTTTTTAGCGTTTTTATGTTTTTATGGGTATTATATGTTTTTAAAATTTTAAGGTGTTATTTGGGTTTTTCATTGTTTTTACGATTTTTACGATTTTTTGAAATTTATAGGATTTATATGGTTTTTAGTGATTTTTTGATTTTGAGGATTTTAAGGGGGTTTTTTTTATCATTTTTATGTTTTTAGGTGTCTTAAGTGTTGTAGGTATTTTAAGTTTTCTTTGGGATATTAAGGGTTTTGAGTGTTTTTTACATTTTTAGTGATTTTTGGGATTTTTAGATTTTTTTTGGTTTTTAGGTCTTTTAAGGATTTTGAACAGTTTTCAGGTTTTTTCTTTTTAGGGATTTTATGGTCTTTTGGGATTTTGGGGGTTTTTTTGAGTTTTTTTGTATTTTTAGGGTTTTTTAGATTTTTTAATTTTTTTAGGACAAGGGAGATGCGAGGGTCGAGCAATTCCTGACCCCACCAAATTTATTAGAAAGAAAAAAAGAGACAAAGTAGACAAGGGAGGGGAGGGGTCAAACGACTCACACCCAAAAACCCTTTACAACCCAAGACGCAAAGACCCAAAAAATGAAAAATCAAAAAGAAAAAACAAAAAAGAAAAGAAAAACCAAACAAGCACACCCAAGTCCAAGCAGCAACCATAACCATCATCCAGCAACATACAGCATCCAGCAACTCATTACCAAGAAATGATCATCTTCCAGCCTTACATATATCAGTATCCAGCACCTTCCCACCAAAACGATCCACCACCAGCATCACACAACCGTCAGCACCAAAATAACACAATAGCCAGCAACCCGAGTTCACTTCCATACAGCAACCACCATCCATTCTCACAAGATCCAGCATCTAGCACCTCCTCACTATGAAGGTCCACCACAAACAGCACATAGCCAATAACACCAAATTGCAACCTGTAAACATTATCTCATTCCATACAAACAAAATCCAACCATCATACTAAAGCAAACCAACAACCAACAGATTTACACCTTCACCATATCTCAGCCAAAAAACACGCACCCAGCAGAAGCCAAGGGAAAAACTAACCATATCGATAAAAAAACCCTTCTAGCATTTGAGACCACTTATCCTAGAATCTTCTACCATGCCGCACATAGTAGTATAGCCAATAGTACAATAGCCAACAACACACAGCCACCAGCACCCAGGATTAGAGACAACAACTTCATCAAAACCCCGTTCACCAGCAAGTAGCAACCAGCACCGTATTTTCCAAAATGTACCAAAACCAATCACACATTGTAAACAAGCAACAATACACAAAAATCATCTCACCTCAACACACATCAAATTCAAGAACCAACACCAGACTTGGTTCGCATCCAGACCAGCCACAATCACAAAGAAATGAAAACTGTAGTGCAAGAACATTGAACCAGAAAATCCAACAAAGAAGCCATTGACCGCCAGATGAACCAGATCACAACCGAACCAAAGCAATCTAGCAACAGTGGTAGGCGACTGTAGATCTGAAGAACCAACACGATCAAAGATCCAAACTAGATCACATACCTGAGCATAATACAGACCTGAAACAACATCAATCCCCCACAAGAGGGTAGATCTAGTCTTGAAACTGCAACATTCGACCAGATTTGGACAAATCTGGACTTTCTCCTTCAAAGGTGCCACAACCCGTTGTGCCACAAATCATCGAACCACTTTCCGAAGACTCCACCACCCATCGAGGACAAATCCACGTCTCCTGCATCGAACCACCACCACAACAGTGTCATAGAGCCAGAGCGACATGACGCCATTGAAAAATAGCCAGCAATCCAACTCCTAAAAGATCCATCTTCCAGATCTAGAATCCTGAGATCCAAGTTAGCGAAACCCTGAACCACATGCCAACAAAGAACCACCGCGAGGAAGCCCAGATGATCTCCGCTAAATCCGCACCACCACGCCCGAGAAAGAGCAGGACAATGACGCCATTAGGGGGAAACCTAGGAGGAAGCATGGAATCACTGGGGGAGAGATGCCATGAGAGAACAACGCCATCTTCTGGTCTTCCTTAGGGTTTTAGGTATTTCTTAATTTCTTTATGGGATTGAAGTGTTTTTATAATTTTTATTGGGTTTTAAGGGTTTTAATGTTTTTATGGGTTAGTATGATTTTCATGGTTTTCTTAGATTTTTTATGATATTTATATATTTTGGTTTTTTAGGGTTTTGAGTTTTTTTAGGTTTTTATGGTTTTATTAGGGTTTTTATGGGTTTTAGGGTTTTTATATTTTTCATAATTTTAAATATTTTTTGGGTTTTTATTATTTTTAGGGATTTTGAGGGTTTGAGGGGTATATAGGGTTTTTAGAGTTTTTTGGGGGGGTTTTCATAGTTTTTATTTTTTATGGGTTTTTAGTGTATTTAGGTTTATGTTATATTAATAGGGTTTTTTTTACCTTTTTAGGGATTTTTGGGAATTTTTTTATGATTTTTATAATTTTAGTGTTTTCAGATTTTTGTGGGTTTTTATGGTTGTTTAAGCTTTTAGGGATTTATAGGGATTTTTTTTATCATTTTTATGATTTCTAGTTTTTATAGTTTTTGAGCAATATTAGGGTTTTTCTAGGTTTTTGTTTTTTTAGTGGTTTTAGAGTTCTTTTATCTTTTTTATAGTTTTGAAAGGTTGTTGTAGTATTTATTGGGGTTTTTGAGTTTTTATAGATTTTATAGTTTTTAATGTTTTTAGGGGTTTTTATGGATTTTAGGGGTTTTAATGGATTTTAGGGTTATTTGTGTTTTTTAGATTTTTTGGGATTTTTTAGTATTTTCGGTTTTTAAGGTTTTCTTTGGGTTTTTTTTGGATTTTAATGGTTTTTATATTTTGAGGGATTTTAGGCCTTATTTTTATTTTTAGTGTTTTTAGGGTTTTTATAGATTTTAAGGGTTTTAAGGGTTTCAAAGATTTTTATGGTTTATTTGGGGTTTTATGTTTTTTTGTGTTTTTTAGGGTTTAAAATGTTTTTATCGTTTTTTTAAATTCTTGGAGGTTTAATGTTTTTTTGATTTTTAGAGATTTTTTAGGGTTTTATGGTGTTTTAGTGGTTTTTAAGGATTTTAGGGGTTTTATGATTTTAGGGTTTTGTGGGATTTAGTGTTTTTTATGTTTTTAGGGGTTTATGTGTTTTTAGGTATTTAAGATTTTATTATGGTATTTTGGGCATTTGAATTTTTAGGGTCTTTAAGGGATTTTTATGATTCTTATGCATTTTTAGGGGGTTTAGGGATTTTGAGGGTTTCTAGGGGTTTTAAGGGGTTTTCTATTTTTGGGGCATTTAGGAATTTTTTAGGGTTTTAAGGTTTTTAGTGTTTTTTAAAATTTTTAGGGGGGATAATGGGGTTTTAGAGTTTTTAATGTTTTTTGGGGGTTTATGGGTATTTAGGGTATTAAGTGTTTTAGTGGTTTTATGGATTTATGGGATTTTTTGGTTTTTAAGGTGTTTTAGATTTTTTGGGTTTTTTAGGATTTTTAATTGTTTAACATTTTTTAGAGGGTTAAAGTGTTTTATGTTTTAAGGTTTTCTCGAGGGTTTTTAGGGTTTTTTGTGTTTTTTTGTTTTAAGATATTTTTATGGATTTTTTATAATTTTTATGGGTTTTATGTTTTTTGGTATTTTTAGCTCTTTTAAAATGTTTTAAGGTTTTCATATTTTTTTTAGGTGTTCAAGGGTTTTGAGTGTTTTTCAGTTTTGTCAGCTTTTCTTAGGGTTTTTAGGGATTTTATGGTTTTTTACGTTTTTAGTAATTTCTATGTATTTTTAATGATTTATATGGTTTTTAGGGGTCTTAGTGATTTTTAGGGGTTTTAGTATTTTTATGGGTTTTTATTTTTTTTCTCTCGATTTTTAGGGTTTATTTGGTTTTTGGGTTTTTATGAGTTTTAAGGGGTTTAATTATTTTTATGGTATTTTGGGGTTTCTTAGGTTTTTTAGCGTTTTGTGATTTTCTAAGGTCTTTATCGGTTTAAGTGCATTTAGTTTTTTATGGTTTTCTTAGGGGTTTTCAAAGTTTTTAGGTGTTTTTACTTTTATAGAGATCATTAATGTTTTTTTTTATTTTTATGGTTTTTAGGGATTTTGGGGGTTTTTAGGTTGTTTAGGTTTTTAAGGGTTTTAGTGTTTTTAGATTTTTTGGGGATTTCAATTATTTTTATGTATTTAATGTTTTCATAGGGGTTTTCATGATCTTTAGGGTTTACATTTTTAGGATTTTTTGGGATTTTTTTATGATATTTATGGTTTTTAATGTTTTTAGTGATTTTGAGGATTTTAGGTATTTTTATTGTTTATAGGGTTTTATGGAATTTTAGGGGTTTTTTAGTTTTTTAATTATTTAAAGGGTTTTTGGAGTTTTTAATGGTTTTATGATTTGAATGTTTTTTTTGAGATTGTAGTGGATTTTTATGGGTTTTATAGGTTTTTTGGGTTTTAAAGTTATTTAGGTGTTTTTATGGGTTTTTGGGTTTTTAATATTTTTTAGGGTTTTACCATTTATTAGTTTTTATGGGTCAAAATTGTATTTAGGTTTTTATGGTTTTCTAAGTGGTTTTATGGGTTTTTTTTGGGTTGTTAAACGTTTTCAGTTATTTTCAGGGATTTTTATGTTTTTATGGGTATTTAGTGCTTTTATGGATTTTGAGGGTATATTAGGTTTTTTGGTTTTTACTCTTTTTGGGGTTTGGGGGGGGGGGGGTTAGTTTTTTAGGTTTTTTAAGGTTTATTATAGTTTTATAACTTTTTTATTTTTTAACGGTTTTTCATATTTTTAGTTTTTTTCCTAGCTCTTATGGGTTTTAGGGGGTTTTTAAGGGGTTTTTATGGTTTTTAGTAGCTTTAGCAGTTTTTTAGTGTTTTTAATTTTTTAATTTTTTAAGGTTTTCATAGGGGTTTTCAGAATTTATAGGGGGTTTTTATGTTTATAATGATTGTATGTAATTTTTATGTTTTTTATTATTTTTAGGGTTTTTTGGGATTTTAATGATTTTTAATGTTTTATGGGTTTTTATGATTTTATGGGTTTTTTAATTTTTAGGGTTTTTTATGTTTTTATAATATCATTATAGTTTTAGGGGTTTAATGTTTTTTAGTGTTTTCGGTGGTTTTATAGGGTTTTATAGTTTTTTAGGTTTTTTATTTTTTCAGGGATTTTATTGTTTTTAAGGGTTTTTACGCTCTTTAGGGGTTTTTAGGTATTTTGGGATTTATAGTATTTTTTAGAGATTTTACGTTATTTTAGGTTTTAAGAATATTTTATATGTTTTGTTTATTTTTAGGTTTTTTTTATCTTTTTTGGGATTTTTATGAGTTTTTATGGTTTTTATGTATTTTGAGGTTTTTAGGATTTTTAGTGATTAAATGGGGTTTTAGGTCATTAGTGGTTTTTTAAAATTCTTAGGGTTTATAAAATTTTTATTTTTTAACACTTTTAGGTGTTTAAATAGTTTTTAGAGTTTTTATTAGTTTCTAGGGTTTTATGGATTTTTTCTATGTTTTTATGGGTTTTTAGTGGTTTTTAGGTTTTTAGGGATTTTGGAATCTTTTTTGTTTTCAATGGTGTTTGGTGTTTTTTGGTTTTTAATTTTTTTGGGGGTTTTATGTTTTTAGGTATTTTAAGGGATTGTTTAGGATTTTGGTTTTTTAGGGTTTTTAGAGATTTTGAGGTATTTTAGGGTTTGTTGGTTTTTATGTACTTATTAATTTTTTGAGTTTTTAGGGTTTTTTTGATGTCTTTAGGGTTTTGAAGGTTTCTTAGAGTTTGTTTTATCATTTTTAGGTGTTTAAAGGGATATTAAATTTTTTTTTGTGTTTTAATGGGTTTTTATGGTTTTTAAAGGTTTTTAAGGGTTTCTCTGACTTTTAGGGTTTTTATTTTTTATGGGTATTTATGGTTTTTATCATTTTTTAGGTTTTTAGGGGTTTCAAGTGTTTCTTATTTTTTAATTTATTCTTAGGGTTTTTTGGGTTTTATGGTTTTTTAGGTATTTATGGATTATTATGTATTTTTATGATTTTAATAGTTGTAATGGTTTTTAGGTATTTTGAATGGTTTTAAGGTTTTTAGGGTTTTAGGGGTTATTAGGGTTTTAGTATTTTTTTAGTTTCTAAATAATAATATATTTTTAGGTTTTATAGGGTTTCTTAAGGTTTTTCTGGTTTTTAGAGGTTTTAATGTTTTAAGTTTGTTTTGGGATTTTTAAGGATTTTTAGGGGTTTTGGGGTTTTGGGTTTTCTTGAGAGTTGTTAGGGGTTTTAGGGTTTTTATGGTTTTATGGTTTTGTTCGGTTTTTTGGGTTTTTGTTGAGTTTTTTTGGGTTAAAGGCTTTTTAGAATTTTTTATCATTTTTAGGGTTCTATAGGGATTTTAGAATTTTCAGTGGTTTATAGTGTTTTATGGGTTTTTATGATTTTATGGGTTTTAAGTGGTTTATGATTTTTATTGTTTTTTCAGTTTTTGGGATTTTTGGGGTTTTTAGTGGTTTTAAGTGATTTTAGGGTTTTAAGTTTTTCATATGGTTTTAAGGGTTTTAGGGTATTTTAATTTTTTTATTTATTTTTGGGTTTTTTGGGTTTTTTATTTATTTATGTTTTTAGGGGTTTAAGTGTGTTTATGTTTTTATGGTTTTCCTTGGGTTTCTCAGGTTTTTATGGTTTTTTACATTCTTAGGGATTTTGGGTATTTTTTTATTTTTATGTTTTTTTATTGTTTTTATGGAATTTTTCAGTTCTTAAGGTCTTTAGGGTTTTTTGGGTTTTTAGGTGTTTTATGGTTTTATTAGGTTTTAGGGGTTTTTTAGGATTTTAGGGTTTTAATGTTTTTTTAGATTTTTTAAATGTTTTTAGGGGTTTAAATTATTTTTATAGTTTTTAGTGGGTTTTTAGGTTTTTTATGGTTTTTAGAGATTTTACTGTTTTTCATGGTTTTTATGTTTTTTTGATTTTTAGGGTTTTTTTGGATTTTTAGAGTTTTTAGTGGTTTTATGTTTTTAGTGGTTTTAAGTGTTTCTAGGTATTTTAGGCTTTCATAAACTCTTTTAGTGTTTTTAGGGGTATTTATATTTTTATGATATTTTAATAGTTTTATGTTTTTAGGGTTTTTAGGGATTCTGAAGTTTTAATGGTTTTTATGTTTTTTAGGGTTTTATGATTTTTTTGGGGTTTGGGGGTTTTTTTTAGTTTTATTGTTTTTTAGAGTTATTAAATATTTTTTCTATTTAAATTATTTTTTGTGTGTTTAATTTTTTTTGGATTTTTATGGGTTTTAAGGTTTTTAAAATTTTTGTATAGGATGTTATGGTTTTTAGGGATTTTTATAATTTTTATTATTTTAGCATTTTTTTTGTTTTATGGGATTTTGGTGTTTTAGTTTTTTCAAGCCTTCTTAGTGTTTTTAGGGGTTTTTATTTGATTTTATGATTTTTTTATTTGTTTTTAGGTTTTCTGGGGATTTTAAATTTTTTTAGAATATTATAGGGGTTCAAGGGTTTTTTTTTGTGTTTTTAGAGTTTTTTTTAGGTTTTTAAAGGTTTTACGTGTTTTAGGTTTATAAGGTTTTCTTAGGGTTTTTTGGATTTTTATATTTTTTATGTTTTATGAATTTTTAGTGAATTTAATGTATTTTTATTGGTTTTAAGGTTTTTTGGGTTTCTGAGGGTTTTAGGGATTTTTAGGGGTTTTAGAGCTTTTAAGGTTTTTTGGGGTTTTTAAGGTATTTATGAGTTTTTAGTGTTTAAAATGTTTTTTAAAATTTTTTAACATTTTTATGGGTTTAATGGTTTTTAGAGTTTTTACTGTTATAATGGATTTTTTAGGGTTTTTTATTGTTTTTAGTATTTTTATAGTTTATAGGGTTTTTAGGGTTATAAAGGGTTTTAACAATTTTTAGTCTTTTGAGGTTTTCTTATGAAATTTGAAGATTTTAAGGGTTTTTTTATAGATTTTAGGATTTTTTTAGTATTATTATTATTTTTAAGGATTTTAGGGATTATTAGGGATTTTAGTAATTTTAGGGATTTTATGGTTTGATGGTTTTTTTGGGTTCTTAGATTTTTCTAGTTTTATAGGTTTTATAGGTTTTTTTTTATGTTTTTAGTGTTTTTAACATTTTTATGGGTTTTATTGGGTTTTATAATTTTTTTCTTTTTAGGGGTTTTATGGTATTTTATGGTTTTAGGGTTTTTTTTGTTTTTTTGGGGGTTTTAGGGTCTTTTAGAGTTTTTAGCATTTTATGTTTTTTGGGGGGTTTTAAATTTTTTAGGTTTTTAATGTTTTCCTAAGGGTTTTAGGATTTTTATGGTTTTTATGGGTTTTTAGGATTTTTTTGCATTTTATAGATTTTATGGTTTTTATTCTTTTAAGGTTTTAAATGATTTATTTGATTATTTCTAGTTTTTTAGGGTTTTTTATGTTTTTAACGATTTTATAGGATTTTTTAGGATCATTATGATTTTTAGGTATTTTGAGGGTTTTTAGGGGTTTTTGGGATTTTGTTTTTGTTTTTGGGGTTTTTATGTTTCTTATGAGTTTATGGTTTTTAGGATTATTTATTGTTTTGAGGTGTTTAATGGGTTTATAGTGGGTTTTAGTGGATTTATGGGGTTTTAGGGTTTTTCAAGGTTTTTTTGGGTTTTTATAGTTTTTACCGTTTTTATGTGTTTTTAGGGATTTTCAATATCTTTAATGGTTTTTAGGGTATTTAGAGGTTTTATGCTATTTTTTGGTTTCTAGAGTTTTCAACATTTTTAGATTTTTAGGGTTTTAAGTATTTTTTTAATTTTTTAAGGTTTTCTTATTGGTGTTAAGGGTTTTTTCATTTCTAGGGATTTTTGGAATTTTTATGCCTTTTTATTTTTTCTGGGTTTTTAGGGATTTTCATGTTTTTATTATTTTTTGGGTTTTTTGGTTTTTTAGGGGTATTAGTGTTCTTTTGTTTTTTAGGTGTTTAAATTGATTTTTATTTTTCTTATAGTTTCTATAGGGATTTTTAGTGTTTTTAGTGTTTTTACACTTTTAGGTATTATCAGGGCTTTTCAAGGTTTTTTGGGTTTTTAAGGGGTTTGGAAGTTTTTAAAATTTTCTGGAGTTTAAAGGAATTTTAGATATTATATTGGTCTTTAATATTTTTATGTATTTTTATAGTTTTTACGTTTTTAGGTATTTTATAGTTTTATTAATTTTTTAATGTTTTTAGCGTTTTTAGAGTTTTTAGTTTTTTGGGGTTTTATGTTTTATCTAGTTTTTTAGTTTTTATTTAGGGTTTTCTATGTATTTAATTATTTTTTCATTTTTATTGACTTCTTGGGAAATTTTATGTTTTTTTATGTTTAGGGGTTTTCGGGATTTTTAGGGGTTTTAGTGGTTTTTAGGGTTTTTTGGTTTTATGTGGGTTTTATGGTTTCTTTATATTTTTAGGGTTTTCATGGTTTTTAGATATTTTTATAAGTTTTTATATTTAAAGTGTTTTTTGAATTTTATTAGTGGGTTTTTAAGATTTTTTAGGGTTTTTAGGGTTTTTAGAGGTTTGTATGGATTTTAATGTTTTTTGGGGGTTATAGGGTTTTTTAGAGTTTTTAATGTTTTTAAGTTCATAGGGGTTTATGTGTTTATACGGTTTAAAGGTTTTCTTAGTTTATTTCTTAGTTTTTAGGGGTTTTCACATTTTTATGGTTTTTAGGTATTTTTTAGGATTTTTTATGGTTTTTAATGTTTTATGGATTTTGACATGTGTCATGGTTTTGGGTTTTTTTTTGTATTTTTTGGGGTTTCTATCATTTTTTAGTTTTAAGGGTTTTAAATGTGTTTAGTTTTTTTAGGTTTTCTAAGGATTTTTTAGGTTTTTTTGGGATTTTTATGTTTTTAGTATTTTTTGGGATTTTGTATGATTTTTAAAGTTTTTAGGGTTTAAGGGTTTTTTGGTTTTTTTGGAATTGTTTTGAGATTTTAGATTTTTAAAAGTTTGTTTGAGTTTTTAATGTTTTTATGGGTTTAAATGGTTTTAAGGTTTTTAGTGGGTTTTTAGGATTTTATGGCCTTTTCTGATTTTTTAATATTTTCAGGGGTTTTATGGTTTTTAGGATTTCCATGGTTTTTAGGGTTTTAGTGGTTTTTAGTGATTTTTAGGTTTATAGGCGTTTTAAGTGTTTTTAGGTTTTAATGGTTTTCTTTGGTGTTTTTATGATTTTTAGGGTTTTAAATTTTTATGGGTTTTATGGGTGTTTTTAAGATTTTTATGGGTTTTTTTTGTTTTGATGGATTTTGACTGTTATAGGTTTTCAGGGTTTTTATGGTTTTTAGTTCTTTTTTATATTGTCAGGTTTTTTCTGTTTTTTTACAGATTTTAACAATTTTTTAGATTTAAAGGGGTTTTTTTGTTTTTCGTTAGTTTTTAGTGTTTTTAAGCATTTTAATTTTTTAAGGTTTTAGGAGTATTTGTAATTTAATGGGTTTTTAGGTTTTTAGGGTGTTTTACGGATAAATGAGTTTTTTTTGTTTTTAGGGGTTTTAATTTTTATTATGTTTTTATGGTTTTATTTTGGGTTTTCAATGATTTTAGTGTTTTTTATGTTTTAGGGATTTTAGTAATTTTTATAGTTTTTAAGAGTTTTAGGGATTTATGTGTTTTTAGGGTTTTAGGATTTTTTAGGTTTTATTGGTTTTAGAGTTTTTTTGGGGTTTTAAGTGTTTTTAGGTTTTTAAGGTTAACTTAGGGTTTTCAGGGACATTAGTGTTTTTTATATTTTGATGGATATTTAGGGATTTTTATGGTATTATGTGTTTTTATGGGTTTTATGGATATTGATTGGTTTTATGGGTTTTTGGTGTTTTTTTTGTGTTTTTTGATTTCTTAATGTTTTCAAGGTTTTATTTTTTTTAATGTTTTTTAATATTTTTAGGGCAAGGAAGATGTGAGGGTCGGGCTATTCCCGGCCCCCCCAAAATTATTAGCAAGAAAAAAAGTGACAGAGCAGACAAGGGAGGGGAGGGGTCAAACGACCCACACCCGAAAACCCCTTACAACACACGCAAAAAAGGAAAACAAAAAAGAAAAACAGGACAGTAGAAAAAACACACAACCAAGCAGCCACCACCACCATCCAGCATCAACCAGCATCCAGAAGCTCACAGCTACCAAACGACCAGCATCCAAGCTCAAAAAAACTAGCATCCAGCACCTCCCAGCCAAACAACAACCAGCAACCAGAAACCAAATTCATAGAGCCACATCCCTTCACCAGTTCCCAGCTAAACAGTAACCCGACACCAGCAGTACACCTTCCAGCACCCGACAACTTTCCACAAAGGAGACTCACAGCCAACAACATAAAACCACCAACACCAAAACCACCAGCCTCCACAGCTGCCAGCACCTCCACACCATTCAGATTCCTAACCAACAATACAGAACCAAAGACAGCAAAAAAAAAACACCAGCATTTTCCAGCACACCCATTTCCAGAGCCACCGCCAGCCAAGGCAAGAACCAGAACATCAACACGTCTCAGCCATGAAACAACCAACAATACATTAATTCGCACCCAGCAGGAAAACCAGTGGAAATAAATCACCAGCATCCAAGAGAAGGACCATTCTATAGCATGACCCGACAACCGCAAGAAATACCACATTATAAAGATGAACTTATGTCTTGCAACAAGCACATGATTCAGCAGCAACAATAAAGCACAACCAAACCAAGCATCATCACTACAGCGACTACCAGGAACACACAAATCACCTCCAAAGTCTAACATAGGATCCAACACGCAGCAAAAATCCTGCAGATCGACAGAAGCCTGGAAGGAAGCAAGACAAAAACGAACCTTGTCTCCCCGATCGAGGAACGTCACTGTCACATCCGCGGATCTTGAAACCCTAAATTTAGATTCCAGATCTGTCTCGCCTGCACCCCACCGCTGGAGCTTCTTCATAGCCTTGTGCCAAGCATATATGACCACTTTCTTCAAGCACATCGCCAGATCAGACCAAAGACAAGAACAGATTCGAAGTGCCAATAGGGACAAGAAACAGAATAGTAAGTCAAAGCAAAGCCATCAGATTTTCAGATCTGGATAGAAGGCAGAAACCCTTAACTTCATCACCCAAGCCACCAGGGAACCGTCAACGCTGCCACCACGAAGCAGCAAAGACAGTGTCCGTGGAGAGAAGAGGCCCAGATCTACCAGATCAGGTCCAAAACCTTGCGAAATCCAGACCAAGCCACCGTCGCCAAGCCCCGTCGCAACCCTCCAGAACCCACCGCCATCAAAAAACCTCATCTTCTTCCACAATCGATCTGCATCACGAAGCTGGAAGCGATCCACGAAGCCGAAGAGAAGGATTCCGAGGGGAGGCCTCGTAAATCGCCATGTCGAGCGGGAGAGTCCAGGAGAGAGCGGCGGCATCTCCTCTTCTTCTTTTAGGGTTCTTAATATTTTAGGGGTCTAATAGGTTTTTAGATTTTTTAGTTGGGTATTAGGTTTTTATCCCTTTATAGGGTTTATTAGGGTTTCTATGTGTTTTTTTGGTTTTTATGGTTTTAGTGGGTTTTTAGGTTCTTATTGTATATAGGGTTTTTAGGTGTTTTAAGCTTTTTTTTTGGGTTTTTAAGGTTTTAATTGGGGTTTTAGGGTTTTTCAATTTAATTATTTTTTAATGATTTTTTATATTTTTATGGATTTTACTGTTTTTATGGATTTTGAGAATTTTTACAGTTTTAGGATTTTTTTTGGTTTTTAGTGTTTATAGGTTTTGTAGAGGTTTTAGGTGTTTTTAGTATTTTTAATGTTTTATTAGGGTTTTTTCTGGGTTTTTACTATTTTTTTACATTTTTTGGAGTTTTTAGGGATTTTTAGATTTTATGGTTTTCTAGTGTATTTTGGAATATTTATTGGTTTTAGGGTTTAGGATTTTAATGTTTTTTTGGGGGTTTTATGGTTTTTCCAGCGTTTTTAAGGTCTTTAATGTTTTTAATGTTTTTTTTGTTTTTCGGGGTTTGAAGGGGTCTTAGAGTTTTTAGTGGTTTTTAGGGCTCTCATGGTGTTTTACGATTTCAAAGGTTTATAGGGTTTTTTTGTGTTTTTAGGATTTTTAGAGGGTTTTATGGGTTTTTTACGGTTTTTAAATTTTTTGTATATTTATATGGGATTAAGTGTTTTTAGGTTTTTTAGTTTTCCTTGAGTTTTTTGGATTTTTGGATTTTTATGTTTTATGGATTTAGGTATTTTATAGGATTTTGATGGGTTTTTAGTGTTTTTAGTGATAGGGAGGGTTTTTAAGGTTTTTAGGGTTGTTTATGGTTTTTAGTGTTTTGAGGATTTGAAGCGTTTTTTGCCTTTCAAGGTTTTATTAAAGTATTTCATGGTTTTAAGGGGTTTTTTACATTTTTAGTGATTTTTATGTATTTTTATGTTCTTTATATTTTTATTGGTTTTAGGGATTTTGAGGGATTTTAGAGTTTCATTTGGGGTTTTTGGGGTTTTATGTTTTTTGGGGTTTAATAGTCTTTTTAGTATATAAGGGAATTTATGGTTTTTCAGTGTTTTTTATCATTTTTAGGGGCTTAAAGGTTTTTATATTTTTAGTTGTTTTTATGTTTTTATTTTTTTAGGGATATTTCATGTTTTTTTGGTTTTATAGGGTTTTTAGGTTTGTTAGTGTTTTTAGAGTTTTTATGTTTTCTAATGATTTTTTGTATATTTAGGTTTTTGTGGTTGTTAGGTTTTATTGGTTTTTTAGCCATTTTTATGATTTTTATGGGTTTCATGTGTTTTTATGGATTTTTTTTTCTTTTAGGGTTTTTACAATTTTTGGGAATTTATTTTTTTTGGTCTTTTAGGTTTTTTGGGTTATTTAGGGTTTTTTTGATTTTTAGACATTTTTATAGTTTAAAGAGTTTTTAGAGATTTTAGTTTTATTTTATGTTTTTTTATCATTTTTTTGTTTTATACTTTCAGGTTTTTAGGGTTTTTAGGGTTTTTAGTGTCTTTATTTTTAGTGGGTATTTTGAGGCTGTTATGGTTTTGATATGGGGTTTCAAGGTTTTTATATTTTTTTTAAATTTTTTAGTTTTTAGGTACTTTTTAGGATTTTGATGGGTTTTTAGGGTTTTTATGTATTTCGAGGATTTTTAGGAGTTTTTAGAATTTTTAGAATTTTTTGGTTTTTAGGGGGGTTAGGTGTTTTAGGGTTTTAAGGTTTTCTTAGGTGTTTTCATGGTTTTTTTATGTTTTAGGAAATTTTAGGGATTTTTATGGTTTTTAGGGGTTTCTAGGTTTTGAGGGTTTTTATGGATTTTTTACGATTCTTAGGAGTTTTGTGTTTTTTACGGTTTTAATGATTTTTTTAAAATTTACGAGTGTTTAAAGGGGTTTTTTTATTTTCAAGTGTCTTCTTCAAGTTTTTTGGAGTTTTAGGGATTTTTACATTTTTACATGTTTTATGGTTTTTAGGGTTTTTTAGGGGTTTTAGGGATTTTGGCATTTTTTGTTTTTTTGGGTTTAAATATTTTTATGCTTTAATGTTTTTCATATATTTTTTCATTTTTAGGGGTTTTTGAAATTTTAGATAGTTAATTTCATTTTTGTTATTTTTTTAGTTTATAGGGTTTTAATGGATTTTGAGGGGTTTTAGGGGTTTTTAGGGTTTTAAATGTTTTTTGGGGTTTTAGGATTTTTTGTATTTTTATAATTTTTGGAGTTTGAAGTGTTTTTATGTTTTTAAAGTTTTCTTGTGGGTTTTTAAGGGTTTTATTATTTTTCTACCTATAGGGATTTTTGTGGATTTTTTGGGATTTGGATGGGTTTTTAGGGTTGCGAGGGTTTTTAGGGTTTTAATTGTTTTCTTGGGGTTTTAAGATTATTTTTTTTTTGTAATGGTTTTTAGGGTTTTTAGGTTTTTTTATAATTTTTAGGATATTTATTCATTTTTAGGATTTTATGGTTCTCCTATGGGTTTTCAGGGGTTTTAGAGTTTTTTTTATATTTTATGGATTTTTAGTGTTTTTTTGGATTTTTATGATTTTTAGTGTTTTTATGGATTTTAAGGGTTTTTTGAGTTGTATTATGGTTTTTAGAGTTTTTTTAGGTTTTTTTATTTTAAGGTTTTTATGGGTCCTAATTGTTTTCATGTATTATGGTTTTCAGGGATTTTAGTATTTTTTATGTTTTTAGGGTTTTGGGGGATTTTTAGGAATTTTATAGTTTTTAGGGTATTTATGGGTTTTTTGGGATTTATAGATTTTCTTTATTTTTTAGCTTTTTCAAGTTTTTAGTGTTTTTAACATTTTTTGGGGTTTAAAGGGTTTTTATAGTTTTTATTTTTTTTAGGATTTGTAGGTTTTTTGGGATTTTTATTTTTAGTGTTTTTATTGTCTTTAGGGTTTTTAGAATTTCTTGGTATATTTGTGTTTTTATCTTTTATTTTGGTTTTAGGAGTTTTAATTGTTATTAAATTTATACTGTTTTTCTAGGGGTTTTTAGGGTCTTTATGTTCTGAGGGTTTTTTGGGATTTTTTTAATTTTAATTGATTTTTCGAGTTTTATAGGATATGAGGGTTTCAAGATTTTTTTTGGGGGGGGGGTAGTGTTTTTAGGTTATTTATGAGTTTTAACTGTTATTAATTTTTTATGATTTTTTTGATTTTTCATAGAATTAGGGTTCTTTTTTTATTTTTTGGGATTTAATGGATTTTTAATATTCTAGTTTTTTTAGGGTTTTTAGGGTTGTATGGGTTTTAGCTTTTTTATTTTTAGGGGTTTAAAGTGTTATTAGATTTTTTTTATTTTCTTAGGGTTTTTCAGGGTTTTGAGGGTTTTTTTACATTTTCAGGGATTGTTAGTTTCCCTTTAGTATATTTTTGGTCTTTGATGTTTTTAAGGTTTTTGAGAGTTTTAATGGTTTTTAGGGTTTTTTATTGTTTTTTTTAGTTTTTATGGATTTTTTAATTTTTTAGTTTTTTTAATGTTGTTTAGAGTTTTTAATAGTATTATTTGTGTAAAGGGTTTTTATATTTCTAGTGTTTTTATGGCCTTTTAAGGTTATTTAATGTTTTTAGTGTTTTTATTGTTTTTAGTCTTTTTAGGGGTTTTAGGGTTTTTATGGTTTTTACCACTATTATGTTTTAGTGGTTTATAGTATTTTTAAAAATTTAATGTTTTCATAAGGGGTTTTAGGGTTTTTTTTATTTATTTTCATGTTTTAGAAATTTTAGTTATTTTTTTTATAATTTTTATTGTTTTTTGGGTTTCTAGCTATTTTGGGGGTTTTTATGTGTATTATGGGGTTTTCAATTTTTTACCAATTTTTAGGTTTTTAGAGGTTTTAAGTGGTATAAGGTTTTTACGATTTTATTAGGGGTTTTTGTATTTTTTATGGTTTTTATGTTTTTTGGGATTTTTATGAACTTTTTCATATTTTTATTGTTTTTTGTGTTTTTAGGGTTTTTAGGGATTTAGGGTTTTATATGGTTTTATGTTTTTTTAGTTTTTATGGTTTTTTTATTTTTTAGTGGTTTTAAGGTTTTTAATGTTTTTTCAACATTTTTACGCCTTTAAATAATTTTAGAGTTTTTTGTGTGGTTTTAACGATTTTATGGGCAATTGGGTTTTTAATGTTATAGAATTTTTTACGGTTTTTAGGGTTCTAATCATTTTGTTGGTTTTTATGGGTTTAATTTTTTTTGTTTTTAATGATTTTGTAGGGGTGTTCAGGTTTTTAAGGGGTTTTTATTTTTTTATGTATTTTAATAGATTTTTTTGATTTTTATAGATTTTGAAGGTTTTTAGGGATTTTGAGTGGTTTGAGTGTTTTTAGGGTTTTTAGGTTATTTGGGGTTTTTATAATTTTTTAGGTTTTTAGAAGTATTAAGTGTTTTTTGGTTTTTAATTTTTAAGGGATTATTTGGTCTTTCCATGGTTTTTAGGTTTTTTTATGTTCTTAGGGATTTTTAGTTCCATTTTAGGATTTTTATTGTTTTTAGGGTTTTAGGATTTTTTATGATTATTAGGTGTTTTGGGTTTGGGGTTTTTTATGGGTTTTTTATGGTTTTTTTTCATTTTACACTTTTTTGAGTTTTTAGGGGTTTTAATGTGTTTTTTTATTTTTTAATGTTTTTAGGGGTTTAATGGGTTATTATAGTTTTTAGTGGTTTTTATATTTTTATTGGTTTTTAGTATTTTTAATGTTTTAAGGGGATTTTAGTTTTTTTTGGGTTTTTTGGGTTTTCTCTGGTTTTTGGGTTTATAGAGTTGTTATAAGTTTTAGGTTTTTTAGGTTTTTAATGTTTTATTAAAGGTTTTCAGGGTTTTTATGATTTTTTATGTTTTTAAGGATTTTTTGGTGATTTGTAGGAATTTTATTATATTTATGGAATTTAGCGATTTTGATGGTTATTATGGGTTTTTTGGGTTCTTATGGGATTTTAGGGTATTTAGCATTTATATGTTTTTTAGGTATTTTAATTGATTTTATGATTTATGGTTTTCTTAGGGGTTTTTATTTTTAAGGGTTTTTTTCAATATTATGGATTTTTTGGGGTTTTTTAACGTTTTTAGGGTTTTTAAGGGTTTTAGGGTTTTTAGGGTTTTTATGGGATTTGGGTTTTTTAGGGTTGTTTTGATTTTTTAGGGTTTTTATGTTTTTTATAGTTTTATGATGATTTTAGGGGTTTAAAGGGTTTTTAGATTCTTTTGTAAGAGTTTAGGGATTTTAACGGTTTTAGGTTTCTTTGAGGTTTTCATAGTTTTTTATGGCTTTTAGGGTTTTTATAGTTTTTTCATAATTTTAGTATTTTTTATGTTTTTAGATGTTTTATGTATTTTTATGTTTTTGAGGTTTTATTTGTGGTTTCCATTATTTTTAGGGGTTTTTATATTTTCTTGTATTTCTAGTGCATTTTTAGGATTTTTATCGTATTTAGTGATTTTTTGGGTCTTAGGGTTTTTAGGGTTTTTATAATTTTTCAGGGTTTTAGGGTTTCTTTGAGTTTTTATAGTTTTAAATATTTTTAGTATTTTTATCATTTTAGGTGTTTTACAGGTTTTTAGAGTTTTTAGTTTTTTTTGTGTTTTAGAGGTTTTAGGAATTTCTAAGGTTTTTAAGGGTTTTATAGTTTTTAGGTGATTTTAGGCTCCTATATGGTTTTTTAGTTTTTTAGGTTTTCTATGGGATTTATGTGTTTTTTAAAGTTTTCAAAAGGTTTTTAGGGTTTCTTATGTTTTAATGTATTTTTTAGGATTTTTTAGGACTTTTATGGTTTTTAGGGTTTTTATGGATTTTGATGGGTTTTAGGGTATTTATGGGGTTTTAAGGGTTTTAATATTTTTATGGGTGTATGTTTTTTATGATTTTAAGGATTTATTTGAGGTTTTTAGGGTTTTTAAATTTATTTTATTTTAAGGGATTTTTTATATTAGTATGATTTTTTAGGCTTTTTAGGGATTTTGAGAGAATTTAGGTGTTTTTTGGGGTTTTATGGGTTGTATGGGTTTTTGTTGTTTTAGGGTTTTTTTAGAGTTTTTAGTGTTTTATGGATATAGGATGATTTAATGTTTTCAAGGGATTAATGTGTTTTTATAGTTTTTAAAATATTTTTAAGGGTTTTAGGGGGTTTAGGGGTTTTAATGTTTTTAGTTGGTTTTATGGTGTTTAACGTTTTTTTGGGGTTTTTAGGTTTTTTTTGTTTTTATCATTTTTTTATGTTTTTAAGTGTTCTAAGTGTTTTTATGTTTTTAATGTTTTCTTATGTTCTTTCATGGTTGTAGGGGTTTTTATGTTTTTAGGTATTTCAGGGATATATATATATAATGGTTTCTAGGGATTTTGAGGATTTTGAGGGTTTTAAAGGTTTTGAGGGTTTTCTAGGTTTTTAGAGTTTTTAAGTGTTTCTAGGTTTTTAAGGTGTTTATTTCAGTTTTTAGGATTTTTTGGGGCTTTATGGATGTTTAGGTCTTTTAGGATTTCCTGGTTTTTAGGGTTTATAGGGATTTTTAGGTTTTTAGGTTTTTTGGGGATTTATGGTTTTTTTGGGATTTTACAGTTTTTTTAGTTTTTTGGGGGTTTTAATGGTTTTCTAAGTTTATTATCATTTTTAGGGGTTTAAAGGGATTTTAGTTTTTTTATATCTTTTTAGGTTTTTTTGGGGGTTTAGGGTTTTTGTAGTGTTTTAGGGATTTATGGTTTTGAGGTTTTTTGGGTTTTCAGTGTTTATATAATTTTTAGGAGCTTATGTGTTTTTAGTAATGGTTTCCTTCGGTGTTTTCAAGGTTTTTATGGGTTTTTACATTTTAGTTATTTTTAGGGATTTTTATGGGTTTTAAGGGCTTTTAGGATTTTTAGGGTTTTAGGGTTTTTGAGATTTATAGGGTTTTTTGGGTTTTTAGCATTTTTAGGTTTTTATGGTTTTTATGTGTTTTTATGTTTTGTTTAGTGTTTTTCATGGATTTAATGGTTTTTAATTTTAAGGTATTTTAGTACTTTTGTAGGATATTTATGGTTTTAAGGTTTTTAAGGTTTTTAGGGTGTTTTGTTTTTTTTGGGTTTTTGGTTGTTAGGTTTCTTTTTGAGTCTTTAAGAATTGTAGAGTTTTATAAATGAATTAAGGGGTTTAAAGTGTTTTTAGTGGTTTTTAGGGTTTTTATTTGTTGTTACTATTTTTATAGTTTTTAGGTGGTTTAGGGTTTTTAGGGGGGTATATGGTTTTTTAGAGTTTTTAATGTTTTTTATGTTTTTATGGGTTTTATATGTGTTTATATTTTTAATGTTTTCTTAGTTATTTTAGGGTTTTTAGGGGTTTTTATGTTTTTAGGTAATTTTTATCATTTTTTGGGTTTTTAGGGTTTTAGGGATTTTGATGGGGTTTTTTAATTTTTGCATTTTTAGCAGTTTAGGGGTTTTAGGGGTTTAAAGTGTTTTTAGGTTTTTAGTTTTTCCTTAGGTTTTTAGGGGTTTTCCCATTTTTATGTATTTTTAGGGGTTTTTTTATTTTGAGGTTTTTTATGGTTTTTGGAGTTTTTTTTGATTTTTCTATGGTTTTTAAGATTTTCAGAGTTTTTAATATTTTTAGGGGTTGAAAGGGATATAAGAGTTTTTAGAAGGTCTTAGGATTTTTATGGATTTTATGTTTATGGGATGTTATTTGGTATTCTAGGGTTTTTAGTGTTTTTAGGTTTATTAGGGGTTTTTAAGTGTTTTTATGTTTTTTAGGATTTATATGGGTTTTTTAGGGTTTAAGGGTATTAAATTTTTTATGTATTTTTCGGGTATTTTTATGTTTTTATCAATTTTATGTTTTTAGGGATTGTTAGTGGGTTTGGGGGTTTTATGGTTTTTTGGAGTTTTAGGGTTTCCGTGCTTTTAGGATTTTAGTAGTTTTAATTTTTTTTATGTTTTTAAGGTTTTCTTAGGGTTTTAGTTTTTTTATTTTTATGGCTATTATAGGATTTGTTATGGTTTTTTTGGTTTTTAGAAATTTATCGGCGTTTTAGGGTTTTTAGGGTTTTTATCATTTTTAGCTTTTTATTGGTTTTAGGTATTTAAACACTTTTTAGGTTTTTAGGGGGTTTTTTGTGATTTTATGTATTTGTGGTTTTCTCAAGATTTTTAGTGATTATAGTTTTTTTATGTTTTTATGGATTTTTTATGATTTTTTAATATTTTAATTATTTTTTAGGGTTTTAAAGGTTTAATGGGTTTTATAGTTTTTAGGGTTTTTAGAGTTTTTTTTTGTTTTTTTTAATTTTTTATGGTTTTAAACGTTTTTAATGTATTTTAATGTGTTTAAGGGTTTAAAGTGTTTTTAGAGTTTTAGTGCTTTTTCAATTTTTTGGTTTTTATAGGTTTTTAGGGTTTTTAGGATTTTTATAGTTCTTAAAGGATTTTTAGGGTCTTTAGCATTTTTTAGGTTTTTAGGCATTTAATTGTTTTTTGGTTTTTATGATTTTCTTATGGTTTTATATGTATTTCTAATGGATCATTAGGGATTTTAGGGATTTCTAAATTTTATGGGATTTTTAGATATTTTCTATAATCTTTTGAGTTTTTAAGGGGTTTATGAATTTTAAGGGGTCGTTGGATTTTTATTTGTTATTATGGGTTTTAGGATTTTAGTGTTCTTACAGGTTTTAGGTGTTTTTAGTTTTTGAAGGGTTTCTTTGGGGTTTTTTGGGTTTTTTTGGATATTTTACTTTTTAATAGATTTTTTTATTTTTATGATTTTCATGTACTTTAGGGTTTTAGCGTTTCAATGTATTTTAGGGGTATTTGGATTTATTAGGATTTTTATGGTTTTTAGCTTTTTATTTATTTAGTTGATTTTTAGGGGTTTATGAGTTTTTATAGTATTTTAATGTTTTTATGGAATTAAATTGTTTTATAGATTTTAGTGGTTTTAGGGTTTTTATGGGTTTTAGGTTTTTTAAGGATTTAGGGGTTCTAACCTTTTTATTATTTTTGGGTTTTTAGGGTTTTTATCATTTTTATGGTTTTAGGGGTTTAAGTGTTTTTAATGTTTTCTTAGGTTTTTTTCACGATTTTTAGGGTTTTTTATGTTTTCATGTATTTTATGGGTTTTTAGGGTTTTTGAGGTTTTTTGGGGTTTAACGTTTTCTTGAGTTTTTAAGTGATGTTAAGGTTTCTTGAGTTTTTAACATATTTTGGGGTTTAAAGTGGTTTTAGATTTTTTGTAGGGTTTTAGTGTTTTTATTGGTTTTAGGAATTTTTTAGGTTTTAGAGGTATTTATGGTTTTTAGGGGGTTTACGTTTTTAGGGTATTTTAATCGTTTAGGTGTTTTTTACGGGGTTTTAAATGTTTTAAGGGTTTTAAGATTTTATTAGGTATTTTTAGGGGTTTAGTGTTTTTTACAATCTTAAGGTTTTTTATGTATTTCTTTGGGATTTTTATGGTTTTTATGAATTTTGAGCGTTTTATGGTTTTTTAGGGTTTTTGGGGTTTTATGTTTTTAGTTATTTTTATGGTTTTAAAATATTTTTAAATTTTTAGGGTTCTTAGGATTTTTAGGGTTGTTAGGTTTTTTAGGGTTTTATTATTTTTATAGTTTTTTAGGGTTTTTAGGTATTTTTTGGGGTTTTAATGTTTTTTTTGAGTTTTTTTCATTTTTTGGGGTATAACGGGTTTTTAGATTTTTTAGTAATTTTAGGGGGTTTTAGGAGGTTTTGGGGGTTTTTATGGTTTTTAGTGTATAATATTTTTTAGGGATATCAATCATTTTTAGTGTTTTAATATTTTCTAATGTGTTTTCCAGGTTTTAGGGTTTTAATATGATTTTTGAATTTTTAGGGATTTTTTTGCATTTTTATGGTTTTTAGGGGTTTTAATGATTTTTAGGGTTTTAAAGATTTTTAGGGGTTTTGTATTTTTTGGTTTTTTACGTTTTTTTGATTTTTTAGGGTTTTTGAGGGGTTTTTTTTGTTTTTTGATGTTTTTAGGGATTTTAAGGATTTTTTTATATTTTTAGTGGTTTTTAGGGATTTTATACTGATTTAAGGTTTTTATGGTTTTTAGGGATTTTTTTGGTTTTTAGGATTTTAGGGTTCTTATAGGTTTTAGGGTGTCTAGTGTCTTATTATGTTTATAAGGGAAAATAAGGCACATGACTAGGCTATCGCTGGCCACCCAAAATTTATTATAAAAACAGACTATACAAACAAGGGAGGGGCAGAGTCAAACGAACCACACCCAAAAACCCCTAACACCCTTAGAAACAAAAAAAACCAAGGAACCCGAAAACACAAAAGGGAAACAAGTTAGTAAATATCACTACCAAAGCCATAAAAAGGGCCTACACCGTATGGGTCACCATCCACACCATATCCAAAAGCCACGTTAGTAAATCAGAAGTCAGTGTCTTTCCCCGCGTCCATCGATTCCCATAAAAAATAAAAATCCTTTTAAAGTATGAAGAGCACCAGATACTTCTACCTGAGTCTTTCTTGATCTGAGGTGCGTGGAGGTCTCTCCCACTTATTGAATTTTAATTTCAGTTTAGGCACTTTTGAGGAAGCCCAGGTAGCCATGGGTCAAAGAAGAGTAGAATAATCCCTCTTCTACCTCCTTTGGGGGGGGGGGGCAGAGGTGAAACCATCATCATGACTATCCTTCTCATATAAGATATTGTCACATGCCACACTTGAGGCCCCCTTATCACCAAACCTATTCTCAAATATTGTCAGTATAGGTTTGAAAACTTTTCCAATGAACCCATGGTCTTTAACACTTTAATTAAACCCTACCGAATTATTTCCCTCCCCCTTTGGAGAGGCATCCCCATGCATGGCCATTTTCCTCTTGAACTAGGCCATATTGAATTTTATCCTATGATCATCCTATGAAAAAATATCCCGTAAAATTTTAGCCTCATTTTCAATGCAGACACTTGGTCATTCAACTAAGACCATGTCGTGTAGGACAATACATTGGGCCTCATCATTAAAAGCCTCTCCATACACCATCATAGTCAGTTTCATGTCTAGAGATAAACCTCATTCACTAGTGGCACTACCATTCCCATGCAACAAGTGTCCAACCACATCCTCAACACAATATTCACTGACTTCCTCACTGTGATCCAATGGAAAAACTCGTTGGCCAGCCCACCCATTTCCACCACACCCAGGGATTTTCATAGAAGATTCACCCACACTTCGATTAGGGGGTCTCTCACCAATGCACAAGGTATTCATATCAACCATGTTCTGGTCATGCTCAATTCGAGAAACCTCTTCCTACATAGCCACCTCCCCCTACTCACCCCCCAACATAGAATTTTCCCCATCTGACTTAATAGGGTCTAGACCCTTGAACTTATTACTCAGAGAGACACCATCCAGAACCGACAGCTGACTGCTAATTGCCTGCCCAATACTTTTTCTCAAGATAACTGCAACTCTACTCAGGGGATTCTTAAGGGGGTTCTAAAACATGCTCTTATTATACCCAAATCCATACATCTACCCCTGCTCATCCACCTTCTCCTGCTCAGCTCCCCCTATAATTCAATATTACCACCTTGTCCACTGTTTTAGTTCAAAGATACGGTTTCGTAATTGTGCATCACCTCTACAATATCCCTTCCCTTTCCCCCATAATTTCTAGAAACTCCAGGCCCATTAAATATGAGTATGCCACTACCACCTCCTTATCACACCCAAATTTCAGATCCATTTTCAAATTGTCCAAAACAGCACCGACCTTCTGTTGGGGAGGAAAAAAGTTTGTATTATTTCAGCACTGCCATCTCCTGCACCTCCACCAAGGCCCAATTCTTCACCAGACTCCACCTAATATATATTCACACCACCAGTTTCCTTGGCACTGGTCCTAAATGTCTGACCTTTATTCCAAAGCTTTAGAAATGAAGAACAAAATTTGACCCATGACTCAAAAACCACCAGTTTCTTCCATCAGAGCTCCTCACCAACAAAAATCCACACAAAGTCTATTGATTCATTAAAATCATCAGTTTCAAAAAAAAACAATCGGAGAAACAGGGTAACAGAGGACCTGAGTTCTATTGTCCACACATAAGAACATTCCCACCAGATTCCCTAACATTGAAATAATGGACATATTTTGAAAAGGGAGTGGAAGCTCTGGAAATCAAAACCAAGTCACGAAAATCGGAGAGCCACAGTTCAAGTGAAGATCAAATCACCACTAAAAAAGGGAGAAACAAGAATCGTTGCATCTTATCGGTTCTGTAGACCATGAATGAATAAGATCATCCCTGATTTCAAAGAAAATCATGATACGATCACTATAAACAAGACCCATCATTGTGTCGTCCTAGAGATCCCAATGCTAAAAAAAACCTGTCAAAAACAACCTTCAAGGGATGACACTTTAGAAATTGAGAAACCGATGTCAAACTATGTATAGAGGAGGCTTCATTGAACTCTAGGATTGAAAAAGGAAGTTGTGGGCGAACATTAAAAAGTTCCATCACCTTAGGGAAAAGCTTCATCTATGGAAAAGTAGGCAGCAAATCTGGAGACGAGAATGTGGTTTTCAAGGTTTTTAGGGTTTTTTACATTTTTAGGGGTTTTTGTGGATTCTTATTATTTTTATAGGTTTATAGGTTTTTTGTTATTTTGAGGGAATTTATGGTTTCTTTGGGTCTTTAGAGTTTTATAGGATTTATTTGCGTTTTTTTTTGTTTTTAGGGTTTTTATATTTTTTAGTGTATTTTAACATTTTTGGGGTTTAAAGGGTTTTATAGTTTTTAGTTGTTTTTAGGTTTGTATGGTTTTTATGATTTTTATAGTTTTGGGGGGTGTTTTATGGATTTTATAGTTTTAGGGGTTTTAGGTTTTTAGCATTTTTAAGTTTGTAGCATTTTTATGTTTTTTAGTGGGTTTAATTTTTTTTTTATTTTTTATGGTTTTCTTAGGGAATTTCAAGGATTTTAGGGTCTCTTATGTTTTTATGGATTTTTAGGGATTTTTAGGATTTTATGGTTTTTAGGAATTTTGATGGTTTCTAGTATTTTTAGGCTTTTAGAATTTTATGGTTTTTATGGATTTTAGCGTATTTTATTTTTTTATGGGTTTTAATTATTTTTAGGTTTTTATGGTTTTCTTAGGGGTTTTTAATTTTTTTAGGTTTTTTAATGTTTTTAGGGTTTTTAAGGTTTTTAGGGTTTTTAGGGTTTTAGGGTTTTTATGTTTTTATTGTTTTTTGGGTTTTAAAGTTTTTTTGAGTTTTTTTAGGGTTTAAATGTTTTTTAGTGTTTTTAAAAATTTTAGGGGTTTAATTGGTTTAAAAATTTCCCATGTTTTTTTGTGTTTTTTTTATGTTTTTTAGGATTTTAGGGGTTTTGATGTTTTTTATTATTTTATTTTTTAGGGATTTTTATGGTTTTTATAATTATTTAGGTTTTTTGGAATTTAATTTTTTTAGGTTTTCTTAGGGGTTTTAGGATTTTTTACATTTTTATGGATTTTTTGTGCTTTTTTTTGGTTTTTTATGTTTTTATATTTTTAGGGATTTTGTGGGGATTTAGGTTTTTTACGTTTTTTATGGTTTTTGGGGGTTTTAGGTTTTTTATGAGTTTTTTTATGATTTTCATATTTTTATCAGTTTTTGGGATTTAAAGGGTTTTTAGTGTTTTACTGGCTTTTAGGTTTTTTATGGTTCCTAGGGGATTTATGGTTTTTATTTTAATTTATGGTTTTTAGATTTTTTAGGTTTTTCAGGGTTTTAAGTGTTTTTATGTTTTTATTGTTTTCGTAGTAGTTTTCAAGGTTATTTTGGATTTTTACATTTTTGGGCATTTTTAGAGGGTTTTGTATTTTTTTTAATTTTTAGTGTTTTTAAGGAAATTTTGAGGGTCTTCATGTTTTTAGGGATTTTATGGGTTATTAGGGTTTTTAACATTTTTAGGGGTTTTAGTGGTGTAATTTTTTTTAGTTTTTTAAGGTTTTCATTGGGGTTTTCTGGTTTTTTAAGCTGTTTAAAATTTTCGATATTTTTTGGGATTTTTTATGTTTTTATGGTTATTTATTGGTTTTGGGGATTTTTAGGGTTTTGAGGGTTTTATGGTTTTTATGGTTTTTGAGTTTGAAGAGGTTTTTTGAGTTTTTATAAGTTTTTTCGGTTTTTTAGATTTTTTATGTATTTCTAGGTTTAAAGGGTGTTTAGAGTTTTTATTGGTTTTTGGGTTTTTATCGTTTTTGGGTTTTTATTGTTTTTAGGGGTGTTTATAGTTTTTAATGTCTTTTGGGTTTTTTATGGGTTTTTAAGGGTTTTATCATTTTTTAGGTTTTTAGGAGTTTTATGTATTTTTATGTTTTTAAGGATTTCTTGTGGGTTTTCAGGTTTTTTAGTATCTTTTATGTTTTTATGAATTTTTGGTGTTTCTTTATGATTTTAGGGGTTTTTAGTGTTTTTAGTGATTTTGAGGGTTTTAATAAAATATAATGTTTTTATGATTTTTTGGTGTTTAGAGGTTTTCTTGAGTTTTTAGGGGGTTTGAGTTTTTTTAGAGTTTTAATGTTTTTATGGGTTTAAATGGTTTTTATAGTATTTAGTTGGGGTTTAGTGTTTTTGTGGTCTTTTATGCTCTTCTATGGTTTTGGGGGTTTCTTGGTTTTTAGGGTATTTAGAATTTTTATCATTTTAAAATTATTTTGTGGTTTAAAGTGTTTTTAGGGTTTTAATGTTTTCATAGTGGTTTTTAGTATTTTTAGAGATTTTTACATTTTAAGTGATTTTTTTTTGAATTTTTAAGAATTTTTGGGTTTTATGGGTTTTAGGTTTTTGATTTTTTTGGAGGTTTTGGAGTTTTTTGTGTTTTTATTGATTTTATGGATTTATATTTTTTGATAGTTTTTATTTATTTAATGTTTATTAAATTTTTTAGTGTTTTAGGTTTTTATTGGATTTTAGGGTTTTATGCATTTTATGTTTTTCTGGTTCTATTGGGTTTTTTAAGGGTTGTAGTGTTTTTTAGTTTTTTAGGTGTTTTAAGTGTTTTTATGTTTTTTAAGTTTTTGAAAGGGGTATTTAGGGTATTTAGGGTTTTTTATGTTTGATGATTTTTAGGATTTTTATATTTTTAGGTAATTTGAGGGATTTTTGTAATTTTTTGCAATTTTAGGATTTTATGGTTTTTTTGGGTATTTAGGGTTTTTTTTGAGTTTTTAGGGGTTATTTGGGGTTTTAGAATTTTTTTGATTTCTGTGGGTTTAAATGGTACATATAATTTTGTGACGTTTTTAGGTATTTATGGGTTTTTAGGTTTATAATGGTTTTTAGGGGGTTTTATTATTATTAGGGTTTTATGTGTTTTTAGTTTTTTAGGTTTTTAGGGGTTTTAAGTGTTTTTTGGTTTTTAAGGATTTCATAGGGTATTTTAGTGTTTTTAAGGGGTTTTATATTTTTAGATATTTTTTAGGATTTTTATAGGTTTTTAGGGTTTTAGGGAATTTGAGGGTTTTTATATTTTTTAGTGTTTTTATAGTTTTTTATGGTTATTAGTGTTTTTTATATTTTTGGGGCTTTAAGTATTTTTAGGGTTTTATGCTTTTTTAAGGTTTGATGAGGACCATGGAACACATGTGAATTGAGGAGTTGAATACAGACTTGATGAGGATGGTGGAATGTTCATGATGGGGCAAGACCTGTTGCGAGGAATTGGGGACCAATGAAAAGTTAGCAGATCAAGAGAATATAAGATGCCTTAAAGGGGTTAATCATGGAATTACAAGGGGAGGCCCAATACGTTTTCTCTCAAGAAGAATCCTAGGCTATATTTACAATTATTAAATCCTAAACATTCTTTTAAAGACCCAATCCATTTTGTGCTATGAATTTCAAGCCCACCCCACCATGGAATCTTCAAAGACAAAAGTGGTACAATATTTGTATTTAATTTACAAAATTGTGTTCTACTTGTCCTTAAAAGTCATGAGAGTGTGCGAATTTTTTTTAAAAGTATAATTTTGGATTTTTGACTTTTGAAAACTAGGTGTTAGAATTTTGTATCACTCTTTAGTTATAAATATCCACCCCTTTCACTCTTTGAACATCATGAATGAAGGTAATATTATTATGGTGAGTTTTTAATGCAACATTTTTGTCCTTCTTAATTATTTAATTATCAAAGTATTGGTCTCATTTGTGGCATATTGTGGATAGATTTATTAGAGAAAAGTTACCTTTGGGTTCTTTCTAGACCAACTCTCTACTTTCTTCCTTATTTAAACCATTTATATCCATTCTCAAAAGTTTTCTTATGGAGATCTGGATGCGCAACATGAGAATGTTGACCAAGGTTCCTAGGAAATTTTCTAGTTGGTCTAGGATCTCGTATCATTTGGAATCTAATCCCAATTGTAAGAAATCAGGTTCATAATTTTTTTATCCATACTTCCATCATATGTTCTCTTTGAATTGGGCCAACATCACTTCATGTCTATTTTGTTCTTCACATAATAATATAATTTCTTCTTTATTTTTAATGTATAGTATATAAATCCTATATTTTGGAATATCATCATTATTCTCTATATATAATATTTGAAATCAAATATATAAATCATGAGATACAATGAGTTCCTATTTTATGAATAATTCTGCAATTTTAAAATCGTTCATGTAGCACCCCTGATATCAGGTAATTGACCCATTAATTATTTATTTTACATATATAAAATTATTCGATTAATTTTTGGTAGATTCAGAGGATATTTGTAATGATTTTTAGCCTTTTATTAAGGTTCACAGTTTGAGAATGATTAGTAGAAATCATGTAACACCTCTTGGACACTATGAAACTAAAATAGTAGACACTTGGCAGACACACTGTTAGATGCACAGTTTGACCAAATGGTGCTGATTCCTGATAGAAATCATGTAATTATGGATAGTGGGGTATAGCATGGTTGGAACACGTTTTTTCAAATCATGTGATCCAACCATATTAATTGTGATTAGTGGTATTGGTTCATGCACGGTTAGCGAACATTATTCCTAACTATGCACCCTAACTGTGAACCATGTAAAATTAGATATGAAACTTGTGGATATAATAATATTTACCTCTTAAAACAATATTTTTTCCCTTAAAAATAACTCCACTTCCTCCCAAGGAGTTATATATAATTATTTTTGACCGAGTAGTGATTTTTAAGAGAATACAAGCCTGTTGGAGACCCATATTCATTAGTAAGTGATCATTCTTCATTGTTTTCCTTAAATATCTTTACCATTCCTCTTTTAGAATCATGGATCTAGTTAATTTGGGATAGATCAATGTTTCATGATTTCAATCGTTATGGTATATGATTATTTTGATTGAAGGTAACAATATATAAGTTGGAATACTGAATATTTAAGCTGTTTTGTTAAAGTTATTGAGTTTTTATTAATTTTGTCCTATGTTTGAGAGGTATGTGGCTTTGATCTTGATTCATATTTATTAAAATAGAAAGGCATGATTTAAAATTGACTTAATATGGTGAAACTTTTGTGAAAATCATAGTGTGATTTTATAAAATTATCATTTGAATTATAGTTTTGGAAATCATGGGAATTGGATGGATTTTTTGAAAACTATAGTTAATAAATTTAAAATGGTGATTTTAAAATTATGGTTGTTTGATTAAATTAAAGTATTTTCTGATATTATTTTATTGAAATAGGTTGATATTATTTATTAATAATAGTAGGGAATGAGTTGAATGGGATAGATAATGGTCATGAAGTACCACCGTCAAAGGGACAAAAAATAGACGTGAAGTTCCACCATAAATGGTAACACCATGAACATGTGTGTGTTTAAGTTGAGGATGTGTATAGAAAGGGAATGTTTAGTCCAAATCAAAAATTGATAAATGGTTAAAATATTTTTCGATATTCATTTAGAAATTTTGATGTTATTTTTTGTTGAATTCCATGTTCAAAATAATGGTTTTTTAGGATTGTTTTATTTTTTCCCTTACAAAACTATTTGGGTTGGATATAAACTAAATTAAACTGTTTTAAACTATATTATATAAATGTGATAACATGATCAATCCTAGTGTCATGAGTTGGGAAGTCATTGGGGGAATCCAATTGATTTTTATAATCACCCCCTGCTTGGGAAAAGGGGGCATTTTACTACTGGAAACTACGTCTATACCAATGGTTTGGAACCATTATTATAGGTCCCTAAACCAATGGTACATTCTATACCAATGGTTTGGGTGACCATGGGATATTGTGGCACAGGTATAGACCTATACTAGTAGTTTTGGGAAACTATTGGTATGTATATGGGATATGAATTACCTATGACACTGTGTCATTAACCGATAACCACAGTTTGTAGAACCATGGGTATAACATTGAAAAAATACATGGTTGTGTGACTCTACCCCATGGACCACCCTGTTATTCTTCACGCGCCTAACCACTACTTAATTTCTATAATTTTTATATATATATATATTCAATTATATATATTTATATAAAACATGTATATAGGTATAAAATCATGGAAATAAGTGTTCCCACAAAAATTATTTTGTGTCTAGCGAATATTTTCCCACCCTAAGGCAGGAAATCTATACCCAAAATTTTGAAAAACCGTTGGTATATGTCTTAAAAAAAATATACCATTTTTTTCTATAAAAATATGGTTATAGGTCTTGAAAGAAATCATATAACCACGGTTTCCTAGAACCGTGGGTATAGGTTCCCATACTATACTAATACCCACAATTTTGGAAAAATCATGGGTATAGGGGCATTTTCAAGTAGTGTTTTTAGATGTTATATATTGAGAAAAATTCAAAGGCTAGGTATACTAGTTATTTAATAATTCTTGTTGATACCTTGGGATGGGAATTTATATTTGGATCTTGGAGTAGATTTGGATATTTTTGTGATGTCTTTGGTGTCTTTTAGTTTTGTTATCATTTGGTTCCATTGGTTATGTTACATTAATTCCAGTTTTACTATGATATTTCCTTTTGGTTTATTTTTTTATGAAATTCATTTTGGTACTCATTCATCATTAATAAGTTTGGATGTTATGGATATTATTGGTTTGGTCATTTTATCTTAAAAGGTAAAATGATCCCCTAATTTTTTATGGGGCCCTTGTCATTTATTTCCATCCTTCTTTTTCTTGGGGATGTCACCCAAGTCCTAGTAGTTCCCCCATCACTTCTCAAGTCATTGAGTAGGGGATGAATGTTACAAATTTTATCATATTTCTTGATCCTTGACTTTGAAATTGTATTGGTATGTCTCTTGGGATGGTATTAAGGAGATAAGAATTTCAGAAAATCAAATATGAAGAATAAAAATTTATATCTAGCTAATTTATGATGAAAATCAAGTTACAAGGGAGTTGGGTAAATGAGTGATTTGATACAATTCTAGGATTTGTCACCTCATTTTCATGGGATTATCTGATGAGAAGAGCATGACAAGAATTGATATAAATGACTTCACAATAAAATTACATAATTCATTTTGAGTAATGATTTAGGATTTGGTGAAAAATTATTTAATTATGGAAATGGTTGAAAATGGTTTTATTCTCAAAATAATGTTGGAATTTTAAAAAATGATTTGAAAGTGGAAATTGTTGAATTTTTGGAAGCCTTGTTGTGATATGTGTTATTTGGTAAATTTTAATTTTCTAAGACATCAATTTATAGAGAGTGAGACTAAAGGGAGTTTTGTTTTTGTTATAGTGAATGGAACTGGGTAGGTATTGTTGAAACCAAAAAAAAGAGTCTACTAAAAATGTGGTTGCGCCAAAGACATGGGTGAACCAACAGTTCATTAAGAGTATTGTCCAGGAATTTCAGGTCATGGATATAGGGAACAGAAAAAATGAACCAAGTAAAGTGGATCATTTTGGCCAATTCCAAAAGTAAAATCAACCAATCTTTTAAGATGATTCAGAATTGAAAAAAAAACAAGTGTATCTAAACATGATGAATCGAATCATAGATTTCCATGGAACACCAATAGATTAGAATATGAAGTTATAAACATAGATGTTATAAGTTCATGTACGATAGTGGTGGGATTTAACAGTTCAAGAAAAATTGGACCAAGTTATGACATGGGATGATTTAGATATTTTTTTAACAAAACGTTCTATCCTCATACTTTATGGATTTCAAGAAGAGTATGCTTCTTTAGTTTGAGGCTATAGAACCTCACAATTAAAGAGTATGCGACTCTATTTATTAATTTATCCTATTTTTTCACCCAATGTTGCTGCAAGTGCATACTTGAAGGAACACATTTTTTAATTGGGATTGAGGCCATAAATTAGATAAAATATTTAAATTATTTTTATATTGGATTATATATATATGATAAATATAGAAGCAATGGTATAAATGGATATCTTAAGAAATATGGTTGGAGGAATCATGTTATTACCTATAGTTACTAGTGGTAACTCTAATTATGGGAATAAGTGGAAGAGAGAATCCTATTTCTAAATTGGTGGTATGACTCCAAATTAGATGCTGGGATCAATGAATATTCCTTATAAACCAAAGGGCACACTCAATTGTTTTCAATGTGGTTCTCTCGATCACATAAAGAAATATTGATCAATATCACCTTGAGTATGTCCCAACTACAATAAAATGGGACACAAAAAACGTTATTTTCACAGTTTTATATGGTTGGGTTATATGGACCCATTTCATGCTTCTCATGAATTGTATTCTTCAATGGGATGAGTTTGGAAGAATATATCTCATTTTAAAAACTGATCAAACCATAGAGATTCTTCAAATACCATGACTCCTCAAATAGAAAAATCTCAACATGGTAACAAATATCAAAGTGCATCCAGTACGGAATTATATATAGTTGAGTAAGTTATTATGGATGATCTATCGAGACCTTTTACGGTGATAGGTATGATTCTTTTGAATGCTACACTTATGAAATATTTCTTTGATATGGGTGCATCACATTCATTTATTATTTCCCATGATTTTGATCTTCTTGGTTTCCATGTTGAGATAATCACTAAATTTTGAAACTTTAAGCTCTTATTGGACAATTATAATGTTGAACCATTGTGTTCAAAGAATTTTATATAACTATAGATGGTGATAAATTAATTTTGGACTTATCTATGCTAGATATGGATGTCTATGACTTAATATTATGTATGGATTGGTTGAAAATGTTCAGATCACACTTTGACTTTTATACCCAACATATTAGTTTTACAACTAATAATGGTGTCAAGCATCTCTTTATAGGAATTTATAATGTAAAGGCAAGTGGAGAAGGACTTTTGGCACTTTAAATTCGAACTATCTCAAACTAGTTGGTCTCTTTTACCTTGGAATTTATGAATGAGATCAAGAATAGTGGTTTTCTAATAATTGTTGATCACTTTCCTGATGCTTTTCTTGATAATTTCTCAGGGTTTCCACCAACATGATAAGTAGAATTTATGATTGATATCTTACCAGGAAACATTCATATCTCACTTTTGTCTTATCAAATGGAACCAATAAAATTAAGGGAATTGAATATCTAGTTGGAAGGGATGGAAAGAAAAGGATTCATTTGGCCTATTAATTTTTTATGGGAAACATCAGATCTTTTTGTGATAATGGGGTATGAAACTCTAAGAATTTTTTGGATTATCATAAGCTTAATCACATTATAAAAATTAATTGGTATCCTATTATATGCATTGATGACATATTTGATTAATTGAGGGGAGCCTAGTTATTATATAAAATTTAATTTCTTTTGTGATATCAGGAATTACTGGTTCAACTGGAGGATATTCCAAAGAAATATTTTAAAAGTAGATATAGAAATTACAATTATGTGTTTATGAGTTTCAATGTTATGAATAGACTAGTGGTATTTATGTAATTTATGAATCTGATATTTAATAGCTATTTGGATTATTTTTTGGTGAAATTTTGGGATGACATACTAGTGTATTCTAGGACAATGTTTGAGAATAAGAAATAGTTTGAGGTAGTGTTGGGTATCTTGTGGGATCATATTATTTATTCCAAACATTCAATGTTTTCATTTTGGATATAATATTTATGTTTCTTTGTCTATTTTATCTCTAAAAAGGTATTTCTCTAGATCCAAAAAAGATAGAATTTATGATCTCTTGGAAACCAATAAATAATTTCTTTGAGATATGTAATTTCCTTAGACTGTATGGTTATTAACGATGTTTTGTTCGTGACTTTTATTTACTATATTCACCAATACTATCTTTGATAAAAAAGTGTTTAATTACAAATGAAAAATCAATATAAAAAGTATTTTTAAGAGATTAAATTTTTCCTTATATCATCACTAATATGATATTTTTAGAATCAGGAAAAGGCTATGTGGTGTATTGTGATTCTTTGAGATCTTGATTAGGGCGTGTTCTCATGAAAAGAGATAATGTTCTTGCTTATAGATCATAGATGTTACGATTTCATGGTAACAAAAAAAATGTTATTTGGAATTAAATTTTGTAGTCCATGATTTGAAGACCTCAAATCATTATATTTTTTTTGTAAAATTCAGAGTATTTATAGATCATAATATCATGAAACAAATTTCATCACCAAGAGATTTGAATCTATGAAAAATAATATGGATATAGTATCTTAAATTTTTTTAATTTGACATAATTTATACAATGGGTAAAGGAAAATCTATGGTAGATTCATTAATTAGAAATTTATAAAGTTAGTTTTTGAAAGAAGATTTATATCAATATTAAATAATGTTAGTGATTTCTGACATGCACATGGATTGTAAAGATAAAGGTAGTGTTTCTACATTCATTCAAGTTTATTTTTTTCTTCATTTAGTAGAGAAGGTTAATGATGAAAAAACATATGATTCTAAATTTATTTCTATGAGTTCAAAATCAAATATTTGGGAGACCATTTAGGGTTGGAAGCTTGACAGAAGATCAATGTTGTGGTTTCTGGATCGGATGTTCATTCCTTCATATTTTCAAAAACAACTCTTTCATGACTATCACCATTAGAGATTGGTTATTCATCCAGAAATAAAAAATATGTTTAAGGAACTAAAAGAAAATTTTTGGTTTTATGGAATGAAAAGAAAGGTGGCTGATCTTTTTTGGAGATCCCTCACATATCAGTAGGATAAGGAAGGGAACCAAAAACAAGTATGTAGGCCGCATCCTTTACTGATTCTCATAAAGAAATGATAATAGATAGGAGTGAATTTTTTAATATGGATACCAAGGATGAATCAAAGACACAATTCTATAAGGGTTATCATAGATCAACTCACAAAGTCATTCAAAATCTTCATTATTCATGGGGAGAATATACTTCTAATGGAGTTATCATACCATAAAAGTTATCAAGGCTAGATACATATGGATCTTATTGAAGCATTGTTTGGGTATTCCTATCATTGTAAACTTTTTTGGGTAGGTTCATGTGATACTTCACTGGTTGGACCCAGCCTTTTGAAATATACAACATAGAAGATTTAGATAATCAAAAAATGATGGAGATGACACATAGTCATCAAAAATCGTATGCAGATCATCATTGACATCAGTTGTCATTTGAGGCGAGTGATCATGTATTCTTGAGAATTTCTCCAAGGATTGGGTATCATTATTTTTTTAAGTAGGTAAAGTTATCTCCTCAATACATAATCCCTTTTGAGATACTTTAATAGGTGGGTGAGGGTTAATCTCAGTTGGATTTTCCACCAAGGTTTAGTTCAGTACATTATGTGTCTAATGTATCAAAATTGAATAAGTATTAACCCGACCTTGATGACACTATTCAATGGGATCATGTTGACCTATATCCGGGTTCTATAGTGGTTCATGAGAAGTTTTAGATTCTATATATGTAAAAGAAATTATTTAATGGGAAAATCATCACTCTAGTGTGGGTTTTATGGAAACATGGTTAGATTCAGGAGTAAACTTGGGAGAATGAAAAATAAATGATAGAGCAATTGGAAGTACACTTTTGAGAAAACTTTAGTTTATAATTTTTAGCAGTGGAAAGACCAATGATGGGGAGAATGTAAAATACCTAGTTTCAAGTAATTAACCCTTTATATTTTATTTTAAGTACATAAAATTATTGAGCTATGTTTAGTAAGATTCAGAGGATCAATGAAATGTTATTGATTATTTTATAGAGGTTAATTATTTGAGAATGATTAGTAGGAACCATGAAACTCCTCCAAGAAACCATGAAAATAAAACAGTTGAAACTGGGGAGGTTCACACTTAGTTTATAATTTTAAAAAACAATAAAGATTCCTTGTAGAAACTTTGCAATAATAGATTATGGGGTTTAGACCGATTGGTGAATGGTTAATCTAACTATGTGATCCAACCATGAAAGGTGTCTTTGGAGGTAATGGATCATTCATGGCGAGTGTGCAATTTTACTAACAATGCACCCTAACTGTGCATTTTGGAGAATTATATCTAAAAATTGTGGATCTAATCCTATTTACATTCCAAACTACTTGTTTTTTCCTAAACATTCCATTAAATTAAATCCTATTACTTCCAAGGAGGTTGAGACAATTCCTTTCAATTCATAAGTGATTATTTAGAGAATCCATGTGCATTGGAGAATTGGATTCATCAGAAAGTTATCATTCTCCATCATTTTCCTTATATCTCTTCTCTTTCGCACTTTTTGAATCATGGATCTAGTTATCTGTGGATAAATCCAAGTTTTGTGATGCCAATATTGATGGGATATGATTTTTTTGATTAAAGGTAACGAGATTTAAGTTTGAATAATGAATATTTAATTCATTTTGTTAATTTTTTTGTGTTGTTATATATTTTATCCTATGATAAATAGGTAGGTGGATCCTCTATTGACTCCTATTAATTAGAAATTTATTGATTTATTTTAAATTTATTTAACTTCTTTATATTTTTTGAAAATCATGGTGTTATTTGATTGAATTCTATTTTGATTTTTTTTAAATCATGGGAAATGGATGGGTTTTTAGAAAACCATTGTTTACAATTTTAAAATCTTTATTTTTAAATTATGGTTGGTTGATGCCAGAAATGTATTTTTTGAATTTATTTTATTGAAATGGTTTGAGATGATTCGGGCATAATGGTTGGGAATGAGTTGAATGGGATAGATAATGGTCGTGAAGTGCCACTATCAGAGGGATAGATTATGGACTTTAGGTTCCACAGTTAATGGTAACATTAATCTTTTGTGTGTGTTTGTATTGAGGATGTGTGTGGACATGGAAATTTTTATGAAAAAGAAAAAATTAATAATTGTTTAAAACCTTTATTGATGTTCCCTAAAAATTGTTGTGGTAGTTATTGATGTATTCTCTGAAAAAATGGTTTTGAAGGATTTTTTGATTTTTTTCATTGGAAATATATTTTCATTGGATATAAAATGATTTAAACTATTTTTAAAGTATTTTATTTAAATGTGTAACATGTTCAATTCTAGTGGAATGAGTTGGTATGTCATTTGGAAAATCTACCAAAGTTTTATAATCAGCCCCTGTAGGGGAACTTTGGAGCATTTAAAAATGTTACATATTGAGATACTGATAAAGGAAAAGTATCATAGTTCTTTAGTATTGATTTTTAATACCTTGGTTAGGGTATATATATTTGAAGCTTGGAGAAAATTGGGATTTTTTATTGGTTTCATTTGTGTATTTTGTTTTTTTATCATTTTTCTTCCATTGGTTATGTCACATTCATTTAACCTGTACTATGATATTTTCCTTTGTTTTATTTTTGTATTAGCTTGAATTTTTTCACTCATGCACCACTAAGAAGTTTGGTTGTTATAGTTATAATTGGTTCAGTTATTTTATCTTAAAAGGTAAAATCATCCCCCAACTTTTTTATGAGGCCCTTGGTATTTATTATTATCCTCTGGTATCTGGGAGATGTCACATAAGGCCTAGTATCTCCCCAGTCACATCTCAATCTAATGAGGCGGGTCACGATGTTACAATGAAAATATCACTTTGATTCCATTTGTTGTCTCAAATTATTCCTTATATTAAATTTACATATTGAAAATTCATCTTGTTTATACTAAATTTATTCAAAAAAAGATACAAAAAAAATTAATGGCACAAATAAAATTTCAACACGTTCATTCCAACATCCATTTATAATTTTTCTTCATCCTCTATCATTTCCTTCACAAACATTCCTCTTTAATGAAATTTTAATTTTATCTAATAATTCTAGTTTGGTATTTCCACAATCCAATAGTCCTTTAGATTTTTTGAAATTGTATAAGAACACTATATGAATCAATTTGAGTGGTAAAAGTAAAGAGTGATACATTTTTTTCAAAAATAATAATTGAGTGAAACACAAGCAAACATAATATTTTTGAGTTTAAACATATGCGGGAGTGTGTGAGGTCCATATTTATTTATATTTAATTTTTCATGCAGTATTCATAAATAGGAGATGAAAATAACCCCAATTAAATGGAAATTAATTTGTTCATGAGGGATATACAAGAATGATTCCAAAGGTTTAATACGGAGGTGTATGAATTGAAATACCCTTCCAATTCAAGAGAATCCCCAAGGAGGAGGGTCATTGAAGAATAGGAGGAGTTATTTGATTTTCATGAGTTACCAATTCAAAGAAAGAAAAAATAATTGAGGCAAACCAGTGATATTTGAGGATTAATGTTGAGGATTTCTTTATTATGAGGTAATAATGATACTAAAATATAATTGTAATGGGAACGAAAAGTAGATATTTTTTTTTGTTTTTAAGAAATATTCTAAGGAAAATAAGGTGAAGTTAGTGGATGAGGAATTCAATGATTGTTCAAGTATTTAGTGAGACCAACAACATGTGAGTCAACAGAAAAGTAGATAAACACTCATCCGAACTTGGGAGGAGATGAAAGTGGTAGTGTTGAAGAGGTTTATTTATATCCATTATTATCATGATATGTTACTCAAGTTTTAGGGTATGAAACTAGGAGATATGAGTATTGAGGAGTTTCATAAAGAGATGGAGATCATCAGGATTCAGGCCAATATTAATAAAGATCAAGAGGACACCATAGAAAGGTTTGTGAACTACCAAATCCATGAAATTCAGTACTTATTGGAAATGAACCACTATTTGGATATGAAGGATCTAATTCACATGGATACTAAAGCAGAGTGGCATGTAAAGGAAAGAAGGATTCACCCTACATCTTACGGTAAGTATTCTAAATCTTATTTTAATTTCAATGATTCCAAACCATAATAACATGTAAGGGAACACACAATAGATTCAAAGGATGTGACCAAACCAAACCTTATATTTTCAGGATCCAAAGTAAATATAGAAGGTATGGTAGTTTCCAAATCATGTGATATCAACTATTTTAAATGACAAGGATTTAGACATTTTTAATCACAATGCCCAAATAGTAATACCATAATTATTTTTGAATGAAGGATACATTATAAGTGCCATCTCGTGCATATATGAAATGACACCACTTGAGTAGTGTTGGGATGTGGAAATAGAGATCCTCTTACATGGATAAATTATTGTGTAAAGGTGTTATTTTAGTGTTTGACCTAATAGAGTACATAATCAAGAGAAAAGGGAGCATATTTTTCATTCTAGATGCCTCATCAAAGATAAGGTATGTATTATCATCACTAATTGGGGTAGTTTAACAAACATATAAAGCGTTTCTATGGTTGAAAAAATGGGTTTATCTATGTCTAAGAATCATAGGCCTTATAAATTGTAATGGTTAAATAATATTGGTGGTTTTGAAGTGAATAAGAAAGATAAAGTCACATTTTCAATTGGGAAGTATGAATACAAGGTGATATGTGATGTTGTTCCAAAGAATTCTACTCATATCTTATAGGTAAATCCTTGGAAATTGGATAGGTGGGTCACACATTATGGGTACACCAAGCAATGTTCTTTTGAGATCAATAAAAGGACGATCATACTTATACACTTGAGACTATTGCAATCTTATCAAGACCAAGTGATGATTGAGAGATATTATGAAAAGAGATAAAAAATAAAAGAGAGAAAAATAAAGATAATGGAAAAATAAAGAGTGAAAAGGAGTTATTAGTGACATAAAAAAATAATGGAAATAAATTAGTTGAAAACAATAAGTAAAATAAGATTGAAAACAAGATTGTTGGAAGAAATGTGATTTTATTTTCAATAAAAAGAGAGATAAAGAGAGTATTAGAGGGGGAGGAAACTCTGCTGCTTATATGAAAGGGATAATGTTTTACCACTAACTCCATTAACCCATAAATAACTTATTTTTTTGTGTCTTTATTACAATAATATGGTGATTGGGCAAGGAAGTGTTTTAAAGGATATATATTTTATCCTAGTGGTTTGGAATAAAAAACCTGCAAAAAGGGAGGTTCCTAGAGTAATGAAAATTAAAATTTCATCCATGATGAGATGGAACTTACCAAGTCTTAGACAATATCAATGATAATGCTTATAAAATTGAGTTACCTGAAAGGTATGGAAATGTAAGTTTCACCTTTAATATTTATGACCTTTATCCAGTTGAATTTTTAGATCTGAGGATGATAAATTGTGAGGAGGGAGGGGATGATGAGGATCATGGAAAATATGGGCATGAAGGTGTTTTAAGGTGTTCTTGATGAGTAAAGAGAAATGTGCATGATTTCACAAGACACGTTGGGAGGATTTGGTGGCCCAATGAAAAGGGAGAGGACCAAGAGAATGATGAAGGCCATAAATGGGTTATATTGGAATTCAAAGTGGTGTCCCAATAACCTTTCATGGGGGAATAATCCGAGCCTATATTAACATTAATTAAGACCCATACATGCTTTTAAAAATCCATACCGTAGGAAGTGTTATGAATTTCAATCCCACCCCACCATGGAATATTAAAAGTTATAAGTGGTGGGAAAGTTGTATTTAATTTTCAAAAGGGTCTGTCACTTTTCCCTTAATGTCATGGTCATGTCCCAAAATTTTCAAAAAGAATCATTTTGGATTTTTCACTTGTGAAAACTAGGTTTTAAACTTTTATATCACTCTTTGGATATAAATAACCACCCCATTTTACTATTTTATAATCATGAATGAAGATAATTTTATTATGGTGAGTTTTACTTGCTACATTTGTGTTATTTCGTAATTATTGAATTATTAAAGGATTGGTCATCCATTTAGGAATATTTAGTAAAGAGTTATTATAGACAAGTTCTCTTTGGGTTTTTTCTTGACCAAATCTCTCATTTCTTAATTATTATCACCATTTATATCCCTTTATAACTTGTTTTATTATAGATATATATGCTCCCAACATGTGAATGCTGAAAAAGGTTCCAAAGACAATTACTAGTGGGTCTTGGATCATGTATCATGGTTTTCTGGGTTTTTAGAGGTTTTTAGGTTTTTAAGATTTTTTTGTATTTTTATTGTTTTTAGGATTTTTAGGGATTTTTAGGGATTTAGTTGTTTTTTGGTGTTTTTTGGGTTTTTTGGTTTTTAAGGGTTTTCTAGTTTTTAGGGATACTAGTTTTTTTGGTGTTTTTAATGTTTTTATTGGTTTAAATGGGGTTTTATATTTTTTAGTGGGTTTTATTGGTTTTTGGGATTTTAGGTTTTTTAGGATATTAGGGGTTTTATGGTTTTTATGGTTTTTAGAGTTTTCAAGGTTGTTAGGGGTTTTAAATGTTTTTAGGTTTTAAAGGGTTTTATAGGGGTCTTCAAGGGTTTTAGTGGTTTTTTTTAATTTTTAGTGTTTTCTGGATTTGTATAATTTGTATGGGATTTTATAGTTTTCTTTTATTTTGATGGTTTTGAAGGTTTTTATGTTTTTATAGTTTTTTAGATTTTTTTAGAGTTTTTAGGGGTTTTTTTTTGAGTTTTTTAAACATGTTTAGGTGTTTAAATGGATTTTATAGTTTTATCTAATTTTTATAGTTTTGATTAGATTTTTATATTTTTGGGGATTTTCTGGTTCTTAGAGATTTTTTGTGTTCCAAGAATTTTTTTATTTTTTTAGTGGTTTTAAGTGTTTTTAGGATTTTAAGGTTTTCTTAGGGTTTTTCAAGGTTTTAGGATTTTTATGATTTTAGGGGCTTTTATGAGTTTTTTTATGATTTTTTTTTGTTTTTCTAGTTTTTAGGGATTATGAGGGGTTTTGGTATTTTAGAGTATCTAGGGTTTTTAGGTGTTTTGTGTTGTTTTGGGTTTTCGAGTTTTTTTATTTTTTTACATTTTAGGGGATTAAAGGGTTTTTAGAGTTTTTAATGGGTTTTAGGGTTTTTATGGGGTTTTATGGGGATTTATGGTTTTTAGGGGGGTTTAGGTTTTTTACCATTATTTAGTGTTTTTTAGGGTTTTAAGTGTTTTAGAGTTTTATGTTTTTCTTATGGGTTTCAAAATCTTTAGGTATTTTTAGCGATTTTTTTTTATTTTTATGGTTTTTAGGTTTTTAGGGATTTTGAGGATTTTTGGGATTTTAACGTTTTTAGGGTATTTATTGGTTTTTGTGTTTTTTGGTTTCATGGTTTTTTTTTCAGGTTTTATCATTTTTAGGGGTTTAAAATATTTTTTATATTTTTTAGTGGTTTTAATGTTTTTTGGGTTTTAGGGGTTTTTATGGTTTTAAGGGTTTTATGGTATTTATAATTTTTTGGGTTTCTAGGTGTTTTAGGGTTTTTATAATTCTTTATATTTTTAGCGGTTTTAATGTTTTTAGGTTTTCACAAATTTCTTAGAGTTTTTAGGGTTTTCTATGTTTTTATGGTTTTGTAGGGATTTGTTTAGTTTTTTTGGTTTTTAGTATTTTTAGGGATTTTGAGGGGTTTTTACATTTCTATGGTATTTTTGGGTTTTTTGGGTTTTATTTTTAATTTTTAGGGTTTTTAAAATTTTTCACATTTTTAGGGTTTTAAATGGTTTTTTGAGATTTTACCGTTGTTTTAGTATTTTTAAGATATTTTAATTATTTGGGGGTTTTGGGGTTTTTAGGTTTCTAGGATTTTAGGATTTCTAGTGTTTTAAGGTTTTTAGGGGTTTTAATTGTTTTTATGCTTATATGGGTTACTTAGTGGATTTCAGGGTTTTTTAATTTTTAGGGGTTTTTATGATTTTTATGGTTTTTTGGGTTATTATCGATTTTTAGGGGTTTTCAATTTTTAGGGTTTTATGTATTTTTAGAAGTTTAAAGGATTTTCTAATTTTTAGTGTTTAAAGGTATTTATAGTTTTGTAACTTTATAATGGGTTTAATGTATTTTTTTAGTTTTTATTTGTTTTAGAGGTTTTATAGGATTTTAGTGTTTTTAAGTATTTTTGGGGTTTTATGGATTTTAGAGTTTTTAGTGTTATTATATTTTTAAGGGTTTTGTGGGATTTTATGCATTTAGGTTTTTAATGCTTTCATAGGGGATTTTAGGGTTCTTAGTATTTTTTATGTTTTTAGGATTTTATGTATTTTTTAGGATATTTATGGTGTTTTATAGTTCTTAGGGATTTTGAGGTGTTTTTTGGGTTTTAGGGTTTTATTTTTTCTTTTGGTTTTTAGGGTTTTTGTGTGTTTTTAGGGGGTTTAAGAGTTTTCAGAGGTTTTTAATGTTTTAGGGGTTTAAGTGTTATTTTGTAACTTTTAAATATTTTTGTGATGTTTATGGGTTTTAAGGGTTATTTATGTTTTTAGTGGTTTTTATAGTTTTTAGTGTTTTCGAGGGTTTTAGGGTTTTCTAGGGTTTTTATAAACTTGTAGGTTTCTATGAGTTTTAGGTGGTTTTAGGTTTTTATGGATTTGTTAGGTGGTTTTATGGTTTTAGGGGTTTTATACTTTTAGGTTTTTTTAGATATTTTTTAGGATTTTTAAGGTTTTTAGGGTTTATAAGAATTTTGAGGAATTTTATATTTTTTTAGGATTTAGGGTTTTTTGGGTTTTTAGGGGGTTAATGGTTTTTTTAATAATTTTTAATATTTTTAGAGGTTTAAAGTGTTTTATAGTTTTTAAGTGGTTTAGGGTTTTTATGGGTTTTTAGGTTTTTATGGGTTTTAGGGTTTTAGGGTTTTTATCATTTTTAGGTTTTTTGGGGTTTTAAGTGTTTTTAGGATTTTAATGTTTTCTTAGAGGGTTTCAATGTTTTTTTGGTTTCTTATGTTTTTTTAGATTTTAGGGCTTTTTATATTATTTTGGGTTTCATAGATTATTTGTGAATTTGAGGGGTTTAAATGTTTTTATGGGTTTTTATGTTTATAGGTGTTTATAGGGTTTTTAATTTATTTAGTAGTATTTAGGTTTTTACGCATTTTGACGTTTTTTAAGATTTTAGGAGGTTTTTTATGTTTTTGGGTTTTTAGGGAATTTAGGATTTTTTTTTTTCATTTTTTTGGGTTTTAGGTGTTTTTAATGTTTTTAGTTTTTAATGTTTTTTATAGACGTTTCAGTGTTTTTTGGTTTTTTAACAACTTTAATGATTTTAAAGATATTCTAGAATTTTTATTTGTTTTGGGATTTTAATGGATTTTGAGTTTTTTTTGCGTTTTTATTCATTTATTGGGTTTTAGGTTTTTATTTAAGTTTCCACTATTTTTTTCATTTTTATACTTTTTATTTTTTTAATGGATTTAATGGGCTTTTAAATTACTTATTGGGTTTTATGAGTTTTTTAAGACTTTTAAATGTTTTTCTGGGATTTTAAAAAATTTCAAGAGTATTTAGGGTCTTTTAGGTGTTTTATGTTTTTTTAGAATTTTTCACATTTTTAGGAGTTTTAAGTGTTTTTTAGGTTTTTAAGGATTTGTTAGGGGTTTTCAAGGTTTTAGGGTTTTTTTTTTGATTTTGCATATTTTTAATGGGGTTTTAGTATTTTTTTGGGTTTTTATTGTTTTTTAGGATTTTAATGTTTTTAAGGGTTTAAAATTTTTAGGTTTTAAGGGGTTTTAAGTGTTTTTTGGTTTTTAATATTTTCTTATGGGTTTTATGGTTTTTAGTTTTTTTTATGTTTTTAGGGATTTTTATGGATTTTTTAGGATTTTTTATATTTTTAGTGTTTTGGGGATTTTGAGGGGTTTTGGGTGTTTATAGGTTTTTGGGTTTTTAGAATTTTTAATGTTTTATTGGTTTAAATTATTTTCAGTGTTTTTATTAATTTTTTGGGATTTTTTTTTTGTTTTTTAGGGTTTTTACAGTTTTTTGAGGTTTTTATAGTTTTTATGGTTTTTAGAGATTTCAACATTTTTTTGGTTTTTAGGGTATTAAGGGGTTTTAGGTTTTTGGGGGTTTATTATTGATTTTCTAGTTTTTTGAGTGTTTTTAATGTTCTTAGTGATTTTTAGTGGTTTTTTTGGGGGTTTTAAAGTTCTTAGTTATTTTTAAAAGTTTTTTAGGACATCTATAGTTGTTAGGGGATTTGAGGATTTTTAGAGTTACTAGTGTTTTTAGGGTTTTTCATGATTTTTATGAGTTTTTAGTATTTTTTTGGTTTTTATGGTTTTAAATATTTTTTCAAGTTTTTAACGTTGTTAGGGGATTAAATTGGTTTTATAGTATTTAGTGGTTTTTAGGATTTTTATAGGTTTTTAAAGATTTTATGGTTTATAGATTTTCTATGGTTTTAGGGTTTTTAGGTTTTTAGTGTTTTTAGGGTTTATAGCATTTTTAGATTTAGTAGTGGTTTTAAATGTATTTAGGTTTTATGGTTTTCTTTGGGTTTTTCTGGGTTTTAGGGGTTTTATATTTTTACAATATTTAGGGATATTTAGGATTTTTATGGTTTTTCAAATATTTAGGGATTTTGATAGTTTTTTGGGGTTTATGTTTTTTTGGGGTTTTAGGGGGGGTTGAGTTTTTAGGGTTTTTAATGTTATTTATTTTTTTTAGTCATTTTTACGGGTTTAAAGGGTTTTAGAATTTTTTGTCAATTATTATGGTTTTTAAATTTTTATGGGTTTTTATGGTTTTTAGGGGGTTTTAGGGTTTTTAGGTTCTTTTAATGTTCTAGTTTTTTTATGTTTTTTAGAAGAGTCATGTTTTTTATGTTTTTAGGGTTTTATAGTGTCATGACCTGACCCTACCTGTCTCAAGCTGCAACTACCCCAAGCCCACCTCCATAGGCCAGGGGCTGGCGACAAGTGCAGAAGGCGTAACGATCTTGGGGAGGCCTTTGTCTAAGTACCTGTACACACACACACAACCCACTCGATGCAGAAGTGCATAGTAAAAAATAAAACCAATGGACAAACAACTATAACCCAACCACAGTCATGCATCATCTTCTAAATTGAACATGTAATGTTCTGAAAAGTACTGGCAAAGAAATTGAACAGAGAAAGGGAAAAACACGCGCCCACCCGAAAGGTGACATAACCCGACAACAGGTAAATAGAAGTAAAAAACTGGAGAGTCCCACACCTAAAAACTCTACTGCGACACCAGTACATGGCCCAATCTCCTGTGCCATATACGCTCCTCCGTAGTCACGATTGACTTGTGTGTCGTCTGCAAGGTCACACCAGGTGCGGGCAAATCCCAAGCAGAGGTGAGTATAAATATACTCAGTAGGATTCCCCGAAATCTCGAGGGAGAAACAAGGGGGGCACTAAATAGGTGGGCACTAGACAGAATAAAGAATAGTGAAAGAGTATAGTAAATAGAATGCAGCTCAACCCAACAAGAGAAAGGAATAAGACTCATCCAAACAAGAGGAGCTAGACATGAAAAGCATGTGGCATACCCCGCGCATCTTCGCCCCTCCTAGAAGGAGAGTAATTGAACCCAAGGAGTGGGAACAAAATTAGGGTGTATATATATATGCTCAACAAGAAACCTGAACGAGTGTGTAAGGGGATCTATATCTCCAAGATCAACCTAGGAAAAGTCCCCAATAGTTATAAGGATATCCATCACTGATGCCCAAATATCTTTCATGTCAAACCTGTCACATCGCTGAACCGTACAACCAAGGGTCCCGCACCGGTAATCATAGAGAAAAGTCACTGACTATTCTCATAGAAAGGGCTGATTCTGAAAGAAGTCATTGGGTAATCCACTGCCCAGTCCAGCTGGAGGTTAAACACTAAGAGGTCATCCGGTAACCCACTACCTATCCCAACTGGAGGGTAAAACCACAGTTCAATGGGTAACCCACTTCCCAGCCCTGCTAGAGGGTAAATCATAAGGTCAACGGGTAACCCACTTCCCAGCCCTGCTGGAGGGTAAACTCAGAACTGGACCGATAACTCCGCACTGCTCGGGCCATCACTAGGTGTCGCTAATATCACTACCATGAATTTGTTCAGAGTGCATCAAAAGAATCTCCAACCAATGCCATTTCATGTTTCCACTTTTAATGAGACCACAAATGAGGCTCTGCATGCCCAAACATATTACACCGTTGCAATCCTTGCAAAAAAACATGAGAGATAGACTATTTACTCGCTTGAAACGGACTCCTGATGAAAAGGTTATTCAACACCACTTTATTCCCATATGGCATCTCGTGGGTCCCACAACTCAGTCTTGAAAATGTTTGGGTGAACTGTGCCATCACGATGCTCTAGGAAAAACACGCCAAATAGACTATTCATTCACCCCAAACAGATGTCTGATGAAAAAGTCACAAATGCTGCACACAACTTGAATGATGTCCTGTGGTCCCATGCCTCAACTCTAGCTTCAATTCTTGACACAAACATGGATGAGGTTTTATTTACTCTAGGGTATCAACGCCACTGACGGAACCTAAAACGGACTCTGAATGTGCTCACACCATCTGAAACAAGAATCTCGGTGAGGCACTAAATAACACTTAACATGCATGTCATGCCACCGAGCCCCCGTCCTGAAAATTAAAAATCCTCAAGACCATATCAAAACCTCCGACTAGATCTAAGTATCACATTTACACAAACGGAATGCAAATCTGATACTCAGATTGAGATTTAGAGGCGTTTTAACGCCAACAGACAGAGATAGAGTGGGTCGGACCGGTTCGGCCGGTCCATTCCTTTAGACCGGCGGTCCGTGGCTCAACCGCCCGGACTGCCCGGTCCACCACGGCTCGCGGTTCACCACGGGGGCCGCCCCACTTCACCCAGACCGACTTAATCAAGTATGGATCTTTTCCACAGGACCCACATTTCACGGGTCTCGGTCTGCTCCTGGGGTCTCGATGACCTCAGCCTCGCGCTGCACGCCGACCGGTGAAGCCGGCCCACACGCGGCCGCTCGCCCGGATACTTCTATGCTGGGCCACCATCCTACTCACCTGCTCCAACCGCCGAGGAGTCGCGCCGCAACTTGGGGAGCCCACACCACTGCCGTCGCCCATCGGACCGCCGTCCGGAGCCGCCAGACCGCCCTGAAACCTCCAGAAAACAAGGGTTTTGGCTAGAAAAATTATCGGGGTCACCCTAGACACTCCATGACTCAGAAATTTAATACGAAAAATATTTTTAAAGCTTAGATCGATCCCTACTCAAATATGGCCTTCTTTTGATAATTAAACATCATTATGATGCTTTAAATTGATTTCAAAGAGGATTCAGGAATTTAAAACGAAAACACAATGATCTTACGTCACAGGGCGTAGCCCGTCGCTTCACAAGTGATCCACCAGAGCCGTAACCACCATGGAGAGGTGGGAGAGAGGAGCTCCAAGAAGATGGAGGTTCTTTGTTGGGAGAGCCTCCACTAGTGAAATTCCAAGGGGGAAGAAGGGGGGTGGATGTGTTTAAGTAGGGAAAACTTGATTAAAATTTTATTAATTTTAATCACCCACAAGTAGGCCCATACCCAAACTCTTGACATGGTTGAGGTTAAGCCATTCCAAGGGTAAAATCCACATTCTGAGCACAACGGCAGTCTCAAAATATTAATTCGAGCCTCCTTTCAGAAGTTATAACGTTCACGCCTGAGGCCGCTAAATTACAAAAATGCCCCTAGTGGCGTTTTCCAGAGAAGGGTCATGCCCGTGAAAGGTACACCACTCTTAGGGTAAACGGCATGCTCCAAACTCAACAGTGCCCTTATTTTTCCCATCCAAGCAACCTTTTAAGAGTTATTCTATTTATTTGGAATGTCTAGTGTGAACACACATAAAACTTAATTCTAGCCACACTAGGGCTCAGAATTACACGCAGTCTGAATGCCCTGCTCTGGAATAACATAAAGAAAATTTCAAAGTCTCACAGCCTCAAAACCCGGGTTCTTATATATATATATATATATATATATATATTATTTTGTTATAATTTACGGATTTCAAGGATTTTTTTGTGTTTTAAAGGGTTATAGGTGTTTTAGGGGATTTTATAGTTTTTAAGGTTTTTAGAATTTTTAGGTTTTTAGGGGTTTTTAGTGTTTTAAGGGTTCCTAGGTTTTCATAGGGTTTTTAGGGTTTTTATGGTTTTTTACATTTTCAGGTTTTGTTTGATAATATTTGTTATTTTTATTGATTATTAGGTTTTTTTGGTATTTTTAAGGGTTTCTGATTATTTAAATGAATTTTTGGGTTTTAGGGTTTTTTTTTATTTCTTTTGGTTTTAATAGTTTTTAATTTTTTTAACATTTTTTGGTGTTCGAAGGGTTTTAAAAGTGTTTACAGGGTTTTTAGGTTTTTATGGGTTTTTGGGTTTTTTAATTTTTTTAGGGGTTTTATACTTTTTAGGGTTTTTATCATTTTTTGGTTTGTAAGGGTTTAATGTATTTTTAGGTTTTTTAGGTTTTTAGGTTTTATTCGTGTTTTTTAACATTTTAGGGATTTTTAGGGGTTTTTAGTTTTTATAATATTTAGCGGTTTTACTAATTTTTAGGGTTTTTAGGTTTTATAGGATTTCTTTGGTCATTATGGGTTTTTGGGTTTTTATAGGTTTTTATTGAGTTCTTTGGGGTTTTAACTTTTTTTGAGTTTTTTAATGTTTCTAGAGAATAAAATTTTTTATATAGTTATTAGTTGTTATTAGTGGTTTTATGGGTTCTAGATTGTTTTTGGTTTTTAGGGGATTTCATGGTTTTATAGTATTTTTATGTTTTTAAGGGTTTTAATGTTTTTTATTTTTTTAGGTGTTTTAAGTGTTTTAAAATTTTTATGATTTTCATAGGATTTTTTAGGGTTTTTAGGGGGTTTTACATTTTTAGTTAGTTTAAGGGATTTTTAGGATTTTTTTAGTGTTTTTTGTGATTTTGAGGTTGTCTGGGTTTTTTAGGGGTTTTATGGTTATTATAATTTTTATATTTCTAGGTATTTTATGTGTTTTTAGGGTTTTAGGGCTTTGTTAGGGGTTTTAGGGTTTTTATGTATTTAGTTTTTTTATATTCTATTTTTATTTTTATGGGGTATTACTGTTTTTAGGGATTTTTCCCTTTTTTAGGTTTTTATGGATTTTTTGGGGCTTTAGGGTTTTTTTAGTTTTTTAATGTTTGAATGGTTTTTTATAGTTCCTTCCGTTCTTATGGATTTAAATAATTTTAAGATTTTTGTAGTTTTTTATATGTTTTTTTGGGTTTTTGGGTTGTTTAAGGGTGTTATGGGGGGTTTATGGTTTTAGGGGTTTTATGGTTTTTAGCCTTTTATTTTTAGAGTTTTTAAGTGATTTTATGTTACTATGGGTTTCTTAGGGGGTTTTGGGTATTAGGGTTTTTCATTTTTAGAGTTTTTTGGTATTTTTAGGATTTTGATGGTTTTTAGGGTTTTTCAAGATTCTTAGGATTTTTTGGGGTTTTTTGGGTTTTGTGGGTGTTTATGGGTTTATGGGCATTATGGTTTTTTGAGGTTTTTTATAGTTTTTAAGTTTTTTTTGAGTATTTTAAAATTTTAGGTGTCTAAAAGTTTTTTTATATTTTTAGTAGTTTTTAGGGTTTTTTAGGTTTTATGATTTTTTAGGTTTTTACGGATATTTATGGTTTTAGGAATTTTTTAGAGTTTTTAAATGTTTTGAGTATTTTTTTTTATTTTAGGGGCTTTATTATATTTTTGTTTTTAATAGTTTTATAGGTTTTTAGAGTTTTTTTATCATTTTAGAAGTTTAATGGTTTTTTATAGATTTAGTAGTTTTTAGGGGTTTTATGGTTTTTTTGGATTTTATTTTTTTTAATGTTTTGTATAGATTTTTTATTTTAAGGATTTTTTAGTCTTGTTTAGGTTTTTTAGTTATTTTATGTTCTTTTAGGGTTTTAATGTTTTCTTAGGGATTTTCAAGTGTTTCAGGGTTTTTTCTTTTTAGGGATTTTTATGGATTTTATAGTTTATTATGATTTTTGGGGGATTTTAGGGAATTTGTGGTTTTTTAGGGTTTTTTTGGGGTTTAGGGTTTTATGGTTTTTTTGAGTTTTTAGTTTTTTATATTTTATGTTTTTCAAGGTTTTTTAGAGTTATAAAAATTTATAGGTATTTAAAAAGATTTTATAGTTTTAGTGTTCTTAGGGTTTAATTTGGTGTTTAGGTTTTTTAGGATTTTTTGGTGTTTTATGGTTTTAGGGGTTTATGATAATTTATAATTTTTTTTGTTTGTAGGTGTTTTTAGTGTTTTTAGTTTTTTAAGGTTTTCTTTGGGTTTTTAGGGTTTTTTATATTTCTTTAGATTTTATGCATTTTTTAGGATTTGTATCATTTTTACGATTTTTAGGGATTTTGAGGGTTTTATTGTTTTTTACAATTTATTATATTTTTATGGTTTTTTTGGTTTTAGGGTTTTTTTTGAATTTTCTAGGTTTTTATGGTTTTATAGTTTTTTTAAAAAGTTGTATTTTTAATGGGATTTTACAGTTTTTAATATTTTTAGGGTTTTATTTGTTTTTATAGAAAATTATTATTTTTAGGGTTTTTATGGTTTTAATGATTTTTTACGGTTTGTAGAATTTTTTGGGTTTTATGTGTTCTAAGTGTTTTTAGGTGTTTGGGGTTTTCTTATGGGTTTTCAGGGTTTTTTTGAGTTTATAGAGTTTTAAAGATTTTTAGGGATTTTCTAAAAAAATTATTATTTTTTTGGTTTTTTTGAGTATTTATGGTATTTATGGTTTTTTGGAGTTTTGTAACTTTTTTAAGGATTTAAATGATTTTTAGTGTTTTTATAAATTTTTAGGGTTTATATGGTGTTCTAAGGTCTTCAAGGTTTTTATTGGAATTCATTTTTTTAGAGTTTTTTATGTTTTTAGGGTTTTTTAGGGTTTTTAATGTTTTTAGGTTTTTAGGGGTTTTATGTGTTTTTTAGTTTTTAATTTTATCTTAGGGTTTTAGATTTTTTTGATTTTTTAACGAAATTAAGGCCTTTTTTGGATTTTTATGGTTTTTAATATTTTTTAGTTTTTTATGGATTTTTGGGGTTTTTGGGATTTTATATATTTTTTGGGTAGGGTTTTTAAATATTTTTAAGGTTTTAAAGGCTTCTAGATTTTTTTCATGTTTTAAAAATCTTAAATGGGTTTTAGTGTTTTTTTACAAGTAGTTCTAGGATTCTTATGGGATTTTAGGTTTTTTAAGGTTTTAAGGCTTTGTGGTTTTAATGGTTTTATGGTTTCTAGGGTTTTTTTTGTGTTTTTAGGGGTTCTAATGGTTTTTAGGGTTTTATCGTTTTTTGGGGATTTTTAGTTTTTAGGTTTTTATGTTTTTAGGTATTTTTAAATATTCTTTAGTATTTTTATGTTTTTTGGGTTTTTAGAGATTATGAGGGTTTTTAATTTTTTTGGGGTTTTGAGGTTTTTATGGTTTTTATAGTTTTTTAGGAATTTTATGGTTTTTATTTTTTAGGTTTTTATGTTTTACATAGGGGTTTTAAATGGTTTCGGGGTATTTTTTAATTTTTCTAGTATTTGTATGGTATTTTTATGATTTTTTTAGTTTTTAGAGTTATTAGGGAATTTGAGGGTTTTTATTTTTTTTAATATTTTTATGGTTTTTATTTTTTTTTAGGTTTTAGGTTTTTTTTGTGGCTTTTAGGGGGTTTACGGTTTTTTAGAGTTTTTTAAAATTATTTGGGATATAAAGGGTTTTTACAATTTTTATGGGTTTTTAGGTTTTTTATGGGGTTTTAGGGGTTTTAATGTTTTTAGTGGTTTTATTGTTTTTAGTGTTTTAGGGTTATTTAGGGGTTTAGGGTTTTTAGAATTTTTTAGATTTTTAGGTTTTTAAGGGTTTTAATTCTTTTTTAGTTTTTGAATCTTTCTTAGGGTTCTCATAGTTAACTGTGTTTTTTGGGATTTGTTTTTGTATTTTTATGTATTTTATTGAATTTTAGGGTTTTTATGAATTTTATGGTTTTATGGTTTCTTTGTGGTTTGAGGGTTTTTTATTTTTTAGGGGTTATGGTTTTTTAGAGTTTTTATCTTTTTCTGGGGTTTAACAGTTTTTTAGTGGTTTAGTGGGGGTTTTATTAGTTTTTAATGTTTTAGGGGTTTTTAGGTTTTTAGGTTTTTTACGGTTTTCTATGATTTTTAGTGTTTTTTAGATTTTTTAGGTGTTTTATATTTTTTAGGTTTTTAGGGTTTTCTTCGGATTTTTTTTGTTTTTTAGTGTTCTTTTTATTTTAGGGATTTTTGGGGATTTTAAGATTTTTATGGATTTTTATATGTTTTTAGGAATTTTGAGGGTGTAAGGGGTTATAGGGTTTTGTGGTTTTTTTGGGGGGTTTTATGGATTATTTCATTTTTAAGGAGTTTTAAGGGTCTTACTCTTTTTTGAATTTTTTAATGGGTTAAAGGATTTTTATAGTTTTTAGTGGTTTTAGGGTTTTTAGGGGTTTTATGATTTTTATGGTTTTTAGTATGTTTTGGTATTTACGATATTTATGGTTTTTAGGGCTTTTACTGTTTTATGTTTGAGGAGATTTCAACATTTTTAGGTTTTTATGTTCTTCTTAAGTGTTTTCAGGGTTTTTTACGTTTTAAAGATTATTGGGAATTTTTTATTATTTTCATGGTTTTTAGGGTTTTTTGTTATTTTTAGGGTTTTAGGATTTTTATTTGTATTTAGGTTTTTTGGGTTTTTTAGTTTTTAGGGGTTTTTTGGGTTTTTCAGTTTTTTCACTTTTTTAGGGGTTTAAATGAATTTTATATTTTCTAAGTAGGCTTTAGGATTTTTTGAGGTTTTAGTGTTTTTAACGGTTTTTATGGTTTAATGATTTTTAAGGTTTTTATGGGTTTTCAATGTTTTTTAGGGTTTTCAACATTTTTTAGGTTTTTAGGGGTTTTATATTTTTTTGGGTTTTCATATTTTTCTTAAGGGAATTTTGGGTTTTTAGTATTTTTAAATATTTATGTAATTTTTATGGATTTTTAGGATATTAATGGGTTTTAGAGTTTTAGGGTTTTATGGATTTTGAGGGGTTTTAGGGTTTTTTTTGTGGTTTTAGGGTTTTTATTGTGTTTTGGATTTTTATGTTTTTTTTTTATTTTTCAGGTTTTCATTTTTTAGATATTTTTAATGTTTTAGGGGTTTAAAAGGTTTTTATAGTTTTTATTGTGTTTTCTATTGTTTATGATTTTTTAAGGTTTTTAGGGGGGTTTAGTGATTTTAGGGTTTTATGGTTTTTAGCATTTTTAGGGTTTAAAGTGTTTTTTTTTGGTTTTTATTGTTTTATTTTCAGATTTTTTGGTTTTAAATTTATTTACATGTTTAGGGTTTTTTAGAGAATTGTTAGGATTTTGAGGGATTTTGACGGTTTTTAGGTTTTTATTTTTTCCAAAGTTTTCATTCTTTTTTGGGTTCATATGGGTTTTTTGAGTTGTTTTTGGGGTTTTAAGGTTTTTGAGATTTTTTTAGTGTTTTTAGTGGTTTAACGGGTTTTTGAATTTTTAATGGGGTTTTACGTTTTTATGGGTTTTTAGGGGATTTATGATTTTTAGGGTGTTTTATGGTTTTTACAGTTTTTAGGGTTTTAGGATTTTTTTCTTTTTTGTGTTTTTCAGGGTTTTGGGTAACTTTTTATGGTTTTCATAGTGTTTTTCTAGGTTCTTATTTTTTTATGTTTTTAGAGATTTTAATGGATTTTAATGATTTTCATGGGATTTTAGGGGTTTTATGGTCTTTGAGGGTTTTTAGGGTTTTTAGGGGTTTAATGGTTTTTTTGGGTTTTAGGGGTTTAATGATAATTTAGTGTTTTAGTACATCTTTAGGGTTTTATGGGTTTTTACGTTTTTGGGTATTTTATGGTTTTTATAATTTTTACGGTTTTCAAAGTTTCTAGGTTTTTAGGGGTTTAAAGTTTTTTTTGTTTTTATGCTTTTCTTAGTGGTTTTCAGTGTTTTAAGGTTTTTTAAATTTTTATGGGTTTTCTTGTTTTTTTGGATTTTTATGCAATTTTAGGGTTTTAGGGATTTTGAGAGGTTTTTAGAATTTTTATCGTTTTTAGGTTTTTTGGGTATTAAGATTTTTTTCTATTTTTATGGGTTTAATGGGTTTTTAAAATTTTTAAATGTTTTAAGGGTTTAAAGGGATTTTAGAGTTTTAGTTCGTTTTAGGGTTTTATGGGTTTTAAGGTTTTTAGGGGTTTTTATGGTTTTTAGGTTATTATTTTTTATGGTTTTTATTGTTTTTATCATTTTTAGGGTTTTTTGAGGTTTAATGTTTTTTTGTGTTTTAATTATTTCTTTGGGGTTATCTAGGTTTTCATATTTTTAATTTTGTTTGGAATTTCAGGGCTTTTTATGATTTTTTCTTGGGAATTTTAGGGTTTAAGGGTTTTTATGGTTTTTTGGGTTTTTAGGGGGTGTTTTGTGTTTTATAGTGATTTAAGGTTATTTAGAGTTTCTTAATGTTTTTTATGGTTTATAGGCGTTTTACGGTTCTTAGTGGGGTTTTAGGGTTTTTATGGGGTTTTAGGAATTTTAATTTATTTAGGTGTTTTATATTTTTTATGGGTTTTAGTGTTTTTAGGGTTTTTTCATATTTAGGGGTTTAAAGTGTTTTTAGATTTTAATTTATTCCAAGGTTTTTGTAGGGTTTTTACATTTTTAAATATTTTTATAGATTTTTATGATATTTAGTATTTTTAAGGTTTTAATAATTTTGGCAGATGTTTGGGTTTTTAGGGTTTTTAGGGTTTAAAGGGTTTTTAGGTTTATTAGGGTTTTCATGGTTTTTATGGTTTTTAGAATTTTTAGGTTTTTCTTGGATTTTATGATTTTTTGGTCCTTTAAGTTTTCTTAGGGTTTCTTTGTTTTTTTATTTTTATTTATGTTTTTATAGATTTTTAGGATTTTTATGATATTATTGGATTTTTAGTGTTTTTAGGGATTTTGATGTTTTTATGGATTTTTGGGTTTTTAGGGGGGGGGGTTATTTTTTTATTCTTTTTCTATTTTTAGATATTGTTTTATCATCTTAAGGTGTTTATATGGTTTTTAGAGTTTTAATTGGTTTTTAGGGTTTTATCGGTATTTAGAGTTTTTATGTTTTTAGTGTTTTATATTTATTTAGGTATTTAGAATTCTTTAGGTTTTTAGGGGTTTTAAGTGTTTTTAGTTTTTAAAATTTTCATAGGAAATTTATAGGGTTTTTATTTTTATTGGATTTTAAGGTATTTTTTTTGATTTTTTAGAGATTTTGATTGATTTTGGGATTTTTAAGATTTTTTAGGGTTTAAATGGGTTTTTGTGTTTTTTTGTTGTTTAGTTTTTAGGTATTTTACATTTTCTATAGTTTTTTTTATCATTTTTTTGGGTTTGAATGGTTTTTAGATTTTTTTGTATATTTTTAGGTTTTTATGGGTTTTTGGGATTGTTATGTTTTTTAGGGAATTTATAATTTTAGTTGTTTTTATGGTTTCTAGTGTCTTTTAGGGTAATTTTCTTGGGTTTTTAGGGTTTTTAACATTTTTCGGTTTTTAAGAGTTTTAGGTTTATAATTATTTCTTAGGATTTTCAGGGGTTTGAGGGTTTCTGTGTTTTTAGGTATTCTTGTTATATTTTTAGTGTTTTTCTGGGTTTTTAAGGCTTCTATGTATTTTCTGGGGTTTTAGGATTTTTATGGTTTTGTTGGGGGGTTTTAACATTTTCAGGTTTTTAGGGGTATCAAGTGTTTTTCGATTTTTAATTATTTTTAGGCCTTTTAGTGGTTTTAGGTATTTTATGCTTTTAGGGATTTTTGGGATTTTTTAAGGATTTTTATAGTTGTTAGGGTTTTTTGTGATTTTGGAGGGGTATAAAGAGTTTTTATAGATTTTAGGGCATTTATGGGTTCTTAGGGTTTTAGTGTTTTTTTGTAATTTTATGTGGGTTTTATGGTGTTTTGGGGGTTTTAATTTATTTTTGGGGTTTTTTGGGTTTTAGAGATTTTAAGTGTTTTTAGTTTTTTTTGTAGTTTTTAGGTTTTTAAGGGTTTTGAGTGTTTTTAGCTTTATAATGTTTTCTTAGGTTTCTTTAGGATTTTTTGTGGTTTATATTTTTTTATATATTTTTATGGATTTTTAGAGTTTTTATGGGTTTTATAGAGTTTTTAAGGAATTTGAGGCCTTTTGGGTTTTTATGTGTTTTTTTGGGTTTTTATGGATTTTAGGGGTTTTAAAGGTTTTAATGGTTTTAGTGGTCTAAATTATTTTTATATTTTTTAGCGGGTTTTAATGTTTTTATAGTTTCTTTTGGTTTAAATTTTTTAGGTGTTTTTTGGGTTTTAGGGATTTTATGCATTTTTTCAGGTTTGAGGTGTTTTAGTTTCTTAGGAGTTTAAGAATTTAATTGCTTTTATGTTTTTAAGGTTTTCTAAGGGATTTTTAGATATTTTGGTTAGTTTTAGGTTTTTAGGGATTTTATAGTTTTTTTTATTTTAATTTTTTTAGTATTTAATAGGGATTTCAGGTGTTTTAGGGTATTTTAGATTTTATGGGTCTTTAGGGGAGGTTGAGTTTTTAAGGTTTTTTTATGTTTTTAGAGTTTTTTAACATTTTTTTGGGTTCAAACGACTTTTAGAGTTTTTGGTGGGTTATTAGGGTCTTTATGGGAATTTAGGGTTTTTATCATTTTTAGTGGATTTTATGGATTTTTTGTTGTTTTAGGGGTTTCATGATTTTTAAAGTTTTTATCATTTTTTTGGTTTTCATTGGGTTAAAAAAAATTTAGGTTTTTTCTATCTTTCTTAGCGTTTTTAGGAATTTTTATGTTTCTATAATTTTTTTGGGATTTCTTAGAATTTTTATGGTTTTTAGGGGTTTTATGGTTTTTAGGGTTTTAGGGGTTTTGAGGTGTTTTTAGGGTTTTTAGTTTTTTATGTTTTTATATGTTTTTAGTTTTTTAATGATATCAGTTTTTTTCAGGTATTTTTTTTGTTTTCTACGTTTTTTCAGTTTTAGGTATTTTTTAGGATTTTTATAGTTCTTAGGGTTTTAGGGATTTGAGGGTTTTAGAGGATTTAATTGTTTTTTGGATTTTATGGGTGTTCAGTGTTTATTTTATTTTTTTAGTGGTTTTAATTTTTTGTATTGTTTTTTAAATTTTTAATGGTTTAAAGGGGTTTTAAAGTTTTAGTGGGGTTTTAGTATTTTTATGGGCATTAGGGGTTATTAGGTTTATAGGAGTTTTATGGTTTTAAATATTTTTTTAGGTTTTTAGCATTTTAATGTTTTTAGGGTTTTATGTGTTTTTAGGTTTTTATGGTTTTTAGGGGTTTTTAGAGGTTTTTTGGTGTTTTATATTTTTAGGTGTTTTTAGGGTTTTTAGAGATTTTGAGGGGTTTTATGGTTTTTTAGGGTTTATGTTTTTATGGTTGTTAGGATTTTTTTTTGTGTTTTTAGGGTTATTTGGTGTTCATAGGGTTATTATTTAGGATTTTGGAGTTTAAATTGTTTTTAGTGGTTTTAGTGGTTTTAGGGTTTTATGGGTTTTAGCGTTTTTAATGTTTTTAAGGGTTTTATGGTTTTTAGGGGTTTTGTGGTTTTTAGGGGATTTGGGGTTTATTGGTTCTTTTAGGCTATTGTATATTTTTTTTGGCATTTTTATGGTTTTTAGGGGTTTAAAGTGTTTTCATGTTTTTAAGGTTTTTATAGTGAGTTTTAGGGTTTTTAGGGTTTTCTATGTTTTTTTGATATTTTAGGGATTTAAGGTTTTTTATTTATTTTTTCATTTTAAGGATTTTTATGGGAATTTTAGGGTTTTGGGTTTATTAGGGTTTTAGTATGTTTTAGGTTTTTAGGAGTTTTAAGTGTTTTTATGTTTTTAATGTTTTATTATGTGTTGTCCTTATTTTCTGTGATTTTTACATTTTGATGGATTTTTTTGGTATTTTTTAAGATTTTTATGGATTTATGGTTTTTTCATATTTTATGGGTTTTAGGGTGTTTTAGGGTTTTTAGGGTTTTCATAGTATTTTTGGATTTTTTTGGATTTTTTAGTTTTGTAGGGTTTTTAAACTTTTTTAGTGTTTTTAAAAATTTTAACAGGTTTAAAGGGTTTTAAGAGTATTTGTGGTTTTTACAGTTTCAATCGATTTTTAGGGATTTTTAGGGTTTTTAACATTTTTTAGGTTTCCCAGAGGTTTAATATGTTTTTAGGTAATTGAAGTTTTATTAGGTTTTTTGTGTTATTAAGAGTTTTTTACATTTTTATGGCCATTTATGAATTTTTTGTATTTTTTTGTATTTTTAGTATTTTTAGGGATTTTGATGGGTTTTAGTGTTTTTTAGGTTTTTAAGGGTTTTAGGGTTTTGTAGTGTGTTTGTGAGATTTTTGGGTTTTTATAGGTTTTTAGATTTCAGTAACATTTTTTTTGTTTTAAATGGTTTTTAGAGTTTTTAGTGGGTGTTTAGTATTTTATAGGTTTCAATTGTTTTTATTCTTTTCAGGGGTTTTTATGGTTTTTAGGGTTTTTAGGGTTTTGAGGGACTTTTTAAGGGGTTTGGGTTTTTTATTCTTTTTTAGGTTTTTATAGTGTTTAAGTGTTTTTATATTTTTATTTTTTTATTTGGGGTTTTTATATTTGTATGTTTTTTTTGGATTTTCATGGTTTTTATGGTTTTTAGTGACTTTGAGGGTTTTTTGGGTTTTTTGCATTTTTTTGGTTTTTGGGGGGTTTTAGCATTTTTATGTTGTATGGATTTATTAGAGTTTTTTGGTTTCTAAGTATTATGTATTTTTTAGGTTTTTGGAGGTTTTTTGTATTTTTACAAATTTTGAGGGTATTTCGTGGTTTAATGGTTTTAATGGTTTTTTTGGTTTCTATGGTTTTTTTGAGTTGTTTTGGGTTTTAATATTTTTTAGTGTTTTTAACATTTTTGGGTTTTAAAGGATTTTTAAAGTTTTTAATGGTTTTTAAAGGTTTAAATGGGTTATTATGGACCTTTTTGTTTTGGGTTTTTTTATTGTTTTTAGGTTTTTTTTTGTGTTTTTTAGGTTTTTAGGGGTTTTAAGAGTTTTCAGTTTTGTATGGTTTTCTTAGGGGTTTGCAACATTTCAAGGTTTTTTTTTATTTTTTAGTAATTTTAGGGTTTCTATTGGATTTTATTGTTTTTATAGTTTTTAGAGATTTGGAATGTTTTTAGGGTTTTTTATGATTTTGTGGTTCTTTGGGGGTTTAGGGGTTTTTTTACTTTTTAGGAAATTTTAATGTTTTTAGAGTTTTTTAATGTTTTAGGGGTTTAAAGTGGTTTTAGAGTTTTTAGTGGTTTATAGGGGTTTTATTGATGTTTTTTGGGGTTTATGTTCTTTATTGGTTTTATGGTTTTTATGGGGTTTTAGTGGTTTTTAGGATTTTTAGAATTTTTAGGTTTTTAGGGGTTTAATGTCTTTTTAGATTTTAAGGTTTTCTTAGGGGTTTTTTGAGTTTTTAGGGTTGTTTTCCTTTTTTATTTGTTTCTTAGGTTCTTTTATTATTTTATTGTTTTTAGAGTTTTTATGGATTTTGAGGGTTTTAAGGTTTTATGGTTTTTCAGGGTTTTTGTGGTTTTTAGGATTTTAGGGTATTCTTTGTTTTTAGAGTTGTTATGTTTTTTTTGAGTTTTTAAATGTTTATAGGGGTTTAAAGGGGTTTTAGTGTTTTTAGAGGTTTTTAATGTTTTTATGGGGTTGTAGGGTTTTATGGGGTTTAATTATCTGTATGGTTTTTAGGGTCTTTTTAGGTGTCTGCTTTTGGCGGTTTTTAAGTGTTTGAAGGTTTTTAAAGTTTTATTTGGGGTTTTTAGGTTAGTTGGGTTTTTTTACTTTTTTAGTATTTTTTGGTTCTTTTTTTGGGCTTTTTTGTTTTTTTGGGGGGTTATATGTATTTTAGGGTTTTTACGGTTTTTATGGACTTTAGCGTATTTTTCTTTTAGTGGTTTTAAGTGTTTTTATGTTTTCAGGGTTTTCATAGGGGTTTTCCAGGTTTTAGGGGTGTTTATGCTTTTTTTTGGAATTTTTAGGGATTTTTAGGATTTTTATGGGTTTTAGGTGTTTTGAGGGATTTTGGGGTTTTATGGTTTTTGGGTATCTTGAAATTTTTAGGGTTTTAAGGGTTTCTAGAGTTTTAGAATGTTTTAATGCGTTTAAAGGGGTTTTGGATTCTTTATTGCTTTTAGGGGATTTATGGGATTTAAGGGTGTCTTAAGGTTTTTAGGGTCATTATGTTTTTAGGGGTTTTAAGGTCTTTATCATTTTTAGCATTGTTTAGGTTTTAGGGTTTAGGTCTTTTTTGGTTTTTATGGTTTAATTATGTTGTTTTTAGAAATTTTAGGGTTATTTAAATTTTTAGGGATATTTATGGTTTTTTAGGATTTTTTTTGATTTGTTTGGGTTTTTAGTGATTTTGAGGGGTTTTATGTATTTTTTTGTTTTATGGTTTTCTTGGGTTTTATAATTTTTAGTTTTTTTTTTGTTTTTATGGTTTTTATGTTTTTTTAGATTTTTTAAATGTTTTTATGTTTTTCTAGTGTTTTTATTTTTTAGTGGTTTTTAATATTTCTATGTTTTTTTTTGTTTTTAAGGTTTTTAGTGGGTTTTAGGGTTTTTATGGTTTGATTTTTTAGGGATTTTAGGGTTTTTACCACTTACAAGTTGTAAGATTTTTAATTGTTTTTATTTTTTAAAGTTTTTCATAGGGATTTTCTATGTTTTTATGTTTTTAGGGTGTTTTATATATTTTTAGGATTTTTATATTTTTTAGTGGTTTTAAAAATTTTGAGATTTTTAGGGTTTTTTATGTTTTTAGGATTTTTATTATTTTTTAGGTTTTGGGGTTTTTTTCCTGATTTATGGTCTTAAATATTTTTTATTGTTTTTAATTTTTTGGGGGTTTAAAGGGTTTTATAGTTTTAAGGGGGGGTTTTAGGGTTTTTATGTTTTTTTGAGGTTTTAATGGGATTTATTGTCTTTAAGGTTTTTAGAGTTTTTTTTTGGATTTTAAGGTTTTTAGTGTTTTTAGGGTTTTAAGGGTTTTATGTTTTTTAGTTTTTTAAGGATTTATTAGGGTTTTTAAATTTTATGATTTTTAGAACATTTTATGAAATTTTATGGGTTTTAGGGGGTTTTTGGGGATTTTGAGGGGTTCTATTATTTTTTAGAGTTTTTAGGGTTTTATGATTTTTAGTATTTTTTTGATTTTTTATCATTTTTATGAGTTTTTATAAAATTTTAACAATGTTAGGGGTTTAAAATATCTTTATAGTTTTAGTGTAATTTTAGGAATTTTAGGGGTTTTATGGTTTTTAGAGGGTTTATGGTTACTTGGGGTTTAGGGTTTTTGGATCTTTTATGGGTTGTATCGGTTTTAGGTTTATTATGGTTTTACGTGTTTCTATGTTTTTAAGGTTTTTTAGGGTTTTCTAAGGTTTCTATTTTTTGTAAAAAAAATTTATAACTTTTTAGGATATATATTATTTTTAGGGGTTTTAGGGATTTTTAGGGATTTTATGGTATTTTTGTGGTTTTTATGGTTTTTAGTGTTTTTAGGTTCTTTAGGGGTTTAATTGTTTTTAACATTTCTTGGATTTCATTATGATTTTAAGGGATTCTATGTATTTTTACATTTTTAGGTATTTTTAGGGATTTTTATAATTTTTAGGTTTTTTATGGTTTTATTGATTTTGTGGTGTTTTAGGGTTTTTACGGCTTTTATGGTTTTTTCGGTTTTTAGGGTTTTTTCAGGTTTTAGTGTTTTTAATTTTTATAAATTTTTTAATGTTTTTAGGGGTTTAAATGATTTCTAGAGTTTTTAGTGAGTTTTTTGGATTTTTCCTAGGTTGTATGGGTTTTTAAGTTTTTATGGTTTTCAAGATTTTTTTAGAGTTTTAAGCATTTTTTGGTTGTTTGGGGTTTTATGTGTTTTTAGATATTAAAAATTTTTAGGGGTTTTTTCCTTATTAGGGGTTTTTCAGTTTTCTAAGTTTTTATGTATTTTTATTGTTTTTAAAAAGAATTAGGGGTTTAAAAGGGTTTTTATAGTTTTAAGTTGGTTGTAGGTTTTTATGGTTTTTAGGGTTTTTAAGGGTTTTAGGCGTTTTATAATTTTTAGGGTTTTAAATGATTCTTAATGTTTTTATAATTTTTTTGGTTTTAGTGGGTTTATGTGTTTTGTGGTTTTAAGTTTTTTATAGTGTTTTAATTATTTTTTACATTTTTATGGATTTTTTGGGTTTGTAATGATTTTTATAGTTTTTAGGGTTTTAGGGATTTTGAGGGAATTTTTAGGGTTTTTAAGGATTTCATTTTTTTGGGTTTTTTATTGAGTTATTATGGATTTAAATGTTATTTAGAGTTTTTTTATTACAGGGGTTTGGTGGGTATATAGATTTCTTAGTGGGTTTTTGGGGATTTTATAGGTTTTTAGGTTTTTATGGTTTTTAGGGTTTTATGGTTTAAGGGTTTTATGGTTTTTAAGGTGTAATGTCTCAAAAATTCCATGAATTATTATCTATTTATATGAAACTATACTGAGACAGAGTGCTCTAACAACATGTGATTCTGAAACTCAGAGATCCCAGAACAGAATTTTGAACTTTTTTTAAGGTACGTTCAGTAAACACGCGAGCGGGTTTTTCTAACTTTTGAACCGATGCTCAGATCAAAAATAAGAGGACACCGTTGAATTTAGAATGTCGTGATTTGCCTGGAATGGACATAAATTCAGCCAGAAAGGGCCGAACAGAAAAGTTTATTTTTGGACTTCTCGGAAAAAATAATAAAATAATTTAAAACGTTATATTATATTATTTCTAATTTTTTGAGTCTAGGATGGTGACACTGTGGGACATCAACGAAGTAGAGACTGGGCGTATTAATGAGGCTCATTAATGGCCTATATCATGTAGGATAACGATGCAATAAAATGAGCGCAACAACGAAACTGTTTCATAAATGAAATAGTGTAACTGAAACACTGCGACATGTTTTCAGTAATTTTTTTGGCACATTGGAGGTGATAGAATTAAACCTTGGAGACTCTCTAATGAATCTCTAATGAAATTCCTCTCCAACAAAAAATGATGAAGAATGGTGGTGATACTTCACCGACTTCGATGAACCTCGATGAATGGAGTCGGAAGTGACGATGTTGACAACTTGAACACTCGAGGATAAATGCTTCAGCATCGAACGTCAAAGAGGTAGGGGTTGGATTTTTATTTGAAAGTTCTTCCCCTCTCTTCTTTTTCTAGAAATGATAAACACAAATCATCCCATGAATAGATTGTTCATCTATTCATGTGTTTATGTAGGATGGTGACTTTCTTGGGGATTTATTATTCAGGATTCCAACCTTGCATGAAATGGTTGAAATTCAATCCCCGAACCTCTCCCTTGATTTAAACCTCTAACGTTGAGGGTCCAGTCCGACATGTACAAGGCCTGAGCATCTCCACTCATGCGTTCTTGGTGGCTGCATTCTCAAAGTGTCAGTAATTCGATTCTAGGGTTTGAGAAGGGATGGACATGACCTGAAGGAACCTTTGGCACAGATGGGTTGGAGATCGGACCATAGGAGCAACTCTTGTGGACCACGGAAGGGACTTTTGGTGCGCTAACACCTGCATCGGTGCCCCGCAGTGGTGACCATGGGCGGTGGAGGTGGCATATCCGTTGGTGCGCTGCAGCGGCTGGGTGACGCAGAACCAGGAACTACGTGGAGGGGTGGCCCGCGTTCGGGCCACCCTGGCGGTGACATGCCGCGGTTCGTCGACCGTGGATGGAGGGGATCCGCATCCGTGGGGCCAGCTGGAGCCAGATGTGGCTTGGATACCGTGTCCTCGCCGGGTGTCACACCACCGTTCCACCACCTGGCAGGTCGCACCCCCAACCTAGCAGGCCAGGCTAGTCTAGCAGCCCAGTGGGCCAAACCCGCACTGGCGGGCTGGGCTGGATAAGACCGGGTTGTCGGGCAACCCGGCAGGTTGGACCCTCATCCAAACCGGACTGGGTCTGGGGAGGCCTCTTGGGCCTACCCATTGGCCATGCCAGACCATACCGACCCCGAACCAAACCAGGTCTGGTCGTGCCCATCTAATTAAACCAGGGTATGTGGGACCCCTAGGACAGGTTGGTTAGGTAGGTCTGACCGGGCCAGACCGGGCCCCATCGCAACCGACCCCCTATTTACTAAAACACACGTATCATACAAACTTCACGTCTGATTGACAAGTTGTTTGCGAAGTTGGGACCCTAATTATTAGGTGGATCTTTTGGAATGCATTTTGATGACTTTCATGGATGTTGATATGTGACTAATGTATTGAGGAGCATTTCTCCCAAGCATTCTACGTACGGAACAATTTAGTGGGATAATACCTAAAGAATGCTCGACGACGACCTAGTGGGAAGTGGCTCTGTGTGGCCCAGCAGGCCCACGGTGAGGAGAAGATCTGTGTGAACTGGAAAACCCATGATACTAGATAGGAGGAGTACCCCACTTCATCCAAGTTGGGAAGCAACTTTGTGTGACCTGGCAGGCCAACGGTGGGGAGTAGCTCTGTGTGACCCAACATACCCATGGTATACATCAAGGATGAGTACCACAATAGTCCATGGATAGTGTGAAGTGGATCTCTGTAACCCAAAAGTACCACTGAACTTGATAGAGGAGTTCTACAATAGCCAATGAGTTCAATGATGTGAGTGATGGTTCTTCTATCACGACCCTAAATGTTTACCTAGTGTGAGATGTCTTCTGCTTTTTTCTTTACTTTGAGGATTATTGTGTTGTATTTACTTTTTTTGGGGTCCCTATTGAGTTTCATGTTACTCACCCCTACACTGGCCCCACCCATGCGGGTCATGTCCCATGCATATGATCGGAGATTCGATAGAGACCTTGGTGAACCATGACCCAATGGAGCCCAGTGAGACAGGACCGATCGGCGCTTCAATGGTGGACTTGGTGGGGCCTAGTAGGACCAGGCGGACAAGACATACTACTTCATCATCCTTTAGCTTCACTACTATTTCAATCAAGTGGGGTTTTCTATGGATGGACATTATAGCTCCTTTTTCTTACTTTGTTGTTTCAGTTCTTCTTGGTAGGATTGTTTTTTGGCCCACTTGATTTCAGTTGTACGTTGAACTCAGTCTTCTTTTATTATACTTGTTTTTTCACTTTCAGTGTGTTGGGACGTGGTTGGGAATGTTTTTGCATAAAAGTACTCTAGAAAATTCCTCCCACTTGCAGGTTGATGCTTTCGGTGCTACTCAACCCCTGGCCTTCAGGATGCGGGCATGGGGTAGTCATGGCATGGTCCTTGGGGGAAGGGTCATGAAAAAGTTGTATCAGAGGGAGGATCAGTCCTACCACAAATATGGGGAGTCTGTGTTTTGTTTTGGGGTAACAGTGTTAGGTGTTGCGAGTCCGACTTTCAGATTTGGGGAGTTAGTATCGGTGCGACGACCGATGTATCCATACAGCAGGACCTTGAATTCTTATTTTTGGATGAATACATTAAACAATTGGTTTCATAAGTGTCTCCTTATGTTATTTTGTATAAAAGTAATCTCACCAGGTATAACCTTATGACTGTGGTACATCTTGATCTTTCTCAGGATCCCTCCACATAGACGACTAGTCAACATCCTGATATGAGGTCGTGAGGACAACCCACCTAGAGACGAGGTGTCTGTTCTAGTACATGTTCTAGAGATAGCCCCATTGGGTGGTGCACCAGTGCTACCACCACCCGATGGTCAAAATATACTATTTTTGATTCTGGTAGAGGACGTTCGTAGGCTCATTACCCTTCTTGAGTTTCAGAGATAGAGACCTCCCAGGTTCATGGGAGAGAAAGATCCTCATGTCGCGGAGGACTGGCTATAGGCTATGATGTAGGTCTTCTACTTAGTGAGGACACTGCCCGACTAGATGGAAATATTGGCAGCGAGCCTTCTATGAGGATCAGTAGATAGATGGTGGAGCTTGACCACCCTGACACATGATGAGGTAACCCTCGTCTGGTAAGAATTAAAGTGGATTTTTTGGGGGTAATTTTTCCCTGAGACCTTGCGCTCTGTGTGCATTCAGAAGCTCGTTCACCTTCAGCAGGGCAGGATAACGGTGGTTGAGTACTCTTTGAGGTTCATGAATCTTTTTCACTACTCAATAGACATTGTGAGAGACCCTTTCTTTGGTGCTCGAGCCTTTGATCAGGGACTAAAGCGGGAGATCAGGGCATCAGTGTTGTCTCCCAACATCCCTACCTTGGCCAGGGTGCTTGAGAAATCCCTTCTTGTAGAGAGGTTCTTGGTGATGTAGGCATCGATAGCTAGATCCGCTATAAGACCCCAGGAGATAGAGTCTTCGACAAGCAGCAAACAATAGACACATGGGCCCAAAAGGGCCAGGTCTTTTATAGGATAACCCCAGGAATTAGGTTCGGTAGTGTAGGGCTCCCAGTACATGCGAGTAAGTAGGGATCCAGTAAGTTCTTTGTGTGCGTCGGGCTGGTACACACGACACAAGACTACCCAACCTGCTGTACAGATGACTAGAAGACGGTCAAGGGGACACCGAGGTAGCAAAAACAGTTCCAGATAGGAGGTATGCAGGGCATCAGATGTGGCATGGGAGCTAGCCGAGTAGCAGGTAGTGGGTGATGGTTTGAGGTGTTACCACCACCACCCCCCGGTGGTCCACCCTGACCGTAGGGAGCATGTGGACATGGGATAGCTCAGCTCCAGGTAGCAGAGTCTTATGACCAATACACTCCATAGATGATCTGAGGTATGATTTGTGTCTTCTCCACCCTAGCTACAAAACTTATATACACTGGTTTTAGTAGCTTTTTCTTTACCATGACTCTCATTCGGAGCTCAGGGATTCTGGTGGAGCCATTGGCTTGATCCTTATGGCTAGAGACTCCTACGGGAGACAACTCAATGATTACAAAATTATTTCAGTTGTGTGATCTCACTCTAGGAGGCGAGATCTTTAGCTGGGATCTCCTAGTAGCAGCGTCAAGGCCTTACGATGACATCTTGGATATGGACTGGTTATCCACAATCCATACTCAGATGGACTGTTTTAGGCATATAGTGCAGTGTGTCCATGGGTATGGGACAAGGTTTTCCTTCACCGATAAAAAGGATACCCTTGTTTCGTAGGATAGCCTCTCTTAGAGGAGTTTATAGCCGATAACTCACCAGTTGGCTAGCCTCACCCTCAGTGTAGTAGATGAGAGGATTCCAAATATCCCTATAGTGGTGGAGGAGTATGAGGATGTTTTTCCTGAGGATATTCCGGGACTACCTCCTTGTAGGGAGGTATATTTTTTCATCAACATGTATCCCGGGATGGCACCGAATTATACACCGACATATTGGATGGTTCTCACAGATCTTTGTGAGATGAGGGTATGGCTAGAGGAATTGCAAGATAAGGGGTTTGTAAGTACCATCATTTCAACATTGGTAGCCCTGATGTTATTTTCCAAGAAGTTATACAGGAGTTTAAGGTTGCACATAGACTTTCGATTCCCATACTAGGTGACTATGAAGAAAAAGTATCCTCTACTAAGAATCAATGAGCTCTTCAACCAACTGAAGGGAGTGAAGTGGTTCTCAAAGTTAGATCTCAGATCAGGCTATCACTAGCTTCTGGTACGGGAATAGGATGTACCAAAGACAACCTTTTGGTTCCGGTACGACCACTATGAGTTCATGGTGATTCCTTTAGGCATGAAAAATTCCTCATTAGTGTTCATGGGGCCTCATGAACATGATATTCCAGCCTTACCTTGATCGTTTCATCGTGGTCTACATTGATGACATCTTGGTGTACTCAGCGTCAAAGGAGGAGCACGCTACACACTTACGGATAGTCCTGGATACACTCCAAGATCACCAGCTTTATTTTAATCTCTTGAAGTGTCGGTTCTAGGTTTGATAGGTCCACTTTCCGAGACACTTCATCTCAAATTCTGAAGTTGTAGTGGATCCGGTGAAGATAGAGGTAGTGCTTGCTTGGGATTTTCCCTAGAGCATGACTGAGATGTGGGGATTCTTGGGGTTGGATGATTAATATCATAGGTTCGGGCCCGAATTTTCTAGAGTAGCATCACCCTTATTGGCTTTGACATGGAAGGGAAAATCCTTCGTGTGGATGGAGAAATATCAGTAGAGTTTTGAGGAGATGATGCATAGAATAACTAGTGCCCCCATTTTGAGACTACCAGAGGAGGGCGTTGGGTATGTAGTTTACTGAAATGCATCAAGGACCAGACCGGGTTGTGTCCTGATGCTGGATCAAGGAGTGATAAACTATGTCTCACTCCAATTGAGGTAGAAAGAGAATAACTATGTGACCCATGAACTGGAGTTAGCAGTAGTGGTCTTTACCTTGAAGATGTGGCATCACTACTTGATGAGTGAGCAGTTTACAGTTTACTCCAACCACAAGAGTCTCATATATATTATCCCAGAAGGACCCAAACCTGAGACAATGACGATGGATAGAGTTCCCACTGGACTATGAAATTGAGATAGTCTATAATCTCGGTAAGGGGAATGTGGTGGAAGATGTGCTCAGTAGGAGAACTAATTTGCAGCTACTGAGTGAGAAAATAAAGTGGTTAGCTATGATGCATATATCCTTAATGGATGATGGTGGAGCCACTTACATTTGGTTGATGACTGTTACTCCACCACTCTTACAATGAGTTAGAGATGAACAAATGGTGGATGTTGACTCTAAGGCCTGATGTTCTTAGTTATCCTCTAGACGGGCTCCTGATAGATTTTAAAAAGGTGGGGAGCACACCAAATTTTTCAGAGGGTGCATAATAGTTCCAATGATGTCACAAGAGGAGGTGTTGAGGGAGTTCAATACATATACCTTGGAGGTACATCCTGTATTGGAGAAAATGTACCAGGACCTCCGACGTCAGTACTCGTGGACAGGGATGAAGAAATCATTGGCCGAGTTCATTTCACGATGCCTCACTTTTCAGCAAGTGAAGGCCCAAAAATAGGTTCCAACAGGCTTGAACCAACCAATTAAGGTACCATATTGGAAGTGGGATGATATCTTGATAGACCTCATGATGGGGTTACCATGTAAATCCAGAGTCCATGATTCTATTTGGGTGATCGTTGACTAACTCAACAAGTCGGCTCACTTCCTACCCATCCTAGAGCAGGGACCGATAGAGGAATTGGGACACTTATACATCCAGAAGTTAGTTAAGCTTCATGGGGTGCCTTCAACAATTATCTTAGATCATGAAGCATTATTTACATCCCAGTTGTGGAAGGGATTATAGGATGAATTCGGGATGCAGTAGCATTTGAGCACATATTTTCTCCCCAGATAGATTGTTAGACAGAACGGACCATACAGACCCTGGAGGACATGCTTCATGCTTGTGTACTTGAATTTGGCCATAGTTGGGTGAAAACCTATCCACGGGTGTAGTTTTCATACAACAAAAACTACCACTCCAGCATTGGCATGATACCATTTGAGCCCTTGTACAGGAAACCTTGCAGATCACCCATATGATGAACTAACCCTGGGGAGTCGGCACTCATGGGTTCGGAGTTGGTATGGGATAACACTGAGAAGGTGTAGATCATCCAGGAGAAAATGAGGACTACACAGAGTTGTAGGAAGTATTATACTGACAAGGTATGGAGACCCTTGGAGTTTGAGGAGGGAGACCTCCTGTTCCTTCGGGTCTCACCCCGATGAGGGTTATAGAGATTTTTCCGAGGTGGCAAGCTATCTCTGAGGACCATCGAACACTTTAAAATCCTGATCAAAGTTTGTGAGGGGGCATACCACCTAGACATTCCCCCATAGATGCAACGGGTGAATGATGTTTTCCACATGTTTCATTTGAGGATGTAAGTGCATGACCCATTGCATGTCATCAACTGGGGAGAGCTGGAAATTGATGATGGGGTGAATTTTGCGGAGTTCCGAATGGAGATAGAGGATCGATTGGAGCGGGTCCTACATGGTTGGTTGATTCCTCTAGTGCAAGTTTTTTTTGGAAGAATGGGAATCTCCATGAGAGAATATGGGAGTGAGATAATCATATTCGTGCTCAATACCCCCATATGTTAGTTTAGTTTTTTTGCCTTTCAGGGATGTAAAGCCCTAAGGTGGGGAGAATGAAATGTCTTAGAAATTCTGTGAATTTTTTTATTTATATGGAATTGTTCTGAGATCGTGCGCTTTAATGACACGTAATTCTGAGGCATTGAGATCCAAGAACAGAATATTGATCTTTTTTAAGGTACATCCAGTAAATGTGCAAGAGGATTTTTCTAACTTTTGAACTGGTGCTCGGATTGAAAATCTGAGGACACCATTGAATTCAGAATGCCAGGATTCACCTAGAATGAATTTAACATTGGTAGGTAAGGGCTGAAAATAATTTTTTTAGATTCTTTGAGAAAAATAATAAAATAACTTAAAAAGTTATTTTATATTCTTTCTCATTCTTTGAGTGTAGGACGACGATGCTACAGTGTGGTAAAGAAGTGGAAACAGGTCATCACAACATAACTGAAACGTTGTGACATGTTTCCTTTTAATTATTTTGAAGGTTGGAGATGACAAAAATAAACCTTGGAAACTCTTAGATGAATCTTTGATAGAATTCCTCTCCAAGGAAGAATAAAGAAGAACACCATCGAGTCTTTAACAACTTCGACGAACCTCAAAGAATGGAGCTAGAAGTGATAATATCGATGCCTTGAACTCTTGAGGACAAATTATTTGTCATACAATGTAAAATAGGTAGGTGTTTGATTTTTATTTCAATGTTTTTCTAGACTCTTCTTTTTCTAGAAATGAAGAACACAGATCAACCCACGATCAGATTGACCTGCGATTCGTGCATTTATGTGGGGGGGGTGACTCTTCATGGGGATTTATTATCCAAGATTCAAACCATGCATGAAATGGTTGAACTTCAATCCTAAAACATCCCCCTTGATTTAAACCTCTAACGCAGAGGGCTTGGGATGACACGAACAAGTCCTGAGCACCTCCGATCAAGTGTTCTTGGTGGCCTCATTCTCGACATGGTGGCAGTTCGATTCTGGGTTCTAAGAAGGGATTGTGGCAACCCAAGGGACCATTTGGCATAGAAGGGTTAGATAATGGACCCTCGGAGAACTTCTGTGGCCCGTGGAAGGGACCACTGATGCGCCAACACTGGCGGCCCATGGCAGCGACCATAGGCGGTGGAGGTGGCATGCCGTAGAGGATGGATGTCGCGGCCAACTGGTTGCGGTTGCTGGGTGAAGTGGCGTCAGGAACCGTGTAGAGGGGGTGAACCATGTATGGGCCACCTAGGAGGTGACATACCATGGTCTGTAGGGCACTGCTGGAGGTTCTTACCATCCGTGGGGCCAACTGGAGTCGAACGCGGCTTGGCTACCACGTCCCGGCCGGGCGGCACACTGTCGGTCCCCCCTGGCAGACCGAACTAAGGTTAGTGGGCTGCGCCCCCATCCCAATAGGCCATACCCTCACCAGCGGGACAGACCTATGAAAAACTGGTCCAGACCCATGTTGACAAGCCGTACCCACACCCTTCGGGCCGGGCTAGAATAGATTGGGTCACCGGGTGACCCCGCTATCAAGACCCGCGGCCAAACCGGGTCGGGTCCTGTGAGGCCTATTGGGCCTGGCCCACTCGTCAGGCCAGACCAGATAGACCCCAACCCAACCAGGCTAGGTCGAGTCTGTCTAATTATAATGGGGTATATGGGACCCCCAGGCCAGGTTGGTTGGGTCAGTTCGACCGGGTCGTACCGGGCCCTGTTGCAACTGGCCCCCTCTTTACTAAAACACTTATATCTTACAAACCACACGTCTGATTGACGAACTATTTGCGGCATTGGGACTCTCTTGATAAGGTGGATCTTTTGGAATGATTTTTGGTGACTTTAATGGACGTTGATATGATATTAATGGATTGAATAATGGTTCTCGCAAGCGCGCTACATACAGAACTCTTCCGTTGGAGGAGACCTGAAGACTACTCGACGATGGCCTAGTGGAAAGCGGCTCTGTGTGACCCGAGAGCCCCATGGTGGGAGGCAGATCTGTGTGACTCCTTTGACCCATGATACTCAATAGGAGGAGTACCTCTGCTAGTACACTGTGGGAAGCGACTCTGTGTGACCCAACATGCCCACGGTGGGGAGCGGTTCTGTGTGACACTACAAACCCACAATACTCATAGGGGATGAGTACCATAGCAGTACAAGGTTAGTGGGAAGTGACTCTCTGTAACCTGACAGGCCCATTGTACCTGATAGATGAGGACTTATCCAATAGATGAGGAGTTCGATGATGTGAATTATGATTCCTCTATCACTACCCTAAATGTATACATAGTGTGATATATCTTAGGCTTAATTATTTACTTTGTGGATTTTTGTGTGGTATTTCCTTTTTTTTGGGGTCCCTACTCAGTTTTGTGTCACTCACCCCATCACAGGACATGGCCATGCATTTCAGGTCCCATGCAGATGATCAATGCTTTGATAGAGACCTTGGTGGACCAAGACCTGATGGAGACTAGTGAGATAGGATCGATTGATGCTTTGATGGTGGACTTGGTGGCCTAGGAATTGGTGGGGACCAGTAGGAACAGGTGGATAGGACATACTACTTCATCTTCTAATAGCTTCACTACAATTACGATCATGTTGGGTTTTTCATGGATGGTCATCAGAGCTCCTTTTTGTACTTTTCTATTTCAGTTCTTTTAGTTGGGTTTGTATTTTGGCCCACTTGCATTTAGCTGTACATTGTACTCAGTTTTGTTTTAGTATACTTGTTTTTTTATTTTCAGTGTGTTGGGTCATGTTTGGGCATGTGTGCATGTACAGGTACTTAGGAAAATGCCTCGCACTTGTAGGTTGGCACCTTCGATGCTAGTCTCCAGCCCCTAGCCATTAGGAGGTAGGCTTGGGGTCATCACGGCACGAGACCTAGGGTACTAGTCATGACATAAGTGTTTTAGGGTTTTCATGGTATTTTTAAGGTTTTTAAGATTTTTATTATTTTTATTCTTTTAGGGAATTTAAGTGTTTTTTTAATATTTTCTAAGGTTTTTAGGGGTTTTTATGTTTTTATGTATTTTTAAAGGATTTTTAGGGTTTTTATGCTTTTTAGGTTTTTTGGGTCTTTAGGGTTTTAATCATTTTTTAGGTTTTCTAAGTGTTTTAAGTGAATTTAGGTTTTTATAGATTTCCTAGGGGTTTTAATTGATTTTAGGTTTTTATTTTATTCCTTGGGAGTTTTAGGGGTTTTTATATTTTTAGGTATTTTAAGGCATTTTATGATTTTTATGGGTTTTTAGGGTTTTATGGATTTTTAGAAGTTTTAGTGTATTTTAAGGTTTTTAAAGTTTTTATGTGGTTTTCAGGTTTTTAGGGTTTTTATGAGTTTTATTAGGTTTTATAATGGGTTTTATAAATTTTTAATGTTTTTAGGGGTTTAAATGGGCTTATTGAGTTTTTATTCGGTTTTGAGAGTTTTATAGAGATTAAAGGTTTTTAGGGGTATTTATGGTTTTAATTGGTTTTATTGTTTTTAGTGTTTTTAGAGTTTTTAGTACTTTTTAGGGTTTTAAATGTTTGTAATTATTTATAGGGGTTTTTAAATTTTTAGGTATTTTTAAGTATTTTTTAGGGTTTTATGGTTGTAAGAGGTTTTGGTGATTTTTTGTATTTTTAGGGTTTATTAGGGTTTTGGGATTTTTATAGTTTTTTTGGTTTTTTGGTTTTTTGTTTTTAGTGTTTTATGGTTTAATTGATATTTTTATCATTTTTAGGGGTTTACAAGGTTTTTATAATTTTTACTTGTTTTAGGGTTTTTTTGAGTTTCAGGGTTTTTTATGGTTTTTAAGGGGTTTTTTGGTTGTTAGGGTTTATTTGGGATTTATGATTTTTTTTTCATTTTTATGTTTGTATAGGTTTTATGTATTTTTTGGCTTCCATGTTTTTCTTAATATTTATATGTTTTATTTTGATGTTTTAAATGTTTAGTGTTTTAGGGAATTTTTAGGATTTTTATGGTTTTTTGGATTATTAGGGTTTTTAAGGAATTTGAGGGGTTTAAGGGTTTTTTTGGGTTTTTTGGATTTTTTTTTATTTTTAATGTTTTTCCAATTTTTATGGTAGATTATAGTTTTTAATATTTTTCAGGGTTTAATGTTTTTTTAGTGTTTTTAGTGGTTTTACGGTTTTATGGGTTTAGGGATTTTAATTTTTTTGGCGGGTTTTTTAGGGATCTTAGGATTTTTTTTTTGTTTTTTAGGTTTTTTCATATTTTAAGTGTTTTTATGTTTTTGAGGGTTTTCATATGTATTTCTAGGGTTTTTAGGGTCTTTTAAAGTCTTAGGTACTTTTAGGGACTTTTATTATTTTTATAGGTTTTTAGGATTTTTATGTAATTTAATGGTTTTTTAGTTTTTATGGTTTTTATGGGTTTTTTTTTGTGTTTTTAGAGTTTTAAGGTTATTATAGTTTTTAACTTATTTCAGGGTTTAAGTGGATTATAGAGTGTTTAGGGGGTCTTAGGGGTTTATTGGTATTTAGATAGCTTTCTGGTTTTTTGGGAATCTATAGTTTTGAGGGTTTGGGGGGGGATTAGTGTTTTAGTGTTTTTTAGTTTTTAGGGGTTTAAAGTTTTTTTTGGTTTTTAAGTTTTTTATATGATTTTAAATTGTTTCTAGAGGTTTTTAAATCTTTATCTTTTTTATGGGTTTTAGGTTTTATATTTGTTTTTAGTGATTTTTAAGGGGGTTTTGGGTTTTTATGGTTTTATAGTTTTTTTTTTCAGTTTTTAAGGATTTTTTTAGGGTTTTATGAAATTTTTAGATTTTGTAACCGTTTTTATAGGTTTATTGTTTTGTAGATATTTTAGTGGGGTTTTTGGTTTTATAGGGGTTTTTTGATTTTTTTTAATGTTTTTAGGGGTTTTAGGGTTTTTGAGGTTTTTTGGGTTTTAGGGGTTTTAGTTTTTTTATGTTTTTAGGGGTCTTAAGTGTTTTAGGATTCTAAGTATTTTTTAGGGTTTTCTATGTTTTTTGGGTATTTACATTTTTAGGTATTTTAGTCCTTTTATGATTTTCATGGTTTTTAGGTTTTTAAGGTATTTTGATAATTTTAAGTTTTTTGGGGGTTTTAGGTTTTTTGAGTTTTTTAGGGATTTTAGGATTTTTATAGTTTTTAAATTTGTTAGAGTTTTAAAAAGTTTTTAGAGTTTTTAGTGGTTATTTAGGGGTTTTAGGGGTTTTTTATTATTTCTAGGGTTTATTTTTATTTTTAGGGTTTTTATAGTTTTTAGGTTTTCAATGGGTTATAAATAAATTTAGGTTTTTAAGGATTTATTGGAGTTTTTAGGGTTTTCGGGTATTTTATGGTTTTGGGATTTTTAGTGCATTTTTAGGAATTTTATGGGTATTTTTATTTTTAGATATTTTTTGGGTTTTTTCGGGGTTTTAGTATTTTTAGGTTTTTAAGTTTTTTTCATGTTTTTAGGGACTCTTTTTAGTTTTTTAGGTTTTACTTTTTTTCTTGAGTTTTTTAACATTTTACGTGGTTTAAATGGTTTTAGAGTTTTTAATTCTCTTAGGGTTTTAATGTGTTTTTATGTTTTTTTTGGGTTTGGGTGTCTCTATTGGTTATGTATATTTTATAGAATTTAGCATTTTAAGGTCTTTTGGGGGGTTTATGTGTTCTTAGGTTTTAAGTTATTATTACGATCTTTTAGTGTTTTTAGGGTTTTCTCATTTTTACAGACTCTTATGGATTTTTTAGGAATTTTATGGGTTTTTAGGGTTTTTAGAGATTTTGACGGGTTTGGGGTTTTAGAGTTTTTAGGGTTTTTTGGTTTTTAGGGTTATTTTATTTTTTATGGGTTTTATGATTTTTAGTGTTTATTATCATGTTTTGTGTTTTAAAGGTATTTTAGAGGTTTTTTTGGGGGGGGGGTTATAATTTTTATGTGGTTCTAGATGATTTTAAGGGTTTAAGTATTTTATGAATTTTAGGATTTTTAGGTTTTTAAGGGTTTTAGGCAGAAAAGGTGTGGGATCAGACAAAGCTAACTCCATGATTTATTAAAGAAATGAAAAGTAAAGTACAAGGCATTAAAAAGGAGGCTTACATATCCTCGTGTGGGTATTCAACTTCATGTCTGAGTCAACTGAAGACAAACAGCAGTCTGTGGTCCTGAAATACCATACCGAGGTCCCTTTGTCAATCGATCTCTTGGAAAGAGCATCCGCAACCCAGTTTTCCTCCCTATAGGCATGTGAAATGCCTAGGGTTAGAGCCCTGGAAGCATCGGGGAACTCAATCTAGTGTTGGGGAAGTCTCCATGGTACAAGCCGTGACTGCTTCCGGAAGGCGTCCACCACCAATAATGAATCAGATTCAATCCAGAGCTTATTCTATCTAAAATGGACTGCATATCGAATCACCTTTATGATGGCCCAAAGTTCTGCCTCGTATGCTGTACCGTTCCCAAGGAAGTGGTAGAAGCATCCCTTGAAAAAGCCTCAGGAGGTAAAAAAACCCTGCCACACCCTGTGGGACCTGGAGAACCCATGGAAGTGCCATCAACATTGACCTTGATAAAGCCCACTATCAGAGGGATCCACCTAATAAATTTCAGCATCCTCAGTTTTCTGCATCTTCCCAGAAATCCAATTCTGCACAGGACCAGTAAGTCATTCATATCATTATTCATCTCCCCATTCTGGATACCTGCTACCACATAGATAACATGATGAATTCTCATCACTTCTTCATGAAAAGAACCTGTTTTATTCCTATGTTCCACCGCATTTCTGTCAGACCTAACACAGGAGAGCAGCGCCACTGCAACTTCTAGGAGAAGATTGTGAAGCTGTGATCTTAGGCCTACCATAGCTACAACACTGAGAAGATTCACCAGCTCCCGTTTCCTACTCAAATTAATATGAATTCCAAAGACATCCCGAATATATTGCCATAAATTAGAATCCATCTTCTACTGTATGAAAAGATGGTTACTAGTTTCCTCCACCCGTAAGCAAATGTTACAGCCTGAAACAATCTGCCTTCCAACAATTTTCAGCGCCCCATGTAGGGGCAGTCTCCCTTTCCATATTTTCCAAAAGAAAATCTACCTTGATGAAGGGATAAATAGATTTATAAATTTGGAAATCCATGCTGGAACACAGGGGTTATGTTCAAATTTGTGGTGATATAACCCTTTGGTGTCGAGAAGCCCGCACCGATATGGTTTCCATACTAAAGAATCATCATTGAAAAATTTATACCTCTTTATCTCCATGGCTATCATGCTCGAAAGAATGCCAGCCATGTTGTCAAAATTCTGCAAAAACTCAGAAATTTTCATTTTCAGCATGTTATTCGATAGCTGAAGTATACTATTTAGCGGAGTGTCCAGCCAAGTACTGGTCCAATAGTTCAGGTTAGATTTCTTTGAGACAATCAACCTTGAATTTGAGATAATATCATTGTATGATGTCTTGATGGAGGACCAAACTGAAGAGAGAGAGAGAAAGAGTAACCAGTGGATTCATTCATCAGCCTGCAAATGAACCGATCACTGTGGAAATCCAGACCCTCATTTTTATAATTGATCAGATTCCAGACAAAGTTACCCAATAGTGACTCATTGAACTTCCTCAAGTCCTTGATACCAAGACCGCCCACGTCAATTGGCTCAATGCACATTTTCCAAGCCACTGTGACCAGATTACTTTCTTTTATGCATCCCGTCCAAATAAAGTTTCTTATTTTCTCTTGCATTTTATTAAGCAAGCTGACCGGCCACCTGTAAACCGAGAAGGCATGCACTAACATGGGAATTAATATCAAATTGATCATACAAACCCTTCCTAATTGTGACATAGATTTCCCCTTCCACCTGGAAAGTTGGTTGATGGCTCTTACCGAAATTGATTCAAATTGAGAGCACCTAGGCTTACCCCAAAAGATAGGAACCCTGAGGTACGTTAATGGAAGAGTATTCCTCTTTACACCCATAAGACATGCATATCGTATCTGCCTAGCATCAGAGATTCCTTTTCCAAAGATGATGAATGATTTACTATAGCTAATGGATTGCCCTACTTCCTCCTCATAATTCCAGAAGATCTTCTTGATTGAAATAAGTGTTGTACGGTTTGCCTCCCCAAAAATATTGATGTCATCATCATAGAGAAGGTGATATGGTACATGAAGATACTTTCTTTCTTTAAGAGGTGTGAAGAAGTTGTCTGAAAAACCATATTTTCCAAGGATATTAAAGATAATACTCCATATAATTGTGTCAAAATCTTTGGAAATGTCAAGCCTTAGAGAAAAGCTCCCATATCTGGTTTTCCTAAATCTCTGCAGCACTCCGCTCCTCTCACAACTTCCCCCATACGAACCGGTGAAACTCCATCTGAATCATCTCAAATCAGGTATTTTATTATTTATACACATAAAATATTTAAGTGCTACCTTGTTTTTATTGTTATTCATATAATATTTTAGTTTTATGTTTTTATTTTTATGTGTATATCATTTTTTTGTGTTTTGATTTAATCTAGTCTTTCTTCATTCCAATCTGGATTCCAGATTTTCTAAGTATGTGTTTTTATTCCTTTTCTTCATCTTGTAATTAATTGTTACTTGGAAATTTATTAATATGTGTTTATTAATTTTCATGTTTTCACTATAGAGGATATGTGTTGACACCCTTTCAATTTTGTTGTGTGATTTTACCCTGGAAAATAGGAAAATGAATGAATATTTGGTTAATTAATTAGTTTCCCATGGAATATCATTTGTGTTATAATGTCCATGCTAAATAAAGGGGTAATGTAATAAAATACCTTGAATAAATTGTGGAAGTTGGGGTATGTTGCTTCTATGAGATGTTTTTTGTTGTGTTTCATTGTATGTTGTAGGATTTTGTAAAGTGATTGAGGTGACCAGTTGGGCTTTGTGGTATGTGGGGTTGTAATGTGATGGTTTGTGGGCATGGATGTGACATGTGAAGTTGTGTGATAGTGATGATGTGTGGTGGTGTTGTGCTGTGTGGAGGTGTTTTGTGATGAGGTTGTAGTGTATGATGTGGTGAGGTGGTTTTGGTTATGCAGTGGTTGTGATGTGAAATATTTTTGTTGTGATATGTGGTTGTTTTGGTGAGATGGTTGGCCGATGTAACATGGTGACGATGGTTATTGTGAGATGGTGAGTTGTTGTGTGGTGGTTTTATTAGTTTCCTGGTTATATATGGAATAAATTATGATTTTAAAACAAAAAAACAAGATATTAAGTAAATGAGATGGAATAGAAATAGATGTGTGGTAAACTAAGTGTTTTTAGGTGAGATGTGATGTGATAATACCTGATGCTAGCACTAGACACTAGATCTTGTGAGGGTGGTGTATATGGGGATTCATCCCAATCCACATCAAAGATAATTAGTATGTGATGGGATATATTTGGAAGGTATGGGAGCATATGACATTCAACATTGAGGAGTGAGAGCAGAAATTGGCTGGGAAGTAGTAGTGTGGTTCATTTCATTATTTTGATCATGATGTTATATTACTATATTGGATGCACAATTTGGCGAGTGATCCTTGATGAGGCTGAGTTGGTTAGTTGACCTATTTAGGTTCTTGTTGGGTTTACATTTTTTCAATAAAACATTAGTATGTTTTTTTCACACGTGTAGTTGATACCTTGATTATTTCCTTACTGAGTATACATGTTATTCACACCCTAAATATACAATTTTTTCCAAGTTTCTAGGAGGACTCTAGGGACCATTTTGGACATTAATAGCTCGGATTAGAGTTTTTGTTGAGTCACTATTATATGAATTTTCTTTTGGTACTTTACTTTGAAGACTTTTACATGTATCAGGTTACTTTAATGATTTATTTTTGGATGGTACTGGGTTTAATTTTATATTATCTTCGGGAAATTTATTTATATGTGTTTATAAGCCATGAACAACCTATTGGTGTAGAAGCCTAAAATTTATTCACCCATGGGGTGCGCTTGACTTGGGGAAGTAATTGGGTAATGAAAGGTATGGCCATAGAGGTATTAATAATGAGTTATTGAACATGAGTGAATGATTTGGGATGCCTATAACACATAATGGGACCTGAGGCATGTTCCTCTTATAGACCTAATGAAAATGAATATAAATAAATTTTAATTTAATTTATGAGTACTTCTTCTTTACGTTATTTTAATAGTTCACTACATCGACTAGAAACTTCTTCTTTTATCGTTTACTCAAATGTATTTTCTATTAAAGTTCAATCCTATTGAATTGTTTATGACAAAATGACTTATATAAATACTTTTTACAGAATGGACAGAAGTTGGATGTATGAAACCGATTGGATATCAAGTGATTTTCAAAACAATTTGGAGATATTTATAGATTTTTCATTTCACAATGCTTCAGATAGTGGTCGCATACACTGACCATGATCCAATTGTTTTGGTAGACCTTGGTTGAGCCGTGAAGAAGTCATCTACCACATAACCAAAAATTGTTTTCAAGAAAACTACTCTGTGTGGTATCACAATGGGGAGAAAATGAAATCTCAAATTGGTGATGATCGAAATGAAAGGACTGGAATGGATAATTTTTTAGATAATTAGTTTCCATTTATTCATCATCATGAAAAAGAAAGGATTTCGACTTAATAAGACTTCGATATGAGGAAAGTTGATGCATCTATTTAAAATGATGATATTGATAGGGTGAAAAAATTGAATGATGCTGCCACGAATCCAGTATATCGACAATGTGATAAAATGAAAAATATGGAATTTTTAATTCGATTATTTCATGGGAAAACTATGTATGGGATTTCTAATACAGCAATCGATTACATTCTTACCCTCTTGAAGGATTTATTTCCAGATGATGCAGATATTCCCTCAATCCACTATATGGCATGGAAGTTAGTTGAGGAACTTGGATTTTCAAGAAACAAAATTCATGCTTTCCCGAACGATTGTAGATTATTCTGGGAGAAAACCACTGAATGAAATGATTGTTTAAAATGTGCCACATCCCATTAGAAGTCAAAATCTGATGGAACACCATCTCTCGTTCCACAGAAAGTAATGTGGTACTTTACATTGATCCCCAGACTCTAGAATCTTTTTATGTCTGATGACATATCAATAAAAATGAGATGGAATGATACTGAGATAAATAAGACTAATGATGAGTTGGTTCATCCTGCAGATGGATTTTCAGGGCAGAGATTTGATGCTTGACATTCTGATTTCGCAGCTGACGTTCATAATGTGAGACTGGGTCTTTCATGCGATGGTTTTAATCCGTTTGGGAAGATGCTTACTTCGCACAACACATGACCAATTTGTATACACATTTATAATAATCTACTATGGTTGTGTATGAAAAAACCTTTCACTTCCATTAGTATACTCATATCTGGTCTTTCTGATCCTGACATTGATATTGATGTATACATGCAACCTTTAATAAAAGATTTGAAACTTTTTTGGGATGTGGGTGTGCGCACATACGATGCATGTTTGAAAGACATATTTCAGATGCGTGTTGCGCTTATGTGGATGATCAACGATTTTCTGGCTTATGCAATGATGTATGGATGGAGCACGAAGGGAAAACTATCATGCCTAGTTTGTATGAAGAATACATGATCCAGAAGACTGAAACATCATTGTAGTTTTTGTTTTATAGGACATCGACGATTCTTTCCAAATGATCATCCATATAGAATGAATCGTCAAAGATTTGATAATACCATAGAGACCGATGATCCACCTCGGCGTATGTCTGGAACTGATGTGCTTAATGAATTGAAATATTTCAGTTTTTCATTCAGGAAGGGTCAAATGAAATCTGGAAAGAGAAAGTATGTTTTCATTGAAACCTGTTACAATTGGAGGAAGAGGAGTATCTTTTTTGATTCGCCTTATTGGTCAAACAATTTGGTACATCATTACTTAGACGTAGTGTTTATTGAAAATAATATATGCAAAATGTTGCTTTCGGTTCTTCTAAATTTCAAGGGGAAGACAAAAGACAATTTACGATCTTGGCGTGACTTGGTGGATTGGGGTATCAGACCAGAGTTGCATCCTGTGTGTATCAGTGAAAATAAATGGCAACTTCCATGTGCTTCTTATGTGATGACACCTACAGAAAAAAATAATTTCTGGAAGTATTATAGAATATTAGAGTTCCTGATGGCTATTCAAGCAACATATCTAAACGGGTCAACAGAATAGAGTTTAAGATAAAATCTTTTAAGACTTATGATTATCACATTCTACTGCATGAGTTGCTTACAATAGCAATCCATCATATTTTTCCAATAATGTAAGGGTGACTATTATTCGGTTGTTCCATTTGTTTAGAGATCTTTGTGCTAAGAATATGTCCAAGTCTTTCTTGTAGAAAATGTTGATAGATTCCCCATTAACTTTGTGTGAGTTGGAGAAAATATTTTCTCCATCATTTTTCACAAGCATGTTTCATCGGACCGTTTATATTCCCACTGAAATACTTCTCAGAGGACCTGTTTCTTTTCTTTGGATGTATCCAACTGAAAGAAATATGTACACATTAAAGTCTTATATCTGAAACAGGAATCATCCTGAAGGTTCTATCTTGAACGGTTATTTGGATCAAGAATGTATGGATTTTTGATCATTGTATTTGTCTGATCTTACTACAAGAATGAACAGACCAATGAGAAATGAAGAAGAACGGTATGAGAAAATTGAACCCAGTTTTCCATCACTTCCTCAAAAAGGAGGAATTCCTGGATCATATAAATTGAAGACATTAATCCATGAAGAGTGGGAGATGGCACATCGCATAGTTTTGTTCAACTGTGATTTGTTCGATGACTATATCAGGTAACTAAATTGAATATGTATATCTTACATATATATATATTAAAATATTCATATTTTTTATCTACAGGTAACATAAAACAATGATAAATAGGAATAATCATTCTTTATCTTTGATAAGGAGAGAGACTTTTCATAGCAAAGAGTTTTCTACTTGGTTAAAATTAGAGGTAAAAATATTACTATTTAAAATAATTACATCAATATTTAATTAAGTTTAATAGTCATTTATATTGCAGGTATTGAGTTTTTCTACTGACTCTGTCTCTGAGGAAATAAGAGCTTTGGATTTTGGTTCTAATATCGTGGTTCATGACTGTAAATCAATTGTTATCAATGGGTACAAATTTATTGTCACTGAACGAGCAAAGAACATGAGAACACAACAAGATGGTGTTATGGTTACTGCCACAATAGATTTTTATGCCAGTGAATTATATAGTAGACCACGATTTGAAAATGGGGGTTATTATGGAGTCGTTGAGAAAATAATAATATTGGATTATTACTCTCATGGACGAGTCACAATGATGAAATTCCATTGGTTTGATTCAATGATGAGACATGGCACATTTATTGATGATTGTGGATTTTGAGTAATTAATATGACTCGCACTCTTGCTACCGAAGAACCATATGCATTGGCATCAATGGATAAACAAGTTTTTTATGTCAAAGACCAAATTTGACCTGAATTTAGTGTCATGGTTGAAGTAATTCCAAGACATATTTTTGATGATGGCGATGATCGATTTGACACTGTCTCTAGTTCCATTAGAACCAATCCATTTATTTCTTTTGATGTCTGCAATAGCTCAATTTTCAAAGTTGATTGTGAACCCGAAGTTTTGGTTGAAAATATATAGAATCATTCATCCATGTTCTCAATTCTTTTGGTTTACCTAGATTTGGGTTGTTAAGGTTGGTAATATTCAAATTGATTTAGTATTGATCACAAATATATTTTAGATTACTTGACTGTTATATGAATTTTCAATGTCTATTGGTTTCTGTTTTATTTGAATTGAATTTTCTAATTTTTAATTGAACTGTATTCAAACCTAGTCAAACAATATTTCTAACTTGGTGAAAATTACAACTTGTATGGTTTATTAAATCAATACAAGCTCTTCTAAAACAATTGATAGCTAAATTACCAATGATTCCCCCTATTCCCTCATATATTTAGTTTTTTGGGTTACATATTAGTTTCCTTTTTCTAATTAATTACATATTTGTTTTCAAAAGCAGGAAATGCAGCGAATTGAAGAGAGACTAAGGAAAAAATGATGGAGAACAATCATCGAATGACAGAGTTGGGCATTCCACCATTAGTTCCTGCAGTGATTACTTTATTTAAAATATATATATTTAAAGAATATTTAATGTCATGTGATTAATTTTTTTGTAAACATTTTTGAAGGATCCACCTATACGTCGACAGTTATTTGACGAGGATCCTAGTACTGGTCCTAGTACTCAGGCCGGTGGTACGAGGAGTGTTTGTACCAGAGGTGGACGAGCAGCTTTTCATACCCGACTAGACCCTGCCCCTCCCACTAACATGTCATCCTTCCCACATTTTGATCCTGGTGTGCCGTTAGGGACACATTGGATATTTAGGCCTCTCATGTTTTTTCCACCTTTTACATTTTCTGGCCCATCTTTTTCATATCCCATGATGATTCCCACTCCCCAATCAGAATACGGTCAAACAACTATCCCATATTCTTTTCCTTCTACTTCTATCTCTCCGAGCTTATATATTCCATCATCTTCGACTCCTGTTCCACCACAGGGTGTTTCATCAGTTTCTGTGGATCCAGTAGTGCTCAGCGATCAGACTGACACATGTATATTTATAGAACCCTAACAATTTTTATAGCAATATTTATTTTCATTATAACATGTTTTGATAAAATATTTATTTTTATTTCATGACAGATACATCTACTGATAGGAGGTGGGGGCGGGGGCCTACATGCATGCGTGCAGTGTGGAACCGCCGCACACAGGTTATAGTGGATTACAATGAAGACAACCAAATGGTTGAGAAAACAGGGCAGCAATGTCAGAGTTTTTTGGCGATGCTTTCCCAATACTCTGACAACATTCCCTTCAACCCACTATCATGGAGACATTTTCCACATGAGGTAAAGGATAAAGCTTGGGCAGAGATATGGGTAAAAAAATCTGTTGTATTTAATGCCCTTAATTATTTTTGTATTTATATGAATTAATATTTTGATGTCAACTTTGATTTAATTTTCCCGATGGTGAGGGTGCACAACCAGAACATCTAAATGATTTAGTCGAGATTTTGAGAGCCTACAAGCATGAGTTTTATATTGGCTGGCGTGCTAGAGTTGGCACTGAGTTAGAGGCGGTACCAGTGGTGGATTATTATCCTATAGAGTAGTATCGTCAGATGATTACTCATTGGACGACTACCTATTTTAAGGTATTAATTACATTTGAGGTATTTAAATAATAAATTTCATGTTTTTAATTAATACTATATTTTTAATTATCTAATTTTATTTAGGAATAATCTGGAAAAAATAAAAAAAACATTGATGCAAAAAAATACCTCCACACACTAGGACGTACTACGATGCCTGATCATGAGAGGAAGCAGGTATGACAATTGTTTATAAGTTTTCTTTACGACTTACACTTTATTTTTTTTCTTCAATTATTTAATAATTTGCTAAATTTTTCATATAACTTTAGTTTCCAATGTCATTGTAGAGGCAAATACAGAATATTGAAGGATGTGTGCCTCGAGAAAAACTGTTTTTCTCGAGTAGACAGAAAAAGGATGGAAGTGCCGTCAACGAAGCGACTCAGCAATAGATTTTAACTTTTAATCTATTGATTTTATATTTTAATATCTATTTTGTAACTTAATAATATATTTATATTTGTAACAGGCTACTTTAGAGGCCCTCGATGCCCAAGAACCAGACAATTTTGGGCCAACGGATCACTTACATCAGGTGTTGGGAGAGGAACATCCTGGCAGAGTACCCTGCCGACCTAAGATAGCCCCGAAAAGGTATTGGACCTCCTCCAGTATGAGTTATAGTTCCACCAAGCTATAGAAAGTTAGGGAATAGGAAGAACAGGCTAAAAAAAGGGCCACAGAGATTGCAGAGTAGTCTTCTAGGGAAAACATTTCATTTATGAAATTTATTGAAGTTCTACATCCAAAACTTCCACCAGAGGATAGCCCAGATTTTGATGAATATTTGTCATCAATACATTATATATATGGTGAACCGGGTGGAAGTTATAGTGGTGGTCAAGATGATTTCCATCCTGATGATGATGATGGCGAGGAGTCTAATGCGGAAGAGGAGGGAGAGGAGGAGGGCGAGGCGGATGGTGAGGGCGAGGAGGAGGGTGAGGGCGAGGAGGAGGGTGAGGTCGATGATGGGGACAAGGAAGAGGGTTATGATGATGAGGATGATGTTTATGGTGATGTGTGACAAGTTTATCCATTACATTTTTTACTAATATTACTGAGATTTTATGTTTAATCCATTCTTGTTGTTGGTTTTATCCATACCCATAGTATAGTATTGGAGTTGATTTATTTTTATATATTGTCTGTTTTTATGGCTATTGATGTATTTTTGTGTGTTTGGGAACACCCTGGATAGCCCCCCTCCTTCCTGGACCCTGGACGACCCCCACTATCCTTCTTGGACCCCGGACAGCCCCCCATACAGCCCCCCCACCCTCCTCCTTGGTCCCTGGACAGCCCCCCCGGACACCCCCTAGACAACCCCCGGATAGCCCCCCGGACAGCCCCCGGACAGCCCCCCCACCCTCCTCCATGGACCCCAGACAGTCCCCCAGACATCCCCCAGGACAGCCCCCACCCTCCGCCTTGGACCCTGGACAACCCCCCCGGACACCCCCCAAACAGCCCCCCGGACAGCCCCCCCACCCTCCTCCTTGGTCCCCAGACAGCCCCCTGGACACCCCCCAGATATTCCCCCAACCAAACGTATTCTAATTGTGTTGATACTTTAGGAAAATGATCCATGGGTCATTTTTGACATGTACGAGTCAACCTCATCTAAATCCGAGGCACGATGTGGCCAGTAACACTCTAACTGTGTCTCTTTTGTTTAAAATGGATGGGATTTTAAGTGAAAAGAACAACTGTCATGCATAAAACTGACCAAATGAATTCATATTCCATTTCTACTGTATCACAATGATCCACTGGTCATATGTGACGTGTACGAGTCAACCCCGGCTCAATCCGAGTCGCGGTGTGGTCGGGATCACTCTAAGTGTCTCTCTTATGTTAAAAATGGACAACATTTTAAGTACGTATGGAAAATTGACCAAACAGATTCTGATTGTGTTAATAATTTAGAAAAACGATCCATGGGTCATATGTGATGTTTACGAGTCAACCTCGCCTCAATCCGAGACACGGTGTGGCCGACACCATTCGAAGTGTCTCACTTTTGTTTGAAATGGATAACATTTTAAGTGAAAAGTACAACTTACATATGGAAAACTGAACGAACGCATTCTAATTGTGTTGATACTTTAGAAAAATGATCCATGGGTCATTTGTGATGTGTACGAGTCAACCCTGTCTAAATCCGAGGTGCGGTGTGGCCGGTAGCACTCTAACTATGTCTCTTTTGTTTAAAATGGATGGGATTTTAAGTCAAAAGAACAACTGGCATGTGGAAAACTGACCAAACTCATTCGGATTCTATTGATACTGTATAAAAACAATACATGGGTCATATGCGACGTGTACGAGTCAACCCCGGTTCAATCCAAGCCACGATGTGGTCGGGACCACTCTAAGTGTCTCTCTTATGTTTAAAATGGACAACATTTTAAGTACATATGGAAAACCGACCAAACAGTTTCTGACTGTGTTGATAATTTAGCACAATGATCCATGGTTCATATGTGACATGTATGAGTCAACCCCGCCTCAATCCGAGACGCGGTGTGGCCGACACCATTCTAAGTGTCTCACTTTTGTTTGAAATGGATAACATTTTAAGTGAAAAGTACAACTGACATATGGAAAACCGACCAAACGCATTCGAATTGTGTTGATACCTTAAGAAAATGATCTATGGGTCATTTTTGATGTGTATGAGTGAACCCCATCTAAATCCGAGGTGCGGTGTGTCCGGTAGCACTCTAATTGTGTCTCTTTTGTTTAAAATGGATGGGATTTTAAGTGAAGTGAACAACTGCCATGCGGAAAACCGACCAAACGCATTCGGATTCTATTGATACTATATCAAAACAATCCATGGGTCATATGTGATGTGTATGAGTCAACCCCGACTCAATCCGAGGAGTAGTGTGGTTGGTATCACTCTAAGTGTCTCTCTTTTGTTTAAATTGGACAACATTTTAAGTACAAACGGAAAACTGACCAAACATATTCTGATTGTGTTGATACTTTATCACAAAGATCCATGGGTCATATGTGACATGTAAAAATCAACCCCGCCTCAATATGAGGCATGGTGTGGCCGACACCACTAAAAGTTTCTCTCTTTTGTTCCAAAAGGACATCATTTTAAGTGAAAACATCAACTGACATATGGAAAACCGACCAAATGCATTCGAATTGTGTTGATACTTTAGTAAAATGATCCATGGGTCATTTTTGATGTGTAAGAGTCAACCCCATCTAAATCCGAGGCATGGTGTGGCCGGTAGCACTCTAACTGTGTATCTTTTGTTTAAAATGGATGGGATTTTAAGTGAAAAGAACAACTGGCATGCGGAAGACCGACCAAAAACATTCATATTCTATTGATACTTTAGGAAAATGATCCATGGGTCATTTGAGACGTGTAAAAGTCAAAACTGTCTAAATTCGAGGCATGGTGTGGCCGGTACCACTCTAACTCTGTCTCTTTTGTTTAAAATAGACAGAATTGTAAGTGAAAATCATAACTGGCATATGGAACACCGACCAAATGCATTCAGATTCTATTGATAATTTATCACAACGATCCATGGCTCATATGTGATGTGTATGAGCCAACCCGGGCTTAATCCGAGTCGCAGTGTGGTTGAGATCACTCTAAGTGTCTCTCTTTTGTTTAAAATGGACAACATTTTAAGTACGTATGAAAAAATGACCAAACACATTTGGTTTCCATTGAAACTTTAGGAGAAATATCCATGGGTCATATGTGACATGTACGAGTCAACCTCGTCTCAATCTGAGTCGTGGTGTGGCTGACACCATTCATAGTGTCTCTCTTTTGTTTAAAATGGACATCATTTTAAGTGAAACCAAAAACTGACCAAACACATTCGAAATGTGTTTATGCTTTAGGAAAATGATCCATGGGTCATATGTGATGTGTACTTGTCAACCCCGCCTCAATCCTATTTTTGGAGTGGCCAACACCACTCGAAGTGTCTCTCTATAGTTTAAAATGGACTTCATTTTAATTAAAAACAATAACTGACATACAAAAAACTGACCAAACACATTCATATTCTGTTAAAAGTTTTGGAAAACGTTCCATGAGTCATTTGTGACATTTACAAGTCAACCCTTCCTCAATTCGAGGCTAGGTGTGGCCGACACCACTCAAAGTGTATCAAGTTTATTTGAAATAGACCACATTTTAAATGAAAACAACAGCTGACATACGGAAAACCGACTAAATGCATTCGGATTTAGTTGCAATTTTAGGACAACAATCCATGGGTCATATGTGATGTGTATGAGTCAACCCCGCCTCAATCCGAGGTGCGGTGTGCCTGGCACCACTCAAAGTGTCTCAGGTTTATTTGAAATAGACAACATTTTAAGTGAAAACAACAACTGACATATAGAAAACTAAGTAAACACATTCAGATTAAGTTGAAACTTTATGAAAACTATCCATGGGTTATATGTGACATGTATGTGTCAACCCAACATCAATCCAAGACACAAAGTAGCTGAAACCACTCGAAGTGTCTCTCTATAGTTTAAAATGGATGTCATTTTAGTTGAAAACAACAACTGACATACTGTAAACTGACCAAAAACATTTGGATTATGTTGAAACTTTAGGAAAATGATCCATGGGTCATATTTAATGTGTAAGAGTCAACCACACCCCAATCCGAGTTGTAGTGTGGCCTGGATCACTCTAAGTGTCTCTCTTTTGTTTAAAATGGACAACATTTTAAGTACATATGGAAAACTGACCAAACAGATTATAATTGTGTTGATACTTTATCACAACAATACATGCGTAATATATGACGTGCAGGAGTCAACCCCGCCTCAATCCGAGAAGTAGTGTGACTAAAACCACTCAAAGTGTCTCTCTTTAGTTTAAAATGGACTTCATTTTCAGTGAAAACAACAACTGAAATTCAGAAAACCAACCAAATGCATTCAGATTCTGTTTAAACTTTATTACAATGATCTGTGGTTCATTTTTTACATTTAAGAGTCAACCCCACCTCAATCTGAGGCACGATGTGGCTATAACCACTCAAATTATCTCTCTTTCGTTTAAAATAGACTTTATTTTAAGTGAAAATAATAAATGACATACGGAAAACTGACCAAATGCATTCGGATTCCATTGAAACATTATGAAAAAGATCCATGGGTCATATGTGACATGTAAGAGTCAATATAACCTCAATATGAGGCCTGGTGTGGCCGGGACCACTCAAAGTGTCTCAAATTTATTTTAAATGAACAACATTTTAATTGGAAACAAATAATGGAATATGAAAAACCAACCAAACACATTCATAATGTGTTGAAAGTTTAGAGAAATGATCAATGGGTCATATGTGACGTGTAAGAGTCAACCCTGTCTTAATTTGAGGCATGGTGTGACCGAAACCACTCAAAGTGTCTCATTTTTTTTTGAAATAAACAACATTTTTAGTGAAAACAAAAACCGACATACAGAAAACTGACCAAACACATTCCGAATGTGTTTATGATTTAGGAAAACGATACATGGGTCATATGTGATGTGTACAAGTCAACCCCACCTCAATCTGAGGTCCGGTGTGGCTGGAACCACTCAAAGTGTCTCACGTTTATTTGAAATGGACATCATTTTAATTGAAAACAACTACTGGCATACGAAAAACTAACCAAATGCATTCTGAATTTGTTGAAAATTTAGCACAATGATAAATGAGTCATATGTGACGTGTAAGAGTTAACCCCACCTTAATACGAGGCATGGTGTGGCCGGAACCACTCAAAGTGTCTCATTTTTTTTGAAATGAACAACATTTTAAGTGAAAACAATAACTAACATACGGAAAACTGACCAAATGCTTCCAGAATATGTTGATACTTTAGGAAATGATCCATGGGTCATATGTAACGTGTACGAGTCAACCCCTTCCTCAATTTGAGGCATGGTGTGGTTGGTATCACTCCAAGTGTATGTATTTTGTTTAAAATGGACATCATTTTTAGTAAAAACAACTGGTATATGAAAAATCGAACAAATGTATTCGGATTCTATTGATAATTATTCAGTTTTTTATGTATTTTATTGATAATTGATAATAAAATTATGTATTTATTCAATTATTAATTTAATTCCAGATTCCACATATAATTTTCGTCTGAATTTTAAATTGAATTCTAAATCAATTATGCATGTTTATAATTACGTTATGAATTATGATTTAATTTTGGATGTGTATAGTTAAAGAATGAATTATATGTTAAATGTGTATTAATTTGTTCTCTATATGTATGTATTAGTTTGTTATTGCAGTTATAGTAATTAGAAAAGAGAAGAAGGGAGGCTACTGTGAAAAAATGGAGCCTACTGTGCAAAAATGGAGGCTGCTGTGCAAATTGCAGGCTACTGTGCAATTTGCACAGCATAGCCTATGCCAGAGGTTTAAAACTGTTGGAATAGGCTTGTAATAACCCTTTCCCAACAGTTTCTAAACCGTTGGTAAATGTTTCTAGGGATTTTTTTTCCAACGGTTCAATGAGAACTGTTGGCAAAAACCTTTCCCAGTAGTTCTAAAACCACTGGGAAAGAGTTGATTTGTTTAGTTTTACCAATGGTTTGGTGTAAACCATTAGTAAAACTTATTCCAATGGTTTAACCAAACCGTTGTAATAGGTTAATTTTCCTAACCTATACCAACGGTTCTTTGTAAACTATTGGGATAATTTTTCCCAATGGCTTACTTCCCCACGGTTTGCAGAACCATTGGTATAACATATAATAACGGTTCTGTAGGCTTTCCCAACGGTTCTGAACCATTAGGAAAGACCCAATTTCTAGTAGTGCTAGGGTTTTAAGTGATTTTAGGTTTTTATTTTATTCCTTGGGGGTTTTAGGGGTTTTTATATTTTTAGGTATTTTGAGGTATTTTAGGATTTTATGGGTTTTTAGGGTTTTAGGGACTTTTAGAAGTTTTAGTGTATTTTAAGGTTTTTAGAGTTTTTATGGGGTTTTCATGTTTTTAGGGTTTTTATGAGTTTTTTAGATTTTATAATGGGTTTCATAAATTTTAATGTTTTTAGGGGTTTAAAGGGGTTTATTGAGTTTTTAGTCGATTTTTAGGGGTATTTATGGTTTTAATTGGTTTTATTGTTTTTAGTGTTTTTAGGGTTTTAAATGGTTTTAATTGTTTATAGGATTTTATTTACATTTTTAGGTATTTTGAATTATTTTTTATGGGTTTATGGTTTCAATAGTTCTTAGTGATTTTTTTTGATTTTTAGGGTTTATTTAGGGTTTTGGGATTTTTATATTTTTTTTGGTTTTTGGTTTTTTTGTTTTTAGTGTTTTAAGGTTTAATTGAGATTTTTATCATTTTTAGGGATTTACAAGGTTTTTATAATTTTTACTTGCTTTAGGGTTTTTTTTGAGTTTTGGATTTTATATGGTTTTTAAGGGGTTTTTTGGTTGTTAGGGTTTATTGGGGATTTATGATTTTTTTCGTTTTTAGGATTGTATAGGTTTTATGTATTTTTTGGTTTCTATGTTTTTCTTAATATTTATAGGTTTTATTTGGATGTTTTAAATTTATAGTGTTTTAGGGAATTTTTAGGATTTTTATGGTTTTCTGGATTATTAGGGTTTTTAAGGAATTTGAGGGGTTTAAGGGTTTTTTTGGGTTTTCTTTTATTTTTAATGTTTTTCCAGTTTTTATGGTAGATTATAGTTTTTAATATTTTTTAGGGTTTAATTTTTTTGAGTATTTTTATTGGTTTTACAGTTTTATGGGTTTAGGGCTTTTAATGTTTTTTGGTGGGTTTTTTTAGGGATTTTAGGATTTTTTTTGTTTTTTAGGTTTTTTTGATATTTTAAGTGTTTTTTTTGTTTTTGAGGTTTTTAATATGGAATTATAGGGTTTTTAGAGTCTTTTAATGTCTTAGGTACTTTTAGGGACTTTTATTATTTTTATAGGTTTTTAGGATTTTTATGCAATTTAATGGTTTTTTAGTTTTTATGGTTTTTATGGGTTTTTTATGTTTTTAGTGTTTTAAGGTTATTATATTTTTTAACTTATTTCAGGGTTTAAGTGGATTTTAGAGTTTTTAGGGGGTTTTAGGGGTTTATAGTTATTTAGAGAGTTTTCTGGTTTTTTGGGGTTCTATGGTTTTGAGGGTTTGGGGAGGTTAGTGTTTTAGTGTTTTTTAGCATTTAGGGGTTTAAAGTGTTTTTTGGATTTTAAGTTTTTTATATGATTTTAAATTTTTTATAGAGGTTTTTAAATCTATATATTTTTTATGGTTTTTAGGATTTTTACTTTTTTTAGTGATTTTTAAGGGGGTTTTGGGTTTTATGGTTTTATAGTTTTTTTTTCAGTTTTTAAGGATTTTTTATTTTTTAGGGTTTTATGAAATTTGTAGAGTTTTTAACCATTTTTAGAGGTTTAATGTTTATATATATATTTTAGTGGGTTTATAGATTTTATAGGGTTTTTTGAGTTTTTTAATGTTTTTAGGGTTTTTAGGTTTTTTTGAGGGTTTTTTTTGGGTTTTAGGGGTTTTAGTTTCTTATTTATGTTTTTAGGGGTCTTAAGTTTTTTAGGATTTTAAGTATTTTTTAGGGTTTTCATGGTTTTTTGGGTATTTACATTTTTAGGTATTTTAGGCCTTTTATTATTTTTATAGTTTTTATGTTTTTAAGTTATTTATAGGGTTTTAAGTTTTTTTGGGGTTTTAGGTTTTTTGATTTTTTTAGGGATTTTAGGATTTTTATAGTTTTTAATTTTTTTAGAGTTTTAAAAGGTTTTTATAGTTTTTAGTGGTTATTTAGGGGTTTTATGGGATTTTTGGGGTTTTTATTATTTCTAGGGTTTATTTTTATTTTTAGGGTTTTTATAGTTTTTAGGTTTTCAATGGGTTTTAAATAAATTGAGGTTTTTAAGGATTTATTGGAGTTTTTAGGGTTTTAGGGTATTTTATGGTTTTGGGATTTTTAGTGAATTTTTAGGATTTTTATGGGTATTTTTATTTTTAGATATTTTTTGGGGTTTTTCGGGGTTTTAATATTTTTAGGTTTTTCAGTTTTTTTCATGTTTTAGGGACTCTTTTTAGTTTTTTAGATTTTACTATTTTTCTTGAGTTTTTTAAAATTTTACATGGTTTAAATGGTTTTAGTGTTTTTAATTCTCTTAGGGTTTTAATGGGTTTTTATGATTTTTAGGGTTTGGGGGTCTCTATGGGTTATATGGATTTTATAGATTTTAGCATTTTAAGGTCTTTTGGGGGGGGGGGGTTATGTTTTTTTAGGTTTTAAGTTATTATAATGATCTTTCAGTGTTTTTAGGGTTTTTTCATTTTTAGGGACTCTTATGGATTTTTTAGGAATTTTATGGGTTTTTAGGGTTTTTAGAGATTTTGACGGTTTTAGGGTTTTAGGTTTTTTAGGGGTTTTTGGTTTTTAGGGTTATTTTATTTTTTATGGGTTTTATGGTTTTTAGTGTTTATTATCATGTTTGGTGTTTTCAATGGAGTTTATAGGTTTTTTGGGGGAGGGGTTATAATTTTTATGGGGTTCTAAGGGATTTTAAGGGTTTTAGGTATTTTATGAATTTTAGGCTTTTTAGGTTTTAAGGGTTTTAGGCAGAAAAGTTGTGGGATCAGACAAAGATGACCCCATTATTTATTAAAGAAACGAAATGTAAAGTACACGGCATTAAAAAGGAGGCTTTCATATCCTTGTGTGGGTCTTCCCCTTCATGTTTGAGTCAACTGAAGATAAACAGAAGTATGGGGTCCTGAAAGACCATACCGAGGTCCCTTCGTCAATCGATCTCTTAGAAAGAGCATTTGCAACCGAGTTTTCCTACCTATAGGCATATGAAATGCCCAGGATTAGAGCCCTGGAAACATCGAGGCACTTGATCCAGTGTTGGAGAAGTCTCCATGGTACAAGTTGTGACTGCTTCCTGAAGGCCTCCACCGCCAATGATGAATCAGATTCAATCCTAAGCTTATTCCATCTAAAATGGGATGCATATCGAATCGCCTTTATGATGGCCCAATGTTCTGCCTCATATGCAGTACCGTTGCCAAGGATGTGGTAGAATCATCCCTTGAAAAAGCCTCGAGAGGTTGAAAAAACCCTGCCACACCCTGTGGGACCTGGAAAACCCATGGCAGCGCCATCAACATTAACCTTGATAAAGCCCACTATCGGAGGGATCCACTTAATAAATTTCAGCATCCTCAGTTTTCTACATCTTCTCAGAACTCCAATTCTGCGCAGGACCAGGTAGTATTCATATCATTATTCATCTCTCCATTCTGGATACCTGCTGCCGCATGGATAGCACGATGAATGCTCACCACTCCTTCATGAAAAGAACCTGTTTTATTCCGATGTGCCACTGCATTTTTGGCAGACCAAACATAGGAGAGCAGCACCGCCGCAGCTGCTAGGAGAAGATTGTGAAGCTGTGATCTTAGGCCTACCTCAACTACAACACTAAGAAGATTCACCAGCTCCTGTTGCCTACTCAAATTAAGATGAATTCCAAATACATCCTAAATATATAGCCATAACTCAGAAGCCATCCTACAGTGTATGAAAAGATGGTTACTAGTTTCCTCCACCTGCAAGCAAATGTTACATCCTGAAACAATCTTCCATCCAGCCATTTGCAGCGCCCCATGTAGGGGCAGTCTCCATTTCCATATTTTCCATAAGAAAATTTGCCTTGATGGAGGGATAAATGGCTTTCTAAATTTGGAAAGCCACGCTGAAACAAATGGGGTTTGTTCACATTTGTGATGATATAACCCTTTTGTGTCAAGAATCCCGCACCGATCAGGTCTCCATACTAAAGAATCAGCATTGAGAAATTTATACCTCTTTATCTCCATGGCTATCATGCTCAGAAGAATTCCAGCCATGTTGTCAAAATTCTACAAAAAATCAGAAATTGTCATTTTTAGCATGTTATCTGGCGGCTGAAATATACTATTTAGCAGAGTGTCTAGCAAAGTACTAGTCCAGCAGTTCAGGTTGGATTGCTTCGAGACAATCCACCTTGAATTTGAGATAATATCATTGTATTCTATCTTGATGGAGGACCAAACTGAAGAGATAGAGAGTAACCTGTGGATTCATTCATCAGCCTGCAAACGAACCGATCATTGAGGAAATCCAAACCCTCATACTTAGAATTGATCAGATTTCAGACAAAGTAACCCAGGAGTGACTCATTGAACTTTCTCAAGTCCTTGATACCAAGACCTCCCATGTCAATTGGCTCAATGCACGTTTTCCAAGCCACTGTGACCAACCTTCTTTTCATTTATGCATCTCGTCCCCATAAAGTTTCTTATTTTCTCTTTCATTTTCTTAAGAAAGATGACCGGACACCTGTAAACTGAGAAGGCATGCACCAGCATGGGAATTAATACCAAATTGATCAGACAAACCCTTCCTTCTTGTGATATAGATTTCCCCTTCCGCCTGGAGAGTTGGTTGATGGCTCTTGCTGAAATCGATTCAATGTGAGGGCACCTAGGATTAACCTAAAAGAGAGGAACCCCAAGGTATGTAAATCGCAGAGTATTCCTATTTACACCAATAAGACGGGCATATCGTATCTGCCTAGAATCAGATACGATATGGGTTTTTGGGATTTAAGGTATTTGATGAGAAAGTTGGGATTTTGGTTAGTAGTGAAAGTAATAAAACATTATCGCAGGATAATTTCTTGAATGCCTCATATTTAGGGATTATATAGATGGTGCAACATATGTTGGTGGGACACGATGGTGGTTGGTGACGACAGAAGAGATAACATGGGTGAGCGGTGACGATAATGCTACAGAGGGTGAGGCAGCAGATGCAGGTGATAGTGGTGGTCAAATATGGTAATCCTGCATGGTCAAATCGCTGTCACATGATGAAGATATGGTTACAAAAGGACCCAATCTATGGAGATGGGAAGCAGGAGCGGGAAAATCGTAGAGGTTGGTGATAATTACACCATATATTCCTAGATAGGAAGAAGGAGAAGGGTAAAAAAAGGATAAAAAAGATTTCGGGTCTTGGGACTCATGTCCGTTCAATTGGGATGCATGCCAAGCTTTAATTGGCATTAATTCCAACCAGGTGTAGGGGCCATGTAATGGTTTCCCTCTACCCAATAAAAGTGGATCTTCTGTGATTTTTTAATAATAACAGAGCAGATTACCTCATATATTTTAAAAAATATATTATGTAACAATTACAATAAGGGTATTTTCATTTTTTTTGGGTTTTTTGGTGTTTTGGGTTATAAAAATTTTAGGTTTTTAAATGGTATTTAAAATTTTTAGGGGTTTTTAGGGGTTTTATGGGTTTTATAGGTTTTTATGGTTTTTATGGTTTTTAGGGTGTTTAGGGTGTTTATGTTTTTAGGGATTTTAGAGTTTTTTAGGTTTTAGAGGTTTTAATTTTTTTTGGGATTTTAAGGTTTTACTTCTGTATTTTAGGTTTTTTACATTTTAGGGAATTTTAGGGCTTTTAAAATAAGTTTGTAATTTAGGGTTTTTACAAAATTTGAGTGGTTTTATGTTTTTAGGATTTTTATGGGTTTTATGGATTTCTTTTGTATTTAGGGGTTTTTTTTTATTTTTTAGTGTTTTAATTTTTTATAGTGTTTTAATGTTTTAGGGACTTAAAGAGTTTAAGTACTTTTTAGTGATTTTTAGGGTCTTCATGTGGTTTTATATATTTTTAGTTGTTCTTTTGTTTTTTGGATTTTTAGTGTTTTTTAGATTTTTATGTTTTTTTATTTTTATAATTTTTTAGGTTTTTTCAGTTTTCTTAGGGTTTCTTACGTTGTAGGGATTCTTAGGTCTTTTAATAGTTTTATATTTTTAAGTGTTTTTTGGAATTTTGTGGGTTTTTGAGGGTTTTAAGGGTTTTAAGGGTTTTTATGGTTTTTAGGTCTCTTTTGAGTTTTCAGGGAATAAAGGTATTTTATAATATTTATCATTTTTGGGGTTTAAAAAGGATTTTTATAGTTTTTTTAGGTATTTATGATTTTTATGGGGGTTTTCTATTTTTATGAGTTTTTTCAATTTTAGGGTTTTTAGTTTTTTTGGAGGGGGGATTATTTTTTAGGGGTTTTAAGTGTGTTTATGTTTTTAATGCTTTTTAAAAGTTTTTTTTTTATGTTTTATAGGTTTTCTGAGTTTTAGTGATTGTAAGGATTTTATAGGATTTTTATAGTTTTTAGGTTTTTTGGGGTTTTGGGGGTTTTAGGGGATTTCAATGTTTTTTTTTGGGTTTTTGTGGTTTTTTGTATTTTAAGGGGTTTTTCAAGTTTATAGGTGTTTTATGGGTATTTAGAGTTTTCTAATGTTTAAAGTGGTTTAAAGGGTTTAAATATTTTTTAGTTTTTTGGTTTTTATGTGTTTTTTTAGTTTTTAAGATTGTTAGGGGAATTTTGTTTAGGGTTTTTAGGGTTTTCATCATTTTTAGGTTTTTGATGGGTTTGAAGTGTTTTTACTCAATTAATTTTTTTTTAAAAATTTTAGGGTTTTCAGGGTTTTTTGTTTTTTGGATTTTATGATTTTTCTGGAATTTTATGATTTTAGGGTTTTAGGTATATTGGGGGGTTTAAGGGTTTTTAGGGTATTTAGGGTTATTATGGGTTTTTGGGCTTTTTTGGGATTTTATTTCATTTTAAAGGATTTTAACAGTTTTAATATATTTTAATTTTTAGGGGTTAATTTCTTTTTGGGTTTTTATGGGTTTTATGGGGTTTTTGGGTTTTCTATGGTTTTCTAGGGGCTTTTGCGTATTTTATTTTTTTAGGGGTTTAATGTATTTTTATGTTTTTATGGATTTCTTATGGGTATTTAGGGTTTTTAGGGATTTTTCAATTTTTAGGGATTTTTAGGGAATATAAGGGTTTTTAGGGAAAGGAAGGCTCAAGTCCAGGCTATTCCGGGCACCCCCCAAAATTTATTAATAGAAAAGACACAAAGACACTGCAGACAAGGGAGGGGTGGGATCCACTGATCCACTGATCTACAACCAAAATCCCTTACGACCTCACCCTGAAGGCAATAGAAAGAAAGGGAAAAAAATAAAAGCAAGAAAACACAAGTCAAAAAGTCCAAAAGGGAGATCACACAAGGGGAGGATCAATCAACATCACCACCAAAATCCTCCAGCTCCGCACCTCAAAACCACATGCCCACACCAAAGCCGTCGCTCACATCAGAAAAACTGAAATCTGAATCAGCACCCATGTCCGTTGAGTCCCATCCGGACTCAAAATCCTCTTGCATGCCAAGCCTGGATAGCAGCGTCATCCTATCCTTCTCTTGCTCTACGGAAATTGAATACCGCTCTCGTTTATTCACCCTTAGATTAAGTCTGACAGCTCGTGAAAAGTCCCTAGTTGCCATGGGACGTGGGACGGCAGAGTAATCCCTCCTCCGTCTTTGTCTCGGAGGGGCGGAAGTGGATCCAGCTTCAGCACCCACCTTCACAAAAGTGACACCATCACTAGCATCCGATGTTGCCTTCCCTTTATTACATTCTTCCCCATGAGTTTCAGCACCTCCTCTGGTTTTTTTCTCCTTTGACCTGACCATAACAGCGTTTATCTGGTGATCAGCCTCAGTAATCCTCTGTCCAAGCCTCTCAGCTTCACCCTTAAGCGGGAACCTTTCCTGTTCCACCCACACCATCTCATGCAGCTGCATACAAAAATATTCAGCAGAGGGGACACCATGAAGAACCATATCCCTCTGCAGGTCCATGGACGGACCACCAACATTGCCGGCATTTACCGGAAGAGGGATAAAGAACTGTCCACTAGGAGGATCCTCAGTACCGCTTGTGCTGGCAGATGGAGAAGATAGCCCAGGCCCCATGTCAGGTCTCCCCATGCCTAGACAACCGGACAGAACCAGAGGGGAATCACGCCAGTTCATGTGTTGCACCCTGTGGATCCAGGTCTCTTCATTCGCCATAGAACTTTCCTCAGTCGAAGATAAGCTCAACTCATCCCTAATCCTTTGGCCCCGATCAACCACTGCCTCCTTCATGAGATCTTCTACCAGCACATCCACTGCAGCAGGCACAGCCGAGGCTCCAACCTGGAAGTTGTTTGGAGCAAGCACATCGCCCTCAATTTCTGGAGAGGATCAATCAATGTTCTCATTAACATTCAAGCTAGATATAATATCTCGTTCCAGATCCAGAGCACAAGGATCATCCACATTTTCTTTCCAGACACCCATCACAACATCCTTCCCTAAATATGTCTGCCTCCTAGGGGAGTCACCACACCCGTTAACACCTTCAGCGGAAACCCGATCATCCCTATCAGCCAGTAGCACTTCCTCCATATTAGTATTTCCCGAAACACCAGCACCTCCATCTAGACTCACAATGAAACCACCCGAATCCATCAGGGCCACCTCTAAATCACTTCCAGCTAGCAAAGAAGACGAGTAGGGAACATCAGCAACCAGATGTTGGGAGGAAACCACCCCCTTTGTCCCCTTCACCTCCACCAGAGGGAGGGTAATCACACCAGATTTTATGGAGTTGTTTTTAAAATTTTAGGGTTTTTTATGGATTTTTATGATTTTTATAGTTTTTAGTACTTTTTGGGTTTTTTAGAGGCTATATGGTTATTTGGGTTTTATGGTTTTTATGATTTTTCAGCTTCTAAGGGGGTTTTAGTTTATTGGGATTTTAAAGTTTTTTAAAGTATTTTATCATTTTGAAGTTTTCTGTAGGAGTTTTAGAGTTTTTTGTGTCTTTAATGAATTATTTTTTAGGGTTGTTTATATTTTTTATGGTTTTTAATGGTTTTTTATTGTTTTTTTTGAGTTTTTTTGGGTTTTTATTTCGAGTTTTTAGGGTTTTTTGACATTTGTAATGTTTTTAGGGGATTTATGTGTTTTTATTTTTTTATGGTTTTATTTGGGGTTTTCTGGGATTTATGGTTTGTTTAGAATTATGTATTTTTATGTTTTCTAACAATTTTCTATGGTTTTTATGGATTTGGAAGGATTTTATGGTTTTCATAGTTTTTATGGATTTTAGGGATTTTTTTAGATTTTAGGGTTTTAATGTTTTTAGATTTTTTAAATGTTTTTAATAATTTATAGGGTTTTATAGTTTTTAGTGGGTTTTAGTGTTTTTATTTGTTTTTAGTGTTTTTAATGTATTTTGGGTTTTTATGGTTTTTATGGATTTTTATAGTTTTTAGTATTTTTTATATTTTTTTGCGTTTTAAATGTTTTGGGGTTTTTAATATTTTTTATATAGGTTTTTAGGGTTTTTTATTTTATAGGGATTTTTATAGATTTTTATATATGTTTAAGGATTTTTAGGACTTTTTGGGATTTTGATTGTTTTATGGGTTTTTAGGGGTTTTATGATTTTTAGTTTTTAGTGTTTTTTCTTTAGTTTTTTATGTTTTTTAGATTTATTTAACAGTATTTGGTGTATAGAGGGTTTTTACCGTTTTAGTGGTTTATTGGGTTTTTATGGGTATAAAGGGTTTTCAATATTTTTAGGGGATTATAGGGTTTTTAGGGTCTTTAGGGGTTTTATAATTTTGTTTGATTTTTGTGGATTTAATTGTTTTTAGGTATTTATGGTTTTCATAGGGTTTTAAGGGGTTTTTAAAATTTTAGGTAATTTTTAGAATTTTTTGGTTTTTATGTGTTTTAGGAATTTTTTGGGGTTTTAGGGCTTTTTAGCATTTTTTAAATTTTTTTGGTACTTGTTGGTTTCAGGGGTTTTTTGAGTTTTTTAGGGTTTTAATGGTTTTTTAGAGTTTTTTAATTTTTTTTATGAGTTTAATATGGTTTTATTGGGATTTTATTGGGTTTTATGGGGTTTTTAAGGTTTTGTGGGTTTTACGAGATTTTATGGTTTTAGGGTTCTTAAGGTTTTTTGGTTCTTTTAGGATTTTATAATTTTTAGGTTTTTATGGGTTCTAAGAATTTTTAGGTTTTAAATTTTTTCTTAGGGTTTTCAAGGTTTTTTTAGTTTTTGGGGGGGGTTTTAGGGTCTTTTTATAATTTTTATAGTTTTTATTAATTTTGAGGGTTTTATGGTTTTTAGGGTTTTATGGTTTTACTAAATTTCTATATTTTATTTATTCTTTAGGGTTTTGAGGTTTTTTTTTGATTTTTTAACATTTTAAAGTGGTTTAAAGGGATTTAATATTTTAAGTGTGTTTTATGGGGTTTTAGAATTTTTAATGGTTTTAGTGGTTTTTATAGTTTTTAGGTTTTTTATGTTCTTTTGAGGGTTTTATAGTATTTAGCATTTTTTCGGTTTTTGTGGTATTAAGTTTTTTTTGGGTTTTTAGGGTTTTTAGGGTTTTTATGGGTTTTAATTTTATTCATGTTTTGGGGAATTTTAGGTATTTTTTTGGAATTTTAGGGTTTTTTTTGGGATTTTTGGGATTTTGAGAAATTTTTGGGGTTTAGGTTTTTATGGTTTTAAATTTTGTTTTTACATTTTTTAGGGTCTTATGGGTTTTTAGGTTTTATTATTGGTTTTTAGGGTTTATTAATTATTTTAAGGCGTTTTATAGTTTTTAGTGTTTTTAGATGTTTTTATAGTTTTTTGTTTTTATGGTTTTTTATTATATTTACATTTTTAAGGTTTTCTTATGGTTTTTAATTTTTTATGATGTTTATGTTTTTAGGGAATTTTAGGGATTTTTTAGGATTTTTATTAGATTTTAGGGTACTTAAGGATTTTTAGGGATTGGAATTTTTATGGCTCTTGGGATTTTATAGTTTTTTGAGTTTTTTTGGTTTTTTGCTTTTTATTATTTATTATTATTTTTACAGTTTAAAGGGTTTTTATATTTTTTAGTGTTTTCAAGGGTTTATAGTGGTTTATGGATTTTGGGGGTTTTTATGGTTTTATGGGTTTTATGAAATTTAGGAGTTTCATGGTATTTAGGGTTTTTATGGTTTTTATCATTTTATTAGTTTTTAGGGATTTTATGTAATTATAGATTTTTAGGATCTTCTAAGGGGTTGTCATGGTTTTTAGGATTTTTTATGTTTTTTGGTATTGTTAGCAATTTATTTAGGATTTTTATGGTTTTAGGGTCTTTATGGATTTGGAGGGATTTTAGGGTCTGTATCATTTTTTATGTTGTTAGGGGTTTTAATTTTTTTAAGCATTTCTTAGGGTTTTTTATAGTTTTTAGTGTTTTTTATAATTTAGGGATTTCTACGGATTTTTATAATTTTATGGTTATTATGGTATTTAAAGATTTCAGGGTTTTTAGGGTTTAATGGGTTTTTTGTTTTCAGGGTTTTCTTGATTTTTTAGGGGTTTAAAGGGTTTTTAGTGGTTTTTAACATTTTATGGATTTAAAGGTTTTTTAGAGTTTTTACTGGGTTTTAAGATTTTTATAGGGTTTTGGATATTTTTTAGTTTATGAGGGGATTTTATGGTTTTTTTGGGTTTTAGGTTTTTAGGTTTTTTAGCGTTTTTGGCATTTTTGAGGTATTTTAAATGTTTTTAGATTTTTAAGGATTTCTTTGGGGGTTTTAGGGTTTTTTATGTTGTAGGGATTTTTAGTGTATTTTAGTATTTTTATGTTTGTTTTCTAGTTTTTATGGATTTTGAGGCTTTTAGGGATTTTAGTAGTTTTAGGGTTTATATCGTTTTTTATATTTTTAGGGGTTTTAATTGTTTTTAGGTTTTAATGGTTTTCGTAGGGTTTTATGGTGTCTTACATTTTTATGGATTTTTAGGGATTTTATAGTACTTTTATCATTTTTAGAATTGGTATTGATTTTGAAGGTTTTAGGGTTTTTAAGGGTTTTGGGGATTTTTTGGGGGTTACAGGGTTTTTATAGTTTTTAGGATATTTAATGTTTTTATTTTTTTAATTTTTTAGGGGTTTGAAGGGTTTGTAGAGTTTTTAGCGATTTTTATAGTTTTTATTGGTTCCTAATTTTAATGGAGCTTTAGGGTTTTTAAGGTTTTAGGGGATCTTATAGTTTTTAGTGTTTCATGTTTTTTTGGGGAATTTTAAGGATTTTAGGGTTTTTAACTATTTCTAGATTTTTAAGGATTTCTTAGGGTTTTTCAGAACTTTTAGGGGTTTTTACATTTAATGGATTTTTATGGATTTTAAAATAATTTTATTGTTTTTAGTGATTTTGAGGGGTTATGTGGTATTTAGTGTTTTTTTTGTTTTTTTGGGTTTTATGGTGTCCATTGTTTTTAATGGGTTTTGGGATTTAAAGTGTTTTCATATTTTTAGTGGTTTTTTGGTTTTTATGGGTTTTTAGGTTTTTTAATGTTTTAAGGATTTCTATGGTTTTATGTTTTTTAAGGGTTTTACTGTTTTATGTTTTTTATCAATTTTTAGGTGTTTCATTGGTTTTATGTGTATTTAGGATTTTAATGTTTTCTTAGGGGTTTTCAAGGGTTTTTTTGTTTTTAATGTATTTTGGTTATAGATTTTTTAATATTTTTACGGTATTTTATTATTTTACTGATTTTTATTATTTTAGGGGTTTTATGGTTTTTAGGGATTTTTTGGTTTTTAGGGATTTTATGAGTTTTTAGAGGATTTAGGTTTATTTAGATTTTTTAACATGTTTATGGATTTAAATGGTTTATAGGGGTTTTAGTTATTTTATGGTTTTTATGAGTTTTGGGGTTTTTATGGTTTTTAGTGGTTTCTATGTTTTTAGGGATTTTATGGGTTTTTAGAGTTTTTGATGGGTTTTAGAAATTTTTATGATTTTAGGGGTTTTAAGTGTTTCTAGTTTTTTATGTTTTTCTTTGAGTTTTTAAAGGTTTTATGGTTTCTTACATTTTTTTGCTATTTGTATTAATTTTTTAGGATTTTTATTCTTTTTTGTGTTTGATAGATTTTGAGGGGTTTAGGGTTTTATGGTTTTATTTTTCTTTTTAGTTTTAGAGATTTTTTTATGTTTTTTTGGTTCTTTATGGATTTTTGTATTTTTTAAACTTTATAGGGGTATTTATTTTTTTTATATTTTTTAGTGGTTTTCATGGTTTAATCATTTTTAGGTTTTTTATCGGCATTAGGGGTTTTTATGGATTGTAGGTTTTCAGGGTTTTTTATTATTTTGGTTTTTTCGGGTTTTAAATTTTTTAGGTATTTAATGTTTTTAGGGTTTTTCATGGATATTTGGATTTTTTACAAATTTTGGTATATTTAGTTTTCTTATGTTTTTTTTATATTTTTTAGGGTTTCTAGTGACTTTGGGTGGTTTTGGTTTTTTAGTGTTTTTTGAGTTTTTATTTGTTTTAATGGGTTTTAGAGTTTTTTTACATTTTAAGGGGTTTAATGTTTTTTTATATTTTTAGTGGGTTTAGGGTTTTAGGTGTTTACAGGTTTTTATTGACTTTAGGGTTTTAGTGTTTTTATGGTTTTTAGAAATTTTTAGTTTTTATGGGGTATTATGTTTTTTTTGTTTTTATTATTTTCATTGGGGTTTTCAGGGGGGGAGGGGGGGTTTAGGTTTTTTATATTTTTAAGATTTTTAGGGATTTTTAGGAATTTTATGCTTTTTGATTATTTTAGGGATTTTAAGGGTATTTTGTGTTTTTAAGGTTTTTAGAATTTATTTGGATTTTTTGGGTTTTTTGGATTATTTATGTTTTTAGGTGGTCTAATTTTATTTAGAGTTATTTATAGGTTTTTGGGTTTTAAATGGATTTTAGTGTTTTTAGTGGTTTTATGGCATTAAAATATTTTAGGAGTTTAATTTTTCTTAGGATTTTTATGATTTATTTATTAATTTTTATTTTTTTTGTATTTTTTTTGGTTTTTAGGGGTTTTGAGATTTTTTTGGTTTTAAGGATTTTAGAGGTTTTTAGGGGTTTTAGGTATATTTATGTTTTTAGGTATTTTCAGGGATTTTTTTATATTTATGGGTTTTTTTAATTTTAGGCATATTGTTGGGTTTTGAGATTTTAAGGGTCTTTACGGTTTTTTTGCGTTTTGGTTATTTCTATTTTTTAGGGTATTTAAGTTTTTTAGAGTTTTTTAAGGTTTTTATGGTTTTAAAAGTTTGTTATAATTTTAGTGTTTTTAGGGTTTTCATGGGTTTTTTTGGCTTTAAGGAGTTTAAGTGTTTTTATTGTTTTTATGGTGTTTTAGGTATTTTTTGTGTTTTTATGGTTTTAGGAGTTTTATGTGTTTTTAAGTTGATATGTTTTCTTATTGGTTTTTAGGATATTTTATGTTTTTATTAATAATTTGTGAGTTTTTAGATTTTTTATGGGTCTTTATCATTTTTAGGGATATTTAGGCATTTTAGGATTTTTAGGGTATTTTGCATATTTAGGGTTTTTAGCATTTTTTGGATTTTGGCGTTCTAAATGTTTTTTTGAATTTTGAGGTTTTCTTGGGTGTTTTTCACAGTTTTTCATGTTTTCAGTAATTTTTAAGGAATTTTAAAAATTTTAATGTTTTTATGATTTTAGGGATTTTGAGGGGTTTTTATGGTTTTAGGGTATTTTGGTTTTTTAGTTTTTTTTGTGTTTTTAAGGGTTAAGTGTTTTTAGTGTTTTTTTAAAAATTTAGGTGCTTAAATGGTTTTTAGTGTTTTTAGATCGTTTTTAGGTTTTTAATATGTTTTAGGGTTTTCTATGTTCTTTAGTGGTTTAGGGTTTTTTGGGTTTTCAGAATTTTTTATTTTTTATTGGTTTTAGGTATTTTTTTGGTTATTATGTTTTTCATAGGGGTTTTAGGGTTTTTTGGGTTTTATGTTTTTAAGGAGTTTTAGGTTTTTTAATTTTTTTTATTTTTTCAGGTTTTTAGAAATTTTAGGGGCTATTAGGGGTTTCTTATCCATTTTTCATTTTTTTTGGGCTTTAAGTGTTTTTATGTTTTTAAGGTTTCTTAGGGTTTTTTGTGTTTTTAGTATTTTTTAAGTTTTTATGGATTTTTTAGTTTTTTATGGGTTTTTATAATTTTAGTGATTTTATGGGTTTTTAGTCTTATAGGCTATTTCGGGTAATTTTTTTTTGTGTTTTTAGGATTTTTTTAGTTTTTTGGGTTTTTTATGTTTTGTAGTGTTTTTTAAAAAAATTTAAGGGTTTAAATTAATTTAACAGGATTTAGTGCATTTTATTATTCTTATGGGTTTTTTGAATTTTTAAGGGTTTTTGTGTTTTTATGGGTTTTGGGTTTTTATGGATTTTTTAATATTTTTATCATTTTATATTTTTTGGGGGTTTTAAATTTTTACATTTTTAATATTTTATTAGGGTTTTTATGTGTTTTTGGGTTTCTAATATTTTTATATATTTTATATATTTATGAATATTTTTATGTTTTTTATGGTTTTAATGAATTTTGAGGGGTGTTAGCGTTTTTGTGGTGTACGATTTTTTTTTGATTTGTATCATTTTTATGGGTTTAAAGTGCTTTTTGGACACTATGGTTTTTTTAGAATTTTTCATGGTTTCAAGGATTTTACATTTTATGGTATTTTTACGGGTTTTAGGATTTTTTAGGGTTTTTTTTGGGTTTTTGGGGGTTTAGAGGGAATTTAGGGGATTTTATGGTTTATAGGGATTTTAGAGGTTTTTTATGGTTTATATGGGTTATTAGGGTTTTTATGGTTTTATGAATCTTTTGGGGGTTTTGGGTTTTTTATTGTTTTATTGTTTTTTAGGTTTTTAAGTGTTTTTAGGTTTTTGTGAATTTCTTAGGGGTTTTCAAGGTGTTAAATGGGTTTTCAATTTTTTATGGATTTAAGGACTTATTAGGATTTTTTTGGTTTTTTAAGGTTTTTAGGGATTTCAATGGTTTTAAGGTTTTTAGGGTTTCTACGTTTATTTTATTTTTTGGGTTGTCTTAGTTTCTTAAGTTTTTTATGTTTTCCCATAGTTTTTTAATGTTTTTAGGGGTTTAATGGGTATTATATTTTATAGTGTTTTTAATATTTTATGGGTTTTAAAGGTATTTATGGTTTTTTTGGTCTTTAGGGTTTTTAGGGTTTTTAGTTTTTAGAAGTTTTTTGTGTTTCTAGGTTTTTAATGCTTTATTTCAGTTTTTAGGGATTTCTGGGATTTTTTATGCTTTTATATATTTTAGTTCTTTTTTAGTATTTTTATGGTTTTCATGTTTTAAGATAGTTTTTGGGTTTAATTGTGTTTTTATGGTTTCTTTGGGGTTTTTTGAGTTTTTTAAGTGTTTTAAGGGTTTTAGAATTTTATAAAATTTTTAGGGGCATATGTTTTTTAGATATTTTAGATTTTTTTAGGGTTTTATTGGTTTTTAGGCCATTAAAGTGGGTGTTTTGGGTTTTTATTATTTTTAGTGTTTTGGGTTTTAGGGTTTTAACATTTTTTATGTCTCAGGTGTTTTAAGGATTTTTATGTTTTAAGGTTTTCTGAGGGGTTTTCAAGGTTTTCAGGGTTTTTAATGTATTTTATGATTTTTATTTCTTTCTTATGATTTTTATGCTTATTTTAATTTTTAGTAATTTTGTAGCGTTTTATTTTTTTTATTTTTTTATGTTTTTTATAAGTTTTTTATTTTTTTTGGTTTTTTAAATTTTTTATATTTTTTAACATTTTATAGGGTTTAAATGAATTTAATAGTTTTTTAGGTATTTTAGGTTTTTAGGGTTTTTTACGTTTTAAGGGTTTTTATGGTTTTTAGGGATTTTATGGAATTTTAGGGTCTTTTAGATTTTTTAGTGTTTTAATGGTTTTTATGGGTTTTACGGGTTTTTAGGTTTTTATGGTTTTATTTGGGGTTTTCATTTTTTTTTATTTTTTATGTTTTTAAGTATTTTAAGGTCTTTTTTAAGATTTTTGTAGTATTTTGGGTTTTTAGGGTTTTGAATGATTTAGGGGTTTTTTGGGTTTTTAGTGTTTTGGGGGGTTTTAATTGTTTTTAGGTTTTAAATGTTTCCTTATTGTATTAGTAGGATTTTAGGGGTTTTTACATTATAGTGTTTTAAGCGATTTTTTAGGATTTTTATATTTTTTATTATTTTTCCAAACTTCAACGGTTTCATAGGGTTTTAAGGTTTTTATGGTTTTTCTCTTCTTTAGGGGTTTTATGAGACTTCTACGCATTTTATAGTTTTTGATTTTTTTAAATTTTTAGGTGTTTAAAGGGTTTTTATAATTTTAGTTGGTTTTTGGGTTTTTATGGGCTTTTAAGGTTGTTAGGGGTTTTATGGTTTTTATTGTTTTTATGGTTTTTATATTTTTTTTATTAGGGGTTTTAATTGTTTATTCGTTTTTATGGGTTTCTTATGGGTTTTTAGGGTTTTAGTGTATTTTCATTTTTATGGATATTTAAATATTTTTAATATTTTGTTGTCTATTTTATGGTTTCAGGTATTTTGATGGATTTTAGTGTATTTTAGGGTTTTATGGTCTTTTGGGGTTTTAGGGTTTTATGGTATTTTGGAGTTTTAGGATTTTTTGAGTTATTTTGGATTTTAAATATTTTTAGAGTTTTTTAATGTTTTTAGGGGTTTAAAGGGTTTTTATTGTTTTTAGCGGTTTTAGGATTTTGATGGGATATTAGGGTTTTTAATGTTTTTGAGGGTTCTATGGATTTTGTGGTTTTTATGGGTTTTTAGTGTTTTTTAGAAATTTTAGTGGTTTTAGGTTGTATTGAGGTTTTAATTGTTTTTAGGTTTTGATGGGTTTCTTTGGGTTTGTCAAGTTTTTGAGGGTTTTTTTAGGGACTTGTATAAATTTTTCAGAATTATTGGTATTTTATGTTTTTACGGATTTTGAATAATTTTTGGGGTTTTTAGGGTTTTTTTGGTTTTTAGGGGTTTTTTAGTGTTTCAAGGTTTTTTTATGATTTTATAGTTTTTTTTATTAATTTTTAGGGGTCTAATGTGTTTTTAGATTTTTGGTAGCTTTTTATGGTTTCAAAGGGTTTTTATAGTTTTTAGGGATTGTATAGTTTTATGGTTTCTAATAGTCTTATTTTTTTAGGGCAAGGAAGATGCGAGGGTCGGGCTACTCCCGGCCCCCCAATTTTATTAGCAAGAAAAAAGGAGACACAATAGACAAGGGAGGGGAGGGGTCAAACGACCCGCACCCAAAAGCCCCTTACAACCCATGCCAAAAAAAATCAATGAAAGAAAAAGACTCAAAAACAGACATAATAGTGGCATCATCACGTCACATCCAGCCAGCACCAGCATCCAGCAGCACCACATCCAATCATCAAAGGGGTTTCTTAAGTTTTTATTACTTTTTAGAATTTATTATGGTTTTTATCACTTTTAGGGTTTTAGGGGTTTTACGTGTTTTTTGTTTTTATTGTTTTTAGGGGTTAAAGTGTTTTTTAGAGTTTTTACATTTTTTGGGTTTTTTTGGTTTTCTAGTTTTTTATGTTTTAGGGGTTTTTTACTTTTTTTGGTTTTTCGAGTTTTTAAATTTTTTAGAGGTTTTATATTTTTTAGGGGTTTAAAGTGTTTTTATGTGTTTTTAGGGTTTTGAGGGTTTTATATGTTTTTTTTGTTTTTAGGGGGTTTTATTGTTTTTGGGTATTTTTTGGTCTATAGTGTTTTTAGTTTTTAGGACTTTTAAGTGTTATTTGTTTATAAGGTTCTCTAAGGGGTTTTCGAGGATTTTAGTGATTTCTCCATTTTTATGAATTTTTAAGGATTTTTTATGTTTTTTAGTTTTTTAGTATTTTTTTGGGATTTTCGGTTTGTTTGGGTTTTAGGGGGTTTTTTTTGATTTTTTAGGTTTTTAGGGGGTTTATGTTTTTTAGGGTTTTTATGAATTTTTAGGACTTTATGAGTTTTTATGGTTTTTAGTGTTTTTTATAGTTTTTAGGCCTTTTATTGTTTTTAGGGGATTTATAGAAAAAATTATTTAATTAATTTTCTCAATGAGAGAGGTCACAATGTAACACTTAGACAGTAAGAAGCATAAATAAGGGAACTATGGTGGCCTAAAAGAATGCAAACCAAGAGAATCTTCCTGGACAAGGATGACACATTCTGGTGGAAGACATCCCACTTTATAGAAAGTAATCTAGTGGAAGAGTACCCATGTTATGGTTTTTTGGGTTTTTTGGGTTTCTTTAGTTTTTATGGTTTTATGGGTTTGAGTAGTTTTTTCATTGTTTTTAGGGGTTTCAAGGGGTTTTATGGATTTTATATTTTTTATGGGTTTTTAAGGTTTTTAGGGGTTTTATGTGTTTTTAGAGGTTTTATAATTTTTATGTTTTAGGGGTTTATGTGTTTTAGGTTTTAAAGTTTTCTAAGGGTCTTAGGGTATTTATTTTTTTTAAGGATTTTGAGTTTTTTTGATTTTTTTTTATTTTTGGGGGTTTAAAGGATTTTGAGTGTTTAGGGTTTTTTATAGTTTTGTGGGGTTTTGGGTTTTCTTGAGTTTTTAAGGATTTTATGGGTTTTTAATCTTTTTTAGAATTTTTTGGTGTTTAAAGGATTTTTATAGTTTCTAGTTTCTTTTAGGGATTTAATGGGAATGAATGGATTTCAAGGTTTTTAAGTGTTTATATGGTTTTTGTGATTTTTTAGATCCTTTTATATTTTTTTGTGTTATCAGATTTTCTGGGGTTTTATTTTTTAGGTTTTATGGGTTTTCATAGGGTCACTTTTGTTTCTAAATTTTATTTAACATTTTAAAGTATTTTTAGGTCTTTTTAAAGAATTTTATAGTTTTTATTGTGTTTAAAAATATTCATGTTTTTAGGGTTTTTTAGGGTTTTTAGGGATGTTATGTTTTTTGGGGTTTTAGGTGTTTTTTATGTTTTTTGTGATATTATGGTTTTTAGATATTTTTTTTACATTTTAGGGGTTTAAAGGGTTTCTATAGTTTTTAGCAGTTTTTATGGATTTTTTGGAGTTTTAGTGTTTTTATGGTTTTTAGGGGTTTATGGTGTTTAAGGTTTTAGGGATTTTATAGTTTTTTACAGTTTTACCTTCTTCTATGTTTTTATGAATTTTTTGTGTTTTTAGGCTTTCAATGGATTCTTAGGTTTTTTAAGTTTTTGACGTTTTTTGGAATTTCTGGGGTTTTTAGGATTTTTATGGGGTTTTAGGGTTTTTAGTCATTTTTAAGGTTTTTATCATTTAATTATATTTTGGGTTTTCATTGATTTTTTGTATTTTTTGGAATATTTTATTTATTTTCTAGTGTTTTAGGGAGTTTCTTTTATAATTTTTAACATTTTTATTGGTTTTAATGGGGTTTTATAATTTATAGTTACTTTTTTGGTTTTTTGACTGTTTTTAGGGTTTTGATGGTTTTTTGGCTTTCTAAGGATTTTAGAGGTTTTTAGGGTTTAAAAAAGTTTTTTATGTTTTTTGGGGTTTTAAGTGTTTTTTGGTTTTTATGTTTTCCTAAGGGGTTTTCATGGTTTTTATGGTTTTTTACATATTCCAGGATTTTTTAGAGTTTTTGGATTATTATGATTTTTATGGGTTTTTATGGATTTTGAGGGGTTTAAGGGTTTTTATGTTTTTTAGGGTTTTATGGTTTTTTTTGAATTTTTTTATGTTTTTAGGTGTTTTATGGTTTTATAAAGATTTTTTAATGTTTTTAAATATTTAATTGGAGTTTATAGTATTTAGTGGTTTTAATATTTTACGGTATTTAGGGTTTCATATATCTTTTGGGTTTTTATGGTTTTTAGTTTTTTAGGGTTATTTAAAGTTTTTAAGTTTTTAATTTTTCTACAGGTTATAAACTTTTTTACTCATTTACAAGGTTTTTATAGTTTTTAGTGGCTTTTTTAGGTTGCTATGGGTTTTAGGTTCTTTTGTGGTTTTTAGAGGTTTTACAGTTTTTATTTGTTTTTATGGTTTTTATCGTTTTTAGAGGTTTTTGGGCTTTTAAGGGTATTCTAGGGATTTTAGCATTTTTTTTGTTTTTTGGAGTTTTAATTTTTTAATGTTTTTAATGTTTTATTAGGGTTTCTCAGGGGTTTTATTGTGTTTTAAATTTTTAGTTATTTTTATATTTTTTAGGATTATTATGGGTTTTAGGTGTTTTTGGGGTTTTAATGTTTTTGGTTTTTTTTGGGTTCTTAGAGGTTTTAGCATTCTTTAGTATATTGGGGTTTTAGTGTTTTTAGGTTTGTAAATTTTTCTTATTGTTTTTAGTGTTTTTTTACATTTTCGGTATTTTTAGAGATTTATTTAAAATTTTATAGTTTCTTAGGGGTTTTAGGGATTTGAGGGTTTTAGAGGTTTTTTGGTTTTTGGTTTTTTTTGTTTTTAAGGTTTTAAAGGTTTTTAGAGTCTATTAATGTTTTAAGGGGTATAAATTGTTTTTTGATTTTATAATGGTTTTTTTGCTTTTAGATTTTTTATGGTTTTTAGGGGTTTTAGGGTTTTATGGTATTATGAATGTTTAGGGTTTTTATTGTTTTTAGATTTTAATGATTTTATGTGTTTTCATGTTTTTTATATTTTCATAGGGTTTATCATGTTTATCATGTTTTTTTATGTTTTTAGGGATTTTTAGGTATTTTTTAAGATTTTTATGATTTTTGGGTAAGGGTTTTAGGGTTTTGTGTGTTTTAGTGTTTTTACTATTTTTGTAGTTTCTTTGGTTTTTAGGGGTTTTTATTTCTTTAGGGTTTTAATATGTTTTTAGAGTTTTTTAATGTTTTAACAGGTTTAAAGGGATTTTTGATTTTTTTGGTTTAGTGGTTTTTATTGTTTTAGGGGATTGTATGGTTTTTTATAGTTTTGAAATGGTTTTAATGTTTTTAGGGTTTTTAAAGATTTTAAGTGTTTTTTTTGGTTTTTAAGGTTTTCTTAGGGTGTTTTGGTTTTTTATGGGTTTTTAAATTTTTATATGTTTTTACATGTTTAGGATTATATATGATTTTTTCGTATTTTTATAGGATTTTAGCTATTTTTGGAATTTAGTGGGGTTTTAGGATTTTATGAGTTTTTTATGTTTTTAGGATTGTTTTATTTTTTGATTTTGAAGGGGTTTTAAAGTATTTTTACATTTTTTTGGGATTTAATGTGTTTATATTTTTATGTGTTTATAGGGTTTCTATGAGTTTTAGAGGTTTTAAGGTTTTTTGTGTTTTTATGGTTTTTAGAGTTTTTAGGGTTTTTAGTGTTTTAGTGTTTTTATGGGTTTTAAGTGTTTTTAGTGTTTTAAAGTTTTCTTAGGGTAGTTTACAGTTTTTAGGTTTTTTCTAGGGTTTAGGTATTTTTAATATTTATATATATTTTATGGATTTTGAGGGGTTTTAGGCGTTTTTAGGTTTTTATGGTTGTTTGGGTCTTTATGGTTTTTTATTGTTTATTGGGTTTTTATTGTATTTTGAGTATTTTAATGTTTTTAGGGGTTTAAATGGATTTAGTGTTTTAATGGGTTTTTAGGTTTTTATAAGTTTTAATGGTTTTAATGGTTTTGGGGGTTTCTATGGTTTTATGGTTTTATGGGGTTTTAGTGTATTTTTCATTTTTTTAGGGATTTTAAGTGTTTTTATGTTTTTCTTAGATGTTTTTGGGTTTTTATTATTTTTATATTTATATGTACTTTTAGGTATTTTTAGTATTTTTTTGTTTTTACATATTTTGAAATTTTTTTATTGGTTTTTAGGGTTTCTTCTTTTTTTTGGGGGGTTTTAGGGTTTTTGATTTATTAGGGTCCTTAGGTTTTTAGAGTTTTTTGTTGTTTTTAGTGGATTAATGGTTTTTTATAAATTTTTGTATTTTTGAAAGTTTTTATGGGATTTTAGTTTTTTTATGGTTTTAGGGGTTTTTATGATTTTTAGTGGTTTTGTATTTTTTAGGGAATTTTATATTTTTTAACATTTTTTAGGTTTTTAAGGGTTTTAAGTGTTGTTAGTTATTTTATGGCCTTCATTTATATTTTCGAGGTTTTTAGTGTTATTTAATTCCTTATTTTTTTTGGAATTTTAGTATTTTTATGGTTTTTAGCGTTTTTAGGGATTTTGAGGGTTTTTGGGGTTTTAAAGGTTTTTATGATTTTTTTGGGATTTAATGGTTTCTCAAATTTTTAAGGTTTTAAATTTTTTTAGAGTTTTTTAAAAAAATATATAAGTTTAAACAGTTTTTAGATTTTTTAATGTGTTTTTCATATTTTGACTATTTTAGGGTTTTGATGTTTTTTTGGATTTCTAAGGATATTAGAGGTTTTTAGCGTTTTAAAAAGTTTTTTATATGTTTTTTGGGGTTTTAAGTGTTTTTTGGTTTTTATGTTTTTCTAAGGGGGTTTCAAGGTTTTTATGGTTTTTTTACATATTCAAGGATTTTTGAAAGTTTTTGGATTATTATGATTTTTAGGGTTTTTATGGATTTTGAGGGGTTTAAATGTTTTTATGTTTTTTAGGGTTTTTTGGTTTTTTGGTTTTTTTTGTTTTTAGGTGTTTTATGGTTTTATAAAAAAATTTAATGTTTTTAAATATTTAATTGGAGTTTATAGTATTTAGTGGTTTTAACATTTTACGGTATTTAGGGTTTTGTATATTTTTTGGGTTTTTATGGATTCATGGGGCTCTTAGGGGTCACAGGTACTTTTTATGGTTTTTAGTTTTTTTAACACTTTGAGGTTTTTATCGGTTTTTAGTGTTTTTAGTTATTTATGGTTTTAAAAGGATTTTGCATGTTTTTAGGGTTTTTTCCTCTTTAGGTAATTTTATTGATTTTTTAGGATTTTTATGGTTTTTTGGGATTTATATGTTTTTTGGGTTATTTAGGGTTTGTATGATTTTTTAGTTTTTAGGGTTATTTCAAGTTTTTAGGTTTTTAATTTTTCTACAGGTTATAATTTTTTTACTCATTTAAAGATTTTTATAGGTTTTAGTTGCTTTTATAGGTTTCTATGGGTTTTAGGTTCTTTTATTATTTTTAGAGGTTTTACAGTTTTTATTGGTTTTTATGGTTTTTATCATTTTAGAGGTTTTTGTGCTTTTAAGTGTATTCTATGGATTTTAGCATTTTTTTTGTTTTTTGGAGTTTTTAATTTTTTAATGTTTTTAATGTTTTATTAGGGTTTATCAAGGGTTTTATTGTGTTTTACATTTTTATTTATTTTTAGGTTTTTTTAGGATTATTATGGGTTTTCGGTGTTTTGGGGGTTTTAATGTTTTTGGGTTATTAGAGGTTTTAGCATTCCTTACCATATTGGGGTTTTAGTGTTTTTAGGTTTTTAAATTATTCTTATTGTTTTTAGTGTTTTTTACATTTTAGTTATTTTTAGAGATTTATTTAAAATTTTATAGTTTCTTAGGGGTTTTAGGGATTTGAGGGTTTTTTGGGTTTTTTGGTTTTTGGGATTTTTTGTGTTTTTAAGGTTTTATTGGTTTTTAGAGTTTATTAATGTTTTAAGGGGTATAAGTTGTTTTTTGTTTTCATAATGGTTTTTTTGGTTTTAGTTTTTTTATGGTTTTTAGGGTTTTATGGTTTTATGAATGTTTAGGGTTTTTATTGTTTTTAGTTTTTAATGGTTTTATGTGTTTTTATATTTTTCATATTTTCATAGGGTTTATCATATTTTTTTAGTCTTTTTATGTTTTTACGTATTTTTTAATATTTTTATGATTTTTGGGTAAGGGTTTTAGGGTTTTGTGTGTTTTAGTGTTTTTACTATTTTTGTAGTTTCTTTGGTTTTTAGGGGTTTTTATTTCTTTAGGGTTTTAATGGGTTTTTAGAGTTTTTTAATGTTTTAAAAGGTTTAAAGGGATTTTAGAATTTTTTTGTTTTTAGGGGTTTTTATTATTTTAGGGGATTGTATGGTTTTTATGGTTTTGAAATAGTTTGGGTGTTTTTAGGTTTTTTAAAGGTTTTAAGTATTTTTTTGTTTTTAAGGTTTTCTTGGGGTGTTTAGGTTTTTTATGGTCTTTTACATTTTTAGAGGTTTTTACATGTTTAGGATTATATATGATTTTTTCGTGTTTTTATAGGATTTTAGGTTTTTTTTGGAATTTAGAGGGGTTTTAGGGTTTTATGGGTTTTTTATGTTTTTAGGATTGTTTTATTTTTTGATTTTGAAGGGGTAGTAAAGTTTTTTTACATTTTTTTGGGATTTAATGTGTTTGTATTTTTATGTGTTTTTAGGGTTTCTATGAGTTTTAGGGTTTTTAAGGTTTTTTGTGTTTTTATGGTTTTTAGTGTTCTTAGAGTTTTAATCTTTTAGTGTTTAATGGGTTTTACGTGTTTTTAGTGTTTTAAAGTTTTCTTAGGATATTTTACAACTTTTAGGTTTTTTCAGGGGTTCAGGTATTTTTAATATTTATATAGATTTTATGGATTTTGAGGGGTTTTAGGCGTTTTTTGGTTTTTATGGTTGTTTGAGTCTTTATGGTTTTTATTGTTTTTTGGGTTTTTATTGTTTTTAGAGTATTTTAATGTTTTTAGGGGTTTAAATGTATTTAGTGTTTTAATGAATTTTCAGGTTTTTATAAGTTTTAATGGTTTTAATGGTTTTAGGGGGTTCTATGGTTTTATGGTTTTATGGGGTTTTAGTGTTTTTTTTTTCATTTTTTGTTTTTAGGGATTTTAAGTGTTTTTATGTTTTTCTTAGCTGTTTTTGGGTTTTTATTGTTTTTATATTTTTATGTACTTTTAGGGATTTTTAGTATTTTTATGTATTTACATATTTTGATATTTTTTATTGGATTTTAGGGTTTCTTCTTTTTTGGGGGGGGGGGGTTTAGGGTTTTTTATTTATTAGGGTCTTAAGGTTTTCCGAGTTTTTTGTTGTTTTTAGTGGTTTAATGTTTTTTTTATAAATTTTAGTATTTTTGAAAGTTTTTATAGGATTTTAGTTTTTTTATAGTTTTAGGGGTTTTTATGATTTTTAGTGGTTTTGTATTTTTTAGGGACTTTTTATATTTTTTAACATATTTTAGGTTTTTAAGGGTTTTAAGTGTTTTTAGTTTTTTATGGCTTTCATTTATATTTTCAAGGTTTTTAGTGTAATTTAATTCCTTATTTATTTTTTGGAATTTTAGTATTTTTTTGGTTTTTATGTTTTTCATAGGGGTTTTAGGGTTTTTTTGGGTTTTATGTTTTTAAGGAGTTTTAGGTTTTTAATTTTTTTTTTATTTTTTTCAGGTTTTTAGAAATTTTTATGGCTATTACGGGTTTTTTCCATTTTTAATCTTTTGGGCTTTAAGTGTTTTTATGTTTTTAGTATTTTTTAAGTTTTTATGGATTTTTTATGTTTTTATGGGTTTTTTATAATTTTAGTGATTTTATGGGTTTTTAGTCTTATAGGCTATTTCGGGTATTTTGTTTTTTTTTGTGTTTTTAGGGTTTTTTTAGTTTTTTTTGGTTTTTTTATGTTTGGTAGTGTTTTAAAAAAAATTAAGGATTTAAATTAATTTAAAAGGATTTAGTGGCTTTTATTATTCTTATGGGTTTTTTGAATTTTTAAGGGTTTTTGTGTTTTTATCGGTTTTGGATTTTTATGGATTTTTTTATATTTTTTCATTTTTTATTTTTTTCAAGGTTTTAACTTTTAAAATTTTTAATATTTTATTAGGGTTTTTATGTGTTTTTGGGTTTCTTATATTTTTATATATTTTATATATTTATTAAGATTTTTATGTTTTTTATGGTTTTAAGGAAATTTGAGGGGTATTAGAGTTTTTGTGGTGTAGGAGTTTTTAGGATTTGTAGCATTTTTATGGGTTTAAAGTGTTGTTTTGGACTCTATGGTTTTTTATAATTTTTCATGGTTTCAAGGATTTTACATTTTATGGTATTTTTACGATTTTTAGGATTTTTTAGGGTTTTTGGGTTTTTAGGGGTTCATAGGGAATTTAAGGGATTTTATGGTTTATAGGGATTTTAGGGTTATTTTCATTTCTTAGGGTTTTTTAGTTTTTAAGGAATTTAAGGTTTTTTAGATTTTATTCATGTTCATAGGGGTTTAAAGGGGTTTTAGAGTTTTAGAGGTTTTTTATGGTTTATATGGGCTATTAAGGTTTTTATGGTTTTAAGAATCTTTAGGGGGTTTTGGGGTTTTTATTGTTTTATTGGTTTTTAGGTGATTTAAGTGTTTTTAGGTTTTTGAGAATTTCTTAGGGGTTTTCAAGGTTTTAAATGGGTTTTCAATTTTTTTAGGTATTTAAGGACTTATTAGGATTTTTTGGTTTTTTAAGGTTTTTAGGGATTTCAATGGTTTTAAGGTTTTTAGGGTTTCTACGTTTATTTTATTTTTAGGGTTGTCTTAGTTTTTTAGGTTTTTTATGTTTTCTCATAGTTTTTTAATGTTTTTAGGGGTTTAATGGGTTTTAGATTTTATAGTGTTTTTAGGATTTTATGGGTTTTAAAGGTATTTATGGTTTTTTTGGTCTTTAGGTTTTTTAGGTTTTTTAGTTTTTTAGAAGTTTTTAGTGTTTTTAGGTTTTTAATGCTTTCTTTCTGTTTTTAGGGATTTTCAGGATTTTTTACACATTTAGATATTTTAGTATGTTTTTAGTATTTTTATGGTTTACATGTTTTAAAAGATTTTTTGGGTTTAATTGGGGTTTTTATGGTTTCATTGTGTTTTTTTTAGTTTTTTAAGTGTTTTAAGGGTTTTAGAATTTTATAACATTTTAGGGGAATATGTTTTTTTAGACATTTTAGATTTTGTTTAGGGTTTTATGGGTTTTAGGGCATTAAAGTGGGTGTTTTGGGTTTTTATTGTTTTTAGGGTTTTTGTTTTTAGGGGTTTTAACATTTTTTATGTTTTAGGTGTTTTAAGGGTATTTATGTTTTAAGGTTTTCTTAGGGGTTTTTAAGGTTTTCAGGGTTTTTAATGTATTTTAGGATTTTTATTTCTTTCTAATGATTTTTATGCTTTTTGTAATTTTTAGTAATTTTGATGTGTTTTATTTTTTTATTATTTTTAGTGTTTTTATAAGTTTTTTATTTTTTTTTGTTTTTTAACATTTTTATATTTTTTAACATTTTTTAGAGTTTAAATGAATTTGATAGTTTTTGAGGTATTTTAGGTTTTTAGGGTTTTTTACGTTTTAAGGGTTTTTATAGATTTTAAGGATTTTATAGAATTTTAGGGTCTTTTAGGTTTTTTAATGTTTTAATTGTTTTTATGTGTTTTACGTGTTTTTAGGTTTTTATTATTTTATATGGGGTTTTCATGTTTTTTTATGTTTTTAAGGATTTTAAGGTCTTTTTTAGGATTTTTGTAGTATTTTGGTTTTTTAGGGTTTTGAATGATTTAGTGTTTTTTTGGGTTTTTAGTGTTTGGGGGGGGGTTTAATTGTATTTAGGTTTTAAATGTTTCCTTATTGTATTAGTAAGATTTTATAGGTTTTTGCATTATAGTGGTTTAAGCGATTTTTTAGGATTTTTAGGATTTTTATTATTTTTCCTAATTTTAATGGTTTCATAGGGTTTTAAGGTTTTTATGCTTTTTCCCTTCTTTAGGGGTTTTATGAGACTTTTAGGTGTTTTACAGTTTTTGAGTTTTTTAAATTTTTAGGCGTTTAAAGGGTTTTTATAATTTTAGTTGGTTTTTGGGTTTTTATTGGCTTTTAAGGTTGTTAGGGGTTTTATGGTTTTTATTGTTTTTATGGTTTTTATATTTTTTTATTTTTAGGGGTTTTAATTATTTTTTGGTTTTTATGGGTTTCTTATGGGTTTATAGGATTTTAGTGTATTTTCATTTTTATAGATATTTAAATATTTTTAATATTTTGTTGTCTATTTTATGGTTTCAGGTATTTTGATGGATTTTAGTGTATTTTAGTGTTTTATGGTCTTTTGGGGTTTTAGGGTTTTATGGTATTTTGGTGTTTTAGGATTTTTTAGAGTTATTTTGGATTTTAAAGATTTTTAGAGTTTTTTAATGTTTTTAGGGGTTTAAATGGTTTTTATTGTTTTTAGCGGTTTTAGGATTTTTATGGGATTTTAGGGGTTTTAATGTTTTTGAGGGTTTTATGGATTTTAGGGGTTTTAGGGGTTTTTAGTGTTTTTTAGAAATTTTAGCGGTTTTAGATTTAATTGAGTTTTAAGTGTTTTTAGGTTTTTATGGGTTTCTTTGGGTTTGTCAAGGTTTTGAGGGTTTTTTTTTGTTTTTAGGGACTTGTATAAAATTTTCAGAATTTTTTGGTCTTTTAGGTTTTTATGGATTTTGAATGGTTTTTGGGGTTTTTTGGGTTTTTTAGGGTTTTTTTAGTTTTTCAAGGTTGTTTTTATGATTTTATAGTTTTTTATTAATTTTTAGGGGTTTAATGTGTTTTTATATTTTTGGTAGCTTTTTATGGTTTCAAAGGGTTTTTATAGTTTTTAGGGATTGTATAGTTTTATGGTTTCTAGTAGTCTTAATGTTTTTTAGGGGTTTTTATAATTTTTAGGCTTTTTGGGGTTTTATGTTTTTATGATTTTAGTGGTTTCTTAAGTTTTTATTACTTTTTAGAATTTATTATGGTTTTTATCACTTTTAGGGTTTTAGGGGTTTTAAGTGTTTTTTTATTGTTTTTAGGGGTTAAAGGGTTTTTTAGAGTTTTTACATTTTAAGGGTTTTTTTTGGTTTTCTGGTTTTTTCTGTTTTAGGGTTTTTTTACTTTTTTAGGTTTTTAGAGTTTTTAAATTTTTTAGGGGTTTTATATTTTTTAGGGGTTTAAAGTTTTTTTATGTGTTTTTTGGGTTTTATGTGTTTTTTTTGGTTTTTAGGGGGTTTTATTGTTTTTGGGTCTTTTAGGGTCTGTAGTGTTTTTAGTTTTTTAGGCCTTTTAAGTGTTATTTTTTTATAATATTCTCTAAGGGGTTTTTTATGATTTTAATGATTTCTCCATTTTAATGAATTTTTAAGGATTTTTTATGTTTTTTAGTTTTTTAGTATTTTTTGGGATTTTTGGTTTGTTTGGTTTTTAGGGGGTTTTATATTTTTCTTTTGAATTTTTAGGATTTTAGGGGGTTTATGTTTTTTAGGGTTTTAAATTTTTCTTAGTGGTTTTCAAGGTTTCAGGGTTTTTCTTCATTTTAGGGTTTTTATGAATTTTTAAGACTTTATGGGTTTTTATGGTTTTTAGGGATTTTGATAGTTTTTAAGCCTTTTATTCTTCTTAGGGGTTTATAAAAAAATTATTTATTTAATTTTCTCAATGAGAGAGGTTACAATGTAACACTTAGACATCAAGAAGCAGAAATAAGGGAACTATGGTGGCCTAAAAGAATGAAAACCAAGAGCATCTGCCCGGACAAGGATGACACATTCTGGTGGAAGACATCCCACTTTATAGAAAGTAATCTAGTGGAAGAGTACCCATGTTATGGTTTTTGGGGTTTCTTTAGTTTTTATAGTTTTATGGGTTTTAGTAATTTTTTCATTATTTTTAGGGGTTTAAAGGGTTTTTATTGATTTTATATTTTTTATGGGTTTTTAAGGTTTTAGGGGTTTTATGGGTTTTTAGAGATTTTATAATTTTTATGTTTTAGGGGTTTTATTTGTTTTAGGTTTTAAAGTTTTCTAAGGGTTTTTGGGTATTTATTTTTTTAGGGATTTTGAGTTTTTTTATCTTTATGATTTTTCGGGGTTTTAAGGATTTTGATTGTTTAGGGTTTTTATAATTTGGTGGGGTTTTGGGTTTTATTGAGTTTTTAAGGATTTACGGGGTTTTTAATATTTTTTAGCTTTTTTTGTGTTTGAAGGATTTTTATAGTTTCTAGTTGCTTTTAGGGGTTTAATGGGAATTAATGGTTTTAAGGTTTTTAAGTGTTTATACGGTTTTTGTAATTTTTTAGATCTTTTTATGTTTTTTTGTGTTATTAGATTTTCTGGGGTATTATTTTTTAGGTTTTATGGGTTTTCATATGGTCTCTTTTGTTTATAGAGTTTATTTAACATTTTAAAGGATTTTTAGGTCTTTTTAAAGAATTTTATTATTTTTATGGTGTTTATGAATATTCTCGTTTTTAGGGTTTTTTAGGGGTTTTTTTAGGGTTTTTAGGGATGTTATGTTTTTTTGGGGTTTTAGGTGTTTTTTAATGTTTTTTGTGATTTTATGGTTTTTAGATATTTTTTTAACATTTTAGGGGTGTAAAGGGTTTCTATAGTTTTTAGCAGTTTTTAGGGATTTTTTGTAGTTTTAGTGTTTTTAGGGTTTTTAGGGGTTTATGGTTTTTATGGTTTTAGGGGTTTTATAGTTTTTTACAGTTTTATTTTCCTCTATGTTTTTATGAATTTTTTGTGTTTTTAGGCTTTCAATGTATTATTAGGTTTTTTGGGGTTTTGAAGTTTTTAGAAATTTCTTGGGTTTTTAGGATTTTTATGGGGTTTTAGGGTTTTTAGTCATTTTTAAGGTTTTTATCATTTTATTATATTTGGAGTTTTTATTGATTTTTTTTTATTTTTTGGAATATTTTATTTAATTTCTAGTTTTTAGTGAGTTTTTTTTATAATTTTTAACATTTTTATGGTTTTAATGGGGTTTTAAAATTTATAGTTGTTTTTGTGGGTTTTTGACTATTTTTAGGGTTTTGATGGTTTTTTGGCTTTCTAAGGATTTTAGAGGTTTTTAGGGTTTTAAATTTTTTTTTTGGGGTTTTAAGTGTTTTTTTGTTTTTCTATGGGGTTTTCAAGGTTTTTATGGTTTTTTTACATATTCAAGGATTTTTGAGAGTTTTTGGATTATTATGATTTTTAGGGTTTTTATGGATTTTTAGGGGTTTAAGGGTTTTTATGTTTTTTTTAGGGTTTTATGGTTTTTTTGGATTTTTTTATGTTTTTAGGTGTTTTATGGTTTTATAAAGTTTTTAATGTTTTTAAATATTTAATTGGAGATTATATTATTTACTGGTTTTAAGATTTTATGTTTTTTAGGGTTTCGTATATTTTTTGGGTTTTTATGGATTCATGGGGCTCTTAGGGGTCACAGGTACTTTTTTTGGTTTTTATTTTTTTTTAACAATTTTAGGTTTTTATCTGTTTTTAGTGTTTTTAGTTATTTATGGTTTTAACAAGATTTTTAATGTTTTTAGGGTTTTTTCCTCTTTAGGAAATTTTAGGTATTTTTAGGATTTTAATGGTTTTTTGGGTTTTTTGGGATTTATATGTTTTTTAGGGTTATTTAGGGTTTGTATGATTTTTTAATTTTTTTTGGGTTATTTCATGTTTTTAGGTTTTTAATTTTTCTACAGGTTATAATTTTTTTACTCATTTATAGGGTTTTTATAGTTCTTAGTGGCTTTTTTAGGTTTCTATGGGTTTTAGGTTCTTTTATGGTTTTTAGAGGTTTTACAGTTTTTATTGGTTTTTATGGTTTTTATCGTTTTAGAGGTTTTTGGGATTTTAAGGGTATTCTAGGGATTTTAGTATTTTTTGGTTTTTTGGAGTTTTTAATTTTTGAATGTTTTTAATGTTTTATTAGGGTTTCTCAGGGGTTTTATTGTGTTTTACATTTTTAGTTATTTTTAGGTTTTTTTAGGATTATTATGGGTTTTAGGTGTTTTTGGGGTTTTAATGTTTTTGGGGTTTTTGGGTTCTTAGAGGTTTTAGCATTCTTTAGTATATTGGGGTTTTAGTGTTTTTAGGATTTTAAATTTTTCTTATTGTTTTTAGTGTTTTTTTACATTTTAGGTATTTTTAGAGGTTTATTTAAAATTTTATAGTTTCTTAGGGGTTTTAGGGATTTGAGGGTTTTAAGGGTTTTTTGGTTTTTTGGGTTTTTTGTGTTTTTACAGTTTTAAAGGTTTTTAGAGTTCATTAATGTTTTAAGGGGTATAAATTGTTTTTTTATTTCATAATGGTTTTTTTGGTTTTAGGTTTTTTATGGTTTTTAGGGGTTTTATGGTTTTATGGTTTTCTGAATGTTTAGGGTTTTAATTGTTCTTAGTTTTTAATGGTTTTATGTGTTTTTATATTTTTTATATTTTCATAGGTTTTATCATGTTTTTTAAGTTTTTTTATGTTTTTGGGGATTATTGGGTATTTTTTAAGATTTTTATGATTTTTGGGTAAGGGTTTTAGGGTTTTGTGTGTTTTAGTGTTTTTACTATTTTTGTAGTTTCTTTTGTTTTTAGGGGTTTTTATTTCTTTATGGTATTAATTGGTTTTTAGAGTTTTTAATGTTTTAATAGGTTTAAAGGTATTTTGGATTTTTTTTTGGGTTTAGGGGTTTTTATTGTTTTAGGGGAATGTATGGTTTTTATGGTTTTGAAATGGTTTGGGTGTTTTTAGGTTTTTAAAGGGTTTAAGTGTTTTTTTTGTTTTTAAGTTTTTCTTGGGGTGTTTAGGTTTTTTATGGTTTTTTACATTTTTAGAGGTTTTTACATGTTTAGGATTATATATGATTTTTTCGTATTTTTATAGGATTTTTGGTTTTTTTTGGAATTGAGAGAGGTTTTAGGGTTTTATGGTTTTTTTATGTTTTTAGGATTTTTTTTTATTTTTTGATTTTGAAGGGGTTTTAAAGTATTTTTACATTTATTTGTGATTTAATGTGTTTATATTTTTTTGTGTTTTTAGGGTTTCTATGAGTTTTAGGGTTTTTAAGGTTTTTTTGTATTTTTATGGTTTTTAGAGTTTTTAGAGTTTTTAGTTTTGTAGTGTTTTTATTGGTTTTAAGTGTTTTTAGTGGTTTAAAGTTTTCTTAGGTTATTTTAAAATTTTTAGGTTTTTTCAGGGGTTTAGGTATTTTTAATATTTATATAGATTTTATAGATTTTGAGGGGTTTTAGGCGTTTTTAGGTTTTTATGGTTGTTTGGGTCTTTGTGGTTTTTATTGTTTTTTTGGGATTTTATTGTTTTTAGAGTATTTTAATGTTTTATGGGTTTAAATGGATTTAGTGTTTTAATGGTTTTTCAAGTTTTTATAAGTTTTAATGGTTTTAATGGTTTTAGGGGGTTCTATGGTTTTATGGGTTTTTAGTGTTTTTTGCATTTTTTGTTTTTAGGGATTTTAAGTGTTTTTATGTTTTTCTTATCTGTTTTTGGGTTTTTATTATTTTTATATTTTTATGTACTTTTAGGGATTTTTATTATTTTTATGTATTTACATATTTTGATATTTTTTATTGGTTTTTAATGCTTCTTTTTTTTGGGGGGGGGGGGGGTTTAGGGTTTTTGATTTATTAGGGTCTTAAGGTTTTTGAGTTTTTAGTTGTTTTTAGTGGTTTAATGGTTTTTTATAAATTTTAGTATTTTTTAAAGTTTTTATGGGCTTTTAGTTTTTTATGGTTTTAGGGGTTTTTATGATTTTTAGTGGTTTTGTATTTTTAGGGACTTTTTATAGTGTTTAACATTTTTAGGTTTTTAAGGGTTTTAAGTGTTTTTAGTTTTTTATGGATTCCATTTATATTTTCGAGGTTATTATTTTTATTTAATTCCTTATTTATTTTTTGGAATTTTAGTATTTTTATGGGTTTTAGGGGTTTTAAGTGTTTTTAGGTTTTCAATATTTTTCTAGCAGTTTTCTGGGTTTTATTACAAGTTTTTTTAGAGTGTTATGTATTTTTATGGGTTTGTAAATTTTTAGTGATTTGAGGATTTTTATGTTTTTTATGATTTTATGAATTTTTTGGGCTTTTAGGGTTTTCTGAGTCTTTTTTGGTCTAATGGTTTTTAGAGTATTTAATTTTTTTTGGAATTTAATGGGATTTATGATTTTTTTTGTGGGGTTTACAGAGTTTAGGGGTTTTAAGGTTTGTATGGGTTGTATAGTTCCTAGGGCCTTTAGATTTTTTTTTGGTTTTTAGAGGTTTTAATTGTTTTTAGGTTTTTTAACATTTTCTTAGTTTTTGAAGGTTTTTAGTGTTTTTTCCTTTTTAGGGATTTTTAGGGATCTTTAGGATTTTTAAAGGTTTCAGGGTTCTTAGGGATTTTGAGATGTGTTAGGGGATTTTAGGGTTTTTATTTTTCTTTTTGGGTTTTTTTTTGTTTTTAATGTTTTTAGGTTTAAATATATTTAAGAGTATACTAATGTTGTTAGTGGTCTAATAGTTTTTAGAGTATTTAGTGGAATTTTAGGGTTTTTATGGGTTGTTAGTGTTTCTATGTTTTGAGTATTTTAATAGTTTTAGGGTATTTATTGGTTTTAGAAAATTTTGTGTTTTTTATCATTTTTTGGGTTTTTAGGGGTTTTAAGTGCTTTTATGTTTTTATTTTTTTCTTATGGGTTTCCATGATTTTTTTTGAGATTCCTATTTTTTTGAGATTTTTGGGTCTTTTCAGGGATTTTTATGGTTTTTATTGTTTTTATGGATTTTGATGGTTTTATGGTTTTTAGGGATTTTAGTGTTTTATAGGATTTTTACAATTTTTAGGTTTGTAGGGTTTTTATGAGTTTTTAGGTTTTTATGGTTTTCATATTGGTTTTCAGGGTTTTAGTAATTTTTTTATTTTTAGGGATTTTTGTATATTTTTATGAATATTAGGGTTTTTAGGGATTTTAGGGGGTTTTTGAAGTTTTAAGTGTGTTTAGGGTATTCAGGATTTTATGTTTTTCAGGATTGTTTTGAGTTTTTAGTGGTTTTAGGAGTTTTTAGAGTTTTTTTACAATTTTAGGGGTTAAGTAGGTTTTTATAATTTTAGTGGGTATTTAGTTTCTTATGGGATATAAGTTTTTTAGGGTGTTTTATGATTTTTATGGGTTTTATTGGGTTTTTTGGGTTTTTTGGATTTTAGTGGTTTTAAGTGTTTTTAGGTTTTTAATGTTTTCTTTGGGATTTTCATGCTTTTAAGATCTTTTTACTATTTTAGGGATTATCATAAATTTTATGATTCTCTTTGTCTTTTATCATATTATGGATTTTGAGGGTTTTTATGTTTTTTTGGGTTTTGGGGTTTTTTTGGGGTTTTTCGGGTTTTATTGAGTTTGGTAGAGTTTTTAAGGGTTTTTAGAGGTTCTAAAATTTTTAGGCATTTAAAGGCGGGTTTGGGGTTTTGAGTGCTTTTAGGGTTTTTATGTGTTTATTGGGAATTTTATGGGTTTTAGAGGTTTTTATGATTTTGGGGGGGGGGGGGGTTATGTTTTTTAGTTGTTTTAAAATTTCAGGATTTCCGGATTTTTAAGTGTTTTTTATTTTATGTTTTTCTTTCGGTTTTTCTTTATTTTTAGTGTTTTAACGTTTTCAGGGATTTTTAGAGATTTTTAGGATTTTTATGAGTTTTTAGGGTTTTTAGCGATTTGGAAGAGTATTACGGTTTGTAGGGATTTTATAGTTTTTTTTGAATTTTTAAGGATTTATTGAGTTTTTAAATTTTTAATGTGTTTTTAGATCTTTTCAACATTGTAGGGGCTTTAAGGGTTTTTAGAGTTTTTAGTGGTTTTTTGGGTTTTTATGGGACTTTGTCATTTTAGGAGTTTTAGGGTTTTTAGCATTTATATATTTGGGGGGGTTATGTTAATAGTTTTTTATATTTTTCTTTGGAATCTTTGGGGGTTTTAGGTGTTTTCACATTTCTAGGTATTTTTTTGGTTTTTTAAATATTTTTATGTTTTTTATAATTTTAATGGATTTTGATGTTTTTAGGGTATTTTATTATTTTATATGTTTTTTATGGTTTATTTGGGTTTTGATATTTTTTAAGTTTTTAGGTTTTTTATGGTTTTTTAGTCTTTATGAACATATCTAGGGGTTTAAAGGGGTTTTAGAGTTTTTAGTGGTTTTTAGGGATTCAATGGGGTTTTTTGGGGTTTCAATGTTTTTATGGGTGTTCAGGTTTTTAGGGATTTTAGTATTTTTTTTGTTTTTTATGGGTTTTAAGTATTTTTATGTTTTTAATGGTTACTTAGGGATTTTTAAGGTTTTTATGCTTCTAGGTATTTTTAGGGATTTTTGGATTATTATGGGTTTTTAGGGTTTTAATTGATTTTGAGGATTTTTAGGGATTTTTAGTGTTTTTAATGTTTTTATGGGTTTGGGTGTTTTATGTGTTTTTTTAGTTTTTATGCGTTTTGTGGTTTGTTATATGTTTTTAGCATATCTATGGGTTCAAAGGGATTTTAGATTTTTTAACAGGATTAAGAGTTTTAAAGGGTTTTTAGGGGTTTTCAGGTTTTTAAGGGTTTTAAGAGTTTTTATAGTTGTTTGGATTTGTTATGGTTTTTAGTGTTTTTATGATTTTATTGTTTTGAGGGTTTTTAAGTATTTATGGATATCTTAAGATATTTAGGGGTTTTTATATTTTTATATTTTTAGTGATTTTTAGGTGTTTTATGGATTTTTATAATTTTTTATGTTTTGGGGGATTTTCCAGGTTTTGGGGGGTTCTTTGTGGTTTTTGGTTTTTTATGGTTTTTTGGGGTTTTAGGTTTTTTTGTGTTTTTTGTTTTTTTAAGATTTTTAGTTTTTTTAATGTATTTATGGATTTAAAGGGGTTTTTTGGTTTTGGGGGTCTTATAGGTTTTTAAGGTTTTAAGGTTTTTACCAAATTTTAGGGGTTTTAAGGGACTTTTAGGTTTTGTATATGGTTGTTAGCATTTTTTAGGTTCTAGGGATTTTAATATTTTTTATATTTTAAATGTTTTCTTAGGGGTTTTAACATTTTTTTTTTCAGTTTTCGACATTTTAGGGAATTTTAGTGAATTTTAGGGTTTTTATGTTTTCTTTTTATTTTTAGGGATTTTGAGGGTTTTATTTTTTTTTTATGGTATTGGGGTTTTCAGGTATTTTTTTGAGTTTTTAAGGGTTTAAATGTTTTTTAAGAATTTATTTGTGTTTTTGGTTTTTATGGATTTTTAGGATTTTTAATGCTTTTAGGGGTTTTTTTTTGGGTTTTTAGGGTTTTTATGGTCTTTTCGGGGTTTTAGCGTATTTTTGTATTTTTGGGATTTTATTATTTTTTAAGATTTTATATTTTCCTTATGGTTTTCAAGGGTTTTATTATTCATTAAATTTCTAGGGATTTTTAGGGTTTTTTTGGTTTTAAGGTATTTTAGTGTTTTTATGGATTTTGAGGATTTTATTTGTTTTTATGGGTTTTAGGTATTTTTAGGGTTTTTAGCATTTTTTATTTTTTAGAGGTTTTAAGTGTTTTTATGTTTATATGATTTTCTTATGGGGTTTTTAAAGTTTTTTTTATGTTTTTTTGGATTTTTAGTGTTTTTAGTATTTTTATGGTATTTATAGTTTTTAGGGATTTTGAGGGGTTTTAAGTGTTTATTTATTATTTCTAGGTTTTGGGGGGTTGGGGTTTTAGGGGTTTTTTTGAATTTTTAGTTTTTTATGTATTCTATATTTTATTACATTTTTTGAGGTTTAATTGGGATTTTTAGTTTTTATTGGGGTTTTAGTGTGTTTATAGTTTTTAGGGAATTTATGTTTTTAGGGGTTCTTATGGGTTTCTAGGGTTTTATGGGGTTTTATGGTTTTTTTATAGTTTTTAATGTTTTTGAGGCTTTTAGGGGGTTTACGGGTTTTTAAGTTTTTAAATTTTACCATGGGTTTTTTAGGGGTTTTAGGATATTTTATGTTTTTAGTGAATTTTAGGGATTTTTTAGAATTTTTATGGTTTTTAGGGTTTAAGGGACTTTTGGGGGTTTTGGATTTTTTATAGTTTTTAGGGTTTTATGGTTTTTTATTTTTAGGGTGTTTTTTGAGTTTTCTACGGTTTTAATGATTTTAGAGTTTTTTTAATGATTTAAGGGGATTAAAGGGTTTTTAGAGTCTTTAGTTTTTTTAGGATTATAATCGTTTTTTTTTTGTGTTTTTGAAGGTTTTAGGGGGTTTTATGTTTTTAGGGTTTATAGGTTTGGGGGGATATGGGGTTTTTTGAGTGTTATGTGTTTTTTATGTTTTTAAGGGTTTTAATAATTCTTCAGTTTTTAAGGTTTTTTTGGGTTTTCAGAGTTTTGGGTTGTTTATAATATTTTTTTGGTATTTTTAATGATTTTTAATGATTTTTACAGTTATTAGTTTTTTTGGAGAAATTTAGGGTTTTTTGATTTTTAGGGGTTTTTTGGTTTTTAGGGGTTTTTTGGTTTACGGTTAATGGTTTGAAGGGCTTTTTGAGTTTTTTGTTGTTTTTTAGTTATGGAGGGGATTCTATGTTTTTAATGTTTTTAGTGATTCTAGGGTTTTAGGGTTTTTACCATTTTTTAATTTTTTAGGTTTTTTAGTTTTTTAGGTTTTAAGGTTATCATAGTTTTTTTATGGTTTTTTATGTTCTAAGGGAATGTTACGGATTTATATTGATTTTTATTATTTTTAGGGTTCTTATATATTTTTAAGGTTTTAATGTTTTGGGGGTTTTAGGGTTTTTATGTTTTTTTAATTTTTTGTTTTTAAATTTTTGAAGAGTTTTTTAATGATTTTAGTGGTTTATAGGTTTTTAGCAATGTTATTGGGTTTTAGGGGTTTTTAGGGGTTTTAAATATTTTAAGTGGTTTTTATGGTTTTTTATGGATTTATTGTCTTTTTATGTTTTTAGGGGTTTTAAGAGTTTTTTTGTTTTTTATGGGTTTCTTAGGGGGTTTCAATGTTTCTAGGGATTTTTTGTTTGAATACTTTTTAGGATTTCTTTTAGTTTAAGTGTTTTTATGGATTTTGAGGGTATTAGGGATTTTAGGGTTTTTAATATTTTTATGTTTTTTTGGGTTTTAGGGTTTTGTTTGAGATTATTAGTTCTTCAATGTTTTTTTGAGTTTTTTAAACATTTTTAAGGGGTGAAGTGTTTATACAGTTTGATTTGTGATTTTTAATGTTTTTTGGGGTTTTTGGGTTTTTAAGGTTTTATAGTTTTTGATGATTTTTAGTCTTTTTTGGGTTTTTAGATTTTTAGTTTTTTAGGGGTTCTAAGTGTTTTTCGATTTTTGAGGCTTTCTTAGGGTTTTTGGTGTTTTTTATTTTTAGTGACTTTTTGGGTTTTTTGGATTTTCAAGGGTTTTTTTGTTTTTCAGTTTTTTAGAGGTTTAATGTGTTTTAGGTTATTATAGTTTTCATATGGGTTTTCAAGGTCTAATGTGTTTCTATATTTTTATTTTTTAGGCCTTTTTAGGAATTCTATGGTTTATTTTTATTTTTAGGGATTTTTAGGGATTTTAGCTGTTTTTTGGGTTTTTTGATTTTTTTTTGTTTTTAGGGGTTTAAAGAGATTATAGGTTTCTATGGTTTTCATTGGGGTTTTTAGTGTTTTTATGGTTGTTTAAATTTTTAGTTATTATTTAGGATTCTTATGGTTTTTGGGTTTTTTAGAAGTTTTGAGGGGATTAACAGGTTTTTATTGTTTATAATGGGTTTTAGGTTTTTTTGATTTTTTTGGGTTTTAAAGGTTTTTAGAGTTTTTTGACGTTATTTTGGTTTTAAAGGTTTTTTAGGGTTTTTAGTGGTTTCACGATTTTTATTGGGTTTTATGTATTTTTAAGGATTAAGTTTTTTTTAGGTTTTTTTTGTTTTTTAGGCTTTAGGAAATTTATCATTTGTTGGGTTTGGGGGGGAGGGTTAAGTGTTTTTTTGGAATTTATGGTTTTCTTAGGGTTTTTTAGGGTTTTTAGGGTTTTTAAATTTTTAAGGAATTTTTGGAATTTTTTAGGATTCTTATTGTTTGTTAGGGTTTGTATGGTTTTAGGGTTTTTAGGATTTTTTATTATTTTCAAGGGTTTTTAATAATTTTTTATTTTTTACAATTTTAGGGTTTTTGGATATTTTTAATGTTTTTAGAGATGAAAAGGTTTTTAATGATTTAGTGGTTTTTATGGGTTTTATGGTATTTTAGGGATTTTAATGGTTTTTAGACGTTTTTATGGTTATTGTAGTTTTTAGGGTTTTTTAGTTTTTTAGGTTTTAGTGATTTTAAGTGTTTATAGTTTTTTTATAGTTTTCTTAGGGTTTTTTAGAGTTTTTAGTGGTTTCTACATTTTTAAGGTGTTTTAGGTGTTTCTTAGGTTTTAATGGGCTTTTATAGATTTTAGAGATTTTGAGGGGTTTCATGTTTTTTAGGGTTTTGGGGGTTTTATGTTTTTTTGGGATTTTATTATTTTTTGATTTTTTTGGGGTAGTAAGGTTTTCTATAGTTTTTTTAATGTTTTTATGGTTTTAAATTAATTTTAAAGTTTTTGGTGGGGTTTTTTTGTTTTTTGGTTGTTCAAGTTTTTAATGTTTTTATGGGTTCATGGTTTTTAATGTTTTATGGTTTTTAGGGTTTTTATCATTTTTGGGTTTTTATGGGTTTTAAGTTTTTTTACGTTTTTATGGATTTCTTAGATGGTTTCATGGTTTTTAGGATTTTTTACGTTTTAAGTGATTTTTAGGGATTTTTTATGTTTTTAGTATTTTTTATGGAATTTGATTTTTTTAGAGATTTTTATCGGTTTTTTGGTTTACTGGGATTTTTAGGGGTTTTTTGGAGTTTTTAAAGGGTTTAAAGGTTTTTTATAAGTTTTTCTCATTTTTAGGGTTTTAAAATATTTTTAGAGTTTTTAGTGGTATTTTAGGATCTTTATGTTTTTTTCGGGTTTATATTGGTTATAATGGTTTTTAGGTGTCTTTTGGGTCTTTATGTGTTCTTAGGAATTTAAAGTTTCCTAAAGATTTTTCATGTTTTTTATATATTTTTATGTTTTTTAGGGATTTGTAGGGATTTTTATTGATGGTATGATTCTTTAGTGTTTTTTGGGATCGTGAGTATTTTTTGGGTTTTTGGGGTTTTTTTCTTAGGGTTTTTTGATTTTTTAGGGTTGTAATGGGTTTTTAAAGGTTTTTAAAATTTAAGCAGTTTAAAGGGGTTTTAGAGATTTTAGTGGGTTTTATGGTTTTTATGGGTTTTTATGTATTTTAGGTGTTTTTTATTTTTTTAGTGTTTTTAGGATTTCTTAGGGTTTTTAATGTTTTTTTGTTTTTTAGGATTTTTATGTTTTTATGTTTTTACGTTTTTCTTCGGGTTTTTAGTTTCTTTACATTTTTAGGTATTTTTAGGGGTTTTTTATTATTTTTTGGGGATTTAAGGGTTTTCGGGATTTTGAGGGCTTTAGGGTTTTAGGGGTTTTTATGTGTTTTTCGGTTTTTATGGTTTTTTTATTTTTTATTATTTTGATGTTATTTGGATTTTTTTTAAATTTTAGGTATCTAAGTGGGTTTTAGAGTTTTTAGTGGGTTTTTATGGTTTTTATGGGGTTTTTGGATTTTTATGGGTTTTATGGGTTTTAATGGGTTTTAGGGTTTTAAGGTTTTTTAGGGTTTTTAGAATTTTTATGTTTTTATGGGACATAAGTATTTTTTATATTTTTTATCATTTCTTATAGTTTTTAGTTGGTTTCTATGGTTTGTAAGGGTTTTTATGGTTTTGGGGAGATTTATGGTATTTAGGGTTTTTAGCATCTTTTAGGGTTTCAAGCTATTTTTATATTTTTAGGGGTTTTAAGTGGTTTTAGGTTTTTATGGTTTTATTTATGATTTTCTAGTTTTTAGGGGTTTTACCTTTTTAGTGATTTCAGGGCTTTTTTGGATTATTATAGTTTTTATAGTTTTTAGGTATTTTGGGAATTTTTTGCGGTTTTAATATTTTTTGGGTATTATGATTTCTTTGGGTTTTTAGTGTTTTTGTTTTAATTTTTTATGGTTTTTAATGTTTTTAGAGTTTTGAAAATTTTTAGGGTTTCAAAAGGATTCTAGAGTTTTTAGTGGTATTTATGGTTTTTCATTGTTTTTAAGGATTTTAGAGGTTTAATGGGTTTTTGGGTGTTTACAGTTTTAGTATTTATTTTGTTTTTAGGGGTTTTTTGGGTTTTTATGTTTTAAGGTTTTAAGGAAGTTTTAGGGGTATTTATGTTTTTAAGGATTTTTTCGGAATTTTTTGAACTTTTATAGTTTTTATGTTTTTTATAGATTTTGATATTTTTTAGGGTTTTTATCATTTTTTGGATTTGTGATTTGTTGATCTTTTAAGGGTTTAAAGGGTTTTTAGTGATTTTTAACATTTTTAAGGGATTAAAAAGTTTTTATATTTGTAGTGGTTATTTAATGACTTTATGGTTTTTAGGTGTTTTAAGGGTTTTATGGGGGTTTGGTTTTTATGGTTTTTTAGGGGTTTTGGGATTTTTGGGATTTTTTTATATATTTAGGGGTTTTATGTTTTTTTAGGTTATTAATATTTTCTTTGGGGTTTTCAGTGTATTTTACATTTTTTGGGGAATTCATTATATTTTTAAATATTTTTATAGGTTTTTAGGGTTTTTAATTATTTTTAGTGTACTGGGATTTTTAGGGTTTCTGTTGTTTTTATTGTTTTGGAATATTTTTGGTTTTTGAGGTTTTATTATGGGTATTAATGGGGGTTTTAGGAGTTTTTACATTTTTTGTGATTGTTTAGACCCGAGGTGGCATCTCGTGTATCACACAAAATGGTATGACCTGGCCTAGACAGTATATCCATTCTTTAATCTTATGAAGGAGGTGCCATGGCTATGTGTTTCACATCGAACTCATCATTTTTTTTGGACCGAAGTATGTTGGGCCCTAGAGGGTGATTTCCAGGGGTTAAGTGTTTGTGCAATCAGCCCACGTTTGGTATGAATTCCCCAGATGGTCCACAATAGGTTTATTTACAGAGCTAGAAACAACAAATTACCCTTTTATGCATCATTCATGGACTTATTTTTCAAAGGTAGGTGGTCGTTTGATGATTTGGCCAACAAAAACTAAGAAATCCATTGGTTGAGAGGATAGGAATTCGGGATCATCACACCATTTTGGGGGGAATTATTTCATATTTTGGTAGTCTCTTATAAATTTAAGAAAACATCATATGTTTGTAAATCCTTGGTTCTTTCCCAAGCATGTGTCTGTGAATTACCCTTGGTTCATAAGATTAATCATGGATATACATGGGTCATGAATTACTGAGACAACACAAGCTTAATCAATGTGATGAGGCACTCTAGAGTTTATCTTCATCTAGTGGGACGAGAGTTGTTTCGATACCATAATCAAACCCAAATGATGGGCTTACAACATATCCTTGCGAGAGAGATCAAAACCCATTTAGTTTAGTACCATTTAACTGGGCACATCACTTTTCAAGGTCATGTGACAAGGACCCATCTGTGAATTTCAATTTTATAGGGCATGGACGTCTAGGAAAAGGTGTATACTCAAGGTTTTGGGTGGGACTTATGCAAAAGTGGTTTGGAATGTCTAGGATAGATATGGTCTCTTGGGTAGATATGACCATATACTGGTGATATGGCCCATAGAACATTAGGGTTATATGGTTGTCAATTTTGGGCCATAGGGAGGCTTCCTATAAATCCCAGTTGGTTGGGAATCAAATCCCTTGTAGATTGGTTTGATTTGGTACTTACACCCATGAGGAATCCAATTAAGGGGCATGATATGGGGCTTACATCAGTGGAGAAGGCGATTTTTGATCTGGAGTTGGTACTTTCACCTTAAAGGAGGCATTGATGAATTTGGGGTCATGATTGGGGTTAACCCTTGAGTAGGATACCCTTTTACCTTGGGCCTTAGACAAACATCCTACGTATCCTGTTTGGGGCAGGAATCAAAGTTCTCATAGTTCAATTCTAGAAGTGGATTGTGCCAGTGTTGTGATCATCACTAACCTCTAAGACCATATGGGTCTTACTCGATGTGAGAAATAGGAGGGTTTGAACGATACAACAAGCCAAAAACATTCCCTTCTATACTAGTAGAAAAGGAGGAGAATGACAATGGAAGTTGTCAGGGTGAGTGCACCACCTCCTATGATCAAAGGGGATTACTCCAGGTTGAATTCCTTGAAATTGGTTTTGGGAGAGGGGAGAAATGTTTCTTCTCATCAAAAGGAAAAGAAATCATGATTTTCCTTGAATATAACTAAACATAATTGAAGGGAAAGGCCAGTTATTACAATTAATCACTAGAAAGGGGAGGTTCACATTAGTATCCCAAAGTTGGACCCTGGGTTATCACAAGAATGTAAAATCATGGACATTCTGTGGGTCCACTCTAGTGTAGTTATTACCTACGCAAATCCTCTTACCATGGGTTTATAAAATCAAAAGGAGGTACTAATGTGCCTAATAGTTCTATCATATGGGTCTAGTGGATTTGGAAGGGGCTTTGTCCTAATTCCATTGGAATGGTGTGCAAAGGGACTATGAAAAACATGATGGAAAAGGAATAAAATGATCGAAGTTGTTGGGTGGAACACCCAATGGTACCCCATTCAATGTACCATTTGTTCATTAGTGATGGGGTATTACTCACATAGCGTGTTTCTATGTGGAATGAGAGGATGTCTATGTACTAAAGTGGTATGTGGACCTAGATGTGGTATGCATACCATAGTAGTACATAGCCTCAGGTTCCATCTGTATAGTGTGGTGTTATGAGGGTGGAGAGGCTCTCCATGTACTAAAGTGGTATTCAGACCTAGATGTGGTCTGCGTACCATAGTTTTACATAGAACTAGGTTCTATCCAAATATTTTGGTGATATGCGGTGCTATATTCCCTCCATGTAGTGGGATTCTATGTGGGATAGGGTTTCATTCATATGGTGATGTTGTATGTTGTATGCCAGATTGAAGAAGAGGAATTGTTCCTACGGTTCCCATGAAGTTCATCGACTACCAAGATATGGTTCATAGTTCACTCTTTTAGGTTCTCAGTCTACCAATTAATATTATTTTTCCTTCTTTTATTTTATAGAGTAAGATATACCCACAGGAAATCATCAAAATAGTATGTCTTTACGGAATTTTTTTCTTCCATGCCTTTGAATCTCAGAAATATGTTCTCCTCAAGTCTCCCATGTTTCCATCCTCGTATCTCTATTCTGACCGATTTCCCTTTTTTGGATCCCTCAATATTCTCTTATAGAGTATCAAGAAAGTTAGATCTATGGGTCACATGACACCTTTGGAAGAATCCCATGGGTAAATCACCATATATACTATAGTCTAAAGTCATATAGATTGGATGATGACAACACAGTTTAATGTCATGTTATAGGGACTTTGAAAGCATATTTTAATGTTATTTTTCATAGAATAAGACCATACAATTTAATATCATGTGGTTAGGATGATAAATAATAGTTTAAGTTCATATAGTTTGGACCACTTGTTATAGAATCCATGATTAACTGGAGGATAATCGGGTCGGGAAGTTCTGACATACCTCAAACATGAGAGGGAAGGAATGTGTAAACCATGATTATATAGGTTCTAGATTATGAGAAATGACATGGGGCATGGAATCCATTATGAAATATGGAGGTAATAAAATCCTCTCCTGAGGATAAATATGTCTCTGGTAGACAGTCATTTTTTATGGGAAACATTCGTAGAGTCGTTGGGGAATTTTTCACATAGCCAAGTAGAGGTGTCCTTAAGACATTGACCTTACATTTTTGATGGATGGGAAGGTTAATGAATATCCTAAATTTCATGGGACAAAGAGTTTGATGAATGGAAATGATGTGTATTGTCATGTAAATAAAACATTCAAACCGCTATAGTCCATGGAGTTCTGGAACAACCTGGCATAAGATGCAATTGATGGGGTTCTAGGAGTGTCATGAGGAGTAGGTCGACTCATTGTACTAGAGGGAATTATATTTGGGAGGCATAAGGGAACTACAGAAAATTTCATTAACCTGTCCCAAAGGTTCATGGTGTGACTCTCCATTTGTGATGTGGGTCAGTGATGGTTGCGATGGGACCGGACCAGAGGGTTGGGACCATGGCTCGATAGTGATTTCGAGTAGAGGTGTGGGGGAACAACCCTTGTTGTATGGACCAGTGGGGGAAAATAGTTTTTCCACATCAGAGATGGTCCACATAGGATGGTCCAAGAGGGATCTGGATGCATAGGAGAATCTGTGTACTGTTTGTCACATATGATCTTCCATGAATTGTTCCCACATAGGGTTTTCTGCGTATTGTTTTCCACAAGGGGTCATCCGCGAACCATTTTTTATTCATTATCAGGGTTATAAAATAATGGCTCAATTCCAAAAATGACACTACCTCCTCATATTATCCTTTGGATAGGGTCTTACACATAAAATTCATGGGACGTAATTCCACAAAGTGCCACCCACATATGGTTCATGGGATGGAATTCAAAAACTTCTTCAGGTTCGGGAGAGATTTCTCCCACACCCTCTTTATTTTTCTCCATGCGTGTTCCCTTTTATCCCACTCGAGTGCTGTTTCTCCATCCAACTGAGATTGTTTTTGATCCACTTAAGGGTTTATTTATATAGGATCTAAGAGGTCCATGTATCATCTTTTGCAGAATCCCACAGTGGACTTAGTCATCAAGGAATTCATTTGTGTGGTCAAGTGATGCCACCTCATCACGTGAACCACTTATTTCATAGAGGATCTAGTAAATGAGGGACTTCGAATGTAGGGTTGAATTCTCCACCTCCATTTCTCCAACAACACCATTTGCAGGATGCATCACCTTTTCCTCTATTCTATGAACCATTTAATTCGAGGATACTTTGTGAGGCAGGGGATTTCCTTGTAGAGCAGGGGTTCATGAAGGAATTTTAATTTCATATTTTCCCTACCTTTTAGAATTTTTATTCAATCTTATTTAGAATTTTATTTCTATCCTTTTCAAAGTTTAATGTAATTTTCATCATCTTGAATATGGAATTTTTAGGATCCTATAAATGCCTCCATCAGAATGGGCTCCAATTGGGATGGGGAAGTGGCTATTATGACGTAGAAGCGGTCCTGATTTGAAGGATCAAATAATGATATAATGTTTTATTGGGCCAAGGGACTCAATGATCATTGTTTTAATATTTATAGGGTTACATATATAACACTAAAAACATTTGGTCTTTTTTTATCACCATTATTTTTTCCTAAAACCAATTTTGTGTGACCGTATCGGGCATAACATGACTTTTGGTTAGGCCTCCCTTTACAGGTTTTCAACATAACATGATTTTTTTTTCACTTTTTATTTTTTATTGCACAATATTTTTCCTAAACTGTATGTAGAATAAGTTTAGCGATTTGGTACTCAAATTTTTTCTAGGTTTCCCATTGTGGGTTTTCATAATGGTGAGTATTCTACCTCTTTTGGTGGGTATTTTAATGTCTTGAAAACTGGACTATCATTACTGATGTTTTATTTCAAAATTTTTTGACCATTAATAATGTATCATGTCAAACATATTTGACCATTACTGAGTTTTAGGTCAAACAACTTTTTCCATTATTTTTTGGGTGAGGACCATAATTAGGACTCATTTATCGAAGATGTCCCAATAGCTTTCAGACATTAACAAGATATTTTTCAGACCCTGACATTGTAGTTCTTAGACATAGAACATGACATGGGATATGGAGACATTACGTGTATATAAGTAGGGATGGACTCTGTTGAGGATGAATTTTTTTAAGGTTGAAAGGCCGTTTTTTTGGAAACCTATGTAGAGCCTTCGGGGTATTGTGCATATAGTCAAACAAAGTGTCTGCATGACAGTGGCCATCCATTTCTAATGGGAAGGTAGTTTTATGGAAATATGGATTTTTGGGGGGTTTTTAAGACCATGGTAAATGACCTTTTTGTGGGATTATTTAAGAAAGTGATAAGGGTTTTTATATTAGCTTTAAATGGGGATGCCACTCCCATACAAATTTGACTTGTTTAAAGAGGGGGTTAAAGCATGGTGTAGTTTAATTTCGGGAAATTGGTACATTTGACACTTTTGATTTAATGTTTCCATACCCTGATAAGAATAGTGGTAAACAAATCATCCCTTACACAGTAGGTCGAACAGAAATTCCCCATCATCTTTAGACATGAGATGGGGGAATGGGTGTAAACTATGATCTAGCGGGTTTCTAAAACCAAGGAATGAGATGATACATAAACATCATAGGGAATACAGAAGTAGGAAAATCATCTAATGAGGATGAATTAGTCTTTGGTTGATAGGCCTATTTTGTTGGAACTTTATGAAGAGTCTCTAGGTCATTGTGTGCATAGTCAATCAAGGTGTCCATATGACCCTAAACTTCCATCTATGATAGCCATGGAGGATTATGGGGATTCATACCCTCCCAAACATAGAGTATGGGTTGTGAAAAGGGTGTGCCTAAACCTGAAATACGGTATTTTAAGCTGAAATATTCTAGGAAAATCTAAAGACATTCTCTCCATACAGGTGGGGGGTCCTTATGCTGGTTTAACCCTTACATAGGAAAGGATGAGATGATTTCGTTGCATAAATAAGCCTGAGATATTTGACATAGGTGTCAGTACATATCCCTATGGTGATAGGAATAAATCTAAACCTAGTTCCTTTTTATGTTTTCTCATATGAAGATCTGATTTACACATATGGGTGGTGGAATTGTTTTTTTGGGTGGTGATCTCACCAATAAGGCAGTACCCATATTTGATTTCCTTGCAAGGATTCACATCATGAAGAGGAACATAAGGGACAATATTATTTAACATGTTTGGGTACAAGTGTGTACCTTGGGCATCATGTATAATGCAGTTTAAATTTCATACAATTATTAGATTGACATAGAGTCCTTGATTAACTATAGGATAACAAGACCAAGATGTTTTGAAATGTCCAAGACGTGAGTAAGAATGAACATGTAATTGGTGTTTTCATGGGATTTCAGATTGGGAGAAATGATATGGGCTTGGAATCCCTTGGGAGTATAGAAATAGGAAAATACCATCATGAGGAAAAGTTTTCCTTTGGTTGACATGATGCTTTTGTAGGCCATTTATGCAGATCCGTCGGGGAATAATGTGTATATTCATGTCTGTAGGATGTTGGCCTTCCATTTTTGATGTTCTGATAGGTATATTAGGATCCAAAACTTCTTGAAACCTGGAGTTTGATTAATGGAGTGGGTTGTTTTGGAAATATTAGAAACAATCAGGTCATGATTGTCATTGGAATCTGGAGTCTCTCTATACAGATCTAACCCATATGTGGGGTGGGACATTATGATTCCATTATTATAGAGGGGCTCAGTATTGAAGATTTAGGTGTCCCAAAATCATACTCCCCACATAATTTTGGTCTGTCCATAGGGAGTGGTGAAATTTTAACTATATTTGGGATACCTTTTAGTTTAATTTCATATGGTTAGGACTTTGGGTTCTCCATCATGAGGAAAAGAAACACAATGTTCCTTTTAAGGTCATGCAACTAGGACAAGCCACTGGGGATTGATTTGTCACAGATCCATGGGGGATCCCCCATCAGAATCCCTAAGACCACATAAGTTGTTTCTAGTGTGAGAAACAAGGGGATACATGGGTTTCAATTCACCCAACATGGATAGAATAATCAAAGAAATGAGAATTTTATAATCAGGGTTATATTGTGTAGTTTATTGTCATGCAACCAAGATGTTTTATCATACAATTTAATTTCATATGATTATGAACATTTATTTATAGTTTTACAATGTGTGGAAAGGAAAAAAGGTGAACTGATGTAAATGGTGTACATGTGATTATTCTTGAGACAGTCATGCAAATAGGGTCTATCTGTGAGCCTTCCTCTTTTACCTAGTCTGTGTATATAAGGGAACCACATTTTTTCTGCATTCCACAGCCTGATCTGGGTCATATGATCTTGGTATCACTATATATCCCATTGAATGATTATAATCAAACCACATATAGTTCCTTAGATAAAGTACTATGTGTAGGTCGGACCCATACATAGGGAGATGGACTTTTTTTCAGGGTGGATGGGCCAGGATGATATTCTAGGATTCTTTACATATCATGAGAGGGAAAAAATCAAGATGAACATAGTTATATGACACGACATGGTAGGTGACCGATGTCTGAGTAAATGAAATTTCAGGTGAGAACATTTTTGGGCTATTTAGTTTAACATCATGTGGTGATGATGTTTATGGCTCAAAATAAACAAGATAGATGTGGTGGGTCCATGTAGTTTTAAGTCTTGTGGAATGGAAATTGGAAGCATAATTTAACATCATGTTGCAGGAATAACTTTAAGATAAAGGTTCATGAATAATCATGGGCTAATTAGGTTGGTATATTATAGCATGCACCAAACATGAAGGGGGGGGGGAGTGTAAACCATGATCCTGGGACTGTCACAATAGGATGAATTATATGAGTCTTGGGAGCCATTGGGCGTACAGAGGTAGGAAAAGTCCCTCCTAAGGATGAATTTTCCTTTGGTTGACATGCATTTTTTATAGGAATCTTATTTAGAGCCATCGGGGAATTGTGATCATAGTCTAACAAAGGTTTATGTAGTACACTGAACATCAATTTCCAATGTTCATTAGTGTTTGTTGGGATAAGAAATTTCCCATGTTATGGAGTTGGATGGATAAAAATGGTATTTTTGGGTACACAGGGACTATCCAGACCATGATTAGTTGTGAAGCATGGGATACCCTATATAGATCTGACTTATATGTGATGGGGTCATGATATATTAACAAACCCTTACTTTAGGAATCACGGTTTTTAATATCCCTCCCAACATTACATTTTTTTGCAGGAGGTAGTTACATTTTTATTTCCCCATTTTAGCGATTCTGGACCTGGGTTTGTATATCTGGGTGTCAATACGTATCCCATTATACTGAAAATCAATACACACATAGTTATTAGGGTACCTTATAGTTTAATGTACTACAGTTAGGACTCAGGACAAGCATTTTTGTTTCTTGTGGTAAGGACTCGGTCCATGTAGTTTTGGATTTTACGGTAAGGACTCAGGCCGTGTAGTTTTACATTTTATGGTAAGGACTCAGACCATGTAGTTTTACACATTTAATTAAGGACTCTAGACTATAGTGAATTGATATGTCTGCAAGGAACCCTCTTATTAAACTCTTATTGCCACATGAGTGGCTCTTAGTGAGAAATAGGGGAAGAAAAAATATTATTCTTCCACACAGGGGGCATGGAAAATGACGGTGGGAATTTTTTTCCCTGTATTTTTTTCTGCAACCAGGCCCAAGAATGAAGATCCTGGTACTTATTACATACCCTATATAGATGAGAATCAATCCAAATAAAGTTATATGGATTTACCTACACTAGTCGGGCATGTATGTAGGGGAAGAGAATTTTGATCTGGCGGAGACTAGGCCCAAGGATGTGAAATTTGGGTGTCACTATGTATCCAATGATGATAGGAATCAAGCCATACATAGTTATAAAATGGTTGTTCTATTCACTTGTATAACCCATGTATAGAGAGGTGTAATCTCTTATTTAGGTAGTAGATGGGCTAGTATATAAGATCCATGCATCACTACGTATCATTTAAGGGTAGGAATCAATCCATACGTAGTTCTAGAGAAAACTTCTCTATATAGGTTTGATCCATCTATAGGTGAAAATGGAATTTTTATTTTGGTGGCAGCTGAACCAGGAGGTATAATACGGGCATCGCTATGTATCATGAGAGGGTAGGAATAAAGTTACTTGTAGTTCAAGGTTTTTTTGTACCAGTTGAGCCTGTGCACAAGGATGGGGAATTGTTACACTTTTTATGATCTCGTAGTGCACCTTTAACCTTTTTTCATAGGGGAAACCTTTATCACCATTCCAAACTCTTGTGATCTATGATTAGTGTGAATACAAGGAATAAAAAGGGTTTCCTCTCATAAGAAAGAGGTAGTTGGAGGTACGAAGAAGGAATTGTGTAACATGTGGTGGATAGAACAAGACCTTGGATCAAGGCATCTCTACATTTCCTATTTGAAGATGGGAATCAAGTTGTACATAGTTATATGAAGTGACTTCCTCACCCAGGTCTGGTCTATGCACAAGGATGGGGCATCTTTGTTTTTTGGTGGGTGGTGACTAAGCCAGGGATACCTGTCACTGCGTATCCTATAGAGATAGGAATCAATCCACAACTAGTTCTTGAAGAAACTACCTACATAGGTCTGGTCTGTACGTAGGGAGAATTTTTTTTCTCCATAGAAGGTGGTGGCTGATCTTGGGAAAGTTGTCACTACATATCCTATATTGATAGGAATCAAGACACATGTATTTTTTAATAATGGTATCCCACGTGGATCTGGTACTCACATGAGACCCTCACATGGAAGTTGGGGACATTTTACCTTTCTATGGTGCATATCTGACTTATGTGAGAAGAATCATTATATGGAATAGAATGAACCCTTTTATAGTTTAATGTCTTTTAGTTGAGATGAAAAATTCCATGCAGTTTAATTTCAAGAATTTAGGACACTTCATCATATAGTTTAACATCATTCGATTAGGATGAAGGTACTGAGCAGTTTAATGTCATGCATCATAGACGTACATGGAGCCGTGTAGTTTAACATCATGCATCTAAGATGAAGATCATATAATTAAAAAAATTCTTCAGGAACCGTTTATTGTTTGAAATTGTAGTTATTTCTACATCCATTGAAATTAAGGCATATGCTTCACTGGGGTAGACCTTGTGTATGAGATATATTCCTTCCCATTTGGGATCCAATTTTAGAGGTTTCATTTTGAGTATCATCTGAGTTCTGAGGACCAAAACAATTTCTCCTTTGGGGAATGGACAGAGGAAAAAATTATTTATTAAAGGAATGTGAAATCTTGTTTTGGTATAATTCCAAATGTTGAAGACTGTGAAATATTTTCTCATCCAATCGATCTAACTCATCAAGTCATTTTTGAGACTTCTCATATATAGATAGTTGATCACAGATGAATATGCGGAGCCATGGTAGTTGAACATAAATGGGCAGAACCGCCTTCATCCTGTATGCTAATGAGTATGAGGTTTCTAGAGTAGCAGTGAGAGTCATGGTTCAGTAATCCCACAAAGCATGTAGGAGATTATCCGACAATTATTTCTTGTCATTGTCTACCATCTTCTAGAGTATACTGGATATGGTCTTGTTTAAGGCCACTATCTATCCATTGGCTTCTTCATGGTAGTGGGATGAATGGTTGGACTTGATTCCATACTCCTAATATAACTTTTACAATTTAGTAGAGTATAAATTGGTTCCATTGTCTATCATTATTGTATGAGGGACACAAAATCTAGTGATGATGTTGGATTTCACAAAGTTGAAAATCCTTCTTACCCCAACCTATTTAAGGGGTGAAACCTCTTCCCATTTGGAAAATAAGTTTGTTATTGTGAAAAAATTGAACTATTTGGTTATAACATGACGATATGGTCCCAAAACATCCATTCCCCATATGGAAAGTGGCCAGGAGTACTTGGCTGTGTGAAGTAACTCCAGGGTTTGGTGGATGAAATTTTCATGAACATGGAAGGAGTGACACTTCATGGTGAACTGAGAAAAATCATGCATCATAGTGGGACAATAGTACCCAAGACTTCGAGTTTTCTGAGAGATATTGGATGATTAATGATGTGCTCTACAAGTTCTATCATGTACTTATTTTATGATGGCAGCAGTATCTTTTCCATCAATACACCTGAGAAGGATCCCATCAAGACCTCACTTATAAATAACCTTTTACATATTTGTGTCATCATATATCATTAAGTTGATTGGTAGTCTCCAGATTTGATCCCTTATAGCCTTATAAAGTTGGAGTTCTCCCTTTTGGATATAATTTGTAATTGGAGTCATCCAACCGGTGGTATGACCATATGGATCAGTGATGGGACTAATCTTGTTGATTTCCTACATCTTTGTCTGAATGAATGGTATGACCATCCGATGATGGGAAATGTTGATAACCCTTTTTTCTAATATGGATCATCCAAAGCTATGGATTCATTTTCTAATGAATTGTATTGTGGATTTTGTTATAGAGTATTATAAGTCAATATTGGATCTGACATGAATTATTTCATTAGTTATCAAAAATGGTTCATCACAGGGTTCAACTCCTCTTTCTTGATATCATAGTCACCATTGACTTTCTTGATGACCAGTTCTGAGTCTCATTTTATCTTCAGGTTTTTGGCATGTACATGAACGACCATATCTAGGATAGAAATACCGGATTGGTACTCTACATCACTGTTTATGCACCCCTTAAAAAGTCAGAAGGAATATGGCATCACTACCTCTTCTGAGGATATAAGTATGACTCCCAAATCCATTTTTTTGAGTCTGGGGTCTTCCATCCTTCTTCTTATTGGTCTTGTAGAGGCACAATCAGAGTTCATTTCCTACATCTGGGAGTCCTCTTCAACAAATAATACTTCTTCATCTAGTAGTTCATCATTCAATGGGGTTAACTCTATTTAGGTATGCTCTTTCAGGAAATATGTTAATGCAAGGATTTTGAAATCTTTTTTTCGTATGAACCTTATATATAACTAATTAAGGATGACCACCCACTGTGACAGGAACCCAATCAACATTAGATGACTAAGAATATACTTGGGGATGTTGTTACATGATACCAAATAGACCTTATGGGGCTGTAGGTAATGCCTCTTCTTCTATACTACAAAGATGAATGCCAGAAAACTCTTATCGATGTTTGAATAACGAGTCTCAACATCTATCACGGTTCCACTGAGATAATAGAGACTATTATTGATACCAAAATCATTTTCTTTTCCAGGAAGACACCTAGGTATCACTCATATATAGTCACATATAGAATTATTTGTCTTCCTTAGATAAGAAGCATCAACACTGGTGGGCTTAATAGATATCTCTTAAGATTGTCGAATGCTTCCCAACAATCATTAGTCCATTGATATTATACCCCTTTTTTCATCAACCTGGTGAAGGGAAAAAAATTCTTGAAAGGTTGGATTTGAATCACCAAATATAGGACAAGTTTCTTTAGATTCCTCTTAGCTCAGTGAGGTTTCTAGGAGGTGACATTCCAAGTATATCCTTTTTCATCTTGGGGTTGACTTTGATGCCATGATGGCGTATGATGAAGTTGAAAATTTTCCCAAAGATGACGTAAAAAAACACATTTTAGGGGGTTTATTTTTAGACTATTCTTTCATAGTTTTTTGAAAATTTTTCAATATTTGATAGGTGGTATGAATTTCATGATTACTTAATCAAAAAATCATCTATATAACATTTGACGAACATTCTCAGGAAGGGTTTGAAGATGTGGTGCCTGGTGCATTGATATGTGGAACCAGAATTTTCAAACCAAAGGGAATTACCTTATAGAACAATACTCCCTGGGGGGCCTAAAGAAAGTGGATTGTTCATCTTCTCAGGCTAGTCAGATATGGTTATATCCTGAATAGCTGTCCACAGATGAGATATCCTTGTATCTGGTAGTCACATCGATAAACAAATTTGTGATCCGGACCAGTAAATGATCATTTGGGAAGTTCCGATTGTGATCCCTAAAATCGATGAAGACTATGATTTACCTAATTTTATTATTGAAAAGAACTTTTTCTGTTATCTAGATGGGATGTTGGACCTCCCAAATGAAGTTAGCTCTGATGAGCTTGTCCACTTCTGCTTTTATTTTGGTAGAATGTGTCGGGTGAGTCCTTCTAGCAGCATTCTTATAACCGCAATGGTCTTCCAACATGCCTAAGTGGTGAGTGGCCACCTCAAGATCGAGGCCTAAAATTTCCATATAGTTCTAGGTGAAAACATATCTATTATGATTTTGGAAGGAAGTATATATATCTTAGTCTTCATAAGACATGGTCGCACTAATTAGAGTGGGTCATGTGTCTTCTTCATTACCCATGTTTATTTCCTTGAGTGTATCAATGGTGGTAGAAACAACTTCTTTGAATGAAAGAGGGGAATCCCTAAGATCTTATTCTTTATCCTATTCTCCATCCTCTTTATCATCTTTTTCCCCTTCTGATGGGGAAATTATTCATGATATAAGATCTTCAGAATTTGGAGAGGAATTACAATTCAAATATTAGATGGATAAAACATCTTACTTTATCCTCACTGAATATGGGGAATTATCTAGATAGGGTGGAGTGGTGGTGTAAGAGTGTCCTTTCCTTCTTTTGGTGTTGATTCATATTATATTTCCATTTTGGGTGAGGCAGGAACCACCTAGAGCCCAGAATATGATTTAAGGGAACTTTTATTTGAGAACTCTTCATCATCATAGAGGCTAGTGAACGTTTCAACACTATTGGGCTTGGTGGCCGTTAATGATATCATGAATACGGATGAATATATTCTTGAATTTGAAATCATGCACTCCACCTTATTGATGGTAAGTATGTATTCTTCATGGATTTTCTTGATAGGGTCAGTGAGGACCACCTCTAGTCCTTTTAGAGAGGTGACCCAATCAATCCCATCTTCTGAAGGTTGTTTCCCTTTCTATTCAAATAAACATGTATCAATTTAGTGTGACTAGAAATATTCAAACAGGGCCTTATCAACATAAATTTTTTTACTCTTTCCATTAATGATATACTTGATGAACTGATGTTATGATGAGGGAATTGTTGCATACTACTGCAGCCAGGACCTTCATAGTATAACATTAAAGGTAGTGTTTTTTCTGGACCACCAGATATTACAAGTCGACAATGAGGTCCCCAATCCAATTTTTAATCTTTATTTGGCCCAATGGATTCTTTTCAGTTTATTCATATCCCACCAGGGTTATGGTATAGGGAATTATATTTTCCTCATTGTACTCTAGATGAGAAAGTGTACACAATGGAATGTGATTATCTCTAGAGACATTTTCAATAAATAATTTTAGAATATAAACCATGTTTATCTTACAAGATATGTCTATAAAGGTTTTATTTTCCATTGAATAATGGCGTCTTCATCTTGATATGTAATGTAGATGAAAATAAATAATTTTGTAGGACTAGTCTCAGTTTGATAGACTCCAATGGTGGTGACATTAGCTTCAAAATCTTGGGGGATTATCAAAGCTTCAATGAGTTCTTCCATGAGGTGTGCTGATATATTTAGTGCATTGAGGATTGAAAACATTGCTGGTATCAAGGATAACTATTTCAGGATGTTATATTTCTTCTATAAAGGTCAGTGCTTGTTAACTTGTAGATTCTCTTACAAAGTTACTTTAGAGGCCCAGACATTGGGTTTAGAGGTACCGTCTCCTAAGAAAGGAGTTGGTGCTACTTTTACACTTTGTGGATTTGGCCGAGCAGGTCTACTGACATGTCGTAGGAGGTTAGACATATGTTTGTTTTCTGATGTATATTCCAAGATGATTGGTCTATAGATTATTCCAATGGGGTAAGAGAAACATTAATGTTCCTTCTAGGTTCACTGAATGCCTCTTCCACAAGTTTCTGTAACATTAACGGTTTGATCAGTACTGTGGCCAATAATTTAGGTTTTCTCATGGCTACATCTACTCGGGTATCTTTGGATTCGATAACTTCTTCCCATAGTTCCCTGATTGGATATGGGGAACTCAGGTTCATATCCATAATCTTTATCAGAGAAGGGATCCACTAAGTGAATTACATTAATGGAGCCAAATATCAGTTCCTCATCTGATGATGTCTTTTCTCAATCAACTTCTTCCACTAATGTTGTTTGGTGGGGAAATTCCCACTATGTTGTTTGGTGGGACGGTGCCCGTTGTTCCATTTATTAGAGATGTACCCATATCATTAGGTCTATTGGCAAGAGATCTGAGAGTGTCAAATCCAAATTTTTCCTTGGAAAATATTATTCTTCTTGCACTTGATTATCTGGATCCTTGAAGAATCGTTGGGCTGTAAATATTGGTTGTGCCACATAAGGATATGTAAAGGGAAAATTCGATTTCTTTAACTACACTTAGAGGATACCATGGAATTGGTTCACTTTTTCTAATTCATCAAACCATCTAACTTCTGCTCCTTTTTGTAGATGATTTTTTTATATTGCCTTTCTTTATTAGGGTTAGTGATGGAAACATACAACACTTGTGCTGGTGGTGCTCCCAACATGACTTTCCCAGAATCTATCATACTTTCCATGAGTTATTTGAAGAAAAAACAGACCTAGATGGTGTGTCCCTATATTTGGGGGTAGGGACAATAGTCTGGTTGTTCATCGAGACCCGAGTCATCATCCCTCTTCAAATATTATAGCTGAATCATGTTGCAATTCATGGAATCTACAAAGTTTCCAAAAACATGATCATACCAGAACAAATACACTTTATTAATTTGATCCTTGAATTGGTTTCTTCAAGATCCCCTTCGATCAAATTTTTGAGGCAAGGGTGGCAGTTGTCATCCAGGGGTCCTGCATGGTTGGGTGCGGGCCTTTGAGCTAGACCTGGTGTAAGGGTGGATTAAGTGTAATGGAGGTCGCTTAATCTCTTCCCATGCTTATACCTAGGGTCGATGGGGTTTCTTGGTACATGAGATTAGTCTATTTCAAAGAATACTCTATTCTCAATGAAATGGTAGATAAATACAAGAACTCACTTGTAAACATCACTAGGATGAGTGGTGTTTGCAGCTCATCACATAGATTATCGATGCACATGGAAAGAATCCCACCTTGGAGGAGAGTCTAATATAGGGAGTAAGTCAAACCTTTCCATCGGGATATAAATTATGAAACTCTTTATTTTTCCCAATGTTTTCAGTTCATAAGGTCACTAACTATTATTTTTGTAAACTTTGAACTGAACTGGAAGATAAACTGCCACCAGAGGTCCTCATAGTCTATTATCGAATTGGATGGAAAGATGGAATTCCACACAGAGGTTGACCTTTATAGGGTTCTCATGCAGAATCTAGGTTTCATCGCTTCTTATTTTTATGGAATTCCCATCATGGAATCATAGTAAGATAAGTATTGCACCAGATCCGAGTCCCCTAAACCATTGAAAAATGGGAATATAGGGTTCCAAAAATTTGGTGGTGGTGAGACATTTCTCACCTAGCCGCGGTAGGGCTTCCATTCCGATTTTATCGAACCAGACCATCCTTTCATAGCTTCTAATCATGTAATCAATGAAAAAATGGTATTCATGATCCCGTGATGCATGTATTGTTGGAAATTAGCATGAGAATGCATAGCAAGGGGAAATATTGGATGTGCCAGCACTATTGGAACTTAAGTTAGATACCCAAAAGGGGGATTCCTTTGTGGATTTTACTGAATCTATTAGGGTTGCTTTCCCAATGGAGGGGAATCTTGATATCATTCTGGTATTGGGTTTAGGTAGACTAATATTCTCAAGGCTACCTTGAACAAACTTCACGAACTTTCTTCATCTTTCAGGATGAGCCCTAGTGGCAGAGGCACATTTTTTGGAAGTGTGCGCTGATTATCTACTTAAGAAACATATCTGGTATGAAAACTAACTTGTAGAACCTCAGTTAATTTTCTTTAACTCTTTCATTTCATTCTCTTGGTGAGATAATCTCTCCTTGAGCATCATGGAAATGTTCTAATTTGGACGAGGAGGTCTCTTGTATGCAACCTTGATTGTATTATTATTATTGTTAGGGATTTTTAGGGGAGGTAGTGATGGATTGATCACAGGAGTAACCAAATTTATGGTATCCCATTGGTTTCGGGTGCACACACATTAATTCTCGGTGTGGACTTCCTCTAGGATTGAACCATATACTACTAAATCCTTTTTATTTGTATTATCTTCAGTGAGGTCTTTGGGATTGACATCCACAATGTTCCCTGATGCATACCGCATTAGGGGATACATACTAGGTACTTAATGTTAGGAGTGGTTATTTCATCCTTTATTGTATCATAACCTTCCATTCCAAGGTCCTCTTGGGGTTTCATTATAAAGGGAAACTCAAATAGAAACTTGAAATGACTTGGTCGTGCATATCCTTTCTAGGGTATATGAATCATGAGGTATGACAAAATGGGTAACCCCTCTATTCATTATTCTCCCTAACAGAGAAAATACCGACATTCACTAGATATGTTGTTGAGGTAAAAGTTCCCCAATCTAGATAGGCTAGGATCACTCCATTTCCTTTATTGTTATACCTTGGCCCAGATTTTTGGGTCTTATGGGGGTATTTTGTGTTAAAAATCCCCCCATCCCTACGGTTTGGGGCTATTCCCATACTATGGCAGTTTCTGATGCTATTTCTGTTTTCTTAATCTCGTGCATTCCCATTTGAGGGTGAGCCAAATATGGTGTCCGTTATATATATGAATTTCTTGATTCTGAAGACATGATTTGTGATAATTTATTTTCTTCCCTTAGAAGATAAACCTGCTGAATATTCTTGGTGGTTTGGTTTGAGAACTTCTTGATGGCTTGCTCTTGTTGATCCGAACACTTTTGAGGCTTACTCAAGTTCAATTCTTTCTGAGCATGTTATATTCCTTGAATATTTATTTCATTTTCTTTCTGTCTATGGATAATGAAATTGCAGGATTCCATCTCTTGTGGGATCTCTTGGATGGGGCATGGGGTGATGTGTAAAACTCCATGTTCTCCCTATCTCTATATATGAATAATATGTGGTGTGTCACCAATTAGGAAACACAACTTATGAAGTGCATGGATATAGGTCAGTTCAAGGCCTTTCTTCCCCCTCTTTGATTTCATCCTTTGTGTATAAGGAGATGTTTCTAGGTTTATCTGATAGTAAATATCCCTCAATATATTGACATGTTCTGCTTACCCATTATAGTGAAAAAAAATTCTTTCAACTGACATAGAGTTGTCTAGATATTGAGGTGAATGATATTCATGCATTCTTATAACACCTCTCTTGGTATGTTGAAATGAGAAGTTACTATGGTTCAATACATCAATGGTATGTCATCCATAGATAGTTATATTCTCACAAAAAAAATATTATGGTGTTGTTCCGCTAGGGACTCCTCTGCTATATTTTCCCAATTTGACTACTTCTTAGCAATTTCTTTCCAAGTAGTGGGGATAATAGGATCTTAATTGACGTGTGATCATCATGGGGGTGGCTCGGAGGATGAGCATGTCCTCAAACCGTCCTATGGTTGAGAAAGGATTTCAATCGTCATAGATAGAGTGTCTATCATGTTTTAATCCATCTTTATGAGTGCCTTGGCATGTGAGGACTTCCTCGTATTTGGTTCATTGAGGGGATAAACTTCTTGCGGGTGTGAATTTTGAATGTGGGGAGGACATTCATAGTTGGTGTTTCAATGGAGAGGGCTACCATTGTAGCTTAATATCCAACTGTGCAGAGTATCCCAATAGCTTATACCCCAGGGATGACCTTCAGGTCAAACCTTAATAAGGGGAGGGCCTTCTTACTGCATGATGTCATTGTGGGGAGGACCTCGATAACGACTGCTATGATGGTGAGGACTACCATCATGGCTTGATATATGGCTGCAGGGAGAAAATCTATAGTGTAAATTCTGGAGAAGACCTTTAGGGTGTACTGCAATGAGGGGAGGTCCTTCTCTTTGATTAATGTCACTATGAGGAGGGCCTTCATAGAAAATTCCATTATGGATAGGACTATAGTTTTGGCTTGATGTCTGAAGATAGAGAGAATAATATATATAGAGTATACCCTAGGGAGGAAAATCAGGGCAGATGAAAGAAATGGGAGGAACTTCAGGATGTTCGATCTTTTTTTCAGGGGGAGGGATACCCTAAAAACTTTTAGGAGACTCAGGATCAATCGTTTCTGGCCCACAGAGTAATCCCCTGTTGGTGCTATGGGGTGGACCTTTAGAGGTACTGGTAGCAACATTATGGGGAGGAACTTTGCATAGTTGCCACCACTTATATTATTTAGTAGTTTATTGATATGATCATGAGTCTCTATTGATATATTTCTCAAGGAATCAAGAAATCTATCTTCTAGTAGAGAAAAATCATGAGTATTCTCTTCATTTTCCAGTTTCTTTAGGCACATTTTATTTCTGGGTTCTCTCTTGCGGGCACTTGGGGCCGCCTACTTTTGGTAATGACCATCATATGTATGTCCCTATTTGGTCGGTTCCTACGATGTCTCTAAGATACAATGACGAGCATCTTGAGTTCAGGTAGGGATATATGCCTTCCCTGGAGTGGCCACAACATTGGAATGGTGTCCCATAGTTGGAAAATATATTTCTTACCAATTCAGTACCCTTGTATCACAGAATATTTTCATCGACCCTCTTGGACTAGATTTGGGAATTATGTCTTCTCAAGAGTGACCATATGATTTTGTGGATGAGTCACCCCACTCATGTAGATCATGTTGTGGGCCCAACTCCTCACCTTCCCTGCAGATGAAATTATGTCTTGAATGGTTTGGATGATATGATCTGAAATTTATATCTGGTCCTCTGGAAATTTCAGGATAGGTTGAGATACATCTTTGGATGGAATGGGTATAAATTACCATTTTGATTTCAGAGAAGGATTTTGTGCCAAATTTGGTCCTCCATGTGTTTCCAGTGGTTACTAGTAGTTATCATGTGTCAGGGTATAAGAATGAGCCTATAATCTTAACTTGTAGTTGGGATACACCAACTGCAATATTTAGTTTTCACCATATTTAGCTGGTGGACTTTATGTTTTCATTTATGCATTTTCATATGCTCATTTTCCACTACATTGGACTGATAGGATTGATATGAATCTGCAAGAATATGACTCTGCTTATATTTTCATTCCACTGTATTAGATTAGTGGAATTTATTATGCTAGGTTAGAATTTTCATCTACCTATTGATTACCACCATATTTAACTGGTGGGATTCATATGAATTGGCAGTATTGTATGAAATCCCATAGTTTGAATCCATATTTTTATGGAGGGATTAGTGTGCATCAGTAATAATATGTGCCTTCTTGTAGCTGATTTCCACCCAATTTGGATGAAGGACTTCTTTCACATCACCAGGGATTTTTATCCACCTTTAATTTTCCTCCCTATCTGTATGGTAGGACCGAAAAGCATCGATGAGAATTTTCATCAGCTTGTATTGTTCCACTTTGTATCCATTGTGGGATTCAAATGAATGAGTTGGAATATGCATATGCTTGTTGATTTCCACTGTATTTCTATAAAGGGATTTGGAAGAGGAGGTAGAGTTGAATGTCTACCCATGGTATGCCACTGTGTTTTTATAGAGGATATCCTTGTTAAGAACCAGGGTAATGTCCTACTATTGATTGAATGTTTTCTTCCCTCAATGGGAATGTTGTGGGTCCTGTTTCTGTTGGACCTCATCAGGATCCCTCATTGTGGTATCCTATTTATAATGAGGATACTGGGTTGCGCCATATTGGTAGAAATGTCTTTCAGAAGGGGTTTTCGTGTAATTTCCCTGAGCAGTTTGGATGAAACCATTACTATCGACATCATCTTCCTCCCCAAGATAAGGGAAGAACTTGTTTTCATGTTCTAGGGACAGGATCCCAAAAAGATTATAGAATAAAAGTGGTGGTTCCTGGTTCTGAAGTGATAGTTGTGGCTGAAGAGGAGGCTAGTGATATTTCACTAATTGGAGGGCATATCTTACAGCATCCACAGTGGGGATACTACCATTTTTATGGGACTCCTTGATTAATATATTTTAAAACCCTCATTGAAGATGATGGGTAGGCGATGGAGTCCTATTTTCATTGGGAATCTGACCGCATGTGTGATCGCTGATGTGAATGTCTGAAAAAGTTGTTGGGATTCCATTAGATTGATGGTTGATCTTTGAATCACCTTCCATATATATGAAAAGTAAAAACAACATAATCCCATCAAAGTAGAATCTCATGATCACATGTATAATTTATTATCTTTCTTGTAACTCTTCCTTTTGAATGCGATAGGGGCTTGAGGTGGGGTAACCTGCCACCTTGGTGAAGGATTAAAGTCGAGTTCACCATTTTTGCTTCGATATGAGGTGTGTTGTACCATATTTTCGACCAGTGGGGGAGTCGTGTGCATGAAAAAAATGGTATACTGGGGGATGATAAATATATCATTTCTTTTATATTACAAAGGAGGTACTAAAAATATGTGTTTCATGTCTGAATCATCATTTGTGTTGCAACCCAAATTATGTTGGGTCCTAGAGGCCAATTGCAAGGGGTTAAGTGTTTGCCCAATTTCTCATGTTGGTTCCGATGTCCTCAGATGGTCTCCAACGGGTTTATTCATTGATCCAGAAACACCCCATGACCCTTTTATCCATAATTCATGGACCTAATTTCCAATGTCAGGAACTCATTGGATTATTTAGACAATTAAACTTAAGGACTCCATTGGTCGAGAGAATGGGAGGTCGGGCTCATCACACCATTTTTGGGGGAATTATTACCTATTCTTGGACTCTGTTATATATTTAAGAAATGTTTATATGTTCATGAATCTTTGGTTCTTTCCCAAGCTTATGTCAATAAACTACCCATTGGTCACAAGTTCAATCATGGATACACATGGGCTGGAAATTACTGAGACAAAACTAGATTAATCCATGTAATGAGGCACTCAAGAGTTGTATCATCATACATAGGGGAAGATATTTTTTCTGATACCAGGATCAAACCCATAATATGGGTTTACTACATATCCTTACGAGAAAAATCAGAACCAATAATTTTTAGTTCTATTTAACTAGGAACATCTCTTTTTAAGGTTGTGCAATAGGTACCAATCCATGTAGTTTAACGTCAAGCGGAAAGGATGTCTTTGAAAAAGGCTACAAGTAAAGGTTTGGTGTGGAATTATGCCAATGCAGTATGGGATTTTCAGGAGAGATATGGTCTCGAGGGTGGATATAACCCTACTGGGGATATAGACTAGAGAACATTAGGGTGATATAGGTGTAATGTTTGGGCCTTAAGGAGGCTTCCTACATATCATAATTTATTGGTAATCAAAGACCTTGTAGTTAGATTTGATATGGGACATAAACCATCAAGTAAGACTATAAAGGGGGCATGATGTGGGTTCTAAATTGGTGGAGAAGGCCCTTTTTGAGCTGGAGTAAGGACATAAAAATTAAAGGAGGAATTGATGAATTGGGGGGTCATGATTGGGGTTAACCCTTGAGTAATATCCCCTTTATTCTCAGGCCTTAGATATGTGTCCTATGTATCCTTTTTGGAAAAAGAATTAGAGTTATCATAGTTCAATTCTAGAAGTAGATTGTGTGGGTGATAGGATCATCACTAACCTCTAAGTCCACGTGAGTCATACATGGTGTGGGAAATAAGAGGATGTGAATGATTCAACATGCCACACATGTTCTCCTCTCTACAGGTGGAAAATGAGGAGAATGATAGTGGAAGAGCCCAAGTTGAGATCACCACCTCCAATTATCAAAGGGGATTACTCTAGGAGGAATACCCTAAAATTGGTTTTAGGAGAGGGGAAGAATGTTTCTTCTCATCAAAAGGAAAAGAAAGAATGATTTTCAAAGTATATCATCAACCCTCATCAAAGGGAATGGCTAGTGACTACCCTGGATCCCTAGAATGGATAAGTTCATGTTATTATCCCATGGTTGGACCCAAAGTTACCATGGGAAGGTAATATTATGTACATTTTGAGGGTCTGCACTGTTGTAGGGATTACCTATGAGACTCTATATTCCATGGGTATGTAAAATAAAAAGTGTGTGCTCATGTGCCCTATGGTTCTATCAGATGGGTCTGGTGGCTTTAGAAGAGTATTTGGCCTTATTCTATTGAATTGGTTTGAGGAGGGACTATGGAAGAGGTGATGAAAATTGAAGGAAATGATTGGAGGTGGAGGGTGGAATGCCCAAAGGTGCCCCATTCTGCATACCATTTGTTCATATGGGATGGGGTATCCCTCTCACAACCTATTTCTATATGGGTGGAGTGGTTGTCCATATACTGGAGTGGTATGTGGCCCTTGATGTGGTCCATGTACTGTGGTGGTACGTGGCCCCAGGTTTCGTCCACATAGTGTGGTTCTATGTAGTGCTGAATTCCCTCCGTGATGAGGGATGCTACATAAGTAGGGGTTTCACCCGCATGGCAATGCGCTATGAGAGACATTTTTTTGAAGATGGAAAATTATTCCTACGGTTCACGGGAAGTTTATTTATTTTTGGGATATTGGTTGCGGTTTGTCAATAAGGTTAACAGTCTGCCAATTAATATTATTTTTCCTTATTTTATGGTATGCGACAAGCTATATCTGTAAGAAATCATCCAAAATGTCTGTCTTTAGGGTACTTTCTTATTTTGTTGCTTTAAAACATGGAAATTTGTTCTCCTCTAGTCTCCCCAATCTTTGTCCTCATCTCTCTCTTCTGATCAATACCCCTTCTTTGGCTGTGATGATATAATTTTATAGAGTATCAAGGAAGCTAGATCTATGGATCACAGGACAACTTTGGCAGAATCCCTAGGGAAAATCACCCAGTTTACTATAGTTTAAAGTAATATAGCTTGGTTGAGGAAAAAACGGTTTAATGTAATGTTTTAGGGACTATGAAAACACAATTTAATGTTGTGTTTTAGGGACTAAGACCATAAAGTTTGACATCATGTTGTTAGGATGATAAATCCTAGTATTGGGTCCTAGATAATGGACAACTTATTATAGAATTCATGATTAACTAGAGGATAATCAGGTCGGCATGTTCTAACATGTCTTGAACATGAGAGGGAAGGAATTTGTAAACCATGATTGTAGGTGTTCTCAGATCAGGAGAAATGATACGGTACATGGAATTTATTTTTGGCATATGGAGGTAGGAAAATCCTGTCATGAGGATGAATTTTTCTCTAGTTGATATGACTTTTTATGGGAAATATATGCAAAGCCACCAGGGCATTGTGTGCATAGCCAATAATAGTTATCCTTAGGACACCAATCTTATAATTTTAATGGCTAGGAAGGATTATGAATATTTGATATTTTCCAGGATATAGAGTTTGATGAATGGAAAAGATGTATCTAGGCATGTAAAGAAAACATTCAGACCGTGATTTTATGTTGAGTTATGAATCAAAATGAAATAGGAGGAAAGTGCTGGGGTTTTAAGAGTTTCATGTGGCGTAGGTCAACTCATCGTATTGGATGGACAAATATTTGGGTGTCATTAGGGTGTGATAGAAAATTTCATTCACCCGACCCAAAAAGTTTGCTATACGACTCTCGAATTTTCATGGGGGTCAGTGATGGTAGCAAAGGGACTAGCGTGGAGGGCTATGACTGCAGTCCGAAACTAATCTCAAGTGGGGGTGAAAGGGCACAACCCTTACAGTATGGACCAGTGGGAGAAAATAGTTTTTACATATAGGACATGGTCAGTATAGGATGGTCCATGATGGAGCTGGCTATGTAGAAGTATCCGCATACTGTCGGTCAAATAGGATCATCTGCAAACTATTTCCCGCATAGGGTCGTCCGCCAATCGTTTTCGCAAAGGGTTATCTATTAATAGTTTTTTAGGGTTAGAAAATGATTCCTCAATTCCATAAATGAAACTGCCTCCACATATTATTATTTTTCGAGGGTCTTCCACATATGGTTTGTGGGATAGAATTCCACACATAGACTGTCACATATGGTTTGTGCAATAGAATCCATAAATTACTTAAAGTGTAAGAGAGATTTCTCCCGAACCCTCTTTATTTTTCTTAGTTCTTCATCCCTTTTTTCCCTCTTGAGCTCTATTTCTTCATCGTAGAAAGAGATTTTTTTATCCCCTTGGGGTTTTATTTAAAGAGTAGCTGAGCGGGCCATGAAGAATCTTTTTATAGAGCCTAAAATGGACTTAATCATTAGGGGGATTCATTTTCTGGGGCTGGTAATTACACCTCATCAGGTTAACCACATAGTTCTTGGGAAATCTTGTATACATGGGATGTCGTACGCGGGGGAGGAATTCTCCACCTCCATTTTTCCAATGACATCATTCATGATAAATATCATGTTCGTCTTTTTTACAAAAACCATTTGGTTTATATTTACTTTGAGAGGTCATGGACTACCTTGGAGAGTGGTGGTCCATAAATGAATTTTCAATTTGCAATCTCCATTCATTTTAGCATTTTTCTTCAATATTATTAATCATTTTGTTTATATTCTTTTAATTGTTTGATGGAATTTTATTCATCTTGGATGCATAATTTTCAAGTCCCTACAATGATTTTTATGGGGTTTTCAAAATTTTATGGCTTTTTAGGGATTTTGAGGGGTTTTAGTGCTTTTTAGGGTTTTATGGTTTTAGGGTTTTTTGATTTTTTAATGGGATTTATAGTTTTTCAACATTTTGAGGGGTTTAAATGGTTTTTAATATTTATAGTGTTTTATTAGAGTTGTTATTGTTTTTATAGGTTTTATGGTTTTTATGGTTTTTATGGGGTTTAGCATTTTATTTTTTAGGGGTTTTAATTGTTTTTTGGTTTTTATGTTTTTATTAGGGTCTTTAGGGGTTGTTATTTTATGGGGGATTTTACGTGCCTTTTTTTATTTGTATTTTTTTATAATTTTAAGGGATATTAAGGGCTTTTAAGAATCCTATAGGGTTTTTAGAATCTTTCTGTTTTTTGGTGCATTAATGGATTTTATGTTTTCAAGGGTTTATTATGGTTTTTATTTATTTTTATGTTTTAAGATATTTTTAGGAATTTTAAAAGGATTTTTTAGGGGTTTTAGGGATTTTTTTGGGTTTTTTTACTTCGAGGATTTTTAGGGTTTTAGGGTTTTTTTGAGTTTCTTTGAGGGTTTAAATGATTTTAATGTTTTTAAACATGTTTAGGGTTTTAAGTGTTTTTTATAGTTTTATTTTCATTTAGGATTTTGGGGGTTTTTATGGTTTTTACGAGGTTTTATTTTTTTTGGGGTTTTAGGTATTTTTTATGGTTTTAATCATTTTTTAGGTTTTTAGGGGTTTTAATTAATTTTTTGTTTTTTTAGGTTATCTTAGGATTTTTTGGGGTTTTAGGGTTCTATTAGGGTTTTTATGTTTTTAGAGATTTTAGGGGGTTTTAGGATTTTTATGGGTTTCAGTGTTTTTTGGGATTTTAAGGGGTTAAGGTTTTTAGGGATTTTAGGGTTTATTAGGGTTTTTATCATTTTTAGGGGTTTAAGTGTTTTTTTATTTTATGTTTTTCTTATAATTTTTAGTAGTTTTTTACATTTTAAGGGGGTTTTATATATTTTTTTAGTTTTTTTATGTTTTTAGGGTTTTTAGGGGTTTATATGTTTTTTAGGGTTTTTTAGGGTCTAAAGGGATTTTTGTTTTTTTGGGATTTAGGGTTTTTTAGAGTTTTTTAGGAATTTTATGTTCTTTAGAGTTTTTTCATATTTTTAGAGGTTTAATGGGTTTTTAGACTTGTTTAGGTTTTTAAGGTTTTTAGAGTTCGTTAACATCTTTAGGGTCTTAAAGGGGTTTTAGAGTTTTTTTAATGGCTTAAATTATTTTTTGATCTATTAGTGGGGTTTTAGGGATTTCATGGATTTTTGGGTTTTTACATTTTTAGGGTTTTGAGGAATTAGATGGGTTTTAGGGTTTTTAGTATTTTTAGGTTTTTAGGGGTTTAAGTTTTTTTAGGTTTTTAATGTTTTTAGGGAATTTCATGATTTTAGTGTTGTTTACATTTTATAGATTTTTCTGGATTTATATTTTTTTATGGATTTTGAGTGATTCTTTGATTTTTAATGTTTTTTGGGGGGTTTATGTTTTTTGGGGTTTTAAGTGTTTTTTTGTGTTTTTAGGGTTTTAAAGTTTTTTAGAGTTTTAAATGTTTTATGGGTTTAAATAATTTTTAGAGTTTTAGTGGGTTTTAATTTGTTTTAGGTTTTTATGGGTTTTAGGGGTTTTTAGGTTTTTAGTGTTTATCTAGTTTTTTAGCGTTTTTTTCTTTTTATGGGTTTTAAGTGTATTTTGGTTTTAAAGGATTTATTTTGGGTTTTTTGGGGTTTAGGGGTTTTTACATTTTTAGGGATTTTTTAGGTTTTTATAATATTTATAGTTTTTTGGGTTTTCGGGATTCTGAGGTGTTTTTTAGGTTTTTTTGGGTTTCTGGGTTTTTTTTTATTTTTAGGGGGTTTAGTTTTTTAGTGTTTTTAACATTTTTAAGGATTTATAGGTTTTTAGGGTTTTTAGTGGTTTTAGGGTTGTATATATATTTTTTATTTCTCTATGTATTTTAGGGTTTTTTGGGTATTTGGATATTTTGGGTATTTAGTGTTTTTATTGTTTTTAGCACCTTTTTAGGCTTTTAGGGGTTTTAAGTATTTAAAGGGTTTTAAGATTTTCCATGGGTTATTTCAGGGTTGTTAGGATTTTTTAGATTTTTATGGATTTTTATGTCTTTTTTAGGATTCTTAGGTGTTTTACGGATTTTAATTATTTTGAGGAGTTTTAATATATTTAGGTGTTTTTGGTTTTTTGGGGTTTTATTGTTTTTTCTGAGTTTATTAGTGTTTTTATGGGTTTTTATAGTTTTTAAAATTATTTTAGGTGTTTAATTTTTTTAGAATATTGAGTAGGTTTTTAGCGTTCTTATGAGTTTTTAGGGTTTTGTGGTTTTGAGGGGTTTTAACGGTTTTAGGGTTTTTAGTGTATTTGCGGTTTTTAGGGTTTTTTCATATTTTGGGTTTGTGAGGTTTTAAGTGTTTTTAGGTTTTTACGATTTTCTTAGGCATTTTTAAGGTTTTTTTTGGTTTTTTATAGTTTCAGAGATTTTTAGGGATTTTAATTATTTTTTATGGATTTTTTGTTTTTAGAGATTTTGGCGGGCTTTAGGGTTGGTTTTTGGTTTATATGGGTTTATGGGTTTTTTATTTTTTAGGGAATTTATTATTTTTTAGAGGTTTTAACATTTTCAGGGGTTTAAAATATTTTTATAGTTTTCATTGTTTTTAAGGGTTTTGTAGTTTTTAGTGGTTTTGTGGGTTTTTATAGGGTTTTAGGGTTTTAAGGGTTTTAGGTGGTTTATGGATTTTAGGGGATTTAGGGTCTTTTAGGGTTTTTATCATATTTATGTTTTTCAGTGTTTTAAGTGTATTTATGTTTTTATGGTTTTATTTCTGTTTTGCATTGTTTTTTGGGTTTTTGTGTTTGAGGGATTTTTATGTATTTTTAATTGTTTTTAGTTTTTAGGGAATTTGACGGTTTTTATAATTTTTAGGGTTTTAGGTTTGTTAGCATTTTTAGGTATTTTATAGGCTTTAAAGGTTTTATGTTTTTAAGGCTTACTTAGGGGATTTCAGGGTTTTTAGGGGTTATTATGTTTTTATGTAATTTTAATTATTTTAAGTATTTTAAGAATTTTGATTATTTTTTAGGGTTCTTAGATATTTTTAAGGTTATTAGGTTTTTTAGGATTTTAAGGTTTTTATGGTGTTTTAGGGTATTAATGTTTTTGTGTTTTTTTTGTTTTTATGGTTTATGGGATTTTTTAAACATTTTTAGGGGTTTAAAGTGGTTTTAGTGTTTTTAGTGGTTTTAGGGTGTTTATGGATTTTTAGGGGTTTTAGGGGTCTTTATGATTTTTAGTGTTCATGTGTTTTTGAGTTTTTTATCATCTTTTGGGTTTTAGGGTTTTAACTGTTTTTATGGTTAATAGTTTTCTTATGGGTTTTAGGGTTTTTATGATTTTTTATGTTTTTGGTAATTTTGGGTATTGTTAATGTTTTTATGGTTTTTAGGGTTTTTAGGGTTTTTAGGGTTTTTATAGTTTCAAAGGATTTTTTGATTTTTTAGGGTTTTATGGTTCTTTATAGTTTTTTTAACATTATTAGGGGTTTAGATATTTTTAGAGTTATTAGAGGTTTTAGGGGAAGAATCGATGTGAGGCCAGGCTATTCCTAGACCCCTAAAATTTATTAGAAAAAATACACTACAGACAAGGGAGGAGAGGGGTCAAACGACCCACACTCGAAAACCCTTTATAACCCCAAATGCAAAAGACCCCAAAAAAAGAAAAATAAAAAAATCACACAAAACCAAACAAAGCTTAAAAACTAAATTGTCCCTAACAGCGCCTCCCATCCAATCAACAACCATTATCCAGCAGCATCAAAACCATCACCAGCAACTTCAAGGAAAGAGGCAGCCCATAACCAGCATGTCAACATCTAACAACCTTAACTTATAATCCAAATAGCATCCAACAACCAGCATCTCGCACCTCACACCCAACAACACCCATGTAGAGGAAAAAAAAATAGAAACAACATCACTCACATCCAGGTCCATAACACAGCCAAGAACTAAACAACATCCAGTCACACCATTTGCAGCTCTCAGCTCCTCCTCCTAAACAAGCTCCACCACCAGAAAAAAAAAGAACCATCAGCACCAAACTCATCAACATTAGCTTCCACACGTCCCAGTATAGAAAAATACATCATTCATCACCAAATTTCCTGACAGCCAACAACTCCTTCCGCTCCTCATAAACAAGCAGCAAAAAACAAACTATCTCTCTCATCGACACTCGCTAAATTCCACAACTGTATTAACAAGTTCAAACAACCCAGGACCAAATCATCTAGAAACTCAAGCAGATGGCCCCAAACCAGATGATGATCCCAACCAACAGACCAAACCAGTACCCAAATAATCCAAAACATCAGATCAAACATGCACCCATTATGTTTCTATAGGGTTTTAAGTGTTTATCAGTTTTTATTATTTTCTTAAGTATTTTTAGTGTTTTAGGGTATTTATTAATTAAATGTTTTTTTGGATTTGTTATTATTTCTATGGTTTTGAGGGAATTTGAGGGTTCTGGGGGTTATTTATAGTTATTTACATTTTTTGAGATTTTAGTGTTTTTAGGAGTTTTATGGGTTTTTTGGATTTTTAATAGTTTTTAGTGGTTTTATTATTTTTATGGTTTTGAAGGATTTTAAGTGTTGTTTATTGGATTTACCATTTTTTATATTTTTAGGGATTTTAACAGTTTTATGATTTATAAGGTTTTCTTATGGATTTTCAAGTTTTAGTGGGTTTTTTTTAATATTTTTCAGTATTTTTTTGGATTATAATTGTTTTTAAATATTGTTAGGGATTTTTTTGGTTGTTAAGGTTTTTAGGGTTTTAAAGGTATTTGGTGTTTTTAAGTTTTTTTGGGGGGTTGTAAGTGTTTTTAGGTTTTTGAGGTTTTCTTTGGGGGTTTTAGGGGTTTTACATTTTTTATGGATTTTAGGGCCTTAGAGTTCTTTTATGGGTTGTGGGGTTTTTAATGATTTTGAGGAGTTTTCAAATTTTTATGTGTTTTTTTGTTCTTAGTTTTTATTTTTTTAGTGTATTTATGGGGTTTAGTTTGTTTAACATTTTTAGGGGATTAAAGGGGTTTTCGTATTTTTAGTGGGTTTTAGGGGTGTTATAGGTATTTATATATTTTTTTGATTTTTTGGGTTTTTACAGTTTTTAGTGTTTCCTAGAGATTTTAGGGACCTTTAAGATTTTTTAGAGATTTTATAATATGTTTTATTTTCTAAGGATTTTATGTGTTTTTAGGTTTTTAATTATTTCTTATTTTTAGTCATGGTATTTATTATTTTTATGATTTTAGGGATTTTTTAGGATTTTTTAGGAATTTTTAAAAATTTATGGTTTTTAGGGTTTTATGGATTTTGTGGGATTTTAGGCTTTGCTATTGTTTTAGGGGTTTTTAGGGATTATATTGTTTCTTCTTATTTGGGATATATTTAGTATATTTATGTTTTAAATGTTTTATTAGTGTTTTTAGGGGTTTTAAGGTTTTATATGTTTTTAGGTATTGTAGGGATTCTTAATGATTTTTATAGGTTTTTAGGGTTTTTAGGGATTTTTAGGGATTTTTAGGATTTTAGGGTTTTTTGTTTTACAGTTTTTAGTGTTTTAATATTTTTAGGTTTTAAGGATTTCTTATATATTTTATGTTTTTTAGATATTTTTTTCATTTTAGGGTTTTTTATGACATTTTTATGACTTTATTGTTTTTAGGGGTTTTAGGTATTTTAAGGGATTTTAGGGTTTATGGTTTTTTGCGGCTTCTAGGGTTTATTGGATATTTCAAGGTTTTTTAGGATTTTTAGTGTTTTTAATGTTTTTAGAGGTTTAAAGGGTTTTTATGTGTTTCAAGATGTGTGGACGCTGTAGAGGTAGGTTGGTTTGGACGTGTTGTCTCTGATGCTTGGCTGTGATGTTTGGTAATGGTCCTGGATACTGGTGTTGGCTGGACAAGAGGCGTGGACGCTGCTGTCGTGTTTTGTTTTGGGTCTTTTTCTCTGGTTTTGTTTTTCTTTTTTTTTTATTTTTCTTTTTTTGGGTCTTTTGCTGTGAAGGGTTTTTGGGTGTGGGTCGTTTGACCCCTCCCCTCCCTTGTCTGCTGTGTCTTTTTTCTTCTTAATAAATTTGGGGGGTCGGGAATAGCCCGACCCTCACATATTCCTTTCCCTTTTAAGGGTTTTTGGGATTTTAATATATTTATGGTTTTTATGATTATTTTGTTTTTCAGTGGTTTTATATATTGTTAGGTTTTAATAAATTTTTAAGGTTTTCCAGGGCGTTTACTATTTTCATTTTTCTAGGATTTTTATGGATTTTTTGAATTTCTAGGGATTTTTATCGTATTTTGGGAATTTTTGTGTTTGAGGGGTTTTATGGGTTTTAGGGATTTTAGGTTTTTTTGATTTTTTATGGTACTTAGAATTTTTATATTTTTTAAATATTTTGGGGTCTTAAAGTGTATTTAGAGTTTTACATCATTTCTTAGTTTTTATGGGTCTTAAGGTTTTTATGTTTTTAAGTGTTTTTATAGTTTTTATGGTTTTATATATTTTTTGGATTTTTAGAGTTTTCAACAGTTTTAGTTTTTTAGAGTTTGTAAGTGTTTTTATGTTTCTAAGGTTTACATATGGTTTGTTAGGGTCTTAGGGGTTTTTTATGATTTTAGGAAGTTTTGGGATTTTTTAGATTTTTTTTGTTTTTTTAGAGTTTTTAGGTATTTTCATAGTTGTTTTGGTTATTTTAGGGTTTTTAGTGTTTTTAGGTTTTTATGGGTTTTAAGTGTTTTCAAAATTTTAAGGTTTTCTTATGGTTTTTCATCATTTTATGATTTTTTACTCTTCTATGATTTTTATGGAATTTTATATTTTTATGGGTTTTTAGTGTTTTTAGTGATGTTGATTGTTTTATGGGTTTTGAAGGTTTTGAAGGTTTTTTTAGATTTTAGGGTTTTTAGATTTTTTAAGGCTTTATAGTTATTTAATGTTTCTTCTGGGTTTAAAGGGGTTTTAGAGTTTTTATTGGGTTTTTTGGTATTATGGTTTTTAGTGTTCTTAATGTTTCTAGAGTTTTTTTTATTTTTTGGAATTTTTGGAGTTTTTATGGTCTTTAGGGTTGTTAATGATTTTATAATTTTAATGATTTATATGGGTTTTAAGTGTTTTATATTTTTTTGGTTTTCTTAGGATTTTTTAGGGTCTTTAGAGTATTATTTGATTTTTGGGATTTTTTACGATTATTTTTTGGATTTTTAGGGTTTTAGGGTATTTGGAGGGTTTTTAGTTTTTTTAGGGTTTTTATGTTTTCTTAGGGGTGTTTACGGTTTTAGGGGTTTTTAACTTTTTTAGTATTTTTATTTTTTTAGGATTTTTTGGGTGTTATGGTTTTTAGGGATTTTTGGAGTTTTTGGGTTTCAGTAATTTTGGGTTTTTATGGATTCTTTTTTAAATTTTTATGTTACTTAAGGGTTTTTATAGTTTGTTAAAATTTTTGGTGTTTAAAGGATTTTTAGAGTTTTTAGTGGATTTTAGGGTTTTTATGGGTTTTTAGGGTTTTTAAAAATTTTTGGGATTTTTATGTGTTTATAATTTTTTTCAGTTTTTATAGGTTTTAAGTGTTTGTAGGTTTTTAATATTTTTATATGGGTTTTCAATGTTTTTTAAATTTTAGCGATTTTTTTCAGATTTTTATGGTTTTTAGTGATTTTATGGATTTTAGGGTTTTTCATGTTTGTTGGGGTTTTTAGAATTTTTAGGTTTTAAGGTGTTTTCTATGTTTTTATTTTTATTATGGTTTTCTTATAGCATTTTAGGGATTTTTAGGATTTTTTGGTTTTTATGGGGTTTTATGGGTTTTTGGGGATTTTGAGGATTTTTAAGGTTTTTAGGTATTTTTGGATTTTTATGGACGTATTTGGGTTTTAGGGTTTTTGTGTTATTAGGAAAGGAAGATGTGAGGGTCGGGCTATTCCTGGCCCCCCCAAATTTATTAAAAGAAAAAGGAGACACAGCAGACAAGGGAGGGGAGGGGTCGAACAACCCACACCCAAAAAGACCTTACAACCCACGCCAAAGAAAGAAGAAACAAAGAAAAAAGGACTCAAAAACAGACACAACAGCAGCATCATAACGTCACATCCAGACAGTACCAGTGTCCAGCAACACTACATCCAGCATTAACCAGCATCCAGCAGCTTACAGCTAACCAACGACCAGCATTCAAACTACAGCAGCAAACGACATCCAACAGCAGCAGCCAGCCAACCGGAATCTACAACCAACTAGCAACCAGCATCCTCATTTTCAAACAACCAACACCTCTTTCACATCTCATCCAAGCAGCCAACGTCCAGACCATCAAAAAAATAAAAGTCCCCAACAGCGCCTCCCATCCAATCATCATCTCATATCCATTAGCACCAAAGCCAGCATTCATCAGCACCAAAGCCAGCAACACCGAAACCATCACCAGCAATTTCATCAGCCCATCATCAACCACCAACAGCATCAACTCCACGCATCCCAGTCCAGTAACAAACATGATCCAGCACCAAATTTTCAGCCAGCCAACACTTCCTTCTATGCCTCGAGAACAAGCAGCCGCACAACTCCTTTCTCCCAGATGAAGAAACCAACTCGTGAACCAGTCCACCAGCCACCCATTCCATAACATCACATTAATCACGCACTCACAAAGCAGTATTTCACTGAATCCGCGAGCCACCAGAACACCAGTAAAAGAACAAAAATGCAGGGACAAAACCGAACCAAATATGACATACCTGATTTTCCGAAGAAACAGAAGAGCATCTGCAAATGTGAGTCTGAGGAACACCACTAAGGCCCATCGCCACAAACTGTAACACCAAAAACATTCCCACTTATCCCTGGATCTGTGGTGGTGCATACTGTATGTTCCAGACTTAATAAGCTCCACCACGGATCTGCAATGCCATATGAAATATCCACGACCATATCCAGCACCACGCAAAGAGCGGAGAGCAGATCGTGACCATTCTACCATGGATTTGCAACAACGAGCAAAGGGAAGACCAGTGCTAGCCTTAAAAACTAAATAGAAGCACCTTCGCATGTCGGAGGGTCCAGATCTGCTCCAGAAAACAAGTCGCACGACGGGAAAACTAAATCCGACCACCGCCTCCATGGAATTAGAAGAAAAACCAGATCCGTTCCACCCCAGGAAAGCTCTACAACGCCAAATGTCAGAAAGTCCAGAGCATGCCTGCTTATCCATGGATGAAGCCGTCCTCCGAAGATGCTTCCATAGAGGACCGTCCTGCTTATTAGGGTTTTTGGGGTCTTTAGAGTTTTTTATATTTTTAGGGGTTTTATGGGTTTTATGGGTTTTTAGCATTTTAGTGGTTTTATAGTTATTAGGGGTATTTAGGATTTTTTGGTGTTTTCAGGGGTTTCAGTGTATTTTAGTTTTTATGGGGTTTATCTATTTTTATACTTTTATGTTGTTATTAGGGTTTTTAGTGTTTTTTACATTTTTATGTATTTCTAACGATTTTTTAGGATCTTTATCTGTTTTTAGGGTTTTTGTAATTTTGAGGTTATTTTAGGGTTTATTTGGGGTTTTAGCATTTTTAGGTTTTTTAGCATTTTTTATGTTTTTAGGGGTTTTAAGTGTTTTTTTATTTTTATGGTTTTATTATAAGTTTTAAAAGGTTTTCAAGGTTTTTATGTTTTGATGGATTTTTATGAAATGTTAAGGATTTTTATGGATCTTAGGGTTGTTAGGGATTTTGAGGGGTTTTTTGGGGGTGTTTGAGTTGTATGGTTTTTATAGTTTTTAGTGTTCTTTATTATGTAGTTGTTTCAAGTGTTTTTATATTTTAAAGTCTTCTTAGGGGTTTTTAAAGTTTTAATATTTTTTATGTTTTTAGTGTTTTTTATGGATTTTTAGGATTTTTATGGGTTTTAATATTTGATGGATTATGTGCCTTTTAATAGTTTTTTTAGGGTTTTAGGGTTTTTTTTGAGTTTTTATAATTTAAGGTTGTTTATATTTTTTAAACATTTATAAGGGTTCCAAGGTTTTTTATGTTTTTAGTGGATTTGATATTTTTATGAGTTTTTAGTGTATTATGATTTTTTGGGGTTTTAGGTGTTTTGAGGTCTTCTTAGGTTTTTTGGTCTTTTTAACATCTTTTGGGTTTTTAGGTGTTTTAGGTGTTTTTAGGTTTTTATGGTTTCCTTAGTTTTTTTCAGAATTTTTTAGGGTTTTAGGTTTTTTTAGTGTTTTTATTTTTTAGGTACTTCTAGTGCTTTTTAGGATTTTTTTTTGTTTTTTGGATTAAGATGGTTTTAGTGTTTTTTAGGTTTTTAGGGTTTTTATAATTTTATGGGTTTCTAGGGGTTTTAGGGTTTTTATTTTTTTAAGATTTTATTAGATTATTTCAAGGGCTTGGGAGTTTTTAATGTCTTTATGTATTTTTAGGAAATTGTATTGTTTTTAGGGTTTTTAGGGATTTTGAGGGTTGGAGGGGTTATGGACTTATCGCTATTGTGTGTTGTTGGGATTTTAGGTGTTTTAAGGTTTTATAGATTTTTTTTATATTTTTTAGGTTTTGAATGGGTTTTTAGATTTTTGGTGTGGTTTTATTAATTTTTAGGTTTTAGGGTTTCCAAGGGTTTTTAAGGGTTTATATAGTTTTATGGTTTTTAGGGTTTTAGTTATTTTTAGGGAATTAATTTTGATTTCCATGTTTTTATGGTTTTTAAGGATTTTTACTGTTTTTAGGGATTTTAGGGTTTATTACTGGTTTTATTTTTTTAAGTTTTCAGGGTTTTTAGGTTTTAAAGGTTTTCTTAGGGGGTTTTTACGAATTTTAGGGTTTTTACAGTTTTAGGGATTTTAGGTATTTTTAATGATTTTTATGTTTTTTAGAGATTTTGAGGATTTTTAGGGATTTTTTTTGGTATTAGGGGTTTCTTGGTTTTTTTGGTATTTAAGGTGATTTTGTGTTTTTAGGGGTTTTATGGTTTATTGGTGTTTTTTTATTTTATGTGTTTAAAGCATTTTTAGAGTTTTTTTGGTTTTATTGTTTTATGTGTTTTTTGGTTATTTTAATGATTTAGGGGTTTTAGGGTTTTTAGGGGTTTTTATATTTTTAGGGGTTTTAGGATTTTAGTTTATTTTATGGTGTTTATTATATTTTATTCATTTAGAGGTTTCAGGGTTTTTAGGTCTTTAAGGTTTTAAGGGGTTTTTGGGTATTTTTGGGTATTTTTGGGTTTTATGTATTTTTTAATATTTTAAGGATTTTTATGGTTTTTATGGTTTTAGGGGTTTTTAGGGGTGGAATTGTTTTTTAGGTTTTTAGGTTTTTTAGTGTTTTTATATTTTTTTTTTTGAGTTTTTAGGTTTTTTAACTTTTTTTAGTTTTTCTATATTTTATTTGGTTATTAGGTTTCTTACATTTTTAGGGAATTTTATGGATTTTATAACTTTTATGGTTTTAGGTTTTTTATGGATTTTGATGTTTTTAGGGATGCTAGGGATTTATGGTTTTTTTGGGTTTTTTAGTTTTTATGGTTATATAGGTTTTTATGGTTTTTTTATCATTTTAAGGGTTTTTGGGTTTTTTTGAGTTTGTAGTGGGGTTCTGGGATTTTGTAGTTTTTATGATTTTTATGGGTTTTAAGGGTTTTATGGTTTTTGGGGTTTTAGGGTTTTTATGAACTTATTAGGGTTTTTAATCTTATTTATAAATTTTTAGGCTTTTATGGGGTTTAATTTTTTTTATATTTTTGTGCCATTCATATGGTTTTTTAGGTTTTTTACATTTTTAGGTATTTTTAGGGATTATTGTTTAATTTTTTTATCTTTCAGGGTTTAAGGGATTTTTATTATTTTATGTGTTTTAGAGGTTTATGGAATTTTATATTTTTATGTTTTTTGGGGTTTAATTTTTTTTAGGTCTTTATGTTTTTCTTAGGGGTTTTTTGGTTTTTAGGGTTTTTTATGATTTTTGGGTCTTTAGGGAATTTTTAGGATTTTTATGTTTTTTGGGTTACTCGGGATTTTTAGTGGTCTTAGGGTTTTCTTGGGTTTTTATGGTTTCTTTATGTTTTTAGGGGTTTTGAGTTTTATATGGATTCTTAGTGTTTTTAGTGTTTTTAACATTTTTATGGGTTTAAACATATTTTAAAGTTATTAATGGGTTTTTATGATTTTTTGGGGTTTTAGGTTTTCTAAAGATATTTATAGGATTTGTGGGTTTTAGAATTTTTAGGCCCTTTTAAGGGTTTTAAGGTTTTTTAGTATTTTTTTAGTTTTTAGGTTGTTACGTGTTTTTAGGTTTCTAAGGTTTTCTTATGGGTTTTAGGATTTTTAGGGTTTTTATGTATTTAGGAATTTTTAGGACTTCTTTTACGATTTTTATGGTTTTAACAATTTTTATTGATTTTGAGGGTTTTATGGTTTTTAGGATTTTAATCATTTTATAGATTTTTTAATAGTTTTATGTTATTTAGGTTTTTAAAGTTTTTTAGGGTTTTTTTGGTTTTATATTTTTTTCATTATTAGGGATGTTTAGTGGTTTTTTAGAATTCTTTTTGGTTTTTATGGTTTTTTGGGATTTTTTTTCTGTTTTTAGGTTTTTAGGGGTTTGAAGGTTTTTATGGGGGTTTTTGTGTTTAAAGTGGTTATTGAAGTTTTTTAGGGTTTTAATGGGTTTTAATGTTTTTAATGTTTGAGGAGATTAATGGGGTTTTTTATATTTTGGCGGTTTGGGGGTTTTCAGTGTTTTATATGGTTTTTATGATTTTTAGGTTATTAGTGGTTTTATGTATTTCTAGGTTTTTAAGTTTTTATTAGTTGTTTTCAATGTTTTTAGGGGTATTTATTGTTTTAAGGGTTTTTTGGGTTTTTTATGATTTTAATTATTTTTATGGTTTTAGGGATTTTGAGGGTTTTAACTGTGTTTAGGGGTTTGGTTTTTTTAGGCATTTTACCTTTTTTAGGTTTTTGTGGGTTTTAACTGTTTTAAGTGTTTTAGGGTTTTCTTCTGGTTTTTTTAGGTTTTTGATATTTTAAATAATTTTTAGGGATTTTTAGTGGTATTTATATGTTTTTAGGGTTGATTGGGTTTTAAATATTTTTATGTTATTTTAAGGTTTAGGTATTTTTGTGAGTTTCTATGGTTTTTTAGAGTTTGTAACGTTTTATGGGGTTTAAAGTGTTTTTATGGATTTTTAGGGTTTTTAAGTTTTTGATTGGTTTTTATGGGTTTTATTGATTTTAGGGTTTTTTTTTGGATTTTTAGTGTTTTTTTATATTTTTAGGATTTTAAAGTGTTTTTAGGTTTTTTAGTTTTTCTTATGGGGTTTTATGGTTTTTTGGGGTTTTTAAATATTTAATGATTTATAGGGTTTTGTATTATTTTTTGGGTTTTAGGGGTTTTGGGGATTTTGAGGGGTTCTAGGGTTTTTTTGTGGATTACTATGTTATTAGATTTTTTAGATTTTTTTTAGTGATTTTAGGCATTTTAAGCCTTTTTAGGGGTTTAAGGCTTTCTTTGGGGTTTTCAGTGTTCTTAGAGTTTTTTTCATTTCATTATTTTTAGGACCTAAGAAGGATTTTTATGGATTTTTTGGGTTTTCTGGGATTTGAAGGTTTTTAGATTTTTCGGGGTATTATGTATTTTTAGGGTTTTTATAATTTTTTGGTTTTTAGTGATTTTTAGGATTTTTATGTTTTTAGGGTTATTAGGGATTTTCAGTGGTCTTAGGGTTTTAGGGTTTTTTGGGTTTTTATGGTTTCTTTAAGTTTTTCAGAGTTTTTTTATTTCTCTATGGATTCTTAGGTTTTTAGTGTTTTTAAAATTTTTTATGGGTTTAAAGGGGTTTATAGTTTTTAATTTTTTTGTTATGATTTTTGTGGGGTTTTAGGTTTTCTTAAGATATTTATAGGTTTTGTGGGTTTTAGATTTTTTAGGGTCTTTTAGGGGTTTTAAGGGTTTTTTGTATTTTTTATTTTTTAGGTAGTTATGTGCTTTCATGTTTTTATTGTTTTCTTATGGGTTTTAGGATTTTGAGGGTTTTTATGTATTTAGATATTTTTAGGTCTTCTTTTAGCATTGTATGGATTTAACTATTTATAAGGATTTTGAGGGTTTCTATTTTTTTAAGAGTTTTATCAATTTTTAGATATTTTAATATTTTTATGTTATTTAGGTTTTAATGGTTTTTTATGGGTTTTAGGGTTTTATATTGTTATTCATTTTTTAGGGATATTTAGATATTTTTTAGGATTTTCTTTTAGGTTTTTATGGATTTTGGGATTTTTTTGGGGTTTTAGGTTTTTTAGTGGTTTGAAGGATTTTATGGGGCTTTTGTTTGGGTTTTAGGGTTTTTTTAATGTTTTAGGTTTTTAATATTTTTTAATGTTTTTAATGTTTTATGGGTTTACTGGTGTTTTATATATTTTAGTGGTTTTTGGTGTTTTTAGGGATTTATATGGTTTTTATGAATTTTTAGGTTATTATTGGTTTTATGTATTTCTAGGTTTTTATGTTTTTTTGTTATTTTCAAGGTTTTAAAGGCATTTTATGTTTTAAGGGGTGTTATAAATTTTTTAGTATTTTAATTGTTTTTAGGGTTTTGGGGATTTTGAGGGTTTTATGCGTCTTTTGGGGGTTTTTTTTAAGGGTTTTAGCATTTTTAGGTTTTTATGGGTTTTAAGTGTTTTATGTGTTTTAGGGTTTTCTTAGGGTTTTTTAGGGTTTTGAGATTTTAAATGTTTTTAGGGATTTTTAAGGGTATTTATGGGGTTTTAGGGTTTTATGGGGATGATGGGGTTTTAAATATTTTTATGGTATTTTGGGGTTTAGGTACTTTTTTGAGTTTCTATGGTTTTTTAGAGTTTATAAGGTTTTTGTGGGTTTAAAGCATTTTTATTGTTTTTTTAGGATTTTTAAGTTTTTGATTGGTGTTTATGGTTTTTAGGGGTTTTAGGGGGGGTTTTATGCTTTATAGTGTTTTTAGGTTTTTTGGGTTTTTAAGTGTTTTTAGGTTTTTGCATTTTTCTTATGGGGTTTTAGGGTTTTTTGGGGATTTTACATTTTTATTGATTTATATGTCTTTGTATTATTATTTTTTGGTTTTAGGGGTTATGGTGATTTTGAGGGGATCTATGGGTTTTTTTTGGATTTCTAGGGTATTAGTGGTTTTAGCATTTTTTTAGTGTTTTTAAGTGTTTTAAGTATTTTTATGTTTTTAAGGATTTCTTTGGGGTTTTCAGTGTTTTTACAGTTTTTTCCATTATTTGTTTTTTAGGACCTAATAATGATGTTTATTGATTTTTTGGGTTTTTGGGATTGGAGTGTTTTTATGTTTTTAGGGGTTTTATGTTTTAAAGGTTCATTTTTTGATTTATGGGTTTTTAGATATTTTTTACGATATTTATGTTTTTTAGTGTTAAAAGGGATTTTTAGTGGTCTTAGGGTTTTCTTGGGTTTTTATGTTTTCTTTAGGTTTTCAGGTTTTTTGAGTTTTCTATAGATTCTTAGGTTTTTTAGTGTTTTTAACATTTTTACTGGTTTAAAGGGGTTTTAGAGTAATTAATGGGGTTTTTATGATTTTTATGGGGTTTTAGGTTTTCCTAAGATATTTATAGGTTTGTGGGTTTTAGATTTTTTAGGGTTTTTTAGGTGTTTTATGGGTTTTTAGTATGTTTTAGTTTTTAGGCAGTTTAGTGTTTTAAGGTTTTAAAAGTTTTCTTATGGGTTTTAAGATTTTTAGGGTTTTTTATGTATTTAGGTATTTTTAGGACTTATTTTAGTATTTTTATGGTTTTAAATATTTTTGGGTTTTTAAGGATTTTTTTATGATTTTTACGAGTTTTATCATTTTTATATATTTTAATAGTTTTATGTCTTTCAGTTTTAATTTTTTTTAGGTTTTTTTGAGGTTTTATATTGTTTTTTATTTTAAGGGATTTCTATATATTTTTTAGGATTTGTTTTTGGTTTTATGGATTTTAGGGATTTGGTGGGTTTTTAAGTTTTTAGGGGTTTGAAGCTTTTTATGGGATTTTATTGCTGTTTTAGGGTTTTTTAATTTTTTAGGGTTTTAAGGTTTTTTAATGTTTTAAATGTTTTAGGGGAATAACGGGGTTTTATATATTTTAGTGTTTTTTTGGTTTTTTGGGTTTTATATGGTTTTTATGATTTTTAGGTTATTAGTCATTTTATGTATTTCTAGGTTTTTATGTTTTTATTATTTGTTTTCTTGTTTTTAGGGGTATTTTATTTTTAAGGGTTTTTTTGTGATTTTTATGATTTTAATTGTTTTTAGAGTTTTAGGGATTTTGAGGGTTTTATGTGTTTTTAGGGGTTTTGTGTTTATAGGGGTTTTAGCATTTTTATGTTTTTATGGGTTTTAAGTGTTTTAGGTTTTTCTTAGTGTTTTTTTAGGTTTTTGAGATTTTGATAGATTTTTTGGGATTTTAAGGGTATTTTTGGGATTTTAGGGTTTTTAGGGGTTGATAGGGTTTTAAATATTTTAATTGTATTTTTGGGTTTAATTATTTTTTAGGAGTTTATATGTTTATTTAGAATTTGTAACGTTTTTGGGGTTTTAAATGGTTTTTATGGATTTTTAGGTTTTTTAAGTTTTTGATTGGTTTTTATGGGTTCTATGGGTTTTAGGGGGGTTTTAGGGTTTTTAGTGTTTTTAGGTTCTTTAGGGTTTTTAATCTTTTTTAGGTTTTTCTCTTTTTTTATGGGATTATAGGATTTTTTGGGGTTTTTACATTTTTATTGATTTATAGGTCTTTGTATGATTTTTTTGGGTTTTAGGGGTTTTGGGGATTTTGAGGGGTTCTAGAGTTTTTTTTGGATTACTGGGTTATTATGGTTTTGTATCATTTTCAGTGTTTTTAGGTGTTTTAAGTATTTTTATGTTTTTAAGGCTTTCATTTGGGTTTTAAGTGTTTTTATGATTTTTTAGATTTATTTTTTAGGACCTATTACGTATTTTTATGGATTTTTAGGGTTTTGGGGGATTTGAGTGTTTTTTAGGTTTTTATGGTTTTTATGTTTTTTGGGGGTTTCGGTGTTTTTTTGATTTTTTTAGGTTTTAAGGATTTTTTTGAGTTTATTAGCATTTTTATGGGTTTAAAGGAGTTTTAGATTTCTTAGTGGGTTTTTATGGATTTTATGGGTTTTTAAGTGATATGGATTTTAGTTTTTATGGGTTTTATGGGGTTTTTTGGTTTTAGGTTTTTTAGTAAATTTTAGGGTTATTTTGAGTTTTTAGGATTTTTTTTGGTTTTAAGGGTTTCTTAATGTTTTTTTAGTATTTTATGTGTTTTTATCTTTTTAGGAATTTTAGGTCTATTTTAATATTTTTATGGTTTTAGAGTTTTTAGGGATTTTGATGGTTTTTATGGGATTCGGGGGTTTTATGGTTTTATAATTTTTTAGGGTTTTAAGGGGGTGTAATTGTTTATTGGTTTTTAAAGGTTTCTTAGGGTTGTTTGGGATTTATGGATTTTTTTTTTATTTTGGGAATTTTATAGTTTTTATGATTTTTAGGGTTTTTAGGGATTTTTACGAGCTTTATAATTTTTATGGTATTATGGGTTTTTAATATTTATAATGGTTTTAGGATATTTGGGGGTTTATGTTTTTTATTTTCAAAGTATTTTTTGGGATTTTGATGGTTGTTAGGTGTTTTTACATTTTAAGGGATTTTGATGTTTTTTTTGGATTTTTATGGTTTTTAGGGTTTCTATGGATTTTTAGGGTTTTGAGTGTTTTATAGCTATTATGGGTTTTTTTGGGTTTTTGGGGGGTTTTGGGTTTTAGGTTTTTTAATTTTTTTTAGAGTTTTTAATGTTTTTATGGGTTTAAAGATTTTTTTTATTTTTAGTGAGATTTTAGGTTTTTATGTGTTTTTATAATTTTTTATATTTTTAGGCATTTTATGGTTCTTTGGGGTTTTTTGGTTTTTAGGGTCTTCTACCATCTTATAGGGTTTTTAGTCTTTTTTTGGGTTTTAACTGTTTTTAAGTTTTTATTGGTTTTCTTAGGGTTTATAGGGGTTTTAGATTTTTATTATAGATTTCTAGGAATTTTTTACGATTTTGGTGGGTGTTTTAGGGTTTTATGGATTTTGAGGGTTTTTAGGTGTTTTTATAGTTTGTATGATTTTAGGGTTTTTAGTGGTTTATAGGTTTTTATAGAGGTTTTAAGTGTTATTAGTTATTAAAGGTTTTCATAGGGGTTTCATTGAGTAAGGGGTTTTTACATTTTTAGGGGTTTTTAAATTTTTTATGTTTTAGGGGTTTTTGGAATATTGAGGAGTGTTTTCTAGGTTTTCACGGTTTTCTTGGGGTTTTATTTGTTCATTAATATTTTTGGGCTTTCAATGTTTTTTAACATTTTTATCGGTTTAATGTTTTTTTTTCATTTTAGTGTTTTTTTTTTCATTTTATGGGGTTTAAACTGTTTTTAAGGTATTTAGGTGTTTTTGTGGTTTTCACTATTTTTTAGTTTTTTTTGTGATTTTTTGTTTTTTGGGGTTTTAGTTATTTTTGTTTTTAAGTTTTTCATAGGGTTTTTTAGTTTTTTTAGCGTTCTTTTTAAATTTTATGGATTTTTAGGTTTTTTGAGGATTCTTATGTTTTTTATGAGTTTTAGGTATTTTAATTGGTTTTTAGAGATATTTATTATTTTAGTGTTTTTTAGGTTTTATGGGTTATAAGTGTTTTTATGTTTCAAGGGTTCCTTAATGGTTTTTAGGGTTTTAGCACTTTTTATGTTTTTAGGGATTTTATAGATTTTTATTATTTTTATGGTTTTAGGGTTTTTAGGGTTTTGATGGTTTTAGGTGTTTTTAAGGTTTTTTGAGTTTTAAAATGTTTTTAGGTGTTTAAAGGGTCTTTATATTTTTCATTGGTTTTAGGGATCTAATGGGTTTTTATATTTTTTATTATTATTATGGGTTTTCTGGTTTTTAGTGTTTTTAGGTGTTTTAGGGTCTTTTGGGGTTTTTTATTTTTAGCCTCTTCTATCAATTTTATTGCTTTTAAGAGTTTTTAGTTTTTAAAGGCCTTCTTATGGGTTTTCACGGTTTTTGGGTTTATTAATTTTTAGGTATTTTAGTGATATTTGTCTTGGATTTTTAGGGATTTCTAGGTTTTTAGGGATTTTTAGTGGTTTTTGTGTTTTTTAGAGTACCAACCTTTTTTATGTTTTTAGTGGTTTAAAGTGTTTTTTGTTTTTTAATGTTTTCTTAGGGGTTTTCAATGTTTTTTATGTTTTTAGTGATTTTAGTGTTTTTTAGGATATTTATAATTCTTAGAGATTTTGAATGTTTTTAGAGTTTTAGGGTTTTTACCGTTATTTTTTAGTTTTTATGGTTTTATTTTCACTTCTTTTGGTTTTATAGTATTTTAGGTTTTTAATGTTTTTAGGATTTTAAATGATTTTAATAGTTCTTAGTGGGTTTTTACTATTTTTATGGGGTTTTATAATTCTTAATGGTTGTAGGGGTTTTGTGGTGTTAGGGTTTTTAGCATTTCTGGGTGTGTAAATTATTGTTTTTTATGGTTTTTATAGGTTATTTCATGGTTTTTAGTTTTTTTATGTTTTAGGGATTTTAGTGATTTTTAGGATATTCATGGAGTTTTAGGGTTTTAAATGGTTATTAGAGTTTTTAGGTTTATTATTTTTTTTATCGTATTTAGGGGTTGATTTTTTTTTGAGGTTTTAAGGGTTTTCTTAGGGGTTTTCATGGTTTTTATAGGTTTTTATTTTTAAGTTATTTTTATGGATTTTTGAGGGGTTTTAGTGCTTTCATGGTTTTTCTAGGGTTTTAGGGTTTTTATGGGTTTTTGAGGTTTTTTATATTTTTTAACGTTTTTAGTGGTTTAAAGGGTTTTAGAGTTTTTATTCATTTTTAAGGGTTTTATGGAGTTTTAGAGTTTTTATGGGTTATATTTTTTTTATGATTTTTAGGGGTTTTAGGGTTTTAAGGTATTTTTTTTTTGGGTTTTTAGCATTTTTTAGAATTATGGTGGTTTTATATATTTTTTAAAGTTTTTAAGGTTTTATAAGGGATTTTCATGGTATCTAGATTTTTTAGTGATTTAAATTCTTTTTGAGGGGGTTTTTATGTTTTTTTAGGGTTTCTAAATACTTTGAGGGGTCTTGGGATATTCGGGTTTTAGTGTTTTTAAGTGTTTTAGTGTTTTTATGTTTTGTATGGTTTTTAAGCGTTTTTAGGTTTTTAAGGATTACTTAAGGGTTTTTACATTTTTAGGTATTTTTAGTTCATTTTTAGGTTTTTTATTTTTTTTGGGTATTTACCAATTTTGGGGGTTTTAGGGTTTTTAGGGGTTTTAGTGTTTTATAGTTTTTTGTGTGTTTTTAGGGTTTTTTTAGTTTTTTATGGTTTTATGATTTCATATAGTTTTTAATGTTTTAAGGTTTTAAAGGCTTTTTATAGTTTCTAGTGGGGTTTTAGGGTTTTTTGGAGTTTTAGGGGTTTTAAGTGGTTTAGGGGTTTCATGGTTTTAAGGGTATTTATGGTGTTTGGGGGTTTATAATTTTTTTTAGATATTTTCAAGGTTTTATGTGTTTTTTTGTTTTTATGGTTTTCTTTTATATATCTAGGGTTTTTATATTTTTAATGATTTTTGTGATTTTTAAAACTTTAACGATTTTTATGGGTTTTTACATTTTTTATGTTATTTATGGGTTTTAAGGGTTTCCACGGTTTTTAGTATTTTTTTGCTTTTTAGGGGTTTTTTCATATTTTTATGGGTTTAAGGCTTTTGTTGGGTATATAAATGTTATTATGGGTTTTTAGGTTTTTAGGAATTTTTTAGGGTTTTAGGATTTTTTTACTTTTTGGGTTTTAGGGGTTTTCTAGGTTTTAAGGGTTTTTAACATTTTAGGGTTTTTATCATTTTTAGGGGTTTTAGGGTATATTTTTTTTTAATTTTTTAGGGGTTCAAATGTTTTTTATAGTTATTTTAAAAAAATTAGGTTTAAAGAGTTTTTATAGTTTTAGTGGGTTTTTAGCTTTTTAATGGGTTTTTGGATTTTTAAGGGGTTTTTTGGGTTTTTTGCGTTTTAGTGGTTTTTAGGTTTTTCTAGGTTTTTATAGTTTTCAAAACATTATAGTGATTGGAGGGGTTTAAAAGTATTTAGTGGGGTTTTTTTATTTTTTAAGGTTTTTTAATGTTTTAGTGGTTTTTAGGGATTCTAGAGTCTTTTTAGTGTTATTAACATTTTTTGTTATTTAAGGTTTTTAATTGTTTTTTGGGTTTTGATCTTTTCTTAGGGTTTTTTTGGGGTTTTATGGATTTTTAGGGCATGGAAGATGGGAGTCCGGGGTATTCTTGACCCCCAAAATTTTATTAGAAAAACGAAACAACAGATAATGGAGGGGAGGGGTCAATCAACCCACACCCAAAAACCCTGGACACCCCCCAAAACCCAAAAGTCCCCAAAAAACCCAAAAGACATAAGAACTAGAAAAAGTAGAAAATCAGAGGCATTTCCAACAACATATAGCAGCCTGCATCCCGCATCACGATTTTCATCAACCATTGCCTCCTTGACCAACATATCCTCTTACAGCATAACTGAACCACCAACAACAAAGTCATAAGTCTCACCTTATTTACCTCACAGTGAAGTAGAAACCATCACCAAAAACCAGCATCTGCCATCACTTCCCAGCCAAGCATCATCCATAAAGTAGAAACATGGATTCCAGCAACCCCCACCTTTAATCCAATCAGCTTCCAATAACTCACACCTTGTAGCACACCCAGGAACACATCCGCAACATCCAAAGGAAGGAAAACATCCAACACCACTCAACAGAACCAATATCCAGCATCCACATAGATTCACAACAAAACTAGCTACAACACAGAAGACCACAATCCAATATAGCCTCCATAACGCAACACAACATTAGGTGCCCTTTATCGACAACATGATGGGAAACCACCACCCATGCCCAGAACCCAACCGCAACACCCAAAGCAGCATCCATCGCCACTCAACAGAACCAAAATCCAGCATCCACAATGATTCACAACCAACCCAGCCACAAAACAAAAGATCAAAATCCAGAATAGAATCCATGATAAAACATGATGTAACTAGCCCCTCAGAAATAGCAAGAAACAAATCCGAAAGAGAGAAACCCAAAATTCAAACCAGCATCTTCTGCACAAAATGATTTCAAGACGATCTCATTCGCACCTCTAGTAGCCTCTGAGCAGATCTAAAAGCCTCACCTTGACTTCTCACAAGCCACCTTAATCCGAGAAGTGCAAGAATATACAACAACTTTTCCATATTGGCCCTTGGTTTCCACCATAACCCATCGTGAAGCCAGAAGAACCACAAAGCCCCTTCATGACTCAAATCAAGAGGCATGGGTCTAAGAGCAGAACCGCACACACCACCTCCAAGAAGTCACAAATCCCATCGCACCCACCTATCACCAAAGCGAAGCCCGATACCTCCAAAAAATGGAACCGACCACCTCATTGAAAACTGATATGAGCCCATCCTAACTCGCCAGATCGTCTCTCCGTACCATCGATGAGAGTTGAAGCACCAAACTCTATGAGAGCCGAACATCCAAGACCGAACCCAGATCTGACAAACAGTTCTGATGGCTGAGATAAGCATACTATTGCCCAAATGCCAGGATGCCCGTCACACCCTTCTTTCACAATCGTGAGACTAGAGAGACTACCGCAACCTTAGATCTGGAGCCATCTTTGAGAGTCTCTTCGCCATTGACCGAGAAGGGACCAATTGAACCAGGCAGACCATCCCGCTGCCTCACCGATGAGAGCATTTGTATCTACCACTGAGCCACTCAATCTTCCGAGACCATGCCCAAACTACCAAGAGATCGACAACGCTGCCAAAGAGAAGCAGAGGTTCATCAGGGGGGAGGGGGCAGTAACGATGGGAATCACGAAGGGAGAGAGCCAGGAGACTCAACCGCCATATCACTGTTCATCTAAAGTTTTTTTAGGGATTTTATTAGTTTCTAGAGATTTTGAGGATTTATAGTGTCTTTATGGTTTTTAATGTTTTTAGGTTTTTAGGGGTTTTAAATTTTATTAGGTTTTTAATGTTTTCATAGAGGTTTTTCCGGTTTTTATGTGTTTTTCATTTTTTGATATTTTAAGGGAGTTTTTTAACTCTTACAGGTTTTTAGGGGTTTAAGGGATTTTGAAATTTATAGGGTTTTCAGGGATTTTTTCTTATTTTTGGGGTATTAAGGATTTTTTTGGGTTTTCAGAGTTTTTAGTTATTTTTAGGTTTTTTGAGATTTTTTTTTGAGTTTTTTATGATTTTATTGTTTTTAGGATTTTTAGTGCTTTTAGGGATATATGATTTTTTTGTTTTACTTATTTTTAGGGGTTTTTTCCATTTTATGGTGTTTAATTTTTTTAGTCATTTTAAATGTTTTTATGGGTTAAAAGTTGTTTTATAATTTTTAGTCATTTTTATGGATTTTATTTGTATTTATATTTTTTAATGGTTTTGGGTGTTTTAGGGTTTTTGTTTTGGGTTGTTAGGGTTTTTAGAATTTTTTTAGGTTATTAGGTTGTTTATGAGTTTTATATTTTTTGAGTTTTTCTTATGGGGTTTTCAAGGTTTTTATTTTTTTTATGCTTAAATATTATTAAGTATTTTTATAATTTTATGGTTTTGAGGGATTTAATGGTTTTTTTGTGTTTTATGGTTTTTATCATTTTTTTTGGTTTTTAGGGATTTTCAAGTTTTTTTAGGATTTTTATGTTTTTAGGGGTTTTAGGGATTTTTAGGGTTTCAATGGTTTTTAGGCTTTTTATAGTTTTATGGTTTTCTGTGATTTTAGGTTTTTTTAGTTTTTATTGTTTTTACGTTTTTTAGAGTTTTTTAATGTTCTTAGGGGTTTAAAAGGGATTTAGAGTTTTTAGTGATATTTATGGTTTTTACTAGTATTTTGGGATTTTAGGGTGTTTATAGGTGTTTTAATGATTTTTAGTGATTTTTAGGGTTTTAGGGTCTCTTTTGGTAGTTTATGGATTTTATTTTATTTTTATTAGGGTTTTAAGTGTTTTTAGGTTTTTAAGGTTTCCTTAGGTATTTTCATGTTTTTAGGGTCTTTTATGTTTTTTTTGGATTTTTAGTGATTTTTAAGGTTTTTATGGTTTTACGACAAGGAATGCTCGAGACCAGGCTAGCGTATCCCCCCGAATTTTATAACAAGAAGAGAAAACAATAGAGTTATACAAGAGGGGTTACATAACTGGGTGTACAACTCACCCTTCAATTCAGAATTCACAAGGAAAGATCAAGAAGGTGTGGCAACAAAGGACCACATCAAACTCCTCTCCACAATGGCCTGTTTGGAAAGATCATCTACAACTGCATTCCCATCCTAATAGGTGTGTGTCACAGTGAGGTTCATCCTCTGACACAGGGTGAGGCACTCCATCCATTGAGGGGGGATCCTCCATGGAACGTACATAGATTAATTTTTAAGGGCATTCACCGCAAGCATGGAATCATATTCAAGACAGAGAAAGCTCCATCCAAAGATGACAACAAACTTGATCACCTTCATCATAGACCACATTTCATCTTCAAGGGCGCACCCATCTCCAAAGAAGTGATGGAAACATCCTTTGACGAAGCCCCAACAGGTGCAAAATATTCCACCACACCCAGCAGGACGCGGCACGCCCAGGACCACACCATCCATGTTAACCTTAATCCAAGAGGGGAGTGGGGGGATCCAACAGATGAACATTGGAACCATTGGATTTTTTGTCTTACCAGAGATTCCAAGCAACCATAGAATAATGTGTTCACTAACATCATTCTCCATTGAGGATGTCTGGATGTGGGACGCCGCATAGACAACCTTATGAATCATCACCACACCACCATGGATGGAGAGCCACTTCTTGGTGAAGGAAAATACACTACGAGTTGTCCAGATATAAGATATGGTGGTTGCAGTGGAGACCAACAGGATGTTGCATACCTGTTCACTATAATCCCAGCTGGTCAAGATGCCTAGGAGCTTGAAGAGAGGCAAGTCTAGGAAAGTCGGGAGCCCAAAAATCTACTACAAGTTTCTCTAAAGTGCTAGACCAAATCTACATTGGAGGAAGGTGTGTTGAATAGTCTCTTTTGTGCATAAGAAGAGAAAACATACAGAGGCAAGGTTGTGTCCATATTTTTTCAACTAGTTCAGCAGAGGCAGCCGATTCTTACAGAGTTTCTATAGAAGGAGATGGCTGGCTGGAGGGATGAAATTCCTCCTAAATTTGTAGATCTAGGCCGGGGGAGGGGAGCCCTGATCAAAATTTAACCGATAATAATCCTTATCATTAAGCCAAAAAACAAGGTTGGATTTCAAAATCAATATGTCAGAGTCAACAAAGGCGTAATGATGAATTTGAATAAAGGTTTCAGTTGGAAGAAGCACCTCACACTCTTCCAGCAGAGGAATGAGAGCAGCGATGGACAAGATTCTAAGGCCAGTAGGAGGAATCTTGTATTCCTGAAGATGACCATCAAGCCATGGCATAGACCAAGCATTCAGTTCTGAGTGCTTTGAAACAATCCATTTCGAGTGAGAAATAATACCCTTGTAAGAATCATGAACTGCTGGCCAAACAGAGGAGGGGAAGTAACCTATATACTCATCACAAAGTTTAAGCACAAACCTATCCCGAGTGAAAACCAGGCCCCACTCCTATTTTTAATAATCCCCCAAGTAAATTAATCAAGGAGAGAATCATTGTATCTTCTGAGTTCTTTAATGACAATCCCTCCCATCACAGTTGGCTTGATTCAGTCCCTCAGGGCCACCGTAATCAATTTCCTTTTACTAATGAATCATGTCCATGAAAAGTTCCCGATCTTTGCTTGTAGGTCCTTAATAAGGTTAAATGGCTATCTGTAGATAGAGAATTCATATGTGAACATAGAAGTGATAACCGAGTTGATGAGGCAGACCCTTCTAGCTTGTGAGAGGCACTTCCCCTTCTATTTCACCAGATTTTGAGTAATTCAAGTGGAAATTATCTCAAGGTGACAACGCTTGTCTCTTTCCCAGAAAATGGGTACACTAAGGTAATCAAAAGGAAGTGACCCTCTCTTGACCCCAAGGGACATTGAAATGGGAATATGATGGCGCTAAGATACCCCCTCCCAAAAGACAATCAAAGAATTGTTCTAACTGATAGAATTCCCCACCACACTTTCATAATGCCGGTAAATCATTCGGATAGAGGACAAGGTCCATTTTTCATCTTTCCCAAACATAAGAATATCATCAGCGTAAAATAGATGGGACAACACATGAAGATCTCTCTCCACCCTAATAGAATTAAAGAAACCAGCCTAGCCATGGTCAATAAGACACCTGCTCATGTAATCCTCAACAATCACAAACAGAGTTCTTGATAGTGGGTCACCCTGTCTAACCCCATGGGAGCAGGGGAAAAACCTCTTGGGAAATCCATTTATAAGGAAAGAGACCCAAGCACTACTTAAGATAGACATAACCATATTGATAAAGCTATTAGAGAATACATACTTGGAGAGAACTTGAAAAATGAAACGCCACTTAATAGTGTTGAAAGCCTTAGAAATGTCAATCTTAAGCACAAAATTCCCCTACTTGGATACCTTCTACATAACTTTGATGCCCTCTGAGTCTGTAAATAGGCATTCCTATATGTTCCTCCCCGAGACAAACCCAAATTGATTTGGAGTGATAAGTTCCCCAACAAATTTCTCAATTTGTATGACTAGGATCTTACTGATTATTTTAAGAATAGTATCCCAATAGCCAATGGCTGAAAGTCACCAATGTCAATAGTGTTGTCCTGTTTGGGAATCAGGGAAATTAAAGTAGAGTTGACTTCATGTGGAAAAAACACTAGAGAGAAAAAATTCCATAACAGTGCTGGTGATTCCCTTATGCATGATATCCTAGTAGGACATGGAGAACTTGTTAGTGAAACCATCTGGTCCCGCTGCACTATCAATGTTCAAAGAGAACAAAGCAGCCCTTATTTCATCCTTAAGGGGGGGAAATTGTTATATCCCTGTTCTACTACTCAACAACACATGGCATGATGGAATCCATCAAAGTAAGGGTGTAATCCCCACCATCATCCAAATAAATATCTTGGAAGTGATTGATAATATCATTGGAAATATCATCCTCCGAGATGAAGGTAGAGCATGAGATACGAACTGATTTTAAACACTTTTTAACCTTTTTCTCCCTATGCAACTAGTGGAAAAATTTTGAGTTGTGATCTCCATCTTTGAGCCATCTAACATTGAACTGATTTTTTTTCCAAATTTTCTTTAAGAGCCAGAAGATCATCAAGCTTTGAATGAAGCTGCAACTCTTCTCAAGAGGGTAGAGAAAAATGTTGTTTGGAATCCTAGTGAAAGGCTAGATGTTGTTCAACATCCCGAATATCATGATCTATCACAGAGAAGCAGTTCCCGATCCACTCCTTGAGTAAGGCTTTGACTTTTTTAATCTTAGATACAAAAATATAGTAATGAATTCCCCGGAGGTCTTCACTACAACCATTGGTGAAAATTTCCCTATTGCCTGGGACCGTGATCAAGGAATTGTTTAACCTAAAGGCTAGGGGTGATGACATTGAAGAACCCATAGAACATTCAGAAATCAATGGGTTATGATCCGAGTGAAATTTGGGGAGGGTAAATCCAGAGACATCAATAGGAGTATTCATGTCACTGATCCTATAAAAACACCTTCCCAACTTGCTGGCTTGCCTTCCATTAATATTGAAATGCCCCAAGTAAAGAAGGCTCTAGAAATGGGAACTTACGTGTGATCACAAGTGTCTAATCAGAAGGAAATGTCTTCAGAAATTGAGTAAGAGAAGTTGGGGATAATCCTCTCATCCGGGTGCAATACTGTTTTGAAATACCCAATCACAATCGATTTATTCTCGATGATCCCATTTTGAATAATCAGTTTTTTCCAAAGGACCTGTCTCTTTGTGTGTGAGAAAGATTCATACAAAAAGGACAAGGGAAGAGGGGTATAACTTCATATTGAACACAAGATGATGAATTGGGTACTCACATCCATAGACAACAACTGGATGTCATTATGCTTCAGCACTCATAAATTGTCCAAACCATTATCATTAGTAGTATTGGCAACATAGGAGTATCCAATGTTACCCCAGTTTAAACCCATCCATTTATCAAATGAGATCATTGGTTCCGCGATTCCAAGAATCATAGGACTCTGATAAAGGAGAAAATACCTAATAGCTAAGGTAGTGGGAAAATTCCCAATCCCCTGGCAGTTCCAGAAGAGGATACTCATTTATTTAGATGGGAGCCACCCCTCTCACAGGGTTGATGATTGCATTTAGAGGCATTGCATTTTCCTTTATCTTTTCCCCCTTCTTATTGGGCTTTCCCACAGGGTTCATCTTAGGGGAAGGATCAGTGGCTTCATAGGTCTGTTATTTCAGTCCAGAGTCATCCAGATATTGAGAGCCAACCTCATGTGGCAGGTCCTCGTTAGCCAGCTTGGAGGATCCTTCTGCCTCCTCATCATTTTTCTCCTCAACCTCATCATCCCAGAAGCTACCACTGAGAGGGGTGAACATGTTTAGGGGAAAAAGTGTCATAGGGGAGGAACTCCTTGCTATATTTCGCCTTGAAACCATACCAAAGGACACAACTATAAAAGATTCACCAGTCACTGACAGAACCACCAAAGGCGAGCAATATTTCCTTGGACCAGTGGAGGCAGCAACAGACCCTGAAAAAGCAGACGACACTGGTAGGGTCGGCCCAGCATCCACCCCCTAAATGAGAGAGGGAGTTACCTGGAAGCATGAGACATCCACCACATGCACCTCCTTGGGAATGTCAGCAAGAGACACATGGCTCACCACCGTGGAGGGACCAAGTTGAGTGGATGTCTGGTCTGGCTCAGCCATAGCTGCCTGAGATCCAGGGATGTCAGCCGCATGCCCTAAGGTAGAAGAGACCAGATCGTCCATCAGATCAGCAAGGGGTTAGGCCCAGCAACCACTCCCTGCATATGAGGGGGCGTCTCTAGGTAGTAGGTGTCATGCACCTCCGAAACCACTTTAGAGAAGGCGGATCCGCAAAACTTCCTACCATAGCAGGACCAGGCTGGGAGGGGGTAGGTCCCTGACCAGGAATGGGGGACTAATTACCTACTCCAGCTCTTGATATCTTGTTGCAGGATTCAGTAACATGCCCTTTAAGATTGTACTTGGTGCACACTTTCAGTCGTCGACAATCAAAGATGAGATGTGCAAAGAAGTTTAAGTGAATGAAAGTTAGGTTTTGTCCTCATATTGATTTTCCAGTGTGAAGCTATCCTCATTATTGATGAGTACCACTTCCTCAATCAGTGTGGAAGCCAAATCAACTTCAACAGGGACACAAGCATAATTCCCATACTTAGGATTTTCTGTCTCTTTATCAATGCTTATAAGAAAACCCACTGAGGAGGTAATGTACCATAACATCTGGGGATTCCAATAAATCCAGCTAAGCTTACATATACGAATCCATACCAGCGTAGAGGTATTCTTAACATTCAATCAGTTGAAATTCTGATCCCACTCTTAGATCCTTAAGAGGCCAGGATTCAAGTTGAGGGATCCAAAGCTCTATGATCATCGCTTCCACTCATCTGATGGGAAGAAAATATGATAATTCCATCTCCCCATAGTAGTCATTCTCCATTTGGAGAAACCCCAGATCTCTTTGATCCAGTTGGTGAGGTTAAAAAATTCCTAGATCCACTCACCCTTTGGAGTCAACACCCTAGCAATGATGGAGAATTGATAGAGATTGCACCTTTATTCCATTGCCTCACGATTTTCCAAACACATGAGCCACCTGACCCTTCCGAATGACTCGACCGAGAGAGGGAGGATCAAAATCTGAGAAGGTACGTGGAATCAATGTTTTTGTTGTGTCCACAAAATTATGCTTATGTCTCGACACCTCTGGTGCATCACAAGTCATGCCAATCTCAGAGGTTGAGCGTTTATAGAGCTGAAAGAGCTCCTTGTGACTAAAGACCTATATCATATCTAGGGCTAGCTCCCCCTTGTCGTTAGGGGGCTACATGGCCAAAGGCTGACCAAGATCCTCATCTCCGTTAGACTTCCTTCCTTGATACATCTTCTATTTATGGTTTTAGAGCCAAGGAAGATGTGGGAACTAGGCTATTCCTGGCTCCCCCAAAATTTATTAAGAAAAAGACGACACTTCAGACTGGGGAGGGGTAGGGTTAATCGACCCATACCCAAAAAAAATCCCCAAAAGGAAAAAAAAGAATGAAAATGACACAAAAGACCAAAACACTGCAGCAGCTTCAGTACCTTCTCATCCAACTCCAGCATTGGGCAACTCCAATCCACCTGCCAAGTAGTAACCAATACCTACATCACACTTCCAAGCTTTCACTACCTTCACTTTGTAGGCACCCACTTCATCACCACTCCTCCAAGTAGTAGTTACCATCCTATTCCTCAACCAAGAATCAACCATCACCCAACCGTAAAGTCTCCAATAAATATTAACCAGGTCCCAACAGATCAGATTCCAATAAGCGATAACTACAATCCAATCTGTTCCCAAACAAAACCACAACATCCAACACACCAAATTCATAAACCAGCACCATAAGTGGTTCTTATTCAATCCAGCCACAACCACAGAACATCAAAACATGTGATGCAGAAACTTTAGACCAAAACCGGCATCCAATCTCACAACATCCAGCATCCAATATCTCCTCACCAAAGAAATCCACCAGTAGTAGCACAGAACCATTAGCACCAAACTCAAGATTATCAACTTCATGACATCCCATCCAAGCAGCAACCATACAATAGCAACGTTACCATCATCCTTCTTCCTCTTTCCAAGAAGCTCAAACATCAGCAGCACAAAAACACCAGAATCAGCAGCATCCAGCACCTCCTCACCAAGGAGATACACCACCAACAAAATAGATCCACCAGCACAAAACTTGAATACATCATCTCATAAATCAACAGTGAGGTTATTTAGTATCTTTTAGGGTTTGTAGTGTTTTTTTGGTTTCTCAGGGGTTTCCTGTGTTTTAAAGATTTTAATGTTTTCTTAGGGGCATCTAAAGCTTTCAGGGTTTCTAAATTTTTAAAGATTTATATGGATTTTTTATGATTTTTATGGATTTTATGGGTTTTATAGATTTTGAGGTGTTTTAGGGATTCTATGGGTTTTGATGTTTTTATATTTTTTTTGGTTTTTTTATTTTTTAGGGTTTTATGGATTTTTATAGTGTTTAAAGTTTTTATGGGGTTAATGTGTTTTTAGTGTTTTTAATATTTTTTATTTATGTTTAGGGTTTTAAAAGTTTTATGTTTTTTATTGGTTTTTGGGTTTTTGTTTGTTTTTTTGGTTGTTTTTATTTTTTAGCATTTTTTAATGTTTTTATGGGGTTTAAGTGTTTTTTTGTTTTGTAGGTTTTCTTAGGGTTTTGAAATTTTTTATGTTTTTAGGTATTTTATGGGTTTTTAGGTTTTTTGAGGATTTTGATTTGGGGGGGGGTGTTAGGGTTTTTAGGGTATTTATGTTTTTAGGAGTTTTAATAGATTTTAGGTTTTTAGGTTTTCTTATGGTTATTCAGGTTTTTCAAGATTCTTTTTTGGTAATTGTAGATCTTTTTTATAATTTTTATTGTTTTTAGGGTTTTTAGGGTTTTTATGTTCTTTAGTGGTTTTATGGTTTTTATCATTTTTAGGTTTTTAGTTATTTTAAGGGTTTTTGGTTTTTTAAGGTTTTATTGGTGATTTTTTAGGGTTTTTATGGGTTTTTTATATTTTTAGAGTTTTTAAAGGAATTTTCATTATTTTTATGAATTTTATGGATTTTGATGGGTTTTAATTTTGTTGGTTTTTGGGGTTTTTTGGGGCATTAGGGTTATCTTTAGTTTTTAGGGTTTATGGTTTATTATATTTTTATAATGTTTGAGGGGTTTAAAATGTTTTTAGATTTTAGTGGGCTTTTAATATCTTTATGGGGATTTGGTTTTTTATGGTTTTCAGGCTTTTGTGGTTTTAGTGGGTTTTAAAGAATTTGAGCGTTTTTAGGGGTTTTATCATTCTTTATTTTTTATGGGTTTTAAGGGTTTTCAAGTTTTTATGGGTTCCATGGGTGTTTCAAGGTTTTTTAGGGTTGTAATTATTTTTAGGGCAAAGAAGGATCGAGACCAGGTGAACCTGGCCCCCCAAAATATATAAGAAAAAAGTGCGCCAAGAAAGTGTTACATGGGGGGGATTTCAAACCAAGGTGTGCATCTCACCGTTCATATCAGACTCCACAAATTGAAGGCAGTAAGGTGTGTCCACATGCGACTATATAGAGCTCCTCTCCACAATCTCCTGTTAGGGAGTGGGGGTTAGGGTTTTTATGGGTTTTTTATTCTTAGGGGTTGTAATTTTTTTTAGTTTTAATGTTTTTTAGAGTTTTTAACATTTTTAAGGGTTTAAAGGGTTTTCAATATTTAGTGGGTTTTTGAGTTTTAATGGTTATTTTATGTTTTTAGTTATTTTATGGTTTTAGGGGGTTTTATGGTCTTTTAAGGTTTTATGGGTTTTCACATTTAGAAGTTTTTTAGGGGTTTTAGATTTTTACGGTTTTCTAAGGGGCTTTTAGGGTTTTTTATTTGTTACATTTTTAGTTATTTTTAGAGATTTTGTTGTATTTTTTTTGGTTTTTACTATTTCTATGTATTTTGAGGGTTTTAAGGGATTTAGAGGTTTTTTCTGGTTTTTAGAATTTTTTAGGTTTCTAGCGATTTGACATGTTTTTTAGGTTTTTAAGGTTTTATTAGTGGTTTTCAGAGTTTTTAGGGGTTTACCATTTTTTGCGATATTCATGGGTTTTTAGGATTTGTATATTTTTTAAGGATTTTAGGTTTTTTGAGGGGTTTTAGGTTTTTTATGTTTTTTGGGTATTAAATATTTTTTTTAGTTTTTTATAGTTTTTTGTTGTTTTTAGAGTTTTTTAATATTTTTATGGGTTTAATAATATTTTAGAGTATTTAATTTTTTTTGTTTTATGATTTTTTAATGTTTTTAGAGATTTTTATGGATTTTAGGGGGGTTTACAATTTTTAGAGTATTATTAGAGTTTTAGGGGTTTTAGGGTGTGTAACATTTTTAGGTTTTTATATTTTTTTTTCTTTGGGGTTTTTAGGGTTTTAGTGTAGTTTATAATTTTAGGGTTTTAATGGGAATTTTAGGATTTTTATCGTTTTTAGTGGTTTTAGGTATTTTGAGGGATTTTGGGTTTTTAGAGTTATTAGGGGTTTTCCATTTTTTATTTTTTAGGGGTTTAAAGAATTTTAATGTATTTATGGTTATCTTATGATTTTTCAGTTATTTTATTATGTTTTATGTTTTAATGGATTTTAGGGATTCTTTTTGTTTTTTATTGTTCTTAGGGTTTTTAGGGATTTTGAGGGTTTTGTGGTTTTTAGGTGTTTTAAGGCTTTTATGTTTTTTTCAATTTTTAGTGGGGTATTGATTTTTTTTAGGGTTTTAGATATTTTTATGTGTTTTAAAACATTTTTAGGGGTTCAAATGGTTCTTATATATTTTATAGGTATTTTAAAAATTTTATTGGTTTTTTGGGGTTTTAAGGTATTTAGGGGTTTAAGGGTTTTTAGGGTATTTTAAGGGTTTTTGGATTTTTTACCATTCCATAGGTTTTTAGATGTTTTTAAGGTATTATTTGGAATGTTAATTTTTTATACATTTTAGGTACATTTTAATATAATTTAGGATTTTATATTTTTTAGTGTTTTTAGGTATTTAGATGGTTTTTTTGGCACTGGGTTTTTTAGGGGTTTTAAATTTTTATTTTTTTATGGGTGTCAAGTGTTTTTCGGTTTCTAATGTTTTATTATGGGTTTTCAAGGTTTTTATAATTTTTTACATTTTTAGGGTTTGTTAGGTATTTTATAGGATTTTTATACAGTTTTAGTGTTTTTAAAGATTTTGAGGGGTTTATTGTTTTTATGGTTTTAGAGTTTTTAGTGTTTTTATCATTTTTACATGTTTTTTAGGATTTAAGTGTTTTTAGAACTTCGTTGTTTTCTTAAGGTTATGAAGGATTTTAGTTTTTTGTAGGTTTTTACAGATTTTTAGGTCTTTTTAGGGTTTTATCGGTTTTAGTGTTTTAAGGTATTTTGAGGGGTTTTTGTTTTTTTGTTATGTTTGTTTATCAGGTTTTTATCATTTTGAGGTTTTTAGAGGTTTTAACCATTTTAAGGGTTTTTAAGGTTTTCATATCTTTTTTCAGTGTATTCAGGAATTTATGTTTTTAGATATTTTTAGGGATTATTTAGTGTTTTTATGGATATTTAAGGTTTTAAGGGATTTTTGGGTTTTTATGTTTTTAGGGGTTTTTTTTTGGATTTTAGGGTTTTTTTGTGTTTTTAGGGGTTTTAAGGATTTTTAGAGTTTATAAAGGTTTTTAGGGGTTTAAAGGTGTTTCTTATAGATTTTAGTGGGTTTTATGGATTTTGTGGGGTTTTAGGGGTTTTTATAATTTTAGGGGTCCAAAAGGTTTTTAGGATCTTTTAGGGTTTTTTAGGTCTTTTAGGGGTTTTAATTATTTTTGGGGTTTTGTGGTTTTCTTTAGGTTTTAAAGGTTTTTATGGTTTTTTATGTTTTTAGGGATTTTTAGTTATGTATAGTATTTCTATGGGTTTTAGTGTTTTTAGGGATTTTTAAGGGTTTTAGGGATTTTTTGGGGTTTTAGGGTTTTTAGGGTCTTTAGCACTTTTTGGGTTTTCAAGGGTTTTAAGTATTTTTAGGTTTTAATGTTTTTATGAGGTTTATGGGGTTTTTACGTATTTGGGTACTTTTAGCGATATTTATAAAATTTTACGTTTTTAGGGATTTTGAGAGTTTTGGGTGGTTGGGGTTTTTACGTTTTTAAGGGTTATTAGAGTTTTTAGGTTTATTAGGGATTTTTAGTGTTTTAATGTTTTTTTTCTTTGTTTTTTCACATTTTCAGGAACATTTATGGAAATTTTAGGCTTTTATGATATTTTTGGGGTTTATGGATTTTGAGGGTTTTTATGTTTTTTTGGGTTTTAGGGTTCTTTTGGTTTTTAGGGTTTTAAGGTTTTTTGATTTTTTTGAATTTTTACACTTTTAAGAGTTTTTTAAACATTTTTATGGGTTTAAATTGATATTAATGTTTTTAGTTATTTTTTATATTATTATTGGGTTTTGGGTTTTTATGGTTTTTTTGGGTTTTTTATTATTTTGGGGGGTTTTAGGGTTTTTAGGGTCTTTTTAGGTTTTTTAGAGTTTTTAGAGTTTTTTGTTTTTATGTGTTTCAAGGGTTTTTGGTTTTTTAATATTTTCTTTGTGTTATTATTATTTTTTGGTTTTTAAATTTTAGGTAATTTTATGTTTTTTATGATTTTTTTGGGGTTTTAGGGATTTTTAGGGTTTTAGGATTTTGGGGTTCTGTTAGGGTTTTTAGCATATCCAGGTTTTTAGAGATTTTAAGTGTTTTTGTGTTATTTATGTTTTATGGGGTTTTAAATATTTTGGGGGGTTTAAAATTTTTATATATTTGAGGGGTTTCAGGGTTTTTAGGGTTTATCTGTATTTGAGGTGGTTTAGGTTTTTTTTGTATTTATGTGTTTTTGGGATTTTAGGTTTTTATTTTAGTTTTTTAGGTTTTTATGTTTTTTAGAATTTTTAACACTTTTAGGGTTTTAAATTGGTTTTATATATTTTATGGATTCATAGGATTTTTATGGTTTTTTTGGGTTTTAAGGTTTTTTGGGAATTGTAAGGGTTTTAGCCGGTTTTAGGGAGTTTTAGGTGTTTTAGGGTCTTTATGGTTTTTAGGGTTTTTAGCATTTTTATGTTCATTATGGGTTATAAATTTTTATATATTATATTATAGTTTTTTAGAGTTTTTATGTTTTTATGTATCTTTATTACTTTCTATATTTTTATTATTTTTAACGGTTTTAGGAATTTTGAGGGGTTTTTGGGATGTTTTGGATTTTTAGCATTTTTAGGCATTTAAATTCTTTTTAATTTTTAAGGTTTTATTAGGGTATGTAACTGGTTTTATGGTATTTTGTGTTTTTATTTAATTTTGGGCTATTTAGGATTTTTATGGTTTTTTATCGTTTTTAGGGATTTTGAGGGTTTTATGCTTTTTAGGGTTTTTAGTGATTTTATGGTTTTTTTGGATTTTTTGGGGTTTTTTGAGTTTTTTTTTTATTTTTAAGGTTTTTTATGTTTTTAATGTTTTTAGGTGTTTAATTTTTTTTATATTTTTGTGTTCTTAGGGTTATAGGGGTTTTAATGTTTTTAATCATTTTTATGGGTTTTAGGTTTTTATGGGTTTTTAGTGTTTTTATTATTTTTTAGGTTTTCGAGGTTTTTACGTGTTTTTAGGTGTTTACTGTTTTTAAGGATTTTTTAGGATTTTAATGGACATTTAATAATTTAGTGATGTTAGATACTTTATGTTGTTTAGGGGTTTTTTGTTTTTTTTTTGATTTTTTGGATTTTTCGAGTTATTCGTGTTTTTAATGTTTAATAGTGTTTTTAACATTTTAATGGTTTTAAACGGTTTTAAGAAATTTTATTTGTTTTTAAGATTTTATGGTATTTTAGAATTTTTGTGATTTTTAGGGTTTTTTATGATTTTTATGGGTTCTAGATTTTTTAGGGTTTTAGTTTTTTTATCCTTTTTAGGGGTTTTAAGAATTTTCAGGTTTTTAATATTTTCTTTTGAGTTATTAGGGTTTTTTGGTTATTTTAAATTTTTATAGATTTTCATACTTTTATGGGTTTCTAGGGGTTTTAGGTTATTAGGGTTTTCACCATTATTTAGTGTTTATAGAGGTTTTAATTTTTTTTTTGCGTTTAAAGTTTTTCTTCGTGGGTTTTATTGTTATTTGGGTTTTTTGTTTTCTTGAATTTTAAGTATTTTTTTGTATTTTTATTTTTTTATGGTTTTTATGTATTTTGAGGGTTATTAGATATTTTTAGGGGTTTGAGGGTTTTTTTTTGGGGTTTTAGGGTTTTTTTGAGTTTATTATTTTTTTATGTTTTTTTATTATTTTTTAATTCTTTTAGGGTTTGAAGGTATTTTATAGTTTTTATAGGTTTTTTTGGTTTTATGGGTTTATAGGTTTTTTATGGTTTATGGGATTTTTATGTTTTTTGGATTTTAGGGGTTTTACGGACTTTTAGGATTTTTATCATTTCTTAGTTTTTTTAGGTTTTTATTTGTTTTTATGTTTTAAATTTTTCGTAGGGGTTTCCAGTGTTTTTAGGTTTTTTTTAGAATTTTAGGAATTTTTATGGAATGTAAATATTTTTATGTTTTTAGGGATTTTGAGGCTTTTTGGTGTTTTTAGGGTTTTTAGGGAGATTTAGGTGTTTTTGTGTTTTTTATATGTTTATGGGTTTAAAGTATTTTTATGTTTTTAAGGGTTTTCTTGGTGTTTTGAGGGTTTTTTACGTTTCTATGGATTTTTAGGGGTTTTTATGATTTTTATAGTTTTTAGTGATTTTGAGAGGTTTTTAGGGGTTTTGAGGTTTTTTTGTTTTTTTGGGTTTCAATGGTTTTTTTGGGTTAGTTAGGGTCTTTAAGGTGTATAGAATTTTTTTTAACATTTTTTGAATTTAATGGGGTTTTATAGTATTTTTTAGTTTTATGTTTTTATTGGTTTTATGGTTTTTGAAGTTCTTTTGGGCTCTTACAAGTTTTATGGATTTTTAGTGTATTTAGCATCTCTTTAGGGGTTTTATCATACTTTTTTAGGGATTTTTAGTGTTTTTAGGTTGTTCATTTTTTTCATAGGGTTTTTCTAGGTAATTAGGGTTTTTATGTGTTTAGGGACTTTTAGGTCTTTTAATGTTTTTTTGTTCTATAGTATTTTTAGGGGTTTTAGGGCTTTTAGGGCTTTTAGGGTCTTTTATGGTTTTAGGGATTTTTATGGTTTTTAGTGTTCAGAGGGTTTAAGAGATTTTAAGTATTTTTAAATTTTTTATTTTTTCTTAGTAATTTTCAGGGTTTTTAGGTTTTATTATGTTTTTTGGTATTTTTATGTTTTTTAGCACTTTTATGGTTTTTACAGTTTTTTGAAATTTGGAGAGTTTTTTAGTTTTTTGGATTTTTGAGATTTTAAAGGTTTATTTAGTTTTTAGGGATTTAATGTTCATTATAGTTTTTAATGTTTTTTGGGGTTTGAATGGGGTAAATAGTTTTAGTATGTTTTAGTGGTTTTTTGGGTTTTTTTGGTTTTTATGGGTTTTAAAGGTTTTTTGATTGCTTAGGGGTTTTAGGGTTATTTAAGACATTTAGGTTTTTTAGAGTTTTTAGCATTTTTATGTTTTTAGGGGTTTTATTTGTTTTTAGGTTTCGGAAGTGTTCTTTGGTTTTTAAGGGGTTTTAGTGGTTTTTATGTGTTTATGGATTTGTCAGTATTTATTAATATTTTTATGGTTTTTAGTTTTTTAGTGATATTAAGGGTTTTAGTTTTTGTTTGTTTTAGTGTTTTAGGGTTGTTATCATTTTTTGGTTTATAGTGGTTTTATGTATTTTTACGTTTTTAAGGGGTTTTTTCAGGATATGGGGTTTTTAGGATTTTTTGTTTTTATGTATTTTTAGGGTTTTTAGTTTTATTTGGTTATTAGGATTTTTAGGTATTTTGATGTTTTTCTAGGTTTTTATAGATTTTAGGGTTTTTAGGGTTTTATGGGATTTTAGATTTTTTAAACATTTTAATGGGGTTCTAGAGTTTCTATTTGGTTTTCTGTATTTCTATTTGGTTTTATGGGGTTTTTGGGGTTTTAGTGGTTTTAGGGTTTTAGGTTTTTTGGGTATTTTTGGGGTTTTAGCATTTTTTTCATTTTTATGTTGTTAGGGGTTTTAACTTCTTTCAGGTTTTTATTTTTTTCTTAGGGGTTTTCAAGGGTTTTATTTTTGTTAAATTATTAAATATTTATATGGATTTTGTTATTAATTTTATGGGTTTTTAAGTTTTTTGGTTTTTGGGGTTTTAAGGGTTTTTAGGGGTTTACAGTTTTATGGTTTTTATCATTTTTTTAGTTTTGTTTGGGTTTTATGTTGATTTTGGATTTTTATGTTTTCATAGCATTTTTTGGGGTTTTATGATTTTTTCTCTTATTAGGGATTTTATGGAATTTTTAGGATTTATATGGTTTTTAGGGTTTTTAATGATTTTGAGGGGTTTTAGAGTTTTTAGGTTTTTCATTGATTTTTTGGTGTTTTAGGGTTTTTTGAGTTTTTTAGAATTTTATTGTTTTTTATACTTTTTAATTATATTAATGGTTTAAAGGGTTTTTTATAAATTTTCAAGGGATTTTAGTAGTTTTATTGTTTTTAATGTTATTTGGGGGTCTATGGGTTTTAGAGGATTGAGGGCCTTTTAAAGGTTTTTAGCAGTTTTATGGTTATTATAGGTTTTAATTATTTTTTGGTTTTAAGGTTTACTAAAGGTTGTAATGGTATTTAAGGGTTTTTACATTTTTTTGGTATTTTTACGGGTTTTTTTGTATTTTTATTGGATTTTGGGTTTTTACAGATTTTAATGGTGTATAGTGATTTTTAGGGTCATTAGGGATTTTTAGGGTTTTTAGAGGGTTTTAGGTTTTTAGGTATTTGATGTTTTTTTAGGATACTAATTTCTTTTTATGGTATTTCAAGGTTTTTAGAGGTTTTTTACATTTTTATTTACTTTTAGGTATATTTTGTATTTTTATGGGGTTTTATGTTTTTTAGATAATTTGGATAGTTTTAGGGGTTTAGGGGTTTTAGTGGTTTTATGTGTTTTATAGATTTTAATATTGTTAGGTTTTTAAGGTTTTACAAGGGGTTCTCAGGTGTGTTTATGGGTTTTAATGTTGTATATTTTTAGTTTTTTATGTATTTTTGGTTTTTAGGGATTTTGATGATTTTTTAGGTTTTTCAATGGTTTTTAGAGTTTTAGGGTTTTTTAGGGATTTGATGTTTTTTAAGTTTTTAATGGTTTTTGGGATTTGAAGGTTTTTTGGAGTTTTAAGTGTTTTTTACTGGTTTTCAATTGTTTTTTGAGATTTTATGGTTTCTTTACATTTTTATGGTATTGGTGTTTTTATTGTTTTTATGGACTTGTTAGGGTTTTTTTTAGCAATTTTGGTTTTTAGGGGATTTGAGTGATTTATGGTTTTAAGGTTATCAATGTGTTTTTAAGGTTTTTAGAGGTTTTTACATTTTTAGGTATTTTTAGTGTATATTTTTGGCCTTTTATGATTTTTATGGTTTTTAGGGATTTTGGGGGTTTTTTGGTTTTTTGGGTTTTTATGTGGTTTTATAGTTTTTTAGGTTTTCAAGGGTTTCAAGTGGTTTTTGGTTTTTATGATTTTCTTAAGGGTGTGGAATGTTTTTTGGGTTTTTTATGGATTTTATGGATTTTATGGTTTTTTATGATTTTTTAGTTTTTTAATGATTTTGAGGGTTTTAGGGATTTTTTTTTCTATTTTTAGTGTTTTTGAGTTTTGTATAGTTTTTAAAGTTTTCATCATTTTAAAAAAATAGGATTTTTAAAGAGTTTTTATAGTTTTCTAGGGATTTAGGGTCTTTATGGTTTTTTAGTATTTCTATGGTTTTTAAGGGGTTTTATGGTTTGTTTTATTTTTTAGGTTTTTGGGGTCTTTTTAGTGATTTTACATTTTTTTAGGTTTTTAGGGGTTTTAAGTGTTATTAGTTTGTAAGGTTTTATATATGGTTTTTAGGGGGTTTGGGGGTTTTGTGTCTTTAAAGATTTCAGTTATTTTTTAGGATTTTTATTGGTTTTAGGAATTTTAGGGATTTTGAGGGTTTTTAATGTTTTTAGTGTTTTGTGGTTTTTAGTGTTTTTAGGTTTTTTGTGGTTTTAAGGGTTTTTAGGGTTTTATTGTTTCCTTATAGTTTTTCACGGTTTTGGGGGTTTTTATGTTTTTAGGGGTATTTGTGTGTTTTTAATGATTTTAATGGTTTTTAGGGATTTGGAGGTTTTTTGGACTTTTTACGGTTTTTATGATATTAACAGTTTTTTTGTGATTTTATGTTTTTTTTAAGTTTTTATGGATTGTAAGGTATTTTATATTTTTTTAATTTTTTTATGGGTTTAAAGAGTTTTCAGAGTTTTGCTACTTTTTACAATATTTATGAGCTTTTAGACTTTTTAATTTTTTACTTCTTTTTTATTCTTTTAAGGTGGTTTTGGGTATTTTTAGTGTTTTTAGGGTTTTTACCATTTTCTGGTTTTTAGGGGTTTAAAGTGTTTTTATATTTTTAAGGGTTTCTTAGTTTTTTTAGTTTTTTTAGGGGGTTTTTTGTTTTCATGTATTTTTAGGAATTTTAAAAAAAATTAGGATTTTTACGTTTTTTGCGATTTTTATGGTCTTTAGGGTTTTTATATTTTTATATTTTTTATGGGTTTTAATTTTTTAGTTTTTAAGGTTTTATTAGGAGTTTTTAGGGATTATGGGTATTATGTTTTTAGGGAATTTTAGTGATTTTTAGGATTTTGTTGGGTTTTAGGTTTTTTGGGGATTTTGACAGTTTTTAGGGTTTTTACATTTTTAAGGATTTTTAGTATTTTAATTTTTTTTGGTTTTAGATATTTTGAGTGTTTTAAATGTTTTGGTTTTTTAGTTCCTTTGCATATTTTAGGTATTTTATTGTCTTTAGGTTTTTAAGGTTTTCATAGGGGTTTTTAGTGTTTTTATGTTTTTAGGGATATTTAGGGCTTTTAATATTTTAATTTTTTTTGTTGTCTTTACTGTTTTTATGGTTTTTAGGGTTTTAGGGGTTTTATGATTTTTTGGGTGTTAGGGTTTTTTTTTGTGTTTTATGGGTTTTAATGTTTTTTAGAATTTTTTCATTTTTTTTGGTTTTTAAATGGGTTTTAGAGTTTTTAGTGGTTTTTAGGTTTGTTAAGGGAATTTAGGGGTTTTAATGTTTATAATGGGATTTATTATTTTTAGAGGTTTTAGGGTTTTTAGGGTTTTATGGTTTTTTGTGTTTTTTTTCATTTTAGGGGATTTAATTATTTTTAAGGTTTTATGGGTTTCTTAGGTTATTAATAGGTTTTTAGGTGTTTTTCATGTTTAACTTTTTTAGTTTTTTTAGTATCTTTATTGGTTTTTAGGGTTTTTAGGGATTTTGTGGGTTTTTAGTGTTTCTAGAGGTTTTAAGGATTTTTGGTATTTTTTACGTTTTTATTCAGATTTTATGTGTTTTAATATTTTCATTGTTTTTCTTATTTTAATGGGTTTTAGGGGGTTTTACATTTTGAAGTATTTTTAGAGATTTTAAGTATTTTTTTTGGGTTTTTTGTGATTTTTTGGATTTTATAAATTTTAGAGTTTTTTGGGATTTTAGGGTTTTATGGATTATTTTAGTTTGTATGTTTTTTTTAGTTTTGTAGGGGTTTCATGGGTTTTAGAGTTTTTAATGATTTAGTGGTTTAAATTATTTTTAAAATTTTTGTGGGTTTTTTGGGATTGGAGGGTTTTCTAATGTTTTAGGGTTTTTAGGGTTTTAAGTGGTTTTGGGGGTTTTAGGGTCTTTTCAGGGTTTTAAATGGTTTTTAGTTTTATAGGAATTTTATGAGTTTTTAGGTTTTCATATGGGTTTTAGGGGTTTTATTGTTTTTTTACATTTTTCAGGATTTTTAATATTTATATGGGTATTTATGATTTTTAGGTATTTTGAGGGGTTTTGGTGCTTTTGTGTTTTTAGGATTTTTTCTGTTTCTAGGTTTTTAGGGTGTTTTAAGTATTTTTAGGTTTTCAAGGATTCATTAGGGGTATTAAGGATTTTTTGGGGTTTTTTACCTTTTGAGGGGTGTTTGGGTATTTTTAGGATTTTATGTTTTTTAGTGTTTTTAATGATTTTGAGGGGATTAAGGTGTTTATGGTTTTTAGGATTTTTACGGGTTTCTTGCAATTTTTTAGGTTTATAGGGGTTTTAAGGTTTTTTCTGTTTTTAATATTTTCTTATGGTTTTTAGTGTTTCAATGGTTTTTTAAATTGTTATGGATTTTTATGTTTTTTTCATTTTTATTGGGTTTTTGGGATTGTAGGGATTTTGAGTGGTTTTAGTGTTTTTAGGGGGTTTTTGTATTATATTCTTTTTTTGGGTATTATGGTTTTTTAGTATTTTTTTATTTTTAATGATTTTTACCATTTAGGGGTTTAAATAGTTTTTAGAGTTTTTATTTTGTTTTATGTATTTTTATTGGTTTTAGGGGTTTAAAAGTTTTTTATGGGGTTTTAGGGTTTTTAGGGTCTTTTTAGTGTTTTTATGGATTTTAGTGTTTTTTATGATTTTAGGTGTTTTATTATTTTTTAAATTTTAATGAATTTTTGTGGGTTTTCAGGGTTTTTTGGTATTTTAGGTTTTGTGGGATTTTTATGTATTTTTTTGGGTTTTTATATTTTTTTAGGTTTTTAGGGATTTTTGAGCTTTTTTAGAGTTTTTATAGAGTTTTTAGGGTTTTTTAGTTTTTTAACATTTTTACAGTTTTATGTTTTTAGGGGTTTTATGTGATTTTAGTTTTTTAAATATTTCATCAGGTTTTTTGGGTTTTTAGTGTTATTATGAGTTTTTTACACTTTTATGGGTTTTTAGGATTTTTTTTGGATTTTTATGAATTTTATAGTTTTTTTAGATTTTGGGGTTTTTATGGTTTTTAAGGTTTTTTCGAGTTTTTAACATTTTTAGCTGTTTAAAGGGGATTTTGTAATTTTAATTGTTTTTAGGGTTTTTATGTATTTTTATGGTTTTTAATGTCTTTAGGCATTTTTGAGGGTTTTCAAGTTTTTAGGGGGTTTTATTGTTTATTGTTTTTTATGGTTCTCTTCCGGTTTTCCAATTTTTTTTACATATTTATGGATATTTATGGATTTTATACTGTTTTAACGGTTTTTTTTTGGGGTTTTGGGATTTTAGGGGTGTTTAAGGGTTTTAGGTTCTTATGAGTTTTATGGTTGATGATTGCCATTTTTATTTTTTGGTTTTCTTGTGGATTTTAATGTTTTTATGTTTTGAAGGTTGTGTTAGGGGTTTTCATGTTTTTAGGGGTTTTAAATTTTTTTTGTTTTTAGGTATTTTGTAGGATTTTTTTGGGTTTTTTTGGGATTGTGGGGGGGGGGGGGTTTAGGGATTTTATGGTTTTTAATTTTTAATTATTTGAGGTTTTTAGAGTGTTTTAACAAATTTAGAAATTTATAGGGTTTTTAGAGTTGTTAATGGTTTTATGGTTTTTGTTCTTCTCATGGATTTTAAGAATATTATGGGTTTTTTATGGGTTTTAGAATTTTGGGGACTTTTATGGTTTTTGGGGTTTTAGCATTTTTAGGGGTTTTTAAGGGTTTTAGGTGTTATTATGTTATTAATGTTTTTGTAGTGCTTTTGATTTTTTTATAGTTTTTTTACATTTTTTCATATTTTAAGGTATTTTTTTGTCTTTTTTATGATTTCGTTTTCCTAGGTTTTTTGGGGGTTTTACATTTTTAGGGGTTCTAGGGTTTTCTTATTTATTTTTTTAGTTTTTAGGATTTTAGTGATTTTTTGGGTTTTCACAGTTTTAGTATTATAAGTTTTATATAGTTTTAATGATTTTTATGGATTTTAAGTGTTTCTATGAATTTATGGTTTTCTTATGGGTTTTCATGGTTTTTAGGATTTCTTACATTTTTATGGATTTTTGGGTTTTTTGAATTTTTGTGGTTTTTTAGTGTTTTTATGGTTTTTTGAGTTTTTAGGGTTCTTAGGGATTTTTTTAGTTTTATATTAGTTCAATTTTTTTGTGTTTTTTAATGTTTTTGGTGGCATAAATGGTTTTTGAGTTTTTAGTAGGTTCTAGGGTTTTAAATTTTTTATGGTTTTTAGAGATTTTTTTATTTTTATGTGTTTTTAGGGTTTGTAGTGTCTTTTTAGGTTTTTTGAGAACTTTATCATTTTTTAGTTTTTTAGGATTTTTTAGTGTTCTTAGGTCATTATCATTTTCTAAGGGGTTTTCAGGGTCTTTTATGTTTTAATTTTTTTTTTTGGATTTTTTGGATTTTTATGTTTTTATTGGATTTTGGTATTTTGATGGGTTTTAGGTGTTTTTGGGGCTTTAGGATTCTTAGTGTTTTTATATTTTTTATGTTTTTAGGGGTTTTATGTGTTTTTATGTTTTGATGAATTTTATAGGGTTTTAGTTTGTTTTTGTTTTTTGAGATTTTTAGGGATTTTTAAAGATTATTTTGGGTGTTTTGGGTTTTTAGGGAATTTTAGTGTTTTAGGTTTTTTGGGGGTTTTATGGTTTTCGGTGGTTTAGGGTGTTTTTAGTTTTTAGTGGTTTGTGGATTTTAATAATTTTTTATGTTTAGGGATTTAATGTTTTTTAGAGTTTTGAGTCGTTATTAGAGGGTTTTTGGGGTTTTCGGGTTTGGGGGGGGGGGGATTCAGGGGTTTTAGGGTCTTTTTAGGTATTTCTATGGTTTTAGCCATTTTTATGTTTCTTATGGAACTATATGTTTTTTGGTTTTTAAGGTTTCTTATGTTTTTTTTGTATTTAAAGGTATTTTACATTTCTGTTGATTTTTAGGAATTTGTATTTTTTTAGGGTTTTATGGATTTTCATCACCTTTTAGGATTTTAAAGGTTTTTAGTGTACTTTATGGTTTTTAGCCTTTTTAGGTTTTAGGGGTTTTGAGTGTTTTTATGTTTTTATGTTTTTCGTAAGATTTTCAGGGTTTTCAGGGTTTTTGAGGTTTTTAGGGATTTTTCGTTCTTTTTTTATAATTCTTATGGTTGTTATGGATTTTGAGATGAATTTTAGGTTTTATTGGTTTTTATGGGTTTTAGGGGATATATTGTTTTTAGGTTATTAAGGTTTTCAAAAAGAGTTTTTACAGTTTTGGGATTTGATGGGGTGTTTAGGGTTTTTAGGGTTTTTAGGGTTTTATTTATTTTTAGGTTTTTTGAATTGTTTAGGGTTCTTATTTATTTATTTATTTTGGTTTTTTGGGCTTTTAGGGTGTTTATAGTATTTTAATTTTTTTAAAAATATAGGATTTTAAATTGTTTATAGAGTAAATAGTGGTTTTTAGTGTTTTTATAGATTTTAGAATTTTTATGGGATTAAGGGGTTTTTATGGGTTTTAAGGTCTTAAAAGTGGCTTTTTTGGTTTTTATGTATTTTTTTTTGTTTTTAGGCTTTCTTATGTGTTTTCTCTATTTTTAGGGATTTTTAAGTTTTAAGTATTGTTTAGTGATTTGTTAGGGTTTTTATTGATTTTGAGGCATTTTAGGGGTTTTTAGATTTTTTTGTGTAATTATGGGTTTTTAGTGATTTCTTTGATTTTTTTGGGATTTTATGGTTTTTTTAATATTTTTTCATTTTTTCGGGTTTTTTGAGTTTATAATGTTTTATGGTATTTATCATTGTTTTGGGTTTCATGTGTTTTGAGTTTTTTCTGGTTATTTTGGTTTTCTTAAGGGTTTTCATGGTTTTTTGTGTTGCTAATTATTTTAGTGATTTTTAGGGATTTTTTGAACATTTAAAATTTCAAATGTTTTTAGGATTTGTAGAGTTTTAGGGTTTTTAGAGTTTTTTAGGGGCTTTAGATTTAATTTATGGGTTTTTATATTTTTTTCGAGTTTTTAGGGATTTTAATTGTTTTTATGTTTTTAAGGTTTTATTAGGGTTTTTTCAAGGTTTAAAGGGATTTTTATGATTTTAGGGAATTTATAAATTCTTTAGGATTTTATTTTTTAGGGTTTTTAGGGATTTTGAGGATATTATGGTTTTTAGGGTTTCTATGGGTTTTTAGGTTTTTAGGGGTTTTTAGTGTTTTTATATTTTTATGATTTTATTATAATTTTCCAGGGATTAAGTGTTTTCTGTTTTTAGGTATTTTAAAGGTTTTTATGATTTTATGAAATTTTTTGGTTTTTAGTGATTTCGATGGATTCTATGATTTTTTAGGGTTTTTAAGGGTTTTATTATTTTTTGATTTTTTAGGGGTTATTATTGTTTTTATTTTTTTACATTTTTCTTAGAGGGTTTTATGGTTTTATGATTTTTATAGTTTTAGTTATTTTTTTAATTTTTTATGATTTTTATTGATTTTTATGGATTTTACGGATTTTGATGGATTTTTTGAGGTTTTAGGTTCCTTAAAATTTTAGGGGGGTTTTTGATTATTTTATTGGTCTAAAGGTTTCTTGGAGTTTCTTAATGCTTTAAGGGGTTTAAAGTGGTTTTTGAGTTTTATTGGTTTTTTTATGTTTTATGGGGTTCTAGTATTTTTATGGGTTTTAGGAGTTTTTGAGGGTTTTAGGGGGTTTTTTGCGTTTTTTGAGTTCTTAGAATTTTGAGGTTTTTTTGGGGTTTATGTGTATTTGTATTTTTAAGGTTTTATTTTTGGGATTCAGAGTAGTTATGGTTTTTTTATGTTTTTATGGATTTTTAGATTTTTTTTTATTTTTATGGGTTTTTGAAATTTGGAGGGTTTGTAGGGTTTTATGATTTTTTTGGTGTTTTTGGGTTTTTTTGAGTTTTTAGGGGATTTAATTTTTAATATAGTTTTTTTATCATTTTGATGGCTTTAAATATTTTTTAGAGTTTTAAGTGTTTTTTTGGGTTTATTAAGGTTTTAAGTGGGTTTTTGTGTTTTTAGGTTTTTATTATTTTTTTGGGTTTTTAGGGGCTTTAAGTGTTTTTAGGTTTTTATGATTTTCTAAGGGGTTTTCAGGGTTTTATTTTTTTTACATTTTTAAAGATTTTTGGTATTTTTCAGATTTTTATTGGGTTTTGGGTTTTTCAGGATTTTCAGGATTTTTAGGGTTTTTAGGGTTTTTATGGTTTTAAACATATTTTATGTTTTTAGGGATTTTATGTTTTTTTAGGTTTTTAAGGTTTTAATTGGGGTTTTTAGTATTTTTACATTAAAATGGAATTTTATGAATTTTTTGGATCTTATAGTTTATTAGTGATTTTAGGGATTTTAAGGGGTTTTATAATTTTCATGTATTTTATGGTTTTTTGGGTTTTAATTATTTTTTTATTATTTTTTGATTTTTATGGTTTTTTTATAATTTTATGCTTTATTAGGGTTTAAATGTATTTTATATTGTTTTGTGGTTTTTATGGTTTTTAGTGTTTTTATGGGTTTTAGGGGTTTTAGGGTCTTTCAGGGGTTTTTGGGTTTTTATCATTTTTAGGGGTTTCAGAGGTTTTAAGTGTTTTTAGGTTTTCATGGTTTCTTAGTTTTTTTCAAGGCCTTTAGGGTTTTTTACATTTTTATGGATTGTTTTTGAGATTTTAAGGATTTTTATGGGGTTTTGGGGTTTTTAAGGATTTAATGGTTTAAGAATTGTTTAAGGTTTTATATCAGTTTTAAGTGTTTATTTGGTTTTAATGATTTATTATGAGTATTTTAGATTTTTAGGGGTTTTTCAATTTTAGGTATTTTTAAGTATTTTAAATTATTTTTATGGGTTTTTAGTGTTTGGGGATTTTATGCGGGTTTTTATGGGTTTTTAGGGTTTTAATTTTTTTTTTCTTTTTATGGATTTGTTTTGAGTTTTATGGTTTTGAATGGGTTTTTAGCATTTTTATTAGTTTTTAGGGTTTATATATTTTTAGTTGTTTTATGGGGTTTATTGGTTTTATATGGTTTTTAGTGGTTTTATGGTTTCTGGATCATTATATGTTTTTAGTGTTATTTAAGTTTGTAGGTGTTTTAAGTGTTATTATGGTTTTATATTTTCTTATTGTTTTTAATGGTTTGAGGGTTATTTAAATTTTTAGGGCTTTTTAGTGTTTTTATTTTTTTATTTTTTGGGTTTTAATGGATTTTTAGTGTTTCTATAGGTTTAGAGTTTTTTAGGGTTCTTACCAATTTTAGTTTTTTAGGTGTTTTAAGTGTGTTTTTGGTTTTTATTGTTTTAATGGGGTATTTCTTGGTTTTTTAGGGTTTCAAGTTTCTAGGGATTTTTAGTGATTTTATAGGATATTTATGGTTTTTATCATTTTTAGGGAAAGGAAGATGCGAGGGTCAGGCTATTCCCGAACCCCCCCCCCAAAAAAAAATTTATTAGAGAAAAAAAGACATACCAGAAAAGGGAGGGGAGGGGTCAAACGACCCACATCAAAAAACCCTTTACAACCCCTAACCCAAAGAACCCCAAAAAAGAAAAACCAAAAAAGCACAAAAAACCAAACAATGCAAAAAACTAAAATGTCCACAACATCACCTCCCAGCCAATTAGCGACTAGCCTCCGGCAGCATCAAAACCATCGGTAGAAAAATCAACATCCCAGCTTCAGATCCTAGCTAGGCAACAACCAACATCTAGAAGCACAATTTCTCACAACCATTGACTTCAACATCAGCATCTCCTTCGACTCTTTGAGGATTTTTTGTGTTTTTATGGTTTTTGTGGTTTTGAAGATTTTTTTAGAGTTTTAATGTTCTTAAGGATCAAAGGTTTTTTAGAGTTTTTAGTGGGTTTTAATGTTTTAGTGGGTTTTATGGGATTTTAGGTTTTTTGTGAGTATTATGTTTTTTTGGGATTTTTATGGTTTTAATGGTTTTTATCGTTTTTAAGGGTTTTAGGGGTTTGAAGAGTTTTTTAATTTTTCAATGTTTTCTTTTTGGGTTTTTAGGGGTTTTATAGGTTTTTAGTGTTTTTGTTTTTTTGTTTTAGGGGTTTTATGTGTTTTTTGTCTTTAAGGTTTTCAGAGGGATTTTTCAATGTTTGTAGGGTTTGTTACTTTTTAGGTATTTTTAGTGATTTATTAGGTTTTTTATGTTTTTAATGATTTTGAGTTTTTTAAGGGTTTTTATGTTTTTCACTATATTTAGGGTTTTTTTAGTTTTATGGTTTTTAATGTTATTATATTTTTTTTAATGTTTTAGTGGTTTATTGGGGTTTTTATAGTTTTTCGGGGTTTTAGGGTTTTATGTGTTTTTATTGTTGTAAGGGTTTTTTGGTTTTTAGGGTATTTTAGGATTTTTTAATAGTTTTTCATTTTATTATGTTTTTAGTGGATTTTAGTGTTTTTATGTTTTTAATATTTTCATAGGGGTTTTCAAAGTTTTAGGGTTTTTTACATTTTTAGGAATTTTTTGTATTTTTATGGTTTTTAGTGTTTTTAATGATTTTTAGGGTTTGATAGTTTTTATATTTTTTTTCGGTTTTAGGTTTTTTAATTCTTTTATGGGTTTTAATGTTTTTAGAGTTACTAATGTTTTTAGTGTTTAAATTCGTTTTATGGTTTTTAGTTATTTTTATGGTTTTAATGGGTTTTAGGAGATTTAGGTTCTTTTTAGGGATTTTAAATTTTTCAGAGTTTTTTAATTTTTTAGGGTTTTTAAGTGATTTTTTGGATTTTATGGTTTTCTTACGGTTTTCAGGGTATTTAGTTTTTTATGTTTTTATGGATTTTTATAGTTTTTAGGGTTTGTAGGGATTTTATGGGTTCTCATTGTTTTTATTGTTTTTATTGTTTTTATCATTTTTTAGGAATTTAGGGGATTTAAGCATGTATAGTTTTTTAATGCTTTCTTAGGGCAAGGAAGATTCAAGGGTCAGGTTGTTCGCGTCCCCCCCAATTTATAAAGAAAAGACACAATAGACAAGGGAGGTGAGGGGTCAAATGACCCACACCCAAAAACCCTTTACAACCCAACCCAAAACCCCAAAAAAAGATCAAAAGGAAAACAAAGAAGGAAAGGAAAGCTGATCAGTCAACGTCACCACCAAAATCCGAAAGAGAAGCCACACTATAAGGGTCACCATCTGCACCATATCCAGAAGCCACATCATCAAAGAAGGAGTCAGAGTCATCCCATCCTGACTCATAATCCTCATTGAGGTTGAGGAGTGTCAGAAACTTCTCCCTATGTTTCTTTTGTTACAGGGAGTGCGACTTCTGCCTTTATTAACCTTGAATTTCAGCTTAACCACCTTTTAAGAATCCCGAGTAACAATGGGTTTGGGGAGAGTATAGTAATACCGATTTCGTATCCTCTTTGAGGAGATCGAGGTGGGGCCATCATCCATCCCGTTCACCTTGTTGATCTCAAATGAGCACTCCGCTTCCATTCCATGCACATGATCTGAGATAGAGGAGGCCTCCAGATTAAGGGGGGAACTCAACAAAAACATCATCCTAATGAAATCTTAAAGCCACTAAGGAAGGTATTTCTACACTCCCATCGACACCTTCCTAAGAAGCTACCCCCTCTCCAACCACCCCCATTGCTGCTACCTCCGCTTCTGCCACTGCAAGTCCAGAATGCTCAACACTGTCACTGGCCACATTGCTAAGTTAAAGAAACATGTCGGTCGGTTTAGGGGGTATTGAGGCGGCCTTACCCCACCCCCTGTCGCACGTCCCCAGCTAGGCCCAAGGTGGCCAACCTTGGGCTTGGGCTTAGGGGTTTTTAAGGTTTTTGTGTTTTTAGGGATTTTTTGGATGTTAATGTGTTTCAGGGTTTTAGGTAATTTTTTTCTTTTTAGGATATTGTATGTTTTAATTTGGTTTTATGGTTTTTAATTTTTTTGAGGTTTTTAGGGGTTCTAAGTGTTTTTATATTATTAAAATTTTTCTAGGGTTTTGAGGTTTTTTAGTGTCTTTATGTTTTTAGTGATTTTATAGATTTTTGATGGTTTTATGGTGTTTAGGGTATGTTTGGATTTTAAGGGTTTTATGGTTTTTTTGTTTTTTATAATTTTTATGTTTTTAGGGATTTTAGGTGTTTTTAGTTTTTTCATGATTTATTAGGGGTTTTCAGGTTTTGTAAAATTTTTAGGATTTTAATGTATTTTTTTGGTTTTTTATTGTTTTTATTATTTTTAAAGACTTTTAGTGTTTTAGGGTTGTTTTGTGGTATAGTGTTGTTAGGTGTTTTTATTTATTTTTTGCACTCTTTTAAGGGTTTTAAGGTTTTTAGAGTTTTTCAAATTTTTAGGATTTTAAATGGTTTTTAGTGTTATTTGTAGGTTTTCAACGTTTCAGTTTTTCAGGGTTTTTAATTTTTCAGGCTTTTTAATGTGTTTAGGATTTTGAGAGTTTTATGGTTTTTTGGGTTTCTAAAATTTTGAGGTTGTAGGGGATTTAAGTGTTTTATGGTTCTTAAGGATTTCATAGAATTGTTTTAGAGTTTTTAGGGTTTTTGACGTTTTTATGGATTATTTGGGATTTTTTTTGAATTTTAATATTTTTTAGGGTTTTTAGGATTTTGAGGGATTTTGGTATTTTTATGGTTTATAGGGTTTTTATCATTTTTTATGTCTTTTGGAGTTTTAAGTGTTACTATGTTTTAAGTTTTTCCTATTTTTTTTCAAGGTTTTCATGGTATTTATGTTTTTAGGGATTTTTATATATTTTTATAATTTTTTTGAGTTTGTAGGGTTTTTTTGAGATACAGAGGTTTTTTATATTTTTTGGGTTTTTTTTGGTTTTTTAATTTTTTGGGTTTTATTTTTATAGAGTTTTTTATATTTTTTGAGTTTAAAATGTTTTTAGAGTTTTTAGTGATTTTTATGGGTTTTATTGATTTTTATGGATTTAGAGTTTTTTATTTTTTTATTTTTTTAGGTTTTAATAGATTCAAGGGGTCTTAGGATCTTTTTACTATTTTTAGGGTTTTAATTGTTTTTTTGGATTTTTAGGGGTTTTATTTTTTTATAGGGTTTTAAGGATTTATTAAGGTTTTTAGGGTTATGGGTTTTTTTTTGTTTTTATGGATTTTGGTGGAGTTTAAGAAATTTTATGGGTTTTTATATTTTTTCAGTAGTCTAAGGGTTTTTAAGTATTTTTTAGGGGTTTAAATGTTTTTAAGGTATTTATGATTTTTAGCCTTTTAATGTTTTTAGTGGTTTTAAGTGCCTTTAGGTTTATAAGGGATTCTACGAGGTTTCACTATTTTAGGGTTTTTTGTTTTTTGGTGTTTTTTGGTTTTTAGGGTTTTAATATGTTTTTATTGATTTTTTTGGTTTCTAAGATTTTATAGGGGTTTTGAAGTTTTTATGATTTTTCAAGTTTTGGGGTTCTTTTGAGTTTTTAAGGTTGTATGGCCTTTTTCATTTTCTATGTTTGTAGGTGTTTAAATGGGATTTATACTTTCTACTGATCATTAGTGTTTTTATGGGGTTTTAGGGTATTTAAGTGTTTTTGGGGTTTTATGGTCGTTAGTGTTTTTAGGTTTTTAGTGATTTTAGTATTTTTTTTCATTTAGGGATTTTATGTGCATTTAGGGTTTTATGGTTTTCCTAGGGGTTTTAGGGGTTTTTCATTTTTAGGGATTTGTCTATTATTTTTGTGTTTTTTTTGGGTTTTAGGGATATTGAATAATTTTAAGGGTTTTAGGGTTTTTATGGGTTTTATGGTGTTCAATTTTTTTGGAGTTTTTAACATTTTTATGGGTTCATAGGGATTTTGGATTTTTTTTGTGGGTTTTAGGGTTTTTATGGGTTTTATTATTTCTAAGTGTTATTTGTGTTTTATGGATTTTGATGGTTTTTTGGGTTTTTATATTCATTAAGTGTTTTAGGGGGTTTTATCATTTTTAGGGTTTTCAGTTATTTTAAGTGTTTTTAGCGTTTTAATGTTTTCTTGGGGGGGGGGGGTTAGGTTTTTTAGGTTTTCTTAAAATTTTAGAGATTTTAAGGATTTATTATTATTATTTTATAGTATTTTTGGATTTTGAAGGTTTTATTGTTTTTTGGGGTTTTTTGGTTTTTTGGTCTTTAGTGGGGGTTTTGTTTTGAGTTTTTAGGGTTTATGGTTTATTAGAGTTTTTTAATGTTTGAGTGGTTTAAAATGTTTTAAAATTTTAAGTGGGGTTTTAATGTTTTTATAGGGTTTTGGTGTTTTTAATTTTTTTTCAGTGTTTTTTTGGTTTTAGTGGTTTTTAATGACTTTGATGAGTTTTAGGGGTTTTAGTAGTGTTTTTAGGTTTTTAAGGTTTCTATGTGGTTTTTTAGTGTTTTTGAGGGTTTTAATTATTTTTCAGGGTTTTAGGGGTTTTTATTTTTTATGGAACTTTAGGGTTCTTATAGATTTTTGGATTTTGGGGGTTCTTTCTATTTTTATTATTTTTCAGTTATACAAGAGAATTATATTTTCAAGGTTTTAAGGTTTTATTAGGAATTTTCATAGTTTTTAGAGACTTTTACATTTTAGTCATTTGAGGAATGTTTTAATATTTTTATGTTATTTAGGAATTTTAGGGTTATTGAAGGTTTTTAAACTTTTTAGCGTTTTCATGGTTTTTTTAATTTATGATTTTTCTTTTTTTTATGTTTTTAAGTATATTTATAATTTTTCACGTTTTTAAGGGTTTAAAATATTTTTAGAGTATTTATTTTATAAGTTTTTTAAGGTTTTAGGTTTTTGTAGGGATTTTTTTAGATTTTTAGGGATTATAAGTGTTTTTATGGGAGGGGGTTAAGGGTTTTTAGGACTTTATTTATTCTTCGGGTTTGTAATTTTTTTAGTTTTAATTTTTTTAGTGTTTTTAACATTTTTAAGGGTTTAACGGGTTTTAATTTTTTTAGCGGGTTTAAGGGTTTTAATGGGTTTTTAATATTTTTAGTGGTTTTATGGTTTTATGGGGGTTTATGGTCATTTAGAGTTTGATGGTTTTTTACATTTATAATTTGTTAGGGGTTTTAGATTTTTATAGTTTTCTTAGGGGATGTTAGGTTTTGGGTTCTTTACATTTTTGGTATTTTTAGATATTTTTTAGTATTATTATGTGTTTCTAATGTTTCTATATATTTTGAGGTTTCTAGGGGATCTAGTGGTTTTTCAGGTTTTTATGATTTTTTTGTAATCTAGTGGTTTGAAATGTTTTTTTTGGTTTTAAGGTTTTCTTAGGTGTTTTCATTGTTTGAAAGGGTTTTACATATTTTTGGTTATTCATGGTTTTTTATTAATTTTATAGTTTTTAGGTATTTTAGGTTTTTATCGGGGTTTTAGGTTTTTTATGTTTTTTGGGGAATTTAAGAATTTTTTTATTTTTGAGTTTTTATTTTGGGTTTTAGAGTTGTTTAGTTTTTAGGCATTTAAAGGGATTTTATAGTATGTGGAGTTTTTTGGGTGTTTTATGAGGTTTAAAGGTTATTAGTGATTTTTATGGATTTTAGGGGGTTTTATAGTTTTTAGAGTATTTTTTATGTTTTAGGGGTTTTATGGGTTTTAGGGTGTGTATAATTTTTACATTTTTATAGGTTTTAAGTAATTTTAGTTATTTGGAATTCTTAGGGTTTTCATGTAATATAAATTTTTAGAGGTTTTAGAGAACGTTTTGGATTTTATAGTTTTTAGGGTTTTTAGTTATTTTGAGGGATTTAGGGTTTTTAGTGTTATTAGGGTTTTTATCATTTTTTGTGTTTTAGGGGTTTTAGGGGTTTTAATTGTTTTAATGTATTCATGGTTATCTTAGGAGTTTTCAGTGTTTTTATTTTTTTTATGTTTTCATGGATTTTTACGGCTTCATTTGGATTTTTATGGGTTTTACGGTTCTTAGGGATTTCGTGGGTTTTGGGGTTTTTAGTGGTTTTTATGTTTTTTTTCAATTTTTAGGGGGGGGGGGAGTGTTGGTTTTTTTTGAGTTTTAAAATTTTTTATGAGTTTTAAAATATTTTTAGGGGTTCAAAAGGTTTTTATAGATTTTAGTAGAATTTAAAAAATTTTATAAGGTTTTTGGTGTTTTAAGGTATTTAGGGGTTTTAGGGTTTTTAGGGTCTTTTAGTATATTTTTATTTTTTACCATTCTATAGGTTTTAGGGGTTTTAAGTGTTTTTAAGGTTTTATTATGGATTTGAATGTTTATTATACATTTTTAGCGACTTTATATAATAATTTATGATTTTATGGTTTTTTATGTTTTTAGGGATTTGGAGGGTTTCATGTGTACTTTGGGTTTTTTAAGGTTTTTAATTTTTTTATGATATTAAAGTGTTTTTAGTTTTCTAATGTTTTCTTATGGGTTTTAATGGTTTTTATCATTTTTTACATTTTTAAGGATTATTAAGGATTTTATAGGATTTTTATATGGATTTAGTGTTTTAGGGATTTTGAGGGTGTTTAAGGGTTTTTATTGTTGTTAGCATTTTCAGATGTTTTTTAGGATTTAAGTGTTTTTAGGTAATCATAATTTTCTTATGGGTTTTCAAGTAATTTAGGGTTTCGTACGTTTTTTGGGATATTTAGTTCTTTTTTAGGGTTCTTATGGTTTTTAGTGTTTTAAAGTATTTTGAGGGGTTTTGGGTTTTTTATTATTTTGTTTAACCGTGTTTTATCATTCTAAGATTTTTAGAGGTTTTAACTATTTTTAGGTTTTAATGTTACTCTTAGGTTTTTTCATCATATTCATGGTTTTATGGTTTTTTTATTTTTAGGGATTATTTAGTGTTTTTATGGATATTTAAGTTTTTAAGGGATTTTGAGGGTTTTAGGGGTTTTCTGGGTTTAAGGGTCCTTTTTTTAGGGGTTTAAAGGGTTTTTAGATTTTGTAAAAAAATTTAGGGGTTTAAAAGAGTTTTTATATATTTTTGTGGGTTTTTGGGTTTTTATGGTGTTTTAGGGGTTTTTACAATTTTAGGGGGTTTAAAAGGGTTTTAGGGTCTTTTAGGTGTTTTAATTATTTTTCAGGTTTATGGTTTTCTTAAGGCTTTCAAGTTTTTTATGGTTTTTATTTTTTTTGGGATTTTTAGTTTTGTTTAGGATTTATAGGGTTTTTTACTGTTTTTAAGGATTTTTAGGGTTTTAAGGTATTTTCTGGGTTTTATGGTCTTTAGCACTTTTCGGGGTTTTTTTGGGTTTTAAGTGTTTTTAGGTTTTCAATGTTTTCTAAGGTGTTTTTCGGTTTTTTTTGTTTTCATGTATTTGGGGATTTTTAGGGTTTTTTATGAATTTCTATGGGTTTTAGGGTTTTTTAGGGTTTAGGGGGGTTTAGGGTTTTTATTATTTTTATAGTTTTAAGGGGTTTTAGAGTTTTTATGTTTATTAGGTATTTTTAGTGTTTTTATGTTTTTATGGTTTTGATAGTTTTTTTACATTTTTATGGAATTTTAGAGAATGTTTAGGCTTTTATGATATTTTTTAGTTTTAAGGTTTTTGATGGTTTTTAGTTTTGTTGGGGTTTTAGGGTTATTTTGGTTTTTTGTGGGGTTTTAGGGTTTTTTTGTTTTTTTTCGAGTTTTACCCTTTTTATAGTTTTTTTAAAAAATTTAGTGGCTTAAATAGATTTTAATGTTTTAGTTATTTTTTATAATATTTTTGTGTTTTAGTGCTTTTATGGTTTTTATTGGGTTTTTATGATTTTATGGGGGTTTTAGGGTTTCCGGGTCTTTTTAGGGTTTTTAAGGTTTTTAGAGTTTTTATTTTTTTCAAGGGTTTTTGGGTTTTTGAATTTTTTATTTAGGTTATTAGAGTTTTTTGGTTTTTTAAAATTTAGGGACTTTTAGGTTTTTATGATTTTATGGGTTTTTAGGGATTTTGAGGGTTTTAGGCTATTGGGGATTTGTTAGGATTCTCAGTATTTCTAAGTTTTTCGGATTTTAAGTGTTTTATGTTATTTAGGTTTTTTTGTGGTTTTAAAGATTGGGGGGGGGTTACATTTTTATAGATTTTATTGGGTTTTAGGGGTTTTTATGGTTTATCTGTATTCGAGGGGGTTAAGAGTTTTTTTTTGTTTTTAGGTGTTATTTGTGTTTTTAGTTTTGTTGTTGTGTTTTTTAGTTTTTCATGTTTTTATAGTTTTTAACATTTTTAGGGGTTTAAATTGGTTTTAGAGATTTTATGGATTTATAGGATTTTATGGGTTTTTTGAGTTTTAAGGTTTTTTGGGGTTTGTAAGGGTTTTAGGGGGTTTTAGGGTCTTTTATGGTTTTTAGCTCTTTTGGGTTTATTAGGGGTTATATGTGATTTTAGATTATATTATGGGTTTTGACGGGTTTTAGTGATGTTTTGGGTTTTTATCATTTTTAGGGGTTTAAATTATATTTTCTTTTTTAAAGGTTTATTAGGGTTTGTATCGAGTTTTACTATATTTCATGTTTTTATGTAATTTAGAGGTTTTTTTTGGATTTTTATGGTTTTCAGTGATTTTGAGGGTATTATGCTTTTAGGTTTTTCAGTGTTTTTTGGTTTTTGGAATTTTATGGGGTGTTTTGAGTTTATTTTTTTAAGGTTTTTATTGTTTTAAAAGTTTTTAGGTATTTGATTTTTTTATATTTTTTAGTGGTTATTAGGGTTTTTAGTATTATAGGGTTTTTAATGTTTTAATGATTTTTACGGTTTTTAGGTTTTTATGGGTTTTTTACTATTTTTATAATTTTTTGAATTTTGAGGGGTTTACGTGTTTTTAGGTGTTTATGGTTTTAAGTATTTTAATGGACTTTTCTAGATTTATGGACGTTAGTGATTTTAAGGGGTTTATGTTTTTTTTTATTTTTTAGGATTTTTTGTGTTGTTAGTATTTTTATTGTTTATTAGATATTTTAACATTTTAATGGGTTTAAATGGTTTTAAGAGGTTTTAGTGGTTTATAAGATTTTATGGGGTTTTGGGATTTTTTTCTGGTTTTTAGGGATTTTAGGATTTTTATGGGTTTTAGGTTATTTAGTGTTTTAGGGTTTTTAGCTTTCTTAGGGGTTTTAATTATTTTTAGGTTACTAATTCCTTTTTATGGGTTATCATAGTTTTTGGGTATTTTAATTTTTTACAGATATTAAAATATTTATTTATTTTATTGGTTTTAAGGTTTTTAGGGTTTTTACCATTATGTAGTGTTTATATGGGTTTTGAATGTTTTTATTCTTTATGGTTTTCGTAGTGGTTTTTATTATTTTTTTGGGTTTTTTTGGGTTTCTTTAATTTTAATGTTTTTTTGTTTTTATGGTTTTTCGGTATTTTGAGGGGTATTAGAGATATTTAGGGGTTTTAGGGGGTTTTGGGGTTTTATGGTTTGATTGAGTTTATTATTTGTTTAATGTCTTTTAGAGTTTGTTAATGCTTTGAGGGGTTTGAAGAGATTTTATTGTTTTTATAGGTATTTTTGGTTTTATGGGTTTTTAGGTTTTTTATAGTGTAAGGATTTATTATTTTTAAGGATTTATAAGGGATTTAGGATCTTTTTGGGTTTTTATCATTTTTTAGTTTGTTAAGGTTTTTTTGTTTTCAGGTTTTAAATTTTTCTTATGGGTTTCTAATGTTTTTGGGGTTTTTTTATAATTTAATGCATTTTTATTGATTTTAAAGATTGTTTTTATTTTTACATATTTTTAGGGTTTTGGTGTTTTAGGGTTTTTAGGATTTTTAGTGTTTTTTATATTTTTAGGGTTTTAGTTATTTTTATGTTTTTAAGGTTTTCCTAGGTGTTTGTATGGTTTTTTTACATTTCTAGGGATTTATGTTCGGTTTTATGATTTTTATAGTTTTTTATGAATTTGAGGGATTTTTATGGGTTTTAGGGTTTTTATATTTTTTTATGGGATTGGGGGTTTTTTTGCGTTATTTAGGTTCATTAAGGTGTATAGTGTTTTTTTAACATTTTTCTAGAATTTAACGGGGTTTTAGAGTATTTGTTAGTTTTAAATTTTTATGGGTTTTATGGTTTTTGATGTTCTTTAGGGGTCTTACGGGTTTTAGGTATTTTTAGTGTTTTTAGGGTCTCTTTAAAGGTTTTATCATTGTTTTTCTTTTTTTTGGATTTTATGTGTTTTTAGGTTGTTCATTTTTTCTTAAGGATTTTATTGGTAATTAGGGTTTTTATATTTTTATGTAATTTTAGGTTTTTTAATGGTTTTTATGTTCTTTAGTATTTTTAGGGGTTTTAGGGGTTTCTGTTATTTTATGGTTATAGGGATTTTAGGGTTTTTAGTGTTCAGAGGGATTTAGGGGTTTTAAGTATTTTTATGTTTTTTAGGTTTTCATAGTGGTTTTCAGGGTTTTTAGGTTTTATTATGTTTTTAGGTATTTTTATGTGTTTTTTAGGATTATTTGTGTTTTTAGAGTTTTTTTTGGTACATTGAGGGTTTTTTGTATTTTTGGGGTTTTAGGGGTTCTTTAGTTTTGAGAGATTTTAATTATTTTTATAGTTTTTTAATGTTTATGGGGATTGATGGGGTTTAAGTGTTTTTAGTTGGTTTTAGAGGTTTTTAATGTTTTATGGTTTTTAAAGGTTTTTTGGTTTCTTAGGGGTTTTAGGGTTATTGAATACATTTAGGATTTTTAGTGTTTTTAGCATTTTTAGGTTTTTAAGGGTTTTATTTGTTTTTAGCTTTCTAAAGTGTTCTTTTGGTTTTTCAAGGGTTTTAGCAGTTTTTATGTTTTTAGGAATTTTTAGGTATTTATTATGATTTTTATTGTTTTTAGTTTTTAGTGATATTTAGGGTTTTAGTTTTTATATCTTTTTAGTCTTTTTAGGGGAGTTATCATTTTTTAGGTTTAAAGTGGTTTTATGTGTTTTTAGGGTTTTTTCGGTTTTTTTTTGTTTTTTATGTTTTTATATATTTTTAGGGTTTTTAGTATATTGTGGTTATTAGTGTTTTTAGGTATTTTGATATTTTTTTGGTTTTAATAGATTTAAGGGTTTATAGGGTTTTATGGTTTTTTAGATTTTTTAACGTTTTAAGGGGTTCTAATGTTTTTACTTGGGTTTTTGTGTTTATATCAGGTTTTATTCGGTTTTATGTTTTTAGTTGTTTTTATAGTATTTATAGGTTTTAGGGTTTTAGTGTTTTAGTGTCTTTTTTGGGTTTTTAGCATTTTAAGGTTTTTAGTGGATTTAACTGTTTTTAGGTTTTTATGGTTTTCATAGGGGTTTTTAAGTGTTTTTTCTTAAATGATTAGGTATTTTCATTATTTTTAATTTTTCTGGGGTTTTTAATCTTTTTTGGGGTTTTGATGGGTTTTAATGGTTTTTAGGGGTTTAAATTTATAGAGTTTTTACCATTTTTCAGGTTTTGTATGGGTTTTATGTTCATTTAGGGTTTTTATGTTTTCATATTGTTTTTGCTAGGTTTTAATATTTTTTATCTTATTAGAAATTTTATATTATTTTTAGGATTTATATGGTTTTAGGCTTTTAGGGATTTTAAGGGGTTTTAGGGTTTTTAGGTTTTTCATTGATTTTTTGGTGTTTTTGGGTTTTTTAGATTTTTTGCATTTTATGCATTTTTATATTTTTTAATTATATTTAGGGACTAAAGGGTTTTTATAATTTTTAGTGGGATTTTAGTAGTTTTATGGGTTTTAATTTTTTTAATGTTATTTGGGGGGTTTTATGGATTTTAGAAGATTGAGGGTCTTTTAGGGGTTTTTAGTAGTTTTAAGGTATTTATAGGTTTTAATTATTTTTTGTTATTTATGTTTTTGGGAATTTTTAGGGGTTTTTTGGGATTTTTATTCAATTTAGGGTTTTTAGGGATTTTAAGGGTTTATAGGGAATTTTAGGGTCTCTAGGTTTTTTAGTGCATTTAGGGATTTAAAGTATTTTTTGGTTCCTCATGTATTTTATGGTCTTTTTGGGTTTTTATGGGTTTTTAAATTTTTAGGTACTTTTAGGGATTTTTAGTATTTTTATGGTGTTTAAGGTTTTTTAGATAAATATGGCTGTTTTTGGGTTTTTAGGGGTTTTAGTGTTTTTATGTGTTTTATAGATTTTTATCTTGCTAGTTTTTTTATGTTTTACTTGGGGTTTTCATCGGTGTTTATGGGTTTTAACGTTTTGAAAATTTTATGGTTTTTTATGTTTTTATGTTTTATTTGGGTTTTTTAGGATTTGGATGATTTTTAGGGTTTTCTATGGTTTTAATAGTTTTTATGGGTTTTAGGGATTTGAAGTTTTTTTAAATTTTTAATGTTTTTTGGGATTTAAAGTGTTTATTTGGTGTTTTTAGTGGGTTTTCCTAGTTTTCTTAAGTTTTTTTGGATTTTATACTTTATTAACATTTTTACAGTTTTTGGGTTTTTATTGTTTTTATGGTCTTTTTAGGGTTATTTTAGCTCTTTTGGTTTTTAGGTGATTTAAGTGCATTAATGTTCTTAATTTTTTCAAAGTTTTTTTAAGGTTTGTAGAGGTTTTTACATTTTTATATATTTTTAGGGTATTTTTGTATTTTTATGAATTTTATGGGTTTTAGGGATTTTGGTGGTGTTTTTTTTGATTTTTGGGTTTTTATGGGGTTTTATCATTTTTTAGGTTTTTATGGGTTTCAAGTGGTTTTTTGTTTTTATGGTTTTCTTAAGGGTGTTGAAGGTTTTTTTGGGGGTTTTTATTTTTTTATGTATTTTTAAGGATTTGTATTGATTTTTATGATTTTTCAATTTTTTAAGGATTTTGACGGTTTTATGGGTTTTATTGTTTTTTTTGTATTTTTAGTGATTTTTTGAGTTTATTAGGGTTTTTAAAGATCTGAAATTTTTTAAAAAAGTAGGTGTTTAAAGGTTTTTTATATTTTTCTAGGGATTTAGGGTCTTTATGGTTTTTTAGTATTTCTATGGTTTTTTGGGGGAGATATGGTTTTTGTGTTTTTTAGGTTTTTGGTGTCTTTATAGTGATTTTAGAATTTTTTAGGTTTTTAGGGGTTTTTAGTGTTATTAGTTTTTAAGGTATAATATAGGGTTTTTGGGTTTTATGTGGTTTTTGTGTTTTTAGAGATTTCTGTGCTTTTTTAGGATTTTTATTTTTTTTAGGAATTTCAGGGATTTTGAGGGGTTTTACGGTTTTTAGTGTTTTATTGTTTTTAGTGTTTTTTTGTTTTTTTTGGTTTTAGGTGTTTTTAGGTTTTTATGGTTTTATTATAGTTTTTCAAAGAATTTGGGTTTTTTATGTTTTTAGGGTCACTTTGGATTTTTAAATATTTTTATTGTTTTTAGGAATTTTGGGGTTTTTTGGAATTATATGGGTTTTTATGAAATTAATAGGTTTTTATAGTGTTTTTAGAATTTTTTATGTTTTTAGGGATTGTAAGGTTTTTTATATTTTTTATAGTTTTTTGGGGTTTAAAGAGTTTTTACAGTTATAGTGGGTTTTAGAGTATTTATATGGTTTTAGGGTTTTTAATTTTTTAATGGTTTTCATTATTTTAAGTGGGTTTTGGGTCTTTTTAATTTTTTTAGACTGTTTACCATTTTTAGGTTTTTCATGGATTTAAAGTTTTTTAATATTTTTAAGGGTTTCTTAGTTTTTTCAGGTTTTCAGGGGTTTTTATGTTTTCATGTATTTTTAGGAATCTTAAGGAATTTTACGATTTTTAGGGTTTTTATAATTTTTTGGGGGTTTTAGGGGTTTTAATTTTTATTGTGTTTTTAAGTTTTTATTTGGGATTTTTTGGGTTTATGGATATTTATGTTTTTAGGATATTTTAGAGATTTCTAGGATTTCTATGGGTTTTTAGGGTTTTTGGGTATTTTGACATTTTTTTTGGGTTTTTACATTTTTAGGGATTTTAATTATTTTAATTGTTTTTTTGGTTTTAGGAATTTTGAGTGTTTTGTTTTTTTTTGTTTTTTAGAGCCTTTACATATTTTATGTATTTTTAGTGTCTTTAGGTTTTTAAGGTTTTCATTGGGGTTTTCCAGTGTATTTATGTTTTTAGGGATATTTGTGGGTTTTTTATGATTTTAATAATTTTTTATTGTTTTTTGTTTTTAGGGTTTTTAGAGTTTTTATTGTTTTTAAGGTTTTTAGGGGTTTTATGTTTTTTTGATTTTTTTTTTAAATTTTTAGGGTTTGAAATGGGTTTTAGTTTTTTTAGTGAATTTTAGGGTTGTTAGGAGAATTTAGGGTTTTTTAGTTTTTAATGGGTTTTATTGGTTTTAGGGGTTTTAGGGTTTTTTGGGGTTTAGGGTTTTTTTGGATTTTTTAGGGATTTAATTATTTTTAAGGATTTATGGTTTCCTTAGGTTTTTAATAGGTTTTTAGGGTTTTTCATGTTTTAATTTTTTTTGGTTCTTTTTTAGTATCTTTATGGTTTTCTAAAATTTTTAGGGCTTTTGAGGGTTTTTAGTGTTTCTAGAGGTTCTAAGGGTTTTTGGAATTTTTTAATTTTTTATTTTGGGTTTAAGTGCTTTAATATTTGTCTTATTCTTTTTATGGTTTTTAGGGGGTTTTACATTTTGAATGATTTTTTAGGAATTTTATGTATTTTTTTGTTTTTTTGAATTTTTTTTGGGAATTTAGAATTTTTTGTGTGTTTTGGGATTTTAGGGTTTTTATGAATTTTTTGGTTTTAAGGTTTTTTTAGTTTTTAGGGTTTTTATGGGGTTTAGTGTTTTTTAATGTTTTAGGGGTTTAAATGGTTTTTAAAATTTTAGTGGGGTTTTTTGGCTTGGAGGTTTTTTAATGTTTTAGGGTTTTGATGGTTCAAGTGGCTTTTTGGGTTTTTAGGGACTTTTTAGGATTTTCATTGTTTCTTAGTTTTATAAGAGTTTTAAGAGTTTTTAGGTTTTTTGGTTTTCTTAGGGGTTTTATGGTTTATTACATATTTTAGGTTTTTTATTATTTTTATGGGTTTTTAAGAATTTGAGGTATTTTTATAGTTTTTTTGGGGTTTTGGGATTTTAGAATTTTTACCATTTTTAGGTTTTTAGGGTTTTTATGTGTTCTAACGATTTTAAGGATTTTTTAGGGGTATTAATAGTTTTTACGGTTTTTTTTTCATTTTTAGGGGTGTTAAGGTATTTTTAGGTATTTTATGATTTTTAGTGTTTTTAGGGATTTTTAGTGGATTTAGGTGTTTTTGATTTTTATGGTTTTATGTTTTTTAGCGTTTTTTAGGTTTCTAGAGATATGAAGGGTTCTTCAGGTTTTAAGGTTTTCTTAGTGTTTTCTAAGTGTTTCAATGGTTTTTAAATTGTTATGGATTTTTATGTTTTTTTTAGATTTTTAAGGGGTTTTGGGGTTTGTAGGGATTTTGAGTGGTTTTAGTGTTTTCAGTGGGTTTTGGGATTGTATATTTTTTTGGGTTTAGGGTTTTTTAGTTTTTTAGTGTTTTGAGGATTTTTATAGAATTTTACCTTTTAGGGGTTTAAATGGTTTTTAGAGTGTTTAGTGGGTTTTAAGTTTTTTTATTGGTTTCAGGGGTTTAAATGGTTTTATGGGGTTTTAGGGTTTTTAGGGTCCCTTTAATTTTCTTTTAAGGATTTTAGTGTTTTTTATGTTTTTAAGTGTTTTATGTATTTTCAAATTTTCAATGATTTCTTTAGGGTTTTCTGGAATTTTTGGGTTTTTATGTTTTGTGGGATATATATATATATATATATATATATTTCTATTTTTTTAGTTTTTTTTTAGATTTTTGTTTTTTTAGAGTTTTGTGGTTTTTTAGAAATTTTAGGGTTTTAGGGTTTTTAGGCGTCTTATGTGTTTTTATGTTTTTAATTTTTTGTTCATGTTTTTAGGGTTTTTATTGTTATTTTGGTTTTTTACACTTTTATAGCTTTTCAAGAATTTTTTTGAACTTTTATGATTTTTATAGTTTTTTTTATTTTTGCGTTTTTAGGGGTTTTAAGGTTTTTTAGAGTTTTTATCATTTTTAGTGGTTTAAAAGGTTTTTTAGTATTTTTAATTGTTTTAGGGTTTTTATTTATTTTTATGGTTTTTAATTTTTTTAGGATTTTTTAGGGGTTTTCAGGTTTTTAGGCTTTTTAGGTATTTTTATTGTTTAGTTTTTTTATGGTTTTCATAGGGTGTTCTTGGGTTTTTATTTATTTATGATTTTTTTTAGATTTTATAGTGTTTTAATGGTTTTTTTCAGGGTTTTAGGTATTTTTAGGGGTTTTAGGTATTTTAGGTTTTTAATGGGTTTTAGGGTTGTTTAGGGCGTTTTTATATGTTTTTTGATTTTTTTGTGGTTTTTAGTGTTTTTATGTTTTTGAGGTTGTGTCAGGAGTTTTCATGTTGTTTTGAGGTTTTAAATTTTCATGAATTTTTAGGGATATTTAGTATTTTTTTGGATTTTTTTGTTATTTTGTTGGGATTTATTTTTTTATGGGTTTTTTAGTTTTTAGGGAATTAAGGTTTTTAAAGTGTTTTAACATATTTTGGAATTTATAGGTTTTTAGAGTTATTATTATTTTTAAGGTTTTTTTTGTTCTCATGGATTTGTAGGATTTTATGGTTTTTATAGGTTTTAGTGGGTTTAGTGTTTTAGGGTCTTTTAGGGTTTTTCAGGGTTTTAACATTTTTAGGGGTTTTATGGGTTTTAGGGGTTGTTATAATTTTAATGTTTTCTTAGGGGTTTTGAAGGTTTATATAGTTTTTTTTTCAATTTTACATATTTTGAGGGATTTTTTGTATTTTTTTGGGATTTAAGGTTTTTTTTAAGGTTTTAGGGTTTTTTATGTTTTTAGGGGTTCTTCTGGTTTCTTATTTTTTTTTGGTTTTTAGGGTTTTAATGATTTTTTTTGGGATTTCATAGTTTTATAATTATAATTTTCTTAGAGTTTTTTAATTAATTTTTTGGATTTTAAGTATTTTTTTTGAATTTATGGTTTTCTTATGGGTTTTTAGGTTTTTTTACATTTTTACGGATTTTGGTGGTTTTATTTGAATTTTTTGTGGTTTTTATAGTGGTTTTAGGGATTTTTATATTTTTATACTTTTTAGGGATTTTAGGTTTTTTTCTATTTTTAGGGGTTTTTTAGTTATATAGGCATTCAATAGTTGATTTTTTTAAGGTTTTGGGTTAATAACGACCTTTTTTGAGTTTTTAGTAGGTTCTAGCGTTTCAAAATTTTTATGGTTTTTAGTGATTTTTTTTATTTTCAGGTGTTTTTATGGTTTGTAGTGTCTTCTTAGGGTTTTTTAATACATTAAAATCTTTTAGGTTTTTAGGAGTATTAAGTTTTTTTAGGTCATTAACATTTTCTAAGGGGTTTTTACGATCTTTTATGTTTTAGACATTTTTTTCTGGATTTTTTGATTTTTTATGTTTTTATGGGTATTAGGGATTTTGGTGGTTTTTTGGTGTTTTGGGGATTTGTGGTTCTTAGAGTTTTTAGATTGTTTTGTGTTTTTAGGGGTTTTAATTATTTTTATGTTTTAAGGATTTCATAGGGTTTTAGTTTGTTTTTTTAGATTTTTAGAGCTTTCTAATGAATAGTATGGGTTTTTGGGGGTTTTAATGAATTTGTGGGTTTTAGGTTTTTTTTGGGTTTTTATAGTTTTTGGGGGTTTTGGGTGTTAATAGTTTTTTGTGGTTTTACAGGTTTTAATATTTTTTAATGTTTGGGGTTTTAATGTTTTTATAGATTGTTTATTAGTTATTAGAGGTTTTATGGGTCATTAGGGTTTTTTGGGTTTTGGGGGGTTTGGGGTTTTAGGGTTTTAGGGCCTCTTTAGGGCAAGGAAGGCTCGAGACCAGGCTAACCTGCCCCCCCAAAATTTATTACAAGAAGAGAAAAAAACAACGTGCTATAAGGAGGGGTTGCATAATCGGGTGTGCAACTCACCCTTCAAGTTAGAATTCACAATCAAAGAGAAAGAAGGAATGGAAATGAAGGACCACATCAAACTCCTCTGCACAATGGCCTATTTGGAAAGAGCATATGCAACCACATTCTTCTCCCGATAAGTGTGTGTCACAGTGAGTTTCATCCTTTGAAATAGTTTGAGTCACTCCATCCATTGAGGGAGTATCCTCCAGGGAATGTACCTAGATTTATTTTTAAGGGAATTCACTGTAAGCATGGAGTCAGATTCAAGCCAGAGGAAGCTCAATCCAAAGCTAACAACCTAATTTATCACCTTCATCATTGCCCACATTTCAGCTTCATGAGCGCACCCATCACTGATGAAGTGATGGAAACATCCTTTGACGAAGCCCTGATAAGTGCGAAATATTACACCACATCAAGCAGGACCTAGTGCACCCAGGGCCACACCATCCATGTTAACCTTAATACAATTAGAGAGTGGGGGGATCCAGTGGATGAACACGGGAACCATTGGCTTTTTTGTCATTCCAGAGACACCAAGCAGCCGAAGAATAAAGAGTTTACTAAAATCATTCGCCATTGAGCCTGTCTGGATGCGGGACACCGCATAGACAACCTTATAAATCATCACCATGCCACCATGGATGGAGATCTACTTCTTTTTGAAGTCAAACACATTTCTAGTGGTCCAGATATAAGAGATGGTGGCTGCAAATTCAACCAAAAAAAGGTTAAGAACCTGTTCACTGTAATCCTAGCTGGTCAAGTCGCCCAAAAGCTCAAAGAGAGGCCTGTCCAGGAAAGTCGGGAGCCCAAAAATCTCCTTCAAGTATCTCCAAAGCACTGAATCAAACCTGCATTGGAGAAAGGTGTTTTGAATAGTCTCTTCGGCACATATCCAGAGAAATCATAAAGAGGAAAGGTTGTTCCTAGCTTTCTACAACTGGTTCTACAGAGGCAACCAATTCTTCCTAAGTTTCTAAAGATAGAGATGGCTGGACGGAGGGATGAAATTACACCTAAATTTGGAGATCCAGACTAGGGGAGGGGGTCTTCGAGCACAATTGTACTGATAATAATCTTTTTCATTAAGCCGCCCAACAAGGTTGGGTTTCCAAATCAATATTTCAGTGTTAACAATGACATAATGCTGAATTTGAATAAAGGATTCAGTTGGGAGAAGCGACTCAATATCTTCCAGGCAAGGAATGGGAGCCGCGATGGACAAGCACCTAAGGCCAGCTGGAGGAATCATGTGTTCCTGAAGAGGCCCATCAAACCAAGGTGTGGACTATGCATTCAGTTTCGAGTGCTTTGAAACAATCCATTTCGAGTGAGAAATAATACCCCTGTACGAATCACAAACTGGTGGCCAAACAGAGGAGGAGAAATAACCTATATACTCATCACAATGTTTAATCACAAACCTTTCTTGAGTTAATCCCAAGCCCCCACTACTATAGTTTAGATTTCTTTAAGTAAATTTAGCATGGAGATCATCATTTTATCTTCTGAGGTCTTTGATGCCAAGCCCTCCCAGCTCAATTGTCTTGGAACAGTCCCTCCAGGCCACTGTAATCAATTTCCTTTCACTAATGCATCCCGTCCAAGAAAAATTTCTAATATTTGCTTGTAGGTCCTTGAGAAGGTTAACTAGCCATCTGTAGATTGAGAAAGTATATGTGAACATAGAAGTGATAAATGAGTTGTGAGGCAGACCCTTTCATCTTGCGACAGACACTTCCCTTTCCATTTCTCCAGATGTTGAGTAATTCTAGTGGCAATTATCTCGAGGTGAAAATTCTTGAATCTTCCCCAAAAAATGGGGACACCATGGTAATCAAAAGGAAGTGACCCTATCCTGACCCCAAGGGACCTTTCAATGGAAATATGACGAGGCTGAGAGACCCCATCACCAAATACAATCAATAACTTGTTCCAACTAATAGTTTTCCCCGTCACACTTTCATATTGCTAGAAAATCTTCCATATTGAGGATAAGTTCTATTTGTTAGATTTCCCAAATAGAAGAATATCATCAGATTATAATAAATGGGATGGAACATAGAGATCTCCCCCTTCCTTTGTATAATTTAAGAGGCCATCCTAGGCGAGGTCAATGAGACACCTGCTCAAATAATCCTCAGCAATTGCAAAGAGAATTTTTGATAGCGGGTCACCCTGTTTAACCCCACGGGAGTAGGGGAAAACCCCCTAGGAGATCCATTTATAAGGATGAAGACCCAAAAACTGCTTAATATGGACATAATAATCTTGATAATGCTGTTCGAGACGCCATACATGGAGAGAACCTGAAAAATGAAACTCCACTTGATAGTGTCAGATGCCTTAGAGATGCCAATATTAAGCGCAAAATTTCCCTGTTTTGACTACTTCTGCATGACGTTGACGCCCTCCGAGGCTGTGAATAGGCATTCCGGGATGTTCCTCCCAGATACAAACCCAAATTTATTTGGAGTGAGAATTCCCACCACAAATTTCTCAATTCGCATGCCCATAGTCTTTCTGATGATATTGGGAATAGTAATCCCAATAGCCATTGGAAGAATGTTACCAATGTCAATAGTGTTCCTATTTGAGAATCAGGGCAATTAAATTAGAGTTGACTCCATGTGGACATACACTGGAGAGAAAAAAATTCCCTAACAGTTATGTCGATGCCCTAATGCATGATATCCCAGTATGACATGAAGAATTTGTTAGTGAAGCTATTCGGACCCGCTGCACTAGCAATGTTCAAAGTGAAAAAAGTATCCCTTATTTATTCTTCAAGGGGGGAAATCGTTAAGGCCCTGTTCTATTGCTCATCAATGAATGACACGATGGAATCCATCAAATGAAGGGTGTAATCCTCACCATCATCCGAGTAGAGCTTCTGGAAGTGATTGACAATAGTGGTGGAGATATCATCCTCCAAGGTGAAGGTAGAGCCTGAGATATGAACTATTTTTAAACCCTTTTTAACCTTTTTCTCCCTATGTAGTCTGTGAAAAAAATTTCAAGTTGTGATACCCATCCTTGAGCTATCTAAAATTGAACTGATTTTTGGATAACTTTACTTTAAGAGACCAAAGATCATCAAGCTTGGAATGAAGCTGAAAATCTTCTCGAGATTGCAGAGACAAATTTTGGTTGGAGTCCTAGTGGAAGGAGAGTTGTTGCTTAGTAGCCTGAATATCATCATCCAGCCCAAAGAAGCAGTTCTTTCTCCACTCCTAGAGTATGGCATTGAATTTTTTAATCTTAGTGACCAAAAATATAGTAATTAATTCCCCGATGGTCTTCACTCCAACCATTGATGACAATTTCCCTACAGCCTGGAACCATGGTCCAAGCATTATTAAACCTGAAGGGCAGGGGTGATGACCTTGAATAACCCATAGAACATTCAACAATCAAGGGGTTATTATCCGAGTGTAATTTTGGGAGGGTAAATCCATAGACATCAAAAGGAGTATTCCTGTCACTGATCTTATAAAAACACCTGTCCAACTTGCTGGATTACCTTACATTAATAGCGAAATACCCCCAAGTAATGGAGGCTCCAGAAACAAGAACTTCCATGAGATTACAAGTATCTAAGAATAAGGAAAAGTATTCAGTAGCCGAGTGGGAGAAGTTGGATCCAATCCTCTCATCCGTGTGTAAGAAAGTGTTAAAATCCCCAATAACAAACCAGTTATACTCAATATGCCCATTTAGAATAATCAGTTTTACCAATAGGGATCGTCTCTTTATGTGCGAGCAAGATTCATACACAAAGGACAAGGAAAGAGGGGCGTCACTACATAAAGCAGACAAGGTGATGACTTGGGTACTCACATCCACAGACAGAAACTAGATGTCATCATGCTTCAGCACCCATAAGTTGTCTAATCCATTCTCATTTGCAGTCTTGGAAACACAAGAGTATCGATGGTTTCCCCAGTTGAAACCCATCCAGTTATCAAATGAGATCATTGGTTTAGTGATTCCAAGAATCATAGGCCTCTGACAAAGGAGAAAATGCATAAGGGCTGAGGCAGTGGGAATATTTCCAATCCCCTAGCAGTTCCAGAAGAGGATCCTCATTTATTTAGACGGGATCCATCCCTCTCATAGGGATGATGTTTGGATTCATAGGCATTTCCTTTCCCTTTAACTTTATTCCCCTTCTTTTTGGGCCTGTCCATATGGTTCTTCATAGGGGAAGGATCGGTGGCTTTAGAGATCAAGTATTTCATTCCAGAGTCATCTAGATATTGAGAGCCAACCTCATGTGGAAGGTCTTTGTCAGCCGGTTTGGAGGATCCTTCTGCCTCCTCATCCTTCTGCTCCTCAGCCTCATCATCTTAGAAGCTACCACTGAGAGGGGTGAACTTGTTGAGGTGTAAGAGTGTCATATTGGAGGCACTCCTTACCATGTTTCGTCTTTCAACCTTACCAGAGGACACAATCGTAAAGGAGTCATCAGTAATTGACATGAGGGCCAAAGGTGTGCAGTCCTTCCCAGGACCAAGGGAGGTAGCAGCAGACCCTGGAATAGCAGAAGACACAGGAAGGGTTGGCCCATCGTCTCCCCTGTATGAGAGGGGGCGTTCCCTGGAAGCAGGTGCCATCCACAACTCACAGCTCCTTGGTATAGTCATCAAGCAGTGCAGGGCTCACCACCACGACATGACCAGGATATTAGGACCATTTTACGGGTTTTTATGGTTTTTATCAGTTTTTATGTATCTTATAGATCTAAATGTTTATTGGTTTTTAAAGTTTTCTTATGTTATTTCAGGTATTTAAAGGTATTTTACTTTTTTATTGATTTTTAGTAATTCGTATAATTTTATAGGGTTTTAAGGATTTCAATCACATTTAGGAGTTTTTATCATTTTTATGTTTTCTAACCCTTTTTAGGTTTTATGGGTTTTTAGTTTTTTTGTTTTTTTTGTTTTTCTTAGGATTTTTCAGGTTTTCAGGGTTTTTTTTGGGATATTTAGGTTTTTTATAATTCTTATGGTTTTATGGTTTTTATCTATTTTGAGGGGAATTTGGGTTTTATGGGTTTTTAGATTTTTTAGGGGATCAAGTGTTTTTAGGTTATTAAGGTTTTCAAAAGATTTTTTTACATTTTTTGGATTTTATGGTGATTTTATTATTTTAATAGTTTTGAAGGTTTTATTAATTTTGGGGGTTTTTGGATTGTTTAGGGTTTATTTATTTATTTAATGTCTTTTTTTTGAATTTTTAGGCTGTTTATTGTTTTTTAATTTTTTTAAAAAAATTTAGGGTTTTAAATTGTTTTTAGAGTTCATAGTGGTTTTTGTTTTTTTTGGGGGTTTAGGATTTCTATGGGCCCAATGGGGTTTTTCTAGTTTTTATGGGTTTTATGTCTTAAAAGTGGGTTTTTAGGTTTTTATTGATTTTAAGTGTTTTTAGGTTTTTGTGGATTTCTTATGGGTTTTCACTATTTTTAGGGATTATTATGTTTTAGTATTGTTTAGTGATTTTTCATGGTTTTTATAGATTTTGGGTTTTTAGATATTTTTTGTGATTTTTGGGGTTTTTAGAATTTTTTTTGGGTTTTTAGTGTTTTCATTGGGTATTTTTGGGGTCTTAAGGTTTTTTAATATTTAAAAATTTTTAGGGGCTTTTAGTGTTTTTAATTTTTTATGGTATTTAGAATTTTTATGTGTTTCAAGTGTTTTGAGGATTTTTCAGTTTTTTTAGTTTTATTTGGGGTTTTTAGGGTTTTTTGAGTTGCTAATTATTATAGTGATTTTTATGGATTTTTTGGACATTTATATTTTTTATGTGATTTCATATTTTTAGTGTTTTAGGGTTTTTCGAGTTTTTTTTGGGGTTTAGATTTATTTTATGGGTTTTTAGATTTTTCATGATTTTAGGGATTTTAAGTGTTTTTATGTTTTTAAAGTTTTATTTGGGATTTTTCAAGGTCTAAATGGATTTGTATGATTTTAGGGAATTTATAGATTTTTTAGGATTTTATTTTATTCTTAGGGTTTTTAGGGATTTTTTGGGTTTTAGGGTTTTTATATTTTTATGGGTTTTTAGGTTTTTATGTGTATTTAGTGTTTTTATATTTTAATGGATTTAGTATAATTTTCAAGGGTTTCATTTTTTGATGTTTTTAGGTATATCTAAGTTTTTTTTTGGTTTTTTGGATTTTTTGGTTTTTAAGGATTTTGAAGGATTCTACGATTTTTAGGGATTTAAGGGTATTATTATTTTTAGATTTTTAGGGGTTCTAAGTGTTTTTATGTTTTTAATTTTTTATTAGAAGGTTTTATAGATTCATCGTTTTTTACAGTTTTAGGTATTTTTATTTATTTTTTAGGATTTTGATTGATTTTTTATGGATTTCAGAGATTCTGATGGATTTTTAGTGGTTTTTTTAGTTTTTTAAGATTTTAGGGGTTTTTTATTTTAATATTTTAATGGTTTATTAGTGTTTCTTAATGTTTTTTGAGATTTAAAGTGGCTTGATATTTTTTAGTGGGTTTTTATGTTTTTATGAAGTTGTGCAATTTCATATGGGTTTTATGAATTTTTATGGTTTTTAAGGTTTATTTTAGGTTTTTAGAGTTTTGAGCATTTTTAATGTTTTTTGGGGTTTTATGTGTATTTATATTTTTAAGGTTTTATTAGGGATTTCCAGAGTTGTTATGTTTTTTTATTTTGTTACGGATTTTTAGAATTTTGTTTTTATTTTTATGGGTTTTAGAAATTTGGAGGTTTTTTATGGGATCATTGGTTTTTTTTGAGTTTTTAGGGTTTTTAATGTTTTATATAGTTTTTTTATCAATTTTAGGGGTTTAAAAGTTTTTTATAGATTATAGTGTTTTTTAGGGTTTTAGGGTTTATTAAGGCTTTAAGTGGGTTTTAGAGTTTTCAGGTTCTTTTAGGGTTTTTATGTTTTCTATATTTTTTTGGTTTTTAGGGGATTTAAGTGTTTTTAGGTTTTTATTATTTTCTTTGGGGTTTTCATGGTTTTATGGTATTTTACATTTTTATGGTTTTTAGGGTTTTAGGTATTTTTTGGGTTTTAACATGTTTCAGGTTTTTAGGGCTTTTTTATGGTCTTCTTTAGGGTTTTTAGGGTTTTTTACATTATAATGTAATTTTATTGATTTTTTTGGACTCATTTACTTTATTATTGATTTTTGGGATTTTTAGGGGCATTGTGGTTTTTAGGGATTTTAATGTTTTTTGTGTTTTCATTATTTTTTGAGTTTTTTAGGCTTTTTATGGTTATTTATAAATTTAATAATTTTTTGGGGTTTAAATGGTTTTTCAACTTTTAGTGGTTTTTTTAGAGGTTTTATGGGGTTTAGGGGTTTTAGGGTCTTTCATGGGTTTTTTTGGGTTTTTAAGATTTTTAGGGCTCTTAGAGGTTTTAAGTGTTTTTAGGTTTTCATCGTTTCTTAGTTTTTTTCATGGTTTATAGGGATTTGTACATTTTTTAGGATTTTTAGGGATTTTAAGGATTTTTATGGTTTTTTTGGGATTTTTAGGATTTTATGGGTTTGTTGGTTTTTATGATTTTATAATTGTTTTAGGTTTTATAACAGTTTTAATTACTTTTTATGGTTTTAAGGATTTCTTATGGGTATTTTGGATTTTTAGGGGGTTTTACATTTTTAGATATTTTTTTATGTTTTTTATGGGTTCATTGGGTTTTGTGGATTTTAGGGTGGTTTTATGATTTTTTTAGGGTTTTAATGTTTTTTTTGGGTTTTTAGGGATTTGTTTTGAGTTTTAGGGTTTTGAAGGGTATTTTAGCATTTTTAGTGGTTTAGAGGGTCTTTAGAGTTTTTAGTTGTTTTATGGTGTTTATTGGTTTTTAAAGGTTTATAGTGGTTTCATGGTTTCTGAGACATTGTAGGTTTTTAGTGTTTGTTAGGTTTGTTGGTGTTTTAAGTGTTTTTTGGGTTTTTGGTTTTGTTTTGGTTTTTAATGGTATTTGGGTTATTTAAATTTTTAGGGCTTTTTGTGTTTTAATTTCTTTAGTTTTTAGGGTTTTTATGGATTTTGAGTGTTTTAGGGGTTTAGGTGTTTTTAGGGTTCTTACCATTTTTGTTTTTTCGGGGTTGTAAGTATTTTTTTGGTTTTTATGGTATTCCTAGGGGTTTTTTTGGATTTTTATAGTTTTAAGTTTCTAGGGGGGTTTTAGTGATTTTATTGGATATTGATGGGTTTCTAGTGTTTTTAAGGATTTTGAGAGTTTTTACCATTTTTATGGTTTTTGAAGTTCTAAATATTTTTTTGAGTTCTAAATTTTTTTAGTGTTTTAATGGTTTTAATGGATTTTAGGGGTTCTTATGAGTGATATGTTTTTAGGGATTTTTAGGGTTTTAACAGTTTTTAGTGTTTTAGGGTTTTTAGGGGATTTAAGTGTTTTTTAGTTTTCCAAGGATTTCTTTTCATTTTTTAGAGTTTCAGTGTTGTTTATTCTTTTAGAGATTTTTATTGTTTTTATGATTTTTAGGGTTTTATATATTTTTAGGGTTTTAGGGGTTTTAGTGTTTTTTAGTGTTTTAGTGTTTTATTGGTTTTATGGGTTTTATTTTTTTGGACGTTAAGGTCTTTAGAGGGGTTTTCAGTGTTTTTAGGGTTCATTACTTTTTCATGGATTTTTAGTGATTTTTTAGGTTTTTTATTTTTTACGGCTTTTAGCGATTTTGAGGGTTTAATGGTTTTATGGTTTTTACTATTTTTAGGGTTTTTTTATTTTAATGTTTTTACTTTTTTTAGATGTTTTTAATGTTTTAGTGGTTTATGGGGTTTTTTATAGTTTTTATTAGTTTTTAGGGTTTTAAGGGTATTAGATTTTTTATGGGTTATAGGGTTTTTTATGGTTTATGGGTTTTTGGGTTTTGGGTATTTTTGGATTTTTTTAATTGTTTTTCTTTTTTATGTATTTAGTGGATTTAGTTGTTTTTATGTTTTTAAATATTTCATAGGGGTTTTGAATGTTTTAGGGTTTTTTACATTTTTAGGCATTTTTTGTATTTTATGGTTTTTAAGGATTTTTAGGTTTTTATAGGTTTTAAAGTTTTTTTGGGTTTCAGGTTTTTTGACCCTTTTAATGTTTTTATGGTTTTTAGAGTTTTTTTAATTTTTTAATTGTTTAAAGGGGTTTTATAATTTTTAGTGATTTTTAGGGTTTTAATGGGTTTTTGGGGTTTTATGGTCTACTTAGGGATTTCATAGTATTTAGATTTTTTTAGGTTTTAGGGGTTTTATATAATTTTAGTATTTTTGTATTTTCCTTTGGGTTTTCAGGGTATTTGGTTTTTTATGTTTTTAGGGATTTTTTGGTCTTTTAGAAATTTTATAATTTTTAGGGTTTGTATGGATTTTATGGGTTCTTATTGTTTTTATGGTTTTTAGTGTTTTTTTCATTTTTTAGGTTTTTAGGGGTTTCAAGCATGTTTAGTTTTTTCATGTTTTCTTAGGGGCTTTCATCTTTTTTTGGGTTTTAGGGATTTTTTGGATATTAATGTGTTTTGGGGTTTTAGGTATTTTTTGGGTTTTTAGGGGTTTATAGGGCTTAATGGGGTTTTATTTATTTTAATGTTTTCTAGGTTTTTAGGGGTTTTATGTTTTTTTGTAGTTTTAATGGTTTTTTAGTGTTTTAAGGGTTTTTAGTTATTTATATTTTTAGTGATTTTATGGAGTTTTATGGTTTTATGTTTTTAGGGTATGTGGGGATTTTGAGGGTTTTATGGATTTTTTGTGTTTTTATCATTTTTTATGTTTTTATGGATTTTAAATTTTTTATGTTTTTATGGATTTTTAGTGCTTTTGGGTTTTATGTAGTCTATGGATATTAGGTTTTTTATTTCATTTTTTTACTTTTTTAGTGGTTTTACGGTCTTTAGAGTTTTTCAATGTTTTTAGGGTTTTAAATGGTTTTAAGAGTTATTTCTATGTTTTCAAATTTTTAGTTTTTCAGGGTTTTTAATTTTTTTAGGGTTTTTAATGTGTTTAGAGGTTTTATGAGTTTTATAGTCATTTATGATTTTTTGGGTTTCTATAATTTTGAGTTTTTAGGGGTTTTATGTGTTATAATGTTATTAAAGATTTATTAGAAATTTTTTTGGGTTTTTAGGGGTTTTGACATTTTAAAGAATTTTTACCGTTTTTTTAGAATTTTTATAATTTTTAGGGTTTTAGGTATTTTGCGTGATTTTTTGGTTTTTATGGATTTTAGGGTTTTTAGCATTTTTAAGATTTTTGGGTGTTTTAATTGTTATTAGGTTTTTAGGTTTTCTTATTTTTTTCGGTTTTAAGGGTTTTTATATTTTTTGCGATTTTATGTATTTTTATAATTTTAATGAGTGTTTATTGTTATTTTGATATTTTGAGGGTTTTTATGGTTTTTAGGATTTAAGTGTTTTTATTGGTTTTTTGGGTTTTTTTGTTGTTTTTTTAATTTTTTGGGTTTTAATTTTTTAGATTTTTTTATGTTTTTAGGAGTTGAAAAGGTTTTTAAAGTTTTAATGATTTTTATGGGTATTATGGGGTTTTAGGGGGTTTTTTCCTTTTATTTTTTTATATAGGTTTTAATGGTGTCAAGAGGTCATATGATCTTTTTACTATTTTTTGGGTTTTAATATATTTTTTTGGGTTTTAGAGGTTTTATTTGTTTATAGATTTTTAAGGATTTCTTATGGTTTTTATGGTTATGGAATTTTTTTTATGTTTTTTTGGATTTATTTGTCTCAAGGATTTTAAGGGTTTTTTTTGTTTTTATGTATTCAGAGGGTTTCTAACTATTTTTTGGGTTTTAAATATTTTTAAGGTATTTATGGGTTTTAGCATTTTTGTGTTTTTAGGGGTTTTAGGAGCCTCTAGTTTTTTTAGGTTTTCTTTGGGATTTCACACTTTTAGAGGTTTTTTTAGGAATATTTATGTTTTTAGGAATTTAGTGGGTTTTCTGTTTTTAGGTATTTTATGGGTTTGTAATATTTTATAGGTGTTTTTAAGTTTTTATGGTTTTTTGGGCTTTTAGGGTTCTTTTGAGTTTTTAGCGTTTTAATGACTTTTTTATTTTTTACGGATTTAGGTGTTTTAATAGGGTTTAGAGTTTCTACTAGTTTCTAGGGTTTGTATGGGATTTTAGGGCTTTTATGAGTTTTAGGGGTTTAATGGTCTTTAGGTTTTTTAGGTTTTTTATTGATTTTTTTTTTTTTGTTCATTTAGGGGTTCTATGTGGATTTATTTTTTTATAGTTTTCTTAGGATTTTTTAGGGTTTTTTTATTTTTATTTATTTTTAATTATTTTTTAGGTTTTTCATGGATTTTGAGGGGTTTTTGGTTTTTTGGTTTTTTGTTTTTATGCGTTTTACGGTGTTTAATTTTTTTTTGGAGTTTTAACATTTTTATGGGTTTAAATGGATTTTGGAGTTTATTTTGGGTTTTTTGTTTTTTATAGATTTATTGATTTTTAGGGTTTTTTTGGGTTTTATAAATTTTAAGGATTTTAGGGATTTTAGCATTTTCAGGTTTTTTAGGGGATTTAGGTGTTTTCAGTTTTTATATTTTTCCTATGGGTTTTTAGGGTTTTTAGGTTTCTTATGTTTTACATATTTTTAGGGATTCGTTTAGGATTTTTATTAATTTTAGGGGTTTTAGGGGTATCAGGGCCTTTTGTGTTTTTAGGGTTTTAACTTTTTAGTTATTATTATTATTTATGTTTTTATGGTTTTAATAGTAATTATATTTATTTTGTTTTTTAGGGGTTTTCAGGGTTTTTCAAATTTTTATGTTTTTAATGATTTTTTTTAATTTTTTTTGGTTTCTAGTGATTTTAAGGATTTGGAGGGTTTTAGGGTTTTTTGGGGTTTTAATAATTTTAGGGTTTTAATCATTTTTAGGTGTTTTGGGAGTTTTAAGTGCTTTTAGGTTTTTAATGTATTTAGGGGTTTTTAAGGAATTCGGGTTTTTAATATTTTTATGGATTATTGGCATTTTTTATAAATTTTAAGTGGTTTAGTGTTTTTATAGATTTGGAGGGTCTGAGGGTTTTTATTTATTTTAGGGTTTTATTATTTTTTATTATTTTATCATTTTTAGTTGTTTAAAGGGTTTTTATTTTTTTATTGATTTTTATAGTTTTTATAGGTTTTTAGGGGTTTTAGGTTTTTAGAGTTTTTAAGGGTTTTGGGGGTTTTAGTATTTTTAGTACATTTTTAGGGGCTTTTGGGATTTTAGTATTTTTTAGGTTCTTAAATGTTTTATGTGTTATAAGGTTTTTTATGTTTTTTTATGTTATAAGGGTTTTGTATAATTTTTTTCTATTTTATGGTGTTTTCTATTTTTATGGATTTTTAAGTGTTTTAATGGGTGTTAGGGTGTTTAGGGTTTCTAGGGGTTTTATAATTTTTTAGGTTTTTTAGGGATTTAAGTGTTATTGTTTTTTAAAGGTTTTATTATGGGTATTTACATTTTAGTGATTCTTATAAATTTTTTATGTTTTTATAGGTATTATGGTTTTAGAGTGTTATTATAATTTTAGGTTTTTTAGGATTTTTAGTTTGTTTTATGTTTTTTGGGGGTTTTATGTGTTTTTAGGTTTTTAAGGTTTTCATAGGTAATTTCATGGTTTTTAGGGTTCTTTATATTTTTATGGATTTTGTATGATTTTTATGGTTTTAGGGTTTTTAGTCATTTTGAGGGTTTTTATGTTTTTAGGATTATTATGGTTTTTTTGGGTTTAAGGGGTTTTGTTGAGTTTTTAGGGGTTTTAAGTGTATTTAGAGTTTTTTTAATGTTTTTAGTGATTTAAATGGTTTGTAATGTTTTAGCGGTTATTAAAATTTTTATGAGATTCATAGTTTTTAAGGTTTTAGGGAGTTTTATATTCTCTAATGGGTTTTAGGGTTTTTTGTTATTTTATTGATTTTAAGGTTTTTAGTGTTTTTAGGTTTTTTAGTTGATTTAGGATTTTTGGGATTTTAATTTTTTCTAAGGGTTTTAGGTTTTTGGTGATTTTAGTTATTTTTTTGGATTTTTTATAATTTTTATGGTTTTGGGGGTTTTGAGGGGTTTTGAGGGGTTTTTTGATTATTAGGGTTTTTAGGGGTTTAGTGGTATTATATTTTAGGGGTTTATTGTATTTTTTTGGTTTCTAAGAGTTTCTAATGGTTTTTGGGGGTTTTATTGATTTTAATGTTTTTAGGTATTTTTACATATTTCTTTTGGTTTTTTAGGATTTTTTAGGTTTTCGGGGATTTTGAGGGTATTTGGGATTTTAGGGGTTTATAATTTTTTGTAGTTTTAACTTTTTTTAGGGGTTTTATGATTTTTTGGATTTTTCTATTTGATGTTTTTAGGGGCTTAAATCGGTTTTTTAATTTTTATTTTTAGGTTTTAGGGTTTTAGGTTTTTGTAATGTTTTTATGGGTTTTAGTATTTTTAGGTGTTTTATGAGTTTTTACAGTTTTATTGAATTCTTATCATTTTTAGTGTTTTAATTGTTTTTTTTATTTTTATAATTTTTTTGGATTTTTTGTATTTTTATAGTTTATAAGGTTTTTAGGGATTTGGAGTGTTTTTTAGGGTTTTTATCATTTTTTATGTTTTTTTGGGCCTTTATGTTTTTTCTTGGTTTTATGGTTTTCTTTTGTCTTTTCAGGGTGTTTAGGGTTTTTAATATTTTTTGGTTTTTTGGGTTTTATAGGATTTTTATGGTTTTAGGGTTTTAGGGATTTTGAGGTTTTTGGGATTTTTTAGGCTTTTTATGATTTTATACTTTTTTTGTTTTAGGGATTTTTTGTGTTGTTTAAGGAGTTTTTTCATTTTCTAATGTTTTTAGGGGTTTAAATAATTTTTTTTCTTTTTAGGGGTTTTTAGTGTTTTCATGGGTTTGTAAGGTTTTAATGTTTTTATGGTTTTTATGGGTTTTTAAGGGTTTTAGAGTCTTTAAGGGTTTTTAATGGTTTTTATCATTTTTTTCTTTTTAATAGTTTTAGTATTTTATATGTTTTTAAGGTTTTCTTTGATGTTTTCATGGATTTTTGTTTTTTTCAATTGTTATTAATATGTTGTGTTTTTAGGATTTTTATGGGGTTTATTAGGGATTTTGAGGGTTTTAGGGTTTTTAGGTTTTTCTAGGGTTTTTATCATTTTTTATGATTGTTAGGGGTTTTAAGTGTTGTTAGGTCTTTAAAGTTTTCTTGGGGTTTTAGGGGTTTTTACATTTTTAGTTATTTTTAGTGATTTTTTTAGGATTTTTATGGGTTGTTAGGGTTTTTTGGGATTTTGGGTGTTTTAGAATTTTTATGGGGTTTTCAGTTTTAATTTTTTTTGGTGTTCTAGGGTTTATAATGGGTTATAGAGTTATTTTATGTTTTAGGGGTTTTATAGTTTTTAAAGGGGTTTTGGGGGTTTAGGTGTTTATGGTTTTTAGTATTTTTATGGGTTTTTGGGGGTTTTATTATTTTTAGGGGTGTTTTTTTTAGGGATCGTTTAATATTTTTTTTGATATTTATGGTTTTTATAGATTTTGAGGGATTCTAGAAATTTTATGTTTTTAGGGGTTTTAAGTGTTTTCATATTTTTAAGGTTTTCTTCAGGTTTTCAAGGTTTTTAGTTATTTACTTTTTAGGTATTTTACAAATTTTTTATTTTATAGGGTTTTTGGGTTTGTTGGGATTTTTGGGGTCTTTTGTGGGGTTTTAGGGTTTTAGGGGTTTTTAAATTGGGGGGGGGGGGTTTATGGTTTTTTGTTTTTATGTTTTTTATGTTCTTATAGTTTTTAACATTTTAGGGGTTCAATGGGTTTTTAGGGAAAGGAAGATGTGGGGAAAGATATTCCTGGTCCCCCCAAAATATATAAAGAAAAAGAAAATGTCATAAAGGAGGGTCGGGGTCAAACAGCTCGCATCCTAAACCCCAACATAACCAAAGACCCACACCCAATCAAAAGTCCAAAAAACACATAATCGAATGAGTTAGTCAATGTTGCTGCCAAAATCATCCAGTTCCACCCTAAGAGATCCAAATCTTACACCAATACCAGCGTCCAAGTTAGTAAAGAAAAAGTCTGAGTCAAATCCTGTATCCATAGAGTCCAATCCTGACTCATAATCCTCCTACATTCTGAGCATAGACAAGAATTTCTCTCTATCCCTCTCCTTCTATACATTTCACAGAGGCTGCTCCCGCTTATTAACTTTATGATTTAGCTTGATCGCCCTGGAGGTGGCCCGGGTCACCATGGGTCTTGGAAGGGTAGAGTAGTCTTTTCGATGCCTCCTTTTTGAGGAGGGGTGATATGAAACCATCCTCAAGAACTACCTTCTCATGTAGGACTCCATCACTAGACGAACATGACACATCTTTGTTACCATCATTGCTTCTGGTCCCAGGAGATGCGCCATCCCATTTTTGAAGCTTTTTTCTTTTCTTCCTAGGACCTATCCATAACAGCATTTATCCTACAGTCATCCTCAGCAAACCGCTCCCCAAGACTTTTAGCCTCATCCTCAAGGGGAAACCATTCCCATTGAACCATTAAAATTTCATAGAGAAGCACTAAGTGGTCTTCGTTAGATGGAACACTATAAACAACCATGGACTTCTTCAAGTTCGGGGCCAGCCCAACATCATCAATTTTGGGTTCCGGTAGAGAGATCCCACCCAGATCCTCCCCATAAGCAGATCTAGAATTGGGCGCCAATGGGGGATGTCCAGCTAAACCCTTCACACAAATAGTGCCAGCCTCATCATCATGATAACCTGGCACAACCCCCATGTCAACCCTCTCTATGTCATAGCTCCCAATGGACACCATCAAGGGGTCTGGGCATCGCTCCCTATGATCATAGGTCTTCTCCTATACAAAGATCATCTCCTTCCCAAATCAAATCAACTCCCACCCATCCCAAGCTCTCATTTCCATCTCATCCACATCCCCCTGATCAGGCTCTCTTGCCAGCACAACAACATCACCAACCTTCTCAGCTGAGGCTATGTACTGAAACCTATTTGACAGAGAAACAACATTCAGGTCCGGCAGCAGGCTACTATTGGCACCCCCACTGCCCTTCATCCAGTCCATAACCTCTCCTCTTAGGGATGACATCTGGGGGGCCTTATGATTGTCATTCCCAGTCCAATATTCCTGCTCAGTAACCTTCTACTTCTCCATCACTCTCTTGGATATTCACCACTTCTGAAAACCTCATCTATACAAGGCATATTTCCCCCTTCAACCATGTGCACTACTTCAGAGACATCAACTCCTAATTAAAAAACTCTTCCAGCAAAATTTAAACTGAAACTACCCAAGTCAATCATTTCCACCTCCAGATCACTTCAAATCATCAAATCTGTCTTGATCAAATCAAAGACTGCAGCAACCGATGGATGAATAGTAAAAGGCCTGGTCACCCCCTTGACCTCCTACGCTTCCACCATAATTTTATTGCACTCACCATAACTAAACTAAGCCAGATTTAAGCCACTCCTTCCCAAGTCAGCATAGCCTACAGACTGGGAATTATTACCAAAATTACAACAGATAAAATAGAAGATAGGCCATGATTCAAAAATAACTGGCTGATTCCAACGGAGTTCCTCCCCCACAACAATCCAAACACCATCCACCAGATACATTGAAGCATCAGTCTCAATGAAGGAACTTGGGGAAATGGGATGATCGAGGGCCAGAGTCCTACTATCCACATAGAGGAACCTCCCCACTAGATTCCCTATGCTTCAAATAATTGAGAAATTTTGAAAGAGAAGAATAAGTTCATGAAATATATCCCTAGTCGCTACCATCGAGGTGTTACGCTTCATGTGAAAGTCAAAAATCCACCAAGAGAGGGAGAAGCGAGTGCCATTATAGCATCAGGGTGCCACAAACTAAAAGAGAATCAGACCCTTCTCAGATGTGAAGCGAATAATGATGTCAGATCTGTGAACTAGACCCATTGTTTCATGATCCTGAAGATTCTAATGTTCAGAAACAAACCTATTAAAAGTGTCTACTAGGTGGTGCCCATTTTGGAACCTTTCAACCAGAGTCAATCGATGTAGATCAAAAGATTCGTTGAACTCCTGTAGTAAAAGTGGGAGCTGTGGTCGACCTTCAAAAAGATCTGGAACCTTCGAGCCAAGCACTATCTACAGAAAAGAGGGTAGCAAGTCAGGGGATGGGAAAGGAGAGAAAGAGTGGTACTAAGGGGGAGGACCCTCCCCCGCTAAAAGGGGGAGAGGCGCTTGGGCCGCTATCGACTTCAGCCTAGGAGGGATGTGAAACAGCCATCACGAGGGAACCGAGATGCTGAGATCATTGTCTTTCATATGGTTTTTCTTATATATGTTATTTCAATGGGTTTTTAGGTGTTTTAATGGGTTTTAATGTTTTAAGAATTTTTAGGGTATGTAATGTTTTTAATGGTTTTTTGAGGTTTTACGGTTCATATAATCCTTTTAAGGGTTTTTCTGTTTTTTATCATTTTTATGTTTTTTGGGGTTTTATGTGCTTTAATGTTTTTAAGGTTTTCTTTGGGGGTTTAAATGGGTTTTGGTTTTTATGTTTGTAATTTTTTAGAGAGTTTTTAGGATTATAATTTTTTTAGTGTTTTCTGGTATTTTGAGGCCTCTTTGTTTTGTTATGGATTTTAGAGTTTTCAGGGTATTTAGAATTTTTTAGGTTTTTCTGAGTTTTAAATGTTTTCATGTTTTTAATGTTTTCTAAGGGGTTTTGGGGGGTTTTAGGGTTTTAATATTTTTATTAATTTCTAGTATTTTTTACATTTTTTATGGTTTTTAGTGTTTTTATAGATTTTCAAGGTTTCTAGGGTTTTTATGGTTTTTTGGGTGTTAATGTTTTTTTATTTTAGGTTTTTTATGTGTTTTTAGAGTTTTTAATGTTTTTATGGATTTAAATATTTTTTAGAGGATTTTGTGGGTTTAAATGTTTTTATAGGTTTTATTAGTTTATATTATTTATGGGTTTTTATGGTTTATGGGGGGTTTTTTAGTTTCTTAGTGTCTTTTAGTATTTTTTGTGTTTTTTAGATTTTTTGGGAGTTTTTTTGGATTAAATGGTTTTCTTATGGGTTTTTAGGGGTTTTATATTAGTATGTATATTTAGGAATATTTTAGTATTTTTATGGTCTTGAGGATTTTAGGTATTTGTAAGTCTTTTAGTGTTTTTAGGGTTTTCAATGTTTCTTAGGATTTTAGGGATTTTATGTTTTTTTTGGTTTTTTTATTTTTCTTAGGGGTTTCAGTGGTTTTTCGAGTTATTTTATTTTTAAATATATTTAGGGTTTTAGTGATTTTATATATTTTGAGTGTCTTATCAGTTTTATTATTTTTTAGGTTTATTTGGGTCTTCTTATTTTCAAGGGTTTAATGGATTTTAGAGTTTTTACAATTTTTATGGTTTTAAAGGGTATTCATATCATTTAGTTTTTTTATTTTAGGGGGTTTTGGGCTTTTATGGTTTTAGTTATTTTATATTTTTTTAGGGTTTTTATGTTCTTCAACTATTTTTAGGGTTTTTAGCATTTTTTAGGTTTTAGTGTTTTTAAGTTTTATTGGTTTTTATGGAACTCTTAGGTTTTTTCAGTGTTTTTAGTGTTTTTAACATTTCTAGGAATTATTATGAATTTTTAGCATTTATTTGGTTTTTATGAATTTTGGGGGTTTTATGGTTTATTAGGATTTATTAGGTTTTTTTAACTTTTTTAGATTTTTATGGGTTTTAAGTGTTTTTAGGTTTTTAGGTTTTCCTTACGGATTTTTTGGGGTTTTTTTTATTTTAAAATTTTTAGGGATTCTAGGTATTTTTTTGGATTTTTATAGTTTCTTGTATTTTAGGGGTTTTTTGGGTTTTTAGGGTTTTTAGGGGTTTTTGGGGTTCTATGAATTTTTTTATTTTTAGATTTATTTGTGTTTTTTGATTTTTTAATAATATTTTGATTTTTTTAACTTTTAGGGGTTTAAAGGGTTTGAATAGTTTTTAGTGGCTTAAGGGGTTTTACTTTTTTATTGTTGTTAGTGGGTTTTAGGGTTTTTATGTTTTTTTCATTTTATAATTTTTTTGGGGTTTTAAGTGTTTTTATTTTTTAAATATTTTTCTGTGATTTTCAAGGTTTTTAAATTTTTTTATATTTTGAGGTATATTTAGGGGATTTTTAGGATTTTTATGGTTTATTGGTGATTTTATAATTTTTATGATTTTATGGTTTTTATGGAATTTTTGGGAATTTATGATTTTTTTGGTGTTTTATGGTTTTTAATTTTTTAGAATATTTTAACATTCTTATGGTTTTAAAGGGTATTTAGAGTTTTTAGTGGATTTTAGTGTCATTATGGGGTTTTAAATTATTTTAGGGTTTTTTTATAGATGTTATATACTTTTGTTTTTTATGGATTTTAGGTTTTTAGCGTTTTATGGGGTTTTATATGTTCTTAGGTTTTTATATTTTTCATAAGGCTTACTAGGTTTTTAGCAATTTTTCATTTTTAGAGATTTTTGGGGATTTTTATAATTTTTATGGTTTGTTAGGGATTTTTTCGAGGTTTTTTGGAGGTCTTAGGGTTTTTAGGTTTTTTTATAATTATTTGGATTTTAGGGTTTTTAAGAGTTTTTGGGTTGTGTAGTGTTTCTTATAATCATTCAGGAGTTTTAGGGTTTTTTATATTATTATGGATTCTTTAATATTTTTATAGGTTATTAGTAGTCTTATGGATTTTTTAGGATTTTTATAGTTTTTTATGGTGTTTTGTGGTTTTAGGTTTTTTTGTGTGTTATAGGGTGTAAAGGTTTTTTGGTTTTGACATGTTTTTTTGGGTTTAAATGGTTTATAGAGTTTTTAGTGGTTTTATGGGTTTTATTGGTTTTTTGGTTTTTTAGGGTTTTTAGGGGTTTATATAGTTTTTTTGGGGTTTTTAGGGGTTTTTAGGGGTTTCATGGTTTTTTAGTGTTTCAAGGTTTTTTAGGTGTTTTAGGTGTTTTTACGTTTTTATGGTTTTCTTAGGGGTTCTCTATGTTTTTTTTGTTTTTTTTTGTTTTTTGCCATTTTATAAATTGTGATGATTTTTATTGGTGTTTAGGGTTTTTAAGGATTTATAAGGGATTTAGGTTTTTAGGTTTTTGAGGGGTTTTTAGAGTTATTAGTTTTTTAAGGATTTTAAGATATTTAGATTTTTTTATAGTTTTAATATTTTCATAGTGGGTTTTAGTGTTTTTAGGGATATTTATTCTTTTTGGTATTTTAAGGGATTTTAAGGATTTTTTTTAGTTTTTACGGGTTTTGGGAATTTGAGGGGTTTTAGGGTTTTTTACTTTTTTGGGGTTTTGTGGTTTTATTAGTGTTTTAGGTGCTTTATTTAGTTTTTAATGGTTTTTAATATTTTGTAGAGTTTTTTAGAATCTTAGTGATTTATTGTAATTTTATAGTTTTAGTGTTTTTAAGGGGGTTTGTGGGGTTTTAGTGGTTTTTTTTTTGTTTTTATTGATTATTATTGTGCTTAGGGATTTTTTGGGGGTTTACGGCCTTTTAGGGGGCTTAGGGTGTTTAGATTTTTTAGGTTTTCAAGTGTTTTATGAATATTATTTTTTATGGTTTTCTTGGAGGTTTTTAGGTTTTTGGAGTTTTTTAAGGATTATAGGAATTGTAGTGAATTTGCAGGTTTTTTTTGGATTTTTTGTGTTTTCATGTATTTTGATGGATTAAAAGATTTTAGGGTTCGTTATGGTGTTTAGAAGTTTTAGGGTTTTATGTGGTATTAATTATTTTTATGTTTTATTGCTTTCTTAAGGGTTTTCAAGGGTTTTAGGGTTTTTTACATTTTAATAGATTGATAGTTATTTCTTAGTAATTATATTAATTTTTAGGATTTTTAGGTATTTTGAGGGGTTGTTTGGGTGTTATAGGGTTTTTAAGGTCTTTATTTTTTTGGTTCTTAGGGGTTTTTTACTTTTTTGGCTATAATTTTTTTTATGTTTTATAATTTTTTAAGGTGATAAAGTTTTTTTGAGAGTTTTTTTTTGGGTTTTTAGGGTTCAAATGTTACTTTATAGATTTTATGTTTTTAAGGGTTTTTATAATTTTTATTGTTTTTTAGGTTTTTATGTGATTTATGTTTTTTTAGGTTTTAAGGATTTCTTCTATTTTTTATGGGTTTTATGGTACTTATGTGTTTAGGGATCTTCGGGTAATTTTTTACATGTTAAGATTTTTTTGGGATTTTAGTATTTTTCAACTTTTAGGGGTTTTTAAAGGTTTTCAATTTTTAGTATTTTTATGGGTTTTAGTTTTTTTAGGTTTTTTTTGGTTTTATTAGTGTTTTAATGGTTTTTAGGGTTTTTTAAGTTTTCAGAGATTTTTGGGCATTTAAGATTTTTGTAGCTTTTTTGTGAATTTTGGGATATTGAGGGGTGTTTGAATTTTTTATCATTTTTAGGATTTTTTATTATTTTTGGGGGTTTGGGGTTTATTTATAATTGTTGGGTTTTCTGGTTTTTTATATTATTTCTCATTTTTGGGGTTTAAATTGTTTTTATAGATATTATTAGTTTTAGGGTATTGATTGGTTTTTTATGTTTTGTGGGGTTTTAATGATTTTTAGCTGATTTTCTAGTTTTTACAGCCCGTTATAGATTTTTAGTGTTTTTATCATTTTTTGGTTTTTAGGGGTTTTATGTCTTTTTACGTTTTTGTTGTTCTATTAGGGTTTTTAGAGTTCTAAGGAACTTTTATGTTTTTAGTGATTTTATGGGATTTTTTGGATTTTTATTCTATATAATGTTTTATGGATTTAAAGTGTTATTATGTTTTTATATTTTTCTTAAGGTTATTATGGGTTTTTACATTTATAGTGATTTTTGGGATTTTATCATATTTTTATGGTTTTAAAGGGTTTTTGGGATTCTGAGGGTTTTATGGTTTTTTTGGATTTTAGGGGTTTTTAGTCTTTTTAGGTTTAAATTTTTTTAGAGTAAGTTAATGTTTTTTTGGGTTTAAATGGTTTCTATAGTTTTTAATGGTTTTGTGGTTTTTATGTTTTTTGTTATATTTGGGTTTTTAGGGGGTTTTCCTAACTTTTAGTATTTTTTGGGTTTTTAGAAATTTTTGAATTTTTATTGGTTTCAAGTTTTCCAAGGGTTTAAGGGTATTATTAGGGGGTTTTAATGATTTTTGTGTCTTTTTACATTTTTCGGTATTTTCAGAGCTTTTTAGGATTTTTATGTTTGAGGGATTTTATGAATTTTAAATGGGTGTTATGGTTTTCAAGGATTTGCATTTTGTTTCTTAGGTTTTTTATGGTTTCTTACAATTTCTGTATTTTTAAGTATTTTTTTATATTTTTATGTGGATTTAGTGGTTTTTGGGATTTTGTGGTGGTTTTGTGTTTTTATGGTTTTATGTATTTTTTTTGGTTTTTTGGGTTTTAATAGTTTTCAGGATTTTTTGAGTCTTTTATAATTTAAAAGGTTTTTAGGTTTTTTCTTGTTTTAATGATTTAATGTATTTTTAGATATTTTTTATATTTTTAATTTTTTACAGATTTTAAGGATCGTTAACTTATTATATTGGTTTTATAGTTTTTAAGGGTTTTTAGGGTTTAGGGTTTTTTAGTGATTTTTATTTTTGCAGGGTTTTTATCAATTTTAAGTGTTTAGGGGTTTTAATTGTTTTTATGTTTTTAAGGTTTTGTTTGTAGTTTTCTAGGTTTTTATTTTTGTTGATCTTTTTGGGGAAATTTTGGTCCTTTTAAGTATTTTAATTGTTTTATGGGTTATAGGGATTTTTGAGTTGTTTGGGGGGTTTTTAGTATTTTTTTTTATATTTTTTAGGTTTTGTAGGGATTTTACATATTTTTTGTTTTTTAAGATTTTATTAAGTGTTTCTAGGGTTTTCAGACATTTTTATGTTTTTAGGGATTTTTAGGGACTTAGTTTGGGTTTTTATGTTTTTTTTCGTTTTTAGGGATCTTGTGGGGTTTTATGAATTTTAAGGTTTTTGGGTTTTTATGGATTTTTGGGATTTAGGGTTTATTAGTTTTTTAGGGGTTTTAAGGCTTTTTAGTGTTTCTAATATTTTTTAGTGTTTTAATCGTTTTAATTATTTCAGTGGGTTATAGGGTTTTATGGTTTTTAGGGATTTTATCCTTTTTGGTTATTAGGGATTTTAAGTGTTTTTAGGTTTTTAATGTTTTATAATGGTTTTTAGGATTTCTAGTTATTCTAACACTTCTAGGTATTTGTAGTGTTTTTTAGGATTTAATGGGTTTTAATTGTATTTTTGGATTTTGATAGTTTTTGGGGTTTTATTGTATTTTTTAGGTTTTTAGGTCTTTAGTTTTTTTTTTGTGTTTTTACGAGTTTTAATGGTTTTATCGGTTTTTAACATTTTTATGGGTTTTAAGTGATTTTTAGTTTTTATAATTTTTTAAATATTTTTATTTCTATCTAATGTTTTTATTGTTTTTAGGGATTTTAGATACTTTTAGGGGTTTATGGGTTTTTAGGTTTTTTAGGGTTTTAGATTTTTTTTGTTTTCATAGGGCTTTTATGTGTTTTTATGATTTTATGGTTTTCAAAGTGGTTTTGGGTTTTATGAGTTTTCTATATTTTTAAAAATTTTGATGTTTTTAAATTTTTTGGGGTTTTTCGGGATTTTCATGATTTTAAGGGTGATCGGGTTTTTTTTGTGTTTTTTGTGTTTTTAGAGTTTTTATATTTTTTGGGGTTTAAGATATTTTCTAAGTCATTGTTATTGGTTTTAAGGTTTATTGTATTTTTAGTAATTTTTTAGTATTTTTAGGTTTTAATGGTTTTAAAGGATTTTGAGGATTTTTTTATGAATTTTGGTGTTTTGTTGTTTTTTTTGTGTTTTTTGGGGTTTTTTAGTTTTTCTGGGTTTTAAGGTTTTTAGATGTTATTAAAATTTTTAAGGGTTTAAATATATTTTTATATATTTTAGCTTATTTTAGGTGTTTTATGGGTTTTGGGGGGATTTTATGGTTTTTAAGGCCCTTTAGTGTTTTTAGTGATTTTATCCTTTTTAGGTTATTAAGGGGTTTTAATTTATTTTAATCTTTTATGGTTTTCCTAGGGGTTTTTAATATTTTTAAGGATTTTTATGTTTTAAGTAAATTTTATAGTTTTTTAGTATTTTTAAGGATTTTTATGTTTTCAAGAGATTTTGAGGATTTTTATGCTTTTATGTTTTTATAGGTTTTAATGTTTTTAGTGGTTTTATGAATTTTTGGGTTTAAGTGTTTTTAGGTTTTAATGTTTCCTTAGGGTTTTTTGGTTTTTTATGTTATTAGGTACTTGTAGGGTTTTATATGTTTTTTTTATTTTTTTAGGGTTTTTAAGGATTTAAGGGTTTTTATGTTTTTATGGGGTTTTTCAGTTTTAGGCTTTATTTTGAGTTTTTTAGGGTTTTTATATTTTTTATACCATTTCACGTTTTTAGGGGTTGAAAGGAGTTTTATACACTACTATAAATGCAGGATTTCCCAACGATTCTGAACTGTTGGGAAAGGCTGCAGAATCGTTGGTATATATTATACCGACGGTTCTTCAAATCGTAGGGAATTAAGCCGTTGGGAATGCTTTTCCCAATAGTTTACACTGAACCATTGGGATAGGATAAAAAAATGAACCTATCCCAATGGTTGTGCCAATCCATTGGGATAGTATTTCCCAATGGTTTGGCTTGAACTGTTGGAAAAACCAAACATACGACTTCTTTCCCAATGGTTTCTAAACCGTTGGGAAATAATTTTTACGAACGGTTCATAGAACCGTTGGTAAAAAAATATTCAGAGAGGCTATGCCAATGGTTCCAAACCATTGGCATAGCCTATGCTGTGCAAATTGCACAGCAGCCTGCAATTTTCACAGCAGCGACCCTCTCATTTTTGTGCAATTTTCACAGCAGCCAGTCCATTCCCTCTCATTTTCAATCATTTCCAATTATTGTACCTGCAATAAACTAACACATACACATACAATTATTTTACCTACAATAACCAAATAGCACATACATATAGAAAACAAATTAATACACATTTAACATATAATGCATCCTGGAACTATACACATCCAGAATTAAATCATAATTCATAATGTAATTATAAACACACATAATTCATTTAGAATTCAATTTAAAATTTAGATGACAATTATATGTGGAATCCGGAATTCAATTCATAATTTTATCAGTTTTTCATATACCATATGTTTTTACTAAAAATGATGTCCATTTTAAACAAAATACATACACCTGGAGTGATACCAGCCACACCGTGCCTCAGATTGAGGCGAGGTTAACTCGTACACGTCACAAATGACCCATGGATCGTTGTCCTAAAGTATCAACATATTCCAAAAGCGTTTGGTCGGCATTCCATATGTCAGTTGTTGTAATCACTTAAAATGAATTGCTTTTTAAATAAAACAGAGACAGTTTGAATGGTGTCGGCCACATCACGCCTCAGATTGAGGCAGGGTTGACTCGTACATGTCACAAATGACCCATGGATCATTGTGATAAAATATCAACACAATCAGAATCCGTTTGGTCGGTTTTCCATATGTACTTAAAATTTTGTCCATTTTAAACATAAGAGAGACACTTTTGGTGGTCTAGGATACACCGTGACTTGGATACAAGCACGTTTGACTCGTATACATAACATATGACCCATGGATCATTTTCCTAAAGATTCAACAGATTCCAAATGCGTTTGGTCGGTTTTGTGTATGCCAGTTGTTCTTTTCAATTATAATCCTATCCATTTTAAACAAAAGAGACACAGTTAGAGTGGTACTGACCACACCATGTCTAGGATTTAGACGGGGTTGACTCGTACACATCTCAAATGACCCATGGATCATTGTCCAAAAGTATCAACACAATCCGAATGCGTTTAGTCATTTTTTCATATGTGAGTTGATGTTTTCACTTAAAATGATGTCCTTTTGAAACAAAAGGTAGACACTTTGAGTGGTGCCGACCACACCATGTCTCAGATTGAGATGGAGTTGATTCTTACAGGTCACATACGACCCATGGATCATTGTTCTAAAGTATCAACACAATCAGAATACGTTTGGTCAGTTTTCCCTATATACTTAAAATATTTTCCATTTTAAACAAAAGAGAGACACTTAGAGTGATCTCGGCCACACCGTGACTCAGATTGAGGCGGGGTTGACCCGTAAACATCACATATTACACATGGATTTTTTTTCCTAAATCATCAACACATTTTGAATGTGTTTGGTCAGTTTTTCGTAAATCAGTTGTTGTTTTCACTTAAAACGATGTCCATTTTAAACAAAAAAGTGAGACACTATGAATAGTGTCGGCTGCACCACGCCTCGGATTGAGGTGGGGTTGACTCATACACATCACATATGACCCATGGATCTTTGTACTAAAGTAACGACACAATCAGAATCCATTTGGTTGGTTTTCCGTATGCTAGTTGTTGTTTTCACATAAAATAAAGTCCATTTTAAACAAAAGAGAGACACTTTGAGTGGTGTCGGCCACACCATGTCATGGATTGATTCGAGTTTGACTCGTACACTCAAATATGACCCATGGATCGTTCTCCTAATGTTTCAATGGAAACCGAATGCGTTTGGTCAGTTTTTCGTATGCCAGTAGATGTTTTCACTTAAAATGATATCCTTTTGAAACAAAAGAGAGACACTTAGAGTGGTTCCAGCCACACTGCGCCTCAAATTGAGGCGGGGTTGACTCGTACAAGTCACACATGATCCATGGATCGTTTTACAAAAGCATCAACACATTTCTAATGAGTTTGGTCAGTTTCTCGTATGTCACGTGTTGTTTTCACTTAAAATGATGTCCATTTTAAAAAAAAAGAGACACTATGAATGGTGTTAGCCACAAAGCTCCTCATATTGAGGTGGAGTTGACTCGTACATGTCACATATGATCCATGGATTGTTGTTCTAAAGTATTGACACAATCAGAATCCTTTTGGTCAGTTTTCGGTATGCTAGTTGTTGTTTTCACATAAAACGAAGTCAATTTTAAACAAAAGAGAGACACTACGAATGGTTCCAGCCACACTGCGCCTCAGATTGAGGCGAGGTTGACTCGTACACGTCACATATGACCAATGGATCGTTTTGATAAAGCTTCAACGGAAACTGAATGAGTTTGGTCAGTTTTCCATATGTATTTAAAATGTTGTCCATTTTAAAGAAAATAGAGACACTTAGAGTGATCCCAGCCACACCGCGACTCGGATTGAGCCCAAATTGGCTCTTACACATCACATATGACCCATGGATCATTGTGATAAATTATCAATAGAATCTGAATGTGTTTGGTTGGTTTTATGTATGCCAGTTGTTCTTTTCACTTATAATCCTATCCATTTTAAACAAACGAGACAGATTTAGAGTGGTACCGGCCACACCGTACCTTGGATTTAGACGAGGTTGTCTTGTACACATCTCAAATAAACCATGGATCATTTTTTGAAATTATCAACACAATCCGAATGCATTTGGTTGGTTTTTCGTATGCTAGTTGATGTTTTCACTTAAAATGATATCCTTTCGAAACAAAATAGAGACACTTAGAGTGGTGCCGGGCACACTGCGCCTTAGATTGAGGTGGGGCTAACTCGTACACAACATATATGACCCATGGATAATTTTCCTAAAGCATAAACACATTTCGAATGCGTTTGGTCAATTTTTCATATGTCACTTGTTGTTTTCACTTAAAATGATGTCCATTTTAAACAAAAGAGAGACACTATGAATGGTTTTGGCCACACTGCGCCTCGGATTGAGGCAGGGTTGACTCTTACAAGTCACATATGACCCATGGATCATTGTGCTAAAGTATTGAAACAATCATAATCCGTTTGGTCAGGTTTCTGTATGCTAGTTGTTGTTTTCACTTAAAATGAAGTCCATTTTAAACAAATGAGAGACACTTTGAGTGGTGTCAGCCACACCGTACCTTGGATTGAGGCGAGGATGACTCTTACACGTCACATATGACCCATGTATTGTTCTCCTAAACTGTCAACCGAAAACGAATGTGTTTGGTTGGTTTTCCATATGTACTTAAAATGTTGTCCATTTTAAATAAAAGAGAGACACTTAGAGTGATCCTAGCCACACCCTGATTCGGATTGAGCCGGAGATGGCTCGTACACATCAAATATGAACTATGGATTATTGTGATAAATTATCAACAGACTCTGAATGCGTTTGGTTGGTTTTCCGTATGTCAGTTGTCCTTTTCACTTATAATCCTATCCATTTTAAACAAAAGAGACACAGTTAGAGTGGTACCGGCCACACCATGCCTCGAATTGAGGAGGGGTTGACTCATACACGTCACATATGACCCATTGATCATTATGATAATGTATCGACACAATCAGAATCCGTTTGGTAGGTTTTCCGTATGCTAGTTTTTGTTTTCACTTAAAATGAAGTCCATTTCAAACAAAAGAGAGACACTTTGAGTGGTGTCGGCCACACCGCATCTTGGATTGAGGAGGGGTTGACTTGTACACATCACATATGACCCATAGATAGTTTTACTAAAGAATCAACACATTTCGAATGCATTTGGTCAGTTTTTCGTATGTCACTTGTTGTTTTCACTTAAAATAAAGTCCATTTCAAACAAAAGTGAGACACTTTGAGTGGTTTTGGCCACACCGCACCACTTATTGATGTGTGGTTGACTCGTACACGTCACATATGACCCATGTATCATTTTATAAAATCATCAACACATTTTAAATGAATTTTTTCAGTTTTTCATATGTCACTTGTTGTTTTCAGTTAAGATTATGTCCATTTTAAACAAAAGAGAGACACTACGAATGGTGCTGGCCACACCGCGCCTCGGATTGAGGTGGGGTTGAATCTTAACTATAAAATATGACCAATGGATCATTCAGCTAAAGTTTCAACAGAAACCGAATGAGCTTGGTTGGTTTTTCGTATGTACTTAAAATGATGTCCATTTTAAACAAAAGAGAGACACTTAGAGTGATCTCGGCCACACTGCAACTCAAATTGAGACCGGGTTGGCTCGTACACATCACATATGACCCATGGATTGTTGTGATAAATTATTAATAGAATCCGAATGTGTTTGGTTAGTTTTCTGTATGCCAGTGGTTCTTTTCACTTATAATCCTGTCCATTTTAAACAAAAGAGACACAGTTAGAGCGGTACCGGACACACCACGCATCAGATTGAGGTGGGGTTGACTCGTACATGTCAAATATGACCCATTGATCATTATGATAAAGTATCAAGACAATCATAATCTGTTTGGTCGGTTTTCTGTATGCTAGTTGTTGTTTTCACTTAAAATGAAGTCTATTTCAAACAAAAGAGAGACACTTTGATTGGTGTTAGACACTCCGCCCCTCAGATTGAGGTGGGGTTGACTCGTACACATCACATATAACCCATGGATCATTTTCTAAAGCATAAACACATTTAGAATGCGTTTGGATTGTTTTTCATATGTCACTTGTTGTTTTCACTTAAAATGAAGTCCATTTCAAACAAAAGAGAGACACTTTGAGTGGTGTCAGCCACACCGCACCTCGTATCGAGGATGGGTTGACTCATAAATGTCACATATGACCCATGTATCATTTTACTAAAGTATCAACACATTTAGAATGCGTTTGGTTAGTTTTTCGTATGTCAGTTTTTGTTTTCAGTTAAAATGATGTCCATTTTAAACAAAATAGAGAAACTATAAATGGTTCCGGCCACACTGTGCATCAGATTGAGGAGGGGTTGACTCGTACACATCACATATGACCCATGGATCTTTTTTTGAGAGTATCAACACAATCAGAATCCATTTCTTTGGTTTTCTGTATGTACTTAAAATGATGTCCATTTTAAACAAAAGAGAGACACATAGAGTGATCCCAGCCACACTGTGACTCGGATTGAGGAACGGTTGACTCGTACATGTCACATATGACCCATGGATCATTTTCATAAAGTTTAAATAGAATCAAAATGTGTTTGGTCAGTTTACCGTATGCCAGTTGTTTTCAATTAAAATGAAGTCCAATTTAAAATATAAACAGACACTTCGAGTGGTTCCGGCCACTCTGCACCTTAGATTGAGGCTATGATGACACGTACACATCACATATGACCCATGTATCGTTTTAAAAAAGTTTTAACAGAATCCGAATGTGTTTGGTCAGTTTTCTGTATGTCAGTTGTTGTTTCACTTAAAATGTTGTCCATTTCAAATAAACCTGAGACACTTTGAGTGGTTCCGGCCACACCGGGACTCAGATTGAGGTGGGGTTGACTCGTACACATCAAAATTGACCCAAAGATCATATTCCTAATGTATCAAAATAATCCGAATGCGTTTGGTTGGTTTTTTGTATGTCAGTTGTACTTTTCACTTAAAATGTTTTCCATTTCAAATAAAAGTGAGACACTTCGAATGGTGCCGGCCACACCACGCCTCGAATTGAGACAGGGTTGACACGTACATGTAACATATGACCCATGGATCTTTGTGATAAAGTATCAATAGAATTAGAATGCATTTTTTTTGGTTTTCCCTTTGTCAGTTATTCTTTCACTTCAAATCTCATCCATTTTAAACAAAAGAGACACAGTTAGAGTGCTATCGGCCACACCATGCCTCAGATTTAGACGGTGTTGACTCGTACATGTCAGAAATGACCCAAGGATCATTTTCCTCAAGTATAAACACAATAAGAATGTGTTTGGTCAGTTTTCTGTATATCATTTGTACTTTTCACTTAAAATGTTATCCACTTCAAACAAAAGTGAGACACTTCGAATGGTGATGGCCACACCGTGCCTCGGATTGAGAAGAGGTTGACTCGTACATGACACATATGACTCATGTAACATTTTCCTAAAGTATCAACACATTATTAATTCGTTTGGTTGGTTTTCTATATGTCAGTTCTTGTTTTCACTTAAAATACTCTCAATTGTAAACAAAATAGAGACACTTTGAATGGTGTCGGCCACACCGTGCCTCAGATTGAGGAGGGGGAGATCTGGGGGGTGGGGGGATATCCGGGGGCTATCAGGGGGGCTGTCCGAGGTCTAGGGAGGAGGGTGGGGGGGGGGGGGGGGCTGTCCGGGGACCAAGGAGGAGGGTGGGGGGTTGTGTGGGTGGCTGTCTGGGGGGTGTTCTGGGGGCTTTGGGGTCCAAGGAGGAGGGTGGGGCGGGGGCTGTCTGGGGGGCTGCCCGGGGTCCAGGGAGGAGGGTGGGGGGGCTATCCAGGGGGCTATCCGGGGTCCAAGGAGGATTGTGGGGGGTTGTCCAGGGTACAGGAAGGAGGGGGCTGTCTGGGGAGTTCCCAAACACACAAAACTCATAAACATGCTCAAGATACACCACAACCACTAAAATACAACAAAATCCATGAAAACAGACAATATATAAAAATAACTCAACACCAATACTATACTACGAGTCTAGATAAAACCAACAAATAGAATAGATTAAACATAAAATCTCATTAATATTAGAAAAAAATGTAACAGATCAATTTTTCTCACATCACCATCACCATCATCACCATCATCATCACCCTCATCCTCGTCCCCATCATCGTCCTCACCCTCCTCAGTGCCCTCCTCCTCGCCCTCACCCTCGCCCTCACCCTCTCCATCTGCCTCACCCTCCTCCTCTCCCTTATCTTCCGTATCAGACTCCTCTCCATCATCATCGTCAGGCTGGACATCATCTTGAACACCACTAGAACTGCCACCTGGTGCACCATATATAGAACGTATCGATGACATATATTCATCAAAAGCTGGGATGGCCTCTGTTGGAAGTGTTGGATGTAGAACATCAATAAATTTCATAAATGCACTGTTTGACCTAGAAGACTGTTCTTCCATCTCTGTGGCCCTTTTCTCAGCCTGTTATACCTGTACCCTAACTTTCTATAGCTCGGTGGCACTACAACTAGTACCTGAGGAGGGACAATACCTCTTCGGGGCTATCCTAGGTTAGCGGTATACTCTGCCAGGATGCTCTTCTCCCAACACCTGATGTAAGTGATCAGTGGGCCCAAAATTGTCTTGTTCTTGGGAATCTATGGCCTCTAAAGCAGCCTGTTACAAATATAAATATATTATTAAGTTAAAAAAATAGATATTAAAATATAAAATCAATATATTAAAACTTTCAATCAGCTGTTGAGTCGCTTCTTTGACGACACTTCTATCCTTTTTCCCTCTACTCGAGGAAAACAGTTTTTCTCGAGGCACACGTCCTTCAATATTTTGTATTTTCATCTAAAATGACATCAAAAAATAAATTTATATGAAAAAAATTAGAAAATGATTAAATAATTGAGGAAAAAAAAGAAATTGTAAGTTGTAAAGAAAACTTATAAACAATTTTCATACATGCTTCCTCTCATGATCTGGCATTGTAGTACGTCCAAGTGTGTGGAGTTATTTTTTTCATCAATGTTTTTTTTATTTTTTCTAGATGATTCCTAAATAAAATTTGATAATTCAAAAGATAATATTAAGAAAAACATGAAAGTTATTATTTAAATACCTCAAATGTAATTCATACCTTAAACTGGGTATTCTTCCAATGAGTAATCATCTGAGGATACTAATCTATCGGATAATAATCCACGATTGGTACTGCATCTAACTCAGTGCCAACTCTAGCATTCCAGCCAATATATAGCTCATGATTGTAGGCTCTCCAAAACTCGCCTAAATCCTTAAGATATTCCAGTCATGAACCCTCACCATCGGGAAAATTAAATCGAAGCTGACATCAAAATATTAATTCATTAAAATACAAAAATAATTCATGGAATTAAATACAACAAATTTTTTTACCCATATCTCTGCCCAATATTTATCCTTGACCTCATGTGGAAAATGTCTCCATGATAGCGGGATGATGGGAATGATGTCAGAGTATTTGGAAAGAGTCGCTAAAAAAACTCCGACATTGCTGCCCTATTTTCTCAACCATTTGGTTGTCTTTATTGTAATCCACCATAACCTGTGTGCGGCGGTTCCACACCAAATGCATACATGTATGCCCCCGCCCCCGCCTCCTGTTAGTATATGTATCAGTCATGAAATAAAGACAAATATTTTATGAAAACATGTTATAATGAAAATAAATATTTCTATAGAAATTTGTTAGTGTTCTAAAAATATACCTGTGCCAGTTTGATCGCTGAGCGCCGTTGGATCCATAGAAACTAATGAAACACCCTGTGGTGGAATAGTAGTCGAAGATGATGGAATATAGAAGCTCAGAGAGACAGAAGTTGAAGGAAAAGAATATGGGACAGCTGTATGACCAGATTATGACTGGGGAGTGGGAATCATCATGGGATATGAAAATGATGGGCCAGAAGATTCAAAAGGTGGCGAAAACATGGGAGGCCTAAATATCCCGTGTGTCCCTAATGACGCACTGGGATCAGAATGTGAGAAGGATGACATGTCAGTGGTAGGGGAAGGGTCTAGTTGGGTACACAAAGCTGCTCATCCACCTCTGGTATGAACCCTCATCGTACCACCGACCTGAGTACTAGGACCAGTACTAGGATCCTCGTCGAATAACTGTCGACGTATAATTAGATCCTAAAAAAATGTTTACAAAAAAATTAGTCACATGACATTATATATTCTTTAAATATATATATTTTAAATAATGTACTCACTACAGGCACTAATGGTGGAATGCCCAACCCTGACATTCGATGATTTTTCTCCATCATTTTTTTCCTTCGTCTCTCTTCAATTGGCTACATTTCCTACTTTTGAAACCAAATATGTAATTAATTAGAAAAATAAAACAAATGTGTAACCCAAAAAACTAAATATATGTGGGAATAGGGGGATTCATTGGTAATTTAGCTATCAATTGTTTTAGAAGACCTTGAATGGATTTAATAAATCATACAAATTGTAATGTTCACCAAGTTAGAAATATTTTTTGACTAGGTTTGAATATAGTTCAATTCCAAATTAGAAAATGCAATTCAAATAAAACGGCAACCAATAAACATTGAAAATTTACATAACATTCAAGTAAGATAGAACATATTTGTGATCAATACTAAATCAATTTGAATATTACCAACCTTAGAAACCCAACTCGAGGTAAACCAAAAGAATTGAGAACATGAAAAAATGATTCTATATATTTTTAACCATAACTTTAGGGTGACAATCAACTCTGAAAACCGAGCTATTGGAGTCATCAAAAGAAATAAATGGAATGGTTCCAATGGTACTAAGGACAGTGTCAATTCCATCATCACCATCATCAAAAATATGTCTTGGAATTACTTCAACTATGACACCAAATTCAGGTCAAAGTTGGTCTTTGACATAAAAAACATGTTTAGCCATTAATGCCGACACATATGGTTCTTCAGTAGTAAGAGACCGAGTCATATTAATTACTTGAAATCCACAATCATCAATAAATGTGCCCTGTCTTTTCATCGAATCAAACCAATTTCATTTCATCATTGTGACTCGTCCATGAGAGTAATAATCTAATATTATTATATTCTCAATGACTCCATAATAACCCACATTTTCAAATCGCGGTCTACTATCTGATGCACTAGCATAACAATCTATTGTGGCAGTAACCATAACACTATAATGGTGTGTTCTCAGGTTCTTTGCTCGTTCAGTGACAATAAATTTGTACCCATTGATAACAATTGATTTACAGTCACGAACCACGATATTAGGACCAAAATCCAAAGCTCTTATTTCCTCAGAGAGAGAGTCAACAGACAAACTCAATACGTGTAATATAAATGACTATTAAACTTAATTTAATATTGATATAATTATTTTAAACAATAATATTTTTACCTTCAATTGTAACCAAGCAGAAAACTCTTTGTTATGGAAAGTCTCTCTCCTTCTCAAAGATAAAGAAAGATGATTACTATTTATCATTGTTTTATGTTCCATGTAGATAAAAAATATGAATAGTTTAACAGATATATATGTAAGATATACATATTCAATTTAGTTACTAGATATAGTCATCGAACAAATCACAGTTGAACCAAACTTTGCGATGTTCCATCTCCCGCTCTTCAAGGCTTAATGTCTTCAATATATATGATCCAGGAATTCCTCCTGTTTGAGGAAGAGATGGAAAACTGGGTTCAATTTTCTCATACTGTTCTTCTTCATTTCTCATTGGTATGTTCATTCTTGTAGTAAGATCAGACAAATACATTGAGCAGAAATCCATACATTCTTGAGCCAATTAACTGTTCACAATAGAACCTTCTGGATGATTCCTGTTTTGGACATAAAACTTTAATGTGTAAATATTTCGTTCTGTTGGATACATCCAACGAAAAGAAACTGGTCCTCCAAGAAGTATTTCAGTGGGAATATGGACAGTGAGATGTATCATGCATGTGAAAAATTATGGAGGAAATATTTTCTCCAACTTACACAAAATTAATGGGGCATCTGTCAAAAAAAAATCAAGAAAGGCTTGGACAACTTCTTAGAAAAATGATCTCTAAACAAATGGCACAACCGAATAACAGTCACCCTTACATTATTGGAAAAAAGATGACAGATTTCTATTGGAAGAAACTCATGTAGTAGAACGTGATAATCATGAGTTTTCAAAGATTTTAGCTTCAACTCTCTTCTGTTGAACTGTTTAGATATGATTCTTGAATATCCGTCAAGAACTCTAATAATATCTAATACTTCCAGAGATTGTTTTTTTATAGGTTTCATCACATAAGAATCACATGGAAGTTTCCATTTATTTTCACTGATACGCACAAGATGCAATTCTGGTCTGATGCCCTAATCCACCAAGTTACGCTGAGATCGTAAATCATCTCTTGTCTTCCCCTTGACATATAGAAGAACTGAAAGAAACATTTCACATATATTCTTTTCAATATGAATTATGTCTAAAAAATGATGTATTAAATTGGTTGACCAATAAGAAAAATAAAAAAAGATTCTCCTCTTCCTCCAATTGTGACAGGTTTCAGTGGAAACATTCTTTCTCTTTCCAAATTTCATTTGGCCCTTCCCGAATGAAAAACTGAAATCTTTAAATTCATTAAGCACATCAGTTCCAGACATATGCTGAGGTGGATCATCGGTCTCTATGGTGTTATCAAATCTTCGACGATTCATTCTATATGGATGATCATTTGTCAAGAATTGTAGATGTCCCATAAAACTAAAACTACAACGATGTTCCAGTCTTCTGGATCGTGTATTCTTCATAAAAACTGGGCATGACAGGTTTTCCTTCATGCTCCATCCAGTCATCATTGCATAAGCCAAAAAATCATTAATCGTCCACACGCATCTGAAATATGTCTTTCGAACATGCATCGTATGTGCACACACCCACATCCCAAAGAAGTTTCAACTCTTTTATTAAAGGTGGCATGTATACATCAATATCAATTCCTGGATCACAAAGACCAGATATGAGTATACTCATGAAAGTGAAAGGTTTCTTCATACACAACCATGGGGGAAGATTATAAATGTGTATAAAAACTGGCCATGTGTTGTGTATAGTAAGCATCTACCCAAACGGATTAAAACCGTAAAATGAAAGACCCATCCTCACATTACTCACGTCAGCTACAAAATCAGGGTGTCGAGTATCAAATATCTACCATGAAAATCCATCTACAAGATAAACCAACTCATCATTAGTCTTCATTTTCTCAGTATCATGCCATCTCATTTTTTTTGATATGTCATCATACATAAAAAGATTCTGGAGTCTGGGGATCAATGGAAAGTGCCACATTACTTTCTATGGAATGTGGGATGGTGTTCCATAAGATTTTGACTTCCAACGGGATGTGCCACATTTTATATAATCATTTTGTTCAGCGGTTTCCTCCCAGAATAAACTGCAATCTTTCGAGCAAGCAATAATTTTGTTTCTTGAAAATCCTAGTTCCTCAACTAACTTCCATTCCATATAGTGGTTTGAGGGAATATCTGCATCATCTGGAAGTGAATCCTTTAATAGGGTAAGAATGTAATCGATTTCTGTATTAGAAATCCCATACATAGTTTTCCCGTGAAACAATCGGATTAAAAATTCCAGATTTTTCATTTTATTGCATTGTCGATATACTGGAGTCGTGGCCACATCATTCAATTTTTTCACCCTATCAATATCATCATTTTCACTAGATGCATTAGTTTTCCTCATATCAAAGTATTCTTAAGTCAAAATACATTCTTTTTCATGATGACAAATAAAGGGAAACCGATCATATAACAAATTCTCCATTCCAGTCCTTTTATTTCAATCATCACCAATTTAATATTTCATTTTCTCCCCATTGTGATACCACACAAAGTAGTTTGATTGAAAACCATTTTTGGTTATGTGGTAGCTGACTTCTTCAAGGATCAACTAAGGTCTACCATTATAATAGTAACATGGGAAGTGTATGCGACCATTATCTGAAGCATTGTGAAATGAAAAATCTATAAAGCTCTCCAAATTGTTTTGAAAATCGCTTGAGATCTGATCGGTTTCATACATCCAACTTATGTACATTCTATAAAATGAATTTATATAATTCATTTTGTCATAAACAATTCAATAATATTGACCTTTAATATAAAATACATTTAAGTAAACGATAAAGGAAGAAGTTTCTAGTCGATGTAGTGAACTATTAAAATAATTTAAAGAACCAGTACTCAAAAATTAAATTAAAATTTATTTATATTCATTTTAATTAGGTCTATAAGAGGCACATGCCTTAGGTCCCATCATGTGTTATGGGCATCCCAAATCATTCACTCATGTTCAATAACTCATTATTGGCACCTCTATGGACATACATTTTATTACCCAATTACTTCCCCAAGTCAAGCACACCCCATGGGTGAATAAATTTTAGGCTTCTACACTAATAGGTTGTTCATGGCTTGTAAAAAGATTTAATTTCATTAAGTATAGACAAAAACATTTATTTTTAAATTTGAGATTAATAATGAAGTATGTCAATGATAAAAACATTACTGAATTAAACTTGTGACTTATCTAACAATCTTATGGATGTCTACACATGCCAGCATGGGTAGTGAAAAGAACCCCACCCTCATAAAATTGAGTATTGGCCAAAAAGGACACATAATATTCAACATACAATGAGAGCCATATATAATTGACCCTAAAGTTATATTAGTACAATCATTTTGGGGGAAATGGAATATATGATCCTAGTAAACTGATAAATTCAAAAGATCATATTCCATATACTGGACACTATCTAAGGTAAGAAATCATGTGAGGATGGATTTACATCATTCAATTTCTTACATGATATGTATAATGAAGGCTTGAATTAATGACTTGAGTTCACTGATTAAATGAGGGTAGAGGTTTAATAGGTTGTGTAAAAAGAATGATTAAATAAGTGTAGAGGTTGCATACACTATGCATGGTGGGGGAGTCTTAGCCGATTTAGAAACTAAAATAAATTCCCATCATAGGTATCAATAAGAAACATCAACATCAAAAGAAAATCCAAATAAAAAAAGACTAAAAACATCAAAAACTTTTTATGTTATCCCAACAAAAAATGATCCCGAATGTCCCAATACATTTTCATACTTGCAGAATTTATAGAGAGTTTATAGTTATGAGGTTCATCCATCTGCACACCCTCCCCACCGCACTTGGACAGCCCTACCCCCACCCCACTTGGACAACCCAGCCCCCCCCCCCCCACTTGGACAGCCCTAGCCCCACCCCACGTGGAAAACCCAGCTCCCCCCACCCCACCTTGACACCCATACCGTCACCCCACTTAGACACCATATCAACCATTATACACACCACGTGAACCCTTATACACACCATGTGAACCCTTATACCATATCGTCATTATTACAACCATTAATAACAACTTATTAAACAACATCACTTGTCAAAGATAATAAAATTGAACATAAATCAATAATAATATTGGATATATCAAATAAAATGATGTCATACTATCTTACATCCTAAATGACCACCCACAACCATGATTAATGACCACCAAGCTCCCATTTCGGGCAAATCAAAAGTGAAAACAAAAAAACATAGTTTCAGAAAAAAACTCCATTTGTGTGAATAATAATAGTCCCATGGTCATCATGATAGTTGAACCACACAGTCATGATTTTCAAGATGAACTTGTATCCATAAAACCATATGAGAAACAAGATTTAATACATGTGTTTTTCTGATTTTCCCAAGCATTTTGTGGAACCCCAAATCAGTGAAAATGGTCATTGTGTTTTAAAAAGGTGATTGAATAACTCATGTATGATGTTGAAGGCAGAATGATTTATGGTTATATTTGGAAAACCAATATTAACTATTATTGCGAATTTGACATTCTATGAATTAGTTTCATGAAGAAGAAATAAGTACCAATTAGGGACCACATACTATTTTACAAAGTTCAAGAAGATACTCTATATGTCTTATTGTTCAAATGATAAGTGAACAGTGTGTCATTATATATATATATATATATTTATAGAAACATGATACATACTTGTTATGTAATACACATAGTGTATAAAAATTAAGATGAACAAGATCTTCATGTTTGACATGATCTTAATGAAATGAGTGATTTTCATGAAATACTATGAATAAATATTACAAAAAATTTCTAATGAGTTCATATACATGAAGCTGTAATATTTGAAGCATTGAGATTAAAAAAAACCATATATCTTTAAAATTTGAACACAATAAAGAGACACCATGGCCTTATAAATGTATATGTGTAATGAGAACATTAATTGGACAATGTGTACACCGATGTAGTGATTTGAGTAAACAATTCATGGAGTAGTGAATCATATAATTTTCTAAAAACCCTAAAAATTGGGAATACTGAAGAATATAAGGATATCATTGAGAAGAGGTGGAAGGATATCCTTGAGAAAAGGTGGAAGGAGTCTAACCTCGATGTTGATCTGATGGAAGAGGTGCACTTGTTTTGGGGCTTATCAAGGTCTTCTGCCAGTCGGAATCACATCTGGGAGAGCTGCGCACTACTTCTGGAATCATTGTGAGGAGGCTGCCTCATTTAGGTGAATTTGGGGCATCTTTTTCCCATCAGTTTTTAAAAACCGTTGGGAAAACTCCATCCTTCCCAACAGTTTCATTAAACCGTTGGGAAAACTCATTTTCCCATCTTTCCCAACAGTTTGATGAAATTGTTGGGAAAAATCATTTTTTACCCATCTTTCCCAATGGTTTCATCAAACTGTTGGGGAAACTCAATTTTTATAGATATTTACCAACAAGTTATGCAAACCGTTGGTAAGGATTACCTATACCAACAGTTCAAAAGAACCATTGGTATACAAGTGTTGGGAAAAGTATGTTTTCCAGTAGTGATAGTTTAATTTTCTAATGGTTTTAATGGGTTTTTAGAGTTATTGTGGTTTTTTGGGGTTTTACAGTTTTTAGGGTTTTTAGGGTTTTTAGGGTTTCATGGGTTTTAGGGTCTTTTACAGTTTTTAAGGTTTTTATCATTTTTTTAGTTTTTTAGGAATTTTATGTGTTTTTATGTTTTTAATGTTTTTTTTGGTTTTTGAAGACTTTTTTTACATTTTTATGCATTTTATAGGATTTTTTGGGTTTTTTTGGGTTTTAGGGATTTTTAGGGTTTTTAGTATTTTTAAGGTTTTTATAAATTTTATGGTTTATTGGTGATTTTAGGGTCTTTACTTTTCTGAGGTTTTCTTATGGGTTTCCCTATTTTTTATGTTATTAAGGATTTTTAGGAATTTTGAAGTGTTTTAGGGTTTTTAGTGTTTCTACAGATATTGATGTTTTTAAGGTTTTAGGTTCTTTTTGGATTTTTTTGTTTTTAGGGGTTTTCATAGTTTTTAGGGATTTTAAGTGATTTTTTATTTCTTTAATTTTTTAGGGGTTGTTATTGTTTTTAGGGTTTTAATAATATTTCTAGAGTGTTTGGGGGGGGGGGGGGTTAAATTTTTAATTTTTTAGGGGTTTTAAGATTTTATAGTTTTTATGGATTTCTTAGGGCTTTTTAGGGTTTGGGGGTTTTTAAATTTTTAGGGATTTTATGCCCTTTTAGGTTTTTTATAGATTTTTTGTAGGCTTGGGGGATTTTGAGTGGGTTTTTTTGGGTTTTAGGGGTTTTAGCATTTTTTTGTTTTTAGTGGTTTTTGGTGTTTTTAGGTTTTTAAGAATTTAAAGGGGTTTTAGTGTTCTTAGTGTTTTTAGTTATTTTTAATATTTTTTTTGGGTTTTATTGTTTTATAGGTTTTTAAGGGGTTTTAGGGGTTTTATGGTTTTTATGTCTTTCTTTGGTTTTAGGGTTTTATGTGTTTTTTATTGTTTTTAATGTTTTTAGATTTTGTTAATGTTTTTAGGGGATTAATGGGGTTTTATAGGTTTTTTTTTGTTTTTTTGTTTTTAAGGGTTGTTAGGGTTTTTATTTTTAGGTGTTTTTATAGGTTTTAGGGGTTATTTGGATTTTTTTGGCCGGTTTAGGGTTTTTTAAAGAGTTTATAAATTTTAGGTTTCTTGCGTTTTTAGTGTTTTTAGGTTTTAATATTTTCTTATGGGTTTTTAGGGTTTTTAAAGGTTTTACATTTGAGGTATTTTTAAGTATTTTTATAACTTTTTTTTGTTTTTTGTGATTTTGAGGCGTTTTTACGTTTTTTAGGATTATTATGGAATTTTTGGTTTTTTATAAATTTTTCAGTTTTTGGGGGGTTTTAACAGTTTTTTGGTTTTTTAAAAGTTTTAATTGTTTTTATATTGTTTATATGTTCATATAGTTCTACAAGGTTTTCATTGTTTTTTTATTTTTAGGTATTTTTAGGTTTTTTATTTGGTTTTTAGAGTTTTTTTGGGATTTTGAGGGTTTTAGGTTCTTTAGGGTTTTATAAGTTTATAATGGTTTAAAGTTGTTATTGGTTTTTATGGTTTTTTAGGTGATTTTTGGGTTTTTAGGGGTTTTTAAATTTTAGTTGGTTTTAGAGGTTTTTTAGGATTTTTGTTTTTTCTTATTTTTTGTTGATTTTGAGGGTTTTTATCATTTTTTAGGGTTTTAGAGTTAGTATGGTTTTTTCCAGTTTTATGGTTTCTTTCAGGTTTTTTGTTTTTTTAACATTATTTGAGTTTTTAACGTTTTAAGAGGTGTAAATTATTTTTAGAGTCTTTAGTGATTTTTAGGGTATTTATGGATTTTTATGGTTTCTAAACGTTTTATTCTCTATGGGTATTTTGATTTTTTTTGGGTTTTTTGTGGAATTATTTTTTTTGGTATTAGGGGTATGAAATGATTTTAGGATTTTAGGTTTTTTAGCTTTTTATGGGGTTTTATGTGTTTTTAGGTTTTTATGATTTTCATAGGGTTTACTATGGTTTTTAACGATTTTTCATTTTTAGGGATTTTTAGCATTTTTTATCATTTTTATGGTTTGTTAGGGATTTTTTTTGAGGTTTTAGGGGTTTTAGGTTTTTTATCATTTTTTGGATTTTAGGGTTTTTAAGAGTTTTTTGGTTATGTAGTGTTTCTTATGATCATTCAGGGGTTTTAGGGTTTTTTACATTTTTAGGTATTTTAATGGACTACTTAATATTTTTATAGGTTATTAAGTGTCTTATGGATTTTGAGGTTTTTTATATTATTTTATGGGTTTTGTGGTTTTAGGTTTTTTGTGTGTTTTATAGGGGTTTAAGGGTTTTTTAGTTTTCACATGTTTATTTGGGTTTAAATGGTTTTTAGAGTTTTAGGGGGTTTATTAGTTTTTAGTTTTTTGAAGGTTTTTCGGGGTTTTTATAGTTTTTTCAGGGGTTTTATGGATTTTAGGGGTTTCATGGGTTTTTAGTGTTTTAAGGTGTTTTATGTGTTTTATGTGTTTTTACTTTTTTAAGTTTTTCTTAGGGGTTCTCTAGGTTATTTTTGATTTTTCTATTTTTTTGGAATTTTATAAATTTTGAGGATTTATATTGGTTTTTAGGGGTTTGAAGGATTTATAAGGGCTTTAGGGTTTTTAGTCTTTTGAGGGTTTTTTCAGGTTATTAGTTTTTTTAGGATTTTAAGATATTTAAATGATTTTATATTTTTATGATTATCATAGGGAATTTCAGTGTTTTTAGTGTTATTTATTTATTTTTGGTATTTTTATGGATTTTAAGGATTTTTATTTAGTTTTTAGGGGTTTTGGGATTTTGTGGGGTTTTAGGGGTTTTTAATTTTTTTTTGGGTTTTGTGTTTTTATTTGTGTTTTAGGTTCTTTATTTTGTTTTTAATGGTTTTTAATATTTTATAGAGTTTTTTAACGTCTTATGGGTTTCTTCTAATTTCATAGTTTTAATGGGTTTTAAGGGGGTTTATGGGGTTTTAGTGCTTTTTATTGTTTTTATTAATTGTTATTGTGTTTCTGATTTCTTGGGGGGGGGGGGGGGTTAGGGCCTTTTAGGGGGATTAGGGTGGTTAGATTTTTTAGGTTTTTCAAGTGTTTTATGAATATCCTTTTTTATGGTTTTCTTAGTGGTTTTCAGGTTTTTGGGGTTTTTTAGGATTATAAGAATTTTAGTCAATTTTAGTATTTTTATGGATTTTTAGTGATTTCATGGATTTTGATGTTTTATATGGTTTTAGGGTTCTTTATTATTTTTATCAATTTTTTGGTTTTATGGGGTATTAATTATGTTTAGGTTTTTATTGCTTTATTATGGGTTTTCAAGTGTTTTATGGTTTTTTTACATTTTAATGGATTTCTAGGTATTTGTTAAGAATTATATTAATTTTTAGGAATTTTAGGTGTTTTGAGGGGTTGTTTGCGTGTTATAGGGGTTTTAAGGTCTTTATGTATTTTTGGGGGTTTAGGAGTTTTTGTGTTTTTTTAGGTATAATAGTTTTTTGGTTTTTTAATGTTTTAAGGGGATAAAGGGGTTTTGAGAGTTTTTTGGTTTTTAGGGATTAAATGGGTCTTTATAGATTTTATTTTTAGGGGTTTTATGGTTTTTAAGGGTTATTATAATTTATATTGTTTTTTATGTTTTTAGGGGATTTATATTTTTTTTGGTTTTTAATGATTTCTTCTATTTTTTCTGGGTTTTATGGTGCTTATGTGTTTAGGTATTTTTAAGGAAATTTGGAAACATTTATATTTTAGGGTTTTTAGTTTTTTTCTATTTTTACGGGTTTTAAAAGGTTTTATAATTTTTAGTATTTTTAGGGGATTTAGTTTTTTTAGGTTTTTTATGGTTTTATTAGTGTTTTAAATGTTTTTCGGGTTTTTATGTTTTCAGAGATTTTTGGGTATTTTGGAGTTTTGTGGTTTTTTTGGGACTATTTTATATTGAGGGGTGTTTGAATTTTTTTTATCATTTTTAGGATTTTTTTATTTTTTTGGGGAGTTTTGGGGTTTATTTAGTATTGTTAGATTTTATGGGTTTTTAAATTATTTATAATTTTAGGGGTATAAATCGTTTTTATAGATATTAGTAGTTTTAGGGTATTGATGGGTTTTTTATGTTTTTTGGGGTTTTAATGATTTTTGTGAGATTTTCTAGTTTTTACAGTCTGTTATGGATTTTTAGTGTTTTTATCATTTTTTAGTTTTTAGGGGTTTTATGTATTTTAATGTTTTTATGGTTCTGTTTGGGTTTTTCAGAGTTCTAATTTTTTTTTTATGTTTTTAGTAATTTTATTGGGTTTTTTGGATTTTTATTCTATTTAATGTTTTATGGATTTTAAGTGTTATTATATTTTTATAGTTTTCTTTGGGTTTTTATTGGGTTTTACATGTTTAATGATTTTTTGGATTTTATTGTATTTTAATGGATTTTAATGGTTTTTGGGATTTTGAGGGTTTTATGGGTTTTTGGGGGTTTTAGGGTTTTTTAATCATTTTGGGTTTAAAATTTTTTAGAATATTTTAATTTTTTTTGGCTTTTAATGGTTTTTATAGTTTTTAATGGTTTTCATGTTTTTTATGTTTTTAGTTATTTTATGGTTTTTAGGGGGTTTATAAACTTTTAGTATTCTTTGGGTTTTTATAATTTTTTGTATTTTTATTGGGTTTAAATGTTCAAAGGGTTAAAAGGTCTTATTTGGGGGTTTCAATGATTTTTGGGTTTTTTTACATTTTTATGTATTTTCAGGGATTTTTAGGTTTTTTATGTTTTTAGGGATTTTATGAATATTAAAAAGGTGTTATGGTTTTCAGGGTTTTGCATTTTTTTCTTAGGTTTTTATGGTTTTTTTCATTTTTAGTTTTTTTAGTTATTTTTTTGGAATTATTTGTGTTTCTAGTGTTTTTTGGGATTTTGTGGAGGTTTTGGGTTTTTATGGTTTTATGTTTTTTTTTGGTTTTTTGGGTTTTTATAGTTTTTAGGATTTTTGAATTCTTTTATTATTTAAAAGGGTTTTTATGTTTTTTAATGTTTTAATGATTTAATGTATTTTTAAAGATTTTTCATTTTTTTAATTTTTTACATATTTTAAGGGTCATTAATTTTTTATATTGGTTTTATAGTTTTTAAGGGTTTTTAGGGTTTTTATCATTTTTAGGTTTTTAGGGGTTTTAATTGTTATTTTGTTTTTAAGGTTTTCTTTATAGTTTTCTAGTTTTTGATTTTTGTTTATCTTTTTGGGTAATTTTTTTACTTTTTAGTATTTTTAGGGTTTTATGGGTTATAGGGATTTTTGTGGGGTTTTGGGGTTTTTTTAGTATTTGTTTATGTTTTTTAGGTTTTGTAGGGATTTTACATATTATTTGTTTTTTAAGATTTTTTAAGGGTTTCTAGTGTTTTAAGAGGTTTTTATGTTTTTAGGGATTTTTTGGGATTTTGTTTAGATTTTTATGTTTTTTTCGATTTTAGGGATCTAATGGGGTTTTATGAATTTTAAGTTTTTAGGGTTTTTATTGATTTTTGGGGATTTAGGGTTTATTAGTTTTTTAGGGGTTTTAAGTTTTTTCAGTGTTTTTAAGATTTTTTAGTGTTTTAATCGTTTTTATTATTTTAGTGGGTTATAGGGTTTTATGGTTTTTAGGGATTTTAGCCTTTTTTTTGTTATTAGAGATTTTAAGTGTTTTTATGTTTTTAATGTTTTATAATAGTTTTTTAAGATTTCTAGTTATTCTAACACATCTAGGTATTTGTAGTGTTTTTTAGGATGTAATGGGTTTTAATGGGTTTTTTGGGATTTTGAGAGTTTTATGATTTTTATTGTATTTTTTAGGTTTTTAGTTTTTTTTGTGTTTTAATGAGTTTTAATCATTTTATTGGTTTTTTAAATTTTTATGGGTTTAAAGTGATTTTTAGTTTTTTGAATTTTTTAATGATTTTTCTTCACATCTAATTTTTTTATTGTTTTTAATGGTTTTAGGTATATTTAGGGGTTTATGGGTTTTTTAGATTTTTTAGGGCTTTAGAATTTTTTTTTGTTTTCTTAGGGGTTTTGAGTTTTTTTATGATTTTACAGTTTTCAAAGGGGTTTTCTATATTTTTAGGGATTTTGAAATTTTTAAATTCTTTGGGGTTTTTAGTAATTTTCATGACTTCAGGGGTGTTCGGGTTTTTTGTGTTTTCTGTGTTTTTAGAGTTTTTATGTTTTTTAGGTGTGGTTCACGGTTTTCCTCAAACCGGGCAGCATGGGAACCGACTACCCTCAAACCGGCTTTTTGAAAATCTATAAAAAAAATGATTAAGTAATAATTTCATAGGGGTTTTAGTGTTCTTAGTGTTTTTTGTTATTATTAATATTTTTTGGGTTTCATGGTTTTCTAGGGTTTTAAGGGTTTTGAGGGGTTTTAGGGGTTTTATGGTTTTTATGTCTTTCTTGGGTTTTAGGGGTTTTATGTTTTTTTAGTTTTTTAGCATTTTAAGATTTTTTTAATGCTTTTAGGGGATTAATGGGGATTTAGAGGTTTTTTTTTTGTTTTTTTTGTTTTTATTGGTTTTTTATGGTTTTTATTTTTTTGGTGTCTTTATAGGTTTTAAGGGTTATTTGGATTTTTTTGGCCAGTTTAGGGTTTTTTAAAGAGTTTATAAATTTTATGTTTTTTGGGTTTTTAGTGTTTTTTGGGTTTTAATATTTTCTTAAGGGTTTTTAGGTTTTTTAAAGGTTTTACATTTTAGGTATTTTTAAGTATTTTTAGGACTTTGTTTTGTGATTTTAAGGGTTTTTAATGTTTGTTATGGATTTTTTTGGATTCTTATACTTTTTTTCAGTTTTTTGGGGCATTTTGGAAGTTTTTTAGGTTTTTAATGCTTTTAATTGTTTCTATGTTGTTAATATTTTCATATAGTTTTACAAGGTTTTCATGGGTTTTTATATTGTTAGGGATTTGTAGGGGTTTTTTTTTGCTTTTAGAGTTTTTTGGGATTATTAGTGTTTTAGGCTCTTTAGGATTTTATAGGTTTATAAGGGTTTTAAGTGGCTATAGGTTTTTATAGTTTTTAAGGTGATATATGGGTTTTTAGGGGTTTTTAAATTTTAGGTGGTTTTAGAGGTTACTTAGGATTTGTGTTTTTTTCTGTTTTTTTTCTTGATTTTGAGGTTTTTATCATTTTTTTGGGTTTTAGGGTTATTATGGGTTTTTTTCGGTTTTATGGTTTCTTTTGAGTTTTTTATTTTTTTAAAAATTGTTTGAGTTTTTAACATTTTTATATGTGTAAATAATTTTTAGAGTCTTTAGTGTTTTTTAGGATTTTTATGGATTTTTATGGTTTCTAAAGGTTTTATTCTCTTTGGGTATTTTTAGGTTTTTTTGGGTTTTCGGGTATCATTTTTTTGGTTTTAGGGGTTTGGAATGATTTTATGATTTTAGGGTTTTGTTAGGGTTTTTTCTATATTATTATGGGTTTTTATGTTTTTAGGGATTTTATTGATTTTAATTATTTTTATTGTTTGTTGAATTTTTCAAAATTGTGAGGGCTTTTATGGTTTTAAGTTTTTTATGATTTTAATCAATTTTATGTTTTTAGGGGTTTAAAAATTTATTATATTTTTAATTTTTTATTAGGTTTTTCTAGAATTTTAGTTTTTATTTTATTTTTTTTGGATTTGTCTGAATTTTTAAAATTTTAATGCGTTTTTTTGGTTTTTAGGAATTTTGAAGGTTTTAATGGGATTTTAGAGTCTTTATGGTTTTTTGGGTTTTAGGATTTTTTAGGGGTTTTAAGGGTTTTTACAGTGTTTTAATGTCTATAGGGGTTTATTGGGTTTTTAGAGTATCTAGTGGGTTTTAGGGTTTTTATGGTTTTTAGGGTTTTTAAGGGTTTCAGGATTTTCCTGGTTTTTATAGGGTTTTAGGGTCTTTATACACTTTTTAATGTTTTTATGTATTTTTATCTTTTTTAATATTTTTATATATTTTTAGTTTTTTAATGTTTTTAATGTTTTCTTAGGTTTTTTGGGTGGTTTTAGGTTTTTTATTTTTGTTGGGATTTTAGTGCTTTAATGATTTTTTGGGGGTTTTAGTGTTTTTAGGGATTTTGAAGTTTTTTAGTTTTAATGGTTTTAAAGGTTTTTTAGGGTTTTTTAATTTTTATGTTTTTAATGGTTTTTAGTATTTTTAGTATTTTATGGATTTCTCAGTGTTTTCCATGGTTTTAGTGTTTTTTACACATTATAGACTTTAGGGCTTTTAGGATTTTTATGGTTGTTTTTGGTTTTTAGGACTTTTAGGGTTTTATGGTTTTATGTTTTTTTGGAGTTTATCGGTTTTTATATTTTTAGGGTTTTCATGGTTTTTATATTTGTTTTAACATTTTAGTGTTTTAAAGAGTTTTTAGAGTTTTTATTGGTCCATAGGGTTTTTTTGGGTTTTTAGGGATTTTGAGGCTTTTTGGGTTTTTATGGTATTTTGGGTCTTTTATGGTTTATATGGTTTTTATAAATTTTGGTTTTCAGGGGTTTTAAGTGTTTTTTTTTTGGTTATTTTGGGTTTTATCAGGGGTTTTATGGTTTTTTTTCAATTTTATGTTTTTTGGAATTTTTTCCATTTTTAGGATTTTTTTATTTTTAGGGTTTTTATGAATTTTGAGGGTTTTATGGGTTTTTAGGGTTTTTAGGGGTTTTATAGAGTTTTATTTATTTAGGGATTTTACGTGTTCTTATGTTTTTATGGTTTTATTTTGGGGTTTCTAGTTTTTTGGGGTTTTTATTTTTTATTTACTTCTTGTGTTTTTTATTATTTTTACAGTTTTAGGGATTTAGAGTGTTTAAATGTTTTTAAGTGTTCTTCAGGTTTTTTTTGGGTAGTTTATTTTTCTGTGGTTTTTTGGTTTTTAGGGGTTTTATGGGTTTTAGGGGTTTTAAGGTTTTTATGGTTTTTATCGATATTTAGTGTTTTAGTGTCTTTTTCTGGATATTAGGGTTTTTAGTGGTTTATATTTTTAGGGGTTTTAAGTGGTTTAAGGATTTTAGGGTTTTTGAGAGGTTTTTTATTGTTTTTTATGTTTTTAGGGATTTTTTAGGGCCTATTTAGGATTTTTATGGTTTTTAGGGTATTTAGTGATTTTGATGGGTCAAAGGGTTTCATATGGGTTTTAGGGTTTTTATCATTTTTTAGTTTTTAGGGGTTTTATTTGTATTTATGTTTTAATGGTTTTCTTATTTTTTTCATAGTTTTTATGGTCTTTTATATTTAGGTATTATTAGGGATTTTAAGGATTTTTATGTTTTTAAGTATTTTAATGAAATTTTGGGTTTTAGGGTTTTAAGGGGTTTAGGGGTTTTTTGGTTATTATTGTATTTTTTTATTTTTCTCGTTTTGAGGTTTTTAGTGTTTTTTAATGTTTTTAGGGGTTTAAATGATTTTTACAATTTCTAGTGAGGTTTTATATTTTTATGGGTTTTGCGGGGTTTTTTATATATTTTTAGGATTTTTTAGATATTTATGGGGTTTCAGGGTTTTAAGGATATTGTTGGTTTTAGGGTTTTAATGGTTTTTGTGTTTTTTAGATTTTATTGGATTTTTTTTTGGTTTTTTACATTTTCTTTGTGTTTTTAGGGGATTTAGGGTTTTTTATCTATTTTGAGATTTTTAGGTCTTTTAGGTTTTTTTACAGTTTTTTTGTTTTTTGGGATTTTTAATGGTTTTAGTTTTTTCTAGTATTTTATGGTTTTTATAGTTTTTAACATTTTACGGTTTTAAAGAGTGTTAATAGTTTTAAAAGTTTTTTAGGGTTTTTAGAGTATTTATGGTTTTTAGCGGGTTATGGTATTTACGGTTTGTTGGGGTTTAATGTTCCTTTATGAGATTTTAGTGTATTTAGGGTTTTTATTATTTTTTAGGTTTTTAGGAGTTTTAAGATTTATTAGATTTTTAAGGTGTTCTTTTTGTTTATCAGGGTTTTTAGGTTTCTTATGTTTTAAATGTTTTTTTCTTTTAAAGGGTTTTATGATATTTAGTAGTTTTAGGGACTTTGATTAGTTTTAGGGTTATTTAGGGTTTTAGTGGTTTTAAGGTTTTTTTTCTTTTTTATATTTTTTATGTTTTTTATTTGTGTGTTGGATTTAAAGATTTCTAAGGGGTTTTCAAGGATATTGGTTTTTTATGTTTTTAGCACGTTAGGTCCATTTAAAATAAATCATGTTTTTGTGGTTTTTAGGGATTTTATGTTTTCTAGGATTATTTGGGTTTTTAGTGGTATTGTGGATTGTTTGGGTTTTTAGGGGTTTTTTGACCTTTTTAGGGTTTTTAATGTTTTTATATTTTTTTAAAAAAAATTGGTGTTTAAAGGGGATTTAGAGTTTTCAAATGTTTTTATTGTTTTTATGGATCTTTAGGGGGTTTCACAGTTTAGGGTCTTTTAGTGTTTTTATATTTTTTAGAGTTTTAAGTGTATTTAGGTTTTAATGTTTTTCTTATGGTTTTTCAAAGTTTTTTTGGTCTTTTACATTTTTTAGATTTCTTGGGTTTTTAGGATTTTTTGGATTTTTAAAAATTTTATGGAATTTTAGGAGTTTTATTGGTTTTTAGGATTTTTATGCTTTTCAGAATTTTTAGGTTTTTTGTGGATTTATCTGTTTTTAAATTTTCATGGTTTTATTAGGGTTTATCATGGTTTTTATGTTTTTAGATTTTTAGGGAATTTTTAGGATATTTATTATTGTTTATAGTTTTAGGGATTTTTGATGGGTTTAAGAGGTTTTATGTTTGGGGGGGGGGGTTGTTTGTTTTTTGAGTTTTTTATTGTTATTAAGGATTTTAGAGTTTTTATATTTTTTGGGGTTTAAAAGGGGGTTTAGAGTGTGTAGTTTTTTTATAGTTTTCACGTGTTTCTTGGGTTTCGGGAATTTTATGGTTTTTAGGTTTTTAAGGTATTTTCTAGGGGTATTTTGGGTTTTCATGGAATTTTTGTGTTTTTAGATTTTTAACATTTTCTTAGGGTAGTCATGGTTTTTAGGGTTTTTACATTTTATGTATTTTTTTTAATTCTGTTTTTATTTTTATAGTATTATGTTTATTTAGGGAATTTTTGTGTTTTATTTGTTTTCAGGGTTTTGTAGGGGTTTTGATGTTTTTTTAGGTTTTAAATATTTTAAGTTTTTTTAGGTTTGTAATTTTTTCCTAGGGTTTTTAGGTTTTTTATGCTTTCATACATTTCTCATAAATTTTAAGGATTTTTATGATTTTTTATGGTTTTTAGTGTTTTTGGGATTTTTAGGGGTTTTATGGATTTTTAGGGTTGTTATGGTTGTTATGGTTTTTTGGAAATTTAGTATTTTTTGAGTTTTTTAAATGTTCTTAATACATTTTAGAGTTTTTTAACATTTTTATTGGTTTAAATGTTGTTAAAATTTTTAGTGATTTTTTATGGTGTTGAGGGTTTTTAATGTTTTTTGCGTTTTTTATGTTTTTAGGGGGGTTTTAGAGTTTTTATGGTCTATAGGTTTTTAGGGTATATAGAATTTTTTGGGGGTTCTGGATTTTAAATTGTTTTTATGATTTTAAGGGTTTGTGTTGGATTTTTCTGGTTCTTTATGTTTTTTAGTACTTTTTTAATTTTTTAGGATTTTTTTGGTTTGTTAGGGTTCATAGGGATTTTTATTTTTTCAGGTTTCTATGGTATTTATCAATTTTTATTTTTTTAGGGGTTTAAAATATTTTAAATTAATTAAGTTTTTCTAATGGTTTTAGTGTTTCTAAGGTTTTTAAATTTTTTAGGGATTTTAGGGAATTTTTAGTATTTTTATGGTTTCTAGGGGGTTTTTTGGGATTTTAATTGTTTTTAGGGTTTTTATATTAGTATTATTTTTTGGGTTTTTAGGTGGTTTTTGATATTTTTTGGATTTAAATGGTTCTTTTAGAGTTTTTAATGTTTTAAAGCTTTTAAAGGGGTTTTAATGTTTTTAGTGGTTTTTATGGGTTTTGTGGGTTTTTATGGTTTTAAGGTTCTTACAGGGTTTTTAGGTTTTTAGGGTTTTTATGTTTTTAGATTTTTTAGTCTTTTAGTGATTTTATTTCTTTTTGTTTTTAAATTTTTCTTAGGGGTTTAGGGTTTTTTTGTAGGTTTTTCTGTTTTTATGAATTTTGACCATTTTATTTTGATTTTTATAGTTTTTAGAGATTTTTGGATTTTTAGGGGTTTTTAGGCAAGGAAGGTGCGAGGCCAGGCTATTCCAGGCCCCAAAAAATTTATTAAAAGAAAAAAAAGCAGAAAAGGGAGGGGTGGGCAAAAAAACCCACACCAAAAAAACATGGACCCCCCAAGACACCAAAATCCCAAAATACCAAAAATCCCATAGAGAAAAGCAAGAACTACAAATCAGCATCTCCATTACCATATGGGTCCCCATCAGCACCATGACTAGAAGAAGCATCTGACTCCACCGACTCCCATTCAGAAGATTCATATTTCTTTAGGAAGGCAGTTTAATACTCTCTAATGTGTTTCTAATCCACATTCAACAACACCTTGATAGATCGACCCCTGCCAAAGGCGACATCCTTAGCATTTCATGAGGCTCTCATGGACACTGTCCTTGGAAAAGTTGAATAGTCCTTCCTCGGTTTCTGCTTTCGGGGGTCCATAGAGAGCCCTGAAGGTTTATTTTCTGGTTCATCAGAAGAAGGCCCCACTAGCAAGTCCCTCTCTTTAGTGATTATATCCTTATTCTGATACATACTTGATTCATCCTTTTGAAAAAAAAAATTGATCAGAGATGAAGGTGGATTCTTGATTGAGGGAGTATTCAGCAAGAACCCCACACTACGACACACTAGGGAACATCGAGGCAGAAACCTCAAAATCCAGACAAGGAGGGGACACCACACTTGTGAGGGCCAGCTACAGATCCCCCTGCTCTTTAGGCTGCTTTCCGAATCCCCCCTCGAATGATGTTATAATCTGCACAAGCCCTTGAATCTCCCTTTTCCCCTACTGACCATCACTAACTGAGTGCCTAATGACATCCAACATCGTCTCGGTCTCACTATCATTCTGGGCCACACTCCCTCCACCATGCCTAGCAGCAATGAAATTCACCTCACTCAACATCTATGTATCCAACCTCGCATTCCCAACATCAGAAACTGGAGACCCAATCCCCTCCTACCTAGGAATCTTTCTAACTTTCTACTCCACCACAAAAATATCATGGACAAGAACCTACACATCCCTTTTCTTTTTTCTCAACCGTGTCATCCTAGTGTCTAGTACTGTCCAAAATTATCTCAACTTCATTATCAATATGGTCCACACTCCCTCTATCCCGCCCAACATCAATGTCCTTTATCTCACTCCCCTGTACAACAGACCTCACACACCCAGAGTTTATAGGCAGATACCCTTGCACCTCCTCTTTAGTATCCATCCCTTGAAAGTGATTGAAGGTTGGAACGGCTTCCAGCCTCTACTTAGTACTGCTATCAGTGGAAATATGCATCCCACCAGAAGCAGGCTCCCTGCATAAAGAACTTCCATTTTAGGGGTTTTTAGGGTTTTTAGGGGTTTTAGCATTTTTTAGGTATTTTGGATTTTAAGTGTTTTCTTGGATTTTATGTTTTTTAGAGATTTTAAGGGTTTTTAAGAGTTTATACTTTTTTACATATTTTTATGTATTTTTAAGGTTTTTTATGGTTTTAGGGTTTTTAGTGAGTTTGAGGGGGTTTTTAAGTTTTTAAAATTTTATGGATTTTTGGGTTTTAGGGTTTTTTTAGTTTTTAAGGGTTTTAAGGTGCTTCATATTTTTTTAATGTTTTCATGATTTAAAGGTTTTATAGAGATTTAGTAGTTTTTAGTTTTTTTTGGTTTTATGGTTTTTATGGTTTTTGGGGTTTTTGGGGTTTTTTAGGGGTTTCAGGGTTTTTAGTTTATTTTTAGAGTTTTGTAGGGTTTAACAATTTTCTGGATTTTAGAAGTTTTTATTCTTTTTAGGGTTTTAATGTTTTCTTTGGGGTTTTTTGGGTGTTTATGTTTTTAAGTATTTTTATGTATTTTTAATTATTTTTATGGGTTTTTATGGATTTTAATGTTTTTTAGGCTTCTATCATCTTTTTGGGTTTTTATGTTCATAGTTATTTTTAGATTTTTATGGTTATTAAGTGTTTTTAGGTTTTTATGGTTTTCATAGGGGTGTTGAAATATTGTACGGATATTTACTTTTAAGGTATTTTTAAGGATTTTTAGTATTTTTATGGTATTTTCGGCTTTTTAGGGATTTTTAGGATTTTTAGGTTTTTAGTGTTTTTATGGGGTTTTGTGGTTTATAGTTTTTTTTATTTTATGGTTTTAAAGGTTTTTAGAGTTATTAAAAATTTGAGAGGTTTAATGGGTTTTTATAGTTTTACGGGTTTTACATTTTTTATGGGTTTCTTTGGTTTTTAATGTTTCATGGGATTTTAATGGGTTTTTAGGGTCTTTAGGGTTTTAGACTTTTCGGTGTTTTAGAGGACTTTTAGTGGATTCAAGTGTTTTAGTTTTTATGTTTTTATTGGTTTTCATAGTTTTAAAGGATTTTATGTTTTTATTAATTTTTAGTAAATTTTTGGTATTTTATGTTTTTTACGGTTTCTAGGGGTTTTGATGTTTGTGTTTTATAGTTTTGGGGGTTTTGGGTTTTAGATTTTTTGGGGGGTTTTATATATTTTTAAGCGTTTTAAGATATTACGTATTTTATTAGGGTTTTTTAAGGCTTTATGGTTTTTAAAGATTTTATGGGTTTTTAGGTATTTTTTGGATTATTAAGGCTTTTTTAGGGTCTTAGTAATTTTGATGGTTTTTAGGGTTTCTAGAGTTTTTATTAGTTTTTCTGGATTTGAGGTTTTTTTGTTTTTTACGGCTATAATGATTTTTTAATGGTTTCAACATTATTTCAGGTTAAAATGTTTTTAGAGTTTTTAGTTGTTTCAGGGTTTTTATGGGTTATCAAGGTGTTTTAAGGATTTTTCTGGGGTTTCTATGTTTTTAGGTGTTTTAGTGTTTTATAGGGGTTTTAGGTTTTTAGAATATTTATGTTTTTATTGGTTTAAAGTGTTTTTATTTATTTAATGTTTGTTATGAGTTTTTAGGGGTTTAAAGGGATTTTACATTTTTGAGATTTTAGAAGTTTTTATGGTTTTATGGACTTTTTTGGTTTTTAGGGTTTTTACATTTTTTTATTATTTTTAGGGGTTTATGTTTTTTTATTTTTTAAATGTTTTCTTAGGCGTTTTTTGGTTATTTTGGACTTTTACTTTCTTTGGGATTTAAGGGATTTTTATGAATTTTACGTGTTTTTAGGGTTTTTAGGGATTTTGATGGTTTTTATGATTTTTTGGGTTTTTATGGTTTTTAAGGTTTTCATCATTTTTTTGATTTTAGGATTTTTAAGTGTTTTTTGGTTTTTGAGGGTTTCTTTAGGTTTTTTTGGGTTTTTAGGATTATTTAATTTTTTATAGATTTTTATGGATTTTTAAGATTTTATTGCTTTTTAGGGTTTCAGGGATTCTAAGAGGTTTGGGGGGGTATTTTTAGCATTTTAGGGTTTTTATGGATCTTTTAGTTTTTAGAGGTTTTTCGAGTTTTAAGGGATTTTAATGTTTTTAGATACTTTTAATGTTTTTAGGGTTTAAATGGGTTTTTAGTTTTTAGTGGATTTTTGGGTTTTTTGGAGTTTTTTTGGATATGTTAATGTTTTTACTATTTTTTGGTATTTTTAGTTTTTTATTGGTTTTTATGGGTTTTTAGTGTTTTTCATGATTTTTATGGTTTTTTGGTTTTTTGGGATTTTTTATATTTTTTTAGGTTTTTTGGGGTTTTATGTTTTTTAGGTATTTAATGTCTCCTTTGGGTTTTAAGTGTTTTTTATGTATTTATAGTGTTTTTAATAATTTAATTATTATTTATGGTTTTTATGGATGCGGGGGTTTTTAGGGGTTTTTAGGGATTTTATAGTTTTTTTTCTTGTTGTGGGTTTTTAACATTTTTTTTGGTTTTTTAAGGTTTTTAGTGTTTTTAACGTTTTCAGAAAAATAATGGTTATAGATTTTAGTGGTTATTTAGGGTATTGTGGGTTTTTTTTGTTATTATGGGTTTTTGGGGTTTTATGGTTTTTAGGAATATTAGGGGTTTTAGAGTTTTAATGTTTTTTCGGTTTATAATGGTTTTAAATATTTTTGGTTTTTTTGGTTTTTCTAAGGGGTTTTTATAATTTTTGGGGGTTTCTATGTTTTGAAACATTTTGAGGGGGTTTTAGGATTTATATGTGTTTTTTGGATTTTATGGATTTGGAGGGTTTTTAGGGTTTGTAGGGTTTTAGTGGTTTCTATGATTTTTTGAGGTTTTAGGTTTTTTAGTGGTTTCATTTTTTTAATGATTTTCATAGGGTTTTTAGAGGTTTTTATGTTTTTTGGTAATTTTATAGATTCATTAGTATTCTAATGTGTTTTTAGGGTTTTTCATAATTTTGAGGGCTTTTATGGGTTTTATGGGTTTTATGTTTTATAAGGATTTTTGGGTTTTATAGTCTATTTTAGGGTTTGAATGATTTTTAGAGTTTCATAAAATTCTAATGGTTTAATGGGTTGTTAGATTTTTATTTTTTTAATAATTTTATGGGTTTTATGTTTTTAATGGGATTTAGGGTTTTTTTTAGGGGGTGTTCAAGGTTTTAGTGACTTTTTGGGATTTTTAGTTATTTTCACATTTGTAGGGTATTAATATTTTAATGTTTTTATGTTTATTTTGGATTTCTAATGGGTTTTCATGTTTTCTTATGATTTTATGGATATTTAAAGGTTTTTAGGAATGTTATGGTTTTTAAGTGTTTTAGGGAAATTTAGGGAATTTTTTGGTTTTTAGGGTTTTATAATTTTATTGGTTTTATGATTTATAAAGTTTTATCATATGTTTATGGTTTTCTTAGAATTTTTTAGGGTTTTTACATTTAAGGTATTTTTAGGGCTATTTTAGGATTTTTTTGGTTTTTTTGTGTTTAGGGATTTTTAGGGGTTTTAGGGTTTCATAGTGTTATTAGGGTTTTAAGTTTTTTTTGGAATTTTGTTATTTTTTTAAAAATTTTATGGTTTTATGGTTTTCTAGTGTTTTTATACATTTTTTGGGGTTTTAAGATATTTAGGGTTTTAGGGTTTTTATTTTTGTTTATGTTTTTTAGGTATTTAGGAGTTTTTATATTTTTATGTGTTTCTTTGTTTTTTTCTAGGTTTTTAGGTTTTTTAACATTTTTAGGGATTTTTTTGGTGATTTTTTAGGAATATTATGGGGTTTTGTGTTTTGAGGGGTTTTGAGTGGTTTTAGGCTATCTAGGGGTTTTATGAAGTGTTAGGGTTTTTAGAGTTTTATATGTTATTTAGGGGTTTTATGTGTTTTTGGGACTTAAGGATTTCTATGTGGGTTTTAGGGATTTTAGGGTTTTTAAAATTTGAAGGGATTTTTACTTATTCCTTATTTCTTTTATGGGTTTTATGATTTTTTGTGATTTTTACAATCTTTGGAGTTTCGTTGTGTTTTATGGGTTTTTTGGTTTTTAGGAGTTTTAGTCATTTTTTGTTTGTACGTTTTTTAGGTTTTTTTATACTTTGTTAACATTTTTTGGTGTTTAAGGGATGGTTTTTAAGGTTTTTAGTGGTGTTTTATTGTTTTTATGTGTTTTTAATGTGTTTTATGGGCTTTATGGGTTTTAGGAGTTTTATGGTATTTTTAGGGTTTCTGATGGTTTTGGAATTTTTTATGTTTTTCAAGTGTTTAAATGTTTTATGGGTTTTTGGGTTTTTATTGTTTTTTGGGTTTTTATGTTTTTATGTGTTTTAGATTTTTTAGGGCTTATAGTATTATTTTGTGTTTTTAGTGGATTTAGTTTTTTTGTGTTTTTAATATTTTCTTATTGGTTTTTAGGGTTTTTGGGGGTTTTACATTTTTAAGGATTTTTTTGGCCTTGTTGGATTTTTATGGATTTTAGGGTTTTTACTTATTTTGAGGGGTTTTATGGGATTTGATTTTTTTAGGCGTTTTATGGTTTCTAGTGTTTGGGGGTTGTTTATTTTTTTGGTTTTTAAGGATTTTGGATTTTTTAATGATTTAAGGGTTTAAGTGTTTTTAGTGATTTTTTAGGGTTTTATGGGGTTTTATTATTTTTAATGTTTCTAGGGGGATTTATGGTTTCTATGGGGTTTTAGGGTCATGTTAGGTATTTTTGGTTTTCTATATTTTTTAGGTTTTGAGGGGTTTTAATTGTTTTAATGTTTTTGGTTCTTTTAATGTTTTTAGAATATTTTTTTGGTTTTTTGGATTTTTATGATTTTCTGAGATTTTAGATATTATTATGGGCTTTTGGGTTTTTATGGTTTTAGTGGTTTTAGTGTTTTTAGGTTCTTGTTGGTTTTATGTATTTTTAGGTTTTTAATGTATTCTTAGGGTTTTTTTTGTGTTTTTAGTGTTTTTTTGTTTTTAGTGATTTTTTTAGGGATTTTTAGTATTTTTATATTATTTAGGGTTTTAGTGATTTTGATGGTTTTTATGGGTTTTAGTGTTAATTAGGTTTTTAGGGGTTTATGTGTTTTTTTAGTATTTATAGTTTTATGGGGTTTTTAGTGTTTTTAGAATTTATAATTTTTTTTGGATTTTTGTGGGTTTTAAGGATTTTTTTGGTTTTTTATTGTTTTTAGGAATTTTAGGGATTTTAATGTTTTAGGGTTTTTTGGATTTTTTGAGTTTTTAGGTTTTTTAGGGGTTTAATGATATCTTAGGGTTTTAAGGATTCATTATGGATTTTTAGTGTTTTTTACCTTTTAGGGAATTTTAGATTTTTAATGTTTTTATGTTTTTAGGCAAAGCAGGTTTGGGGCCGAGCAGATCCCAGCCCCACAAAATATAATAACATAAAATAAAGGTACAAGGAGGGGTTGCACAGCCGAGTGTGCAATTCACCCTTCATGTCTGAGTCCACAAGGGGAGTGCAGAAATCTGGTGCAATAAATGACCACATGGAACATCCATCCTCAATTGCTTTCTTGGAGAGTATGTCCGCCACCTTGTTCGCTTCCCTGTATATATGTGTGACCATAATGTTCATACCCTGAGAGATTCTCAAACAGTCAACCCATTGTGGGAGGAGCCTCCATGGGATTGTCCTTGTTTTTCTTTTGAGGGCTTCCACCGCCAACATCAAGTCAGATTCAATCCATAGCTGTGTCCACCTGAAGTGGACCGAAAACTATATAGCCTTAATCATGGCCCATAGCTCCGCTTCATAAGAACATCCATTCCCAATGTAATGATAAAAGCATCCTTTAACAAAGCCTCTATACGTCCGGAAAACACCACCACACCCGGAGGGACCAGGCGCGCCTAGGGCTGCACCATCCACATTAACTTTTATCCATTCTGGGATTGGTGGAATCCACCGAATGAATTTAAAGTCCTTCTGTTTCCTGCATCTTCCAGAAATTCCAAGAGTTCTCAACACAATAAGGTCCTTAATATCATTATCCATCATACCATCCTGGATATGAGCCGCCGCATGGACTGGTTGATGAATTGCCACCACACCATTTCGGATGCAGCATGAATCATTATCGAAAACCACTTTGTTCCGAGCTGCCCACACAAAAGCAGTAAGAGCCGCAGCGGTAGAAAGAAGCAGATTGGAAATTTGCTGACTGCATTGCATGCCTACAACACTGCTGAAAATAGCAGACAGCGTGCTATCCTTGCAGATTTTTAGCTGGAATATTCCCCATAAATGATCCCAAAGACCTGCAGCCAACCGGCACATAAGAAAAATGTGCTGCAGATTTTCCTCATCCTGAAGACAGATCGGACAAGCAGAGGCCAAACACTACCCAGCTCTTTTCAATTGCTCTTGAACTGGAAATCTATTTCTCCAAATTTTCCACAGCAGCAGGTAGCTAGAGGGGGGAATGAAGGGCCTCCGAAATTTAGAGAGCCAAACAGGGGGCTGAATTCCCTGCTCACATTCAGACCAGTAAAACTCCTTCACACTCAACAGCCCAACCATATTTGGCTTCCAAATGAGACAATCCATGTCCATAAAACTGTAGTTTTTTATTTGTGTGATAATATTCTGCAGCAGGATACCTTCAATCTCGTTCATATTGTCCTTGAGATCAGCAATGGACCAGTGCTTGAAAACCTGAGGTTGCTGGACAGATTCACTGATGGGTCGATCCAGCCAGGTGGTCTTCCAACAATTCAAGGTCGAGTACCTTGAGACCACCCATTTCGAATTGGAAATAATGTGCCTATATGAGGACCTGATTGTGGTCCAAACCGATGAGGCGATGAATCCCGGGAAGTCCCCACATAGCTTAGAGTTGAATCTTTCCCTCAAGAAGTCAGGACTCATGTCAGTCGGGTTGAAAATATTCCATGTGAATTTTCCAATTAAGGCATCGTTGAATTTCCTGAGGTCCTTGATGCCCAGCCCACCCATCTCGATGGGATTTGTGCATTCTTTCCATGCCACAGAAACAAGCTTCTTCTTGGTTATGCATCCTGTCCATGCGAAATTTATGATTTTTACCTGTAGGCTCTTGATGAGACTTGTCTGCCATCTATAAATGGAGAACGCATGAAAAAACATGGATGTAATGACAGAGTTGATTAGGCAAATTCTGCCTGCCTGAGATAAGCATTTTCCTTTCCAGTTCGCAAGCTGCTGAGTAATTTTGAGTGAAATTCCCTCCAGGTAACTACTTTTCACCCTCCCCCAGAACAAGGGGACAGAGGGGGAGGGAGCCCCTCATGATACCAAGATTTCTGACAATTCTGCGTTGTTTGGGGGCTGAAATCCCATTGCCAAAAATGATAGAGAACTTTTTACAACTAATTGATTGCCCTACAACCTCCTCATAATGTTATAGAAGTGACTTAATTGAAAATATTGTACGCCAATCAGCCTTCTCAAAACGGAGAATATCATCCGCATATAGAAGATGAGTTGGCAGGTAGAGATCTTTCCTAGCTTTAATCGGAGCATAGAAACCAGACTGTACTAGTTCAATTATACATCTTCTCAGGTAATCCTTAACCAGAGCGAAGATAAGTCCAGAAAATGGGTCACCTTTCCGGACACCGCAGGAGCATTGAAAGAAGCCCTTAGAAGATCCATTAATAAGAACAGAAATCCTGACACTGGATAGGATAATATGGATCATCTTTATAAAATAGGCGTAGAAGCCATACTTGCTGAGAACAGTAAAGACAAAGCTCCATTTGATTGTATCGAATGCCTTTGAGATGTCTAGCTTCATAGAAAAGCTTCCATGTTTAGAGTCATTCCTCATGATGTTAATACCCTCCGATGCAGAGTAAAGTAAACTCTAAATATTTGGTCCTGGGACAAACCCGAATTGGTTTGGCATTATTATCCCACCAACAATCTTCCCCAATCTGATCGCCAGAATTTTACATATTATCTTAGGAATGGTATTGCCAATCGCCACCGGATGAAAGTCCCCAATGTCCATGGCATTCTCTCTCTTTGGCAGCAGAGCAATGAAGTTTGAGTTCATTCCATGAGGAATGGAGGAGAAGATAAAAAATTCCCTTACAACATTAGTGATCTCCACATAAAGAATATCCCAATAGAACATAAAGAACTTATTAGTGAATCCATCCGGACCGGGAGTGATGTCCATATTCAGAGAAAAGAGAGAAGATCTGACTTCTTCCTCAATTGGTGCATCAGTAAGATTCTTATTCTGCAGCTCATTAATACGAGGGAAAATAGAGACAAAGAGACTGGGGGTCTGCTCATGCCCTCCATCATTATAAAGTGATTTAAAGTGATTAACCACAGCATTGGATATTTCATTCTCAGTTGAAAAGGAGACCCCATTAACTCGGATGACATTCAGAGCTTTCTTTTATTTTTTCTCCCTCTGAAGACGATGAAAGAATTTGGAATTCCTATCTCCTTCCTTTATCCAAGCCACTCTACATTGATTTCTAGCCAGCTTCTCTTTAAGATCCAAAAGCTCATTCAGCTTCAAGTGGAGCTGCATTTCTTCGCGAGATGGGGTAAGTCACTGCTGGTCATCTATTTGGAAATGAGAAAGCTTGGATTTAGCAGCCATGATGTAATCATCGAGCTTGGAGAAAGAGATCATACTCCATTCCTTAAAAAGACTCTTTATTCATTTGAGATTTTTCGCCACCACATAGTGTGGGCTGCCATGAAAAGTGCTGCTCCACCCATCAGCAATCACTTCCCTACATCCAGGAATGGTGAGCCAGGAATTGTTGAATTTGAAGGGAAAAGGAGAGGACCTGCATGTGTTATCATTGATTTCAAGCATCAGAGGATTGTGATCCGAGTTAAACATAGGGAGAGTAGAGGCAGACATAACAATTGAGGACCTGCTATCATTGATTTGGAAAAAACATCTATCCAATTTACTTGCTTGCCTCCCATTTATGGTGTACCTTCCCCATGTGAAACGGTCACCCACAGCAGGGAGTTCCACCAGATTGCACTGATCAATACAGCAGGAGAATTACTCTGCAGCAATACGTGAGAAAGATGATCAAATCCTTTCATCTGGCCTCAGCACCGTATTAAAATCACCAATAGCAACCCAGTTGCAATGATTTTGTTGACTGATACTCATCATATCACGCCATAGTTGTCGTCTCCTAGTGTAAACACATGAGGCATAGACAAAAGAAAATGTATGAAAGGAGTCATGAATCTGGATCCATAGGGAGATGATTTGAGGTCTTCTCTCAATGAATACCAATTGAATACAATCATGCTTGAGGACCCAATGAGTCTCCGCACCACTCTCAATGTTATTGTGTGCAACAAGAGAGTAACCAAACTTCTTCCAGCTGAGGCCCTTCCAGCTGTCACAGCTATTCATAGGTTCTTCAATCCCTAGAAGCATCAGCTTGTTGGCTGAAATTAAATGTTTAAGGGCACGATTCGTTGGCAGATTTCCCAGCCCTCTGCAGTTCCAGAACATGATCTTCATTGAGAAGAGTTTTTCCCACCACCAGCAAGAGGTTGCTTCTTGTTGGATGTGGGGTCAGTTTGTTTCCCTTTTCCTTTCCTGCCCTTATTCTTGGGAGGCCTGCCAATAGGCTTCTTCATGTGTTCAAACACATTCTCACACACCAGAGTCTCATTCGGAGTGCCACTGTTCGCAGACCCATGGGCTCGTTCTTCATGACCTTGCTCATTACCCCATCATCATCCCAGAAGCATCCAGAGATTGGAGTAAACCTGTTGGTGGCACATAGCCCTTCAGGAGGCTGGAAATTGGCATTCCTTCTAGCAACCTTACCTGAGACTGGAGTGAACTCCCCACTCCGATCCTGCTGGGCATTATCATGATGCACTAGTATCCCAACAATATCTGTGCACGCATTCACCTTCTGCATGGTTCCACCTCCCTGATCCAGTGCAGATGCATGCACAGGACTCTCAAGAAGAGTGAGAGCAGTAGGGGTTGATGCACTATTACTTGGAATAATATGTCCAACCAATATCTCCACTTGTACAGGGACCAGAGCAGAATCACCTAGCCCTGACTTAGAGTGCTGTCCACTCGCATCACCCTCCACATCCATAGCTGCAAGTGGCACTGCCACCGTCCCCAAAGGAGCACTGGAATCCCTTGTGCTTGCCAGGAAGTTCGGGCCATGTGAGATCTGTGAAGTCTCCTGGCTGTACAAACCTAACTGAGCAGGGGATGTCTGTGCCACAGTACCACCGCCAATGGGAGCAGCCCCACTCTCCATAAACATGTTGGGATCCGAACTGATGGACCGCTTGTCAGTTAGAATCTAGCTCGACGAGCACATGGCATGAGTTGACCCAGTGGGAATAACATTCATATCAGGCTCACCCACCACATCCTTAGCTGCCAGTGGCACTACCACATTCCAAATAGGAACACTAGAATCCTGTGTGTTTACCAAGCAGTTCGGACCATGTGAAGTCCTTGCAGGGGCTGGTGGCTTCTCCAGGCTGCCCACATCAATCTGTGCAGGGGCATGCTGTGACACAATCCCACCACCAGGAGGAGCCGCCCCACTCTCCACCATCTTGCTGGGATTTGAATAGATGGACTCCTTGTGGATTATATCCTGGATCGATGGACACATGTCCTGAGTTGACCCTGTGGGGGGAACATTGTTAACAAGCCCAGGAGGCGCAGTGACATCCTTAGAGGTAGATGCCCTATCAACCCTCACTGCCTCTGCATTATCCCTATCTCCATTGGCCATCCCGACTAGAGATTTGGCCACCACATTGTTTCCCACAGCACACCCCGGTTCATAGTTACTTCCAGGGGGCTGCTGCATTGGCTCAGATATTATCCCCTTTACCTTCACCTTCTTGCTCCGACAGTCAGGTTCCTCATGCCCTCGCTGCTTGCAGACGCCACAGATTCTGGACCTCCTACATTCAGTGAACGAGTGGCCTATGAAGTTGCAGGTGGAGAAAAACTTGGGCCTCCTCTCGTATTGTATTTCTAGGTTCAAGGTATCATCAATTGTGGTGAGCACTACCTCTTCAACGAGGGTACTCACCAAGTCAATCTCAACAGGAACCCTTGCATAGTGCCCGTACCGTGGATTATCAGTCTCTTTGTCAATGAGAATGAGGAATCCAACCGCAGAGGAAATATCCCATAAGATCTTGGGATGCCAGTAAAGCCAGTTCAACTTGCATATGCAATTTCACACTTGCGTAAAGGTATTTTTCACATTTGATGGATCGAAGTTTTTGTCCCATTCTTGTATTCTGAGGAGTCCCGGCTTAAGGGAAATCGATCCAATGCTCCAGGCCTTCCTTTTCAGTTCGTCCGTGGGGAACACCACGTGATAGAATCTACGCCCCATTGCAGTCATCTTCCAGTCATTGCAACCCCAAGCCTCAGAGATACGACTCACAATATTATCAAATTTCCATAATTTTTATCCTTTCGGGACCAGAACCCTGGCAATGATGGAGAAACGACACAAGCTCACCCGCTCCTCAACAGCATCTCTGTTTGCAGCAACGTGGGCAATGCGCCCCTTCCGGATAATTCTTCCAGGGGAAGGAGACTCAAAATCAGTGAAGGATAGCGATGCAACCGACCACACCACTTCCGCAAAATTCCTCCTCACCACTTGCGGCTGTGAAGAAGTAGGAGGAGCTGGGTTCGCCATGAAAGGATTACAGAAACGAAAAAAGCTCGCCATGGCTGACTGGATCGGCGAAGTTCCCACCAGAATTCGGAACAACCTCTTGATCCTTCCCATGGTCCGCGGGGGGTCCCGTTCCTCCTTGCTCAGTCATCTTCAAAATTATGCAGGTCTTATGTTTTTAGGGATTTTAAGCGATTTTAGGGTTTTTTGGATTTATTTGGTTTTAGTGTTTTTTGGGTTTTTAATGTATTTTAGAATTTTTTAAATGGTTTTTAGGGGTTTAAAGTGATTTGGAGCTTTTAGTCATTTTAAGGGGGTTTTGGTCTGTAGTTTTTTTTATTTTAATGGGATTTAGGGTTTTGAGGATATTTTTCAAGTTTTTATATTTTTTCTTTTATGATGGTTTTATGTGTTTTTAGTTTTTTAGTGTTTTCTTATGTGTTTTTTGGGTTTTAAATTATTTTTATGTTTTTTGGTATTTTTTGTGGTTTTTATGATTTTTATGGTATTTAGGGATTTTAGGTATTTTTTGGGATTTTAGATTTTTTGGGTTGTAAGGGTTTTTAAGATCTTTATCATCTTTTAGTTTTTTGGGGTTTTAAGGGTTTTATGTTTTTATAGTTTCTTTTGGGGTTTTAGGGACTCTGATTTATTATTTTTTGAGAGATTTTTGGTGGTTTTTTTTGGATTTTTTTGGGTTTTAATTTTTTTTGGGATTTTAGGGGTTTTAGAGTTTCTAATATTTTTAGGGTATTAGGTTTTTTTTGTGTTTTTAGGGGTTTTTTTATGTTTTTTAGGGTTTTATGTTTTTTGAGTTTTTTTAATGTTTTTGTGAATTTAAATGGGTTTTAGAGTTTTTAATGGTTATTTAGTTTTTTATGGTGTTTTAAGGGTTTTTATGTTTTCTTTGGTTTTTATGGGTTTTATAGGTTTTTAGGGTCTTATATATATATATATATATTGGTTTAGTTATCATTTTTTAGGTTTTTAGAATTTTTATTTATTTTTAGAATTTTATTGTTTCTCAAGGGTTTTCCATGATTTAAGGGGTTTTTTTTCAAATTTTATTTATTTTTAAGATTTTATGGGGTTTAAGGAAAAGAAGGCTCGGGTCCAAGATATTCCTGGATCCCCCAAAAATTTATTAAACAAAAAGTCACAAACACTGCAGACAAGGGAGGGGAGGGGTCGAACGACCCACACCCAAAAACCCTTACAACCCACGCCAAAGAATGAAAAACAAAGAAAGAAAAAGGCACAAAAACAGACAAAACCGCAGCATCATCACGTCACATCCATCCAGTACCGGCATCCAACAGCACTACATCAAGCGTTAACCAGCATCCAGCAGCTCACAGCTAACTAACAACCAGCATTCAGACTACATCAGCAAACAACATCTAGCAGCAGCAACCAGCCAACCAACATCCACAACAAACCAGCAACCAGCATCCTCATTTTCAGACAGCCAGAACCTCTTTCGACCACCAAACATCCCCCAGCATCCCAATTCCACTCCAGCAGCATAGCAACAAACTCATCGACAGCAGCAGCAACTTATCACCAAGAAGGCCCCTTTCCAACAACATAGAACAAACAACATCAACAGAACATGAATCATCACCACCCAACAGAACCGGCAGCCAGCATCCACAACAAAGCCAAACAACCAGCCAAAAAGCAGCACCAATCCTTCTCCCCAACAATAGCTTTGGGGGAGGCCACGAGTGAAAAATCCAGCCAAAGTCTAGCCGAAGCAGCAACACAGAACCAGTCCAGCCACCAAACAAGAACATGCAAGCCAGCAAAATCATTCGGACACAGGACATAGCGTCTATACCTTCATCAGCAGCAAGATCAATGAGAAAAAAGCCTGCACCTCTTTGGATCCGGACAGACAGCGTCGAACCAAGCGCAACGCCAATGCTCACGCGATATAGATGCAAAGACCGACGAACCCGTTTGTCACCAGGACGTGACCATACCTCCCCCCGACACCAGAAATTCTCGTCGCACCAAAAAACCAGCAAGCCGAACCCTCCTATTCGGCAAAGCAACCATCTCATCGGCATCGACTTCACCATCGACAGCTTCAGAATCATCCAAAACATAGGAAAATCATCTCTACTACCACTAGAGAGAGCATAATCAAGATCTAGCAACGCCGATCCAGATCGAAACTAAAAACCGCCACAACCTGAAAGGGTTTTGAGTGTTTTATTCAAGTTTTAGGGTTCTTATTGGGTTTTATATGTTTTTAATATTTTTTAGGATATTTTGTTTTTTACTTGTTTTAGTATTTTAGGATATTTTAGGGTTTTTGAGAAATTAGGCTTTTCATGGTTTTTTGGGGTTTATGTTTTGTAGGTTTTTTTTGGTTTTTAAGGGGTTTTCAGTTTTTTTTGTTTTTAAGGATTTTTTAATTTTTTTTGGATCTTTATGGTTTTTTAAGGGTTTTAGTTTTTTTGGTTATTATGGTTTCTTAGGGTTTTCAGGGATTATAGGGTTTTTTTATATTTATAGGGATTTTTAGGAATTTTATGGATTTTAGGGGTTTTAGGGGTTTTGAGTGTTTTATAGATTTTTAGGTTTTTATGGTTTTCTTGTTTTTGAGTGGTTTTTTGATATTTTATAGTGTTTTATAGTATTTAAATGTTTTTTCTTGGATTTAATTGTTTTTATATAATTTATTGGGATTTGGGGTTTTTAGGGTTTTTAAGCGTTATAAGGTTTTAGGCTTTTTATGGGATTTTAGTGTGACTTAGAGTTTTAGGGTTTTAGAATTTTTTATGTTTTTAAGGGTTTTATATTTATTAGGTTTTTACAGTTTTTAGGTGTTTTCAGTGATTTTAGTTGTTTTTATTTTTATTGGGATTTTTAGGGTCTTTTAAGGATTTCTTTGGTTTTTAGATTTTTTAAGGAATTTGAGGGTTTTCGGGGTTTTTTAGGGTTTTTAGTTTTTTCTAGGTTGTTAGAGTTTTTTGGGGGATTTTAGGTGCTTTATTTGATTTTAGGTTTTTAATTTTTTCTTAGGGATTTTCTTACAAGGTTTTTTGGGTTTTTTATGTTTTTACCGTTTTATGGTCTTTAGAGTTTTTTATGGTTTTTAAGGGTTTTAGGGTTTTTATGGGTTTTATTGTCTATATAATTTTAAGGTCTTTTTAGTTATTTTTTGGTTTTTAGTCTCTTTTAGATTTTATGAGTTTTAAGTGTTTTTAGGTTTTTAATTTTTTCTTAGGGATTTTCTGGGTTTCTACATGTTTTATAATTTTTTAGGTTTTTTGGATTTTTTTATGGTTCATATATTTTTTTGGGTTATATGGATTTTAAAAGTTTTTGTATGTTTTTATGGGTTTTTATAGATTTTAGGGTTTTTAGGGTTTTATCGATTTTAGGATTCTTAAGGGATTTATGTTGTTTTAGGTTTATAAGGTTTTCTTAGGTTTTTTAGGTATTTTAGTGTTTTTATGGTTTTGGGATTTTTAGGGATTTTTAGGATTTTTATGGTTTTTAGGGTTTTAATATATTTTGAATGTTTTTATGATTTTTAGGGTTTTATTGGGTTTTTTCTTTTTAGGGGATTTTATTGAGTTTTTAGCGTTTTTATGTTTTTGGAGTTTTTAACATATATATGTTTTTCAGAGGGTTTTAGGGGGTTTATGGCTTTTAAAGTCTTTTATGATTTTTTAGTATTTTTAGTATTTTTTATGTTTTGATGTATTTAAATCATTTTTAGGTTTTTAAATATTTTCTTAGGGGTTTTCATGTTTTTTGGGTTTTTTATATTTGTAGGGATTTGCAGATATTTTTTAGGAATTTTACAACTTTATAGGAATTTATGTTATTTGGAAGGTTTTATGAAATTTTAGGAGTTATGGTTTTTAGTATTTTTAGGTTTCTCATGGGTTCAATGAATTTTTAGGGTTTTAAGGTTTATTTTTTGTTTTTGAGTTTTTATGATTTTTTTATGATGTTAAGGATTTTGTGGGTTTTTACAATTTTATACCTTTTATTATTTTTTTCAGATTTTTGGGGGGTTTTTAGTTTTTTATGGTTTAAATGTCTTTTTTATAGTTTTTTTATGTTATAAGGAATTTGAGTTGTTTTTAAATATTTTAGAGGTTCATAGGGTTTTTAGTGTATATATGGGTTTTTATGGTTTTAAGGTGTTTTATATTTTTTAGGGGGTTTGTGTTATGAGGATTTGTAGGGTTTTTAGTGTTTTAGGTTTTATTGTTGTTTTAAGTGTTAATAGGTTTTATGGATTTCCTAGGGGGTTTTACGGTTTCTTGGTTTTTTCGGATTTTAGTGATTCTTATAGGGTTTTAGGATTTTTAGGGTTTTTAGAGATTTTTTGGGTTTTTTGGGTTTTAGGATTTTTAGTGTTTTTTGGTTTTCTAGGTGTATTAAGTGTTTTTTGGGTTTTAAGATTTTCTTAGGGGTTTTCAGATGTTTTAGGGTTTTCTGTTTTTAGGGATTTTTAGAATTTTAATGGGTTTTAGAAGTTTTAGGGGTTTCATGGGTTTTTATGATTTTTTGGTTTTTGGTGGTTTTAAGTTTGTATGGTTTTTAGAATTTTTAAAAAAATTAGCAATTAAAAGTGTGTTTAGTGTTTTTAGTGTAATTTTAGGTGCTTCACAGTTTTTAGGGGTTCTTAAAGTTTTTATGGGTTTTTATGATGTTTAGGGTTTTAGAGAATTTTAATGTTTTTGTGGGTTTTAGCATTTTTTGGATTTTAGGAATTTTAAGTGTTTTTAGGTTTCTATGTTTTGTATGGGTTTTAGGGTTTTTGTGGATTTTTTCTAGATTTTTATGGATTTTTATGGATTTTTATGGGTATTAAGATTTTAGTAATTTTGAGGGTTTTTAAGTTTTTAGGGAATTTATGGTTTTTGGGGGATTTATGAGTTTTTTAGGTTTTCTAATAATTTTTATAGTTTTTAAACATTTTTTGGGTTTATAGGGGTTTTATTGTTTTCAATGAATATTTATTGTTTTTATGTGTTTTAAAATTAATAATGGGTTTCAGGGGTTTTTAGGGTTTTTAGAATTTTTTATGTTTTTACGAGTTTTATGTTTTCTAGGTTTTTAATATTTTCAAAGGGGATTTCATGTTTTTTAGGGTTCTTCAACTTATTGGGGATTTTAATGGTTTTAATAGAATTATTATGGTTTTAGGGGGTTTGAGAATTTTTAGGTTTTTTATGGTTTTTAGGTTTTTATTTTTTATTTTTTATGGATTTAAGGGTTTGAATTTTTTTTATTTTTTTAGTTTTTAATCGGGTTCTTGAGAGATTTTATGGGTTTTTACATTTTTAGATATTTTTACAGATTTTATAGAATTTTTATGCGTTTTCAGGTTGTATGGATTTAGAGGTGTTTTTTGGATTTTAATGGTTTTTACAGTATTTTGGGAATTTTTGAGTTTTTTAGCCCTTTATGATTTTTAGGGTTTTTAAACATTTTTTGGAGTTGAAAAGGATTTAATATTTTTTAGTGTTTTATCAGTTTTTAGGGTTTTTTCTAGAGTTTTTTAGGGCTATAGAGTTTTTTAAACTTTTTTAGGTGTTTATAGAGTGATATAGTTATTAGTGGGTTTTAGGGTTTTTATTGGATTTTATATTTTTAAATGAGATTAAGGGTTTCTAATGGATTTAGGAATTTTTAAGGTATTTAGGGTTTTGTTATGGTTTTCTTGGGTTGTAATAATTTTTAGGTTTTTATTGATTTTAAGTGTTTTTATGTTTTTATGTTTTATATAAGGGGTTTTCTAGGTTTGTTGGAATTTTTTATTTTTAGGGTTTTTAGAGATTTATTAGGATTCATTTATTTCTTATGGTTTTTTGGGATTTTAGGGTTTTTTGGTTTTTATGGTTTTTAGTGTTTTATGGTTTTAAGGTGTTTTAAGTGTTTTTATTTTCATAGGTTTTCTTATGGTTTTTAGGTTTTTTATTTGTTTTTAGGATTTTTAAAAAAAATAGGGAATTTTGTGATTTTTGTGGTTTTTAGTGTTTTTTGGGATATTATGGGTTTTAAGGGCTTTTTCTATTTTATGTTTTATTTTCAGATAACTATGGTTTTAAGGTTTTTAGAGGTTTTTAACATTTTTAAGAGTTTAAATGGATTTATATTTTTAGTTTTTTATGTTATTTATGGATTTTGGGATTTTATAGTCTTTTAGGGGTTTTAATGGTTTTTAGTGGTTTTTACTGTTTCTTGGATTGTAGGGTTTTCTGGGTTTTTAGGTTTTCATAATTTATAGTTTTTAGTGGATCTAACCATTTTTAGGTTTTCATGGTTTACTTAGTATTTTTTTGGGTTTTTAGGTTTTTTTTTAAATTTTATGGTATCTCAAGGAATTTTTTTAGGTTTTTAAATGATTTTAGAGTTTTAGTGAATTTTTATGGGTTTTAGAATTTTTAGTGTTTTAGGTTTCTTTGGGTTTTTTCATTTTTTATGTTTTATTAGTGGATTTAAGTGTTTTTCGGTTTTTATGATTTGGTTGAGGTTTTTAGCTTTTTGGGTTTTTATGTTCTTATGTATTTTTTGGTATATTTATGATTGGTATAGTTTTATATGGTTTTTATTCATTTTAATGGTTTTAATGGTATATTAGGGTTTCTAATGTTTTTAATTGTTTTGGGTCCTTTAGGGTCATTTGATTTTTTAGGGTTTTATTGTTTTTAGAGTTTTTTAATGCTTTTAGGGATTTAAAGGGTTTATAATATTTCAAGTGTATTTAGGGTTCTTATGGAAAAGAAGGGGTTTTTTGGGTTTTTTATGGTTTTTAGTGAGTTTGGGTTTTTATGTAATTTTAGGGTTTTCGGGGTTTTATCATTTTTCATTTTTAGGGGTTTTAAGTGTTTTTAGGTTTTTATGGTTTTCTTATCGAATTTAGGGTTTTTTTAAGTTTTTAGGGATTTTTAAGGCTTTTTTGGATTTTTTTTAGTTTTTAGGGTTTTTTTGATTTTGAGGGATTTCATGGTTTTTAGGTATGTTCGGTTTTTTAGTGTTTTTTTTGTTTTTATGTTATTTTGGGTTTTATGTAATTTTAGTTTTTTATGTTTATCTTATAGTTTTTCATAATTAATAGATGGTTTTTATTTTTTTTGGTATTTTTTTAGATTTTATCATTTTTTAAAATTTTTAAGGATTTTTATGTTATTTGGGGGTTTTAGGGTTTTTAGGGTTTTAATGGTTTTTTTGGTTTGCTGGGGTTTTAGTTTTTTTTGGGTTTTTAATGTTTTTAGATATTTTTCACATTTTTTGGGTTTTAAAGGTTTTTTAGAGTATCTAGTTGTCATTAATGTTTTTTAGGGTTTTATAGTTTTTTATGTTTTTTGGGGTTTTAGGGGTTTGAGGTTTTTATGGGTTTTAAGTGTTTTTAGGTTTTTATGATTTTTATAGGGGTTTTTAAGGGTTTTATGGGTTTTTATCATTTTAGGGATTTTTTAGCCTTTTATGATTTTTATGGTTTATAAGGTTTTTGGGATTTCGATGTGTTTAAGGGTTTTTATGGTTTTTATGATTTTTTTCAATTTTTATCCTTCCTTTATTATTGTTATTTTAAATTTTTTTATAGTTTTTAAATATTTTTAGGGTTTTAAAGGGTTTTTGTTGTTTTTAGTGTGTTTTTAGGGGTTTTTAGGTTTTTAGGTTTTTAGGTTTTTTAATGGTTTCAAGGAATTTTATGGTTTTCAAGGGTTTTAGAGGGTTTCAAATCATTTTATTGTTTCTAGTGGTTTAAGATTTTATATGGGTTTTAATGTTTTTATATTTTATATGGTTTTCTTTAAGTGTTAGGTATTTTTATGTTCTTAAGTAATTTTTCTGGATTAAAGGATTTATATGTCTTTTTGGTGTATTTAGGGTTTTTAGCATTTCTAGTTTTTTAATATCTTTAGGTTTTTCTTAGGTTTTAGATTTTCTTAGAGTTTTCTTAAGATTATTAAGGGTTTTAATGGTTTTTTGTTGTAATAATTTTTTAGATATTTTTATGAATTTATTGGTTTTTAGGGTCTTGGGAATTTTGAGGGGTGTAGGTTTTTTTGATTTTTTTCGTTTTTATTCTTTTGAGGGGTTTGATATGTTTGCAGTTTTTATGGTTTTATTTCAGTTTTTAGTTTTTTAGGGTTTTTAAAGTTTTTAGGGACTTTTAGTGATTTTTTAGGATTTTTATGGTTTTTTTGGAATTTTGAGGGCTTTTAGGTTTTTAGGGTTTTTTTTTATTTTTTGGGATTTTTATATTTTTATGGTTTGAGAATTTTTCATTTTTTTAGGGTTTTATGTTTTTTATTTTATTTTATGGGTTTATTTGGGTTTATCATATTTTTTGGGGTTTTTAAATTTTAAGGGTTATATATAAAATTTTTATGATTTTTTGTTGGAATTTTATTGACTTTGATGGTTTTTAGGGTTTTAGGGGGTTTTTGGTTTTTTGGGTTTTAGGGTTTTCTTGAGTTTTTAGTGGTTTTAGAGGATTTATAGTTTTATTGGGTTTTACGGTTTTTGGGGGTTAATGATTTTTAGAGAATTTAGGGTTTTTTGTGCGTTTTAGGTTTTTAAGGGTTTTATGTGTTTTAAGGATTTAATGGTTCTATTAGGGGTATATAGAGTTATTTGATTTTTGTATTCTTTTTGGTATTTTTAGGAATTTTCAGGATTTATATGTTTTTATGTTTTTTGGGATTTTGATGTTTTTTAGTGTTTTAAGGGGTTTTAGGATTTTTTTGGTTTTTTAGTTTTTTTGGAGTTATTTAGGGTTTTTTAGGCCTTCTAGTGTTTTAATTATGGTGGGGGAGGGGGGTTAATGGATTTTTAGAGTTTTTAGTTTATTTATGGGTTTTTAGGGGCTTTTAAGGTTTTAACAGTTTTTATGTTTTTTATGGGATTTGGGGGTTTTGGGTCTTTTTTGGTTATTAGGGTATTTAAAATTTTGTGGTTTTTAGGTGTTTTAAGTGTTTTAAGGATTTTATGGTTTTCTTTGGTTATTCAGAGTTTTTAGTGTTCTTTACATTTTTATGGATATTTAGGTTTTTTTCGATTTTTTTGTTTTTTAGGGTTTTAGGTATTTTGAGAGTCTTTAGGCTTTATAGAATTTAATTATTTGTATGGTTTTTATCATTTTGAGGTATTTTATAATTTTGAGAGTTTTTATTTTTTGGGGGCTACTTAGGGGTTTTATCGGGTTTTATGATTTTTTACATTTTTATGGATTTTTAAGGATTTTTAGGATTTTTATTAATATTTAAGATTTTTTGGTATTTTGAGGGTTTTTAGGTAGTTTAGATTCTTTTTTATTTGTAGGTGTTTTTTGGGTTTTTAGGGGTATTTTGTTTTTTTTAACATTTTTTGTGTTTTGGGGGTTTAATGAATTTTTAGGGTTTTTAAAGGTCTTTAGGGGTTTTAGGATTTTTAGGCTTTATTGGGGTTTAAACTGTTTTTAATATTTTAGGGGTTTCATGTGTTTTTAAGTTTTAAATGATTTATTATGGGTTTTCATGTTTTTTAGGGTTTTATTTTTTATAATTTTTTTATGGATTTTTAGGATTTTATTTTGTTTTTAAGAAATTTTAATGTTTTTAGGGGGTTTTTATTTTTAGGGTTTTTATAGTTTTTTTTGGTTTTTTGTGTTTTATTTGAGTTTTTTATGTCTCATTGGTTTATATAGTTTTGAAACATTTTAAGGGCTTAATGGGTTTTTAGAATTTTAGTGGATTTATAATTTTTATGGGATTTAATGTTTTTAAAAATTTTATGGGATTTTTTCGATTTTAGGAGTTTTTCATCTTTTAAGGATCTTTAGGGTTTTTATAATTTTTTGGTTTTTAGGGTTTTAATTGTTTTTAGGTTTTTAATATTGTCAAAGGGGTTTTGTGGATTTTATAATTTTGAAAATTTTTAGGGATTTTATAGGATTTTTTGGTTTCTTAATCTTTTACGGATTTGAGGTTTTTCTGGTTTTATGGTTTTTTGGGTATTTATAGTTTTCTAGGTTTTCAGGGATTTTAATTTTCTTTTAGTTTTTTAGTTTTTCATAGGTATTTTCATGGTTTTGAATGTCTTTTTGGGATTTTTAGGTCTTATTTAGGATTTTAATGGGTTTTTAGAATTTATAGAGATTTTGAAGGTTTTTTTTGGTTTTTTTGGTTTTTGGTTTTTTAGGGGTTTTAACATTTGCTGAGTTTTTAGAGGTTTTAAGGTTTTCTGAGAATTTTTATGTATTTTGAGGGGTTTTTACGTTTTCAGATATTTTGAGGAATTTTAGTATTTTTAAGGTTTTAAGGATTTTTATAGATTTTGAGGGGTTTTGGGTTTTTTTGTTTTTCATGGTATCTATTGTTTTTTTATTTTAGTGTTTTTTTTAGTTTTTGAGTTTTAAATTTTTTTAGAGTTTTAAATATTTCAGGGGTTTTAAAGTTATTTAGATTTTTTATAGGTTTTTTAGGGATTTACTTTTAGGTAATTATCATTTTTAAGGGTTTTGTTGGTTTTATGATTTTTAGTGTTCTATGGTATTTAGAGATTTTTTTGGGTTTTTATCATTTTAATGTTTTTTTGGTTTTTTATGTGTTTCTAGTTAGTTAATTTTTTCTTAGGAGTTTTTATTGTTTTTAGTTTTTAATGTTTAAAGTTTTTTTTGTATTTTTTGTATTTTAATGGGATTTTTAAGATTTTAGGGATTTTTAGAAATTTTAGCATTTGGGTTTTTTGGATTATTGGTGTTTTAGTTGTTTTTTTAGTTTTTTGGGTTTTAATGATTTTTAGCGTTTTTATGTGTAATGGGGATCAATGGTCTTTTTGAGTCTTTAGGTTTATATTTTTTATGGTTTTTAAGGTTTTTAGGGTTGGGGGGTGGGGTAGGGGTTTTAGTGTTTTAGGGGTTTTGGGGTTTTAATCATTTTTAATTATTTAGGGTGTTTAGTGTTTTTATGTTTCAAATTATTTTCCTTTGTATTTTTGGGTTTTTTTACTTTTTATGTATTTTAAGGGCTTTTTATGAATTTTTATTTGTTTTCTAGTATTTTTAAGGTTTTAGGGGTTTTAGTGTTATTATGGGTTTTCAGTTTTTTCAATTATTTTTGAGTATTTTAGGTTTTGTACGGTTTATATAGTTTTTAACAGTTTTAGTGGTTTAAAGGTTTTTAGAGTTTTTAGTGTTTTTTTGTTTTATGGGTATTAGGGATTTTTACTTGTTTTTAGTTTTTTAGTGATCATAGGGGTTCACAGATATCAGGGTTTTTTGGGGTGTTTTCAGTTTTTTAGAATTTTTTATATTTTTAGGGGTTTTTTGTGTTTATATGATTATAAGTTATTCTTATAAAATTTCATGGGTTTTGTGGTTTCTAACTTATTTCGGGATTTTGATGTATTATTGGATTTTAAGGATTTTGTTGATTTTGAGGGGTTTTTGGATTTTTTGGATTTTTTGAGTTTTTTTTTTGTTTTTAGCAGTTTTTTGGTTTTTAAGGGATTTATGTGATTTCATGATTTTATAGTTACATTAGTGGTTATTGGTGTGTTAGTGTTTTTTATTTTTTAGGGGGTTTTATTGCCTTTTTAGGATTTTTAAGCGTTTTTATGTATTTTAAGTATTTTGTGGTTTGATATATTTTTAGGGTTCTTACATTTTTAGTGTTTTTATAGGATCAATGTTTCTTAGATTTTTAAGGTTTTCTTATAGGTTTTTTTTATTTTATCATTTTTTTATTTTTTAAGTATTATTATGAATTTTAGTGTTTTTAATGGGTTTATTTGTATTTATGTATTTTGAGTGTTTTAATATTTTAAATGTTTTAAGTTTTGATGAGTTTTTTGGATTTTATTAGTTTCTTATGTCTTTTTATAGTGTTTAGGGATTTTATGGTTATAGGGATATTATTAATTTTTAGGGCTTTATGATTTTTATGATTTATGGAATTTGATGGCTGTAGGGGTGTTTAGGGTTTTTAGAGTTTTTAGGGTTTTTAAAAAAAATAGGTGTTTAGGGGTTTAATGTGTTTTTAGGTTTTTATGGTTTTCTTAGGGTTTTCTAGGATATTAGGATTTCTAAATTTTTAGGTAATTTTATGTATTTTTTATTATTTTTATGGGTATTTAGGGAATTTTTGGATTTTGGGGGTTTTAAGGTTTCTTAGGGTTTTTAGTATTTTGTTATGGTTTTTAGCAATTTTATTGTTTTGGGGTTTTTTAATTATTTTAACTGTTTTTTGTCTTTTAGGGGGTTTTTCAGATTTTTTGGTTTTAAATATTTTCTACATTTTTACATTGTTTATATTTGAAAGGGTTTTATGAGTTTCTTGAAGTTTTTATCATTTCTATAGGTTTTAGTTTTTTCATGATTTTTGGGGTTTTAGGCTTTTTAGTGTTTTGGTGGGGTTTTTAGTATTTTTATTATTCTTGGGGGTTTTAAGTGATTTTAGGTTTTTAAGGTTTTATTCGGGTTTTTTAGAGTTTTTAATATTTTTATATTGTTTTTATTTTTTAGTATTATAATATTTTTGTTGATTTCAGATTTTTATGGATTTGGAGGGTTTGTGGGTTTATGGTTTTTCGTTTTTAATGTTTTTATGGATTTTGTTTTGTTTTTAGGGGTTAAATTTTTTTAGACTTTTTTAATATTTTTTGGGGCTTAAATAGTTTTTAGATTTATAAATGGGTTTTAGGGGTTTTTATTTTTTAGGATTATTTATGGTTTTATGGTGTTTTTTGGTTTTAGTGTGTTTTTGGGTTTTATGGTATTTAGGGTTTTTATGGTTTTTAGTGGTTTTTTTATTTTTTAAGGTTTATAATTGTTTTTTTGTTTTGAATGATTTCTTAGTGTTTTTTATGATGTTCATTTTTTAGGGTTTTAGGGTTTTTTGTTGTTAAGGTTCTTTTTGAGTTTTTAGTGTTTTAAGGTTTTTTTAAAACAAATTAATGTTTTTAGGAGTTAAAGGATTTTTAGAATTTTTAGTATTTTTTATATTTTTCATGGATTTTCGGGGTTTTTTTTGGTTTATCAAAATTTTAAGTATTTTTAGGTTTTTTATGGTCTTTAGGAGTTTTAAGTGTTTTTATGGTTTTCTTAGGTTTTTTCATGTTTTTATGGTTTTTAGGAGATTATGGATTTATAGTTATTTTTTAGTATTTTTTCGGTTTTTACGGTTTTAGGTATTTCAATAATTTTAAGTGTTTTTAGGTTTTCTATGGATTAATGGGTTTTATAATTATTTAGGGTTTTAGGGGTTTTAGGATTTTTTTAGGTTTTTAAGGTTTCATTAAGGATTTTTAGGGTTTTTGAATTATTTTTATGTATTTATGTATTTCTGTGTATTTTATTATGATATTTATGGGGTTTTAGTGTTTTTATAGATTATTAGGGGTTTTAGGGTTTTTTTTTGGTTTTTTGGTTTTTTGGGGTTTTTAATTTTTTTAGTGTTTTTATGTTTTATTAGTGTTTTTTTGTTTTAAGGGTTTAAAGGGTTTTTAGACTTTGAGTGGTTTTTTAATGTTTTCATAGGATTTTAGGTTTTGTAAATATTTCTTGTGGTTTTATGTTTTTTAGTGTTTCAAGGGTTTTGGAGTTTTGTTTTTTTTGGGTTTTTATCATTTTTTATATGTTAAGGATTTTATTTAGAATTTATTGTTTTTTTTGTTTTTAATGGTTTTTATGTATTTTTTACATTTTCATTGTTTTTTAGGCTTTATTTGGTTTTTTATGGCCTTTAGTGTTTTTATAGATTATTAAGTTATTTGGGGATTTTATAGTTTTTAATTTTTTAGGGGTTTTTAGGTTTTTACGGTTTTGATCATATTTAGGGTTTTAGGGTTTTTTTCAAAGTTTTAAAGCTTTTTTAGGGATTAAAGGGTTTTTAGAAATTTTAATGGTTTTAGGGTTTTATGGGTTTTTGGGGTTTTGTAGTGTTTTTAGAGGATTTTTTTAAAGGGGTTTATAAGGTTTTAGGGAATTTTAGGTTTTTAGGGTTTTTATTGTTTTTAGGTTTTTTTGGGGGTTTTAGTGTTTTTAGGTTTTATGTGTTTCTTAAAGGGTTTTTTGGATTTTTATGTTTTTAGAAATCTTTATGTTTTTTATAATTTTTATAGTTTTTATTTTTTTCGCATTTTGAGGGTTTTTATTGTTTTAGGGGTTTATTTTTTTTTAATTTTTAAAATTAGTTTGTTTTTAGGGTTTTTCGGTGTTTTATGTTTTAAGGATTTTTTACTTGTTTTCATGTTTTTAGGTTTTTTTATGTATATATATATATATATATTTGGATTTTTCTGTATTTTTTTGGTTTTTATGCTTTTTATGAAATTTTATGAGGGTTTAGGTATTTTTAGGGGTTTCTTGCGTTTTTAGGGTCTTTGTTGCGTTTTTATGTTTTTCATTGTATTATAGTTTTTTTAGGTTTTTAGTGGTTTAAATAGTTTTTACAATTTTTAGTGGTTTTTAGGGTTTTTGTAAGTTTTTATTGTTTTAATGGTTTTAGGGTTTTTTTGTGTGTTTTTAGAGATTTTTTTTAACATTTTTTGTGTTTTTAGGTTTTCATGAGTTTTACTGTTTTATGGTATATATAGTTTTCTTATTGTTTTTTAGGGTTTTATGTTTTTCATGTTTTTAGTAATTTTTTTCATGTTTGTTAGGATTTCTATATTTTTAGGGTCTTTATATATTTTGATTTTTTTGTTTTTTAGGTTGTTTGGGTTTTTTAGGTTTTGATGTTTTTCTAGTTTTCACCATTTTAATGTTTTTATGGTTTTCAACATTTTTAGTGGTGTAAAGGTTTTTTAGTGTTTTAGTGGGTTTTGTGGGGTTTTTTTGGGTTTTTATAGGTTTTAGGGTATTTACGGGTTTTTGGGGTTTTTAATGTTTTTATTATGTTTTGGGTTTTTTGTGTTCTTAGGTTTTGTTAGGAGTGCGTATTGTTTTTAGGTTTTTAGGTTTTATTAGGGGTGTTATTGGTTTTTAGGGTTTTTAGGGATTTATGTTTTTTATTATTTTTAGGGATTTTATAGTTAATATGATTTTTAGTGGTTTAGGGATTTTGTTGGGGTTTTTAGAGAGTTTTAGGGTTTTTATGATTTTCTTGTTTTTTAGGGTCTTTTTTGAGTTTTTACGGGTTTTAAGGTGCTTCATAGTTTTTTGATGTTTTCGGGATTTAATGGTTTTATAGTTTTTTAGCGGGTTTTAGTTTTTTTTCATTTTTTATTATTTTTATGGTTTTTGGGGTTTTTAGGGTTTTTAGGGGTTTTAGGGTTTTTAGTTTATTTTTAGTGTTTTGTAGGTTTTAAAATTTTTCTGGTTTTTAGCGGTTTTTATTTTTATTATGGTTTTAATGTTTTCTTTGGGGATTTTTGTGTTTTTATGTTTTTGAGTATTTTTAGGTATTTTTATGGGTTTTTAGAGATTTTGATGATTTTTAGGTTTTTTAGAATCTTTTGGAGTTTTTATGTTTTTAGTGAGTTTTAGGTTTTTATGGTTATTAACTGTTTTTAGGTTTTTATTGTTTTCTTAGGGGTTTTGAATGTTTTATGAGTATTAAATTTTTAGTTATTTTTAGGGATTTTTAGGATTTTTATCGTATTTTAGGCTTTTTAGGGATTTTGAGGGTTTTTAGGGTTTTAGTGATTTTATGGGGTTTTGTGGTTTAATGTGTTTATTTATTTTATGGGTTTAATGGTTTTTTAGTGTAATTAAAAATTTGAGAGTTTTATTAGGTTTTTATAATTTTACTGGTTTTTGATTTTTTATGCGTTTCTTAGGTTTTTAAAGTTCTCAATTTTTTAATGGTATTTATGGGTTTTTAGGGTCTTTAGGGTTTTAGAATTTTCAGTGTTTTTGAGGTCTTTTAGTGGATTTTAGTGTTTTTAGTTTTTATGGTTTTTTTGGTTTTCAGGGTTTTTAAGGATTTTATGTTTTTTTTATTTTTTAGAAATTTTTAGAAATTTCATGTTTTATACAGTTTATAAGGGTTTTGATGTTCGTATGGGGTTTTATAGTTTTTGGAGGATTTTTGGGTTCTAGATTTTTTTTTGGGGGGGGGGGGTTTATGGATTTCTAAGTGTTTTATGTTTTTAAGTATTTTCATAATGTTTTTATAGGTTTTAGGGTATTTTAAATTTTTATGGGTCTTTAGGTATTTTTTGGATTATTATGTGTTTTTAGGGTCTTAGTAATTTTGATGGTTTTTAGGGTTTCTAGAGTTTTTATTGTTTTTTTTGGGATTTGTGGTTTTTAAGTTTTTTAGGGCTATTTTTCTTTTCTAGTTGTTTCAACATTCTTTCCAGTTAAAATGTTTTTAGATTTTTTAGTTGTTTCAGGGTTTTCATGGGTTGTCAAGGGGTTTTTATGATTTTATGGGTTTCTATGTTTTTTGGTGTTTTATTGTTTTATAGGTTTTTTGGGTTTTTAGTATTTTTATGTTTCTTATTGGTTTAAAATGTTTTTATTCATTTAATGTTTTCTTAAGGGTTTTTATGGGTTTTAGGGGTTTTTAAATTTTTTAGATTTTAAAAGTTTTTAGGGTTTTATGGTCTTTTTAGATTTTTAGGGTTTTTATCTTTTTTTATTATTTTTAGGGGTTTTATGTATTTTTATTTTTGAAATGTTTTCTTAGGGGTTTTCAATTTTTTGGCATTTTACTTTTTTAGGGATTTAATGGATTTTTAAGAATTTTATCGATTTTTAGGGTTTTATGGATATTGATGGTTTTTATGATTTTTAGGATTTTTATGGTTTTTAAGGTTTTCATTATTTTTATGATTTTAGGAATTTTAAGTGTTTTTTAGTTTTTGAGGTTTTATTTATGTTTTTTTGGGTTTTTAGGATTATTTAATTTTTTATATATTTTTATGGATTTTTAGGATTTTAGATCTTTTTAGGTTTTTAGGGATTCTAAGAGGTTTTGTTGTTTTTTAGGATTTTAGGGTTTGATGGATATTTTAGTTTTTAGTGATTTTTTGAGTTTTAAGGGCTTTTAATGTATTTAGAGACTTTTAATGTTTTTAGGGTTTAAATGGGTTTTTAGGTTTTTAGTGGATTTTTGGGTTTTTTCTAGTTTTTTTAGGATTTGTTAATGTTTTTACGGTTTTTTGGTATCTTTAGTTTTTTGATTGGTTTTTATGGGTTTTTAGTGTTTTTAGGGATTTTTAGGGTTTTTTTGGTTTTTTGGGTTTTTTATTTTTATTTTTTAACATTTTTTAGGGTTTTATGTTTTTTAGGTATTTAATGTCTCCTTTTGGTTTTAAGTGTTTTTATGTTTTTATGTATTTATAGGGTTTTTAATAATTTAATGGTTATTTAAGGTTTTTATGGATGCTAGGGTTTTTAGGGAGTTTTATAGTTTTTTGGATTGTTACTGGTTTTTAACATTTTTTGGGTTTTTTAAGGTTTTTAGTGTTTTTAATGTTTTCGAAAAAATATTTTTTTTTAGTTTTTAGTGGTTATTTTTGGTATTATGTTTTTTTGGTTTTTATGGTTTTTTGGGGTTTTATGATTTTTAGGAATATAAGGGGGTTTAGAGTTTTAATGTTTTTATGTTTTTAATGGTTTTAAATATTTTTGGGTTTTTATGTTTTTCTGAGGGGTTTTTAGTATTTTTATGGGTTTTTATGTTTTGAAACATTTTATGGAAAAGAAGATGTGAGGGTCGGGCTATTCCCCCCCCCCCAAATTTATTAGTAATAAAAAAGGAGACACAACAAACAAGGGAGGGGAGGGGTCAAATGGCCCACACCCGAAAACCCTTTACAACCCCAACCCAAAGATCGAAAAAAAGAAAAATCAAAAGGAAAACAAAGAAGGAAAAGAAAACAGATCAATCAACATCACCACCAAAATCCGAAACAGAAGCCACACCATAAGGGTCAACATCTACACCATATCAAGAGGTCGCGTCATCAAAGTAGGAGTCAGAGTCATCCCATTCGGACTCATAATCCTCATTGCGCTTGAGGGGCGTCAGAAACTTCTCCCTGCGTTTTCTTTGTTCCGGGGAAAGCAGGTACTCCCGATTATTAACCTTGACTTTTAGCTTAATTGCCTTAGAGGATGCTCGTGTAACCATGGGTCCGGGGAGAGTGGAGTAATCCTGCTTCATCCTCCTCTTTGAGGAGATCGAGGTGGGACCATCATCCACCCCTTTCACTTTATCGATCTCAAATAAGCGTTCCTCCACATTCATTCCATGAACTTGATTCAGGATAGAGGAGAATTCCTGATTAAGGGAGCACTCATCAAAAACTTCATCCTGAGGCAAGCGTTGATCCACTAAGATAGGTATTTCTACACTCTCAGCGACAACAACTAGAGGCCCTTTCCCATCCTCCCTAGGCAGGACCATCCCCCCATCTTCATGTCTGGCCGAGTAGTCAGGCTTGTCAGCCAGCTGCAAAAGCCCCTCCTCCCTTAGAACCACCTCTTGCGCAGCAGTACCCTTATGTTCAGGGGCATCCCTCATCCCAAGTCCCTCCCCCTACCCGCATCCCAACCCTGCTTCAGGTGCTCTCCCTTAAGGATTTTTGGGTTTATTATTTTTTAGGGTTTGAATTATTTTTAGAGTTTCTTAAAATTTTAATGGATTAATGGGTTTTTAGATTTTTAGTTTTTTTTAATATTTTATGGGTTTTATTTTTTTAATGGGATTTAGGGTTTCTTGTGTTTTTAGGGGGTGGTCAAGTTTTTAGTGACTTTTTGGGATTTTTAGTTATTTTCACAATTGTAGGGTATTAATATTTTAATGTTTTTTGGGTTTCTAATGGGTTTTCATGTTTTCTTACATTTTTACAGATATTTAAGGGTTTTTAGGAATGTTATGGTTTATAAGTGTTTTAGGGAAATTGAGGGAATTTTGTGGTTTTTAGGGTTTAATCATTTTTTTGGATTTAATATTTATAAAGAGTTATCATATATTTATGGTTTTCTTAGAGTTTGTTTACATTTTAGGTATTTTTAGGGATATTTTAGGATTTTTTATGGTGTTTTGGGATTTTGAGGGGTTTTAGGGTTTCATAGTGTTATTATGGTTTTAAGGTATTCATGGGATTTTACGAGTTTTTTTAAAAATTTACGGTTCTAAGGTTTTCTAGTGTTTTTATACATATTGCGGGGTTTTAGTGTTTTTAGTGTTTTAGGGTTTTTATTTTTGTTTATGTTTTTTAATGCATTTAGGTGTTTTTATATATTTATGTGTTTCTTTTTTTTTCTAGGTTTTTAAAGTTTTTAACATTATTAGGGATTTATTTTGAGTTTTTAAGAATATTATGGGTTTTAGTGTTTTGAGGGGTTTTGAGGAGTTTTAGGTTATTTAGGGGTTTTATGGAGTGTTAGGGTTTTTAGAGTTTTATATGTTATTTAGGGGTTTTATGTGTTTTAGGGACTTAAGGTTTTCTATGGGGGTTTCAGGGATTTTAGGGTTTTTAAAATTTGAAGGGATTTTTACGGATTCATTAGTTATTTTATGGGTTTTATAGGTTTTTGGGGTTTTTCGTCTTTTTTTTATGTTTTCTAGGTTTTTTATAGTTTTTTAACATTTTTGGGTATTTAAGGGATGGTTTTTTGAGGGTTTTAGTGGTTTTTTATGGTTTTTATGCATTTTTAATGGTTTTTAGGGGATTTATGGTTTTTAGGGGTTTCAGGGGTTTTATGGTACTTTTAAGGTTTCTGATGGTTTTGGAATCTTTTGTGTTTTTAAAGGGTTTAAATATTTTTTGGGTTTTTATGTTTTTATGGGTTTCAGTTTTTTAAGGTTTATAGTATTATTTTGGGTTTTTAGTGGATTTAATGTTTTTAGGATTTCTATTATTTCTAGTGTTTTCGGGTTGTTTATTTTTTTGGTTTTTAAGGTTTTTGGATATTTTTTAATGATTTAGGGGTTTAAGTGTTTTTTATTGTTTTTAGTGATTTTTAGGGTTTTATGGGGTTTTATTGTTTTTAATGTTTCTAGGGGGATTTATTATTTCTATGAGGTTTTAGGATCAAATTAGTAATTTTTGGGTTTCTATATTTTTTTAGGTTTTTAGGTGTTTTAATTGATTAGATGTTTTTGGTTCTTTTAATATTTTTATTAATTTTTTGGTTTTTTGGTTTTTTTTTATTTTCTAAGCTTTTAGATATTTTTATGGGCTTATGGGTTTTTAGGGTTCTAGTGGTTTTATTTTTTTCAGGTTCTGGTTGGTTTTATGAATTTTTAGGTTTTTAACGTTTTCTTACGGTTTTTCAGTGTTCTTAGTGTTTTTTTGTTTTTAGGGATTTTTGGGATTTTTAGTATTTTTATATTATTTAGGGTTTTAGTGATTTTGATGGTTTTTATGGGATTTAGTGTTAATTAGGTTTTTAGGTTTTTATGTGTTTTTTCGTATTTACAGTTTTTATGGATTTTTTAGGGTTTTTAGAATTTATAATTTTTATTGGATTTTTGGGGGTTTTAAGTATTTTTATGGTTTTTTATAGTTTTTAGGAATTTCATGGATTTTAATGTTTTAGGGTTTTTAGGAATTTTTGAGTTTTTAGGTTTTTTAGGGGTTTTAATGATCTTGTAAGAACCCTGATCTCTTTTCAGGTATGTTTTTCCTTTTTTCTAGAGTTTTTGAGGAAAATGAATTTTCTGGAAATTTCAGAAGTACACGCCGTGTACTTTCTGGGTACACGCAGAGTACTCTTTCCCAGCTCGAAGCCATGTGCTGGCCATGTCCGGGCCACACACATGGTGTGTAAGGCTGAGGTGGAGGCCGATTATTTCGGAATATGGAAAAATTAGAAGTACATGCCGTGTACAATAAAATTACACACCATGTACTTTTTTTTATGAAACGGACCGAGGTCGCGTCTGACCCTTATATTCACCTACTTCTCCATTTTTTGGCCGTCTGAAGCAACCCGTACGACCGGATCTTCGACAGACAACCGCCTCGCCGTCCGTTCTCCTATTCGAGCACGGTCAATTGCATTGGGAGCGCATCGGTGAGTTATTCCTTCTGATTTAGCCTTGTTTCTTGATTCCTTCTCATTTTCAAGTTATCGTAGGTTGAGTGTTTTGTGTGTTTTCTCAAATCTACGTCGTTCCAAGGGGAATATGTCGTCGAGGTTCATGTATATCGATCTCCTATGATCGAGGTAGGTGGTTTGTGCCTTTCCGTAGAAAGTTGATGAATATTATGTATAAATTCCACCAATTCCCTTGAACGGGGTATTGCGTGTTGCCTGTTTTACCCTTGTTGCTTGCCTACTTTTCTTGATTGCTTTAGTAGAGGTTATTTCTTGTGATTAGAGTATTTTGGTTGTGCTCATATTGCTTTTCCATGCTTGTTCTTCTTGTTTGGCGATTTTCAAGTTTCCATGCCTAGTTTTAGGATTTTGGATCTGTTGTTTTATTATTGCTACTGAGCCTTAGTTGATAGCCAAGTAGTTCTTGAGGTTTACTTGGACGATATACACGCGCTGAGCAAGTTTAGTTATACTCAGAACTGTGAGAACCTAGAGTAGTAGATCAAAGGGAGAATTGACGGAAGGGCTTCTCCAGAGTGTCCTTTAATTACGATATGAGGTCTATATGGGGAATTGAAATTGAGTGCTTCCCCAGAGAGCCATTAGCACGACGCGGGCCAAAGGGGGAACTGACGTTGAGTGCTTCCCCAGAGAACCTTTAGCACGATACGAGACTACATGGGGAATTAACGGTGAGTGCTTCCCAAGAGAGTCTGCTTAATTACGCAACTGAACCAGAGGGGTGATACTATGTGTGTGCCACCTAGAGGGATTCTAGTACTTACAGGTTGAACCATAGGGGTTAGGCTGTGAGATCTACCCAGGGGGTTACCTTTTTTCCTTTATTACTGGTTGTTTACTTGTGCACTTATTTTGTTAGAACTGTGGATTGTAGCTGCTTGTTCTTTTCTATTTACTGCTTATTGTTTTATTACTGCCATGTATTCATTGACTGTTTGACACAAATCTTTGGGTGATTGCCTACTAGGATTATATCTCACACCCTGTTTGGGCCAGGATTTTGGGCCCAAGAAAACTATGTTGCTGCAGGTATAGATAAGGGAAAGCATCCTTCTACTACAGGATCTTGATTGCATAGGAGCTGCAGAGCATGGGACCGAGCCGTGGCTCGTGATGCTGAGGAGCTTATTTTGTTTTTCTTTTTCACTTGGTTTCAGTTGTATTCCAGCATGTTGTTGTGTTTGCTGCTTTCCATAGATACTTGTACCTGTTGCATTATTTTCATCATTGCTATGTATCTACATTATTTTCCACAGTTTGGTTTCTTTTGTTATGCATGTTGTTTAGTGCTTCCGTTGTTTATTGTTGTTTTCTTACCTTGTATACCTTACTAAAGGAGGGCATAGTTTCCCCACCGACTCACCAAGGCCCTCGTTTCTAGTCGGCATCCTCTGGCGTTTGGGGAAACGTGCTTAAGGTCATGTGGCGAACTGGGTATGGGGCACCAGTGGAGGGGCTCCGGACTCAGGATGTTACAAAGTGGTATCAGAGGAGTTCTTTTCTCTTGCTTTACTGTTTGGAGACTTTATCCAAGGGTTGGATGGATTCGGTACTTGGTATTAATCTATGCTCGGGAGTACCTAACCCGTGTACAGGGAAAGGCCATACTACCTGATTAATTGCAGTTTTCTGGTTTTGAGTTTTATGGTTGATATGTTTTCACCTAGAGTGATTCACATGACTTGTGCGGTTATTGTTTTGATATTTCGGTTCTATTTCTGTCGCAACCCGATGAGATGAGGGTATTCCATCTCATGCATCATATAGGAACTTGTAAAAATAACATGACATGCATTCTTTCCATGCCATCTAGGGTGCATTAGTGATTGCATGTTGTTGTGATAGGCTCTGTGTAGATTATTCATGCTGTTGTGATAGATGCTTGATAGATTCTCTGTTGTTGTGTTAGAAAACTATTTTTTTGTTTCTTGCTTAAAATGAATGCCAATTCTTGGTTCTTGAGGCGTTATGGGCCCTCCCGGATCGGAATTTGGCATCTCTTCCCTTGATTTTAGTGTTTCTGGAATTCTGCGCAGTTTCTAAGCTACTGCCCAAAAAAATCCAGAATACACGGCGTGTACATTTTGGATACACGTAGTGTAGTTTTTAGGCCCTGTCACTAACCGAGTGAGAAGAACACAGTGTCGTGGGAGTAACTTCGGGAACATGTCGTGTATGATTGGTACACACTGTGTGGGTTCAGAGACGTGTATCCGGATGGGTCACGAACAACACGAGCCAATGTTACCTTCTTTTCCACATTCCGTGTAGTCTTGCCCAGGTACCCCGTTGTGTCACGAACAACACAGGATGGTGTCGCCTTCGCCTACGCATGCCGTGCTTGTTCAGAGCATGCCATGTAAGGTTCATCCGTGTAGACGGCCATGTACTCAACAACACGGACCTCCGAAGCCTTGTCTAGTGCACGCCGTGTTTGTTTCGAACACGCCGTGTAGTCTTAGGTTGAGTCGGACCGTGTGGGTTGGCCGTGTCAGGAGACTCAGGAAGGGGAATAGTTTCAAGTACACGCCACGTGGGGTAGCCAACATGCCGTGTATTTTGAAGTGTACACGACTTATAGGGTAGGGGTACACGCCCATGTTTGTAGCTTTAGTAGACACGCCGTGTAGTTTTATACACGCCGTTTAGTCGTGTTTGCAATCTTGTGTGTTTTTCTTCCCCTGTTCCCATTTTGTACTCTTGTGTTCTCTGTCCTTGTTTTCTTGATCTGAGGTTTTCTTTTGATCTTTCAGAGCTATGCCTCCGAGACGTCCTCCAGTCATACGTCATTTGTCAGGCAGTGATCAGACGCCAAGAAGGGCTGATCAAGGGCTTCCTGTCGATCCCCCAGCTGAGCCAGCCTTGGCACCGGTTCTTGTGTTAGTCGTGGTCGTTGATGCGCAGTTCAGGGAAGGTTTCATGAGGATGATACAGGCCTTCCAGGGAGCACCGCCTCTTGCCTCGTCTATGGCAGACTTGACGCGGGTCTTTCAGCAGCAGCGTCCTCCCATGTTCTTGGGGGAGGGAGGACCTTAGGCTGCAGATTCATGGCTGGAAGCCATGCTGACTATATTCGATCATCTGGAGACACCTCTAGAGAGGCGGGTCAAGATCGCCACCTACATGCTCCGAGACTCCGCCAAGAGGTGGTGGGACGTGATCTCACAGGCGGGTCAGCAGCAGAATATGACTTGGGAGGAGTTCCAACGTGTGTTCTATGAATACTTCTACCTGGATACACTGAGGGCCGATCGAGCCTGGGAGTTCATGAGATTAGAGCAGGGTACTTTATATGTCATTGAGTATTCCTCTCGTTTCACTGATCTGCAGCATTTTACACCCCTTCGGGATGGGAGTGGGGTGTTCTTGGCGAGGAAGTTTGATGATGGACTCAGGCGGGAGATCCTCTCATAGGTGAACATCTTCCAGCTGACTTCCATTACTTCGATCGTCAACCAAGCATAGATTGTGGAGTGAAATCTGAGAGACTCTGGAGCTGCGAGCCAGGGAAGTTCTGCTTCTAGAGTTAGCTTTCTTTCGGATGATAGCAAGAAGCACCGTAGGGAGCCTACGCGTGGTGATTCGAGGAAGCGAGACGCATCACCAGGAATCCAGGTGACTTTATATCAGTGTGGCCGGGCAGGGCACACGAGGCCGCAGTTCCAGAGAGACCCTGTGGAGTGCCGATCTTGCAGCAAGATGGGTCACCTTCAGCGTTTCTGTCAGGTTTTCTCACCAGAAGCTGGTGACCGGGGTTTTTCCATGACTCCTCATTTAAGAGCAGCCCCACCAGTCTCTCACCAGTCAGGGAACTGGAGTTCTTCCGGCTGTTCGGGCCAAGGTGGAGGTCGAGGCCGTGGCGGTCAGCCACTAGTCCCTCAGCACCAGCAGGGAAGTTCAGCTCAGAGTGGTCAGCCAGGGGTGCAGGGCCGTGGTACAGGCCAGTCTTTCGCCGTGGAGCAAACTTATCATGAGCAGGATCTCGTCCCTTGTCTTGTTCGAGGTACGATTTTAGTATCCTCAGTTATGTCTTCAGCCCTTTTTGATACAGGTGCTATGCATAGCTTTATCTCTGTTGCTGTTGTAGAGAGCCTTGGGCTCTGTGTCTTTTCTTCTGTAGACTCATTGACACTAGACACACCTTTGGGAATGGGGACATCTAGTGTACGCCAGTGTAGAGAGTGCCCTTTCGAGGTTGCAGGGTATCACTTCTTATGGGATCTCTATTTCCTAGAGATGACAGACTATGATGTCATCCTTAGAATGGATTGGTTGATTCCCTTTCAGGCAGCTGTCGACTGTTATCACCGCAGAGTTAGTTTCATTTCACCTGAGGGTGAATCTTTTCTTCATAGAGGCGAATGGGACGTTCGGGCGAGTCGGGCAGGACTCGAGCATCATGGGCTAGGAGGGGTGACAGCCCAGATTGCTAGTCTCTATCTGGATGATCAGGGGACTCCACCGTTGGACTTTCCTCCAGTGGTGGATCGCTTCAAGGACGTCTTCCCAGAAGTCTTTTCATGTTTTCCTCTGAAGCGTGAGGTAGACTTCTCTATTGAGATCGTTCTAGGAGTGGCACCGGTGTCCATTCCTCCCTATAGGATGGCCACACCTGAGTTGTAGGAGCTCAAGAAGTAGTTGGAGGAGCTACATGCTAAGGGTTTCATCTGACCCAGTACTTCTCCTTGGGGTTCACCTACTTTTTTTGAAAAGAAGGTAGACGGTACCCTTCGACTTTGTGTGGATTATCGGAAGCTGAACCAGTTGATGGTTAAGAACCGATATCCCTTTCTGTGGATTGGTGAACTTTTCGATCAGCTTCGAGGAGCTCAGGTGTTCTTGAAGATCGAATTGAGGTCCGGTTATCATCAGTTGCGCGTTAGACCATCAGATATACCTCTGACAGCCTTTAGGAGCAGGTATGGTCTATACGAGTATACAGTCATGCCGTTCAGTCTCATGAACGCACCTGCAGTTTTCATGGCACTGATGAACCGAGTGTTCCATCCTTACTTGGACTCTTTCTTTTTGGTCTTCGTGGACGATATCTTGGTGTACTCTCACACTCGACACGACCATGACACACATCTTAAGATCGTTCTGAGTACACTGAGAGAGCTTCGGCTTTATGCTAAACTCTTGAAGTTCCATTTCTGGATGGATAAGATTCACTTCTTGGGTCACGCTATTTCAGAGGCAGGAGTATTAGTGGACCCAAAGAAAGTGAGAACTGTAGTTTCCTAGGATAAGACGAATAACGTCTTTGAGGTACGGAGTTTCCTAGGGCTGGATGGATACTACAGACGCTTTATTAAGGACTTTTATCATCTAGAAGCACCTTTGACAGGTCTGACCAAGAAGGGGGTGGAGTTCTTATGGTCAGATTCTTGTGAGTCAGCCTTTGAGGAGCTGAAGGGGAGGTTGACGCCAGCACCGATACTAGTCTTTCCAGATCCAGGCAAGAGCTACACTGTTTACTATGATGCTTCGAGTATCGGGCTGGGAGCTATGCTTATGCAGGGAGATGGAGTCGTTGCGTATGGGTCTCGGTAGTTGAGGCCACATGAAAGAAACTAACCTATGCACGATTTGGAGTTAGCTTCTGTTGTTCATGCCTTGCGCTGTTGGAGACACTATTTTCTAGGAGAGCACTTTGTGGTCTTCCCTGAACACAAGAGTCTCAAGTATATCTTCACTCAGTGTGATCTGAATCTGAGGCAGCGTAGGTGGGTTGAGTACCTACAGTCTTTTGATTTCGAGCTTTCCTATACGCCAGGAAAGGGAAACGTCGTGGCTGATGCGTTGAGCAAGAGAACTCAGATTCAGGCAGTTCAAGAGGCCAGTAGTGAGTGGCAGCTGATGGCTCTGTTCTCTGAGATGCATCTGGAGGTGCACGACAAACGTGGATAGACTTTTATATCTTCTGTAGCTGTTACCTCCATGTTACTTAATCAGGTACGGATGAGGCAGCTATCAGACTCAGAAGGCTTAGTCCTATGGGAGAGTGTGTTAGGAGAGGACCCTCTTCCTGGATAGACAGTGGGTGAGGATGATATCTTGCATTTCCAAGGACGCGTATGTGTTCCAGCAGACATACGCGAGGAGATGATGCGGGATTTCCATTCCTCTGTTTGGGAAGTTCATCCTGGTGCCACCAAGATGTATCGGGATCTTCACCGCCAATATTGGAGGCCAGGTATGAAGAAGGATGTCACTGGTTTTGTCATACTGTTCAGTAGGTGAAAGCGGAGCATCAGTGACCAGCGGGGATTTTACAGCAGTTACCCATTCCGGAGTGGAAGTGGAAGGATGTTGCAATGGACTTCTTGACCGGGTGGCTGAGATCACCTCGGGGGAACGATGCTGTCTGGGTTTTTGTCGACAGAATTACGAAGGTTGCTCACTTCTTGACGATCAAAGATACCTTCAGTGTCAATGATATGGGATGACTTTACATCAGGGAGGTCATTCATCTGCGTGGAGTTTCGCGCTCTATTGTTTCAGACAGAGATGTGTTCTTTACCTCTCAGTTCTGGCAGGGACTTTAGAAGGCCTTCGGTACATAGGTACTTTTGGGTATAGCATACCATCCCCAGACTGATGGCCAGTCCGAGCGCACAATCCAGGTGCTTGAGGATATGCTCCGAGCATACATCCTTGACATTGGAGATTCTTGGGAGAAGCATATTCCTCTGGTGGAGTTCACCTACAATAACAGTTTCCAGGCGACCATTCAGATGGCGCCATACGAGGATTTGTATGGTAGGCCATACCGATCACCCTTATGCTGGCTAGAGGCAGGAGAGGCAGCTTTGCTGGGACCTCATCTTGTTCAAGATACTTCAGAGAAGATAGAGCTGATTCGGAAGAGGATGGCTATAGTGAAGTCTCGACAGAAGTCTTATGTTGATCAGCGGAGACGACCTCTGGAGTTCAAGGCCGGTGATCAGGTCTTCCTCCGTGTCCCACCGAGGTTGGGACACAAAAGGATTCGGAGACAGGGTAAGCTTTCATCGTGGTACGTCGGGCCGTTTAAGGTCTTGGAGAGAGTGGGGTCGTTCGCCTATCGGTTGCAGCTACCTCAGAGGTATCGGGCCATGCACGACATCTTCCACGTCTCTCAGCTCCGACGCTACTTTTCAGACCCATCCCATGTCTTTCATCCCAAGGAAGTCAATCTTGAAGCGGATGCGTCATTCGAGGAGCATCCTATCCGGATTGTCGATCGTTGTACGAAGGTTCTCCGCGGGCAGTCTGTTCCTCTAGTACAAGTGCTATGGCAGCACAAATGAGTACAGGATGAGACCTAGGAGAGGGAGGCCGATGTACGATTGCAGTGGCTGGAGCTGTTCGGGTTTCTCCTTCTCTGCCTCGTTAGAGAAATTTGGGGTTGAATTTCTTTAATGGGGGAAGTTTATAAGACCCCGGATCTCTTTTCTGGTATGTTTTTCCATTTTTTTGGAGTTTTTGAGGAAAATGAATTTTCTGGAAATTTTAGAAGTACACGTCGTGTACTTTCTGGGTACACGACGTGTACTCTTTCCCAGCTCGAAGCCGTGTGCTGGCCGTGTCCGGGCCACACACATAGTGTGTAAGGCTAAGGTGGAGGCCGGTTATTTCGGAGTATAGAAAAATCAGAAGTACACGCCATGTACTCTAAAAGTACATGCCATGTACTTTTTTTTATGAAACGGACCGGGGTCGCGTCTAACCCTCATATTCACCTACTTCCCCAGTTTTCGGCCGTCCGAAGCGACCCATATGGACGGATCTTCGACGGACGACCGCCTCGCCGTACGTTCTCCGATTCGAGCACGGTCAGTTGCGTTGGAAGCACAGCGGTGAGTTTTTCCTTCTTCTTTAGCCTTGTTTCTTGATTCCTCCTCGTTTCCAAGTTATTGTAGGTTGAGAGTTTTGTGCGTTCTCTCATATCTACATCGTTACAAGGGGAATCTGTCTTCGAGGTTCACGTATATCGATCTCCTAGGATCGAGGTAGGTGGTTTGTGCCTTTCCGTAGAAAGTTGATGAATATTATGTGAAAATTCTACCAATACCCTTGAACAGGGTATTGTGTGTTGGTTGTTTTACCCTTTTTGCTTGCTTTCTTTGCTTGATTTCTTTAGTAGAGGTTATTGCTTGTGATTAGAGTATTTTGTTTGTGCTCATATTGCTTTGCCATGCTTGTTCTGCATGTTTGGCGTTTTTCCAGTTTCCATGCCTAGTTGTAGGATTTTGGATCTGTTGTTTTATTATTGTTGCTGAGCCTTAGTTGATATCCAAGTAGTTCTTGAGGTTTACTTGGATGATATACGTGCGCTGATCATGTTTAGTTATACTCAAGACTGTGAGAACCTAGAGTAGTAGACCAAAAGGAGAATTGATAGAAGGGCTTATCCATAGTGTCTTTTAATTACGATACGCGGGCTATAGGGAGAATTGACGTTGAGTGCTTCCCCAGAGAGCGATTAGCATGATGCGGGCCAAAGGGGGAATTGACATTGAGTGCTTCCCCAGAGAGCCTTTAGCACGATACGAGACTACAAGGGGAATTGATAGTGAGTGCTTCCCCAAAGAGTCTGCTTAATTATGTAACTGAACCAGAGGGGTGAGACTGTGTGTGCCAGCTAGAGGGTTGCTAGTATTTACAGGTTGAACCATAGGGGTTAGGCTGTGAGAGCTACCTAGAGGGTTACCTTTTTCCTTTATTACTGGTTGTTTACTTGTGCACTTATTTTGTTAGAACTGTGGATTGTAGCTCCTTGTGCTTTTCTGTTTACTACTTCTTGTTTTGTTACTGCCATGTATTCATTGACTGTTAGACACAAATCTTTGGGTGATTGCTTACTGGGATTGTATCTCACACCCTGTTTGGGCCATGATTTTTGGCCCAATCAGACTATGTTTCTGCAGGTATAGACAAGGGAAAGCGTCCTTCTACTTTAGGATCTTGATTGCACCAGGAGCTGGGGAGCATGGGACCGAGCCGTGGCTCGTTATGCTGAGGAGATTATTTTGTTTTTCTTTTTCACATGGTTTCAGTTGTATTCCAGCATGTTGTTGTGTTTGCTGCTTTCCATAGATACTTGTACCTATTGCATTATTGTCATCATTACTATGTATCTACATTACTTCCGCAGTTTGGTTTCTTTTGTTATGCATGTTGTTTACTGTTTCTGATGTTTATTGTTGTTTTATTACCTTGTATACCTTACCAAATGAGGGCATAGTTTCCCCACCGACTCACCAAGGCCCTCCCTGCTAGTTGGCAGCCTCTGGCATTTGGAGAAACGCGCTTGAGGTCATGTGGAGAACCGGGTACAGGGCACCAGTGGAGGGGCTCCGGACTCGGGATTTTACAGATCTCTTAGGGTTTTAAGGATTTATTAGGTATTTTCAGTATTTTCAGTGTTTTTTAAATTTTAGGGATTTTTATATTTTTAAGGTTTTTAGGTTTTTAGGTTTTTTAAGGGATTTTAGGGATTTTTGTATTTTTTTGGTTCCAATGTTATTTTTGGGGTTTTAATGTTTTTTAGAAATTTTTAAATGGTTTGTAGGGGTTTAAAGGGATTTTGAGCTTTTAGTCATTTTTAGGGGGTTTTGGTTTTTAGGGGTTTTTATTTTTTTAATGGGATTTAGGGTTTTGAGGATATTTTTCAGGTTTTTATATTTTTTCTTTTATGGGGGTTTTATGTGTCTTTAGGTTATTAGTGTTTTCTTAAGGGTTTTCTGGGTTTTAAAGCATTTTTATGTTTTTTGGTATTTTTTATGATTTTTTATGATTTTTATGGTATTTAGGGTTTTTAGGTATTTTGAGGGGTTTTAGATTTTTTGGTTTGTAAGAGTTTTTAGGATCTTTTTCATCTATTAGGTTTTTGGGGTTTTAAGTTTTTTATGTTTTATAGTTTCCTTCGGGGTTTTTAGGGATTTTTATTTATTATTTTTTGAGAGATTTTTTGTTTCGTTTTTGGATTTTTATGGGGTTTAAATTTTTTTCTGGGATTTTAGGGGTTTTAGAGTTTCTAGCATTTTTAGGGTATTAGGGTTTTTTTGGGTTTTTTACGTTTTTTAGGGTTTTAAGTTTTTTTAGTTTTTTAATGTTTTTATGAATTTAAAGGGGTTTTAGAGTTTTAAATGGTTAATTAGTTTTTTATGGGGATTTAAGGGTTTTTATTTTTTTGGTTTTTATGGTTTTTACATGTTTTAATGGTTATATATATATATATATATATTGGTTTCGTTATCATTTTTTAGGTTTTTAGCATTTTTTTTATAATTTTATTGTTTTTAGAGGTTTTCCATGATTTAAAGGGGTATTTATATTTTTTTGCAACATTTTGTTATTTTTTAGGATTTTATGGGGTTTAAGGGTTTTTATGGATTTTTAGTGTTTTTGAGGATTTATAGAATTTTTAAAATTTTTTAGGTTTTTGGGGGCTTTAATCATTTTAAGTGTTTTATGATTTTATTAAAGATTTTAGTATGTTTAGGGATTTTGGGGTTTTAGGTTTTTTTAAGGATTTTTTAAGAGTTTAATCGTTTTTTGTTTTACAATATTTGGGTGGTTTTAGAGTTTTTTGGGGTTTTATGGTTTTTTTGTGTTAAGGGTTTTTTTAGTATTTAGGGTTTTAATGGGTTTTTAGATTTTTTAACGTTTTTAGGGTTAAAAGGGTTTTGAGTGTTTTATTATGGTTTTAGGGTTCTTATTGGTTTTTATAGGTTTTTAATATTTTTTAGGTTCTTTTTTACTAGTTTTAGTATTTTAATCCATTTTAGGGTTTTTTGTAAAATTAGTCTTTTCTTGGTTTTTAGGGGTTTTATGTTTTTTATGGTTTTTTTGGTTTCTAAGGGGTTTTCGATTTTTTAAGGATTTTAAGGATTTTTTGGATCTTAATGGTTTTTAAGGGTTTTAATTTTTTTGGTCATTAGGGTGTCTTAGGGATTTCATGGATTATATTTTTTTTTTACATTTTTGGGATTTTTTAGGATTTTAATGGATTTTAGGGTTTTCAAGGGTTTTGAGTGTTTTATGGATTTTTAGGTTTTTTGTGGTTTCCTAGTTTTTGAGTGGTTTCTTGAACTTTTTTATTTTTTTTTTTATTTTAATGATTTTTGGGATTTAATGGTTTTTAGATAATTTAGTGGTATTTGGGGTTTTTATGGTTTTAGGGTTTTTAAGAATTTTAGGGTTTTATGCTTTTTAGGGGATTTTAGTGTGGTTTAGAGTTTTAGGGTTTTAGAATTTTTTATGTTTTTAAGGGTTTTATAGTTATTAGGTTTTTATATTTTTTTTGGTGTTTTTAGTGATTTTTGGTGTTTTTATTTTTATTGGGATTTTTAGGGTCTTTTAATTTTTTTTTGTTTTTAGGGTTTTTAGGGAATTTTATGGTTTTGGGGGGTTTTAGGGGGTTTATGTGCTTTTAGGTTTTTAATGTTTTCATAGGGGTTTTCAGGGTTTTTGGGTTTTTTATGTTTTTAGTGATTTTTAGGGATTTTTTATTATTTATTCTCTTAGGGGTTTTAGGGATTTTGAGGGTTTTACGGTTTTTAGGGATGTTATGGTTTATATGGTTTTCATGTTTTTCAAGTTATTTAGCATTTTGATGGGTTTTTTTAGGTTTTTGACATTTTTGGGGGCCTAAATAATTTTTTTCATGTTTTTAGTGGTTTTTAGGGGTTTTATGTTATTTAGTGTTTTATGGTCTTTCGGATTTTTATGGTTTTTAAGGATTTTAGGGTTTTTATGGTTTTATGGTCTATATAATAATAATTTCTTTTTAGTTATTTTTTGGTTTTAAGTCTCTTTTAGATTTTATGAGTTGTAAGTGTTTTTAAGTTTTTAATTTTTTATTCCGGTTTTTTAGGGTTTCTGCATGTTTTATAATGTTTTAGGTTTTTTGGATTTTTTATGGCTCATATATTTTTGTGGTTTATATGGATTTTAAGGGTTTTTGTATGTTTTTTGGGGTTTTTATAGATTTTAGGGTTTTATCATTTTTAGGATTCTTAAGGGATCTAAGTGATTTTAGGTTTATAAGGTTTTCTTTGGGATTTTATGTTTTTAGTGGTTTTTAGGGATCTTTATAATTTCTAGTCTTTTTATAGATTTTGAATGTTTTTATGAATTTTTAGGGTTTTATTTGTTTTTTTCTTTTTAGGGGGTTTTATTGTTTTTTAGTGTTTTTATGTTTTTTAGAGTTTTTAACGTATTTATGATTTTCGCAGGTTTTTAGCTGGTTTATAGTTTTTAATGTCTCTTATGATTTTTTAGTATTTTTTGTTTTTTTTATGTTTTTTTGTATTTAAAGTATTTTTAGGGTTTTTAATATTTTCTTAGGGGTTTTCATGTTTTTTTTGGGATTTTTATATTTGTAGGGATTTTCAGATATTTTTTAGGAATTTTACAACTTTATAGGAATTTATGTTATTTGGATGGTTTTTAGGAAATTTTAGGAGTTATGGTTTTTATTATTTTTAGGTTTTTAGGGGTTCAAATAATTTTTAGGTTTTTAAGGTTTATGAGGGGTTTTTGAGTTTTTATGATTTTTTTATGATTCTAATGATTTTGTGGGTTTTTATGATTTTATGCCTTTTATTATTATTATTTTTAATATTTTAAGTGGGTTTTTAGTTTTTTATGGTTTAAATGTCTATTTTATAGTTTTTTAATTTTTTTAGGAATTTGATTTGTTTTTAAATATTTTAGTGGTTCTTAGGGGTTTTAGTGTATTTAGGGGTTTTTAGGGTTTTAAGGGTTTTATAGTTTTGGGGGTTTTGTGTTCTGGGGATTTGTAGGGTTTTTAGTGTTTTAGGTTTTATTGGGTTTTCAAGTGTTCTTAGGTTTTAATGATTTTCTAGGGTGATTCAGGGCTTCTTGTTTTTTAGGATTTTAGTGATTTTTAGGGTTTTAGTGTTTTAGTGTTTTTTGGTTTTCTAGGGGTATTAAGTGTTTTTTGGGTTATAATATTTTCTTAGGGGTTTTTATAGGTTTTAGGGTTTTCTATTTTTAGGTATTTTTATAATTTTAATGGGTTTTAGAAGTTTTAGGGGTTTCATGGGGTTTTTTGGTTTTTTGGGTTAATGGGGGTTTTAGTTTGTAAGGATTTTAGAATTTTTAAAAAAATTAGCGATTAAAAGTGTGTTTATTGTTTTTAGCGTTATTATAGGTATTTCATGGTTTCTTAGGGATTCTTAAGGTTTTTATTTGTTTTTATGGGTTTTTATGATTTTTAGGGTTTTAGGGTATTTTAAAGGTTTTGGGGGTTTTAGAGTTTTTTGGTTTTTAGTAGTTTTAGGTGTTTTTAGGTTTCTATGTTTTGTAGGGGTTTCAGGGTTTTTGTTTGTTTTTTATGATTTTATAAATTTTTAGTGTTTTAAGGTTTTTTTGATTTCCAGAATTTTAAGGTATTTTGATGGTATTTAGGAATGTTTAGGGCTATTATGGATTTTAGGGGTTTTTGATTTTTTAGGTTTTCAATTTTTACCAAGGGGTTTTCAATGGTTTTATGGTTTTTTATGTTTTTTTAGATTTATATGGATATTTATGGATATTTATGGGTATTAGGATTTGAGGGTTTTTGAGGGTTTTTCGGGTTTTTGTGGATTTTATGGTTTTGGGGGGATTTATGTGTTTTTTAGGTTTTCTATGAATTTTTATAGTTTTTTTAAAAAAATTGGGTTTTAATGGAATTTAGTGCATTCAATGAATTTTTAGGGTTTTTATGTGTTTTACATTTTTTAATGGGTTTCAGGGGGTTTTATGGTTTTTAGAATTTTTTATGTTTTTATGAGTTTTATGTTTTCTATGTTTTTAATGTTTTCAAAGGTGATTTCAAGTTTTTTAGTGTTCTTCACCTTTTGGGGATTTTAATGTTTTTATTAAAATTATTATGGTTGTAGGAGGTTTAAGGATTTTGAGGTTTTTTATGGTTTTTAGGTTTCTATTTTTTATTTTTAGGGATTCAAGGGTTTAAATTATTTTTATTTTTTACGTTTTTCACAGAGTTCTTGAGAGGTTTTATGGGTTTTTACATTGTTAGGAATTTTTACGGATTTTGTAGGATTTTTAAGGGTTTTTTGTGTTTTATGGATTTTGAGGTGTTTTAGCGATTTATATGGGTTTTATAGTATTTGGGATATTTTTGAGTTTTTTAGACCTTTATAGTTTTTAGTGTTTTCTAACATTTTTTTTGAGTTGAAAAGGTTTTAATATTTTTTAGTGTTTTATCGGTTTTTAGGGTTTTTCTTGAGTTTTTAGGGCTATAGATTTTTTTATACATTTTAGGAATTTATAGAGTGATAGAGTTTTTACTGGGTTTTAGGGTTTTTATTGGATTTTATATTTTTAAGGAGATTAAGGGGTTCTAATGGTTTAAGGGATTTTTAGGGTATTTAATGTTTTGGTATGGTTTTCTGGGGTTATAAGAATTTTTAGGTTTTTAAGGATTTTAAATGTTTTTAGGTTTTTATGTTTTATATAAGGGGTTTTCTAGGTTTGTTGGATTTTTTTTATTTTTAGGGTTTTTTGGGATTTATTAGGATAGTTTTATTTCTTTTAGTTTTTAGAGATTTTTAGGGTTTTTTGGATTTTAAGGTTTTTAGTGTTTTTAGGTTTTAAGGGGTTTTATGTGTTTTTATTTTTTTAGGTTTTCTTACAGTTTTTAAGATTTTTAGTTGTTTTTAGGATTTTATGAAATTTTATGGAATTGTGTGGAATTTATGGTTTTTAGTGTTTTTTGGGATATTATGGGTTTTAAGGGTTCTTTCGGTTTTATGTTTTATTTTCAGTAAATTACAGTTTTAAGGTTTTTATAGGTTTTTAAGATTTTTAAGAGTTTAAATGGTTTTTATTTGTAGCTTTTTTATGGTATTTATGGATTTTTTGGATTTTATGGACTTTAAGGGGGTTTACAGGTTTTTAGGGGTTTTTATTGTTTCTTTTATTTTAGGGTTTTCCAGGATTTTTAGATTTTCATCATTTATAGTTTTTAGTGGATTTAACCATTTTTAGGTTTTTGTGGTTCTCTTAGGATTTTTTTGGGGTTTTAGGTTTTTTTTAATTTTAAGGGATTTCTAGTGATTTTTTAGGTTTTTAAATTATTTTAGGGTTTTAGTGATTTTTATGGGGTTTAGAATTTTAAGGGTTTTAGGTTTCTTAGGGTTTTTTAATTTTTTATGTTTTATTAGTGGATTTAAGTGTTTTTTAGATTTTATGATTTTGTTGAAGTTTTTAGCTTTTTTGGGTTTTTATATTCTTATTTATTTGTAGGTATCTTTATGATTGTTATAGTTTTATAGGGTTTTTATTCATTTTAAGGGTTTTAATGGTTTCTTAGGGTTTATAATGTTTTTATGTGTTTTATAGTTTTTAGTGTTTTTTATTGTTTCTAGGAATTTAAAAGGCTTTTAACAGATCTATTGTTTTTAGGGTTCTTATGGGTTGGAAGGGTGTTTTGGGTTTTTTATAGTTTTTAGGGAGTTTGGGTTTTTCTGGTCTTTTAGGGTGTTTTGGGTTTTTATCATTTTTCATTTTTTAGGGGTTTTAAGTGTTTTTAGGTTTTTATGGTTTTCTCATGGATTTTTTTTATGTTTTTAAGGATTTTTATAGATTTTTAGGATTTTTTTTTGTTTTTAGGATTTTATTTTTATTTTTAGGGTTTTCATGTTTTTAGGCATGTTTTGGTTTTCAGTGTTTTTTGTTTTTACATTCTTTAGGGTTTGATGTACTTTTAGTTTTTTATGTTTATCTTATAGTTTTTCAGAATTAATAGATTGTTTTTATATTTTTAGGTAATTGTTTATATTGTTAGCAATTTTTAAGATTTTTAAGGATTTTTAGGTTTTTGGTGGGTTTTAGTGTTTTTATGGTTTTAATGGTTTTTTTGGTTTGCAGGGATTTTTAGTTTTTTAGGGGTTTTAATGTTTTTACATGTTATTATATTTTTTTTGGGTCTTAAAGGTTTTTTTAGAGTTTCTAGTTGGCATTAATGTTTTTTGGGGGTTTTATAGTTTTTTTTATGATTTTAGGGGTTTTAGTGTTTTAGGGTTTTTAAGTTTTTATGGTTTTTAAGTGTTTTTAGGTTTTTATGATTTTCTTATGGGATCTTAGGGGTTTTAGGGTTTTTTTATCATTTTAGGGATTTTTTGGCCTTTTATGATATTTATGGTTTATATGGTTTTAGGGATGTCGATGTGTTTTAGGGTGTTTATGGTTTTTTCTGGTTTTTTCAATTTTTATCCTTCCTTTATTATTGGTATTTTAATTTTTTTATAGTTTTTAAATATTTTTATGGGTTTAAAGGGTTTTTATAGTTTTTAGTGTGTTTTTAGGGGTTTTTAGGTTTTTAGGTTTTTAGGTAATTTTAATGGTTTCAATGTATTTTTATGGTTTTCAGGGGTTTTAGGGGTTTAGATCATTTTATTGTTTCTAGTGGTTTAAGATTGTATATGGGTTGTAATGTTTTTTAGATTTTTTATGGTTTCTGTTAAGTGTTAGGGATTTTTAAGTTTTTTAGGAATTTTTGAGGTTTTTAGGATTTTATGGATTTTTGGTGTATTTAGAGTTTTTAGAATTTTTAGGATTTTAATATTTTTATGTTTTTATTGGGTTTTAGATTTTCCCAGGGGTTTCTTATGATTTTTATAGGTTTTAACGTTTTTGAGTTGTTATAAATTTTTATATATTTTTAAGAATTTATTGGTTTTTAGAGTCTTGGGAATTTTGAGGGGTGTAGTTTTTTTTTCATTTTTATTCTTATGAGGGGTTTGATATATTTACAGTTTTTATGGTTTTCTTTCAGTTTTTAGTTTTTTATGGTTTTTAATGTTTTTAATGAATTTTAGTGATTTTTTAGGATTTTTATTGTTTTTTGATAATTTTGAGGGATTTTTGGTTTTTTGGTTTTTTTTATTTTTTGGGTTTTTCTTATTTTGATGGTTTTATAATTTTTTAGGTTTTTAGGGATTTTATGTTGATTATTTTATTTTATGGGTTTCTTTTGGTTTATCAGGTTTTTTGGGGTTTTTAAATTTTTGGGGTTATATATAGATTTTTATGATTTTTTGTTGGTATTTTATTGATTTTGATGGTTTTTAGGGGTTTAGGGGTTTTTTGGTTTTTTGGGTTTTAGGGTTTTTCTTGAGTTTTTAGGGTTTTATGTTTTTTAGACTTGTTTAATGTTTTTTGTGGTTTAAGGGTTTTAGAGTGTTTTGTGGTTATACTAGATTCATGGTTTTATAGGGTCTTACAATTTTTAGGGGTAAATGATTTTTAGAGAATTTAGGGGTTTTGTGCGTTTTATGTTTTTAGGGGTTTTAAGTTTTTTTAGGATTTAATGGTTTTATTAGGGGTATTTAGAGTTTTTTTCATTTTTTTATTCTTTTTGGTATTTTTAGGGATTTTTTAGGATTTAGATGTTTTTAGGTTTTTAGGATTTTGATGTTTTTAGTGTTTTAAGGGGTTTTATGATTTTTTGGGGTTCGTAGTTTTTTTGAGTTATTTAGGGGTTTTAGGCATTCTATAGTTTTAATGTTACTGGGGGTTAATGGTTTTTTAGAGTTTTTATTTTATTTATGGGTTTTAGGGGCTTTTAAGGTTTTAATAGTTTTTTTTGTTTTTATGGGATTTGGGGGTTTTATGGTATTTTATGGTTATTATGGTCTTTAAAATTTTGGGTTTTTTAGTTTTTTTTGTGTGCTTTTAGTATTTTAAGGTTTCCTTAGCTTATTCCGGGTTTTTAGTGTTCTTTACATTTTTATAGATATTTTTTATTTTCTTAGATTTTTTTTTCGGTTTTTAGGGATTTTGAGAGTCTTTAGGGTTTTGGGATTTTAGAGTTTTTATGGTTTTTATCATTTTCATGTATTTTATTATTTTGAGAGGTTTATTTGGGGGGTTTCTTAGAGGCTTTATCTGGTTTTATGGTTTTTTACATTTTTATGGATTTTTAGGTATTTTTAGGATTTTTATTAATTTTTAAGGTTTTTAAGGCTTTTGAGGGTTTTTAGGTATTTTATGTTCTTTCTTATTTGTAGGTTTTTTTTGAGTTTTTAGGAGTATTTTGGTTTTTTAGTGTTTTTTTAACATTTTTAGGGTTTTGGGGGTGTTATGAATTTTAGGGTTTTTAAAGGTCTTAAGGGTTTTTAGGGTTTTTAGGGTTTATAGGGTTTTAAACATTTTTAATATTTTATGTGGTTTAAGTGTTTTTAGGTTTTAAATGATTTCTTAGTGGTTTTCTTTATTTTTTAGGGTTTCTTTTTTTTAATGTTTTTATCGATTTTTAGGTTTTTTTGGTTTTTATGATATTTTAGTGTTTTTAGGGGGTTTTATTTTTAGGGGTTTCATAGTTTTTTTTGGTTTTTTGGGTTTTACCGTAAACTTTTTATGTGTCTTATGTTTTATAAAGTTTTGATAAATTTTTAGGGGTTTAAATTGTTTTTAGAGTTTTTAGTAGATTAATGATTTTTATGGGATTTAGTGTTTTTAATTTTTTTATGGGATTTTTTGTATTTTAGGGATTTTTCATCTTTTAAGGATCTTTAGGGTTTTTATATTTTTTTAGTTTTTGGGGTTTTATTTGTTTTTAGGTTTTTATGATTGTCAAAGGGGTTTTCGTGGCTTTTCCAGTTTTGAACGTTTTAGGGATTTTATAGGATTTTTTGGTTTCTTAATCTTTTACGGATTTAAGGTTTTTCTGGTTTTAGGGTATTTAGGTTTTTTTTTAGTTTTTTAGGTTTTCAAGGATTTTAATTGTCTTTTAATTTTTAAGGTTTTCAAAGGTATTTCCATGTTTTTGAATATTTTTTTCAAGTATTTTTAGGGATTGTTTAGGATTTTAATGGGGTTATAGGATTTATAGAGATTTTGAGGGTTTTTAGGGTATTTTAGGTTTTTTGGGTTTTTAGGGGTTTTAACATTTGTATAGTTTTTAGAGGTTTTAAGGTTTTCTGATAATTTTTATGTATTTTGAGGGTTTTTTATGTTTTTAGGGATTTTTGGGGATTTTAGTATTTTTAAGGTTTTTAGGATTTTTATAGGTTTTGAGCATTTTAGGGGTTTTTGGTTTTCATGGTTTCTATTGTTTTTTTTATTTTAGTGTTTTTTTGAGTTTCTTAGTTTTTAATTTTTTATATTTTGAAATATTTCAGGGGTTTAAAGGTTATTTAGAGTTTTTATTGGGTTTTTAGGGTTTTACTTTTAGGTAATTATCATTTTAAGGGTTTTTTTTGTTATATTATTTTTCAGGTTTTAAGGTTTCTATTGATTTTTTTTGTGTTTTTATCATTTGAAGGATTTTTTCGTGTTTTAAGTTAATCTAGTTAGTTAATTTTTTCTTAGGTGTATGTATTGTTTTTAGTTTTTTTATGTTTAAATAGTTTTTTATTTTATTTTTATTTTAATGGGATTTTAGGATTTTAAGGATTTTTAGAGATTTTAGCTTTTAGGGTTTTTGGATTTTTCGGGTTTTAGTGGTTTATTTAGTTTTTTGGGGTTTTAAGGAATTTTAGAGTTTTTTATTTTTTATGGTGATTAATTGTTTTTTTAGTCTTTAGGTTCTTATTTTCTTAGGTTTTTTAAGGTATTTAGGGTTGGGGGGTAGGGGTTTTAGGGTTTTAGGGGTTTGGGGGTTTTTAGCATTTTTAGTTATTTAGGGTTTTTAGTGTTTTTATGTTTCAAAAAATTTTCTTAAATTTTTTTGGAGTTTTTTGTACTTTTTTTGTTTTTAGGTATTTTATGGGATTTCTAAGAATTTTTCTTTGTTTTTAAGATTTTTAGGGTTTTAGGGGTTTTAGTGTCATTATGGGTTTTGGGTTTTTTCAATTATTTTATATTATTTTAGGGTTTGTAGAGTTTTTAGATTTTTTAAAAAGTTTTAGTGGTTTAAAGGTTTGTAGAGTTTTTAGTGTTTTTTTGTTGTTATTGGTATTATGGTTTTTTACATTTTTTGAGTGTTTTATTGATTTTAGGGGTTTACAGATATTAGGGTTTTTTGGGGGGTTTTAAGGTTTTTAGCATTTTTTATATTTTTAGGGGGTTTAAGTGTTTATATGATTATAAGTTATTCTTATGAAATTTAATTTTTATTGTGGTTTCTAAATTAGTTAGGGATTTTGTGGTATTTTGGGTTTTAAGGATTTTAGGGATATTGAAGGGTTTTTGGATTTTTTGGGTTTTTTGAGTTTTTTTGGTTTTTAATAGTTTTTAGGTTTCTAAGGGATTAATATAATTTCATGTTTTTATAGTTATATTAGTGTTTTTTTGTGTGTTAGTGTTATTAATGTTTTAGGGGGTTTTAATGCCTTTTTATGATTTTTTAGGGTTTTTATGTTTTTAGGTATTTTGTGGGTTGATATGTTTTTTAGGGGTTTTACTTATTTATTGTTTTTAGAGGATCTATGTTTTTTTAGGTTTTTATGGTTTTCTTATAGGTTTTTGGTATTTTATCATTATTTATTTTTTAGGTGTTATTAGATCTTTTAGTATTTTTAATGGGTTTATTGGTATTTATATATTTTAAGTGTTTTATGATTTTAAATGTTTGAGGATTTTGATAGGTTTTTCGGATTTTATTAGTTTATTAAGTTTTTTTAGGTTGTTTAGAGCTTTTTATGGTAGTAGGGATATTATTAATTTTTAGGACTTTAAGTTTTTTATGATTTATGGATTTTGAGGGTTTTATGGGGTGATTAGGATTTTTAGAGTTTTTAGGGTTTTAAAAAAAATTTAAGTGTTTAGGGGGTTAATGTGTTATTATGTTTTTATGGTTTTCTTAGGGTTTTCTAAGATATTAGGGTTTCTATATTTTTAGCTAATTTTATGTATTTTTTATGATTTTTATTGGTATTTAGGGTTTTTTTGGATTTTGGTGTTTTTATGGTTTCTTAGGGGTTTTAGTATTTTGTTATGGTTTTTATCAATTTTAGTGTTTCTGGGTTTTTTTATTATTTGGAATGTTTTTTGTGTTTTAGGGGGTTTTGGATTTTCTAGTTTTAAAGATTGTCTACTTTTTACATTGTTCATATTTTAAAGGGGATCTTGAGTTTTTAGAAGTTTTTATTGTTTTTATGGGTTTTTGTTTTTTCATGTTTTTTGGGGTTTTAGGGTTTTTAGTGTTTTGGTGGGGTTTTTAGTATTTTTATTATTCTTGGGGTTTTTTAGTGATTTTAGGGTTTTAATGTTTTCTTAGGGTTTTTTAGAGTTTTTAAGATTTTAACATTTTTTTTATTTTTAGGACTTTTTAACGATTTTTATGGATTTAATGTTTTTATGGATTTGGAGGGTTTGGGGGTTTAGGGTTTTTTGGATTTAGTGTTTTTATGGATTTTGTTTATCTTTAGAGATTTTTTAATTTTTTAGGGGTTAATTTTTTTTAGATTTTTTAAATATTTTTTGGGGATTAAAGAGTTTTTAGAGTTATTAGTGGGTTTTGGGGTTTTTTATTTTTTAGGAGTATTTATGTTTTTATGGGGTTTTTCTGGTTTTAGTGTGTTTTTTGGGTTTTATGGTATTTAGGGTTTTTTTGGTTTTTAGTGGTTTTTTTTATTTTTAAGGGTTTTAATTATTTTTTGTTTTTGAATGATTTCTTAGTGTTTTTTCTGGTGTTTGTTTTTAGGGTTTTAAGGTTTTTTATTGTTAAGGTTCTTTTTGAGTTTTTAGGGATGTTAAGGTTTTTTTAAAAAAAATTAACGTTTTTAGGAGTTAAAAGGTTTTTTAAAGCTTGTTCTATTTTTTATGGTTTTCATGGATTGTCGGGTTTTTTTGTTTTTTCACATTTTTCTGGATTTTTAGGTTTTTTTGGTTTTAGGAGTTTTAATTGTTTTTTATGGTTTTATTAGGTTTTTCAAGTTTTTATGGTTTTTAGGAGATTAGGGATTTATAGGTATATTTTAGTATTTTTATGGTTTTTAGGGTTTCAGGGATTTAAATAATTTTAAGGGTTTTTAGGTTTTCTAAGGTTTAATGGTTTTTATAATTATTTAGGGTTTTAGGGGTTTTATGAATTTTTAGGTTTCCAAAGATTCATTAAGGATTTTTAGGGTTTTTGTATTATATTTATGTATTTAGATATTTTTGTGTCTTTTTTATGATATTTATAGGGTTTTCGTGTTTTTATGGATTATTAGGGGTTTTAGGGGTTTTTTTTTGGGTATTTTGGTTTTTTGGGGTTTTATGGGTTTTTTTGAGTTTTTTAGTGTTTTAATGTTTTATTAGAGTTTTTTCGGTTTTAAGGGTTTTTAGAGTTTGAGTGGTTTTATATTGTTTTCATAGGTTTTTAGGTTTTGTAAATATTTCTCGTGGTTTTATTTTTTTAGGAGATTAAAGGTTTTAGGGTTTTGGGTTTTTTGGGTTTTTATCATTTTTTATGTTTTTAGGATTTTTTTTAAGAATTTAATGTTTTCTTACTATTTTTAAGGTTTTTTTGTATTTCTTTTATTTTCATGGATTTTTTAAGTTTTTTTAGGATTTTTATGGATTTTAGTATTTTTTATGGATTATTATGATTTCTGGGGATTTTAGTGTTTTATTTTATAGGGGTTTTAGGTTTTTAGGGTTTTGATCATTTTTAGGGTTTTTATGGTTTTTTAAAGTTTTTAAGCATTTTTAAAGATTAAAGGGTTATTAGAAATTTCAATGGTTTTTAGGGTTTTATGGGGTTTTGGGGTTTTGTAATGTTTTTAGGGGATTTTTTGTTTTAAAGGGGTTTATAAGGTTTTAGGGACTTTTATGTTTTTTAGGTTTTCTAATGTTTTTTAGTTTTTTTGGGGTTTTAGTGTTTTTAGGTTTTATGGGTTTCTTAAGGGGTTTTATGGGTTTTTAGGTTTTTCGAGATTTTTATGTTTTTTAGAATTTTTATAGTTTTGATTATTTTTGGGATTTCGAGGGTTTTTATTGTTTTAGGGGTTTATTTTTTTAGAATTTTTACCATTTTTGAGTTTTTTGGGGTTTTAAGTGTTTTAGGTTTTAAGGATTTCTTACTGGTTTTTATGTTTTTAGGGTTTTTTATGTGTATATATATATATATTAAGATTTTTCTATAATTTTTTAGGATTTTTATGGAATTTTTTGGGGGTTTTGGTGTTTTTAGTGTTTTCTTGCGTTTTTAGGGTCTTTATTGAGTTTTTTTTGTGTTTTCATGGTTTTATAGTTTTTATAGTTTTTTAGTGGTTCAAATAGTTTTTCTAATTTTTAGTGGTTTATGGTTTTTATAGGTTTTTATCATTTTTATGGTTTTAAATGATTTTTTGTGTTTTTTAGGTTTTCATGAGTTTTAGTGTTTTTTGGTATATATAGTTTTCTTATATTTTTTAGGGTTTTATGTTTTTCATGTTTTTAGCAAATTTTTTCATGTTTGTTACGTTTTTTATATTTTTTGGTGTATTTAGAGTTTTTAGAATTTTTAGTATTTTAATATTTTTATGTTTTTCTTGGGTTTTAGATTTTCGCAGGGGTTTCTTATGATTTTTATAGGTTTTAATGTTTTTGAGTTATTATAAATTTTTATACATTTTTAAGAATTTATTGGTTTTTAGAGTCTTGGGAATTTTGAGGGGTGTAGTTTTTTTTCATTTTTATTCTTTTGAGGGGTTTGATATATTTACAGTTTTTATGGTTTTCGTTCAATTTTTCGTTTTTTATGGGTTTTAATGTTTTTAATGAATTTTAGTGATTTTTTAGGATTTTTATTGTTTTTTTAAAATTTTGACGGATTTTTGGTTTTTTAGGGTTTTTTTATTTTTTGGGCTTTTTATTATTTTTATAGTTTTATAATTTTATAGGTTTTTAGGGATTTTATGTTGATTATTTTATTTTATGGGTTTCTTTGGGTTTATCAGGTTTTTTGGGGTTTTTAAATTTTTGGGGTTATATATAGATTTTTATGATTTTTTGTTGGTATTTAATTGATTTTGATGGTTTTTAGGGTTTTAGGGTTTTTTTTGGTTTTTTTGGGTTTTAGGGTTTTTCTTGAGTTTTTAGGGTTTTATGTTTTTTAGGCTTATTTAATGTTTTTAGGGGTTTAATGGTTTTTAGAGTGTTTTGTGGTTTTAATGGATTCATGGTTTTATAGGGTCTTACAGTTTTTAGGGGTTAATGATTTTTAAAGAATTTAAGGGTTTTTGTGCGTTTTAAGTTTTTAGGGGTTTTATGTTTTTTTAGGATTTAATGGTTTTATTAGGGGTATTTAGAGTTTTTTGATTTTTTTTATTCTTTTTGGCATTTTTAGGGATTTTTTAGGATTTAGATGATTTTATGTTTTTTGGGATTTTGATGATTTTAGTGTTTTAAGCGGTTTTATGATTTTTTGGGGTTCGTAGTTTTTTTTTGAGTTATTTAGGGGTTTTTAGGAATTCTATAGTTTTAATGTTGTTGGGGGGGAGGTTAAAGGTTTTTTAGAGTTTTTAGTTTATTTTTGGGTTTTTAGGGTCTTTTAAGGTTTTAATAGTTTTTATGTTTTTATGGGATTTGGGGGTTTTATGGTCTTTTATGGTTATTATGGTGTTTAAAATTTTGGGTTTTTTATTTGTTTTATGTGCTTTTAGGATTTTAAGATTTTCTTAGGTTATTCAAAGTTTTTAGTGTTCTTTATAATTTTATGGATATTTTTGATTTTCTTGGATTTTTTTTGGGTTTTTAGGAATTTTTAGAGTCTTTAGAGTTTTTGGGATTTTAGAGTTTTTATGGTTTTTATCATTTTCATGTATTTTATTATATTGAGAGTTTTATTTGGGGGGTTTCTTAGAGGTTTTAACAGGTTTTATGGTTTTTTTACATTTTTATGGATTTCTAGGGATTTTTAGGATTTTTTATTAATTTTTAAGGTTTTTAAGGCTTTTGAGGGTTGTTAGGTATTTTATGATCTTTTTTATATGAAGGTTTTTTTTTGAGTTTTTAGGAGTATTTTGGTTTTTTAGTGTTTTTTAACATTTTTAGGGTTTTGGGGGTGTTATGAATTTTAGGGTTTTTAAAGGTCTTAAGGTGTTTTATGGTTTTAGGGTTTATAGGGTTTTAAACATTTCTAATATTTTATTGGTTTTAAGTGTTTTTAGGTTTTAAATGATTTCTTAGGGGTTTTATTTATTTTTTAGGGTTTTTTTTTAATTTTTTTTATCAATTTTTAGGTTTTTTTGGTTGTTACGAAATTTTAGTGTTTTTAGGGGGTTTTATTTTTAAGGGTTTTATAGTTTTTTTTTTGGTTTTTTTAGTTTTATTTAAACGTTTTATGTGTCTTATGTTTTATAAAGTTTTGATACATTTTTAGGGTTTTAAAGTGTTTTTAGATTTTTTAGTGGATTTATGATTTTTATGGGATTTAGTGTTTTTAATTTTTTTTATGGGATTTTTTGTATTTTAGGGATTTTTCATCTTTTAAGGATCTTTAGGGTTTTTATATTTTTTTGGTTTTGGGGTTTTATTTGTTTTTAGGTTTTTCTGATTATCAAAGGGGTTTTCGTGGCTTTTGCAGTTTTGAACGTTTTAGAGATTTTATAGGCTTTTTTGGTTTCTTAATCTTTTACGGGTTTAAGGTTTTTCTGGTTTTTGGGTATTTAGGGTTTTTTTAGTTTTCTAGGTTTTCAAGGATTTTAATTATCTTTTAGTTTTTAAGGTTTTCAAAGGTATTTTCATGTTTTTGAATATTTTTTTCAAGGATTTTTAGTAATTTTTTAGGATTTTAATGGGGTTTTAGGATTTGCAGAGATTTTGAGGGTTTTTAGGGTATTTTAGGTTTTTTGGGTTTTTAGGGGTTTTAACATTTGTATATTTTTTAGAGGTTTTAAGGTTTTTTGATAATTTTTATGTATTTTGAGGGGTTTTTATGTTTTTAGGGATTTTTGGGGATTTTAGTATTTTTAAGGTTTTTATGATTTTTATAGATTTTGAGGATTTTAGGGGTTTTTTTGGTTTTCATGGTTTCTATTGTTTTTTTATTTTAATGTTTTTTTTAGTTTCTTAGTCTTTAATTTTTTATATTTTGAAATATTTCAGGGGTTTAAAGGTTATTTAGAGTTTTTATTGGTTTTTTAGGGTTTTACTTTTAGGTAATTATCATTTTAAGGGTTTTTTTGGTTATATTATTTTTCAGGTTTTAAGGTTTCTATTGATTTTTTTGTGTTTTTATCATTTGAAGGATTTTTTGGTGTTTTAAGTTTACCTAGTTAGTTAATTTTTTCTTAGGGGTTTGTATTTTTTTTAGTTTTTTTATGTTTAAATTGTTTCTTTATTTTATTTTTCTTTTAATGGGATTTTAGGATTTTAAGTATTTTTAGAGATTTTAGCTTTTTGGGTTTTTGCGTTTTTGGATTTTTCGGGTTTTAGTGGTTTATTTAGTTTTTTGGGGTTTTAAGGAATTTTAGATTTTTTTATGTTTTATGGTGATTAATTGTTTTTTTAGTCTTTAGGTTTTTATTTTCGTAGGGTTTTTAAGGTTTTTAGGGTTGGGGTTAGGGGTTTTAGGGTTTTAGGGGTTTTGGGTTTTTTAACATTTTTAGTTATTTAGGGTTTTTAGTGTTTTTATGTTTCAAATAATTTTCTTATATTTTTTTGGAGTTTTTTGTACTTTTTTTGTTTTTAGGTATTTTAAGGGATTTCTAATAATTTTTCTTTGTTTTTAATATTTTTAGGGTTTTAGGGGTTTTAGTGTTATTATGGTTTTTGGGTTTTTTCAATTATTTTTGATTATTTTAGGGTTTGTACAGTTTTTAGATTTTTTAAACAGTTTTAGCGGTTTAAAGGTTTTTAGAGTATTTAGTGTTTTTTTGTTGTTATGGGTATTATGGTTTTTTACATTTTTTGAGTGTTTTAATGATTTTAGGGGTTCACAGATATTAGGGTTTTTTGGGGGGATTTAAGGTTTTTAGCATTTTTTATATTTTTAGGGGTTTTAAGTGTTTATATTATTATAAGTTATTCTTAGGAAATTTCATTTTTATTGTGGTTTCTAAATTAGTTAGGGCTTTTGTGGTATTTTTGGGTTTTAATGATTTTAGTGATATTGAAGGGTTTTTGGATTTTTTTTGGGGTTTTCGAGTTTTTTTGGTTTTTAACAGTTTTTAGGTTTCTAAGGGATTAATATAATTTCATGTTTTTATAGTTATATTAGTGGTTTTTTTGTGTTAGTGTTATTAATGTTTTAGGGGGTTTTAATGCCTTTTTAGAATTTTTTAGGGTTTTTATGTTTTTTTAGGTATTTTGTGGGTTGATGTGTTTTTTAGGGGTTTTACTTATTTAGTGTTTTTAGAGGATCTATTTTTTTAGGTTTTTATGGTTTTCTTATATGTTTTTGGTATTTTATCATTATTTATTTTTTTTGTGTTATTAGATCTTTTAGTATTTTTAATGGGTTTATTGGTATTTATATATTTTAAGTGTTTTAGGATTTTAAATGTTTGAGGATTTTGACAGGTTTTTCGGATTTTATTAGTTTCTTAAGTCTTTTTAGGTTGTTTAGAGCTTTTTATGGTAGTAGGGATATTATTAATTTTTAGGGCATTAAGATTTTTATGATTTATGGATTTTGAGGGTTTTATGGGTGTTTAGGATTTTTAGAGTTTTTAGGGTTTTTAAAAATATTTAAGTGTTTAGGGGGTTAATGTGTTCTTATGTTTTTATGGTTTTCTTAGGGTTTTCTAAGATATTAGGGTTTCTACATTTTTAGCTAATTTTATTTATTTTTTATGATTTTTATTGCTATTTAGGGTTTTTTTGGATTTTGGGTTTTTATGGTTTCATAGGGTTTTTAGTATTTTGTTATGGTTTTTATCAAATTTAGTGTTTTTGGTTTTTTTTTATTTTGATTTTTTTTTGTGTTTTAGGGGTTTTTGGATTTTTTGGTTTTAAATATTTTCTACTTTTTTTACATTGTTCATATTTTAAAGGGGATCTTGAGTTTTCAGAAGTTTTTATCGTTTTTATGGGTTTTTGTTTTTTCATGTCTTTTGGGGTTTCAGGATTTTTAGTATTTTGGTGGGGTTTTTAGTATTTTTATTATTCTTGGGGGTTCTAAGTGATTTTAGGGTTTTAATGTTTTCTTAGGGTTTTTTAGAGTTTTTAAGATTTTTACATTTTTTTTATTTTTTAGGACTTTTTAACGATTTTTATGGATTTAATGTTTTTTTGGATTTGGAGGGTTTGGGGGTTTAGGGTTTTTTGGTTTTAGTGTTTTTATGGATTTTTTTTATATTTAGAGAGTTTTTAATTTTTTAGGGGTTAATTTTTTTTAGATTTTTTTAATATTTTTTGGGGATTAAATAGTTTTTAGAGTTATTAGTGGGTTTTGGGGTTATTTATTTTTTAGGAGTATTTATGTTTTTATATGGTTTTTCTGGTTTTAGTGTGTTTTTTGGGTTTTATGGTATTTAGGGTTTTTTTGGTTTTTAGTGGTTTTTTTATTTTTAAGGGTTTTAATTATTTTTTGGTTTTGAATGATTTCTTAGTGTTTTTTCTGGTGTTTGTTTTTTTAGGGTTTTAAGGTTTTTTATTGTTATAGTTATTTTTGAGTTTTTAGGGATTTTAAGGTTTTTATTAAAAAAATTAACGTTTTTAGGAGTTAAAAGGTTTTTTAGAGCCTTTTGTATTTTTTATGGTTTTTATGGATTGTCGGGTTTTTTTGTTTTCTCATATTTTTCGGGGTTTTTAGGAGTTTTAATTGTTTTTATGGTTTTATTAGGTTTTTCAGGTTTTTATGGTTTTTAGGAGATTAGGGATTTATAGGAATATTTTAGTATTTTTATGGTTTTTAGGGTTTTAGGGATTTCAATAATTTTAAGGATTTATAGGTTTTCTAAGGTTTAATGGTTTTTATAATTATTTAGGGCTTTAGGGGTTTTATGATTTTTTAGGTTTCCAAAGACTCATTAAGGATTTTTAGGGTTTTTGAATTATTTTTATGTATTTAGATATTTTTGTGTCTTTTTCATGATTTTTATAGGGTTTTCGTGTTTTTATGGATTATTAGGGGTTTTAGGGGTTTTTTTTGGGTATTTTGGTTTTTTGGGGTTTTATGGGTTTTTTTGAGTTTTTTAGTGTTTTAATGTTTTATTAGAGTTTTTTAGGTTTTAAGGGTTTTTAGAGTTTGAGTGGTTTTTTAATGTTTTCATAGGTTTTTAGGTTTTGTAAATATTTCTTGTGGTTTTATGTTTTTTAGGAGATTTAAGGTTTTAGGGTTTTGGGTATTTTTTCGGTTTTTATCATTTTTTATGTTTTTTGGATTTTTTTAAGAATTTAATGTTTTCTTACTGTTTTTAAGGTTTTTTTTTGTATTTATTATATTTTCATGGATTTGTTTAGGATTTATTAGGATATTTATGGATTTTAGTGTTTTTTATGGATTATTATGATTTCTGGGGATTTTAGTGTTTTATTTTTTTTTGGGGTTTTTAGGTTTTTAGGGTTTTGATCATTTTTAGGGTTTTTAAGGTTTTTTTAATGTTTTTATGAATTTTTAAAGATTGAAGGGTTTTTAAAAATTTCAATGGTTTTTAGGGTTTTATGGGGTTTTGGGGTTTTGTAATGTTTTTAGGGGATTTTTTGTTTTAAAGGGGTTTATAAGCTTTTAGGGACTTTTAGGTTTTTTAGGTTTTTTACTATTTTTTGGTTTTTTTTTGGGTTTTAGTGTTTATAGGTTTTATGGGTTTCTTAAGGGGTTTTATGGGTTTTTATGTTTTTCGAGATTTTTATGTTTTTTAGAATATTTATAGTTTTGATTATTTTTGGGATTTTGAGGGTTTTTATTGTTTTAGGGGTTTATTTTTTTTAGAATTTTTACCATTTTTGAGTTTTTAGGGGTTTTAAGTGTTTTAGGTTTTAAGGATTTCTTACTGGTTTTCATGTTTTTAGGGTTTTTTATGTGTGTATATATATATATATATTTGGATTTTTCTGTATTTTTTTTGATTTTTATGGAATTTTTGGGGGTTTTGGTATTTTTAGTGTTTTTTTTGCGTTTTTGGGGTCTTTATTGAGTTTTCTTGGGTTTTCATGGTTTTATAGTTTTTAATGTTTTTTAGTGGTTTAAATTGTTTTTCGAATTTTTAGTGGTTTTTATGGTTTTTGTAGGTTTTTATCATTTTTATGGTTTTAAATGATTTTTTGTGTTTTTTAGGTTTTCATGAGTCTTAGTGTTTTATGGTATATATAGTTTTCTTATATTTTTTAGGGTTTTATGTTTTTCATGTTTTTAGCAATTTTTTTCATGTTTGTTAGGTTTTTTATATTTTTTAGGGTCTTTATAGATTTTGACTTTTTTGTTATTTTTTAGGTTTTCTCGATTTTTTTGGGTTTTGGGGTTTTTCTAATTTTCACCTTTTTAATGTTTTTATGGTTTTCAACATTTTTAGTGGTGTAAAGGGTTTTTAGTGTTTTAAGTGGGGTTTTTGGGAGATTTTTTTTGGTTTTTATAGGTTTTAGGGTATTTATGGGTTTTTAGGGTTTCTAATGTTTTTTTGGGTTTTTGTGTTCTTAGGTTTTGTAGGAGTGTGTATTTTTTTTAGTTTTTTAGGTTTTATTAGGGGTTTTCTTGGTTTTGAGGGTTTTTAGGGATTTAATTTTTTTCATATTTTTAGAGATTTTTTAGTTTTTATGGTTTTTTGGGAAAGGAAGATGTGAGGGTCGGGCTATTCCCAGCCCCCCCCCCCCCCAATTTATTAGAAAGAAGAAAGGAGACACAACAGGCAAGGGAGGGGAGGGGTCAAATGAACCACACCCAAAAACCCCTTACAACCCACGACAAAAAAGAAAAACAAAGAAAGAAAAGGACTCAAAACCAGACATAACAGTGACATCATCACATCACATCCAGCAGCACCACATCCAATATTCCTAGCAACACTGCAACAGCAATACATCCAAACCAACCAGCCCCAGCAACCAACATCACCAAGTCCAGCATCACATCCAAACACAACCAGCAGCATCAAACCACAACACAAAAGCAACCGAACGCAGCAAACATCACCAATAGCATTCCCCATCCAACCAGCCACCAGCATCCAGCACAGGTCTACCTGCCTTCCCCACCATCATCATCAAAATCCGCACTAGGGGGGTCCCCCTCAGCACCATAACTAGAGGCCGCATCAGTGTCTACTGACTCCCACTCCGAAGAATCATACTGACTCATGAAGCTAGTGTCGTATTCCCTTAACTTCACCTGCTCTACATTCAGCTGCTTCTTAGCAGACCACCCCACCTTAGAAGAGGAATTCTTCGAAGCTTTGCTGGGGGCCCTCATAAATACCGTTCTCAGAAAGGAAGAGTATTCCTTCCTAGGCCTCCTCACTTTCATGGCTGTAGTGCCAATATCACCATGCATTCCCTAAATAGGGATAATAGTGTCCTCCTGGTTGAGAAAACATGAGGTAGGAACCACTCCCTGGACAGCCCCCCTGCAAAATTTTCCTTCCCACCAATAGAGGCCTTGTCCTTTAAAAGGTGTCCCATGTTGAATTTCATCCTAGAACCATCATCAGAGCCACTCTCCCAAAGAATTGAACACCTAGATTCTATTCCCTCCTGCAAAAGAGAAGACTGCATAGGTACAATCATCACATTGGGGGGTCCTCCAAAGCCATGTATTTTTGAACCAAACGTTTTGGGTTCTCATCCCCACTGTCCTTAAACATCCCATCCTCAAACAAATCCACATCATATGCCACCGAATCATCCTCTACAATCGGAACTGGATCAAAGTGTTCTGAAGTGCTCATCAAGGACCTGGTGAGGACACCCCCATCACCCTCGGCCTGGGAAGCATTCACACCATTCTCGACCCCCAGACCAGTCCTCCCCTTACACTCCCGTTCACCAGTACTGTCAAGGCTCCAAAAAGTGCTCAAAATCATCCCATATTCACTATCATTCTAGTCCACATTCCCTCCCCCCTGTCCAGTAGCAAGCACATCCGTAGGCACCTCAGAAGGAGACTTTGCACTCCCAGCATCAGCCACCAGAGGATTCTGGGACACGCTCCCACCACCATGCCCAGCAGCAGCGGACTGCACCTCTTGCTTTTTTCTTAATGTTTTAGTGGTTTAATGGTTTTTAGAGTTTTTATGTTTTTTGGGTTGTTAGGGTTTTTATATTTTTATGGGTTTTTATTATTTTGAGGGTTTTATGGTGTTTTTTTGGGTTTTTAGCATTTTTCATGTTTTTAGGTGATTAAAGTGATAATATTTTTTACGGTTTCCTTATGGGTTTTCAGGATTGTTAGTTTTTTTACATTTAAAGGGATTTTTAGGACCATTTTGGATTTCTGATTTTTTGGGTTTTTAGTGATATTGAGGATTTTTAATGGTTTTTATAGTTTTTATTACTTTTACATGTTTCTAGGTTTTATAGTTTTTTTTGGTTTTTTATATTTTTATGGGTCTAAAGGGTTTTTAACGTTTTTAATAGGTTTTACATTTTTATGGGGGTTGTGGGGTGTGGGGTTTTTTTTGTTCTTTTTGGGTTTTCTAGGGTTTTTAGAGATTTTATGTTTTAAGAGGTCTTAATTTTTTTTAGTTTTTTAAGGATTTATCGTAGTTTTTCAATGTTTATATGTTTTTTTTCTTTTTAGAGATTTTGTGGGTTTTTTGGGTTTTTGGGTTTTATAGTTTTTTTGATTTGTTATGGTGTTTCTAGTTTTTAGGGTTTTTATGGATTTTTTAGTTTTATTAATGTTTTTAGTGGTTTAATGTGATTTTAATGTTTTTAGTTTTTTTTATTTTTTAGGGTTTTGAGTGAGTTTATGATTTTTTGAAGGTTTTAATGATTTTAGGGTTTTTTTGGTTTTTAGATATTCATAGATTTTTAAGGGTTTGAAGTGTTTTAGGCTTTCAAGTTTTTCTTATGGATTTTATGATTTTTATTCATTCACATTTTAAAGGAATTTTAGGGAATTATTGTATTCTTATGGTTTTTTTGGGTTTTTTGGAATTTTAGAGGATCTATTTGGGTTCTTGGTGTTTTTATGGATTTTTGGGGTTTTTGGATTTTTTTAAGATTTTAAGATTTTTTTTAACATTTATGGGTTTTATAGGGTTTTTAGAGTATTTAGTGGGTTTTAAAGGTTTTATGGGGTTTTACGGTTTGTAAGGTTATAGGGGTTTTACAGTTTTTAGGATGTTTTTACAGGTTTTAGAGTTTTTTAGGTTTTACAGTGGTTTTAAATTTTTTTATTTTTTTAATAGTTTATAATGGGTTTAAGGATTTTTAGGGTTTTTAATTTTTATGGATTTTTAGATATTTTTTTAAAAAAATTTGGATTTCCGGGGTATTGTCGATATTGAGGATTTTTAATGTTTTTAGCATTTTTGGGTTCTTATGATTTTTAGGGATTTAGGGTTTATTTTGACTTTTCCTTAGGTTTTGGGTTATATAGATTTTTTTAATGTTTTTGGGGCTTATAATGATTTTAGTGTCTTTAGTGTTTTAAGGGTTTATGTGTTTTAAAGGTTATTATAGGTTTTTTGTTTATTAGGGTTTTTAGGGGTTTTGAGGGTTTTTAGAATTTTTTATATTTTTAGGGTTTTAAGAGACTTTATGTTTTTAAGGTATTCTTATTGGTTTTTAGTGTTTTTATTATTTTTTAGGGATTTTTAGTGTTTTTTTTAAATTTTATAGTTATTAAGGGGTTTTAAGGATTTTTATAATTTTTGTGATGTTTATGATTTTAAAGATTTATCAGGTTTTTAAGGGTTTTTCTGAGTTTCTTAGTGTTTTATGGGTTTTTAGAGTTTTTTATAATTTTTATGGGTTTAAGTTATTTCTAGAGTTCTTAGTGGGTTTTTTAGGTTTTAATGGGGATTTTAATTATTTTTTTGGTTTTATGGTTTTTAAGGTATTTTAGAGTTTTTTTATCTATTTTAGAGAGTTTTAGGGTTTTTATTGATTTATGTGTTTTTAGGTTTTAAGGATTTCTTGGGGATTTTAAGTGTTTTTATTGTTTTTTACATTTTTCATGGATCTTAACAATTTTTATGGTTTCAGGGTTAATAGAAATTTGTATGGTTTTATGTTTTTCTATGGTTTTAGGGATTTTATGGGTTCTATCATTTTTTATGATTTTATTAGAATTAATTGTTTTTAGGGTTTTGAGGTTAGTTTTTGTTTTTTTTTTCGATTTTAGGGTTTTTTGTGTATTTTTTAATTTTAGGGGTTGTTTTTGTTTTTTTAGATTTTAGTGTTTTTGGGAATTTGAAGGCTTTTATTGTTTTTAGGGGTTTATCGTTTTTGGAGTTTTAGGGGTTTTATGGTTTTATGGGTTTTTAGTGTTCTTTTAGTTTTTAAGGGTTTTCTGGTTTTTTAGATATTTTTAATGTTTTTAGTGATTTAAATGGGTTTTTTCCATTTTTAGTGGGTTTTGGGGTCTTATAGGTTTTTTTTAGGGTTTTAAGGTATTAGAGGTATTTCTGATTTGCGGGGGTTATTAACGTTTTTATGGTATTTTTAGGTTCTTTAGGGGTTTTAAATTTTTTTAGGTTTTTAGGGGTTTTAAGTGTTTTTAGATATTTTTAGGTATTTTTATGGTTTTTATTTTTTTTAGAGATTTTAACGGATTTTTTAGGTTTTTAGGTTTTTGTGGTTTTATGTTTTTTAGGTTTTTAAGGTTTTCTGCCAGGATTTGAGAGGATTTTTTTTGGATTTTTTGTTATTAAAATTTTATTGATATTTTTTGGTTTTAATGTTTTTAGATAGTTTCTGGACTTTGAGGGGTTTTTTGAGGTTTTATTGTTATTATTGAGTTTTATGTGGTTTTTGATTTTATAGTGTTTTAATTTTTTATAGTAGTTTAACAAAATTTAGGGTTTAAATTTTTTTAAGAGTCTATTGGGTTTTTGGGGGTTTTATGGGATTTTAGTATTTTTCATGTTATTTAGTGGTTTTTATGATTTTTAGGTTTTTTTAGGTATTTTTAGGGGTTATATATTTTTTTAGAATTTTTAGTGGTTTAATTTTTTGTAATGTTTTTATGTTTTTATTAGTTTTTTATGTTTTTTATGGGTTTTTTATGTTTTTCGGTATTTTAAGACCTTTTTAGGATTTTTTATGTTTTTCTAGGTTTTTGTAGAGATTTTTATGTGATTTTGGGTTTTTTGGGTTTTTAATGTTTTTTAGAGTTTTTACTATATTTTTCGATTAATTGGTCTTATATTATTATACAATTTTAGGGTTTTATGGGTTTTAATTTCTTAATGGGATTAAATAGTTTTTATGGCATTCAGTTTTTTTGGGTTTATTGGGTTTTTAGGGTTTTATAATTTTTATGTTTTTAGGGGTTTTAATTTATTTTTGGTTTTGAGGTTTTCTAAGATTTTATAGTGGTATTGTGGTTTTTTTCATTTTTGGTTATTTAATTTATTTTTGAAATTGTTTTATTGTTTTTAGGGTTTAAGGGATTTTGAGGGTTTCTTTGGTTTTTAGGGTATGGGGGTTTTATGGTTTATACAATTTATACGTTATTTAGGGGTTTTAAGTGTTTTTACTTTTTTAATGATTTATTAGGTCTTTTCAGGGTTTTTAGTTTTGTTTAATTTTTTAAGTATTTCTCAAGATTTTTTACAATTTTATATTATTTTAGTGTTTTTTTTGGATTTTGAATCTTTTTAGGGTTTCTCAAATTTTAATAGTATTATGGGTTTTCTGCTTTTTTAGTTTTTTGGGTTTTTAATGTTTTTGGAGTTTTTAATATCTTTAGTTTTTTAATGGGTTATTTTAGGTTTTTAGGTTTTTATAGGTTTTAGGGGGTTTCAAGTTTTTCTGGAGGTTTTATGGTTTATAGGATTTTTTAGGGGTTTAGTTTTTTAGGGATTTATGTATTTTATGTTCTTTCTTATTTGTAGGTTTTTTTTGATTTTTTAGGAGTATTTTGGTTTTTTAGTGTTTTTTAACATTTTTAGGGTTTTGGGGGTGTCATGAATTTTAGGGTTTTTAATGGTCTTAAGGGGTTTTAGGGTTTTTAGGGTTTATAGGGTTCTAAACATTTTTAATATTTTATGGGTTTTAAGTGTTTTTAGGTTTTAAATGATTTCTTAGGGGTTTTCTTTATTTTTTAGGGTTTCTTTTTTTAATGTTTTTTTGGATTTTTAGGTTTTTTTTGGTTTTTAAGAAATTTTAGCATTTTATGGGGGTTTTTATTTTTAGGGGTTTTATAGTTTTTTTTTGGTTTTTTGGTTTTATTTAAACTTTTTATGTGTCTTATGTTTTATAATGTTTTGATACATTTTTAGGGGTTTAAAGTGTTTTTAGAGTTTTTAGTGGATTTATGATTTTTATGGGATTTTGTGTTTTTAATTTTTTATGCGATTTTTTGTATTTTAGGGATTTTTCATCTTTTAAGGATCTTTAGGGTTTTTATATTTTTTTTGGTTTTTGGGGTTTTATTTGTTTTTGGGTTTTTATGATTGTCAAAGGGTTTTCGGGGCTTTTGTAGTTTTGAACGTTTTAGGGATTTTATAGGCTTTTTTGGTTTCTTAATCTTTTACAGATTTAAGGTTTTTCTGGTTTTAGGGTATTTAGGGTTTTTTTTAGTTTTTTAGGTTTTCAAGGATTTTAATTGTCTTTCAGTTTTTAAGGTTTTCAAAGGTATTTTCATGTTTTTGAATATTTTTTTCAAGGATTTTTAGGGATTGTTTAGGATTTTAATGGGGTTTTAGGATTTATAGAGATTTTGAGGGTTTTAGGGTTTTTAGGGTTTTTAGGGGTTTTGACATTTGTATAATTTTTAGAGGTTTTAAGGTTTTCTGATAATTTTTATGTATTTTGAGGGTTTTTTATATTTTTAGGGATTTTGGGAGATTTTAGTATTTTTAAGGTTTTTAGGATTTTTATAGATTTTGAGCATTTTTGGGGTTTTTTGGTTTTCATGGTTTCTATTGTTTTTTTATTTTAGTGTTTTTTTGAGTTTCTTTGTTTTTAATTTTTTATATTTTGAAATATTTCCGGGGTTTAAAGTTTATTTATATTTTTTATTGGTTTTTAGGGTTTTACTTTTAGGTAATTATCATTTTAAGGGTTTTTTGGTAATATTATTTTTCAGGTTTTAAGGTTTCTATTGATTTTTTTTGTGTTTTTATCATTTGAAGGATTTTTTTGTTTAAAGTTTATCTAGTTATTTAATTTTTTCATAGGAGTTTTTATTGTTTTTAGTTTTTTTATGTTTAAATGGTTATTTTATTTTATTTTTATTTTAATGGGATTTTAGGATTTTAAGGATTTTTAGAGATTTTAGCTTTTTGGGTTTTTCGATTTTTCGGGTTTTAGTGGTTTATTTAGTTTTTTGGGGTTTTAAGGAATTTTACAGTTTTTTATGTTTTATGGTGATTAATTGTTTTTTTAGTCTTTAGGTTTTTATTTTATTAGGGTTTTTAAGGTTTTTAGGGTTGATTGTGGGGGTAGGGGTTTTAGGGTTTTATGGGTTTTGGGGTTTTTAACATTTTTAGTTATTTAGGGTTTTTATTGTTTTTATGTTTCAAATAATTTTCTTATATTTTTTGGAGTTTTTTTGTACTTTTTTTGTTTTTAGGTATTTTAAGGGATTTCCAAGAATTTTTCTTTGTTTTTAATATTTTTAGGGTTTTAGGGGTTTTAGTGTTATTATGGGTTTTGCGTTTTTTTCAAATATTTTTGACTATTTTATGGTTTGTACAGTTTTTAGATTTTTTAAACAGTTTTAGTGGTTTAAAAGTTTTTAGAGTTTTTAGTGTTTTTTTGTTGTTATTGGTATTATGGTTTTTTACATTTTTGGATTGTTTTATTGATTTTAGGGGTTCACAGATATTAGGGGTTTTTGGGGGGTTTTAAGGTTTTTAGGATTTTTTATATTTCTAGGGGTTGTATGTGTTTATATGATTATAAGTTATTCTTAGGAAATTTCATTTTTATTGTGGTTTCTAAATTAGTTAGGGATTTTGTGGTATTTTTGGGTCTTAAGGATTTTAGGGATATTGAAGGGTTTTTGGGTTTTTTGTGTTTTTTGAGTTTTTTTGGTTTTTAACAGTTTTTAGGTTTCTAAGGGATTAATATAATTTCATGTTTTAATAGTTATATTAGTGGTTTTGTGTGTGTTAGTGTTATTAATGTTTTAGGGGGTTTTAATGCCTTTTTAGGATTTTTTAGGGTTTTTATGTTTTTTAGGTATTTTGTGGGTTGATATGTTTTTTAGGGGTTTTACTTATTTAGTGTTTTTAGAGGATCTATGTTTTTTTAGGTTTTTATGGTTTTCTTATAGGTTTTTGGTATTTTATTACTATTTATTTGTTAGGTGTTATTATATCTATTAGTATTTTTATTGGGTTAATTGGTATTTATATATTTTAAGTGTTTTAGGATTATAATGTTTGAAGGTTTTGGTAGGTTTTTCGGATTTTATTAGTTTCTTAAGTCTTTTTAGGTTGTTTAGAGCTTTTTATGGTAGTAGGGATATTATTAATTTTTAGGGCTTTAAGATTTTTATGACTTATGGATTTTTGGGGTTTTAGGGGTGTTTAGGATTTTTAGTGTTTTTAAGGTTTTTAAAAAAAGTTAAGTGTTTAGGGGGTTAATGTGTTCTTATGTTTTTATGGTTTTCTTAGGGTTTTCTAATATATTAGGGTTTCTACATTTTAGCTAATTTTATGTATTTTTTATGATTTTTATTGGTATTTATGGTTTTTTTGGATTTTGGGATTTTTATGGTTTCTTAGGGTTTTTAGTATTTTGTTATGGTTTTTATCAATTTTAGTGTTTCTGGGTTTTTTTAGTATTTTGATTGTTTTTTGTGTTTTAGGGGTTTTTGGATTTTCCGGTTTTAAAGATTTTCAACTTTTTTACATTGTTCATATTTTAAAGGGGATCTAGAGTTTTTAGAAGTTTTTATTGTTTTTATGGGTTTTTATTTTTTGATGTTTTTTGGGGTTTTAGGGTTTTTAGTGTTTTGGTGGGGTTTTTAGTATTTTTATTATTCTTGGGGGTTTTTAGTGATTTTAGGGTTTTAATGTTTTATTAGGGTTTTTTAGAGTTTTTAAGATTTTTACATTGTTTTTATTTTTTAGGAATTTTTAATGATTTTTATGGATTTAATGTTTTTATGGATTTGGAGGGTTTAGGGGTTTAGGGTTTTTTGGTTTTAGTGTTTTTATGGATTTTTTTATCTTTAGAGATTTTTTAATTTTTTAGGGGTTAATTTTTTTTAGATTTTTTTAATATTTTTTGGGTATTATAGAGTTTTTAGAGTTATTAGCGGGTTTTGGGGTTTTTTATTTTTTAGGAGTATTTATGTTTTTATGGGGTTTTTCTGGTTTTAGTGTGTTTTCTGGGTTTTATGGTATTTATGGTTTTTTGGTTTTTAGTGGTTTTTTTATTTTTAAGGGTTTTAATTATTTTTTGGTTTTGAATGATTTCTTAGTGTTTTTTCTGGTTTTTTGTTTTTTAGGGTTTTAAGGTTTTTTTATTGTCAAGGTTCTTTTTGAGTTTTTAGGGATTTTAAGGTTTTTTTTAAAAGAAATTAACATTTTTAAGAGTTAAAAGGTTTTTTAGAGCCTGTTGTATTTTTTATGGTTTTCATGGATTGTCGAGTTTTTTTGTTTTTTCATATTTTTTGGGATTTTTAGGTTTTTTTGGTTTTTAGGAGTTTTAATTGTTTTTATGGTTTTATTAGGTTTTTCAGGTTTTTATGGTTTTTAAGATATTAGGGATTTATAGGTATATTTTAGTATTTTTATGGTTTTTAGGGTTTTAGGGATTTCAATAATTTTAAGTGTTTTTAGGTTTTCTAAGGTTTAATGGTTTTTATAATTATTTTGGGTTTTAGGGGTTTGATGAATTTTTAGGTTTCCAAAGATTCATTAAGGATTTTTAGAGTTTTTGTATTATTTTTATGTATTTTGATATTTTTGTGTCTTTTTTATGATTTTTTAGGGTTTTCATGTTTTTATGGATTATTAGGGGGTTTAGGGGTATTTTTTGGTATTTTGGTTTTTTGGGGTTTTATGGGTTTTTTGATTTTTTTTTGTGTTTTAATGTTTTATTAGAGTTTTTAGGTTTTAAGGGTTTTTAGAGTTTGAGTGGTTTTTTAATGTTTTCATAGGTTTTTAGGTTTTGTAAATATTTCTTGTGGTTTTATTTTTTTTAGGAGATTAAAGGTTTTAGGGTTTTGGGTTTATTTTGGGTTTTTATCATTTTTTATGTTTTTAGGATTTTTTTAGGAATTTAATGTTTTCTTACTGTTTTTAAGGTTTTTTTGTATTTCTTATAATTTCATGGATTTTTTAGGATTTATTAGGATTTTTATGGATTTTGGTGTTTTTTATGGATTATTATTATTTCTTGGGATTTTAGTGTTTTATTTTTTAGGTGTTTTTAGGATTTTAGGGTTTTGATCATTTTTAGGGTTTTTAAGGTTTTTTAATGTTTTTAAGCTTTTTTAAAGATTAAAGGGTTTTTAGAAATTTCAATGGTTTTTAGGGTTTTATGGGGTTTTGGGGTTTTGTAATGTTTTTAGGGGATTTTTTGTTTTGAAGGGGTTTATAAGGTTTTAGGGACTTTTAGGTTTTTTAGGTTTTTTACTGTTTTCTTGGTTTTTGGGGGGGTTTTAGTGTTTTTAGGTTTTATGGGTTTCTTAAGGGGTTTTATGGGTTTTTATGTTTTTTGATATTTTTATGTTTTTTAGAATTTTTATAGTTTTGATTATTTTTCGGATTTTGAGGGTTTTTATTGTTTTAGGGGTTTATTTTTTTTAGAATTTTTACCATTTTTGAGTTTTGAGGGGTTTTAAGTTTTTTAGTTTTTACCAAGGGGTTTTCAATGGTTTTATGGTTTTTTATGTTTTTTTAGATTTATATGGATATTTATGGATTTTTATGGGTATTAGGATTTGAGGGTTTTTGAGGGTTTTTCGGGTTTTTTGGATTTTATGGTTTTGGGGGGATTTATGAGTTTTTTAGGTTTTCTAATAATTTTTATTGTTTTTAAAAAAAATTTGGGTTTTAAAGGAATTTAGATCTTTCAATGAATTTTTAGGGTTTTTATGTGTTTTAAAATTTTTAATGGGTTTTAGGGGTTGTTAGTGTTTTTAGAATTTTTTATGTTTTTATGAGTTTTATGTTTTCTATGTTTTTAATGTTTTCAAAGGTGATTTCAAGTTTTTTAGGGTTCTTCACCTTTTTGGGGATTTTAATGTTTTTATTAAAATTATTATGGTTTTAGGAGGTTTAAGGATTTTGAGGTTTTTTATTGTTTTTAGGTTTCTATTTTTTATTTTTTAGGGATTTAAGGGTTTAAATTATTTTTTATTTTTTAAGTTTTTTCATAGGGTTCTTGAGTGGTTTAATGGGTTTTTACATTGTTATGAATTTTTACAGATTTTGTAGGATTTTAAGGGTTTTTTGTGTTTTATGGATTTTGAGGTGTTTTAGAAATTTTTATGGGTTTTATAGGATTTTGGGATATTTTTTTAGACCTTTATAGTTTTTAGTGTTTTCTAACATTTTTTTGAGTTGAAAAGGTTTTAATATATTTTAGTGTTTTATCGGTTTTTAGGGTTTTTCTTGAGTTTTTAGGGCTATAGAGTTTTTTATACATTTTAGGAATTTATATAGTGATAGAGTTTTTACTGGGTTTCAGGGTTTTTATTGGATTTTATATTTTTAAGGAGATTAAGGGGTTCTAATGGTTTTAGGGATTTTTAGGGTATTTAGTGTTTTGTTATGGTTTTCTGGGGTTATAAGAATTTTTAGGTTTTAAAGGATTTTATGTGTTTTTAGGTTTTTATGATTTATATAAGGGGTTTTCTAGGTTTGTTGGATTTTTTTTATTTTTAGGGTTTTTTGGGATTTATTAGGATAGTTTTATTTCTTTTGGTTTTTAGGTATTTTTAGGGTTTTTTTGGATTTTATGGTTTTTAGTGTTTTTAGTTTTTAAGGGGTTTTATGTGTTTTTATTTTTTTTAGGTTTTCTTAAGGTTTTTAAGATTTTTAGTTGTTTTTAGGATTTTATGAAATTTTATGGAATTGTGTGGTATTTATGGTTTTTAGTGTTTTTTGGGATATTATGGGTTTTAAGGGTTCTTTCGGTTTTAGGTTTTATTTTCAGTTAATTACAGTTTTAAGGTTTTTAGAGGTTTTTATCATTTTTAAGAGTTTAAATGGTTTTTATTTGTAGCTTTTTATGGTATTTATGGATTTTTGGGATTTTATGGACTTTAAGGGGGTTTAAAGGTTTTTAGGGGTTTTTATTGTTTCTTGTATTTTAGGGTTTTCAAGGATTTTTAGGTTTTCATCATTTATAGTTTTTAGTGGATTTAACCATTTTTAGGTTTTTATGGTTCTCTTAGGATTTTTTTGGGTTTTTAGGGTTTTTTAAATTTTAAGGGATTTCTAGTGATTTTTTAGGTTTTAAAATTATTTTAGGGTTTTAGTGCTTTTTATGGGGTTTAGAATTTTAAGGGTTTTAGGTTTCTTAGGGTTTTTTAATTTTTTATGTTTTATTAGTGGATTTAAGTGTTTTTCAGATTTTATGATTTTGTTGAGGTTTTTAGCTTTTTTTGGGTTTTTATATTCTTATTTATTTTTAGGTATCTTTATGATTGTTATTGTTTTATAGGGTTTTTATTCATTTTAAAGGTTTTAATGGTTTCTTAGGTTTTATAATGTTTTTATGTGTTTTATAGTTTTTAGTGTTTTTTATTGTTTCTAGGAATTTAAAATGTTTTTAATAGATCTATTGTTTTTAGGGTTCTTATGGGTAAGAAGGGTGTTTTGGGTTTTTTATGGATTTTAGGGAGTTTGGGTTTTTATGGACTTTTAGGGTGTTTTGGGTTTTTATCATTTTTCATTTTTAGGGGTTTTAAGTGTTTTTAGGTTTTTATGGTTTTTTATGGATTTTAGTTTTTTTTAGGTTTTCAAGGATTTTTAGAGATTTTTATGATTTTTTTTTGTTTTTAGGATTTTTTTTTGATTTTCAGGGTTTTCATAGTTTTTAGGAATGTTTTGGTTTTTTAGTGTTTTTTGTTTTTACGTTCTTTAGGGTTTTATGTACTTTTAGTTTTTTATGTTTGTCTTATAGTTTTTCAGAATTAATAGAGTGTTTTTAAATTTTTAGGTAATTTTTTATATTATTATCAGTTTTTAAGATTTTTATGGATTTTTATGTTTTTGGTGGGTTTTAGCGTTTTTAGGGTTTTAATGGGTTTTTTGGTTTGCTGGGATTTTTAGTTTTTTAGGGTTTTTAATGTTTTTACATGTTATTAGAATTTTTTGGGTCTTAAAGGTTTTTTTAGAGTTTCTAGTTGGCATTAATGTTTTTTGGGGGGTTTTATAGTTTTTTTAAGATTTAAGGGGTTTTAGTATTTTAGGGTTTTTATGTTTTTATGTTTTTTAAGTTTTTTTTAGATTTTTATGAATTTCTTATGGGTTCTTAGGGGATTTAGGGTTTTTTTATCAAATTAGGTATTTTTTTGGCCTTTTATGATATTTATGGTTTATATGGTTTTATGGATTTCGATGCGTTTTAGGGTGTTTATGTTTTTTTTTGGTTTTTTCAATTTTTATCCTTCCTTTATTATTGGTATTTTAATTTTTTTATAATTTTTAAATATTTTTATGGGTTTAAAGGGTTTTTATAGTTTTTAGTGTGTTTTTAGGGGTTTTTAGGTTTTTAGGTTTTTTTAATTGTTTTAATGCATTTTTATGGTTTTCAGGGGATTTAGGGGTTTAGAACATTTTATTGTTTCTAGTGGTTTAATATTTTATATGGGTTTTAATGTTTTTTAGAATTTTTATGTTTTCTGTTAAGTGTTAGGGTTTTTTATGTTTTTAAGGAATTTTTTGGGTTTTTAGGATTTTTATGGATTTTTGGTGTATTTAGAGTTTTTAGAATTTTTAGGATTTCAATATTTTTATGTTTTTCTTGGGTTTTAGATTTTCGCAGGGGTTTCTTATGATTTTTATAGGTTTTAATGTTTTTGAGTTGTTATAAATTTTTATATATTTTTAAGAATTTATTGGTTTTTAGAGTCTTGGGAATTTTGAGGGGTGTAGTTTTTTTTTCATTTTTATTCTTTTGAGGGGTTTGATATATTTACAGTTTTTATGGTTTTCTTTCAGTTTTTAGTTTTTTATGGTTTTTAATATTTTTAATGAATGTTAGTGATTTTTTAGGATTTTTATTGTTTTTTTTAGAATTTTGAGGGATTTTTGGGTTTTTGGGGTTTTATTTTTATTTTTTGGGGTTTTTATTATTTTGATAGTTTTATAATTTCTTAGGTTTTTAGGGATTTTATGTTGATTATTTTATTTTATGGGTTTCTTTGGGTTTATCAGGTTTTTTGGAGTTTTTAAATTTTTGGGGTTATATATAGATTTTTATGATTTTTTGTTGGTATTTTATTGATTTTGATGGTTTTTAGGGTTTTAGGGGTTTTTTGGTTTTTTTGGGTTTTAGGGGTTTTCTTGAGTTTTTAGGGTTGTATGTTTTTTATACTTATTTAATGTTTTTAGGGGTTTAAGGGTTTTTAGAGTGTTTTGTGGTTTTACTGGATTCATGGTTTTATAATGTCTTACGGTATTTAGGGGTTAATGATTTTTAATGAATTTAGGGGTTTTTGTGCGTTTTAAGTTTTTAGGGGTTTTAAGTTTTTTTAGGATTTAATGGTTTTATTTGGGGTATTTAGAGTTTTTTGAGTTTTTTATTCTTTTTGGTATTTTTACGGATTTTTTAGGATTTAGATGTTTTTAGGTTTTTTGGGATTTTGATGTTTTTAGTGTTTTAAGGGGTTTTATGATTTTTTGGGGTTCGTAGTTTTTTTTTGAGTTATTTAGGGGTTTTTAGGCATTCTATAGATTTAATGTTGTTGGGGGGGGGGGGTTAAAGGTTTTTTAGAGTTTTTAGTTTATTTTTGGGTTTTTAGGGGCTTTTAAGGTTTTAATAGTTTTTATGTTTTTATGGGATTTGGGGGTTTTATGGTCTTTTATGGTCATTATGGTCTTTAAAATTTTGGGTTTTTTAGTTGTTTTATGTGCTTTTAGGATTTTAAGGTTTTCTTAGGTTATTCAGGTTTTTTAGTGTTCTTTATATTTTTATGGATATTTTTTATTTTCTTGGATTTTTTTTGGGTTTTTAGGGATTTTGAGAGTCTTTAGGGTTTTTGGGATTTTAGTGTTTTTATGGTTTTTATCATTTTCATGTATTTTATTATATTGAGAGTTTTATTTGGGGGGTTTCTTAGAGGTTTTATCAGGTTTTATGGTTTTTTACATTTTTATGGATTTTTAGGTTTTTTATTAATTTTTAAGGTTTTTAAGGCTTTTGAGAGTTTTTAGGTATTTTATGTTCTTTCTTATTTGTAGGGTTTTTTTGAGTTTTTAGGAGTATTTTAGTTTTTTAGTGTTTTTTAACATTTTTAGGGTTTTGGGGGTGTTATGAATTTTAGGGTTTTTAAAGGTCTTAAGGGGTTTTATGGTTTTAGGGTTTATAGGGTTTTAAACATTTTTAATATTTTATGGGTTTTAAGTGTTTTTAGGTTTTAAATGATTTCTTAGGGGTTTTTTTTATTTTTTAGGGTTTCTTTTTTTTTAATTTTTTTTATGGATTTTTTGGTTTTTTTGGTTTTTACGAAATTTTAGTGTTTTCAGGGGGTTTTATTTTTAGGGGTTTTATAGTTTTTTTGTTTTTTTGGGTTTTATTTAAACTTTTTATGTGTCTTATGTTTTATAAAGTTTTGATACATTTTTAGGGGTTTAAAGTGTTTTTAGAGTTTTTAGTGGATTTATGATTTTTATGGGATTTAGTGTTTTTAATTTTTTTATGGGATTTTTTGTATTTTAGGGATTTTTCATCTTTTAAGGATCTTTAGGGTTTTTATATTATTTTGGTTTTTGGGGTTTTATTTGTTTTTAGGTTTTTATGATTGTCAAAGGGGTTTTCGTGGCTTTTGCAGTTTTGAACGTTTTAAAGATTTTATAGGCTTTTTTGGTTTCTTAATCTTTTACGAGTTTAAGGTTTTTCTAGTTTTAGGGTATTTAGGGTTTTTTTAGTTTTTTAGGTTTTCAAGGATTTTAATTGTCTTTTAGTTTTTTAGGTTTTCAAAGGTATTTTCATGTTTTTGAATATTTTTTTCAAGGATTTTGGGGGATTGTTTAAGATTTTAATGGGGTTTTAGGATTACAAAGATTTTGAGGGTTTTTAGGGTATTTTAGGTTTTTTGGGTTTTTAGGGGTTTTAACATTTGTATAGTTTTTATAGGTTTTAAGGTTTTCTGATAATTTTTATATATTTTGAGGGTCTTTTATGTTTTTAGGGATTTTTGGGGATTTTAGTATTTTTATGTTTTTTAGGATTTTTATAGATTTTGAGCATTTTAGGGGTTTTTTGGTTTTCATGGTTTCTATTGTTTTTTTATTTTAATGTTTTTTTTGAGTTTCTTAGTCTTTAATTTTATTTTATTTTCAAATATTTCAGGGGTTTAAAGGTTATTTAGAGTTTTTATTGGTTTTTTAGGGTTTTAATTTTATGTAATTATCATTTTAAGGGTTTTTTTGGTTATATAATTTTTCAGGTATTAAGGTTTCGATTGATTTTTTTTTGTGCTTTTATCATTTGAAGGATTTTTTGGTGTTTTAAGTTTATCTAGTTAGTTAATTTTTTCTTACGGGTTTGTATTGTTTTTAGTTTTTTTATGTTTAAATTGTTATTTTATTTTATTTTTCTTTTAATGGGATTTTAGGATTTTAAGTATTTTTAGAGATTTTAGCTTTTTGGGTTTTTGGATTTTTCGGGTTTTAGTGGTTTATTTAGTTTTTTGGGGTTTTAAGGAATTTTAGATTTTTTTATGTTTTATGGTGATTAATTGTTTTTTTAGTCTTTAGGTTTTTATTTTCATAGGGTTTTTAAGGTTTTTAGGGTTGGGGGTAGGGGTTTTAGGGTTTTAGGGGTTTTGGGTTTTTTAGCATTTTTAGTTATTTAGGGTTTTTAGTGTTTTTATGTTTCAAATAATTTTCTTATATTTTTTTGAGTTTTTTGTACTTTTTTTTAGGTATTTTAAGGGATTTCTAAGATTTTTTCTTTGTTTTTAAGATTTTTAGGGTTTTAGGGGTTTTAGTGTTATTATGGGTTTTGGGTTTTTTCAATTATTTTTGATTATTTTAGGGTTTGTACAGTTTTTAGATTTTTTAAACAGTTTTAGTGGTTTAAAGTTTTTTAGAGTATTTAGTGTTTTTTTGTTGTTATGGGTATTATGGTTTTTTACTTTTTATGAGTGTTTTATTGATTTTAGGGGTTCACAGATATTAGGGTTTTTTGGGGGGATTTAAGGTTTTTAGAATTTTTTATATTTTTAGGGGTTTTAAGTGTTTATATGATTATAAGTTATTCTTAGGAAATTTCATTTTTATTGTGGTTTCTAAATTAGTTAGGGCTTTTGTGGTATTTTTGGGTTTTAAGGATTTTAGGGATATTGAAGGGTTTTTGGATTTTTTTGGTTTTTTGAGTTTTTTTGGTTTTTAACAGTTTTTAGGTTTCTAAGGGATTAATATAATTTCATGTTTTTATAGTTATATTAGTGGTTTTTTGTGTGTTAGTGTTATTAATGTTTTAGGGGGTTTTAATACCTTTTTAGGATTTTTTAGGGTTTTTATGTTTTTTAGGTATTTTGTGGGTTGATGTGTTTTTTAGGGGTTTTACTTATTTATTGTTTTTAGAGGATCTATGTTTTTTTAGGTTTTTATGGTTTTCTTATATGTTTTTGGTATTTTATCATTATTTATTTTTTTGGTGTTATTAGATCTATTATTATTTTTAATGGGTTTATTGGTATTTATATATTTTAAGTGTTTTAGGATATTAAATGTTTGAGGATTTTGATAGGTTTTTAGGATTTTATTAGTTTCTTAAGTCTTTTTAGGTTGTTTAGAGCTTTTTATGGTATTAGGGATATTATTAATTTTTAGGGCATTAAGATTTTTATAATTTATGGATTTTGAGGGGTTTAGGGGTGTTTAGGATTTTTAGAGTTTTTAGGGTTTTTAAAAATATTTAAGTGTTTAGGGGGTTAATGTGTTCTTATTTTTTTATGGTTTTCTTAGGGTTTTCTAAGATATTAAGGTTTCTACATTTTTAGCTAATTTTATGTATTTTTTATGATTTTTATTGGTATTTAGGGTTTTTTTTGGATTTTGGGGTTTTTATGGTTTCTTAGGGTTTTTGTATTTTGTTATGGTTTTTATCAAATTTAGTGTTTTTGGGTTTTTTTTTTGTATTTTGATTGTTTTTTGTGTTTTTGGGGTTTTTGGATTTACTGGTTTTAAAGATTTTCTGCTTTTTTACATTGTTCATATTTTAAAGGGGATCTTGAGTTTTTAGAAGTTTTTATTGTTTTTATGGGTTTTTGTTTTTTCATGTCTTTTGGGGTTTCAGGGTTTTTAGTATTTTGGTGGGGTTTTTATTATTTTTATTATTCTTGGGGGTTTTTAGTGATTTTAGGGTTTTAATGTTTTCTTAGGGTTTTTTAGAGTTTTTATGATTTTTACAATGTTTTTATTTTTTAGGAATTTTTAACGATTTTTATGGATTTAATTTTTTTATGCATTTGGAGTGTTTGGGGGTTTAGGGTTTTTTTGTTTTAGTGTTTTTATGGATTTTTTTATCTTTAGAGATTTTTTAATTTTTTAGGGGTTAAATTTTTTTTATATATTTATTAGATTTTTTTGGGATTAAAGAGTTTTTAGAGTTATTAGTGGGTTTTGGGGTTATTTATTTTTTAGGAGTATTTATGTTTTTATAGGGTTTTTCTGGTTTTAGTGTGTTTTTTGGGTTTTATGGTATTTAGGGGTTTTTTGGTTTTTAGTGGTTTTTTTATTTTTAAGGGTTTTAATTATTTTTTGGTTTTGAATGATTTCTTAGTGTTTTTTCTGGTGTTTGTTTTTTAGGGTTTTAAGGTTTTTTATTGTTAAGGTTATTTTTGAGTTTTTAGGGATTTTAAGGTTTTTTTAAAAAAAATTAACGTTTTTAGGAGTTAAAAGGTTTTTTAGAGCCTGTTGTATTTTTTATGGTTTTCATGGATTGTCGGTTTTTTTTGTTTTTTTATATTTTTCGGGATTTTTAGGTTTTTTTTGGTTTTTAGTATTTTTAATTGTTTTTATGGTTTTATTAGGTTTTTCAGGTTTTTATGGTTTTTAGGAGATTAGGGATTTATAGGTATATTTTAGTATTTTTATTGTTTTTAGGGTTTTAGGGATTTAGGGATTTCAATAATTTTAAGGGTTTTTAGGTTTTCTAAGGTTTGATGGTTTTTATAATTATTTAGGGTTTTAGGGGTTTTATGATTTTTTACGTTTCCAGAGATTCATTAAGGATTTTTAGGCTTTTTGTATTATTTTTATGTATTTAGATATTTTTGTGTCTTTTTTATGATTTTTATATGGTTTTCCTGTTTTTATGGATTATTAGGGGTTTTAGGGGTTTTTTTGGGTATTTTGGTTTTTTGGGATTTTATGGGTTTTTTTTAGTTTTTTAGTGTTTTAATGTTTTATTAGAGTTTTTTAGGTTTTAAGGGTTTTTAGAGTTTGAGTGGTTTTTTAATTTTTTCATAGGTTTTTAGGTTTTGTAAATATTTCTTGTGGTTTTATGTTTTTTAGGAGATTAGAGGTTTTAGGGTTTTGGGTATTTTTTTGGGTTTTTATCATTTTTTATGTTTTTAGGATTTTTTTAAGAATTTAATGTTTTCTTACTATTTTTAAGGTTTTCTTGTATTTCTTATATTTTCCTGGATTTTTTAGGATTTATTAGGATTTTTATGGATTTTAGTGTTTTTTATGGATTATTATGATTTCTTGGGATTTTAGTGTTTTATTTTTTGGGGGGTTTTAGGTTTTTAGGGTTTTGATCATTTTTAGGGTTTTTAAGGTTTTTTAATGTTTTTAAGCATTTTTAAAGATTAAAGGGTTTTTAGAAATTTTAATGGTTTTTAGTGTTTTATGGGGTTTTGGGGTTTTATAATGTTTTTAGGGGATTTTTTGTTTTAAAGGGGTTTATAAGGTTTTAGGGACTTTTATGTTTTTTATGTTTTCTACTGTTTTTTAGTTTTTTTGGGGTTTTACTGTTTTTAGGTTTTATGGGTTTCTTAAGGGGTTTTATGGGTTTTTATGTTTTTCGAGATTTTTATGTTTTTTAGAATTTTTATAATTTTGATTATTTTTGGGATTTCGAGTGTTTTTATTGATTTAGGGGTTTATTTTTTTATAATTTTTATCATTTTTGAGTTTTTAGGTGTTTAAGTGTTTTAAGTTTTAAGGATTTCATACTGGTTTTCATGTTTTTAGGGTTTTTTATGTGTATATATATATATTTGGATTTTCCTATATTTTTTTAGGATTTTTATCGAATTTTTTGGGGGTTTTGGTGTTTCTAGTGTTTTCGTTCATTTTTAGGGAATTTATTGAGTTTTTTTGGGTTTTCATGGTTTTATAGTTTTTATTGTTTTTTAGTGGTTTAAATAGTTTTTCGAATTTTTAGTGGTTTTTATGGTTTTTGTAGGTTTTTGTCATTTTTATGGTTTTAAATGATTTTTTTGTGTTTTTTAGGTTTTCATGAGTTTTAGTGTTTTATGGTATATATAGTTTTCTTATAATTTTTAGGGTTTTATGTTTTTCATGTTTTTAGCAATTTTTTTCATGTTTGTTAGGTTTTTTATATTTTTTAGGGTCTTTTTAGATTTTGATTTTTTTGTTATTTTTTAGGTTTTCTCGATTTTTTTGGGTTTTGGGGTTTTTCTAGTTTTCACCATTTTAATGTTTTTATGGTTTTCAACATTTTTAGTGGTGTAAAGGGTTTTTAGTATTTTAAGTGGGTTTTTTTGGGAGAATTTTTTGGGTTTTTATAGGTTTTAGGGTATTTATGTGTTTTTAGGGTTTTTAATGATTTTATTATTTTTTTGGGTTTTTGTGTTCTTAGGTTTTGTAGAAGTGTGTATTGTTTTTAGTTTTTTAGGTTTTATTAGGGGTTTTCTTGGTTTTGAGGGTTTTTAGGGAATTTTTTTTCATATTTTTAGAGATTTTTTAGTTTTTATGGTTTTTTGGGCAAGGAAGATGTGAGGGTCGGGCTATTCCCACCCCCCCCCCCCAAATTTATTAGCAAGAAGAAAGGAGACACAACAGCCAAGGGAGGGGAAGGGTCAAACGAACCACACCCAAAACCCCCTTACAACCCACGCCAAAAAAGAAAAACAATGAAAGAAAAGGACTCAAAACCAGACATGACAGTGACATCATCACGTCACATCCAGCCGGTACTAGCATCCAGCAACACCACATCCAATCATCCTAGCAACAATACAGCAGAAATACATCCAAACCAACCAGCCCCAATAACCATCATCACCAAGTCCAGCATCACAGGAAAACACAACCAGCAGCATCAAACCACAACACAAACACAACCGAACATAGAAAACATCACCAACAACATTCCCCAGCCAACTAGCCACCAGCATCCAGCACAGGTCTACAAACCTTCCCCACCATCATCTTCAAAATTCGCACCAGGGGGGTCCCCCTCAGCACCATAACTAGAGGCCGCATCAGTGTCTACTGACTCCCACTTAGAAGAATCATACTGCCTCATGAAGCTGGTGTAGTATTCCCTTAACTTCACCTGCTCCACATACAGCTGCTTCTTAGTAGATCGCCCCACCTTTGAAGAGGAATTCTTCGAAGCTTTTCTGGAGGCCCTCGTAGATACCGTTCTCAGAAAAGAAGAGTATTCCTTCCTTGGCCTCCTCACTTTCAGTGATGTAGTTCCAATATCACCATGCATTCCCTAAATAGGGATAACAGTGTCATCATGGTTAAGAAAATATGAGGTGGGAGGTGGGAACCACTCCCTGGACAGGCCCCCTGCAAAATTTTCCTTCCCACCAAGAGAGGCCTTGTCCATTAAAAGGTGTCCTGTGTTGAATTTCATCCTAGAAACATCATCAGAGCCACTCTCCCAAATAATCGAACACCTGGATTCTATTCCCTCCTGCAAAATAGAAGACTACATATGTACAATCATCACATTTGGGTCCTCCAAAGCCATGTCTTTCTGAACCAAACGGTTTGGGTTCTCATCCCCACTGTCCTTAAACTTCCCATACTCTAAAAAATTCACATCATACACCCCCCGAATCATCCTCTGCAATCGGAGCTGGATCAAAGTTTTCTGAAGCGATCATCAAGGACCTGTTGAAGACAGCCCCATCACCCTCGACCTGGGAAGCATTCACACCATTCTCGACCCCCAGATCAGTCCTCGCCTTACTCTCCCGTTCACCAGTACTGTCAAGGCTCCAAAAAGTGCTCAAAATCATCCCATATTCACTATCATGCTGGTCCACATTCCCTCCCCGCTATCCAGTAGTAAGCACATCCGTAGGCACCACAGAAGGAGACTTTGCACTCCCATCATCAGCCACCAGAGGATTCTGGGACACGTTCCCTCCACCATGCCCACCAGCAGCGGACTGCACCTTTTACTTTTTTCTTAATGTTTTAGTGGTTTCAAGGTTTTTAGAGTTTTTATGTTTTTTGGGTTGTTAGGGTTTTTATATTTTTATTTGTTTTTATTATTTTTAGGGTTTTCTGGTGTTTTTTTTGGATTTTAACCGTTTTTCATGTTTTTAGGGGATTTAAGTGATAATAATTTTTACATTTTCTTTATGGGTTTTCAGGATTGTTAGTTTTTTTACATTTAAAGGGATTTTTAAGACCATTTTGGATTTCTATTTTTTGGGTTTTTAGTGATATTAAGGGTTTTTAGTGGGTTTTACGGTTTGTATTGTTTTTACATGTTTCCAGGTTTTATAGTTTTTTTTGTTTTTTTACATTTTTATTGGTCTAAAGGGTTTTAAAGTTTTTAGTAGGTTTTACATTTTTATGGGGGTTATGGGGTGTGGGGTATTTTTTGTTTTTTTTGGGTTTTCTAGGGTTTTTAGAGTTTTTATGTTTTAAGAGGCCTTAATTGTTTTGAGTTTTTTAATTATTTATCATAGTTTTTCAATGTTTATATGGTTTTTTATATTTTTAGAGATCTTGTGGTGTTTTTTTGGGTTTTTGGGTTTTATAGTTTTTTTAGTTGTTAGGGTGTTTCTAGTTTTTAGGGGTTTTGTGTATTTTTTATTTTTATTAATGTTTTTAGTGGTTTAATGTGATTTTAATGTTTTTAGTGTTTTTTTTAATTTTTAGGGTTTTGAGTGATTTTATGATTTTTTGAATGTTTTAATGATTTTAGGGTTTTTTTGGTTTTTAGAGTTTCATATATTTTTAAGGGTTTGAAGTGTTTTAGGATTTTATGTTTTTCTTATGGATTTTATGTTTTTTATTCCTTCACATTTTTAAGTAATTTTAAGGAATTATTGTATTTTTATGGGTTTTTTGGGTTTTTTGGAATTTTAGAGGTTCTATTTGGTTTTTTTTGTGTTTTTAAGGATTTTTGGGATTTTTGGAGTTTTTTAAGATTTTTAGATTTTTTTAACATTTATGGGTTTTATAGGGTTTTTAGAGTATTTAGTGGGTTTTAAAGGTTTTATGGGGTTTTACGGTTTTTATGGTTTTAGGGGTTTTACGGTTTTTAGGATGTTTTTACAAGTTTTAGAGTTTTTTAGGTTTTACAGTGGTTTTAAATTTTTTTAGTTTTTTAATAGTTTATAATGGGTTTAAGGGTTTTTAGGGTTTTTAATTTTTATGAATTTTTAGATATTTTTTTTTAAAAATTATGGATTTCAGGGGTATTGTCGATATTGAGGATTTTTAATGTTTTTAGAATTTTTGGGTTCTTATGATTTTTAGGGATTTAGGGTTTATTTTGACTTTTATTTAGGTTTCTGTTTATATAGATTTTTTTAATGTTTTGGGGCTTATAAGGATTTTAGTGTTTTTAGTGTTTTAAGGGTTTATGTATTTTAAAGGTTATTATAGGTTTTTTTATTAGGGTTTTTAGGGTTTTTAGAATTTTTTATATTTTTAGGGTTTTAAGAGAGTTTAGGTTTTTAAGGTATTCTTATTGGTTTTTAGTGTTTTTATTATTTTTTAGGGATTTTTAGTGCATTTTTTTAATTTTTATAGTTATTAAGGGTTTAAGGATTTTTATAATTTTTGTGATGTTTATGATTTTAAATATTTATCAGGTTTTTAAGGGTTTTTCTGAGTTTCTTAGTGTTTTATGGGTTTTTAGAATTTTTTATAATTTTTATGGGTTTAAGTTATTTCTAGAGTTCTTAGTGGGTTTTTTAGGTTTTAATGGGGATTTTAATTATTTTTTTCGGTTTTATGGTTTTTAAGGTATTTTAGAGTTTTTTATCGATTTTAGAGAGTTTTAGGGTTTTTATTGATTTATGTGTTTTTAGGTTTTAAGGTTTTCTTGGGGATTTTCAGTGTTTTTATTGTTTTTCACATTTTTCATGGATCTTAACAATTTTTATGGTTCATGGTTAATAGAAATTTGTATGGTTTTATGTTTTTCTATGGTTTTAGGGATTTTAGGGGTTCTATCATTTTTTATGATTTTATTCGAATGAATTGTTTTTAGGGTTTTGAGGTTATTTTTTGTTTTTTTCGATTTTAGGGTTTTTTATGTATTTTTTAATTTTAGTTGTTATTTTTGTTTTTTTAGATTGTAGTGTTTTTGAAAATTTGAAGGCTATTATTGTTTTTATGGGTTTATAGTTTTTGGGGTTTTAGGGGTTTTATGGTTTAATGGGTTTTTAGTGTTCTTTTAGTTTTTAAGGGTTTTATAGTTCTTTAGATATTTTAAACGTTTTTAGTGAGTTAAATGTGTTTTTTCTATTTTTAGTGGGTTTTGGGGTCTTATAAGTTTTTTAGGTTCTTAAGGTATTAGAGGTATTTCTGATTTGCAGGTTTTATTAACGTTTTATGGTATTTTTAGGTTCTTTAGGGGTTTTAATTATTTTTTGGTTTTTGGGGGTTTTAAGTGTTTTTAGATATTTTTAGGTATTTTTATGGTTTTTATTTTTTTAGAGATTTTGACAGATTTTTTAGGTTTTTAGGTTTTTGTGGTTTTATGTTTTTTAGGTTTTTAAAGTTTTCTTCCAGGATTTCAGGGGATTTTTTTTGGTTTTTTTGTTATTAAAATTTTATTGATATTTTTGGGTTTTAATGTTTTTAGATAGTTTAGGTACTTTTAGGGGTTATTTGAGGTTTTATTGTTTTTATTGAGTTTTAAGTGGTTTTTGATTTTATAGTGTTTTAATTGTTTATAATAGTTTAACAAAATTTAGGGTTTAAATGGTTTTAAGAGTTTATTGGGTTTTGGGGGGTTTTATGGGATTTTAGTATTTTTCATGGTATTTAGTGGTTTTTATGTTTTTAGGTTTTTTTGGTATTTTTAGGGGTTATATATTTTTTTATAATTTTTAGTGGTTTAATTTTTTGTAATGTTTTTATGTTTTTATTAGTTTTTTATGGTTTTTATGGGTTTTTTTTGTTTTTCGGTATTTTAAGACCTTTTTAGGATTTTTATGTTTTTTTAGGTTTTTTTAGAGATTTTTTTGTGATTTTTGGTTTTTGGGTTTTTAATGTTTTTTAGAGTTTTTACTATATTTTTCGATTAATTGTTCTTATATTATTATAAAATTTTAGGGTTTTATGGGTTTTAATTTCTTAATGGGATTAAATAGTTTTTATGGAAGTCGGTTTTTTAGGGTTTATTGTGTTTTTAGGGTTTTATAATTTTTATGTTTTTAGGGGTTTTAATTTATTTTTGGTTTTGAGGTTTTCTAAGATTTTATAGTGGTATTGTGGTTTTTTTTCATTTTTGGTTATTTAAGTTATTTTTGAAATTGTTTTATGGTTTTTATGGTTTTATGGATTTTGAGGGTTTCTTTGGTTTTTAGGGTGTGTGGGTTTTTATGGTTTATACCAATTATACGTTATTTAGGGGTTTTAAGTGTTTTTACTTTTTTAATGATTTATTAGGTCTTTTTAGGGTTTTTAGTTTTCTTTAATTTTTTAAGTATTTCTCAAGATTTTTTACGATTTTTATGGGATTTTAGTGTTTTTTTGGATTTTGAGTGTTTTTAGGGTTTCTCGAATTTTAATAGTATTATGGGTTTTTTGATTTTTTTAGTTTTTTGGGTTTTTAAGGTTTTTGGAGTTTTTAATATCTTTAGTTGTTTAATGGGTTATTTTAGGTTTTTGGGTTTTTATAGGTTTTAGAAGGTTTCATGTTTTTCTGGAGGTTTTATGGCTTATAGGTTTTTTTAGGGGTTTAGTTTTTTAGCGCTTTAGGGATTTTAGTTGTTCGAAGTGTTTTTTAGTTTTTATGGTTTTATTAGGTGTTTTTTGATTTTTTATGGGTTTGTTAATTTTTAGGGGATTTATGGGATTTTTAAAATTTATATGGGTTTTTTGGGTTTTTATGGATTTGAGTATTTTATGGTTTTTTTTTGTTTTTTTGTTTTTATGTTTTTTTTGTGTTTTTAGGTTTATTTTTTAAGTTTTTATGGGTTTATTAATTTTATAATTATTTAATTTTTTTATGCATGTAAAATATTTTAGGTTTTTTAGTGTGGTTTTAGGGTTTTGTTGGTTTTAATGGGTTTTATGTTTTTTAGGGTTTGGGGGGGTTTTCAGTATTTGGTACTTTTAGAGGTCTATGGGTTTTAATAATTTTTAAGGTTTATGGTTTTCTTATTTTTTTTCATGGGCTCTTGGTTCTTTTTGATTTTTTTGATTTTTATTTATTTTTATTATTTTTATTGTTTTTAAGGATTTATGATATTTTTAGGAGTTTGAGAGGCTTTATGGGGTTTTTTGTTTTAGGTTTTTGTTTTATTTTATTTAGGATATTCATCATTTTTAGAGTTTTTAAACATTTTTAGGGGTTTTAAGGGGTTTTATAGTTTTTAGTGGGTTCTTGGGTTTTTATGGGGTTTTTTAGTTTTTAAAGATTTTTGGGATTTTTGGGTTTAGAGTTTTTTAGTTTTTAGATGTTTTATGGTTTTTATTGGGTTTTTGTGTTTTTGGTTTTTGTGTTTTTCTTGTGGGTTTTAGGGTATTTATGTGTTTTTAGATTTTTAGGACTATTTATTGATTTTTTAGTATTTTTACAGTTTTTATGCCTTTTGGGATTTTGAGGTGTTTTAGGGGTTTTAGGGGTTTTAGGGTTTTTATGGTTATTATAGGGTTGTTAGGGTTTCAGTGTTTTACATTTTTTAATGTTTCATAGAGTTTTTAACGCTTTTAGGCGTTTAAAGTGTTTTTTATAGTTTTTAAAGGTTATTATGTGTTTTATGGGGTTTTAAGGTATTTAGGGATTTTCATGGATTTTGGGAGTTTTGGGGTTATTAGGGTCTTTTAAGGTTTTTAAATTTTTTAGTTTTTTTATGTTTTTTTTGGGTTTTATGTGTTCATCAGTTTTATCACTTTCTTAAGGTGTCTTAGTGCTTTTTATGTTTTTATCATTTTTTTTGAAAATTTTTAGGATTTTTATTGTTGATATTGTTTTTATGGATTTTGAGGTGTTTGGTTTTTTGGGGTTTTAGTGTTTTTAGGGTTTTATCATTTTTAGCTTTTTTATTGGAATTAAGCGTTTTTAGGTTTTTAATATTTCTTAAGGGTTTTCAGGGTTTTTTTTGGGTTTTTATGTTTTTATGTGGGTTTTGGGATTTTTAGAGATTTTTTAGGATACTTATTGTTTTTTAGAGTTTTTAAGGATTTTCAGGGGTTTTACATTTTTTATTGTTTTTATGGGTTTTTTGGGTTTTTTGGGTTTTAGTGGTTTTTTATATTTTTAGGATTTTAAGGTTTTTATGATTTTTTTAATAACTTTTAGGGGTTCAAAGGGGGTTTAGAGTTTTAATGATTTTTAAGGATTTTACGGTTATGGTTTTAGTGGCCTTTTTGGTTTTAGGTTTTTAAAAAAAATTAGTTTCTTTTAGGGTTTTAGGGTTTTCAATGGTTTTTAGGTTTTAGGGGTTTTAAGTGTTTTAGGTAATTAAGGTTTTCGTAAGGATTGTCATGGTTCTTGGGGTTTTTATTATTTTAGGTATTTTTTATGATTTTTATGATTTTTATGTGTTTTTACGGTTTTGAGTGTTTTTGAGGGTTTTTAAAGATTTTAGGGTTTTAGGATTCTTAGGGTTTTTAGTGATTTTTAGTTTTTTATTGTTTTTATGTTTTTATGTTTTATGGTTTTCTACGGGGTTATTAGTGTTTTTTAATTTTTGATTTTGTTTTTAGGGACTTTTAGGATATTTTATAATTTTTATGTGGTTTTATGGTTTTTATGGATATTGAGGGTTATTAGGGTTTTTATGTTTTTTAGTGTTTTATGAAATTTTTGGGTTTTTAGCGTTTTTGGGAGTTTTGGGGTTTTGAAGTGTTTTTAATGTTTTTATCATTTTAATGGGTTTAATGTGTTTTTTTGGGTTTTATTTGTTTTTAATGAATTTTTTGGTTTTAGGGTTTTTTTATGTTTTTAGGTGTTTTTATAAATTTTAGGGTTTTTGGAATTTTAGTGCTTATGTAGTTTTTAAGGTGTTTAGTGTTTTTAGATTTTTTTATGGGCTTTAATTTTATTTATTTATTATGGTTATCATATAAGTTTAAATTTTTTATGGTTTTTTATGTGTTTGATGATTTTAGGGATTTTTTTATTATTTTTAGGGTTCTTTTTATTTTTGGGGATTTTGAGGGATTTAAGGTTTTTAGGTTTTTATGGTGTTTTTAAGGGTTGTTTATATTTTTAAATCTTTCTGGGTTATAATTTTTTTATGATTTTATGGGTTTCTTGGTGATTTTTAGGGTGTTTAGTGGTTTTATGTTATAAGGTATTTTTGTGATTTTTTAGGATCTTTATGGTTTTTAGGGTTTTTACGGATTTTGGGGGTTTTAGCACCATTTTCTTATTCTTGCAGTTTTGTGGATTTTTTGGATATTTTAGGGCGTTTCTATGTTTTCATGAGTTTTATGGGGTTTTTGATTTTTATGGATTCTACGGGTTTCTATAGTTTTTAGTGGTTTTTAGGATTTTTTGTGGTTCAATGGGTTTTAGGGGATTATGGTTTGGAGTGATTTTAATGGGTTTTATTTTTTTTCGAGTTTTAGCATTATTTTTGTTTTTTGGGGTTTAAGTGTTTATAAGTTTGTAATGTTTTCTTAGTGTATTTACAGGGTTTTAGGGTTTTTTATATTACAAGGTATATTTAATGATTTTTTAGGATTCTTATGGTTTTTATGGTTTTTAGGTGTTTTAGGGAGCTTTAGAGTTTTTTTATTTTTGGGTTTTATGGTTTTTTTTGAGTTTTTAGGGTTGTTGAGTTTTAGTGGGTTTTAAGGGTTTTTTAGTGTTTTTAATATTTTTTAGGATTTTTTTTATATTTTTTGGGATATTACAATGTTACAGGTTTTAGGGTTTTTATCATCTTTTCGGTATTATGGGGTTTAAGTGTTTTTAGGATTTTTATGGTTTTTTGAGGTTTTCCCAAAAAGTTATTATTTTCTGTTTTTTATTAATTTATTGGAATTTTTTATGATCCTATTTTTTTTGGTTTTTTAGTGTTTCAGGGTTTTAGGGTTTTACGTTTTTTTGGGTTTTTTGAGTTTTTTTGTTTTCACTATGTTTTAAGGTTTATTTAGAGTCTTATAACATTTTTATAGGTTTAATTGGTTTTTATAGTTTTTAGTGTTTTTGGGTTTGATGGGTTTTTAGTTTATTAATGGTTCTTATAATTATTTATGGATTTTAGGGGTTTTAGGGGTATTAGAGTCTATTTAGGTTTTTTATGGTTCTAGAAGTATTTTGGTTTTAGGGGTTTTAAGTGTATTTAGGCATTTTTTTTGTCTTAGGGGGTTTAGGGGTTGTAGAGTTTTTTATGTTTTTTTATATTCGTAAGAATTTTTTAGGATTCTTATGTTTTTAAGGGTTTTACGTATTTGGGGGGTTTTTTGGTTCATATTAGTTGTTTGGGGTTTTAGAATTTTTTATATTTGTAGGGACTTTATGTTTTAAAAATTTTATTGTTTTTATAGGGTTTTAATAAATTTATGGGTTTTTTACATTTTTAAGGATTGGTAAGGATTTTTTAGGATTCTTATAGGATTTTATGATTTCTAGGTATTTGTATAAGGTTTAGCATTTTTAGGGATTCTGGGATTTTTATAGTTTTTTGGCATTTTAGGGTTTTTATAAGTTTATACAGTTTTAAGGAATTTTAGAGTTTTTTAATGTTTGTGTTATTTAAATGATATCTAGAGTTTTTAGTGTTTAGGGTTTTTGGTTTTTAGGGTTTTTATGGTTTAGGAGTTCTTATGGTTTGAATGGGTTTTGAAATTTGAAAGTACATATATCATTTTTAGTGTATTTTTAGGTTTTTTAAATTATTTATGTTTTTTTATGTTTTGAAATTTTTTTAATATTTTTTTCATGGTTTTTATTTTTTTAAGGTTTTATGGATTTTATTGATTTTTTAAGATTTTATAGGTTTTAGGGGATTTTAGGGTGTTTTGGATTATTTGTATTTTATGGGTTTCTAGTGTTTTTAGATTATTTAGATTTTTTTGGTTTTTGAGGGGTTTTAAAAAATATTTTGAAGGTTTTGTTAGGATTTTTCAATGTTTTAGGAGTTTTTAAGTCTCTTAGAATTTTTTTTTTGATTTTTTAGGTTTTTTATGTTTTTAGGGTTTTTAGGTATTTTGATGGGTTTTAATATTTTTGTGGTTTTTGTGGTTTTATGTTTTTTGAGTTATTAGAGTTTTAAGGGATTTTCGAGTATTTTTAATGTTTTTATGGGTCTAACGAGTTTTACATATTTTTTGTGGTTTTTAGGGTGTTTAATAATTATTTAATGTTTTAGGGGGGTTTTATGGTTTTTATGGTTTTTAAGATTTTTTTAGAGTTTTAGGGGTTATAAGGTTTTTTATTTTTTAGGGGTTTTATGTGTTTTTATGTTTTTATGTTTTTATAGGTTTTTTGGGTTTTTATTTTTTTTATATTTTTAAGGATTTTAGAGGGTTTTTAGGAATTTTATGTGTTTTAAGGGTTTTCATGAGGATGTTGAGTGTTTTAGGCTTCTTTAGGGTTTTTAGGGTTTTATTGATTTATTTTTATTTTTTGAGTTTTTTGATTTTTTTTGTTTTTTATGTTTTTAGTGTTTTTTTATTGATTTTATGGGTTTAAATATTTTTTAGAGTCTTTAGTGGTTTTTAGGATTTTTTTCAGCTTTTGGGTTTTAAGGGTTTTAATGATTTTTAGGTGTTATTAGGGTTTTAGGGTCTTTTAGAGTTATTTTACATTTTATCATTTTTTAGGTTTTTAGTGGGTTTAAATGTTTTATGCTTAATTTTAATGTTCCCTTCTGGTTTTCTTGAGTTTTAAGGGGTTTTAAATTATTTTGGATTTTTAGGCATTTTTATGATTTTTATGGTTTTTCAGTTTTTTATATATTTTTATTATTTTTAGTATTTTTTCATGTTTTATAGTATTTTGGGTTTTTAGGGTTTTAGAGGTTTTAATTGTTTTATGTTTTGATGTTTTATTCAAGGTTTTATGTTTTTCTAGGATTTTTATGATTTTTGGATTTTTTGGTATTTTTATGGATAAAATGGTTTTTATAGTTTTATACATTTTTAGGTTATTTATGTTTTTAGTGTTTTTATGTTTTTTTAGATTTTTTTACCTTTTTAGGCTTTTGAAGGGCTTTTATATTTTTTAGGATTTATAGGTTTTTATGGGATTTAAGTGGGTTTTATGAATTTTAGAGGTTTTTATGGGTTTAGGGGTTTAGGTTCTTTTAGTGTTTTTAAGGTTTATGTTTTTATGCTTTATTTTATTTTTTTGAGTTTTCTTTGGCGTTTTCAGGGGTTTTTGGGTTCTGACATTTTTTGGGATTTTTTCTGGATTATTTTTATTTTTATTGGGTTTCTAGATTTTTCTAGATATCAAGGGGTTTTAGGGGTTTTAAAGTTATTTTGGAATTTTTAGAGATGGTATGGATTTTTTTTAGTTTTTAGGTATTTTTTGATTTTTTATCATTTTTAGGGTTTTAAAGGGTTTTTATAGTTTTTAGTGGTTTTAGGGGTTTTTTGGGGTGATTTAGGACTACCTAAGGTCTTTTGGGGTTTTTAGCATTTATAGGGGTCTTAGGCTTTTTTAGGGTTTTATTAGATTTAAGTGTTTTTAGTTTTTTCACCTTTTTTACGGGTTTTTAGGGTTTCTAAGGTCTTTTATGTTTTCATGTATTTTTAGGGATTTTTTAGGATTTTTCAATTTTATTGAGTTTTGGATTTTTTAGTGTTTTTATGGATTTTATGGTTCTTTTTTATGTTTTTATATATTTTTTACTTTTATGGGTTTTAATGTTATTAATTTATTTATGGGTTCAAATGTTTTTTTCTAGTTTTATGTGGTTTAATGGGTTTGATGAGTTTTAAATGTTTTTAAGGTTTATACGAGTTTTTATGGGTTTTGGGGTTTTTAGGGTCTTTTAAGGATATAGGGTTTTTTTAAATTCTATGGGTTTTTAATTATTTTTAGGGTTTTTTTTACTTTTTTAGGGTTTTTAGGGATTTTATAGGATTTTTATGGTATTTAGTTATTTTTAGGGGTCTTTTAGTGTTTAAGGGCTTTTATGGTGTTTTTGGAGTTTTAGTGTATTTTTGAGTTTTTAGGATTTTCAAATTGTTTTAATGTTTTTAACATTTGTAGAGGATTAAAGGTTTTATAGAGGTATTCTGGGGTTTTTAGTTTTTTAATGGGGTTTTAATGGTTTTCTGTGTTTTTAAATATTTTCGTAGTTTTTAGAGTTTTTTTAGGGAATTTCATGGTTTTTTCTAGTTTTTAGGTTTTTAGGGGTTTTATGCATTTTTAGGTTATTATGGATTTCAATGGGTTTTTTTTGGTTTTATATATTTTTTAGTATTATTATGCCTTTTAAGGTTCTTAGTGATTTTAGGGTTTTAGGGTTGTTAGGTTTTTCAGGGTTTTTATGGTTTTTATGGTTTCTAGCATTTCTCAGAATTTTTTGAGGCTTCATTTGTTATTTGGATTTTATAGTTTTCCTATGGGGTTTCATGTCCTTTATATATTTTGTTTAAAATTTTTATGTATTTTCATTTTTTATTGTATTTAGTGGTTTTAGGGTTATTTAGGGTTTTATGATGTTTTGGGGAAATGATGTCATTATACCAGGCTATCCTAGACCCCGCTAAAATGTATTGAAAAAATAGGCAATGCAGACAATGGAGGGGTGGAGTCAAATGACCCTAGTTTTTTGGATTTTGAAGGGTTTTTTTATTTTTTAGAGTTTTATGGTTTTATAATTTTTAAGGTTTTTAGGGGTTTACCTGTTTTTTAGTGGGGGGGGGGGGTTTCAGTTTTATGAGTTTTTATTGATTTTTTTGTTTTTAGGGGTTTTTAAGGGTTTTAGGGGATTTAGGGTTGTCAGTTTCCTTTTATAGTTTATTGAGTCCTTCACTTTTTTTTACAGGTTTTAAAAGTTTTTAGATATTTAATCATTACATAGGGTTTTTAGAGTTTTTACATTTTTAGAAAACATAAGTGACTATTATGTGTTTTTATGTATTTTTGGTTTTTTTTCTATATTTTGAATTTTTATGGTTTTTAGGGGTTTCTAGGGTTTTTAGTATTTTCATGGTTTTAGTGCTTTTATTGTTTTTATATTTTAATGGGTTTCAAGTATTGTTTTAGGTTTTTATGTTATTTTAAACTTTTAAGACAATTTTATGAATTTATGGGTTCTTAAGGTTTTGATTATTTTGATGGTTTTTATGGGTTTATAGGGTTTTTAGTAATTTTTGAGTATTTTTTGGGTTTTCAAGGTTTTCATAATTTTTTTACATTATAAGGGGTTTAAATGGTTTTTTGAGTGTTTAATTTTTTGATAATTTTTTTTAGGATTTTTATGGATTTTTGGGGTTTTATGGGTTTTAGGGGTTTTAGGGTCTTTTAGGTTTTTAGTGTTTTTAGTTCTTAACATTTTTAGGTTTTAGGGGGTTTTAAGTGTTATTTGATTTTGAATTTTTCTTAGTGTTTTTCAAGGTTATTAAAGGTTTTTACTTATTTAGGGATTTGGGGCATTTATTGGGTATTTATGGGGTTTTTTGGTTTTTACTCTTTTGACTGTTTTATTTTTCCCTTGGGTTTTTTGGGTGTTTTGAGTTTTTAATATTTTTAAGCAGTTTTTTTGTTTTTTGGGGTTTTACGTGTTTTTGGGTAATTAATGTTTTCTTAGGGGTTCTTATGGTTTTGTTATGCCTTTAGGGTTTTATGGTTTTTAATTGTTTTTATAGTTTTCATGTGTTGTTTTGGTTTATTGGGTTTTTAGTGTCTTGTATGGTTTTTTAGAATTTATTATGTTTTTAGGTTTTTTATGTTTTTTGGGGTTTTACTGTTTATTAGGTTTTTTGGGGTTGTAATGTTTTTTTTGGTTTTTATGGTTTTCTTAGAGATTTTCAATGTTTTATGGTTTTTAGATTTTTAATGATTTTTATGGATTTTTATGTTTTTATGTTCTTTTGGAGTTTTTAATGATATTGAGGTTTTTTAAGGTCTCTAGTGTTTTGTGGTTTTAGGGTTTTTAGTGTTTTAGGGGATTTATGTGTTTTAAGTGTTTTAGAATTTCAATGTTTTCGTTAGGGTTTTCAGGGTTTCTATGAGTTTTTTTGTTTTTGGGATTGTTAGGTATTTTTTATACATTTTATTTGCTTTAGGGGTTTTGGGATTTTGAGGGGTTTATGGTTATTTAAGGTTTTAAGGGTTTTTATATTTTTTGAAGGGTATTTATTGTTTTTTGTGTTTTTTGTGTTTTTTATGTTTTTAAGCATTTAATTATTTTTTAGAGTTTGTTAACATTTTTAGGGGTTTAGATGATTTTTTAGAGTTTTTATGGGTTTTTAGAGTTTTCATGGTGTTTAGGTATTTTAAGCTTTTGGGACATTTTTATAGTTTTTAGAGTTTTTAGAAATTTTTAGGGTTTTTAGAATTTTAACTTTTTAGATGTTTTTAGTGATTTTTTTACTTTGGGTTTTTAAGATTTTAGGCATTTTTTAATATTTAGAAATTTATAGAGTTTTTTTGAATTTTTATGGTATATTATGGGTTTACTAATTTTGGGGGTTTTAGGGGTTTTTTGGTTTTTAGATTTTTTTTATGGTTTTTTGGAGTTTTATGGTTTTTACTCAGTTTTTGAAGGGTTTAAAGTTTTTTTAGATTTTTAACGGTTTCTAGGTTTTAAATGGCTTTTAGTGTTTTAGTGGTTTTTGGGTTTTTATGGTGTTTTACATTTTTAATGTTTTTTTTGGTTTTTTTATGTTTGTTGGGGATTTTAGGTTTTGTGGTTTGTTTTGATTTTTTTGGTTTTTTTAATTTTTTATGTATTTTGAGGTATTAAGTGTTTTTAGGTTATTAAGGTATTTATAGGATTGTTCATGGTTTTTAGTATTTTTTATGTTTATATATATTTTTAGGGATTTTAGGATTATTAATTTTCTTAGTGTTTTTTTGGATTGTATGGGTTTTTATGGTTTGCTATGGTTTTAGGGTTTTTATGGTTTTTCTCGTTTTTTTGTTATGTATAGTTTTTAAGTTTTTTCCGGATATTACGACTTTATTAGGATTTTTAGGATTTTTATTTGTTTTAAATTTATAGGGATTTGTTGGTCTTTTCACAGATATTATGTGATTTTAGTGTTTTGAGGGATTTTGAGGGTTTTTGTTTTTTCAGGGTTTTATGGATTTTCAGGGTTTTAGGGGTTTTTTTAATTTTTCAGATTATAATTTATTTTTAGTGTTTTTATCGTGTAAGGTGTTTATAAGATTTTTAAATATTTAGTTTTTTGGTTTTTTGGGATTTATGGGTTTTAGGGGCTTTTATGTGTTTTTATGGTTTATTGGGTTTTTAGGGGTTCTATGTTTTAAAATGTATTTATTGTTTTTATGGTTTTTAAGCATTCTTAGGTTTTTAAGGTTTTTCTTAGGGGTTTTCATATTTTTCGGTTTATTTACATTTTTAGGGACTTTTTGGAATTTTTCATGTTATTATATATTTTTATAGGTTTTAGGGTTTTTTAGGTTTTTTGGTTTTCAGGGATTTAATTTTTTTAGGGGATTTTATGTTTTTTTAGTTTTTTAGGGTTTTTATTGTTTTTTGTTTTTTTAATTTTTTTGGGTTTAAAGGGTTTTTAGTGTATTTTTTATTTTTTATTATTTTTATGGGGTTTAAGGGTTTTAATTGTTTTAGGGGTTTTATTGATTTTGGGGGTTTTTAGGGTCTTTTAGTGGTTTTATAGGTTTTCAAATTATTTAGGTTTTTAGGGGTTTTATGTTTTTTTTGTTTTCAAAGTATTCATAGGGGTTTTTGTGGGTTTTAGGGATTTTTTATTTTTTTGGGTTTTAGTGGTTTTTTATGTTTCTTAGCGATTTAAAGGTTTTTTAAAGTTTTTAATTGTTTTTATAGGATTAATGGATTTTTATAGTTTCTAGTGGGTTTTTATAGGTTTTATGGGATTTTAGTTGTTTTATGTTTTTTCTTGGTTTTATGATTTTTTGGGGGTTTTATGGTTTTTAGGGCCTTTTTAGGATTTTTTTTGGTGTTTAGAGTTTTTTGGTTTTTTAATAGTTTTAAACGTTCTTAGGTTTTTATGGTTATATTTGGTTTTTTAGGGTTTTTAGGTTTTTTATTTCTTAGGGATTTTTAAGGAATTTTTGGAATTTTATTGTTTTTAGCGTTTTTAGTGATTTTGAAGCTTTTGGGTTTTCAAGGGTTTTTAGAATTTTTTATATTGTTTAGTTGTTTTAAGTGTTTTTAGATTTTAAAGGTTTTCGTAGGGGTTTTCTAGGTTTTATTTTTTTTTATGTCTTTATGGATTTTTAGTGATTTATAAAGATTTAATGGTTTTTATGGTGTTTAGGGTTTTAGGGTTTCTGTGATTTTGTTTTTTGTTTTTGGGGGATTTTTTCATGTTTTTAGGATTTTTAGGGTTTTGGTGTTTTTATGTTTATTAGAGGGTTAAAGGGTTTTTTTGGGTTTTTAGTGGTCATTTAGAATTTTCATTGGCTTTTTAATTTATTAATTGTTTTCAGGGGTTTCATTCTTTTTATAGGTTTTAGGGATTATATGGTCTTTTACGTTTTGAGGGGTTTTAAAATTTTTTGGGTTTTAATGAGTTTTAAGTGTTATATGTTTTTGAAGTATTTGTTAAAGTATTTTTAGGGGTTTGTGGGATTTCTTGGTATTTTTTTGGTTTTTTAGGGGTTTAGGGTTTTTTGGGGTTTTAGGGTTTTAGGGTTTTATCATTTTTTAGGTTTTTAGTGGTTTTATGTGTTTTTATGGTCAAAAGGTTTTCCAATAATTTATTAGGTTTTTGTGTGTTTTTTATGTTTTTATGGGTTTTTAGTGATTATTTAGGTTTTTTATATTTTTTGGGTATTTACAGATTATTGAGGAGTTTTAAGGTTTTTTAAAATTTTAATGGAATTTATTATTTTATGGGGTTTGATATATTTTTTATATTTTTAGGGTTTTATGGTTTTTAGAGTATTTAATGTTTTTGGGTTTAATGTTTTTATATTTTGTTTAGTTTTTTATGGTTTATTGGTTTTTACATTTTTAATGTTTTTGGGGTTTTTATATTTTTATGGGTTTATCATCTTTTATGGTTCTTAGTTTTTTTAGAATTTTTGGGTTTTTAGGGGTTTTAATTTTTTATATTTATATATGCTTTATTTAATTTTTCAATGTTTTTTGGGTTTTTATTTTTTTTTTGAATTTTTTTCCATTTTTAGTATTTTTATAGGTCTTTAAGGTTATAAAGGTTTTGAGGGATTTTTTGGGGGTTTTATGTTTTTATGGTTTTCTTATGTTTTTTATGATGTTTAAGGGTTTGAATGTTTTTAGGGATTTTTAATGATTTTTAGGATTTTTATGGTTATTAGGGATTTATATATTTTTAGGGGTTAAAAGGTGTTTTAGTTTTTAAGGGTTTTTTATTTTTTCAGTTTTATGAGTTGTTTTAGTTTTTTATGGTTTTAAGATTTTTATAATTTTTTTTTGTTTTTAGGGTTTTTAATAGTTTTTTGATATTTAGTGGGTTTTAGGGGTTTAGGGTATTTTAAGGATTTTTTTACTGCTTTTAGTGTTTTAAAAAAATATATATTTTAAGTGTTTTTATGTTTTTAAATTTTTCGTAGTTTTTTCAATGTTTTTTATGTTCCTAATTTTTTTGTGATTTTTATGATTTTTTTGGATTTTAGGAAATTTAGGGAAATTTAGGGGTTTTAAGGTGTTTTTTGGGTTTTTAGTTTTTTTTTTAAATTTTTTGTGATTTTAAGTGTTTTCGGTTTTTAATATATTGTTAGTGTTTTAGTAGTTTTTTTACATTTTTATTGATTTTTAAAGATGTTTTTGGATATTTATGGGTTTTAAGAGATTTTGGTTTTTTATGGTTTTTGGGATTTTTTTATGATTTTTAATGTTTTTAGATTTATTAATGTTTTTTTGGTTTTTTTAGTTTTTTGGGTTTTTAATGTATTTAGATTTTTTTGATGTTTTTGGGGTTTAAAGGGTTTTTAGTGGTTTTAGTGGGTTTTTATTGTTTTTATGGGTATTTAGGTTTTTTTGGAGAGTTATGTGTTTTAGTTTTTTAATGGTTTCTCAAGGGTTTTCAGGTTGTTTGGGTATTTTACATATTATGGATTTTTTATTATTTTTATCATTTTTATGGTTCTTTATGGTTTTTACAGATTTTGAGGGGTTTTACAGAGTTTTAGGTTTTCAGGGTTTTTATGGTTTTTTTTGTTTATGGGGGTTTTGAGTTTTTATAGTTTTTAAGGTTTTTAGAGTTTTTAACATTTTTAGGGGTTTAAATTATTTTTAGAGTGTTTGATAATTTTTAGGTTTTTTATGGGTTTTAGTGTTTTTAAGGTTTTAATGTGTTTTTATGGGTTTTAGGGTTTTTAGGGTTCTGATCGTATTTTGGGGGTTTTCTATTTTTTTTGTTTTTAGGCTTTTAGGAGGATTAAGTGTTTTGGGATATTTATGTTTTTATTAGGGTTTTACATCTTTTATTACATTTTTTGGGAATTTTATTTTATTTTTATGTTTTTTATGGTTGGATAGGGTTTTAAATATTTTGAATGTTTTTATGAGTTTTTAGGGGTTTTAGGGTTTTCGAGGTTTTTAGGGTTTTATGTTTTTTTTGTATTTTTTAGGGGGTTTAATTGTTATTAGGTTTTAAGGTATTATTTAGGTTTATAGGGTTTTTAGGTTATTTTTTATGTTTTTAGGCATTTTTACGGATTTTTTTAATTTTTATGCGTTTCATTGATTTTGATGTTTTTTGGGTTTCTTTGGGTTATTAGGGCAAAGAATATTAGAGGGTCGGGCTATCCCCCCCCCCACAAAAATTTATTAGAAAGAAAAAAAGAGACATAGCAGATAAGGGAGGGGAGGGGTCAAACGACCCACACCCAAAAGCCCTTTACAACCCAAGATGCAAAAGACCCAAAAAAAGAAAAATCCAAAAAGAAAAATCAAAAAAGAAAAGAAAACCCAAACAAGCACACCCAGGTCCAAGAAGCAACCATCACCATCATCCAGCAGCATCCAGCATCCAGCAGCTCACTACCAAGAAATGACAAGCTTCCAACCTCACATATACCAACAGCGAGAACCTTCTAACCAAAACGAGCCACCGCCAGCAACACATAACCATCAGCACTAGAATAACACAAAAACCAGAAACCAGAGTTTACTTCCATACAGTAACCATCATCCATTCTCCCAAGATCCAGCATCTAGCACCTCCTCACCAAGAAGGTCCACCGCAAACAGCACAGAGCCAATAACACCAAATTCCAACCTGCAAACATTATCGCATTCCTGCTAAGCAACAACCAGGCAACATACCAAAGCAAACCAACAACCAACAGCTTTACACATTCACCAGAACTCAGCCAAAAAAAATTGCACCCAGCAGAAGCCAGGGGAAAAACCAACCATCTCAAAAACAGACTGAATCGAACAACCCTTCAGGCATTCGAAACCACTTATCCAAGGAGCTTCTGCCATGCCACATGAAAAAGTACAACCAAAAACACAACAGGTAACATCACAGGGCCTCCAGCACCCAGGATTAGAAACAATAGCTTCATCATAGCCCCACTCACCAGCAAGAAGTAACGAACACCATATTTCCCAAAAATCACCAAAACCATTCACACCATGTAAACAAGTAGTAGTACACAAAGAGAATCTAACCTTGGCACACAGCAAATTCATGAACCAACACCAGAATTGGTTCGCATCTAGACCAGCCACAATCAAAAAGCAGCAAAAACTATAATGCAATAACATTGAACCAGAAAATCTGGCAAAGAAACCATTTACTGCTAGATGGACCAGATCACAACAAGACCAGAGAAAGCTGGCAATAGTGGGAGGTGACCACAGATCTGAAGAACGAACTCAAGCAAAGATCCGAACCAGAGAATATACCTGCATCGCAGACACCATCGGCGGTCCAGAACAGATTCGAGGATTTATCAGGGATGAAACCAAGCAGCTAAGTAGGAAGTCAAAGAAAAGCCACTGGAGATTCAGATCTGTAGCTGTGGTTGACTTCACCATCAACCTCGTGGACTTCACCCAAACCATCAAAAAACCATCAGCGCTCCTACCATTGAGAAAAGACAGCTTCTGAGGAAGAGGAAGGTCCAGATCTACCAGAACTGAGCCTAAACAATGCGAAAACTAGAACAAGCCACCGTCTCCTTTCCCCAACACAACCTACTAGATCCCACAACCATCAAGCATCTGGCTCATCTTCCACCATCACACCAGGGAAAAAAGCCGCTTGAACTGAACTCCATCCGCATCACAAAGCATGATCTGGAAGCGATCCATGAAGCTGATGAGAAGGGTTCTGAGAGGGAACCGTGGAAATTGCCGCGTCGAGCGGGAGAGCCCAGGATAGAGTGGTGGCATCCGTCCTTCTGTTCTTCTTTTCGTTATTAGGGGTTTCTAGTGTTTTTGTTGGGTTTTGAGGGGTTTTGGGTTTTTTTTAACATTTTTAGGAGTTTAAAGGGTTCTTGAGAGTTTTTAGTGGTTTTTTAGGGGGGATTCGGTTTTTGGGTTTTCATGGTGTAGGGTTTTTACATGTCTTAAGGGATTTAAGTGTTTTAGCTTCTTTTTAGTGTTTTACTTTTTTAGGTTTTTTGGATCTAATTTTTTTTTATGTTTTTAAGAATTTGATAGGGTTTTTCTTGGTTTTTTGGGTTTTTACATTTATTAATATTTTTTGGGATTTTTTGGATATTTAAAGATTTTAGGGAATTTTAGGGTTTCATGATCTTTTGGGTTTTTAATGTTTTTATGTTTTTTTGGTAATTAGGGTCTTCTAAGATTTTATGTTTTTATGCTATTTTATATTTTTTAACAATTTAATGTGTTTGAAGTGTTTTTATATTTTTTATACGTTTTTTTAGGTTTGGTTGTGTTTTAGGATTTTTTATGGTTTTTACAGTTTTTAGTGTTTTCAAATTTTCTTTTTATTTTAAGTGGTTTTTGGGTTTTTTAGTTTTATAAAGTTTTGTAAGGTGTTTTCTGGGTTTTTACATTTTTAGTGACATTTAATTTTTATTATTGTTTTTTGGTTTTTATTTATTTTTATGGTTTTTATAGTTTTTAGGGTTTCATGGTTTTTATGGTTTTTTTAGGATTTTGGATTTTTTTGAGGATTTATGGTATTTTTTAAGTTTTAGGGATTTTAAGGGTTTTCTAGATTTTTAAATTTTTTGGGTTTTAATGGATTTTTACAGTTCTTATTTGAATTTTCAGTTTTTATGGGTTTTTAATGTTTTTTGTGTTTCTTGGTTTTAGGGTTTTTATATGTTTCTTGGATTTTGGGGGATTTTAGGGTTTTTATCATTTTTATGTTCTTTTAGGTATTTAAGTTCTCTTTTGTTTTTAAGTGTTTCATAGGGTTTTTAAGGGTTTTAGTGTTTTTTCATATTTATGGAGTTTTAGGGAATTTAATAGTTTTTATTGATTTTTTATGGGTTTTAGGGATTTTTTTATTTTTTATGGTTTTTAATCATTTTTAGTGTTTTATAGGTTTTTGGATTTTTATGATTTTTTTTATCTTTTTTAGAGATTTTATGGTTTTTAGAGTTTTTATGTATTTAAATGGTTTTATAGTTTTAGTAGCTTTTATGGATTTTATGAGTTTTTAGGTATTTTTAAATTTTTTGGGATTTTGATGGGTTTTAGTCTTTTTAGGATTATTTTTGGATTTTAGGTTTTTTTACCTTTTTTAGGATTTTTGGGGTTTCTATATTTTTGGGATATTATGGTTTCAAGGGTTTATCAGGGGTTTTGGGTTTTTTAGGTTTTTATGGATTTTAGGAACATTTAGGTTTTAATGGGTTTTTATTGTTTTATGGATTTTGAGGGGTTTTATGGTTTTTAGTATTTATATTATTTTATGGTTTTATTTTGGTTTTTTGGTATTTATATTTTTTTAGTATTTTATGGTTTTCCCATGTTTTTTAAAATATCAAGCATTTAAATGGTTTAAATATTTTTTAGTCGGTTTTTAAGGTTTTATGGTTTTAGGATTTTTTATGGGTTTTAGGGGTTTTTATAGGTTTTAAAGGTCTTTTTATTATTAAGTGCTTTACAGGTTTTTATTATTTTTGGAATATTATTGATATAATTGGGGTTTATATGGTTTTATGTTTTTATTATTTTATTATGATTTTTAGGATTTTAATGGTTATTAAATTTTTATAAATTTTTATGAATGATAATATTTTTTTAGAATTTTTTGGGTATTTTTACTTTTTTTTAGGTTTTTATGGGATTTAGGGGTTTTTATCATTTTTAGGTTTTTAGGGGAATTATGTGTTTCTAGTTTTTAAGGTTCTCTTCTGGGTTTTTAGGGTTTTGAGGAGATTTTTTATTTTTGGTATTTTTAGGGATTTTTTAGGGTTTTGATAGTTTTTTTTAGTTTTTCATGGACATTGATATGTTTTAGGGTTTAATATGGTATTATGGTTTTTTTAGGTTTTTAGTATTTTATTGAGTTTTTATTGCCTTTATGGTTTTTAGATTACTTTTTTTATTTTTTAGGGGTTTAAAGTGTTTTTTGATTTTTTTTGTCGAGTTTTATTGCTTTTTAGGTTTTTTTGGCTCTACAAAAGGGATTTTTCTGGTTTTAATTTTTTTTTATTTTTAGGGGTTTTGAGAGTTTTTAGGTTTTTATGGTTTTATTATGGATTATTATATTCTTTAATGATTTTAGGGTGTTTTATGATTATTATGGTTTCTAGGTTTTTTAGGTATTTTGAGTGATTTCATGTGATTTTAGGGATTTTAGGGATTTTATGGGTTTTAGAATTTTTTTAGGGTTTCTAGGGCGTTGAAGTGTTTTTATAGTATTTTTATTTTTTAGGGAATTTTTTTGTTTTTAGTTTTTTCATAAGATTATAGTTATTTTTAGCGAATTTAAAAAAAATATGGCATTTACGGTTTTTATGGATTTTGAGGGGTTTTAAGGTTTTTTATAATTTTTATTATTTTCTTGGGTTTTAATGTGTTTTAAGTGTATTTAATGTTTTTAGGGTTTTTATGTTTTTTTATTTTTTATAATGTTTGAGGTGTTTAAGGTCCCTACGGGTTTTATGGTTTTTTGTGGTTTTTTGTTTTTAGGGTTTTCTTTGTGTCTTTCAGAGCTTTAGGGTTTTTTTTACATTTTTTTCAGTTTTTAAAGAGGTAGGGTATTTTTATTTATTTTTATGGGTTTTTATAGATTTTAAGGGTTTCAAGGTTTTTTAGGGTTCATAGTTATTTATGATTTTTGGGTTTTTTGAGTTTTTATGGGTTTTAAGGATTATTTTTGTTTTTTACCATTCTTAGTGGTTTAAAGATTATTTATAGTTTTTTTGTAATTTCTAGGGGTTTTATGGGTTTTTATGGTTATTCATGTTTTTATAGGTTTTATAGATTTTTTGGGTTTTATGGTATTTAGGGCCACTATAGAGTTTTTAGTGTTTTTAGTTACTTTTAGGTTTTTTGTGGATTTTAGGTGTTTCTTGGGTTTTAACAATTTATTTGGGGGTTTTCATGTTTTTTGGGTTTTTTAGGTTTTATGAATATTTATGGGTTTTTAGTATTTTTATGGGGTTTTTAGGATTTTATGGATTTAGAGGGTTTCAAGGTTTTAGGGGTTTTAAAGGTTTTATGATTTTTTGGGTGTTTTCTATGATTTTTAGGGGTTTTAAGGGGTTTATTATTTTTTTTAAAAAATAGGGGTTTGAAGGGTTTTGATAGTTTTTAGTGCATTTTTGGGTTTTCTGGGTGTTTTTACAGATTTTTGGGGTTTTTTTGGTTTTTTTGGTTTCTATTGTTTTTCATGGTTTTTATCATTTTTTAGCATTTTAAGCATTTTATGTGATTATCGGTTTTGAAGGTTTTCTTAGGGGTTTTTTATGGTATTAGTGTTATTTTCAATTTTATAAATTTTTAGGTCTTTTTAAAATTTATATATTTTCTTAGGTTTTTAGGGATTTTCAAGGTTTTATGGTTCTTATAGTTTTTAAGGTTTTTTTTAATTTTTATTGATTTTTGATATTTTAGGATTTTAATGATTTTTTAGAGTTTTTTAATGTTTTTAGGGGTTTAAAGGGTTTTTAGAGTTTTTAGTTATTTTTATAGTTTTTATGGGTTTTTATGGTTTTGGTGTTTTATGGTCATTAGGTTTTTCGTGTTTTTATGTTTTTAGGGGTTTAACTATAATTAGGTTGTTAATGCTTTCCTAGGGGTTTTCTAGGATTTTAAGGTGTCTGACATTTTTAGGGAATTAAAGGGATTTTGTACTAATTTTATGAAGTTTTAGGGTTTTTAGGGATTTTCAGGTTTTATGTTTTTAGGGTTTTAGTGTTTTATGGTTTTTTGTGTTTCTTGAGTATTAAATGGGTTTTAAAGATTTTTAGAGTTTTTAATTTTTTTTAGGGTTTTATAGGGTTTTTGAGTTTTTAGAGATTTTTTGTGGTTTTTTAGGGTATTTTTGGTTTTTGAAGGGTTTTAGAGGTTTTTGCAATCTTTAGAGTTCTAGGGATTTTTATGGTTTTTAGTATTTTTTAGGTTTTTATGGGTTTTATATGTTTTTATGTTTTTAAGGTTTTATTCGGAATTTTTAACGTATTTGGTTTTTTTTCTAATTTTTGGTTATTTTTAAGGCTTTTTTAGCTTTTTATGGTTTTTAATGGTTTTCTAGGGCTTTTTTTCTATTTTAAAGCTTTTAGTGTTTTTAGGATTATAATTTTGTATGTTTTTTTGCATTTTTAAGGGTTTTTAGTTTTTTAATATTTTTGTATGATTTTTTAGGTATTGAGGGTTTTTTATGTTTTTATGGATTTTTATGAATTTTTTAATATTTTAATAGTTTTTAGGGATTTTGAGGGCTTTTAGGATTTTTAGGGTTTTCTTGTTTTTTTGTTTTTTTTTGTGTTTCTAGAAGCTTTTTAAAATTTTATGGTATTTATGGGTTTTTTTGAGTTTTTTTATCATTTTAAGGGGATTGAATTGTTTTTAGAGTTTTTAATATATTTTATGATTTTTAAGTGTTCTAATAGTTTTAAGAGTTTTTAGGGTTTGTATGGATTTCAGTGTTTTTTATGGTTATTTAGCGTTTATAGGGTCTTTATAATTTTTTTATATTTTTTAGGGGTTTTAAGTATTTTTTGGTTTGTAAGGTTTTCTTAGTTTTCTTTAGGGTTTTCAGCATTTTTTACTTCTTTAGGGATTTTATGGATATAAGTATACTTATGGGTTTTTTGGATTTCTATGGATTTTTAAGGTTTTACAGTTTAAGGGGTGTTTAGGGTATTTATTTTTTTAAGGTCCTAATTATTTTTAGGAATTTACTATTTTATTAAGTATGATAAGTGTTTTTAAGATTTTTTTCATTTTTAGTGATTTGATGGGATTTAATATGAATTTTACTATTTTTTTGGATTTTTTAGGATCTTGATGGTTTGTTGAAATTTTTATTGTTTTTTGGGTTTTTATGGTTTTCAGGGTTTCTATATTTTTTTCTGGTTTTTTGTGTCTTTGTGACTTATTTAGAGTTTTAATGGTATTTAGAGTTTTTTAATGTTTTTATGGGTTTAATATTTTTTATATTTTAGTGGGTTATTTTTGGGTTTTTAGGATTTTATAATGTTCTTATGGGTTTTTGTGTTTTTCAGGTATGGTATATAGGGTTTTTAGGGTCTTTTATGGTTTTTATTTTTTTTAGGTTTTTGGGGTTTTAAGAGTTTCAGATTTATTTGGTTTTTAAAGGGGGATTCATGTATTTTCAAGGTATTTTTAGGTTTTTTATATTTATACAGACATTAAGATTTGTTTTTTGGAATTTTATAGTTTTTTGGTTTTTAGTGGTTTAGAGGGTTTTTATCATTTTTACGTGTTTTATGGTTTTTATGTTTTTTTTTCTATTTACATGAGCTTTTAAAGGGTTAGTGTTTTTTATGTTTTTATATTTTTCCTTTTTTTTTCATGGTATTTTGTGGTTTTTACTATTTTTTGGTTTTTTAGGGGTTTTGTAATATTTTTATAGTTTTTGTGGTTTCTTTGTTTTTTTTATGTTTTTATGGATTTTTGAGTTTTTTTTGAGGTTTTATGGTTATATGGTTTTATTGTGTTTTATAATTTTTTTAGGGGTTTGAAGTGTTTTTAGAGTTTTAATATTTTTTGGGGTTTAAAATTTTTTTAAGGTTTTATGGGTCTTTATGGTTTTTTAGGTTTTTTTGGTTTTTTTGGGTTTTTAGTTTTTTTTAGGTTTTTAGAATTTTTCATGTTTTTATGTTTTTAATGTTTTCTAAGGTATATTTAGGCACTTTATACGTTTTTAGGGATTTATATATTTTTTTTTTTATTTTTAGAGATTTTAGAGGCTTTAGGGATTTAAAGGTGTTTGGGAGTTTTTAAGGCTTTCATGGGTTTTATGTTATTTGTGGGTTTTTAGGGTTTTAATGATTTTGATTGTTTTTTTTACCATTTTAGGGTCTTATGTTTTCTTAATATTTTTTAATTTTTTTTGTTTTATGGATACAAAGGTTTTTAGGGTTTTTATGTTTTTTGCGGGTTTTAAGGTTTTTAGGGTCTTTTTATGGGTTTTTGAGGGGGTTTAGATATTTGAGGTTTTTAAGGGAATTTACTGTTTTTAGGTGTTTATGTTTTCTTAAGTATTCTTAGTGTTTTTTTAATTTTTTTGTGATTATTATATTTTTTTGGATTTTTATGGTTTTAGGGGTTTTCGGGATTTTGAGGGTTTTTCGGGTTTTTCATTTCTTATAGGTTTTAGGGTTTGTAGTGTTTTTTAAATTTTTATCGGTTTGAATGTGTTTTAGATTTTTTAGTTGTTTTTTATGGTTTTTAGGGGTTTTTAGAGTTTTAGGCCTCTTATAGTTTTGAAATATTTTAGGGTTTTAAAGATTTAAGGATGTTTGTAATTCTTTTAGGTTTTATAGATTTTAATTGTTTTAAGGTTTTTATTGTCTTATTATTGTTTTTAGAGTATACTATGGGTTTTAAAGGTTTTATGGATATTTAGGGGATTCAGCGTTTTTTCAGGTTTTTTTGGATTTTTAGGGATCTTGAGAGTTTTAGTGTTTTTATGGGGTTTTGAGTTTTTTTAGCGGTACTAGTGTTTTATGATTTTTATGTTTTTTACAATAGATTTCAATGATTTTTAGGTATTATATGTTTTCAGTGTTTGTAGATATTTTTTAGGATTTTTCTGTCTTTTAAGGGTTTTTGGGGTTTTTTAGGGTGTTTGGGTTTTTATGGTTTTATAGTTATTTAATTTTTTTAAGGATTTATAGTGTTTTTATAGTTTTTAGTGGTTTTAGTGCTTTTATTGGTTTTAGGGGTTTTTATGGGTTTTAAGGGTTTTTATGGTTTTAGTGGGGTTTTATTATATATAGGTAGTTTTGGAGTTTTTAGAGTTTTTATGTTTCTTGGGGTTTTTTATTTTTTTGGGTCTTTAATGTTTTCGTAGAGATTTTCAGTACTTTTCAGTTTTTATATTTTTAGATATTTTTTGGGATTCTTAAATATTTTTATGTTTCTAGGGTATTTTTGGATTTGGAGGGTTTTTGGGTGTTACAGTTTTTTGCATTTTTTAGGTTTTATGGGTTTCTAGGTATTTAATATATTCTTAGTTTTTTTAGATATTTTGGGGTTTTATTTATGTTTTTTGGGTTTTTAGGGAATTTTAAGGATTATTATGGTTTTTAGGGTTTTTAGGGATTTTGTGGGGTTATAATGTTTTTTTGGTTTTTTGGTTTTTGTTTTTTGTGTTTTTTTCGTTTTTTAGAGATTTAAGGGGTTTATGGAATTTTAGTGTTTTTTAAGAGTTATTTTGGGTTTTAAATGTTTTTTAGTTTTTCAGGTTTTTTCAAGGATTTTAGAGTTTTTTATATTTTTTGTGTTTTAATGAATTTTTAGGGTTTTAGGGATTTTGAGTGGTTTTAGGGTTTTAGGGTAATTTGGATTTTTTGTATTTAGGGTTTATTGGTTTCTTAGTGTTTTGGGGGTTTTGGGGGATTTTATGGGTTTTATGGTTTTTATGTTTTTTGGGATTTTTAAAAAATTTAAAGGTTTTTATGGGGTTTTTAGGTTATTTTAGGTATTTTGATAGTTTTTAAGGGTGTAATGGTTTTTATAATTCTTTCGGTTTTTAAGGTTTTTTTTAATTTTTTGGGTTTTTTATGGTTTCTTTACATTTCATGGGTTTAAATTGTTTTTAGAATTTTTTGTCGGTTGTATGATTTTTATGGGTTTTTAGTGTTTTTAAGGTTTTTAGTGGTTTATATGGATTTTATTGCTTTCTTATGGTTTTTAGGGGTTCTTATTTTATTTTGGGGTTTTAAGTGTTTTTAGGTTTGTCATGTTTTTTTTGAGTTATTCAGCGATTTTGATTTTGTACATTTTTAGTGGGTTTTAGGTCTTTTTTTGAATTTTTATGTGTTTTTAGGGTTTTTATGAACTTTTAGGGTTTTAGTTTTTTTAGTTTTTAGGGTTTTTAAAGTTTTTTTATTTTATTTTCTTTTTTTGGGTTTAATGGGTTTTATAAATTTAATTGGTTTTTAGGTTTTTGTGGGTTTTTTGGGTTTTAAGGTTTCTATGTGTTTTATCGTTTTTATTGTTTTTATGGGTTTTAGGGTTATTGAAGGGTTTGATGATTTTTAGTTTTTTTTTGATATTTTATGTTTTTTATGATTTTGAGGTTTTCCTAGGGGTTTTAAGTCTTTTGGGTTTTTCTTAATTGGAGGGTTTTTAGGGTTCATTGGGGTTTTTGGGTCTTTTAGGATTTTGGCGTTTTTATGGGTTTTATGTGTTTTTATGGTTTTTACATGGGTTTTCATGCATTTTAAGGGTTTTAATATTTTTAGGGATTTATGGGTATTTTCAGATTTTTATGTATTATTAGTGTATTTAGGGACTTTGAAGGATTTAGGGGTTTTATGGATTTTAGGGTTTTTATGGATTTTTTGGGTTTTTATGGTTTTCTAGTTTTTCGGGGTTTTATGGGTTTTTATGTTTTTTTATCATTTTTAAAGGTTTTAAGAGTTAATTGAATTTTTACTTTTTTATGGTTTATGGGTTTTTATGATTTTTATTTTTAAGGGGTTTTAGGGTTTTATATGTTTTATGGGTTTTAGTTATTTTGGGTCATTTAAATGTTTTTAGGGTTTCAATACTTTTGTTGGTATTTTGGGTTTTAAGTGTTGTTAGGTTTTTGTGGTTTTCTTAATGGTTTTTAGTGTTTTAGGATTTTTTATCTTTTTGGGTATTTTTATGGTCTTTTAATGTTTTTTTGGATTTTGAGGGGTTTAGGGGTTTATGCTTTTTTTAGGTGTTAGTGTTTTTCTGATATTTAAGTATTTTAAGTGTATTTAGGTTTTCAAACTTTTCATAGGGGTTTTCAAGGTTTTTTTATAGATTTTAGGAATTTTTTAGGATTTTTATGATTTTTAGGGTTTTTAGGGTTTGGATGATTTTTTGGTTTTTAGAGTTTTTATTGATATTATAGTTTTTATGGTTTTAGGGGTTTTTTGAGTTTTAGGGTCTTTTAGTTTTTTAGAGTTTTTATATTTCAAGGGATTTAAATGGATTTTAGTGTTTTTATTGGGTTTTATGTGTTTTATTGGGTTTTATGGTTTTTATGTATTTTAGGGTTTTTATGATTTTATGGGTTTTTTGCATTTTAATGTATTCAAGGGGGTTAATCATTTTTTAGGTTTTTAGTGGTTTTAGGTGTTTTTAGGTTTTTAAGGACTTCATGGGGTTGATCAGGGTTTCGGGTTTGTTACATTTTTAGGAATTTTTTGGAATTTTCTAGTATATTTACTGGTTTTTAGGGTTTTTAAGGATTTTGATGGTTTTAGGATTTTTGAGGGTTTTATGGATTTTTTAGTTTTTTTTAGATTTTTGGGTTTTTTGAGTTTCTTTAAAGGTATTTAATTTTTTACAGTTTTAAAAGTTTTTATAGTTTTTAGTCAGTTTTTACTTTTTATGGGTTTTTAGGGTCTTTAAGGGTATATGGGTTTTTATAGTTTTTGGCAGTTTTAGGATTTTTAGGATCCTTTTAGGATTTTTGGTGTTTTAGTTGTATTAGTTTTTAGGTTTTTTATGTGTTTTTACAATTTTAGTGTATTATTATGGTTTTCATAGGTTTTTAGGATCATTTACATTTTTTGGATTTTTTGGGGGGTTTTTAGAAATTTTTATAGTTTTTTGGATTTTTAGGGATTTGAGGGGTTTTAAGTTGTATGTTTTTTTAGGTTTTAAGGATTTTATGTTTTTTTATTATTTCTAGGTTTTATTAGATTTTAAAGGATTTTTTATTATTTTTATGGGTATTAAGGGTTTTTATTTATATTTAGGGGTTTGATTGGTTTTACTATATTTATTTAGGGTTTTTTGGGGTTTTTATTTTTATGTTTTTAGGGTTTTATGGTTTTTATATTTTTAATGATTTTTGAGTTTTGAAGAGTTTTTAGAGTTTTTAGTGGTTTTATGGTTTGTATGGGTTATTAGGTTTTTTACGGTTTTAAGGGTATTTACTGTTTTTGGTTTTTTAGTTTTTAGGTAGTTTTAAGGTTTTTAGATTTTTATAGTTTTAAAGTGTTATTATTTTTTTATAATTTTCTTAGACATTTTCCAGGGTTTTTTGGATTTTTTTTATTTGGCTGATTTTTAGTTTTTTTAGGATTTTTATGGATTTTAAGGATTTTGAGGGTTTTTAGGGATCTATGGTTTTTTTATTGTGGTTTTCTAGTTTTTAGGGGTTTAAGGTTTGTATAATTTTTAATGGATTTAGGTGTATAAAGTGATTTTAGTTTTTTGTGGGTTTTTATATATTGCATGGGGTTTAGGGATTTATTTTTTTAGGGGTTTTATAGTTTTTATTTTCTTGGGTTTTTAATTTTTTTAGGGTTTTTAAAGAGTTTTTAATATTTTGTGGTTTTTCTGGTTTTCTTTTGGTTTTTATGGTTTTTATGTTTTTTGTAATTTTTTTTATTTTAAGGATTTGTATTGGGTTTTTTGGTTTTTAGTGATTTTGATGACTTTTCGAGGTTTTAGGGTTTTAGGGTTTTTATGGTTTGGGGGAGGGGGGTTTAAGGGTTGTAAAGGGTTTTAGAGATTTTTAAAAAAATTAGGTTTTTAAAGGGTTGTTAGAGTTTTTCGTAGTTTTTATGGTTTTATGGGGTTTTAGGGTTTTGATGGGTTTTAGGGGTTTGTTGTTTTTAGGGTTTTGGGGATTTTTTTGTTTTTTGAAATTTCAGGGATTTGAATTGTTTTAAATTTTTTATATCTCAATTTTTTTCTTATTATTTTTAAAGGGTTTTAGGGTCTTTATGATTTTAGGTATTTTATGGGATTTTCATGGATTTCTATGGGTTTTTAGGGTTTTTATGTATTTTGATGGATTTTACAGTTTTTAGCATTTTTAGGGTTTTTAGGTTGTTGGGTTTTTATTGGGTTTTATGTGTTTTTATAGGGGATTTAAGGATTTTTAGTGTTTTTAAATTTTATTGTGTTTTAAATGGTTTTTAGAGTTTTAGTGGGGTTTTAGAGTTTTTATGGGTTTTTAAGGATTTTAGTTGTTCTAATTGTTTTGGGGGTTTCTAGTGGTTTTAGTGTCTTTAAATGTTTTTAAGATTTTTGGGGTTTTTTAGGTTTCCTACGGTTTTTAGGTGTTTTTAGGTATTTATGATTTCATAGGGGTTTTTAGGGTTTTATGGGTTTTTATCTTTTAGGTATTTTTTTGATTTTTGGTGATTTTTTAGATTTCTTGGGGTTTTTGGAGCTATATGGATTTGGGGGAGGGGGGGTAGGTTTTTTGGGTATTTTATGGGTTTTATGGATTTTATGTTATTTATGATTTTAATATTTTTTAGAAATTTTTATCATTTTTAGTATCTTATAATGATTTTAGAGTTTTTAGTGATTTTTTTTTGTTTTTATGGGTTTTAATATTTTTTAAAGATTTTGGTTGTATTTATGTTTTTTAGGGGGTTTGGGGGTATTTTTATGGATATTTGGTTTTTTTTATTTTATGGGATCGAAATGTTTGTAGTATTTTTTTCTTAGGGGGTTTAGGGTTTTTGAGTTTTTTTATTTTAGGGATTTTTAGTGTGTATTATTATTTTTATGGTTAATAGGGTTCATATATATTTTTAGGGTTTTTTAGGGTTTTAAGGTTTTTAGTTTTTTTTACATTTTTAAGGATTTTTAGGGACATTTTTGGATTTTTTGAGTTTTTAATGTATTTAGGAATTTTGAAGGGTTTTATGCTTTTTTGGGTTCTATGATTTTTATGGTTTTTTGGTTTTTTGGAATTTCTGAGTCTTTTAGGATTTTTAAGGTTTTTTATATTTTTTAGCATTGTTATAGGTTTAAAGGGTTTTTAATGTGTTAGTGGTTTTTAGTGTTTTATAGGTTTTTATGGAATTTTAATGATTTCTGGGGTTTTTTTGTTTGTAGAGTTTTAGGGATGTTTTAAGGATTTTTTAGTTTTTTAGGGTTTTATGTGATCTTAGGTTTTTTACGGTTTTGTTATGGTGTTTTGGGTTTTATGGTTTTTGGTATATTTAGAGAATTTTAGGATTTTTATGATTTTTTAATTATGTAGTGATTTGGGTGGTTTTTTTGGTTTTTTATTTTTTGGGGGTTTTATTATTTTTCAAGTTTTTTATATTTTTTATTTTTTTTTATTTTTAGGTTTTATTAGGTTTTTAAGTGTTATTTTGTTTTTATAGGTTTTCTTAGTGTATTTATAGTTTTTTTAATTTTTAGGCATTTTTATGGAATTTTATTTTTTTATGGTTTTAGGAATTTTTAAGTTTTTTCTGTGAATTTTTGGTTTTTTGGGGTTTTAGGTTTTTTAAGGGTTTTAAAGGATTTTAGGGATTTTTTTAACATTTTTAGATATCTAAAGTATTTTTAGAGTTTTATGGGGTTTTAGGGGGTTTTATGTTTTTATTGGTTTTACGTTATCTTGGTTTTCATGGTTTTTGGGGTTTAATGTTTTTAAGTATTTTAAGTGTTGTAATGTTATTAAGATTTTCATTTAATTTTTTATTTTGGTTTATTTTGGTTTTTTACATTTGTATATATTTTTATGGTTTTTACAGATATGAAGGTTATTAGTGTTTTAGGTTTTTCAAGGTTTTTTATGGTTATTATCAATTTTATGTTTTTAGGGATTTAAATTGTTTTTAGGTTTTTAAGGTTTTCATACGGGTTTTCATGGATTTTATGGTCTTCATGTTTTTATGAATTTTTTTTGGGTTTTTTTTGAATTTTAGGGTTTTTGGGTTTTAGTGATTTTAAGTGTTTTTAGGGTCGTTTAGGTTATTTTTTGGTTTTTTGGTTATTAGGGCTTCGAAGTATATTTATATTTTGAAGGTTTTAATAATGGTTATGTAGTTTTTTTGGATTTTTTTTGTTTTTAGAGAGTTATTTATTTATTTATTTTGTATTTTTAATGTTTTTAGGGGTTTTAGGGGTTTTTAGGGTTGTAGGGTTTTTAGTGTTTTGGTGTTTTTTGAGTTTTTATGTTTTCTTTTTATTTTTTCGAGTTTTTATGGTTTGTAGATATTTTTTTTGATTTTATGGGTTTGACGAATTTTCAAAATTTTTAGAGGGTTTTTTGGTGTTTTTTTGGCTCTCTAGGGTCTTTATACGGTTGTAAGGGTTCTTACTATTTTAGGTGTTTAATGTTATTTATTGTTAATTAAATTTTTCTTAGTGTTTTTTAAGATTTCAAGGTTTTTTATTATTTTAGGTATTTTATGGATTTTAATTATTTTTATGTGTTTTAAGGGTTTTTTTGGGATTTTGAGCGTTTGCGGGGGGGGGGGGGGGGGATAGGTGTTTTAGAATTTTTAGGGTTTTATTGAATTTATTAGGTTTTTAGGGGTTTGAGGGATTTTATGTTTTTAATGTTTTATTATAGTTTTTTTTTGTTTTTAATGACATTTTTATTATTACGAATTTATAGGTAATTTCAGGATTTTTATTGGTTTATTGGGTTTTAGGGATTTTGAGGGGGTTTTTTCTTTTTTTATGGGTTTTAGGGTTTTTTCGTTTTTTTGGATTTATAGGGATTTTTGGATTTTGTTTATTTTCAATTGTTTTTATAGCCTTGTAATGTTTTTTGGGTTAAATAGATTTTTGGAGTTTGAAGTGCTTTTTAGTGTTTTATAGGTTTTTATGGCCTTTTAAGGTTTTAAGGTTTTTCTTGGGCTTTAGGGGTTTTTGTTTTTTTGGTTTTTAGGGGTTTTAACTATTTAAATGTTTTTGGTATTACATAGAGTTATATTGGTTGTTTAGGGTTTTTTTATATTTTTAGGGGTTTTTATATTTTTGGGGACTTTTTTGAAATTTTACTGAATTTTAGGATTTTTATGGTTTTTAGTTTGTTTAGGGGTTTTGAGGTATTTTATGGATTTTGGTGTTTTTTGGGTTTTTGGGGATTTATTATTTTGTAGGTTTTAGGGGTTTTAAGTGATTTTATGTATTTAAATATTTCTAAGGGTATTTGCAAGATTTAAAGGTTTTTTTATGTTTCGTGGAATTTTTAGGGATTTTTTTTGGATTTTATGGTATTTAGTTTTTAGGGATTTTGAGTGTTTTTAGGGTTTAAGGTTTTTAGGAATTTTCAGTTTTTGGGTTTTGTGAATTTTTTAGGTTTTAAATCATTTTTAGAGATTTTAATGTTTTGATGTGTTTAAATGGTTTTAGAGTATTTAGTGGTTTTTAAAGTTCTATTGGTTTTTAATAGTTTTTCTTGGTTTTGGGGGTTTTATGGTTTCTTTTGTTTTTAGGGTATTTTTTGGTTTTTTAGCTTATTTAACATTTTAATGGTTTTTAGGGAATAGCCTGGCCCTCGCATCTTCCTTACCCTAGGAACCCTGTAAAAACCTAATAAATAATTAAAAATTAAAAAACACTTAAAACCCCTAAAAAACCCAAAAAACAGTCAAAATCTCCAAAAATCCTCAAAAATATAAAAAATCCAAAAAATAATTAAAAAATAAAAATACCCTTAAACCCTAAACACCCTAGGAGCCCTTTAAAAAACTAATAAATTATTATTATTTTTTAAAAGTGGTTTTAGATTATTATTTTTCTTATAGTTTTTAGGGTTTTCAGAGTTTTTTATTCTTTTAGGGATTTCAAGGTATATTTTTGGATTTTTATGAATTTTTATGGTTTTTATGGATTTTGTGGGTTTTTAAGAGTTTGTTTGTTTTTATGATTTTTTTTGTGTTTGAGGGTATTTTTTTGGGTTTTTATTGTTTTATGGGTTTTAAATGTATTCATCTATTTTAGGGGTTTAAAGGGATTTTAGATATTTTCATGGGTTTTTATGGTTTTAGGGTTTTTTTTTGTTTTATGGGTTTTAGGGTTTTTAGGGTTTTTAGTTTTTTAGGGTTTTGGCGTTTTAGTTGTGTTTTGGGGGTTTTATGGTTTTAAATGTTTTTAGGTTTTTTAGGTTTTTATGGTTTTTCATTGTTTTAGGGTTTTTACTATTTTAGGGATTTCTAGGATTTTTACGGATTTTATGGGATTTTTGGGATTTGTAGGGTTTTTTAATTTTACAAGGTTTTGCAATATGTTTTTATATTTTTATGGGTTTTAAGGGTTTTTTTGAGTTTTTTAACATTTTTAGGGGTTTAAAGGTTTTTTGAGTTTTAGTGGTTTTTAGGGTTTTACAGATATTTGGGGGGTTTAATGGTTTTATGGTCTTTTATGTTTTTATGGATTTATTTTGATTTTAGTGTCTTTTAATTTTTTTATCATTTATTAGGTATTTATTGTTATTTAGTTTTTTTAGTTTTTGATGGGTTTCTTATGGGTTTTCTGGGGTTTTAGTGGTTTTTATATTTTTATCAATTTTTTTTTTGTTTTTTGTTTTTTACAGCCTTTTAGAGTTTTTTAGGGTTTTGAGGGGTTTTAGGGTTTTGAGGGTATTTGTGTTTTTTAGGGTTTTCATCTTTTTTAGTTTTTTAGGGGTTTTTAGTTTTTTTAGGTTTTTGGGGTTTTCTTATGATTTTTTATGGGTTTTATGGTTTTTTAAATTTTAATTAAATTTTAGGGCATGTAGAATTTTAATATGTTTTTAGGGTTTTTTAGGATTCTGTTATTTTATAGGGCTTCAAATGTTTTTAGGTTTTTTGAGGTTTTTATTTTTTTCTTGTTTTTATGGGTATTTATGTTTTTTTTGTTTTTAAGGGTTTTCAGTTTTCATAATTTGTTAAGGGATTGTGAGATTTTAAGTATATTTAGTTTTTTTATGGTTTATGTCTTTTAAACGTTTTTATGGGTATCTATGGTTTTTATTGTTTTTAATGTATTTTTTCTTAGGTGTTTTAAAATGTTTTATTTTTTAGGGGGTTTAAGACTACTAGGTTTATATGGTTTTTTGGGGGGCTTTCAGGGTTTTTCAGTTTTTCTATGTTTCTGGGATTGTCAGGCCCTTTTATAATTTTTCTAGTTTTTTGGTTTTTATGTATTTTGATATACTTATGGATTTTTGATGTTTTTAGGGGTCTTTTTGGGGTTTTAGGGGTTTGTTTATTTTTTTTAGAGTTTCAGGTTTTTTTAGAGTTTCTAACATTTTTGGGTTTAAAGGGTTTTAAGAGTTTTAGTGGTTTTAGGTTTATTATGGGGTTTTAGTGTTTTATGGTATTTAAGGGTTTTATGGGTTTTATAGAATTTAATGGTTTTAGGGGTTTTAGGTTTTTTTGTATTTTTATCATTTTTCAATTTTTAGGGATTTTCTGGGGTTTTGGGGTTTTTATGGTTTTCATTTCATTTTTCCAAGTTTTAGGTTTTTTATGTTTTTCAGGATTTTTTGTGAATTTTAAATATTTTATGGTTTTTTGTGGTTTTTAGGGATTTTTATGGGTTTTCGTGTTTTTAGGTTTTTAAGCTTTTTTTCTTTTTTAGGATTTTAGTGGGATTATGCGTTTTTAGGTTTTAAGGTTTTCATTGGTTTTTCATATTTTTAGTGGTTTTTAACTATTTAATAATTTTTATGACGTCATTATGTTTTTTTATAGTTTCTTGGTTTTTTAAGGATTTTACAGTTTTTTTTGAGTTATTTGGGTTTTTATGTTTTATTTTTGTTTTTATGTTTTTTTAGTTTTTTAGTGTTTTAATGTTTTTATTGTGTTTTTAATATTTATTGTCATTTAATGGGTTTTTATAGTATTTTGGGTTTTTAGGGTCTATGGGTTTTAGGGTTTTTTTTAATTTTTATAAGGGTTTATATATTTTTTAGGGGTTTTATAATTTTTTGGAGTTTTTCAAAATTTTAGGTTTTCCGAGGGTTTTATGTTTTTTTGTTATTAAGTGATTATTAAGGATTTTAAGGGTTTTTAATTTTTTTAAATTTTTATGGATTTATAGATAATTTTTTGGGTTTTTATTGTTTTTTTGTTAAGGATTTTGAAAATTTTTAGGTGGATTTAGGTTTTTAGGGTTTTTAGGGTTTTTAGCGTAATAGGGTTTTTAAATGTTATAAATGTTTTTATGTTAATAAGGTTTTATTATGGTTTTTGAAAGTTTTTTTTTGAGTTTATTACATTTTATGTGTTTTTTAGTGATTTTTAAGGATTTTTGTGGTTTTAGGCATTTTGATGGGTTTTTGAGTTTTTAAGGGTTTTAGGGTTTTTCTGATATTTTTTGTGTTATGTTTTTTATTATTTTATATTGTTTTTAAGTTTTTTAGTGTTTTTAACATTTTTGGGGTTTAAAGGGTTTTTACTGTTTTTAGTGGTTTTATGGATGTTATGTTGTTTTTGGTTTTTTAAGATTTTTATGGTTTTTTTATCGTTTTTTGGATCATTTTAGGTTGTTTAGGGTTTTTTGTATTTTAGTTTTTTAGGGGTTTAAGTGTTTTTATTTTTTAAATGCTTTTATATATATTATCAATGTTTTTAGGGTTTTTATTCTTTTATTGATTTTTAGGGGTTTTTCATTTTTTTTGAGTTTTTTTGGATTTCTAGGGAATTTTTGGGGTTTTAGGGATTTTGGGATTTCTATATTTTTATCATTATTAGTGTTTTTATAGGTCTTATGTTTTTTCATATTTTTAGGGTTTTCTTATGCGAAGGAAGATGAGGGAGCCGAGCTATTCTAGACCCCCCCCCCAATTTATAAGAAAAAGAGACGGAATAGATAAGGGAGGGGTAGAGTCAAATGAACCATACCCAAATACAATCCTAGCAGGGATTTCTTATGGGTTTTCATGGTTTTTTTTGGTTTTTACATTTTTAGGGACATTAGGGGTTTTTTGGGTTTTTTGGGTTAATTTGGAATTTGATGGGTTTTAGGTTATTTAGGGTTTTAATATTTTTTTTCATTTTGGCGTTTTTTAGAGTATTTAGTGTTTATAAGGTTTATTTTAATTTTATATCATTTTAAGGGTTTAAATTTCTTTTATATTTTTTAGTGTTTTTAAGGTTTTATGTGTATTTAGGTTTTATTTATTTTATTTATGTTTTTAAGAGTTTTTTGGTTTTTAGGGGTTTATGGTTTTTTTGTTTTCAGTTTTTTTAGTGGTTTTATGTTTTTAGGTCTTTATGGTTTTATTTGTGTTTTTCTAAGGTTTTAAAGTTTATTATATTTTTAAGGATTTTCAGACCTCTTAAAAGTTTTATGGTATTTAGGGATTTTTTGGGGTTATTGGCATTTTAAGGTTTTTTGGTGTTTTATGGTTTTGTTTGTTTTTTAGTTTTATTGTGTTTTATATGATTTATTAAAGAAATTTAAGTTTTAAGGAATTTTTAAGTTCAATGTGGGTTTTAGGGGTTTTATTGGTTTTTATAGTATTTTTATGGGTTTTTATGGTTTTTAGGGGTTATTTTGGTTTTAGGGGGTTTAGAGTTTTATGGATTTATATGGGGTTTTTATAATTTTTATAATTTTTAGATTTTTATGGGTTTAAATTTTTTATTGGGTTTTAATTTTTTTTACTGTTCTTCAGGGTTTTTAGGGGTTTTTCTGTTTTAATTTATTTTTTCTGTTTTAGGAATTTTATTGGTTTTTAAGATTTTTTTCAGATTTTAAGGGTTTTAGGGATTTTTTGTGTTTTTAGAGTTTTTAGCATTATTTATATTTCTAGGTGATTAAGTCTTTCTAGGTTTTTATGGTTTTCATTTGTTTTTTTGGGTTTTGTGGGATTTTTAATGATTCTTTATAATTTTAAGGATTTAATAGTTTTTAGGGATTTTGAGGGGTTTTAGGGTTTTTAAAATTTTATGGGATTTTCATTGGTTTAGGGTTCTTTTTCATTTTTTCTAGTGGTTTTAATAGTTTTTATAGTTTTTTTAACATTTTTAAGTGTTTAAATGGTATTTATAGTTTTTAGTAGTTTTATTGGTTTAAGGGTTTTAAGGTCCTCGGGGTTTTTTATTTTTAGGGGTTTAGGGTTTTTAGGCCTTTTATATTTTTTAAGGGTTATAGAGGTTTTGTTTTTATGATTTTATGTTTTTCTTATAGTTTTTTAGGGGTTGTATGGAATTTTACATTTCTTGCAATTTTTTGGGATTTTTTATGTTTTTTATGGTTTTGGAGGTTTCATTATTTTTATGTTTTAGGAATTTTTGGAGTTTATAATGTTTTGATGATTTTTAAATGTTTTTTAAAAATTTGAGTGGTTTAAATGGTTTTTTTAAGGGTTTTTGGGATTTTTTGGTGTTTTTAAGGTTTTTAGGGGTTAAATGGTTTTTATATTTTTATTGGGTTTTTAGGATTTAATGGGTTTCAAGGTTTATGGTTTTTAGGATGTTTTAGGTGTTTCTGGGTTTTTAGGGGGTTTTAGGGTTTTAAGGCATTATGGGATGTATAAGTTTTAATAGGGTTTAAGTATTTATTAGGGGTTTTCACATTCTTTATGGTTTTTTATGTTTTTAGGTAATTTTTAATATTTTAAAAAATTATTTTTGTTTTTAGAGATTTTGCGGATTTTAATGGTTTTTATAATTTTTTAGTGTTGTTAGAGTTTTAGGGGTTTCATTTATTTAGGTGATTTTTAATATTTTTTAGGTTTTTAATGTTTTCTTTTGGGGTTTTTAGGGGTTTTAGAGTTTTTTACATTTTAAGGTGTTTTAGAATTTTTTAGATATTTTATTGGTATTAGGATTTTATAGTTCTTAGGGATTTTGAGTGTTTTATGGTTTTTATGTTTTTTAGTGTATATTTGTTATTTTAGGTTTTTTGGTTATTTAAGTATTTTGAGTTTGTTTGGGGTTTTAATGATTTATAGTATTTTAGAGTTTTTAGTGGTGTAAATGGTTTTTACAGTTTTGAGTGGTTTTTAGATTTTTATGTGTTTTGGGGTTTTAATGGTTTTTGAGGGTTCAATCATTTAATGTGTTTTTACGGTTTTTAGGTTCTTTTAGGGTTTTTCATGTTTTTAGCATATTTAATATTTTATGAGTTTTATGGTTTTTAGTTATTTAAGGTTTCTTTAAGGGTTGTTGGGTTTTAGGGTTTTTTATGTTTTTAGGGATTCTTTGGGATTTTGGGATTTTTATTGGTTCTAGGGTATTTAGATATTTTGAGGGACTTTAGGGGTTTTATATTTTTTAAGAGGTTTAAGAATTTTTTAGAGTTTTTGGGTTTGGAAGAGTTTTTAGGGTTTTAAGGTTTTCATAGTTTTTTCAGCATCATTATGGGTTTTTACTTTTTTTCAGGGGTTCTAAGGAATATTTGAATTTTTGGGGATTTTTAGGCTTCTCTGGGATTTTGAGGGTTTCTAATATTTTTTAGGGTTTTGAGGGGTTATATGAAGTTTTAATGCTTTTTGTTGTTTTTAGGGTTTTTAAAGGTTTTTTGAGTTTTTAGTGTTTTAAGGGTTTAAATGGTTTTAGATATTTTATTGGTTTCTAGGGATTTTATGTTTTTTTATGTTTTTTACGATATTTTTTAGGAATATTTATTATTTTGGGTTCTTTTTTGGGGTTTTGAGTGTTTTAGGTTTTAATGGTTTTAAATGTTTTTAGGGTTTAAATGTTTTCTAAGTTTTATTATTATTTTTTTTGTTTTTGCATGTTCTTTTGGGTTTTTTAGACCATTATTAGGATTTATATGGAATTTGGGGGTTTTATGGATATTGATGGGTCATAAGGTTTTGAGGAGTTTATGGTTTCTTTCTATTTTAATGTTTTTATGATTTTTAGGGTTTTTAATGTTTTTAGGCTTCATAACGTTTTTAAGGGTTTAACGGCGTCTGCATGTTTTTGTGGTTTTTATGGGATTTATGAATTTTTAGTAGATTTTAATGTTTTTTTGAATTTTTTTTGGTTTTAGGGGGTTTAATGTTTTTGGTTTCTTGTATGGTTTTTAGGGTTTCAATAATATTTTAGGTTATTTAGGGGGTTTAAGTGTTTTTTGGTTTCTACGATTTTCTAAGGGGTTTTCATCGTTTTTAGGGGTTTTATGTTTTTAGGTATTTTTTGAGATTTTACATCATTTTATAGGTTTTATGTTTTTTTTATTTTTATGGTTTTTAGGGGTTAGTTTTTTTTAAAAAAAATTTTCTTTTCTTAGGTTTTTATGGGTTTTAATGTTTTTAGGTTTTTAATATTTTCTAAGGGGTCATAAATGTTTTTTATTTTTTAGGAATTTGTATGGATTTTTTTTCAGATTTGTGTTGTTTGTTAGGGTATTTTGTGATTTAGTGGGGTTTTATGGGTTTTTTTAGAGTTTTTGGTTCTCTTAAATTTTAAGTGTTTTTTAGTTTTTTACAGTTTTTATAGTTTTTTAGTTTTTTTCATTTTTACGGTTTTAAAAGGGTTTTATATTTTTTAGTTGGTTTTTAGATTTTGTTATGGTTTTTAGTTCATTTTAATGTTTTTAGGGTTTTATGGGTTTATATGGTTTGTAGGGGTTTTTAGGGCTTTTTGGGGGTTTAGGGTTTTTAGGGTTTTTTAGGGTTTTAGGGGGTTTTAAGTTTTTAGCAAATTTTTAGGAATTTTAAGGTTTTTTAGATTATTTAGGGGTTTTTTATAGGGTTCTTTAGGGGTTTATGGTTTTTTTTTTGATTTTTAGTGTTTTCAGGTTTTACAGTTTGTAATTGGTTTTAGGTTTTTATGGTTTTAACAGCGGTTTTTTGGTATTTTATGGGTTTTTGTTGATTTTTAGGGATTTTTAGGGATTTTTTAGCGAATCATTTGGTATTTAGGGTTTTAGGTATTTAGAGGGAAATTTGAGTTTTTTAGTTTTTTTAGGGGTTTTATGGTTTTGGGGGGGTTTATAGTATTTTTGATGTTTTTATTGGTTTTAGTGCTTTTATAGTTTTTAATGATTTTAGGGGTTTAAAGGTTTTTTAGAGTTTATATTGTGTTCTAGAGTTTATATGAGTTTTTAGGGTTCTTAATGTTTCTTGGTATTTTATGGTTTTTAGGGGTTTTTATTGTTTTCAGGTTTTAGGGGTTTTATTTGTTTTTATGGTTTTATGTTTTCTTGTAATTTTTTAGGGTTTTAGTGTTTTTAGATTTTTAGGTATTTTTAGGGATTTTGAGGGTTTTTATGGTTCTTAGGTCTTTTAATAATTTGGAGGGGTTTGGGGGTTTTTTATGTTTTTGATGGTTTTAATCAGTTTTTATGTTTTCAGGGGTTTTATGTTTTTTAGGTTTTGAAGGTTTTCTATAATGTTTTCAGTGGTTTTAGTTTTATTTTATCTTTTTTAGGATTTAAATGGATTTTTTTAATGATTTTTATGTTTTTAGTGTTTTGGGGAATTTGGTGGTTTTTTTATGTTTTTTGGGTTTTTAGGGGTGTTTTAGGTTTTTTGGGTATTTGTGTATTTAGAAGTTTTTTAGTTTTCTTGGTTTTTTAGGGTTTTTAGTTTTTTATAATTTTTAGGGGTTTAAAGGGATTTTAATGTTTTTAGTGGTTCTGAGTTTTTATTGGTTTTTTGGGATTTTAAGGTTTTTAGGGATTTTGATGGTTTTTAGGGTTTCCTATGTTTTTATGGTATTGTAGGGTTTTCAAATATATTTACTATATTTTAGGTTTTTAGGGTTTTTAAATTTTTTTTGGGTTTTATGATTTTCATAAGGGTTTTCAGGGTTTCTAGGGTTTCTTTTCATTTAGATAATTTTAGGTCATATTAGGATTTTTATTGGTTTTATGGGTTTTAGAGAATTTGATGGGTTTTAGGGATTTTAGGGGTTTTATGGTTTTTTTAGGTTTTTTTAATTTTTAGATTTTTAGGGGATTAAAATATTTTTAGTTTTTGAAGGTCAAGGAATATGTGGGGTCAGGCTATTCTAGGTCCCCCCAAAATATATAATGAAAAAGTAGATGCCTCAAAAAAGGTTAGGGTCCAAACAACCCACACAATAAATCCCAATTTTATGGTTTTGATGGGTTTTATAATTGTTTGGGAGGTTTAGTTTTTTTATTGGTTTTTATTATTTTAATGTTATTTTGGTGTTTTATTGTTTTTAGAATTTTTTGGGATTTTAGGTACTTCTAGAATTTTTTGAGTTTTTCAGTGTTTTAGGGGTTTCAAGTTTTTTTAAGGATTTTAAGGTTTTCATAGTGCTTTTGGGCGGTTTTTTATGTTTTTAGGGATTTTAGGTATTTTCAAGTTTCTTATAGTTTTTGAGGTTTTTTAGTGATTTTGATGGGTTTTTAGAATTTTTTTGGTTTTTAGCATTTTAGGTTGTTTATGGTTTTTTACAATTTTAGGGATTTTTATCCCTTTTTATAAATTGTCTCATTTTTTATATTTTTAGGGTATTTTGGATTTTTAGGGGATTTATAAGGTTTTTTCAGTTATTTGGGATTTTATTGTTTTTTGAGTTTTTTCTTGTTTTTATGGGTTTATATATTTTTTTATCATTTTATGGTTTTAAAGGGGTTTTTGATTATTTGGTATATTTTATGGTTTTTATAGGTTTAAATGTATTTTTATGATTTTTAGGGGTTGTTTTGGTTTTTAGGATTTTTATCATTTTCTAGGGTTTTGTAGGTTTTAAATATATTTTATGTTTTTATTATTTTCAGAGGGTTTTTTTTTGAGTTTTATGGTTTTTACATTTTTAGTTTATTTTTAGGTTATTTATATTTTATTATGGAATTAGTTGAATTTGAGGGTATAAGGGTTTTTACGGATTTTTGGGTTTTTAGTGTTTTAGATTTTCTTTGGGTTTTAATATTTCTAATATTTTTTAACAATATTACTAATTTAAAGTGTTTTTATAGGTTTTAGTGGGTTTTAGAATTTTTATGTTTTTTTGCACTTTTTAGAGTTTTTATGGTTTTTAAGGGTTTTTTGTTTTTAGTGTATTTTTTTGGTTTTTAGGGTTTCATGATTTTTTTTCTATTTAGTGTATTTTTTATGATTTTTAGTTTTTTAAAGTTTTTTTAGGGTTTTTACTCTTTTAACGATTTTTTACATTTTTAAGGATTTTGATGAATAATCAGGATTTCTATGATTTTTTAGGGATTTAGTGATTATGATGTTTTTATGGGTTTTATTATTATTTTTTGGTTTTTAGGGGTTTAAAGGGTTTTTATTTTTTTAGGATTTTCTTAGGGTTTCAATGGATTTTTAGGGTTATTTACATTTTAGGGATTTTTTGGGCTTTTCTGGGATTTTTATTGGTTTTAGGGTTTTTAGGGATTTTTTGGGTTTTATGGTTTCTTGTTGTTTTTAGTGGTTTTATGTGTTTTTTTGGGTTTTGGGGTTTTCAGTTTTTTAGTGTTTTTAATGTTATTGATTGTTTTTAACATTTTATGGGTTTAATGGATTTTTATATTTTTCAATGGTTTTGTGGATTTTATTGGTTAGTAGGTTTTGTAAAGGTATTTTTCCTATTTTTATGGTTTTAAGGGTTTTAGGGTTTTTAGGGTTTTTTAGGGATTTTAGTATTTTTTTTATTTTAGGGGTTTTAAGTGTTTTTAGGTTATTAGGGGCTTCTTAGGGATTTTTAGGGTTTTTAATGTTTTTATAGATTTTTATGTACTTTTACTATTTTTATGGTTTTTAGTGGTTTTATAGATTTTGATGGTTTTATGGTTTTTTGTGGTTTTTGGGTTTTTGGGTTTTTGGTTATTTATATTTTTGGGTGTTTTCATTGTTTTTAGGATTGTAAGGTTGTTATCTGGGATTTCATTTTTTTATGATTTTTTTGGGTATTTTTATGGCTTTTTTATTTTTCTAATTTTTTACTGTTTTCAAAATTTTGAGTTTTTTAGGGTTTTATCTTTTTCATGGTTTTTTTGTTTAACGAGTTTTTTGAGTTTTTCTAGGGTTTTATGGGTTTCAGAGTTCTTTAGTGTCTACAAATGTATAAAGTGTGTTTAGATATTTTAATATTTTTTTAGGGTTTCATATGTTTTTCGGAATTTTTATGGGTTTTAAGCGGTTTTATGGGTTTTGTGGTTTTTTGAGTTTTGGTGTCTTTTTTGGGTCTCTTTGAATTTTTATAATATTTTGTTTTTTGGGGGGTCTAAGAATTTTTTGGGTTTTTAGGTGTTCTTATGGTTCTTGAGGGTTTTTAGAGATTTTTACATTTTAATGATTTTTATGTATTTTTAGGTATTATATAAATTTTTATGGTTTTTTGGTGTTTTTAGGGTTTTTAGGGATTTTTTAGGCTATTAGGGTTTTAGGGGTTTTAGGGTTTTTATTATTTTTAGATTTCTATGGGTTTTAAGTGTTTTTTGGTTTTAAGGGTTTTCTTAGGGTTTTTAGGGTTTTTAGGATTTTTGACATTTTTAGGGATTTCAGATCATATTTACAATTTTTATGGATTTTTAGTTTTTTCACGGTTTTGAGGGTTTTTTCGGTTTTCTATGTTTTTATTGTTTTTTGTTGGATTTTTTGATTTTCATCGTTTTTTAGGGTAGAAAGGTTTTTTGTATTTTAGTAACATTTTTATGGGTTTATAGGGTTTTTAAAGTTTTAAATTTTTTAAGTTTTTTATTTAATTTTTGGGGTATTCAATGTTTTTTAGGGTTTTATAATTTTTAGGATTTTTAGGGTTTTTTAGACTATTTATAATTTTTATGTTTTTAGTGGCTTTGATTGTTTTTTGGGTTTTATATCTTTTTGGGGATTTAAGTGATTTTTATGGTTTTTATTTTTTTATGGATTTTTATGAATTTTTTAGGATATTTATGGCTTTTAGTTCTTTAGGGATTTTGTGAGTTATAACATTTTTATGGGTTTTAAGGGTTTTATGTTTTTTGGTTCTTATAATTTTTTGAGTTATAATGGGTTTTTAATTTTTTTACATTTTTTTACATTTTTATGGGTTTAAAAGGGTTTTAAGTTTTTTAGAACTGTTTTTCAGAATTTTATTTGTTTTTTGGGTTACTATGGTTCTTAGTTGTTTTATGGTTTTCAATGTTTTAGGGGTGTTTTGTGTTTTTAGTGTTTTTATAATTTTTTCAGTTTTAGGGGGTTTAATTATATTTTGGTTTTTAAGGTTTTGTTAGGGGTTTTAGGGTTTTTATTTTTTAAGGTTTTAGGGGTTTTTATGATTTTATGGTATTTTAGGGGTTTTATTTTTTTAGGTTAGTTAGGGTTTTAGGGATTTTCTAGTTTTTTTGTTTTTAGGATTTTATGTGTTTATAGAATTTTAAGGTTTTCTTATTGTCTTTTAGGATTTTCGAGGTTTTTTATGTTTCTATAAATGTATATGGATATTTTAGTATTTTTATGAGTTTTTGGGCTATTAGGGATTTTTAGGGTTATATTTTTTTATGTGTTATGGTGTTTTATGTTTTTTTGGGATTTAAGGTTTATTTTAGTTTTCTAATATTCTTATGGGTTTTTAGAGTTTGTAACATTTTTATGGATTTTAAGGTTTTTAGTGTTTTTATATTTTTTTGGTCTATATTGAGTTTTTAGGGATTTTTAAAAATGTTTTTAGGGTATTTTTTGTTTTTTACGGTTTTTTAGGGTTTTAGGGGGTTTGGCATTGTAAGGTTTTTATGGGTTTTAATTGTTTTTATTTTTTTAATGTTTTCTTAGGGTTTTCGTCACATGAACATTTTTTTTTCATTTTTTGGGATTTTTAGTGATTTTGAAATATTTTTATGGGTTTAGGGTAATTAAGGATTTTGGAGGTTATAGGGTTTTAGGAATTTTGGAGTGTTTAGGTTTATTAGGTTAAATACGGGTTTTTAGGGTCTCAAGGGATTTTTATGTCTTTAGGAATTTGTCGGTATTTTATTTATTTTTATGGTTTTTATGGGGTTTAGGGAATTTGATGGTTTATAAGGGTTCTTTGGGTTTTAAGTGTTTTTATGGTTTTTTTGGGGGGTTTTATGGTTTTTTAGGTTTTTTGGGTTTTTCATTTTTTATAGTTTTTAATGTTTCAATGTATTTGAAGGATTCTGAGAGTTATTAGTAGTTATATATATTTTATGGGGTTTTTTTGGTTTCTAGGTGTTTAAAATGTCGTTTTAGGGTGTTTATGGTCATTTGAAAAATTTTAGGTTTTTTATGTTTTTAAGGGTTTTATGTGTTTTTATGATTTTAATTTTTTCGTAGGAATTTTCACGGATTTTTGGGATTTTATGTTTTTTGGTATTTTTAGTACTTTTTAAATATTTTTTGGCTTTTTATGAATTTTAAGGGGTTTTACGGGTTTTTAGGGATGTTAGAGTTTTAGGTTTTTTTATTTTTATGGTATTTTATGAGTTTTTCATTGTTTTTATGTGTTTTTGGAGCATTTTAAAATTTTTATGCATTTATAGGGGTTTTCATGTTTGTAATGTGTTTTTGGGTTTTAATGGGTTTTAGTGTTTTTTGAGGATTTTAGGAATTTTTTGGTTTTTACTCTTTTTAGAGGATTTGGGGTATTTTTAGGGTTTTTAGGGATTCAAGAGTTTTTTAGGTTTTTATGGTTTTGAAGTGTTTTTTGATTTTTAAGGTTTTCATAGGGGTTTTTAGGGTTCATAGGGTTTTATAATTTTTTAGGGATTTTTTTGGGTTTTTTAGTATTTTTTGGATTTTAATATTTTTTAGGGATTTGATTATTTATATGGGTTTTTAGGATTTTTTTTATTTTTTTTGGTTTTTAGGGGTTTGAAATGTATTTATGTTTCTGATTTATTCTTGAGTGTTCATGGTTTTTTGAGTTTTTTATATTTTGAGGGATTTTCTAAGATTTTTATAGTTTTTAGGGTCTTTTGGGATTATGATGTTTTTTTTTGGGTTTTTCATGTTATTTTTGGTTTCTATAGTTTTGGGGTTTTTCAGGGTTATTTTTTGGATTTTGTAGGGTTTTAATGTTTTTTAATGTTTCGTACAATTTTATGTTTTTATATAGTTTTTAGAATTTTTAGTGGTTTTATGATTTTATTGTGTTTTATGGATTTTTATGGTTTTTAGGGACTTTTAAGGTTTTAGGAGTTTTAGAGGTTTTTTGGTTTTAGGGGGTTCAAATATTTTTAGGGTTTTAAGGTTTTCTTACTGGTTTTTAGGGTTTTTATGTGTTTTTACATTTTTAAATATTTTTAGAGATTTTATGGATTTTTATGGGGTTTAGTGTTTTTATGGATTTTTTACATTTTAGGGGTTTTTGGATTTTGAGGGTTTTTCATGTTTTTAGATATTTTATGTGTTTTTATGTTTTTTGGTTTTTTTATGGTTTTTCAAGGTTTTTACAGTTTTTCAATGTTTTTAAGGATTTTGAGGGATTTTTTTGGATTTATTTGAGGTTTTATAATATTTATGGATTTTGTGGGGTATTTTTTTGGGTTTTTAGATTTTGTATTTAATTTTTATTTTTATTGGTGTTTTTTGATATTTTTAATGGTTTTAAATGTTTTAAGAGTTTTTTCGATAAATTTATTGGGTTTAATGGGTTTTTAAAATCTATAATGGGTTTTAGGGTTTTTATTGTTTTTAGGGGTTTGGGGTCTTTTTAGATTCTTTTATGGTTTTTATTGGTTTTTATATTTTTAGGGATTTTAGGTGTTTTTAGGTTTTTTAGTTTTTCTTATTGTTTTTTCTATATTTTTAATGTTTTTAGTTTTTTAATAATTTTTTAGGAATAATGAGGGATTTTAGTTTTTAAGGATTTGTAATTTTTCTATATTTTAGGGGTTTTAAGGGTTTTGAGGATTTTATCGGTTTTTATGTTTTTATGGGTTTGAAATGTTTTAAGGTTTTTATGGGTTTATTAGGGTTTTTTTCAGGATTTTTAGGGGGTTTTGATCATTTTATGGGTTTTATTGTATTTTTTTACTATTTTTATGGATTTATGGGTGTTAGGAAATTTAGGGATTTGTTGGGTTTTTTTGAGGTTTTATTATTTTTTCGGTGATTTTTTATTTTTACTGTTTTTATCAATTTTTAGGATTTAAATTATTTTTAGTGTTTTTTTATGTTTAGGATTTTTAGGGGTTTATTTAGGTTTCATAAGTTTTTAGGGTTTTTTATGGTTTGTAGGAGTTTTTAGAGTTTCTTGTATTTTTATGTATTACATGGGTTTTATGTGTTTTTAGGGTTTTCTATTTTTCTTCAGGGTTTTAGTTTTTTAGGGATATTTTCATTGTTAAGTTTTCTAGATATTTCGTGTATTTTTAAGGGTTTTTAAGTTTTTTAGTGATTTTGATGGTTTTTAATGTTTTTTTTGGTTTTAGGGTTTTTTTGTTTTTTTGAATTTAGAGTGTTTTTTTGTTTTTTTAAGTTTTTCGTATATTTTTTTTGAGTTTATACGATTTATTATATTATAGGAAGATTTATGGATTTTTTGTATTTTTAAGGTTTTTTCGGGTTATTAGGTGATTTGATGGTTTTTAGGAGTTTTAGGATTTTTATTGGGTTTTTAGATTTTTTAGTGGTTGTTAGGGATTTTATAGTTTTTTAAGTTTTGTTAAGGATTTTACCAATTTTTTTTATTGTTTTTATAAGTTTGTAGGGGTTTTATGGTTTTTATAAATTTTTATGTTTTTAGGGGTTAGAGTGTTTTTATGTTTTGAAAGATTTCTGTGTGGTTTTCATGATTATTATGGTATTTATCGTTTCTAAGGACTTTTAGGGCCTTTAGATTTATTTTTGTTTTTAGGGCTTTGAGGGTTTTTTAGGATTCTTATAATTTTTTAGATTTCATAGGTTTTGTAGGTGTATTCGATGTTTTTTAGTTTTAAAGATTTTGTTAGGGTTTTTCATGGTATTTTATTTTTTGGGATTTTTGGGATTTTTATGATTTTTTAGTTTTTTTTGGGATTTTTAGTGTTTTTACAGTTTGGGGGGGCATGTTTTTTTGTAATTTTATGTTTTTTATTGTGTTTTCTAATTTTTAGGGTTTTTTAATTTTTTTTTAAGTTTTTGGGGTTATATGGGTTTTCAAAGCTTTTAGTGGTTTTTATGGGATTTTATCGGTTTTTAGGATTTTTCAATGTTTTATACATTTTTATGGTTGGGGGGGGGGGGGGTCGGGGGTTTGGTGTCTTTAAGAAATTTTAGAATTTTTGGTTTTCTTTTGTTTTATGTGTTTTCGGTTTTTAATTTGTTTCTTATGGTTCATCATGTTTTTAGGGGTTTTTATGTTTTCATGGATTTTTACAGATTTTAGTATTTTTAATTTTTTTGGGATTTTTGGGATTTTAAGGTTTTTTGGGGTCGTATTATTTTTAAGGGTTTTAACATAATCTACTTTTTAGGGGTTTGAAGTGTTTTTTTAGTTTTTATGGATTTCAGGGATTTCAGGGTATCTTTTTCATGTTTTAATGATTTTATAGATTTTTTAATTTTATTGGTTATATGGGTTTTGAGGATTCTGATAGGTTTACCCGTTTTTATAGAGGTTTTAGGGTTATTTTGGATTTTTGGGGTTTTAGTGTATTTTTTGAATTTTTTATAGACTTTAAGGTTTTTTAGAGTTTGTATTGTTTTTTAGGATTTAAAGTGGGTGTAGATTTCGTAGTCATTTTTAGGGTTTTAATGAGATTTTAGTGTTTTTATGGTTCTTAGGGGTTTTATGGTTTTTAGGGTTTTAATGGGTTTAACGTATTTATCATTTTTTAGATCTTATGGTTTTAAGTGTTTCAGGATATTTATTTTATTCTGAGGTTTTATCATGTTTTTTGGGGTTGTTACATTTATTGGGATTTTTTGGATTTTTTTGGCTTTGGGTTTTTTTGTGATTTTGATGGCTTTTAGGGGGTGTATGGTTTTTTAATTATTTTATGGTTTTTTTGTGTTTTAGGGGGTTTTTTTACTATTTAATTTTTTAATTTTTTTAATGTTTTCATCTTTTTCGTGGTTTAAATGGATTTTAGATATTTTAGTGGGTTTTTAGGATTTTATGTGTTTTTGGGGTTTTACGTTTCTTTGGTTTATTTATAGTTATTTCTGGAATTTTGGGGTTCCTAGGGTTTTTTCATTTTTATTATTTTTTGGTGTTTATGTGAATTTAGGTTTTTATGATTTTATTAGGGTATTATAGGGTTTTAATGTTTTTAGGTATTTTTTGGGCGTTTGGAGGATTTTTACTGTTTTTTATGGTTTTTTGAATTTTCAAGGTTTTATTGTTTTTTTTGTTTTTTTAGGGTTTAGGGGGTTTATGTTTTTAGGTTTTTAGGTGTTTTTAGTGTTTTAGGTTTTTATTTTTTTTCTTAGGGTTTTCATGTTTTTTAGGCATTTTTTATGTTTATATGGACTTTTGGGATTTTTAATTTTTCTTTTTTTAGGGATACTATATATTTTGATTGTTTTTAGGGTTTTTAGGGTTTTATAGTTTTTTGGATTGGGGGTGATATTTTAAGGGTTTTATTTTTTATATATTTTTAATGTTTTTAGATGTTTAAAGGGGTTTTTAGAGGTTTTATTGGTCTTTAGGGTTTTTATGGGTTTATAGGGATTTTATGTTTTTTTTGGTTTCTTTGTTTTTAGGGGGTTTTAGGGGTTTTAGGGTCTTTAGAGTTTTTAGCTTTTCTAGAATTTTTAGGTTCTTTAGGGGTTTTAAGTGTTTTTACATTTTTAATGTTTTATTTGGGGTTTTTTTGGTTTTAGATGTTTTTACTTTTTTAGGTATTTTTAGAGATTTGTTAGGATTTTTTTTGGGTTTTTATGGTATTTAGGATCAATTATGGGTTTTATGGGTTTTAAGGATTCTGGATTTTTAGGATTTTAGGGGTCTTATATTTTTAAGGTTTTAAATGTTTTCTTAGGGGTTTTAAAGGTCTTTTTGAGGGGGGTTTGTTGTTTTTAGAAATTTTGAGGTATTTTGGAATTTTTATGGTTTTATGGGTTTTATGTATTTTGAGGGGTTTTATGTTTTTTAGAATTTTATGAATTTTGTGGTTTTGGGGAGTTTTATGTTTTTTGGGTGGGTTTTAGAGTTTTTTAGAGTTTTTTGGAAATATTTAGAGGTTTAAATGATTTTTAGAGTTTTTATTATTTTTTACAGTTTTTATTGGGTTTTAATGGTTTTTATGTTTTTATGGATTATAGGGTTTTTATGTCTTTTAGGAATTTTATGGGTTTTAGTGTTTTGATCATTTTTATGTTTTTTAACTATTTTAATTTTTTTAGTTTTTTAATACTCTCTTTGGTTTTTTCTTTGTTTTTAGGGTTTTTTTGTTTTAAGGATTTTTAGGACATTTTTAGAATTTTTATGGGTATCTAGTGTTTTATGGATTTTTAGGGGGTTTGGGGTTTTTTATAATTTTTTGGGTTTTTTGGGTTAATTTAATTTTTAGGGTTTTTTATATGTTTTTAGGGGTTTAAGGTTTTTAGAGTTTTTTTAACATATTTAGGGGTTTAAAGGGATTTTCATGTTTTTGTGGTTTTGGGGGTATTTATGTGTTTTTAGGGTTTCTTATGGATTTTAGGGGGTTTATGTTTTTTACAGATTTTTAGTTTATTTTAGTGTCCTTGGGTTATTAAGGTTTCTAGAATTTATTTGGTTTTTAAGGGTTTTAAGTGTTTTCAGGTTTTAAGGTGTTCTTAGGGGTTTTCATGGTTTTATGGTTATGTACATTTGTAAGGATTTAAGATTTTTTTATTATTTTTATGGGTTATTATTTTTTAGGGATTTTTTGACTTTTAGGGTTTTTATATTGTTTAGGAACTTTTAAGAATTTTTAGTGTTTTTAGGATTTTAGAGATTTTATGTGTTTTTATGCTTTTAAAAATCTTCTTTCAGTTTTTCATGTTTTTAAAAAAAATTATGATTTAGGTAATTCTAGGGTTTTTAGGATTTTATGGTTTCTTGGGTCATTAGGGATTTTGAGGGTTTTTATCGGTTTTTGGGTTTTATGGGTTTTCATGGACTTTGTGGATTTTATATTTTTTTTTAGTTTTTTGGGGTTTAAAGGGTTTTTTAGATTTTTTACATTTTTTGGTGTTTCATTGGTTTTTGAATTTTTATTGGTTTAATGGTTTTTATCTATTTTTGTATTTTATGTTTTTTGGGTGTTATATTTTTAATGTTTTTAGGGGTTTTAGTGCATTCACTGGGATTATAGTTTTTTTGGCTTTTAAGGGTGTTTGGTGTTTTAATATTTTAAGGTTTTCTTTGGGCTTTCAAGGGTTTTAGACTGTTTTAAATTTTTACGTATATTTATGGTTTCAGGGTTTTTTTATAATTTTATGTGTTTGTTGGGTTTATTATTGGTTTTTGAGTTTTTGTGGTTTTATAGTCATTAGGGTTTTTCAGGGTTTTAGCATTTTCCATGTTTTTAGGTGTTTTTAGTGTATTTAGTTTTTTATGGTTTTCATAGTTTTTTTTCAGTTTTTAGAGTTTTTTATGTTTTTATGGATTTAGGCCTTTTTTACTATTTATTTTGGTGTTATGGGTTTTATGGATTTTGACAGTGTTTAGGGTTTTTTAGGGTTTTATAGTTCTTATGGGGTTTTTTGATTTTTAGGCATTTTTTAATTTTTTTATAGTTTTTTATATTTTTTTAATATTTTTATTGGTTTATAGGGTTTTAATTTTTTTATTGGGTTTTTATGGGGTTTTTATTTATTCAAGTTTTTAGTGGTTTTTATGGTAATTTGAGGTTTACAAGTTTTTACAGTTTTTAGGGGCTTTAGGGGTTTTAGGTTATTTAGGGGCTTCAATTATTGTTAAATTTTAAAGGTATTATTAGGATTTTTTGGGGTTCTATGGTTTTTATGTTTTAGGGTATTATAATGATTTTTATTTTTTTTAGTTTTTTAAGGATTTTGAGGGTCTTTAGGGTTTTTAGGGTTGTTATTTGGTTTAAGGTTTGTTGTGTTTTTAGAGTTATTTTTTATTTTTTATTGTGTTTTGGGCTTTTTAGAGTTTTTTTTATCAATTTTATGGGTTTAATGGACTTTTAGTGTTTTTAGTGGTTTATTGGTTTTTATGGGATTTTGAGGTCTTTAAGGTATTTTGGGGTTTTTATGGTTTTTCATGTTTCTAGGGGTTTTCAAGGGATTTATGGTTTTTTAGTTTTAGGAGTATTAATTTTTTATGTTTTATGTTTTTTCAAAGGGCTGTTTATAGTTTTATGGGTTTTTAATTTTTAGTTATTTGGAAGGATTTTTAGTATTTTTCATGGTTTTTTGGGTTTTAGGGATTTGAGGTTTTCATGCTTTTAGTATTTTTTGGATTTGAATGTTTTTGTCAATTTTTCATGGTTTTTATGGATTCCAAGATACTTTTAACATTTTTAAGGGTTTAAATGGTTATTAAATTATTCAGTGGTTTTATACCGTTCTATGGGGTTTTTAGTACTCTTTATGGTTTTTATGGGTTTTTATATTTTTTAACAGTTTTTATGGTTTTATCATTTTCATGGGTTTAGTGTTTAATTTTTTTATGTTTTTAATATTTTATTAGTGTTTTTATTATTATTAGGGATTTTTACTTTTTTATGGATTTATAGGGATTTTTTGGGTTTTTAAAATATTTTTATGGATTTCAGGGGTTTTGTTATTTTGAGGGTTTTTACGATATTTATGGTTTTCTGGGTTTTTATGGGTTTTTTGGTTTTCTGGGTTTTTACGGTTTTCTGGATTTTTATGGTTTTTAGGTGTTTTTAGAGATTCAGTGATTTTAGGGTTTTTATGGGTTTTAGGTGTTTTTATTTTTTTGGGGGGGGGTTTATTCTGTTTATTAGGTTTTTCTTGTTTTTAGCATTTTTATAATTTTTATGGGTTTGAAGAGTTCTTTGGTTTTTAAGAATTTTTAACAATTTTTAGGATTTTTTGGGTTTTTTACATTTTTAGATATATTTTGGGATTTATGATTTTTATGATTTTTAGGGTTTCTAGTGATTTTGAGGGTCTTTAGGGGTTCTATGTTTTTTTGGTTTTTCAAGGGATTCATTAATTTTTATGGGTTATTATATTTTTGTAGTATTTTAATGTTTTTAGGTATTTAAATGGTGTTTATAATTTTCAGTGCTTTTAATTATTTTTAATGGGATTGTTGTTTTTAATGTTTGTGGGTTTTTTTTAGTTTTTTAGGTCTTTGCGTTTTTAGTGTTTTTAGGGACATTTATATTTTTTTAGGTTTTTTAGGGGTTTAAGTATTTTTTTGTTTTTCAATTTATCTTATAATTTTTTAAGATTTTAAGGGTTTTTACGTCATTAGGTATGTTTAGGTATTTTTTTAAGATTTTTATGGTTTTTTATGGTTTGTAGTGATTATAATGGTTTCTAGGGTTTTAAGAATTTTAGATTTTTTATGTTCTTTTAATTTTTATGCGTTTTTTTAGTTTTTTAGGGGTTAAAGGGTTTTTATAGTTTTTTTATCATATTAGGTATATAAATATTTCTTAAAATCAATAGTATTATTCTCGGGTTTTTTTTTGGTATTTTGGTATTTTTAAATTTTTTTGGGATTTTATGGGTGTTTATTGGTTTTGGGTTTTTAGGATATTTTAGAGTTTTTTCATTTTATAGAATTTGTAGTAGTTTTAAGTGTTTTTAAGGTTTTATGGTTTTCTAAGGATTTTTCAGGGTTCTTAGTGGTTTTTAAATTTTTAGGAATTTTAGGGATTCTATATGGTTTGTATGGATTTCAGGCTTTTTAGGTATTTTAGGGGTTTGGGGGGGGTGCGTTTTTAGTGTTTTATCATTTTTAGGTTTCTTAGGGGATATATTTTTTTTATGTTTTAAATGTTTTCTTAGTGTTTTTTTGGGTTTTTATTTATATTTATATTGAGGGTTTATGTAAGTTTTTATTATTTTTTTGGGTTGTTTTTTTGTTTTTTATGGATTTTAGGACCTTTGAGTATTTTATGGCTTTTAGGGGTTTTATATATTTTTTGATTTTTTGATATTTTTTATTTTTTGAGTATTTTTGGGTTTTACGATATTTCAATGTTATTTAAATTTTTTTTAGGGGTTTGAAGCATTTTAAAGATTTTAGTGGTGTTATGGTTTTAATGTATTTTTGGGTTTTCAAGGTTTCTAGGGGTATATGGTTTTTACAGTTCTAGTGTTTTTAGGAATTATTAGTGTTTTATAAATTTATTAGGTTTGTTAGAGATTTTATGTGATTTTAGGTTTTTAAGGTTTCCTTAGGGTATTTCATATGTTTAGGTTTTCTTCATATTAGGAAGTTTTAGGGTTTTAGGATTATGGTTTTCATTGTTTTTTATTATTTTGAGGGTTTTTAAGGGTTTTAAGTTTATTATGGTTTATCATTGTTTTTAAGGTCTAGTTTTTTTAGTATTTTTAATGTTTTTGGAGTTTTTTTAACATTTTTAGGGATTAAATGGTTTTCATAGATTTTGGTGGGTTATAGGGTTTTGATGGGTTTTTATGATTATTTAAGGTTTTTTTATATTTTTTAGGGCTTTATGGGTCTTTTACTGTTTATAAGGTTTTTAGAACTTTCTATATTTTTAGTTGTTTTATATAATTTTAGGTTTTGAAGATTTTCTTAGGGTTATTCTGTGTTTTTGTTTAATTTATAATTTTTGGGGGTTTTATTTAATTTTTACAATGTTTTAGTGATTTATATTATTTTTAGGGACTTTGTGGGATTATAGGGTTTTTAGATTTTTTAGGGTTTTTTATTTTTTATATTTTTCCGGTTTTAAATATTATTAGGTCTTTAAGGTTTTATAAAATGTTTTTATAGTTTTATATGTTTTTATTGATTATAGAATATTTTTATGATTTTTATGGTTTTTGGTTTTTTATAAATTCTAATGGTTTTTTAGGTTTTAGGGATTTTTGGGATTTTATGTTTTTTTTGTGTTTTTGTGGTTTTTATATTTTTTTTAATGTTTAATGGTTTTTTATATTTTTTAAACATTTATAGGGTTTTAGAGTTTTTAGTGGTTTTGGGGGGTTATAGTGTTTTTTATGATTTTTAGTTTTTTTTAGGTTTTTATGCTTTTAGGGGATTTAAGTGTTCTTTTTTTATGTTTTTCATCAGGTTTATTAGGTTTTTTTTATCATTTTTAGAAATTATTTGGATTTTTTAGTATTTTTATGGTTTTTAGGGTGTTTAATAATTTTTAAAGTTTTATGGTTTTTCGATTTTTTTATTTTTTGGGGTTTTATGCGGTATTTTTTTTTTATCAGCTTATAAGTTCTTATGTTTTTTTTAATGTTTTATGGTTTTAAAGTGATTTTAGGGTTTTAGTGGCTTTATAAGTATTTTATGGGTTTTAGAGTTTTTAATATTATTAGGTGGTTTTATTGTCTTTAGAGTTTTTAGGAGATATAAGTGTTCTTAGATTTTTATGTTTTTCTTATGTTATTTTCATGGTTTTTAGGTTTTTTAAAACTTTTATTTTTTTAGGATTTTTAGAGTTTTTTGGAATTTAGAGGATATTTACGGGGTTTAGGGTTTTAAATGTTTTTTATGATTTTTACAGGTTTTATGGATTTTCTGGATTTTAAGGTTTTCTTAGGATTTTCAAGGATTTTAGTATTTTTTACATTTTTATAAATTTTTATGGAGTTTTTAGGATTTTATTGTTTTGTTAGGGATTTTGGGGATTTTGAGTTTTTTTACTATTTTTTTGGTTATTCATAGTTTTTTAGGATTTAATGTTTTCTTTGTTTCTTAAGATTTTTATGTTATTTATAGTTTTTAAAATTTTTTTAGGTTTAAATGGGTGTTAATATTTTCAGTAGGTTTTAGTGTTTTCAGGTATTTTTTTGATATTTTATTTTTCTTATAATGTTTTATGGTTTTTAGAGTTTTTATGTTTTTTAGGGTTTTTCTGTTTTTTTTATTTTAGTCATTTTATGTGTTTTTTTGGGTTTTATTTTTTTATGAGGGGTTTTCAAGTTTATTACATTTTTAGATATTTTTAGGTATTTCTTAAGATTTCTATGGGTTTTACGGTTTTGGGGTTTTTAGTGATTTTGTGGGGTTTTTTTTTGGGTTTTTGGGTCCTTTTGTTTTTTTGTTTTTTAGGTTGTTTTTCAGTTTTTTGGGTTTTAAGGTTTGTATGGTTTTTATGGTTCCTTAGAGGGTTGAAAAGTTTTTAGGGTGTTAAGGGTTTTTTTAGAGTTTTTAGTCAATTTTATGGATTTTATGGGTTTTTAGGTTTTTTTCAAGCTTTGAAGGGTTTTTATTGTTTTTAGGGGATTTAGGGTTTTAAAGTTTTTTAGGGTTTTTAACATATTTTTTTTAAAAGGTTTAACTATTTTTAGGTTTTTAATGTTTTTTTATTTTTTCATGTTTTTATGTTTTTTTAATATTTATGGATTTTTAGCGATTTTAATGATTTTTAAGGTATTTGAGTTTTTGGGGTATTTAGGGTTTTCATGGAATTTGTGGGGTTTTAGTATTTTTTGATTTTTGGGTATTTATTTATTTATTGATATTTCTTTCACATTAATAGGGGTTTAAAGTGTTTTTATAGTTTTATGGGATTTTAGGGGTTTTATGGGTATTTAGTGTTTTGAAGGTTTGTTGGGGTTTTTATGCCTTCTGGGTATTTATCAGTTTTTTCGTTTTTAAGGTTTTCTAAGTGTTTTTAGGTTTTTATGGTTTTCTAAATGTTTCTATGGGTTTGTGGGTTTTTATGTTTGTTGTGATTTTTTTGGGTATTTTTAGTATTTTTATGTTTTTTATGGTTTTTTTAAAAAATTTGAGGGTTTTTGGGTTTTTATTGTTTTTTGGGTTTTCACGATTTATTGGAGTTTTTAGTTTTTTAAGGTTTTTAGAGACTGTAATCTATTTCAGGGGTTTAAAGGGATTTATATCTTTTAGTTAGTTTTATGATTTTATGTGTTTTGAAATCTTATGAATTTTAGGGGTTTAGGGGTTATAGGGTTTTTCAAAAAAAATTATGTTTTTATGAGTTTTAAGTGTTTTTATAATTTTTAGATTTTCTTGTGGTTTTTTACATTTTTTTGTATTTTTAGGGATTCTATTGGATTTTTATGGATTTTTAGGATTTTCACGTATTTTGAGGGTTTTTCAACCTTATTAGGGGTTTTTTGGTTTTTTGGTTTTTTGGCGGTTTTAGTGGTTTTTATAGTTTTTATTATTTTTAATGTTTTTTTATAGTTTATTAACATTTTTAGGTTTTTTTAGGATATTTAAAGTCTTTAGTGGTTTTATGGGTATTATGGTGTTTGGGGGGTTAAGGTTTTTAGTGTTTTTATGTTTTTTATAGCTTTTAGGGTTTTTAGAGTTTTTAGGGTTTTTAAATTTTGAGGTTTTTTGTGGTTTACGTGTATTTTGATTTTTATAGGTTTCCTTGGTCTTTTCAATATTTTAGGGTTTTTATGTTTTTAGGTATTTCAAGGTTTTTTTTAGATTATTTTATTTTTAAGATGTTTTGGGATTTATGACTGGTTTCAAGCTTTTTAATGGTTTTTAGTATTTCTTTGTTTTTTTGGATTTTATATGTCTTTTGTTTTTTATGGTTTTTATTGTTTTAACATTTTAGAGGTTTTAAGGGATTTTAGTCTTTTTACTAGTTTTAGGGGTTTTAATAATTTTGAAGTGTTTTAATGGTTTTCAAGGGTTTAAAGGGTTTAAAGGATTTCATGTGGTTTGAGGGTCTTTTGGGGTTTTTAGGGTTTTGTAGATTTTTATTGGGATTAAGTGGTTTTAGGTTTTTTTAGTATTACTTAGGGTTTTCAAGGGTTTTAAATATTTTTACTTTATTGGTTATTTCTGGGTATTTTTTAGAATTTTTATATTCAGGTTTTTTAGGGATTTTAAGGTGTTTTAGAGTGTTTTTTTGGTTTTTATCATTTTTGAAAAAATAGGGGGTTTAACTGTTTTTAGGATTTTAAATTTTTATTGGGGGTTTCCCAGTCTTTTTACACTTTTAGTAATTTTTAGGTTTATTTTATTAATTTTATAGGTTTTTATGATTTTTGGATATTTATAGGGGTTTTATTTCTTTTTTGGTTGTCGGGGGGGGGGGGTTTGGTTTATTTTAAGAGTTGTTATAAGTTTTAAGGGTTTTTAGAGTTTTTTAGTGTTTTTAATGCTTTAATGGGTTTTTAAAATATGTAGTTATTTATTTCCTATATATGTTTTATGGTTTAAAGTGTTTTAGTGGTTTTATAGTTTTTTGGTTGTTTTAGGGTTTTGAACATTTTTAGCATTTTTAGGTTTTGTAGGGGTTTTAGTGTTTTTTTTATTTTCAGGTTTTAATGTTTTTTGGGTTTTTTTGGGTTTTTTATGTTTTTAGGGATTATGTTCTTTTTAAATTTTTATTTTTTTAAGGGTTTTATGTATTTTGAAAGTTTTTTTGGGTTTTTGGGCTTTTTAGAGTTTTTTTTACAGTTTTGGGGTTTTTTTATATTATTATTTTTACTATGGGTTTAAAGGGATTTTATAGTTTTTATTGGAGTTTCAGGGTTTTTAAAAGTTTTAATGTGTTTTTAATTTTTTAGGGTTTCTGTGTTATTTTAGGGTCTTTTAGGGATTTCTGTGTTTTTTAAGGTTTTTAGGGGTTTCAAGTGTTTTAGGATTTTAAGGTTTTATTTAAGTGTTTCACAGTTTTTATGTACTTGTATATTCTTAATAATTTTTAGGTATTTTTATGTTTTTTTGGTTTTTAGAGGTTTTTAGTGATTTTGAGGGGTTTTAGGGGTTTTTAAGGGTTTTTTTGTTTTTTTGGTGTTCTAAAGTTTATTTTATGTTTTAAGAGGTTTTATGGTTTTTTTGACTTTTTTAATGATTTTAGGGTTTTGACAGGTTTTTAGATTTTGTATTGGGTTTTAGTGTTTTTCGGGGTGTAGGGTTTCTTAAATATTTAATGGATTACATATTTTTAGGGTTTTTAGGGTCTTTTAAGTTATTTATTGGACTTATGTTTTTTTAGGATTTTATGGTTTTTCTGGGGTTTTAGGGTTTTTTATGTTTTTAGGGATTTTGAGGATTTTTTTGGGGTTTTGGATATTTTTAATATTTTTTGATGTTTTTATGTTTTTAGGGTGTTTAAGAGTTTTATTAGGATTTTATTAGGTGTTTTCTATGTTTTTTTGGTTTTTTACATTTTTTGGGATTTATTGGTTTTTAGCATTTTCTTATGTTTTAGTGGTTTTTAGGGATTTTGAGGGTTTTATTATTTTTAGGGGTTTTGGGGATTTAATGTTTTCTTAATTTTTTTTAGTTTCTTAATGTTTTTTAAGTTTTTAGAGTTATTATGTTTTTAGAGTCTTTATCATTTTTAGGGGTTTAAAGTATTCTTAGAATTTTTATAAATTTTTAAGGTTAATATGGGTTTTAAGGATTTTTGATACGTTTTTTGGGAATTTTATAGTTTTTTGTGGATTTTATGGGTTTTAGAATTTTTATGTTTTTAGGTGTTTATGTGTTTTAAGGTTTTGAAAGTTTTCTTATATTTATTCAATATTTATAGGGTTTTTACATTTTTATGTATTTTTTGGATTTTTTGGGTTTATGGTATTTAGGGTTTTAGAGATTTTGATGTTTTTAGTGTTTTATGGGGGTTTTAGTATTTTTTTATGTTTTTCAGGGTTTTATGTGTTTTTATGGTTTTATGGTTTTCTTAGGGTTTTGGGGGGTTTATGGAATTTTATGTTTTTAGTGTAAATAGGTTTTTTAGGATTTTTATGGTCTTTTAGGGTTTTCATGGATATTGATGGTGTTTAGTGTCATTTATTATATTTAGGGGTTTATGGTTTTTTTTTGTGGTTTTAGGGGTTTTATAGTTTTTAGGTTTTTGTGGTTATTGGATTTTTATGTTTATTATATTTTAATGGGTTTTATATATTTTTAATGGGTTTTTAGTGGTTTTATTGGTTTTAGTGGTTTTAGCACTTTTTCAGTTTTTAGGGGTTTTAATTATTTTTTGCTTTTTATTATTTTTAGGTGTTTTCATGTTTTTTTGGGTTTTTAAAAATTTTAGGGATTTTTGGAGATTTTTATTGTATTTATGGTCTTCCAGAGTTTTTATGGATTCTTATCTTTTTATGATATTTAGTATTTTTATGGTTTTTTTGGGTTTTAGGGTTTTTTTAATTGTTTATGTTTTTAGGTTATATTTTATTTTTTAACATTTTTAGTATTTTAAAGTGTTTTGAATGTTTCTAGTGATTTTTAGAGGTTTTTATAGTTTTTAGGGTTTCTAAGGGTCTTTAGGGTTTTTAGTGTTTTTAGGTTTTTTATGGCGATTAAGTGTTTTTAGGTTCTATGTGTTTCTTAGTGTTTTCATGTTTTTTATGTTTTTTACATTTTTAGTGATTTTGATAATTTTTATGGTTTTTTGAGTTTTTAGCGATTATTAGGGTATTTATAGTTTTTTAGGGTTTTTAGGGGATTTTTGGGTTTATAGATTTTTATAGTCTATCTGAGTTTTTAGGGTTTTAAGGTATTTCAGTGATCTTTATCATTTTTAGTAGTTTAAAGGATTTTTTTAAAAAAATTATATTTCTTATAGGGTTTTACAGTTTTTATGGTTTTGGGGTTTTTATATTTTTTATGGTTTTAAGGATTTTTAGGATTTTTAGCATTTTATAGGTTTTTAGGGGTTTTATTTGTTTTATGAATTTATGTTTTTCATAGGATTTTTAGGTTTTTTTATGTTTTTATGTATTTTTAAGGATTTTTTGAATATTTTTATGGTTTTATGATTTTTATGGATTTTGCGGGATTTTAGGGATTTTAAGGTTTTTAAAGTTGTTTTTGGTTTTTAGGGTTTTTAGTTTTTATGGGTTTTAATGTTTTTAGTGTTTTTTAAAATTTAGGTATTTAAGGGGGTTTTAATGTCTTTAATGGTTTTAGGGGTTTTAATAGGCATTTAGGGATTTTGGGTGTTTTAGGAGGTTTTTTGGGTTTTTACGTTTTTTAGTGTTATTAGGTTTTTAGGGGTTATAGGTTATTTATGTTTTTTTATTGTTTTAGGAGTTTTTAGTTTTATTTGAGTTTTTTAAATTTTTAGAAATTTTAGGTATTTTTTGTATTTTAATGGTTTTTTAGGGATTTGAGTATTCTTAGGGTTTTTATGTTTTTAAGATTTTTCGAGGTTTTAGGGTTTTTTTAGTATTTTAGAGGGTTAAAGGTGTTTTAAGTATTTGAATGCTTGCAGGGATTTAAATGGTTTTTTTATAGTTTATTCTATTTTTTAGGGTTTTGGGGTTTTTAAAGTTCATAAATGTTTTTGGGTTTTTTTGGTTTTAGAGTTTTTCAGTTCATTTTATGGTTTTAAGAGTTTTTTGGTTTTTTAGGATTTTTAGGTTATTTGTGTTTAGTTTTTATCATTTTTTTAGGTTTCCATTTTTAGTGGTTTTTATGTTTTTATGAATTTTTTGGGTTTTTAGGTTTTTTATAATTTTTCAGGGTTTCCAAGAAATTTTGAATGTTTTTTAGGTTTTTATTTTTTTATTTTTTTAATTGTTTTTTTAGTTTTTAATTTATTTAACGTTTTTTTTGTTTTTTTTTTATTTTGGTTTTTATGGTTTCCTTATATTTTCTCAGTTTTTAGGGTTTTTAATTTTTACATATTATAGGGATTTTTTATGAGTTTTTTGGTTTTTATGGTTTTTATGGGTTTTTATGGTTTTTAGGTTTTTTATGTATTTTGAGGGGCTTTAAGGTTTCTAGGGTTCTTAAGGGTTTTAGGGTTTTTACTATTTTTAGGTTTTTTAGGGGTTTAAATTATTTTTAGGTTTTTATATTTTTCTTATGTGGTTTTAAGGGTTTTATGTTTTTACCTTTTTAGGGATTTTTTTGGATTTTTTGGATTTTTTTGGTATTTTATGATTTTTAGGAATTTTTATGGATTTTAGGATTTATAAAGTTTTTAGGGTTTTTAGGGTTTTAGGTTTTGTAGGTTTTTAAATGTTTTTTAGATTTTTTTAATGTTTTTAGTGGTTTAACCAGATTTTAGAGTTTTTAGTGGTTTATGTGTTTTTATGGGTTTTATGGTTTTTAATTATTTTATTGGGTTTAGGGGTTTTAGGGTTATTAGCTTTTTATGGGTTTTAGCATTTTTTTTGGGTTTTAGGGTTTTTAAGGGTTTCTATGTTATTAAGTTTTTCTTTGGTTTTTTAGGTTTTTTATTATTTTATGGGTTTTTAAAATGTTTTTATGGTTATTAGGGGTTTTTGGGGATTTATAGAGTTTTAGGAGGGTTAATGTTTTACGGTTTTTATGGTTTTTGGGGTTTTAGGGTTTTTAAAGTTTTCAATGGGTTGTTAGGGTTTTATTCTTTTTAGGGATTATAGGATTTTTAGGATTTTTTATGGTTTTTAGTGGTTTTTAGGGTTTTAGGATCTTTTTGGGGTTTTACTATTTATTTTTTTCAATGGATTTTAATTTTGTTAGATTTCTATTGTTTTTATAGGGGTTTTCAAGATTTTTTGGGGTTTTTACGTTTTTAGGAATTTTAAGTGAATTTTTAAGGATTTTAAGTTTTTTAGAATTTTTAGGTATTTTTAATGTTTTATGGGTTTTAGATATTTTTTAGGGTTTTTAGTGGCCTAAATTGTTTGTAGCTTATTAATGTGTTATTAGGGGTTTTCAAAGATTTTATATATTTTTTAGTTTTTTAGTAATTATTAGAGAATTTTTTAGATTTTTATGTTTTAAAGGATTTTGATGGTTTTATAATTTATTAGGATTTTTAGGGTTTCTATGGTTTTTTGGATTTTTTAATGGTTATTTTTAGGTTTTATTTGGGGATTTTTATATATTTTTACCATATTTTGGGTTTTTAGGGGGTTTTTTGTGGGTTTTTACTCATCTTTATAGGATTTTGGGTTTTTATAGTTCTATAGGTTTTTAAAGTGTTGTTAGTTTTTTTGGTTTTAAAGTTTTTCTTAAGGTTGTTCAGGATTTTTAGGTTTTTTAAAATTTTAAGGGTTTTTATGAATGTTACATGAATTTTATGGTTTTTAGTGCTTTTAGGGATTTTGTGGGGTTTTAATGTTTTTAGGGTTTATATGGGTTTTGGTTTTTAGGGTTTTAGGGGTTTTAATGTTTCTTCAATATTTTTACCATTTTTATGTGTTTAAATGGTTTTAGAGTTTTTAGTTTTTTAGGGGTTTATTTTTTTTATGTTTTTATAGTTTTTTTGGTTTTAAAATTTTTTGGGTTGTAGAGGTTTTATGTGATTTTTGGTTTTAAAGGTTTTCTTAGGTGTTTTCAAGATTTTTTACACTTTTATAGATTTTAGTACTATTTAAATATTTTTATGTTTTTTAGATTTTTCGGGATTATGGGGGGTTTTAGGGTTTTTATTGGTTTTTATGGCCTTCCTGAATGGCTCGAAGGACTATATTTTTATTTATTTTTTTGGATAATACACTTTTTAACAAGGTTGAGAGGAAACCCTTACATGACCTATAGGCCCAGTGCACAAGCCTTGGTACATGACTCATATGCCTAGAGGAACAATTCCTAATACATGACCCAAAGGCCCAACCAAACTACATTACAACTACCCCTCCCCAGCATCCCGCATCATTGAAGATGCCCAGATCCCAACCTCGCATTTTTGATCGGCTAGCGTTACCCTATGCATAGCTGCACAATGCAAACTACCGATGGAGATTTCCATATCCTCTCATTCATCCAATCTAGTTATCTCTCTTCAAGTGGAAGATTCATTACTCCGAATCCTATTTTGGGATATGCTCTATGTAATCTTCTTTAGCTGGTCTATCATCTTTGTGGCTCGAAATCCCTTGTTCGGAACACCTCAGTCGGTTATTACTATAGAATTTTTTAGGGTTTTAGTTTTTGTATGTTTTTTAGGTTTTTAAAATATTTTTAGGGGTTTCCATGTTTTGTTGGGTTTTTACATTTTTAGGGATTTTTTATATTTTTATGCTTTTTAGGTTGTTATGGATTTTTTTGGTTTTTTTCGGGTTTTTGGGTTTTTTGGGGTTTTAAATGTTCTTTTAATTTTTTTTAGGGTTTTATGGGTTTTTACAATTTTTTTAAATTTTTAGGGGTTTAACAGGTTTTTAGAGTTTTTGTGATTTTATTGTTTTTATGGGGGTTTAAAGGTTTTATGGGGTTTTGTAGTTTTTAGTTATTTTGGAACTTTTCGTGATATTAATGATTTTTTGGTTTTATAGTTTTTAGGGTTATTGAGGGTTTTTAGGGGTTTTATGTTTTTTTGAGTTTTATAGGTTTTTTGAAGTTTCTTTAGTTTTTTTTCATTTTTATGGGTTTTTATAATTTTATAAGTTCATTATAGGTTTTAAGATTTTTTTTATTGGTATATTTGTGTTTTAGTGTTTTTAAGGTTTTTTGGGAGTGTATGGTCTTAAGGTGTTATTAGGTTTTTTATAGTATTTTATGGGTTTTATATTTTTTTGGTTTTTATGGGTTTTATGTGTATTTAGGATTATAAGGTTTTCTTAGGGGGATTTACGGTTTTTATGTTTTATATGTTTTTTGGTATTTTTAGTCATTTTAAAAAAATTTATAGTGTCTAGAGTTTTATGGATTTTGAAGGGAACTAGCGTTTTTAGGGTTTATGGTTTTTATGGTTTTTTGGGTTTTTTAATTTTTTTTATTTTAAGGGGTTTTTATATTTTTTTCAATGTCTTAGGTGTTTAAAGGGGGTTTTGAGTATTTTTTGGGTTTTAGGATTTTTATGAATTTTAATGGGGTTTTAAGGTTATTGGGGGTTTAATGGTTTTAAGGGTTTTAGGTTTTTAGGGACTATTTGGGTTTTCAGCATTTATAGCATTTTTTAGGGTTTAATATTATTACATTTATAATGGTTTCTTATGGTCTTTCAGTGTTATTACTATATTTTATAGTATATTAATTTTTGGATTTTTTTTGATTTTTTTATGAATTTTGAGGGATTTAGGGGATTTAGGGATTTTTTGGGTTTTTGAGGTTTTTAGGGATATTCGGGATTTTAGAGTTTTTTATATTTCTTTGAGTGTTAAAGGGTTTTTAGGTATTTTTTGAGTTTATAGGGATTTAAGGGGTTTTTAAGGTTTTTATAATTTTTAGGTTTGGGGTTTATGTTTTTTGTAGGTTTTTACGGTTTTCTTAGGGTTTTTATGAGTTTTTGGGATTTTGTATATTTTAGGGGATTATTCAAGATTTCTTAGTATTTTTATGGTTTTTTTTGTTTTTTATGGATTTTGAGGGGTTTTAGTAATTTTACGTTTTATGGTTTTTATGGTTTTTTATATCTTTTTATTATTTTTTACTATTTTAGGTTTTTAGAGTTTTTCATATTTTTAAGGAATAATAGGGTTTTTATTGTTTTTAGTGGTTTTTAGGGGTTTTTAGGTTTTTTTTCTTTTTTATGGTTTTTATTGTCTTTAGTGGTTTTAATGGTTTTTATGGATGTTCACTATTTTTATGTTTTTTATTATTTTCCTTATTTATAATTGTTTCAAGTTTTTTATGGTTTTTAAGTATTTTTAGGGTTGTAGGGTTTTTATATTTTTGGGGATTTATAATTATTACTTTGCATTTGGAGGGGTTTTAGATTTTTAGTGTTTTTTTAGTTTTCTGTGGTTTTTTCGAGTTTTATTATATTTTTAGGGTTTTTAATGTTTTTAGATATTTTTAATGTTTTTAGGGGTTTGAATTATTTTTAGATCTTTTAGTGGTTTTTATCGGTTTTGGTATTTTCTAAAGGGTTTTAGTTCTTTTATGGGTTGTTAGATCTTTTATGTTTTTATGGATTTTATCATTATATTTAGTGTTTAAACTTTTTGAGGTTTTTTAGGGGATTAGGTTTTTTTAGGATTTCTTAGGGGTTTTTGGGGTTTTTAGGGTTTTTTATGGTTTGAATGTTTTTAAGTGTTATTTAATTATTTTTATGAGTATTAAGGGCTTTAGGGGTTTTGGGTTTTATAGGGTTTTTTTAGGGTATTATGGTTTTTTGGTGTTTTATGAGTATTTTTTGGTTATTATGGGTTTTTAGTGTTTTTTAATGTCTTTTTGAATTTAATATATTTTTAGATATTTGTGGGGGTTTTAAGGGTTTTATATATTTTTGTGATTTTAACATTTTTTTGGTGCTGGGTTATTGTTTTAGGGATTTTGTGGGTTTTGTGGGATTTATGGGTATTAAATGGGGTTTATGGACTGTTATATTTATTAATGTTTTTAGGATTTTTTGGGGTGTTAATTATTTTTAGGTTTTAAGGTTTTCTTATAGTTTTTAGTGGTTTTTGTCTTTTTATAGTTTTTGTGATTTTACAAGGGGTTTTTAGGATTTTTACAGTTTTTATAGTTTTTAGAGATTTTGATGGGTTTAGGTATTTTTAGGGTTTTATAATTTTTTATATTTTTAGTATATTTATGTGGTTTTGGTTTTTAATGTTTATTTTAGGTGTTATTAGGTTTTTATGGTTTTTAGGGTTTTAAGGTTTTTACTCTATTATTGATTTTTAGGGGTTATTAAGTTTTATTGGTTTGTAGTGTTTTAGGGATTTTGATGGTAATTTGGTTTCTTTTGGTTTTAGGGTATTTATGGGTTTTCGGTTTTCTGAGTTTCTTTTGATTATTTCAATTTTTTATCGTTTTTATATTTTTTTTAACATTTTTAGGGATTCATTGTGTTTTGTTATTTTTATTGGTATTTTTACGGTTATATGTGTTTTTAGGTTGTTTTTTATGATTTTGGTGTATTTATTGTTTTTTGGTTTTTTTTAAGGATTTTTATGTTTTATAAGGGTTTTAAGTGATTTTAAGTTTTTAGGTTTTTTATTTTTTTCACGGTTTTTAGGGTTTTTATATTTTTAGGGATTTTTATTTAGTTTTAAAGGTTTAAATGGTTTTAGGGGTTTAATGGGGTTTTAAAGTTTTTATGATTTTTAGAGGGTTTCCTAGATTTCTAGGGTTTTATGGTTTTATGGTTTTTTATTATTTTTATGGATTTTAGGTTTTTTCGGTTTTTAAGGGATTTTAGAGATTTTTAGATTTTTAGGGGTTTTAAGTGTCTTTGGTTTAAGAAATTTTTCATAGGGTGCTTCATGGTATTATATTTTTTTACATTTTCATGGTTTTTTAGGATTTCTTTAGTTCTTTATGTTTTTTAGTGTTTTTAGGGCATTAAGGGTTTTTAGGTTTTTATGGGTTTTAGGGTTTTTAAATATTTTTTTAGTATTTATGTTATTTTAATTTTTTAGGCTTTTATTGGTTTTCTATAAATTTTAAATGTTTCTAGGTGTTTAAATTTTTCTATAGTCAATAGTAGATTTTATTAATTTTTATGGGTTTTAGTGTTTTTATGGTTTTAATGGGATTTTATGGTTTTTGAGGTTTTATGGGTTTTAGGGCCATTTAGGGTTTTTATAATTTTTAGCTTTTTACGTGATTTATGTTCTTTTAAGATTTTATTGTTTTCTTATGGTTTTGGGTTTTTAGCGTATTTTACATTTTTAGAGATATTTAGTGATTTTTTTTGGATTTATATGCTTTTTAGTGTTTTAGGGATATTGGATGGTTTTTAGATTTTTAATTTTTTTAGGGGTTTTAAGTGTTTTTTTAAGTTTTCTTATGGTTTTTACATTTTTAAATATTTTTAGGGATTTTTTAGGATTTTCACATTTTTTAGGGTCTTAGGAAATTTGAGGGTTTTACCGTTTTTAGTGTTCTTATGGATTTTATGGGTATAAGATTTTTTAGGATTTTTTGGATTTTTGGGTATTTGGGTTTTTTAATATTTTTATGTGTTTTAATTTTTTCTATAATTTTTTATCGTTTTTAGGGATTTTTCATGCTTTCTTATTATTTTTATGGTTTTTTATGTTTTTGTGGATTTTGAGGGGTGTTAGTAATTTCAGGTTTTTATGGTTTTTTTGGGTTTTTTTGTAGTTTTTTAGTGTTTTAGTTTTTTTTAGTGTTTTTCATATTTTTAGGGAATAATAAGGTTTTTATTGTTTTTAGTGGGTTTTTTGTGGTTTTTTGTTTTTTTCTTGTTTATATGGTATTTAGGGGTTTTAATGGTTTTTATGGGTGTTCATTGTTTTCATGTTTTCTATTATTTTCTATGTTTATAGTTGTCTTAAGTGTTTTATGGTTTTTAAGTTTTTCTTAGGGTTTTAGGGTTATTAAATTTTTAGGGATTTATGTGTATTACTTTTTATTTTGATGGGTTCTAGGGTTTTTAGTGTTTTTATGGTTTTTTGTTGGTTTTTGGTTTTTTTGGAGATTTTTAGGGGTTTTAATGTTTTAAAGGTTTTTAAAGTTTTTAGGGGATTAAAGTGTTTTTAGGGTTTTTAGTGGTTTTTAGGTTTTTAATGGGTTTTGGGGTTTTATAAAGGGTTTTAGTTATTTTATGGTTTGTTAGGTTTTTTGGGTTTTTATGGATTTTAGAATTATTTTTTGCGTTTAACCTATTTGAGGTTTTTTAGGGAATTAAGTGTTTTTAGATTTTCTTTGGAATTTTCAAGGTTTTTAGGGGTTTTTATGGATTTATGGTTTTTAAGTTCTATTTAAGGATTTTTATGAGTATTAAAGGCATTAGGGGTTTTGAATTTTATAGGGGCTTTTAGGGTATTATAGTTTTTGGGTGTTTTTTTGAGTATTTTTGGGTTATTATGGGTTTTTAGATTTTTTTAATGTGTTTATAAATGTAACGGATTTTTAGATATTTTTGGTGGGGGTTTTAGGGGTTTTAGAGATGTTAGGGATTTTAGGAGTTTTTAGGTGGGGTGGGGGTAATTGTTTTAGGGGTTTTATGGGCTTTATGGGTATTATGGGTATTCAATGGTTTTGTAGCCTTTTATATTTATTAATGATTTTTATGATTTTTGTGGGTGTTAATTTTTTTTTAGGTTTTAAAGTTTTCCTATAGTTTTTTTGGTGGGTTTTGTCTTTTTAGAGTTTTAGTGATTTTACGATAGGTTTTTAGGATTCTTACAGTTTTTTTTAGTTTTTATAGATTTTAATGGGTTTAGGGATTTTTAGGGTTTTATAATTTTTTATATTTTTAGTTTCTTTAAGTGATTTTAGGTTTTTATGTTTATATTAGGTGTTTTTAGGGTTTTATGGTTTTTAGGGTTTTAAGGTTTTTACTCTTTTATAGATTTTAGGGGTTATTTGGATTTTTCTAGTGTTTAGTGTTTTAGGGATTTTGAGGGTAATTATGTTTTTTTGGGGTTTTAGGGTTTTTATGGGTTTTAGTGTTTTCTGGGTTTCTTTTGAATATTTTAATGGTTTATGGTTTTTATATATTTTAACATTTTTAGGGATTCATTGGTTTTTGCAGTTTTTATTGGTTTTTTAAGGTTATATGTGTTTTTAGGGGTTTTTAGGTTTTTTGTGGTTTTATAGTGTTTTGGTTTTTATGTTTTTTAGAATTTTTATGTTTTATATGGGTTTGATGTAATTTTATGTTTTTAGGTTTTTAATGTTTTTCAGTTTTTTAGGGTTTGACAGATTTAGGAATTTTTCTTTAGTTTTTAGAGTTTAAATGGTTTTTTATAAATTTTAAGCATTGTTAGGGGTTTAGTTGGATTTTATAGATTATATGATGTTTAGAGAGTTTCCTAGATTTTTAGGGTTTTATGGTTTTATTATTTTTTAATATTTTTGTGGATTTTAGGTTTTTTAGGTTTTTTAGGGATCTTAGAAATTTTTAAATTTATAGGTGTTTTAAGTGTCGTTGGTATTAAATGTTTTTCAATGGGTGCTTCAAGGTTTTAAAAGTTTTTTTCATTTTCATGGTTTTTATGGACTCTTTATTTTTTTATGTGTGTTCAGTACTTTTACGGTATTTGAGGGTTTTAGGGTTTTTAAGGGTTTTAGGGTTTTTATAGCTATCTTGGGTGTTTAGGTTAATTTTTTTTAGACTTTTCTTGGTTTTTTATAATTTTTATACGTTTTTTGGTGTTTAAATTTTTTTTATCATCAATAGTGTATTTTTTAATTTTTATGGGTTTTGGTGTTTTTATGGTTTTGAGGGGTTTTATGGTTTTTAAGGTTTTATGGATTTTAGGGCCTTTTATTGTTTTTATAATTTTTAGGTTCTTACGTGATTTATGACCTTTTAGGTTTTTGTTTTTTTAATATGGTTTTGGGTTTTTAGTGAATTTTACATTTTTAGAGATATTTTGGGATTTTTTAGGATTTATATGCTTTTTAGGGTTTAAGGGATATTGAATGATTTTTATCATTTTTATGTTTTTACGGTTTTTATGTGTTTTTTTGTTTTTAAAGTTTTCTTATAGTTTTTACATTTTTAAATATTTTTAGGGATTTTTTAGGATATTCAGGTTTTTTAGGGTTTAGGGAAGTTGAGGGTTTTTATGGTTGTTATCATTCTTATGGTTTTTATGGGTCTCTGGTTTTTTGTGATTTTATGATATTTTGGGTCTTAGGGGGGGTTTTAGATTTTTATGTGTTTTAATGGTTTCTAATGTTTTTTTATAATTTTTATGTATTTAAGGTGTTTTAAGAGGTTTAGAGGGTTTTTAGTGTTTATATTTTCTTATAGTGTTTTTTAACATTTTAGGGGTTTTATGGTTTTTTTGGGATTTTTATGTTTTTTAGGTTTTATATATTTTTTAAGATTATAGTAGTTTGAAGTGTTTTTAGGTTATTAAGGTTTTCAGGGGTTTTTATGTTTTTTATATTTTTGGATTTTAAGTAATTTTTTGGATTTTTTGGGTTTTAGGGTTTTTAGGGATTTTGAGAGTCTGGGGGTGTTTTTTAGGATTTTCGGCTTTCAGGTGTTTTAAGTGTTTTCGGTTTTTACAGTTTTCTTAGAGTTTTAATGGGTTTATTGGCTTTTTTATATTTTTTGGATTTATGTATTATTTAGGATTTTTAGGTTTTTTATATTTTTTAAGGATATTGAGGTGTTTGGGGTTTTTAAACATTTTTATGGTCTTCATAGTTTTTTGGATTTTTTAAATTTTTCAGGGTTTGGAATTTTTTTTGAAATCTTTATAGTTTTAAAGAGTTTTTAGAGTTTTATTGGTTTTTAGGGGTTTTATAGTTTTTTATGGTTTTTATGGTTTTAGGGTTTTTATGTGTTTTAGGGTTTTTGTAGATTATTTATTTATAATGATTTTAAATGTTTTAATATTTTTAGAGTTCTCTTATGGGTTTTTAGAATTTTAGGGAGTTTTATGAATTTTTTAGTAATTTTATGGGTTTTAGGGTTTTTAGGGATTTTTAGGGTTGAAAGGATATTTAGGGTTTTAAGGATTCTTATGGGTTTTTTTAGTTTTTAGGGGTTCTTGTGTTTTTATTGTTTTTAAAAATTTTATAGTTTTGTTGTGTTTTTAAGGAATTGAAGTATTTTTAATATTTTTATAGGTTTTTAGGGTTTTTATGTGTTTTTAGAGTTTTTATGGTTTTCATAGATTTTATGGTTTTTAGGTGTTTTGAGGGTTTTAGAAAAAGAATTAGGTTTTAAAGAATTTCTTAGGGATTTAGGGGTTTTAGGGTTTTTATGTTTTCAAGTAATTTTTGGGATATTTTATGATTTTTTAAGTTTTTAATTATTTTTAGTGATTTTGAATGATTTTAGAAAAATTAGTGTTTTTAGAGTTTTTTTTGGGTTTTTTGGGGGTTTTCGGATTTTAGATTTTTTTGGGTATTAAAGGTTTTTTAAATTTCATTATCATTTTTAGCAGTACAAAGAGTTTTTATAGTTATTATGATTTATAGGATTTTTTTGGATTTCTATGGTTTTTTATGGTTTTTATGGTTTTATGGGTTTTTATAGTTTTTAGGATAGTTATGGGTTTTAGGGATTTTTATGCCTTTTATCCTTTTCTAGTTTTTAAGTATTTTACACTTTTTTTGTTTTTTATGGGTTTCTATGGTTTTTTCAGCAGTTTTAGGTTTTTTATGTTTTTAGGTATTTTTAGGTCTTCTTTAGAAATTTTTGGGCTTTTAGTATTTTTAGGAATTTTGAGTGTTTTTGTGTATTTTTACGGTTTAAAATTTTTTTATGTTAATTTAGACTTATTAGGGTTTTTTGAGTTTTTTAAAAATTTTATGGTTTTTAAATTTTTTTTATGTTTTTTTAGTGTTTATGGTTTTAAAGTTTTTTCTATTTTTTTTATCATTTTTAGGTTTTTGGGAGGTTGTAACTCTTTTTATTATTTTTATAGATTTTACTGTTTCTGTGGGTTTTTATATTTTTAATGATTATAGAGATTATTTTTAGGTTTTGATGAGTTTTTAGTGATTTAAGAATTTTATAATTTTTAATGTTTTAGGAGTTTAAAGGGGTTTTTATAATTTTTCATGGGGTTTTATGGTTTTTAACAATTTTTAGGGTTTTTAGGGTTTTTTCGGTTTTTATGGCTTTTATGAGTATCTGGGTTTTAGGGTCCTTTTATGGTTTTTATAAATTTTTAGCTTGTTAGGGGTGTTAAGTGTTTTTAGATTTTCATGGTTTTTTATTTTTTTCATGGATTTTAGGTTTTTTTTTCTTTAGTATTTTTTTGGATTTTTTTTGTTTTTTATATTTCTTTACATTTTTAGGGTTTTACGGTTTTATGATTTTTTTGGTTTTTAGGTTTCTTATGGGTTTTTTTTGGTTTATAGGGTTTTTGGAGTTTATTATTATCCTTATGGTTTTTTATAATTGTATAAAATTTTATGGGTTTAAAAGGGTTTTAGTGTTTTTAGTTGTTCATTAGGGTTATTAGGGGGTTTTAGGTTTTTTATGGTTTTTAGGGATATTTATGGGTTTTATGGTTTTTAAGTTTATTAGGTCCTTTTAGGGTTTTAACTGTTTTTCTAGATTATTTGGGAGATTTATGTGTAATTAGAATTTTAATATTTTCTTAATATTTTTCAGGGTTTTTGTGTTTTTTTGTTTAAAGGGGTTTTTAGGCCTATTAAAACTTTTATTATTTTAGGGGGTTTAGGGGTTTTTGTGTTTTTAGTGTTTTAAGGATTTTTTGGTTTTTAGATTTTTGGGTTTTTATGGTATTTAGGAACATTGAGTGGTTTATGGGTTTTAAGGGTTTTTGGATTTTTAGGATTTTAGGGGTTTTATGTTTTTAAGGTTTTTAATGTTTTCCTAGTGGTTTTAAGGGTCTTTTTTGGGGATTTAGTTTGTTTAGAAATTTTTAAGTATTTTTGGGATTTTTATGGGTTCTTAGTGGTTTTTTGTATTTTTTGAGATTTTTACAGTTTTTATTGAGTTTTAATGGTATTTTTGTTTTTATGATTTTTAGGGTTTTCATGCCTTTTAAGGTTTTTATGGGTTTTATTGTTTTTTAGCATTTTTATGTTTTTTAACTGTTTTAATTTTTTTAGATTTTTAATACTCTCTTTGTTTTTTTTGTTTTTAGGGTTTTTTATGTTTTAAGGATTTTAGGACATTTTTAGTATTTCTATGGGTTTCTAGGGTTTTATTCTTTTTGAGGGGGTTTAAGAATTTTTAGAATATTTAGGGTTTTATGGGTTATTGGGAGGTTTAGGGTTTTTTATATATTTTTTATGGGTCTAAGGGTTTTTAAAGTTTTTTAACATTTAGAGTGGATTAAAGGGGTTTTCATGTTTTTTTTGTTTTTTGGGGTATTTATGAGTTTTTTGGGTTTCATATGTATTTTAGGGGGTTTATGGTTTTTATAGATTTTTATTTGTTTTATGGTCTTTTTTTAAGGTTTCTAGAATTTTTTTGGTTTTAAGGGTTTTAAGTGTTTTCAGGTTTTAGGTGTTCTTAGGGTATTTCAGGGTTTATGGTTTAGTACATTTTTAAGGATTTAAGGGTTTTTAGTATTTTATGGGTTATTATTTTTTAGGGATTTTGTGATTTTTAGAGGTTTTATATTTTTTAGGGCCAAGGTCGGTGTAGGGACAGGCTATTCCTACCCCCCCCCCCCCCCACCAAATTTATTGAGAAAAAAGGTAGCAAAGCAGACATGGCGGGGCAGGGTCAGTCGACCCATACCCAAAGACAAGCCCAAAGAAGAAAACAAAAAAAGAGAAAAAGACACAAAAACAAAACACAACAGCCGCATCCACACATCTTGTCCAGCCAACACCAGCATCCATCACCAATACCAAACATCACAGCCACACAGCAGAAACAGCATGTCCAATCCAACCAGCCCCAGCAACCAACAACACCAGATCCGACATCATAGCCAATCACCACCAGCAGCATCAAACCACAAAAAAAACACCGCAAACAATAGCAGCCATCATCATCTTCCATCAATCAATTACCAGCAACCTGCAGTCATCAACGCCACTCTGCCGCAATATGCCCCTGACACTGGAAGATACCACCAGCACCATCCCAATGCCTCCACAAACACCAGCATACCAGACCAAAGTGGGGTCTGGTACATTGGGAAGGGTGACCAGAGTAGTGGTGGGTGTTCGAGTCAAGGAGACACCGTTGGGGAGAGCATCCTCATCATACAGCCTGCCCATCAAGCTGGACCATCATTGAATCATCCAATCACCACATCCACAAAAAGCAACAACATAATCAATCAGTGCCAGACTAAAAGAATCACCTCTCATCCAAGCAGTATTTCAAAAGCCACCAACGCGCAACATCCTCAGAAAAACACCTTTCCTCAAATCCAAAAACCACATCTCACCAAGGATCACACCCAGACCATCCATCACCACAAACCAGTATATCAAACAAGACCAGGCATTCTGATCAAAACCAGAAACAACAGCATGAAGCAAAGGCAGAGCCAGGGAGCCAGAACGAGACATTAGATGCGTAATACACAGACAATTTCACACCCGAGAGTAATACGGACCTATAACATCATCAATCCACCACGAGAGGGTAAATCTATTCTTGAAAAAACGTCATTCAACTAGATTAGGATGGATATGGACCGTATCCTTCGAAGGTGACAAAAACCACCGTGCCACAAATCTCTGAACCACTTCCTGAAGATGCCACCACCCACCGAGGATGACTCCACATCTCCTACACCTTAAAACCACCACAACCACATCGCAGATCCAGAGCGACATGATGCCATGGAAAAAATGCCAGCAAGCCTACTCCGGAAAGAGCCATCTTCCAGATCCAGAATCTCGAGATCCAGGGCAGCGAAACCCTGAACCACGGGCCAATGGAGCACCACCGTGAAGAAGCCCAGAAGAGCACCACCAATTCTGCACTGCCATGCCTGAGGAAGAGAAGGACAAAGACGCCATTATGGGGAAATCCATGAGGAAGATTGGTATTGCCATGGGAGAGACTCCATTAAATAACGGCTCCATCTCTTATGTTGTTTAGGGGGTTTTAGGAATTTTTAGTGTTTTAGGACTTTATAGATTTTATTTATTTTTATGTTTTTAAAAATCTTCCTAGGGTTTTTCATGTTTTTAAATTTTTTTATGTTTTTAGGTATTTCTAGAGTTTTTAGGATTTTATGGTTTTTTAGTTCAATAGGGGTTTTCTAGGATTTTATGGGTTTTGGGTTTTATGGGTTTTCATCATTTTTTGTGGTTTTAAATTTTTTTTGAGTTTTTCGGTCTTTAAAGGGTTTTTTAGATTTTTAAAATTTTTTGTGGTTTCAATGGTTTCTGAGTTTTTATTAGTTTAATGGTTTTTATCTATTTTTTGTATTTTATGTTTTTTTGGGGTGTTATATTTTTTAACGTTTTTAGGGGTTTTAGGGTATTCACTGGGTTTATCGTTTTTTAGGTTTTTAGGGGTTTTTTTTGTTGTTTTATTTTTATGGTTTTCTTTGGGTTTTCAAGGGTTCTAGGTTGTTTTTAAATTTTAGGGATATTTAGGGTTTTATGGATTTTTTATAATTTTTATGTGTTTTTTAGGTTTATTAGGGGTTATTGAGTTTTTTTTCGTTTTAGGGTCATTCGGGTTTTTATGGTTTTTATCATTTTTTATGTTTTTAGGGGTTTTAGGGTTTTTAGTTTTTTATGGTTTTCTTAGTGTTTTTTTAGTTTTTGGGGTTTTTTATGTTTTTAGGGATTTTGCACTTTTTAGTATTTTTTAGGTTTTATGGGTTTTAGGGATTTTGAGAGAGTTTAGGGTAATTTATAGTTTTTTAGGGTTTTAGGGTTCTTATGATTTGTTTTATTTTTTAGGCATTTTGTGAGTTTTTTAGGGTCTTTTATATTTTTATATATTTTTAGTGGTTTAATGGGTTTTAGTATTTTTAGTGTATTTTTATGGGTTTTTTTTTGGTTATTCAGGTTTTTAGTGGTTTTTATGGTTTTTTGGGGTTTAAATGTTTTTAGGTGTTTTAGGAGTATTAGTTTATTTAGGGGCTTAAATTATTGTCAAATTTTAAAGGGTTTCTTTGGATTTTTTAGGTTTTTAGGGTTTTTATGTTCTAGGGTATTATAATGATTTTTTTTAGTTTTTTAAGGATTTTAAGGGACTTTATAGTATTTAGTGTAGTTATGATTTTTAAGGTTTGTTGGGTTTTTAGGGTTCTCTTTTAGTTTTTATTGGGGTTTTTCAGTTTATAGTTTTTTTAACAATTTTATGGGTTTAATGGATTTTTAGATTTTTTGTTGTTTTATCGGTTTTTATGGGTATTTAAGGTCTTTAAGAAATTTTGGGGTTTTATGGTTTTTCATGTTTTTAGTGTTTTGAAAGGTTTTTATGGTTTTTTAGGTTTTAGGGGAACTTTTATGTTTTCAATGGGATTTGTAGGTTTTTATGGGTTTTAGCATTTTTTGGGATTTTAAGGATTTTTTGTATTTTTCATGGGTTTTTTGGGTTTTAGGGATTTGAGGTTTTTAATGGTTTTAGTTTTTTTTATTTGGATATTTTTGTAGATTATTTATGGTTTTTATGGATTTCAAGATACTTTTAAGATTTTTAAGGGTTTAAATGGTTTTTAAATTATTTAGTGTTTTTATATGGTTTTATGATTTTTTAATTCTCTTTAGGGTTTTTAGTGGTTTTTATAGTTTTTAATGGTTTTTAGGATTTTATCATTTTTATGGGTTTAGTTTTTTAGGTTTTTGATGTTTTATTAGGGTTTTTATTGTGTTTTGGAATTTATATTGTTTTATGAATTTTTAGGTATTTTTAAGGTTTTAAAAACAATTTTATGGTTTTTATTGGTTTTCTGATTTTGAGGGTTTTTATGATTTTTATGGTTTTCTGGGTTTTTATGATTTTTTTTAGGGATTTAAATTCTTTTAACATTTTTTTTGTAATTTTTAGGGGTTTAAATTGTTTTTAGAGATTTAGTTATTTTTGGGTTTTTATGGGTTTTAGGGGTGTTTACTGTTTTAGGGGTTTTTTTGTGTTTCTTAGGGTTTTCATGTTTTTAGCATTTTTATAATTTTTATGTGTTATAAGAGTTATTAGTTTTTTAATGTTTTCTTAACATTTTTTACGTTTTTTTGGGTTTTTATAATTTTTCGGGATGTTTAGGGTTTTTTAGAATTTTTATGGTTTTCTAGGGTTTTTAGGGATTATTAGGGTTTCTGGGGTTTTTAGAGTTTTAGAGTTTTTATGTTCTTTTGGTTTTTATGGGGTTTTTGAGTTTTTTAGGGGTTAAAAAGTATTTAGAGATTTCTTTATCATTTTTGGTATTTAAATTTTTCTTATAATCTTTAGTAGTATTCTATGATTTTTTTGTTATTTTGGTATTTTTAAAATTTTTATGTATTTTATGGGTGTTTATTGGTTTAGGGTTTTTAAGATATTTTAGGGTTTTTATCATTTTTTAGGTTTTGTTGGAGTTTTAAGTGTTTTTAATTTTTGAGGTTTTCTTAGGATTTTTCAGGGTTCTTTGGGGTTTTAAGTTTTTAGGGATTTTTCAGGCTTCTATATGGTTTTTAAGGTTTTTAGGGTTTTTAAGGATTTTGAGTAATTTTAGGGGTTTTGGGAATTTTTTTTTTCATTTTTATGGTTTTATCATTTTTAGGTTTCTTAGGGAATTTATTGATATATTTTTAATTTTTTCTTAGGATTTTTTGGATTTTTATTGATTTTTATATTTTGTAGGTTTTTATGGATTTTTTTTTATTTTTTTTATTTTTTTAATTTTTGGGATTTTAGGACCTCTGAATATTTTATGGCTTAGGGGTTTTATATATTTTTTGGTTTTCTGACTGTTTTTGAGTTTTTTAGGGTTTTAAAATTTTTCAAAAAATTTTAAAAATATTTTTAGTGATTTGAATCATTTTAGAGAATTTAATGGTTTTATGGTTTTAATGAATTTTATGGTTTTCAATGTTTTTATGGGTATATGGTTTTTATAGTCCTACGGTTTTTAGGAATTTTTAGTGTTTTAAGCATTTATTCTGTTTGGTAGGTATTTTATGTGATTTTAGGTTTTTAAGGTTTTCTTAGGGTATTTCATTTGTTTAGGTTTTATTCATATTTAGGAATTTTTAGGGTTTTAAGGATTAGGGGATTCAATGTTTTTTATGATTTTGAGGGTATTTAAGGGTTTTAGGTTTATTATGGTTTATATTTGTTTTAAAGGTCTAGTTTTTTTTAGTATTTTTAACATTTTTGGAGTTTTTTAACATTTTTAGGGATTAAATGGTTTTCATCGATTTTGGGGGGTAATAAGGTTTTGATGGTTTTTTTTATTTTTAAGGGTTTTATAAGGTTTTTATGTTTTTTATGGGTTTATGGGACTTTTAGTGTTTATAGGGTTTTTATATCTTTCTAGATTTTTGATTATTTTATGTAATTTTTGGTTTTTAAGGTTTTCTTAGGGTTATTTGGAGTTTTTTGTTTAATTTATAATTTTAGGGTTATTTATTTATTTTTTATGATGTATTTGTGATTTATATGATTTGTAGGGACATTTTGGGATTTTAGGGTTTTTAGGGTTTCTCCATTTATTTAGGTTTTTTACGGTTTTAAATACTATTAGGTCTTTATGTTTTTCTTATATGTTTTATAGTTTTATATTTTTATTAATTATAGAGTATTTTTATGATTTTTATGGTTTTGGGTTTTTATAGATTTTGATGGATTTTGGATTTTAGGTATTTTTTTGGATTTTATTTTTTTATGTGTTTTCATGGTTTTTATATTTTTTAAAGTTTAAAGGTTTTTTTATATATTTTAAACATTTTAAGTAGTTTAGATATTTTATTGGTTTTTAAGAGTTTTATAGTGTTTTAGTGTTTTTATGGTTTTTGGTGTTTTTAATGTTTTTACTCTTTTAGGGGTTTTAAGTGTTCTTATTTTTTGTTCATTTCATCAGGTTTATCATGTTTTTTATCATTTTTATAAATTTTTGGGATTTTTTAGTATTTTTAGGGTTTTTTAGGGTTTTTATGAATTTTGAGGGTTTTTTGGTTTTTTGTTTTTTTGGGGTTTTATGGGTTATTTTGAGTTTTTATTAGTTTATAAGTAGTTATGTTTTTTAATGTTTTTGTTTTTTAAAGTGATTTTGGAGTTTAGTGGCTTTATAGGGATTTTATAGGTTTTAGAGTTTTTAATATTTTTAGGGGGTTTATGGTCTTTCTAGATTTTAGGGGATATAAGTGTTTTTAGATATTTATGTTTTTCATATGTTTTTTCATGGATTTTATGTTTTTTAAAACATTAATGTTTTTTGGGATTTTTAGGGCTTTTTGGTATTTAGAGGATATTTAGGGGGTTTAGGGTTTTTAATGATTTTTATGATTTTTAACGGTTTGTGGATTATATGGTTTTCTAAGGATTTTATAGAATTTTAGTACCTTTTTACATTTTTAAATATTTTCAGGGTGTTTTTAGGATTTTATGTTTTTGTTAGGGATTTTTGGGATTTTGAGGTTATTTACTTTTTTTGGTTATTCATGGTTTTTTAGGATTTTGAGTTTTCATAGTTTCTTAGGGTTTTTATGTTATATAGTGTTTTTAAAATTTTATAGGTTTAAAAGGGTGTTAATGTTTTTAGTTGGTTTTAGATTTTTCATGTATTTTTTGGATTATTTATTTTTTATAGGGTTTTATGGTTTTATGGTTTTTAGAGTTTTTATGTTTTTTAGGTTTTTTTGTGTTTTTTAGTCATTTTATATATATTTTTTGGTTTTAAAGTTTTATTAGGGGATTTCTGGGTTTATTTTGTTTCTAGATATTTTTTGGGATTTCCTAGGATTTCAATGGGTTTTAGGGTTTTGGGGTTTTTAGTGATTTTGAGTGTTTTTATGTTTTTTTTGGTTTTAGGGTCTTTCTAGTTTTTCTTGTGTTTTAGGGGGGTTTTTCATTTTATAGGGTTTTAAGGTGTTAATGGTTTTAAGTTTCATTAGATGTTTTAAAAAATTTAAGCGGGTTACAAGGTTTTTATATTTTTTTAGTTTATTGTATGGATTTTATGGGTTTTTAGGTTTTTTTCATGGTTTTATGGGTTTTTATTTGTTTAAGGTGTTTTACGGTTTTAGGGTTTTTTTGAGTTTTTAACATATATTTGGTTTTTAGGGGGGTTTAATTGTTTTTTAGTTTTAAATGTTTTCCTATTTTTTCAGGTGTTTTATGTTTTTTTTAATATTTATGTATTTTTGGTGATTTTATATATTTTTATGGTTTTGGGGTATTTGGGGTATTTAGGTTTTTCATGGATTTTTTTGGGGTTTAGTATTTTTTGAGTTTTAGGGTTTTTATTTATTTACTGATATTTCATTAACATTAGTAGTAGTTTTAATGTTTTTTTATAGTTTTATAGGATTTTATGGGTTTTATGTGTATTTAGTGTTTTTAAGGGTCGTAGGTATTTTTTATGTCTTTTGGGCATTTAGCGTTTTTTTTTGTTTTTAGTGGTTTTAAGTGTTTTTTGGGTTTGATGGTTTTCTACGTGTTTCCATGGATTTGTAGGATTTTATGTTTCAAGTTATTTTTGGGTATTTTTACTATTTTTATGGTTTTTATGGTTTTTGGGGATTTTAAGGGGTTTTGGATTTTTATGGTTTTTTGGGTTATCACATTCCATTGGAGTTTTTAGTTATTTAGGGTTTTTAGAGACTTTTAACTATTTCAAGGGTTTAAAGGGTTTTTATATTTTTTAGTCAGTTTTGGGATTTTTATGGGTTTTGTATTCTTATGAATTTTAGTGGTTTAGTGTTTGTACAGTTTTTAAAAAAAATTATGTTTTTATGTGTTTGAAGTGTTTTTAGGTTTTTAATATTTTCTTGTGGTTTTTTACATTTTTAAATATTTTTAGGGATTCTATTGGATTTTAATGGTTTTCTAGTATTTTTATGTATTTTGAGGGGTTTTTCACTTTATTCAGGTTTTTAGAATTTATGATTTTTTGGGTGTTTTGGTGGGTTTTATAGTTTTTATGATTTTTAGTATTTTTTATATTTTTTTTAAAATTTTTAGGTTTTTTAAGATATTTAGAGGTTTTAGTGGTTTTATCGATATTATAGTGTTTGGGGGGGGGGGGGGTTAAGGTTTTAAGTTCTTTTATTTTTTTTATAGATTTTATGTTTTTAGAGTTTTTAGGGTTTTTTAATTTTGAGGTTTTTTAGTGGTTTGAGTGTATTTTTATTTTTATAGTTTTCTTCGGGTTTTTTAAGATTTTAGGGTTTTATGTTTTTTTTTATTTTGAGTTAATTTTTTGGATTATTTTAGTTTTTAGATTTATTTGGGTTTTTTGTGGGGTTTCATGCTTTTTAATGGTTTTTAGTGTTTCATGGTTTTTTGGGATTTTATACGATTTTCGATTTTTATGGTTTTTATAGTTTTAACGTTTTTGGGGTTTTAAGTGTTTTTATAGTTTTTAATGGTTTTAGGGGTTTTATGTGTTTTAATAGTTTTTAGGTTTTTAATGGGTTTTAAGGGTCTTAAGGGTTTTAAAGGTTTCTAGTGGTTTGAGGGTCTTTTAGGGTTTTGTATATTTTTATTGGTTTTAAGTGGTTTTAGGTTTTTTTAGTATTTCTTAGGAATTTTTAGAGGTTTTAAATATTTTTATGTTATTGGTTATTTCTAGGTATTTTTTAGGATTTTTAATTTTTTATTTCTTTTAGTGATTTTAAGGTGTTTTATAGTGTTTTGGGTTTTTATCATTTTTGAAAAAAAAATAGGGGGTTTAACTATATTTAGGGTTTTAATGTTTTATTGGAGTTTTTCTTGTTTTTTTACACTTTTATGGATTTTTAGGGTTATTTGATGAATTTTGTAGGTTTTTATGATTTTTGGTGATTTATCAAGATTTTATTGCTTTTATGGTTTTTGGGGGGTTTTGTGGTTAATTTTAAGAGTTGTAGTGAGTTTAATGTTTTTTAGAGTTTTTTAATGCTTTTAGGGGTTTAATTGGTTTTTACAATTTCTAGTTGTTTTTTCCCTTCATATGTATTATAGTTTAAAGTGTTTTACTGTTTTTTTTGTTTTTTTTTTGTTTTATAGGGTTTTGATGATTTTTAGCATTTTTATGTTTTGTAGGGGTGTAAGTGTTTTTTATACTTTCAGGTTTGTAATTTTTTTGAGTTTTTATGGGTTTTTACATTTTTAAGGATTTTATGTCCTTTTAGTTTTTTTATTTTTTAAGGGTTTTATGTATTTTAAATGTATTTTTTGGTTTTTTTTATTTTTCGGATTTTTAGAGTGTTTTTTACTGTTTTATGTTTTTTTGATATTTTATTGTTTTTATGGTTTTAAAGGGATTTTAGACTTTTATTAGAGTTTTAGGGTTTTTAAAAGTTTAAATATTTTTTTAATGTTTTTAGGGGTTTGTGTGATTTTAGGGTCTTTTAGGGTTTTTGTGTTATTTAGTGTTTTTAGAGGTTTTAAGTGTTTTAGGATTTTATGGTTTTATTTAAGTGTAATAGGGTTTTTATGTATTTTTATATTCTTAAGAATTTTTGGTTATTTTTTTGATTTTTATGCTTTTTAGGGGGTTTTTGTGATTTTGAGGGGTTTTAGGGGTTTTTAGGTTTTTAATGTTTTTTTTGGTTTTTTGGGGTTCTAAAGTTTTTTTACGTTTTTAGAGGTTTTATTGTTTTTTTGAATTTTATTAATGATTTTAGGGATTTTAAACGTATTTATATTTTGTATTGGGTTTTTGTGTTTTTAGGGGTTTAAGGTCTCCAAAAGTTTTAGGGGATTATATGTTTTTAGGGGTTTAGGGTCTTTTAAGTTCTTTTTATAGGACTTAAGTGTTTATAGGATTTTATGGTTTTTGTCGGTTATTAGGGGTTTTTATGTTTTTAGGTATTTTGAGGGGTTTTTTTGGTGTTTTTGGAGATTTTTAGGATTTTTGGAATTTTTTAATTTTTTTGGGGTTTAATAGTTTTTTGGTTTTAGGATTTTCATAAGGTTTTTCTAGGTTTTTTTTGGTTTTTTACATTTTTTGGGATTTTTTGGTTTTTTAGGATTTTATTAGTTTTAATTGTTTTTAGGGATTTGAGGGTTTTAATGTTTTTAGGGGTTTTTAGGGCTTGAATTTTTTTATGATTTTTTTTTGTTTTTTAAGGGTGTTTTGAGCTTTTAGAGTTATTCTGGTTTTTAGAGACATTAACATTTTATGGGTTTAAAGGATTCATATAATTTTTAGATTTTGTTTAAGCTTGATATGGGTCATTAAGATTTTTTATAAATTTTTTTGGATTTTATGGTTTTTTGGGGATTTTATGGGTTTTAGAATTTTCAGTTTTTTATGGGATTTTAGGGGGTTTTGCATTTTTAGGTTTTAAGGGATTAAGTGTTTTTAGGTTTTGATGTTTTTCTATTGTTTATTTAATATTTTTAGGGTTTTTATGTTTATATGGATTTTTTGGATTTTTTGGGTTTATGGTATTTAGGGTTTTAGAGATTTTGATGGTTTGTAGGGTTTTATTGGGGTTTTAAGATTTTTTTTTTGTTTTTAAGGGTTTTATGTGTTTTATATGTTTTTATGGTTTTCTTAGGGTTTTGGGGGTTTAGGGTATTTAATGTTTTTAGGGTATATATGATTTTTTTAGATTTTTATGGTCTTTTAGGGTTTTCATGGATTTTGATGGTTTTTAGTGTCATTTATTATTTTTAGGAGTTTATGGTTTTTTTGTGGTTTTAGGGGTTTGAGTGTTTTTAGGATTTTATAGTTATTGGAATTATTATGTTTATTATGATTTAAAGGTTTTTATAGTTTTTAATGGGTTTTCAGGGTTTTTAATTTTTTTATGGTTTTTATTGGTTTTAGGGGTTTCATCACTTTTTCGGTTTTTAAAGGTTTTAATTATTTTTTTGTCTTTATGATTTTTTATGGTTTTTCAATGTTTTTGGATCTTTTATTTTTTTTAAGGATTTTTTGGAATTTTTAGAGTATTTATGGTCTTCTAGGGTTTTTACGGATTCTTAGGTTTTTTTGATTTTGGGGATATTTATGGTTTTTTTTTGTTTTATGGTTTTTTGAATTGTTTACGGTTTTATGTTTTTTTTATTTTTAACGTTTTCTAGTGTTTTAAAGGGGTTTTAAAGTTTCTAGTGGTTTTTAATGGTTTCTATGGTTTTTAGAGTTTCTAGAGTTCTTTAGGGTTTTTAGAATTTTTAGATTTTTATGGGGATTGAGTTTATTTAGGTTCTATGTTTTTTAGTGTTTTTTGGTTTTTTGGGTTTTTTTCATTTTTAGGGATTTTGAGAATTTTTATGGTTTTTTGAGTTTTTTGCATTTTTTAGGGTATATAGAGTTTTTTAGCATTTTTAGGGGATTTTTGGGTTTATATATTTTTATGGTTTGTCTGAGTTTTTTGTGTTTTAAGGTATTTTAGAGTGCTTTAACGTTTTTAGTAGTTTAAAGGGGTTTTTTATATTTTTATATTTTTATATTTCTTATGGGGTTTTACTATTTTTATGGTTTAATGGTATTTATAGTTTTGATGGTTTTAATGGTTTTTAGCATTTTTTTGGTTTTTATGGGTTTTTTGTGTTTTAGGAATTTATGTTTTTTGTAGGATTTTTAGGTTTTTTTACATTTTTAGTTATTTTTTAGTATTTTTATGGTTTTATGATTTTTAAAGATTTTTAAGGATTTTTGAGGGATTTTAGGAGTTTTAAGGTATTTTTGGTTGTTTTTGGTTGTTTTTGGTTTTGAGGGTTTTTATTTTTTTTTGGGTTTTAATGTTTTTAGTGTTTTTTAAAAAAATGGGATTAATGTGTTTTTAATGTATTTAGTTGTTTAAAGTGTTTTAATAGGTTTTTTTGGATTTTTGGGGTTTTTTGGATGTTTTTTTACGGTTTTTAGTGTTTTAGGTTTTTAGGGGTCTTAGGTTATTTAAAGTTTTTAATGTTTCTTGAGTTTTTAGGGTTATTAGAGTTTTTTTTACATTTTTTGTAATTTTAGGGATTTTTTTGTATATTTTTTGTTTTTTAGGGATTTGAGTATTCTTAGGGTTTTGAAGGTTTTTATGATTTTTTAAGGGTTTTGGGGTTTTTTAGTATTTTATGGGGTTAAAGGTGTTTTATATATTTGAATGCTTTTGATGGTTTAAATGGTTTTTAGAGATTTTTCCTATTTTTTTTTTGGGTTATTAATATTCATACATGTTTTGTGGATTTTTGTGGTTTTAGTGTTTTTAGGATCTTTTTAGGGTTTTTAGGTTATTTAGTTTTTTTAGGTTTTTTGTGTTTAGTTTTTATAATTTTTTAGGTTTCCATTTTTTAGTGGTTTCTTTGTTTTTAGTGATTTTAGGGTTTTTAGGTTTTTATAGTTTTTTAGCATGTTTAGGGATTTTGAGAGTTTTTTGGGTTTTTTGGGGTTTTAGTATTCTTATGGTTTTTTAGGTTATATGGGTTTTTTATTATTTTTTAGGGTCTTTAAGGTTGTTTACATTTTTTTTAAACATTTTTAGGGGTCTATATAGTTTCTTGATTTTTAGTGGTATTTTATGATTTTTATGGGTTTTCTTCTAATGTTTTTAGGGATGTTTATGGTTTTTTAGGTATTTATGTCCATATAAGGGTTTCTCATTTTGATGGTTGTTTAGGGGTTTTACGTTTATTTTGTTTTTACAGTTTTCTAAGGGGTTTTTAAGGTTCATAGTTTTTTAATGTTTTTTGGGTTTCAGAGGAATATTTAATGATATTTTCTTTTTGGGGATTTTTACGGATTTTGAGAGTTTTAGGGTTTTAGGGATTTTACCGATTTTTATTTTTAAAATGTTTTATGTGTTTTTCAGATTTCAATGTTTTCTTAATGGTTTTCAGGGTTTTTAGGAATTTTGAGTGTTTTTTAGGTTTTTATGATTTTTATTGTTTTTAAGTTATTTTTTTAGTTTTTTATGGTTTTAAGTTTTTTTGGTTTTTTTTATTTTGGTTTTTATTGTTTCCTTATATTTTTTAAGTTTTTTAGGGTTTTTTAATTTTTACAGATTTTAGGGTTATAGGGTTCTTAGGGGTTTTTAAGGCTTTTATTGTTTTTAGGTTTTTTAGTGGTTGAAATTATTTTGCAGTTTTTATATTTTTCTTATGTGTTTTTTATGGTTTTATGGTTTTTACATTTTACAGATTTTTTTTGGGTTTTTTGGATTTTTTTGGTTTTTTATGATTTTTTGGAATTTTGATGGATTTTAGGGTTTTTCGGGTTTTTTGGGTTTTTTGGGTTTTTAGGTTTTTTAGGTTTTTTAGGTTTTTTAGGTTTTTAACGGGTTTTTAGAGTTTTTTAATGTTTTTAGGGGTTTAACCAGATTTTAGAGTTTTTGGTGGTTTATGGTTTTTTATTGGTTTTAGGGTTTTTAGGGTTATTAGTTTTTTATGGGTTTTAATGGGATTTAGCATTTTTCGGTTTTATGGTTTTTAATTGTTTTTATGTTATCATGTTTTTCTTAGGTTTTTCAGTTTTTTTTACATATTTTAAGGATTTTTAAAAAAAAAATTATGGTTTTTAGGGTTTAGAGGTATTTTTAGAGTTTTTAAGGGGGGTCAAGTTTTAGGGTTTTTATGGTTTTTGGGGTTTTAGGGTTTTTAGAGTTTTCAATGGGTTGTAAGGGTTTTATGGTTTTTAAAGATTTTAGTATTTTTAGAATTTTTTATGGTTTTTAATGGTTTTAGGGTTTTTAGGCTCTTTAGGATCTTGTTGGGTTTTTACTATTTTTTTGGTTTTATACGGATTTCCATTATCTAAGGTTTTTATTGTTTCCGTAGGTATTTTTTGGATTTTCAGGGGTTTTTACGTTTCTGGGATATTTTGGTGTGTTTTTAGGGATTTTATGTTTTTTTAGAGTTTTTAGGTATTTTTAATTTTTTCATGGGTTTTAGAGATTTTTTAGTTTTTTTAGTGGCCTAAATTGTTCGTAGCTTATTAATGTGTTTTAGGGTTTTTCAAGGTTTTTATATATTTTTATATTTTTAGGAATTATTAGGCAATTTTTTGGATTTTTATGTTTTTATGGATGTTGATGGTTCTATAAATATTTAGGATTTTTAGGGTTTCGGTGGTTTTTTGGGGTTTTAATGGTTATTTTTAGTTTTTTTTAAATTTTATATATATCTATAAAAAAATTAGGGTTTTAAAGGGTTTTTTAGTTATTTGTGGGTTTTTACTCATCTTTATGGCTTTTTCGGGATTTTTTCTTATTTTCATAGTTTTTTTGTTTTTATGGGTTATAGGGTTTTTAAAGTTCTATATGTTTTTAAAGTGTTGTTAGGGGTTTTTAGGTTTTAATGGTTTTCTTAAGCTTTGTCAGGATTTTTAGGTTTTTTAACATTTTATGGATTGTTATGAATGTTATATGATTTTTCTGGTTTTTAGGGTTTTTAGGGTTATTGTGGGTTTTTAATGTTTTCCAGGGTTTTTTATAGATTTTTGGTTTTCAGGTTTTTAGGGTTTTTAAGGTTTCTTAGATATTTTTACCATTTTTATGTTTTTAAATGGGTTTAGAGTTTTTAGTTTTTTATGGGTTTATTTTTTAAAATGTTTTCATGGTTTTTTGGGTTGGTAACCTTTTTTAGGTTATAGGGGTTTTAAGTGTTTTTAGGTTTTAAAGGTTTTATTAAGTGTTTTTAAGATTTTTTACGCTTTTATAGATTTTAGTACTATTTAAATATTTTTATGTTTTTTAGATTTTTAGGATTATGGGGGGTTTTATGGATTTTATGGGGTTTTACAGGATTTAATGGCCTTTCTGAATGGCTCAAAGGCCTTTATTTTTATTTTATTTTATTTTTATAATTCACTTTTTAACAAGGTTGAGAGGGAACACTTACATGACCTATTAGCCCAGTGGCACAAGGCCCAGTACATGACTTGTATGCCTAGAGGAACAATTCCTAATACATGACCTGAAGGTCCAACCAAACTACATTAGAACTACCCCTCCCCAGTATCCAGCATCATTGAAGATGCCTAGATCCCAACCTCGCATTGTTGATCGATTAGCATAGCCCTAGCATAGCTGCACAATGCAAATTACCGATGGAGATTTTCATATCCTTTCATTCTCCCAATCGAGTTACCTCTCCTCAAGTGGATGCTACATTTCTCTAATTCCTCTTTTGGGACATGCTCTATGTAATCTTTCTTAGCTGTTCTATGGTCATTGTGGCTCGAAATCCATTTTTTGGAACACTTATGGTGGCTATTACTACAACATTTTGTTAGGTTTTTAGGTGTTATTTATTTTTTAGGTTTTTAAAATTTTATTAGGGGTTTCCATGTTTTGTTTTGTTTTTATGTTCTTAGGGATTTTTTATATTTTTATGGTTTTTAGGGTGTTATGGATTTTGTTGGTTTTTAGGTTTTTTGGGTTTTTTGGGGTTTTTGGGGTTTTTAATGTTATTTTAAAAAAAATTGGGTTTTATGGGTCTTTCTAATTTTTATTAAATTTATAAGGGTTTAACATGATTTTAGATTTTTTTTCAATTTTCAGTGTTTTTATGAGGTTTTAAAGGTATTTAGGTGGTTTATAGTATTCATTTATTTAGGATTTTTTATGTTTTTTTAGCATTTTTATGTTTTTTAAGTGTTCTATGTGTTTTCAGGTTATTAATGTTTTCTTTAGGTTTTTAATGGTTTTTACGATTTTTATGTATTTAGGGTATTTTAGGGATTTTAAAGATATTTTAGTTATATGGTTTTTAGGGATATTGAATGTTTTTAGGGGTTTTATGGTTTATTGGGTTTTATAGGTTCATTGTGTTTTTCTTCATTTTTATGGGTTTTTAGAGTTTTATAAGGTATTTATGGGTTTTATAATTTTTTATTATTTTTAAAGGTATATTAGTGTTTTGTGGATTTTAAGGTTTTTGGGTGTGCATGGTTTTAAGGTGTTTTCAGGGTTTTTATGGTATTTTAGGCTTTTGAGGGGTTTTATCTTTTTTTTTTGGTTTTTAGGGGTTTTATGTGTATTTAGGATTTTATAGTTTTCTTAGTGGGTTGTAGTTTTTTTAAGTTTATTTATGTTTTTTGGTATTTTTAGTTATTTAAGATATTTTCATAGTTTTTAGAGTTATAGAGGTTTTGAGGGGAATTAGCATTTTTATGGTTTAGGGTTTTTATGGGTTTCTTTTGGTTTTTTGGGTTTTTTATTTGTTTTATATTTTAAGGGGTTTTTAGATTTTTTCAATATCATAGGTGTTTAAAGGTTTTTTTGATTATTTTTTTGGGTTTTATAATTTTTATGCATTTTAAGGGGTTTTAAGGTTCTTGGGGGTTTAATGGTTCTAAGGGTTTTATGTTTATTAGAGACTATTTGTGTTTTCAGAAACTATAGCAATTTTTTAGGGTTTAATTTTTTTAGGTTTTTAAGTGTTTCTTATGGTCTTTAAGTGTTTTTACTATTTTCTACACTATAGTAATTTTTTGGAATTTTTTGTGATATTGGTTTTTTAGGGATATTGAGGGATTTAGGGGTTTTTAGGGATTTTTAGGGTTTTTAGGGTTTTTAGGGTTATTTGGTTTTTTAGAGTTTTTTATATTTCTTTGAGTTTTAAAGGGTTTTTATGTTTTTTTTGTTTTTTTGAGTTTATCGGGTTTTTATATTTTTGTATGGGTTTTATAATTTTTAGGTTTTGGGGGGTTTGTGTTTTTATAGGTTTTTAAGGTTTTCATTGTGTTTTTATATGTTTTTAGGTTTTTTTATATTTTTAGGGATCTTTCAAGCTTTTATAGTATTTTTCTGGGTTTCTGTGTTTTTAGGGATTTTGAGGGGTTCTAGTAATTTTAGGTTTTTCTGTTTTTATGGTTTTTTATATTTTTTTGTAGTTTTTTAGTGTTTTGAGTTTTTTAGAGTTTGTCATATTTTTAGGTAATAATAGAGCTTTTATTTTTTTAGTCATTTTTAGGGGTTTTTAGTTTTTTTTCTTCTTCTTTTGGTCTTTAGAGGTTTTAATCGTTTTTATGGGTGTTCATTGTTTTTATTTTTTTTTTATTTTACATGTTTGTAGTTGTTTTATGTTTTTTATGGTTTTTAAATTTTTCTTAGGGTTTAGGGTTTTTATATTTTTAGGTATTTTTAAGTATTACTTTTTATTTTGAAGGGTTTTAGGGTTATTCGTGTTTTTATGATTTTTTGTGGGTTTTTGGGTTTTTTTTTTGAGATTTTTAGGGTATTTAATGTTTTTAGAGGTTTTTAATGTTTTTATGGGTTTAAATTTGTATTTACTGTTTTTAGTGGTTTTTAGGTTTTTTATGGGGTTTCGGGTTTCTTAAAGGGTTTTATTTCGTTTATGGGTTGTTATGTTTTTTGGGTTTTTATCGATTTTAGTGTTTTTTTGGTGTTTAACATTTTTTTGGATTTTTAACAGATTATGTTTTTTAGGTTTTATTAGGGGTTATCAGAGTTTTTAGTGTATTTTATGGTTTGAACATTTTTAAGTGCTATTTAAGAATTTTTATGAGTGTTAAGGGATTTAGGGGTTTCTAGATTTATAGGGTTTTGGGGTATTATAGTTTTTTGATGTTTTTTGATTATTTTTGGGTTATTATGGGGTTTTAGAGTTATTTAATGTGTTTTTTAATTTAATCAATTTTTCGATATTTTTAGCGGGTTTTTAGGGGTTTTAGATATTTTAGAGATTTTAGGAGTTTTTTAGGGTGGGAGGTTATTGTATTAGGGGATTTATTGGATTTATGGGTTTTATGGGTATTCAAGGGGGTTTATGTACTTTTATATTTATTAATGTTTTTTTGGATTTTGTGGGGTGTTAATTGTTATTAGGTTTTAATGCTTTCCTATAGTTTTTGTGGGTTTTGTCTTTTTACAGTTTTTGTGATTTTACGAGGGGTTTTTTGGATTTTTATGGTTTTTATATTTTTTTATGGATTTTGATGGGTTTTGGGATTTTTAGGTTTTTATAATTTTTTATATTTTTAGTTTTTTAAGTGGGTTTAGGTTTTTATGATTATATTAGGTGTTTTTAGGGTTTTTTGGTTTTTAGCGTTTTAAGGTTTTTACTCTTTTATTGATTTTTAGGGGTTATTAGGATTTTTTTTTGGTTTTTAGTGTTTTAGGTATTTTGAGGGTAATTATTTTTTTGGGGTTTTAAAGTTTTTATTGGTTTTTGGGTTTCTGTTTTTCTTTGGAGTATTTTAGGGTTTTATGGTTTTGGAATTTTTTATCTTTTTTAGGGATTCAATGGGTTTTGTAGTTTTTATTGGGTTCTTAAGGTTATATGTGTTTTTAGGGTTTTTTAGGTTTCTAGTGGTTTTATAGTGTTTTGGTTTTTTATGGTTTTTAGAATTTTTATGTTTCATAAGGGTTTTGAGTGATTTTATGTTTTTAGGTTTTTAATGTTTTTTACGGTTTTTAGGGTTTTAAAATTTTAGGGATTTTTCTTTAGTTTTTTGGTTTTAAGTGGTTTTTTTTAAATTTTAAACAATTTTAAGAATTTAATGGGGTTTTATAGTTTATATGATTTTTAGGGGGTTTCTTAGATTGTTAGTGTTTTGTGGTTTTATGATTTTTTATTATTTTTATGGATTTTCGGATTTTTGGGTTTTTTAGGGATTTTAAAAAAATAGATTTTTAGGGGTTTTAAGTGTCTTTGATTTTTGAAGTTTTTCATAGAGTGCTTTAAGGTATTAAAAGTTTTTTATATTTTCATGGTTTTTAGGGATTCATTAGTTTTTTATGTGTGTTTAGTGTTTTTAGGGAATTTAAAGGTTTTTAGGGGTTTTAGTGTTTTTAGGGTTTTTATAGATTTTTTGGGTGTTAAGGTGATTTTAAATTTTTAGGCTTTTATTGGTTTTTTATAATTTTTAAATGTTTGTTAGGTGTTTAAAATATTTTTATATTCAATAGTGTATTTTTTTTAATTTTTATGCGTTTTATTATTTTTATGGGTTTAAGGGGATTTTAGGTTTTTTATGGTTTTATAGATTTTAGGGCCTTTAAGGTTTTTTAGAATTTTTAGGTTTTTACGGGATTTAATATTTTTTAGGTTTTTATTATTTTCTTATCGTTTTGGTTTTTTAGTTTATTTTACATTTTTAGGGATTTTTAGGGATTTTTTAGAATTTATATGATTTTTAGGGTTTTAGTGATATTGAATGGTTTTTAGTATTTTTATGTTTTTTAGTATTTAATGTGTTTTTTTTTGTTTTTATAGTTTTCTTATGGTTTTTACATTTATAGTTATTTTTAGAGATTTTTTGGGATTTTCACGTGTTTAGGGTTTTAGGAAATTTGATGGTTTTTATGGTTTTTAGCATTCTTATTATTATTATGGGTCTAAGGTTTTTTGGGATTTTAGGAATTTTTTTGTTTCTTAGGGGTTTTTTAGATGTTTTTGTGTTTTAATGTTTTATAATGTTTTTTCCTTTTTTAGAGATTTTAAAGGGTTTTTAGAGTTTTAGAGGATTGTTTGTGTTTATATTTTCTTATAGTGTTTTTAATGTTTTTAGGGTTTTATGGTTTCTTTGGAATTTTTATGTTTTCTAGATTTTTTATATTTTTTAGTTTTATACAAATTTGAAGTGTTTTTAGGTTTTTATGTTTTTCTTAGGGTTTTCAAGGTTTTTTTTTGTTTTTTCTATTTTTTTGATTTTAAGTGATTTTTTAGATTTTTAGGGTTTTAGGGTATTTAGGGTTTTTGAGAGTGTTGGGGTTTTTTAGGGTTTTAGGTTTTCATGTGTTTTAATTGTTTTAGGTTTTTACAGTTTTCTTAAGGTTTTAATGGGTTTTGGGGTTTTTTATATATTTTTTGGGATTTATGTATTTTTTATGATTTTTATGTTTTTATGTTTTTTTAAGGATATTGAGGGGTTTGGGGTTATAAAGTGTTTTTATAGTTTTTGGGATTTTTTGAATTTTTTAGTGTTTGGGAGTTTTTTGAAATTATTAAGGGTTTAAAGAGTTATTATAGTTTTATTTTTTTTAGGGGTTTTATAGGTTTTTATGGTTTTAGGGTTTTAGGGTTTTTAAGTGTTTTAGGGTTTTTATAGATTATTTATTTATAATTATTTCAAATGTTTTTATGTTTTTAGAGTTCTCTTATGGGTTTTGGTGTTTTCGGGGTTTTATGTATTTTTTATAAATTTTATGGGTTTTAAGGGTTTTAGATATTTTTTGGGTTTTAATGATATTTAGGGTTTTTATGATTTGTAGGGTTTTTTAGTTTTTAGGCGTTCTTGTGTTTTTTAAGGTTTTAATTTTTTTTACTATTTTATTACATTTTTAGGATTTGAAGTGATTTTAATGATTTTATTTATTTTTAGGGTTTTTTATGAGTTTTTAGTGTTTTTATGGTTTTCATGCATTTTATGGTTTTTAGGGGTTTTTAGTGTTCTCTAGGGTTTTAGAGAAAAAAATATTTTTTAAAGAATTTCATAGGGATTTAGGGGTTTTAGGGTTTTTATGTATTTTGGTAATTATTGGGATATTTAGGATTTTTTAATTTTTAAATTATTTTTAGTGATTTTGAAGGATTTTAAAGAAATAAGTGTTTTTAGATTTTTTTTTGGGTTTTTTGGGGGGTTTTGGGATTTTTGAGTTTTTAGGGTATTTATGGTTTTTTAAAGTTCTTATCCATTTTTAGCAGTATAAAGAGTTTTTATAGTTTTTGTGTTTTTTAGGATTTTATGGGTTTTTTTGGGTTTTAGGGGTTTTTGTAGTTTTTAGGACAGTTAGGTGTTTTAAGGATTATTATGCCTTTTATCTTATTCGAGTTATTATGGATTTTAGACATTTTTTGTTTTTTATAGGTTTCTATGGTTTTTTCAGGGGTTTTAGGTTGTTCTATGTTTTTAGGGATTTTTAAGGATTCTTTAAGATTTTTGGGTTTTTTATGTTTTTAGGGATTTTGAGGGTTTTTATGTATTTTTACGATTCTAAAAAATGTTATGTTAATTTTGAATTTTTTTTTTGAGTTTTTAAAAATATTTATGGTTTCTATATGTTGTTATAGTTTTTAGGATTTATGTTTTCAAATTTTTTTTATTGATTTTATCATTTTTAGGTTTTTTGGGGGGTTTTAACACATTTTATGTTTTTAAGGATTTTATATTTTCTGTGGGTTTTTATATTTTTAATGATTTTGGAGAATATTTTTTGGTTTTGATGAGTGTTTAGGGATTTTAGAATTTTATAATTTTTAGTGTTTTAGGGGGTTTAAAGGGTTTGTTAGAATTTCTCATGGGTTTTTAACGGTTTTATGTGTTTTATCAGTTTTTAGGGTTTTTTGGGGTTTTTATGTGTTTTATGAGTAAATGGGATTTAGTGTCCTTTTACGGTTTTTATGAATTTTTAGGTATTTTAGGGGTTTTAAGTGTTTTTAGGTATTCATGGTTTTTAGTGATTTCATGTTTTTTAGGTTTTTTTGTACGTAGTAAGGTTTTTTTTATTTTCTTGTATTTTTATATATTTTTTTGTTCTAAGGGTTTTAGGGTTTTATGATTTTTATGGTTTGTAGGGTTCTTATGGGTTTTTTGGTCAATAGGTTTTTTTTTTGAGTTTATTAGGGTCCTTATGGTCTTTTATAATTGTATAAAATATTATGGTTTTAAAAAGGTTTTAGAGTTTTTAGTTTTTCATTAGGGTTATTATGGGGTTTTTGGTTTTTCATGGTTTTTAGGGATTTTATGGGTTTTAGGGTGTTTTAGGGTATTAGGTACTTTTATGGTTTTAACTGTGTTTCTAGGTTGTTTGGGGGATTTATGTGTGATTATAATTTTATGGTTTTCTTAATATTTTTCAGTGTTTTTGTGTTTTTGTGTTTAAAGGGGTTTTAGGAAAATTTGGACTTTTATTGTTTTAGGGGTTTTAAGGATTTTTATGGGTTTTAGTGTTTTAGGGTATTTATGGTTTTAAGATTTTTTAGGTTTCTTATGGGTTTTAAGTGATTTAGGTTTTTATGGTTTTCTTCAGTTTTTAATATGCTTGATAAATTTTTATGTAGTATTATGGATTTTTTAATATTTTTATGGGTTTTTTGGGTTTTAGGTATTTTTAGCATTTTTCGGTCTTTTATAAAAAAAATTAGTGTTTTAGGGTTTATTTTAATATTTTAGGCTTTTCATGGATTTTAAGAAATTTTTTAATTTAATTTTTTAAGTTTTTATAGGGCATTTAGGGGTTTTATGTTTTTAAGGATTTTTATGGATTTTTATTTTTATGAGTTTTAGGTGTTGTATGGGTTCCATAAGAGGTTTTTAGGATTTCTAGGTACTTTTCACATTCTTATTGAATTTTAGGGATTTTTTAGGATTTTTATTGTTTTACAGTTTTCAGGGAATTTGTTGGCGTTAGGTATTTTATGAATTTTATGGGTGATTAGGGTTTTTTGAATTTGTTAAGATTTTAAATGTTTTTTTATTGTTTTTTAACAATTTTATTGGTTTAAAGGTTATAGAGAGTTTTGAGTGGGTTTCGATTGTTTATATATGTAATTAATGTTATTATGGTTTTAGTGTTTTTTTGGTTTTTAGTGTTTTATGGTTTTAGGGTTTTAGGGTTTTTATATTTTTATCATTTTTTAGGTTTTAAAGGTTTTTAGGTGTTTTTTTGATTTTAAGATCTTCTAATAGTTTTTAATGTTTTTATGGATTGTTAAATTTTTATAATTTTTGAGAATTTTTTATGATTTTAATTTTTTCGGTTTCTTGGAATTATGATGGGTTTTGGAATTTTTAGGGTTTTAAGGGTTTTTTTAGATTTTAGGGATTTTTTATATTAAGGGTTTTTAGTGTTTTTTAATGTTTTTTGGGTTTTAATGGGTTTTTATAATTTTAGTGGTTTACTTTGATTTTTATGATTTTTATTTTTTTACGTGTTTTAGGGATTTTATTTTTTATGGGTTTCAGGATTTATAGGGTCTTTAAGAATTTTAGACTTTTTAGGTTTTCAGGGATTTTTATTTTTATTTTATTTTTATGTTTTTATATTGGTTTTCAGTTTTTTTAGGGTTATTTATGTTTTTATGGATTTTTAGTGCATTGTTATTATTTTTATGGGTTTTAGTGTTTTGGGGGATTATGAGGGGTTTTTGAGGTTTTTAGGGTTTTTTCATTTTTTATGTGTCTATTGGTTTAAAATATTTACAGTTATTTTAGGTTTCCTTGGGTGTTTTTTGTTTTTTAGATTTTTTTATGTTTTTAGGCATTTTAGGGTTTTCATGGTCTGTTTGGGTATTTATGGTCTTTTTAGTTTTTATCATTTTCAAGGTTTTTAGGGATTAAATGGTTTATGTGGTTTTACAAGTTTAATGGTTTTTTATAATTTTCTGGGTTTCATGGTTTTTAGGGTTTTAGGGGTTTATCGGGGTTTTTAGCATTTTTATGTTTTTAGGGGTTTAAGGTGTTTTAAAGTTTTAACAATTTAATTTGGGGTTTTCATGGTTTTTTTATATTATAGTATTTTTTATTGAATTCATAATATTTTTATGCTTTTTTTGTTTTTTTTTGTGATTTTTTTGTGGTTTAGGGTATTTATGGTTTTTAGGGGTTTTTTGGGTTTTTTGGGGGGTTTTAGGGTTTTTTCATGTTTTTGTGGTCTTTATGGGTTTAAAATATTTTTATCATTTTTAAGGGTTTTAATATTATTCAGTGTTATTATTTCTTAATGGGTTTTATGGGTTTCCCTAGTTTTTTAGTTTTTATGGTTTTAAGCGTTTTTTAGCTTTTCTAGTGTATTTATGTTTTTAAAGTTATCATAGGGTATTTTAGGGTTTTCAATTGATTGTACATTTTTATGTATTTTAGTTATTATTTAGATTTTTATATTTTTTAGGGTTTCTAGTGATTTTGGGGGTTCATAGTTAATTAGGGTTCTTAGTGTTTTGAGGGGTTTTTGGTATTTATAGTTATTTTGAGTTTTTAGGTGTTTTACGTTTTTTCAGTGTTTTTTATTGTTTTCTGGGGCTTAAAAGGTTTGTAGAGTCTTAAGTGTATCTCTATATTTTTTATGGTTTTTTAAGTTTTATGGCGATTTTTAGTTTTCAGGGGTTTAAGAGATTTTATTATTTATTTCATTAGTTTTGTATTTTTTTTATGTGTTTTGGGTTTTAAAGGTTTTATTAGGGTTTTTCTGGTTATACATTTTTAATATTTTAAAAATTTTTAGGTAATTTCTAGGAATTCTATGGTTTTTTAATATTTTAGGTATTTTTAGAGTTTTTTAGGATTTAGGGTTTTTTGGGGTTTTAGAGTTTTTTTGTGTTTTATATGGGTTTATAAGTTGTTTACATTTTTTTCGGTTTTAGATGTGAAAAGGGTTTTTGTAGTAATTATTGTTTTTTAGGATTTTAAGGGTCCTTAGTTTTTTAGGGGTTTTATATTTTTTTGAAATTTTTGTGTTATTTAGGAGTTTTAGGGTTTTTATTGTATTTTATGTTTTTTAGGGGTTTTAATTGTTTTTATTTTTTAAAATTTTTCTTAGGGGTTTTAAAGGATTTTAGGGTTTTTTCTTTTTTAGAGATTTTTAGGATTTTTATGGGGTTTTGGGGTATCAGGGATATTGGCTGTGTTTATGGTTTTTATGGTTTTTAGTGTTTTTTAGGTTTTTATGGATTTGAAGTATTTTTTAGGGTTTTACGGTTTTCTTATGGGTTTTTAGGGTTTTAGGCATTTTTTCTTTTTAGGTATTTTTTGGGATCTTTTTGTATTTTTATTGTTATAGGGGTTTTCGGTATAGTGATAGTTTTGGGGTTTTTTAAGGTTTTAGGGTCTTATGGGTTTTTTTGTGATTTTAAGGGTTTTTTTAATTTTTTTCTGGTTTTTTGGTATTTTAGAGCTTTTAAATTTTTTAGGGGTTTAAAGGGTTTTTAGAATTTAAAGGTTTTTTAAGGATTTTGTGATTTTTTAATGTTTTTTGGGTTTTTTATTGTTTTATTCATATTTATGTTTTATATTTTTTTTTAGGTTTTTTATAATTTTTTAGGTTTATAATTTTTTATGGTTTTTCTGGGGTTTATTTGGGTTGTTATTATTTTTTTCATTTTAGGTATTTTAAGGCATTTTTTGTTTTTTTATTTTTTTAATGATTCTTACGGTTTTAGGGGTTTTCTGGTTTTTATGGTTTTTTTATTTTAGAGTTTATATTGAATTTTTTTATGACTTTAGGGGTTTGAAGGGCTTTTATATTTTTTTATTGGTTTTAGGTTTTTATGGATTTTTTGGGAATTTTATAAAGAAATTAGGTTTTTTTCATTTTTAGGTTTTTAATGGGGTTTAAGTGTTTTTAGGATTTTGTTGTTTTCAATGGGGTTTTCAGGGTTTTGCGGGTTTTAACATTTTTAGGAAGTTTTTGGATTTTTTGGATTTTATGGTTTTTTAGTGTTTTGAGGGATTTTGGGGGCATTAGGTGTTTTTATGGATTTTATGGTTTATATGGTTTTTTGGGTTCGTAGCATTTTTTTGAGTTTTTGAGCATTTTTACGGTTTTTTAGAGTGTTTTAAAAAATTTAATGGTTTATAGGGTTTAGTGTTTTCAGTGGTTTGTTCAATTTTTTCTATTTCTTTTAGAGTTTAAGGTTATTAGGTAATCTTATCATTTTAATGGTTTTTTACGGTTTTATTATTTTTTAGATATTCTGGATTTTTTAATTTATTTAAGGTTTTTAAGGTTTTCATTGGGGTTTTTCAAGGATTTTAGGGTTTTTTACATTGTTACGTATTTTTTTAGGATTTTTATACGTTTTCAGGGTTTTAGTGTTGTTTCAGGTTTTTCTGGTTTTTATGTTTTAGAGTTTTTTTAGATTTTAGTGTTTTTAGTATTTTATTGAGTTTTTTAACTCTTTTACCAATTAAAATTATTTTTATAGTTTTTAATGGGTTTATAGAGTTTTTATTGTTTTTAGGCGTTTTAAGGTATTTATTGGTTTTTATAGTTTTTTAGGTTTTGTGAGTTGTTTTTGTATTTTTTTGTTTTTTCGGGGTTTAAGTTTTTTTACATCATTAATGTATTCCCAGGGTTTTGAGGGGTTTTACTTTTTAGGGATTTTTATGGATTTTTTTTGGGTTATTTGGGTTTTATAATTTTTATTTATTTTTAGGGGTTTTATGGGTTTTTAGGGTTTTTAAGTTTTTTAAGGGTTTCATGGATTTTGTTGTTTTTATAATTTTTAGGGTTGTTTTAGTGTTTTTTGGGGTTTTAGAGCCATTTTAGGATTTTTATGGGTTTTAGGGGTTTATATTTTTTTGGTGTAAATGATTTATAATTTTTTCATAGTTTTTAGGACATTTTACGTCTTTAGGGAATATATGGGTTTTTAGGATTTTTTGGGTTTGTAGGGGTTTTTTGGGTTTTTGGGTTTTTTGTGGGTTTTAGGGTATTTGTGGTTTTTCGTATTTTTAAGGTTTCTTATGTTTTTTAGGTTTTTTATGGTTTTTAGTTTTTTTAACATTTGTAGAGTTTCGATGGTTTTTAAGATTTTTATTGGTTTTTAGGGGTTTTATGGGGTTTTCGGGTTTTTTCTGTTTTTAGAGTTTTTTGGTTTCATGTGTTTTAGGGCCTTTTAGATATTTATAATTTTCTTTATTTTTTGGGGGATTTAAGTGTTTTTTGGTTTTTAAGGTTTTCTTTAGGTTTTAATTTTTTAAGGGGTTTTGATATTTTTAAGAATTTTTAGGAATTTTTAATGTCCTCATAGATTTTAGGTTTTTAGTAATTTATAGGGTTTTAGGTGTTTTTTTTGGATTTTTAGTATTTTAATTTTTTTATCATTTTTAATATTTTTAGGGGCTTTGTGTTTTTTGGTGTTTTATGTTTTTAATAGGGGTTTTCAGGGTTTGGGGGGTTTTAGTTATTTATGTATTTTTATAGATTTTTATGTTTTTTATGGTTTTTATGGTTTTTATGGTTTTTATGGTTTTTATGAATTTTAGGAATTTTAAGTGTTTTTATGGGTTTTAAATAATTTTATGTACATTTTGGTTATTTCATTTTTTAGGGTTTTTAGGGTTTTTTCGATTTTTCCTATTGTTTTAGGGGTTTAATGTGTTTTTAGTGTTTTTAGTGGTTTTGAGGGATTTAACTGTTGTTATGTTTCATAGGGGTTTTGTGAGTTTTAGTGCTTTTGGGGGTTTTTAGAATTTTTTGGGTTTTTCATTTTTTGGTTTTTAGGTGTTTATGTATTTTTAGGTTAGGTTTTTTCAAGGTTTTTGATGTTTTTAAAGTATTTTATTGATTTTATAGAATTTTAAAGGTTTTTTATCGTATATAGGAATTTTTATGGGTTTTAGGGTTTTTAGAAATTTTTGACTTTTGAGGTTTTAATTGCTTTTAATTTTTATGGTTTTATTGTGGTATCTAAATATTTTTTGTTTTTTTTTGTTTTTTATAGATTTTGATAGTTTTATGGGTTTTATTTGTTTTTGGGTTTTATGAGATTTTTGAGTTTTGATTTTTTTTATTTTTAGAGTTTTTAACATTACTAGGGGATTAAAGGGTTTTCTAAGTTTTATGTGATTTGTTAGGTTTTTTATGGGTTTTATTATTTTATAATCTTTTCATGGCTTTTTATATTTTTTAGGGTTTCTAGGGGTATTTTAAATTTTTTGAGTGTTTAAATTTTTTTATGTTTTTAAGGTTTTACATGTTTTTAGGTTCTTAAATTTTTATTAGGACATTTCATGGTTTATTATGTTTTTTTGGGATATTTACAAAAAAAATTATATTTTTGGGGTTTTAGGGATTTAGAGGGTTTTTAGGTGTTTAAATGTTTTTAGAGTTTTTTTTTGGGTTTTGGGGTTTTTATAGGATTTTAGAGTTTTTTAGTATTTTAGGGATTTTATGGTTTTTAGGGGTTTTAGGGTTTTTAAGGAATATATTAGGTTTTTTGTGTTTTTTAGGGTTTTTAGGATTTTTATTAGTTTTTATGTTTTTAATTTTATTCCTTATCATTTTTCATAGTTTTATGTTTTATTATGCTTTTAGGGATTTTTAGGGCCATTTTTTATTTTTATGATTTTTAGGGTTTTTAGTGATTTTTATGGTTTTTATGGTTTTTGGGTTTTAGAGTTATTTAGAGTTCTTAGAATTTTTTAGGTTTTTTGTTGTTTTATCTGTTTGTAGGTTTTTAAGGTTTTCTTAGGGTTTTTCATTATTGTAGGATTTTTTTTACAATTTTAGGGATTTTTTTGGATTTTTATGTTTTTCTTGTTTTTTAGGTTTTCTATGGATTTTGAGGGGTTTTAGTTTTTCAGTTTTTAATGGTTTTTATGGTTTATTTGGATTTTTTTTGAGTTTCTAAATGATTAACGTTATTTTTATGTTTTAGGTTTTTAAAGGGTATATTTTGTTTTTGGAAGTTTTACGGTGTTTATGGAATTTTATGGTTTTATGCAGTTGTTTGGGTTTTTGGGTTTTTTTGTTTTTCAAGAGTTTTGATGGTTTTTATAGTTTTTAGATTTTTTAGGGTTTTAAGTGTTTTTATTATTTTAATTTTTTTCATTTTTTAGGATTTATTAGGTTTTAGGGATATTTAGGTATTTCTATAGTTTATAAGGTTTTTAGAGTTTTAGGGTTTTTATGGTTTTTGGGGTTTTTATTGAGTTTTTAGGGGTTTATGGGGTTTAGAGTGTTTTTAACATGATTAGTGGTTCAAAGGGTTTTTATTGTTTTTAGTGATTTTTATGATTTTCATGGGAATTTAAGGGTTTAATGTATATTTTAATATTTTAAGCTTTTCATAGATTTTTAGATATTTTTTTATTTTATTTTTTACGTTTTTATAGGGCTTTTAGGGGTTTTATGTTTTTAAGGATTTTTATAGATTTTTATTTTTATGAGTTTTAGGTGTTTTATGGGTTACATAGCAGGTTTTTAGGATTTCTAGGTACTTTTTCACATTCTTATGGAAATTTAGGGCTTTTTTAGGATTTTTATTGTTTTACAGTTTCAAGGGATTTTGTTGATGTTAGGGGTTTTATGAATTTTATGGGTTATTAAGGTTTTTTTGAATTTATTAAGATTTTAACGGTTTTTTTTTGTAGTTTTTTAACATTTTTATGGGTTTAAAGGTTATAGAGCGTTTTGAGTGTTTATATATGTAATTAATGTTTTTATGGTTTTATTGTTTTTTTAGTTTTTCGTGTTTTATGGGTTTAGGGTTTTTAGGGTTTTTATATTTTTATCATTTTTTAGGTTTTAAAGGGTTTTATGTGTTTTTATGATTTTAAGATATTCTAATAGTTTTTAATGATTTTATGGTTTGTTAAATTTTTATAATTATTAAGAATTTTTTATGATTTTAATTTTTTCGGGTTTCTTGGAATTATGATGGGTTTTGGTGTTTTTAGGTTTTTAAGGGTTGTTTTAGATTTTAGGGATTTTTTTGTTTTAAGGGTTTTTAGTGTTTTTTAATGTTTTTGTGTTTTAATGGGATATTATAATTTTAGTGGGTTTTTTTCTATTTTTATGATTTTTGTTTTTTTACGGGTTTTACGGATTTTATTTTTTATGGGTTTCAGGATTTATAGGGACTTTAAGAATTTTATAATTTTTAGGTTTTCAGGGATTTTATGTTTTTTTTATATTTTTATGTTTTTATATTGGTATTTAGTGTTTTTAGGGTTATTTATGTTTTTAGGGATTTTTAGTGCATTGTTATTATTTTTATGGGTTTTAGTGTTTGGGGGGATTATGAGGGTTTTTTTGAGGATTTTAGGGTTTTTTTCCATTTTTTATGTGTTATTGGGTTAAAATATTTACAGTTTATTTAGGTTTCCTAAGTTTTTTTTTGTTTTTTAGGTTTTTTTATATTTTTAGTAATTTTTATCGGTTTTATCATTTTTAGGGACTTTATGTTGTTTAGTTTTTTTAATGGTTTTTAGGCATTTTATGGTTTTCATGGTCTGTTTGGGTATCTATGGTATTTTTTGTATTTATCATTTTCATGGTTTTTAGGTATTAAAGGGTTTATGCGGTTTTACAAGTTTAATGGTTTTTTAAAATTTTCTGGGTTTCATGGTTTTTAAGATTTTAGCGGTTTATTGGGGTTTTTAGCATTTTTAAGTTTTTAGGGGTTTAATGTTTTTTAATGTTTTAACGATTTAATTTGGGGTTTTCATGGTTTTTTTTATATCTTAGGAATTTTCATTGAATTCATAAATAAAAATTTCTTTTTTTATGATTTTGTTGGGTTTTAGGGTTTTTATGGTTTTTAAGGGTTTTTTTGGGTTTTTTGGGGGTTTTAGGGTTTTTTAATATTTTTTTGGTTTCTATGGATTTAAAATATTTTTAATAATTTTATGGGTTTTAATATTATTTGGTCATATTATTTTTTAAATGGGTTTTATGGGTTTCCCTAGTTTTTTAGGTTTTATGGTTTTAAGCGTTTTTTTGCTTTTTGGGTATTTATGTTTTTAAAGTTATCATAGGGTATTTTAGGGTTTTTAATTGATTGTACATTTTTATGGATTTTAGTTATTATTTAGATTTTTATATTTTTTAGGGTTTCTAGTGATTTTTGTGGTTCATAGTTTTTTAGGGTACTTAGCGTTTTGAGGGGTTTTGGTATTTATAGTTCTTTTGAGTTTTTAGGTGTTTTACGTTTTTTTCAGTGTTTTTTATTGTTTTTAGGGTCTTAAAGGGATTGTAGAGTCTTAAGTGTATTTATATATATTTTTTATGGTTTTTAAGGTTGTATGGGGATTTTTAGTTTTTAGGGGTTTAAGAGATTTTTTTTTCATTTGTTTTGTATTTTTTATGTGTTTTGGGTTTTAAAGGTTTTATTAGGGTTTTTCTGGTTGTACATTTTTTTATTTTTTAGAAATTTTTAGGTAATTTATAGGAATTTTATTGGTTTTTAATATTTTAGTTATTTTTAGGGTTTTTAGGATTTAGGGTTTTGGGGGGTCTTAGAGCTTTTTTGTGTTTTATATGGGTTTATAGGTTTTTTACATTTTTTATCGGTTTTAGATGTGAAAAGGGTTTTTGTAGTAATTATTGTTTTTTAGGATTTTAAGGGACCTTAGTTTTTTAGTGGTTTTATAGTTTTTTGAAATTTCTGGGTTATTTAGGAGTTTTAGGGTTTTTACTGTATTTTATGTTTTTAGGGGTTTTAAGTGTTTTTATTTTTTAAAATTTTTCTTACGGGTTTTCAATGATTTTAGGGTTTTTTCATTTTTAGAGATTTTTAGGATTTTTATGGGGTTTTAGGGGATCAAGGATTTTGGTTGTGTTTATGGTTTTTATGGTTTTTAGTGTTTTTTAGGTTTTTACAGATTTGAAGTATTTTTTAGGGGTTTATGGATTTCTTATGGGTTTTTAGGGTTTTAGGCATTTTTTATTTTTATGTAGTTTTTTGGATCTTTTTGTATTTTTATTGTTATATGGGCTTTAGGTATAGTGATAGTTTTGTGTTTTTTTAAGGTTTTACGGTCTTATGGGTTTTTGTGATTTTTGGGGTTGTTTTAATTTTTTTCTAGTTTTTTGATATTTTAGAGTTTTTAAAACTTTTAAGGGTTTAAAGGGTTTTTAGATTTTAAACGGTTTTTAAGGGTTTTTTGTATTTTTCATGTTTTTTGGGTTTTTTATGGTTTTGTTGATATTTAGGTTTTTTAATTTTTTTAGGTTTTTTATAATTTTTTAGGTTTTTAGTTTTTTATAGTTTTTCTAGGGTTTATTTGGGTTGTTATTATTTTTTTCATTTTAGGTATTTTAAGGCATTTTTTGGTTTTTTAGGTTGTTAGGGATTCTTACAATTTTAGGGGTTTTAGGGTTTTTATGTTTTTTTTTAATTTTAGAGTTTATTTTGAATTTTTTTATGACTTTAGGGGTTTGAAGGGCTTTTATATTTTTTTAGTGGTTTAAGGTTTTAATGGATTTTTTTGGGAATTTTATAAAAAAAATTGGTTTGTTTTCATTTTTCGTTTTTAATGGGTTTTAAGTATTTTATGGATTTTGTTGTTTTCAATGGGGTTTTCCGAGTTTTGGGGGTTTTAACATTTTTAGGTAGTTTTTGGATTTTTTTGGATTTTATGGTTTTTAAGGGATTTGAGGGATTTTGAGGGAATTAGGTGTTTTTATGGATTTTATGGTTTATATGGTTTTTTGGGTTCATAGCATTTTTTTGAGTTTTTGAACATTTTTATGGTTTTTTAGAGTGTTATAATAAATTTACTAGTTTAAAGGTGTTTTAGTGTTTTCAGTGGTTTGTTAAATTTTTTCTATTTCTTTTAGAGTTTAAGGTTATTAGGTATTTTTATCATTTTAATGGTTTTTACGGTTTTATTATTTTTTAGATATTTTCGATTTTTTAATTTCTTTTAGGTTTTTAATGTTTTCATTGGATTTTTTCAGGGATTTTAGGGTTTTTTACATTTTAACGTATTTTTTAGGATTTTTATACGTTTTTTGGGTTTTAGGGTTCTTTCAGGTTTTTCTAGTTTTTATGTTTTAGAGTTTTTTTAGTTTTTAGGGTTTTTAGTATTTTGTTGAGTTTTTTAACTCTTTTACCAATTAAAATTATTTTTAGTGTTTTTAGTGGGATTATATATTTTTTATTGTTTTTAGGGGTTTTAAGGTCTTTATTAGTTTCTATAGTTTTTAGGTTTTGTGGGTTTTTTTTGTTTTTTTTTTGTGTTTTTTCTGGGTTGAAGTTATTTTACATCATTAATGTATTCCTAGGGTTTTGACGGGTTTTACCTTTTAGGTTTTTTTTATGGATTTTTATGGGTTATTTGGGTTTTATAATTTTTATTTATTTTTAGGGGTTTTATGGGTTTTTAGTGTTTTCAAGTTTCTCAAGGGTTTCATGGATTTAGTTTTTTTTATAATTTTTAGGGTCGTTTTAGTGTTTGTTGGGATTTTAGGGCCATTTTAGGATTTTTATGGGTTTTAGGGGTTTATATTTATTTGTTGTAAATGATTTCTAATTGTTTTTCACAGTTTTTAGGACATTTTATGTCTTCAAGGAATATATGGTTTTTTAGGATTTTTTGGGTTTGTAGGCGTTTTTGGGGTTTTTGGGGTTTTGGGGTTATTTTGGTTTTTAGGTTATTTGTGGTTTTTAGTATTTTTAATGTTTCTTGAGTTTTTTAGGTTTTTAATGGTTTTTAGTTTTTTATCATTTTTAGAGTTTCGATGGTTTTTAAGATTGTGAGTGGTTTTTAGGGGTTTAATGGGGTTTTGGGGTTTATTTTCCGTTTTTAGAGTTTTACGGTTTCATGTGTTTTTAAGGCCTTTTAGATATTTATAATTTTCTTTATTTTTTGGGGGCTTTAAGTGTTTTTTAAGTTTTACGGTTTTCCTTTGTTTTTAAATTTTTATGGGTTTTGATATTTTTATGAATTTTTAGGAATTTTTACTGTCTTCATAGTTTTTAGGTTTTTAGTAATTTATAGGGTTTTAGGCGTTTTTTTTATTTTTAGTATATTATTTTTTTTATCATTTTTTATATTTTTAGGGGGTTTATTTTTATGGTGTTTTAAGGTTTTAATAGGGTTTCCAAGTTTTTTGGGTTTTTAGTTATTTATGTATTTTTATGGATTTGTATGGTTTTTATAGTTTTTATGGTTTTTATGGTTTTTATTGTTTTTATGTTTTTATGGTTTTTATGAATTTTATGAATTTTGAGTGTTTTATGGATTTTAAATAATTTGTCTACTTTTTGGTTATTTCAGTTTTTTTAGGGGTTTTATGGTTTTTTTGAGTTTTCCTATTGTTTTAGGGGTTTAATGTGTTTTAGTGGTTTTTAGGGATTTAGCGGATGTTAAGTTTCATAGGGGTTTTGTGAGTTTTAGTGTTTTTGGGGATTTTTAGAATTTTTTGGGTTTTTTCATTTTTTTGGTTTTTAAGTGTTTATGTATTTTTAGGTTAGAGTTTTTCAAGGGTTTTTATGTTTTTAAAGTATTTTATTGATTTTATATAATTTTAATGGTTTTTATGGGATATAGGGATTTTTATGGGTTTTAGGGTTTTTAGAAATTTTTGAATTTTGAGGTTTCAATTGCTTTTTATTTTTATGGTTTTATTGTGTTATCTAAATATTTTGTGTGTTTTTTAATTTTTTATAGATTTTGAGAGTTTTATGGGTTTTATTTGTTTTTGGGCTTTACGGGCTATTTTGAGTTTTGAGTTTTTTTTATTTTTAGAGGGTTTTAACATTACTAGCGGATTAAAGGGTTTTTTAAGTTTTATGTGATTTGTTAGGTTTTTTAATGGTTTTTGTATTTTTTAATCTTTTTATGGGTTTTTATATTTTTTAGGGTTTCTAGGGGTTTTTTGGATTTTTTGGGTGTTTAATTTTTTTAGGGTTTTACATATTTTTAGGATCTTAAATTTTTATTAGGTCGTTTCATGGTTTATTATATTTTTTTGGTGATATCTACAGATTTTTTTATATTTTTTTAGGTTTTAGGGATTTTGAGGGTCTTTAGGTGTTTACATGTTTTTAGAGTTTTTTGTGGGTTTTGGGGTTTTTATAGGGTTTTAGAGTTTTTAAGTATTTTATGGATTTTATGGTTTTTAGGGGTTTTAGGGTTTTAAGGAATATATTAGGTTTTTAGTATTTTTAGGGTTTTTATGGGTTTTATTAGTTTTTATGTTTTTAAGATTATTTCTTATCATTTTTCATAGTTTTATGTTTTATTATGCTTTTAGGGATTTTTAGGGCCATTTTTTATTTTTATGATTTTTAGGGGTTTTAGTGATTTCTATGGTTTTTAAGGTTTTGGGGTTTTAGAGTTATTTAGAGTTATTAGAATTTTTTAGGTTTTTTGGTGTTTTATCTGTTTGTAGGTTTTTAAGTTATTATTAGGGTTTTTCATTGTTGTTGGATTTTTTTTTTAAAATTTTAGGGAATTTTTTGGATATTTATGTTTTTCTTGTTTTTTAGGTTTTCTACGGATTTGGAGGGGTTTTATTTTTTCAGTTTTTAATGGTTTTTATGGTTTTTTTGGATTTTATGTTTTTTTGAGTTTCATAATGTTTTAAGGTTTTTTTGGTTTTTTGGGTTTTTTTTGTTTTTTAGGAGTTTTCATGGTTTTTAGAGTTTTTAGGTTTTTCATAGTTTTATGTGTTTTTATTATTTTAATTTATTTTATTTTTTTAGGATTTATTAGATTTTAGTTTTTTTAGTTATTTCTATAGTTTTTAAGGTTTTTAGTGTTTTATGGTTTTAGGGTTTTTATGGTTTTTGGGTTTTTATTGAGTTTTTAGGGGTTTATAGTGTTTTTAACATGATTAGTGGTTCAAAGGATTTTTATAGTTTTTAGTGATTTTTACGTTTTTATAGGAATTTAGGTGTTTACGGTTTGTTTTAATATTTTAGGCTTTTCATGGATTTTTAGATATTTTTTAATATTATTTTTTAAGTTTTTATAGGGGTTTTAGGGGTTTTATGTTTTTTAGGATTTTTATGGATTTTTATTTTTATGAGTTTTAGGTGTTTTATGGGTTCTATAGATTTTTAGGGATTTTTTAGGATTTTTATTATTTTAGAGTTTTGAGGGATTTTGTTGGTGTTAGGGGTTTTATGAATTTTATGGGTTATTAGGGTTTTTTTTGAATTTATTAAGATTTTAATGGTTTGTTTATTTTTTTTAACATTTTTATGGGTTTAAAGGTTATAGAGAGTTTTGAGTGGGTTTTGAGTGTTTATATATGTAATTAATGTTTTTATGGTTTTAGTGTTTTTTTTGGTTTTTAGTGTTTTATGGTTTTCGGGTTTTTAGGGTTTTTATATTTTTATCATTTTTAGGTTTTAAAGGGTTTTATGTGTTTTTTTGATTTTAAGATCTTATTATAGTTTTTAATGTTTTTATGGATTGTTAAACTTTTAGAATTGTTAATAATTTTTTATGATTTTAATTTTTTTCGGGTTTCTTGGAATTTTGAGGGGTTTTGGCATTTTTATGGTTTTAAGGGTTTTTTTAGATTTTAGGGATTTTTTTTGTTTTAAGGGTTTTTAGTGTTTTTTAATATTTTTTGGGCTTTAATGGGTCTTTATAATTTTAGTGGTTTTTTTTATGATTTTTGTTTTTTACGCGTTTTAGGGATTTTATTTTTTATGGGTTTTAGGATTTATAGGGTCTTTAAGAATTTTAGAATTTTTAGGTTTTCAAGGATTTTAAGTTTTTTTATATTTTTATGTTTTTATATTGGTTTTTAGTGTTTTTAGGGTTATTTATGTTTTTATGGATTTTTAGTGCATTGTTATTATTTTTATGGGTTTTAGTGTTTTGGGGGATTATGAGGGTTTTTTGAGGATTTTAGGGTTTTTTTCATTTTTTATGTGTCTATTGGTTTAAAATATTTACAGTTTTTTAGGTTTCCTTATTTTTTTGTGTCTTAGGTTTTCTTATATTTTTAGTAATTATTATGGGTTTTAGCATTTTTAGGGACATTATGTTGTTTAATGTTTTTAATGGTTTTTACACATTTTAGGGATTTCATGGTCTGTTTGGGTATTTATGGTCTTTCTAATTTTTATCATTTACAGGGTTTTTAGGGATTAATGGGTTTATGCGGTTTTACAAGTTTAATGGTTTTTTATAATTTTCTGGGTTTCATGGTTTTTAGGGTTATAAGGGTTTATCGGGGTTTTTAGAATTTTTAAGTTTATAGGGGTTTACAGTGTTTTAAAGATTTAACTATTTAATTTGGTGTTTTATGGTTTTTTTATATTTCAGGAATTTTTATTGAATTCATAATATTTTTATGCTTTTTTTGTGATTTTGTTGGGTTTTTGGGTTTTTATGGATTTTAGGTTTTTTTGGGTTTTTTGGGGTTTTAGGGTTTTTAATATTTTTTTGGTTTCTATGGGTTTAAAATATTTTTAACTTTTTTAAGGGTTTTAATATTATTCGGTATTATTATTATTTTTAATGGGTTTTATGGGTTTTCGTAGTTTTTTAGGTTTTATAGTTTTAACCGTTTTTAGATTTTCTAGTGTATTTATGTTTTTAAAGTTATCATAGGGTATTTTAGGGTTTTTAATTGATTTTACATTTTTATTGATTTTTGTTATTATTATATTTTTATATTTTTTAAGGTTTCTAGTGATTTTGGGGGTTCATAGTTTTTTAGGGTTCTTAGCGTTTTGAGGGGTTTTTGGTATTTATAGTTCTTTTTTGTTTTTAGGTGTTTTACATTTTTTCAGTGTTTTTTATTGTTTTCAGGGGATTAAAGGGATTTTAGAGTCTTAAGTGTATTTCTATATTTTTTATGGTTTTTATGGTTTTATGGGGATTTTTAGTTTTCAGGGGTTTAAGAGATTTTATTATTTTTTTCATTTTTTTTGTATTTTTTTATGTGTTTTGGGTTTTAAAGGTTTTATTAGGGTTTTTCTGGTTATAAGTTTTTTTATGTTTTACAAAATTTTTAGGTAATTTCTAAGAATTTTATGGTTTTTTAATATTTTAGGTATTTTTAGGGTTTTTTAGGATTTAGGGTTTTTTGGGTTTTTAGAGTTTTTTTGTGTTTTATATGGGTTTATAGGTTTTTTACATTTTTTATCGGTTTTAGATGTGAAAAGGGTTTTTGTAGTAATTATTTTTTTTTAGGATTTTAAGGGTCCTTAGTTTTTTAGGGGTTTTATAGTTTTTTGAAATTTTTGGGTTATTTAGGAGTTTAAGGGTTTTTACTGTATTTTATGTTTTTTAGGGGATTTAAGTGTTTTTATTTTTTAAAATTTTTCTTAGGGGTTTTCAAGGATTTTAGTGTTTTTTCATTTTTAGAGATTTTAGGATTTTTATGGGGTTTTATGGTATCAGGGATTTTGGATGTGTTTATGGTTTTTATGGTTTTTACTGTTTTTTAGGTTTTTATGGATTTGAAGTATTTTTTAAGGTTTTATGGATTTCTTATGGGTTTTTAGGGTTTTAGGCATTTTTTTCTTTTTAGGTAGTTTTTGGGATCTTTTTTTATTTTTATTGTTATAGGGGTTTTAGGTATAGTGATAGTTTTGGGGTTTTTTAAGGTTTTAGGGTCTTATGGGTTTTTTGTGATTTTTGGGGTTTTTTAATTTTTTTTCTGGTTTTTTGGTATTTTAGAGTTTTAAAAATTTTTAGGGGTTTGAAGGGTTTTTAGATTTTAAAGGGGTTTTAAGAGTTTTGTGTTTTTTTAATGTTTTTTGGGTTTTTTATGGTTTTCTTGATATTTAGGTTTTTTTAGGTTTTTTATAATTTTTTAGGTTTTTAGTTTTTTATGGTTTTTTGGGGTTTATTTGACTTGTTATTATTTTTCTCATTTTAGGTATTTTAAGGCATTTTTTGGGTTTTTAGGTTGTTAGGGATTCTTACAGTTTTAGTGGTTTTAGGGTTTTTATGGTTTCTTTTATTTTAGATTTTATTTTGAATTTTTTTATGACCTTAGGGGTTTGAAGGGATTTTATATTTTTTTAGTGGTTTTAGGTTTTTGTGGATTTTTTGGGAATTTTATAAAAAAATTATGTTTTTTTGCATTTTTAGGTTTTTAATGGGTTTTAAGTGTTTTAAGGATTTTGTGGTTTTCAATGTGGTTTTCAGGGTTTTGGGGGTTTTAACATTTTTAGGTAGTTTTGGGATTTTTTTGGATTTTATGGTTTTTAGGGTTTTGAGGGATTTTGAGGGAATTAGGTGTTTTTATGGATTTTATGGTTTATATGGTTTTTTGGGTTTGTAGCATTTTTTTGAGTTTTTGAGCGTTTTTAAGGTTTTTTAGAGTGTTTTAAAAAAATTTAATGGTTTAAAGTGGTTTTAGTGTTTTCAGTGGTTTGTTCAATTTTTTCTATTTCTTTTAGAGTTTAAGGTTATTAGGTATTTTTATCATTTTAATGGTTTTTACGGGTTTATTATTTTTTAGATATTTTCTATTTTTTAATTTATTTTATGTTTTGAAGGTTTTAATTGGAGTTTTTCAGGGATTTTAGGGTATTTTACATTTTTTAAGTATTCTTTAGGATTTTTATATGTTTTTAGGGTTTTAGGGTTGTTTCAGGTTTTTCCGGTTTATATGTTTTATAGTTTTTTTAGTTTTTAGAGTTTTTAGTATTTTGTTGAGTTTTTTTAACTCTTTTACCAATTAAAATTATTTTTAGAGTTTTTAGTGGGTTTATAGAGTTTTTATTGTTTATAGGGGTTTTAAGTTCTTTATTGGTTTTTATTGTTTTTTAGGTTTTGTGGGGTTTTTTTGATTTTGATTTTTTGTTTTTTCTTGGTTTAGGTTTTTTTACATCATTAATGTATTCCAGGGTTTTGAGGGGTTTTACCTTTTAGTGATTTTTAAGGATTTTTATGGATTTTATGGGTTATTTGGGTTTTATAATTTTTAGTTATTTTCATGGGTTTTATGGGTTTTTAGGGTTTTCAAGTTTTTTAAGGGTTTCATGGATTTAGTTTTTTTTATAATTTTTAGGGTCATTTTAGTGTTTTTGGGGTTTTAGGGCCATTTCAGGATTTTTATGGGTTTTAGGGGTTTATATTTTTTTGGTGTAAATGATTTCTAATTGTTTTTCACAGTTTTTAGGACATTTTACATCTTTAGAAAATATATGGGTTTTTATGATTTTTTGTGTTTTTAGAGGTTTTTTGGGTTTTTGGGTTTTTTTTTGGTTTTTAGGGTATTTGTGGTCTTTCGTATTTTTAAGGTTTCTTGAGTTTTTTAGGTTTTTTATGGTTTTTAGTTTTTTTTTAACATTTTTAGAGTTTCGATGGTTTTTAATATTTTTAGTGGTTTTTAGGGGTTTTATGGGGTTTTGGGTTTTTTTCTGTTTTTTTAGTTTTATGGTTTCTTGTTTTTTTAGGGCCTTTTAGATATTTATAATTTTCTTTATTTTTGGGGGGATTTAAGTGTTTTATGGTTTTTAATGTTTTCTTCTAGTTTTAATTTTTTTTGGGTTTTGATATTTTTAACAATTTTTAGAAATTTTTAATGTCTTCATAGTTTTAAGGTATTTAGTAATTTATTGGGTTTTAGGTATTTTTTTATTTTTAGTATTTTAATTTTTTTTATCAATTTTAATATTTTTATTGGGTTTATGTATTTTTGTGTATTAGGGTTTTAATAGGGGTTTTCAGGGTTTTTTGGTTTTTAGTAATTTTTGTATTTTTATGGATTTTTATGGTTTTTATGGTTTTTATGGTTTTTATGGTTTTTTTGAATTTTAGGAATTTTGAGTGTTTTTATGGGTTTTAAATAATTTTATGTACTTTTTGGTTATTTCAGTTTTTTTAGGGTTTTTATGGTTTTTTCGAGTTTTCATATTGTTTTAGGGGTTTAATGTGTTTTTAGTGTTTTAGTGGGTTTTAGGGATTTAGTGGTTGTTAAGTTTCATAGGGGTTTTGTGAGTTTTAGTGTTTTGGGGGGTTTTTAGAATTATTTGGGTTTTTTATTTTTTGGTTTTTTTGGTGTTTATGTATTTTTAGGTTAGGGTTTTTCGAGGGATTTTATGTTTTTAAAGTATTTTATTGATTTTATAGAATTTTAATGGTTTTTATGGGATGTAGGGATTTTTATGGGTTTTAGGGTTTTTATAAATTTTTGACTTTTGAGGATTAAATTGATTTTCATTTTTATGGTTTTATTGTGGTATCTAAATATTTTTTGTGTTTTTTAGTTTTTTATTTTTTTGAGAGTTTTACGGGTTTTATTTGTTTTTGGGTTTTACGGGATTTTTTGAGATTGGAGTTTTTTTTTTGATTTTTAGAGGTTTTTAACATTATTAGGGGATTAAAGGGTTTTTAAAGTTTTATGTGATTTGTTTGGTTTTTTATGGATTTTAGTATTTTTTTAATCTTTTTATGGATTTTTATATTTTTTAGGGTTTCTAAGGGTTTTATGGATTTTTTCGGTGTTTAATTTTTTATAAGTTTTTAGGGTTTTACATTTTTTTAGGTTCTTAAATTTTTATTAGGACGTTTCATGGTTTATTTGGTTTTTTTTGGGATATTTATGGATTTTTTTTATATTTTTTGGGTTTTAGGGATTTAGAGGTTTTTTAGGTGTTTAAATTTTTTTTAGAGTTTCTTGTGGGTTTTGGGGTTTTTATAGGGTTTTATAGTTTTTAAGTATTTTAGGGATTTTATGGTTTTTAGGCGTTTTAGGGTTTTAAAGGAATATATTAGGTTTTTAGTGTTTTTAGGGTTTTTAGGGGTTTTATTAGTTTGTATGTTTTTAAGTTTATTTCTTATCATTTTTCATAGTTTTATGTTTTATTATTTTTTTATGGATTTTTAGGGCCATTCTTTATTTTTATTATTTTTAGAGTTTTTAGTTATTTTTATGGTTTTTCAGGTTTTTGGGTTTTAGAGTTATTTAGAGTTCTTAGAATTTTTTACGTTTTTTGGTGTTTTATCTGTTTATAGGTTTTTAAGGTATTCTTAGGGTTTTTCATTGTTGTTGGATTTTTTTTACAATTTTTCGGATTTTTTTGGATTTTTATGTTTTTCTTGTTTTTTAGTTTTTTTACAGATTTTGAGGGGTTTTAGTTTTTCAGTTTTTCATGGGATTTATGGTTTTTTTGGATTTTATGTTTTTTTTTTGAGTTTCTTAATGTTTTAAGGTTTTTTTTTGTTTTTAATGTTGTAGGTGTTTAAAGGGTATATTGGGTTTTTGGAGGTTTTACGGTTTTTAAGGTATTTTATGGTTTTATGCAGTTTTTTGGGTTTTTGGTTTTTTTTGTTTTTCAGGATTTTTGATGGTTTTTAGAGTTTTTAGGTTTTTTAGGGTTTTAAGTGTTTTTATTAATTTAATTTATTTCATTTTTTTAGGATTTATTAGGATTTTGGGACTTTTAGATATTTCAATAGTTTTTAAGGTTTTTAGGGTTTTAGGGTTTTAGGGTTTTTATGGTATTTTGGGTTTTCATGGAGTTTTTAGGGGTTTATGGGGTTTAGAGTTATTTTTAACATGATTAGTGGTTCAAAGTGTTTTTATAGTTTTTAGTGATTTTTACGATTTTTATGGGAATTTAGGGGTTTTATGGTTTTTATGGTTTTTTATGTTTTTTGAGGGGTTATAGCATTTTTAGAGTTGTTTAGGGTTTTTATGGGTTTTAAGGACACAAAACAATATATTTTGTTAAAGAGACAAAGATTTAGTCCAATATAACAATGTAGAGGAGGGGTACATAAAGTCATAGGGCTGTAGTAATGATGTGCATAGGATTTGTTCTTGGAGAAAATAGCACTGTCAAGGAACAAGGACAGTAAACCAGAAAAGAAGGTAACAGAATTAGATAGTAGAGCCCGAGATGATTTTAAATATTTTTTAGTTTTTATACGAGGTTTATTTTTTTAGTGTTTTAATGTTTTCTTAGGATTTTTCATAGATTTTAGTGATTGTTGCATTTTTTAGGGAATTTTTGGAGTTTTAAGTAGTTTATGTTTTTTATATGCTATTACGGATGTTGATGATTTTCCTAGTTTTTTATGGTTTTTATGATTTTTAGGATTTTAAGGGTTTTAGGGGTCTTATGAGATATAATTATTTTTAGTTATTTTTAGATTTTTTTTAATTTTTTTTCTGTGTTTTTATGGGTTTTTATGTTTGAAGGTATTTTGATGGATTTTTTTCATATTATGTGTTTTATTTTTATAGGGATTATTATTTTTTATCCTTTTTAGGGGTTTTAGGGTTTTTTTCTTGGATTTTTAGTTTTTTTTAGTTTTTTATGTATTTAGCAGATTTTTAGAATTTTTTACACTTTTAGGTTCTTAAAGGGATTTAATTCATTTAATGTTTTTTAGTATTTTATCAGCTTTCATAGGTTTTAATGATTTTAGGGGTTTTGTGGTATTACGGGATTTTATAGTTTTAGGTTTTTTTAGGGTTTTTATTTTTTTTGGTTTTTAGGGGTTTAAGTGTTTTTAGGTTTTTTTGGTTCTCATAGTATTTTTAGGGTATTTAGGGAATTTTCATATTTTTAATTTTTTGACATTTTTAGGTATTTTTTGGGTTTTTAGGGATTTAGGGTATTTTATGGTTTATAATTTTTTTTTAGGTTTTTAGGGGAGTTATTGGTTTTTAGGGTTTTAATGTTTTCTTAGGAGTTTTATGTTATTTATGATTTTTATTTTTTAGGGGATTCTTAAAAAAAATTAGGGATTTTATGGTTTTATGGTTTTTAGGATTTTTTTAGTTTTTTTAGGGTCTATATGATTTTTATGTTTGTTCTAGTTTTTTTGGTTTTTTTGTTATCTTGAGTTTTATGGGTTTTTATGATTTTTTAGTAGTTTAACGTTTTAGGGGGTTAAAAGGGTTTTATAGTTTTTAGTTGATTTTAGGGTTTTAATGGGTCTTTGGGGTTTCTTATTGTTTTAGGGGTATTTAATGTTTTTTGGGGGGTTTTAGGGTTTTTAGGGTTTTTAGGTCCTTTTAGGGTTTTTATGGTTTTTAGTGCTTCTTAAATTTTTAAGGGTTTATAGTTTTTTTAGGTTTTAAAGGTTTTAGTAGGGGGTTTTCTTGGTTTTAGGGATTTTTATGGGGTTCTAATGTTTATTGTGTTTTTCGGTGTTTAGGTATTTTTGGGGTCTTTAGAGGTTTTTGTGTTTTTATGGATTTTTATGGTTTTCTGAATTTTTTAGGTTCTTAGGGGTTTTAAGTGTTTTTAGTTCTCGAGTTTATCTTTTGGTTTTTAGTTTATTTAGGGTTTTTTTGTTTTTATGGATTTCTAGGGATTTTTAGTGATTTTTTGGATATTTATGGGTTGTAGGGTTTTTAAGGAATTTGTGTGTTTTTAGGGATATTTGGGGTTTTGGGGTTTTTTGTTTTTAAGGTTTTTTAGTTCTTTTAGGGTTTTAATGTTTTTTTAGGTTTTTAACATTTTTAAAGATTTAAATGGGATTTAGATTTTTTAGTTATTTTTAGGATTTTTATAGGTTTTTAGTGTTTTAAGGATTTTTAGGGTTTTATTGCATTTAGGGGTTTTGGGTTTCTAGATCTTTTAGGGTTTTTATGGTTTTTATCTTTTTTTATTGTTTTAGGGTTTTTAATTTTTTTAGGTTTTTAAGGTTTTATTATGGGTTTTATGAGTTTTTATGATTTTTTATGTTTTTGGGTATTTTTAGTGCTTTTTAGGATTTTATTGGGCTTTTATTGTTTTTAGGCATGTTAAGGGTTTATGTTTTTAGGGTTTTTAATATTTTTCAGTGTTTAATTAGTTTTACTTTTTTAGGGGTTTTAAGGGTTTTATGTTTCTAAGATTTTTTTGGGTGTTTCAGTGCTTACATTTTTAGAAACTTTTAGTTCTTTTATGATTTTTATGGTTTTTAAGGTTTTTTTGTAATTTTAAGGATTTTTGGTGTTTTTAGAGTTGTAGGGGGTCTTACTGTTTTTTTTATAGGGTTTTAATGATTTCTTGGAGTGTTTAAAGTTTTAAAGGGTTAAAGTGATTCTAGAGTTTATAGTTGTTTTTTAGAGTTCTCATGATTTTTTATGGTTTTGAATGTCTTTAGGTGTTTCTAGAGGTTTTACGGGCTTTTAGGGTTTAATAATGTTTTTATGTATTTTAGATATTATTACGTTTTTTAGTGGTATTAAGTGTTTTTTAGTTATTAAGTTGACTTAGGTTTTTTCAAGGATTTTTGGGTTTTTTATATTCTGGTGGTTTTTAGTGTTTTTATGGTTTTTAGGGCCTATAGGGATATTTTATGGTTTTGGGTTTTTTTGGGTTTCATTATTTTTTTCATTTTTTTTGTTTTTCTTATTTTTTATATTTTTTAAGGTTTATAAGAGTTTTTATAATTTTTAAGGGTTTTACTATTTTTTATAGTGCTTAGTGGGTTTGAGGGGTTTTATGGGTTTTAGGGTGTTTAAAGGATTTTAGGGGGGGTTAGGGGTTTTAATATTTTTATGGCTTTTAGAGTTATTAATGATTTTTGTATTATTTTAGTTTTTAGTTGTTTTAAGAGTTTTTATATATTTAAGTTTTTCTATGGATTTCATGGTTCTAAAGGGTTTTTATGTTTTGAGGGATTTTTAGAAATACTTCAAGAATTTTAGGGTTTCATAGTGTTTTAGGGATTTTGAGACTTTTAGGGGTTCTTAGGGTTTTTAAGGGTTTTAGGGGCTTTTATTGTGTTTTTTGAGTTTTAAGGGTTTTTAGGGTTTTAGTTTTTTTATTTTTTCTAGGTGGATCAAGGAATTTTTGGAGTTTCTTGGGATTTTAGGGGTTTTAGGGTTTTTATCAGTTTTTATATTTTTATGCTTTTTATGGTTTTTTTGGTTTTTAGGTTTTCATGATTTTTATGGTATTTTAGGGTTTTTAGTGTTTTTCTAGATTTATATAGTTTTTTGTGTCTTTAGGTTTTTAAGTTTTTATTAATATTTTTCATCATTTTTACTTTTTTTCATTTTTTGATATTTTTATGACTTTTTAGGATTTTTTGGTTTTTTAGGGTTTTTAGGGATTTTATGTGTTTTTAGGGTTTTTGTGGTTTGTAGGGTTTTTGTTTTTTTAGGGGATTTTTATATTTTATTTTTTTACTGTTTTGTATAGTTTTTAACTTTTTTTGGGGCTTGAATGGTTTTTATAGTTTCAAGTAGTTTGTTGGGTTTTTATTGTTCTTAAGGGTTTTAAAGGTTTTATGGGTTTTTATTATTTTTAGGTGGTTTTTAGGGTTTTTTTAGTATTTTTAGGGTTTTTATCATTGTTTAGGTTTTTAGGGGATTCATTTTTATTTTGTTTTTTATGGTTATCATAGGGTTTTTAATGATTTTTAGAGGTTTTTACATTTTTTGAGATTTATGGATTTTTAGGATTTTTATGGATTTACAGTTTTTTAGGGCATGGAAGAATCAAGACCAGGCTAACCTGGCCCCCCAAAATTTATAATAATAAGATAAAAAATTAGAGTTTTACATGGAGGGGTTACATAAACAGGTGTGAAACACACCCTTCAAGTAAGAATTCACAAGCAAAGTGCAAGAAGGCGTGGCAACGAAGGACCACATCGAACTCCTCTCCACAGTGTCCTCCTTGGAAAGAGCATCTGTAATGGCATTCGCCTCCCGATAGGTGTGTGTCACAGTGAGTTTTAGCCTTTTACATAGGTTGAGGCACTCCATTTATGGTTTTTTAGGATTTTAAGTATTTTGAGAGGTTTTTAGTTTTAATAGGGTTTTTACCATTTTTTAGCTTTTGGGGGGTTTTAAATGTTTTTATGTTTTTAAGGTCTTTTTTGGGGTTTTCAGTTTTTTTAGGATTTTTTAAAAATTTATTGATTTTATGGATTGTTTAGTTTTTCATTATTCTATAGGGTTTTTAGGGATTTTGAGAGGTTTTGGTTTTTTAAGATTTTATGGTTTTTATTTTTTACATTCAGTTTTTAGGTTTTTTTTAATAAGTTAGGGGTTATACATTTTTTAGATATTTTTTTTTATTTTTAGGGGTTTGAAGGGTTATACGTTTTAAGATGTTTTCATGATTTTAGGTGGTTTTAGGTGATTTAATGATTTTAATTGTTTTTTAGTGTACAGAGGTTTTAGGATTTTTATGTTTTGTGTTTCTTTTAGGTTTTTATGGATTTAGCATTTTAGGTTTTTAGGGGTTCTATATGTTTTTATTTTTTAAGGTTTTATTAGGCTTTTTTAAGGTTTTAGGGTTTTTATGTCTTTAAGGGTTTTTAGGATTTTAATTGGTTTTTATGTCTTTAGGTATTTTGACGGTTTTAGGGTTTTTAGGGGTGTTAGGGAATTTAGGGTTTTTAGTATTTTAGGGTTTTCAGGGGTTTTAAGTGTTCTTATATTATTATCATTTTATTATTGTTTTTCATGGAATTTAGGGTTAATTATGTTTTTATGATTTTTATGGCCTCTTTAGGATTTGTATGGTTTTAGGGGGTTTTGGGATTTTGAGGGTTTTTGTGTTTTTATGTGTTTTTTGGGGTTTTAATTGTTCTTATGTTATGAAGATTTTCTTATGTTTTTTCATGGTTTTTTGGGTTAATTATATTTTTAGGATTATTAGGGACATTCACGATTTTTGTGGTTTTTATGGGGATTAGAGATTTTGAGGGTTTTATTGTTTTTATGTGTTTTTAGGGTTTTTTGCTATTTAGAGTTTTTTTATATTTTTATGGGTTTAAAGGGGTTTAAATTTTTTAGGTGGTTTTTCAAGATTTATAGTTTATTTGCTGTTTTTATAGGTTTTTAGGATTTTTAGGGTTTTCACTCTTTTTATGGTTTATCGTTTTTAGGGTTTTTTGGTTTTTTTATGTTTGTTAAGGTTTTATGTGTTTTTTTCTTTAATTTTTTATAAATATTTTTATTTTATTTTTGTCTTTAATGTCTTCATTGATATTTCAGTATTATTTTTGGATTATTATTGTTTTTTAGTGATTTTATGGATTTTGAGGTTTTTAATTGTTTTTAGGCTTGTTTGTGATTTTATGGTTATTATTAAATTTAGGTTTTTTATTTTTTATTTATTTTAACAGTTTTTATATATATTTCAATTTTTTTATGTGTATAAAGGGATTTTAGAGTTTTTGTTGGGTTTTTATTATTTTTATGGTTTTTAGGCATTTTTTGTTTTTTATGGGTATTTAGCAATTTTAGGGATTTTTAAGGGTAGTAGGGTTTTTTGTGTTATTAGGATTTTTCATGTTTATATATTTTTAGGGATTCCAATTGTTTTTAGGTTTTTAAGGTTTTCTATAGGATTTATAGGGTTTCCCTCATTTTTGGGTATTTTAAGGGATTTTTAGAATTTATATGGGTTTGGGGGGTTTTATGGATTTTAACTGTTTTTAGGGTTTTATATGGTTTTTCATGTTTTTATGGGTTTTTGGGATTTTATGGTGGGGTTGAGTTTTTTTATTGTTTTATGATTTTTTAATATTTTAACATTTTTAGGGTTTTAAAGGGTTTCTCATGTTTTATTTTGTTTTTAGGGTTTTTATAAGTGTTTATGGATTCATAAGTTTGTAGGGATTTATAGATTTTATGGTCTTTAGGCTGTTTTTGGTATTTTTAGGTATTTTAGAATTTTTAGGGTTTTATGGTCTTTTAGGCTTTTATGGTTTTATTAGTGTTTTTTGGGGTTATTAGGGATTTAAAAAAATTAGGTTTTTTTTAGGATTTTTATGGATTTTTAGCATTTTAAGGATTTTTATTGATTTTGATAGTTTATTGGTTTTTGGGGAGTTTAGGGTTTTATGATTTTTTTGGGGATTTTAGTGTTATTTTTTAGTTTTTAGGGTATTTTATATGTAATACTTTTTATTACTTCTTTAGGTTTTTAATGGGGTTTTAGTGATTTTTTTTGGTTTTAGAGATGTTTTTAGTTTTATGGATTTTATGTTTTTAGGGCTGTTATGTTTTTTATATGTTTGGTATTTTATGTAATTATTAGTATTTTTAGGCTTTTTTAGGGTTTTTACGATTTTTAGTGATTATGAGGGTATCTTAGGGTTTTTTGGGTTATTATTTTTTTTGGATTTTAGTGACTTTTCAGTTTTTGTGGGATTAAACATCTTTCTTGATTTTTTTAACGTTTTAGGGGTTTAAAAGGGTTTTTGAGTTTTTTATGTGTTTTTAGCGATTTTATAGGTTTTGAGTATTTTTTGGTGTGTTTATAATATTTATGGTTTTTATGGTTTCTAGGGGTTTTAGGGTTTTTTCATTTTTTATATTTTTAGGGGTTTCAATTTTTTTCAGGTCATTAAGGGTTTCTTAATGTTTTTTGTGGAATTTATATTTTATTTTACGTTTTTTGGGTTATTTTGTGATTTTTTTAGATTTTTATAGGGTTTTTTTGTGTTTTTAGTGATTTTTATATTTTTAGAGATTTATGGGTTTTATGGGGTTGTTTCTATTTTATGGGTATTTCTGTTTAGGGTTTTTATGGTTTCTTTAGTGTTTTTAAACGTTTTTAAAGGGTTAAATGGGTTTTTTATATTTTTAGTGGTTTTTTAGAATTTATGGGTTTTTATGGGTTTATGGATATTAATTGTTTTGAGGGTTCTATGGTTTTTAGGGTTGGGGGGGTTATCATTTTTAGATTTTTCATTTTGTTAGTGATTTTAAGTGTTTTTTATGGTTTTTATTGGTTTTCAGGTTTTTTAGGATTTTTTACATTTCTATGGATTTTTATGATTTTATGGTTTTAGGGTTTTTTGGGTTTTTTTAGGATTTTTACGGGTTTAATGGTTTTTGGGGGGTTTTGGGGTTTTTTAATTTTTTTGTTTTCTAGGTTTTTATGGTCTTTTTAATGTTTTTATCATTTTTTGGGGATTATAGGATTTTTCGATTGTTTAGTAGTTTTTTATTTTTTTTGGGATTTAGTGTTTTTATATTTTTAAGGGTTCTATGGTTTTAATTAGTTTTTAGGGTTTTAGGGTCTTTATAGTTTTAGGGTTCATATCATTTTTTTTATTTTTTAGGGATTGAAGTCCTTTTTGGTTTTTAATGTTTTTGTAGGGGTTCTTTGGGTTTTAAGTTTTTTTGTTTGTTTTGTATTTTCAGGAATTTATTATGTTTTTATGGGTTTTATGTTTTAGGGATTTTTATGGGTTTTGAGATTTTTAGGGTTTTTTAGTTTTTTATGGTTTTTGGGTTTTAAGGGTTTTTCAATTTTTTAGCATTTTCATTGTTTTTAGTGTTTTTTAATATTTTTAGGGTTTTAAAGGGTTTTTAGAGTTTTTAGTGGGTTCTAATGGGTATTATGAGTTTTTAGGGTAATTATCTTGTTATGGGTTTTATAGTTTTCATTGTATTTTAGGGTTTTTAGTGTCTTTAGGTTTATAATGGGCTTATGTTATTTTAAATTTTATAAGTATTTCTTAGGATATCTTAGGGTTTTTAGGGTTATTTTAAGTTTTCAGTATTTTTTAGGGATTTTTAGGATTATATGAGTTTTAGGTTTCTTATTGATTTTTAGGGTTTTTATGGATTTTTAGGGTTTTTATAGGTTTATATGTTTTTTATATTTTTTAGGGTTTAAAGTGTTTTTATGTTTTTTAAGGTTTCTTATGGGTTTTTAGGGATTTTAGTGATTCTAATATTTTTAGGTAATTTATAGATTTTTTAGGATTTTCATGCTTTTTAGTGTTTTTAGGTATTTTGTACGGTTTTAGGGCTTTCAGGGTTTAAGGGTTAATGGGGGGGGGGTTAGCGGTTTTATTGAGTTTTTAATGGTTTTTATGTTTTTATATTTTTCATATGTTTTTATGGGTTTAAAGGTTTTTTATTACTTTTAGATGTTTTTAGGGTTTTTATTATGTTTTACTGTTTTTTAAGTTTTTAGTGATTTTTATAGTTGTTAGGGATTTACATTTTTTCAGGGGTTTAATATTTTTATCATTTATTTGGTTTTGAGGGAATTTAATTTTTTTGAGGTTTTTAAGGTGTTCAGAGGGGGATTCATGGGATTTAGGTTTTTTACATTTCTAGGGATTTTTGGAGATTTCATAGAATTTTTATGGTTTTTAGGGTTTCAAATTTTTTTAGGTGTGTTAGGATTTTTATCATTTTTTGGGGTTATTAGGGTTTTTTTGATTTTTTTTAGTTTTATTTTTTTAGTTTTTTAATCATTTTTATGAATACAAAGGGGTGTTAGAGTTTTTAGTGGTATTTTATGAGTTTTGTGGGTTTTGTGGTTTTTAAGGGTTTTAGCCTGAATGGCCCGAAGGACTTCTTTTTTTATCATGGATAATCCCCCTTTTAAGGGGTTTTAGTGGTATTTTACGAGTTTAGTGTTTTTCTTTTGTTTTTTGGTTTTTTTACTTTTCTATCGATTTTAAGGGATTTTATGGATTTTAATGGCGTTTTTATGTTTTTTTGGTTTTTTGAGTGATTAGTGGGTTTTTTAGTTTTTAGGTTTTAAGGGAAAGGAAGATTTGAGGGTCAGGCTATTCTCAGCCCCCCAAATTTATTAGAAATGAAAAATGAGACACAACAGACAAGGGATCGGAGGGGTCAAACGGCCCACACCCGAAAACCCCTTACAACACACGCAAAAAAAAGGAAAATCAAAAAAGAAAAAAATAAGAAAGTTGAAAACACACACAACCAAGCAGCCACCACAATCATCCAGCATCAACCAGCATCCAAAAGCTCACAGCTAACAAACGACCAGCATCCAAACTCAAAAAAACCAACATCTAGCACTCCCAACCATACCACAACCAGTAACTAGAAACCAGAGTCATAGAGCCACATACCTTCCGTAGTTCCCAGCTAAACATCATAGAACCATCAGAACCATAGTCACAAATCTCACCTTCATCACGTAGGGGTGAAGCAACACCCCTTACCAAGCACCAGCAGCAACAATCACCTTAAAACCAATCATCCATCAGCAAATCACACCCAAAAGCACACCCAGAAACAAATCCGCAGCACCTAAAAGTAGAATAACATATGGCACAACAAAACAAATGCACAAGCCAGCATCCACATCGAATCAAAACCACACCAGCAGTAAAACAGCATAGCAGAAACCAAAATTGAAACAGGTCCATTTCCAGTAGAACAGAATCACCAGCACCAACAGCAAAAATATCCTCTGCAACGCATCTCATCCAGAGAACAAGAAATATTCCAGCATAGCGCACCCAACAGTATAGCCAAGGGTGAAGAACTGCCAGATCCGCAACCCAAAGGGCCCTTCCATCAACACCCCGTCCGCAAAGCACGACCAAACCACAATACCTCGTATCACATTCAGCAAACAAAACCAACATCTCGGGACCAAAAAAACTACTTTGGCATCAGAGTAAAGCATAATCCAAAACCAAATCGTAGCAGAATGCGAACCAAACAAAATCATTCGCAAGAATCCGGCTCCAACAAAAATTATCAGCATAAAGCGGGGGACCAAAGGAACCGCTTTGGTACCCCAACAAACCGTAGACCATTAGAACATCCAGATCCCAGCATAGCTTGAGCCACCCCATGTCAATAGTGAGAAAAATGGACAGATCCAAGGGACTAGAAGGCCAAACCTGAAGCTTCAACGCATGTCATTGCCCAGTAGATCTGAACGCGCACACCATTGGACCAAGAGCACCACCAACCGATCTACCCAAAGCCCTCAGTAACCACCATCTTCCATCATGCAGCTCAGAGAAACACCAAATCTCAATGGGGAACGGATCTGCCTAAACAAAACCCCATCCCTTGTCTCCACAGATAAAAGTCCTCACCTCGAATGAAGTGCAAATCACCCACCAAGGGAAAGCAGTCAAGAGGGAGACAATGGAAGAGGAGTAGAAGAACACCATATTGAAGCCACCATGGAAGATCCGGGGAGAAAACCCTGTAAAGTACTGCGTCGAGAGGGAGAGCCCAGGGGAGAGCGGTGCCATACCTCCTTCAAACGTGTTATCGGTTTAGAGGGTATTGAGGCGGCCTTACCCCACCCCTGTCGCACGTCCCCAGCTAGGCCCAAGGTGGCCAACCTTGGGCTTGGGACAGTTCCCATGGAGTCGAGGGTACGAGAGGATCACTGGCGTATGGTGCGCGTTACCTTTGTGAGGACTCGAACTCGGAACCTCAACGAAGGGACGCCACCGCCTTAAACTAACTCACCCAACCCCTGCAAGAAAACGTGTTATCGGTTTAGAGGGTATTGAGGCGTCCTTACCCCACCCCATATCGCACAACCCGAGCTAGGCCCAAGGTGTCCAACCTTAGGCTTGGTCCAGTTCCCACGGAGTCAAGGGGACGAGAGGATTGCTGGCGTATGGTGCGCATTGCCTTTGTGAGGACTCGAACCCGAAACCTCAACGACGAGAAGCCACCGTCATGAACCAACTCACCCAGCCCCCATGGGAAAAATGTGTTGTCGGTTTAGAGGGTATTGAGGCGGCCTTACCCCACCCCATGTCGCACGTCCCCAGCTAGGCCCAAGGTGGCCAACCTTGGGCTTGGTCCAGTTCCCACTGACTTGAGGGGACGAGAGGATCGCTGGCATATGGTGCGCATTGCCTTTGTGAGGACTCGAACCCAGAACCTCAATGACAGGACGCCACCACCTTGAACCAACTCACCCAGCCCCTGCAGGCTAGGGTTAAAGGGGTTTTTAGAGTTTTTAGCGTTTGTAGTGGTTTAAAGTATTTTAGGGTTTTTAGTGGTTTGTTGTTTTTATTAGTTTTTAGGGTTTGTTAAGGTTTTTATGGGTTTTATAATTTTTGGGATCTTTTGGGTTTTTTGGGGATTATCATTTTTTAGGTTTTTAGTGGTTTTAAATATTTTTAGGGTTTTAATGTTTTCATAGGGGTTCATATGGTTTTTAGAGGTTTTTATTTAGTTTTCATAAGAAGTTAATGCCTTGGCATGAATTACCAAAGCACAAAATTTATTAAAATAAAGATTACAATAGTCTAAAGTACGATATCATATTACAATCATTTTCATGGATGGGAGTAAGAGTAGCTGGGAGGTCTTCACACCAGGTGATGTCTTGATTAACTCTCAAGTTGGACAAGTCATTAGCAACCATGTTTTCTTTCCTATAATCATGTGTGATGATGTAGTTCAGGTCAGCAAGCAAATAGTTGCATTCCATCCAACGGGTAGTGATCAGCCAAGCTATAAAGTTACGCCGTTCAAAATTGTTTGTACTATGGTCATCGAGTCACATTCAATACAAAGGTTGTTCGACCCATGAGCCATGGAAAAATTTATCACATGAATCAAATTCATCATCTCAGCTTCAAGGGAGGAGGCACTACCACAATGTCCCATGAACCGTTCATGAATCTGTCCTAGGTGGTTCTTGAAAACAGCGCCACATCCAACAAGACCCGTATTTCCCTTGGAGGCACCATCAATGTTAATTTTGATCCATCCAGAGATAGGGGCTCTTCAAAACACCTATAGAGTGTGGTGTGGTTGACAAAAGTTTTCGTTGATCCGTAGACATTTCAATATTCCAAAATTCTGCACAGTGTTATGGAAATGACCTTTCTGAATCAAAGCACCTCCTTTTATAGAAATAAGGATCATGGTACGACCAGAATTAATATTGACTGAGTGGTTTTTATGAATAATTGTGTTCCGATCATACCAGATTACATGGTGAAGTTTAGTAACCTCCATAAGGAAAAGTTTTCTGATTTGTTGGGACTTGTCCAACTCTACACATTTCATAATTTGATTTTTGAAAGAATCAAGAATCAACCATATGTGGTAAAATATTTCAAAAATATAGTTCTAAAGATAAGAGGCAGTAACATAGGAAAGTAAGTGACGGTCAGAATATTTTCTATATTGAATATAGATTTTACATTTAGAGCAAAGATAAATTCCAAATGATTGGAGGCAGATATCAGTGGGATATTTGTTGTGAGCAAGGCTCTAAATGAGATTGAATCTTGAGGGTTTTATCCAAGGTTTGTTGAATTGTTTAATCTAGATATAATCATTCTCATTGTTACGACAAATATGAGCGTATTACTTTTTAGAGGTAATCATTCCATTGTGAGTGAGCTCTCAAATTAAGAAATCATTGTTGTTAGAAAAAGGGTAGTCATCAATGAGATTAAGAATAGTATTTGGGAGATGATCTTGTTGAGTGTTTAGTGCATCTTTGATGGAGATTTTTGTGTTTTCAGGATGTTTATTAGGTGAAATCATATAAATTAAAGGCATGCCAGTCCAGTTTTGAAGCCAGAATTTCATGGAAGAATCTCTACAGACCATCCATCCTGAGTTGTTCATAATGTTGGTGAAGGAGTGTTTGATGGCAGTCCATATGGATGAATTAATAAATCTCAAGTTTCCAGTATTAAGCTTATCAAGAAATCCATTTTTGAGAAAAAAAATAGGGACTTCGAATTGTTGTGGAAGAGATTCCAAGTAATTCGAGCTTGAAGGGCTGCATTAAAGTATTTTATGTTTTTTATACCAATGCCTCTATGCTCAATAGGTTTGCAACAAGTTGACCAAGGGACCATCACAAGTTTTCTTTCAAGAGTAATACTGGTCCAAATGAAATTCTTAATAGCTGCATTCATTTTTTTGATAATATTAATAGTCCATTTGCAAACCATCATAGAGTAGACCAACTTAGAGATAATAGTGGATTTTACAAGGAAAGTTCTACCTGCCATAGAGAGAGATTTACCCTTCCAGGAGGAAAGATGATTATAAACATGATTAAAAATATTGACAAAGTGGAAATATTTGGGTCTACCCCAAAAAATGGGGACACCAAGGTAAGTGAAAGGAAGAGAGCCATCTTTCAGACCCAAATCATTGATAATGTTGAATTTTTTGTTGGAGGAAAAATTCTATCCAAAAAAAATACAGGATTTGTTCCAACTTATGGTTTAACCAGAAACCTTCTCATAGTGGGAGAGAGTAATTTTGAGGTTAATAATGTTTATTTTCTCTCCTTGAAAAAAAATGATGATGTCAATAGCATAGAAAAGGTTAGTGGGAGCATTAACATTTATGGAGACATGAATTGGTTTCAAATTTCATTGGCTCACCAGATGATTGATCATCCTACTGAGGTAGTATTCTGCTATAGAGAAGATAATGGCACAGATATGGTCACCTTGTCTTATGCATTTGGTGCATTTAAAGTAACCTTTGGGAGATCCATTGATTAAAATAGAGATGGTGGCCGAATGGAAGAGAGTTCTGATCGCATCAATGAAGTGCATACTAAAACCAAAAAATTGAAGAACATTGAAAATAAAACTCTAATCCATAGTGTAAAAAGATTTCATGATTTCAAGTTTAATAGCTATATTGCCTCCTCTATTAGTTTTGTTCAAGTTGTTAATACATTTAGAAGCAAGATAGATACAGTTATGAATGGATCTACCTCTTATAAAGCCTAATTGGTTCCATGAAACAATTTTTTCAGTAATAGTTGAAAGCCTATTAGCAATTATTTTGGTAATGATTTTGTATAGGGTGCTGATAAGAACAATGGGTTTGAAAAGATGAATTTCAGAGGCATTATCCACTTTAGGGATCAAGGTGAGAAATTGAGCATTAATATAATGAGGAAGCACCCCATTAGTGAAAAAGGCTTTAACAAGATTACAAACATCGTATTGGATCACATCCCAGTAATGATGGAAGAAACCATTGTTAAAGCCACCAGGACCTGGGGCACTATCAAGATTCATACTGAAGACGGTGTCTTTGATTTTATAATCCAGCGGTGTTTTGAGAAGGAAAATATTGTCCACGTTAGTGATCACAGAAGGAATGACCTTGGGGAGGAGGTATTTACTATTATCAGGGAAATTAAATATGGTTTCATAATAGGATACTCTATGTTGAGCTATGTCATCATCCTTGTCCAAAATCTTATCCCCATCCATTAGAAAGGTTAGAGGTATGCAGGCCTTCCTGGTTCTGTGGAGGGCATTATAGAATTTGGTATTGTGGTCTCTATCAGTTAACCATTTAAGTTTATAATCTTGTTTTCTTATATTTTATTTAAAGGTGAGAAAGGAGTTGAGATTGACGACAACATTTATTTCTTGCATGGGATCAGATTTTTAAAGTATTAAGGGATCTTTAATGTTTTCAGGGTTTTTTGATATTTCTGGGTTTTTATTGATTTTTTAGAGTTTTTGAGGTTTTTAGAGTTTTTTTATATTGTTTATGTTTAATGGGTTTCATAGATTTTAGTGTGTTTTGGGGGTTTTATAGTAATTAGAATTTTTAAATGTTTTTTTGGGGTTTTATAGTGTTTAGATTTTTATTACGAATTTTATATTTTTTTGGATTCTAGATAATTATTGGTTTTTAGGGGTTTTAAGTGTTTTTAGGGTTTTTAGGTTTTATTAGTTTATTTCAAGGGTTTAGGGGTTTCCTATGTTTTTTTGTTTTTTAGAACCTTTTTTGGATTTTTATGTTTTTAAGGTTTTTAGGAATTTTGGGGGGTTCTTGAATTTTTGGGGTTTTAGGGGTTTTTTTGTTTTTAGGGTTTTTATTGGCTTTTAGGGACTTTTATTTTTTTAGGATTTTTTTAGTATTTTTGGGGTTTTAGGTTATTTTATGGTTTTTAATGTTTTTAACATTTTTTAGGTTTTTAGGTGTTTTAAGTGTTTTTAGGTTTTTATGTTTTACTTATGGTTTTAGGGGTTTTTAGATTATTAATGATTTTTTGGGATTTTTGGTATTTTTATGATTTTATGGTTTTTATGGATTTTGAATGTTTTTTGGAATTTATATGTTTTTTAGTTTTTTATGGTTATTTTGCGGTTTTATGGTTTTTTTATTTTTAGTTTTTTCCTGGGTTTTTACAATTTTTAATATTTTTAGGGTTTCAAAATGTTTTTAGAGTACTTATTAGTTTTTTGTGTTTTGATGGGTTTTTATGGTTTTTAATGTTTTTAGAGATTTTTTGGTTTTTAGGGGGTATTGGGGAATTTTTAGATTTTTTTGGGGGGTTTTCATTTTTAGGGCTTTTAGTGCTTTGTAGATTTTTTAAAGGTTTTTAGTGTTTTTAGGTTTTTCTGGTTTTCTTAAGGTTTTTATATTTTTTATAGTATTTATATTTTTTGGAGTTTTTAGAGATTTTAAGGATATTAATGTGTTGTTAAGGTTTTTTGGAATAGGGGGGTAGGTTTTTTTAGTTTTACTTGGGTTTTTTAGGGTTTTTATAATTTTTATACTTTTATAGGTTTTAATTATTTTTAGGTTTTTAAGGATTTGTTAGGGTTTATCAGGTATTATGGGTTTTTATATATTTTTAGATTTTCATGGTTTTTATAGGAATTTATGTTTTTTATGGTCTTTAAAGATTTTTAGGGTTGTGGGTATGTTTTTAAATATTTTTATGGTTTTTATGGTTTTTAGGTTTTATATTGTTTTTTATGTGTTTTAGGGGTTTTAGGGTTTTTAAATGTTTTTAATGTTTTTTGGTGTTCAAACGTTTTTAAAGTTTTTAGTGTGTTTTGAAGGTTTTTAGGGGTTTAGGTTTTTATGGTTTTTATGGGCTTTATGGGTTTTAGTGGTTTTTCAGTTTTTAGGGTTTTTTATGATTTTAATCATTTTTTATATTTTAGGGGTTTTAAGTGTTTTTAGGTTTTTATGATGCCCTAATGGGTTTTCAGGAATTTTATGGTTTTTTATGTATTTTTTTGGGATTCATAGAATTTTTATTCTTATTTGGGGTTTTTATGGATTTTTTGGTTTTTTATGGATTTTTATGGTATTTATTCATATATTTTTTTCACTGTATTTTTATTTTTTAATGGTTTTTAATGTATTATAATGTTTTCAATATTTTTAGGGTTTTAAAGGGTATTTATAATTTTTTAGTGTATTATAGTAGGGCTTATACGGTTTTTATGGTTTTTATGGGCTTTTAGGGTGTTTATGATCTTTTAGTGTTTTTAGCGTTTTTTTGTTGTTAATGGGTTTGAAGAATGTTTTGGTTTTCAAAATATTCTATGATTTTTGAAAAAAAATTAGTGTTTTTTACACTTTTATATATTTTTATGGTTATTTTTTATTTTATTTTTGGTTTTTTTTTTGTTTTAGGGATTTTGACTGTTTTTAGGGTTCTGGGGCCTTAATTGTTTTAAAAGTTTTTTAGGTCTTTTAGGAGTTTTAAGTGTTTTATGTTTTTATGGTTTTCATTGGGGTTTTTATAGTTTTAGGTTTTTTTCGTTTTTTGGGTTCTTAGGTCTTCCTTAGGAATTTTATGAGTTTTTCAATTTTATGGATTTTGACAGTTTTTAAGGTTTTTAAGGTTTTTTGGGGTTTTTGGTGATTTCAAGTTTTTTGGGTTTTAGTTTTTTTTATTTTTTATATTTTTAAGGTTCTTAGATTTTTTTAATGTTTTTAATGATTAAAAGGGTTTTTAGAGTTTTTTGTTTTAGGGATTTTATGGTATTTTCGGTTTTTTAGGTTTTTTGGGGTTTTAATGGTTATTAGGGTTTTTAGAGTTTTTAGGGTTTTTTTATCATTTTTTAGTTTTTATGGATTTTAATTATTTTTAGGATATTATTGTTTTCTTTAGTTCATTCATTGTTTTAGGACATTTTATGTTTTAGGTATTTTTATATATTTTTTTGGATTTTAATGGGTTTAGGGTTTTGGGAATTTTGAGGGATTTTAGGGGGGTTTTAGCATTTTTAAGGTTTTTATGGTTTTTGGGGCATTTAGGGGGCTTTTGGGTTTTTTTAGGATTTGATAGGTTCTTATAAATTTTAATTTAATGGTTTCTTTAAAGCGTTTGTAATGTTTCTAGGGGATTTTATGGTATGTATGGTTTTTTAGAGTTTTTAAGATTTCTAAGGGTTTTATGTTTTTAATGTTTTTTTGGGTTTTTAGGGTCAATTTGTGTTTTTTTTAAAAAAATATTTTTAATTTTTTAAGTGTTTTTAAGGTTTGTATTTCTTTCTTGGTTTTCTTCATCTTTTATATTTTTTATGTTTTTTGGGATTTTAGGCATTTTTTGGAATTTAATGGGTTTTTATGGGTTTTAGTGATTTTAATGGGTTTTAGGGTTTTTTAGGTTTTTTAGTGTTTTTTTATTTTTAGGGGTTTCTAGCGTTTTTCGTGTTTTAGGGTTTCATTAAAATTTTCCCTGGTTTTAGGTTTTTTTGTTTTTGGGGATTTTTTTGGAGTTTCAAGGATTTTATAATTTTATGGTTTTTCGGGATTATTCTTTTGTGGTTTAAGTGTTTTATATTTTTAAGGGTTTTTGGATTTCTCAATCTTTTTTAGGGGTTTTTAACATTTTTATAGTTATTTTACCATTTTTGGCGACAAAAATTTTTTAGTGTTTTTTTGTCGATTCTATGTTTTTATGGGTTTTAGAGTTTTTAAGGGTTAAAAATGTTTCTATGGGTTTATGGTTTGAGGGTATTTTATAATTTTGGATGTTTTTAGGGGTTTAAATTGTTTTTAGGTTTTTATGGTTTTGATTGATTATAAGAGGGTTTTTAGGGTTCATCACATTTTATTGGATTCTGAGGGCATTTTTGGATTTTTATGATTTTTTAGGTTTTTTTATATATTCTAATGTTTTTAGGGATTTTATGTTTTTATGGGTTTTTGGGTTTTTTGAGGGTTTTTGAGTTTTTTATGGCTTTAATGTGTTTTTAATGTCTTGTGACAATTTTTTGTATTAAACTATTTTTAGGTTTTTTATTATTTATTTAGTGGTTTTAAGGTTTCTAAGGGTTTTATGGGTTTTGGTGTTTTTATGGTCATTTAGGGTTTCCTAATTTTTTAGTGTTTTGATGTTTTTAGAGGGTTTATGTGTTTTTAGGATTTTTAGGGGTTTAAGTGTTTTTAGGTTTTTAAGGTTCTCTTAGTGTTTTTAAATGTCTTTAGGGTTTTTTACATGTTTATTGTTTTTTAATATTGTGTAGGATTTTATGGGTTTATAGAATTTTTATACATTTTGATGATTCTTAGTGTTTTTATGGGTTTTAGGGACTTTTAGGGATTTTAATGTTTTTTAAGAGTTTTTAAGGGTTTTAATGATTTTAAGGGTTTATAGGTTTTTTTGTTTTTCTTTTGGTCTTTCTATATTTTTTGGGGTTTTTACATTTATACATATTTTGGGGGATTATTTAGGATTTTTTTGGGTTTTGGGGGTTTTTATGGATTTTGAGGGGTCTGGGGGTTTTTAGTGTTTTTTTTGGATTTTTTGGTTTTTAGTGTTTTCTATATTTTTTGATAATTTAAATGTTTTTACTGTTTTTTAAGGTTTTTTGGGGTCTAAAGTGTTTTTAGAGTTTTTAGTGGTTTTAAAGGTTTTTATAGAAAATTTTGAGTTTAAATTGTTTTATGGGTTTTAGGGTTTTTAGTGTTTTTAGTGGGATTTTTGAAATTTAGATTTTTTTTGGGTTTTTAGTGGTTTAATAATTTTTAAGTTTTTATTAGGGATTTTTAATTTTTTATGGTTTATTTATTTTTTTTTATGTATTTTTGGGTTTTTTATGATTTCTTTGGTTTTTATGGTTTTTAGGGATTTTTTGGTTTTTTATATTTTTTTATGATTTTTAGGGATTTACGGTTTCTTTGGGTTTATCAAGAATTTTTTGAGTTTTTAGGGGTTTTATGTTCTTTTATAGTTTTTAATGTTTTAATGGGTTTATTGGGTTTATAGTGTTTGTAGTGGTTAAGGGTTGTTTGGGTCTTTTATGGGTTTTAAGGATTTTATAGTTTTTAGAGTATTTTCGTGTTTTTATTTGTGATTTTTGGGTTTTTAGCATTTTTTACGTTTTTAAGGGTTATATGTTCTTCTGGGTTTTTAAAATTTTATAATAAGTTTTAGGGTTTTTATCAGTATTTTTGTTTTTACGTATTATTATATGTTTTTATGTTTTTTGGGAATTTTAGGGTTTTTATGGTTTTTAAGGGGTATTGGGGTTTTGAGAGTTTTTAATGGGGTTTTAAAGTCTTAGTGTGTTTTTAGTGGTTTTCGTGTTTTTTAGGGTTTCTTAAAGTTCATAGAGGTTTTATGGGTTTTAATGGTTTTTTGATATTTAGGGTTTTTTTTTAGTTTTTTTAGGTTTTTTAAGTGTTTTTAGATTTTTAATGTTTTTATAGGGGTTTCTAGGTTTTCAGAGCTTATTATGTATTTAAATATTTTTAAGGATTTCTATTGGTCTTTATAGTTTTTTGGTTTTAAGGAAATTTTATGGTTTTATGGTTTTTTTATTTTTTCAGTTTCTCATTGGTTTTTTAGAATTTAGGTGGTTTTTTGAGTTTTTAGGGTTTTAATGTTTTAAGTGGTTTTAATGGTTTTAGGGTTTTTTAATGTTTTCTAGGGTTTAATGTTTTTTTATTGTTTTTAGTTGTTTTAGTTTTCTATGAGCTTTTAAGGGTTTTTATGCTTTTAGGGGTTATATTTTTTAGGGGTTTTAAGATTTTTTTATGTTTTAGGTGTTCTGAAGTGTTTTTTGGTTTTTAAGGGTTTCTTAGTTTTTCTCATGGGTTTTTTTTACATTTTTAGGTATTTTTTGTTTTTTAGGATATTTATGGTTTTTAGGATTTTAGGGGTTTTTAAGGGTGTTAGGGTTTTTAGGGTTTTTGTGGATTTTTCGGGGTTTTAATGTTATTTTGAGTTTTTTAGGTTTTTATGGTTTTTGAGATTCTATTAACATTATTAGGGGTTTAAAAGGATTTTTGAGTTTTTTTGGATTTTATGTGTTTTATTGGTCTTTAGGGTTGTTAAGGTTTTTAGTGGTTTTTACGGTACTTTTTTTTGGTTTTTTATTGTTTTTACAGTTTTTAAGTTATTTAGGTGTTTTAAGTGTTTTATTATTTTAAGGTTTTCTATGTGTTTTTATGGGTTTTTATGTTTTCATGTTTTAGGGATATATTTTTATTTCATTTTTTTTATGGTTTTTAATGTTTTGGGATTTTTAGGGTTTTGGGGGTCTTTTGGGGGGGTAGGTTTTTCTTTAAGTTTTTAGGTTTTTATGGTTTTTTATAGTTTTTTATCTTTTTCAATGGTTTAAAGGTTTTTTAGATTTTTTATTATGTTTTGGGGTTTTTATGGGTTTTTATGGGTTTTTAATGATTTTTTGGGTTTTATGGATTTTATGGGTTCTTAAGGGTTTTTATATTTTTTTTGTTTTTATGTTTTTTAAGATTTTTTCGATTTTTATGGTTTTCTTCAGGGTTTTTAAATTTTTAGGGATTTATATATATTTTTATAGATTTTTTGTATTTTTTGTGATTTTATGGTTTTTTACTTTTTTAACAGTTTTAGGGGTTTTGTGGTATTTTTTTAAGTGTTTTTTGATTTTTAGCGTTTTTAGCGTTTTTAGTGGGTTTTAGGGTTTTAAAGTTTTTCGGGGGGTGGGGGTGGGGGGGGTTTAAGGGTTTTTGTGCCTTTATGGTTGTTACACTTTTTGGATTTTTTATAGTTTTTAGGGTTTTTAGTGTTTTGTGGGTTTTTAATGGATTAAGTTTTTTTTTGTTTTTAATATTTTCAAGTGGTTTTCATGGGTTTTTAGGGGTTTTAGGATTTTTAGGATTTTTATGGAATTTTAGGGATTATTTGGGTATTTTAGAGGTGTTTCAGGGTTTTTTATGTATTTTAGTGTTTTATGATTTTTTTTTGTTTTTAGGGATTTTTTATATTTTTTAGGGTTTTTAGGTTTTAACATGTTTTAATGTTTTAGTGTTATAAAGTGTTTTTAGCATTTTATAAGTTTTTAAGAGTTTTATGGGTTTTTTGTTATTTAACGGTTTAAGGTGTTTCTTAGGGTTTTAGGGTCTTTTAGTGTTTTTTTAGCATTTTTTAGGTTTTTAGGGGTTTTAAGTGTTTTTAGTTTTTTTATTTAATATGATTTTTCATGGTTTTTACAGTTTTTAAATTTTTAGTTATTTCAAGGGTGTTTTTTGAATTTTTATGTTTTTTGAGCTTTTAGGTTTTATAAAGGGGTGTAGGGTTTTTTTATATTTTGGTTTTTGTCATTTTTAAAAATTTTAAGGTTTTAATTTTTCTTTTTATGTTTTTTTACTCTTTTAGAGATCTTTATGGTTGTTTTATAATTTTTACTCTTTTTTAGAATTTTTAGTGGTTTATAGGGGGTTTTAGGTTTTTTATGATTTTTGCTGGCGTTCTATGGTTTATTTTGAGTGTTTTGGGGGTTTAAATGTTTTTTCGTATTTTTAACATTTTTAGGTGTTTAAAGGTTTTTTAGAGTTTCTAGTTGGATTTTGGGTTTTTATGGGTTTTTAGGGTATTGATATTTTATAGGGGTTTTAGAGTTTTTAGGGTTTTTTGGGTTTTGATCATTTTGAGCGTTTTTAGGTTTTGAATGGGTTTTAAGTGTTTTTTGTTTTTCAGGTTTTAGGGAATTTATAGATTTTATGCTTTTATGTTTTTAAGGAGTTTTATGGCCATTTAGAATTTTTATTGTTTTTAGGGTTTTAGTTGTTTTCAATGTATTTAGTGTATTTAGGGATTTTATTATTCTTTGGGAGTTTTGGATTTTTTTGAGTTTCTTATGGTTTTTTGGTTTTTTCTATGTTTACATTTTTGTGGTTTTAAATGGTTTTAGATTTTTTATTTGTTTTTTAGGGTTTTATGGATTTTTAACGATTTTTAGAATTTTTAAGGTGTTTTATGGTGTTTATGATCTTTTCAGGTATTTTAAGATTTTTAGTGATTTTAGGTTTTTAAGGGATTTAAGTGTCTTATGGTTTTTTAGGTTTTCTTTAGATTTTTTATGGTTTTAAGATTTTTTTTTCATTTTTAGGGGTTTGGGGTTTCTAAGATTTTATGGGGTTTTAGGTGTTTTTAGTTACTTTGAGGGTTTTTTTATAATTTTTAGGTTTTTTGGGGTTTTTATGGTTTTCTTGGGTTTTAAGGGGTTTTCTATGTTTTTTGGGGTTTGGGGTTTCTTAGAAAAAATTTATCAATTTTTGGGGTTAAAATGGTTTTTAGAGTATTAGTGGGTTTTGGGGTTTTCAAGGGCTTTTAGAGTTTCAATGATTTTATGGGATTTCATAGTTTTTAAGGATTACGTGGCCTTCTAGGTTTTTAGGGGATTTAACAGTTTTTAGGTTTTTATGGTTTTACTATTTTTTTTGTGTTTTTAAGGTTTTTTTTCTATTTTTAGGGATTTTTATGGTTTTTAGGGTTTTTAGGATTTTGGAGTATTTCTAGGGGTTTTAGGATTTCGAGCATATTTTAAGGTTTTTAGGGGTTTTATTTTTTTTAGTTTTTTAATATTTACTTAAGGTTATTCTGGGTTTTTAGGGTTTTTTAAATTTTTAGGGATTTTAGGGATTTTTTAGAATTTTCATGGTTTTTAATGGCTTTTGGGGATTTTGAGGGTTTTATGATTTTTCATGTTTTTTAGTTTTTTAGGGTTTAAATATTTTTACAATATTTTTGAGTTTTTTGGATTTTTTGGATTTTTTAGGGTTCTTAAGGTTTTTAGTATATTTTTAATATTTTTTAGTGTTTAAAGGTTTTTATTGTTTTTATCAATATTTAGTGTTAATATGGGTTGTTAGTATTTTTTATGGTTTTTGCAAGGTTCTAGATTTTGAGGGGTTTTATTTTTTTAACATTTTTTAGGTTTTTCTTGATTTTAGTGTTTTTATGTGTTGAAGGTTTTCTTATGGTTATTCTGGTTTTTAGGGTTTTTTATTTTTTTACAAACATTTAGGGATTTTTGGATTATTATTTTTTTTATGGTTTTTATTGATTTTGAGGGGTTTTAGGGTTTTTAAGATTTTTATGTTTTGTGGGTTTTAACTATTTTTAGATTTCCATGGTTTTATTATGGTTTTAGGGTGGTTAGGGTATTTAACATTGTTACGGTATATAGGGTTTTTGGGGGTTTCATTGATTTGAAGGTATTTTAGTGTTTTTTATGGTTTTAGGTTTTCTATGGTCTTTTTTGGTTTTTATTTGTTTTTAATGTTTTTACAGTTGTAATGTTTTAGTTTATTTTATGTTCTTAAGGGTTTAAAGTTTTTTTATAGTTTTTAGTGGGTTTTAGGGTTTTTAATGTTTTAGTGGTTTTTTGGGTATTAGGGGTTTTAGGGTTTTTACGGTTTTTAGGGTTATACTGCTTTTTAGGTTTTTAGGGGTTCTAATTATTTTTAGGTTTTTATGATTTTATTAGTTTTATTCAATAATATTATGGTTTTTTATGTTTTTATAGATATTTTGGGATTATTTTGGATTTTTATAGCTTTATACGGGTTTTATGGATTTTTAAGGATTTTATAATTTTTATGGTTTTTTGATTTTTTTTTGGGTTTTAGGATTTTTTGAGTTTTTTAGGGGTTTAATGTTTTTTTGTGTTTTTTTAATATTTTTAGTGGTTTAATGGGTTTTTAGTGTTTTTAGTGGTTTTAGGGGTTTTATAGTTTTTTAATGTTTGAAGAGGTTTTGTGGTTTTTAGGGTATTTAGCATTCTTTAGTGATTTTTTCATTTTTTAAATTTTTTTATGGGGTTTAAGTTTTTTTAGGTTTTATGTTTTTCTAAGGGGTTTTAAAAGTTTTTAGGTGATTTTATATTTTTATGGATAGTTAGGATTTTTTGTTTTTATTGTTTTTAGATATTTTTTGGGTTTGCATACTTTTTTAGGGTTAATATGGTGTTTGTTGGATTATTGGGTTTTCATGGTTTATCTGTGTTTTTAGGGGTTTTAAGTTTTATAGAGATCATTATAAAATTTAGTGGTACAATTTTTTTTAGTTTTTTTTTGTTTTTATGTATTTATGGGGTTTTGGCATTTTTTTAACGTTTTAGTGGTTTTAATAGTTTTTATAGTGTTAGGGATTTTTTCGGTTTTTGAATTTTTTATGTTTCTAGTGGTTTTATGTTTTTTTTAATAGTTGTCTTAATATTAAGGGTTTTAAGTTTTTATGGATTTTAGGTATTAAAAAAATCAGGTTTTTCTAATTTTTTTAGGAATTTTGAGGGGTTTTAGGGTTTTAGGATTTTTATGGTCTTTTGGGGTTTCTGGGTTTTTTTGATTTTGTATGGATTTAATGGTTTTTAGAGTTATTTATATTTTTAGGGGTTTAAATTGGTCTTAGAGTTTCTAGTGGGTTTTAGGGTTATTATGAGTTTTAGGGGATTTATGGTTTCTAGAAGGTTTTTAGGATTTTTAGGGTTTTTGTGTTTATAAAGTTTTATGGGTTTTACATGCTTTTCAGTTTTTAATTGTTTTATTATTTTTAGGGATTTTTTCTGTTTTTATGTTTTTGGGATTTTTAGTGATTTTTTTGAATTTTAATCGGTGTTTTGGGATTTGAGAGTTCTTAGGGTTTTTGAGAATTTTTAGTATTTTTTGGTTTTTTGGGGTTTTAGGGGTTTTTTTAGTAGTGTGGGGGTCTAAATGTGTTTAGAGTATTTTAAGGGTTTTAAGGTGTTTAAAGGGTTTTTTAGAGTATTTTGTTGTTTTTATGTGTTTTAAGGATTTAAAGGAATTTAGAGGAATTATGGTTTTTGTGGTTTTACAGTTTTTAGGGTCTTTTAGGGTTTTTAGGGTTTTTAGCATTTTAGGTTTTTTTCATTTTTATGTGATTTATTTTTTTATTATTTTCATATATTTTTGCACTATTTTTTGTGGTTTTATGTTTTTAGGGATTTTTTTTGTCTTTTTGGATTTTTATGTATTTTTATTGTTTTTAGGGATTTGAAGAGTGTTTAGTGTTCGGGGTTCTTGGGGTTCTTATGGTTTTTTAGGGTTTTAGGGTGTTTTTGAGTTTTTAAGGTCTTTATGTTTTCATAAAAAAAAATTTACGTTTTTAGGGGTAAAACGAGTTTCTATAGTTGTAATGGTATGTAAGGGTTTTTATTATTTTTTAGGTTTTTTAGGTTTTTTTGTTTTTTTATGGTTTTTTTGTTTTTAGGTCCTGATAGAGTATTTATCATTTTTTAGGTTATTTATGGATTTTAGTGTATTTAGGTTTGTAAGGTTTTTTAAGGGTTTTTCTACGTTCTTAGGTTTTTTATATTTTTAAGGATTTTTAGGACTCTTTTAGATTTTTTATATTTTGGGAATATTAGGGATTTCATGGTTTAGAGTTTTTAGGGTTTTAGTTATTTTTTAATTTCATTAGGGGTTTTATGTGTTTTAATATTTTTATTGATTTCATAGTGGTTTTCAGGGATTTTATAAATTTTAAAATTTTTACTGATTTTTAGTGGTGCTTTTGGATTTTTATGGTTTTTTATTGTCATAGGTATTTTGAGGGTTTCTATGATTTTTATGGTCTTTTATGTTTTTTGAGTTTTATATGGATTTTATGGTTTTTAGGTTTTTTACATTATTTTTAATATTTTATTTGGGTTTTTCATTATTTTTATCATTTTTAACTTTTTTAGTTATTATAGAGATTTAATAGGATTTTTATGGGTTTTAGGGATTTTGATGGGTTTTCGGGTTTTTAATGTGTATTAGGTGTTTTTAGGATTTTTACTAATTTTTAGGTTTTTTAGGGGGTTTAAATATTTTTATGTTTTTATTGATTTACTATGAGATTTCATGGATTTGAGGTTTTTAAAATTTTTATAGGTTTTTCTGGCATTTTGGATTTTTTTGGGTTTCTTAGGGTTTGTAGAGATTGTGATTGTTTTCTATTTTTTTTTTTGGGTTTTCTGGGTTTTTATATTTTTTCAGTGGTTTTATTGGGTTTTTAGGGGTTTTAATGTTTTTAATTTTTTAGGGGTGTATGGTTTTTAGAGTGTTTACATGTTTTTAGGGGCTTTAATGGTTTTTTGTGTTTCTTTGATTTTTAGGGGTTTTAAGTATTTTAATGTTATTAAGTTTTTCTTAGGTTTTTTCATGGGTTTTTTTGGGATTTTTATGTTTTTTTAATATTTTTAGGTTTTTTAGGTATTTTTAGAGTTTAAGGGGGTTTTTTATTTTAAGGGTATTTATGTTTTTTTGGGTTTTTGTATTTTTATAGTTTTTAGTGCTTTTTTAGGATTTTATGCTTTTTTAAGGGTTTCTAAGGCTTTTTGTCATTTTTCGGGTTTTAGGGTCTTTTTTGTATTTATGGTTTTTATCTATTTTCATTTTTTATGTTTCTTTGGTTTTGTTTCTGTTTTTCATTGTTTTTAGGGTTTTTAGGTTTTTATTGATTTTTATGTATTTTTTAGGATTTTTTGGATTATAGATATTTTGGGATTTTAGTGGTGTTTATGGATTTGGGGTTTTTTGATTTTTTAGGGACTTAAGTGGTTTCAAGTATTTCCAGTTTTTAAGGTGTTCTTATGGTTTTCATAGTTTTTAGGTTTTTAATAATTTAGGGATTTTTATGGATTTTTTTTTGGATATTTAGGAATTTTGGTAGTTTTTATAATTTTTTGGGTTTTTAGGGTGTTTATGGTTTTTTGGGGTTTCTAGGTTTTGTTATTTTTTGGGGTTTTATGTTGTTTTAGTGATAATAATATTTTTTTGGGGGTTTAATGGGTTTTATAGTTTTAGTGGTTTTACAGTGGGTTTTATGGGTTTCTAGGGGGTTTTAAATTTTTAGGTGTTTTGTGGTTTTAGGGTTTTTTAGTATTTTAGAGAATTTTTTTTTTCAAAAAATTTCATGTTTTTCTTGTTATCAAGGTTTTCTTAGTGTTTTTTAGTGTTTTTAGGTTTTTCATCATTTTAGGTATTTTTAATAATCTTATTGGATTTTTATGTTTTTTTTGGAATTTTGGGGGTTCTTAATGGTTTTTTAATGTTTTTATGGTTTTTTTGGTATTTTTATTTTTTATTATTTCTATGGATTCTTAGATATTATTACCATTTTTATGTTTTTAAATGGTTTTGAGTTGTAGTTTTTTAGGGTTTTATGGGTTTTCGGGATTTTATCAGCTTTTTAGTGTTTTTAACATTTTTTAGGTTTTTAGGGGTATTAATATTTTTTAGGATTAAAAGATTTTCTTAGGGGTTTTTTGAGTTTTTATGGTTTTTATTTTTTAGGTGTTTTAGTAATTTTTTAGTATTATACTATTTTTCAGGTTTTTGTGGGTTTTGACAGTTTTTAGGGATTTTTAATGTTTTTAAAGTTTTTTATGGTAAAAAAAATGGATCGAGGGCCATGATTTTTTTTAATAATACCATTTTTAACTAGGTTGAGAGGAAAGATTACATGACCCGTAGGCCCAATGGAAAAAGGACCAGTGCATAACCCGATGGACCATATGCATAATTCCCAATACATCACCCGAAGACCCAACCAAACTACATTAGAACCACCCCTCCCCAGGATCCTAAATTATTGAAGGTGCCTATCTCTACACCTAGCATTGTTGATCATCTAGGATCTCCATATTCATAGAAGTATGGTTCTTAGTACTGAGCAAAATTTCCATACCCTCTCATTCTTCTAATCTGGTCAACTATTCCTTAGTGGTTACTACTTTTCACTGAATCATCTTCTTTTACCTTCTCTATGCACTCTTCATGGGTTTCCCCATGGTCTTTGTGGCCCCAAATCCCATTGCCTGAACACCTTATGTGCCTATTACTTTTTCATTTTCTGGTTTTTTATGTGTTATTAGTGTTTTTAGTTTTTTTCATAGGGTTTTCTAGTTTTTGTTCTGTTTTTTACGTTTTTAAGATTTTTTAGGGATTTTATATGGTTTTTATAATTTTTTAGCGTGTTATGTATTTTAATGGTTTTTTTAACAGTTTTAAGGTTTTTTATATTGGGATTTTAGGGTTCTATTATGTGTTTTGGGGGTATTATGGGTTTTTACAGTTTTTTAATGTTTTTAGGGGTTTGAAGGGTTTTTATAGTCTTTTGTGGTTTTATTATTATTGGGTTTTAATGGATTTTTTACAGTTTTTAGTTATATATGTAGTTTTTAGGTTATTTAGGGTTTTTAGTGTTTTTAGGTTTGTAGGGGTTTTATGTGTTTTTAGGTTTTTAGGGTTTCTCATGATTTTTAATGGATTATAGGGTTTTTTTGCGACTATTAGGGCTTTTCAGGATTTTTAGGGATTTTAGGGTTTTTAGTGATTTTCATGGTGTTTATGGTGTATTAGGATTTTATAGGTTTTTTTGTGTTTATTGTGTTTATTTTATTTTATCATTTTAATGTTTTTTAGAGTTTTATTGTGTTTTTATTGTTTTAAAGGATTTTTATAGTTTTTAGGGGTTTCTTAGGGATTATAGGGATTTTATGGTTTTCAGGGGTTTTATGGGTTTTTGGTGTTTTTAGGGGATTTAACTTTCTTATGTTTTTAGGGGTTTTGTGTGTATTTATGTTTCTCAGGTTTTCTAAAGGGTTTTTAGGATTATTTATGGTTTCTAAATTTTTTATGTATTTTTATCTATTTTTGAGATTTGTGTGGTCTTTGGGTTTTAAATATTTTGATGTGTTTTAGGTTATTTATGGTTTTTTTTCGGTTTTAAGGTTTTTTTTTGTTTTTAGGATTTTTTAGGTATATTATGTTTTTCAATGTTTTATTGGTTTAAAGGGGTTTTGGAGTATTTGGTCGTCTTTATGATTTTTATGGGTTTTGATGGTTTTTTTATCATTCATAGGGTGTTTATAGTTTTAGGGGTTTTATAATTTTTTACTATTTTTAAGGTTTAAATTTTTTTTGGTTTGTAAGGTTTTATTCGAGTATTTTAGGGGTTTTGGGGTGTTTTAAATTTTATGTATTTTTTTTATTTTTTTTGTTATTCTGTTTTATTTGGATTTTAAGGGATTTTAGGGGTTTTTATGGGATATATAATTTTTTGTGGTTTTGAGGATTTTAATATTTTTTTTGGTTTTTAAGGTTTTCTTAGGAGTTTTAGGGTTTTTATGGGTTTTAATGATTTTTAATATTTTATTGTTTTTAAGGGTTTTAGGGATATTGAGAATTTTTAGAGATTTCTAAGGTTTTAGAGTTTGTATAATTCTTTGAGTTTTTAAGCTTTTGTTGAGTTTTCCAGAGATTTTTTTGAGTTTTTAGGGTTTTTAGGATTTTTTAGGGTTTTATAATTTATTTATTTTTTTAAGTTTATGTTTTTTTTAGGTTTTTAACATTTTCATTGTGTTTTCTAGAGTTTTAGGGTATTTATATTTTTGGGGATTTTTCAGTATTTTTTATAATTTGTAAGGCTTTTAAGTTTTTATGAATTTTATGTGATTTTATGAGTTTTTAAAATTTTATTGTATTTTATGGGTTTTTAGAATTTTTTTTGAAGGTTTTTAGTTTTGTTTTTTGTTTTTTAGAGTTTTTCACATTTTTAGTGGATTATATATTTTTTAGATTTTTTATTTGGTGTTAGTGTCTTTGGGTTTCTAATGGCCTTTAGGGTTTTTATGGTTTTTTGGGTGTTTTGGTTTTTTCAGTTTATTAGGGTTTTATGCATTTTTTAGCTTTTTTATAGGTTTTACGTCTTTCTATTTTTTATCCTTTTCTTTGGGATTTTATGGTTTTATTATTTTATGGATTTTTTTTTTAGTATTTTGAGGTTTTTTTGTGTTTTTCAGTTTTTATGGTATGTGGGGGTGAGGGTTTTTTTTGAGTTCTCTCAGTTTTTATAGTTTTTTATTATTTATAGGGGTTTAAAAGAGTTTTAGAGTTTTTTGGGTTTCTGAGGGTTTTTATGGGTTTGGGGTGTTTTTTTAGGTTTTTAGTTGTTTTTTGGTTTTTTGGTTTTTTGGGATTTCAGGTTTTTATGATTTTTTACGTTTTTTGGGTTTCTTAGGGATATTTAAAGATTTTTTATGGTTTTTTTAATTTTTAAGGTTTTTAAGGTTTTATGTTTTTTGTGGGTTTATGGTTTTTTGGGTTTCATTAGTTTTTAGGGATTTTCAATATTTTTAGAGTTCTTTAATATTTTTTGGGTTTAAAGGGTTTTTTATATATTAGTGGTTTTTATAGGTTTTTTTTTTGTTTTTAATATTTTTAGGGTTTGTGTGTTTTTATGGGTCTTTATGGGTTTCATGGACCTTTATTTTTTTATAGTTTTTCTAGTTTTTAGGGATGTTATGTTTTTTTGAGGATCTTATGGTTTTCGTATGGTGTTTTTGGATTTTTTGGGATTTTATGTTATTAGGTATTTTACATCCCTTCTTAGTTTTTTTTTGTTTATTATGGTTTTTATATATTTTTATGGTTTTTAGAGATTTTAAGGGTTTTATTTTTTTATATTTTTTTGTCTTTTATGTGTTTTTTGTTTTTTATATTTTTTGTTTGGGTTTTTAGGGTTTTATGTTTTTTAATCATTAATGGATTTTTAGGGTTTTTAGGATTTTTATGGTTTTCTCGTGTTTTTTTGGATTTTGAAGGGTTTTAAATGGGTTTATTTGTTTTTAGGGTTTTATTGGGTTTGGGGGGGGGGGAGGGTTAGCGTTTCTTTGGAGTATTATTAGTGTTTAATGGGTTTTCAGATTCTTTTTAACCATTTTTAGGGGATTAAAGGATTTTTAGATTTTGTATTGGTTTTTAGTTTTTTTATGGTTTTATGGTTTTTTAGGGATTTATAGTTTTTAGATTTTTAGGGTTTTTACTGTTTTATTCATTTTATGTTTTTAGAATTTTTATGTTTCTAAGATCTTTGTGTGATTTCTTTTTAGGTTTTTCGGGATTTTCAAGATATTTGGTTTTTATATATTTTTATATACTTTTAAGGTCTATTTATATTTTTTATAGATTTTTAGATTTTTTATGGATTTTGAGGGGTTTTAGGTTTTTTATGGTTTTTTTGGGTTTATACGGTTTTTCTTGAGCTTTAAGGGTTTAAATTGTTATTTACCCTTTTAACATTTTTAGGGGTTTAAAGGGGGTATAGAGTTATTTGTGAATTTTTATGGTTTTTCTTGGGTTTTTAGTGTTTTTTATTATTTTATGGGTTTTTATTATTTTTATGGTTTTTAGTTTTTTTAGGTTTTTCATGGATGTTATCATTTCTTAAATTTTAGGGGTTTTACGTGTTTTTTTAGAACTTCTTACGGTGATTCAAGGTTTTAAAATTTCTATTGATTTTTTAAAGATTTTTAGTGATACTTTATTATTTTTATATGTTTTTAGGGGTTCTTATGTGCTATAAGGGTTTTCAGGGTTTTTAAGTTTTTTAGGGTCTTTAGGTGTTTCTTTGGTTTATATTGTTTTTTTTTGTTTTTTAGTGTTATAAGTTTTTGTAAATTTTATTAAAACAATTTGGTGTCTAAATGGAATTTAGAGTCTATTGTGGATATTTAGGATTTTATGGATTATATTTTTTATGGTCATTAAGGGATTTTATGTTTTTTGGTGTTTTAGGGATTTTTGGTCTTTTAGAATTTTTAGCATTTTAGGTATTTTATAGGATTTATGTTCATTTTTTTTGTTATGGGTTTCTTCAATTTTTAAGGGTATTTAGTGTTATAAACATTTATAATAATTTTTTGAGATATTATAAGGATTTTATGGGTTTTAGTGTTCTAGCGATTTTGAGTGGTTTTTAGGTTTTTGGTTTTTTAGGGGTTTAATTATTTTGGGTTTTAAGGTTTTCATAGGAGTATTCGTGGTTTTTAAAGATTTTATATTTTTAGGATTTTTTATGATTTCCATGTATTTTTAGGATTTTATGGAATTTTGGGGGGTTTGGGTGTTTTGGGTTTTAGGGTTCTTAAGGTTTTTGGGTGTATTATAGATATTACGATTTTTTGGGTTTTAGGGTTTTTTTAGTTTTTATGTGTTTTACAGTTATCTAAAGTTTGTTAATGTTTTTAAGGGTTTTATGGGGGTTTTTAGAATTTTAGAGGTTTTATGGTTTATATTTGTTTATAGTTTTTCTTATGAATTTAGGGGTTTTATTGGTTTTAGGGTATTTTATATTTTTTAGGGTTTTAGGGTTTTAAAGTTTTTTTATGTTTTAATGGTTTTATAAGGGTTTTCAGTGTTTTTTGGGATTTTATATTTTAGGAATTTTAATGTATTTTTATGATTTTTATGCTTTTTAGCAATTTTATGAATTTTGGGAGTTTTTAATTTTTTAGGGTTTTAGGGTTAATTGTTTATTAGATGTTTTAATTGTTTTTTGGGTATCAATGGTTTTCTTTAGGTTTTAAAATTTTTGGTTTTTATATTTTTAGTGATTTTTGGTATGGTTTATTATTTTTATGGTATTCATTGTTTTTATGGATTTTGATGGGTTTTTACGGTTTTTTAGGGTTTTTACGGTGTTTTTGGTTTTTTGGGTTTTTTTGGGTTTTTTTGATTTTGTAGGTTTTTTTGAGTTTTTTTGAAATTTTAGGGTTTAAAGTGTATTTAGAGTTTTTAGTGGGTTTTTAGTGTTTTATGGGTTTTAGGTTCTTTAGGATTTTTATATGTTTTTGGGTTTCTAACACTTTTTTATTTTTTAGTATTTTTAAATGTTTTTATGTTTTTATGGTTTTCTTAGGAAATTTCATGGACTTTGGGGTTTTTACGCTTTTAGGTATTTTTTAGGATTTTTACGGTTTTTAGCTATTTTTATGCTTTAAAGGACATTTAGAGTTTTTATAGTTTGGTGGTTTTTTTTTGTTTAGGGTTTTTTTGATTTTTAGGGGTGTACGGTTTTTTACAGTTTTTAACATTTTTAGGTATTTAATGGTTTTAAGAGTTTTTAGATCTTTTTAGTGTTTTTATGGGTTTTAAGAGTTTTCACTGTTTTTATGGTTTCTAGGGTTTTAAGGTTTTTTATCATATTTTAGGTTTTTTAGCAATTTTTGTTTGGTTTTAAAGGTTTTCTTAAGGGTTCTCAAGGTTTTAATGTTATATGGATTTTTAGGGATCTTTTAGTATTTTTTTAGTTGTTTATGTTTTTTAGCAATTTTGAGGGGTTTTAAAAATAATTTAAGGTTTTAGGGTTTTTATATTTTTTAGGATTTATTTGGGTTTAATTGTATTTTTTAAGTTTTTAAAGTTTTTTTAGATTTGTTTAAAATTTTTATCAGTATAAATGGTTTTGTAGTTTTGGTGTTTTTAAGCATTTATGGATTTTTAGGGTTTATTAACGGTTTAGGGGTTTTATAGTTTTTAGGATTTTTATTGTTTTTATGTCTTCAAGGGTTTTTAGTGTTTTAGGTTTTTTTAGGTTTTTAATATTTTAATGGTTTTTTATGATTTTATTTGAGTTTTTTTAGGGGTTTTAGGGTTTTTAATATCTATATGCAATTTTAGGTCTTCTTTAGGATTTAATTTTCATTTTGCTTATTTTTAGGGATTTTGATGGGTTTTAATGTTTTTAGGATTTTATAAAATTTATGTTTATTGTGAGTCTTATGGTTTTTGATTTTTTTAGGATTTTCATGTTTTATGTTATTTTATGGTTTCAAGGGTTTACAGTTATTTAGGGTTTTTAATGATTTTAGAATTTTTTAGGGTTTTTATGGGTTTTAACTCTTTTTGGGTTTTTTTGGTTTTTTTGGGGTATTCTAGGTTTTAATAATTTTTTATGTTTTTAAGGATTTTTAGATATTTCTAAAGATTTATATCGGTTTTTAGGTTCTTTGGGATTTTGAGAAAATTTAGGGATTTTTTATTTATTATTTTTTTAGAGTTTTAAATGTTGTGGGGGTTTGGAGGGGTTTTATAGTTTTTATTGTGGGTTTTGGGATTTTATATTCTTTCTGCGTTTTTAAGGGGTTTTAAGGTTTTTTGGGGTTTTAATGGGTTTTATGGGTTTTAAGTGTATTTTGGTTTTCAATGTTTTCTTTAAGTTTTTTAGGGTTTCATGTTTTTATGGATTTTTGGGAATTTTTTGGATTGTAATTTTTTTTATGTTTTTTGGATTTTCAGGGTTTTCAGGTTTTTCATGGTTTTTAGGGTTCTAATGTGTTTTTCGATAGATAGAGTTTTTTGAGGTTTTTTTGGGTATTCAATGTTTTTTATAGATTTATAACATTTTATGGGTTTAAATGGGTCGTAGAGTTTTTAGTTTTTGTTATGGTTTTTATGGGTTTTTATGTTTTTATGGTTTCTTGGGTATTTTATATTTTTATGGGGTTTTAGGTACTTTTAGTATTTTTATCATTTCTGAGGTTGTTTTAGGGTTTTAGTTATTTATTTTTTAAGGTTTTAGTGTTTTATATGGGTTTTTGTTTTTAGGTTTATAGTAATTTTTATGATTTTTTAGGATTTTTCTTGTTTTTAAAGATATCTATGGTTTTTTGGGTTTCAGAGATTTATATGATTTTATAGATTTTTAGGGATTTTTTTACATATTTTGTCACCATTTAGGATTTTTATTGATTTTCAGTGTTTTTAGGGGTTTTATGATTTTTAGGGATTTTAGGGCATCTGTTGAGTTTTTAGGGTTTTTAACATCTTTTAGTGATTTTTATAGTTTATGTTTTTAGGTGTTTCTTAGGGTTTTTAGGGGTTTTGGGTTTTCATGGTTTTATGGATTTTTATGGATTTTGTAGGTTTTTATTGGTTTTTATGGGTTTTTTAGGTTTTTAGGGATTTTTAAGGGTTAAAGGGTATTAGGGGTTTTAGGGAATTTTACGGTGTTTAGGGTTTTTTAGGTTTTTATAGGATTTAAGTGTTTTGGGATTTTTAAATTTTTATTAGGTTTTTTAGGATTTTTAATTGTTTTTAATTGTTATACATATAAGTTAGTTATTTTAAGATTTTTAGGGATTTGGGGGGGGGTTTATGGTTATTATGGGTTATTTTGGTTCTAAGGTGTTTTGGAGATTTTAATGGTATTAAAGAGGTTTTAGGGTTCATTAAATTTTTAATGGGTTTAATGGGTTTAGTGATTTTTTATTGGTTTTATGAATTTTATGGGTTCTTCATGTTTTCATGTTTTTAGGGGATTTATGGTTTTTAGGGTTATAGAGTTATAGGGTTTTATGGTTTTTCAGACTTCTTTTTATTTTTAGGTTCTTAAGGGTTTCAAGAGTTTTTATATTTTTATGTTTTTCTTAGGGTCTTTAAGGGTTTTTAGGGTTTTTTACTTATTATAAATTTTTAGGGTTTTTTTGGATTTTTATGTTCTTAGGGTTTTTAAGAATTATGAGGGGTTCTGGGATTTTTAGGGTTGTGGGGTTTATGTGTTTTTCGGAATATTTTTGTGTTTTAACGGGTTTTAAGTTATTTTATAGTTTTTTATAATTTTTAGGGGTTTAAAGGGTTTTCAATGTTTTAGTGATTTATAGGATTTTTATGGTTTTTAGGTTTTCTATGGTTTTTAGGGGTTTATGGTTTTAAGGGTTTCAGGGTTTTTAGTGTCTTTAGGGTTTTTAGTGTCTTTAGGGTTTTTATCATTTTTATGTTTTTATATATTTAATTTGTTTATATGTTTTCAATGTTTTCTTATGATTTTTCAAGGTTTTTGTGTTTTTTTCGTTTTCAGGGATTTTTTAGGATTTTTAGGGTTTTTTTAGTTTTTCGGGATTTTGAGAGTTTTTAGGGGTTTTAGCAGTTTTTAGATATCTAGTAGTACTAATTTTTTTTATGTTTTTGAGGTTTTTTTAGGGTTTAATAGGGGTTTTTATTTTTTTAATTAATTTTATTTTTTTTATTGTTTTTAGATATTTTGATGTTGTTTAGGGTTTTTAAGGTTTTTAAGGTTTTTTGTGGTTTTATTGTCTATTTGGATTTTTTTTGTTTTTATATTTTTTGGGTTTTTTGGTTTTTTGGGATTAAAGGGATTTTGGTTTTTTGGGGTTTTAGAGTTTTTTTATGTTTTTATGAGTTTTATGGTTTTTTGCGTTTTAGGGTTTTGAGGGTTTTGGTGTTTTATGTTTTTAGGGGTTTTAAGTGTTTTTAAGTTTTAATGGTTTTCATAGGGGTTTTCATGGTTTTTACATTTATAACTTGTTAATTTTGTTTAGGGATTTAAAAATATTTTTATATTATTTAGTTTTTTTTCATATTCTTAGGATTTTTATGGTCTTTAGGGTTTTTATGAGTTTTTTATGGTTTTAGGGGGTTTTGAGTTTTTATGATTTCTAAGGGTTTTTACAATTTTTATCATTTTAGGGGTTAAAATTTAATTTGGATTTTTTAGTTGTTTTAAGGTGTTTTATGGAGTTTCCTAGTCTTTAGGGGGTTTGGGAGTTTTTAGATTTTTTTATAGGTTTTTAGGTTATTTAGTACTTTAATGTTATCTTAGGTTTTTTCAGGTTTTTAGGTTTTTTAATTTTTTTGGTATTTTAGGACTTATATATGTTTTTATGGTTTTTATGGTTTGTAGTGATACTGAGTGTTTAGGGTTTTTTAGGGTTCATTAGGGTTTTAGGGTTTTTTTTGATTTTTAGTTTTTTAGTTTTTTGGGGGTTTTAAGGTATTTATATTTTTTTATGATTTTTGGGGCTTAAAGGTTTTTTAGAGTTTTTAGTTAGTTTTTATTGATTTTCAGGTGTTTATAGTTTCTTAGGGTTTTTCATTTCTAGTGTTTTTAAGTTTTTTTTGGTTTTTTTCATTTTTGGGATTTATGGGTTTTAAGTGTTTTTGTTTTTTAATGTTTTCTTATGGTTTTCTTGTTTTAAGGTATTTTATGTTTTTAAAGATTTTTAGGGAGTTTCAAGGCTTTTTATGCATTTTTAGGTTGTTAAGGATTATAAGGGATTTTTAGTTCTTCATTATATTTATGGTTTTTATGTTTTTTTGGGTTTTAGGCTTTTTTATGTTTTTTATGTGTTTTACGGTTTTTTAAAAAAAATTATCATTTTATGGGTTTGATTTTTTTTGATTTTTTAGTTTTTTACGTGGTTTATGGGTATTTAAGTGTTTTTAAGGGTTTCTATAGTGTTTTGGGGTTTTAGGGTTAATTATTGTTTTAAAGTGTCTTAGTTTATTTTAGTATTTTTTGGGGTTTAAAATGTTTTCTTAGTTTCTCGTGTTTTTTTGTGATTTTTCAAGGATTTTAGGGTTGTTAGGGATTTTTTTAATTTTTTATATTTTTTATGCTTTTTATGGTTTTTACATATGTTAGGGTTTTAGGAATTTTTATATTTTTATGGGGTTTTGTGTTCTTAGGTGTTTTTGAGTTTTTTATGGGTTTAAAGTTTTTTTTGATTTTTTAATGTTTTTAAGGGATTATAGGGATTTTAGATTTTTTAATGGGGTTATGGTTTTTATATCTTTTAGGGGTTTTATGCTTTTTAGATGTTTAATGGTTTTTATGGTCATTAGGGTTTTTAGGTATTTTATCATTTTTAGGTGTTTTATGGGTTTTATGTATTTTTATCTTCTTAAGGTTTTCTTAGGGATTTCTAGGTTTCTAGGGTTTTTAACACTTTTAGAAATTATTAGGGATTATTTACGATTTTTATCGGTTTTAGTGTTTTCACTGATTTTGAGGGTTTTTTGAGTTTTTAAGTATTTTTTGGGCCTTTTTTGTTTTTAGGGTTTTTTGAGTTTTTTGGGTTTTTAGTGTTTTAAATTGTTTTAAGGGTTTAAATTATTTTTATATATTTTATTAATTTTTAGGGTTTTTATTGTTTTTATGGTTTTTAAGGGGTTTTTATGTTTTTGGATGTTTTATGGTTTTTAGGGCTTTTAGGGGTTCTAAGGTCCTTTAGGGTTTTTAGAATTTTTTAGTTTTGTAGGGGTTTCATTTTTTCTAAGTTTTTTAATGTTTTCTTGGTGTTTTTTAGCGTTTTTATGTTATTTATATTCCTATGTATTTTTAGGGTCTTTTAGGATCTTTTTGGGCTTTTAGTGTTTTTTTGGGATTTTGAGGATGTTTAGGGTTTTTATAGTTATTTATGGATTTAAGAAATTTTATGTTTTTAGGGGTATTATGTGTTTTTATCTTTTTTAAGGTTTTCTTAAGGGATTTATTGTTTTATGGTTTCCTTACATTTTTTTGGATTTATGGGATTTTTTTAATATTTATGGGTTTTAGGGGTTTTAGGTATTTTGAGGGTTTGAGTGTTTTTTAGGGTTTTAGTGAATTTTGAAATTTTATGGGGGTTTTAGTTTTTATTAACTTCTAGGTTCATTATAGTTTTAAAAAAATAGGGGTTTAAAAGGTTTTTAGAGTTTTGCGGGTTTTTGGGGTTTTTGGGGTTTTTTAATGTTTTTAGTGGTTTTATTATTTTTGGAATTTTTAGGGTATTTACGGTTTTATTATTTCTTAGTTTTCTAGGTTTTCAATGATTTTTATGGGTTTTTTGTGTTCTTGGGATTTTTTTTGTTATTTATATTTTTTATTGTTCTCGAACATTTTTTGAGTTTTGATCATTTTTTAGAATTTTTAGTGATTTTTACTTTTTTATGGGTTTTTAGGGGTTATATGGTTTTTAGTGTTTTTATGAGGTTTATGTGTTTTTAGGGACTTTTAGTGTTTTATAATTTTTATTTTATTAATTTTTTCTAGGGTTTCAAGAATTTTTTATGGGTGTTTTTGTATTTTAGGTTTTTTATGTTTTTTGAGATTTTAGGTTTTTTATGTTTTTTGGGATTTTTAGGTATTTTTAAGGGTTTTTAGGTTTTCTAGGGTTTTTAGGGAATTTGAGGGGGTTTCGGGGTATTAGGGTTTTTTAGTGTTTTAGTATTATTTTATTTTAAGGGGTTTCAATTGATTTATTATTTTCATGGTTTTATAGGTGTGTTTGGGTTTTTAGTGTTTTTATAATTTTATGGATTTATAGGGAATTATAGAATTTTCATGGTATTTAGGGTTTTTAGGGATATTGAGTTTTTTTAGGATTTTAATTTATTTTATTAATTTTTTAAGCATTTGAGACTTTTTTTTAGAGTTTTAATGTTTTTAACGTTTTCTAATTTTTTAGGGGGTTAAAGGGTTTTTTATGTTTTTAGTGGTTTATTAGGGCTTTTATGGGTTTTAATGTTTCTTAGGGGTTTTGATTTTATGATTTTTGTAGTTTTTATAATTTTTATGATTTTATGGGTTTAAGTGTTTTTTAGTTCAGGGTTTTCAGGGTTTTTAGGATTCTTTATGTTATTAGATATTTTTAGGGATTTTTTGGGATTTTTCTGGTTTTTAGGGTTTTAGGGTTTTCATTATTTTTAGGATTTTTAGGGGTTTAAAGTGTTTTATATTTTTTAGGTTTTCTTATTCTGTTTCAATTTTTTAGGGTTTTTTATGATTTTTGGGATAATTAGGGATTCTTCCTGATTGTTGTGGGGTTTCATGTGTTATTGGGATTTTAATGATTTTAGGGATTTTTTTATTTTTTTGGGTATTTAGTGTTTTTTTAGTTTTCTTTATTTTTAATGTTTTTTATAGTTTTTTATCATTTTTTGGATTAAAGGGTTTTAAAAGTTTTTTTTTGGTTTTATAGGTTTTCATGGGTTTTTAGGATTTTAAGTGTTTGTTTTTTGTAGTTTTTAGGGGTTTTTAGAGATTTTTATTGTGTTTATCATTTTTTTGGTTTTAGGGTTTTAATTGTTTTTGGGGTATTAATTATTTCTTAGTTCACTAATGGTTTTATACTTTTTGGGGATTTTTATGGATTTTATCATATTTTAATGGTTTTTAGGGATTTTAGGGATTCTGAGGGTTTTTAGCGGTTTTTACGATTTTTAGAGTTTTATGTTTTTTTTTGTTTTTTTCGATTTTTTTTAGTTTTTAAGGGTTTTAAGGTTTTTATGTAGTTTTTAACATTGTTACGGGTTTAAAGGGTTTTTATAGATTTTAGTGGGTTATAGAGGTTTTTAGGGGTATTTTGATTTCTAATGATTTTAGGGATTTTATGGTTTTCAGGGGTTTAAGGTTTTTCATGTCAATTTTAAGGTTTATATTGTTTTGTATGGTTTTAAGGGTTTTAACTATTTTTAGGGTTTTAAGGAGTTATCAAGGTTTATTAGGTTTTTTAGGTTTATTTATTTTTTTCATGATTTTAAGGGATTTGTTTGATTTTCATGGTTCTTTATGGTTTTTATGGAATTTGAGGGTTTTAGGGTTTTCAAAAAAGAATTAATTTTTTCACGTTTTTAGGTTCTTAGAAGTTTTATCTATTTTTAGGTTTTTAATGTTTTCAAATGGTTTTCAGGGGTTTTAGGGGTTTTTTTTACATTTTTATGGATTCTTAGGTCATTTTATGTTTTTTATAATTTTTTAGGTTTTTTATTGATTTTGAAGGTTTTTACTGTTTTAGTGTTCTTATGGGTTTTTTTAGGGTTTTTTTAGATTTTAATTGTGTTAAGTTTTTTTTATTATTATTTTATTTATTTATAGGGTTTTTAGAGTTTTTAGTAGTTTTAGGGTTTTTAAGGTTTTATGGGGGGGGGGTTCGATTTTTACAGTTTTTACGGTTTTAGGGGTTTTGAGTGTTTTTATGGTATTTTAGGTTTTTAGGGGTTTATCACTACTAGAAAAGGGGGCATTGAAGCCCCCCAGACTCGGGCGACCGCCATTGGCGGTCGCTATAGCTAACCAATAGTGACCGCCAATGGCGGTCGCTAACCTACATAAAAAAAACGGGGGGCTTCTGTGCCCCCCCCCCCCCCCCCCCCGCGCCCCCTCGACCCTGATCTCCCGATCGCCGCCCTAACCCCCTCCCTCCCTCGCCGCCCTCCCTCACCGCCCTCCCCTCCCCCGCCGCCCGGCCTCCCCCACCGCCCGGCCTCCCCCGCCGCCCGGCCTCCCCCGCCGCCCGCCCTCCCCCGCCGCCCGGCCTCCCCCGCCGCCCGCCCTCCCTCGCCGCCTACCCTCCGGACGCCGCCCTCCGGCCTCTCGGCCCTCCCCCCCCCCACCCCGGACGGCACCCGCACACCGAACAGCCCCTGCCGCGCACTCCGGACCGCCCCCCGCACCCCGGACGCCTCCCCTCACCCCGGACAGCCCCCCCCCCCCCCCACCCCCCCGTGCACTCCGGACCGCCCCCGCACCCCGGACGCCTCCCCGCACCCCAAACAGCCCCCCCCCCCCCCCCCCCCGCACTCCGGACCGCCCCCCGCACCCCAGACGCCTCCCTGCACCCCAGACAGCCCCCCCCCCCCCCCCCCCGCACTCGAACACCCCCCTCCGAACCCGGACACCCCCCCCCCCCCCCGCACCCCGGAAAGCCCCCCCCCCCCCCCCCCCGCACTCGGACACCCCCCCTCCGAACCCGGACAGCCCCCCCGCACCCCGGACAGGCCCCCCGCACCCCAGACACCCCCGCACCCCAGACACCCCCGCACCCCGAACACCCCTGCCCGCACCCCTGACAGGCCCCCGACACCCCGGACACCCCTCCCCGCACCTCGGACAGCCCCCCCCCCCCCCCCCCCCCCCCGACCCCGGACACCCCCCCCCCCCTCGCTTCCCGTCCCCCGTCCCCTCACCGCCTCCTCTCCTCTAGCTCCCCACCGCCACCGCCGCCCGTCCCCTCCCTTGCCGCACCGCCTTTGGCTCTGGCTCCCCTTCGCTGCCTCCTCTCCCTCGCAGCACCGCCTTCGGCTCCCCTCCCTTTCAGGTTTGTAGCTCAATCAGGTAACATGAGCTTTCAGTTACATTATTATTTTATCAATGGTTCATAAACAAATGGTTAATATTTATTTTGAATATAGTTGATTTGAAAAATGTAAATGTAATAAGTATTGTGTAAATGTTTGTTATACAGATATTATTATGGATAAGAGTTGGATTGATCTTCCAAATCGAACGTCTAGAGAATATTTCAATGGCATTATGCAGTTTATTGACTTCACGAGAGGATTTGAAAGTTACTATATTAGTTGTCCATGTAGAAAATGTGCTAACAGATATCAATTCACACGAGATACTGTGAGGGAGCACCTTTTCATTAATGGATTTCTGAAAAATTATAAGAGTTGGACTCTTCATGGAGAAGAATATGTTCGTTTTCAAAATACAGATGCAGCTCAGATGGATGTTGATGCAAGGATGACTGATCCAATGCATGAAATGCTTACTGAAATGGTACGTGGGTTTGATCCTGAAGGCATTGACATCCAGAATCTTGAGACCGGTGAGATAAATCTTCGCTCTGGTGCAGATCGTGATTCGAGGATGTTTTATGAAGTACTTGATGATGCGAAAACAGAATTATATCCTGGATGTACTTCTTACTATAAACTGTCATTTATCGTGGAGTTGTTGCATTTGAAGACTTTGAATAATTGGTCAGACACATCATTCGACATGCTTTTGGTTTTATTGAAAAAAGTTCTTCCTGTCGACGCTAAGATTCCTGAGTCGTATTACTATGCTCGTAAGTTGACAGAGAACTTAGGTTTTACATATGAGACTATAGATGCATGTGCAAACAACTGTATGTTGTTTAGAAATGAAACTGCTCATTTGGATATTTGTACGGTTTGTGGCGCTTCCAGGTGGAAAGAGAACAGGGGAAATAAGACTCATCAAAGTCAGATTGCGATACAGGGGAAACCGATTGCCATAAAGAAAATGTGTTACTTTCCCCTTAAACCGAGGTTGAAAAGATTTTTTCTGTCATCTAAAGTTTCTAATTTAATGAGATGGCATGCATAAAGAGTTCATGAAAGTGACATGTTAACCCACCCGGCAGACTCTCATGCATGGAAGGATTTTGATAAGAGACATCCTGACTTTGCTAAAGATGTTCGTAATGTCCGATTGGGATTGGCAGCAGATGGTTTCAATCCATTCAAGTCTATGGTTGGTGCAACTCATAGCACATGGCCCGTGGTGTTGGTTCCATATAATCTTCCTCCGTGGCTTTGTATGAAGCAACAATTTATATTACTTTCCACTCTTATTGATGGACCTAAAAGTCCGGGGGGATAAGATTGATGTTTACCTTCAGCCATTGATTGATGAGTTGAATAAATCTTGGGGCGATGGTGTGATGACTTATGACTGTGAAACGAATGAAATGTTCAAACTGCATGCTGCTTTATTGTGGACAATCAATGACTTCCCAGCTTATTCAAATTTATCAGGCTGGAGTACGAAAGGGGAATTTTCTTTCCCTTATTGCAATAAAAGTAAAAAATCTGTATGGCTTAAACATTCCAAAAAATGGTCATACATGGGTCACAGGCGTTTTCTCCCTCCCCAGCACGGGTTCAGAAAGGACAGAGTGGCATTTGATGGTTCTAGAGAGTTCAGCCTAGAACCAAAGATCATGACAGGAGTCGAAATGTTATCGCAGATTGAGGAAGAAAACATCCACACGGTATATGAAATTCAGGATTTGGTGGCTCCTCTAGTACGTAATATTCGTGCTGCGGGTAGGCAGCGCAGTCACAATTGGAAAAAGAAAAGTATTTTTTATAGTCTTCCGTATTGGAAAACTAACATGTTGAGGCATAATTTGGATGTCATGCACATTGAAAAAAATGTTTGTGATAACATATTGTGGACCATTTTAGGTGTCAGTGGAAAGTCAAAGGACCATGTTAATGCACGCCGTGATTTGGAAGAAATGGGTTTAAGGAAACAGTTGCATTTATAGTTAGCTGAGGGAAACAAGGCATATATGCCTGCTGCACAGTATTCGATGACTACAGAGGAGAAAGAGACATTTCTTTCCATTTTGAAGATGGTCAAGGTGCCTGATGGTTACTCTTCTAATATTTCAAAGTGTGTGAATCTGACGAGCAAGACATTACAAGGGTTGAAAAGTCATGACAATCACATATTACTTCAGCAGTTGATTCCAATCGCAATTTGCGATTGTTTATCCCCCAATGTTGTTCAGACCTTGATTGAGATGAGTAATTTTTTTAGACATCTTTTTTTAAGAAATCAACGAATGAGTGATTTAAAAAGTTTGCAGGACCGAATTGTACTTACGCTTTGTCACTTTGAGAAACTTTTCCCCCCCTCATTTTTCGATGTTATGGTCACTTGATAGTGCACCTAACTGATGAAGTAATGGCTGCCGGTCCAGTGCAATTCAGGTGGATGTATCCTATTGAACGGTATTTCAGTACATTGAAAAGATTTGTACGCAACAGAGCTCGTCCAGAGGCATCAATAGCCAATGGTTATTTGATGGATGAGTGTACCACCTTTTGTCCAGAATATCTTACGGATGTTGAAACAAAATTAGATAAGCCCTCTTGGATTCATGATGGTCCAGTTGGAGAAGGAACCACATTTGATATAGACAACATCGAGTGGATACAAGCACATCGATATATCTTGTTCAATACTCCATCAGTTGCACCATTAATGCAGTAAGTATCTTATCAATGTGCTTGTATAACTTTTACATGTTTTGTTTGCATAAGTTTATCTTTTAAAACATTGCGTAATCATTTGTAGGAAACACATTAATGAGATAAAAGAAGAGATGCATCGTGCGACTGAGTTGCAAATTCAACAATCTCATTATGCGGCATTTCATGATTGGTTCAAGGATTATGTATGTATAAATTGATTTTCATTATGAGTGAACTATTAAACTAATTCTTTCTGCATATATCAGTATTGATTTTATAAAATATGTAGGTTCATAAGCTGAGGGAGTTAGGGGACCCCATGCTACCTGAAGTATTTATCCAACTGGCTGAGGGTCCATCTATAACGGCTCGTCGTTATAAAGCTATTTATGCTAATGGTTTTCGATTTCGCATTAAAGATGTTGATGAAAAACGAGCAACACAAAACAGTGGCATCGGTTGTCCCTTTGTCGATTCTGGTTATTACTATGGTCAATTGATAGACATCATTGAAGTTGTATACACACACCGGTTTGAAGTACATATTGTTAAAGTGTAATTGGGTTGATCCAGTGCGTGGATGTAAAGTCGATCAATATCAGTTTTCATTGGTGAATTTTAACTATATGTTATACTGAAATAATGAACGAGTTGAGAATGAACCTTTCATTTTGACATCACAAGCGGAACAAGTATTCTTCGTTACTTTGCCTTCGGATCCAAGTTGGAAAGTTGTTGTCAAAATGTCTCGGCGAGGAGTGTTTTTATTTGAAGAAGATGAACCTGAGACTGTTCCGTTTGTTTACCAACAAATTGATCAACATACCGTAGTTCAACGTGAAGAAGATATTTATTGGGTCAGAGCGGCTGTTGAAGGAGAAACGGTCGATTTGCATGATTAATGAAAGTTATAATTGTTTTCCCGCTATTCAGTATAATGTCCTAGGATATCAAAAATTATCTAATCATTTTATAAATCCTTATAATTTTAATCCTCACTTTTGTAAGTTAATTCAGTCATAAATATTTAGGTTGATTAACTTTCTGATTTTTCAAAATTCATTCACAACTAATTATTCAATCCATTTTTTGTTTGATTAACAGTTTTACAAGTTTGATTTATTAAAAACAATCCAATTTATCTTTTAAACACTTTGGACTCATTACTGATATTTTCTATGACTGCAGACATGTCAGGGGAAGAGGCAGAAGATCCACATCATCCATCTGAGGCATCTACGTCTCAGGGTCGAGGTATGTTTGAATGTCATTGTCTATATTTTTTATGTAATTGATATATATATATATATATATAACATTTGTCAATTTATATATAAAATTGTTTTCAACAGGATCAGACTCGGCTGCTTCTTCCTCTCGCAGGAGAGGCCCTGGTCGTGGCATATTATCATGGAATTCCGACACGACGATAGATGTTTCATTTGATGAGGTATTTCATCCCGTGGGACCGAATGCCCCCGGCATTTATTCGTCAGCTGGGTCATATCATACGTGACCCACATCGATTTCCATTGACCACGCGTGATTCGGCTTCTATCCCTCAGGACACATTAGATCGTCTATGGAGGGAGGTTCAGGTAAGAAAATAATTTTCCTTTATTTTCTATTTATAAAGAATACTAATATGTTTGATTGTTTTCTTTATAGCAAAATTTGAAAGTATGCCCTGAAGAGTTTCGACCCGTGTGTATGAGAAAATGTCGTAAGATGTGGAAAGATTATAAAGGCAAAGTGAAGAGGGACCACTGGGTACCAAATGTGGGTGCCCTTGACATTTTGGAAAAAGTCCCAAGAGGTGTCCTCCCGGCTCAGTGGCGTGACTTGGTTGCATATTGGTCTACTGAGGGTTTTGTGGTTTGTATATTAATTATTTTTCTGTATATATATTTTCAAGAATATGTGATTTGTTTGAAATTTGAATGAATTGAATGTAAGAGGTGTCAACACGCCATTCGGAGAATCAACCGTTGCAGGGACCAGCTCACAGGCTCGGGACTCGTCACGTGTCTCAGATCCGACATGAGGTATATATTATTCATTTTTTAATTTATTAATTAATATGGTTTTGTGTTTATATTCTTTTAATATACAGTTTCGAGGGCAAGTTGCAGCAACTGATAAAATGTCGGTGTGGATAAGGACTCATGATCGCAATGATCCAGAGGTTGCATCATTGATAGTAAGTGTCTGTACTTACCAATAATTACATAAATATATATATTAACATATATATATTTATATATATTTAAATATTTCACATGCTCAATTTGAAGCTGAGTTAGAACATCTGCCAGAGGACCAGCGACAGCTTCCCATGCGACGGGATGAGATCTTTCATCGCATTATTGGTCGGGACGGGCATGGCTATAGTTTGACCTATGGAGCAGGGATTCCTCGTTCTGTAGTGTCACGCGCTGCGGTTGTCGGTCCTGCTATTGCTCATATGACACAGCAGATGTCAGATTTTGAGGCACGGCTGCGCGCTTCCGAGGAGACAAATGCGCAATTGACAGCTGAGGTTAGAGCACTGCGGGAATATGTGCGTCAAGCTGATGGTACAGGGTATCATACGACGCAGGTATATACTGTATTTATTTATTTAATTTAAATTATTTTTGTTATTAAAATATTTATAATGTTTATTTGTTGTAGGCACCTGGCCCACCAGAAGGAGGTAGCAGTGATGACAACTCATGACGCACCATATATTCATGAGATATGTTTTTTGTTTTTACTGGTAGGGTTGACATTGATGTACTGTATTTATTCATTTAAGTAATGCATTATTACCATCCATGGTGGTCTTTTAAATATTTTATACACATATTGGGTTTTTTATCAGATAATCTTGAATGATTCTACATTTGAAAAAGTCGAACTAATTCCAACAGATCAATAAATCTGATATTATAGATTATGTATTATCCAATATATTTTTTATAAATTTCTGTATGGTATCGATAAAAGAAATATGTATTAATTAGATGTTATCACTTTTATTTTTCACTTTTGTAATCAATGGGATGGCCTTTGCACCCCCGGAGAGCCCCCCGCACCCCCGTACACCCCCCCCCCCCCCCCCCGCACCCCCGTACAACCCCCCTGCACCCCCGTACAGCCCCCCGCACCCCCGTACAGCCCCCCCCCCACACCCCCGTACAGCCCCCCGCACCCCCGTACAGCCCCCCGCACCCCCGTACAGCCCCCCGCACCCCCATAAAGCCCCCCCGCACCCCCGTACAGCCCCCCGCACCCCCGTACAGCCCCCCCCCCCCCCCCCCCCCCCGCACCCCCGTACAACCCCCCACACCCCCGTACAGCCCCCCGCACCCCCGTACAGCCCCCCCGCTCCCCCGTACAGCCCCCCCGCACCCCCGTACAACCCCCTGCAACCCCGTACTGCCCCCCGCACCCCCGTACTGCCCCCCCCCCCCCCGCACCCCCGTACAGCCCCCCCCCTGCACCCCCGTACAACCCCCCGCACCCCCGTACTACCCCTCGCACCCCCGTACTGCCCCGCGCCACCCCCGTACAGCCCCCCGCACCCCCCGTACAGCCCCCCCGCACCCCCGTACCCCCCCCCCCCCCCCCCGCACCCCCGTACAACCCCCCGCACCCCCGTATTGCCCCCCGCCACCCCCGTACAGCCCCCCGCACCCCCGTACAGCCCCCCGACACCACCGTACAACCCCCCCCCCCCCCCCGCGCACCCCCGTACAGCACCCCGCACACCCGTACAGCCCCCGCACCCCCGTACAGCCCCCCCGCACCCCCGTACACCCCCCCACCCCCGTACTGCCCCCCGCCACCCCCGTACAGCCCCCCGCACCCCCGTACAGCCCCCCGCCACCCCCGTACAGCCCCCCGCACCCCCGCACGTCCGATTGTGTCCTTTTCAGCAGCGCGACACGCGCTGAAATGGCACGTTGGGGGGTCAAAACCACCCGAACGACCTCCGAATGCCACGAAACCGTACGACAACATCCGAGGCGTGAATTGTGAAATGGTCGGCCAGAAGTCACCTCATTCGGAGGTGCCGTGTGACCACGGCGGCCGGAAACGCGTTTTCGGCGCCCTTAAACACCAAAACGGCATGCGGCGGTCCAATTCGAAGCAAACGTGCTCCGAACGACCTGAAATCGCACGGGAACGATAGAAATATTATTCCTGAGATGCAGGAGGAGGCCGCACGTCCAGCGGACGTGCGGGGCGCGCGGCACGTCCGATTCTGTCCTTTTCAGCAGCGCGGCGCGCGCTGAAATGGCGCGTTGGGGGGTCAAACCCACCCGAACGACCTCCGAATGCCACGAAACCGTACGAAAACATCCGGGGCGTGAATTTTTAAATTGTCGGCCAGACAGAACCTCATTCGGAGGTGCCGTTTGACCGCGGCGGCCGGAAACGCGTTTCCAGCGCCATAAAACACCAAAACGGCGTGCAGCGGTCCCATTCGGAGCAAACGTGCTCCGAAAGACCTGAAACCGCACGGGAATGATAGAAATATTATTCCTGAGATTCAGAAGGAGGCAGCACGTCCAGCAGACGTGCGGTGCGCGCGGCACGTTCGATTGTGTCCTTTTCAGCAGCGCGGCGCGCGCTGAAATGGCGCGTTGGGGGGTCAAAACCACACGAACGATTTTCGAATACCACGAAACCGTACGACAACATCCGGGGCATGAAATGTGTAATGGTCGGCCAGACGGCACCTCATTCGGAGGTGCCGTGTTACCGCGGCGGCCGGAAACGCGTTTCCGGCGCCATTAAACACCAAAACGGCGTGCGGCGGTCCAATTCGGAGCAAACGTGCTCCGAACGACCTAAAACCGCACGAGAATGATAGAAATATTATTCCTGAGATGCAAGAGGAGGCCGCACGTCCATCAGACGTGAGGTGCGCGCGGCACGTCCGACTGTGTCATTTTTAGCAGCGCGGCGCGCGCTGAAATGGCGCGTTGGGGGGTCAAAACCACCCGAACGACCTCCGAATGCCACGAAACCATACGACAACATCCGGGGCGTGAATTGTGAAATGGTCGGCCAGAAGGCACCTCATTCGGAGGTGCCGTTTGACCGCGGCGGCCGGAAACGCGTTTCTGGTGCCATAAAACACCAAAACGGCGTGCGGCGGTCCCATTCAGAACAAACGTGCTCCGAAAGACCTGAAACCGCACGGGAACGATAGAAATATTATTCCTGAGATGCAGAATGAGGCAGCACGTCCAGCGGACGTGCGGTGCGCGCGGCACGTCCGATAGTGTCCTTTTCAGCAGCGCGGCGCGCGCTGAAATGGCGCGTTGGGGGGTCAAAACCACCCGACCGACCTCCGAATGCCCCGAAACCGTACGACAACATCCGGGGCGTGAATTGTGAAATGGTCGGCCAGACGGCACCTCATTCGGAGGTGCCGTGTGACCGCGGCGGCCGGAAACACGTTTCCGGCGTCATTAAACACCAAAACGGCGTGCAGCGGTCCAATTCGGAGAAAACGTGCTCCGAACGACCTGAAACCGCACGGTAATGATAGAAATATTATTCCTGAGATGCAGGAGCAGGCCACACGTCCATCGGACGTGCGGTGCGCGCGGCACGTCCGATTGTGTCCTTTTCAGCAGCGCGGCTCGCGCTGAAATGGCGCTTTGGGGGGTCAAAACCACCCGAAGGACCTCCGAATTCCACGAAACCGTACGACAACATCTGGGGCGTGAATTGTGAAATGGTCGGCTAGACGGAACCTGATTCGGAGGTGCCGTGTGACCGCGGCGGCCGGAAACGCGTTTCCGGCGCCATAAAACACCAAAACGGAGTGCGGCGGTCCAATTCGGAGCAAACGTGCTCCGAACGACCTGAAACCACACAGGAACGAGAGAAATATTATTCCTGAGATGCAGGAGGAGGCCGCACATCCATCGGACGTGCGGTGCGCGCGGAACGTCCGATTGTGTCCTTTTTAGCAGCGCGGTGCGCACTGAAATGGCGCGTTGGGGGCTCAAAACCACACGAACGACCTCGGAATGCCACGAAACCATACGACAACATCCGGGGCGTGAATTGTGAAATGGTTGGCTAGACGGCACCTCATTCGGAGGTTCCCTTTGACCGCGGCGGCCGGAAACCCGTATCCGGTGCCCTAAAACACCAAAACGGCGTGCGGCGGTCCAATTCGGAGAAAACGTGCTTCGAACGACCTGAAACCGCACGGGAACGATAGAAATATTATTCCTGAGATGTAGGAGGAGGCCGCACGTCCATCGGACGTGCGGTGCGCGCGGCACGTCCGATTGTGTCCTTTTCAGCAGCGCAGCGCGCGCTGAAATGGCGCGTTGCGGGCTCAAAACCACCCGAACGACCTCCGAATGCCACGAAACCGTACGACAACATCCGGGGCGTGAATTGTGAAATGGTCGGCCAGACGGCACCTCATTCGGAGGTGCCTTTTGACCGCGGCGGCTGGAAACGCGTTTCCGGCGCCATAAAACACCAAAACGGCGTGCGGCGGTCCCATTCGGAGAAAACGTGCTCCGAAAGACCTGAAACCACACGATAACGATAGAAATATTATTCCTGAGATGCAAGAGGAGGACGCACGTTCAGTGGACGTGCGGTGCGCGCGGCACGTCCGATTGTGTCCTTTTCAGCAGCGCGGCGCGCGCTGAAAGGGCGCGTTGGGGGGTCAAAACCACCCGAACGACCTTCGAATGCCACGAAACCGTACGAAAACATCCGGGGTGTGAATTGTGAAATGGTCGGCCAGACGGAACCTCATTCGGAGGTTCCGTGTGACCGCGGCGGCCGGAAACGCGTTTCTGGCGCCATTAAACACCAAAACGGCGTGCGGCGGTCCAATTCGGAGCAAACGTGCTCCGAACGACCTGAAACCGCATAGGAACGATAGAAATATTATTCCTGAGATGCAGGAGGAGGCCGCACGTCCATCAGACGTGCGGTGCGCGCGGCACGTCCGATTGTCTCCTTTTTAGGAGCGCGGCGCGCGCTGAAATGGCGCGTTGGGGGGTCAAAACCACCTGAACGACCTCCGAATGACACAAAACCGTACGACAACATCCGGGGCGTGAATTGTGAAATGGTCGGCCAGACGGAACCTCATTCGGAGGTGTCGTTTGACCGCGGCGGCCGGAAACGCGTTTCCGGCACCATAAAACACCAAAACGGCGTGCGGCGGTCCCATTCGGAGCAAACGTGCTCCGAAAGACCTGAAACCACACGGGAACGATAGAAATATTATTCCTGAGATGTAGGAGGAGGCCGCACGTCCATCGGATGTGCGGTGCGTGTGGCACGTCCGATTGTGTCCTTTTCAGCAGCGCGGTGCGCGCTGAAATGGCGCGTTAGGGGGTCAAAACCACCTAAACGACCTCAGAATGCCACGAATCCGTACGACAACATCCGGGGCGTGAATTGTGAATTGGTCGGCCATGCGGCACCTCATTCGGCGGTGTCGTTTGACCACGGCGGCCAGAAACGCGTTTCCGGCGCCCTAAAACACCAAAACGGTGTGCGGCGGTCCAATTCGGAGAAAACGTGCTCCGAACGACCTAAAACCGCACGGGAACAATAGAAATATTATTCCTGAGATGCAGGAGGAGGCCGCACGTCCATCAGATGTGCGGTGCGCGCGGCACGTCCGATTGTGTCCTTTTCAGCAGCGCGGCGCGCGCTGAAATGGCACGTTGGGGGGTCAAAACCACCCGAACGACCTCCGAATGCCACGAAACCATACGACAACATCCGGGGCGTGAATTGTAAAATGTTCGGCCAGACGGCACCTCATTCAAAGGTGCCGTTTGACCGCGGCGGCCGGAAACGCGTTTCCGGCGCCAAAAAACACCAAAACGGCGTGCGGCGGTCCCATTGGGAGCAAACGTTCTCTGAAAGACCTGAAACCGCACGGGAACGATAGAAATATTATTTCTGAGATGTAGGAGAAGACCGCACGTCCATCGGACGTGCGGTGCGCGCGGCAAGTCCGATTGTGTCCTTTTCAGCAGCGCGGTGCGCGCTGAAATGGCGCGTTGGGGGGTCAAAACCACCAGAACGACCTCAGAATGCCACGAATCCATACGACAACATCCGGGGCGTGAATTGTAAAATGGTCGGCCAGACGGCACCTCATTCGGAGGTGCCGTTTGACCGCGGCGGCCGGAAACGCGTTTCCGGCGCCCTAAAACACCAAAACGGCGTGCGGCGGTCCAATTCGGAGCAAACGTGCTCCGAACGACCTAAAATCGCACGGGAACGATAGAAATATTATTCCTGAGATGCAGGAGGAGGCCGCACGTCCATTGGACGTGCGGTGCACGCGGTACGTCCAATTGTGTCCTTTTCAGCAACGCGGCGCGCGCTGAAATGGCGCGTTGGGGGGTCAAAACCACCCGAACGACATCCGAATGCCACGAAACCGTACGAAAACATCCAGGGAGTGAATTGTGAAATGGTCGGCCAGACGGCACCTCATTCAGAGGTGCTGTTTGACCGCGGCGGCCGGAAACGCGTTTCTGGCGCCATAAAACACCAAAACGTCGTGCGGTGGTCCCATTCAGAGAAGACGTGCTCCAAAAGACCTGAAACCGCACGGGAACGATAGAAATATTATTCCTGAGATGAAAGAGGAGGCGGCACGTCCAGCGGACGTGCGGTGCGCGCGGCACGTCCGATTGTGTCCTTTTCAGCAGCGCGGCGCGCGCTGAAATGGCGCGTTGGGGTGTCGAAACCACCCGAACGACCTCCGAATGCCACAAAACCGTACGAAAACATCCGGGGCGTGAATTTTGAAATGGTCGGCCAGACGGAACCTCATTCGGAGGTGCCGTGTGACCGCGGCGGCCGGAAACTCGTTTCCGGCGCCATTAAACACCAAAACGGCGTGCGGCGGTCCAATTCGGAGCAAACGGGCTCCGAACGACCTGAAACCGCACGGGAACGATAGAAATATTATTCCTGAGATGCAGGAGGAGGCCGCACGTCCATCGGAGGTGCGGTGCGCACGGCACGTCCGATTGTGTCCTTTTCAGCAGCGCGGCGTGCGCTGAAATGGCGCGTTGGGGGGGTCAAAACCACCCGAACGACCTCCGAATGCCACGAAACCATACGACAACATCCGGGGCATGAATTGTGAAATGGTAGGCCTGACGGCACCTCATTCGGAGGTGCCGTTTGACCGCGGCGGCCGGAAACGCGTTTTCGGCGCCATAAAACACCAAAACGGCGTGCGGCGGTCCCATTCAGAGAAAACATGCTCCGAAAGACCTGAAACCGCACGAGAACGATAGAAATATTATTCCTGAGATGCAGGAGGAGGCAGCACGTCCAGGGGACGTGCGGTGCGCGCGGCACTTCCGATTGTGTACTTTTCAGCAGCGCGGCGCGCGCTGAAATGGCGCGTTGGGGGGTCAAAACCACCCGAACGACTTACGAATGCCACGAAACCGTATGAAAACATCCGGGGAGTGAATTGTGAAATCCTCGGCCAGATGGAACCTCATTCGGAGGTGTCGTTTGACCGCGGCGGCTGGAAATGCGTTTTCGGCGCCCTAAAACACCAAAACGGCGTGCGGCGGTCCAATTCGGAGAAAACGTGCTCCGAACGACCTGAAACCGCACAGGAACGATAGAAATATTATTACTGAGATGCAGGAGGAGGCCGCACGTCCAGAGGACGTGTGATGCGCGCGGCATGTCCGATTGTGTCCTTTTCAGCAGCGCGGCGCGTGCTGAAATGGCGCGTTGGGGTGTCAAAACCACCCGAACGACCTCTGAATGCCACGAAACCGTACGACAACATCTGGGGCGTGAATTGTGAAATGGTCGGCCAGACGGCACCTCATTCTGAGGTGCCGTGTGACCGCGGAGGCCGGAAACGCCTTTCCGGCGCCATAAAACACCAAAACGGCGTGCGGCGGTTCAATTCGGAGCAAACGTGCTCCGAACAACCTGAAACTGCACGAGAACGATATAAATATTATTCCTGAGACGCAAGAGTAGGCCGCACATCCATCGGACGTGCGGTGCGCGTGGCACGTCCGATTGTGTCTTTTTCAGCAGCGCGGTGCGCGCTGAAATGGGGCGTTGGGGGATCAAAACCACCCGAACGACCTCCGAATGCAACGAAACCGTACGACAACATCCGGGGCGAGAATTGTGAAATCCTCGGCAAGACGGAACCTCATTCGAAGGTTTCGTTTGACCGGGCGGCCGGAAATGCGTTTTCGGCGCCCTAAAACACCAAAACGGCGTGCGGCGGTCCAATTCGGAGAAAACGTGCTCCGAACGACCTGAAACCGCACGGAAACGATAGAAATATTATTCCTGAGATGCAGAAGGAGGCCGCACGTCCATTGGACATGCGGTGCGCGCGGCACGTCCGATTGTGTCCTTTTCAGCAGCGCGGCGCGCGCTGAAATGGCGCGTTAGGGGGTCAAAACCACCCGAACGACCTCCGAATGCCACGAAACCGTACGACAACATTCGGGTCGTGAATTGTGAAATGGTCGGCCAGACGGCACCTCATTCGGAGGTGCCGTTTGACCGCGGCGTCTAGAAACATGTTTCCGGCGCCATAAAACACCAAAAAGGCGTGCAGCGGTCCCATTCGGAGCAAACGTGCTCCGAAAGACCTGAAATGAGATTATTTCTTGAATCGAAGTTTTTAAATTATTATAGCACAATGATTTGATATTATATATATATTATATATATATTAAAACATTTAAAATATATATTATATATATATATATATATTTAAAATATTGTATTTAATAGTATATATATGAATATATATATATATATATATTTATATATTTATATATTTATATATTCAATTCAATAAAAAAAATTTTAAAATTTTTTTTTTTAGACTAGCGCCCGCCATAGGCGGTCGCTATAGGGTGCCCGACAGAGGGGCTGCAGCGACCGCTTGGCGGTCGCTGAAGGCCGATCTGCCGGCCTTCTATAGCGACCGCCAATGGCGGTCGCTGAAAGCCTCTAGCGATGAGGCAAAAGCGACCGCCAATGGCGGCCACTGAGCGGCCGCTAAAGGCCTTTAGCGACCGCCAATGGCGGTCGCTAAAGGCCGGATTTTCAGTAGTGTATGTGTTCTTAGGTTTTATTGGTTTTCTTAATATTTCTCTTTGTTTAAAGTGGGTTTTATGTTTTTAAGGATATTTAGGAATTTATTATGATTTTTTGGGGTTTGGGGGGTTTAGGGGTTTTTAGATTTTTTTGGTTTTAATGGTTTTATAGTTTTTTACATATTTAGATGTTTTATAGGTTTTTAGAGTTTTTAGTGGATTTTTAGGGTTTTAATGGGATTTTAGGTTTTTTTTGATTTTTTAGAGTTTTTGAGTTTTTGAGGGTGTTTTAGTGGTTTTAGCATTTTAATGTTTTTAGGGGTTTTAATCAGACAATTACAATATATTTCATTAAAGAGGCAAAGACCTAGATCAACATAACGGGGCTAGGGATGGGTATATAAATTCATGGGGTCCTATAGTAATTGAGAAGAATTGTATCATTAATTATGAAAATAGACCTCGCTAAAGGAAAGGATACTTGAACCATAAAATAATGCAACATAATCTGAAAAAAGATCTAGGGAGAAAATATAATCAGCTACTTTATTCCCCTCAATCCAAGTGTGGGATATGGTCAGTTATTCATTCATTAATCTCCTACTCTTACAGACCTGGTAACAAATAGGCCAAGTAGTAGAAGTATGTCCATGCAGAGTATTGAAAATAAGCAAGGATTATTCTTCTAACATAGCAATACTGATGGTCCTACTCTTGTACATCTTATGTATTTTTATATTTTTAATATTTTCTTATGGTTTTTGATGGTTTTTAGTGTTTGTAATTTTTTCATGGATTTTTATGGATTATTTATAATTTTAATTGTATATTATGGTTTCTAATGATTATGACGATTTTTATAGTTTTTATGGTTTTTAGAGACTTCAGGATATTTACTTCTTTTAGGTTTTTAGTGTATATCAATTTTTACAGATTTTATCAGGGTTATCTCTGTTTTTAGGGTTTTTTATGTTTTTATGGATTTTTATGGATTTTTTATTAATTTTATGGTTTTTTGGGTTTTTATTGGTTTTTTAGATTTTTAGTATGTTTTAGTATTTTTATGGGTTTTTTGTTTCTATGGGTTTCTTGAGTTTTTAGGGGGGGTTTAGTGGTTTATGGTTTTTTATATTTTTTAATTTTTTATGATTTTAAATTGTTTTTATAGTTTTTAGTGTTTTAGGGTTTTAATTGGGTTTAAGTGTTTTTAACATGTTTGGGGGATTTTATAATTTGTGTGGGTTTTAGGGCAAGGATGATGCAAGGGTCAGGCTATTACCGACCCCCCCCCCCCCAATTTATCAGAATGAAAAAAGAGACATAGTAGACAAGGGAGGGGAGGGGTCAAACAACCCACACCCAAAAACCCTTAACGACCCAAGAAAAAAGACCCCCAAAAAAAAAATCAAGAACGAAAAAGGAAAAAACACAAAGCAAAGCAGCCACCACCATCATCAAGCATCAACCAACATCTAGTAGCTCACAGATAACCAACGACCAGCATCCAAACTCAAACAGAAAACAACATCCAGCAGCAGCACGACCATAAACCGTATCTCCAGCACCTCCCATCCAAGAAGCAACCAGCATCCAAAACCACCAACATCCAACATCACAGAACCACTAGTATCCAACATCACAGAACCAACAGCATCAAAATCACAAGTCTCACCATCACCAGCATTCAACAGCTCACCACCAAGCAGCAACCAGCATCCAATCTCATAAATACCAGAATCCAGCACCTTCACACCAAAAAAAGCTACAACCAATAGCACATAACCATCATCACAAAAAGCACACACCCCCAGTAACCAAGGCCCACATCCATACAACAGTCATCATCCTATTTCACAAAAACCAGTAGCCATCACCCCCTACCAAGAAGGTCCACCGCAACAGATCATCTAAGCACCATGCATAAACACTACCACCAGCATCTAGAGCAAGAACCACCACACAGATCAAACAGCCCTTCCAGCAACCCAGAAGTCGCAACACATAACCAAAATGCAACACCTCAAAACAAACCCACCGAACAACACCAACATCGGCCCATAGCAGAAGCATCCACCACTATAACCAGATCCATAATAGGAGGATCCAACCACATTCTTCAGAAGTAAATTCAAGGCTAAAAAACCGCTTTGGCACCGTTGGAAAGAAAGGACCAAAACCATAATGCCTCAAAACATAAACTGGCCAGTATCAAAATTATGAAACAGTGATCAGGTAGAGGAACAAACCTAGAGCTTAAGCGCATAATGAAAACAAGAAAATCTGAAAACCCAAAAAACTAGATCAATCATGTCACCACCAACAATCGATGCCTTCTGCATCCAACGAGAAATGACGCAACACTAGCGAAACCGCCGAAATTCTCCCAGGCAAAGCTCTGCAAGCAGAATGGATTTAGAATTGTAGGTTTTTAGAATTTCTATATTTTTTAGGTGTTTTATGTGTTTCTAGGTTTTTCTATTTTTCTTAGGGTTTTTTAGGGTTTTATTGGTTTTTATGTTTGTATAGATTTTTATAATTATTATGATTTTTTGCAGTTAAAGGAATTTTGAGGGGTTTAATGGAGTTTATTAGGGGTTTTAGGTGTTTTATGAATTTTTTGGGGTTTTAATGTTTTGTGAGGTTATTTTTTTGTTTTAATATTTTTAATGCTTTTTAATGTTTTTAGAGGCATAAAGGATTTTATAATTTTTAGTGGGTTTCAAGGGTTTTATATCATTTCAAGATTTTAATGGTTTTTAGGGGTTTTAGGGTTTTTAGGGTTTTTAAGGTATTATAGAGTTTTTAAGAATTTAATTTTATTTATGTTTTTAGGGGTTTTATGTGTTTTTAGGTTTTTATGGTTTTCTAAGGGTTTGTCATGGGTTTTTGTGTTTTATAATTTTTATGAATTTTTAGGTATTTTTAGGATGTTTATGTATTTTCAGGGTTTTAGGGGTTTTTAAGGTTTGGGGGTTTCTTAAAGATTTTATTATTTATAGCATTTTAGGGAAAGGAAGAAGCGAGGGTCGGGATATCCCCCCCCCCCCCAATTTTATTAGCAAGAAAAAAGGAGACACAACAGACAAGGGAGGGGAGGGGTCAAACGACCCGGATCTAACAACCCCTTACAACCCATGCCAAAAAAAGAAAATCAAAGAAAGAAAAAGACTCAAAAACAGACACAACATCGGCATCATCACGTCACATCCAGCCAGTACCAGCATCCAGCAGCACCACATCCAATCATCATAGCAACACAGCAGCAGCAATACATCCAAACCAATCGGCCCCAACAACCAAAAACACCAAATCCATCATCACAAGCAAACACAACTAGCAGCATCAAACCACATCTCAAGCGCAACCGAACGCAGCAAACATCACCTTCCAACAAACAACAACCAATGACTAGCAGCACAACAACAGACTCATCCGCAGCAGTATCAAAAACCAAACAACCACATGTCATCCAGCATTCACCAGCAACCAGAAAGTCATAACCAACCAATGACCTGCATCCAATCTCACAAGGTATAGCACCCAGCGCCTTCTCACCAAGAAGGTCCCTCTCTAGCAACATAGAACCATCGGCATCAACAGAATGAGAATTAGGACCACACAAAAGAACCGATAGCCATTATCTACATCGAAACCAAAACAACATCCAAAATGCATTCAGCAGAAATAGCAACTCAAAACCACACCAGCCACCCATCAAAAACACGCAGACCAGAAAATCAAAGCGAACACATCACATTGTGACCATACCTTTGTCAGCAGAAAGATCCAAGAATAAGAAAGTAAACCCAGAAGAGAAAACCTGCATCTGTGCCCTATGCACCCACCAAGACCCGCCAAGAATCCAGAGAAGCCAGAAAGACCTTCCTCAGGTCTGGACAAGCAGCGCAGAACCGAGCGCAGAGCTGTAGACGCCAGTGCGAAGAAGACGCAAAGCCCGTCGAACCCGCATATCACCAAGACGAAGCCAGAACTCCCCCCGGAAAAACTGCCAGAGCGTCTTGCCCCACCAAAGATCCATTGGGCCGATCACAACTCTATCCATTCGTCGAAACATCCATCGCGCCTGCGTTGACCTCACCATCAACCACTTAGACTTCATCCAGATCACTTGAAAGGCATCCCCACCACCGCCAAGGAACACAGAATCCAGATCTAAGAAAGCCGATCCAAATCGAAGCAAAACCCAGACCAAGACGTCATCATCACAGCCTGAAACAACCGACCATAAACCAGCATGATCATCCATCTGCCTCAAAAACCACCATCGCGCCATGGGAGAACGCCTCTCGAACAGTAAACCATCTGCATCGCAAAGCCTGAAGAAGGAATGATCAACGGATCTTCTGAAGAGGATTATAGGATGAAACCCTAGAAATCTCCACATCGGGAGAGGACCGGGAGAGAGCGGTGGCATTTTTCTTCCATAGGGTTTTTCTATAGAGTTTTAGGGGTTTTAGGGGATTTAAGTGTTTTTAGGGTTTTCAGTTTCTCTTATGTTTTTCCACGGTTTTTAGGATATTTTACATTTTTTTGAAATTTTTGGGGTTTATTTGGAATTTTATGGTTTTTTGGGATTTTAGGGAGGATGATGGTTTTTAGGGGTTTCTATGGTTTTTATGGTTTTATGATTTTTTAGTGTTTTATTGTTTTTTTTTGAGTTTTTTATGGATTTTATGACTTTTTAGATATTTTTATAATTTTAGGTGCATAATGGGATATATAATTTCTAGTTGTTTTTAGGATATTATTTGTTTTTATTGGTCTTAATGTTTTTATTATGGTGTTTATGGTTTTTAGATATTTTTAGGGTTTTTGGTTCTTTTTAGGGTTTTTAGTGTTTTTTTTGTTTTTATGGGGTTTAACTGTTTTTTTGGTTTTTTTGGTTTTCATTGAAATTTTCAGGGTTTTAGGGGTTTTTGAGTAATTTGGGATTTTTAGGGACATTATGTTTTTTATAATTTTAGGTATTTTAAGGGTTTTAGGGTTTTTAGGGTTTTTTATGGGTTTTAACATGGTATAGGTTTTGTGGGGTTTTGTGTGTTTTTATGTTTTTAAGGATTTCATAGGGGTTTTAGGTTTTTTAACGTTTTAATGTTTATTTGGGATTCATAGGGATTTATTACTATTTTCATGGTTTTTAGGGTTTTTTTCAATTTGTACGGTTTTTATGGTTTTTATGGTTTTAAAGGGTTTTTAGGGTTTTTTTGGTTTTTTGGTTTTTTGAGTTTTATATAATTTTTAAGTATTTTTAGAATTTTTTAACGTTTTTATGGATTAAAATTGTTTTATATATTTTAGTTGTTTTAGGGTTTTTATTTTTTCTTAAGGTTTTAGGGGTTTTTTTGGTTCTTTTTGGGGGGTCTTATGGTTTTTAGGGTCCTTTTATGGTTTTTAGGTTTTTCAATATATTATATATTTTTCGGGGTATACTTTGTTTTTAGGTTTTTTTAATATTTAGAGATTTTTAGGGAATTTTTAATGATTTTTATTTTTTTTGGGAATTTTATGGATTTTGAGGCGTTTTAGTGGTTTTTAGGGTCTTCAGCATTTTTATTATTTATAGATTTTTTAATTTTTTAGGGATTTTATGGTTTTTTTGATTTTTTAACTTTTTTGGGATTTTAAGAGTTTTTATAGTTTTAGTGGGGTTTTATGGGTCTTTAGGGTTTTTTTGTTTGTACTGGTTTTTATCATTTTTTGGGTTCTTTGGGTTTTTAGAGGATTTCACATGTTTATTTCATTTTTTTATATATTTTAGGGGTTTAAAGTGATTTTATGATTTTCAAAGTTTTATTTGGGGTATTGTGGTTTTCAACATTTTAGGGATAATATATAATTTTTAGGAAGGTAATTATTTTTTGGATTTTTTGGATTTTTTGTGGTTTTGGGATTTTAAGGGGATTTATTGTTTTACGGTTTTTAGTGTTTTTAAACATTTATATAGTTTTAAGTGTATTTATGTTTTGAAGTATTTATTAGAAATTTTCTAGTCTTTTATGGGTTTTTTACATTTTTAGAGAATTTTAGGAATTTTATAGGATTTTTAAGGTTTTATAGGATTCTTATAGATTTTGAGGTATTTAGGGTTTTTTAGGGTTTTCATGGTTTTTTTGGGTTTTTTGGGTTTTTTGTGTTTTTAATGTCTTTTATGGTTTTTTGTTTTTAGATAATTTTAGTAATTTTGTAGGATTTTTAATGTTTTTGGTGTTTTTAGGACTTTGAGGGTTTTGGGGGGTTTCTTTGGTGTTTTATGGTTTTTAGCATTTTTTAATTTTTTAATCGTTTTAAGTGTTTTTATGATTTTGAGGTTGTCATAGGATATTTAAGGTTTTTAAGGGATTTTTATGTTTTTAGTAATTTTTTGGGCATTTTTTGGATTTTTAAGGATTTTTATGATTTTTATGGTTTTTTGGGTTTATATGGTTTTTTTAATTTTCATATTATTTACGTTTTTATATATTTTTAACATATTTAGGGTTTTAATGAGTTTTTATTATTTCTAGTGGGTTTTTATGTTTTTTGTGGGTCTTTAGGGGTTTTATTTTTTTGTGGGGTTTTATGGTTTTAGTGGTTTTAGGGGTTTTAGAGTCTTTTTAGGGAATTTTAGTGTTTTTTGAAATTTTTAGGGTTTTTAGGTATTTTAAGTGTTTTTATATTTTTAATGTTTTGTTATTGGTTTTTAGGGTTTTTATATTTTTTATGTTTATATGTGTTTTAGGTTTTTTTTGGTTTTTAGGGGTTTTAGGGATTTTGGGGTTTATAGGGTTTGGGTGTTTTTATGGTTTTTATCGTTTTTTGGGTTATTTAGGTTTCTTTAGTGTTTTTAGGTTTTTATGTTTTTGTTAGAGATTTTCTATTTTTTAGGGGTTTTTTACATTTTTAGTGATTTTGTGGAATTTTATGATTTTTTTTGGTTTTTTATGGTCATTTTAGGTTTTTTGTGTTTTTTTAAATTTTTAGGGTTTTTAGATTTTTTTAAGGTTTCAAAGGGTTTGAAGGGGGTTTATAGTTTTGTGTGGGTCTTTAGAGATTATATTATTTTCTATGTTTATTAATGGTTTTTAGGGGATTTTAGGGTTTTAGGGGTTTTAGGTTATTTTTAGGGTTTTTTTGGGTTTTTTTGATTTTTAGATATTTTAAGGGTTTTTTTGGGTTTTTTTGTTTTCTTATTTTTTTCAGGGTTTTTAGAGTTTTTTATTATCCAATGTATTTTTATGTCTTTTTTTATTTATAATGTTTTAGGGGTTTTAGGGATTTTGATGTGTTTTTGTATTTTTAGGGTTTTTAGGTGTTTTTAGGTTTATGCATTTTCTATTTGGTTTTTTATTTATATTATGTGATTTTATATTTTTATGATATTGTTAGAGTTTGTCAAGGTTTTTTGGGATTTTTATTTTTTTAGTAATTTTTAGGTCTTTGTTACGAGTTTTATGGGTTTTCAGGTTTTCTATGGATTTTGATGGTTTTTAGGGTTTTATGTTTTTTTTTGTGTTTTTATTGTTTTTTTGAATTTTTTTATGGTTTTATGGTTTCTTTCAAAGTGTATTAATGGTATTTTGGGGATTAAATTATTTTTAGGGGTTTTAGTGGTTTTATTGTTTTTATGGGTTTATAGGGTTTTTAATGGTTTAGGGGTTCTAATAGTTTGTAGAGGTTTTTTGTTTGTTAGTGTTTATAGGATTTTTTCAGTTTTTTAGGTTTTTAGGTGTTTAAAGTGTTTTTAGGGTTCTAATGTTTCCTTATTTTTTGGGGGGGGGGGTTAGGGTTTCTAACTTATTAGCAATTTTTAGGCATTTTTAATGATTTTTATGGGTTTTTGGGTATTATGGATTTTGAGGTGTTTAATGTTTTTTATGGTTTTAGCGGTTTTTTTATTTTTAGGGGATTTAATTTTTTTTTGTTTTTATGGTTTTATTAATATTTTTGGGATTTTTTTGGGTATTCTATACTTTTAGGGATTTATAGGATTCTTAAGGATTTTTAATGTTATTAGGGTTCTCCTGACTTTTGAGGTTTTTTGGGGTTTTAGTGTTTTTAAGGTGTTTATGTTTTTAGGTTTAAAGGTTTTTATATGTTTTTATGTTTTTATGGTTTTATTATGGTTTTCAATATTTTTAGCATTTTTAATATTTCTTTGGATTTTTGGAGATTTTATTATGTTTTTATGATTTTCAAGGGTTTAGGGATTTGGTGGTTTTTTGGGTTTTTAGGGTTTTTAGGGTTTTTATGGTATTTAGGGTTTTATGGTTTTTTGGATTTTTGTTAGTTTTTACAGGTTTTAGGTTTTTTTGGAGTCTTTAATTTTTTTGGGTTTAAATATTTTTTAAAGTATATAATGGTTTTCAGGTTTCTTATGGGGGTTTTCAGAATTTTTATGGTTTTTAGAGGTTTTTTGGTTTTTTGGGTTTTTTTGGTTTTCTGAGTATTTTTAGTTTTTATGTGGTTTATATTTTTTAATTTTATTATCATTTTATAGGTTTTTTATAGTTTTTATTGGGGTTTTAAAGTTTTTAGGGTGTTTAGGGGTTTTATTGTCATTATCGTTTTAGGGAGTTTTATGTTTTTTTTGTAACACCTGATATTTTTTATGAGAAATATTTCATTTTTATGTTATATACATCATCAAATGAATCTTTCACTACACACAATACTAGCTTGGCTTTCTTTACACGCAATCACGACCTTCCTCGATAGCTTGCGTTATACGCAATATTGAGTTTCACTAAACAACGATATGCTATTAAAATATTATTAAAACTAGCCATTATAAATAGTAATACCCACTTTTTGAAATTTTATAAATTTTATCTTTCAAAATGGACTTCATTTTTGGATTCGGAATATTGAAATTAGCCTAAGGTGAATTTTTGGTATTTCTCTGAAACCTTTCAATTTTTTATGAATAGTGAAAACACTGGGTTTCTATTTAAAAACCGACTTTTTATTTAAATAATTATTTATTTTATTTAAATTTATTTTAGGTCAAAATTGATACATAATACTTATATAAGTTCAAAGTAATTCATTGAAGTCATTTTATAATAATTTTAAATATATAAAAATTTGATTGAACTTTTCACCGTCTTTTACCAACCTCCTAGGAGAGTTTGAAAATTTACATAAAACATAATTTTACTGCTTTTTTGTATGGAATATCCAAAATCTGAGAGACACGGTTAATGTCAAGGAGTAAAATGGGGTTCAATAAGATAAAAATAATTTTTTTGTGAATAATAACTTTTTACTTTTATTTGCCACAGTTAAAAGTAAATAGGATAATTAAGGGTAAAAATGGTATTATTTTTACCCTAACACACGTTCTAATTCTATTGGATAAGTTTAATTCGACCAAAAACAACCTTAGGAATAAACTATGACCATTTAGGTCCACATGGATTAGATTAGGACATTTAATATTATTTTATTTAAAGAAGAGTTAAAATAGTTAATATCAAAGTTTAATAACTAAAACATTTTTAATATAGAGTTTCAAATAAGATAAATTCGACTATAATTATTCATTAGAAAGATAAAAATATTTCCTACATAATGTAATTTTTTTGTAATTTTTAGGCTTTAAATAATTTAATTTATTTATAACACAATGATGATGCAGTAATTACCTTATTAAGTAAATATTAACATAATTGATATTATAAATAGCCAAATAAATGTAATTTGATACTTTTTATGAATTACAATAATTTTATTGGTTAATATGACATATTATTATTGATTTAATTAACTTTTTTCTAACTAATAATGTTGTTATGATTTTCAAAAATATCAATTACCAAATAGTGTCAAAATTGACATAAAATAGTTTTTTAAAAAATATATTATATTATTAGTTGTTATTTTGTTCCTAAAAATATATGGTTCGGAAAAATGACTTAGATAAGGTTATATATATTAATAATGAACCACTTGGGGTTATTTTGTCTTGTTATAGTAATTTTATTAACCATATAGAGTAAGAAAACAAGATGGCACAGTAAAAGTTAAATTATTTAACTTAGAGTTAAATCTAAATGATAATGTTAAAATAGTAACCTAAACTTGTCTAAAATCTATTGGTTAAGAGTATTTCGACCCATCTCCACCTTATCTTATAAATAAATCAATTTGGATCTATTAAAAACTGAATATGACTTTATTATAAAATAATATTTTATGTTTTTCTTAAAGTGCCCCTCTCCTCCCTTATAAAAGAGCACCTCCTCCCTCTCCTCTTTAAACAACTTTGAGCCTTAAATCTCGGCCAAAACCTGCCCATTTTCCTTCTCAACTTCCCTAGAAATATCATAGAGGTACTGGTATTCTTCAAAGACCATCTTTAGTTCTCTAATAGGAGGCTTAGAAGAGGCTCTTCAAAGAAGAGGTAATGTATGTTACTAATTCTTTCAACTTTATTTATTCTTCTACTTCTTCTTATTTAGTTGTTTCATTATGAAGTAATAACATCAGTATCACTAATATACTGCTATGTTATTATAATTATGAAACAAACCTATTTCACCTTCAATCCATCCTATGGAAATTGAAATCACCGCGCGTGCATACGTACGGAATACCATCTCCACACCGTGGTGTAATCTGTTTTCCACCACCACCTTACATGGATGGGTATAATGGTGTAAATAATAACTATATATGATTATTGTAAATTTATATTGATTCTGAAATATTATACATACACCTCAATACAATTCCACGATCATGGGAACGATATCATCGCTCGTGCGTACGTACGGCCTACCGTCTCCACGATGTGATGTGACTCGTTCTACATGATCTTCAATGCATAATGATTATATAAATGAATTGAATGAATAAATATGATATATATTACACAAAAACCATTCTGTAAATGAGGTATCTATAACCTAAAAAGAATAATAATAATTTATTCGACAAAACACGCATAAGAACAAAAAGTAATAAACACCCGAATAAAAAGTAGCAATTAAATATTACTAATAAGAAGCTAAGAATATGACCATATATGATATCATAACAATGAGTATGATTATGTAATAAGTCAATAACATTATTTAAATCATTATACTGGAGGTTCGGACACGTACTAAGCAAATCATACATAAGGTAAGGGAAAACCTTACAATCTCAATTTTTATCCAAGATTGTTTATACTTCAGTATTTACTGGGGCGTATTTATCATCCACATCCATGTTTACTCAATATGTAATATTTTTTCTATCCTCCTACAATTTTTTAAATCCAATTTTACCTATTGGTGGATTTTTATTTAAAGAAATGAAAGAAATCTTTTGTCATTTTTAGTACGAGGTACTTTTTGACTTTTTCGGCCAAAGTACGAGAAGAATAATTTTAACTTATACAGCATGAATGGATTTTTATGATTTTATAGAACATTATTTCCATGAATATTCCTTTAAAAATTTTTCAAATTTATTTTTAATAAACTTATTTTAGTTCAAAATTGTATGACATGTTAAGAAAGGAAAAATGTTTTTGAAGTAGAAAGGATATTTTCCTCAAGAATGAAGTTCAACTGTTTTTTCAAAATTATCTTCCATCTAAGATAATATATGTTTCTGTTTCTATCCCTATTTTTACATTGATTTGATTATGTTATGATGGAATTATTTTTATGTTGTCCTTTTATCTTATATAGATTATGTTATGATGGCATGATGTTTAAGAATCCCATTTTTTATTACATTGGTTATGCTATGATTTATGATTTTGTGGAACACATAAGAATAGTTTCACTATGAGATAGGAGAGACCTATATATCCCTCCAATTCATTGGGTAATGATTTATATCTCATGAGATAGACATGGTTGGAATGACAGGTTAATCTGGTTCAGTGATACAGAACTGAAATGAGGAGTGAACTCAGTTCAGAAATGGACTTTGTCCGCTAATATAGTCTTGGAAATGATTCTTGACTACTAAGAAATGATTCTCAATGATTATGTGTCTATTCCACAAAGTTTCATGTTTTATTTTATTATTATTGGGATTACATTTCACTACTCTGATTTATCCCATGTTATGAAATTATGTTCTCTTTTTTAGGTTAAGATTTCCAAAATGATATGTTCTTATAAATATGATGTGATTGATATTTCTTTTGTTTACCCTTACTGAGCATTTGAGCTCACCCTTTTTTATGTTTTCTTTTCCCCAGGTCCGGAAGAAGGGTATTAAGTAATATATGCCAAAAGGGACTCTAGATATGATAAAATAAAAGGGAGACAATGTAGATGATTTATGAACCAGTTGTCTATGTTTCCCCGTTTCTAAAGACACTATACCTATACGGTCCATTCATGGTTTTATTATATGTTGTAATAAGTGTACTTAAATTTTTTAAAGTATGGGTCATTATGGTTTATGGTTTTTAGTATTTTTACATTTTTTGGGGTTCTAAGTGTTTTCATTTTTTTTAATATTTTTCAAAGTAATTTTAATTTTCTTAGGATTTTTTACATTGTTAGGAGTTTAGAGATTTTTTGGATTTTTTGGGTTTTTAGGATATTTTGGTATTTTGAGAGTTTTTTAATGGTTTTAGAGTTTTTTGGGTTTTTTGGGTTTTTAGGGGTTTATTGAGTTTTTTTAGTGTCTCTATGGTTTGTTAGAGTTTTTATCATATTTTGCGGTTAAAATAGTTTTTAGAGTTTTAGTAGTTTTTTGGGGTTTTATGGGTTTATAGTTCTTTTTATATTTTTTGGGGTTTAATTTTTTAGCAATTTTTATAATTTTTCATGTTTTTTAGGTTTTGTAGCATTTTTTAGGTTTTTAAGGATTTATTTGGGGTTTTGGAGGTTTTTAATTTTTTAACATTTTTATGTTTTTAAATTTCTTAAGAATTGTTATGGTTTTTAGGGTATTTTATCATTTTTAGGGTTTTTAGGGGTTTATAGGGGTTTTAGAATTTTATATGTGTTTTAGAGGTTTTGAGTGGCTTTACATTTTTAAAGGTTTTATAGTTTTTCAATGTTTTATGGTTTTTAAATTTTTATGTATTTTTAGGGACTGTTTATGTTTTTTTTTATTTTTAGAGCTTTTAAGGGTTTTTAGGGTTATAGTGGATTTTAGCTTTTTTTGTTTTTTTGGCGATTTATAAGTTTTTTGAGTTTTTATGGTTTTTAGAGATTTTTAACATTTTTAAGGATTTAAAGGGTTTTTAGATCTTGTATTATTTTTTATGGTTTTATGTGTTTTAGTGTTTTTTATGTTTTTTCAAGGTTTTTACTATTTTTAGTGTTCTTTATGGTGCTTAGGGTCTTTTAGGGTCTTTTAAGGGTTTAAATGGTTTTAAGTTTTTAGGGTTCTTGATTTTTTTTAGGTTTAGAATTTTTTAAGGTTCTTCCATGTTTTTATCATTTTTTACTATTTTTAGTGATATTTAATGTTTTTTTAGGTTTTTTATGGTTTTTAGGGTTTATATGGGTTTTTAGGGTTTTTAGGGTTTTTTAGGGTTTTTCGGTTTTCAGGGGTTTAAATATTTTTATGGGGTTTATGTGTTATTAGGTTTTTGAGTTTTTCTTAGGACTCTTTTGTGTTTTTATGGGGTTTTATATTTTCAAATATTTTTAGGGTGTTTTCGGAGTTTTATGGTTTTTAGCGTCTTTAGTAATTTGGAGGGTTTTTGGGTTTTTGGGTTTTTTTTGGGGTGGGGGGAGGGGGTAAGGTTTCTTAATTTTTTATGGGATTTAAGGGATTATTAGTTTCTTAAAATTTTTAATGGTTTAAAGGGGTTTATATAGTTTTAGTTGTTACTCGGGGGGGGGGGGGTGGGGTTTTTATGGTTTTTAGGGTTTTTAGATGTTTTTATGTTTTTTTGGTTTTTGGGGTTTTTAGTTACTTTTTAGGGTTTTTTCAGGGTTTTAAGATTTTTAGGGGTTTCAAGTTTTTTTTGTTTATATTGTTTTCTTATGGTTATATTGGATTTTTATGTCTTTTTAACATTTACTTGGATTTTTATGGTTTTTGTATTTTTTAGGTTTTGTTAGGGGTTTTAGGGATTTTGTGGTATTTGAGGATTTTTATGTGGTTTTAGGGTTTTTATGGTCTCTATGATTTTTTTAGGTTTTTTTGTAATTTTACATGTTTTAAGATTTTTATTGTTTTCTTAGTCGTTTTATGGGTTTTTATGATTTTTAATTTTTAGGGTTTTTATAGACTTTTTGGATATTTAATTATTTTGGATTTTTTAGGGGTTTTTAGTGGTTTTGGGTTTTTTAGGATTTTTATTTTTTTCGCGTTTTTAGGGCCATTTTTGTTTTTTAGGGTTTTTATGGTTTTTAATGTTTTCAACATTTTTAGGGATTTGAATGATTTTTGAGTTTTTGTGGGTCATTAGGGTTTTTATAATGTTTTAAGGTTTTTTAAGGTTTTAGGTGGTTTTATGTTATGTAGGGATTTTTAGGGTCTTTTAGTGTTTTTTTGGGTTTTTACGGTTTTATGATTTTTAAGGGTTTTATGTGTTTTTAGCTTTCTAAGGTTTTCTTAGGGGTTTTCAATGTTTTTAGAGTATTTTACATTATTAGGTATTTTTATGGATTTATTTTGGATTTGTATGGATTTTTAGTGTTTTTAATGATTTTGAGGGTTTTTGGAGTTTTTTTATTTTTAAGGAATTTTAGGGTTTTTATCACTATTTTAGTTTTTTTGAGGTTTTATGTTATTTTTTGTTTTTATGTTTTTCTCAGGGTTTTATATTTTTAATGTTATTTAATATTTTTAGGTAATTTTATGAGTTTTTAATGATTTCTATGGGTTTTAGTGTTTTATGGACTTTGAGGGTTTTTAGATATTTTTATTGTTTTTATGGTTCTTTTGGGTTTTGAGGGTTTTTAGTGTTTTTAAGGTTTTTTTAAAAAATTTAACGTTTTTAGGGATTTAAATGGGTTTTAGTGTTTTTTGATTTTTTAGGGTTTTTATGGATTTCTACAGGTTTTATGGTTTTAAAGGATTTTTTTTTGTTGTTTTAGGGTTCTTGGGGTTTTTAGGGTCATTTAGCGTTTTTAGTGTTTTTAGTTTTTTTTGGTATTGATTTTTTTGGGTTTTTCAGGGTTTTTAGGTTTTTTATGTGTTTATGGATTCTTTGGGATTTATTAGTTTTATTATGTTTTTAGGGTGCTTAGGGATTTTGAGGGGTTTAAGGTTTTTAGGGTTTTTAGGTTTTCATGTGTTTTATATGTTTCTAGGTTTCTAATGTTTTCTTATGGTTTTCTAGGTTTTTTAGGGTTTTTTATTATTTTAATAAAATTTTATGGATTTTTTAAGGATTTTATGGTTTTTAGTTTTTAGGGGTTTTGAGGTGTTTTAGGGTTTTTATTATTTTTGGGGGGTTTAATTGTTTTTTGGAGTTTTTAGGTTGTTGAAGGTTTTAGAGTTTTTAGTGTTTTTAGTGGTTTAAAGGATTTTTATTATTTTGGGCGGATTTCTGGGTTTTTTATGGGATTTAGGGTTTTTAAGGTTTTTAGGGGGTTTTATGTTTTTAGGGGTTTTAGGGTCATTTTAGAGTTTTTTTTTCAATTTTTTGGTTTTTAGAGGTTTTAAGTGTTTTTAGGTTTATAAGGTTTTCATAGGTGTGTTTATTTTTTTATATTTTTTTGTGTTTTTAGGTATTTTTAGATGTTTTTTATTATTTTAATGGTTTTTAGGTTTGTTATGTATTTTTAGTGTTTTCGGGTATTTGACGGGGTTTATGGTTTTTTTGGTATTTCACATTTTCTTTGTTTTTTGGGGGTTCTATGTGTTTTGAGTTTTTTATGGTTTTCTTAGGTGTTTTCATGGTTTTCATGGGTTTTTATGTTTTTATGAATTTTAAGGGATTTTTTTTGTATTTTTATGGTTTTTAGAAATTTTTAGGTTTTTAAGGTTTTTTTGTAGGTTTTTGTGTTTTTTTTATATTTAGAGGGTTTAAATGTTTTTTTAGTGTTTTTTATAATTTTTTGGGTTAAAACTGTTGTTAGTGTTTTAGTGGTATTTATGGTTTTTAAGGGTTTTTAGAAATTTTTAAGGTGTAATGAGTTTTTATGGTTTTTAGGGGTTTTATGGTTTTTAGAATCTTTTAGGGTTTTTTGGGTTTTTAGGTTTTTTAGGGGTTTTAATTGTTTTAGGTTTTAATGGGTTTCTAATGGTTTTTGAGGTTTTTAGGGTTTTTTTATGTTTTTAGATATTTTATGGGTTGTTTAGGATTTTTATGGTTTCTTAGGGTTTTTATGGATTATTAGGTGTTTTGGGGTATTCGTGTTTTTTGGATTTTTTTAGTGTATTTATGTTTTTATAGTTTTCATTGGGTTTTATCATATATTTTTTCCATTTTTACATTTTTAGGGATTTTAATGATTTTTTAGGTTTTTTATATTTTTTAGGGTTTTTATAAGTTTTGAGGGGTTTGGGGTTTTTTGGGTTTTTTGGTTTTTTGCGGTTTTAGGGTTTTTTGATTTTTTTGGGTTTTTATGTTTTATAATGTTTTTTAGTTCTTTTTGGGTTAATGGTTTTTCAAAGTTTTAGTCTATATTACTGTTTTCGGGTTTCTTTTGGGGGTTTTAAGGTTTTTAGGGTTTTTATGTTTTTTAGGGGTTTATGATTTTTATTATTTGTAGGGATTTTAATTTTTTAGGGGTTTTAATTTTTTTTAGTTTTTTAAGGTTTTATAACGATTTTTCATTGTTTTTTGGGGTTTTTTCATTTTTAGGAATTTTTAGGGAATTTTTAGGATTTGTCTATTTTTTTAGGTTTTATGGATTTTTAAGGTTTTTAGGGTTTTAAGTGTTTTAGTGTTTTTATAGTTTTTATAATTTTTAGGGGTTTATGGTTTTTTAAGGTTATATATGGTTTTTAGGGGTATTGACACTATTTACCACACGGGGATGAAAATATTTTATAAGAAATACCTTAAGACATAAAGAGGTGAAGAGCCCCCAAGGGATCAAGGGAATTTGCCCATGTCGGTCTTCATGCACCAGGCCTACATGCAAAGAGTCACATACATTCCATACCTATGCAACCTAGAAGGGTCATCCAACCATGCACAAGCCACCTGAATAGGACACCTATGTGGGGAACTTCTGTGGGAAAATTCCTTCGCCCAGGGTCCAATTGTGCCTATAAATAAGACCCTAGGGATCCTCATTTGAAGAAATAGAAAACTAAAAGAAACTTCAGAGCTCTAATCATGAAACCCTTCACCCATGCCCTCAAAAACTATCTGGTAACTCTACAAAACCAGAGAGAAGAGGAAACAAAGGAGGAAAATGGGGTAGAATCCCCTATAGGATCTGAAACACTAGACACCTTCAGGAGGACCCCCTCCACCTCATTGATAAGATCTACCAAAAGGCCCCTTCCCATACTTGAGACCAACATGAGACCCTTATTGGGACACCTGATTAAACTCTTGGTTTCTAGGTCAACACCTTTCCCAAGGTTTGCTTCCAAGGTTCTCCATCTCCTAAGGAATCTTTATCTCATATACGCCTGCCCTATGCAATGAACTTTGAGTTCTTCCCCGGTTAACCCTATGCGAAGCACCCTCTACTCCTCCATCCATACCCTATGTGATCCACCTACTAAGACCTATCTCAATCCATTAATGGTATGGATCCTCTTTCTCTAGATCCCTCGTCTGAGGTGGACCAAATTTAATCCTCCATCAAAGACACGAAACTTTTACAACCATGTTGAGAGACACGCTAATGTCTCTACCATTCAGTTATGCACTACTTCAGTCGGAGTTATCTTTCAATTGTCCCAAAAAATAGGTAGGGTCCTTGGGTTTGTGTGCAGTTATACATCACTTCGGTCATAAGGACCCCAACCCCAAGGGTTGTTCTAGGGACCTCCCTGTCTTAGATGTCATGGTGATGATGTTCTCCCCTTCTCATCTCTAAGACCAAGGATCTCCCATTTTGTACATGGAGGGGGTGGGGATCACACTTTTTTTCTATTTAACATGGATTATTGACTAATAATACTCTATTAATATGGTATAAGGATATGGTAATACCTCCTAGAATAATCCCCCAGCCTTTCTTATGGTACAGAGCTAGATGATTCGTCATATTTGACTGTCCAAATAATGAAAATAGGAAAGGATATGGGCAAAACAATTCCATTTATTCTTCTCCCATAGGCTCAATATCTTACAGTAGTGGAAAAAGGATTGTAAAATTTTCCATATATTTATCTTCCTTTTTTTTCTCACGTATAATCATGAATCATGTGGACTTAGAGGTTAGAGATGATCACATAATCTACATGGTGAGATGCATGCCATGGAAGAGAATCCTTTTCTAGATCATCATATAGAATTTCTTTAGAGGATCACCATACGAATGGATCCTCAAATAGCTATATCCATATTTTGGGTATCCTATTTTCTATAAGCCCCAATCATGATCATCACAAACAAGGTAATCCTCCTAGGTGTAGGCCCCGACTAAACCTTTAAGTCTCCATGAGTAAAAATTTTCTCATAGTTCCAGACACATGGTCCTCCTCCTAGTTGTAAGCCCCAAAACCATGTCATATCATTTCAAAGGGTTACATTACCCTAAAATAAAAACCTTCATAGATCCCCTATAGGCATGGTTACTTTTAGTCATCTAAATAAGTGGGATTTCATTCATATCCAAGTGGGATAAGTAGGAAGCCACTATAAGGTCTAAACCCTAAACCCCAAATTCAACCAAATCTTCTATGGGCCACATTCCTAGTATGGTCATTAATAAACTGGGTGGCCACACTCCCTTTGAGTTCCTTAGTTTGATCTGGAATGAGTCCGAAATAAACCCTTTCTTAGTCATTTTTCACCTTGATTTATTTGTCGTATGATTTTAAACTACACAATGTGGTCCTCTTCACATGACCCTAAAAGGTATGGTGTGTCATGTTAAGTGGAATATGACTACATGGGTTCTGATTCCTTTCAAAAGGATATGTGGGAATCTCATCTCATGGGTATAATCCTGATATCCAAACAAATCTAGTCTCCCAAGGAAACAATAAATTCTAGAGTTCCCCACTGCATGGCTTAAAACCTACATCATAATAACAAATGACTAAAGAATATCCAATCCACATAAAAAAGGGTAACATTGATAGAGATCCAAGGATGCATATAGAGATCCCCATAGACGAGGAACCTTGGATACATATATATTATTCTAGAATCAATACATTATAATAATTTTTTATTAATATGGGGTGACCTGAGTAATAATTTGGATTTAATAAAGAATTCATTAACATGTATTAAATTTTTTTGAGATTCTCAGTGTAGGAAAAATATCCCCCCAAAAGGGTGTGATGTGTCTGACCTCCCATCTTCTCAACCAATGTGATTCCCTAAGTATTGTGGGACCATTTCCAAAAATCTCTTCCCTTTGTAAAGTAGTTTTGGGAAACATCTCAAATAAGAGAACAATTGGTTGTTTATGGTTCCATGAAGAAACCCATTGGAAAACATTTAGATATAGTGAACCTGACATGAATGACTATACAATTCTCAACCCCACATAATCAATCAGAAGGTATCCAACATTTCCATGGGGATATAAAAATTTTGAACCCGATGTGAATTATTAACCAAAATGACTAGGTTTCCCACATCATCTAGCGTGCCAGACACATATAGTGGTTTGATGTGACCTTACATGATGGAATATTCATCTTGATCAGTGAAAGAAATCATTTCATTGCATTCAGCCAAGCCAGACTTCGTCCGGTAAATTTTGGCGGTAGCTACCTCGGCTTGAAACTTCTGGGGGCTAAGCAAGGCTTAAATAAGCACCTCCCTAAGGTCTGCTGACAAACCCAAGGCCTCTAGGATGGACATCTTTGCTGGTACTGACGCCATCTACTTAAGGATGTCGTACTTTTTCTCCAATAGTCGACCCTTCTCTACTGGAGGGAGAGTTCTAGCAGGCGGCTTAGGAGTTGGATTATGTGATGAAGAGGGACCTGCTACGGGGTCGGGTGTTGACGATGTTCCCCCATTATGGGTACTCGGCCCGACTGGTCTGTATGTGCGCACTAGGTGGCTAGACGCTTGTACATCCTCTGATGGGTATCGTAGAATAACGGGTCCAGGGTGGCTGCTTATGGAGGTGGGGGGATATTATTTCTCTTGTTGAGTCTATTGAAGGGCTCTCCCATGGGTTTCTGAGATATTGACGGTTTGTGCCAAGGTCCAACCATAGGGTTAGGTTCGACCGTGACTGTGCATCCCCTCGTATCCCCTGCCTCTGCGATTCCTCATCCCGGCTCCTCGTGTCCGGAACTCGGGTTCATAACTATACCCTTCATGTGGGGATGATTCCATAAGATGGATGACGTTGATGGAACCAAAGATTGGCTCTTCATCCTATGACAGGTCAACCTAGTCGGTTGTCCCTGATGGTGTCGTTTGGTGGGTCGGTGCTCGTGGCGCCAAATTCAAGGGCATGAAATCTAACAGCATCAGGGCTAACTTCGACCTTGTTCCGGATTTCTCCTCTTGTGCTTGTCTCCTCCCTTTTCGAATACGCTTGGATGAACAGCTCATGGAGGGTTGTGAGGCTGATACTATTGGTTGTGTGGCATCAGGGGTTGTTAGAGGCAACACTGGCTGCCGTAGCTGAGCTCGGAGTATTCCCTGGGCTCAGTTGATAGTCTTTCGAGTCACCCAATTATCAAATTTCTGCACCTTTTTACTGGAAACTTCCTGCCACCCCTCTCCTTTGTCGGAGTCAGTGGAAGAAATATATGTCACATGTGTTGGGGGTGGTCCCAGCTTAACTTGCCCGGAGTCTACCATCCTTTGCAGGAGGTCTTTGAAGAAGAATCATTCCCAAATATGGTTCCCCAACATCCGATGGTAGGGAAAATAGTCTGTCTTGTCATCATTTCCAACTTCTTCGGGTTTCCTCGACTCCGAAAGGCGGAGCAAGTTGCAATTCAATGCGGCAATGAAGTAGCTGTAGACTTGGTCCTCGCAGAACGAGTATGTTTTATGTCTTCGTTCCTCAAACCGGTTCCGCTTCGATCCTCTCTGATCTTCTCACCTAGGCAGAGGCGGCCGCTGATGTACAGGGGGCCCTTGACAATTTGGTGGAGGCCTGAGTGGTGGAGCAGGCACAGGGGATGGCTTGAGCATGACAAAGGACGCTTCAGCTATGGCTTCTCTCTTTGTGGTAGCCTACGAGGCTATTCAGTACTTCAAATTGGTCTGCTGCAGGGATTCCTCGATTCTCTGGGCAATGGATGAAAGATGGCGGAAGCTAGTGGTGCACTCCACTGGTATGAGCGGAGTTCGCAGATCGTCTCGAACATTGTCTATACATATGGAGAGAAACTCATCTTGAGGGATTGGCATGTTCAAAGAGTATGTCAGACCTTTCCATCTGGTGATGAAATATGAGGCCCTCTCTTTCTCCCTCTTCTTGCAGTTCATGTGGTCGTTGACCATCGTCTTAGGCAATGTTGACCTGAAATGGAAAAGGAGCTGCTATCGAAAGTCTTCCTAGATTTTTATTGGCTGGGCTGTCCGGCTCATATACTAGACGAAGGCAGATCCTTTCAAGGTCCGTACAAAGCATCTGTGTTTCACTGCCTCTTTTTGTTCTAGAGTTCCCATCATAGGGTCACAATAGGATTCGTAGTGCATCAAATGCTGTTCTGGATGAATAGGGCTTCTGCTCTGGCTGTACCAGAGCACACCAACCTTCCATTGCTTCCAATCGATCTGTTAGTGCTTCGATGGTGCTGGTGAGTCCCTGGTTTACATCCTGTTGGGTCCGGTCCTGGGCAAGTGTAGCCCGAGGCATCGCTTGAGGGTCCATCTCGGTTGGCACATGGGGTGCATGTGCCGTTTGGGACACCCTCGGAGGGTTCGGGTTCACTTTCTCTGGTTGCTTCCTTAGTAGAGGGAAGTCTTGGTATTCATCCAGATCCAAATTTTGGTAATTGGACAGGCTGGGCACCTCATTGGGCGTGGTAAACCTGGGTCCTTGAGGTGCACTTAGAGGGAGTGCAAGATGTGGCTGCTCTTGGGATGTGCTTTCAATAAGACGGTTCCTCTGGAGTAGCTCGGTGTTAAGCCGCCTCAATTCCTTCATTTTCTCTTCCTGTCGAGCAAACCTCTCTTCGAGCATGAGTGGATTGTTTTTGTCAAGAGGAGGGGACGAATTAAGGGTAACTGATCCTCTATTATTATCCTTGTTGGAAGCTCACAGGGTAAGTATAGGAAGGTTAGCTGAAGGGGATGCCATGTTTAAATCAGCCCTCTGGTTCTGGGTGTGCACCCCTGGTGGTTCATTGTGGGTTGTAGCCTGACCGGAACCATCGCCTCCTAATCCATCCCGATTCGCATCATCTCTGGTGTCACCCATGCGGTTAACCTATATGATGTTGATAGATTCATATCGTGGGGTGGGGAAGATGTCATCTTCCAAATAGGAAGAGGACCTCCCGTGTATTTTACTGGCCTTCCCTTTCATGTACCGAGATCGTCTTCAGACTTCATGACGAAGGGTGACAGGGAGAGTTCTTTGATGCGCCCTTACGGTACGCCTCCCTCATGGAGGGGATGTTGATTCAAATGACAGGATAGGATGAGAACCTCCTCTTATGATTATCATCCCTAGACGAGATAATACTGACTCTCGTGGGGGAGGTTGTTGTTGAGGGGGTAATAATTCCCCCAGCCCTGAGGGATGGGGTTGGAACTGTTCCCTGGATGCTGGTCTCTTCCCATTTTTATTGATCTTATGAGGACATTTGTTGTTAAAAATGCCCCCAACCATACAGGGTGGGGTTGACCCTAGATTGTGTTGGTGGCTGCGGCTATTGCTACCTGCCTGATCTTGCGTGCCCCCATTCGGGGGTGAATTGGGTTTGGTGCCAAGTTCTTCTATGAATCAATCCCTTCTGGGGAGGCAGGAAAAGATCACTAATTGGACTTTCCTAGGTGAGAGGCCCGTTGTATACTCTCAGTGGCCTGATTCAGGAGTTCTTGAATGGATTCTTCCCGTCGGGCCTGACGCTTTTGGGACTTACTCAAGGCCTGACTCTGTTGGGTGTGTTGCCTTTCACGAACAGGTAGACTATTCGATTTATATCTTGACGTGATGACGTTGCAAGACCCCATACCGAATGGGTTCTTCTGGGAAGGTAGCGGAGTGAAATGCAAAGCTCCATATTCCCCCATCCTCTGATATGGACTCCCACCAGAGCATCACTGATGAGGTGGCACAGCTGGTGCAGCGCACAGAGGCAAGCTATCTCCATGTTTCCTTTGCACCTCTCGGGTCGCTGTTGCCGCACCGAAGGAAGAGCTTCCAGGTCGATGTGATGCAGGAGGTATCCTATTGTCTTGACGTGGTCTACATACCCATCGTAGGGAAGGAAGCTTGATTTCAGCCGGTGGAGGGTTGTCCATATATAGTAGCGGATGTCATGCACACATTCTTTCGACAATTCTCTGGGTATGACGAATTGAGAGGTGGTCGTGGGCCAAAACATAACTGGTATATCATGCCTGGCCAGTCATTTCCTCAAGTGAAACATGTCGACATAATCCTCCGCTAGTGACTCCTCTACCTAGTCGTCCCAACTGAGACGCCCACTGATAGTGTGGTCGGAGGCAGTGTGACTGGTTGGTTCTGAATCATCATGTGGGCGATTCCGAGGTGGTTCAGAAGATGAACGTGGCCCCGGAACATCTCTCGATTGAAGAAGGATGTTGTTGGTGATTAACTGGGAATCTGACATGCTTGATCCCATGCTTCTAAGTGCCTCTTCATATGAGGTCTTTTCTGTGCTTGATTCGGCAGGGGGAGGACCTTTCTATCGATATGATATGTCATTGCGAGGATAACCTTCGCAATGGCGGTCGTAATGGTGAGGACTACCATCACAGCTTGACACCTCACTTCATAGAGGACTTTTGTAGTGCATACCCTGAGGAGGACCTCCAAGGCATTTCGTAGCAAGGGGAGGACCTTCTGGCTGTGTAGCGTTGTTATGGGGAGGGCCTTCGCAACAACTTCCATCATGGTGAGGATGACCATCATGGTTTGACATTCGATGTGTATCCTAGGGAGGACCTTCAAGACACACTGTGACAAGGGGAGGACCTTCTGGTTTCTTGGGTCCACTGTAGGGAGGACCTTCTCAATGGAGGCCATGGTGGTGAGGACTACCATTACAACTACCACAGGGAGAATATCTAAGGGGACACCCTGGGGAGGGCCTTTAGAATGTACCACAACGAGGGGAGGGCCTTCTCGTTGCTTGGCGTCTCTATGGTGAGGGCCTCCATTATCAGGGTGGCGAGGACTACCACCGTGATCTGATTATCAGCTATACGGAGTGTCGTTGAAACGTAACCCCTGGGGAGGAACTTCAGGGAAGGCCATGACAAGGGGAGGGCCTTCTTTTCATGATGAGACGTCACTACGGGGAGGGCCTCCACAGTTGCAACTATGATAGCGAGGACTACAATTATAATTTGTGGTCCCACTACATGGAGAGTGTTTGGAGCATATACCCCGGGGAGGACCTTCAGGGTGGACCGCGGCAAGTGGAGTGCCTTCTTACTGTTCGACCTTCTGGTCACATGGAGGGTTTCCGTGACTGGAATCAAAAGAGGAGCTCTCATGCTCGATCGTTATATGCCCACGAGGGAGGCCCCCGTGGGTGCTCTGGGGAGGACCTTTAGAGCTGCTGGTTGTGACATTGTGGGGAGGACCTTCGCAAATACTACTGCGAGTCCCATATTATGGTAATGGGTGGGCAGGGTTCTGAGCCTTCAATATACATTTAGCGGCACTGGGAACCCCAACTTCCAGCAGAGCGGAGTCATAAACCCGCTCTTTATTTTCCAGCTGCCTTTGGCGCATTCGAGGCGCTTTCTTGTAGGAAGCGAGGACCGTTTGATGTGGAAAATGGCCTTCCCCTTTGGGTCCCTATCCAATTGGGTCCCGTGATGCTGCTAGGATACGCCGACGAACATCTTGCCTTTTAGTAGGGATATATGCCTGATCTGGAGCATCCATCGTGATGGACAGGTGTCCCCGAGTTGGAACGAGTGAAGTTTCTCGATCTGGTTGCCCTTCCATCGCGGAATATAGCCGGTGACCCTCCTGGGTAGAAGCAAGGATGCATATCTGCTTCGAGGCAGCTATCTTGTCTCTTAGATGAGTCGCCTCAATCGGGGAGATGGGTTTACGGGCCCGAGCCCTTGCTGTTGCTGCTGATGCAATTACATTCTGGCAAGTCTGAAAGATATGATCTAGGATCGATACCTGCTCCTCCATCATTTCTAGGATATTCAGAGAGACATCATTGGATGGAATGGGTATGAAGGCCCATTTGAGTTTTGGAGTAGGAATATCCTGCTCCGGTCCTCCGGTGGTCAGTGGGTACTGACAATTATCCTGTGTCAGGGTAGGTGAACGAATCTGCCCCTGGGCCGAGATATACCAATTTATCTCTCCGTTCGGCCCCACATCGGGATGGCAGACTTTACTTGCATCGGCATGGATCTAGCCCTGCATATGTTGGTTTCCCACCATATCGAGTCAGTGGCCTTTATTGGCAGGGAGACGTGACCGCCTATTAATTCTCGCCACATCTGGATGGCAGGATTTGTTGATAGCCACCATATCGGGGTGGTAAGTGTCAGGAGCATCTTCTAGGAGCTGGTCCTATAGGTGCTGGGTCACGACCACATCGTGTTGGTGGGCATCACGACCTTGGGCAGGGATATGTGCCTACCCAGTAAGTGTCGTCCTGTGTGAGTGATGGGCTTGACGGAGCTCGGTGGGGATAAACGCCTTCTCATATGTTGTCGCCATATCTGGATGGAGGGATTTGGAAGAGTGAACAGGTGTATGTTCATGTTTGTGATGCGTCTCGGTGACTGGGCTGCGAAGCTCCTCCTCGGAGACAAGGGTGATGACCGGTCCCCGGTTGTATGTTTGCCGCCCTCATCGGTCGGTCCGAGGGGCCGGATCCTGGGGAGCATGGGCTTGGATCCTCGGGGATACATCCTCCTGAGCGTGAGGATGTTGAGTCATGGCGTAACCGAGATGACGTTTTTCGGTGGGTGTAGAGACCCAAAGCTTGACGTACATGGACATTACATTACATTTTCGGAATACTTAATAAATGACAAAAACAGACGCCCAGAGGTCGTATTAGTTTAGTGTCTTTGGAAACTCGGAACGTAATCTTCTAGTCATGGTGAAAGATCTTTAAAATCTCCCATAAAGATCTTCCCTTTTGGTTTTCTTACCTAAAAACTTTCTTTATATCCTGGGGAAAAGAAAACATAAAAAGGGTGAGCTCAAATACTCATTAAGGGAAATCATAGAGAACATAAAACAATCCATAAACATTTGAATGAAAAAACTTGAACATAAAATCTAAACATCAAGATCTTGACCAAAGACATAAATCTGGGAAGTACGTAAGACATATATCATAAAGGAACATCAATCATGATAAAATAGTATGGGAATAAAACATGTAATTGTGGAAACCATTAACACATGTTATGATTTCCATAGTATCCAAGCCATTGCCGCCAAGACTATCTTAGTAGAAAAAGTTCCTTTTGGAATTGAGTTCATTCCTCGTTCCTATCCTATAACACTGAACCGGATTAACTTACCATTCCAACCATCTCTATATCATGAGATATAAATCATTACCCAATGCATTGGAGGGAGATATAGGTCCCACCCATCTCATAATGAAATCATTCTTAATTGTACCACATCATAAACATAAATCATTCATCATAACCCAAATAATAAAAATGGGTTTCATAAACATCATCCCATCATCACATAATCGATATAAAAAAAATGGATATCGTTTCATCATAAGAAAAGTGAAACCTTGTAAATAATAGAGATATTATACTTGAAATATACACATATAAAATAATTTCATCTTAGATGTAAAATATTTTTGACAAAACACTTGAACTCCATTCTTGAGGAAAATATCCATTCTTCTTCAAAATCAGTTTATTTTCCCAAAATGACATGAAATTTTAATAAAAAGTATTTTTTTGAAAATAATCATTAAATATTGTATAGGAAGATTCATGTAAATAAGGCGTTATGAAACCGTAAGAATTTTTTCATGCCGTATAAGTTAAAAAACATTCTCCTTGTACTTTTGTCGGGAAAGTCATAAAGTTCCTCGTGTGGTAAAAAAAAGTAAGATTCATTTCATAAGATGTGGTAAAATTAAAAAATGGGTAAAAATGACATTAAACATACATGAAAACATTTTTATAAAACATGGACATGGATGATAACAAAAACCCTAGTAAATACTTACGAATAAACAATCTCGGATAAGAGCGAGATTGGAATAGTTATCCCTTACCTTAGGTCTGATATTCTTCGTATGTATCCGATCCTCCTGTATAATGATTTAAGTAATGCCATTTACTTATTAATGAAGCATATCCATTGTTATGATATCATATATGGTTCACTTATGACTTTATATTACCCGTTCTTTTGTAAATTCGATGTTAAAGCAGTGTTTTGGGTAAAATCGTTTTATTTATCGTACATGTTTGGACTTGTTGTTCTTGATATTATTATTACTTATATCATGATTTACATAATTAAAGAATGTAAAAAATGATTTATATATAATATATATTCATCATATACATATATATATATTATATATCGATAAATGGAATGAAATACATCGTTCATGGAGACGGTAGGCCGTATATACGCATGAACACTGTTTTCGTTTTCGTATTGCATTGAATGGAATTAATTAGATGACATACATATATATATATACTTAAATAAATTATCAGTATTATGTCATATATTTCATTATTATTCATTATATATACTTTATAATCATTCATGAATGGTTAACATGGAGGATGAATCTCATCGCGTCGTGGAGACGGTAGTCCGTACGTACGCAGGAGCGATGATATAATTCCCATGATTGTGGAATTATATTTAAGTGTATGTATAATATTTCAGAATAAATATCAATTTACAATAATAATATATATTTATTTATTCACACCATTATACCCATCGAATTAAGGTGGTGGTCGAAAACAGATTACACCACGACATGGAGACAGTATTCTGTACGTACGCACGCACATTGATTTCATTTTCCGTAGGATGGATAGAAGGTGAAATAGTGTTGTTTCATATTTATAATAACTTATCAGTATATAATTAATATTGATGTTATTAATTTATAATTATACAACTAAATAAGAAGAAGTAGAAGAAGAAAGAAACTTGAGAGAATCGGAAGAAGAGATTACCTCTTCTTCGACACACCTCCTTGAAGCTTCCTCTTAAGGAAGTAGAGTTGGTATTTTGAGAATACCAGAACCTCCAGAATGTTTCTAGGGAAGTGTAGAAGATAAATTGTCAGGGTTTTACAGAGATTCAAGGCTCAAAATGGTGTGAAGATAAGAGGGAAGGGGTTCCCTTTTTATAAGGGAGGAGAGGGGAACCTTTGGAAAAACTTAAAATATTATTTTATAATAAAGTCATATTCGGTTTTAATAGCTCCAAATTGATTTATTTAGATGATAAGGTGGGGATGGTTCTAAATCCTCTCAAAAAATAGGTTTTATAAATGTTTATGTTACTATTATATCCTTATCATTTAGATTTAACTCTAAGTTAAATAATTTAACTTTTACCGTGTCTTTTTGTTTTCTTACACTATATGGTTAATAAACTTTCTATAACAAGACAAACTAACCCCAAGTGGTTCATTATTAATATATATATCATTATCTATGTCATTTGGAGTAATATTATATTTTTAGGAATAAAATAACAATTAATAATATATTATTTGTTTTAAAAACTATTTTATGTCAATTTTGACACTATTTGGTATTTGATTTTTGTGAAAATCATAACAACATGTTTAGTTAGAAAAAAGTTAATTAAATCAACAGTAACATGTCATATTAACCTATAAAATTATTTTAATTCATAAAAAGTATAAAATTACATTTATTTGGGTATTTATAACTTCAATTATGTTAATATTTCATTAATAAGGTAATTACTGCATCACCATTTTATCATAAATAAATTAAAATATTTAATGTCTAAAAATTATAAATAAAATACCATTATGTAGGAAATATTTTTATCTTTATAATGAATATTTATAGTGGAATTTATCTTATGTATAACCCTATATTAAAAATGTTTTACTTATTAATCTTTGATTTTAACTATTTTAACTCTTTTTTAAATAAAATAATAATAAATTTCCCAATCTAATCCATGTGGATATAAATGATAATATTATATTACTAAGGTTTTTTTTGGTCGAATTATACTTATCCAATAGAATTAAGACACGTGTTAGGGTAATAATAATATCATTTTTACCCTTAATTACCCAATTTACTTTTAACCGTGGTAAATAAAAGTAAAAAGTTACTATTCGCCAAAAATTATTTTTATTTTATTGAACCAAATTTTACTCCTTGATATTAACTGTGTCTCTCGGATTTTTTAAATTCTACTCATAGAAGCGGTAAAATTAAGTTTTATGTAAGTTTTGAAAAAGCTCTTAGGAGGTGGGTAAAAGATGATGAAAAGTTCAATAAAATTTTTATATATCTAAAATTATTATAAAACGACTCCAATTAATTACATTAAACTTATATAGGTATTATGTATCAATTTTTACCTAAAATAAATTTAAATAAAATAAATAATTATTTAAATAAAAAGTCGGTTTTTAAATAGTATCCATGTGTTTTCACTATTCATCAAAAATTGAATGTTTTCAGAAAAATACCAAAAATTCAACCTAGGATAATTTCTATATTTCGAATCTAAAAATGAAGTCCATTTTGAAAGATAAAATTTATAAAATTTCAAAAATTGGGTATTACTATTCATAACGGCTGGTTCATAATAATATTATAATAATATATTGTTTAGTGAAACTCGGTATTGCGTACAACACACGCTATCGTGGAAGGTCGCGATTGCATGTAATGTAAGCCAAGTTAGGGTTGCGTTTAGTGAAAGACTCCTTTGTTGTTGCGTGTAACAGAATCCAACCATATTTCATTTATACATTGAATATATATATATACACTCAATGATGCGTAGAATTACTACTATCAAATGAACTTGAAATTGTGTGTAACACGAGCCAAGAATAGTGTTTCATATACTGCAAGCTAATACGGTTTTGCATATAGTACAAGTTAATCTTGGTGTAGTGTATAATAGAAGACATCAAAGAAATTAAAAATAATATATCTCATAAAATATCGGGGTGTTACATTCTACCCCCTTAAAATGAATTTCTCCCTCGAAATTCATCGAGGTTATAAATGGTTTACCACTTGAAAGTTTCTTTCATAGAAACCCACATCATAAAAAGGAGTAGTAAAACTTCATTTTAAAAAGTGAAGCATGAAACATATTGGTTACCCAAATTGACTCATCACTGGGTTTCCACATAGGAGAACATAGGTGAAAATATGGATATGGAAGAGTAACCTAACCATCATGTTCTGATGAAGAGTTGTAGAGGACATGGCTATGATAAATCCAATAGTCACAAAGCCATAAATTTTTGATGATCTAAGGTACCATCTGATTCATCAGATATAAGGGCACTAGGACAACATTTTTGGTTTTCAAGATCATTTCCTTAATGTTGAATATTTTTTGAATTAAAAGAAATACTTACTTGATTTTGGAACAATCTCACTATTTTTTATGCCTTAAAAAATTTCCACTTCATCTCTTAAAGAAATGAAGTTGAATTTGTCTTCCATGAAGTGTTAGCAGATCATGTGATAGAATGATAGGTCATTCCATTTGTCTCAAACATAAGTTTGGGAAAAGTTATCAAATATACATAAGTCCATCTATAGTGAGATTAATCGTATAAGGTTCCTAAAATGGACTTATACTTCATATACCATACCACTTAATATAATAAAACTAGTTTCTACTAACTAGGGACATCCTGTAGGCCCGTGGTATGCAATAAAGGCTTGTCGCACTTCAGTTGTGGGTTCGGTTCCCACAGCCTTTTCTGACGCGACGGGTTGTCGCCCGTCCTGCAGGTTGTCTTTTTTCTAAAACTAAACTATTATAACATTACAGAAATAATTTCGAAAAAAAAGTTCTAGCCCTAAACAATACTATCTGATGTCTGACGTAACCCTTTTCAATCTTTATACTTATCCAAAATACATCTGCCCAATCTCATTGTATAAAGAAAACAATGACTAGAAATTCCATCTACCGAGCATGTGAATACCATCATTTATCCTCCATATATCATACGATATATCTTGTTGGTCAAATTAGAAACATGTGAATACCTTAATAATGAATTCTCTTGAAAAATTAATACCCATTGACCCTTAGTGAAAACATGAATGCTGTCAAAATTTAACACTTTCCACATACCAAAATCCCAAAATTTCTATATACTCAAACCATGATATAACTTTGGCATTATATCAGTCATGAGATCATATGATTTTTTTCTTTATCACTTCATTATGCGCATATCATCTTCTTTCCAGAAAATATTTAAATCACTTTTCATGGTTACCAGTACCATATAATTATTGAAAACCAATACATGGATATTTCAAAATTCCACGATGCCATAAATGAGATTCCATGATACTATTTTGAAATCCCATTACATAAACACTTAATAATTACACAACATCATTGTCATACTCAACATCACAAATAGTGATTTCATGTGACTTCCCTTTATCCTTTTCCTTAAGTGGTTTCTCACGTTGATCATCATTAACCCTTAGATTAGGGCATTGATTAGCATAATGCCCCATTTCATTGAACTTGAAGCATTGAAGTATTGGTGGGGCATTATCTACAGTCTTTTATTTATTCACATCATTATAAACCCTTTTTCCATTACTTCAACACTCAGATGCTCGATGACCTTCTTTTCCACACTTAAAAAATTTTCTAGTCCCTTTAAGACAATCTACACCATGCATCTTTCCACAGTTTGAGCATAAATAAACATTCATCTTTTTTTCACCATTTTTCTGAGATTTCTCCTTGAACTCCATCTTTCGTTTCTTGTCAAAACCATGAGATTGATATGTAACACCAACTTCCATTTCTACCTTGATAGCACAACGCACAATTTCTTCATAGCTACTGAAGTCTCTTATAGCTAATGCCCTTTGAAGGCTTGGTTTTAAGCCACTAAATAATCGATCAACTTTACTTTTAGGTTGGATGATAAAGAAAGATGCATACCTTGTAAGCCTTGTAAAATTCTCTTCATGTATACCAACATATTCATCATCCTTTTGCATAAGATCAAGGAAATCCTTTCACATCTTTGTTCGAAGAATACAGGGGAAGTAATTATTGAAAAATAAGTTCTTGAACTCATCCCATTCCATGGATTCAATTTCATCTCGGGACCTCGTATTCTTAATTAGAGTCCACCACTGGTCTGCTTCACCTTCTAAATGGTAAATAGCCAGAATGACTTTTTCATGTTCCAAACAGCGAAGTATGGAAAATTTCTTTTTAATGGTACTGATCCATTGTTTAGCAAAAAGTGGATCAGAAGACCCACTGAAAGAAGGTGGACGTTGCCTCATAAAGGACTCAATAGATTATTGTTCCCTTCTATGCTCATTTGGAAGTCCAGAATGATTCATAGCTTGTGTAAGTATATCAATAAGATTTTGCACTCCATCTCCCATGACATTGGTTTGTTCAGGTGGACAATCATTGCATTTTCCATTACAATGGTCAACACGGTTCCTTCGGGTTCCAGCCATCATCTAAAACCCAAAAAGAATAGTGTGAGATGAAAAAATCATGCTAGGGAAAAAAAACATAATAAAGGGGGAGTACCTTGAATATATTACATCTTAGGGTTAATTATAATATTTTTACTATAATTCTAGGACTATAACCTATACATATACTTATCCTCAGGGACATCCCTAGAGATACCTTAGAAATATCCCTAGGGATTTCACTAATGTTTTCGCATCCTAGTTTCCAAAGGTTAACTAAAATTCCTCTCTGATACCAACTTTAGAGACCCAAAGCTTGACTTACATGGACATTACATTAATTTTTCATAATACTTAATACATGAAAAAAATATACGCCCAAAGATCATATTAGTTTAGTGTCTTTGGAAACTCGGAACATAATCTTCTAATCATGGTGAAATATCTTCAAAATCTCCCATAAAGATCTTCCCTTTTGGTTTTCTTACCTAAAACCTTTTTTTATATCCTGGGGAAATGAAAACATAAAAAGGGTGAGCTCAAATGCTCAGTAAGGGAAAGCATAGAGAACATAAAACCATTGCTAAACATTTGAATGAAAAAACTTGAACATAAAATCTAAACATAAAAATATTGAGAAAAGACATAAATCTTGGAAGTATGTAAGGCATATATCATAAAGGAACATCAATCATGATAAAATATCATGTGAATAAAACATGTAATTGTGGAAACCATTAAGCACATGTTATGATTTCCATAGTAGCCAAGGCATTGCAACCAAGACCATCTTAGTGGACAAAGTCCCTTTTCTGAATCGAGTTCACTCCTTGTTCCAGTCCTGTAACACTGAACCAGATAACTTACCGTTCTAGCCATGTCTATCTCATGAGATATAGATCTTTACCCAATTCATTAGAGGGAGATATAGGTCCCACCCATCTCATATTGAAATCATTTTTACTCATTCTATATCATAAACAAAAACCATTCATCATAACCCAAATAATAAAAATGGGTTTCATGAACATCATCCAATCATAACATAATCCATATAAAAAAATGGATATCGTTTCATCATAAGAAAAGTGAAAACATGTAAATCATAGAGATATTATACTTGAAACATACACATATGAAATAATTTCATCTTATATGTAAAATAGTTTTTACAAAACACTTGAACTCCATTATTGAGGAAAATATACTTTCTTCTTCAAAATTATTTTCTTTTCACAAAATGACATGCAATTTTAACAGAAAGTATTTTTTTTGAAAATATTCATTAAATCTTGTATAGTAAGATTCATGGAAATAAGGAATTATGAAACCGTAAGAATCCATTCATGCTGTATAAGTTAAAAAAACATTCTCCTCGTACTTTTGTCAGAAAAGTCAAAAAGTTCCTCATGTGGTAAAAAAAAGTAATATTCCTTTCATAACATGTGGTATAATTCAAAAATGGGTAAAAAGGACATTAAACATACATGAATTTTGTTTTAGAAAACAAGTACATGGATGATAACAAAAACCCCAGTAAAAACATACGAATAAACAATCTCAGATAAGAGAGAGATTGGAATAGTTATCCCTTACCTTAGGTATGATATGCTTCATACGTATCCAATACTCCTATATAATTATTTAAATAATTTCATTTACTTATTACAAAATCATATTCATTGTTATTATATCTTATATGGTTCAATTATGGCTTTATATTACCCATTCTTTTGTAAATTCCATGTTAAAGCAGTGTTTTGGGTAAAATCGTTTTATTTATCGTACATGTTTGGACTTGTTGTTCTTGATATTATTATTAAATATATCATGATTTACATAATTCAAGAATTAAAAACATGATATATATATAATATATATTCAGCATATATATATATATATGATAGATCGATAAATGGAATGAAATACACCGTTCATGGAGATGGCAGGTCGTACGTACGCATGAACACTGTTTTCATTTCCTTATTGAATTGAATAGAATTAAGTAGATGACATACATATATATATACTTAAATATAGTATCATTATTATGTCATATATTTCATTATTATTCATTATATATACTTTATAATCATTCATGAATGCTTAACATGGAGAATGAATCTCATCACGTCGTGGAGACGGTAGTCCGTACGTACGCACGAGCGATGATATCATTCCCATGATCATGGAATTGTATTGAAGTGTTTGTATAATATTTCAGAATCAATATAACTTTACAATAATAATATATCATTATTTATTTACACCATTATACCCATCCAAGTAAGGTGGTGGTCGAAAACATATTACACCACGACGTGGAGACGGTATTCCGTATGTACGAACGCGCGGTGATTTCATTTTCCATAGGATGGATAGAAGTTAAAATAGGGTTGTTTAATATTTATAATAACATATCAGTTTATAATTAATACTAATGTTATTACTTTATAATGATACAACTAAAGAAAAATAAGTATAAGAAGAAAGAAACTTGAGATAATTGGAAGAAGAGATTACCTCTTCTTCGACGCACCTCCTTTAAGCTTCCTCTTAAAGAAGTAAAGTTGGTCTATTGAGAAGAACAGAACCTAAATAATGTTTCTAGGGATGTTCAAAAGAGAAATTTTCAGGGTTTGTCCAAGCTTCATGGCTCAAAATGGTGTGAAGAGAAGAGGGATGGGGTGCCCTTTTTATAAGGGAGGAGAGGGGCACCTTTGAAAAAACTTAAAATATTATTTTATAATAAAGTCATATTCAGTTTTTAATAGCTAAAAATTGACTTATTTAGAATCTAAGGTGGGTATGGGTCTAAATACTCTCAACCAATAGGTTTTAGGAAAGTTTAGGTTACTATTTTATCCTTATCATTTAGATTTAACTCTAAGTAAAATAATTTAACTTTTTCCGTGTCTTTTTGTTTTTTACACTATATGGTTAATAAACATACTATAATAAGACAAAAGAACCCCAAGTGGTTCATTATTAATATATATATCCCTATATAAGTAATTTGTCCGAACCGTATATTTTTAAGAATTAAATAACGATTAATAATATAATATTTGTTTAAAAAAACTATTTTATATCAATTTTGACACTATTTGGTATTTGATTTTTGTGAAAATCATAACAGAATTTTTTGTTAGAAAAAAGTTAATTAAATCAATAATAACATGTCATATTAACCTATAAAATCAGTTTAATTCATAAAGAGTCTAAAATTACATTTATTTGGGTATTTATAACATCAATTATGTTAATAGTTTATTAATTACGTAATTACTACATCATCATTGTGTCATAAATAAATTAAAATATTTAATGTCTAAAAATTATAAATAAAATACAATTATGTAAGAAATATTTTTATCTTTCTATTTAATATTGATAGTCTAATTTATCTAATTTATAATTTTATATTAAAAATGTTTTACTTATTAAACTTTGATTTTAACTATTTTAGCTTTTTTTTAAATAAAATAATAATAAATGTCCTAATCTAATCCAAGTGGACCTAAATGATTATATTATATTACTAAGGTTGTTTTTGGTTGAATTATACTTATACAATAGAATTAGGACATGTGTTAGGGTAATAATAATATCATTTTTACCCTTAATTACCCTATTTACTTATAACCGTTGTAAATAAAAGTAAAAAGTTACTATTCACCAAAAATTATTTTTATCTTATTGAAACACATTTTACTCCGTGATATTAACCATGTCTCTCAGATTTTTGAAATTCCACTCACAGAAGTGGTAAAATTAAGTTTTATGTAAGTTTTCAAAAAGCTCCTAGGAGGTGGGTAAAAGACGGTGAAAATTTAAATAAAATTTTTATATATCTAAAATTATTATAAAATGACTACAATGAATTACATTGAACATATATAGGTATTATGTATCAATTTTTAACAAAATTAAATTTAAATAAAAAGTCAATTTTTAAATAGTATCCCAGTGTTTTCACTATTCATCAAAAATTGAATGTTTTCAGAAAAATACCAAAAATTCACCCTAGGCTAATTTCGATATCCTGAATCCAAAAATGAAGTCCATTTTGAACGATAAAATTTATAAAATTTAAAAAATTGGGTATTACTATTCATAATGGCTAGTTCATAATAATATTATAATAATATATTGTTTAGTGAAACTCAGTATTGCGTATAACACATGCTATCGTGGAGGGTCACGATTACGTGTAATGTAAACCATGTCAGGGTTGCGTATCATGCAAGAATTCTTTGTTGTTTCATATAACAGAATCCAACCATATTTCATTTATACATTGAATATATATATATATATATACACACTCAATGTTGCGTAGAATAACTACTATCAAACGAACTTGAAATTGTGTGTAACACGAGCCAAGAATAGTGTTGCATATACTGAAAGCTAATACAGTGCGGCGTATAGTACAAGCTAATCTTGGTGTAGTTTATAATAGAAGATATAAAAGAAATAAAAAATAATATATCTCATAAAATCTCACGGTGTTACAGCGGGGGCCTTGTAACGGAACCCCCGTTCAGCGGGGATGAGGTCCTCAGCGTCGACCTCATCCGCCTCCCTAAGGTAAGGGAGGTACACGTTGTCTCGTTCCAGAGATAGACTCTCGAAATGGTTGGAGACAGCAACAGGGGCAATCTGGATCTGCCTTTGTGGCCGCTACTGGGCAGGCGACCAACGAGTCCTGGCGGATTGGAGGGCGTGCATGGCCCCCTCCACCGTCGAGAGAGTACCATTCACGTAGTAATCTTGGATTAATGCATCTAAGACCCAGCATTGAAGACACAGGGTAGGTGATGGGGTCCTCCGTTGGTGAGGATGTCCGATCATTGTGTTGTTGGAAGCATGTGCTTGAGAGTTCCTTCGTGATGCCATTGGATCGAAGGGAGTTCTGTGTTGTACATGTAGATCATTTTAACAAGTACAAACAACAAACCCGTCAAAGCAGCATCTCATGATCCCATGCGTAATTAATGACCTTGCTTGGCCCTCCTTATGAGTGTAAAGGGGGAACATAATGGAATTGGGTTAAATCCGTCATGCTTGGTTAATGATTAATGTCGGGTTCACCATTTTTGTTTCGGGTCGGTCTCGAAACGCCCAACGGTTCTATATCCGAAGATGTGTGGACCTGCTTTCCAAAGGCTGGTGTTCGCTGGGCGATTTGGCCAGGGACACTTAAGAACTCACATTGGCCGAGAGGATGAGAAGTCGGGATCATCAAATCCTTTTGGGGGTAAATTATTTCATGTTCCGAGACTCTCTTATAGATTCACTACTACAAATATGGATTATAATAGCGCTAAAATGGCCTTTAATAGCGCTAAAAAAGCACTGTTAATCTCGACGAAGATAAAGGGGAGTCCCCTTTATAAGTGCTAAAAATAGTGTTGATAAAGGTAGTATTTATCAGCGCTATTTTCAGTGCTGATAAATGTATAATATATCAGCGCTATTTTGAGCGCTGATAAAAACTAAATTTATCAGTGATCAAAATAGCCCTAATATATTATCCATTTATCAGCTCTTAACTAGCACTGATAAAGGCCAAAGATCCTATGCAAAACCAGAACCTGCAATGAACCTTCCCAACACCTGCACACATTACAACACCTGCACAGAGCACAAACAACACCTTCACACAGTACAAACAACACCCACACACAAAGTACAGAAGAACAAAAATGATACAACATTTACTTGAAATTGTGGATACAAAACAACACACTTATATACACATTTCAAACAATGTTTAATTTGGTTACAATTAAATTTATCCAACAAACAGTTAAAAAACAATGATGTTCTATCCTTTTTTCATCCATCAGCTCTAAAAAATTGTCGTCCATGGCGGCGGTTTCTGAACAAAGCAGGAAAAATATTTCACCTACATAATAAAACAAATATTATGTTAGTAATACAATAATGACATAAAGAATAGGGTTTCTAAATGGAATTATACTAGTGAGGCAAAAAACGAAAAATATCCAATTAACGAAATTGGATCATGGTTAGGTCTAATCATCTATGATAATCAAATGGCCCAATGTTTAGTAGAACATGGGCTATTTAATGATTCGAGGGGGAATAGATAAACATAATGTTTGGTTCTAAGGTTATAATGGTCTCACATTGATGGTTAATAGTTTTTCAAATAATGTGATGAACTTGTGTAAGGTATGAGTTTTTTGGGGAAGTATCTCTATATGGTTGAATAATGGATTGTAAGCCACTTAATGAAACTATATGGATTAGAAGTGTGTATATATTGATTCCCATGTAGTTGGAAAATGATTTATTTTACCCTTAGGCCTAATAATTCACCTAATTAATGAGTGGAATTAACAAATTTTCACTATCAACCATTAAAGAGGGTTACCCTCGTATATCCCTCATTCCACTCAACAAAATCCTTTACACGCACTCTCCTCTTTCCCCCCTTCCCCAATGGGATATCTCCCTTAATTTTGAGATAAATCAAATATTATTAGTTACATTAAAAGAGTGGTGGAATATCTTCAACCATATTATCCTCCTGTATATTATTCTCCTTCTTCCGCTAACTTTGGTTTCAACTATTAGGGATTTTGGTCTCCATTCCACAGCATCATGATGCTATTGGATACCAATGATGTGCCTTTTGCAACGAAATTAAACCTTGTCTATATAGCCACGATTTAATACCATGCCTATATGTCCCACCATTCCATAAAAAAGAAGCACCCCTGCCCCCTTCCCCAGCACACCCCCTACACACTGCCCACCCCTGAGCACACCCCCTACCCCTGCACACTCCCTGCACACTCCCTGCCCCCTGAACACCCCCTGCCCCATTCCCCAGCACACCCCTACCCACTGTACTTCCCCCTGCCCATTTCACACCCCCCTGCCCACCCCCTACATATTTCAAAAGAACCCATCACACCCCATACCCCTTCCCCCTACCACTTTGCCCCTTCCCCCTCCCCTAGAAAACCACCCCTGCCCTCTCAACATGTCCCCCGCACATCATAAATAAAATACCATTTATGGAAATTGTGCTCAATTTACATTATACGCATCATATATATCAACACATTCTCAGGTACATTCATTCAATGTAAATACACTTATATAGACTCTCTACATCTCATAAGAAAACCCTCTTTAAAATTCACAAACACATTAAATCCATTTGGAAACACCCATCACACCACTTTCTCATTTCATCAAACACATTTAAAGGACTTAAGCATGAAAATCCACAATAAATACAACTGCATTCATTTTAAAAATAACTTTCAAGTATACACACACCCCAAATTCCTTTGATAACACATTTTCAACCACACAAACATTTCATATAGTACACTTAGCAAGAAAATACAACATAATAAAATAATCATATAATGTAAAATCATAGAATCACTAACATAAATATTGGAATCTTCCAAAATCTACTGGAAAACATAAAACCACACCTCCACAATACCTTAATAAGGTCTGATTAAATATTAATATTGAATATATTAATGAAAACCCATGTTTATCTTGTGGTATTCCATGAGTTTAACATCCCACGAGGATATAGGGTCATGATTTAATGTCTTACAGAGATGTAAGACCTGGGAGGATCAAAACACTTATAAAGGTGGATCAGGTAGGTACATATCTAGGAGGGAGCACCTGGAATTTTTACCTGATAGATGGATCAAAACGCCCAATGAGGTCTGACCCAAGTGTGGTGCATCCCATAAAGGTAAGGTTTCTCATTTTGAAGACTTATTTGGACGCCACTAAGGTAAATACAAGAGGTAAAATAAGTGAAGGTGTACCCCAGTGAGGGGGTCACCATGGTTTACCATTGGTTTGGATTTAACCTCATGGAGGCTTCCTACGTACCCTATTTAGAATACAAGGATCAAAACCCATATATTTAAAAGAGGTATGTTGTGGGTATTACCCATGGTTATCTTCCCTTCACACTAGGAATACTCTTGGTTGGATGAGTATGGTTTTTGTAGGGCTTATGCATTGTCAGATTCTTAGGTTCTTCCAAGAGTAGCAATGGGATGAATAGGACATACAAGCTAAGAAGGACCATGTGAATGGTGTGATCCTTCTAAAGAGGAATGAGGCACAAAAAACATGTGGAGCTATCTATAAACATTATTTATGGTGGCCGTGGGTCTCATCAGACTCCCCATACCTTTCATAAACACCTCAAAACATCACGAGGACCAGATTCTACATGATGGTGCTTCACAGGGTTGATTCTTTTGATGATGTACTGGGTTTTTGAGCTTGGATTTCATCTCAAACATCCTTTCCCTTACTTGAATTATCCTGGGACACATATTTTGGTTCCAAAAAATCCCACAACGATACTGATTATCTCATGCATCTACCTAGAAATAATTGTGCAAGTCAAACAATAACACATGTTCTCAGATACAAGTTCAAACAAGCGAGATATAGAAAATGGATTTTGTTGATCCTCAGTGGTTTCGTCGTTCACCCCATACACACTACACACCATCATGCCTTAATTCAATATTTATTTGTTGAAAGATCAATAATATGAATCCAGGGATAGAAAAAATTGAGTAATAAATTAAGATTTCAATACATCAGAGCATTCTCAATTCACCAAAGAAGGTTGGAGAATAATCAATGATCATATATAGATAACATAAGTAGTAGGAATTCACCTTTATCCTATTTGTGTACAATCTTCCATCAGGTATGTTACCCATTCGTTTCTAAACACATGTATATCATCTTCTGAATATGAGTTTTTGCGACAGTCATGGTAGTACTAAAAAAATATAAATACACAAAGGATTAATAAATATTTTAAATTAACTCATAATTATTTTCGAAAATACATCATTAGGAATGCTAGTTTGTTGATGAAATACGATCTCTTTCATAGATTTACAAACATAATAACCACAGTCCTTTCTGTTTGTTTGTTTTGGACACTACAAAAACATCGAAAAAAATAAGTAATTTGTTTTGATATGTGTTTGGATAGTGAAATGTTTTTATATATACCTGGATACTTTTCCAGTTGTAGATCTTGTAGGCATGCTCATCCTTATGCCCTGGATTCATTCCATGCATTAGAAGATATTTTTTGCACCGCCCTATCATAATTGAATCCTCATTAAAAGATAACATAAATTATATAACTAGATGTTTAGTTTTAAAATGTTGGATCTGGTGTATTACAAATTAAAAAACTCTATTATGCGTGGTCAGTTTGTTGGATATCCATGTGTTGAATCCGAAAAATAAATCTTTGGAGTATCCAAATTGATTGCAATTAGCGTCCAATGCTCCCTAAAAATACAAAAAAGAATAAGTAAAGAAAGAAATGTAAATATAGTTGATATGATTAAATTGTAGAGTTTTACCCCTGCATCATTGGTATTAAAAAGATTCTGTCATCCATAATTTTGTTTTCAAACAATTTGAACAGGGATGACATTATTGCAGCCTCTTTATGAGAATCTATTTCGTCTTTTGAAGAGGTGGTGTGAGGACTAACGAGTCCAAATTTTTGTTCATGAGGAAATCCCTTCAATTGTTTTTCATATATATGTTTGCAACAAATATAAAATTTATTTATTCAAAATTATTAGAGTATATCAGGTTTTGTAAAATCAAATCATGAAAACATACCTCATGTATACATTTACAACTAAGGCACCTAGCCATTCATACTTGAGGAGTTCATTTACATTTTCATCACTAATGAAATCTGATATTTTCTCTCTATACATATCTTTTTCGAAATCAACTATGTGAGTACTGCCGTCTTTCAACATTGTATCCACATGAGCCTGTAATGATATTAACTATGGATATAGAACTGGTGGGGTGAAGGTGCTCTCAGTAGACCGTTTCAATCGGTTGGTTGATCCTTGAGATAGTTTTGAGCTTATTTTTCATTTCACCCCACAATCTTTGTCATTATGTAATAAAATTCATTGGTTCAAACCTTTTTTTCATTAAATGTTAAAGGTCCAGCATGAAAAATAAATTGGAAATGAATACCTTTTTGTCGACATGGTTTTTTACAAGAACCGTCGGCCATGCGATGGATGTTCCAACAGCTTGTTCAACCGTATGAATGTCATCATCATCATTTGGAACAGGTAGCTCAGCACTCATCTCACTATCTACATTAATTGAAACTCTAAGATGGTCTTTTGGAAGATATCTGTTGTGTAGCATTTCGTTTTGCGTATCGAACATCGTATCCCTAGCTACAAGGCGATAAGTGGGAGTTGATAAATATAAATCATAGTCATTTTCACCCTGTGAAATATTAGTACAGGAAAGGTATCAGTGTCTATGTAAATCAAATTTCACAGAAACAATTATTAAAACATTTATTGCCTCATCTATGTCAGGTTTTTTAGGGGAATGGCTCGCCTCAAAGCTCGTGGGGGGTGGGGTGAGATCATCACGCACGGGTTGTAGTTGAGTTGTTTCTTCTGTTCGCCTCTCCCCCATAAATTTTGTTATCATCTCTCTCTAGTATTGTAATTCTTCTTGAAAAATAGATAATTGTTCTTTCAGCTTTTCCATTTTTTCATTTTGATCCCCCACTTGTTTTTGTTTTTGAAAATTTGTTCGAGGTGTCACCCCAAAACCCGCACCTCTAACGCGGCCATACTTTTCTGGCTGCTTCAAGGCTGCTAAAAGTATGTCTGCATCTGGTGTGGTTGTTGCTAATTATTGTGAATATTTCAGATAGAAAATATAGAAAAATGAGTAGTTATTGTAATTTAATATCGATTTAAAGCAAATAAAATTTATATTATGTCATACTTACACATGTTTCCCACACTTTTTGTGTGTTTTCATCTATCAATATCCCCTCTTTATTTACACGAGCCTCCTTCCATAGCACATGGTGTGGGATGGATATGGATTTCGATTTCGATTCATAAATCTTCATATAAACAGAGAAACATGGTTATGGTGTTGTTTCATGTCACATACTAGTAGTAGGGTAGATTTAAAAGATGTACCAATTTTTTCTCAAGTTCAGCGTACCCCATCATTACTTTATGGTAAGGTACACTGGTTCTATTGCGCGTTTTTTATTTTCATCACTCAGTAGCTGTTTCACAAATAAAAAACTTTAAATCAGAGTGATGAATACAAGAAAACGTAAAACAACGTATTACCCCACACAATGTACCTAAAAGTATGCTCCCCACGATGGTTGCTAAACACATCCCACACTCCTTGGTATATCAAGTGTGTGTAAAGAGGAGGTGGGTGCAGCTTGATTTTCCCTTCTGCATCTTTAAGATGATATTTCGTTAAAATTGTGCGGAAACCTCTATGAATCCTTCCCGCAACTCTTAATACACATTACTTATGCGAGGCATCTACTATAAATTCACTCTGCAATGGATGATGAAGAGTAAGTCAATGTTTTGGTATTTTGTTTTATTTTAATAAATTTAAAAAAATGATATCATAATATTACCATAATCTCTTCCCACATTAGTGTCTTCAGCCTGGTGACAACATGGTGCCACGACTGTACATCAATCGGCACGCGTTGCTAAGTGACAATTCCAATGTAGCTACTAAAGATGGCTCTATTGGGGTTAACATGATGGACTCGCTTATTCCATCCCACCTCAAATTTTAGGCCTTTTGATTTTTCCTTAAGGATTTTGGCCAACACTGTCAAACTACGACGCTCTTGTTTTTTTTTGCGCTTTCAGGGTTTCATTTCGTACCATTTCCTCAGAAGTAGCATCAATATCTTCCCCCAAAGCTCTAGCATTGAAAATGGGACTAGAAGCAAAATGTGGAGAAACCTATTGTACATCACCACTGGAACCAGCCACATCAGGTTGAGAAACCTGTTGTGGCTCTGCAGTGGGACCACCGACTGCTGGTTGAGAGACCTTTTGTGCCTTAGGATTGGGCGCATCAGCAGGTGGAGAAGTCATTATCTACAGAAGTGGTTTAATATTTAATTTAGATTACATAAAAATAGTAGTGAACATATAATAACATAACATAACACAATGTATGTTACAATAAACAAATAACCTGATTATTGTACTCTCTTTTTTTCTTTAAAGGCTGAAGAGATTTGACTCCTCTATTGACTATGTAAATTCCTTCATTGTGGTCTCCTTTGACATACAAAACGCCGTCTACATTGGGACTGCTGAGAAATGATTGTGAAGTCCATATAAAAGTGTCATCCTCCATTGAACTTTCATCTGACCCTTCAGTTTTTTTGTTCGATAACAGAACAATTGACCAATTTTGGTTTACAGGGACTGGAACATAAAATACTTGTACTGCCTATGATGCCATTATAAATGGTTCGTCTTTCTCCCCTTCCTTACTGAAATCAACTTTCACGAATCCTAATTCATCTATTTTAATAGCACTCCTATTATCAACTCACTTGCATTGAAAAATAGGCACTTTGAATTTCATATAATCCTACTCCCATATTTGTTTGATGATGCCAAAGTATGACATATTTGCATAAATTGGATTTTTTTCCTTAGCACCGGAAACAAGCTTCGCCTCAGCCATAAGTGTAACCCCACTATTCTGCATGGTACTGTATTCATCATGTTTATTAGTATATAATGTATAACCGTTAACTACATAATCATTGTAAGATAATACGTACACACTTGCTCCTCTGGCCAGCCATCGAAGTCATTCTGAAATTGAGTCTAGATTTTCATTTAACTGCTTAAAGATATGATCTTGCAACCATCCTATAAACTATCGATTATGTGTATCTGATATCCATTTTTCATCCCTAGAAGGATTAAAACGCCTAAGAATTTCTTTGTGGGTTCGAACATATGGGTCAACGTTGAAACTGTTATGCAAAACGTAATGGTGGGCCTGCTCCTGATCTGTAATATTGATTGTGACAACCTCTCTTCTAGAAATTTCTTCACCCTCAAGCCACTCAGTGTGATGAGATTTTTATAGGCCAACGATTTCCACACCAGACAGGTATTCGGTACAAAATTCAACAGCTTCCTCAACAATATATTTCTCTGCAATACAACCCTCTGGCCTACTTCGGTTTTTAACATACCCTTTCAAAATCTTCTTATACCATTCAATGGGGTACATCCATCTATAATTTATAGGACCACATAGTCGAATCTCTCTCACTAAATGAACCATCAAATGAACCATCATATCGAAAAATGTCGGCGGGAAGAACATTTCCAATTCACATAATATGACGGAAATTTCTTTTTTCCATAGTTGGAAATTTCACCAGGTCTATAACTTTGTTGTATATAGATTTGAAGAAGAAACAGAGATTTTTTAATGTATGGTGGACATTCTTGGGAAAAATGCAACGTAAAGCTATAGGAATAAGATCTTGCATCAAAACATGGCAGTCATGTGGTTTTAGACCCTTTAATTTTAAATCGCCCATTGACACGATGTTCTTGATATTTTATGAATACCCCTATGAACTTTTACATCATTCAAGAAGTTGAAAAACTGATATCTCTCATGCCTGGAAAGAGTGTAAGCACCAGGAGGAAGAAATGTTCGTTTTTCACCCTTCACTGGTGCCACTCTTCTCGTATTCCCATCTCAACCATGTCCAATCTAGCCTTAATTCTATCCTTTGTTTTACTGGGTGCATTTAGCAATGTGCCGATGACACTATCACATACATTTTTTTCAACATGAATAACATCATGAAAATGTATGACATAGAGACAATTCCAGAATGGTAATTCAAATAAACTGATCTCTTTTTCCAACCAGTTTTCGTAAGGTTTTTCGAAAACGGTTTACCAAAAGTAGTTTCAAAATCTTTTACTTTCTCAAACAATTGATCACCTGTTAGTGGAGACAGTGTTGTATGTTCCTCTTAACTTCCGTCGAATGATGTCGTCCAAGATCAGTACTTATGTCATTGGGGTAAAAATATGTGATGTCTTAGAAACACGGTTTTCAATGAATGTTTCAACCTAATTGACTGTGTATCTTGTTCGAAAACAGGACACCCTTGAGTTCCTTTAATGATATATCCTGAAAAATTTCCATAAGTAGGAATGTCATTTATCGTCCCATACAACATGAATTTCAAAGTGAATTGTTCATTTTTGTAAGAATCATACAGCGTAACACCTGAATCCTACAATATTTTCAAATACTCGATCAATGGGGCCAAATAAACATCAATATCATTACCCTGTTGTTTTGGTCCTGATATAAGCATAGATAATATGATGTATTTTCGTTTCATGCAAAACCACGGTGGTAAGTTATAATTTACCAACATAACTGGCCATATATTATGACTGCTACTTTGAAAACCAAAAGGATTCACCCCATCTGTAGATAACTCCAGAAAAAGGTTTCTCAGATCATTCCCAAATTCAGGATACTCATGATCAATTCTCTTCCAGCGAGGAGAGTCTACGGGGTGACGTAGTTTCCCATCTTTAATTCTTGTATCTGCATTCCATGTCAATTGTCCTGCAGTCTCCTCACTTCCATATAGGCGTCTAAACCTAGGAATGATTGGAAAGTACCATATAACTTTTGTAGGACTAGAATCATCTTTCTTGTATCGGGAAACACTAGACTTTCGGAATTATTTAAGTGATTTGTAGTCCTTTCGAAACAATATACAATCATTCGGGCAAGCATGTATTCTTTCAGAGATCATACCCATCAATCGTAGCATTCGTTTGGCATCGTATGTTCGGCTTGGGAGTTCATTATCTTCTAGGAGCATGTCATTCAAGAGAGCAAGTAGTTCCGTAAAACTGGGGTCACTCCACCCATTTCCTACTTTCAAATTATATAGCTTCAATACTGCTGACAATGCTGTATATTTAGTAAAACCAACATACAATGGCGTTTTTGCACAAATCTTTAAATTCTCAAACAATTTTGGGAAATCACAATGTTCATATTCAACTATCCTTATCATTTCCTCAATAAGATCTTCATTAGCATTCACATCTGTAATCACACCCTCTATACGATCATCTTCACTGTTCACACTTCTAATCATATCAGATGATCTATAAAATGTCGTGTTCTATGAGTCACTACCTACATTGGTTTTTTCCCCGTGTTTATTCCAACATGTATAACATCGATCTATTCCGTGACAGATCGTGTTTTCTTCCAACTCCTCTGGACTAATTTTTCTTCAATAACAACAGCGTAAATGCGGAAAAAAGATTTGAGAAGGGTCACATGCATGATCTTATGCAAACTTGATAAATTCTTTCATGCCATCTTCATACTATTTTGTCAATCGATTGGCATTCATCCATTCTTTATTCATATTCATCATCTTTATGGGTTCGATCTCGAGAACATGCCTAATATTATGTTTTAATTAATCAGGTAGTATTTTTTGGGTTTTATAAAAACAAATCATGGTACAAATGCCTTTAAACACATGTGAAATCCATATACATGGTGTGTCCAGTAGGGTGAACATCGTGTATGTATAAGATACCTGATTTAATCTGACATATATCAAATTTATTCATATTTACTCATACAAAGACTGAATGATGCCTTTGAAAATACATGACATTTAGAACAACCTGAGCTAAAGTCATGTAATTTAGATACATATTGAGTCACCTCACCAGTTATGCATCACATATTTGTGGAATACACAGTGTGTAGTCCTTACATGAACAATAGGGGTGTATAGTCTATACACATCAAGTCTCTATGGTATCTATACATGGTGTGAGTGAAGTAAAACACATGTCATCCTGGGGTGTTCATTCATAAGTCAAGTATACCTATATTACCAATTTATACTTTCCAATGTTCAACAAGAACCAACCAAAATTCAATTTATTTAGTGCTCAAACAAGGACCACCAACGACCACAATTTTCAGCGGGGTGTTTAGCCTGTACATTTCACATTATAACCATCAATATCAAACAGTAATAACATGAGAACAACATGAAACCAATGAGTAACAGGAGAAAATAGTAATAAAGATGATGTTATCTCAATGTACTCAAGGTGATGATAAGATGTTGGTCAAGATCAACTATGGGTTGGGAGTACACTAATATTTAATTGAAAAAAACTACTAAAAACTGTTCTAGAAAAGGGTGAAATATCTTATTCATCAAGTCCATTAATACAACCAATGCATTAGTTAAACCAAATATCATCGCTAAAAATTCATACAGGCCATAACTACTCCTAATAGTAGTCCATGGTAAGTCCATCGATGTCCAACTCATATAATGGTATCCTAATGTCAAATCTATCTTGGAGAAGATCATAGAACCTCATAGATGATCAATGTGACTATCAATGTGTGGATGAGGATACATATTCATGACACTCATTAGGTTCAATCTCCAATTTTCCAATAAAAGAATAAATACCAATCAACCGTCTATTTTATAGAACTGTAAAACCCCATGGTAAAGTACTATGCCATATGAAACCATTATATTTTATATCATCAAATTGTAATTCAAACAACTGATGCTCTTTTGGTGTTATTTTAGAAATTGTGATAGAAACTGAATTTTCTCCCAAAACTAACTATATTATAAAGTTTATCTCTTTATTAAGAAGTAAATTTTATGCCTCATCTGTGAAAACATCCTAAAAATGTACTACCATTGGTGAAAAATAATCCTACAACATTCTAGAAACATCTACAATATTCCTGACTATTTGAGCCATGAGAAAATACAATATAGATTGAATTGGTTCTGCATGACTAGATAGAAGATTCCTCTCATCCAAGTGAAAATAACTCTGTCTATTTTGGAGATAAAAAGGTAACTCTCATCTGGGAACAAATGATTTTGGATTGTTATAAAACAAACTAATCCATAACAAAACCAAAATAAAATATTATCATATAAAGCATGGGTGGTTTACAAAATAAATGATAACCACCAATATCTAGAGATCATTCCTTGAAACATGTTATATTCTTAGACTATAATACTAGTAGTGTGTCGATGGTGATAACACTATCCAAGCTTTACACATCTAAGCCTAAAACATTTACAAAAAGAGTGAAAAAAGGAATGTGATTATCTTTTATAAAAAATAAAATAAAGGGGAGATGATATAGGAATTGTACCATTGACAATAGATGATCAAGAATCCACAATATCCATAGTAGACTACATAACATGCATATGACCAGCCCCTAAACCCTAGGCTAGATCCAGACACCCTATGTTATATACTCTTCCTTATACTGTCATCCCAACATGGTGGTACAACATCCCCTCTCTTGAACAAAACATCTAATGAGACTCTAGCTACCTATTATCAGAGGAGTGTTTGAGTCCTTCCCAATCTCTGGTTCCATTCATGTTCCCCTACAAAGGCTCTATTGTTTCATTCCCTTAGAAAAACACATTAGGTGGACGAATCTTTTATAAGAATGACACCTCAATCGCAACACCATACAAACCAAACAATAAAAATTTTAGATTTTATAAAGCATCCCCTATTCAATTTTGTTTGTTAATTCAGGGGTAATCATAGAAGTTTTATCATCCTGGGGTGTTCATTAATAAGTCAAGTATACGTATATTACCAATTTATATATTCCAATGTTCAACAAGAACCAACCAACATTCAATTCATTTAGTGCGCAAACAAGGACCACCAATGACCACAATTTTTAGAGGGGTATTTAGCCCGTACATTTCACATTATAACCATCAATATCAAATAGTAATAACATGCGAACAAGAGGAAACCAATGAGTAATAGGAGAAAAATCACCGCGAAGGTGTTGTTAAGCACACAACAAAGGTGAATATGTGGTAGAGGAGAGGCGCACATCAGAGGAGATTTCCAACTGAAAAGAAAACATTAAATAGGTGAAACCCATGAGAATAAAATAATCTAAAACCGAGTACACTATTTACCACATCCCACAAACCCCAAAAGACAATTAATGCAAATAAATTTAAATTTATTGATAGAAATAACTATATTATCACTAAATTTTATTTAAACCATAGGTGCAAACAAATCCAAATAGGAATCATAAGGATCACATACCTCGAGAAAAGAAATCCAACCATAATAGTAATCAAGCATAGAACAATTTGAACTAGATGGAACTTAGGATGGGGAGTAATCCATCATGTAATAACTCTAAGAAATTGGTGTGGTGAAAAAATCCCAACATCCTATTAGTATTTGTGGTGTGATATGTTATACTCAACACCTGATGTAAGGGAGTGTGATTTTCCTATATTCTCAACAATTACCTTACCATCTTATGTTATCCTCTATAAAGGTGTATTTTAATTTTAACTATAATGGGGAATTACCTCCCATCCATAAATTTAATTAGGACCATTTTTTATGTAAGGAATTATTCACATTCAAATTTATATTACAAAACATGTAGAAAAACATCTCATATGTCCCATTATCCATGTACAATTTCATTCAATGAAATGAAATACACAATTATCATTCTATATAACATGTAGTAGATGGTGTTACCTTTCAAACCATTATAGATCATTTCAATTCATTCAAATAATTCATTAATTTAAAATAAATCCATCATGTAAAATTCAATCCTCATTATTATTACACCTTCAATTTTACCAAGAATAGAAAATTCACTAATAAGACTCAATGGGTCCTCAAAATGGACCATAATCAACATGGAAATCACCTACATGGAAAATTCCATTAATAATATAGGCCAAACACCTATAATTTGTATTCAATTCAATTTATATACCCTTGTATCAAGGGAAACCTCATTTAAAAGCTTTTACATAAGCTAAATAGGTGTTCAGGGAAGTTAATAATTTGACATTAAAGTGATAATTTTACTTGGCACACTCAAGGGGTGTCCATAAAAGAGTTCAAGAACATATAACCCATGAAACAAGATTCAATAGGTGTTTATTGAGGTGCAAGGATTAATTAAAGAACTCAATAAAATCAATAATCCATTGACTCTTGCAATAACACCTGAAATCAGGATTTCACACATTCAATTCAAGCGGTAGAAAAAACATTTACCTGAAAATGAATATCAATAATGGTAGCGACGGTGGTAGAGTTAGCGCCAGAGGCGGCGATAGCGGTAAGGCGGTGGTGGTGGTAGAGGCGGAGGCAGCGACGATGGTAGAGGCGGCGACGGTAGCGACAGCGATGGTGGAGGAGGCAGAGGCAGCGACGGTCGTGGTAGCGGGGGCGGGGGTGGAGGCGACGACAGCAGTGGAGAAGGAGGAAGACGAGGAGGAGGAAGGAGGAGGACGAGGAGGACGAGAAGTATGAGGGCGCGACGGTGAGGGGCTTGGTTCAGCTTCCATGAGATCTTGACCGCATGCAAGCGAGGATTTCCTGTTAGGGTTATTAAATAAAAACCAACGTAACCTTTATCAGCACTCGTTAAAAGCACAGATAAAGGTATGTTTTATCAGCGCTAAAATAAAAGCACTGATAAAACATTCATTTATCAACTCTTTTTTAGCGCTGATAAATATATACCTTTCTCAGCACTAAAAAATCACTAATAAAGGCATACCCCTTTATCAGTGCTTTCTGTTTAGCACTGATAAAGGGCAGCGCTTCCCTTGCCCTATTTTGTGGTAGTGATTTAAGACGTATTCATATGTTCTCTAATATTTGGTTTATACCCAAGCATAGTATCAACAGATTAATCCTAGTTGGAAATGGTCAGCTGGACACAGGGGTTCGGAATCATTGAGGCCTGAGGTTTACCATCCCTCATTGGATTAATGACCCCGAGGAATCTGGACTCATTGAGGTGACACTAGGAGTGGCGTGGTGAACCGATGTGAAGATAGTCTGATCGACCAATTCTTGGGCTTGAACCTCAGGGAGTCTTCCTACGTACCCTGCCTAGGTGACAGGGATCAAAGTCCACGTACTTCAAATCGAGGTGTCAGAGAACCGATGTGAAGGTGGACCCGGGGGTCTGATGGTGATCGGGCTTGAACCTCGGGGAGGATTCCTACGTACCATGCCTTAACATGGATCAATGTCCTCATAGTTCGCATTGGATTGGGGCTTAAACTCTAAGGAGGCCCAGGGTAATGGATTGGGGCTTACACTCTGAGGAGGCCCAAGGTGTGGATTGGGGCTTACACTACGAGGAGGCCCATATAAGGATGTCATGGTCGATTCTTACCCTATGCCCACGTGATTCCTTCTCGGTGTGAGAAACAAGAGGCAGCAGGGACCAGACTATCACGTTGCGAAAGGTGCATCCGTGGGAAGTGGAGTGGGTCTTACGCATAGGGCGGCCCATAAGATCAGGGCTTACTCCGGGATGGATGCCCAGGGCGGCAAAGCGCAACGGGAGAGGGAAAGAGGTGTTGTTGTTCCCGTCACCTCTCTTGTTCCTAGGGGAGGTACGAAGGCATATGGGGGATTCCTTTTGATGGGTATTTTACTACCCCCGAAGAAGGGAGAAGTGCCCCAGCCCTAACAAGTGGGGGGGGGGGGACAGAAAGGGGGTTTCTGAGCTCACACTCCACATTACCGTGGGAATTTGAACCCATGAATGCTTTGGAAATCCGCTCAAGGGTTGGAGAAACCCCATCACCCATTCTTATTGTGGGTATGTGAACTCAAGATGGCACATTGATGCACATGAGGGTTATACTACATGGGTCTGGTGGATCCGGTGGAGGCCTTGGCTCAGGGCCGATGAGTGGGCCAATGAGGGAGTCATGGAGGATCAGGATGGATTGGAAAGATTTTATCTGGCTCAGGGAATGGGAACTTCGAAGGATTCAGCGGGCCACAACGGGGTATGGATGGTGGCGCCCTTCACATAGGAAGGTGCTACGTGGATGGAGAGGCCGTCTGCGAACCAAGGTGGTGGACAGAATGATGGGCATCTCGCGAACCAGGGTGGTTCGCGGAATGGTGAGCGTCCCATGAACCAAGGTGGTTCGCGGCTTCGGGTTTGATCCACATACCAGGGTGGTTTTCGGAGGGTTCCATGCGAGCAGAAATGGCCAAGGGTGGCGCCGGTCAGGGGTTCATCAGTCAGGGCTTTGCTCGTGTAGGAAGGTGCTACGTGGTGCGGCAGATCAGGAATGTGGCATAAGCTCCCTGGTCTGCAGGGAGTGCATCCGAGGAGGGGCCATGGTTCGTGGTCTTAGTATCTCTGTTATTTTTAGTTATTAGTTGACCAAGTTGTTATGTGTTTTTGATTCCTTATTAGTTTCCTTCCAGCTTCATACCTACTTTGGTTTGCAGACCGGAACTTCACAGTTTGTGAAATCCTAAGCTCCTTCCTTCGAAATCCTTCCACCCAAATCTGATCGATCTCCTTCCATCGTTGAATTCCCCCTCCTATTTTTCTCAGCTCTTACCCCTAGATCTCCTTTTATAGAGTGGAGAAAGAGATATATCTATGGTCATGCGGTACTTTTTGTGGAGGCCCATGATCAGGGACCCGGTTCACGAATGACTTGGTCAATCCGTAATTCATGGGTGCATCGAGCGCATCTCCCCCCCCCCCCCCCCCCGTGAACAAAACGAGGTCGGGGAGTGCTTCACGGCCGCAGAGGGCTCTGCCTCTATTCCACAAAAGACAGCGGATGCGAACTGGGCCGGTTGAGGCGGTCCATGGATAGGGTGGTTCGTGACGGTCAACCGGTTCGACACCTGTCCTACATCACGCCCGTGGAGGATCTCCCCTCCATTCCACGAACGACAATAGTCCGCGTTGGGGGTGCTTTGTGGAACCGGCCACGTGGAATCATCATTTGGGCCGGTCTGCAGACTGGTTCGGCTTTGTGAATCCTTTGAGTTTTCTCCATTCTTCCCTCCAATTCTTTGGGAGAATTGGGTATAATTTCCTTTGCGGATTTTTAGGACCCTACATTGGTTTTTTAGGTTTTTATGATTTTTTTTAGTTTTTAGGGGTATTATGGGATTTTATATTATTTTAATATTTTTATGGGTTTAAAAGGTTTTTTGTGGTTTACAAAATTCTTAAGGGTTTATATGGTTTTTAATGTTTTAAGTGGGGTTTTAAAGGTTTTATGGGTTTTTATGGTTTTAAATTATTTTAGGGTTTTATGATTTTTAGAGATTTTAATATTTTTTAATGTTTTTTGAATTTATTATGTTCCAGGTTTTTTAGTGTTCTTAGGGTTTAAAGTTTTTCTTAATGTTTTTCAGGGTTTTTAGGTTTATTTACATTTTTCAGGATTTTTTTGAAATTTTTAGGTTTTTTTGGTTTTTAGGGATTTATGGTTTTGTATGTTTTTAAGGTATTTTTGAGTTTTTCATGGTTTTAAAGGTTTTTTATAATTTTTTTTATCCTTTTTATAGATTTAAAGGGTTTTAGAGTTTTAATAGATTTTACGGATTTTTAAGTATATTTATATATATTTATGTTTTTAGAGGTTTTATGGGTTTTAGGGTCTTTTTAGGGGGTTTAGAATTTTTATGTTTTTAGGGGGTTTAAGTGTTTTATGATTTTAAATTCTTTTGAGTGATTTTTTGGGGTTTTACGGGTTTTTACATTTTCTATGATTTAAATTATTTTTTGGATTTTTATAGTTTTTAGGGTTTTCAGGGATTTCGAGGGGTTTATGGTTTTTAGGTGTGTATGGTATTTCAAGTTTTTAGTTTTTAAGAGTTTTTATGTATTTTTTCAGGTTTAAGGTTTTTTTGGGGTTTTATAATGTTTTGTTGGAGTGTTTATGTTTTCTTGGTTTTTTTGTGATTTTTTTGGTTTTGTAGGGTTTTGGGATTTTTGGAGGTTTAAGTGTTTTTATTATTTTTGGGGGTTTTAGTGTTTTTTTTGTTTTTAGTGGTTTTTGGGTTTGTTAGAGTTTTTAAATTTGTATAGGTTTAATGTTTTTTTAGATTTTTTATCTATTTTTAGGGTTCTTATGGGGTTTTAAGGGTTTTATTGTTTTTAGGGGTTTCTAGGGTATTTAGAGCCATTTAAAGTTTTATGTGTTTTTCCATTTTTTAGGTGTTTTGGGGTTTTTAAGTGTTATTAGGTATTTAATGTTTTCTAAGGATTTTTAATATTTTTTTTATAATTTCTAGATTTTAGGTTCTTTTTGGGATTTAGGGTTTTTAGGTTTTTAAGGGTTTAAAGGTTATTTAAGGGTTTTGGAGTTTTTTTGGGGATTTTAGATTTTTTTAGGTTTTTAGTGGCTTTAAGTGTTTTTAGGTTTTTATAGTTTTCTTATGGTTGTGTAGGTTTTTTATATATATTTACATTTTTTTAGAATTTGATGGGATTTTTAGGATTTCTATAGTTTTTAGGGATTTTAGGGATTTTAGAGGATTTTAGGGATTTCTAGGGGTTTTAGGGTTTTAGAATTTTGTTGGGTTTTAGTGGTTTTATGTTTTTTTATGTGTTTATGTTTTTATTAGGGTATTTTAAGGTTTTAGGGTATTTTAATTTTTAGGAATGTTTTGGGATTTTTATGGTTTTTACAGATTTTGAGGGGTTTTAGGGGTTTTTTCGGATATTTTGTTTTTACATGTTTTTTGTGTTTTTTAAGGAATAGTGTTTTTTGAATTTTTTATTGTTTTCAGTATTTTGAATGGTTTTTAGAGTTTTTAGTGTTTTTATTATTTTTATGGTTTTTAGGGGTTTTAGGTGTTTTATGTTTCTCAATGGTTTTATGGCCATTTGGGGGGTTTTCGGTTTTTAAAATTTTTAGTGGTTTTATGTTTTTTATGGTTTTAATGTTTTAAAAGGATTATTATGCTTTTTAGGATTTTTTGGTGTTTAATATAAGGTTTATGAAATTTATGGGGTTTTAGGGGTTTTTAAGATCATGAGGGTTTTAAGGTTTTTAGGGTTTTAGTGTTTGTTTAATTTTTTTGGTTATTTAGGGGGTTTAAGTGTTTGTAGGTTTTTAATGTTTTCTTAGGGGTTTTAGGGGTTTTATGGATTTTTATGATATTTTGGATTTTCATGCATTATTTATGCTTTTTTTAGTTTTTAGTTGTTTTAGGGTTTTTATGGGTTTTAATTTTTTTGATGGGTTTTCAAGGATTTTCGGAGTTTTATGGTCTTTTTAGGTGTTTTTAGGGTATTTAGAATTTTTAAGGTTTTTACTGGTTTTATGTGTTTTTAGGTTTTTAATGTTTTCTTGATGTTTTTAGGGTTTTTATGGGTTTTGTATTTTTAGGAATATTTACGACTTTTTTGGGATTATTTTTAGTTTTTTGTGTTTTTATTGATTTTGAGGGGTTTTTAGTGGTTTTCGGGTTTTTTAGGGTTTCTATAATTTTTTGGTTTTTTGGGGTTTTAAGTGATTTTTAGACTATATAGTTTTATTAATGGATTTTTGGGATTTAAGGGTTTTTTACATTTTTAGGATTTCTGTAGGATTTTTAGAGTTTATATAGTTTTAGGGATTTTTTGATTTTTAGGTGTTTTTAATTTTTTTTTATCAATTATGGTATTTAGTGGAGTTTAATGTTTTTAGATATTTAAAATGTTTTTAGAGTTTTATTGGGTTTTATGGTGTTTTATAGGATTTTTGTGTTTTTATGGTTTTCATATGTTTTTATGGATTTTGGGGTCTTTTTAGGGGGTTTTAGGGTTTTTATTATTTTTTTTGGTTTTTAGAGGTTTTAAGTGTTTATAGGATTTTAATGTTTTCTTAGGGTTTCTAAGATTTCTAGGGTTTTTTATGTTTTAGTATTTTTAGTGTTTTTAGGATTTTTTTATTGATTTTTATGGTTTGTTTTGTTTTTAGGATTTTTATGGTATTTTAGGGTTTTTTTGGTTTTTAGGGTTTTTAGTATTTTTTGGATTTTTAGGGTTTATTTTTAACTTTAAGGTTTTAAAGGTTTTATAAGAGGTTTTTTGGTTTTTAGGGTTTTATATTTTTAGGGATTTTTTTTATTCTTATGGTTTTAGGGTTTTTTAGGATTTTTTGGGGTCGTAAAGTGTTTTTTTTATTTTATGAAGAATTTTTTGTTTTTTATACGGCTTAAATATTTTTAATAGTTTTTAAAAAATTTTAGGGTTTTATAAGGTTTTTATTGTTTTATGGGGTTCTGGGTTTATGGGTTTTTAGGGGATTTATTGTTATTATGGGTTTTATGGTTTTAGTGGTTTTGGGGTTTTTATGGTCTTTCAGGGTACTTAGGTTTTTTAGTTGTTTTTGGTTTCTTAGTGGTTTTATGTGTTTTTTTGGGTTTTATGGTTTTGTTTGGTTTTTTAGGGTTTTAGGGTATTTTATGTTTTTATGGATTGTAAGTTATTTTTTAGGATTTTTATGGTTTTTAGGTATTTTGAATGTTTTAGGGGTTTTTGTGGTTTTTAGGGAATTTTTGGGTTTTTATTGTTTTTCATTTTTTCAAGTTTCTTAAGTGTTTATATGTTTTCAATATTTTCATATAGGATTTTAGGGATTGTAATGTTTTTTCATTTCTAGGTATTTTAAGGTGTTTTTTATTTTTATTGGGGTTTTGGGTATTTAAGTATTTTGAGGGGTTTTATGGGTTTTTATGGTTTTTAGGGTTTTTTGGTTTTATGGTTTTTATTGAGTTTTATATGGTTTTAAGGTTTTTAGATTATTTTAACATTTTTAGGGGTTTAATGGGATTTTATATTTTTATTGTTTTTTGGGTTTTATGGGTTTTTAGGGTTTGTGGGGTTTTAAGGGGTTTTATGGTTATTGTTTTAGAGTTTAGTGTATTTTAGGGTATTTTTATGTTTTTTATTGTTTTGGGTTTTTTGAGATTTTAAATGTTTTTAGGTTTTTATGAATTTCTTTCATGTTTCTAGGTTTTTTTGGGGCATTTTACATTTTTGGATATTTTTTAGATATTTTTTAGGATTTTAATGTTTTTATGGATTTTGAGGGGTTTTAGGGTTTTTTTTGAATTTTTATCATTTTTGGGTTTTCAACATTTTATGTGTTTTTAGTTTTTTATGGTTTTCATGTGGGTTTTAAGGGTTTTTATGGGTTTTATATCTCTATGTATTTGAGGTATTTTTAGGATTTTTTTAGTTTTTATGGTTTATTAAGAAATGTAAGTGTTTTTGGGGTTTTTACGGATTTTATGATTTAATAGGGTTTTAATGATATTTGGATTTTTTTTATGGTTTTTAATGTTTTTTTAACTTTTTAGGGGTTTAAATGTCATTTTTAGTTTTAGTGGTTTATGGGTTTTTAGTTTTTTAATGTTTTTCTAAGTTTGTATTGTTTTTTGGGGGTTTTAATGTTTCTAGCTCAATTTACAGTTTTTATATATTTTATGTGTATTAGTGATTTAGAGTTTTCTTAGTGGGTTTTCAGGGTTTTTATATTTTATTGTTTTTATGCTGTTTTAGGGATTTTTATGATTTTTAAGGGTTTTTAGGGTATTTGGAGAATTTGAGGGGTTTCAGGGTTTTTTGTGTATTTATAGGTTTTTAGGGTTTTTAGGGTTTCTCTGATTTTTTTTGATTGTAATGTTTTTTATAGTTTTTAAACATTTTGAGGGGTTTTGATGGGTTTTATATTTTTTAGTTATTTTATTGTTTTATGGGATTTCCAGTTCATTGAGGTTTTTTGGATTTTTCATGGTTGGTAGGGGTTTTAGGATTTTTGGGGGGTCTATTTTGGTGTTTTTGGGTTTTTAGTATTGGTTATATTTTTAGTCATTTTATGTGTTTTTAGTTTTATATGGCTTTCTTAAGGTTTTTGGGATTTTTATGGGTTTTTACAATTTTCATTATTTTTGTGTCTTATATGTAATTTTTAGGGTTTTTAATGTTTTTTAGGATTTTGAATAGTTTTGAGGTTTTTAGGGTTTTATTAGGGTTTTAGGGTTGTTTTGATTTTTAGGGGTTTTACTATTTTTTAGTGTTTTTAAATGTTTTTAGTTGTTTAAAGGGTTTTTAGTGTTTTTTTGTTTGGTTAGGGTTTATATGGGTGTGTATGATTTTTAAGGCATTTAGGGATTTTTATGGTTTTTTGGGGGTTTTCAGGTGATTAGGGTCTTTTAGTCGGTTTTACATTTTTTAGTGTTTTAGGAGTTTTAAGTGTTTTTAGGTTTTTATGGTTTTCTTAGGTGTTTTCGGGTGTTATAAATTTTTAGGCTTTTTATAGGGAATTTGTTTCAATTTTTATGGTTTTCAGTTTTATGAGAATTTTAGAGGTTTATGGTTTTTTATTCTTTCCATTAGTTTTTAGGGGTTTTAAGTGTTTTTTGGGTTTTATGCTTTTCTTATTGGATTTCAATATTTTTATGGATTCATATGTTTTAGGGAATTTTCATACATTTTAATTATTTTCTTGGTTTTTAGGGCCTTTTTTGATTTTGATGGGTTTTATGATTTTTAGGGGTTTTAGTGTTTTTATGTGTTTTTGGGGGTTTAGAGGTTTTTATTGAGTTTTTTATGGTTTTAAGGTTGTTTAGATTTTTTTACTATTTTATCAGTTTAAAGGGTTTTTAGGTTTTTAATGGTTTTTAGGGGTTTTATGGGTTTTTAGGGTTATTTTTAGAATTCAGGGTCGTTATCTTTTTAGGATATTTTAGGGGTTTTAATGTCCTTTTAGAGAGTGTTCAATATTTAGGGTTTTTAGGGTTTTCATGTGTTCTTAATACTTTATGGATTTCTTCATAGTTTTCATGCTTTTGGGTTTTTATGTTTTATATAACTTTAGGTCCTTTTAGGATTTTATTGGTTTTATGGTTTTAAGGTTTTTTTAGAAATTTAGGGTTTTTAGGGATTTTTTGGGTATTATGTTGTTTTTTTTGTTTTTAGGGGTTTCATGTGTTTTTAGAATTTTATGGATTCCTTATGTGTTTTCAGGGTTTCCAGGGCGTTTTAGGTTTTTTTTGAGACATTTAGAAATTTTTTCATAATTTTTTCATTTTTAGGGTTTTTATGGTTTTGAGGTTTTTAGAGGTTATTTTGAATATTTTGGATTTTGTTGATTTTTATGGTTTTCATGTATTTTTTTTTGACTTTTTGGGGTTGTAACATTTTTTAGTGTTTTTTAATTTTTTAGGGGATTAAATGTTTTTAGAGTTTTTTTGGGTTTTAGGGTTTTTAGGTATTTTTTTTTGTTTTTAATTTTTTTTTGTATTTCAGGGGTTTTAGGGTATTTTTACAGTTTTTAGGGGTTTTAGAGTTTTTGGGTTTTTTGGGGTTTTATGTGTTTTTTGGTTTTTAATGTTTTATTAGGGATTTTATGGCTTTGAATGTATTTTATATTTTTAGGATTTTGATGGTATTTTATGATTTTAATGTCTTTTAATGTGTTTTTGGATTTTTGATGGGTTTGAAGGTTTTTAGAGTTTGTTTGAATTTTTATGACCTTTTGGTTTTAAGGGGTTTAAGTGTTTTTTATTTTTAATGTTTTCTTAGGTTTTTTCAAGGTTTTTAGGGTTTTCAATATTTTTTGGGGTTATTAGGTATTTTTTAAAATTTTTATAGTTTTTAGGGTTTTTAAGGATTTCGAGTGATTTTAGGGGTTTTTAGGGTTTTTTGTGGTTTTTGGGATTTCAGGGTTTTTTATTTTTATTATTTTTTATGTTTTTTTAGTTCTTAACATTTTAAAGGTTTAAAGGGTTTCTAAAGTTTATTTGTGGATTTTTGGGTTTTTATGGGGTTTTATGGTTTTAATGCAATTAAAGGTTTTTTGTGGGTTTTAGGGGTTTTAGGGGTTTTATGGCCATTTAGGGTTTTTGGGTTTTAGGATCTTTTTGATTATATGGGCTTTATGAGTTTTTAGGTTTTAAATTCTTACTTAGTGTCCTTCATAGTTTTTAGCGGTTTTTATGTTTTTTTGGAAATTAAGGTATTTTTGAGGAATTTTACGGGTTTAGGGTTATTAGGGAAAGGAATATGCGAGGGTCGAGCTATCACCCCCCCAAATTTATTAGAAAGAAAAAAGAGGTGCATTAGGCAAGGGAGGGGAGGGGTCAAACAACCCACACCCAAAATATTTCATTGTTTTTAGTTTTTTTACATTTTTCTATATTTTTAGGGATTTTCAAGAATCTTTTTGTGGTTTTTAGAATTTTATGGGATTTTTTAGGATTTTTATTGTTTTTAAATATTTTGGGGGATTTTATGGAATTTTAGGGGTTTTGGGGTTATAGAATTTTGTTGGGTTTTAGTGGTTTTAATTGTATTTATGGGTCTATGTTTTTCTAAGGGTATTTTAAGGTTTTAGGGTATTTTCATTTTTAGGAATTGTTTTGGGATTTTTATGGTTTTTACGGATTTTGAGGGGTTTTAGGTGTTTTTTCGGATATTTTTTTTAAATGATTTTTGAGTTTTTAAAGGAATTATATTTTTTGAGTTTTTTTAATGTTTTCAGGATTTCAAATGGTTTTTAGAGTTTTTATTGTTTTTATTATTTTTATTGTTTTTAGGGTTTTTAGGTGTTTTATGTTTTTCAGGGGTTTTAGGGCCTTTTGGGGGGGGGGGGGGTTTGGTTTTTAAATTTTTTAGCGGTTTTATTTTTTTTATGGTTTTAATGTTTTAAAAGGATTTTTATGATTTTTAGGATTTTTTAGATGTTTTAGATAAGGTTTATAAAATTTATGGGGTATTATGGTTTTTTAAGATTATGAGGGTTTTAAGGTTTTTAGGGTTTTAGTGTTTGTTTCGTTTTTTGGTTATTTAGGGGTTTTAAGTATTTTTAGGTTTCAAATGTTTTCTTAGGGATTTTAGGGGTTTTCAAGTTTTTTATGATCTTTGGGATTTTCAGGCATTATTTATGTTTTTTTTGAGTTTTTAGTTGTTTTAGGGTTTTTATGGGTTTCAATTTTTTTGATGGGTTTTCGAGGTTATTCAGAGTTTTATGGTCTTTTTATGTGTTTTTAGGGTATTTAGAATTTTTATGGTTTTTACTGGTTTTATATGTTTTTAGGTTTTTAAATTTTTTTTGATGTTTTTATGGTTTTTATTGGTTTTGTTTCTTTAGGTAATTTTATGACATTTTTTGGATTATTTTTAGTTTTTTATGTTTTTATGGATTTTGAGGGGTTTTAGGGGTTACCAGGTTCTTTAGGGATTCTATAATTTTTTGGTTTTTAGGGGTTTTAAGTGATTTTTAGATTATATGGTTTTCATAAATGCTTTTTGGGATTTTAATTTTTTTTACATTTTAGGTATTTTTAGGATTTTTGTAGGATTTTTAGAGTTTATATAGTTTTAGGGATTTTTTTATTTTTTTGGGGTTTTCAGTTTTTTTGTCAAATATTGTTTTTAGTGGTGTTTAATGTTTTAAGATAATTAAAATGTTGTTATAGTTTTATTGAGTTTTAAGGTGTTTTATAGGATTTTAGTGTTTTTATGGGTTTTATATGTTTTTATGGATATTGGGGCCTTTTTAGGGGTTTTTAGGATTTTTAGTATTTTTTAGGTTTTTAGAGTTTTTAAGTGTTTTTAGGTTTTTAATGTTTTCTTAGGGTTTCTATTATTTCTAGGGTTTTTTATGTTTCCGTATTTTTAGTGTTTTTTAGGATTTATTTATAGATTTTAATGGTTTGTTTTGTTTTTAGGGTTTTTATGGTATTTTAGGGTTTTTTGGTTTTTAGGGTTTTTAGTATTTTTAATATTTTTGGGGTTTCTTTTGCACTTTGAGGTTTTAAAGGTTTTATAAGAGGTATTCTGGTTTTTAGGGTTTTATATTTTTTTGGATTTTTATTTTTTTATGGTTTTTATGGTTTTAGGGATTTTAAGGATTTTTAGGGGTCATAAGGGTTTTTTTTTATTTTTTGAAGAATTATTTGTTTTTTTACAGCTTAAATATTTTTAAGAGTTTTTAAATTATTTTATGATTTTAAAAGGTTTTTTTTTTATTTTTAGGGTGGTTTTGGGGTTACTGGTTTTTAGGGGTTTTATTGTTATAATGGTTTTTATGGTTTTAGTGGTTTGGGGTTTTTTATGGTCTTTTAGGTTACTTATGTTTTTTAGTTTTTTTTTGTTTCTTAGGGGTTTTAAGTATATTTTTTGTTTTTTTATGGTTTTGTTTGGTTTTTCAGGGTTATAGGGTATTTTACTTTTTAAGTATTGTTACTTATTTTTTAGGATTTTTATGGTTTTTAAGTATTTTGAAGGTTTTAGGGATTTTCGTGGTTTTTAGGGATTTTTTGGATTTTTATTGTTTTTCAGTTTTTCAGGTTTCTTAAGTGTTTATATTTTTTTAATATTTTCATATGGGATTTTAGGGATTGTAATTTTTTTAATTTCTAGGTATTTTAAGGTGTTTTTTTATTTTTATTGGTTTTTTGGGTATTTAAGTATTTTGAGGGGTTTTTATGGGTTTTTACAGTTTTTAGGGTTTTTTATTTGTTTTGGGGGTTTTTATTGTGTTTTATATGGTTTTAACATTTTTAGATTATTTTAACATTTTAGGGGTTTAATGGGTTTTTAGTGTTCTATTGGGTTTTGGTTTTTATTGGTTTTTAGGGTTTGGGGGGGGTTTAAGTGGTTTTATGTTTATTTTTTAGGGTTTAGGGTATTTTAGGGTATTTTTCTATTTTTTAGTGTTTTTGGGTTTTTTGAGCTTTTAAATGTTTTTAGGTTTTTAAGAACTTCTTCCATGTTTCTAGTTTTTTTTGGGGGGTTTACATTTTTGGAGATTTTTTAGGGATTTTTTAGGATTTTGAGGGTTTTTATTGATTTTGAGGGGTTTTAGGGTTTTTTGTCATTTTTATCATTTTTGGGTTTTCGGCATTTTATGTGTTTTTAGTTTTTTTATGCTTTTCTTGTGGGTTTTTAGGGTTCTTATGAGTTTTATATCTCTAAGGATTTGAGGTATTTTTAGGACATTTTTTCTTTTTATGGTTTATTAGGAAATATAAGTGTTTTTGGGGTTTTTACGGATTTTAGGATTTTTTTTGGTTTTTAATGATTTTTGGATTTTTTATGGTTTGTAATGTTTTTTCTATTTTTTTAAATTTTTAGGGGTGTAAATATTTTTTTTAGTTTTATTTGTTTATGAGTTTTTAGTTTTTTAATGTTTTTTTGATGTTTGTAATGTTTTTGGGGTTTTTTTAATGTTTTTAGCTCAATTAACAGTTTTTATGTATTTTACGTGGATTAGTTATTTAAAGTTATCTTGGGGGGTTTTATGGTTTTTATTTTTTATGATTTTTATGTTGTTTTAGGTATTTTTATGATTTTTATTGGTCTTTAGGGTCTTTGGAGAATTTGAGGGGTGTCATGAGTTTTTTGGGTATTTATGGGTTTTTTGGGTTTCTCTGATTTTTTGGATTTTAATGTTTTTAAAAGTTTTGAGGGGTTTTAATGGGTTTTAATTTTTTTAATTATTTTAGTGTTTTATGGGATTTCAGGTTATTTATGGTTTTGATGAGGTTTTAGGGTTGGTAGGGGTTTTATGATTTGGGGGGGGGGGGTCTTTTTTGGTGTTTTTGAGTTTTTAGAATTGTTTATATTTTTTGTCATTTTATGTGTTTTTAGTTTTATATGGTTTTCTTAATGTTTTTGGGATTTTTATGGGTTTTTAAAATTTTCATTATTTATGGTCTTATATGTAATTTTTAAGGTTTTTAGTGTTTTTTATGATTTTGATTAGTTTTGGGGTTTTTTGGGTTTTATTGGGGTTTTAGGGTTCTTTTGATTTTTAGGGGTTTTACTATTTTTTAGTGTTTTTAAATTTTTTTAGGAGTTTAAAGGGTTTTTATAGTTTTTTTGTTTGGTTAGGTTTTATATGGGTGTAGATGATTTTTAAGGCGTTTAGGGGTTTTTATGGTTTTTTGGGGGCTTTCAGGTGTTTAGGGTGTTTTAGTCGGTTTTACAATTTTTAGTGTTTTAGGAGTTTTAAGTGTTTTTAGGTATTTATGGTTTTCTTAGGTGTTTTCGAGTGTTATAAATTTTCAGGCTTTTATAGGTAATTTTTACAATTTTTATGGTTTTCAGCTTTATGAGAATTTTAGGGGTTTATGGTTTTTTATTCATTCCTTTAGTTCTTAGGGGTTTTAAGTGTTTTTTGGGTTTTAAGGTTTTCAGGATTTTTATGGATTCATATGTTTTAGGGAATTTTCATAATTTTTAAAGATTTTTTGGGTTTTCGGGCCTTTAGTGATTTTGATGGGTTTTAGGATTTTTAATGGTTTTAGTGTTTCTATGGGTTTCTTGGGGGTTTTAGGGGTTTTTATTAAGTTTTTTATGGTTTTAAGGTTGTTTAGAGTTTTTTACCATTTTACCGGTTTAAAGGGTTTTTAGCTTTTTAATGGGTTTTAGGGGTTTTATGGGGTTTTAGGGTTATTTTTAGTATTCAGGGTCGTTATCTTTTTTAGATATTTCAGGGGGTTTAAGGTCTTTTTAGGGTTTGTAGCAATATTTAGGGTTTTTAGGGTTTTCATGTGTTTTTAATATTTTAAGGATTTATTCACAGTTTTCATGGTTTTAGGGTTTTTATGTATTTATATAATTTTAGGTCTTTTTAGGATTTTATTGGTTTTTATGGTTTTTAATATTTTTTAGGAATTTAGAGTTTTTATGGGTTTTTTAGGTTTTAGGATTTTTTTTTGTTTTAGAGGTTTCAAGTGATTTTAAAATTTTATGGCTTCCTTATGTGTTTTCTGGGTTTCTAGGTAGTTTTAGGTTTTTTTGGGAAATTTAGGTATTTTTTTGGATTTTTATCATTTTTAGGGTTTTTATGGTTTTGAGGTTTTTAGAGGTTTCTTTTGGTAATTTTGGATTTTTTTTGGTTTTTATGGTTTTCAGGTCTTTTTTTGACTTTTTGGGGTTGTAACGTTTTTTGTGTTTTTTAATGCTTTAGGGGTTTAAATGGGTTTTAGAGTTTTATTGGGTTTTAGGGTTTTTATGTATTTTTATTGTTTTTTTTGGATTTTAGGGGTTTTAGGGTCTTTTTACAGTTTTTAGCGGTTTTAGAGTTTTTGGGGTTTTAGGGGTTTTTTGTGCTGTTTGTTTTTTAAAGTTTTCTTAGGGTTTTTATGTCTTTGAAGGTATTTTATATTTTTAGGATTTTGATGGTATTTTATGATTTTAATGGCTTTTTAAGTGTTTTTGGATTTTTGATGGTTATGAAGGTTTTTAGGGTTTGTTTGGATTTTTATGACCTTTTTATATTAAGGGGTTTTAGTGTTTTTTGTTTTTAATGTTCTCATATGGGGTTTCAAGGTTTTTAGGGTTTTCAATATTTTTGGGGTTATTAGGTATTTTTTATAATTTTTATAGTTTTTAGGGTTTTTATGGATTTCGAGTGATTTTAGAGTTTTTGGGGTTTTTTGTGGTTCTTGGGATTTTGTGTTTTTTTTATTTTTATGATTTTTTTAGGTTTTTTGAGTTTTTAACATTTTAAAGGTTTAAAGGGTTTCTAGACTTTTTTGTTGATTTTTGGATTTTTATGGGGATATAGGGTTTTAATTCTTTTTAAGGGTTTTTGTGGGTTTTAGGGTTTTATGGCCATTTAGGGTTTTTGGGTTTTAGGTTTTTTTGATTATACGGGCTTTATGAGTTTTTAGGTTTTAAATTTTTTTCTTAGTATCCTTAATAGTTTTTAGCAGTTTTTTATGTTTTTAAGGAAATTAAGGTATTTTTGAGGAATTTTATGGGTTTTAGGTTTATTAGGGTAAGGAAGATGTGAAGGTCGGGCTATTCCTGGCCCCCCAAAATTTATTAGAAAAAAAAGAGACATAGTAGACAATGGAGGGAAGGGGTCAAAAACCGTCACACAAAATATTTCATTATTTTTAGTTTTTTTTTACATTTTTTGGTATTTTTAGTGCTTTTCAAGATTTTTTTTGTGGTTTTCAGAATTTGATGTGATTTTTTAGGATTTATATAGTTTTTAGGGATTTTAGAGATATTGGGGTATTTTAGGGATTTTTAGGGGTTTTATGGTTTTATCATTTTTTTGGGTTTTAGTGGTTTTAAGTGGTTTTATGTGTTTATGTTTTTATTAGGGTATTTTATTGTTTTAGGGTATTTTCATTTCAAGGAATTTTTTGGGATTTTTATGGTTTTTATGGATTTTGAAGGGTTTTAGTGGTTTTTTCGGATTTTTTATTTTTACATGTTTTTTGAGTTTTTCAAGGAATTATGATTTTTGATTTTTTTAATTTTTTCAGGATTTCTAATAGTTTTTAGAGTTTTTAGTGATTTTTTTTATTTTTATAGTTTTTAGGGTTTTTAGGTGTTTTATGTTTTTTAGGGGTTTTAGTGCCTTTTGGGGGGTTTTCAGTTTTTAATTTTTTTAGTCATTTTATGTTTTTTATGGTTTTAATATTTTAAATGGATTTTTATGATTTTTACAATTTTTAGATGTTTTAGTTAAGGTTTATAAATTTTACAGGGTTTTAGGGTTTTTTATGATTATGAGGGTTTAAAGGTTTTTAGGGTTTTAGTGTTTGTTTCATTTTTTGGTTATTTAGGGGTTTGAAGTGTTTGTAGGTTTTTAATGTTTTCTTAGGGGTTTTTGGGGGTTTTAGGGTTTTTTTATGATCTTTGGGATTTTCAGGGATTATTTATGCTTTATTGAGTTTTTAGTTGTTTTAGGGTTTTTTGGGTTTTTAATTGTTTTGATGGTTTTTCGGATTTTTATGGTATTTTTAAGCGTTTTTAGGGTTTTTATAATTTTTAAGATTTTTACTGGTTTTATATGTTTTTAGGGTTTTTAAGCTTTCTTGATGTTTTTATAGTTTTTATGGGTTTTGTGTTTTTAGGGAATTTTACGAAATTTTTTGGATTATTTTTAGTTTTTTGTGTTTTTATGGATTTTGAGGGGTTTTTAGGGTTTTTCGGGTTTTTTAGGCTTTCTATAATTTTTTGGTTTTTAGGGGTTTTAAGTGATTTTTAGACTATAAGGTTTTCTTAAGGGTTTTTTACATTTTTAGGTATTTTTAGGATTTTTGAATGATTTTTAGAGTTTGTATAGTTTTAGGGATTTTTTGATTTTTTAGCAGTTTTTAGTTTTTTTGTCAATTATGGTTTTTAGTGGTGTTTAATGTTTTTATATATTTAAAAGTATTTTAGAGTTTTATTTGGTTTTAAGTTGTTTTATAGGATTTTATTTTTTTATGGTTTTCATATGTTTTTATTGATTTTGGGGTCTTTTTATGGTTTTTTAGGTTTTTTAGTATTTTTTCAGTTTTTAGAGGTTTTAAGTGTTTTTAGGTTTTTAATGTTTTCTTAGGGTTTCTAAGATTTCTAGGGTTTTTTATGTTTTGGTATTTTTAGTGTTTTTTAGTATTGGTTTATTGATTTTTATGGTTTGTTTTGTTTTTAGGTTTGTTATGGTATTTTAGGGTTTTTTGGTTTTTTGAGTTTCTAGTATTTTTTAGATTTTCAAGGTTTCTTTTCCACTTTGAGGATTTAAAGGTTTTATAAGAGGTTTTCTGGTTTTTAGGGTTTTATATTTTTAGGGATTTTTATTATTTTTATGGTTTTTATGTTTTTTAAGGTTTTAGGGATTTGTGGGATTTTTAGGGATCGTAAGGGTTTTTTTATTTTTTGAAGAATTTTTTATTTTTTTACGGCTTAAATATTTTAAAGAGTTTTTATAAATTTTAGGGTTTTAGATGTTTTTAATAGTTTTAAGTGTATTTTGGGTTTATGGGATTTTAGGGGTTTTATTATTATTATGGGTTTTATGGTTTTAGTGGTTTTGGGGTTTTTATGGTCTTTCAGGGTACTTAGGTTTTTTAGCTTTTTTTGGTTTCTTAGGGGTTTTAAGTGTTTTTTGGTTTTTAAGGTTTTGTTTGGTTTTTCAGTGTTTTTGGGTATTTTATGTTTTTAAGGATTGTCAGTTATTTTTTAGGATTAATATGGATTTTAGGTATTTTAAAGGTTTTAGGGTTTTCAGGGTTTTTATGGATTTATTTTGGTTTTTATTGTTTTTGAGTTATTCAGGTTTCTTAAGTGTTTATATGTTTTTAATATTTTCATATAGTATTTTAGGGATTGTAATGTTTTTTAATTTCTAGGTATTTTAAGTTGTTTTTTTATTTTTATTGGTTTTTTGGTTATTTAAGTATTTTCAGAGGTTTTATGGGGTTTTATGGTTTTTATGGGTTTTTTTTTTGTTTTTAGGGGTTTTATTGAGTTTTATATGGTTTTAAGGTTTTCAGATTCTTTTAACATTTTTAGGTGATTAATGGGTACTTAGAGTTTTATTGGGTTTTGGTTTTTATGGGTTTTTAAGATTTGGCGGGGTTTTAAGGGGTTTTATGGTTATTTATTTTAGGGTTTAGGGTATTTTAGGGTATTTTTATGTTTTTTTACTATTTTTGGGTTTTTTGAGATTTTAAATGTTTTTAGGTTTTTAAAATATTTTTTTTCATGTTTTTAAGTTTTTTTGGGGGGTTTTACATTTTTGAGGATTTTTTAGAGATTTTTTAGGATTTTAATGGGTTTTAGGGATTTTGAGGGGTTTTAGGGTTTTATTGAATTTTTATCATTTTGGGTTTTTAGCGTTTTATGTGTTTTTAGTTTTTTATGGTTTTCTTGTGGGTTTGCAGGGTTCTTATGGGATTTATATATCTAAGGATTTGAGATATTTTTAGGATTTTTATTTTGGTTTTTATGGTTTATTAGGAAATTTTAGAGTATTTGGGGTTTTTACAAAATTTATGATTTTTTTGTTTGTTAATGATTTTTTGGATTTTTTATGGTTTCTAATGTTTTTTATATTTTTTAACTTTATTAGGTGTTTAAATATTATTTTTAGTTATAGTGGTTTATGGTTTTTTAGTTTTTTTAATCTTTTTCGAAGTTTGTATTGTTTTTGGGGTTTTAAATGTTTTAGATCAATTTACAGTTTTTATGTATTTTATGTGTATTTGTTTTTTAGGGTTTTATTTGGGGGTTTTCAGAGTATTTATATTTTATGAATTTTAAGTTTTTTAGGTATTTTATGGGTTTTATGGTCTTTAGAGAATTTGAGGGGTTTCAAGGGTTTTTTGGTTATTTATGGGTTTTTATGCTTTCTCTAATTTTTTGGATTTTATTGTTTTTTATAGTTTTTAAACATTTTGAGGGGTTTTAATGGGTTTTATATTTTTATTTTATTTTATTGTTTTATGGTATTTTGGGTTCCTTAAGGTTTGTAGGAGTTTTTATGGTTGGTAGGGGTTTTAGGATTTTTTTTGGGGGGGGGTCTTTTTTGGTGTTTTTGGGTTTTTAGTATTATTTATATTTTTAGTCACTTTATGTGTTTTTAGTTTTATATGGGTTTCTTAAGGTCTTTGGGATTTTTATGGGTTTTTACAATTTTCATTATGTCAGTGTCTTATATTTAATTTTTAAGGTTTTTAGTGTTTTTTAGGATCTTGATTAGTTTTGGGGTTTCTAGAGTTTTATTGGGGGTTTTAGGGTTCTTTTGTTTTTAGGGGTATTACTGTTTTTAGTGTTTTTAAATGTTTTTAAGAATTTAATGTGTTTTTAATGTTTTTTTGTTTGGTTAGGGTTTATATGTGCGTATAGGATTTTTACGGTGTTCAGGGGTTTTTATGGTTTTTTGGGGTCTTTCAGGTGTTTAGGGTCTATTAGTCGATTTTACAATTTTTAGTGTTTTAGAAGATTTAAGTGTTGTTAGGTTTTTAGGGTTTTCTTAGTTGTTTTCAGGTGTTATAAATTTTTAGGCTTTTTATAGGTAATTTTTACAATTTTTATGGTTTTCAGCTTTTTGTGAATTTTAGGGTTTTATGGTTTTTATTCTTTCCTTTAGTTTTTAGGGGTTTTAAGTGTTTTTTGGGTTTTAAGGTTTTATTATTGGTTTTCAGGATTTTTATGGATTCATATGTTTTAGGGAATTTTCATACATTTTATACATTTTCTGGGTTTTTAGGGCCTTTAGTGATTTTGATGGGTTTTAGTATTTTTAGGGGTTTTATTGTTTTTATGGGTTTTGGGGGGGGGGGGGGGGGGGGTTAGGGGTTTTATTGAGTTTTTTATGGTTTTAAGGTTATTTAGAGTTTTTTTTACCATTTTAGCAGTTTAAAGGGTTTTTAGATTTTTAATGGTTTTTAGGGGTTTTAAGGGGGTTTAAGGTTATTTTTAGTATTCAAGGTTGTTATCTTTTTTAGATATTTAAGGGGGTTTAAGGTATTTTAATGGTTTGTAACAATATTTAGGGTTTTCAGGGTTTTCATGTGTTCTTAATATTTTAAGGATTTCTTCAAAGTTTTCATGTTTTTAGGGTTTTTATGTTTTTATATAATTTAGGTCTTTTTAGGATTTTATTTGTTTTTATGGTTTTTAAGGTTTTTTAGGAATTTGGGTTTTTATGGGTTTTTTGGGGTTTTGGGTTTTTTTTGTTTTTAGGGGTTTCAAGTGTTTTTAGAATTTTATGGCTTCCTTATGTGTTTTCAGGGTTTCTAGGGTATTTTAGGTTTTTTGGGACATTTAGGTAATTATTATTTTTTATCATTTTTAGGGTTTTTAGGGTTTTGAGGTTTTTAGAGGTTTTTTTTGTTTTTTTGGATTTTTTTGGTTTTTAATGGTTTTCATGTCTTTCTTTGAATTTTTTGCATTTGTAAAGTTTTTTAGTATTTTTTAATGTTTTAGTAGTTTAAATGGTTTTTAGAGTTTTATTGGTTTTAGGGTTTTTAGGTATTTTTATTGTTTTTAATTTTTTTGGATTTTAGGTGTTTTAGGGTTTTTAGAGTTTTTGGGTTTTTAGGGGTTTTATGTGTTTTTTTGGTTTTTAATGTTTTCTTAGAGTTTTTATGGATTTGAAGGTATTTTATATTTTTAGGATTTTGATGGTATTTTATGATTTTAATGGATTTTTTTGTGTTTTTGGAGTTTTGATTGTTTTGAAGGTTCTTAGGGTTTGTTTGGATTTTTATGACCTTTTGGTTTTATGGGGTTTAAGTGTTTTTTGTTTTTAGTGTTTTCTTAGGGGTTTTCAAGGTTTTTAGGGTTTTCAATAATTTTTGGGTTCATTTGGTAATTTTTATAATTTTTATAGTTTTTAGGGTTTTTATGGATTTCAAGTGATTTTAGGGTTTTTAGGGTTTTTGTGGTTTTTTGGATTTTGGGATTTTTTATTTTAGGGGTTTTTAGGTTTTTTGAGTTTTTAACATTTTAAAGTTTTAAAGGGTTTATAGAGTTTTTTTGTGGATTATTGGTTTTTTATGGGGTTTTAGTATTTTAAAGCGTTTTAAGGGGTTTTGTGGGTTTTAGGGGTTTTATGGACAATTAGGGTTTTTGGGTTTTAGGTTTTTTTTATTTTATGGGCTTTATGAGTTTTTAGGTTTTAAATATTTTCTTAGTTTCCTTTATAGTTTTTAGCAGTTTTTTATGTTTTTAGGGAAAATAAGGTATTTTTGAGGAATTTTATGGGTTTTAGGGTTATTAGGGATTTTGATGATTTTTTGAGTTTTTTTTGGGATTTAGGGTTTTTTAGTGTGTTTATAATTTTTAGGTTTTTTTGGTGTTTTATATTTTTTAGTATTTTATGTTTTTAAGGTTTTCAAAATATATTTCATTGTTTTTAGTTTTTTTACATTTTTCAGTATTTTTAGGGCTTTTCAAGAATTTTTGGTGGTTTTTAGGGTTTTAGGTATTTAGAGGGTTTTCAAGCCTTTTTAGGGGTTTTAATGTTTTTTGGGATTTTAGGTTCTTTTTAGTTTTTTGGTGTTTTATGTTGTTGTATAGTTTTTATCATATTTAGTGGTTGAAAGATATTTAAATGTTTTTAGTTGGTTTTTATGGTTTTTAAAGGTTTACGATTTTTAGGGGTTATATGGGTTTTATATGTTTTAGGGGTATTATGATATTTTAGGTTTGTTAAGGTTATTATAATTTTTAGGATTTTTAATGTTTTTATATTTTTAAGGGTTTTAGTGTTTGTAGGTTTTAAGGTTTTCTTACGGATTTTCAATGTTTTATGATTTTTTATGATTTTCGATATTTAGGTATTTTTAGTATTTTAATGGGGTTTAAGGGTTTTATAAATTTTTAGTGTTTTTAGAGGGTTTTAGGTTCTTTAGCGGTTTCATTTTTTTTGTTTTTAGGTTTTTTTGAGTTTCTTATGGGTTTTTTTTGTTTTTAGTGTTTATAAACATTTTTATGGGTTTAAAGGGGTTTTAGATTTTTTAGTGGTTGTTTGGTTTTTTTAATAGTGTTTAGGATTTTTTATATAGGGTTTTATGGGGTTAAGGTGTTTTCAGGGTCTTTTTTTTCATTTTTAGGTTTTTGATGGGTTTTATGAGTTTTTATTTTTTATGGGTTTCATAGGGGGTTTTCATTTTTTGGGTTTTTTACATTTCTAGGGATTGTTTTTGGATTTTATATGATTTTTATGATTTTTATGGTTTAAGGGATTTTGAGGTTTATTAGGTTCTTAGGGTTTTAGGGTTTTTAGTATTTTTTACGTTCATAAGTGATTTAAATGTCTATATGTTTCTAAGGTTATGTTAGGTATTTTTGGGGGAATTTAGAGGTTTTTATGTTTTTAGTGATGTGTATGGACTTTAGGATTTTTATGATTTTTAGGGGCTTTAAATATTTTGAGGGTTTTAGGTATTTTATGGGTTTCTTAGGTTTTAAGGGTTTTTTTGAGTCTAGGGTTTTTATGGTTTTTAGATTTTTTTTATCATTTATTTGGGTTTAAAGGGTTTTTAGAGTTTTTAGTGGTTTTGTAGTTTTTATGTTTTTAGGGGTTTTATGGAATTTAATGGTTTTATGGTTTTTGGATTTTTAGGGTTTCTAGAATTTTTAAGTGTATTTAGGTTTTTAGGATTCTGTAGTTTTTTTGGGGATTTTAGGGTTTTTAGGGTTTTAGGGGTTTTTTATATTTTTAGGCATTTTTAGAGAGTTTTTTGAATTTTTATACTTTTTAAGGGTTTAATGTATTTTTAGATTTTTAGTGTTTTTCAGTGTGTTATGGGTTTTAGGGGTTTTAATATTTATTTGAATTTTATTTGTTTAAATGATTTTTATAGATTATAGTGGTTTTTAAGTGTTTTATGGGTTTTTGGGTTTTTATGTTTTTAGGGGTTTTCTAGTTTTTAGGGGTGATTAGGGTCTCTTTAATCTTTCTTAGTGTTTCAATGTTTTTTAGGTTTTGAGGGGTTTAAAGTGTTTATAGGTTTTTACGTTTTTCTTAGTAGTAATCTACATTTTTAATGTTTTTATGTTTTTTGGGATTTTAGATTTTTTTAATATTTTAATCGTTTTTATGGTTTTTTGGAATTTTTATGGTTTTTAGTTTTTTTGGGATTTTGTATTTTTTTAGTTTCTAGGGTTTAAAATGATTTTAGAGTTTTTTTAACATTTTTAGGGGTTTAATGGGTTTTTTAGGGTTTTAGTGTGGTTTTATGAATTTTATGGGTTCTTGTGGGTTTTTAATTTTTTTAGATATTTTTATGGTTTTTATGGGTTTTAGGGATTTTTTGGATTTTTTTGGGTTTTAAGGGGTTTATGTGTTTTTAGGTGTATATTATTTTCTTAGTGTTTTTTCATTGATTTTATGGTTTTTTATGATTTTATGATTTTTTTTGGATTTAAAGTATTTTTATGGGTTTTATTGGTTTTTATAGATTTTTTGGGTAATTAAGGGTTTTTAGGGTTTTAGTGTTTTATACGGGTTTCACTTTTTTAGGTTTCTAGGGGTTTTTTGGTTATATATTTTTTATAAGGATTTTTTGTGTTTTTTGTGTTTTTTACATGTTAGGGATTCATAAGGGATTTTTTAGGATTGTTATTATTTTTATTGGTTTTAGGGATTTTGAGTTTTTTGTGGTTTTTAGGGGCTTTATGGTTTTATGGTTTTGGGTGGTTTTTTAGTTTTTATTGAGTTTTTAGGGGTTTAATGGTTTTAGAGTTTTTTTTAACATTTTTAGGGTTTTAAATGGTTTTTAAACTTTTTATTGGGGTTTACGTGTTTTATGAATTTTTAGGGGTTTTACGGATTTTAGGGGTTTTATTGTTTTTAGGGTTTGAGGGTTTTTATGGTCTTCTTATAATTTTTTAGGGTTTTTTCTTTTTTATAATTTTATGTGGTTTTAACTATTTTAGGTTTTTAAGTTTTTTTTGGGGGGGTTTTCAGATTTTTTACATTTTAGGGATCTTCAAGGATTTTTTAGTATTATAATGGGTTTTTTCGGTTTTAGGGATTTTGAGAGTTTTTTTTGGGATTTTAGGGTTTTTAGTAATTTTTGAGATTTTTAGGTTTTTATATATTTAACAATTTTATTGGGGGTTTTCCCCATTTTTATGTGTTTTTATGTTTTTATATATTTTTAGTATTATTATAGTTTTTATGTATTTTATGTGTTTTTAGGGTTTTTAGGGTTATGAGTGGTATTACGGTTTTTTGGGGTTTTATGGTTTTTTGAGTATTTATGGTTTTTAATTTTTTATTGTTTTTAATGTTTCCAGGGGTGTAAATGGTTTTTATAGTTTTTATGAGATTTTAGGGTTTTTTATTTGTATTTTGGGGGTTGTAAAGTTTGTAGGAGTTTTATGGTTTTAAAATTTTTAGTGCCTTTTTTGGGTTTTTAGAGTTTTTAGGATTTTTAGGCCTTTTCAGGAGTGTTTGTATGTTTTTAGGTTTCTCTTAGTGGTTTTTAATGATTTTATTGGTTTTTATGTTTTTAAGGATTTTGAGTGATTTTTAGGATATTTAAGGTATCTTGGGTTTTTAGGGATTTTGATTGTTTTTAGAGTTATTATGGTTTTTTGTGTTTTTTTGGGTTGTATTGATTTTAAGGTTTTTAGGGGTTTTAATTATTTTGAGTTTGAAGGTTTTATTTTTGGTTTCTCATGGTATTTATGTCCTTTTAAATTTTAAAATTTTTTTAATTATTTTTAGTACTTTTATTATTATGAGGAGTTTTAGAAATTTTAAGGTTTTTTAAAATTTTAAGGGGTTTTAAGAATTTTTAGATTTTTATGGGATTTTAGGGGTTTTCAGGGTTTTTATGGTTTTTTACATATTTAATGATTTTTATTCCTTTTATAATTTATGGGGTTTTATGGTTTTTGGGGATTTTTAATGGTTTTAGGGTTTTTATGATTTTATATTTTTTATGGTTTTGGGGGGTTTTTGGAATTTTTTTGAGTTTTTAGGGGTTTAAATGTTTTCAATATTATTTTGTCATTTTTAGGAGTTTAATGTGTTTCTTGAAGTTTTAGTGATTTTTTGGATTTTTGTATGTTTTATGCGGTTTTATGGTTTTAATGGATTTAGTGTTTTTAAGGTTTTAGTGTATTTTTACCCTTTTTAGGGATTTTAGAGTTTTTGAGGGGTTTTAAGGGATTCATGTGTTTTTAGGTTTTTATGTTTTTCTTAGTATTTTTTAATGTTGTTGGGCTTATTATGTTTATTGTAATTTTAGTAATTTTTTAGTTTTTTATTTTTTTTGGGTTTTTAAAGATTTTGGGTGTTTTAGGGGCTTTCGTTTTTTTAGATTTTTTAGGAGTTTTATGTGTTTTTGGTTTTTATGTTTTTCATTGGGGTTTTTTTGAAATTTATGGTTTTAAATTTTTTATGTATTTTTATGATTTTTGGGGGATTTATGGTTTTAAGGGATTTTGAAGTGTTTAGGGATTTTAATGTTTTTAGAGTTTTTATGGCTACTTTGGTTTTTAGGGTTTTTTGAGTATTTAAAAAAATTTATGTTTTTTGGTATTTTTATGTTTTTAGGGGTTTAAATGGGGTTTTAGTGTCTTTTAGTGTTTTTATGGGTTTTTAGTATTTTTAGTATTTTTTGGTGTTGTTATTGATTTTAGGGGGTTTAGGGTTATTAAGTGTTTTAGGTGTCTAAGCATTATTTAAGTTCTTAACGGTTATAAGTGTTTTAATTTTTTTATTTTTTCATAGGGTTTTTATGTTTTTTACATGTTTTTTTTATGTTTTTAGTCATTTTTATTCATTTTTAGTATTTTTACGTTTTATGGATTTTGAGGGTTTTTATGGATTTTAAGGGGTTTTAGGGTTTTAAGGTTTTTAGAGTTTTAGATTTTTTAGGGGTTTTAATTTTTTAAGTTTATATGGTTTTATTAAGGCGTTTTCAGGGTTTCTTTTGTTTTTTATGTTTTTAGGGTTTTTAGGTTTTTGTAGTTTTTATGACCTTTTTTCATTTTAGGAATTTAAAGTGATTTTAGGTTTTTTATGTTTTAAAGGTGTTTATAGTTTGATACCATTTTTAGAGTTTTGAGTAGTTTTTATGGTTTATGGGTTTTTTAGTTTTTAGGGTTTTTTTGGTGTTTTCTGGTTTTTCTGGTTTTTTAGATTTTTAGTATTTTTTAGTGTTTTTATCATTTTTTAAATTTTTTAGGGGTTCTAGGTTTTTTTTGTTTTTAGGATTTTATAGGGATTGTCAGGTATTTTAAGGATTTTCTTTGTATTTTTAGGTATTTTTTATGGTTTTTATGGTTTTTGTGGGTTTCTGGGTTTTTAGAGATTTTGAGGGTATTATGGGTTTTATGGCATTTTGGGTTTTTATGGTTTTTTGGGTGTTTATGGTTTTTTAAGTTTTTGGGGTTTTAAGACATTTAAGGGTTTTAATGTTTGAAAGGATTTAATTAATTTTTAGATTTTTTGGTGTTTTTATGGGTTTTATGGATTTTTATGGGGTTTTAAGCTTTTGAGGGGGGGGGGGGGGTTGTACAGGTTTTAGGTGTTTTTAATATTTTTTTCATTTTTTTCATATTTGGGGGGTTTTAAGTATATTTATATTTTAAAGGGTTTCCTAGGGTTTTTCTAGGTTTTTATGGTTTTTTACTTTCCTAAGAATTTTTATTATTTTTAATGATTATATATTTTTAGAGGTATTTAGGGATTTTCAGTGTTTTTAGGGTTTTAGGGGTTTTAGGGTTTTTAGTGGTTTTATATATTTTATGGGTTTTATTTGTTTTTAGGTTTTTATGGGTTTCTTTCTATATATCTGGGTTTTAAGGGGTTTTAATATTTTAGGGGTTTAAGATATTTTTTAGGATTTTAATAGGATTAGGATTTTAGGGATTTTGGGGGGTTTATGGTTTTTTAGGGATTTTATGTTTTTTTGGATTTTTGGGGTTTTTTGTTTTTTTTATTTTTTTAGTGGTTTTAGAGCTTTTTTATTACATAAAATTTTAGGTTTTGAGAAGGATTTTATAGTTTTTAGTAGTTTTTAGGGGGTTTAAGTTTTTTTGGACTTTTATATGGTTATTATCGGTTTCTTTCGTTTTTAGAGGTTTTTGGGGTTTTGCGGCCCCTTTAATGATTTTTTAGAGTTTTTTGTGATTTTATGTTTTCTTAGGGGTTTAATGTCTTTTAAGTATTTAAGTTGTTCATAGGGTTTTATGGGGTTCTAGGGGTTTTTATATTTTTAGGGATATTTATGGTTTGTCAGAATTTTTATGGTTTTTATGGGTTTTAGGGATGTTGATGGATTTTAGGGTTTTTAAGTTTTGTAGGGTTTTTATTATTTTAGTGTTTATTTAATTTTTAGGGGTTTTAAGTGTTTTAATGTTTTTAATATTTTCATAAATATTTATGTGTATTTATGGTTTTTTTCATTTTTAGTGATTTTTAGATTTTAATGAATTTTTAGGCACTTTTGGGGTTCTAGGGATCTTGTGAGTTTTTGGAAATTTTTAGTGTTTTTAGAGTTTTTATGGTTTTTTGGGATTTTGGGGTTTTTTGAGCTATTTTGGGGTGTAAGGTTTTTTAGAGTTTGTTTATCATTTTCAGGGGTTTAAATTTGTTAAAAAATATTTAGTGTGGTTTCCTGTTTTTTATGGGGTTTCATGGTTTTAAATGTTTTTAGGGGGTTTTCGGGATTTTCAGGTTTTTGGGGTTTTTGGGTTTTAGTGGTTTTTGTGGTTTTTGTGGTTTTAGTTTTTTAGGGTTTTAATATTTTTTTGATTTTTAGTTATTCTTCTAGGTTTTTAGTGTTTTATGGTTTTTAGGGTGTTTTATTATTTTTATGGTTTTAGGCATTTATTGGATTTTACATTTTTTATGATTTTTAGTGTATTTATGTGTTTTTAGGTTTTTAAAGTTTTATTATATGGTTTAATGGGTTTTTTAGCATTTTATGTTTTTAGGTATTTTGTATATTTTCAGGGGTTTTATGGGGTTTTGGTATTTTCTGGGTTTTATGGTTTTTAGGTTATTTAGTGTTTTTCGGTTTTTAGGTGTTTTAGTGTTTTTTTCTATTTTTAGGGTTTTAAGGTATTTTTAGTACTTTTATCATTTTTATGGGATTAATGGGATTTTTGAGTTTTCATTGGTTTTGAGGGTTTTTATGTGTTTCTTAAGGTTTTTATAGGTTTTATGGTTTTTAGGGTTTTGGGGGTTTCTGGGTCTTTTAGGGTTTTTTTTTAATTTTTTAGGTTCTTTAGAGGTTTGAAGTGTTTTTAGGTTATTAAGTGTTTTTTGGGTTTTCAGTGGATTTAGTGTTTTTTATTTTTGATGAATTATGTGGTATTTTTTAGCATTTTTATGAATTTTAAGAATTTTTGGGGTTTTGAGGGTTTTTAGTATTTTTATGGTTTTTAGGAATTTTTTGGATTTTATAAATTTTTAGGGGTTTTAAGTGTGATTTTAAGGTTTTCCAAGGGTTTTACAGGTTTTAGTGTTTTTTACATTTTTTTGGATTTTTAGGGTGTTTTTAGGATTTTATGTTATTTAGAGTTTTTAGGGATTTTGAGGGAGTTTTAGGGTATTTTGGGGAGTTTATGATTTTTTGTGTTTTTTTGTGTAATTTTTGGTCTAAAGGTTTTTTAGAGATTTTAATGTTGTTAGGGGTTTAAAGAGTTCTTATAGTTTTTAGTGATTATTTCAATATTTATAGGTTTTTAGGTTTTCAGGGGTATTTTATTATTTTTTGGGGTTCTAATATCTTTTTAGTAGTTTCAAGTATTTTTTAGATTTTATGATTTTCTTTGGTTTTTTCATGTTTATTTTGGTATTTATCATTTTTTGGGTTTTTTCGGGATTTTTTGGATTTTTATTGTTTTTAGGGATTTATGGTTTTCCTGTTTTTACGGGTTGTAGCATTTTTTTGGTTATTAGGGGTTTTTAGTGTTTCTAGGTTTCTAAGTTTATCTTAGGAGATTTAAATGTTTTAAATGATTTTCCATATTTATGGATTTTTACGAATTTTTGGGGGTTTTTTATAATTTTATTGGTTTTTTCGGGTTTTAGGGGTTTTGAGGGGTTTTCAGGTTTTTTAGGATTTTATGGGTTTTTGTCTTTTTTGAGTTTTTATGGTTTTTATGGTTTTCTATATTATTTTAATTTTTTATGGTATTAAAGAGTTTTTTTTGAGTTTTAGTGGTTTGTTAGGTTTTTAGGGATTTTATGGGTTTTCATGTTTTAGGGGTTTTTATGGTTTTTAAAGGTTTTAGGAATTTTAGGGGTTTTTTAGCATTTTTTAAGGGTTTTATATTTTTTAGGGATCTAAGATTTTTTTAGTAGTTTTTAGGGTTATAGTGTTTTTATGTTTTAAGGGTTTTTTGGTATTTGTTTATAATTTTTTCAGTTTTAGGGTTTTTAATGTTATTTAGGGTAGGGTTTTTAGGGGTTTTGGGTTATTATGGTTTTTTGGGGTTTTTTGAGACTTGTAGGGGATTAAAGGTTTTTTTTATTTTTCTTAACATTTTTAGGGGTTTAAAGGGGTTTTATAATTCTTAATAGGTTTTAGGGTTTTTTTAGTTTTCAAGGTTTTTATGGCTTTTAAGGGATTCTGTGGGTTTTAGGGCTTTTTTTGTTGTTTTAGGGTCTTTCTAGAGTTTTTATAGTATTTTGTGTTGTTTATGTTTTTAGTGATTTTATATTTCTAAGGTTTTATTATGGGTTTTCAAGGTTTTCGGGGTTTTTTAACCATTTAATAATTCTTATGAATTTTTTAGTATTTTTATAGTTTTTTGATCTTTTTAGAGATTTTGAGGGTTTGTTAGGATTTAGGTTTTTTGGGGTTTGGGGGTTTTTATGATTTTTTAGGTTTTTTTTAAAGATTTCTAGTTTTTTTTAGTTTTTAGGGGGGTTTTATGTGTTTTATGGTGTTTTAAGGTTTCTAGAGTGTTTTTTGAGTTTTTATCATTTTATATGGTTTTAGGGTTTTTATGGTATTTATTTTATTTTTAAGGTTTTTATAGGTTTTTAGGTGTTTTAAGTATTTCTTTGGTTTTTAGGGTTTTTTGGTATTTTCAAGGTCTTAGGGTTATTTATTTTTTGGGAATTTTTTAGTATTTTAAGGGGTTTTTTGGATTTTCGGGTTTATAGTAATTTTGAGGGTTTTTAGGGGTTTTAGAATTTTTTTGTTTTTAGAAATGTTAAGTATTTTTAGGTTTTTAAGGTTTTCATATGGTTTTTCGGGGTTTTTAGTGTTTTTTATGTTTTTTGTGTTTTTTTGAGTTTTTAAGGATTTTCGTGGGGTTTTAGATTTTTAATGATTTTGAAGGGGTTCATATATTTTCTTGAGGTATTAGTAATTTTAAGGGATTTTTTTATTTTAGATTTTTTTTGATTGTTTATGTTTTTTAGATTTTTTAAAGTTTTTATCATTTTATTGGTTGAAAGGGATTTAAGTGTTTTTAATGGTTTTATGGATTTTTAAAATTTTAGGGGATTTTTACAGTTTTAAGAATTTTTTGGTTTTAGAAATTTTATTTCTCTTTTTTTTTGTGTTTTTTTGGTTTTAAGGTTTTCTTAAGGTTTTTAGTGTTTTATTGTTTTTTAAATTTCAAGGTTTTTTTATTTTTTTTGATTGTTTATGGATTTTTAGGATTTTTAGGAATTTTGATGGTTTTTAGGGTCTTTATATTTCAAGGGGGGTTAGGGGTTTCTAAGTTATTCATTGTTTAATTTTTTTGAGTCTTTTAACATTTTTAGGGGTTTTAAGGGGTTTAAGTCTTTTTTAGTGCTTTATTAAGGGTTTTATGGGGTTTTAGTGGGTTTTATAGATTTTAGGTGATTTATATTTTTTATGGTTTCTCATGATTTTTACGGTGTTTTACATTTTTAGGTATTTTTAGAGGTTCTTAGGATTTTATTTCTTTTAGGAATTTTACGGATATTGAGTGTTTACAGTATTTTAGGGGTTTTGGGTTTTTTTGGGATTTTAGGGTTTTTATTTTATTTTATAGGGTTTTGAAGGTTTTTTAATTTTTTTATCATTCTTATGGGTTTAAAGGGTTTTTAAAATTTTTAGTTAGTTTTTTGGGTTTTTATTGGTTTTAGGGTTTTTATGGTTTTAAGAGTTTTTATGGTTTTAAAGGTTTTTAGTGTTTTTATTGTCTTATTTAGTTTTTTAGTGTTTTTAGTATTTTTATGTATTTAGGGGTTTAAAATGTTGTACGGTTTTAATGTTATCTAAGTGTTTTAAGGGTTTTAGGTTTTTTACATTTTCAGAAAATCTTACAACTTTTTTCGGATTTTTAAGTATTTTTTATTTTTTTGGGAGTTTTAGGGTTTTTAGGAATTTAAGGGATTTGTATGTTTTTCATGTTTTTAGGTTTTTTGGGGTTTTAAGAGTTTTTTGGTTTTTATGTTTTTCATAGGGGTTTTCTAATTTTTAAGGGATTTTTTACATTTTTATGTATTTTAGAACTTTTTTTTAAGATTTTAGTGGTCTTTATTATATTTATTAATTTTAAGGGATTAAAGGGTCTTTAGTATTTTTAGTATTTTTTTGGTTTTTTACGGGGTTTAGGGATTTTTTTTGTTTTTTTAGGTTTTATGATCTTTTATATTTTTTAAACACTTTTACTAGATTAAATGTTTTAATGAGTTTTTGTGGGTTTATAGAGGGTTTTCATGTTTTTATTGTCTTTTAGGTATTTAGGGGTTTTAATCATTTTTAGGGATTTTATGGTTTTTAGCTATTTTTAGGGTATTTAATGGTTTTTAGTTTTTATGGTATTTATGTGTTTTTAGGTTTCTTGGATTTTATTAAGTATTTTTAGGGTTTTTATTTTTTTATATATTTTTATGGTTTTTTTAGATTTTTATGGTTTTTATGGCTTTTAGTTATATTGAGAGTTTTCATTTTTTTGCAGTTTTTTTGTGTATCTTAGGGATTTTAATGATTTTTAAAGTTTTCTATTGTTTTTTGGGGTTCAAAGGGATTTTATATTTTATAGAAATTTTTAGAGGTTTTAAGGTTTTATGATTTTAGTGGGATTTGAGATTTTATGGGGTTTAGAGTATTTACGGTTTTTAGGGGTTTTAGATTTCTATCGCTTTTTAGGGTTTTTAGGGGTTTATGTGTTTTTATATTTTTAAGGTTTTTTTTGTCCTTTTTGGGTTTATACAGGTTTTACATTTTTATAGATTTTGTATTATTTTTAAGGTTTTGGGTTTTTAGGGATTTTTAAGGTTTTAGGGTTTTAGGGGTTTTATGGTTTTTAGGGATTTTGGAACTTTTTATGTTTCTTAGGGGTATTGTGTGTTTTTACATTTTCAATGCTTTCCTATGGTTTTCAAGGTTTTTATGATTTTTAACATTTTCAATATTTTTTATGGATTTTTAGGATTTTCATGGGTTTTAGGGATTTTATAACTTTTGAGGGTTTTTAGGGGTTTTAGGGTTTTTAATATTATTGTGGTTTTTTTGTTTTTAGGGGGTTTTAGAGTTTTTTATTAGTTTTAAGGTTTTTAGGGTTTTATAACATTTTTAGATGTTTAAAGGGATTTTAGAGTTTTTAGTGGTTCTTAGGGTTTTTATGTGTTTTAGGGTTTTTATGGTTTTTAAGGGTTTTTAGGGTTTTTTAAATTTTTATGATCTTTATGGTTTTTATTGTTTTTTAGTGTTTTAGGGGTTTTATGTATTTTTAGGTTCTTAAGGTTTTTTTATTTTTTTCAGTATTTTTAAGGTTTTATTATTTTTTCGGGATTTGAAGGGATTTTTTTTGGGTTTTTATGATTTTTTTGGGTTTTTATTGACTTTTTATGGGTTTTAGGGATTTTATGTTTTTATGGTTTTTATGGTTTTTTTGGATTTCTATGGTTTTTGGGGTTTTTATGGGTTTTATTGGTTTAGGGGGTTTTATGGACTTTAACAGTTTTTTGTTTTTTTTGTTTTTTAGAGGGTTAATTTTATTAGGTTTTGAAGATTTTCTTAGTGGTTTTCATGTTTTTAGGGTTTATTACATTATTAGGTATATTTTTTCCTTTTTAGGATTTTTATTGGTTTTTAAGGATTCTAGGAATTTTGAGGGGTTTTATTGTTTTTAGAGTTTTATGTTTTTAGGGGTTTTATGTGTTTTTAGGGTTGTAAGGTTTTATTAGGGATTTTTACTGTTTTCTAGGTCTTTTATTGTTTTTTTTGGGTTTTTAGGAATTTGATGGGTTTTATGAATTTTTTGAGTTTTTAGGGGTTTTTTGAGTTTTTAGGGGTTTACTGGGTTTTTATGGTTTTTAATGTTTTTTTGGGTTGAAAGTGGGTTTAATGTTTGTAGTGGTTTTTATGGGGTTTTAGCGTTTTTAAGGTTTTTATTAGTTTTATGGTTTTATGGGGTTTTTAGGGTGTTTAGGGCCTTTTTTGTGTTTTTTAGAAATTTATATATATTTTTTGATTTGTTATGCGTTTTAAGTGTTTTTCTTCATTTTAGAGATTTTCAGATGGGTTTTCAAGGGTTTTATCATTTTTATGTTTTTAGGAATTTTTACTGGTTTTTTATTTCTAATGGATTTTATTGTTTTTGATGGGTTTTTGGGTTTTGGTTTTTAGGGTTTTTTTTTTGTTTTTTATGTTTTTGGGGAATGGAAGATGCGAGGGTCGGGATATTCCCACCCCCCCCCCCCAAAAAAATTATTATAAAGAAAAAAGAGACACAACAGAAAAGGGATGGGAGGGGTCAAACGACCCACACCCAAAACCCCCTTACAACCCAAGACACAAAAGACCCCAAAAGAAAAAAGAAAAAACAAAAGTGAAAAAAGAAAAAACACACAAAACCAAGAAACCACCACCGTCATCTAGCATCAACCAGCATCCAGATTCTCACAGCTAACCAATAACCAACATTCAAACTCAGCCAGCAATCAACATCCAGCAGCAACACGATCATAAACCTCATCTTCAGCAACTCCCAGCTCAACAGAAACCATGATCCAGCATCACAATTTCTATCATCAATCACATTCCAGCATCTAGCAACACCACATCCAATCATCACAGAAACACAGTAGCAACACCAAAACCAATCAACACAGCCATAAGAGTATTCCAGCACCCACCACCTCCATGTCTCAAGGAAAGCGGTATCCAGTAACAAGAAACACAACAGCCAACAACCATTACTTCCAAACCAAAAATCATCCAGCAACCAGAAAATGGCACCAAATCCAGTAGCACCACTAGCATTATAGGACCTCCATCCACCCAGAAGTCGCACCCCAAGTGCAGACAACATCCAATACATAAAAACAGAACTATAAACAAGCACCAAACCATTCCGGCCACAATCTGTGAAATGATCACCATAACTCACCAAAGAACCCAGAACACAACACTTATCAAGACCAGCAACAAGATCATACAATAACAAAAAACCCCAGAAACGAACCTACCTCTGCGCTGAGATCCAAACTGAGAAATCATCACCATCTCCTAACAGCTAGAGCCCAACCAAGGCAACGACTCCCCACATAGCTTCAAGGATTGTACATCAAGAAGCACCACCACAAGAATCATACCACCAGCATTCACAAAATCCACTAACCACCTCTGAAGTTTCATCCGAGGCCAACAAAAAAAATCTTGGACAACCACCGTCATCCAACTCAGAAGAGCACAGTTCTCCGACCACCATAAAACCCATCGGAACTCCATAACCAAGGGCCCTCACACCAGATCAGCATGCGCAATAGCATCGCAGGGAAAGGGAGAACCTATAGAAGAGCCCTCTCCATTCCAAGTCAGAATCAGCATCGTCGCGCCCGGATCCAGCCCGAATCGATGACGGGACACAAAGAGCCAGAGCAAGAGATCAGAAACGCCAAAGCTCTACCCAAGCGCACCATCTCAATGATAAAGACACCGCAGAAAGTCTAGGGTTGATGCAACATCACCAAGGGTCAAATCCGACCAGATCCAGTCAATGAGGACCAGATCTAGGACAATCCTTAGAAAAGAGCAATCCTCAACCCCCAGGGAGGGAACCTCCAGCCCTGCCGTCCCTGCCGAGAAGAGATCAGGAGCCGGAAGTCTAGAAGCCGCCGCCGCACGGACATGATACTGCCAAAGATCCCAAGCTGCCCTTGATCTGGAAAACATGCTCCAAATACTGAGCTCACCGCCACAAATCCAAAAGCACCACAGAAAGCAGTGTGCTGAGAGAGGCCCCTCGCTGCAGCAGATGAAACCGAACGATCCTCTGTAAAGGAGATCCCATGCCACTTTAGGATGAGGAGGACGCCGCGAGTCGGGAGAGAGAGAGCTCTCGGCAGAGAAGCATGCCATCTTATGGTTTTTAGGGGGTTTTCTTTAGGGTTTTTTCTTTAGGTTTTTGGGGGTTTTAATTTTTTTTAGGTTTTTATGTTTTTATTAGGGTTTTAGTGGTTTTTTACATTTTTGGGCATTTTGGGATTTTTTAGTTTTTTTTTGATTTATAGAGTTTTTAAAGATTTTAAGAGTCTCTAGGGTTTTTAGATTTTAAGGGGTTTATGTTTTTAGGGGTTTTTTGAGTTTTTAGTGGTTTTTAGATTTTTTAGATTTTTTTAAATTTTTATGAGATTAAAGGTATCTTATAGTTTTAGGGTGTTTTAGGGGTTTTATGGGTTAATTGTGGTTTTTATGGTTTTTGGAGTTTTATGTTATTATTAATTTTTTGGAGTTTTAGCAGGTTTTAGTGTTCTTAGTGGTTTAAAGAGTTTTTATTTTTTTAATGTTTTCTTATGTTTTTCAGGTATTTTATGTGTTTTTATATTTTTAGGATTTTTGGGATTTTTTTATGTTTTTTATTTTTTTAAAGGATTTTCAAGGGTATTTTGGTTCTTAGGGTTTTTAGGGTTTTTATCGTTTTTAGGTTTGTAGCGGTTTTATGAATTTTATAGTTTTTATGATTTTATTTGGGTTTTTAGAGATTTTTATGTTTTTAAAGATTTTTCTAGATTTTTAGGAATTTTTGGGTTTTTACAGTTTTTATAAATTTTGAGGGTTTGGCGGTTTTTAGGGTATTTACGGTTTTTTGTAGTTTATGTTCTTTTTGAGTTTTTAGTGGTTATAAGGGTTTTTTATTTCGTAAACATTTTTAATGTTTTAAATTTTTTTAGATTTTTTTTGGGATTTTTAGGTTTCTTATGGTTTTAGGGGTTTTTATAGATTTTAAGGGATTTTAATAATTTTATGGTTTTGAAGATGTTTAGAATTTTTTTGTTTTTAGGGGTTTTAAAGGTTTTATGTTTGAATGATTTTCTTAATTTTTTTAGGGTTTTTATGTTTTTATGGGTTTTAAATATATTTTTATGATTTTAATGGGTTTTGATTATTTGAGGCTTTATAAGGGTTTTTATGATTTATAGGGGTTTTTGAAGTTTTTTGCAGTGATATGGGTTTTTTCTGAGTTTTTAGGTTTTTTTGTATTTCATTTTGTCTGACATTTTTAGGGGTTTTAAGGTTTTTTATATTTTTTAGTGGTTTTAAGGTTTTACATCTTTTTGGGTTTTTATGGTTTTTATGGGTTTTAAGGGTTTTATAATTTTTAGTTTATTTTTAGGCTTAGTTAGAGTTTTTAGGTTTTTTGTTATTTGGGGTTTTAAGTGTTTTTTGGATTTTAAGGATTTTTTAGGACCTTATATGTTTTTAGGGGTTTTTATGTTTTTTGCGATTTTTTATTGATTTTTATGGTTTTTAGTGGTTTTACCATTTTTAGGGGTTTAGGGTTTTTGATGGATTTTTTGTGTTTTGAAGGGATTTTTATTTATTTTCAGGATTATATGGATTTTTATATTTTTTTTCATGTTTTAAGTGTTTAAAGGGTTTTTAGGGGTTTTAGTTTCTTTCCAGGGTTTCTTAATATCTGTAGAGTTTTATAGGTCTTTATAGATTTTTTTGTTTTTAGGTTTTCTCATTATTTTTATGTTTTTTTATGATTTCATGGATTTTAAGGGCATTTTAGTTATTTTTATGGGTTTTACTGGATTTGGAGGTAGGGTTTGTTTCATAGGGGTTTTAGGATTTTTGAGGGGTGGTAGCATTTTATAGGTTTTTATGGGTTTTACATTTTGATATGCTTTTAATTTTGTCTTAGTGTTTTTAAAGTTATTTATGTTATTGTATTTTTAAGGAATTTTTAGGGTTTTTATTATTTTTATGGGGTTTTATGGTTTTTGAGGGTTTTTCGGTTTTTTGGTGTTTTACTGTTTTTAAGGGTTTTTTTTTCAGTTTTAGGGGGTTTCTTTTTGTAATTAGGGATTTTTTTTCGGTTTTTAGTTCATTTTAATGTTTTTTGGGGCTTAAATGGGATTCCATGTTTTTGGTGGGGTTTTAGAGATTTATGGGTTGGGGGGGGGGTTACGGATTTTTGGGGTTTCATGGGTTTTAGGGTTTTTTAGGTTTCTTTGTTTTTCTTATGGGTTCTTGGGATTTTTTTAGTTTCTCAATATTTTTAGGATATTTTTTGGATTTTAATAGTTTTTAGTGTTTTTAGTGATTTTGAGGGGTTTTCACATTTTTAGGATATTTAAGGATTTTTATGGTTTTATTCATTTTTAGGATTTCTAGAGGTTTTAAGTGTTTTTTGCTGTTAATGTTTTCTTAAGGTATTTAAGTGTTTTGGGGTTTTTTATTTTTAGGGATTTCAATAGACTTTTTAGGATTTTATGGGGTTTTAGGGGTTTTAGGGGTTTTTATGGTTTTTATGGGTTTTAAGTATTTTTAGGGTCTTATTGAGTTTTTGAGTTTTTAGGGGTTTTATGGGTTTTTAGAGTTTTTAAACCTTTTTAAGCATTTAATTGGGTTTTAGGGGTTTATTTAATTCTATGTTTTTAATGGTAATTTGTGGGTTTTAAAATTTTTAGGGGTTTTATGGTTTTTAGTGTTTTTAGTGCCTTCTTTGGGTTTCTAGTGTTTTTTGTGTTATTAGGCTTTTTAGGGGTATTATTTTTTGTTATGTTTTAAGGTTTTGGGGTTTTTAAAGGGTTTTATGGTTTTCTTAAATTTTTATTTATTTTTATTGATTTTTTATGATTTTTAACATTTTTAGAGATTTTAGAGAATATAATGGTTTTTAGTGTTTTTAGGGTTTGAAGTGTTTTTATTGTTTTTAGAGTTTTAAGTTTTTTTTTAATTTTTATGGTTTTATATTTTTTATATTTTTAGGGGTTTTTAGGGATTTTTTAGGATTTTTAATGTTTTTCTGGTTTTTATGCGTTTGAGGGTTCTTAGGGGTCTTTAGTGTTTTTAGAATTTTTTAGTTTTTATGGGTTTTATGTGCTTTTATATTTTTTTTGTTTTACTAAGGGGTTTTCTGGTTTTTTAGTTATTTTTTTGATTTTTTTGGTTTGTTATGGGATTTTATTATTTTTATGGTATTTATAGGGATTTTAGTTGAGTTTTACGGTTTTTTTGTTTTTTTGGTATTTAGTTATGTTTTTTTGAGTATTAATGGGGTTTAATGTTTTTTTATTTTTTAACATTTTTAGGGGTTTAATGGGTTTATTTAATTTTTAGATGTTTTTTGGTTTATATGGGTTTTTAGTGTTTTTAATGGTTTCTTGGATTTTTAAGTTTTTAGGTGTTTTTGGGTTTTAAGGTTCTAGGGTATTTTAAGGGGTTTTTTTGGATTTTAGTATTTTTTAGGTTTTTAGTGGGTCTAAGTGTTTTATGTTTTTTATTATTTTATAGGATTTTTAGGGTTTCTAGGTTTTTTATTTTTTTGGATTTCTAGGGATTTTTTGGATTTTAAAAATATTTTAGGATTATTAGGAATTTTGTGAGTTTTTAGAGATTTTCAGGGTTTTATGGTTTTTCGGGGTTTTTTCATTTTTTGGTATTTTATGGATTTTATGTTTTTATTTATTTTTAATGTATTATTATTATTTAAAAGGGGTTTTAATGTTTTATGTTTTTTGTAGATTTTTATGATTTTGATGTTTTTAGGGATTTTATAGAATTTGGGGGTTTTTAGGGGTTTTAGTGTTTTCATGATTTTTTGGGTTTTTAATTTTTTTTATGAGTTTTTAGGGTTTTAAGGTTTTTCTATATGTTTATCATTTTTAGTTTTTTAAAATATTTTTAGAGTTTTTAGTGGTTTTGTGTTTATTATTAATTTTTAACAGTTTTATGGTTTTTAGGGGTTTCATGGTTTTTAGGGGTTGTACTTGGTTTTAGGGGTTTTAAGACATTTTTATTGTTTCTAGGGTTTTTATATTGTTTTATATGTTTTTTGTGGGTTGATGTTTTTTTTTGTTTTTAAGGTTTTCTTATTTTTTTCATTCTTTTTAGGGTATTTTTTACATTTTTAATGATTTTTAGTTCTAATAAAAATTTTATGATTTTTTAGAGTTTTTAGATATTTGAAGGGTTTTAAGGGGTTTTCATGGTTTTTATTTTTTTATTGGTTTTTAGGGGTTTTAAATATTTTTATGTTTCATGGTTTTCTTAGTGGTTTTTAGGGTTTTCATGTGTTTTATGTTTTTAGGGATTTCTTGGGATTTTTTTAGTATTTTTATCATGTTTAGGTGTTTTAGGGATTCTAAGGGGTTTATGGTTTTTTTGTTCTTTTTTAGTTTTTAAGGTTCTATGATTTTTAGAGGTTCTGAAATTTTTAGGTGTTTAAATGGGTTTTATAGTTTTTAGTGATTTTATTATTGATTTTAAGTGATTTTTAAATTTTTAGAGGTTTTTATAGTTTTTAGGTTTTTTATGGTTTTAGGGTCTTTTAGGACTTTTAGGTTTTTTGCATTTTTAGGTTATTAGATATTTTCAGTCATTATTATTTTTTAAAAAGTTTCTTAGAGTTTTCATGTTTTTAGTGTTTTTTATGTTTTTAGTGATTTTTAGCGATTTTTAGGATTATAAATTGTTTCTGGGTTTTTAAGGATTTTGAGTTTTTTTCGAGCTTTTTAGGGGTTTTACGAGTTTTAGGTTTTTGAGGTTTTATTAGGATTTCTCCATCGTTTTAGGTTTTTTTTGATTTTATGGATTTTTTGGTATTTTTTTGGATTTCTTATGGATTTTGACATTTTTGGGATTTTGATGGGATTGTGGTTATTAGGGGTTTTATAGTTTTTGTTTTTTTTATTCAATTTTTATGGTTTATTAGAGTTTTATATCATTTCTAATGTTTTTATAATTTTTTAACCTTATAGGGTTTTAATGAATTTTTATAGATTCTAGTGTAATTATAGTGTTTTTATGGGTTTAAGGGATTTATTGTTTTTAACTGTTTTCAGGTTTTTTATAGTCTTTTAGTGTTTCTAGTGTTTTTAGGTTTTTAATATTTTTATGGTTTTTAAGATTTTCTTATGGGTTTTTAATAATTTTTTGGGGGTTTTATGTTTGTAGGTGTTTTTTATCTCTTTTATAATTTATATGGTTTTTAGGGTTTTTACAGATCTTGAGAGTTTTTCAGATTTTTTAGGATTTCAAGATTTTTTTATTGTTTTATGTTTTTTTTGGATTTTATGCTTTTTATGGGTTTTTATGCTTATTATAGTTTTTTATGTTTTGGGATTTGAATAATGTTTTTATGATTATAATGGGTTTATGGTTTTTAGGGATTTAAGAGTTCTTTTGGTTTTTAAATGTTTCAATGGTTTTTGTGATTTTTTGGGATTTAGGGTTTTTTGGGGGTTTTTTGGGTTTGTAGAGGTTTTTAGAGATTTTTTTTTACCATTTTTCGTTTTTTAAAGGGGTTTTAGAGTTTTAGTGGTCTTTAGGAATTTTATGGGGTTTTATAGTTTTTATGATTTGTAGGGGGTTTTATGGGTTTTATCATGTTTTAATGATATTTTTGGGTTTTTAGGGGTTTCAAGTGTTTCTAAGTATTGTGGTTTTTTAGGGTTTTTAGGCTTTTTTCATTTTTATTGATTTTTTTAAATTTTTTTGTTTTTTAGATTTTCAGATATTTTGAGGGGTTTTCCGGTTTTTAAAAATTTTTAGAGTTGTTATGGATTTTTAGGATTTTTTATGATTTTTAGGTGTATTTATGTTTTATAGGTGTATTTTCGGTTTTGGGGGCATTTTATAATTTTTAGGCTTTTATCATTATTTATATTTTTAGTTTTTTAGGGTTTTCTTCGGAGTTTTTAGGGTATGATGGTTTTTTATGTTTTATGTACTTTGTAGGTTTTTAAGTATTTTTATTATTTTTAAGGGTTTTAGGTATTTTGAGGGTTTTATTGTGGTTATTTCCTTTTTATGGTTTTATGGTATTTAGCATTTTTGGGTTTGGGGGGGGGGGGTTGAAGTGTTTTTATGTTTTTATTATTTTCTTATATTTTTTTGTGCATTTAATGTTTTATATGTTTTTAGTGAGTTTTAGGGGTTTAATTTAGATTTTTATGGGTTTTGTGGTTTTTAGGGTTTTTTTTATTTTTTAGGTTCTTAAGGGTTTTTTGAGTTTTGACACTTTTTAGTGGTTTAATGTTTATTATAATTTTTCATAGTTTTTTATGGTTATTATAGGTTTTTTATGGTTTTTAATGATTTTAAGGGTCATATGGTTTTATGGGATTTAGTGTTTTTTACTCTTTCTAGGGTTTTTAGGTTTTAAGGGTTATAAGTGTTTTAAGGTTTTTATGTGTTTCTTAGGGGTTTTAAGGTATTTTTGGGTGTTTATGTTTCTAGGTATTTTAAATATTTTTTATTTTTTCAATTGATTTCTATGATTTTATGGATTTTGATGATATTTATTTTTTATCAGGGGTTTCATGTTTTTATGGATTTTAACTATTTTTTGGTTTTTATGGTTTTCTTATGGGTTTTCCGGATTTTTTTTTGTTTTTTGAATTTTTAGGGATTTTTAGGATTTTTATAGTTTTTAGGGTTATTGGGGATTTCAAGGGTTAAATGGTTTTGGGGGTTTTATGGTGTTTTATGGGTTTTAGGGTTTTTTTATTGATTTTTTATGGTTATTAAGGTTTTATTTAATTTTTAACATTTTTAGGGGTTTAAATGGTTTTGACAGTTTTAAGTTGTTTTTAGGGGTTTTATTTTTTATTTGGGTTTTAAATGTTTTCTAAGGTTTTTGGGCTTTGGGGGTTTTATATTCTTTTTATAGTTTTTAGGGTTTTTAGAGTTTTTAGTGGTATAATGATTTTTTTATGTTTTTGTGATTTTTTTAGTGAATTTTTGTGGATTTTTACATTTTTAGGTATTTTAATTCTTTTTAGTGCTTTTATTGTTTTTACGGGTTCTAGGAATTTTGAGGGATTTCATAGTTTTTTATGGTTTTTAGGGTTTTTTAAATTTTTTATGATTTTAAGGGATTAAAGTATTGTTAATGGTTTTAAGGTATTCTTAGGTGTTTTTAGGGTTTTAGGTATTTTTATATTTTCTGGAATTTCTTTGCATTTATTGGATTTTTTTGGGGTTTTAGGGTTTTTAATGATTTTAAGGTGTTTGGGGTTTTTAATGGTTTTTTAGGGTTTTTTTATTTTTTTTGTTTTTAAGGGTTCTTATAGTTTTTAAAATTTTATTGGTGTAAATGTTTTTAGGTTTTTAACGTTTTCAAAAGGGTTTTCCAGATTTTTTAGAGTTTTTTTACATTTTAGGGATTTTAGGGATTTTTAGGATTATTATAGTTTTTACAGTTTTTATAGATTTCAATGGTTTTTATTATTTTTTTGTTTTTTATAGTTTTTTTTTTGTTTTTAGGGGGGTTTTATTGGTTTTTATGGGATTTTAGGTTTTTTAGAGTTTTACCATTTTTAGGGGCTTAAAGATTTTTTGAGTTTTAGGTGGGTTTTAGGTGCTTTATGTTTTTAGGGGTTTTGATGGTTTATAAAGTTTTATGGTTTTTAAATAACTCTTTAGGGATTTTTAGGGGTTTAATATTTTTAGTTTTCTTAGGGGATTTATGTGTTTCATTTTTTAAATCTTTTTTATTGGTTTTCAGGTTTTTAGATTATATAAAATTTTAAGGAATTTTTGGAATTTTTAGGATTTTTATGGTTTTAGGGATTTTGAGTTATTTTAGGGGTTTTAGAGTATTAAGGGATTTAAAGTGTTTTTTTATTTTATGGTTTTTAGGGTTTTTTGGGTTTAGAGTTTTTTTTAATTTTTTAAAAATTTTAGGATTTTTTTTTGGAATTTTATCGTTTTTAAGATAATTAATGATTTTGATGGGTTTTAGGGTATATATATATATTTTTGTTTTATGGTTCTTTTTTCTTTTAGGATTTTTAAGGTTTTTAAAATTTTTAGGTGTTTAAAAAGTTTTAATAGTTTTATTATTTTTTCTTGGTTTTTTTGTGGTATTAGGGGTTTGTCTAATTTCTAGGGGTTATTAGGGGAAAGGGAGGCTCGTGGCCAAGCTATTCCTGGGACCCCCAAAAATTTTATGGTTTTCGAATAATTTTTAGGGTTTTTAGGATTTTCAGTGTTTCGGGGTTTTTATTTTATTTTGGATTTCTTAGGGTTTTAGTGTTTTTATCATTCTTAGGTTTTTTAGGGATTTTAATTGCTTTTAGGTTATTAATGTTTTCTTACAGTTTTCAGGGGTTTTTACGTTTTTAAGGGCTTTTTGGGACTTTCTATGTTTTTATGGTTTTCTAGGGATTTAAATTATTATGAGGGATTTTATTTCTTTTTAGAGTTTTTTTGGTTATTTTTAGTTTTTTTGGGGGTTTTAGATTTTCAAGGATTTTTAGTTATTTTTTAAAGGTTTTAATTGTTTTAGGGTTTTTATGATTTCATTGGTTATTGTTTTTTTAGTTTTTAGGACTTCTATGGGTTTTTATATTTTTTAACTTTTTACGGGTTTAAATGATTTTTAGACTTTTTAGTTGGGTTTTGAATTTTTATGATGTTTTTGGAGTTTTAAGTGTTTTAGGATTTTAGGGTCTTTTTATTATATTTACAGTTTTTAGAATTTTTATTATATTTCAGTGTTTTTAATGTTTTTAGATTTTTTAGATTTCCATATGGGTTTTCTAGGATTTTTGTCGTTATAAAAATTTTAATGATTTTTATGGATTTTTTAATATTTTTATGGGTTTTACGGGTTTTGAAATTTTTAGGTATTTTTAAGGTTTTTAGGGTTCTATGGGTTTAGGGTTTTTATCGTTTTTAGGATTTTTAACAGTTTTATGTAGTTTATTTTTTAACATTATTAGGGGCTTTTAGGGATTTTTGTGGTTTTTATGTTTTTAGGGTTTTTTAGTGCTCTTAAGGTATTTTTATGGGTTTTTAGGGATTTTTAGGGTTTTTAAGTTTTCTAGGGTTTTTTTAGTTTTTTGGTTTTTTTACGTATTTAGACTTTTTTGGGTTTTTAGTGTTTTACAGTTTTTTAGTGTTTTTAATGTTTTTGGTGTTTGAATGGTATTTAGATTTTTTAGTGGTGTTATATTTTCTAGTGGTTCTTAGGTTTTTAATGTTTTATAGATGTTTTTAGATTTTTAAGGGTATTTACAGTTTTAGGGTCCTTTTGGGGATTCTTGGCTTTTCAATTTTTTTTGGTTGTTAAGGATTTTATCTAGTCTTAAATTTTCAATGTTTTCTTAGGAGTTTTCAGAGTTTTAGGGATATTTATATGATATGATATTCTTAAGCATTTTTTGGTTTTAATTATTTTTTGGATTTTTTTTGGATTTATGGGCATTTTTTGGGTTTTTAGGGTTTTCTATTACTTATCATTTTTTTGGTTTTTGGGGAGTTTAATTCTTTTTAATGTTTCATTTAGAGTTTTGAGGGTTTTATGTTTTTTTACATTTTAAGGTATTTTTATGGAGTTTTATGTTTTTATAGTTTTTAGGGGTTTTAGGTATTTTTATGGTTTTATAGGTTTTTAGGTTCTTTATTGTTTAATGGGGTTTATGGTTTATGGTTTTTTTAGTTTTTTATCTTGTTTAGGTTTTTTAGTGTTTTTAAAACATTTTTAGTGTTTTAAATGGTTTCAATTTTTTTTACTATGTTTTAAGGCTTTAATGGGTTTTTTGTGTTTCATAGGGTTTTGAGGGGTTTTTTGGTTTTTAAGGGTTTGGGGTTTTAGGTTATTTTTAAGGGGTTTTCTGGTTATTATCATTTTTTAGGTTTTTAGGCGTTTTAGGAGTTTTTAGGGTTTCAATGTTTTCATAGAGTTATTCACAGTCATTAGGATATTTTAATTTTTTAGGTATTTTTAAGTTTTTTCATATTTATGGATTTTTAGCATATTTAGAAATTACCAATGTTGTTTAGGTATTTTAGTGTTTTTAGGGTTTTTGTATTTTTAGGATTTTTAGGTGTTTATCATGTTTTTAGGTATTTTATTTATTCATAAGGGTTATTAGGGTTTTTATATTTTTTAAATTTTTATATTTTTTTTATTTTTTTAGATTTTGTTCTTTTTGGAGTTTTAGGGATTTTGAGGGTTTTTGGGATTTTAGGGGTTTTCGAGTTTTCCCAGGTTTTTTTGGGTTTTAAGGGTTTATTTGAGTTTTTTAGGGTTTTATGGTGTTTTAGAGTTGTTTTTACAATTTTTAGTGGATTAATGGGTTTTGAAATGTTTTTGTGGTTTTAGGGTTTTTATAGGGTTTATTTTATTTTATGGGATTTATCTATTTTTAGGGTTTTATAGTTTTCTTATGGTATTTCTGGTTTTTTCAAGTTTTTTATGTTATTTTTTATTTTTAGGTATTTTTTATGTTTTTTGTGGTTTTTTTTAATTTTTTAAGAATTTGTATGGGTATTTAAGGTTTTTATAGGTTTTTTGGGTTTTTGATGTTTTTTTGAGTAATTTACACTTTTAATTTTTTTTAGATTTATATAATATCCTTATGATTTTAAAGTGATTTTAGTGTTTTAGTGGGATTCAATTTTTTAAATGGGTTATATGATTTTGAAGGGTTTTATTGTTTTTAGGGGTTTATATGAGCTTTTTTCATTTTTATCATTTTATATATATCTAATGTTTTTTAGGTTTTTAGTGGTTTCCTAGATTTTCCATGGTTCTAGTGGTTTTCTAAATTTATAGGAATTCTCTAGGATGTTTATGAATTTTATGGTTTTTTTACAGTTTTTAGGATTTTTAGGGGTTTTAGGGTTTTCAGAATTATAGTGATTTTTAGGGGGTGTCAATGTTTTTAGATTTTTAAGGTTTTCTTTTGGGTTTTTATGCTTTTAATTGTATTTTAAACATTAGGTATTTTTAGGGATTTTTATTATCATTATTTTTTAGGGTATTTATGGATTTTTATGGTTCTTAAGGGTTTTTAGAGTTTTTAGGGGTTTTAAGTATTTTAGTGTTTTTTACGTTTTTAGACATTTACATGATTTTTATAGTTTTTAGTGGGTTTTGAGGGTTCTATGTGTTTTTAGGGGCTTTAAGTTGTTTCAATTTTTTATAATTTTTAGGGAGTTTTGGGGTCTTTTTTGGGTTATTTGGGTTTTTTATGGTTCTTATCATTTTTAGGGGTTTTAAGTGTTTTTTAGCTTTTAAAGATTTCGATAGGGGTTTTAAATGTTTTTAGTAACTTTTAGATTTTTAGCATTTTTTTATTTTTTTATTTTTATGGGGATTAAAAGACTTTTAGGTTTCTTAATGGGGTTTAGAGTGTTTTTGGGTTTTATAGTTTGACATGTTTTTAGGGGGTTTTTTTCGTGTTTTAGGTTTTTAATTTTTTTTTATAATTTTTGAATGTTTTTTGATTTTTTAAGGTTTTTTAGAGTTTTCAGTGGATTTTTAGGGTTTTATGGGTTTAATGTTTGGGGGGGGGGGGTTGGTTTTTGATATTTTTAGGGGTTTTTGTGTTTTTAATGTTTTTAATGTTTTTATAGTTTTTAAGTGGTTTTGAATTTTTAATATTTTCATAGGGTTTTCATATTTTTAAAGGATATTTAAAATTTAAGTGATTTTTAAGAATTTTTAGGATTTTTATAGTTTTTAGGGTTTTTAGTTAGTTTGAGGATTTTAGGGTTTTAGGGTTTTTATGGTTTTATGGTTGTTTTGGGGATTTTAGGATTTTTTTTGATATTTTGTAGTTTTTATGTTTATTATAGTTCTTTTACAAATTTTTGGGCATTCAAACTATTTTTAGAGTTTTTATAAAAATTTAGGGTTTTATAGAATTTTATGGCTTTATAGTTTTTAGATGTTTTTATGGTTTTTAGGAGGATTTAGGGTCATTTTAGGGTTTTTATTGTTTTTAGAACTGGTTAGGGTTTTTAGGAGTTTCAATTATTTTTATGTTCTTACGGTTTTCTGGTGCTTTTTAGGGTTTTCAGGGGTTTTACGATTTTATGTATTTTTTGGACATCTTTTAAATTTTCATGGTTTTAGGGGTTTTTATGGATTTTGATGGTGTGTAGGGTTTTTTGGGTTTTATGTTTTTTTATTTTTATAGCTTTTTGACTTTTTAGGGGTTTAATGTTTTTTGGATTTTTTAATTTTTTAAGGGGTTAAAGAGGTTATAAAATTTTTAGTGAGTTTTTATGTGGTTTAGATGTTCATGGATGTTAGGGTTTTAAGGGTTTATATGATTTTATGGTTTTTATCATATTTTGGGGATTATGAATTTTTAGTTTTTTTGGGACATTAAGGTTTTCCTTGGGGTTTTATGGGTTTTTGTAGTTTTTATGATGTTAGTTATTTTTAATGAATTTTAATATTTTTATTGTTTTTAGGGTGTTGAAGGATTTTGAGGGGGTATGGGTATTTATGGTTTTTATGGTATTTTTGGATTTTAAGGGTTTTTAAGCTTTTAGGGTTTCTATGGTTTTTTATATTTTTGTTAATGATTTAGGGGTTAAATGGGTTTTTAGATTTTTTATTTGGTTTTTCGGTTTTTATTTCTTTTTAGGGATTTTTATGTGTTTTAGGTAGTTTATGGTTTTTAGGGGTTTTTAGGGTTTTGAGTTCTTTTAAGGGTTTAGTTTTTTTAGGTTTTAAGGTGTTTTAAGTGTTTTTAGGTTTTTGTGGTTTCTTTAGGGTTTTCAAGGATTTTTTTTGGGGGGGGGGGGCGTTTACATTTTTGACCTTTTTGGACTTTTTATGAATTTTATGGATTGTTAGGGGTTTTAGGGGTTTTGAGGGGTATAAAGGTTTTTTTATGGTTTTTTGAGTTTTTTGGGTTTTTCAGGTTATTAGAGTTTTTTTTATCATTTTTAGAGTTTTATAGTATTTTAGAGTTTTTTGTTGGTATTTTGGGTTATTATGGGATTTAGGGGTTTAAAATATTTTTAGCAGTTTTTATTGTTTTAGGTTTCTTTGTGTTTTTAGATATTTTCCTTTTTAAGGGTTTTGGTGTTTTCAAAGATCTTAGGGTTTTACGATTTTCTTAGGGGGGGGGGTTTATGGTTTTTAGGGTTTTTACTTTTTTAGGGAATTTTTTTTATTTATTTGGGATTTTTTTTTTGTGTTTTTAGGGGGTTTACGGTTTTTTCATTATTTTTATTTTTTAAAGTTTAAAATGTTTTTTGGAGTTTCTGGTTGTTTTAGGGTTTTTAAGGTTAATAGGGTTTTTAAGGTATTAGGGGTTATTATTATTATTTTGGTATTTTAGGTATTTTAGTGTTTTTAGGTTTTTAATTGTTTTGGTGGTTTTTAGTTATTTTTTTCTTATGTATTTTATGAATTTTAGGTTTTTTTATGTTTTTAGGGATTTTTTTGTCTTTTTTTGGATTTTATGGTTTTTAGGGTTTTTAGGGATTTAGAGTGAATATTTGGTTTTAATGGATTCAAGGCTTTTTTAGTGTGTTTAGCATATTTATATTTTTATTGGTATTAATTGTTTTAAAATTTTATGGTTTTCATAGGGGTTTTCATATTTTTAGGGATTTTTACACTTTTATGGATTTTTGGGTTGTTTTTGTATTTTTATGTTTTTTTAGTTTTTTAGGGTTTTTATGTTTTTCTTTTGGGGGGGGGGGCGGGGGGGGGGGGGTTCAGGTTTTAGGTGTTTTTTTATGTTTATGATTTTTATTATATTTAGTTATTTTTAATGTTTTTAAGGGTTTAAATATTTTATATATTTTTTAGTAGTTTTTAGGGTTTTAAATAATTTTAGGGGTTTTATGGGTTTTAAGGATTTTAGGGGTTTTAGGGTCTTTTTTGGATTTTAGAGTTTGTAGCCTTTTTTAAATTTTTTGGGTTCTTAAGTGTTTTTATTTTTGTAAAGTTTACTTACGGGTTTTTATTTTTTTATAGTTTTTTTATGATTTCACGGATTTTTAGGGATTTTTAATGTTTTTATGCTTCTTTGGGGTTTTAGGGATTTTAGTATTATTAGGGTTTTTTAGTGGTTTTAAGGATTTTATGATTTTTTGGTTTTTTTGTTTTTATGTGTTTTTAAATTTTTTTAGGTTTTTATGCTTTTTATAGTTTTTAAAAATATTATGTGTTGAAATGTTTTTAGACGTATTAGTGGGTATAGGGTTTTTATTGTGTTTTCATGTTTTTAATGTTTTTAGGGTTTTTTATGATTTTTAGTTGTTTTTTGGGTTTTTAGAGTATTTTAAGAGTATTTTTAGGGTTGATAGAATTATATATATATATATATATAAATTTAGAGGGTTTAAATATATTTTGGGTTTTAATGTTTTCTTAGGGTTTTCATGGTTTTTAGGGTTCTTTAATTTTTTAGGGGTTTTTATGAAATATTTGTGATTTTAAGGATTTTTATGGTTTTTATGGATTTTGAGGGTTTTAGGGGGTGTTAGGGTTTTTATGGGTTTTAGGGTGTTTTCATATTTTATATTTTTGGGGGACATAGGTTTTTCTATGTTTTCAATGTTTTCTTTGGGATTTTCAATGTTTTTAAGGTTTTTCTAAATATTTAGGTATTTTTAGGATTTGCTTTAACATTTTTATAGTTTTTTATATTTTTAGTGATTTTCAATGTTTTTTGTAGTTTTTATGGGTTTAATGGGTTTTATGGGCTTTCGGGGGTTAATATTTTTTTTGAGTTGTTAGGTTTTATGGGATTTTAGAGTTTTTTAATGTTTTTTGAGTTTAGATGTTTTTTAGAGTGTTTAGCTGTTTTTAATGGTTTTATGGAGTTTAAATGATTTCTATAATTTTTTGGTGTTTTTAGGCTTTTAAGAATTTTTTATGTTTTTTATGGGTTTTATTGTTTTTAGGTTTCTTAGGGGTTTTATGTGTTTTTAAGTTTTTAAGATTTTCTTAGGGGTTTTATAGTTTTTAGGGTTTTTACATTTTTAAGGATTATTAGGGATATTTATTATTTTATTTTTTATGGTTTTTTTGAGTTTTTTGTGGTTTTTTAGATTTTTCATCTTTTTAGGGGTTTAAAGGGTTTTCAGAGTTTTTAGTGGGTTTTGTGGGTTTCTAGGGGGTTTTAAGTGTTTTTAATGTTTGAGATGATATTATGGGTTTTATGTGTTTTTAAGATTTTTAGGGTCTTTTAGGGTTTTTTTGTGTTTTTCAGTTTTTTTTACTTTTATGTACTTTTATATTTTCATCCTTTTTCTTAGGATTTTTAGTTATTTTATGATTTTTTAAATTTTAGATATTTTTATGTATCTGTTATTTTTTCGGAATTTTAGAGATTTTTTTGGGATTTAGGGTTTGTTGGGGTTTTTTAAAGTTTTTCACATTTTTATATTTTTTTAGTGGTATTATGTTTTTTAGGTTTTTATGGTTTATTATTGTTTTTTCAGAGATTTTAGGGGTTTTTTCATTTTTAGAGATGTTCGGGTAGTATTATGAATTTTTATGGATTTTAGGGTTTTAAGGGATTTTGAGGATTTTATGGTAATTTAGGGTTTATAGGGGTTTTATTGGTTTTTTGAGTTTTTGTATTTTTTTCAAGTATTTAGTGTTTTTAATTGTTTTATGGGGTTTTAGTGGTTTTATGGTTTTGGGGGGTTTTTCTGAATTTTAGCGGTTTAACCGTTTTTATTGATTTTTAGGGGTTTTTTATTTTTACGTTCTTTTAGGGTTTTATGTGTTTTAAGGGTTTTATGGTTTTTTATGTGTTTTCAGGGTTTTTTTTCATTTTATATTTTTAGTGATTTTAAATTCTTTTTAGGATTTGTTTTGTTTTTATGGTTTTACAGATTTTTAGTGTTATATGGGTTTTTAGGGTTTTCTAATGGGTTTAGGTTTTTAGGGGTTTTCAAGATTTTCAAGGGTTATTCTATTTTTAGGGGTTTTAGGGGTGTTTTTTGTTTTTTATTAATATAATAGTTTTTATTTATTTTTGAGTGTATTTATCGATTTTAGGGGGGGTTTGTTTTTTTTGGGATTTTTAGTCCTTTTTAGGGATTTATTATTTTTTGTGTTTTTATAGATTTAATGGTTTTCTTGTGCCTTTTAACATTTTTATGGGTTTAAAAGGTTTTTATAGTTTTTTATTTGTTTAGTGATTTTATGGGTTTTTAGGGAATCTAAGGTTTTTAGGGTTTTAGGGTTTTTTAGGGGTTTTATGGTTTTTAGAATATCTAGGTTCTTTAGAGGTTTTAAGAATTTTTTTTTGTTTTTATTTTCTTCTTATGGATTTTTGTGTTTTTTGGGTTTTTTATGTTTCTTGGGATTTTTATTGATCAATTTTCTATTTTTTATTATTTTTAGATTCTTTAGTAATATTGATATGTTTTAGGGTTTTTTTTTCATTTTTTGGATTTCTAGCAACTTTTAAGGATTTTTTGTGTATTTTGTGTTTTAAGGTTTTTAATTTTTTCTTATTGTTTATGGTAATTATGATTTATTTATGTTTTCATAGATTTTAGGGATTTTTTAAGAGTTTTTATAGGGGTTTATATGTTTTTTTTGTTTTTTTGGTTTCTTGGGGTTTTAGAGTTTGTTTGTGTATTTAAGGTTGTAGAGGTTTCATCAAGTTTTTTAATGTTTTTATGGGATTAACTGATTTTTATAGTTTTTAGAGGGTTTTATGTGTTTATATGGGTTTTAATTATTTTGAGAGTTTTAGTTATTTTCATTTATTTTAGGTTTTTTAGCATTTTTAAAAGTTTTTAGGGTTTTTAGCCTTTTTAGGTATTTAGGGTTTATAAGTGATTTTTGGTTTTTTATGGTTTTAATAAGGATTTTCACATTTTTTTGGGCTTCTTACACTTTTAGGGATGGTGGATATTTTTTAGGATTTATATGGGTTTTTATGTTTTTAATGATTTCTATGGGTTTTAGGTTTATTTATGGATTTTATGGATTTTTATCTTTTTGTGTTTTTTGAAGTTTTATGATTTTAAAGGTTTTATTAAGGTTTTATGGTTTTTAGGGTTCTTTTATGTTTTTTATTTTATGTAATTTTTAATAAATGTTTTGTTTTTAAGGTTTTTAGTGATTTTGAGGGGTTTAGGTTTATTCGGATTTTTTTTTGGGTTTTTTGTGTTTTCTTGGGTTGTTAGGGTTTTTTGAGTTTTATGGTTTTTAAGGATTTTTTGAGTTTAAAAAAATATGGATTAAAATGGTTTAAAGAGTTTTACTGGGTTTTTAGGGTTTTTATTACTTTTTTGTGGCTTTAAGGTGTATTATGGTTTTTAGGATTTTAACGAATTTTAGGGTTTTTATAGTTTTTATCATTTTTTGGATTTTAGAGAATTTAAGTGTTTTTTGTTATTAAGGTTTTCTTACGGAATTTATGGTTTTTTTTGTTGTTATGTTTTTAGGTACATATAGGGGTTTTTGGCTGTTGTGGTTTTTAGGTATTTTAAGGAGTTTTCAGGGTTTTCTGGGTTTTAGGGTTTTTTTAGTTTTCTTATTTTTTCAATGTATTTTGAGTTTCTTGGTAATTTTAGGTACTTTTAAAGTTTTTGAATGTTTGGGGGGGGGGGTTTGTGTTTTTTAGTTTTTTATTTGGTTTTTAGCGTTTTTATGGGTTCTAGGGTTCTTTGGGGTTTTTAATTTTTTTATTAATTTTGGGAGTTTTGTTGGGTTTTGTGTTTTTTAGGTTTTGTAGTGTTTTTTAGGTTTTTAAGGATTTAATTTTATTTAGGTTTTCAATAATTTATTAGTGGTTTTCAGGATATTTTGTGGTTTTTATGTTTTTAGGGATATTTATGGATTTTTTAGTATTTTTATCGTTTTTAGCATTTTAATGGATTTGGAGGGTTTTTTAGGGATTTTAGGTGTTTCGGGTTTTTATGGGTTTTGGTCTTTAAGGTGTATTTTGAGTTTTTAAGGGTTTTTAGGTTTTTAGTGTTTTTAACATTTTGTGGGTTTTAATAGGTTTTCAGAGTTTTTAGTGATTTTTATGGTAGTTTTGGGTTTTGAAGGGTTTTATTGGATTTTATTGTTTTATGGGTATTTATTATATTTACTGTTTTTAGTGATTTTATCATTTTTAGGTTTTTTAGGGGATTATGCCTTTTTTGGTTTTTATGATTTTCTTAGGTTCTATCATGGTTTTTATGGGTTTTTATATTTTAGAGATTTCTATGTCTGTCTAGGACTTTGATGGTTTTTTAGGGATATTAGTTATTATGAGGGTTTTAAGGGTTTTTAGGATTATATTTCTTCTAGGGTTTTTATGTGTTTTATGTTTTTTAGGGTTTTATGGTTTGCTTTGGGTTTTCATGGTTTTTTGGTTTTTTACTTCTTTAGATATTTTTAGCGCAATTTTAGGATTTTATGTTTTTTTGGTATTTTAATGATTTTGATGGATTTAGGGTTATTTAGTGTTTTTTGGGGGGTTTTAGTTTTTCAGATTCTTTGGGTTTTTATGAGTTTTTAGGGTTTTTATGATGTTCTAGAGTTTGTTTTACATTTTTAGGAGTTTACAAGGGTTTTTGGGGGTTTTATGGGATTTTAGGGTTAGAGATATATTTTTTGATTTTTTGGTTTGTAGTTGTTTTTTGGTTTTTAGAGACTTCTTCATGTTTTTAGTGTTTTTATCATTATTATTCATTTAGTGTGTTTAGTGTTATTATTTTTTAAAGTTTTCTTCGGTATTTATATGGTTTTTAGTATTTTTATGTATTACCGGATTTTAGAGATTTTATGGATTTTTATTGCTTTTTAGGGGTTTCAATTTTTTTTCTTTTTTAGGGTATTTAGGGATTTAGTTTTTTTTATGTTTTAGGGAAAAGAGGGCGCGTGCCAATCAGAAAGCCTGGCGCCTCAATTAATAAAAAGAAAAGGTACAAAACATTACAGGGGGGGCTTGTACATTCGTGTGCGGGTAGCACCCATCATGTCAGCGGCTATATGAGACGTGAAAAAGGAAGGAGCAATGAATGACCACCTTGAGCAGCATTCTTCGATAGCCATCTTGGAGAGAGCATCAGCCACCATATTGACTTCCCTGTATGCATGAGAAATTCAGAAGGTCAAGTTCTTGGATAGGCTAAGGCATTCAATCCACTGAGGAAGAAGCCGCCATGGAACCTTCCTTGAGTTTTGGCGAAGCGCCTCCACTGCAAGCATTGAGTCTGATTCGATCCATAGATGCAACCACCCAAATTGAATTGCAAAACGAACAGCCTTGATAATAGCCCAAAGCTCTGCCTCATAACCACATCCATTCCCAATATAGTGATAGAAAATACCCTTGACAAATCCTCGACAAGTACGGAATACCCCACCACAACCTGAAGGGCCTGGTGAGCATGCCGCCGCACCATCAACATTAACTTTGATCCATGACGGGATTGGTGGAATCCATCTAATGTACTTCATCAACATTGGTTTTTTGCACCTGCCAGGGACACCAAGGGTGCGGAGTGTAACAAGATCATTGAAGCAGTTGTTTGTTGTACCTGATTGGAGACTCCCAGCCAGCCGAACAGCACTATGCATGGAAATAATACCCTCATGCGTGGAGCATGATTTGTTCCGAAACATAGCAGAATTTCTTGCAGCCCATAGATTAGAGACAATGGCTGCCGAAGCTGCAAGAAGGAGGTTGTGAAGCTGCTCACTGCAGCTAAAATCATTGATAAAAAGCATCTGTTGAGAAAAGGTTCCAGGAGGCAAGCGGAGACCAAAAAAATCCTGCATGTAGCTCCATAATCTGTGTGCAAGGTTGAAATCAATAAAGAGGTTCTGTATGCTTTCAGCACCTCGCAAACAGATGCTGCAGACCGAGGCAATCTGCAACCCAGTTTTTTGAAGCTGACCATGCATAGGCAACCTACACCTCCAAATTTTCCAAAGAAGAAGAAAGTGTCTAGGGGGAATGAAATGACACTTGTATTTCAGAAGCCATGAGGGGGGGTCAGAACCTTGCCGACATTCATGCTCGTAGAAACCTCTTGCAGTGAGCTGGACAATCAGATCCGGCTTCCATATGAGAGTATCCAAATCAACGTAGTTGTAACAGCGGATCTGGGAGATGATGTGCGATGGCAGAATTTCATCCAGCTCTATTAGCCTGGCGTTGAGCTCACTGATAGTCATGTGTTGTAGACCTTGTGTAACTTGCGTAAGTTCACGCAGAGGACAATCAAGCCAAGGGGTGAGCCAGCAGTTCAGATTGGATTGTCATGAAACAGTCCAGATAGATTGCGAGATAATATTCTGAAATGAGGTTTTAATTGTGGTCCATACCGAGGAGAGCATATACCCAGTGTAGCCATTACACAAGTGGCCAGTGAATTGTTCTTTAAGAAAATCTAGCTCACCTTCCTTGTGCACGAAGAGATTCCAGGTGAATTTAGCCAACAAGGCCTCATTGAAAGCCCGAAGATCTTTAATTCCAAGACCTCCCATGCTAATGGGTTTGATGCAGTCTTTCCATGCAACAGTTACCAATTTATTTTCACTGATGCATCCTGTCCATGCAAAGTTTCGAATCTTGGCTTGAAGGGATTTGATCAGACTTACCGGACATCTATATAAATAGAAGTCATGAACAAACTTTGATGTGATAACGGAATTGATAAGGCAAACTCTGCCTGCTTGAGACAGAGACTTTCCCATCCATTTAGCTAGCTGCTGGGTGATATCAACAGAAATGCTTTCCAAGTGGTGGTGCTTTTCCCTCCCCCAGAAGAGGGGAACCCCAAGGTAATTAAAAGGCAGAGATCCTTTTTTAACGCCAAGACATCTAATGATTCTGTTTTGCCTCACTAAGGAGCACCCTTTCCCAAAAACAATAGAAGATTTACACCAACTGATTGCCTTCTCGGAAACATCTTCATAGTAATTAAAGATTTTCCGGATAGCTGAGATAGTTCGCATATTAGCCTGCCCAAATAGAAGGATATCATCAGCATAAAAAAGGTGTGAGGGTACATAGGAGTCCTTGCTGGCTTTGAAAGGGCAATATAATCTAGCCATCATTGCATGTGTAACAATATGAATCAGGTAATCTTCTTCAAGTGCAAAGAGAATTCCAGAGAGAGGGTCTCCCTGTCTGACCCCTCGTGAACACTGAAAGAAACCTTTTGGCGCCCCATTAATCAGAACAGAAATTCTAGCACTCTCCAAAATAGAAGAGATCATGCTAATAAATTTGGATGAGAAACCATACATACCTAACACCCTGAACAGAAACTTCCACTTAATGGTATCAAAAGCTTTGGATATATCCAGTTTAAGAGCAAAGGTCCCATATTTGACTTTCTTTCTCATGATATTCACTCCTTCAGAGGACATATATAAACAACTTTGAATGTTTCGCCCAGGAACAAAGACAAATTGATTAGGGGTGATAATGGATCCAAAAAACTTCCCCAACCTGGTGACGAAGATTTTGCTAATAATCTTTGGAATGGTGTTTCCAATGTCAATGGGACGAAAGTCACCGATGTCAATAGCAGCTTCTTTTTTGGGAAGCAAAGCAATGAAGTTGGAGTTGGCTCCAAATGGAAATGATCCTGAGATGAAGAACTCCCTGACAGCATTGGTAATTTCTGCATGAAAGATATCCCAATAAAAGATGATGAATTTGTTAGTGAATCCATCCGGTCCAGGGGAACTTTCAGAATTGAGAGAGAAGAGATAGGATTTGACTTCATCTTCAAGAGGAGGAGAGGTCAGATCATTGTTTTGTGAGTCATTCACACACTGCTCAATACAGTCAGCAACCAAGGCCGAGGGAGGGGTACCATCATCATTATAAAGAGCTTTAAAATGGTCAACAACAGCATCAGAGATCTCTTTCTCCTCAACCAAGGTTTCCCCATTGATTCGGATATGATTAGGTCCTTTATAGACCCTTTTCTCCCATTGTAAGCGATGAAAGAACTTTGAGTTTCTGTCACCATCCTTGAGCCATCGAGCACTAAATTGGTGCTTTTCCAGATTCTCTTTGAGGGCAAGAAGATCATCAAGCTTTTTGTGAAATGAGAGTGCCTCATGACTTGGAACAGCCCCCTGCTGATTGTTTTCTTGAAAAAACTCTAGCTGAAATTGCGCATCCTTGATCTCCTCATCAATTCTGGAGAAAGAGAGATTACTCTAAGCTTTAAGAAGGCTTTTGATTCTCCTAAGCTTAGAGGCAACCACAAAGTAAGGAGAGCCATGGAAAGTGGAGTTCCATCCATCAAGAACAACTTCCCTGCATCCTAGGATTGAGAGCCAGGCATTATTTATGGTTTTTATCTGTTCTTAAGATTTTTTAAATTTTTTAATGATTTTTAAATGGGAAATAAATATTTTATAGGTTTTTAGGTTTTTTAGGGATTATGTGTTTTTTGGTATTTTAATGTTCTCTTTGGTGTTTTCATGATTTGTAATTATTTTTACATTTTTAGGTATTTATAGGGATTTTTGGGACTTTTATAGTTTTTTGTGTTCCTAAAGATTTGTGGATATTTATGGTTTTTAAGGTTTTTGGGGGGGGGTAGAGTATTTAGCGTGTTTAGTGTTTTAAGATTTTATTAGAATTTTCATGCTTTTTATAGGTTTTTAGGTTTCCAAGAACATTTATATATTTTTAGTACTTTTATGGTTTTTTGGGTTTTTAGTGATTTCGAGGGATTTTATAGGGTTTTGTGGTTTTTTTATTTCTTTTTTGGGTTTTTATTGTTTGTTAGTGTTTTTTAACATTTTTATGATTTTAAAGGGGTTTTTAAATTTTTTTAGTTTTTTAGGGTTTTTATAGATTTTATAGTTATTATGGTTTTTGGGGGTTTTGGGTTTTAGGGCTTTAGTATGTTTAATATTTTTAGTGTTCTTTATGTTTTATGGATTCTGAATTTTTTTAGTTTTTAATGTTATCTTAGTGTTTTTCAGGGTTCTGAATGTTTTTAGTTTTTAAGGATATCTTAGTGGTTTTCAGGGTTTTTAGTGTTTTTATGTTTTATGTATTTTTTAAGAAATTTATGATTTTTATAGTTTTTTAGTAGTTTAGACAATTTGAGTGTTTTTAGGGTTTTATGGGTTTTATTTTTTATGGGTTTCAGGCGATTTATTCTATTTTTGAAGTTTAAATGTCTTTTAGAGTTATGATGTTTTTAGGGTTTTAATGGATTTTATGTGTTTTAGTGGTTTTTAGTGTTTTTAGGGTTTTATGGGTTTATAGGGTTATTAGGGTTTTTATGGTTTTTAGGGGGGTTTGGGTATTTATATTAACTTATATTTTTAGTGAGTTTTTATGTTTCTATAGGTTTTATACACTTTTTGGGTTTTAAGGTTAACTTAGGGTTTTTTAGGGTTTTTAGTTTTTTTTATGTTTTGAGGGATTTTTAGGGATTTTTATGACTTTTTTTGTTTTTAGTGATGTTGAGGGTTTTATGGTTTTGGTGTATTTTAGGGGTTTTAGTGTTTTTAAGGTTTTAGGTGTTTTAATCGTTTTTTTTTGTTTTTATGGATTTTTTTGTTTTTGGGTGGTTTTATGTTTTTAGGGAATTTTTATGATTTTCATGATTTTTGGGGTTTTAATAGATTATAATGTTTTTAGGAATTCAAGGGGTTTTATGGTTTTTTATTTTATGGGTATTTATGATTATAGAGGTTTTTTGAGTTTTAAGGGTTCTAATGGTTTTTAGTGGTTTTTATCATTTTTTGGGTTTTAAGGGGTTTTAAAAGTTTTTAATGGGTTTTAGGGTTGTAAGGGTTATTTGGGTTTCTAAGGTTTTTAGGAGTTCTTATGGGTTTTAAGGTGTTTAGGGACTTGTAGAGTTATTAGTTTTTTTAGGGTTTTTTTGTTTTTAGCAGTTTTAAGTGTTTTTATGATTTTTTTGTTTCTTATTGTTGTTCAGGGTTTTAATGTTTTTTTACATTTTTTGTGATATTGAGGTATAAAATAGGATATTTATGGTTTTAAGGTTTTTAGGAATTTTTTGGTTTTCTAGGGTGTTTGGGGTTTTTATGGTTCATAGAGTTTATTAAATTTTAATGTGTTTTAGGTGTTTTTCTATTTTTAATTTTTTATTAAAGGATTTAAGGTTTCTTATATTTTTTACATGTTTATGGATATTATGGATTTTTTTTAAATACAGTTTTTAGGGTTTTTAGAGATTTTGAGGGGATTTATGGTTTTTATGTGTATAAACGGGTTTGAGAGCTTTTAGTGAGTTTTTAAGGTTTTTGGGTTTTTTAGGTTTTTATAGTCTATTGAGGTTTTTAATGTTTTAAGGGGTTTTGGGGATTTGAGTCTTTTTAGGTTTTTCTAGTGTTTTTAGCATTTTTTTAGTTTTTTTGGGATTTTAATTGTTTTTATTTTCTTATGTTTTATTTTGGGTATTTTTGGGTTTTAGGGATTTTTACATTTGTACGTATTTTTTATGATTTTTATGGTTTATTGGGTTTTCATAGATTTTGAAATGTTTTAGTGTTTTATATGGTTTTTACAGTATTTTAGTCTTTTTAATGTTTTTATATTTTTAGGGGATTTAAGTGTTTTTAAGATTTATGTATTTCATAGGGCTTTTCAGGGTTTGTATGGTTTTTTGTGTTTTTAGGGAATTTATGGATTCTTTATATTTTTTATGACCTCTTAGGGTTTTTTGGATTTTTATTGTTTTAGGGTTTTTTAGGTATTTATGGTTTTTGTTGTTTTTTGGGTTATAGGGTCTCTTTGATTATTTTTGTTTGAATTTTATGTTTTTTAGAGTTTTTAACATGCTTATGGGTTTAATTTTTTTTATATTTTTTGGTTCATTTTTAGGTTTTTTTGGGGGGTTTTTTGGGTTTTAATGTTTTTAAGGTTTTTTAAAAATTTTATGGGTTGTATGGTTTTAGGTTATTTTAATTTTTCTAGGATTTTATCGTTTTTTCAGTTGTTTTAAGTGCTTTTCTAATTTTAGAATTTGATGGGATTTTTTAGGATTTCTATAGTTTTTAGGGATTTTTGGGATTTTTGGGGATTTTAGGGATTTTTAGGGGTTTTAGAGTTTTATAATTTTGTAGGGTTTTAGTGGTTTTATGTTTTTTTATGTTTTAATGTTTTTCTTATGGTATTTTATGGTTTTACGGTATTTTCATTTTTAGGATTTTTTTTGGGATTTTTATGGTTTTTACGGATTTTTATGGGTTTTAGGGTTTTTTTTGGATTTTTTGTTTTTACATGTTTTTTGAGTTTTTCATGGAATTATGTTTTGTGAGTTTTTTAATGTTTTCATGATTTCTAATGGTTTTTAGTGTTTTTAGTGTTTTTTTTTGTTTTTATGGTTTTTTGGGTTTTTAGGTGTTTTATGTTTTTCAGGGGTTTTAAGGCCTTTTGGGGGGCTTTCGGTTTTTAAATTTTTTAGTGGTTTTATGTTTCTTATGGTTTTAATTTTTTCAAAGGATTTTTATTCTTTTTAGGATTTTTTATATAGTTTAGAAACAGTTTATAAAATTTATGGGGTTTTAGGGATTTTTAGATTATGTGGGTTTTATGGTTTTTAAGGTTTTAGTGTTTGTTTTATTTTTTGTATATTTATGGGTTTTATGTGTTTGTAGGTTTGTAATGCTTTCTTAGGGGTTTTATGGGTTTTATGGGTTTTTATGATCTTTGGGATTCTCAGGCATTATTTATGCTTTTTTGAGTTTTTAGTTGTTTTAGGGTTTTTATGGGTTTTAATTTTTTTTATGGTTTCTCGAGGTTTTCCCGAGTTTTATTGTCTTTTTATGTGTTTTTAGGGTATTTATATTTTTTAATGTTTTTACGTGTTTTATATGTTTTTAGTTTTTAAAAGTTTTCTTGATGTTTTTATGGTTTTTATGGGTTTTGTGTTTTTAGGGAATTTTACGACATTTTTTGGATTATTTTTAGTTTTTTGTGTTTTTATGGATTTTGAGGAGTTTTTATGGGTTTATAGGTTTTTTATGGTTTCTATAATTTTTTGGTTTTTATGGGTTTTAAGTGATTTTTAGACTATAAGGTTTTCTTAAGTGCGTTTTGGGATTTAAGGGTTTTTTACATTTTTAGGTATTTTTAGGAGTTTTGTAGGATTTTTAGAGTTTATATAGTTTTCAGGATTTTTTGATTTTTTAGGTGTTTTTAGTTTTCTTGTAAATTATGGTTTTTAGTGGTAATTAATGTTTTTAGATATTTAAAATGTTTTTAGAGTTTTATTGGGTTTTAATGTGTTTTATCAGATTTTAGTGTTTTTATGGTTTTCATATGTTTTTGTGGATTTTGGGGTCTTTTTAGGGGTTTTTTGGGTTTTTAGTATCTTTTATGTTTTTAGAGGTTTTAAGTGTTTTTAGGTTTTTAATGTTTTATTAGGGTTTCTACGATTTCTAGGGTTTTTTTATGTTTTGGTATTTTTAGTGTTTTTTAGGAATTGTTTATTCATTTTTATGGTGGTTTTTAGGGTTTTTAAGGTATTTTAGGGTTTTTAGGGTTTTTAGGGTTTTTAGTATATTTTATATTTTTAGAGTTTCTTTTTTACTTTAAGGTTTTAATGGTTTTAGAATAGGTTTTCTGAATTTTAGGGTTTTATATTTATAGGGATTTTTATTATTTTTATGGTTTTTAAGGTTTTAGGGATTTTTAGGATTTTTAGAGGTTGTAAGGGGTGTTTTTTATTTTTTAATGAATTTTTTGATTTTTTACAACTTAAATATTTTTAAGAGTTTTTAAAATTATTTAAGGTTTTAAAAGGTTTTAACAGTTTTAGGGGGTTTTGGGGTTTATGGGTTTTTAGGGGTTTTATTGTTATTATGGGTTTTATGGTTATAGTGGTTTTGGGGTTTTCATGGTCTTTCAGGGTACTTAGGTTTTTTAGTTTTTTTGGTTTCATAGGGGTTTTAAGTGTTTTTTGGTTTTTAAGGTTTTTTTGGTTTTTTAGGGTTTTAGGGTATTTTATGTTTTTATGGATTGTTAGTGATTTTTTAGGATTTTTATGGTTTTTAGGTATTTTGATGGTTTTAGGGGTTTTCGTGGTTTTTAGGGATTTTTGGGTTTTTATTGTTTTTCAATTTTTCAGGTTTCTTAAGTGTTTATATGTTTTTAATATTTTCATAGAGAGTTTTAGGGATTGTAATTTTTTTTCATTTCTAGGTATTTTAAGGCGTTTTTTTATTTAAATTTTTGTTTTTTTGGTTATTTAAGTATTTTGAGGGGTTTTTATGGGTTTTATGGGTTTTTTGTTTTAGGGTTTTTATTGAGTTTTATATGGTTTTAAGGTTTTTAGATTATTTTTACATTTTTAGGGGATTAATGGGTTTTTAGAGTTTTATTAGTTTTGGGTTTTATGGGTTTTTAGGGTTTGGGGGGGTTTTAAGGGGTTTTATGTTTTTTTTTGGGTTTAGGGTATTTTTAGGGTATTTTATGTTTTTTAGTGTTTTTGGGTTTTTTGATATTTAAAATGTTTTTAGGTTTTTAAAAATTTCTTTCATGTTTCTAGGTTTTTTTGGGGGGGTTTACATTTTTGGGGATTTTTTTTGTGATTTTTAGGATTTTAATGGGTTTATGGATTTTGAGGGGTTTTAAGGTTTTTTTTTGAATTTTCAACATTTTGGGTTTTCAGCGTTTTATGTGCTTTTAGTTTTTTATGTTTTTCATTTGGGTTTTCAGGGTTCTTATGGGTTTTTTATCTCTAAGTATGTGAGTTATTTTTAGGATTTTTTGGTTTGTATGGTTTATTAGGATATTTAAGTGTTTTTGGGGATTTTACGAATTTTATGATTTTTTTGGGTTTTAATGATTTTAGGATTTTTTATGGTTTTTAATGGGTTTTAATATTTTTTTTAACTTTTTTAGGGGTTTAAATATTATTTTTAGTTTTAGTGGTTTATGGGTTTTTAGTTTTTTTAATGTTTTTCGAAGTTTGTATTGTTTTTTGGTGTTTTAAATGTTTTTAGATCAATTTACAGTTTTTATGTATTTTATGTGTATTTGTTTTTTAAGGTTTTCATAGGCGGTTTTCAGGGTTTTTATATTTTATGATTTTTATGCTGTTTTAGGGATTTGATGGGTTTTTAGGCTCTTTGGAGAATTTGAGGGGTTTCTGGGGTTTTTTGGGTATTTATGGGTTTTTATGGTTTTTAGGGTTTCTCTGATTTTTTGGATTTTAATGTTTTTAAAGTTTTTAAACGTTTTGACGGGTTTTAATGGGTTTTATATTTTTTAGTTATATTAATGTTTTATGGGATTTCAGGTTCTTTATGGTTTTTAAGAGTTTTTATGGTTGGTTGGGGTTTTAGGAATTTTTGGGGGTCTTTTTGGTGTTTTTGGGTTTTTAGCGTTGTTTATATTTTTAGTCATTTTATGTGTTTTTAGTTTTATATGTTTTTCTTAAGGTTTTTGGGATATTTATTGGTTTTTACAATTTTCATTATTTTTGTGTCTTATATGTAATTTTTACGTTTTTTAGTGTTTTTTAGGTCTTTGATTAGTTTTGGGGTTTTTAGGGGTTTTATTGGGGTTTTAGGGTTCTTTTTATTTTTAGGGGTTTTACTATTTTTTAGTGTTTTTAAATGTTTTTGGAAGTTTAAAGGGTTTTTAGTGTTTTTTTGTATGGTTAGGGTTTATATGCGTGTGTAAGATTTTTAAGGCGTTCAAGGGTTTTTATGGGTTTTTGGGGCATTCAGGTGTTTAGGGTCTTTTAGTCAGTTTTACAATTTTTAATGTTTTAGGATTTTTAAGTGTTTTTGGTTTTTTGGGTTTTCTTAGGTGTTTTTAGGTGTTATAAAATTTTTGGCTTTTTATAGGGAACTTTTACAATTTTTATGGTTTTCAGCTTTATGAGAATTTTAGGGTTTTATTGTTTTTTATTCTTTCCTTTAGTTTTTACGGGTTTTAAGTGTTTTTTGGGTTTTAAGGTTTTCTTATTTGTTTTCAGGATTTTTATCGATTCATATGTTTTATGGAATTTTCATACTTTTTAAAGATTTCCTAGGTTTTTAGGGCCATTATGATTTTGACGGGTTTTAGGATTTTTAGGGGTTTTAGTATTTTTATGGGGTTTTTGGGGGTTTTAGGGGTTTTTATTGATTTTTTTATGGTTTTAGGTTTATTTATAGTTTTCTACCATTTTAGCAGTTTAAAGGGTTTTTATCTTTTTAATGGTTTTTAGGGGTTTTATGGGGTTTTAGGGTAATTTTTGGTATTCAGGGTCTTTATCTTTTTTAGATATTTTAGGGGGTTTAAGGTATTTCTAGGTTTGTAGCAATATCTAGGGGTTTTTGCGTTTTCATGTGTTCTTAATATTTTAAGGATTTCTTCATAGTTTTCATGCTTTTAGGGTTTGTATGTTTTTTATATAATTTTAGTTCTTTTTAGGATTTTATTGGTTTTTATGTTTTTAAGGATTTTCAGGAATTTAGGGTTTTTATGGGTTTTTAGTGTTTTAGGGTTTTTTTAGGGGTTTCAAGTGTTTTTAGAATTTTATGGATTCCTTATGTGTTTTCAGGGTTTCTATGGAGTTTTAGGGTTTTTTGGGACATTTAGATATTTTTTAGGATTTTTATCATTTTTAGGGTTTTTATGGTTTTGAGGTTTTTTAGAGGTTTTTTGGTTATTTTGGATTATTTTTATGGTTTTTATGGTTTTCATGTATTTTTTAAAATTTTTGGGGATGTAACGTTTTTTTAGTGTTTTTTAATTTTGTAGGGGTTTAAATGGTTCTTATAGTTTTTTGGTTTTTAAGGTTTTTAGGAATTTTTATTGTTTTTAATTTTTTTTCGATTTTATGGGTTTTAGGGTCTTTTAACAGTTTTAGGGGTTTTAGAGTTTTTCGGTTTTTAGGGGTTTTATGTGTGTTTTGGTCTTTAATTTTTTCTCAATATTTTTAGGGATTTGAAGGTATTTTATATTTTTAGAATTTTGATGGTATTTTATGATTTTAATGGATTTTTATGTGTTTTTGGATTTTTGATGGTTTTGAAGGTTTTTGGGGTTTGTTTGGATTTTTATGACCTTTTGGTTTTATGGGGTTTAAGTGTTTTTTGTTTTTAATGTTTTCTTAGGGTTTTTCAAGGTTTTTAGGGTTTTTAATATTTTTTGGGGTCATTAGGTATTTTTTATAATTTTTATAGTTTTTCGGGTTTTTATGGATTTCGAGTGATTTTAGGGTTTTTTGAGGTTTTTGGTATTTCAGGATTTTTTTATTTTTATGGTTTTCTAGGTTTTCTGAGTTTATAACATTTTAAAGGTTTAAAGGGTTTCTAGAGTTTTTTGTGGATTTTTGGGATTTTATGGGGTTTTAGGGTTTTAAAGTGTTTTAAGGGTTTTTGTGGGTTTTAGGGGTTTTAGGTGTTTTTTGGCCATTTAGGGTTTTTCGGTTTTAGGGTTTTTTTTGACTATATGAGATTTATGAGTTTTTAGGTTTTAAATGTTTTCTTAGTGTCCTTCATAGTTTTTGGCAGTTTTTTATGTTTTTATTGAAATTAAGGTATTTTTGAGGAATTTATGGGTTTTAGGGTTATTTGGGATTATGATGGTTATTTGAGTTTATTTGGGATTTAGGGTTTTTTAGGGTGTTTAGAATTTTTAGAATTTTTTGGTATTTTATATGTTTTTAGTATTTTATGTTTTTGTGGTTTTCATAAGATATTTCATTGTTTTTAGTTTTTTTACATTTTTCGGTATTTTTAGGGATTTTCAAGAATTTTTTGTGGTTTTTTAGGGTTTTTGGTATTTTGTGGGGTTTCAACTGTTTTTAGGGTTTTTAATGTTTTTTGGGATTTTAGGTTGTTTTTAGTTTTTAGGTGTTTTATGTTTTTGTATAGTTTTTATCATATTGAGGGGTTGAATGGTATTTTAATGTTTTTAGTTGGTTTTTATGGTTTTTAGAGGTTTACGGTTCTTATGGGTTTTATGGGTTTTAGGGGTGCTAAGATATTTTATGGTTGTTATGGTTTTTATAATTTTTAGGATTTTTAAGGTTTTTAAAATTTTAAGGGTTTTAGTGTTTTTTGGTTTTTTGGTTTTCTTTCGCCTTTTCAATGTTTTATGAGTTTTTTATGATTTTTGGTATTTTTGGTATTTTTAGTATTTTAATGGGGTTTAGGGGTTTTTCGAATTTTGAATGTTTTTAGAGGGTTTTAGGTTTTTTAGCGGTTTCAATTTTTTTATTTTTAGGGTTTTTTTGAGTTTCTTAGGGGATTTTATGTTTTTAGTGTTTTTTTAACATTTTTATGTGTTTAAAGTGGTTTTAGAGTTTTAGTGGTTGTTAGGTTTTTTATTGGTGTTTAGGATTTTTTATATGGGGTTTTATGGGGTTAAGGTTTTTTCAAGGGTTTTTTGCATTTTTAGGTTTTTGAGGGGTTTTATGTGTTTTTAGTTTATTATGGTTTTCATACGGGGTTTTTCATTTTTTTAGGTTTTTTATATTTCTTGGGATTTTTTGGATTTACTACAATTTTTATGGGTTTTAAGGTTTTAGGGATTTTGAGGTTTTTTAGGTTCTTAGGGTTTTAGGGTTTTTAGTATTTTTAGGTTCATAAGGTATTTAAGCGTATATATGTTTCTAAGGTTATTTTAGGTTTTTTAGGGGAATTTAGAGGTTTTTATGTTTTTAGTGATGTGTATGGACTTTTAGGATTTTCCTACTTCTTAGGGGTTTTAGATATTTTTAGGGTTTTAGGGATTTTATGGGTTTCTTAGGTTTTTAGGTTTTTTTGAGTCTAGGGTTTTTATGGTTTTTAGAGATTTTTAACATTTCTTTGGGTTTAAAGGGTTTTTAGAGTTTTTAGTGGTTTTATAGTTTTTATGGTTTTTAGGGGTTTTAAGGAATTTAAGGGGTTTTTTGGTTTTTGGATTTTTAGGATTTCTAAAATTTTTATGTGTTTTTAGGTTTTTAGTGTTCTTTATGTTTTTTTGGGATTTTAGGAATTTTAGGGTTTTAGGGGTTATTTATATTTTTAGGCATTTTTAGGGAATTTTTTGGATTTTTTGTGGTTTTTAGGGGTTTAGTGTATTTTTAGGTTTTTAGGGTTTTTCAGGGTGTTATGGGTTTTAAGGTTTTTCATGTTTTTTATCATTTTATTGGTTTAAAGTATATTTAAAGATTATAGTGGTTTTTATGTGTTTAATGGGTTTTTGGGTTTTAATGTTTTTAGGGGTTTTTTAGTTTTTAGGGGTGATTAGGGTCTCTTTAATCATTCTTAGTGATTCAATATTTTTTAGGTTTTGAGGGGTTTTAAGTGTTTTTACGTTTTTACGTTTTTCTTAGTGGTAATCTACATTTTTAAAGTTTTTATGTTTTTTGGGATTTTTTATTTTTTTAATATTTTAATCGTTTTTATGGTTTTTTGGAATTTTTATTGATTTTAGGGTTTTTTGGGATATCTCTTTTTTTGAGTTTCTGGTTTTTAAAATGTTTTTTAGAGTTTTTAAACATTATTTGGGGTTTAAATGGTTTTTATAGTTTTAGTGTGGTTTTAGGTTTTTTATGGGTTCTTGTGGGTTTTTAATTTTTTTTAGATATTTTTATGGTTTTTATGGGATTTGGGGATTTTTTTTGGATTTTTTGGGTTTTAAGGGGTTTATGTGTTTTTAGGTGTATATGATTTTCTTAGTTATTTTCATGGATTTTATGGTGTTTCATTCATTTAGTATTATTTTTGGATTTAAAGTATTTTTATGGGTTTTATTGGTTTTTATGGATTTTTTGGGTAATTAGGGGTTTTTAGGGTTTTAGTGTTTTATACGGGTTTCATGTTTTTTAGGTTTCTAGGGTTTTTTTGTTTTTATATTTTTATAGGGATTTTTTGTGTTTTTTGTGTTTTTTAGAAGTTAGGTATTCTTTAGGGATTTTTTAGGATTGTTATTATTTTTATTGGTTTTAGGGATTTTGAGGTTTTTGTTGTTTTTAGGGGCTTTATGGTTTTATGGTTTTGGGTGGTTTTATGGTTTTTATTGAGTTTTTAGGGGTTTAAGGGTTTTAGAGTTTTTTTAACATTTTTATGGATTTAAATGGTTTTTATACTTTTTAGTTGGTTTTACGGGTTTTATGCATTTTTAGGGTTTTTGAGGATTTTAGGGGTTTTATTGTTTTTAGGTTTTGAGGGTTTTTATGGTCTTCTTATAAATTTTTAGGGTTTTTTCTTTTTTAGAATTTTATGTGGTTTTAACTATTTTAGGTATTTAAGTTTTTCTTTGGGGTTTTTAGGGTTTTTTTTACCTTTTTTGGATCTTCAAGGATTTTTAGGATTTTAGTGGATTTTTTGGGATTTAGGGATTTTGAGACTTTTTTTTGGGATTTTAGGGTTTTTAGTAATTTTTTAGATTTTGAGGATTTTTGGGGGTTAAGTGTTTTTATATATTTAACGATTTCATAGGGGGTTTTCCCCATTTTTATGTGTTTTTATGTGTTTATGGATTTTTAGGATTATTATAGTTTTTATGTATTTTATGGGTTTTAGGGTTTTTAGGGTTTTTAGGGTTATGAGGGGTTTTACAGTTTTTTGGGGTTTTATGGTTTTGTGAGTATTTATGGTTTGTAATTTTTTTTATTGTTTTTAATGTTTTCAGGGGTGTAAATAGTTTTTATATTTTTTATGGGATTTTAGGGATTTTTATTTGTATTTAGGGGGTTGTAATGTTTATAGGGGTTTTATGGTTTTAGAATTTTTAGTTTCTTTTTTGTGTTTTTAGTGTTTTTAGGATTTTTAGGCCTTTTCATGAGTGTTTGTATGTTTTTAGGTTTCTCTTAGTGTTTTTAATGATTTTATTGGTTTTTATGTCTTTATGGAATTTGAGTGATTTTTTGGATTTTTAAGGTATTTTGGGTTTTTAGGGATTTTGATTGTTTTTAGGGTTATTATGGTTTTTAGGGTTTATAGGGTTGTACTGATTTTAATGTTTTTAGAGGTTTTAATAGTTTTAGAGTTTGAAGGATTTATTTTTTGTTTCTCATGGTATTTAGGGCCTTTTAAATTTTAAAATATTTTTAATTATGTTTAGTATTTTTATTATTTTGAGGAGTTTTAGAAGTTTTAAGGGTTTTTAAAATTTTAAGGGGTTTTAAGAATTTTTAGATTTTTACGGGATTCTAGTGGTTTTCATGGGTTTTTACATATTTAAGGATTTTTATTCCTTTTATATTTTTTATGGGGTTTTATGATTTTCGGGAATTTTTAAGGGTTTTAGGGTTTTTAGGATTTTAGAGTTTTTATGGTTTGTGGGGTTTTTTGGATTTTTTTTTGAGTTTTTAAGGGTTTAAATGTTTTCAAGATTAATTTGGAATTTTTAGGAGTTTAATGTGTTTTTAGAAGTTTTGGTGATTTTTTTGGATTTTTATCAGTTTTATGCAGTTTTATGGTTTTAATAGATTTAGTGTTTTTTGGGGTTTTAGTGTATTTTTATCCTTTTTAGGGTTTTTAGAGTTTTTGAGTGGTTTTATGGGATTCATGTGTTTTTAGGTTTTTATGTTTTTCTTATTATTTTTTAATGTTTTTTTGTTATTTATTTTAATTTTAATTTTAGTATTTTGTTTAGGATTTTTATTTGTTTTTTGGGTGTTTAAGGTTTTTTGGTGTTTTAGGGGCTTTAGGTTTTTTTAGGTTTTTTGGGGTTTTAAGTGTTTTTTGTTTTTATGTTTTTCATTGGGTTTTTTTGGATTTTATGGTTTTAAATTTTTTATGTATTTTTATAATTATTTGGGGGATTTATGGTTTTAAGAGATTTTGAAGTGTTTAGAGTTTTTTATGTTTTTAGGGTTTTATGGCTATTTTGTTTTTTAGGTTTGTTTGATTTTTTAAAGGATTTTATGTTTTTTTGGGATTTTTTATGTTTTTAGGGGTTTAAATAGGGTTTTAGTGTCTTTTAGTGTTTTTATGGGTTTTTAATATTTTTTAATATTTTTAGGTGTTTTTATTTTTTAGGGGGGTTTAGGGTTATTTAGGGTTTTAGGGGTCTTAGTGTTATTTAGGACATTAACGGTTATAAGTATTTTTATTTTTTTTGTTTTCATAGGGTTTTTATGTTTTTTACAAGTTTTTTATGTTTTTAGGCATTTTTATTCATTTTTAGGATTTTTATGTTTTTTACGGTTTTTAGGGATTTTGAGGGTTTTTATTGATTTTAATGGGTTTTAGGGTTTTAAGGATTTTAGAGTTTTATTGTTTTTAGGGGTTTCAATTTTTTAGGTTTATATGGCTTTTTAAGGGGTTTCAAGTTTTTTTTTGTTTTTTATGTTTTTAGGGATTTTTAGGTTTTTGTAGTTTTTATGAACTTTTTGCATTTTAGGGATTTAAAGTGATTTTAGGGTTTTTATGATTTAAATGTGTCTATAGTTTGCTACAATTTTTAGAGTTTTGAGTAGTTTTTATGGTTTATGAGTTTTTTTAGTTTTTAGGGGTTTTTTTGGTGTTTTATGGTTTTTCCGGTTTTTCAGATTTTTAGGTTTTTTTAGTGTTTTTAGCATTTTTAAAACTTTTAGGGGTTCTAGGTTTGTTATGTTATTTAGGATTTTTAGTGGTTTTCAGGTATTTTTAGGACTTTATTTGTATTTTTATGTTTTTTTTTGGATTTGTATGGTTTTTATGGGTTTTAGTGTTTTAAGAGATTTTGAGGGTTTAATGGCTTTTATGGATTTTTGGGTTTTTATGGTTTTTTGAGGTTTTGTGGTTTTTTGCGTTTTTGGGGTTTTAAGACATTTAAGGGTTTTAATGTTTTAAAGGATTTAATTAATTTTTATATTTTTTAGTGTTTTTATGGGTTTTATGGATTTTTATGGGGTATTTAGGTTTTGAGGTTGGTTGTACAAGTTTTAGGGGTTTTTAAGATTTTTTTCATTTTTTTCATTTTTGGGGGGTTTTAAGTATATTTATATTTTAAAGGGTTTCCTAGGGTTTTTCTGGGTTTTTATGGTTTTTTATATTCCAAAGTATTTTTATGATTTTTAATGATTATTATATTTTTAGAGGTATTTAGGGATTTTCAGAGTTTTAGGGTTTTAGGGGTTTTAGGGTTTTTAGTGGTTTTATATATTTTATGGGTTTTAAGTGTTTTTTGGTTTTTATGGGTTTCTTTCTATATATATGGGTTTTAAGGGGTTTCAATATTTTAGGGTTTTTAGTTATTTTTTAGGATTTTAATATGTTTTAGGATTTTATGGATTTTGGGGTGTTTATGGTTTTTTAGGGTTTTGAGGGTTTTTAAGGTGTTGTTGATTTTTGGGGTTTTAGAGCTTTTTTATTCTTTAAAATTTTAGGGTTTGAGAAGGATTTTAAAGTTTTTAGTAGTTTTTAGGTGGTTTATTTTTTTTAAACTTTTATATGGTTATTATGTTTTTTTGGTTTTTAGAGGTTTTTGGGGTTTTGCGGCCCTTTTAATGATTTTTTATAGTTTTTCGTGATTTTATGGGTTTTTATGGGTTCGATGTCTTTTATGTTTTTAATTTCCTCATAGGGTTTTAAGGGGTTTTATGGGATTTTATATTTTCAGGGATATTTATGGTTTGTCGGGATTTTTATGGTTTTTATGGGTTTTAGGGATGTTGATGGATTTTATGGTTTTTAAGTTTTTTAGGGTTTTTATTATTTTAGCATTTATTTGGTTTTTAGGGGTTTTAAGTGTTTTAATGTTTTTAATGTTTGAATACGAATTTATGTGTATTTATGGTTTTTTTTCATTTTTATTCATTTTTAGATTTTTTTGGATTTTTAGGTACTTTTGGCAAGGAAGATGCAAGGGTAAGGCAATTCCCCCCCCCCCCCCCAAATTTATTAAAAAGACAAAAGAGACATAGCAGACAAGGGAGGGGAGGGGTCAATCGTCCCACACCCAAAAACCCTTAACGACCCAGGACAAAAGACCCCAAAAAAGGAAAATCAACAACGAAAAAGAAAACACACAAAGAAAAGCAGCCACCACCATTATCCAGCATCAACCAACATCCAGCAGCTCGCAGCTAACCAACGACCAGCATCCAAATTCAGACAGCAAACAACATCCATCATCATCGCGACCATAAACCAAAGCTTTAGCACCTCCCATCCAAGAAAAAACCAGCATCCAGAAACACCAACCGCCAGCATCCAAAGCCACAGAACCACCAGCATCAACATCACAACCATCACCAGCATTCACCAGCTCACCACGAATCAGCGAACAGGAGCCAATCTCACAAAAACCAGAATCCAGCATCTTCCCACCAACACAAGCAACGACCAACATCACATATCCATCAAGACCAAAATCACACAACCACCATTCACCAAAGCTCACATCCATACAGCAGCCATTATCCTTTTCCACATGAACCAGAATCCAGCACCTCCCAGCTATAGAGTTCCATCGCAAGCACCACCGAACTCGCACACTAAGAGCAGGCGGTAACCCATACCTCAAAATAGAACAAAGAACCAGCACCAAACCAATCCCGCCACAATCCGTGAAGCAGCCACCACATCCCGGTAGAGATCCCAGAACACAACACTTATCCAGACCAGCAACAAGATCATAACAAAAAAAAACCCAGAGATGAACCTGCCTCCACGCTGAGGTCCGAAATGGGAAACCAGCACTATCACCTGACTGCTCGAGCCAAATCAAAACCACCACTCCCCACACAGCTTCAAGGATCGAAAATGTCCCACCGCACAATGTCAACTGAGGGATTGCCTCTCCATGCCACCACTTGGAAGCCGTTGAGGAATCTGGGAACCACCAGGAGCTCGTCGTAACGAAAGGCACCACCATGGCAGTGCAACACCGCACCATGAAGGGACCGGATCTGTCACGCATCTCCATGGATCTGAACCGCCGCGCATCTGGGGAGCTAGATCTGAGGTTTTCTCCCAGATCAAGGACCGCCACTGCCGGATCCGCGGGTCTTGAAACCCTAGAAGCGGCCAGATCTATCGCGCCCACACCACACCGCTGTACGTCCAAGGCAAAGCCGACCAAATCCGGGAAAAACCACCAGATCCCAGATCTATCGAGGATAGGCTCCGACACCCGCAGCCGCATCTCCAGCCACACGAACACTGCTCCACCAGAGAGGCAGCTCCTTGAAAGATGCAGCACCACACGAGCTACGAACCAAATGGAGAAAGTCGCAAATGTCGAACCATTCCAGCAAGAAGCCCCTTCGCCAAGCACCACAACCGCATCACGTCACAAGATCTTGAAGGAAGTAGTAGAACCACCAGGATGGAAACCAGGAAAATGTGAAAGCGGGAGAGAGCCTGGCGAGAGCGGCGGCATCCTTCTTCTTTCTTATTTAGGTACTTTTGTGGTTCTATGTATCTTGTGTGTATTGGGAAAATTTTAGTGTTTTTAGAGTTTTTATGGTTTTTTGGGCTTTTGGGTTTTTTGAGCTATTTTAGGGTGTAAGGGTTTTTTGAGTTTGATTATCGTTTTTAGGGGGTTTAAATTTATTTAAAATTTTTTGGTGTGGTTTTCTTATTTTTATGGGGTTTTAGGGTTTTTAATTTTTTTAGGGGGATTTTCGGGTTTTTCAGGTTTTTGGGGGTTCTGGGTTTTACAGAATTTCTGGGTTTTAGTGGTTTTAGTTTTTTTAGGGTTTTATTATTTTTCTAATTTTTAGTTATTCTTTGGGGTTTTTAGGGTTTTATGTTTTTTTGTTGTTTTTTAGAGAGTTTAATTATTCTTATGGTTATAGATGTTTATTGGTTTTTAGTGTTTTTAGGATTTTTAGTGTTTTTCTGTGTTTTTATGTTTTTAAAGTTATATTAGATTTTTTTATGGGTTTTTTGGTGTTTTATGTTTTTAGGTATTTTTGTATATTTTCAGGGGTTTTATGGGGTTTTAGGTATTTTGAGGGTTTTATGGTTTTTAGGTTATTTAGTGTTTTTTGGTTTTTCGGGTTTTTAGGGTTTTTTTTTCTATTTTTAGGGTTTTAATGATTTTTAGTGTTTTTATCATATTTATGGGATTAATGGGATTTTTAATTTTTTAGTGGTTTTGAGGATTTTTATGTGTTTCTTAAGGTTTTCATTGGTTTTATGGTTTTTAGGGTTTTGGGGGTTTTGGGGTCTTTTAGGGTTTTTTTTTTCATTTTTGAGATTCTTTAGAGGTTTTAAGTGTTTTTAGGTTATTAAGGGGTTGTTTGGGTTTTCAGTGGATTTATTGTTTTTTATTTTTGAGGAATTATGTGGTATTTTTTAGCATTTTTATGAATTTTAGGAATTTTTGGGTTTTTAGGGTTTTTGAGACTTTTAGGGTTTTTAGGATTTATAGGGATTTTTGGGATTTTTGGGGTTTCATAATTTTTTAGGGGTTTTATGTGTGATTTTAAGGTTTTCCAAGGGTTTTACAGGTTTTAGTGTTTTTTTCATTTTTTTGGATTTTTAAGGATTTTTTAGGATTTTATGTTATTTAGAGTTTTTAGAAATTTTGAGGGGTTTTAAGGTATTTTGGGGAGTTTATGATTTTTTTTGTGTTTTTTTGTGTTTTTTCAGTTTTAAAGGTTTTTTAGAGATTTTAATTTTTTTAGGGGTATAAAGAGTTTTTATAGTTTTTAGTGATTATTTCAATATATAAGGGTTTTTAGGTTTTTGGGTGTATTTTATTAATTTTAGAGGTTTTAATATCTTTTTAGTGGTTTCGAGTATTTTTTAGATTTTAATATTTTCTTTTGTTTTTTAATGTTTATTTTGGTATTTATAATTTTTCGTGTTTTTTGGGATATTTCAGATTTTTATTGTTTTTAGGGATTTATGATTTTCCTGTTTTTAGGGGTTTTAACATTTTTTGGTTATTAGGGATTTTTAGTGTTTTTAGTTTTCTAAGTTTTTATTAGGGATTTTAAATGTTTTAAATTATTTTCCATATTTAGGGATATTTAGGAATTTTTTGGGGATTTTCATATTTTTTTTGGGTTTTTTCAGGTTTTAGGGGTTTTGACGGGTTTTTAGGTTTTTTTGGATTTTATGGGTTTTTGTATTTTTAGATTTTGTATGGTTTTTATGGGATTAAATGTTTTTTTTAGTTTTAGTTGTTTTTTGGGTTTTTATGGAATTTTATTGGTTTTCATGTTTTAGGGGTTTTTAGGGTTTTTAAAGGTTTTAGGGATTTTCGGGGTTTTTATGATTTTTAGCATTTTTTAGGGGTTTATATTTTTTAGGGATCTATGATTTTTCTAGGGGTTTTAGGGTTATAATGTTTTTATGTTTTTTTGGTTATTTTGAGTATTTTTTAGAATTTGTTTATTCAGTTTTAGGGTTTTTAATGATATTTAGTGTATTTAGGGGTTTTAGGGGTTTTGGATTATTATTGTTTTTTTGGGTTTTTTTGCGAATTGTATGGGATTAAAGATTTTTTTGAGTTTTCTTAACATTTTCAGGTGTTTAAATGGGTTTTATAATTCTTAATAGGTTTTAAGGTTTTTTGAGTTTTCAGGGTTTTTAAGGTTTTTAAGGGGTTCTGTGGGTTTTAGGGTTTTTTTGCCGTTATAGGGTCTTTCTAGAGTTTTTATAGTATTTAGTGTTGTTTATGTTTTTAGTTCTTTTATATTTATAAGGTTTTATTATGGGTTTTCAAATTTTTTTGGGGTTTCTTAACCTTTTAAATATTCTTAGGAATTTTTTAGTATTTTTATAGTTTTTTGAGGTTTTTAGAAAATTTCATGGTTTTTTAGGTTTTAGGTTTTTTGGGGTTTTGGGGTTTTTCTGAGTTTTTATGGTTTTAAAAGATTATTTTTTTCTTTAGTTTTTAGTGGGGTTTTATGTGTTTTATGGTGTTTTAGGGTTTCTAGAGGGTTTTTTTGGGTTTTTATCAATTTATGTGGTTTTATGGTTTTTATGGTCTTTATTTTATTTTTATGGTTTTTATAGATATTTGGATTTTTAGGTGTTTTAATTATTTCATTGGTTTTTAATAATTTCTTGGTATTTTCAAGGTTTTAGGGTTTTTTATATTTTTGGATTTTTTTTATTATTTTTGGGTTTTTTTGGATTTTAGGGTTTACAGTAATTTTGAGGGTTTTTAGGGGTTTTAGAATTTTTTTGGTTTTTATAAATGTAAAGTATTTTTTGGTTTTTAAGGTGTTTATATGGTTTTTTGGGGTTTTTAGTGTTTTTATGTTTTCTGTGTTTTTTTGAGTTTTTAAGGATTTTTGTGGGGTTTTAGAGTTTTTAATTATTTTGAGGGGTTTCACAAGTTTTCTTGAGGTATTAGTGCTTTTAAGGGATTTTTTTCATTTTATGTTTTTTTTTAGTTTTTATGTTTTTTAGGGTTTTTTGAGTTTTTATCAATTTAGCGGTTGAAAGGGATTTTAGTGTTTTTAGTGGTTTTATGGGTTTTAAAATTTTAGGGGGTTTTTACAGTTTTAAGAATTTTTTTTGTTTTTAGAAATTTTTTCTCTATTTTTTCCCTATTATGTGTTTTTTAGGTTTTATGGTTTTCATAAGTTTTTTAGTGTTTTATGGGTTTTTAAATCTCAAGGTTTTTTCTGGTTTTTTTGAATTTTTATGGATTTTCAGGATTTTTAGGAATTTTGATGGTATTTAGGGTTTTTAGGGTCCTTATTTTTTCAGGGGGGGGGGGGGGGGTTACGGTTTTTTAAGTTATTCAGGGTTTCATGGTTTTTATAGTCTTTTAACATTTTTAAGGGGTTTAAGGGGTTCGAGACTTTTTTATTGCTTTATTAAGGGTTTTATGGGGTTTTGGTAGGTTTTACGGCTTTTAAGTGATTTATATTTTTTAGGGTTTCTCATGATTTTTAGGGTGTTTTAAATTTTTATGTATTTTTAGGGGTTTTTAGGATTTTATTTCTTTTGGGAATTTTAGGGATATTGAGTGTTTACAGTATTTTGGGGGTTTTTTGGGTTTTTTTGGGATTTTAGGGTTTTTATTTTATTTTATAGGGGTTTAAAGGATTTTTAATTTTTTTATCATTTTATGGGTTTAAAGGGTTTTTAACATTTTTAGTGAGTTTTTTGGGTTTTTATGGGTTTTAGGGTTTTTAAGGTTTTTGGAGTTTTTATGGTTTTAAAGTATTTTTAGTGTTTTTGTTGTCTTCTTTTGGTTTTTAGTGTTTTTAGTATTTTTATGTCTTTATGGGTTTAAAATATTGTAAGGTTTTAATGTTTTCGAATAGTTTTTTAAGGGTTTTAGAGTTCTTACATTTTCAGTGATTCATACAACGTTTTCAGATTTATAAGTATGTTTTAATTTTTTTGGGGATTTTTAGGGTTTTTAGGAATTTAAGGGATTTCTATGTTTTTCATGTTTTTTTGTTTTTTGGGGTTTTAATATTTTTTTGGTTTTTTTGTTTTTCATACGGGTTTTCCAATTTTTAAGGGATTTTTTTAACATTTTGAAGTATTTTTAGAACTTTTTTTATGATTTGTATTGTCTTTATTTTTTTTAAAATTTAAGGGATTAAATGGTCTTTAGTATTTTTACTGTTTTTTTGGTTTTTTAGGGGGTTTAAGGATTTTTTAGTTTTTTGAGGTTTTATGATCTTTTATATTTTTTAAACATTCTTAGGGGATTAAATGTTTTATTGAGTTTTTGTGGGTTTATAGAGGGTTTTCTGGGTTTTATGTCCTTTTAGGTATTTAGGGGTTTTAATCGTTTTTAGGGATTTTGAGGTTTTTATGTATTTTTAGGGTATTAAATATTTTTTAGTTTTTTTTTGTATTTAAGTGTTTTAAGGTTTCTTGGATTTTATTAGGCACTTTTAGGGTTTTTACTTTATTAGATATTTTTTATGTTTTTTTTGGATTTTTATGGTTTTTATGGCTTTTAGTTATATTGGGAGTTTTCATTTTTTTGTAGTTTTTTTGTGTATCTTAGGGATTTTAAGGATTTTTAATGATTTCTATTGTTTTTTGTGGTTCAAAGGGATTTTATATTTTATAGTAAATTTTAGAGGTTTTAGGGTTTTACAGTTTTAGTGGGTTTTAAGAATTTTAGGGGGTTTAGCGTATTTATGGTCTTTAGGGGTTTTTGGTTTCTATCCCTTTTTAGGGTTTTTAGGGGTTTATGTGTTTTTATATTTTTAAGGTTTTTTGTGTTTTTTGGGTTTTTACAGGTTTTACATTTTTAGGTATTTTTACGGATTTTTTATTATTTTTATGGTTTTGGGTTTTTAGGGATTTTGAGGATTTTAGGGTTTTAGGGGTTTTATGGTTTTTAGGGATTTTGGAATTTTTCATATTTCTTAGGGGTATTAAGTGTTTTTACATTTTCAATGCTTTCCTATGGTTTTCATTGTTTTTAAGATTTTTAACATTTTCAATATTTTTTAAAGATTTTTATGAATTTTATGGGTTTTAGGGATTTTATAACTTTTGAGGGTTTTTAGGGGTTTTATGGTTTTTAATGTTATTGTGGTTTTTTGGTTTTTAGGGGTTTTAGAGTTTTTTATTGGTTTTAAGGTTTGTAGGGTTTTGTAACATTTTTAGATGTTTAAAGGGATTTTAGAGTTTTTATTGGTTCTTAGGGTTTTTATGTGTTTGTAGGGTTTTTATGGTTTTTAAGGGTTTTTAGGGTTTTTAGGGTTTTTTGATTTTTTTTGATATTTATGGTTTTTATATTTTTTAGTGTTTTTAGAGGTTTTATGTATTTTTAGGTTCTTAAGGTTTTATTAATTTTTTCAATGTTTTTAAGGTTTTTTTAATTTTTATTGATTTTTAGGGATTTTTTTGGTTTTTTAGGATTTTTTGTGTTTTTAGTGATTATGATGGGTTTTAGGGATTTTATGTTTTTATGGTTTATTTGGGTTTTTTGGATTTCTATGGTATTTGGGGGTTTTTATGGGTTTTATTGGTTTTTGGGGTTTTATGGACTTTAACGGTTTTTAGTTATTTTAGAGGTTTAATTTTTTAGGTTTTGAAGATTTTCTTAGTGGTTTTCATGTTTTTAGGCAAAGAAGGTTTGGGCCGGGTGGATCCCAGCCCCACAAAATTTAATAACATAAAATAAAGTTATAAGGCATTACAAGGAGGGTTTGCACAGCCGAGTGTGCAATTCACCCTTCATGTCTAAGTCCACAAGGGGAGTACAGAAATCTGGTGCAATAAATGACCACATGGAACATCCATCCTCAATTGCTTTCTTGGTAACTATGTCTTCCACCTTGTTCGCTTCCCTCTATATATGTGTGACCATAATGTTCATACCCTGATAGATTCCCAGACAGTCAACCCATTGTGGGGGGAGCCTCCATGGGATTGTCCTTGTTTTTCTTTTGAGGGCTTACACCGCCAACATCGAGTCAGATTCAATCCATAGCTGTGTCCACCTGAAGTGGACCGCAAACTGTACAGCCTTAATAATGGACCATAGCTCCGCTTAATAAGCACATCCATTCCCAATGTAATGATAAAAGCATCCTTTAACAAAGCCTCTATACGTCTAGAAAACACCCCCACACCCGGAGGGACCAGGCTTGCCTAGGGCTGCACTATCCACATTAACTTTTATCCATTCATGGATTGGTGGAATCCACCGAATGAATTTAAAGACCTTATGTTTCCTGCATCTTCCAGAAATTCCGAGAGTTCTCAACACAATAAGGTCCTTAATATCATTAGCCATTGTACCATCCTGGATATGAGCCGCCGCATGGACTGCTTGATGAATTGCCACCACACCATTTCGGATGCAGCATGAATCATTATCGAAAACCACTTTGTTCCGAGCTGCCCACACAAAAGCAGTAAGAGCCACAGCGGCAACAATAAGCATATTGGAAATTTCCTAACTGCATTGCACGCCTACAACACTACTGAAAATAGCAGACATCGTGCTGTCCGTGCAGATTTTCAGCTGGAATATGCCCTGTAAATGATCCCAAAGACCTGCAGCCAACCGGCACTTAAGAAAAATGTGCTACAGATTTTCCTCATCCTGAAGACAGATCGGACAAGCAGAGGCCAAACACCATCCAGCTCTTTTCAATTGTTCTTGAACTGGAAATCTATTTCTCCAAATTTTCCATAGCAGCAGGTAGCTAGAGGGGGGAATGAAGGGCCTCCGAAATTTAGAGAGCCAAGCAGGGGGATGAATTCCCTGCTCACATTCAGACCGGTAAAACTCCTTCATAGTCAACAACCCAACCATATTTGGCTTCCAAATGAGACAATCCATGTCCATAAAACTGTAGTTTTGTATTTGTGTGATAATATTCTATGGCAGGATACCTTCAATCTCGTTCATATTGTCCTTGAGATCAGTAATGGACCAGTGCTTGAAAACCTGAGGTTGCTGGACAGATTCACTGATGGGTCAATCCAGCTAGGTGGTCTTCCAACAATTCAAGGTCGAGTACCTTGAGACCACCCATTTCTAATTGGAAATAATGCGCCTATATGAGGACCTGATTTTGGTCCAAACCGACGAGGGGATGAATCCCGGGAAGTCCTCACATAGCTTAGAGTTGAATCTTTCCCTCAAGAAGTCAGGACTCATGTCAGTCGGGTTGAAAAGATTCCATGTGAATTTTCCAATTAAGGCATCGTTGAATTTCCTAAGGTCCTTGATGCCCAGCCCACCCATCTCTATGGGATTTTTGCATTATTTCCATGCCACAGAAACAAGCTTCTTCTTGGTTATGCATCCTGTCCATGTGAAATTTCTGATTTTTGCCTGTAGGCTCTTGATGAGACTTGCTGGCCATCTGTAAATAGAGAATGCATGCAAAAACATGGATGTAATGACAGAGTTGATCAGGCAAATTCTGCCTGCCTGAGATAAGCATTTTCCTTTCCAGTTCGCAAGCTGCTGAGTAATTTTGAGTGAAATTCCCTCCAGGCAACTACTTTTCACCCTCCCCCAGAACAAGGGGACCCCCAGGTACATGAGGGGGAGGGAGCCCCTCATGATACCAAGATTTATGACAATTCTGCATTGCTTGGGGGATGAAATCCCATTGCCAAAAATGATAGAGGACTTTTTCCAACTAATTTATTGCCCTGAAACCTCCTCATAATGTTGTAGAAGTGACTTAATTGAAGATATTGTACGCCAATCAGACTTCCCAAAAAGGAGAATATCATCCGCATATAGAAGATGAGTTGGCACGTAGAGATATTTCCCAGATTTAATCGGAGCATAGAAACCATCCTATACTAGTTCAATTATACATCTGCTCAGGTAATCCTCAACCAGAGTGAAGAGAAGTCCAGAAATTGGGTAACCTTGCCGGACACCACAGGAGCATTGAAAGAACCCCTTAGGAGATCCATTTATTAAGAACAGAAATCCTGACATTGGATAGGATAATATGGATCAGCTTTATAAAAGAGGCGGAGAAGCCATAACTGCTGAGAACAGTAAAGATAAAGCTCCATTTGATTGTATCGAATGCATTTGAGATGTCCAGCTTCATAGAAAAGCTTCCATGTTTAGAGTCTTTCCTCATGATGTTAATACCCTCCGATGCAGAGTAAAGGCAACTCTGAATATTGCGTCCTGGGACAAACCCGAATTAGTTTGGCGTGATTATCCCACCAACAATCTTCCCCACTATGATCGCCAGAATTTTGCTTATTATCTTAGGAATGGTATTGCCAATCTCCACTGGATGAAAGTCCCCAATGTCCATGGAATTCTCTCTATTTGGAAGCAGGGCAAGGATGTTGGAGTTTGTTCCATGAGGAATGGAGTAGAAGATAAAAAATTCCCTGACAACATTAGTGATCTCCACATGAAGAATATCCCAATAGAACATAAAGAACTTATTAGTGAATCCATCCGGACCGGGAGTGCTATCCATGTTCAGAGAAAAGAGAGCATATCTGACTTCTTCCTCAAGTGGTGCATCAGTAAGATGCTTATTCTGTAGCTCATTAATACAAGGGACAATAGAGCCAAAGAGACTGGGGGTCTGCTCATGCCCTCCATCATTATAAAGTGCTTTAAAGTGATCAAACACAACATTGGATATTTCATTCTCAGTTGAAAAGGAGACCCCATTAACTCGGATGACATTCAGAACTTTCTTTGATTTTTTTCACCCTGTGAAGACGATGAAAGAATTTCGAATTCCTATCTCCTTCCTTTAGCCAAGCCACTCTACATTGATTTCTAGCCATCTTCTCTTTAAGAGCAAAAAGCTCATTCAGCTTCAAGTGGAGCTGCATTTCTTCACTACATGGGGTAAGTCGCTGCTGGTCATCTATTTGGCAGTGAGAAAGCTGGGATTTAGCAACCATGATGTCATCATCAAGCTTGGAGAAATATATCTTACTCCATTCCTTAAGAAGACTCTTTATTCGTTTGAGCTTTGCCGCCACCACATAGTGTGGGCTGCCCTGAAAAGTGCTGCTCCACCCATCAGCAATCACTTCCCTACATCCACGAATGGTGAGCCAGGCATTGTTGAATTTGAAGGGAAAAGGAGAGGACCTGCAGGTGTTATCATTGATTTCAAGAATCAAAGGATTTTGATCCGAGTTGAACTTAGGGAGAGTAGAGGCAGACATCACAATTGAGGACCTGCTATCATTGATTTGGAAAAAACATCTATCCAATTTACATTCTTGCCTCCCATTTATGGTGTACCTTCCCCATGTGAAACGGTCACCCACAGCAGGGAGTTCCACCAGATTTCAATGATCAATACAGCAGGAGAATTCCTCTGCAGCAATATGTGAGAAAGATGATCCAATACTTTCATCTGGCCTCGGCACCGTATTAAAATCACCAATAGCAACCTAGTTGCAATGATTGTGTTGACTGATACTCATCATATCACACCATAGTTTCTGTCTCCTAGTGTAAACACATGAGGCATAGACAAAAGAAAATGTATAAAAGGAGTCATGAATATGGATCCATAGGGAGATGATTTGAGGTCTTCTCTCAACGGATACCAATTGAATACAATCATTCTTGAGGACCCAAAGAGTCTCCGCACCACTCTCAATGTTATTGTGCGCAACAAGAGAGTAACCAAACTTCTTCCAGCTGTGGCCCTTCCAGCTGTCATAGCTATTCATAGGTTCTGCAATCCCTAGAAGCATCGGCTTGTTGGCTGAAATTAAATGTTTAAGGGCATGGGTAGTTGGCAGATTTCCCAGCCCTCTGCAGTTCCAGAACATGATCTTCATTGAGAAGAGTTTTTCCCACCCCTAGCATGAGGTTGCTTCTTGTTGGATGTGGGGTCAGTTTGTTTCCCTTTGCCTTTCCTTCCCTTATTCTTGGGAGGCCTGCCAATAGGCTTCTTCATGTGTTCAGACACATTCTCACACACCTGAGTCTCATTCGGAGTGCCACTGTTTGTAGACCTATGGGATCCTTCTTCATGACCTTGCTCATTACCCCCCTCATCAGCCCAGAAGCTGCCAGAGATTGGAGTGAACCTGTTGGTGGAACAGAGCCCTTCAGGAGGCTGGAAATTGGCATTCCTTCTAGCAACCTTACCTGAGACTAGAGTGAACTCCACACTCCAATCCTACTGGGCATCATCATGATGCACTAGTATCCCAACAATATCTGTGAACGCATTCACCTCCTGCATGGTTCCACCTCCCTGATCCAGTGCAACTGCATGCACAGGACTCTCCAGCAGAGTAAGAGCAGTAGGGGTTGATGCACTATTACTTGGAATAATGTGTCCAGCCAATATCTCCACTTGTCCAGGGACCAGAGCAGAATCACCTTGCCCTGACATAGAGTGATTTCCACTCGCATCACCCTCCACATCCATAGCTGCATGTGGCACTGCCACCATCCCCAAAGGAGCACTGGAATCCCTTGTCCTTGCTGGGCAGTTCGGGCCATGTGAGATCCGTGCAGTCTCCTGGCTGTCCAAACCTAACTGAGTAGGGGCTGTCTGTGCCACAGTACCACCACCAGTGGGAGCAGCCCCACTCTCCACAAACGTGTTGGGATCCAAACTGATGGACCGCTTGTCAGTTAGAATCTGGCTCGATGGGCACATGGAATGTGTTGACCCAGTGGGAAGAACATTCATATAAGGCTCACCCACCACATCCTTAGCTGCCAGTGGAACTGCCACATTCTCAACAAGAACACTAGAATCCCGTGTGTTTTCCAAGCAGTTCGGACCATGTGAAGTCCTTGCAGGGGTTGGTGGCTTCTCTAGGCCGCCCACTTCAATCTGTGCAGGGGCTTTCTGTGACACAATCCCACCACCAGCAGGAGCCTCCCCACTCTCCACCATCTTGCTGGGATCTGAACAGATGGACTCCTTGTGGATTATAGCCTGGATCAATGGACACATGTCCTGAGTTGACCCTGTGGGAGGAACATTGTTAACAATCCCAGGAGGCGCAGTGACATCCTTAGAGGTAGATTCCCAATCATCCCTCAATGTCTCTGCATTATACCTATCTCCATTGGCCATCCCGACTGGAGCTTTGGCCACCACATTGTTTCCCACAGCACGCCCCTGTTCAGAGTTACTTCCAGGGGGCTGCTGCATTGCTTCGGATATTATCCCCTTTCCCTTCACCTTCTTGCTCCGACAGTCAGGTTCCTCATGCCCTCGCTGCTTGCAGACGCCACTGATTTTGGACCTCCTACATTCAGCGAACGAGTGGCCTATGAAGTTGCAGGTGGAGAAAAACTTGGGCCTCCTCTCATATTGTATTTCCAGGTTGAAGGTATCATCAATTGTGGTGAGCACTACCTCTTCAACGAGGGTACTCGCCAAGTCAATCTCAACAAGCACCCTTGCATAGTGCCCGTACCGTGGATTATCAGTCTCTTTTTCAATTCGAATGGGGAATCCAACCGCAGAGGCAATATCCCATAAGATCTTGGGATTCCAGTAAAGCCAGTTCAACTTGAATATGTGAATCCACACTTGCGTAGAGGTATTTTTCACATTTTCTGGATCGAATTTTCTGTCCCATTCTTGTATTTTGAGGAGTCCCGACTTAAGGGAAATCTATCCAAAGCTCCAGGCCTTCCTTTTCAGTTCGTCCGTGGGGAACACCACGTGATAGAATCCGCGCCCCATTGCAGTCATCTTCTAGTCATTGAAACCCCAAGACTCAGAGATACGACTCACAATATTAACAAATTTCCATAATTTTTCCCCTTTCGGGACCAGAACCCTGGCAATGATGGAGAAACGACACAAGCTCACCCGCTCCTCAACAGCCTCTCTGTTTGCAGCAACGTGGGAAATGCGCCCCTTCCAGATAATTCTTCTAGGGGAAGGAGACTCAAAATCAGTGAAGGATAGAGATGCAGCCAACCTCACCACTTCCGCAAAATTCCTCCGCACCACTTGCGGCTGTGAAGAAGTAGGATAAGCTGGGTTCGCCATGAAAGAATTACAGAAACGAAAAAGCTCGCCATGGATGACTGGATCAGCGAAGTTCCCACCAGAATTCAGAATAACCTCTTGATCCTTCCCATGGTCCGTGGGGGGTCCCGTTCCTCCTTGCTCATCCATCTTCAAAATTATGCATGTGAAGGGATTCGATTAGGGGACTCATGTTTTTAGGGTTTATTACATTTTTAGGTATATTTTTTCCATTTTTTTGGTTTTGTATTGGTTTTTAAGGATTCTTGGGATTTTGAGCGGATATATTGTTTTTATAGTTTTATGTTTTTAGGGGTTTTATGTGTTTTTAGGGTTGTAAGGTTTTCTTAGGGATTTTTATGGTTTTATAAGTCTTTTATGGTTTTTTGGGTTTTTAGGAAGTTGACGGGTTTTTTGAATTTTTTTAGTTTTTAGGGGTTTTTTTGAGTTTTTAAGGGTTTAATGGGTTTTTATAGTTTTTGATGTTTTTTGGGTTGAAATGGGTTTTAGAGGTTGTAGTGGTTTTTATGGGGTTTTAGTGTTTTTAAGGTTTTTATTAGTTTTATGGTTTTATGGGGTTTTTAGGGTGTTTGGGGCCTTTTTTGTGTTTTTCCGAATTTTATATTTTTTTTTGATTTTTTATGTGTTTTAAGTGTTTTTTTTCATTTTTAAGGTTTTCTTATGGTTTTCAAGGGTTTTATCATTTTTATGTTTTTAGGAAGTTTTAGTGGTTTTTTATTTCAAATGGATTTTATTGTTTTTATGCATTTTTGGGTTTTTGGTTTTAAGTTTTTTTTATCTTTTTCGGGGTTTTAAATATTTTTATGGTTTTATGTTTTTATTAGGGGTCTTAGTGGTTTTTTACATTTTTGGGTGTTTTGGGATTTTTTAGTATTTGTTTGATTTATAGAGTTTTTAAAGATTTTGAGAGTCTCTAGGGTTTTTAGGTTTTAATGGGTTTATGTTTTTAGGGGTTTTTTGAGTTTTTAGTGGTTTTTATATTTTTAATATTTCTTTATATTTTTATCTGTTTAAAGGGATCTTATAGTTTTAGGGTGTTTTAGGGGTTTTATGGGTTTATTGTGGTTTTTGGGGTTTTTGGGGTTTTATATTTTTCTTATTTTTTTGGTGGTTTAGTGGGTTTAAGTGTTCTTAGGGGTTTAAAGAGTATTTATTTTTTTTAATGTTTTCTTATTGTTTTCAGGTATTTTATGTGTTTTTATATTTTTAGGATTTTTTGGGAATTTTTGATGTTTTTTTATCATTTTAATGGATTTTCAGGGGTATTTTGTGTCTTAGGGTTTTTAGGGTTTTTATCGTTTTTATATTTTTAGTGGTTTTATGAATTTTATAGATTTTATGATTTTCTTTGGGTTTTTAGAGATTTTTATGCTTTTAGGGATTTTTGTAGATTTTTTCGGAATTTTATTGTTTTTACGGTGTTTAGTAATTTTTGAGGGTTTGGTGGGTTTTAGGGTTTTTACAGTTTTTTGTAGTTTATGTTCTTTTTGAGTTTTTCGTGGTTATAATGGTTATTTATTTCTTAGACATTATTAGTTTTTTAAATGTTATTTATATTTTCTTGGGGATTTTTAGGATTCTTATGGTTTTAGGGTTTTTTAGGGTTTTTAGTGGATTTTAAGAATTTTAGGGTTTTGAAGATGTTTATCATTTTTATGTTTTTAGGGGTTTTAATAGTTTTATGTTTGAACAATTTTCTTAATTGTTTTGAGGGTTTTTATGTTTTTATGGGTTTTAAATGTATTTTTATGATTTTTATGGGTTTTTATTATTTGAGGGTTTTTAAGGGTTTTTATGCTTTATAGGTTTTTTGGTGTTTTGTGCAGTTATATGGGTTTTTTTCTGAGTTTTTATGTTTTTTTGTTTTTCATTGTGTCTTCCATTTTAAGTGGTTTTAAGGGGTTTTATATTTTTTAGTGGTTTTAGGGTTTTACGGCCTTTTGGGCTTTTAATGTTTTTATGGGTTTTTATGGTTTTAGGGGTTTTAGTATTTTTTATTGTCTTTTTAGGCTTAATTAGGGTTTTTAGGTTTTTAGGTTTTTATTTTTTTTGGTTTTTAAGTGTTTTTTGGATTTTAAGGATTTCCTAGGACTCTATAGGATTTTAGGGATTTTTATATTTTTTTGGCATTTTTTATTGATTTTTATGGTTTCTAGTGGTTTTAGCTATTTTTTAGGGGTTTAGGGTTTTTGATGGGTGTTTTGAAGGGTTTTTTATTTATTTTCAAAATTATATGGATTTTTAGATATTTTTTTCATTTTTTAGGGGTTTAAAGGGTTTTTAGGGGTTCTAGTTTCTTTCCAGGGTTTCTTAATGTCTTTAGAGTTTTATAGGCCTTTAGGGGTTTTTGTGTTTTTAGGTTTTCTCATTGTTTTTATGGTTTTTTATGATTTTATGGATTTTAAGGGTGTTTTAGGTATTTTAATGGGTTTTAATGGATTTAGAGTTAGGGTTAGTTTCGTAGGGGTTTTAGGATTTTTGAGGGGTGTTATCATTTTATAAGTTTTTAGCGGTTTTACATTTTGATATGTTTTAAATTTTATCTTAGTGTTTTTAAATTTATTTATGTTATTGTATTTTTTAAGGAATTTTTAGGGTTTTTATTATTTTTATGGGTTTTTATGGTTTTTGAGGGTTTTTTGGTTTTTTGGTGTTTAACTGTTTTTATGGTTTTTTTTTCAGTTTTAAGGGGTTTCTTTTTATAATTAGTTATTTTTTTCCAGTTTTTAGTTTTTTCATGTTTTTTGGCGCATAAATTGGATTCCATGTTTTTAGTGGGTTTTAGAGTTTTATGGGTTGGGGTGTTAAGGATTTTAAGGGTTTCATCGGTTTTAGGGTTTTTTTAGGTTTCATTGTTTTTCTTATGGGTTCTTAGGGTTTTTTAGTTTTTCAATATTTTTAGGATATTTTATGGGTTTTAATAGTTTTTATTGTTTTTAGTGATTTTTAGGGGTTTTCACATTTTTTAGGATATTTAGGGATTTTTATGGTTTTAAATATTTTTAGGATTTCTAGAGGTTTTATCTGACTTTTGTTGTTAAGGTTTTCTTGAGATATTTAAGGGTTTTGGGGTTGTTTTTTTAGGGATTTGAATGGTCTTTTATGATTTATATGGGGTTTTATGGGTTTTATTGGGTTTTAGAGTTTTTAAACCTTTTTAGGGGTGTAAATGGGTTTTATGGTTTGTGTTCATTTTAGGTTTTTAATGGTAATTTGTGGTTTTTATGTTTTTTATGAGTTTTTATGGTTTTTAGTGTTTTTAGTTCCTTTTTTGGGTTTCAAGTGTTTTTTTGTTCTTAGGTTTTTAAGGGGTATTAATTTTTGTTATGTTTTTATGGTTTTTGGGGTTTTTAAGGGTTTTATGGGTTTCTAAAATTTTTATATATATTTTTATGGATTTTTTATGTTTTTTAACATTTTTAGATATTTTAAAGATTTAAATGGTTTTTAGTGTTTTTAGGGTTTGAATGGTTTTTAGTGTTTTTAGGGTTTTATGTTTTTCTTAATTTTGATGGTTTTAGTTTTTTTATATTTTTAGGTGTTTTTAGGGATTTTTTAGGTTTTTTAATGGTTTTCTAGTTTTTAGAGATTTGAGGGTTCTTAGGGGTCTTTAGTGTTTTTAGAATATTTTATTTTTTATGGGTTTTATGTGATTTTATATTTTTTTTGTTTTACTAAGGGGTTATCTCTGTTTTTTGTGTTTTTTGTGACTTTTTTATTTTTATGGGATTTTTTTATTTTTATGGTATTTATAGGGATTTTAGTTGTGTTTTAGGGTTTTTTTTGGTTTTTTTGGTTTTTAATTATGTTTTTTTTGAGTTTGTATGGTTTTTAATTTTTTTTGATTTTTTAGCATTTTAGGGGTTTAATGGGTTTATTAAATGTTTATATTTTTGAGGTTTATATGGGTTTTTAGTGTTTTTAGTGGTTTCTTGGATTTTTTTATTTTTAGGGTTCTAGGGTATTTTAAAGGGGTTTTTTGGTTTTTAGTATTTTTTAGGTTTTTAGGGGGTTTAAGTGTTTTATTTTGTTTATTTTATAGGATTTTTCAGGTTTCTATGTTTTTTATTTTTTTTGGATTTCTAGGTATTTTTTGGATTTTAAAAGGATATTAGGATTTTTAGGTATTTTGTGGGTTTTTAGATATTTTAAGGGTTTTATGGTTTTTAGGATTTTTTCATTTTTTTGTTTTTTATGGATTTTATATTTTTATTTATTTTAAAGGTATTATTATAATTTATAAGGGTTTTTAATGATTTTATGTTTTTTATAGATTTTTATGATTTTGTTGTTTTTAGGGATTTTATGTAATTTTGGGGGTTTTAGGGGTTTAAGTGTTTTCATGATTTTTTGGGTTTTTAATTGTTTTATGAGTTTTTTAGGGTTTTTAAGGTTTTTCAATATTTTCATCATTTTTAGGGGTTTAAAATATTTTTAAAGTTTTTAGTGGTTTTTTGGTATTTATTGGTTTTTACGGGTTTTATGGTTTTTTTATTGTTTTTAGGGATTTTAGTGTTTTATATGTTTTTAGGGGGTTGACGGTTTTTTTTGGTTTTCTTATTTTTTTTCATGGTTTTTAAGGTCTTTTTTACATTTTTATGGATTTTTAGTTCTTATAAAAATTTTATGATTTTTTAGAGTTTTTTGATATTTGGAGGGTTTTAAGGGGTTTTCATGGTTTATATATTTTTATTGGTTTTTAGGGGTTTTTAATATTTTTATGTTTTATGGTTTTCTTAGTAGTTTTCAGTGTTTTCACGTGTTTTATGTTTTTAGGGATTTTTTTGGGATTTTTTAGTATTTTTATCATGTTTATGTGTTTTAGGGATTTTGAGGGGTTTATGGTTTTTTTGTTCTTTTTTAGTTTTTAGTGTTCTGTGATTTTTTAGAGAATCTAAATTTTTAGGGGTTTAAATGGGTTTTAAAGTTTTTAGGGATTTTTTTTTATTTATTTTGAGTGATTTTAAATTTTTTAGGGGTTTTATAGTTTTTAGGTGTTTTTATGGTTTTAGGGTCTTTTAGGGTTTTGAGGGTTTTTTCATTTTTAGGTTATTAGGGATTTTTAGTCTTTATTATTTTTTTAAAAATTTCTTAGAGTTTTCAAGTTTTTAGGGTTTTTTATGTTTTTAGTGATTTTTAGCAATTTTAGGATTATAAATTATTTCCTTGTTTTTACCGATTTTGAATTTTTTTTCGATCTTTTTAGGGGTTTTTTGAGTTTTAGGTTTTTGAGGATTTTATGGTTTTCTTTGGATTTCTCAGTCATTTTAGGGGTATTTTCATTTTTATGGGGTTTTTGGTATTATTTGGAATTTTATGGATTTTGACATTTTTGGGATTTTGAGGGGATTGTTCTTATTAGGGGTTTTATAGTTTTTTTTTCAATTTTTAGGGTTTATTGGAGTTTTATATCTTTTCTAATGTTTTAATAATTTTTTAACATTTTAGGGTTTTAATGATTTTTTATAGATTCTAGTGTAATTATAGGGTTTTTATTGGTTTAAGGGATTTATTTTTTTTAGCAGTTTTTAGGTCTTTTATAGTCTTTTAGTGTTTTAGTGTTTTAGAGGTTTCATTTTTTTATGGTTTTTAAGATTTTCTTATGGGGTTTTAATATTTGTTGGGGGGGGGGTTTATGTTTATAGGTGTTTTTTAACTCTTCTACTATTTTTATGGTTTTTAGGGTTTTTAGGGATCTTGAGAGTTTTTCATATTTTTTATGATTTCAAGGTTTTTTTATTGTTTTATGTTTTTTTGGATTTTCTGCTTTTAAAGGGTTTTCATGCTTATTAGAGTTTTTTATGTTTTGGGATTTAATGTCACGAACCAGATCTGGTCGCTATCAAACTGGCACCAAACCCGGCCCCTGACAATCCCTGAAGGGCGTTCCCGATCCCCACGGGCTGGAACAAGTGCCCAAGTATCATATCATGATAATTGGAAACGATTTACCCGATTTTATAAACATTAAACAACAAACAAACTCAATAGAACAAATCTGGATTTTTTAATTAAAATCGTATTTTACAAAATTTCAGAACTGAAATACATAAGTTAAAACTATGTTTAAAGAACATTACAGAGGTACAAAACCAAATAAGGATAGGCCAAGAACCTCCACAGGGAAAGAGGAACCGCCCGTAAGCCATCTCCATGACACTGCATCCCAATGGACAACTAAAAACCTGAACCAATGGCATAAAACCTGTACCCAAACCTGTGACATAAAATAAGAACGTCTACTTACACCCAAAGGTGTAATTAGGGTGTGAGAAAAACCCCAGTAGGATACCACCTCTAAGAGATTCCATGTGATAAACATTTCATGACAAAAATCATTTCAAGTTTTGTAAATAAGAAATGCTAGTTACAATTTTCTAAAAGATGCAATAATAAATGAAAACAGTTTCCATGTGGGATAATTTTAAAGCACCAAAAATTATAAAATAAATAACAAAGCTATTGAATTTTCCAGCCAACAATACCGTATACCGATGGTAAGTACAAAGGATCTAATGAGCACAAGTAATAGGAAATAACCCCTAGGCACTAGCTAGCTGTGGGTCTCAGGTACCTCGTATCTCGGTGAGAGTAACCACAAATAATATCTGTTCTCGTGAACAAGCCACTAGTAGGAATCATACCCATAACCTAGTGGTCCCCAATCATCATCATAATAGTTTAGTTAGAGTTGTAAGCGTCAATCTTGCTAAGTGAAACTGAGGCCAAACCCCACGGATTCACTAGCATACTAGTACACGTCCACCCACCTAGATACCCGGGTTTTCCCTTTGTGCTCAAACAAGTTCAACTATCCAAGAATTATAGTTTTTACATTCAAATATCACTTCCACATAACACATTAACCAAACAACCCCATGTACATCACACAAGTCAGAAATTCCACTTTTCATTCAAATGAATTTTGAAATCAAACTCACACCAAAATTCCCTACAACACTTTTCACATTCTTTAACACTTCCACAAATCCTTTAAATAATTTTATAAAACCATTACAATATATTCAACTCACATCACAACCCACACAAATGTCACATAATACCCTTCTCAACTCCACAATTCATTTTATCAATAAACTCACATGAAACATCCCACACCCATGTTTTGCACACAAAACACAATTTAGTCAAACATTTCGGCAATTTATAAAACATTCTAAAAATGTTTGACATCTCAAATCACCACTTTAACATTAAAAAAACCACATTAGGTGAACACACTCACCCAAACAGTACATATACACCCTTTCCAAACTTTGTTTAACCAAATAAAACATTGGAAATTTTTATAAAACAAACCCAAGAGGTATAACCATTGTTTGCACACTAAACCCATTTCAAACCCCCTATTCAAAACCAAAATCATACCAATAACAATCCAAAACAGAATTTTTATCCCTAATACAATTATTAATGCACCCCCAAGTGTTATAAAAATACATCAAATAATACCACAAAGATACACATGAAAAACACAGGTTCTCATAAATCACCTTCAAGAACTACAACACAGTTTTACACCTTAAACTCAATCAAAAATCTCTTTTCAAGGCCCACATGATAATAAGGAATTACCAAACCAGATTTTTCAGCCCCTTTCAAGAATAATAAATCACTTTCATATGTTATAAACTAAACCCAAACATTACCCCAAGAGTCACACATGAAAAGTACCCAATTTCAAGATAAAATACAACTAAAAATTAAATGTTTAACCAAATTAATCAAAACCAGTTTTCACACCACACAAAACAGATTATAAACATACTATATTAATTAACCAAGCTATATAACTCATCATAAAATGGTTACACATGGAATCACCTACCTTTTGAGTCGAAACCCTCAAAACTTGGTGTGAAAACTTAAGCGCACCACCTCCGCACCACAAGAAATATAAATCCAGACCTAGACCACCAAAAATTGACCCAAAAGATACCAAATCAGACCTTAGGATATAACCCTCACTTCTGGACATTTTAGAACATAATGAAAGAGAGAGGAAACCCCAAGGAGAATGAAAAATTGAAGAGAGAAACACTTACTCAAAACAATCATGAATAAAATGACCCAAAATGCACCAGAATCTGAATCTGAAAATATCCAACCATTCATGGGATGTTTGCACAAGGATTATGAGACCATTTAGGAATTTTAATGGGGAACAAATAGTGAGAATTTAAGGATTTATGAAAGAAACAAATTACCTTTATTAATCTTCCCGAAATTTGAGTTCTTTAGAAGTTTTGACCTAAACCGCGATACAAATGAGCTTAAAAGAGGGTGGGAGGATATGGGACGTGCGTCTGGGTTCAATGGGCGTGTTTGGGGCTTGGAATCACAAACAAATCCTTAATATTGGATAAGTTATTAAATAAACAAAATTTATTTTTGAAAATGGAATTGGGCTTTCGGGCAGGTCCAATCCCTTAAATAAAAACTCATATACAAATTGTTTATGGTTTTATAAATACTATGAACTATGATGGTGGTGTTTCTATATCAGTGGAGACCATTTAGAAACTTGAATGGGTGAAAAATATTAAAAAATGAATAAGTTATAAAAGAAACAAAATTTATTTTTAAATCTGGAATTGGGCTCACGGTTTGGCCCAATTCATGAAAACTCACTCATTCCACCATAAAAGCTTGACAAACCCCAAAAAAAAAGCATAAATGAAAATTAAATTAAATTTAACTTTAAAATAAGTCATGTATGTGACAATTATCCCCACCATGAAAACTTTCTGTCCCCGGAAAGTGACCACAAGGCAAGATACCAAAACCACGCCCAACCGATAAACCAAGATGTAATTTTTCGACAAGCTTTGCCCCCAAGGGCCAAAACACATGCAGTGATCAATTAAGGAATTATTAATCTCACAACCCAAACATACACCACATAACTGAAATGATCAATCACATTCATACATTATCCCAAATTGGGTCTTTCTGTGTCGGCCCATGCTGGTCAGTTACGATGGTTGGTTCTTATGGTGGGGAGACCCACAATTATTCTCATGTATGTTCCTTCGTAAACTGTGAATGGAATTCTACCCTTTGTACTAGGGAGTTCATTTAGGCCTCCCCCTGTTAGTGTCTTCATTTTATCTCGGAAAATAATATAGGCTGCGGGTTTGGTGCCGGTTTGATGGCGACCAGATCTGGTTCGTGACAAAATGGTATCGAAGGGCGTTCCCGATCCCCACGGGCTGGCACAAGTGCCCGGGTATCATATCATGATAATTGGGAATGATTTACCCGATTTTATATACATTAAACAACAAACAAACTCAATAGAACAAATCTGGATTTTTTTAACTAAAATCATCTTTTACAAAATTTCAGAACTGAAATACATAAGTTAAAACTATGTTTAAAGAACATTACAGAGGTACAAAACCAAATAAGGACAAACCAAGTACCTACACATGGAAAGAGGAACCACCCTCAAGCCATCTCCACGACACTGCATCCCAATGGATAGCTAAAAACCTGAACCAATGGCATAAAACTTGTACCCAAACCTGTGACATAAAATAAGAAAGTCTACTTACACCCAAAGGTTTATGTAGGGTGTGAGGAAAATCCCAGTAGGATACCACCTCTAAGAGATTCCATCTGATAAACATTTCATGACAAAAATCATTGCATGTTATGTAAATATAAAATGCTAGTTACAATTTTCTAAAGGATTCAATAATAAATGAAAATAGTTTTCATGTGGGATAATTTTAAAAGACGAAAATTTTTAAAATAAATAACAAAGATATTGAATTTTCCAGCCAACAATACCGTATACCGATGGTAAGTACAAAGGATCTAATGAGAACAAGTAATGGGAAATAACCCCTAGTAACTAGCTAGCTGTGGGTCCCAGGTACCTCGTATCTCGGTGAGAGTAACCAAAAATAATATCTGTTCTCGTGAACTAGACACTATTAGTGATCATACCCATAACCTAGTGGTCCCCAATCATCATCATCATAGTTTAGTTAGAGTTGTAAGCGTCAATATTGCTAAGTGAAACTGAGGCCAAACCCCATGGATTCAGTAGCATACTAGTACACGTCCACCCACCTAGATACCCGAGTTTTCCCTTTATGATCAAACAAGTTCAACAATCCAAGAAGTATAGTTTTCACATGCAAATATCACTTCCACATAACACATTAACCAAACAGCCCCATGTACATCACACAAGACAAAAATTCCACTTTTCATTCAAATGCATTTTGAAATCAAACTCACACCAAAATTGCCTACAACACTTTTCACATTCTTTAACACTTCCAAAATTCCTTTAAATGACATTATAAAACCATTACAAGATATTCAACTCACATAACTGCCGACACACATGTCACATAATACCCTTCTCAACTCCACAATTCTTTTTATCAATAAACTCACATGAAACATCCCACACCCGTGTTTCGCACACAAAACACAATTTAGTCAAACATTTCGGCAATTTATAAAACATTCTAAAAATGTTTGACATCTCAAATCACCACTTTACCATTAAAAAAACCACATTAGGTGAACACACTCACCCAAACAGTACATATACACCCTTTTCAAAACTTTGTTTAACCAAATAAAACATTGGAAATTTTTGTAAAACAACCCCAAGAGGTATAACCATTGTTTGCACACTAAACCAATTTCAAACCCCTCATTCAAAACCAAAATCATACCAATAAAAATCCAAAATATAATTTTTAGCCCTAAAACAATTATTAATGCACCCCCAAGTGTTATAAAAATACATCAAATAATAACACAAAGATACACATGAAAAAAACAGGTTTTCATAAATCACCTTCAAGAAGTACAACACAGTTTTACACCTTAAACTCAATCAAAAATCTATTTTCAAGGCCCACATGATAATAAGGAATTACCAAACCAGAATTTTCATCTCCTTTAAAGACTAATAAATCACTTTCATATGTTATAAATTAAACCCAAACATTACCCCAAGAGTCACACATGAAAAGTACCCAATTTCAAGATAAAATACAACTAAAAATTAAATGTTTAACCAAATTCATCAAAAACAGTTTTCACAACACAAAAAACAGATTATAAACATACTATATTAATTAACCAATCTATCTAACTCATCATAAAATGGTTACACATGGAATCACCTACCTTTTGAGTCGAAACCCTCAAAACTTGGTGTGAAACCTTAAGCGCACTACCTCCACACCACAAGAAATATAAATCCAGACCTAGACCACCAAAAATTGACCCAAAAGATACAAAATGATACCTTAGGATATAACCCTCACTTCTGGACATTTTAGAACATAATGAAAGAGAGAGGAAACCCAAAGGAGAATGAAAAATTGAAGAGAGAAACACTTACTCAAAACAATCATTAATAAAACGACCCAAAATGCACCAGAATCTGAATCTGAAAACATCCAACCATTCAAGGGATGTTCGAACAAGGATTATGAGACCATTTAGGAATTTTAATGGGGAAAAAGAGTGAGAATTTAAGTATTTATGAAGGAAACAAATTACCTTTATTAATCTTCCCGAAATGTGAGTTCTTCAGAAGTTTCGACCTAAACCGCGATACAAATGAGCTTAAAAGAGGGTGGGAGGATATGGGACATGCGTCTGGGTTCAATGGGCGTTTTTGGGGCTTGGAATCACCAAACAATCCTTAATATTGGATACGTTATTAAATAAAAAAAAATTATTTTTGAAAATGGAATTGGGCTTTCGGGCAGGTCCAATCCCTTAAATAAAAACACATATATAACTTTTTTATGGTTTTATAAATTCTCCAAACTACAATTTTGGTGTTTCTATATTAGCGGAGACCATTTAGGAACTTGAATGGGTGAAAAATATTAAAAATTGAAAAAGTTATAAAAGAAACAAAATTTATTTTTAAATCTGGAATTAGGCTCACGGTTTGGCCCAATTCATGAAAACTCACTCATTCCACCATAAAAGCTTGACAAACCACAAAAACAAAGCATAAATGAAAATTAAATGAATTTTAACTTTAAAATAAGTCATGTATGTAACAATTATCCCCACCAGGAAAACTTTTTGTCCCCGGAAAGTGACCACAAGGCAAGATACCAAAACCACGCCCAACCGATAAACCAAGATGTAATTATTTGACAAGCTTTGCCCCCAAGGGCCAAAACAACTCCAGTGATCAATTAAAGAATTATTAATCTCACAACCCAAACTTACACCACTTTACTGAATTGATCAATCACATTCATACATTATCCCAAATTGGGTCTTTCTTTGTCGGCCCATGCTGGTCAGTTAAGATGGTTGGTTCTTATGGTGGGGAGACCCAAAATTATTCTCAGGTACGTTCCTTCGTAAACTGTGAATGGAATTATATCCTTTGTACTAGGGAGTTCATTCAGGCCTCCCCCTGTTAGTGTCTTCATTTTATCTCGGAAGATAATATAGGCTGTGGGTTTGGTGCAGGTTAGATGGCGACCAGATCTGGTTCATGAAAAAATGGTATCGAAGGGTGTTCCCGATCCCCAAGGGCTGGCACAAGTGCCCGGGTATCATATCATGATAATTGGGAACGATTTACCCGATTTTATAATCATTAAACAACAAACAAACTCAATAGAACAAATCTGGATTTTTTTACTAAAATCGACTTTTACAAAATTTCAGAACTAAAATACATAAGTTAAAACTATGTTTAAAGAACATTATAGAGGTACAAAACCAAATAAGGACAGCCCAAGAACCTCCACATGGAAAGATGAACCGCCCTCAAGCCATCTCCACGACACTACATCCCAATGGACAGCTAAAAACCTGAACCAATGGCATAAAACCTGTACCCAAACCTGTGACATAAAATAAGAAAGTCTACTTACACCCAAAGGTGTAAGTAGGGTGTGAGAAAAATCCCAGTAGGATACCACCTCTAAAAGATTCCATGTGATAAAAATTTCATGACAAAAAGCATTGAAAGTTTTGTAAATAAGAAATGATAGTTACAATTTTCTAAAGAATGCAATAATAAATGAAAACAGTTTTCATGTGGGATAATTTTAAAGGACGAAAAATTTTAAAATAAATAACAAATCTATTGAATTTCCAGCCAACAATACTGTATACTGACAGTAAGTACAAAGGATCTAATGAGCACAAGTAATAGGAAATAACCCCTAGGCACTAGCTAGTTGTGGGTCCCAGGTACCTCGTATCTCGGTGAGAGTAACCAAAAATAATATCTATTCTCGTGAACGAGCCACTAGTAGTGATCATACCCATAACCTAGTGGTCCCCAATCATCATCATAATAGTTTAGTTAGAGTTGTAAGCGTCAATCTTGCTAAGTGAAACTGAGGCCAAACCCCACGGATTCACTAGCATACTAATACACGTCCACCAACCTAGATACCCGGGTTTTCCCTTTGTGCTCAAACAAGTTCAACAATACAAGAATTATATTTTTCACATGAAAATATCACTTCCACATAACACATTAACCAAACAGCCCCATGTACATCACACAAGTCAAAAATTACACTTTTCATTCAAATGCATTTTGAAATCGAACTCACACCAAAATTGCCTACAACACTTTTCACATTCTTTAACACTTCCAAAAATCCTTTAAATGATTTTATAAAACCATTACAAGATATTCAACTCACATAAAATCCCACACACATGTCACATAATACCCTTCTCAACTCCACAATTCATTTTATCAATAAACTCACACGAAACATCCCACACCCGTGTTTCGCACACACAGCACAATTTAGTCAAATATTTTGGCAATTTATAAAACATTCTAAAAATGTTTGACATCTAAAATCACCACTTTACCATTAAAAAACCACATTAGGTGAACACAGTCACCCAAACAGTACATATACACCCTTTCCAAACTTTGTTTAACCAAATAAAACATTGGAAATTTTTATAAAACAAACCCAAGTGGTATAACCATTGTTTCCACACTGAACCCATTTCAGACCCCTCATTCAAAACCAAAATCATACCAATAAAAATCCAAAACAGAATTTTTAGCCCTAAAACAATTATTAAATCACCCCCAAGTGTTATAAAAATACGTCAAATAATACCACAAAGATACACATGAAAAACACAGGTTTTCATAAATCACCTTCAAGAAGTAAAACACAGTTTTACACCTTAAACTCAATCAAAAATTTCTTTTCAAGGCCCACATGATAATAAGGAATTACCAAACCAGAATTTTCATCCCATTTCAAGACTAATAAATCACTTTCATATGTTATAAACAAAGCCCAAACATTACCCCAAGAGTCACACATGAAAAGTACCCAATTTCAAGCTAAAATACAACTAAAAATTAAATGATTAACCAAATTAATCAAAAATAGTTTTCACACCACACCAAACAGATTATAAACATACTATATTAATTAACCAAGCAATCTAAATCATCATAAAATGGTTACACATGGAATCACCTACCTTTTTAGTCAAAACCCTCAAAACTTGGTGCGAAAACTTAAGTGCACCACCGCCGCACCACAAGAAATATAAATCCAGACCTAGACCACCAAAAATAGACCCAAAAGATACAAAATCAGACCTTAGGATCGAACCCTCACTTATGGACATTTTAGAACATAATGAAAGAGAGAGGAAACCCTAAGGAGAATGAAAAATTGAAGAGAGAAACACTTACTCAAAACAATCATGAATAAAACGACCCAAAATGCACCAGAATCTGAATCTGAAAACATCCAACCATTCAATGGATGTTCGAACAAGGATTATGAGACCATGTAGGAATTTGAATGGGGAAAAAGAGTGAGAATTTAAGGATTTATGAAGGAAACAAATTACCTTTATTAATCTTCAAAAAATGTGAGTGCTTGAGAAGTTTTGACCTAAACCACGATACAAATGAGCTGAAAAGAGGGTGGGGGGATATGGGACGCACCTCTGGTTTTAAGGGGCGTGTTTGGGGCTTGGAATCATAGAAATATTCTTAATATTGGATAAGTTATTAATTAAACAAAATTTATTTTTGAAAATGGAATTGGGCTTTCAGGCAGGTCCAATCCCATAAATAAAAACTCATATACAACTTATTTATGGTTTTATAAATGATCCAAACTACAATGGTGGTGTTTCTATATCAGGGGAGACAATTTAAGAACATGAATGGGTGAAAAATATTAAAAATTGAAAAAGTTATAAAAAAACAAAATTTATTTTTAAATCTGGAATTGGGCTCACGGTTTGGCCCAATTCATGAAAACTCACTCATTCCACCATAAAAAATTGACAAACCCCAAAAACAAAGCATAAATGAAAATTAAATGAAATTTAACTTGAAAATAAGTCATGTATGTGACATTTAAAGGGGTTTTTTTTAATGATTTTAATGGTTTTTACGGTATTTAGTGATTTAAGAGTTATTTTGGTTTTTAATGTTTCAATGGTTTTTGTGCCTTTCTTGGGTTTTAGGGATTTTTGGGGGTTCTTTTGGGTTTGTAGAGGTTTTTAGAGATTTTTTTTTACCATTTTTAGTTTTTTAAAGGGGTTTTAGAGCTTTTAGTGGTCTTTAGGGATTTTATGGGGTTTTTTGGGTTTTTTGGTTTATATGGGGTTTATGGGTTTTATCGTGTTTTAAGGATTTTTTGGGATTTTAGGGACTTCAAGTGCTTCTATGTATTGTGGTTTTTTAGGGATTTTAGGTTTTTTTTTAATTTTTAGTGATTTTATTTGATTTTTTTGGATTTTAAGATATTTTGGGGGGTTTTCTGGTATTTAGAAATTTTTCGAGTTTTTATGGATTTTTAGGGTTTTGTATGATTTTTAGGTGTATTTATGTTTTATAGGTGTTTTTTTGGTTTTAGGGAATTTTTTAATTTTTAGGCTTCTATTATTTTTTATATTTTTACGTTTTTAGGGTTTTCTTAGGGGTTTCTAGGGTATGATGGTTTTTTACATTTATGGTATTTTTTAGGTTTTTAAGTATTTTTATTATTTTTAAGGGTTTTAGGTATTTTGAGGGTTTTTATTGGTTTTTTTTCCTTTTTATGGTTTTTAGCGTTTTTGGGTTTTTTTTGGGGGGGGGGGGTTGAAGTGTTTTTAGTTTTTTGTTGTTTTCTTATTATTTTGTTGTGCATTTAGGGTTTTTTATGTTATTAGTGAGTTTTAGGGGTTTAATTATATTTTTATGGTTTTTTGTGGTTTTTAGGGGTTTCTTGAGTTTTTTAGGTTTCTATGGGTTTTTTGAGTTTTTAACACTTTTTAGTGGTTTAATATTTTTTATAAATTTCCATATTTTTTTATGGTTATTATAGGTTTTTATGGTTTTTAATGATTTTAGGGGTCATATGGTTTTATGGGATTCGGTGTTTTTTACTCTTTCAAGCGTTTTTAGGTTTTAAGGGTTATAAGTGTTTTAAGGTCTTTATGTTTCTCTTAGGGGTTTTTAGGGTATTATTGGGTGTTTATGTTTTTACATATTTTTAGGATTTTTTATGTTTTCAATTGATTCCTAAGATTTTATGGATTTTGATGATATTAATTATTTATCAGGGTTTTCATGTTTTTTATCGGTTTTATGTGTTTTTAGGTTTTTATAGTTTTCTTATGGGTTTTCCGGAATTTTTTTTTTGTTTTTTGAATTTTTAGGGATATTTATAGTTTTTAGGGTTATTAGGTATTTCAAGGGTTTAATGGTTTTGGGGGTTTTATGGTGTTTTAGGGGTTTTAGTGTTTTTATTGAGTTTTTATTATTTTTAAGGTTTTATTGAATTTTAAACATTTTTAGGGGTTTAAATGGTTTTGAAAGTTTTAAGTTGTTGTTAGGGGTTTTATTTTTTTTTTGGGTTTTAAATGTTTTTTTAAGGTTTTTGGGATTTTGGTGTTTTAGATTCTTTTTAGGGTTTTTAGTCTTTTTAGAGTTTTTAATGGTATAATGATTTTTTATGTTTTTATGATTTTCTTCGTGAATTTTTGGGGGTTTTTACGTCTTTAGTTATTTTAATTCTTTTTTAGTTCTTTTATTGTTTTTACGGGTTCTATGGATTTTGAGGGCTTTTATTGTTTTTTATGGTTTTTAGGTTTTTTTAGAATTTTTTCTGATTTAAAGGGTTTAAAGTCTTATTAAGGGTTTTAAAGTCTTCTTAGGTGTTTTTAGGGGTTTTAGGTAATTTTATATTTTTGGGAATTTCTTTTCTTTTATAGGATTTTTTAGGGTATTAGGGTTTTTAGATATTTTCAGGTGTTTTGGGTTTTTAATGGTTTGTTTGGTTTTTTTTATTTTTTGTGTTTTTAAGGATTCTTATAGTTTTTAATATTATATGGGTGTAACTGTCTAGGTTTTTAAGGTTTTCAAAAGGGTTTTCCAGATTTTTTAGAGTTTTTTTACATTTTAGGGATTTTCGGGTTTTTTAGTATTATTATGGTTTTTAGAGTTTTTAGGGATTTCAAGGGTTTTTGTTGTTTTTTTTGTTTTTATAGTTTTTTTAGGGGTGTTTTCCTATTTTTTATGGCCTTTTAGGTTTTTTAGAGTTTTACCATTTTTAGGGGCTTAATGATTTTTAGAGTTTTAGGTGGGTTTTAGGGCTTTATGTTTTTAGGGGTTTTGATGGTCTATAAAGTATTATGATTTTTAAGGACTCTTTTGGGATTTTTAGGGGTTTAATGTTTTTAGTTTTATTAGGGGTTTTATGTATTTTATTTTTTAAGCTTTTTTATTGGTTTTCAGGTTTTTAGGCTATTTAAATTTTCAGGTAATTTTTGGAATTTTTAGGATTTTTAAGGTTTTAGGGATTTTGAATTATTTTAGGGGTTTTAGAGTTTTAAGGGATATAAAGTGCTTTTTATGTTTTATGGTTTTTAGGGTTTAGTGTTATTTTAATTTAAAAAAAATTACAATTTTTTTTGGAATTTTAACATTTTTAGGATTATTAAAGATTTTGATGGGTTTTAGGGTTTATATGTTTTTTGGGTTTTATGATTCTTTATTCATTTAGGATTTTAAGGTTTTTAACCTTTTTAGGAGTTTAAAAAGTTTTAATAGTTTTAGTATTTTTTCTTTTTTTTGGTGTTTTTAGGGGTTTGTATGGGTTCTAGGGGTTATTAGGGGTTTATTCACGTTTTAAGTCTTTTTAGGGTATTTATATTTTTTAGTGGTTTTAATTTTTTTTTGTTTTTTATGGTTTTCTTATGGCTTTTTAGGGTTTTAGGGTTTTTTATGTTTTTGGGTTTTTATGTATTTTTAAGTATTTTTACTGATTTTTATGGTGTTTGAATAATTTTTAGGGTTTTTAGGTTTTTTAGTGTTTTGGGGTTTGTATCTTATTTTTGAATTTGTAGGGTTTTAGTGTTTTTAGCATTCTTATATTTTTTAGGGATTTTAATTTCTTTTAGGCTGTTACTTTTTTCTTACATTTTTGAGGTGTATTTACGTTTTTATGGATTTTTGGGGATTTTTTATGATTTTATGGTTTTCTAGGGATTTAACAGATTATGAGGGATTTTATTTATTTTTAGACTTTTTTTTGTTATTTTTAGTTTTTCTAGGATTTTTACATTTTCAAGGATATTTAGGGATTTTTTTAGGGCTTTATTGTTTTAGGGTTTTTGTGGTTTCATTGGTTTTTGGTTTTTTTAGTTTTTAGGAATTTTATTGGTTTTTATAGTTTTTATCTTTTTAGGGGTTTAAATGATTTTTAGACTTTTTAGTGGGGTTTTTAATTTTTATGGTGTTTTAGGAGTTTTATGGTTTTGGGATTTTAGGGTCTTTTTATTATATTTACAATTTTTAAAATTTTTATTATATTTCAGTGTTTTGAATGTTTTTAGATTTTTAAGCTTTCTATAGAGGTTTTCTTGGATTTTAGTGGTTTTAAAACTTTTAATGGTTTTTATGTATTATTTAATATTTTTATGGGTTTTATGGGTTTTCAAATTTTTAGGTATTTATAAGGTTTTTAGGGTTTTAGGGGTTTAGGATTTTTACCGTTTTTAGGATTTTTAACAGTTGTATGTAGTTTATATTTTAATGTTTTTAGGGACTTTTAGGGATTTTTCTTGTTTTAACGTTTTTTGGGTTTTTTATTTCTCTTAAGGTATTTTTATGGGGTTTTAAGGATGTTTAGGTTTTTTAGATTTTTCTAGGGTTTTTTAGATTTTTTGGTTTTTTTACGTTTTTATACTTTTTTGGTTTTTAGTGGTTTTAGGGTTTTTTAGGGTTTTTAATGTTTCTGGTATTTGAATGGTTTTTATATTTTTTTAGTGGTGTTATATTTTATAGTGGTTTTTAGGTTTTTAATGTTTTATAGATGTTTTTATATTTTTAAGGGTATTTACAGTTTTAGGGTCCTTTGGGGGGGGTTCTTGGGTTTTCAATTTTTTTTGGTTGTTAAGAGTTTGATCTATTCTTAAATTTTCAATGTTTTCATAATGGTTTTTAGAGTTTTAGGGATATTTATATAATTTTATATTCTTAGTGATTTATGGGTTTTAATTGATTTTAGGGTTTTTAATGGATTTTTGGACATTTTAGAGTTTTAGGGTTTTCTAGTATTTATCATTTTTTGGTTTTTTGGGCGTTTAATTGTTTTTAATGTTTGATTTTGGGTTTTCAGGCTTTTATTTTTTTACATTTTAAGGTATTTTTAGGGTGTTTTATGTTTTTTATGGTTTTAGGGGTTTTAGGTATTTTTATGGTTTTATAGGTTTTTAGGTTCTTTATTGTTTTATGGGGTTTATGGTTTTTTGGGTTTTTTGTTTTTTTTTCTGGTTTAGGTTTTTTAGTGTTTTTAAAAAATTATTTGTTTAAATGGTTTCTAGATTTTTTTAACTGTTTTTTGAGGCATTCATGGGTTTTTTGTGTTTTATAGGGTTTTTTGGGGTTTTTTGGGGTTTTTTGGTTTTGAGGGGTTTGGGGTTTTAGGTTATTTTTAAGGGGTTTTTCGGGTTATTATCATTTTTTAGGTCTTTAGGGGTTATAGGTGTTTTTAAGGATTCAAGGTTTTCATAGGGTTATTCACAGTCATTAGGGTATTTTAATTTTTTTAGGTATTTTTAGGTTTTTACATATTTATGGTTTTTTAGCATATTTATGGATTACGAGTGTTGTTTAGGTAGTTTAGTGTTTTTAGGGATTTAGTATTTTTAGTAATTTTAGGGGTTTAACATGTTTTTATGTTTTTCATTTATTCATAAGGGTTCTTAGGGTTTTTATATTTTTTTAATTTTTTATTTGTTTCTGGGATTTTTTAGATTTTGTTCTTTTTGGAGTTTTGGGGATTTTGAGTGTTTTTGGGTTTTTTAGGGTTTTTTTTTGAGTTTTCCCAAATTTTTTTGGGTTTTTAAGGGATTTGTTGAATTTTTTAGGATTTTATGGTGTTTTAGTGTTGTTTTTATAATTTTTAGGGGTTTAATGGGTTTTGAAATTTTTTCGTGGTTTTAGGGTTTCTATGTGGTTTTAGGTTTTTTAAGGTGTTTAGGGGTTTTTATTGATTTTAGGATTTTTTATGGGGTTTATTTTATTTTATAGGATTTATATATTCTTAGGGTTTTATAGTTTTCTTACGGTTTTTCTTGTTTTTTTGAGTTTTTTTGTTATTTTGTATTTTTTGGGGAATTTTTATGTTTTTATGGTTTTTTGTAATTTTTTAAGAATTTTGTGGTTATTTAAGGTTTTTATAGATTTTTTGGTTTTTGAGGTTTTTTGGATTTACTTACACTTTTAATGTTTTTTAGATTTATTTAACATCCTTATGATTTTAAAGCGATTTTAGAGTATTTAGTGGGATTCAAGGTTTTAAAGGGGTTATATGGTTATGAAGGGTTTTATTGTTTTTAGGGGTTTCTATGAGCTTTTTTCATTTTTATCATTTTATATACATCGAAAGGGTTTTAGGTTTTTAGTGGTTTCTTAGCTTTTTCATGGTTTTAGGGGTTTTTCACATTTATAGGAATTCACTAGGGTGTTTATGAATTTTATTGGTTTTATCAGTTTTTACGATTTTTAGGGGTTTTAGGGTTTTCAGAATTATTTTGATTTTTAGGGGGTGTTAGTGTTTTTAGATTTTTATTGTTTTCTTTTGGGTTTTCAGGGTTTTAATAGTATTTTACATTTTAAGGATTTTTAGGGATTTTTATTATCATTATTTTTTTTGGGGATTTATGGATTTTTAGGGTTATTAAGGGTTTTTAGAATTTTTAGGGGTTTTAAGTCTGTTAGTGTTATTTTATGTTATTAGACATTTATAGGATTTTTTATAGTTTTTAGTGTTTTTTTAGGGTTCTATGTGTTTTTAAGGGCTTTAAGTTGTTTCAGATTTTTATAAATTTTAGGGGGTTTTGTTGTCTTTTTTGGGGTTTTAGGGTTTTTTATGGTTTTCAGCATTTTAGGGGTTTTAAGTGTTTTTTATCTTTTAAAGGTTTTGATAGGGGTTTTAAATGCTTTCAGAAAATTTTACATTTTTATAATTTTTTGTTATTTTGTTATTTTTATTTGGATTAAAAGATTTTTAGGTTTCTTAAGGGGATTTAGTTTGTTTTGGGTTTTTATGGTTTTATATGATTTTAGGGGGTGGGGGGGTTCGTGATTTAGGTTTTTAAAGTTTTTTATAAATTTTTAATTATTTTTTGATTTTTAAAGGTTTTTTAGAGTTTTTAGTGGATTTTTAGGGTTTTATGGGTTTAAGGGTTTTTAGATATTTTGAGTGATTATTTGGTTTTAAGGGATTCAAGGATTTTTTAGGGTGTTTAGCATATTTATATTTTTATTGGTATTAATTTTTTTTAAAATTTTATGGTTTTCGTATGGGTTTCTATGTTTTTAGGTATTTTTATATCTCAGGGATTTTTGGGGTTTTTTTGGATTTTGATGTTTTTTAGTTTTTTTAGGGTTTTTATGTTTTTCTTATTTTTATTGGGGGGGGGGGTTTAGGTGTTTTTTTATGTTTATGGTTTTTATTACATTTTGTTATTTTAAATGTTTTTAAGGGTTTAACTATTTTTTATATTTTTAGTAGTTTTTAGGGTTTTAAATGATTTTGGGGGTTTTATGGGTTTTAAGGATTTTAGGGGTTTTAGGGTCTTTTTAGGATTTTACAGTTTCTAGCCCTTTTTAAATTTTTTTGGTTTCTTAAGTATTTTTATTTTTTAATGTTTTATTATGGGTTTTTATGTTTTTATAGTTTTTTATGTTTTCGTGGATTTTTAGGGATTTTAAGGTTTTTATGCTTCTTTAGGGTTTTAGGGATTTTAGTATTATTAGGGTTTTGTTGTGGTTTTAGGGATTTTATGGTTTTTTAGTTTTTGTGTGTTTTAAATTTTTTTTAAGTTTCTATTCTTTTAATAGTTTTTAAAAATGTTATGTGTTGAAAGGTTTTTAGACTTATTATTGGGTTTAGGGTTTTTTATTGTGTTTTCGTTTTTTAATGTTTTTAGGGGTTTTTATGATTTTTAGTTGTTTTTTGGGTTTTTAGATTCTTGTAAGGGTATTTTTAGGGTTGGTAGAATTATATATATATATATATATATAAATTTAGGGGGTTTAACTATATTTTGGTTTTTAATGTTTTCTTAGGGATTTCATGGATTTTAGGGTTCTTTATATTTTAGGGGTTTTTATGAATTATTTGTAATTTTAAGGATTTTTATGGTTTTTATGGATTTTGAGGGATTTTAGGGGGTGTCAGGGTTTTTATGGATTTTAAGGTTTTTTCATATTTTATATTTTTGGTGGAATTAAGTTTTCTATGTTTTCAATGTTTTCATTGTGATTTTCAGTGTTTTTAAGGTTTTTCCAAATGTTTAGGTATTTTTAGGATTTGTTTTAATATTTTTACAGTTTTTTAGGTTTATAGTGATTTTCAATGTTTTTTCTAGTTTTTATGGGTTTAAGGGGTTTTATGGGGTTTAGGGAATTAATATTTTTTTTTTGAGTTGTTAGGTTTTATGGGTTATTAAAGGTTTTTAATGTTTTTTGAGTTTCGATGTTATTTAGAGTGTTTAGCTGTTTTTAGTGGTTTTATGAATTTTTAATGATTTCTACAATTTTTTTGTGTTTTTAGGTTTTAAAGGATTTTTTTATGGTTTTTATGGTTTTTATGGTTTTTAGGTTTCTTAGGGGTTTTATGTGTTTTTTGGTTTTTATGTTTTTCTTAGGTGTTTTATGGTTTTAAGGTTTTTTAAAGTTTTCAAGATTATTAGGGATATTTATGATTTTATTTTTTTTATGGTTTTTTGATATTTTTATGGTTTTATGGTTTTTTAGAGTTTTAATCTTTTTAGGTGTTTAAAGGGTTTTCAGAGTTTTTAGTTGGTTTTGTGGGTTTCTAGGGATTTTAGGTGTTTTTAATGTTTAGATGATACTATAGGTTTTATGTGTTTTTAGGATTTTTAGGGTATTTTAGGGTTTTTTGTGTTTTTAGTTTTTTTAGTTTTATGTGTTTTTAGGTTTTTATGTTTTTCTAAGGGTTTTTAGTCATTTTATGATTTTTTACATTTTAGATATTTTTACGCATTTGTTTTGGTTTTTTTTGTTTTTAGGGATTTTTTTTGGATTTAGGGTTTGTTGGGGTTTCTTAATGTTTTTTGCATTTTTAACTTTTTAGTGGTTTTATCTTTTTTCATTTTCTATGGTCTATTATAGTTTTTTTCAAGGATTTTAGGGTTTTTACATTTCTAGAGATGTTTGGGTCGTAATATTAATTTTTATGGATTTTAGGGTTTTAAGGGATTTTGAGGATTTTATGGTAATTTATGTTTTATATGGGTTTTATTGGTTTTCTGGGTTTTTTTTATTTTTTATTGTATTTAGTGTTTTTAATTTTTTATGGGGTTTTAGTGGTTTTATGTTTTTGGGAGTTTTTTTCTGAATTTTAGCGGTTTAACCATTTTTATTGAATTTTAGGGGTTTTTTATTTTTACATTCCTTTGGGGTTTTATGTGTTTTTAGGGTTTTATGGTTTTCTTATGGGTTTCTAGGGATTCTTTCATTTTATATTTTAGTGATTTTAAATTCTTTTTAGTATTTTTTTGGTTTTTAGGGTTTTAGGGAATCTTAGTGTTATATGGGTTTTTAGGGGTTTCTAATGTGTTTAGGTTTTGTAGGGGTTTGAAGTGTTTTTAGTTTTTTATGTTTCTCTTAGGGGTTTTCGGGGTTTTTAAGGGTTATTCTGTTTTTAGGGGTGTTAGGGGTGTTTTTGGTTTTTTTTATTAATTTAACGAGTTTTATTGATTTTTGAGGGTTTTTAGCAATTTTTGGGGTTTTTCATGGTTTTTTGGATTTTTAGTTCTTTTTTATGGATTTAATGTATTTTGTGATTTTATGGAGTTTAAGGTTTTCTTGTGCCATTTAACATTTTTATGGGTTTAAAAGGTTTTTATTGTTTTTTATTTGTTTAGATATTTTATTGGATTTTAGGGTTTCTATGGTTTTTATGGTTTTTACGGCTTTTTAGGGTTTGTATGATTTTTAGCATTTCTAGGTTCTTTAGAGGTTTTAAGGAATTTTTTTGTTTTGATTGTTTTCAGAGGTTTTTTTTGTTTTTTAGGGTTTTTTATGTTTCTTGGGATTTTTATTGATCAATTTTTATTTTTTATAGTTTTTAGATTCTTTAGTAATTTTGATATATTTTTAGGTGTTTATGGTTTTTTCTGATTTCTATCAATTTTTAAGGATTTTTAGTGTTTTTTGTGTTTTAAGATTTTTAATCTTTTCTTATGTTTTTTTGGTAATTATGATTTCTTTATGTTTTCAAAGATTTTAGGGATTTTTTTAAGAATTTTTATAGGGGTTTTGGTGTTTTTTTGGTTTCTTGGGGTTTTAGAGTTTTTTGTATTTATGGTTTTAGAGATTTTTTAGAGTTTTTTAAATTTTTTATGGGATTAACTGGGTTTTAGAGTTTTAGAGGGTTTTAAGGGTATATATGGGTTTTTATTGTTTTGAGGTTTTTAGTTATTTTCATTAATTTTAGGGTTTTTAGCATTTTTAAAAGTTTTTAGGGTTTTTTGTGTTTTTAGCCTTTTCACGTTTTTAGGGTTTATAAGTGATTTTCGGTTTTTATGGTTTTAATAAGGGTTTTCACAGTTTTTTGGGCTTCTTACACTTTTAGGGATGGTGGGTATTTTTTAGGATTTTATGGGTTTTGTGTTTTTAGTGATTTCTATGGGTTTTAGGTATATTTATGGATTTTATAGATTTTTATCTTTTTATGTTTTTTGAGGTTTTATGATTTTTAACGGTTTTATTAGGGTTTTATGGTTTTTACGGTTCTTTTATGTTTTTTATTTTATGTAATTTTTAATATATTTTTTTAGATTGTAATGTTTTTAGTGATTTTGAGGGGTTTAGGTTTATTCAGATTTTTTGGGTTTTTGGGTTTTCTTGGGTTGTTAGGTTTTTTTTTCAGTTTTAGGATTTTTAAGGATTTTAGGAGTTTAAAAATATAAGGATTATAATGGTTTAAAGAGTTTTACTGGGTTTTCAGGGTTTTTATTACTATTTTAGGTCTTTTAGGGGTATTACGGTTTTCAGGGTTTTAGGGGATTTTAAGGTTTTTTAGAGTTTTTAACATTTTTTGGGTTTTTAGAGAATTTAAGTGTTTTTTTTTGTTAAGGTTTTCTTAGGGAATTTATGGTATTTTTGTTTTTTATGTTTTTAGGTACATTTAGGGGTTTTAGGATGTTGTGGTTTTTAGGTATTTTAAGGGGTTTTCTAGGTTTTCTGGGTTTTTTGGGTTTTAGGGTTTTTTTAGTTTTTTTAGATTTTCAATGTATTTTGAGTTTCTTGGAGATTTTAAATACTTTTAATGTTTTTGGAATGTTTGGGCGGTATGTGTTCTTTTAGTTTTTTATTGGGTTTTTAGGGTTTTTATTGTTTTTTGTTGTTTTTATAGGTTTCATGGGTTTTTAGGGTTTTTATGGGCTTTTAGATTATAGTATTTTTAAAGATTTTTTGGGGTTTAATGTTTATTTGGATTGTTAAGGGTTTCATTGATTTTTTAGGTTTTTTAGTATTTATTATGTTTTTAGGGTTTTTATGGAATTTTAGGATTTCTCCAGATTTTTATTGCTCCAAGGGATTGTGAGGGTTTGTAGGGTTTGTAGTGTTTCAAGGGTTTTTAGCATTTTTTTAGAATTTAAGGGGTTTTATGTTTTTTTTGTTTTTATAGTTTCCTTATAGTTTTTCTGGGTTTTTATGGTATTTTATGTTATTAATTTTTTTTAGGGATTTTATGATTTTATTGTTTTTACGATTTTTTGGGATTTTAAGCATTTTTTAGTGTTTTTAGGATTTTTAGGGTGTTTAGATTTTTTAGTATTTTTTGGTGTATTAAATGTTTAATAATTTAAATGGTTTCTTGGGGTTTTTGATATTTTTTATGGTATTTTACATTTTTAGTGTTTTATTAAGGATTTTTAATTATATTTATTGTCTTTTTAGGGTTTTTAGGGATTTTGAGGGTTTTAGGAATTTTTAAGGGTTTGGGATTTTTTTTGTATTTTTAGTGATTTTTTGGTTTTTTGGGTTTTAAATGTGTTTAGGTTTTAATGATTTTCTTTGGTTTTTTCAGGTTTTTTTAGGTTTTTAAATTTTATGGATTTTTTTAATTTTTTTTGTATTTTTAGGGCTTCTACGGATTTTGAGGCTTTTTTGGGGTCCTTAGAGTTTTTTATTGTTTATTTAGGTTTTCAGAGATTTTTTTTGTTTTTAGGGTTATTAAATCTTTGATATTTTTAAATTTTTTTAGGTTTTTTATGGGGTTTTAGAGTTTTTAGAGGGTTTTTAGTGTTTTTATGTGTTCTAGGGTTTTTTATGGTTTTCAAATTTTTTATTAATTTTAGGAATTTTTTAGGGTTTTTATGTTTTTTAGGTTTTTAGTTTTTTTTTGGTTTTTAAGGATTGAAGTGTATTTAGGTTTTGAATAATTTATTAGTGGTTTTCAGGATATTTTTAGTTTTTTATGTTTTTAGGGATATTTAACGATTTTTTAGTATTTTTATGGTTTTTAGCATCTTGATGGATTTGGGGGGTTTGTAGGGATTTTAGGTGTTATGGGTTTTTATGGTTTTTTTGTGTTTAAGGGGTTTATTGAGTTTTTTAGGGGTTTTAAGGTTTTTAGAGTTTTTAACATTTTGGGGTTTTTAATAGGTTTTTAGATTTTTTAATGATTTTTATGGGTTTTTTGGTAGTTTTGGATTTTGAAGGGTTTTTATGGTTTTTATTTTTTTGTGGGTATTTTTTATATTTACAGTTTTTAGTGATTTTATAATTTTTAGGATTTTTAGGGGCTTATGCATTTTTTGGTTTTTATGATTTTCATAGGTTCTATCATGGTTTTTATGGGTTTTTATATTTTAGATATTTCTATGTCTGTCTAGGAATTTTATTTTTTTTAGGGTTATTAGTTATTATGAGGGTTTTAAGGGTTTTTAGTATTTTATGGAGTATAGGGTTTTTATCTCTTTTTAAGGTTTTTAGGGGTTTTATATTTTTAGGGTTTTATGGTTTGCTTTGGGTTGTCATGGTTTTTTAGTTTTTTTTACTTCTTTAGATATTTTTAGCACATTTTTAGGATTTTATGTTTTTTTGGGATTTTAATGATTTTGATGGATTTAGGGTTATTTAGAATTTTTAGGGGGGGTTTTGGTTTTTCAGATTCTTTGGGTATTTAGAATTTTTAGGATTTTTATAAAGTTCTAGAGTTTTTTTACATTTTTATGAGTTTATAAGGGTATTTGTGGGTATTATGGGATTTTTGGGTTAGAGATATTTCTATTGATTTTTTCGTTTGTAGTTGTTTTGTGGTTTTTCGATACTTTTTAATGTTTTTAGTGTTTTTATGATTTTTATTTATTTAGGGTGTTTAGTGTTATTAATTTTTAAGGTTTTCTTTGGGATTTATATGGTTTTTAGTATTTTTCATGTATTAAGGGATTTTATATATTTCTAAGGATTTTTATTGCTTTTTAGGGTTGTTATTTTTTTTCCTTTTTAGTGTATTTAGGGATTTAGTGTTTCTTATGTGTTTAGGGGTTTTAAGTGTTTTTTTGTTTTTTTTTCTTTTTGTTTTAGGGTTTTAGGGTTTTATGGTATATTAATATTTTATGGATTTTTAGGATTTTTATGGTTTTTAGGGTTTTTAGTGAATTTGAGTAGTTTTTAGGGGGGTTATTTTTATGGTTTTTTGGTTTTTATAGTTTATTTATTTTTGTAGAGTTTTAAAGTTATTTATATTTTTTATTGTTTTTTATGGTTTTTATCTGTTCTTAGGATTTTTTAAGTTTTTTATTGGTTTTTAAATGGGCTTTAAGGATTTTATAGTTTTTTAAGTTTTTTTAAGGACTTTATGATTTTTGGTATTTTAAGTTTCTCTTAGGTGTTTTCATGATTTTGAATTATTTTTATATTTTTAGGTATTTCTAGGGAATTTAAATACTTTTATTGTTTTTAGTGTTTCTAGAGATTTGTGGATTTTTATGGTTTTTAATGTTTTGGTGGGGTTTTAGAGTCATTAGCGTGTTTAGTGTTTTACGATTTTATTAGGATTTTCATGTTTTTATGGGTTTTTAGGTTTTCAAGAACATTTATTAATTTTTAGTACTTTTATGGTTTTTTGGGTTTTTTGTGATTTCGAGGGATTTTATGGGGTTTCTTGGGGTTTTTTAGTTCTTTTTTTTGATTTTATGGTTTGTTAGTGTTTTTTTAACATTTTTATTATTTTAAAGGGGTTTTTAATTTTTTTAGTTTATTAGGGTTTTTATAGATTTTATATTGTTTATGGTTTTTCGGGGTTTTGGGGCTTTTAGGGTTTTAGTGTGTTTAAGATTTTTAGTGTTCTTTATGTTTTCAAGGTTCTGAATTTTTTTAGTTTTTAAGGTTATCTTAGTTGTTTTCAGGGTTTTTAAGGTTTTTATGTTTTATGTATTTTTTATAAAAAATTATGATTTTTATAGTTTTTAAGAGTTTTGAAAATTTGAGAGTTTTTAGGGTTTTATTTTTGTATGGGTTTTAGGGGATTTATTGTGTTTTTTTAAGTTTAGATGTCTTTTAGAGTTATGAATTTTTTTGGGGTTTAATGGATTTTCTGTTTTTAGTGGTTTTTAGTGTATTTAGGGGTTTTAGGGGTTTTAGGGTTATCGAGGTTTTATGGTTTTTATGGGGGTTTGGGTATTTATATTAACATATAGTTTTAGTTACTTTTTATGTTTTTAGAGGCTTTATATGCTTTTTGGCTTTTAAGGTAAACTTAGGTTTTTTTGGGTTTTTAGTTTTTTTATGTTTTGAGGAATTTTTAGGGATTTTTATGGCTTTTTTTAGGGATGTTTAGGGTTTTATGGTTTTGGTGTCTTTTAGGGGTTTTAGTTTTTTTAGGGTTTTAGGTGTTTCAATCGCTATTTGGTTTTTATGGATTTTTAGTGTTTTGGGTGGTTTTATGTTTTCAGGGAATTTTTATGATTTTTATGGTTTTTGGAGTTTTAATATATTATAATGTTTTTCGGAAGTCAAGGGGTTTTATGGTTTTTTTTCTTTTATGGGTTTTTATGATTTTAGAGGTTTTTTGAGTTTTAAGGGTTCTGATGGTTTTTAGAGGTTTTTATCATTTTTTGGGTTTAAGGGGTTTTAAAAGCTTTTAATGGGTTTTAGGGTTGTAAGTGTTATTTGGGTTTCTATGGTTTTTAGGAGTTCTTATGGGTTTTATGGTGTTTAGGGACTTGTAGAGTTATTAGGGTTTTTAGGGGTTTTTTTTGTTTTTTTCTCTTTTTAGTGTTTTTATGATTTATGTGTTTCTTATTGTTTTTCAGGGTTTTAATGTTTTTCACATTTTTTTGTGATATTGAGGGATAAAATAGGATATTTATGGTTTTAAGGTTTTTAGGAATTTTTTGGTTTTCTAAGGTGTTTTGGATTTTTATGGTTCTTAGAGTTTATTAGATTTTTATGTGTCTTAGGTGTTTTTCTGTTTTTAATGATTTATTATAGGATTTAAGGTTTCTTATATTTTTTACATGTTTATGGATTTTACGGATTTTTTTATAATATTGTTTTTAGGTTTTTTAGAGATTTTGCGGTGATTTAGGGTTTTTATGTGTATAAGGGGGTTTGAGAGTTTTATTGAGTTTTTAGGGTTCTTAGGGTTTTTTTTGGTTTTTATAGTCTATAGGGGTTTTAAATGTTTTAAGGGGTTTTAGGGATTTGAGTCTCTTTAGGTTTTTCTACCGTTTTTAGCATTTTTTAGTTTTTTTGGGATTTTAATTTTTTTTAGTTTCTTATGTTTTTATTTTGGGTATTTATGGTATCTAGGGTTTTTTACATTTTTAGGTATTTTTTATGAATTTTATGGTTTATTGGGTTTTTATAGATTTTGAAAATTTTTAGTGTTTTATATGGTTTTTATAGTATTTTAGGGTTTTTAATGTTCTAATATTTTTAGGGGTTTTAAGTGTTTTTACGATTTATGACTTTCATAAGGATTTTAAGGGGTTTTATGGTTTTTTTGTGTTTTTAGGGAATTTATGGATTCTTTACATTTTTTACAGCCTCTTAAGGTTTTTTGGATTTTTATTGTTTTAGGGTTTTTTAGGGATTTAGGGTTTTTATTATTTTTTGGGTTACAGGGTCTCTTTGAGTATTTTTTTTTTTGGGAATTTAAGGTTTTTAGAATTTTTAACGTGCTTCAGGGTTTAAAAGTTATTTTTATTTTTAGGTTCATTTTTAGGTGTTTTTTGGATTTTATTGTTTTTAAGGTTTTTTAAAAAATTTAGGGGTTTTATGGTTTTAGGGTATTTTATTTTTTCTAGTGTTTTATCATTTTTTTGGTTTTTTAGATGTTTTAACTACTTTTCAAAATTTAATGTTTTCATAGGGGTTTTTAGTGTTTTTAGGTTTTTTTAGGATTTTAAGGAATTTTAGTCCTTCTCTAGGGTTTTATTGGTTTTTTCAGCATTTTTTGGATTTTAATGTTTTTGTACGGTTTTTAGGGATTATATAATTTTTAGGATTTTAGGGGTTTTAAGTGTTTTATTTTTTGGTTTTATTAGTGTATTTGAGGGGGTTTTTTCGGTTTTTTATGTTTTTATAAATTTTTTGGGATGTTTTAGGGTTTTTTAATATTTTTAGGTATTTTGAGGGGTTTTATGGTTATTTAGGGTTTTTAGGGATTTTATGGATTTTTTAGTTTTTGTGGGTTTTTATATGTTTTTTATGTTTTTAAAGGTTTTTTATATTTTTTTGACATTTTTACAGGGTTAAAGGGGTTTTAGAGTTTTTAGTACTTTTTTTAGAGTTGTTATGGGGTTCTAGTGTTTTTAAGGATTTTAGGGGTTTCATGGTTTTTAGGAGTTTTTAGTGTTTTTAGGGATTTGATATTTTTTTAGGGATTTTTAATTTTAAATGTATTTTTAGGGATTTTTATGATTTTATGGTTTTTAGGTTCTTTAAAGATTTTGAGGAGTTTTAGGGTTTTGGGGGGTTTTAGAATTTTTCATGGCTTCCATTGATTTTTGGGTTTTTAGTTATTATTAGAATTTTCAGATTTGAATGTTTTTATTATTGTTTTTAAGGGGTTTTAATGGTTTTTTTTAATTGTTTGGGTTTTTGGGTTTTTATGTTTTTTCGATATTTTATGTATTTTGATTATTTTTAGGGGTTTTAGGGATTTTTGTGTTTTTATTGGTTTTGATATTTCTACGATTTTTATGATTTTTAATAGTTGTTAACCAATTTAAGTGTTTAATGTTTGTTTATATTTTTAGTGTTTTTTAGGATTTTATGGGTTTTTAGGGGTTTTTCATTTTTAGGTTTTTCTAGGGTAATTTCTGGGTTCTTTATTGTTTTTATCAATTTGTAGGGTTTTCAATGTTCTAAGTGTTTTTAGGTTTTTAGGTTTTCTTTGGGTTTTTAGGGTTTTAAATAATTTTTTTAGTTTTAGGGATGTTTAGGCCTTTTTAGGATTTATATTTTTTACGGTATTCAGGATTATGACGGTTTTAGAGATTTTTTGGGGTTTTTAGATTTTTAGGGTTTTTAAGGTATTTTTCATTTTAGGTGTTTTTGGGGTTTTAATTTTGTTATGGTATCTATGGTTTTCTTAGGGTTTTCAATGTTTTCAGAGTTTTTAATTTTTTTGGGATTTTTAGCAATTTTTTATGATTTTGGTTCTTTTTAGAGTTTTTAGGGATTTTGAGGGGTTTTATATTTTGTTAGGGTCTTTAGTTTTATTTAGTTATTTTGAGTTTTTAGGGGTGTTTGAATTATTTTGTCTTTTTAATGTTTTATAACATTTTATGGGGTTTAAAGGGTTTTTAATGTTTTTTGTGGGGTTTAGGGTTTTATTGGTTTAATTTTTTTTTTGTTTTTTACAGGTTTTTTGTTTTTAAGGTTTTTTTTATGGTTTTTAGGTGTCTTATGGTTTTTAGTGTCTTTTAGGGGTTTTTAGTGTTTTAAACGTTTTTAGGTATTTATGAAGATTAATTATTTTTAGATTTTTAAGGATTATATTGGGTATTTCAGTTTTTTTGCGGTTTTCATGTTTTAAGAATTTTTAGAGATTTTTAGGGTTTTTATGGTTTTATATGTTTGAAGGGATTGTAAATTTTTTAAGGTTTTTCGGTGGTTTAATGAGTTTTATGTTTTTAGTGTTTTTAATTTTTTTACTGTTTTTAGTATTTTTAATTTTTATGGATTTATTATTTATTGTATTGTCTGTTATGGTTTTTTATATTTTTATGGATTTTTATGGATCTTTAGGATTTTTATATTGTTTTAGGGTTTTTAGAAATTTTGAGGGGTGTAGGGGTTTTTAGGGGTTCTATTGATTTTTTTTGGGTTTTAGGGTTTTTTTGAGTTTCTTGTTTTTTTATTTTTTTTAGTTTTTTTAGGGGTTAATAGGATTTTTTGAGTGTTTTTCAGTTTTTTGGTTTTTATTGGTTTTTAGAGTTTTTTATGGTTTTCAGTGGTTTCATGGTTTTTATGTTTTTTGGGTCTTTTAATGTTTTTTTGGGTTTAGTGTTTTTTAATTTTTATGGGTTTTAATTATTTTTTCGGGTTTTAAGGTTTTCATTTGTTGTTCCTTGGTTTATAATAATTTTTAAATTTTTATGTATTTTAATGATTTTTATGTGTTTTTCTTGTTTTTTTGGGGTTTTAAATTTTTTTATTGTTTTTAGTTTTTTTAGATTTTTGAGGGTTTTATTTTTTATCATTTTTAGGGATTATTTATAGTTTTTAGTATCTTCTATGTTTTTAGTTTTTTATGTATTTTTAGGTTTTTTATGGGATTTTTAGGATTTTTACGTTTTTAGGGACTTTTAGGGATTTTTATTTTTTTTATGGTCTTTGGATTTTTAATGATTTTGAGGGTTAAAGGGTTTTATAGGGGTTTCATGGTTTTAAGGGTATTTATGATTTTTAGGTTTTTTTGGTTTTTAATAATATTAAGTTTTTATGTTTTTCATAAGTGTTTTCTTTGTTTTTAGATTTTTTCATGTTTTATGTGTTTTTTGGGATTTTTTAGGATTTTATGTGTTTTAGGGTTTTGAGGGATTATGAGGGTTTTGAAGGGTTTTTACTATTTTTAGGGTTCTTTCTTGAGTATTTATATTTTTAGTGTTATTTTTGAGTTTCTTATGGGTTTAAGGTTCTTTTGAGTTTTTCAACAATATTATGGGTTTAATGGTTAATTTAGTGTTTTAGATATTTATACAATTTTTAAGTGTTTTAATGGTTTTTATGGTTTTTAGGGGTTTTATGATCTTTAGGGGTTTCAGGGTTTGTAGGGGTTTTGGGGGATTTAGAATATTTAGGTTTTCTAAAGGTTTTAAATGTTTTTAGGTTTTTATGTTTTTCTTAAGAATTTTTAGGGTTTTTATGGTTATTTTTGTTTTTATGGATTTTAAGATTTTTATTATGGTTATGTTTTTTTTTGGGTTGTGATGGTTTTAGTGTTTTTTTTTTATTTTTTTATTTTAGATGTCTTTTGTGATTTTATGTTTTTAATATTTTCATAGGGGTGTTCAAGGATATTTACATTTTTGGGTATTTTTTGGTATTTTTTATTATTATTAGGGTTTTTATGGATTTTGATGGTTTTAGGGTTTTTATGGTTTTTAATCTTTAGGGGTTTTTTTTGAGTTTTAGTAATATAATTTTTTTTATAGTTTTTGTTACATTTTTCGTGTTTTAAATGTGTTTTAGAGTTTTTTACTAGTTTTTTTTTGTTTTTAGGTGGTTTTATGTTTTTATGGGTGTTACGATTTTAGGGGTTTTTGTGTATGTTTGGTGTTTTTTGGGGTTTTTTTCATTTTTATGTTTTTAGGAGTTTTAATAATTTAAAAGGTTTTAAGGCATTATTTATATTTTTAAGGATATTTACATTTTTTGGGATTTTATGGATTTTTTAAGAATTTTTAAGGTTTTTAGGGATTTTAGGGATTTTTAGGGATTTATGGTTTTTTTCAGGGGTTTTTAGGGTTTATATATTTTTTGGATTTTGGGAGTTTAAAGTGTTTTCATTTTTGAAGGGTTTTTACTGGTTTTTAGGATTTTTAATGTTTTTACATTTTTATGGATTTTTTTTGGGATTTTTTAAGATTTTAATATTTTCATGGTTTTAGGGATTTTGAGGGGTTTTATGATTTTTTAGGGTATATAGTTTTTTAGTTTGTTAGGTTTTTAGGTTTTTCTATCTTTTTATGATATTTATGGGTTTTTAGTGTTTTTGACTTTTTTAGGTGTTTAAAGGTTTTTTTATTTTAAGTAGATTTTAGTGTTTTTATGGTTCTCAGGTGTTTTTAGTGGTTTTAGAATTATTTAGGGGGTTTATGGGGTTTTTAGCAGTTTTTATGGATTTTATCCATTTTTTGTTTTTATGCGTTTTAAGTGATTTTTGTTTAAAACGATTTTCTTAAGGTTTTTTAGGGTTTTTAGGCTTTTAAGAATTTTTGGGGTTTTAAGGCCATTTTGGTTTCTTGGTATGTTGATGGTTTTTGGATTTTTGGGGGTTTTACAGTTTTATCGGTTTTAATATTTTTTAGGTTTTTTAAGGTTTAATGTATTTTTAGTGTTTTAAGTCTTTCGTATGGGTCTTACTGTTTTTTCTTTTCTAGGGATTTATGGATTTTTTATGATTTTTATGTTTTTTAGAGTGTTTCTAGATTTTGTGTGGATTTTAGGGGTCTTGGGCTTTTTATATTTTTTTGGATTTTATGGTTTTTTTAATTTTAGGGATTTTATGGGCATTGTGGGTTTAAAAATATTTTTAGGGGTTTAAAGGGTTTTTATTTTTTTCATTGGGGTTTTAGGGTAGTATGGATTTTTTGGGGTTTAGGGGTTTTATGGTTTTTAAGGGGTTTTAATAATTTTAGTGTCTTTTTAGGGGTTTTTATGGGTATTAGCATTTTTTAGGTTTTTAGGGGGTTTAAGTGTTTTAGGTTTTTATGTTTTACATAGTGGATTCTAGGTTTCTAGTGCTCTTGGGAATTTAGATATTTTTTAGGAATCTTATGGTTTTTATAGATTTTATGCATTGTTAGGGGTTTTAGTTTGTTTAGGACTTTGAGGGTTTTTAGGGTTTTAAGAATTTTAACGATTTTTAGGAGTTTTAAATGTCTTTATATTTTTATGTTTTTCTTATGGGTTTTCATATTTTTAGGGTTTCTAATGTTTTAGGTATTTTTAGTGGTTTTTAGGATTTTAATGGGGTTTTAAGGTTTTAGGGATTTTTAGGTATTTTAGGGTTTTTATGGTTTTTAGGGGGTTTTATGGTTTTTAATTTTTTTTAGTTTTTTAGGTTTTTAAGTTTCTTTATATTTTTTAAATTTTTAGTGGTTTAAAAAGAATTGACAGTATTCGCTGGATTATTATATTTTTATGAGGTTTTTTTGATTTTAAAGTTATTTGGGGGTTTATGTTTTTAGGGGGTTTTAGGATTTTTTGGGCCTTTAGGGGCTTTATGGTTTTTAGTGTTTTTTAGGTTTTCTTGGGGTTTTAGTTTTTTTATGCATTTAAGGTTTCCTAGGGTTTCTCAGGGGTTTTGGAGTTTTTTATATTTTTAGTGATTTTTAAGTATTTTATAGGATTTTATGGTTTCTTAGGTTTTTATGGGATTTTGAGTGTTTTTGGATATATTTAGGTTTTTTCAAAAAAATTAGATTTTTATGGTTTTAATTTTTTTAGGATTTTAAGATTATCTAAGGGTTTTTCAGTTTTTTTGGATTCTTTATATTTTTAGAGAGTTTTTGGATTTTTTTTGGATTTTTATGTTTATTAGTGGTTTTTGGGATTTTGAGGGGCTTTATGATTTTTAGTGATTTTAGAGATTTTATGGTTTTTGCGTTTTTATGTGTTTTAGGTTTTTATGTTTTTTAAAGTTTTAAGGGTCTCAAGGGGTTTTAGATTTTGCAGTGGTTTTGTTGGGTTTTTATTGGTTTTAGGGTTTTCGAAGGTTTTTATGGTTTTTAGGGGGTTTTAGGGTATTTACTTAAGGTCTTTTGGGTTTTTTGTATATTTTATATTTTTTAGGGTTTTTAATTATTTTTTAGGTTTTTATGGTTTTCTAAGCTTTTTTTAGGGTTTTATGGTGGTTTACATTTTTGATATTTTTAGATCTTTTTAGAATTTTTATGGGTTTAGGTTTTTTTTTATTTTGAGGTTTTTAGTGTTTTTGGGGGTTTTAGTGTTTTTTAGTTTTTTTGGTATGTAAGGGTTTTATTTTTTTCATTTTTTAAGGTATTATTTGGGTTTCTATGTTTTTAGGGTTTTTAGGGATTTTTTATAATTTTTATGGTTTCTAGCATTTCTAGGGATTTTGTGGGTTTATAGGGTTTTTTTTGGGATTATTAAGGTTTTATAGATTTTTTTTGGGTTTTTAAGTTTTTGTTTGAGTTTTTTAGGGTTGGAATGTTTTTATAGTATTTAAAATTTTTAGGGTTTTAAAGGGTATTAAGAGGTTTTAGTGGATTTTTTAGGTTTTTTAGGTTAAAGGGTTTTTATGTTTGTAGGGTTTTTTGGTTTTTAGGGGTTTTTTGGGTTTTGGGGTTTTAGGGTTTTTAGTGTATTCAGTTTTTATAATGTATTTAGTGGTTTTAATAGTATTTAGGTTTTTATGTTTTTCTTAGGGTTTTTTAGGGTTTTATTGTTTTTTTCATTTTTAGGGTTTTTTAAAGATTATTAGGATTTTTATAGTTTTTAGGGTTTTTAGGGATTCATAGGTTTTAGGTTTTTTGGGTGTTTTAAGGTTTTTTTGTTTTTAGTGGTTTTAAGTTTTTTTTTTGGTTTTTGCAGTTTTCTTAGTGTTTTAGGGATTTAGGGGTTTTTACTGTTTTTGGGATTTTTTTGGATTTTTTGATTTTTTGTGGGGTTTTAGGGGTTTCAAGGATTTTGAGGGTTTTTAGGGTTCTATGGTTGATGTGAGTTTATAATATTTTTAGGGGTTTAACGGATTTTTAGGGATTTCCGTGGGTTTTTAGAGTTTTATTGAGATTTTAGCGTTTTTTACGGTTTTTAGGGGTTTTAGGGTTTTTAGGGGGGTTTTGGGTTTTTAGTGTATTTAAAGTATTTTAGGTTTTGTAGTGGATTTTGTGTGATTAGTTCCTTAATTATTTCATAGTTTTTTTATGGTTTTTATGTTCTTTCATGTTTTTATGGATTTTTTTTGGGATTCTATTGGATTTTAATGGGGTTTTATGGATTTTATAGATTCTGAAAATTTTCTTGGTTCTTGGGGTTTTTAGTATTTTATTTTTTTAGGGGTTTTAAGTGTTTTAGCTTTTTATGATTTTCATACAGCTTTTTTGTTTTTATCAAGGTTTTTATAACTTTTTATGTTTTTTATAATAATTATAGCTCTTTTTGGATTTTTATGGGTTTTAAGGGTGTTATTTATTTTGAGAGGTTTTAGGGGTATTATGGTTTTTAGGGATTTTATGGTTTTTTGGGTTTTTTAGGGGTTTAACTTTTTACAGTGTTCTTTAATGTATTTAGGGGATTATAAGGTTTATACATTTTTTAGTTGTATTAGATGTTATTATTGGTTGTTATAGTTTTCATGATTTTTAGTCTTCTTAAGGTTTGGGGGTTTTAGGTGTTTTTATTTTTTTTGTGGTTTTTGGCTTTTTTTAGTTTTTTTAGGGGTTAAAATATTTTTTAAGTTTAATTTTTATCTTAGTATTTTTAGGGTTTTTTCTCTTTTTTAGGATTTTTTAGGATATTTATGGGTTTTTAGGTATCTTTTGTATTTTTATGGTTTTTACAATATTTTGGGGTTTTAAGCATTTTTTAGGTTTTTAGAAGTTTTAAGTGTTTTTATGTTTTTATGTTTTTCTTAGGAATTTTTAGTGTGTTTAGGGTATTTACATTTTTAGTGATTTATATGGGGTATTTTTTTTGAATATATATGGCTTTTTGGGGTTTTAGGTATCTTGAAGGGTTTTTAAGGGTTTTTGGGTTTTTTATGGTTTTCTATGGGGTTTTAGGCTTTTTGAGTTTTTACGGCTTTTAATTTTTTATGTTTTTTATAGTTAGTTAGTTTTTATGGCCTTTTAGGCGTTTTTATGGTTTTTATGGAGTTTTTATTATTATTAAATGTTTTTAGGGTTTTTATGGTCTTTAAGGAGTTCTTAGGGTTTTATCATTTTTTCTGTGGATTTAAGGGTTTTTAGTTTTTATGATTTTCTTAGGGATCTACATCATTTTTGGGTTTTCCTGTTTTTAAGGATTTTTATGATTTATCTAGTATTTTTATGGTATTTAGTGTTTTACGGATTTTCAGGGGTTTTAGGGGTTTTTATGGTTCTTAAGAGTTTTTAGTTTTTAACCTTTTCTAGAGGATTTTAAGTGTTTTTTTTTTGTTTTTAGGGGTATTTTGTGTTATTTTTGGGTATTAGAATTTTTTATTTTTTTAATATTTTATTGGGGTTTTATGGATTTTATGGTTTTTATAGATTTTTAGGGTTTTTGTATTTTTTATAGTTTCACGTTTTTAGGGTATTTTTTGGTGTTTTTTGGTTTTTTTGAATATTTAGTGTTTTTATATTTTTTATATGATTTATCACGTTTTAAGAGTTTAATGGGTTTTTAGAGTTTTTATTGGTTTTTGGTGTTTTTAAGGGTTTCAGGGTTGTAATGTTTTTAGTGGTTTTAGGGTTTTGGGGTTTTTAAATTTATTTAGGGTTTTAGGGGTTTTATGTTTTTTTTCGGTTTTTTGATGTCTTCATTGGTGTTTTCATGGTATTTAGTGTTTTTTTTAATTTTATTGATTTTTACGGAATTTTTTGGATTTTAGTGGATTTTTAGAGTTTTAGGGATTTTAATGGGTTTTAGGGCGTTTTAGGATTTTTAATTTTTGGGGTTTTTTTTCTTTTTATGGTTTTGTGGATTTTTAGATTTTTTTTTATTTTTTTAGGGTAGTAAATGGTTTTTAGTGGGTTTATACGGTTTTAGGGGTTTTTAGAGTTGTTATGGGATTTAAGATGTTTTATTGTTTTATTGGGTTTTGGGATTTTTAGGGTCTTTATGGGTTTTTAAGGGTTTTCGTTTTTTAGGTTTTTAGGGATTTTAAGTGTTTTTCGGATTTTATGATTTTCTTATGGGTTTTCAAGGGTTCTAGGGTTTCTACTTTTTTAGGCATTTTTATGGTTTTTAATGTTTTTATAGGATTTTAGAGATTTTGGGGTGTTTTAGGGTTTTAATGTTTTTAGGTATGTAGGGGTTACATACTTTTAAGGATTTTAATGTTTTTTTTAGTTTTTTCATATTTTTTAGTGTTTTTATGTTTTTATAGATTTTTATTATTTTTTACGATTTCTATAGTTTTTTATATTTTTTATTTTTTTCAGGGTTTTAGTGGTTTTTAGGGTTTTTGATTATTTAGTATTTTTTTCAGTTTTTTAGGGTTTTAAACGGTTTTTATAGTTTTTTAATATAGTTAGGGATTTAAAGGGTTTTTAGAGTTTTTAGTGGGTTTTAGGGTATTATGGTATTTAAGGGATTTTATAGTTTTTATGGTTTTTGATTTTACTTATTATTCTTAGGGTTTTTAGGATTGTTTTCTTTTTGAGGGATTTTTATGGGTTTTTAGGATTTTTATGGTGTTTAAGGATTTTGTTGGGGTGTGTGGGTTTTAGGGTTATCAGTGTCTTTATATTTTTTAGATTTATAGTGGTTTTAATTTTTAATAGTTTTTTAATTTTTCCCTATGGGGTTTCACGATTTTTTTGGGTTTTTTATATTTTATTCATTTTTAATAATTTTTTAAGATTTTAAGGGATTTTAAGTATTTTTTGGACTTTAAGGGGTTTAGGTTCTTTTTATTTTTTGGGGTTTTAGGAATTTTTTTTATTTTTTTAGGGATTTTAATATTTTTAGAGTTTTTTAATGTTTTAGGGGTGTAGAGGCCTTTTATTTTTTTAGGATTTTTTATTTTTTTATTTTTTAGGGGTTTTAAGATTTTCAATGAGTTTTATGGTTTTTATAGGTTTTTGGGTCTTGAAGGTCATTTGATGGTTTTCATGGTTTTAGCGTTTCTTTGGTTTTTAGGGGTATGAAGTTTTTTTAGGTTTTTAAGGATTTCTTTGTGCTTTTAGTGTTTTTAGGGTTTTTATGATTTTAGGTATTTTTAGAGATTTTTATGCTTTCTATGGTTTTTAGGGTTTTGGGTTTTTTAGTGTTTAGGGTTTTATGTGTTTTTAAAGGATTTAAGTTTTTTGGTGTTTAAGTATTTTTATGTTTTTAATGTTTTATTAGTGGGTTTTAGGGTTTTTATATATTTACATTTTTTCGTTATTTTAGGATTTTTATGTTTTTAATTTGTTTTAAAGGGTTTTAGGGTTTTAGGGGTTTTATTTTTTTTCATTTTTTTTTCCTTTTTTGGGGTTTCTTAGGTTTTTATGGTTTTAATGGTTGTTTTGAGTTTGTTATCTTTTTTATGGATTCGAAGGTGTTCTATAGTTTTTAGATATTTTTTTTATTAATTGTTTCTTTGGTGTTTTTAATTTCTATGGGTTCGATGGTTTTTATGGGTTTAAGGATTTTTTGGTAATTTAATGGGTTTTTAGGGGTTTTATTATTTTTTATGTTTTTAAGGGATTTAAGTGCTTTATGATTTTATGTTTGTCTTTGGGGGTTTTAGGATTTTATTAGGTTTTTATGTTTTAAGTTATTTTATGTATTTTTAGGATTTTTATGGTTTTTAGGGTTTTTAGGGATTTTGAGAGTTTTTCTGGGGTTTAGGGTTTTTGAGTTTTTAGGGTTTTTATCATTTTTTGGGTTATCAAGGGTATTAAGTGTCTTTGGGTTTTGAGGTATTCCTTGGGATTTTCAGGTTTTTTATGTTTTTATGGATTTTTATGGATTTTTACGATTTTTATGGTTTTTAGGGATTATAGGGATTATGAGTGGTCTTGGGGGTTTCGGGGTTTTCATGGTGTTTTGGGTTCCTAGGTTTTTTATGGTTTTTACTATTTTTGGGTGTTTTTAAATTTTTTTATGGGTTTAAAGGGGTTTTACTGTTTTTAGTGTTTTTTATATTTTTTGAGGTTTTTAAGGTTTTTAGGGGATTTTTGGGTTTTTTGGAATTTTTAGGGTTTTATGGTCTTTTTATGGTTATTTAGAGTTTTTAGAATTTTGAGGGTTTCTAGGGATTTAATGTTTTTTTGTTTTTTTTTTCTTAGATATTTTCTGGTTATTAAGGTTTTTAACATTTTTAGGGATTTTTAGGATTTTTTTTAGGTTTTTTGGATTTTTATGGATTTTAGGGACTTTTTAGTTTTTAAGGATTTTAGGGTTTGTATAGGGATTTTTGTGTTTTTAGATTTTTAGGGGTTTTAAGTGTTTTACATAAATATGTTTTTCTTAGCGGTTTTATGTGTTTTTACATTTTCATGGGATTTTAGGGATTTTTATTTTGTTTTAGGGGTTATAGGGGGTTTTTTGGGTTTTCAGGGTTTTTTGGATTTATATGGGTTTTTTGGGTTTTTAGGGGTTTTTATATTTTTATGGATTTGTAGGGTCCTGAAAAATCTGCAAAGGAGAATTATGATCCCCTTTAACTCAAGGGATATTCTGCCCAATTTCCCCTCAAAAGGGATGCACAAATGTGGACAATACTCAAGGACGACGAAGGGGGAACCGGTCTGCGGACCGGTTTAATGTTAACGACGTATGACCGGTTTCGCGAAACGTCCCTCCTCCATGAACCATTGTCGTTCAGAGAATGGAGGAGGAGATCCTCCGCAAGCGCGAAGCAGGGCGGGAGCCGAACCGGTACACCCACATGAACCGCCCCAGCCGCGAGCTGCGTCAGCCGGCCCGAACCGCCTCCGCTGTCGTTCGCAAAATGGCGGAGGAACCCTCTGCGGCCGCGAAGCACTCCATGAGTTCGGTTTGCGATGAAGGAATTTTTAATGCCCCACAAATTGCGGATTGACCAAGTCATCCGTGAACCGAGTTTTCGGTCATGGGCCTCCGCAAAAGGTGTCGGATGACTGCAGATACATCTCATTCCCTACTCTATAAAAGGAGACCAAGGGGGGAAGGAGAAGGGGATTTGGGGGGATTATGAAAGAGGACAGAAAAGAGATCGATCAGATTCGGGTGGAAGGATTTCGAAGGAAAGATTAGGACATTGAAAGTTCCAGTTCGTGAACCAGAGCAGGTACGAACCTGGGAACAAACTAATAAGGAACCGAAAATGCATAATAATTTGGTGAACCACGAACTCAAAATAACATAAAAAGAGAAGATCGTGAAGCATAGCCCCTCCGCAGATTCACTCCCCACAGACTAGGGAGTTTATGCCTCTTTTCCGATCTGTTGCGTCGCGGAGCACCCTCCTACGCGGGCGAAGCCCCAACCGACGAGCCTCCGGCTGGCGCCGCCCTTAGCCGCCACTGCCTGCATAGAACCCTCTGTGGACCACCATGGTTCGTGAATCGAACTCAGAGTCGCGAACCACCATGGTTCGTAGGATGCCAATCAGTCCGCAGACCCTCGTGGTTCGCAGACGACCAGTCAGTCCGCGGACCCTCCTGGTTCACGAAAGACCTCTCAGTCCGCAGACCACCCTAGTTTGCAGATAGCCCTTCCAGCCGCGTAGCACTTCCCTACGCGAAGGGCGCCAAAACCTTTGGATTTTTCTTTCCCTGATCCAGATAAAACCCCTCCAATCCAGCCCGATCCCCCTTGACTCCTCCACTGGCCTACTCATCGACCCCAATCCGAGACCTCCACCAGAGCCACCGGATCCGTGTGGTTTAACCCTCAAGCGCATCAACACACCGTTTTGAGTTCACATACCCACAGTAAGTAGAGGCGAAGGGGTTTCCTTGACCCTTGAGTAGATTCCCGAAGAATTCCTAGGTTCACATTCCAACGGTAATGTGGATTCTAAGCTCAGGAGTCCCCTTTCCTCCCCTCCACTCATTAAGGGCTCCATGGGGGTGGTAAAATACCCATCAGAAGGGAGACCTCATGCACTGCAAGAGAGGAGATGGGCACAGGAGCACCCCCATTCCCTCTCCCGCTGCGCTTTGTCACCATGGTCATCCATATCGGAGTAAGCCCCGACTATATGGGCCGCCCTATGCGTAATCCCCACTCCACTTCTCACATATGCACGTTTCGTGACGTGATCCTCTGGTCCCTGCTGCCTCTTGTTTCTTACACTGAGCATGACTCATGTGGGCTTAGAGTAAGCATCGACCATGACATCCTCTTATGGGCATCCTCAGAGTGTAAGCCCCAATCCATCACCGTGGGAATCCTTAGAGTGTAATCCCCAATCCATCACCCTGGGCCCCTTCAGAGTGTAAGCCCCAATCCATCACCCTGGGCCTCCTCAGATTGTAAGCCCCAATCCATTGCCATGGGATGCCTCAGATCATATGCCCCAAGCCTGTGCGAACTACAAGGACTTTGATTCCCTACCACCGGGATACGTAGGAAGCCTCCCTGAGGTTCAAGCCCGATCACAACCGGACCCCCAGGTCCACCTTCACGTTAGTTTTCCAGCACTCCCATTCGAACTACGTGGACTTTGATCCCTATCTCCTAGGCAGGGTGCATAGGAAGCCTCCCTGAGGTTAAATCCTGACAACCGGTTGATCCGACTATCCTCACATCGGTTCACCGTGCCACTCCTAGCACCGTCTCAATGAGTCCAGACTCCTCGGGGTCATTAATCCAATGAGGGATGGTAAACCTCAGGGTTGAATGATTCTGAACCCCCTGTGTCCAGTTGACCATTGCCCACCAGGGTTAAGTCTATGGATACTATGTTTGGGTATGAACCAAAGGTTTACGAAAATATGAATTCGTCTTAAATCTATAAGAGAGTCCCGGAACAGGCAATAATTCCCCCCAAATGGGCGGGATGATCCCGAATTCCCATCCTATCGACCAATGTGAGTTCTTAAGTGTCACTGGTCAGAACATCCGGTGAACGCCTACCTTTGGAATGCAGGTCCATCCATCATCTGATACGTTGCCATTGGGCGTTTTGAGGCTGAAAAACATGAAACAAAAATGGTGAACCCGATGTGAATCTTTAACCAAGCATGATAGATTTAACTTAATCCCACCCTGTTCCCCCTTCACCAACAAGGAGGGCCAAGCAAGGTCATTAATTGCACATGGGATCATGAGATGCTGCTTTGACGGGTTTGATGTTTGTATTTATTAAAATATTATACATGTACTACCTTCAGAACTCCCTTCGCTCCAATGGCATCCCAATGAAAATTACAAGCACGCACTTCAGGTTACGTGACGACCAGGAATCCTCACCTATGGAGGACCCCGTCACCAACCCAGTGTCTTAAACGTTGGATCTCAAATGCACTAATCAGAGATTACCACATGAAAGGTACTCTCCCAATAGTAGAGGCGTCCATGCACGCCCTCCAATCCACCAGAACGCGCCAGTCGCCTACCCAGCAGCGGCCACAAAGGCAGATCCAGACAGCCCATGTTGCTTTCTCCAACCGTTTCTGGAGTCTATCTCTAGAACGGGAATATGCATACCTCCCTTATCTTAGGGATACAGATGAGGAAGACGTTGATGACTTCATCCCCACCGAAAGGGGGTTCCGTTCCAAGGCCCCCGTCGATAGAAGTCATCGCGGTCATGCCGCGACTCAACATTCTTACACTGAGCAGGATGTCTCCCCGAGGATTTAGGACCACGGTCCCGAGCTCTGGCCCCTCGGACCGCCCGACGAGGGTAGCAGACATATAATCAGGGACCAGTCATCACCCTGGTCTCTGAGGAGGAGCTTCGCTGACCAGCCACAGAGACATACCATGAACAGGCACCTACACATATTCACTCCTCCCGAGCCCGCCATCCAGAAATGGAGGCATCATGCAAGCCGGCGCGCATCCCAACCGAGATCTATCAAGACCGTCGCTCACACAGGATGACACTTACTAGGAAGACACCTCTCCCTGCCCAGGCTCATGAAGCCCACCAACCTGACGTGGTGGCGACCCGGCGCCTGCAGGACCAGCTCCTAGGAGATGCTTCTGATGCCCGCCATCCTGATATGGTGGAAATCAACAAAGCCCGCCACCTAGATGTGGCAGAAAATCATATCCGAGCATGTCTCCCATCCAAAAAAGGCCACCGACTCAATATGGTGGGAAATCAATATATGCAGGGCCATCTCCCTGCGGATGCAAGTAAAGTCTTCCATCCTAATGTGGTTCCCAATGGAGAGATAAACCGGCGTATCCTGGTACAGGGGTATATTCGTTTACCTACCCCGACACAGGAGAATTTTCAGTACCCACTGACCACTAGAGGACCGAAGCAGGATATTTCTACTCCGATACTGGAATGGGCCTTCATACCCATTCCAACCAATGATGTCTCTCTATATATCCTAGCAATGATGGAGGAGCAGGTATCAATCCTAGATCATATCTTGTAGACTTTCTAGAATGTAATTGCATCTGTGGAAACAACAAGGACTCAGGCCTTTGAGCCCATCTCCAAAATTGAGGCGACTCATCTAAGAGATGAGATAGCCTCCTCAGAAGAGATCCGCATCCCTGATTCTGGACAGGAGGGTCACCGACCATATTCTGTGACACAAGGGCAACCGGATTGAGTAGCTTCACTCGTTCCAACTGGGGGACACCCGTCCATCACGGTGGATGCTCCAAAGTAGGCATATATCCCTACTAAAAGTAAATATGTTCGTCAGCGTATCCCGGCAGCATCACAGGACCCAATTAGACAGGGAACCAAAGGTGAAGGTCGTTGTCAACAGTAGGCGGTCCCCATTGCCTGCAAAAGAGTGCCCCGAATGTGCCAAAGGAAGCTAGAAAATAAAGTACAGGTTCATGACTCCGCTCTGTTAGAAGTTGGGGTTCCCAACGCTGCTAAGCACACATCACAGTCCCAGAACCCTACCCACCCATTACCATTTTATGGGAGAGGTAGTAGCAGTTGTGAAGGTCCTCCCCGCAATGTTTCTACCAGCAGCTCTGAAGATCCTCCCCGGATCACCCGTGGGGGCCTCCCCAATGGGCATATAACGATCGATCACGAGGGATCCTCTTTGGATGCAAGTCAGATAAACCCTCCACATGACCAAAAGATCGAGCAGTAATAAGGTCCTCCACTTGCTGCGGTCCACCCTGAAGATCCTATCTAGGGTATACGCTATAAACACTCTCCATACAGTGGGACCATAGATTATGATAGTAGCCCTTTCTATCATAGTCACAACTACAGAGGCCCTCCCCGCAGTGACATCTCATCATGACAAGAAGGTCCTCCTTTTGTTGTAGCATGCCCTGAATGTCCTACCTAGGGGTTACACTGCAACGTAACTCCACGTAGCCAGGCATCAGATCATGGTGGTAGTCCTCTCCACCCTCATAACGGAGGTCCTCCCTGTTGAGACATCAAGAAACGAGAAGGCCCTCCCCTTGTTGCAGTACATTATAGAGGCCCTCCTCATGATATATCCCGCAAATATTCTCCCTGCGACAGCAGTAATGGTAGTCCTCACCATTGCCGCAGCTGTGATGGTAGTCCTTGCCACCACGACCGCCATTGCGAAGGTCCTCCTCGGATTGGCCCCAAGAAACAAGAAGGTCCTCCCATTCTCACGATGTGTCCTGAAGGTCCTCCCCACGATGCATGTCGAACATCAAGACATTATGGACATCCTCACCATGGTGGCAGTTGTTGCGAAGGTCCTCCCCATAACGACGCTACGTAGCCAGAAGGTCCTCCCCTTACCGTGACACACCTTGGAGGTCCTCCCCAGGGTGTTCACTGCAAAAAATCCTCTATGCAGTGAAGCATCAAGCAGTAATGGTAGTCCTCGCCATTATGTCCGCCATTTTGGAGGTCCTCCCCACGATGACATATCATATCGACATGAAGGTCCTCCCCCTGCCGAATCAAGCACCGGAAAGCCCTCTTATTCCGAGGAACTCAGAAGGATGGGATCAAGCATGTCAGATTCCTAGTTAGTCACCGATGACATCCTTTTGTAATCAAGAGATAGTCAAGGGTTGCGTTCATCCTCTGAACCACATCGGAATTGCCCGCATAATGATTCATCACCTACCGGTCCCACTGCCTCCGACCACATTGGAAGCGAGCATCTCAATTGGGCCGACCAGGTTGAGGAGTCACTAGAAGTGGAGTATGCCGATATGCTGCACTTGAGGAAATGATGGGCTAGGGATGATATACCAGTTATGTTTTGGCCTAAGGCCACCTCTCAATTTGACATACCCAGAGAGTTGTCTGAAGAATGCGTGCACGACATCCTCCATATTATATGGTAAACCCTCCACCGACTGAAATCAGGCTTCCTGTCCTACGATCTGTATGTAGACCACGTCAAGACACTAGGAGACCTCCTGTGTCACATCGACCTGGAAGAACTTCCTTCAGCACGACAACAGTGACCCGAGAGGTTTAAAGGAAACATGGAGATAGCCTGCCTCTGTGCGCTGCACCAGCTGCGCCACCTCATCAGTGACGCTCTGAGGGAGTCCATATCAGGGGATGTGGAGAAAATGGAGCTCTTCATTTCACTCCACTCCCCACTCAGAAGAACCTATTTGGCATGGTGTCTTGCAACGTCATCACATCAAGACGGAAATCGAGTGGTCTCCCTATTCAGAAAAGGAAACACACCCAGCAGAGTCAGGTCTTGAGTAAGTCCCAGAAGCGTCAGGCCTGACGGGAACAAGCCATTCAAGAACACCTGAATCAGGTCACGAAGAGCAAACAACAGGCCTCTCACCTAAGAGAGGCCAATCAACGATCTTATCCTACCTCCCCAGAAGGGATTGGTTCACAGAATAACTCAGCACCAAACCTAGTTCAACCACGAATAGGGGCACGCAAGATCAGACAAGTAGCGATAGCCGCAACTACTGCCGCAATCTAGGGTCAACCCCAGCCTGTAGGGTTGGGGGAATTTTTAACAACAAATTCCCCCGTAAGACCAATAAAACCAGGAAGAGACTCGATGTCCAAGGAATGGGGCAATCCCCAGCCCTGAGGGCTGGGGGAATTATTACCCCCTCAACAACAAACTCCCCCACGAGAGTCATTATTCTCTCATCTAGGGAGGATAATCAAAAGATGAGTTTCTCAACCTATCCCATCATTTGAATCGTCATCCCCTCTGAGAGGAAGGAGCACCGTAAGGTCGCGTCAAAGAACTCTCTGCGTCACCCTTCGTCAAGTAGTCTGAAGGCAATCCCATGTCACGAAAGGGAAGGCCAACAGAAGACGCGGGAGATCCTCTCCCCATATAGAAGATGACATATTCTCTGCCCTGTGATATGCATATATCAACATCATAGAGGTTAACCCTGCGGGTGACACCAAAGATACTGCAAATCAAGAGGGATCGGGAGACGATAGTTCCGGTCTGGCTGTGACTCACAACGAACCACTAGGTGTGCACACCCGAAACCAGAGGGCCGCCCTAAATATGGTGGTCCTTCCATCCAACCCTCCTCCACCTACCCTGTGAGCTTCCAACAAGGATAAAAACAAATGACTGGTTACCCTAAACCCGCCTCCTTCTCTCAACAAAGATGAGCCACTCACGCTCGAAGAGAGATTCGCTCGACATGAAGAGGACGTGAAAAAATTGAGGCGGCTTAACGCCGAACTACTCCAGAGGAACTGCCTTATTAAAAGTGCATCCCAGGAAGAGCCACATCATACACTCCCAACAAGTCCACCTAAAAGACTAAGGTTTCCCTCAACAAATGAAATACGGTCAGGGCTTCCATCCAACAAGGCGCTTGGCCCATCCAACTACCTAAACGTAGATTCAGATTAATACCAAGACTTACCTCCACTCAGGAAGCAACTAGAATGAGTATGCCCGAACCCTCTGAAGGCACCAAAAACGGCACACGCACCCCTGGTGCCGGCCAATCTGGATCCTCAAGCAATGACTCGGGCTACGCTTGCCTAGGACCGGGCCCAACAGGATGTAAACCAGGGTCTCACCAACACCATCGAGGCACTAACAGCTCGATTGGAAGCGATGGAAGGTCGAAGGGCTCCGATACAGCCATAGCAGAAACCATACCTTGATTGGGTGAGCAACACACCGCCTTCACCCAATTTTGGGAGCCCTTTATTCCATATATTCAATGGGTTAGGCGATCCGGAACAGTATTTGATGCACTACGCCTCCTATTGCGACCCTATGATGGGGAATCCAGAACAGAAAGAAGCAGTGAAACTCAGATGCTTTGTACGGACCTTGCAAGGATCTTCCTTCTTCTGGTATACGAGTCTGCCATCCCAGTCAATAAAGAGCTGGGAAGACCTTCGGCAACAGTTCTTATTCCACTTCATCTCAACATTTCCTAAAACAACGGTCAGAGATCTCATGAACTGCAAGCAGAGGGAGAACGAGAGGGTCTCAGATTTCATCGCCAGATGGAAAGGTCTGACCTATTCCCTGAACAGGCAAATGCCTCAAGATGAGATGCTAGCCATATGCATTGATAATATTCGTTATGAGTTGTGAACACCACTCATACCAGTATATTTCACCACTGGCTTCCACCATCTCTCATCCATTGCCCGGAGAACTGAGGACTCCCTACACCAGACTAATTCGAAGTCCCAAATAGCCTCGCATGCTCCTGCGAAAAGAGCCCCTAGAGGTGATGTGTCCGCTGTCACACTCAATCCGACCCCTGTGCCCACTCCACCACTAAGGCCTCTAAAAATCATCAAGGGCCTCCTGTATATCAGCGGTAACCTCCTCTTAAATGGGACGATCATCGAGGACTGAAGCGGAATCAGATTGAGAAACAAAGAAAAAAATTATACTTGTTCCAAGACGATCAAGTCTGTGGCTACTTCATTGCCGCCACGAACTACAACTTTCTCCGCCTCCCAGAGCCGAGAAAACCAGAAGAGTTTGGCCGCGGTGATAGGCCATACTACTGCCCCTACCATCAGATATTGGGGAACAATATCCGAGAATTATTAATCTTCAAAGACCTATTGGAGAGGATGATAGACTCTGGATAGGTCAAGCTCGGACCACCCCCAACACATGTGGCATGTATCTCTACCACCGACTCCGATAAAGAAGAGGGGGGCAGAAAGTCACCAGAAAGAAGGGGCATAAATTTTACAACTGGGTGACTCAGAAGACTATCAACCGAGCCCAGGGCATAATCCAAGCTCAACTGTAGTAGCTGGTATTGGAACCAATAGCCCCTGAAGCCACAGAGCCGATAGTTTCAACCTCACAACCCTCTAAGAGCCGGTCATCCGGGCGTAATCGAAGAAGGAGGAAACAATCGCAAGAGGAGTAGTCCGCAACGGGGCCAAAGTTAGTCCCGACCTTGGCAGATTATATGCCCTCAAATTTGGCGCCACGGGCACCGACGCACCAAACGGTACCATCAGGGACAACCGACCGGGTTGACCTATTAGAGGATGAAGAGCCAATATTTTGTTCTATTAGTGTCATCCATCTTATGGAATCATTCACTGATGAAGGGTATGGTTACGAACTCGATTTCCCTGCACGAGGAGCCAGGAGGATGAATCACAGAGGTAGGGGATACCAGGGGAGGCGTAGACGCAACTGAAACTAACCCTACAGTTGGACTCTGGCCCAAACCGTTAATATCTCGGAAACCCGTGGGATAGCCCTTCAACAGACTTAGCAGGAGAAAGAATTCCCCTCCACCTCCGAAAGCAGCCACTCTGGCCCTGTTGTTCTACAATACCCACTGGAGGAGGAACAAGTGTCTGGCTACCTAGTGCGCACAAACAGACCAGTCGGTCCATGTCCTCAAAACGTGGGAATGATACTAATATCCGACCCCGCGGTCGGCCCCTCCTCGTCAAATGCTCTAGCCCCTAAATCACCTGCTAATACTCTCCAACCAATGGAGAAGCATCGACCGCTGAAGCAGAAATACGATATCCTTAAGCAGCTGGCATCGGTACCAACTAATTTGTCCATCCTCTATGCCCTGAGTCTATCAGTAGACCTCAGGGAGGTGCTTATAGAAGCTTTGATCAGCCCCCAGGAGTTGCAGGCAGAGGTAGCTGCCACCGAAATTTACCGGACGGAGACTGACCCGGCTGAATGCAATGTGGTAATTTCCTTCACCGATCAGGATGAATATTCCATCATTATAGGACACATCAAACCACTATATGTGTCTGAAACACTGAATGGTATTGAGATCCAGAAAGTCTTTATAGACAATGGCTCTGGAGTTAACCTCTTTCCCCTACGGACACTCCTTAAGTTGGGCTACAGTGAGGAAGACCTAATTCACTGAGCTAAAACTCTGTTAGGTTACAACAAGAGTGAGCAGAATCCAATGGGACAAATTATGTTAAAGACCCATTTTGGTGACCCGGTAGCCTACACGGAATTCCTGGTGGTCTGGAAGAGCACAGTATTCAATGCCCTGCTGAGGAGGCTATGGCTCCATAAGCACATGATCGTTCCTTCATCCTTCCACCAGTGTGTCGAGTACTACGTCAATGAACAAAGTGGAACATTGCACGCAGACAAGGCCCCTTTCGAGCTCTCCGAGTCACATTACATTGATGATGGGTTTTATGAGCAAAATAAAAAAGAAGCCTTTGGTCGATGGTGTCGACTGGATCCCCACTCCAAATAGCCTAGAAATGGTTCCTGATGACCCCCTCAGGCAGCTTGGCAGAGATTATGTCCTACCCATCATCCATGTTGAGAGTAGGAGTTAAATTACGGACATGCACTTGGATGTACTCACAAATTCAGCCACGATGGCCGAGCGCGACAATGCGGAAACGTCCGCCAACCCTTGATCTGGGGACGAATACTCATGCGGGGATGCCCACGATGCATCCCCCTCAAACCCCCGAGAACCCATGTCAGGAACTCTCTCTCTATCAGATCAAGAATATGATGACTTGGGAGAAGAAGAGGAGGAAGATCTTTGGGACACACCTCCCACATTTGAGGAGGGTATCTCCACCACGATGGACGAGCTCAGGGAAATAAACCTGGGTAACGAGGAAGATCTAAGGCCTACTCTCATTAGTGCAGCCATGTCCCCCAAGGATCACGAGGTATAAACCACTTTCCTGAGGGAACATTGGGATTTTTTTGTGTGGAATTACACAAAAATGCTGGGACTCGATCCCGAAGTGGCAACACATAACCTGGGTCTTCCAGAAGACCACCGAGTCTATAAACAGGCCTCCAGAAGCACACATCCCTCACATGCCGCCAAAATAGAGGCTGAAGTCGATAAGCTCATTAAATCGGGATTCATTTGGGAGGTCCAATACCCAATTTGGTTGGACAAAATCGTCCCTATCAAGAAAAAGAATGGACAAATCCATGTTTGCATTGAATTCAGAGATCTCAATCGGCATTGTTCGAAAGATGATTTCCCGGTCCAGATCACCGAATTATTAATCGATGCGACGGCCGAGTACGAGGATCTATACTTCATGGATAGATATTCTGGATATAATCAAATCATGATGGCCTGAGAAGATGAGTAAGCCACTACTTTTAGGGGACCTTAAGGGGTATTCTGTTACTGGGTCATGCCCATTGGTCTCAAGAACGCTGGCACCACATATCAACGTTCCATGCATCGGATCTTCAAACTGTTCCTAGGGAAATTTGTTGAATGTTACGTTGATGACCTGGTTGTCAAGTACAGATAGTGCTCGGATCACATGTCAGACCTTGAGACCATCTTCAATAAACTCTGACAGCATATCATGAAGATTAACCCCTTGAAATGCGCCTTCGGGGTTACCTCAGGGAAATTCCTTGGCTTCGTCGTACGCCATCATGGCATCAAAGTTGACCCTGAGAAGACAAAGGCTATTCTCGGCCTACCACCTCCCTGCAACCTCACTAAGTTGAGAGAATTCCAAGAGAACTTGGCCTATATCAGGCAGTTCATTTCAAACCTAGCAGGAATTTTTTTTCCCTTCACCAGGTTGATGAAAAAGGGGGTCACGTACCAATTGACGGACGACTACCAATAGGCGTTCAACAACATGAAAAAGTACCTCCTAATCCCACCAGTGCTTATGACCCCGGTTGAAGAAAGACCTCTCATCTTTTATGTAACAGCCTTAGAGCGATCACTGGGAGCCTTCCTCGCACAATAGAATGACGTGGGCAGTGGAAATAGTCTCTATTACCTCTGTCGAACCATGATTGATGCTGGGACTCGATATTCAAACATTGAGAAGAGTTGTTTAGCCTTGGTCCTTGTGGTTCAAAAGCTGCAACATTATCTACAGCATCATGAAGCCCATTTTATCTCGTGGAGTAACCCGCTCAAGTACATCCTCAGCCGCCCGATGCTAACCAGACGCCTATCCCAATGGGCGGTCATCCTGCAACAATTTGACATCCTGTTTGTGCCTCAAAAATCCATCAAGGGTCAGGCATTATCATAATTTCTGGCAGAGCCCCCTTTGATAGTGGCCAATGCACTAGATGCCAAGCTACCTGATGAAGACATCTTCTCGGTTCAAGAGGAGTTCCCGACATGGGAAATGTACTTCGACGACACATCCCGAAACCCAACTGTAAGAGCATGGAGGATCCCAGATTCAACAAAGTGGGTTTGGGAATAATACTCGTGTCCCCAGAAAAGTAATTCTTGCCATATTCCTTCCTCCTATCAGAAGGATGTATGAACAATGAAGTAGAATATCAAGCTCTCATTGCAGGCCTGGAACTCTCACTCCAGGCACAAGTACTTCACTTTAAGGTAAAAGGTGACTCAGAACTAGTCATCAAGCAAGTAAATGGTGACTGTACTATTAAAAAGGAGGATTTGATCCCCCTATTTGACTATGTATGAGGGATAATGGTGGAATTCTCCACAGAACCAACATTGACCTATATTCCCCAGTCTCAGAACGCTCAAGTTGATGCATTAGCTAATGCGGCCATAGCCCTAGCTGACCCAAGATAGGATGAAACAATTATCAATATTGCTCACCGTCGAATGGTATTTCCATTTGTTCAGACCAAGATGGATGAAATCCATGAAGTCAGTCCTGTCCCTGAGCCATATGCTCCTGCCACCGGCTGGATGACCCCCCATTGTGAACTACCTTCAATGGGGATAACATCCATCAGACAGGGCTGAACGAGAGCAAATATAGAAAAGGGAAATCAAAATTGTCCTATATGGCGGTGCGAGTTAGAAATAGGTCCTCTACAAATGAGGCCCCGATGGAATGCTCCTCATATGCATTGATGGAGAAGAAACTACTGTGTAATGAATGAAGTACATGCCAGAGTATGTGGAGCACATCGACCGCGGACCAAGCTTTCCCATCAGGTTCGGAGGCTTGGGTACTACTGGCCCACATTAGCACAAGACTGCAATCATTTTACAACAAAATTCCACTCATTCTAGATTCATGATAACTTCATACACAAACCCCCAGAGTTACTTCATCAAGCCAAGTACTCCTGGCCATTTTCCGTTTGGGGGATGGACATCATGGGACCATATCCTCCCGCCACGGCCAAACAGTTGAAGTATATCCTCACTGAGACTGACTTATTTTCCAATTGGGAAGAAGCCATACCCCTTAACGAAGTCGGGGCAAGAAATATTGTCAGCTTTTTGAAGACTAATAACATCACTAGATTTGTTGTCCCTCATACCGTACTGACAGACAACGACACCAACTTCTGCTCTGCTGAATTGGAGAACTATACCACGAGTATGGTATCAAGGTTAACCACTAATCCCGCTACCATGCAGCAGTCAACGGATAGATAAAGGCTTTCAAAAAGACCCTATCCAACATCCTCCAGAAAATAGTGGACAAAGACAAGAATTCATGGCCGGATAAACTCCTCTATGCATTGTCGGCTTATCAAACCACAATCTGCACCGCTACTCGGGCCACCCCGTACTCATTGGTGTACGGCACAGAGGCGGTCCTACCTATTGAAATCCAACATCCCTCACTCCTTATTTCTATCTGTGATTAATTATCTAATTATGAGAAGTCAGAAAAGCGGCTAGGTGAATTGGAACAACTAGATGAGAAGCGGTTGCACACTTTGCACCATTTGGAAGTCTACCAGAATTGGATTTCATGAGCCTTCAATAAAAAGGTCTTTCTCCTTCCTTTCATGGAAGGAGAATTGGTATTGGTCCTCCAGACCCCAATGATACCCGAAAAGAAGTCTCCAAAGATGGAGCCCAAATGGGAGGGACCATACGTTGTACACAAGATCTACTCCAACGGAACATATACCCTAATCTCCATGAACGGGAAATTCACCACGGCTCCTACAAATGTGAGATTCCTGAAGAAGTATTTCGCATAATAACTAAAGGTGTATTAATCATCCTCACTGCATGACGTTAAACTACATGGATTTTATTTGAGTTGGATGACATTAAACTACCAAGCACCCAATGATCCAAACTCTATGACCCTAAATTAAGAGTATTCTATCCTCACTGCATGACGTTAAACTAAAAGGAATCCAATAATACCCCTCGTCCTTGTGGCATGACGTTAAACTACACACCATCTTTTAATAATGCTTTCATCCTTACCACATGACGTTAAACTACACAGATAATAATAGTTAAAAAATGCCTTCTTCCCCCCGTGTATGGGCCAGACCTACATGGGGTGTATCCCTCATCTTCATCGCACGACGTTAAGCTGCACGGAAAAGGAGTTTTAACAATGCCCCTTCCCTCGTGTAATGACCAGCCCTACACGGGGTGTACTTTATCTAGAGAACTACATGCGACTTGATTCCTCCACTCGCAAGATATGTAGTGATGCCAGGGTTCCCCATCCTGGCCCAGCCCCCTGAATAAAAGATAATAATGCCCTTTCCCCCCATGTATGGGTCAGACCGGCATGGGGTGTACTCCTCGCCCTTACCTCACAACATCATACTGCACGAATAACAAGATTTAAAAATTCTCCCTTTTCCCCGTGTATGGGATAGACCTGCACAGGGTGTATTTTTGCGTCCTTTCCGCACGACATTAAATTGCATGGACAATAATGTTTAAAATGCCCCCTTACCCCCGTGTATGGACCAGGCCTGCACAGGGTGTATACTTCGTCCTGACTGCATGACGTTAAACTGCACGAACTTCTTCCTTACTTCACGACGTTAAACTGCACGAAATTCGTCCATACCGCATGATGATAAACTGCACGGACATCATTGCGACCCACCCAAGACACATGGAAATACGATATGGAGATACTCCTTACACATTTGGATGCATCCTCTCCATACATCAGACACTACGAACCAGATAATTATGGATCTTCATAACCACTCATGGCCATCGAAAGTGGAAAGTCATTGTCCCGTGGACACCTTTGCATGACTATGCATACCATGCCCTCAGCGGCTCTTCATAATGGTAGCCCCTGGCTTGTCTACAAAAGTCAATATTTCCACAGGTGACACTCTTCCTAGCTCCGTACGCTTACCGGCCTCAGAGCCCCCATACCATACCTCCTCATCCATAAGTTTATGGCTAAGTGGTTTACAAGTTCGTCCCCTCTTCACATCCATGTGTTTCCAGGGTGTCCCTACCTGGCTAGCCTATGTGTCCACCGGTGGTTCACATAGATACCTGCATCAATGAACATCAATCCAGGACTAGGCTACTTTGACTTAATGGACAATTGCAGTGAAGATGTTTCTTGTATACTCAGACTCCATTATCCCCACGTACCAAACTCTACACTATGAGCGACTGTGGATCCTCATAATCATTCACAGCCATCGAAAGTGGAAAGTTATCGACCCGGAGACACCTTTTTACTACTATGCATACCATTCCCTAAGTGGCTCTGCATAATGATAGCCCCTAGATCGTCCATCAAAGGCAATATTTCCTTGGGTGGTACTCTTCGTATCTCTATATGCATACCGGCCTCAGAGTCCCCAAACCACACCTCCTGATCCGGGAAAACTCAAAGTTTCAGTTTACGACCCTCATCGCCTACCTTGTTCCAAGTATATCAGAGCATGTTGACCTAGTTATCCTTCAAGTGACTAAATCAATAGTAACCTAATGGTCGGAGCTCTATGACCGCTAAACTAGGAGTACCTCATCCTTACCACACAACTTTAAACTGCATGGAGTGAAGGTACACCCCCGCGTGCAAAATAAATCAGTGTAGGGAGCTATCTAAGATTTAATAGCAACCAGGGCCGAGTACGCCTGACATGTTCAGACATTTCCTTCCCCGATGACAGACTTCATGGCCCGAATAATTGTGGATCTTTATAACCATTCATGGCCATCAGAAGTGGAAAGTCATTGACCCAGAGACACATTTTCATGACTATGAATACCATACCCTCAGTGGCTCTGCATATTGATCACCCCTAGCCTGTCTACCAAAGGCAAGATTTCCCCAGGCGATACTCTTCCTAGATCTGTATGCTTACCGGCCCCAGAGCCTCCATGACATCTCTCCTGATCCAAGAAGCCCTGACACCATGATTTACACCATCAAATCCCCCTACACGTCTTGTATATTCCAGGATATTTGGGCCTGCTTACATTATAATCAAGAGCGGCCTTTTTAACTACATCCTTTCTGCATGACATCAAATGAAATGTATCACATCTTGGCCACTTGGTGTAAGGCTGCAAAGACCAAGAATTAAACATCCAGAGGAATGCCTCCAACAAAAATCATTTTCACTGGTTTAATAATGCTACTCAGCCTAACCACACGACATTAAACTACACGGTCAATCTTCCTTGCTGCATGACGTTAAACTGCACAGCATTGGAAAAGGAAAGAAAATTTCCCCTCTTCCTCACTACATGATGTTAAACTACAAAACATCCTTTAATAATGATCTTCGTATTTACCGAATGATGCTAAACTGCACAGTCAAACCCGTCACTGGTTCAGTAATGAACATAGGCTTTTCTCTGTCCTTCAGTGCACGGGTCAGACCGACACAAGCCACCGTCTCACACCCGCATGAGAAGGGATTAATTCACCCATTCTCAGGAAGTTTAGTATAGATGTTTTCCCTGTATCCAGGAACCCTTTCATCATAAACCATACTCTATACTCAGAAAAAGTCGGACTCTCATAAGCCACCCATGGTGGTACCGAATATCAACTTCCATGAAGTTGATTGGCAATTGGGGGAATACAATCATTCACTTGAGGACACCTTTGCATGACTATGCATACCATTCCCTTAGCGGCTCTGCATATTGATCTCCACTGGCCTATCTACCAAAGGTAGGATTTCCTTAGGCAATGCTTCTCTCTGTAAGCCTCTTGGCCTCTGAGCCCCCATGTCTATCCTGAGATTCGGAAACCCTCAGAGCTACAGTTTAACAACTTGTTTCACAAATCCTGCCTAAATATGGTGGAACGTCTCAAACAATATTATCGAGGACCACGAGAAGTCATTCCATTTTTAAGTGATGTCCCAGCTACATGAATTTAAACTAATCTACGCCCCAATCGTCCTTTATGCTGGATAAATTCATATGACAGGAATCGTGCTTCCACACCCCGGATCGATACAGATGTTCTCAAAACCTTTCAAATGTCACATACCCTTTCCAAGCCACCTTGGTGGTTTTCATGATTCTCCAAGCCACCCATGGTGGTTTGCATAAGCCGTACTTTCATGAAGTCCTATGGCCATTAGAAATAAAGAGTCATTGACTTAAGGAAACCTTTGCATGACTATGCAAACCTTGCCCTCAATGGCTCTGCATATTGATCGCCCCTGGCCCGTCTACCAAAGGCAATATTTCCTTAGGCGATGCTCCTCCTACCTCTATACGCTGATGTGTCTCCCATGCCTTGATACATGCCTTGCATATCGTTCAAATTTAAACATGTTTCCCCCCACATTTGTCTGAAGAGTATTGAGACATCTTTTGATCTACCAAACCCCATCGGGGCCCTTGCCCCGCTATATTTGGCCAAAGATGTTCGACCTAAAACATCAGTAATGATAGTCTTGATGGTGGGACTTTAAACCGCCCAAGAAAAGAGGCACAAAGCCTGTTAGGCCGAAAACCTAAAAAGGGTGACCTAAGAAAAAATCGGGCCATACCCGCTGGGTCTATGCTAAATGGGCCCAGGAAAAATTAGGTTATTAAAAGAAGAGACAAAAAAGATTGTAGGGAGTTTCTATAAATCCCTAACAATAGTTGAACTATGCTCGTTGGATCCCATGGCCTAGGAAAAAGTTAGAGCTCATTTTATTTTTATCAATGGTCCTGAACTTTGATTATTCTATGTTTGAGGAATTAACATATGCAACGATCATGACAAATAATTTCTATCGCAAGAGAAGACGACAAGAGCATTGAGGAGAAATATTTATTTGTTCCATAACAAAGTTGGTAGGAAGGGAATCCACAATCCAGAGCCTCCTCTATCATGAAAGGTTATTACAGGAGGTTTTTAGCAGATTCACAAAGTTATATTAGGCACTGGTGAGAATCCTCGATTGTTTGAGGATGATTTTGCAGTAAGGTCATTTCAGCTTCTGCACCAGCCTACAAATCATCCGCCTCCTGGGTCGCCTTCATGCTCGCCCTCATTTACTCCTCCATCCGCCACTCCCCTTCTTAAATTATGGTAGAAACATTGGCCTCTTCCAGTTGTAGCTATTGTATCTCATTCCTCAGCACCTCCAGGTGATAACGCTGCTCAATGACATCTCCCTAGAGCCTTGAAACTACCCCGGCGTGATAATGAGACTCTATTAGGAAAAGTTGTCAGGTTACGGAAAGTTAGGCTTCAGATTGGGCATCAAAAAGGCAAGATTCGAAACCACCCAGTCTTTCCCCAATCATCAAACACCTTCTTGACTATGTAATAAACACCATGATAGTCAAATACATCAAATCCTAGAAGCATAAATAAGTTGTGTAGCCTCGGTAATTTGGTCGGCATCTCAACCAAGGGAGTTTAAGAGATAAGCCTCCAGATTTTCTCCCAAGCCCTTTAGAGAGCAGGCTTAAGACTAGAAAGGACTTGTTGATCGGTCTCGGAATCACTCCCGGACGAGGACACATACTCATGGATGAACATCACCAAGGAGGGACCGGCATGGTTTCACCTGCAAACTCTGGCACTGCGGAAACTTCACCCCCGACAGTTGTGGTCATAGGCACAGCGGGGTCTGACGACACAATCAGCAATTTCAAAGGTTGAGGTCCTGAAGCCTGAGAGTCAATCAGACAGATAAGTACCCCTAATTAGAAAAGGGAATAAAAATGAGTTAGTGGAAAAATATAGGGAATCGTACTCATGATCGTCAAGGCGTCGACATCCTCAAGCTCTGCACCACTGCAACGACCACTCAAGGAATACGATACTTCTTCAAAGATAAGAGGATCCCTGGGAGTACCCAGAGGCGCCCGAGACCTATAGCCATACCTGAGGCCAGAAACTCCCATAGCTTCCCCCAAGCGATCATCTACGGAAATCAAGCCTGGGGAAATCACTCCCCTGGTAAATAAAATGATGGCCCGCTCAAGGTTCCCGATGATCGGCCTGATGGAAGGCTCCTCCTCCGGTGAAACGGGACCCACTGGTTCTGAGATAGCTGGACCTATCAGATCTAAGGCCTCTTCAGTAATCATTGGCACCCCATCCTCACCCACAATTGTAGAAGCTGTAGGATCAGCGGGAGTCTCAGCTTCCAGTTGTCCCTCCTCGGACATATCTCTGGTAGATGAAGGGGTATGGAGAGCATCTATGTCGTTTTCCCCATCAGTGGGGCCCGTTATCTCATCATGCTCAGGGGTGACTACGGGTAATCCCCCAGATAATGAAGGTATGGGAAGTACAATTGCTTGGGTAGCCATGACCAAGTCTCCGAATGGCCCTGCACCGTGGTGCCAGAAAAGTCAAAAACTGACAGAATCATAGCATATGAGTCTATAATCAAGGAAACGAGAAGTCATGAGTACCTGGCATCCCCTACCTGAGCCGTTCCGACAAACATGATGCTTGATGAGGCCTCTGGATCATTCCTGGGTATAATTCCTTGCTCAGAACACTGGGAGGAGCCGGGGGAGGAAAGACCCTAGCTGGGTCTGCAATGGTCGCCTCTATAAGCTCAGCTGCGCCAGGGGACCCCTCCTTGATGACCCCTATGGGAGAAAGTGCATGCTCACCTGCTGTGGTACCATGGGGTGTATACTCTGGAGAGGTAATTCCCCCTGAGAAACTTCAGCACCCTGTACAAAGGGGAGAAACCTTAAAACATCCGCAATGAAAGGAGGAAGAAAGTCAGAATGGAAGAGAAGAGCAACCTCTTCTTTAGGGTCGGACAATTCGGGACGTCTAATCATCATGGAAACCCGGTTTTTCCCATAGAGATGGTTTCGGAGTGAGCGCACATATGTGTCCATCTCCTTCAATGACACGACTATTTCACCCAAGTCCTTTTCCAACTAAAGGTGCGGCAGAGCAAAGATAACCCCAATACCTGGGAGCTTGAGAGGGCTCATTTGGAGTGATGCCCAAACCTCCTCATCTAAGCCCCTAGCCCTCAGGTCATCCCAAATCCTCCATGCATCTGGGAATGCGGCCGTAATAGGAATGGATAGACTAGAAGGATCAACTTGAGAGGGATGGGCAGCGGTAGGGGCTGGTAGGGGCGCTAATGTCCATATTTGCATTCCGAATCTCACCACTTCCCTAGAACTCTCTGGGGATACCTGTGGACAAGACCTCACTGGTATGGAGGGGAAGTCCCTTGCTTTGGCCATGACAGGAAGATCGTCGAAATCATCACCCCCTAAAGAGTGGTCACTTCCTTCCCCCTCCTCATCGGTCACCGGGTACAGTATGGCCTGGACTCGGTGGGTTAATACTGCGTAACCTTGGCGCGCGTAAATATAGGCTTCAAGATCCCTGAGATAATGATTGACCCGCTCTGGGTCAATATCATAAAGGATGTCAACAGGGGCAGATATGTAGCCCAACCTGTCAAAATCCACTTCCGATTCCTGAAGATACCGCCACAAAGAACGGGGGTACTGGCCACAAAAGGATGATCGACCTTTGAATTCGGCCCATTGAACCTAGGCTGTCGGAAAAGCAACATCTGCAGGAATAGACACCCCCCCTTCAGGTGGAATCAAGGGCATGAGAGAATACACCTCTGTCTATTAAAATCTTCCCCGGGAACATAGGACCAGCAGGGCGGCGAAGGACATTGCCTGGCCTAGTTGAAGAATCATCCCCCTTTTGCTTCCTCTTGCCCATTGATGGCTTGGAACTTGAGATGGTAGGCACCAATGCACCTAGCTGGACATTTGGGTATGATTGTACCCAGGAGTCAACATAATTCATGGATAAGAAGGGCGTGGAGTCTTAAAGAGTGGGGGTTATAACCTCATAGTCAGTATCCTCCTGGGTAAACATTAACCACAGTTTCCTGGCCACCATTAAATGGAAATTATTATAGCCACCATTAAGTGTGGGAGGAAATAGTGCCTGTACACAGCCAAATTGGCGCCCGAATTGGCAAGGCGTGTACCCCTCACAGATCAATTCCCCATTAATACGAGCTACCAGAATACCCTCTCGAAGGAAAAAGAGGTAGCCCCACTTGCTAAAATCCTCTGTTATGGTGTTTGTGATTGTACCAGTTGGGGAAGATAATGGATGTAAATTGAAATGATCATAACACAAGATTCGACTCGATAATAGATGCATGTTCTGAACAGTCTGTTGATTATCCTTCTCTTGGGATGTCCACTCTTCGGGCATAACCCCGCTGGTCAGTTGCAAGTATGGCCAGAATGTGGTGCCTGGAATCTGAAGAGGGTTGATGAAGGTGTAGAAGTTCTTGATATGAACGCCTAGCCATCCCCAAAGAATATGAAAAGGGATGGCCACTCGGTTTGGTAGGCTCCCATCGGTAATATTACCGAGCAACCATTAAATCCTGGCCAGTACTGGAATGACTAGGTTGATGACATTGTCGGTAGCCAATTGTGCTTCCATGACAAAGGTAGAGGCCCGTATGCCGCTAGAATCACATACAGGCAATAGACTGCCACTCAAAAACATGGCCAGAAAGGATACCTGACGAAGCAGCCGATCGAAATTTGGGACAAGTTCCCATCCCCAGTTGCTGAATTTACCTTGCTCTAGGTTCAGCCAATAGTTTCCCATCTACTTTCGGTACTCCATTGTAGGGTAGGTCGTGGGCCTACAAGGAAGAGATAAAAAATGGCTCTCTCTAGAGAAAGACTTTATCCACTTGCGATACAGGATAATCAATCACAGAGACGTATCTTTCAGATTCTCCTCGCGACTAGGGACAGGCTTTCTTGGAGATGTATCCTTCGAATGTTCCTGGGCCAGATCGATGAGTCGCTTCACCAAGGGAGGAGTTCTCCCTTCGTCATCCCACATAGAAGGGGGAGGTAGGAATTCGTCGTACATAACCCCAAAAATGGGGACCCATGAAATCTAAAAGACATCCTAAAGACTAATTCCCACCTCCCCATGGACCAGATGAAAGGTATTGGTGTCGAGCTCCAACGGCTCATAAGTTTCTTGGTGAGGGATTGAGGCTGGTAGGTATAGGTTTGGGACACCCAGGCTGCTTTATACAAGCCTATGGATTGCAATTCTACCTCGAACTCCACACAACTTTGGTGGACCTAGAATGGACACCCCAAATCCAAGGACTTAAATGATCCTCCAGGTTAGAGGTCCCATTTCACTAACCAGCCATGCTGGTCTCTCACCATGGCATTGCAGGCAATGCTCTGGTAGTAGTGAATTGTTCCATCCTATTGATGTTGTTCTCCTGTTGGAGATACTGGAAGGTGACTCAACACAGATCCGACAGGTGTATCCCTCGAGGCAGGCTGTGCGTTGACAGGTATCATGAACCGAGGAATAGTGGCAGTAAATATCCATGCTTCGGGATTATTGTCATGGCATGGTACTAGAATTGGGGTATCAGACAGAAAATCGAACCCATAGGAAAGAAGGCTATTAGAAAAGGGGTGCTCCTGATGTGACTTAGAGAGCCAGACAGAGGGAATGGAAGACAATGGGGAGTGGTGGACTCCATCCTGAATAGAGCTGGACATGTCCTTCAGGCGTTGATCGCCAATTGAGAGAGGCTCTGTAGTTGGCCTCGGTGGAGAACGAAGGGGAACCATATTTTCTCCCTGCACAACTAAAGCCAACAAATTGTTAGTCCAAAAATAATGAATCTTGGACAAAATACCAAATATATGGATGAGGATTAGTTAAGGAGCCTTTATAAGAAAAATCCCCAAGGAGGCCTCAAAGGATGGTTCACGATGATAGCATCCCGCGAACCAGCCCTTCACGAAAGTAGTCCGTGAAACCCTGGCCCACGGAGCGTTGGCCAGGAAACCATGGACCAGGTTTCTCCATGTAATTTCAATCCCGAACTTGAGTATTTAAGTTAATATGATTTATAAACTTTTAAAGTTCAGAAGATTTTAAACCGCAGATCATCTAAACCACAGAGCATCGAAACCGTGAAGCATTGAAACTGAGGAGCACCAAAACCGTGAAGTGAGTTCCTATGCGGCCCATCATGACTTACTTTTTAATTAAATAAAAGTATTAGTCTGTGGCTGGGACATTGATCCGTGGATGAAGAACAGAGCAAATGAGAAATGGTTCGCGGAAGAAGTAGCGGGTTCACGGACGAAGCGTTTCGCGAAGGAACAAGTACGCGGAGGCAGAAAAGTGGAAAAAAGCTCTAGATTCGTGAAGAATCTAGTAGAAGAAAAATGAAATGTCCCTCCTTATTTATAGGAATGCTCCCCTACTGGGTCCACCTCTCTTCTGCGAACCACCTAATCTTCAGGACCACTCTAAATCGGAATGACCTCCTCTTCGTTCCGATCAGACCCCATTCTGATGGGGGGCATTTGTACGGTCCTGAAAAATCCGTAAAGGATAATGATTATCCCCTTTAACTCCAGGGAGATTCTGCAAATTTCCCCTCAAAAGGAATGGGAAAATGTGGATAATACACATGTATGGAGAAGGAGGAACCGGTCCACGGACCGGTCTAATGTTAACGACGCACGGCCAGTTCCGCGAAGCGTCCCTACTCCGTGAACCATTGTCGTTCATGGAATGGAGGTGGAGATCCTCCGTGGGTGCGAAGCAGGGCGGGAGCCAAACCAGTTCACCCACATGAACTGCCCCAGCCACAAGCTACGTCATCCGGCCCGAACCGCCTCCACTGTTGTTCGTGAAATAAAGGTGGAACCCTCCACGGCCACGAAGCACTCCCTGAGTTTGGTTCTCGGAGGAGGAATGTTTAATTCCCCACAAATTACTGATTGAAAAAGTCATCCGTGAACCGGGTTTTCGGTCATGGACCTCGGAAAAAGGTGTCGCGTGACTGCATATAAATCTCTTTACCTACTCTATAAATGGAGACCGAGGGGGGAAGGAGAGGGAGATTTTGGGGGAATCAGAAGGAGGACGGAAAGGAGATCGATCAGATTCAGGTGGAAGGATTTCGAAGGAAGGATTTGGAGTTTGAAAGTTCTAATTCGCGAACAAGAGCAGGTATGAATCGGGGAAAGAACTAATAAGGAACCGAAAATGCATAATAATTTGGTGAACCATGAACTCAAAATAACATAAAAATAAAATATCGTGAACCATAACCCCTCTGCGGATGCACTCCCCACGGACTGGGGAGTTTATGCCTCTTTTCCGATCCGTCGAGCTGTATATCACCCTCCTACGCGGGCGAAGTCCTGACCGACGAGCCTCCGACTGGCGCCGCCCTTGGCTACTGCTACCTGCATGGAACCCTCCGCAGACCACCCTGGATTGCAAATCAAACCCGGAGCTGCGGACCACCTTGGTTCACGGGATTCCAATCAGTCCTCAGACCCTCCTGGTTTGCTGATGGCCAGTCAGTCCGCAGACCCTTCTGGTTCATGGACGACCTCAGTCCGTGGACAACCCTGCTTCGCAGACGGCCCTTCCAGCCGCGTAGCACTTCCCTACGCGAAGGGCTCCAAAACCTTCGGAGTATCTGTTCCCCAAGCCAGATAAAACCCCTCCAATCTGGCCTAAACCCCCATGACTCCTTCACTGGCCTACTCATCGGCCCCAAACGGAGGCCTCCACCAGATTCACCGGATCCGTGTGGTGTAACCCTCAGGCACATCAGCACGCCGTTTTGAGTTCACATACCCACGGTAAGTAGAGGCGAAGGGGATTCCCCGACCCTTGAGAATATTTTCAAAGCATTACAGGGTTCACATTCCCATGGTAATGTAGAGTCTAAGCTCAGGAGTCCCCTTTTCCGCCCCTCCACTCATTAAGGGTTCCTTGGGGGTGGTAAAATACCCATCAGAAGGGAGCCCTCATGCACTGAAAGAGAGTAGATGGGCACAAAAGCACCCCCTTTCCCTCTCCCATTGTGCTTTGTCGCCATGGACCTCTATCCAGGAGTAAGACCCGACTGTATGGGCTACCCTATGCATAAGCCCCAATCAATTTCTCATGGACGCACCTTTCACGATGTGATCCTCTGGTCCTTGGTGCCTCTTGTTTCTCACACTGAGCATGAATCACGTGAGCTTAAAGTAAGCATCGACCATGACATCCTCTTATGGGCCTCCTCAGAGTGTAAGCCCCAATCCATCACGCTGGGCCTCCTCAGAGTGTAAGCCCCAATCCATCACCCTGGGCCTCCTTAGAGTGTAATCCCCAATCCATCACCTAGGGCTGCCTCAGAGAATAAGACCCAAGCCTCTGCGAACAATGAGGACTTTGATTCCCTACCATAGGGATACGTAGGAAGCATCCCTGAGGTTCAATCTGGATCACAACCGGACCCCCGGGTCCACGTTCACGTCAGTTTTCTGGTGCTCCCATTCGAACTACGTGGACTGTGATCCCTGTCTCCTAGGCAGGGTATGTAGGAATCTTCCCTGAGGTTCAATCCCAACAACCGGTTGATCCGACTGTCCTCACATTGGTTCACCGCGCCACTCCTATCACCATCTCAATGAGTCCAGACTCTTCGGGGTCATTAATACAATGAGGGATGGTAAACCTCAGGACTGAATGATTCCGAACCCCCTGCGTCTAGTTGACCATTTCCCATCATGGTTAAGTCTATGGATACTATGTTTGGGTATGAACCAAAGATTTATGAGCATATGAATATATCTTAAATCTATAAGAGAGTCCCAAAATAGGAAATAATTCCCCCCAAAAGGGTGTGATGAGCCCGACTTCCCATCCTCTTGGCCAATGTGAGTTCTTAAGCGTTGCTGGTCAGATCATCCGGTGAATGCCCACCTTTGGAAATCAGGTCCATCCATCATCAGATACGGAGACGTTGGGCATTTCGAGGCAGAAAACCATGAAACAAGATTTAGTTTCCTTTTATATTTTTTAGTTTTTTTGGGTATAATTTGTTTTTTGAGTATTTACTGGTTTTAGGGCGTTTATAGTTTTTAGGGTTTTTCTAGTTGGGTGGGTTTTTGGGTTTTTATCGGTTTTTAGGTTCTTTTTGGTGTTTTAAATGTTTTTATCATTTATTTGGTTTTTTGGGGTTTTAAGTGTTTTTGGGTTTTTCAAGTTCTCTTAGGGGTTTTTCCGGGTTTTTAGAGTTTTTATTTTTTTTTTCTGATTTTTTGGGATTTTTTTTTTATTTTTATGGTTTTGGGTTTTTGGGGATTTTGATTATTTTACTATTTTTATGGTTTTTATAGTTTTAAGGTTTTTTAAGATTTATAATGTTTTTTGGGGTTTAAGTGTTTTCAGGTTCTTAATATTTCCTAATGAATTTTTAGTGATTTTTGGGTTTTTTATGTTTTAGGGATTTCTAAGGATTTTTTAGGATTTTTATTGTTTTTAGGCGTTATAGAGATTTTACTAATTTTTATGTTATTAAAGGGATTTTAAAAATTTAGGGTGTTTATGGGAGTTATTTTTTTTGTTTTTAAAATTTTATTATGGTTTTTAAGGTTTTTAGAAAAATTTACGGTGTTTTGGAATTTTTATGGATTTTAGGGTTTTTCGAGATTTTGAGGGTTTTTTTTCATTTTTAGTGGTTTTTGGTATTTTTATGGTTTTTTTGGGTTTTGGGTTTTTTTTGTTTTTAGGGATTCAATGTTTTTTTGGAGTTTTTTTAAAGAAAATAAGGTGTCTAATGGTTTCTTAGGGTTTTAATTATTTTTTAGTGTTTTTAGTGGTTTATGTTGTTTATGGGTTTCTGGGATTTTGATGTTTTTAGTAACTTTAGGGTTTTTAGTGATATCTATTTTTTTATTGTCTTTTAGATTTTTAATCATTTTATTTTTTTAGGGATTTTAATTATGTTTAGGTTTTTAAGGACTTATTAGTGGTTTTGTAGATTTTTTGGGTTCTTTATGATTTTAGAGATTTTATGAGATTTTTAGGGTTTTTATGTGGTTTTGGGGATTTTTGGGAATTTGAGTTTTTTTTTGGTTTTTAGGATTTTTATTATTTTATCGGATATAAGTTTTTTTAGTGTCTTAAGGTCTTCTTATGGGTTTTCAATGTTATTAGAGGTTTATAGGTTTTTTTGAAATAATAGGGGTTTTAGGATATTTACGGTTTCATGGTTTTTTGGGCATTTTGAGGGTTGTTTAGGTTATTTTGGGTTTTAGGAGTCTTATGGATTTTTTGGATTTTAAAGGTTTTTTATTCATTTAGTATTTTAAGGGTTTTTATTGTTTTTAACAATTTTAGATTTAAATGCGTTTTATAGTTCTTAGTGATGGTTATAGTTTTATGGGTGTTTAGGTTTTTTATGGTTTTAAGGGTTTTTAGGGGTTTTAGGGTCTTTTTTGATTTTTAGGTTTTTTCTTGTTTTTTATTATTTTAGGGGTTTTAATTGTTTTATGGCTTTATATTTTACATAGGAATTTTCAGGGTTATAGGGTTTTTTATGTTTTTAGGGATATTTATTATTTTTTAGGATTTTAGTTATTTTAATGGATTTTGAGGGTTTTTATGGGTTTTAGGGTTTTTTGAGTTTTTTGTGTTTTGAAGGTTTTTAGGTATTTTAAGTGCTTTGAGGTTTTTAAGGTTATTTTTCACACTTTATAAGGTGTTTAACATTTTTATGGATTTTTAGGGATTTTTTAGAGTTTTTACGAGTTTTAATGGTTTTTATTGATTTTGAGGTTTTTAGGGTTTTTAGGGGATTTAGGATTTTTTGGGGGTTTAAGGGTTTTTGGAGTTTTTCAGGGTTGTAAGGTTTTTTTGATTTTTTTAAAAATTATAGGATTTTAAGGAGTTTTTATTAATTTTTAGGGTTTGGGGGGGTTAATTTTTAGGGTTTTTTTGGTTTTTAGGGTTTCTAGGGTTTTTAGGGATTTGAGGGATTTATTGTTTTTATTACTTTTATCAATTTTTAATAATTTTAGTGGTTTGAAGTTATTTTATGTTTTTAAGGTTATCATTGAGTTTTTAATTTTATATGTGATTTTTTATATTATTTGGAATTTTTTATTGAGTTTTTAATATTTTTGGGGGGGTTTTAGGGTAATTTTTGGGTTTTAGGGTTTTTAATCTCTTTTTTAGTTTTCAGGGGGTTTTAAGTGGTTTTAGATTTTATGGTTTTCATAGGTGTTTTCATTTTTTTATCATTTTTAAAAATTTTAGGGAAATTTTAGGATTTTTTTAGTCTTTTAGGTTTTTAAGGATTTTATGGGTTTTGGGTATTTATCAGTTTTTTGGTTTTTAGAGTTTTTGGGGTTTTATGGTTTTTTAGAGTATTTAATATTTTCATGGGTTTAAAAGGTATTTTGGATTGTTAGTTGGTTTTAATGTTTTATGTATTATTGTGAGTTTTAAGGGGTTTATGGATTTTTATGGGTTTTAGTGTGTTTTAGGGTCTTTTAATGTTTTTATGGTTTTTAGTGTGTTTTGGTTTTTATAACTTTTATGTGTTTTTAGGTTTTGATGGGTTTATTAGGATTTTCTAGGTTATTAGGGACTTTATGTTTATTTAGGATTTTATGATTTTTAGGGTTTTGGGGTGGTTTTTTGTTTTTAGTGTTTTTAGTTTTTATAGTTTTTAGTTCTTTTTAGGATTTTAATGGTTATAAGTGTTTTAGTTTTTTTTGTTTTATTTAGGGGTTTTCATGATTTTTAGGAGTTTTTATGTTTTTAGGGGTTTTAGGGGGTTTTAGGATTTTTATGGTTTTTAGGGTTTTTAGGGATTTGGGGGGTTTTATGGTTTTTCGAGGGATTTTTTTTCTTTTTTTGTTTTTAGGGTTTAAATGTTATTTCTTGATTTTTTAATGTTTTTAGGGATTTAATGGGGGTTTATGTGTTTTAGTGGGTCTTTAGAGTTTTTCTAGGGTTTCAGGGGTTTTTAAAGTATTTGGGGATTTTTCTAATTTTAAGTGTTTCATAGTTCTCAACATTTTTACATTTGTAAATGGTTTTAAGTGTTTTTAGGTTTAGTTTACCATATTGTTTTTCGGGGGGTTTCATGATTTATTATTTTTATAGGGAACTATAGGGTTTTTTTAATTATTATGGTTTTTAGGGTTTTTAGGAATTTTGAGGGGTTTTTAGGGTTTTTTTGGGTTTTTTTGTTTTTTGGTTTTTTGGGTTTTTATAGTTTTTAGTTTATTAGGGTTATTATAGATTTTTAGAGTTTTTAAACATTTTTTGGGGTTGAAAGGGTTTTTTGGGTTTTAGTTCTTTTTATGGTTTTTATGGGTTTTTTGGATTTTAAGGTCTTTAGAGGTTTTTATGATTTTAAAGGTGTTTTAGTTTTTTAGGGGCTTTTAGGGGTTTTTATGGTTTCAAACATTTTCTAGGTTTTCAGGGGTTTTTAGTGTTTTTAGGTTTTTAAGGTTTTCTTTGGGGTTTTTTGGGTTTTTAGGTTTTGTTTTATGTTTTTAGGGATTTTTAGATATTTCTTAACATTTTTGCGGTCTTTATATTTTTTAAAGATTTTGAGGGGATTTATGGGTTGATAGGATTTACATGGTATTTTTGGGATTTAATATTTCTTAGGTTTTAAGGTGTTTCATGTAGTTTTAGGTTATTAAGGTTTTCATTTATACTTTTAGGATATTTTATGTTTTTACGTGTTTTAGGGATTTTTTAGGATTTTTATGTTTTTAGTGTTTAGGGATTTTGTAGGGTTTTAGGTATTTTTTATGTTTTTAGGGTTTTTATTATTTTCTTGGGGTTTTATTGTTTTTTTTCTGATTCTATATGTTTTTATAGTTTTTTAATATTTTTAAGGGTTTCAAAGGTTTTCATGTTTTGTTTAGTTTTTTATAGTCTTAAGTATTTTTAAGGTTTTTAGGGGGTTTCATGGGTTTTATGGTTTTTAGGGTTTTTAGGTTTAGTTTAGGGTTTTAGAATTTTTGAGGTTTTTAGCATTTTTTGTGTTCTTAGGAATCAATTCTTTTCTTATGGTATTTCAGGTCTTTTAGATTTTTTTACATTTTTATGGGTTTTTAGGGATTTTTTAATATTTTTTAATGTTTTTAGGTATGTTAGTGATTTAATGTATTTTGAGGGTTTTAGGGATTTTATGGGTTTTAGTATTTTTAGGGTTTTTCAAGGTCTTTTGAGTTTTTTATGTTTTTATGGATTTTTGGGTTTTTTTTTGGGTTTTTACGGATTTTAAGTGCTTTTAGGGATTTTTAATATTTTTAGGGTTTTTATTTTTTTTATCGTTTTTGTGTATTTTTAGGTCTTAGGGTTTTTTATTATTTTTGATTTTTTAAGGGTTTTTAGATCTTTTGAAAGAAAATTATGGGTATAAATGGATTTAATGTTTTTAGTGTTTTTAGGGCAAGGAAGGCTCGGGTCCCGGCTATTCCTGGGACCCCCCAAAATTTTATTAATAGAAAATACACAGACGCTACAGAAAAGGGAGGGGAGGGGTCAAGCGACCCACACCCAAAAACCCTTCACAGTAAAAGACCCAAAAAAGGAAAATCAAAAAAGAAAACAAAGACAGAGAAAAAGACACAATACAAAACACAACAGCAGCTTCGAGACATCTTGTTCAGCCAACAATAGCATCTAGCACCAATACCAAACATCACAGCAGCATCCACACAACTAGACTAGCCAACACCGGCATCCAGCAGCATCCACACAACCAGAACGGCCAACACCAGCACCAAAAAAACACACAAAATCCAACCAAAGCAGACATCACACCTAGAAGCATCAAACCACAGCACAAGCGCAACCGAACGCAGCAATCATCACTTTCCATCAAACAGAAACCATCAACTAGCAGCACAACAACATACTCATCTACAGCAGTATTAAAAACCAAAAAACCACATATCATCCAACATTCACCACCAACCAACAACTCATAACCAACCAAAGGCCCGCATCCAATCTTACAAGGTCCATCACCCAACACCTTCTCACCAAGAAGGTTCCTCTCCAGCAATATAGAACCATCAGCAGCTACAGAACAAGAAATAGCACCACCCAACAGAACTGATATCCAACATCAACATCGAAACCAAAACAGTAGCCAAAACACATTCAGCAGAAACATCAACTCAAAACTAGTCCGGCCACCAGTAAACCACACGCAAACCCGCAGATCAAAGAGAACATAGTAAAGTGTGACCATACCTTCGTCAGCAGCAAGGTCCAAGAACAAGAAAGTAGACCCAGGAAAGCAAACCTGCATCCACGCCCTATGCATCCACCAAGTACCGTCGAGAAGCCAGAGAACCTAGAAAGACCTTCCTTGGGTCCGGACAAGCAGCGCAGAACCAAGCGTAGAGCCGTAAAAGCCAGTGCAAGGAAGATGCAAAGCCCGCCGAACCTGCAAATCACCAAGGAGAAACTATGATTTCTCTCGAAAAAACCACCAAAGCATCCGACCGCACCAAATCGGGCTGAGCACACCTCTGACCATTCGTCGAAACATCCATCGCGCCTGCGTTGACTTCACCATCAACCTCTTCGACTTCATCCAGATCACCGGAAAGGAATCACCACCACCGCCAAGGAGCACAAGATCCAGATCTAGAATGGCTGATCCAAATCTAAGAAAAAACTAAACCAAGACATCACCACCACAACCATCCACATCGCAACGCCTGAAGAGGGAGATATCATTGGAGCCACTGAAGAGGATTCTAGGATGGAACCCTAGAAATCGCCGCGTCGAGAGAGACCCCGGAGAGATCGGTGGCATTTTTCCAAAATCATTTAGTGTTTTTAGGGTTTTATGGGTTTTTAGGGTTATTTTAAATGATTTTCGGGGTTTTATGGTTTTAAGGGTGGTATTGGGTTTTTTAGTGTTTTTAGGGTTTTTATCACTTTTAGGTTTTTAGGGGTTTTAAGTGTTTTTTAGGTTTTAAGAATTTCTTAGGGTTCTTCATGAATCTAAAGATAATTTAAATTTTTATGTATTTTTAGGTATTTTTACTATTTTATTATTTTTAGAGTTTTTAAGGATTTTTGGTTTTTTAGGGTTTTAAAGTTTTGATCATTTTTAGTTTTTAAGGGTTTTATATTTTTTATGTTTTTAAGCTTTTATTAGGGTTATTATTGGTTTTTGGTTTTTATGGTATTTTCGTTTTTAGGAATTTTTTTGATTCTATATTTTTTAGAGTTTTTAGGTAGTTTGAGGGGTTTTAGGGTTTTTTGGGGATTTCATGGGTTTTGGGTTTTTTTAGGTTTTTTGAGTTATTTAGAGTTTTTATTGTATTTATAGTCTTTTATTTTTAGGGGTTTAAATGTTTTTTATCTTTTTTTCCAATTATTTTACTAATTTTATAGGTTTTTAGGGGTTTTAAGGTCTTTATAGGTTATTTGGGTTTTTATAAATTTTAGTAAATTATTAGGTATTTTTAGGGTTTTTAGTGTTTTTAGGGTTTTGTGGGTTTAAGGGTTTTTAGGATTTTATGTTTTTATGGTTTTCTTGGGGTTATTCATGGGATTTAGTGTTTTTTACAATAATAGGTATTTTTAGGGATTCTTATTATTTTTATGAGTTTTTAGGATTTCTAGTGACTTTGATTGTTTTTAGGGGTTTTCGGGGTTGTACTTTTTTTTGTCTTTTATCCTTATTTAGGGGTTTTAAATGATTTTAAGGTTTTCTTAGGGGTTTCCAAGATTTTTTTGGATTTTGATATTTTTAAGTATTTTTTCTATATTATTATTTTAAAGGGTTTTATGGTTTTGAGGGGTTTTAGGTGTTTTAGGGTTTTTATGGATTTTTGGGTTTTAGGGTTTTTTTTGATTTTTTTAGGGATATAATGGTTATTTAGGTTTTTTTCAAGTATTTATTGGTTTGAAGTGTTTTTATATTTTTAACGGGTTTTAGGGATCTTATGGGTTTGTGGGGTTTTATGGGTTTATGGGTTTTTATATTTTTAGGGTGTTTCAGGTTTTTAGGGTCCTTTACAGTTTTTTTGGTGTTTTAGGATATTTTAGTGAGTTTAACTCTTTTTAGGTTTTTTATGATTTCATAGGGGTTTTAAAGGATTTAATGGGTTTTTAAAATTTTAGGGATATTTGGAATTTTTTAGGAATTTATTATTTTTAGGGTTTTTTGTTATTTTGAGGGTTTTATGGTTCTTAATGGGTTTTGTCTTTTTTTAAGGTTTATATATATTTTTTGGTTATTATGTTTTTCGTAATATTTTTTGGGTTATTTACTTTACTAATTAATTTTATGGGTTTTTAGGATTTTAAGTGGTTTTTTTGGGATTTTGAGTGGTCAGAGTGTTTTTTCTGTTTTTGTGGTTTTTTTCTGTCTTTAGGGTTTTTTGAGATTTTAGGGGTTTTATTGATTTCTAAAATTTTTATGGGTTTAAAGAGTTTTTAGAGTATTTAGTGTTTTTAGGGTTTTTATGATTTTTAGGTGTTTTATGTTTTTTAGGGTTTTAGGGTTCTTTGTGGTTTTTAGCCTTTTCCTAGTATCGAGTGGTTATATGTGGTTTTAGTTTTTTAATGTTTTCTATATAGTTTTTTGGGTTTTTGTGTTTTTTTATATTTTAGGGAATTTTTTTAGCTTCTTAAATATTTTTATAGTTTTTAGAGCTTTTATGGATTTTGAGGGTTTTAAGGGAATCTAGAGTTTTTAGGGTTTTTATAGTTTTTATCATTTTTTTTATTTTTAGGGGGGTTAAGTGTTTTTAGGTTTTAATGGTTTTGTTAGGGTTTTTCGTTGTTCTTCCTGTTTTTTAGGTTTTATGGATTTTTAGAGATTTTTATAGGTTTTTATTATTTTTATTTATTTTGATGGGTTTTATTGTTTTTATGGGCTTTAGGTCTTTTGGGGTTTTTAGAGTTTTTAAGGGTTTCATGTTTATTATAGTTTTTAACATTTTTAGGGGTTTAAAAAGTTTTTATATTTTTTTAGTGGCTTTGAGATTTTTAATTAATTTTAGGTGTTTTAGGGTTTTTTTGGTTTTTATGGTTTTAAGGTATTTTTATGGTTTTTAAGGTTTTTAGAGTTTTTAAGTGTTTTTATGGGTTTTATGTGTTTTATGGTTTTAGTATTTTCTTATGGTTTTCTCTAGGATTGAAGGGTTTTTAGGGTTTTAGTAATTTTTTGGGGGTATTTTAGGATTTTTTTGGGTTCTTAGGGATGAGGATTTTTGGGTTCTTTGGGGTTTCATGTTTTTTGGTTTTTTAGTGTTTTTTTATTTTTTTATGGGTTTAAAGGTTTTTAATGTTATTTTAACATTTTAAGGGTTTAAAATGGTTTTTTAATTTTTAGTGGCTTTTTGGGTTTTTATGGGGTTTTAGGGGTTTTATTGTTTTAAGGGTTATTATTGTTTTTATGGTATTTTAAAGGTTTTTAGAATTATTTAGGTTTTTAGGGGTTCTAAGTGTTTTTAGGGTTTTATGTTTTTCTTAGTTTTTTTTTGGTTTCTAGTGTTTTTTATGTTTTTACGATTTTATTGAATTGTTTAGTATGTTTTTTCCTTTTTAGTATTTTTAGGGTTTGGGGGTTTAGGGGGGGATTTAGTGTTCTTATTCTTTTATGATTTTTTTGGTTTTTAGGTTTTTCATAGGGGTCTTTTAGGTTTTAGGGTTGTTTACATTTTAAGGGATTTTGGGGATTTTTTAGTTTTTTATGTTTTTTTATAAATTTAAGGAATTTTGTGGGTTTTAGGGTTTTATGTTTTTTATGGTTCAAGGGTGTTTTATGATTTTTAAGTTTTTTTGGAGTTTTTTTATGATTTTATATGTTTAATGGTTTTTAGAATTTTACTAGGTTTTTAGGTTTTATTGGGGATTTAGGGTTTTCTAAAGGATTTTATGGGTTTTTATGGTTTTTATCATTTCTTTGGGTTTATTAAAGGTTTTTTGTGTTTTTTATTTATTTAGGTGTTTTATTTTTTTAATATTTCTAAGGTTTTCATTGTGTGTTTCAATGTATTTAGTTTTTTTATGTTTTTATATACTTTCATAATTTTTTCAGATTTTATGGATTTTAAGGGTTTAGGGATTTTGTGGGGTTTTTGGGGGTGGTTGGATTTTTATAGGGTTATGGTTTTTAGGTTCGGAGAATTTTTTAAATTTTTAGGGTTTTAATGTGTTTAAGATGTTTTTAAATTTTTATGGGTTTAAGTAATTTTAATTTTTTAGTGGTTTGTATGTTTTTTAAGACTGTTAGAGTTTATGAGGTTTTCAATGTCTTTTTAAAGAATTTTAGGGTATTTATATTTTTTATGTTTTTATGGGTTTGAAGTGTTTTTAGGTTTTCAATATTTTCTTAGGTTTTTTTGAGTGCTCTTCATTTTATGGATTTTTTATTATTTTTTTTGGTTTTTTGGGTTTTTAGTGATTTTGAGAGTTTTAAGGCTTTTTGGATTTTTGTTTTTTATGTTTTGTAGCATTTTCTATGTTTTTTAAGAGTTTTATGTTTTTAGGTCTCTAATTTATTATTAGGTTCTTTTCTACATTTTTGGATTATTTACATTTTTTTGGATTTTTTGTGATTTTTTTTTTGTTTTTAGGGATTTTGAGGGTTTTTAGGGTCTTTCATGATTTTTTGGGGTTTATGAATTTTTAGGGTTTTGAGGGGTTTTTTATTTTTTAGGGATTTTAAGGTTATTTATAAATTTAACATTTTTAGGGGTATAAAGTTTTTTTTATATTTTTAGTGGGGTTTTAGGGGTTTATTGGGGCTTTAAGTTTTGTAAGGTTTTAGGGTCGTCTATCATTTTTAGGAGGCTTATTGTTTTTAGGGTTTTATGTTTTCTCATTTTTATGTTTTTCAAATATTCTTGGGGTTTTTATGATTTTATGTTTTTTAAAATTTTAAGGAATTTTAGGGGTTTTTTTAATTTTTATAGGTTTTAAGTGTTTTTAAGTATTTTTAAGATTTTTAGTGTTTTTATTTTCTTATGTAATTTTTAGAGTTTTTGGAGTTTTTTGAATTTTTATTTTTATAAAGTGTTTATGCGTTTTTTTGTGTTTTTGGGGTTTTCGTGTTTTTTTGAGTTTATTATGGTTTTAGTGGATTTTTAGTGGTTTTTATAGTTTTTTTTTTGAGTTTTAGGATTTTCAAGGTCATTTTGGGTTTTCTGTGTTTTTGGGTTATTTGGGGGTATTAATTATTTTATGGTTTAATGGTTTTATTTTCCATTTTAAAGGTATTAGGTATTTTTATGTCTATAGGTATTTTGGCTGCTTTTTTAGATTTTTATGGGTTTTTAGCATTTTTTGTATTGAGCGGTTTTTGTATTTTTATTATTTTTAAGAATTTTTAGGGTTTTAAGAATTTGTAGTATTTTTAGGAGTTTTATGTGTTTTTATGTTTTTATTATTTTTTACGGTTTTCTTGATTTTTGTGGGTTTTTATGTTTTGAGAAAATATTAGGGTTTTTTAGGTTTTTTTTATTTTTTGGTGGTTTTTGGGATTTTGAGTGCTTTAGGGTTTTTAAGGTCTTTTAGGGTTTTTAGGGTCTTTATGTTGTTTTGTTGTTTTATGTGTTTTTTGGTTTTTAGGGTTTTATGGTTTTGGGGGCTTTTAGGTGTTTGTTTTTAATTTTTTCTGGGATTTAAAGTTTTTAGGTGTTTTTTTGAGTTTTTTTGGGGTTTATTAGACTTTTAGGGTTTTTAGGAATATAAGGAAATTTGATGGTATTTAGGGTTTTATTGTTTTTCGGGGTTTTAAGGGTTTTTTATGTTTTTTAGGTTTTTTAATTTTTTTAATTTTTTTAACACTTTTAGGGTTTTAATGTTTTTTATAGTCATTTTCTGGTTTTTAAGGATTTAATTGGGGTTTGGGGGGTTTTAGTTTTATTTGCTTTCTATGGTTTTGTGGGGTTTTTGGTTTTTACTGTTTTATTGTTTATTTGGGATTTTTTGTTTCTTATGTTTTTAATGATTTTTATGTATTTTTAGTTTTTTAATTTATTCTTAGAGTTTTCTAGGGTTTTGGGGTATTTTTTATTTTTTAGGAATTTTTGAGTATTTTATAGTTTTGTATGGTTTTTATGGATTTTGACTGTTTTTTTTGGTTTTTATGGTATTTTATGTTTTGGAGGGTTTTTTGAGTTTTTTGGGGTTTTATGGTTTTTAGAGTTCTTTCAACTTTTCTAGTGATTTTAAGGGTTTTTAATGTTCTAATTTTTTAGGGTATTTAGATATTTTTAACATTTTCATTGTATTTTTATGCTCTTTTAGAGTTTTAGCATATTTTTTTGGTTTTTTGGGGGTTTTTATGTGTTTTTATGTTTTAATGTTTTTCATGGGTTTTTTATGTTTTCTACATTTTTTTGAATTTTAAGTTATTTTTTATTATTTTTATGGTTTTTAGGTATTTAGTGACTTTTAGGATTTTAAGGGTTTTTTGGATTTTTTTATGGTTTTTAGATATTTTTAAATTTTTTTGAGATTTTATTTATTTTTAGGATGTTAAGTATTTCTTATTGTTTTTATAGTTTTTTTGTTTTTTTACATTTTTTTGGGATTATTAGGGTTTTTTTGGGGTTCTTTGGTATTTTTGTATTTTTATGGATTTTTAGGGGTTTTAGGGTTTTTAGGATTTTTAGGGTTTTACGGTTTTTTAGGGTTGTTGTGTTTTTAAGGGTTTTAAAGGTTTTTCATATTTTTTAATGTTTTTAGCGGCATAATGGGTTTTATAGATTTGAGATGTCTTTTAGGGTTTTTTTGGAGTTTTATAGATTTTAATGGTTATAGGGGTGTTTATGGTTTTTAGGGTGTTTCATTATTTTAGGGTTCTCTTATGTTTTTTTTGGGTATTTTTATTTTTAGGTTTTTAAGTGTTATATGTATTTTTAGGTTTGGGTTTTCATGAATTAATGTTTTTTTACATTTTAGGATATTTTTTGTGGCTTTTTTGACCTTTATGGGTTTTATTTCTTTTTGGGATTTTTAGGGATTTTTGGGGTTTTAGGGTTTGTGTGGTTTTTGGGGATTTAGGATATTTTTGTTTTTTTAGTTTTTTTCCTGTATAAGGTTTTTAACGGTTTTTTAGGTTTTCGAGTTTTTGATGTTTTTTTGGTCTATGATATTTTTGTTGTTTTAGGTGTTTTATGGCTTTTAGGGGTTTTAGGGGTTTTTTGGGTTTTAGGGTTTTTAGAAATTTTTAGGTTTTTAGGGGTGTAAAGTGTTTTTAGATTTTTAAGTATTTCTTATTGTTTTTATGGTTTTTGGGATTTTTATATCCTTTTTAGGATTTTTATTGGTTGTTATAGTATTTATGGATTTTTAGGGGTTTGCGGTTTTTAATTTTTTGTAATGTTTTTTAGAGTTTTATAAATTTTTATGTTTTCTAGAAGTTTTATGTATTTTAATGTTTTTAAAGTTATCTTAGGGGAATAAATTGTTTTTATGGTTTTTATTGTGTTTCAGGATTTTTAAGGATTTATTTGGATTTTTATTATTTTAGAGGTTCGGGGGTTTTGAGTGTTTTTAGAAATTTTTAGGGTTTTTAGTGTTTTAGGATTTTTAGGGTTCTTATGATTTTTTAGTGTTTCTAGGATTTTTAGGGTATCTTAGGTTATTTATGTTTTTTAGGATTTTTAGGTATTTTTATATTTCTAGGTATGTTTAGTTCGTTTTTAGGATTATTATGGGTTTTTTGGATTTTGAGGATTTTGAGGGGTTTTTGGGTTTTAACATTTTTAATGTTTTTATAATTTGTTACATTTTTAGGGGAATTAAGTGTTTTTAGTTTCTTATTGAGTTATTAGGTTTTTCCCTAGTTTTTGAGTTTTTTAAAATTTTAGGGATTTTTTGGGATTTTAATTATTTTTATGGGTTTTATGCATTTTGAGGGGTTTTAAGGTGCGTTAGGGATTTTAGGGTTTCTATGGATCTTTAGATTTTATTTTATTTGTGTTTTTAGGGGTTTAATGGTTTTTTTAGTTTTTTTAGTTTTTTAGGGGTTTAAATGTTTTTTAGATTTTTTCATGTTTTTAAAGATGTCTACGGTTCTTATTTTTTTTATTGGTTTTATGTTTTATGGGGTTTTTATGGTTTTAGGTTCTTTGGTTTTTTTATTTTTTTAGGTATTTTAACTGTTTTTAGGTTTTTAAGATTTTATAAGGGATTATTAGAGTTTTTTTGGTTTTTTTGTTTTTAGCGATTTTTTTAATTTTCTAGGATTTTTAGGGGTTTTTAGGTTTTTTAGAGATTTTGAGGGTTTTGATTGATTTTTTGGGTTTTCAGGGTTTATGATTTTTATGGGTTTTTTCATTTTTTGGTAATTTATGGATTTTATGTTTTTATTTATTTTAAGGTATTATTATGATTTATAAGTGTTTTTAATGTTTTATGTTTTTTTAGCTTTTTATAATTTTTATGTTTTTAGGGATTTTATGGAATTTGGGGTTTTTAGGGGTTTTAGTGTTTTCATGATTTTTTTGGGTTTTTAATTGTTTTATGAGTTTTTTTGGGTTCTTAAGGTTTTTCTATAGTTTCATCATTTTTTGGAGTTTAAAATATTTTTAGAGTTTTTGGTGGTTTTTTGGTTTTTATTGGTTTTTAAGGGTTTTATGGTTTTTTTGGGTGTCATGGTTTTTTAGGGTTTTACTTGGTTTTAGGTGTTTTAGGGTATTTTTATTATTTTTAGGATTTTTAGTGCTTGATATGTTTTTAAGGGGTTGATTTTTTTTCTTATTTTTAAGATTTTGGAATTTTTTTCATGGTTTTTAGGGCCTTTTTTACATTTTTATGGATTTTTAGTTCTTATAAAAATTATATGATATTTTTAGAGTTTTTAGATATTTGGAGGTTTTTAAGGGGTTTTCATGGTTTTTATCTTTTTATTGGTTTTTAGGGGTTTTAAATATTTTTATGTTTTATGGTTTTCTTAGTGGTTTTTAGGATTTTCATGTGTTTTAGGTTTTTAGAGATTTTTTTGGGATATTTTAGTATTTTTTTCTTGTTTAGGTGTTTTATGGATTTTGAGGGGTTTATGGTTTTTTTTTCTTTTATAGTTTTTAGGGTTCTATTATTTTTTAGAGGTTCTAAAATTTTTAGGGGTTTAAATGGGTCTTATAGTTTTTAGTGATTTTTTATTGATTTTGAGTGATTTTTAATTTTTTAGGGGTTTTATAGTTTTTAGGTGTTTGTATGGTTTTAGGGTCTTTTAGGGATTTTAGGGTTTTTAATTTTTAGTTTATTAGGGATTTTCAATCTTTATTATTTTTGAAAAAATTTCTTAGAGTTTTCATGTTTATAGGGTTGTTTATGTTTTTAGTGATTTTTAGCGATTCTTAGGATTATAAATTGTTTCTGGGTTTTTAGGTATTTTTAGTTTTTTTGAACTTTATAGGGGTTTTAGTAGTTTTAGGTTTTTTTGGGTTTTTAAGGATTTATTACAATTTCGCAGTCGTTTTAGGGTTTTTTTCAATTTTATGGGTTTTTTGGTATTTTTGGGATTCTTATGGATTTTGACATTTTTGGGATTTTGAGGGGATTGTGGTTATTAGGGGTTTTCTAGTTTTTGTGTTTTTTTTCAATTTTTAGGGTTTATTCGAGTTTTAAATATTTTTTAATGTTTTTATAATTTGTTTTAACCTTTTAGGGTGTTAATTAATTTTTATAGATTCTAGTGTAATTATAGGGTTTCTATGGGTTAAAGGGATTTATTGTTTTTAGCAATTTTTATGTTTTTTATATTCTTTTAGTGTTTCTGGTGTTTTAGGTGTTTAATACTTTTATGGTTTTTAAGATTTTCTTATGGGTTTTTAATATTTTTTTGGGGGATTATGTTTATAGGTGTTTTTTTATCTCTTTTACAATTTTTATGGTTTTTAGGGTTTTTAGGGATCTTGAGAGTTTTTCGTATTTTTTACGATTTCAAGGTTTTTTATTATTTTATGTTTTTTGGATTTTATTCTTTTTATGGGTTTTCATGCTTATTAGAGTTTTTATGTTTTGGTATTTGAAGGGATTTTTTTATGTTTTTAATGGTTTTTAGGGTTTTAGGAATTTTAGAGTTCTTTTGGTTTTTAATGATTCAATGGTTTTTGTGCTTTTTTAGGTTTTAGGGTTTTTTCGGGTTTTTTGGGTTTATAGATATTTTTAGAGATTTTTTTACCATTTTTTGTTTTTTAAAGGGGTTTTAGAGTTTTTAGTGGTCTTTTGGGGTTTTATGGGGTTTTATGGTTTTTATGGTTTATAAGGGGTTTTAGTGGTTTTATCGTGTTTTAAGGATTTTTTAGGGTTTTAAGGGTTTCAAGTGTTTCTATGTATTGTGGTTTTTTTGGGTTTTTATGTTTTTTTTTCATTTTTAGTGATTTTTTTTATTTTTTTGGATTTTTAGTTATTTTGAGGGGTTTTATGGTTTTTAGAAATTTTTAGAGTTTTTATGGATATTTAGGGTTTTGTATGATTTTTAGGTGTATTTATGTTTTATAGGTGTTTGTTCTGTTTTAGGGGAATTTTATAATTTTTAGGCTTTTATCATTTTTTATATTTTTAGGTTTTTAAGGTTTTCTTAGGGGTTTTCAGGGTATGATGGATTTTTAAATTTTAGGTATTTTTTAGGTTTTTAAGTATTTTTATTATTTTTAAGGTTTTTAGGTATTTTGAAGGTTTTTATTGGGGTTTTCTCCATTTTTATTTTTTTTATGGTATTTAGTGTTTTTGGGTTTTTTTTGGGGGGGGGGTGGGTTGAAGTGTTTTTAGGTTTTTATTGTTTTCTTATAATTTTTTATTGAATATAGGGTTTTTTATGTTTTTAGTGAGTTTTAGGGGTTTAATTTATATTTTTATGTTTTTAGGATTTTTTGAGATTTTTTGGTTTTTAATGGTTTTTTGAGTTTTTAACACTTTTTAGTGGTTTTATGTTTTTTATAATTTTTCATACGTTTTTATGGTTATTATAGTTTTTTAGGGTTTTTAATGATCTTAGGGGTCATATGGTTTTATGGGATTTAGTGTTTATTACTCTTTCTTGAATTTTTAGGTTTTAAGGGTTTTATGTGTTTTAAGGTTTTTATGTTTTTCTTAGGGGTTTTAGGGCATTTTTGGGTGTTTATGTTTTTAGGTATTTTTAGGATTTTTTATGTTTTCAATTGATTTATATGATTTTATGGATTTTGATGATATTTATTTTTAATCAGATTTTTCATGTTTTTTATGGGTTTTAAGTGTATTTAGTTTTTTATGGTTTTCTTATCGGTTTTCCGGAATTTTTTGTTTTTTTTTTGTTTTTTGTTTATTAGGGATTTTTAGGATTTTTATAGTTTTTAGGGTTATTGTGGATTTCAAGGGTTTTAATGGTTTGGGGGTTTTATGGTGTTTCAGGGGTTTAAGGTTTTTTATTGAGTTTTTATGGTTTTTAAGGTTTTATTGAATTTTTAATATTTTTAGGGGTTTAAATGGTTTTGACAGTTTTAAGTTGTTTTTAGGGGTTTTATTTGTTTATTGTGATTAAAATTTTTTTTATGGTTTTTGTGATTTTGGGGTTTTATATTCTTTTTAGGGTTGTTATAGTTTTTAGTGGTATAATTATTTTTTATGTTTTTATGATTTTCTTAGTGAATTTTTGGGGGTGTTTACGTTTTTAGGTATTTTAATTCCTTTTTAGTGCTTTTATTATTTTTAAGGGTTCTAGGGATTTTGAGGGATTTTATTGTTATTTATGGTTTTTAGGGTTTTTTAGAATTTTTTATGATTTTAAGGGTTTAAATTCTTATTAAGGGTTTTAATGTCTTCTTAAGTGTTTTTAGGGGTTTTAGGTATTTTTATATTTTCAAGAATTTCTTTTCTTTTATTGGATTTTTTTGGGTTTTTAGAGATTTTCATGTGTTTGGGGTTTTTAATGGTTTGTTTGACTTTTTGTATTTTTTGTGATTTTAAGGATTATTATAGTTTGTAAAATTTTATGGGTGTAACTGTTTTTAGGTTTTTATGGTTTTCAAAAGGGTTTTCCATAATTTTTATAATTTATTTATGTTTTAGTGATTTTAGGGATTTTTAGGATTATTATGGTTTTTAGGGTTTTTAGGGATTTTGAGGGTTTTTATTGTTTTTTTGGGTTTTTATAGTTTTGTTTTTTTTAGGGGGGTTTTTCTTGGTTTTTATGGGCTTTAGGTTTTTTATAGTTTTACCATTTTTAGGGGATTAATGATTTTTAGATTTTTAGGTGGGTTTTAGGGGCTTTATGTTTTTAGGGGTTTTGATGGTTGATAAATTTTTATGGTTTTTAAGGAGTCTTTAGGGATTTGGGGGGTTAAATATTTTTAGTTTTCTTAGGGGTTTTATGTGTTTTATTTTTTTAAGATTTTTTATTGGTTTTCAGGTTTTTAGGTTATTTAAATTTTCAGGGATTTTTTGGAATTTATAAGATTTTTAAGGATTTAGGGATTTTGAGTTATTTTCAGGGTTTTCGAGTTTTAAGGGATTTAAATTGTTTTTTATGTTTTAAGGTTTTTATGGTTTTTAGGGTATAGTGTTTTTTTAATTTTTAAAAAAATTAGCGGGTTTTTTGGAATTTTATCGTTTTTAGGATTATTAAAGATTTTGATGGGTTTTAGGGTTTATATGTTTTTAGGTTTTATGGTTCTTTATTATTTTAGGATTTTTAAGGTTTTTAACATTTTTAGGTGTTTAAAAAGTTTTAATAGTTTTTGAAATTTTTCTTGGTTTTTGGTGGTTTTAAGGGTTTCTATGGTTTTTAGGGGTTATTAGGGGTTTATGCACGTTTTAAGCCTTTTTAGGGTATTTAGATTTTTTAGTGGTTTTAGTTTTTTTTATGGTTTTCTTATGGTTTTTTATGGTTTTTTATGTTTTTAGGTTTTTAGGGAATTTTATGTATTTTTAATGATTTTTATGGTGGTCAAATAATTTCCAGGGTTTTTAAGATTTTTAGTGTTTTGGGGTTTTTATCTTATTTTGGATTTCATAGGGTTTTAGTGTTTTTAGAATTCTTAGGTTTTTTAGGGATTTTAATTGCTTTTAGGCTGTTCATTATTCTTACATTTTTCAGGGTTTTTTACATTTTTAAGGATTTTTTGGGATTTTTAATGATTTTATAGTTTTCTAGGGATTTAAAGGATTATGAGGGATTTTATTTATTTTTAGAGTTTTTTTGTTTATTTTTATTTTTTTTGGGATTTTTACATTTTCAAGGATTTTTAGGAATTTTTTAGGGTTTTTATTGTTTTAGGGGTTTTATGGTTTCATTGGTTTTTGGTTTTTTTAGTTTTTAGGACTTTTATGGGTTTAGTTTGTAAATTTTTATGGGTTTAAACGAATTTTAGACTTTTTAGTGGGGTTTTGAGTTTTTATGATGTTTTAGGAGTTTTAAGGGTTTTAGGATTTTAGGGTCATTTTATTATATTTATTGTTTTTAGAATTTTTATTATATTTCTGTGTTTTGAATGTTTTTAGATTTTTTAAGATTTCCATAGGGGTTTTCTTGGATTTTAGTGGTTTTAAAAATTTTAATGATTTTTATGGATTTTGTAATATTTTTATGGGTTTTATGGGTTTTGAACTTTTTAGGTATTTTTAAGGTTTTTAGGGTTCTAGGGGTTTAGGGTTTTTACCATTTTTAGGATTTTTAATAGTATTATGTAGTTTATTTTTTAATGTTTTTAGGGGATTTTAAGGATTTTTATAGTTTTTATGTTTTTAGGTGTTTTTAGTGCTCTTAAGGTATTTTTATGGGGTTTTAGGGATGTTTATCTTTTTTAGAGTTTTCTAGGGGTTTTTAGGTTTTTTTGGTTATCTTACATTTTTAGACATTATTAGTTTTTAGTGGTTTTATGGTTTTTAGTGTTTTTAATGTTTTTATTGTTTGAATGGTTTTTATATTTTTTAGTGGTGTTATATTTTCTAGTGGTTTTTAGGTTTTTAATGGTTTATAGATGATTTTATATTTTTAAGGGTATTTACAGTTTTGGGGTCATTTTGGGGGTTCTTGGGTTTTCAATTTTTTTGGGTTGTTAAGGGTTTGATCTGTTCTTAAAATTTCAATGTTTTCTTAGGGGTTTTCAGAGTTTTAGGGGTATTTATATAATTTGATATTCCTAGGAATTTTTTGTTTTTAATTGTTTTTTGGATGTTTTATGGATTTTTGGCATTTTAGGGTTTTTAGGGTTTTCTAGTAATTATCATTTTTATGGTTTTTGGGCCTTTTAATTGTTTTAATGTTTGATTTAGGGTTTTAGGGTTTTATGTTTTTTTTACATTTTAAGGTTTTTTAGGGAGTTTTATGTTTTTTATAGTTTTTTAGGGTTTTTAGGTATTTTTAAGGTTTTATAGGTTTTTAGGTTCTTTATTGTTTTATGGGGTTTATGGTTTTTTGATTTTTTAGTTTTTTTATCTTAATTAGTTTCTTAGTGTTTTTTAAACATTTTTTGTGGTTTTAATGGTTTCTAGATTTTTCTTACTATGTATTAAGGCTTTCATGGGTTTTTTGTGTTTTATAGGGTTTTTTGGGGTTTTTTTGGTTTTTAGGGGTTTGGGGTTTTAGGTTATTTTTAAGGGGTTTTCAGGTTTTTATCATTTTCTAGATCTTTAGGGGTTTTAGGTGTTTTTAGGGTTTCAAGGTTTTCATCGGGTTATTCACGGTCATTTGGGTATTTTAATTTTTTAGGTATTTTAGGTTTTTACATATTTATGGATTTTTAGCATATTTAGGGATTACGAGTGTCGTTTAGGTATTTTAGTGTTTTTAGGTTTTTAGTATTTTTAGGATTTTTAGGGTTTTAACGTGTTTTTAGGTTTTTTATTTATTCATAAGGGTTCTTAGGGTTTTTATACTTTTTTAAATTTTTAATTCTTTTTGGGATTTTTATATTTTGTTCTTTTTGGAGTTTTAGGGATTTTGAGGGTTTTTGGGTTTTTAAGAGTTTTTTAGTTTTTCTAGGTTTTTTTGGGTTTTAGGGGATTTTATGAGTTTCTTAGGGTTTTATGGTGTTTTAGAGTTGTTTTTACAATTTTTAGGGGTTTGATGGGATTTGAAATTTTTTCATGGTTTTAGGGTTTTTAGGGGGTTTTAGGTTTTTTAAGGTGTTTATGGGTTTTTATTGATTTTAGGGTTTTTATGGGGTTTATTTTATTTTAGGGGATTTATCTAATCTTAGGATTTTATAGTTTTCTTACGGTTTTTCTTGTATTTCTTTGAGTTTTTTATGTTATTTTGTACTTTCTGGGATTTTTTAAGTTTTTTGTGGTTTTTTGTAAATTTTTAATAATTATGTGGGTATTTGAGGTTTTTATAGGTTTTTTGGGGTTTTGAGGGATTTTTGAGTTATTTACACGTTTAATGTTTTTTTATATTATTTTTAACATCCTTATGATTTTAAAGTTATTTTAGATTTTTAGTGGGATTCATGGTTTTAAAGGGGTTATATGGTTTTGAAGGGTTTTATTGTTTTTAGGGGTTTATATGAGATTTTTTCATTTTTATCATTTTATAGATATCTAATGTTTTTTAGTTTTTTAGTAGTTTCTTAGTTTTTCCATGGTTTTAGGGGTTTTTCACATTTATAGGAATTATCTAAGGTGTTTATGAATATTATGGTTTTTTTACAGTTTTTAGGATTTTTAGGGGTTTTATGGTTTTCAGAATTATTGTGCTTTTTAGAGGGTGTCAGTGTTTTTAGATTTTAAGGTTTTCTTTTGGGTTTTCAGGGTTTTAATAGTATTTTACATTTTAAGTATTTTCTGGGATTTTTATTATCATTATTTTTTAGGGGATTTATGGGCAGAAAAGGTGAGGGATCAGACAAAGATGACCCCATGATTTATAAAAGAACACGAAAAGTTAAGTACAATGCACTACAAAGAAGGCTTGCATATCTTATTTTGGGTCTTCCCCTTCATGTCTGAGTCAAATGAAGACAGAAAGAAGTCCGGAGTCCTGAAAGACCATACCGAAGTCCCTTCATCAATCGATCTCTTGGAAAGAGCATCCGCAACCCAGTTTGCCTCCCTATAGGCATGTGAGATGCCCAGGGTGAGAGCCTTGGCAGCATCAAGGCACTCAATCCATTGTTGGAGAAGTCACCATGGTACAAATCTTGGCTGCTTCCTGAAGGCCTCCACCGCCAATGATGAATTAGATTCAATCCAGAGCTTATTCCATCTGAAATGGATTGCGTATTGAATCGCCTTTATGATGGCCAAAAGTTCTTCCTCATACGCAGTACCGCTCCCAAGGAAGTGGAAAAGGAATCCTTTGACAAATCTCCCAGAGGTAAGAAAAACCCCACCACACCCTGAGGGACTTGGCGAACCCATGGCAGCACCATTAACATTTACCTTGATAAAGCCTGCTATTAGATGGTTCCACCTAATAAATTTCAGCATCCTCTGTTTTCTTCATCTTCCCAGAATTGAAATTATGCACAGGACCAGGAAGTCATTCATATTATTATTCATCACCCCATTCTGGATACCTGTCGCCGCATGGATAGCCCTGTGAATGCTCACCACTCCTTCATGGAAAGAACCTATTTTATTCCGTTGTACCACCACATTTCTGGAAAACCAAACATTGGAGAACAGCGTCGCCGCAGCTGCTAAGAGAATATTGTGAAGCTATGAGCTTTGGCCGGCCTCAGCTACAGCACCCATAAGATTCACCAGCTCCTGTTTCCTCTTCAAATTAAGATGAATTCCAAATAAATCCTGATTATAAAGCCATAACTCAGAAGCCATACTATAGTGTATGAAAAGATGGTTACTAGTTTCCTCCACCTGCAATCAAATGTTATAGCCTAAAAAAATATGTTATCGAGCCATTTGTAGCACCCTATGTAGGGGCAGTCTCCCTTTCCATATTTTCCATAAGAAAATTTTCCTTGATGGAGGGATAAATGGATTTCTAAATTTGGAAATCCACGCTAGAACACAGGAATTCTATTCACATTTCTGATGATATAATCTTTTGGTGTCGAGAAGACCGCACCGATCAGGTTTCCATACCAAAGAATCAACATTGACAAATTTATATCTCTTTATCTCAATGGATATCATGCTCGGAAGCATGCCAACTATGTTTTCATGATTCTGCAAAAACTCAGAAATTGGTATTTTCTGCATGCTATCCGGTGGCTGGAGTATTGTATTTAGTGGAGTGTCCAACCAAGTACTTGTCCAGCAGTTCAGGTTAGATTGCTTCGAGACAATCCACATTGAATTTGAGATAATATGGTATGTTGTTTTGATGGAGGGCCAAACCGAAGAAAGAGAATAACCAGTAGATTCATTCATTATCTTGATAACAAACCGATCATTGAGGAAATCTAGACCTTCATTTCTAGAATTGATCAGATTCCAGACAAAGTTACCCATGAGTGACTCATTGAACTTCCTCAAGTCCTTGATACTAATACCACCCATGTCAATTGGTTCAGTGCACTTTCTCCAAGCCACCGTGACATGCTTCTTTTCATTTATGCATCCTGTCCACATAAAGTTTCTTATTTTCTCTTACATTTTCTTAAGCAAGCTGACCATCCACCTGTAAATTGAGAAGGAATGCAACAGCATGGGAATTAATACTTAATTTATCAGACAAACCCTTCCAACTTGTGACAGTGATTTCCCTTTCCACCTGGCAATTTGGTTGATGGCTCTTTCCGAAATTGATTCAATGTGAGAACATCTAGGCTTACCCCAAAAGAGAGGAACCCCGAGGTATGTAAATGGCAGGGTATTCATCTTTTCACCCATAATATGGGCATATTGTATCTTCCAAGCATTGAAGATTCCTTTTCCAAAGATGATGAATGATTTACTCCAGCTAATTGATTTCCCTACTACCTCCTCATAATTCTAGAAGAGCTTCTTGATTGAAATAAGTGTTGTACGGTTTGCCTCCCCAAAAAGAATGATATCATCATCATAGAGTAGATTTGATGGTACATGAAGATCCTTACATGATTTAAGAGGTGTGAATAAGTCATAGTTAACCAAGCCAATAAGAAAAAAACATAAATAAACCTCAACAATGGAGAAAAGTAGTCCTGATAGGGGATCCCCCGGATGGACTCCACGAGAGCAGCGAAAAAAACCTTTTGGAGATCCATTTATCATGATAGAAATTCTTGCACTCTCTAGGATATATTTTATAATCTTGATGAAGATGTCTAAAAAACCATATTTTACAAGGATATCAATGATAAAACTCCATCTAATTGTGTCAAAAGCTTTGGAAATGTCAAGCTTTAGAGAAAAGCTACCATATCTGGTTTTCCTACGCATAGCATTAACTCCCTCCGAGGCAATGTATAACCAGCTTTGAATATTCCATCCTGCAAAAAATCCGAACTGATTTGGAGTAACAATGTCGTTGAGGATTTTTGACAACCTGATAATAATGATTTTGCTGATGACCTTTGGGATAGTATTCCCAATGGGCAACTGGGTGAAAATCCTTGATGTCAATCGCATTCTCCAGCTTTGGAAGCAAGGCAATAAAATTGGAATTGGCCCCATATGGTATATATGTAGTCCTGAAGAAGTCCTTTATTGCAGAGGATACCTCAACGTGAACAATATCCCAAGAAAACATAATGAATTTATTGATGAAGCCATCAGGACCCACTACGCTGCCCATGTTGAGTGAAAAGAGAGCATTTCTGATTTCATCATTAGAGGGAATAGTAGCCAGGTGCAAGTTCTTCTTCTCATTGATACCCGGTACAATGGAATCCAGAATCTGGAAAGTCAACAGTGTTCGAGATTTTGTATATAGATCCTGGAAATAATCCACCACTACACTAGCTATATCCTTCTCTTCCGTAAAGAGGGCTATATTTACCCAGATAACACTAAAAGATTTATTTTCCTTTCTTCTCATTTTGACGATGGTGGAAGAATTTGGTGTCCTTATCTCCTTCTTTAAGCCATGTCACATTTAACTAATTCCTTAGCAGCCTCTCTTTTAGGAAAATAAGGTCATCCAGTTTTGTGGTTAGCCGCAATTCCTCCCTGGAGGGCTCATGTTGCTGCTGGTTCAGATGTTGGCAATGAGAAAACTGATATTCGGACTCATTGATTTCATCATTCAATTTGGAGAATGAATTCTTGATCCACTCTCTCAGCTTGGATTTGATACTTTTTAATTTAGAAATCACATTAATAAAGGAATGACCTTGGGTATCATAACTCCAGCCACTAATGACAGCTTCCCTGCACCCAGGAATTGTGAGCCATGCATTATTAAACATGAAGGGTAGAGGGGATAACCTTGCTGGACCATCTTGAAATTTAATCATCAGTGGGTTATGGTCTGAATGATACATTGGAAGGGTGTGCCCAGAAAGTTCCACAGGAACCCCATTCACATTTATTCGGGGAAAACACCTGTCAATCTTACTAACTTTCCTTCCATTGCTAGTGAACCTTCCCCATGTAAATTTATCCCCCAGAAATTGGGATCTGTGTCAAGTTTCAGGGATCAATGCAATAAGAGAATTCATCAGCAGTAGCACGAATGAAATTAGGTCCAAGTTTCTCCTTAGGCCTTAGGGATGTATTAAAGTCTCCCACCACAGTTCAGTGACAATCCACTTGGTTGTTGACTCTTTCCTAATCTCCCCACAGCTCCCGCATTGTAATGTAAGAATAGGATGCATAGATGAAGGAGAAGCAAGCTTAAATTCCATAAAAACATGCAGATATGGTTATGAGTTGAGGGAAGACTTCTATAGAAAGAAGTTGAACAGAATTATGGTTGAGGATCCATAATGATTCACACCCATTTGCATAACCATTATATGCCCCCACGGAATAATTAATGTAACACCAACTGAAGCCTTTCCATCCACTAAACTCGACCTTGGGCTCTGCAATCACAATCAACCCTAGTTTATAATGAGAAATAAAATATCTAATAGCAGAGGTAGTTGAAAAATTCCCAAGTCCTTTGCAATTCCAATATAGTATCTTTATTGATACTGACGGTGTAACATTCCACCCTTCTTCTTGGGTGACCGTTCAGCCAGTCTCTTGCCAGGCTTGAATTCAATAACAAAGTTATCCCTATCATCTTCATGTTGTCCTTGTGCCTAGTCCAAGTCATCCGCCCAAAATTTACCTGATAAAAGAGAGAAGGTGTTCAAAGAGAATATTCCTTCCTGCATGGTTTTTCCTTTGGGGCTCCGCTTCGCACATTTATTTGAGGAAACTATCATGAATCCATCAGTTGATGCGACCTCCTGAGCAAGAACATGTAAGGACTACTCCACTGCCCTGATCGCATGATCATTAACCAGGATCAGTGCATCCTGAGTAGCTTCATCAGATAGCGTCCCCTTATTGGAAACCATGATGGCATTCCCTGAGTGTGGCTCCAACTGTCTTGGCTCCTCAGTTTCCCTATCCAATGGTGTGACAGGGGCATTAAGTACGTCTGGAACAAATCCTCTAGAAATATTAGGGGAGGGAGATCTGACAACCACTTCCTTGGATGGTCCACTAGTTTCCTGGTTCTCCTTCAACCCCATGTCATCAGTTAATATGATACCAGAGGCCTCAAAAGATACCTTTCCCTCAAAGACAGATCTAGGCTCAACATTCCCTTCTTCCGACAGGGGAGCAGTCATTTGGTTACTGCATTCAATGCCATGAGATCCCAAATCCCCAGCCTCCATAGGGGCTATGTTAGCTCCCTAAGAAGTATCATTAGCACTACAGGTTCCAGAAACTTGAACATGAGGAACATCCTTTATATTACAGAAATTAGTGGCATGAGATCCAGAGCCCTTGCCTCTATGGGGCCTGAAATTCGCCCAGGCAAGGAGCTTACTGTAGGTTCCAATGCCTCAGAAATCTTTGATTTACCATTTCTCTTCTGACATTTATCCTCAACATGACCTTTTTTTTACAAAAGACGCAGATTTTATTCCTTCTACAGTCAGCTGTTGAGTGACCTATAAAATTTCATACATTGGACAACTTGGGACTCCTTTCATATTGTATCTCCAAGGTTATGGTGTCATAAATGGTGGTTAAAACCACCTCTTCAACAAGGGTGCCAGCCAATTCTATCTCCAACAGCACTCTCACGTAGTATCCAAATCTCGGATTATCAGTTTCACTATCAATTCAAATAGGGAATCCGACTGCCGATGTAATATAGTATAAACTCCTGGGATACCAGTACAACCAGTTTAGCTTGAAAATTAGAATCCATACCTATGCACAAGTATTCTTCACATTAGATGGATCAAAATTCTGGTCCCATTCTTATATGCAAAGCAATCCCGGCTTGAGGGCGAGATATCCATAGCTCCACACTCTCCTCTTCAATTCGTCTGAAGGGAAAACCAAGTGGTAAAAACCATGCCCCGTGTATTTCATTCTCCAATCTGAGAAGCCACACAAATCATAAATTTGCTTCACACGATCAGAAAACATCCAGAGGCATTCACCCTTAGGCACCAGAACCCTTGCGATAATGGAAAAATGACATAGGTTGACTTGTTCTTCAACAGCCTCCCTATCTACTGTAACATGAGTAATATGCCCCTTTTGTATGATCCTCCATGGATAAGGAGCTTCAAAACCAGTGAAAGAGAAATAAGCATCCTATTTTACAACCTTGATGAAGTTCCTTTTCTCCCCAGCCGATGGCGGGACAATTACTCCTGACTTTGCAACCCTGGGATTTCATAGTCGGAAAAGCTCATTATGACCCACTGGATCCTCCAAGCCCCCAGTCAGTGATGCATAGATATCCAGTCAGAAAAGCGGATTATAGTTTTTAGTGGGGTTTGAGGGTTCTATGTGTTTTTAAGGGATTTAAGGTGTTTCAGATTTTTATAATTTTAGGGGTTTTGGGGTCTTTTTTGGGTTTTAGGGTTTTTTATGGTTTTTAGAAATTTTAGTGGTTTTAAGTTTTTATAGCTTTTAAAGGTTTCGATAGTGGTTTTAAATATTTTCAGTAACTTTTACATATTTAGCAATTTTTCGTTATTTTTTTTATTTTTATGGGGATTAAAAGATTTTTTTAAATTTTAAGGGGTTTTAGAGTGTTTTGGGGTTTTATGGTTTTATATGTTTTTAGGGGTTTTTTTCATGTTTTAGGTTTTTAATTTTTTTTATAATTTTTTAATGTTTTTTGATGTTTTGTGGTTTTTTAGTGTTTTTAGTGGATTTTCAGGGTTTTATGTGTTTTAGGGGTTTAATTTTTTTTTTGGGGGGGGGGTTGGTTTTTTATATTTTTTGGGGTTTTGGGGGGGTCTTACATTTTTTACCTTTTTGGAATTTTTATGAATTTTATGTATTATTAGGGTTTTAAGGGTTTTCGAGGGGTTTAAAAGTTATTTAGGGTTTTTTTGAGTTTTTAGGGTTTTTAGGGGTTTTAGAGTTTTTGAAAATTTATAGAGTTTTATAGTGATTTTGGAGTTTTATAGTGTTTTAGAGTTTTTTGTCGGTATTTTGGGTTATTATGGGATTTAGGGGTTTAAAATATTTTTAGCAGTTTTTATTGTTTTAGGGTTCTTTGGGTTTTTTGAGATTTCCCTTTTTTAAGGTTTTTGGTGTTTTCAAAGATTTTAGTGTTTTACCATATTCTTAGGGTGAGTTTTATGGTTTTTAGGGTTTTTAGGTTTTTAGGGATTTTTTTGATTTTTTTGGCTTTTTTGTTTTTTTAGGGGGTTTATGGTTTTTTTAGTTTTTTTTATTTTTTTAAGTTTTTAAAGGTTTTTTTTAGTTTCTAGTTGTTTTAGGGTTTTTAAGGTTAATAGGGATTTTAAGGTTTTAGGGGTTATTATTATTATTTTGTTATTTTAGGTTTTTTTAGTGTTCTTAGGTTTTTAATGGTTTTAAGGGTTTTTAGTTATTTTTTTTGTCTTAGGGTTTTTAGGAATTTTAGGGTTTTTATGTTTTTAGGCAAAGAAGATGCGAGGGTCGGGCTATTCCCGACCCCCCCCCCAAATTATTATAAAGAAAAAGAGACTCAGCAGACAAGGGAGGGGAGGGGTCAATCGACCCACACCCAAAAAACCCTTAACGACCCAAGACAAAAGACCCGAAAAAAGAAAATTCAAGAAAGAAAAAGAAAACACACAAGGGAAAGAAGCCACCACCATCATCCAACATCCCAGCATCCAGCACCTCGCATCATCCAAACTAAAAAAACCAGAATCCAGCACCTCCCAGCCAAACAACAACCAGCGCAACAAATATCAATCAGAACCAACAACACCATTTCAAACCACCACAACCATTCACCACCAGGAAAATAGACCACAACACCATCCAGCCAACCAGCACCAGAACAACATCCAGCACCAACACCAAAACATCACAGCCACGCAGCATAACCATCCCATCCGATCAAGCTCTCCCCAGACAACCATTCCATCAAACCAACTCACCATCACCCACATCAAACCAAATCCACCATTGCATGTCAAAAACCAGTGCATAGAACCACAACCAAAGACCATAACTAGCAGCAAGAGACAGAGGATCAGAAGAAACCAAATCCTTTCTCCTCCAAGCAACAGGACCTGAACCTGAGCACACCAATCCATACCTACAGCCAACATCGAACCAGGAATACATTTGAGGATTCGGAATCATGCAGGGGTTGACACCGCGCCCTCCAGATCTGGCGCAAGGAAAACAAAATGGAGGAGCCCTACAGACAAGCTGGCGTCGGTACCACCAGATCTGCAACTGATCAGGAGCTGGAAGGGGGAGCAGCAACCGAAGCCGGGTCTCGAACCAGGCACGCCAGAAGGCGACTTGTGACCTTGAGCCGAGAGGGGAACCTTCGCAGCAACGAAACCGGGTCCCGAAACAAGGCACACTAGAAGTTCGGAATGAACCTGAAGAACGAGAGGGGAACCTTCGCAGCATTTCGGAACCCGAAACCAGGCACCAAGAAGCAAGATTCGGAGGTGGGACGCGCATCGGGCAAGCCGGGAAAGATCCCCCCATCCAAAGACCCAACGCATCAGATCTGGAGCAATATGGGCGCGACCAAGCCATCACCGCACCGACCAGAACACGCAAAGCCAACACCAGCAGTTGCTGAGCCGAAGCGGGACAGGAAGCACCGAGGTCGGACCTCGCCGGAGGAGGAAGGAGGAAGAAAGCAGAGGAAAACCTAGGCGGCGCGAGGAGGAGAAGAGAGCCATCGCTCAGAGGCCTTTTATGTTTTTAGGGATTTTTAGTCATTTTTGGATTTTATCGTTTTTAGGGTTTTTAGGGATTTTGAGTGATTATTTGGTTTTAAGGGATTCAAGGATTTTTAGGGTGTTTAGTATATTAATATTTTTATCGGTATTAATTGTTTTAAAATTTAATGGTTTTCGTAGGGTTTTCCATGTTTTCAGGGATTTTTACATTTTTAGGGAAAAGAAGGCACATGCTAAGCAGAAAGCTTGGAACCTCAATTAATAAAAAGAAAAGGTACAAAACATTATAGGGGGGACTTGTACATTCGTGTGTGGGTAGCACCCATCATGTCAGAGGCTACATGAGACGTGCAAAAGGAAGGAGAAATGAATGACCACCGTGAGCAGCATTCTTCAATAGCCATCTTGGAGAGAGCATCAGACACCATATTGACTTCCCTATATGCATGAGAGATCCTGAGAGTCAGGTTCTTGGATAGGCTAAGGCATTCAATCCACTGAGGAAGAAGTCGCCATGGAACCTTCCTTGAGTTTTGGCGAAGTGCCTCCACTGCAAGCATTGAGTCCGATTCCATCCATAGATGCAACCTCCCAAATTGAATTGAAAAACGAACAGCCTTGATAATATCCCAAAGCTCAGCCTCATAAGCACATCCATTACTAATTTAGTGATAGAAAATACCCTTGACAAATCTTCGACAAGTACGGAAGACCCCACCACAACCTGAAGGGCCTGGTGAGCCTGCTGCCGCACCATCAACATTAACTTTGATCCATGATGGGATTTTAGGCTTCTTTGGTGTTTTAGGGATTTTAGTATTATTATGGTTTTGTAGTGGGTTTAGGGATGATATGGTTTTATGGTTTTTTTAGTTTTTATGTGTTTTTAAATAAATTTAGGTTTCTATGCTTTTTATAGTTTTTAAAAATATTATGTGTTGATAGGTTTTTAGACTTATTATTGGGTTTAGGGTTTTTATTTTGCTTCAGTGTTTTTAATATTTTTAGGGTTTTTATGATTTTTAGTTGTTTTCTGGGTTTTTTGAGTCTTATACGGGTATTTTTAGGGTTGGTAGAATTATATATATATATTTAGGGGGTTTTAATATATTTTGGTTTTTACTGTTTTCTTAGGGTTTTCATGGTTTTTATGGTTCTTTACATTTTTAAGGGTATTTATGAATTATTTGTGATTTTAAGGATTTTTATGGTTTTTATGGATTTTGAGGGTTTTTAGGGGGTGTTAGGGGTTTTATGGGTTTTAGGGTTTTTTAAAATTTTATATTTTTTGGGGACTTATTTTTTCTATGTTTTCAATGTTTTCTTTGGGATTTTCAATGTTTTATAGTTTTTCTAAATATTTAGGTATTTTTAGGAATTATTTAAACATTTTTACATTTTTTTGGTTTATAGTGATTTTCAATGTTTTTTTGTAGTTTTTATGGGTTGAATGGGTTTTTGGGGGTTAATATGTTTTTTTGAGTTGTTAGATTTTATGGGTTCTTAGAGTTTTTAATGTTTTTTGAGTTTAGATGTTTTTGGAGTGTTTAGCAGTTTTTAGTGGTTTTATGGAGTTTTAATGATTTCTACAATTTTTTGGTGTTTTTAGGTTTTTAATAATTCTTTATGGTTTTTAGGGCTTTTTTAGGTTTTAGGTTTCTTAGGGGTTTTATGTGTTTTTAGGTTTTTAAGGATTTCTTATGGGTTTTAGGGTTTTTATGGTTTTTAACATTTTTAAGGATTAATAGGGATATTTATGATTTTATTTTTTTATGGTTTTTTGAGATTTTTATGGTTTTATGGTTTTTTAGAGTTTTCCACTTTTTAGGGGTTTAAAGGGATTTTAGAGATTTTAGTGGGTTTTGTGGGTTTCTAGGTGGTTTTATGTGTTTTTAATGTTTGAGATGATATTATGGGTTTTATGTGTTTTTAGGATTTTTAGGGCCTTTTAGGGTTTTTTGTGTTTTTTAGTTTTTTTAGTTTTATGGTTTTTAGATTTTTAAGTTTTTCTTATGGTTTTCAGTCATTTTATGATTTTTTACATTTAAGATATTTTTAGGTATATGTTTTGGTTTTTTTTGGGTTTTAGGGATTTTAGGAATTTTTTTGGGATTTAGGATTTGTTGGGGTTTTTTAAATGTTTTTCGCATTTTTAGCTTTTTTAGTGGTTTTATGTTTTTTATGTTTTTATGGTTTATTATTGTTTTTAGGGTTTTTTGGGTTTTTACCTTTTTAGAGATTTTTGGGTTGTATTATGAATTTTTATGGATTTTATGGTTTTAATGGATTTTGAGGATTTTATGGTAATTTAGGGTTTATAGGGGTTTTATTGTTTTTTTGGGTTTTTTATTTTTTCAAGTATTTAGTATTTTTAATTGTTTTATGGGGTTTTAGTGGTTTTAAGGTTTTGGGGGGTTTTTCTTAATTTTTATCAGTTTAACTGTTTTTATTGATTTTTAGGGGTTTTTATTTTTACTTTCCTTTGGGGTTTTATGTGTTTTTAGGGTTATATGGTTTTCTTATGGGTTTTCAGGGTTTTTTTTCATTTTATATTTTTAGTGATTTTAAATTATTTTTAGGATTTTTTTGGTTTTTAGGGTTTTAGGGATTTTTTTTGTTATGTGGGTTTTTAAGGTTTTCTAATGTGTTTAGGTTTTTATGGGTTTGAAGTGTTTTTAGTTTTTTATGTTTTTCTTAGGGGTTTTCAGGGTTTTTAAGGGTTATTCTGTTTTTAGGGGTTTTAGGGGTGTTTTAGGTTTTTTATTAATTTAACGGGTTTAATTGATTTTTGAGTGTTTTTAGCGATTTTAGGGTTTTTTTTTCGTTTTTTTTGGATTTTTAGTTCTTTTTTAGGGATTTAATGTTTTTTTTGTTTTTATGGGGTTTAAGGTTTTCTTGTGCATTTTAAAATTTTTATGGGTTTAAAAGGTTTTTATAGTTTTTTTTAGTGATTTTATGGGTTTTTAGGGTTTCTAAGGTTTTTAGGGTTTTTATGGTTTTTTAGGGTTTTTATGGTTTTTAGCATTTTTAGGTTCTTTAGAATTTTTATGATTTTTTTTGGTTTTGATTGTTTTCTTAGGGTTTTTTTGGTTTTTAGGATTTTTTATGTTTTCGTGGATTTTTATTGATCAATTTTGTATTTTTTTATTGTTTTTAGATTCTTTAGGAATTTTGATATGTTTTTGGGTTTTTATGGTTTTTTCAGATTTCTAGCAAATTTTAAGGATTTTTTGTGTTTTTTGTGCTTTAAGGTTTGTATGTTTTCTTAAGGTTTTTCGGTAATTATGATTTTTTATGTTTTCACTGATTTTATGGATTTTTTATGAACTTTATAGGGGTTTAGGTGTTGTTTTTTGGTTTCTTGGGGTCTTAGAGTTTTTTTTGTGTATTTAAGGTTTTACAGGTTTTTTAGAGTTTATTAATGTTTTTATGGGATTAACTGGTTTTTTGAGTTTTTAGTGGGTTTTAAGGGATTCTATGGGTTTTTATATTTTTAGGTTTTCATTTATTTTCATTAATTTTAGGGTTTTTAGCATTTTTAAATGTTTTTAGGGTATTTAGAGTTTTTAGCCTTTCCAGGTTTTTAGTGTTTAAAAGTGATCTTAGGTTTTTATGGTTTTAATAAGGGTTTTCATAGTTTTTTGGGATTCTTACACTTTTAGGGATGGTGTGTATTTTTTAGGATTTTTATGGGTTTTTATGTTTTTAGTGATTTCTATGGGATTTAGGTTTATTTATGGATTTTATGGATTTTTATCTTTTTTTTGAGGTTTTATGTTTTTTAAAGGTTTTATTGGGGTTTTATGGTTTTTAGGGTTCTTTTATGTTTTTTATTTTATGTATTTTTTAATATTATTTTGGTTTTTAATATTTTTAGTGATTTTGAGTGGTTTAGGTTTATTCGGATTTTTTGGGATTTTTGGGTTTTCTTGGGTTGTTAGGGTTTTTTGGAGTTTTAGGGGTTTTAAGGATTTTTTGAGTTTAAAATATTATGTATTATAATGTTTTAAAGAGTTTTACTGGGTTTTTAGGGTTTTTATTACTATTTTGGGTCTTTAAGGGGTATTAGGGTTTTTAGGGTTTTAAGGGATTTTAGGGTTTTTTTAGAGTTTTTATCATTTTTGGGGTTTTTAGGGAATTTAAGTGTTTTTGTTGTTAAGGTTTTCTTAGGTAATTTATGTAATTTTTTTGGTTTTTATGTTTTTAGGTACATTTAGGGCTTTTAGGATGTTGTGGTTTTTAGGTATTTTAAGGGGTTTTTTGGGTTTTAGGTTTTTTTTAGTTTTTTTAGTTTTTCAATGTATTTTGAGTTTCTTGGGGATTTTAAGTAATTTTAAACTTTTTTGATTTTTGGGGGGGGGGGTATGTGTTTTTTTAGTTTTTTATTGTGTTTATAGGTTTTTTTGGTTTTTAGGGGTTTTAATTTTTTAAGAGTTTTTATAGGTTTCTGGGGGCTTTAGGGTTTTTACAGGCTTTTCAGATTATAGTATTTTTGAATATTTTTTGGGGTTTAATGTTTATTTTGGTTCTTATGGGTTTCTTAGTTTTTTTGGGTTTTTAGTATTTTTTATGTTTTTAGGGTTTTAGGGATTTATAGGATTTCTCCAGATTTTTAGTGCTCTTAGGGATTTTGAGGGTTTGTAGGGTTGTAATGTTTCAAGGGTTTATAGTATTTTTTATAATTTAAGGGGTTTTAAGTTTTTTTGTTTTTAAAGTTTTCTTGAAGTTTTTCTGGGTGTTTATGGTATTTTAGTCTATTAATTATTTTTAGGGATTTTATGATTTTAATGTTTTTACGAGTTTTTGGGATTTAAATGGTTTCTTTGGGTTTTTGATGTTTTTTATGGTATTTTAAAATTTTAGTGTTTTTAAGGATTTTTAAGTATATTTTTTTAGGGTTTTTATGGATTTTGAGGGTTTTAGGAATTTTTAAGGGTTTGGGTTTTTTTTGTATTTTTAGTGAATTTTATGTTTTTATGGGTTTTAAATGTTTTTAGGTTTTTATGATTTTCTTTGGGTTTTTCATATTTTTTAAGGTTTTTAAATTTTCTACATTTTTATACTTTTTTTTGGATGTTTTGGGTTTTTAGGGATTTTGAGGCTTTTTATGGGTCATTAGGGTTTTTTATTGTTTATTTAGGTTTCCAGGGATTTTTTTTTAGGGTATTTAATTATTTGATATTTTTTAATTTTTTAGGTGTTTTAAGGAGTTTTAGAGTTTTTAGAGGGTTTTTAGCGTTTTTATGGGTTCTAGTGGTTTTTATGGTTTTTAATTTTTTTATTAATTTTAGGATTTTTGTTGGGTTTTTGTGTTTTTTAGGTTTTTTAGTTTTTTTTAAGATTTAAAGGATTGAAGTGTATTTATGTTTTGAATAATTTATTAGTGTATTTCAGGATATTTTGTGTTTTTTATGTTTTTACTGATATTTAATGATTTTTTAGTATTTTTATGATTTTTAGCATTTTGATAGATTTGGAGGGTTTGTATGGATTTTAGGTGTTTTGGGTTTTTATGGTTTTTTGGTCTTTAATGTATTATTTTGAGTTTTGTAGGGGTTTTAAGGTTTTTAGTGTTTTTAACATTTTGGGGGTTTTAATAGGTTTTCAGAGTTTTTAGATATTTTTATGGGTTTTATGGTAGTTTTGGGTTTTTATGGTTTTTATGGTTTTACTTGTATTTATCATATTTACGATTTTTAGTGATTTTATCATTTTTAGGTTTTTAGGGGATTATGCATTTATAGGGTTTTATGATTTTCTTAGGTTCTATCATGGTTTTAATGGGTTTTTATATTTTAGAGATATCTATGTCTGTCGAGGAATTTTATGGTTTTTTAGTGTTACTAGTTATTATGAGGGTTTTAAGGGTTTTTATGATTTTATGGATTCTAGTGTTTTTAGGTCTTTTTTACGGTTTTTAGGTGTTTTATGTTTTTTAGGGTTTTGTGGGTTGCTTTGGGTTGTCATGGTTTTTTGGTTTTTTTACTTCTTTAGATATTTTTAGCCCATTTTTAGGATTTTATATTTTTTTGGGATTTTAATGATTTTGATGGATTTAGGGTTATTTATAGTTTTTAGGGGGGGGGGGGGGGGGGTTGGTTTTTTATATTCTTTGGGGTTTTTAGGCGTTTTTAAGGTTTTTATGACGTTCTAGAGTTTTTTTTACATTTTTAGGAGATTACAAGGTTTTTTGGGGGTTTTATGGGATTTTAGGGTTAGAGATATTTTTTTGATTTTTTGTTTTGTATTTTTTTTATGGGTTTTAGAGAATTTTTAATGTTTTTACTATTTTTAGCATTTTTATGAATTTATGGTGTTTACTATTATTGTTTTTTTAATGTTTTCTTCTAGATTTATAGTGTTTTTAGTATTTTTTATGTATTAAGGGATTTTAGAGATTTTTAAGGATTTTTAATTCTTTTTAGGGTTTTTGAATTTTTTGCCTTTTAGGGTATTTAGGGATTTAGTGTTTTTTATGTTTTTAGTGGTTTTAAGTGTTTTTATTTTTTTTACATTGGGTTTTAGGGTTTTACGGTTTTATGGTATATTAATATTTTATGGATTTTTAAAATTTTATGGTTTTAGGGTTTTTAGTGATTTTGAGTAGTTCTTATGGGGGGGTTTATTTTTAGAGTTTTTTGGTTATTAGAGTTTATTTATGTTTTTAGAGTTTTAATGTTTTTTTATATTTTTTATTGTTTTTTATAGTTTTTATCTGTTCTTAGGATTTTTTATGTTTTTTAATGGTTTTTAAATGGGCTTTAAATATTTTATAGTTTTTTTAGGTATTTAGGGATATTATGTTTTTTGGTATTTTAACGTTCCCTTAGGTGTTTTCATGATTTTTAATTATTTTTACATTTTTAGGTATTTCTAGGGATTTTAGGGACTTTTATAGTTTATAGTGTTTCTAGAGATTTGTATATTTTTATGGTTTTTAAGGTTTGGGGGGGGGGGGTTTAGAGTATTTAGCATGTTTAGTGGTTTAATATTTTATTAGTATTTTTATGCTTTTTATGGGTTTTTAGGTTTTCAAGACCATTTATAGATTTTTAGTACTTGTATGGTTTTTTGGGTTTTTATTGATTTCGAGAGATTTTATAGGGGATTTTGGGTTTTTTAGTTCTTTTTTGGGGTTTTATGTTTTGTTACTGTTTTTTAACATTTTTATGATTTTAAAGGGGTTTTTTAAATTTTTTTAGTTTTTTAGGGTTATTATAGATTTTATAGTGTTTTTGGTGTTTTTGGGTTTTTGGGTTTTTAGGGTTTTAGTGTGTTTAATATTTTTAGTGCTCTTTATATTTTAGGGGTTCTGAATTTTTTTAGTTCTTAAGGTTATCTTAGTGGTTTTCCAGGTTCTGAATGTTTTTAGTTTTTAAGGTTATCTTAGCGGTTTTCAGGGTTTTTAGTGTTTTTATGTTTTATGTATTTTTTAATATTTTTTATGATTTTTATAGTTTTTAGTATTTTAGAAAATTTGAGAGTTTTTACGGTTTTATGGGTTTTATTTTTGTATGGGTTTTAGGGGATTTATTATTTTTTTAAGTTTAAATGACTTTTAGAGTTATGATGTTTTTAGGGGTTTAATGGATTTTATGTGTTTTAGTGGTTTTTAGTGTTTTTAGGGTTTTTAGGGGTTTTTAGGGTTATCGGGGTTTTTATGGTTTTTAGTGGGGTTTGGGTATTTAGATTAACTTATAGTTTTAGTGACCTTTTATGTTTTTAGAGGTTTTATATGATTTTTGGTTCTTAAGGTTAACTTAGGGTTTTTTAGGGTTTTTAGTTTTTTATTTTTGAGGGACTTTTAGGGATTTTTATATATTTTTTTGTTTTTAGGGATGTTGAGGGTTTTATGGTTTTGGTGTCTTTTAGGGGTTTTAGTGTTTTTAGGGTTTTAAGTGTTTTAATCATTTTTTGGTCTTTATAGATTTTTAGTGTTTTTAGTGGTTTTATGTTTTTAGGGAATTTTTATGATTTTTATGGTTTTTGGGGTTTTAATAGATTATAATGTTTTTAGGAATTCAAGGGGTTTTATGGTTTTTTTATTTTATGGATTTTTATGATTTTAGTGGTTTTTTGAGTTTTAAGGGTTCTAATGGTTTTTAAAGTTTGTTATCGTTTTTTGGGGTTTAAGGCTTTTAAAAGTTTTTAATGGGTTTTAGTGTTGTAAGAGGTATTTGGTTTTCTAAGGTTTTTCGGAGTTCTTATGGGTTTTATGGTGTTTAGGGACTTGTAGAGTTATTAGGTTTTTTAGGGTTTTTTTTTGTTTTTAGCAGTTTTAAGTGTTTTTATGATTTATGTGTTTCTTATTGTTTTTCAAGGTTTTAATGTTTTTTATATTTTTTGTGATATTGAGGAATAAAATAAGATATTTATGGTTTTATGGTTTTTAGGAACTTTTTTGTTTTCTAGGGTGTTTGGGGGTTTTTATGGTTCTTAGAGTTTATTATATTTTTATGTGTTTTAGGTGTTTTTCTGTTTTTAATGATTTATTAGAGGATTTATTTTTTCTTATATTTTTTACATGTTTATGGATTTTACGGATTTTTTTAAAAAATACGATTTCTAGGGTTTTTAGAGATTTTGAGGGGATTTGAGGTTTTTATGTGTATAAAGGGGTTTGAGAGTTTTTAGTGATTTTTTAGGGTTTTTTGGGTTTTTTGGATTTTTATACACTATAGGGGTTTTACATGTTTTATGGGGTTTTAGGGATTTGAGTCTTTATAGGTTTTTCTAGTGTTTTTAGCATTTTTTATTTTTTATGGGATTTTAATTATTTTTAGTTTCTTATGTTTTTATTTTCGGTATTTATGGTTTTTAGGGTTTTTTACATTTGTAGGTATTTTTTATGATTTATATGGTTTGTTGGGTTTTTATAGATTTTGAAATGTTTTAGTGTTTTATATGGTTTTTACAGTATTTTTGGGGTTTTAATGTTTTTATATTTTTAGGGGTTTTAAGTGTTTTTAAGATTTATGTCTTTCATAGGGATTTTCAGGGTTTTTATGGTTTTTATTTTTTTAGAGAATTTATGGATTCTTTATAATTTTTACAGCCTCTTAGGGTTTTTTGGATTTTTATTGTTTTATGGTTTTTTAAGGATATAGGGTTTTTATTGTTTTTTGGGTTATAGGATCTCTTTCAGTTTTTTTGGGATTTTAAGGTTTTTATAGTTTTTAACATGCTTATGGGTTTAATGGTTTGTTTTATTTTTTGGTTTGTTTTTAGGTTTTTTGGGGTTTTTTTAGGTTTTAATGTTTTCAAGGTTTTTTAAATTTTTTTGGGGTTTTATGTTTTTAGGTTATTTTATTTTTTCTAGGGTTTTATCGTTTTTTTGGTTATTTAGTTGTTTAAAGTGCTTTTCAAATTTTAATGTTTTCATAAGGGTTTTTAGTGTTTTTAGGTTTTTTTAGGATTTTAAGGACTTTTAGGCCCTTTCTCGGGTTTTATTGGTTTTTTTATCATTTTTGGGATTTTAATGTTTTTGTATGGTTTTTAGGGATTATAGAATTTTTAGGATTTTTAGGGGTTTTAAGTGTTTTTATTTTTTATTTTATTAGTGGATTTGTGGTGTTTTTGGGTTTTTATGTTATTAAAAAAAAATTGGGTTGTTTTAGGATTTTTAATATTTTTAGGTATTTTGAGGGGTTTTATGGTTATTTAGGGTTTTTAGGGGTTTTATGGTTTTTTAGTTCTCATGGGTTTTTATAGTTTTTTATGTTTTTAATGGTTTTTTATATTTTTTTGACATTTTCACAGGGTTAAAGGGGTTTTAGAGTTTTTAGTGCTTTTTAGGGTTTTTATGGGTTTCTAGGGGTTTTAAGGTTTTTAGGGGTTTCATAGTTTTTAGGGGTTTTAAGTGTTTTTAGGGGTCTAATATTTTTATGTATTTTTAAATTTTAATAGATTTTTTTGGGATTTTTTGGATTTTATGGTTTTTAGGTTCTTCAAAGATTTTGAATAGTTTTAGGTTTTTTGGGGGGTTTTATAATTTTTCAAGGATTCCATTGATAGAAGGGTTTTTAGGGATTATTAGAATTTATAGATTTTAATGTTTTTCTTATGGTTTTTAGGGGGTTTAAATGGGTTTTTTAGTTTTTTTTAATTTTAGGGTTTTTATGGTTTTTCAAGATTCTATGTATTTTGATTATTTTTAGTGGTTTTAGTGATTTTTTGTTTTTATTGGTTTTGATATTTTTACGATTTTTATGATTCTTTATAGTCATTAACTAATTTAAGTGTTTAAAGATTGTTTATATTGTTAGTATTTTTTAGGATTTTATGGGTTTTTAGGGGTTTTTCGTTTTTAGGTTTTTCTAGGGTATTTTATGGGTTCTTTGTTGTTTTTATCAATTTTTAGGGTTTTCAATGTTCTAAGTGTTTTTTGGTATTTAGGTTTTCTTTCAGTTTTTTAGGGTTTAAAGGGTTTTTTAATTTTAGGGATATTTAGGTCTTTTGAGGATTTATAGTTTCTAGTGTATTTGGGATTATGAGGGTTGTAGATATTTTTAGGGGTTTTTATATTTTTTAGGGTTTTAAGGTATTTTTCATTTTTAGGTGTTTTAGGCGTTTTAATTTCATTATGGTATCTACGGTTTTCTTAGGGTTTTCAATGTTTTCAGAATCTTTATATTTTTTGGTATTTTTAATGATTTTTTAATGATTTTGGTTCTTTTTAGAGTTTTTAGTGATTTTAAGGGTTTTATGGTTCGTTAGGGTCTTTAGTTCTTTGCAGTTATTTTGAGTTTTTAGGGGTGTTTGAATTCTTTTTCCTTTTTTAATGTTTTTTATCCTTTTATGGGGTTTAAAGGGTTTTTAAAGTTTTTTGTGGGGTTTAGGGTTTTATTGGTTTATGTTTTTTTTATGTTTTTAGTGGTTTTTTGTTTTTAGGGGTTTTTTATGGTTTTTGGTGTCTTATGGTTTTTAGTGTCTTTTAGTGGTTTTTAGTGTTTTAAACATTTTTAGTTATGAAGATTAATTTTTTTAGGTTTTTATGTTTTATATTGGGTATTTCACTTTTTTTGGTTTTCATGTTTTATGGATTTTTAGAGATTTTTAGGTTTTTTATTGTTTTTTAGATTTGAAGGGTTTTTGAGGTTTTAAGGTTTTTCGGTCGTTTAAGGGGTTTTAGGTTTTTAGTGTTTTTAATTTTTCAGTGGTTTTAGTGTTTTTTATTTTTAGAGATTTCTTATTTATTTTATTATTTGTTATAGTTTTTTATATTTTTATGTATTTTTATGGATTTTTAGGATTTTTATAGTGTTTTAGGGTTTTTAGGAATTTTGAGGGGTTTAGGGGTTTTTAGGGGTTCTGTTGATTTTTATTGGGCTTTATGGTTTTTTTGAGTTTCTTATTTTTTTTATTTTTTTTATGGGTTAAAAGGATTTTTAGAGTGTTTATCAGTATTTTTCTTTGTACAGGTTTTTATGGGTTTTTTTAGTTTTTTATGGTTTTCAGTGGTTTCATGGTTTTTAGGATTTCAGGGTCTTTTACAGTTTTTTTGGGTTTATATTTTTTTTATTTTTATGGGTTTAAATTATTTTTTAGGGTTTTAAGGTTTTTTTGGTGTTCCTTGGTTTATAATAATTTTTAAATTTTTATGTATTTTAATGATTTTTATGTGTTTTTCTAGTTTTACGGGGTTTTAATTTTTTATAATTTTTTAGTGTTTTTAGGGTTTTGGGGGTTTGATTTTTTATTGTTTTTAGGTTTTATTTATAGTTTTTAGTATCTTCTATATTTTTTAGTGGTTTAAGTATTTTTAGGGTTTTCATGTTTTTAAGGGATTTTAAGGGGTTTTACGTTTTTCGGGACTTTTAGGGATATTTTATATTTTTATGTTTTTTTATTTTTATAGATTTTGAGGGTTTAAAGGGTTTTATTGGGGTTTCATGGTTTTAAGGGGTTTTATGATTCTTAGGTTTTTTGGATTTTTAATGATATTAAGTTTTTATGTTTTTTATAAGGGTTTTCTTGGTTTTTAGATTTTTTAATGTTTTATGTGTTTTTTTGGGATTTTTAAGATTTTATGTGTTTTAGGGTTTTGAGATATTTTGAGGGGTTTGAAGGGTTTTTACTATTTTTAGGGTTATTTTTTGAGTATTTATGTTTTTAGTGTTATTTTTGAGTTTCTTATGGGTTTAAGGTTCTTTTGAGTTTTTCAATACTATTATGGTTTTAATGGTTAATTTAGTGTTTTATAGATTATTACAAATTTTAAGTGTTTTTAAGGTTTTTATGGTTTTTAGGGGTTTTATGGACTTTAGGGGTTTCAGGGTTTGTTGGGGTTTTTGGGGGATTTAGAATATTTTGGTTTTCTAGAGGTTTTAAATGTTTTTAGGTTTTTATGTTTTTCTTAAGATTTTTTAGGGTTTTTTGGGTTATTTTTGTTTTTAGGGATTTTAGGATTTTTAGTGTGGTTATGTTTTTTTTGGGTTGTGATTGTTTTAGGGTTTTTTATTTTTTTTGTATTTAGAGGTCTTTATTTATTGTTGGGTTTTAATTTTTTCATAGGGGTTTTGAAGGATATTTAAATTTTAAGAGATTTTTTGGTATTTTTTAGTATTATTAGGGTTTTTATTGATTTCGATGGTTTTAGGGTTTTTATGGTTTTTTAGGTCTTTAGGGTTTTTTTAGTTTTAGTGTTTTCAATTTTTTTATAGTTTTTTTACATTTTTAGTGTCTTAAATGTGTTTTAGAGTTTTTTACTAGGATTTTTTTTTTGTTTTTAGGTGGTTTTATATTCTTATGGGTGTTACAGTTTTAGGGTTTTTTTACTATGTTTGGTGTTTTTTTGGGGTTTTTTCATTTTTAGGTTTTTAAGAGATTTAATTATTTTAAGGTTTTTAAGGATTTATTGATATTTTTAAGGTTATTTACATTTTTTGGGATTTTATGGATTTTTTAATAATTTTTATGGTTTTTAGGGATGTTTGGGATTTTTAGGGTTTTATGGTTTTTTTCAGGGGTTTTTAGGATTTTATATATTTTTTGGATTTTGGGAGTTTAAAGTGTTTTTATTTTTGAAGGGTTTTTAGTTGTTTTTAGGATTTTTAGAGTTTTTACATTTTGTAGGAATTTTTTGGGATTTTTTAAGATTCAAATATTTTAAGGGTTTTAGGGATTTTGACGGGTTTTAGGATTTTTTAGGGTATATAGATTTTTAGTTTGTTAGGTTTTTAGGGTTTTTTATATTTTTATGATTTTTATGGGTTTTTAGTGTTTTTAACATTTTTAGGTGTTTAAAGGGTATTCTAATTTATTTAGGTTTTTGTGTTTTTATGGTTCTCATGTGTTTTTAGGGGTTTTAGAAATATTTAGGTGGTTTATGGGGTTTTTAACAATTTTTATGGTTTTTATCGTTTTTTGGTTTTTATGGGTTTTAAGTGATTATTGTTTTTTATGGTTTTCTTAAAGGTTTTTAGGGTTTTTAGGCATTTAATCATTTTTGGGGTTTTATGGCCATTTTGGTTTTTCGGTATTTTGATGGTTTTTGATTTTTAGTGGTTTTATGGTATTATGGGTTTTAATATTTTTTTTGGTTTGTTGGGGTTTAAAGTGTTTTTAGTGTTTTAAGTCATTCGTATGGGTCTTAATATTTTTACATTTCTAGGAATTTATTTATTTTTTATGATTTTTATGGTTTATAATGTTTTTTGAGATTTTGTGTGGATTTTAGGGGTCTTGGGTTTTTTATATTTGTTTTGGATTTTATGGTTTTTTTATTTTTAGGGACTTTATGGGCGTTGGGGGTTTAAAAATATTTTTATGGGTTTAAAGTGTTTTTATATTTTTCATTGGGGTTTTAGGGTAGAATGGATTTTTTGGGGTTTAGGTGTTTTATGGTTTTTAAGGGGTTTTAGGAATTTTATTGTCTTTTTAGGGGTTTTTATGGGTATTAGTGTTTTTAGGTTTTTAGGGGGTTTAAGTGGTTTAGGTTTATATGGTTTACATAGCGGTTTCTAGGTTTCTAGGGATTTTTGGGCATTTAGGGATTTTTTAGGAATCTTATGGTTTTTATAGATTTTATGCATTTTTAGGGGTTTTAGTTTTTTTAGGATTTTGAGGGGTTTTAGGGTTTTAAAAATTTTAACGATTTTTAGGGGTTTTAAATGTCTATAGATTTTTATGGTTTTCTTATGGGTTTTAATATTTTTAGGGCTTCTAATGTTTTAGGTATTTTTAGTGGTTTTTAGGATTTTAATGGGGTTTTAGGGTTTTAGGGATTTTAGGGTTTTTATGGTTTTTAGGGGTTTTTTTTCTGGTTTTTAGGTTTTTTTAGTTTTTTAGGTTTTTAAGTTTCTTTATATTTTTTAATTTTTTAGTTGTTTAAAAGGAATTTAGAGTATTCGGTGGGTTTTTATATTTTTATGTGATTTTTTTGTTTTTAATGTTATTTGGGGTTTTATGTTTTTAGGGGGTTTTAGGATTTTTTGGGCCTTTACGGGCTTTAAGGTTTTTAGTGTTTTTTAGGTTTTCTAGGGGTTTTAGTTTTTTTTGCATTTAAGGATTTCCTACAGTTTCTCAGGGGTTTTGTAGTTTTCTATATTTTTAGTGATTTTTACGTATTTTTTAGGATTTTATGGTTTCATAGGTTTTTTTGGGTTTTTTAGTGTTTTTGGATATTTTCAGGGTTTTTTAAAATTTTTAATATTTTTATGGTTTTAATTGTTTTTGGATTTTATGTTTATCTAAGGTTTTTTAAGTTTTTTGGAATCTTTACATTTTTAGGGATTTTTTTAGATTTTTTTGGATTTTTATGTTTTTTAGTGGTTTTAGGGATTTTGAGTGGATTTAATATTTTTAGTGTTTTTAGGTATTTTATGGTTTTTGAGTTTCTTTGTTTTTTAGGTTTTGATGTTTTTGAATGTTTTTAAGGGTCTCAAGGGGTTCTAGAGTTTTCAATGGTTTTCTTGGGGTTTTATTGGTTTTAGGGTTTTTGAAGGTTTTAATGGTTTTTAGGGGGTTTTAGGGTATTTACATAAGGACTTTTGAGTTTTTTTGCATATTTTACATTTTTTAGGTTTTTTAATTATTTTTATGTTTTTATGGTTTTCCTAGGTTTTTAGGGTTTTATGGTTGTTTACATTTTTTTGATATTTTTAAATCTTTTTAGGATTTTTATGGGTTTTATGGTTTTTTTTGTATTTTGAGGTTTTTATTGTTTTTAGGGATTTTAGTGTTTTATGGTTTTTCTGGTTTGCAAGGGTTTTATTTTTTTGTTGTTTTTTAAGGTATTATTTGGGTTTTTAGGTTTTTAGTGTTTTTAGGGATTTTTTAGGATTTTTATGGTTTCTAGCATTTCTAGGGATTTTGTGGGTTTATAGGGTTTTTTTCGGGATTATTTGGGTTTTATAGATTTTTTTTGGGTTTTATGTTTATTTTTTATTTTTTTAGGGTTCAAATGTTTTTAGAGTTTTTAAAATTTTTAGGGTTTTAAAGGGTTTTAAGCGGTTTTAGTGGATTTTTTAGGTTTTTTAGGTTATATGGTTGTTATGTTTATAGTGTTTTTTGGTTTTTAAGGGTTTTTAGGGGTTTTAGGGTTTTAGGGTTTTTAGTGTCTTTAGTTTTTGTTATGTTTTTAGGGGTTTGAATAGTATTTATGTTTTTATGTTTTTCTTAGGTGTTTTCAGAGATTTAGTTTTTTTTCATTTTTATGGTTTTTTTAAGATTATTAGGATTTGTATGGTTTTTGGGGTTTTTAGGGATTCATAGGTTTTAGGTTATTTAGGTGTTTTAGGTTTTTTTTTGATTTTAGTGGGTTTAAGTGTTTTTAGGTTTTTTCCATTTTCTTAGGGGTTTTAGGGATTTAGGGGTTTTTATTGTTTTTGGGATTGTTTTGGATTTTTTGAATTTTTGTGGGTTTTTAGGGGTTTTAAAGATTTTGAGGGTTTTTAGGATTTTTAAGCTACTATGGTTGATGTGAGTTTATAATATTTTTATTGTTTTAATGGGTGTTTAGGGATTTTAGTGGGTTTTTAGAGTTCAATTGAGATTTTAGCATTTCTAATGGTTTTTAGGGGTGTATGGTTTTTAGGGGGGGTATGGGTTTTTAGTGTATTTAAAGTATTTTAGGTTTTGTAGGGGTTTTTTTGTGTTTAGTTCATTAAGGTTTTCATAGGTTTTTAGGGTTCTTATGAGCATTCATGTTTTTATGGATTTTCTATTGGATTTTAATGGGTTTTTAAGGATTTTATGGATTCTGAGGATTTTGTTGTTTCTTATGTTTATATTAGGATTTTTAGGGTTTTTTTAATTTTTTTCAGGATTTTTTTGGGATATTTATGGGTTTTTAGGTATCTTGTGTATTTTTATGATTTTTACAATATTTTGGGGTTTTAAACATTTTTTAGGTTTTTAGGTGTTTTAAGCGTTTTTAGGTTTTTATGTTTTCTTATGAATTTTTAGTGTGTTTAGGGTTTTTACATTTTTAGATATTTTTATGGGGTTTTTTGAATATATATGGTTTTTTGGTGTTTTAGGTATCCTGAAGGGTTTTTAGGGGTTTTTGGCTTTTTTATGGTTTTATATGGGGTTTTAGGCCATTTTGAGTTTTTTGGGCTTTTAAGTATTTAGGTTTTTATAGTTAGTTGGTTTTTATGGCCTTTTAGGTGTTTTAAGGGTTTTATGGGTTTTTTATAATTATTAAGGGTTTTAGGGTTTTTATGGTCTTTTAGGGGTTTTAATGGTTTTAGCATTTTTTCAGTGGATTTAAGGGTTTTTAGTTTTTACGGTTATCTTAGGGTTATAAATCATTTTTGGGTTTTTATGTTTTTAGGTATTTTATGATTTATCTATTATTTTTATGGTTTTTAGTTTTTTACGGATTCTGGAGGGTTTTGGGGTTTTTTATGGTTCTTAAGAGTTTTTAGTTTTTTAACCCTTCCTAGAGGATTGTAAGTGTTTTTTTTGTTTTTAAGCGTACTTTGGGTTATTTTTGGGTATTAGTATTTTTTATTTCTTTATGATTTTTTGGGGTTTTATAGATTCTTATGGTTTTTATGGATTTTTAGGGTCTTCGTGTTTTTTATAGTTTCAGGTTTTTAGGATTGTTTTATTTTTTTTGATTTTTTGAATTTTTAGTGTTTTTATATTTTTTATCTGATTTATCATGTTTTAAGGGATTAATGGGTTTTTATAGTTTTTATTCATTTTTTGTGTTTTTAAGGGTTTTGGGGTTTTAATGTTTTTAGTGGTTTTTAGGGATTTTGGGTTTTTTATAAATTTTAAGGGGTTTAGGAGTTTTATGTGTTTTTAGGTTTTTTTATGTTTTCATTGGGGTTTTCATGGTATTTAGTGTTTTTTATATAATTTTAGAGATTTTGGGGGGTTTTACGGTTTTAATGTATTTAGGTATGTATGGGGTTTCATAATTTTAAGGATTTTATTGTTTTTTTAGTTTTTTCATCTTTTGTAGTGTTTTTATGTTTTTATAGATTTTTATGATTTTTTTATGATCTCTACAGTTTTTTAGAATTTTTATTTTTTTGAGGGTTTTAGTGGTTTTTAGGGTTTTTTGATTTTTTAATCTTATTTCAGTTTTTTAGGGTTTTAAACAGTTTTTATAGTTTTTTAATCCATTTAAGAATTTAAAGGGTTTTTGGAGTTTTTAGTGGGTTTTACGGTTTTATGGCATTTAAGGGATTTTATAGTTTTTATGGTTTTTGATTGTTCTTATTATTTTTAGGGATTTTAGGAGTGTTTTATTTTTGAGAGAATTTTTATGGGTTTTTTGGATTTTTAGGGGTTTTAGCGATTTTTTGGGGTTTAGGGGTTTTAGGGTAATTAGTGTCTTTAGATTATTTTTAGATTTTTAGTGGTTTTAATTTTTAGTAGGTTTTTATTGTTTCCCTATAGGGTTTCAATATTTTTTGGGTTTTTTATGTTTTATGCATTTCTAAAAAAAATTTCATATTTTTATGATTTTAAGGGCTTTTAAGTATTTTTAGGAATTTAAGGGTTTTAGGTTCTTTTTTTCGGGTTTTAGGGATTTATTTATTTATATAGGGAATTTAATGTTGTTTAGATTGTTTTAATGTTTTATGTTGTAAAGGCCTTTTATTTTTTAGGATTTTTCTTATTTTTTATGGGTTTTAATATTTTCAAGGAGTTTTATGGTTTTTATTGGCTTTAGGGTCTCTATGGTCATTTGTGGTTTTCATGGGTTTAGCGTTTCATTGGTTTTTAGGGGTTTGAAGTGTTTTTAGGTTTTTAAGGATTTCGTAGTGGTTTTAGTGTTTTTATGGTTTTTATGATTTTAGGTATTTTTAGGGATTTTTAGGCTTTCTATGGTTTTTAGGGTTTTGGGTTTTTTAGTGTTTAGGGTTTTATGGGGTTTTAAAGGATTTGCGTTTTTTGGTGTTTAATTATTTTTTATGTTTTTTATGTTTTATTAATGGTTTTTAGGGTTTTTATATATTTACATTTTTTTTTGTTATTTTAGTATTTTTAGGTTTTTTAGGTTATAAAGTGTTTTTAGTGTTTTAGGGGTTTTTTTGGAGTTTCTTTGGTTTTTATGGTTTTAAAGGTTTTTTGAGTTTGATATCTTTTTTATGGATTCAAATGTGTTCTACAGTTTTTATATGTTTTGTATGTTATTAATTTTTTCTTTGGTTTTTTTAAAATTTTTATGGGTTTGAAGGTTTTTATGAGTTTATGGATTTTTGCTGATTTTATGGGTTTTATGGGTTTTTATTGTTTTTTATGTTTTTAGGGGATTTAAGTGATTTATGTGTTTATGTTTTTATCTGGGGTTTTTGGATTTTATTAGGTTTTTATGTATTAAGCTATTTTATGGATTTTTATGATTTTTATGGTTTTTAGTGTTTTTAGGGATTTGAGAGTTTTTCTGGGGGTTAGGTTTTTTTAATTTTTAGGGTTTTTATCATTTTTTGGGTTAAAAGGGTATTAAGTGTCTTTGGGTTTTAAGGTATTCCTAGGGATTTTTAGGGTTTTTATGTTTTTATGGATTTTTATGGATTTTTACGATTCTTATGGTTTTTAGGGATTATAGGGATAATTAGTGGTTTTGGGGGTTTTGGGGTTTTCATGGTGTTTTGGGTTCCTAGGTTTTTTATGGGTTTTACTAAAATTTGGTGTTTTTAAATATTTTTATGGGTTTAAAGTGGTTTTACTGTTTTTATTGGTTTTTATGTTTTTTGTGGTTTTTAAGGTTTTTAGGGGTTTTTTGGGTTTTTTGGAATTTTTAGGGATTTAGGGTCTTTTATGGTTATTTAATGTTTTTAGAATTTTGAGTGTTTTTAGGGATTTAATGTTTTTTTTTGTTTTTATGTTTTTTTATTAAATATTTTCTGGTTATTAAGGGTTTTAACATTTTTAGGGATTTTTAGGATATTTTTAGAATTTTTGGGTTTTTATGGATTTTAGGGATTTTTTGGTTTTTAAGGTTTTTAGGGTTTTTATAGGGATTTTGGTGTTTTTATATTTTTAGGGGTGTTAAGTGTTTTTACGTTAATATGTTTTTCTTAGTAGTTTTAGGTGTTTTAAAATTTTCAAGGGATTTTAGGGATTTTTTTATTTTTATTTTTTTAATGGGTTTTAGTGAATTTTTTTAGGTTTTCTGGGTTTTTTAGATTTAAATGGGTTTTTTTCGGGTTTTTAGGGGTTTTTATATTTTTATGGATTTTGATGTCCTTTTAGATTTGTTAATTTTGTTTTGGGTATAATGGGTTTTTAGAGTATTTAGTGGTTTTCGGGTTTTTATAGTTTTTAGGGTTTTTCTAGTTTGATGGGGTTTTATGTTTTTATCGGTTTTTAGGTTATTTTTAGTGTCTCGAATGTTTTTATCATTTATTTGGTTTTTTGGGGTTTCAAGTGTTTTGGGGTTTTTAATTTTCTCTTAGGGGTTTTTCGAGTTTTTTAGAGTCTTTATTTTTTTCTGTGATTTTTTGGGATTTATTAATGATTTTTATGGTTTTGGGTTTTGGGGGATTTTGATTATTTTACTATTTTTATGGTTTTCATGGTTTTTAGGTTTTTTAAGATTTTTAATGTTTTTTGGTTTTTTTATGTTTTAGGGATTTCAAAGGATTTTTTTAGGATTTTTATTGTTTTTAGGGGTTATAGGGATTTTACTGATTTTTATGTTCTTTAAGGGATTTTAATTTTTTTTATGGTGTTTAAGGGATTTGTTTTTTTAGGTTTTTAAAATTTTATTATGGTTTTTAGGGTTTTTAGAAAAATTTATGGTGTTTTGGGATTTTTATGGATTTTAGGGTTTTTCGAGATTTTGAACGTTTTTTTCATTTTTAGGGGTTTTTGGTGTTTTATGGTTTTTTTTTGGGTTTTTGGTTTTTTCGTTTTTAGGGAAAGGAAGATGAAAGGGTCAGGCTATTCCCCCCCTCCCCCAGATTTATTAGCAAGGAAAAGGAGACACTACAGACAGGGGAGGGGAGGGGTCAAACGACCCACACCCGAAAACCCCTTACAACTCATGAAAAAAAAAAGAAAATCAAAAAAGAAAAACCAAAAAAAAACATACACACAAAACAAAGCATCCACCACCATCATCCAGCATCAACCCGCATCCAGCAGCTCACAGCTAACCAACGACCAGCATTCAAACTCAAAAAAAACCCAGCAACCAGCACCTCCCAGCCAAACAACAACCAGCAGCACCTCCCAGTCAAAGAGAAACCCGCATCTCACAGCACATATTCCATCATCCATCACCTTCAACATCAGCATCCTCTTCAACACATTCCAGGGCCAGGGTAATCCTCCTAGCCATGCAGCAAACAGTATCTGGTATCATAGGTACAAGCATCCAGTATTACCAAAGCAGACATAACCCAGCATGTCAATGCTCATATTCCAACAACCAACATCACCTAACCAAGAATAAGCATCAGTATCCTCACAATCCATCCAACCAGCCATCCAACATCTCAGATTCCAAAGGCCATAACACATCCAACCAGTCAGACAGTAAGCAGCACTTGACCAACACCTAGAAGCAGCAAAACGGGAACACCAGCTTCTGTGCCTCAAACCATAACACAGCACCCAAACCACCTTGTTCAGACCCAAAACCAAGTAGCCCCTCACCTCCAAACTAGCATCCAGCACCATCTGCAACTCACATCCACAACCGCCATGACCAAAGCAGCAGCAATCAATAAAACTGAAGACAAACAGGGACCAAAGAAAAGGATAAATACCAACAATGCAGTCTGATGAAAACCAGTTTTTCGATCCTCCAAAGAAGGGTAGAGCACAGAACCACCAAGACAACATAGAAAAATCCAGAAACGCCATGACAGAACACGAGAACAAACCTATATCGGCAGCACAAGCCGAAATAATCCCCCCGTTTTGGACTTCCAGACTGAGCCACCCCTGTCAGATCTACTGAGAATCCATTACAGATCGGGCCAGGTGAGAAGCTCGCAACATCCCGTCAACGCGGCCCACCATCCTTCACTGAACCGCAAGAAATCCGATGCCGGAAAACCCTAGATCTTCGTAGGAAGAACAGATTTCAGATCTGCCAAAACCAAGGAAAGTCGTTGCCAAATCCAAGCAAAGTCAACGCCTCCCTTTCCAGATCCCCTCAAAAACCACACAGATATGAGAAGAGGAATCCTGAAGTAGCCTTTGACCGCAAGAACAAGATATGCAGTCCACACATCAAGATCCACCAGATGTGAAGTAGAACTAGAAGCAGAAACTTTGATGCCGTGAAAAGTAAAACCGCCAAATACTGACGCTGCCCGGAGCCTCCAAATCCCTCCGCTATCAAGGATCAACACTACACGCCAAAGCAAGCCGCAACTGACAAGCCATAACTGATATCTATTTTTTATTGTCTTTTATGTTTTTATTCATTTTAGTTTTTAGGGGTTTTAATTGTGTTTAGGTTTTTAAGTACTTCCTAGTGGTTTTGTGGATTTTTTGGGTTCTTTATGCTTTTAGGTATTTTATGGGATTTTTAGGGTTTTAATGGTGTTTTTGGGATTTTTTGGATTTGGAAGTTCTTTTTTGGTTTTTAGGATTTTTATGTTTTTATAGGATATAAGGGTTTTTAGTGTCTTAAGGTTTTCTTATGGGTTTTTAGTGTTATTAGAGGTTAATAGGTTATTATGTAATATTAAGGTTTTAGGATATTTATGGTTTCATAGTGTTTTTATGCATTTTGTGGGTTGTTATAGATTTTTCGGGTTTTAGGAGTTTTATGGATTTTTTCGATTTTTAGGGTTTTTTTATTCTTTTAGGATTTTAAGGGTCTTTATTTTTTTTTTAACATTTTTGGGTTTAAATAGGTTTTATAGTTCTTATTGATGATTATAGTTTTATGGGTGTTTAGTTTTTGTATGGTTTAAAGGGTTTTAGGTGTTTTAGGGTCTTTTGTGTAGTTAGGTTTTTTAGTGTTTTTTATTATTTTATGGGTTTTAATTATTTTATGGTTTTATGTTTTACATAGGAATTTTCAGGAATATAGGAGTTTTTTATGTTTTTAAGAATATTTATTCTTTTTTTTGTATTTTAGTTATTTTTATGGATTTTGAGGGTTTTTAGGGGTTTTTAGCGTTTTTTTGAGTTTTTTGTGTTTTGAAGGTTTTTAGGTATTTTAAGTGCTTTGAGGTTTTTAAGGCTTCTTTGTTTTTTCAAAGTTTTTAAGGTTTTAAACTTTTTTATGGATTTTCATGTATTTTTTAGAGTTTATATGGGTTTTAAATTTTTATATTTATTTTTATGTTTTTAGGGGTTTTAGGGGTATTAGGATTTTTTTGAGGGTTTTAGGGTTTTTGGAGTATTTTTAGGGTTTTAATGTTTTTTGATTTTTTTAAAAATTATAGGATTTTAAGGAGTTTTTATTAGTTTTAGGGTTTCAGGGGTTAATTTTTAGGGGTTTTTTCGTTTTTAGGGGTTTTAGGGGTTTTAGGTATTTGAGGGATTTATTTTTTTTATTACTTTTATCATTTTTTAGGAATTTTAGGGGTTTGAAGTTATTTTGTGTTTTTAAGGTTGTCATTGTGTTTTTTAATTTTATAAGGGATTTTTTATATTTTTTGCAATTTCCTATGGAGTTTTTAATATTTTTTGTTGGTTTAGGGTAATTTTCGGGTTTTAGGGTTTTTAATCTCTTTTTTAGTTTTCAAGGGGTTTTAAGTAGTTTTATATTTAAATGGTTTTCATAGGTGTTTTCATTTTTTTAATCATTTTTAAATATTTTAGGGATATTTTAGGATTTGTTTGGTCTTTTATGTTTTTAAGGATTTTATGGGTTTTGGTTATTTATCAGTTTTTTGGTTTTTAGGGTTTTTGGGGTTTTATGGTTTTTTAGAGTTATTAATATTTTCATGGCTTTAAAAGGTGTTTTTTTATTGTTAGTTGGTTTTAATGTTTTATGTATTATTGGGTGTTTTAAGTGGTTTATGTATTTTAATGGGTTTTAGTGGGTTTTAGGGTTTTTAATGGTTTTTTATGGTTTTTAGTGTTTTTTAGTTTTTAGGGGTTTTATGTGTTTTTAGGTTTAGATGGGTTTAATAGGATTTTCTAGGTTATTAGGGACTTTATGAATGTTTTGGATTTTTATGATTTGTAGGGTTTTTAGGGGGGTTTTTTGTTTTTAGCGTTTTTAGTTTTTATAGTTTTTAGTTATTTTTAGGGTTTTAATGGTTATAAGTGTTATAGTTTTTTTGTTTTATTTTGGGGTTTTCATGATTTGTAGGGGTTTTTTTATGTTTTTAGGGGTTTTAGGGATTTTAGGGTTTTTATGGTTTTTAAGGTTTTTAGGGATTTGGGGGGTTTTATTGTTTTTTGGGGTATTTTTTTTTTGCGTTTTTTAGGGTTTAAATGTTATTTCTTGAATTTTTTAATTTTTTTAGGGATTTAATGGGGTTTTATGGGTTTTAGTGGGTTTTTAGAGTTTTTTTGTTGTTTTAGGGGTTTTTAAAGTATTAGGGGATTTTTTTAATTTTAAGTGATTTATAGTTCTCAGTATTTATAAATTTGTAAGTGGTTTTAAGTGTTTATTAGGTTTTTAAGTTTACCATAAGGTTTTTTTTGGGGGTTTCATGTTTTTTTATTTTTAGAGGGAACTGTAGGGATTTTTTAATTATTATGGTTTTAGGGTTTTTATGAATTTTGAGGGGTTTAGGGTTTTTAGGGTTTTTGTGGGTTTTTTGTGTTTTCTTGGTTTTTTGGTGTTTTTATAGTTTTTTTAGCTTATTAGAGTTATAATAGATTTTTAGAGTTCTTTAAAAAAATTGGGGTTGAATTTTGGGTTTTAGTTTTTTATGGTTTTTATGGGTTCTTTGGAATTTTAAGGTCTTTAGAAGTTTTTATGATTTTAAAGGTGTTTTAGTGTTTTTAGGGCCTTTAAGGGGTTTTTATGGTTTCAATTATTTTTTAGGTTTTCTGGGGTTTTCAGTGTTTTTTGGTTTTTAAGGTTTTCTTCAGGTTTTTTTTTGGGTTATTAGGTTTTGTTTTATGTTTTTAGGGATATTTAGATATTTCTCAACATTTTTATAGTCTTTAGATTTTTTAAAGATTTTGAAGAGTTTTATGGGTTGATAAGGTTTACATGGTTTTTTTGGGATTTAGTATTTTTTAGGTTTTAAGGTGTTTTACGTAGTTTTAGGTTATTAAGGTTTTCATTTAGTCTTTTAGGATATTTTATGTTTTTACATATTTTAGGGATTTGTAGGATTTTTTTGTTTTTAGTGTTTTAGGGATTTTGAGGGGTTTTAGGTAATTTTTTATGTTTTTAGGGTTTTAATTATTTTCTTGGGGTTTTATTGTTTTTTTCAGGTTCTATATGTTTTCATAGTTATTTAATATTTTTAAGGGTCTCAAAGGGTTTTATGTTTTGTTTAGTTTTTTGTGGTCTTAAGTGTTTTTAAGGTTTTTAAAGGGTTTCATGGGTTTTGTGGTTTTTATGGATTATAGGTTTAGTTTAGGGTTTTAGAATTTTTTTGTTCTTAGGAATCAATGGTTTTCTTATGGTATTTTAGGTCTTATAATTTTTTTTACATTTTTAGGGATTTTTAAGGATTTTTTAATATTTTGTTGGGTTTTAAGGGAATTTAGTGATTTAAAGTATTTTGAGGGGTTTTAGGGATTTTATAGGTTTTAGGTTTTTTAGGGGTTTTCAATGTCTTTTGAGTTTTTTATGTTTTTATGGATTTTTGGGGTTTTTAGGATTTTTACGGATTTTAGGTTCTTTTATGGATTTTTAATATTTTTAGGGTTTTTATTTTTTTAGGGTTTTTGTGTTTTTTTTTGGGTTTTAGGGTTTTTTATTATTTTGGATTTTTAATGGTTTTTAGGGATTTTTAAATAAAATTATGGGTTTAAATGGATTTAATGTTTTCAGTGTTTTTAGGGTTTTATGGTTTTTTAGGGTTATTTTAAATGAATTTCGTGGTTTTATGGTTTTAAAGGTTGTTTTGGGTTTTTTAGTGTTTTTAGGGTTTTTATCACTTTTAGGTTTTTAGGGGTTTTAATTGTTTTTTAGGTTTTAAGAATTTCTTAGGGTTCTTCATGATTCTAAATATAATTTAAATTTTTATGTCTTTTTAGGTATTTTTACTATTTTATGTGTTTTTAGAGTTTTTAGGGATTTTTTGTTTTTTAGGGTTTTAATGTTTTAATCATTTTTTGTTTTTTAAGGGTTTAATGTTTTTTATGTTTTTTAGGTTTTATTAGGGTTATTATTGTATTTTGGTTTTTATGGTATTTTCATTTTTATGAATTTTTCTGATTCTATAGTGTTTTAGAGTTTTTAGGTAATTTGAGTGGTTTTAGGGGTTTTTAGGGATTTCATGGGTTTTGGGTTTTTTTGGTTTTTAGGGTGTTTAAGGTCTTTATAGGTTATTTGGGTTTTTATAAATTTTCGTAAATTATTAGGTATTTTTAGGGATTTTAGCGTTTTTTAGGGTTTTTGTCGGTTTAAAGGTTTTTAGGATTTTTGGTTTTAAGGTTTTCTTGGGGTTATTCTGGGGTTTTAGTGTTTTTTACAATAATAGGTATTTTTATGGATTCTTTGTATTTTTATGGGTTTTTAGGTTTTCTAGGGACTTTGATTGTTTTTAGGGGTTTTCAGGATTGTACTGTTTTTGGTCTTTTATCCTTCTTTTTGGGGTTTTAAATGATTTTAAGGTTTTCTTAGGGGTTTACAAGATTTTTTTTGGATTTTTATATTTGTAAGTATTTTTGGCATATTAGTATTTTTATTGGTTTTATGGTTTTTAAGGGTTTTAGGTGTTTTATGGTTTTTATGGATTTTTGGGATTTAGGGGTTTTTAGAATTTTTTAGGGATATAATGGTTATTTAGATTTTTTCAAGTATTTACTAGTTTGTAGTGTTTTTATATTTTTAATGGTTTTTAGGGATCTTATGGGTTTGTGGGGTTTTATAGTTTTTAGAGGTTTTTATGTTTTTAGGGGGTTTTAGGTTTTTAGGGTCCTTTACAGGTTTTTTTGGTGTTTTTAGGGTTTTTAGTGAGTTTAACTGTTTTAGGTTTTTTATGATTTCATAGGGTTTTAAAGGATTTAAAAGGTTTTTAAATTTTTAGGGATATTTGTAATTTTTTAGGATTTCATTGTTTTTAGAGTTTTTAGTTATTTTGAGGGATTTATAGTTCTTAGGGGGTTTTGGCTTTTTTATGGTTTTTATATATTTTTTGGTTATTATGATTTTCATAATATTTTTATTATTCTTTACATTACTATGTAATTTTATGGTTTTTTAGTATGTTAAGGGGTTTTTTAGGATTTTGTAGGGTTTTAGTGTTTTTAATGTTTTTTTGGTTTTTTTCTGTCTTTTGGGTTTTTTGAGTTTTTAGGGGTTTTATGTTTTTTATTTATTTCTAAAATTTTTAGGGGTTTAAAGAGTTTTTATAGTATTTAGTGTTTTTAGTGTTTTTATGATTTTTAGGTGTTTTATGTTTTTTAGGGTTTTTTTGGTTTTTAGCCTTTTCCTAGTTTTGAGTGGTTATATGTGCTTTTAGTTTTTTAATGTTTTCTATATAGTTTTTAGGGTTTTTGTGTTTTTTTATATTTTATGGACTTTTTTTATCTTCTTAATGATTTTTATTGTTTTTAGAGCTTTTATTGGTTTTGAGGGTTTTATGGGATTCTAGAGTTTTTAGGGGTTTTATAGTTTTTATCATTTTTTTCATTTTTAAGGGGTTTAGATATTTTTATGTTTTAGTAGTTTTTTTATGGGATTTCATTGTTCTTACTATTATTTATGTTTTAGGAATTTTTGGAGATTTTTATAGGTTTTATGGTTTTTATTGATTTTGATGGATTTTATAGTTTTTATGGGGTTTAGGTTATCAGGGTTTTTTAGATTTTTTAGGGTTTTCATGTTTTTTGTAGATTTTAACGTTTTTAAGGGTTTAAAAGGTTTTCATATTTTTTTAGTGGCTTTGGGATTTTTAATTAATTTTAGGGGTTTTAGGGGTTTTTTTGGTTTTTATGCTTTTATGGTATTTTTATGGTTTTTAAGGCATTTAGAGTTTTTAAGTGTTTTTAGGGGTTCTATGTGATTTATGTTTTTAGAGTTTTCTTAATGTTTTCTCTAGGATTTAAGGGGTTTTAGGGTATTAGTAATTTTTGGGGGTATTTTAGGATTTTTATGGGTTCTTATGGATTTGAGGGTTTTTGGGTTATTTAGGGTTTCATGTTTTTTTGATTTTTAGTTTTTTTTTCAGTTTTCTATGGTTTTAAAGGTTTTTAATGTTTTTTTAACATTTTAAGAGTTTAAAATAGTTTTTATAGTTTTTAGTGTTTTTTTTTGGGTTTTTATGGGGTTTTAGGGGTTTTAAGGGTTTTAAGGGTTATTATTGTTTTTAGGGTATTGTAAAGGTTTTTATCATTATTTAGGTTTTTAGGGATTCTAAGTGTTTTAAGGTTTTTATGTTTTTCTTAGTTTTTATCTGGTTTCTAGGGTTTTTTATGTTATTACAATTTTATTGTATTGTTTAGTATGTTTTTTCATTTTTAGTATTTTTAGGTATTTTGGGGTATTTTGGGTGGGGGGTGGGTTTTTTGGGGGGTTTTAGTGTTTTTATGTTTTTAGGGTTTTATGAATTTTTTGGTTTTTAAGTTTTTCATAGAGGTTTTTTAGGTTTTAGGGTTGTTTACATGTTAATGGATTTTGGGGATTTGTTATATTTTTTATGTTTTTTAGAAATTTAAGGAATTTTTTGGGTTTTAGGGTTTTATGTTTTTTTATGGTTTAAAGGTATTTTATGATTTTTAAGTTTTTTTGGAGTTTTTTATGATTTTATGTGTTTAATGGTTTTTAGCATTTTACTAGGTTTTTAGGTTTTATTGTGGTTTTGAGTTTTATAAAGGATTTTATGGGTTTTTATAGTTTTTATCATTTCTTAGGGTTTATTAGGGGTTATTTGTGTTTTTTAGTTATTTAGAAGTTTTATTTTTTTAAGGTTTCTAAGGTTTTCATTGTGTGTTTCAAGGTATTTAGTTTTTTTATGTTTTTATATACTTTCATAATTTTTTCAGATTTTATGGTTTTTAGGGGATAAGGGATTTTGAGGGGTTTTATGTGGTGTTTTTATTTTTAGGGGATTTATGGTTTTTAGGTTCTGAGAAATTTTTAAATTTTTAGGGTTTTAACTGGTTTAAGATGTTTTTAACTTTTTAAGGGTTTACAAAATTTTAAATTTTTTGTGGGTTTTATGTTTTTTAAGTCTGTTAGAGTTTATAGGGTTTTCAATTTCTTTTTAGGGAATTTTAGGGTATTTATATGTTTTATGATTTTATGGGTTTGAAGTGTTTTTAGGTTTTCATGGTTTTCTTAGGGTTTTTTGAGTGCTCTTTATTTTTAGGGATTTTTTATTATTATTTGGGTTTTTTGGTTTTTTAGTGATTTTGAGAGTTTTAAAGTTTCTGGGATTTTTTTTATGTTTTGTAGCATTCTCTAGGTTTTCTAAGAGTTTTTTGTTTTTTAGGTCTCTAATTTATTATTAGGTTTTTTCTACATTTTTAGGGTTATTTACATTTTATTGGATTGTTTGTGATTTTTTATTATTATTTATTTTTATTGTTTTTAGTGATTTTTAGGGGTTTTAGGGTTCTTAGGATTTTTTGGGGTTTATGATTTTTAGGGTATTGAGGGGTTTTTTTGTTTTTTATGGGTTTTAAGGTTCTTTATAATTTTAAAATTTTTAGGGGTATAAATGTTTTTTTATATTTTTAGTGGGGTTTTAGGGGTTTATTGGGGGTTTAAATTTTTTAAGGTTTTTGGGATGTCTATCATTTTTAGGAGGTTTATTGTTTTTATGGTTTTATAATTTTCTCATTTTTAGGTTTTTAAATTTTTCTTGGGGTTTTAATGATTTTAAGTTTTTTAACATTTTATGGAATTTCATGGGTTTTTATAATTTTTATAGGTTTTTAGTGTTTTAAAGTATTTTTAAGATTTTTAGGGTTTTTAGTTTTTTTATGGATTTTTTTAGAGATTTTGGGGTTTTTCGAATTTTTAGGTTTATAAAGTGTTTATGCGATTTTATGTGTTTTTGGGGTTTTTGTGTTTTTTTGAGTTTTATTATGGTTTTAGTGGATTTTTATAGGCTTTTTTTGAGTTTTGGGATTTTCAGTGTCATTTTGGGTTTTCTGTGTTTTTGGGTTTTTTGGGGGTATTAATTATTTTACTGTTTAATGGTTTTGTTTTCCATTTTCACTGTTTTAGGTATTTTTATGTTTATAGGGATTTTTGGTGCTTTTTCAAAATTTTATGGGTTTTTAGCATTTTTTGTTTGGATCATTATTTTTATTTTTATTATTTTTAATAATTTTTAGGGGTTTAAGAATTTTTAAGAATTTTAAGTGTTTTTATGTTTTTAATGTTTTTAGGGTTTTCTTGATTTTTGTGGGTATTTATGTTTTGAGAGAATATTACAGTTTTTTAGGATTTTTTATTTATTTTTTGGGGGTTTTATGGATTTTGAGTGCTTTAGGGTTTTTAGGTTTTTTAGTGCTTCTAGGATTTTAAGGGTTTCTTAGGTTTTTTATGTTTTTAGGATTTTTACGTATTTTTATATTTTTATCTATGTTTAGTTCTTTTTTAGGATTATTATGGGTTTTTTGTATTTTTTAGGATTTTGAAGGGTTTTTGGGTTTTAATATTTTTAATGTTTTTATAATTTGTTACATTTTTAGGGAAAATATGTGTTTTTAGTTTCTTATTGATTTCTTATAGTTTTCCCTAGTTTTTGAGTTTTTTAAAATTTTAGGGATTTTTTGGGATTTTAATTATTTTTATGGGTTTTATACATTTTTAGGGTTTTTATGGTGCTTTAGGGATTTTATAGTTTTTATGGATCTTTATATTTTATGTTTTTTGTGTTTTTAGGGGATTAATTGTTTTTTTAGTTTTTTAGGGGTTTAAATGTTTTTTACATTTTTTCATGATTTTAAAGGTGTCTATGGTTTTTTATGTTTTTTTTTGGTTTTATGTTTTATGAGGTTTTTTAGGGTTTTAGGTTCTTTGGGTTTTTTTATTTTTTAGGGATTTTAAGTGTTTTTAGGTTTTTATGATTTTATTAGGGATTATTAGAGTTTTTAGGGTTTTTTTCTTTTTAGGAATTTTTTTTAATTTTTTAGGATTTCTATGGGTTTTTAGGTTTTTCATAGATTTTGATCATTTTGATGGATTTTTGGGGTTTTTTGGGTTTTTTGGGTGTTTTAGGTGTTTTTTTTGAGTTTTTAAGGTTTTTAAAATTTTATAATGATTTTCACATTATTTGGGATTTAATGGTTCTCAGATTTTTTTATTGGTTTTTAGGGTTTTATAGGTTTTTTGGGTTATTTATTGTTTTCAGGTGGTTTATGGTTTTTAGGGTTATTTAGGGATTTTATTTTTTTTCAGCTTTTTATGACTTTTAAAAGATATTAGGGTTTTAAGGCACTCGTAGGGTTTTTAGGGATTTTTAAATTTTAGGGATTTTTAGGGAATTTATTCTATTTTTATTTGTTTTCAGGATTTTTAGGTATTTTGAGGGTTTTTAGTATTTATTATTGTTTTTAGGGTTTTTAGTGTTTTTAGTGGTTTTTAGGTTTTTAGGGGTTTTACATGTTTTTTAGTTTCATGGTTTTCTTATGAGTTTTTAGGTTTTTACAGTTTTTTATGTTTTTAGGGATTTTATGTGATTCTTAAAGATTTTTATTATTTTGTAGGGTTTATAGGGATTGGGGGGTTATGGTTTTTTTTAGGGTTTTAGGGTATTTATTGTGTTTTTAATTTTTAGGGTTTTTTAGTTTTTTAGTCTTTGAATGTTTTTTAGAGTTTTTCAACATATTAAGCGGTTTAAATGGTTTTTTTTAATTTTCTGTGGTTTTTAGGGTTTTAGGGGTTTTAATGATTTAGAGTTGATCTTATGGTTTTGAAGGGTTTTTATGGTTTTAAATGATTTTTTTACTTTTATCATTTTTAGTTTTCTAGGGGTTTTATATTTTGTTATGTTTTTATGTTTGTCTTAGTATTTTTTGAGGTTTTTATTAGTTTTTATGATTTATGTGTTTTAGTGTTTTTAAGGATTTTTTTTTGGTTTTATAGTTTTTAGGGATTTTGAAGGATTCAGGGTTTTAAGAGGATTTAGGAGTTTTATGTTTTTTTTAGTTTTTTATGTTTTTAGGGTTTTCATGGGTTTTTGGGTTTTTTCAATTTTGGGGATTTTTTTTGCTTTTATAATTTTTAAATTTTTTACATATTTAGTTATTTTTAGGGCTTTGAGGGGTTTTATAGTTTTTGGGGTTTTTAGAGTTTTTAGCTTTTTATGGGTTTTAAGTGTGGTTTTGTTTTTAAGGATTTATTAGGTATTATCAAGTTTTTGTTTTGGTTTTCATGTTTTTAGGTATTTTTAGGGGGGGTTTGGATTTTTATGGTTTTTAGGGTTTTTGGGGGTTTTATGGTTTTATGGGTTTTAGGGGTTTTTTAGTTTTTTGGTGTTTTTTTGAGTTTTCTTTTAAGGTTTTTTTAAAAAAAAATTAATTTTTTAGGGGATTAAAGGGTTTCTTAGGGGTTGTTATAGTTTTTATCATTTTTTGGTTTTTATGGATTTTAAGTGTTTTTTGGTTTTTAGGGGTTTCTTAGGGGTTTTCATGTTTTTTATACTTTTATTGATATTTAATAATTTAAAAGTATTTTTATGGGGTTTTGGGTTTTTAGAGATTTAAGGTAATTTTGTATTTTTTAGGGGTTTAGGTTTCTTATAGTTTTTTTGGGTTTTAGGGTTTTTAAGTTGTTAGGGGTTTTGAATTTTTTTATATTCTTTAAATATATTACGAAATTTAAGGGTATTTTTGGGTTTTTAAGCATTTTTATAGGTTTTAAGAGTTTTAATATTTTTAGGGTCTGTAAGGTTTTTAGTATTTTTTTAGTTTTTAGGGATTCTATGTATTTTTCAATTTTTATGTTTTTATTTGGGATTTTAGGTTTTAGGGTTTTTTATGTGTTTAAGGATCTTAAGGTTTTTTATGATTTTAATGTGGTTTTAGTGGTTTTATGGATTTTGAGGGATTAACGAGTTTTTAGGTTTTCTATGAGTTTTAGGGTTTTTTATCATTTTTAGTGTTCTACTTGTTTTTAGTGTTGTTAGGTTTTAAATGTTTTCTTAGGTTCTTTTAGTGTTTTTAGTGTTTTTGTCGTTTTTAGTGATTTTTACATCTTTTATGATTTTTATTGTTTCTAAGGTCTTTTACCAATTTAGAGGGTTTTAAGGTTTTTTTAGTGTTTTAGGGTTTTTAGCAATTTCAAGGTTTTTATATGTATTAAGTGTTTTTAGTAATTTATGTTTTTCTTCGGATTTTTAATGTTTTTTAGGGTTTTAATACCTTTTTATATTTTTAATATTTTTTAAAATTTTAGATATTTTGATGGTTTTAGGGTTTTTTAAGGTATTTATGATTTTAAGGGTCTTCGACATTATTTGGGGTTTAAAGGGTTTTAATTATTTTAGTATTTTATGCTTTCCATAGGGTTTTTCATGGTTTTTAAGGTTTTTAAAATTTTTAGGAAATTTGGGTGATTTTTAAAAAAAATTATGGTTTTTCGGGTTTTAAGGATTTTGAGGATTATTCGTGTTGTTTCTGGTTTTAATATTTTTTGGGTTTTTATATTTTTTATGTGTTTTTTTTATTTTTAATGTTTTTATAATTTTTTGCACTTTTTTAGATATTTTAATTGTTTTATAGTATTTAATGGTTTTATAGTTTTTAGGGGTTTTTAAGAGTTTTAAGGGTTTAATGGTTTTTTTATTTAAGTGATTCATGGTTGTTAGGGTATTTAGGGTTTTAGGGTTTTAAGTGTTTTTAGGTTTTTAAGGGGTTTAAGTGTTTTTTGGGTGTTAATGCTTTCTTAGGGGTTTTCAAGGTTCTTTGCGCCTTTTATATTTTTATAAAATTTTATGGATTTTTAGTATTTTTTGTTTTATTTGGTTTTTAGATATTTTTAGGGTTTTTGGGTTTTTAACATTTTTAGGGTTTTTAGCGGTATTAAGTGTTTATAGGGTTTAAGTTGTTGTTTTTTTTGTCATGGTTTAATAGTTTTTTATATATTTTAGGGAATTATAGTCTTTTTTGGATTTTTATTGTTTTAGGGTTTTTAGGGATTTTTAGGGTTTTTAGGGTATTAGGATTTATAGGTTTTTTTTGGTTTTTTTGGGTTTTATAGTTTTTTTAGATTTTAGGGGTTTAATGTTTTTTGAGTTTTTTTATCATTTTTTGGGATTTAAAAGGTTTTTAGGGGTTCTAGTGGGTTTTTAGTGTTTTTATGTGTTTTTATTGTTTTTATGGAGTCACAGGGTTTTAGGGATTTTGATGGTTTTATAGTGTTTTTTTTTCATTTTTTAGTTTTTTAATTCTTTTAAGTGTTTTTTGGATTTTTGGGTTTCTTATGGTTTTATTACATACTATTTTTTTACATTTTGCAGGGTTTTTGGGGCCTTTTTTATCGGTTTTTAGGGTTTTAGGGATTTTGAGCACTTTTAGGGATTTTAATTATTTTGGGGTTTTTATAGTTTTTTTTGAATTTTATGTTTTTTTTGGTTTTTTAGGTTTGTGATGTTTTTTTATTTTTTTTAGTTTCATTAGGGGTTTAATGGTTCTTTAGTGGTTTTACATTTTTAGGGGGTTTTAGGGTTTTTTTAAACATTTTTAAGGGTTTTATGGTTTTTAGGGATTTTATGCATTTTTAGTATCTTTATCATTTTTTAAGTTTATAGGGGTTGTAAGTGTTTTTAGGGTATTAAGTTTTTTAGTAATTTTTTAATGGTGTTTAGGGTTTTTACATTTTCTTGGAATTTAGGGATTTTTAGGGTTTTTAATGGTTTTATGGTTTTTAGTAATTTTGAGGGGTTTTAGGGTTTTTATGGTTTTTTGCATTTTTAGTCTTCTTAGGAAAAAAAGATGCGAGGGACAGGCTATTCCTGTCCCCCCCCCCCCAAATTTATTTAGAATGAAAAGGAGACACACCAGACAAGGGAGGGGAGGGGTTGATCGACCCACACCCAAAATCCCCTTACAACCCACGCCAAAAAAAGAAAAACAATGAAATAAAAAGACTCAAAAACAGACACAACAGCAGCAGCATCACATCACATCCAGCCAGTACCAGCATCAAGCAGCACTACATCCAACATTAACCAGCATCCAGCAGCTCATAGATAAACAACGACCAGCATTCAAACTACAGCAACAAATGACATCCAGCAGCAGTAACCAGCCAACCAGCATCCACACCCAACCAGCAACCAACATCCTCATTTTCAAACAACCAGCAACTCTTTCAACCACCGAACATCTCCCATTATCCCACTTCCACTCCAGCAACCAGCCAAAAAATAGTAGCAACTCAAAGAGGAACTAATAGCTAGCAACAAGCATCATACAACAACTTAGAACCGAACCAATCACACACCCCCACCAGCACTCAGACCATGTAGTGGAACCACGTCTTACACCTCCTCTCAGAGCAATAAAGAAAAGCCAGCAGCCCAGTAACCAGCAGCCATTCCTTTCAAACTAGTCAAGGCCCAACATATAGCAAATTTCATCCAACAATACACATCTATCTTCACAATTAGCAGAACAGGACCAGCAACCCTTGCACCAAGAACCAAACCTCAGCACACTGAGAGACGACAACCAGCACCACATGTCGTGGCCATCAACCATCACCGAACTAAACCCATACCACTTTAGGAACCAGCCACCACAGCCCAAGAAAACTCCTAGAACCCAGCACTTATCTAGAGCAGCAAAAATCCTTTAACATTTTTGGTTTTATTATGTTTATTGTGGTTTTTAGGTGATTTTGAATTTTTTAGGTTGTTTGTGAATTTTTAGGATTTGTTTTTGTTTTTAAATATTTTAAGGGGTTTTAGGGGGTTTTATGGTGTTACAGTTTTTATGTTTTTTAAGTGGTTTAGTGTTTTTTTTATTTTTTATTAGTTCTATGGATTTTTTGAGTTTTAAATCATTTTTAGGGGTTTAAAGGGTCATTATAGATTTAGTGGTCTTTGGGGTTTTTATCGGATTTTAGGTTTTCAAAATCCTTTAGGTATTTTTTTTTCAGATTTAGGGTTTTTATAGTTCTTTAGGGTTTTTAGTGTTTTGTGGTTTATAGAGGTTTATGGGTTTTAGGTTTGTGAAGTTTTGTTAATTGTTTTCAGGTTTTTAGAGTTTTTTATTTTTTACGTATTTTTAGGATTTTTGTAATTTTTTGGGTTTTTAGTGATTTCTTGGGTTTTCAGGTTTTTTTGGGTTTTTGAGTTTTTATGGGTTTTTAGGTTTTTAGGGTATTTTTTGTTTCTTCTGAATTCTATCTATATTTAGTGTTTTTTAATGTTTTTAGGGTTTTAAAAGGTTTTTAGAGTTTTTAGTGGGTTTTGTTATTTTTATGGATTTTTAGGGGTTTTGGGTTTTCTATAGTGCTTAGGGGTTTTATGGGTTTTTGAGGGTTTTTGTGTTTTAGGGTCTTTTATGGTTTTTTGTTATTTTTAGGTTTTTTAGGGATTTTATGTTTTTTTGTTTTTATGGGTTTCTAGGGTTTTTTTGGGTTTTTAGGGTTTTTTATATCTATAGGTATTTTTTTTTATTTTTTTAGGATTTTTTTGGTTTTTATGTTTTTTTTGAATTACGTGGTTTTATGGCATTTTTCAGTGTTTAAATGTTTTTTAAGGTTTTTAGCATTTTTAGTTTTTTAGGGTATTTAATTATTTTTTTTATGTTTTCTTTAGGGTTTCTCTAGGTTTAAAGGTATTTCATGTTTTTATGTATTTTAGGGATTTTTAGGTTTTTTATGTTTTTTGGGGTTTTTTGGGTTTTGAGGGATTTTCGATTTTTTTTAGGGTTTTTAGTGTTTTAGCATTTTCTGGTTTTCTAGGGCTTTTAAGTTTTTTTGGGTTTTTATGTTTTTCTTAGGGTTTTCTTACTTTTTATGGATTTTTTGGGGTTTTATAGTTTTTAGGTTATTTATCTTTTTTTTTTGTTTTCAAGGGTATTACGTTTTTTAGGTTTTTCATAGGTATTATTACGGTTTTTCAAGTTTTTATGCTATTTGGATTTGTATGTCTTTTTTTGAATTTTTTGATTTTATTGTTTTTCTGGTATTTTGAGTATATTTAGGGGTTTTATTGTTTTTTTAGATTTTTATGGTTTTTTTAGGGGTTAAAATTTTTTCATATTTTTTAACTTTTTTTGTGTTTAAAAGGTTTTTATAGTTTTTATTGGGTTTTATTGTTTTTAGGGGTATTAAGGTTTTCAGATGATTTTTTGGATTTTACGATTTTTATTGGTTTTAGGGTTTTTAGTATTTTTTATGTTTTAGGGGTTTTATGTGTTTTTAGGTTTTAATGGTTTTCTAAAGTGTTTTAAGGGTTTTTTGGGTTTCTTCTATTTTTATGAGGTTTGAGGGATTTTTTAGGATGTTTTTGGATTTTAGGTTATTTAGGATTTTTGGGTGTTCTAAGAGTTTTTTTATTTTTTGTAGGGTTTTTTTTATAGTTTTAAATTTTTTTGGGTGTTTAAAGAGTTTTTAGAGATTCTAGAGGTTTTAGGGTTTTTATGTGTTTTTAGGGTTTTTAAATGTTTTTATGGGTTTAAAGGTTTTTTAGTATTTTTAATATTTTTAGGGTCCTTTTGGGTTTTTATCATTTTTAGATGTTTTAGGGGTTTAAGTGTTTTTAGGTTTTAAATGTTTTTTAGGATTTGTCAATATTTTAATGTTTTGTTACATTTAATATATTTTTAGCTCTTTTTAAGGTTTTTTATCGTGTTTAGGTTTTTTAGTTTTATTGGGTGTTTTTATGGGGTGTTTGGGTTTTTATTAGTTTTAGGGATTTTCCCACTTTTTATGTTTTTTAGGTGTTTTAGGTTTTGTTTTTGTTTTTTAGTTTTACATATGGGTTTTTTGGGTTTTTTGGGGTTTTTATGTATTTTTCGATTTTTAGGGGGTTTTTTTTGATTTTATGGGTTTTTTGTTGTTTTAATGATTTTGATGTGATTTTGGGTTTTTAGTGTTTTTATTAGTTTTTAATGGGTTTCAGGAGTTTTTTTAACATTTCTGGGGGATTAAACGTTTTTTAGAGTTTTTAGAGGGTTTTTAGGTTTTTTATGGTTTTAGGATTAATCATTTTTAGGGACAAGCATGCGTAGCCCCCCACTCATTATTAAAAAAAGACAAACGGTTATAAGGGGAAATACAAGAACAGGTGTGTAGCTCACCATTCATATCGGAGTCCACATATGGAATACAAAACGACATAGTGACAAAGGACCACATTGACCTCAGTTGCTCAATTACCTTTTTGGAGAGTTCATATGCCACTGAGTTTGCCTCCCAGTAGGCATGTGTGATGTGGAGAATGAGAGTTTGAGATATATTAAAAAATTCATCCCATTTTGGTAGAAGTCTTGATGGGACATTCTTGGATTTGTTCCTAAGGGAATCCACCGAAATCAACGAGTCAAACTCAATGCAAAGAGAGTTCCACCCAAAGTGGATTGTGAATTTAACCACCTTCGTAATGGCCCATATATCTGCTACATAAGTACATATGACTCCAATAAATTAGTAAAAACAGCCCTTTATGAAGCCTCTGCAGGTACGAAAGACTCCACCATACCCCGAGGGGATGGGTGCACCCGACACCACACCGTCAACATTAACCTTTATCCATGGTGGAATCTGGGGAATCCAATGATTTTAATTCAAAACCTACAGCTTCTTACACCTACCAGAAACCCAAAGTGAACGCAAAGGATAATGATCATTAACATTATTGGCCATAAAAACTGTTTGAATAAGAGATTCTGATCATTTCACCTTATGGATCATCACCACTCCACCACGGAATGAGAGAGGATGGTGGTTAATGGAAACAAAAATTTGAGGATCCCAGATGTATTGAAAAGTCACTATGACACCAGAAACAAGTAGGTTGTTAACCTTCTCACTATGTATCAACTCCACCAATCTTTGGATGAACACACACATCACCCCTTTCATGCCACACATCATGATGAAACATTGGAGTTGGTGATTCTATAGATTAGAAGAAAAATTACAGTGGAGGAAAACATGATGACTGATCTCATCAACCTTCCTTTAGAAAAATAAAGCATAAGAAAGATTCCACCCATCTGATTTCAATTGATCTTAATGAGGGAACCTATTTCACTAGATTTACCAAAGAAACACATGATGTAAAGGTGCAATAAAATATGTCTGAATTTTAACATCCAAGATGGTGAGACAACGTCTTGAGGAAATTTCAGTCGATAAAAGTCACAAGTAGTAAACAGACCAACCATAATTTGCTTCCAAATAATGATTTAATTTTCTACGAACAAATATCGATGCATTAGTAAAATGATGTGATTAGGGAGTTTCGCAGGTAGTTCCCCACTTTACTGTAAGAGTGAATCAATAGACATGTCCCTCAAATCATGGGGAGGTGTCACAACCTCAGAGAGTGGTTACTCAAGCCATGTGGTTTTCCAACAATTAATATTTGAGTGATTTTCCACCATCCATGTTGAATGGGAGATAATATCATTGAAATAATATCTAAGATAAGGCCAAATTGAGGAAGATATGTATCTGGGGAAACCATCACAAAGCCTACGCATGAAATTCTCTCTAAGTAAATCCTACCATCATCATGTAGTTTGAGAAAGTTCTAGGTGAACTTCCCAAGTAGGGCATCATTAAATCTTCTAAGATCATTAATACCAAGACCACCCTGATCAATAGGTTTTGTAAAATTTTTCCACACCACTGAGATCAACCTGCTTTCACTGATGCATCCCGTCTAGGAAAAAAATTCTTGATCATTGAATTCAAACAGTTAAAAAGGCTGGTTGACTATATATATTTGGGGAAATCATTGAAAAACATGTAAGTGATGACCAAATTTACCAAGAAGACTCTTTCAGACTAGTAAAGGAACTATCCCTTCCATTTGGCTAGCTGATGGCTAATTTTATATGTTATTCCCTCAAAGTTGCATCTTTTTTCCTTCCCCCAAAAAAGTGACACCTAGTTAGGTGGAGGGTAGTGAGTCTCTTTTCAATCTAAGAGAGCTAGAAATATGTAGATTCCTGGAGAGGAAGACTCCATTGTAAATGACAAGGGATTATTTCTTCCAACTAATGGTTTTCCCAGACACACTCTCATCGTGGAAAAATATCATCTTAACGGAAGACAATGTTTGCTTATTGGCTTCCCAAACAGAAGAATGTCATTCGCATAGAGGATGTGGGAGGGGAAATGAAGGTCCCACGATTCCTTAATTGGTGTGTAATGTCTAACCTGTACTAGGTCAATAATTCACTAGCTCCTGTAATCCTCAAAAACTAAAAAAAATAAATCCATAGATTGGATCCCCTTTCTAGACTCTATGGAAGCATTAGAAAAAACCCTTTGGGGAGCCATTAATAAGAACAAAAATATTGGCACTATTCATAATAGTATTAGTCCATTTGATGAAGTTGCTAGAGAAACCTAACTTCTAAGAACTATAAATATGAATCTCCAATTTATGGTAACAAAAGCATTAAATATATCATGTTTTAGATAAATTCTTCCATGATTTTTTACCTTCTTCATAATTTTAATATCTTTCGAGTCAGTGAAGAGGCAAGTTTGAATGCTTATCCTAGTGATGAACCCAAGATGGTTTGAGGTAATGATGTCCTCCAAAATCTTCCCCAGTCTAATGACCAGAATTTTTCTTATAATCATAGTAATGGTGTTCCCGATGTCAATCATCCAAAAATATCCTTTCTCAATTGAATTTTCCTTCTTCAGAATTAGAGATATACAATTGGAGTTCGTGTAATGTGGAATTGACAAGGAGAGGAAAAACTACCTAATTACATTGGTGACATACATATGAAAAATGTACGAATAGAACATAAATAAATTATTGTAAAAGCCATCTGGTTCTATTATAATATCCACGCTAAACGAGAAAAGCACATACCTAACTTCCTCCTCAAAAGGGATATTCGTTAACGCCTCATTCTAATGATCAGCAATGCAAGGTGATATGGAGTCAAAAATATGAAAGGAACCAGAACCATCATCCATGTATAATGTGTGAAAATAGTTCACCAAAGCCTTATAAATATCTTCCATCTAAGTGAAGGTGGAATCCCTAACTCGGATATCATTGAAGTTATTCTTAAATCTTTTCTCCCTATGAGGATGATGAAAAATCGAAGAGTTTCTTTCCCTATCCTATAATCATTTGACTTTGAAATGAGCCTTTTCAAGCCTCTCACTAAGGGACAGTAGTTCAAAAAACTTGGAATAAAGCTAAAAATCCTCCCATGAAGGTGTATATTGCTGCTTATTTGAAATTTCGCTGATGGATAGCTAAGATTCAGCTACCTTGATTTCATCATCCATCCCTGAAAAGGACTTCATGCTCCATTATATCAGGAATAGTTTGATTTCTTAAAGCATAGAGGCCACAACCAAGTGGGGGCTACCAAAACAAGTCATATTACACACTTTAATAACCTCTTCCCTACACCCAGTAATTGTGATCCAAGCATTAATAAATTTTAAGGGCATAAGAAGAGACCTAGTATTATCCTCCCTTAATTCGACAACAAGGGGATTGTGGTCTATTTTAAACTTTGGAAGAGTGAACTCAGAGATAACCATGGGGTAATCCTATCACTGATTTCAGGGAAGCACCCGTCAATATTACTAGACTGTGTACCATTAATAATAGACCTTCTACAAGTGAGGGTTTCTCCAGCAATGGGTAATTCATAAAGATCACATTGATCCAGGCATTAAGAAAAATCCACTATAGTAAAATGGTAGAAGTTAGGGACAAACATTTCCTTAGGACTCAGGATAGTATTAAAGTCACCAATGACAATACAATTATGGTGAATGCACCCATTCATCTAAACCAACTACCTCTAAAGATCCCTTATTCTAATGTATGAGAAGGATGCATACACAAAATAAAGGGTAAGTGTGGAGTCATGTAAAAATATGGTAAGGGAGATCAATTGAGGGCTCACCTCATAAGAAAGAACCTGAACATCATTTGTCTTCATAACCCATAAGGATTCCATATTAGTATCCTCACTATTAAAAGAAACAAGGGAGTAACAAAGGGTGTTCCAGTTAAATCCCTTCCAGTTATCAAACATAAAAATGGGTTCAAATAACCCTATTATCATTTTCCTATGAGAAAGAAAATGCTGAAGAGCTGCAGGCGTGCGTATATTCTCGATCACCTAGCAATTCAAAAAAATGGTCTTCATTGAGAAACATTTTCAACAAAAGTGGAGGAGGGAGTGTTACCCTTACCCTTACCATTATTTCCCTTCTTCTTGGAGTGATAAGAGGACTACTTTATAGGTTCTTGAGCGAGATACTTCTCTACCAGGTACTACCGGTCATTAGAATACTCATGGAGATTAGGGCCAATGGCAAGACCACCATCATACTGATCCTGAGAATCCTCATATATGTCACTCCAGATGGCCCCACTTACTGGGTTAAATTTATTTATGGTGAAAATGGATTCCTCTAGAGGAGATCCAGATGGTTTCCTCACACCTTATAAGAGGAAACAATCATTAATGAGCCTGCACCTGGGTCAATCATAGCTGGACTACCAGGCTTGGCCATCTTGTCTGCAAGGACAGACATAACTGGTGTGACTGGGACAGTAGTGGAAGGGCCTTCAGATGCAACATGTCGGAAAGAAGTTGAGTCATCATCTAGAGTGTCCTATAGGTCATCTGGAAAGTCAAGAACGCCACAACCAGATTTCTCATAGAGTCTGGGGCCTGTGTAGTAGGTGAGACTGTGGGAACCTGATCTGAAGAGTCCTGGACCTACATCAGTGGTATATTTGTCTTATCCAATGTAATCATGGGGTTATCAATAGAGACATCAAGGGGTTTCACAATATCATTGGAATCAGAGACACCAAGAGGAGGGGGAGAAATAGTCAGATCTGAATTGCATCCAGTTTTCCCTACCTCATTTGTGGGAGTAGGGACATGACTCAACGTAGGAGAAACATAAGTCTCATGCTCTATTCCCTTAGACAGAGCCACAACACCCTTATATATTTAGGGGTCCTATTGAGGCAATGGATCAGTGGACCAGGGGTTCTTCTTACCTGCCCCACAAATCTTCTTGTAGAGGTTGGATTCATTCCCATGTAGGTTGCAGATAGAGCATGTATTCATTCTCTTCAACTCAGAGAGCATTTGTCCAACAAAATTATCATTATGATAGAACTTGGAATTTCTCTCATACAAAATTTCCAAGTTGAGGCTGTCCTAAACAGTATTGAAAACAACCTCCTCAACCAGGGTGCTTTCCATATCAACTTCAACAATCACCCTTTCATAGTGCCCATACCTTGGGTTGTATGTCTCTTTATTAATTATAACAGGGAATCAAATTTATGAATAAATGTCCCAAAGGATTTTATGATTCTATTAGAACTAATTTAGATTTCATATCCAAATATAGACCTTTGAAAATGTTTTTTTCACACCAAAAGTGTCAAAGTTCTTTCCCCAATCTTAGATCTGAAGAAGACCTATCTTTTGATTCAGAGATCCAAAGCTCTATTCCCTCCTTTCCCAGTCATCTGAAGGGAAAATAATGTGATAAAATCCCATTACCATGGTTGTCATCCTCCATTCAGAAACCCCTAAATGTTAGCAATGAGGTTGGAAAAATCACCACTTTTCCGTAGCATCTCCCATTTCGGGACAAGAACCCTTGCAATAATGGATAAATGAAATAAGCTCACTCTCTCCTCAACCACCTCATGATTTTATAAAACATGATCCACATAGCCTTTCATGATCACACTACTAGGGGTGGGAGCGTTAAAATCCATGAAGGTGGGAGATTCTGCCAATTTCACCACATCTGTGAAATTCTTCTTGGATCTTGATGAATTTGGAACCTCACAAGGGATATCCATCTTTACCTCACTAGATATGAAATGATAAAAAATATCTTTATCTCCAACCTAGTCTGATTGAATCGATGCCGTATCTCCATTTTTTTCATCAGAAGATGTCGTAATCTAGGGTCGTGTAGGATCCCCATGGTCACCTGGTTCCCTTTCTTTCTCTATCTCCTCTTTAAGTTTTTAGGGGTTTTTATGGTTTCTAGAGGGTTTTAGGGTATTTTTTTGGTTTTTATGGATTTTAGTGTTTTTATGTTATTTATAGTGTTTAGAGTTATTAGGATTTTAAGATTATCTTAAGTATTTTTAGTATTTTTATGGATTTTTTCCTTTTTGGGATTTTTAAGGATCTTTATGATTTTTATGGTTTTTTAGGGTTTTATGATTTTGAGGGTTTTGAGGGTTTTATGGTTTTTAGGTTTGTTTAGTTTTTAGGGTATTAATTTTTTTTCTGTTTATAATTTTTAGGTTTTTTAGGATTTCATGGATTTGAATGTTTTTTGGGATTTTTAGTATTTTTTAATATTTTTTTTGTTTTTTACACATCTTAGTGAGTTTGATGGTTTTAAGGTTTTTTTTGTTTTTTGTTTTTTTAAAGTTTTTTAAAATTTTAGGGGTTTAATGGAATTTAAGTTTTTATTGGTTTGTTAGGGTTTTATGGGTTATTTGGATTTTTTTTTAAAATTTTAGCTATTTTAATTGGTTGTAGTGTTTTAGGTTCTTTTATTGGTATTTTTAGGGTTTTTATCATTTTTTTTCAATTTTAAGTGCTTTTTTAAGGTACTCTTTGGGGTTTCCATGAATTTTGGGGTTTTTATGTTTTTAGTGATTTTTGGTTATTTTCTATGATTTTCATGCTTTTTAGGGTTTTTTGGTATTTTTTGGGGTAGCATGGTTTTTAGGGTTTTTAGTGTGTTTTAGATTTTTTATAGTTTTTTAGGGTTTTAATTCACTAATTTATTTTTTATTTTTTTATGGTTTGTTAGGGTTTTTATGGATTTTGAGGGGTTCTTGGGTTTTTTGGGTTTTTTGATTGGGGGGGGGGGGGTTAGGGTTTTCTACAGTTTTTATCATTTTTGGGGTTTTAAAGGGGTTATAAATAATTTTTATGCTTTAGGGATTTTATAGTATTTAGGGTTATTGTGGTCTCTAGGGTTTCAGTGTTTTTATGCTTCTTTTTTACGTTTTGGGGGGGGGGGGTTAAATGTATTTAGGATTTTATGATTTCTTAGTGGTTTTCTGGGTTTTTATGTTTTTTTATGTTTTTAGATATTTTTAGGGTTTTTTGGATTATTATGGTTTTTAGGGTTTTTATGGATTTTGAGGGTTTTAAAGGATTTAGGGTTTTATTTTTTTCTGGGTTTTAAGGTTTTTTTATGTTCTTTAATGTTTTTAATTATACTTAGATATTTTTATGTTTTTAGGGGTTTAATGGGTGTGTTTAGTTTTAGTTTTTTAGTTTTTTTATGGGTTTTAGGGTTTCCTTTAAGGTTTTTAGGGGTTTTTATTGTTTTTAGGGGATTTTGTGGTTTCTAGAGTGTTTTAGAGTTTTACAGTTTTTTTAATGTTTTATAGTGTTTTCTGGTTTTTAACATTATCTTAGTGGTTTTATGTTTTTTATGGGTTTTTACATTTTTATGTATTTTTAGGAATTTTCATGGAATTTAATGTTTTTTGGGTTTTATATATTTCAAGGGTTTTAGGGGTTTTTATTGTTTTTATGGTATTATAGTGGTTTTATCATTTTATATGTCTTAATATTTTCTATGTTTTAATGATTTACTAATGCGTTTTAGGTATTTTGATGTTTTTAGGGATTTATGGGGTTTTTTGATTAATATGGTTTTAGGTATTTTGATATTTGTATGGTTTTATGGGATTTATGGGTTTTTTAATTTTTAGGTTCATGTAGTTTTTAATTAATTTAGATTATTTTTATATTTTTAGGGATTTAATGGGATTTTTGTGTTTTTAGGGGTATTTTCGGGTCTTTAGGGTTCTTTAAAGGTAATTATATTTTTAGGGGTTTTTATAGTTTAAGGGTGTTATGCTTTTTAGTGTCTTTTAAGGTTTTTAGGGTTTTTATAATTTTAAGTTTTTTAGGGGTTTTACGAGTTTTAGGTTTTTAAGGATTTTGTAGGGGTTTTCATGGTTTTATGATTTTTTACGTTTTTGGGATATTTTGGGTTTTTAAAGATTTTGAGGGATTTTTTAGTTTTGGGTTTTTATGTTTTTAGTGTTTTTTAGGTTTTTAGGGATTTTATGAGTTCTTATTTATTTAAGGTTTTCTTATGGGTTTTCTGGGTTTTGAGGATTTTTTACATATTTATGGAATAATATTGAGTTTTTTTGTTTTTCATTATTTAGGGTTTTTAGAGATTTTGAGGGATTTTAGGGCTTTTTAGGGTTTTCATGTTTTTTTCATTTTTTTTTGATTGTCAAATATTTATGTTTTTTTGGAGCTTTTTAATGTTTCAATCGGTTTAATTTTTTTTAGAGTTTTTAGTTGGGTTTTGGGTTTATGTGTTTTTATGGTTTTTTTTACATTTTAGGGGTTTTTATTGTTTTTTAGGGATTTAGGGTTATTATGGATTTTTAGGGTTTTTTGGGTTTTTATCATTTTTTAGTTTTTTAGGGGGTTTAAGTGTTTTTTGTTCTTGTGTTTTTCTTTGGGGTTTTCAGGGTTTTTAAGATTTTTTTCCTTTTTGGGTTTTTAAAGATTTTTGTTTTTTATGCTTTTTAGGGTGTTTAGGGATTTTGAGGGTTTTTTGAGGTTTTATGGTATTTTATGGTTTTTAACATTTTTAGGTTTTATGGAATTTAAGTGTTTTTAGGTTTTTAAGGCCTTCTTAGGGGTTTTTAGTGTTTTGAGGGTCTTAAAGTTTTTATGGATTTTTTTTTGTGTTTTTAGGTTTTTATGTACTTTTAAGGTTATTAGGGGTTTTGGGGGGTATTTGGGATTTTTAGGGTTTATAGGGGTTTTATAGTTTTTTGGGTTGTTAGGATTGTTTTTGTTTTTTATTAATTTTATGGTTTCTTAGAGTTTTCCAAATTTTTAGGGGATTAAAGTGTTTTTAGGTTTTTAGTGGTTTTGGGGTTTTAGGGATTTTAATATTCAATAATGTTTTTAGGGACTTTTATTGTTTATAATGGGTTTTTATGGTTTTAGGGACTCTTTAATGTTTTTTAGAGTTTTATCATTTCTTATGTTTTTAGGAGTCTTAAGTGTTTTTCGGATTTTATTTTTTTATGGTTTTTCAGTATTTTAGGGTTTTTTGGGTTTTTAGGGATTTTTATTTAGGTTTTTAGGTTTTATGGTTTTTGGGTTTTTAGGTACTTTGAAAATTTTGTAGGGTTTTAAGGGTTTTTATAGGGTATATTGTGTTTTTATATCTCTAGGGGTATAAAGAAATGTTTTTGTTTTTTGGTTTAATTAGGGTTTTAGGGGTTTAAGGGGTTTTATTTTTTAGGTATTATTTGGGCTATTTTAGTATTTTTAAAAATTTTAAGGATTTTAAGTGGTTTTATAGGTTTTAGGGTTTTTTTTGTTTTTATTATTTTTAGTATTATTATGTATTCTTTTATTTTTTTAGTGTTTTAAAAAAATTTAGTGATTTTTGTCATTTTTAGGGGTTTAAATGTTTTTAGTGTTTTTAGTCTATCTTTAGAGTTTTAAAGTGTTTTTAGGATTTTACGCTTCACATAGATATTTTTTGGGTTCTTAGGGTTTTTATGTTTTTAAGGGTTTTTAGGAAATTTTATAATTTTGGGGGGTTTTAGATTCTTTAGGGATTTATAGAGTTTTAGGGTTTTAGGGTTTTAGGGGTTTAGTGTTTTTATGGGTTTTATCCCATTTTAGGGTTTTAGGGTTTTTAGTTGTTTTTTTAGATTTATGGTTTTATTAGCTTTTTAAGTGTTTTTGGGGTTTTATAATATTTTTGGGATTTTTGAGATTTTTTAAGATTTTTACGGTTTTTTGGGGTTTTTGGGATTTTGATTGTTTTTAGGGTTTTTTGGTTTTTTGGTTTTTTGGGTTTTTATGTTTTTTTAGGTTTTATAGGGTTATAAAAGTTTTTTTTAGAATTTTTCAATTAATTAGGGGTTTAATAGGTTTATTGATTTTTTTTATTGGGTTTCTAGGGATTTTATGGTCTTTTGGAGTTTTTTAGGATTTTTGTGGTTTTTTGGTTTTTTCGGGTTTTTAAAATCATTTAGGGTTTTGAGAATTTTTTAGGTGTTTAGGGGTTTTAATTGTTTTATGGTTTTATGGTTTTTTAGAGTTTATAGTATTTTTTCATTTTTAGGTATTTTTACAGATTTGATGATTTTTATGGTTTTTAAGGATTTGTATGGTTTTTAGAGATTTATAGAGTTTTTTAGTTTTTCAGGGGTTTTATGGTTTTTAGTGTATTCTTATTTTTTAGTGGGTTTACTTATTTTGAGGGTTTTAAGGTTTTATTAGGGTTTTTAGGGTTTTATGGTTTTTTCATTTTCATGGAACTTAGGTATTCTTTATGATTTTAATGGTTTTGACGGGTTTTTGGTTTTTGAGGGGTGTTATGGTGTCTTATGGTTTATAGAGTTTTTATAGTTTTTTTGTGTTTTTACATATTTTTTTTAATTTCTTAAGGATTTCACTGTTTTTAGAGTTTTTTAATTTTTTTAGGTGTTCAAAGGGTTTTTATAGTTTCTAGTGGGTTTTTGGTTTTTATGGGTTTTTTATGTTTTTAATATTTTAAGAGGGTTCTTATGGTTTTTATGGGTGTTTATGGTTTTTATAGATTTTATGGTTTTTAGGGTCTTTTATGGTTTTTATTTTTTTAAGCATTTTTATAGTTTTATGGGTTTTATGTGTTTTCATATTATTAAGATTTTTGAAGAGGTTTTCAATATTTTTTGTGTTTTTTATGATTTTAGGGATTTTAGGGATTTTAGGGATTTTGTAGGATTTTTATGGGTTTTAAGCGTATTTAGTGATTTTTAGGGTTTTTTGGGTTTTTTAGTTTTTTTGGTTTTTTAGCATTTTTAGGGTTTTTTTAGTTTTATGGTATTTTTGGTTTTTAAGGCTTTCTTATGGATTTTTTTTTAGTTTTTAGTGTTATTTATGATTTTATGGATTTTTATGGATTTTTATAATTTTTATAATGTTTTATTGTTTTTAGGGATTTTGTGGGTTTTAGGGTCATAAGGGGTTTTTTTGGTTTTTTGGGTTTTTTGGGGTTTTCAGGTTTTTTTCAGCTCTTAGTGTTCTTAATGTTATATAGAGTTTTTTCATCATTTTTAGGGGTTTATTGGATTTTTATAGTTTTTAGTGCTTTTGGTTTATATGGGTATTAGGGTTTTAATGTTTTAAGGGGATGTATGTTTTAAGGTGTTTTAAGGGTTTTAGGGTCTTTTAGGGGATTTAGTGTTTCTAATTTTTTTTGGTTTTGAGCGTTTTTATGTTTTTATGGTTTAATTGTGATTTTTTATTTTCTTAAATCTTTTTATGATTTTAGGTATTTTTAGGGATTTTTAGGTTTTTTTTGTGTTTTTAAGGTTTTTTAGAGTGTAGGGTTTTTAGGTTTTTAGGGGATTAAAGTGTTTTTAGGATTTTAGGTGTTCTTATGGGTTTCTATGTTTTTAGATATTTTTAGTTCATTTATGGGTTTTTATGGTTTTTTAGGTTTTTAGGGATTTTTAGAATTTATAGGGTTTTATGGTTTTTATGTTTTTTGGGGTTTTATAGTTTATTTGAGTTTTATTGGGGTTTATGTTTTTTATAGTTTTTAACGATTTAAGGAGTTTAAATGGTTTCTAGAGTTTTTGGTTGTCTTTAGGGGTTTTAGGGGCATTTAGGGGTTTTTAGGGGTCTTAGGGGTTTTTTTCACATTTTTTGTTTTTTAGGTGTTTAAGTATTTTTAGGATTTTTCGAATTCCTTTGTGTTTTTATGAGTTTTTAGGTATTTTTACATTCTTAACTATTTCTTATCTGATTTTTTTGGTATTTTAGGGTTTTTAGGGATTTTGAGTGTATTTTTTGGGTTTTAGGGTTTTTATGGTTTTATCATTTTTAGGGTTTTGAGGGGTTTTATGTATTTTATTTGTTTTTATGTTTTTATTAGGGGTTTTCAAGGTTTTTAAAGTTTTTATCATTTTTTGGATTTTTAAGGATTTTTAAAAAATTTATGATTTTTTGGGATTTTAGAGATTTTGAGGGTATTTAGGTTTATTGTGTTATGGGTTTCTATTGTTTTTTGGCTTTTAGGATTTTTAGGGGTTCTATTTTTTTTTTGTTTTTAATGATTTTGGGGTTTAAAGTGTTTTCCAATTTTTAATTATTTTTTTATCTTTTTAAAATTATATTTTAATGTTTTAAGTATTTTTATTCTTTTACGCGGGTTTTTTATTTTTAGCGCCCTTTTAGGATTTTTAGCGATTTTAGGTTTTTTGTGGTTTTAAGTGTTTTTAGGATTTTATAATTTTCATAGGGGTTTTCAGGGTTTTTTTATTTTTAGGTATTTTTTGTGATATTTTGGATTTTTATCGTTTTAGCGATTTTAGGGATTTTGAGGAGTAGTTTGAGTTTTTTTTTTCTATTTTTAGTGTTTTAGGGTTTTTATTGTTTTTTTCTTTTTTAGGGGTTTTATATTTATGTTTGTTCCTAAGCTTTTCTTAAGGGTTTTCAAGTATTTTAAGGTTTTTTATTTTTTTAAGATGTTTAGGATTTTTATGTTTTTTAATGGTTGTATAGATTTTAAGGTCTTTTGGGGTTTTATGGTGTTTAGGGTTTTTAGAGTTTTTGTGGTTTTTTGGGTTTTTTTGACTATTTTGGGTTTTATGTTTTTCAATGTTTTTAGGGTTGTAGAGGGGTTTTAGAGTTTTTAGAAGTTTTTTGGGGTTTTTATGAGATTTTTTGATTTATATGTTTTTTTGGAATTTTTTGGTTTCTAAGAGTTTTTATGGTATTTATGGTCTTTTAAGGGTTTTACGGTTGTTATCATTTTTTTAGTTTTAAAGGGTTTTACGTGTTTTTTAGGTTTTTAATATTTTCTTAGGGTTTTCTAGTGTGTTTATTTATTTTTATGTTTTGAGGGATTTTTCAGGATTTTTTGTATTTTAATGGGTTTTTAAGTATTTCAAGATATTTTAGGGTTTTATTATTTTTATGTTCTTAGGGTTTTACGTGTTTTAAATTTATTTAGTGTGTATTAGTTTTTTAGTGTTCTTAAGTGTTATTAGGTTTTCAAGGTATTTATTTTAGATTTTATAGTTTTTATGGATGTTTATGTAAATAGAAATTTTTTATGATTTTTATGATTTTATGGTTTTTAGGGATTTTTAGGGATTTACGGTTTTTAGGGGTTTTAAGGTTTTTATAGTTTTTTGAGTGTTTTGGGGTGATTTTTTAGGATTTTAATGTTTTTTATAATTTTTTAAACATTTTTAGGGGTTCAATGGGGTTTTAATTTTTTAGTGGGGTTTAGGGTTTCTATTGGTTTCAGGGTGTTAGTGGTTTCTTGTAGATTTTATGCTTTACATGGGGTTTTAAGGTTTTTAAGGTTTTTATGGACTTTTTAGGGGTTTTATCATTTTTATGTTTTTATGGGGTTTATGTGGTATTAGGATTTTATGATTTTCTTAGGGTTTTCCTTCATTTTTAGGTGTTTTCTTTATTTTTTATAGATTTTTATGGAATCTTGGTTTTTCATGTGTTTTTAGGATTTTAAGGTATTTTGGGGGGTGTTCGGTTTTTTTGGGTTTTTGGAATTTTTTATGTGTTTAGCAATTTTAAGTATTTTTAGGTTTTTAAGTATTTCTTTTGGTTTTTAATTGTTTTTATGTTTTTTATGGTTTTTGGGTATTACGTGATTTTTATTAATTTTATTCTTTTTCGGGGGTTAAGGGATTTTGATTGTTTTTATGGTTTTTGTGTTTTTGGGTTATAGAGTTTCATTTTCATTATCTAGAGTTTTAAGGTTTTTAGTGTTTTTTACATTTTGGGGGTTTAATGTAATTTTAGTGTTTTTAGTGGGGTTTTAGGTTTTTATGATATTTAGGGTTTTATGGGTTTTAGGTGGTTTATTGTGTTTAGATATTTTCAAGGTATTATAGAATTTGAGGTTTTTTAGGTTTTTAAAATTTTTAGGTTTTTAGGGCTTTTAATTGTTTTCAGTTTTTAAGGGTTTGTTAGGGGTCTTCACGGTTTTTAAGGGGTTTTTACATTTTATGTATTTTTAGTCATTTTTTAAATTATTAGTGTTTTTTGGGGTTTTGGGGGTTTTTATGATTTTATTGGTTTTCATTCTTTTTAGTTTTTAGGGGTTTTATTTTTTTTAAGGATTTCAAGGTTTTATTTGGGATTTTCAAGGTTTTTAGGGGGTTTTTTTTGGTTTTTTTGTGTTTTTAGTTATTTTTACGAATTTTTCATATTTTTTATTGTTTTTTTCATTTTAGGGATTTTTAGGGTGTTTTTGATTTTTTGGGTTTTTATGATTTTTTTAGGTTTTAGGGGTTTTTTGATATTTTTTGGATTGTTAAGGGTTTTCACAGTTTTTTAACATTTTTATTATTTAATGTTTTTTTGAGTTTTTAGTAATTTTTAGGGTTCTATTTATAATGGATTCTTATTTAGGGGGGGGGGGGGTTAGTGTTTTTAGGGTATTTTTATCGGTTTTTTGTGTTTTTAGTGTATTTAGATTTTTTGGGATTTTAAGTGTTTTTAGGGTTTTAATGTTTCCTTAGGGGTTTGTAGGGATTATAGGCTTTTTTTCATTTGTAGGAATTTTATGGTATTTTTTAGTATTTTTATATTCTTTTAGGTAATTTATGGATTTCCATGGGTTTTATAGTTTTTATGGTTTTTAGATATTCTAGGTTTTCTATTGGATTTAAGGGATTTTTGGTTTCTATAGTTTTCTTTAGAGTTTTCAAGGTTGTAAGGTTTTTTACATTTTAAGGGATTTTTTAGTATTTTTATGGGCTTTTAGGGACTTTATGGATTTTGTGGGTTTTTTGGGTTTTAGGGGTTTGATTTTTTTTGGTTTTAGGTATTTTTTTATTATTTTTTAGTGTTTGTTCTTTTTTAGATTTTTTAATGTTTTAGAGGTTTAAGGGATATTTAGAGTTTATATTGGAATTTAGGTTTCTTATGGGGTTTTTGGATTTTTTAACATTTTCAGAGTTTTTAATGTGATTTATGGGTTTTATGGTTTTTGGGGGATTTACGGGTTTTAGTGTCTTTTAGGGTTTTAGGGTTTTAAGTGTTTTTTATTTTTTTTTGGAATTTAAGTGTTTTTTGGTTTTTATGTTTTTATGTTTTTAATAGAGTTATTTTTTGTTTTTGAGTTTTTTATGTTTTTATAGATTTTTAGTGATTTGTTAGGTATTTTTATGGTTTTTAGGGTTTGTAGAGATTTTGATAGTTTTTAGATTTTTTTAGTTTTTTAGGTTTTTTATCATTTTTTAACTTTTAGGAGTTTCAGAATATTTAGGTTTTGAAGGGATTCGTTGAGGGTTTTCATGGTTTTGAGGGTGTATTAGGTTCTTATGGATTTTTAGGGGTTTTGTTGGATTTTTATGGGTTTTTAGAGTTTTTAGAGACTTTAAGTGTTTTTAGGGGGTTCTCATGGTTTTTATGGTTTTGGTGTCTTTAGGGTTCATTTTATTTTTTTCAGGTTTTTGTGGTTTTTATATTGTTTAATGATTTTTAGGTGTTTAATGTTTTATAGTTTTTAGGGTTATTTAGGGGTTTTATGGGGTTTTAAGGTTTTTATGTGTATTATGGTTTTTACGGTTTTTGGTGGTGTTTTAGGGTTTTTAGTGTTTTTAGGGATTTGGGGTGTTTAATGTTTTTTAGATTTTTATGTTTTTCTTAGGGTTTTTTGGGGTTTAATAAGTTTTTATGTTTTTAGGGATGGTTGTGTATTTTTTAGGATTTTTTTTATTTTTTAGGCTTTTTTGGGATTTTTTAGGTTTTTAGTATTTTAGGGATTTAGGGTTTTGGGAGTTTTTTGTGGTTTCAGGGTTTTTTTAGTTTTTTAGGAATTTTATGGTTTTTAGAGTATTTTTTTAAATTTTTTGGTTTTTAAAGCATTTTTAGAGTTTTTAGTTATTTTTAGGATTTAATGAGTTTTTTAGGGTTTTCTGGATTTTAGGGTGTTTTATGAATTTTAGGGGTTTTAGGGATTATAGGGTATTTTAAGGAATTTAGTTTTTATATTTTTTTTAGTAGTTTAATGTATTTTTAGTTATTTAAGTTTTTATTAGGGTTATTCATGATTTTTATAGCAATTTAGTTTTTAGGAATTTTTAGGTATTTTTTGGAATTTTTATGTGTTTTGGGGTTATTTGGGATTTTGGGTATTTATAGGATTTTTAGGGGTTTCAATGTTATTATGGTTTTTCGGGTTTTTAGTGTTTTTACGTTTTTAGGGAAGAAGATGTTCTGAGCTAGGTAAGTCTATCCCCCCAAAACATAATAAAACATAAAGGGACAATTACAAGTTTGGTCGACAAGGGCAAGAATGGATCTCACCCTTCACATTCGAGTCAACCAAGGGAGACCAAAAAGATGGGGACACAAAGGACCACATCGAGCATCTTTCATCCATAGCCCTTTTCGAGAGAGCATCTGCCACCGAGTTGGACTCCCTGTACTCATGAGACACACTGAAGCTCAGGGATCAGAAGATATCAAGGCACTCGATCCAATGTGAGAGTAGTTGTCATGGGACATCCCTGGAAAAATTCTTAACAGCCGCAACCGCAAGCATAAAGTCCGACTCAATCCAAATCCTCCGCCACCCAAAAAGGAAATCGTACTTCAGAGCCTTTATATTGTCCCAAAGCTCCACTTCATAGGCGCATCCATCCCCAATAAAGTGGAAGAATCATCCCTTGAAGAACACTCTGGAAGTACAAAATACATCGCCACACCCCGAGGGCCCCAGATCTCCCAATGTCGCACCATTAACATTGACATTCAACCATGTTGGAATTGGAGGAATCCATCTAACCAACATTAGGACCATTGGTTTCCTGCTTCGACCAAAAACTCCAAGAGAGTGTAGTAACGTTAGATCATTAACATCATTCCACATCGAACTTGTTTGAATTCGCGAGGCGGTCTGAATCATATTGTTAATGGAGACCATGTCTCCATACAGTGTAAGTGATTTCCAATTGAAGGCGGAAGAATTGCGATCATCCTAGACAAAATGAATAACTTTTGCCGCACCATCAAGAAGAAGGTTATGTACCTAATCACTTCATTTCACCTCCACCAGGACACGCAAATAATCTCAAATCGGTCCTTGCAGGTAGCAGCTCATGCTAAAGTATTGTAGAAGATAACGCCAAAGGTCTGATGCAAAGGTACAATTTAGGATGATGTGATCACAGTGCTCTTCCACTGTCCTACATAAAAAATAGGCAGAAGCAAGACGCCAGCTAGCCTCTTTCAGCTGATCCTGAGGTGGAAGCCGATTCCTCCAAATTTTCCAGATCAGAACAAAGTGTTAATGTTGAATGAAAGGATCCCTGAATTTGTCCATCCACGATGGGGGATTCATCCCATGATGACACTTAAGATGGTAAAAATCATGGGTATTGAATTTACCCACCATGTTGGGCCACCATATGAGGGTGTCAATGTCAGCAAAGGCATTTCACTGAATTTACATAGCACTATTTCTCAGGAGGAAGGTCCCCAGGTCATTATGTTGCTGAATGAGGGTAGAAATGGTTAAATTCTGTATATCTTGGGGAGGCGTCATCACCTCTGAAGTTATTAGCTCCAACCAAGGGGTAGACCAGCTATTCGGGGTGGAGGACCGTGACACGATCCATTTTTAATGAGACATGATATACTTGTAAGATGATCGCAGAGCCGGCCAGACTGAGGAAGGAATGTACCCGGAAAAGCCATAACATAACCTATTTGTGAATCATTCCCCAAGAAAATCTAGGCCACCACTCTGAGGATGAATTAGACTCCAGGTAAATTTCCCAATAATAGCATCATTGAAACGCCTTAAATCCTTGATACCAAGCCCGCCCAATTCAACCGGATTTTTGCAATGTTTCCAGGAAACCGAGACCAACTTTCGCTCACTAGTAGAACCAATCCATACAAAATTTCTTATATTGGCATTCAGGATTTTGAGGAGAGCAGTCATCCATTTTTAAATGAATAAAGCATGCACGAACATAGAGGTGATTACGAAGTTATCCAGGAATACCCTTCCAGCTTGGGAGAGACACTTGCCCTTCCATTTCGAAATTTGAAGTGTAGTCTTGGAAGCAATGTTTTCAAAGTAGCCACACATGGCTTTTCCCCAAAAATGGGGCACACCAAGATAAGTACATGGTCGGGAGCTGTGCATAACTCTATACCTGTTAGCTATGCGGATCTATCTACTATGTGAGATCCCATTTCCAAAGAATATCGATGATTTCATCCAACTTATAGATTTCCCAGCTATGATTTCATAATGACGGAAGATATGCTTGACTGTGGATAAAGTTTTCTTATCAGCCAGCCCAAATAGAAGGATGTCATCTACGTAGAGAAGGTGTGAGGGGACACATAGGTCCTTGCCTGCCTTAATTGGTGAATACATCCTTTCTTGTACAAGGTCAAGGAAGCATCGATTAATGTAGTACTCTATGATTTCAAAGAGAAAACCTGACATTGGGACACCTTGTCACACCCCACGGGAGCACTGAAAGAAGCCATGGGGGAACCATTGATTAGGACTGAGACTCTGGCACTGTGGAGAATTACAGAGATCATCTTGATGAAGCTACTGGAAAATCTATATCTGCCGAGGTCCTTATATATAAAGCTCCATTTCATAATATCGAAATCCTTCGAGATGTCAAGCTTAAGCGCAATGCTTCCTCCATTCGATTTTATCCTCATAATATTAATTCCCTCTAAGGTAGTGAATAAGCAGGATTGGATACATCGCCAGGGAAGAATCCAAACTAATGTCACCCACAAATTTTCCCAACCAAAGGATTAGAATATTACTAATAATCTTCACCATTGTGTTGCCAATGGAAACAGGCCGGAAGTCACTAATGACAATGGCATTACCTTTCTTCTGTATCAGCGAGATGAAGTTGGCATTGGCAGCATGAGGAATGGAGCCTGAGTGGAAAAACTCCCTGACTGTATTTGTGACATCCTCATGGAGGATATCCCATTAGAACATGAATAACTTATTGCCAAAACCATATGGACCTGCAGCGCTATCCATATTCAGAGAGTAGAGCGCCGGTCTAACTTCACCCTCAGAGGGGGGCTCCATTAGGACCACATTTTGATGGCTCATGATACATCTCGGGATAGAATCCAAAAGCATCAGGTATTCCTATCTGTCATTAGTGTACAACCCCAAGAAGTACTCCACCGAAGCCTTAGCAATATCCCCCATCGAATTGAAGTTTGATTCACCTTCCCTAACAACACTATGATTATTCATAACCCTTCCTTCCATATGTAGGCGGTGAAAGAACTTAGAGTTTTGATCCCCATCCTAAATCCATTTGAAATTTAATTGCGCCTTCACAAACTTCTCTTTGAGCACAAGAAACTCGTCCATCTTAGAGTGCAGTCTAAGCTCTTACCCTAAAGGTATATTTTTCCTCTGGTGAAAAATTTGACACACAAAAACATGAGATTAATCCACTTTAATCTCATAATCCAACCATGAGAAGGACCTTTCACTCTAATCCTTCAGTCGATGATTAACTTCTTTCAGCTTGGAAATCACAATAAACAGGGGACTACCAGAGAAGGTGCTGCTCTACGCCCCTGACACCTCTTCCTTGCACCCTGGAACAGTGAGCCAGGAATTGCTGAATCTGAATGGCAGGGGATAAGATCTTGGGACTCTCTCCCTTAGTTCCACAACAATTGAATTATGATCCAATTTGATTAGGTTTTTAGGAATTTTAAGTGTTTTTATGTTTTAGGGTATTGTTTGGGGTAACCTTGGGTTTTAGGGTTTTTTAATTTTTAGGTATTTTTATTTATTATTTATGAGTTTTATCCTCTTCCAGGTTTTTAGGGATTTTCAATGTTTTTAGTATTATTTATGATTTTTATGGGTTTTTTTGTTTCTTCAGGTTTTAAATTTTTTTATGTTTTATTTGGGTTTCAAAGGTTTTTATAAATTTTAAAAAAAAATTCTTTCTATGTTTTTTTATAATTTTAGTTATTTTATATTTTATATGGGTTTTTAATGTGTTTTAGGGGTTTTATTTTTGTTATGGTTTTACAATTTTTAGGGGGTTTAATTATATTTGTGTTTTTTTCTTAGGTTTTTTAAGGTTTTTAGGGATTTTAAATTTTAGGGTTTTTTGGATTTTTTAGTAATTTTATGGGATTTTATGATTTTTTTGCATTTGGTTATTTTTTATAGTTTTTATGGTTTTTAAGTATTTTAGGGGAATTTTGGGTTTTTATAATTTTTTGGTTTTAGGGGTTTTAATTGTTTTTAGGATTTAATTTTTTTCAAAATGTTTTTAGAATTGTTTATTGATTAGGTATTTTAATGAATTTTTATGATTTTTATCTTTATTAATGTATTTTGGATTTGAATGTTTTAGGATTTTTTAGGATTTTAGGGTTTTTAGTGGTGTTTTGGGTTTTTAGGGGTTTTATATCTTTTTTATGGTTTTATGGTTCTTTATAGTTTTTTTTATTTTTATGGATCTAAAGGTATTTTAGAGGTTTTGTGGGTATTCGAGATTTAATGGGTTTTTATGTTTTTAGTGGTTTTTATGATTTTTAGGGTTTTCATGTTTTAATTTCATTTTGTTGATTTTAGAGTTTTTATGATGTTTATGTTTTTAAAAGTTTTTTTGTTTTTTTTTTGTTTTTAATGATTTCTTAGTGATTTTCATGGTTTTAGGGGTTTTTATGTTTAGATTGATATTTATTGATTTTTTAGTATTTTTATGGTTTTAATGGTATTTATTGAATTTGAGGGGGTTTTTTGAGGTTTTTAGGGTTTTTTGATTTTAGGGATTTTAACGATTTGTGTGTATTTAGGGGTTTTAAATGTTTTAATGTTTTTATGGTTTCATTAGACTTTTTAAGGTTCTTATGGTTTTTTCCATTTAAGGTATTTCTAGTTCTATTTTTGTATTTTTATAGTTTTTTAAGTATTTTGACGGGTTTACCTATTTTAGGGTTTTTAGGGTATTTATGGTTTTTAAAAATATTTATGGGTTTAATGGATTTTTTGAAGTTTGTAGTGGGTTTTAGGGTTTTATGATTTTTGAGGGTTTTTTAAGGGTCTTGGGGATTTTACGGTTTTAATGTTTTTAGCATTTTTTAGGTTTTAAGGGTTTTAAGTGTTTTATGTATTCAATGTTTTCTTACGGTTTTATGTTTTTTTTTGTTTTTATGATTTTTTATATATTTTTTATGATTTTTTGGTTTTTATTGTTTTTATGTATTTTTCTAGAATTTAATCCTTTTTATTTTTTAGGGTTTTTGTGTTTTTTCGGGTTTTTAGACTTTTTTAAAAAATTTAGTATTTTTATGTTTTTTTGGATTTTGTAAAATTTAGGTGTTTATAGGGTTTTAAGATTTTTTAGTTTTTTTGGGGGTTTTTTATGGATTTTTAATGATTTATGGGATTTATGGTTTTTATTGGATTTTTAGGTTTTTAATGTCTTTTAGGGTTTTGTCATTATTTTGGTGTTTATGGGTTTTAGGTGATTTTATTTTTTATCTTTTCTTACGGTCTTCTAAGGTTTAGGGTTTTTAAAACATTTTATATTTTCAGAGATATTTTATATAATTTTATGGTTTTATGGATTTTGAGGGGGTTTAGGGTTTTTTAAAGGTTTTTAGGGTTTTAGTTTTTTTTTATTTTTAGGGGTTTTAAGAATTTTTTAGTTTTAATGGTTTTCTTTTGGGTTTTTAATGTTTTATGGTTATTTATATTTTTAGGTATTTTAAGGGTTTTTAGAAATTTTATGGTATTTTAGTGTTTTTAGTTATTTTGATGATTTTAGGATTTTTACATGTTTTAGGATTTTTATGTCTATTTTGGGTTTTTAGGGTTTTTTAGTTTTTTAGTGGTTATAATTTTTTTCATAAATTTAAAACATTTAAGGGTTATAATAGATTTAAATATTTTTAGTTGTCTATATATTTTTTATGTGTTTATGGGTTTTATGTTTTTTAGGGTTTTTAGGGAGTTGTAGGGTTTTGTTATTTTCTTTGGTTTTAGGGGTTTTATGTTTTATTATGTTTTTAAGGTTTTCCTAGGTTTTTTAGGTTTTAATGGTTTTTTGATTTTTAGGTTTTTTAGGGATTTTATCATTTTTGTGGATTTATAGGGTTTTAGAGATTTTCTGACTTTTTATGGGTTTTAGGGTTTTAGAGTTATTAGGGTTTTTAGGCTTTTAAAGGGGTTTATGAGTTTCAAGGTTTTTTAAGTTCATTAGTGGTTTTATGGTCTATAGGGTTTTGTGGCTTGAGGGTGATTTAATGTTATTAGGGTTGTTATTTTTTTAGTTTTATAGGGGTTTTAAGTGTTTGTTGGGTTTTTAGGATTTCTTATTGTTTTTCAATGTCTTTTGTGATTTTTAGATTTTTATGGATTTTTTAGTGATTTTTTTAAAACAAATTATGGGTTTTGAGAGTTTTTAGGGATTTTGATGGTTTTATGGTTTTTATGATTTTTTTTTGTTTTTTTGTTATAGGTATTTTTATGGTTTTTAGGGTTTCTAAGGTGTTTAATATTTTTTTTCTCTTTTTTGGGGTTTAAAGGGTTTTAAATTTTTTAGTGGATTTAAAATATTATTGGGTTTTAGGGTCAGTTAATATTTTATGGGTTTTATGGTTTTTAGAGGGGTTAGGGTTTTAGGGTCTTTTTTTGTTTTTAAGGCTTTTAGGGGTTTTTAGGGTTTTAAGTGGGTTTAAGTGGTTTTAGGGTTTTACAGTTTTCTTAGGGTTTTTTTTGGGATTTTAGTTTTTTTAACGGTTTTAGGGATTTTATGGTCTTTTTGAGTATTTGTATAATTTTTTTATGAATTTTGATAGTTTTAGGGTTTTTATGATTTCTATGATTTTTAGGGTTATTTTGGTTTTATTGGTTTTTAGGCATTTTATGGGTTTTTGGGTTTTTATAGTTTTCTTAAGGGTTTTTAGGGGTTTAAGGTTTTTAATGTTTTTAGGGATTTTTAAGGGTTTAAAGTATTTTTTTGGTCTTTTATGATTTTTAGGTTTTTTAGGGTTTTTAGGTGTTTTTAACCTTTTTATGGTGTTTTTTGTTTCTAGGAGTTTTAATATGTTTTTTAGGTTTTTTAGGGTTTTTTGATTTTTTAAATTTTCTTTTTGATTTAAAGATTTTGTAGTGGTTTTAGTGGTATTTTTATGTCTTGTGGTGTTTTAAATATTTTTAGGGTTTTATGGTTTTTAATAATTTTAGGGTTTTTGGGGTTTGTAGAATTTTTTATTTTTTAGGGGTTTTTAGTGTTTAGGTCTTTAAGGGTTTTCAAAGATTTTTTGGGTTTTCTATTTTTCATAATTTTTAGGGAATTTTTATGATTTAATGTTTTTTTATGTTTTTTAGGGATTTTGAGATTTTTAGTGGATTTATAGGTTTTTGGATTTTGAGGGGTTTTTTTGGTTATTTGGGTTATTTTATGTTTTTTTAAGTTTTAATGTTTTTTAGAGTTTTAACATTTTTAGGAGTTTGATGGGCTGTATAGTTTTTATCGGTTTTGGGGTTTTATGGGATTTTATTATTTTTATTGTTTTAGGAGTTTTATGGTTCTTAGAGTTTTTTTGGTTTTTAGGGTTTTTAGGGATTTTAGTGATTTTACAATTTATTAGATTTTTATGGATTTTAATTGGTTTTTTGGTTTTATGGTTTTCTTAGTGGTTTTCATGGTTTTTTAGTTTTAAGGTATGTTATGGATTTTTTTTAGGATTTTAATTTTTTAGAGTTTTTAGGGAGTTTGATGGGTTTTTGGTGGTTTTAGGCTTTTTATAATTTTTTGGGGTTTTAGTGTTTTTTGAGTTTTTTAGGGTTTTACATGTTTTTTAGAGTTATTTAACATTTTGAAGGGTTTAAAGGGTGTTTAGAGTATTTTGTGGTTAAAATGTTTTTATGGGTTTTTATGGTTTTTTGGGTTGTTTTAATGGTTTTTTGGGATTTTAATGATTTTTTGAGGTTTTTAAAGGTGTTTATGATTTTTAGGGATTTTTAGGCTTTTTAGGAGTTTTATGTGTTTTTAGGTTTTAAAGGTTTTCATAGGGGTTTTCATGGTTTTTATAGTTTTTTATATATTTTTTAATTTTTAGGGATTTTTTAAGATTTGAATGGTTTTTAGAGTATTTTAGGATATTGAGGGTTTTTAGAGAATTTTAGGTATTTTTTGGGTTTTTAGTGTTTTATGAATTTTTAAGCTTTAAGGGTTTTTTTTGTTTTTAATATTTTCTTATATTTTTTCATCATTTTATAAAAAAATTACGTTTTTAGCTATTTTTAGGGATTTCCTAGGTTTTTAGGGGTTTATTGAGTTTTTAGGGTTTTTAAGGGTTTTAGGGTTTTTATGGATTTTATGATTTTTTGGGTTTTTATGTTTTCTTTTAATTTTTTAATGTTTTTATGGATTTTTTGAGTTTTTTATGTATTTTGGGGTTTAAATGGGTTGTTTAGTTTTTAGTTGTTTTAGGGTTTTATGTTTTTTATGATTTTTTAGGTTTTTAGATTTTTATTGTTTTTATTGTTTTTAGGGTTTTTAGTATTTTTCATGTTTTTTAGGGGGTTAAGTGTTTTATTGGGTTTTTAAAGAATCGATAGGTATTTTCTGGTTATTTAGGGTTTTTAATGTTTTTAGATATTTATTTGGATTTTTTAGTACTTTTAGAGTGTTTTAGGGTTTCTAGGTATTTTTGATGGTTTTTAGGGTTTTATGATTTTTATGGCTTTGTTGGAATTTATAGTTTTTTATATTGTTTTATGGTTTTTAAAAAAATTTAGGGGTTTAAAGGGTTTTATATTTTTAGGGTTTTAGCGTTTTTAGGTTTTTTAGGGGTTTTAATTGTTTTTTGGTTTTTATGGATTTCATATGTTTTTAAGGGTTTTTAGGTTTTTTATATTTATTAGTATTTTTATGTATTTTTTATAATTTTTATAGGTTTTAGAGATTTTAGGAATTTTTAGGGTTTATAAGGTTTTTGAGGATTTTTATAGTTTTTATGATTTTTTGGGGGTTTTAGGGGTTTTTTGAGTTTTTTAGGGTTTTTAATGTTTTTCTAATGTTTTTTTTAATTTTTTTTAAGTTTAATGGGTTTTATATTTTGTAGTTTTTTTAGGAGTTTTATGGTTTTTTAGTTATTATTTATTTACGGTTTTATAACATTATTATGTGTTTAACAGATTTTTTAATTTTTTTGCATTTTTGAGGGTTTCTATTATTTCCTAATGTTTTTAGGTATTTTTATAGTTTTTAGGGTTTTAGGGTTTTTATGGTTTTCAGTGTTTTTAGGGATTTTATGGATTTAATGTTTTTTTATGTTTTTAATGTCTTCATTGGGGTTTGTGGTGGTTCTTTACAATTTTTGGAATTTTTAGGGATTTTTTTTTGTTTTTAGGGTTTTTAAGGATTTTAACGGGTCTTGGGTTTTTAGGGTTTTTATGATTTCTTGGGGGGTGTAAGGTCTTTTCATGTTTTTTATAGTTTTTAATATTTTTTAGAGTTTTTAAAATTTTTAGGGGTTTAAAATGTTTTTTGATTTTTAGTGGTTTTGGGGGGTTTATTGGTTTTTAGGTTTTTTTTAGGGTTTTAATGTTTTAAAGAATTTTAGGGGTTTTATGGGTTTTGGGTTTTTTAGGGTTTTTAGGGTTTTTGGCACTTTTAAGTTTTTTAGTGGTTTAATGGTTTTTATGTATTTATGGTTTTCATAAGGTCTCTTAGGTATTTTAAGGTTTTATGTCCTATAAAAATTTTATCCCTTTTTTATATTTCTATGGCTTTCATAAATTTTGATTTGTTTTATGGTTTTTTTAGGAATATAGGGTTTTTATTATGTTTTGGAATTTTACAGATTTTTTATTTCTTCAGTGGTTTTAAGGTTTTTTTAGTTTTATTTAATGATTTAGGTGTTTAAAGAGTTTCTACAGTTTTTAGTAGTTCTTAGGATTTTTATGAATTTTTTTGATTCTTAAAGGTTTTTATGGGTTTTATGGTTTTTAGTGTTTTGGGATTTTTAGGTTTTTAGGATTTTTGTCATTTTTGGTTTTTTAGGTTTTTAATTTTTTTAGTTTTTTAAGTTTTTCATCGAGTTTTTCAAGATTTTGAGGGTTTTATACATTTTTTGGATTTTTAGAGTATTTTTAGAATTTTATGGGGTTTGGATTTTTGGAGATTTCTAGGGTTTTTACGATTTTAAGGGATTTTTTGGTTTTTTGGTATTTTGGTTTTTGGTTTTTTAGAATTTTTATATTTTTTAGGTGTTTATGAGTTTTTAGGTTTTTATGGTTCTCATAGTATTTGATGTGGATCATAGCACCCGTGGGCTATGAGGGGTTGAAGGAAGGCTTAATGAAGAGGGAAGTGTAAGCATGATTGTACAAGACTCGTTGAGAGGAGTTGGTGGCCCAATAACAGGGGAGTGGACCAAGAGAATAAAGGAAGCCTTAAATGGTTTAATCATTAAATTTTAAGAGGATTCCTAATACCCTTTCTTGTGAGAAGCATTCTGGATTTCATTTGCATTAATTAAGGATCAAAAATGTCTTTAAATACCCATCATATGGTGTTGTAAGAATTTCAAGCCCACCCAACCATGGAATATTCAAAGTCATGATTAGTTGGATAATTGTACTTACTTTCCATAAGGTTGTGCTGCGTGGCCCTTAAAGTCATCAACATGTTCCAAATTTGTAAAAATCATCATTTAGTATTTTTTACATTTGGAAACTAGGTGTTAGTATTTTTTATCACTCTTTCGCTATAAATATTCACCCCTTGTACTCTTTGAAAATCATGAATAAGGGTAATGTTATTATCATATTTTTTGAAACCTTTGTGTTATTTCCTAATTATTGACTTATCAAAGGATTTTTAATTCTTTATGTTGTCTTGTGGATATAGTTCTTGTAGAAAAGTTCTCTTTGGGTTCTTCCTTGACTAACTCTATCCTTTCTTCCCTATTATTACCATTTATAGCCCTTATCAATTTTTTTCTTGTGGAGATTCGGGTTCTCAACACACAAACATTGAACAAGGTTCATAACACAATTCTAGTGGGTATTTTATCATATAACTTTTACTATTAGATCCTAATTTCAAGAAATATGGTTCATTATTTTTTAATCCCTTCCCCCATATTCTTTTCTCTTTTAATCAGGATGATATCAATTTCGTTCCACTTTTTTATTCACCTAATGAAATCATTTCATGAAAAAATTTTATGTATAGTATATCAATCATATAGTTGAGAATTTCATCATTATTATCCATCTAAAATCATTGAAATATAATCTATAAATCATTATATACAATGGGATCAAATATTGTGATGAATTCTAAAATTTTAAAATTGTGTATGTATCAACATTAGTTTAAGGTATGTGACCCTTTATTTATTTCTTTTAACTATATAAAATGATTTTGTTATGTTTTTGGAGGTTTTAATTATATTTGGGATTTTTCTATGCTTTTATGGAGGTGCAAAATTAGTAGAAACCAAGAAAAAACTCCAACAAATTGTGAAACTGAAACAGCGGACACTAGGGATGTCATGGTTAGGTGAATTGTTCATCCAAACCATGTCTATGACGAGTAGAAATTATGAAATAATGAAAAATTTAATATATCATGGTTGGTGCATAGTTTTTATAACTATTTGAGCCAACTATCTAAGGGTTTTTTGGAGTTCATGGATCATGAAAAGTTAGAACAATGTTTTCCTAACCATGCACCATAACTATGTACTGTGGAAAATTTGATCTAAAAATTGTGTATCAAATATTATTTACCTCATAAAATGATCATTTCTTATAAACAATCCATAATAAAAATTCCCCTTACTCTCAAGACCTTTGAGACAATTCCTTACAATCTAAGAGAAATTCATAGGAAAATCAAAATTCTTTAGAGATCCATATTCATCGATAAGTTATCATTCTTCATTCTTTTCCTTAGATCTTTTCTCCTTACCTCTTTTGGAATCATGGATATTTTAATTTAAGGATATATTTATGTTGTTTTATTTCAATCCTTATGGGATATGATTCTTTTAATTTATGTTAATGAGATCTATGTTCAAATATTGAATATTTTAGTCTATTTGGTAAAGTTGTTGTGTTACTCTTCAATTTCAATTATGTTTTAAAGGTAGATGGATTTCTCCCAACTCCTATTGATTATAACTTGAAGTATTTATTTTTAATTGATTTAATTTATTTAAATTAATTTGAAAAACATGATGTGATTTGATGGAATTATCATTTGTATTATGGTTTTAGAAGTCATAAGAATTGGATTGATTTTTTTCTAAAACTATTGTTTATAATTTTAAAATGGTAATTTTAAAATTATGTTTTGTTAATAGAAGAAAATTATTTTTTGAATTGATTTTATTGAAATGGGTTGGTGTGATTTGGGCATAACATATGGGAATTATTTTAATGGGATTGATAATGGGTGTGGAGTAACACAATCAAAGGGACAGAGTATGGACATGAATTTCCACCATTAATGGTAACACCTAGCTTGTGTGTGTGTGTTTTTGTTGAGGCTCTATGTGTTCATTTAATTTTTTACTCTAAATCATAAATTTAGAAATGATTAAAACCTTTATTTATGTTAATTTAAAAATTATTTCATTATTTGTTAATGTATTCCTTGAAAAAATGGTTTTGAAGGAATGTTAGACTATTTTCTTTGGAAAATTGTATTGGGTGGATATAAACTACTTTAAATTGTTTTTAAAGTGTTTTATATAAATTTTATAACATCTCTAATCCTATTTTACTTATTTGGGAATTCGTTGGTGAAATCCTACAGTGTTTTATACTCAGCCCCTCCGTGGGCACTATGGTCCATCAGCAGATGTTATATACTGAGACATATGTAAAGTCAAGGTATCCAAGTTCTTTAGTGATGGTTCTTGGTACTTTGGGTTGGGTATGTGGATTTGGTAGTTGGTGAATATTTGGTATTTTTTAGATCTTTGGGGTCTTTTTATCATTTGGATCCATTGGTTATGTCACGTTGATTACAATTGTACTCTAATATTGTATTTTGGTTTAGTCTTTTATTGTCCTCCATTTTGGTACTAATGCAACATTACGAAGTTTGGTTGTTAATGTTATAATTGGTTTGGCCATTTTATATTTAAAGGGAAAATCAACCTTCCAACAGTTTATGATTCCCTTGGAATATATATTCATCCTTTAGTGTCTTGAGGATGTCACCGAAGGCCTTGTAACTCTCTCTCCACTTCTCAAGCCAATGATGAGGGAAGGATGTTACAAATGCTATCAAATTATTCATTCATTACCTTTGAAATCATATTGGTCTATCTCTTGGAATGGTATTAATGAAATATGATTTTTAATCTTATAATGTAATGAAAAAAAGTTTTAACTAACATCTTTAATTGAAACTCAAGATACTAGGGAGTTGGGTACATGAGTGTTTTGAGACTGTTCTAGGAGGTTTTTCCTCATCATCATGGGTTTAGCTGATGATAATATTATGACATGAATTAATATAAATATCTCCCCACTAATATTACATAATTTATTTTGAGTAATGATTTATGATTTTGTGAAAGATTGATTATTTCTTAAAGTAGTTGAATTTTTTTATCTTCCAAAGAATGGTGGAATTTTGAACAAATGTTTTAAAGTGGAAATTGTTGAATTTTATAAATCCTTGTTTCAATATGTTTGATGAGGTAATTTTGAAATTAATAATCCTCCATTAGATAGAGAGTGAGAATAAATGGGGCTTTATTTTGATTATAAAAAATGGAATTAGGTAGGTGTTGTAGAAACCAATCAGAAGAGGTTGTTATGACTGTGGTTTCACCTAATCAAGAGGTGACCAATAGTTAGTTCATATTATTTCATATGAATTTAAAGTTGTTAATATAGGGAATATAAATTATTTAATCAAGTCATATGGATGGTTCAGTTTGGTTACAAAAGCAAAATCCACCAATCTTTCAGGGTGATTTAGAACCAAAAAAAATCATAAATAAAGATAAATTGGACGAATAAAATCTTTGATTTTCATGGAACACCAGCTGAGATGAAGATGGTGTTTGAAATGTACAAGAGGGAATATATTTCACACTATTGGTGGGATTTAACAATTTAGGAAAAATTGTACAAAGGAATGACATGAAAATATTTTAAAGGATTGTTTGACAAAAAATTATATCCTTATTTTTTTTAATTAAAAGAACAATAGACTTCATCAGTTTCAAGAAATAAAACCACAAAACTGATAGAGTATATTGATAAATCTATGAATTTAGTCTACCTTGTACCCAAATTTTCTACAAGTGTATCCTTTAAGGCACCATTTTTGAATCATGGTTAAGTCCAGATATTTTCTCAATGATTATTATGAATTTTATATCATATTTTACAGAGATTGTCAATATAGAAATAGTAGAAAATAGGTATATATCAAAAATTAATATTGGAGGAATCATGTTAATACTTATGGGAAACTGATGGGAAATCAAGTGTAGGTAATAATCAAAAGTGGGATACTTATTTCCTAGGTGGTGGAATGGCTTATAATCTTATTAAGAGATTAGTAAATCATTATCATAAACTAAAGGTTACAATAAGTTTTTTTTTATATATGGTTCTCTCAATAACATAAAGAAATATTTTATATCACCACCTAGATTATGTCACAATTACAATAATATGGTACATCTACAATGTTATAGTCAAAGTGATATGAGGTCGGTTTATAGGAACACATCTCATGAATATCAAGTATAGTATGATTTGATGTGATGAGTGTATCAGAATATCTATCATCTAAAAGCATGATAAACCCATTTAGATTCTAGGAATATCATGACTCCTTAACTAAGTAAATATTAATAGGATAACAAAGTGAAATGAGAAGTGAGTAAGAAATTGTATGGGGTTGAGTAAGTGACCATGGAGGAACAATCAGGACCTTCGATTGTGAGAGGTACTATTATTTTTTATTCTATACTAATGGATTATTTTTAGTATATTGTTGCATCAAATTGATTTATTTCTTATTGTGTTATTGATCTTCTAGGTTTTCATGTTGAGATGATTACCTCTATTTTTAAACATTAAAATTTTCATGTACAAAAATAACGTTTATCTTTTTTGTGAAAATAATATTTTACAACTATCGATGGGGATGAATTTATTTGGGAATTATTTTTTCTTGATAGGTATTTCTATTACTTAATCCTTTGTATTGATTGGTTGAAAATGTTCAAAGCTCAGATCTACTATTATACCTGAAGTGGTATTTTTAAAAATTATGATGATGTCAAGAATTTATTTAAGGAAATCAAAGTGTAAAGGCAAGTGGAGAAGGATTGGCAGCACCAGTATTTAGAATTATCTCATACTAGTTGTCATCCTTGGGATAGGAATTTGTGGAAGAGAACAAGAATAGCAGTTTTCCAACAATTTTTGATCAGTTCCCTGATGTTTTTCCTAATATTTTCTAAGGTTTTCCACCCAAAAAAGAAGTATAATTTACTATTGATCTCTTACAAGGGACCAATATTATATTACTTCCATCTTATCAGATGACACCAATAGAATTAAAGGAATTTAAAGTCTAGTTGGAAGATATGGAGAGAAAAGGGTTCATTCATCCTAGTATTTCATCATGGGAAGCACCAAATCATCATATGAAAAGGAATATTAGACACTTATAATTTCTATATATTATTATAAGTTGAATCAAGTTATGATAAAGAATATGTATCCCCTTCCATGCATTGATGATATATTTTATCAATTAAGGGAATATTAGGGGTTCTTTAAAATTAACTTACATTCAAAATATCACCAACTTTTGTTTTAGAATGACGATATTCTAAAGAAAAAACTTTGGAGTATATATAGCCATTAATATTATGGGTTTCTACCTTTTGGTCTTATGAATAAACCAAAATTCTTTATGGCATTGGTGAATTGGATATTTCAAAGGTATTTTTATTATTTTTGGGTGGGATTTTCATATGGTGTATTGGTTTATTTGTGGGATCACCATCAGTATGCCCAACATTCAGAGTGTGATTGTTTTATATAAGAGGCATGTTTCTTTATCCATGCTGTATCTTAAAAGGTGTCTCTATGGATCCAGAAAATATAAAGGATTTGATCTCTATGAAACTTCTAAAGAATGTATTTGAGATACACAATTTCCTAGGACAAGATGGTAATTAGTGGCATTTGGTTCATGAATTTTCATGAATAGCTTCACAAATGACATGTTTGATAGAGAGAAGTATTCAGTTACAATTAAACGATCAATGTAAAAAGTATTTTAAAGAGATTAAATATCACGTAACAACAACAATAATCATGATATTTCTAGAATCAGGGCAAGGGGATGTGGTTTATTTTAATTCCTCATGATATAGGTTGGGATGTGTTCTCATGCAGATAGATCATGTTGTTTCATATGGATCATGGTGATTATGGTTTCATGAGAATAATTACCCAACCTATTATTTGGAATTAGTTTTTTTTCCATAATTTAAATACCTATTGTCATAATACTTTTATTGAGAAATACATGGTTTTTACAAATCCCAACAGCTTGAAACATATTTTTTCACAAAGATAATTGAATTTTAGATAAAGAATATGGATGGAGTATATTTAAATGTTGGACTTTAACATACTGTATATACAGCGTAAAGTGAACTCTATGGGAGATTCATTAAGAAGAAATTCATATATTCAGTTATTAAAAGAGGCTTCAGATCAATGGTAGTAAATTTCAATGATTACCTTCATTCACATGGATTGTGAAGATCAAGGTAGTGTTACTATTTTAATTCTAGTTTATTTTTTTGCTGATTCGGTAGAGTGGTTTAAATAGGAACATACATCTAATTATAAATGTGTTTCTTTGAGGTCAAAACTCAATGGTGGGGATACAATTAAGGGATGATGATTTATAGAATATCAGTATTGGGATTTCAAGATTGGATGGTTGTACCTTTTCCTTTTCAAGAACAACTCGTTCATGCTTATCACCATTTGATATGGATTGTTCATCATGGAAGAAAATATATGAATAAGGTATTGAAATAAAAAAATTTATGTGTTGGAATGAAAATAATGGATGATGAGTTATTTTTTTGAGAGGACTCACATATCAGTAGGTTACGTAAGAGAAACTATTTCTAGCAGGTATGTTGTAGTATTTACTGATTCCCATGTGGTAATGGAATCATATAGCTATTTATTTTATAATATGTATACCAAGGAAGGCTTGGAAACAAGATTCCATATGGGTGATACTGGATTAGCTCACAAAGTCATCCAATTTCATCCCCATTTTGAATCCATTAATGTATATTACTTTTAAAAAATATATTTTTTAAAAGTTGTAAATTGGAATGTTGTTCTAGTTACTATTGTATCCAACAGAGACCACATATATGCATCTCATTTTTTAAATATTTATAGCAGGCCCTTGGGACTCAATTGACTATAATCACAACACATCATCCTATATCAAATGGAGAATCTGAAAGGACTATCCAAACATTTTAGGACATGCTTAGGGCTTCTGTAATGAATTTTTCTGACTCATCTAAGGATGACATACTGTTATTGGAGTTCTCATACAAAAAATATATATCAGTCCTCGATACATATGGCTATTTTGAAGCATTCTATGGGTTTCCTTGTCATTCTGCACTTTTTTAGGTTTAAATAGGAGAGACTTCACTAGTTGGACCAAGCCTTGTGTGAGATACAACATAGAAGATTGAGTTAATTATAATGTGGGTGGATACCGCACATAGTTCATTAGAAGCCATATGAAGATCATCATCAATGAAAGTTATTTTTTTGATGGGAGTGATCATTTATTAATTATAATCTATCCAAGGCATGTAAATATTTATTTTGAGAAGTAGGCTAAGTTATATGCTTGATACATAAAACATTTATAGATACATCAATGGGTTCGCATGGTGGAATATAAGATTTATTTAAAACCAAGGTTCAACTGCATGAATGATGTGTTTCATGTTTCTTAAATGAAGAACCATAAACCTAAACATAACCATGTTATTATATGGGATCATGTTTACCTTGATCCAGATGCTATGGTGTTTCATGAGCCAGTACAAATTCTTGATAGGTAAGACAAATCTTGGGTGGGAAAAGAATCGATCTAGTGTGGGATTTATACCAACATGATCAAGTTTAGGAGGAAAAGTGGGAGCATGAAAATAAAATTAAGAATCAATGACCATAAGTCTTCATGGAAAACTATGAATTTTTAATATATATTGATATAAATACTAGCGGTGGGGAGAATATATCACCATTTTTTGGTACATAACCCTTTATTTGTGTATCTTAAGGGCATAAAAATATTAGGTTATGCTTTTAGAGGTTCAAAGGATCAATGGAATGTTTTTAATAATTTTACTGGAGATTTTTTCTTTGAGAATTGTTATTATAAATCATTCACATCTTCAAGAAACCATGAAAATAAAATAGTATACATTAAGAAGGTGAATGGTTATGCGGACAGTTTGACCAAACCATGAGTATTCCTAGTAGAAACCATAAAACGATGGATAGTGGTGTATAACACAATTGGTGTATGGTTTTTCTAACAATGTGAGCCAATCATGTGAGTTTTGTTTGGAGGTAGTGTCTCAAGCAGGGTTAGCAGATAGTTTTCTTAATCGGGCATCATAACTATGCATCGTAGGAAATTAGATTCTAAATGGGTGTATATAGTCCTATTTACCTCCTAAAAATCAATTTTTTCCCTAAAAATACCATAACATGAATTCCTCTTCCTCCCAAGGTAGTGGAGATAATTCCTTTTAATCCTTGAGTGATTCCTTAGAGAATTCAAGTGTGTTGGAGACCTAGATTCATCTGTATGTGTTTTTTCTTCTTCATTTTCCTTAGATCTCTAATTTTTCCTTCTTTTGGAATCATTTATCTCGTTTATTGGGGATATACCAATGTTGTGTGATGTAAATATTGATGGGATATGATTTTTTTTATTTATTTTAATGATATATATGTTAGAATATTGATGATTAAAGATGATTTGTTAAATTTGTTGTGTTCTTATTTATTTTTTTTAAGTTTGAGTTGTAGGTGGATTCTCTCTTGAATCCTATTTGTATGAACATTATGGATTGATTTAAAATTAATTTAATTACCTATAATTTTGGAGAAAATCATTGTGTGATTTTATGTAATTCTCATTTGAATTATGGTTTTATAAATTATGGGAATTGGATGGATTTTTTGAAAACCATTGTTCCTAATTTTAAAATGGTGATTTTAAAATTATTTTTGGTTGATTCAAGTAAATTATTTATTGAATAAACTTCATTGAAATGGGTTTATATTATTTGGGCATAATTCTTGTGCATGATTTCAATGGGATGGATAATGTTCATGAAGTAACATCATCAGATAGATAGACTATGGACATGATGTTCCACCTTCAATGGTAACACCACGCTTTTGTATGTTATTATGTTGAGGATGTGTGTGGACATGGAAATGTTATACCAAATCATATATTAAAAAAATGGTTAAAATTATTATTAATTTTCCTTAAAAAGTATTTTGTTAGTTGTTGTTGTATTTATTGAAAAAATGGGTTTAATGGTTTGATAGATGTATTTCATTAGAAAACTATATTGTTTAGATATGAACTGCTTTAAATTTATTTTAATCTATTTTATATAAATTTTCTAACAGGTTCAAACATAATTTCATGTTTTCTGACGTCATTGGGGAAATAATATAGGGTTTTACACTCTCCTGCTTGTTGGGAAGTATGGTTCATTTTAAAATTTATATATCGAGGCATAAGTAAATTAAATGTATCCCAGATCATTTGTAATTCTTCTTTATACCTTGGTTTGGCATGTGGATTTAGATCTTCGAGAAGATTAGGAGTTGTTGTTAGAGTCATAGGTGTCTTTTGGTTCTGTTAGTTACATCAGTTATGTCACATTTATTTTTCTTGTACTTTGATATTGTCTTTTGGTTTAGTCTTATATTGGATAACATTTGGTTACTCATGCATGATTAATAGTTTTAGTTGTTATAGTTATCAATGGTTTGGTTATTTTATCTTAAATTGGAAATCATTTCCAAACTATTTATGATTACATTTGAATTTATTTCTATCCTTTGGTGTCTTGGGGATATCACCTAAGGCCTAGTATCTCCCCAATCACTTAACAAGCCAATGAGGAGGGGCGGGATGTTACACTGAAACACTCACTATGATTCTATATTAGGTTTCAAGTTATTTCTTCTCCAAATTATACATATTGAAAACTCATCATATTGATACTACAATTATTCAATAAAATATCCCATAAATCAAAAAAAATATATAAAGTCTAAAAAAATTACAACATCTTGTGTCCTACATCAATTTATCATTTTCCTTCAACTGCTATCTTCCCCTTCCAACATTTACCTCTTGAATCCATTTTTTATTTTATATTTTAATTATAGTTATATATTTCCACACCCCAATGATCCTTTAGAATTATTTTAATTATGTAAGAACACTATAGAAATAAATTTTAGTGGTAAAATGAAAGAGTACTAAATTGTATTAAAAAAATTCCAAAATTGAGTGAAACATGATCGAACATAATATGTTTATGTGTAAACATGTGATGGAGTGTGAGAGGTCCATAATAAAATATTGTAAAATTTTCATATAGTATTCTTAAATGTAAGAGGATAGTAACTCCAATGAAACATATATTAAGTTTTTCATGAGGGTTGTACAAGAACAATTAAAAAGGTTGAATGTGAGGATGGATGAATTGCAATCCCCTTCCAATTCAAGATCCCCACCAAGGATGAGATTAATTTATGAAGATTAAGAGTTCTCTTATTTTCAAGAATCTTCAATTTAGATAAAGAAACCACCATAGATTAAAACCAATGTTCTTGGAGGATTAAATTTGAGGATTACTTCATTCAAAGTTATGAATGATCATGAAACATACTTTTAATGGGAATGAATGTTAGATCATATTTTTAGTTGTCAAAACAATAAGAAGGAAGATAAGGTGATGTTGGAATATATGTAATTCATTTACACTTCTATTATTTTGTGGTACCAACTACAACAGAGTTGAATTTTTTTTAGAGAAATGCCCATTCTACTTTTGGAGAAGATGATACCAGTAATGTGTAAGAGGTTTATTTATAACCCATATTATTTTTATTTGTTACATAGTTACGGGGTTTTAATGAAGGTTATATGAGTATTTAGTAGCATCATAAACATATGGATATCATCATGATTAAGGAAAATATTGTTGGGAAGTGAGATTCCACCATATCAAAGTTTATAAACAGCCTCAAACATGACATTAGAGAAATAGTGGATGTGGACCACTATTTGGAAATGGAGGATCTTCATTACATGGATTCTAACGTGGAGCGTCATGTTAAGGAAACAATTATTCACCCTACATCTTATGGTAATGATTTAATATCTTCATATAGGTTAATGGATTCCAAACATCAAGAACATTTAAGGGAACACAAAATAGATTCAGGGGAGGTGACCAAACCAAAACCATTCTTTCCATAATCAAAAGTTAAGGGAAAAAAGTAAGGTTATTTAAAAATCATGTGATATATTTTAAATGTCATGAATTTGGAAATTTTTTCTCACAATTCCAAAATAATTGGACCGTGATTATTTTGGATGATAGATATGTTCTTAGAAATATCTCAAGTGAATATGAAATTTCACCTCTTGATCAGTGTTCAGATATGGAAATTGAGAGCCCTATACATGGATAAAATCTAGTGGTAGGGAATGATTTAAGTGCTCAACCCAATAAAGAAAATGATCAATAGAAAAGGGAGAACATATTTCATTCTATATGCCTCATCAAAGAAAAGGTATGCAGTATGACCACTGATGGGGTAGTTATACAAATGTAGCAAGTGGTTTAATGGTTAATAAATTGGGATTATCTATGACCAAGAATCATAGGTCTTATATATTGTAATGTTTTAATAATAATGGGGATTTTAAAGTGACTAAAAAAGTTAAAGTTTCATTTTATATTGGGAATTATGAATACAAGGTGATATGACATGTTGTTCACATGCTTGCCAGTCATATCTTATTAAGAAGGCCATGAGAATTTTATATGAGGATGAAAAATTATAGATACACCAACTACTATTCTATTGATTAAAATATAAAGATGATTTCACTAACACCCTTGAGGCTGTTTCAATATTATCAATACTAAGTGATAATTGAGAGAGATTATGAAAAGAGAAAATAATAAAAAAGATAAAAAAATATAGAAAAGAAAAAAAGAGTAAAAAATAATTAATGAGTGACATCACAAAAAAATCAGCTAAATAAAATATATTAAAAAAAGAGTTAAAATAGGAGTTAAAACATGAGTGTTGATTGAAAAGTGAGTTCATTTTCATGAAAAATACAGATAAATAGAGATTTAGAGTGGGAGGAATCTCACTTGATTCTATAAAAGGGATAATTATTCACCACTAACTCTATTAACCAATCAATTACATCTGGTGATGTGTATTTATTATAATAATACAGTGATCATGCATAGATGTGTTGGAAATGATCTACATTTGATCTAAGTGGTTTAGTATGGAAAAACCTGTTAAAAGGGAGGTTCCCTGAGTAATGAAAATCAAAACTTCATCTATAATGAGATTTAAATTTCAAAGTCTTAGAGAATATCAATGATAATTCCTACAAGAATGAGATACCAGACATGTATGGAAATGTTAGTGTCACCATTAATGTTTCTGATCATTATCACTTTGAATTTTTAGATTTGAGGAAGAATCGTTTTTAGGAGGGAGGGTATGGTGATAATCATTGAAAATGTGGGCATTGAGGGGTTGAATATGGACTTGATTAGGAGGGTGGAATTCTAATGATTTCACAAGACCCATTGTGAGGAGTTGTTTTCCCAATGAGAAGGTAATTTACTAAGAGAATAAAGGTGGCCATAAATGGGTTATTCATGTAATTCCATGGGGAGGTTCAATATCCTTTCTTGGGGGAATAATTTGGGACTATATTTACATTATTTGAGGGACAAAGAGGATTTTAAATACCTATACCATGGTTTCCTATGAATTTCATTCTCAACCCACCATGGAATATACAATGTCAAAAGTGGTGGGATAATGGTCTTTACTTTCGAAAAGGGTGTGATAATTATCCATTTAATTCATGGGAATGTGACAAAAATGATCCAAATCATCATTTAGGATTTTTTACTTATGGAAACTACGTGTTAGAATTTTTCATCACACTTTTTCTATAAATATATATTCCTTGTACTCTTTGAACATAATGAATGAATGTAATATTATTATAGTGATTTTTACTTGTAATCTTCGTTTTCTTCCTTAATTCTTATCTTATAAATGAATTATTCGTACTTTGTGGTGTATTATAGAAAGTGTTTTTAGAGAAAATATCTCTTTGGTTTCTACCTAGACCAACACTCTCATTTATTTATTATTTTCCCCGTTTGTAGTCCTTATCACTTGTTTTCTTATAGAGATTGGGGTTGTCAACCCGCAAACATTGAACAAGGTTCATAGGACACCTCTAAGCAGGGCATGGATCATGTATCACTATTTTTCTATGATTTTATTGGTGTTTACATTTTTTTTGGGATTTTTAGTGGTTTTTAGGATTTCTATGGTTTTTAGTGCTTTTAAGGATTTCGACGGCTTTTATGGTTTTTAGGGGTTTTATGGTTCTTTTGTGTTTTAGGGGATTTTTTATGTTTTTTAGTGTTTTTTATGTTTTTAGAGTTTTTCATAGTTTTATGGGTTTAAAATATTTTTAGATTTTTTAATTGTTTTTAGGGTTTTTAAGGGTTTTAGGGTCATTTATGGTTTTACGGGTTTTTATGGTTTTTAGGGGCTTTACGGATTTTAAGGGTTTTTAGTGTTTTTAATATTTTTAGGGACATAAAGTGTTTTTATATTTTTAAGGTTTTCTTAGAGGCGTTAGTATTATTAGTCTTTTTATGTTATTAGGGGTTTTATTAATTTTTAATTATTTTTATTCTTTCTATATTTTAAGGGATTTTTAGGGGTTTTAGGGTCTTATAGGATTTTTCGGGTTTTATGATTTTTCTTCTGTTTTTAGGGATTTTTTGGGTATTTAGGGTATTTATAGATTTTTATAGTTTTTGAAATTTATTTGAGTTTAATGATTTTTTTGAGTTTTTAGTGGTGTTTATGATTTTTATGGGGTTTTATTTTTTTTACGGTTTTTAGGGGGTTTTGGTTTTAGGGTTTTTTGGTTTTTTATGTTTTTTAGGGTTTTAGAATTTTTTATGTTTTTCGAGGTTTTAAGTGTTTTTATTTTTTCAAGGTTTTCTTTAGAGTTTTTAAGGTTTTATGGTTTTTATTTTTTAAAGGATTTTTAAGACATTTTTAGGATTTTTATGCTTTTTAGGGTTTTTAGGGATTTAGAGAGTTTTAAGTGTTTTTACGGTTTTTATGGTTTTTTTGTGTTTCAAGGGTTTTTTGTGTTGTTTATGGTTTTTATGTACTTTTAGTGTTTTTAATGTTTTTAGGGGTTTAAAGGTGTTTTAGAGTTTATTGCGATTTTTTAGGGTTTTAATGGTTTTTTGGGTTTTTATGGTTTTTATGGGTTTTGGATTTTTAGGGTATTTTAGGGTTTTTAGCATTTTGGGATTTTAGGGTTTTAAATTATTTTTATGTATTTAAGGATTCCTTCATTTTTTTTTATTATTGTTTACATTTTTAGGTAATTTTAAATATTTTTATGGGGTTTTAGGGTTTTTAGCGATTTTGAGGGGGTTTATAGTAATTTTGGGTTTTTATGGTTTTATAGGGTTTTTTCTCATGTCTAGTTTTTATGGCTATTAAGTGTTTTTATGTTTTTAAGAATTTTGTGGGGGTTTTTAGGATTTTTAGGATTTTTTAGGTATTTTTAGGTATTTTTAGGTTTTTTAGGGCTTTGGGATTTTTATAGTTTTTAGGGTATTTAGGGATTTTGAGGGGTTTTAGAGGATTTATAGGTATTAGAGTTTTTTTTGTTTTCTGGGTTTTTGGGGTGGTTTTAAGGGTTTTAGGGGTTTTATAGTTTTTAGTTGTTTTAGGGTTTTAGTTTTTTAGGTTTTTAGTATTTTATAGGGTTTTAGGGATTTTATGTGTTTTTTAATGGTTTTTATGGTCTTTTAGGGTTTTTAGGTGTAAGAAACAGGTTCTTATTCTTGAGGTTTGGGTTTATTATTTTCCTTTTCTTTTAATGTTTTTGAGAAAATAAAGAAAATGGGGGGAAATCCCAAATTTATGGGTACACGCTGTGTACTTTTCTACACGCCGTGTACTTTGGCTGTGTGGGATGAGAATTCAGGGCGGGTAGGCTTGTCGGCGATTCAGGGTGTGAAAACTAACTACACACCATGTAATTATTAATACACATTGTGTAATTAGTCGGCAAGGGAATAGTAAGGCGGTGGAGAGTAGTCACCAGATGAACAGTTACAAAGAAAGTACAGGCCGTGTACTTGAGAGTACACATTGTGTAGTTTTGTTTATTCGTTAAAAATAGGTAGTAGCCTCCCCATTTGGTAGAGGAGGAAGAGAGCTCCATAGGAGCACCGGTAGAGATGGTCGAGGCTTGGAGGAGCTCCCAAACACTCACTGAGAATCCGATTCTTTCACCGATGATCTCATTTGGACCGGTTGGGTAGGTCCTTCACTCTCCTTGAGTCTTTCCTTCTAATTATTTTTCAAAGGGATGTTATTTGAGTTTGAACGGATAAATTTTTATCCCAGATCTACATCCTTCTCGATTGTTTCTGGAGGTGTCGTTCATGTATATCGATCAGAGGAGATCGAGGTAGGGAGTCTTCTGTTTATTTCCAACTTTGGAGTTGCTTTTTTGCACCGTTGTGCCATGGGCCCATGTTCGGGGTGTCATGTGGATAAGGATTTACTGTTAAGATATGTAGAATTGCATAGGTAATATGACAAACTTGTATAAACTATCGTTTGGGATCATTGCATTGATCCAGGGCCACCCCGTGGGTGCATTTCCCTCATTTATCCATTTGGCCAGGATACCCATGGGTATACCATGATTATAGCATGTTTGAGTTTTCTTGAGAGGAAACATATATCTATTGCATACTTATGTGTTGGGCTCGACCCAATTACTTGCTTAGTCTTAGGGTAGTGTTTTTCTTAGCCTGAGGGCAGTGTTTCATTTATCCTGAGGGAAATATTTCATATGCCTGTGGGCGGTAGCTTCTGTGCCTGAGGGTGATATCTCGTATGCCTATGGGAAATATTCATTTCGACTAAGGGCAATAACCTGAGGGTTTTATTTAATCTTGCCTGAGGTTAAGGACTTGTATGTCTGAGTACAATGTTTACTGGAATATTCACTTTGGTGATTTCTTATATTATACCTACCAAGCTAAAGCATAGGCTTGGTATTGTTATTACCTCCTACTTTTTAGATAACCAATCGTGGTTTTTGTTGTGGCACTTTATAGGAGATTTTCGGTTGAGGAAAAGTCTCTGGAACTTATAATTCTATTATATTGAATTGTTAAATAATAATTAAATGATAATGGAATAGTTAGGAGTAGCTTCTTTTCAGTACTTCCTAGCTTACTATATTCTTTATCATATATTGTTGTTGCACATTTTCACTGATAGTTGGGAACGACCCTTTGGTTATTGTCTACTAGGATTTATTTCTCAAACCCTATTTGGGTCATGTCTTGGGCCCAAATAGATTATATTGCTACATGTGTCAATAAGAGAAAGTGTCCCTATACAGGTACATGATTGTTGCATAGAAGTAGGAGAGCATGGGACCGAGCATAGCCTTGCAATGCTGCTGAGTTCCTATTGCACTACTGTGGTTTTGAATTACTATATGTTGTACCTGGTCCTTTATTGTATTAGATTGCAGTGTATCCTATTTTGGATGCTTTCTTAGAATTAGGGACATGTGGCATCATCTTAAATATGATTGTTGATTATCTTTTACTGTAGTTCTATTGTCCATTTAATCTGTATATTGTGTACTGCTTCTGCTTTTGGGTATGTTTATATTTTTCCACTGCGCAACACTTTGACAAATGAGGCAATAGTTTCCCTACTATCAGACCTAGGCCCTTGCTGCTAGTCGGCATCCTCTGGCATTTGGGGAAAATGCTCTTGAGGTCATGTGACCAATCGGGTTCGGGGCACCTGTTTTGTGACACCTGGATTTGGGACGTTACAAAGTGGTATAAGAGGAGGTTTTTTCTTATTGACTTACTGTTTGGAGCCTATATCTAGAGATTCTAAGGAATAGGTACATGGTAATAAGTTGTGCCCGGGAGTAGCTAACCCACATATAGGGAAAATCCAATCTACCTCATTTAATTTCAAGTCTTCTAGTTTTCCAATTCTACAGTTGATTTTATTTTCACCGTTGGGTGATGCACTTGTGGTGTACTATTTATATTTTTATACATTGGTTCTATTTAGTTGCAACCCGATGAGATAAGGGTATGCCATATCATGCATCATTTAGGCACATCTTAGAATCACATGTCATGCATAGTTTCCATGTCATGTTGGTGCATTATAAATTGCATGTTGTTGTGATAGATGTTGATATAGAAAATTGATGTTGTTGTGATAGGTACCCTGATAGATATTTCTACTGTTGATCGGGTATTGGTACATATTACGGTTAGGTGTATGGACGCTAAAAATTTGTTCCTGAGAAGTATGGGCTCTCTTGGACTGGAATTTAGTGGATCATGATCCACCATTGTGTTGCTTTTGTACTATAATGTGAAAGTTCAAGTTCTAAACATTGGTTCGTGGGGAGCATGGGCCCCCATATATCGGAATTTAGCATACCGACACTTGACGTTAAAATAAAAAGTGGATCCGGAGTAGTTTCTGAGGCTTACTGTCAGGAAAAACCCAGAATACACGCCATGTAGTTCTGATTACACGCCTTGTACACTTCTATTCAAGAAGAAATAAAGAAAAAATTAAGTACACGTTGTATACCTCATGTACACGCCATGTAGCCTCTAACAGTTTCATAGGACATGTAGGCAGAGACACGAGATAGGGAAGTTCTTGTGAGAACACGTCGTGTACTGGTTGTACACGCCGTGTTGACCTGACCATGTGTCCTCCATGTGTCTAACAACACGGATAGAGAAATCTTAGCTTAAACATTACATGTCAATTCCGAACACGCTGTGTAGTTTAATATGGGGATTCATCCATGTAACTAACAACACGGGTCGGTGTTACCTATTCTGGTAAACGCTGTGTCCATATGGAACACGTCGTGAAGTGTGAGCTGTGTATCCGGTCGTGTCATGAACAACACGGGTTGGTGAAGCTCGTCTAGTACACACCGTGTACCTATGGGACACACCGTGTAGTCTTGACTAGTGAGAGACCATGTGGACATGGCTGTGTGGTTGGGGAGACAGGGTGGTGTACACTCCGTGTGCGGGTGTAACACGCCGTGTACCTGAGGTTGAGACACGCCCGGGACAACACCAGAACACAACCAGGAAAGGTCTTAAGGGTACACGTCGTGCATACTGTATACACGTCGTATAGTCTCTCTTTTCTAGTTCTTGTTGTTTTTGTTTCCCTTTTCATTGGCACTCTTATCAGACAAAAGAAACCTTGAATGTTAATTAAACTAAAGCGTGTGTTTGACCTTGTAGAGTCATGCTGCCGAGAAGACCACTAGTTTTTTACCAAGAGAGGAGCAATGATTATGCTTCAGAGATGGTAGGCCATGGGCTACCAATGGATCCTCCAGTAGTTCCATATGCGGTGTCAGCCGTTAAACCGGACGCAGGCATGAACGCGCATTTCCGTGAAGGCTTTATGCGGTTCATGTAGACCTCCTAGGCAGCACCACCGGCTGCCACATATATGGAAGAGCTGACACATATATTTTAGCAGCAGCATTCACCTACATTTTCATGGGATGTAAGACCATAGGCTGCAGAGTCATGGCTGGATTCGTTGCAGACTATCTTAGAGCATCTTGAGATTCCTCCAAGAAGGAGGTTCAAGCTCTCTACGCACATGTTGTTTGATTCCTCCAAGAGATAGTGGGATGTTACCACCTAGACTAAGCATCACTAAGACATGGCGTGGGAATATTTTTATGCATTCTTCTATGACTTTTTCATTCTAGAGACGCTAAGGGAAGATCGAGCTCAAGAGTTCATGAATCTGTAGCAGGGTGCCCTATCAATGATGTATTAATCTTCCTGCTTCACCAAGGTACATCATTTTGCACCTGTTATTGTTGGTAATGAGATTTTGAGGGATAGATTCTTTGAGGATGGTCATCGGTATGACATCCGAGTGCTGGTGAATGTTTTTAGGTTGCCTACAGTGCTTGCTATTGTGAACCCCACAATGATTACTGAGCAGAACCTGTGGGAAGCTAGTGGTGAGGATCAGTGTAGCTCGACACAGGTCTCTGGTACTATTTCTATCAGCATGAGGAAGAGACAGATGGATTTATCTCACAATGTCAGTACTATCCCGAAGAATTCTTTAGGTGGTCAGGTAATGTGCTTCCAGTGTGGTAAAGAGGGGAACAACAGACCTCAGTGTACACGAGACACAATGCAGTGCCGATATTGCAGCATGATGGGTCATCAGCAACGTTTTTGTAGGTCGTTTCCACCAATGATTAGTGAGAGGGGTTTTAGGAAGTCTCTACATGCAGGAGCAGGTCCAGTAGCTTCTTACCAGTCATGGAATTTGAATATGACAGGACGGTTAGGTCGAGGTGGTGGTCGTGGCCGTGGTAGCCAGACACCAGAATCTCAGAGATAGTAGGGCGGGTCAGCTCATGGTAGCCAGGCTGTGTCGTAGGGCCACAGCATTGGGCATACATATGTAGTGTAACAGACCCAACAGGAGTAGGATCCTAGACCTTCCACTATCAGAGGTACTATTCTAGTTGCTTCTATTTTGTCTTTAGTACTTTTTGATACTAGTGTTACACATTTCTTTATATCTGTGCATGTTGTAGAGAGTCTTGGGCTTAGTGTTTCTTATTATTCTTCTGATATAATGATTCTAGACACTCTATTAGGAATTAGAATGGAAAGTGTGCGTCAGTTCAAGGTGTTCCCCCTATAGGTTGGTGGGTGTCACTTTCTATGGGTCCTCTATGTCTTAGATACGAGGAGTTGTGATGTCATTCTCAGGATGGATTGGTTGGTACCCTTTCGATCCTTTGTAGATTTCTATCGTCGCAGGGTGAGTTTCACTTCACTAAAGGGCAGAGAGTTTCTATACAAGAGTTAATGGGATGTCTAGGAGAGCCGAGTTGGACCCGAGTATCATGGGAGAGGTGGAGTGACAGCCCAAATTGTGATTTTATATCTGGATGACCAGGGAACTTGTCTGAAGGATTTCCCTACAATGGTAAATCATTTCAGGGATGTCTTCCCTGATGAATTTTTAGGTCTACCTCTGGAGCGAGAGGTGGATTTATATATTGATCTTGTGCCAGGAGTGACACCAGTATCCATTCCTCATTATAGGATAGCTACACCATAATTGCAGGAGATCAAAAGGCATTTAGAGGAGTTACAAGCAAATGGTTTCATCCAACCTATTACTTCTCCTTGGGGTTCATCTATCTTGTTTGGGAAGAGGGCTGATGGTACCCTCAGAATTTTTGTGGATTATCGGAAGTTGAACCAGTTGACGGTCAAGAACCTATATCCCTTACTGAAGATTAAAGATCTATTTGATCAAATTTGAAGAGCCCGGGTGTTCTCGAAGATTGATTTGAGATCAGTCTATTATCGGTGGCATGTTAGACCATCAGACATAACTCTTATAGCCTTTCAGAGCAGATCTGGTCTATACGAGTACTTGTTTATGCCGTTTAGACTCACGAACGTGCTAGTAATTTTCATGGCTCTGATGAATCATGTGTTCCACCCATATCCGGATTCTTTTGTGGTTGTCTTAGTGAATGATATCTTGGTGTACTCTCACTCATGACACGACCATGCCACCCATCTTGAGATCGTTTTGAGTACACTGAGAGAGAATTGGTCATATGCTAAGCTCTCAAATTGCCACTTTTGTATAGACCAGTTACACTACCAAGGTCATATCATCTTAGAGGCAGGAGTTGCAGTAGGCCTAGAAAAAGTGAGAGCAGTAGTTTCCTGGGAGCATCCTAGGAACATATTTGAAATACAGAGTTTCATGGGGCTGGCTAGTTACTACAAGTGCTTTATACAGGTCTTCTCCCACTTCGCAGAACCGTTTACAGGTTTGACTAAGAAGGGTATGAATTTTGTTTGGTTAGAAGCTTGCGAGACAGCCTTTCACGAGCTAAAGGGAAGGTTGATATCAACACCAGTCCTCATAGTTCCAGAGTAAGGGAAGATCTATACAGTTTACTGTGATGTATTGGGTATTGGCCTGACAGTAGTGTTGATGCAGGGCGATCGAGTAGTTGTGTATGGGTCTCGGTAGTTGAGGCCACATGAGAGGAATTACTCGACACATTATCTCGAGTTGGATGCAGTTGTTCATGCATTACGTTGTTGGAGACATTATATCTTTGGAGAACATTTTGTGGTGTTTGCAGACCACAATTGTCTTAAATACTTCTTTACCCAGCATGACATTAATTTGAGACAACGAAGGTGGGTTTAATACCTTTAGTCCTTCGACTTTGAGCTTTCCTATAATCCTAGTAAGGGTAATGCAATGGCTGATGCACTGAGTAGGAGGACTCAGATACAGGCACTGCAGGAGGCCAGTGGTGAGTGGAAGATTATGGCTTTGTTCTCTGAGATGCATTTTGAGGTGCACGATAGTCAGGGGAAAACCTATATTTCATCTTTGTTGTGACTTCTACCATCCGAGATATAGTGAGGACGAGACACATATCATATTTAGAAGGCCTAGTTCTATGGGAGTCGGTGGCAAGTGAGGACCCTTATCCTGGTTGGATGATAGGCGATGATGAAGTATTGTGTATCCATGTTTGAGTGTGGGTTCCAGGGGATATACATGAGGTGTTGATGTGGGAATTTTATGCTTCAGCTTGGGCAGTGCATCCTGGAGTTAAAAAAATGTACCGTGACTTGAGGAGTCAGTATTGGTGGTCAGGTGTAAAAAGAGAAGTATCTAGTTTTGTTACGAGTTGTTCCACCTATCAGCAGTTGAAAGTAGAGCATCAGAGGCCAGCCAGACTGTTACAACAGTTACCCATCCCAGAGTGGAAATGGGATGATTTCATGATGGACTTTGTGACCAGGTTTCCGAGGTCACCTCGAGCCAATGATTTTGTATGGGTTGTTGTGGATAGACGTACAAAGGTAGCTCACTTTTTTCCGATCAAGGAGACCTTTGGTGTTGACGAGATTGGGAATTTATATATTCAAGAGGTAGCACGTCTTCATGGGGTCCCTTATTCTATCGTTTCAGATAGGAATGCATGTTTTACATCTCATTTATAGCAGAGTTTTCAGAGGGCACTGGGTACACGAGTGCTTCTGAGCACAACATACCATCCTCAGACCGATGGACAGTCAGAGCATACGATACAGGTGCTAGAGTACATGTTGCGTGCATGCGTCATGGACTTTGGGGGCTCTTGGGAGAAGCACATACCCCTGGTAGAGTTTTCCTACAATAATAGTTTTCGAGAAAACATTGAGATGGCACCTTACAAGGATTTATATGGAAGGGCATGGCAATCACCCTTGTTCTAGTTGGAGGAAGCTGAGGTAGCTTTACTGGGGCCACGTCTTGTGAAGGAGACTTCATAGAAGGTCCAGTTGATTCAGAATCGGATGGCTACTGCACATTCTCGTCAGAAATCTTATGTTGATCACCGCAGATGACCCTTGGAGTTCATGGTCAGGGATCAATATTTCTTGCATGTTTCTCCAAAGTTGGGACACAGTCGGTTCAAGATACAGGGTAAGCTTTCACTGAGGTATGTGGGGCCTTTTGAGAATCTAGAGATATTTGGGCCGGTTGCCTATCGGTTGTAGTTACCATAGAGTAACCGGGCCATTCACGACGTCTTCTACGTATCTCAGCTGGGCCGCTAACGCTCAGACTCGTCTCACGTTTTTTAGCCAAAAAAGGTTGAACTGCATGTTGATTCATCCTTTTAGGAGCATCTGATTAGTATTTTTGCTAGGTGCACGAAGGTTCCATGAGGTCGGTTAGTTCCTCTCCTATGTGTGCTATGGCAGTATGGCCGAGTGCAGGATGAATCCTGGGAGTGGGAGACCAACGTACGTGCTCAGTGGCTGGAGTTGTTCTCAACTTTTTCTTCACCACCCTTGGAGGGGAAATTCAGTGATGAATTTCTTTAAAGGTTGAAGTCTGTAAGAACCCAATTCTTATTCTTGAGGTTCGGGTTTATTCTTTTCCTTTTCCTTTAATTTTTTTGATAATATAAGGAAAATTGGGGGAAAATCCAAAATTTAGGGGTACACGCTGTGTACTTTGGCCGTGTGGGATGAGAATACATGGTGTTTAGTCTTGTTGGTGATTTAGGGTGTAAAAACAAACTACACACCATTTAATTACTAATACATGTCATTTAATAAGTCTGCAAGTGAACAGTAAGGAGGTGGAGAGGAGCCGCTATATGAACAGTAAAATGGATAGTACATGACATGAACCTAGTGTTACCCACCGTGAAATTAGTTGGTAGATGCACAGTATGGCGGTGGAGAGTTGCCTCCAGTGAACAGTTAAAAGGAATCTACATGCCGTTAACTTGAGAGTAAATGCCATGTAGTTATGTTTTTTCATTAAAAACAGGCTGTAGCCTCCCCTTTCATTAGAAGAGGTAAAAAACTCCATAGGAGCACCGGGAGAGATGACCAAGGCTTGGAAGAGCTCCTGAATACTCATCGAGAATCCGATTCTTCCGACGACGATATCGTTTGGACCGCGCGGGAAAGGCCTTTACTCTCCTTGAGTATTTCCTACCAATTATTTACTAAAGGGAATTTATTTGAGTTTCAATGGATAAATGTTTATCCTAGATCTAGATCCTTCTCAGTTGTTTTGGGAGGCGTCGTTCACATATATCGATCAAAGGAGATCGAGGTATATGGTCTTGTGTTTATTTCCAACTATTGAGGTTCTTTTGTGCATCGTTGTTCCATGTGCCCATGTTTATGGTGTCTTCTAGCTGAGGATTGACTATTAAGATATGTATAATTTCATAAGTAATCTGATGAACTTGTATAAAATATTGTTTGGGATAGTTTCTTTGATTAAGGACCACCACGTGGGTGCGTTTCCCTTATTTAGCTGTTTGGCCAGGATACTCGTGGGTATGCCATGATTATAGCATGTTTGAGTTTTCTTGAGAGGAAACATATATCAATTTCTTTCTTATGTGTTGGGATTGGCCCAGTTACTTTCTTATTTAGAGGGTAGTGTTTTTCTTAGCCTGAGGGAAATGTTTTGTTTATCCTGAGGGTAATATTTCTTATGCCTATGGGCAGTAGCTTCTATACGTGAGGGAGATATCTCGTATGCCTGGGGGAAATATTCATTATTACTGAGAAAAGTCACCTGAGGGTTTCGTTTCAGCTTTACTAAGGGTAAGGACTAGTATGTGTGAGGAAAATGTTTGCTGGAATATTCAATGTGGTCATTTCTTATGTTATACCTATCAGGATAAAGCCCAGTCTTGGTATTGTTATTACCTTATACTTGTTAGATAACCTGTTGTGATATTTTCTATGGTACTGTGTAAGAGATTTTAGGTTGAGGCTAGGTCTTGGGAACTTATTATTCTATTATATTAAATTGTTAAATAATAATTAAATGATAAGGGAACTGGTAGGAGTAGCTGCTTTTGAGAACATCCTAGCTTACTGTATTCTTTATTGCATACTAATGTTTCACATTTTCACTGACAGTTGGGCACGGGCCTTTGGTGATTGTCTATTACGATTTATTTATCACAACCTATTTGGTTCATGTCTTGGGCCCAAAAATATTATATTGCTTCAGGTGTCGATAAGGGGAAGGGTCCCTATACAGGTGCATGATTGTTGCAGGGGAGTAGGAGAGCATGGGACCGAGCTTAGGCTTGTGATTCTGCTGAGTTATTGTTGCACTACTGTGGTTTTACTTTATTGTATTTTTTACTTGTTCCTATATTGTATTAGATTGTAGTGTATCCTGTTTTGGATGCTTTCTTAAAATTAGGGACATGTGGCATCATCAAAAATATGACTGTTGATTATCTTTTACTGCAGTTCTGTTGTCCATTTTAGCTCTATATTGATTACTACTTCTTCTTTTGGGTATGTTTATATTTTTCCACTATGATACACTTTTACGAATGAGTGAATAGTTTCCCAACTATCAGACCAAGACCCTCGCTACTAGTCGACAAACTCATGTGTTTAGGGAAATGAGCTTGAGGTCTTGTAACCAACTGGGTTCAGGGCACCTATTGTGTGGCACCCAGATCTGGGATGTTACGTTAGGGTTTTTTACATTTTTTGAGTTTTTAGATATTTTTAGGGTTTTTAGGGGTATTATGGTTTTTAGGGATTTTAGAGAATTTGAGTTTTATTGGTTTTTATGGATTTTTTTAGGTTTTTAGTATTTTTTTTTAGTTTTTTAGGGTTTTAATGTTTTTTTATAATTTTTTAATTTTTAAGGATTTTGATGGGTTTTTTTAGTTTTAGTTGTTTGTAGGGTTTTTAGGGGTTTGTTATGGTTTTTAGGTTTTTTATGGTTTTAGGGTTTTTAGCATTTTTTAGGATTTTTAGGGTTTTAAGTTTTTTTAGGGTTCTAATCATTTATTATATTTTTTTAGATTTTCTTGTTTTCTATATTTCAGGGATTTTTTGTGTTTTTTTATGATTTATAGGGTTTTTAGTGATTCTGAGGGGTTTTCAGGGTTTTTGAGTGGTTTTACGGGTTTTTTGGTTTTTTTGGGTCAGCAAGGGTTGTTTTTTGTTTTTAAGGGTTTCAAGGGTTTTTAACTTTTTTTTTATAATTTTCATGGATTAAAAATGGTTTTAGAGTTTTTAGTTGGGTTTTAGAGTTTTTATGGGTTTTTAGGATTTTTAAATATTTTTATGAGTTTTACTGTTTTTTGAGTTTTTATATTTTTAGGGTTTTTAGTGTTTTTGGATTTATAGATATCTAAATTGTTTTTAGAATTTTTTAGGTTTTAGTGATTTTTAGTGTTTTTATGGATCACTATTATTATTTGGTTTTTTAGGGATTTTGATGGGTTTTATGGTTTTTTGGGTATTTAGGAATTTTATGGTTTTTTTGGGTTTTAGAGTTTTGTGGAGCTTTTAGGGTTTTATGCTTTTTTAGATATTTTAATGTTTTAGGGGTTTAAATGGTTTTAAAATTTATTAGTTTTTTAGGGTTTTGTGGGTTTAATGGGTTTTATGTTTTTTAGTGTTTTATGGTTTTTAGGGTTTTTGTTTTTGTAGGGTTTTTAATGTTTTCAGTGGTTTTTAGTGCTTTTATGTTTTTTATTTTTTCTTAGGTATTTTCATTATTTTATGGGTGCTTACATTTTTAGAGTTTTTTAGGATTTTTTAGGATATTTATATTTGTTTAGGGGTTTTAGATATTTTTTTGGTATTAGGTTTTTTAGGGGTTTTTTAGTATATTTGGGGTTTTAGGGATTATATGAGGTATTTACGGTCTTTACATTTTTTTTGAGTTTTTTTCCATTTTTTGGATGTAAAGGATTTTTTGAGTTTAGTGGGTTTTAAAGGTTTTTTGGGTTTCTAATGTCTTTAGTATTTTTTTTATGGGTTTTAAGGGTTTTTATGGGGTTTTAGGGTATTTAGTATTTTTTATGCTTTTAGGTATTTTTTGTTTTTTAGGTTTTTAAAGTATTAATATGATTTTCAATGTTTGTAGGTTGTTTTACATTTTTAGGTATATTTAAGTATGTTTTATTATTTTTGTGGATTTTAGGGTTTTGGGTTTTTTTTTGTTTTTTTGGGTATTATAGTTTTATGGTTTTTTGAGTTTCTATGGTTATTTTAGTTTTTATTGGTTTTAATGGTTTTTTAGATTTTTTAAAATTTTAAATCCATTTAAAGGGTTTTTATATGTTTTTGTTTTTCAGGATTTTAGGTTTTTTTAACATTATGGGGATTTTTAGGATATATAGTGTTTTTAGGGATTTTATCATTTCTATTGTTTTTTAAGTGTTTTAAGATTTTTTTGGTATTTTATGGTTTCTTAGGGTTTTCCAGGGCTTTCATGGTTTATTAATTTTTAGGGATTTTTTTTCCTTTTTAGTATTTTAATGTTTTTTTGTTTAATAAGGATTATGAGGGTTTTGGGGTTTTTTATGGTTTGTATGTGTTTATAGGGTTTTTGAGTTTTTTGGGGATTTTTTGATTTTTTGGATTTTATAGGGTTTTATTGTTTTATGTGGTTTAATGGGATTCTATTTTTTTTAGTTGTTTTTAGTGTTTTTAGGATTTTTTATGGTTTTTATGGTATTTATTGGTTTTTATATTATTTATGGATTTTTATGTATTTTAGGGTCGTTTAAGGGGTTTTAGGGTTAGGTTTTTTGGTTTTTAGGGGGTTTTAGTTATTTGACGTTTTTAAGGATTTATTAGGGTTTTTAGTATTTTATATGTTTTAATTATTTTATTTGGATTTTTTAGTATTTTTGAGGATTTTTGGGATTTTTGGGATTTTTATTCTTTTTAAAGTTTTTAGCCTTTTTTGGTTTTTTAATGGTTTTAGTGTTTTTAGATTTGTATGATTATCTTAGGGTTATTTAGAGCTATTTTGGGTTTTTTACATTTTTATGGATTTCTAATATTTTTTTAGATTTTCTAGTTTTTATGGATTTTAGGGATCATGAGTGGTTTTAGGGTTTTTAGGGTTTTTATGGTTTTTTGTGGTTTTAGGTTTTATTTTGAATTTTTTTATTGTTTTCTAGAATTTTATATTTTTCTAATGTTTTTATGTGTTTATAGGGGTTTTAGTGTTTTTTGTGGGTTTTTATGATTTTTATGGGTTTTCGGGTTTTTTATGGTTTTTTCGGCCTTAATGGGTCTTACAGTTTTTAGCTTGTTTAGGGTTTATTGGAATTTTTTGTTTTTAAGGGTTTTATGTTTTTGTAGGTTTTAAGGTTTTCTTGTGTTTTTTAGAGGTTTCTATATTTTTATATATTTAGTGATTTAAATATTTGTTAGGATTTTTATAGTATTTATGGGTTTTAGAGATTATGATGGGTTTTGGATTTTTATGGGTTTTTATTGGTTTTTATAGGGTTTTTTAGTTTTTGTTGTTTTAATTTTTTTGATAGTTTTTACACATTTCTAAGTGTTTAATGTGTTTTAGAGTTTCTTGGTGGGTTTTTTTTGGGTTTTGAGGGTTATTTGGAATTTTAAGGTGTTTAGGGATCTTATAGTTTTTTGGGTTTTTTGGGTTTTAGGTACATTTATGGTTTTTAACATTTTTAGGTTTTTTGAGGGTTTGAAGTGTTTTTAGTTTTTTAATAGGGTTCTTCTGAGTTATAAGGTTTTTTATATTTTTAGGGATTTTCATCAATTTTTTGGGATTTTATTGTTTTTAGGGATTTAGGGATTTTGAGGATTTTTAGGGGTTTTAGGTTTTTTTAGATTTTTTGATCATTTTTTAGGTTTTTATGGGAAAGGAAGATGCGAGGGTTGGGATATTCCCAGCCCCCCAAATTTATTAGAAAGAAAAAAAAGAGAGACTCAGCAGACAAGGGAGGGGTGGGGTCAAACGAACCATAACAAAAAACCCTTTACAAACACACGCTCAAGAACCACAAAAAAAGAAAGATAAAAAACACACAAGAAAAAGAAAGAAAGAAACATCTCCGACAGCAACCCCCAGCCAACAACACACAAGCGCAGCACCACCAACAGCTCCCATTCCAGCAGCATCGAGCATCCAGAACCACCAACATCCAACATCACAGAACCACTAGCTTCCAACACCACAGAACCATCAGCATCAGAATCACAAGCCTCACCTTCACCAGCATTCAGTGGCTCACCAGCAAACAACAACCAGCATCCAATCTTACAGAAACCAGAAACCAGTACCCTCACTCCAAAACAAGCTACCACCAACAGCACATAGCCATCAACACCAAAAGCACACAACCACCAGCAACCAGAGTTCGCATCCAGAAAACAACCATCCTCCTTCTTCCCAAAAACCAGTAGCCGGAACCTCCCTTCATCACTTCGGGGAAAAGAAAAACCCCTTTCCAAGCACCAGCAGCAACAATCACCTTCAAACCAGTCATCATACAACATCTCACACCATCCAGCAACCACTAGTCCAGCCACAAACATCATCCAGATCCAGAGTTTCAGGCAGTGATGATTCCCTTTATCACCTCGTGAGCAAGCATCTGCAAAACGCCTACTTCCCTCATCAGCACACACCAAAAGACGTAGCAGAAGAAATAAAAATGAAAAAACCAAAACCACCTCAGCCATAACTTCAAATAGAGTATCTCCAATCAGATGAAGATCCCCACTCGAGAACCAATCCACCAGCCAAGCAAACCATATCAGCAGATCAATCATGCACCCACAAAGCAGTGGTGCACTGAAACCATGAGCCAGCGGGAAACCAGGAGAAAAACAAAAACGCAGGAACAAACCCGCTCCAAAGACGACATACCAGATTGTCCGAAGAAGCCGAAGAGCACCTGCTGCCGTGAGTCTGAGAGGCACCACTGAATCCCATCACCACGATCCGGAACACCAAGATCTGACCTGCTCATTCCTAGATCTGTAGCGGCGTGCTCTAGATCTAGGAGATTCCACCATGGATATGCAAACGCCATGACCAGATCTAGCGCCAAGAAAAGAATATCTTTTCCACTTAGCCATGGATCTACAACATCGAAATAAGGAGAGACCAACTCCCATCTAATCCTCTATAGAAATGCATCTTCGCACGTCGTAGGGTCCAGAGTTTCCCCAAAAGACCAGTCGCACATCGGAAAGACCGAATCCAACCACCTCCTCCATGGATCACCCAGTGGAAAGGTCGTTCAATACCATGAATGCTACGCAACGCCGAAATCCAGAAAGGCCAGAACTGACATACTTTAAAATAGATGAATCCTTCATCCAAATAATCTTCCATAGGAGACCTACGGGGGAATCAACGATCCAGAGAGACCTCACCTCGAGAGCAAAGCAAGCCAACACCTGAAGATCCATAGCCGCGCTGAAGAAGCATTGACGCCGATAGAATACCCGATCGCGGGAGGATCTAGGAGAAGCAGGATCCATCTAAGTTTTTCCTTAGGTTTTTATGGGATTTATCTGTTCTTAAATTTTTATGTTTTTCTTAGGGGTTTTTAGTGTTTTTAGAAAATTTTACATTTTTATGTATTTTTAGGGTTTTTTTATGATTATTATGGTTTTTAGGGGTTTCAGGGATTTTGAGGGTTTTAGGGTTTTATTATATTTTTTTGGTTTTAAGGATTATTTTTGTTTTTTAGGGAGTTTATTTATTTATTTATTTAGTGTTTAAAGGTTTTTTCGATTTTTTGGTGGGGTTTATGAGGTTTGGGGTGTTTATGGGGTTTTAACATTTTTATGGGTTTTATGGTATTTTGGTTTCTTAGGCTTTTTTAGTCCATTATCATTTTCGTGGTTTTGGGGGTTTTATGAGATTTTAGTTTTTATGGTTTTCTAAGTGGGTTTTCAAGTATCTTAGGGATTTTAGATTTTTAAGGATTTTTAGGGATCTTTTAGGTTTTTATTGGGTTTATGGTTTTCAACGATTTTGAGGTTTTTATGGAGTTTGGGTTTTTATGGTGTATTAGGGTACTTATCATATTTAGGTCTTTCAAGGGTTTTAAATGTTTTTAGTTGTTTATGGTTTTCTAAGGGGTTTTCAGGTTTTGAGGGTTTTTTATATTGTTAGGTATTTTAAGGATTTTTTAAGTATTTTATAGTTTTTAGGGGTTTTTGGTTTTTTGAATGTTTTATTGTTTTTAGGGGATTTGGTGGTTTTTTAGCGTTTTTTTTGTTTTTATGTTTTTTATGTTTTTTAGAGTTTTTAGGTATTTTAATTTTTTTATCATTTTTAGTGATTTTAGGGTGTTTGTGGTTTTTAGGATTTTATTGTTGTAAGGGGTTTATGGTTGAATAGTTTACTGAGTTTTATAATTTTTAGTAGTTTTTTTATTTTTAGGGGTTTTAACTAATTTATTGTCTTTAATGTTTTCTTATTTTTTTAGTGCTATAGGTTTTTTAGTTTTTTATTAATTTTTTGTGAATTTTTTGGGTTTTATGGTTTTTTAACATGTTTAGGGATTTTTAGGGTTTTTTTGGGTCTTTTAAGGTTATGACAGGCTTTATGGTTTTTCATGGGGGGGGGGGGGTAGGTTTTTTTTAGTTTTTTTGGGTTTTAAAGGTGTTTTAGAGATTTTTTTAAATTAGGGGGTTTAAGGTTTTTTAGAGTTTTTAGCAGGTTTTAGGGTTTCATCAGTTTTTGGGGTTTTTATGGGTTTTATGGGGTTTTTGTAGTTTTATGGGGTTTTAGGGGTTTTAGGGTCTTTTAGAGTATTTATATTTTTTTTGTTTTTTATGGGTTTTATGTGTTTTTAGGTTTTTAGAATTTTCTTAGTGATTTTCCAGGCTTTAGTGTTTTTGGGGTTTTATGTGTTTTCTGTTTTTTTTGGTTTTCATAGGTTTTATCATGGTTTTAGAGTTTTTTGCATTTCTAGGATATTTAGTGATTTTTTATTATTTTCTGATTTTTAGTATCTTAACAGTTTTTGATGGTTTAGAGGGTTTTATACGGATTTTCGGGGTTTTTATGTGGTTTTTAGTGTTTTTTGAGATGATAGGGTTTTTAAAAATTGTATATTTTTTAATGTTTTGGGGGGTTTAAAAGGGATTTTGGATTTTTAGTTATTTTTAGTGTTTTTATGAGCTTGTAGGGTTTTTAATGTTTTATGGGTTTTTATGGGTTTTAGGGTATTTAGGGTTTTTATAGTTTTATGGGTTTTAGTGGATTTAAGTGTTTTTAGGTTTTTACAGTATTCTTATGGGCTTTTTGTGTATTTTATGTTTTTATGGATTTTTATGGATTTTTTTATTTTTTTTATTGTTTATTAGGGGTTTTTTGGGATTTTGAGGTGTTTTAGGGGTTATTTTTTGTTTCTATGGGTTTTTTTTATTTTTTAGGGTTTCAATGGTTTTTTATAGTTTTAAATTTTTAATAATTTTAATTGGATTTAAGGTTTTTTTGGGCTTTTATATGTTTTTATGGGTTTATAATGTTCTGTGGTGTTTTATGGAATTTACGGGTTTTGGGGTTTTCGGGTCTCTTAGGGTTTTTTTCCATTTTTTATGTTTTTAGGGTGTTTATGTGTTTTTAGGTTATTCAAGTTTTTGAAAGGTTTTTAGGGATATTTTAGTTTTTTAATATTTAGAGATCTTTTGGGATTTTTTTATGTTTTTAGATGTTTTAGTGATTTTGAGGGGTTTTAGAGGTATTTCAGTTTTAGGGGTTTTTTAGGGTTTTTATTGTTTTCAGGTTTTTGTTGTTGTATAAATTTTTTCGAGGGTTTTAAGAGTTTTATGGTTTATATATTTTTCGTGTTTGTTTATTATTTTTTATGGATTTTATGTTTTTTGGGGTTTTCAGTGTTTTTAAGGATTTTAATGTTTTTAAAGTTTTTAGGGGTTTAAAGGGTTTTTAGAATTTTTGGATCGTTTTTTGGATTTTTATGTGTTCATAGGGGTCAGAAAGGATTTTAGAGGTTTTAATATTTTTAGGATTTAGGATTTGTATGGTTTTTAGCATTTTTTAGGTTTTTGGGTTATAACTAGTTTTTAGGGATTTGGTGTTCATTAACATTTTGGGGTTTAAAAGGGATGTTATATTTTTTATTGTTTTTAGGGGTATTAGCTTTTATAAGGTTTTATGTGTTTTATGATTTTTTGGTTTTATGGTTTTTAGGGTTATTTGGATTTTCAGCATTTTTAGGGGTTGGAATCGTTTTTTAGTTTTTTAGGGTTTGAAAGGGGTTTACAGGGTTTCTAGGGTTTTATTCATTTTTTGGTATTTTTACGATTATTATGTTTTTAGGGGTTTTGGGTATCTTAAGGGGTTTTAGGGGTTTTAGGATTTTTATGGGTTTTATGATATTTTGGGGGTTCAAATATTTTTTTTGAATTTTTTATTGTTTTTAGGGGTTTAAAGTGGTTTTATAGTTTTTTGTGGTTTTAGGGTTTTTATGGGGCTTTAGAGGTCTTTATGGTTTTAAGGGGTTTTATGGTTTAAGGTTTTTTTAGTATTTTTAGTGTATTTTAATGTTTTAACATTTTTTAGGGTTGGGGATTTTAGATGTTTTAAGGTTTTAAATGTTTTATTAGGGGTTCTCAATATTTTTAAGGTTTATTACATTTTTTGGTATTTTTAGGGATTTTATGATTTTTATGGTTTTTAGGGCAAAGAAGGCGTGTGCCAAGAAGAAAGCTTGGCGCCTCAATTAATAAAAAGAAAAGGTACAAAACATTACAGGGGGGACTTGTACATTCCTGTGCGGGTAGCACCCATCATGTCAGAGGCTACATGAGACGTGCAAAAGGAAGGAGCAATGAATGACCACCGTGAGCAGCATTCTTCAATAGCCACATTGGGGAGAGCATCGGCCACCATATTGAATTCCCTATATGCATGATAGATCCTGAGAGTCAGGTTCTTGGATAGGCTAAGGCATTCAATCCACTGATGAAGAAGACGCCATGGAACCTTCCTTGAGTTTTGGCGAAGCGCCTCCACTGCAAGCATTGAGTCCGATTCGATCCATAGATGCAACCACCCAAATTCAATTGCAAAACGAACAGACTTGATAATATCCCAAAGCTCTGCCTCATAAGCACATCTATTCCCAATGTAGTGATAGAAAATACCCTTGACAAATCCTCGACAAGTACGGAAGACCCCACCACAACCTGAAGGGCCTGGTGAGCCTGCCGCCGCACCATCAACATTAACATTGATCCATGATGGGTTTGGTGGAATCCATCTAATGTACTTCATCAACATTGGTTTTTTGCACCTGCGGGGGACACCAAGGGTGCGGAGTGTAACAAGATCATTGAAGCAGTTGTTCATCGTACCTGATTGGAGACTCCCAGCCATCCGAACAGCACTATGCATGGAAATAATACCCTCATGCGTGGAGCATGATTTGTTCCGAAACATAGCAGAATTTCTTGCAGCCCATAGGAAAGAGACAATGGTTGCCGATGCTGCAAGAAGGAGGTTATGAAGCTGCTCACTGCAGCTAAAATCATTGATAAAAAGCATCCGTTGAGAAAAGGTTCCAGGAGGTAAGCGGAGACCAAAAACATCCTGCATGTAGCTCCATAATCTGTGTGTAAGATTGCAATCAATAAAGAGGTGATGTATGCTTTCAGCACCTCGCAAATAGATGCTGCAGACCGAGGCAATCTGCAACCCAGTTTTTTGAGGGTTTTTAGGGTTTTTAGCGTTTTTTGGGGTATTAGGGTTTTAAAGTGTTATGTGGTTTTTAATTTTTTTTCATATGGGTTTTCAAGGTTTTTTTAGGTTTTTTAGGGTTTTAGAGATATTTTGGGGGTTTTTAGGGTTTTTATGTTTTTAGGGTTTTTGGGATTTTTATAGATTTATGGTTTTTAAGGAATTTTAATGTTTTTGGGGATTAATTTTTTTTTCATTTTATTAAGTTTCAATGTATTTTTATAGTTTATTAATATTTTTTTGGTTTTTTTGGTTTTCTGGGATATTTTCAGTGTTTTAGGGTTTTAGTATTTTTAGGGGTTTTAATAGATTTTCTTGTTTTTTAGTTTTTAATTTCTTAATATATTTCATTATGATTTTTTAGTGGTTTTGATGTTTTTAAGGATTTTTGGAGATTTTATTATTTTTAACAGTTTTAGGGTTTTAAAGGATTTTAAGGGTTTTTAATGTTTTTAGGTTTTTTATGGTTGTTATGAATTTTTAAAATTTTAGGGTTTTTTTGTTTTTTTATTTTATGGTTTTATTAGGGTTTATCAGGATTTCATGGATTTTTTATATTTTGGGGGAATTTTGTGGATTTTTTGGATTTTTTTCAGGTTTTTAGGTCTTTTAGGCAAAGTAGGTTCTGGGGCAGGCATATCCTGGCCCCACAAAATGTATTAAAAAAAAGTAGGTACAAGGATTTACAGGGAGGGTCTACATAGCCGAGTGCGCAGGTTCTGGGGTTTTTATGGTTTTAGGGGGTTTTATTAATTTTAGGGTTTTTGTGGTTTTTAGGGATTTTAGTTCCTCTTTAAGAGTTTCTAAGGCTATTATAAATTTTATTGTTTTTAGGGGTTTTATGTTTTTTTTTTGATTTTAAGGATTTAATAGGGTTTTTGTGGGTTTTTATGGTTTTTGGAAGATGTTTTAATGCTCTTTTGGGATTTTTTTGTTTTTAGGGTTTTCTGGATTTTGAGGGAATTTTAGGTATTTAAGGGTGTTTAGATTTTTTAGTGTTTATAGGTGATTGGGGTTTTATGTGTTTTTAGGTTTTTAATATTTTATTAGGGGTTATTCAAGGTTTTTTGGGGTTGTTTTTACATTTTTAGGGATTTTTTTGGGGCTTTTAGGATTCTTATGGGTTTTTAGGTTATTAAATATATTTTGGGTTTTTAATGTTTTGACTGTTTTTAGTGGTTTTATGGTTTTTTTTAGGGTGGGGGTTTGGATTTTTTTTTGAGTTTTAAGGTTTTAGCGTTTATTATAGTTTCTTTAACATTTTTCGGGGTTTAAAGGGTTTTAAAAAAATTTAGTGGTCTTTAGGGTTTTATAGGGTTTTATGTTTTACGATTTTTAGGGGTTTTAGGATTTTTACGATTTTTAGTGTATTTGGGGGGTTTTTTAGAGTTTCTGGCATATTTTAGTTTTTAGGGGTTTTAAGTATTTTAGGATTTTGAGGATTTCCTAGGGATTTTCCTTGTTATTAGGGTTTTTTACATTTTTATGGAGTTTTAGGGAATTTTTAGTGGTTTTATGGGTTTCTAGGTTATTAGGTATTTTTGGGGGTTTTTAGAAGGTTTTAGGCTTTTATGGTTTTTTAGATTTTTTATATTTTTTAGGGTTTTGGGGTTTTATATCTTTTTAGGTTTTTGTGGGGGGTTTTCTTAGGGGTTCTAGGGTTTTATCCATTTCTAGGTATTTTAGGTATTTTTTGGATTTTTATATTTTTTTGGGTTAATATGGATTTTTTGGGTTATAGGGGTTTTAAGGAGGTTTGTGGTTTTTTTGAGGTTTTATGCATTTTTATGGTTTTTAGGTTTTTATGGGATTTAGGGGTTTTAAGGTATTTATAGGCGTTTTAAGGGCTTTTATTGTTTTCAGGTATTTAGGGGTTTTATGTTTTTTAGGTTTTTAAGATTTTGTTAGGTTTTTTCTATGTTTTAAGGTTTTTTTATATTTTTAGTGATTTTTTGGGCTTTTTTAGGATAATTATGTTTTTTAGTGTTTTTAGGGGTTCTCGGGGTTATCGTGTTTTTTATGGGTTTTATAAATTTTTTGGGATTTTAATAATTTTTTGTTTCTAGGGGTTTTAATTTTTTTAGGTTTTGGAGGATTTCTTAGAGTTTTTATGTGTTTTTAGGGTTTTTATCATTTTTAAGGTTTTTTTTGGGATTTTTATAATTTTATGGAATTTAGGGATATATAGGGTTCTCAGGGTTTTAGGGTATCAGGGTTTCATGGCATTTTTGGGTTTTAGGGTTGTTATGGTTTTTTGGGTTTTAGGATTTTTGGAGTTTCTTGGGGATTTTGAGGTATTTTAGATTTTTTAACCTTTTTTGGGGTTTAAAGGTTTTTTTAGTTTTTAGTGGTTTTCAGGGTTTTATCCATTTTTATTTGTTTTAAGGTATTATGGGGTTTCTTATGGTTTTATGTGTTTTTGGATTGTTTTATGATTTTTAGCATTTTTAGGGGTTTTAGGGGTTTTAATTATTTTATTTTTTTAAGGATTTATTAGGTGTTTTCATAGTTATTGGGGGTTTTTTACGTTTTTAAGTATATTTAGGGATATTTTGGTTTGTATGTTTTTAGTTTTTAAGGTATTTTTTGGGCATTTAGGGTTTTTATGATTTTATATGTTTTTTAGAATTATTTATGTTTTTTTTTTGGAATTTTACGATTTTTTATATTTTTATTGTTTTCTTTGGTAATTTAGGGGTTCTTGAGTTTTTTAAATTTTTAGGGATTTTTATGGATTATTTTTTTATCTTTTTATTTGTTTTATGGTGTTTAGATATTTTTAGGGTTTTGGTGGTATTTTTGGGTATTTTATGGTATTATTGGAGGTTTTAGGTTTTTTTTTTGTTTTTAGGGGGTTCAAGGTTTTGTATTGGTTTTTAATGTTTTAGGTGTTTAAAGGGTGTTATGTTTTTTTTTGGTTTAGGGTTTTTATTGGTTTTTAGGGGTTTCTATGGTATTTAGGCATTTTGTTAGTTTTGGGGGGTTTATAATTTTTAGCGTGTTTAGCTTTTTTAGGGGTTTTAAGTGTTTTTAGGATTTTAGGTTTTTTAGGGGTTTTTAGTGTTCTTAGGTTTTTTACATTTGAAGAGATTTTTTAATGTTTTAATGGTTTTTTATGTTTTTAGGGACTTTTAGGGGTTTTACGATTTTTAGGGTTTTTTGGGGGTTTTTGGGGTTTTTTCATTTTTTAGGGGTTTTATGGGGGGTTTAATGTGGTTTAAGTTTTTAATGTTTTCTTTGAGTATTTTGGGCGTTTAGGGTTTTTAACATTTTGAAAAATGTTTTCATATTCTTTAGTATTTTTAGAGTTTTTAGGGTTTTCAGGGATTTTGAGGAGCTTTTGGTTTTTTAGAGTTTCAAGGTTTTATGGTTCTTTTGGTTTCTTAGAATATTTTGAGTTTTTTAAGGGTTTTAATGTTTTTATAGTTTTTTTATTTTGTGTAGTCATTTAACTTGTTTTTATAATTTTAAGTTATTTTATTGGGGTTTTATGAGATTTTGGGGGTTTAAGTCCTTTAGGGGATGTATTGTATTTGGGGTTTTTAGGTTCTTCTTTTGGATGTTATAGGGTTTTTATAATATATAAGGTTTTTATTGGGTTTTGATTATTTTTAGGTTTTTATGGTTATCATATGTTTTTCAGGGATTTTAGATTTTTTTACATTGTTAGGTATCTTTAGGGGGTTTTTAATTATTTTTATGGTTTTCTAGTCTTTTTTAAACTTTGAGGGTTTTTAGGATTTTTTGGGTTTTAGTTTTTTTTTGGTAATTTTATGGATTTTAGCATTTTATGTTTTTAGAGGATTTAACTGTTTTTAGTTTTTTAAGGTTTTCTAATGGATTTTCATTGTTTCTATGGTTATTTATGTTTTTAGGGATTTTTAGGGGTTTATTATGATTTTTATGGTGTTTTAGATTTTGGGAGATTTTGGAGGTTTTTTGGTTTTTTGGGTTTTTAGTGGTTTTTTAATTATTAGGCGATTTAAGGTTGTTTAGAGTTTTTATTTTTTAGGAGTTTAAAGGTGTTTTAGAATTTTTATTGGGCTTTTGTGGTTTTTTGTAATTTTTAGGGGTTTGAGGGGTTTTATGGTTTTGATGGGTTTTTTGGGTTTTCGGTTTTTAGGGTTTTTAGCATTTTTTAGGTTTTTATGAGTTTTATGTGTTTTTAGGTTTGCAATGGTTTTTCAAGGTATTGAGGGTTTTTATAATTTTAGGGATTTTATGGCCTTTTATTTTTATTGTTTTTAGGGTTTGTTTGTATTTTTATTGTTTTATGGATTTAAATGGTTTTTAGGTTTTTAGGGGTTTTAGGATTTTTTTGTTTTTAGAACATTTAAATGATTTTAGGTTTTTATGATTTTCATTTTTTAGGGTTTATTAAATTTTAAGAGATTTTAAGGGCTATTTTTTGGATTTTTATGGTTTTTAGGGTTTTTAGATATAAAGGTTTTTGTGTTTTTAGGGTTTTTATGTTTTTATGTTTTCTTTGAGGTTTTAGGGTTTTTTAGCCTTTTATTGTTTTTTGTTTTTTATTATATTCAATTATTTGTAGGGATTTAAAGGATTTTTTTTGTGTTTTTAGTTGTTTTTAGGGTTTTATAGGTTTTTAGAGGTTTTTAGGCAATTTTTGGTTTTTAGGCGTTTTTTGGGTTGTATCATTTTCTATGGGTTTTAGTGGTTTTAAGGGTTTTTAGTTTTCAAGTTTTTCTTAGGAGTTTTCAAGGTATTTAGGAATTTAATGTTTTTTGTGATTTTTAGGATTTTAATGGATTTTATTTTTTTTCTATAGTTTTTAAGGATTTTAAGGATTTTAGGGTTTTTAAGGGTTTTAGGGTTTTTATTATTTTTTTCTATTTTTTGGGTTTTTTGAGTTTTTAGGGTTTTATGGTTTTTTATAGATTTTTACCTTATTTTGGGTTTTGAGGGAGTTTTAGAGTTTATAATGGTTCTTAGAGTTTTATTGGTTTTTGGGCGTTCTACGATTTTTTGGGGTTTTATGGATTTTTAGGGGTTTAAGGGTCTTTTAGGGTTTTTAGTGCTTTTTACGTTTTTAAGGGTTTTAGGTGCTTTTATATTTTTATGGGTTTCTTAGGGGTTTTTATAATTTTAAGGGGTGTTTAGGTTTTTATGGATTTTAAGGGTATTTTTAGTATTTGGTTGTGTTTTTCGGATTTTTGAGGGGTTTTAGTGTTTTTTGGGTTTTTATAGGTCTTTTTGGGTTTTTAGGATTTTATTGTTTTTTATTTTTTTAAGGGTTTTAAGTGTTTTAGTTTTTTAAAGATTCTTTATGGGTTTTTAGGGTTTTTAAACTTTTTTATATCTTTAGGAATTTTAAGGGTTTTTTATTCTTTTATGGGGGTTTTCAGGTTTTTACGGATTCTGAGGCTTTTAGGGTTTTTTGGGTTTTATGATTTTTTGAGTTTTTAGATATTTTAAATATTTTAGTGGGTTTTAACATGTTTTTGTGTTTTAAAGTTTTTAATAGTTTTTAGTAGATTTTCAGGGTTTTTATAGGGTTTTAGATTTTTTAAATGTTTTTTGGGTTTTTATTGTTTTTAGTTTTTTCGTATTTTATGGTTTTTAGCGTATTTTAGGTTTTTAGGGCTTAAGGTGTTTTAATTAAATTATGTTTTAATTATTGATTTTTAGGGATTTTAGTTTTTTTATTTATGTAGGGATTTTTATTTCTTATTTCAGAATTTTATGGTTTTTAGGGTTTTGGGGGGTTTTTAGGGTTTTAGGGTTTTTTAGTTTTTTAGGTCTTTTATGATTTTTATCTTTTTTAATGTTTTTAGGCATTTATGGTTTTTTTTAGTATTTTTATTGTATTTGTGTATTTTTATGAGTTTTTAGGGTTTTTATCGTTTTTAAGGGTTTTATCGTTTTTAGGATTTTTAGGGGGTTTAGGTTTTTAGGTTTTTTTTTGTGTTTTTAGGGTTTTTATGGATTTTATTTATTTTTACGATTTTAAAGTTTTCTTAGGGGTTTTCAGTTTTTTTCAGGTTTTTTTACATTTTATGGATTTTTTGTGGTTTTTAAATATTTTTATTGGGTTTTTGGTTTTTTTCATTTTTTATGGTTTTTTTTTGGGTTTTTAGGTTTTTTTAGGGTTTTTAGTGTTTGTAGTTTTTTAGGGGTTTTATTTTTTTAGGTTTTCCTAGTGTTTAATGAGGATCATGGAACACATTAGAATCTTGGGGTTTATGTAAGACTTGATGATGAGTGTGGAATGTGCATTATTACACATGGCCCATTGTGAGGAGTTGGTGGCCCGATGATAAGGGAGTAGAGCAAGAGAATAAATGAGTCATTAAATGGGTTACACATATAATTTCAAGGGGAGGCCCAATACCCTTTATTCAGGGTAGAATTTTTGCCTATATTTATAATTATTAAGGCCCAACCATGAATTTAAAGATCCATACCATGGTGTGTTACGAATTTCAATCCTATCTACCATGGAGTATTCAAAGTCAAAAGTGGTGGGAATGTTGTCTTTACTTTTGAAAAGGGTTTCCTCTTTGTCCCTTAGCTCCATGGTCATTTTCCAATATTATTATAAGCATAATTTAGGCATTTTGGATTCTAGAAACTTGATTTTAGACTTATTTATAACTCTTTTTCTATAAATAGCCACCCATTGTACTCCAGACATCATGAATGGAGGTGATGTTATTATGCTATGTTATTCTTGAAATATATGTTTTGTTTATTAATTCCTAACATATCAAATTATTGATCATAATTTGAGGCCTCTTTTTCAAGAAAACTCAGTAAAATATTCTCTTTGGGTTCTACCTTGACCAATTCTCTCCTTTCTTTCTTATTTACACCATTTATATCCCTCTCACTTTTTTCTTGTGAAGATCTGAGTGTTCAACATGCAAATTTTGATCACGGTTTCTAGGAAACATCCTAGTGGGTATGGGATCACATATCATTTTTTATCATATCCCAATTAAAAGAAATCATTTTCATCCATTTTTATCCCTTATTCCATTTTCCATACTCTTTATATCATGTCGACATCAATTCTGGTTCATTTTCATCTTCACATACAGACATTATTTCTTCATCATTTTTAATGTACAATATATCAATCATATAGTTGAGAATGTTATCATTATTCTCTATCTAGTATCATTGAAATCAATTCTATAAATTTTTAGATACCATAGGTTTAAATTTTGTGATGAGTTGTGAAATTTTAAAACTATGCATGTGACCCCCCCGGTTTTAGGTATTTCACCTTTTATTTATAACTTTTAGGTATATAAAATTATTGGGTTATATTTGGGGAGGTTTAAAGGAGGTTTTTCATGTTTTGGGGCTTATATGGAGGTGTATGGTTTTAACAAGTTAGTAAAAACTATATAGAAACTCTAAGAAACTGTGATACTAAAATAGTGTACATTGGGAAGGAATAAGTTTAGGACCATGGTCTGGCTAAATAGTGTGGATTCCAAGTAGAAAATATGAAATAATAGATATTTTAAAATATCATTTTCGAATCATGGTTTTTCTAAATAGGAGATCCAACTATGCAAGGTGCATTTATTGGTAGTGGCTCATGCATGGTTAGCGCACAATTTTCCAAATTGTACGCCTAACTGTGAACCATGGATAATTAGATCTGAAAATTGTGGATCTAATCAGGTTTTCTTCCAAAGCCACTCATTTATTACTAAATAATCCATAACATGAATTCCACATCATCCCAAGGTGGTGGAGACAATTCCTTTTGATCTCGTAGAAATTCCTCGACAAATCCAAGTGCATTAGAGACTCGAATTCATAGATAAGTACTCGTTCATCATCTATTTCCATATATATCTTCTAATTCACTCTTTTTGAATCCTTTATGTACTTTTTTGTTGATATATTCATCTAGTTTGATGTCAAATTGATGATATATTATTTTTTAGGGGAATGAGATCTATGTTGGAATCTTGAAGATTTAAGATGGTTTTTCAAAGTGGTTGTGTTATTCTTCGTTTTCGATTAAGTTTGATAGGTAGGTTGATTCTCTCTCAACTAATATTAACTATAACATTAATTTGTGATTTCTAATTTATTTAATTTCTTGAATGTTTCTTGAAAATCATGGTGTAATTTTAGGGAATTCTTGTTTGAGATATGGTTTTGGAAATCATGGGAATTAGATAGATTTTTGGAAAACAATTGTTTATAATTTTAAAATAGTGATATTAAATTATGGTAGGTTGATTAAATAAAATTGTTTTTTTAAATTATTTTATTGAAATTGGTTGATATTATTTGGTCATAATGGATTGGAATGAGTTTAATGAGATGGATAATGGTCATGAAGTACCACCATCAAAGGGACAGAGTATGGACATGAAGTTACCCCATAAATGGTAACACCAAGCTAATGTGTGTGTGTGTTGAGGTTGTCTATGGACATTGAAATGTTTATACCAAATCATATTTTTATATATTTATAAAATCATTATTGATGTTACTTAGAAAATTATTATGTTATTTTTTTATGAATTCCATGAAAAAAAATAATTTTGAAGGATTGTTTGATTGTTTTCCATGGAAAACCATTTTTTTATATAAAAAATTTAACTTGTATATAAAATATTTTATATACATGTGATAAAATTTTCAATCCTAGTGGTGTGAGTTGGGTATTCATTGTGTAAATCCTGTTGAGTTTGATACTCACCCACTACATAGGCACTATTTTGTGTTTTCAGATGATATATATCAACATATAAGTAAAGGAAATGTATCCCTGTTATTTAGTGACCCTTATTTAATGCTTATGTTGGACATTTAAATTTGGATCTTGGACTATATTGGGGGTTTTTTTGGTGTCTTTGGTGAATTTTTTTTATCATTTGGTTCTATTGGTTATGTCATATTTATTCCTCTTGTACTCTGATATTCTATTTTTGTTTACTCTTGTATTGGGTTTTATTTTGGTTCTAATACAACATTAAGAAGATTTTTTATTTTAATTATAATTGGGTTGGTCATTTTATATTAAAATTGAAAATTTCACCAACTATTCATGAGTACCTTGGAATTTATTTCCAGCCTTTAGTGTCTTGGAGATGTAACCTAAGGCCTAGTATATCCCTTGTCACTTCTCAAGCCAATGAGGTGGGGTAGGATGGTACAAATGGTATCTAATTGTTTAGATTTTGGATTTTAAATTATATTGGTCTATCTATTGGGAAGGTATCAAGGAGAAAACATTTTTAGAATCTGAATTGTAAATCACAAAAAGGTATAGTTACCTCCTTTTTACCAAAACATATGTTACTAGGGATTTGTGTATATGAGTTTTTCGAGAAATATCTAGGAGTTTTCACCTCATCATCATGAGTTTATCTGATGAAAATAGAATGACATTCATTGATAGAAATGATATCCCACTAAGAGTACATAATTCATTTTGAGTAATGATCTATCATTTGCTGAAAAGTGTTAATTTTTTTAAATAGTTAAGAATGCTTTTATTTTCAAGATCATGGTGTAGTTTTCAAAAAAAAGTCTGAAAGGGGGTCTTTTTGAATTTTGGAATGCCTTATTGTGATATGTTTGGTGTGGTAAATCTGAATTTTCTATGCCTTCAGTTAATAGATAGTGAGACTAAATGGATTTTTCTTTTTTTGTTACAGTGAATGGCACTAGGTAGGCATCATAGAAACCGAAGAGGCTGTTAAGAACGTGGTTCCTCCTGAGCCATAGGTGAACCAATAGTTATTTTAGAGTATTTATTAGGAATTTTAGTTTTTGGATAGTGGAAAAATAAACAATGAACCTAGGAGAGTAGATCATTAAGTTTAGTTTCAAAATAATAATCCCCCTATATTTTGTGGTGATTCATAACCAGAAAAATAAAAAGAGTTACAAAATCAGATGAATCAGATCTTCTATTTCCATGGAAAACCATCTGAGCTGAAGATGATGTTGGAAAAATACATTCTAGAAGATCTTCCATGCTAGTGGTGTGATTTAGAATTTTTGGCTAAACTAGACCAAGTAATGCATGGAAATATTTTAAAGAATTTTAAACAAACAATTCTATCCTCATGATTTTTGAATTGAAATAACAATAAAAAAATTATTTTGATGCAAGAGAACTTCATAGTGACAATGTATGTGGATAAATTTATGAATTTTCCCTCTTTCACCAGAAGATAATGAATGTTCATCCTTGAAGGAACACATTTTTGAATTGCATTTGTGACCAGATATTCACTCAAATGTTTTCATTCATTGTATATCATATTATACAGAAATGGTAAATAGAGAAACAATGGTAGAAAGAGATATCTAAATAAATACTTTTGGAGGAATTATGTTAATTCCTATGGGACCTAGTTGGAACTCTAAGGTTTATACTACAAGGAAGAGGGAATCATATTCCCTATGTGGATGTATGACTCAAAATCAGATGGAAATATCAGTGAATATTCCTCCTAAAGAAAAGGGTACTCCCAATGGATTTTAATGTGGTTATCTCGATCACATAAAGTGAGATTGTACAGATCCACGTAGAGCCTGCCACAATTGAAAAAAATATTAAACCTCTACAATGTTACTGTCACAGTGTGGTGAGTTCAAGTTCTAGGGACACATATCATGATTCTCATGCATTTTATGCTTTTATTGGATGAGTATATTAGAATATATCCCATCAAAAAACCCAACAAACCCATGGATATTCTCGGAATACCAGGAATCCTCAACCAGGTCAATCTCAATAGGGCAATAGAGATTAAAATTTATGGAATTAAGAAATTTTATGGATATAATAAAGTGATAATGGATGATAAATCAGGACATTCCTTAGTGAGAGGTATGATTATTTTTAATGATACCCTTATGAAAGATTTATTTTATATGGTTTTTTAACATTCATTTATTTCTTACCATGTTGTTGATCTTATGGCATTCAATGTTGAGATGATTCCCTCTATTTTTAGGCTTCAACTCCTCTTGGAAAAAAAATATTCTCAATCCTCTGTTTCCAAAAAAAAATTTATAAACATTGATGGGGGTGAAGTTTTTTTGGACTTATCTATTCTTGAGATGGATTTATATGACTTAATCGTAGGTATATGTTGGTTGAAAATGTTTAATACTCACATCAAATTTTATACCTGAAGGGTTAGTTTTAAAGCTGATGATAGTGGTGATCATCTCTTTTGAGAAAAGTAAAATGTAAAGGAAATTGGAGAAGGATTTTTGGCACCAATATTTGGAACTATATCATACCAGTTGATACCTTGGTATTGAAATCCATGTATGAGATCAAGAATAGTGGTTTTATAACAATTTTTATCAGTTTCATGATGATTTTGAATATAATTTCTTAGGGTTTCCACCTATAAGAGAATTGGATTTTATGATTGATTTCTTGCTACAGACTAATCCTATACGACTTCCATATTATGTGGTGGAAGTAATAGAAATAATGGATTTTAATGTCTAGTTAGAATAGATGGATATCTAAGGTTTCATTCTACTTATTACATCTTCATGGGTATCACCGGTTCTTTTTGTCAAAAAGGATGATGAAAATCTTAAAATTTGTGTGGATCATTGTAATATTAATCATGTTATGTAAAATAACCAATATCCTCTTCCATGAATTGAGCACCTATTTGATCAATTGAGGGGATCCAAGTGGTTCTATTAAATTGACTTTATTTTGGGATATCAACTATTATGGGTTAGAATTTGATATAGCCATTATGATTATGTAGTTATGACTCTAAGTCTTATGAATGCACCAGTTTTATTTATGGAATTGATAGATCAAATATTTCAAAGGTATCTAGATTATTTTTTGGTGGTATTTTTAGATTAAATACTGGTGTATTCTTGGAAAAAGGTTGATCATGAGAAACAATTCGCAACAAATGTTGGGAATCTTGTGGGATCATCATCCATATGCCAAACTTTAAATGTGTGATATTTTGATATAAGAGGTATATTTACTTGGACATTTTATCTCTAAAATAGTTGTTTATGAGGATATGGAAAAGATAAAGATTATGGTCAATTATAAACTAAAAATGAATGTCTTTGGTATACGTAGTGTCCTCGTATTGGCTTGTTAATATATAAATTTTATTCATAACATTTCATGACTATGCTCACTAATGAAAACTTTTTAAAGGTATATTATTCTATTCTAATGTAATGATCAATATCAAAAATCTTTTTAGGATATAAATTTCACCTTACATTATCATCGATCATCGTATTTCTAATATCTGGATAAGGAAATGTGGTGTATTGTAATGCTTCAAATCCGAGAGGGGGTGTTTTATTATGAAGAAATTTCAAGTTGTTGCTTATGGATCATGACAATTAAGATTTCATGAAAATAAATACCCAACACATGTTTTGAAATTAGATATTTTGGTTCATACTTTGAAGAACTAGAATAATTATCCTTTTGGTGAGAAATTCATTGTGTTTATAGATTATAAGATCTTAATACACAATGTCTCATAAATAGATTTGAATCTGAGATAAATAAAATTGAAAGAGTATATTAAAATGTTTGAATTTTAATTAATGTATACACCTAGAAAATGGAACTTGGTGGTAGATGCATTAAGAAAAATTTCATACAGTCCGTTGGTGAAAGATACTTTAGATCAATGTAAGCTTCTCTTGGTGATTGTTGAAATTCAATTGGATTGTGAATATGAATGTAGTGTTATTGTTTTCATTATAGTTTATCTTGTTCCTAATTTGGTATAGAAGGTTAAATAGGCACATAAATCTGATTTTGAATGTTTTTTAATGATATCAAAACTCAATAGTGCCAAAACTGTTGAGGTATAAAAGATTTACAGAAGATCAATGTTGTGGTTTTGAGAGTGGATGGATGTACCTTAGATTTTTTAGGAAAACTCCTTCATTCTTATCACCGTTTAATATGGGATGTTCATCATAGAATAAAAAATGTATAATTTAATGAAATCAATATTTTTTTTGGTTTTAATGAATAAATATGGTTGATATTGTTTTGAGATTCCTCACAATTCAACAGATTAATGTAGACCACCGATGAACAGTGGGTATGCTATTGTATATACTGATCCCCATGTGGAAATGGGAGTAGAAAGATATGGATTTTGAAATAGTTCTACCAAGTATGGTTTATAAAAATTATTTCATATCGGTGATAGTTTATTGACTCATAATGTCATTCCATTTCATCCTTATTTTGGAATCCAATATAGTGGAAGAATTTTCAAAAATCTATATACAATAAGTTATAAAGTGGAATGGTTTTATATTTTTGATTTTATATGATAGATACCCTAGGTTTTCATCTCATTTTTTAAAATATTTATTGCAATCCCTTGGGAATCAGTTAACTATGATCACATCGTATCAACCTCAAATAGAAGGATAATCCAAAAAGACGATCCAAACATTGGAGGACATGATTAAAGATTTTTTAATGGATTTTAATTGTTAATTAGAGGAGAACATATAATTATTAGAGTTCTTATACAAAAAATTTATCATGAATTGACACATATTTCTCCATTTGAATCATTTTATGGGTGTCCAGTTTGTTCTCTACTTTTTTGGGTAGAAACAGATGATACTTCACTATTTGTACAATGCCTTATGAAATAGACAATGAAGAATATTTAGTTAATTAGAAAGAGGATGGAGATAGAACAAAGTCATCAAAAAAACTTTCTGGATCATCATCAATATCCGTTTTTACTTGACATGAGTGATCATGTGTTCTTGAGTATCTCTAAATGTATTGTGAATAATATTTTTTGAAATTAGTGAAATTTATCTCCTCAATATGTAATCCATTTTCAGATACACGAATGAGTGAGTGTGGGAGAATATCTATTTTTTTCACCATGTTTAAGTTCACTACACATTTTATTCCATATATTTCAATTGAAGAAGTATCAATCTGACCCTATCAATGTGATTTAATGGGATCACATTGAGCTAGATCTAGAAGATATTGTGGTTCATGAGACGGTATGAAATCTATATAGGAAAGAGTATGTATTATGTGGGAAAAACATTATTCTAGTTCAGGTTTTATAGAAACATGGACAGATTTAGGAAGAAACATGGGAGTGTTAAATTGAAATGATAGATCAATAGACATAAATCTTTAGGGAAAACTCTGGTTCTCTACATTTCATAGATGAAAAGACCAATGGTGGGGAGAATTTAGCACCCCATTTTTTAGATATAAGATGCTTTATTTATGTATTTTATGTATATAAATTTGTTGGTTTATGTTTCTATAGGCTCATAGGATAATTTTCATTTTTTAAGGCTTTTCCAGAGGTGTACAATTTGATCACAGTTTGTAGAAACCGTAAAACACCTCCTAGAAATTGTAAAACTGAAATAGTGGACACTGGGAGGCATAGGGTTAGGCACATAGTTTTTAAAATTGTACATAATCCTAATATAAACATCATAATTTTGGATAATGGGGTATAAAATGATTGTCTCATGGGTTCTCAAACCCTATGATCTAATTGTGTGATGTGTGTTTGGAGGCAATGTCTCATGCACAGTTAGCACCAATTTTCATAACAATATTCCCTAACCATGCGTCATGGAAATTTAGATCTGAAAATTGTGTATCTAATCTGATTTACCTACCAAACAACTCATTTCCCACCAAAACCGTACATAACATGATTTCAGCTTCCTATCAAGGTATTGGAGACAACTCCTTTTGATTTGGGAGCACTTCCTAGGAGAATACAAGGGCATTAGTGACTCAGATTCATCGGTTCCTGATCATTATTCATCATTTCCAATATATCTCTTCTCACTCCCACATTTTGATTCATGGATCTAAATATTTGGGTATAGATCCATGTTTTTTTATTTCAATCTTAATTGGATATTATTGTTTTTATTAAAGGAAACAATATCTATGATGGAATCTTGGTGATTTATTCAGGTTTGTAAAATTTATTATATCATTCTTCATTTTCAACTAATTTTGAGAATTAGGTGGCCTATCTCTATAATCCTCTTGATTAGAATGTAAATAATTAATTTAAAATTTAATTAATTGCTTGAAATTTTTTGAACATCATGGTGTGATTTGATGTAATTCTCATTTGAATTATGTTTTTTGAAATCTTTGGAATTGGATATATTTTTTAGAAATTATTGTTTATAATTCTAAAATGGGGATTTAAAAATTATGGTATGTTGATTCAAGTAAAATATTTGTTGAAATTATTTTATTTAAATGTGTTGATATGATTTGGACATAACTATTGGTAATGAGATGAATGGTATGGATAATGGTCATTAAGTACCACCATCAATGGGATAGAGTATATATGTGAAGTTCCACTTTCAATGGTAACACTAAGATTGTGTGTGTGCTTATGTTGAGGATTTGTGATGACATATAATTTTTTATCCCAAATTCTCAATTAATAAATGGTTAAAATATTTTTTAGGTTACTTGAAAAATGGTTGTGTTAGTTGTTGATATATTCCTTTAAAAAATATGTGTGAATTATTGATTTAATTTATTCGTTAGAAAATAATTTGGTTGGATATAATTGATATAAATTATCATTAAAATGTTTTATATAAATTTTTTATCATGTTATGTTCTAGTGACATCATTTGGGAAGTCGTCGGGTAAATCCTACTGAGTTTTATACTCACCCTATGCTTGGGAACCACAGTGCGTTTTTAGATGTTATATACCGAGAAACAAGTAAAGGAAAGGTATCCCAATTCTTTAGTAATTATTCTTGATACCTTGGGTTGGGAATGGGGATTTAGACCTTGGAGAATATTTATAGTTTCTTTGTTTCTTTGGTTTCTTTTGGTTAAGTTATAATTTGTTTCCATTGGTTATGTCACACTGATTTCACTTATACTCTGATATTTCTTTTTGGTTTACTATTGTATCGGCATGTATTTTGGTACTCAAGCACCATTAATAAGTTTGGTTGTTATGGTTTTCATTGGTCTAGTCACTTTATTTTAAAATTAAAAATCATCCCCTGACTATTTATGAGGTTTTTGGCATTTATTTTTATCCATTAGCTTCTTGGGGATGTCACATAAGGCCTAGTAGATACCCCATTGCTTCTCAAGCCAATGAGGAGGTGTGGCATGTTACAACACAACTATCAAATTGATTCCATCTGATGTTTAAGTTTTTTTAATATCCTACATTTAAATACTTAAAATAAATCTTATTTATACCATATTTATTCAATAAAAGAGTTAAAAAACCAAAAAATAAAATTATAAAAAATTGAAAAATCATGAGTCCTATTTTCTTTTATCATTGTTCTTCATTTACTATATTAAACTTACCCTATTTTCCTCTTGAATATATTTTGAATTTTATCATTGAATTATATTTAATTATTTCCAATTCCAATGATCCTTTGGATTTGTTGGAATTGGGTATGAATTCTATAGGAAGAAAGTTATGTTTTAAATGGAATTAGAGTTTCATTTTGATAAAAAAATGAGTGAAACATGAGAGAACATAATATTCATTTAGTGTAAATATGTGAGGGAGTATGTGAGCTTCATATTCATTTCTCTTCAAATGTTCTTATAGTATTATTAAATAGAGGATGAGAGTGACTCAAATGAAATAAACATTAAGATGTTCATGAGGGTTGTATAAGAAAAATTATTATGGTTAAATGAGAGGATTAATGAATTGGAATCCCATTCCAATTATAGAGAATCACCAATGAGAAGGGTCATTAAATAATTGGATGAGTTATTCAATTTTAATGTTTCACCATTTTGGAGAACGCATCCATCATGGAGGAAAACCAACAATCTTGGAGGAGTAAAGTTGAGTATCCCATTATTCTAATGTATGAATGATCCCAAAACATACTTTTAATGGGAATGAAAGGTAAAGCATCTTTTTTGTTTTTAGAACTATTTGTAGTAAAGTATAGTGAAGTTGGTGGATATGGAATTCACTGACTATGTTATTATTTGGTGGCATCAACTACAGGTGATTTGACAATAAAGTGGAGAAAAAACCATCCACACCTAGGAGGATATGAATGTGGTAATGTGTAAGAGTTTTATTTATAGAAACTATTATCATGATTTTTTCCTATTGATGTAGGGTTTAAAGTAAATAGATATGATTATTTAATAGCATTAACAATATATGGAGATCATTATGATTCAGGCCAATATTTATGATGATATAGATGCCACCATTGAAGGTTTTTTGAACGACCTCAACGATGCCATTTTGGAAATAGTGGACATGCACCACTATTTGGGCGGGGAGGATCTTATTCACATGGATACTAAAGAAAGGAGGCATATAATGGAAAGAATTATTCAACCTACATATTTTTGTATGGATAATAAATCTTCATTAATGTTTAAGAATTTTAAACCACAAGATTACTTACAGAACAAAAAAATGGATTCAAAGGAGGTGACCAAACCAAAACCATTATTTCTTATATCAAATTGTATAATAGATGGTACATTTCTTTTTGAATCATTTTTTATGTTTTAAATGTCAAGGATTTGGACATTTTCTCTCTCATTTCCTAAATAAAAGAACCAAAATTATTTTTTATGATGGAGATATATTAATGTCAGATCAAGATAAGATGAAATGACACCACTTGAAGAGTGTTTGGGTGTGGAAATTGAAATCCCAATACATGGATTAATGGTTATGTAAAGTCATGATTTAAGTATTGAACCCAAATTAGAACATTATCAATATAAAAGGGAAAATATTTTCCATACTATATTCCTTTCCAATGATAAGTTATGTAGTATTATCAAATATGGGGGTAGTTACAATGATGTAGAAAGTGGTTTGATGGTTGATAAATTGGGGTTATCTATGAGAAATAATCCTAGGACTTATAGATTGTATTGGTTGAATAATAGTGGGGATGTTAAAGTTTCTAAGAAAGAAAAATTTACATTTTCTATTGTGAATTATGAAGACAAGGTGATATTTCATGTTGTTACAATGCATGATAGACATATCTTGTTGGTCAAGCCTTTGAAATTTGATAAGAGGTCCACACATGATGTAAATAACAATAGCTATTGTTTTGTGTACAATGGGTGAGAAATTATACTTACACCCTTTAGGCTGTTGAAAGATTATCCAGACCAAGTTAGGATTGGGAGACATTATGAAAAGAGAGAAAAAGAAATGAGGGAAAAAATAAATATAATATAAAAAATATAGAGTATAAAATGAGTGATGTGTGACATAAAAATAAATAAATTAAAGATAAGAGTTGAATACAAGAGTGAAAATAATAGTGAAAATAAAATTTTTTAGGGAAAAGTGTTTTTATTTTCAAAAAAAGGGAGATAAAGGGAGATTTATATGGGGATTTATAGGGGAGGAATCAATCATGATTCTATGAAAGGGAGAATGTTTACCAATAACTATCATAACCTATAAATTAATTTTTTTATGGTGTCTTTATTATTAGAATATGTTAATCAAGAAAGGAAGTCTTGGAAATGAGATACATTTCATCCTAATTGTTTGGTATGGAAAAATATTCTAAACAGTAGGTTCCTAAAGTAATAAAAAAATAAGAAAATCATCCATGAGTATATGTAAATTTCCAAATCATAGATAAGATAAATGAAAATTCCCATAAGATTGAGTAACCCAACAAGTATGGAAATGTTTGATTCACCTTTAATGTATTTAATATTTCTTCCTTTGAATTTTTAGATTTGAGGATGAATAATTTTGAGGGTGGAGGGGATGTTGAGGTTCATGAAACACATGGGAATCATGGGGTTTAAGGTGGAAATAAAAATGAGGGTGAATGCACATGATTTCGCAAGACCCATAATGACGATTCAGTTGCCCAATTATAAGGGAGAATATTGAGAGAATGAATGACACCTTAAATGGGTTAATCCTAGAATTCAAATAGAGGCCCAATACCATTCATTAATGAAGCATATAAGACTACATTTACATTAATTAAGCCTAAACATGATTTTAGATCCCAGTCCCATGGTGTGATAATAATTTCAAGCCCACCCCACAATGGAATCTTCAAAGTCAAAAGTAGTGGAACAAGTTTCTTTACTTTCAAAAAGCATGTGCTACTTGTCCCTTAAAGTCATGTTCATGTGAAAAAAGGGTCAAAATCATAATTTTGGATCTGTGAAATATGGAAACTAGGATTTAGACTATTGTATCACTCATTGGAAATAAATATCCACCCCATATAATCTTTTAGCATCATGAATTAAGGTAATATTATTATGGTGTGTTTTTATTAAAACCTTTCCATTCTAGTGAATTCATTACTTATCAAAGTAGTTTTCATCCTTTTTTGTGTCTTGTGGATAGAGTTATTATATACATGTTCTCATTAGGTTCTACTTTGAACAACTATCTTCTGCTTCCTTATATTCACCATTTGTAGCCCTTCTCACTTTTTTATTATAGAGATCTGGGTTCCCGACACACGAAAGATGAATAAGGTTTATATAACACTTCCTTATGGTTCATGGATCAATTATCAGGTTTTTATTATTTTAAAGGGTTTTTAAGTTTTTTAGGAATTTCTAAGGATTTTTTTGGTTTTTATAGTTTTTAGGTATTTTGAGGGGTTTTATGGTTTTTTGTGTTATAGTGGTTTTTTGAGTTTTTATGGGTTTTAAGGTTTTAGGAGTTTTTTTAAATATTTTAGGAGTTTAAGTGGTTTCTAGTTTTTTTACTAGTTTTTAGGGTTTTTATGTTTTTTATATCTTTAGGGTTTTTTTGGTTTTTTAATTTTCTGGGGTTTTTTGGTTTTTAACATTTTTTATAGGTTTTATTTGTTTATAGGTTTTTAAGGTTTTATTATGGGATTTTAGGGTCTTAGGTTTTTTTATGTTTTTTGGTATTTTAAGGGATTGTTTAGGATTTTTATGAGTTTTTTGTATTTTTATGGATTTTGAGGGTTTTTGGGTTTTTGGGGTTTTTGGTTTTCTCGGGGTTTTAGGGTAATTTTTGAGTTTTTTTAGTGTTTTAGGGTATTTTAGATATTTTTAAAGTTTTCAGGGGGTTTAAAGTGTTATAGAGTTTTAGCGAGTTTTTATGTTTTTATAGTGTTCTGGGGCTTTTAAAGGTTTTAGAGGTTTATGGTTTTAAGGGTTTTAAGTGTTTTTATGTTTTTACTTTTTTCTTAGTGGGTTTTTGGGGTTTATCATGTTTTTTATATTTTAAGAATTTTTATAATTTTAGGAATTCTATGATTTTTATGGTTTTTAGAGGTTTTATGGAATTTAAAGGTTTTTTGGGTTTTTAGGGTTTTTAGGGTTTTAATGGTTTTTTTTTGTTTTTAGGTTTTTTGTTTCATTTTTAGGGTTTTTAATATTTTTTTAGTTTTTTATTGTTTTTAGTGGATTAAAGGTTTTTTATAGATTTTAGTGATTTTTATGATTTTATATGTTTTTAGGGCGTTTTAATGTTTTAGGGGTTTTATGGTTTGAGGGGTTTTAGTATATTTTAGGGTTTTAGAATTTTTTATGTTTTTTAGGGTTATTAGTATATTTAGGGTTTAAAGGTTTTCTTTAGGTTTTTGAGGATTTCTATGGTTTTTTACATATTTATGGATATTTATGTTTTTTTAGTATTTTTATGGTTTATTAGGGGTTTTGGGGACTTTAAGGGGTTTTAGGTTTCTATAGTTTTCCTAGTGTTTTTAAGGGTTCTTAGGGGTTTTTATGCATTTATGGATTTTGGTTTTTTTTAATATTTTTATTTTTTTGAGAGTTTTTAGGAATTTTTATGGTTTTTAATGTTTTTGGGGTTTTTAGGGTATTTTTTGGTCTTTTTTCCACTTTTTTGTGTTTTTTGAGTATTTGGGGTTCTTAAGGATTTTTTAGAGTTTTTGAACTGTTTTGGGGTATAAATGGGTTTTAGGATTTTTAGTGGTGGTTATGTTTTTATGGGATTTTAGGGTTTTTATCGTATTAGGGTTCTTTTTTGTTTTTTAGAGTTTTCATCATTTTTAGGGTTTTTAGCATTTTTAGATTTTTGAAGGGTTTTAAGTATTTTTAGGTTTCTAATGTTTTATTACGTTTTTCAATGTTTTTGGGAATTTTTTTAAAAAATTATATATTTTTAGGGATTTTATATGTTTTTTTATGTTTTTTGGGTTTTTATGTATTTTATGGTTTTTTATGTTTTTTTGGGTTTTTGGGTTTTTTGGAGTTCTTTAGGGGTATTAATGTTTTTTATAGTTTTTAACATATTTAAGGGTTTAAAGGGTTTTTGATATTTTATTAGTTTGAAGGGTTTTTATGTGTTTTGGATTTTTTTAATGGTTTTTAAAGGGTTTTATGGTTTTACGGTTGTTAGTGTTGTCAGTATATTTTACATTTTGGGGATTTTAAGCATTTTTAGGGTTTTAAGGTTTTCATTGTGGTTTTTTAAATTTTTGGGGTTTTTGTGTTTTTTTGTATTAGGATTGTTAGGATTTTTATTTGTTTTCATGGTGTTTAGGGACTTCGAGGGGGTTTAGGGTTTTAGGGATTTATGGTTTTTTCGGTTCTTATGATTTTTTGAGTTTACTAGGGGTTCAGAGGTTTTTTAGGGATTTCTAACATTTTTAGGGGTTTTAATGTTTTATATTTTATAGTGTTTTAAGGGTTTTATGGTTTTTTAAGGTCTTTAAGATTTTAAATTTTTAAGGGTTTTAATATTTTTTAGGTTTTTAAGGTTTTTTTGTTTTTAGGTTCTTATGGTTTTTTCTGTTTTTCTAGGCTTTTAGAGTTTTTTGGGTTTTTAGATATTTTTTGGGATTTAAGGACTTTTAGTGTTTTTAAGAAAGAATAGTACATGACGAAGAATTATCAATCCCACAAAGATGCATTTAAATTAGTGAAAATTGTTATAAGGGAGGTTTAAAATTACGGGTGTGAAGATCAACATTTATATCCGAGTCGATAAGAGATGAGCAGAAATGTGGGGTGACAAAAGACCACATCGAGCTTTTATCCACAATTTTTTTTGGAAAGCACATCCTTCAACATTTTCACTTCTATATAGGAATGTGTTACATTGAGAATAACATCCTGAGAGAATTTTATGTATTCAATCCTCTGTGGAAGAATTCCTCATGTCACACTTCTTGAGTTGTTCATTAAGGATTCCACCACAAATGCAAAATCAGATTCAATCTAATGGAGTTTCCTCCCAAAATAATCTGTAAATGAAACAGCCTTCAACATTTTCCAAACCTCAGCCTCATATGAACATATTTTTCTGATGAAATGGTAGAATAACCCCTTCATAAATTCTCTATGTTTACAAAAGACAATGCCACACCATGAGGGGCTGGGAGCACCTGAGGCAGTACCGTCAACATTAACATTAATCCGGGATGGTATTGGGGGAATCCATCGGATAAATTTTAGAACCTTTTGATTTTTTCTCACACCAAAAACACTAATAAAATAAAGATAATTAAATTAAAAATGTCATTATACATTCAACATGTTTTGATATTTGACATTGCATGAGCCGTTTTGTGGATGTCCACAATACCAACATGATGGGAGAACCTTCTATTATTAAAAACAAAAGAATTTTGGGCTTACCATATGAAGGAACAAATAGTGGAAGCCACTATAATTAGTTAGTTTTACTCTTTATCTCTCAAATATATTGTTGTGAGGTGTTTCAGTAGATCAAAAATTAGGAGGTGATTGATGAACATAAATTTTAATAGATCCTACAGGTATCCCCATAATCCAGAAGAATACCTATGATGGAAAAATATATATATTTTTCTTTTTATTCTGCCTGCAAACAGAGGTTGAATTTTTATGGTAGTATTAGGCTAGTTTTCTTCAACGTATAATGAAGGGGCATCCTTTACTTCCATAATTTCCATAGCAATAGATGCTTTGACGGTGGTATGAATGGACTTCTGAACATAGAAATCCAAACAGGAGCATTTACATCCTCTAGGTATTTTTACTGTTAGATGTCCCTTGTCTCCAGCATCCTGACCATGTTTTTTCTTTTCAAATTAGAGTATAAATATCAACAAATTAGTATCTATTGATCTCCAAAGTATTGTGAGAAGGGGGAAATTCAATGATATCTTCAACCCTCTAGTTGAGATTAGCAATAGACATATGTTGATTGTTTTTCAGGGGTAGTTCCATCTCATTCAGTAGATTGTCAAGCCAGGTTGTGGTCTAGCAGTTCAAGCTATTTTTTTTGAGATAGTCCATTCTTAGTATGAACTAATTCCAAGGAAGTAAAATTTGATTATTGGTCATACATAAGATGGGATATATCATGAGTATCTTTTGTAGAGCTTGTGAGTCAATCTATCATTGAGAAAATCATAGAACTCGTCCTGAAATGTGATAATATTCCTGGTAATCTTTCCAAGGTGTGGATCACTAAATTTTATTAAATCCTAAATATTGAGTCCACCCATGTCAACCGGTTTAGTGCAAACCTTCCAAGAAATAGAGACAAGATTCCTTTCATTTATATAGATATTCATGGAAAAATTCTAGATCGTAGATTTAATTCCATTAATAAGAGTAAAAATCCATCTATAGATGGATAAAGGATGTACAAACATCGAAGTGATTAGAGAGTTTATTAGGATGGCCCTTTGTGCCTCAGAAATACACTTCCCTTTAAATTTTGAAAATTGATTAGTGATCTGGATTGAAATTCCCACATGGTGGCAGCTTCTGACCTTCCCCCAGAAGAGGGGAATACCAAGATAGACAGAGTAAGGATCCCCTATTAACACCATGTTCTCTGGTCATTCTGATTTTTCTAGAGACAAAGATTCCTTTTCGAAAACCATTGAAGATTTATTCTAGATAATAGATTTCCCTTCCACTTTCTCATAATGATAAAAGATCCTTTTGATTAATGATATGTTTTCTATGGTGTCTTTACTAAAGAGGAGAATATCATCTCTATATAAACAATGTAAAGGCACATGTAAATCATTCATAATCTAATCATCAAGTAGATACTATCTTGAGAGACATCATTTATGTAATGAATCGGATAATAATATGAAATCACTAAGAGGAGGCTTGAGATTGGGTCTCCCTGTCTGACATCATGGGAGAATTTGAAGAACCCCTTATGAGAACCATTGATAAGGATTGACACCCTAGAACTTTTCAAAGGGGTGGAAATCATCTTGACTAATGTATTAGAAAAACAAAACATGGTGAGGAACATGAAGATAAAGTGCCACGTTATGGTTTCAAAATCATTCAAGATGTCTAGTTTTAGGTCAATGTTCCCATACTTAGATTCCATCAACATGATTTTTATGCCTTCTGAGGCCGTATAGAGGATGTTTTTAATGCTTCTTCTTGGAACAAACCCAAATTTATTGGGGGTGATAATGTTCTAAAGAAGCATACCCATCCTCATGGTTAGAATTTTGATAATGATATTTGGAATGGGGTTTTTAATGGAAACTGACCAAAAATCCCCTATGTTAATTTCATTTTTAGTCATTGGTATTAAATCAATAAAGATATAGTTGATTCCATAAATGATTGAGATGGAATAGAAAATTAAATGATTATATTTGTAATATCCATATTCATGAAATACCTATAAAACATATAAAACTGTCTCTATAACCATATGAGCCCACTGCAATTTCAATATTTAATGAGAATAGGGATGATTTTACTTCCTCTTCAAAGGGAGAAACAGTAAATGCCTTGTTGTGATGCTCCTCATTACATGGTAGCATTAATTTTGCAAGTTGAGTGTTGTACCCATTCTCATCATCATTGAAAATCATCTTAAAAGTAATCCACCATATAATTTTATATTAAATTCTCAAATGTGAGAAGATAACCATTTATTGGAATGGTACTTGGTCCTCTCTTGGATCTCTTCTCCTTATGAAACCAATGAAATAACATAGAGTTATTGTACCCTTATTTTATCTATTTAACATTGAATTGTTTCCTTTCAAGACCTTCCTTTAGAACCAAGAGGTCATCAATCTTGGTATGAAGTAGGATCTCCTCATGGTATGGTGAATGATGCTACTAGTTGATAATCCGGAATGTTGTGAGATGAGATCTAGCTGCCTTTATTTCCTCATCCAACATGGAAAAGGAGATATTAATCCATTATCCCAATAGCCTTTTAATTGTTTTTTTTTGACATTGGTATCCATAGTGAACATGGGGATACCAATATATGTGTTATTCTAGCCATTAATGATCACACCTCTGCATCTTGGAATTGTAAGATAATCATTATTAAATTTAAAGGGCACTATGGATAACCTCATGGTGTTAATATTGATGTCAACAATAAGGGGGAATGATTCTAATTGAATTTGGGTATAGTGAACTCAGAGAGAGTATTATGGGTATTCCAGTAATGGATCTGAGTGCAACATCTATAAATATTACTTTTCTGTCTTCTATTGATGGTGAATCTTCCTAATGTGAAATCATCTCCAGTGAAAGGAACTTAAGCGAAATATCAATGGACCATGTAGTGATAAAATTCATCTCCAAAAATTATTAAGAAGATTTATCCAATCTCCTCATACAACCTCAAAATGGTACTCAAGTCACTAATATTTTTTTAGTTCTATTCCACATTCTCATTCAAATGGGTCAATTTCATCAAAAGATCCCTTCTCATAATGTAAAAACATGAAGCATATATGACTGAGAGGGTATGGGAAACACCATAGAAGCAGACTGAGAGGGAGATGATTTGGGGACTCATATCAAATGTGATAACATGGATGTCATCATGCCTCATTACCCAAAAGGTCACCAGGGTACCCTCATTCATATTAAGTGGTTTTTATTCTTTTGGGGGGTTTTAAAAAAATTAACATTTTTTAGGTTTTTAGGGTTTTTTATTAATTTTAGGGGTTTTATGGTTTTCTTATGTATTTTCATGGTTTTTTGGATTTTTTATGTCTATAGTAATTTTTATGATCGTTTATGATTTTAATGTACTGTAGTTTTTTAGGGATTTTGAGGGTTTTAGGGTTATTTATGGTTTTTAGTTTTTTTCTGGTTATTTTGTTTTTTAGTTTTTTTTTGAGTTTTTAGGGGTTTATGGTTTTATATATTTGTAAACATTTATAGGGGTTTATATTTTTTATTTTATGGTCCTTATGGGGTTTTATGGGTTTTTATGGTTTTTAGGGGTTTTTCAATTTTTAGGTTTTTATGGGTTTTATGTAATTTCAGGTTTTTATGGTTTTCATAGATTTTTTCAATACTTTTAGTGTTTTTACATTTTTTGGGATTTTAGAGATTTTTTAGGTTATTAATGTTTCTTAGGTTTTTAGGTGTTTTTAGAGGTTTAAGGGTTTTATATATTTTAAGTTCAATGTGGGGTGTTTTTATTTCTAGTTTTTTTGTGTTTTTTTAGGATTTATGGTTTTTAATTATTTTTAATGTTTTTAGGGGTTTAAAGTGTTTTTTGGAGTATTAGTAATTTTTATGGGTTTTATAGTGTTTAGGTTTTTTATGGTTTTAGTAGTTTTTATGAGTTTTAGGGGTTTTATAGTTTTTAGGATCTATTAGAAAATTTTATATTTTTTAGCATTATTTTAGGTTTTTAGGGGTTTTAAGAATTTTTAATAGTTTTTAAGGATTTCATATGGGTTTTCTGGGTTTTTTGGTTTTTTCTCTTTTTTCAATTTTTAGTGAATTTTTATGGTTTTGTGGTTTTTTGAGTGTTTAGGGACTTTGAGGGGTTTTATGGGGATGTTATATTTTTTTGAATTTTTTCGGTTTTTTAGAGTTTTATATATTTTTGGGGTTTTAAATGTTTTTAGGTTTTAAATGTTTTATTAGGTGTTTTATTGGGTCTATTTTTTACATTTTTAAGGATTTTTAGGATTTTTTATGTTTTTAGGGTTTTTTATAGATTTTTAGGGTTTTAGGGTTTTTAGGGATTTTAGAACATTTCTGAATTTTTTGGGTATTTAGGTTTTTTTTTTGATTTTTAGGGGTTTTCAGGGGTTTTAGAGTTTTTTTACGTTTGTAGGGATTTGAATAGTTTTTATAGTTTTTAGTGCTTTTAGGGTTTTTATTGTTTTATATATTTTATAAGGTTTTTAATGGTGGTATGTATTTTAGTGTTTTTTTGTTTTTAGCAGTCTATTGGGTTTTTAGGGGTTTTATGTGTTTCTATTTTTTTTAGGGTTTCTAAGTGTTTTTAGTGATTTTTAGGTTTTTAGGTATTTTTATTTATTTTTAGGATTTTTATGGTTTTCATTATTTTATGAATATTTAGGGTTTGTTAGGTTTTTTAGGTTTTTTAGGGTTTTTAGGGTTTTTATTGGGTTTGTGTTTTTAATGTTAATTGAGTGTTTAGAGTTTTTTAATGTTTTTTTGTGTTTGGATAATATTTATAAATTTTAGTGGGTGTTTAGGGGTTTATTGGTTTTTAAGTATTTCAATGTTTATAATGGGATTTTATGGTTTTTTTGGGTTCTGATGGGTTTTGAGGTCTTTTAGGGCATTTTTAGGGATTTTAGGGGTTTTAGTGTTTTCTATATTTTTAGAGAGTTTAAGTTTTTTTTGGTTGGTAATGTTTTATTTCGTATTTTAATGTTTTTATGGATTTTTAGGGATTTTTTAGGATTTTTAGGTATTTTTAGGCATTTTTAGGAATTTGTAGGTATTTTGAAGGATATTATGTTTTTATGGGTTTTAGGGTTTTCAATATTTTATGGTTTTATGTGTTTTAATACTTTTTTGGTTTTTAATAAATTCATAGTATTTTTGTGGATTTTTGGTTTTTTATATTTATTTTAGATTTCTAGAAATTTTGTAGGTTTTTTATATTTTTAGGGTTTTATGGATTTTGAGGGTTTTTGTGGGTTTTATTGTTTTTTTATTGTTTTTTTTGGTTTTATTGTTTTTAGGGTTTTAATGTTTTTATAGTTTTCAACATTTTTAGGGGTTTAAATGGTTTTTATATTTTTTTGTGGTTTTGTGATATTTTATGGGTTTTAGGGTTTTTTATGGTTTTGAGGGGTTTTATTGTTCGTGGATTTATATGGTTTTTATGGTTTATATAATTTTTGAGGGTTTTAGGAATTTTAAGTGTTTTTACGTTTTAAAGGAATTATTAGGGGTTAACATAGTGTTATAATTTTTTATACTTTTGGGGTTTGGGGGATTTTTAGGGTATTTGATGGTTTTTAGGATATTTAGGGATTTTAAGGGATTTGTGGGTTTTAGGATTTTTAGAGGTTTTTTGGGTTTCTTATGTTGGTATGGGTTTCTTTGTTTTTTATTTTTTTAGGTTTTTTAGAGTTTTTAAAAATGTTAGTTATTTAATGGGTTTTTGATTTTTTTTAGTGGTTATTTGGAGTTTTATGGGTTTTTAAGGTTCTTATGGGTTTTTATGGGTTTTTGGGTTTTCATAGGAATTTGGGGTTTTGGTTTTTTTAGGTTTTTAGGGGTTTTATGTGTTTTTAGGTATTTAAGGTTTTATTAGTGTTTCTCAATGTTTTTAGGATTTTTTATTTTTTAAGGATTGTTATTTCTTTTTATGATTTTTTATGAGTTTTAAGTATTTTTCGGGATTTTTAGGATTTTTAGGGGTTTTATAAATTTTATTGTTTTTTTGAGGTTTTATAGTGTTTATGATTTTTTAGGGCTTTATGGATTTTAGATTTTTTTTATCAATTTTAGGGGTTTAAATGCTTTTTAGAGTTTTTAATGGTGTTTTATTAGTTTTAGGGGTTTTTATGAGTTTTATGAATTTTTTAGTTTTGATCGGTTTTTATGGTATTTAGGGTAAATATTAGGGTTTTTAGCATTTTATGTCATTCAGTGTTTTAACTGTTTTTATGTTTTTAATTTATTCTTTGAGTTTTTTGGATTTATAGGGGTTTTTATTTTTTTAGGATATTAATGTATTTTAAGGTGTTTATGGATTTTGATTGTTTTTAATTGTTTTTAAGGTTATTTGGGGATTTGGTGTTTTTAATGATTTTAGAGGTTTTAAGTGTTTTTTGGTTTTAAAAGTCTTCTAAGGGTTTTTTCAATTATTTTGTGTTTTTTTACATTTTTTGTTATTTTTAAGGTTTTTTATGATTTTATGGTATCCAAGGGTGTTTATAGATTTTAATAAGTTTTAGGGCTTTTTGTTTTTATGGATTTTTGGGGTTTTGGGGTTTTTGAGTTTTTTTGGGGTTTTAAGGTTTTTATAATTTTTTAAAATTTTATTTTTTAAAAGAACTTTTAGAAATTTTGGGGGGTTTTGTGGTTTTATGGGTTTTTAGTTTTTTAAGGAATTTTAGATTATTATGGTTTTTACAGTTTTAGAATTGTAAGGGTTTTTAGAATTTTATAGATTTTCAGGGGTTTTAAACCTATTTATATTTTTATGGTTTTATTGGGGGTTTTCAAGGTTTTTAGGGTTTTTAAAATTTGTGAGTGTTTTTTGGTGTTTTTATGATTTTAATGGGTTTTAGGATTTCATGGATTTTGAGGGTTTATAGAGTTTTTTTTTCAGATTTTTTGGTTTTTATGGTGTTTAATTGTTATTTTTTGATTTTAAGGGGTTTTAAGGATTTATAGAGTTTTTGAAATTTTTAAGGGTTTAAATAGATTTTATAGTTTTTGGTGTTTTCATGGTTTTTAGGGGGTATAAGGTTCTTTTAAAGGTTTTTGTCAGTTTTTTGTTTTTAGGCATTTTAATTGTTTTTAGGTTTTTTATTTTTCTATTTTAGGTGTTTAAGGTATTTAGGGTTCTTTATGTTTCTAGTGTTTTTAGGGATTGTTTTTATTTTTCAGGATTTTTATGTATATTGGGGGTTTTTATGGTTTTAGAGGGCTGTAAGCATCTCATAGGATTTTAGGTTTTTTAAGTGTTTTTAGGTTTTTAAGGTTTCATAGATTTTTTAGGGTTTCTTAAATTTTTAAGGATTTTGAAAGTTTTTTTAGTATTTTATTATTTTTAGGTTTTTAGAGAATTTTTTGATTTTTAGGGGTTTTTTGGGTTTTAGGGTTTTAGGGTTTTATTTGGTTTTATGGTTTCTTTTGTGTTTTTATGGATTTTAAGGGTTTTTAGTGTTTTTCAATGTTTTTAGGGGATAAATGGGTTTTTAGATTTTTTAGTGTTTTTTAGATTTTTTGGAGTTTTTATGGGGTTTAAAGGCTTTTAGGAGTTTTAGGATTTTTAGGGGTTGTAGGGGTATTTAGGGATTTTAGTGGTTTTAGGTTTTTAGGGGTTTTATGTGCTTTTAGGATTTTAATATATTTTATGTTTTTTAGGGTTTTTATTGTTTTTTATGTTTTCTAAAAAAATTTATGTTTTTTAGGGTTTTTATGGGTTTTACAATTTTTAGGTATTTTGAGTGGTTTTATGGTTTTTATTGTTTTTTGGGGTTTTTGGGATTTTATGAGTATTTTTAGTGTTTTAAGGTTTCTTAGATTCTTTTTAACATTTTTATGGGTTAAAATGGTGTTTATAATTTTGGTGGTGTTAGGGTTTTATATGTGTTTAGGGGTTTTAATATTTTATGGGGGTTTTAGGTTTTAGTTATTTTTTAGTTTTTAGGGTTTTTATAGTTTTTAGATTTTTTAGTGGTTTTAATTTTTTATGGATTTAAGGTTTTCATAGGTATTTTCATATTTTTTACAGTATTTTTACCTATTTAGGTATTTTAAGTGTTTTTTTGGAATTAAATGGTTTTTAGGGGGTTTAAGAGTTTTTAGGGTTTTACGGCTTTTATGGGTTTTTTGGGTTTTTAAGGATTATTTCAGTTTTTAGGGGTTTTATGGCTTCTAGTGTTTTTTTAATTTTTTCAGGTGTTTAAAAATTCATTAGATTTTTAATGGGTTTTAGGGTATTATTTTAGTGGGTTTTTTCTGTTTTTAGGGGTTTTTATATTTTTTTGGGTTTTATGGTTTTCATAAATTTTTTGGTTTTTAGGGGTTTTATGTGTTTTTATATTTATAATTTTTTCTTTGGGTTTTATGGTTTTTTTTAAATTTTAAGGAATTTTTAGTGTTTTTAAATTTTTTTTATGTGTTTTTAGAGTTTTTAGGTATTTTGTGGTTTTTAGGGTTTAGGGGTTTTAAAGGTTTAATGGTGTTTTTTGGGTTTTTTGAGGTTTTTGAGTTTTTATGGTTTTTAAGGTTTATTAGTTCTTTTTATCATATTTAGGGGCTTAAAGGGTTTTTATATTTTTTAATGATTTTTTTATTTTTTATGGGATTTATGGTTTTTTGTAGAATTTTATGGTATTATGGTTTTTAGGGGTTTTAGGGGTTTAGGTAATTTTATGACTTTTTATCTTTTTTAGGGTTTTTAGGGGTTTAATTGTTTTTAGGTTTACAATATTTTCTTTTGGTGTTTCTTGGATTTAAGGTTTTTTTACAATTTTATGTATTTTTAGAGATTTGTTAGTATTTTTTATTATTTTAAGGTGTTTTAGGCATTTTGATGGGGTTTAGGGTTTTTATGATTTTAGGGGTTTCTTGAGTTTTTAGGGGTTTTATTATTTTTCAGTGTTTTTTTATCATTTTTAGGGTTTTAAATGGGTTTTAGAGTTTTTAGTGTTTTTCTAATGTTTTTATTTTTTTGGGTTTTTAAGGGTTTTTGGGGGTTTCTTGCTTTTTAGAGTGCTTAGGTTTTTTAGGGATTTAGCATTTTTAGGTTTTTAGGGGGTTTAGTTTTTTTAGGTTTTAAGTCTTTGTTAGGGATTTTAAGGTTTCTATTTTTTTATATTTTTATGTATTTTTTGAAATTTTTATGATTTGTTTTTTGTTTTTAGAATTTTTAGGGATTTTTGAGGGGTTTTGGGATTTTTTTTGATTATTTAGTGTTTTTATGGTTTTCAGAGTTTTTAATGATTTTGGGGGTTTAAAGGGTTTTTAGAGTTTTTAGTGGTTTTTAGTTTTTTGTAGAGATTTAGGTATTTTTTATGTTTTAAGGACTTTTAGGCATTTCTTAGGAATTTTATTGTTTTTAAGGATTTTGAGCGATTTTATTATTTTTTAGGGTTTTTTGGTTTTTTGGGTTTTTATATTTTTTTATTTTTTATGGGTTTTATGGTTTTTATATATTTTTTAACTTTTTTAGAGCTTTAAATAATTTTTAGATATTTTAGAGGGATTAAATTTTCTTAATGGTTTTTAGGGGTTTGTGGTTTTTATGGTTTTTTAGGACTATTAAGGTTTTTTTGGGTTTTTTGAGGGTAATAGGGATTTTTATCATTTTTAGGTTTTGATGGGTATGGATTTATTTTATGTTTCTAATGTTTTTAGGGTTTTTCATGATTATGAGAGTTTTTTAAATTTATAGACATTTTTAGAGATTTTTTTCGATATTTTTGGGTTTTTTGGGTTTTTAGGGATTTTGAGGGGTTTGAGAATTTTTTGAGGGTTCTAGGGTTTTTATTATTTTTTGGATTTTAGTTTTTTTTAATTTTGTTGGTGTTTTATGGGTTTTTAGAGTTATTTAAAATTTTATGGGTTTAAAGGGTTTTAGATTTTTTAGTGGTTTTTATAGTTTTTATCGGGTTTTATGGTTTTTGAGATTTTTTGGGATTTTGTGGTTTTAGGGTTTTTAGGGTTTTTAGGGGTTTTAGGGGTTTTATGGTATTTATTGGATTTAGGGTTTTTTTATTAGGTGTCTAGTGGTTTAAATTGTTTTTATGTTTTTAAGGGTTTCTTCATGTTTTTCAAGGTGTTTATGGGTTTTTGTTTTTTAAATAATGTTTAGGTATTTCGTAGGATTTTTATGATATTTTAAGGATATTTTGTTTTCTAAGGTTTTTTATGTTTTTTTACCATTTTTATGGATTTTAGAGTGTTATGTTTTTTTTGTTATTCAGATTTTCTTTAGGGGTTTAAATGGTTTTTAGGTCATTAGTTTTTTCTTGTAATTTTACAGATTTCTTATTATTTTTGTGGTTTTCTAGGGTTTTCTGGTATTTTGAGGGTTTTTATGGTTTTTATTGTGTTTTTTTTTCTAGTTTTTTAAAAAATTTATGGGAATATTGGGGTTTTAAAATCCTTTGTGGGGTTTTAGGGGTTTATGGGGTTCTACGGCGTTTTATTGTTTTTTAGGGTTTTATGGTTTTTATGGGTTTTTGAGTTTGTATGGTTTCAGGGTTTTAGTATCTTTCAGTTTTAGGGATTTTAATTGTTTTTTAAGAGTTTTTAGGGGTTTTTATGTTTTTAGGGATTCTTTTGATTTTTAATAATTTTTAGGGTTTTTTACTATTTTTGTGATTGTGAATATTTTCAAGGTTTATTATAGTTTAGAGGATTTTATTGTTTTTTTGTTTTAGGGTTTTAGGGTTGTTTTTTTGTTTTTTAGTGTTTTAAATGTTTTTTGAGTATTTTAAAAATTTTAGGAGTTTAAAGAGATTTTGATTTTTTAGTGGTTTTATAGTTTTTATAAATTTTATGGTTTGTTTTCTGTTTTAGGGGTATTTACGATTTTAGGGGTTTTATGGTTTTTTTGTTTTTTTTGTTCTTTGAAATGTTTTTATGTTTGTAAATCTTTCTTAAGAAATTTCTGGGTTTTTAGGGATTTTTAAATTTTTAATAATTTTTATGGATTTTTTTAATATTTTTATGGTTTTTAGTCTTTTTAGTGTTTTTGGGATTTTAGGGTTCTCTATGGATTTTACGTTTTTAAGGTTTTTAGGGGTTTTACGAGTTTTTATGATTTTATCTTTTTTTAGAGTTTTAGGGTTTTATGAGGTTTTTACATTTTTATGTATCTTAAAACTTTATAGTATTTTTTGTTTTTATCTGTCTTAGGGTTTTTGGGGGTCTATAGTTTTTTAGTGTTTTCATGTTTTCATGTTTTTAGGGTTTTTGGGAACTTTTTTAGTGTTTTAATTGTTTTTAAGTGTTTTTATTTTTTAAGGTGTTTAAATGGTTTTTAGAGTTTTTAGTAAGTTTTGGGGTTTATGGTATTTTATGGTTTTTTATGATTTTAGCAGATTTCATGTTTTTAGGGGTTTATGGTTTTATATTTTTTTTGTTTTTAGATGATTTTATGTGTTTTTATGTGTTAAAGGTTTTAGTAGAGTTTTTCAAGGTTTTAGGGGTTTCTATGTTTTAGGAATTTTTATGTTTTTAAGGATTTTTAGTGGTTTTATGGATTTAAGGTTTTTATGGATTTTAGGGGTTTTTAGGGACTTTTAAAATTATAGGTATTTTTAAAGATATTTCTGGATTTTTATAGTTTTTATATTTTTTTTTTGTTTTTTTTGGGTTTTTAGTGTTTTTAATGTTTGTAAGGTTTTTAGGGTTTTTAGAGTATTTTTATTTTTAAAGAGATTTTTAGAGTTTTTATCATTTTTAGTGGTATTTAGGGTTTTTAGGGGTTTTAAAGTTTTCATGGGTTTATGTGGTTTTTATAGGGTTTAATGTTTTTGGGGGATTTTTAGTGTTTTTTGAATTTTTAAGGTTTTTTGGGGGTTTTAAATGTATTTATGGTTGTAAGGACTTCGTCGGAGTTTTTTTCATGGTTTATTAAGTATTTTTATATTTTTAGTAATTTTTATGATTTTTATTGTTTTTTTTTGTTTTTAGGGATTTCGATGTTTTTAGAGATTTTATAGGTTTAATTGTTCTTGCGTTTTTAGGTTTCGTGGTGTTTTTATGGGATTTTTGTGTTTTTCAGAGTTTGAATGTTTTCTTAGGGTTCTTTAGGGATTTCAGGCATTTACATTTTTATGGATTTATTGGGATTTTTTTTGGAATTTTATGGTTTTAGGGTTTTAGTCGTTTTGAGTATTTTTAGTGTTTTTAGGGATATTTGGGTTCTTTTGAGTTTTTAGTGGTTTATGGTTTGTATATTTTTTAAATGTATTTCGGGGTGTAAGGGTTTTTTTGAGTTTTCAGGGGGTGTTAGGGATTTTATGTGTTTTATGGATTTTTATGGGGTTTTTGGTGTTCATAGGTTTTGAATTTTTTGGATTTTTAGGGTTGTTTAGGTTTTTAGGGGTTTTAATTAAATTGTTTGGTTTTCTTAGTGTTTTTTAGGAATTTTAGGGTTTTTTTTATTTTTTTAGGAATTTTATGGAATTTTAGGAATTATAGAGTTTTTAGGGTTTTACGGATTTTGAGGGTTTGTAGGGATTTTAGGGTTTTATGATTTTTTATATTTTTTAATGATTTTATGGTTTTAAATGGTTTTTAGAGTTTTAAGTGGGTTTTTTTGTTTTTCATGAGTTTTTATTATTTTAAAGGTTTTTTGGGGCTCAATTGGTTTTTTGGGGTTTTAGGGTTTTTAGGGTCGTTATTGGTTTTAATATTTTTTAGGGTTTTAAGAGTTTTAAGTGTTTTTAATTTATTAAAGGTTTATTATGGATTTTTAGGTATTTTAGGTTCTTTTAGGTTTATAGTAATTTTTAGGTATTTTAAGGATTTTCCTTGTATTTTAGGGATTTTAGTGATTCTAGGGGATTTTATGATATTTTTAGGGTATTTATGGTTATTTTTTTATTTTGTATGATTTAAGGTTTTTAAGTGTTTTAGGATTGTAAATATTTCTTTAGTTTTTTCTAGTTTTTTTAGATTATTAGGGTTTTTGACGGTTTTTAGTGTTTTTAGTGTTTTTAGGAGTATTTTTTTAGATTTTTAGGTTGTTAAGGATTTGTTCGATTTTTTCAGCTATTTTAGGGTTTTTATGTGTTAGGGGTTTTAGGAATTTTTATGGTGTTTTTTTGCTTTTAAGGGTATTTAAGATTGTTAGGGTTTTTAAGATTTTTTGTTTTTTATGGTTTTTTGGGTTATTAGTGTTTTTTAAATTTTAGTGATTTTAAGGTTTTTTCGTGTTTTTTTATTATTCTAGGGGTTTAAAGTGTTTTTTGAGTTTTTAGGGTTGTTTTAGAGTTTTTTCGAGTTTTAGAATTTTTATGGTTTTTAGGGGTTTTATGGTTTTTAGGGTCTTAGGGGTTTTTAGGGTTTTTAGTGTTTTTTTGTGTTTAAGTATTTAATTTTTTTAGGATTTAAATTTTTTCTTAAGAGTTTTTAGGGTTTTTACATTTTTTGGTCTTTTTAAGAATTTTTGGTATTTTTATGTTTTTTAGGTTTTTAGGGATTTTGAGGTTTAAATGGATTTTTAATGTTTTTTGGGTTTTTATGGTTTTTTGGGTTTTGAGGATTTCTTTTAATTTTTAGGGATTTTAAAGGTTTTTCGAGTTTTTTTAACATTTTTATGGTTTAATTGGTTTTTTGATTTTTTTTTTTTTTGGTTTTTAGGGGTTTTAGGGATTTTTAGGGTTTTTATGGTTTTTTGGGATTTATGGTTTATATAGTTTTTATGGTATTTGGGGTTTTTATATTTTTATGGTTTTTATGGGTCTAATTTGTTTTAGTGTTTTAAGGTTTTGTTAGGGTTTTCAGGGTTTTGGGGTTTTCATGTTTTTAGGGTTTTTAGGGATTTTTTAGGTTATTATGGTTTTTAGGTTTTTAGGGATTATTAAGGTTTTTAGTGTTTCTATGGGTTATATGGTTTTTTTATTATCATTTTTTGTGTTTTTAATGTTTTGTAGATTTTTTTTAACATTTGTAGCGGTTAAAAGGGGTTATAAAGTTTTTACTGGTTTTTAGGATTTTTTAGGTTGTTTGAGATTTTTATGATTTCTACCGATTTTATGGGTCTTATGTTTTTTATGTGTTTTTACTATTTTTTGCATTTTTAGGTTTTTAATGGTTTTAAGTGTTTTATGCTTTTATGATTATCTTAGTGTTTTCAAGGTTTTTAGGTTTTTTTTGCTTTTAGGGTTTTTAGGTATTTTTAATTTTTTTTAAGGTTATACCATTCTTTTTGGGTTTTAAGTGCCTTTATGGGTTTTTAGTGTTTTGAGGATTTCATTATTTTTTAGGGTTTCTTAGGGATTTCCTTGATTTTTTTTGGTTTTTTACATTTTTAGGGATTTTTGGGTTTTTTAGAATTTTTATTCTTATTAGGGTTTTAGGGTTTTTAAGGTGTTTTAGTGTTTTTAATGGTTTGTAAGGGTTTTTATAGTTTTTTTTGGTTTTTAGGATTTTTTGATTTTTTATTGAATTTAAAGTGTTTTTTAGTTTTATAAGTTTTTCATTGGGGTTTTCAAGTTTTAAGGGGTTTTACATTTTTGGGGAATATGAGGGGTTTTTAAAGATTTTATGGTTTATAGTTTTTAGGGTATTTTAGTGTTTTATGTGTGTTTAGGGTTATTATTATATTTATGTTATTTGGGGTTTTAGAGTATTTATTATTTTTATGGTTTTAAAGGTTTTTGGGGTTTTTTATTGTATTTAGGGTTTTAAATGGTTTTTAGTGTTTTAGCGGTTTTTATGGGTTTTTATGGGTGTTTATGGGTTTTAAGGGTTTTAGTGGTCTTCAGGTTTTTTGGGATTTCTTATTGTTGTTAGTGTTTTTAGGATTTAAAGGGTAATAAGTTTTTTAGGCCTTTAAGGTTTTCTTAGTGTTTTTAGGGGTTTTAATGCTTTTTATGTTCATAGGGTTTTTTATTTTAAATTTAGGTTTTCATGTGTTTTTAGGATTTTTAAGGATTTTTATGGGTTTAATGTTATTAAGTGTTTTAGTGGGTTTTTTTGGGGTTTTTATAGTTTTTTAGTTTATTAGGATTTTTATGGTTTTTTGGAGTTTTTAACTTTTTTAGGGTTGAAAGGGGTTTTAGATTTTTTGTGGGGTTTTAAGGGTTTTTTGGGGTTTTTCTAATTTTAAAGGTTTTATGGATTTTTAGGTTTTTTTGTATTTTTTGACTTTTAGAGGATTTAATTTTTTTGGGTTTTAAGGTTTATTTAGGAGTTTCTAGGGTTTTATGATTTTTTATGTTTTTCGTATTTTTACTAATTTTTTTTATTTTAATAGTGTTTTAGGATTTTTAGGTATGTTGAGGATTTTTAGGGTTTTTATGGTTTATAGGGGTTTTTTGGGTTTTTTCTTTATAGGGTTACTTTAGTTTTTTAGGGTTTTATGTTTTTAGAGTTTTTTAATGCATTTAGGGGTTTGAAGGGTTTTTAGAGATATATTGGGTTTTTAGGGGTTTTATAGGATTTTAGGGAATTTTAATGGTTTAGTGGGTTTTATGGGTTTTAAGAGTTTTTATGGAATTTTAGGTTTTTTCAAATTTTTTTAACTTTTATAGGGTTCAAAGTGAATTTATTTTTTTGGTTTTCTTAGTTTTTTCCGAGTTTTATGGATTTTTATGTTTTTTTATTTGTTGGGGAATTTAGGACTTTTATGGTTTCTAGGTTCTTAGGGATTTTGAGTTTTTATCGGTTTTTAGGGTTTTTAGGGTTATTTACATTTTTTGGTTATTTGTGTTTTTCGATGTTTTTTGGATTTATTATGTTTTTAAAGATTTATAATTAATTTTTAGGATTTTTATTGTTTTTAGGGTTTTCTAGGGATTTTGGGGATTCAAGTGTTTTTATGTCAATTTATAGTTTTTTTGTTTTTATGTTTTATTGAGTTTTTATAGGTTTTATAGATTTTAATGGGTTTTAATATTTTTATAGGTTTAAAGTGTATTCATATTTTATTAGTTTAATGGTTTTATGGGTTTTTTGGGTTTTAGTGTTTCTATTGTTTTTTGGGGTTTATGATTTTTAGGGGTTTTAGGGCTCTTTGTGTTTTAGGGGTTTTATGGGTTTTAAGTGTCTATAGGTTTTTATGTTTTTCTAGTTTTTTCAGGGTCTTAATGTTTTTATGGTTTTTCGAAATTTTAGGGTTTTTATCATTTTAATGATTTTTTAGTTTTTTGGGGGAATTTGAGGGATTTGGGGGTTTTATTATTTTTTTATGGTTTTTTTGGTTTTTTTGTTTTTTTCGATTTTAATGGTTTTTTTGAGTTTTTATTTTTTTTATGGTTTATTGAGTTTTGTAATGTTTTTTAGGGTTTAAAGGGTTTTTAGGGTTTCTTGTGAGTTTTTAGTGTTTTTATGGGTTTTTAGTGGTTTTAAAATTTTTAGAGTTTTTATGGTGTTAGGGGTTTTCTAGGGGTTTACAGGTCATTTGGGATTTATCATTTTTAGGGAATTTAGGGGTTTAAGTGTTTTTATTAGTTTTTTTGGTTTTCTTAGGGTTTTTATGGTTTTTAGGGTTTTTACATTTTTATGGATCTTAGACATTATTTCAGGTTTTATATGGGTTTTTAGGATTTTTATGGATTTTGAGAGTTTTTAGTGGTGTTTAGGGGTTATAGCATTTTTTTTAGGTTTTTAGGGGTTTTATGTTTATTTAGGTTTTTAAGGTTTTCTTATAGGTTTTCGGGATTTTTTGGATTTTTTTTACCTTTTTTGGTATTTAGGAGTTTTTAGAATTTTTATGGTTTTTTAGGGTTTTTATGGGATTTTAGGGTTTTAGGGTTTTTTGGTTTTTTGGTTTTTTTGGTTTTTAGGTCATCAAAGGGTTTTTAGTGATTTTAGTGAATTTTTATTTGATTTTAGAGATATTAATGGTTTTAGGGATTTTATCCTTTTTTAGTTTTTAGGGATTAAAGTGGTTTTAGGCTTTCAATATGTTTAATGGTTTTTTTGGGGTTTTAGGGTTTTTTATGTTCATAGGGATTTATGGGGATTGTTTAGTTTTTATAGGTGTTTTATGGATTTTGAGGGTGTTATGGTTTTTTGGTTTATTATGGTTGTTTGGGTCTTAGGGGATTTTTTTAAATTTTTTAGGGTTTTATGTTTATTGAGAGTTTTTAATGTTTTTTATGGTTTAATGATTTTTTAGACTTTGTTAGTTGTTTTTATTATTTTTTGGTTTTTTGTGTTTTTAGGGGATTTTATGGTTTTAGAGGAATTTCATGGTTTTTTGGGTCTTTTAGGGTTTTGGTGTTTTTTGGTTTTTAGGGGTTTTAATTGTTTTTAGGTTATTAATGATTTCATAGGTTTTTTTCTTGGGATTTCATGGGTTTTTTACTTTTTAGGGGTTTTATGGACTTTTATGATATTTATGGTTTTAATGGTTTATTTGGATTGCAAGGTTTTTAGGGTTATTATGGTTTTTAAGGTTTTTATCATTTTTAGGATATCTAGGGGTTAAAGTGTTTTAGGTTTTTAAGGATTTATTTGGGGTTTTTCAGGTTTATTATGGTTTTTTATATTTTTAGAGATTTTTAGTGATTTTTAGAATTTTTAGGGATATTTTGGGTTTTGAGGGTTTTTAAGGATTTTTAGATTTTTTTGGGTTTTAGGGATTTTTTAATTTTTTAGGTGTTTTTAATATTTTTGAGAGTTTTTAACAGTTTAAGGGGTTGTTGATGCTCCTTTCCATCACAGAATATAATGACTGAAAAAGGGAAATACCTTAACACAAAGTGATTCATCCATTGAAGAAACATCAAAAATTGACAAAGGCATGAACAAGGATTTGTTTACACTTGGCTTGCACAAGTTTTATCATGGTCGTGCAAGTATACTTGTGCGCCTCATATTGGTCGCACAGGTGACTTGCGCGCCCGAAGTTATTTTCACCCAAGGTCTTCAAAGGCCTATAAATACCTCTTGTGGGCCCCCCATTTCGGGGATGAAAAATCCAAAAACTCAGATTTGAGCTCTCGGCACCCTAGTCTCTTCTCAATGCCTTCCGAACACTTCTAAGCTAATTTCTTACCTAGAATGGAAGGTCTAAAGAGAGGGAACAAGTCCTAAGTGTTGAAATTCATCAACACCTACACGCCTAAGTGTCTAACCCTTCAGGGAATTGAAGACAGTTGTGCGCTGCCTTATTCCTTCAATAGAACTTGCACGCCACTCATTTAAAATTCATTAGGGATAACACTAAGGGATTGAGACAAGTTTCGCCCAAGTTTTACCCTATGGGTTGACCGTCGCGCAAGTATACCTTTGTCGTGCAAGTATACCTGCATGACCAGGACCTGCGTGCCCAAACAAGACCTGCACGCCTACATTGTTCTGGGTGCCCCTCCTATCCATTCATCTCTTCTACTCAAATCCACCTCTCCTCTTCAAGATTTAGCCTTCAGAATCCTATTCAAAACCAATTATGGAATGATTCTTTGGTAGGCTTCCTTATCTAAAAGGAATTATGTGGAACATCTCTCAAAACCTAGTGATTTACATATCTTTATGTCATTATGGTTATAGATTTCATTCATTTAACCTCATACTTTAAGATGAGAAGATCTTTAATATGGGCATCCTCTTTAGGAGTAAGCCACAAGTCCCCTATTCATGGGCATCCTTTTCAGGAGTAAACCCCAGTCCAAGTTCCCAAATATGGTCATCCTCCTTAGGAGTAAGCCCCAAATCCCAAATCCCTTAATTTTGGGCCTTCTTATCAGGAGTAAGTCCCAATCATAATTACCTAACATGGGCCTCCTTTTCAAAAGTAATCCCCAGTTCTCAAGTCCCTTAACCTAGCCCTCCTTCTCTGGAATAAGCCCCAGTCATAATTTCTCTTAACCAGTCTTAACTTCCTTCGATTTGGGATTCCTTCTCAGGAATACAACCCAATCACAAGTCCCCTCCTAAATTGGGCATCCTCCTCAATTGTATGCCCCAAGTTAGAGTATCCAAATCACTATAAAGCACATATACCTTTATGGACCTTGTTTCCGGACTTCTTCTCAAAAGTAAGTCCTGGTCATTATCTATTTGGAAAATCATACATACAAAAGCCCCATATCATTCCTTGTGACCGCATCTTTCATGGCACAAATTGTCAAGTTTACTAATACCTCTTGTTTCTCACACTGATCATGACTCATGTGAGCTTAGAGTGTAAAAGTAACCACAACACATCTCTTTGGGCCATTAATCATACGTAAGCCCCACAATTTCTAACCAAACTATGTGGACATTGATCTCTACCTTAAAAGTGGAGTACGTAGGAAGCCTTTCTAAGGTTCAAGCCCATCACCCATTAATTATCATCTGTCCCATATGACGTTAAAATATATCTTAATTCTTGGACTACGTGGGTTCTGATTCCTTTTCTAACAAGGATACGTAGGTAGCCCGTCTTTAGGTATGATCCCAACTCTGAAATACCCCATTTCCTTTTGAACCACAATAAACTTCAAGTGACCCGCTGAGTGGCTTTAAAACCAGTATGGTTATCATAATGACCAAGAGATCTATATATAATGTGTTGAAGGATACCATTGACTAAGAATATCTAACAAATACAGATTATTCTCTATCTATGAACAACCTTAAATACATATAAAAGATTCTCTAAATATCATACATTTTAATCATTGATTGTCAGTTCTTAAGGAAAGCTCATTTTCATCCCTGGTAGTGTAATAAAGATTCACGAACATAACTTAAATATCTAAAGAGAGTCCCGGAGTAGACAATAATTCCCCTAAAAAAGGTGTGATGAGTCTGACCTCCCATCTTCTTGACCAATGAAAATTCTTAAGCCTCATCGGTCCACAACTAAAGAGCATCTACCTTTGGAATGTAGGTTCAAATGGATATAGAATCATTGGATGTTTCTGGTTCTACAAATAAACCCATTAGAAACAGATTAGAATGTTTGAACCTTAAACAAACAAGGTCATCCCCATTTCTAGAGGAAACAAAAAATGGTGAACCCGACGTGAATCCTTAACCAAGTTAAAATGATATTTTAATTATTTGTTAGAACCCTATTTAAACTCAATGAAAGGGCCAACAAAAGAATCAATAACATATGTGCTCATCCAAAAGATGTAGTGGCCGAGATTATCTTGATTATGTCTGTTTTATCAAACAGGAACTCTCTTTTCCAAGATCTTCTGCATTACAAAAATGGATTCTCTAAAGTTCACACCTTTGAATGCCTCTGTTGTGAATACCTCTGCTGCTACATCTGCTGGATCATCGTCTGCTCTAAGGACGGCATCACCTACTCAGCATCTTCAACGCTGGGTATAAAATGCAATGGTTAAGGAATATCATCGACATGGTACCATTCTGACTCTGGAGGCTGCTCGACAAGCCCTCCAAGTCAATAATTCACCCTGGTCGTCCAGACAGCGACGACCAGTGATCAAAAAGCAGGTGGTACCAACCACTGTCTCTAACCGTTTCAGTTCATTATCCACATAACACAATCACCTGTACCTCCCATATTATTAGAAGGTGAATGAGAAGGTCACTAAAGGCATTAATTCAATGTGGTAGGAGTCCTTCCCCAGGGCTCCCACCAACAATTGTCGCTAGACTCGTGTGGCAGTGCCCCCTCAACAAGATGAGGGTGTCGTCTCCAGGCATTCGTCTTAGGTCCCGCGAACCCGAGAAGGAAAGACGAACCACCAGAGGAAACGACCGGTCAATAGTGAGCAGGTTCTTATCTCAGCCATTTCTGGAGAAGTCCACCAACCTAACTTGGTGGAAAGTAAAGAGCGGGCAGAAACACCCGTCCGTTTTAATTCCGCTGTCCAGTAGAATCGTCTGGTAGCAACACGCCATTCCTTCCAGGCAATTCCAGCGGAGTACTATAGACAGGGACATACACTTGTTTATAAATCCTCAGCTAGTCAGCAGGCCCATCTAACTGCATACGATGAAGCCCGCCAACCCAATGTGTTGACAACTGGTAAATAGGCACATGCACCTGTTTACACTCATAAATCCCGCCAGTAGTCTCATCTGCCAGTATTGAAGGAAGTTCATCAACCACATTCGGCGGAGTGCAATCAGTAGGCACATAAACCTGCTAGCATTGATCAAGCCTACCAACATTCTCGTTTGGTATCACCCGGAGAAGTCAATTGGAAAGCCCCAATGACAAACAGAAGCCAGAATCAACTCTCTTACCACACACATTAGTACTGTCAGAACTCACTGACATGAAATGGAGTACAGAACTAGGAACGCACACCTACTCCAAGCATGGAATGAATTTATATTTCCGTTCTGGCAGCTGAAGTCACCAAGAACATTCGGACGATGGTGAAAGAGCAGAAGCAAATCCCTGCTCATATTCTGGATTCCTTCCAGGATATTATAACAGCTTCAGCAGCATAATAGGGAATGAAATGCAAGTCTATCCCTACCAGTGGAGTGACACATAAACAGTTCACTCTGGAACAGACACACACCTATGTTCCAGTCCAAGAGGGTTGTGGGGTATACTCCCCCATGTCATACGGACAACCAAGTCAGACACATACACCTTATTTGAGTTGAGATAATCAACCTAACCTGACTATTTCTCCTGATCAGGCACATACACCTACCCATAATAACCACTTTCATCAACAAGTGGTTCCCAAAGTGAGTAAGAATGCGTCTAAGAAAAAGACTCATCCAAAACAGTCAAGAAATCAAGGGCCAATCTGTAATAAGGCCTTACTCGATGCTGGAGTTCTTGATGCACTCAGACAATTATCTGTTGCAACTCAAGACTCTACTCTCTCATTTCCTAATAGTGAGAACATTAATTCCAAAGGTCTGCATCAGAAACTTCCTCACAAAGTCTTACTTCATGACAGTTTGGTCGATCTCGAAGTATCATCATCAGATGAGAGCCACGATAACCCTCTTCCTGGCTTGAAGACTAAGGAGCAAAAGGTTTCATCTTTTGATGTAACCCACCATGGTTGTCCTCCCCATGATGATGAATTTAGCTACAAAATTCCTCTCCATAGTAGTAATTCACATTTACTAGAAAATTCTCTAATGGACAATGTAGTGAAGAGGAAGCCCTCTTATCTTTAGGCACTTGCAAATGTGAATCCAGTCATTTCTGATGTTTTACCGCTAGCAGGTGAAATACTTTCTCAAACAGAAGATAGACCGGGGTGTAAGTCATTCTCCAAACCACCCCTAAGTCACGCATCTACTAATTTAGTAAATGGATTCTCTACCAATATTTTTGAATCTGATGAAGCAACAAAGAAGCACCATCTTTGGTCTAATCAGGTAAAATAATCTTCATTGAATGATAAAGAGGAAGTACTGAATATGAGAAAAAATCTGATGAAAGGTGAAGTACAAGTCTTGTTTTGGACTTTGGATGACTCTCAGTATGACATTCTAGAGATGTTAATGGGAGATTGTATTAACAATATTTGTCTCAACATGTGGAAAACTCTTTTTCAATTGAAAAAGAAAATATTATCTTATGATGAATATGAAAATCATGTCAAGATAATATAAGGGTTACAACACCCAATTGATTTTGCCTCTCTCTCAGTTTCACAATATCTGAAGGCTGAAAATCAGTAGAGAGCCCTTAAGCATTCATGCATTGGCACACTAAGAAGGTTGCGCTCGTTAATTTCCAATTCCCCATATGGTATTCATATCAAGGTATGGGGTGTTAATAGAGCACCACATTTCACATTACTCTCTAGTCAACAAAGCCCACCGAAAGTGGTCTCATGCAATGTTATTACCTACAGCCGGCCATAGACAATTAGTTTTTTTGTAATCAAAGGCTTACTCAAGAACATGACTCAACTAGTTCTTCTCAAAATCATGAATACAGAGAACAAGTTGTCGAATTACTCTTGCAACAAGCCAATGAGAATATCGAACAAGATTCTTGTTTAGAGAGAGCACATCATCAAGTGACATAAGTTTCAGAAATAATCTAATTGTCATTTGAACCAGGTGATTTGAGTGGATGTAGGTTGAGGCATCCATCCAATTTCCAGAATAAATTCCGCAAGATCAGAAGAGCTTTTAAGAAAGTCTCAGATGTAGCAGCTCAAGAGCCACCCCAGCTTTCCAGACTGGGGAATCTTTTAGCTCAACCCTCAGAATCAACAAATAGGATTTGAGGAGATGAGCAGAAACATCAGGAATAGCCCCAGTCCACCGGACTGGGGACTTTTTCAAATACTCAATCTCTTCCTGAAAGAAAGTCAGTCTTCTCTTGATTAGGGAAGAATCCCCAAGAGGAATGAAGAGTCAAATTATCAGGATATTCCCTACAAATCATCATTCGTCATGAATTTCATGAGGGATCAAATCAACATAAGGCAGTGTCTCATCAGGTACATGGAAGAAGACAATATCGCAAAAATGCTGATAGAAGAGATGAAATGCGTCATGCATTAATAAATGTCATAAATGCCTTTATTGTTGATCCTCCAGAACATGAGGCTCATTCAGAGGGATTAGATGAGTAAGTTCCTACTCAAGAGGCTGTGGACACATAGGAAAATAAAGAAGGTGTGCATACAAGTAATCAAAGGCTTACCCAGAATCTGGGTATTCCTTCAAATAACCAACTTTCCCCTCTCTGAAAGGAATCCAACAAGGGGAAAGAGAAGAATCAGGTTACATACCCTTCCTCTGTAGAAGTCCAATCACTCTCACTAGAGAAAAGATTCACACAACAAGAGGCGGAAATGAAGGAATTAAGGAGGTTGAATGCAAAACTACTTCAAATTAGTCTTCCTCCTAAGCATGCTAGAGTCAGTCAGCCAAGGGAATTTGTTGTGGCTACTGAGATGGATCAAGAGTATCATCCTTTAGAAGTATACCCTCACAGGTCTAATCCTATGGGTTATATGCAACAAAAACCATCAATACTACCACCAGTGGTAGTCCCGGTTTCCACAACTATCCATGTTCTAGTTATTACACCTGCACAAGTCCAAGCTCAACCGGATATTTCTCAAAAACTAATAACTACCATTGAGTCATTAATAGCTCTATTGTAAATCTATATAAGGAAAGTGTGCACCGGTTCAACCAAAAAAGATATCTTACCCTGAATGGGTTGATGAAATTTCTCCCCCGTCAAATTTTAAAAGTACCAAATTCCCAATATTTAATGGTTCAGGAGACGCAGATAAACACATAACACATTTTGTTTCTCATTATGATCCTATGATGGGAACCCCTCAGCAACAAGAAGCAGTTAATCTCAGGTGTTTTGTACAGTCATTACAAGGGCCTGCTTTTGTCTGGTATACAAGCTTGCAATCCCCGTCAATTACTGGGTGGGAGGATCTCCGTCAAAAATTCCTTCTTCAATTCAGCTCAACATTTCCAAAGACAATAGTTTTTTATCTTAAAATTTTTATGCTAAGGGAGAATGAAAGGGTTTTATATTTCATTTCTCGCTGGAAGGGATTAACATATTCCCTATGCTTAGCACTCCCTCAAGAAGAATTGTTGCCAATTTGTGTGGAAAATTTTCATGATGAATTACAAACACCGTTGATCCCTCTAAAATACACAGGAGGGTGTCGAGACCTTACTTAAATCGCACAAAAGATTGAAGACTCTCTTATAAAGACTAAGGATAAATCTCATGTAATTCCATCAGCTCTATGAAAGAGAATGGGTAATGCAGATACTGCTACAGTTATGCTTAAACAAGCACCTGTAAATGTTTCTACTTCAAAACCATCATCTTATCGAAGGGATTCACCTCCTGAGCATCAACAACAGAGGCTGTTTCGTCAATATGCTCAAAGATATCAAAGATGGAAATAATTTGAGGATCTAAAGAGTAAATATTACTCTTTCCGAAATGAACAAGTTCCTAGTTACTTCATTTCAGCTCTGGAACATAATTTGGTTTATTTTACAAGACCCAAAAGGCCTAATAAAAAAAGAGATGAAGACCGTCCCAATTATTTCCCATTTCATCAAATGTTGCAGAATCATATTTAGGAGTGTTTTTTCATTAAATACCTCCTACAAAAGATGGTCGACTCAGTACAAGTCAAATTGAAAGGTTCTTCAGCTCAGGTAGCATGTGTTACTGCTACAAATCCAGAGGAAGAAGGTGAGTGGAAAGAAGTCAAAGACAAAAATGCATAGAAATATAATGATTGGATGGTTAGAAAAACAATCAATCGAACTCATTCCATTTTGCAAATGAAATTGAAGAATCAAATTGTGTCTTCTACTATGAATGCTACAACAAAACCCTCTTCATCAGAGGGAAAATCCTCGAAGAAACTGCATAATTCAAAGAAAGAGGAAATCTCAGAAGAAGATAAAATTGTGTCAAAGCACAAGTTTTCTTTGACTCCGAAAGATTTTATTCCATATACTTTAAAGCCACAAGCACCGCCCCACCAAACGGAACAACCTAAATGGGCTAATCAGGAATAATCTTCATCATATGAAGAGTTGATCTTTGGTTCTGTTAACATGATTCATTTAACAGATCCTTATTACAGTCATAGGTTCGATCTTGATGAGCCTGAGTTCCCTGTATCAAATAGAATAAATAGAGGGAGTTCCAGAGGTCTGGGATACAGAGGAAGATGTGGATATACCAGAAACCACTATTCCAATTTTACCCCTACTAGAACTGTGTATGCTATAGAAACTCGTGGTAGAGCCCTTAAGCGGGCTCAACAAGAACAAGAAAATTATTCCACCAATAGAAGACTCGGTCCTGCTGTAGTTATTTTGGAGGATCGGTTATAGGTTCCACCTTCTTCCTCTCAGCAATTAAATAGACCTATTCGGTCTAATCTTCCAAATCCAGGAGTATTTTCAACTCCTACCCCGATACAAGAAGCATCTACTTCTAAAGCATCAACCTCTAAGGCACCTGTGAAACCACATGTTCATGTTGGAAAAATCAGAACTTTGGATAAAAAATATGATGTTTTCAAACATTTGACCCAAGTACTGGACATGTTATCAATTATGGATGCCTTGAATCTATCCATGGATCTTCATGAGGAACTTATTGAGGTTTTGTCAAGTCCTTAGGAGTTCGAAACTAAAATTTCTACGACTGAATTCTATCATGTAGAGAATAATCCTATAGAATTCCATGCAGTGATATCTTTTACAGATGAAGATGAGGATGATGTCGTGCATGGACATATCAGACCTTTTTATTTATCTGTCAAGGTCAATGGTGTGGACATCCTAAGAGTTTTCATTGATAATGGTCCAGGAGTCATCATCATCCCCATTCATACACTTCGTCGATTGGGCCTCATAGAATCTGATTTATCTCCTTCTACTCTGACGTTGCAAGAATATGATAAAAATGAACAAGAACCACTGGGCAAGATTACACTCAGAACTCAGTTTGGAGACCTTATATCCAATTCATATTTCATGGTTGTTGATCACGATATACCCTTCAATGTTTTTCTTGGAACCTTGGCTACATCAACATGAGACTATCCCTTCATCATACCATTAATGTATGAAATATTGTTTCGATGGTCAAATTGGAACATTGTGTGGTGATAAAGACCCCTTCAAAACATGTGAATCTCAATACATTGAGGCGGAATTCTATCACATGAAGGGTATGGAGAGATCCACAATAAGGGAAGTTACCAAGTTTAATGCTCTATATGGTTTGGAAAAGATTCCAGTAAACCCATTCACACCTGTGAGTACAGATTATGTGTTGCCTATCAGCCAAATTGACAGGAAAGACCTGAATCCAAATACTCATATGGAAACTTCCATAATGTCAATTATGGAAATCAAGCTAGACAACATGGGAGAAATTAGTGATTCACCAAGAAAAGATGAAAGCTGAAATGGATATGTCTTCATTTAATATGCTGAAATCCAGTAAGTCTATACTTCTTCAACCAGTCTAGAAGAAGTTATGGCAATATCAGATGTGAACGATGATGTCGATTCTCAATCCATCATCTCCTATTTATTACCCAAAGAAGACCCTTCATCGTCAATAGGGTCAAAAATGGAAGCCTCTTCTTCAAGATGTTAAAATTTTAACATCTCTCCTGATCATGGAAATTTTGCTTCATCATCTACTATGCAAGTAGAAACAGAAGAAGTAACACATGTTGAAGAAGAAGAGAAAGATCTTAGGGATGCTCCTCCAACATTTGAAGAGGGTATCTCTACCACTATGGATGAACTCAGAGAAATAAATTTGGTTACAAAAGAAGATCCATGTACCAATTTAATTAGTGCGGCCATGACTCTTGAAGATCAAGAAATGTATATTTCATTTTTTTTAAAAAATCGAGATATATTTGCTTGGAACTATACAGAAATACCAGCGCTTGATCTCGATGTTTCCACTCATCATTTGGGTTTGTCAGAAGAACACTGAGGATTTTAGAAAGCCGTAAGAAGAACACACCCAAATTATGCTTCCGAAATTGAAGCTGAAGTGGATAAGCTTATCAAATCTAACTTCGTCAGAGAAGATCAATATCCCAAATCGCTGGCTAATATTGTCCTGGTGAAAAATATGAATGGAAAAATTAGAGTTTTCATTGATTTCAGAGATCTAAATCGGCATTGTCCTAAGGATGATTTTCCAGTTCCGATTATAGAACTCTTGAATGATGTATCAGCTTGATATGAAGCACTTTCATTCATGGATGGATATTCCAGGTATAATCAAACCCAAATGGATCTATAAGATGAAGAATCTACATCCTTCAAATCCTCTCAGGGTGTATTTTTCTATCAAGTAATGCCCTTTGTCTTGAATAATGCAGGCACAAAATATCAACATGTCATGCATCATATCTTCAAAAACTATTTAGGGAACTTTTTTGAATGTTATGTGGACGATTTGGTGGTTAAATCCAAACAACGTTCTAATCACTTGGCTAATTTGGAAGTCATACTCCACAAACTTCAACAACATAATTTGAAGATGAACCCCTTGAAATGTGATTTTGGGGTAACCTTAGGAATTTGTTTTTGGCTTTTTTGTATGCCATCATGGTATCAAAGTCGATCCTGAGAAGAAAAAGTCAATCCTTGGTATGTCACCTCTTTGGAATTTGAAAGAATTGAGAGGACTTCATGGACACTTAGCCTATATTTTGTGTTTCATCACCAATCTGGCAGGAAAAAGTTTACCCTTCACCAAATTGATGAAGAAGGGATTCACTTACCAGTGGACTGAAGAATGTCAAGAGGCATTTGATATTCTCCAAAAATATCTCTTGAGTCCAATAGTATTAATGCCACATATTGAAGGAAGGCCATTGATTCTTTATGTGACAGCTTTAGAGCGATCATTGGGTGCCTTCCTTGCCCAGAAGAATGATGCTGGGAATGAAAACAACCTCTACTATCTCAGTCAGACTATGCTTAAAATAGAAATCCAATATTCAAATATTGAGAAGTGTTGCCTAGCATTAATCTTTGAGGTTCAAAAATTGGGACACTACCTGCAACATCATGAGGTCCAATTGGTATCTCACAAAAACCCGCTCAAATTCATCCTTAGTTGTCCAATGCTTATAGGATGTCTAGCAAGGTGGGAAGTTATTTTGTAGTAATTTGATATCCAGTATGTGTCTCAAAAGGAAATAAAGGGTCATGCTCTGGCTAATTTCTTTGCTGAACACCCTTCAACAGAAGATACATCTTTAGATACTGAACTTCCTGATGAGGAAGTCTTTTCTATTCAAGATAATCTTCAAACACGGGAAATGTACTTTGATGGTGCTTCTAGAAGTCCAACAGGGATGAAAATGGAAGATCCTAAATTCAACAAAGTTGGGTTGGGAATTGTGCTTATTTCCTCGTAAAAGGCAGTGATAACTTATTACTTCTCATTTTTGGGAGGCAGTACAAATAATGAAGCATAATATCACGCTCTCATCATATGATTAGAGTTGGCGCTTTAAGCACAAGTGAATCACTTAAAGGTGAAAGGTGATTCAGACCTGGTAATAAAACAAGTCAATGGGGATTATGCAATCATAAATGAAGAACTAATTCCATTGTATGATTACGTTAGAGAGTTAATGGTGGAATGTCCTTTATAACTGACATTTTCTTATGTCCTGAGATCACAAAATGCCTAAGCTTATGCACTGGATAATATAGCCATAGCTTTGGCAGATCCAAATCGGGACGAGACAATCATCAGTATTGCCCACCGTCGTACAATTTCATCTTATGTTCAAACCAAAATAGAGGAAATCAATGAAATTTTTCCTATTTCTGAACCATATGGTAATACTATAGGATGGATGACACCTATCAGGGAATACCTTCAAAATGGAACACTTCCACCAGATAAATCCAGGAAAGAACACATCTGGAAATGTGTGGTCAATTTTACTCTTTATGATAGCCAAGATCACCTAGATAAAAATCTCTACAAAAGAGGTTTTGATGGAATTCTCTTCAGATGCATTGATGGTGAAGAGATAGTGGTTGTCATAAAAGAAGTGCATGCAGGAGTATGTGGTGCCCACCAGTCTGGACATAGACTAACTGATCAAATTCGAAGTCTTGGATACTTTTTTCCTTCAATGATACAAGATTTTGTTGAATTCATAAAGAAGTGTCATTCTTTCCAAGTACATGCCAACTTCATTCATCAACCCCCAGAGATTCTTCATACAGCTAAATACTCGTGTCCATTTTCCACATGGGGAATGGATGTAGTAGAACCTTATCCTTCAGCTATAACCAAGCAGTTTAAGTACATTATTACTACTACTAACTTCTATTCCAAATGGGCAGAGGGAATACCTCTCAAAGAAGTTAGTTCAAAAACCATTTTTAGCTTCATCGAGTCTAACATCATTACCGGATTTAGTGTCCCTCATACCATATTGACAAACAATGGAACCAAATTCTGTTCATCTGAGGTGAGGAAGTTTTATCAAGAATACAACATCAAATCTAACCATTCCTCTCAGTATCATGCAGCGGTCAATGTACAAATAGAAGCCTTAAACAAGACTCTTTCAAACATACTACAAAAGTTGGTGGATAAATATAAGAAGTCATGGCCTGATAAACTCTTTCATGCTTTATGGGATTATCGGACCACCACCCACACTACAACGTGGTCAACTCCATACTCATTGGTATATAGAACAAAAGCAGTCTTTCCAATTGAAGTTCAATTACCCTCACTCAGGGTAGCCATTTGTGATCAGTCATCTACAGATGAACAATCTCAAAAGTGATTGGATGAATCAGAACAATTAGATGAGAAAAAATTGTGCACCCTGCACCACTTAGAAGTCTATCAAAATCGAATAGCACGGGCTTTAAAAAAAAGTTCATCTTTGTTCATTTATTCAGGGGGAATTGGTATTGGTTCTCAGAACTCCAATGATACCAGGAAAGAAACCTCCCAAGCTTGAGCCAAAGTGGGAAGGATCTTACTCAATACATAAGGTCTACTCCAATAGAGCTTATTCTTTAATCTGAATGGATGGAGAACTCATCATTACTCCAACCAATTCCAGATTTCTAAAGAATTATTTTGTATAATACAAATACATCTCACGGTCCATGCATATAACCTTAAACTATTTTCACGTACGTCCAACACGACGTTAAATTGTGTCGTCCTTGCTATATGACGTTAAAATATACAACCCTTATTAAGTCCTTACTGCATGACATTAAACTGCACATTCCCTTCTTCATCCAACATGATGTTAAATTGTGACGTCATAGCTACATGACCCTAAACTGTACAGAAGTCCCTTACGTCTAGAAAGACATTAAACTGCATAATCACTGGTCCATGCATATGACCTTAAACTATTCACACCATCTTCCAACATGATGTTAAACTATGCCATCGTCCAACATGAAGTTAAACTGTGAAAAATTCCCTAATACGTCCAACATGACGTTGAACTGTGTCCTCATATTTTTCCTACATGACGTTAAACTATACTACTCATTCATCCTTCATGACATAAAATTGAACAAAGTCCCTTAATACTTCCTACATGACGTTAAACTGTATTTTGTCCCTGCTACATGACACTAAACTGTGCAGCACCAATAGTCCTCACTGCAAGACTTTAAACAGCATAGTCCCTTCATATGTCCTACATGATATTAAACTGTGCATCGTTAAGTTTTTTTCTACCTCTTGTTTCTCACATCGAGTATGAATCATGTGAGCTTAGATTAAACTTCAACCATAACGCCCTCTTTGGGCCGCTAACCATGTGTAAGTCCTAACACCATTGTTTTAGGTCTTTGTCCTCAAGAAAAACTTGATCACCAATTCATTCATTAATTGAACTACGCAGACTTTGATCCTTTCCTTATAGGCTGGGTACGTAGGCAAGCTCCGGAGGTTTATGCCCAAAACCAATCTCTTCATATTGGTTCACCTCCATCTCATATGATGTTGATATGTGAAGTAGCCCCAGAACTAATACTTTTTACATTGGTTTACCATCATCCTTTCTATATGACGTTAAACTATTCACAATTTTTGTCTTGTACGACAATAAACTACAACATTCTTTGACACCCTCACCTGAGAGGGAATCATTATTTACATTGATCTATAATTATGTTATATTCCAAAGACTACGTGCATACATGGAAATGCCCGAACCTTTTATCTTGGGTCAATCCATCATTTCACTAAATTCCCCCTTTCACCCTTCACTTGTACGTACCAAATCTGTACAAAGGGTATTTCAAGAACTACATACGGCTTGATTCCCATCTTTATGGGATACGTAGGAACGTTCGAGCATCCCTCGAATCCAGCCCCAAGTCTTTGTGCTTAACCCCAAATTTCACTTTAAGTCCCTTGGCTTAAAAGATCCCTTGTGAAAACATGAATGTGGTATGAAAACCCCGGTCTTCATTCACATCGGGTTTATAACAAACACACACTGTGTATTCATTATAATGGTCCGAGTTCTATGACCCTAAACTAAGATCTCCTACACTCTCGTCCCACATGACGTTAAACTATATTTCAAGAACTACGTATGGATTGATTCCCATCCTTATGTGATACGTAGTGAAGTCCAACACCTCAATTCAAGACCCAGCCACAACATAATTATGGTTAGAATTGGTTTGTGTATCTCTACATGCATTGAACAATTCCCATTTTGATGTGTCATACTCCTAACCGTAAATACTTACAGATCTCCAAAACCCTTTTCTTGACTTTTAGTCACAAAATTTCTGATACCCGAGAGTTATTTTTCCTAACTATGTAGCACATTCCCTTAGGTGGCCTTGCATAAACAGTCTACATAACAGACTTTTCAGCCAAAAGATACAATTATTTGACTATACAGCCAATGTCGTTAGGTGGAACTACATAATTCGACCCCATAACGGGTTTGTTAAATAATGGTAACTGAATTATTGGGAAGAAAACCTCTTTTGTCATTAGTTGTATTAACAACAATATGTAGGGATCCATAAAAAATGGTCCTCCTTAACATATCTGTCCCATGCTCTTTTTCATGATCTGAAAGTATTCAAGTCTATGGTTTATATTTCCCTTCCAAACATTTGGGTCAGACCTTCGTGGGAGTGAAATTCATCCAATTCGTTAATAATCTTGATTGGAAATATCATCTCCATATTCAAGTACCTTTTTCCATACAATAGAGTCTGTGCTTTGGAAAATTTGAATCTCCATAAACTTTCACTGGCTTTTTTATAGCAATAGAAAAGTAAACATTCTGAGAGTTCTTTTGCCTGACTATGCAGCACGTGCCCTTAGGCAACCTTGCATAAACAGTGTACATAAAAGACCTATCAGCCAAAAGATACTATTATTTGACTATGCATCCAATTCCCTTAGGTGGCCCAGCATAATTCAACCACCTAACGAGTTTGATAAATAGTGGTAACTTCATTCTTGGGATATACTTCTTCTAATTCCTTTTAGACCTTTTCTCATATCATTCCTCTGATTCAAAATTTCTTAAGTCATAATTTACATGGTTTCCCCCATACTTGAGTGTGTTAATATGTTTTCAGATAAATTATCAAGTAATTGATTCAATTTTAATTCATTCGGTCAAAGATATTTCGACCTTAATCATTAGCCTTTTTATGTCCGATGTGCATGACTTTAAACTGCTCCCAAAAGACAAGGTAAATCTGAAAAAAAGTTAAGTCCCATCTCACTAAGAATATACTTTGTATTATTTAAGTAATATTTAGCAATTAAAAATATTCAATGTTTGTAGGGTTATTTTTATAATCCTAGAAAAAAATTCAAACTATGCTTACTAGGCCCATTGGATTAGGTAAAAATTTAAAGCAGGAAGCAAAAGAATGAAAGCACAAATGATTTAAGATGAAAGTGTTTTTCATTTTATACACAAGAGTTAGAAGGACATCCATAGATTAGAGTCTCTTCTATTTTTCAGGAATTACAAGAGACTTTCAACATAACTCTTCATTTGATTTACGACATTCCTAGATTCATCAGCAACCACCTGGAATTCACTCATTCAATTTGATACAATAAGAGATGCAGTGATACTGTCTCTTCTTGGAACAATTGTAAAAGAATATTCTTGAGTGTGGTTTGAGAAAATTTTCTGCTGATCAAACATTGACTCTGTTTCTATCCGAGAGACTTGGAATATGGATACATGGATTTGAGAATGGAGCATTGGAAGTAAAGAGCCATTTGGAGAGAGGACTCTTTTCAGATATTTTTTCTAATGTCATGATAGTCTTCTCTCCATCAACCAGTAGCGGAAAACATATCAACCCATGGTTTTCCATTTTTATATCTACAAATAAATGGCATAGAGTAAAAATTTGAAAGTTCGCATCACTGTTGTTTCTCTTAATGCATAGCATAACCAAAATAGATGAGTAGCAGTGCGGTTGCATCTCGGACATATAGTTCTTTACATCTCGAATGTTTATGTCTTGTAGATGACCATGCCCATATTGGGGAAAGTAGATGCTCTTTGGAAAGTTAAGATGATACTTCTTCATGTACTTAGACAAATTTGGTAGAGTGTTGTTGCAGACAGTATAGTAATCATGGCCAACAACATTCATCATGCCATCAATCCTCTTACTAGAGAATTCATCAGCCGTTCCAAATCTTCTAGGATCCATTGAATCTGCACAAAGGTCAAATAATTAACTCTTAAGTGAGTTGAATTTTCATAAAATTTGTGAAGAAAAGTGAAAAAATGGAAAAGGAATTAAGGCATGCAAGTCCAATTTTGGTGCGTAGGTATAACTTTGTTGCACAAGTATCACCGTGCAGGTCAAAATACCTCTCCAGTAGCATGACACGAACAGAAGCAATGAAAACACTGAAAATTAGTATACTTGCGCGACGAGGACAACTTGCACTGTGAGAGATCGAAAGTTTTAAATCTGGTTGCTTTGCGTAAGGAATGGCCACATATTTATTGGCAAGGCCACACCCCTGCACGCTGAAGCCTGCGCGGATCACACATGCACGGCGCAATCTATGCGCCTATCACTTGCGCACCGATATCTGCATGCTGAAAAATTGTGCGCCACCCTTCCTTGGTCTTCTTCTTTACCTCAGAGTCACATCCTCATTCCTTTTGGATCCAACTCTGAGGGGGACCTTTGTTGACCCTCCTTTCCATCATATAATCTAACAACTGAAAAAGGGGAATACCTTAACACAAAGTTATTCATCCTTTTAAGAAACATCAAAAATTGACAAAGACATGAACAGGGATTTGTTTACACATGGGTTATGCAAGTTTTATCATAGACGCACAAGTATACTTGTGTGCCTCATATTGGTCACGCAGGTGACTTACGCGCCCTAAGTTCTTTTCACCCAAGGTTTTCAAAGGCCTATAAATACCACTTGTGGGCCCCCAATTTCGGGGAAGAAAAATCCAGAAACTCAAATTTGAGCTCCCGATGCCCTAGTCTCTTCTCAAAGCCTTCCGAAAACATATAAGGTAATTTCTTACCTAGAATTGAAGGTCTAAAGAGTAGGAACAAGGACTAAGTGTTTAAATTCATCAACTCCTGTGCGTCTAAGTGTCTAACTCTTCAGGGAATTGAAGACACTTGCACGCCGCCTTATCCCTTCAAAAGAACTTGTGTGCCACTCATTTAAAAGTCTTTAGGGATAACACTAAGGGTTTGAGCCAATCTTCGCCCATGTTTTAACCTATGGGTTTACCGTCATGTAAATATACCTTTTTCATGCAGGTATACCTGCACGACCATGCACTACCACAAAACAGGGCAAGGGCAGCACTGACCTTTATCAGCGCTAAACAAAAAGCGCTGATAACGGGGTATGCCTTTATCAGCGCTATATAAAAGCACTGATAAATCTTACATTTATCAGCGCTTTTTTTAGCACTGATAAAAGGTAACATTTATAAGAACGTTTTTAGCACTGATAAAGGTAGATCTTTATCAGCGCTAAAAAAGACCTGATAAATGAATGTTTTATCAGCGCTTCTATTTTAGTGCTGATAAAACATAACTTTATCAGAACATTTAACGAGCGTTGATAAAGGTTTGGTCAGTTTTTATTTAATAACCCTAACAGGCCATCCTCACTTGCACGCGGTGAATCTCTCGTGGAAACTGAACTAGGCCCCTCGTCGCGCGACCTCGTCCTCCTCGTCCTCCTTGTCCTCCTCCTTCTCTGCCGCCACCGCCACCTTCACCCCTGCTCCCGCTACCGCGACTGCCTCTTCCTCTTCTGCCTCCACCCTTGCTGCCACGACCACCACCGCCTCTACCACCGCTGCCGCCTCTGCCGCCGCCGCCGCCTCCACCCTCGCTGCCACGACCACCGCCGCCTCGTCCTCCTCCTTCTCATGCTCTCAAGGTGGGAGGTGAGTTCCATGGATGGTATTCCCTTGGTATATTATTTATATATTGTGTTTTTGAGGACCAAATAGTGAATATAGATGTGAGATAAGAATGATACCATATCATGAGCCTAATTCCAGTAAGGATTTCCATAATAGATAGCGTGGTCTTAATGTGATTATGATTATGTCTAGGGATGTGATTCATAATTAGTGATGAGTGTCGAAATAAGAGATGTTATTGATATTTAGCAACAGAAGTGGGTTGTTTGTGAATGATATGGAATTGGATACCCTATAGGTTCCATAGGGATGTCTTGACTCTAAGATGAAGTATATGTTAATTGGTTAGTTATGATGGTTCACATGTGTGAGTTCTACCAAGGTTATGTGTGATGACTTCTGTGGATAACCGACCCTTGTTTTCATTTTTTTATTTTGAGTTACCATGGGTGGTAAGTTCTACCCTTCGAGTTGAATATTTATGTATGAGATACAAAGGAAATAGTTTTTAATCTTATGGTTATATGGATTCCCAATGATTATCCCAATGGAAATGATGATGGATCCATATTAATTTTCATCACGTAGCATAATATCATAGTTATATGATTAGACAAAGATGAACCCATAATACAAAACATATCACCTAGTATGTCTGTCACATATATGAATAAATAAATTATAAAAAAAACATGCTACAAAGCATAAAGGTACCATTAAATACTTACATTGGTTAACTTGTTTTATAAATTTTTTATCTGCATCCGTTCCTTGTACTTGCACCCATGAATTTGAAGGTGAGTATGCGTACACAATAGTTGCCTTCTTAGAGAAGAGTTTATGGAAAAGTATAAGAGACATGAAGTAATGAAGATCATTAGAGTTTTGGAGTAAATGTGGCTGCTACAAATAATATGGAAATCAGCTTGTGCAATGCGGCCTCAGTTACAACTTGCAGGTATTGTAACTTAGGCCACATTGCACAAGATGATTGCCACAATGAATAGAAATATCTTCATTGCTTCATGTCTCTTATACTCTTCCAGAAACTCTTCTCTAAGAAGGTAAACTATCATGTACGCATACTCGCCTTCAAATTCATGGGTGCAAGTACAAGGAACAGATGAAGATAAACAATTTCTAAAATAAGTTGACCTATGTAATTATTTAATGGTACCTTTATGCTTTCTAGCATGTTTTTTTCTAATTTATTTATTTGTATATGTGACAGACATACTAGGTGATATGTTTTGTATTATGGGTTTATCAGGTGTCTATATGATTTCCTGTTTCCACATTTCATTTTAAATAGCATGTTATAATTATATATTTATTGTACCCTAATGGCTCAAATAGTCAGGCATATTGTAGTTGTTTCTAGAATGTTGTAGGATTATTTTTCCCCAATGGTAGTACATTTTTAGGATGTTTTCACTGATGAGGTATAACATTTACTTCTTAATAAAGAGATAAACTTTATAATCTAGTTAGTTTTGGGAGAAAATTCAGTTTCTATCACAATTTCTAAAATAACACCAAAAGAGCATCAGTTGTTTGAATTAAAATTTGATGATATAGAATATAATGGTTTCATATGGAATAGTACTTTACCATGGGGTTTTATAGTTCTCTAAAATAGATGGTTTATTGGTATTTATTATTTTGTTGGACTATTGGAGATTGACCCTGATGAGAGTCATGAATATGTATCCTCATCCACGCATTGATAGTTACATTGATCATCTATTAGGTTCTATGATCTTCTCCAAGATAGATTTGACATTTTCATACCATTAGATGAGTTGGACATCGATGGACCTACCATGGACTAATTTTAGGAGTAGTTATGGCCTGTATGATTTTTTAGCGATGATTTTTGGTTTAACTAATGCATTGGTTGTATTAAGGGACTTGATGAATAGGAAATTTCATCCTTTTCTGGATCAGTTTTTAGTAGTTTTTTTTAATTAAATATTAGTGTACTCCCAACCCATAGTTGATCTTGACCAACCTCTTATCATCACCTTGAGTACATTGAGATAGCATCATATTTATTACTGTTTTCTCATGTTACTCATTGGTTTCCTCTTGTTCGCATGTCATGTATTTTCTAAGGCATCATTCAGTCATTGTAAGACTAACTTGGAATAAATTTGATATATTTTAGATTAAATCAGGTATCATATACATACACGATGTTCACCCTACTGGACACACCATGTATATGGATTTCACATGTTTTTAAAGGCATTTGTACCATGATTTGTTTTTATAAAACCCAAAAAATGCTACCTGATTAATTAAAACATAATATTAGGCAAGTTCTCGAGATCGAACCCATTAAGACGATGAATATGAATAAAGAATGGATGAATGCCAATCAGTTGACAAAAGAGTATGAAGATGGCATGAAAGAGTTTATCAAGTTTGAAGAATATCATGCATGTGACCCTTCTCAAATCCTTTGTCCGTGTTTACGCTGTTGTTATTCAAGACAAATTAGTCCATAAGAGTTGGAAGAACACCTGATCTATCACAGAATAGATCGAACTTATACATGTTGGAATAAACACAGGGAAAAAACCAATGTTGGTAGTGACTCAGATAACACGACATTTTATAGATCATATGATATGATTAGAAGCGTGAACAGTGAAGACGATCGTATGGAGGGTGTGATTTCGGATGTGAACGATGATGAAGATCGTATTGAGGAAATGACAAGGACAGTTGAAGATAAACTTCGTGATTGCCCAAAATTGTTTGAGAAGTTAAGGAGTTGTGAAAAAACGTCATTGTATGCTGTTTGCACTAAATATACAACATTGTCTTCCATATTGAAGCTGTATAATTTGAAAGCAGGCAACGGGTGGAGTGACGCTAGTTTTACGGAACTACTTGCTCTCCTGAATGACATGCTCCCAAAAGATAATGAACTCCCAAGCCGAACATATGATTCCAAATGAATTCTATGATTGATGGGAATGATCTCTGAAAGAATACATGCTTTCCTGAATTACTGTATATTGTTTCGCAAGGACCACAAATCACTTAAAGAATGCCCAAAGTGTGGTTCTTCCCGACACAAGAAAGATGATTCTAGTCCTATGAATGTTGTATGGTACCTTCCAATCATTCCTAGGTTTAGACGCCTATATGGAAGTGAGGAGACTGCAAGACAATTGACATGGCATGCAGATACAGGATTTAAAGATGGGAAACTACGTCACCTTGAAGACTCTCCTCAGTGGAAGAGAATTGATCACGAGTATCCTGAATTTGGGAACGAGCCGAGGAACCTTCGTCTGGCGTTATCTACAGATGGGGTGAATCCTTTTGGTTTTCAAAGTAGCAGTCACAGTACATGGCCAGTTATGTTGGTAAATTATAATTTACCACCGTGGTTATCCATGAAACGAAAATACATCATGTTATCTTTGCTTATATCAGGACCAAAACAACCGGGTAATGATATTGATGTTTATTTGGCCCCATTGATCAAGGATTTGAAAATATTGTGGGATTCAGGTGTTACGATGTATGATGCTTACAAAAATGAACAATTCACTTTGAAAGCCATGTTTAACGGGACGATAAATGACTTTCCTGCTTATGGAAATTTGTCAGAATATAGCATTAAAGGAACTCAAGGGTGCCCCATTTGCGAATAAGGTACACAGTCAATTAGGTTGAAACATTCATTGAAACCCGTGTTTCTAGGACATCACAGATTTCTACCCCGACGACATAAGTACCGATCTTGGGCGACATAATTTGATGGATGTTCAGAGGAATGTACAACAATGTCTCCACTAATAGGTGATCAATTGTTTGAGAAAGTGAATGATTTGGACACTACTTTTGGAAAAACATTTTTGAAAAACCATAGGAAAACTGGTTGGAAAAAGAGATCAGTTTTTTTTTGAATTACCATACTGGAACTGTCTGTATGTTAGACATTTTCTTGATGTTATGCATGTTGAAAAAAATGTATGTGATGGTGTCATCGGCACGTTGCTAAATGAACCCGAAAAAACAAACGATGTAATTAAAGCTAGATTAGACATGGTTGAGATGGGAATATGAGAAGAGTTGACACCAGTGAAGGGTGAAAAACGAACATTTCTTCCTCCTGCTGCTTACACTCTTTCCAGGTAGGATAGATATTAGTTTTGCAACTTCTTGAATGATGTAAACGTTCCAAATGGGTATTCATCAAATATCAAGAACATCGTGTCAATGGGAGATTTAAAATTAAAGGGTATTAAATCACATGACTTCCATGTTTTGATGCAAGATCTAATTCCTATAGATTTACATTGCATTTTGCCCAAGAATGTCCGCCATACATTAATGAAGCTCTGTTTCTTCTTCAAAGCTATATGCAGCAAAGTTATAGACCCGACAAAATTTAGAACTATAGAAAGAGAAATTTTCATCATATTATTTGAATTGGAAATGTTCATCCCACCGACATTTTTCGATATGATGGTTCATTTGATGGTTCATTTGGTGAGAGAGATTCAACTATGTGGTCCTGTACATTATAGATGGATGTACCCCATTGAATGGTATATGAAGATTTTGAAAGGGTATGTCAAAAACCGAAGTCGGCCAGAGGGTTGTTTTGCAGAGCAATATATTGTTGAGGAAGCTGTTGAATTTTGTACCGAATACCTGTCTGGTGTGGAAATTGTTGGCCTACTGAAATATTGTCACACTGAGTGGCTTGAGGGTGAAGGAATTTCTGGAAGATAGGTTGTCACAATCAATATTACAGATCGGGAGCAGGCCCACCTTTACGTTTTGCATAACAGTTTCGATGTTGACCCATATGTTCAAACCCACAATGAAATTATTAGGCGTTTGAATCCTTCTAGGGATGAAAAATGGATATCAGATACACATAATCAACAGTTTATAGGATGGTTTCGAGACCATATTTTTAATCAGTTAGATAAAAATCCAGACTCAATTTCAGAACGACTTCGATGGCTGGCCGGAGGAGCAAGTGTGTACGTATTATCTTACAATGCTTATGCAGTTAACGGTTATACATTCTATACTAATGAACATGATGAAGACAATACCATGCAAAATAGTGGGGTTACACTTGTGGCTGAGGCGATGCATGTTTCCTGTGCTAAGGACAAAAATCCAATTTATGCGAATATATCATACTTTGGCATCATCAAACGAATATGGGAGTTGGATTATACGAAATTCAAAATGCCAATTTTTCAATGAAAGTGGGTTGATAACAGGACTGCTGTTAAAATAGATGAATTAGGATTCTTGAAAGTTGATTTCAGTAAGGAAGGGGAGAAAGACGAACCATTTAAATGGAATCACAGGTAGTACAAGTATTTTATGTTCCAGACCCCATAAACCGAAATTGGTCAATTGTTCTGTTATCGACCAAAACAAATGAAGGGTCATATGAAAGTTCAACGGAGGTTGACCCTTTTATAGGGACTTCACAATCATTTCGTAGTGGTCCAAATATTGATGGAGTTTTGTATGTCATAGGAGACCACAATGAAGGAATTTACATAGTCGATATAGGAGTCAAATCAATTCAGCCTTTAAAGATTAAAAAAAGAGAGTACAATAATCAGGTTATTTGTTTATTGTAACATACATTGTGTTACGTTATGTTATTATCTGTTCGCTTCTGTTTTTATGTAATCTAAATTAAATATTAAACCACTTCTATAGATAATGACTTCTGCACCTGCTGATGCACCCAATCCCGAGGAACAAAAGGTATCTCAACCACCAGCTGGTGGTCCCACTACAGAGCAACAACAGGTTTCTCAACCAAATGTTGGTGGTCCCAGTGCAGAGCAACAACAGGTTTCTCAACCTGTTGTTATTGGTCCCAGTGTTGAGGTACAACAGGTTTCTCAACCTATTGTTGCTGGTCCCATTACCAATGCTAGTGCTCTGGAGGAAGATATTGATTCTACTTCTGAAGAAATGGTACGAAATGAAACCCTGAAAGCGCAAAAAAAAACAAGAGCATCGTAGTTTGACAGTGTTGGCCAAAATCCTTAAGGCAAAAGCAAAAGCCATAAAATTTGAAGTGGGGTGGAATAAGCGAGGCCAACATGTTAACCCCAACAAATTCATCTTTAGTAGATACAGTGGAATCTTCACTCGGCAACATGTGCCGATTGATGTACAGTCGTGGCACCATGTTGTCACCGAGTTGAAGACACTAATGTGGGAAGAGATTACGGTAACATTATGATATCATTTTTTTAATTTATTAAATAAAATAAAATACCAAAACATTGACTTACCCTTCATAATCCATTGCAGAGTGCATTTATAGTAGATGTCTCGCCCAAGGAATATGTATTAAGAGTTGCAGGAAGGATTCGTAGAGGTTTCCGCACAATTTTAACAAAATATCATCTTAAAGATGCAGAAGGGAAAATCAAGCCGCACCCACCTTTGCTTTATGCACACTTAATATCCTAAGGAGCGTGGGATGTGTTTAGAAATTGTCATGGGGAGCATACTTTTCAGGTACATTGTGTGGGGTAATATGTTGTTTGACTTTTTATTGTATTCATCACTTTGATTGACAGTTTTTTATTTATGAAACAGCTACTGAGTGCTGAAAATAAAAAATGCGCAATAGAACTAGTATACCCTTACCGTAAAGCAAGGATGGGGTACTCTAAACTTGAGAAAAATTGGTACGTCTTTTAAATATACCCTACTACTAGTATGTGACATAAAAAAACACCATAACCATGTTTATCTTTTTATATGCAGATTGTTGAATCGAAATCGAAAGCCATATCCATCCCACGCCATGTGCTATGGAATGAGCCTCATGTAAATAAAGGGGGGACATTGATAGATGAAAACACACAAAAAGTGTGGGAAACATGTGTAAGTATGACATAATATAAATTTGAGTTTCTTTAAATAACTATTACATTACAATAACTACTTATTTTTATGTATTTTCTATTTGAAATAGTCACAAGAATCAACAACAACCACACTAGATGTAGACATACTTTCAGCAGCCTTGAAGCATCCACAAAAGTATGGCCGCGTCAGAGGTGCAGGTTTTGTGGTGACACCCCGAACATATTTTCAAAAACAAAAACAAGCGGAGGATCAAAATGAAAAAATGGAAAACATGCAAGAACAATTATCTATCTTTCAAGAGGAATTACAATACCAGAGAGAGATGATAGAAAAATTGATGGGGGAGAGGCAAAGAGAAGAAAAAACTCAACAATAACCCGTGCGTGACAATCTCGCCCCACCCCCCACCAGCTTTGAGGCGAGCCATTCCCCTAAAAAAACCTGACATAGATAAGGTAATCAATGTTTTAATGATTATTTTTGTGAAATTTGATTTACATAGACACTGATACCTTTCCTGTACTAATATTCCATAGGGTGAAAATGACTGTGATTTATATTTATCAACTTCCACCTATCGCCTTGTAGCGAGGGCTACGGTGTTCAATACGCAAAATGACATGCTACACAATAGACAGCTTCCAAAATAACATCTTATAGTGTTAATTAACATAGATAATGAGCCGAGTGCCGAGCTACCTCTTCCGAATGACGATGAATACATTCATACGGTTGAAAAAACTGTTGGAACATTCATCACATGGTCGACAGTTCTTGTAAGAAAACATGTCGACAAAAAGGTATTCATTTCTTATTTATTTTTCAAGATGGACCTTTAACATTTAATGAAAAAAGGTCTGAACTGATGATTGTTATTACAGAATGACAAAGACTGTGGGGTGAAATGAAATATCAGCTCAAAACTATCTCAAGGATCAACCAACCGATTGAAACGGTCTACTGAGATCACCTTCACCCTGCCTGTTCTATATCCACAGTTAATATCATTTAAGGCTCATGTGGATACAAAGTTGAAAGACGACAGTACTCACATAGTTTCTTTCGAAAAAGATATGTATGGAGAGGAGATATCTAATTTCATTAGTGCTGAAAATGTAAATGAACTCCTCATGTATGAATGGCTAGGCGCCTCAGTTGTAAATGTATACATGAGGTAAGTTTTCATGATTTGATTTTACAAAAGCTGATATACTCTGATAATTTTTGACTAAATACATTTTATATTTGTTGCAGACGTATATATGAAAAATAATAGAAGGGATTTCCCCATGAACAAAAATTTGGACTCGTTAGTCCTCACACCACATCTTCAAAAGACGAAATAGATTCTGTTAAAGAGGCTGCAATAATGTCATCCTTGCTCAAATCATTTGAAAACAAAATTACGGATGACAGACTCTTTTTAATACCAACGATGTAGGGGTAAAACTCTAAAATTTAATTATATCAACAATATTTTCATTTCTTTCTTTACTTATTCCTTTTTTTATTTTTAGGGAGCATTGGATGCTGATTGCAGTCAATTTGGATACTCCAAAGATTTATTTTCTGGATTCAATGCATGGATATCCAACAAACCGACCACGCATGATGGAGTTTATTAATTTGTATTACACTAGATCCAACAATTTAAAACTAAACATCTAGTTATATAATTTATGTTATCTTTTAATGAGGATTCTGTTATAATATGGCGGTGCATCAATATCGTCTAATGCATGGAATGAATCCAGGACATAAGGATGAGCATGCCTACAAGATCCACAATTAGAAAAGTATCTGGGTATATATAATAACATTTCACTATCCAAACACATATCAAAACAAATTACTTATTGTTGTCGATGTTTCTGTAGTGTCCAAAAAAAACAAACGAAGAGGACTGTGGTTATTATGTTTGTAAATTTATGAAAGAGATCATATTTCATCAACAAACTAGTATCCCTGATGATGTATTTTTGAAAATAATTATGAGTTCATTTAAAATATTTATTAATCCTTTGTGTATTTATATTTTTTCAGTACTACCATGACTGTCGCAAAAACTCATATTCAGAAGATGATATACATGTGTTTAGAAACGAATGTGCAACATACCTGATGGAAGATTGTACACAAATAGGATGAAGGTGAATTCCTACCACTTATGTTATCAATATATGATCATTTATTATCCTCCAACCTTCTTTGGTGAATTGAGAATGCTCTAATGTATTGAAATCTTAATTTATTACTCAATGTTTTCTATCCCCAGATTCATATTATTGATCTTTGAATAAATCAATATTGAAGTAAGGCATGATCGTGTGCAGTGTGTATGGGGTGAACAGCGAAACCACCAAGGATCAACAAAATCCCTTTTCTGTATCTCATTTGTTTGAACTTGTATTTGAGCACATGTGTTGTTGTTTGACTTGCACAATTATTTCTAGGTAGATGCATGAGATAATCAGTATCATTGAGGGATTTTTTAGAATCAAAATATGTGTCCCAGGATAATTCAAGTAAGGGAAAGGCTGGTTGAGATGAAATGAAAGCTCAAACGACCTGTACATCATCAAAATAATCAACCCTATGATGCACCATCATGTAGAATCTGGTCCTCATGATGTTTTGAGGTGTTTATGGAAGGTATGGGGAGTCTGATAAGCCCCTTGGCCACCATAAATAATGTTTACAGACAACTCCACATGTTTGTTGTGCCTCGTGCCTCTTTACAAGGATCACGCCATTCACATGGTCCATCTTAGCATGTATGTCCCATTCATCCCATTGCTACTCTTGGAAGAACCTGAGAATCTGACAATGCATAAGCCCCACAAGACCCATACTCATCCAACCAAGAGTATTCCTAGTGTCAAGGGAAGCTAACCATGGGTAATACCCACAACATACCTCTTTTAAATATATGGGTTTTGATCCTTGTATTCTAAATAGGGTATGTAGAAAGCCTCCATGAGGATAAATCCCAACCAATGGTAAACCATGGTGACCCCCTCACTGGGGTACACCTTCTCTTATTTTCCCTCTTGTATTTCCCTTAGTGGCGTATGAATAATTCTTCAAAATGAGAAACCTTACCTTTATGGGATGCACCACACTTGGGTCAGACCTCATTGGGTGTTTTGATCCATCTATCAGGTAAACATTCTAGGTGCTCCCTCCTAGAGATATACCTACCTGATCCACCTTTATAAGTGTTTTGATCCACTGAGGTCTTACATCTCTGTAAGACATTAAATCATGACCCTCTATCCTTGTGGGATGTTAAACTCATGGAATACCACAATTTAAACATGGGTTTCCATTAATATATTCAATATTAATGTTTAATCAGTCCTTATTAAGGTATTTTGGAGGTGTGGTTTTATGTTTCCCAGTATATTTTGGAAGATTCCATGCTTTATGTAGGTGATTCCATGCTTTTACATTATATAATGATTTTATTATCCTGTATTTTCTTGCTAAGTGTACTATATAAAATGTTTGTGTGGTTAAAAATGTGTTATCAAATTAATTTGGGGTGTGTATAGACTTGAATGTTATTTTTAAAATGAATACAGTTGTATTTCTTGTGGATTTTCATGCTTAAGTCCTTTAAATGTGTTTGAAGAAATGAGAAAGTTGTGTGATGGGTGTTTTCAAATGGATTTAATGTGTTTGTGAATTTTAAAGAGGGTTTTCTTATGAGATGTAGAGATTCTATATATGTGTATTTACATTGAATGAAAGTACATGAGAATGTGTTGATATATATGATGTGTATAATGTAAATTGAGAACAATTTCTATACATGGTATTTTCTTTATGATGTGCAGGGGACAGGGTGAGAGGGTAGTGGTGGTTTTCTGGGGGAGGGGGAAGGGGGAAAAGTGGTAGGGGGAAGGGGTAGGGGGTGTGCTGGGTTCTTTTGAAATATGTAGGGGGTGGAAGGGGGTGTGCTTTGGGAAGGGGGGAAGTGCAGTGGGCAGGGGTGTGCTGGGGAAGGGGGCAGGGGTTGTTCAGGGGGCAGGGAGTGTGTAGGGGTAGGGGGTGTGCTCGGGGGTGGGAAGTGTGTAGGGGGTGTGCTGGGGAAGGGGGCAGGGGTGCTTCTTTTTTATGGAATGGGGGGACATAATATTAGTTTTATGTTTTGTGCCTCACTAGTATAATTTGTTATTTTATGTTTTCTGCCTCACTAATATAATTCCATTTAGAAACCCCATTCTTTATTTCATTATTGTATTACTAACATAATTTTTTTTATTATGTAGGTGAAATCTTTTTCCTCAGTTCGAATGCTTTGTTCGGAAACCGCCGCCATGGACGACAATTTTTTAGAGCGGATGGATGCAAAAAGGATGGAACATCATTTTTTTTAACTGTTTTTTGGATAAATGTAATTGTAACCAAATTAAACATTGTTTGAAATGTTTATAGAAGTGTGTTGTTTTGTATTCATGATTTCAAGTAAATGTATGTATCATTTTTTTTCTTCTGTGCTTTGTGTGTGGGTGTTGTGTGTGTTGTGTGCAAGTTTTGTTTGGACTATGTGCAGGTGCTATAATGTGTGCAGGTGATGGGTAGGTTCTGGTTTTGGATAGGATCTTTGGCCTTTATCAGTGCTAGTTAAGTGCTGATAAATGGATAATATATTAGCACTATTTTGAGCGCTGATAAAGGTAGTTTTTATTAGTGCTCACAATAGCGCTGATATATTATACATTTATCAGCGCTGAAAATAGCACTGATAAATGCTACCTTTATCATTGCTTGCTTAGTGCTGATAAAGGGGACCCCCCTTTATCTTCGCCGAGATTAACAACACTTTTTTAGCGTTGTTAAAGGACATTTTTAGCGCTATTATAAGCCATATTTGTAGTAGTGATGACTTGCGTTCCCAAACAAGACCTGCACGCCTACCTTCTTTTGGGTGCCCCTCCTATCCATTCATCTCTTTTCTTCAAATCCACCTTTCCTCTTCATGATTTAGGCTTCATAATCCTCTTCAAATCCATTTATGGTATGATTCCTTGGTTGTCTTCCTTATCTGAAAGGAATTCTGTGGAACATATCTCAAAACCTAGTGTTTTACATATCTTTATGTCATTAATGTTAGAGATTTCATTCATACAACCTCATCATTTAATATGATAAGATCTTTATTATGGGAATCCTATTTAGGAGTAATCCCAAAGTCCCCTATTCATGGGAATCCTTTTCAAAAGTAATCCCCAGTCCAAGTTCCCAAATATGGGCATCCTCCTTTGGAGTAAGCCCCAAATCCCAAATACCTTAATTTTGGGCCTCCTTCTCAGGAGTAAGTTAAAATCATAATTCCCTAATTTGGGTCTCTTTTTTAGGAGTAATACCCAGTTCTCAAGTCCCTTAACCTGGGCCTCCTTCTCAGGAATAATCCCCAGTCAAAATTTCTCTTAACCAGTCTTAACTTCTTTTGATTTGGGCTTCCCTCTCAGGAATAAAACCCAATCACAAGTCCCCTCCTAATTTGGGCATCCTCCTCAGGAGTAAGCCCCAAGATAGAGTATCCATATCTCCATAAAGCACATATACCTTTATGGACCTTGTTCCCAGACTTATTCTCAAAAGTAAGTCCTAATCTTTATCTATTTCGGAAATCATACATACACAAGCCCCATATAATTCCTTGTGACCGCATATTTCATGGAACAAACTGTCAGGTCTACTAATACCTATTTTTTCTCACACCAAGCATGACTCACGTGATCTTAGAGTGTAAAAGTAACCACAACACATCTCTTTGGGCCATTAATCATATGTAAGCCCCACAATTCCCAACTAAACTACATGGACTTTGATCTCTACCTTAAAAGTGGAGTACGTAGGAAGCCTTTATGAGGTTCAAGCCCATCACCCAATAATTCTCATCCATCCCATATGACATTAAACTATATCTTAATTCCCGAACTGCATGGGTTCTGATTCTTTTTCTTTCAAGGATACGTAGGTAGCCCATCTGCGGGTACGATCCCAACTTTGAAATACCCCATGTCCTTATGAACGACAGTAAACTTCAAGTGTCCTACTGAGTGGCTTTAAAACCAGTATGGTTATCATAAAGACCAAGAGATCTTTATATAATGTGTTGAAGGATACCATTGACTAAGAATCTATAACAAATACAGATTATTCACTATCTATGAAGAACCTCAAATACATATGTTTCCTCTAAAAATGGGGATGACCTTTTTTGTTTAAGGTTCAAACATTCCAATCAGTTTCTAACAGGTTTATTTGTAGAACCAGAAACATCCAATGATTCTATATCCATTTGGACCTACTTTCGAAAGGTAGGTTCTCATTAGTTGTAGACCGATGAGGCTTAAGAATTTTCATCGGTTGAGAGGATGGGATGTCGGACTCATCACACCTTTTTGAAGAGATTTATTTTCTACTCTGGGACTCTATTTATAGATTTAAGTTATGTTCGTGAATCCTTATTACAGTACCAAGTATGAAAATGATATTTTCATAAGATCTGACAATCAATGATTTAATATGTATGAGATATAGAGAACCTTTTATATTTATTTGAGGTTCTTCATCGATGGAGAATCATCTGTATTTGTTAGATATTCTTAGTCAATGGTATCCTTCAATACATTTTATAAAGATCTCTTGGTCATTATGATAACTGTACTAGTTTTAAAGCCACTCAGTGGGGAACTTGAAGTTTATTTTCATTCAGAAGGACATGGGGTATTTCAAAGTTGGGATCCTACCCGCAGATGGGCTACCTACGTATCCTTGTTAGAAAAGGATTCAGAACCCACATAGTTCAAGAATTAAGATATAGTTTAACGTCATATGGGACTGATGAGAATTATTTTGTGATGGGCTTGAACCTCATAAAGGCTTCCTATGTACTCCACTTTTAAGGTAGAGATCAAATTCCACGTAGTTCGGTTGGGAATTGTGGGGCTTACATATGATTAACGGCCCAAAGAGATGTGTCGTGGTTACTTTTACACTCTAAGATCACGTGAGTCATGCTTGGTGTGAGAAACAAGAGGTATTAGTAAACCTGACAATTTTTTTCCATGAAATATGAGCTCATAAAGAATGATATGGGGTGTATATATGTATGATTGCCCAAATAGATAAATATCATGACTTTCATTAGAGAAGAAGTTTGGGAACAAGGTCCATAAAGGAATATGTGCTTTATGGAGATTTGGAAACTCTAACTTGGGGATTAACCCCGAGGAGGATGCCTAAATTAGGAGGGGACTTGTGATTGGGTTTTATTCCTGAAAAGGAAGCCCAAATCAAAAGAAGTTAAGACTGGTTAAGAGAAATTATGACTGGGGATTATTCCTGAGAAGGAAGCCCAGGTTAAGGGACTTAAGAACTGGGGCTTATTTCTGAAAAGGAGGCCCAAAATTAAGGGATTTGGGATCCGGGGCATACTCCTAAGGAGGATTCCCATATTTTGGAACTTGGACTGGGGCTTACTCCTGAAAAAGAGGCCCATGTTAGGAATTTATGACTAGGGCTTACTCCTGTGAAGGAGGCATAGGTTAGGAATTTAAGACTGGGGCTTACTCATGAGAAGGAGGCCCAGGTTAGAAAATTATGACTGGGGCTTACTTCTGAAAAGGAGGCCCAAGAATAGGGGATTTGGGGCTTACTCCTAAGGAGGATTCCCATATTAAAGATCTTCTCATCTTAAAGGATGAGGTTGAATGATTGAAATATCTAACCTCAATGAAATAAAGATACGTAAATCACTAGGTTTTGAGAGATGTTTCACAGAATTCCTTTCAGATAAGGAAACCAACCAATTAATCATGCCATAAATGGCTTTTAAAAGGATTATGAAGGCTAAATCATGAAGAGGAGAGGTGTATTTGAAGAAAAGAGATTAAAGGACAAGAGGGACACCCAAAAGAAGGCAAGCACGTAGGTCTTATTTGGGTGCGCAGGTCCTGGTCATGCAGGTATACCTACGCGACATAGGTACACTTGTGCGACGGTCAACCCATAGGGTAAAAAATAGGCGAAGCTTGGCTCAAGCCCTTAGTGTTATCCTAAAATAATTTTAAATGAGTGGCGCGAAAGTTCTATTGAAGGAATAAGGCAGCACACAAGTGTGGCCATTTTCCTTAAGAGTTGTCCACTTAGGTGCACAGGTGTTGATGAATTTCAACACTTAGGCCTTGTTCTCCCTCTTTAGACCTTCCATTCTAGGTATGAAATTACATTAGAAGGGTTTAGAAGGTTTTGAGAAGAGACTAGGGTGTCGGGAGCTCAAATCTGAGTTTTTGGATTTTTTGTCTTTGAAATGGGGGGCCCACAAGGGGTATTTATAGGCCTTTGAAGACCTTGGGTGAAAATAACTTAGGGTGCACAAGTCACCCGTGTGATCAATATTAGGCGCGCAAGTATACTTGCGTAGCCATGGTAAAACTTGTGCGACCCAAGTGTAAACAAATCCCACTTCATGCCTTGTGTCAATTTTTTATGTTTCTTCAAAGGATGAATCACTTTGTATTAAGGTATTTCCCTTTTTCAGTCGTTAGATTCTGTGACAGAAAGGAGCATCAACCAAAGTCCCCCCTCAGAGTTGGATCCGAAAGGAATGAGGATGTGACTCTGAGGTAAAGAAAAAGACCAAAAAAGGGTGGCGCACAAGTTTTGAGCACGCAGATATCAGCGCGTAGGTGACAGCCATGTCAATGGCGTCGCGTAGGCTTCGGCCTGCAGGGGTGTGTCCTGGTCTATAAATATGGGCCTCATTCTCACACAAAGCACCCGGATTTCAAACTTTCGATCTTTCGCCGTACAATTTTCCTTCGTCGCGCAAGTTACTTTTTTGATCAATAGAAAATTTTCTCAAACCGCACTCAAGAACATTGTTTTACAATTGTTCCAAGAAGATTTGGTATCCCTGTGTCTCTTATTGTATCTAGTTGAATGAAGTAATTCTAGGTGGCTACTGATGAAGCTCGAGATGCTGTAAATCAAATGAAGAGTTATATTGAAATCCTCTTGTAATTATAGAAAAAGAGAAGAGAATCCAATATGTGGATATCCTTCTAACTCTTGTGCATCAAATGAAAAACACATTCATCTTCAATCATTTGTGCATGAATTATTTTGCTACCTGCTTAAAATTTTACTTAAGAAATGGCCCTAGTAAGCATAGTTTAATTTTTTGATAGGATTATAAAAATAACCCTACAAACATTGAATCATTAATTTCTCAATATTACCTAAATCATTAAAATTATATGTTTAGTGAGCTGGGACTTAACTTTTGTTTAGAGTTCCCTGGTCTTTTGAGGGCAGTTTAAATTCATGCACGTCAGACATAAAAAGACTAATTTTTAAGGTCAAAATAGATTTGACCGAATGGATTAAAATTGAATCAATTCCATGATAATTTATCTGAAAACATATTACCACTCTGAAGTATGGGGGAAAACATGTAAACTATGACTTATGAAATTTTGAATCTGAGGAATGATGCGAAAAAGGGCTAAAAGGCATTAGAAGAACTATTTCCCAAGAATGAAGTTACCACTATTTAAAAAACCTATTAGGGGGTTGAATTATGCAGGACTGCCTAAGGGCATTGGCTGCAAAGTCAAATAATAGCATCTTTTGGCTAACAGGTCCATTATGTAGACTACTTATGCAAGGCCTCCAAAGGGCACATGATGGATAGTCAGGCAAAAGAACTCTCAGAAACATACTTTTCTACTGCTAAAAAGCCAGTGGATGTTTATGGAGATTCAAATTTTCCAAATCATATAGTCTGCTGTATGGAAAGAGGTACTTGAATATGGAGATGATATTTCCAATTAAGATTATCAAAGAATTGGATGAATGCCACTCCTACGAAGGTCTGACCCAAATAGAGGGAAGGAAAATATAAACCATGGACATGAATACTTTCATATCATGAAAAAGAGTATGAGACAAATATGTTATGTATGGATATTTTTACAAATCCCTACATATTTTCATTAAGACAAATAAGGAAAAAAGAGGTTTTCCTCCCAATAATGAAGTTACCATTATTTAACAAACCCGTTAGGGGGTTGAATTATTTAGGGCCGCCTAAGGGAATTGGCTGCATAGTCAAATAATAGTATCTTTTGGATGACAAGTCTGTTATGTAGACTGTTTATGCAAGGCCACCTAGGGCCACGTGCTGCATAGTCTAGCAAATGAACTGTCTGGTATCAGAAATTTTTTGACCAGAAGTCAAGAAAAGGGTTATAGAGATCTGGAAGTATTTAAGGTTAGAAGCAAGACACATAAAAATGGGCATTGTTCAATGCATGTAGAGATACACAGACCAATGCTAACCATAATCATGTTGGGGTTGGGTCTTGGATTAAGGTGTCGTACTTCACTACGTATCCTATAAGGATGGGAATCAATCCAAACATCGTTCTTGAAATATAGTTTAACGTCATATGGGACGGGAGTCTAGGAAATATTAGTTTAAGGTCATAGAGCATGGACCATAATAAGGAACACAAATTGTGTGTTTTATAAACATGATGTGAATGAAGACTAGGATTTTCATACCACATTCATGTTTTCACATGGGGAATTTTCAGTCAAGGGACTAAAAGTGAAATTTGGGGTTAGGCCCCAAGACTTGGGGCTAGATTCGAGGGATTCTTGAACATTCCTACATATCCCATAAGGATGGGAATCAAGCCACACATAGTTCTTGAAATATCCTTTGTACCGATTTGGTTCATACATGTGAAGGGTGAAAGGGGAGTTTAGTGCAATGATGGATTGACCCAAGATAAAAGGTTCGGTAATTTCCATGTATGCACATAGTCTTTGGAATATAACATGATTAAAGATCAATGTAAATAATGATTCCATCTCAGGTGAGGGTTTCAATGAATTCTATAGTTTATTGTCATACAGGAAAAAAGTGTTGTACAGTTTAACGTAATATAGTAAGGATGATGGTGAACTGATGTAAAAAATATTGGTTCTTGGGATGCTTCATAGATCAACATCATATTAGATGGATGTGAAACTATGTGGAGAGATTGGTTTTTGGCTTGAACCTTAGGAGGTTGCCTATGTACCCAGCATAGAAGGCAATGATCAAAGTCCACGTAGTTCAATTAAATAATGAATTGTTAATAAATTTGTTCTTGAAGAAAACGACCTAAAAAAATAGTGTCGGGACATACACATGGTTAGCGGGCCAGAGAGGGTGTTATGGTTGAAGTTTACTCTAAGCTCACGTGATTCATACTCGGTGTGAGAAACAAGTGGTAGCAAGAACCTTAACGATGCACAGTTTAATGTCATGTAGGACATATGAAGGGACTATGCAGTTTAAAGTCTTACAATGAGGACTATTGGTGTTGTACTATTTAGTGTCATGTAGTAGGGACACAATACAGTTTAATGTCATGTAGGATGTATTTAAGGGACTTTGTCAGTTTTACATCATGTAGGAAGAATGAGAATTATAGTTTAACGTCATATAGGACAAAAATAGGTACATAGTTTAACATCATGTTGGAAAATAAGGGTTCTATACTATTTAGCATCCTGTAGCTAAGACGATGGGGATAATACAGTTTAACCTCATGTTAGACGAAAGGGGGACTGTGCAGTTTACTGTCATGTAGTAAGGACAAAAGAGGACACAGTTTAACATCATGTTAGATGTATTAGGTACTTTTTCACAATTTAACGTCATGTTGGATGATGACACAATTTAACTTCTTGTTGGACATAAGTGCAAATATTTTAAGGTCATATGCATGGACCAGCGATTATGCAGTTTGACATCTTGTTGGACGTATGTGAAAATAGTTTAAGGACATATTCATGGAACACACATTTTAACATCGTGTTGGATGATGGAACAGTTTAACGTCATGTTGAACGATGGTGCGAACAGTTTAAGGTCATATGCATGGACCGGTGATTATGCAGTTTAACATCTTGTTGGATGTAAGGGCCTTCTATGTAGTTTAACATCATATAGCTCGGAAGACATAGTTTAACGTCATTTTAGACGTAAGTGCAAATATTTTAAGTTCATATGCATATACCATGAGATGTATTTGTATTATACAAAATACTTCTTCAGAAATTTGGCATTGGTTGGAGTCGTGATGAGTTCTCCATCCATTTAGATTAAAGAATAAGCTCTATTGGAGTAGACCTTATGTATTGAATAAGGTCCTTAACACTTTGGCTCAAGCTTGGGAGGTTTCATTCCTAGTATCATTGGAGTTCTGAGAACCAATACCAATTCTCCCTGAATGAATGAACGAAGATGAACTTTTTTGTTGAAAGATCGTGCTATTCGATTATGATAGACTTCCAAGTGGTGCAAGGTGCACAATATTTTCTCATCTAATCATTCCAATTCATCCAATCAATTTTGAGATTAATTATCCATAGATGAATGATCACAAATGGATACCCTGAGTGGGGGTAATTGAACTTCAATAGGAAGACTGCTTCTATTCCATATACCAATGAATATGGAGTTGACCGCGTTGCAGTGCGGGTGGTGGTTTGATAAGCCCATAAAGCATGAATGATTTTATCAATCCATGTTTTTTTATCTTTATCCACCATCTTTTGCAGTATGTTTGAAAGAGTCTTCTTGAAAGCTTCTATTTTGCCATTGGTCGCTGCATGATATGGAGAGGAATGGTTGGATTTGATGTTGTATTCTTGATACATCTTCCTTACCACGAATGAAAGGAAGTTGGAGCCATTGTCCGTCAATATGGTATGAGGGACACCAAATCTGGTAATTATGTTAGACTTGATGAAGCTAACAATGGTTTTAGAACTAACTTCTTTGAGAGGTATTGCCTCTACCCATTTGGAAAAGAAGTTAGTAGTAGTAATAATGTACTTAAACTACTTGTCTGTAGATAAAAGATAAGGTCCAACTACATCCATTCCCCATGTGGAAAATGGCCACGAGTATTTAGCTGTATGAAGAAACTCTATGGGTTGATGAATGAAGTTGGCATGTACTCGGAAAGAATGACACTACTTTGTGAAATCAACAGAATCTTGTATCATTGAAGGATAAATGTATCCAAGCCTTCGAATTTGATCAGATAGTCTCTGTCTAGACTGGTAGGCACCATAGACTCCTGTATGCACTTCTTTCATTAAATCCATTATCTCTTCACCGTCAATGCATCTGAAGATAATTCCATCAAAACCTATTTTGTAGAGAATTTTTTCTAGGTGATATGGGCTATCATAAAGAGTAAAATTGACCACACGTCTCTTTCCCAGCTCTATCAGGTGGAAGTGTTCCATTTTGAAGGCATTCCTTGATAGGTGTCATCCATCCTATAGTATGGCCATATGGTTCAGGAATGGGACTAATTTCATTGATTTCCTCTATTCCAGTTTGAACATAAGGTGAAATTGTATGACGGTGGGAAATACTAATGATAGTCTCATCCCGATTTGGATCTGCCAAAGTTGTGGCTATATTAGCCAGTGCATCAGCTTGGGAATTTTGTGATCTTGTGACATAAGAAAATGTTGGTTCCAAAGGAAATTACACCATTAAATATCTGACGTAATCATATAAAGGGATTAGTTATTCTTTTTTGATGGCATAATCCCCATTGACTTGTTTGATTACCAGGTATAAATCACCTTTCACCTTTAAGTGATTCACTTGTGCTTGAAGCGCCAACTCCAATCCTGCGATGAGATCTTGGTATTATACTTCATTATTTGTACCACCTATCAACAATGAGAAGGAAAAAGGTAGCACTAAATTCTCCATGGAAATAAGTAAAATTCCTAATCCAACTTTTTTGAATTTAGGATCTTCCATTTTCTTCCCTGTTGGACTTCTGGAAGCACCATCAAAGTACATTTCCCATGTTTGAAGATTATCGTGAAATGAAAAGACTTCATCATTGGGAAGTTCCGTATCTAAAGATGTATCTTCCACTGAAGGGTGTTCATCAAGGAAATCAGCCAGAGCATGACTCTTTATTGACTTTTGAGACACATACTGGATATCAAATTGCTGCAGAATAACTTCCCACCTTGTTAGACATCCTATAAGCATTGGATGACTAAGGATGAATTTGAGCGGGTTATTTCAAGATACCAATTGGACCTCATGATGTTGCAGGTAGTGCCTGAATTTTTTAACTGCAAAGATTAATTCCAGGCATCACTTTTCAATACTTTAATATCGATTTTTTGCTTTAATCATAGTCCAACTGAGATAGTAAAGGCTGTTTTCATTCCCAACGTCATTCTTTTGGGAATGGAAGCCACCAAATGATCACTCTAAGGCTGTCATATAGAGGATAAGTGGTCTTCCTTCAACAGGTGGAATTAATACCAGTGGACTCAAGAGATATTTCTTGAGAATATGAAATGCCTCAGGACATTCTTCAGTCCACTGGTAAGTGACTCCCTACTTCATCAATTTGGTGATGGGTAAGCTTTTTCCTGCCAAATTGGTGATGAAACACAGAATATAGGACATGTGTCCTTGAAGTCCTCTCAATTATTTCAAATTATGAGTAGGTGACATACCAAGGATTGACTTTGTCTTCTTAGGATCAACTTCGATACCACGATAGCGTACAAAAAAGCTGAGAAATTTTCCCGATGTTACCCCAAAAGCACATTTTAAGTGGTTCATCTTCAAATTATGTTATTGAAGTTTATGGAATATGACTTTCAAATCAGACAAGTGATTAGAACGTTGTTTGTATTTAACCACCAAATTTTCCACATAACATTCAAAAAATTTCCTTAAAAAGGGTTTGAATATACGGTGCATGGCACACTGATATGTTGCGCCAGCATTCTTTAGGCTAAAAGTCATTACCTGATAGAAAAACACACCCTGGGGGGCTCTGAAATCTGTAGATTCTTCATCTTCTGGAGCCATTTAGATTTGATTATATCCAGAATATCCATCCATTAAAAAAAGTGCTTTATATCCAGCTATTTCATCAATCAAGAGTTCTGTAATTAGAACTATAAAATCTTCCTTAGGACAATGCTGATTAAGATCTCTGAAATCAATGAAAACTCTAATTTTTCCAGTCTTCATTTTCACAGGGATAATATTAGCCAACCACTTGGGATATTGAACTTCTCTAACAAATTTATCTTTGATAAGCTTATCCACTTCAGCTTTAATTTTGGAAGCATAAGTTGGGTGTGTTCTTCTTGCGGCTTGTTTGAATCCTCGATGTTCTTCTGACAAACACAAACGATGAGTAGCAACATTAGGATCAAGCACCGGAATCTATGTATAGTTCCAAGCAAATATATCTAGATTTTTCTTTAAAATTGAAATATACATTTCTTGCTCTTCAAGAGTCACGGCCGCACTAATTAAAGTGGGGCGTGGATTTTCTTTTGTACCCAGAGTTATTTATCTGAGTTCATCCACAGTGATAGAGATACCCTCTTCAAAAGCTGGAGGATCATCCCTGAGATATTCGTCTTCTTCTTCAACACATGTTATCTCTTCTTATTCTACTTGCATAGTATATGATGAAGCAGAATTTCCATGATCAGGAGAGATGTTAAAATTTGAACATATTGAAAAAGAGGATTATATTTCTGACACTATTGATGACGAAGGGTCTTCCTTGGGTAATAAAGAGGAGATGAGTGATTGAGAATCGACATAATCATTCACCTCTAACATTTATATAGCTTCTTCTGGTCTGGTTGGTGAAGTGTAGACTTGAAAGATTTCAGTAGATGAAATGAAGACATCTCCATTTGAGCTTTCATCATTGCTTGGTGAATCACCAATTTCTCCCATGCTGTCTAGATGATTTCCATAATTGACATTATGGAAGATTCCATAAGAGTAATTGAATTTGGGTCTATCCTATCAATTTGACAGATAGGCAACACATAATCTGTACTCACATGTGTGAATGGGTTTACTAGAATCTTTTCCAAACCATATGGAGCATTTACTTTGGTAACCTCCCTTATTGTGGATTTCTCATTTCCCTTCATGTGATAGAATTCTGCCTCAGTGTATTGAGATTCACATGTTTTGAAGGGGTTTTTATCACCATACAATGTCCCAATTTTACAATAGAAACAATACTTGAGACATTGATGGTATGATGAAGGGATAGCCGCATGTTGATGTAGCCATCGTCTTCCAAGAAAAACATTGAAGGCTGTATCGTGATCAACAACCATGAAATATGAATTGGATACAAGGTCTCCAAACTATGTTCTTAGTGTAATATCACCCAATGGTTCTTGTTCATTTTTATCATACCCTTGCAACATCATAGTATAAGGAGATAAATTATGATTCTGTGAGGCCCAATCGATGAAGTGTACGAATGGGGATAAGGTTGACTCCTAAACTGTTATCAATGAATGCTCTTTGGATGTCGACACCATTGACCTTTCTAGACAAATACAAAGGTCTAATATGTCCATGCACGACATCATCTTCATCTTCATCTATATAAGATGTCAGTGCATGGAATTCTGTAGGATTATTCTCTACATGATAGACTTCAACCACAACAATTTCTGTTTCGAACTCCTGATGACTTTAAAAGGCCTCATTGAGTGCCTCCAGAAGATCCTTGGATAGATTCAAGTCATCCAGAATTGATAACTTACTTGGTACATGGGAAAAATGTTTCAAAATATCAAATTTTTAATCCAAAGGTCTGTATTTTCCAACAGGAACATGTGGTTTCACAGGTTCCTTAGAGGTTGATGCTTGAGAAGTAGATGCTTTTTGTATCGAGGTAGGAGTTGAAAATACTCCTGGATTTAGAAGATTAGACTAAATAGGTCTATTTACTTGCTGAGAGGAAGAAGGTGGAACCTTTAAAAGATCCTCTAGAATAACTATACCAGGACTGAATATGCTATTGGTGGAACAATTTTCTTGTTTTTTTTTGAGCCCGCTGAAGGGTTCTACCACGAGTTTCTGTTGTATACACAGTTCTAGCAGGGGTAGAATTAGAATAGTGGTTTCTGGGATATCCACATCTTCCTCTATATCCCAAACCTCTAGAACTCCCTCTATTTCCTCTGTTTGATACATGGAACTTAGGCTCATTAAGATCAAAGCTATGACTGGCATAAGGACCTGTTACATGAATCATATTAGTATAACCAAAGATCAACTCTTTATCTAATGAAGATTCTGCCTGATTATCTAGTTTAGGTTGTGCCGTTTTGCAGGGTGGTTGCCATTTAGGCTTTGAAGTAGATGGAATAAAATTTTCTAGAGTCAAAGACAACCTGGGCTTTGACACGATCTCATCTTCTTCTGATTGTTCCTCTTTCATTGAATTATGTCGTTTCTTTGAGTATTTTTCCTCTGATGAAGAGGGTTTTGTTGTGGAATTCATAGAAGAAGATTCTATTGGTTTCTTTAATTGCATTCACATAATTTCATGAGTTCAGTTCATCATTTTTTTGACCTTCCAATCATCATATCTCTGCGCATTTTTTTTAATGACTTCTTGCCACTCGCCTTCTTCCTCTGGATTTGTAGCAGAAACACATGCTACCTAAGCTGAAGAACCTTTCAGTTTGACTTGTCCCAAGTCCACCATATTTTTTAGGAGGTCATTGTAGACAAAACACTCCTGAATGGGATGCCCCATCATCTGATGAAATGGGAAATAATTGGGACAGCCATCATCTCCTTTCTTGTTCAGCCTTTTGGGCCTTGGAAATTGAAAAAAATTATTTTCCAGAGCCGAAATTAAGTAACCAGGAACTTGTTCATTTCAGAAAGAGTAAATTTTTCTCTTTAAATCCTCAAATTGTTTTCATATTTGATCTCTTTTATCATCTTGACGAAATGACCTCTATTGTTGACGCTCAGGAGGTGGACCCCTTTGAGAATATAATGGCCTTGAAGTAGAAGCAGGTATATGTGCTTGTTTAAGGATAACTGTAGCAGTCTCTGTTTTACCCATTCTCCTTCCTGGAGTGAATGGAATTACATGAGATTTCTCTTTAGACTTTACAAGAGAGTCTTCAATCTGTTGAGCAATTAATGTAAGGTCTCGAAACCCTCTTTTGTATGTCACATGGATCAACGACGTGCATAATTCATCACGTAGATTTTCCACAAAAATTGGAAAAAACTCTTCTTGAGGGAAATCTAAACATAGGGAATATGTTAATCCCTTCCCGTGAGAAATGAAATATGAACCCCTTTCATTCTACCTTTTCTTACAATTTGTAAGATAAAAAAATTTTGTCTTTGGAAAAGTTGAGCTGAATTGAAGAAGAAATTGTTGACGAAGATCCTCTCATCCGGTAAATGACCGAGATTGCAAGCTTGTATACCAAAAAAAAGCAGGCCCTTGTGATGACTGTGCAAAACACCTGAGCTTAACTGCTTCTTGTTGTTGAGGGGTTCCCATCATAGGATCGCAACGAGAATCAAAATGTGTTAAGTGTTTCTCTGGGTCTCCCAAACCATTAAAGATTGGGAATGTGGTACTTGCAAAATTTGATGGGGGAGGAATTGTATCTACCCATTCAGGGTAAGCTCTCTTCTCCAGTTGAACTGGTGCACGCTTTCTTCCATAGCTTACAAACGAGTTATTAATGAATAAATTATAATCATTAACTTTTGAGAAACATCCGGTTGAGATTGGACCTGTGTAGGTGCAATAACTGGAGCTTGGATAGGTGTGGCGACCAGGACTGCCACTGATGGTAGTATTGCTGGTTGTTGTTGCATATAACCCATAGGATTAGACTTGTGAGGGTGTACTGGTAAAATAAGATATTATTGATCCATCTTAGTAACCGAAAAAATACCCTTAACTTATTGACTCTAGCACACTTAGGAGGAAGAATACTTTGAAGTAGTTCTACTTTCATCCTTTTTAATTCCTTCATTGCCGCCTCTTGTTGTGCGAATCATTGCTCTAGTGAGAGTGATTGGTCTTCTCTAGAGGAAGGTTATGTAACCCGATTCTCCCCTTTCCCCTTTTTGGATGCATTTAGAAGAGGGGGGAGTTGGTTAATGGATGGAATACCTAAATTATAAGTAAGCCTTTGATTCCGGGTACGCACACCTTCTTCATTTTCCTCTGTATAGACAGCCTCTTGAGCAGGAACTTCCTCATCTGATCCTTCTGAATGAGCCTCATGTTCTGGAGGATCAACAACAATGGAATTGATGATATTTATTGATTCGTAATGCATTTCATCTCTTCAATCTTCATTTTTTCGATATTGTCTTCTTCCATGTCCCTGATGAGACACTACCTTCTGTTGAGTTAATCCCTCAGGAAATTCTTGACAAACCGTAATTTGGAGGGAATATCTTGATAATTTAGCTCTTCATTCTTCTTGGGGATTCTTCCCTAATCAAGATAAGATTGACTTTATTTGAGGAAGAGATTGAGGATTTGAAAAAGTCCCCAGTCCAATGGACTGGGACTGTTCCTACTGTTTCTTCTCAACTCCTTGAATCCTATTTGTTGATCCTGAGGGTTGAGCCAAAAGAGTCCCCAGTCTGGTAAGCTGGGGTGGCTTTTGAGCTGCTATATCTGAGAATTTCTTAAAATCTCTCATGATCTTTCTGAATTTAGTCTGGAAATTGGTTGGATGCATCAACCTACATCTACTCAAATAACCTGGTTCAAATGACTATTAGATAATTTCTAACACCTCTGTCACTTGATGATGTGCATGATCTAAACAAGAAGCCTATTCGATATTCTCATTTGCCTAATGCAAGAGTAATTTGACAACTTTTTCTCTGTATTCTTGATTTGGAGAAGAACTAGTTGAGGATTGTTCTTGAGCAAGCCTTTGATTAAAAAAACCAATTGGTTGTGATCGGTCGTGGGAAATAACATTGCATGAGACCACTTTCGACTGGCTTTGTTGACTATAGAGTATAGTAAAATGCAATACCCCATGAACAACCCATCCCCTGATATGAATACCAGATGGGTCATTGGCAATTAACTAGCGCAACCTTCTTAGTGCACCAAGGCATAGACGCTGAAGGGCTCTCTACTGCTTTTCAGCCTTCAGATATTGAGAAACTGAGAGAGAGGCCAAATAAATTTGGCGTTGTAACCCTTCTATTATCTTTAGATGATTTTCATATTCAACATAAGATAATATTTTATTTTTTAATTGACAAATAGTTTTCCACTTGTTGAGACAAATATCATGAATACAATCGTCCGTCAATATATCTGGAATGTCATACTAAGATTCAGCCAAAGGCCAAAACCTGAATGGTACTTCACCTTTCATCAGTTGTTTTCTCATATTTAGTACTTCCACTTTATCATTAAATGAAGGTTATTTAACCTAATTAGACTAAATCTGGTGCTTCTTTGTTGCTTCATCAGATTCAAAAATATTCGTAGGTAATTAATTTACAAAATTAGAAGATGCATGACTCAAGGGTGGTCCGGAGAATGACCTACACCCCGAGCTATCTTCTGGTTGAGAATGTATTTCAACTGCTAGCGGTAAAACATCAGACATGTCTGGCTTCACATTTGAATGTGCCTCAAGATAATAGGGATTTCTCGTCACTACATTGTCCATTGGGGCATTTTCTAGGAAATGTGAATTATTACGGAGAAGAGGAATTTCGAAGCTAGATTTATTATCATGGGGAGGACCACCATGGTGGGTGACAACAAAAGATGAAACCATTTTCTCCTTAGTCTTCTGGACATGTAGAGGGTTATCGTGGCTCTCATCTGAAGATAATACGTTGATGTTGACCAAACTATCATGAAGCAAGCCTTCATGAGGAAGTGTATGATACAGACCTTCAGAATTAATGTTCCCACTATTGGGAACTGAGAGAGTAGAATCTTGATTTTCAACAGATAATTGTCTGAGTGCATCAGGAACTCCAGCATCGAGCAATGCCTTGTTACAAATTAGCTCTTGATTTCTTGACTGTGTTGGATGGGTCTTTTTCTTAGATGCATTCTTACTCACTTTGGGAACAACTTGTTGATGAAAGTGGTTATTATGGGCAGGTGTATGTGCCTGATCAGGATAAATAGTCAGGTTAGACTGATTATCTCCACTCAAATCATGTGTATGTTCCTGACTTTGTTGTCCGTATGACATGGGGGAGTTTTCCCCACAACCCTCTTGGACTAGAACATAGGTGTGAGTCTGTTTCAGAGTGAACTTTCTATGTGTCACTCCACTGGTAGGGATAGATTTTCATTTCTTTCCCTATGATGCTGCTGAAACTGTTATAATATCCTAGCAGGCATCCAAAATATGAGCAGGGATTTGCCTATGCTCTTTCACCATTATTAGAATGTGTTTGGTGACTTCAGTTGCTGGAACGGGGATATACGTCCATTCTGTTTTTGGAGTAGGTGTGTGTTCCTTCTCCTATCATCCTTTTCCTATTAGTGAATTCTGAAAGTACTAATGTGTGTGGGCAGAGAGTTGAGTCTGCCTCTTTTTTGTCATTGGGGTTTTCCAATTGACTTCTCTCGGTGATACCAAACAATACTGTTGGTAGTCTTGGTCAATAATAGCAGGTGTATGTTCCTGTTGATTGCACTTCACCAAATGTGGTTGATGAACTTCCTTAAATACTAGTAGACGAGACTGATGGCAGGATGGATGAGTATAAGAAGGTGTATGTCCCTATTTACCAGTTGTCAACACATTGGGTTGGCGGGCTTCATCATATGTAGTCAGACGAGCCTTCTGACTAGATAATGATTTATAAACATGTGTATGTTCTTTTCTATAATACTCCACCAGAATTTCCTTGTGGGAATGGCGTGTTTATACTAGACAAGTCTACTGGATAGTGGAATTAAAATGGATGAGTGTGTGTGCCCTATCATTGCTTTCCACCAAGTTAGGTTGGTGGACTTCTCCGGAAACAGTAGAGATAAGAACCTGCTCACTGTTAACCGGTCATCGACTCTGGTGGTTCTTCTTGCCTACTCAAGTTTGAAAAACCTAAGCCGAACTCCTAGAGATGACACCCTCATCATGTTGAGGGATCACTGCCACACGAGTCTGGCGCCGGTTGTTTGTGGGAGCCCTTGGGAAGGACTTTGGTTTCCTTGAATTAAGGCCTTGAGTGACCTTCTCATTTACCTCCTCAGAATATGGGAGGGAATGGTGATTGCATTCCAGGGATAATGATCGGAAATGGTTGGAGATGATGGTTAGCACCGCTTGCTTTTTGATCATTGGTCATCGCTATCCGGACGACCAGGGTGAATTATTGACTTGGAGGGCTTGTCGAGCAGCCTCTAGATTCAGAATGGTACCATGTCGATGGTATTCCTTAACCAGTGCATTTAATTCCCAGCATTGAAGACGCTGAGTAGGTGATGTCATCCTCAGAGCGTAAGATGATCCAGTAGGAGTAGCAGTAGAGGTATTCAAAGCAGAGGAATTCACAGGTGTGAACTTAAGAGAAGCCATTTCTGCAATGCAGAAGATCTTGGAAAAGAGTCCCTTAGATATAACAGGAATAATCAAGATGATTTTGGCCACTACATCTTTTGGATGAGCACATATGTTATTGATTGTTTTGTTGGCCCTCTCATTGAGTTTAAATAGGGGCCTAACAAATAAGTAAAACATCATTTTAACTTGGTTAAGGATTCACGTCAGGTTCACAATTTTTTGTTTCCTCTGGAAATGGGGATGAACTTGTTTATTTAAGGTTCAAACATTCCAATCTGTTTCTAACGGGTTTATTCATAGAATCAAAAACATCCAATGATTCAATATCCATTTGGACCTACTTTCCAAAGGTAGGTGCTCATTAGTTGTGGACCAATGAGGCTTAATAATTTTCATTGGTCAAGAGGATGGGAGGTCGGACTCATCACACCTTTTTGAGGAGAATTATTGTCTACTCTGGGACTCTCTTTATAGATTTATGTTATGTTCAGAAATCCTTATTACACTACCAAGTTTGAAAATAATCTTTCCATAAGATCTGGCAATAAATGATTTAATATGCTTGAGATTTAGAGAATCTTTTATATGTATTTAAGGTTATTCGTAGATAGAGAATCATCTGTATTTGTTAGATATTATTAGTCAATGGTATCCTTCAATATATTATATAAATATCTCTTGGTCATTATGATATGCATACTTTTTTTAAATCCACTCAGCGGGGCACTTGAAGTTTATTATCATTCAGAAGGACCTGGTGTATTTCAGAGTTGGGATCGTACCCACAAATGGGCTACCTATGTATCCTTATTAGAAAAGGAATCATAACCCACGTAGTTTGGGAATTAAGATATAGTTTAAGGATATATGGGACAGATGAGAATTAATGGGTGATGGGCTTGAACCTTAGAAGGGCTTCCCACGTACTACACATTTAAGGTAGAGATCAAAGTCCACATAGTTCGGTTGGAAATTTTGGGGTTACGTATGATTAATGGCCCAAAGATATGTTTTGTGGTTACTTTTACACACTAATCTCACGTGAGTCATGCTAGGTGTGAGAAACAAGTGGTATTAGTAAACCTGACAATTTGTGCCACGAAAGATGAAGTCACAAGGAATGATATGGTACTTATCTCTGTATGATTTCCCAAATAGATAAATATCAGGACTTACTATAGAGAAGAAGTTCGAGAAAAAGGTCCATAAAGGTATATCTTCTTTATGGATATTTGGATACTCTAACTTGGGGCTTTCCCCTGAGGATGATGCCCAAATTAGGAGGGGACTTGTGATTGGGTTTTATTCCCAAGAAGGATGCCCAAATCAAAAGAAGTTAAGACTGGTTAGGAGAAAGTATGACTGGGGCTTATTCTTGAGAAGTAATCCCAGGTTAAAAGATTAGAGAAATAAGGCTTACTTCTGAAAAGGAGGCCCAAAATTAAGGGATTTGGGATTTGGGGCTTACTCTTAAGGATGATGCCCATATTTGGGAACTTAGACCGTGGACTACTCTTGAAAAGGAGGCCCATGTTAGGAATTTATGACTGGGGATTACTCCTGAGATGGAGGCCTAGGTTAGGAATTTATGACTGGGGCTTACTTTTAAGAAGGGGGCCCAGGATAGAAAATTATGACTGGGGCTTACTCCTGAAATGGAGGCCCAAGAATATGGGATTTGTGGCTTACTCCTAAGGAGGATGCCCATTTTAAAGATCTTCTCATCTTAAAGGATGAGGTTTAATGAATGAAATCTCTAACCTCAATGACATAAAGATATGTAAATCACTTGGTTTTGAGATATGTTCCATAAAATTACTTTCAGATAAGGAATATAACCAAGGAATCATTCCATAAATGGATTTGAAGAGGATTCTAAAGGCTAAATCTTGAAGTGGATAGGTGGATTTGAAGAAAAGAGATGAATGGACAAGAGGGGCACCCAAAAGAAGGAAGGCGTGTAGGTCCTGTTTGGGCACGCCGGCCTTGGTCACGCAGGTATACCTGCGCGACATAGGTACACTTGTGCAACATTTAACCCATAGGGTAAAACTTGGGCGAAGCTTGGCTCAAGCCCTTAGTGTTATCCATAAAGACTTTTAAATGAGTGGCGCAGAAGTTCTATTGAAGGAATAAGGCGGCACATAAGTTTGTCCATTTTCCTTAAGGGATGGCAACTTAGAAGCATATGTGTTAATGAATTTCAACACTTAGGCCTTGTTCCCCCTCTTTAGACCTTCCATTCTAGGTAAGAAATTACCTTATAAGTGTTCGGAAGGTTTTTAGAAGAGACTAGGGTTCCGGGAGCTCAAATATGAGTTTCTGGATTTTTCGTCTTTGAAATGGGGGGCCCACCAGGGGTATTTATATGCCTTTGAAGACCTTGGGTGAAAATAACTTAGGGCGCACAAGTCACCAATGCGACAAATATGAGGCACACAAGTATACTTGCATGGCCATGGTAAAACTTGCGCGACCCAAATGTAAACAAATCCCTCTTCATGCCGTTGTCAATTTTTGATGTTTCTTCAATGGATTAATCACTTTGTGTTAAGGTATTTCCCTTTTTCATTCATTATATTCTCTTAAGGAAAGGATCATCAATAATATATAAAAAATTCTCTAAGTCTCGTACATATTAATCATTGATTGTCAGATCTTAAGGAAAGCTCATTTTCGTACTTGGTAGTGTAATAAGGATTCATGAACATAACTTAAATCTATAAAGAGAGTCCTGGAGTAGAAAATAATTCCCCTCAAAAAAGGTGTGATGAGTCCGACCTCCCATCCTCTCTACCAATGAAAATTCTTAATCCTCATCTGTCCACAACTAATGATCACCTACCTTTGGAAAGTAGATCCAAATAGATATAGAATCATTGGATGTTTCTGGTTTTACGAATAAACCCATAAGAAACCGATTAGAATGTTTGAACCTTAAACAAACAAGTCCATCCCCATTTCTAGAGGGAATAGGGGTTTAAATGGATTTTAGAGTTTTTCGTTGTTTTTTGGGGGTTTTGGATTATTAGTTGTTTTTAATGATTTTAGTGTTTTTTATTGTTATATTTTTAGGGGGTTTTAAGGTTTTTTATAGTTTTTATGGTTTAATGGTTTTTAGGGTATTTAAGTGTTTTTAGTTTAGAAATATTTTCCAATGGTTTTTGGTGTTTTTTAATTTTTTAGGGATTGTAGTGTTTTTTAGGATTTTTATAGTTTTTAGTGTTTTTAGGGATTTTGAGGGTTTTTATAGTTTTTCTGTTTTTTGTTCCTAAGGACTTTTTTAGTTTTTAGGGGTTTTAATGTATTTTAACTATTATATTCATTTAAAGTGATTTTATAATTTTTAGTTGGGTTTTACAAATTTTTATTGGGTCTTTGGGTCCTTAAAGGTTTTATGGGTTTTTAGGGTTTTAAGGGTTTTAAGGTTTTTAAGGGATTTTAGGGGTTTTAGGGACATTTAGGGTTTTTAGAATTTTTTAGTTTTTAGGGGAGTCATGTGTTTTACTTTTTAATGTTTTCTGAGAGATTTTTAGGGTTTTTAATATTTTTTACATTTCTAGGGATTTTGAGGGGTTTTTTACGATTCTCATGGTTTTTTGGGTTTTTAGGGATTTTGAGGGGTTTTACGGTTTTTAAAAATATTTATCATTTCTAAGGTTTTTAGGAGTTTTAATTATTTTTAGATTTTTATGTTTTTATTGGGGTTTTAATGGGTTTTTAATTTTTTTTATCTCTTTATATTTTTAAGGACTTTTTAAGGATATTTATGGGTTTTTAGAAATTTTAGGAATTTGAGGGTTTTTTGCATTTTTAGGGATTTTATGATTTTTTGGGTCTTTGATTTTTTATGAGTTTTTTATGGTTTTTAATTTTTTAAAGTTCTTCACATTTTTATTAGTTTAAAGAGTTCTTACACTTTTAGTGTATTTAGGGGTTTTTAATATTTTTATGGATATATATGGGGTTTAAGAGAATTTTAGCGTTTTGAGTGTTTTTTGGGTTTAAAGGGGTTTAAAGTGATTCTTGGTTTTTAAGGTTTTCAATAGGGTTTTCATTGTTTTTAGGGATTCTTACGTTTTTAGGGATTTTAAGGTATTTTTTAGGTTATTTAGGGTTTTTTTGGAATATGATGGTTTTTAGGATTTTGGGGGTTTTATTATTTTTCAGGATTCTAAAGATTCTTTTAGTTTTTGGATTTTGTATGTTTTTTATAGTTTTAAAACGTTTTTATGGGTTTAAAGGGTTTTTACGGATTTTAGTGAGTTTTTAGATATTTATATATTTTTTTTGGAATTTTAAGATAATTTTTTTGCGATTTTATGGGTTTTAAGGTATTTAGTGGTTTTATGTGTTTTTATCTTTTTAATGATTTCTTATGGATTTTTAGAGTTTTAAGGGTTTTTCACATGTTTAGTGATTTATTATGATTTTTTGGGTTTTTTGGAGTTTTTAGGGATTTTGAGGGGGTTTTAGGTTTTTAGGGTTTTTAAGGTTTTGGCGGTTTTGGCGGTTTTATGGTTTTTTTGAGTTTTTAGTGATTTTAATGTTTTTAGAGTTTTTAAAATTTTTTGGGTTTTAAAGTTTTTTAGAGTTTTTTTTTTGCATTTGGAGTTTTTTTTGGTTTTTAAGGTTTTCAATGGATTTTCAGTTTTTGATGGTTTTTAGAATTTTTTGTGTTTGAGGGGTTTTATGATTTTTAGGGGGTTTTAATGTTTTTTAGTGTTTTTATATTTTTTAGGTTTTTATGGTTTTCCTATGGGTTTTCATATTTTCTAGGGTTTTTAGTTTTTTTCGGATTTTTTGGAATTTTTAATAATTTTTATGGGTTTTAGGGATTTTTAGTTTGTTTAGGGTATTTAAGATTTTTAGGGTTTTATGGATTTTTTTGGGATTTTTTATGTTTTTTTGGTTTTTAGGAGTTTCAAAAAATTAAATGTTTTTAGTTATTTAAATGATTTTTAGAATTTTTTTGGTGATTATAGTTTTTATGGGTTTTTGGGGGTTTTAATGTTTTCTAGGTGTTTTATAGTTTTTACTATTTCTAGGTTTTTTAGGTTTTTTGCGTTTAGTCGGATTTAGGGGTTTTAAGTGTTTTTAGTTTTTTGATTTTTTCATTAGGGATTTTAGGGTTTTTATTGTTTTTTACATTTTTATTTTTTTTATGTTTTTTATGTTTGTTAATGTTTTAAGTTATTTTGAGGGTTTTTTTGGGTTTTGGGGGGTTTGTATATTTTTAATGTTTATAGGTTTTTATTAATTTTAAGTTTTGTTTATGTTTTTTGGATTTTCTTAGGTTTTGGTGAGGATCATAGAACACATGTTCATCTAGGGGTTGATGGAAAGGTTTATGAGGAGGAAGGAATACACATGATTTCACAAAACCCATTGCGATGAGTTGGTGGCCTAATGAAAAGGGAGAAGTCAATGAGAATGAAGGAAACCTTAAATGTGGTAATCATGGAATTCTAAGGGTAGGCCCAATATGAATTCTCATGATAATCATACAGACCTATATTACATTAATTAAGGCCCAAACATGCTTTTAAAGACCCATCCCAAGGTGTGTTATGAATTTCAGGCCCACCATACCATGGAATCTTCAGAGTCAAAAGCGGTGGGATAATTGTATATACTTTCAAAAAGGTGGTTCTACTTGTCCCTTAAAGTCATGGTTAGGTTCCAAAATTTTCATAAGCATCATTTATGACTTTTTTACTTTTGGAAACTAGGTTTTAGAATTTTTTATCACTCATTTTCTACAAATATCCACCCCTTGTACTCTTTGTACATCATGAATGAAGGTAATTTAATTATGGTGAGTTTTTCTTGAAACCTTTGTGATCTTTATTAATTCATGAATTATCAAAGGATTGATCATCCTTTTTTGAATATTGTGGATATAGTTATTATAGAAATGTTATCTTTGAGTTCAACTTTGACCAACTCCCTCCTTTCATCCTTATTTCCACCATTTATATCCCTTCTCCCTTATTTTCTTATGCATATCTAGGTTCTAAACATGAAAATGTTAAAAAAGGTTACTAATAAACTTCCTATAAGGACATAAATAGAATATTATTTGAAATAAAATCCCAAATGAAATAACTTAATTCATAATCTTTTATCGCTTATTTTATATTCTTTTCACTTTGAATATGGAAACAAAAATTTTGGTTAATTTTTTTCTTCACCTACAGAAAATATTTATTATTCATTTTTGACCTATAGTATATCAATCATGTATATGATAATATCATATTTATTCTCCATATGGAATAATTATAATTATATCTATATATCATGAGATACATCAGGTTCAAATTTTATGATGATTTCTGCAATTTTAAAACCATATATGTGTCACCCCTAGTTTCAGGTACATGACCCTTTATTTTTGTATTTTAACTACATAATATTATTGGGATATGTTTTGGGAGGTTCATAGGATCATTGGAATGTTTTTTTAGGATTTTATATAGATTCATAGTTTGAGCATGATTAGAATAAATCTTGCGACGCCTCTAGAAAACCGTGAAACTGAAACAATTGACACTAGAGAGGTGAATGGTTAGGCACACAATTTAAAAAAATCATGTGAATGACTAGTAGAAGCTGTGAAATGATGGATAATGTCATAAATCCGTGTTGTCACATATTTCTTATAACTATTTGATCAAACTGTGTGAATTGTGTTTGGAGGTAGTGGATCATGCACGATTAGAGCATGGCTTGCCTAACCATGTGCCCTTACCATGGACCATGTAAAATTAGATCCATAATTTGGGTTTGAATCTATTTTACCTTTTAAACCAATTGATTTTTCCTAAATAGACCATAACAATAATTCATTTTCCTTTCATGTTGGTGTAGAAAATTCCTTTCAATCTGGGGAAGATTCTAAGGTGAATGAAAGTGTGTTGGAGACCCAAATTCATCAGTTAGTGCTAAATCTTCATCATTTTTATTAAACCTATTCTCCAAACCTATTTTGGAATCATGGATATAATTAATGTGTGATAGATCCACTTTCTGTTATTTCATTCATTATGTTATATGATTGTTTTTATTGAAGGTAATGAGATATAAGTTTGAATATTGAAGATTTAAGCCAATTTGTTAAAGTTGTTTTGTTTTTATTTATCTTTACTTAAGTTTGAGAGGTAGGTGTATTATATCTTGAATCTTATAGACTATAATATAAAGGCATGATTTCAAAATGATTTAATTTCTTGATATTTTTGTGAAAATCTTGGTGTGATTTAATTTAATTATTATTTTAATTATTGTTTTTTAAATAGTTGTAATTGGATGTTTTTTTTTAAAATGGTTGTTTATAATTTTAAAATGATGATTTTTAAATTAGGGTTGGTTGTTGAACGAAAAATATTTATTTAAATTCTTATTTAAATGGGTTTATATGATTTAGGAATAATGGTTGGGAATGAGTTTAGTGGGATGGATAATGGATGTGAAGTACCTCCATTAAATGGATTGAGTATGGATGTAAATTTCCATCATCAATGGTGACACCATGATTGTGTGTGTGTGTTTGGGTTTTAGATATATGTGTATATAGAATTTTTTTTTCTAAATAACAAATTGAGAAATTGTTAAAATCTATGTTGATCTTCATTGAAAAATGATTATGTTGGTTGTTAATGCATTCCTTGAAAAAATGTTAATTGAAGTCTTGTTTAATTATTTTCCTTGGAAAACTATTTTGGTTGGATAAAAACTACATTCAATTGTAATTTTTTTATAAATCTGATAACATGTTGAATCCATGTTTAATGAGTAGGGAATTCACTAGGGAAATATTACTAAGTTTTATAATCACCCCATGCATAGGAACTATGTTGTGTTTGTATATGTTATATATCAAGACACTAGTAAAGGCAATGTATCCCATTTCTTTAGTAATGATTTTTAATACCTTGGGTTGGGAATGTGAAATTTTATCATAGTGAAGATTGAGAGTTTTTGTTGGTTTATTTTGTTTCTTTTTGTTTTCATATCATTTGGATTCATTGGTTATGTCACATTTATTACTCTTGTACTCTAATGTTGTCTTTTGGTTCAGTCCTGTATTGGATTTCTTATTGGTATTCATGTATCATTACAAAGTTTAGTTGTTATGGTTATAACTAGTTTGGACATTTCATATTCAATGAAAAAATCACACCTCAAATATTTATGAGGCCCTTGGAATTTATTTTCATCCTTTGGTTTCCTGGGGATGTCACCTATGGCCTAGTAGCTTACCCACACTTCTCAAGACAATGAGGAGGGGAGATATTTTAGAAATGGTATTATCTTGTTCATTCCATGACATTGAAATCATATTAGGTTGTCTCTTGGGAATATTTAATTGATATTTGATTGGTGTAACTTTAAATATAAATCATAAAAAGGAACAACCAACCTCTTTATATTAAAAATTAAGTTACCAATGAGTTGGGTACATGAGTGTTTTGAGACAATTCTAGGAGTTATCACCTCATTGTGATGGGTTTAATAAATAAGAAGAGCATAAAATTCATTGATAGAAATGAATTCTCACTAATATCACATAATTAATTTTCAATAATGATTTATGATTTGGTGAATAATTATTGATTTTTGAAAATATTTGAAAAATGGTTTAATTTTAAAAAGCATGGCGGACTTTCAAAAATGTTTTGAAAGTGGAAATTAATGAATTTTGAAAATCCTTATTGTGATATGTGTGATGTGCTAAATTTGAAATTTCTAAGGAATCAGTAGCTATAGAGTGAGAAAAAATGGAGTTTTCTTTTGGTTATAATGAATGGCATCGAGTAGGATCTATAGAAACCAATCAGAAGAGGTTGCTGAGAATGTGGTTTCACTTGATTTATGTGTAAACCAACTGTTGTTTCAGAGTATTGTCTAAGAATTTCATGTCATGGGTAGAGGGAACATAAACAATGAACCATGGAAAGTGGATCATTCGGTGTAGGTCTATAATTAGAATCCACCTATCTTTTGGGGTGATTCAGAATAGTAAAAATAAGTAATGTGGTTAAATAGGATGAATTCAATCTTTGATTTACTGAGGCTATTATCTAAGATGAATCTGAATTTGGAAACATACATGTTAGAATATCTTACATGCCAATGTTAAGATTTATATTTTCAAGCTAAATTGGACCAAGGAATTACTGGGGAATATTATGATGAATTTTTTAATAAAAAATTCCATCCACATACTTTCTGGATTAAAATAACAATATAATTGTTTAGTATGATTAAATATAACCTCACAATGATAGAGTTTGTGAAAAAATTTATCAATTTATTCATATTTTCACCTGATGTTGTTTCAAGAGAATCTTTTAAGGAACACATTTTTGAATCGGGGTTGAGGCTAGATATTCACTCAAATATTATAATGCTTTGTATATTGGATTATCCATAGACGGTATATAGATAAATAAATTAAGAAATGGAGGTATTAGGAAATGCGATCATAGGAAGCATGTTAATACCTATGAGATCTACTTGGAACACTAATGTTGTGAAAAATAGGAAGAGGGATAACTATTTCCATGTTGGTGGTATGACCCAGAATTAGACGGCGAGAGCAATGTATCTTCCTCATAAACCAGAGGGTACACCCAATTATTTTCAACATTTTTATCTCAACACATAATGAGATATTATAAAAAACATCCTAGAGCATGTCATAATTTAAATATGATAGTACATCTACAACATTATTGTCACTATGCTCTGAGGTTGGGTTTAAGGACACATATCATGCTTCTTAGGAATAACATGCTTAGATGATATGAGTGTATAAGAATTGATCTTGTCAAAAAACTCAAGAAAAATATAATGATTCAATGAATAACATGAATCCTCTACCAGGTCAATCAAAATAGGGTAACAAAGAAAAAATAAAAGAAACTAAGCAATTGTATGGAGATGAGAAAGTGATCATGGATGATTAATTGGGACCTTCAATGGTGAGAGGTATTATACTTTTCAATTGAACCATTATGAATGATTTTTTTATATTGGTGTGTTGCATTCATTTATTGTTTCTCATGCGGTAAATCATTATGGTTTTAATGTTTAGATGATGACTTATGTTTTGAAACATCAAACTCCTCTTGAAAAACTAGATTTTCAAGACTTTGTATTGAAATCATGTTCTATAACCCTCGATGGGGATGAATTGATTTAGGACATCTCTGTGCTTGATATGGATATCTATTACTTAATCCTTGGTAAGAATTGGATGAAAATATTCAAATCTCACATCAATTATTATAACTGAAAGGATCATTTTGCAACTTATATTGGTGTGAAGAATTTCATTAAAGGAAACCAGAATTTAAAGGCATGTGGATAAGGATTATTGGAACCAACATTTGGGATTATCTTATACGGGTTGCCATCCTTAAACGTGGAATTTTTGGATGAGATCTATAATATAAGTTTCCAAAAATTATTGATTTGTTTCTAGTTGTTTTTCTCAAAAATTTATCATCATTTCCACCCAAAAGATAATTAAGGTATATTAATGATCTCTTACTTTATAACATTCATATATCAATTTAGTCTTATCAAATGGAACCAACAGAATTAAGGTAATTGAAAAAAATATTTGGTAGAGTTGGATAAAAAAGGGTGCATTCAGCCTAGTATAACTTTATGGGAAAAAATAGTTATTTTGTTGAAAATATGGATGAAAATATTATAATTTTTTTGTATTGTCATAATATTATTAATTTTATGATAATTAATTAGTATCCTCTTACACACATAGATGATATGTTTGATCAATTAATGGGAGCCTCTTGGTTCTCTAAAATTTAATCATGATCAAGATATCACCAATTTCAAGTTCAGAAGGAGGATATTCTGAAGACATCTTTTGGAAGTAGGTATTTCCATTAAAATTATTTTTCATGACTTTCAGTGTTAGGAAAGAACAATCTATATGTATGGAATTGATTAATCAGATATTTAAAAGGTATCTGGATTATTTTGTGGTGATATTTGTGGATGACATTCTAGTTTATTCTAGGACAAAGGTTGATAAGGAGAGAGACTTGGATATAGTGTTGGGCATCTTAAGGGATCATTTTATATATGAAAAACCTTCAAAGATAGATTTTTGGATACAACAGGTACCTTTCCTTGGCCATGTTATCTCTGAAAAAGGATTTTCTGTAGATCCATAAAATATAGAGGTTGTGATATCTTTGAAACATCCAAAGAATTTATTTGATATACATAGTTTCTTTAGATTCACTAGTTATTTAAAAAATTTTATTTAGGAATTTTAATAACTATTTCACCAATGAGATCTTTGAAAAATAATAGTGTCCCATTCTAATGGAACAATCAATTTATGAAGTCTTTTCAAGATCTTAAATCTCTCCTCACATCAGCACCACTCTTCAAATTTCCAGAATCTCGAAAAGGCTATATGGGGAATTTTTATGCTATAGGGTCTAGGTTGGGGTGTGTTATCTTGATGAGATATCTTGTTTTTGCATATGTTTCCTGACAGTTATGGTTTCATGATGAAAACAACCAAACACAACATTTGGAATTAGTTGCATTGGTCCTTGATTTGAAGACCTTGTGTCATTATCTTTTTGAGAAAAAATTCATGATTTTTATGGATCATAAGATCATGACACACATTTTTATCACAAAGTTAGTTGAATATATGAAAAATAATATGGATGGAGTATCTTAAAATGTTTGAATTTATCTTAATGAATAAACTGGGTAAAATAATGTTTATGGTGGATGAATTAAGTAGAAAATCATATAGTATTTGTAGGGCTTTTATTGGGTTTTAGGGTTTTTATTGTTTTTAGGGATTTTATTGGTTTATTAGGTTTTTGATTTGAGTATTTAAGGGGTTTTTATGATTTTAGAGTTTTTAGGGGTTTAGGGAGTTTTTTGGGGATTTATCCATCTCAAATTTTTATGCGTTTTAAGTGTTTTAAAGTTTTTATGGTTTTCATAGGAGTTTTTAGGTTTTTTTGGGTTTTATAAAAAAAATTGGATTTTTTATAGATTTTTAGGCTTTTTAGGCTTTTAGGGTTTTTAGGGATTTTCTGGATATTTTTTTGGGTTTTTTGGTATATTATGGGGTTTTTGGGGTTCAATTGTTTCTTGAGTGTTTTAGGGGTTTTTGGGTTTTTGGGTTTTTTAATGTTTTTAGGGATTTAAATGGATTTTATAGTTTTCAGTAGATTTTTGGGTGTTTTATAGTGTTTTAGGGTATTTTAAGGTTTTAGGGGTTATTGTGGTTTTAAGTATTATTTGGGTGCTTAAGGGTTTTTAGTTATTTTTTGGGGTTTTAGTGTTGGTTAGGTTTTTAGTGGGGTTTAATGTTTTTTAGGATTATAAGGTTTTCTTAGGGGTTTTAATGGTTATTAGGGGTATGGGTTTTTTACATATTTCTTGGGTATTTTATATACTTTTAATGGTTTTTAGGATTTTTATAGTTTTTTTTATTGTTTTTAGGAGTTTTTTGGGGTATTACAGTTTTTAGGATATTTATTATTTTTAGGTTTTTAGGGGTTTTAATATTTTCCAGTTTTTAAGGTATTCTTATGGGTTTTCAGGATTTATATGGTTTTTATATTCATGGGATATTTTTGTCCCTTTTTAGGTTTTTATTTTTTTTGGTTTTTAGGGATTTTGAGGGTTTTAGTGTGTTTGGGATTTTTAGGGTTTGTATCATTTTTAGGTATTTTATGGGTACTTCGGTTTTTAAGGGTTTCTTAGGGGTTTTAAAGGATTTTAGAATTTTTAAGGTTTTGAAGTGTTTAAATGCTTTTAGGGTTTTTAGGTATTTAATGAATTATTATAATTTTTAGGTCTTTTATAGGTTTTATGTTTTTTTAGGTTTTTAAGGTCTTCATAGTGGTCTTTAGGGTATTTTGAATTCAGATATTTTTATGGATTTTTAGGATTTTTATGGGTTTTATGGGTTTTATAGATATTGATGGTTTTTAGGGGTTTTAGGTTTCTTTTCATTATTTAGGTTTTTGGGAGTTTTAAGTGTTTTTGTATTTTATGGTTTTGGGATTTTGATGGTTTTTAAAGTTTTTATTGGTTTAAAGGGTCTTTAGAGTTTTTTTTGGGTGTTTACAGTTTTTATAATATTTATAGATTTTATGGTTTTTATGGTTTTGGGGGTTTTTATTGTTTTAATGTGGTTTTAGGGAATTTATGGCTTTTAAGGTTTTTTTGGTTTTTTTGTTTTTATAAGATTTATATACGTTTTTGTTTTTAAGGTTTTCTTCGGGTATTTATAATATTTATAGTTTTTTTTTGTTTTTAGGGGTTTTAAGTATTTTTAGGTTTTTATGATTTTCCTATGGATTTCAAAAAATTTGTGGTTTTTACAACTTTAGGGATTCTTAAGACTTTTTTTTTGCATTTTTTTGGTTTTTTATTGTTTTTATGGATTTTCTGGGTTTTTTTTATTTTCATGGTTATTTTATTTTTTTTAGTTTTTTGGAGTTTTTGAACGTTTTTGGGGTTTTCAAGGGTTTTTTTAATTTTTTTTGAGAATTTTCATTATTTTTATAAATTTCAGGGTTTTAGGCTTTTTGGGGTTTTTAGGGTGTCTCATGTTTTTTTAGAGTTTTTAGTGTTTTTGTGTTTTTTTGAAGTTTGAATTATTTTAAGGTTCCAAAGGTTTTCCTATTGTTTTTTTGGGTTTTTATGTTTTCTAAATTTTTAGGGATTACACAGTTTTTTATGATTTTTATGGTTTTTTGGGATTTTAGGATTTTTAGGTTTTTAGGGATTTTAGGGTTTTTATTTTTTTCTTATTTTTTTTGGTTTTTATGGTTTTTATGGTTTTTTACATTTTTAAGGATTTATTAGAATTCTTATTGTTTTTAGGGTCTTTAAGGAAATTTTTTGGCTTTTTTGGTTTTTTTGAGTTTTTTTGTTTTTTATATTTTAGGGTTTTAAATTTTTTTAAGGATTTTAAACATTTTTAGGGGTTTATAGAGTTTTAGAGGTTTTATTGGGGTTTTATAGTTTTTATGGTATTTTGGTTTTTTTTAGGTTTTTAAGTTTTTAGTATTTTTAAGGTTACATAGGGTTTTTAGGGTTTTCTGTATTTTTTTTAGGGGTTTTAATTGTTTTTAGTTTTTTATTGTTTTCTTAGTTTTTTCAGGATTTTAGAGATTATTAAGTTTGGAAGGATTTTTTGGGGTTATGTAGGATTTTTATGGTTTTAAGGATTTTGGGGGATTCTGAGGGTTTCTAGGGGTATTAAGGTTTTATAGTTTTTTTTATTATTTAGGTTTTTTAGTTTTTCGGTGTGTTATAGTTTTTTATATTTTTTTACATTTTTTGGCTTTTAAAGGGATTTTATATTTTTAAGTGGGTCTTATGGTTTTTATGGGTTTTAATGTTTTAAGGATTTTTTTGGTTCTTAGGGGTTCTTAGGTTCGTAAAAATTATGAGGGTTATTTGGGGGTTTAGGTGTATTTAGGTTTTCAAGGTTTTTATAGAGATTTTAGTGATTTTTGTATTTTCCCCATTTAGGTATTTTTATTGATAATTTTTGGATTTTTATGGCTTTTCATTATTTATAGTGATTTTATCAGTTTTTTATTTTTTAGGGATTTTAGGGTTTTTATTGGTGATTATTAGTTTTAGGTTTTTATGGGTTTTATGTTTTTTTAGTTATTATGGGTTTCTTTGGTTTATTTATGTTTTTAAGATTTTATAGATTCTTATGGATTTTTATTATTTTTATGTTTATTTTGGTTTTTTGGGGTTTTTTGTGGTTTTTAGAGTTTTCATGGTTTTTTGGATGCTTTGAATGATTTTAGGAGCTTATGGGGGTTTTTATATTTTTAATGGGCTTTATGGTTTTTTGGTTTCTTTAAGGGTTTTAGGGGTTTTATAGTTTTAGGCTGGCTTTCGGTTTTAATTTTATTTAGGGTATTAGTATTTTTTATGATTTAAAAGTTTTCTTAAGGGTTTATAGTGTTTTTAGGGTATTTTATTTTTGGTATTTTGAGGATTTTTAGGATTTTTTATTTTAAATGATTTTATAGATTTTGAGGAGAGTTAGGGTTTTATGGTTTTAACATTTTTATTTTTTTAGCGGTTATATGGTCTTGTAGGTGTTTAATGTTTCCTTAGGACTTCTTAGGAGTTATAGGGTTTTTTACAATGTTAGATATTTTTATGGGGTTGTAATATTTTTTGGGTTTTTAGGGTATTTGGGGAGATTGAGGGATTTTAGTGGATTTATTTTTTTGGATTTTATGGGGTTTTTTGAGTTTTTAGGGTTTTTATGGTTTTTTAGAGTTTTTAACATATTTATGGTATTATGGGATTTTAGCCTTTTTAGTTTTTTTTATATTTTTATGGGGTTTTATATTTTTTGATGGTTTTTAGGGTTTTTTGTGTTCATTGTTTTCGGGTTTTTAGGGTCTTCTTATAATTTTTTGGGGTTTTATAAATTTTAGTCATTTTAGTTGTCTTAATTGTTTTGGGTATTTAAGGTTTTTAGAGGTTTTCTGGGGTTTTGGGTGTTTTATATTTTTTTTGAATTTTTATGGCCATTTATAATTTTTATTAATTTTAGGGGTTTTAGGTATTTTGATGGTTTTTTGATGTTTTAGATTTTTTTGGGTTTTTTTCCATTTTTATAATTTTAGGGGTTCCAAGTGTTTTTAGTTTTTTATATTTTTCTTAGGGATTTCATGGTTTTTAACATTTTGTATAGTTTGAGGGATATTTTAGTCCTTTTTTAGGATTTTTTTTGTTTATGGGTTTTAAGGGATTGTGATGGTTTTAGGGGCTTTTATTAGTTTTTATGGTTTTTTAGTTTTTTATTGGTTATTATGATTTTTTACAGGTTTAGGGTTTTAGGGGTTTTATCTGTATTTAGGTTTTAATGTTTTTCTTACAGTATTTCATGTTTATAGTGCTTTTTATATATTTAGAGATTTTAATGAAATTTTTGGATTTTTTTGGTTTTTAAGATTTTAGGTGTTTTGAGTTGTTTTAGGAGTTTTAGGGTTTTGATAGTTTTAGAGGTTTTTTATAGTTTTAAGGGATTTAATATTTTTTAAAAGTTTTTATCATTTTTAGGGTTTAATTTTTTTATTGTTTTTAGTGGGTTTTTGGGATTTCATGGGTTTTAAGTATTTTTTAAGGTTTTTAGGGGTTTTATGGTTTATAAGGGGTTTTAGGATTTTATGGCCTTATTGAGGTTTTTAGGGTTATCATCATTATTAGGGTTTTCTGGGGTTTTATGTGTTTTATCATTTTATGGTTTTCTTATGGATTTATAGGGTTTTTATATTTTTAGAGATTTTTTGGATTTTTTGGATTTTTCTTAGGTTTAATTGGTTTTAGGGATTTCGAGATTTTTTGTAGTTTTAGGGTTTTTGGGGTATTAGGGTGACCTTAATAATTTTTAGTGGTTTAGGGGTTTTAATTGTCTGTATTTTTTTATGCTTTTCTTAGGGTTTTCCAGGTCTTTAGGATTTATTATGTTTTTATGGATTTTTAGGGATTGTTAAAGTTTTTATTGGTTTTTTGGGGGTTTTTGTGGTTTTATGGGTTTTGGGGTTTTGGGGGTTTTGGTTATTTTTAGTTTTTATGGATTTAATGGGGTTTTAGTGACTTTATCATTTTTATTGTTATAAAGGGTTTTTAGAGTTTTTATTGGGTTTTAGGTTTTTATGGGTTTTGAGGGTGTTTATGGTTTTTAGCAGTTTTTATATGTTTTTGGGAATTTAAGGTTTTAGGTACTTATTTTCGTTTTTAGGGTTTTTAGAGGTTTTAGGTTTTTAGGTGTTTTATGTGTTTTTATTTTTATAAGTTTTCCTATAGGTTTTTCATGGTTTTTATTATTTTTTATATTTTTAGGTAATTTTAGGGAATTTTCGTATTTTTATGGTTTTTGGGTTTTTAGTGATTTTGAGATGTTTTAGGATTATTTAGGTTTTTAGTGTGTTTTTATTTTTTTAGGTTTTAGGGGTTTTATGCGTTTTTAGGTTTTCATGGTTTTCTTATTTTTTTCAATGATTGTAGGTTTCTTACATTTTTAAGGATTTTTAGGTCCTTGTTATGATTTTTAGGAGTTTTTAGGGTTTTAAGATATTTTTATATTTTTTTTGGGTTTTTTTGGGTTTTTTGGGTATTCAGTGTTTTTAGAGCTTTTTAGATTTCTTTGGGGTTTTAATAGTTTTTAGTTTCCTATGTTTTTCATAGGGGTTTTTAGAGTTTAATAGTTTTATTACATTTTTTGGGATTTTTTTGGAATTTTTAGTATTTTGTTTTTGTTTTTAGGGTTGTTATGGTTTTTAGGGATTTTGAGGGTTTTATATATGTTTTGGTTTTATTGAGTTTTAGAGTTTTATTTAGTTTTTAACAGTTTTAGTGTTTTTATAGTTTTGATATTTTTAAAATGGTTAAATGGAATTTAGATTTTTAATTGGTTTTCGGGTTTCTATGGTTTTTAGTGTTTTATGATGTTTTAGAGTTTAATTGTTTTTAGGGTTTTAGTTTCATTTTATGGTTTTTAGGTTTTTAGTGTTTTCTTTTCTTTTTTTGGGTTTTATGTGGTTTTAGGATTTTTTAGGTTTTCTAAATGAAATTCATTAATTTTAGGGGTTTTTTACATTTTAAGTGAATTTTAAGTTTTTTTTTTGTTTTTATGGTTTCTTTCAGTTTTGGTGGATTTTGGAGGTTTTTGGGTTTTTTTTAATTTTATGGTTTTATCATTTTATAGGTTTTTATAGGGTTTAAGTGTTTAATTTTTTGGGTTTTATTTTTGGTTTTCATGTTTTTTTAGGTCTTTACTTTTTAGGGATTTTTTTTAAAAAAATGATTTTTATGGTTTTTAGGGATTATTAGGGTTTTTACTTTAATTATAGTTTTTATAAATTTTACAGGTTTAAATAGATTTTTGAGTTCTTAGTATGTTTTAATGGAATTTATGGGATTTATGGTTTATAATTTTTATTATGTTTGTCAGAGTTTTTAGGGATTTTTATTGTATTTTAAAAGATTATTAGATTTTTAAGGGTTTTAAGTGTTTTTATGATCTAAAGGTTTTTAGTAGTTTTCAGGGTTTTAGGGTTTTTCATATTTTTATATATTGTTTAGGTAATTTATGTTTTTTATGGTTTTTAGGGATTTTCAGCGTTTTTAGGATTTTTAGGGGTTTTTTCGATTTTATGGGTTTTTTTTGGGTTTTAGTGTTTTTTAGGTTTTTTACAGTTTTTAAGTTAATTTAGGGTTTTAAGGTTTATTTATGGGTTTTATATGTTTTTCAAATTTCATTACATTATTTGTATTTTTAGGAATTTTTTATTATTTTTAATTTTTTAGGGTTTTATGGTTTTTGAGAACTTCTAGGGGTTCTTAGGGTTTTTTAGGTTTTTATGGTTATTTTGGGTTTTAGGGTTTTTTAGTTTTTTAGTGGTTTTAATGTTTTTTGTGTTTTTTAAGGTTTTATGGGTTTAAATGGGTTTTAGAGTTTTTAGTGTAATTTTATGGGTTTTAATGATTTTTGTGGTTTTAATGGTTCGAGGGGTTTTTAGGGGTTTTTAGGTTCTTTTATGGTGATTTAGTTTTTCTAGAATTTTTATGGTTTTTAAGTGTTTTTATATGTTCTTGGTTATCTTATGGGTTTTCAATTTTTCTATGATTTTTTAAGTGTTTAGTGATTTTGAGGTATTTTTTAGGATTTTTATGGTTTTAGTGTATTTAATTATTTTATGGGTTTTTGGGATTTTTGGGGTTTTTGGGTTCTTGGAGATTTTTAGAGTTTTTGGTATTTGTATGTTTTTATAGGTTTTACGTATTTTTATTTTTTTTATAATTTTCTTAATTTTTTAGGCTTTTTAGGGGTGTTTATGTTTTTAATGGAATTTATAGGTATTTGTATGATTTATATTGTTTTTAGGGTTTTTAGGAATGTTGGGGGATATTAGGGTTTTATGGATTGTAATTGGATTTTGAAGGGTTTTTTTATTTTTTTGGGGTTTCTAATGTTTTTAGATTTTTAACATTTTTTTGGGTTTAAAGGGTTTTTATTTCTTTTCGTGGGTTTTTGGTGTTTTATGGAGTTTTAGGATTTTTAAGGGTTTTATGGTTTTTTATAATTTTTAAGCGGTTTTAGATTTTTTCAGGTTTTTCTGGGTTTTCGTGTTTTTAGGTTTTTTAGTGTTTATGTGTTTTTATGTTTTTAATGTTTTCTAGGATTTCTCAGGTTTTTAGGGTTTTTTACATTTTTTGGATTTCTATGGGTTTTTTGGATTTTTGGGATTTTAATGGTTTTAGGGGTTTTATGGAATTTTAGCTTTTTTATATTTTTATGGATTTTAAGTGTTTTTAGGTTTCTATGGATTTCATACTATTTTTATTGGTTTTTGTGTTATTTAATTTTATTTTTATATTTTTAGTGTTTTGGAGGATTTTATGTATTTTTTGAGTTTTTAGATAATTTAAATGATTTTATGGTTTTTTACGGGTTTTAGCACATTTATGTTTTTTTTGGATTTTACTTTTATTGGGATTTTAGAGGTTTTAATAGTTGTATAGTTTTTTAATATTTTTGGGTCTTAAGTATTTTTTAGAGTTTTTATTTGGTTTTAGGGTATTTATATGTCTTTATTTTTGTAGGTTTTTAGGGGCTTTTATGGTTCTTAAGGGTTTGGGGTGCTTTATGTTTTTTAAGGTTTTTATCTTTTTTTAGGATTTTTATGGATTTAAATTGTCCTATAGTTTTATGGTTCTCTTACGAGTTTTCATGGTTCTTAATGTTTTTAGGTATTTTATTGATTTTTAAGTATTTTTATGGTTTTTTGGGTTTTTAGGTATTTTTTATTTTATAGGTGTTTTTAAGAGTTTTGGGTGTTTTATAGGTTTTGTAAGTTCTTTTCAGTTTTTAGGGTTTTCTTATGGATTTTAAGAGTTTTAAAAGTTTTCATGTTTTAGGTATTTGTTTGGATTTTTTAGTATATTTATCGTTTTCAGCATTTTATGGTTTTTAGAGTTTTTAGGTCTTGTTAAGGATTTTAGGTTCTTTTTGTGTTGTACGGTTATTTTCTTGTTTTTTGGGGGTTTTATGGTTTTTTAGAGTTTTTAACATATTTATGGGTTTCAAGGGTTTTTATATTTTTTAGTATTCATTAGGGTTTTATAGGTTTTGGGAGGTTTTTGGATGTTTTTATGTGTTTTTAAGGTTTTAAAGGGATTTCAGGTTTTAATGGTTTTTAGGGTCTTCTAACGGTTTTTAGGGTCTTTTAAGGGAATTTAGGGTTTTCATCATTGTTTATGTTTTTTAGTGTTTTTATGCGTTTTTATATGTTTGGATGTTTTTAGGGTTTTTAGGGTTTTTATGGTATTTTTCATTTCTATGGATTTTTATGGATTTTTTGGATTTTTATGGTTTTTAGTGTTTCTAGGGGTTTTGAGGGTTTTGAGGGTTTTTTTATGTTTTTTCAGGTTTTTATTTTTTTTATGTTGTTTAAGAGTTTTAGATGTTTTTATGATTTTAATTTTTTATGGTATTTTAAGGTGTTTAGGGTATTTTATGTATTTATGGAATTTTAGGGGTTTTTAGGATTTTTAATGTTTTTTGGGGTTTTTTGGGATTTTTAGGGTATTTTGTGTTGTTTATGTTTTTTGGTCTTATGGTTTTTAGGGTTTTTATGGTTTCCATAGGTTTTTAACGATTTTAAGGGTTGAATGTTTTTTTTATAAATTTTATTGGGCATTTAGGGTTTTACGAATTTTTGAGATTTTTTAGGGGTTTTATGGTTTATATTGAATTGTAGGGTCTTAGGGTCTTTTCAGGCTTTTTAACATTTATAAATTTTTAGGGGTTTTAAGTGTTTTTAGTATTTTATGGTTTTCTTAGTGTTTTTCAATATCTTTAGTATTTTTGTAAATTTTAATGGATTTTGAAGGGTTTTTTAGGATTTTTATGGGGGTTTAAGGTTTTCATGGATTCTTGGGGTTCTAAATGTTTTTACGGTTTCATGGTTTTTTATGGTTTTTAGCATTTCAATTTTTTGGATTATATGTATTTTTAGGGTATTAAATTTTTCTTACAGTTTTAGGGGTTTTAAAGTTTTAACAATATTTAGGGATTTATATATTTTAATGTATTTTAGGGTGTTTTTGATTTTCAGTGTTTTTATTGGTTTTATGGTTTTTTTGTTTTTAGGGTTTTTTTAGAGTTTATATGGTTTTTATAGTTTTTCTACATTTATATGTTTTTAAGTGGTTTTTAGGGTTTATTTTGTTTTTTAGGTTTTTATGGTTTTAGGGAATTTTATGGTTTTTAGGGGGGTTCCTATTTTGGGGACTTTAGTGGTTTCGTTTTATTTGGGAATTTTTTGGGGTTTTACTAGTTTTTGTTTTTTATGGTTTTTAGTGTTTTTAGGTTTTTATGGTATCCTTTATATTTTTCATCCTTTTTAGTGTTATTTTCATATTTAGAGATTTGTTTGGAATTTTTTCATTTTTCATTTTTATTAGTATTTTAAGGGATTTTTGGTGTTTTTAGGGGGTCTTGAGTTTTTTTAGGGTTTTTATCATTTTGTAGTATTTTTAGTAGTTTTCATTTTTTTAGTTTTTTAAGGACTTCTTATAAATTTTCAAGGCTTTTAGGGTCTTTTATGGATATTTATGGATTTTATGGTTTGTATGGTTTTTAGGGATTTTGATAGTTTTTAGGATTCTTTATAGTTTTAAGAGTTTTTTGGGTTTTTTGTTTTTTGTTTTTTTGAGTTTTTAGGGGTTTTAAGGTTGTTTAGAGTTTTTAAAAATTTTAAGGGTTTAAAGGGTTTTTAGAGTTTTTAGTGGTTTTTATTGGTTTTTAGTGTTTTTTTATTTTTCGGAGTTTATGAGATTTTATAGTTTTTAATGGTTTTTAGTGTTTTTAGGTTTTTAGAATTTTTAGGTTTTTAAAGTTTTTATGTCTTTTTTGGTATTTATTGTTTTCTTATGGGTTTCCTGGGTTTTCAAGGATTTTATATTATTTATGATTTTTGGTAAATTTTATTATTTTTAGAGTTTTTAAGGATTTTTTTGGTTTTAGGGTTTTTTAGAGTTCAAATAGTTTTTATGGTTTTAGCGTTTTTATGTTTTTAGGGGTTTTAAGTGTTTCGAGGTTTTTAGGATTTTTAGGGGTTTTATGTTTTTTTTGGATTTTAGGTATTTTTAATAATTTTATAGTTTTTTTGGTTTTATGGATATTGAGGGGTTTTAGGATTCCTTTGTGTTTTTATATTTTTATTGTTTAGTATTTTTTAGGTTTTTTTATGTTTGGGGTTTATATGTTTTTTAGAGTTTTCAAATATTTTTTTTGGGTTTAAAGGGATTATAGAGTTTTTTGTGGGGTTTGATAACTTTATGGGTATTTAGGGATTTTTGAGGTCTTTAGTTATTTTGATGGACTTTAGGATTTTTTAGGGATTTAGGTTCCTTTTAGGGTTTTTAGTGTTTTTAGCATTTTTTGGGTTTTAGTGGTTTTATGTGTTTTTCTGTTTCTTTGCTTTTTAATGGGATTTAATGTTTTCTGGGATTTTATCTGATGTTTTTGATTTTTATGGTTTTTGTGATTTTTAGTGATTTTAATGGTTTTAAGTGTTTGTGGTGAGTCTATATGTTTTTATCATTTTTTAGTTTTTAATTGTTTTAATTGTTTTTTCAGTATTTATGGTTTTCATATGGATTTTCAAGGTTTTATGGGTTCATTATATTTTAAGAATTTTTAGGGATTTTTTAGGATTTTAATGTGTGTTTTGTGTTTTATGGATTTTGAATGGTGTTTTTGGGTTTTTTTTACCATTTTTACAGTTTTTAGGGGATTCAGGTGTTTTTAGTTTTGTAAGGATTTTTTAGGATTTTTATGGCTTTTGGGGTTTTTGGAAATTTTAGGGATTTTCATGGTTTTTATTTTTTTATTTTTAGGGGGTTTTGAGTTTTCTAGGGTTTTATTATTTCAGAGTTTTTATCGTTTCTAGGGGATTAAAGTGGTTTTAGAGATTTTAGTGGTTTTTAGGGATTTTATGGGTTTTATGTGTTTTATGTTTTTTAGGGTTTTAGGTTTTTTATCATTTTTATATTTCGTATCTATTTTAAGTGTTTTTAGGTTTTTATGGTTTTATTAGGGGTTTTCAAGGTTTTTAATGTTTTTATATTTTTAAGGATTTTTAGTGAATTTTAAGATTTATTAGTTTCTATGGATTTTAAAGGTTTTTAAGGATTTTTTAAGGGATTTTGGTTTGTTTGGTTTTTTTTGAGTTTTTAAGATTTTAAGGGTTTTTAGAGTTTATTAATGTCTTTAGGGGTTTAAATTATACTTATAGTTTTAATTGATTTTTAGTGTTTTTAATCATTTGAATGTTTTTTTGAGTTTTATGATGTTTAGTAGTTATTATAGTTTAGTGGTTATTTTTGGGTTTTTAATTTTTTTTGGTTTTGAGAGGTTTTCAGTGTTTTTTTGTTTTTAAGGTATTCTTATGTTATTTGATGGTTTTTAGTTTTTTAACATTTTATAGACTTTAAGGTAATTTTTTATAATTTTTATGGTTTTTAGATTTTTCAGGATTTTTAGGGTTTTTAGGGTATTTTGGTTTTTTTGGTTGTTTAAGGTTTTTTGTATTTTTAGGGTTTTTAAGGGCTTTTATGCGTTTCAAGGATCTCAATATTTTCTCATAGTTATTCATGGTTTTTAAGTATTTTTATTTTTTTATATATTTATAGGGATTCTTTGTGATTTTTATAGTTTCTATGGTTTTTAGTGTTTTTTAGGGTTTTGGGGGTTTTAGGGATTTTTCTGTTTTATGGGTTTTAAAGGATTGTATAGTTTTTAGTGGGTTTCAGTTTTTTATTGGTTTTTAGTGTTTTTACAGTTTTAGGGGTTTTATGGTTTTTAGTGTTTTTAGTGTTTTAAGGTTTTTATCATTCATAGGATTTTTAGGGGTTTTAATAGATTTTAATTTTTTAAGGGTTTGATATGGTTTTGTTTCCAGTTTATAGTATTTTTTATGTTTTTATTTATCTTTAGGTATTTTTTTTGATTTTATTGTTTTTGGGGATTTTAGAGATGTTGTGGGTTTTTAGTGTTTTTATGGTTTTTTGAGTTTTTATGGTTTCTTTTTTTTTTGAGTTTTTAATGTTTTTAGATATTTGATATTTTATGGGTTTAAATAGTTTATATATTTTTTCATGGTTTTTAAAGTTTTTTTTGGTTTTAGTGTTTTTATGGTTTTTATAGTTTTATTTTTTAAGTATTTTATGGGTTTTAATATTTTTAGAGTTTTTGGGTCTTTTAAGGAATTTAAGAGGGTTAAGTGGGTTTTTAAGGGTTTTAGTTTTTTTTTGTTTTTTTGGTTTTAAGTTTTTTTAGTTTTCGGATTTTTAAGGTTTCTAGATTTTCATAAAAATTTTAGGGGTTTAAATGGTTATTAGAGTTTTATGGTTTTTTGAGTTTTTTTGGGATTTTAGGGCTTTTTGAGGATTTTAGGGTGATTGTGGTCATTAAGTGTTTTTAGGTATTTTAGGGATTTTATTGATTTTTGTTTTCTAGGGGTTTTACATGTTTTTAGGTTTTTAATGTTTTCTTTGGGGTTCTTAGTGTTTTTAGCAATTTTTATGTCTTTATGAATTTTTTGAATTTTTATGGTTATTTGTGATTTTTGGTATTTGGAGGGGATTAGGGGTTCTTATGATTTTTATGTTTTTAGTGTTTTTGGTTTTTTTAGGTTTTTAATATTTTCTATAGTTTTTCAGTGTTTTATGGCTTCTTACATTTTTAGTTATTTTTAGGTTTATTATGTTCTTTACGGTTTTTAGGGATTTTAAGGGTTTTATTTTTCTAGGTTTCTAGGGTTTGTGTTGTGTTTTTTTAAGTTTTAAAGGTTTTTTAAAAGTTTTTAACGTTTTTAGGACATTAAATGGGTTTCATGTTTTTAGTGGTTTTAGGGTTATTTGGTTTTTAGGGTTTTTAGCGTTTTTAGGTTTTCTGGGGTTTTTAGTGATTTAAGATTTTTATGGATTTCATAGGGGTTTTTAGGGTTTTTAGATTTTTTGTGTATTTATGGATTTTTAGGTATTTTTTATTTATTTTGGATTTTAGGGTTTTTATGGATTTTAATATTTTTTATGAATTTTAGGGGGATTTTTTTGGTTTTTCATGTTTTTTGGTTTTTAAGATTTTTTATAGTTTTTTTAATTTTTAGTGGCTTAATATGTTTTTATAGTTTTAGTGCGTTTTAGGGGTTTTAAGGTTTGTTATGTTCTTTTATGATTTTTAGTGTTTTAATGTTTTTATTTGTATTCTAGGGATTTTGAGAAATTTTTGTTTTTTAGCATTTTTTCGGTTTTTTAGTGTTTTAATTTTTCTTTGGGTTTTAGAGACTTCTCAATTTTTTAACATTTTTTATAGTTTTTCACAATTTTTTGGTATTTTTTGGTCGTGTTATTTCTTTATTATTTTTAGGGATGTTGAGGGTTTTTAGGGTTGTAGAGTTTTAATGGGTTTTTGTGTTTTATGGGGTTTTTGAGTGTTTAAAGGGCTTTTAGAATTATTAGTGGGTTTTAGGGTTTCTATGTGATTTTTGTGATTCTTATTGTTTTTAGTGATTTTTAAGGATTTAATGTTTTTTTAGGTTTTCTTAGGAATTTATGTATTTTTAGGTATTTTAGGAGTCTTAATTTTTTCCGGTTTTTATTGATTTCTTAGGGTTTTACAGAATTTTTAAGGTTTTTATTTCTTTGGGGATTTTTTGGGCTTTTAAAAGTTATTATGATTTATAGGGATTTTAGGGATTTTGATTTTTTTTTGGGTTTTATGGTTATTAGGGTTTTATTGTGGCTGGAGGATTTTTTAGTTTTTAGGGATTTAATGGGTTTTTATATTTTTTAAGTTTTTTAGGTGTATAATGTGTTTTTAGAGTTTTTATTGGTTTTTAGGATTTTTATTGGTTTTTATGGTTTTAGGGGTTTTTTGGGATTTAGGGTCCTTTATGGGGTTATTTGGGTTTTTTATCCTTTTTTATGTTTTTTGGGGTTTTAAGTGTTTTTAGGTTTTTAATTTTTTCTTAGGGTTTTCATGTTTTTTAGGGGTTTCTATGTTTTTTGGGATTTTATGGTTTTATAGTTTTAGGGTATTTTGAGTTTTTTGGGTTTTAATGTCTTTTAGAGTGTTTTAATTTTTTAGGGGTTTAAATAGTTTTTTGTTTTTTTAATTTTTTATAGGTTTCTATGAGTTTTATGGGTTTTATAAGGATTTATGGGTCTTATTGTTTTTATGGAGTTTTAGGGTTTTTAGAATTTCTTAGTTTTTATTGGTTTTTATAGTTTTTTGGTTGTTAACGTTTTCTTAGGGGTTTTCCGGATTTTTGTATTTTTTTACATATTAGGGATTTTTAATGTTTTTTTTGAATTTTTATGGTTTTTATGTGATTTAGGAATTTTGAGGGGTTTAGGGTTTATTAGGGTTTTAACTATTTTGGTGGGTTTTTAGGTGTTTTAATGTTTTTTTAGTTTTTGGTAATTTTATGGTTTGTTAGAGTTTTTAATTGTTTATAGGGGTTTTAAGGGGTTTCAGAGAATTTATGATGTGTTTAAATTTTTTTATGGTAATTTAGTGTTTGTTAACGTTTTAAGGTGTTTTATTGGGTTTTAGTGGTTTTTAGGGTTTTATGGTCCTTTTGGGTTTTAGTAATTTTTTTATGTGTTTTAAGTATTTTTATGTTTTTTGAGTTTTACTTAGGGATTTTTAGGGGTTTAAGGTTTTTTTTCATTTTAGGTACTTTTTAGGACTTTTTCTGATTTTTATGGTTGTCTAGGTGTTTTTAGAATTTTGAGGGTTTTTATGGGTTCTAGTGATTTATGGGGTTTTAAGTATTTTAGAGTTTTTTTATTATTTTTAGGAGTTTTATTTTTTTAGGTTTTAAATGTTTAGTTTGGGTTTTTTAGGGTTTTATGCGTTTTTATTGTTTTTAAGGATTTTAAGGTTTTTTATATATTTTAAAAGTTTTTAGGTATCTTAATTGCTTTTAGATTTTTTAGTAGTTTTTAGGGGTTTATGTATTTTATAAGTTTTTAAGGTTTTGCGTTTTATGGTTATTAGGTTTTTTGGATTTCTTTTTTGGATTTTAGCGTTTTTATACTTTTTTATGTTTTTGGGGGATTTATATGTTTTTATCTTTATAATTTTTTTCTAATGAGTTTTTAGGGTGTTTTGTTTTTTATTATTTTTAGGTTTTTAGGTCTTTTTTCGGTTTTTATTTTTTATTAGGGTTTTTATCATATTTTCATCCTTTTAGTTGTTTTAAGTGTTTTTAGTGTTTTAAGGTTTTCATATGGTTTTTCACATTTGTTATAGTTTTTTACATTTTTAGGGATTTTAGGACGTTTATGGGATTTTATGGAATTTTTAGGATTTCAAAGGGTTTTTAGGGTTTGCATGGATTTTGAGGGTCTTTGGAGTTTTTAGGGTATTTAGGGGTTTTATTGTTTTTTTGCATATTTGGGTTTTTAGAGTTTTATGGTTTTTTAGGCTTTTATTATTTATAATGTTTTTTGGGTTTAATGGTTTTTAGATTTTTGGTAGAGATTTATGGTTTTTATAGGTTTTTAGAGTTTTTTAAGGTTTGTAGAGTTTTTATGGTGTTTAGGGTTTTTAGTACTTTTATCTTTATATATGATTTTTACATTTTAAGTGTTTTTTGGAATTTAAGGTTTTCATAGGTTTTAAGGTGTTTTAGGGTTATTTAAGTTTTTAGTATTTTTTGGGATTTTTTTTCAAATTTTTAATGTTGTTTGGGTTTTTAGGGATTGCCATTTTTTTAGGGTTGTTTAGATTATTTGGGTTTTTTGGGATTTTTATGATTTTTAGTGTTTTTAGAGTTTTTAAGGGTTTTAATAATTTATTAACTTTTTTAGTGTCATAAGTAGATATTATATTTTAGTGGTTTTTAATGTTTTTATGGGTTTTTGGGGTTTTCAAGGTTTTTAGGAGATATTTTTGTTTTTTTGGTGTTTTTAAGGATTTTTGGGTCTTTCAAGGTTTGTACCATTTTTTAGGTTTTTAGGGGTTTTATGTTCTTTTAGGTTTTTTAGGTTTTATTAAGAGTTTTTAGGGGTTTTTTGGGATTTTATGTTTTTAAAGCGTTTTATGGGATTTTTGGATTTTCATGATTTTTAGGGTTTTTACAGATATTGAGGTTTTAATGGGTTCTTAGGGTTTTTATGTTTTTTTGGTATTTTTATGGTTTTCTTATGTTCTATTTTTTTAATTTATTTAATAGTTTTTATCTTTTTAAGTGTTTTAAATGGTTTTTTTGGTTTCTGTGTTTTCTAAAGTTATTTATGGGTTTTTAGAGATTTTATGTTTTTATAGGACCGAGGTGTTTTTATGTTTTAAGGTTTTTTAGTGTTTTTTAATGTTTTTGGGGGTTTAATTGTTTTTTTGGAGTTTTTAGTGGTTTTTGGGGGTTTTATAGATCTTTTAAAATTCTTAAGGGATTTTATGAATTTAGGGGTTTTCAGGTTTTATGATCTTTTAGGTTTTTTAATATTTTTTTTGTATTATGGATTTTATGTATTTTTATTTTATAAGGGTTCTATAGGGTTTTCAGGTTTTTTTTGTTATTTTTATGTTTTTACGGATTTTTACTGGTTTTGTTAGGATTTTGATGGGTTTTTAGGTTATTTATGGATTTTGAAGGGTTTAAGGGGTTTTTCGGGATTTTATAGGGTTTTAGAGTTTTTTCTGGATTTTAGGGGTTTTAAATGTTTTTAGATTTTAAGGTTTTCTTATGGTGTAATTTTTTTACATTTTTATGGATTTTTTGGGATATTTGGTTTTTAGGGCCTTTTTTTGATTTTGAGGGGCTTTAGGGTTTTATAGGTTGTTATGGTTTTTTATGGTTTTTATTTTTTTTATGTTTTTTAATATTTTTTGGGGATTAAAGGGTATTTATAGTTTTAGTGGTTATAGGGTTTTTATGGGTTTTACAGTTTTTAAGGTTTTTAGGTGTTTTATGGTTTTTTTGGTGGTTTAGGGTATCTTAGTGTTTTCTACATTTATTAGGTTTTAGGGTTTTTATTTTAGGTTTTTATGGATTTATTTCAGTTTTTAGGGGTTTAGGGGTTATAACTTTTTAATGGTTTTAGGTATTGCTTAGTATTTTAAGGGATTTATTAGGTTTTTTAGGGTTTGGGGGGTTTTCAGGTTATTAGGGTTTTTAGTGTTCTAGGGTTCTGGATTTTTATGGGTTTTCTTCGGGGTTTATGTGTTTTTAGGATTTCAATGTTTTCTTTTATATTTTTAGGGGTTTTAGGTTTTTTTATATTTTAGTTATTTTTAGGTATTTTTTGGATTTTGGTGGTCTTTTAAGTATTTTAGGGATTTTGTGTGTCTTTTTGGGGTTTTAGGGTTTTTTGTTTTATTTGGGTTTTTTGAGTTTATTGTGGTTTTAAATATTTCTTTGTATTTTTTAACATTTTTAGAGGTTTAAAAGTTTTTAGAGTTTAAGTTTTTCTTGGGGTTTTGTAGGTCTTTATTGTTTTATGGTTTTTTGGGGGTTTTATTATTTTTGTGGTTTTAGGGTTTTTAAGGGTTTTTTGGTTTTTTAGTGGTTTTATGTGTTTTAGTATTTTATGTTTTTTTTAGGTTTTTTTCAATTATTTTATCCTTTTTATGTTTCTATGTTTTTTTGGGTTTTATTTATTTTTTGGGGTTTTAGGGTTTTAAAGGATTTTGAGGGTTTTAGGGGTTTTTAGAGTTTTTTGGTGATTTGGGTTTTTGGGTTTTTATTGGTTTTTTTTGTTTTTTAAAGTTTTGTAAGGGGTTAGAGTTTTTAATTTTTTAGGGGTTTAATTTTTTCTATATTTTTTAGGGTTTTAGGGTTTTTAGGGGTTCTAGGGACATTTAGGGTTTTTAGAATTTTATAGATTTTTAAGCGTTAAAGTGTATATATGTTTTTATGTATTTCTTAAGGATTTTTCAGGTTTTTAGTGTTATTTACATTTTTATGCATTTTTCGTGAATTTTTTAGATTTTTGTCTAATTTTAGGTTTTTAAGGGATTTTGATGTTTATAACGGGTTCTTTGTTAATTTACAGTTTTCTTGGGTTTTAGGGTTTTTAAGTCTTTTAGGGTTTTAAGGTTTTTATATTTTCTTAAATTTCTTGTGGGTTCAATGTTATTTTGGGAAATTTTAGTTTTTTTAATGTATTGTGGTTTCTTATGGTTTTTATAGTTTTTAGGGGTTCTATGGTTTTTAGAGTTTTTAGAGTTTCTGAGGGTTTTTAGTTATTTCAAGTGTTTTTAAGTTTTTATTCTTTTCTTTGAGGATTTTTGGGTTTTAGGGGTTTTATGTTTTTAGGTGTTTTTAATTATTTTAAGGATTATTATGGTTTAAAATTGTTTTTTATGGATTTTGAAGGGTTTTAGGGATTTTAGGGGTTTTAAGAAGTTTTTTGCTTTATTTTGGGTTCTATGGTTTTTTTATAGTTTTGGGATTTTTAAGGATTTTTAATGCCTTTATCATTTATATGGGTTTAAAGGATTTTTAGATTTGTTAGTTATTTTTATGGTTTTTATGGTTGTATGGGTTTTATGGTTTTTGGGTTTTTAGGGTCTTTTAGGTCTTTTTAGCACTTTTATGTTTTTATGGGTTTCAATTTTTTTATGTTTTTATATTTTTCTTAGAGTGTTTCATGGTTTTAGGGTTTTTTATTTTTTAGGAATTTTTAAGGCATTTTAAGGTTTTTATTATTTTTATGGTTTTTAGGGATTTTTGTGTTTTTTGGGTTTTTAGGGGTTTTAGGTTTGTCTAGATTTTCTTCTTTTTAGGGGTTTTAAGTGTTTTTTGTTTTTATGATTTTCTTAGGGGTTTTAAGGGTTTTAATGTTTTTTACATTTTTAGGGGTTTTTAGATATTTTTATAGGGTTTTAGGGTTTTGGAATATTAAGGGTTTTTAGGGATTTTAGGAGTTTTAGAGTTTTTTGGGGTTTTTTGGTTTTTAATGTTATTTAATTTTTCAAATTTATTATGTTTTTTAATTTTTTTTAATATTTTTTAAACATTTTTAGGTGTGGGTATTTATTATTTTCTTGGTTTTTCTTTGAATTTTATGGGTTTTTAGGTTATGTTAATTTGTTTAGGGGTTTTGGGTTTTTTATGTTCTTTTAGAATTTTTAGAATTTTTAGTTTTAAATGGTTTCAATTTTTTATTATTTTTTAAATATACAATGGGGTTTTAAAGAAATTTTTGTTTTGTTTACATTTTTGGGTTTTTATCTTTTTTTTAGCTTTTAATGGGTTTTAGGGTTTTTAGGCATTTTTAGGGTTTCTATATTTTTATTGTTTTTTATGGTTATTACCGTTTTAAGGTTTTTTGGGGTTTTATGGTTTTTAGGTTTTTATTCTTTTCATAGGTTATTTCTATCATTTTAGAAGTTTTAATATAGTTTTCAATTTCTTGGGGTTTTTTTATTTTATAGTTTTTAGGGTTTTCAATGATTTTGTGTGGTTTTAGGGGTTTTTTTGTTTTTAGGTTTTTTATTTGGGGTTGTGGGTTTTGGGTTTTTTTGAATTTTTATGGGTTTTATGGTTTTAATTGAGTTTAAAATGTTTAGATGGGTTTAAATTATTTTTATATGTTTTAGTGGGTTTTATCGGTTTTATCAATTTTTTATTATTTTTATGGTTTTAGGGGGTTTTATGTATTTTATTGTATTTATGGGTTTTTGGGTTTTTTATGGTTTTTTTTTGTTTTTATGTTTTTTACAAAATTTATGTTTTTTCATGTTTTTAATATTTTCTTAGATTCTTTCATGGTTTTTAAGTGTTTTATGTTTTTTGAGTTTTATAGGGATTGATGGTTTTTTTGGTTTTTTAGCATTTTTAGGGTTTAAAAGTATTTTTTGGAGTTCTTAGTGGTATTTAGGATTTTTTGTATTTATAGATTTTTACGGTTTTTAGGGTATTTTTGGTTTTCATGGGCTTTTAGGGTCATTTTAGGGTTTTTAGTTTTTTAGAATTTTTTATGTTTTTATGGGTTTTAATTGTTTTCAGGTTTTTAAGGTTTTCATGTAGTTTTTCTGGGTTTCTAGGTCTTTAAACATTTTTATGGGTTTCTGTGGATTTTTAAGATTTTTAAGGTTTTAGGGATTTAGGGATTTTGAGGGTTTTTAGGGTTTTTTTTTTGTTTTTTTGGGTTTTAGTGTTTTCATGAATGTATTTTGTTTTTATGGGTTTTAATATTTTTCATTGTTTTTTGGAGTTAAAATGTTTTTTATAATTTTATGTTATTTTAGGGTATTTATGCATTTTAATGGATTTATGGGTTTTTGTTTTTTATGTTTTTTAGATATTTTAGCCATTTTAGAATTTTTTTAGGTTTTTAGGGGTTTTAGTTTTTTACGAATTTATGGTTTTCATAGATTTTTTAATGTTTTTTGGGTTTTTTGTTTTTATTTATTTTATGGATTTTTTTGGATTTTAGGTTTTTTAGGGTTTTCAGGGATTTTGGTCATTTTTAAGGTTATATGGATTTTATGGGCGGTTAGAGTTTTTTGGACATTTTAGGGTTCTTAATGGTTTTATATTTTTTAACATGTTTAGGGGTTTAAATGGATTTAAGAGTTTTTAGTTGTTTTAGGTGTTTTTTCTTTGGTTTTGTAGTGGTTATAGGGTTTAATGGTTTTTAAGGGGTTTTAGGGGTTTTAACATTTTTTTTGTTTTTAGGGATTTTTATTTTTTCTATGTTTTTAAGGTTTTACTTGGAGGTTCTCATGGTTTATTTGTTTTTTATAGTTTTATCTTTTTTATGATTATTATGTTTTTAAGGTTTTTATTCATTTTATGTGATTTTAAGGTTTTTAGGGATTTTTTAGTGTATTATCATTTTAGGGTTTTTTTGACTTTTTTTTAGAGTTTTTATTATTTTTATGGTGTTTAAAATGTTTAGGGGTTTAAAGGGTTTATATAGTTTTTAGTAGGGTTTAGGGGTTTTTTAGGTTTTTAGGGTTTTTAAAGGTTTTTAGCATTTTTTGTTTTTTTACGAATTTTAATTTTTTTATATTTTAATATTTTCTTTGGGGTTTTTTAGGGGTTTTTTGGTTTTTTACATTTTTATGGATTTTTATTGATTTAATAGTATTTTTACGGTTTTATAGTGATTTTAGGGATTTTGAGGGTTTTTATGGTTTTTGTGATTTTTTGGGGTTTAAGATTATTTTTTATGATTTTTTAGGGTTTCATATATTTTTTAATGTTTTAAGAGGTCAACAGGTTTTAGAGTTTTTTTATTGTTTACTCTTTCAATGGTATTTTAGAGTTTTTTAAGGTTTTTTGAGGTTTTATGGTTTTTATGGGGTCTTAGGGTTTTAGGTTCCTTTTGTGTTTTTATCAATTTTAAGGATTTTAAGGGTATTATATGTTTTTATCATTTTAAGGTTTTCTTAGAGATTTTCAGGGTTTCAATGTTTCTTAATCTTTTAGAGGTTTCTGGGGACTTCTTAGTATTTTAATATTTGTTTAGGTTTTTATAGATTTTGAGGGTTTTCTTGGTTTTTTAGGGATTTTAGGGATTTTATGTTTTTAGAATTTTTTCAGTTTTTTTTGGATTTTATATTTTTTTAGGATTTTTAGGTTTTCATTAGGTATTTCAGGGTTATTATGGTTTTTATATATATAAGTATTTTTATGTATTTTTTTATAATTTTAAGATTTTTGGGGTTTTTAAGGATTCTGAGGATTTTTAGGGTTTCTTAGGGATTCGAGGGTTTTTTTGTCTTTTTAGTGTTATTTTTATTTTTTGTGTTTTAATGGCTTTTAGATTATTTTACCATTTTTAGAGGTTTGGTGTGTTTTTAGAGTTTTTAAAAGGTTTTAAAGTTTTTATGAGTTTTTAGGGATTTTTATTTTTATAGATTTTAGAGAATTTAGGGTCCTTTATGGTTTTTAACATTATTAGGTTTTTTCGTGGTTTAAGTATTTTTAGTTTTTTAATGGTTTCATAGTGTTTTAAATTTATTTTAGTGTATTTATGATTTTAAGGATTTTAATTTATTTTCATTTTTATGTATTTTTCAAGGTTTTATGGAATTTTGTGTTTTTAGGGGTTTTAGTGTTTTTAGGGGTTTTTAGCATTTTTTTATGTTTTTAATTATTTTCTATTTTTAACTTTTTTCTAAGTGTTTTCAAGGTTTGGTAGGTTTTTTCCATTTTTTGAGATTTGTAGGAATTTTTCAGGATTTTTATTGTTTTTTAGAGTGTAGAAGTTTTTCAATGGTTTTTTGGATTTTAGATTTTTGATGGTATTTATTGTTTTTGGGGGTTTTAGGGTTTCTTTGAGTTTTTAGGGTTTTTATACTTACTTAACATTTTAGGGGTTCAAGATATTTTTATAGTTTTTAAGGGTTTCAGTTTTTATGGGTTTTATGGTTTTTATGGTTTTTAGGGGTTTTATGGTTTTTAGTGGTTTTTGGGTTTATATGGCCTTTATAATTGTTAGATATTTTATGATTTTTTAGGTGGTATAATTGTTTTTAGGATTATATATTTTTCTTTAGTTTTTTCAAGGTTTTCAGGGTTTTTAGGTATTTTTAGTGAATTTTTATGATTTTATGATGATTTTAGAGTTTTTAGGGATTTTGAGTGGTTGTAGCTGTTTTTATTGTTTTTAGGGTTTTTCGGCATAACTATTTTTGCAAATTTTAGGTTTTCTTGAATTTTTTTATGGGTTTTAAAGTTGTTAAATGTTTTCTAATTTTTTAGGGCTTTAAAGGGTCTTTATAATTATTAGTGGATTTGGGTTTTTATTGTTTTGTAGGTTTTTTAAATTTTTTTGAGTTTTTAGGATATTTTTAGATTTCATGGTATTTAGCATTTTTTTGTCTTTGGGGGTTTTACATTTTTTTTGGTTTTTATGTTTTCTTATATTTGGTAATGGTTTTTAGGGGTTTTTAATTTTTAAGGGTTTTTAGGGTTTTTAGGTTTTTTATGGCTTTTATGGATTTTTATGGTTTTTAGGGTTTTTATCATTATCAGGTTTTTAGGGGTATTATGTTTTTTTATATTTTTATGTTTTTCTTTGGATTTTTCATGGTTTTTAGGTTTATTAAATTTTTAGTGATTTTAAGGGGTTTTAGGGTTTTTATAGTTATTTTTAATTTTAGGGATTTTAAGATGGTTTAGAGTTTTTAGGGTATTTATAGGTTTTGTGGTCATTTGGTTTTTTATTTTCTGAGTATTTATTGTTTTTAAGTATTTTTAGAATTTTTTAATGTTTTTAGAGGTTTAAAGGGTTTTTATAGTTTTTAGTGGTTTTTATGGTTTTTATGTGTTTTTTGGGTTTTTAATGTTTCTAGGGGGTTTTATAGTATTTAATGATTTGTGGGTTTTATAGTGTTATTTGGATTTTTATGATTTTTTATGTTTTTAATGTTATTAAGTGTTTTTAGGTTTTTAAGGTTCTCTTAAGGATTATATATTTTTTATAATTTTATAGTTTTGAAATGCATTTGAAGGTTTAATGGGGTTTTTGGTTTAAGGGGTTTTATGGGGTTTTATGGGCTTTTAGAGTTTTTATCATGTTGTATGTTCTTTGGGGTGTAAGGGTTTTTAGGTTTTTAATGTTTTTTGAGTGGTTTTCAGGATTTTAAGTGTTTTAACAATTTTAGGTATATTTACGGATTTTTAATTATTTTTATGGTTTTTTAGTGTTAAGAGAGATTTTGGGGCTTTGAAGGGTTTTTTCCAGTTATTATGGATTTTGGGGGATTTTGGGTTTTTTTGAATTTTTAGGTGTTTTAATAATTTTTAGTATTTATAATGTTTTTGGAGTATCATGGTTTTTAGTGAGTTTTATGGTATTATGGGTTTTTAATATTTTTTGGAATTTATTTTGGTTTTAGGTTCCTTATGAATTTTATTTTATTTTTAGGGTTTTAATGGTTTTAAAGTTTTAGGATTTTTTTTTTGTTTCAAGTGTTTTATGGGTTTTATGGTTTTATTAGGGGTTTTCAGTGTTTTGGGGTTTTGTACTTTTTTTGATATTTTTAGAGTTTTTTTTAGATTTTATGTGTTTTGGTGTTATTTAGAATTTTTAGGGGTTTAGTTCTTTTAGTGTTTTTTAGGTTTTTGGGTTCTTTTAGTTTTTAGGGTTGTTAGGGAATTTTATATTTTTTTTATATTTTTAAGGGCTTGAAGCATTTTTTGTGTTTTTAGTTGGATTATTTCATTTTATAGCTTTTTAGGGTTTTGTGGTTTCTATGAATTTTAGGTTTTTAGGGCTTTTGTGTTTCATTATGGTTTTTAGGATTTCTATCATTTTATATGATTTTTAGGGGTTTTATGTGTTTTTAGGTTCTTAAAGTTTTATTACTATTTTTCATGTTTTTTAGTGTTTTTTACAATTTATATGATTTTTAGGATTTTTTTAGTATTATTATGATTTTGGGGTGTTTAAACATTTTGAGGATTTTTATGGATTTTAGTGTTTTTATGGATTTTTTGTGGTTTTAGAGTTTTTTTCTGAGTTTTTAGGGTCTTTAAGTGCTTTATAGGTTTTTTTGTCATTTTATGGGTTTTGAGGGTATATAGTGTTTTTAATGTGTTTTTTAGGTTTTAATAGGTTTTTAGTGGTTTTTCTCTTTTTTGGTTATCTATGGTTTTTTGGGGGTTTTAGTATTTTTTAAGGTCTTTTTGAGGTTTAAGAGAATATATGGTTTTTTGGGTATTTATGTTTTTTTGGTTTTTAAGGTTTTCATAGGGGTTTTAAGTGTTTTTAGGTGTTCTGATGTTTTTAGGATTTTTTTTATTTTTTTTATTTTTAAGGTTTTTATGGTTTTTAGGGATTTTGAGGGATTTAGGTTTTTTGGTTTTATATGTGTTTTATGGTTTTTGGTTTTTTATAATATTTTTTGAGTTTTAGGGATTTAAGGGTTTTTATAGTTTCATAACATTTTTAGGGGTTTAAATTGTGTTTATATTTTTTAGTGTTTTCTAGTTTTTTTAGGTTTTTAGGAGTTTTGGGGTTTTTGGTGTTTTAGGATCTTTTAGGAGTTTTTTTAATTTTATGGTTTTTATTAGTTTTAAGAGTTTTTTTGGGGTTTTAAAGGTTTCATATGGGTTTTTAGATTTTATTGGGTTTTTTACATTTCAAGGAATTTTTTTGTCATTTTTTAGGATTTTTATGTTTTTTATGTTTTTTATGGATTTTTTAGTTTTTAGAGGTTTTTAGAGTTTTATAGTTTTAGAGTTTTTGTATTTTTAAATTTTTTTGATTTTTAGTTGTTTTAAGTGTTTTTAATTTTTTAAATTTTTTATTAGGATTTTCAGGGCTTTTAGTGGTTTTTTACATTTTTAGGTATTCTAAGTAATGTTAAGTGTTTTTTATACATCTTTGGTTTTTTAGGGTTTGAGGGAATTTGGGGGATTTTAAGAGTGTTATAATTATTTAGGTTTTTAAGGAATTTAATTGTTTTATGTTTTTAAGGATTTAATTAGGGTTTTTATTTTTATGGGTTTTTACATTTTTAGGGAATTTTAGTGATTTTATTGTTTTTTAGTGTTTTATTGGTTTTAAGGGTTTTAATGGTTTCTAGGGTTTTAATTGTTTTAATATTATCTTGTTTTTTTAGTTTTTTGGGGTTTTAGGGATTTTTAGAGTTTTTAAAATTTTAGTGATTTAAAGGGTTTTTATATTTTATACAAGATTTAGGGTTCTTTGTGGTTTAAATATTTCTAGGGACTTTTAGTGTTTTATTATTTTAAATTTTATTATGGGTTTTAATGAATTTTTTTTTTAATGTTTTCTTTTGATTTCTAGGTTTTTTGTAATTTTATAGTTTTAGTGATTTTAGGGATTTTAGGGTTTTTATTATTTAAAATAGTTTTTAGGGATTCTGATGATTTTTAGTGTTTTTAGGGTTCTGGGGTTTTTTGGGTTTTTATAATTATTAGGTTTTTAGGAGTTTTATGTGTTTAAATGTATTTAAGGTTGTAATTGGGTTTTCCTGGTTTTTAGTTGTTTTTCTATTTTCAGTGATATATTTTTATTTTTTACAATTTATATTGTTTTTTATGTTTTTAGGGATTTTGAATGTATTTTTGGGTTTCTAGGGGTTTTATGGCTTTTATGGTTTTTTGTGATTTTAGGGTTTTTTGAACTATTAGGGTTCTCAATGGTTTTTAGAGTGATTTAACATGTTTAGGGGTTTAAATTGTTTTTTGGAGTTTTTAGTAGTTGTTTGGGGTTTTAGGGGTTTTTAGGGTTTTTGGAGTTTTTAGTAGTTTTTAGGATTTTTAGGTTCTCTTTGGGTTTTAAAGGTTTTTAGTGTTTTCTCGTTTTTTGGGGTTTTATTTGTTTTGGGGGTTTTAATTATTTTTTATTATTTGTAATGGTTTATAATATATTTCACTTTTTAGGTATTTTTAGGAGTTTTTTTGATATAGGGTTTTTAGGGATTTTGAGGGTATTTAGTAGTTTTCGTATTTTTAGGGTTTTTAAATTTATATGTTTCTTAGGGGTTTATAGTGTTTTTTGGGGTTTAACATTTTCTTTGGGGATTCTATGTTATTAGTTGTTTTTAGGTTTTTATAAATAATTAAGTTTTTTATGATTCTTATTATTTTTTAATGTTTTTAGAGATTTAGTGGGTATTTGAAATTTTTAGGGTCTTTAGGGTTTTTATAGTTATTTTTGGATTTTAAGGATTTTTTAGTTTTTTGGGTTATTAATGTTTTTAATGTTTTAAATGTTCTTAGGAGTTTAAAGGGGTTTAGAGTTTGTAGTGTAATTTTATAGACTTTATGGGTTTTGCGGGTTTTAGGGTTTTAGTTTCTTTTTTAGGTTTTTAGGTTTTCAGCGTGTTTACGTTTTTAGGGGTTTTAAGAATTTTTAGGTTTTATGGTTTTCATAGGGTTTTCAGGGATTATTATTATTATTTTATAGATTTTTAGGGGTTTTATGAAATATTAGGGTTTTAGGTATTTTTTGGGTTTTAGTTATTTTTTGGGTTTTTACTATTAATTGTTTCTAGTGGTTTTAAGTGATTCTATGTTTTTAATGTTATCTTTGGGTTTTCAAGGCTATATATTTTTTAGGTATTTTTATGTATTTTTATGTATTTTATGGTTTATAAGATTTTCAGGGATTTTTTGGGGTTTTTAGGGTTCTTTTGGTCTTTTTTTATTTTGTAGAGATTTTAGGGCATTTAATTTCTTTTAGTTTCTTAAGGAATTATAAATGTTTTTAGGGTTTTTAGGAGTTTCTTTGGATTTTAAAACCATTTAATTGATTTTTAGGGTTTTTTATTGTTTTTTGGTGTTTTCATGTTTTTAGGGTTTTTTAGGGATTATAGTGTTTTTATTGTTTTTTTTTAGTCTTTTAGGGTTTTCAAAGATTATATAATTTTTTTAACTTTTTAGGGGCTTAGAGGGTTTTTAGTGTTTTAGTGGTGTTTAGGTTTTTATGGGTTTTATGTTTTTATGGTTTTTTGGGGTTTTATGGTTATTATGGGTTTTAGGTTCTATTTAGGGATTTTTAGTTTTTAAAGAGTTTTTAGAATTTTTACGGGGTTTAAGTGGTTTTATGTGTTTGAGGACTGCTTTCGGTTATTTGTGATTTTTAAAGAGTTTGTGATTTTTACATAGAGTGTTATAGAATAGATCTTCCAACCAAAAACAGGCACAAAAACCACTATTCACATCCACACATGATGAACCACCAAGAAGGATAATGAATCCCAAAAACTAAAATCCCAGAAACCTTCAATGAACTTTCGAAACTGGCCACTGTACTCCAAAATAAAAGAAATAATGGTGATAAAAAAACAAACATTCATAAAAATAGAGATGAATCCATGTAACGATCCAAAAAATAGGAAAAATAGTAGTTTTTATGAATCCACCAGAGATTGTGTAGAGAAATAGTAATCCCCAACACTGGCCGCAAAACCCGCCATGAAACAAAACCCTCATGACAAAAAATCTCCATCAAATAGACTATAGAAGAATCTTTAAATGTAGTAAAGAAAGTTCAATCCACTAAAAACATGGTTATAAAACATGGCAGTGAATCCACTACAGGCATGGGGCTCTCGAGAGCTGTGAGAACTTAGTCGATATCCCTTTAGGTTTTTAGGTTTTTTTAGGGTTTTAATATATTTTATATTTTTTAAATGTTTTTAGGGGTTAAAAGGGTTTTTATAGTCTCTAATCATTATTTATAAATTTCATCGGTTTTTAGTGTTTTTTAAATTTTAATAGTTTTTGTGGGTTTTAGGGTTTTAGGGGTTTTTAGGGTCTTTTGTGTTTTTGGTGTTTTTTAGGTTTTCAGTGTTTTATGTTTTTTATGTTTTTATGGTTTTCATAGGGGTTTTCAAGGTTTTAATATTTTTTGGTTTTTGGTATTTTTAGGATTTTTATTGTTTTTATGTTTTTTTGGATTCTGAGGAGTTTTACGGGTTTTAGGATGTTTTATGGTTTTTTAGGGTTTTTATAATTTTTTATTTTTTAGGGGTTTCTACAGGTTTTTAGAGGTTTCTTAGGGTTTTTAGGAATTTTTACATTATTAGGGTTTTTAATGATTTTTATAGTCTTCTAGGGTTTTATGGATTTTGAGAGTTTTTAGGGTTTTTTTTAACTTTTTACGGTTTTTTCAGTTTTTAGGTTTTTAAAGGGTTTTACATATTTTTAGGTTTTTAATGTTTTCTTATGGTTTTCGTGGCTTTTTGTTTTTTTATGATTTAAGGATTTTTATAGATTTTTTAGGATTTTATGATTTTTAGGGTTTTATAAATTTTTTATGGTTTTTAGGGTTTTAGGGTTTTTAATGTTTTATGGTTTTAAGAACTTTTTATTTTATTGAGGATTTAATTTTTTTTAATTGTTTTAAGGTTTTTATAATATTTTTTTATGGTTTTTTAGTGTTTTTATGGTTTTTTTGCGGATATATGTGTTTTTGTTAGGGGTTTTAAAGATTTTTTAGTGATTTTTTTCATATTCAGAGTATAAAGGGGTTTTAGTGTTTTTAGCGGTTTAAGGGTTTTTAGGGGTTTTATATGTTTTTATTTTTAATGTTTTCAGGTTTATTTAGGGGTTTTTATTGTTTTAACACTTTTTTTTGTGTTTTTATGGGTTTTAAGTGTTTTAAGGTTTTTATGTTTTTCCTAGATAATTTCTAGGTTTTTTAGGGGTTTTTACATTTTTAGGGATTTTTAGGACTTTTATGGTTCTCTATTGGTTTTAGATATTTTTAGGATTTTTAGGTTTTTTATGGCTTTTAGGGTTTTTAGGGTTTTATTGTTTTTGGGGTTTTGGGAATTTTTTATTTTTCTTAAGGGTTTTATGGTTATCAGTTTTTTAAATTTTATTAGGGTTTTGAATTATTTTTAGTGGATTTAGTGGATTTTTAGAGTTTTTATTAAATTTTAAGGTTTTCTTATGTTTTTAGGGGCTTATATGGTTTTTAGTGTTTTTAGATTTTGTTATGGTTTTTATTTTTTTTATCATTTTTTATATTTTTAAGGGGTTTTAAATTTTTTTAGGTTGTTATTGTTTTCTTAGGGGGTTTCAAGCTTTTTAGGGGTTTTTACCTTTTTAGGGATATTTAGGGAATTTTTGGATTTTTATTTTTTATGGATTTTCAATGATTTTAAGGGTTTTAGGTATTTTATTGTTTTTTGGTTATTTATTGTTTTTCTGAGTTGTTAAGGGTTTAATGGGTTTAGTGTTTTTAATGTTATTAGTGGTTTAAATTATTTTTATATTTTTAGTGGTTTTTAGGGTTTTATAGTTTTGGGGGGTTTTAATGGTTTTAGGGGGTTTTATGGTTTTTAGGGGTCTTTGGGGGTTTTTGGATATTATAAGGTTTTTAGGATTTTTATTGTTTTTATGTTTTTGATGGACTTTATGTATTTTTAGGTTTTTATGGTTTTCTTATGGGTTTTTATGTTTTTAGGGGATTTTAATTTTTTATGTGGTTTTGGGGTTTGTAGTATTTTTATAATTTTTAGGTGTTTTAGATATTTTGTGGGTTTTAGTCCTTTTTAGTGTTTTTAGTGTTTTTATGGGTTTTTTGCATTTTAGTGATTTTTTTTATTTTATTGGGTATTAAGGTTTTTATAGTTTTTTTAACATTTTTAGGAGTGTCAAGTGATTTTATAGTTTGTAGTGGGATTTTAGGGGTTTTAAGGGGTTTACTAATTTATGGGGTTTTAGAGTTTTAGGGGTTTAGGGATTTATGGTTTTTAGGGTTTTTAGGGACATTTAGTGGTTTTAAAAGTTTTTAGAATTGTTATGTTTTTATGTTTTTATGTTTTTTTAGGTTTTTATGGGTTTCATAGGGTTTTTAGAGATTTAGGGTTTTTTATGTTCGAATGATTTTTAGAGATTTTATATTTTTTTTTGGATTTTTAGTGATTTATGGTTTTTAAGGGATTTTAGGCTTTTAATAACTTCTTATTTTTTAAGGGTTTTATGTGTTTTTATGTTTTCATGATTTTCTCATGGGTTTTTAGGGTTTTAGGGGTTTTATATTGTTAGGTATTTTTATGGATTGTTAAGTATTTTTCTATTTTTTAATTTTAAGGATTTTTGGGGATTTTAGGTATTTTAGGTTTTCTAAGGCTTTAGGGTTTTTGTTATATTTTTGGGTTTTTAGAGTTGTTTTTTAGTTTTTGGGGTTTTTAAGGTATTTTAGAGGGGTTTAACAGTCATAGAGGATTAAAGATTTTGTAGTGTGTTTTAAGGTTTTTATGGTTTTTCAATGTCTTAGGGGTTTTTATGGTGTATCGAGTTTTTATGGTTTTAAATATTATTTAGGAGTTATAAACAATTTTTTTTCTTTTAGGGGTTTTAATTTTTTTAGGTTTTATGTTTTTCTTAGGGTTTTATGGGTTTATAATTTTTTGGGATTATTAAATATTTTTTATGATTTTTAGGGGTTTTATGTTTTATTTGTAATTTGGAGGGGTTTTCTAGGTTTTTATTGTTTTTATAGATTTCCAAAACAAATTAACATTTTTAGGGATTTAAATGGTTTCCAATGATTCAGTGGGGTTTTATGGGTTTTATGGGTTTTATGTGTTTTTAAAGGTTTTAGGGGTTGTCATGATTTTGGAGGATTTAATGGTTTTTAGGATGTTTTAGGGCTTTAGTGTTTTTTTTTCAGTTTTTAGGGGTTTTATGTGTTTCTAGGTTTTAATATTTTCTTAGTGTTTTTAGGTTTTTTAGGGTTTTTAAATTTTTATGGATTTTAATGATTTTAAGGATTTTATGGGGTTTTAGGGTTTTTTATTTATTTTTAGGTTTTTGAGGCTTTTGAGGATATTTTAGGGTTTTAGGGTTTTTAGTATTTTATAATTTTTGGTGGTTTTAGGGGTTTTTAGTATTTTTAAGGTTTTCATTGTGTTTTACTGGTCTTTTTATATTTTAGGTATTTTTAGATACTTTTTAATGTTTTATGAGTTTTTAGGTTATTAAGGATTTTTGAGGGATTTTAGGTGTTTTATGTGTTTTTATGGTTTTTTAGTCATTGTTTTTTTAAATTGGTAGTGTTTTTGAGGGTTTATAGAATTTTCGTTAATTTTTTTAGGGGTTTAAAGGTTTTTTAGTGTTTATAGTGTGTTTTTATGCTTTTATGGGGTATTAGGATTTTTAGGTTTTTATTAATTTTATGGGTTTTTAATGTTTTTAGGCTTTGTTAATTTTTTTTATATTTTTAGGTGTTTAATGTAGTTTTATGTTTTTAGTCATTCCTTTAGGTTTTTGAGGTTTTTAAAAAAAATTATAAATTTTAGGGCTCTTTAGATTTTTTTTAATTTTCTAGGATTTTATGGATTTGGAGTGTTATATAGTTTTTATCAGTTCTTAGGTTTTTTAAAGGTTTTCATTTTTTTTATAATTTTATGATTTTATAATTGGTTCGATCTTTTTTAACATTTTTAGGGATTTTTTAGGATTTTTATGTTATTTAGGGATTTTAAGGATTTTGAGGGTTTTTTAAGTTTTTTAAAAAAAATCAATTTTTATGGGTTTTAAGTGTTTTTATGTTTTTGAAGTTTCCATAGGGGATTTTTAGAGTTTTTAGGTTATTTATTTTTAAAAATATCATTATGGAATATTCAACATATTTATTTTTTTCGAGATTTTTTGGATTTCATGTGTTTTTAGGGTTGTAAGGGTTTTTAGAATTTTTTAGGGTTTTAGGTGTTTCAAGTGTTTTTAGTTTTTTAAACATTTCTTTGGGGTATTCAGTTTTTTTTTTGGATTTTTTTTTGTTTTTAGTGATATTGGTTTTTTATAATTTTTTTCAGCTGTTTGAGTTTTTTTTTGTGTTTTTTAGGGATTTTTAGATTTTTTATAGTTTTTTAACATTATTAGAGGTTTATAGGGTTTTTTTAAATTTAGTGGATTTGGTTTTTTGTTGGTTTTTAGCGTTTTTAATATGTTTATGGGTTTTTATGGTTTTTAGGGTGTTTTTTTGTTTTTTAGGGTCTTTTAGAAATTTTAGGGTTTTTATCATTTTTTATTTTTTTAGGGGTTTATGTGTTTTTAGGTTTTAAAGGTATTCTCAAGTTTTTTATTGATTTCTAGGTTTTTATCATTTTTAGAGATTAGTAGGGAATTATTTAGTGTTTTTATGGGGTTTTTTTTGGGTTTTTATTATTTTTTATGGGATTTAGGGTTTTTATGGGTTTTACGGTTTTAGAATTTTTCTATTTTATAGGAATTTTAAGTGTTTCTATATATTTAATGATTTATTTGGGGTTTTCGAGGTTTGAGGTTTTCTAATGATTTATGGGTTTTTATGAATTTGTTAGGATTTTTATGGGTTTTTTTGATTTTATGGATTTTGAGGGGTTTTAGTGTTTTTCATGTTATTTATCATTTTAATGGGTTTTTTTGGGTTTTAGGGTTCTATTATATTTTTTATGGTTTAAAGGTTTTTTAGAATTTTTAATGTTATAGGGGTTAAATGGGTTTTTAGAGTTTTTTTAGGATTGTTCGGTTTTTTAGGGTTTTTATAAAAAAAATTATGTTTTATAGGTATTTTAACTATTTTTAAGTGTTTATGTGTTTTTGAAGGGTTTTTAGGGTTTTTAGGGGTTTGACAGTTATTTTTGGATTTTTAGGGGGTTTTAGGATTTTATTGGTTTTCAGTAATTTAGATATTATGAGGGTATTTTGGGTTTTTATTTATTTCTTGGTTTTAGTTTTTTTTGAGATATTTAGTGTTTTATGGTATTTAATTGTTTCTAAACATTTTTTGGGTTTTATTGGGTTTTTAGAGTTTTTTGTGGGTTTTAATGTTTTTATAGAGTTTTATAGTTTTTTAAATATTTTTAGGGGTTTATGGTTATTATGTTGTTGGGGTTTTTATGGGAATTTTCGGGGTTTTAGGGTTTTTATTGTTTTGTAGATTTTAGGGGTTTTAAGTGTATTTAGGGTTTTTAGGTTTTTAGGGTTATTTTGGTGTCGAGGACCATTTATATTTTTGAATTGTAAGTATTTTTTTGGATTTTTATGCATTTTAGGGAAGGGAAGGCTCGAGGCCAGGCTATTCCTGACCCCCCCCCCCCCCCAAATTTATTACTAAAAGGACACTACAGACAAGGGAGGGGAGGGGTCAATCAACCCACACCCAAAAACCCTGGACACCCTGACAAAACCCAAAATCCCAAAACCACCAACACACAAAACAAGAAAAGAAGGAAAACACAAGCAAAACCAACAGCATCTCCCAGCCAACCCACAACCAGCATCCAGCACAGGGTCTACCAGCCATCCCCACTATCATCATCATAATCTGCACCAGGGGGTCTCTCTCAGAACCATAGCCAGAGGCCGCATCAGTGTCTGTTGACTCCCATTCCTAAGATTCATATTGCTTATAAAAGTTGGTGTAGTACTCCCTTAACTTCACCTGCTCCACATTCAACTTCTTCTTAGCAGACCACCCCACCTTACCAGAGGAGTTCTTCAAAGCCTTGCTGGAAGCCCTTGTAGAAACCGTTCTCAGAAAGGAGGAGTAGTCCTTCCTTGGCCTCCTTACTTTCAGGTCTGCAGTGCCGAGATTACAATGATCCCCCTGGACATGTATAAAAGAGTCTTCCTGATTGAGAAAACAAGAGGGGGGAGGTGGAAAACACTCTCTGGACAGGCCCCCAGCAAAATTCTCTTTCCCAGCGAGTATAGCCTTGTCCTTTAAAATCTAGATCATGTTGGATTTCAACTTAGAGCCATCATCTAAGCCACTCTCCCAAAGCATCGAGCACTTAGATTCCATTCCCTCCTACAAAAGAGAAGGCTGCAAAGCCAGGTCTTTCAGAACCAAACATTTGGAGTTCTCATCCACACTGTCCCTAATCATCCCATATTCAACAAAATTAACATCATTTTTTCCAAAGGAAATGAGTTTCTCCAAAGCATTCACTGTGAGTAGAATAGGTTCAAAGGATTTTGAAACATTCATCAAAGACCTGATGAGGACACCCCCATTACCCTCATCCTGGGCAGCATTCACACCATTCTCGGTCCTCAGATCAGCCCTCGCCTTATGCTCCCGTTCACCGACATTATCAAAGCTCCAAAAAGTGATCAAAGTCAACTCGGCTTCACTAGGAAGGTGTGCCACACTCCCTCCCCCATTCCTAGTAGCAGGCACATTAGCCAGCACCTAATAAGGTGACTTTGCGCTCCCAACATCATCCACCAGAGGGTTTTGGGACACCCTCCCTCCACCATGCCCAGCAGCATCAGCCTACACCTTATCCTGTGTTTGTTCAGCAGAAATATCACCTCCCACATTATCTGGGGGCCCCCGCACCTCCTCCTAAAGCTCCAGCCCAGCAGAGGCCTCCATGATAAGGGAACTTCCATCATCCAGAAGCTGCAGATCACTCCTCAAGCTCTTGAAGATATCATGTACCTTGGGTTTCAGTTGACACTGGATGACCATATTCCCAAGCACAATCGGAGGACTAGCCTGTACAATCTATGAGTTCAGTGGTCTAGAACCCAGACCAGGAGCAGATTCCACCCCCTCAGCAACAACTCTCTCACTCCCAGTTGCAAAACCCATACCAACCTCCTTGTCATAGAACTCCACCCGAGCCTGACCCCCTCCATCAACCTGCATCAAATCATCCCCAACCGCGATAACCTCGTGTTCCTTAGAAGCAGCCTGACTCATAGGGTATTCATCCATACCAGTATCTGGAGCCAAAACTCCAATATTATGTGAGCACCCAGCCACAATCTCAACAAAACATGATGGAGCTACAACAGACGGCCAATGCACGGAGGGGCCGCTTCCACGTCGGCACACAGATGCAGTGTGGCCTAACCTGCAGCAAGTCGAGCAAAAGAAGACCCATGATTCAAAACAAACCTGCTACTACCACTGGAGTTTACCTTCAATATCGACACAAACCAAATTGATCGGGGGTTTGGACACGTCCACCTCTATGAAAATCCGTGGCATAAAGGGATGACATGCAGTGCTTGTTTGTGCATCCATACACAGAAAACGTCCAATGAGATTACCTATGACACGAAGGATAGCCAGATTCTAGAATGGGAGCGCAATTCCATGAAGAGTTACCCACAAATCCGCGCTTGGGGGGTCACGATTAAAGTGGAAATCAAAGCTCCAACAGAACAAGTAGAACCGAAAACTAGAAACAATCCATGGGGCCACAACCCAGGCCGAGATCAAATCATCCTCATTCCCAAATCGAACCAAAAAGTGTCGAGCATCAATTAACCCTAATATAGCTCTTTCACGGAGATTCCAAGAAGAGGCAACGAACCTATCAAAAACATCGATAGGAGGCCGAAACCTCCCAAACCGAACCACCAGCATCAAATTCAGAAGAGAAGAGGCCGAAGAAAGCTCCTGAGCATAAATTGAAACTGTGGGAACACTATTTTGGCACTGTGGGACTTTCAGGAAAAGCGCTATCTTGGGAAAGGGTGGGGGAACGCCTGCTTTGCTTGCATGGGAAGCCCATCTGCTGCCCCTCCAATCCTAGGGAGGGGTGACACCACCGCATCCATCAATTATGGAAACGCCGTCCTCAAGGGAGCCGAGAATCACCATCGCGAGAGAGAGAAACAGAGCAGCCTTTATGCATTTTATGATTTTATGGTATTTTTAGGGTTTTTATGGTTTTAGGGTTCATAGGGTTTTTTAGTGTTTTTTATATTTTACTTTTTATTTTTATGGATTTTTATTGTTTTATGTATTTTATGGTTTCTTTAGGGTTTTATAGGGTTTTAGGGGTTTTAAATTTAAATTATTTTTAGGGATTTGAAATTATTTTTATGACTTCTAGTGTATTTAGTGATTTTAAGGGTTTTATGTGTGTTTATGGTTTTTGGAGTTTTTATAATTTTGTGATTTTTTAGGGGTATTAAATTTTTTTCTATTTTTTACATTGTTATATATTTAATGTATTTTTATAGTGTTTAGTTTTTTAAGTTCATTATTGGACTTTAGAGGGTTTTAAGCTTTTTTTGGCATTTATGCTTTTTGGGGTTTTATGTTTTTAGGGTATTTTGTGCTTTTTAGCATTGTTTATGTTTTTAGGGGTTTTAAGTGTTCAAGGTTTTAATGATTTTTTTTTGTTTTTACATGATTTTTTGGATTTCTTGAATTTGTTGAGATTTAGGGGTTTTTTGTATTTCTATTTTTGGGTTTTTAGGGATTTTCGGTATTTTAGGGCTTTTAGGATATTTTGTGTTTTTTATGTTGTTTTATTTTTAGGGTTTTTTTATTTTTAGGTTTTCTTTGGAGTTTTCATGGTTTATAGGGTTTATTTTTTGAAAATTTTATGTCTTTATTATTATTTTAGTGGTTTTAGGGTTCTTAGATTTTTTGAGGGGTTTTATGTGTTTTTAAGGTATTTAGGGTTTTTTTGGTTATATGTATTTTATATTTTTTTAGGTTTTTAAGGTTTTTTTAGAGTTTTTTAATTTTTTCTAGGTTTCAATGTGTTTTTAGAGTTTAAAGTGGGTTTTGGGGTTTTTTAGGTATTTATGGTTTTTTTATTTTTTGGTGTTTTATGGTTTTTAGTGTTTTTTAGTATTTTTAAGGGTTGTAATTATTTTTATGTTTATAAGGTTTTCATGTAATTTTTCTAGGTTTTAGAGTTTTTTATGTTTTTAGGGGTTTTATGGATTTTTTTGATTTTTTAGGTTTTTGGGGTGTTTTAGGAATTTTGATCAATTTATGATTTTGTAGGGTTTTAGTGTTTTATGGCTTTCTAGGGTTTTAAAAATTTAAATATTTTTTGGGGTTTTGAGTTTTTATAGTATTTTATGATTTTCTTTGAGGTTTTCATGGCTTTTATGGTTTTTTCATTTTTCAGGATTTTAGGGATATTTTAGGATATTTATTATTTTTATGGTTTTATGTGGTTTTTAGGTTTTTCCTAGTTTTTAGAGTTTTTTTAGTTTTTTAGTTTTTTTAAGTGTTTTTAGAGTTTTTATTGTTTTTCAGGGGTTATAGGTTTTTTTGAGTTTTTGGGGGTTTTTATGGATTTTATCGATTTTAAAGGGTTTTAATGGGATTTAGGGTTTTTAGTATTTTTATTGTTTTTATCCTTTTTAAGATTTTTAGGGTTTCATATTGTTTTTATGTCATTGAGGATTTCTTAGGTTATTTAGGGTTTTTAGGAATTTTAATGTTTTTATGGATTTTTATTTATTTTATAGATTTTTTATTTTTTCAGGATTTTAGGTATTTTTAAGTGTACTATGGTTATTAGGGTTTTTGGGTTTTGGGTTTTCAGGGTTTTTTGTGAGTTTTTACTATTTTTAGGGTTTTATAGTTTTTTTATCATTTTCTTGGGTTTAAAGGGGTTTTAGTGTTTTTAGTGTGTTTTTGGGTTTTATGGGTTCCAAAAATATTGAAGGTTTTTATCACTTTATGGATTTTATGAATTTCTAGGTTTTTAGGGTCTTTTAGTGTTTTTAGTGTTTTTAGTGTTTTTACCACTTTTATTTTTTTAAGGGTTTCAAGTGTTTCTCATTTTTATCATTTTCTTCGATTCATTTATTGTTTTTAAGGGTCTTTAAGATTATAGTGTTTTTAGGGATTTTTAGGGGGTTTTGTGTTTTTTAGTGTTTTTAATGTTCTTATAGGTTTTATGGGTTTTAGGGGTTTTCCATTTTTAATGATTTTAATATTTTTATAGTTTTCTAATGTTTTAGGGGTTTAAAGGGATTTTACAATTTTTTGTGTTTTTTAGGTTTTTAGGGCTTTTAGGGGCTTTTAGGATTTTTACACCTTTTGGTTGTTTTTAGGATTTTTAGCATTTTTATGTTTTTGTGGATTTTAACTATTTTTTTGGGTTTTAATGTTTTCTTAGATTTTTTTGGGTTTTTGGGTGTTTTATGTTTTAAAATACTTTTAGGGATTATTCAAAATTTATATTGTTTTTCAAGGTTTTTAATGATTTTGAGGAGTTTTGGGGATTTTTTAGTGTTTTGGTGTTTTATGATTTTTTTGGTTGTTATGGATTTTTTTTTTTTTGAGTTTTTTAGGGTTTTTATGGTTATTTATAGTTTTTAACATTTTCAAGGGTTTAAAAAAATTATAATGTTTTTTGGGTTTTTAGGGTTTCTATGGGTTTTAGGTTCTTTAAGGTTTCTATGGGTTTTGGGGGCTTTAAGAGGTTTTTTATGTTTTTTAGGGTCTTTGGCATTTTTAGGTTTTTAAGGGATTAAAATGATTTTAGGTTTTTAAGATCTTCTTGTGTTTTTCCCTATTTTTATGTGGTTTCAACATGTTTTTTCTATTTTTAATGATATTTAGTGTTTTTAGGGATTTTGAGGTAATTTTGGGTATTCGGCCTTTTATTCTATTTTTGAATTTTTATGTTTTTTTTAGTTTTTTAGGGTTTTATGGTTTTTAATGTTTTTTATGTTTTAGGGGTTTGATGGGGTTTTACATTTTTGGTGGTTTTTATTATTTTTATGGGTTTTAGGGTTTCGTATGTTTTTAGGGGTTTATGGTTTTTAAAGGCTCTTATGGTCTTTTAGGGTTTTTAAGGTTTTGAGGGGTTTTATTTTTTTAGTTTTGTATCGGTTTCATATGTATTTTTGGGTTTTTGGGTTTTTTACAATTTTTTTGGATTTTTACCACTTTTTAGGATTTTAACTATTTTTAGAGTTTTTAGGGATTATGAGGGATTATAAGAGTTTTTAGAGTTTTATCATTTTTAGATTTTTATAGGATTTAATTTTATTTAGGTTTTTATGTTTTTCTTTTGATTTTTTTATTTTTTTTTATTTTTTTACATTTTTATATATTTTTAATGATTTTTATGATTTTTAAGTGTTTTTATGGTTTTTGAGGGTTTTATGGTTTATAGGGTTTTTTGGTTTTTTTGGTTTCTTATGGGTTTTTAGTTTTTTAGGGTTTAAAATTTTTTAAATAGTTTTATAACATTTTTAGGAGTTTAAAGTGTTTTTATTGATTTTTAAGGATTTATTTATTTTTAGGGTGTTGTATGAGTTATTAGGGTTTTATTGTTTTTAGGGGTCTTATGTTTATTTAGGGTGTTCTAGGTTTTTTAACATTTTTAGGTTTTTAATGGTTTTACGTGTTTTTTGGTTTTTGAGGTTTTCTTAGGGTTTTTAGAGATTTTAAGTTTTTTTATGTTTTAGGTATCTTTAGGGGTATCTTATGATTTTTATAGTTTTGTAGGGTATTTGGGTTTTTATATTTTTTAGGGTTATAAAAGGTTTTTATGGGTTTTTTGTGATTTTTCATTTTTTAAAGGTTTTAAGTGAATCTAGGTGATCAATATTCTTTGTTAGGGTTTTCAAGGGATGAGGGTTTTTTACATTTTAGGGATATTAGTGATTTTTTAGTAATTTTATGTGTTTTAATAGTTTTTATGGATTTTGAAGTGTTTTTAAGGTTTTTATGGTTTTATGGGTTTTCAAGTTTTTTATTTTTTTATGAATTTTATCGGTTTTTTGTATCTTTAAAATTTTTAGGGGATTAAAGGGATTTTATAGTTTTTAGTTCATTTTTAAGTGTTTTATAGGTTTTTAGGGTTTTTTATTTTTTGTGTGGTTATTATGTTTTTATGGTTTTTATCATTTTTATGGTTTTTAGGAAATTTAGTGTTTTTATGTTTTTTATGGGTTTTAAGTGTTTTTAGTTTTTTATAGTTTTCTTAGGGTTTTTAAGGGTTTTATAGTTTTTTAAATGTTTATTGATTTTAGGGATTTTTAGGATCTATATAGTTCTTAGGGTTATCTTGGATTTTTAAGGGTTTTTTGTTTTTCTGTTTTTTAGGGTTTTTAGCTTTTTAGGGTATTTTTGAGTTTCTTAGGTTTTTACAGTGTTTAATAATTTTCAAATAATTTAGGGGTTTAAAGTGTTTTAATAGTTTTTTGTGATTTTAATAGTTTTATGGTTTTTTTGGATTTTATGGTTTTAAGGGGTTTTTCTGGTTTTTTGGATGTTTTAGGTCTTTTTAGTTATTTATTATATTGTTATGGGTTTTTAGATTCATAGGGGTCTGAAGTTTTTTTAGGCTTGTAAGGTTTTGTTTTGGGATTTTGAAGGTTTTTTCAAGTTTTTTGGGGTTTTATGGTTTTTAGAGATTTTTAGGTTTTTAGGGGCTCTATGTGTTTCTATGTATGTATGGTTTTGATAGGTTTTTCCATTATTTTTAGGTTATTTTACATTTTTAGAGAATTTAAATCGTTTCTTTGGGTTTTATGGTTTTTAGGGTATTTAGGGATTTTGAGAGTTATTAGGTTTTTAATGGTTATTTGGGGGTTTTCATTTTTTTTAGTTCTTTATCGATTTTAGATTTATTTAACGTTTTTAGGGTTTTAAAGGGGTTTTTTTGAGTTTTTAGTGGGTTTTTAATGTTTTGATGGGTTTTTAGGAGGTTTAAGAGTTTTTAGGGTATTTAGAGTATTTTTGGATTTTTAGGATATTTATGGATTTTATCATATTTTATGTTTTTAGGGAATTTAAGTGCTTTTAGGTTTTTAATGATTTCATAGGGGTTTTCATAGGTTTTAGGTTTTTTACGTTCTTAGGTATTTTTAGTGTTTTTTCGGATTTTATGTGTTTTTAGAGTTTTTAGTATATTTCCGGTTTTATAGAGGTTTTATGTGTTATTTGGTTTTTATGGTTTTTTTAGTGTTTTTTTGGATTTTATGGTATTTTTACATTTTTAGGTATTTTTCAGGAATTTTAAATATTTTAATTTTTATTGGTTTTTAGAGATTTTGGTGATTTTATGGTTTTTAGGGTTCTTAGGGTTTTTATTGTTTTTTGGTGTTTTAGGGGGTTTTTTTGAGTTTTTTAGGTTTTAATTTATTTTTAGTTCTTTTCAACATTTTTACATATTTTAAGGGATTTTAGAGTTTTCAGTTGCTTTTTAGGGTTTCATGGCTTTAGGGTTTTTAAGTAATTTATGATTTTTTATAGTTTTTAGGTTTTTTATGTATTTAACGTATATTTAGGTCGTTAGAAAATTTTTATGTTTTTTATGGTTCTATGTGTTTTTTATGTTTTTTTATGTTTTATGTTTTTTTATGTTATTTAGGTTTTTTGAGCTTTGTTAAGATTTTTATGGTTTTTAGGATTTTGAGGAATTTTAAGGGGTTTTGTTGTTTTTGTGGTTTTTAATTTTTAGATTATTTTTAATTATTTTAGTGGTTTAAATGGGATTTTGTGTTATAAGTGGTTTTTATGATTTTTATTGGGTTTTGGGTTTTTTTTAAAGTCTTTATGGGTTTTGATAGTTTTTAAGTATTATATCATTTTTATGGTTTTTAAGTGTTTTTTTGGTTTTTAAGGTTTTCTTATGGTATTTGAATGCTTTTAATTTTTTTTACATTTTAAGGATTTTAAGGTTTTTATTTTTTTTATGCATTTTATGGATTTTGATGGTTTTTAGGTTTTTTCAGAGTTTTTAGTTTTTTTTTTTGCTTTTTTGGGGTTTTAGGAATTTTTTTAGTTTTTAGTGGTTTTAAGGGGTTTTATAGTTTTTTAATGTTATTAGGGGTTTAAATGGTTTTTATAGTTTTTAGTGGGTTTAATGGTTTTTACGGGCTTTTAGGTTTTTCATGTTTTTAGTGATTTTATTGGTTTTAGGTATTTTTTGGGTCTTTTAGAGTGTTTATAATTTTCTATGTTTTATAGGATTTAACTATTTTTAGGATTTTATGTTTTTCCTTGTGGTTTTCATGTTTTTAGGGGTTTTACATTTTTAGGGATTTTTATGGTTTTTTATGTATTTATTGGTTTTAAGTGTTTTTATGGATTTTGAGGATTTTTAGTGATTTTAGGGTCTTTTATAGTTTCTTGAAATTTTTTTATGTTTTTAGGGGTTTTAATTGTTTTTAGGGTTTTAAAATTTCTGTTGGGTTTCTCAAGGTTTTAAAGGGTTTTTATGTTTTTAGGGATTTTAGGGAATATTTAAGATTTTTATGTTTTTAAGGTTCTTAAATATTTGAAGTTTTTTTTTAAGTTTTTTTAAATATTTATATGGTTATAGGTTTTTTATTTGATATTTTAGGGTTCTCGTAGTTTTTAGTGTTTTTTAATGTTTTAGGGGTTTAAAGCGTTTTTAGAGTTTTTAGTGATTTTATGTGTTTTTAAGGGTTTTAGGGGTTTTTATGTTTTTTAGGGGTTTATGGTTTTTAGTATTTTAGGGGTCTTTTATTTTTTAGTGATTTTTATGTTTTTGAGGGGGTTTAAGTGTGTTTAGGTTTTCATGGTTTTCTTATAGATTTTCAACGTTTCTTATTTTTTTAAAGTTTTATGGGATTATTAGGGATTTTTTAGTATTTTTATGTCTTTTAGGGTTTTAGAGATTTTGAGGGGTTTATGGATTTTTGGGGGTTTTAGGGGTTTTATTTTTAAGAGTTTTTCGGAGTTTAATAGTTTTAAAGGATTTTAGTGTTTTTTAGAATTTGTAGGGGTTTAAAGTGTTTTTATAGTTTTTAGTGGGTTTGGGGGTTTTATGGGTTTAGGGTATTTATGGTATTTAAGGGTTTTATGGTTTGGGGGTTTTTAGGGTCATTTTTTGTTTTTTAGGTTTTTTATGATTTTAGGGGTTTCATGTGTTCTTAGTTTTTTATGGTTTTCTTAATATTTTTCTGGGTTTTTATGGAAAGGAAGATGTGAGGGTCAGGTTATTTTCGACCCCACCAAATTTATTAGAAAGAAAAAAGAGACAGAGTAGACAAGGGAGGGAAGGGGTCAAACGAACCACACCCAAAAACCCTTAACGACCCAAGGAAAAAGACCCCAAAATAGAAAATCAAGAATGAAAAAAGAAAACACACAAAGAAAAGAAGCCACCACAATAATCCACCATATACTAGCATCCAGCAACACACAGCAAACCAATGACCAGCATCCAAACTCAATCAACAAACAACATCCAGCAGCAGCACGACCATAAACTACAGCTTCAACACCACCCATCCAAGAAGCAACTAGCATCCAGAACCACCAGTAACCAATATCACAGAACCACTAGCATCAACATCACAAGCCTCACCATCACCCACATTCATCATCTCAACGCTAAGCAGCAACCAACATCCAATCTCACAAAGACCAGAATCTAGCACCTTCACACCAAAACAAGATACCACCAACATCACATAACCATCATCACCAAAAGCACACACCCCCAGTAACCAAGGCTCACATCCATGCAATAGTTATCATCCTGTTTCACAAAAACCAGTAGCCAACACCCCCTACTAAGAAGGTCCACCGCAACAGATCATCTAAGCACCATGTATCAACACTACCACCAGCATCCAAAGTAGGAACCATCACATAGCTCAAATAGCCCTTCCATAAACACAGAAGTCGCAACACATAACCAAAACGCATCACCTCAAAACAAACCCAGTGAACAGCACCAACATCGGCCCATAGCAGAAGTATCCACCACCATAAATAGATCCATAACAGGAGGATCCAACCATATACTTTAGCAGTAAATTCGAGGCCAAAAAACCCTCTTTGGAACCGTCGAAAAGAAAGGACCAAAACCATAACGCCACAAAACATAAACAGGACAGTATCAGGAGCATGAAACAAAGATCAGGCAGAGGAACAAAACTAGATCTCAAGCGCGAAACGAAAACAAGAAAATCAGAAAACCTAGAAAACTGGATCAATCATGTCACCACCAACCATCCACGCCTTCTTCATCCAATGAGAAATGACACAACACCAGCGAAACCGCCAAAATTCTCCCAGGCACAGCTCTGAAAGAAGATGGGAAGCATGCGGCATCGAAAAATAAGAAAGCCAGACCCCCAAAAATCATCATGGAAGAGGCCAGGAACCACGCCATCGATGAAATCCCATCCACAATTGATAGCTTCAAATCTGTTGACCCATCCATGGAGGAATCATATCAGAAAATTCAATCTGGATCTTCTACGCATACCAAACACCAGCAGATCTGGAAATAACGAGATCTGGTGCATCCCCATTAAGCCGGCACCACACCTTCCGCATTAACCAAAATCCATCGCCGAACCAGAGAGGCCACAGTAATCCTTCCAAGATTAGATCCGCAACACCACACACTCTATCTTCACCTTTAACCACACGATACAACTGGGAAAAGCCCGCACCATACCAAACCAAGAGCCGCAACACCACACCTGTAGCCATGTTGAACCATTGTCGAACCCATCTATCGAGCCATAGATGAAGATCCACATCGTTGTCTAAGCTCCATGCCTCACCAAATCTCCACTCAAGCCACACAGATCTGAGACAGAAAATCCCAAAACCAACAATAGCCTCCAGATCTATCAATCCAAAGGCAAAAATCCCATCACCATGGAATGCAGCACCACCGAAGTCTGACGCTGTCAAGCACCGCCTAAGGCCACCAAAGACCAATGCCACCAGGAACCGCCAAGCATTCCGCAACCACCATGGGGAAAATCACTCCGATCAAGCAGAGCCAAATCTCCAAGTCCTGGAGAGTGTCGCGACGGGAGAAAACCACCAGAGAGCAGATCACCATCTTCCTTTTGGATTTTCTCTGGGTTTTTAGGGGTTTTATAGTTTTCAAGATTTTAGGGTTTTTTTATTTTTATGGTCTTTTAGTTATTTTAATATTTTTAATTGTTTTAGGGTTTTTATGCTCTTTATAGTTTATAGGGGTTTTAGAATTTTTAGGTTTCTTATGTGTTTTTTTACATTTTATGGTTTCTTGTGGTTTTTATGGTTTTTAGTGTTTTATATATTATATTGTTTTTTACATATTTTTTTGCATTTTTATGGGTTTTTAGGGTTTTAGGGTTTTTAGGGATTTTTGAGGGGTTTTATGTTTTTTATGGTTTTAGGGTTTTTATGGTTTTTTGGGGGTTGTCGGGGATTTTGTTTTATTTTTTTCAGGGTTTAAGGTTTTTTTTATTTTTTTACATTTTATGGGTTTAATATTTTTCTAAGAGTTTTTTAGTTGTTTGTTATAGTTTTTATAGGTTTTAGGGTTATTTCATGATTTTAGTGGTTTTATAATTTTAAGTGGTTTTGTGGCTTTTAGGGTTTATTGTTTTTAGGTTTTTAAGGATTTTAAGTGTTTTTATGTTTTAATGTTTTCTTAGGGGTTTTCAGTGTTTTTGGGTTTTTGACATTTTTAGGGATTTATAGGACTTATTATGATTTTTATGGTTTCCGGGTTTTTAGTGTTTTTAGGGTTTTTAGGGTTTATATTTTTTTGGTGATTTAGCGTTTTTTTATTTTTTAGGGTTTTAATGGTTTTTTATAGTTTTTTAACATTTTTAGGGGTTTAAGAGTTTTTTCAGTATTGAGTGGTTTAAGTGTTTTAATAGGTTGGTAGGTTTTTATATTATTTATAGGGTTTTTAGGGTTTTTAGTATTGTTTATTGTTTTTAGCATTTTCTAGGGTTTTTAGTGTTTTTAAGTTTTTTAAGGTTCTTAAGGTTTTCTTATGGTTTTTATATATTTTGGGGTTCTCATGTTTTATAAATTTTTATGTATTTTTTATGATTTTTATTGTTTTACAGTTTTAGGTATTTTGGGGGTATTTTGGGTTGTTATGGTTTTTGGGCGTTTTATGGTTTTTTATGGTTTTAAGGACTTTTAAGAGTTTTTATTGTTTTAATTCCTTTTAGGGTTTTTAATTTTTTGGGGGTTTAAAGGGTTTTTAGATTTTTTTTAATTGTTTTTAGTGATTTTATGGGGTTTTAAAGGGTTTTTATGGTTTTTATGGAGTTTTGATGATTTTTATGTATGTAAAGGTTTTAACATTTTTGTTTATTAGGAGCCTTAAGTGTATTTAGGTATTTTTATTTTCATAAAAGTTTATAGGGTTTTTCATTTTTATTGATTTTAAGGGCTTTTTGAGATTTTTGTTTTTTTAGTGTTTTTAGGTATTTTATGGTGTTTACGGGTTTTTAGGGGGTTTTATGTTTTTTTGGTTTTTAGGGGTATTTTGAGTTTGTTATAATTTTAAAGGGGTTTTAGAGTTTTTTGATGTCTTATCAGGTTTAAAGAGGTTTTAGAGTTTTAGTGGGATTTTATGGCTTTTATGTGTTTTTTGGGGTTTTTAGGGTTTTGGGATTTTATGGTTTTTATTGGTTTTAGGGTTTAAAAGGTATTTTTATGGTTTTAGGGGTTTTTCCATTTTTTTAATTTTTTCAAGGGTTTTATGTAATTTTTAGTTTTTAGGTATTTTTAGAGATTTTTTAGGATTTTTATGGGTTTTAGGGATTTTAGTGATATAGGGGGTTTAGGGATTTTATGGTTTTTTAGAGTTTTTAGATTTTATAAGTTTTTTATGGGTTTTAAAATTTTCAGGTTATCAAGATTTTATTAGGGTTTTTCAGGGTTTTTAGGGTTTTTTACTTTTTTAGCAATTTTTATGGGTTTTATAGATTTTTAGGATTTTATTGTTTTTTGGATTTTATGGGGTTTTTGAAAGTAAAATAGGATGAATTGTATAAAATGAAATGGAATTGGAGTACAACACAATCACTTAAAGGTGAAATAATCAATGGCAAGAGGCCAAATGCAACAATAATGCCGAAACAATCCCAAATCCCAAGAAACCGCAAATGGGAAAGTTGTATAAAGGCCCGAGAAATCTTCTGAATCCCATGTAAACAAAGACCAGGAAAATGGGCCTGAGAACCTCATAAAGTCCATCCAAACAAACCTGAAAACCAAGCATGCCCAAGAGGCCCTCCAGAGCGAGTTGGAACTCAAAACAATATAAAAACACATAAATCTTGTGAATCCTCCACAAAAAAGTCCAACATCAATAAACAACACAACCAATTCCTCCATCTAGCCACCAAAAAACACCAATAGAAGCACCAGTCACTAGCCAAAATCATACAAGACTAGGAATGAACCCCATCGAACTAAGAGAAAGAGCCACAACAAGACCAGGTACCAAGCGATCGAGAACTCTAAGAGACAACACAATAAATAAAGGCCAAAAGCAGAGACAACACCTAAGGATGATAAAAAATGAAAGAAACAAGAAACAACCACACACACGCATGTATGCACTGCCACCCACAAGAACATGCATGCACAACAACCCTCCTGAACACCCACACACACACAAATGTAACATGCATGTAATCTCCACCACCCACACACACGTACAAAAAAACAAGCCCCTGCCAACATATCCAGAAAAAGCATGTAGAAGAATTACATCGAAGAATGCAACAACCAAAACCATTTCCACATCCATCTCAATTCATGACGCCCACCCCTACACAACATGGAAGCCCTGCAACAAGCTCCCAAAATCACATGCACAACCTGATGACCCTAAGTCTCCCCCACCAACCATCAACATAATGAACCATAAAACGGACAAGAAAATCCAGAAGAACCAACTAAATCCAGTAACTAAAATAATCCAAACATAAATCTACACCATGAATCAAACCACACAACTAGATCCAACCACTAGATTCAACCACACACCATAGAGGATCCTATTATAGAACCTCCACCAACCAGGAAGAAAACTAGAGCCCTCCACTAGACAAAAACATCCTAAAACTAGTCCAAAAGAGTATCTAAAATATCATACATTCATACACACATGATTAAAACCAGCAACAACCCCCCCCCCCCACTAGTAGAAACCACCAATAGACACAAATCCCAAAAGACTAGAATCCCACATAGAGACCAGAAGATTCTAACATCCCCAAATATCACTATAGAAAAATCACAACGATCCCCCAAATATAGAGGAATCAATAAAACCAAATCAATCCAGCACTATATAGTTACACCAACCAAATACCCAATAAGTATCCAAACCATCCTGCAATAACCCTAGAAGAATACTATGTCATAAAATCCATTACCCTCCAACCGGCTCCCCACCATAAAAATAAACCTATAAGAAACTAAAAAATAAGGACCAGTACACAAATAAGAATATGAAAACACCATACAACCAACCAACTACCAAAAAAATCCTGATCCACCAGTACAACAAGAAAAAAGAAATCGCACAACAACAAAATATAGCACCCCCACATGAAGAGGATCAAACCAGAAGTACTCCAATGCCAAAAAATACAATCCACATCATTAGATATTATCATGGCCTAGACTACCTCGACACCAACACACTACATCATACCCAAAAAAATGAGATTACACTCAGATAGCCACAACACTATCACCTCAAACCCATAACAACCAACACACCACCTAGAACATGAAAAATCCACACCATCCAAAAGAAATAATCCTCAAATAACTAAGAATAAGAAACTATGGGAACATCAAAAACCTCGAATAAGAGAGCCCTTCAAGTTCCATCAGTGACCCATCTTTTGGTTATCTTTAATGTTATAAAACTGAAAACAATAAAAAATAATCAAATAGAATACCGTCTCAAAATTAATTTAAATATAAATACCACACTAAAAGATATATCCATGAAGGAAACAATTCCATTTATTTCATATAATATACACCATTATTGAAATCCCGAGTTTCCCACGAATAGTCAGCAAGGAATCCCAAATAAATATTTCAGAACATCATCCAACAGAAGCTGAAAGAGCATGATCCAAACAATATATATTCAAGAGTCTCAAGAAGGAAGACCAAAACATCCGAGAGAACTCAAAATTAAAAAAAATGATCAATACTTCAAGGATAATCAGAAAAATAAAATAATGATTGGTAAAATCTAGTCCACTATAATAAAACCTATCCTATGTAGGGTAATATTCAAGGATCACTAACCAATGAATAAAGAAGTACCTATTTGGGGTGACCCAATTCCAAGCCAGATAATTCCATAAAACAACAGTAAAATTTGGTCTTCAATCCTCCCAAACCCTATGAAAGATAAAATATAGCTTCCTATTACATAAAATCTCATAATTATTACAACCAAGATGAGGTAGTAAAATAATAACTCTTCTAACATTCTAAAACATACCAAATGCGTCCATTGGATGATCCAAATCTCTATAAAAAAAATAATATAAAAAACAAAGGAATATTTAAGGAACCCAGACTTATGAATAATAAGATCATAATTAAAAGAACATATAAGCCCCATTGGAAGAAAAAAATCAAACTAAAGAAAGATACAAAATCCATTTAAAATAGAGAATGAAATTTTGTCCTTCAGAAACACTCTAGCCAGAATAAATTTCAAAAAGTGCATGAATTATTCCTAGGAACATTGGCCACCCAAAATTTGGAGTGACCAAGCAGAAAAATATGATCCTAATACACCGAAACATAAGAAGTGGAGAGTAATAAAATGTTCCAAACTTATCCATCCATATATTCTTCTATCCAATAACTAGCATAATTTTTCAATAGTCATCCTTCATCATTATATCTTTCCACCAATTCCCAAGCCACTTTCGCCCTAGAGACAGCAATGGAAGGGCCCTTCCAAAGGAATATCCTAAGTATAGATTCAGTAGAATTAATAAAAATTTTAGGCAAGTTGGAACTATATAACCAATGATCATTAATGGAAAAAATAATCGATTTAACAAGATACAAGTGGATCGAAAAAGAAAGAAAACTATTAATACAAACTTGTATTATCGTAAAAATTTTATCTTCCAAAATAAAATAGTATGGAACCCTTAATATGGTAGTAATATAAGGAACCGCAAGGTAAAAAATCTAACATGGAATTTCAGTAATTTTCATGGAATCAACATTAATTTCCCTAACCTCTAAAGATATATTATTTGATAATATCATTAATTTTGAGAAGTTAAGAGACATCCCAGACAAGGATGAAAAGTTATACAAAGAATGATTTAGGAACCAAAATGAATTCAGATCACCAGAGAATAATAGAATAAGATCATACACAATGAAAATATTATAAATGTAATTTTTACCACATATAAAATGAAACTTGAGATATTAGGAATCAGAAATCCTAAAGTCTAAGATATGGGAAAAACCATTAATATTCACCAATCCTTTATCCTTTGAAACAATAACCTTGAAAATACCATTAATATTCACCAAATACATAAAATAATTGAAATACCTCTAAATACATGAAGAGAACCTGAATAGAAAACCATAAATATCTTGGGCATCCCAAAGGAATTCCCATCAGACAGAATAAAAGGCCTTAAAAATGTCAATCCTAAAAGCACATTGAGGACCTCTTGATTTAAATAGGAAACCATTCATTAAATCCTAAGCAAGAAAATATTATTATAAATACATCTCCCTTAAATGAGAAAAAATTGTGACTTATTGATACAAGTCTGATGAACCATTCTCAATATGGCCAATATAGTCTTGGAGATACACTTATAAAAAGTATTTCAACAAAAAATAAGCCTGAAATAAGAATGATAGAATGAATTCGAATCCTAGGGATTAAATGAAATGATATATCAATTATTTTACCACAACAATTTTCTAGTTATGAGGATTTATAAAAAAACAACTCTGAAATAAGAACAAATAACACCATCCATGAGAATCAACATGTGCCACTCCCACAGCACACCCCATCAAAGAAAATAGCCCACACCACACCAAAAAAATTAGACAACAACAATTTCACCATCTCATGGCCCCCACAACAACTAATGTCTAATAGAAACTATATCTATAGCAATAATGCCTACAACATCTCTAAGATAACACCACCCACACCTGTATCCCCTTCACCCATCTAGTACTAACCAACCAATTTCATGTTACCTCCAAAAAACTCCCAACACCCCTCAACAACATCTCAAATCATCTCCATCACCCCAAATCATCACCCAACATCCTAGAAAACCCCCAACATCTGCACTAACCACTAAAACCTACAAAATTACCCCAAACCCCACTGCACCAGTACGAAGCAGCAAATTATCCTTGCACCAGCATGAGGACTCCGAACCATCAACAAAAACAATAACTGCCTACCCCACACTAGTATCACCACCAACACCCAAGATCCACAAAACCAATATCTAGATTTTAAATACCAACACCTAGAATCATCTACCTCAGAAGATAATAATTCTAACCCCACAACAACACCATCATCAGAACATGATCTTAAATCCAATTATAGAAACACCTCGTATCTTCAACATCTCCAAAACAACTCCCAATAATTAGTCCACAACCCATAATATAAGACAGATCCAACCCAAGAAAGAAATAAACATCAACCTAAACCACACCAAAAATGATCACCATCATTGGAACAAGGCCATAAGTGATCACCCAACATAATAAAGCCTGCAACTCTATAACGAACCATGAAAACCAAGGAAACCACTATGCAAAATTAGTATAGAACACCATTGAGGAAAACCACTAAGAGAGAATCCGCCAGCCAATCCAACATTTCCAAAGGAAGTAAAGATATCCAAGTATCCATGTCAGTATCCACTAGGTAGGAAGTGATGAAACCCAATTGAGCATATAGTAGAGTGTCATTGGCCTCAAAACCAATGCTAATAACCAAAAAACATGGAGACACTAGCTGACATACGATCAACCTACAATCCAAAAATATGAATTATACTGACTAAATAAACCTCATAAAGTAAAACAAACAACCATTAATGAAGATATAAGATAAATAAGATGATGAAGTCATAATAATCATGAACTTAGAGAAAATTTGAATCTAACGAACTCACGTGGAACCATCACTGAATGGGAAGCTGGGAAACCACCACCCTAGGAGATGAGGACCACTGAATAAGAGCACAAAATAATCTAAATCCCCAAATAAACTTCACTAATGTCATCGACGCAGGTACACCAATGAACATCATCGTCCTCACATCACCGAATAAGACATAACCTGCTGGAAGTCCAAAATTCGCGATAGAAAATCGAGACACCTCGATCCACAAGACCTCGAACCATGAACCCCTGAAAGGATAATGACCTGTCATAAAAGCTAGAATGGGAAAGAATCCAATGCAAACACTATACTCACATCCTAAACATGAATCCAAATTATGATGAGTAACACTGACAAAAAAACCACACCAAGCCAAAATATTCATTGAAATTGGAATGTCTTCGGCTGATGAATCCACTACTAGTAATAGATGAATCTCAAATTGGATGATGGGTGAACATGGAGTGTTGCTGAACAAATCCTCTAACTTGACATAGGAATAAAACCAACTACACCCATGCACTCATGATGAACCACCATTATGAAGAATGTAGCCCAAAAAATACAACACCAAAATACCATCAGTGAACCCATGGAATTGGCCCCCGTCCCACAAAACCAATGTAATGATGGACAATAATGAAACAACAACCATCCAAATCCATGATTACCATGGCTGATGAGCCAAAAACAGCATGAAATCTGGAGTGTTGATGGATCCACCAATGATGAAGAAGGTAAACTAAAATCCCCACAACTGACCACACTCTATCTAGTAACTAAAAACATATGGAAAAAAAATATCTATCGAAGAGACAATCAATGAACCCATCAATGAAGGAAATGAAGTTAAATCCACAAGGAAACCTAGTTACAAAAAACAACCATGAATCCACGAAAGGCGAGGGGCCCTAAGAGCTAAGAGAGATCATTATAGATCCCATTGGAGTTTCGAAGGTTTTTTGAGTTTTTAGGGGTTTTATGGTCTTTTATTATTTTTTAATATTTACGGGGTTTAAAGTGCCTTTTGGGGTCCTAGTATTTTTTAGGTTTTTCATGGGTTTTTAATTTTTTAGGGGTTATTAATGATGTTTAGGGGATTTTAGGGTCTTTTATGGATTTTAAAGTTTTTACATTTTTTGGGGTTGTAATTGTTTTTATGTTTTTATGATTTTCTTATGGGTTTTTAGGGTTTTTAGTTTTCTTATGTTTTAATTATTTTTTTGGTTTTTTGGGAATTTATGGTTTTTAAGGAGTTTTGGTATTTTCAGGGGTTTTTTGGTTTTTTGGATTTTAAGGGTTTTTAGTTTTTTTTATGTTTTTAGGGGTTTTACCTGTTTCAATTTTTTTTAATGTTTTATTAGGCATTTTTTGTTTTTAGATATGTTTATAGTTTTTATATTTTTTTAGGGTTTATTAATTTAGAGTGTTTTTTGGGTTATTATCTTTTTTAGGGTCTGTTGTATTTTTTAGGTTTTGAGGGGTTTTAAGTATTTTTATGATTTTCTGTTTTTTTTAGGTTTTTTCATGATTTTAATGTATTTTTATTTTTTAAGGATTTTTAGGGATTTTTTATGATTTTTTATGTTTTTTATAGTTTTGATGGTTTTTTTATTTTTAGGGTTATTTAGGAATTTATCATTTTTTTATTTTTTTAGGGGTTTTATGTGTTTTATTTTTTAATTATTAATTTTGGGTTTTACTGGGTTTAACTTTTTTTATGTTTTGAAGGATTTTTAGGACTTTTAGGATTTTTTTGTTTTTATGGATTTCAGGGGTTTTTTTTTGTTTTTATGTGTTCTTAGTTTTTATTTTTATTTTTATTTTTTAGGGTTTTTTAAGGATTTTTTGATATTTTTAATGTTTTAGGGGTTTAAAGGGGTTTTAGTGTTTTTTGGGTTTTATGGTTTTTTTTGGTTTTAAGGTTTATAGGTATTTTTATAATTTTTTGGGTTTTTAGGTTATTTTAGGGTTTTCAAGTTTTTAGAATATTTCTATTTTTTCATGGGTTTTAACTGTGTTTAGTTTTTTTTAGTTTCCCTTAGAGTATTCAATGTTTTTATGGTTTTCTTATGTTTTATCGGTTTTTCAGTTATTTTTAAGAATTTTTATGTTCTTTAGGGGTTGAAGTATTTTGAGTGTTTTTGGGGTTTTTTGGTTTTTTGGGTTTTATGATTTTTTGGGTACCAATGTTTTTTTATGTTTTTATGGTTTTTAAATTTTTTTGTGTTTTTCAATATTTTTAGGGGTTTAAAGGGGTTTTATTATTTTATATAGTTTGAAGGGTTTTTATTTTTTTATGAATTTTTAATGTTTTTAGGGGTTTTATTATTATCAGGGTTTTATGGGTTTTTAGGTTTTTAGGGTTTTTAGGGTTTTATAGGTCTATTAGTGGTTTTAAGTGTTTTTACGTTTGTATGGTTTTATTAGGGGTTTTTATGGTTTTTAGTGTTTCTTACTGTTTTATAGATATTTAGGTATTTTTTAGTATTTTTATAGTTTATAGGGTTTTTATGGATTTTGATGGGTTTAGGGTTTTTAGTGGTTTTATGGTATTTTGGGAATTTAGAGTTTATTGAGTTTTTTTTGCGTTTTTAAGGATTTTAGACTATTTTGTAGTTTTTAAGGGTTTAAAGGGTTTTTAGAGTATTTAGTGGATTTTTCTAGGTTTTTGGGGTTTTTATGGTTTTAGGGGTGTTTATGGTTTTTTAGTTTTTAGGTCTTTTAACGATTTTTAGAGTTTTTAATGCTATTAGGTTGTTTCAAGGTTTTTATGTGTTTTTACGTTTATAATATTTTCTTTGGGGTTTTTAGGGTTTTTAATGTTTTTTTTACTTTTTTAGAGATTTTTAGAGTTTTTGTATTTTTATTTTTGGGTTTTTAGTGATTTTGAGGTTTTTAGGGGTTTTGGGTTTTTTAGAATTTTATAGTTTTTTAGGGTTTTATTGATTTTTTTTGAAGGGTTCTTTGATTTTTATATTTTTTTATTTTTAGGTTTTTAAGGTGTTTTTAAATTTTGTAGTGGTTTTTAGGGTTTTTATGGTTTTTAGATTTTTTAACGTTTTTAGCAGTTTTTATGTTTTTTAGGGGTTTTATGTTTTTAGGGTATTTTAGGGTTTTAGGGTCTCTATTATTTTTAGTTTTTCAGATTTTTAAGTGTTTTTAGGTTTTTATGTTTTTATTTAGATTTTTCCGGGTTTTAGGGTTTTTTATGATTTAGATATTTTTTGGGCTTTTAAGATTTCCTGTGGTTTTGAGGGTTTTAGGGTTTTCAAGAGTTTTTAGTGTTTTTTTCATTTGTATATTTTTCAGGGTTATAAGTGTTTTTATGTTTTAAATTTTTGGGTATGTTTTTTAGGGTTTTAAGGTGTTTTAAGGTTTGAGGTATTTTTATGGAATTATTATTATTTTTTGTAATTTTAGAGTTATTAGGGATTTTTAGGGTTTTAAGGTTTTTAGGGGTTTTATTATTTTTATGGTTTTTCTGTTTTTATCCTTAATTTTGTTTTTTAGGATCTTTAGGGGTTTTATAGTTCATTATTGTTTTTAGGGGTTTAAAGAGTTTTTAGTGGTTTATGGTGTTTAGGGGTTTTCCAGGTTTTATGGTTTTTATGGTCTTTATTTTTTTAATGGTTTTTAGAGTTTTTAATGTTTTTAGGGTCTTCGGTGTTTTTAGGTATTTTAGGGGTATTACATTTTATAGGTTTTTAAGGTTTTATAAGGGTTTTCAATTTTGTACCATTTTTTACATTTTTAGGTAATCTAACTATTTTTATGGTTCTTAATTTATTTTAGGTGTTTATGGATTTTGAAGGGATTAAGGTTTTTAAGGGTGTTTATAGTTTTTTGGGATATTACTGGTTTTTTAGTTTTTAGAGGTTTTTAGAGTTCTTATAAGGTTTTTTAGTTTTTAGTGTTTTTATGATTTTTTTGTTCTTTAATATTCTTAATATTTTAAAAGGGTTTGTTGAGTTTTCAAGGGATTTTAGGGTTTTATGGGTTTTAGGTTTTTTACAGTTTATAAAAAATATCATGTTTTAAGGGGGTTATATGATGTTTTATGGTTTTTTACAATTTTAGAGGTTTTCTATGGGTATTATGTGTTTTTAGTTATTTAAGGTTTTCTTAGGGTATTCCTAGGTTATTAGGGTTTTTACAATTTTCTTTATTTTAGGTATTTTATAGAGATTTATTTTGGGTTTAGGGTTTTAGGTATTTTGAGGGATTTAAGGGATTTTATGCTTCTTAGGGTTTTTAGCATTTTTAGGTTTTTAGGAGTTTAAGTGTTTTTTTCCTTAAGATTTTATTAGGGTTTTAATGGTTTTCTTTTTTTATGTTTTTAGGTATTTTAAGGGTTTTATTAGATTTTAGGATTTAAAGGTATTTTGAAGGGTTAATGTGTTTTAAGCGATTTAGTTCGTTCTTGGTTTTATAGATTTTATGCGTTTTTTCAATTTTATGGTTTTTAGATTTTTTTAATTTTTTATGGAGTAGAAAGGCTTTTTAGTGCTTTTAGTTGTTTTTATGTCTTTTATGTGGTTTTAGGGTTTTTAAGGGTTTTAGGGTTTTCTACAATTATTACAATTTTTAGGATTTTATTAGTTTTATGTGTTTTAGGTTTTACGATTCTCCTTATGTTTTAAGGGGTTTTTTGTGGTTTTAGGATTTTTAGGGATCTTTTAGGATTTTGATGGTTTTTAGGGATTTTAATGGTTTTTAGGGATTTCTAAAATTTAGATTTTTAGGGGTGTAAAATGTTTTTAGGTTTTTAAGGATATCTTAGGTTTTTTTGGGTTTTTTTGTTTTTTTACATTGTTTAGTAATTTTTTGGAATGTTTTTGGATTTTAATGGGGTTTTATGGGTTTAAGGGATTTTTAGGATTTTTAGGGTTTTAAGGTTTTTATTATTTTATGGGTTTTTTGGTGTTTTATGTTTTTTTACATATTTATGATTTTCTTAGGGTTTTTCAAGGTTTTTAGGGGTAATTACACTTTAATGGATTTTAGTGGCTTTATAGATTTTTAGGGTTTTTTTGGGTCTTTAGAAATTTTGAGGGGTTTTAGTGGTTTCTTCGATTTTTAGGGGGTTTATAAATTTTTAGGTTATTAGGGATTTTTAGCATTTTATTATTTTTAATGATTTCTTAGGGTGTTTTTGGGTTTTCTGGTTTTTAAATTTTTAGTGATTTTTAGGAATTTTTAGGATTTTTATGGGTTTTAGGGGATTTAGGTATTTTGTGGGATTTTAGGATTTTTAGGATTTTTAGGGAATAAACATTTTTTAGGTTCTTAGGGATTTTTAGTTTTTTGTGGTTTTCATAGGTTTTTTCAGGTTTTTAGTGTTGTTTATGTTCTTAGTAATTTTTCATTTCTTTAAGATTTTTATAGTTTTTTGGGGTTTTATATATTTTTTTGGGGTTTTATAGTTTTTAATATTTTCATAGTTTTTTTGTTGTTTGGTGTTTTTGAGTACTTTTTTGAGTATTGAAGGTTTTTTTTGAGTTTTTTTAATATTTTTAGGGGTTTAAATGGTTTTTAGAATTTATAGTGGGTTTTATTTTATTTATGGGATTTATGGAATTTTATATTTTTTGTTGTTTTTTACTGTTTTTAGGAGTTTTTAGTTTCTTTTTAGGGGTTTTTTGTAAATTTTAGGGTTTTAGAGGAATACATTTTTTAGGTATTTAATGTTTTTTTATGGTTTTCAGTGTTTTTTGTATTTTTATGTTTTATGGTTTTTCATGGGTATTTTATAATTTTTATGGGTTTTTAGTGTTTTTATGGATTCTGATGGGATTTAATATTTTTATGGTTTTTTTTGTTTTTTACCATTTTAGCCTTTTTAGGGTTCTAGGGGTTTCAATTATTTTTAGGGTTGTCATTTTCAATGGGGATTTCAGGGTTTTTAGGATTTTTTATATTTTTTAGGATTTTGGGGACTTTTAGGATTTTTATTATCTTTAGGGTTTTTAGGGCAAGGAAGGTGTGAGGCCAGGATATCCCTGACCGCCCATATATATAGAGAAGGGGAAAAGGCAACAAACAAGGGAGGGTGTGATCAAACAACCCACACCCAATGCCCTGGAAACCCCACAAAAAAGTCCAAAAGCCCAGGAATCAAAAGGGGAGAGAACTATGGAACAAAGTCACCATCCCCAAAGGGATCTCCATCAGCACTATAGCCCGAGGAAGCATCTGAGTCCATCGACTCCCATTCAGAGGATTATATTTCATGAGATAGACTGCACAATACTTCCTGAGTTCCACATCTAGTTTCACATTGGTACCCCAATCTTCCCTGCCATGTGCATTGCCTTTACCATTGCTGGACTTGGAGGAATCTCTAGTATCCATTGGGCTAAGAAGGGAGGAATAGTCCCTCCTAGCCATCTGTTTCCATGGAGGGTCACTCTTCATCTTGCTCTTCCAATGAGTAGAGGCGTCAGGCTCAACCGTGTCTCCCTGCTTGCTACATTCAGGGTCAGACTGCGGCATTCTCTTCATCTTACCACCAGATGAATCAGAGAGACCCATCTTCTTTTGGGCCTTCTTGATCCTATTCAAACTAGAATACATGAGATCATCACGGTCCCCAATGATTTCTCCAAGCCTTATGTGTTCATCATTCACATCTCTGAGAAAGATCACCGGTTGCAGATTAGGATTGTTGAAGATATCATAAATATGCTGCTCAAGTGGTTTTTTCGAACAGTCTAGCATAATCTGGTCTGACAATTCAACACAGGGAGGCAGCTTGTCGAAAAGGACAATAAATGAGTTCTTTTTAGGCTGCTTAGTGCTCTACTTATCATCACGAGGGTTTCTAAGGGATTTCATGGACAAAGGAGAATCACTCAGACCAAGTCCAAGCACAAGAAATTCCAGCATCACATGCTCCTGAGGGGGCACAGTGGGAAGGGGATGTTCCAAACCCAAGGCCCAAGAACCAACAATTGGGGAAGGCAGGTCTACATCCTAGAGGACATCAACAGCTTCCTCCTCCTACCTCACCAGCCTCCCCTGACCCCTTTCTTCAGTACCCATAGAGTCCATATGAATCAATCCGATGAACCGATTTGAGAATAAAGACAGCTCGTGGCCACATCTAGCATCCACTGAAGGGCTTGACAAAGTCACCCTCTCCATTCCAAGATAGGTTGGCTTCGGGGCCAAGCTCATGCCCCTACCAGGATTAGACTATATGGAAATAACCCCATCTCCACCAGGAATGAAATCTCCCATTTCAGAAGAGGTGTCTCCCCCCAGGCCCAAATCACCCTTCACTCGTGTAAAGATGCTCTTGACCGAAACAGGCTCCCCAGCGGAAATATGAGGGGATGAGCCCTCATCCTCCATCTTCTCATTTCTCAAAAAATCTAGCAGAGGATTCCTAGGAGCATCATTCCTCACCTCTATGTCCCTTTCTGATATAACCATCGAGGATATGGGCTCCTTGCAAAATCTAGCCACCACACCGTCCCTATATCCGCAATCCCTTTCCAAATGACCAAGGGAAAAGCCTGAGACGTAGTAATTCGCCCACGATTTGAAAACCACCGGCTGATTTCAACGAAGATCTTCACCAATTTAATTCTAGACGAAGTCAACAGGTTCCTTCGAGATATCAATTTCCACACAAACCCTTGAGGAAACTAGGTGACAAAGGGATCTGGTCTGAATATCCACACACAGAAACCGTCCAACCAAATTCCCCAGTATAGAAACAATGGACAAGTTTTGGAAGGGAAGATGGAGTTCAGAGAACCTTACCCAAATTTCCATTATAGGGGAGTCGCGGTTCAAATGGAACTCAAAATTCCACTGGAAAACGGAGAAGCGAGCAGCATCACACCTACGAGGAGATGATGTCCAGGCCCAGATAAGGTCCTCCTCCGATGGGATTGGAATCAAAATGTGACTAAAATCAACCAGACCCATAGTGTCAAAATCCCTGAGATCCTAATGCTCAAACAAAAACCTATCAAAAACATCAATTGGGGGATGCCAGTTCAAAAACATAGCCACCAGTGTCAGACTATGGAGGGAAGAGGCATTTTTTAACTCTATAATCGACAAAGGGAGCTTCGGAATCCCTTCATGCAAGCCCATCACTTTAGGCCAGAGCTCAATCTGCGGGAAAGTAGGAAGCGAATCAGGATCCGAGAAAGGAGAGAATCTATCCTTAACAATGGGAAGAAATAGCCCCTCCCCCACAGAGGGGGGAGGCTAGGGCACATCCATTACATCATCTTGAAGACATCAAGGAAGTGTCAAGAGAGCCATCATGGGAGTGGAGCGGAGCAGCCATCTTTCCAAACGTGTTTTTGGGTAATGAGGTATTGTTGTGGCCTCTCCACCTGCATGCCACACGTCCCCATCAAGGCCCAAGGTGGCCAACCCTTGGTCTTAGGCCAGTTCCCAATGGGGTAGAGGGGCCCATGAGTGGTTTGTTAGAATATAGTGTGTGTTTAATTGCGAGGATTCGAACTCGGAACCTCTTGGTCAGGACGCCAGTGAGAATGTGGTTTCAACTAAACCATAGGTAAACCAACAGGTGGTCCAAAGCATTGTTCAGGCTTTTAAAACCATTGAATTGGGACTTCAACTAGATACTTTGTTTACGATATCTGTCACTGCTGAAAATCCCAGTGGAGGAAGTATGATTTTCTTTACCAGAGGAGCTGAGAACTCTAACACTAAGAGCAAGAGGGAATCAAAAACCTTTTCTCAAGGAGGAAGAACACATCAAAATCGGACCACAATATTGTTAAAACTTATTCAGAGACCCAAGTGTAAGACGGGATGTTTCCAGTGTGCCTCTACGAGCCACATCCGGCAGGATTGTAAGGCACAACCTCGAAAATGTCATAATTTTAACAAGATGGTACATCTTCAGCACTTTTTTTGTAATTCTATGAGGTTGGGTGTTCGTGAAACTCCTCAAAAAGGTAAGTTTCAATATGAAAATAAAGAGAAGAGCATGGAAAGAACACATCTACCTAGAGCTGAGAAAGTTGTAGTGGATGGTCAGTTGGGACCATCCAGAGTGTGAGGTACGGTTCTTTTAATTTCCACGTTGATGCAAGCTTTGTTTGATACAGATGCTACCCATTCATTCATTGCTTCTCATGCCATTTATTTTCTATGTTTAAAACTAGAAATGATGCCTTCTTTTTTGAAACTGAAAACTCCTCTTTGTGAAATAGAATGTCAAGCCTTTGTGTGTAGAGAATGTGCTATAACTGTTAATGGAGCTGAGTTAAAATGGGACTTCTCGTTTTTGGACATGATGTCTATGACATAATCCTGGTTATGGATTGGTTGACAATGTTTAAGGCTCATATCGACTGTTATATGAGAATAGTTAGTTTCATGGGTGAGGATGGAATCGACCATCTCTTCGGAGGATAGAGGATGGTAAAGAAAGGTGCAAAGATCTTGTTGGAACTAATGTTGTGAACGATCTCTTACCATTTGGCATCATTGACTTTGGAATCAATGGAATAAATTGTGGAAAATAGTTTTCTAGCTGTGGTGGATCAATTTCCAAATTTCATTCCAAAAAACTTCTCAGGGTTACCACCTCTATGGGATGTGGAGTTTATGATTGATCTCTTTCTGGGGACCAGTCCTATTTCCCTTCCATCTTATAGGATGGAACCAATAGTGTTTTGAGAATTGAAAGTGCAGTTAGAGGATCTGGAGAGCAAGGGTTTCATTTGACCAAGCACATCTCCGTGGGAAGCACCAGTTTTGTTTGTGAAGAAGGTAGATGGAACTCTTCAGTTGTGTGTTAATTATCATAAGATTAACCAAGTTATGATAAAGAATAGATATCCACTTGCATGAATTGATGATCTATTCGATCAATTAAATGGAACTCAGTGGTTCTCCGTGATTGACTTGCGATCAGGATAACACCAATTGTGAGTTCGGAAGGAGGATATTCCAAAGACAGCTTTCAGAAGTAGATATGGCCACTATGAATATTTATTAATGCCTTTTGGTCTAAATAATGCACCAGCGGTCTTCCTGGCTTTGATGAATCATATATTTCCGTGATATCTGGATTATTTTGTTGTTGTGTATTGTGATGCTTCAGAATCAGGGTTGGTTTGTGTTCTCATGCAAGGAGACCATGTGGTTGCCTATAGTTTAAGGAAGTTGAGGGTGCATTAGAAGAATTACACAACACATGATTTGGAGTTAGCTTCAGTCATCCATACTTTGAGAACATGGATACATTTTCTCTTTGGAGAGAGGTTTACTGTGTTTATGGATCAAAAAAGCTTGAAACACATTTTCTAACAATGAGATTTGAATCTTAGGCAAATGAGGTGGATGAAGTATCTCTATATGTATCACTTTGGCTTGATGTACACACTAGGAAAAGGAAATTTGGTGGAAGATGCATTGAGTAGAAAGTCATATGTTCAGTTAGTGAAAGAAGCTTCAGATTAATGGTAGTTTATGTTGGTATTAGCCAACATGCATGTGGAGTATGAAAACTAAGGTGATGTTGCAGTTTTATTTCAGATACGCTAGTTCCTGATTTGGTAAAGATGATCAAAGAAGAACAAACATCTAATGCAGAATTTCTATTTGTAAGTTCAAAACTCAATGGTGGGGATACAATTGATAGCTGAAAACATGATGGGGGTTCAGTTTTGTGTTTCAGAGATCAAATGGTTGTACCTATGTTTTTTTAGTAACAACTCCTTCATTATTACCACCATTCGAAATGGTCTATTCATCCAGGTACACAGAAAATGTTTAAGGCATTGAAGACGCAGTTTTGGTGGAGCGGCAAGAAAAGAATGGTAACCGAGTTCGTCTCACGGTGTTTGAATTATCCACATGTTAAATCTGAGCATAAGAGACCAGATGGTATGTTATAGGCTTTACCTATCCCAGCGTGGAAATGAGATCAAATAGAAATGGATTTTGTTACAGGTCTTCTATGAACGGTCCGGAAACACGATGCCATTTGGGTGATAGTGGACGATCTAACCAAGTCGACCCATTTCAACCCAATTCCTGAAACTCATACAGTGGAAGATATTTCAAAAGTCTATATTCGAGAATTGGTAAAGAGGCATGGTGTACCAATGTCTATAGTCTCAGATAGAGATCTGAGGTTCACATATCATTTTTGGAAATCACTACAGCAAGCCCTTGGGACTCAGTTGAATATGAGCATGGTGTATCATCCTCAGATGGATGGGCAATCTGATCGGATGATACAAACTTTGTAAAATATGTTGTGGGATTGTGTAATGGATTTTTTTGGCTCATGGGAGGATCATATACCCTTAGTGGATTTCTCATACAATAATAGCTATCAAGCCTCCATACGCATGGCTCAGTTTGAAGCATTTTATCGGCGTCCTTGTTGTTCTCCACTATGCTGGGTGGAAACTGGTGAAAGTTCACTAGTTGGGCCGATCCTTGTCCAAGAAACAATGAAAAAGACATAGTTGATTATAAAGATGATGGATACAACTTATATTTGTCATAAATTATATGCAGATCACCATCGAAGACCATTGTTGTTTTTTGTGGGTGATCATGTCTTCTTGAGGATCTCTCCAAGGCTTGGACATCGTCATTTCAAGAATCAAGTCAAGTTATCTTCTAGATACATTTTACCTTTTGAGATACTGTAATGAGTTGGAGAGGTGAAATATCAGTTGGAAATACCACCACGGTTTAGTTCAGTGCATAATGTTTTCCATGTATCTCAGTTGAAAAAGTATCAGCCTGATCCTGACCAAGTGATTAGATGGGATCACGTTGACCTAGAGCTAGATGCTTCATTGATACATATCCTGGTAGGGATTTTGGATATACAAGATAAATTATTGTGTGGAAAAAGCATCGGTCTAGTGTGGGTTTTATGGCAGCATGGTCAGATTCAGGAAGAGACTTGGGAACGTGAAAAGGAAAAGAAAGAGTATTGGTCGGAACTCTTTCAGTTGGCTGAAGGATTTTTAGTTTTCGAGGATGGGAATACCAATGGTGGGGAGAATTTAGTACCCCCGATTTCTAGTATGTAACAATTTCTTGATTCTTTTAGTGGTTATAAATTTTGGGGTGATGAATGGGAGGGTCAGGAGAACTTGGAATGAAGTTTTTAGGCAAAAGGGGAAGTTGCATGGGCGACACACAGATTTTATAAACCATATGGGAAAATCGTGCATAGTAGGTCTTGGAGGCAACATCTTTCATACGGTCAGCACATAGTTTGTCTAACAATTCGGCCAAACCATGTGAGAAGGGTGGTCTAGGTAGTAGCTAATGCACAGTTAGGGTACGGTTTGTCTAACCATGTGAGAAAATCGTGCGGCCACTTAAAAGAGATCCTATAAAGTTGAATATCACATGTTTTTGCCTCTAAGTGGATTGTTTTTTCTCTTAAGAGGACATACCTCTTTATTTTGCTTCTCCTTAGGTCATAGAAGGTTCTATCATCGTTCCGGAGGTGATCCGAAGGCTTCTCTTGTCAAATCAAAGTCAGATTCTTGAGGTATGTGATCGTTCTTCTTCGTTCTTGATCGGTTTCTTAGATCTACTTAGATCTAATTCTCCTCTTCTCATGTTTTCTTAGATCTACACCCTTTGTGGGTAGATCTAAGCATTTTTATTCCAAATATGATGAGATTTGTTTTTGGTCTTTCTATGAGAAGAGATCTAAGGAGGGTTCTTGGAGAATCAACCCGACTTTCTTGAGCGTTCTTAAACTATTGTGGTTTTCATCAAAACCTTTGAGGCATGAGGATTCACTCTCGACTCCTCTTACTAGAATTTATTGGATTAGTTTTAAATTGGCTTATTTGAATGGATTTGATTGTAAAAAACATAGAATAAATCTTCTTTAGTGATGATTTATGGTTTTGATGAGATTGTGAAATCTTGGTGAATTGTTGTGCAAAGTGATTTGGTTTGTTGAATTTAAAATGTTGATTTTAAATTATGGATTTGCTGAAATTGAAGATGGTTTGATGAAAAATGGGTTTTAAATAAAAAGGGTGTCTTATTGAAATGGTTTGAGATTGAAATGACTTTGATGAAATTGGTTTTTAATAAATAGGGAGTTTTATTGAAATGGAATGGAATTGAAATGGTTTTTCATTGAAATGGTTTTGATGGAAATGGTTTTCAATAAAAAGGGGTTTTTATTGGAAGGGTTCTTTAGCATGATTTATGGGAATATGTGGTGTGTGTTCATATTTCATGTATGGGGCTTGGATGAAGTATGACCTTGTGCTCGGTTCCAAAGGGTTAACGACACATGGGAAATACGAGGCTTGGTTGAAATATGACATTATGCTCGGTGCCAAAGGGATAATGGAACATGGGGAAGGTGTGTGTTTATATTTCATGTATAAGGCTTGGTTGAAATATGATATTGTGCTCAGTTTCAAAGGGTTATTGGCACATGGGAAATACGGGACTTGGTTGAAATATGACCTTGTGCTCGGTGCCAAAGGGATAATGGAACATGGGGAACAACTACCTCGTGATGACTTCGTAGATCAACGAGAAACTACTCATGAGTATGGAACTATCATAACAAAGCATGCATGGTTGGTAGCATGGGTTGGGAAATGTTTGGGTATGCCAAAAAGGAATGTTTGTGAAATGGTTATTAAGTTTGTTTGGTTATTTTTTCTGGAAAAATAACTTGCAAGAAAATTGGTTTCAATTTCTCTTGGAATTCCATTGGTTATGAATGGTTTTGGAAACTTGTTAATATTTAGTTATAAAATTCTTTTGAGAAAATGTTTTATATATACTATATTTATATAAATGCGTCTAACTCTTGTATCCTAATGGCATGAGTTGGGAAGTCATTGAGGAAAACCTACTGATTTTTATACTCACCCCTGCTTTGGAACTTTGGTTATTTTGCAGATGTCATATTCTAAGACCTAGGTAAAGGTAAGGCATCTCATTGCTAGTGTTTCGTGGTGATGCTTGGGAGAAGTGGTGGTTCTTTGGAGCATGGAGCTTGGCATAGAGTCGTGGAGTGTGTCTTGGTTTACTTTGGGTCTTTTGTTTACTCTTTTGCACAACACTCTGATTTTGTGTTGGTTGTATTGGTTTATGGGTTGTATTGTAGAATAGTGTGTTTCCCTTTTGGAAATGGATGGGTTGGTTTTTTCGTTGACATGACTCATGTAGTTGTTATTAGTGGATCCTTTGGTTGGTTGGTTATTTTGTTTATTTCTTAAAGGATAAATTGTCCCCCCAACGTGTATTTGAAACACTTTGGCGTTTATTTCCAGCCTTTGGCATCTTGGTGATGTCACTTAAGGCCTAGAAATGACTCGTTGAGCTCTCAAGCCTGAGCGATGGTTTTTAGAGTTTTTAGGGTTTTTAGGTGTTTATGGGTTTTTTAGTTATTAGGGTTTTTTAGTATTTTATATGTTTTTTAGAGTTTTGTATTGTTTTTATTGGTTTAATGGGTTTTTGAGATTGTAGTGGTTCTTAGGGTTTTTATGGATTTTTAGAGGTTTTATTTTTTAGGGGGGTTATGGTATCTTAGGGTTTTTTGGGTTTTTTCTTTTCTAGGTTTTTATGGGTTTTAAGTGTTTTTGGGTTTTTAATTTTTTGAGGGTTTTCCCGAGCTTCTAGATTTTTTATGATTTTAGGGATTTTTAGGGCTTTTAGGATTTTATAGTTTTTCAGAGTTTTAGGTATTTTTAGGGTTTATGGTTTTTATTGTCTTTAGGGTTTTATGGATATTATAGGATTTTATGAATTTTTTGATTTTTTTATGGTTTTAATGTTTCTTAGAGATTTTTAACATTTTTAGGTAACTATGGGTATTTTAATTGTTTTTAGGTTATTATTGGGTTTTATGGTTTTTTAATTTTTAGGTGTTTTATAGATTTTAATGGGTATCCAGGTTATTAGGGAACTTTTCTGTTTCTATCATTTTTAGGTTATTAAAATCATTTAGGTTTTTATGGGTTTTATGTGTTTTTATGTTTCTAATTTTTTCTTAAGGTTATTTAGTGATTTTAATACTTTTAATATTTTTTGGAATTTTACGGTTTTTTAGGATTTTTATAGTTTTTAGGGATTTTAGGTTTTTTAGCGGGTTTTAGGGTTTTTAGTTTTTTATGGGTTCTTATTGTTTTTAAGTTATTAATTTTTTCATAGGATTTTAGAGCTTTTTACTTTTTTAGGGATTTGAATGAATTTTATTAGTTTTTAGTGTTTTTAGGGATTTTGATTGTTTCATGGGGTTTTAAGGGTTTGTTGGGTTTTTAGAGGGTTTTTTGAGTTTTTTAGGGGTTTAAGGGTTTTAGTGTTTTTTAACATGTTCATGGGATTGAATGGATTTTATTGTTTTTAGTGGTGTTAGGGGGTTTATGGGTTTAATGGTTTTCAGGTGCATTATGGGTTTTATTGTTTTTAGGGTTTTTTAGGGGTTTTAAGTGTTTTAGGTTTTATGGTTTTCTAATGATTTTTTGGGTTTGTAGGGGTTGTTATATTTTTAGGGGTTTTAGGAATTTTTAGGATTTTTTATATTTTTAGTGTTTTGGGGATATTTGGGTTTTTATGGTCTTGAGGGTTTTTTAGTTTTTTTTAGCATTTTTATTTTTTATGGGTTTTATTTTTTTAGGTTTTCATAGTTTTCATTGGATTTTTCATGGTTTTTAGTTTTTTATAAATTTTTATTAGTTTTGAGGATTTTTTTGGATTTTTTTTTGTTTTTATGGTTTTTAGATATTTTGAGGGGTTTTATTGTTTTTATTGTATTTAGGGGTTTTTTTGTTATTATGTTTTTTGTGTTTTTTATAGTTTTAAGGTATTTTGATTTGTTTTAATGCTTTTAGGGGTTAAAATTATATTTTGATATCTATGTGGGTTTTTAGGGGTGTTTGAGTTTTATGGTTTTTAGAGTTATTAGGGGTTTTATGGTTTTTAATAGTTTTTTAGTTTTTATGTGTTTTATGGATTTTAGTGTTTTACGGTATTCTTATCATTTTCAGTGTTTTAGGGTTTTTTATATTTTTGATGATTTTTATGTATTTTGGGTATTTTTATAAGTTTTTAAATATTTTATGGATTTTGAGGGGTTTTTGGATTTTGTAGGTGTTTTGGGGGTGTCTAGGGTTTTTTTCATTTTTTTGAGGTTTTTAGTGGATCTATGTCTTTTTCAATTTTTATGATTTTCTAGGGGTTATAGGTTTCTAGGGTTTTTAATAGTTTTAATTATTTTTTTGGATTTTGGATTTTTTATTTTTGGGGGGTTTAGTTACTTTTAGGATTTTCAATGTTTTATAGTTTTCAGGTTTTTTTGAGTTTTTTGAGTTTTTCGAGGTATTAGTAGTTTTTTAGATTTTTTTAATATTTTAGGGGTTTAAAGGTGTTGAGAATTTTTATGGGATTTAGGGTTCTAGCGGTTTTTAAGGGTTTTAATTATTTTTAGAGGTTTTAGGCTTTTTATTGTTTTTATGTTTTTTAGTGTTTTTAGGGATTTTAGAGTTTTTAGTTTTTTTAGTGATTCTTAGTGTTTTTAGGTTCGTAAGATTTTCTTAAGGGGATTTATGGTTCTTAATGTTTTTAGGAATTTTTTGGAATTTTTTGGATTTTCCTGGGTGTTTAGGGTGTAAAGGGATTTTGACGGTTGTTGTGCTTTTATTATTTTTAGGGGTTTTTGGGGTTTTCAGTTTTTAGGGGTTTTTAGCATTTTATATTTTTTAACGATTTAGGGGATTTATGGTTTTTATAAGTTTTCTGTGTTTTTATGGTTTTAAATATCATTATGGTTCTTTGAGTTTTTATGTTTTTTAGGGTCTTCTTATTAATTTTTGGGGTTTAAATGCTTTTAAGGTTTTTAGTGGTTTTCAGTGTTTTTTTTATAGTTTTCTAAGGGGTTTTCAGTTTTTTAGTGATTTTTATGTTTATAGGGATTTGTTTTAATTTTTATGGTCTTATTTTTTTTATTTATTTTTTGGGATTTTAGGTGTTTTAAGGTTTCTACTATTTTTTTATTTTATGGTTTTTTAGTTTTTAGGATTTTATGGTTTTTAGAGTTTTTTTTACATTTTTAGGGGTTAAATTGTTTTTCTATTTTTATTTTCTGTTTATAATTTTTATGTTTTTTATGGGGTTTTAGGGTTTTTTATAGTTTCTTAGGGGTTTTGGGTTTTTACAGTTTTTAGGTTTTTAGGTTTTTTAGAAAATTTATGTGTATTTAGGATTTAAAGGTTTTATTAGGGGTTTTCAGGGTTATAGAGGGTTTTATGTCTTTATAGATATTTAGGTATTTTTAATGGGTTTTGTTTGATTTTTAGGGAGTTTAGGGTTTTTATTTTTTTAGTGTTTTAGGGTTTCATGGTTTTTCTAGTTTTTAGATATTTTTTTTGTGTTTTTAAGGTTTTAATGTTGTTTAGAGTTGTTTAACGTTTTTAGATTTTAAAAAAAATAGTTTTTTTAGTTGTACTTTTGGGGTATTATGGGATTTTAGGGTTTTTTATGATTTTTCGGGGTTTATGGTTTTTAGGGATCTTAGGGTTTTTAAGGTTTATAGTGTTTTTAGGTTTTTGGCAGTTGTATCTATTTTTATGTATTTTATATTTTCTTAATGGTTTTGGGGTTTGTAGTGTTTTTAAATTGTTAGGGATTTTTAGGTATTTCTTAATATTTTTTTTGGTTTGAGGTTTTTTACAGATTTTACAGGGTTTTAGTGTTATTATTACCTTTTGGATATTTTTGGTTTTCTACAGTTATTGGGGTTTTGGGATTTTTTGATTATTTTAGGATTTTTATCTTTTTTTAGATTTTTTTGTTATTATATGTTTAAATGGGTTTTGGTGTTTTTATTTGTTTTTATGGATTTATGGTTTTTTCAGGATTCTTAAGTTTTTTAGGGGTCTTAAGGTTTCTAATGGGTTTTATTATGCTTTTATGTTTTTAGGGTTTTAGGCTTTTTAGGGGTTTTTATTGGTTTTAAGTGTTTTCAGTTTTTTAATGTTTTCTTATTGGGTTTTATGGTTATATGTATTTATTCATTTTTATGTATTTTTAGGGCCTTTATGAATTTAAGTGTTTTTAGAGTTCTTATGAAATTTGAGCGGTTTCAGGGGTTTTAGGGGTTTTATATTTTTTTGTTTATTACATTTTAATGGGTTTTTTGGATTTTTATTTTTTTATGTTTTTATAAGATTTTTTATTTTTTTTACATTTTTATGTATTTAATGTGACTCTTAGAATTTTTATAAGAATTTATAATTTTTAAGGGGTTTTAGAATTTTATGGTTCTTATGGTTTTTTAGGGTTGTACAGTTTTTTAGTTTTTTTTGGGTTTTTGAGGTTTTTTGTATTTTTACAAATTTTTAGGGGTTAAATTGTTTTTAGTGGTTTTTATTTACTTTTAGGGTTTTTATGGTTTTATATGTTTTTATGGGTTTATGGTTTTTTGGGGGTTCTTAGGCCTTTTAGGTCTATTAAGAAGATTTTAGGATATTTAGTGTTTTACGGTTTGTAGGGGTTTTAATAGTTTTTATAATTTTATGGTTTTCATTGGGGTTTTTAAGGTTTTTAGGGTTTTATAATTTTTAGGGGTTTTTAGGGATTTTTAGGTAATTTTTATGGTTTGTACTGTTTAAATAGTTTTGCTGATTCTGAGTGTTTTTAGGGTTTTATAAGGGGTTTATGGTTTTTATAGTTTTTTATGTTTTTAAGGGTTTTAAGAGTTTCTAGGTGTTTAAGTTTTTATTAGTATTTTAGGTTTTTTATGTTTTTAATAATTTTTATGTATTTTTTATTATTTTTATGGTTTTTTGGGTTTTTAGGATTTTGAATGTTTTTAGAGATTTATGTGTTTTGAGGTTTTTTTATATATTTCGATATTCTTTATGTTTTATAGGGTTTTTAAATGTTTTTAAGGGTTTAGAGGGTTTTTATAGTTTTTATTGTTTTTTCGGGATTTTAGAGTTTTGAAGGTTTTTTTTTGGGGGGGGGGGGTTATGTATTTTATGGTTATTACATTTTTTTCGGGTTTTGAAAGATTTTTTGGCATCTTTTATGTTTCTTAGGGGTTTTAACTGTTTTAAGGTTTTTAATGTTTTAATAGGGTCTTTTAGGGTTTTAATTTTTTTTTACATTTTTAGGGATTTTTTGGGATTTTTAGTGTTTTTATTAATTTAGGGTTTTTTAAGATTTTGATGGTTTTTCGGGTTTTTTAAGGTTTTTTTGGATTTTGGAGTTTTCTTGAGTGTTTTGGTGTATTTAATGTTTTTTATAAATTTTAATGTTTTAGTCATTTAAATAGTTTTTTTATGTTTTTAGTGGTTTTTTGGTTCTTTGGGTAACAATGATTTTAGAGGGTTTTATAGTTTTTTTGTGGTTATTGGGGTTTTAGGATATTTTTAAGGTTTTTAGTATTTTTTATGTTTTTTAGGATTTTTAATTATTTTTAGATTTTTAAGGTTTTATTAGAGTTTTTAGGGTTTTTAAAATTTCCAGTAATTTTTATGGATTTTTAGAATGTTTAATATTTTTTGGGTTTTTTGGGATTTTGAGGGTTTTAGGGAAAAGAAGGCGCGGGGCCAAGCAGAAGGCTTGGTCCCTCAAGTGTATAAATGAAAAATAATGTGCAAGGCATTACAAGGGGGACTTATTCAACCGGGTACGGATAGCACCCTTCATGTCCAAATCCACAAATGACGAACAAAAAGAAGGAGCAACAAAAGACCACCATGAGCAGCATTCTTCAATAGCCTTCTTGGAAAGCACATCAGCCACCATATTGACTTCACTATATGCATGGGTGATTTTAATAACCAGATTCTTGGATAAAAAAATACAATCAATCCATTGGGGTAGAAGCTTCCAGGGAACCGTCCTTGAATTTTGACGCAAGGCCTCAACCCAAGCATGGAATCAGACTCAATCCAGAGTTGCTTCCAACCAAACTGGCATGCAAACCGCACCACCTTGATGATAGCCCAAAGCTCTGCTTCATAAGCACAACCAATTCTGATGAAGTGATAAAAAGTTCCCTTCACAAAACCTCTATAAGTACGGAAGATTCCACCATAGCCCGAAGGCCCTGGAGATCCTACTGCTACACCATCAACATTGACTTTGATCCAATACGAGATAGGTGGAATCCATCGGATTGACTTCACCACCAAAGGTTTTTTGCACCTACCAGAGACACCAAGAGTGTGGAGGGTGATGAGGTCAGTAAAGAAATTGTTCATCGCACCTGTTTGAATGCCCCTGACCATCCGAACAGCATAATATATGGAAAGAATACCCTCATGAAGGGAGCTTGACTTATTCCGGAACATAGCAGAATTTCTGGCAGCCCATAGAAAAGCCACAATGGTTGCCGATGCAGCAAGGAGAAGATTGTGAATTTTTTCACTATACCTTGATTCCGTGATGAGAGACATCATCTGAGAAAAGGTTCTATCAGGGGGAAATTGAAGGCCAAAGACGTCATGCAGATACTTCCACAGACCATAAGCAAGCTTGCATTCCACAAAAAGATGCTGCACATTTTCAGCATCCTTCATGCATAGACATCATGCCGAAGCAAGATGCCAACCAACTTTTTGAAGTTGGCCATGCATGGGAAGCTGATTCCTCCAGATCCTCCAAAAGAGCAGAAAGTGTCTAGGGGGAATAAAATGGCATTTGTATCTCATGAGCCCTGAGGGGGGATCCATCCCTTGCCGACATTTGTGATTGTAAAAGTCCTTTTCAGTAAGTAGGCCAATCATGTTTGGTTTCCAGATAATTGTATCATAATCCATGTAACTGTAGAATTGAATCTCAGAAATGATATGAGCAGGTAAGATCCCATCCAGCTCCGATAGTCTGGTGTTGAGCTCATTAATGGACATGTGTTGCAAGCCATGCAGAACCTTCATAGATTCATGCAGCGGACTCTTAAGCCAAAGGGTGAGCCAACAATTCAAGTAGGATTTCCTCGAGACAACCCAAGTATATTGAGAGATGATGTCCTTATATGAGGATTTAACCATTGTCCAGACAGAGGAGATCATGTACCCAGTATAACCATTGCACAGTTTCCCAGTAAAGCGTTCTTTAAGAATGTCCAAATCACCCTTTCTGTGTGTGAAAAGATTCCAAGTGAATTTGGCCAACAAGGCATCATTAAAGATCCTGAGATCTTTAATGCCTAGCCCACCCATTTCATGTGGTTTGATGCACTCCTTCCATGCAACAATGATCAATTTCCTTTCATTAATACAGCATGTCCATGAAAAATTCAGGATCTTGGCTTGAAGGGATTTAATTAGGCTAACTGGCCACTTATAGATGGAGAAAGCATGAGCAAACATTGACGTAACAATAGAATTGATAAGACATACCCTGCCTGCTTATGAGAGGGTCTTGCCCTTCCATTTGGCAATATTCTCGGTGATATTAACAGAGATTCATTCAATATTACAACGTTTAACCTTCCCCCAAAATAAGGGAACCCCAAGATAGTTGAAAGGCAAGGATCCTTTTTTGACACAAAGGCATCTGATAATCTTGTTCTGTCTCATAGTAGATCTCCCTTTCCCAAACACAATAGATGATTTACTCCAAATAATGGCTTTTCCAGCAACAGCCTCATAATGAACAAAGATTTTATAGATAGAAGATATAGTCCGCATATTAGCCTGCCCAAAGAGAAGGATATCATCAGCATAAAGTAGATGTGAAGGCACAAATAGATCTTTCCCATATTTAATAAGGCTATAGTAACCAGCCAACATAGAATTAGTAACAAGGTGACTTATTTAGTCTTCAGCAAGTGAAAAAAGAATTCTGGAAAGAGAGTCCCCCTATCTGACCCCCTGGGAACACTGAAAGAACCCTTTTAGAGCTCCATTAATCAGAATAGAAATTCTGGCACCATTCAAGATGGTGGAAATCATGCAAACAAATTTTTCTGAGAAACCATACATGCCAAGAATCTTGAACAGGAATTCCCACTTATGGTATCAAAGGCTTTGGATATATCCAGCTTTAAGGTAAAGGACCCCAACTTCGATGCCCTCCTCATAGAATTAACTCCTTCAGAGGTCGTGTAAAGGTAGTTCTGAATACATCGCCCAGGAACAAAACCAAATTTATTAGGTGTAATCAAGTTTCCAACAATCTTCCCTTGCTAGATAATAATGATTTTTCTAATAATCTTGGGAATAGTGTTCCCAATGGAAATTGGCCGAAAATCACATATCTCAATTGCAGCATCCTTTTTATAGTGTTGTAGAGTTTTTATTGTATTTTTAGATTATAGGGTTTTTATTGAGTTTTTATGTTTTTTTATATTTCTTTATATTTTTTCAACATTTGTAGTGGTTCAAAGGGTTTTTATAGTTTTTAGTGGGTTTTAGAGTTTTAAAGTTTTTAGGGTTTTTAAGGTATTTAGGTGGGTTTTTTTCCTTTTTTAGGTTTTTAGGTTTTTATGGTCTTTTAGGGGATTATAGGGGTCTTTCTTCAATTTTTATGGTTTTAGGGTTTTAAAGTATTTTAATGTTTATAAGGTTTTTCTCGTTATTGGGGGTTTTTATATATTTAGAGAATTTTTTGTTATTATTTTTTTTTATGTTTTTAGTGTTGTGAGGGATTCTAAGGGGTTTTAGGGTATTTTGGGGGGTTTTTTTGGTTTTTGGCTTTTTTCAGTTTGAAGGGTTTTTAAGGTTTTTTTATATTTTTTAAACATTTTTAAGGGTTTAAATAATTTTTTGGTGATTTTAGTGGGTTTTAATGTTTATATGGGGTTTTTAGGGTTCTTTATGGTCATTAGGGGTTTAAGTGGTTTCCTAGTTTTTATGATTTTTAGTGTTTTTAGGTTTTTAGGGGTTTAAAGTGTTTTTAGATTTTTACGATTTTCTTAGGGGTTTTAGGGGTTTACAGTTTTTTATGCTTTTTTAGATTTTTATGGATTTTTTTATCAATTTTATGGTTTTTTGGATTTTCAAGGATTTTGAGGGGTTTCAGAGTTTTTTAGTTTTTTATGGATTTTATAGTTTCCATGGTTTTTAGGGTTTTAGGGTTTTTTTTGTTTTTAGGGGTTTTATGGTTTTTTATATTTTTCATCATTTATATGTGTTTGAATTGTTTTAGAGATTTTAGTGGGGTTTAGAAATTTTAAAGGTATTTATGGTTTTTAGGGGTTTTAGAATTTTTACAGTGTTTATATTTTTAATGATTTTTATTGATTTTTTATAATTATTGTGGTATTTGTGTTTTTTAGGTATTTTGATGTGGTTTATGGGTTTTTAGGGTTTTCAATGTTTTATGGGTTTTTTTGGGGGGGAGGGGGTTAAGGGTTTTTTAGTTTTTAGTGTTTTTTTATCTTTTTTAGAGTTTTCTAACATTTTTAGGCGGTTAAAGGTTTTTTAGAGTTTTTCGTGTGTTTTATGGCTTTTATAATTTTTTAGGGATTTTATGGTTTTTTGGGTGTTTTAGTTTTTTATGGTTTTTAAGGTCTTTTTATGGGGTTTTATAATTTTAATCCTTTTTTATCTTTTTAGGGTGTTTAAAGTGTATTTAGGTTTTTAAGGTTTTCTTAGGGATTTTCAATTTTTAGGGGTGGTTTTAGGGGTTTTTTGGTTTTTAGAGTTTTTAGGGATATTTAGGGTTTGGGTTTTTTTTATGGTTTTTTGATTTTTTAGGGTTTTAGAAATTTTTATGTCTTTAGGGATTTTAATGTTTTTAGGTTTTTAATGTTTTATTAGAGTTTTTTAGGGTTTAAGGGTTTTATGGTTTTTACATTTTTAGGGATTTTTTAGGATTATTAGGGTTTTTAGGTTTTTATAGATTTTGAGGGTTTTTTGGGTTTTTTGTTTTTTTGGTTTTTTGGGTTTTTAGGTGGGTTTTTTACAATGGAAATAGAAAGAAGTGTATAAAAGATAGGGAATTGTATTATCAATCTGTCACATGAAGTTGAACCAACTGGTGGAAAAGAGGCCAATAGAAACAAAAATGTGGAAGTGAACCTGAATCCCAAACAACCTCAAGTGAGAACACACAAAAAAAGGAATCGGAAATATTGTGAATCCCATCCAAACCAATACCAAGAAAATGGTCTCAAGAACCTCACCAATCCCATATAACCAAACTTGGAAACCAAGCATGCCCAGGTGGCCCCCCATATCGACCAAGCACCCAAAAAAATAGAATGTCCTGAGAACCACATGAATCCTCCACACACAAAAGGAAAACATCGATAAACACTGAATCCAACACCTCTATCCAGCCATGAACGACACCAACGTGAGAACCAAATGATTGAAAAAAAGTAGACAAGAGAAGTAAAAATTCCCATCAAACAAGTAGAAGTAGCCACAAAAAACCACATACCAAGGTAGTGATCATGCCATGAGGAAGTATAGTATTGGAAGGAGCCGAATCACCAAGATCTTGAGAGCGCCGTGATGAGAGAAAACCACCGGGAGAGGTTTTAGGTTATTAGGGGTTATATAGTTTTTTTGGGTTTTTAGGTGTTTCATGTTTTTTTATATTTTAATGGATTTTTTATGGTTTTGAGAGGTTTTTACATTTTTTGGTATTTTTAGATATTTTGTTTTTCATTTTTATGGATTTTAGGATTTTTAGGAATTTGGATGGGTTTTAGGGTTTTTTGGAGTTTTAGGGATTTTATGGTTTTTTTAGCTATGAGGGTTTTTAGGGGTTTTATGGTTTATTGGAGTTTTTTGAAAAAAAAAATCATTTTAAAGGGTTTTTAAAGTTTTTAGTGGTTTTAGGGTTTTTATAGGTTTTAAGGGGTTTAAGGTTTTACGAGTTCTATGTTTTTATATTTTTTTAGGGTTTTTATAATTTTCTTAGAGGATATCAGTATTTTTATGGGTTTTACATTTTTAGAGTTTCTATGGATTCTTTTAATTTTGATGATTTGCGGGTTTTCAGGTATTTTGAGTTTTTTAGGGTTTTTATGGTGTTTTTGGTTTTTAAGAGGGTTTTTTAGTTTTTGGGTATTTTAATTTTTTTAGAGTTTTTAAATGTTTTTTCCTATTTAAAGTGTTTTTAGAGTATTTTTGGTGTTTTAGGGGTTTATATGTGTTTATGTATTTTTAAGATTTGTAGGGTTTTTATGATTTTTCGGTGTTCTGGGGACTTTTTAGGAATTTGGGTTTTTTAGTTTTTAAGTATTTTAATTGAATTTAGGTGTTTAATGTTTTCTTGGGGGTCATAAGTGTTTTAAGATTTTTTTACATGTTTAGGGATTTTTAAGGATTTTATGTATTTTTATCATTTTAGTATTTTTATGGATTTTGAGGTGTTTTAGGTTTTTAATGGTATTTATGATTTTTTTGGAGTTTTATGGTTCTTTGGGGGTTTTTAGGATTTTTATGGTTTTTAGAGTTGTTTTAAAACAATTATGTGTTTTAAGGGTTTCATGGGGTTATAGGATTTTTAAAGGATTTTAGGTGTTTTATGGGTTTCTGGGTTTTTTGGGGTTTTAGGGTATCAAGTGTTTTTTATGTTTTAAATAGGTTTTACGTGTTTTTTGGATTTTAATGTTTTCTTAGGTGTGTTCAATGTTTTTAGGTGTTTTGTAAATTTTTATTAATATTTAAGGATTTTTAGGATTTTTATTATTTTTTAGGGTTGTTAGGGATTTAGGGTTTTAATGGTTTTTAGGGGTTTTTGTGTTTTTTAGGAGTTTATAAGTTTTTAAGTCTTTTTAACATTTTTAGGGGTTTAACGGGTTTTTAGTGTTTTTAGTGGGTTTTAGGGTTTTCGTGGGGTTTTAGGGGTTTTAATGTTTTTATGGTTTTTATTGTTTTTTGAGTTTTTGTGTTTTTTATGGTATTTATCTTTTTTTACATTTTTAGGGGTTTTTATGTGTTTATCGGGTTTTAAAGGTTTCTTAGTGGTTTTCAAGGTTTTAAATGGTTTTTAAATTTTTAGTGATTTGTTGTGCTTTTTAGATTTTTTGTGTTTTTAGGGGTTTAGATATTTTGAAGGTTATTAGGGTTTTATGGTTTTTTTGTGATTTTAGGATATTTTTCAGTTTTGTAGGGTTTTGAGGTATTTTATAATTTTTTAACTTATTTCTAAGTTTAAGGTGTTTTCAGATTTTTTTTAATGCCTTTACAGTTTTTATAGTATTTTATTGTTATTAATGTTTTTAGTAACTTTATTGTTTTTAGGGTTTTTAGGGTTTTAGGAGTTGTAGTTTATTGATATTTTTAGTGGTTTTATGTTTATTTTTGGGTTGTATGGGTTTCTTAGTGGTTTTCTAGGTTTTTATGTTTTTTAGGGTTTTTTTGGGATAATTATTTTTTAGTGGTTTTAGAGATTTTGATGTTTTTAGGGGTTTTTGGGTTTTTGGGTTTTTGGGTTTTAGGTTTTTAGGGTTTTTTGAGTTTTTTTAATTTTTAAGGAATTTTGATGTTTTTTACAATTTTTATGGGTTTAATTAATTTTTAGGGGATTTAGTTTTAATGTGTTTTATGTATTTTTACATATTTTTATGGTTTTTAGGGTTTTATGGTTTTTTTGCGTTTTTTTTTTCCGGTTTTAGCATTTTTTAGTTTTTTACGGATTTTAAGTGTTTTTTGGTTTTTAAGGGTTTCTTAGGGGTATTTAGTTTTATTAGAGGTTTTTTTTTTTGGTTTTTTTCTTGTTTTTTAGGATTTTTTGGGGGTCTTAATGATTTTGAGGGGTTTTACGGTTTTTATTGTTTTTCGGGTATTTGGTGTTTTTTGTTTTAGGAATGTAAATATTTTTTAGATTTTTGAGAGTTTTTAGGATTTTAATGGTTTTCAATAGTTTTTACCTGTTTTTACAGTTTTTTTCAGTTTTTAGGGGTTTCAGTGTTTTTATCATTTTTATGGGTTTTATGTATTTTTATGTTTTTGAGGTTTTCTTATGGGTTTTCATGGTATAATGTTTTTTATGTTTTTGGGGGTTTTATGTATTTTTTATTATTTTCATAGGTTTTTTGGTTTTTTGTGATTTTGAGGGTTTTTTAGGTTTTATGGGTTTTTAGGGTTTTTTATGATTTTTAATGTTTTTAGAGTTTTAAACGTTTTTAGGGGTTAAATAGTTTCATGGTTTTTAAAGGGTTTTTTGTTTTTTTAAGGTTTTTAGGAGTTTTAAGTTTTTTTGTTTTTATTGTCTTTTAGGGTTTTATCATTTTTTTGGGGTTTTGGGGTTTTAATTATTATTCAGTTATAAATATTTTCTTATGGGTTTTTATGGTTTTAGCGGTTTTTTGTTTTTAGTGATTTTTATGGTTTAATAATTTTTAGCGATTTTGATGGTTTTATAATTTTAGGTTTTCTAAGGTTTTTATTATTTTTAGGATGTTTATGTGGTCATAATATTTTTTGGGTTTCAAGGGTTTCTTATATTTTTTAAGGGTTTAAGATTTTTTTTTCATTTTTAGGGATTTATTGAGATTTATTGGGATTTTTATGGTTTTTATTGGTTTTGGGGATTTTGTTTGGTTACAGGGTTTTTATGTATTATATTTTCTTTTTGGGGTTTTAGGAGTTTTATAGATTTTATGGGTTTTAAGTATTCTTTTTGTGTTTGTAACGTTTTTGGGGTTTAAAAGGGTTTTTGGGTTTTTGGTCATTTTTAGGGGTTTTATGGGTTTCTAGGGGTTTTTAAGGTTTTATAGTTTTTTTTTATTTTTTTGGTTTGTATCATTTTTTAATTTTTAAGAGGTTTTAAGTGTTTTTAGGTTTTTAATGTTTTCTTAGGGTTTTAAGGTTTTTTATGTGTTTTTACGTTTTTTGGGATTATTTGGGATTTTTTATGATTTTTATGGTTTTTTGGGTTTTATGGGGTTTTAGAATTTTTAGTTTTTTTGGTTTTTAGGTTCTTTTTTATTTTTTGAGTTCTTATGTATTTTATATTTTTTTAACATTTTTAGGGGTCTAAATATTTTTTAATGTTTTTAGTGGTTTTTCTGTTTTTTGGGGTTTCGAGGTTTTTAAGGGTTTTTGGTTTTTTTTTTGTTTTTAGGGTTTTTAGGGATTTAGAGTTTTAATGTTTTAAGTTGTTCTTATTATTTTCAGGATTTTTCATGCTTTTAGGAAGTTTTTTAAATTTTTACGGGTTCCTGGGTTTTTGAGTGGTTTTTAGTGTTTTAGAGATTTATGGGTTTTAGGGTTTTTAAGGTTTTTAATGGATTTTAGATATTTTTTTGATGTTTAATGGGTTTTTAGTGTTTTTATTAGGTTTTAGGGTTTTTATACGTTTTTAGCCTTTTTTATGGTTTTAGGGGGGTTTATGGATTTTAGGGTTTTAAAGGTTTTTTCGGGTTATAGCCTTTTTTAGGTTTTTAGGGGTTTTAAGTGTTTTTAGGTTTTTATGGATTTCTTATAGCTTTTATGTTTTTTATTGGTTTTTATATTTTTATGGATTTTTAGGGGTTTTTTATATTCTTATGGTTTTTAGGGTTTTTAGTGATTTTTTAGGTTTTTATGGTTTTTAGGGGTTTTAGGACTTTTTTGGTTTTTTGGGGTTTTAGGGTTTTTTGAGTTTTCAGTGTTTTATAGGTTTCTAAAGTTTTTATGTTTTTAGAGGATTGAATTTTTTTTTGAGTTTCTATTTTTTTTAGTTTATAGGGTTTTATGGTTTTTAGGGGTTTATGGGTTTTATTATTATAAGGTTTTTTTGTTGTTAGTGTTTTTAGGTTTTTTGGGGGTTTTGGTGTATTTTAGTTTTTAAGATTTTCTTAGGGTTTTCAAGGTTTTTATATTTTTTTGTATTTTTATAAATTTTTTAGATTTTTTTCGTTTTTAGGGTATTTGGAATTTTTGAGGGGTTTTATGGTTTTTAGGGGTTTTATGGTATTTGGTGCTTTTAATTTCTTTTTTCATAATTTTAGGGTCTTAAATGTTTTTGCGAGTTATTGAAAATTTTTAGGTGTTTGAAGGGTTTTTAGAGTATTAGTGGGGTTTTAGGGGTTTTAGGGGGTTTCAGGGCTTTTAAATGTTTTTATTATATTTATTATTTTTAGGGTTATTTAAGGTTTTTAGGTTCCTCAACATTTTTTATGTTTTCAGGTATTTTAAGTGTTTTTATGTTTTCATGGTTTTCTTATGGGTTTTTATGGATTTTAGGGGTTGATAGTAATTCTATATTTTTGGATTTTTTAATATTTTAGGGGGTTTCATGTTTTTAGGGATTATGATAGTTTATTTGGGTTTTTAGGGATTTTATGATGTTATGTTTTTTTGGATTTTAGGGTTTTTTGAGTGATTTAGGGGGTTTAAGGTGTTGTAGATTTTCTTATGTTTTTAGGGGTTTAAAGATTTTTTCATGTTTTTAGTGGTTTTTTGGGTTTATATAGGGTTTTAGGTATTTAAGGTTTTAGGGGTTTTATGTTTTAAGGGCTTTATGGTTTTAAGAATTTTTATAATTTTTTAGTTTTTTAGGGATTTTGTTTTATTTTTAAGTGTTTCTAGGGTATTCTTAAGGTTTTATGGGTTTTTATGTTTTTATGGATTTTGCGGATTTAATGATTTTTTTGGGTTTTATGTTTTTTTGGGGTCTTAATGGGTTTTAGGGTCTTTTGGGGTATATTGGATTTTTTGAGTTTTTAGGGGATTTTTTTTTTTGAAGTTTTTAAATGTTTTTTGGGAGACGTAGGTGCAGGTCCAAGCTATTCCCACCCTCACCCCCCAAAATCTATTAGAAAAAAGATACAGTAGACAAGGGAGGGGAGGATTCAAACAACCCACACCCAGAAATCCTTAACATCCCCAAATCTAAAAAACCCAAAACCCAAAAGCATGCAAGAAAGGGAAGAGTCAAGAAACCCATGCCCAACAGAAGCTACATGTCATAAGGATAAACACCTCCATAGGGATCTCCATAGGGGTCTCCATCAGCACCATATCCAGAGGATGCATCCGACTCCGCCATCTCCCACTCAGATGTAGCCTTCATGGAAATGTCTAAATTCATAACAAGAGTAATTTATACATTCTTTTGTCTTTGTTTCTCCTCAGATGACTACGCCATACTATTCTCAGGCCACCCATAATTCTCAGAATCATACTTCTTGATTCCCTTAGAGGATGCCCTGTTAGACATGGTTCTTGGCAGGATTGAGTAGTCCTTCGTCGGCCTATTCTTTCAGGAATATGAAATTGCCACAATAGAGTTGTTATCCATTCCAAGAGGCACAGAAAACCCAATAATGGATCTATCCCTCATGACTAGAGACATGTTAGAGTTGATCTGTCTAGCATCCTCATCATAAAAGACACACAATCGCTCAACCTCATCCACATCCTAGGTACTGCCCTTCCAAGAGCCACTTGAACATTCCTCCACCTCCATGTCATCCAGAACCACATAGCCATGCCCACCATTTGAGGCCCCCATAGCCAGCTACCCATGACCAGGTAGTGTTTTATCCTGACCTGGCAGTGTGTATTCATCCATACTCTCATAACAATCCACTCCATTTTTCTCCATCACCTTCTCCTACTTAGCTACCCCCTGCACATGACCAATCCGAGACATGTCCCCCTTTAGAAACACACAACTAGAATCACCAGCCAATTCCCCCTCATGAACCATCAATTCTAGCTTCCCCTGACCAGGCAGCATGCATCCATCCATAACCACAACACCAGCAGCTTAAACTTGTTCAGCCTTCCCCCCTTGATCATACACCTCCCCCTGCTCACCCATATCCACATCTCCTAACTGAATGAATCCACATACCCCAACCGAGCTCCATCCCCCTACTCTTACACATTCCCTTTCTCAGACACTCCCCCTGCTCATCCACCTCCTCCTTTTTGTCCACTTTCCACTTCTCCTCCACCATCCCCTGCACATCCAGACGACAAGATTCACTAGCAGCAGCTCCCTCAAACACCACCTCAAGCATTTTTATATCCTAGATAGAAAGAATATTTCCATCCACACCCTTGATATTATCCTCCCCAGCTTCCACATTTATCTCCACTGACAGAAACAACACATCATAATTCCCATTTTCATCGTAGCCTAAATCCAACACTACATCTTCAGCCACACTGCGGTCATGGAGCCCATTCTGGGCATGATCATCATGGATCCCCTCCCCCTACCTAGCCAACTCTCCTTGATCTTTTATCACCCTATACTCATCCACATTCCCATATGCAGAAGATTCATCCTCTTGCTTAGGAAAATCAAGACACTCAAACCGATTGTACAAAGAAGCACCACCCTGAACTTGTTCCACCCTTTTACCAACCAGCCCACTATTAATGCGTTCAACTTTAACTACATTTCCAGCACTATGCATTGCCACTACTTATCAACTTCATATCTACTACTATTCCTATTATTATCTTAACCAAAGTTCCATGGATCCTCCCTTACCTTCAATTTACCACCCCCACATTTTAAATCAACTCTCAAGAATGAAAAAAATTTCCCTAACCTTTGGCTAGGGAGGCAAAAACTAATTATCCTTGATAGGCATCTCTTACCCCCTCCAAAGTCTGAGTTCTTTATCCATGATCCACCTAATCCAGATTCAAAGCCCCAGATCTCTTTATGCCTCACTCGTAGACCCGATCCCCATGACTATGATACCGACAAGAAAAACAAAAATCAACCCATGTCTCTAAAACCACTAGCTTCTTCCATCAAAGCTACTCACCAACAGTGATCCACACAAAATCTATTAGCCCCTTATAAGCATCAAGTTCAAAAAAATCCCTCAGAGCAACTGGATTACATAGAGCCTAAGTTCTTATATCCACATATAATAACCTTCCCACCAGATTACCCAACATCAAAATAATAGAAATTTTTTTAATGGGGAGCGTAAGTTCAGGATATCTCACCTAGGTTTCCACCATTGGTGAATCACAGAACAAAAAAAGATAAAAAAATCCACCAAAATAGGGAAAACTGAGAGCCATCATATTTCTGAGGAGCCACAGACTAGGCATGGATAAGATCCTCCTTAGATGTAAAATGAATCAGAATGTGGTAGATATCGACATGACACACCATAGTACGGTCCTGCAGATCCCAATTTTCAAAAATGAACCTGTAAAAAACATCCACTGGAGGGTGCCAGTTCAATAATTGAGCAACCATTTATACCCTATAAAGAGAGGAGGCTTCAATAAATTCCTCAATTGAGATAGGGATCGGTGGATACCCTTCATGAATATCATACACCTTTGGGAAAAGATTGGTTCATGGAAATGGAACCAACAGATCCAAAATTATGAACGGAGCAAAATATTGACCTTCATTGAGAATATGTTGGGGCCCCTCCCCCAAGATTTGGGGAGGGAGAGTTGTGATGTCCTTATTCATCTTCAATGTCATAGAAGCAGAGAAGAATCACTATCTCTAGAAGGAAATAAGAATCACCATCACGATCTTATGTTCCAAACGAGTTGTTGGGTAACGAGGTATAAGTGGTTGCAATGCCACACTTATTCTGGCCCCCATTCACCAACTACACGCCACTCATCCACAGCTAAATTAAATCTTTTTGAGACTCAAACCTGGGCTAGTTCTATTTTTAGGGAGTGGACGCATTACACAGTACCACTATTCCAACCATGATCATCTAAATGTTTTTTGGTATTAAAAGGTTTTTAGAGTTTTTAGTGTATTTTTAGGGTTTTTATGAGATTTTATGTTTCTTAAAGGTATTTTTGGATTTTCAGGGGGTTAGGGATATTAGTTTCTTTTAGGTTTTATTAATTTTATGGGTTTTTGGATTTTATGATTTTCCTGTGTTTTTTCAAATTTTTAATTGTTTTTATGTTTTTAGGGGTTTTAGGGTTTTATTTTATTTTTATTACGTTTTAGGGTTTTTAAGGATTTTGATGGGTTTTATGTTTTTTAGGGTTTTAGGGGCTTTTCTTCCTTTTGGGTTTTTAGTTTTTTAGTATCTAGGATTTTAAGGATTTTATTTTTTTTAAATGTTTTTAGAGGATTAATGATTTTTTACATTTTTTAGTGGTTTGGGGGTTTTATTAGCTATTTGGGGTTTTACTGTTTTTATGTGTTTTTATGTTTTTTTTGGTGTTTTGGTATTTTTTATTTTATGGTTGTTAGGGTTTTTAGGTTTTTAAGGGATTTAATTTTTTGATTGTTTTATGTTTTTGATTTGTTTTTTTCTGGGGTTTGGGTTATATACGTTTTTTCTGATTTTTAAGGGTTTTATTATTTTTATGGTTTTTGGGATTTTGAGTAGTTTTTCGGTTTTATGGTTTGTTAGGGTTTTTAGTGTGTTTATGAGTTTTAGGGTTTTTAAGAATGTTAATATTTTTTAGTGGTTTATGTGTTTATCAGTTTTAAGGGGGTTTTATGGTTTTAGAGATTTTTATTGTTTCTTAGGGTTTTTAGGGTGTTTATGAGTTTTAGGGTTTTAAGGGTTTTTATTTTTTTATATGTTTTAGTGTTTTTATGAATTTTTAGGGGTTTTTATGGTTTTAGATATTTTAATGGTTTTTAGGGTCTATACGAGTTTCAGGGTTTTTTAGGTTTTAGTGTTTTTACGTTTTTTAGGTTTTTTAGGTTTTGTATGGTTTAAATGTTTTAATAGGGATTATTAGTGTTTTTTGGATTTTTTTGTATTTTTGTTATTTATGGTTCTTTGTGTTTCTAGAGATTTTTATGGTTTTTGTGTTTTTGTTTTTTTATTTTTTCTAGGTGATTATGTTTTTTAAATTTTTCAAATTTTTAGAGAATTAAAGGGTTTTCAATCTTTTTAGAGGGTTTTAAAGGTTTTATAGTTCATTAAGGTATTTTATGTTATTTAGGGGTTTTATGGTTTTTAGGGGCTTCATGGGTTTTACATTTTTTAGGTTTTTAAGGATTTATTAGTGGTTTTATGGTTTTTATGATTTTAGGGTTTTTAGGGATTTTTTTTGGATTTTTATGTTTATTCTGAATTTTAGGGATTTTGAAGGGTTTTCAAGGTTTTTTTATTTTTTGGGATTTTTTAGTTTTGTATGGTTTTGGGTTTTCTTGGTATTTATCATAATAAGGGTTTAAAAGGATTTTATATTTTTTATAAGTTTATATGTTTTTAGGTGCTTTAAGGTTTTTATGTATTTTTATGGATTTAAGTTGTTTTAGGGTCTTTTAGTTTTTAGGGGTTTTATCATTTTTAGGTTTTTAAGGGTTTTAGGTGATTTAGGTTTTAAGTTTCTCTTTAGGGGTTTTCAGGGTCTTTAAGAGTTTTTATGTTTTTGAAAAATTTCATGTATATTTTAATTTTTTATGGATTTTAGAGTTTTTAGGGGTTTTAGGGTTTTTAGGGGTTTGGTGGATTTTTGAGTTTTTTTGGAGTTTATAGATTTTTTATTTTTCCGAGGTTCTATGGTTTTGAAAAGTTGTTTAAAATTTTTCGGGGATAAATAGGTTTTTTGAGCTTTTTTTGTTTTTATAGGGATTTACGGTGTTTAATGGGTTTTTGGGGTTTTATGGTATTTATGAGTTTTAAGTTTTTTTGGGATTTTAAGTGTTTTTATTTTTTTTAGGGTTTTATGTTTTTTAGGTTTTAAAATTTTCATAGGGATTTTCATCATTTTTAGGTTTTTTTACAGTTTATGTGATTTTTAGGGATTTTTATTATTTTTATGGGTTTTTAGGAATTTCAAGGGATTTTAGGAATTTTTTTGTTTTTTAGGCCATTATGAGTTTTAGGGTTAGATTTTTAAAGTTTTTGTGAGTTTTTAAGGTTTTTACTATTTATTATGGTTTTAAAGGGGTTGTTTTGGGTTATTATAGGGTTTTAGGTTTTTTGGGGTTTTGGGTTTTTTTTTAAAGTTTTTAGCATTTTTAAGTTTGTAGGGATTTAATTGTATGTTTGTTTTCTTATATTTTTAAGGGGGTTTAGTTTATTTTAAATTTTAAGGAATATTTTTTGAATTATAATGATATTTATGGTTTTTAGGTTTTTTTGGGTTTTTTAGGTTTTTAGGGTTTTTAATGGTTTTTCATGGTTTTTTGGGTTTTAGGGGTTTTTTTTGAGTTTTTTATGGGTTTATGGGTTTTTATATTTTTTTAACATTTTATGAGATTTAAAAGTATTTTATATTTTTATTGGTTTTTAGGTTTTTTATGGGTTTTCTGGTTTTAGGGGTTTTAGGGTTTTTAGATTTTTTTAGGTTTTTTGGGGTTTTAAGTGGTGTTATTTTTTTAATGTTTTCTTAAGAGTTTTCAAGGGTTTTTTAGTTTATTTAGATTTTTTGGGATTTTATGGTTCTTTATGGTTTTTATGATTTGTAGTTATTATTAGGATTTTTGGGGTTTTTATGGATTTTGTGGTTTTTTGGGTTTTAGGGTTCTTTTTGAGTTTGGGGGGGTTTTCAAGTTTTTATAGTATTTTAACATTTATTATATCAAATGGTTTTTATATTTTTTAGTGGGTTTTATGGTTTTTATGGTTTTTTAGTATTTGTTATAATTTTTATTTGTTTTATGGTTTTTGGGGGTTTTTTGGTTTTTAGGGATTTTTTACGGATTTTTTATATTTTAGGTTTTTAGGGGTTTTAATTATTTTTTATGTTTTTATGGTTTTCTTAGGAATTTTCATTATTTTTAAATATTTATGTATTTTTCAGGATTTTTTTGGGTTTTTATGATTTTTAGTATTTTTTGGTTTTTGAGGGATTTGAGGGTTTTAATATTTTTAATGTTTTTTCTAGTTTTAAAGTTTGTTAGGGTTTTTAGGGGTTTCAATATTTTTTAGATTTTATATGTTTTTAGGGGATTAATATTTTTTAGTGTTTTAGGGGTTTTAAGAGGTTTTATAGGGTTTTAATTGTTTTTATTTGTTTTATGGCTTTAAGGGTTTTGAGTATTTAGGGTTTTTTGGGTTTTATGTTGTTTAAGTGTTTTTTTTGTTTTTTTCTTATGAGTTTTCTGAGTTTTTTATATTTTTAGGGATATTAAGGGATTATTTTTAATTTTTATGGTTTTTAGGGATTTTGAGGGTTGTAGGGTTTTTATGTTTTTTTGGCTTTTTTTAGTTTTTATGGTTTTAATTTTTTTTAGAGTTTTATATAACATTTTTTATGTTTTAAAGGGTTTGTAAAATTATAGTGTATTTTTTTGTGGTTTTATGTATTTTATAGTTATAAATGGTTTTAAGTGTTTTTTGGGTTTTATGTGTTTTTAGGTTTTTTAGAGTTTTCAAGAGTTTTTAGTGTTAAAAGGTTTTATTTGGGTTTTACAGAGTTTTAGAGGTTTTAATGTTTTTATGGTTTTTAGGGGTTATTTTTTGTTTTTGTATAGTTTTTAATGGTTTTGGTATTTGTAAGGGTTTTATAGTTTTTCATATTTTTATGATTTTCTTGGACTTTATGGTTTTATGTGGTTTTATGTTTTTTAGATTTTTTTTATGTTTTCTTATATTTAAATGGTATTTATAGTTATTAGTGGTTTTGGGATTTTTATGTGGTTTTAGGGTTTATATGGATTTTAGGGGGGTTTATATTTTTTATGGGTTTTAGGGTTTTTATAATTTTTAGGTTTTTAGGTTTTTTATGTTTTTTTAGGTTTTTATGGTTTTCATAAGGGGGTTTATGATTTTTTACGTTTTTTTATATTTTTTGGGTTCTTAGGGGTTTTTTGGATTTTTATGGTTTTTGTGTTTTTTTGGGATTTTGATAACTTTTAGGGGTTTTAGGGGTTTTTTGGTTTTTTGGTTTTGATGTGTCACCAAAAGTGTGAATTGAGTAAGTGAATATAATATAGCGGAATATAGTTGAATTGACTAAGGCATCAATGAGACAAAACCCCATAAGGGTTCTCTAAGCATAAAGACATAGTCACTTGAAATAGAGATGCACCACCAATTTTGAGTAGAGGGAAGAGGCTAAAGCAAGAGGGATACACAACAGGTTTCAAAAAATTATTTAGATTCAAGTTACCCCATATAAAATGAGTTAAGACATATTATAATGACAAAATAAAGAGAGAAAAATTACCCAAATTTAATTACAAGGCATAGGGAGCTAAAAAGGCACATAAAGAGCGTGAAAACAATTCCCCAAAATATTTAATGACCTCACTAAATAACGTAGTGAAATTACTTCTTAATGATTATTTTTTCTAGATTATTTATCTTCTTTAATGTGATTCTATTAATTTTGTTCATTTTCAAAATGGATAAGTCATTTTGGGACCCAATTAAGTGTGTTTTGTCCCACTATGGTTTTGGATGTCAAAAAGTTATGGCTGGTCCAATTTAAATAACAATTGGGCTTAAAATTTATTTCAAGCCCACAATTATTATCCTTGGTTTTAATTTGACTTGTATCACCCTCCTGGTTGTAGGGTATTATCCCTCAAATCTAAGGAATCATATTCATCAATGTATGGTGACAAGTTTGAAATGTTGAACTACATATAAAAACTTCCAAAATCAACTAGAAAATTGATTTTGTGGGAATTATTTCCCAATCCTCCAGTCACTTTAAATGAAACTTCCATTCGGGGAGCTATCTTGATTTTCCTTTTGGATGGAAGCTTCTCATTATAAAGGTGAATCCACACTTTGTCTCCAGTTTGGAAGATGACCTACTTCTTATTCCTATTAGTTTTATGGTTCTATACTTTTTTAGATTTCTCTATTTGAAAATGAATAGTTTCATAATGCTTCCTCATCTACTTTTCCTTCTACCCTGCATCTATATTCACTTGAAAATAAAGAAGAAAAGAACACAATTCCATAAGAATAATTGGATTGATTCCATAAACCACTTAGAATGTTGAATGTCGAGTGGTAGCACTATGATATCTATTGTATGAAAATTCATATTTTGAGAACTATAAATCACATTATCTCATATTCTTACTCACCAATGGTATTAGAATAGTTCACAATTTCTAATTTTTAACATCTTTGTTCCCTTCAGTTTGAGGGTGATGGGAATTTCTGAAATAAATTATCATACCAAATTTTACCCATAATGTCCTCCAAAAAATTTCTAAGAAATTTAGTGTATCTATATAAAACAATGCTACGAGGAATTCCATGATGGTGAACAATATCTCTAAAAAACAAGTATTCAACTCTCACTACATCTTCGGTCTTATGGAATGGTATGAAATAATCCATCCTAAAAAATTGATCAATAATAACCATTATTGAATATTTATATCATCATGTCCTTGGTAAATCCATAATAAAATCCATGTTGAGATCTTCCCATGGCTACATCAGAATAGTTAATGTAGTGTATAAACTAGGATTGAAATTTATATTCTCTATTTCACATACTCTGTACATTGAAATAATTTCATGGAAATCTAATTGAATCATTGGCTAGTATAAATTCTCATTTGGTATCTCTAAGGTTTTGTGGATTCCAAAATGACCAAAAAGTCCCCCTTCACATGCCTCATAAAAGATAAATTAACTGTAATTTCCCTTTGTAACAGACAACTTGTTTCACTTAAAGATTTTTTTTAATGGTTGGGGCCGAAGCATAAATTTATTATTAAAGCAAAGACCTCTTTAGAGTGTAGAGGGAGACCCAATACATAGACCGAAGTCCCAAGGCAAAGTGGCCTGAATACATGGCTTGAAAGCCCATTTTTTGGCCCAAAGGACCCTATGTGAATAGTACTACTACAGTACCATGTGCAGCTACAATACCTGCTATAGTAACCACTTCAGCTACAGTATCCTGCAACAGTTCCTCCGCCGCTACAGTACTGCCTCCACTATATTTCCACCGCTGCTACAGTGTCTGCTACAGTTCCCTACTACAGTATCCTGCTATAGTAACCCGGAAATTCATCCCTACCCAGATTTGAACTCGGGTCTTTTGGATTCCAAGCAGGAGCTTGTACCACTTGGGTACAGGCTCGTTGGCATTTTTTCACTTAAAGATAAACACATCATGTATATAATAATTCTCCAAAAATCCATTTTTACATTGAATTAAAATAACCTTTAACATCATATCATGCAGATAATCTTCTTTCATAAGCTAAAATCTAGGAATTAAAGCATCAAGAATGGGAAGAAATGCATGCTATTGAGATAAAGGATCCTCCACCAGGTTATCCTTCCCCTTATTATATTTTTACACACATAAGAATTATTGCAATAATTCCACCCACTTTTCATTCCGTGAAATTAGATTGTGGTGACAACTGATAAATCTCAATGCCTAATAGTCAGAAAGAAGAATAAATTGTTTTGGTTTAAAAATGAGACCAATTATCTAGGGACCTATAAATTATAGAAAATTATATATCATATGTTATGTAATTATTTCTTAAACAATTTTATTTATCACTGAAATATGCAATCGTATTCATACTTTGTGTGAGAACAAAGATTATCCCAACTCCACTTACATCACACTCTAATTCAAAGGCATGATCAAAATCAAGTAATTCCAAAATTGGTGCTTCATGCAACATATTCTTAAGGATTTAAAATTCTTCATTTTCAATCTTTGACCACTAAAATATTCCATTTTTCAAGCATTCAGTTATAGGTTCCATGATTGTACTAAAATTAGAAATAAATCAATGATAAAAATATTCCAAACCATGAATGTTCCTTAATTATATGATGTATTATTGTTGTGTCTAGAACTTGATTGCTTCCAATTTTTATTGATCCACCATGAATCCTTCTTTAAATACCACATATCCCAAGAACACCACTTATGTTTAAAAGAACTCAAAACTTAAATATAGCCTTTGTTCCTATAGAATTCCAAATACTTAGTGAATATGATCCATATGGATCTCCACATATGTATTATAAATAAAAATATCACCCAGATAAGAAACAAAAAAATTACTAATAAATTGTTTCATAGCATCATTATTTAGTCCCATGAAATTACTATCATAATTTGAGAGTCCAAATGGAATGAAAAACAACTAACAAATCTAACTTTGATTTTGATTGCTATTTTCCACTATTTCCCTTCTATCACACAAATCAGGTGGTATTCACTTTGAAGATCAACCTTAAAAACTATTCATGAACCATATAATTAATTAATAATATCATCGAGTCATGGAATATGATACCTATATTTTATGGTAATATTATTTATAGATCTACTATCAATACACATGTAATTCATACCATTTTTTCATCACCCACCATGATGAAACTAAAAACGAGATCATTCTTGGCCTTATAAAGCCTTGATCCATCATTTGTCCACTTTAATATGCAATTCATTAGATTCTCTAGGATTACACAGATATTCTAGTTTATTAGGAAAGTGTTCACCTAGTATAATATAAATTTTTGTTCAATTTCTCTAAATTATGGTAACCCAGATGGATGATAATTAAGAAAACCATCATGATATTTATCAATAAATGAATGTGATAACAAATTGTAATGGATATTATCTTCATGGTATGACTTTTTCATCATCAATAAATAAAAAATTTAATTTTTCTTTTTTGTTTATTTCACTACATGATCTTTAATGATAAAGAGAATATCTTTGGGTTTTTATATAATAGAATTTTCTTGATGAGTTTAAGATGGATTCATTGAAGTGAGTGTGAAATTATTATCCATAGATTGGAAATAATATGTATTCTTACTCCCATTATAGTTCAATTCATTATAAAACTTCCAAGTCCTTCAGAAAAACAATTGAAAAACATCAATTGGAATTAAATCACACAATACCTAATTAAAAACAGTTCTTTACAATTAATAATAAGATAAGAACCTTTTTTTTGACTTGGAGTGTGATTATGTTGTTTAACAATGGAAAATTGTATGACTAAGTATGATTATGAGATGGAATCTTGAATTTTTCAACTAGTTTTTTAGATGAAAAATTTGTGTAGCTTCAACTATCAATAATCCCCATGAATACTCACTAATTATTGGTGAAAGGAGTTTAGAACAATTTTATTGTTGATATTCATTTTTGCATATTTTATATTGAATAATTCTGTGTAATACAAGCACATTAAGCACATATTTTTCTTCCACAACATGATAATAATTTTTTGATTCTTCACCTTTATACCCACCCTCTTAAATTTTCCACTCAATCTGTTTGATCTCATTTATATAAATAAATGAATTGTTTGGGAAATTTTCCTAAAAATGACTATACCAATGACATTTGAATAACTTTTTATTCCCATGTTCAAATGATTTGAATTTTACCATTGGTTGTTCTATATCATTCTATTTCACTTTATCCACTATTTTTTTCTTTCCAAAGTTATTCTCACCAACACTAGATTTATTAAAAGAAGTGTCTTTATAAAAATATTTTGAATGATTATTGTTCTTCAATGTTGGTGCTTTTGAGTTCCACTTTTTCTTTTCCACCATGATATTCATATTGAAAACATAATCAAGTGAGAATAATAGTTTCAACTCCACTAAATGTGAAATTTATTAATTTAATCCACACAAAAACCAAGAAATTGTTTTCTCTTTGTACTATGAAACACCACTTCACATCAATAAACAATCAAAATTCTGAATGCACTCTTCAAAAAATTTATCTTCTTATCACAAGCTTTGCATTCAGAAATAAAGATCTTGATTATAAATATCAATCACAAATCATCTTCTCAAAATATTTTTTGACTTCTTCCGTGAGTGTATTTTTTCTATCCCATCACATTCATGTAATTTATTCAGATTTTACAACCAGATATTCATAATAATTAAATTTCATAATGGATACCATTCACTTATTCTTATTATAAAAATTATAAAATTTGAAATATTAATCAATTTCCCACATCAAATCTATAAAATCATACAGATTCATACTCTAATAAAATCTAGAATGTCAATATTCAATCCTATTTCGATATCCTCATCATCTATTCTTCTTTTCAAATCCACTTAAAAATCTATAGAATCATACACATTTATACAATATTTATCAAATGGTTCAAGATTTTTCATACTATGTGGATATAGACATTGGGGATGACACTACAGATGATGGGGAATCAAATGGTCATGCTCTCAACATTTGATAAATTTTCACACTGATTTGTGTAATATGTGATTTTAGTCATGCATTGGAAATTTTTTATGGAGCAAGATGAGTATAAGATCCACTCTTATGATACATGGTGAAGAGTAATAAGAAAAATGTAATATAACATAATCATTGGAACCTGTTTCTCTCACACCAAACTAATTCATAATTAGAAGCATAAAATCAGTTAGTGAAGATGAAGTAGTGAAATGTAACCGAAATGACCAAGGCTTAAAGAAAATGCTGGCCACCATATTTTCTGCAAGCATAAAAACAATGTCACCAATAATGGATATAAAAAAACTAATTCTAGGAAATGTTATGAGGATAAATCAGGAATGATGTAGAAAAATCATCAAAAAATCATATTTTGTTCCCTCCTTACAAATAAGTGAAAATCCATTATCAAGAAAAAATAGAGGAAAATTACCCAAATAGAATTACAAAGGATGGGGCACTCAAAATGTATATAAATATCTTAAAAAATATATCCCTCTAATATTTAACAACCACACTAACTAAATTTGAATGATTAATTTTTAAGGAGACTTTTTTAGGTTATGTCCAATCTTTAATGTTCTGCTATCAATTTCCTTCCCTTTCCATATATATAAAACTTTTTGGGCTCTAAATAAGCGTTTTTTGGCCCACCTTAGTTTAGGATGTCAAAAATCTCATACTGAGCCAATTTCAATAATAATTAGGATTAAAAATAATTTGAAGATCAAAATTATTCCCCTTTTCTTGAATTAGGTCTATATCATATTTTTTTAGGTTTTAGAGTTTTTTTAATTTTTATGGTTTATTAGGTTTTTTAGAGGATTAATATTTTTAATATTTTTTAGTGTTTTTATAGTTTTTAGCGAGTGTTTTGGGTTTTAATAGGTTTCCATGGTTTTTAAGATTTTATCTTTCTATAGTTTTTTGGATTTTTATGTTTTTTAGTGTTTTTATCATTTTAGGGTTTGGGGATTTTAGTGTTTTTTGGATTTTAAGGTTTTCTTAGAGGTTTTCTGGGTTTTTTAGTATTTAAATTTTTTTAATATTTTTATGATTTTATTTGTTTTTTTATGTATTGTATGTATTTTTAGGGTTTTAGGGTGTTTTGGGGTATTATTTTTTTGGGGTTTTGAGGTTCTTTTTGAATTTAGGGTTTTAATTTTTTTTTTAATTTTTAATGTTTTTTGGGGTTTAAATGGGTTTTAGAGTTTTTAGAGTTTTTTATGGGGTTTTCATGTTTTTAATGTTTTTGGGGTTTTTATGGTTTTTTAGTTTTTTGGGTTTCTATAGTTTTTATGGTTTTTATCATTTTTATGTGTTTATGGGCTTTAAATGTTTTTATGGTTTTAAGGCTTTATTAGGGGTTTTCAACGGTTTTATATTTTTTAATTTTTTTGGGGATTTAATGTATTTTTATAAATTTTAGTGTTTTTAAGAATTTTGAGGTGGTTTTTTTTCGTTTTTTTAGTTTTCAATGAGTTTTTTTGGTTTTAATATTTTTTTGAGTTTTTATAGGATTTTTAATGTTTTTAGATTTTTTTAGTGTCCTTAGTGATTTAAAGGGATTTTAGAGGTTTTACGGTTTTATGGGTTTCTAAGGTTGTTGGTGGTTTTATGGTTTTTAGAGAGTTTAGTTTTTTAGTTATTTAACATTTTTTAGTGTTGTTTGGTTTTTAGGGTTTAAAAGCAGTTTTAGGTTTTTTAGGTTTTGTTAGGGTTTTTTAGGATTTTAAATTTTTTTATGTTTTTAGGTACTCTTATAGATTTTTTTATGATTTTTATGATTTTTAATGTTTTTTGGGCTTTTTAGGGATTTTAGGGTTTAAATAAATTTTCTTGGGTTTTAGGGTTTTTAGGGTTTTTAGGTTTTTATGATTTTTTGGGGGATTAAGTTTTTTTAGTTTTTAGGGATCTTTAGGGGTTTTAAGATTTTTTATAATTTTTAATGTTTTTATAGTATTAAATGGGATTTAGATTTTATAGTGGATTTATGTATTTTTTTAATGGGGTTTTATGGTTTGTAGGGGTATGTATGGGTTTTAGGGTTTTTAGGGGTTTTTATGGTTTTCAGCATTTTTAGGTTTTTTTGGGAGTTTTAAGCATTTTAAGGTTTGAATGTTATTATTAGGATTTTCAGGTTTTTTTATGCTTTTATGGATTTTTAGGTTTTTAATGATTTTTTTAGGATTATTTTGATTTTTTAGTGGTTTTACGGATTTTTGAGGGGTTTTAGGGTTTTTTGTTTTTTTGTGGGTTTTTGTCGTTTTTTTGTCTTTTTAAGGGTTTTAATTTTTTTAGTGTTTTTTTTATTTTTTTATGTGTTTAAAGTGTTTTTATAATTTTTAGTTTATTTAGGGGTTTTATGGATTTTTGTGATTTTTATGTTTTTGGGGTTATTAATTTTTTTTTCGTTTTTATGTTTTTAGCATTTTTATATTTTAGGTGTTTTAAGTATTTTTAGTATTTAAAGTTTTCATAAGGTTTTTAAGTGTTTTTAGAACTTTAATGTTTTCTTACGGGTTTTTAGGGTTTTATGGGTATTTATGTTTTTAGGGATATCAAGGGGTTTTTTATTATTTTTATTATATTTATTGTTTTTAGGTTTTTTTAGGGGTTTTAAGGGATTTTTGGGTATTTATGGTTTTATAGTTTTTTTGGAGTTTTAATGTATTTATCATTTTTATGTTTTTACAGGTTTTAATTGTTTTTTGGGTCTTGAGGTTTTCTTAGGGGTTTTAAGGGTTTCTTAAATTTTTAGGGATTTTTAGTTATTTTTTATTATTTTTAAGTGTTTTTAGAAATTTTAAGGGTTTAATAGATTTTTAGAGGTTTTATGGTTTTATGGTTTTTTTGGTTATTATGTTTTTTTGGTTATTATGTCTTTTTAGTTTTTATTGTTTTTAAGGTTTTTTTTAGTTTTTAATATTTTTAGGGGTTTAAAAGCATTTTAGATGTTTAGTGTTTTTTTGGTTTTTTATGGGGTTTTATCTTTTTTAAGGATTTTTGTGGTTTTTATTATTTTTTGGGGTTTTTTGGTTTCTTATGTTTTCAGGTTTTGGGGGGTTTGGAGAGTTTTTAAAATTTTATTGTTTTATTCAGATTTTTTATTAATTTTATGGTTTCGTACATTTTGGTAATTTTAGTGATTTTTGAGGAATTTTATGATTTTGGGGGGTTTTATGGATTTTGAGTATTTTTAGGAGTTCTAGGTTTTTATTTTTTTATGGGTTTTTTTTGTTTTTGAGAGGTTTTTAAGGTTTTTATAGTTTTAAATATTTTTATATTTTAAAAGGTTTTTAGTGTTCTTAGTGGGTTTATAATGGTTTTAAGGTTTTTTAATGTTTTTAGTGGTATTTATGGTTGTTAGGGTTTTTTGGGGTTTTTAAGTTTACTTGGGGTTTTATGTGTTTTCATATTTTTTAGGTTTTCTTAGGGGTTTTAGGTAATTTTATTTTATAGATATTTTTATAGTCCTTAGGGTTTTAAGGATTTTGACGATTTTTGGGGTTCTTTAGGGTTCTTCTGTTTTTTTACATTATAGTTTTTTTGGGGTTTTAGGGTTTTATGTTTTTTGAGCATTTTTTTAACATTTTAGTGTTTTATAAGGGTTTTTATTAATTTTTATGGTTTTTATGGGTTTTAATGATTTTTATCAGTTTATGGTTTTAATAATTTTTAGGATTTTTAGTGTTTTTAGAGTTTTTATATTTTAGGGTTTAAGTGTTTTTAGGGGTTTTAAGGTTTTATTAGGTGTTTTTTGGGTTTTTATGTTTTTTGGGTTTTTAGGGATTTTTATTATTTTAATATTTTTATGGGGTTTTGGGATTTTGTTTGTTGTTAGGGGTTTTCAGATTTTATCTGTTTATGGGTTTCTAGGATTTTTTGTAGTGTTTAGGGGTTTTGATGTTATTAGATTTTCTTAATGTTTTAAAGTGTTTAAAGGGTTTTTACGTATTTTAGTGGTTTTATGTTTTTTTATTAATTTTTTATTGTTCACAGGGATTTTATTATTTTTAGGGTTTTGGAAGTTTTTAGGGGTTTTTATCATTTTTTATGTTTTAGGGGTTTCATGTGTTTTATATTTTTAATGTTTTCATAGATGTTTTTTTAGTTTTTGAATTTTTTATGATTTTAGTTATTTTATTAGGTTTTTTATTTTTATAAGATTTTTGGTTTTTTGGGGTTCTAATGGTTTTAGTGTTTTTTACTGTTTTTAAGATTTTTATGGGTTTTAGGGTTTTTTAGTTTTACGGGTTTAATGGGATTTAAGGGGTTTTTGGTTTTTTAAGAGTTTAAAGGTTTTTCAAAGTTTGTAATAGATTTTAGGATTTTTATTGTTTATGTTTTTTTTAGTTTTTAGGGGTTTTTATTGTTTTTAGGTTTTTTTAGGGTTTTTATAATTTTTCATATTTTTAAGTGTTTTTAGGGTTTTATGGTTTTGCATGGTTTTCATCGATTTTTACAGTTTTATGGATTTATATAAATTTTTTTACTTTTATGGTTTTCAAAGTTCATAGTTATTTTTATAGGTTTTAGGGGTTTTAGTGTTTTTATTGTTTTTTGGGTGTTTTTAGTTTTTAGTGTTTTTAATGTTTTTAGAGTTATAGAATTTTTTGGGGTTTTTATGGTTTTATGTGTAATTGGTTTTTTTATTAGGGGTTTTATGGGTTTTGTGTAATTTAAGGTTTATAGAGTGTCTAAGTGTTTTTAGGGGGTTTAATGTTTTTAAGTGATTTTAGTGTTTTTTGTGTTTTTTGGTTTGTAATGTTTTCTTAAGGGTGTTCTAGGTTTTTAGAGTATTTTTTGTATTTTGGGATTTTTAGGGATTTTTTTGGATTCAATTGTTTTTTGGGTTTTATTTATTTGAGGGTATTTAGGTTTTTTATGGTTTTTAGGGTTATTATGGTTGTTATGGTTTTTATGGTTTTTCTGAGTCATGAGGGGTTTTAATATTTTTTTGTTTAATTAACATCTAGTGGTTGAAAGGGTTTTTAGAGTTTTTAGTGACTTTTAGGGTTTTTACGGGATTCTAGGGTTGGTTATGTTTTTATGGTTTTTTTGTGGTTTTCTAGTATTTTATGGTTTTTATATTTTTTTTAAATATTTTGGGGTCTTAAGTGTTTTAGGTTTTTAAGGTTTTCTTAGACATTTTCATGGGTTTTTAGTTTTTTTAACATTTTTATAGATTTTTTTGTTATTTTTTAGAATTTTTATGGGTTTTATAGTTTTTACATATTTTCATGTTTTTTGGGTTTTTGTGATTTTTTATGGATTCTATGGTTTTATATGGGATTTTATTGATTTTTGAGTTTTTTAAGGTTGTAAGGTTTTTTAGAGTTGTTAAATATTTTTAGGGGTTTAAAGTGTATTTAGATTTTTTTGGGAATTTTTAGGTTTTTATGGGGTTTTTGGGTTTTATGGTTTTTGGGGGTTTTTTGGGGTTTTTTGGGATTTCTGTGGTTTTTAGGATTTTAGTGTATCTTATGTTTTTTAGTGGTATTAAATGTTTTTGGAATTTAAGGTTTTTAAAGGGGTTTCTGTGTTTTTAGGCTATTTTGCATTTCTCCAGTTTTTTGGGCTTTTTTGTAATTTTTATTATTTTTTCTTGTATTAGGGATTTTTATGGATTTAGGGTTTTTTTGTGTTTTATGTTTTTTTATGTTTTTTGTTTATTTAGGCTTTCTAGGTTTTAATATTTTTAGAGTTAATAAACATTTTTAGGTGTTTAAATTGTTCTAGAGTTTTTAGTGGGTTTTTTTGGATTTATGGGGTTTTATAGTTTTTACGGTTTAGAGTGGTTTTTATGGCTTTTAGGAAATTTAGAATTTGTTAGGTTTTTAGAGGTTTTAAGTGGTATTAGTTTTTTAAGGCCTTCTTTTTGGTTTTCAGCATTTTTTTGGGTTTTTATGTTCTTTATATATTTTTAGGGATTATTTTGATTTTTATGGTATTTAGGGTTTTTCGGGATTTGGATGGTTTTTAGGGTTTCTAAGGGGGTTTATGGTTTTTTTTCAGTTTTAGTGGTTTTATATTTGTTAGAGTATTTAACATTTTTAGGGAATTAAATAGATTTTAGAGGTTTCAATGAGTGTTTAGGGTTTATGGTTTTTATGGTTCTTAGGGGTTTTAACCTGTTTTTCTTAATTTTTTGGGGGTTTATGTGTGTTTAGGTTTTTATGGTTTTATTTGGGATTTTCACATTTTTAGGGATTTTTAAGATTTTTATTGGTTTTTAGGGTTCTTAATGATTTTAAGGGATTTTATAGTTTTTAGGGGTTTAAGGGTTTTAATTGATTTAGTGTTGTAAGGATTTTATGGTTTTTTGTGTTTTTAGGGTTTTTTACATTTTAATTGACTTTTAGTGATTCTTTTAGGGTTTTTTATTATTTTTAGGGTTTTAGGGATTTTGTGGGTTCTTAGGGGTTTTATTTATTTTTTGGGATGTTAATTTTTTTTTTGAATTTTTACGGGTTCTAATGTATTTATAGTTTTATGAATTTTTATTGTTTTAAATGGAATTTAGTGTTTTTAGTGGTTTTTTTGGGTTTTTATTGGATTTTAGGGTTTTAGTTCCTTTTAGGGTGTTTATAATTTTTCATTTTTTATTATTTTTAAGTGATTTTATGTTTTTATGGTTTTCTTATAGTTTTTAGATTTTTAGGTTATTTTACATTTTTTATGGATTTTATGGATTTTTTAGGAATTTTTATTTTTTAGGGTTTTTAGTATTTTAGTGGTTTGTTATGGTATTTAGGGTTTTATTTTTTTAGTTTTTTAATGTTTTGATGATTTTTTAAGTATTTTAGGGGTGTAAAGGGATTTTAGAGTTTTAGTGGGTTTTTGGGGTTTTATGGGGTTTTTTTTGTGTTTTGGGGGTTCAGAGGTTTTTATGGTATTTATTGTTTTTAATGGTTTTTAGGCATTTTAGGGGTTCAGATTATTTGAAGTTTTTATGGGTGTTAAGTGTTTTCAGGTTTTTAGGGTTTTCTAAGGGATTTTTATGGATTTAGTTTTTTTAGTTTTTAGGGATTAATTCAAGTTTTTTGAATTTTTATGGTTTTTAGGGATTTCGACTGTTTTGGAGTTTTTAGGGGTTTTATGGATTTTTAGTTTTAGGGGTTTTTTAGTTTTTTATAGTTTTAATGGTTTTAATAGGTTTTTAACATTCTTATGGGGTTTAAGTGTTGTTAGAGTTTTTAGTGAATTTTCTAATTTTTATGGGGTTTTAGGGTTTTTAAAGGTTTTAATGGGTTTTATGTTTTTTATGATAATTATTGGATTTTATGGTGTTTATAATTTTTAGGTTTTAGGGGTATTATGTCTATTTATGTTTTTAAGGTTTTATTAGATGTCATTATTGGGGTTTTTAGGATATTTATATTTTAGGGATTTTTAGTTGTTTTTAGGGTTTTCTTATTTTTTGGGGTTTCTATAGATTTTTAGGGTATTTATGTTTGTTTTTGTTTTTGTTTTTGTTTTTTCAGCTTTATAGGGGTTTTCAGGTTTTTTTGTTTTTCACACCTCTAGGAGATTATAGTGTTTTTATATTTTTTTAGAGGAGTTTAATGGATTTATTGAATTTTAGGGGTTTTAATGAATTTCTGGTGTTTTATGTATTTAGGAATTTTTATGGTTTTTTAGTTTTTTTATTGGGTTTTAGTAATTTTTAGCTTTTTTAGGGTTTTAGGGTTTTTGTGTGTTTTTTGTGTTTTTTTTTTTTTTTTTTTGAGTTTCTTGGAATTTTAAAGATTTTTTGTGTTTTTTAATGTTTTTAATTGTTTAATGGGTTTTTAACAGTTTTTAGTGGTTCAGAGTTTTTGTGGGTTCTTAGTGGTTTTATGATTTTTAAGGATTTTATGTTTTTAGGGTTTTTAGGGTTATTTTGGGTTTTAGAGTTTTTAGGTTTTTTTGGTGTTTTATGATTTTTATGTTTTTAGAGTTTTATTAAGTGTTTTAGGGGGGTTTAAGAGTTTTTAGGGTTATGAAGGATTTTTTGGGTTTTCTTTGGATTGAAATGGGGTTTTAGGTTTTTTATGAATTTTGAGAGATTGATGGGTTTCTTATGGTTTCTAGGTTTTTTTTCACATTTTTAGAATATATTAGGCTCTTAGAGGTTTTTTATGTTTTTATTTTTTCGTTAGTTTTAAAGGATTTCTATCTTTTTAGGGATATTTAGGTTTTTTTGGATATATATTGGGGACTTTAGATTATTTATGGATTTTTAGGAGTTTAATGGGGTTTTAGGGGTCTTTTTTTGGGTTTTGGGGTTTTTATTGAGTTTTTAGGTGTTTTAAGGTTTTTAGTCTTTTTTAAAAAATTTAGGGTTTTAAATAGGTTTAGTGATTTTAGTGATTTTTAAGGATTTTATGGGTTCAAAGCGGTTTTATAGTTTTATTGGTTTTATGGATTTAAGGATGTATTAGGGTTTTGATGTCTTTTTAGGGGTTTTAGGAGTTTTTTTCTTTTTATGGTTTTTATGAATTTTAAGTGTTTTTAGGGTTTTTTTATTTCTTAGTTGTTTTAAAGGTTTTCAATTTTTTTATGTTTTATGGAAATTTATGGATTAATAGGGTTTTTTGGTTTTTAGGGTTTTTAGGGTTTTTAGGTATTTTGAAGATTTTAAGGGTTATTTAGTGTTGAAGAGTTTTTTTAGATTTTTTGTTTTTTCAGGTTTAAGTGTTTTAAGGTTTTTAAGGTTTTCTTAGTGTATTTTAGGGGTTTCGGGTTCTTACATTTTTTGGATTTTAAGGGATATTTAAATATTTTTATGTTTTTTAGGGTTTTTAGGGATTTTAACAGTTTTTAGGGGTTTTGGGGTTTTTATGATTTTGGGGGGTTTAAGGGTTTTTATAAATTTATATGGTATTATGTTTTTATAAATTTTTATCGTTTTTAGTGTTTTCAATGGTTTTTAGAGTATTTAGTTCATATAAATAATTTTATGGTTTTTAGGGGTGTTTATGGTATTTTGGGATTTTTAGGGGTTTATGGCCTTTTATGGGTTCTAAGTGTCATTTGGTTTTTGAGGCTTTCAAAGGGGTTTTTCAAGGTGTTTAGGGTTTTTGACATTTTTAGTGTTTTAGGAAATTTTTAGGTTTTTTATGTTTTTTAGAGATTTGGGATTTTAAGGGTTTTTTGGGTTCTTAGTGTTTTTAGTGTTTTCATGTTTTTTTGGGTTTTATGTGTTTTTTGATTGTTAATGTTTTCTTTGGGATTTTTAGGGTGTTTATGTTTTTTAATGTTTTTAGTGATGTTCAGTTCTGTTTCAAAAAATTTATGAGTTTTTATGGTTTCTTGGGATTTTGAAGGGTTTTTAGGGTTTTTGATGTTTTATGGTTTTGTTGGGTTTTTGTTTTTTTGAGGTTTTTAGTGGTTAGTAGGGTCTTTTAGGGGTTTTTAACAATTTTTAGGTTTTAGGGGTTTTATGTTTCATTAGTTTTTCAACTTTTGTTAGGGGATTTTAAGGTATTTATGGTATTTATGTTTCTAAAGATGTGTATGAATTTTTTAGATTTTTTATGGGTTTTATTTTTTTATGAATTTTTAGGTTTTTTGGGTTTTTACAGTTCTAAGGGTTTTTAGTGTTTTTTTGTGTTTTAGGGGATTTATGTTTTTCAGGTTTTTAATGTTTTCTTAGGGTTTTCATGGTTTTTAGTGTTTTCTACATATCTAAGGATTTTAAGGGATTGTTTTATTTTTATTGGTTTTAGGTTTTTTATTGTTTTTATGGATTTTCATATTTTTAAGGATTTTTATGGGTTTTTGGGTATTTAGGGTGTTTTTTAGTTCTTTTGGGGTTTTATGGATTTTTGGATGCTATTAATATTTTAGGGGTTTAAATTTTTTTTTACAATATTTTGGGTTTTTTTTGTGTTTGATGGGTTTAAAGGGGTTTTTTTTTATTTTTTTATTATGATTTTAGTGGATTAATGGGTGTTTAAGGTTTTTTATGGAATTTAACAGTTTTATAGGTTTTATGGGTTTTCAGGGATTTTGGTTCATTTTAGGGTTTTTAGCATTATTTCTTATGGGGTATTAGTTTTTTTTAGGTTTTCAAGTTTTTGTTAGGGGCTTTCTAGGTTTTTTAACTTTTTAGTTAATTTTAGGGTTTTGTAATATTTGTATGGGTTTTAGGGTTCTTAGGTATTTTGAGGGTTTTTATGGGTTTTTATGGGTTTTTAGAGGTTCTATCATATTTTCAGTTTTTAGGGGGTTTTAGTGTATTTTAGTTTTTAAGGTCTTATTTGGGGTTTTCATTGTTTCTAGTAATTTTTATGTTTTTATAGATTTATTTTTTACTTTTATATGGTTTTTATGTTTTTTATGGTTTTTATGGATTTTTTGGGTTTTTGGGGTTTTCATGGTTTTATTGTTTTTTTGGCTATTTAGGGTTTTTTGATTTTTTAGGATTTTTAGAGTTTTTCTGGTTCATTATTGGTTTTTATATTTTTTAATAGTTTTACAGGCTTAATGGAATTTTATAGTTTCTAGTGGTTTTTGGGTTTTATGGGTTACGAGGTGTTTTAAAGGTAATGGAGGTTTTTGTGGATCTCTAGGTTTTAGGGTCTTTTTAGGGGTTTTAAGGGTTTTAGGGGTTTTATGTATTTTTTAAAATGTTAAGGATTTATTATTATTTTCTTTGTTGTTTATGTTTTTACAAAATTATACTTGTTTTTTGATTTTTCATGGATTTTTAGGGGTTTGGGGGATTTTTAGTGGTTTTGGGGGATTTTATAGGTTTTATCGTTTTTAGTTTTTAGGGGTTTACATGTTTTTAGATTTTTAATTTTTTTCCTTGGGGTTTTTAGTGTTTTTAGCAATTATTTATTTATATTGGTATTTATTGGGATTTTTTGTATTCTTATTTTTTTAGGGATTTTAGGTATTTTAGGGGTTCTTAGGGGTTTAAAGTTTTTTTTTTTGGATTTTTAGGGTTTTTTGTGTTTTTAGGATTTTTATGATTTTTTGGAGTTATTTAATGTTTTAGGTATTTAAAGGGTTTTTAGATATTCTTTGTGTTTTTAGGGTTTTTATTGTATTTAGAATTTTTATGGTATTTAGTTGCTGTTATTGTTTTTAAGGTTTTTAGCGTTTTTTGGTATTTATGGGTTTTAAGTGTTCGTAGGTTTTTAGATGATTTATTTGGAAATCTAAGGGTATTTAGCGTTTTTAAGTTTGTAGTAATTTTTACAGTTTTTTTATTTTTTTATGGTTTTATTGGTTTTTTTTGTCTTTGAGGGGTTTTTGGGTGTTTTATATTTTTTAGGGTTTTTTAGGGGTTTTAATTGTTTTTAGAAATTTAATATTTTATTAGGGTTTTCTTGGGTTTTTATGGATTTCTAGGTCTTAATTATTTTATGTCTATTTTAAATTTTTATATGTTTTTAGATTTTTTATAGATTTTATGGGGGATTTAGAGTTTGTAGGCGATTAGGGTTTTTAGGGATTTTTATGTTTTTGGATATTTTAAGGGATTTTTTTGGTTTTCGTAGTTTTTTAACATGTATAGCGGTTTAATGAATTTTTAATGTTTTTAGTGGGTTTTAGGGTTTTTTTGTGTTTTTAAGGTTTCTATGGTTTTTAGGTTTTTTATGGTTTTTATGGTTTTAGTGAGGTTTTTTGATTTTGAGCGTTTTTATGTTTTTAAGGGTTTTATATGTTTTATGTTTTTTATTTTTTATTAGGGGTTTCACTAGTTTTAGGTTGTTTTTACATTTTCATCCATTTTTAGGGATATTTATAGTTTTTAAGGGTTTGGGGGATTTTTATGGGTTTTATAATTTTTTTGGGTTTAAAGGTATTTATATCTTTTTGGTATTTCAAGGTTTTTATGTTTTTTTGGGTTTTAATGTTAATTATATTTTTAAACAATTTTATGGCTTTAAAGTAGTTTTAGAGTCTTTAGGGGGTATTAGGGTTATTGTGGGTTTTAGTGGTTTTATGATTTTTATGTGTTTTAATGGTTTTAGGGGGTTTAGGGTATTTTAAGAGATTTTAGAGTTTTATTATTTTTAATTATTTTTGGGGTTTCCAATTGTTTATATTTTTAAGGATTTCTTAATTTTATTCAGGGGGTTTATGGTTTATAATTTTATATGGATTTTTAGGGTATTTTAGGTTTTTTATGGTTTTTAGTATTTTATGTATTTTAAATGGTTTTCAAGGTATTTAGTTGTGTTTACGGTTTTTAGAATTTTCAGGCTTTTTTGTGGGGTTTTAATTGAAATAGGTATTTTAATGTTTTCTTAATGTTTTTGATCTATTTTGGATTTTTTAATTCTTAGGCACTTTTTGGGATTTTTAGGAGTTTAGGGATTTTGAGGTTTTTTTGGGTTTTTAGGAATTATTTTTTGTTTTTAGGTTTTTTTATTATTTTGTAGTTTATTTTTTTTTTTTGAGTTTTTAAACATTTCTTTTGCATTTTTAGGATTTTAATTTGTTTTCTAGTATTTTATGGGTTTTTACAGTTTTACGTTTTTAATGGTTTTTATTGTTTTAGAATCATTTTAGGGATTTTAGTGGTTTTATCATTTTTTAGGTTATAGGATTGAAGTTTTTTTAGGATTTTATGGTTTTCCTAGGATTTTTCATGGTTTTTAGGGTTTTTATATATTTAGTGATTTTTAGGTCTTTCAAAAAATTTAAATTTGTAGGGATTTTACTGTTTTTATATGTTTTTATTTTTAGGGGTTTTTTTAGATTTTTAGTGGTTTTAGGTTTTTTTAATGTTTCTTAATGTTTTTATTCATTTTATTTTATAATGTTTTTAGGGTTTTTAGGGTTTTTTAGGTGTTATAGCCATTTCATATCTTTAGGGTTTTTATGTTTTTTCTAGGTTTTAAGCGTTTATTATGTTTTAAGGGTATTTACTGGTTATTATATTTTTTTTATCCTTTTAGGGTTATTTAAAATAATCATGCTATTTTGGGTTTTTAGTGATTAAATTACGGATTTTAGGTTTTTTTGGGGATTTTATGTGTTTTTTGGTTTTTATGGTTTCTTTGAGTTTTTAGTGATTTAAAGGTTCTGTTGTATGTTGTTTCCATTTTTAGGGGTTTAAATGGTTTTTAATGATTTCAATCGATTTTTATGTTTTTAGTGTCTTTAGGTTTTAAGTGTTTTCATAATGGGTTTCTAGGTTTTTATGGTTATTTATATATTTCGGGATTGTTAGGGATTTATATGATTTTTATAGATCATTAGTTGTTTAGGATTTTTTGTATATTTTAGGGTTTTAGTGTATTAAGTGTATCATGTGTTTAAATGCTTTTATTGTTTTCTTAGGTTTTTAAGGGTTTTAGTGTTTTTATATTTTTAGTGATTTTTGGGGCTTTTTAAAAAAATTATGTTTTTTAGGCTTTTAGGGAATTTTAGGGCGTTTTAGGGAATTTTATGGTTTTTCCAGTTATTATTATTTTTTCTATGATTTATATTTTTTTGAGATTTTAGTGGTTTTAAGGGGTTTTAGAGTATTTAATGTTTTTAGGGGTTTAAAAGGTTTTTAGGGTTTTTTTAGTGGAATTTAGGGTTTTAAATCTGTTAATGGGTTTTTATGTTTCTTAGGGATTTTTAGGGGTTTTAGGGTGTTTAAGTGGTTTTCTATGTTTTTATCATTTTTTAGTTTTTAAGGGTTTTAGGTGTTTCTAGTTTTTATGAGTTTTTATGATTTTTCATGGTTTTTAGAGATTTTTTAGGATTTTTTAGAATTTAAGGGTTTTAGAGATTTTGAGGGTTTTAGGGTTTTTAGTGTTTTTAGGGTTTTTAAGGATTTTAGAATTTTTAGGTGATTTAGGAGTTTTAAATGTTGTTAGAATTTTAATTTTTTCATTAGGCTTTTCCATTTTTTTGAAAATTTTTATGTTTTTTTAATTTTAAGGTACTTTAGTATTTTTATGGATTTTTAGTGTTTTTAGATATTTTGTGGGATTTAGTGTTTTTTAGTTGTTTTACTGTTTTAATGGTTTTGGGGATTTTAGGGTGTTTTTTTTGAATTTCGGGTTTTTAGAGTTCATAAAACTTCTATCGGTTTAGTGGGTTTTTAGAGGGTTTTTTTGGTTTTTATGGTGTTTTAGGATTTGTTAAGGTTTGTGGTAGGTTTAACGGTTTTTATTTGTTTTAGGGATTTTTCATTATTTTTAGGGTTTTAGATTTTTTTAATATTTTAGAAGTTTTTATGTTTTTTAGGTTATTAATGTTTTAGAACGGGCCTTTTAGGTTATTTAGTGATATTTACATCTTTAGGGATGTTTAGTGGTTTTGTATGATTTTTATGATGTTTTAGTTACTTTAGGGATTTTGAGGGTATTTAGAGTTTTTATGGTTTTTTAAAAATTTTACGTTTTTAAGGGTTTTTAGGTTTTTTTAAGTATTTTTCATTATTTTTAGTGTTTATTATGTTTTTTTTAGAATTTTTAGGGGTTTTATGGATTTTGAGGGGTTATAATGATTCTTGAGGGTTTTAAAGGTTTTTAGGGGTTTTAAAAGTTTTTTATATTTTTTTAGTATTTTAGTTATTAAAGGTCTTTTAGTGTTTTTAATCATTTTGGGGTTTTTATTGGGTTTTAGGGTTTTCGTGTTTTTTTGGGGGTTTTAGGGTTATTAGCGCTTTTTAGGTTTTTATGACTTGTGTGTTTTTTTGTTTTTTCTTATGGGTTTTCTCGGATTCTAGGGGTTTACATTTTTTTTGTGATTTTTAGGGATTTAAAAAAATATGGTATTTAAGGGTTTTAGAGTTTTTTGGGATTTTGGGATTTTGGGTTTATAGAGATTTTAGGGTTTTTAGTGGTTTTAATATTTTTGTATCAGTTTAGGTGTTTTTACGGTTTTTACTGCATTCATAGGTTTTTTACGTTTTTAGGGATTTTAAGGGATTGTTTAGGATTTTTATGGATTTTTGGGATTGTGATGGAATTTAATGTTTTTATGGTTTTTAGGGGTTTTATAATTTTTTGGGTCTTAGGGGTTTTTTTGTCTTTAGGGTTTTAATGTTTATTAGAGTTATTTAACTTTTTAGGGGTTTAAATAGTTTTTAGAATATTTAGTGTGTTTTTGGATTTACATTGACTTTTAGGGGTTTTGAAGGGTTTTAAGGGTTTTTATGTGTTTTAGGGTTTATAGGGTCTTTTTAGTGTTTTTAGCATTTTTATATTTTAGGTGTTTTAGGGTTTTTAGGGTTTCTTAGGGTTTTTCTGTGTTTTTAGATAATTTAAATTTATAGGGATATTTTGGGGATTTTTATTCTTTTAATGGTTTGTGGTATTTCGGTGTTTTTAGCGCTTTTTTAGGGTTTATAGTTTTTAGGATTTTTAGTTATTTTTATTTTTTTGGGTTTTAGGCTTTTTTAGGGGTTTTAAGGATATTTTGGGGTTTTAGTTTATTTAGGGGTTTTTACATTTTAGGGTTATTTAGGGTTTCTTAATATTTTTTGGATTTTAGGGGATTTTATTGATTTTGAGGATTTCTTGTGTTTTTAGGTATTAGTTTTTTAGGTTTTTTTTCAGTATTTTGATTTTTAGGTTTTTTAGAGTTTTTAATGTTTTCAGAGGTTTAAATGTGTTTTTCAATTTTTAGTGGGTTTTTGGGTTTTTGGGTTATTAATGTTCTTAGGGGTTTTATGGTTATTAGGGGATTTTGGGTCTCATTAGTATTTTTAGGGTTTTAATAATTTTATTAATTTTTAGGGGTTTTAAGTGTTTTTAGGGTTTGAAGGTTTTCTTTGGATTTTTTTAGGGATTTTTGGGTTTTTATGTTTTTAGTGATTTGTAGGGATTTTTAGGTTTCTTTTGGATTTTAGGGTTTTGAGGTATTTCTATAGTTTATTAATTTTTTTATATTTTTATGGTTTTTTATTATTTTTAGTAGTTTTATTGTTTCTTTTTATTTTTTCTGTTTCTAATATTTTTTGGTTTTTTAGGATTTTTCAAGGTTTTTAAATTTTTTTAAAATTTCTACTTTTAGGAGTTTTATGATTTCTAGGTCTTTAGGGTTTTTGATTTATTTTTGGGTTTTTTTTTGTTTTTTAAGTTTTTAGTGGTTTTAATAATTTTTAGATTTTTATAATATTTAGGGGTTTAAATGGTTTTTTGATATTTTATTGGTATTTTGGATTTTTTGGGTTTCTTAATTTTTTGTGTTTTGTGGTTTTTTGGGGGTCTATGTTTTTTGTGTTATTTTAGGTGTTTTATTTATTATTTATTTTTTGAGGTTTTTATGTGTTTTATGTGTTTTTAGGTTTTTAAGTTCTTATCTGTGTTTTTCAGGTTTATTTGGGTATTTTATGTTTATAGGGTTTTTAACTTTTTTAAGGATTTTTATAATTTTTGGGGTATTTTTAGATTTTTAGGGTTTTAGTGGTTGTCGAGTTTTTTTTGGAATTTTATATTTTGTTTTTGCAAATTTGAGTTATTTTTGAGTTTTTTGGGGTTTTTAGGTTTTTAGTATTTTTTATATATTATAGGGATTTAAAGGGTTTTAAGAGTTTTTAGGGGCTTTTGGGTTTTTAGGAATTTTTTGGAATTTTAATATTTTAGGGTTTTTCATGTGTTTTAGAAGGTTTAGGTTTTTAGGGTCCTTTAGTGGTTTTTTTATTTTTAGTATTTTAAGGGTTTTATATTTTTTTAGGGTTTTAATGTATTATTATTAGTTTCCAGTGTTTTTATAGTTTTTTACATTATTTGTGTATTTTTGTGTTTTTTACGAATTTATTTGTTTTTATGGTTTTTAGGTATTTTAAGGGTTTTATGGTTTTTATGGTTTTTAGCATTTTTAGGTTTTTTTGGGTTTTAAGTGTATTATGTTTTTAAGTGTTCCTTATGGGTTTTCTGGGTTTTAATGGTTTTATATGTTTTTAGGGATTTTTATTATTTTTAGGGTTTTATGGATTTTAGGGTTTTTATGGTTTTTTAGTTTCGGGGTTTTTTATCATATTTTTATAATTTTGAGGTTTTTAGATATTTGTATCTTCTTAGGGGTTTATTTTTTTGTGGGTATTTATATTTTTTATAGTTTTTTGGGATTTTATGGTTTTATGGGGTTTTAGGTTCTTTTATGAGGTTTTTAATATTTTAAGTGTTTTCAGGTTTTATAAGGGATTTATGTAGTTTTTTGTTTTTAAAGTTTTCTTATGGGTTTTTGGGTGGTTTAGAGTTTAACATTTTTAGGGAATGTTGGTATTTTTTTTGTTTTTTCTTTTATTTTAGGTTTTTTCAGGATATTGACTCTTTTTTTGGTTTTTAGGTTTTAGGTTATTTTCTATTTTTAGTTTTTTTGGTTTTAAGTGTTTTTTGGTTTTTATGAATTTATTATGGATTTTCTTTGTTTTTACAGGTTTTTACGTATTTGTGAATTTTTAGGGAAAGCAGGTTCGAGGCAAGGCGTCTCCTGACCCCACAAAATTTATTAACAAAAAAGTAAGTACAAGGATTTACAGGGACGGTCTGCACAACCGAGTATGCAAATCACCCTTCATGTCTGAGTCCACAAGGGGAGTACAAAAATCTGGTTCTACAAATGACCACATGGAACATCCATCCTCAATTTCTTTCTTGGAGAGCATGTCTTCCACCTTGTTCGCTTCCCATTATGCATGTGTGACCATAATTTTCATACCCTGAGAAGTCCTCAGACACTCAACCCATTGTGGGAGGAGCCTCCATGGGATTGTCCTTGTTTTGATTTTGAGGGCTTCCACCGCCAACATCGAGTATGATTCAATCCATAGCAACTTCCACCTAATGTGAACTGCAAACTAGATAGCCTTAATCATGGCCCAAAGCTCTGCTTCATATGAATACCCATTCCCAATGAAATGATAAAATCATCCTTTAAAAAATCCTCTGTATGTCTGGAAAATACCACCACAACCGGAGAGACCAGACGCACCCAGGGCAGCACCATCCACATTGACTTTTATCCATTTTGGGATTTGTGGAATCCACCGAATGAATTTAAAGTCCCTCGATTTCCTACATCTTCTAGAAACTCCGAGATTTATCAACAAAATAAGATCATTAACCTCATTAGCCATCGTACCATTCTGGATATGAGAAACCATGCGGACGACTTTGTGGATCGCCACCACACCCGTGTCGAGGCAGCATGGAGCATTATCAAAAACAACTTTATTCCAGGCTTCCCACATAAAAGTGGAAAGGGATACAGTAGCAGTAAGAAGTAGGTTGGAAACCTATTAAATGCATTGCACACTAACAACACTGTTGAAAAGAGTAGACAACATGCTGTCCGTGCAGATTTTCAGTTGGAAACTACCCTGCAAATACTCCCAAAGACCAGCATCCAATCGACTATTAAGAAAAATATGTTGTAGATTTTCCTCATCCTGAAGACAGATCGGACAAGCAGAGGCCAAGCACAACCCAAATCTTTTCAAATTCTCTTGAACTGGAAATCTATTTCTCCAAATTTTCCACAGTAGAAGGTGGCTGGAATGGGGAATGAAGGGCCTTCGGAATTTAGAGAGCCAAGCAGGGGGTTGAATTCCCTGTTCAAATTCAAACTGGTAAAATTCCTTCACACTCAACACCCCAACCATATTCGGCTTCCAAAAAGAAAATCCATATCCATGAAGCTGTAACTTTGTATTTGTGCGATAATATTATGTGGCAGGATGCCTTCAATCTCGCTCCTATTATTGTTTTTTTACTTTTTATGGGATTTTAGGGGGGGGGGGGGTTTTGTTTTTAGGGGATTTATTTTTTTTATGTTTTGGAGGGTTTTTCTCATTTTAGATTTTTTAATGTATTTATGTGTTTTTATTTTTTTTTATGATTTTGTTAGGGTTTTTATTATTTTTTACGTCTTTAATAATTTTTATGACATTTTAAGTAATTTTATGGGTTTTATGGTTATTAGAGATTTTTAGGGTTTTTTTGTGTTTTTATGGTTTTTTTAGATTTTAAAGGGTTTTTTTAATTTTTTTGGTTTTAATGGAATTTTTATTTTGTAACATTTTTAAGGTATAAATGATTTTTATAAATTTTATTGTTTTTAGGGATTTGAATGATTTAGGGTTTTTAATGGTTTGTAGGGATGTTTATGGGTTCTGGGGTCTTTTAGTATTTTTTTGGGGTTTAGTGTTTTTAGAGATTTTATGGGTTTTATGTGTTTTTATGTTTATAAGGATATCTCAGTGGTTTCCAGTGTTTTGGTGTTTTTAAAATTTTTATAGAATATTGGGGCTGCTTAAAATTTTTATGCCTTTTAGGTGTTTTTTGGATTTATCAGGGTTTTTAGGATTTTTTTTCATTTTTTGAGGTTTTATGTGTTTTTTTCATTTTAGGGGTTTATTCGGGATTTCATGATATTTTAGTTGTTTACTTTTTATGGTTTTTTTTATTTTGGTGGGATTTTAGATTTTTCTGGATTTTGATGGGTTTTCGGGTTTTATGACTTTATTTTTAATTTTTTAGGTTTTTTGATTTTTTATATATTTTTTAATGTTTTTAGGGGTTTAAAGGGTTTTTAGAATTAGTAGTGGTTTTATGGTTTCTATCGTTTTTTTTTGTTTTTATGGTTTTAGAGGTTTTTATTTGGTTTACGGTATTTAATGTGTATTTAGTGTATTTGTCAATTTTTTAGGTTATTAGGGGGTTTTATGTGTTTTTTGGATTTTAAGGTTTTCATTGGGTTTTTAGCGGTTTTATGGGTTTTAGGGGTTTTAATAGTTTTTAGGGATTTTTATGGTTTTTATATTATTTTCAGGGTTTTTTATCTTTAGTGTTTATGGGTTTTATGAGTTTTATGTGTTTTTACCTTTTTAAGGATTTCTTTGGGGTTGTAATGTTTTAGGGGATTTTATGTTTTTAGTGCTTTTTATGGATTTTGTATTAATTTTATTTTTTTTTTGGATTTATATGGATTTTCAAGGTTTTTAGTATTTTAATTTATTTTAAGGGATTTTAGGTGATTTTTTCTTTTTATGTTTTTATGGGGTTTTAATTTTCTTGAGGGTTTATGGTTTTCGTAAGGGGTTTCTAGGTTTATTTGTTTTTTTTATATTTTATGTATTTTTTGGAATTTTATGGGGTTTTTTGGTTTTTTGGGATTTTGAGGGTTTTATGTTTTTTAGTGTTTTAGGGTTTTTATTGGTTTTTTGGGGAATTTTTATATGGTTTTAATGTTTTTTTAGAGTTATTTTACATTTTTAGGTAATTAAAGGGCTTTTAGTGTTTTTATCTATTTTTAGGGGTTTTAAATGTTTTAATGGATTTTTTAGTTTTAGTTATTTTAGGGCTTTTTGGGTCATTTAGGGTTTATTTGTATTTTTATTGTTTTTACGTTTTTTTTGGGGTTTAAAATGTTTTTAGGTTTTTGAGGTTTTCACAAGGGTTTCAAGGGTTTTTAAGGGTTTTTACATTATTAGGAACTTTTAGAGAATTTTTGGAATTTTAAGGTTTACTATGTTTTTAAGTATTTTGTGACTTTTAGGGGATTTATGGGTTTAAGGGTTATTAGAGTATTTATCATTTCTTAGGTTTTTAGGGTTTCTATGTGTTTTTAGGTTTTTTTGGTAATCATAAAATTTTCAGGGTTTTAGCAGTTTTTTTTGTTTTTAGGGTTTTTGGGGTCATTTTTAGGTTTTTTGTAATTTTAGGGTTTTTAGGGATTTTTTGTGTTTTTAGGGGTTTTAGGGTATTTATTTTATATTGGGTTTTTGGAGATTTTTTGATTTTGTAGTGTTTTAATGTTTATTAGAGTTTTTAATGTTTTTTTTGGTTTAAAGGGTTTTGAGTTTTTAGTGGGGTTTTAGGTTTTTTATGAGGTTTTAGTGTTTTTAAGAGGGATTAAGGGGGTTTTATAATTTTTATGAGTTTTTAGGGTCTTTTATATTTTTTTTGGTTTTTACCATTTTTTAGGTTTTTAGAGGCTTGATGTGTTTTTAATAATGTATTGATTTCTAAGGGTAGAATAGGTCCAGGATAGTATAGCCTAGCCCCCGAAAATAAATTAAAACATAAACGATACAGCTATAAGATGGGCCTGCAAGGGAGAGTGTGAATTTCGCCCCACCGATCCGAGTCCAAGAATGGAGTACAATAAGTTGCGGTGGAAAAATACCACATTGAGGATCTCTCTTTAATCACCTGTTTAGAGAGGGAATCAGCAACTGAATTAGCTTCCCTGTAATTATGTGACACAATGAGATTCAGGTTCCGAGACAGGTCAAGGAACTCAATCCAATGCGGTAGAAGTATTCAAGGAACATCCATGGAATGTCCCTTTAAGGCAGTAATCGCAAGCATCGAATCTGATTCAATCCAAAGCTATGACCAATTAAACTCGCAAGAAAACCTCACAGCCTTTATGATCACCCACATATCTGCTTCATAAGAACAACCATCCCCAAGAAACTAAAAGAAGCAGCCATTCAAGAAGCCCCGAGAGGTGCGGAAAATGCCACCACACCCCGATGGGATAGGAGCTCCAAGGGTCATGCCATCAACGTTAACCTTTATCCGTGATGGATGTGGAGGGATCCATCTAATGTACTTCAAGACTAGTGGTTTTCTACTCCTGTCAGCCATGCCAAGTGAACGCAGTACTGTCTGATCATTGACATCATTAAACATTGAACATGTTTGTATCCGTGAGGCACTGTGTATCACCTTGTGGATCGACAGAACTCCCCTTGCAGTAAGTGGGGCTTCCGGTTGAAGGCAGCTACGTTCCGGGCAGCCCACACGTAATGAATGGTCGCAGCCACCCCAACCAACAATAGAGTCTGGACCTGGTCGCTCCGTTTCATCTCGACCAGCGCACGCAGGAAGTCACAAATCTGCCCCTGAAAACAGCAGGCTAGTCCAAAACACTGTGAAAGGTAGTTCCATAGTTCTGCAGCAAAGGTACAGTGCAAGAAGATATGGCTGCAATTCTCATCAGATTTCTTTCATAAGAAGCAGACAGAAGAAAGTTTCCATCCAGAAAGTTGTATCTAATCATGTTTCGGTAGCCTATTTCACCAAACTTTCTAGATAAGAGTGAAGTGTGAAGGGGGAATGAAAGGTGTCCTGAATTTAATCATCCATGATGGCGAGACAGGACATAGCGGGCTCTTCAACCGGTAGAAATAACGAGTATTGAATTTTCCAACCAAGTTGGGCATCAAGAAGACGGTGTCAATATCAGCAAAATCATTCCTTTGAACTTGAATAGAAATACTATCCGGGAGTGGGGAAATTTAGTCATCACATTGCCCTATGAGATCAGCACTGGTAAGATTCTATAGGTCAGGCGGCGATGTCAAAACCACCAAGATGGTTTGTTATAACCATGGTGTAGACCAGCAGTTTAGATTAGAATGCATGGACATAATCCATTTTTCTTTGGACATAATTTCATTGTATGAGGATCTTAAGGTCGGCCAGACCGAGGAGGAAAGATACCCCGTAAATCCATCACATAGTCTGCGCGTGAATCTTTCCTTGAGAAAGTCATGTCCATCATTCTGAGGATTGAGTAAGCCCCAAGTAAATTTATCAATCATAGCATCATTGAAACATCTCAAGTCATTGATACAAAGCCCACCCATATCAAGTGGCTTTGTGCAATGTTTCTAGGAAACAAAGACTAGTTTCTGCTCAGCAATAGAACTCGTCCAAGAAAAGTTTCTTATTTTGGTATTTAATCTTTTGACGAGACTTTCCGGCCATCTATAAATGGGTAATGCATGAAAGAACATTGAGGTGATAATATAATTAATCAATCATACCCGTCTAGACTGTGAAATGGATTTTCCCTTCCATTTCGACATTTTCTAGGTGATTTTAGAGGCAATTCCTTCAAAGTAGTAGCTCCTTGATTTCCCCCAAAAGAGTGGGATGCCTAAGTAGGCGAAGGGAAGGGATCCTCTATTCACACCAAGCATGATGGAAATGCGAGTCTAATTTGAATAAGAGACACCATTGCCAAAAACAATTTATGGCTTAATCCAACTAATGGCCTGCTCAGCAACACAATCATAGTCGTGGTAGATTTTTTTGAATGTGGAAATGTTTTCTTATCGTCCTACCCAAAAAAGAGGATGTCGTACGCATAGAGAAGATGAGTGGGGACAAAAAGATTTTGACCAGCTTTGATTGGAGAGTACAACCCCTCCCTCACAAGGTCACGGATGCAGCGGCTCATGTAAACCTCCACCATAGCAAAGAGAAAGCTAGAAAGAGGATCCCCCTGTCGGACCCCATGAGAGAATGCGAAGAATCCATAAGGGGAGCCATTAATCAAAACCGAGACTCTGGCGTTGTGGAGGATTAAAGCAATCAACCCGACGATGCTGTTGGAAAAGGCATATCTCCTGAGGATGTTAAAGATAAAACTCCACTCTATTGTGTCAAACACCTTCGAAATTTCCAGCTTTAAAGAAAAGCTACCCCTCTTTGTATTCTTCCGCATAATATTGATCCCCTCCAAGGCCGAAAAGAGATAGGTTTGGATGCTTATTCTAGGAAAGAATCCAAATTGATTTGGGGTAATAAAGTCACCTAACATCTTCCCAAGCCCGATGATAAGAATCTTGCTAATTATCTTCCAGATGGTGTTAGCAACAGAAACTGGGCAGAAGTCTCCAATCATGATGGCATTCTCTTTCTTAGGAATCATAGAAATAAAATTGTCATTTTCGCTATGAGGAATCGGTCCTGAAAGGAGGAATTACCTCACCGCATTAGTGATATCCACATGAAGAATGTCCTAATAGAACATGAAGAATTAATTTTCAAAACCATTAGGCCCCGCAACGCTATCCAAATTTAGAGAAAAGAGTGCAGCCCAAACTTCCTCCTCAAGAGGGGATGTCGTGAGACCCTCATTCTGCATGGGTGTAAAATAGGATGAAATGGAGTCCGCAAACATGGTAAAGACTTGACCGTCATCTGTGTCTAACCCCTGGATGTAGTCCACCGAAGCCTTGGAAATGTCCTCAATCACGGTCAATGTGTGATCACCAACCCGGACAGCACTCAAGGTATTCTTGATACACCTTTCTATATGCAAGCCATGGAAGAACTTGGAATTCCGATCTCCATCTTGCAGCCACTTAACATTAAAGCTCGTTTTTGAAAGCTTTTCCTTGAGGGCCAACATCTCATCGAGCTTTGAATGCAAGAGAAGCTCCTCACCCGATGGTGAATTTTGCTACTGAGCCATGATTTGACATGCAGAAATCTGGGATTCCACCATAGTAATATCATAATCTAGCCTTAACATTGAAATCACAATGAAGTGAGGGCCGCCAGTGAAAGTAGCACTCCATTCCTTCAAAACCTCCTCCCTGCACCCAGAAATTGTGAGCCATGCATTATTGAATTTAAATGTGAGTGGGGAGGATCTAGAAATTAGGACCTGCAGTTCAACCACAAGAGGATTGTGGTCCAAATTAAATTTCAGGAGGGTTAAGCCAGAAATAGACATCTGGGATACTCCACCACCCATGTGCGCAAAGCATCTGTCCAGCTTGCTGGCTTGTCTTCCATTAACGGTGTATCATCTCTTGGTGAAGGTGGCCCCAGAGATAGAGACCTCTGATAAGTCACAATGATCTAGGCAAGAGGCTAAATCATCAGCATCAGAATGGGAGAAGTGCGGACCCAGCTTCTCCTCGGGCCTCCGCACTGTGTTGAAATCCCCAATCACCACCCATCTCTTTTCAATGTCCTCACTGACCAGTTCCAAATTCTTCCAGAGAAGTCGTTGAGTGATGTACGGGCAGGAGGCGTACATGAAAGAAAGGGTGGTAATTTCATCACTGAAGCGGGTATTAATAGAAATAATTTGCAGGCTCGAATCAACTAAAACAACCTGAACACTGTTATGAACCAAGACCCATAAGTTTCTCATACCATCAGCTCCACCATTTTTTGAGAGAATAGAATATCCAAGAGAGTTCTAGTTAAAACTTGTCCACTTATCAAATTTTATCATGGGCTCAGCTAACCCTATTAACAGAGGCTTATGAGAAAGAAATTGTCGAAGGGCAGCAGCTGTGGGAGTATTTCCCAGCCCTTGGCAATTCCAGATCAATATCTTCACTAAGAATTGGTAAAATTAGGCGGAGGGATAACTCCCTTTTCCTTTCCATTTCACTTCCTTACCTTCTTCCTGGGAGTCTCAACCCGGTTTTCAACATCAAAAATCAAATACTTTGTCTCCAAATTCTGCGCCACATCATCCTGTGACTTGACGGGATGATCTGACTCTGTATCAACTTGTTCCTCCTCTACCGCATCACTCTAGAATACCCCGCTAAGGGGATTTAATTTGATAAAAACATAGATTGTCTCCTCAGGGGGGCCATATGTGGATTCCTTGCCGCCTTATCTGCTGCGACCATGGTTAAATCAGATATATTTGCAGGGGCAACCGTAGGGCCAAGGGTCACATCAGCTTTTTCTATCCGAACCGGGGTTTCTAGGACAATAATAGTCCCGTTACTCGGGGTCTACTGGCAAGTAGGAAACTCCATAGAGGCCCTATTAGGCAAGGCTTCTCCATGGCTCACAGAAAACTCACTCCCAGAGACAATCCCCACACACTCCAGAGACCGCGAGCAGTGATTATGCACTGGGATTACCTGATCATGATCAGAAGAGGGACCACCATCAGCTCCCTTCGTGGGTGCCAGAACCGAATTATGGTCAACTGTCTCAGGCACAGCCGAGGCAACATGGCCAATGGCCAGAGGATCCTGAGGACCCCTAGGGGCAGTAACTAGAGCCACCGGGTCATCCTCGCGCTTTCCAGAATCCAAGACATCATTAACCACATTAGTAACCACCCTGTCCATTGGGGGTGAAACAGGTGGGAATACAACCCTCCGATTCCTTCTACATTGAGGTGCCTCATGCCCCTGAAGGCTACAGATCAAACAAGTCTTAAACTTTCGGCACTCTAAAACCAAATGCCCAAAATTACTACAAGAGGAGCATAATTTTGGGCACCTCTCATACATGATCTCCAATGTAAAGATATCCTTGAGGGTGTTGAAGTTGACTTCTTCAAAAAGGGTATTTTCCAAGTCCACTTCCACAAGAACTCTCTCGTAGTGGCCATATCGCGAATTGTTTATCTCCTTATCAATGTGAATAGAAAAGCCAACCACTGAGGAAATGTACCACAAGATTCGCAAATGCCAATAATACCAATTCAGATTGAAAATCTGAATCCACACATATGCAATGGTGTTCTTTAGGCTGAACGGGTCAAATCCCCGGTCCGAGTCTTGAATCCTATGAATCCCTGGTTTGAGGTTAAGGGACCCAAAACTCTAGGCCCGCCGCTTGTAGTCATCAGAGCATAAGACAATGTGAAAGTAGCTGTGCCCTATGGTTTTCATTTTCAAATCTGAGAACCCCCAGGTATCCAAAATTCACTTAGATAGGTCGCCACTTCTCCAAAGTTTCTCCCCCTTCGGCACGATTACCCTTGAAATTATGGATAACCTGTAGAGACTGGCTCGTTCTTCCAATGACTCTCAATTGGCAGACACATGCCCAATCTGCCTCTTTTGAATAACAAGACCAGGAGAGGGGGCACCAAAATCTGTGAAAGTTAGAGAAGTATCCAATTTCACAACATTAAAAAAATTCTTTTTGGATCCACGTGTCTCAACTGGATCTTGAGGAGAATTTTACTTCGCCTTGATAGCTCAACAAAGATGAAAAAAACTTTTTATTTCCAACAAATTCAGGTTATGGGAGGTCTCCATCCCCCTTCTTCACATCCACAGGAATCAGAGCATGCGTTGGGGTGGGGTCACCATGATCGCCATGCTCCCGAGCATTATCCATATTTTCATTAATGTTTTCGTGATTTCTAATGGGTTTTAATGGTTTTTATCATTTTTTAGGATTTTGAGGGTTTTAGGGTTTTTATGCTTTTAAGGTTTCTTAAGGTTTTTAAGGATTCAAGTGATGTTGGTTATTATGATTTTCTTAATAATTTTCATGTTTTTTCAGGTTTTTACGGTTTTTATATTTTTAGGGGTTCTAGACATTCTGTATGATTTTTATGGGTTTTGAGATTTTTATAGATTTTGATAGTTTTAATAGTGTTATAGTTTTTATGGTTTTTTGGGGGATTTATGCTTATTCTTGTTTTCTAGTATTTTAATGGGTTTTTATTGTTTTTTAACATTTTAGGGTTTTAAATGGGTTTTAGTGTTTTTGGTGATTTTGGGGGTTTTATGGGTTTGAAGGGCCAAGTTCGGTGTAGGGACAAGCTATTCTTGGCCCCCCCAAAATTTATTGAGAAAAAAGGTAGCAAAGTAGATAGGGCGGGGCAGGTTCAATTGACCCATACCCAAAGACAATCCCAAAAAGAAAATAATAAACTAGAAACAGGCACAAAAACAAAACACAACAGTCGCGTCCACACATCTTGTCCAACCAACACCAACATCCAGCACCAATATCAAACATCACAACCATGAAGCAGAAACAACACATCCAATCCAACCGCCCCAGCAACGAACATCACCAGATCCGACATCATAGCCAATCACCACCAGCGGCATCAAACCAAAAAAAACACTACAAACAACAATAGCCATCATCATCTTCCAGTAATCAACGACCAGCAACCAGTAGTCATCAATGCCACTGCACCACGATATGCCCCTGACACTGGACACTACCACCAGAACCATCCCAAATCCTCCAAAAACACCAGCATACCAGTCCAAAGTGAGTTCTGGTACATTGGGAAGGGCAGCCAGAGCAACGGTGGGTGTTTGAGTCAAGGAGACACCATCGGGGAGAGCAGCCTCATTATACAGCCCGCCCATCAGGCAGGACCAGCAGCGAATCATCCAGTGACCATATCCACAACATGCAACAACATAATCCATCAGTACCAGACCAAAATCATCACCTCCCATCCAAGCAGCATTACAACAACCACCAACGCGAAACATCCCCATACAAACACCTTTTGGGTTTTTAGTGGATTTTAGGGTATTTTAGAGTTATTTAGAACTTTTAGTGTTTTTTATATTTTTAGGGGTTTTAAGTTTTTTTCTGTTTTTAAGGTTTTATTATTGTTTTTCAAGGACATAGTGTTTTTTATGTTTTTAGGGGTATATATGTATTTTTTAAGGTTTTCATTATATATATGGTTATTTGGTTTATTATGGGGTTTTAGGGGTTTTAGGGTTTTAGGGTCTTTAAATTTTTTTGGTTTTTATGTGTTTTAAGTGTTTTGAGGTTTTTAAGGCATTCTTTGGTTTCTTAGGGTTTTTGGGTTTTTAAATTTTAGTTATTTTAATTTATATGATTTTTATGGATTTGAGGGTTTTTAGTGTTTTTTGGGTTTTATGGTTACTTTAGGCTTTAAGGGTTTTTTTAGTTTCTTAGTATTTATAAGGTTTTAAGAGTTTTATAATGTGTTTTCAGTTTCAAATGGATTTATATTTTTTAGAGGTTTCCTAGACTGAAAATTAATATTTTTATTAAGATAGACCCCCATTTTAAAGTCTTATAGGGAACCCATCATGACACCAAAGACAAAAAAAACTGAACTCCAATGGTCCAAATGTTCAATACAATAAGAAACCCAGATTATAATAGGAAGACCCCTCCCATCATAGAAAAACATAATGTTCAGCTTCCAACTTCCATCGCTGCTTGACTAGATGTCTCATGAAACAACGCACAAACCTAGTACCTATAGAAAAAGTCATACCCTCTCAAACATCCAACCCTGAAAAGGAATGGAGTGTGAAAACTCCTTTCCCTACATTAGCTGAAGAAGCCCCTTGTAGATGATCTAGTTTCAGAAACCTTTGAAATATGTAAATCATCTCTAAAGTCATCTTCGCCTTTTCATCTTTCCCTGGAGAACTGAAGCCTGCCCGAATGTCACATCCCAAAGCTCTGTTGAACCACAAATCCAGACTGACCTGGAGAGAAGGAATGGGACTCCGGGCTAGGGTAGGGTTAAGGAAGCAAGGCCCTAGGGGAACTCGAACACCGATGAAGACGACATCTTAATTCCTTCATTCGACCATCCATCACCACTGTAAAAAATAAAATTTCATAGATAAAACCCTCAAATGCAGAAATCTACACCTTTTAGATTCGCTGGATCCTGTTCTGAATTTGGTATGAATTGGATGCCAAAACCGATAGGCAATGAACCAATCTGGGATCTTTAATGGTTTTTAGAGTCTTCTAGTGTTTTTTGGGGTTTAAAGTAATTATATAGTTTTTGTTAGGTTTTATAGATTTTATTCATTTTAGGGTTTTTGGGGGTTCTGGAGGTTTTTAAAGATTTATGGATTTAGTTTTTTATGGTTTTTAGCGATTTTCAGTGTTTTATGTTTTTATGGTTTTATTTGTCTTTGTCATTGTTTTTATATTTATTATTCTTTTAATGTTTTTTTTGGATTTTCTAATATTATTATGTTTTTTAGGGTTTTCAGGGAATTTGTGAGTTTTAAGGTTTTTTAGGAGTTTTAGATTATTAGTTACTTATTGGTTATAATTATTTTTATGTTCTTATTTTTTTATAAGGGGTTTTAAGGGTTTTCGAGTATTTGAAATTATTATAACTATTTTGGGATTTTTAAGGATTTATAGTTTTTATAGTTTCAGAGATTTTGATGGTTTTTAGTGTCTTTATGTTTTTTTTTTGGGGTTTTGGTTTTGTAGGAGTTAATTGAGATTTTAGGGTTTTAATGTTTTTTATAGTTTTTAACATTTTTAGGGGTTTCACGAATTTATAGAGATTTTAGTCATTTAGTTTTTTTTTAGTTTTTTATGGGTGTTAGGGGTTTCTAGGCTATTTAGGGTCTTTTAGGTGTGTCTATGGTTTTTTTAGGGTTTTAAAATTTTCTAGGATTTTAGGGGATTTAAGTGGATTCATATTTTTTAAGTTTTCTTAGTGGATTTTAGTATTTTTATGGGTTTTCACATTTTAGGTATTTTTAGGGGTTTTTAGGATTTTTATGATTTTTGGGGATTTATATATTTTTTGGTTTTTTGGATTTTATAGTTTTTATTGGTTTTTATGGTTTTGATAATTTTTAGGTTTTTAAGGGTTTGAGGTGTTTTTAGGTTTTAATTTTTTCTTAGGTATTTTCAGTGTTTGGAGGGTTTTTTAATATTTTATGGATTTTGGGAGTATATTTACGATTTTTATGATTTTTAGGGTTTTTAAGATTTTGTTTGGGATTTTAGGGTTTTTTGGATTTTTAGGAGGTTTATTGTTTTTTTCCTTTTTTAGGGGTTATTGAGTTTTTTGTTCATTTAAGGTTTTTTGACTTATTTAACATTTTTAGGGGTCTAAAGGGTTAAAGAGTTTTAATTAGTATTCTATGGTGTTATGGGGTTTTTTGGGATTTAATGGTTTTTAATGGTTTTATGATTTTTAGGGTTTTTAGGGTTTATATGGTTCTTAAGAATTTTATGTTCTTTACAGGTTTTGATTGTTTTTAGTTTTTTTAATTTTTCTTTCATTTTTTACATTTTTACATATTTTTATGGATTTTTTAAAATTTTATTATTTTAAAGATTTTAAGGATTTTGAGATTTTTATGTTTTATTAGGTTTTTTGGGTTTTTGGTTTTTTTACATTTTTACATGGTTTAATTGTTTTTAGAGTTTTTATTTGTTTTCATTGGGGTTTTCAAGGGATTACGATGTTTTATATTTTTATGGATTTTTACGGGGTTTTGTGGATTTTTATAAATTTTTATGGATTTTAGGATTTTTGAAAGTTTTTATGGTTTTTTACAGTTTTTACGTTTTTATGGGTTATTTGGGTTTATTTTTAAGTTTTTATGGGTTTAAAGTTTTTCATAGTTTTTTTAACATTTTTAGGGTGTTAAAATGTTTTTACATTATTAGAGGGGTTTTAGGGTTTTTATGGGGTTTTAGAGTTTTTTGAGGCATTTGGGGATTTTATTGTTTATATTGTTATTTTTATTTTTAGGTTTTTTTTTATTTTTAGGGATTTTAAGTGTTTTTAACTTTTTATTCATTTCTTGATGTTTTGGGGGGGGATTTATTTATGTTTTTAGGTATTTTTTAGGGAATTTATAATTTTAATGGTTTTAAGGCTTTTTTCGGATCTTGAGTGTTATAGGGTTATTTACGATTCTGTAGGTTTTTATCATTTTATAAACTTGTACATAATTTTATGTGTTTTCAGGTTTTTATGTTTTTCTTAGTGTTTTTCAAGTTTTTTTGGGGTTTCTATGTTTTTAGGGATTTTTAGTCCATTTTAGGATTTTTATATGTTTTTAGTGTTTTTATGTGTTTTTTTGGTTTTTGGGGTTATTAGGTTTTTAGGGTCTTCATGGTTTTTTTGGGGGTTTAGGGGTTTTGGAATTATTTAGGGGTTTTAATTTTTATTTTAGTTTTTAGAGTTTATAAGGGTTTAACGTGTTTTTAGTGTATTAATGGGTTAGTAGGGGTTTTATGGGTTTTTATTTTTTGGGTTTTTTAATCATTTTTTAGGTTTTTAGAGTTTTTAGGGCTTTTTTGGGATTTTTTGTGTTTTTAGGTTTTTATGGGTTTCTTTAACATTTTCACGGTTTTATGATTTTTAATGTTTTGTGGTATTTTTAGGGATTTTTAGGATTTAAATGGTATTTAGGGTTTTATGCATTTTCGATGTTATAATAGATTTTTATAGATTTTATGGTTTTTTAGGGTTTTAACGTTTTTAGGTTTTATAGTATTTCATGTTTTTAATTGGTTATTTAGGTTTTCTTAGTATTTTTCTGGATTCTTAGGTATTTTTACATTTTTATTTCTTTTTATGGACTTTTAGGATTTTATAGTTTTTAGGGTGTTTAGGGATTTGGACAGGTTTTAGGGTTTTTTAGGGTTTTGGGTATTTTTATTTTTTAGGGTTTTAATGAATTTTTAGTGTTTTTAAATTTTTTAGTGGTGTAAATGGTTTTTATAGTTTTTAGTGGGTTTTATGGGTTTTTGTGTGTCTCTGGTATTTTTAATTATTTTTATGGGTTTTATGGTTTTACGGGTTTTATGGTTTTACGGGTTTTAGGGTTTTTAATTTTTTTTATAATTTTTTTCTTTTTTATTGTTTTAAAGGGTTTAAAATACTTTTATATTTTTAAGGATTTCATTAGGGTTTTCATGGTTTTATTCATTTTAATGTTTTAGCAGTTTTTAGAGATTTATAGGATTTTTTTGTTTTTAGTGTTTTAGTGTTTTTATAGATTTCGAGTGTTTTTTTGTGTGTTTTGGGTTTTTATTGTTTTTTGATTTGTATAAGTGTTTACAGGGTTTTTAGAATTTCTTTCATATTTTATGGTATTAAAGTTTTTTTAGTGTTTTTAGTGGTTTAGGGTTTTAATATATTTCAAGTATTTATGGTTATTTTGGGATTTTATGGTTTTTATTTCTATTTACCATCTTCTAGGGTTTTTATCATTATTTGTGGTTTTAAGTGTTTTTACATTATAAGGGTTTATTATAGTTTTTCAGGGTATGAATGGTTTTTTAAGGTTTTAGTGATGTTTTGTGATTTTTTAATAATTTTATGATTTTTAGGGATTTATGGATTTAGGGATTCTTTATGTTTCAGGATTTTTTAATGTTTTCAGGGGGTTTTGGGTTTTTACTATTTTTTTTTTGTATTTTTAGGTTTTTTTCTTCATTTTTTTAATTTTTTCATAGGGTTTTTAGTTTTTTATGAATTTTTACATTGTTAGTGATTTTTAGTAAATTTTAGGTTTTTATGGGTTTTATGGTTTTTAAATATTTTAACAGTTTTTATGGGTTTTAGGTTTTTAGAAATCTCTGGTTTTTTGAGATCTTATTTTTATTTTAGTTATTAGGGTTTTTATGGTATACAAAGTTTTTTGAAATTTTATGGGTTTGAATGGTTTTTAGTGTTTTTAGTGGGTTTTTTATTTTCTTATGGATTTTAATGTTTTTTATGACATTTAATGGTTTTTTGGGTTTTTTGGGGTTTTTTGGCTTTTAGGTTTTTTATGGTTTTTACGTGTTTTAATTGTTTTAGGTTTTTAAGGATTTCATATATTTTTTAGGCTTTTTAGTGTGTTTTATGTTTTTAGTTATTTTTATGGATTTTTTGGTTTTATATCATTTTTAGGGTTTTAGGGATTTTAAGGTTTTTTGAGGTTTTTGGGGGATTTTGTGGTTTTTTGGGTTCTGATCATTTTTTAAGCTTTTATGGGTATTTAAATTTTTAGGTTTTTTAGGGTTTTTAAGGATTTTCATGGGTTTTAGGATATTTATGTACATTGAGGGTTCTTAAAGGTTTTTTATGTTTTTAGGGATTTTCAAGGTTTTTAATTTTTTTGGGGGTGTTTGAAGTGTTTTTAGGTTTTTTAAGGTTTTATTTGGGGTTTCCAGGGTTTTTATGGTTTTTATGTTTTAAGGGATTTTTATGTATTTTATAGTATTTTTATGGATTTTTTTTGGTTTTTAGGGGTTTTTATGATTTTTATGGTTTTTAGATTGTTTTAATTTATTTTTTGAACTTTTTTATTTTTAAATTTTTTTAGTTTTTTTGTGAATTTAAGTGGTTTTTGGGTTTATTTTTTAAAGCATTTAATTTTTTTATAGTTTTAGTAGATTTTTGGGTTTTTATGGGTTTTTAGGTTATTTAAATATTTAGGGGTTTTCCTAGTTGTTAATATTTTTTATGGTTTTTAGCCGTTTTAGCTTCTCTAGAGGATTTAAGTGTTTTTATGATTTCAATGTTTTTAGTTTTTTTTAATTTTTTAGTTTCCTTACATTTTTAAGGAATTTTAGGGGGGGTTTTCCATTTTTATGTTTTTAGGGTGTATAGGGTTTTTTTGGATCTTAGGGTTTTTAGTGTCTTTGCAGGTTCTTTTAGGTTTTATCAGTTTTTATGTTCTTTAGGGTTTTAATTTGTTAGTTTTCTATAGTTTTCTTAGGGTTTTTATGTGGTTTGGATTTGTTATGTTATTTTGGATTTTTAAGGAGTTTAATTATTTATCTTCTTTTATGGTTTATATGGATTTTGAGGGATTTAGTGTTTTATGGTTTTATAATTTTTTGGGTTTTAGAATTTTATTTGAGTTATTTAGAGTCTTTATGGTTTTTAACATTTTTAGGGGATTAATTGGATTTTAGAGTTTTTTTTACTTTTTAAAATTTTATGGGTTTTAGGGGTTTTATGGTTTAAATCGGTTTTTCGGGTTTTTTTGGGTTTATACCTTGATTTGGATTTTTTGAGGTCTTAATTGTATTAAGGTTCTTATGATATTCATTGAGTATTACATGGGTGTTTGTGTTTTTTATGTTTTTATGATTTTTGTTACATATGTTTTCGTATTTTTATGGGTTTTTATGTTTTTTAGACATTTTCTGGCCTTTATGGTTTTTAGTGCTTTTAGGGTTTTTAAGGGTTTTAGAATTTTTAGAGTTTTTATAAGTTTTAGTGTTTTTAAGTGTTTTTAGGTTTTTAAGGTATTTTTTTCAATGTGTTTAGGGGTCTTTATGTTTTTAGTTATTTTTATTGATTTTTTTTGGGGGGGTGGATTTCTATGTTTTTTAGGATTTTTCAGATTTTGAGTTTTTTTAGAGTTTATAGGGTAATTATGGTGTTTTAGGTTTTTGGGTTTTTGAATTTTTTTAGGGTTTTATGATTTTTTAGTGTTTTTAAATGTTTTTAGGGGTTTAAAGATGTTATTGAGTTTTAGTGGGTTTTTAGGGGTTTTATCAGTTTTCGGGGCTTTTTAAGGTTCTTAAGAATTTTTTAAGTTTTTCGGTTTTTGATGGTTTTTAAGGATTTTTAGTGTCTTTTAGGTTTTTCAGGGGCATTATGTATTTTTTAGGTTATTAATTTTTTATTATTGTTTTTATGATTATTAGGGGTTTTATGTTTTTATAGGTTTTAATGATTTTTTAGATTTTTATGAATTTTTATGGTTTTTAGGTATTTTCTTGGTTTTTCTGGGTTTTATGGTTTTACAGTTTATTTAAGGATTTTATACTTTTTTTTATGTTTTTAGGGGTATTAGTGTTTTCAATTTTTAAGGCTTTCATGGGGATTTTCATGGTTTGTTAGGTTTTTTATGTTTTTAGGGATATTAAAAGAATCTATATGATTTTAGTGTTTCTAGGGGTGTTATTGTTTTTATGGGGTCTTAGTGTTTTCATGGTCTTTTATATTTTGTTTTTCTTTTTAGGGTTTTTTTATTTATTACTTTTTTCAATGTTTTTCAGAGTTTTTTAAAATTTCTACAGGTTAAAGGGTTTTTAATTTTTTTCACTGGTTTTTATGATTTTTATGGGTTTTTAGGGTTTTCTAATGTTTTTGGGTTTTTTTATTTTTCAATGTTATTAGGCTTTTTAATGGGGTTTGGGGTTTTTATCATATTTAGGAGTTCTATGTTTTTTAGGTTTTTAGGGTTTTCTTAAGAGTTTTCTTAGGTTTTTATTGTTTTTATGTTTTTATGGATTTTTTGGATTTTTTAGGATTTTTATTTCTTTTATTGTTTTTTTTTTGGATTTACGGTGTTTTAGGGTTTTTTTTGTTTTTTATTTTTTTCAGGAGTTGTAAGTTTAATTAGTTATTTAAGGTTTTCATAGGGGTTTTTAGGGTTTTTAGGGGTTTTATGTTTTTAATGATTTTTTTGGAACTTTTTATGTCGTTTTGTTTTTAGTTTTTTAGTGTTTTTTAGGGTTTTAGGGGTTCTAGGTTTTCTAGGGTTTTTTTGAGTTTTTTTTGGGTTTTTAGATGTTATTTATTTTTTAATAGTTTTAAGGTTTTCAGTTTTTTTAATATTTTTAGTAGTTTAAAGGGTTTTAAGTTTTTTTAATGTTTTTATATTTTTTATTATTTTTTGGGTTGTTTGGTTAATCATGGTTTTTTGGGGATTCTCAGGGTTTTAGGCTTTTTTTTTCTTTGGTTGTTTGGTTTTTTGGGATTTTATTAATTTTTAGGTTTCCTGTGTTTTAAGAGTTTTTTTGGTTTTAAGTATTTCTTATGGTTATTCAATGGTTTTTGGTATTTTATATTTTTACTGATGTTCAAGGATTTTTTTTGTATTTTTATGATGTTTTGGGGTTTTATGGATTTCATGAGTTTTTAGGGTTTTATAGTTTTTTTTTTGGTTTTTATGGTTTTTTGGGGTTTTAGGGGTTTTTTGAGTTTTTTAGGGTTTTATGTTTTTTAGAATTTTTTTAACATTTTTATGTGTTTTAATATTTTTTAGATTTCTAATGGTTATTTAGGGTTTTAATAGTTTTTTTAATGTATTTAAAAGTTTTATGGGTTTACAATTTTCACGGTTTTCTAGGGGTTTAAGAAAATTACTTTTTATTTTTATGGTGTTTTATGTGTTTTATTATTTTTGAGGATTTATTATTGGTTTTTACGGATTTAGGGGATTTTTACATTTTTATGGATTGTGGGATTTTTTAGTATTTAATGGTTTTTTTGATATTTTGAGGGTTTTGAATGTTTTTTGAGGTTTTTTGGGTTTTTATCGCTTTTTAGGATTCTTATGTGTTTAAAGTGTTTTTAGGTCATTATGTTTTTTCATACGGATTTCCTGGATTTTTTGGGGTTTTTATGATTTTAGGTATTTTAGGGATTTCTTAGTATATTTTTTTGTTTTTAGAAGTTTTAGTAATTTTTAGGGTTTTTAGGGTTTTTGTAGGTTTCTATAGTTTGGTAGGGGATTTAATATCTTTATAATTTGTTATCATTTTGGGGATTAAATGTTTTTAGATCTTTTCTATTGTTTTTAGGGGGTCTATGGGATTTTAGGGGTTTTTAGGTTTTTAAGGTTTTTTGGGTTTTTTGGGTTTTTGGTTTTTAAAGTTATTAATGGTTTTATATTTTTTTTGTTTTTTAGTTTTTTAAGTGATTTTAGTTTTTCAAGGTTTTTAGTGTTTTCAGGATTTTTACTTTTTTTACTTTTTTCAGTATTTTGACGTTTTTTTAGTATTTGAATGTGTGTTTTTGTTTTTTTGGGATTTTAAGGGTTATTATCGGTCTGTATGGTTTTTAGGGGTTTTTTAATATTTTATGTATTTAGGGGTGTTAAGTGTTTTTAGGTTTTCATGGTTTTCATAGGGGTTTTCCAGGTTTTTAGGGGTTTTTAGGTTTTTAGTGGTTTTTAAGGATTTTTAGGGTTTTTATAGTTTTTTATGTATCTTAGGGGTTTTTAGGATATACATTGGTTGTTAAGATTTTTTTGGGTATTTTGTGTTTTTATGGGTTTTTTTTGAGTTCTTAGGTTTTAAGGGGTTTGTAGAGTATTCAATTTTTTAGTGGTTTAAAGGTTTTTTTTGAGTTTTAGTCATTGTTTAGGTTTTTTATAGGGTTTTAGGGTTTTAAGGATTTTATAGGTTTTACAGTTATATAGTTTTAGAGTTTTAAGGGGTTTTTATATTTTAATGGGTTTTAAGTATTTTTCGGGTTTTGATATTTTCTTAGGGTTTTTAGGGTTTTTTACATTTTTTGGGATTTTGAAAGATTTTTGATGATTTTATAGTTTTTAGGGGTTTTAGGGATTTTAAGGGTTTCTAGGGTTCTTTTAGTTTTTTCAGGTAGATAATTTTTTTATGTGTCTAATGGTTTTAATGGGTTTTTTATTTGTCTAATGGTAGTTAATTTTTTTAGCGGGTAATTACATGAAACCACATGGACTTCATGATACTGCAGATAATGTCGTAGCTTTTGAACTGCGAAGACCAAGGCCAAACATCTCTTCTTGATGTTTGAGTATCGAGTCTCAGCATCGATCATAGTAAGACTGAGGTAATAAAGATTTTTTTCACTGCAGGCATCATTTTTTTGCATGATGAAGGCTCCCAGTGACCGCTCTAGGGTCGTCATGTATAGGATTAGATGTCTTCCCTTGACCGGGGGCATGAGAACCAGAGGGCTTAAAAGGTACCTCTTTAAGGTGTCAAACGCCTCTTTGTAGTCACATGTCAACTGGTACGTGACTCCCTTCTTCATTAACCTGGTAAAGGGAAAACATTTTCCTGGTAGGTTGGCTATGAATCACTTGATATAGGCCAGGTGCCCTTGGAATTCTCTCAACTCAGTGAGTTTGCGGGGAGGTGGCAGGCTGAGAATAGCCTTTGTCTTTTCAGGGTCGACTTCGATGCCGCGATGGAGTACAACGAAGCCAAGGAATTTCCCTGAGGTAACCCCAAATGCGCACTTCACCGGGTTCATATTTAAACTATGTTGTTGATGTTTATTGAAGATGGTCTCAAGGTCTGACAGGTGATCTGATCGCTGACTAGATTTGACCACCAAGTCATCTACATAACATTCAACGAATTTCCCCATAAATGGCTTGAAAATACGATGCATGGCGCGCTGATATGTGGTGCCTAAATTCTTAAGACCAAAGGGCATGACCCTATAACAGAATATTCTTTGAGTGGCCCTGAAGGCAGTGACTTCTTCGTCTTCTTGGGTCATCTTGATTTGATTATACCCAGAATAGCCATCCATGAGGACAAAGCCTCATACCCGGACGTTGCATCGATTAATAACTTGGTGATCGGGACCGGGAAGTCATCGTTCAGGAAATGTCGATTAATATCTATGAAGTCGATGCAGATGTGGAATTTCCCGTTCTTTTTCTTGAAGGGGATGATGTTGGCCAATTAGATGGGGTTCTGGACCTCCCGAATGAAGCCTGCTTTAATGAGCTTTTTGACTTCAGCCTCTATTATGGTGGCATGTGAGGGATGTATCCTTCTGGCAGCCTGCTTATAGCCCCGGTGGTCTTCTGGAAGACCCAGGTGATGCGTTGCCACTTTGGGATTGAGTCCCGAAATTTCTCTGTAATTTTAGGAAAAAACATCTCGATATTGCTTTAGGAAAGGGGAATATGCCTCGTGCTCCTCGGGGGACTTGTATGCACTAATGAGAGTAGGCCTTGGATCTTCCTCAGTACCCAGGTTTATTTCCCTAAGCTCGTCCACCTTGGTGGAGATACCCTCCTCAAATGTGGGAGGTGCGTCCCAGAGATCTTCCTCCTCTTATACTCCCAAATCCTCGTCTTCTTGATCTAACTGGAGGAGAGCTCCCAGAACTGGTTCTTGGGAGTCCAGAGGTGATGGAGAGGCATCCTGGGCATCCCCTCTAGAGCATTCGTCCCCAGATTATGGGTGGGCGGACGTTCCCACGTTGTCACGCTCGACCGTTGTGGCTAAAGTCATGAAGACAGCTGAGTGTGTGTGTGAACTAGAACCCCTTCTCTTAATATGGTTTATGGGCAGTACTTAGTCCCTGCCAAGTTTCCTGAGGGGGTCATCAGGAACCACTTCCAGACCATTTGGATTGGGGATCCATTCAACACCATCAGCCAAAGGCTTCTTCCTCTTTTTCTCATAGAACCCAGTGTCAATGTAGTGTGACTTAGAGTTCTCTAAAGGGGCCTTCTTGGCGTACAGTGTCCCACTTATCCCATTGACGCAGTACTTAATACACTGGTGGTAGAATGAAGGAACATCCATGTGCTTATGGAGCCAAAACCACCCCAGCAGGGTATTGAATGTTGTGTTCTGCTGGACGACCAGGAATTCTGAGTAGGCCACAAGGTCGCCAAAATGGGTCTTTAGCTTAATTTTTCCCATTGGCTTCTTCTTTATCTTTTCATAACCCAAAAAAGGGGTCACTGAGGGTATTAAATCATCCTAACTGTATCCCAGCTTACGGAGTGTCTGTAAGGGAAGGAGGTTAACTCCAGAGCTGTTGTCAATAAAGACTTTACGGATCTCAACATTATCTATCATGTCAGACATATATATTGGTTTGATGTTCCCTTCCATGATGACATATTTATCTTGATTTGTGAAGGAAATCACCACATTTCATTCAGCCAGTCCAGTCTCCATCCATTAAATTTCGGTGGTAGCTACCTCAGCTTGAAACTCCTGGAGGCTGATCAAGGTTTCAATAAGATCCTCCCTGAGGTCAGCTGACAAACCCCGGGCCTCTAGGATGGATATCTTTGCTGGTACTGACTCCAAATTCATAAGGATGTTGTACTTTTGCTTCAACGGCCGATGCTTCTTCACTGGCGGGATAGTTCTAGCAGGCAGCATGGGAGTTAGAGTATGTGATGAGGAGGGACCCGTTGCGGGGTCAGGTGTCGATGATGTTCCCCCGCTCTTGGGACTCAGCCTGACCAGTCTGTTTGTACGCACTAGGCGTCTAGACGCTTGTTCCTCCTCTGATGGGTATCGCAGAATAATGGGGCGAGGGTGGATGCCTGTGGAGGTGGGGGGATATTCTTTCTCCTGTTGAGTCTGTTGAAGGGCTCTCCCACGGGTTTCTGGGATATTTATGGTTTGGGCCAAGGTCCAACCATAGGTTTGGGTTCGGTCGTGACTGCACCTCCCCTGATATCCCCTGCCTCTGCAATTCCCCCTCCTGGCCCTTTGCGTCAGGAACTCAGGTGGGTAACCATACCCTTCATCATGGAATGCTTCCATAAGATGGATGACGTTGATGGAACCAAATATTGTCTCTTTATCCTCTGATAGGTTAACCAGGTCGGTTGTCCCTGATGGTGCCATTTGGTGGGTCAGTGCCCATGGAGCCAAGTTTGGGGGCATGAAATCTAACAATGTCGGGGCTAACTTCAGCCTTGTTCCAGATTGCTCCTCTTGTGCTTGTCCCCTCCCTTTTCTTTTACACCTAGATGACCGGCTCGTGGAGGGTTGTGAGGCCGATACTATCGGTTGTGCGGCATCAGGGGATGTTGGCGGCAACACTGGCTGATGTAGCTGAGCTCGGAGTATGCCCTGGGCTTGGTCAATAGTCTAATGAGTCATCCAATTATCAAATTTCTACCCCTTTTTTCTGGTGACTTCCTACCACCCCTCCCCTTTTTCATAGTCGGTGGTAAAAATATATGTCACATGTGCTGGGGTTGGTCCCAGCTCGACCTTACTGGAGTCTACCATCCTTTGAAGGAGGTATTTGAAGATGAAGCATTCTCGAATATTGTGCCCCAACATTCGATGGCAAGGATAGTAGTGTGTCCTGTCATCACGAATGACTTCTTCGGGTTTCTTCATCTCTGGGAGGCCCAGCAAGTTGCAATTCGTGGCGGCGATGAAGTAGCTGTGAACTTGGTCCTCTCAGAATGAGTATATTTTAAGTATTCTTTCCTCAAACTGGTTCTTCTTCGATCCTCTCTGATCATCTCACCTAGGAGAAGGTGGTCATTGATGTACAGGGGGCCCTGGACGATTTAGTGGAGGTTTGAGCGGTGGAGCAAGAACATGGGCTATCTTGAGCGTGACAGAGGACACTTCAGCTCTGGATGCTCTCTTTGTGGGAGCCTATAAGGCTATTCAGGACATCAAATTGGTCCACTGCAGGGAGTCCTCGATTCTCTGGGCAATGGTCAAGAGATGGTGGAATCCAGTGGTGCACTCCACTTGTATGAGCGGATTTCGCAGCTCGTCTCGAAGATTGTCAATACATATGGGGAGCAAATCATCTTGAGGCATTGTCCTGTTCAGAGAGTATGTCAAACCTTTCCGTCTAGCGATGAAATCTGAGACCCTCTCATTCTCCTTCTACTTGAAGTTCACGAGGTCGCTGACCATCGTCTTAGGCAACGTTGAGCTGAAATGAAACAGAAACTGTTTCCGAAGGTCTTCACAACATTTTATTGACTGGTCTGGCAGGCTCGTATACCAGACGAAGACAGATCTTTGCAAGGTCCGTATGAAGCATCTGAGTTTCACTACCTCTTGCTATTTCAGAGTTCCCATCATAGGGTCGCAATAAGATACATAGTGCATTAAATGTTGTTCCGGATCTCCTTATCCATTGAATATATGGAATACAAGGCTCCCAAAATTGGGTGAAGGAGGTGTGTTGCTCACCCAATCCGAGTAAGGCTTCTGCTCTGGCTGTATTGGAGCATGCCAACCTTCTATTTCTTCTAATCGAGCCGTTAGTGCCTCGATGGTGCTGGTGAGTCCCTAGATTACATCATGTTGGGCCCGGTCCTGGGCAGGTGTAGCCCGATTCATCACATTAGGATCCATCTTGGTTGGCACCTGAGGTGCATGTGCTGTTCGGGACACCCTCAGAGGGTCCGGGGAACTTACTTTGGTTTCTTCCTAAGTGGAGGGAAGTCATGGTATTCATTCGGATCCACATTTAGGTAATTGGATGGATCGGGCGCCTCGTTGGGCGGGGTAAACTTGGGTCCTTGAGGTGCAATTATTGGGAGTGCAAGATGTGGCTTCTCTTGGGATGCGCTTTCAATAAGACGGTTCCTCTGGAGTAGCTCGGCGTTAAGCTGCCTCAATTCCTTCATTTCCTCTTCCTGTCGAGTGAACGTCTCTTCGAGCATGAGTGGCACGTTTTTGTCAAGAGGATGGGACAGATTAAGGTTAACTGGTCCTTTGTTATTATCCTTGTTGTAAGATTGCAGTGTAAGAGGAGGAAGGTTAGCTAAAGGGGCTGCCATGTTTAAAGAGGCCCCCTAGTTCCCAGTGTGAAAACCTGGTGGTTCATTGTGGGTTGCAGCCTGACTGGAACCATCGTCTCCCAATCCATCCTGATTCACATCATCTCTGGTGTCACCCATAGTGTTATCCCCTATGACGTTGATATATTCATATCGCGGGGTGGGGAAGATGTCATCTTCCAAATAGGAAGAGGATCTCCAACATCTTTTACTGGCCTTCCCTTTCATGTTTTGGGATCACCTCGGGACTTCTTTCCGAAGGGTGATGTGAAGAGTTCTTTTATATACCCTTACGGTACGCCTCCCTCTTGGAAGGGACGATGATTCAAATGACGGGATAGGACAGGAACCTCCTCTTCTGACTGTCCTCCCTGGATGAGAGAATACTGACTCTCGTGGGGGAGGTTGTTGTTGAGGGGGTAATAATGCCCCCATCCCTGAGGGATGGGGTTGGCTCCATTCCCTGGACGATGGTTCTATTCCCATTTTTATTTGTATTATGGGGGCATTTTTTGTTAAAAATGCCCCCAATCCTATAGGCTGGGGTTGACCCTAGATTGCGGTAGGGGCTGCGGCTATCCCTACCTGCCTGATCTTGTGTTCCCCCATTCGGGGGTGAACTGTGTTTGGTGTCGAGTTCTTCTGTGAATCAATACCTTCTGGGGAGGCAGGAAAAGATCAATGATTGTCCTTTATTAGGAAAGAGTCCTATTATATGCTCTCAGTGTCCTGATTCAGGAGTTATTGAATGGCTTGTTCTAGTTGGGCTTGACGCTTCTGGGACTTAGTCAAGGCCTAACTCTGATGGGTGTGTTGCCTTTCACGAATAGGGAGACCATTTGATTGCCCTCTTGATGTGTTGACATAGCAAGACACCATGCCAAACAGGTTCTTATGGGCGAGGATTGGAGTGAAATGCAGAGCTCCATGTTCCCTGCATCCTCTGATATGGACTCCCATCAGAGCGTCACTGATGAGGCGGTGTAGCTGGTGTAGCGCACAGAGGCAAGCTATCTCCATGTTTCCTTTTCACCTCTCAGGTCGTTGCTGTCGTACCGAAGGAAGAGCTTCCAGGTCGATGTGACACAGGAGGTCTCCTATTGTCTTAACATGGTCTACATACCCATCATAGGGCAGGAAGCTTGATTTCAGCCGGAAGAGGGTTTTACATATATTTTAGCGGATGTAATGGACACATTCTTCCTACAATTGTCTGGGTATGTCGAATTGAGAGGTGGTCGTGGGCCATAACATAACTGGTATATCATCCATATCTATTTGTTTCCTTAGGTGCAACATGTCGTCATTCTCCTCCACTAGTGACTTCTCTACCTAGTCGGCCCATCTGAGATGCCCGCCGATAGTGTGGTCGGAGGTAGTGGGGATGGTAGGCGTCAAATTGTCATATGGGTGATTCTGGGGTGGTTCAAAAGATGAACATGGCCCCGGACTATCTCCTGATAGAAGAAGGGTGTCGTTGGTGACTAGCTGGAAATCTGACATGCTGGATCCTATCCTTCTGAGTGCCTCAGCATACGCGGGCTTTTCTGTGCTTTATTTGGGAGGGGGAGGACCTTCCTGTCGACATGACATGTCATCGCGGGGAGGGCCTTCGCAATGATGTCCATAATGGTGAGGACTACCATTACTTCTTGAATCCTCACTGCACAGAGGACTTTTTCAGTACATACCCTAGGGAGGACCTCCCAGGCATGTCGCAGCAAGGGGAGGACCTTCTGGATGTGTAGCATTATTACGAGGAGGGCCTTAGCAACAACCTCCATCATGGTTAGGATGACCATCATGGTTTGACGTTCGACGTGCATCATGGGGAGGACCTTCAAGACACACTACAAACAAGGGGAGGACCTTATTTTTGCTTGGGTCCACTGCGGGGAGGACCATCGCAATGGCGTCCGTGGTGGTGAGGACTACCGTCACAGCTGCTGCAATGGAGAGGGCTACCATTAAATTTTCAGAAGGGAGAATATCTGCAGGTTACACCCTGGGGAGGGCCTTCAGAATGTACCACAACGAGGGGAGGTCCTTCTCATTATTTGACGTCTCTACGGGGAGGACCTCCATTATCAGGGTGTCAAGGACTACCACTGTGATCTGATGCACGGTTGCGCAGAGTTTCGTTGCAACATAACCCCTGGGGAGGACCTTCAGGGCAGGCCACGACAAATGGAGGGCCTTCTTGTCATGATGAGACGTCACTACGGGGAGGGCCTCTGCAGTTTTGACTATGATAGTGAGTACTACCATCATAATCTGTGGTCACACTGCATGGAGAGTGTTTGCAGTGTATACCCCAAGGAGGACCTTCAGGGTGGACCGTAGTAAGTGGAGGACCTTCTTGCTGCTCAATATTCTGGTCACGTGGAGGGTTTCCGTGACTCGCATCAAAAGAGGAGTTCTTGTGATCGATCATTATATGCCCCTGGGGGAGGCCCCCACCAGTGCTCTTGGGAGGACCTTCAGAGCTGCTCGTAGTGACATTACAGGGAGGACCTTCACAACTGCTACTGCCACTCCCATAATATGGTAATGGTTGGGAAGGTTTTTTATCCTATGATATGCGCTTGGCTACATCGGGAACCCCAACATCCAGTAGAGCAGAGTCATGAACTCACTCTTTATTTTCTGGCTGCCTTCGGCATGTTCGGTGCGCCTTCTTGCGGTAGCAGGGACTGTCTACTATTGAAAACAGCCTTCACCTTTGGGTCCCTGTCTAATTGGGTCCCGTGATGTTGTCGGGTTATGCCGACGAACATATTGACTTTTAGCATGGATATATGCCTACTCTGGAGCATCCACCGTGATGGAAGGGTGTCCCCCAGTTGGAAGGAGTGAAGCTGCTCGATCTGGTTTCCCTTACGTCACGGAATATAACCGGCGACCCTCCTGGGTGGAAGCAGGGATGCAGATCAGCTCCAAGGCGGCTATCTCGTCTCTTAATGAGTCCCCTAAATTGGGGAGATGGGCTCATGGGACCTGTTGAGTCAATAAGGTTTTCCTTATGACTTTTCCATTCCTTCTTGTTTTGAAAATCACAAACATCTTATCTTAAGGAAAATTGCTTTTATAAGGAAAATTGCTTTCTTAAGGAAAATTGCTTTCTTAAGGAAAATTGCTTTTATAAGGAAAATTGCTTTCTTAAGGAAAATCTCTTTTATAAGAAAAATTATCCTTATCACATTTTCATCCATATTTTTCTTCAGTATGATATTCGGATTCATTTTCTCGGAATCGTTGAAACTTTGATATAAATCATTCTGTTTTAGGATTCGGATTCTGGATAAGAACTATAAGGAAGTTTCATTCCGAATTCCGGATATGAACTCTGACTAAGTTCTATTCCAGATTCAGGATACGAATTCTGAAGAATAATTCTCATAACGAATTCCAATGAAGAATTACCATTACGAACTCTAATGAAGAATTCTCATTACGAATTCTCATTACGAATTCTGATGAAGAATTCCCATTGCGAATTCTGATGAAGAATTCCCATTACGAATTCTGATGAAAAATTCTCATTACGAATTCTGATGACGAATTCTCATTACGAATTCTAATGAAGAAATCTCATTCCGAATTCCCATTACGAATTCTGATGAATAATTCTCATTATGATTTTTGATGACGAATTCATATTCCGAATTCTCATTCCGAATTCACCTATTAAACAGAATTTGAGTATCTTTGTTTTATACACTCTGAATTAATTCAGACTCCGAAAAATATCTTTATTAGACTCCAAACTTTTATATTGCTTACACTTCTAAAATTTGTCTACTCTTTACTATTTTTCCTTACACTCCGAACCTTCACTCCGAGGTTTTCATTCCGAACTTTTATGTTAGAGTTTAAAATGATGTCGTACATTCTGTTACACTTGTTTTGTTATAAAACGACGTCGTCTGTTTTGTTATAAACTAACCGTTGTCTAAGTGACATGTGTACAGGTCCCTCCGATATTTAAGGAAAATATGACCGTTGGAGAAGGAGCCGATCTTACCTATAAATAGGAGCTCATTTGAAAGAGCTCGGGGTAGCAGATAGCTGATGAAAGTGCTAAAAGGCTGACTAATTTGCTTGAAGTGATTTCTAGAGAGAGAGACTCTTATTAACTCTCAAAGTTTCGTGCGACTCCGAATGTTGGTGATTACATTCGAGGGCTTCCGGGGATAGGAAGACAGAGGTGTCGACTACCTTGAAGTTCGAGGGCTTCCTTGCTGAGGAAGACAGAGGTTTCCAACTACCTTGAAGTTGAGGGCTTGTGGGGATAGCAAGACAGTGACTCCGATCTTCATATCGAGGGCTTACCCTGGTGTGGGTAAGACAGACTTGCTTGAAAGTATAAATCAAGGGACCTTTATCCAAGGTTGTTGGATACCCTTCTCTTTGGGATAAAAGATTTATATCTTGTTACTAGTAGTTTTACTACTTGTTTTTATTCCGCTGCATTTTGTAATATAAGGAAAGTATAACTTTCTTATACTTCCTTATTTGTACTCTGTTTCATTTAGATTCTATACGCTTTAAGGTAGAATCTCATATTGTAATCGTTTGTTAAGATTTCAATTTCTGAAACCATATTTCCGGAACCCTCATTCGGAATCTCATTCCTAGTTTGAATTCGGTGTTAAGAGGTGTTGTGAATTTGCTTAGTTTAACTTTGTTAAACTTAGCCTTTTCCTTTGCTTAAGGAAAACATAGTTATTCTTAACTATCTTTAAAGGTTCCAAAGGAATTTTTAAAGTATACAATTCACCCCCCTCTTGTATATTGAGCATCTCATACTATATTTCAATCCTACAATTGGTATCAGAGGTTGGAAACCTCTTACTCTATACCAATCTTACATTTGGTATCAGAGCAGGTCTCTGAAATACTTGTACTCACATACAAGTTTTTCTTTCTCACTTTATCCTTCCGAACTTTGTCATTCCGAATTTGTCCATTCCGGACTTTCTCATTCCGAACTTTGTGATTACGAATCATTGCTACTAAAAAGTTTGTGTGCAAAGTTATTTTAGTATGGCAGGGATTAATGTTGGATCAATTGATAATCTGAATCCTACAAGACCACCTATCTTTGATGGTAATGATTATGAGTACTGGAGAGATCGTATGAAGACTTTTGTTATCAACACTGGAGTAGACAACTTTTTTATGCTTACTGGTGATTATAAAATTCCTGACAAGGAAGTCAGAACCTTTACTAACCAGGAAAAGCAAGAATATCAACTCAACTATAAGGTACGCAATACTTTACTATGTTCAATGACTAGAAATATATATAGCCAAATTTTTTCTTGTGAAGCAGCTAATTGTATATGGAAGAAGCTAGAGGTCACAAACTTTGGGACTTCTAAAGTGATTGATACTAGAAGAGCTATGCTTAGAGCTGAATATCATGGATTCAATTTTCCTTATGGAGAACCTATCTGTAAAGTTCAACAAAGATTTATGACCATTGTCAATAGTCTACAATCCATGGGAGAGAAAGGTTTAGATGATGAAGCTCTTGTGGACAAGATAATTGATATTATGCCCAATGAGTGGGAATCCAAGAGAACAGCTATAGATGAGAACAGGAAGGTCACTCAAATTACTCTTGATGAATTATTTGGAACTCTTCTACAACATGAAACTAGAATGAAGAGAGATTCTAGCAACATCACGAAGAATAATGGAAATGGTACTGTTGCTTTTACTACAACTTCAAATCAGATTAAAGCTAAGACTCCTGAGAGAGTAACCAGATCCAAGTCTAAGAAAGTCATTTTCCAATCCGAATCTAGTGAGAGTGAAGTATCAGAAAATGAATTATCAAATCTTGCTCGAAGGATGAACAAGATAGCTGGATAGAGAAATTTTCAATCCAAGTATAAGAAAAAGGAAAGGAAAGATAAGAAAGATGGAGAAGTTACTTGTTATGAATGTAAAAGAGCTGGACATATTAGACCAGATTTCCCTATGCTCAAAAAGAAAGAAAGGAAGGAAAGACATTCAGACAGGAACAGGAAGAAGTATTATAAAGCTAAAGCTAAGAAAGTTCTGAAAGCTAATAACACCTGGAGTACCAGTGGTGGTGACTCTTCAGATGAATCTTCTGATTATGAATCTTCAGGACAGAAGAATCTTGGTCTTATAGCCAGATTACCTATTGATAAACATTGTCTTATGGCTAAGGTACGAAATGCTGAATCATTGACCAATGTTTCTTTAAATTCTAATGATAGTAAGTATTATAAGTCTTTTGATGAAGAATTATCTTCTGATGAGGAAAATACTTTACCTACTTATGAAGAAGTCTCTAGGTTTGCTGAACTTCTTGAGATTGAGAATTCCAAACTCAACAAGAAACTTGATAAGGCAAACTCTGGGAATTCTATTCTTACAAAAGAGATATCAGATCTTTCTAAAGATCTTGATAAGAGAAATGCTGATTTTGAAAATATTTCAAAAAATCTTGAGGAAGTAAGTTCTGATAAGAATAAACTTTCTAAAGAGTTAGAAAAAGTAATTTCTAATAAAAATGTTTTCGAGCCTAACTCTAGTTCTAAAACTAATGATTTTGAGGATAAAAACTTGGTTGTAAAACTCAAGTCCGAAATTTTTTTCTTAAAGAAGTGTTTATCAAAATTTACCCATGGTAAAGAAAATTTTGATAAGATGTATTCCAAAATACGACCTTTAAGAAATAAATCCGGATTTGGTTATACCCATGCAAAACCTATTTTCAGTAACAGTTATTTTGTTCCTCAAAGTGCCCCATTCTATACCAAGTGTCAATATGGTGGTCACTGGGCAAAGAATTTTTCCTTAAACAAAACCCAATCTCTAGGATTTCACAAAGCTTACTTTTCTAAGAAAATGTGGGTTCCTAAAATTTTATTGTCTGGAAATCTCGGATCCAAACAAGTTTGGATTCCGAAAGTCTAATTTTCTTCTTGATTTCAGGATAATAAAGAAAGTACCAGCAACAATACATGGTACATGGATAGTGGATGTTCCCGGCACATGACTGGTAACAAAAGCTTTTTTGAAATGATTATCAAAACGAAAGGAGGAAAGGTAACTTTCGGAGACAATGCTAAGGGAGAGATTGTTGGTATTGGTAATATTGTTCTTTTAGGTAAAACCTTGATTTCATATGTTCTTTTTGTTAAAGGTCTTAAGCACAACCTCATTAGAATAAGTCAGTTATGTGATGAAGGTTGCCTTGTGAATTTTAAGAATGATAAGTGTTTAGTTCACAATTCCAAGGAAGAATTTATTCTCTCAGCCAATAGGCAAGAGAATGTCTACACTTTGAATCTAGAAGACCTCAGGAGCCAAGATTTACCTTGCCTAAGTGCAATGGAAGATCATTCTTGGTTGTGGAATAGAATATAAGGACACTGTAATATGAGAAACCTATGTAAACTCTCTAAGAAGAAACTAGTTAAGGATCTACCAGAGCTTAGATTTCATTCTTATAAAGTTTGTGATCCTTGTCAATATGGCAAGCAACATAAATCTAGTTTTAAGTCAATCGGTGAAGTCTCAACAACCGATGCATTAAATTTAGTGCACATGGATCTTTTTGGTCCAACACAAACTGGAAGTATTGGAGGCAAATACTATGTGTTTGTTCTAGTTGATGATTACACTAGATTTACTTGGGTCTATTTTCTAGCAAAGAAATCTGAAGCTTTTTCTTATTTCAAAAGTTTTAGAGCTCAAGTTAAAAATGAGAAAAACCTTCCATTGAAAACTATTCATAGTGATCATGGAGGATAATTTCAAAATTCTGATTTTGAAACTTTTTGTAGTAAGAAAGGTATTACTCACAATTTTTCAGCACCTAGAACTCCTCAACAGAATGGTGTAGTTGAAAGAAGAAATAGAATTCTTAAAGAGATAACTAGAACCATGTTGAGTGAATATTCTATTGCTAGACATTTCTGGGATGAAGCTGTAAGTACTGCTTGTTATACTATAAATTGAGTTTTGATTAGACCTTTTCTTAATAAAACTCCTTATGAGTTATGGAATGGTAGAAAACCAAGACTTTCCTACTTCAAGGTTTTTGGTTGCAAAGTATTCATTTTGAATACTAAAGATAACTTACATAAATTCGCACCAAATTCTGATGAAGGAATTTTCTTAGGATATTCCACAACCTCTAAGTCTTATAGAGTTTTTAATAAAAATACTTGTACTGTTGAGGAAACAGTACATGTAAAATTTGATGAGTCAGATCCTTTTGTTTTTAAACCATCTCAACTTACATCTTCAGACGTGTTTTCAAAAACTGATTGTCAACCTTTGATAGAAGAACCTTCTGATAATGAAATTGTTCTAGAAGATACTTCTGAAACATTTACCCCAGAAGACTTTCTACCCTATGTTGATGAACAGGTTTTACAAAACCCAAATCAGGTGTTTCTTAAGAATCATACCAGTGATAGTATCATTGGTGATGTAAATCAACCTGTAAGGACTAGAAGTTCCTTAAGAAATGAAGTAGAACATCTAGAATTTCTTTCCCAATTAGAACCTAAAAGCACTGACGAAGCTTTAGGTGATGATGATTGGATTAAAGTCATGCAAGATGAACTAAATGAATTCGAAAGTAATAAAGTCTGGACCTTGGTTGAAAGACCTAAGGAAACTTCTGTTATTGGAGTAAAATGGGTTTTCGGAAATAAATGTGATGAAAATGGAGTCATTGTTAGAAATAAAGCTAGGCTTGTTGCTAAAGGCTATAATCAGCAAAAAGGAATAGACTATGAAGAAACCTATGCTCCAGTAGCTAGACTTGAATCTATCTGTATTCTACTTGCCTTTGCAGCATTCATTAATTTCAAACTTTTCCAAATGGATGTGAAATGTGCTTTTCTTAATGGTTATTTTCAAGAGGAAGTTTTTGTTGAACAACCTCCTGGCTTTGAAGATACAAAACATCCTGATCATGTTTTTAGACTTACCAAAGCTTTGTATGGCCTTAAACAAGCCCCACGAGCATGGTATGATAGACTCACCGGATTTTTGCTTCAAAATAACTATGTTAAGGGAAATGCAGATCCAACCCTTTTTATAAATAAAGATAAGAAAAATGTTTTGATTGTTCAAATTTATGTTGATGACATTATATTTGGTTCAACTCAGCAATCTTTGACTGACTCTTTTGCTAGTCTAATGAAATCTGAGTTTGAAATGAGTATGATGGGTGAGTTAACATTTTTCCTTGGTTTTCAAATTTCTCAAAAACCATAAGGAACATATATATCTCAACATAAGTATATTAAAGATCTTCTTAAAAAGTATGGTTATGACAACACTAAGAGTATAAGTACTCCCATTGGTACCTCAAAATCTTTAGATCTTGATGAAGCTGGGAAACCAGTAGATCAAACATATTTTAGAGGTATGATAGGAAGTCTACTTTACTTAACAGCTAGTCGACCAGACTTAATGTTTTCAGTATGATTATGTGCAAGATATCAATCCAATCCTAAGGAATCTCACTTAAAGGCAGTAAAAAGAATTTTTCGCTACCTTAAGGGAACCATGGATCTAGGATTATTCTATACTTCTGGAAATGATTTTGTTCTAAAAAGTTTTTCTGATGCTGACTTTGGTGGATGTAGAATGGATAGAAAAAGTACATCCGGAACTTGTCATTTCTTAGGAGATTCTTTAGTTTCTTGGTCATGCAAGAAGCAACATTCTGTAGCACTCTCCACTGCTGAAGCTGAATATGTAGCAGCTGGAAGTTGTTGTGCACAAGTGTTGTGGATGCAACACATACTCACAGACTATGGCTTGAGTTTTACCAAAACTCAAATTTTGTGTGATAACACAAGTGCCATTGCCCTTAGTAAAAACCCTGCACATCACTCTCGTGCAAAACACATAGATATTAGGCATCACTTTCTTAGGGATCACACACTTAAAGGGGATATTATTCTTCAGTTTATCGGAACGCAAGATCAACTTGCTGATATTTTCACAAAATCTTTGCCTTCTGATAGATTTGAATATATTAAACAGAAGTTAGGAATGATAACCATAAGGTAATCTTTCTTAATTAACTTTCTGTTGAAAAAATCTCCTTACAGTATGTTTCGCACGGAATCTGGGGATGACCTCCTGGACGGGAGATTCAAACGTTCCGATCGGTTTCTAACGGGTTTGTTCGTAGAACCGGAAACATCCAATGATTCCACATCCGTTTGGACCTACTTTCCAAAGGCAGGCGCTCATTAGCTTGTGGACTAATGAGGCTTAGGAATTTGCATTGGTCGAGAGGATGGGAGGTCGGACTCATCGCACCTTTTTGAGGGGAATTATTGTCTACTCCGGGACTCTCTTTATAGATTTAAGTTATGTTCGTGATTCCTTATTACATTACCAAGTATAAAATGTGCCTTCCTTTAGTTTTAACAATCAATGATTAAATATGCAAGAAATTTAGAGAATCTTTTATATGTATTTGAGGTTCTTCATCAATAGAGAATCATCTACATCTATTTAGAGATTCTTGGTCAATGGTATCCTTCAAAAAATTTATATAAAAGTCTCTTGGTCATTATGATGACCAGGCTGGTTTTAAAGCCACTTAGTGGGGCACTTGAAGTTTATCGTCATTTAGAAGGACAGAGATTATTTCAAAGTTGGGATCGAACCCATAAATGGTCTACCTACGTATCCTTTGTTTTGGAAAAGGAATCAGAACCCACGTAGTTCGAGAAATGGAGTATGATGTTTATGATTGATGGATCAAAGATGAATGTCATAATTACTTTTACACTCTAAGCTCACGTGAGTCATGCTCGGTGTGAGAAACAAGAGGTATTAGTAAAATTTAGACAATTGTCCCATGAAATATGCAATCATAAGAATTTGTTTGGGGCTTATGTATGGATGACTGCCCAGATAGATGAAGGTTTAGGATCTACTTTTAGGGAGAAAATCCATGAACAGGGTCCATAAAGTTATAAGTGCTTCATGGAGATTTGAATACTTTAATCTTGGGGCTTACTCCTAAGGAGGATGCCTAAGTTAGTAGGGGACTTATGATTGGGTTTTACTCCTGAAAAGGAAACCCAAATCAAAGGTAAATTATGACTGGTTAAGAGAAATTTAAGGGGACTTGGGGCTTATTCCTGAAAGGGAGACCCAAGGTTATGACTGAGTCTTATTCCTGAAAAGGAGACCCAGATTAAGGGACTTGGGGCTTACTCCTGAAAAGGAAGCCCAAGATTATGACTGAGTCTTATTCTTGAAAAGGAGACCCAGGTTAGGGATTAAGGTTTGGGGTTTACTCCTGAGGAGGATGCCCATATTTGAGGTTGGGGCTTATTATTAAGAAAGATACCCAAGATTAATGGACTTGATTGGGGCTTACTCCTGAGGAGGATGCCCAAGATTGGGAACATTAAGAATTTGGGGCTTACTCCTGAGGAAGATGCCCAGATTAAAGGTTTTATAACTGGGGATTATTCCTGAAAAGGAGACCCAGGTTAAGATTCTCTCATTTTAAAGGATGAGGTTGAATGAATGAACTCTCCGTATTTTTAGTGACATAAGGATATTTACATCACTAGACTTTAAGAGAGATTCCACAGAATTCCTTTCAGATAAGAAATTCAAATCAAGAAATCATGCCATAAATGGCTTTGAAGAGTGTCTTGAAGACTGAATCTTGAAAAGGAAAGGTGAAATGGCTTGAGAGGGGTAAAAATGGGCAAGATGGGCACCCAAGAAGATAGGGGCGCGCAAGTCTTGCAAGGCGCGCAAGTCTTCCGTGGGCGCGCAAGTGTTGGTCGCGCAGGTATACCTGCGCGACACATGGTGTACTTGCGCGATTTTCAACCAGCAATGAAATACTTGAGTGACTCTTTTTAAAACCCTTTAGAATGTTCTCGAGGTTCTTCCAGAAAAGGTACGCGCAAGTTATATTGAAGGAAATAATTCGGCGCGCAAGTGTTTGATAAGTTTCAACACTTAGGCCTTCCTTCTTCTCTTTAGATCTTCCGTTCAAGGTAAGAAATTACCTTAGAAGTGTTCCGGAAGCTTTGAGAAGAGACTTGGGCATCGAGAGCTTCAATCCGAGTTTCTGGAAAAAGATCCTCTCGAATGGGGGTCCCACAGGGTCTATTTATAGGCAAAAGAAGACCATGGGCGGTTACCGGGCGGTTACCGGGTGGTTATCACTTAGGTCGCGCAAGTCACTTGCACGACCATAAGGCGTCGCGCAAGTACTTGCACGACCACTAGGCGGCGCGCAAGTGTACTTGCGCGACCATGAGGGAACTTGCACGACCTATGGGCAATGTTCTCCTTGTTCATCCCTTTGTCGATTTTTGATGTTTCTTCAAAGGATGAATCACTTTGAGCTCAGATATTCCCCTTTTCCGATCTTTAGATTCTGTGACGAAAGGAGCGTCAACAAAAGTCCCCCCTCAGAGTTGGATCCGGAGAGAAATGAGGATTTGACTCTGAGGAAATTGAATACATTCAAAGAAAAAGGGGGCGCGCAAGTCTTCAGGGCACAGAGGGCAGCGCGCAAGTGTGCTGGAACTTGACATTTATTCAGAGTTCCTTTGTCTTTTGTGGGCAGTTTAAAGTCATCCATGCCGGACATAAAGGGGCTAATGTTTAAGGTCGAAATATCTTTGACCGAAAATGGATTAAAAATGGATTCAATTCCTTGTCAATTTATCTGAAAACATATTACCATACTCAAGTATGAGGAAAAAATGTAAACTATGGCTTAAGAATATTCGAATCTGAGGAATGATATGAAAAAGAGCTAAAAGGCATTAGAAGAAGTAGTTTCCAAGAATGAAGTTACTATTATTTAACAAAACCCGTTAGGGGGTTGAAATATGCAGGGCCACCTATGGGCATTGGCTGCATGGTCAAATAAATAGCATCTTTTGGCTGACAAGTCTGTTATGTGGACTGTTTATGCAAGGCCACCTATGGGCACGTGCTGCATAGTCAGGCAAAAGAACTCCCAGAAATTTACTTTCCTAGTGCTAAAAGCCAGTGAAAGTTTATGGAGATTCAAATTTTCTAAAGTATAGAGTTTTTTGTATGGAAAGAGGTACTTGAATATGGACAAGATATTTCCGAACAAGAATATCGAAGAACTGGATGAACATCACTCCTACGAAGGTCTGACCCAAACGTAGGGAAGAAGAATAAACCATAGACTTGAATACTTTCAGATCATTAAAAAGGATATGGGACAAATATGTTAAGGATGGCTATTTTTTGCGGATCCCTTCATATTGTCGTTTAAGACAAATAAGGACAAAAGAGGCATTCTTCCCAAGAATGAAGTTACTATTATTTAACGAAACCCGTTAGGGGGTTGAAATATGCAGGGCCACCTATGGGCATTGGCTGCATGGTCAAATGAATAGCATCTTTTGGCTGACAAGTCTGTTATGTGGACTGTTTATGCAAGGCCACCTATGGGCACGTGTTGCATAGTCAGGCAAACGAATTCTCAGAAGTTTGACATTTTTGTGACTAGAAGTCATGAAAAGGTTTATGAAGATCTGAAAATATTTAAGGTTAGGATTATAACACATAAAGATGGGTATTTTCCAATGTATATAGAGATACATAAGTCAATGAAAAACCATAATCATGTTGTGGCTGAGTCCTGAATTGAAACTTGGACTTCACTACGTATCTCATAAGAATGAGGATCAAGCCATACGTAGTTCTTGAAATGCAGTTTAACGTCATGCAAGACGAAAGTATGAGTTATCTTAGTTTAGGGTCATAGAATTCGGACCATAATAATTAATACACAGTGTGTGTTTTCATGAGGACTTTTCATCCAAGGGATTGAAAGTGAAATTTGGGGTTAGGCCCAAAAGACTTGGGACTGGATTCGAGGAACACTCGAATGTTCCTACGTATCCCATAAGGATGGGAATCAAGTCCACGTAGTTCTAGAACTACCCTTTGTACAAATTTGGTTCGTACGTGTGAAGGGTGAAAGGGGACTTTAGTGCAATGATGGTTTAACCTGAGATAAAAAGTTTAGGCATTACCATGTATGCACGTAGTCTTTTGAAAATGAAACATGATTTAAAAAATCAATGTCAATAATGGTTCTCTCTCAAATGAGTAAATCAAAGGATATTGTAGTTTATTGTCGTACCGGACAAAAGTGTTGTATAGTTTAACGTCATATAACAAGGACGAAAGTGAATCAATGTAAAGATATTGATTCCAGGGGCGGTTTCACAAATCAACATCATATGAGGTTGTGGTGAACCGATGTGAAGAGATTGTTTTTGGGCTTAAACCCTGGGAGGTTGCCTACATACCCAGCCTGGAGGGCGAGGATCAAAGTCCGTGTAGTTCAATTAAAGAATGAATTAATGATCAAGTTGTTCTTGTGGACAATGATCTAAATAAAAAAATAATGTTGGGACTTACACATGGTTAGTGTCCCAAAGGGAATGTTATGGTTGATGTTCGCTCTAAGCTCACGTGAGTCATACTCGGTGTGAGAAACAAGAGGTAATAACAACCTTAATGATGCACAGTTTAATGTCATGTAGGACATTAAAAAAAAGGGACTATGCAGTTTAAAGTCTTGCAGTTAGGACTATTGGTGTTGCACAGTTTAGTGTCATGTAGCAGGGATAAAATAACAGTTTAATGTCATGTAGGACATATCAAGGATTTTCTGTACAGTTTAGCATCATGTAGTTAGGACGATGGGGATAAAATAGTTTAACGTCATATTGGACGAAAGGGGGACTGTGCAGTTTAATGTCATGCAGTAAGGACAAAAGAGTGTACCATTTTAACGTCATGTCGGACGAAAGTGCGAATAGTTTAAGGTCATATGCATGGACCGTGGATGGTGCAGTTTAATTTCATGCTGGACCTTTGATGATTATATAATTTAACGTCTTTTCGGACGTGAGGGACTTTTTACAGTTTAACGTCTTGCTGGACGATGAAAGTGCCACACAGTTTAATGTCATGTTTCTAGGACACAATATAGTTTAATGTCATCTCGGAAAATTTATAGTTTAATGTCATCTCGGACATTGAAGGTGACACAGTTTAACGTCATGTTGGACGAAGTTGCAGTTTAAGGTCATACTGGACCATTGCTGTATGAACCAATTGTAAGGGTCTTGGTTCTGGGAACAATATTTTGTGTTTATACAAAATACTTCTTCATAAATCTGGAATTAGTTGGAGTCGTGATGTGTTCTCCATCCATTGAGATCAGAGAATACGCTCCATTGGAGTAGACCTTATGTATTGAATAAGGTCCTTCCCATTTTGGTTCAAGCTTGGGAGGCTTCTTTCCTGGTATCATTGGTGCTCTGAGAACCAATACCAATTCTCCCTGAATGAATGAACGAAGACGAACTTTTTTGTTAAAATCTCATGCTATCCGATTCTGATAGATTTCCAAGTGGTGAAAAGTGCACAATCTTTTCTCATCTAACTGTTCCAATTCATTCAACCGCTTTTGGGATTGCTCATCTGTTGATAACTGATCACAAATGGTTATTCTGAGTGAGGGCAATTGAACTTCAATTGGCAAGACTGCTTCTGTTCCATATACCAATGAATATGGAGTAGACCGCGTTGCATTGCGAGTGGTAGTCCGATAAGCCCATAAATCATGAAAGAGTTTATCAGGCCATGACCTCTTATCTTTATCCACCATCTTTTGCAGTATATTTGAAAGAGTCTTGTTGAAGGCCTCTATCTGGCCATTAGCCGCTGCATGATATCGAGATGAATGGTTGGACTTAATGTTGTATTCTTGATACAATTTCTTTACCTCAGAAGAACATAAATTGGTGCCGTTGTCCGTCAATATGGTATGAGGGACACCAAATCTAGTAATGATGTTAGCCTTGATGAAGCTAACAATGCATTTAGAACTGACTTCTTTGAGAGGTACCGCCTCTGCCCATTTGGAAAAGAAATCGGTAGCAGTAAGAATGTACTTAAACTGTTTGGTCGTAGCTGAAGGGTAAGGTCCCACCACATCCATTCCCCATGTGGAAAATGGCCATGAGTATTTAGCTGTATGAAGCAACTCTGGAGGTTGATGAATGAAGTTGGCATATACTTGGCATGAATGACAATTCTTTGTGAAATTAACACAATCTTGTATCATTGAAGGCCAGAAGTATCCAAGCCTTCGAATTTGATCAGACAGTCTATGTCCAGACTGGTGGGCACCACAGACTCCCGCATGCACTTCTTTTGTGACAGCCATTGTCTCTTCACCATCAATACATCTGAAGAGAACTCCATCAAAACCACGTTTGTAGAGAATTTTCTCGAGGTGGTTTAGACCATCATAAAGAGTAAAATTGACCACATGTCGCCGAATTTGTTCTTTCTTGGCTCTATCAGGTGGAAGTGTTCCATTTTGAAGGTATTCCTTGATAGGTGACATACATCCTGTAGTATGACCATACGGTTCAGGAATGGGACTAATTTCATTAATTTCCTCTGTTCTGACTTGAACATAAGGTGAAATTGCACGACGGTGGGCAATACAGATGGTTGTCTCGTCCCGATTTGGATCTGCTAAAGCTGTGGCTATATTAGCCAGTGCATCAGCTTGAGCATTTTGTGATCTTGGGACATAAGAAAATGTCGGTTCTGAAGGGAATTCCGACATTAACTCTCTGACGTAATCATACAAAGGGATTAATTCTTCTTTTCTGATGGCATAATCCCCATTGACTTGTTTGATTACCAGGTCTGAATCACCTTTCACCTTTAAGTGATTCACTTGTGCTTGAAGTGCTAACTCCAAGCCCGTAATGAGAGCTTGGTATTCAGCTTCATTATTGGTACCACCTTCCCACAACAAAAGGGAATAAGGTTACACTGCCTTATCTGGAGAAATGAGCACAATTCCTAAACCAACTTTGTTGAATTTAGGATTTTCCATTTTCTTCCCTGTTGGACTTCTAGAAGCACCATCAAAATACATTTCCCATGTTTGAGGACTCTCTTGAATAGAGAAAACTTCCTCATCAGGGAGTTTAATATCTGAATATGTGTCTTCCACTGAAGGATGTTCAGCCAGGAAATCAGCCAGAGCTTGGCCCTTAATTGCCTTTTGAGACACATACTGAATGTCGAACTGCTGTAGAATAACCGCCCATCTTGCCAGACGTCCTGTAAGCATTGGACGATTAAGGATGAATTTGAGCGGATTATTACGAGATACCAATTGGACCTCATGATGTTGCAGGTAGTGTCTCAGTTTTTGAACTGCAAAGATTAATGCTAGGAAGCACTTTTCAATACTTGAATATCGGGTTTCTGCTTCAAGCATAGTTCTACTGAGATAGTAGAGACTATTTTCATTCCCAGCATCATTCTTTTGAGCGAGAAAGGCACCCAATGATCGCTCTAAAGCTGTCACGTAGAGGATAAGAGGTCTACCCTCAACAGGTGACATAAGTACTGGTGGACTCAAGAGATATTTCTTGAGAACATCAATTGCTTCTTGACATTCTTCAGTCCATTGGTAAGTGACTCCTTTCTTCAATAATTTGGTAAAGGGTAAACTTTTGCCTACCAAATTGGCGATGAAACGCCGAATATAGGCTAAGTGTCCTTGAAGTCCTCTTAATTCTTTCAAATTATGAGGAGGTTACATACCAAGGATTGATTTGGTCTTCTCAGGATCGACTTCAATACCACGATGGCGTACAACAAAGCCGAGGAATTTTCCTGAGGTTACCCCAAAAGCACATTTTAAGGGATTCATCTTCAAATTATATTGTCGAATCTTGTGGAATACGACTTCCAAATCAGTCAAGTGATCAAAACGTTGTTTGGATTTAACCACCAAATCATCTACATAGCATTCAACAAACTTCCCTAGAAAAGGTTTGAAGATACGATGCATGGCGCGTTGATATGTTGCACCTGCATTCTTTAAACCAAATGGCATCACCCGGTAACAAAACACACCTTGAGGAGCTCTGAAGGCTGTATATTCCTCATCTTCCGGGGCCATTCGGATCTGATTATATCCAGAATATCCATCCATGAAAGAAAGTACTTCATAGCCAGCCGTCGCATCAATTAAGAGTTCTGTAATCAGAACTGGGAAATCATCTTTAGGACAATACCGATTAAGATCTCTGAAATCGATGAAAACCCTAATTTGTCCGTTCTTCTTCTTTACAGGGACAATATTAGCCAACCACTTGGGATATTGAACTTCTCTGACGAAGTTAGCTTTGATAAGCTTATCCACTTCAGCCTCGATTTTGGCAGCATAGGTTGGGTGTGTTCTTCTTGCGGCTTGCTTGAATCCTCGATGTTCTTTTTGGCAAACCCAAATGATGGGTGGCAACATCAGGATCAAGGCCAGGCATCTCTGTATAATTCCAAGCAAAAATATATTTATTTTTCTTTAAAAAAGAAATATACATCTCTTTCTCTTCAAGGGTCATGGCCGCACTAATTAAAGTGGGGCGTGGATCTTTCTCTGTACCCAGATTTACTTCTCTGAGTTCATCCACAGTGGTAGAGATACCCTCTTCAAATGCTGGAGGAGCATCTCTAAGATCTTCCTCTTCCTCTTCATCATGTGTTATTTCTTCCGTTTCTACTTGCAAATTAGATGAAAAAACGAAATTCTCATGATCATAAGAGATGTCAAAATTTTCACATTTTGAATAAGAAGCTTCCATTTCCGACCCTATTGATGATAAAGGGTCTTCTTTTGGAAATAAAGAGGAGATGATGGATTGAGAATCGACATCAATATTCACCTCTGGTGTTGCTATAACTTCTTCTGGCCTGATTAGCAAAGTATAGACTTGTTGGATTTCAGCAGACGAAATGAAAACGTCACCACTTATGCTTTCATCACTGCTTGGTAAGTTACCAATTTCTCCCATGTTGTCTGGCTCGATTGCCGTAATTGACATTATGGATCTTTCCATAAGAGTATTTTGATTTGGGCCTATTTTGTCAATTTTACTGATAGGTAACACATAATCTGTACTCACATGTGAAAATGGATTTATTGGAATTTTTTCCAAACCATACGGAGCATTAACTTTGGTAATTTCCTTCATTGTAGATTTTTCTCTTCCCTTCATGTGATAAAATTCCGACTCAATGTATTGAGACTCACATGTCTTGAATGGGGACTTATCACCATACAATGTTCCAACTTGACCATCGAAACAGTATTTGAGACATTGATGATATGATGACGGAATAGCTGCATGCTGATGTAGCCAGGGTCTTCCAAGCAAGATATTGAAAGCTGGGTCTTGATCAACAATCATGAAATCCGAATTGGAAACAAGATCTCCAAACTGAGTTCTGAGCGTAACTTCTCCCAGTGGTTCTTGTTCATTTTTATCATATCCTTGCAACATCATGGTAGAAGGAGATAAATCAGATTCCGTGAGACCCAATCGACGAAGTGTGTGATTGGGCATGAGGTTGACTCCTGAACCATTGTCAATGAAAGCTCTTCGAACATCTATACCATTGACTTTGCCAGATAAGTACAAAGGTTTTATGTGCCCATGCACAACATCATCTTCATCTTTATCAGTAAAAGATATCACTGCATGGAATTCCGCAGGATTATTCTCTATGTGATAGATTTCAGCTGCAGCAATTTCAGTTTCAAACTCCTGAGGACTTGACAAAGCTTCGATGAGTGCTTCCCGAAGATCTCTTGACAGATTCAAAGCATCCAAAATTGATAACTTGGCTGGTACTTGGGCCAAGTGTTTCAATATATCATACTTTTGATCTAGAGGTCTGCGTTTCCCAATAGGAATATGCGGTTTAGCAGGTACTTTGGAAGCAGATGCTTTGGAAGCTGATGCATCTTGTATTGAAGTTGGCAACATCCTTGGTTTTGGAAAATTAGACCGATTAGATCCATTTACTTGCTGAGATAAAGAAGATGGAACTTTTAATCGGTCTTCCAAAATAACTGTGCCGAAACTGAGTTGGCCATTGGCAGAAGAACTTGCTTGTTCTTTTTGAGCTCGCTGAAGGGCTTTACCACGAGTTTCTGCTGCATATACAGTGCTAGAAGGGGTAGAATTAGAGTAGTGGCTTCGGAAAGATCCACGTCTTCCCCTGTATCCTGAACCTCTAGAACTTCCTCGGGTTCCCTTATTTGATACAGGGAATTCAGGTTCATTAAGACTGGAATATGAATCTGTTAATTGAATCATATTAACAGAACCAAAGATTAATTCTTCGTCTGATAAAGACTCTGCCTGGTTAGCCTGTTTAGGCTGTGCTGTTTGGTGGGATGGTGCCCGTGGCTTTGAAGTAGATGGCATGAAATCTGCCAGAGTCAAAGACAATTTAGGCTTTGATACATACTCATCTTCTCCTGATTCCTCTTTCTTCTTTGAATTGAGCTGCCCTTTTGAGGATTTGTCTTTTGATGGAGGCTTTACTGCAGATTTTGTAGGAGACACAATTGGCTTCTTCAGTTGTGTTCGCAAAATGGAATGGGTCCGATTGATTGTCTTTCTGACCATCCAATCATCATATTTTTTCGCAGTTTTGCTTTTGACTTCCTGCCACTCACCTCCTTCCTCTAGATCTGTAGCGGTAATACATGCTACATGAGCTGAAGAACCCTTTAATTTGACTTGTCCCAAGTCGACCATCTTTTGCAGGAGGTCTTTAAAGACAAAACACTCCTGGATGGGATGCCCCAACATTTGATGAAAGGGACAATAATTGGGACGGTCTTCATCTCCTTCCTTGTTTGGCCTCTTCGGCACTGGTAATTGAACCAAATTATTTTCCAGAGCTGAAATGAAGTAACCAGGAACTTGCTCACTTCGGAAAGAGTATGTTTTACTCTTCATATCCTCAAATTGTTTTCGTCGTTGATCTTTTTGATCATTTGGACGAAACATCCTTTGTTGTTGGCGTTCAGGAGGTGGAGCCCTTCGAGAAGATGAAGGTTTTGAAGTAGAAATAGGTACAGGTTCCTGTTTAAGCATAACTGTAGCAGTTTCTGCTTTACCCATTCTTCTTCCTGGAGCTGATGGAATTACACGAGATTTAACCTTAGCCTGTATAAGGGAATCTTCAATCTGTTGAGCGATTGAAGTAAGGTCTCGAAACCCTCCTGTGTATTTCACAGGGATCAATGGCGTGCGTAATTCGTCATGCAAATTTGCCACACAGATTAGCAACAATTCCTCCTGAGGGAGTGCTAAACTCAAGGAATACGTTAATCCCTTCCAACGAGCAATGAAATCAGGGACTCTTTCATTTTTCCTTTGCTTGCAGTTTGTAAGATCGAAAACTGTCATTTTTGGAAAAGTTGAGCTAAACTGAAGAAGGAATTTTTGACGAAGATCCTCCCATCCGATGACTGACTGGGATTGCAAGCTTGTATACCAGACAAAAGCTGGTCCTTGCAAGGTTCGCACGAAGCATCTGAGTTTCACTGCTTCTTGCTGCTCTGGAGTTCCCATCATAGGATCACAACAAGACACGTAATGCGTCAAATGTTGTTCAGGGTCGCCAGATCCATTGAAAGTAGGGAAAATAGGGTTTCCAAAACTAGATGGAGGAGAAATTGAATCCACCCATTCAGGGTAAACCTTCTTTTCAGGTTGAACTTGCGCCCGTTTCCCTTCCATAGTTTCTAACCGAGCTGTTAATGACTCAATAGTAGTTATTAACTTTTGGGAAACGTCAGGTTGAACTTGGTTTTGGGTAGGTGCAATGAATGGAGCTTGGACAGACGTGGTGGTTGGTGCTGCAACTGATGGTAGTGCTGCCAACCGTTGTTGCGTTTGACCCGTAGGATTATACCTATGTGGGTGTACTGATAAAGGAGGATATTCTTGATCCATCTCAGTAGTTACAACAAATTCCTTCGGCTGTCGGACTTCAGCATTCTTAAGAAGAATACTATTCTGAAGTAGTTCTGCATTCAACCTTCTTAATTCTTTCATTTCTTCCTCCTGTTGTGCAATCCTTTACTCTAATGAGAGCGATTGACCTCCTTCAGAGGAAGGGTGAGGAGTAACCTGATTCTTTCCTTTCCCCTTATTGGATCCTTTTCGGAGAGGGGGAAGTGGGTTACTTGAAGGAATACCCATATTTTGGGTAAGCCTTTGATTACGTGTGTGCACACCTTCTTTATTTAGGTCTGTGTGCGCAACTTCTTGAGAAGGAACCTCTTCGTCTGATCCCTCTGATTGAGCCTCATCTGGTGAATCAGCAGCAACAACATTGATGACATTAATGGATGCATATTTCATGGAATCCTTTCTATCAGCATTTCTGTGATATTGTCTCCTTCTATGTCCAAGATGAGACATGGCATTCCGTTGACTTGATCCCTCGGGAATTTCTTGGAGAACCGTCACTTGGAGAGAATCTCCTGACAGCTTGGCTCTTCGTTCCTCTTGAGGCTTATTCCCTAATCGAGAGAATACTGATTTTCTCTGAGGGAGGGATTGAGGATTTGAAAAAGTCCCCAGTCCAGTGGACTGGGGATGTTCCTGCTGCTTCCGCTCAACTCCTTGAATCCCATTCGTTGACTCTGAGGGTTGGGTTAGAGAAGTCCCCAGTCTGGCAAACTGGGGTGTCTCTTGAAATGCTATGTCTGAGATCTTCTTAAAATCTCTCTTGATCTTGCGAATCTTAGTTCGGAAATTAGCTGGATGCATTAACCTGTATCCACTTTTATCACCTGGTTCAACAGACCGTTGGATGATTTCCGAAACTTCTGTCATTTGATGACGTGTTTGCTCCAGACGAGAAGCTTGTGCAATATTCTCGCCTGCTTGATGTAGGAGCAATTCAACAACTTGTTCTCTATATACTTGATTTTGAGAAGAACTAGTTGAAGCTTGTTCTTGAGCAAGCTTTTGATTATGAACAAAGCCCATTGACTGTGGCCGGCCATGGGCAATAACATTGCATGAGACCATTTTCGGCGGGCTTTGCTGACCGGAAAGCACTGTGAAATGTAGTGCTCCGTGAACACCCCATCCTCTGATATGAACATCAGATGGAGCATTGGAAATTAACTGACGCAATCTTCTTAGTGCGCCAAGGCATGAACATTGAAGGGTTCTCTGTTGCTTTTCGGCCTTTGGATACCGAGACACTGATAGATATGCCAAATCAATCTGGCGTTGTAACCCTTCTATTATCTTAAGATGATTTTCATATTCATCGTAAGATAATACCTTCTTCTTTAATTGACAAAGAGTTTTCCATATGTTGAGACGAATATCATGGATTCCATCATCCGTCAACATCTTTGGAATGTCGTACTGGGAGTCATCCAAAGGCCAAAACACGACTGGTACTTCACCTTTTGCCAGTTTTTTCCTCATGTTCAGCATTTCCTCTTTATCATTAAATGAAGATTCTTCTACCAGTTTGGACCAGAGTTGGTGTTTCCTTGTTGCTTCATCGGATTCAACAAGATTGGTAGAGAAATCACTATTCATGCTGGAAGATGAATGACCCAGGGATGGTTCGGATAATAACCTGAACCCCAGGCTATCTTCTGATGGAGAAAGAGTTTCACCTGCCGATAGTAAAGCATCAGACATGACTGGTTTTACGTTTGCAAGTGCCTCGAGATAGGAGGGCTTTCTCGTCACTACATTTCCTTCTGAAGAATTTTCGAGACAACGTGAATCACTACTACGGAGAGGACTTTCGCAGCGAAGTTCATCACCATGAGGAGGACCGTCATGATGGGTTACAGCAAAAGATGAAATCTCTTGCTCCTTGGTCTTCTGACCACACAGAGGGTTTCTGTGGCTCTCATCTGAAGAAGAAACTTCAAGATTGACCGAATTTTCATGAAGCAAGTCTTCATGAGGAAGTGTCTGTTGAAGACCTTCAGAATTAATGTTCCCGTTATTGGGAACTGAGGGAGTAGAATCTTGAATTTCGACAGATAAATGTCTGAGGGCTTCAAGAACTCCAGCATCGAGCAAGGCCTTGTTGCAGATTGGCCTTTGATCTCCTGACTGTGCTGGGCGGATCTTTTTCTTAGATGCCTTCTTACTTTCTTTAGAAACCACTTGATGACGAAAGTGATTGCTTTGAGCAGGTGTATGTGCCTGATCAGGAAAGATGGTCAGGTTAGGCTGACGATCTCCACTCAAATCAGGTGTATGTGCCTGACTTGGTTGTCCATATGATATGGGGGAGTATGCCCCATAACCCTCTTGGACTGGAACAGATGTGTGTGTCTGTTCCGGAGTGAATTGTTGATGTGTCACTCCATTGCTAGGGATAGATTTATGTGTCTGTCCCTGAGATGATGCTGAAGCTGTTATGATATCCTGGCAAGCATCCAGAATATGAGCAGGAATTTTCTTCTGCTCTTTCACCATTGACAAAATATGTTTGGTGACCTCAGCCGCCGGAACGGGGATATACGTCCATTCCGGGCTTGGAGTAGGTGTATGTGCCTGCTCCTGTCCTCCTTTTCCTGTCAGTGAATCCTGACAGTACTCAAGTGTGGAGACAGAGAGTTGAGTCTGCCTCCTGTTTGTCTTCGGGACTTTCCGACTGACTTCTTCGGGCGCTACCAAGCGAGACTGTTGGTAGGCCTGATTAGTATTAGCAGGTGTATGTGCCTGCTGATTACACTTCGCCAAACGCGGTTGACGAGATCCACCATATGTATTCAAATGAGCCTGCTGACTAACTGGTGATGTATAAGCAGGTGTATGTTCCTGCCTATGGTACTCCGCCGGAATTGCCTGGCGGGATCGGCTTGATGCTGCCAGACGAGTCTGCTGGACAGCGGCATTAAAACGGACAGGTGTGTATGCCTGCTCGTTGTTTGCCACCAAGTTAGGTTGGTGGACTTCTCCGGAGATGGAAGGGATGACAACCTGCTTATTATTAACCGGATTCCGTCTCTGGCGGTTCATCTTGCCTGCTCGGGTTCGAGGAACCTGAGCTGAATGCCTGGAGTCGGTACCCTCATCATGTTGAGGGCGCACTACCGCACGAGTCTGGCGGCGATTGTTGATGGGAGCCCTTGAGAAGGACTCCTGTCTTTTTGAATTAAGGTCCTGCGGGACCTGCTCATTCACTTCCTCAGAGTAAGGGAGTGAATGGAAATTGCGTTCCGGGGATAACGACCCGAAACGGTTGGAGACGGTAGTCAGCACCGCCTGCTTCTTGATTGCTGGCCGCCGTTGTCCGGACGACCAGGTAGAGTTGTTAACTTGGAGGGCTTGACGAGCGGCCTCCAGAGTTGGGATAGTACCGTTGCGACGGTACTCCTTAACCAGTGCATTAGAAACACAGTGTTGAAGACGCTGAGTTGGTGATGTCATCCTCAGAGCGGATGACGTTCCAGCAGGAGTAGCAGCATTGGTTTTCACAGCAGCAAACCTCACAGTAGAGGTGTTTACAGCAGCAGTATTCACAGGGGTGAATTTAAGGAAAGCCATTTTTGCAGAATATCTTGAGAAAAGAGTGCCTTTTCCATGTAACAGACATAATCAAGATGAATCCAGCCACTGCATCTTTTGGATGAGCACATGTCAATGATTCCTTTGTTGGCCCAAGGGGCTTTAACAAATAAGAAGAATATCACTTTCACTTGGTTAAGGATTCACGTCGGGTTCACCATTTTTGTTTCGCACGGAATCCGGGGATGACCTCCTGGGCGGGAGATTCAAACGTTCCGATCGGTTTCTAACGGGTTTGTTCGTAGAACCGGAAACATCCAATGATTCCACATCCGTTTGGACCTACTTTCCAAAGGCAGGCGCTCATTAGCTTGTGGACTAATGAGGCTTAGGAATTTGCATTGGTCGAGAGGATGGGAGGTCGGACTCATCACACGTTTTTGAGGGGAATTATTGTCTACTCCGGGACTCTCTTTATAGATTTAAGTTATGTTCGTGAATCCTTATTACATTACCAAGTATAAAATGTGCTTTCCTTTAGTTTTAACAATCAATGATTAAATATGCAAGAAATTTAGAGAATCTTTTATATGTATTCGAGGTTCTTCATCAATAGAGAATCATCGACATCTATTTAGAGATTCTTGGTCAATGGTATCCTTCAAAACATTTATATAAAAGTCTCTTGGTCATTATGATGACCAGGCTGGTTTTAAAGCCACTCAGTGGGGCACTTGAAGTTTATCGTCATTCAGAAGGACAGAGATTATTTCAAAGTTGGGATCGAACACATAAATGGGCTACCTACGTATCCTTTGTTTTGGAAAAGGAATCAGAACCCATGTAGTTCGAGAAATGGAGTATGATGTTTATGATTTATGGCTCAAAGATGAATGTCATAATTACTTTTACACTCTAAGCTCACGTGAGTCATGCTCGGTGTGAGAAACAAGAGGTATTAGTAAAATTTAGACAATTGTGCCATGAAAGATGCAATCATAAGAATTTGTTTGGGGCTTATGTATGGATGACTGCCCAGATAGATGAAGGTTTAGGATCTACTTTTAGGGAGAAAATCCATGAACAGGGTCCATAAAGTTATATGTGCTTCATGGAGATTTGAATACTCTAATCTTGTGGCTTACTCCTAAGGAGGATGCCTAAGTTAGGAGGGGACTTATGATTGGGTTTTACTCCTGAAAAGGAAACCCAAATCAAAGGTAAATTATGACTGGTTAAGAGAAATTTAAGGGGACTTGGGGCTTATTCCTGAAAAGGAGACCCAAGGTTATGACTGAGTCTTATTCCTGAAAAGGAGACCCAGATTAAGGGACTTGGGGCTTACTCCTGAAAAGGAAGCCCAAGATTATGACTGAGTCTTATTCCTGAAAAGGAGACCCAGGTTAGGGATTAAGGTTTGGGGTTTACTCCTGAGGAGGATGCCCATATTTGAGGTTGGGGCTTATTCTTAAGAAAGATACCCCAGATTAAAGGACTTGATTAGGGCTTACTCCTAAGGAGGATGCCCAAGATTGGGAACTTTAATAATTTAGGGCTTACTCCTGAGGAAGATGCCCAGATTAAAGGTTTTATAACTGGGGATTATTCCTGAAAAGGAGACCCAGGTTAAGATTCTCTCATTTTAAAGGATGAGGTTGAATGAATGAACTCTCTGTATTTTTAGTGACATAAGGATATTTACATCACTAGACTTTAAGAGAGATTCCACAGAATTCCTTTCAGATAGGAAAGTCAAATCAAGAAATCATGCCATAAATGGATTTGAAGAGTGTCTTGAAGACTGAATCTTGAAAAGGAAAGGTGAAATGGCTTAAGAGGGGTAAAAATGGGCAAGATGGGAACCCAAGAAGATAGGGGCGCGCAAGTCTTGCAAGGCGCGCAAGTCTTCCGTGGGCGCGCAAGTGTTGGTCGCGCAGGTATACCTGCGCGACACATGGTGTACTTGCGCGATTTTCAACCAGCAATGAAATACTTGAGTGACTCTTTTTAAAACCCTTTAGAATGTTCTCGAGGTTATTCCAGAAAAGGGACGCGCAAGTTATATTGAAGGAAATAATTTAGCGCGCAAGTGTTTGATAAGTTTCAACACTTAGGCCTTCCTTCTTCTCTTTGGATCTTCCGTTCTAGGTAAGAAATTACCTTAGAAGTGTTCCGGAAGCTTTGAGAAGAGACTTGGGCGTCAGGAGCTTCAATCCGAGTTTCTGGAAAAAGATACTCTCGAATGGGGGGCCCACAGGGTCTATTTATAGGCAAAAGAAGACCCTGGGCGGTTACCGGGCGGTTACCGGGTGGTTATCACTTAGGTCGCGCAAGTCACTTGCACGACCATAAGGCGTCGTGCAAGTACTTGCACGACCACTAGGCGGCGCGCAAGTGTACTTGCGCGACCATGAGGGAACTTGAGTGACCTATGGGCAATGTTCTCCTTGTTCATCCCTTTGTCGATTTTTGATGTTTCTTCAAAGGATGAATCACTTTGAGCTCAGATATTCCCCTTTTCCGATCTTTAGATTCTGTGACGAAAGGAGCATCAACACAGTAATAAACTCATTTTCATAGGGGGAGTACATTTGATTGTTTGTTTAACAAAGTTTTTCAAAATTTATTTTCAAAACTTTTCGGAACGAAGATTTCCGGAATGGAATTTCCGGAACTAAAATTTTTCAGATTGGACATTCTCGTACAGAATACTTCTGAAATGGAAGTATTAGTATTGAAAATTTCTGGAATGAGAATTACGTACTGACAGTTTCATAACCAGGTTTTTGTACCGATTTTTACCCATAATGTATTTTTCGTAATGTATTTTTCGTACTAAGTTCTTCGTACTGTTTTTCTTCTTAAGCTTTTTTTTCGTACTGAGTTTTCCGTAATGATTTTTTCTTACTAAGTTTATTTTTCATAGTACATTTTTTGCGAAATCTGCCATTACGAATAATCCTCCTAAGCCAATCCGAAAGGTATGATTTCCCTACTCAAATTTTCGTAGTCATAATTTACTTGCTGGCATTTTCTTGTACTATGTTTTCAGATTATAGTTTTCTTAATTCTTTGTTTTAATAAAAACCTCAAAAAGATCGGATTCAAGCTTTCAACCGTCAGTTCTGATCGCAGCTCATTCTAAACCTTTAGATCAACCGTAGAAGGTGAACCGTCATCCCGTAGCCTATATAAAGGGGACCCAATTTCTCGTCCCACATCGGTTTCAAGCTCTTGTGTCCTGATGTTCTGACCCTCTGTTTTAAGGCCATTCCGAACTACAGTTGTCTCCGTTCCGAACTTCTCAGAGGATTACAGATCCGAATGTTTGCGGAGTTAGCGTCTCAAGAAATGTCTACAACCAAGCCTATTTCTCAGTGGTTAGTTTACAGAGAAAGATTACTCCATCCGGATTTCTTCAACAACTATGATTCCCTTATCTCAAAGAACATTAAGTTGAATGGTTGGGAAGATGTTTTGGTCTCAAAAACCGGGAATCAAGATGAAGTATATTCAGATTTACTTGTCGAGTTTTATGAATCAGTTTCCTTCTTTAAGGAAGATGATAGGGAGACGTTTTCTTTCAAGTCGTATGGCAAGACCTAAAAAATTTCTTACACCAAGGCTGCAAGCTTGGTAGGATTGTCTTATGAAGGAGAAGAAGAATTTATTTCGCACGTTTTACCGGACTCTAAGGGTAGCTTTGACAAGGAAAAAGCTTTAGAAACTCTCGGACTGGCTAATGACAAGGCTCTGAAGATTGCATGTCTATCCACAAATTTTCGGATTCTTGAATTATGGGTGCAAGGACTTATCGTACCGATGAAAGGCGATAAAGACAGCTTGAAGAAGAGTGAGATCTATATCTTAGATTTCCTGATAAATCTAAGGAATTTTAACTTCATGAGGCACATTCTTATAACCCTTGAGAACCTTAAGAAATGAAATCTCAGAGCTCAGATCGTAATGTACCCAGCAATATTATCAAAGTTGATAGTTCGGTGCCTTGAATCTTTCAAGGAGGCTTGCAGATCTAAGCCGAGGGTATGAAAAAATTTGTTGGTTAGTGATGCCACTCTTAAAAGAATGGATGTAGCTTTTGACAAGAAGTCTGGAAAGTTTATTGATCTACCTGCTCAAGAAGAAGTGGCTCCGAAAGCTGCTGATCCGGAATCATCTAAGCCAGTAAGGAAGAGAAAGCTGAAAGAAGTGGAAGTACAAGCAGAGATTCCTAAGTCTAAGGAAGTCCATTCCGCACCTCCAAAGACTAAGAAGAAGAAAGCCTATCCTGATGAGGTTGTTACAAAGTGGAGAGCTGATAAAGAGAAAAGGAAATAAGGGGATCCGAAGTTCGGATTGGACCCTGCGGAGGCTAAGGCTTTGAAGGAGAAAACTGCTGATGAGCTTGAAAAATAAGCAAAACAAAAGAAGCTCAAGAAGAAGATGTCCGAGGCTGAGGTAGCTCAGGCCTTGTTAAAATTCAATGAAATGGTTTCAGCAACTATTCCAGTTCCGAGATCATTCTCCCTGAAATCTCTACCTGAGACTCCAGGAAGGAATTTCGCTGCTCCGGAAGAGGCTGTTGCTAAGAATACTGAGGAAGTTGAGCAAGTGGAACAAGTAGAAGAGGGTGCTGAAGGAAGTGGTGAAACCGGAGATGTGCTGAAACAAGTATATGATTACAAGGGAACACCTTCAGAACACTTATCACTTCGAACCTCAGAAGCCGAATCTTCGAAGCTAGTTACTCCAGCAATGGAAGAAGAGAAAGGAGAATAAGAAGTTGCCTATCATGGAGAAGAAGAACAACTTTTACATGATATTGCTCAGATGAAAAACGTAGAGGATGGTGTTCAGGAAGTTGCTGATGAGGAAGATTTTGTTGTTCAAGTTTCTGATAGTGAGAAGAAAACTCCAGAACATGATTCTATTCCAAAAAAAGATAAGAGGAAGAAAATTCTTGCTGATACTCTGAGTTCAGAAGAGAGGAAGAGAAAGGAAGCTGGTAGTTCTTCAAAGTGAATGTTGGAGCTTATTGAGGAAGAAAACTATCCAAGCAAGATTTCAGATTCGGAGTCATCCTCGTTGGGGCATGATTTTGTTGTCCGGTCTTTAAAGAAGTTGGTAGGATCCATTCTGACCTTCTCTAGTATCGACTCAAGATGCCAGATGCTCCAACATGCGTTGAATCAGAAAACAGACTCCGTATCTATGGTTATGGATAAGTGCGTTGAGATTGAGGCTCAGTTCAGAACATTCTTTGTTGGTTACAAAGCTCATAAAAGATCTTGCAAAAGGATGACAAGCTGGTCGAAGAAGATTGTGGAAGAGATGAGGTTGCTTGATGAGTTTCAAGACAATGTTAAAGATGCCTTTGAGACCGAGGACAAGAAGATAAACGAGCTGACTTTCTCCTTTGAAGAAAAGATGACTGAAGAAAAGAACTTCCAGATTCAAGAAGTCATGGATCTGAATGGGAAACTGAATTCTGTTTCTTAGAACTAGAAATTTGAGAGGGATCATCGGATCGATTTTGAAGAAAGGATGAAGGCTCAGGACGAAAAGATCAAAGCTCAAGAAGAAAAGCTGAAATCCCAGGAAGAAAAAATTGAAGCTCAATCCGCAAGAATAGTGGTCTTAGAGAAGCAAGCTGAAGAAGATCATAAAGACATAAAGAAGATCAATACTATTCTAAAGGGGCTCATGTCAAAGGAAAAAGAACCAAAATAACCTAATCCGATCTTTTTGTTGTAATGTTTTCTTTATTGTCGAGATTTCAAATTTAATGAAAGTTGTACTTGTTGTTTCTATTGTTGTCATTACTAATATCACAGGTACTTTGTTAAGTTTTTCCATTCCCTCCAATTCTTTTTGAAAATCACAAAGTGGGAGAAGGAAAAGATCCTTAAGAAAAAGAAGAACTCTAATAAGAGTTTATCAAAGGGGGAGAAGAAAAAGATCTTTAAGAAAAAGAAAAACTCTAATAAGAGTTTGTTTAAGGGGGAGCTTTTTCATTAAAGAAGATATTCTTATTTTTCACTCCGGAAATCTGAATACGATCCTTAGAGTTTCAAAGCCTAAGGGGGAGTTAGTCGTATTCATCAATATCCTTAAAGCAAAGGGAGATAAGCCTTAATGTTTTTTTTCTTTCTTCCTAGAATAGCTTTTTCGTAAGGATGTTTGTGCTTTCCAAAAAGGGTGAGATTGTTGAGTCAATAAGGTTTTCCTTATGACTTTTCCATTCCTTCTTATTTTGAAAATCACAAACATCTTATCTTAAGGAAAATTGCTTTTATAAGGAAAATTTCTTTCTTAAGGAAAATTTCTTTTATAAGGAAAATTGCTTTCTTAAGGAAAATTGCTTTTATAAGGAAAATTGCTTTCCTAAGGAAAATCGCTTTTATAAGAAAAATTATCCTTATCACATTTTCATCCATATTTTTCTTAAGTATGAGATTCGGATTCATTTTCTCGGAATCATTGAAAGTTTCATATAAATCATTCTGTTTTAGGATTCAGATTCTGGATAAGAACTATAAGGAAGTTTCATTCCGAATTCCGGATATGAACTCTGACTAAGTTCTATTCTAGATTCAAGATATGAATTATGAAGAAGAATTCTCATTACGAATTCCCATGAAGAATTCCCGTTACGAACTCTAATGAAGAATTCTCATTACGAATTCTCATTACGAATTCTGATGAAGAATTCCCATTACGAATTCTGATGAAGAATTCTCATTACGAATTCTGATGACGAATTCTCATTACGAATTCTAATGAAGAAATCTCATTCCGAATTCCCATTACAAATTCTGATGAAGAATTCTCATTACGATTTCTGATGACGAATTCCTATTCCGAATTCTCATTCCGAATTCACCTATTAAACAGAATTTGAGTATCTTTGTTTTATACACTCTGAATTAATTCAGACTCTGAAAAATATCTTTATTAGACTCCAAACTTTTATATTGCTTACACTTCTAAAATTTGTCTACTCTTTACTATTGTTCCTTACACTCCGAACCTTCACTCCGAGGTTTTCATTCCGAACTTTTATGTTAGAGTTTAAAACGATGTCATACATTCTATTACACTTGTTTTGTTATAAAACGATGTCGTTTGTTTTGTTATAAACTAACCTTTGTCTAAGTGACATGTGTACAGGTCCCTCCGATCTTTAAGGAAAATATGACCATTGGAGAAGGAGCTGACCTTACCTATAAATAGGAGCTCATTTGAAAGAGCTCGGGGTAGCAGATAGCTGATGAAAGTGCTGAAAGGCTGAATAATTTGCTTGAAGTGATTTCTAGAGAGAGAGACTCTTATTAACTCTCAAAGGTTCATGCGACTCCGAATGTTGGTGATTACATTTGAGGGCTTTCGGGGATAGGAAGACAGAGGTGCCGACTACCTTGAAGTTCGAGGGCTTCCTTGCTGAGGAAGATAGAGGTTGCCAACTACCTTAAAGTTGAGGGCTTGCGGGGATAGCAAGACAGAGACTCTGATCTTCGTATTGAGGGCTTACCCTGGTGTGGGTAAGACAGAGTTGATTGAAAGTATAAATCAAGGGACCTTTATCCAAGGTTGTTGTATACCCTTCTCTTTGGGTTAAAAGACTTATATCTTTTTACTAGTAGTTTTACTACTTGTTTTTATTCTGCTGCATTTTGTAATATAAGGAAAGCATAACTTTCTTATACTTCCTTATTTGTACTCTATTTCATTTAGATTATATATGCTTTAAGGTAGAATCTAATATTGTAATCGTTTGTTAAGATTTCAATTTCCAGAACCATATTTCTGGAACCCTCATTCGGAATCTCTTTCCTAGTTTGCATTCGGTGTTAAGAGGTGTTGTGAATTTGCTTAGTTTAACTTTGTTAAACTTAGCCTTTTCCTTTGCTTAAGGAAAACATAGTTATTCTTAACTAACTTTAAAGGTTCCAAAATAATTTTTAAAGTATACAATTCACCCCCCCCCCCCTCTTGTATATTGAGCATCTCATACTATATTTCGATCCTATAGGACCGAGTCCTTACTGTTGCCGCTAATGCAATTATATTCTGGCAAGTCTGCAAGATATGATTTGAGATCGATACCTGCTCCTCCATCATTTCCAGAATATGTAGAGAGACATATTTAGCTGGAATGGGTATGAAGGCCCATTTCTATATCGGAGTAGGAATATCCCGCTCTGGTCCTCTGTTGGTCAGTGGGTACTGACAATTCTCGTGTGTTAGGGCAGGTGAATGAATCTGCCCCTGGGATGGGATATACCAGTTTATCTCTCTGTTTTCCACCACATTGGGATGGCGGACTTTACTGGCATCCGCATGGATCTGGCCCTGCATATGTTGGTTTCCCACCGTATCGAGTTGGTGGGCTTTTTTGGCAGGGAGACGTGACCGCCTATTATTTTCCACCACATATAGATGGTGGTCTTTGTTGATCTCCACCATATCGGGATGGTAAGCATCCGGAGCATTTTCTAGGAGATGGTCTTGCAGGCACTGGGTCGCCACCACGTCCGGTTGGTGGGCTTCACGACCCTTGGAAGGGAGAGGTGTCTGCCCAGTAAGTGTCGTCCTATGTGAGCGACGGTCTTGACGGAGCTCGGCGGGGATGCACTCCGGCTTTCATGATGCTGCCATATCTGGATAGAGGTATTTGGAGGAGCAAACATGTGTATGTGCCTATTCGTGATGCGTCTCTGTGACTGGGAAATAGAGCTCCTCCTCGGGGACAAGGGTGATGACCAGTCCCTAGTTGTAAGTTTGCTGCCCTCATTGGGCGGTCCAAGGGGCCCGAGCTCAGGGAGCGTGGGCCTAGATCCTCGGGGCTACATCCTCCTGGGCATGGGGATGTTGAGTTGTGACTTAACCATGATGAGATATTCTGGCAGGGGCCTTGGAACAGAACCCCCATTCAACAGGGATGAGGTCCTCAGCGTCGACCTCATCAACCTCCCAAAGGTAAGGGAGGTACAGGTTTTCTTGTTCTAGGGATAGACTCCCGAAATGGTTGGAGACAGCAATAGGGGGCCATCTAGATCTACCTCTGTGGCTACTGCTGGACAGGAAACCGGTGAGTCCTGATGGATTGGAGGGTGTGCATGGCTGCCTCTACCGTCGGGAGAGTACCGTTCATGTGGTACTCTCGAATCAATGCATTCGAGACCCAGGAATGAAGACGTTGGGTAGGTGACGGGGTCCTTCGTTGATGAGGATGTCATGTCATTACATAGTTGGAAGCACGTTCCTATGAGTTCCTTCAGGATTCCATTAGATCGAAGGGAGTTCTATGTGGTACCTGTAAAACATTTTAACAAATACAAACAGCAAACCCGTCAATGTAGCATCTCATGATCCCATGCATAATTAATGACCTTCCTTGGCCCTCCTTGTGAGTGTAAAGGGGGAACACAATGGAATTGAGTCAAATATGTCATGCTTGGTTAATTATTCATGTTGGGTTCACAATTTTTGTTTAGGTTCAGTTTCTAAATTCCCAACGGTTCTATATCTGACGATGCGTGGACCTACTGTCCAAAGGCATGCATTCGCTGGGCGATTTGGCCAGCGACGCTTAAGAACACACATTGTTCGAGAGGATGGGAATTTGGGCTCACCAAACCTTTTTTGGGGGAATTATTTCCTTTTCGGGGACTCTATTATAGATTTAAGACGTATTCATATATTCATGAATATTTGTTTTATACCCAAGCATAGTATCCACGGATTACTCAGGGTTGGAAATGGTCAGCTGGACGCAGGGGTTCGGAATCATTTAGGCCGGAGTTTTACCATCCCTCATTTGATTAATGACCCCGAGGAATCTAAACTCATTGAGGCGGCACTAGGAGTGGTGTGTTGAACCGATGTGAAGATAGTCGGATCGACCGATTGGTGGGATTTTACCACATGGAGGCTTCCTACATACCCTGACTAGGAGATAGGGATCAAAGTCCACATAGTTCGAATCGGGGTGTCGAAGAACCGACGTGAAGGTGGAACCAGGGGGTCCGATGGTGATCGGGATTTCACCTTGGAAAGGCTTCATATGTACCATGCCTTAACATGGATCAAAGTCCTCATAGTTCACAATGGATTGGGGCTTACACTCTAAGGAGGCCCAGGGTAATGGATTGAGGCTTACACTCTGAGAAGGCCCAAGGTGTGGATTTGGGCTTACACTCTGAGGAGGCCCATAAGAGGATTCCATGGTCGATGCTTACCCTAAGCCCACATGAGTCATGCTCGGTGTGAGAAACAAGAGGCAGCAGGGACCAGACGATCACGTCGTGAAAGGTGCACCCTTGGGAAGTGGAGTGGGGCTTACGCATAGGGCGACCCATAAGGTCAGGGCTTACTACGGGATGGACACCCAGGGTGGAAAAGCGCAACGGGAGAGGGAAAGAGGTGCTCTTATGCCCGTAACCTCTCTTGTTCCTGGGGGAAGTACATAGGTGCATGGGGGATTCCTTTTGATGGGTATTTTTCTACCCCTGAAGACGGGAGAAGTGCCCCGACCCCAACACGTGGAGGGGCAGAAAGGGGGTTCCTGATCTCAGACTTCACATTACCGTGGGAATGTGAACCCAATAATGCTTCGGAAATCCACTCAAAGGTCAAAGAAACACCTTCACCCCTGCTTACCAGGGGTATGTGAACTCAAGAGGGCGTGCTGATGCGCCTGAGGGTTATACCACATGGGTCTAGTGGCTCCGGTGGAGGCCTCAGCTGAGGGCCAATGAGCGGGCCAACGAGGGAGTCACGGAGGATCTAGCTGGATTGGAAGGATTTTATCTAGCTCAGGGATTGGGAACTCTGAAGGATTCGGTGGGCCACACTGGGGTATGGGTGGTGGCGCCCTTCGTGTAGGAAGGTGCTACGTGGCTGGAGCGTCCATTCGCAAAGGATCCAGCCGCAGACTGATGGGCATCTCATGTTCCAGGGTGGTTTGTGGAATGGTGAGCATCCCCCAAACCAAGGTGGTTCATTTCTTCAGGTTCGATCCGTGTACCATAGTGGTTCGCTGTCACGACCCGTCCCAGTGGGTCCCGAGCAGCAACTCCCCAAGCCCACCTCCAATAGGCCAGGGGCTAGTGACTAGCACTGAGTAGGAATGTTAATAACATGGGAGGCATTGCCCATAAAACTGTACACACACACAAACACACATCTCCAAGCCCACAAAGCTGAAATGTAAAAAACCACTAAAAATGGAAATGCATGCATACACTAAAAACCCAACCAACAGAGTAAGAAAGGAAAGTAAAGTATGAGAAAGTAAAACCCTGGGCCAAAAGTACAAGCCCACCAAAAGAGAGTCTGTAACTAAGTCCAACCTATAAAGAAAGGTTCTAGGACTACAGTCTGTAGCCATAGGAACACACCTCGGCCTGTCTGATCTCACTAAGTACCTTTCGGTCCTAGTTCGCCTAGAATCCTATCGAAGGCTCGCTCTTCTGCACAAGACACGACAAGTGTGGGCAAAGCCCGTGCAGGGGTGAGTATAAAAATACCTAGTAGGACACCCCGAAACCACAAAGGAAATACAAAAAGGTAAATACCACAAAGGATAGATATAGTCAGCTCAACATAGTATATGTCTATAGAACATATAACAAGAATATCTAGATATACTCATACACGATCGACTGTCGCGAAACCACCACTAAGATCCAGCTCAAAGATTCCACTAAGAATGCAACCGGGAGAACACACTCCTAATTCTGAAGAGAGAGATATGAAGTACTCGTTCTGGGAGAACACACTCCACAAGTACTTGAGAGCATGATGCTCAGATGAGGATCACAACCAATCATCATGGGGTGATTCCAACAACTCAGTCTGAACTAATCCACTATGCAGAGGATCGGCGCCTGGGTAAAGATGGTCACGTCGATACCAAGAACTCTACATAGGGTTCTAGGAATGAATAGAGGATCCAGATCTAAGTCTCACAGAGGGTATTCAAACAACTCTATTCAGGAAGTCCTACTGAAGGGATCATACTCTTATATGTAGGAAATGATACCAGAATCCTTTAAGAGAAAGACTAAGGGGATGAACCCTAAGGAAACTAGCCCAAGTCAACGAAGGCAACTGGCTCAAGGATTGATGAATTGGTTACACGGTGTGTAGTATGGTTATATGTCGTGTTCCTTGACCCTGGGTACTGCCCGTGTAAACGGCCCGTGTCATCCGTTCAAGCTATGTAAAACTCAACTACACGACATGTAGAAATGTACACGCCATGTTCCTGACTCTGGGTACTGCCCGTGTAAACGGCCCATGTCACTCATCTTGTCAGTTAGAAAGTAAATACATGATGTGTATAATAATCACACACCATGTCCGAGAACATGGGGATCGCTCTGTGTACATTGTCTATGTGCCCATACACGGCCTCTGTCCTTGTCAGTGTCGCATGCCCGTGTACCAGTACATGGGGTATCCCGTGTATCTGGCCGGGACTGGACAGGGAGGGGTATACACGCCTTGTCCTTGGCCGTGTACCCAAATAGTGCCTATGTACTCTTGGAGTACACACCATGTGGTCCGCCGACGAACACACACTGTGTAGCCTATAGTACACAGCGTGTAGTAGGGAAATTTCCAGAAGCTTCATCTTCCTCCTCGCACATCGGCCGATTCTATGAATCATGTTTCTCTTGTCCGTTTTCCACGAAACTCAGGATCATGGGTCAATCCGTCGTCGTGATGCCGAATCCGTGGGTTTCGGGCCTTCGATCGGCACCGAAATCTAATTTCGGTCACCCGTGCGAAAAAGGTTTGAAGAACGATATATTCCAATCCACTTCGATCCATCCGTCACCACCGCAGCCACACCTCCGTATGGTTGTACCGATGCCAAATCATCAATTAGGGATCGTTTTATTACACAACGGGTGCAAAACGATCCATCGTTCATATCCCCATGAAGAACGCATTGAACGCAGCGAAGAACAAGAGAATTTGGGGAAGAAGAACATAACAAATCGAGAAGGTAGAACCTCGATCGCTGTTCATGTCGATCTTGGTCTGTCACCATTATGAGGTTGAATGAAACCAAAAATAATTCAAGAATCAAATCCCCACGATTCCTACAAAATCCCATCCCTCAAGAACGATCGATCTACGGGATAATCTGTTCATGGATTAGTCCGCGTTCATTCTAGAAATAAAAAAAGGGAATGAAATCATCAAACAAACATCCTACCTGGATTCACGACGTTCGTTGGTGAAGATCCGGTCACCGCGTCATCGTCGCCGGCGAAGCTCGTCAAGAACACCGTCACCGCATTGGGAGGTTTTCTTCAGATCCTCCAGAGCCTCCAGAGCCTCCAGAGGAATTCAGAGTTATGGAAATTGTAACCCTGATCCCCTGTGAAATTTCCATTTAAAAGATAAGATATTTCGCTATAACAATCATTTAAATAAAATATTTAAATTAATTATTTTATTACGGTTGCGTCCAAAATGCAGATTTTACCACCGACCTACACCGGTCAATGTTAGGTCTCTTCTAGGGTAAACCCGCTACTCTGAATGCAACGGTGCCATTAGATTTCTGATTTGAGAACCCGTTCGGGAGTTATTCCACTTTTTCAGTAAAACCGCACACATGCATTATTTAATTATTAAATTAAATTCAAACATTTGTTCCGGGCTCACCGGGCCTCAGAACTGTATGTCGTCTCAGAGCCTGGTCTCAAATTAATTCCCATATAATATTAAAACAGGACATGGAAAAACCTAGGACATTACATCACACCCACCATAGGGATTTTACATCCCCAAAAATCCAAAACAAAGGATACTAAAAAATATGTGGGTACTGCATGCGAATCTGTGCCTCCCACTCCCACGTACTCTCCTGGAGATTACTGTGCTGCCACTGGACACAAACTAAGGGAATAGATCACCCATGAAGGATCTTCTCTTGCCGATAATCAGTCTCCACTGGGTACTCAGCAGAGGACTCTTCATCATCTATGTCTAGCTCGCCCCATTCAATAACGTGCGATGGATCATGCATGTACCTCCGCAGCTATGACACATGGAAGACGTTGTGTACCCGGCCCATCTGAGGAGGTAGAGCCAAGCGATACACTACCTCGCCAACTCTAATCAGAATCTGAAAAGGGTCGATGAACCTCGGGGATATCTTGCCATCTCGGTCAAATCTCCACAATCCCCGTCGAGGTGAGACCCGAAGGAACACACGGTATCCCTCCTCGAACTCCAAGGGTCAGGTCACACTGTCTACAGAGGTGTGTGATCTCTGAGTCTTCTCCAGTTAGTGTTTCTAAGCATAAGGGTCATGTCAATGGCTCAAATGGAATCTCAAGGTCTCAAACAAGATAATTAGCCAGAAAGGAATGACTAGAACCTATGACTATCAGTACGACATACAAAGTAGAAAAGTCACAGATTGTACCTATAATAATTCCGGGAGTACCTGGTTCATAAGCCTCTAATGCTTGTAGTTGTCCCTACCTTTGTCCACAGGCTCCCTAAACCTAGGGTGGACTTCCTGGGGGTGGTGGTGGTAAAAGGTCAAAACGCCGACCACCTCCAGCTACTCTCCCAGCTGCCCTACCACATCCGCTGCCCCACAGATCTGTCTGCTCCACACATTGCCTCTGCCTCAGTGGTCAATCCACTACTCTCGTGTTAGTAGTACGGCGGGTCGAATAGTCTCGAGCGAGATGTCCCCTACCATCACATGAGTAGCATCGCCTCTCTCGAGGCTGGCTGGATGTGCCCTGCGAACCCTATGTGGTAGATCCCCTATCCTGGGATCTCCTCTGAAAATGTCTCCCACGCTTGGATCCCTGAAGTCGGCTTCCTGCTGCCGAGGTCTCTACTCCAGCTCGCTCGCTACTAACAACTTCTGGTTGTCTGTACTATGCCAAGAAGCTCTCGACCACCAAATCCCACTCGAGCACCCCGTCATAAGTAGGAATTATCATAGGGATAATGCTAGCACAAATATCTCTGTGCAAGCCCTGCTCAAAAGTCCGAGCTCTAAAGTACTAATCTCTGACCATATCCATCGAGTACCGCAAGAGGTCGGTAAACCTCGGTGAATAGTCAACAACCATCATGGTTCCCTGCTGGGGTTGAAGAAGATCCTGTATACATACTGCTCTCAGGGTAACTGGTGAAATGTCCTCTTTGAAGAGATTCTCAAACTCTGACCATGCTAGAGTCGCCTCGTCGTGGGTCTGGATAATAAAACTCCACCATCGTCCTATCGAGCCCTGTAGAAGGCTCACTTCCAGGATCACCATCTAGTCTGCTGGTGTCCTAACCAATCAAAAGACTTTGGTAAAAGCCTCAAGCTTGTCCTCTAATGCCTGAGGGTCAGGCACACCTCAAAACTTTAGGGGTCTCTGTCTCTGAAACATGTGGAGTGCGCTCAGCCTGCGCTCCTCCTCCACTGGTACAGCAGGCACTAAACACTGCTCCACAGGTGGTGGGATAACTGGAACACCACCCGATGGTATAACTAGGGGATCCAGACCTTGTATCGAAGCTTCATCACTAAGGGGGTCATCCTCGTGATCGAGTTGCTGGATCTTAGCGGGTGCACGTCATGGAGGCATCCTATTAAGCAAACAAGATGTATCTTAGTCAGTGAGTATATCTGGAGAGCTAACTAAAGAAGGACATGAAAACCACAACCCATTCCTATATGATGCATGTACCATTTTTTCCCTTTCAATCGGTGTTTTAATGTTTCATGTTTAAAAGCAATTTATCAGAGTCCTGGTGTAAGGATACGTCGGTTGCCCACCCCAACACTGGGGACCCTGGCCAAAAAGCGGAACTTGAAACACTTAACACTACTGCCCCAAACCAACTCACAGACTCTCAGTCCTAAGGTGGAACTGACCACCTTTGATACTACTCTCTCACGACCCATCCCAAAGGGTCCTGAGCCGCAACTCCCCAAGCCCACCTCCAATAGGCCAGGGGCTGGTTACTAGCACTGAGTAGGCATGTTACTAACATGGGAGACATTTCCTATAAAACTATACACACACACACACATCTCCAAGCCCACAAAGATGAAAATTAAAAACCACTAAAAATGGAAATGCATGCATACACTAAAAACCCAACCCATAGAGTACAATAGAAAAGTAAAGTGTGAGAAAGTAAAACCCTGGGCCAAAAGTACAAGCCCACCAAAAGAGAGTCTGTAACAAAGTCCAACCTGTAATGAAAGGTGGTGGGAATACAGTCTATATCCGTAGGAACACACCTTGGCCTATCTGATGTCACTGAGTACCATCTGGTCCTGGTCCACCAAGAATCCTATCGAAGTCTCGCTCGTTTGCACAAGACACGACACGTGCGGGCAAAGCCCGTGCAAGGGTGAGTATAACAATACCCAGTAAGACACCCCAAAACCACAAAGGAAATAAAACAAGGTAAATACCACAAAGTAAAGATACAGTCAGCTCCACACAATATATGTCTACACAACATATAACAAGAATATCCATATATACTCATACACGATCAACTGTTGCAAAACCACCACTAAGATTCAGCTCGAAGCTTCCATTAAGCATGAAACCAGGAGAACACAATCCTAAGTCTGAAGAGAGAGATATGAAGTACTCATTCTGGGAGAACACACTCCACACGTACTTGAGAACATGATGATCAGATGAGGATCACAACCAATATCCATGGGGTGATTTCAACAACTCAGTATGAACTAATCCACTAAGCAGTGGATCGACGCCCGGGTAAAGTTGGCCACGTCGATACCAAGAACTCTACTTAGGGTTCTAGGAATGAATAGAGGATCCAGATCTATGTCTCACAGAGGGTATTCCAACAACTCTATTCAAGAAGTCCTGCTGAAGGGATCATACTCCTATATATAGGTAATGATACCGAAAACCTTCAGGAGAAAGACTAAGGGGACGAAGCCTAAAGTAAGTAGCCCAAGTCACAGAAGGAAACTGGCTCAAGCCATTATGAATTGGTTACATAGTGTGTAGTATGGTTACATTCCGTGTTCCTTGACCCCATGTACTGCCCGTGTAAACGGCCCATGTCTTCCATTCAAGCTGTGTAAAACTATACTACACGGCGTGTAGAAAAGTACATGTCGTGTTCCTGACTCCGGGTACTGCCCGTGTAAATGTCCCATGTCACTCGGATTGTAGATTAGAAATTAACTACATGCCGTGTCTGAGCACCTGGGGATCGCTCCGTGTATGCTAGACATGTGCCCGTACACATCCTCTGTCCGTGTCCGTGTCGCCTGGCTGTGCACCAGTATATGGGGTATCCCGTGTATCTGGCCGAGTCTGGCTGGGGAGGGGTATACACACTATGTACTTGGCTGTGTACCCAAACCATGCCTGTGTACTCCCGGAGTACAGACCATGTGGTCCGCAGACAAACAACCACTGTGTAGCCCATAATACATGGCATGTAGTCGGGAAATTTCCAGAAGCGTTGTCTTCCTCCTCACAACTCATCCAATTCTCCAGATCGTGTTTCTCTGGTCCGTTTTCCACGAAACTCAGGATCATGGGTCACTTCGTCGTCGTGAAGCTGAATTTATGGGTTTCGGGCCTTCGATCGGCTCTAAAATCCGATACTGGTCACCCTTGCAGAAAACATTCGAAGAATGATATCTTCCAATCCACTTCAATATGTCCATCAGCACTGCATCCGCACCTCTATAGGGTTGTACCAATGCCATATCTTCAATTTGGGATTGTTGCATCACACAATGGGTGCGCAAAAATCCATCATTCATATCCCCATGAAGAACGCGTAGAATGCAGCAAAGAATGCAAGAATTTGGGGAAAAACACAAAAAATAGAGAGGGATGAACCTCGATCGATGTTCATGTCGATCATGGTCCGTCACCATTAGGAGGTTGAACGAAAACAAAAATAATTCAAGACTAAAATCCACATGATTCCCGCAAAATACCCTCCTGCAAGAACGATCAATCCGTGGGCTAATTTGTTCATGGTTTAGTTCACGTTCGTCATGGAAATAAAAAACGGGGAAGAAATCATCAAAAAAACATCCTACCTAGATCCGCGATGTTTGTTGGCGAAGATCCGGTCGCCGCGTCGTCGTCGCCGGTGAAGCTCGTTAAGAACACCGTCGCCGCGTTGGTAGGTTTTTTCCAGAGCCTCCAGAACCTCCAGGGGAATTTAGGGTTATGGAAATTTTAACCCTGATGCCCTATGAAATCTCCATTTAAAAGATAAGAGATCTCACTGTAACAAATATTTAAATAAAATATTTAAATAAAATATTTTATTACGGTTGCGTCCAAAAACCAGATTTCACCACTGACCTGCGCTGGCTGATGTTAGGTCTCTTATAGGGTAAACCAGATGCTCTGAACGCAATGGTGCCATAAGATTTTTGATCCTAGCATCCGTTCAGGTGTTATTCCACTTTTTCAGGAAAATCACACGCGCGTGTTATTTAATTATTAAATTAAATTTAAACATTTGTTCTGGGCTCACCGGGCCTCGAAACTGCACGCCGTCTTAGAGCCTGGTCTCGAATTAATTCCCATATAATATTTAAATAATACATGGAAAAATCTGGGACATTACATTCACAGAGGGTTTTATGCGAGCAGCGGCGGCCGAGGGCGACGCCGGTCGGGGGTTCGTCGGTCAGGGCTTCACTTGCATATGAGGGTGCTACGTGGTGCGATGGATCGAAAAGGAGGCATAAGCTCCCTGGTCCGTGGGGAGCGCATCCGCGGAGGGGCCATGGTTTGCAATATTAGTTTCTCTATTATTTTTAGTTCGCAGTTCACCAAGTTATTATGAATTTTTGATTCCTTATTAGTTCGCTTCCAGCTTCATACCTACTTTGTTTTGTGGACTGGAACATCACAGTTTGTGAAATCCTATGCTCCTTCCTTCGAAATCCTTCCACTTGAATCTGATAGATCTCCTTCTGTCATTGAATTCCCCCTCCTCCCACTCAGCTCTTCCCCCTTGATCTCCTTTTATAGAGTGGGGAAAGAGATATATCTATGGTCATGCAGCACGTTTTGCGGAGGTCCATGATCGGGGACCCGGTTCACGGATGACTTGGTCAATCTGTAATTCACGGGTGCATCGAGCGCATCTCCCCCCCCCCTCGAACCAAACGAGCTCAGTGAGTGCCTCACAGCCACGGAGGGCTCTGCCTCCATTCCGCGAACGACAGCAGATGCAGACCAGGCCGGTTGAGGTGGTCTGCAGTTGGGGCGGTTCATGACGGTGGACCGGCTCGGTGCTTGTCCTACTTCACGCCAACGAAGGAGCTCCGCCTCCATTCTGTGAATGAAAATAGTCCGTCGATTGGGTGCTTTGTGGAACTAGCCGCGTGGTGTCATCATTTGGACCGGTCTACGGACCAGTTTGGCTTTGTGCATCCTTTGAGTTTTCTCCATTCTTCCCTCCAATTCTTTGGGGGAATTGGGTTGAATTTCCTTTGCGGATTTTTTAGGACCCTACAGAGTTTTTATGTTTTTTAGGGGTTTTTAGTTTTTTTAGCATCTTCTATGTTTTGTTAGGATTTTTATTATTTTAGTAATTTTTAGTGATATTTTGTGATTTTTATGGTTTTTAGGGGTTTTAGGGGGTTTTAGGTTTTTGAGATTCTTTTTAATTTTTTGTAGTTTTAAGGGTTTTTAGAGTCTTCTAGTGTTTTTTTGAGGATTAATGTAATTTTAAAGTTTTGGTTCGGATTTATAAATTTTATTCATTTTAGGGTGTTTAGGGGTTCTGGGGGGTTTTTAAATATTTATAGTTTTTATTTTATTTAGGTTTTTAATAGATTTCAGTGTTTTTATGTTTTTATGGTTTTATTAGGCCTTTTCATTGTTATTATTTTTATTATGCTATTAATGATTTTTTGGGATTTTATAATATTCTTATGGTTTTTAGTGTTTTCAAGGAATTTGAGTTTTTTAAGGTTTTTAGGGGTTTTATATTTTTTGTTACTTATTGGTTATAATTATTTTTAGGTTCTTATTTTTTTCTTAGGGTTTTTAGGGTTTTTGAGTTTTTGAAATTGTTACAACTATTTTGGGATTTTTAAGGATTTATAGTTCTTAGAGTTTTAGATATTTTGACGATTTTTAGAGTATTTATGTTTTTTTTTGTTTTTTGGTTTTGTAAGAGTTTTTTTGTGTTTTTAGGGTATTAATGTTTTTATATTTTTTAACATTTTTAGGGGATTCAATAATTTATAGAGATTTTAGTCATTTAGGGTTATTTTTTTATTTTTTATTTTTTTATGGGTGTTAGGGGTTTCTATGGTGATTAGGGTATTTTAGGTGTGTCTATGGTTTTTTTAGGTTTTTAACTTTTTCTATGATTTTAGGGGCTTAAAGTTTTTTCATATTTTTAAGGTTTTCTTAGTGGATTTTAGGGTTTTTATGGGTTTTTACATTTTAGGTATTTTTTGGGGTTTTTAGCATTTCTATGATTTTTGGGGTTTTATGGATTTTTTGTTTTTTTAGATTTTATAGTTTTTATCGGTTTTTATGGTTTCGAGCATTTTTTATGTTTTTAGGGGTTTGGGGTGTTTTTAGGTTTTATATATTTCTTAGGTATTTTCCGTGTTTGGAGTGTTTTTTTTGATTTTATGGATTTTAGGGGTATATGTAGGATTTTTATGATTTTTAGGGTTTTTAGGATTTTGTTTGGGATTTTAGGGTTTTTTGGATTTTTAGAAGGTTTATGGTTTTTTTTGAGTTTTTATGGGTTTTTGAGTTTTTTGTTCATTTAAGTTTTTTTGGAGTTATTTAACATTTTTACCAGTTTAAAGGGTTTAAGAGTTTTAATTACCATTATATGGTGTTACATGTTTTTTTTGGGATTTAATGGTTTTTAATGGTTTTATGATTTTCATTGTTTTTATTGTTTATATGGTTCTTAGGAATTTTATGTTCTGTACATGTTTTTATTGTTTTTAGTTTTTTCAATTTTTCATTCAATTTTTACATTTCTACATATTTTGATGGTTTTTTTAAATTTTATTATTTTAAGGATTTTAAGGATTTTGAAGTTTTTATGTTTTATTAGGTTTTTAGGGATTTTTTGTTTTTACATTTTTATGTGGTTTATGTGTTTTTAGAGTATTTTGGTTTTCATAGGGGTTTTCAAGGGTTTATGATGTTTTATAATTTTATGGATTTTTACAGGGTTTTGGGGATTTTTATGGATTTTTATAGATTTTATGATTTTTGAAAGTTTCTATGGTTTATACAGTATTCACATTTTATGGGCTATTTGTGATTATTTTTGAGTTTTTAGGGGTTTAATGTTTATTTAGAGTTTTTTTTACATTTTTAGTGTTTTAAAGTGTTTTTACATTTTTAGAGGAGTTTTAGGGTTTTATGGTTTTTGATAGTTTTTTTAGGCATTTCGGGATTTTATGGTTTATATTGTTTTTATGATTTTTAGGTTTTTTTTATTTTTAGGGCTTTTTAGTGTTTTTATGTTTTTATTCTTTCCTTAGAGTTTTGGTGGTTTTTTATGTTATTAGGTATTTTTTAAGGATTTTTTAATTTTTATGGTTTTAAGGGTCTTTTTTGGGATCTAGAGTGCCATAGGGTTATCTACGATTCTGTAGGTTTTTATCAATTTATAAACTTGTACATAGTTTTATGTGTTTTCAGGTTTTTATGTTTTTCTTAGTGTTTTTCAGGTTTTTTTTGGTTTCTATGTTTTTAGGGATTCTTAGTGATTTTTTAGATTTTTATATGTTTTTAGTGTTTTATTTATTTTTATGGTTTTTTGGATTTTTATGTTTTTAGGGTCTTCATGGTTTTTTGGGGGTTTTGGGGTTTTGGAGTTATTTAGGGGTTTTAATGTTTTTTTAGTTTTTAGAGTTTAAAAGGGTTTAAAGTGTTTTCAGATTATTACTGGGTTAGTAGGTGTTTTATGGTGTTTTATTGGTTTTTATGTTTTTAGGGTTTTTTTTACCATATTTTAGGATTTTATAGTTTTTAGGGTTTTTCGAGATTTTTATTTATTTTTAGGTTCTTATGGGTTTCTTTGAAGTTTTCATGGTTTTACGATTTTTAATGTTTTGAGGTATTTTTAGGGATTTTTAAGATTTAAATGGTATTTAGGGTTTTTATGCGTTTTCGAACATATAATGGATTTTTATAGATTTTATGGTTTTTGACGGTTTTAACATTTTTAGGTTTTATGGTATTTCAAGTTTTAAATTGGTTTTTAGGTTTTCTTTGTCTTTTTCTGGATTTTTAGGTGTTTTTACTTTTTTATTTCTTTTTAGGGATTTTTAGGATTTTTATGGTTTTTATGGTGTTTAGGAATTTTGATAGGTTTTAGTGTTTTTAGGGTTATTGGGTATTTTTATTTTTTAGGGTTTTAATGAATTTTTAGTGTTTTTAATATTTTTAGTGGTGTAAATGGTTTTTATAGTTTTTAGTGGGTTTTATGTGTTTTTATTGATCTCGTGTATTTTTAATTATTTTTTGGGGTTTTAGGGTTTTTAATTTTTTTTAAAAAAATTTATCGTTTTTATAGTTTTAAAGGTTTTAAAATACTTTTATATTTTTAAGGTTTTCATTTGGGTTTTTATGGTTTTAGTGATTTTAATGTTTTAGTAGTTTTTAGGGATTTATTGCATTTTTTTGTTTTTAGTGTTTTAGTGTTTTTATAGATTTTGAGTGTTTTTTTTTGTTTTTGGGGTTTTAATTGGGTTTTAGTTGTATATGTGTTTTAAGGTTTTTTATAGTTTCATTAATATTTTAGGTTATTAAAGTGTTTTTAGAGTTTTTAGTGGTCTTAGTGTTTTAATATATTTCTGGTTTTTATGGTTATTTTGGGATTTTATAGTTTTTATTGGTTTTTATAATCTTCTAGGGTTTTAATCATTTTTTGTGGTTTTAAGTGTTTTTATGTTTTATGGGTTTCTTATAGTTTTTTCAGGGTTTCAATGGGTTTTAAGGTTTTAGTGATGTTTTGTGATTTTTTAATAATTTTATGATTCTTAGGGATTTATGGATTTTGAGATTAATTATGTTTCAGGGTTTTTTAATATTTTTAGGGGCTTTTAGGGTTTTTAGTATTTTTTTTGTATTTTTTATGTTTTTTTCTATCTTCATGTTTTTAAGGTTTTTATAGGGTTTTTAGGTTTTAATGATTTCTTACATTATTCGGGATTTTTAATAAATTATAGGTTTTTATGGGTTTTAAGGTTTATAAATATTTTTGTCATTTTTATGTGGTTTAGTTTTTTAGGGTTTTATGGTTTTTTTAGAACTTATTGTTCTTTTAGTTTTTAGGGTTTTATAGTCTTTAGAGTTATTTGAAATTTTAGGCGTTTCAAGGGGTTTTAGTGTTTTTAGTGGATTTTCAATTTTCTTATGGATTTTAAGGGTTTTTATAATATTTAATGGTATTTTGGGGGTTTTGGGGGTTTTAGGGTTTTAGGTTTTTTTATGGTTTTTACATGTTTTAATTGTTTTAGGTTTTTAAGGATTTCATGTATTTTGCAGGATTTTTAGGGTGTTTTATGTTTTTTTGGACTTTTATGGATTTTTTGGTTTTATATCATTTTTAGGGTTTTAAGGATTTTAAGCTTTTATGGGTGTTCAAAATTTTACTGTTTTTAGGGTTTTTAAAGATTTTTATGGGTTTTAGGACTTTTATGTATATTGAGGGTTCTTATGGGTTTTTTATGTTTTTATGGATTTTCAATATTTTTAGGGTTTTTTGTTTCTAGGGTGTTTTAAGTGTTTTAGGGTTTCAAAGGTGTTATTTGGGGTTTCCAGGGTTTTTAACGTTTTTATGTTTTAAGGGATTTTATGTATTTTTTTTCATTTTTATGGATTTTTTTTGGTTTTTAGGGGTTTTATGGATTTTAGATTGTTTTAATTACTTATTTTTTCTTTTTATAATTTTTTAGTTTTTTGGGAATTTAAGGTATTTTAGGGTTTATATTTTAAATGGTTTAATTTTTTATAGTTTTAGTAGATTTTTGGGTTTTTATGGGTTTTTAGGTTATTGAAAGATTTAGGGGTTTTCCTAGTTATTATTATTTTTTAGGTTTTTAGTCGTTTTAGCTTCTCTAGAGGATTTAAGTGTTTTCATGATTTTAATGTTTTTAGTTTTTTAGAAAAATTTAGTTTTCTTTCATTTTTAAGTATTTATAGGGATTTTTTTTGTATTTTTATGTTTTTTAGGTTTATAAGGATTTTTTGGGTTTTAGTGTTTTTAGGGTATTTGCAGGTTCTTTCAGGTTTTATCAGATTTTATGTTCTTTAGGGTATTAATTTTTTAGTTTTTTAGATTTTTTTAAGGTTTTTATGTTTTTTGCGGTTTTTATGTTTTTTGGGATTTTTAAGGAATTTAAGGATTTATCTGTTTTTATGGTTTATATGGTTTTTTATGGATTTAGTGTTTTATTGTGTTTATGATTTTTTTTGGCTTTTAGGGTTTTTTTGAGTTATTTAGAGTTTTTAATGTTTTAACATTTTTAGTTGATTAATGTGATTTTAGAGTATTTTATTTTTTAGGATATTATGGTTTTTAGGTGTTTTATGGTTTAAATGGGTTTTAGGGTTTTTTTGGGTCTATACCTTGTTTTGGATTTTTTGAGGTCTTATTTTTATTAATGTTCTTTTGATTTTCTTAGAGTTTTACATTGGTTTTTGTGTTTTTTATGTTTTTATGATTTTTGTTAATATTTTTTCGTATTTTTATGGGTTTTTATGTTTTTTAGACATTTCTTGGCCTTTTACGATTTTTAGTGCTTTTATGGTTGTTAAGGGTTTTAGGATTTTTATAGTTTTTAGAAGTTTTAGACGTTTTAAGTGTTTTTAGGGTTTTAAGGTATTTTTTTCAACGTTCATAGGGTTTTTTATGTTTTTTGTGATTTTTAGGGATTTTTTTGGTGGTGGTGGGGGGGGTGGATTTTTATGTTTTTAGGATTTTTCGGATTTTGAGGTTTTTTTATAGTTTATAGGGTAATTATGGTTTTTTACATTTTTGCGTTTTTTATTTTTTTAGAGTTTTAAGGTTTTTTAGTTTTTTTAAGGTTTTCAGGAGTTTAAAGTGGTTTTTTAGTTTTAGGGGGTTTTAGGGTTTTTATCAGTTTTCAGGGATTTTAAGGTTCTTAAGGATTTTTTAGGTTTTTAGGTTTTGGTTGGTTTTAAGGTATTTTTAACATCTTTTAGTTTTTAGGGGTATTATGTATTTTTTTGGTTTTTAATGTTTTATTATAGTTTTTGAGTTTATTAGTGGATTTATGTTTTTATGGGTTTTATTGATTTTTTGGATTTTTAGTGATTTTTATGGTGTTTAGGGATTTTATGGGTTTTTTGTTTTTTATGGTTATAGGGTTATTTATAGATTTTATATTTTTTATATTTTTTAGGGGTTTAAGTGTTTTCAATTTTTAAGGCTTTCATGGGGCTTTTCATGGTTTGTTAGGTTTTTTATGTTTTAGGGATTTTAAAAGATTCTATAGGATTTTAGTGTTTCTAGGGTTTTCATTGTTTTTATGGGGTCTTAGTGTTTTTATGGTTTTTTATATTTTTTTGTTTTTAGGGTATTTTTATTTATTACTTTCTTCAATGTTTTTCGGAGTTTTTCACATTTCTACGGGTTAAAGGGTTTTTAATTTTGTTAGTGTTTTTTATGATTTTTATGGGTTTTTAGGGTTTTTAATGTTTTTGGGTTTTTTGGTTTTCAAGGTTTTTATGCTTTTTTATGGGTTTTGGGGTTTTTAACATTTTTAAGAGTTCTATGTTTTTTAGGTTTTTATGTTTTTCGTAGAAGTTTTCTAGGGTTTTTATTGTTTTTATGTTTTTAGGGATTTGTTTTGTGATTTTTTAGGATTTTTATTTCCTTTATTATTTTTTGGATTTTCTGTGTTTTAGGGGTTTTTTGTTTTTTAGTTTTTTTTCAGGAGTTGTAAGTTTTATTAGGTATTTAAGGATTTCATAAGTGTTTTTAGTGTTTTCATGGTTTTATGTTTTTAATGATTTTTGGGAACTTTTTCGGTCTTTTTGGTTTTTAGTGTTTTAGTGTTCTTCATAGTTTTAGAGGTTTTAGGGTTTCTTGGGTTTTTTTGGTTTTTGAGGTGTTTTTAATTTTTTAATAGTTTTAAGGTTTTCAGTATTTTTTTAATATTTTTAGGAGTTTAAAGGGTTTTTAGTGTTTTTATATTTTTTAGTTTTTTTGGGCTTTTTAGGATTATCATGTTTTTTTGTGGATTATCAGAGTTTCAGGGTTTTTTTTGGTTCTTTGGTTTTTTGGTTTTTTGGGATTTTATTAATTTTTAGGTTTCCTTTGTTTTAAGAGTTTTTTGGGTTTTAAGGATTTCTTATGGGTTTTCAATGGTTTTAATTATTTTATATTTTTAATTATTTTCAAAGACTTTTTAGTATTTTTATGATTTTTGGGGTTTTAGGGATTTATGGGGTTTTTAGGGTTTTATAGTATTTTTTGGTTTTTATGGTTTTTTGGTGTTTTAGGGGTTTTTTGAGTTTTTTAGGGTTTTATGGTTTTTAGAGTTTTTGTAACATTTTTTTTGTGTTTTATGATTTTTTAAAATTTTAATGGTTATTTAGGGTTTTAATAGTTTTTAATGTTTTTAGGAGTTTTATGGGTTTACAGTTTTTATGGTTTTCTTGGGGTTTATGAAATTTATTTTTTATTTTTATGGTATTTTATGTGTTTTAAAATTTTTGAGGATTTTTTGGGTTTTTAAGGATTTAGGGAATTTTTACATTTTTAGGGATTTTGGGATTTTTTTAGGATTTAATGGTTTTTTTGATATTTTGAGTGTTTTGAATGTTTTCTGAGGTTTTTTGGGTTTTTATCGCTTTTTAGGATTATTATGTGTTTAATGTGTTTTTGGGTCTTTACGTTTTTTTCTTACGGATTTTCTGGGTTTTTTGGGTTTTTATGATTTTAGGTATTTTTTGGGATTTCTCAGTATTTTTATGGTTTTTAGAGGTTGTAGTGTTTTTAGGGTTTTTTGGGTTTTTTTGGGTTTCTATAGTTTGGTTGGGGTTATAGTATCTTTATATTTTGTTATCATTTTTGGGGTTTAAATCTTTTTAGATCTTTTCTATGGTTTTTAGGGGTTTTATGTGATTTTAGGGGTTTTTACGTTTTTAAGGATTTATGGGTTTTGGGGGTTTTCTGTTTTTAAGGATATTAATGGTTTTAGAATTTTTTGAGTATTTTTAGTTTTTTTAAGTGATTTTAGTTTTTCAAGGTTTTTAGTGTTTTCCAGATTTTTAATTTTTTTACTTTTTTCGGTATTTTGAAGTATTTTTTAGTATTTGAATGTGTTTTTTGTTTTTTTGGTATTTTAAGGGTTAATTTGGGTCTTTATGGTTTTTTGGTTTTTTTTTCATGTTCTATGTTTTTAGGTGTGTTAAGTGTTTTTAGGTTTTCATGATTTTCATAGGGGTTTTCCAAATTTTTAGGGTTTTTTAGGTTTTTAGTGGTTTTTAAGGATTTTTAAGATTTTTATAGTTTTTATGGATCTTAGGGTTTTTCAAGATATACATTGGTTTTTACGATTTTTTTGGTATTTTTGGTTTTTATGGGATTTTGTGAGTTTTTAGGGTTTTAAGGGGTTGTAGAGTTTTCATTTTTTTAGTGGTTTAAAGGATTTTTTTTGATTTTTAGTCATTATTTAGGTGTTTTATAGGGTTTTAGGGTTTTTAAAGATTTTATAGGTTTTACAGTTATAGGGTTTTGGGGTTTTAAGGGGTTTTTATATTTTAATGGGTTTCAAGTATTTTTCGGGTTTTGAGATTTTCTTAGGGTTTTTAGTGTTTTTTACGTTTTTTGGGATTTTGAAAGATTTAAGACGATTTTACGGTTTTTAGGGGTTTTAGGTATTTTGAAAGTTTTATTAGTTTTTTAGGTAGTTACATTTTTATGTGTCTAATGGTTTTATGGTTTTTTATATTTTCTATTGATTTTAGGGTTTTAAAGGGGTTTTAAGGTTTTCTATGGTTTTTAGTATTTTTATAGGTTTTAGGGTATTTATGGTTTTAGGGGTTTATGGTTTTTTACGGTATTAGGAACTTCTTTGTGTTTTAGTGTTTTTAGGTTTTTAGGGGGTTTTTAGTGTTTTTAAGATTGTAAGGTTTTATTAGGGTATTGTAGGGTTTTTAGGATTTTTATGTTTTTAGGGATTTTTTGGGATATTTTAGGATTTTTATGGTCTTTGAGGGTTTTTATTGTTTTCAATTTTTTAGTATTTTTATGGTTTTTATGGTTTTTTTATGGTTTTTATAGTTTTATGGTTTATGTTGATTTTAGTGTTTTTTTTTGATTTTTTAGGGTCTTAAATCTGTTTTAGATTTTTTTAAACCTTTTAAGGGGTTTAAATATTTTTTTTGTGTTGAAGTGAGTTTTTGGGTTTTTAAAGGTTGTCAGGGTTTTTATGGTTTTTAAGGCTTTTGGGATTTTAGGGGTTTTATGGTTTTTATCTTTTTTAGGTTTTTTTGATTTTTAAGAATTTTTAGGTTTCTATTTTTTTCATTGGGAATTTTGTGTTTTTAGGCATGTTTACATTTTTATGAATTTTTAGGTATTTTCAAGATTTTTATCATTTTTAAGGTTGTAAGGGTTTTTATAAATTTAACTATTTTTATGGTTTCTATGGGTTTTTAGCTTTTTTGAATTTTTGGGGGTTTAATGGGTTTTGATTTTTAATTGTTTTATTACTTTTTTTCAGGGTTTTTAATGATTTTTATATTTTAGGGAATTTTATGGCTATTTGGATTTTTATGGTTACAGTTTTTTTAAGTATTTTTAGGGTTTTATGGGGTTTTTTATGGCTTTTAGGTTCTTTAGAGTATTTAGGATTTTAGGGGTTTTATGTGTTTTTATGTTGTCATAGAGTTTCATTCGGTTTTCAGGGATTTTCTAATTTTCAGGTATTTTTAGTGATTTTTTTGATTTTATTTAGGGTGATTAGGGCCTTTTGGGTTTTTAATGATTTTATGGTTTTTTGGGTTTTTATTTTGTTTTATGTTTATTTAGAATTTTAACAGTTTTTAGAGACTTTTATTTTTTTGAATTTTAAAGGGTTTTAGAGTTTATAGTTGTTTTAAGGTTTTCATGGATTTTTAGGGTTTTTGTGGTTTTTAAGGTTTATTATGGTTTTTAGGGTTTTTTATGGTTTATAGCATTTGTTATTTTTTTTAGGTTTTATGTTTTTTTAGTTTTTTAGGTTTTCTTAGCAGTTTTTAGGGTTTTATGTTTTTTTATGTTGGTTTATGTTTTTTGGGATTTTTTGGATTTTTAATGATTTGTATGTTTTTTGGGTTTTTAGGGATTTTTATGGTTTTTTTGGTTTTTAGGGTTCTTAATATTTTTTTTATGGTTTTCAACATTTTCTATGTTTTTAAGGGTTTTTAGTGATTTATGTTTTTATGGTTTTTTATTGGTTTTCAGAGTTTAAAGATATTTTATGATTTTAGAAATTTTTAATGATTGTTTAGGATATTTTTGTTGGTTTAGGGTTTTAAATATTTTCAATATTTTTATTGTATGTAGGGGTTTTTTGGTTTTTTTAGGTTCATAAGTTTTTTTGAGATTTATAGAAATTTATTTTTTATAGGGTTTATAGTTTTTTAACATTTTTTGGTGTTAAAAGTGTTTTTAGAGTCTTAAGTGGTTTATAGGGTTTTAATAGGTTCTTGCTGTGTTTAAAAGATTTTAGTGGTTTTCTCGTTTTCTGGTTTTTTGTGTTTTCTATAGTTTTTTATGTTTTTTAGTTTTTTAAGTGTTTTAATTGGTTTTAGGTATTTAATGTATTCTTATGTTTTCATGGTTTTTTGGGGTTTCATCGTCTCTATAGATTTTAAGAGGTTTTAAGGGTTTTTAGGGATTTTAGATTTTTAAGGGTTTTAGGGATTTTATTGTATTTTTTGGTTTTTAGAGGTTTTTTATATTTTTTATGGTTTTTATGGTTTTCAGAGTTTTTTAACATTTTAGGTGTTTTAAGAAATCTTGTAGTTTTTATTTTATTTTTAGGATTTTTATTGGTTTTTAGGGCCTTTATAGTTTAAGAAGGTTTTATAGTTATAATGAATTTTATGATTTTTTGGGGGGTTTTAGTTATTTTTATATTTTTTTAGGGGTTTAAGAATTTTTATGTTTTTAATATTTTAATGGTTTTTTAGGGTTGTTAAGATTTTTTCCATTTCAAAGTATTTTCATTTTTTTTATTATTTTATCATTATTATGGTTTTAGGGGTTTTCAATTTTTTATGTTTTATTAGTTTTTTAGGGTTTTTTTTCATTTTAGTTTTTTAAGGTTTTTAAGGGATTTTATTCTTTTGAGGTTATTTCGGTTTTATTGTTGGTTTTTCAGGGAATCTAGCGATTTTCATGTTTTGAGGAATTTTATATCCTTTTTAGTATTTTTATGGGTTTTAAGGATTTTGGGGTTTTTTAGGCTTTTGGGTTTTTTTTTGTTTTTTTGGTTTTTAGGGATTTTTTAGTTTTTAAAGGATATAAATAATTTTTAGAGTTTCCAACATTTTAGATGTTTAAAGGGATTTTAGAATTTTTAGGGTTTTTTGGGTTTTAGTATTTTATTGGGTTTTTAGGTTATTTTTGTTTTAATATGTTTTATGGTTTTCAGTGTTTTTAGGTTTTTATGATTTTCATAGCTTTTTTCCAAAAATTTTGGTTTTTTTCCATTTTTAGGGTTTTTTTGGGATTTTTTAGGAATTTTATGGGGTTTTAGGGTTGTTACGGAGTTGTGGGTTTTAATAGTTTTTAATTATTTTTAGGTTTTTATGGGTTTTAACATTTTTTTAGCTTTTTTATAATTTTTATGTTTTTTTGGTTTTTATTGTTTTCTTAAGGTTTTTCATGGTTTTTCTGGGGTTTTTTCGGTTTTTTACATTTTTATAGATTTTTATGGGTTTTTATATTTTTTTATTTTTTCAGTTTTTATGGTTTTTGAGGGTTTTTATGTGATATTATGGATCTTATGGCCTTAATGGATTTTTGGGTTTTCAAGGTGTTACTGCTTTATTTGTTGTTTTAAGATTTTTTATAGTTTCTTTACATTTCTAAGGGTATATAGGCGTTTTTGAGTTTTAGTTGATTTCTTGGTTTTTAGGGGTTTTTTAAGGATTTTAGGGGTTTTACAGTTTTTAGGGTTTTTAGAGATTTAATGTTTTTTAGACATTTTTTGGTTTTTGGGGGTTTTAGAGTTTTAGCATTTTTTAGGGTTTTAAGGGTTTTATGTGTTTTTGGGTTTTTAATGTTTTCTTATGGGTTATCAATTTTTTACGGTGCATTGTGGTTTTTATTATTTTTTGGGTTTTGGTTTTTAGGGATTTTTTTTTGATTTTAGCATTTTTTTTTTGTTTTTTAGGGGTTTGAATATTTTTTAGGTTTTTATGGTTTTCTTAGGGGTTTGGAGTGTTTTTATGGTATTTTCATTTTCTTTTGGGTTCTTGGATATTTTTTAGTATTTTTATGGGGTTCAGTATTTGAAGGGATTTTTGAGGTTTTTTATGGTTTGTCAGAATTTTTTAGAGCTTCAACCTTTTTAGGTTTTTTGGTTAATTTAAGTGTTTTCTAGTTTTTTTAGGTTTTATTAGTGATATTCAAGGTTTTTAGGTTTTTTTACATTTTTAGGCATTTCTAGGGAGTTTTTATTTTTTTTATTATTTTTTAGATTTTTTTGGGGTTTTCACATGTTTTATAGTTTTTAGGGTTTTCAATTTTTTTAGAGGTTTTTGAGGGTTTTTAAATTTTTTAGTTGCTTTTGGATTTTTTTAGTTTTTATAGATTATTAGTATTTTAGGGGTTTTAGATGTTTTTATGGGTTTTGTGGTTTTTAGTGTTTTCATCAGATGTATTTTAGAATTTTTAATTTTTTAGTGGTTTAAAGTGTTTTTATGTTGTTAAATTTTCCATAAGATTTTTTAGGGTTTTTAGGGCTGTTTATGATATTAGGGATATTTAGGGATATTTAGATTTTTTATGGGCTTTACTGTTTTTATTGATTTTGAGGATTTTTTGGGATATAAATTGTTTTTATGGTTTTTATAATTTTTAGGTTTTTTGGGTTTTAAGTGTTTTCAGGTTTTTAAGGATTTCTTAGTGGGTTTTAGGGTTTTAGTGTTATTTTTGTTTTTAGGTATTTTTAGGATTCTTAAGGTTTTTAGGGGTTTTAGGGATTTTTAGGGTTGTTGTGGATTTTAGGATTTTTGGGGTTTTTAAGGTTTTTAGGCTTTTTTTTGAGTTTTATAGAGTTTTTCAGTATTTTTAGGGTTTTTTAACATTTCCCTTGGATTAAACTGTTTTTAGATCTTTTAGTGGATTTTTGGATTTTTATGGGGTTTTAGGGTTTTTTTTGTTTTTTAGGGGTTCTTATGTTTTTATTGGAGATTTTAGTGTTTTAAGTGTTTTATAATTTTTATCATTTTGAGGATTTTTAGGGTATTATGTTTTTATAGGATTTTATGTTTTCTTAGGGTTTTTTAGGGTTTTTATAGGTTTTTTATTCATTTTTAGGAATTTTTTAGTATTTTTATGTTTTTTTCGATATTAGGGATTGTGAGGGTTTTTTCGACGTCTTAGGGGAGTTTTGGGATTTTTTGAGATTTTACTAGTTTTTATGGGTTTTATGGGTTCTAGGGGGTTTTAAGGATTTTATTTATTTTAGGTATTTTACAGATATTAATAATTTTTTTTCCTTTTTAGCAGTTTTTAGGGTTTTAAAATGTTTTTAGGTTTATAAGGTTTTCTTAGGGGTTTTCCAAGATTTTAGGGCGGTTTCATTTTTGGGGAATTTTAATGATTTGTATTTTTTCTAAGGTTTTTATATTTTTTTGATGTTTTTATGGTTTTTTAGTGTTCCTATCACTTTTGAGGTTCTTTAAGGGATTAATGTGGTTTTCGGTTTTTATGGTTCTATTTGGGTTATTCATGGTTTTAGTGGGTTTTTATATTTTTCATATTTTATATATTTTTTAATATTTTTATTGTGTTAAAGTGTTTTTATGGACTTTGAGGGGTTTTAAGTATTCTTAAATATTTTCGGTTTTAGGGATCTTTTTGTTTTTTTGGGGTTTTATAGGGTCTTTGTGGTTTTTAATGTTTTTATGGGTTTAAATGGTTTAAAGTGTTTTTAGAGGGTTGAAGGGGTTTATGGGGTTTTTATGGTTTTAAGGATTTTTAAGGGTCTTTTGGTGTTTTGGGTTTTTATGATTTTAAATTTTTTTAGTGTTTTTAGTGTTTTTAGGTTTTCAGGGGTTTTATGTGTTTTTAGGTTTTTAAGGGTTTTTAAGGTTTTTCATGATTTTTAGGGGTTTTTATGTTTTTATGGATTTTTAGGACTTTTGTAGGATTTTTAGGGTTTTAGAGTTTTTAGGTATTTTGAGGTGTTTTAGGGTTTTGTAAGTTTTTAGGCTTATATGGGATTTAATGTTTCTTAAGTTTTTAGGATTTAGGTTTTTTTAATTTTAATGGTTTTCTTAGGGGTTTTCAGGACTTTTAGGGGTTCAAAGGGTTTATAGAGTATTTATAGGATTTTATGGATTTTATGGATTTCTTGGGTATTTTGGGTTTTTACATTTTTTAGGGTTTTATGTTATTTTTTGTTTTCGTGGTTTTCATAGTGTTTTTCATGGTTTTTAGGGTTTTCTAGGTTTTATTGATTTTTAGGGATTTTGAGATTTTTTATATTTTTAGGTGTTTTATGGATTTTAAGGGGTTTTATGGTTATTTAGGGTTTTAGTGGTTTTATGGTTTTTAGAATTTGTTAGGTTTTTAGTTGTTTAAATAAAATTCATATTTTTAATGTTTTCTTTGGGTTTTTTGAGGTTTCTTGGGTTTTTTATGATTTCAGGTTTTTTTTTGATTTTTTTGGTTTTTTATGTTTTTTTCAGGGGTTTAACAAATTTTGATGGTTTTTGGGTTTTTATAGTTTTATGATTTTTAGGGGGTTTTGTGTTTTTTATGGATTTAATATGTTTTACCGTCTTTAACACTTTTTCAAGGTTTAAAGGGTTTTTAGAGTTTTTAGTGATTTTTTCAGTTTTTATGGGTTTTTATGCGTATTTATATTTTTAGGGGTCTTTTTAGGGGGTTTACGGTTTTTAGTGCTTTTATTGTTTTTTATGTGTTTTATTATTTTATGTGTTCTTTGGTTTTTATGGTTTTCTTAAGGTTTTTCAAGGATTTAGGGTTTTTCATGGTATACATATGTATTTCTTAGGGTTTTTATTATATTTAGGGTTATTTGGTATTTTATGGGGTTTTAGGGTTTTTTAGTGTTTTAGGGTTTTTAAATTTTTTTTGATTTTCATGTGTTTTTACTTTTTTTTAGGTTTTTAAGGCCTTATTAGGTTTTTAAGGGTTTTTGTTTTTTTTTTTAATTTTAGTGATTTTAATTGCCTGATTTTAATGGATTTGAGGGTTTTCAGTGTTTTTTGGGTTTTATGGTTACTTTAGGTTTTAAGGATTTTTTAGTTTCTTAAGATATATAAGGTTTTAAGTATTTTATAATATTTTATAGTTAAAAATGGATTTATATTATTTAGATTTTTTATAGATTTTTATGGATTTTGATGGTTTTTTGGGTTTTAAGATTTTTATGGGGTTTAGGGTTTTTAGATTGTTTTAGGGTTTTTAGTTTGTTTTAGGGTTTTTAGGGGGTTTACGGGTTTTTAGGTTTTTACGGGGTTTTTAGTTTTTTAGGTTCTTCTATGTTCTGTTAGGAGTTTTATGATTTTAGTAATTTTTAGGGATATTTTGTGATTTTTAAGGTTGTTAGGGGGTTTAGGTTTTTGAGTTTTTTAAATTTTTTTTGCAGTTTTAAGGGTTTTTAGAGTCTTCTAGTGTATTTTGGGGTTTATAGAAATTTTATAGTTTTTTGTTGGGTTTTAAATCTTTTATTAATTTTAGGATGTTTTACGGGTTCTAGGGGTTTTTAAAGACTTATGGTTTTAGTTTTTTTATGTTTTTAGCAATTTTATGTGTTTTTATGTTTTTAAGGTTTTATTAGGCTTTATCATTGTTTTAATTTTTATTATGATTTTACTGATTTTTTTGGGATTTTCTAATATTTTTATGGTTTTCAAGGAATTTGAGTGTTTTAAGGTTTTTTAGGGGTTTTAGATTTTTAGTTACTTATTGGTTATAATAATTTTTAGGTTCTTATTTTTTTCTTAGGGTTTTGAGGGTTTTTGAGTTTTTAAAATTGTTACAACTAGTTTGGGATTTTTAAGGATTTATAGTTTTTATAGTTTTATAGATTTTGACGGTTTTTAGAGTCTTTATGTTTTTTTGGTTTTTTGGTTTCATAAGAGTTTTTTGAGTTTTTTGGGGTTTAAAGTTTTTTATAGTTTTTAATATTTTTAGGGGTTTTAAGCATTTATTGATATTTTAGTCATTTAGGGGTTTTTTAATTTTTTAGTTTTTATGGGTGTTAGGGGTTTCTAGGGTGTTTAGGGTCTTTTTGGTGTGTCTATGGCTTTTTTAGGTTTTTAATGTTTTCTAGGATTTTAGGGACTTTAAGTGGTTTCATATTTTTAAGGTTTTCTTAGTGGCTTTTAGGGTTTTTATAGGTTTTTAAATTTTAGGTATATTTCGGTTTTTTAGGATTTTTTTATTTTTGGGGATTTATGGAATTTTTTTCTTTTTTTGGATTTTATAGTTTTTATTGGTTTTTATGGTTTTGATCATTTTTTAGGTTTTAGGGGTTTGAGGTGTTTTTAGATTTTATTTTTTTCTTAGGTATTTTCAATGTTTGGAGGTTTTATTATGATTTTGTGGATTTTGGGGGCATATTTAGGATTTTTATGATTTTTTGGATTTTTTGGATTTTGTTTGGGATTTTTTGGTTTTTTGGATTTTTAGGAGGTTTATGTTTTCTTTCATTTTTAGGGGTTTTTGAGTTTTTTGTTCATTTAATGTTTCTTGGAGTTATTTAACATTTTTATAAGTTTAAAGGGTTTAAGTTTTTTAATTAGTATTCTATGGTGTTATGGGGTTTTTTGGGTATTCATGGTTTTTAAGGGCTTTATGATTTTTAGGTTTTTTAGGGTTTATATGGTTCATAGGAATTTTATGTTCTTTACGATTTTTTATTGTTTTTAGTTTTTTAAATTTTTCATTATTTTTTTACATTTTTACATATTTTGATGGATTTTTTAAAAATTTATTATTTTAACAATTTTCAGGATTTTAAGGTTTTTATGTTTTATTATGTTTTTATGGTTTTTGGGGTTTTTACATTTTTATGTGTTTTAGGTGTTTTTATAGTTTTTTTTGTTTTCATAGGGGTTTTTAAGGGTTTATGATGTTTTATATTTTTATGGATTTTTAAAGGGTTTTGGGGATTTATATGAATTTTTATGGAGTTTAGGATTTTTGAATGTTTCTATGGTTTTTACAGTTTTTATGGGTTATTTGGGTTTATTTTTGAGTTTTTTAGGGGTTTAATGTTTTTTATATACTTTTTACATTTTTAGAGTGGTTTTAGGATTTTATGGGTTTTTATAGTTTTTTTAAGGCATTTGGGGATTTTATTGTTTATATTGTTTTTATGATTTTTAGGTTGTTTTTTTATTTTTAAGGGTTTTAAGTGTTTTATATTTTTATTCTATCCATGGAGATTTGGGGGTATTATGTTTTTAGGTATTTTATAGGGATTTGTTAATTTTTATGGTTTTAATGGTTTTTTGGGATCTTGAGTGTCATAGGGTTATTTACGATTTTGTAGGTTTTTATCATTTTATAAACTTGTACATAGTTTTATTTGTTTTCAGGTTTTTATTTTTTTCATAGTGTTTTCATGTTTTTTGGGGGTTTCTATGTTTTTAGGGATTCTTAGTGCGTTTTAAGATTTTTATATGTTTTTAGTGTTTTATGTGTTTTTATGGTTTTTTTGGTTTTTTGGTTTTTTAGGGTCTTCGTGGTTTTTTTTGGGGGTTTAGGGGTTATGGAGTTATTTAGGGGATTTAATGTTTTTTTAATTTTTTAAAGTTTATAAGGGTTTAAAGTGTTTTTAGGTTATTAATGGGTTAGTAAGGGTTTTATGGGGTTTTATGGGTTTTTAGGTTTTTAGGGTTTTTTTTTATCATTTTTAGGTTTTTAGAGTTTTTAGGTTTTTTTGGGATTTTTATTATTTTTTATTTTTTATGGGTTTCTTTGAAGTTTTTATGGTTTTACGATTTTTGAAAGTTTTGAGGTATTTTTAAGGATTTTTAGGATTTAAATGGTATTTAGGGTTTTTATGCATTTTCAATGTTATAATGGATTTCTATAGATTTTATGGTTTTTTAGGGTTTTAACATTTTTTGGTTTTATGGTATTTCAAGTTTTTAATTGGGTTTTTATGTTTTCTTAGTATTTTTCTGGTTTTTTAAGTATTTTTAATTTTTTATTTCTTTTTAGGGATTTTTAGGATTTTTATTGGTTTTATGGTGTTTAGGGATTTTGACAGGTTTTAAAGTTTTTTAGGGTTTTTGAGTATTTTTATTTTTTAGGTTTTAATGAATTTTTAGCATTTTTAACGTTTTAGTGGTGTAAAGGGTTTTTATAGTTTTTAGTGGGTTATATGGGTTTTTATGGGTCTCTAGTATTTTTAATTATTTTTAGGGGTTTTATGGTTTTAGGGGTTTTATTTTTTTACAATTTTTTTCGTTTTTCTGGTTTTAATGGTTTTAAAATAATTTTAGATTTTTAATTTTTTCAGTAGGATTTTCATGGTTTTATCCATTTCAATATTTTAACAGTTTTTAGGGATTTATAGGATTTTTTTTGTTTTTAGTGTTTTAGCGTTTTTATAGATTTCAAGTGTTTTTTGTGTTTTGGGGGTTTTTAATGTTTTATAGTTGTATTTGTGTTTTAAGGGTTTTTAGAATTTATTTAATATTTTAGGGTATTAAAGTGTTTTTAGAGATTTTAGTTGTCTTAGGGTTTTAATATATTTCAGGTTTTTATGGTTATTTTGGGATTTTATGGTTTTTATTGGTTTTTATAGTATTTTAGGGTTTTTATCATTTTTTTGGTATTAAGTGTTTTCACGTTTTAAGGTTTTTATTTGGTTTTTTCAGGGTTTGAATGGTTTTTAAGGTTTTAGTGATATTTTTTGATATTTTAATAATTTTATGAATTTTAGGGTTTTATGGATTTTGAGATTCATTATATTTTAGGTTTTTTAATGATTTTTGGAGGGGTTTTAGTGTTTTTCGTATTTTTTGTATTTTTTTAGGTTTTCTTTTCTATCTTCATGTTTTTAAGGTTTTCATAGGGTTTTTAGTTTTTATAGATTTTTTACATTGTTAGTAATTTTTAGTAAACTTTAGGTTTTTATGGGTTTTATGGTTTTTAAATATTTTGATGTTATTTATGGGGATTATGTTTATAGGGTTTTTTATTTTTTTATATCTTATTGTTTTTTTATTTTTTAGGGTTTTTATGGTCTTTATAGTTTTTTGAAATTGTAGGGGTTTCAAGGGGTTTTAGTGTTTTTAGTGGGATTTTAATTTTCTTATGGGTTTTAAGGGTTTTTATGATATTTAATGGGTTTTCGGGTTTTTTTGGGTTTTTAGGTTTTAGGTTTTTTATTTTTTTTACGTGTTTTAATTGTTTTAAGTTTTTAAAGATTTTGTATATTTTTCAGGCTTTTTAGGGTGTTTTATGTTTTTAGGGATTTTTATTGATTTTTTGGTTTTATGTCATTTTTACGGTTTTGGGGATTTTAAGATTTTTTGGGGTTTTGGGGGTTTTTTGGGGTTTTTATGTTCTAGTCATTTTTTAATCTTTTATAGGTATTTAAATTTTTAGGGATTTTGGGTTTCTTAAGGATTTTTATGGGTTTTAGGAATTTTATGTACATTGAGGGTTCTTAGGGTTTTTATATTTTTACGGATTTTAAAGGTTTTTAGGGTTTTTATTTTTTTGGGGGGTGTTTTTTAGTATTTTTAGGTGTTTTAAGGTTTTATTTGGGGTTTCCAAGGTTTTTAAAGTTTTTATGTTTTAAGGGATTTTTAAGTACTTTTTAGTATTTTTATTGATTTTTTTGGTTTTTAGGGGTTTTTAGGGTTTTTATGGTTTTTAGATTGTTTTAATTTCTTTTTTTTTAATTTTTTAGTTTTTTTGGAAATTTAAGGGGTTTTGGGGTTTATTTTTTAAATGGTTTAATTTTTTTATAGTTTTTGTAGATTTTTGGGTTTTTTGGGTTTTTAGGTTATTTAAGGATTTAGGGGTTTTCCTAGTTTATATTATTTTTTAGGTTTTTAGCCGTTTTAGTTTCTCTAGAGTATTTAAGTGTTTTCATGATTTCAATGTTTTTAGGTTTTTTAAATTTTTTAGTTTTCTTACATTTTTTAGGATTTTAGGGATTTTTTTTGTAATTTTATGTTTTTTAGGGTATATAGGGATTTTTTTGGGTTTTAGTGTTTTTAGGGTCTTTGCAGGTTCTTTCAGGTTTTATCAGTTTTTATGTTCTTTAGGGTTTTAATTTGTTAGTTTTCTATATTTTTCTTAGGGTTTTTATGTTTTTTGCAGTTGTTATGTTTTTTGGGATTTTTAAGGATTTTAAGGATTTTTCTGGTGATATGGTTTATATAGTTTTTGAGGGATTTAATGTTTTATGGTTTTTATGATTTTTTGGGTTTTAGGATTTTTTTACTATTTAGAGTTTTATGGTTTTTAACATTTTTAGGGGATTAATGGGATTTTAGAGTTTTTTAGTTTTTAGGATTTTATATGTTTTAGGGGGTTTTTGGATTAAATGGGTTTTTAGAGGTTTTTTTGGGTTTATAACTAGTTTTTTGATTTTATGAGGTCTTCATTGTATTAAGGTTCTTATGATTTTCTTAGAGTTTTACAAGAGTTTTTGTGTTTTTTATGTTTTTATGATTTTTGTTACATATTTTTTCGTATTTTTATGGGTTTTTATGTTTTGTAGACATTTTGTGGATTTTTATGGTTTTTATTGCTTTTAGGGTTTTGAAGGGTTTAAATATTTTTAGAGTTTTTATAAGTTTTAGTGGTTTTAAGTGTTTTTAGTATTTTTAGGTAATTTTTCAATGTTTTTAGGGTTATTTATGTTTTTAGCAATTTTTATGGATTTTTTTTGGGGGGGGGGTGGTTGGATTATTATGGTTTTTAGGATTTTTCAGATTTCGAGGTTTTTGTAGAGTGTATATGGTAATTATGGTTTTTAAGTTTTTGGGTTTTTTTATTTTTTAAGGTTTTAAGGTTTTTTAGTGTTTTTAATGTTTTCCGGGGTTTAAAGAGGTTTTTGAGTTTTAGTGTGTCTTTAGGGGTTTTATCAGTTATCATTGCCTTTTTAGGTTCTTAATTATTTTTTATGTTTTTCGGTTTTTTATGGTTTTTAGGGATTTTTAGCTTCTTTTAGGTTTTAGGGGTATTATGTATTTTTTTGGTTTTTAATGTTTTATTAGGGTTTTTATGGTTATTAGGGGTTTTATGTTTTTATGGGTTTTATTGATTTTTTGAGTTTTATGGATTTTTATTGTTTTTAGGGATTTTCTGGGGTTTTTTGGGTTTTATGGTAATAGGTTTTTTAGGGATTTTATAATTTTTTTATGTTTTTAGGGGTTTTAGTGTTTTCAGTTTTTAAGGAATTCGTTGGGCTTTTCATGGTTTTTTATGTTTTAAGGGATTTTAGAAGATTCTATAGGGTTTTAGTGTTTCTAGGGGTTTTCATTCTTTTTATGGGGTTTTAGTGTTTTTTAGGTTTTTTATATTTTTATATTTTTTGGGTTTTTTAAAAAAAAAATCAATGTTTTTCAGATTTTTTTAACATTTCTAAGGGTTAAAGGGTTTTTAAATTTTTAGTGGTTTTAAATGTTTTAGGGTTTTTTTAGTTTTCAAGTTTTTTAGGGTTTTTAATGGGTTTTGGGGATTTTACCATTTTTATAAGTTCTATGTTTTTAGGTTTCTATGGTTTTATTATGAGTTTTCTATGGTTTTTATTGATTTTATGTTTTTAGGGATTTTTTGGGATTTTTTAGTATTTTTATTTCTTTTATTGTTTTTTTTTGGATTTTCTATGTTTTAGGGTTTTTAGGTTTTTTAGGTTTTTTAGGAGTTGTAAGTTTTATTAGGTATTTAATGTTTTAATAGGGGTTTTTAGGGTTTTTAGGGGTTTTATGTTTTTATTGATTTTTAGGAAATTTTTAGGTCTTTTTGGTTTTTTGTGTTTTAGTGTTTTTCAGGGTTTCTGGGGTTTTAGGGTTTCTAGGGGTTTTTTTGGTTTTTTAGGTGTTTTCAATTGTTTAATGGTTTGAATTTTTTCAGTGTTTTTTAATATTTTTATGAGTTTAAAGGGTTTTAGGGTTTTTAGGGTTTTTAGGTTTTTTATATTTTTTAGTATTTTTTGGTCTTTTTAGGATTATCATGGTTTTTTGGGGATTCTCAGGGTGTCCGGGTTTTCTTGGTTATTTGGATGTTTGGTTTTTTGGGATTTTATTAGTTTTTAGGTTTTCTGTGTTATAAGTGTTTTTTGGGTTTTAAGGATTTCTTATGGTTTTTCAATGGTTTTAAGTATTTTATATTTTTAATGATTTTCAATGATTTTTTAGTAATTTTATGATATTTTGGGGTTTTAGCGATTTTATGGGTTTTTACGGTTTTATAGTTTATTTTTGGTTTTTATGGGTTTTTGGGTTGTTTGGGTTTTTTGAGTTTTTAGTGTTTTATGGTTTTTAGAGTTTTCATAACATTTTTATGTGTTTTAATATTTTTTAAATTGTTAATGGTTATTTAGGGTTTTAATAGTATTTTATAATGTTTTTAAAAGTTTTATGGGTTTACAATTTTCACGGTTTTCTAGGGGTTTAAGAAATCTCATTTTTTATGGTGTTTTATGTGTTTTAAAAATTTTAAGTATTTATTTGGGATTTTTAGGGATTTTAGGGATTTTTTCATTTTTAGGGATTCTGGGATTTTTTAGGATTTAATTTTTTTTGATATTTTGAGGGCTTTGAATGTTTTCTGAGATTTTTTGGTTTTTATCGCTTTTTAGGATTCTTATGTGTTTAAAGTGTTTTTAGTTCATTATGATTTTTCTTACAGATTTCATGGGTTTTTTGTTGTTTTTATGATTTTACTTATTTTTAGGGATTTCTTAGTAATTTTATTGTTTTTAGTGGTTCTAGTGTTTTTAGGGGTTTTTGGGGGGTTTTTTGGGGTTTTTTGGGTTTCTATAGTTTAGTAGGGGTTTTAATATCTTTATATTTTGCTATCATTTTTGTGGTTTAATTTTTTTAGAACATTTCTATAGTTTTTAGGGGTTTTATGGGATTTTAGGGGTTTTTAGGTTTTTAAGGTTTTATGGGTTTTGGGTTTTTCAGTTTTTAAGGTTATTAATTGTTTTAGAAATTTTTAGGTTTTTTAGTTGTTTTAAGTGATTTTAGTTTTTCAATGTTTTTAGTGTTTTCAGGATTTTTACTTTTTTCTGTATTTGGAAGAATTTTTGAGTATTTGAATGTGATTTTTGTTTTTTGGGATTTTAAGGGTTATTATGGGTCTGTATAGTTTTTAGGGTTTTTTTTCATATTTTATGTTTTTAGGGGTGTTAATTGTTTTTAGGTTTTCATGGTTTGCATAGGGGTTTTCATGGTTTTTAGGGTTTTTTATATTTTTAGTAGTTTTTAATGATTTTTAGGGTTTTTATAGTTTTTTATAGATCATATGGGTTTTTATTATATGCATTGGTTTTTACAAATTTTTTGGTATTTTTGGGTTTTATGGGTTTTTTTTGAGTTTTAAGGGTTTTAAGGGGTTTGTAGAGTTTTCAAATTTTTAGTGGTTTAAAGGTTTTTTTGAGTTTTAGTCATTGTTTAGGTGTTTTATAGGGTTTTAGGATTTTTAAGGATTTTATAGGATTTAAAGTTATATGATTTTTGGGTTTTAAGGGGTTTTTATATTTTAATGGGTTTTAAGTATTTTTTGGGTTTTGATATTTTCTTAGGGTTTTTAGGGTTTTTTACGTTTTTGGGGATTTTGAAAGATTTTTGACGATTTTATGGTTTTTATGGTTTTTAGGGATTTTGAGTGTTTTCAGGGTTTTTTTAGTTTTTTCAGGGTGTTAGTTTTTTTATGTGTCTAATGTCTTAATGTTTTATCAAATTTTTCTACTGATTTTCGATGTTTAAAGGGGTTTTATAATTTTCTAAGGATTTTAGTGTTTTTATGCGTTTTATATTTTTTATTGTTTTAGGGGTTTATGGATTTTTGTGGTGTTAGGGACTTCTTTGGGTTATAGTGTTTTTAGTTTTTTGGGGGTTTTTATTGTTTTTAGGATTTTAAGGTTTTATTAGGTTTTTCTAGGTTTTTTTAGGATTTTTATGTTTTTAGTGATTTTTTGGGATACTTTAGGATTTTTATAGTCTTTGAGGGTTTTTATTAAATTTGATTGATTTTTGGGTTTCATTATTTTTTAGGGTTTTTATTTTTTTTTAGGTTGTTGGGTTTTAGACTGAATTCTGGTTTAATGTTTTTTATTGTGGTTTCCATGGTTATTATTATTTTTTAAGTTTTTTTTATTTTAAAGGAATTTTCATATTTTTTTTAGGATTTCTATTGTTTTTATGGTTTTTATGGTTTTATAGTTTTTTTATTTTAGTGTTTTTTGGAGTTTTTAAGGTCTTAATGCTATTTTATATTTTTTTTAAACCTTTTGAGGGGTTTAAATATTTTTTTGTGTTATAGTGAGTATTTGGGTTTTTATGATTTTTAGGGTTTTTAATGGTTTTCAAAAGAGTTATGATTTTTAGGGACTTGTGGATTTTAGGGGTTTTATTTTTTTTATATTTTTTATGTTTTTATGATTTTTAAGAATTCTTAGTTTTCTATGTTTTTCATTGGGGTTTTCGTGGTTTTTAGGCATGTTTACATTTTTATGAATTTTTAGGTCTTTTCAATATTTTTATCCTTTTTAAGGTTGTAAGGGTTTCTATAAATTTCTCTGATTTTAGGGTTTCTATGGGTTTTTAGCTTTTTTGAATTTTTGGGGGTTTAATGGGTTTTAATTTTTAATGGTTTTATTAGGTTTTTTCAGGGTTTTTAGTGTTTTTTATATTTTAGGGAATTTTAGTGCTGTTTAGATTTTTATGGTTATAGTGTTTTTAAGTATTTTTAGGGTTCTATAGGGTTTTTTATGGTTTATAAGTTTTTTAGAGTTTCTAGGATTTTAGCAGTTTATTTGTTTTTATGTTGTCATAGAGTTTCATTGGGTTTTCAGGGATTTTTAAAGCTTTTGTTTTATTTTTTTGAGGTTTTATGTGTTTTTAGGTTTTTAAGGTTTCTTAGCTGTTTTTAGGGTTTTTGTTGTTTTATGTTGTTTTATGTTTTTTTGGGAATTTAGGTATTTTTAATGATTTGTTTGTTTTTTGGTTTTTTAGAGATTTTGATGGTTTTTTTAGTTTTTAGGGTTCTTAATATTTTTTTTATGGTTTTCAGCATTTTTTATGTTTTTAAGGGTTTTTAGTGATTTATGTTTTTATGGGTTTATATTGGTTTTTCAGAGTTTAAAGGTTATTTATGTTTTTAGGGATTTTTAATGATTTTTTAGGATATTTTTGTTGGTTTATGATTTTTATATTTTTTCATGGGTATTATTGTATTTAGGGTTTTTCTTTGGGTTTTTTGGGTTCATAGGTTTTTTAGGGATTTAGGACTATAGGGTTTTTATGGGGTTTATAGTTTTTTAAAAAAATTTGGTGTTAAAAGTGTTTTTAGAGTCTTAAGTGGTTTATAGGGTTTTTATAGGTTTTTGGTGTGTTTAAAATATTTTAGTGGTTTTTTTGGTTTTTAGGTTTTTTATGTTTTCTAGAGTTTTTTATGTTTTTCAGTTTTTTTAGGTGTTTTAATTAGTTTTATGTATTTAATGTATTCTTACGGTTTTTCTGGGTTTTTTCTGTTTTCATTGTCTCTATAGATTTTGATAGTTTTTATGGGTTTGTTTTGTTTTTTGGGATTTGACCTTTTTAAGGGTTTTTTGGGGTTTTATTGTATTTTTTGGTTTTTAGAGGTTTTTTTTATGGTTTTTAAGGTTTTCAGAATTTTTTAACATATTAGGTGTTTAAAGGAATTTTATAGTTTTTAGTTGATTTTTATGGTTTTATGGGTTTTTAGGGCCTTTATAGATTTATCAGGTTTTATAGTTATAATGGATTTTAGGATTTTTTGGGGGTTTTAGTGATTTTTATATTTTTTAGGGGTTTAAGAATTTTTAGGTTTTTAATATATTTAAAGGTATTTTTAGGGTTTTTAACATTGTCTCCATTTCTAAGTATTTTTATAGTTTTTTACTATTTTATCATTTTTATGGTTTTAGGGGTTTTGAGTTTTTTACTTTTTATTGGGTTTTTAGGGGTTTTTTGTGGTTTTAGTTTTTTAGGTTATTAATGGATTTTATTCTTTTTAGGTTTTTGCAGTTTTATTGAGGATTTTTTAGGGAATCTAGAGATTTTCTGGTTTTGAGGAATTTTGTATCCTTTTTAGTATTTATATGGGTTTTAAGGATATTGAGGTTTTTTAAGCTTTTATCCTTTTTTCGGTTTTTAGGGTTTTTTTCGTTTTAAGATGAAATAAATAATTTTTATAGTTTTTAACATTTTTGCGGTTTAAAGGGATTTTAGAATTTTTAGGGTTTTTATGGGGTTTTAGTATTTTGTTGGGTTTTAGGGTTATTTGTGTTTTAAATGTTTTTTGGTTTTCAGTGTTTTTATGTTTTTATGGATTTCATAGCTATTTTCTAGTTTTTTGGTTTTTATCATTTTTAGGTATTTTTTGGCTTTTTTAGGAATTTAATGGGGTTTTAGTTTTTTTATGGAGTTGTGGGTTTTAATAGTTTTTAATTATTTTTCGGTTTTTAGGGGTTTTAACATTTTTTTATAATTTTTTTTTTTTTTGTTTTTATTGTTTTCTTAAGGTTTTTCATGGTTTTTACGAGTTTATTTTTGGTTTTTAACATTTTTATAGATTTTTATGGTTTTTTATATTTTTATATTTTTTTCAGTTATTATGGTTTTGAGGGTTATTATGTGATATTATGGATCTCATGATTTTAATTGATTTTTTGGTTTTCAGGGTGTTACTGATTTATTTATGGCTTTAAGGTTTTTTTATAATTTCTTTACATTTCGATGGGTATATAGGGTTTTAGAGTTTTAGTTTTTCTGACGATTTTATGGGTTTTTAGGGTTTTTTATGATTTTATAGGTTTTACCGTTTTGAGGGTTTTTAGAGATTTTATGGTTTTTGTGGGTTTTAAAGTTTTCACATTTCTTAGGTTTTTATGGGTTTTATATGTTTTTGGGTTTTTAATGTTTTTTATGGGTTATCAAGTTTTTTAGGGTTTTAATGGTTTTTAGGGGCTTTGTGGTTTTTATTATTTTTTTTGGATTTTGGTTTTTTAGTGATTTTTTTGGATTTTGGTTTTTTAGTGATTTTTTTGGATTTTAGCGTTTTTTAGGGTTTTGAATATTTTTTAGTTTTTTATGGTTTTCTTAGGGATTTTATGTTTTTTATGGTTATTTCATTTTCTTTTGGGTTTTTAGATATTTTTTAGAATTTTTATGGGGTTTAGTATTTTTAGGGATTTTTGGGATTTTTTATAGTTTGTAGGATTTTTTAGAGCTTCAGCGTTTTTTAGGTATTTTCATTAATTTAAGTGTTTTCTGGTTTTTTTAGGTTTTCATTGTGATTTTCAAGGTTTTTAGGATTTTTTACATTTTTAGGCATTTTTAGGATGCTTTTATTTTATTCATTTTTTGGATTTTTTTGGGGTTTTCACATGTTTTATAGTTTTTATGGTTTTTAATATTTTTAGAGGTTTAGAGGGTTTTTAAAATTTTTAGTTGTTTTTAGCATTTTTATTGGTTTTTATGGATTGTTAGTATTTTATGGGTTTTAGATTTTTTTTGGGTTTTGTGGTTTTTAGTGTTTTTCGCAGATGTTTTATAGAATTTTTAATTTTTTAGTGGTTTAATGTGTTTTTAGGTTGTTAAATTTCCTTACAATTTTTAGAGTTTTTAGGGATGTTTATGTTATTAGGGATATTTAGATATATTTATATTTTTATGGGTTTTAATATTTTTAGGTATTTTGAGGATTTTTAGCGATATCAATGGTTTTTAGGGATTTTAGAATTTTTAGGGTTTTTTGGGTTTTAAGTGTTGTCAGGTTTTTACGGTTTTCTTAGTGGGTTTCAGGTTTTAGTGTTATTATTTTTTTAGGTATTTTTAGGATTTTTATGGTTTTTAGGGGTTTAATGGATTTTGAGGGATGTTCTGGATTTTACTATTTTTGGGGTTTTTAAGGTTTTTAGGCTTTTTTTGAGTTTCATAGGGGTTTTCAGTATTTTTAGGGTTTTTTAATAGTGCCTCAATATTAAAGGGTTTTTAGATATTTTAGTGGATTTGTGGATTTTTAGGGGTTTTAGGGTTTTTATGGTTTTAGGGGTTCTTATGATTTTATTGGAGATTTTAGTGTTTTAAGTGTTTTAGAATTTTTAGCATTTTGAGGATTTTTAGGGTATTAAGTGTTTTTAGGATTTTATGTTTTCTTAGGGTTTTTTAGGGTTTTATAGGTTTTTATTCATTTTTAGGCATTTTTTAGTATTTTAATTTTTTTAATGATATTATGAATTGTGAGGGTTTTTCGGTCTCTTAGGAGGGTTTTGGGGATTTTTGAGATTTTACTAGTTTTTTGGGGTTTTATGGGTTCTAGGGGGTTTTAAGGTTTTTAGTTATTTTAGGGTTTTTACAATTTTTAATTATTTTTTGGATTTTTAGCAGTTTTTAGTGTTTTAAAATTTTTGTAGGTTTATATGGTTTTCTTAGGGTTTTTCCAAGATTTTAGGGTGGCTTCATTTTTAGGTAATTATAAGGATTTTGTATTTTTTATATGGTTTTTATATTTTTTTTAGGTTTTTATGGTCTTTTAGTTTTTCTTTCGCTTTTGAGGTTTTTAAGTGATTAATGTGTTTTTAGGTTTTTATGGTTCAATTTGGGTTATTCATGGTTTTAATGGGTTTTTATATTTTTTGGAATTCTATATATTTTTTGATATTTTTATTTTTTTAAAGTGTTTTTATGAACTTTGAGGGTTTTTATGTATTCTTCCTTTTTTTGGGTTTTAGGGATCTTTTTGTTTTTTTTTGGGTTTTAAGGGGTCTTAGTGTTTTTAATGTTTTTAAGGGTTTAAATGGTTTAATGTGTTTTCGGTGGGTTGTAGGGGTTTATGGGGTTTTTATGGTAATAATGATTTTTAGGGGTCTTTTTGTGTTTGTGGTTTTTATGATTTTAAATGTTTTTAGTGTTTTTATTGTGTTTAGATTTTTAGGGGTTTTATGTGTTTTTAGTGTTTTAAGGGTTGTTTGGGGTATTAAGGGGTCTTAGTGTTTTTAATTTTTTTGGGGTTTAAATGGTTTAAAGTGTTTTTAGTGGGTTGTAGGGGTTTATGGTTTTTTTATGGTAATAATGATTTTTAGGGGTCTTTTTTTGTTTGTGGTTTTTATGCTTTTAAATGTTTTTTGTGTTTTTATTGTTTTTAGGTTTTTAGGGGTTTTACGTGTTTTTAGGTTTTTAACGGTTTTTGTGGGTTTTCATGATTTTAAGGGTTTATTATGTTTTTATGGATTTTTATAACTTTTGTAAGATTTTTATTGTTTTATAGTTTTTAGGGATTTTGAGGGGTTTTAGGGTTTTGACAGTTTTTTGGCTTATAGGGAATTTAATGATTTTTATGTTTTTAGTATTTAGTTTTTTTAGTTTTAATGGTTTTCTTAAGGGTTTTTAGGACTTTTAAGGGTTAAAAGTGTTTACAGAGTGTTTATATATTTTTATGGATTTTATGGTTTTCTTCGGTATTTAGGGTTTTTAAATTTTTTAGGGTTTTAAGTTCTTTTAGGTTTTCACGGTTTTCATAGTGTTTTTCATGCTTTTAAGGGTTTTTTAGGATTTATTGATTTTTAGGGATTTTGCATTTTTTTTTATATTTTTTAGGTGTTTATGGATGATAAGGGGTTTTAGGCTTATTTAGTGTTTTTAGTGCTTTTATGGTTTTTAGAATTTGTTAAGTTTTTAGTTTTTTAAATTAAATTATTATTTTTAATTTTTTCTTTGGGGTTTTCAATGTTTTTTGGGTTTTTTATAATTTTAGGTATATTTTGGTATTTTTTTGGTTTTTTATGTTTTTTCAGTGGTTTAATGAATTTTGATGGTTTTTAGGGTTTTTATAGTTTTATGATTTTTAGGTATTTTTTTATTTTATATTGATTTAATATGTTTTAAATTCTTTTAAATTATTTCATGGTTTAAAAGGTTTATAGAGTTTTTAGTGATTTTTTTTCGGGTTTTATGGGTTTTTATGGGTATTTAATGTTTTTTGGAATCTTTTTAGGGGGTTTACGGTTTTTAGTGCTTTTAGAGTTTTTATGTTTTTTTAGTATTTTATGTGTTCTTTGGTTTTTATGGTTTTATTAAATTTTTCAAGGATTTAGATTTTTTCGTGGTATTATGGGGTTTTTTTTTACCTTTTTATGTATTTTTAGGTATTTTTAGGATTCTTATTTTATCTTTAGGGAATTTTTGTATTTTAACATTTTTAGGGGCTTAAGGTAATTTAGGATTTTTTTTGTGTTTGTGGGGTTTTATGGGTTGTTAGGTTTTAATGGGGTTTTAGGGGTTTTAGGGGTTTTCGTGTTTTTACCATGTTTTGGGGTTTTATAGGTGTTAATTGTATTAATGTTCTTACGGTTTTCTTAGAGTTTTAGAAGGGTTTTAGTGATTTTTTATATTTTTAGTATTTTTACATATTTTGTATTATTATTATGGTTTTTCATCTTTTTTATACATCTAGAGGGTTTTTATGGTTTTTTAGTGTTTTTAGGGTTTTTTTGGGGTTTTATGATCTTTAGATTTTTTAGATTTTAGGTTCTTTAAGTGTTACTAAATTTTAACGGTATTATTTATTTCAAGGTTTTTAGGGATTTTTTATGTTTTAGTGATTTTTAGGGTTTTTAGAGGTATTTTATGTATTTTATGGTTTTTATGGTTTTTCAGGTTTATGAGATTGTTTTAGGGTTTATAGTTTAATTATGGAATTTCGGTTTAAGGGTTATTTGATTTTTTTTATGGTTTTAAGGTTTTTAGATTTTTTTTAATGTTTTAAAGGGTTTAAAAGGGTTTTTTGTGTTTTAGTGGGTTTATATGGTTTTATCAGTTTTAATGGCCTTTTAAGGATCGTAAGAATTTTTAGGTTTTTTATTTTTTTATGGTTTTTTATTTTTTTTATGGTTTAGGGGAATTAAGTATTTTTAGGTCTTTAATGTCTTATTAGGGTTTTTCAGGTTATTAGGGTTTTAAAATTTTAGTTTTTTTATGGATTTTTGGGATTTTTATATATTATTAAGTGTTTTCAGGGATTTTCAAGGTTTTTAGGGTTTGATGGTTTTAGGGGTTTTTTAGTGATTTTATAATTTTTGTATGTTTTTAGGGGTTTTTTGTTTTTTCAATTTTTTCAATCTTTCATGGGGTTTTTCAAGGTTTTTCATTTTTTTATGTTTTTAGGTATTTTTAAGGATTTATAGGATTTTAATTATTTTTAGGTTTTTTTCAGTGATTTTTGGTGTCTTAGGTATTAAATGGTTTTTAATGGTTTGAGTGGTTTTTAGGATTTTCATTTGTTTTTAGAGTCTTTTAAGGTTTTAGGGTTTTTTATGGTTTTCATGGTTTTAGATTTTTATGGGTTTTGGGAGTTTTCACATTTTTTAGGGGTTCTATGTTTTTTGGGGTTTTTATGTTTTTCATAGGTGTTTTTAGGGTTTTTTTTGTGGTTTTTATGTTTTTAGGTATTTTTTTTGATTTTTAATACTTTTAGGCCCTTTATGTTTTTTTTGGATTTGGAGTGTTTTAAGGTTTTTTGGGTTTTTTGTGTTTTTTAAGGTTTTCAGGGGTTTTATATGTCATTAGGTATTTATGTTTTCCTAGGGTTTATCACGGTTATTAGCTGTTTTATGTTTTCAATTATTTTTAAAATTTTTTATATTTTTATGGTTTTTAGTGTTTTTAGTGTTTTTAAGGCTTTAGGGTTTTTAGGGTTTTTTTGGGTGTTTTTAAAATTTTATGTGTTTTAAGATTTTTTAGCACTATTGAACATTTCTTGGGGTTTATAGGATTTTTATTATTTTTATTAGTTTTTAGGATTTTTATAGGGTTTTCTGGGTTTTAATGTGTTTTGGGGTTTTATGGTTTCTAGAGTTTTTTGGGATTCTTAGGGTTTTATGGTTTTTAGATTTATTATGTTTTTAGGGGTTTTATGATTTTTATATTTTTAATGTGTTCTTAGTCTTTTTCAGGGTTTTTAGTGTTTTTACGTTTTTAAGTATTTTTTTAGGATTTTGAGGATTATCATGGTTTTTAGGGATTCTGAGGTTTTTAGGGGTTTTTTGGGGGTTTTAATAATTTTTAGGTTTTTGGTGTTTTAATTTTTTTTGGTTTTCAATATTTTCTTATGCTTATCAATGGTTTTAGGGTTTTTTATATTTTTTTTATGATTTTCAAGTAATTGTTTATTATTTTTATGAGTTTTATGGTTTTTAGGGCTTATTAAAGGTTTTTAGAGTTATTTTGGTTTTTATTGTTTTTTGGCATTTTATGGGGTTTTTGAGTTTTCAGGATTTTTAAGGTTTTTATAGTTTTCTAAAGTTTTTTAGGTTTTTCAAGAGTTTTCAAAAAAATTTTGGTTATTTAGGGTCTTTTTAGTTTTTTAATGTTTTTAGGGGTTTTATGGGTTTACGATTTTCAGGTATTTTTAGTGGTTTTAGTAATTTATATTTTATTTTTAGGGGGTTTTATGTATTATTAAATTTTTAAGGATTTCTTTTGTGTTTTCATGGATTTAGGGGTTTTTTAAATTTTTATTGAATTTTAGTATTTTTTAGGATTTTATAGGTTTTTTGGATTTTGGGGGTTCTAAGAGTTTTCAGGGATTTTTTGGGATTTTAGCTCCTTTTAGGTTTCTTAGGGGTTTAAATTGTTTAGAGTTCATTAATTTTTTCATAGTGATTTCTTGGGGTTTTGGGGTTTTTTTGATTTTCGGAATTTCTGGTATTTCGTAGTATTTTTATTGTTTTTAGGGGTTTTAGAGTTTTTGAGGGTTTTTTGAGTTTTCTATAGTTTTTAGGGGTTTTAATATCTTTATATATATAATTTTTACATTTTTTGGGTTTAAAAGGATTTAGTGTTATTTTGGTTTTTAAGGGTTTTATGGGATTTGGGTTTTTATGTTTTTAAATTTTTATGGGTTTTTAAGGTTTTTTTGCTTTTTTGGTTATTGATTGTTTTAGAATTTTTTTAGATTTTTAATAGTTTTTTGTGATTTTATTTTTTCATATTTTTTAGTGTTTTTCAGAATTTTTATTATTTTTTTACTTTTTCAGGATTGTTCCATCTTTTTTAGTATTTGCATGTTTTTTTGGGATTTTAAGGGTTATTATGGATTTATATGGTTGTAGGGTTTTTACTATATTTTATGTTTTAGTCGTTTTAAGTGTTTTTTGGTTTTCACTGTTTTCTTAGGGGTTTTCATTGTTTTAGGGGTTTTTATGTTTTTAGTGATTTTTAAGGATTTTTTAGCTTTTTACAGTCTTTAGGGTTCATAGGGGTTTTTAGGATATACATGGGTTTTTAAGGTTTTTTATGTATTTTTTGGGTTTTTATGGGTTTTCTAGTTTTTTGGGTTTTAAGTTTGTTTTTGAGTTTTTAAATTTTTTAGCGATTTAATGGTTTTTTAGAGTCTTTAGTGTTTATTTAGGGGTTTTATGGGGTTTTAGGGTTTTTAAGGATTCTATAGGTTTTACGGTTTTATGTTTTTTAAAGTTTTAAGGGGTTTTTATCTTTTAAGGGGTTATATGAAATTTTAGGGGTTTGAGATTTACTTAGGGTTTTTACGGGTTTTTAAATTTCTAGGGTTTTTGAGATATATTATAGGATATTATGGTTTTTAGATTTTTTTAGTGATTTTTAGGGTTTTATGGTTTCTTAGGTTTTTTTAGTGATTTCTGGATTTTAGGGTTTTATGGGTTTTAAGTGCTATTAATATTTTTGGGGTTTACAATTTGTAGGGGGTTTAGGGACATCTTGGGGTTTTATTGTTTTTATGATTTTAGGGGTTTTACGTTTTTTAGGTTTTTAAGGTTTTATTAGCATGTTTTATGGTTTTTAGGATTTTTATGTTTTTAGGGATTTTTTGGGATATTTTTGTATTTTTATAGTTTTTATTGATTTTGATGGTTTGTTGTGTTTCTATGTTTTTTGGGTTTTTATTGTTTTTAGGTTGTTGTGATTTTGATAGAATTATGGCTTAATGTTTTTCATTGTTGTTTTCATGGTTATTAATGTTTTTTACATTTTTTTAGATTTAAAGATATTTTCAGTTTTTTAATGATTTTTAGGGGTTTTATGTTTTTTATGGATTTGATGGGTTTATGGTTTTTGTTAAATTTAGGGTTTTTTTGTGTTTTTTGGGTTTTAATGTTGTTTTATATTTTTTAAACCTTTTTAAAGGTTTAAATATTTTTTAGTGTTTTATTGGGTTTTGGGTTTTTATTATTTTTTATTATTTTTAAAGGTCTTCATGGGTTTTGTGGTTTTTTAGGGCTTTTAGGATTTTTAAGGGATTTATGGTTTTTACACTTTTTTTATGATTTTTAAGTATATCTAGGTTTTTAGGTTTTTCTTTGGTGTTTTCGGGGTTTTTAGGCATGTTTACATTTTTAAGAATTTAGGGATTTTCATGATTTTATTCATTTTTAGGGTTGTAAGGTTTTTGATGATTTTGGGTGTTTTTATGGTTGTTATGGGCTTTTAGTTTTTTTCTGTAATTTTTGGGGATTAATGGGTTTAAATTTTTAAAGGGTTTTTAAGGGTTTTTAAGGGCTTTTAGTTTTTTTTACATTTTAGAGAATTGTAGGGATGTTTGGATTTTTATTTTTATCATGTTTTTAGGTATTTTTAGTGTTTTTAAGGGGGGTTATTTTATTATCATTTTTAGGGTTTTTGGTAATTTTTTGGATTTTAGGGGTTTAAATTATATTTATGTTGATAAATTTTTTTATGGGTTTTTAAATTTTTAGGGATTTTTAGTGATTTCTTTCAATTTTTATATGGTGATTAGGGTTTGAGGGTTTTTAGTGATATAATTATTATTTGGGTTTTTTGTGTTTTATGATTTTTTAGGGTTTTTAATATTTTTAGAGTCTTATTATTTTTAGGATTGTAAAGTAATTTTAGAGTTTATAGTTCTAGAGTTTTCATGTATTTATTTATAGTTTTTCTATTTTTAAAGGTTATTATGGTGTTTAGGGTTTTTTAAGGCTTATATCATTGGTTATGTTTTTTATAGGTTTTATGAGAAATTTGGTGTCTATGGTTTTCTTATAAGATTTTAGGATTTTAAAATTTTTTATGATCTTTTGGATTTTAGGGATTTCTAACAATTTGTGTTTTTTTTGGGGTTTTATGGATTTTGATGGGTTTTATGGTTTTTAGGGTTCTTAATATTTTTTGGGGTTTTTAGAATTTTTTATGTTTTTATGGGTTTTTAGTGTTTTACATTTTTAAGGTTTTTTATGGGATTTTAGGGTTTTAAGGTCTTTTCTATTTTTAGGAATTTTAAATAATTTTTAAGATATTTGTGGCATTTTAAGGTTTTTAAGATTTTTCAGGGTTTTTAGTTTTTTTAGTGGTTTTTTTGGGTTCATATGTTTTTTGGGTTGTTGGAATTTATGGGTTTTAAGGGTTTTATATTTTTTACATAATTTTATGTGTTGAAAGGGTTTTTATAGTTTTTAGTGGTTTATTGGGTTTTTATAGGTTCTTTGTGGGTTTTAAAGATTTTAGTGGGTTTTTATATGGTCTTTAGTTTTTTCTAGGCAAAGAAGATGCGAGAGACAGGCTATTCCTCTCCCCCAAAATTTGTGTTTTTCGGTTTTTAAGGTGTTTTAAGTGTTTTTTGGTATTAAAGGTATTCTTTTGGGGTTTTTGGGTGTTTTGGATTTTCTTTAACTTTATGGATTTTGGGAGATTTTTATAGTTATTTATAGTTTTTAGAGATTTGATGATTTTAAGGGTTTTTATGGGTTTATGGTATTTTGGGTATTTTAGGGTATTTTTAAATTTTTTACGGTTTTTATGGTTTTTAGAGTTTTTTTAAAATTTTAGGGGTTTAATGGAATTTTAGAATTTTTATTAGATTTTTAGGTTTTTTATGGGGTTTTAGGGCCTTTATGGTTTTACTGGTTTTATGGTTATAATTTATTTTAGTATTTTTGGGGGTTTTAGTTTTTTTATATTTTTTAGTGGTTCAAGAATTTTTAGGTTTTCAATATATTCAAAGGTATTTTCAAGGTTTTTAAGTTTGTTTCCATTTATATGTATTTTTAGGGCTTTTTATTATTTTATCATTTTTATGGTTTTAGGATTTTTCATGTTTTCAGGTTATATGTGGTTATTTGGGTTTTTATGGTTTTATGGGGTTTTAGGTTTTTATGTTTTTAATAGATTTAGGTGTTTTTAAGTTTTTAAAGTTTTATTGTTGTTTTTTTATGGATGCTAGGGATTTTTTTTATTTTGATGGATTTTTAGGTCCTTTTTAATATTTTTATGGGTTTTAAGGATTTCAGGTGTTTTCAGGGTTTTTGGGTTTTTTTTAAGTTTTTTCATTTTTTAGTTTTTTTCTATTTTTTCAGGTTTTAAATATTTTTTAGTATGTTTTAATGTTTTTTTTATTTTAAAGGGATTTTATAATTTTTAGGGTTTTATGGGTTTTAGTATTTTTAATGGTTTTTTGGGTTATTTGTGTTTTAATATATTTTAGGGTTTTTAGTGTTTTTAAGTGTTTTAGGTTTTTTAATTGTTTTTATGTCTATGGTTTTCTTATATATTTTTTAGTTTTTTAGGCTTTATTTCATTTTTTAGGGATCATTTTGTGATTTATTTAGTATTTTTATGGTTTTTAGGGATTCTAGGGAGTTGTGGGTTTTAACGGTTTTTATTTATTTTTAGGGTTTTAAGGGGTTTAAATTTTATTTGGGGTTTTTAGTACATTTATGTTTTATTGGTTTTTATTTTTTTCTTATGGTTTTTCAGGGGTTTTCTATGTTTTTTGGGTTTTTAAAATTTTAAATATTTTTATGGTTTTTTTATGTTTTTTTATTTTTTTGGGTATTTATGGTTTTTGGGGGGTTTTTATATGTTTTCATGGTTTTTAGGATTCTTATGATTTTTTGGGTTTTTAGGGTTTTATTGATGTATTTATGGTTTTTATGGTTTTCTATAGTTTCTTTACTTTTTTAAGGGTTTAGAGTGGTTTTAGAGTTTTAGTTTTTTGAGGGTTTTTATTGATTTTTAGGGGTTTAGAATGTTTTTAGGTGTTTTAATGTTTTTTGGGGTTTTAGGGTTTTTTCTGGTTTTATGGGTTTTGGAGTTTTAACATTTTATGGTTTTTAGGGGTTTTAAGTGATGAGAGATTTTTATGGTTTAATTATGGGATATTATTTTTTTAGGGTTTTAAAGATTTTTGTAGGGCTTTTGGGTTTTTATGGTTTTCTAGGGTTTTTGGGTTTTTAGGGATTTTTAGGGAATTTACCATTTTTTTGTTTTTAGGGGTTTTAATTGTTTCTAGGTTTTTATGGTTTTCATAGGGGTTTTCAGTGTTTTTAGGTTTTTTACATTTTTAGGGGTTTTTAGATACTTTTTAGGATTTTTGTGGGGTTTAGAGTTTTTATGGATTTTAAAGTTTTTTATGGGTTTTAGGATTTTGTAGAGTTTGAGTGTTTTTTAGTTTTTTTTGTTTTCATAGTGATTTTCAAGGTTTTTAGGATTGTTTACATTTTTGGGATTTATTTGGGGTTTTAGGTTTTTTATTGTTTTTTAATTTTTTTGGGTTTTTCACATGTTTTAACGTTTTTAGTGTTTTTTAACATTTTTATATGTTTTGAGTTTTTTTAATTTTTTTTTAGGTTTTTTATTGGTTTTTATGGATTGTTAGGATTTTTGGTTTTTAGAGGTTTTTTTGTGTCTTATGGTTTTTAGGGGTTGTTTTTTAGTATTTTTATGTTTTTAGTGGTTTAAAGTGCTTTCAGGTTATTAAATTTTCCTTATTATTTTTAGGGTTATATGGTTGTTTATGTTTTTAGGGATATTTAGGGATTTAAAGGTTTTTATTGTTTTTACTCTTTTTAGGGATTTTGATGATATTTAAGGAAATCAATGGTTTTATGGGTTTTTAGCATTTTTATTTTTTTTGAATTTTTTGGTTTTTTTGGGTTTTACGCAGATTTAGGTTTTTTAAGGTTTTATTAGTGGTCTTTAGGGTTTTAATGTCATTTTTGTTTTAAGGTATTTTTTGTATTTTTATGGGTTTAAAGGGTTTTAGAGATTTGGGGGGACTTTAGGGAATTTATTATTTTTAGGGTTTTTAAGGATATTAGGGTTTTTTTAATTTTATATTGTTTTTATGTTTTTTAGGGTTTATTAAAATTTCTCAGTGATTAAAGGGGTTTTAGAGTTTTTAGTGGATTTTAGGATTATTATGGGGTTTTAGGGATTTTTATATGGTTTTAGGGGGTTTTATGTTTTTATTGGAGATTTTATAGGTTTTTGTGTTTTATCATTTTTAGCGTTTTTTCAGGATTTTTAGGTTCTTATGTTTATTTAGAATTTTATTGTTTTCTTTGGGTTTTTAGGGGTTTAAAAGGTTTTAATTTTTATGTATTTCTAGGGATTTTTTATGTTTTTTATTTTTTAGGGATATTAGGGATTGTGGGGGGGGTTCTTAGGTCTATTGGGTGGGGGGGGGGGGTAAGGGTTTTCATAGTTTCTACTGGTTATTTTGCATGTTTTTAGTTTTATAAGGTTTTCATAGGTTTTTATAAAGATTTTACGGAGGTTACATTTTTAGGGATTTTTAAGGATTTGTGTGTTTTTAATTATTTTAGCGTTTTAGAGGGGTTTAGGGGTTTTTATTGTTTCTATCACTCTTGAGATTCTTTAGGGGATTTATGTTTTTTTTGGTTTTTGAGGTTTTATTTGGGTTATTTATGGTTTTAATGGGTTTTTTATATTTTTATTGATTTTTTTGGGTTTTTTTGATATTTTAATTATTTTGAAGGATTTTTAAGTATTATTAGGGTTTTATAATTTTTTGGGGTTTTAGAGATCCTTTGGTTTTTAGGGGTTTTAAGGGGTCTTATATTTTTTAATATTTTAGGGGCTAAGGGGGTTTTAGTGCTTTTATTTATTTTTAGGTGTTTTATGGGTTTTTATGGGTTTTATGATTTTTAGGTGTCTTGTGGTGTTTCATGTTTTTAGGCTTTTAAAGGTTTATTATTGTTTTAGAACTTTTATGTTTTTAGGGGTTTTATGTGTTTTTAAGTTTTTTAGGGTTTATTAAGGTTTTTCATGATTTTAAGTGTTTTTATGTATTGATGGTTTTTAGGCCTTTTTTGGTTTTTTATGGTTTTAGGGTTTTTAAGGATTTGGAGGGGTTTTAGGGTTTTAATGGTTTTTAGTCTTTTAGGTTTTTAGCATTTTTTTATCATTTTAGAAATTATTAATTTTTAGTTTTATTGGTTTTCTTAGGGGTTTTCAAGCATATTATGTTTTTTTTACGTTTTAAGATTTTTTAGGGATTTTTTATGATTTTTTTAATTTTTTGGGTTTTTAGTGTTTTTGAGAGTTTTTAGGGGTTCAAATTGTTTTTAGAGTGTTTCCTAGTTTTTAGGGGTTTTATTGAATTTTTGGGTTTTTAGTGTTTTTATGTTTTTAGGGGTTTGATGTTCTTTTAGGTTTTTATGGTTTTATAGTGTTTTTTCATGGTTTTTAGGGATTTTTATGTTTTATTGGTTTTTAGGTATTTTGAGGATTTTAATATATTTTTATGTGTTTTAGGGATTTTGAGGGTTTTTATGGATTTTTATTGTTTTTAGTGGTTTTATGATTTTCAACATTTTTAGGTTTTTTGGGGTTTTATGTATGTTCATATTTTTATTGTTTAATTTGGGGTTTTTGAGGTTTTAGGTTTTTTTTTATGTTTTCAGGTATTATTTGGGCATTTTTATGTTTTTTTATATTTTTTAGTGGTCTTATGAATTTTTATGGTTTTCAGGGTTTTAGAGTTTTATGGTTTTTAGGATTATTTTTTTTTTTAGGGTTTTAATATGTTTTACAGACTTCTAAATTTTTTTCAGGTTTTAATGGGTTTTTAGAGTTTTTAGTGAATTTTTTGGGTTTTATGTGGTTTTAGGGGTATTTAATGTTGTAGGGTTATTTTAGTAGGTTTATGGTTTTTAGTGTTTTTATTGTTTTTTATGTTTTTATGAATTTATTTATTCTAAGGGTTTTATGATTTTCTTTGGTTTTTTCAAGGATTTATGGGTTTTCATGCTTTTAGGGTTTTTTACATTTTTAGGAATCTTTAGGTATTTTTTTAGGATTTTTAAGGTATCTTGGGGGTTTTTAGGGATTATAAGGGCCTTAAGGGTTTTAGGGTTTTAGGGTTTTTAATATTTTTACCATTTTTAGGTTTTTTGGGCTTTATGTGGTTTTTGGGATTTTAAAGGTTTCTTTAGGTTTTTCAGGGTTTTTTTTACTTTTTAAAGTTTTTAGGAATTTTAGGGGTTTTTTGGTATATTATGATATTTCATCTTTTTAGGGGTTTTGTGTCTTTTTAGGGTTTTTATGTTCTTGAAGGTTTTTAGGGTTTTATGGTTTTATTAAATTTTTAGGGGTTTTTTTAATTTTTAGGATTTTAAATGATTTCTAAAGGTTTTTAATGTTTTTAGGGGTTTAAATGGTTGTTAGTTGTTTTTTGGGTTTTATGTGGTTTTAGGGTTTTTTACAGTTTTTAGGTGTTTGGTGTGTTTTTAGGGTTTTTTTTAGGTTTTTAAAGGTTTTATTTGTTTCAGGTTTTTATGGTGTTCTTAGGTTTTTCTGGGTTTTCATGATTTTTTTTATATTTTTAGGGTTTTTTAGTCTTTTTAAGGTTTTTTGTTTTATTGGATTTAGGGGGTTTTATGGGTTTTTGTGGAATTTTTTGTTTTTATGGTTTTTTTCTGTTTTAGGGTTTTAGAGTGTTTTGAACATTTTCAAGAGTATAAAATATTTTTAGAGGTTTTAGTTTTTTTAATAAATTTATTGGTTTTATGAGGATTTCATTTGTTTTTATAGTTTTTTAGAGTTTTAAGGTCTTTTGGGGTTTTAGCGTCTTTTGGTTATTTAGGGGATTGAAGTGTTTATTGATTGACAAGTTTTTATATGAATTTTCCATGGTTTTCACTTTTTTCAAGATTTGTAGGAATTTTTTATAATTTTTTAAATTTTTTATGATTTCTAATATTTTTAGGGGTTTTTGGGGTTTTTACAGTTATTATTTTTTTTAGGGTTTTATCATTTTTAGGTTTTATGTGATTTAAGTTTTCTTAGGTATTAAACTTTTCTTATAGTTTTTCAAGGTTTTTAATTTTTTTACTTTTTAGAAATTAATAGTTAAATTTGTTTTTAGGGTTTTTAGGGATATTTGGGATATTTGGGGTTTTTATAGTTTTTATGGTTTTTAATGTTTTTAGAGTTTTTATATTTTTAGGGTTTAAAGGGTTTTTAATGTTTTTAATGGGGTTTTTGGGTATTTGGGGGTTTTAAGGGTTCTCGGGTTTTTAGGGTTTTTTTGGTTATTTTGTTTTTAGGTTTTTTATATTTTTTAAGTGTTTTTTAGATTGTGATGATTTCTTAGTGTTTTTTAGGGTTTCTATAGTTTTTATGTTATTTGGAATTTTTATCGATTATTTTTATTTTTATTGTTTCTTAGTTTTTTTATGTATTTGTTATTGTTTTTAAGTTTTTTCATATTTTTAGGGTTTATGGTTTTTACTATTTTTTAGGTTTTTAGGGGGTTAAAGAGTTTCTAGGTTTTTTATGGTTTTCATATGAATTTTAGGGTTTTTTATATTTTTTTGGAATTTGAGTGTATTTTAGAATTTTATGGTTTTTTAGTGTTTTAAGGACTTTGAGGTATTTAGGGTGTTTTAGGGTTTTAGGGGTTTTATTGGTTTTTTTGGGGATTTTAGGGTTTTTTTAGTTTTTATTGGTTATAATTATTTTTAAATTTTTTTATATGTTTGGAGGGTTTCAAAGAGTTTTTAATGTTTTTTTAGTGATTTACTATAGTTTTTATGGACTATAAGGTATTTATAGGGTTTTAGGGGGGGGGTTATAGTTTTTAGGGATTTTGGTGTTTTTTGGGTTTTAGATTTTTTAGGGGTTTTAAAGTTTTTTAAGTGTTTTATGTTTTTCTTGGGGGTTTACGGGTATTTTTGGGGGTTTTTACATTTTTAGGGAGTTTTAGGTCTTTTTATTGGTTTTAGGAAATTTATGGAATTTGAGGATTCTGTGGTTATTTTGGATTTTTACGGATTTTAGAATTTTTTATATTTTTAGGGGTTTTAAAAAAAAATTGGTTTTAAAGGTTTAATTTGGGGTATTCTTCATTTTTAGGGGTTCTTAATTTTTTAGGGATTTTTTAGGTTGTTTTTTATTTTTACGGTCTTTAAGGTTTTTAGGATTTTTATGGTTTTTTGGGTTTTGGGTTTTTTGGGGTTTTTTTGAATTTTTAAGGGGTTTTTATGATTTTTATAGTTTTTAATATTTTTTAATATTTTTTGGGGATTAAAGGGTTTTTTGAGTTTTTAGTGGGTTTTACTCTTTAATGGGTTCTAGGGTTTTTCATATTTTTCAGAGTTTTATAGTTTTTTGGGTTTTATGGTATTTAGCATTTTTTAGGTTTTAGGGGTTTTAAGTGTTTTCATGTTTTTCAAGTTATCATAGGTATTTTTAGGGTTTTTAGGGTTTTCTAATTTTCTATTATTTCTTTTTCAAAATTTTACGGTGTTTATGCATTTTTATGGTTTTAGGGATTTTAAGGGGTTTTAGGATATTTGGGGGTTTTGGGGTTTCTGTGTATTAAGATCTTTTAGGGGGTTTTAGGTTTTAAGTGTTTTCATGATTTTAATGATTTCCTGAGGTTTTTATAGGTTTTTATAATTTTTTATGTTTTTTGGGATTTTTATTTATTTTTATGATTTTTATGGTTTTCTAGGGATTTATGGTTTGGGGGGGGGGTAGATTTTTCATTTATTTTAGAGGTTTTAATGTTTTTTAGCATATATAGGGTTTTAAATGGGTTTTTTAGTTTATAGTTGGTTTTTAGGATTTTTATGGGTGTTTATGGTTTTTATGTTTTTACGGGTTATAGGTTCTTAGGGGTTTTAGAATTTATCAGGGGTTTTCACATTTTTTATGTTTTTTGAGATTTTATGTGTTTTATGTTTTTAAATTATATTTAGACTCTTTTATGTGTTTAGGGATTTGATGGTAATTTTTAGGATTTTCATGATTATTTAGGGTTTTAGGGATTTTGAATGCTTTTAGGGTTTTTATAGTTTTTAAGTGGTTTTAAGGATTTATGGGTTTTTTTATTTTTAGGTTTTTAAGAATTTTATGTTTTATTAGGATTTAAAAATTCTCTTAGGGTTTTCAGGGTATTAATGATTTTTCAATTTTAAGTACTTTTTTAGATTTTTAATGTTTTTATGGTTTTATGGGTTTTTGAGGGGTTTTAGTGATTTTAGGTTTTTTTAGGGTATTTATGGGTTTTCTAGGTTTTCTGTGTGTTTTGAGTTTTTTAAGGTGTTATTTTTTTTAGTGCTTAAATGGTTTTTTAGTGATTTTTGTGTTTTTTTGGGTTTTTAGTATTTTGTATATTTTTTGGAGGGGTTTTATGATATTTAGGGGTTTTATAATTTTTAGGGATTTTAATGGTTTTTAGCATTTTTTATGTTATTTTTGTGTTTTTTTAGGTTTTTATGGATTTGTTATGGTTTTAAAGGTTTTTAGGGTTTTTTTATGTTCTTAGGATTATTTTAAAATTTTTGGGATTTTTTATTGATTTTTGGGATTTTAATGGTTTAGGGTTTATTATGGTTCTTAGGGTGTTTACGGATTTTTAGCATTTTCAGGTTTTTCAGGGTTTCAATTGATTTTAGGTTTTTAATGTTTTCTTTTTTTTTTCTTATGTTTTGAAAGGTCTTTTTACGTTTTTACGAGTTTTAGGGATTTTTAGGATTTTTATATTTTTTAATGTTTTAGGGTTTTTGAGGGTTTTTTTTCATTTTTAGGGTTTTCATGGATTTTAGAGATCTTTAACATTTTTGAGGGTTTAAATGGATTTTTTATTTTATAGTGGTATTTTGGTTTTTATGGGTTTTTAGTGTGTTTTAATGTTTTATGTTTTTCATCATTTTTTTTCTGATTTTATATGTTTTATATTTTTAAGGTTTTCATAGGGGTTTTTGTGGTTTTTGGGGTATTTTGATTTTTTAGTTATATTTTGGGTTTTTATGGTTTTTTTGAGGTTTTAGTGATATTGAGATTTTTTAAGGTTTTTAGATTTTAGGGTTTTTAGAAATTTTAGGTTTTGGGGGGTTTAAGGTTTTACTATGATTTTAAGGTTTTCATTGGGGTTTTAGGGATCTTTAGGTTTTTTATTTTTTTGAAGGTTTTTTAAGGATTATATGTGTTTTTATGTTTTTTTTTGAGTTTTTGGGGTTTTAGGGGGTTTTGGGGTTTTTTGGATTTTTAGGGTTTTAGGGGGTTTTGTTTGTTTTTTTGATTATTTAATGGTTTATAGTTTTTATTGGATTTTAGGGTTTTTATGGGTATTTAAGGCTTTTAAATGGTTTTAGTGAGTTTCAGGGTTTTAGGGTTTTTAGTGTTTTTAAGCATTCTTAAAATTTTTAGCATTATTAGTTTTTAATGTGTTAATAGTTTTTTTTTTATAGTTTTCATACAATTATTTATGGGTGTCAGGGAGTTTTATGTTTTAAGGATTTTTTAATATTTTTATTTTTTTTTAGATCTTTTAGGAATTCTAGGAGCTTTTGGGTTTATTTTGGTTTTTAGGGTTTATAAGGTGTATGGTATTTTTAGTTTTTAGGGGTTTTATTGTATTTAGGTATTTAAATTTTTCTTAGGGTTTTTAGGGTTTTTACATTTTTATGTTTTCGGGATTCTTTTAGGATATTTAGGATTTTTTTGGGATTCTAGGGAATTTTATAGTTTTTGGGTTTTTTGTTTTTTTTTATTTTTTATTTTTTGTGTTTTTTTGTTTTTAATGGGTCTTAAAGTTTGTGGGTTCTCTAAAAAAAATTTAGGGGTTCAAAAGGGTTTTAGTGTTTTTAGTTTTTTTTTTGGGGTTTGTAGATTTTTTGTGGGGGTTTTAGGATTTTTAAGGGTTTATATTTTTTAGGGTTTTTAGTGTTTTTAGGTTTTTAGAGGGTTTTATTTTTTTTTCGTATTCTTTCTTATTGATTTAAGGGTTTTTATGTTTATAAGGTTTTCTGAAATTTAAATTATTTAATGGTTTTTAGGGGTTTATGGATTTTGAATTTTTTTAGGGTTTTAGGGGTTTTAGTGTTTATGTGGGTTTTTAGTGTGTTTTAGATTTTTTAAAAGTTTTATGTATTTGTAGTCTTTAAATGTATTCTTATAGTGATTTGTGGTTTTTATAGTTTTTTACATTTTTAGGTATTTTATGGTTTTTTTATTTGTTTTTAGGGGGATTTTGTGGTTTTAGGGTTTTTATGAATTTTTATGATTATTTTTGGTTTTTGAGTTTTTTACAGTTTTTATTGTTTTTATAGTTTTTTTAAATAATGTATTATAGGTTTTTAGAGTTTTTGGTGGATATTTAGGGTTTTTTTAGGTCTTCGGGTTTTTAATGTTTTTAGTGGTTTTTATTTTTTTATTTTTTTATGGTTTCTATTTTTTAGAATTTATTGGTTTTAGGGATTTTAAGTGTTGTTTGGGTTTTAAGGTATTCTTAGGGGTTTTCAAGGTTTTTATGGTATTTTACATTTTAAGGTATTTTTTGTGATTTTTTATGATTTTTACGGGTTTTTATAGTTCGTAAAGATTTTAGGGGTCATTATGGGTTTTTAGGGTTTTATTACGGTTTTTATCATTTTTAGGTTTTTAGGGGTTTTAAGTGTTTTAGGGTTTTAAGGATTTATTAGGGGTTTTTTAGGTTTTTATTCTTTTAGTGATTGTGAATTATTTTTTGGATTTTTATGTTTTTTTTGGGGTTTCAGGTTTTTGAGGAATTTTAGGTGTTTTTTTTGTGTTTATAGGGGTTTTATGGTTATATAGGGGTTTTGGGTTTTTACAGTTTTCTATAATTTTTTTAACATTTTTCGGTGTTTAAAGGGTGTTTAGAGTTTTTATTGGTTTTTATGGTTTTTATGGTTTTTTATGGAGCTTATGTATTTTAATAGTTTTAAGGGGGTTTTATTGATTTATGGGTTATTCGGGATTGTGAAATATTTAGGTTTTTAGGGGTTTTTATCTTTTTTATATTTTTAACTTGTTCTTAGGGTATTCATAATTTTTAGAGGTTTTTATATTTGTATGGGGTTTAGGGATTTTTTGGGATTTTTATAATTTTTATGGAATTTATGGAATTTTTGGGGTTTAAGGGTTTTAAGGTTTTTTTGGTTTTGGGGGTTTTCAGGGTTTTATAATTTTTTTGGGTTTTTATTATTTATTTAGTGTTTTTAATATTTTTAGGGTTTAAGAGGATTTTAGTGTTTCTAGTGGTTTTTACTATTTTGTGGGTTTTTAGTTTTGTTTAAGGTTTTTATTGGTTTTAGGGTTTTAGGGTTTTCGATGTATTCTAGGGTTTTTAGAATTTTTATGTTTTCTAAATGTTTTATGTTTTTTAGTGTTTTAAGGTTTTCTAGGGGTTTTATGGATTTATAGGGTTTTTTTATGTTTTGGGGATTTTTTTATTTTTTTGTATTTTTATGGTTCTTAAGGTTGTTATGGTTTTTGATGGTTGTTGGGAATATTTATCATTTTTTTGGTTTTTGGCATTTTTTTATTTTTTAGTGTTTTTTAGTGTTTTTAGTGTCTTTAGGGTTTTTAGTGTTTTTATGGGATTTTAGTTTTTAGGGGTTTTTATGTTTTTATGGATTTTTATGACTTATTTTGGATTTCATGATTTATTAGGGATTTATGGATTTTGAAGGTTTGTGGGTTTTTAACTTTTTTAAGGTTTTTTTGTTTTTTTGTTTTTTTGGGATTTTTTTAGTATTTTAAGTTTATAAATTTTTCTAGAGTTTTTAAAAATTTTAGGGGTTTAAAGTGTATTTAGTGTTTTTAATGTTTTTATGGTTTTTATGGAGGGGTTTTGGGTATTTTATTGTTTTTAGGGGGTTTTATTATATTTAGGGTTTTTTTGGATTTTTTGGATTTTAATGTTTTCTTAGGGGTGTTCAGGTTTTTTAAATTTTGAGGGAGTTTTTGGGTTATTAAGGAATTTTATCATTTTCTAGGGTTTTAAGGATTTTGAGGGTTTTCGGGGTTTTTTAGCATTTTTTAGGTTTTTTGGGGGATTTAAGTGTTTTTAGTTCATTGAAAGTTTTATAGGGGTTTAGTGGGTTAATAGTGTTATTTAAAACATTAAGGATTTCTAGTTAACTTAAAGATTTTATGGATTTTATGGTTTTTAGAGATTTTGAGGGGGTTTTGGGTTTTTATGATTTTTAATGTTTTTTATTGTTTTTAGATTTTTTAGATTTTTTAGGGGTTTTAATTGTTTTTAGATTTTTAAGGTTTTCTTAGGGGTTTTTAGGGTTTTTAGGGTTTTTATGTTTTGAGAGATTTTTAGATATTTTTAAATATATATATTTTTTTTTGAGTTTTTAGTGTTTTTGATAGTTTTAAAGGTTTTTTTGATTTTTGGGGGGTTTTGGGGGGTTTCCATGTTTTTTGAGTTTTGTAGGGCTTATAGACTTTATTATCAATTTTAGAGTTCTAAAGGGTTTTTTGAGTTTTAAGAGTTTTTTGGGTTTAAATTTTTTAATGAATTTTAGGGGTTTTTATAATTTTTATGGTTTCAAGATTATTTAGGTTTTTAAGGGTTTTAATTGTTTTTAGGTTTTTAACGTACTCTTTACAGTTTTCCATGTTTTTATGTTTTTGATGGTTTTTAAAATATTAGGTAACTTTAGGTATTTTTTAGGATTTTTTTATTTTTTGAGTTTTTGGGATTTTAGGGGTTTTATGGTATTTATGGTTTTAAGGGTTTCTAAGTTTCTCATGGTTTTTATCATTTTTATGGTTTTTATGGGTTTTAAATGTTTTTAGGTTTTTATGATTTTGTTAGGAGTTTTCATGGTTTTAATGGTTTATTATGATTTTAGGGATTTTTTTGCGTTTTTGGATATTTATGGATTTTGGAGTTTTTAGGATTTTATTATTTTGTAGTGTTTTCGGTGTTTTCTGGAGTTTTTTTTGGTTGTAATGGTTTTATATAGTTTTTAAAAATAATTAGGTGGTTAAAGGATTTTCAGAGTTTTTTGTGGTTATAGGGTTTTTATGGGTTGTTAGTGTTTTTAAGGTTTTAAGGTGTTTTAATAATTTAAATGTGTATTTGGGTTTTTAGTGTTTTTTAGGTTTCTTAGTGGTTTTAAGTGTTTTTTGGTTTTTTACATTTTTAGATATTTTTAAGGATTTTTATGGTTTTTTTGGTTATTTAGTGGTTTTTAGGGTTTTTAGGGTTTCTAGGGGTTTTGGTGTTTTTTGGTTTTTTAACAATTTCTATGTTTTTAAGGAGTTTATGTGTTTCTAGGTTTTAATGTTTTTTAAGGTTTTCATGTATTTTTTGTTTTTTTATGTTTTTAGTGATTTTTAGTGCATTTTGGGATTGTAATGGGTTTTGGTGTCCTTAGGGTTTTTAGGGATTTCATTGTGTTTATTTTTTAGGTTTTTTATAGTTTTTAGTATATTGACGTTATTTAGAGCTTTTTATCATTTTAGGGTTTAAAGTGTTTTTAGAGGATTTAGTAGGTTTTAGTGGTTTTATGGGATTTTAGCGGTTTTAAGGTTTTATTGGGTTATATGGTTTTAAGGGTATTTACGGTATTTTATGGTTTTTATGGTTTTTTAGTTTTTTAGTGGTTTTTAGCATTTTTTAGTTTCTTAGTGTTTTTATGTGTTTTTATTCATTAAGGTTTTCATAGGGGTTTTCAGAGTTTTTACATTTTTAGGGATTCTTAGGTCATTTTAGGATTGTTTGGTTTTCAAGAATTTTAGGGTTTTTAGGGGTTTTGGGGTTGGGGGGGGGGGGGGTTATGGTTGTCAGTAATTTTTATGTTTTTAGGGGTTTTAGGGAATTTTATGTTTTAGAATACTTTTTAGGGTTTTAGGGTTTTTAATTTTCAATGGTTTTAAAAGTATTTAGGTTTTTAAGGTTTTCTTAGGGATTTTCAATTTTTAGGTGTTTTATGTTTTTAGGTATTTTTATTCATTTTATGATTTTTATGGGTTTTAGGGTTTTTAGGGGTTTTTGGGGTTTCACTATTTTATGGTTTTGAAGATTGTATTTTTTTGGTGTGTTGGGATTTTTTTTAGTTCTTAAGGGTTTTATGTTTTTGTTTGAGTTTTTGATGTTTTTATAAGATTAATGTTCCATAATAAATTTTTAGTCATTTTTAGGGATTTTATAGTTTTAGGGTTTTTTAATTTTTAAGGGGTGTTTATGGTTTTGAGGGTTTTTAGAATTTTTTCTAGTTTTAAGTGTTTTTAGGTTTTTAATTTTTTTCATTGGGGTTTCTAGTATTTTTAGGATTCATTAAGTTTTTATGGATTCTTAGTGGGTTTTTAGTATTTTTTATGTTTTTAGGAGTTTTATGGTTCTTTGTGTATTTATGGGTTTTCAGATTTTTTAGTGTTTTTAGGGTTTTTAGGTTTTTATGTTTTTAGGGTTTTATGTGTTTTATGGTATTTATGTATTTCTTTGGTGTTTTAGGGTTTCTAGGTTTTTTATGAAATGTGAGTTTTTTTGGTAATTTTAAAGGATTTAATGGTTTTATATAGCGTTTAGGGAATTTAGGGGTTTGCGCAATTTTAGTGTTTTCCTTTTTTTAGGGTTTTATATATTTTTTGAGTTAATTTCAGTTTTTAACATTTTGTAGATATATTTTAAATTTTAGGGGTTTTATGGGTTCCATGACTTTTTAGTTTTTTTATCATTTTGATGGGTTTTATTGTTTTTAATGTTTTTAGGTGTTTTAATTGTCTTTAGTTTTCTAGGGTTTTCTCATGTTTTTTAGGGTTCTTTGGGATTTTAGGTTTTTAGATATTTTATGTGTTTTGATGATTTTAAGGTTTTCTAAATGTTTTTATTGTTTTAAGGTGTTTTTACTTTTTTAGGGATTTTTTCATTTTTATGGGTTTTAGGGTTTTGGAGATTTTAAATGATTTTAGGGGTTTTTAGGGTTTTTAAAACTTTTTAGGTTGTTACAAATCATAAGGATTTTTAGTTTTTTAAGATTGTATTATGTTTTTAGGTATTTAGGGTTTGTTATGTTTTTATATATTTTTTTTGTAATTTTTATGATTTTTATGTGTATTTCGGTTTTTAGTAATTTTGAGGGTTTTAAATGTTTATTGGGTTTTTATGTTTGTTTTATTTTTTTGGGTTTTTTCAGTTTATATGGATTTTTTTAGGTTTTTATAGTTTTTTTATGTTTTAACGGGTACAAAGTGTTTTTATAGATTTTTTTGTTTTTAGGTATTAATGGGTATTTATGATTTTTATGATTTTTAGGGGTTTTATGGATTTTAGGGTTTTTAGGGATTTTAGGCTTTTATAATTTTTTTATTTTTAGGGGTTTTAATTGTTTTTAGGTTTTTATGGTTAACATAGGGGTTTTAGGGGTTTAATATTTTTTTATGTTTTTAGGGATTTTTACAGAATTTTAGGAATTTTATGATTTTTAAGGATTTTTATAGATTTTGAGGGATTTTACTGTTTTATAGGGTTTATTGGGTTTTAAGGGGTTTTTTCCATTTTAGGTTTTTATGGTTTTCAATAATTTCTAGGTTTATAATATTTTACAGGAGTTTTAGGGGTTTTGAGTTATTATGTTTTTCTTATTTTTTGGGGTTTTTAGTGATTCTTATATTTTTTAGGGTTTTTAAGTTTTCTGAGAGTTCTTAGTGTTTTTTGGGTTTTTTAGGGGGGGAGTTAAGGGGTTTTTAATTATTTTTAAGGGTTTATGGTTTTTTAATTTTTTTGTAGGCTCAATGGTTTTTTGGAGTTTTTATTAGGTTTTTAGGGTTTTTAAGGGGTTTAATGTTTTTAGGGGTTCTATGGTTTTCAGGGTTTTTTGGTTTTTTGGTTTTTTAGAGATATTTAGGGTTTTAGTGGTTTAATATTTTTTAGGTTTCTAAGGTTTTCATAGGTTTTTCAGGTTTTTAGGGTTTTATTGTTTATTAGGTCTTTAGGGATTTTTATGATTTTTATAGTTTTATGGTTTTTTTGAATTTTGTGGGGTTTTAGGGTTTCTAAAGGTTTTTATTTTTTAGGGTTTTACCATTTTCTAATGTTATTATAAGTTTAATGTTTTTTTGGTTTTTAAGGTTTTGGTTTGGTTTTTAGGTTTTTTACATTTTTTTGGGAATTTATTAGTTTCTACTGTTTTTGGGTTTTAGGGGTTTTAACGTTTTTTTAATGTTTTTAATGATTTTGGGGGTTTAAATGTGCTTTTTAATGTTTTATTTGTTTTAGCGGTTTTATGGATTTTTAGGGTATGTTATGGTTTTTACGGATTTCTATCATTTTGGGGTTTGTAGGATTTTGGGATGTCTGTATTGATTTTAGTTTTTATAGGTTTTCTAGACATTTTATGTGTTTTAGGTTTTTTATGATATTTCTATGGGTGTTTACGGATTTTAGGTATTTTTATGTTTTCTAGAAACATTATTGATTTTTTAGAATTTTTATGGTTTTAGGGGTTTTAGGTTTTTTGAGTGTCATTATGGTTTTTTAGGTTTTTGGAATTTTTAGGTTTTTTGAGGTTTTAGGTGATTTTATTTTATTTTATTCCATAGGCGTTTTCTAGAATTTAGAGTTTTATATGTTTTAAGGGACACTATTTTTTTAGATATATGTAGGTTTTTTATTTTTTTAAGGGGTTTTAGTGATTTTAGTGGTTTTTATGGTTATTTAGGGTTTTGGGGTTTTATTATTTTTTTTCATTTTGAGAAATTTTTTATTTTTTCAGGTTGTAAAGGTTTTTTACAATTTTTAAATTTTTTAGTGGTTTAAATCATTTTTCAAAATTTTAGTAGTTTTTAGTATTTTTATGGATTTTTAGGGTTTTTATGGTTTTCAGAAAGTTTTATGGTTTTTAGGGGTTTAGGAGTTTTTAGCATTTCAATGTTTTTTTTCATTTTTAGGGGTTTTAGGTGTTTTTTGGTTTTATGGTTTTCTTAGGGGTTTTCAATATTTTTAATTGTTTTTAGGTTTATATAGATTTTTAGGTATTTTTAAGGGATTTTTAATTTTTTTTCGTATTCTAAGGGATTTTTAGGGTGTTTTGGGTTTTAGTTTTTTTTTTAGTTTTTTTGTTTTAATGGTTTTTATAGATTTTTTGGGTTTGAATTGTGTTTATATTTTCAAAAATTGTTTTGTTATTTAAAGGGATTTTACAATTTTTAGTTTTTTTGGTTTTAATGGGTTTTTATGTATTTTAAGGTTTTTAGTGTGTTTTTTGGATTTTAAAAATTTTCAAAGATTTTATATTTTCAGAAATTTTATATTTTCTTATGCATTTTTTGGTTTTTTTACATTTTAATGTTTTTTAGGGATTTTAAGAATTTTTATGGATTTTTATGTTTTTTTACAATTTTGGGATTCAGAGGGTTTTAGGGGTTTTCCCTGTTTTTTGGGGGTTTTAGTTTCTTGGTTTTTAGGGGTGTTATGTTTTTTTAGGTTTTTTTTGTTTTCTTAGGTGTTTTCAGGGTTTTATGGGTTTTACCATTTTGATGAATTTTTTGGGATTTTTTTCAATTTGTATATTTTTTTGGGTCTTTGAAGGATTTTGATGAATTTATGGATTTTTAGGGTTTTATTATTTTTGGTGATTTAGCATTTTTTATTTTTTAGGATTTTTGATGGTTTTTAGAGTTTTTATCATTTTTAGGCGATTAATGGGGTGTTAGTTTTTTTAGGGGTTTTATGGTTTTTTTTGGGGTTTTAGGATTTTTTCATTTTAAAGAGGTTTTAGGGTTTTTAGGGGTATAGAGTTTTCAAAAGGTTTTAGAGTTTTTTTATCATTTTAGGGTTCTAAAGGGGTTTTGGAGTTTTCAATTTGTTTTTAGGCGTTATATAGATTTTTTGGGGTTTTTAGGGCTTTTTTAGTTTTTAGACTTTCTACGGATTTTTAGGGTATTTACCATTTTTTAAATTTTTAGGTGTTTGAAGTTTTCTTTTTTATGATTTTAAGTTTTTGAAAGGATTTTTCTTGTTTTCATTGATTTTTTTTTGTTTTTTTGGGGTTTTATATATTTTTTAGTTTTTAATTTTTTTAGGATTTTTATGCTTTTAGGTTTTTTAGCGCTTCTAGGTTATATACGGGTTTTAAGTGTGTTTAAGGTTTTATGGTTTTCTAAAAGACTATCATATTTTTAAGAATTTTTTTGTTTTTATGGATTTTTATGATTTTTATGGTTTTTAGGGTTTTTAGGGTTTTTTATTTTCTTTTTATTTTTAAGGTTTTTTTACATTTTAGGGTTTTATAGGACATTGGAGTTTTTAGCGGTCTTTGGAGATTTTAGGGTTATGAGGTTTTTAGTGGTTTTCATGGTTTTTTAGTTTTTTTGGGGTTTTTATTGTTCTTTAGAGTGGTAATGATTTTAGGGATTTTAAGTGTTTTTTTGGATTTGTATGGTTTTTAGGCTTTTAAAATTTGATAGGGTTTTTATGGTTTTTAGGGGTTTTAGGGGTTTTATGGATTTTATGGGTTTTTATGGGTTTTGTTGAGATTTATGAGGTTTAATGGTTTTTAGTGTTTTCTAACATTTTTAGGGGTTTAAAGGGGTTTTATAGTTATTGGTTGTGTTTCAGGTTTTTATTGGATTTTATGTTTTTTTTCCTTTTATGGGTTTTAAGGGATTTAGGTTTTTAACGGGTTTATGGTTATTTTTTGTCCTGTAGGGTTTTTAGATTTTTTATGTGTTTTTATGTTTTGAAGGTTTTCCTAGGGGTTTTCAGGGTTTTAAGAGTTTTTTGTTTTTACTGTTTTTTATGATTTTAATGTTTTTATGGTTTTAATGGATTTTAAGGATTTTTAGATATTTGTATGGTTATAATGTTTTTTATGGTTTTTGGGATTAGGGTGTTTTTTTGTTTTTAAGGGTTTAATGGTTTTTTGTTTTTTTAAGTTTTTTAGGGGTTCAAATGGTTATTAGAGTTTTAGATGTTTTTAGGGTTTTTATGGATTTTTATGATTTTTACAGTTTTAGGTGTATTTATGGTATTTATGGGTTTTAAGGTCTTTTAAGGTTTTAGATTTTATTTTATTTTTTTATGGTGTTTATGTTTTTTTGAGTTTCAAGTTTTTTTCACTTTCATAGTGTATTAGGTTTTTCTTTGGTTTTTAAGGAATTTATGGTTTTTTGGGATTTTATTGGGTTCTAGGGGGTTTTATTTTTAAAGTTTTCAATGTCCATTAGTGTATTTAAACGTTTTTTTGGGTTTAAAATATATTTATCATTTATAGTGGTTCTTACCAAGTTTTAGTATTTTTAGGGATGTTTAGGTTTTTAGTGTTTTAAGGGGTTTTGGGTTTTTAGGGTCTCTATGGTTTTTTATATTTTTAGGGAGTTTAAGGATTTTGGGCATCTAAGGTTTTCTTATGGTTTCATTATGTTATTTCTGTTTTTCATGTTTTGAATTATTTTTAGTTCTTTTAAGTATTTTTTTGGATTTTTGGGTTTTAAGGGATTTTGAGGGTTTTATGGTTTTTAGGGTATTTTCTGGGTTTTATGTTTATTTATCTTTTTAGGGTTATTTTTTTATTTTTTCAAGGATCAAAGGTTTTTAGAGTTTATTGTTTTTATGGATTTAAAGGATTTTATACTTTTAGGTGGTTTTAGGGGTTTTATGGATTTTTATGTTCCTAGGGGTTTTACGGTTTTTAGGGGTTTTTGGGTATTTTAGGTATTTTAGGGTTTTTACAATTTTTTTAGGTGTTTTATCTGATTTTAGATTTTTAGGTTTGTTAGATATTTTTATGGTTTTTAAGTGTTTTTATGTTTTTAGAGATTTTACGGGTTTTTTAATATTTTTATGATTTTAAGGTTTTAAGGGATTTTGAGGTGTTTTTTGTTTTTTATGTTTTTAGGTTTTAATTTTTATAGGTTTTTATGTTTTCATATGGTTTTTATGGTTTTTATGAATTTAGGGATTTTTTGGGCCATTTTGAATTTTTATGTTTTTTATTTTTTAGGGTTTTTAGTGTTTTTAGGGATTTATGGTTTTTTTTTTGTTTTTTGGAGGTTAGTTGGACATTTTTGAGTTTTTTAGGGTTTTAAAGGGTTTTTTAGAGTTTTTACTTTTTTATGAGTTTAATGGTTTTTATTTTTTTATTGATTTTTAGGGTTATAGGGAGTTTTAGTGTTTTTTTAGGTTTGTAGATATTTTTTTGGTTTTTTTTTGTTTTAATGTTTTTATGGTTTTTATAGTAATTAGCAAATTTTAGGTATTATTGTGTTTTTAGAGTTCTTTGGTTTTTAAGTTATTCGTAGAAGTTTTGGGGTTTTTTACATTTTTAGGGATTTTAAGTGATTTTTTTAACATTTTTATGGTTTTTAATGTTTTTTGGTATTTTGAGTTTTTATTGTTGTTTTTAGGGATTTATGTGTATTTCGATTTTTAGGGTTGTTTTTAGTTATTTTTGGTGTTTTATGATTCTTATAGTTTTTAATGTTCTTAGATGTTTGAAGGGGATTTAATGTTTTTATTGTTTTTTTAGGTTTCTTAAGGTTTTTTTGGATTTTTTTGGTTTTTATGGGTTTTTATAGTTTTTAGGGTTTTTAGGGATTTTTAGGTTTTTTTGGTTTTTAGGGATTTTATGTGTTTTTATGTTTTTAAGGTTTTCATTGGGGTTATTTAAGAGTTTTAGGATTTTTTAATTTTTTATGGATTTATCTGGATTTTTAAGACTTTTATGGGTTTTAGGGTTTTTATATATTTTGAAGGTTTTTTTAGGTTTTTTGCAGACTTCAGGTTTTTTATTGGTTTTAATTGATTTAAGTTTTTAATTTTTTTTGGACCATATAGGATTTTTAGGTTTTTTTGTATTTTTAGTTATATTTTTCCTTTTTGAGGATTTTTGTTTTTATTTTATGGGTTTATGGGAATTTAGGGTTTTTAAGGTTTTTAGGGGTTTTATGGGTTTTATTGAGTTCTTTGGGTTTTTATGGTTATTTTATGTTTTTAGGGTTTTATTTTTTTCCAAAATTTTTATAACATTTTTAAGGGTCTAGAGGTTTTTATATTTTTTGTGGTTTTAGGGTTTTTATGGGGTTTTATAAAATTTAGACGTTTTATCAATTTTATAGATTTTTAGGGTTTTAACATTTTTTGTTTTTATGTTTTTAAGTGAATTTAGGTTATTACGTTTTCCTAAGGGGTTTTTGGGGTTTTATGGTTTTTTATATTTTTATGAATTGTTATTGGTTTTTAAGGATTTTATGGTTTTTATGGTATTAGGTATTTTTATGGTTTTTAGGGGGGTTTTATAATTTATTGTGTTTTTTGGTTTTTTTGGATTTTTAGTGTTTTTAGATTTTTAGTGGGTTTTTAAGGATTTCATGTTTTTTATAATTTTTAATGTTTTTATGGGTTTTATGGTTTTAGGGGGTTTTTGGGTTTTTTGGGTGTTTTGGTGGTTTTAGTGTTTTTTTTTATTTTAAAAGGTTTTAAATATTTTTGGTATTTTAAGTTTTTCTGAAGGGCTTTTAGAGTTTTTAGTGATTTATAATATATATGGATTTTTACATATTTATTTTTATTTTTATGGTGTTTAGGGTTTTTAGATATTTTGATTCTTTTTACGAGTTTTAAGGATTTTAGGGGTTTTTAGGTTTTTTATCATTTTTAGGGGTTTTAAGTGTGTTAAGTGTTTTTAAAGGTTTAATTATTTCTTATGGTTTTTCAGGGTTTTAGGGTTTTGTATTTTTTTAGGGATTTTGGATATTTTTTTATGATTTTTATGGTTTTTTACGATTTTTAGGGATTTTGAGGGGTTTTAGAGTTTTTTAGGATTTTTAGGGTTTTATTATTTTTTGGTGGTTTACCGTTTTTGAGTTGTTAAGGGTTTTTAAGTTTTTTAAAAGTTTTTCTAAAAAAATTTAAGGGTTCAAAGTGTTTTTAGAGTTTATAGTGGGTTTTATAGGTTTTTAGAGATTTTATGGTTTTAGGAATTTTTATATTCTTTAGGGGTTTCATGGTTTTTTTAGAGTTTTAGGATTTTTAGCATTTTTTAGGTTTTTAGGGATTTTAAGAGGGTTTAGGTTATTAAGGTTTTCATAGTGGTTTTCAGTGTTTTTAGGGTTTTTATGATTTTAGGTATTTTTAGGGATTTTTGAGTATTTAATGATTTTCTAAGGGTTTTAGGGATTTTAAGGGGGTTTATGGATTTTTTTAGTTTTAAACAGGTTTTGGGGGTTTTATTGTTTTTATTTTTTTTGGGTGTTTAATGTTTTTTAGAGATTCTAATGATTTAAGGGGTGTAAATGCATTTTACTGTGTTTTTTGGGTTATTAGGGATTTCAAGGTGCTTTATGGTTTTTTGGGTTTTAGTTTTTTTAGGTTTTTTAGCATTTTCATTATTTTTAGTGGTTTTATGTGTTTTGAGGTTTTTATGGTTTTTTGGGGGTTTTAGGGATTTTACAATTTTCTGGATTTTTAAGAAATTTTTAATATTTTATGGAATTTAGTGTTTCTAGGGATTTTGTGGATTTTTTGAATTGTTAGGGTTTTAGGGTTTTTATAGATTTTTGGGGGTTTCTGGTTACTTTTTGTTTTTTGGTTTTTTATTGTTTTTAGAGTTCTTAACACTTTTATGGATTTAATTTTTTTGAGATTTATTTCTTTTTAAGGGGTTTTTTGGGTTTTTAATGTTTTTTTTTTGGTTTTTATGGTAATTATTTTACGGTTTTCATAGGGGTTTTCAGAATTTTTCACTATTTGATTTATTTTTAGGAAATGTTTAAATACATTTATTGATTTTAGATTTTTTTAGGGTTATTATTATTTTTTTCGGGATTTTTAGGTTTTATGTTTTTTGGGGGTTTTAGGGTTTTTAATATTTTAGGGAGTTGTAGATATTTTATAGTTTTTTGACAATTTTAGGTTTTTAAAGAGTTTTCTGTTTTTTATGGGGTTTTAAGGTTTTTAAGTATTTTAGGGGTTTTGGGGTTTTAGGGATTTTATGGTTTTGTTATGGGTTTTAGCATTTTTTATGTTTTTTACATTTCTATTTGTTTTTAGGTTTTTATGTTTTTCTTAAGGTGTTTCTGTGTTTAAGGGGTTTTTATATTTTTTAGGATTTTAGGGATATTTTAGTATTTTTAAGGGGTTTTAGGGGTTTCTAGGAAATTGAGGGTTTTATGGTTTTTTAGGGCTTTAGCATTTTTAGGTTTTTATGGGTTTTAAATTATTTTATGTATTTAAGGTTTTATTATTCTTTAATGAGGATCATTAAATATATGGGAATCAAGGGGTTAAAAGAATATTTCAGGAGGAGGGTGGAATGTTCTTGATTGTACGTGCCCATTGGGAGGAGTTGGTGGCCCAATGATAGGATAGCGAACCAATAGAATAGAGGATGCCTTAAATGGGTTAATCATGGAATTATAATGTTATTCCCAAATAACATTCTAGGGGGGAATCATCATATCCTAATTTAAATTATTTAAGGTCTAAACATGCATTTAAAGACTTATCTGATGGTGTGCTATGCATTTCAAGCCTACACCACCATGGAATCTTCAAATTCAAAAGTTATACGATACTTTTCATTACTTTCTAAAAGGGTATGAAACATAGCCCTTAAATTCATGAGAATGTTAAAAAAATTTCAAAAACATCATTTATCCTTTTGACTTGTGGAAAATAGGTGTTATAATTTGGTATCACTCATTAGTAATAAATAGCCACTCTATTGTACTCTTTGAACATCATTAATGAAGGTAATGTTATTATTGTGAGTTTCCCTTGATATATTTTATTTACTTATTAATTATTGACTTATCAAATTAATGGTCCTCTTATATGTCATCTTGTTGATAGAGTTCTTAGAGACAAGTTCTTTTTGGGTTCTACCTTGACCAAACCTATCATTTCTTCCTAATGTCCACGATTTATAGTCTTTCTCGCCCTTTTTCTTGAATAGATCCGGGTGATTCATAAGTGAAAATTGATCAAGGTTCCTAGGAAACTTCCCATTGGTTCTTAGATCCCATATCATTTTGTATCAAATCACAATTGTAAGAAATCTAGTTCATTATTTTTTTTATCCCTTCTTTTATATTATTTTCTATTTGAATCATTCCTACATCAATTATGGTCCATTTTTTTCTCCACCAATGGACATCATTTCATTATCATGTTTGATGTAAATTATATCGATACTATAGTTTATAAGCTCATATTTCATCTAAATCGCGAGTCATTGAAATCAATAATATAAATTATTAGATACAACGAGTTCACATTTTTTAACGAATTCTATAATTTAAAAACCATGCATATCGTATCCCCAATTTTAGGTACATGTCCCTTTATATATATATATATATATATATTACATATATAAAATGATTTGGTTATGTTTTGTTATGTTATAAGAAGCTTTGGAATGTTTTTAGGCTTTATTGGTGGTTGATGGTTTGAGAAGAGTTTGTTGAAACCATGAAACACCTACAGGAAACCATGCAATTGAAATATTGGACAATGCGGAGGCACGCAGTTTTTCCAAACTATGAAAATCCACAGTATAAAGAATACAATGATGGAAAATAGGGTATATCATGTTTGGTGAATGGTTTTTCTAACCGTGCAATCCAACCCTATGAGGTGTGGTTGTAGGTAGTGGCTCGAGCACGGTTATCACATTGTTTTCCTAACCATGTTCCATAAATGTAGAAATTGGGAAATTATCTCGAAAATTATATATATAATATGATTTACCACTTAAAGAAATTTTTTCCCTAAAACTAATTCCTCTTCCTTCCAAGGTGGTGGGGATAATTCCTTTTGATCTGGGAGAAATTATTTGGTAAATCTAAGTGTATCAGAGACCCAGGCCCATCATCATCATCAATTCTTTATTTAAATAAAAGAGGTAAAAAAGAGAAATAATTGGAGAAAACCAAGGAACCAAATAATAAAGGGTCCAAGAGATAATAACCTAAGGGGGTCTAAAATGGTGCAGCCCAAGAGAATCCCCCAAACCAGATACTCCCCCTCAGAGAACATCAAGACAATATCTAGAGAGAAAATGATACTCTTCCCATGGGTTGAAAAGGATGCAATATAGATTGCCACCTCATTACCCTCACAGCATGTATGGAGAATGTTGGTGTTGGGATCCATTAGAATTTAACGGTAAGTGCTCATTCCTCAATTTTTTTCTTGTATCTCTTCTCATTCCATTTTTTGAATCAAGGATGTAGTTTTTTTTCTATATATCCATGTTTTTTATGTCATTAATTTTAGTATATTATTGTTTTTATTTAATTTATTGAGATCTATGTCGGAATCTTGAATATTTATGTTGGCATGTTATAGTTGTTCTGGAATTATTTGTTTTTGGAAAATTTTGAGAGGTATGTGGATTCTATCATGACTCCTCTTAATTATAGCATGATGTCTTGATTTCAAATTGATTTAATTTCATAAATTTGTTTTGAAAATAAGAGTGTGACTTGATGGAATTTTCAATTTATTTATGGTTAATTGGATGGTTTTTTGGAAAACCATTGCTTATAATTTTAAAATTTTGATTTTAAAAATATAGTTTGTTAATACGAGTAAATTATTTATTGATATAATTTTATTTAATTGGGTTGATATTATTTTGGAATAATGGTTAGGCATGAGTTTAATGGGATGGATAATGGTTGTGAAGTACCACCATAAAAGGGATGAATTATGAATGTCATGATCCATAGTCAATGTTAACACTAAAATTGTGTTTGTGTTTGTGTCCATGATTTGAGTGGAAATGGAAATGTTTTTGAAAAATCATAAATTGAGAAATGGATAAAATCTTTGTTGATATTCCATTAAAAATTATAATGTTAGTTATTGTTGTATCCCTTAATGAAAATATTGTTTTTGAAGTCTTATTTGATCATTATCCTTAGAAAAATGTTTTGGTTGGAAAAACTACCTTAATTTATTTTAAACAATTTTATATAAATTTGATAACATGTTCAATCATATTGTAATGAATTTCAAAGTCATTAGGGATATCCTACATAGTTTTATACTCACTTCAAGATTGAGATCGATGGTTTGTTTGTAGATGTTATATATCAATACATAGGTGAAGGCATGATATCCCCATTCATTAGAGTACTTCTTGATACCTTCGGTTGGACACGTGAATTTGGATCATGGAGAAGATTGGGAGTTATTATTGTTGTCTCTAGTTTCTTTTGATTTTTTATTATTTGGTTTCATTGGTTATGTCACATTGACTCTTCTTGTACTTTGGTATTATCATTTGGTTTATTCTTATATTGGAATGCATTTTAGTACTCATGCATTATTAGGATGTTTGGTTGTTATGGATATCATGGGATTGGTAATTTTATCTTAAAATGTAAAATCATCCCCCATCTATTTATGAGTCCCTTGAAAATTATTACCATAATTTGGTGTATTGGGGATGTCAGCTAAGGCTTATTATCTCCCCATCACTTCTTAGGAAAATGAAGAGGGGTGAGATGTTACAAATGGAGTAGACAATAGGATCCTTTAGTAACATGGACCAATGTAACTCTAGGTATGTGAATCATCAATTGTAATTGTGGATGAGAAAATATTAATTTAAATCCATCCCAAACAATATGGTCTCCCTTATCTAGAGTTTACATTATAAGGTGGTACCATCAAATTAAAACATACAAAAAATGGGATCATCTCGGATTCATAATGTTGGTGTTGTGAGAAGTCAAACAACGAATTTCTATTGAACTTATTTTTTTATAGAGAATAGTCACAATTCACCTAGAACCTAGTTGGTTAGAAAATGGGTGATTTTGTGCAGGAAGGGAATATCTAGAAGTTTATACTCTTCTAGTTTCAAGGGTATACTTATATTTTATTTATATAATGGTTTTTGTAACGTTTTTTCTACAGTTTTCTAGATGATTGGGTACATGAGGAATAATGTTTGTGAAGGAATCCAAACTTCCTAAAAACTATTGAAACTTTGGGTGTTGTCATTGGTGGATGAACATTGTGCTTTGATTCATAGTAGAGGGACTTGAGTTTTTAATAGAGGCTTAATCACTCAAAAAGGTAATTCTGGTAATGTGGTTCAACGGAGTATGTGGATTAACTGAATTCCCCCCAACAAAAGACAAAAAATTAATGAGTATATATATTTCATATATATAAATATGAGAAGAAGAGTTCTTATTTGTGAAAATATAGGTTCTTTAATCATTGGGTTCTGTACCTTTTATGAAATTAGTAGTTCTTTTGGGGTAAATACTAAAGCACTTCTCAATAGACATTCCTTATGAAAGATTTACAACATTAATAGTGTGTAGTTTGAGTACAATTATATTTCCCTAGTTGAAATTATTCTGGAAATAAATAACCCTCCTTGGAAACATACTTATTTTATAAAATAATAAAAGAATCCCATTGATTACCAAATAGAGGTATCATGCCATCATAAGGAGGGGAACATTGAAAGTCATATTCTTTCTAGAAATGTTAGTGTCACTAATATACTTATTAATTACTATAGAAAAACATATATTTACCATGATAATAATATTTTTATCAGTGGATACTCTTTTGGTCTTCACCACTACAAAACTCCTTAATGTCCATGATTTTGTTGATGTGGAAATTTTTTTAATTTTGAGTGACACACTTTTTGGAGTTTCCACCTCATCATAACAGGTTTTTTCTATGATAAGATCATAAAATACATTTATATAATTGACCTCTCACTAGATTACATAATTCATTTTGAGTAAAGAATTGTGATTTGGTGATAAAGTTTTGATTTTTGAAAATAGAAAAAATTTGGTGTATTTTCAAAATCATGGTGGGATTTTCAAAAATTATTTGAATGTGAAAATTATTGAATTTTGGAAAGCCTTTTTTTGGTATGTGTGATGTGTTAAGATATAAATTTTTAATCCTTTAGTTATTATATAGTGATACAAAAATGGAGTTTTATTTCCGTTATAGAAAATGGAATTGAGTAGGTGCTATTTAAGCTAACCGAAATAGGTCGTTGAAACTATGGTTTCACCTAGGTTATGGGTGAACTAATAGATTTTTCAGATTATTATGTAGTAATTTCAATCCATTGAAAAAGTGAATATAAAAAATAAACCAAATAAATTGGATCATTCATTTTAGTTCCAAAAGAAGAATCTACCCATCTTTTTGGGGTGTTCTTCAGAACTAAAAAAATCAAAAGTGTGGCTAAATAGGAAAAATTGAATCTTTTATTTTCTTTCCATGCCAACTATGATGAAGCTGATATTAGAAACATACATACTGGATGATCTTGCACAACAAGGGAAGGATTTACCGGTTTAGGATATATTAGACCAATGCATGTCATGGGAATATTTTGAAGAATTTTTTAACAAATAATTCTATCCTCATACATTCTAGTTTTCAAGAATAATATAATTCTTTAGTATGAAGAAATATAACCTCACAGTGATAGAGTAATCATCTAAAATTAAGAATTCCATTTGATTTTCACATGAAGTTATTGCAAGTGCGTCCTTGAAGGCACATATTTTTGAATTAGGGTTGAGGTAAAATATTCATTCAGATATTTTCATGATTTGTATATTAGATTATAAAGAGATTATTAATTGAAAAACAGTTGAAGAAAATGATATATTAGGAAATATGTTTGGAGGAATTATATTTACACCTATGGGAACTAGTGATAGCTCTAATGTTGGGAATAAAAGGAAGAGGGACACCTATTTCCAAGGTGGTTGTATGACTTAGAATCAGACAACTAGATAGAGGAGTCTTCCTCCAAAACCAAAGGTCACAGGCAATTGTTTCCAATGTGGTTCCCTTGATCACAAAAAGTGATATTTTACATCACCAAAAAAATCATGTAACAATTGCAATATAATGGGAAAAATATATTTTTATTGGGGTAGTTCTCTAATGTATGGTTCTAGGGACACATCCCATGCTTCTTAGGAATTGTATGCTTCAATGGGATGAGTACAGTAGAATATCTCTCATCCTAAAACCTGATAAAGACATGGAGATTCTAGGAATACCATGACTCTTCAATTAGGGAAATCTCAACAGGGGAATAAAGAGAAAAGCATAGTGAGTAAGAAATTGTTTGAAGTTAATCAAGTTATCATGGAAGATAAATTGGGACCTTCAATAGTAATAGGTATGATTATTTTTAATTCTACCATTATGCAGTCTTTTTTTGATATGGGTGCGCCACATTCATATACTTCTTCTTATCCTATTTATCTTCCTGGTTTTCATGTTTAAATGATTCCAACTATTCTTAAACTTCAAACTCCTCTTGGAAAAAAAATATGGTGGTTCCTTTGTGTGAAATATATAATTAAAAACTATCGATGGTGGGAATTCATTTGGGTGTTCTTTATGCTGGATATAGATTTCTATGACCTAATACTATGTATGGATTGTTTGAAAATGTTCAAAACATGCATCAACAATTATACCCAAAGGGATATTTTAATAAATGATAATGACATAGAGCATCTATTTGGAGGAAATATAAATGTAACAAAAATTGTAGCAAGATTTTTTATAGTAGAAGTTAGAAGTATCTCATAAAAATTAGCAGCCTTAACCTTATAATCTATTCATGTGATCAATAATATTCATTTTCCAAAAAAGGTTAACCAATTTCCTCATTTGTTTCTTGGTAAATTTTCAGGTTTTCCACCCATAATATAAGTTGAGTTTACATTTGATCTCTTACCAGGGAATAATCCTACCTCAATAACATATTAATTAATGGAGGCAACAGAAATAAGGTAATTGGAAGTCCATATTGACGACTTATAAATAAAATGGTTCATTCATCCTAGTATGTCTATGTGGGAAACACCGATTATTTTTATGAAAAATATGAATATATGTATTAGAATTTTTGAGGATTACCATAAGCATAATCAAGTTATGATAAAGAACCAGTATCCTACCCCATGTATTGATGAAATGTATCATTACTTTAAGGGAGCTTGATGGTTCTCTAAAATTAACTTTATTTAAGATATCACCAACAACATGTTCATAAGGAATATATTTTGAAGACATCATTTGGAAGTAGATATTTCCATTAGGTGTTTCAGTTATTCATTTTGGTATTACTAATGAAACATGTGTCTTTTTTTTAATCAATAAATCCTATATTGAAAAGGTATCTAGATTATTTTGTTCTGGTTTTTATGTATGACATACTAGTGTATTATATAAAAAGTATGAGCGTGATAAACACTTGCTGATATTGTTAAGTATCTTGCAGGATCATCTTCAATATGCTAAACATTCAAATTTTTATTTTCTGATATAATAGGTATGTTTCCTTGGAAAATTTATATGTGAAAAAGGTAAGTATATGGATATAAAAATTATAGTGGATGTGATCTCTTGGAAACTTCCATAGAATGTATTTGAGATACATAGTTTATTTGTCTTGGCTAGTTATTATGGAAGTTTTGTTCATAAGGTTTCACAACTATATTCACTGATGAGATATTTGAAAAGGAAAGTGTTCTATTATAGTAGAAGGATCAATTTCGATAGTCATTTCAAGATCTTAATGTTATCCTTACATCGAAATTAATCACGATATTTAAAGAATCCTGACAAGGCTATGTAGTGTATTGTTATTATAAGAGATCTTGGTTGTGGTGTGTTCTCATACAGATATATTATATTGTTTCTTATGGATCATGGAAGTTGTGGTTTCAGGAAAAGAACTACCCAACCCATGATTTAGAATTTGATGATTTTGTTAAATGCTTTGATGATATGGCATCATTATCTTTTTTATGTGAAATTCAGAGTGTTCATGAATCATAAGAGCTTAAAGCACATTTTCTCACAATGAAATTTTAATATGAGACAATGAATATACATATAGTATCTTCAAATGATTGAATTTAAATTAATGTATAAATTTGGTAAAGGGAAATCTATTTTATATGTGTTAAGAATAAAATCATTTAGTTGTAAAAATAAGATTTAGATCAATAACTCATAATGTCGGTGATTGACAACATGCACTTTTATTGTGAAGATTTAGTTAGTTTTGTTATTTTATTTCTAGTTTCGTCTATTTTGGATTCAATAGAGAAGGTTAAAGATGAAGATACATTTAATTCTGAATGTGTTTCTATGAGGTTAAACTCAATGGTGGATACAATTCATTTCTATTTGGAAGTGATTATTAGGTGAATACATTTGTGTTAGAGACCTAGATTCATTGGTAAGTATTCATTTTTCCTTATTTTCCTTAGATCTATTCACTTTATCACTTTTGGAATCATGAATATTGATTTTTTGGGATATATCCATTTTGTTTTTTGTCAATGTTGATGGGATATAATTTTTTATGAAGGTAATTATATATAAGAAGGAATCTTGAAGATTTAAGTTTGATTGTTAAATTTTTTGTGTCGTTATTCATTTTAAAATATGTCTAGGAGGTAGATGGATTATATCTTGAATACTCTTGATTATAACTTGAACGATTTACTTCAAATTGATTTAATTTCTTAAATTATTTTTTGAAAATCATGTTGTGATTTTCTGTAATTCTAGTTTGAATTATGGTTTTGGAAATAATTGTAATTAGATGGATTTGTGGAAAACTATTGTTTATAATTTTAAAACAGTGATTTTAAAATTATGGTTGTTTTATGAAAGTAAATTATTTTTCTAAATGATTTTAATAAAATGGTTTAAGATGATTTGGTCATAATGCTTGGGCATGAGTTAAATGGGATGGATAATGGTCATGAGGAACCACCATCAAAGGGACATAATACAGACTTGATGTTAAACTGTTAATGGTATCACTAATCTTGTGTGTGTGTTTGTGATGAGGATGTGTGCTGAAATGGAAATTTTTATTCCAAATCATAAATTGAGAAATGTTTTAAATCTTTTCTGATGTTCCTTGAAAAAATAATTTTTTATTTTTTGACATATTCCTAGAAAAAAATGGTTCTAAAGGAATGTTTGATTATTTTCCTAGAAAAACTACTATGGTTGGATATGAGATGATTAATTTTTTTATAACTATGTTATATAAATGTAGTAACATGTTCAATCCTACTGGAGTGAGTTGGGAATTCATTGGGGAAATACTACCATGCTTTATACTAACCCATTATTTAGGTATTATGGTATATTTAAAGATGTTATATATCAAGACACATGTAAAGCCAAGGTATACCAATTATTTAGTGATGATTCATGATACATTGGATTAAGAATGTGTATTTGGATATTGGAGAGAATTGGTAGTTTTTTTGTCTTTGGTTTCTTTTTGTTTTGTTATCATTTGGTTCCATTAGTTATGTCTCATTTAATCTTTTTATACTCCCATATTTTATTATGGTTTAGTCTTGTATTGTCTTTAATTTATTTACTCATGCATCATTAAGAAGTTTGTTTCTTATGGTTATCATTGGTTTTGTAATTTTATCATAAAATAGAAACTCATAATCCAACTATTTATGGGGACATTAGAAATTATTTACATACTTTGGTGTCTAGGGGATGTAACATAAGGTCTAGTTTCTCTATAATCACATATAAATCCAATGAGGATGGGGGGATGTTACAACAGAACTCTCCCTTTGATTCCATTTGATGTTTCAAATTATTTAATCTCCTACATTTTCATATTGAAAATTCATCTGGTTTTTACTAAATTTGTTTAATAAAAGAGCCCAGAAATCATAAAAACTATTAATGGATAAAAAATTGTAACATATGGAGTTCGTTTTACTTTTATAATTTTTATTCATCCACTATTTTCCATTCCCTCATTTATCTCTTGAATATATTTTTAATTTTATCTTTGAATTATAGTTTTTAATTTTCACACTCCAATGATCCTTTATATTTGTTATAGTATCGTAAGATCACTATAGAAAAAAAGTTGACTAGTAAAAGGAAATAGTGTTACATTTAATTAAGAAAACTATAATTGAGTGAAACATGAGAAGACATAACATTTTTGAGTGTAAACATGTGATGTAGTGTGTGAGGTCCATATTCTTTTATGTTCAATTTTTCTTATAGGATTCTATAATTTTAGTGGCATGTAACACTAATGATTTGGATATAAATATTTTCACAAGGTATGAATCATAATAATTCCAATGGTTGAATTTAATGATAGAAAAATTGAATTCCCCTTCCAATTCTATAGAACCACCAAGGCTGATTTTCCTTGAAGAAGAGGATGAGTTCCATAATTTTCATTAGTCAACAATTTAAAGAAAGAAATCACCATGGATCCAAAACAATAATCTTAGAGGAGTAATGTTTTGGATTCCTTAATACAAGGGAATAATGATCCCAAAATGTACTAGGATTGAGAATGAAATTTAGATCATGTTTTTAGTTTTTTAAACTATTCAATGAAAAATAAAGTTATATTGGTAGCTATAGAATTTACTAACTATTCTACTATTTAGTGGGACCAACTATAAGTGAGTTGAAAGAAAAGTGAAGAAAGAACCATATGCACTTGGGGAGAGATAAAAGTAGTGTTTCTTAAGAGGATTATTTACAACCACTATTATCATGATTTGTTCCTCAAGTTGTAGGGTTTGAGGAAAGGATATATGTGTGTTTAGGATTATAATAAAGAGAAAGATATCATCATCATTTGGGAAAATATTAATGATGATTGAGAGGACACTATGGAATGGTTTATGAGTTTCCTCAGCCATTAAATTTGTGCTATAGTGTATATGCACCACTATTTTTATATGGAGTATCTTCATAACATGGATACTAAAACGAAGATGAAATTAAATCTAATAAGGGTTTAGCCTATATATTATGGTATGTATTATAAATATTTTATCAAGTTCAAGGATTCCAAACAACGAGAAAATGTATTTGGAAAAAAATAAGGATTCAAATGAGGGGACTAAACCAAAACTAATCTTTCTTGAATCTAAATGTAAAATGGAGGGTATGGTTGTATCCAAATCACATGATATCAAATGTTTTAAATTTAAAGGATTTGGAAATTTTCACTAACAATTTAAAAATAATAGGGAAATAATTATTTTGTATAATAGAGACGTTCTTAGTTATATATAAAAAAATATGAAATGCCACAACTTGAGGAGTGTTCAGATATGGAAATAGATATCCCTATACATGGCGAAATGTTTACAGCAAGGCATTCTTTGATTTCACAAACCAATGGAGAATACGATCAAGATAAAAGGGATCACATTTAATATACTAGATTCATCTTCCTTAATAAGTTACATAGTATGATCATTAATGGGAGAAGTGTTACAAAATTATTAAGTGGTTTGATGATTGATAAATTTGTTTTAGATATGACTAAGAATCATAGGCCTTGTAGATTGAAATTTCTAAATAATAGTGGGGATGTTAAAGTGACTGAGAAATAAAAAGTTAGATACTAAATTTTTAAGTATGAAGATAATTTGGTATGTTATTTTATTACCATGCATACTAGTCATATCTTGTTAGAAATTTAATGTAAATTTTATCAGATGGCCACATGTGATGGATACACTAACCACTATTCTTTTGAGTACAACAAGAATATGTTTATACTTACACCCATGAGGTGGTTCCATGATTATTAAGACCAAGTATGGATTGAGAGATTATAAAAAGAGAGAAGAAAACCATAATGAAAAAAATAAATAGTTAAAAAAGGAGTGATGAGTGGCTTCAAAAGAAAGGTGTAAAAGAAAATAGTTGAAAATAAGAGTGAAAAAAGTATGAAAATAATATTATTGAGGGAAATTTGATTTTATATTCTGGAAAGAAAGATATAAAAATAAATTTATAGGGTATGGAAACTCTCATTATTTTATGAATGTGAGAATTTTTTTCCACAGACTCTTTTAAACTATCAATGACTTCTTCTAATTTGTATTTATTACAAGAATATGGTTATTGAGAAATTAAGTGTTGGAAATGATATAAATTTAATCCATGTGGTTTTGTATGGAATAACATGTTAAATAGGTGTCTCCCGGAGTAATTAAAATCAAAACTTCATCCATGAGTATGTGGACATCTATGAGTATTATATAATATCAACGATACTAACTACAAGATTATGTTCCTGATACTAATGTAAATGTTAGTGTCACATTAAATGTTGTTGATCATTCTCCCTTTGAATTTTCATACGGGAGGATAAATCATTTTATGGGGAGGCGATGATGATAATTATGGAACACATGTTCATAGATGGGTCTAAGGAAAACTTGATGAATATGGTGGAATTTTCATGACTGAACAAGACCCATTATGAGGGGTTTTTGGCCCAATGACAATAGAACATATCAAGAGAATAAAGGAGGCCTTAAATGGGTTAATCATGGAATTCCAAGTTAAATCAAAATAAAATTTATTGGGGGAATAATGTGAGCCTATATTTACATTAATTAAGGCACAAAAATCTTTTTAAATACCCATACCATGGTGTGCTATTAATTTAAATCCCACCCAACCATATAATCTTAAATGTAAACAGTGGTGGGCTAGTTGTCTTTACTTTCCAAAAAGGTTTTGTACTTATCCCTTAAAGTCATGGTCATGTTTTAAATTTTCAAAATCATCATTTGGGACTTTGACTTGTGTAAACTAGGTGTTATAATTTTTTATCACTCTTTGGATATAAATAACCACCTCCTATAGTATTTGAAAATCATAAATGAAGGTAATGTTTTTATGGTGACTATTTATTGAAACCATTATGTTATTTATTAATTATTGACTTATCAAAGGATTATTCATCCTTTATGGAATCTTTAAACTAGAGTTATTAGGGAAAAGTTATCTTTGGGTTCTACTTTTACCAACTCTCCCCTTTCTTATTTATTTTTACTAATTATATCCCTTATAACTTTCTTACTTATAGAAATCCAGGTTCAAAACATGTGAATATTGAACATGTTTCTTAGGATAGTTCCTAGTGGGTCTTGTATCATGTATTAGGGGATTTAAGGGTTTTTACAACTTCCTAAATATTTATGTATTTCTATTTTTTTAATGTTTTTTATGGTTTTTTGTGTTTTTGGGAATTTTGAGGGGTTTAAAGGTTGTTTATGAGTTTTAAGGGTATTATTGTTATTTTTTGGGTTTTAGGGTTTTTCGAGTTTTAGGGTTATTATGATATTTTAGTGTTTTTTGATAACATTTTTAGGGGTTTAATGGGTTTTTAGATTTTTTAGCGGGGTATTGAGGTTGTTATAAGTTTTTCAATTTTCAATGTTTTTAGGGGTTTTATGGTTTTATGGGGTTTTTGGGTTTTCAATTTCTTAGTATTATGTGATTTTAAAAGTTTTTAGGATTTTTTGATTTTTTAGGGTTTTAGGGTTTTTACATTTTTACATATTTTTTAGGTTTTTAGGGTTCTTAGGTTATTTAGGCATTTTGATGGTTTTTATAATTTTTAGAGGACTTATTGTTTTTTGTATTTACTTTTTGTTGTAAGGGCTTTATGATTTTTGAGTATTTTCACTTTTTGGGGGATTAAAGGGTTTTTTGAGTTTTTAGTAAGTTTTTATGGTTTCATGGTTTTTTATGATTTTTAGAGGGTTTATAGAATTCATGTTATTTAGGATTATTGCATTTTTTATGTTTTTTGGGTTTTTATGTGGTTTTAATTTTTAAGGCTTTATTATAATATTTCATATTTTTTAGGGTTTTTACATTTTTATGTATTTTTAGGATATTTTTAGGATTTTTATGGGTTTTAGGGATTTAGAGGTTTTTGGGGTATTTTAGGTTTTTTAGGGATTTTATGTATTTTTGGGTTTATATGGTTTTTTTAGTTTTATGGATTTGTATAGTTTTTTATAGTTTTAGAAAACATTTTAGGTTTAAAGGGTATTGAGAATTTTTACTGTTTTTAAAATTTTTGATGGGTTTTAAACTTTTTAAGGTTTTTAAGGTTATTTATGGTATTTGGGGGTTTTAGGGTAACTAGTATTTTTAGTTTTTTAGTGGTTTTATGTTTATTTATGTATTTAAGTATTTCTTATGATTTTTTATGGTTTTTATGGGTTTTTTCATTTTTAGGGATTTTTATGGAATTTTTTAAATTTTTATGTTTTTTGGGGTTTAGGGATTTTTTGTTTTTTTAGTGTTTTTAGGGTTATTAGGGTTTTTTTGGGGTTTTAGTTTTTTTTTTTTGAGTTGTTAGGTTTTTAATTTTTTTTAGATTTTAAAAAGATTTTATGGGTCTAAAGAAAATTAAGATTTTTTTGGGGGGTTTTAGGGTTTGATGGGTGTTAGGTTTTTTTATATTTTTAGGAGTTTTATGTTTTTATGATTTTTAGGGGTTTTAGCACTTTTTACGATTTTTAGGGGTCTTATGTGTTTTTTATTTTTTGTGGTTTTATCAAGGGTTTTAAGGTATTTTATGTTTTTTGGGATTTTTAGGGATTTTAATTTTTTTAGGGTAATTAACTATTTTGATTATTTTTAAGGTATTCTAGTATTTTTATGGTATTTATGGTGTTTATGGGTTTTTAGGGTTTTTAGGGGTTTTAAGTGTTTTTATGTTTTTACTTTTTTTCATAGGGGTTCTCAGGGTTTTTAGTATTTTTTATGATTTTTGGTATTTTTAGGGAATATTTAGGATTCATATGTCTTTTAAGGGTTTTATAGAATTTGAGGATTTTTAGGGTGTTTATTATTTTTAGGTTTAGGGTTTTTTTGAGTTTCTAGGGACTTTAAGGTTTTTTAGAGTTTTCTAAAGTTTTTATGGTATTAGTGGGTTTTTTGTAGGTTTTAGTGGGTTTTAATCTTTTCAGGGATTTTTAGGGTTATTGGACATGAAAAATATTCATGGAAGAAAAAAATAAATAACTGAATTTTAAAAAGGGTCAAATAATAAACCCAAATAATATTTTGAAGAAAATGATCAAAGGAAGGGATTCCATGATGGAAGTTTTGGTCTGGTGAAGTAAAAAATTCTATATGGACCACCACTCTACATGGTATTCCACCACATTGCGAGGTATCCCGCACACCGCCGGTGCCCATGAACAAAACAAATTCATTTTTCTAGTCGTGCGGTGATTTCTAACTTTATGAATGATCATCCCCAAAAATACAATATTTCATAGGATAACATTGTCCCACAAGATCCCACAAACAAAACCAAGTCATTTGTGGGGTTGGATGGTGATTTTTGTCCCCATGAATGACCGCCCCTCCTCAATCAAATTCATTCATGGGTCAGGAATCTTTCTTGAGATCCTACAAAATAATCCATCCAATCCATCACAGATGATCAACTGTGCTGGTATCTAGTACCTCTTTTATTCTATAAAAGACCACTAAGGGGAACTGAAAAAGTTATAAGAACAGAAGTCACAAGAGATAAGAAGGGAACAAAAAAAATAGAGCCTTAGAGATGAATTGGGGTAGATTTTTCGGTTATCAGTAGGTAAACCCACCACATAGAATTAAGACGGAAACTAAAATCATCCATTATTCCACAAACATAAATCCCCTTCGCAAACAACAATTTACTAGGAAAAAATGGATAGCCCCTTCATAGATCAGTAAACCCAATAACAAAATGCTATGTGGGAAGAACCCTTCCCAGTGTAGAAAAATGTTTTGCAGGAGGATCTCATCGATGTGTAACAATACGCTACACAGATGGAACCTAGCCCCACGAAGCAAAAATCTTTGTGGGAAGAACTCAAGTCCTCATATCACAACACTACATGGATAGTACCCTCACATTCATAGCAACATGAAATGCAGAGGGAAACCAATCCTACATAAAAACAAGATATGTGGGCATTAATTCAAAACTAACGAAGATAAATAGGAAGTCTCCCTATGATCCAAATCCAACAACCATATTTACAATAATTTTCTCCAAGAATGGTTCCCAATATTTCAATATACACCTAGGAGACCACATCTCTTTCAGGTTTTTTGGGCCACTTCAATATAAGTTCTACAACAAACATTGACTAGGCATATTTTCCCCATATGTCATTGTTTCATAATGTTAATTAGCATGGTTTGGTCCTCATCACATGACCTTAAAAGGTTAGGTGTCTTATTTTCTCGCACAGAACTATGGAAGTTCTGATTCTTCTCACGAGGATACATAAGAAGCCCATATTATGGGTTCGATGATAACATAAAAACAGCCATATTCATAGAGGATAATGAATTCTAGATAGCCCCACCATATGGCTCGAAACCAACATCATCCTAAAAATACCAAATAATCTCTAAACCATGTAAAAAAAGTGTACCATTGATGAATAACCTTTGATACATAAATTTTATTCTGAACTCATGCATATTTCTAAAATATTGTTAACTTATAGTGATCTATGTGTATATATTTGAGAATGAACAAAGTATTCATGAACATATCTTAAATCTATAAGAGATCCCCTAAATAGGCAATACCCTCCCAGGAAGTGATGAGCCAGACATCCCATACTTTCCAAAAATGTGAGTTCTTAAGTTTCATTGTCCAAGTCCCCTAATGAATTATTTCCTTTGAAAACTAGATCCTTGATTCATTGTTGATATTAGATTTGTTGGTTGTTTCTAGATTTGACAATAAAACTTGTAAGATACTGTTTTAAGGTAATAAACAGAATGTAAATGATTGAATAAATCTCAACCAACTAAAATCAATTTTTGGCCTCTATACATTCACCATAAAAAGTGTTTCTAGGTTTTTGTTAGTATTTTTATGTTTTCTTAGGTTTTATTTATTTTTAATTTATTACATTTTTTATAGGGGTTTTTAGGGATTTTAGGGGTGTTTATGTTTTTATAGATTTTTAGGTTTTTTTCGATTTGATGGTTTTTAAGTATTTTAAGTATTTTTAGAGTTTTTAGGTTTTTAGGGATTTATAATTTTTAGGGTTCTTGGGATTTTTAAGGTTTTTTGAATTTTTTAGTGGTTTATGTTTTTTTGAAGTTTTTAATGTTTTTAAAGGATTAAAGGGTTTTTAGTTTTTTAGTGGGATTCTATCATTGTTATGGGTTTTTGAATATTTTTAAGGGTTTATAGTTTTACGGGTTTTAGGGGTTTTTAGGGTTTTTAGATTTTTATGTGTGTGTGCGGGGAGGGGGGTATGTGTTTTTAGGGTTTAAGGGTTTTATAGAGTTTTTTCAGGTTTTTATGGGTTTTCATTTTGTAATGGATTTTTAGGATTTTTAGGGATTTTTTAGGATTTTCATACAATTTTTTCATTTTAGTGATTTTGATGATTTTGATGTTTTTATGGTGTTTAGGGTTTTTTAGAGTTTTATGGTATTTATGTTTTTTAAACTATTTTAACGTATTTAGGTGTCTAATGGGTTTTTAGAGTTTTTAGTGGTATTTTAGGTATTTTTTGGGGTTTTAGGGTTTTTTTGGTTTTTTTGGGTTTCTAAGGTAACTCAGGTATTTAGGGGTGTTTAGGGATCTTTTATGTTTTTACTATATTTATGGGTTTTTTGTGATTTTAGGTTTTTATGGATTTCAAAGAGTATTTGAATGTTTTTATGGTTTTTTATGTTTTTCATAATTATTGTATATTTTATAGGATGTTGATGTTTTAAGTTATTTTACGGATTTTGTGGGATTTTACAGTTTTTAGTTTTTATTGTTTTTTAGGGTTTTATGGGTTTTTTGAGTTTTTATGGTTTTTAGAGTTTTCAATGTTTTAGGGGTTTAAAGGGTTCCTTTTCTGTTTTTAGTGGATTTTAGGGATTTTATGGGTTTTTAGGATTTTTAATAGTTTTTAGGGGCTTTAGGACTTTTAGGTTTCTTAAGGGTTTTTTAATTTGTTTTGTTTTATAAGGGTTTAATGTGATTTTAGTTTTTTTTTATTTTCTGAGGGGTTTTTGGTGTTTTTATATTTTTTACATTTTTAGCAATTTTTTTGTGATTTTTTTGTGATTTTTATGGGATTTTCTAATTTTTAGGGGTTTGTGGCAGGTAGGGTTTTTATAGTTTTTAATGTTTTTATGTGTTTTATGGTATTTATGTTTATCATTGGGTTTTATTATTTTTATGTCTTTTATGGTTTTAATCATTTTTAGGTTTTTAGGGGTTTAAATTATTTTTAATCTTTTATGGATTTCTTATGGTTTTAAGGTTTTTAGATGTTTTTAAATTGTTTTGGGATTTTTTTTACTTTTTTAGGATTTTTATGGTCTTTTATGGTTTTTAGGAATTTTAGGTTTCTTAGGGATTTTATGGTTTTATGGTTTTTTTGGGTTTTAGTGTTTTTTTATTTTTTTAGTGTTTTTATGGGTTTTTAGATTTTTAATTATTTTAGGGGGTTAAAAGGTTTTTAGAGTTTTGGTGGGTTTTTAGAGTTTTTATGGGGTTTAGGGTTTTCAGAGTTTTTAGTGGTTTTATGTTTTTTGGGGTTTTAAGGTTTTAGAGTTTTTAGCAGTTTTCAGGTATTTAGGGGTTTTAATTGTTTTTATGTTTTTATGATTTTCTTATGATTTTTAGTTATTTTAGGGTTATTTATATTTTTATATAATTTTATAGAATTTTAGGTTTATTATTATTGTTGTGGTTTTTATAGATTTTTATGTTTTTCATGCATCTTTATGGTTTTATGTTTTTAATTTTATTTTTTATATTTTTATATATTTTTTTAATTTTTTAGGGTTTTAAATGTTTTTTGTAGTTTTTAATGTTTTATAGGTTTAAAGAGATTTAATGTATTTCATATTTTTAGGGTTTTCATGGGTTTTATGGTTTTTTAAGGATTTTGTGTGGTATTAATGGTTTTAATGGTTTTTGGGGTTGTTGGGGGAGGGGGGGTTAGGGGTTTTAACTTTTTTAAAAATTTTGAGGGGTTATAGGTTTTTCTGTTATAAAATTTTGTAAAGAGTTTTTAGGTTTTTTAGCATTTTTTACATTTTTAGTGATTTTTAGTATTTTTATGATTTTTAGGGGTATTAAGAATTTTGAGGTTTTTTAGGGATTTTGGGGATTTTGGGTTTTTATGGGGTTTTTTAGGTTTTTAGAGTTTTTATGTGGTTTAGGGGTTTTATGGGTTATTCTTGGTTTTTAAGGTTTTTAAGGGCTTTTATGGTTTATGGATTTTTAGATTATTTAGTGATTTTAGTGATTTATAGATTTTTTGGGGTCTTATTTTTTTGGTTTTTATGGTTTTCATTGGGTTTTCTGTTTTTTACATTTTTAGTGATTTATAGGGATTCTTTATAATTTTTATGCATTCATGGTTTTTATCAATTTTGAAGGTTTTTATTGTCTTTTTGGGTTTTAGGGTTTTTTGAGATTTTTAACATATTTTGGAGTTTAAAAGGTTTTTTGAGTTTTTGATGGGGTTTTAGGGTTTTATGGGTTTTTTAATATTTTGAATGGGGTATATAGATTTTAGGTGTTTTAGAGGTTTTTAGAGTTTTAATGGTTTCTAGCATTTTTAGTTTTTTAGGGGTTTTGTGATTTTTAGGTTTTGAAGTTTATATTAGAGTTTTTTATGGTTTCTAGTGGTTTTTATATTTTCTTATATTTTAAGGATTATATAGGGTTTTAAGTTTTTTTTGGGATTTGGGGGGTTTTACAATCTTTAGGGGGTTTACAGATTTTTTGAGTTTATAATTTTTTTTATGTTTTTTAGGGTTTATAAGGTTTCTATATATTTTAAAGATCTTAGAGGTTTAAAGTGTTTTTAATGTTCATGTTGAGTTTTTTATGGTTTTTATTTTTCTATGGTTTTTATTTTATTTTTGGTTTTTAAAATTTTTGGGGTTTTTTATGATTTTAAGGGGTTTTATGGCTTTAGGGTCTTTTAGTGTTTTAAGGGGTTATTTCCTTTTAGGTGTTTAAGTTTTTTTAGTTTTCTTTGGTTTTATTTTTTTCATGTATTTTGTGGTTTTACATTTTTATAAATTCTATAAGAATTTCATGCTTTTTAGGATTTTTATTGATTTTGATATTTTTTATATTTTTTGTATTTTTAGGGGTTTTTAGTTTTTTTAGCAATTTTAGGATTTTTGGCATTTTATGTTTTTTAGTATATTTTTTTTTTGTTTTTTGAATAATTTTTCAATTTTTAAGGGATTATACATTGTTAGGGTTTTTATTACCTTTTAGTATTTTTATTGTTTTTATTGGTTTTAGGTATTTTAAAGGTTTTTTATGGTTTTTTGTGATTTTTACAATTTTTTTGAGTTTTTTTAGGGGTTTTCAATTTTTTATTTTTTTATCATTTTTACTATATTAAAGTGTTTTTATATTTCTTTGTGATTTTTTAGGTTTTTATTGTTTTTATTGTTTTTTATTTTTTGGGGGTTTTATGGATTTTACGGTTTTTAGGATTTTTTTATGGAAATCTATGTTTTTATTTTGTAAGGGAGTTCAGTGTTTTTTTTTGTTTTTGAAGTTTTATTATGGGTTTTTAAGGTTATTATGGTTTTTTTATGTTTTTAGGGATTTTAGGTTTTTTTAGGATTTTATAGTTTTATGGATTTTGAGGGTTTCTGGGGATTTATGTTTTTTGGGGGTTTTTTGGTTTTTTTAGTTTTTACAATTTTTATGGTTTTAGAGTTTTTTTAACATTTTCAAGGTTTAAAATGGATTTTTGAGTTTAGGTGTGGGGGGTTGGGTTTTTATGGTTTTTTGGGTTACTTGTTTTTAGGTGTTTTATGGTTTTAAGGTGTTTTATGGGTTTTATGGTATTCTAGGGTCTTTTGGTGGTTCTTATGGTTTTTATCGTTTTTATCGTTTTTATCATTTTTAGGTTTTGAAGGTTTTTATGTGTTTTTTTTTTGTTTTTATTTTCTTCTCTGTGGTTTTCATGGTTTTAGGGGTGTTTATGTTTTTAGATATGTTAATAATTTTTAATTATTATAATGGGTTATAGGGTTTTTATGGATTTTGATGTTTTCTGTGGTTTCTTATTTTTAATATATTTATGTTTTTATGAGTTTTACATATTTTTATGTTTTTAAGGATTATATGGCGTTTTTAGTGTTTTTTGGGTTTTTTTATGTTTTAGGAATTTTTATAGTTTTTTTTAAAATTTTATGGTTTTAGGTTATTTATGGATTTGGAGTTTTTTTGTTGTTTTAGGGTTTTTCTTGAGTTTTTTAGGGTTTTCAATTTTTTAGATTTTTTTTATCATTTTAGGAGTTTATAGTTTTTTTAGAGAATTATTGGGTTTTAGGGTTTATGCGATGTTAGGTTCATTTATGGTCTTTTAGGTTTTTCTGGGGTTTAAGGTTTTTTAGGTTTTTTAATGTTTTCTCAGAGATTTCAAAGATTTTAGAGTTTTTTTCTATTTTAGGGTTTTTTTAGAGATTTTATTAAATTCTGATTGTTTTTAAGGTTTTTAATGATTTTGTGGGTTTTGAGGGGTTTCAAATTTTTTTAGTTTTTTTGGGTTTTATGTGTTTTTAGGTTTTCACAATTGTCTTAGGGGTTTTTAGGGTTTATAGAGTTTTTTACCTTTTAGAGATTATTAGGGATTTTTTAAGATTTTTATGGTGTTTAGGGGGTTTTTGGGATTTTGATGGTTTCAGGGTTTTTAGGGTTTTTATTATTTGTGTTTTTTTGTATGGTGTTTTTTTACATTTTAGTGATTTTAGGGGGTTTTGGATATTTTTAATGTGTTTATATATTAAAAATGTTTTTAGTGTCTTTAGTGTTAATAAGGTTTCAAGGGTTTTTTGTGTTTTTAAGGGTTTATGGTTTTTATAATTTTTTAGGTTTGTTTTTGTTTTTAGGGTTTTTTGGTTTTAATTTTTTTTATAGTTGTTTGGGTTTTAGGGTTTATCTTATATTCCAAGATATTTAGGGTTTTTTAGATTTTTTTGGGTTTTGGGTTTTAAGGGATTTTAAGGGTTTTATGGCTTCTATGGGGATTTTTGTGTTTTTGGGTTTTAAGCGTCTCTTAAATTTTCATGGATTGTAATGTATTTTATATTTTTTTAGTGTTCTTAGGGGTTTAAAGTTTTTCTTATTATTATTAGGGATTTTATGGAATTTAGAGGGATTTTTTGGATTTTAGCAATTTCATGTTTTTCTGGAGTTTTAAGTGTTTTTAGTTTTTTAATGTTTTCTTATGGGGTTTTGGGGTTTTTAGGATTTTTATGTTTTTAAGGAATTTAGGGACATTTTATGATTTTATGGATTTATAGGTATTTTAGGGATTTTTAAGGGGTTTAGCGTTTTATGGTTTTTTGGGGGATTTGGTTCTTTTGAGTTTATAAGTTTTTTTTAGAGTTTTTAACATTTTTAGGGATTTAAAAGAGATTGGGAGTTTTTAGTAATATTTTATGGTTTTGTGGGTTTTTTCTTATTTTTAGTGGTTTTATGGTTTTTAGAGTCTTTAACGTTTTTATGGGGTTTTTTTCATTTTTTAGGTTTTTAGGGATTCCAAGTGTTTTTTTCTTCTTTATTTTTTCTTAGGGGTTTTCATGGATTTTGGGGGGGTTTATGACTAAGATTTTTAGTGATTTTTTAGTATTTTTAGGCTTTTTTCAGGGGGTTTAAGGATTTATCTAGGTTTTTATTTGATTTTTAAGGGTTTTAGGGTTTAATTGGTTTTTTGGGAGTGTTAGTGGTTTTTTCATGTTTTTAGTGTTTTTAGGGTTTTTTTTAGTTTTATAAATTTTTAGGTGTTAAAATAGATTTTAGTTTTTTTATTGTTTAGGGTTTTTTTGGGTTTTAAGGGATTTTATACTTTTTAGGAGTTTTATAGCATTTAGGGGTTTTAATATTTTTTTGGGTTTTTGTATTTTTTATGTTTTTAGAGATTTTTTTATGTTTTAAGGTCTTCAACAATATTTTCATAGTTTTTAGGGTTTTGTAAGTTCATAGAATTGTTTTTGTATTTTTAATATTTTTAGGGTTTTTAAGGAATTTTTAGTGTTTTATGGTTTTTATGATTTTTTGGGTTTTATGTTTTTTTGGTTCTTTGAGTTTTGAGGGTTATTAGGGGTTTTTAGGTTTTTTAATTTTTTATTCTTTTAAAATGTTTTAAGGGTTATTAATGGTTTTTTGGGTTTTATGCGGTTTTAGGGAATTTAATGGTTTTTAGGTGTATTATAGTTTTTAGGGGTTTTTTGTGTTGTAGTGTTTTTATAGTTTTTAGGTGTTTAGAGTAATTATAGTTTTTAAGGTTTTCCTAGGGGGTTTTCGGAGTTTTTAGGGGTTTTACATTTTTTATGGATTTTATGGATTTTTATGGATTTTTATGGGTTTTATAATTTTTTGTGGATTTGAAGGATGTTTAGGGAAAGGAAGATTCAAAGGTCAGGCTGTTCTTGGCCCCCCCAAATTTTAAAGAAAAGACACAACAGACAAGAGAGGGGAGGCTTCAAACCACCCACACCCAAAAACCCCAAAAACAAAGATCAAAAGGAAAACAAATAAGGAAAGGAAAGCAGATCAGTCAACGTCACCACCAAAATCCGAAACAGAAGCCACACCGTAAGGGTCACCATCCGCACTATATCCAGAAGTTGTATCATCAATGCAGGAGTCATAGTCATCCCATCCTGACTCATAATCCTCATTGAGCTTGAGAAGTGTCAGAAAATTATCCCTACGTTTCTTTTGTTCCAGGGAGTGTGGCATCTCCCGATTATTTACCTTGACTTTCAACTTAACCGCCTTTGAAGAAGCCCGAGTAACCATGGGTCTAGGGAGAGTGGAGTAATCCAGCTTCCGCCTCCTCTTTGAGGAGATCGAGATGGGACCATCGTCCATCCTGTTCACCTTCTCGATCTCAAATGTGCACTCCCCCACTTCCATTCCATGAAATTGATCCCGGATAGAGGAGGCCTCCTGATTAATGGGGAACTCAACAAAAACTTCATCCTGAGGCAAGCTTAGAGCCACTAAGGTAGGTATTTCTGCACTCCCATCGACGCTTTCCTGAGAAGCTTCCCCCTCCCCAGCTTCCGCCTTGCTGCTACCTCCCCTTCATCCACTACAAGTACATAATGCTCAACACTGTCACTGGCCACATTGCTAAGTTGGAGGGCCTTCACATCAGAGCCTACGAACGCCTTCTCATTTCCAACGGGAGGTGCCCCCACCTGCACCCCCTTGACAATATTCTCACAAGTAGCTTCCTGATTCCCAAGGCAGGTATTCTGCCCTTCTTGAAAATAAAAGTAACCAGCAGATGCCTTCTCATTACCAGAAAACCTTTTACCAGCCACACCTTCACGACCAGTCTCTCCCACCACCACGTTGGTCACCACTAGGGGTACTTCTTCCTGTTCTACCAAAACCCTTTTCTCATCCACATCCCCATGTGCAGCATATTTCACCTCTATCTCAGCACATACCACCAAGCCCTGCATCGCAAGATCCCCTTGTTGAGAGGACTCCCCCGGTTTGATCACCCCCCTTAGTTAATGTTGAGCCACATCCTGCTCAAGCTCTCCCCCCATCTCAGCCACCACTTGCCTCTGATCCAGCACCCCCTTCTCAACGACCTTCTTTTTCACAGATGTACAACAGAAGTCACCAGAAGCATCTTTATGAAGAACCAATCCAGGAATTTGTAGTCCAGCAACATCTTCAACACCATCCTTCCCTACCTCCACATTATTCGCTGCTTCTAGAACCTGCATCCCATAATCTCCAAATCCATCACAACTCAAATCCCGCATTTCATGTTCAACCACCTCATAGCTTAAGATCCTTTTCTTTTCCTGGACACAAAGGAATCCCTCCCCCATCCCATCCATCTTATCCTTATCCTTCCTCATCCCTTGCTCCTCCAGAAACCCATGTGCCGCAGCTTCACCCTCTTGTGCAATAGAAACCAAACACCCGAACCGATTATGCAAGGGAGTCCCACATAGTCTCGCCTCCCTTCCTATGACCTTTTCACTATTTAAATGATCAACATAATTCTCAACCACTGCATTTTCATCGACCTTTCCACTTATATCATTTAATGAATTTGGCCCCAATGTTAAAGAATTCTTCCTTGCCACCTTATCACCACCAAAATTGAGGTCGCCTCGCAGGCGTGAAAAAATGTCCCTGACCTTTGGCAAAGAAGGTAAGAAACCTTAGCCTCATGATCCCCAACAAAAGTCAGATGTCCTATACCTTTCCCTGCCAAGTCCAAATTCAAGCCATCAGACCCCTTAATGACTTTCCTGCAGGCCCGATCAACATGGCCGATATGCCGGCAGGAGGAGCAGAATTCAACCCAGGATTCAAAGATCATTGGTTTCCTCCATCGGAGCTCCTCGCCAACAACAATCCACAAAAATTCTATCATTGCTTTAGAAACATCCACCTTGATAAAATCCCTCAGAGCCACTGGGTGGAATAGAGCCCAAGTCCTGCTATCATCACAAAAAAATCTTCCCACCAAATTCCCTAACATAGAGATAATAGACAAGTTCTAGAAGGGGAGAGGGAGCTCCGGAAACCTCAACCAGGTTTCCACCATTGACGAATCACATTGCAGATTAATATCAAAACTCCATCGAAATAAATAAAATAGGGCACCATCACAAACCCGGGGGGGCCAAAGAGCAGACATGAATAAGATCCTCCTCAAACACAAAACGAATCAGAATATGAAAGCTGTCAACAAGACCCACCATAGCACGATCCTGCAGATCCCAAAATTCAAATACAAATCTATCAAAAACATCCACCAGGGGCCGACATTTCGTGAAACGAGCAACCAAAGTCAAATTATACAAAGCATAGACATCATTAAACTCTGAGATCAAAGGATGAAGCTGCAGACACCCATCATGCAGGTCAGGAACCTTGGGGAAAAGATTAATGGTTTTAGGTTATTTTATGTATTTAGATATTGTTAGGGATAGTTTAGTTTTTTATGGTTTTTATGGTTTTAATGGTATATAACTATTTTAAGGTTTTTTTGGGTTTCTTGTTTTTTTTGGTTTTCAGGGGTTTTTTGATTTTTTTGGTTTTAATGATTTCATATTTTGAAATTGATTTTTTAGTTTTTAAGGTTTTCTAGAGTTTTTATCATTTTTGGGTTTTTATGTGTTTTTATGGGTTTTTGGGGTTTCTACACTTCTTTGAGTTTTTTACAGTTTATATGGTTTTTAGGGGTGTTTATGGATTTTAGGGATTTTGGAATTTTTTTTATGTTTTTAGGGATTTCAAGTGTTTTTATCCTTTTAAGGTTTTCATAGGTGTTTTTAGGGTTTTAAGGTTTTTTAGTTTTTTTGTATTTTTAGGGGATTTTAAGGATTTTTATGGTTTTTTGGGTTTTAATATCTTTTGAGGGTTTTTAATGTTTCTTTGGGTTTTTATGATGTTTGGGTTGTTTTGAGTTTTTGTTTTTGACTTTTTTTTTGATTTTAATGGTTTTTTGAGTTTCATTAATTTATTTCATGGTTTTAAATGGATTTTAGAGTATTAATCAGTTTTAGGGGTCTTTTGGGTTTATTGGGTTTTTTATGGTTTTAGGGGGGTTATGGTTTTTATGGGTTTAGGGTTTTAGGTATTTTTTATTTTTTGGGGGTTTTTAGCAGTTTTTAAGTTTTTAAAAGTTTTAAGTGTTTTTATGTTTTTAAGGATTCATTAGGGGTTTTCATGGTTTTTAGTTTTTTTATATTTTTATGGAATTTTAGTAATTTTCTAGGTTTTTTAATGTTTTTAGGGTTTTAAGTGATTTAGAGGGGTTTTTTTGGTTTTACGGGTTTTAAGGGTTTTAGCATTTTTTATGTTTTATATGTGTTTTAAGAGTGTTTAGGTTTTTAAGGTTTTCATAAGGGTTTTCTATATTTTTAGGTTATTTTAAATTTTTTTGATTTCTAGTTATTTTTTTAGGAATTTTTTTGATTTATTTGGGTTTATAGGGATTTTAGGGGTTTTCACATTTTGTAGGGGTTTTGTGTTTTTCTGAGTTTTTAGGGTTTTTTTATATTTTTTAGGGGGATTAATGTTTTAGAGGTTATTAATGTTTTTAGAGGTTTAGAGTGAATAGTGGGGTTTTAGTGTTGTTATGGGTTTTTAGGTTTTTAAATTTTTTAGGGGTTTTTATTGTTTAGAGGGTTTTTAATTCTTTTTTGGTTTTTAGAATTTTTTATATTTTTATGTGTTTTAAGAGTTTTCAGTTTTTAAGATTTTATCATATTTTTTCAAGGTTTTTAGTTTTTTTTATTTAGGTAATTTTTATGATTTTTTGGAAATTTTATGTTTCTTAAGGTTTTTATGGATTTTGTAGGGGTTTGGGTTTTTTTGGGGTTATCGGTTTTTGGGGGTTTTACGGTTTCTATAGTTTTAGGGTTTTATGATTTCTTATACTTTTTTAACATTTTAGGGGTTTAATGTGTTTTTTGTAATTTAGTTTATTTTTAGGGTTTTTATGGGTTTTACTTTTTTTTATGGTTTTAGTGGTTTTATGGTATTTAGGGGTCTTAAATTTTTTACAGTTTTTGGTGTTTTTAGGTTTTTAGGGGTTTTAAGTGTTTTTAGTTCTTTAAGGTTTTCTTGAGTTTTTTAATGGTTTTTTGGCCTTTTATGTTTTTAGGGATTTTTAGTTATTTTTTAGCATTTTTATTGTCTAATAGTGATTTTAGGGATTTTTAGGGCTTTTTGGGTTTTTAGAAACATTTTAGGGTTTTTATAGTTTTTTGGTTCTTTAGGGATTTTTACAAGTTTTTTGGTGATTTTATGGATTTTTTAATGTCTTAACATTTTTAGGTTTTATAGGGTTTTAGAGTTTTAGTAGGTTTTTAGGTGTTTAGGGGGTTTAAAGGTTTTGATAGTTTTAGGGGTTTTTTTTTGGTTTTATGGGTTTTGTGGTTTTTAGTATATTTTAGGGTTTTTATCTTTTTTTTATGGTTTTAATAGTTTTGTGTATTTTTAGATTTTAAGGTCTTATTTTTTGTTTTAGGGGTTGTTAGGGTTTTTTACATTTTTTTCCATTTTATGTATTTTTATGATTTTTAGGGTTCATAAATATTTTGATGGGTTTTGTGGTTTTTATGGTGTTTAGGGTTTTCAGCATTTTTTGGATCGTAGGGTTTTTAAGTGTTTTTATGTTTTTAAGGGGTTTCTTAGGGTTTTTCATTTTTTTAATGTCTTTTTTATGGACTTTTTAATATTTTTATGAATTTTTAGGTTTTTTATAGTTTTTTATGCAGAAGAGGTGTAGGATCAGGATATTCCTGGTCCTCCCAAAATTTATTAAAAAAAGACACCACAAGAGACACTGCAAACCGGGGAGGGGTAGGGTTCATTGACTCCAACCCAAAAAACACTCCCCAAAGAGAAAACAAATAATGGAAAAGACAGAAAGGACCAAATTCAACAGCAGCTTCATCACCTTCTCATCCATCTCCAGCATTCAGCAGCTCCATATCCCCTTCATCACTTCCCATCCAAGTAGAAACCAGAATCCAGAGCTCACAGCCAAGCAGCGAACAGTATCCTATCTCAAATTTTCTAGCATCCAACACCTCCTCAACAAGGAGATCCACCACAAGAAGCACCATCATCCAGCATTCACCAGCTACCAGTAGCTCACAACCAACCAATGGCCAACATCCAAACTCAGAAAATCCAAGAAGCAACCACCATCCAGCAGCACAGCTTCGATCATACAGAACCTCACCACTAAGGATACCCACCACAATCAACATATTAACTCCATTACTAAAACCATAAACGTTAGCTTTCCCACATCCCAGCCTCACCGTATCCATCATCCAAAAATTCAGACAACCAGTACCCCCTTCACCCTCTTCCTGATAGGCAGCAACCATCACCTATCAAATATATTTCCAACAACCAGCACCTCCAATCAATCCAATATCCAGAAAATCAAATCTAGAAGCCGCTCTAGCATTACAGGACCTCCATCCACCTAGAAGTCACACACCAAGAGAAGACAACATCCAATACCTCGAAACAGAACAATAAACCAGCACCAAACCAATCCTACCACAATCCGTGAAATAGCCACCACAGACCAAAAAAGAACATAAAATTCAGCACTTATCCAGATAAGCAATAAGACCATATAATAAAAAAGGATCCCAAAAATGAACCCGCCTCCTCACTGGGATCCAAATTTAGAAATTAGCACCATCGCTTGACATCTCGATCCAAACCAAGGCAACCACTCCCCACACAGCTTCAAGGATTGGCAATGATAAGATGAAAACTCCCACAGGACAATAGCTGGAAACATCGAGGCCAATCCTCTCCATGCCACTTCTTGGAAAAGAGCAAGATATCGAAGAAACCGGAAACCACCACAAGCACCTCACAGCGAAAAGTCCAGATCTGAGTGGCTCCACCATGGAAGTGGGACGCTGCACCAAGAGAAGTATGGATTTTTCCCACCCCTTCATGGATCTTTTCATATTCATAGCAGAGCTCGGATCTGTAAAAGTAGAAACAAGATCCCCCATGACTAAGCCAGACCTCTGGAAAAACCAAGCCATGCCAAAGCCTTCGATGTAAGCCCATCCTCGCCAGAACATTCCCAAGAACACAACCAAATAATAAGACCGAGCAGGGCTTCCGAATCTAAAAATCCCAATCCAAGCTACTACAAAAGAAGATTCAAGCCAACACATCCCTAAAAATCACCATGTTGCCGAATCAGAACCTTCCATAATCGCACATCACTACCAAAGATCACCGCGGCCAAGAAGATTCCAAGTCCACCTCGATATCGAAGAGAGGAAGGTCCCATCTGCATATCTATAAGTGAACAAGGCAATGCTTCTTGTTAGGGATATCCGCGAGAGGAGAGAGGTTCCAAGCAAGATTAGTGACATTTTTCCATGCTCTATATATTTTTAGGGTTTTTAGGGTTTTTTTTGTTTTTATGGTTTTTTTGAGTTTTTTTTGTTTTTTTGAGTTTTCAATGCATTTAGGAGTTTGAAGGGTATTTAGAGGATTTAGTGATTTTTAGGGGGTTTTTTGGTTTTTAGGGGATTTAGGGTGTTTTGGGTTTTTAGTGTTTTTAGGGTTTTTAGCATCTTTTATGTTTTTAGTGATTTTATGTCTTTTTAGGTTGTTCTGTTTTTATGACTTTTTCGACGTTTTATGGGTTATTAATTTATTAGGGTTATTTTATTTTTTTATGTGTTTTTTGTTTTTTTATGGATTTTAATGATTTTTTTTGGTTTTTAGAGTTTTTTTTGAGTTTTTGAGTTTTTTAAGTTTTTGTTGTTTTTTAGATTTTTTTAACATTTTAATGCATTTAATATGATTTTAAACCTTTAGTAGTTTTAAGGTTTTATGGTTTTTTAGGTTTTTTAAGTGTTTATTGTGGTTTTTATGGTTTTTAGTGTTTTGAGATGTTTTTAGGGGTTTTTATAGTTTTTTTTGGTTTTTAGCGGTTTTAATTTTTTTAGGATATTAAGGTTACCTTAGGGGTTTCAGGGTTTTTTTTTGGGATTTTTACTCTTTTAAGTATTTTTAGGGAGTTTCCATTTTTTTTTATTTTTTTTGGGTTTTTTGGGTTTTTTGGTTTTTTGGGTTCTAGGTTTTTTTAATTTTTAGGGGTTTTAATTATTTATTGAGTTTTTCAATATTTTAGGGGATTAAAGAGTTTTAGAGTTTTTAGTTTATTTGAGGGTTTTTATATTTTTTAGTTTTGGGGGGTTTTATGTGTTTTTTGGTTTGTAAAGTTTTCTCGTGTTTTTTCTAGGTTTTTTAGGTATTTTACATTTTATTTATTTATAAGTCTTTTATGGATTTTTTTTGTTTTTAGGATTTTTAGGGATTTTGAGGGGTTTAAGGGTTTATAGTTTTTTATTGGTTTTTATGTTTTTAGGATTTTTATTGGTGTTTTTATGAGTTTTTATGGTTTTTTAGTGTTTTATGGTTTTTAGGGGTTTAATGGGGTTTTAGTGTTTTAGTAGGTTTTTATGGGTTTTATGGGTTATAGGGTTTTTTAATGTTATAAGGGTTATTTTTGGTATTTAGGGTTTTCAGGGTCAATTAGTAGTTTTACCATTTTTTTAGGATTTTTAAAAAAAATTATGGGTTTATTAGGTTTTTAATGTTTTTAGGGTTTTTTTCAATGTTAGGGATTTTGGGGGATTTTTTAGGATTTTTATCATTTTTAGGGGTTTTATGGGTTCTTAGGTTTTTATTGGTTTTTTGGGTTGTTAGCATTTATAGATTTTTTATGGGTTTAAGTGTTTTTAGGTTTTTATGGTTTTATTTGTGTTTTTTAGAGTTTTTAGTGTTTTTATGTTAATAAATATTTTTTGGGAACTTTTGGTTTTTTATGGTTTTTTAGTTTTTTTAGAGATTTTTACGGTTTTAGGGTTTATAGTGTTTTTGGATTTTTATGGTTTTTATGTTTTTTGGGGTTTTATTGGTTGTTTAGTTTTTTTGGGTTTTTTGGGGTTTTTATAGTATTTTATATTTTGTAGTGTTTTAATTGAATTTTTTAGTTTTAGTGGGTTTTATGGTTCTTATGGTGTTTTATGGGTTTTATTGTTTTTACGGTTTTTTATGGTTTATAGTGTTCCAGGTTTTTTAGGGGTTTAGTGTTTTTTTTAGTGTTTTAAGTTTTTTAGGTCTTTCCTGTTTTCTAGGGGTTTTTTGGTTGTTTCTCTATGGTTTTAGGGATTTTTAAGATTTTTATGGGAGATTTTTAGATTTTTGGTGATTTTGAGGGTCTTTAGGGTTTTTTAGAAAATTTATGTTCTTAATAGTTTTTGGTTTTTTTATTTTTCCTAGGTGTTTTATGGTTTTTAACAGTTTTTTAACACTTCTTTGGGTTCAATTGGTTTTTATATTTCTTATTGGTTTTTATTGTTTTTAGGGTTTTATGAGTTTTGAGGGTTTTTAGGGTTTTTAGTGGTTTTTCTGGTTTTTAGTGGTTTTCGGGTATTTTGGGTATTTTGGCCTTTTAGATATTTTAGTTATTTTTATTATTTTAGGGTGTTTACGAATTTTTATGTTTTTATGTTTTTCTCAGGTATTTTTAGTGGTTTTAAAGTTTGTTTCATTTTTAGGGATTTTTAGTAGCTATAATGTTTTTTTGATAATTTTTTATTTTATGGATTTTAAGGGATTTTATTGGTTTTTTGAGTTTATAGAATTTTTAATATTTTTAGGGGTTTTATGTTTTTTTAGGTTTTTAAGGTTTTCTTAGATTTTTACTTGTTTTTTAGGATATTTTACATTTTTTGAGATTATGTGAGATTTTTAGTATTTTTATGGTTTTGAGGGGTTTTAGAGTTTTTTTAGGATTTTAGGGTTTCTAGGGTTTTTAAGGTTTTATAGAGTTTTTAAATGTTTTTAGGGGTTTAATTTATTTTTATAGTTTTTAGCAGTTTTAGGGAATTTTATGTTTTTCTAAAATTTTATGGATTTTAATAGTTTTTAGTGTTTTTAGTGTCCTTTAGGATTTTACTCTTTTTAGGTGTTTTAGGAGATTTAAGTGTTTTAATGTTTTATGGTTTTCATAGGATTTTTTTAGGTTTTTCGGTTTTTTATATTTTTTGGGATTTTTAGGTTTTTTGGATTTTAATGTGTTTTTTTTGGGTTTTTATGGATTTTGTGGGTATTAGGTTTTATATGTTTTTTTTTGTGATTTTTAGGCTTTTGGGATGTTTAGGATATTTATGGTTATTATAGTTTTTAAATTTTATAGGGTTTTAATGGGTTTTTAGAGTTTTAGTGGGTTTTTGTTATTTTTATGGGATTTTAGGATTTCGTAAGGCTTATAGGGGTGTTTATAGTTTTTAGGGTTTTTATAATTTTTTCGGTTTTTAGTGGTTTAAAGTGTTTTTAGGTTTTTATGGTTTTCATAGGGGTTTTCATGGTTTTTAGTGTTTTTTAAATTTTTTGGATTTTTAGGTATTTTTTAGGATTTTTAGGGGGTTTTATTGATTTTAGGGAATTTTGAGGTTTTTAGGGGTTTATGGTATTTTTTTTGTATTTTGAGGGTTTTTTTGTTTTTAGGGATTTTATGGGTTTTTAGAGTTTTTAATATTTTTATTATTTTAAAGGTTTTTAGTTTTTTAGGGTTTTTATGAGCTGTTAGGGTTTTTAATTTTTTAGTCATTCATAGATTGTTTACGATTTTTAGGGTTTATTAGATTTTAATATGGTTTTTAGAAGTTTTAGGTTTTTAGGGGTTTTATGTGTTTTAAGGCCTTAATGTTTTCCTAGGTTTTTTCAGGGACTTTATATTTTTAGGGAATTTTGTGGATTTTTTAATTATTATTAATATTTTTAGAGATTTTATGGATTTTGAGTTTTTTTTACAGTTTCTAGGGTTTTTATGTTTTTCTTGGTTTTTAGGGTTTTTTGAGTTTTTATGGTTATCATGATCTTAATATTTTTTAATGTTTTTAATGGTTAAAATAGTTTTAGAGTTTTTAGTGGGGTTTTATGGATTTTATGGTGTTTTAGAGTTTTCATGTTTTAGGAGTTTTTTTATAGTTTTTATAGTTTTTATTGTTTTTATGGATTTTAGGGGGTTTTAGTGTTTTTATGGGTTTTTAGGTTATTAATGATTTATTATTTTTTTCAATTTATTTATGGTTTTTTAAATTTTTATATATTTTTGGGATTTTTTAGGTTTTTTTATTTTTTTTCTTATAGTTTTTTTTGCACTTTTAGGTTTCTTGGGGTTTTTAGGTTTCTTGTGGTTTTTATGGTATTTGGGGGGGGGGTTTAGGTTTTTTTATGTTTTTATGGGTTTTATGAGTCCTTAGAGTTTTTTTAATGTTTTTGTTGGTTTAAAGTGTTTTTTGAGTTTTTAGTGTTCTTTTAGGATTCTTATATGACTTTTGGGTTTTAATGGTTTTAGGGGTTTTTATGGTGTTTAGGGGTTTTAGGGACTTTTAGGATTTTTACTTTTTTTACGTTGTTTTGGGGTTTTATGTATTTTTTGGTTTTTATGGTTTTCCTAGGTGTTTTCATGGTTTTTAGGGTTTTATTCATTTTTAATAATTTTTAGGTATTTTTAGGATTTTTATGGGTATTAATGTTTTTGGGGGTTTGATGGTTTTTATTGTTTTTAGGTTTTGGGGGATTTTATGGTTTTTGGGATTTTATAGTTTTTTTGAGTTTTTTGGTGATTTTTTTAGTGTTTTTTTTTGTTTTTAGAGGTTTACTTGATTTTAGAGTTTTAGTTTCTTATAGGGTTTTAATGGGGTTTTAGTGTTTTTTTATTTTACAGCGTTTTATGGTTTTTATGGTTTTTAGTGTTTCCTGGTTTTTTAGTGTGTTAATTGTTTTTAGGGTTTTTAGGATTTAAATTATTTATTTTTTTAAGGTTTTCTTATTATTTTTCATGTTTTTTAGATATTTTAATTTTTTTGGTTATTTTTCGATTTTTTTTAATTTTTATGGATTTTTGGGTTTTTAGGGATTTTGAGATTTTTTGTGGGCTTTTGGGTATTTTATGGGAATTTAGAATCTGTGTGTTTTTTTTGAGTTTTTTAATGTTTTATTTTTTTAAACATTTTAATGCTTTTATTTGTTTAAAGGGGTTTTAGATTATTTACTTGAGACTTATTATTTTATGGTTTTAGGGCTTTTAAGATTTCAAGGGTTTTATTGTATTAGGGTAATTAGGGGTTTTGGGAAGTTTTAGTGTTTTTAGAAAATTTTTTGTTTTTTGGGGTTTATGTGCTTTTTGGGTTTTATGTTTTTTGGGTATTAAGTTTTTATTATTTTTTCTTAGGGTTTTAGGGTTTTCTGTGTTAGTGTTTTTAAGTATTATAATCATTTTTTTGGTTTTTAGTGATTTTGGTGGTTTTTGGTATTTTATATTTATGAGAGTTTTTATGGTTATTTTAGATTTTTAGGGGGGTTTTAGTTTTTTAGAGTTTTAATTATTTTTAACCTTTTTATAATTTTTAAGGGTTTAAAGGGATTTTAGATTTTCTAGTGGATTTTAGGGATTTTATGGGGGTTTAGGGATTTTAACAGTTTTTTGGGATTTTATGGTTTTTTAGGGTTTTAGTATTTTTATGGTCTTGTTGAATTTATAGTATTTTTAGGTTTTTAGTTTTTTCTTTGTTTTTGATGCTTTTATAATTTTCTTATAATTTTCATTGTATTTATTTTTTTTACATTTTCAGGTATTTTTACGAATTTTAAAGATTTTTATAGTATTTAGGGTTATTATGGATTTTGGGGGATTTTAGGTTTTTTTCAAGATTTTAGGGTTTCAATCAATTTTATGCCTTTTTTAGATGTTTTAAGTGATTTTTATGTTTTTTATTTCTTCTTAGGGCCTTTTATGGTTTATAGGGTTTTCATGTTTTTTTATTTTTTAGAGATTTGTATGTTTTTAAGGGTTTTAGAGTTTTTTTGGGGTTTTCTGGATTGTATGAGTTTTTTAGGTTTTATAGTTTTTCTTGAGTTTTTAAGGGGTTTTTTTGTTTTTAAATGTATTTTAAATTTTTATGGTGGTTATGTGGTTATTTGGGTTTTAATTGGTTTTAGCACTTCTATGTGTATTTAGGGTGTTTAATGGTTCTAATAGGTTTTTTTTAGGGTAAATTTGGATTTATTAGGGTTTTTATCATTTTTATGATTTTAGTGGTCTTAAGTGTTTTTAGGTTTTTAAGGTATTATTAGGGGCATTCAACTGTTTTAGGGTTTTTCTACGTTTTGGTGTTTTTTAGTCTCTTTTGGATTTTATGGTTTTAAAGGTTTTTAGTCATTTTGATTGTTTTTATTGTTTTAGGGTCGTTACGGATTTTATGGTTTTTTTATATTTTTAAGGTTTTTCAAGTTTTTAGAATTATATTCATTTTTTGGTGTACAAATTGTTTTTAATGTTTTTAGTGGTTTTTAGGGTTTTTTAATGTTCAAATGTTTTTTATGGTGTTTGGGTTTTTATCGCTTTTAGGGTGTTTAGGAGTTTTAATGTTTTTTATGTATTTAAGGGGTTTTAATTGGTTTCATGTTTTTAGGGTTTTATTAGGGGTTTTTAGGGATTTATGTTTTTTAGGTAGTTTAAGGGATTTTTTAGTATTTTTATGTTTTTTTATTTTTCTAGGTAGTTTGAGGGGTTTGGGGTTTTTTAGGGTTTTTATAGATTTTTTAGGGTTGTAGGGTTTTTAAAAAAAATTAGGTGTTTCAATGGTCTTTAGAGTTTTATAAATTTTATTGGTTTAATGTATTTTTAGAGGTTTTACTAAATTTTAAGCGGTTTAATTGGTTGTCAGGTTTTATTAAGGTTGTTAGGTGTTTTATGTTTTTTAGGATTTTTAGGTTTTTTATTTTTCATGGTTCTTAAGGGAGTTTGAGTGTTTTAAGTTTTTTATGTTTTTCTTATGGTTTTTGAGGGTTTTAAGGGTTTTTTCATTTTTAGGTATTTTTTGGAATTTTTTTAATTTTTATGTTATTTTGGGTTTTAGGGAATTTCATGGTTTTTTAGAAGTTTTAAGGATTTCTTGGTTTTTTGGGGTTTTTGGGGTTTTTCACATTTTTTATAGTTTTTATGTTTTTCTAGTTATTATTACTTTTAAGGGATTAAAGTATATTTTGAGGTTTTAGGGGTTTCTTATGGTTTTTATGGGGTTTTAGGGTTCTTGTGTTTTTATGGTTTTTTTGAGTTTGTATGATTTTTATTTTTTTTTAAGGTTCATAGAGTTTTTAGGTTTTTTGGGGTTTTATGAATTTATATGTTTTCAAGGTTTTCATAGGATTTTCATGATATTCATGGTTTTTTCACATTTTCTAGATTTTTTTCTCTTTCCGGATTTTTATTGTTTCATAGTTTTTTTTTTGGATTTTGAGAGTTTTTTGGATTTTTAGGGTTTTCTAATTTTTTTTAGTGTTTTTAAGATTTTTAGTGGTTTTAAGTGTTATTAGGGTTTTATTGTTTTCTTATGTGTTTTCAAGGGTTTTAGGGTGTTTATGTTATTTGGGATTCTTAGGGATTGTTTAGGTTCTTTTATAGTAATAGGGTTTTCAGGGATTTTGAGGATCTTAATAATTTTTAGGGATTTTTTATTTTTTATAGTTTTTGTGGTTTCTAGGGTTTTTTAGTTTTTGGGGTATTAAATATTTTTTTAGAGGGTTTAATGTTTTTAGGGTGTTAAATGATTTTTATAGTTTTTAGGTGTTTTTTTGGGTTTTATGGGTTTTTAGGGTTGTTATCGGTTTTAGGGTTTCTAATGGGTTTTCAAGGTTTTAAAGGTTTTTTCGTCTTTTAGGATTTTTGGGGTTTTATGTTTTTTTATGTTTTAAAGATTTCTTAGGGATTTCCGTGGTTTTTTGGGTTTTTATACATTTTAGGGAATTTTATGGAATTTTTATTATTTTCACGGTTTTTAGGGATTTTGGGTATTTTGGGTACTTTTAGGGTTTTTAGGGTTTTTGTGTTTCTATATATTGTTTTGGGTTTTCATATGTTTTGAGTTTTTAGGGTTTTTAGTGTTTTTTAGTGTTTTTAGGGGTTTTGGGGCCATTTAGGGATTTTACCATTTTTTAGATTTTTATGGATTTTATGTTTTTTTAGGTCTTTCATGTTTTCTTTGGGTTTCTATGGGTTTTTATATTTTTTACATATTTAAATATTTCTAAGGTTTTTTTGGATTTTTATGGGTTTTTACGGTTTTTATAGATATTGAGGGTTTTAAGGGGTTTTATGGGTTTTTAGGTTTTTATGGTTTTTTTAGTTTTATGTTTTCTGGGTTTTCTTGGGGGTGTTTATGTTTTTTGGAGTTTTTTAATATTTTTAAGTGTATAAAGGATTTTTGAGTTTATAGTTTTCATATGTTTTTATGGCTATTAAGGGTTTTTAGGGATTTAATGGTTTTTATATTTTCAGATGTTTTTATGGTTTTTTGGGAATTTTAGGGGTTTTATCATTTTTAGGTTTTTTAGAATTTAAAGTTTTTTATGGTTTTAAGGTTTTCCTAGGGGTTATTAGAGTTTTAAGGTGTTTTTACATTTTTAGGGATTTATATATTTTAGGTTTTTATTTTTTTAGTGGTTTTATAGATTTATAGGGTTTTAGAGTTTGTAGTGTTTATTTGGGGTTTTATTATTTATTTAGGTTCTGAGATTTTTTTTAGTTATTTTTATTTTTATTTTTAGAGTCTCTTAATATTTTGGGGTTTAAATTTTTTTTAGTGTATTAGTGGGTTTTTTTTTTATGGGTTTTTATTGTATTTTAATGTTTTATGGGATTTATGGTTTTTATGGATTATTGACATTTTTTTTTGTTTTTCGGGATCTTAATTGTTTTTAGGGTTTTACTATTTTCATGGGGGGTTTTAGGGTTTTTACAGAAAATTATTTTTTTTGGGATTTTTTGGTTGTTTTTAGGGTTTTTTTGGTTTTTTTGGGTTTTATGTTTTTTTGTTTTTAGGTTTTTAGTTTTTTTGGGGGTTTAATTTTTTAGGGTCTTTATATATTTTTCATATTTTTTTGTGGGTTTTTACAGTTTTATGGGTTTTTGGATTTCATAAGGTTTTTTTTTTTGATTTTATAGTTTTATGGGTTATTAGGATCTTTTTAGAGTTTTTATGGATTTTAGCGTATTTTATGTTTTTTAAGGATTTTATGTGTTTTTATGTTTTTAACATTTGCATAGGGATATTCATGTCTTTAGGTTTCTTTTCTTATTAATAATTTTTATGGATTTTTTGGATTTTTAGGCTTTTTTTAGTTTTTAGGTTTTTAGGGATTTTGAGGTATTTTAGGGTTTTAGGTTTTTTATGGTTTTTATTGTTATCTTAGGTTTTTAGGGGGGTTTTTTTTGAGTTTTTAGGGTTTTAATGTATTTTTAGAGTTTTTTATGTTTTATGGATTTAAATAGGTTTTAGAGTTCTTAGTGGATTATGGTTTTTATGGGTTTTTAGGATTTTTTAAGGTTTTAGGGGTTTTTATTGTTTAGAGAATTTTTTGGGTTTTATAATTTTTTTTATGTATTTTGTGGTTTTATATGTATTTGGGTTATAATATTTTCTTATCCATTATCATTTTTTATGGGTTTTTACATTTTAAGGAATTTTTAGGGTTTTTTAGGATTTTAATGAGTTTTATGGTTTTTTGGGATTATAATGTTTTTAGGGTTTATTGAATTTTTATGATTTTTTTTTGAGTTTTTATGGTTTTATTGAATTTTTAGTGGTTATATAGGTTTATATAGTTATTTAACATTTTAGTGGTTTAAAGGTATTTTATAGTTTTTATTGGTTTTAGGGTTTTTATGGGTTTTAGGGGTTTGGTGGTTTTTGGTGGTTTTAGTGTTTTTAGGGGTTTTCTTGGTTTTTTAGTGTTTTTATCATTTTAGGTTTTTAGGGGTTTTATGTGTTTTTAGGTTATTATGGTTTTCTTAGGCATTTTCCTAGGTTTTAGTTTTTATTAACATTTTAAGGATTTTTAGGGCTTCTTTATTACTTTTATAGTTTTTATAGATTTAAGGAATTTTGAAATTTTTTTACGGTTTTAGGTTTTAGGGTTTTTAGTTTTTTTATGATTTTTAGTGTTATTTAACATTTTTAGGGGTTTAAAGGGGTTTTTAAGTTTTTAGTGGATTTTTACGGGTTTTCATGGGTTTTATGGTCTTTAAATGTTTTTTATGGTTTTTAGGGTTTTATGGTTATTAGGGTCATTTTAAGGGGTTGTAGGTATTTATCATATTTATGGGTTTTGGAGGATTTATATGTTTTTGTGTTTTTAATGTTTTCTTTGGGGTTTTCATGGTTTTTAGGGTTTTTTATATTTTAGGGATTTTTATGGATTTTTTTAGAATTTTATGCATTTTTAGTGTTTTTAGATATTTTTAGGGTTTTAATGGTTTTTATAGATTTTTGTTTTTTATTTTATTATGGTTTTATTAGTTTTTAAGAGTGTTCCGATTTTTTTAGTTTTTTTAAATAGAGGATTAAAGGGTATTTAGATTTTCAAGTGTTTGTTTTTGTTTTTTGGGGGATTTAAGAGTTTTTTAAGGTGTTTGGGTGTTTTATTGTTTTTAGGGTTGGGGTTAGGTTTTTTAGAGTTTTTATTAGATATGGGTTTAAAGTTTATTTAGGTTTTTATGGTTTTCTTAGGGGACTCAAGGTTTTTAAAGATTTTTATGTTTTTAGGGTTTTTAAGAAAGTTTTATATGTTTTTTATTTTTTTTGTAGTTTAATGGATTTTTTAGTGTTTTAGGGGATTTAAGGGTTTTTAGAGTTTCTTAACAATTATAGGGGTTTAAAGGGTTTTTAGTTTTTTTAGTGGTTTGATAGGGGATTTATGGGTTTTAAGGTTTTTGAGGGTTTTTATGGTTTTTAGGGGTTTTAGGTTTTTTGAGGTATTTATAGGGGTTATTGGGGGTATTTACTGTTTTTTAGGATTTTTAGGGGTTATAAGAGTATTTGTATGGTTTTCTTAGGGGTTTTCATTGTTTTTAGGGGTTTTATCATTTTTATCGATTTTAGGGTTTTTTAAGTTTTTTATATATTTTTAGGGGTTTTAGGAATTTTGTGGGTTTTAGGGGTTTTATGTTTTTTGGGGTCTTATTGGTTTTTTTTTGTTTTTAGTGCAATTAATTTTTTTTTTGAGTTTTTAATGTTTTTAGTGGTTTAATGTGTTTTTATTGTTTTCAATGGTTTTTTAGATTTTATGGGTTTTTATTGGATTTTAGGTTTTGGACGGTTTAATGGGTTTTAGGTTTTTTACGTTTTTTATGTTTTTTTTCATTTTTATGTTTTTAAGTGTTTTAAATTTTTTTAAGATTCTAATGTTTTCCTAGTGTTTTAAGTGTTTTTTATTTTTCTTATAAATTTTTATGGCCTTTTTAGTATTTTATTGTTTTTTTATGATTTTTATGGATTTTTAAGGATTTAGGGTTTTTAGGATTTTATGGTTTTTTAGGTTTTTAGGGTTTTTGTCTTTTTTAGGTTTTTTAGAGTTTTTAACATTTTTATGGGATTAGACAATTTTAAAAGTTTTTAGTGAGTTTTTATTGTTTTTAAGGGTTCTTAATGAATTATTTTTTTTATGTTTTTAGGGTTTTCTATGGTTTTTAGGGGTTTTGGTTTTTAGGTTATTTGAGGTTTTTTAGCATTTTTATGTTTTTATGGGTCTTAAGTTGTTTTATTTTTTTGAGATTTTCTTAGAGTTATTCATTGTATTTATGTTTTTATGGTTTTTTCGATCTTTTTAGGAATTTTATGGGTTTTAACGATTTTAGGTATTTTGAGGGGTTTTTTGTATTTTTAGGTTTTTAGGGTTCTTAGCTTTTTTAGGTATTTTAGGGATTTTAAGTATTTTTTGGTTTTAAGGTTTTCTTAGGGGGTTTTAGGGTGTTATAGTTTTTAATTTTATAGCTATTTTATGGATTTTTTTGGATTTCTATGGTTATTTATGTTTTTTTTATTTTTTATTTTATAGGGTTTTGGGGATTTTATAGCATTTATGGTTTTTGGATTTTTATGGGTATTTTTGAGTTTTTATTATTTATTTTGGTTTTTGGGCATTTTAAACATTTTTAGTGGTTTAATGGGTTCTTAGGGTTTTTAGTATATTTTTAGGGTATTATGGGTTTTTAAATTTTTTTACAGTTATAAGGTTTTTTATTTTATTTGGTGTTATCATGGGTTTTATGTTTTTTTATGTTTTTTCAATATTTTAGCATTTTTATGTTTTTAGGTGATTTAAGAGTTTTTTTATTTTGGTATTTTTGGGTGTTTTTCAGGGTTTTGAGGATTTTTTACTTTTTATGGACTTTAGAGATTTTTTATTATTTTTATGTGTTTTATGGTTTTTATGGATTTAGAGTGGATTTATAGTATTTTTTTGGTTTTTAGGGTTTTTAGTATTTTTTATATTTTTTTAGGTTTTAAGTGTTTTAGGTTCTTAAGGTTTTCATAGGGTATTTTTAGGGTTTTTAGGTTTTTTTTACGTTTTTATGGATTTTTGCTACTTTCTTAGTATTTTATTGTTTTATAGGATTTTTAAGGATTTTGAGGGTTTTAGGTTTTTTATGGTTTTATTGGGTTTTAGGGTTTTTTTGAGTCTTAGAATTATTAAGGTTTTATAGATTTTTTTTTCATTTTTAGGGGTTTGAAGGGTTTTTAGATTTTTTAGTGGGGTTTCAGTTTTTTATGGGGTTTTAGAGTTTTTATTGGGGTTTAGGTGTTTTAATGGGTTTTAATGGGTAACTTCCAAACTTGAGAGCCACTAAATGGCTCCCCAATTGAGTGGGTCACATTGCCTCAATCGCACCTCCACATATGCCAGAGGCTTCTGAATAGTAGTTAGGGTATTTAGTGGAATAGTGGAGTGAGTATACCCTTATGATCAAAGTGTATCACAACGATATAACAACAACATTCAATAACAGAAGTAATAATATCATGAATTAACAATAGATGATAACATCTAGAATTTGATGAACATGCAATGTATCTATAAAAAATGGAAAGAAATATAGGGAAATAAACATCTAATACAATATAAGCACCAAACTTTCATGAGACCAAAAAGAAGTATCTTCATATAGCATCACAATAATAGCTCATTCCTATGTTCCCCTACTCCTAATCATTGGGAAAATCACGAATAATAATGTCGGTACTTACCTTGGTTTATTCCAACATTCATGAAGTTTTTCCCAGTACCCAATGATATCCCTAATAATGTGTGAGATAAATCTGAGTAGGCCACTATTAATGGCGTCTATAATAAAGTCTGTGCATTTAAGCTAAATAATTGTTCAATATATAAAAAATATAGAGTGACAATTGTAAAACCAAAACTCTCCTACCTGTCAAAAAACAATCAAGCACTGGTAACAAGGGTTAGCTATAATCAAGAAAAAATATGCACATTCTGGCTATAAAGCATGTAAAAACCCATTCTCAATGGCCTATTCTGTGTAATCAAGTCTCATAACCCCCAAGTCAGATCCATGGAGTAGAAATTTCCAAGGCATCCTCATCGAGCTATTCAATTTAATCCGGTGTAAAAAATACATGGGTGGAATCCAGGGTCCATGACCAAGGCACCACCTCGATTCCATAGATTACATCCATTGTAGAGTCAGTAAAGAATTTGGAAGAGACCAAGTAGTATAATTGTCCAAAGAGGACCAGGAAAACTAGATCCCAAGAGTAGAAATGTCCATGCATCCAAATAATCTGTATCCATGGAGTATAAATGTATATAGAATCCAAGTCATCTTAATAAATGGACAAGAAATATAAAAGATATTAAAATCATAAAACAATTCATTAATCATTTAATAACCCATTTTATATTTCCATTCAATCCATTCAAGAATTTAAACATCATGTAATCACATGAAAAAAGTGGCATACAACCCTCTTCTAATATCTCATTTATTTCAACAGGCCCCCCTCAACCAAATATGACCTCACACACACCCAATGGGGTGGTATATCAATGGGACGATACTCATACACACCTCACGGGTGGTTTGGGGTGAGGTGAATGACCTCCAACGATATAATTTTACTAATTGGGAAAATTAATCAGGGTCTAAAAATTTAATAAAGGAATTTAATCAATTTAATAGAAACTCCTAAAATGTCCATAATGTGCACAATGATGACTATATATAAAATAACAAAATGGAAAAGTTTCAGACCACCTACCATATACCCCTGGTAGAACAATTGTTCAAAATTGGATTCTAACATGTCCCCAATACTATGAAATAAAATAATAGAAAACCCCTAAAAAAAGGTCATAAGTTCTCACACCAAAATAACATCATTGATAGAAATTAAAACAAGGAAATGAGCCTAAAGATTGAATCACATACTGATGGCTATCCAAAGAGATTATAGTAATTCTAATTGTAGTTAGAATATTGAAACAATATCAAATCCTAGGTTTAGATCTCAAAGGATCTTATCCTATATCTCATGAGTGAGAGAGAGGAGAGCTTCTCTTAAAAATGAGTCTATGCCTCTTGTTTTAATAACTCAAACCATGCATTTTTACATGGTGTGTAAATGCTTTACACGTCGTTTATTGATCAGTCTATCCATCCTAGAGAATTCTCATTACATGTCGTGAGTTCCCCTATACATACCATTACACATTATGTAATTAATACATTCAATGTATTTCATGTACAATCCATGTACTTGGCTTACATGATTCCTTGATTCCCCCTGTCATGAATCAACCCAGGTGACCACTAAACCGGTCACCCAAGTTGGCCCACAATAAGGCCCAATAGGCTTTCCCAATTTTCTTAGGCTAGGAACTAGATTATAGAATCCATAATACTCAGATAGGAATGATTTATCCCATAAAAAATAGATAAATAAATAAATAAATAAAATCAAGTAAGAATAATCAGATGAATGAAAATAAATAAAACCGAACATAACTCCATGTGACCTCAGAGGTCACCATCAACCACTGAACCATCATTGCTCCATAGTGATCAGGCCCATGCTGGAAGCAACAGAAACACTAAAAACAATTCTTGATCTATAGGTGTGAGTAAAAAAACATAGTAGGTGCTCCCGAATAAACTATTTCATATTCTTTACATTTAAAAAGAAAAATATATTTATATTTTTAAAATATAAATAAAAAAAGAGGTTTTTTATCCATATCAAAAAAAGTTTTGGTATAAAACTTCTAAAAACCTTTTTTTTCTATTTTACATTAAAACCCTTTTAAAAGGGGAATGCATTTTTTTAAAACCCATTTACTTTATTGATCATGAGGTAAAGGAATAATTTCCATAGGTGATACAGAGGAGTGGATATTAAAACATGTTTTTCAATATTTCTAGAATTAATGGAAAACTAAGCACAAATCATTTAGAAATGTAGTACCATAGAAAAAATGGTTAAATGATAGAAATATTTATGATAAATCCCTAATAAACTAGGTCAATTGAGGTCCTAGGATCATCCTACTCATAGTTATTGACCACATTCATGATGGTTCATTATCATAATCGAGCCAACTAATCGAAACCACTATTTTTTAGTTATTGTTTGTAACATAATCCAATTAGAGAGATTGAGAATCGACCCTACCAACCCACCTAGTGTACTAATCCTAGTTTTCCTACCTAGATACCTAGTATTATCATGTTCCATTCCCAAATGGAGGTGTGTTTTTATCAGGAGATAATATACATACATTTCACATACTTTTACTAAAAACTACCACCCACTACCTCACCTCTAAAATCCATTTTAAGAACATCCCTATTTACCTTCCCAAAACTCATAAAAAATCACAAGGACCCTTATTATAATACATTACATGTCACACATTTAACACACATCACATTTAAATATGAGGGGCATGTCTTGAAATTGAGTTTTCATTTCCATAAAACAAATGAAGGTGTCAATCAAGCATTATCACATTAAAATTTAAAAAAGGTTTTCATTTGGAAAACCAATTTAATATTTTAAATAGACTACTCTCAAAATAAGGTAAAAAACATGCCTAAAAAATGGGACCTCTATTATAATTGTAGGTAAAACATGGGTAGTTAGTGAAAATAAATTACAAAAAATTAAAATCCACTTCACATAGCATAGAAATTTCATAAAATGATAAAAAAAAATTAAAACAATAAATCACACATGTAATTTAAAATAAAGTTATGGGAATAGATAACATACATCAAAACATGTTTTTTCAATGGAAATCCAAAACCACCCCAAAAGAGCCATAAAAGCAATGAGACCCTCATTTTAGCCATACACGCATATGCACACACACACAGATATAGATACATACCCCCATATGAAATGTATATCTTTATCTCTCCATCAGGGAAAATATAAAAATAAGGTATATATATTCTTTACCTAGGTATATGGGTGTATGTAGCCTTCTTGAACGATTGTCCAAAATACAAAAGAAAAATACTAGAAACTCAAAAATAACAAAATCCCTAATTAAACAATTTATAAAATTTAAGAATGATACAAAAAACTAATAGATAATACACTTCCTTCAATGTAAATGGCTATAATTGGACCCCATGGGACCCACAAACCGTAGACATCAATGAAAAGTAATATAAATACCCAAAAAAATACAGTTAGGGTTCAAACTAAATCAAACCCACCAATTGGGATAAAATAAAACAAATAAAAAAAGAATAATAAAGAAGGATAATTATAGATGAAACTTTACATAATATATCAACTCAAAAATTAGAAGCATAATCAGTGACTAGAAGAAGTGATTGGGGGAGTTCATGTATGTGAGGGAGCCCATCCAGGTGGCCGGTCTAGTGAGAGATGGATGGGGGTGTCACATGTTGAGAGGGTGGGGGACTATTTTAGTATTTAATAATAATAATCATCTTCATCATAATCTTAATAATAATTATAATATTATTATTATTATAATTAATAATTTTTTTAAATATTGGACACTATGGATGGTTTGGTTTCATAGTTAGAAAAACTATGTACCAATTGTGCACCCCTCACTAGGCCAGTAGAGCACCAAAAATGGGTGGACCACATAGTTTGGGAAACCATGAACTGACCATGTTATTTGGCCCTGAAAAAAAAACTATAGATAGATTACATGGGTTCACTTGGTATCTATTAAATATGACTCATCTATGAGCCTATGCTAAAATCCAAAAATTTTAAAATCTAAAATCAGGTTATCTAGAAACTAAAAATCAAGCGAAAACGTTAATATGACAGGGTTGGGGTGTGACAATTCTCTCCACTATCACACTTTCTACCCCTATAATGTCCCAATAGACTTAACTAACTAACACCCAAAAAATTAAAAAACCAAAACAAAACCCTAAACATTGAAGTAACGCGAACTGAAAACTAATTTTCCACCCCAAAAATGATAATTAATTGTCTGAATGATGATTTAAAGTCCATACTCAAGGAAGCAGTTCATGATCCAATGAAATAACTAAATAGTTGAATGTACTCAAACTAGAAAATAATGGGATGATGGATAAGGGACTCGTATCTCCAAAAAAAACATCAAAACACAGAATACCCCAACCCCTAACATATTTATCACTAATATAAATCCACCATGGTCTATTTACAATTTCTAAGAGCAGTCATTAAATGATTTACTACCCAAGACATATGAACTACCATGATCTGGGTCAGGTAGGATGGTAATAATAAATTTCCTAGTCATAAACACCTTGATGAATTAATTTTCAGTGAGATCATCCTATGGTGGACTCTGTACCATTAATGGAATCTATCCAAATAGTTATTTCCCCAAATAAAAACAACTAACAGATATAAAAAAACTTCTATCACTAGTGAGACCTCTTAACATCCCAATTTAAACATGATCAGTTTAAGTGAATAAATCCAAAGGATCCATAGTGGGTCTCCCAACCATTATTGAAATAGATAGCACTGATGAATCCCCAACTTAAGGGTAGAACAATGAAATTAACAAAAATTAAACACCATACTAAGTAAAAATTTATAATTTTCATAAGAAATATATAATAAAAACTCCACAAAAGTTAAAACCATTCCAAAATAAATCCATTAATCCCATAAAAATAACGGTCTACAAAATAGGCAATCATCAGAAGGGAAAACTCAAACATCTTCTTCTCTAACATTAGAGGAAACTAGTTCGATCTAAATTTTATACCACATAAAAAATTCCCCAAATGAGTGAAAAGATTTACTCCATGACCTGTGGATTGAACATGGATTTCTTGAATCATCTGCTACCCCACATTTTAGAATTAACAACCTCCGACTGAGGCTTCCCCTCATGGAATAAAAGCTTTCAAAACGTTTCCATGTACTCACCATCAATAAGAATTAAAATGGTTCTAAAAAATGTATTCATGTTCCCGACTCAACTATATGGAGGAAAAGAAGTAGGTTTTACAATGAACAAGAAGAAGTAACTGATGAAGGAGACCCCCCAACCATAGGTTTATGTGGTCCACACTCCTCACATATGGTTAACCCTTCATCGGTATCTTGAGAAACTAGACTGGCAACTTCCACAAAATTCCCTCTACAAACAAACTCAATTTGGGACACCTCACTCACAAAATTCACAAATATAACTTTCCTAGACAAGTGAATTGGGTATTTAATCTCTGGATGGATACCCAACATGATGATAGAAGCTTTCAAATAATTTCTCGATGATAAATATAAGGAAAAGAAACTAGCCTACTCGATATAGTAAATAAAACATGTCACCTTTTATTCTACTAGATTAAAAACAAAGAGATCTACTATCTACCAACATCTAATTATCCTAGAACACCGTGAAAAAAATAAGCAACATATGAAAAGAACTATACTCCCCCTACTCCACAGGGAGTCTTGAAAAAACCATCAACTGAAAGAAACTCCTTAGAAACCTTCGAGGCCTTTCGGGGTGACATAATATAAACAATATAAAAATTACAAAAAATTAAATATCAAACCACATCTCGACCATCACTCAACCAAGATAACATTTCTTCCTAAAATAACTAATTTACAAACAAAAAAACACAAAATGGAACCAAAATCCACTTTTTAAATCCACCACTTTCATTCAAAATTCAAAAAAAATCTCCACTTCAAACCCATTTTAACATCAAAAACCATTTCAAAATACACTTTCTATTTCAAGTCCTCATAGAATAAAATGATCCAAACTCACCCACTTATCAGAACAACATAATCCCTTTTTTTTAAACAACATTTTCACTAAGAAAAACAAGCTATAAAGGCTAGTAACTTACTGATGGTAATAAATGAATCCCCACACATATGATTTTTCATGCTAGCTCAAGAACAAATCCACATTAAATAATATTTATCCAATCACCCCATACATATATACATACATACATTTGAGAATCCATATGAATACTAAGGGTCAAACTGAAAAATTCTTTTTCCAAATACCTCTTAAAAACCTGAACAATAAATATTTGACACCTCCTAATATCATTTCAAAACAAATATTTCAAAAATACCATGAAAATATATCCCAAATTTCACATTACTTTCCAAAATACCAAATAAATTTCCAAAATGACTCCCATTTTTAAAATAATCCATTTCACTTTAATAAACATTCAATGTTTTTAACTTTGAAATATAGTTTTTGATAAACCAATCACATTTTTTCCGAAAAAACATCATTTTAAAATATAAATAAAAACACCCCCAAATAAAATAAGTCCAAAAAAATAAACACAATAGTTTATCGAAAATTTAAAAAAAATCACATAGAAACAACCTATACAAATGGATTTTCCACACATTTTGGTAGGAAATTTTCCAAACAGGTGAGAACATCAAAGGATATCATAGGCAGTTTCTTGGTCTTCTAGACCATGAATAGAAATAATGAACCCTATGAATCCCTACAATAATAACCACAAAATCCTAAAAACCAACAAAAAATTCTCAATCAAAATACCAGGACCTAGAAAACCCCCAAGGTCAAATCTTGGATTTTGACACACAACCGTCTCGGACTACCCTTGAAATTCAAGCATATTTCCAGATACAAGGTGATAAAGAACCTACCCATGAATAACTAATTGAATTCTGAAAATCCTAGCTCAAAACTACCATACATAACTAGACAATATGGCCTAATTATTCTGATACCATTATTTGATGAAACTACATAGGTCAATCCCAAATCGGTCACTCGATCCATCCTATAATAAGGAATGAGAGGCGTTGTTGATCCTCTCGGGCCAAAAACTAGTGTCATACATCAAAAGTACACGACATGGAATTATTTTTCTCTTTAAAAATAGATAAATAAATAAATAAACAAGTAGTAATAAATTAGAAGTGGAAAATAAATTAAACTGAAAATACATTCTGGTAACCCTGCATGTCACTATTAGACACTGAACCAACATCAATCCATGGTGATAAAATTTGAGCTAAATTAATCACTAGAATATAAAAACAAAGATAGACTTATAGTCATGAGTAATAAAACATATTAGTCAAGCATAAATAAACTATCCTATGTTCCTTAAATTTAGAAATAAACCCAAATCATGGTAGTCTGAAAACATAAATAAACAATTATATTTTTTTATCTGTTTTAGAATAAGTAAAATGATAAACTTCTAAAAAGAATTTTTTACTTTTTTACCTTGAAATCCTTTTTAATATGGGAATTTATTTTTCATAAAATCTATTTACATAAATTAACTTGTGGTAAAGGAAACATTTCATTATGTGATACAAAATAGTGGAAAATAAAACATGTTTTTCAATATTTCTGAATTGAAATAAAATTGAGCATAATGAATTTAGTAAATTAGAATAATAGAAAAACAAGGGTAAAGTATAATAATAACCATGGGAAAAACTAATAAAAAAGGTTAGTTCGGGTGCTAGGATCCTTGTACTCTCAGTGATCAGCCATGGGCATAAAGGTCTATTTTCTTACATGAGAAAAACATTACACACTACTATGGTTTAGTTAGTGTTATAACGTAATATTTCTAACAATACCAAGACTCATCCATACCATGTCACCTAATATACAAGACCTAATCTTCCAAACAAGATACCCAAAATTCCCGGTTTCCATGCCCAAGGGGAAGTTATTTTTTATCAAGCTAGAATATGCTTACATTTCTCAAACATTTAAAAAACCGACCATCAATTATCTCACCTCTGAACACCCTTTTTAAGTACATCCCCTTTTACCTTTCCAAAACACAAAACAAATCATAAGATCAATTACCGACATACCGTACATGTCACAAATTTATTACACATCACATTTGAAATATGATGAGCATGTATTTAAAAGGGGGTTTTATTTCAATAAAATAACTGATGTAACCAAACATGCCTTATCACATTAAAATTTGGAGATGATTTTCATTTGAAAAATCAATTAAACATTTAAAATTAACCACTCTATAAATATGATAAAAAAACATTCCTAAAAACCAGAACCTATATTATAAGATTAGGTAAAATATGGGGAGCGAGTGAAAATGCATTTACAAGATTTAAAATCAACATTTAATGGCATATAAATTTAATATAATAGTAATTTTTTAAACAATCATTAATTCTTGGAATTAAAATTAAAGGTATGGTCATATGGAACCTACCTAAGAACATGATTTTTTTTATTTTGGAAATCTAAAACCACTCCAAAATATCCATGGTAAAAAAAGAGACCCTATTTTTATTCTTACACACATATAAACCTATACATATATATAAATACCCCTAACTGCAATATAGATATTTTCCTCACCATGATGGAATACATAAAATGATGGTGTATATAAGTATTCATTACCTATGCATATGGGTGTACATTTCCTTTATGAACAATGTCCTAAAACATAGCAGAAAAATACTATAAACATAGAAAATTAAAAATCATTAATTGAAAATTGTGAATAATTGAATAATAGGAAAAAACATACCTAAAACCCATGATGAATCCACTTCCATCAATGTACATGGATATAATTAGTACCCATGAGACCTAAGGACCCAATAAATCAATAAGTAATAAGAGAAATGCAAAAAATAATGGGGTTAAGATGTGAACTAAGTCACATGAACAAACAAGGAGAAAATAAATCCAAGAAAAGGAGAATGATAAGGAAGGATAAGGATAGATGAAACTCACTAAAGATGATTTTACCCAAAATTTGAAGAAAAATGGTGACCTAATAAACTAGGAGGGGGAGCCAATGCACATGAGGAATCCCTTTTGGGTGGCCAATTTAGTGAGAGAAGGAGTGTGGGGATGTCACAAGTTGAGAGGGGTTATGGGAGATCCATTTGACTATTTAATAATAATAATATTATTATTAAATTTTTTTAAGATCAGACATTGTGCATAGTTTGGCCACATGGTTGGCCAAACCATGCACCCCTTACTGGTCTCCTGGGAAACCATGCACATTCATGCCACATTATATAGAAAACCATTTGATGACCATATACTTTGGATCTGTTAAAAACTATAGACTACTCACATTGTTTGCATTTGGTTTATACAAATTTTGTGACAACTATGTAAATATGGAAAAACCCAAAATTTTGAAATATTATCCTAGATCATCCTAAAACAAAAAATAGATGATAAAAAATTAAATAATTAAAATAATTAAAAGGTCGGGGTCGGGGTGTCACAACCCTACATCCTTGTTTTTAAAAAAGGCAACTGACCCAAAGACTCAACTCCAAGGTCTACACTAAAAAATGAACGTAAAAAAGGGTTTTAAGAAAAAACTAGAAGGATTTATACCTCACAGAAAAAATGGGTTCTTAAAATATTCCCCCTTATTGAAATTTGTCCCTCAATTTACCTTCCAAAGGTGGACAGGCATCATCTATGAATAAATATAACCACTGGACATGTAAGCCAACCTCCCATCCCAAGTAACATCTTGTACACATTATTGCTTCCATAGCACAATTACTAGTGGGATAGAACATCCTCAGAGGTCTTTCATGTTCTGATCAATAATAAGTATAGGATGCTCCACGAAGTATGTATTTACCTAAAACCCAACCTCCTCAGGCTAAAGAATGGGATATGGGGATGAGTGATAATGGTGTAGCTGAGATACATGGAATACATCATTCATGGCTCAGTATCTCTAAGGTAACTACAACCAATGCGATATCATCCCAACTCTATCTTGAACCCCAAATGGCCCGACATATCATTGTACAAGCTTACCTTGTCTCAAAATACATCTATACCATATCCTTGGTTAGACATGAAAAAATCACTAATACCCTGACTTGAAATATATATTTCATCAACTACAATTGGTGGATTATTTTTTATAGGTGATGTAGTATCCATCTTCTTTCTTATCAAATGATCCTACTCTATAGTCTCCTAAACATGACAAGGTCAAATTAACCCTACGTCTCCTTCCTCTATCATCACAGAGGTAATGATTATGATCTATCATACAAATAATCATATGGTTTCATATGTATATCCTCTATATATATTATTATAGGTGAACTCGACCATGGACTTATGCCTCTACCAAGAGACCCAAAATCAAGGACACGTGCTCAAAGCATTTCCTCTAGAACTGGTATGGTACGGTTTGAATACACATCAGTCTGAGGGTGGTACTCCATGATCAAAAGAACATATTTAACCAAAACCCTAAATAATAATTTCCAAAACCAAGATGTTAATCAAGTGTCTCTATCTTATTAAATTTTATGAGGAACCCCGTGAATGTGCACTATCTCTTGGATGTAATGTCCTAAAAAATATTCTACTAAGAAGGCCTCCCTGATAGGCAGTAAATAGAAGACCATTGTGAGTCTGTCCACATTGACCAATATGAAATTAATACCATGAGGTAACGTCAGTAACATGGAAACAAAATTCACTGTAACAATGTCTCATTTACACATATGAATTAAAAAATACTATAAAATCCAAACTGATCACCGGTTTTCTTCCTTCACCTGGTAGAATATAGAACACCTCATGCAAAAACTAGCTACCTCTAGTTTCATCATTAGGAATCAGTATTGACTACATAATTCTTGGTACATCTTTTTAACACTAGGATTTACTTCCCAAGATTAGGCATGAAATTATTACCTCATCTCCCTATGTATGACCTATGAAACATAAATGTGACTATTAATAAAAAAACATTTCATCGTCATTGAATATTTAACTAGGAGGCGTGTCCTCAACTTCCATGCTCTCCCGTAGGACTAAGCCCTATAAATCTAATATCCGCCTCATCCTCAGCCTATCTATAATAGTGTAATTCAATACCAAGTATTAGAGGAAAGTCTCGACACAACTATCCTAAACCTCTAAGTTCATCTCTGAAAACAAATCCATGAGCGGCCACTCGCTACTAGCATCTAGAACCACTTGTGTCTGAGTCTTTCATCTCAGAGTTTGTTCTATTGAATTTACTTTACCAAGAATATAGGATATCTCATCATCAAAGGTTTAAAGATACATTACCCACATTCTTTGATGAAGGTTCATGTCACACCATGTGAATATATATTTGGGTATTTTTTGGTTTCTAAATAGTATAAAATTATCTTAAATAAATTAGTGACTCTAATAATGAAAAGAACTAACAACTATATCCAACTTAAGGTCATGTTTTGGGTAATTCTTCTCATGAGGTCTCAACTAGAAATACCCATATTCCACAACTCGAACTCTATACACCATGAAAACTTCCATCTCAATACTTAATGTATCATAGTGAATCATATAACATCTTCTAGACTCTAGATGAATTAGAATTATAGTTGAATTAAACATACCCATAATCTCTTGAGAATCCTTTACAAACTCTACATACCATACAAATTTAACCCCTTTTTGGTTAATCCCCTAAAGGGTATATCCAAAAGTGAAAATTCTTGGATGAAGCAACTATAATGACTATTTAATCCCATTAATCTCTTGATATAAAAAACATTCTTGGGCCACTCTCAAGAAACTACAACAATCACCTTCTCTGGATCTATAGACACTCCTTTCATATAGATGATGTGACCCAGGAATTGAATTTCATCATTTATCTTGGAATATAGTCTATGGCATCTCAGTGTATTCAGAATGAGGGAAAGGTGTTTTCATGATCATGTTATCTCATAAAATACACAAATATTTCATACACGAAAACCACCATAAAATATTCCATAAATGGGTGGAAAACCCAATTAATTAAGTCTTGGAAAACGTTTGGTTCATTCCTGAGACTGAATGACATAACCAGATAATCATAAAGGACTTATCTTCTTCAAAATTTTGTATGAGGTATGATTGTCATTGGGACATGATCCTGGTAATATACTGACCTCAAATAAATTTTGGAGAAAATTCACACTCCTCATAGTTAGTCAAAAATTCCATTTATCCACAAAAAGGGATATTATTTCTTAAACACAAACTAGTTTAATTTATGGAAATCCAAATATATCCTGAGGGTATCATCATCCATTTTCTCAAAAAGGACTAGAGAAGTCTAGGAAAAATTAATGGGTTGTATAAACCCCTTTTCCCCCAAGTCCCCTAGATATATATTGAGATCCAATAACTCAGTAGTACCCATCCTATAAGGATGTATATATACCATTGAAACTCCTATAACTAGTTCAATATACAACAATAACTCTCTCCTAGGAGGTAAAATAGAAAAGTAATCTAGGAAATAATATCTAAAATGACCAAAAACTTGAGGGAATTCCACCTAACATGTTCCCTAATCAACCATATATAAGATATAAATATGAGATATCAACACTTCTAGTCCATGATTCTCAGGTCTAGCTCTACGAGTATGTAAATCCCATTCACTATTGTGAACAAACACCCCACCCTCTAGTGATATAAAGGCCACCCTTAAATGATATAAATTGACATAATCATGGTAGGGTTCAAACCATTTGATCCCAGGAATGATGTTAAAAAATTCATCTCGAGTACAAAGAGGTCACATATGAATTGACACCCACCTACCTCAATTGGGACTCCCGGAATTGGTATACACTCTAGAACATGATACACAATGGAGTATTGAGTGTCATAACACCATCATAAAACTGAACATCAAACCCCATGATTTCCATGACAGGAACAGCTATGAAAGAACGTGAAGTAACTGTATCAAAAAGAGAAGATACTATAGTAGATTCTACGAAGATCTCACCTTTAAATGTAGATGGCTCGACACTTTACACCTTAGGTATCAGCTATATAGAATATATATATCCTAAACCAAGGCCTTATGAAACAATCTATGTACTTAGAGTAGGCCCACTCCACTATCGAGGAATGACTTGGGTTTGGATCCCCTAGCCCTGAAAACCTCCTTGTCTTGAATGAGCAGAAATACTCCTACTCCAAGTCTGATGAAGAGCTATAAATATCATTCATGAACCTAGAGTGAGAGTCACCCCCTTCCACTAACCACTAGAGGAAAGGTTTGACAAGAACTCTATATATGGGCCATCCTACCGCATTCTCCACACATTATTGGGTCTCTATCACAGTAGATCCTCATATTTCCCCATCTCCCACACTGATGAAAGTAGAAATAACTACAATCACTCATACTTTGGCTGGTATTACCTTCCCAAGAGGCCACAAAACACCATTTTTTTTACACTTGATATAGAACCACTAGATCGAGGACCTGCACTATCCTGCTATATAACCCTAGATTCTCTCAAGTCATGTTTACTAATCAGTACCATATTTACTATCTCAGTTATATTTTGAAACCAAAATATGTTGACCCATAGAAAAACATCATGTTTGAGACCTTCCTTGAAGCATCTCACCCTAGATATATCATCATCCATATATATAGGTGTAAATAACTAAAACTATTTAAATCATGAATAATAATCCATAACGGTTATCACACCCTACTCAATATGCATAAACTCATTGGCATGATCAACACTCAAAGTCTTGGGAAATAAGTAGTCATAATACCTGGATGGAAAACCATATATTGAATCATATCATCTTGGTTTAAAACATCTTAAAGGATATTATCTTCACTCTGAATAATATAAATCATGAAATTCAATCTCATTTTAGGAGGTGTCTCCAAATTGTTTAATATCAATAAAATAATCTCGATCCATAGTTCCTTAGCCTATGGACAACCATACCCTGAGAAAGTGGAAAGATGCTACTGTTGGAACACATGTATAAATTCTTTCATACACGAGACACACTATAAGTCTCCATGAATGGTATTCATAATGAGTAGGAAACACTATTGGAATTGATAATCAGAACCCATATCTATTAAAATTTTCATTTCCAAAAATGGAATTATTAGAGGTAATACCGATGGCCTAGGGACTACCACCTCTAGAGAATGGTCATCACCACCCTCTTGGAAGATGACTTGAGATCATTGTGGTGGCATTTATCTACGAATTCAAAGAACACCCCTAATAAAAGATTCAGTAATTAAAAGATAATAAATATAATAATAGGAAAGTTCAGATAATTCAAATAGAAAATAAACACCCCTCAGCTAACTCCATGTTCTAGTACTGGGTAAAAGGAATGATTGTAAGGAATAGTATAGACATTGCCTATAAGCCACTCCCAATGTCATGTGTGGTTCAACCTCTCTATTTCAAAAATTAAATTTATTTATGTTTGTATTTATATTACAATTCTCTTTATATTTTTGAATTAAATAGAAAATCATTTCCAATTTATAAGGGAAAATAATCCTTATAAATTTAATTATTCCATCCATTTAATCCCAACCATATCACGTTCAAACCCATGTGGCCAGTGTTCCAGGGATCAACGTTCCATAATTGACTACATAAGGTTTCTAAATAAACCACTATAGGAAAGAACTATCCGGTTATTGTAGGCACATTAAGTACTTATTATGTTTCTCAATCTCTTTCATTAAATGTTCGAAGAATTATAATTACATCAGACAAGGAACACAAAATAAATTTCATGTAGTTAAGAAATTCATACTATATGGAATAACATAATGAATATAATGTAAATTACCTACATGACTAAAATGATAAATTAAAAGGAATTCAATCATCTTATCAAGACATGGTAAAATAAATAATCATAAGGAATTTCAAACATAAAGTGTTTCAACCAGAATTAAAGTCAAATTAACCATAATATCATAACATCGAATAATAATTCATATTTAGGAAACCTCTTAATTACCCGGAATATGGGTTAGATAATGAAATGATTGAATTATAAAAAATTTATAACACGTTCCTAATCTATTTTGGTTTTCTTAAAAATAGCATGGGAATAAAAAAACATGCCTGTGATACCACTTTGTAGCATCCCGACATGGGAGCCACTAAAATGTGCCCCAAGATGGTGGGTCACATGGAATCAAGAGAGCCTCCTCATATGATAGAGGTATCTAACTAGAAAAAAGGGTCTAAGGTAAAAAAAATGGAGATATCATACACTCACGATCAAAGTGTAGCATATCGGTATAATAATAATAGCCAATAGTGGAAGCAATAATACCACATAGTAACATTAATACATAACATTTAAATACTATAAATAAAAAATTCCCAAAACTGTGTCATATACAATATGGTGAATGTGTCAGGTCCATATACAAAATGGAAGGAGATATATGGAAATATGAATCCAATATAATACAAGTATAAAAAGAATAGAAGACAAAAAATAACTATTTCTAGATAGAAACATGATCATAGATTGATCTTATGCTCCCATACTCTTAATAAATAAGAAAATGAAGCATTATAAAGTGGGAGCTTTCCTCGGTCCCTAAATATATACATAAATATTTTTCGGATACCCAACGAATTCCCAAATAGGGTGTGAGATAACTCTTAGTAGGTCACCACTAGCAGTGTCTTTATTAAGTACAGTCTGTGTATTTAATCTAAAGAAGTATGAAATATATAACTGATATAAAGTAATAAATGTAGAAGTGAAACTATCTATCCTATCGACAATAATCAAGCACCTTAACAAGGGTAGACTATAATCAGGCTACCAAAAACTTAATCCATCTATAAAGAATGAAAAAACCATTCGCAATATTATATGTCATGTAATCAACTGTCGGAACCCCCCCCCCCCCCGTGCCAAATCTAAGGAGTATAAATGTACAAGGAATCCCATTCATCCAATTCCATATAATCTAGTGTTAGTAATATATGTTCTGGATCTATGTTCCAAAACGAAGGAATCCCCCAAAGTCCATAGAGTGCATCCATTACAGATTCAGTAATGACTTGGGTTGATCCCAAGAAGTCGAAATGTAAAAGGTGGATCAAAAAATCCCAATCGCAATAGTATAAATTTATCAAGAATACAAAGTAATCCAGATCCATTTTATAGATATTTCCATGGAATACAAGCCAATAGAATCCAAGGAGTATAAATTTCCATAGAATTTGAATCATAAAATAATTCATTAATTATTTCATAACCCCTTTTCATATTTCCATTTAACCCACTCATCCAATTTAATTACATGTAATAACAAAGAAAATGAGGCATAAAACTATCTCCTAACATCTCATATCCTTAAAAAAGGATCCCTCTACCAAAGGAGAGTGCAAACACACCCAATGTAAAAATATATCATATAGAAGATAATCAAACACACCTCAAGGGTGGTACAGGTTGAGGTAAATGACCTCCAATCGTATAATGTTACTAAGTAGGCAACATAATCAGGTTCTAAAAATTTTAATTAGGGAATTTAATAAACAGAATAAATAAAACTGGAAATTATGATGTACCAAAAAATAAAAACTAGTCATTAAACAACCAAACATCAATGGAAATGTTAAAGAAAACTTACCATATACCCTTGGATGAAAAATAATTTAACATTAGCTCCTAAATCAGACTTGATTAGAAGAAAACGGAATAATGGATGAACATTTTAAAAATATTGCCTATGTTCTCACAATAAAATAACACCATTTATAGAAAGAAAAAAAAAATAAAACAAGCCTAAATAATGATGCACATACCAGAGGAATTCCAACAAGATAATTGGAATTTGAATCAGATTTTAGATGAAATAACCACATAAAATCCAAGGTTTAATACTTAAAGGATCTTTACCTAGATCTCCTAGACGAGTGAGAGGAAGACTTATATAAACAATGAGGCTTTTCCTTTTATTTTAAAAACTTACTTGGGGAATTTACATAGTGTGTAAATGATTTTCACATCATGTAATGCTCATTATTTCTATTCTCGATAATGGTCATTATAAACTATGAATTGACTTTCCCAATCCATTGTATTCTTTGTAATGAATAGAATCCATGTATTCCTTGTACACATTGTGTACTTGTCTTGTAGGTAGACTTTATCCTCTACTTCTTACATATTTCAAAAAATCCATATCAGTGCATAGGCTCAAATGTAGGGCCTATGACAAAAATAGAACATAATTATGGGGTTTAAGCAAAAACAAAAAGAAACCATACATGATAGAAAAACTATATTCATACATAAGGGTTTTTTGGGATTTTAGGGTTTTATCATTTTATGTTTTTATTGGTTTTAAGTGTTTTTAAGTTTTTAAGGTTTTCTTCAGGTTATTTAGGGTTTCTTATATTTTTAAGTATTTTTTTAATTATTATTGTTTTTAGGATTAAAAGGGATTTTTTTGGATTCTTATATTTTTTTAGGATCTTTAGGGATTTTGAAGGTTTTTTGGGGTTTTTTGGTTTTATTATTTTTATTTTTTAGGGTTTAAATTATTTCTAGGTTTTAAAGGTTTTATTAGGGGTTTTAGGGTTTTGGTTTTTTACATTTATTTGTATTTTTATAGATTTTTTGGTTTTTAGGGATTTGGAGGGTTTTAATGTTTTTATGGGTTTTTATGGTTTTAGGGTCATTTATTTTTAGATTTTTTAAGGTTTTATTATATTTTTTACAATTTTTAGTGGTTAAAAGATTTATAGTGGGTTTTAGGGTATTTAATGTTTCTGGGGATTATTTTGTTTTTTTTTTTTGGTTTTCATGGTTTTTAGGCCCTTTTAGGGTTCTTTAGAGTTTTTAGTATTTTTAGGTTTTTACGGGTTTTATTTTTTTTATGGTTTTTAATGTTTTTAGGGTTTCTGGGTTTTTTTATGTTTTTAGAGATTTTTATGGATTTTCAGGATTTTTTATGTTTATTAGGGAATTTAAGGATTTTTAGGGTTTTGAGGTTTTTATGGGTTTTATGTTATTTTGGTTTTAAATTTTTTTGGGGTTGTTTAGGTTTTTAGTGTTTTTTACATTTTTAGGGGTTTCATGGATGAAAAGATTTTGAGGATTTTTCTATTTTTTATGGATTTTGTGGTTTTTTTGTGGTTTATGATATTTATGTGTTTCCTGGGTTTTAATGTTTCTTTAGAGTTTTTAACATTTTTGATGATTAAAGGGATTTTAGTGAGTTTTAGTGTTTTAGGGAATTTTAGGGTTTTAAGGTATTTTATTTTGGATTTATAGTTTTCAGGGTTTTTTGGGTTTTAGATAATTTTTAGGGGATTTATTGGTTTTACTATTTTTAGGGGTTTTCTATGTTTTTAGACTTTTATGGTTTTTCTGGGGATTTCATTGTTTTTTTACATTTTAAGGTATTTTAGTGATTTATGGATTTTTATAGTTTTTGGGGTTTTTATGGATTTAGTGGGAGTTTTTGGTTTTTTGTATTTTAGGGGTTTTAGGTGTTTTTTGAATTTTTTGGGGTTTAAGGTTTTCAAATGTCATTAGGTTTTTACGATTTTCATAGGGGTTTTCAAGGTTTTTAATTTTTTAGGGTTTTCTGGTATTTTTAGTATATCTCTTATTTTTTAATGTTTCTAAAGATTTTGAATGATTTTAGTGTTTTTTGGGGGTTTTATGGTTTTTTGAGAAATTTGGGTTTTTTTGAGTTTTTAGGTTTTTAATGGTTCTTTATATTTTTTAATTTTTTCAAAGGGTTTAAAGTTGATTTATTGTTTTTAGTGGGTTTTATGGTTTTTTTATGTTTTTAGGTGTTTTTATGGTTTTTAATGATTTTATTTTTGGTTTTAGGGTATTATTTGAGGTTTATAGGATTTTAGAGGTTTTTTCGAGTTTTCGGGTTTTAGGTGTTTTTAGGGTTTTAATGTTTTATGAGGTATTTTAAGGGTTTTAATGGTTTTAATGTTTTTATGTATGTTTATTGATTTTTTAGATTTTTATGGGTTTTTATGGTTTTTAGGGATTTTCATGGTTTTTAGTGTTTTTAGGATTTTTAGAATTTTATATGATTTTAAGGGTTTTAAGTGTTTTTAGGTTTTTAAGGTTTTATTAGTTATTTTTAGGGTTTTTAAATTTCAGGTATTTTTTGGATTTTTGTGTGAATTTTTATGGTTTTTTTTATTTTTTGTATTTTGAGGGGTTTTTCAGTTTTTTGGTTTTTTTGGGGTTTTATGGGTTTTTTTGGTTTGTAGGGTTTTTTGAGTATTTACAGTTTTTATATTTTATTAATTTTTTTATAGGTTTAATGTTTTTTAGAGTTTTTAGTGATATTTAGTGTTTTTAGGTATATTAATTTTTTAGGGTTTTTATGGTGTTTATGGGTTTTAGGGTCTTTTAGGGTTTTATCATTTTTAGGGTATTAATTCTTTATGATTTTTGGGATTTAATGTTTTCTTATATGTTTTTAGGATTTTAATGTTTTTTTGGGTTTTAACTTTATTTGGGGGTTTTAGGTATTTTTATGGATTTTTTGTTTTTAGGGAATTTTAGGGGTTTTAGGGGTTTTAGAATTTTTTATGTATTTAGGGGTTTTAAATGTTTTTAGGTATTTATGGTTTTTAGGAGTTTTGGTGTTTTATTGATTTTAGGTATTATTTGGGGTTTTTTATATTATTTTTTTAGTGATTTTAGGGGTTTCATGGTTTTTGTGGTTTTCAGGGTTTTTTGGTTTTTAGGTTTTTTTGGGGTTTTTTGTTTTTTTTGAGATTTTTGTGTTTTTAGGATTTTTATAGTTTCTTAATTTTTTTTGTGGGTTTATAGGTTTTTATATTTTTTGAGTGTTTTTAGTGTTTTTATGGGTATTTGGGTTTTTATGAATTGTAGGGGTTTTAGAGATTTTCGGAATTTTAATTTTCAAGATTTTTTTGGTTTTTAGGTTTTTAAGGGGTTTAAGTGTTTTTAGGGTTTGAAGGGTTTCATAAGGGTTTTTAGGGGTTTTAGTGTTTTTATGTTTTTAGGGTTTTTAGGATTTTGTTTTAGGGTTTTTATTAATTCCGAGGGTTTTAGGGGTCTTAAGGTTTCAAGAATATTTTAGGGTTTTGAGGGTTTTGTTTTTTTTATGGTTTTATGTTTTTCTTAGTGTTTTTATGGGTTTTAGGGGTTTTGCATTTTTTGATATTTTAGGGGTTTTTTTAGGATTTTAGGGTTTTTAATGTTTTTAGTGATTTTGAGTTTTTTTTGGGTTTTATGGTATTTATGGGTTTTTTGGTTTTTAGAGTTCTTAGGGGTTTTAAGCTTTTGTAAGAGTTTTAAATTTTTTAGTGAGTTACTGGGTTTTCTTTTATTTTTAGTGGTTTTTAAGTTGTTTATGGGATTTGAAGAATTTTATGATTTATAAGTGTTTTATGGTTTTTTGGGGGATTAGGGATTTTAGAATCTTTTATGAAAATTTTAGTGTATTTATCATTTTTAGGTTTTAATGTATTTTAAGTGATTTTATGTTATTAATGTTTTCTTATAGTTTTTTTGGGTTTTAATAATTTTTTTATATATTTTTAGTATTTTTATTTTTATGGTTTTTAAGGATTTTTGCGGTTATTAGAGTTTTTATGGAATTTAAAGGTTTTATATTTTTTATGTTTTTAGTGGATTTAAGTGTTTTTTGGTTTTTATGGGTTTTCTATGTGGTTCAGGGTTCTAATGTTTTTTTAATTTTTATGGATTTTTAGGATTTTTATGTTTTTTAGATTTTTGGGGAATTTTGGGGGTTTTATGGGTTGTTATAGTTTTTAATAAGTTTTAATGTTTTGATATTTTTTAGAGTTTTTATGGATTCCATATGGGTTTTTAGGGTTTTTATGTTTTTTTTTAAAAAATTATTGATAATTCTTTTTAGGATTTTATTGTATTTAGGGATTTTTGGATTTTAATCGTTTTTAGGGTTATTAGGATATTAAGGGTTTTTCCTATTTTAGGGGTTTTCAATGTTTTGATTGATTTATGTTTTTATGTTTTTCTTAAGATTTTAAGGGTTTTAGGTTTTTATGGATTTTAAGACATATTAGTATTTTTATGATTTTTTAGTTTTTATGTATTTGGAGGGGTTTTATGGTTTTTTTGGTTTTTTTGGTTTTTTGTGGTTTTTGAAGATTGTAATGTTTTTATGGTTTCTTAGAGTTTTTTATTGTTTTTATCGGTTTAAAGTGTTTCTAGTGTTTTTAGTTGTTTTTTGGATTTTATGGGGTTTTCTGGTTTTTTAATTTTTATAGGGGTTTTTATGGTTTTTTGGGTTTTTATGGTTTTTAGTTTTTTGGGGTTTTATGTGTTTTTAGGTTTTTAATGATTTTTTTTAGGTTTTAGGGTTTTTATTTTTTATGGATTTATAGGGGTTTTTAGGATTATAATTGTTTTTATGGGTTTTAGCGTATTTATATTTTTTAGATATTTTAATTTTATTTAGGTTTTTAAAGTTTTCTCATGGGTTTTAATGGTTTATACATGTTTATTTTGAGTTCTTATGTATTTTTCGGACCTTTTTCAGATTTTATGGATTTTATGGTTTTATGGATTTTGACCGTTTGGAGTTTTTTTATGGTTTTTAGGATATATATGTGTTTTGGGTTTTTAGAGGTTTTTTTGTTTTTGGATTTTTATGGTTTTTTGAGTTTTTTTCTATTTTTATGGGGTCAAAGGGTTTTTAATGTTTTCAGTGGTTTTACTACTTTTTATGTGTTCTTAGTGTTTTTAATGTTTTATGGGCTTTATGGATTTTAGGGATTTTTATGGATTTTAGGGTATTTTAAGGGGATTTTAGGTTTTTATCACCTTTTTAGGGTTTGTAACATTTTTTAGTGTTTTTAGTGGTTTTAAGTGTTCTAATGTTTTTAAGAGGTTCTAAGGGGTTTTAGGGTCCTTTAATTTTTTACTGATTTTTAGGGATTTGTTATCATTTTTATGTTTTTAGGTTTTTTATGGATTTTGGGTGTTTTAGGGTTTTTAAGAGTTTTAGGGTTTTTAGAATTTTAGTATTTTTTATGTTTTTAGGGGTTTCATGTGTTTTAGGGGTTTAATGTTTTCTTAGGGGTTTTTTAGTATTTTATTGATTTTAATGTTTTTATTGATATTTATGTATTTTTGAAAATTTTATGGTTTTTAGAGATTTTGATAATTTTATTTTTTTTATGATTTTTATATCATTATTGGAATTTTTGGTTTATTGATTTTTTAGTGGTTTAATGGTTTCTTAGAGTTTTTAAAAGTTTTTTCATGTAAGGGGTTTTAGATTTTTTAGTGTGTTTTTAAGGTGTTTATAGTTTTAGGGTGTTTTATAGTTTTAAGGGGTTTGGGGTTTTTAGGGTATTTTTGTTTGTTTGGTTTTTTAGAATATTTAGTTTCTATGGGTTTTAATTGTTTTTAGGTTTTTATGTTTTCTTTTGGGGTTTTAGTGTATATAATGGTTTTTACATTTTTAGGGATTTTTAATGCTTCTTTAATATTTTTGTTTCTAGGGTTTTTTAGGGATTATGGTTTTTTGGGATTTTAGGGTTTTTGAGTTTTAAAGGGTTTAACGGTTTTTAGGGTGTTTTGGGGTTTTTAGGATTTTTATGGTTTCTATTTTTTTTAAGGTTTTTTATGTTTATAGTTTTTTACGGTTTTGTAGAGTTTTTTCATCATTTTTAGGGGTTTAACAGTTTTTAAGATTCTTTAGTGGTTTTTTGGTTTTTATGGGCTTTATGGTTTTTAAAGTTTTTAGGGATATTTTTTAGGGGATTCTAGAGTTTTTAGGGTTTTTTAGGGCTTTTAGGGTTTTTATAATTTTTAGGTATTGATGTGTTTTATGGTTTTTTTTTTTGTTTTAATGTTTTCTAAGGGGTATATATGTTTTTGGGGTTTTTATGTTTTTCTGGATGTTTTAGATATTTTTAGGATTTTTATGGGTTTCTAGTGTTTTTATGGATTTTTATGTTTGTAGGGGTTTTAGGGTTTTTAGAAAGTTTAGGTTTTTATCGGTTTTAAGTGTTTCTTAAGGGTTATATAGGGTTTTTCCTGTCTTTTAGGTTTTTCTAATATTTTTAGATATTTTAGGTATTTTATAGTATTTATGGCTTTTATTATTTTATGGATTTTGTGGGTTTTTAGGGTTATTAGGATTTTATAGTTTTTGGGATTTTTAGGTTTTTATTGAGTTTTTGTGGGGTTTTATGGTTTTTTAAAAATATTTTAAAATTTATAGGGGTTCAAGTAGTTTTTTTTATTTCCAGTTGTTTTTAAGGATTTTTTTGGTGTTTTTAGGAATTTATGGTTTTTTGAGATTTTTAAGCATTCATGTATTTTTACAGTTTTTAAGGACTTCTAATGGTTTAAGGTTTTTTATGGATTTTTGGGTTTTAGGTTTATTATGGTTTTTATTTGTTTTTTGGTTATTAATGTTTTCTTAGGGGTTTTCAGTGTTTTTGCATCTTTTTACATATTTATGGATTCTTAAGGTTCTTTAGTATTTTTATGGGTTTTAGGAATTTTGATGGTTTTTAGGATTTTTAGAGGTTTTAATGGGTTTTATAATTTTTTAGGAATTTATTGTTTTTTCAGGTTATTAGTGATTTTTCGAGGGTTTCATTTTTTTTTTGGTTTTATGGTTTTATTTTATTTTTAGAGGTTTTTAGAGTTTTAAATGGTTTTAGGTGTTCAAAGGGTTTTTATAGTTTTTAGTGGATTTTAGGCTTTTTAGGGCTTTTAGAGTTTATTATTTTTCAGGGGTTTTTGGTTTTTTTTTTGATTTTATGGGTTTTTAGTTTTTTTCCATTTTTTGGGTTTTAGGTGTTTTAAGTGTTTTTCGTTTTTATTGTTTTTATGATGTTTTTCTGGGTATTTATGGATCTATTACAATTTTATGAATTTTTAAGTATCATTAATGATTTTTGTACGGTTTTAGGGTTTAAAGAGATTTTAAGGGTTTTATGGGTTTTATAGTTTTTTATGGTTTTCACTATTTTTAGGTTTTTATTGGTTTTATGTGTTTTTATGATTTTATGATTTTTATTATTTCTCATGTTTTGAGTGATGTTAGGAATTTTTTGGGACTTTTATAGTTTTAGGTGATTTAGGATTTTGATGTTTTGTAGGGGTTTTTTGGTTTTTATGGTTTTAGGAGTTTAACGTTTAAAAAAAATTAGAGTTTTTTAGAATTTCAGGTGTTTAAATGGTTTTTATAGATTTTAGTGGTTTTATGGTTTTTCGTGTTTTTATGTTTTTTAGGTTTTTTTGGGTTTTAGGGTATCTTTATCATTTTTTGTGTTTTTAGTGTTTTTTAGTTTTTTTTTGAGGTTTTAAATATTTTTTAGTTTTTAGGTTTTCATCGGTTTTTTTATTGTTTCAATGTGTTTTTATGTTTTTATGGATATTTAAGTATTTTTAGGTTATTTATGTCTATAAATTTTTAGTGATTTTTAAGGATTTTAGGGTTTTTATGTTTTTTAGGGGTTTATGTGTTTATAGGTTTCTAAAGATTTCTTAAGGTTTTTTAGGATTTTTAGTGTTTTTAACTATTTAGGGACTTTTTGGGGGGTTTTTTTCAGATTTTAAGTATTTTCAATGTTTTTAGATATTTTGAGGGTATTTAGAGTTTTTATATTGGGGGGGGTTGAGATTTGTTGGGGTTTCTGATTTTTAGTGTTATTAATGTTTTTATTTGTTTAATGGGTTTTAAGAATTTTTAGTTGTTTATGGGGTTTTAAGGTTTTTTAGTCTTTTGGTTTATAGGGGTATAGGTGTTGTTAGGGTCTTAAGGGGTTTTTAAGGTTTCACGCATTTTCTAGGTTTTAAGTGTTTTAGGTTTTTAAGGCCCTATTATGGGTTTTCAGTTTCGTAGGGTTTTAGGGATTATTTATGATTATTATGGTTTTTAGATATTTTGATAAATTTTAGTGTGTTTATGTTTTTAGGTTATTTTACTATTTTTAGTGTATTTTTGGTTTTTAGGAATTTTATGTTTTTTTAAAATTTTAAGATTTTCATAGGGACATTATGGAGTTTTAGGGGTTTTCACATTTTATGGGATTATTAGGGATTTCTAGGATATTATGGTTTACTTGGGGTTTAGGGATTTTATGTTTTTTAGAGTTTTTAATGTTTAAGTTTTTTTAGGGTTATTAGCATTTTTAGGCCTTTAGGAGTTTTAAGGGTTTTTTTGTTATTTTAGGGTCTTTTAGGGTTTTTTCATTTTAAGGTTTTTAATGTTTTTAGGGATTATTTGGATATTTTTTTAGGATTTTAGGATGTTTATAGATTTTGAGGGCCTTTAGTGTACTTTATAGGTTTTAGGATTTTTTAAGTTTTTCGTGTTTTCTATGTTTTTAGTCAGTTTCAATGTTTTTTTGGGTTTTATGGTTTTCGTTTGGGTTTTAATGTTTCTTAGAGTTTTTTAATTTATTTTGGGACTTTTAGGGGTTTTTTTGATTTCTAGGGTTTTTAGGGTTTTGGTGTATTTTGAGTGTATTTAGTACTTTATTCTTTTTTGTAACTATTATGTTTGTTGGTTTTTTCATTGTTTTTATGGATTTTAATATATTTTATAGTTTTTTAATGTTTTAGTGGTTTAAATGGGTTTTATTGTTTTAGTTATTTTATAGGTTTTTATGTGTTTTGAGGGTTTTTAATGGTTTAGGGGTTTCAATTTGTTTAAGGGTTTTTAGGATATTTTTTGTTTTTTAGTTTTTTAGGGTTTTAGTTTTTTATGGTTTTATGGTTTTCTTGTAGGTTTCAAGGGTTTTATCTTTTATGGTTTCTCAGGGTTTTTTAGAATATTTATGGGTTTTTATTATTTTTAGGGATTTGGGGGGTTTTTGGACATCTATGGTTTTTATGGGTCTTTACAATCATTTAGGGTTTTTAGTGTTTTTAGTATTTCAAGGGTTTTGAGTTTTCTATTCATTTAATTTTTTTAGGGTTTTTATGGGTTTTTTTTACATTTTACGGATTTTGGGATTTTCTTTCCTATTTTTCATGTTTTTTTGTTTTTATCGATTTTGATGGTTTCAAGGCATTTAAGGGGTTTAAGGTTTTGATTTTTGTCTTGATTTAAGTTACTTTTATGTTTTTTAGTTTTATAATTATTTTTACCATTTTTAGGTGTTCAAAGAGTATTTATATTTTTAGTGGGTTTTATGGTTTTTATGGGTTTATGTAGTTTTAATGTTTTTATAGTGTTTTTGGATATTTTAATGTGTTTTAGGGGATATAAAATCTTTAAGGTTTTATTGGTTTTATGTTTATTTAGTTTTTTAAGTTTTATTTTTGGTTTTCATGGTTTTATGGTTTGTTATATTTCTGAGGATTTTTAGGGTATTTTTTGGTTTTTTATTTTTTAGAGTTTTTAGTGATTTTTATGGTTTTTTGGATTTTTAGGAGTTCTAGAATTTTTAGTATTTAATTGTTTTTATGTTTTTAATCATTTATTAAGGGTTTTCTGGGTTTGAAGAGTTTTTATGTTTTTTATGGATTTTTAGGTTTTTTAGAATTTTGATGGTTTTTAGGGTTTTTACTATTTTATGGATTTTGATGGTTTTAATGGATTTTAGGGTTTTTTTTGGGATTTTTTGGATTTTTGGGTTTTTTATGATTTTATTTCTTTATGGTTTTGAGAGTATTTTAAGGATTTAGGGGTTTAAAGTTATTTATGAGTTTTAGATGATTTATGGGTGTTTAGTTTTTTAAGTGTTGTAGGGGTTTATGGTTTTATGGGTTTTTTCGATTTTTTAGGTCTTTTAGGATTTTAGTGTTTTTAGTGTTTTAGGTTTTTTTTTGTTTGAAGTGTTTTTATTTTTTTAAGGTTTTCACTGGGTTTTTTCAGTAGCATTAAGGGTTTTTATATTTTTAGAGTTATTTTTGGATATTTTTTATTTTTATATTTTTTTTTTTAGGGATTTTGAGGGGTTTTAGAGTTTTTTTAATATTTTAGGGTTTATAATGTTTTTAGGGTTTTAGGGGTTTTATGTGTTTTTAAGTTAATAATGCTTTCTTAAGGGTTTCCTAATATTTTAGTGTTTTTTACATTTTTGGGATAATTATGTCTTTTTAAGGATATATTTGGTTTTTAAAGGTTTTAGGTATTTTTTGGGTTTTTACTATTTTTAGGGGTTTTAGGTTTTTTAGGTTTTTATTTCTTCATTTTTAGGGTTTTAAAGTATTCTAAGAGTTTTTTTACATTTTTGGGGTTTAAATTTATTTTATAATTTTTAGTGGGTTTTAGGGTTTTTATGCGTTTCAAGTGGTTTTAAGGATTCTCTGATTTTTTATGGATTTTTGGTTTTTTACAGTTTTCAGTGGTTTTTAGTGTTTTTTGGTTTTTATGTTATTTTGTGTTTTTATGGTTTTTTTGTGTTTTAGGCTTTATTTGTGTTTTTTAGGGTGTTATGGTTTTTAGATTCTTTTAACATTTTAAAGGTTTAAATGGTTTTTATAGTTCTTAGCGGTGTTTAGGGGTTTTAGGGAGTTTTAGGGTTTTTATGTTTTTTGGGGGTTTTATGTTTTTAATGGGTTTTAGTTTTCGGATTTTTATCGATTTTTGGGTTTTTAGAATTTTTACTTCATTTTAGGGGTTTTAGGTGTTTCTTAAGGTTTTTATGGTTTTTTGGATTTTATTTTATGTTTTACGGACTTTAGGGCCTTTTATGTTTTTTGGGATTTTGCAATTTTTTATGTTTTTTGGGGGTAAAGGGATTTTTATGGTTTTTAACAATTTTTCTATTTATAGGGGTTTTAAGTATCTGTAGGTTTTTATGGTTTTCTTAGGGGTTTCATAGTTTTTGGTGTTTTTTATGTTTTTAGGGTTTTTACGACTTTTTTATGATTTCTATAGGGTTTTATGGGTTTAATGGATTTTGAGGGTTTTTAGGGATTTAGGGTTTTTATCAGTTTTTGGAATTTTTATTGGTTTTGAGTGTTTTTATGTCTTTATGGTTTTTATTAAGGTTTTTAGGGTTTTTATGGTTTATTAAATTTTTATATATTTTTAGTGATTTTATATTATTTATTGGTTTTTATGGTTTTAGGTATTTTTATTTTTTAGGGTTGTTAGGGATTTTAATAATTTTTAAGTGTTTTAGGGTTTTTAGCATTTTTTTGTTTTTTGGGGGTTTTATGTGTTTTTATGTCTGTAAGTTTTTTAGGTTTTTTCAGTGTTATAAAGTGATTTTACCTTTTTAGATATTTTTAGTGTTTTTAAGATATTTGAAGGTATATTTGGGTTAATATTTTTTGGGTTTTGATTGTTTTTAGAGTTCTATGGTTTTTTTATATTTTAGGATATTTAAGGTCTTTAAGATATTTTTAATGTTTTTATGGGGTTTAAGGGTTTTTAGTGGTTTTGAAAATTTTTATGGGTTTTAGGATTTTTAAAGGGTGTTAAGGGTTTTATATGTTTTATGGGTTTTTATTATTTTTAGAGTATTATTTGGGTGTTTTAAGGTTTTCAGTGCTTTTTAGGTTTTTAGGTGTTTTATATGTTATTAGTTTTTTTGAGGTTTTCATGGGGGTTTATAAGATTTTCAGTGATTTTATGGTTGTATGCATTTTATGTATTTTTAGTTCTTTTTATGATTTTTATGGATTTTATGGACTTTTATGGTTTTCAAGGATTTATTGTTTTTTAGTTTTTTAAGGTTTTGTTAGTGTTTTTCAGGATTTTTAGGGGTTTTATGTTTTTTTTAAATTTGATTACTTTTTAAATTTTTTATGGGTTCTAGAGTTTTTATATATTTTGAGGGTTTTAGGAGTTTTGAGTGGGTTTGGGGTTTTAATGCTTTTATGTTTTTCAAGGATTTTTAGTGTCTTAGGATTTTATATTTTTGTTAGGGTTTTAATGTTTTTGGGTTTTTTTGGGATTTTATGAAATTTTATGGTTTTTAGATTTTTTGGTATTTTGAGTATTTTTATGTTTTTAGGGATTTATGATTTTTTGGGTTTTAGGGGTTTTTATTGAAATTTTAGGGGTTTTGGGTTTTCAGAGTTTATTTTATCATTTTTGTTTTTAATTGGTTTTTGTAGTTTTTATTTGTCTTTTTTGTTTTTTTTTTTGCTTTTTAGGGTTTTTAAAGGTTTTTAGGGTTCTATGGTTTTTAGATGTTTCATGATTTTTCAAGATTTTTAGGTTTTTTTGGGGTTTTATAGTTTTAGTGTTTTTTATAAGGGTTTTATGTGTTTTAGGTCACCAAAGGGTTTTTTTGGATTGTTATGGTTTTTTACATTTTTAGGGATTTTAGAGATCTTTTTGGATACTTATAGATTTTAGGGGTTTTATAGATTTTTAGTATTTTTTGTATATTGTGTGTTTTTATGGTTCTTATGGGTATTAGCATTTTTATGTTTTTGGGGTTTTATGTTGTTTTTACATTTTTTGGTTTTCTAATGGTTTTTTAGGGTTTTTATTATTTTTTATGTTTTTATAGATTTTATCGGTTTTCTAGGATTTTATAGGTTTTAGAGGTTTTGTTGGGGATTTGGAAGGTTTTTAGAGTTTTTATCATTTTCAGGGGTTTATTGATTATTTTGGGTTTCTATATTTTTTAAATTTTGTAGAGTTTTAAGGGTTTTTATATTTTTTATCATTTTGATGCATTTAATGGATTTTCTTTCATTTTTATTTGTTTTAGGGTGTTTATGGGTTTTTAGAAGGGTTTTAGGGTTTTAGGGGTTTTATAGTATTTATTAATTTTTAGGGTTTGTTTTCATTTTTTCGGTTTGTTACGGGTTTTATGTGTTTTTTGGTTTTAATTATTTTCTTAGGGGTTTTAGGACTTTTTAATTTTTTTAGGGATTTTTAGGATGTTGTTAGGTTTTTTATGTTTTTTATGTTTTTTAGGGATTTTAGGATTTTTAGGGTTTTTAGTTTTTTATAATTTCTTTTGATTTTAAGTATTTAATGGTTTTTAAGGTTTTCTTATGGGTTTTCAAGGATTTTTATAGTTTTTTACATTTTTAGGGAATTTTATAAATTTTTATGATTTTTAAAGTTTCATACTTTTATGTTATTTTGATGGATTCAATGGTTTTTTGGTTTTTTAGGGTTTTTTGGGGTTTTTGGTGTTTTTTGGTTTTTTATGGTTTCTTAGAGTTTTTTTTATCATTTTTAAGGGTTTAGATGTTTTTTTAGATTTTTCTTGGTTTTTTATTTTTTATGTTTTTTTTCTTTTTTTGGAGGTTTTTTGGGGGGTTAATGGTTGTTATGGGGTTTGTTTTTTTATTTTTTAGGTTTTTAGGGGTTTTAAGTGTTTGTAGGTTTTTATTTATTTCTTATAGTTTTTAGGGATTTTAGGGTATTTAGCTTTTTAGGTATTTTTATGGAAGTCATAGGATTTTTATGAGGTTTTATGGTTTTTAGGGAATCTGATGTATTTTAGTGTTTCCTAGGGTTTTTAGGGGACTTAGGGTTTTTTGTTTTTAGGGGTTTTTATTATTTTTAGAGTTAGTATGGTTTTCTATAATTTGTTATCATTTTACGGGTCTAATGGGTTTTTAGTTTTTAGTGTTTTTAGGGTTTTCAAAAATTTAAGGGGTTTTATTATTTTAGTAGGTTTTTTTGTTTTGAGGTTTTTTAGGGTTTTAGGGGTTTTAGTGTTTATTAGGTTTTAGGGGTTTTAAGAGTAATCAGGTTTTAATGGTTTTAGGAATTTTTAGGGTTTTTATTGTTATTACATTTTAGGGATATTTTGTGAATTTTTTAGGATTTTTATTGTTTTTAGTGTTTTTGTGAGTTTGAGGGAATTTTATGGTTTTTAGGGTTTTTAGGGTTTTTATGGGTATTTTGAGTTTTATAGGGGGGTTTTTTGTTTTATGAGGTTCTAAGTAATTTTAGAATCTTTTTAAATTTTTAGGAGTTTAAAGGGGTTTTACATTTTTATTGGACTTATTTGGGTTTTAGGAATTATTAATGCTTTTATTGGATTTTGGTTTTTAGGAGTTTTTGGGGGTTTATGGCATTTTAAGTGCATTTATGGTTTTTCTCATTTTAATATTTTTAACGGTTTTAATTGTTTATAGGATTTCATGTTTTCTTAATGTATTTCTAGGATTTTTGGGTTTTAATGTTTTGTGGTATTTTTAGGGATTTATTTTGTTTTTTATTATTTTTAACGTTTTTTGGGAAAGGTAGGTGCACGAAAAGGCTATTCCTGACCCCCCCCCCAATTTATTATAAAAAAAGACACAGTAGACAAGGGAGGGGAGGGGTCAAACAACTCACACCTAAAATTCCTTAAACATACCCCAACCCAAAAAAACCCTCAATCCCAAAAGCACACAAGCAAGGGCATTGTAAAGTAACCCATACCTAATATAAACTACATGTCATAAGGATCAACATATCCATAGATATATCCATATGGGTATCCATCAGCACCATATCCATAGGACACATCCAACTCCATCGTGTCCCACTCAGATGCAGCCTTCCTGGCACTATCTATATCCTATTTTTAGTGTTTTTAGGGATTTTGAGGGGTTTTTTTGTTTTTTTGGGTTTTTAGGGGATTTAGGGTTTTTTAGGTTTTAGGGTTTTTATTTGTTTTTAGGTTTTAAGGTTTTATTAGGTTTTTTTTTGGGTCTTTATGTTCTTACGGAATTTATGGGATTTTTAGTATTTTTGGGGGTTTTAATGTTTTTAGTGATTTTGAGGGAAATTATGGTTTTTTCAGTTTTTGGGGTTTTGAGTGTTTTTATGGTTTTTATGGTTTTTTATATTTCATTTACATTTTTAAGGTTTTAAAGGGAATTTAGAGTTTTTATTATTTTTGGAAATTTTATGGGTTTTTAGGGTTTTTATTGTTCTATATGGTATTGATGGGTTTTAGATGTTTTTAGGGTTTTAGGGTCTTTAATGGTTTCTTAGGATTTAAAGGGTTTTAAGTATTTATATTTTTAATGTTTTCTAAGGGGGTTTCATGGTTTTTAGGGTTTCTTATTTTTCAGGGACTTTTAGTGACTTTTTTAGTATTTTAATGGTTTCTAGGGATTTTAGGGTTATTTAAGAAGTAATGTGTTTTAGGGTTTTAGGATTTTTAATGTCTTTTAGAATTTTTTAGGTTATTTGGAGTTTTTTGAATTTTAGGTTATTATTATTTTCTTATGGGTTTTCTTGGTTTTTAGTGTCATATGTTTTTATTTATTTTTAGACATTTTATTGAATTCTACGATTTTTAGGGGTTTTAGGGATTCATGGTTTGGGGGGGGGGGGTTATGGTTTTTTGGGGGTTTTTTTGGTTTTTTGGGTTTTATGGTTTTTTATTTTTTTAATAGTTTTTAATATGTTGATGGTTTTTACAATTTTAATGGGTTTAAATTTTTTTATAGTTTTTATTGTTTTTAGGGTGTTTATTGTTTTTCAGGTTTTTTTGGGTCTTTTATGGGTTTTAGATTTTGTAACATTTTTAGGAGTTTGGAGAATTTTTAGGATTTCTTAGGGTTTTTCAGGGTTTTAAGGGTCTTTACATTTTAGGTTTTTATATGGATTTTTAATATTTTTGTGGTTGTTTTTGCTTTTAGGGGTGTTGAGTGGTTTTATGGTTTTATGGTTTTGGTGTTTTTTTATTATTTTAACTGTTATTTAGATTTTTTATTTTTTTAAGTTTTTTAAGGTATTAAGGTTCTTCTTGGGTTCTTGGAGGTTTTTTTTTACGTTTTAATGTTTTTTATGGATTTTTATTATTCTTAGTGTTTTAATTGTTTTATGGATTTTGAGGGTTTTATGGTTTTTGTCGTGTTTTTAGGGGTTTTAATGTTTTTAGTGGTTTTTAACATTTTAAGGGGATTCATGTGATTTTAGATTCTTAATATATTCTATGGGTTTTTATAGGGTTTTAGGGTTTTAGGGTTTTTTTGTATTTTTAGGGGGTTTTGGGTTTTTAGGGTCTGTTTTGGGTTTTCATGTTTTTAAATTTTTTTTTGTTTTAGGGGATTTATGTTTTCTTAGGTTTTTAATGTTTTCTTAAGAGATATCAAGGTTTAAGGGTTTTTTTATGTTTTTAGTTATTTTTTTAATTTTTTTTAATATTTTTATATGTTTTTACGTTTTTTTTTATTTTGACGGTTTTTAGAATTTTTAGGGGTTTTAGGGAAAGGAAGGTATGGGTTCCAGACTAATCGTGACCCCCCCCCCCCAAAAAAAATTATTTGAAAAAAAGGCACAATAGAAAAGGGTGGGGAGGGGCCAATCGACCATCTCCCAAAACACTTAAGGACTCCATAACCAGAAAAAGACAGAAAAAGAGATCCAAAAGAAAAACAAGTCAGTAAACGTCACCACCAAAATCAAAAATAGATGTAGTTCCAAATGGGTCACTCTCTACACCATATTCATAGGCTGCATCATCTCCATATGGATCCCCATTTGCACCACACCTAGAGGAAGCATCTGAGTCCACTGACTCCCATTCAGATGATTCATATTTCTTTAGAATGTTGGAGCAATACTCCTTGAGATGTTGATGATCCACATTATGCTGCACCTTGATAGCCCTTCCTCCCCTTCCATAGGGGTTTTCCTTAGCATCGAAGGAGGATATTATGGATACAGCCCTTGGAATATAAGAGTTTTCCTTCTTTGGCTTCCTCCTTCGCGAGTGAACAGGGACCCCAACAAGCTTGTTTTCATTCCCAATGGCCTCCTTAAGCAAGGAACTCCCTTTAAGGATCATATCCATGTCGTGAGTCATCCATCTTACATGCTTATGGACTTGGTCAGGAATGAAGGAGCCTTCTTGGTTTAGTGAGAAGCCTACAAGAACCCCACCATGCAGTATGCTAGGGACCACTTTAGGTGCCCCGAGAGCTAGTCCATCCAACACCTCCAGCTGCTCGGGCAGATCCACCATGGGGATTCCCTTCTAGGGGCCACCTGGGCGATCCACCAGATCCATCTCATTAAAGCCCATACAGATAGGCCTATCATCCAGGGCATCCTCAGGCACCTTCATGATCGTCCCCATCACCTCCTCATGTGCAGTGGTGTCCCCCTGCTTGTGAACATCCCACATCCCTGAACCCTCCCCTACCTGCAAACCTTCCCTTCCTCAGAGGCTCCCCCTTGATCAGCCACCTCCTTCACATTATTCATTACCCCTTTCTCCTCAAACATCCCATGGTTAGTCACACGAAAAGAACCACCACCAACAAACTCCTCCAACACAGCCCTAGGCATATTCAAATCCAATCTATAAAGCCTGCAACCAGCCACACCCTCGCAACCATCCTCCCCAAATTCCACATTGATCACTGTTGGGAGGACCCCTCCCTATTCTTTCTTCACCATCTACTCAGCCATGTATCCCAGTGTATCTACTTCCCCCTCTTTCTCTGCACGTATAAAATTCTCAATCCCAGTACTAGCATCACAGCTGGGAATGGGAACCTGCACATCAGCACTTGTGAACTCCTTCTCATTACCAGCGGGTTGAGTTGCCAGCACTCCGCTAAGCACCAAAGAACCATCCAAAATAATTTCACCACCATTTTCTAGTGACCCCTTACCCCTATATTCACAAGTTTTTTCTTGAATCCAAGATAAAGCATTCTACCCATCTTACATATCATAGTCACTGTCCAACTTTGGTTGCACAACGTGATGCTCCTGAGTCAACTCCTCCGTATCCAAGCCATCAAACTGATTGTAAAAAGGGACATCATCATATCCCTCATGAACTACCAATTGTTTCAAAGAATCTCTGTCCTCCTCCAAACCTCCAGGAATGGGAGATAGACTAGTCAGCTCTAACTCTCGTGACTCCACTATCCTCAGACTCTTACCCCTTTCCCCGGGATTCATCACCCCCATATCGGCCACAATTCCCAGGTCAGATTTCAGCCTATCAAAGACATCACAAACCCTCGGGATTGAAAGGGACTGTCGATCAACCTGCTGTGGAACATCCCCAACCAATATAACACCACGATCCTCAACCATAGGCACATTATCCTATCCAATTGGGAAACCCACATTGGGCATTCCATGCCCCCCAGGGAGGCGTGTTTGTTTGTAGATCAGAAGATGGAGCATTAGGCCGCTGAAGTGTAGGATTTATAGAACAAATACACATACAGGTAGAGGCACATTGGCCCAATCTACAGAAGGATGAGCAAAAAGGAACCCAAGATTCAAAGAAGATCATCTTGTGCCACCGGAGCTCACCCTCAATCTCAACATAGACAGAATTAATTGGATCTTTGGACACATCTATCTCAACCCAAATCCTTAGCGCAACCTGGTGGTAGGAAACACTAGTCCATGCTTCCATACATAGGTATCTAGCAATGAGGTTACCAATTATGTGGAGGATGGCTAGGTTTTGGAAGGGTAGGGACAGAAAAGGAAGGGTAAGCCACAAAGCCACGCATGTTGGATCATGGTGTAGATGAAAGTAAAAATTATAGCAAAATATGTGAAATTGAATTCCATTAAAAGATTGTGGATAAAAGACCAAACCAAGTTTAGATTATCTTCCTTCTTAAACTGAATTAGAATGTGTTTAGCGCCAAACAACCCTATATTCACTTGTTCATGGAGATTCCAAGAAGAAGCAACAAACCTGTAAAAATTAGCCACAGAGGACCGTATCCTTCAAAATCAGGCAAAAAACATGAGATCCATGAGAGAGGAGGCCATCGAGAACTCTTGATAAGAGATCTGAAATGAAGTCACACCATTCTCGCATTGGGGGCTTTCTGTAAAACATCAATCTCTGGAAGGAAAGGAAGTTGTGCTAGATTAGAAGTAGGGGAAAAGGGATTCTGTGGTAAAGGCCCATCCACTACCTCCCCTGGCCATGGTTCACGGTGGGGCGACGTCGATGAAGCCATAAGCCATGCCATCGTCAACTTCCATGGCGATGGGTGGAGCGCCCATTGCGAGAGATAAAATGCCACTATCTTTCAGTCACGAGGGTGTTTCTTCATCTTAAGGGATTTACGGGTTTTTTACTACTAAGAATATTTTTGGTTTTTAGGGATTTTAAGTGTTTTTAAGTATTTCATGCTTTCTTGTGACTTTTTAGGGGTTTAAGGGGTATAATTTTTTTTGTATTTTTAGGGATTATTTAGGATTTTTTATAGTTTTTGTTATTTTATATATTTTGATTGTATTTAGGGTTTTTGTGGTTGTTGGGTTTTAATGGTTATTTGGAGTTTCAGTTTTTTTTAATTTTTAAGAGATTTTATGGTTTTTATAGTTTTTAATGATTTTATGGGTTTTAATGGGTTTTAATTTTTTAGGTGTTTTTAGTTGTTTTATGTATTTTTAAGGTTTCTAAGGATTCTAGGGTATTTTTATAGTATTTGGGGGGTTTTTAGGGTTTTTAGCATTTCTAGGTTTTTAGGGGATTTATGTTTCTCAGTTTTTTAGGGTTTCATAGATCTTTTAAGGGTTTTAAGGGTTATTTTTATGTTTTTATGGATTTTAAGGATTTTTTATTATTTTAATAATTTTTAGGGGTTTTAAGGAATTTGACAGTTTTTAGTTGTTTTAGGGATCTTAGGGTACTTATAATTTCTAGGTTTTTAGAGTACTTAAATGGTTTTAAATTTTTATGGGTTTCTTAGGGGTTTTTTGGTTTTTTGGTTTTTTTATGTTTTGGGTACTTTTAGGGATTATTTATGTTTTTTATGGTTTTTATTTTTCTTACGGATATATATAGGTTTTAAGGGTTTTTAGGGATTTTGTAGTTTTTAGTGTTTTTAGGGGTTTTATGTTTTTGATTTTGTCTAGGTTTAATTTTTGATTTTTAGGGTATTAATTATTTTATGGATTATATGCATTTTGTAGGATTTAATGTTTTAGGGATTTTTTTGTGATTTTGAGGGGTTTTAGGCTTCTCAAGGCATTTATTGTTTTTTAGGTTTTTAGGGTTTTTTGAATTTTTTAACGTATTTAATATTTTTTTGAGTTTTTTTTTCATTTTGATGAGATTATAGGTTTTTTATAGTTATAGTGGGTTTTAGAGGTTTTATGGATTTTTATGTGTTTTAACCTTTATTGGGGTTTTATGGTTTTTAGAGGTTTTTATGATTGTTATGGGATTTTAGGGGTTCTAAAAGGTTTTATAAATTTTAAGGTCCTTAGTGGTTTCAAGTGTTTATAGAATTTTAAATTTTTTTATGATTTCAAGGTTTTTATTTTCTTTTATGGTTTGTGGTATTTTTAATCCTTTTTTTAGAATATTTTTGGTTTTGTGGTTTTTTATGTTTTTTGGATTTTTAGAGTTTCATTAATATTTTTATGGTTTTTTGGGTTATTATTTATTTTGTGTTTTTAGGGTTCTAAAGGGTTTTCATAATTTTTAGTGTTTTTATGGGTTTCAGGGTTTTTTTTCAGTGTTTAGGATTTTATGGGTTTTTTTTGTTTTTATCATTTTTAGTGGTATAGTTGGTTTTTATATTTTTAGTGTGTTTTTAAAGGTTTTAATGTTTTTTAAAAAAATTCATTTTTCATAGGGGGTTTTAGGGGGGTTTGGGTTTTATGGTCTTTAGTGTTTGTATGGGTTTTAGGGGTTTGAAGTGTTTTTTGGTTTTCATAGTTTTTAGGGTTTTTATAGTTTTTTAAATTTTAATAAATATTTTGGATTTTTGCGTAATTTATAGTTTTTTTCATTTTTAGGGATTTTGATGGTTTTTTTGGGTTTTTAGGGTATTTATGGTTTTTCTAGTTGTTGGTATTTTAGGAGTTTTTTGATTTTTTTTGTTTTTATGGTCATTAGAGTTTCTAACATTTTTATGGGTTTAATGTTGTTTTATCATTTTTACTGAGTTTTAGGGTTTTTATTGGTTTTTGTGTTTTTAATGTTTTTAGGGTTGTTTAGGATTTTTAGTGTTTTAGGATTTTAGGGGTCTTTTTATGGTTTTTAGGGATTCTAGTGTTTTTACTAGTTTTATGTGTTTTTTGTTTTCTATTGTTTTCTTAAGGATTTTTAGGGTTTTTTCAGGATTTTAGGATTTTAGGTATTTTAAGGTAGGTATTCTGTAATATTTTTAGGGTTTTTTTTATTTTGTTAGGTATTTTGAGGGTTTTCAGTATTTTATATAGTTTATAGGGTTTTTAGTATTTTTAGGTTTTCAGGGGGTTTATTTATAATATTTTAAGGTTTTATTATAGGTTTTTTGGTTTTTTGGGTTTTTACATTTTTAGGGATTATTTAATGTTTTTATTATTTATAGGGATTTTAAATTTTTTGGGATTTATGGTTTTTAGGGTTTTTAGGGTTATTATGGATTTTTCCTCACTTTTTAGGGGTTTATGGTTTTTATAGTTTTTAACATTTTTAGGTGTTTAAAGGCGGCTTTATGTTTTTAGTGGGTTTTAGGGTTTTATGGGGTTTTAGAATTTTTTATGGTTTTAAGGGGTTTTTATGGTTTTTTGGGGTTTTATGGTTTTTAATGCCTTTTTATAGTTTTTATAGATACTAGTGATTTTATTATTTTTTAGGTTTTTATGTTTTTAAGTGTTTCTAGGATTTTATGGATTACTTTGGGGTTTTTAGGGTTTTTAGGTTTTTTTATGTTTTTTTATTTTTAGGTATGTTTAGAATACTTGTGATTTTTTAGGGTTTTTATATATTTTTAAGGTTTTTAGGGTATTTTAGTGTTTTTAGGTTTTTATCATTTTCAGTTTTGAGTGGTTTTATGTGTTTTTATTTTATTAAAATTTTCATACGGCTTTTCAAGGATTTTGGTTTTTTAACATTTTAGGGGATTTTATGTATTTGTTTTGTATTTTTATTGGTTTTTTTGTTTTTACGGATTTTAAGTGTTTTTTTGGGTTTTTGAGGACTTTAAGGTTTTAAGGTGTTTTAAGATTTTTTAGGTTTTTAAGTCGTTATTAGGTGATTTTAGGGTTTTTATAGGTTTTTATCTTTTGAAATATTTTTTTGGATTCTTTGGATTTTTATAGGTTTTTTTGAGTTGTTAGTGATTTTTAAGGTTTTTAAAATTTTTTAGATTTTTTGGGGGGTATAGAAATTTTTAGACTTCATAAAGGTTTTAATTGTATTAGGTTATTAACCACTTCATTTCGTTTTTTTAGTTTTTTACAATTTTTTGGGATTTTTGGGCATTGAACGATTTGTATTATTTTTAGGATAATTTAAGATTATAGGGGGTTTTAGGGTATTTATGTTTTTTTAGATTTAGGTTTTTATGAGTTTAAAAGGGGTTTAATGGGTTTTAAGTGTTCTTTCATTTTTTTAATTATTTAAAGGGTTTTCAAAGTTTTAATTGGGTTTTAAGTTTTTTAAGGGATTTTATGTTTTTTATGGTTTTAGGGGTTTTATGGAATTTTGGGAGTTTTAGGGATTTTAGTGTATTTTTAGGATTTATTAAGGTTTTTATTGTTTTAAGTACTTCTCCGGGTTTGAAGTGTTTCTTAGGATTCTTTGGGGTTTAAAGATATTTTAATTTTTTTTTGATTTTTATTGATTTTTAGGATTTTTATTTGTTTTTTGGGTCATTATGGATTTTGAGGGTTTTGGGTTTTTAGGGTTTTAGCCTTCAATTGGTTTTTTTGGGGGATTAATTGTTTTTACATTTTAAGGATTTCTTAATGATTTTCAAGGTTTTTTGGGGGTATTTATGTTTTAAGGATTATTAGAACCTTTATTGGATTTTTATGAGTTTTTAGTGTTTTTAATGGTTTTTTGGGTTTTTTTGTGTTTAAGATATATTTTTTAGTTTTTTGGGCATTAATGATTTTTTTATGTTTTTATTGTTTTAAAGATATTTTCGAGTTTTTTTAAAAAAAATTATTTAAGGGGTTTTGAGTTTTTATTGGGTTCTTAGAGTTTTTATTGATTTTGAGGGGTTTTAATGTTTGTAAGGTTTTTATGGGTTTAGGAGTTTTTATTGTTTTTAGGGTATTTTAGTGTTTTTAGGGGTTTTAAGTCTTTTTAGGTTTCTAATTAGTTATAGAGTTTTTTTATAGTTTTCTTAGGTTTTCTTTAGGGTTTTAGGGGTTTTTTATAATTCTACATATTTTTAGTGATTTTTTATTATTTTTATGCTTTTAGGGAATTTGAGGTTTTATAATATGTTTGAGTGTTTTCAGGGGTTTTAACATTGTTAGGATTATATAAAGGTTTTAGGTGTTTTAAATGTTTTCTTAGGGGTTTTTAATTATTTTTTGGGTTTTTTAAATTTTATGGATTTTTACATATTTTTTATGATTTTTATTGGTATTAAAAGATTTTAGTGATTTTGAAGGGTTTTATGATTTTTTGTGTTTTTAGGGCTTCTATGTTTTTATTAGTTTTGAGTGTTTTTTTTTTTTTGATAATTTAGTGTTTTAGGGTTTTTAGAGTTTTTCACATTTTAAACATTTAATGGTTCTTTTTATTTTTTAGAGATTTTAGGAATTAAAAAATATATTTTTATGATTTTTATGGGTTTTATAGTCCCTTTGAGTTATTAAGGTTTTAGTGTTTTTCAGAATTTTGGGGTTTTAAGTGTTTTAGTGATTTTAAATGTTTCTAGGTTTTTAGTGTTTTCATTTGGGTTTTTACGGGTTTTGGGTTTTTACTTTTTTGGGGAATTTTATTTCTTTTTTATAATTGTTAGGGGTTTTAGGGATTTTTTTGATTTTGAGGGGTTTTAGGATTTTCATATTTTTTAGGCTTTTAAGGGGTTTTAGGAGTTTTATTTTTTTAAAGGTTTTCTTATGGTTTTTTTGGGTTTTTTATGTTTTTATATTTTTAGGTATTTTTTTATGTTTTTTTATCTCTTTTAGGGGAAAGGAAGATGCGAGGGTCGGGATATTCCCCCCCCCCCCCAAATTTATTAGAAAGAAAAAAAGAGACACAGCAGACAAGGTAGGGGAGGGGTCAAACAACCCACGCCCAAAAACCCCTTACAACCCAAGATGCAAAAGACCCCAAAAAAAGAAATATCAAAAAATAAAAAAGAGAAAACACACAAATCCAAGCAGCCACCACAATCATCCAGCATTAACCAGCATCCAGCAGCTCACAGCTAACCAACGACTAGCATCCATGCCCACAAAATCCAGCATCCAGCACCTTCTCACCAAGAAGATCCACCACTAACAGTATAGAACCATCAACACCATAGTCATAAATCTCAAGTTCATCACTTCGGGGCGAAGCAACACCCCTTACCAAGAACCAGCAACAACAATCACCTTCAAACCAATCAGCCTTTAGCAACTCACACCTAGTAGCACACCCAGAAAAAAATCCGTAGCACCCAAAGGAAGAAAAAAATCTGGCAACACCCAACAAAACCAATATCCAGCATCCACATCAAATCACAACCACACTAGCAACACAACAGAATAACGCAATCCAAAGTTGCAGCCATAACACAACACTTAGCATGGCCTTAATCGACCTTGATGGGAAAACAACACCCATGCCTAGAATCCAACCACCACACCTGAAGAAACAACCAATGCCACTCAACAACATTCCATCATAGCACACCACGAAACACATCCAATGGTGAAGAACCACCAGCTCCTCAGCCCAAAGGTCCCTTCCTTCAACATAAAGACTGCAAAGCACAACCAAAACGCAACACCTCATATCAAAACCAGCAAACAAAACCAGCATCTCGGGACCAAAAAACTACTTTGGAACCATAAGAAAGCATAAATTAAAACCAAATCACAGCAGAATGCAAACCAACCAAGATCATCAGCAAGAAACAGGATCCAACCAAGATTTTCAGCAGAATTCAGGGGACCAAAGGAAACGTTCTGGTACCCTGAAAAACTGTAGACCAACAAATCATCTAGATCCCATCACAGCTTAAGCCACCCCATTTCAACAGCGAGAAATATAGACAGATCCAAGGGTCCAAAAAACCACAACTGAATCTTCAATGCAAGTCGTTGACCAGTATATCTAATCATGAAAGCTATCGGACCAAGTGTACCACCAACAGAATAACCCAGAGCCCTCTTTATCCACTATCTTCCATCGCGCAGCTTGAAGCAACATCAAAGCTCACCGGAAAATGGATATGTCTGAAGAGACGGTCGAAGAACCAGCATCCGAGAGAACCAGAACATCACACTACACCTTTGCTGAAGCTTGTCACCATAGTAACTGATCTCTTGGAAGGGATCCCTTACCTAGGTCTTTGTGCAAAGAATCCGATGAAGGATCCATGTGAATCCCCAGCCCTTTCCGCCACAGACAAAGGTCCTCACCTCGACCGACTCTTGAATCTCCCATCAAGGGATTCAGAGGGATTCAACCGAAGAGGAGCAGAAGAATGCCATAATGAAGCCTCCATGGAAGATCTGGGGGGGGTAATCCCTGGAAAGCGTAGCATCGAGAGGGAGAACCTAGTAGAGATTGGAGACATCTTCTTATTTTCTTCTCTCTTTTAGGGGTTTTAGGGTTTTTTAGAATATTTTAGAGATTTTTTGGTTTTAATGGTTTTTATATTTTTCTAAAATTTTTAGTGGTTTAAAGGGGTTTATAATTTTAACTTCATTTTAGGGTTTTTATGATTTTTTTTTATTTTTATGGTTTTATGGGTTTTTATGAGTTTTAGGGTTTTTGGTTCATTTAATGTTTAATGGATTTTAGTTTTTTTGGGTTTTTATAGATTTATAGTATTTTTTATGGTCTTCTTTATGTTTGCCTATTTTTTAAAATTTTATTACATTTATAGTGATTTTTATGATTTTAATGTTTTCTAGGGTTATTATATATTTTGAGTGATTTTAAGGGTTTTATAGTTTTTTGGGTTTTTAGTTATTTTAAAAAATTATGTTTTTAGGGTTTTTTTATGTTTTTATTGTTTTAAGGGAGTTAATAGTATTTTTATGTGTTTATTGTGATTTTAGGGATTTTTAGGGGTTTTATGGTTTTTTTGGATTTTGTGGTTTTTTAGTTTTTAGGGGTTATAAGGATTTTTTAGTTTTTTACATATTTTGGTGATTAATGGGTTTACTTATTTTTTGGGTGTTTTTAGGGTTTTTATGGATTTTAATAGTTTTTAAGGATTTTAGGGGTTTTTTGGGGGTTTTAGGGTCTTTTAGTGTTTCAAGGTGTTTTAGAATTTTTTATGTTTTTAGGGGTTTTATGTGATTTTTTGGTTTTTACGGTTTTCTTCGGTTTTTTGGGTTTTTCTCTTTATTACATTTTTTTGGATTTCTGGGGTTTTTATAATTTTAATGGGTTTTTAGGGTCTTAAGGATTTTGAGTATTTTTAGGGTTTTTTGTGTTTTTTTGGATTTTTAGCATTTTTAGTTTTTTTAAATTTTATGGTTTCTTTTATTTTTAAGGATTTTTCCAGTATTATGGGTTTTTAGGGTTTTTATTTTATGTTAGGTTTTAGGAGTTTTAATTTTTATTAAGTTTTAAGGTTTACTTAAAATTTTCTGAGGTTTAGGGTTTTTTACTTTTTAGTGATATTTATGGGTTCTTGGGATTTTTATGATATTTTTGGATTTAGGGATATTGATTATTTTATGGTTTTTATGGTTTTTTATAGATTTTTTTTTATTTTTTAGGGTTTAATGGTTTATTGTATTTTTTTACAATTTTATTAGTTTAAAGGGGTTTTTGAGTTTTTAGTGGTTTTATAGTTTTTTCAGGTTTTATGGGGTTTTATGTTTTCTATGGGTGATATGGCTTTTATTGGTTTTTAGGGATTTAGTTTATATTTGGGTTTTTTAGTGTTGATATTGTTTTTTTTTTGGTTTTATAGTGTTTATATGTTTTTAATATTTTATTAGGAGTTTACATGTTTTTTTACAATTTATTATATTTTTATGGATTTTTAGGGATTTTGGGGATTTTTATGAATTTTTAGGGTTTTATGGATTTTGAAAGGTTTTTAGGGTTTTTAGATTTTAGGGGGTTTTAGGGTTTTTCAGATTATTAGGTTATTATGGTTTTTAAGGCTTTTGTTAGTTTTATGGATTATTTTAGAGTTTTTAGTTTTTTATGGTGTTTTATGATTTCTTTAGTTTTATATGGGTTTTAATTTTTATCTTAGTTTTTATCATTTTTTGGGGTTTAATGGGTTTTTAGTGTTTTTATTAGTTTTTTCGGTTTTTAGGGTTTGTATGTTTTTAGGGGTTTTATGGTTTTAGTATTTTCAGGTGTGTTTAAAGTTTTAGGGTCTTTTAGGGTTTCAAGGGGTTTTACCATTTTTTTGTTTTTAACGGGGTTTATGTGTTTTTATTTTTTCAAGGTTTTGTTACGGGATTTCAAAGTTTTAAGGGGATTTTTTTACTTTATTATGTATTTATAGTGTATTTTTTGGTTTTTTGGGGTTGTCATTATTTTTAAGAATTTTGAGGGTTTGTTATGGTTTTTAGAGGACTTTAGGGTTTTATAATTTTTTTATATCTTTAAAGGTTTAGTATGTTTATAGATTTTATGTTTTTCTTAATGTTATCATTGATTTTGGGGCGTTTTATATTTTTTTGGGATTTTTAGTGATTTTTTTGTATTTTTATGGGATTTTTTAATTTTTTTTATTTTTAGGGTTTTCAAATTTGTTTAGTGTTGTATCATTTTCTTATGGGTTTTTATGTTTTTAGGTATTTTTAGGGATTTATTTTATTTTTTTGGGGGTTTTAGGGTTTTTAGGGACTGTGAGGGAATTTGGGGGTTTTAGGGATCTTATGGTTCTAGGTGTTTTAGGGTTTTTTTTTATTTTTTCAGGATTTTAAAGGTCTAGAGAATTTTTTAACATTGTTTAGGGGTATATAAGGTTTTAGATTTTTTAGGGGTTTTGAGGGTTTTTACGAGTTTTTTAATGTTTTTAATATTTTAGCAGTTTTATTGTTTTTAGGGTACTTCTAGGTTTTTTAGGTATTTAAAATTTTTATATTTTTAAGGATTTCACATTTTTTTGGTTTTAAAGGATTTATTAGGGGTTTTAGGTTTTTTTAGAGTTTTTATGTTTTTAGGGATTTTTAGGGATTTTTTTTTGATTTTTATGATTTTATAATTTTTTTAGGATTTTGATGGGTTTTTAGAGTTTTTTGTGTTTTATGTTGTTTTTTTGAGTTTTTTTTTGCATTTTTTAATATTTTTAGTGTATTTATGTTTCTTCGATTTTCATAGGAGTTTTCAATTTTTTAGGGGTTCTTACATTTTTATGGATTTTAGTGTTTTTTTTATTTTTATTACTTTTTAATCTTTTTAGTGATTTTTTGGCATTTTAAGGTATAAGGATTTTTTTTGGTTTTTTAGGCCTTTTTTGGTTATTTTTGGTTTTTAGGTTTTTTTACGTTTTTTTTGGTTTTTTAGGATTTTAATGTTTTTATCATTTTAAGGGGTGTAAAAGGAAATTATAGTTTTAGTATTTTTTACAGTAAGTCTAGGATTTTAGGGGTTTTTGGGTTTTTTTGGTTCTTTAGGAGTTTAGGGGCATTCAAGGTTTTTAATGTTTTTCGACTTTTTAGGATTTTTAACTGTTTTTAGGTTTTCATTATTTTTCTTATGGTTTTTAGGGGTTTTAATATTTTTATGTTTTTAGGTATTTTAGGCCATTTTTAGTATTTTTAAAGGTTATTACGGATTATTCATATTTTGAGGGGATTTATTGTTTTAGGGGTCTTATGGATTTTATAGGTTATTTTGTGTATTTAGGTTCTAATTTTAATTTTTTTGTATTTATTGTATTTATAGTTTTTTGGATTTTAAAGTGTGTTTATAGTTTCTAATGTATTTTTAGTGTTTTTTAATTTTTTTATGGTTTTTAAAATTTTTTCTGGGTTTTTTATGGTTTTTATTGTTTTTAGGTTTTATTTTTGGTTTTTGTGGTTTTATAATTTTTGGGGTTTTTGTTGGTTTAATTTTATAAGGTTTTATTTATGTTTCCACGGTTTTAGGTGCTTTTTCAAATTTTTTATTTTTTGGGCTCTTTTATGATTTTTATTGTGTTTTAGATATTTGGATGGTTTTTAAGGTTTTATAAGGTTTTTAGGCTTCTAAGGTTTTTTAGGTTTTTTTAGGGTGTTTATAATTTTCTATTTTTTAGTGATTTTATGTGTTTTTAAATTTTATGGTTTTCTTATGTGTTTTAGGATTTTTTTATATTTTTAGAGAATTAATATATTTTTAGTATTTTATTTTTTATTGGTTTTAGTGATTCTATTTAGGAGTTTTAGTGTTTTATGTTTGTAAAGGTTTTTTAGAGTTTTTCTTAATAGTTTTAGGGTTTTTTATGGTTTAAGGGTTTTTATGTGTTTTTAATGCTTTTATCATTCTCTAGATTTTGAAGGAGTTTTATGTGTTTTTAGGTGTTTAAGGATTTATTATGGGTTTTAGGCTTATTTGGGTTTTTTTTACATTTTTATGAATTTTTAGAGATTTTTCATATTTTTGTGGGTTTTTATTGTTTTTAGGGATTTTGAGGTGTTTTAGGGGTTATTGTTTTTTTATCATTTTAGCGATTTTAATTTCTTAAGGGTTTTAGTATTTTCTAGTGGATTTTTTTTTTGTTTTTTAGGTTTTTATGTTTTCAGGTATTTTTAGGGAATTTTATGATTTTTATGGCTTTATGGTTTTTAGGGATTTTTAGTGGTTTTACGGGTTTTTAGGGTTTTTAGGTGTTTATTGGAGTTTTGGGGTTTTTATGGTTTTTAGGGGTTTTGAGGGTTTTAAGGGATTTTTGAATTCTTTTTACAATTTACGGGTTTAAAGTGTTTTTATAATTTTAAGATGTTTTAGGGGTTTTAAGATGTTTTAGGGGTTTTATGGGGTTTTAGGGGTTTTAATGGTTTTAGAGGTTTTTATGGTTGCTCGAGGTTGTTAGGGTCTTTTAGGGGTTTTAGGATTTTAAGCGTTCTTTAGGGTTTTAATAGGTTTTAATTATTTTAATATTTTACTGTTATCTTTGGCGTTTTAAAGTCTTTTTTTTATTTGATGAATTTTTATGATTTTTTTTTCAATTTTATATGGTTTTTAGGGATTTTGATTAATTTTATGGGTTTTAGAAATTTTAATGTTTTTACCATTTTTAGAGGTTTTATGTGTTTTTATGTTTTATGGTTTTCTTACATGTTTTCAATTTTATGATGGTTTTATATGTTTTTTGGTTTTTAGGGGCTTTTAAGGGTTTTAGGGTTTTTAGGGTTTTTAGGATTTTAATGGTCTTAAGGGTTTTTAGCGTTTTTAGGGTTTGTATCGGTTTTTTGGGGATTTAGGATTTTTTAGTTTTAGGGTTTTTAATGGTTTTTAGTGTTTTTAACAGTTTGAGAGGATTAATGTATTTTTAGAGTCTATAGAGGTTTATAAGGTTTTTTGGGTATTATGTTTTTAAAAGGTTTTAGGTGTTTTTATGGTTGTTTAGGGGATTTTAGGGTGTTTTAGGTGTTTTAGTGGAATTATTGTATTTTATGATTCTAGGGGTTTTAATTGTTTTTATGTATATAATGTTTTCTAATGGTTTTCAATGCTTTTAGGGTGTGTTACATTATAGGGTTTTATAGGAATTTTTAAATATTTTTAACAGTTTTATAGTTTTTTGGGATTTTGAGGGTTTTTTGGGTTGTTGGACTTTTTGGGTTTTAGTGTTTTTAGGTTTTAGGTAGTTTTTTTATGATTTTTGTTTCCTGAGGTTTTCTTAGGCAACGAAGATGCGAGGGTCAGGCTATTTCCCCCCCCCCCCAAATTTATTAAAAAGAAAAAAGAGACACAACAGACAAGGGAGGGGAGAGATCAATCGACCCACACCCAAAAACTCTTAACGACCCAAGACAAAAGACCCAAAAAAAGAAAAAACAATAACGAAAAAAGAAAAAACACACAAAACAAAGCATCCACCACCATAATCTAGCATCCTGCCGCTCCTAGCTAACCAACAACCAGCATCCAAACTCAAATAGAAATCCACATCCAACAGCAGCACGAACTTAAACCACAACTTCAGCACCTCCCATCCAAGCAGAAACCGGCATCAAGAACCGCAATCATCCAACATCACAAAACCACAAGCATCCAACATCACAGAACCACCAGCATCAAAATCACAAGCCTCATCATCACCATCATTCAGTAGTTCACCACCAAGCACCAACCAGCATCCAATTACTCAAACCAGCGACCAACAACCAATCTCGCATGATCCAGCATCCAACACTTCCTCACCAAGGAGATCCACCATACGCAGCACCATCATCAAGCATTCATCAGCAACCAGCAGCTCACAACCAAACAAGAACCAGGATCCAAACTCACAAAGTCCGACATCCAGCACCTTCCCGCTAAGAAGATCAACTGCCAGCAGCAGAGAACCATCAGCACACCTATGCCCATAACCCAACCATAGCACCCAAAGCAGTATCCAGCGCCACTTGACAGAACCAAAATCCAGCATCCGCAATAAAACACTCGCATCGAAACACCAGCACCAAACCGTGATGCCAGACCATAGCACACAGAAACCCATGTCAAAACCCTCACCCAGATAGTCCAGCAACAACTCACATTCAAACCAGCCACAGCCCATGGGATCACAAAGCAGCGAAGTATCTAAACCGCACAAATTGTCCAGCCGTTCATCAACAATATAGAGCATCAAAAACCAGAGGAAAAGGATGCAGATACCTGCATTTTTTTGTGCAAAATGGTACCCACCCGACTGGAAATCCCAAACCGAAGAAATAGTTAGGCCGCCTGCGAACCAGCAAAGTTTGATCCGCCTCTTCCAAAGCCTCCACAGAAGCCCGTCACTCCCTTCATCAAGTCCATAGATCAGAACCTTCAAAGGGCTGAACTGTCGCGAGCCGGGGGACCCAGATCTGCCGCAAGAGGCCAAGAAGCAAATCCGCACTCCAAAAAAATCCGAAACGACCCTAGCCTCCATGAACCTGAAGCACCACGCCTAGGGAAGACTAGATCCAACCCTCCCCATCAAAGAAATGCGAGGCTGCACGCCAGTAGGACCAGATACGATCATGGATCTGAAACGCCACACAGAGGAGAGGCCAAATCTGACCCATCTCACCGAAGCACGAAAACACCACACGCCCGAAATCATAGATCTAACCTGCTTGTTCTTGAGAGAAACTAACAAATGGAGCAGCCGCCTGAGGAGATCTACGAGGACACCATCAAGCCAGAGAAAATGCAACTCAATAGGGGGAAGCAGCAGTGCAGAGCATATCGGTGCTTGAGAATCCATCACTATGTCGAAGAAGCGCCATTTGAGGATGGAGCGCCGATGGAGAGCCGAAACGCGAGAGAAGCGAGGGTTTCGGAAAACATAAAGTCTATTAGTGATGCCGCAATCCAAAATGAGCCACGCCGAAACCGCTGAGCCACACATCCAAAGAGCAGCACCGATCTTCACCTCCCGAAAACTGCAGATTTGAAGTCGTCTGCCTTGACCTCCACTGTGACGCCAGCGGAGAGAGCTGCATGAACGCCGCCCCATACTCGTCATGAAAAGTTAAGGAGGAGCACACCGTCGGGAGAGATCATCCAGGAGAGAGCAGCGGAATCTTCAATTTTTCTTAGGGGTTTTAAATTTTATTTTAATTTTTTTGATTTTAGGGATTTTTAAGGATTTTTTAGGGTTTTGATGGTTTTTAGGGGTTTTGATGGTTTTAGGGGATTTTATATTTTTTTAATGGAGTTTTATGTTTTTTTTAGTTTTATAACATTTTTATAGGTTTAAATGGTTTCTATATTTTTTAGAGGTATTTTAGTGTTTTGTGGGTTTTAGTGTTTTTATGGGTTTTTCAGGTTTTTATGGATTTTAGGGGTTATAGGGTTTTTAAGTAATTTAGGGTTATAAATGTTTCTATGGTTTTTAGGTGTCATAAGTGCTTCTAGGTTTTTAAGGTTCTCTTTGAGGTTTTACCTTATTAGGGGTTTTATTTTTTTTTGGGATTGTTAGGGATTATTAATGATTATTATGTTTTTAGGTATTTGAGGGGTTTTGAGAGTTTTTAGGGGTTTTGGGTTTTTGGTGTTTTTAGATTTTTAAGAGTTTCAAGTGTTTTTAGGTTCTTACGGTATTCTTAATGTTTTCATCTCTTTAGGTTTTTTTCATTTTTAGGGCAAGGAAGGCTCGGGGCCAGGCTATTCCTGACCCCCCCCCCCCCACCCCCAATTTATTAGAAAAAGGACACTGCAGACAAGGGATGGGCGGGGTCAATCAACCCACACCCAAAAACCCTGGATGCCCTGACAAAACCCAAAATCCGAAAACCGCCAACACACAAAACAAGAAAATAAGGAAAAAAAGAAAAACCAATAGCATCTCTCAGCCAACCCACAACTAGCATCCAGTACAGGGTCTACTAGCCATCCCCAACATCATCATCATAATCTGCACTACGGGGGTCTCCCTCGGCACCATAGATAGAGGTTGCATCAGTGTCTGCTGACTCCCATTCCAATGAATAATACTACTTAAATAAGTTGGTTTAGTACTCCCTTAACTTCACCTGCTCCACATTCAAGTGCTTCTTAGCAGACCCCCCCCCCCTTACCAGAGGAGTTCGTTGAAGCCTTGCTGGAAGACCTCGTAGAAACCGTTCTCGGAAAGGAGGAGTAGTCCTTCTTTGGCCTCCTTAATTTCAGGGTTGCAGTGCTAAGATTACCATGATTCCCCTGGACAGGTATAATAGAGTCCTCCTGATTGAGAAAACAAGAGGTGGGAGGTGGAAAACACTCCCTGGACAGGCCCCCAGAAAAATTCTCTTTCCCAGCAAGTATGGCCTTGTCCTTTAAAATCTGGGCCATGTTGGATTTCATCCTAGAGCCATCATCTGATCCAATATCCCAAAGAATCCCACATTCAGATTCCATTCCCTCCTACAAAAGAGAAGGCATCAAAGTCAGGTCTTTCAGAACCAAACATTTGGAGTTCTCATCCACACTGTCCCTAATCATCCCATATTCAACAAAATTAACATCATTTGTTCCAAAGGAAATGAGTGCCTCCTAATCATCCACTGTGAGTGGAACAGGTCAAAGGATTATGAAGCGTTCATCAAAGACCTGATGAGGACACCCCCATAACCCTCATCCTGGGCAGCATTCACACCATTCTCGGTCCTCAGATCATCCCTTGCCTTATGCTCCTATTCACCGACATTATCAAAGCTCCCAAAATTGCTCAAAGTCATCTCTGCCTAACTAGAAAGGTGTTCCACACTCCCTCCCCCCTGACCAGTAGCAGTAACATTAGCCAGCACTTGAGAAGGAGACTTTGCGCTCCCAGCATGAGCCACCAGAGGGTTCTAGAACACCCTCCCTCCACCATGCCCAACAGCATCATCCTGCACCTTATCCTATGTCTGTTCATCATACATCTCACCTCCCACATTATCCGGGGGACCCTACACCTCCTCCTCAAGCTCCAGCCCAGCAGAGACCTCCATGCCAAGGGAACTTCTAGTATCTGGAAGCTGCAGATCACTCCTCAAGCGCTTGCAGATATCATGTACCTTGGGTTCCGGTTGACACTGGATGACTATATTCCCAAGCATAACCGGAGGACTAGCCTGTAAAATCTATGAGTTCAGTGGTCTAGAACCCAGACCAGGAGTGGATTCCACCACCCCAGCAACAGCTCTCTCACTCCCGGTTGCAAAAGCCACAGCAACCCCCTTGGCATAGACCTCCACCCGAGCCTGGCCCCCTCCATCAACCTGCATCAAATCATGCCCATCCACGATAACCTCCTGTTCCTCAGAAGCAGCTTGACTCGTAGGGTATTTAGCCACACCAGTATCTGGAGCCAAAACTCCCATATTGGGTGATCCCCCAGGCACTATCTCAGAAAACAATGATGGAGCTACAACAGATGGCCCAGGCACAGAGGGGCCGCTTCCACGTTGGCACACAGATGCAGTGTGGCCAAACCTGTAGCAAGTCGAGCAGAAGAAGACCCATGATTCAAAACAAACTTACTGCTACCACTGGAGTTCATCTTCAATCTCGACACAAACCAAATTGACCGGGGGTTTGGACCCGTCCACCTCCATGCAAATCTGTGGCACAAAGGGATGACATGCAGTGCTCATCCGCACATCCATACACAGAAAACATCCAATGAGATTTCCTATGACGCGAAGGATAGTCGGATTTTGGAAGGGGAGCGCAAGTCCAAGAAGAGTTGCCCAAAAAGCCGTGATTGGGGGATCATGATTCAAGTGGAAATCAAAGCTCCACTGGAACAAGTAGAACCGAATACCAGAAACAATCCATGGGGCCACGACCCAGGCTAAGATCAAATCATCCCCATTCCCAAATCGAACCAAATAGTGTCGAGCATCACGTAACCCTACTATAGCTCTTTCACGGAGATTCCAAGAAGAGGAAACGAACCTATCAATAACGTCGATAAGAGGTCGAAACCTCCCAAACCAAACCACCAAGGTCAAATCTAGAAGAGCAGAGGCCAGAGAAAGCTCCTGAGTAGATATCGAAACCGAGGGAACACCATTCTGGAACTGAGGGACTTTCGGGCAAAGTGCTATCTCGGGAAAAAGGGGGGTAAATTCCTGCTCTGCTTGCAGTGGAAGTCCATCTGTCGCCCCACCAATCCTAGGGAGGGGAGGCACCACCACATCTATCAATTACAGCAATGTCATCTTCAAGGGAGCCAAGAATCGCCATCGCGCGAGAGAGAGAGAGAGAGAGAAAAGGAGCAGCGACATCATCCTTCTCATGGTCTTCTCTTTGTTTTTAGGGATTTTTAATGCTTTTGTAGGATTTTTTGGGTTGTTTGGGTTTTTAGGAAAGTTATGGGTTTTAGGGTTTTGTTGGATTTTTACGGTTTTTATGTTTTAAGGGGTTAATTGTAAGTTAGGTCTTTATGGTTTTTATAGGTATTTTCAGGTGTTTAGGTGTTTAACATTTTTTATGGAATTTTAATCATTTTCGGATATTTATGGGTTTTAGGGTTTTAATGAATTTTTATGGATTTTAGGGGTTTTATGATATTTTTGGGTTTTATGGTTTTAGGTGGTTTTATGGGTTTTTTTAGTTTTATATGGTTTCTAGGGTTTTTATAGATTTTTATCATTTTATGGGTTTTATGGGTTTTTTGTGTTTTTATAGGCTTTTAGTATTTTGATGGGGTTTTAGGTTTTTTTATTGATTTTTGGAGTTTTATGGTTTTTAGGTGTTTTTAGGGATTTTATGTATTTTAGTATTTTGTAGGATTTTGTTGTGTTTTTATAGTTTCTATGTTTTTGGGGTTTTTATGTGTTTTTAAGGTTTTGAGCATTTTAAATGGGTTTTCTAGATTTTTAGGTTTTTTAGGTTTTTAGGAATTTTTATGATTTTTATCATATTTTAGGGTTTTTACGTATTTTAAGGTATTTATGGTATTTATGTTTTTTAGGTTTTTATGGGTTTTTTATGATTATTTAATTTTTAAGGGGTTAATAATTTTTTAAATTTTAAAGGTTTTCTTAATGGTTATAGGGGTTTCTAAATTTTTAGGGATTTTTATGTTTTTAATGTTTTTAATGGATTTCATGGGTTTAGATATTTTGATGGGTTTTAGTATTTTAGTGGTTTTATATATTTTTAAGTATATATGGTATTTATGTATTTTTTGTTTTTAAGGTATTTTAAGGTTTTTAACATTTTTTATGATTTTAGGGGGTTTATGTGTTTTTTGTTTTTTTAATATTTTTACGGTATTTTAGGGTTTTTCTTGTCTTTTATGATTTTTATAATTTTTTTGAATTGTTATAGTTTTTCATTTTTTAGGGATTTTTGAGAAGTTTTAGGTATTTTTATGGCTTTTGGGGTTTTAAGGTTTTTTGGGTTTTTTTGAGTTTTTTAGGATTCTTATAGTTCCTATAATTTATTTACATTTTAGTGGTTTAAAGGGTTTTTAGAGTTTTTAGAGGTTATAATGATTTTTACTGGTTTTTAGGTTTTTACTCTTTTTTAGTGCTTTAGCATTTTTAAGGGGTTTTAAGTGTTTTTAGTTTTGAAGGTTTTGTTAGGGTTTTAAGATTTATTTATATTTTTAGGAATTTTTATTGATTTTTTATCAATTTTATGGTTTTTATGGTTTTTGTGATGTTGAGAGGTTTTAGGGGTGTTTTATAAGTTTTAGTATTTTGAATGGTTTTAGAGTTTTATTTGACATTTTTTGGGTTTAAGGTATTTTTATAATTTTTAGTAGTTTTAGATGTTTTATGGATTTTTGGGGTTTTATGTTTTTTGGTAATTTTTATGGTTTTTATGGGGTTTTTGGAACATTTTAGGGTTTTAAGGATTTCATTATTTTTAGATTTTCTTATGGAGTCTATGATTTTTTTTTATTTTAAAAGGTTTCATAGGGATTTTAGGTATTTTGCGGTTTTTAGGATTTTAGGGATTTTTCCAGATTTTTATGATTTTTTTAGTTTTTTCTGGTTTTATAGGGATTTTGAGTGTTTCTAGGGTTTTTAGGTTCTTTATGGGTTTTACAATTTATAGTTTTTAGTGTTTTAAGCATTTTTAATGTTTTTAGGGTTTTTATGTTTTTTTAGGTTTTTGTGGTTTTTTATGTATTTTTAGGGTTTCAGTTTTTTTATGTTTTTTTGTTATTACTTGGTATTTTTACAAATATTAATAATGTTTTAGGGTTTTTAAGATATTTTAGTGTTTTATGGGTTTTTATAGTTGTTATGGGTCTAATGTTTTTTTTTGGATTTCATGTTTTTTGTGATTTTTTAGGGTTTTCAAGGTTTTAGAGTTTTTTAATGTTATTAGGGGTTTGAATAGTTTTTATAGTTGTTAGTGTTTGTAAGGATTTGATGAGTTTCTTGGTTTTCTTTGTTTTTAGGGGTTATATATTATTTAGGGGTTTTAGTGTCTTTTTTGGGGGTATTAGGTTTTTAGTGTATCTATGTTTTTAAGGGTTTTATGTTTTGTAGGTTTTTACTATTTTATCTGGGATTTTTAGTGTTTTTTTGGTTTCTAAATTTTCAAGGAATTTTAGTTCTTGTTTTGTATTTTTTCGGTATTTAGGGGTTTTATGGATTTTAGGGTTTCTAATGGTTTTCAAGATTTTTTTATGGTTTTTATCCTTGTTAGTCATTTAGGGGTTTTAAGTGATTTTAGGTTTTTAATGTTTTCATAGGGTTTTTTGTTTTTTATGTTTTCATGTATTTTTAGATATTTTATAGGTTTTTTATGGTTTGAGGGTTTTTAGTTATTTTTCGGGGTTTTTTTGGCATTTTAAGGGATTTTTAGGGAATTTTAGGGGTTTTTTGGATTTTATAGTTTTTTTTGTGTTTTAGGGGATTTTATGAGTTTTTAGTATTTTTAGGATTTTAGTTGGTATCTCGTGTTTTTGTTAGTATAAAGGGGTTTTATAGATTTTTTTTGGGTTTTTAGGTGGTTTAAGGTTTTTTAGTGTCATTAAGGATTTTATGGGTTTTAGGCATTTTACGTTCTTTTATGGGTTTTACCAATTTAAGGTTTTTTGGGATTGAACATTATTTTAGGGTTTTAAGGATTTCTTTTTGTTTTTTTGGGTTTTTAGTGTCTTTTGGTTTTCCATTTTTTAGGTATTTTTTATGATTTTTATGGATTTTTATGGGTTTTAGGGGTTTTAGGGGGTTTTCATGTTTGTAATGGGTTTTTTGTGTTTTTATAATTTTAAGAATTATTTAGGTTTTTAGGGGTTTTATTTTTTTTAGGTATTAAAGGTTTTCTTATGGTTTTTTAGGATTATTAGGGGTTTGTTCATTTTTACAGATGTTTATTGATTTTTTTAGGATTATTATGGTTTTTAGGGTTTTTCGTGATTTTGAATGTTTTTTGGGTTTTCTTGTTATTTTTTGGTTTTGTATTTTTTTTGAGTTTGTTTTATTTTTAGTGAATTTTATGTTTTTTGTTGGTTTTTATGTTTTTTAATGTATTTATGGAGTTTTATAGGTTTTAAGAGTTTTTCAGCGTTTTAGGGTCTTTTAGGGTTTTTGGATTTTTAGCATTTTCTATGGATTTTATATGTTTTAAATGTTTTTATTTTTTTAATGATATCTTATGGTTTATCGATGTTTTTAGAGTTTTAAAATTTTGAGTATTTTTAAGTCAATTTTTAAATTTTTATTGGATTTTAGTGTTTTTAGGGATTTTGAGCTTTTTTGGATTTTTTTGGTTTTCATGGTATTTAGATTTTTTAAGGGTTTTAACTATTTTATCATTTTGAATGTTTTATTATGTTTATTGAGATTTTTTGGGATTTTTATTTGTTTTTTGGGTTTTTAGGTATTTTGGGGGTTTGGTGGTTTATTGTATTTTTTATGTTTTAATGGGTTTTTATGTTTCTTTTTTGGTTTAAAGGTATTTCAGTATTTTATAATTTTTTTGGGGTTTAAAGATTTTTTAGTGGGTTTTTAGGGTCTTTATGGGGTTTAATATTTGTAATTATTTTTAGGGTTTTATGGGTTTTTGGGATTATAAGTGTTTTTAGGGTTTTAATATTTTTAAGGGTTTTTCATGGTTTTTAGGTATTTTATGTTTTTCTATATTTATAGTGATTCTTTAAGATTTTTTTGGTTTTTAGTTTTTTAGGGATTTTTAGGGGTTTTAGGGGGTTTTCGGTTTTATGGTTCTTAGTATATTTATATTTTTCTTTGGTCCTCAGGGTTTTTGGATTTTATGGGATTCATAGGGGTTTTCATGGTTTTTAATGATTTTTAATTTTTAGTGATATTTTGGGATTTTAAGGATTTATATGGTTTTTATGTTTTAATGGATTTTGTGGTGTTTTTGGTAAATTAGGGTTTTTATGGTTTTTTGGGTTTCTAGTGTTTTAATGATTTTTTAGGGTTTTTGTGGTTTTTAGAGTTTCTTATCATTTTTATAAGCTTAATGGGTTTCTAGAGTTTTTAGTTTTTCATAGGGTTTTTTTTGTATTTTTAGGGTTTTCTACAGTTTTATGTGTTTTATGGGTTCTAGGGGATTTTAGAGTCTTTTACGGTTTTTTGGGTTTTAGTGTGTTTAGGTTTTTAGGGTCTTATGTGTTTTATGTTTTAAAGGTCTTCATATGGTATTTTAGGGTTTTAGTGGGTTTTTATGTTTTTAGGGATATTTTTAATTATTTATTATTTTTATATATTTTTAGGGTTTTATAGATTTTGAGGGGTTTTCTGGGTTTTTACGATTTTTAGGGTTTTTAGGGTTTTTTCTATTTCTTTTGGGTTTTATGTTTTTATTGTTTTTAAGGTTTTATTTGGGTTTTTCAGGGTGTTTAGGTGTTTTTAAAATTTTAAATATTTTTAAGGATATTTTAGAATTTCTATGAATTTTAGGGTTTTTTGGGTTTGTGAGGATTTTTAGGGTTCATAGGGTTTTCATGATGTTTTTAGTTTTTTGGTAATTTTTTTAAATTTTTTTAGGGTTTTAGAGGTTGTTTATTTTTTTAAGGTTTTTAGGGGTTTACTAGGTTTGTAGAGTTTTTATTGTTTTTATAATTTTTATGTTTTTATGAAATTTCAAGGGTTTTATGGGTTTTTAGGTTTTTTAGGTTTCTTATGGTTTTTAGAATTTTTAGAAAATTTTGTGTTTTAAGGGTTTTATGTGTATTTATGTCTTTCAAGTTTTTTATGGGTTTAAGGGTTTTTTATGTTTTTTGGATTTTAAGGTATATTTTTCATTTAATCATATTATTGTTTTTAGGGGTTTTCAGGGAGGTTGATGTTTTTTATTTTTCTAGGGTTTTTTTGGTGTTTAGGGTTTTTTTGGTGTTTAGGGTTTTTTTTTGGGTTTTTATGGTTTTTTACCCTTTTTATAGATTTAAAGGTTTTTAAGAGTTTTAGTGGGTTTCTAGGGTTATATGGGTTTTAGGTATTTTATGTTTTTATGGGTTTTAGGGTTTTTATGTTTTAATGGTTTAAAGGTGTTTAGGTTTTTAATGGATTAAGTGTTTTTAGGTTTTAATGGGATTCTAAAGGATTTTTGGTTTTTTTGGTTATTTTATAGTTTTAGGGATTTTTTGGTTTTTTGTTCCTATAGTTTTTACGGTTTTTAAGGTTTTTGAGTGTTTTGGGGATATTTAGTGTTTTTATATATTTTATTGGGTTTTTAGGATTTTTATGTGTTTTTAGGGGTTTAATGGTTTTTTATAATATTGAATGATTAATGAGTTTTAAAGGGGTATTAGTGTTTTAGTGGTGTTTTTGGGTTTTTATAGTTTTTTAGGGTTTTTATGATTTTAGGCGTTTTTATGGGTTTTTGGAGTTTTAGGGTTCTAACTTCTTTTTATGGATTTTTATCGTTTTTTCATTATTAGTAATTTAAGGGTATTAATTTTTTTAGTCTTTTCCGTTTTTATTAAGGGGATTTTTAGGGTTTTAGGGATTTTTCTATTTTTATTTATTTTTAGTAATTTTAGTGGTTTTTTTATTTTATGGGGTTTAGGGTTTTATGAGTTTTAGGGTGTTTTCCATTTTAAAAATTATTATGGGTTTTAATTGTTTATTGGGTTTAAAGGTTTTTATAGTGTTTTTATTATTTTTTTTGGGTATTTATGTTTATAGTGATTTTAAATATTTTTTTTAAGATTTTAATAGTTTTTTCGGATTTTTATGGAATTTTAGGGGTTTTATAGTTTTTAGTGGTGTGTGGTGTTTTTGGGATTTTAGAGATTTTTGTTTTTAATTGTTTTTTGTTATTTTTAATTTTTTTAGGGGTTTAATGTGTTTTTATAGTTTTTATAGTTTATTTTAAATTTTTTATTTGTTTTTAGGGTTTGTAATGGTTTTTATGTTTTTTCCATTTTTTAGATATTTGGGGGTTTAAAGTGTTTTTAGTTTATTATGGAATTATTAGTGTTTTAAGGGGTTTATGGTTTTTTAAATTTTTATAGATTTTAAGATCATTTTTTATTTTATTGGTTTTTAGTGTTTTTAGGGATTTTCATGACATTAGGGGTTTTTAGGGTTTTTATCATTTTTTGGGGGGTTTTATGTGTTTCTATGGTTATTATGGTTTCCTTAGCAGTTTTTAGGGGTTTTTATGTTTTTAGGTATTTTTGGTCATTTTTAGGATTTTTATATCTTTTTTCTGTTTTAATTATTTTGAGGGGTTTTATGAGTTTTTAGAATTTTCTGGAAAGGAAGATGCGAGGGTCGGGCTATTCCCGTCCCCCGCAAATTTATTAGAAAGAAAAAGGAGACACAACAGACAAGGGATTTTAGGGGTTGTATGATTTTAGGAGTTTTTTGGTTTTTATGGTCTTTTGGGATTTTAGGATTCCATCATTATTTGGTTTTAGGGGTTTTATGTGTTTTTTGGTTTTTAAGGTTTTCTAAGAGGTTTTTAGTATTTTAATGGTTTTTATATTTTTTTGAATTTTTGTGGATTTTTATATGTTTTTAGGGTTTGTAGGGATTTTAATTATTTTTAGGTGTTTTAGGGGTTTGTAGGTTTGTAGGTTTTTTATATTTTTTAAGGTTTTTTGTGTTTTTCATGGTTTTTATTGGGTTTTATGTTTTTTAGGATATTTATGTAATTTTTCGTATATTATGCTTTCAATTTTTTTATGTTACTGTAGGTTTTTAGGGGGTTTTGGTGTTTTTAGGGTTTTTAGCATTTTTAGGGTTTTAGTTGTTTTGGGTTTTTTCCAATTCATGTGGTTTCAAAGGGGTTTTTTTATGTTTTTAGGTGTTTTTTATGTGTTTAGGGTCTTTTATTGATTTTATAAAATTATTATGTTTTTTTATGGATTTTAGGGATTTTGAGGGTTTTTAGGGGGCATTTAGGTTTTCTATGGTTTTTTGGGGTTTTGGGTTTTTTGAGTTTTTATGGGTTTAATGGTTTTTTAGAGTTTTTAATGTTTTTAGGGGTTTAAAGGGTTTTTTGAAAATTTAACTATATTTTAGGATTTTAATGTATATTAGGGGTTTTAAAATTTTTATTGGTTTTTAGGGTTTTAGGTCGTTTATAAAGTTTTTATCATTTTAGGAATTTAGGGGTATTAAGTGTTTTTATGTTTTTATTGTTTTCTTATGGGTTTTCAGGTTTATTAGTGATTTTATTTTTTTTAAGGATTTATAGGGATTTTGTGAATTTTTATGGTTGTTTGTGTTTTTAGGGATTTTGGTGGGGTTTGGGGGGTTTTACGGTTTTAGTGTTTTTATGTTTATTGAGGTTTTAAGTGTATTAAAGATTTTTAAGTTTTATTAGGGTTCTTCAGGGTTTAGGGTCATTATCATATTTAGGTAATTTAAAGGAATTTTTAGTGTTTTTAGGGTTTTTAGAATTTTTACGTATTTAAAGGATTTTAGGCGTTTTTTGTGTTTTTAGAGTTTCTATTATTTTTAACATTTTTATGTCATTATGGCTTTTAAGTGTTTTTATTTTTTAAGGGTTTTCTTATGGGTTTTCATGGATTTTAGTGTTTTTAATATTTTAAGGAATTTTTGGTTTTTTTTAAATTCTTATGGTTTTAGAGTTTTTGAGGGATTTTGGGTTTTTAGGATTTTTAGGCTTTTATGGTTTTTAGGGGTTTGAGTTTTGATAATTTTATGGGTTTTTATATATTTTAAAATTTTATGGGTTTAATGGGTTATTATTACACTCCAAATCTGTTTTAAATTTTCTGAAAGCCGCTTTATTGGATCGTGGTACCCGCACAATTCAAAATTTAAAACAGAAAAATTCCAAACATCAAAAAACAAGAACACATTAAAACACCATGACCAGATCATAAAGCTAGAGGCTACCCAAGTCTTCTGAACCATATCGTCATTTCTATCTTCCCAGCATAGTCATCATCGCCTCCACAGCATCAAAGACAATTTTCATAATCAAAAAAATAGGCAAACATCAACATACCACATAAAGGACCTAGGTTCTATCACCATCAAAATTTATTATGAAAAGAAAAACTAGATTAGCAAGATGTCTCGAACTGCACCCCCTAATGGTCAATCACACAATTGACAGCACCACTGCTGGTGAGAACCCACCGGCGGTTATTCTTCCATAGCATCACCGCACAATCATAGAACCTGAACCATCAATATCGGCAAAACCTTCATCATAGACCACTACCTTTACCAGAAGCATCCATCGGAACCAAATGAGACCATAAACTTGCACAAATCCGAAAAAGAAACAGAGCTAACGTATGTGCTTGATCCACCAGGAACCAGCCACCACAATGCACCACAGACCCAAAACCTCATCCAGACCATCACACTCGACCGACCTGGAGGGGGGTAGTGGTCCTGGAGGCCAGAGAGGGGAAATCGGAGGGACTCCCTCATCAAGCCACCGAACAATCACCATTGCGTCAAACCCAAAAGGAGGCTAGGACTGAAAGAAGGCGTGGGGATGAGACCCTAGGGAGAATGAAGATAAAGAGAAAACAGGGGTCGAAGTCCTAAAAAATGAGAGAGATGTGACACTGAGAAATCCACAACCGCCTTTATGCAAAACCCAAAACCTCAGAGACTCCATCATTCCAGATCTGACCTGGAAAGGAGCGGTGGAGCACAAGGTCAAAGTGAGGAGGAGACATCCAGGAATATCTGAAGCACCACATAACAAATGGAATCTGATAGTTTTTAGTGTTTTCTATGGTTTTTTGTGGTTTTATTGGTTTCATTGTATTTTACATTTTTAGGGTTTTGAGGGGTTTTAGATTTATTCTAATTTTTAGGGGTTTTATTTGTTTTTTGGGTTTTATGGTTTTCTTAGGATATTTTAGTGTTTGGAGGTTTTTTTTTCTATTTTTAGGTATTTTGATAATTTTCATTGTTTTTTTGCATTTTAAGGGAATCTGAGATGTTTTAGTTTTTTTACGGGTTTTGGTTTTTTTTTGGTTTTTTGGGGTTTTTTGGTTTTTTAGTTTTAATGGTTTTTATATTTTTTAGATATTTTAACAGTTTTAGCGGATTGAATAGTTTTATTTATTTTAGTTTTTTTAGGATTTTTATTGGTTTTTAATTTTTATATGGTTTTAGGGGTTTTAGGGATTTTAGTATTTTTTAGTTTTTGATGAGTTTTTAGTGTTACTTGTTTTTAGGATTTCATAGGATGTTTATGTGTTAAATTGTTTTTATAGTTTTTGAGTATTTTAAATATTTTTGCGTTTTATGGGTTTTTATTGTTTTTTTTGGATTTCGAGGGTTTTGATGGGTTTTTAGTGTTTTTACGTTTTTTTTTGTTTTTATGGGTTTTTACATTTTTAGGGTTTTTATGGTATTTTAGAGTTTTTTTTAAAAAAAATGGGATTAAAGTGTCTTTATATTTAGTGTTTTTTGGGGTTTTATGATTTTTAGTGGTTTTACAATTTATTGGGATATTATGGTTTTAGGGGGTTTACCTATTTTTGGGATCTTTAAGGGTTTTTAGGGTTTTTAGAGTTTTTAGCATTTTTAGGTTTCCTTTGGAATTTATTTTTTTTGGGTTTCTATATTTTCTTCATATATTTAGATATTTTTACATTTTATGGATTTATTTGGAATTTTTAATAATTATTTTGTGTTTTCATATTTGTATGGATTTTGAGGGTTTTTTGGATATTTAGGGTTTTTAGAATTTTTAGGATTCTTACCGGTGTTTGGTGTTTTTAGATTTTCTTGGTTTTTTATGGGTTTTATGATTTTTTATTGTTTATTATTTTTTAGGTTTGTTTTTGGATTTTTTTGTATTTTTTGGTTTTTTTGGGGTTTTAGGGATCTTGTGGGGGTTTAGGGTTTTTTACTATTTTGGTGTTTTATTTTTTTGTGGATTTCAGATTTTTTTTTCTATTTTTAGGGTTTTAAGGTGTTTTTATAGTATTTTAACATTTTACAGGTTTAAGTGGATTTTATATTTTTAGTGGTTTTTAGGAGTATTATGGGATTTTGGGGGTTTTAAGGTTATTAGGGGTTTAAAGTATTTTAGGGGTTTTATGGTTTTTAACATTTATATATTTTTTGGGGTTTTATGTGTTTTTAAGTTTTTATGAATTTCGTAGTGGTTTTATGTGCTTTTATGTTTTTTACTCTTTATGGGATTTTTAAGGATTTTTAATATTTTTATGGGGTTTTAATGATTTTGATGTTTTTATGGTTTTTAGTGATTTTCTTTTGTTTTTATGATTTTTAGAGGTTGTAAGTGTTTTTATATTTTTAATTATTTTCAGGGATTTTGTTTGTTATAACATTTTTATGAATTTTTTAAGATAATGATAGTTTTAGGGTTTTTATATATTTTGAGAGTTTTTAGGATTTTTATCATTTTTTGGTGTTTTTTGAGTATTTTAGAATTTCTATAGTTTTTGTAACTTTTTTCATTTCTAGGGCAGAAAAGGTGTGGGGTCAGACAAAGCTGATCCCATGATTTATTAAATAACATAAAAGTAAAGTACAATGCATTACAAAAGAGGCTTACATATCCAAGTGTGGGTCATCCCCTTCATGTCTGAGTCAACTGAAGGTAAACAGATGCCTGGAGTCCTGAAAGACCATACCGAAGTTCCTTCATCAATCGATCTCTTGGAAAGAGCATCTACAACCCAGTTCGCCTCCCTATATGCATGTGAGATGCTCAAGGTAAGTGTCTTGGCAGCATCGAGGCACTCAACCCAGTGCTGGAGAATCCGCCATGGTACATGTCGTGACTGCTTCCTGAAGGCCTCCACCGCCAATGATGAATCAGATTCAATCCAGAGATTATTCCATCTGAAATGGGTTGCATATTGAATCGCGTTTATGATGGCCCAATGTTCTGCCTCATACGCAGTACCACTCCCAAGGAAGTGGTAAAAGCATCATTTTACAAAGCCCGAGAGGTACGAAATACCCTGCCACATCCTGAAGGACCCGACACACCCATGGCAGCACCATCAACGTTGACCTTGTTATAACCTGAAATCGGAGGGATCCACCTAATAAATTTCATCATCTTCGGTCTTCTGCATCTCCCTAGAATGCCAATTCTATGCAAGACCAGGAATTCATTCATATCATCATTCATCTCCCCATCCTAGATACCTCCCGCCGCATGGATGGCCCTTTGAATGCTTACCACCCCTTCATGGAAAGAACCTATTTCATTCCGATGTGCCACCGCATTTCTGGCAAACCAAACATAAGAGAGCAGTGCCGCCACCACTGCCAGAAAAAGATTGTGAAGCTGTGGGCTTAGACCGACCTCAGTTACCGCACCAAGAAGAATTTCCATCTCTTGTTTCCTACCCTAATTAAGATGAATTCAAAAGACATCCTGAATATAAAGCCATAGCTCAGAAGCCATACTGAAGTGTATGAAAAGATGACTACTAGTTTCCTCCACCCGGAAGTAAATGTTATAGCCTGAAACGATCTGCCATCCGACCAGTTTTAGCACTCCATGTAGAGGCAGTCTTCCTTTCCATATTTTCCATAGGAAAATCTGCCTTGAAGGAGGAATAAACGACTTCCTAAATTTGGACAGCCACATTGGAACAGAGGAGCTATGCTCACATTTATGCCAATATGATCCTTTGGTATCAAGAATTATGCACCGATCAGGTTTCCACACTAAAGCATCAACATTGACAAATTTGTATCTCTTTATATCCATGGTTGTCCTGCTCGGAAGCATGCAAGACATGATTTCAAAATTCTATAAAAGCTCAGAAATTTTCATATTCTGCATGTTGTCCGGTGGCTGAAGTATTGTATTTAGCTGAGTGTCCAACCAAGTACTGGTCCAGCAGTTCAGGCTAGATTGCTTCAAGACAATCCACCTTGAATTGAAGATAATATCATGGTATGCTGCGTTGATGGAGGGAAAAACCAAATAGAGAGAATAACCAGCGAATTCATTCATCAGTCTGCAAACAAACCTATCATTTAGGAAATCCAGAACTTCATTTCTAGAATTGATCAGATTCCAGAAAAAAATTACCCAGTAGTGACCCATTGAACTTCCTCAAGTCCTTGATACCAAGGCCACCCATATCAATTGGTTCAGTACACTTTTTCTAGGCCACTATGACCAACATCCTTTCATTGATACATCCCGTCCACATGAAGTTCCTGATCTTCTCTTGCATTTTCTTAAGCAGACTGACTGGCCACATGTAAATCAAGAAGGTATGCACCAGCATGGGTATTAAAACCAAATTGATCAGACAAACCCTTCCTGCTTGTGATAGAGATTTCCCTTTCCACCGAGCAAGTTGGTTAATGGCTCTTGCTGCAATCGATTCAAAATGAGAATATCTTGGCTTGCCCAAAAAGAGAGGAACCTCGAGGTACATAAATGGTAATGATCTCCTCTTCACACCCATAAGATGGGCATATCGTATCTGCCTAGAATTGGAGATTTCTTTTCCAAAGATGATGAATGATTTCCTCCAGCTAATATATTGCCCTGCAACCTACTCATAATGCTAGAAGAGCTTCTTTGTTGAAATAAGTGTTGTATGATTTGCCTCCCCAAAAATAATGATATCATCATCATAGAGCAGGTGAGATGGTACATAATGGTCCCTAATTTCTTTAAGAGGTGTAAAGAAGTTGTAATTAACCAAGCCAATAAGACAATGGCTTAAATAATCCTCAGCAATGGCAAAAAGAAGACCTAATAGAGGGTCCTCTTGCCGGACTCCATGAGAGAAGCGAAAGAAACCTTTTGGGGATCCATTTATCATGACGAACATTCTTGCACTCTCCAGGATAAATTTTATAATCCTGATGAAATTTCCAGAGAAACCATATTTTCCAAGGATATCAAAGATGAAACTCCATCTAATTTTGTAAAAAGATTTGGAGATGTCAAGCTTTAGAGCAAAGCAGCCATGTCTGGTTTTCCTGTGCATAGCATTAACTCCCTCCGAGGCAATGTATAAACAACTTTTAATATTTCTTCCTGCAACAAAACCAAACTGATTTGGAGTAACAATATTGTTGAGGATATTTGACAGCCTGATAACAATGATTTTACTGATGACCTTCAGCATAGTGTTCCCAAGTGAAATTGGGCAAAAATCATTTTAAATACTTTTATATTTGGCAACTTTTTTAGGGGATTAAAGTGTTTTTAGTTTTTTTTTGTTCATTTTTGGGGTTTTATGGTTTTCTAATGGGTTTTAATGTTTTTAGGTGTTCTTATGGTTTTTTGTTTTTTATTGTTTTTAGGGTCATTTAGGGTCTTTAAAGTTTTTAGGGTTATATCTCTTTTGCTGTTTTAGTTGTTTTAAGTGTTTGTAATTTTTACTGATTTCTAAAGATATTTCTAGGTTTTTAGTTTTTAAAAAAATTAAGAATTTTTAGGTATATTTTTGTATTTTTATGTTTTTATGGTTTAGGTAATTTTTTAGGGTTTTAGGATTTTTAGGATTTTGGGGTTTTTTATTTTTTTTTTGGATTTTTGTGATTTTTTGGGTTTATAGGGGTATTTAGCATTTTAGGGGTTTTATGTGGTTTTCTGGGTTTTTAGGGTATTATTTGAGTTTTTTTTGGTTTATGGTTTTTATAGTTTTTTATCGTTTTAGTGGTTTAATGGGTTTTTAGTGTTTTGTGTGTTTTTGGGTTTTTATAGGGTTTTTGGGTTTTTATGGTTTGTAGGGATTTTAAATTTTTTATGGGTTTTAGTGGTTTTATGTGTTTTTAGGTTTCTATTGATTTATTAGGGTTTTTAGGGTTTTTTTGGTTTTTACATTTTTTGGGATTTTAGGGATTTTTTTTGATTTTTTTTATTTTTAGTGAATTTCGGGAATTTTAGGGATTTTGGGGTTTTTAAAGTTTCAGGGGGGTTAGGGTTTATGGTGTTTTGAGGATTTTGAGGATTTTGAAGTGCTTTATGATTTTAAAGGTTTTCTTAGGTTTTTAATTTTCTTAATGTTTTTTTCTAATTATAAGGGATTTTCTAGGATTTATAGAATTTTGATAGGTTTTAAATATTTTAGGATTTTGAGGGTTTTGAGGGTTATTAGGGTTTTTATGGTCTTATGGGGTTTACTATTTTTTTTGGTTTTTAGGGGTTTTAAGGTGTTCTACAGTTTTTAATCATTTTTAGGGGTTTAAAGGGATTTTAAAGTTTTTAGTGGTCTTTAATTATTTTTAGTGATTTTAGGTTTAAGGTTTTTTTTATTTTTATGGGTTTTATAGTTTTAGGGATTTTTTATGTATTTTTAGTGTTTTTATATGTTTTTTAGTTTTTTAGGGTTTTTGGATTTTTAGCATTTTCTATGGATTTTATATGTTTTAAATGTTTTTATTTTTTTAATATTTCATAGGGTTTATCGAGGTTATTTCGGTTTTTAATATTTTTGTCCATTTTTTGGTCATTTTTTAAATTTTTATTGGGTTTTAGTGTTTTTAGGGATTTTGAGATTTTTTTTGTTTTTTGGGTTTTTTTGGTTTTCATGGTATTTAGGTTTTTTAGGGGTTTTAACTATTTTATCATTTTGAAGGTTTTATTATGTTTAATGAGAAATTTTTGGGATTTTTATTTGTTATTTGGGTTTTTAGGGATTTTAGGGGTTGGTGGTTTTTTGTTTTTTTTGTGTTTTAATGTGTTTTATGTTTCTTTTGATATGAAAAGGAATTTTATACTTTTATAATTTTTCAGGGTTTTAAAGAGTTTTTAGTGGGTTTTTAGGGTCCTTATGGTGTTTAATATTTTTAAATATTTTTAGGGTTTTATGGGTTTATGGGTTTTAGGGATTATAAGTGTTTTTAGGTCTTTAATGTTTTTGAGGGGTTTTCAAGGTTTTTAAGTTTTTTATGTTTTTATGTATTTTTAGTGATTCATTAAGATTTTTTTTTGTTTTTAGTTTTTAGGGATTTTTAGCATTTTAGGGGTTTTTTTGGTTTTATGGTTTTTAGCATTTTTATATTTTTCTTTTGTTTTCAATGTTTTTTGGCTTTTATGGGATTCATAGGGGTTTTCATGGTTTTTAATGATTTTTACACTTTTAGGGATTTTTTGGATTTTAATGAATTTATGTGGTTTTTATGTTTTAATGGATTTTGTGGTGCTTTTCGGAAGTTATGGTTTTTATGGTTTTATTGGGGTTTTAATGTTTTCATGAGTTTTTATGGTTTTTATGGGTTTTAGAGTTTCTTATAATTTTTAGAGGCTTTATGGGTTTCTATTGTTTTTAGTGGTTCTTAGGTTTTTTTTGGATTTTTAGGGTTTTCTACAGTTTTATGTGTTTTATGGGTTTTAGGGGACATTAGAGTCTTTTATGGTTTTTAGGGTTTTAGCGTGTTTAGGTTTTTAGGGTTTTATGTGTTTTGGGTTTTAAAGGTTTTCATATGGTATTTTAGGGTTTTTCTGGGTTTTTATGTTTTTAGGGATATTTATAATTTTTTATTATTTTTATAGATTTTGAGGGGATTTCTCAGTTTTTAAAATTTTTAGGGTTTTTAATGTTTATTTTATTTCTTTTGGTTTTTATGTTATTTTATAGTTTTTAATGTTTTTTTTGGGTTTTTTAGGGTGTTTAAGAGTTTTTAGAATATTAACAATTTATATGGATATTTTAAAATTCCTCTGAATATTAGGGTTTTTAGGGTTTCTGAAGATTTTTAGGGTTTATAGGGTTTTCATGATGTTTTTACATTTTTTGCCCTTTTTTAAATTTTTTAGGGTTTTAGAGGTTGTTTATTTTTTTTAAGGTTTTTAGATGTTTACCAGTTTTTAAGATTTGTTATTGTTTTTATAATTTTTATGTTTTTATGAATTTTCAAGGGTTTTGATGATTTTAGATTTTTTTGGTTTCTTATGGTTTTTTCGATTTTTAGAATTTTTTTTGTTTTTAGGGGTTTTATGTGTATTTATGTTTTTCAGGTTTTTTAGGGGTTTAAGTGTTTTTTTTATGTTTTTGGGATATTAGGGTATATTTTTCATTTAATCATATTAATGTATTTAGGGGTTTTTAGGGTGTTTGAGGTTTTTTGTTTTTCTAGGGTTTTTTGGGTTTTTTGGTTGTTTATGGGTTTTTTGGGGTTTTATTTTTTTATGGTACTTTACCATTTTTAGTGATTTATAGGTTTTTTAGAGTTTTAGTGGGTTTTTAGGGTTATAGGGGTTTTAGGGTTTTTAGGTTTTTATGGGTTTTTAGGGTTTTTATGGTTTATATAGTTTAAAGGTTTTTTAGGTTTTTAATGGTTTAAGTGTTTTTAGGTTTTAATGGGTTTCTAAGGGATTTTTGGGTTTTTTCGGTTATTTTATATTTTTATGGATTTTATGGTTTTTTTGTTTTTATAGTTTTTAGGGTTTTTAGGGTTTTTGAGGGTTTTGGGAATTTTTAGGGTTTTTATATATTTTATTGGGGTTTTAGGGTTTTTTTGTGTTTTTAGGGGTTTAATGGGTTTTTAGAATATTGAATGATTTATGAGTTTTAAAGGGGTATTAGTGTTTTAGTGGTGTTTTTGGGTTTTTATAGTTTTTTAGGGTATTTATTATTTTAGGTGTTTTTATGGGTTTATGTGTTTTAGGGTTTTACCTTCTGTTTATGGATTTTTGGCATCTTTTGCGTTATTAGGTATTTAAGGGTTTTAAATTTTTTTGTCTTTTCTGTTTTTTTAGGGTATTTTGGGGTTTTGGGGATTTTTCTATTTTTATTGATTTTTAGTAATTTTAGAGTTTTTTTGGATTTTAAGGGGTTTAGGGTTTTAGGGGTTTAAGGGTATTTTAGGGTGTTTTCCATTTTTAAAATTATTATGGGTTTTAATTATTTATTAGGTTTTAAGTTTTTATAGTGTTTTTATTATTATTTTGGGTATTTATATTTATAGTGATTTTAAAGGTTTTTTTAATGATTTTAACAGTTTTTCTGTATTTTTATGGACTTTTAGGGGTTTATGATTTTTAGGGGTGTGTAGTTATTTGGGATTTTAGGGTTTTTATATTTTTAGGTGTTTTTTTATATTATAAATGTATTTAGGGGTTTAATGTGTTTTTATAGTTTTTACTGTTTTTTAAAATTTTAATTTTTTTAGGGTTTGTAATGGTTTTTATGTTTTTTTGCGTTTTTTAGATATTTGGGGGTTTAAAGTGTTTTTAGTTTATTATGGAATTATTAGGGTTTTAAAGGGTTTATGGTTTTTTAAATATTTATAGATTTTAAGATCAATTTTTATTGGGTTTTAGTGCTTTTAGGGATTTTCAGAACATTAGGAGTTTTTAGGGTTTTTATCATTTTTTTATTTTTTTGGGGTTTTATGTGTTTCTTGTGTTATTAAGGTTTCCTTAGAGGTTTTAATATTTTTAGGGGTTTTTATGTTTTTAGGTATTTTTGGACATTTTTAAGATTTTTATATCCTTTTTCGGTTTTAATGATTTTGAGGGGTTTTATGAGTTTTTAGGATTTCTGGGTTTTTATGGTTTTTTGGAGTTTTAGGGGTTTTTTTTTGAGTTTTTAGGGTTTTATGGTTTTTTAAAATTTTAAATGTTTTTTTGTTTTAATGGTTTTTAGATTTATTATTTCATTTTAGGGTTTTTATTTTTTTTTATGTATTTTAGGGGTTGTATGGTTTTAGAAGTTTATAGGTTTTTATGGTCTTTTGGGATTTTAGGATTCCAACATTATTTGGTTTTAGGGGTTTTATGTGTTTTCGTGTTTTTAAGGTTTTCTAAGAGGTTTTCAGGGTTTTTGGTGGTTTTTATATTTTTAGGGATTTTTATGGATTTTTTTTGGATTTTTGTGGGTTTTTAAGGTTTATAGGGATTTTGATTATTTTTAAGTGTTTTAGGGGTTTTTATAGTTTTTATGTTATTTTTATTTTTTTATGGTTTTTTGAGTTCTTCATGGTTTTTAGATGGTTTTATTTTTTTACGTATGTATATGTAATTTTTAGGATATTATGCTTTCTATTTTTTATGGTATTGTGGGTTTTTAGGGGGTTTTGGTGTTTTTAGGGGTTTTATCAATTTTAGTGTTTTAGTTGTTTTGTGTTTTTTTAAATACCTAAGGTTTCAAAGGGGTTTTTTATGTTTTGAAGGTGTTTTTTATGTTTTTATGGACTTTTATTGATTTTATAATATTTTTATGGATTTTATGGATTTTTATTGTTTTTAGAGGGCGTTTAGGGTTTCTATGGGGTTTTTGGGGTTTTGGGTTTTATTGAGTTTTTATGGGTTTTAAGGTTATTTAGAGTTTTTAATGTTTTGAGGGGATTAAAGGGTTTTTTGAAATTTTAATTGTATTTTAGGATTTTTAATATATATTTGGGGTTTTATGGTTTTTTATAGTTTTTTAGGGTTTTTGGTCTTTTATAAAGTTTTTATCATTTATGATTTTAGGGGTATTAAGTGTGTTTATGTTTTTAAGGGTTTCTTATGGGTTATCAGGGTTATTAAATATTTTAAGATTTTTAACAATTTATAGGGATTTTGAGAATTTTTATGGTTTTTTGTGTTTTTAGGGATTTTGGTAGGCTTTAGGGGGTTTTACAATTTTAGTGTTTTTATGTTTATTGAGTTTTCAATTGTATTTATGATTTTTAGGTTTTATTAGGGTTCTTCAGGGTTTAGTTTTTTTATCATTTTTTTGGGAATTTAAAGGAATTTTTAGTGTTTTTATGGGTTTTAGGGATTTTTGGTAATTAAAGGATTTTTGACGTTTTTTGTGTTTTTAGGGTTTCTAGTATTTTTAACATTTTTATGTCATTATGGGTTTTAAGTGTTTTTATTTTTTTAAGGGTTTTCTTATGGGTTTTCATGCACCACTGGGAAGTTGGGTTTTCCCAACGCTTGTTTGCCAACGGTTCTGTTGAACCGTTGGCCTAGGGGTATAAAATAAGTATTTCCCAACGATTTGAATAAACTGTTGGGAAATCTAAATTTTTTCCCCCTTTACCAACGGTTTTACAAAACCGTTGGTAAAGACCAAGGCTTTCCCAACGGTTTGTGTAAACCGTTGGTAAAGCTCACCTTTTCCAACGGTTTTAACAAATCGTTGGGAAATTTTCCCCTAAAATCCCAGCAGCCCCGAGATCCCATCCACGCTCGCGGCTGCTGTTGAAATTGAGAGCTAAGATCTCTCTCGCTTGGAAAACCATTCTACCAGATCCATACTCAATCACAAGGTTGTTTTGTTCTACACTTCAAATTTGTAAGTAGTACGTTATGTTTAATGTTTTGCATCTAATTTTTTACTTTTCTGTTTTGATTTGGCTTAAACCTAAGGTTCGTGCAGTAGGGTATACCCAACAATTTCAATTGGATTCGTTATTTGTTTTCTGTTTTTGTTCTGGTGTCATGTGTGAATCTATTTTTTGTTCGGTTTTTGTTTTCTGTTTTTGTTCTGGTGGGAGGTGCTGGGGGTGCAGTAGGTGGGGGGAGGGGGTGTGCTGGTGGGGTGTTTAAGTGGGGGGAGGGGTTGTGCTGGTGGGGTGATGAGGTGGGGGGTTGTACAGGTGGGGATGGGGGTGGGTTGTGCAGGAAGGGGGTGGGGGAGGGGTGGGTTGTGCATGTGGGGGTGCAAGTGGAGGGGGGTTGTTGCGCAAGTGGGTGGGGGGAGGGGAGTGTGCTGGTTGGGGGGTGGACTGGGCAGGTCAGAGTCTTGGGGGTGAGGTGGGGGTTGTACAGGTCGGGGGTGGGTGTGGGTTGTGCAGGTGGGGGTGGGGGAGGGGGGGGGGGGTTGTTCAAGTGGAGGGTAAAAGTGGTGGGGGTGCTGTGCAAGTAGGTGGGGGGAGGGGAGTGTGCAGGTTGGGGGGTGGGCTAGGCAGGTGGGATTCTGTTGGGGGTGAGGTGGGGGTGGGGTGTACATGTGGTTGTGAGGGGAGGGGGGCTGTGCAGGTGGGGGGGGGGGAGGGGGGGTTGTGCAAGTGGGGTGGGTAGGTGGGGGTGGATGTGCAAGTGGGTGGGGGGAGGGGAGTGTGTAGGTTGGGGTGGGCTGGGCAGGTGGGAGTATGTTGGGGGGTGAGGTGGGGGGTGTGCAGTGGGTGGATGGGAGGGGGTTGTGCAGGTGGGGGTGGGGGGGGGGGGGGGTTGTGCAAGTGGGGTTGCAGGTGTGGGGGGGGGGGTTGTGCAGTCGGTGGATGGGAGGGGGGTTGTGCAGGGGGAGTCTGTTGGGGTGAGGTGGGGAGGGGGGTTGTGCAGGTGGGAAGTCATCACTTCCATAGTTCACCAATAAGCACGGAGAATTCATCACTTCTAGAGATTTGGATAGTCTTTAGGCCTCTTTGGTTTTGGTTCTTCTCTAGTCATCTTGATGAGTAAGGCATCACATGATCTAAAAGTGACATCAACTATATAGGATGAATTCCTTCTCCCACAATACATTTTTCTAGAAATAATATATCCTTGGAAGGTTGTGGGAGCCTTTTAGAATCCAATGCCCCAACATTTTTCCAATTGCAAACTTGATACCATCATGTTATCAAGTCACTAATCCTACCAAATTGGATTTTCACTAAAAAATACTATTCTAATCCTTAACACCCATCTCTTGTTTTTCATAACATGAATGACAACCCAATTAAATCTCATAGCTCTCATTCACACCCCTGTGGACAGCTTGCCCACCCCCCTGGACACCCCCTACCCCTTGGACAGCCCTACCACCCTCGTGGACAGTCCGCCCACCTCCCTGGAAACCTTGTACCCCCTGGACAACCCCGCCACCCCCATGGAAAGCCTGCCCACCGCCTGGACACCCCCTACTCCCTGGACAGCCCCCAAACCCCATGGACAGCCCTCCCACCCCCTGGACACCCCCACCCCCTAGACACCTTGTACCCCCTGGAAAGCCTCCCCCCACCCCCGTGGATATCCCGCCCACCCCCCTGGACACCCCCTCCCCCCTAGACAGCCCCGCCACCCTCGTGGACAGCCCGCCCACCCCCTGGACACCCCATACCCCCTGGACAACCTCGCCACCCCCGTGGAAAACCCGCCCCTGATTACACAGAATCAAATTACTCTACATTCCCCCTAATTTTTAGAAGCGCCCTCGCAGGTGAACCCTAACCTGAGGTCTTCCATCTAATCGGCTGCAACTCCCCCATTCAGGTTAGACTCCTTCAACCTCTTCCCAAATACAGACATAGAAGCCCTCATTGAGGTAATTTACCTGGTTGGGGTAGTGGGGTAGGTGGTTTTCCATTTTTTAGAGGAGTGATATGGTACTTTCTATGGACATTAGTTTGGGTGTTATGAAATGTACTAACTTTTCACAATATTTCCATTTTTAGAATCAATAAATTATTTAAAAAATTCTCTTTACACATTCTGCATATTTCATGAAAATCCTTCACTTTGTAATATCTTGAACAATGTTTTATCAGGTCTATGGTGTCTTCTTGGTATATGATAAATGAAAAAATTACAAAACACATCTCACCTCAAATCTAGGCACACATAACTGAATTAATTAGTATATCTTTACATTGTTTTAATAGTTCACTATATCAACTAGAAACTCAATCCTTTATCATTTACATAAATATATTTTCTATTAAAGTTCAATCCTATAGAATTGTTTATGACAAAATGACTTATATAAATTCTTTTTACAGAATGGACAGAAGTATGATGTATGAAACTGATCGGATCTCAAGCAATTTTCAAAACAATTTGGAGAGCTTTATAGATTTTTCATTTCACAATGCTTCAGATAGTGCTCGCATACACTACCCATGTTCCAATTGTGTTGGTATACCTTGGTTGAGCTGTGAAGAATTCAGCTTCCACATAACCAAAAATGGTTTTCAAGAAAACTACTTTGTGTGGTATCACAATAGGGAGAAAATGAAATATCAAATTGGGGCTGATCGAAATGAAAGGACTGTAATGGAGAATTTGTTAGATGATCTGTTTCTGTTTATTCGTCATCATAAAAAAGAAAGGATTTCGACTCAAGAAGACTTCGATATGAGGGAAGATGATGCATCTAGTGAAAATGATGATATTGATAGGGTGAAAAATTGAATGATGCTGCCAAAACTCCAGTATATCGACAATGCGATAAAATGAAAAAGCTGGAATTTTTAATCCAATTGTTTCATGGGAAAACTATGTATGGAATTTCTAATACAACAATCGATTACATTCTTACCTTCATGAATGATTTACTTCCAGATGATGCAGATATTCCCTCAAACCACTATATGGCATGGAAGTTAGTTGAGGAACTTGGATTTATAAGAAACCAAATTCATACTTGCCCGAAAGATTGCAGTTTATTCTGGGAGGAAAGCGCTGAACGAAATGATTGTATAAAATGTGCCACATCCCGCTGGAAGTCAAAATCTGATGGAACACCATCCCGCGTTCCACAAAAAGTAATGTGGAACTTTCCATTGATCCCCAGACTTCAAAATCTTTTTATTTCTGATGAAATATCAATAAAAATTAGATGGCATGATACCAAGAGAAAGAAGACTAATGATGAGATGGTTCATCATGCAGATGGATTTTCATGGCAGAGATTTGATGCTCGACATCCTGATTTTGCAACTGACATGCGTAATGTGATGCTGGGTCTTTCATGCGATGGTTTTAATCTATTTGGGAAGATTCTTACTTCACACAGCACATGGCCATTTTTTATACACATTTATAATCTTTCCCCAATGTTGTGTATGAAAAAACCTTTCACTTTCATGAGTATACTCATATCTGGTCCTTCTGATCCCGACATTGATATTGATGTATACATGCAACCTTTAATAAATGAGTTGAAACTTCTTTGGGATGTGGGTGTGCGCACATACGATGCATGTTCGAAAGACATATTTCAGATGCGTGTTGTGCTTATGTGAATGATCAATGCTTTTCCGGCTTATGCAATGATGTCTGGATGGAGCACGAAGGAAAAATTGTCATGTCTAGTTTGTATGAAGAATACACGATCTAGAGGACTGAAACATCGTTGTAGTTTCAGTTTTATGGGACATCGACGATTCTTGCCAAAGGATCATCCATATAGAATGAATCGTCGAAGATTTGATAATACCATAGAGAACGATGATCCACCTCAGCGTATGTCTGGAACTGACGTGCTTAATGAATTGAAAGATTTCATTTTTTCGTTCGGGAAGGGTCAAATGATATATGGAAAGAGAAAGAATGTTTCTACTGAAACCTATTACAATTGGAGGAAGAAGAGTATCTTTTTTTATTTGCCTTATTGGTCAACCAATTTGTTACGTCATTGCTTAGACGTAATGCATATTGAAAATAATATATGCGAAATGTTGCTTTCGGTTCTTCTAAATGTCAAGGGGAAGACAAAAGATGATTTACGATCTCGGCGTGACTTGGTGGATTCGGGCATCAGACCAGAATTGCATCCTGTGCGTATTAGTGAAAATAAATGGCAACATCCATGTGCTTCGTATATGATGACACCTACGAAAAAAACAATTTCTGGAAGTATTATAGACTATTAGAGTTCCTGATGGCTATTCAAGAAACATATCTAAATGGGTCAATAGAAGAGATTTGAAGCTAAAATATTTGAAGACTCATGATTATCACGTTCTACTGCATGAGTTGCTTCCAATAGCAATCCGTCATCTTTTGTCCAATAATGTAAGGGTGGTTTTTATTCGGTTGTGCCATGTTTTTAGAGATCATTGTGCTAAGAAGTTTTCCAAGTATTTCTTGCAAAAAATATTGACAGATGCCCCATTAATTTTGTGTGAGTTGGAGAAAATATTTCCTCCATCATTTTTCACATGCATGCTACATCTAACTTTCCATATTCCCACTAAAATACTTCTCAGAGGACCTGTTTATTTTCTTTGGATGTATCCAACTGAAAGAAATATGTTCACATTAAAGTCTTATGTCCGAAACAGAAATCATCCCGAAGGTTCTATCGTGAACGGTTACTTGGCTCTAGAATGTATGGATTTCTGCTCGATGTATTTGTCTGATCTTACTACAAGATTGAACAGACCAATGGGAAACGAAGAAGAATAGTCTAAGGAAATTGAACCCAGTTTTCCATCACTTCCTCAAACAAGAGGAATTCCTAGATCATATACATTGAAGACATTAAGCCATGAAGAGCGGGAGATGGCCCATCGCACAGTTTTGTTCAACTATTATTTGTTCGATGACTATATCAGGTAACTAAATTGATTATGTATTTCTTACATATATATCTGTTAAACTATTAATATTTTTTATCTACAGGGAACATAAAACAATGATAAATAGGAATCATCATTCTTTATCTTTGATAAGAAGAGAGAATTTTCATAGAAAATAGTTTTCTGCTTGGTTAAAATTGAAGGTATAAAAAAATTAATGTTTAAAATAATTATATCAATATTTAATTAAGTTTAATAGTCATTTATATTTTAGGTATTGTGTTTTTCTGCTGACTCTGTCTCTGAGGAAATAAGAGCTTTGGCTTTCGTCCTAATATCGTGGTTCATGACTGTAAACCAATTTTTATCAATGGGTACAAATTTATTGTCACTGAACGAGCAAAGAACTTGAGAACACAACATGATGGTGTTATGGATACTGCCACAACAGATTGTTATGCCAGTGCATCAGATAGTAGACTGCGATTTGAAAATGTGGGTTATTATGGAGTTGTTGAGAAAATATTAATATTGGATTATTACTCTCATGGACGAGTCACAATGATGAAATGTCATTGGTTTTATTCGATGACAAGACATGACACATTTATTGATGATTGTGGATTTCATGTAATTAATATGACTCGCCCTCTTGCTACTGAAGAACCATATGTGTTGGCATTAATGGCTAAACATGTTTTTTATATCAAAGACCAACTTCGACCTGAATTTGCTGTCATAGTTGAAGTAATTCAAAGACATATTTTTTATGATGGTGATGATGGAATTGACACTGTCCCTATTTCCATTGGAACCAATCCATTTATTTATTTTGATGACTCAAATAGCTCAATTGTCAGAGTTGATTGTGAACCTGAAGTTGTGGTTGAAAATATATAGAATCATTCATCCATGTTCTCAATTATTTTGGTTTACCTCGAGTTGGGTGGTTAAGTTTGGTAATATTCAAATTGATTTAGTATTGATCACAAATATGTTTTAGCTGACTTGACCATTATGTGAATTTTCAATGTTTATTGGTTGCAGTTTTATTTGAATTTCATTTTCTAATTTGGAATTTAACTGTATTCAAACATATTCAAACAATATTTCTAACTTGGTGAACATTACAACTTGTATGATTTATTAAATCCATTCAAGCTCTTCTAAAACAATTGATAGCTGACTTGACTATTATGTGAATTTTCAATGTTTATTGGTTGCAGTTTTATTTGAATTGCATTTTCTAATTTGGAATTGAACTGTATTCAAACATAGTCAAACAATATTTCTAACATGGTGAACATTACAACTTGTATGATTTATTAAATCCATTCAAGCTCTTCTAAAACAATTGATATCTTAATTGAATATTATATGAATTTTCAATGTTTATTGGTTAAAGTTTTATTTGAATTTCATTTTCTAATTTGGAATTGAACTGTATTCAAACATAGTCAAACAATATTTCTAACTTTGTGAACATTACAACTTGTATGATTTATTAAATCCATCCAAGCTCTTCTAAAACAATTGATAGGTAAATTACCAATGAATCCCCATATTCCGTCATATATTTAGTTTTTTGGGTTACACATTAGTTTTCTTTTTCTAATTAATTACATATTTGTTTTCAAAATGCCGGAAATGAAACCAATTGAAGAGAGATGAAGGAAAAAATGATGGAGAACAATCGTTGAATGATGGAGTTGGGAATTCCATCATTAGTGTCTGTAGTGAGTACTTTATTTCAAATTGATATATTTAAAGAATATATAATGTCATGTGATAAATATTTTTGTAAACATTTTTGTAGGATCCACCTATACTTTGACAGTTATTCAACGAGGAGCCTAGTACTGGTCCTAGTACTCAGGCTGGTGGTACGAGGAGGGTTCGTACCAGAGGTGGACGAGCAACTACGCGTACCCGACTAGACCCTGCCCCTCCCACTGACATGTCATCCTTCCCACATTCTGATCCTGGTGTGTCGTTAGAGACACAAGGGATATTTAGGCCTCCCATGTTTTCGCTACCTTCTGCATCTTCTGGCCCATCATTTTCACATCCCATGATGATTCCCACTCCTCAGTCAGCATCTGGTCAGACAGTTGTCCCATATTATTTTCCTTCTACTTCTATATCTCTAAGCTTCTATATTCCATCTTCTTCGACTCCTGTTCCACCATAGGGTGTTCCATCAGTTTCTGTGGATCCAGCGGCACTCAGCGATCAGACCGGAACAGGTATATTTATAGAACCCTAACAAATTTTTATAGAAATATTTATTTTCATTATAACATGTTTTGGTAAAATATTTGTTTTTATTTCATGATAGATACATCTACTGACAGGAGGCGTGGGCGGGTGCGTACACGCATGCGTTCGGTGTGGAACCGCCGCACACAGGTTATGGGGGATTATAATGAAGACAACCAAATGGTTGAGAAAACAGGGAAGCAATGTCGGAGTTTTTTGGCGATGCTTGCCAAATACTCTGACATCATTCCCATCAGCCCGCTATCATGGAGACATTTTCCACATGAGGTCAAGGATAGAGCTTGGGTAGAGATATGGGTAAAAAAATCTGTTCTATTTAATGCCATGAATTATTTTTGTATTTATATGAATTAATATTTTGATTTCAGCTTCGATTTAATTATCCCGATGGTGAGGGTGCACAATCGGAACGTCTAATGGATTTAGGCGAGCTTTGGAGAGCCTACAAGCATGAGTTGTATATTGGCTGGGTTTCTAGAGTTGGAACTGAGTTAGAGGTGGTACCAGTGGTGGATGATTGTCCTGTAGAGCAGTATCGTCAAATGATTACTCATTGGACGAGTACCCAGTTTAAGGTATTAATAACATTTGAGGTATTTAAATAATAACTTTAATTTTTTTCATTAATACTATCTGTTGAATTTTCAAATTTTATTTAGGAATCATTTGGAAAAAATAAAAAGAACATTGATGCAAAAAAATACCTCCACACACTGGGATGCACTACGATGCCTGATCATGAGAGGAAGCAGGTATAACAATTGTTTATAAGTTTTCCTTACAACTTACACTTTCTTTTGTTTCTTAAATTATTTAATAGTTTGATAAAGTTTTCATATAACTTTAGTTTTCAATGTCATTGTATAGGAAAATACAAAATATTGAAGGACGCGTGCCTCGAGCAAAACTGTTTTGCTCGAGTAGACGAAAAAAGGATGGAAGTGCCGTCAACGAAGCGACTCAGCAGCAGATTGTAAGGTTTAATCTGTTGAATTTATTTTTTAATATATATTTTTTAACTTAATGATATATTTTTATTTGTAATAGGATTCTTTATAGTCCCTCGATTCCCAAGAACCAGACAATTTTGGGCCAACAGATCACTTACATCAGGTGTTGGGAGAGGAGCATTCTGGCAGAGTACGGTGCCAACCTAGGATAGCACCGATGAGGTATTGGCCCTCCTCAGGTATGATCTGTAGTGCCACCGAGCTGCAGAAAGTTAGGGCATAGGCAGAACAGGCTAAGAAAAGGTCCACAGAGACGGTAGAATAGTCTGCTAGGGAAAACAGTGCGTTTATGAAATTTATTGAAGTTCTACATCCTACACTTCCAGTAGAGGCCAGCCCAACTTTTGATGAGTATATGTTGTCGATATGTTCTATATACAGTGCAACAGGTGGAAGTTCTAGTGGTGGTCAGGACAATTTACATCTTGACGATGATGATGGCGAGGAGTCTGATGTGGAAGAGGAGGGAGAGGAGGAGGGCGAGGTGGGTGGCGAGGGCGAGGAGGAGGGAGAGGATGAGGAGGATGGAGAGGGCGAGGATGATGATGGGGACGAGGACGAGGTTGATGATGATGATGGTGATGATGGTGATGTTGATGTGGGACAAGTTGATCCAATACATTTTTCACTGATATTACTGAGATTTGATAATTAATCTATTCTCGTTTTTGGTTTTATCTAGACTCGTAGTATAGTATTGGAGTTGAGTTATTTTTATATATTATCTGTTTTTATGGATGTTGTTGTCTTTTAGTGGTTGTGTGTTTGGGAACCCCCCTCCTTCCTGGACCCTGGACAACCCCCCACCCTCCTCCCTGGACCCCGGACAACCCCCCGGACAGCCCCCCAGACAGCCCCCCACCCTCTTCCTTGGACCCCAGACAACCCCCCGAACAGCCCCGGACAGCCCCCGGACAGCCCCCTGAACAGTCCCCTGGACAGCCCCCCTACCCTCCTCCTTGGACCCCAGACAGCCCCCCAAACAGCCCCCCGGACAACCCCCCAGATAGCCCCCCCACCCTCCTCCTTGGACCCCGGACAACCCCCCAAATGCCCCCCGGAAAGTCCCCCGCACAGCCCCCCCCCCCCCCCCCCGACCCTCCTCCCTGGACCCGAGACAGCCCCCCGGACAGCCCCCCACCCTCTTCCTTGGACCCCGAACAACCCCGCGCACAGAGGATTCTCATAAAATGGACAACATTTTAAGTACATATGGAAAACCAACCAAACGCATTTGGATTGTGTCGATACATTAGCACAACGATCCATGGGTCATATGTGACGTGTACGAGTCAACCCCGCCTCAATCCGAGGCGTGGTGTGGCTGCCACCACTCAAAGTGTCTGCCTTTTGTTTCAAAAGGACGTCATTTTAATTGAAAAACATCAATTGGAATATGGAAAACCGACCAAACACCTTTGAATTGTGTCGATACATTATCACAACGATCCATGGGTCATATGTGATGTGTACGAGTCAATGCTGCCTCAATCTGAGGCGCGGTGTGGCTGTCACCACTCAAAGTGTCTGCCTTTTGTTTCAATAGGACGTCATTTTAATTGAAAAACATCAACTGGCATACGGAAAACCAACCAAACACATTAGGATTGTGTCGATACATTAGTACAATGATTCATTGGTCATATCTGACATGTACGAGTCAACGCCGCCTCAATCCGAGGCACAGAGTGGCCGGCACCACTCAAAGTGTTTGTCTTTTACTTAAAATGGACAACAATTTAAGTACATACGAAAAATAGACCAAACGCATTTGGTTTCCATTGAAACTTTAGGAGAATTATCCATGGGTCATATGTGACGTGTACGAGTCAACGCCACCTCAATTCGAGGTGCGGTGTGGCTGGCACCACTCAAAGTGTCTACCTTTTGTTTCAAAAGTACATCATTTTAATTGAAAACCATCAACTGGCATACGGAAAACTGACCAAACGCATTCGTATTGTGTCGATACATTAGAACAATGATCCATGGGTCATATGTGATGTGTACGAGTCAACCCTGCCTCAATCCGAGGCACGGTGTTGCCGCCACCACTCAAAGTGTCTGTCTTTTGTTTCAAAAGGACGTCATTTGAAGTGGAAAACATCAAATGGGATACGGAAAACTGACCAAATGCATTTGGATTGTGTCTATACTTTAGAAAAACGAACCATCAGTAATATGTGACGTGTACAAGTCAACCCTACCTTAATCTGAGGCACGGTGTGGCCAGAATCACTCTAAGTGGCTCTCTTTTGCTTAAAATGGACAACAATTTTAGTACATATGGAAAACTGACCAAACTCATTAGGTTTCCATTGAAAAATTCGGAGAACTATCCATGGATCATATGTGACATGTACGAATCAACCCCGCCTCAATCCGAGGCGCGGTGTGGCCGGCACCACTCAAAGTGTCTGCCTTTTGTTTCAAAAGTACGTCATTTTAATTGAAAAACATCAACTGGCATACAGAAAACCGACCATAAGCATTCGGATTGTGTCTATACATTAGAACAACGATCCATGGGTAATATGTGATGTGTACGAGTCAACCCCACCTCAATCCAAGGCACGGTGTGACCACCACCACTCAAAGTGTCTGTCTTTTGTTTCAAAAGGACGTCATTTGAAGGAAAAAACATCAACTGGCATACGGAAAATAAACCAAACGCATTCGTATTGTGTCGATAATTTAGAACAACGATCCATGGGTCATATGTGATTTGTACAAGTCAACCCCGCCTTAATCTGAGGCACGGTGTGACTGGAATCACTCTATGTGGCTCTCTTTTGCTTAAAATGGACAACAATTTAAGTACATACGGAAAACCGACCAAACGCATTTGGTTTCTATTGAAACATTTGGAGAATGATCCATGGGTAATATGTGACGTGTACGACTCAACGCTGCCTCAATCAGAGGTGCGGTGTGGCTGGAACCACTCAAAGTGTCTGCCTTTTGTTTCAAAAGTACGTCATTTTAATTGAAAAACATCAACTAGCATACGAAAAACCGACCAAACGAATTCATATTGTGTCGATACATTAGCACAACGATACATGGGTCATATGTGATGTGTATGATTCAACCCCGCCTCAATCCGAGGTGCGGTGTGGCTGCCACCACTCAAAGTGTCTATCTTCTGTTTCAAAAGGACATAATTTGAAGTGAAATACATCAACTGGCATACGGAAAACCGACCAAACGAATTCGGATTGTGTCAATACTTTAGAAAAAAGTTCCATGGGTCATATGTGACGTGTAAGATTCAACCCCACCTCAATCCGAGGCGCGGTGTGGCCTCCACCACTCAAAGTGTATGTATTTTGCTTAAAATGGAAAACAATTTAAGTACATACGGAAAACCAACCAAAGGAATTCGGTTTCTATTGAAACTTTAGGAGAAAGATCCATGGGTCATATGTGACGTGTACGAGTTGACACCACCTCAATCCGATTTTCGGTGTGGCCGACACCACTCAAAGTGTATTCCTTTTGTTTCAAAAGTACGCCATTTTAATTGAAAAATATCAACTGGCATACGGAAAACAGACCAAACGCATTCGGATTGTGTCGATACGTTAGAACAATGATCCATGGGTCATATGTGACGTGTATGAGTCAACCCCGCCTCAATCTGAGGCGTGATGTGGCCACCACCACTCAAAGTGTCTTTCTTTTGTTTCAAAAGGACGTCATTTGAAGTGAAAAACATGAACTGGCATACAGAAAACAGACCAAACGCATTCATATTGTGTCGATACTTTAGAACAACAATCCATGGGTCATATGTGACGTGTACGAGTCAACCCCGCCTTAATCTGAGGCACAGTGTGGCCGGAATCACTCTAAGTGGCTCTCTTTTGCTTAAAATGGACAACAATTTAAGTACATACGGAAAACCGACCAAACGCATTCGGTTTCCATTGAAACCTTAGGAGAACGATCCATGGGTCATATGTGACGTGTACGAATAAACCCCGCATCAATATGAGGTGTGGTGTGGCCGACACCACTCAAAGTGTCTACCTTTTGTTTCAAAAGTATGTCATTTTAATTGAAAAACATCAACTGGCATACGGAAAACGGACCAAACGCATTCAGATTGTGTCGATACATTAGCACAACAATCCATGGGTCATATGTGACATGTACGAGTCAACCCCGCCTCAATCCAAGGTATAGTGTGGCCGGTAGCTCTCCAGGTGTACAATTATGTTTAAAATGGACATTATTATAGGTAAAAATATATGGTATACAAAAAACTGATCAAATTATGAATTGACATCCGGATTCAACATATAATTGTCATATAAATTTTAAATTGAATTCTAAATGAATTATGTATGTTTATAATTACGTTATGAATTCTAATTTAATTATGGATGTGTATAGTTCCACCATTATATGTTAAATGTGTATGAATTTGTTCTCTATATGTAAGTGTTAGTTGGTTATTGAAGGTACAATAATTGTATATGTATGTGTTAGTTTATTGTAGGTACAATAATTGGATTGAAAATGAGAGGGAACCCACAAAATGAGACCTGGTGGGAAAATTGGAGAGCTGGTGGTCAAATTGGAGAGCTACTGGGTAAATTGCAGAGCTGCTGTGCAATTTTCCCAGCCAAGGCTATGCCAATGGTTCAAAACCGTTGGCATAGAATTTGCAGGTCTTGTTTTACCAACGGTTCATAGAACCGTTGGTAAAACACTTTTCCCAATGGTTCTAAACAGTTGGGAAAGATGATATTTTGGGTTTTTCCCAATGGTTTTCCAAACCGTTCGGGAAAACATGATAATTGTGGGCACTATATCCCAACGGTTGTAAGCTGTTGGGAAAAATATTTCCCAATGGTTTTCTAGAACTGTTGGGATAGGGTAATTTTTCAGCACCCTATCCCAACGGTTCACTATAAACCGTTGGGAAAACCTTTTCCCAACGGATTACTTCCCTACGGTTTTCAGAACCGTAGGTATAACATATACCAACGGTTATGTAGCCTTTCCCAATAGTTCTAAACTGTTGGGAAATCATGCATTTCCAGTACTGATGGGTTTAGGATTTTTAATATTTTAATGGAATATTTGGATTTTTTAGGATCTTTATGATTTTAGGGTTTTTGAGGGATTTAGGGTTTTTAGAATTTTTAGGCTTTTATGGTTTTTAGGGGTTTTAGTTTTAATAACTTTATGGTTTTTTATATAATTTAACATTTTATGGGTATAATGTGTTATTTGTGTTTTTAGGGGGTTTTAGTGTTTTTCCTTGTTTTTAGGTTTTTTTAATATTTTGGGGTTTATGGTCTTTACTTGTTTTTTTATGGTTTTTAAGGTTTTTATAAGTTTTATGATTTTTAGTGATTTTTTGTGTTTTTATGGTTTTACATTTTCTTAATGTTTTCTCTGGGTATTTAGGGGGTATTTTTAAGGGATTTGTTGTTATTTTTTATGATTTTTATGGGTTTTTATGGTTTTTAGATATTTTTACGGTTTTCTTTACAGGTTTTTAGATTTTTTAGGTTTTTGAGGGGTTTTAGTTGTTTTGGTTTTTAATGATTTTATATGTATTTCAGGGTTTTTAGGGATTGATAGGGATTTTTATGGTGTTTTAGGGGTTTCGTAGAATCTGATATTTTTTAGTGTTTGTTATAGTTTTTATGGTTTTTTGAGGTTTTATTAGTTTCAGTGTTTTTTGTGTTTTTAGGGTTTTGAGGGGTTTTAGAATTTTTTTCTACTTTTTAGGGGTTTATGTGTTTTTTGCGTTTTTTGGTTTTCTTATGATATGTTAATGTTTGTAGGGGTTTTTTAGGGTTTTTTATAATTTTTATTGTTTTTTTGAGTTTTTAGGGAATCTGAGATGTTTTAGTTTTTTACGACTTTTGGGTGGGTTTTTGAGTTTTTTGGGGTTTTTGGTTTTTTATTTTTATGGGTTTTTATATTTTTTAGAGATTTTAACAATTTTAGTGGATTAAAGAGTTTTGTTGATTTTAGTTTTTTTAGGATTTTTATTGGTTTTTATTTTTTATATGGATTTAGTGGTTTTAGGGATTTTAGTGTTTTTTAGGTTTTGACGACTTTTAAGTGTTACTTTTTTAAGGATTTTATAGGATGTTTATGTGTTGTCATGTTTTTATAAATTTTATGGATTTTAAATATTTTAAGGTTTTACGTGTTTTTATGGTTTTTTGGATTTTGAGGGTTTTGATGGGTTTTCCTGGTTTTTGGGATCATTAAATGGTTTTTAGGGTTTTTTGAATTTTTAGGTTTCCTTTGGGGTTTCTTATTTTAGGGTTTTTATATTTTCTTTATGTATTAAAGGATTTTTACATTTTATGGTTCTTTTAGGAATTTTTAATAATTTTTTTGGGTTTTCATATTTTTAGTGATTTTGAGGGTTTTTATGGTATTTAGGGTTTTTAGCATTTTTAGGTTTCTTACCATTGTTAGGTGTTTTTTGGTTTTCTAGGGTTTTTATGGGTTTTAATAATGTTTATTATTTTTTATTTTTTAGTTTTATTTTGTATTTTTTGTATTTTTTTGTTTTTTAGGATTTTTGGGGGTTTTAGGGATCTTGTGGGGGTTTAAGGTTTTTTACTATTTTGGTGTTTTATTTTTTGTGGTTTTCCGATTTTTTTCTGTTTTTATGGTTTTAAGGTGTTTTTATAGTATTTTAACATTTTAGGGGTTTATGGATATTTTATAGTTTTTGTGGTTTTTAGGAGTGTTATGGTATTTTAGGGATTTTTAAGGATATTAGGGGTTTAAATTATTTTAGGGGTTTTATGGTTTTTATCATTTATAGGTTTTTAGGGGTTTTATATTTTCTAGGGTTTTATGTATTTCTTAGTGGTTTTCTATGGCTTTGTGTTTTTTACTTTTTAAGGGATTTTTAGAGATTTTTTAATATTTTTATGGGTTTTTAATGATTTTAATGATTTTATGGTTTTTAGTGTTTTTTATGATTTTTAGAGGTTTTAAGTGTTTTTATATTTTTAATGATTTTCAGGGATTTGATTTGTTTTAACCTTTTTATTAATTTTTTAAGATAATTATAGTTTAAGGGTTTTTATATATTTTGAGAGTTTTTAGGAATTTTATCGTTTTTTGGTTTATTTTTGAGTATTTTAGGATTTCTATGGTTTTTAGAACTTTTTTCATTTTTATGGGTTTAAAGGGATTTTATATTTTTAGTGGGTTATTAAGTTTTTATAGGTTTTTAGTTTTTTTAATGTTTTTAAGGGTTTTAATGGGTTTTAGAGATTTTTACGGTCTTAGACTATTTTTAGGGATTTTAGGATTTTTATTATTTTTTTGGATTTTAGTATATTTAAGAGTTTTTATGTTTTTATGATTATGTTAGAGGTTTTCTGGGGATTTTTGGTTTTTTTATATTTTTTTGTAATTTAGGGATCTTTTAGGATTTTTATGGTTAAATAGGGGTTTTAGGATTTTTATGTTTTTTTGGGTTTTATATGGTTTTTTTAGTTTTTAGGGAGTTTATCATTTTTTATGTTTTTATGTCTTACAAGTTTTTTATGTTTTTAAGGTTTTATAAGGGTATTTCATGGGTTTTAGTATTTTTTATGTTTTTAGTGATTTTTAGTTCTTTTTTTGTATTTTTTTGTTTTTAAGGGTTTTTCGTGATTTTTAGGGGTTTTTTGGGTTTTTTGGTTTTAGTGTTTTTTGTGGTTTTTTGGATTTTTAATGAATTTTATATTTGGTAAATTTTTTAGGGGATTAAAGTGTTTTTAATTTTTTTTAGTTCTTTTTTGGGGTTTTATGGTTTTCTAACTATTTTTAATGTTTTTAGGGGTTCTTATGGTTTTTTTTAGGTTTTTTAGGGTCTTTTGGGGTCTTTAAGGTTTTTAGGGTTGTATCACTTTTGCAGTTTTTAGGAATTTTTAGGGATATTTTTTATTTTTATGATTTTATGGTTTAGGGGATTTTTTAGTTTTTATGATTTTAGGATTTTGTGGATTTTTTTTGGGATTTTAGTAATTTTGAGGGTTTATAGGGGTATTTAGGATTTTAGGGGTTTTATGTGGTTTTTTGGTTTTTAGAGTGTTTTTAGAGTTTTTTTTTGGTTTCATGGTTTTTATAGTTTTTTATCGTTTTAGTGGTTTAATCGGTTTTTAGCGTTTTTTTGTGTTTTGGGGTTTTTATAGGGTTTTTGTGTTTTTATGGTTCTTAGGGGTTTTAATTTTTTTATGGGTTTTTAGTGGTATTATGTTTTTTAGGTTTCTATTGATTTATTAGGGTTGTTCATGTTTTTTTAGGATTTTACCTTTTTAGGGATTTTTAGGGATTTTTTATGATTTTTTTGTTTTTAGCGAATTTAAGGATTTTTAGGGATTTTAGGGTGTTTAATGTTTCAGGGAGGGGGTTTGGTATTTTTGAGGATTTTGAGGATTTTTAAGTGCTCTATGATTTTTATTGTTTTCTTAGGTTTTTAATTTTCTTAAATTTTTTTTAATTATAAGAGTTTTTCTAGGATTTATAGTATTTTAATAGGTTTTAAAGATTTTAGGATTTTGATGGTTTTTAGTGTTATTAAGGTTTTAATAGTCTTATGGGGTTTAATGTTTTTTATGGTTTTTAAGGTGTTCTAGAGTTTTTTTATCAATTATAGGGGTTTAAAGGTATTTTAGAGTTTTTAGTGGTCCTTAATGATTTTTAGTGATTTTAGGTTTAAGTGTTTTTTTGGTTTTTAGGGGTTTTATAGTTTTAGGGAATTTTTAGGTATTTTTAGTGTTTTTAGAGTGTTTTTTGGGTTTTATGGGTTTTAGCAGTTTTTAGGATTTCAATGTTTTATTAAGGGTTTTAGGCCTTTTTTGGTTTTTATGTTTTTATGGATTTGTAGTGTTTTTTTAGGATTTTTGTGGTCTTTTTTGGGTTTTAAGGATTTCTAGGTTTTGGAGGCTTTCAAGGTTATGATCACTTTTTAGGTTTTTAGGAGTTTCAAGTGTTTTATGGTTTTTATGGTTTTATTGGGGGAATTCAAGGTTTTTAGCAGGTTTTTATGTTTTTAGGTATTTTTATGTATTTTATTGGGATTTTTATGATTTTAGTGTTTTTATAGATTTTGAGGATTTTATGGGAATTTAGGGTTAATATGGGTTTTATGATTTTTTGGGGTTTTTTAGTTTTTATATTTTTTTAATTTTTTTAGTGTTTTTATTTTTTTTGGAATTTATAGAGCTTTAGAGTTTTTCTTGGTTTTTATGATCTTTATACGTTTTTTTGGTTTTAAATATGTTTAATGTTTTTTTGGGTTTTACGGTTTCTTTGGTTTTTTAGGGACTTTTAGGATTTTTTTTGTATTTTTTACTGCTTTTTATGTTTATTTAGGGTGCCAACTGTCTTTAGGTTATTATGATTTTCTTAAGTGTTTTTTTGGTTTTTTATGTTTTTAGGTATTTCTAAGGAATCATTTGAATATTTATTGTTTTTAGGGGTTTTAGGGATTTTTAGGGGCTTTAGGGTTTCTTAGGAGTTGAGGGTTTTTTAGGGTTTTATATTTTTTTATATTTTATGATTTTTATGTGATTTTGTGTTTTTGTTTGGGTTTTTCAAAGTATTTAGTTTTTTATGTTTTTATGGAATATTTGGTATTCTTAGTATTTTATTATATTAAGGGTGTTTAGGGATTTTGAGGGGTTTAAAGGTTTTTAGAAGTTTTTGGATTTGTGATTTTTATTATTTATTTATGGATTTTTGGGTTTTTCGGATTTTAAAAAAAATTAATGTATTTTTAATATTTACAAAGTTTAAAGGGTTTTAATATTTTTTATTGGGATTTTAGGGTTTTTATGGATTTTTATAGATTTTAATTTTTTAGTCATTTTTATAGTTTTTAGGCATTTTAGGATTTTTTAGGGTTTTTAGTGGGTTTTCAGTTTTTAGGGAAATGAAGATGTGAGGGTCAGGTTATCCCCCCCCCAAATTTATTAGCAAGAAAAAAGGAGACACAATAGACAAGGGAAGGGAGGGGTCAAACGACCCGCACCCAAAAACCCGTTACAACCCATGCCAAAAAAAGAAAAACAAAGAAAGAGAAAGACTTAAAAACAGACACAATAACGGAATCATCACATCACATCCAGCCAGTACTAGCATCCAGCAGCACCACATCCAATCATCATAGCAACACAGCAGCAGCAATACATCCGAACCAACCAGCCCCAGCAACCAACAACACCAAATCCAGCATCACAGCCAAACACAACCAGTAGCATCAAACCACAGTACAAGAGCAACCAAACATAGCAATCATCACTTTCCATCAAACAGCAGCCATCAACTAGCATCACAACAACATACCCATCTGCAGTAGTATCAAAAACCAAAAAACAACACATCATCCAGCATTCACCAACAACCAGCAACTCATAACCAACCAAAGACCCGCATCCAATCTTACAAGATCCCGCACCCAGCACCTTCTCACCAAGAAGGTCCCTCTCCAGCAATATAGAACCATCAGCATCAACAGAACAAAAAACAACACCACCCAATAGAACCGATATCCAACATCCACATCGAAACCAAAACAGCAGCCAAAACGCATTCAGAAAAAACAACAACTCAAAACCAAGCCAGCCACCAGTCAAAAACACGTAGACCAGAAAATCAAAGTGAACACAGCAAAGTGTGACCATACATTCGTCAACAGCAAGAGCCAAGAACAAAAAAGTATACCTAAGAAAGAAAACCTACATCCACTCTCTATGCATCCACCAAGTCCCGTCGAGAAGCTAGAGAAGCCAGCAAGACCTTCCTCGGGTCCGGACATGTAGCGCAGAACCAAGCGTAGAGCCTTAAACGCCAGCGCGAAGATGACGCAAAGCCCGTCGAACCCGCATATCACCAAGGTGAAACCGGGACTCCCCCCGACAAAACCACCAGAGCGTCCTTCCACACTAAAGATCCATCGGGACGAGCACACCTCTGTCCATTCATCGAAACATCCATCGTGCCTACTTTGACTTCACCATCAACCTCTTCGACTTCATCCAGATCACTAGAAAGGCATCACCACCACCGCCAAGGAACACAGAATCCCGATCTAGAAAAGCCGATCCAAATCGAAGAAAAAACCAGACCAAGCTGTCACCACCACAACCTGAAACAGCCGACCAGAACTCAGTGTCGTCGGCCATCCGCCTCAAAAACCACCATCGCGCCAGGGGAGAACGCATCTCGAACAGCAAACCATCCACATCACAATGCCTGAAGAGGGAGAGATCATCAGAGCCACAGAAGAGGATTCGAAGATGGAACCCTAGAAATCACCATGTCTGGAGAGACCCGGGAGAGAGCAGCGACATCTTCTCTTTTTCTTTCAGTTTTTAGGGGTTATATATATTTTAAGTTTTTTATGTTTTTCTATGGATCTTTTTTTTGAAGGTATTTTATGTTTTTACTCATTTGTGGATATTTTTTTTATAATTTTTATGGGTTTTTTGGGTTTTTAGGGATTCTGAGGGGTCTCTATTTTTTAGGTATATTAGGATTTTTAGGGTTTTATTGTGTTTTGGTTTTAGGGGTTTTAATATTTTTATATTTTTATGTTTTTATTAAGGTTTTTTATGTGTTCAGGGTTTTTTATATTTTTATCTATTTTATGTATTTTTATGATTTTTATGGGTGTTTATATATTTTAGGGATTCTTTGGGGTTTTTTTGTTTTTTTACTATTTGTAGGGTTTTATATTTTTTTGAGTTTTCTTGAGTTTTTAGGGTTATTAAGATTTGTAGAGTTATTAACGTTTTAGGGGTTTAAAGGGTATTTAGTGATTTTTAGGGTTTTTATTGGTTCTTAGGTTTTTATGGTATTAAGGGTTTTATTGTTATAGGGTTTTTTTGGTTTTTTGGGTCATTTTAGAGTTTTTTTGACTTTTTGGCATTTTTCATTTTTTTTGGGTTTTAAGTGTTTTTACATTTTTTAGTATTTCCTAGGTTTTTAGGGGGATTTTATGTTTTTAGTGTTTTTTAGTGATTTTTATGTTTTTATGTGTTTTCAATAATTTTTCCGATTTTGAAGATAGTAATGGTTTTTTGGGTTTTTATGGTTTTATGGGTTTTTTCATTTTTTAGGTTCTTTAGGGGTTTTAATTTTTTTAGGGTTTTAAGGATCTCTTAGGGTTTTAGGGTTTTATTGTTTTAAATGTATTTAGTGGTTGAGGTATTTTTTAGGATTTAATGAGTATTTTATTTTTAAGGGATTTTGATGATTTCTAGTGTTCTTATGGTTTTTAGTAGCTGATGGGTTTTATTGAGTATTTTGGTTTTTATTTTTTATAGGGTTTTATGGGTTTTTATAGTTTTTTAACATTTTTAGGGGTTTTAGGGTTTTTAGTGGGTCTTTAGGTTATTATGGGTTTTTTGATTTTAGGGTTTTTATCGGTGTTTAAGGTTTTTTTATTTTTGTTTTTTAGGGTTTTGGGGGGATTTTAAGCATTTTTAGGTTTTTAAGGATTTCTATGAGTTTTTAGGGGTTTTTTACAATTTTTTAGATTTGGAGATTTTTATGATTTTTATGCAGTTTTAAGGGGGGTTTGGGATTATGAGGGGTTATAGGTTGTTTTATGATTTCTAGGGTATTTTAGGGTTTTAGTGTTTTTTAGGACTTTAGGGGTTTTAAGAAATATTAGATTTATATGGTTTTCCAAGGGATATAAATGTTTTTAGGGTTTTTATACGTTTATTTATTTTCTATAATTTTTATGATTTTTACGTTTCTTTAGGGTTTTTAAGGATTTTGAGTTGTTTTTGAGGTTTTTATGTTTTTATTTTCTTATGGTTTTTAGGTTTTTTTGATTTTTTATTGTTTTTATGGATTTTTTTCCATTTTAAATTTTTTATTTTATTTTAAAGTGTTTTTGGAGTTATTATTTTTTATGGGTTTTATTAATTTTTAGGTATTTTAGGGGGTTTTCAGGATTTGTGGGTCTTTTTATGGAATTTTATGATTTTTAATGTTTTTAGGTTTTTAGGTTTTTTTTGATATTTTATGTTTTTAGGGTTTTTCAAGGAGATTTAAGGTTGTTGAGGGGTTTTATATCATTTTGGATTTTTTTGGTTTTTATAGATTTTTTGGTATTTTAGATTTTTTAGGGATTTTGATGGGTTTTTGCGGTTTTGGGGGACTCAGGGGTTCTTTAAGATTCTTATGGTTTTAGGGTTTTTAGGCTTTTATTATTTTTAGGTTTTTTGAGTTTTAATAATTTTTATGGTTTAATGTTTTTTTACATTTTATGGGTTTAATGGGTTCTTAGTGTTTTTAGGGGTTTTTAGTGTTTTTCCAAGTTTTTAGGGGTTTTTAAATTTTTTTGGGTTTTACGGTTTTTAATCGTTTTTATGGTTTTTAAGGTTTTTAGAAGTTTTAGGTATTTTAGTAGTTTTATTATTTTAGGGTTTTAAAATTTTCTCAGGGTTTTTCTGGGTTTTTAGGAGGTTTTATGTTTTTAGGGATTTGTTGTTATTATTTATTCTTTTATGGGTTTTTATGGTTTTTATAGATTTTTATGGTTTTTTTGTTTTTACAGGTTTTTTGAATTTTTAATGTTTTTGAGGGGTTTTAGGAGTTTTTTGTTTTTTAAGTATTTTTTTATGTTTTTCAGGGTTTTTAGGGATTTATATGGCTTTTATGGAGTTTTAGAGGATTTAGGGATTCTGATGGTTTTTAGTGTTGGATATGATTTTAAAGGTTTTAGTGGTTTCAATGTTTTTTGTGTTTTTATGGTTTTGAGGGGTTTTATCATTTTTCTATTTTTAAGAGCTTTATGTGTTTTTTGAATATTATGGTTTTCTTAGGATATTTTAGTGTTTGTAGGTTTTTTTAGATCTTTTCATAATTTTTATAGTTTTTTGCATTTTAAGTGATTCTGAGATGTTTTTGTCTTTTTTACGGGCTTTGGGGGTTTTGGATTTTTTGGATTTTTTGGTGTTTTCCTTTTTAAGGGTTTTTAGACTTTTTATATATTTTAACACTTTTAGAGGTTTAAATAGTTTTAAATATTTTAGTGTTTTTAGTATTTTTATTGGTTTTTATTTTTTTATGATTTTAGAGGTTTTAAGGATTTTAGCATTTTTAGTTTTTGACAGGTTTTAAGTGTTTTTGTTTTTTTTATGCTTTCATTAGATGTTTAATGTTTTAGAATTTATATAATTTTTATGGATATTAATGATTTTTCAGGTTTATGTTATTTATAGTTTTTTGGTATTTTGAGGGTTTTGATGGGTTTTAAGAGTTTTTAGGATTATTAAGGTTTTTATGTTTTTTTTAATTTTTAGGGTATTTATGGTATTTCAAAGTTTTTATAAAAAATAGGGGTTTAAAGTGTCTTTCTATATTTAGTGTTTTATGGGATTTTATGAGTTCTTAGTGGTTTATTGGGTTGTTTTGGATATTATGGTTTTAGGGGGTTTCAAGGTTTTTAGGATCTTTAAGGGGTTTTAGGGCATTTAGCATTTTTTAGGTTTCCTTTGGGGTTTATTTTGTAGGGTTTTTATATTTTCATCATTTTTTAGAGATTTTTACATTTTTATGGAATTTTTTTTTGCATTTTTAATAATTTTTATTGGTTTTCATATTTTTAGGGATTTTAAGGGTTTTTAGGGTATTTTGGGTTTTTACCACCATTTTTATGTTTCTTACTATTGTTAGGTTTTTTTAGGATTTCTAGTTTTTCTTATAATTTTTAATTATTTTTTTATTTTTTTATTTTTTTTTATTTTTTATGATTTTTTTTTGGATTTTTTGGATTTTTTGGATTTTTTGTGTTTTTTGGGATCTTGTGGGGGTTTAGGGTTTTTTTATTATTTTGGGTTTTTTTTTGGTTTTTAGATGTTTCGTTTTTTTAAAGTTTTAAGGAGTTTCTATAGTGTTTTAACATTTTAGGGGTTTAAGTATATTTTATAGTTTTAGTGGTTTTTAACAGTTTTATGTGATTTTATGTGGTTTTATGGTTATTTGGGGGTTGAAGGTCTTTTAGGGGTTTTAAAGTTTTTTAACTTTTATAGGTTTTTAGGGGTTTTATGTGTTTTTTGGTTTTTATGAATTTCATAGTGGTTATCTATGGTTTTATGAATTTTTAAATTTTAATGGATTTTTAGAGATTTTTAATATCTTTATGGTTTTTTAATGATTTTGATGTTTTTATGGTTTTTAGGCATTTTATTATTTTTAGTGTTTTTTGCATTTTTATGATTTTAAAGGGTTTTAAGGGTTTTTTGATTTTTAATGATTTTTAGTTATTTTAGTTGTTTTAACCTTTTTATGGATTTTTTAAGATTATGATAGTTTTAGGGTTTTTATATATTTTGAGTGTTTTTAGGATTTTTATCATTTTTTTGTGTTTTTTAAATATTTTTTTGATTTTTATGGTTTTTAGACCTTTTCACATTTTTTGGGGTCAATAGGGATTTTAGATTTTTTTGTGGGTTTTTTTCTTTTTATAGGTTTTTAGTGTTTTAATGCTTTTTAAGTGTATTATTGGTTTTTAAGGATTTTTTGGGATTTAGGTTTTTTTAGGGTTTCTAGGGTTTTTTTTCATTTTTTAGATTTTTAGTAGATTTAAGAGTTTTTATATTTTTAATATTGTCTTGTATGTTTTTAGTGGTTTTTTGGGTTTTTTATATTTTTTTGGATTTTAGGGATTTTTAGGATTTTTATGGTTAATTAGAGGTTTTTAGAATTTTGTGATTTTTTGAGTTTTATATGGTTTTTTGGTTTTTAGGGATTTTATCATTTTTTTATGTTTTTATAGGTTATAATTTGTTTGGGTATTTAAGGTTTTATTAGGATATTTCATGGTTTTTAGTATTATTTTATGTTTTTAGTGTTTTTTATTTTTTTTTGGATTTTTATAGTTTTTAGGGTTTTTAATGATTTTGAGGGTTTTTTTAGTATTTGTTGCTTTTTTTGTTTTAGATTTTTTTGGGTTATTATTATTTTTAAAAAATTTTATAATTGGAAACATTTTTAGGGGATTAAATTGTTTGTAGTTTTTAGTGGTATTTAGGGGTTTTATGGTTTTCTAACGATTTTTAATATTTTTAGGGGTTCTTATGGTTTATAGTTTTTCAGGGTTTTTAGGGTCTTTAAGGTTTTTTTGGGTTTTATCAGTTTTATGGTTTTTAGGTGTTCTAAGTGTTGGTAATTTTTCTAGATTTTTTTAAGATATTTATAGGTTTTCAGGGGGTTTTTATTTTTTTAGTAATATTTACCTATTTTTTGGATTTTTTTTGTTTTTATGGTTTAGGGGACTTTTTAGTGTTTTAGGATTTTTAGGAATTTTTTGGATTTTTATTCTTTTTAGGGATTCAATTGATTTTGAGGGGTTTTATGGGTATTTAGGATTTTAGGGGTTGTATATCGTTTTTTTTGGGTTTTTTGAGTTTCTTGGGTTTTAGGGTTTTTATATTTTTTATCGTTTTAGTAGTTTAATGGGTTTTTAGTGTTTTTGTGCGTTTATGGGATTTTATGGGGTTTTTTGTTTTTATGGTTTTTAGGGGTTTTAGTTTTTTTATGGGTTTTTATTGGTTTTTTCTGTTTTTAGGTTTCTATTGATTTATTAGGTTTTTTCATGTTTTTTTGGTTTTTACATTTTTAGGGATTTTTAGGTATTTTAGGGTTTTTAATGTTTCAGGTGGGTTTTGGGTTTTTAGTGTTTTTGTAAATTTTGAAGATATTTTTAGTTATTTATGATATTTAGGGTTTTCTTAGGTTTTTAATTTTCTTAAGGTTTTTTCCTAACTTTATGGGATTTTCTAGGATTTATAGGAGTTTTACAGTTTTTTATGATTTTAGCATTTTTTAGGGTTTACAAGGTAATTAGGGTTTTTATAGTCTTACGGGGTTTAATGTTTTTTTTGTTTTTTAGGGTTTTTAAGGTGTTCTTCAGGTTTTTAACATTTTTAGGGGTTTAAGGGATTATAGAATTTTTAGTGGTTTTTATTGATTTTTAGGGTTTTTAAGTTTAAGGGTTTTTTTGGTTTTTAGGGGTATTACAGTTTTAGGGGATTTTTAGATATTTTTAGCGTTTTTTAGATTTTTTGGTTTTTATGTCTTTAAACATTTTCTAGGTTTTTATTTTTTTATTAGGGGTTTGAGAATTTTTAGTGTTTTTATGTTTTTATTGGTTTGTAGTGTTTTTTTAGGATTTTTGGGGCCTTTTTTTAGGTTTAAAGGATTTTGAGGTATTGATTTTTTTTAAGGTTTTCAAGGTTATGATAACTTTTTAGGTTTTTAGGCGTTTGAAGTGTTTTTTTTGGTTTTACAGTTTTATTAGGGGATTTCAGGGTTTTTAGCAGGTTTTTACATTTTTAGTGTTTTTTATATATTTTTTTTGGTTTTTTATGTTTTTTAGGGATTTTATTGATTTTGAGGATTTTATGGATTTTTAGGGTTAATATTAGTTTTATTATTTTTTTGGTTTTTTTGGGTTTTTTAGTTTTTATATTTTTTTAGAATTTTTAAATTTTTTTGGGGATTTAAAGGGTTTTAGAGTTTTTATTGGGTTTTTATGATCTTTCTGGGTTTCTAGGGGTTTTAAATAGGTTTAAGGGTTTTATGGGTTTTATGGTTTCTTTGAGTTTTTAGGGTCTTTTTAGGGTTTTTTTTTTATTTTTTAGCGCTTTTTATATTTATTTGTAGTGATTAGTGTTTTTTGGATATTACTAATTTCTTAAGGGTTTTCTATTTTTTATGTTTTTAGGGATTTTTAAGGAATATTTTGAATATTTATTGTTTTTAGGTTTTTTTGGGATTTGGATGTGTTTTAGGTTTTTTATGGGTTTAGGGGTTTTTAGGGTTGTATATTTTTTAATGTCATAGGAATTTTATCTGTGTTAATGGTTTTCTTTGGGTTTTCCAAAGTTTTTAGTTTTTTTATGTTTTTAGGGAATATTTTGTATTCATTGTATTTTTTTATATTTAGGGTTTTTAGGGATTTTGGGGGTTTTAATGTTTTTAGTGTTTTTTGGTTTTGTGAATTTTATTGTTTTATATGTTTTTTTAGGGTTTTAAAAGTTTTTAGTGTTTTTTATTGTTTTATGAGTTTATAGGGTTTTAATATTTTTAGTGGGGTTTTAGGGTTTTTATGGATTTTTAGGGATTTTAACTTTTTAGGAGTTTTTAGGATTTATAGGGGTTTTTATGTTTTTTAGTGTTTTTTAGGTTTTTAGGGGTGTTATATATATTTTTGGTTTTGGTTTTTCTTTGGTATTTTTAGTTTTTTAAGGTATTTTTGGGTTTAACTTACTTTTAGATATTTTTTAAGTATGTTTATGGGTTTTTGAGTTTTTAGGGATTCTGAGGTGTCTATGGGTTTTTAGGTATATTAGGATTTTTTAGGGTTTTATTGTGTTTAGGATTTATGGGTTTTAATTTTTTTTGATTTTTAAGTTTTTCTTAGGGGTTTTTATATTTTTAGGGTTATTTATGTTATGATGTATTTAATGGATTTTTATTATTTTTATGGGTGTTTTGGGATTTTTTTGATTTTATGGGGTTTTTTGTTTTTTTACTATTTTTAGGTTTTTATATTTTTTTTGGGTTTTGGTGTTTTCAGTGTTATTAAGATTTATATAGTTTTTAACTTTTTAAGGGTTTAAAGAGTTATTATTATTTTTAGTAATTTTTTATGGTTTTTATTGGTTCTTGGGGTTTTTATGGTTTTATGGTTTTATGGTTTTAGGGTTACTTTGGGGTTTTTAGAGGTTTTTATGGTTTTTGGGATTTTTCAGTTTTAATGGGTTTCTAGTGTTTTTATGTTTTTTAGTATTTCGTAGGTTTTTAGGGTGATTTTATGTTTTTTGGTATTTTTAGTGATTGTTATGTTTTTATGGGTTTTTAAGAATTTTAGGGATTTTGAGGTTATTGATGGTTTTCCGGGTTTTTACAGTTTTAGGGGTTTTAGCGTTGTTTATGTTCTTTAGGGGTTTAAATTGTTTTTAGGATTTTAAGGATCTCATAGGGTTTTTAGTGATTTATTGTTTTTAAGGTCATTATTGTTTTATGGATTTTATAAGACTTAATGGTTATTTGGGTTTTTTAGGGATTTCAACGATTTCTAGTGTTTTTATGGTTTTTAGTATTTGAAGGGTTTTTTGAGTATTATGGTTTTTTTGAGTTTTATAGGGTTTTATGGGTTTTTAGATTTTTTGAATATTTTTAGGTGTTTTAGGGATTTAAGTGGGTCTTTAGGTTATTATGTTTTTTAAATGGGTTTTATGATTTTTAGGGTTTTTATGGGTGTTTAGGGTTTTTTCGTATTTTAGTTTTTTCTAGGTTTTTTGGGTTTTTAAGAGTTTTTATGTTTTCAAGGACTTCTAAGGGGTATTTAGTGGTTTTTTAAAATATTATGGACTTATATATTTTTAATATTTTTATGAAATTTTAGGGGGTTTAGGGATAATGGGGGGTTATTGGTGGTTTTTGGGCTTCTTGGGTATTTTAGGGTTTTAGTGTTTTTTATGACTTTAGGGGTTTTAAGAATTTTTAGGTCTTTAGGGTTTTTTAAGGGTTCTAATGTTTTTAGGGTTTTTATACATTTATAATTTTTCAGTTGTTCTTAGGATATTTATGGTTCATTGGGGTTTTTAAGGATTTTGAGTTATTTTTTGAGGTTTTGAGGTTTTTATTTTTTTAAGGTTTTTATGTTTTTTTATTTTTATTGTTTTTATGGTTTTTTTTGTTTTTAAATTTTTTCATTTGGTTTAAAGTGTTTTTGGAGTTATTAGTGTTTTTTATTCTTTTTATTGGTTTTGATATTTTTTATGGAATTTAAGGGGTTTTCAGGTTTTTTGGTTCTTTATAGGGCAAGGAAGGTGCGACGGTCGGGCTATTCCCGACCCCCCAAATTTATGTTATTTTATGTTTTTAGGGTTTTCCTAAGGTATTTAAGGGTGTTGACATGTTTTATATCATTTGGTATTTTTTTTGTTTTTTAAGGATTTTCTTGTCGTTTAGGGTTTGTAGGTATTTTTATTTGTTTTTGGGGTTTTTACAAACTCATGGGTTTTTAATTATTCTTATGGTTTTAGGGTTTTTGGGGGATTTATGGTTTTTAGGCTTTTTAGTAATTTTATCGTTTTTAGGGTTTTTGAATTTTAATAATTTTTTTTTGTTTTTTATATTTTTTAACATTTTATGAGTTTAATGGGTTCTTAATGTTTTTAGGGGTCTTAAGTGTTTTCCTTGTTTTTAGGGTTTTTTAATTTTTTAGGGTTTTTTATTTTTTAATCAATTTTTATATTTTTTTAAGGTTTTTAGATGTTTTATATTTTTTAGTGGTTTTATGTGTTTTTAGGGATTTTTAGTTTCTTTTATTATTTTTATAGGTTTTCATGGTTTTTAAATATTTTTAGGGATTTTCATTGGTTTTTATGGGTGTCTATAATTATTATGATTTTTAGGGGTTTTAGGTGTTTTAGAATTTTAAGGATTTTTTATGTTTTTTAGGGTTTTAGGGATTTATAGGGCTTTTATGAAGTTTAAGGGGTTTTAGGGATTCTGGTGGTTTTTAGTGTTTGTTATGGTTTTTATGGTTTTTTTTTAATTTTTAGTGGTTTCAATGTTTTTTGTTTTTAGGGTTTTGAGGGGTTTTACTATTTTTTTAGTTTTTTGGGGTTTTATGTGTTTTTTAGGTTTATTGTTTTCTTAGAATATTTTAGTGTTTGTAAGATTTTCTTTGATTTTAGTTATTTTCCAATTTTTTATGGTTTTTTTGCCTTTTAAGTAATTTTGGGATGTTATAGTCTTTTTTACATGTTTTGGGGTATTTTTTGGTTTATTTGGTTTTTTTAGTTTTAAGTGTTTTTATATTTTTTTAGAGATTTTAACACTTTTAGGGGATTAAAGTGTTTTTAATATTATAGTATTTTTAGGATTTTAGTGTTTTTGAGCATTTTTATTGGTTTCTAATTTTTTATGGTTATAGGGGTTTTAAGGGATTTTACCATTTTTAGTTTTTTAACGGCTTTTAAGTGTTTATTTTTTAGTCTTTCATTGGAGCCTTATGTTTTTTAGAGTTTTTATAATTTTTAGGTGTTTTAAATATTTTTGGGTTCCTCGGATTTTATGGTTTTTTGGGATTTGAGGGTTTTGATAGGTTTTTAGTGTTTTATGATTTTTTGGGTTTTTATTGTTTTTTTACATTTATAATGTTTTTAAGGTATTTTATAGTTTTTTAAAAAAATTAGGGGTTTAAAGTGTCTTTTTATATTTAGTGTTTTTAGGGGTTTTATGAGTTTTTAGTGGTTTAAATGTTTTTTGGGCTATTATGGTTTTGGGGGGTTTCACGTTTTTTAGGATATTTAAGGGTTTTTAGGGTTTTTATCATTTTTAGGTGTCCTTTGGGGTTTTTTAGGGTTTTTATTTTTTCTTCGTGTTTTTAGGGTTTTTACAGTTTTTATGTATATTTTTTTTTTCATTTTTAATAATTTTTATGGGTTTCATATTTGGAGGGATTTTGAGGGTTTTATTGGGTATATAGGGTTTTTATCATTTTTAAGTTTCTTACCGGTGTTAGATGTTTTTTGGGTTTCTAGGTTTTCTTAGGGGTTTTATGATTTATTATTATTTTTGATTTTTTTGTTATTTTATTTGGATTTTTTTGTATTTTTTGGGTTTTTAAAGATTTTGTGGGGGTTAAGGGTTTTTTTGTGGTTTTCAGATGTGTTTTTTGTTTTTAGGGTTTAATGTGACTTTATAATATTTTAACATTTTAGGGGTTTAAGGATATTTTATTGTTTTAGTGGTTTTAAGAAGTTTTATGGGATTTTAGGGGGTTTTAAGGTTATTTGGGGATTTAAGGTCTTTTAGGAGTTTTATGGTTTTTTAACGTTTATAGGTATTTAGGGGTATTACGTGTTTTTAGGTTTTTATGAATTTTTAGTGGTTTTCTATGGTTTTATGTTTTTTAACATCTTAAGGGATTTAAAGGATTTTTTAATATTTTTATGGGTTTTAATGATTTTGATGTTTTTATGGTTTTTAGTTATTTTATGGTTTTTAGTGTTTTTTTCATTTTTTATGATTTTTAGAGGATTTAAGTGTTTTAATATTTTTAATGATTTTCATTGATTTTAGATGTTTTAAGATTTTTATGGATTTTTTAGATTATGAATGTTTTTGGGTTTTTATATATTTTGAGAGTTTTTAGGATTTTTTTCATTTTTATTGTGTTTTTTGAGTATTTAAGGATTTTTATGGTTTTTAGACCTTTTCACCTTTTTAGGGTTTAACGGTATTTTAGAGTTTTACTGGGTTTTTAAGTTTTTATATGTTTTTAGTGTTTTTATGATTTTTAAGGGTTTTAATGGGTTTTAGGGACTTTCTGGTTTTAGGGCATTTTTACGGTTTTTATGAAGTTTTATGTGTTTAGTATATTTAAGAGTTTTTATGTTTTTAAGATTGTCTTGGAGGGTTTCTGGGGGGTTTTTTGGATTTTTTATGTCTTTTTTGGATTTTAGCGATTTTTGATGTTTTTTATGGTTAATTAGGGGTTTTAAGAGTTTTGAGTTTTTAGGGAATTTATCATTTGTTATGTCTTTATGGGTTATATGTTTTTTGGGTTTTTTAGGTGTTATTAGGGTATTTCATGGGTTTTAGTATTTTTTTATTGATTTTTTTTTGGATTTTTATGGGTTTTAGGGTTTTTGTGATTATGAGGGTTTTTTAGTTTGTTGCTTTTTTCAGTTTTCAAGTTCCCTTGTGGTTTTTTGGATTTTAAAAGGCATTTATATTTGGTTTATTTTTTATGATATTAAAGTGATTTTAGTTTTTTTATTGGGTTTTAGGGGTTTTATGGTTTTCTAACGATTTTTAATGTTTTAGGGGTTCTTATGTTTATTAGTTTTTTTAAGGTTTTTAGGGTCTTTAAAGTTTTTACTATTTTATCACTATTATAGTTTTTAGGAATTTTAAGTGTTGCTAAATTTTTAAGATTTCTTAAGATATTTCTTGGTTTTAAGGGTTTTTTTATGTTTTTAAGAATTTTTTGGTATTTTTTGGTATTTTTATGTTTTTATGATTTAGGGGATTTTTTAGTGTTTAAGTATTTTTATTTATTTTTTTAGTTTTTTATTGTTTTTAGGTATTTTATTGATTTTGAGGTTTTTTAGGGTTATTTATTATTTTAGTTGTTTTATGTGGTTTTTTATAGGGTACTTTTATAGTTTTTTGGGTTTTATGGTTTTTATAGTTTTTTACTGTTTTTGTGGCTTTAAGGGTTTTTAGTGTTTGTGTGTTTTTTGAGTTTCTTTGGCGTTTTTATGTTTTTATGGTTTTTTGGGATTTTAATTTTTTATAGGTATTTATTGGTATTATGAGTTTTTTAGGTTTCTATTGATTTATTAGGGTTATCATGGTTTTTTTGGTTTTTATATTTTTAGGGATTTTTAATGATTTTTTTTGTTTTTAGCGAATTTTGGGATTTTTATAGATTTGGGAGTTTTTAATGTTTCAGGGAGGTTTTAGGGTTTTTAGTTTTTTTTAGGATTTTTAGGATTTTTTAGTGCTTTATGATTTTTAATTTTTTCTTAGTTTTTTAATTTTCTTAAGGTTTTTTCCAAATTTAGGTGTTTTTCTAGGATTTATAGAATTTTTATAGGTTTTCAATATTTTTTGATTTTGAGGGTATTCAAGGTAATTATGGTTTTAATGGTCTTATGGGGTTTAATGTTTTTTTTTGTTTTTTAGGGTTTTTATGGTTTTCTAGTGTTATTTTATCATTTTTAAGGGTTTAAAGGGATTTTATAGTTTTTAATGTTTTTAATGATTTTTATGGTTTTTAGGTTTAATTGTTTTTGTGGGTTTCTATAGGTTTTAACAGGTTTTAATTTTTTTAATATTATATTAGGGGTTTTAGAAATTTTTGGGTTATTATAATTTCTTGGTTTTGTAGTGTTTTTAGGATTTCTATCGTTTTTTTGGGTTTTATGGATTTTGAGGGTTTTAAGGGGTTTTAAGGGTTTCAAGGTTATGATCACTTTTTAGATTTTTAAGAGTTTGAAGTGTTTTTCTTGTTTTTAAGGTTTTATTAGTGGCATTCATGGTATTTAGAATTTATTTACGTTTTTAGTAATATTTATGATTTTTTTTTGATTTTTATGTTTTTTAAGGTTTTTATAGATTTGGGAAATTTTATCTTTTTTTATGGTTAACATGGGTTTTATTATTATTTTTTGGTTTTTTAGGGTTATTTAGTTTTTATATATTTTTATTTTTATTAGAGTTTTTAAATGTATTTGGGAATTTAAAGGGTTTTAGAGTTTTTATTTGGTTTTTATGATCTTTATAGCATTTTAGGGGTTTTTAAATATGTTTTAGGGTTTTACAGTTTCTTTAGGTTTTTAGGGTATTTTAAGTTTTTTTTGTATTTTTAGTAATTTTTTTGTTTATTTGGGGTGCTAAGTGTTTTTTGTTATTAAAATTTTATTAAGGGATTTCTGGTTTTTTATGTGTTTAGGTATTTTAAGGAATCTTTTGATTATTTATTTTTTTAGCGGATTTAGGGATTTTGAGGGGTTTTAGGGTTTATTATGGATTTAGGGATTTTTAGGGTTTTATATTTTTTAATGTTTTACAGTTTTTTTTGTGTTTTCATGGTTTTCTTTGGGGTTTTCCACGTTTTTAGTTTTGTTTATATTTTTATGGAATATTTCGTATTATTAGTATTTTTCTATGTAGTGTTTTTATGGATTTTGAGGGTTTTTAATGTTTTTAGTGTTTTTTAGTTTTTTGGTTTTTATTGTTTTTTATGGTTTTTTGTGTTTTTAGGGGTTTAAAAGTTTTTAATTTTTGTAATGTTTAAGAAGTTTAAAGGGTATTAATATTTTTAGTTTTGTTTTAAGGATTTTTTTTGAATTTTAGGGATTTAATCTATTCCGGTTATTTATGGATTTTAGGGGTTTCACGATTTTTTCAGGTTTTCAGTGTTTTAAATGTTTTTTAGGGGTTCTATATATTTTATGGTTTGTTATGTTTTTGTTTGAAATTTTCAATGTTTTTAAGGTATTTTAGGTTTTTAATCATTTTAGATATTTTTTTGTAAGTTTATGTGTTTTTTGAGATTTTAGGGATTTTGAGTGGTCTATGGGTTTTTAGGTATATTAGGATTTTTAGGGTTTTCATATGTTTATGTTTTAGGGGGTTCAATTTTTTTTTATTTTTATGTTTTTCTTAGGGGTTTTTATGTTTTCATGGTTTTTTATGTTTTATGTTTTTATGGATTTTTATGATTTTTATGGGTTTTAAAGGGTTTTAGGGATTTTGTGGGGGTTTTTTGTTTTTACTATTTTTATGGTTTTATATTTTTTGGTTTTTTTAGTTTTTAGGGTTATTAAGATTTATATAGTTTTAAACTTTTTAGGGATTTAATGGGTTATTCGTGTTTTTAGTGATTTTTTATAGTTTTTCTTGGTTCTTGGGGTTTTTATTGTTTTAGGGGTTTTAGGGTTTTAGGGTTTTTTGGTGTTTTTTTAGGTTTTTAGGGTTTTTTGGAATTATTCAGTTTTTATGGGTTTCAAGTGTTTTTACCTTTTTTAGTATTTCCTCAGTTTTTAGGGGGATTTATGTCTTTAGGGTTTTTTAGTGATTTTTAGGTTTTTATTTGTTTTTAGGAATTTTAGGGATTTTGAGGTTGTTCATGGTTTTAGGGTTTTTGCGGTTTTAAGGGTTTTAGCGTTTTTTAGGTTCATTAGGGGTTTTAATTTTTTTTTGGTTTTAATTTTTTTTTGGTTTTAAGGATTTTGAGGTACTGATGTTTTTAAGGGTTTCAAGGTTATGATCACTTTTTCAGTTTTTAGGTGTTCGAAGTGTTTTTTTTGGTTTTATGGTTTTATTAGGGGATTTCAGGGTTTTAGCAGGTTTTTACATTTTTAAAGTTTTATATATATTTTTTGGGTTTTTAATGTTTTTTAGGGCTTTTATTGATTTTGAGGAATTTATGGATTTTTAGGGTTAATATTAGTTTTATGATTTTTTTTGGGTTTTTTGGGGTTTTCTAGTATTTATATTTTTTTAAAATTTTATTTTTTTTTGGGATTTAAAGGGTTTTTTAGTTTTTATTGGGTTTTTATGATCATTCTGGGTTTTGGGGGGTTTTAAATAGGTTTAAGGGTTTAATGGTTTCTTTGGATTTTTAGGGTCTTTTAGGGTTTTTTTTATTTTTTAGTGCTTTTTATATTTATTTGTAGTGCTTAGTTTTTTTTGTTATTATTATTTTCTTAAGGGTTTTCTAGTTTTTTATATTTTCAGGGATTTTTAAGTAATATTTTGAATATTTATTGTTTTTAGGTTTTTTGGGATTTGGAGAGTTTTAGGGTTTCTTATGGGTTTATGGGTTTTCAGGGTTGTATATTTTTTAATGTCTTAGGAATTTTATCTGTGTTAATGGTTTTCTTTGGTTTTTCAAAAGTTTTTACTTTTTTTATGTTTTTGGGGAATATTTTGTATTCTTAGTAGTTTTTTATATTTAGGGTTTTTAGGGATTTTGAGGGTTTTAATGTTTTTAGTGTTTTTGGTTTTGTGGATCTTATTTTTTATATGGTATTTTTGTTTTTAGGGTTTTAAATGTTTTTTAGTGTTTTTTAATGTTTAATGAGTTTATAGGGTTTTAATATTTTTTAGTGGGGTTTTAGGGTTTTTATGTATTTTTAGGGATTTTAACTTTTTAGGTGTTTTTAGGATTTATAGGGTTTTTTATGGTTTTGAGTGTTTTTTAGGTTTTTAGGGGTGTTATATATTTTTTAGATTTAAGTTTTTCTTTGGTATTTTGAGTGTTTTTAAGGATTTTAGGGTTTAAGTCATTTTTAGATATTTTTTAAGTATGTTTATGGGTTTTTTGAGTTTTTAGGGATTCTGAGGTGTCTAGGGTTTTTTAGGTATACTATAATTTTTTAGGGTTTTATTGTGTTTAGGATTTATGGGTTTTCATTTTTTTAGATTTTTAATTTTATCTTAGGGGTATTTATTTTTTCAGGGTTATTTGTGTTATGATGTATTTAATAGATTTTTATTATTTTTATGGGCGTTTTGGGATTTTTGTGATTTTGTGGGGTTTTTTGTTTTTTTACTATTTATAGTTTTTTATATTTTTTTGAGGTTTTGGAGATTTTAGTGTTATTAAGATTTATATAGTTTTTAACGTTTTAGGTGTTTAAAGTGTTATTAGTGTTTTTAGTGATTTTTTATTGTTTTTATTGGTTCTTGGGGTTTTTATGGTTTTATGGTTTTAGGTTTTTAGGGTTTCTTTAGGTTTTTTAGAGGTTTTTATGGTTTTTGGGATTTTTCAGTTTTAATGGGTTTCTAGTGTTTTTATGTTTTTTAGTATATCCTAGGTTTTTACAAGGATTTTATGTTTTTAGGGATTTTTAGTGATTGTTATGTTTTTATGGGTTTTTAATAATTTTAGGGATTTTGAGGTTGTTAATGGTTTTTAGGGTTTTTACAGTTTTAGGGGTTTTAGCGTTGTTTACATTCTTTAGGGGTTTTAATTGTTTTTAGGCTTTTAAGGATATCATAGGGTTTTTAGTGTTTTATTGTTTTTAAGTTCTTTAGTGTTTAAGGGATATTTTAAGACGTAATAGTTATTTGGGTTTTTTAGGGATTTCAACGATTTCTAGTGTTTTTATGGTTTTTAGTAGTTAAAGGATTTTTTGAGTATTTTGGTTTTTTTGAGTTTTATAGGGTTTTATGGGTTTTCATATTTTTTTAACATTTATAGGGGTTTTAGGGATTTTATTGGGTCTTTAGGTTATTATGGGTTTTAAATGGGTTTTATGATTTTTAGGGTTTTTATCGGTGTTTAGGGTTTTTTGGGATTTTAGTTTTTTCGGGGTTTTTTGGGGTTTTAAGAGTTTTTATGTTTTCAAGGACTCCTAAGGGGTATTTAGTGGTTTTTTAAAATTTTATGGATATAGATATTTATAAGATTTTTATGAAATTTTAGGGGGTTTAGGGATTACGAGGGGATATTGGTGGTTTTAGGGCTTCTTGGGTATTTTAGGGTTTTAGTGGTTTTATGACTTTTGGGGTTTTAAGCATTTTTACGTTTTTAGGGTTTTCTAAGGGTTATAATGATTTTTAAGGTTTTTATAAATTTTAAAAAATTCAGTTGTTTTTAGGATATGTATGGTTCATTGGGGTTTTTAAGGATTTTGAGTTGTTTTTTGAGGTTTTGAGGTATTTATTTTTTTAAGGTTTTTATTTTTTTTATTTTTTATTGTTTTTATGGTTTTTATTGTTTTTAATGTTTTCATTTGGTTTAAAGTGTTTTTGGTGTTATTAGTGTTTTTTATTCTTTTTATGGGGTTTAATATTTTTTATGGAATTTTTGGTGTTTTCAGGTTTTTTGGGTCTTTATAGTGAATTTTATGTTTTTTATCATTTTTATGTTTTTCGATTTTTTATGTTATTTTATGTTTTTAGGGTTTTCCTAGGGGATTTAAGGGTGTTGACATGTTTTATATCATTTGGTATTTTTTTTGTTTTTTAAGGATTTTCGTGTCTTTTAGGGTTTTTAGGTATTTTTATTTGTTTTTGGGGTTTTTAGGGACTCATGGGTTTTTAGGTATTCTTATGGTTTTAGGGTTTTTGAGGGATTTAGGGTTTTTATGCTTTTTAGGATTTTTATAGTTTTTAGGGTTTTTTAATTTTAATAATTTTTATGGTTTTTTATATTTTATAACATTTTATGGGTTTAATGGGATATTAATGTTTTTAGGGGTCTTAACTGTTTTCCTTGTTTTTAGGGTTTTTTAATTTTTGGGGGTTTTTTATTTTTTAATCATTTTTTATATTTTTGTACGGTTTTTAGATGTTTTAGATTTTTAGTGGTTTTATGTGTTTTTAGGGATTTTTAGTTTTTTTATGATTTTATGTGTTTTTATAGATTTTAGAGATTTTTAGTGATTTTCTTTGGTGTTTATGGGTTTCTATAATTTTTATGATTTTTAGGAGTTTTAGGTGTTTTAGAATTTTAAGGGTTTTTTATGTTTTTTAGGGTTTTTAGGGATTTGTAGGGCTTTTATAGAGTTTAAGGGGTTTTAGGGATTCTGATGGTTTTTAGTGTTTATTATGGTTTTATGTTTTTTTAAGTTTTAATGGTTTGAATGTTTTTTATGTTTTTATGGTTTTGAGGGGTTTTAGGATTTTCTTAGTTTTTTGGGGTTTTATGTGTTTTTTAGGTTTATGGTTTTTTTAAGATATTTTAGTGTTTGTAAGATTTTTTTTGATTTTAGGTATTTTCCAAATTTTTATGGTTTTTTTCCTTTTATGTTATTTTGAGATGTTATAGTATATTTTATAGGTTTTGAGGTATTTTTGGGTTTTTTGGTTTTTTTAGTTTTAAGTGTTTTTAGATTTTTTTAGATATTATAACACTTTTAGGGGATTAAAGTGTTTTTAGTATTTTAGTATTTTTATTATTTTATTATTTTTAGGATATTTATTGGTTTTTATTTTTTTATGGTTATAGGGGTTTTAAGGGATTTTACCATTTTTAGTTTTTTAACAGGTTTAAGTGTTTCATTTTTAGGAATTCATTGGAGGCTTAGTAATTTAGAGTTTTTATAATTTTTAGGTGTTTTAAATATTTTGGTTTTTTTTTTCAGATTTTATGGTTTTTTGGGATTTGAGGGTTTTGATAGGTTTTAAGTGTTTTTATGATTTTTTGGGTTTTTTTTCATTTTTAGTGTTTTTAAGGTATTTTAGAGTTTTTAAAAAAATAGTGGTTTTAAGTGTCTTTATATATTTAGTGTTTTTTGGGGTTTTATGAGTTTTTAGTGGTTTTAATGGTTTTTGGGATATTATGGTTTTAGGGGGTTTCAAGTTTTTTTAGGATATTTAAGGTTTTAGGGTTTTTAGCATTTTTAGGTTTCCTTTGGGGTTTTCTAGGGTTTTTATATTTTCTTCATGTTTTTAGGGATTTTTACATTTTTATGTATTTTTGTTTCATTTTTAATAATTTTTATGGGTTTCATATTTGTAGGGATTTTGAGGGTTTTTTTGGGTATATAGGGGTTTTATTATTTTTAAGTTTCTTACCTTTTTAGGTGTTTTTAGGGTTTCTTGGTTTTCTTAGGGGTGTTCCGATTTTTTATTATTTTTGATTTTTTAGTTATTTTATTTGGATTTTTTGGATTTTTTGGGTTTTTAGGGATCTTTTGGGGGTTAAGGGTTTTTTGTGGTTTTCAGATGTGTTGTATGTTTTAGGGTTTAAGGTGATTTTATAATATTTTAACATTTTAAGGGTTTAAGGAGATTTTATTGTTTTAGTGGTTTTAAGAAGTTTTATGGGATTTTAGGGGGTTTTATGGTTATTTGGGGATTTAAGGTCTTTTAGGAGTTTTATGGTTTTTAACTTTTATAGGTATTTAGGGGTATTACGTGTTTTTAGGTTTTTATGAATATTTAGTGGTTTTCTATGGTTTTATGTTTTTTAACGTCTTTAGGAATATAAATTATTTTTTAATATTTTTATGGGGTTTTAATGATTTTGATGTTTTTATGGTTTTAGGTCATTTTATGGTTTTTAGTGTTTTTTGAATTTTGATGATTTTTAGAGGATTTAAGTGTTTTAAGATTTTTAATGATTGTCATTGATTTTAGATGTTTTAACATTTTTATGGATTTTATAATATTATGAAAGTTTTTGGGTTTTTATATATTTTGAGAGTTTTTAGTATTTTTATCATTTTTTGTTTTTTTTGTGTATTTAAGGATTTTTATGGTTTTTATACCTTTTCACATTTTTTAGGGTTTAAAGGTATTTTATAGTTTTTACTGGGTTTCTATGTTTTTATATGTTTTTAGTGTTTTTATGATATTTAAAGGTTTTAATGGGTTTTAGGGACTTTTCTAGTTTTAGGGTATTTTTAATGTTTTTATGAAGTTTTAGGCATTTAGTATATTTAAGAGTTATTATGTTTTTAAGATTGTCTTGGAGGTTTTCTGGGGTCTTTTTGGGTTTTTAATGTTTTCTTTTTGGATTTTAGCGACATTTGATGTTTTTTATGGTTAATTAGGGGTTTTAGGAATTTTGAGTTTTCATGGATTTTTTTGGGTTTTTAGAGATTTTATCATTTGTTATATTTTTATGGGTGGTATTTTTTTTGGGTTTTAAGGTGTTATTAGGGTATTCCATGGGATTTAGTATTTTTTTTAGTGATTTTTAGTTTTTTTGTGATTTTTATGGTTTTTAGGGTTTTTTTGATTTTGAGGGTTTTTTAGTGTTTGTTGCTTTTTGTGGTGTTAGAGTTTTTTGTGGTTTTTAGGATTTTATAGGCTTTAATATTTGGTATCTTTTTTATGATATTAAAGTGATTTTAGTTTTTTTATTGGTTTTTAGAGGTTTTATGGTTTTCTAATGATTTGTAATGTTTTAGGGGTTCTTATGGTTTTTAGTTTCTTAGGGTTTTAGGGTCTTTGAGGTTTTTAGCGTTTTATTACTGTTACAGTTTTAGGAATTTTAAGTGTTGGAAAATTTTTATAGATTTATTAAGATATTTCTTGGTTTGTAGGGTTTTTTATGTTTTTAGGAATTTTTTTGGTATGTTTTGGTATTTTTATGTTTTTATGGTTTAGGGGATTTTTTAGTGTTTAAGTATTTTTAGTTATTTTTTGGTTTTTTATTGTTTTTAGGTATTTTACTAATTTTGAGGTTTTTTAGGGTTATATATTATTTTAGTAGTTTTATGTGGTTTTTTCTTTTTTTGGGTATTTTTATAGTTTTTTTGGTTTTATGGTTTTTATAGTTTTTTATCTTTTTTGTGGCTTTACGTGTTTTTAGTGTTTGTGTGTTTTTTGAGTTTCTTTAGGGTTTTTGTGTTTTTATGGTTTTTTGGGGTTTTAATTTTTTAAAGGTATTTAGTGGTTTTATGTGTTTTTTGGTTTCTATTGATTTATTAGGGTTGTAATGGTTTTTTTTTTGGTTTTTATATTTTTAGGGATGTTTAATGATTTTTCTTGTTTTTACCGAATTTTGTGATTTTTAGGGATTTGGGGTTTTTTAATGATTCAAGGAGGTTTTAAGGATTTTAGTTTTTTTTAGAATTTTTAGGATTTTTTAGTGCTTTATGATTTTTAATTTTTTCTTAGTTTTTAAATTTTCTTAAGGTTTTTTTTCTAAATTTAGGGGTTTTTCTAGGATTTATAAGATTTTTATAGGTTTTCAATATTTTTTTGATTTTGAGGGTTTTCAGGGTAATTAGTGTTTTTATGGTCTTATGGGGTTTAATATTTTTTAGGGTTTTTATGGTGTTCTAGAGTTTTTATCATTTTTAGGGGTTTAAAGAGAATTTTATAGTTTTTAGTGTTTTTAATGATTTTTAGGGGTTTTTTTGTTTAAGAGTTTCTGTTGGTTTTTATAGGTTTTAACAGGTTTTAGGTTTTTAATATTATATTGTGGTTTTTAGGATTTTTAGGGTTTTTATTATTTTATGTTTTTGTAGTGTTTTTCAGATTTCTATCGTCCTTTTTTTTGGATTTGAAGGATTTTGAGGTTTTTAATGGGTTTTAAGGGTTTCAAGGTTATGATCACATTTTAGATTTTTAGGATTTTGAAGTGTTTTTTTCCTTTTTTAAGGTTTTATTAGTGTCATTTAGGGTATTTAGAAGGTATTTACGTTTTTAGGTATATTTATGTATTTTTTTTTGTATTTTTATGTTTTTTAAGGTTTTTATAGATTTTGGAAATTTTATCGGTTTTTATGGTTAACATGGGTTTTATTATTTTTTTGGTTTTTTAGGGTTATTTAGTTTTTATATATTTATATTTTTTTTTGATTTTTTAAAAGTATTTTGGAATTTAAAGGGTTTTAGAGTTTTTATTCAGTTTTTATGATCTTTATAGCTTTTTAAGGGTTTTAAATATGTTTTAGGGTTTTACGGTTTCTTTAGGTCTTTATGGTCTTTTAAGGGTTTTTTGTATTTTTTTTAGTGCTTTTTTTGTTTATTTGGGGTGCTACGTGCTTTTTGCTTATTAAAATTTTATTAAGGTATTTCAGGTTTTTTATGTTTTTAGGGATTTTTAAGGAATCTTTTGATTATTTAATGTTTTTAGCAGTTTTAGGGATTTTGAGGGGTTTTAGGGTTTGTTATGGATTTAAGATTTTTTAGGGTTTTTTTTTTATGTTTTACAATTTTTATGTGTTTTTATGGTTTTCTTGGGGGTTTTCCACGTTTTTAGTTTTTTTACATTTTTATGTAATATTTCGTATTATTTGTATTTTTTCTATGTAGTGTTTTTAGAGATTTTGAGGGTTTTTAGTGTTTTTTGAGTTTTTTGGTTTTTTTGGTTTTTATTGTTTTTTAAGGTTTTTTTTTAAGTTTTTAGGGTTTTAAATTTTTTTAATTTTTTTAAATGTTTAAGGAGATTAAAGGGTATTAATATTTTTTAGTTTTGTTTTAAGGATTTTTTTAATTATTAGGGATTTTATCTTTTCAGGTTTTTTATGGCTCTTAGGGGTTTTATGATTTTTTAGTGTTTTCAGTGTTTTTTAGGTTTTTTAGGGGTTTTATATATTTTATGGTTTTTATGTTTTTTTTTGAAATTTTCAATGTTTTTAAGGTATTTTAGGATTTTACTCATTTTAGATATTTTTTTGTAAGTTTATGTGTTTTTTGAGTTTTTAGGGATTCTGAGTGGTCTATGGGTTTTTAGGTATATTAAGATTTTTAGGGTTTTCTTATGTTTATGTTTTAGGGGTTTCAATTTTTTTTAGATTTTTATATTTTTCTTAGGGGTTTTTATGTTTTCATGGTTTTTTATGTTTTATGTTTTTATGGATTTTTATGATTTTTATGGGTTTTTAAGGGTTTTTAGATATTTTGTGGGGGTTTTTTGTTTTTTACTATTTTTTGGGTTTTATATTTTTTGGGTTTTTTGAGTTTTTAGGGTTATTAAGATTTATATAGTTGTAAATGTTTTAGGAGTTTAATGGGTTATTAATGTTTTTAGTTATTTTTTATAGTTTTTCTTGGTTCTTGGGGTTTTTATGGTTTTAGGGGTTTAGGGGGTTTTGGTGTTTTTTTAGGATTTTTGGGTTTTTTTGGCATTATTTAGTTTTTATGGGTTTCAAGTGTTTTTACATTTTTTAGTATTTCCTTGGTTTTTAGGGGGATTTATGTTTTTAGGGTTTTTTAGTGATTTTTAGGTTTTTATTAGTTTTTAGGAAATTTAGGGATTTTGAGGTTGTTCATGGTTTTAGGGTTTTTACGTTTTTAAGGGTTTTAGAGTTGTTTAGGTTCATTAGGGGTTTTAATTATTTTTAGGTTTTTAGGGTTTTATTGTTTTTAACGTCTTTAGTGACTTAGAGATTTTTTTAGGATTTAATGGATTTTTGGGTCTCTTAGGGATTTCGGCGATTTCTAGTGTTTTTTGGGTTTTTAGTAGTTGATGTGTTTTTTTGTGTATTTTGGTTTTTTGAGTTTTATAGGTTTTTATGGGTTTTTAGAGTTTTTTAACATTTTAGGGGTTTTAAGGTTTTGTGTGGGTCTTTAGGTTATTATGGGTTTTAAATGGGTTTAATGATTTTTAGATTTTTTATGGGTGATTAGGGTTTTTTGGGTTTTTAGTTTTCTGAGGGTTTGTGGGGGTTTTAAGAGTTTTTATGTTTTTTAGGATTTATAAGGGGTTTTTGGGTTTTTTAAAATTTTATGGATTAAGATATTTTTAATATTTTTATTCTATTTTAGTGGGGTTTTAGGGATTATGAGGGGTTATAGGTGGTTTTAGTGTTTCTATTTTATTTTAGGGTTTTAGCGTTTTTTAGGGCTTTAGGGGATTTAAGAATTTTTTTGGTTTTCATGGTTTTCGAAGGGTTCTAAAGGTCTATAGGATTTTTATACATTTATATATTTTCATGTATTTTTAGTATTTTTATGGTTTTTTGGTTTTTTACTGATTTTGAGTTGTTTTTGAGGTTTTGATATTTTTATTTTTTTAGGGTTTTTAGGGTTTTTTTGATTTTTTATTGTTTTTATGGAATTTTTTTAATTTTTAAAAGTTTTATTTGGTTTTAAAGCGTTTTTTGAGTTATTAGTTTTTTTTATTCTTTTTATAGGTTTTAATAATTTTTGTGAATTTTAGGGGGTTTACAGGTTTTGTGGATCTTCTTAGGGAATTTTATGATTTTTACCATTTTTTTGTTTTTAGTTTTCTTGTGTTATTTTAAGTTTTTAGGGTTTTACTAGATGATTTAATGGTGTTGAGGGGTTTTATATCATTTGGTATTTTTTTTGGTTATTAAGGATTTTCTGGTCTTGTATGGTTTGCGGGGATTTTAATGAGTTTTTGGGGTTTTTAGGGATTTAGAGGTTTTTTCATTTTTATGTTTATAGAAGTTTTATGTTCATTTATGTTTTTATTGTTATCTTTGGGTTTTTCACTTTTTAGGGATTTTTATGTTTTTAGCGTTTTCAGGGGTTTTTAGGATCTTTATGGTATTTTGGGTTTTTATGGATTTTTAAGGTTTTTTGGGTTTTTAGGGTTTTTAGGATGTCTTGATTTTGAACATTTTAATGGTTTTTAGTGGTATTAAGTGTTTTTAGATTTTTATGGCTCTCATAGTGTTTTTATGTTTTTTAGGGTTTTAAACATTTTTAGGGTTTTCAAGGATTTCTTAAGATTTTAATACATGTTAGGGATTTTGAGGGGTTTTTTAGGGTTTTGGGTTTTAGGGGTCTTTTAGTTTTTATTGGGGTTTTAAGGTGTTACTGATTTTCTTGGATTTTGGTATTTTTAGTGTTTTTTGGGCCTTTTAGTGATTTTATGGTTTTTATCATTTTTAAATTTTTATGGGCTATAAATTTTTTAGGTTTTTAAGGTTTTATTAGGGGTTTTAGGATGTTTATTTTTTTTATTATAGGATTTTAAGGATTTTTTTTAGATTTTATATTATTTATAATTTTTAAGGATTTTGAGTGTTTTAAGGTTATTTAGAGTTTTAAGGGTTAACAAAATATCTAGGTTTTTAGGGTTTTTTTTGTTTTTGGTAGGTTTTAAAGGCTTTATTTTGGGTTTTTATTATTTTTAGGGTTTTTTGGATTATTTGTTTTAAGGATTTTTATGGTCATTTCGGATTTATAGATTTTTAGTGTTTTTTTGGAATTCGAGGGGTTTTATAGGTTTTTTTGATATTTGGGGGTTTTTACCTTTTTACATTTTAATGGTTTTTTTGAGTTTTTTTTAAAAAATAGGCTATGTAATGGTTATTTTAATATTCTTATTTTTTATGTGTTTTTTGGTTTTGGAGATATTCTTAGGGTTTTTCATGGAATTTAGGGGATTTTACTTATTTAGTGATTTTTAGTCAGCGTTTACATTTTTGGGGGCTTTAGGGTTCTTTATGATTTTTATGGTTTTAGGGGTTTCTAGTATTTTTAAGGGTTTTAGGTTCTTAAAGTGTTTTTAGGTGTTTTGTGGTTTTATGTTTTTTTATGTTTTTAAGGATTTCCTAATGTTTTTAGGGGTTTTTTACATTTTTATTGATTTTGGGATTTTTCAATTTTATGCCTTTATACGGTTTTTAATTATTTTGATGGTTTTTATGGTTATAAGGGTTTTAGTGGTTTTTAGTGTTTTTGTAATTTTTATGGTTTTATGTTTCTTTTGGTTTTTATGTTTTTCATTGGGGTTTTTATGGTTTTCAGGATTTTTTTACATTTTTAGGGATGTATAGGAAATTTTTAGGATTTTTATACATTTTTATGTATTTTGAAAAGTTTTAGGGATTTATGGTTTTTTTGGTTTTTTTGGGATTTATTGAGTTTTGAAGGTTTTGTGGTCTTTTAGAGTTTTTTAACGTTTTAGGGGTTTAAATGTTTTTTAGAGATTATTGTGGGGTTTTTGGGATTTTTTGGGTTTTTTGGGTCTTTATGGTTTTTATGTATTTTAATGGTTTTTAGGAATTTTTTGGATTTTTAATTTCCTTTTAGGAGTTTTTAGGGGTTTTAATAACTTTCCAGTTTTAGGGGTTTCAAGTGCTTTTTGGTTTTCTTTAATATTTTTAGGTTTTTTGTGTTTTTTTTATTTTAGGAAATTTTAGGGCTTTATTATGATTATTATGGTTTTTAGGGTTATTTTGGGTTTTTGGGTTTTTGGATTTTATGTTTTCTTATGGGTTTTCACGGTTTTTAGGGATCATTAAGGTTTTTTTGTATTTTGGTGGGTTTTAGGGATTTTTAGGTTTTTATGGTTTTTATTTTTTTAAGGGCTTCTATCATTTTTAGGTTTTTATTTTTTTTAGAAGTGTTTAGGTTGTTATGTTTTTATTAATTTTTTTCAAGGTTTTTAGGGATTTTAACATTTTTATGGATTTTTAAGGATATTTGGATTTTTCTGGTTTTTATTTTTTATAGGGGTACTGAGGGGTGTTAGGGTTGTTAGGGTTTTTATTGGTTTTTATCTTTTCTAGTATTTTTCGAGTTTTTTATGTTTTTTGAAGTTTTTTATATTTTTTTAACATTTTATTTGTTCAACATTTTTCTAGATTTGTTAGTGAGTTTTGATGTTTTTTATGGGTTTTAAGGGATTTTTATATTTTTAGTGGTTTTAATGGTATTTATGGTCTCTTATGGTTTTTAGGGTTTCAAATATTTTTTTTGGGTTTTAAGAGTTTAAATTATTTTTATGTTTTTCAGTTTAAATAGTGTGTTTAGGGGTTTTTACAATTTTAGGTATTTTTTGAATTTTTTAGGATATTTATGGTATTTTTAGGGTTTTAGAGATTTTCATGGATTTGGGGTTTTTATGGTTTTGGGAGGGTTTCCTTTTAATTTTTAGGGCTATTAAGTGTTTCTATTTTTTATGGTTTTCTAATGGATTTTCATGATTTTTAGTGTTTTTTATGTTTTTAGGGATTTGAAGGGAATTTTTAGATTTTTATTTTATTTTTAGGGGTTTTAGGATTTTTTGGGTATCTTGGGTTTTTATGATTTTTTAGTTTTGCTGGTTTATGGATTTTTTATCGATTTTTAGGGTTTTATATTTTTTAGAGTTTATTAAAAAAATTAGTGGTTTAAAGGGGTTATTAAAATTTTATGGGTTTTTACGTTTTTATGAGTTTTTATGAGTTTTTAGGGTTTTTTAAGATTTTAGGGGTTTTATGTTTTTTATGGATTTTAGGTTTTTAGGGCCTTTTTATGATTCTTAGCATTTATTGGTTTTAGGGGATTAAAGTGTTTTTAGGTTTTAAGGTTTTTTATGGTTTTTATCAGTTTTTGGAAATTTATCTTTTTAGGGATTTTGAAGGCTTTTTAGGATTTTTATAGGTTTTTAGGATTTCAAGGATATAGAGAGTATTTTTTTTGGTCTTTTGGGTTTTAATATTTTCCAGATTTTTAGGGATTTTTATGTGGTTTTTAGGATATTTATGTTCCTTCAGTGTTTTAAGTGATTTTTGGGGTGTTATGGTTTTTAGCATTTTTAGGGTTTTTAGTTTTTCACAGTTTTTAACTATTTTTTATTTTTAATATTTTCTTAGAGGTTTTTAGGGTTTTTGGGTCTTTTTACATTTTTAGGGATTTTTTGAGATTTTTTACGATTTATGGTTGTTTCGGGTCGATCTCGAAACGCCCAACAGTTTCGTATACGACGATATGAGGTCCTTCTTTCCAAAGGCAGGCGTTCGCTGCGCGATTTGGCCAACGACACTTAAGAACTCTCATTGGGAAAGAGGATGGGAAGTCGGGCTCATCACACCCTTTTGGGGGGAAATTATTGCCTGCTCCGGGACTCTCTTATAGATTTAAGATGTATTCATATGTTCGTGAATCTTTGGATTATACCCAAACATAGTATCCACAGATTACTACTGGATGGAAATGGTCAGCTGGACGCAGGGGTTCGGAATCATTTAGGCCTGAGGTTTACCATCCCTCGTTGTATTAATGACCCTGAGAAATCTGGACTCATTGAGATGGCACTAGGGTTGGCGTGATGAACCGACGTGAGGATATTCGGATCGACCGGTTGTTGGGATTGAACCTCGGGGAGGCTTCCTACGTACGCTTCCTAGAAGATAGGGATCAAAGTCCATGTAGTTTAGATGAGAATGTCAGAGAGCCGACGTGAATGTGGACCTAGGGGTCCGATGGTGATCGGGCTTGAACCTCATGGAGGCTTCCTACGTATCCTTGTGGTAGGGAATCAAAGTCCTCGTAGTCCGCACTGGATTGGGGCTTACACTTTAAGGAGGCCTAGGGTAATGGATTGGAGCATACACTCTGAGGTGGCCCAAGGTGTGGATTGGGAATTACACTCTGAGGAGGCCCATAAGAGGATGCCATGGTCGATGCTTACCCTAAGCCCATGTGAGTCATGCTCGGTGTGAGAAACAAGAGGCAGTAGGGACCAGACGATCACGTCGTGAAAGGTGCGCCTGTGGTAAGTGGAGTGGGGCTTACGCATCAGGTGGCCCATAAGGTTGAGGATTACTCCGGGATGGACGCCCATAGGAATGGGGGTTGGGACTTACTCCAGGATGGATGCCTGAGGTGTCTTCCTCATGTCTGGTCATGAGGGCATCCCACCCCATTGGGAGGTTGAGGAATATAATGGGGGTCAATGCCTCTGTGCAAGTGCACAAGAGGGATAATGCCAAGGGCGTTGGAATCGGTCCGAACAAAGGGAGATGAAAAGTGTGAATTACATGCCCAACATTCAGAATGCAATGAGGGTGGCGTGGTGATGGAGGATAACTGCTGACCATGTTTGAAACATAGCATCCATATCACGTTAGCTTGAAATGGGGACAAACATATGAGGGTCGACTGCTGACCGTGTTCAAAACACAAGACCTGTCTCAAAGTGTTATCCAAAGTCTTCCGGGGAGTTGGCCTAGGATGGTAGGTGAGATGATGCGGCATGAGGCCAGGCCGTTACGGGGTCCCTTCAAACATTCAAGGGAATGAAGATCTGAATGAAGGACACGCAAAGCGTGTGGTGGAGTGATGGAATTATTAAATAGATTCCAATGCTCTTGAAGGTATGCTACTGTGATCATGGAATTAGGAATCTTATGCTTGGAGCATAAGGCATCTCTTGTTTGGAGCAAGAGGAATCCTACGTTTGGAACATAGGGAATAATACAGTTTAAAGTCATGTAGATATGAATGTTTCTGTATATTTTAACATCATATAGATAGGACGATGGCCATACAGTTTAACGTCATGTGGTGAGGATGAGTGTCATACAGTTTAATGTCATGTGGTCAGGACGAGGGCCATACACTTTAACGTCATGTGGTTAGGATGAGGGCCATACAGTTTAACGTGATGTGGTCAGGACGACTAGGTAGAAGATACCTAGAAATGGTTGGTGTGGGACTTATGCAAGGGCAACCCATTCTCGATGAACCGAGCAAAAGGAGCTAGGAAATGGGAGTATAGTAGTGTCATGAAAAGTAGATCGACTCATTGAATGTATAGGACAGATGTTGGGGTGGTGCAAAGGTGCAATGTAAAATACTGTTGACTCGGCCCGAAAATTTCACGGTGTGAATCTCCATTTTTCATGGGGGTCAGTGACAGTAGCAAAGGGACCGTCCCGAAGGATCGGGACCATAGTCAGGCACTGACCCCGAGCGGGGTTGCGGGGGCACAGCCCCCATGGTATGGACTAGCGAGTGCATGGGGTTCTCCGCATGGGGTGGACCGCGTAGGATCTGGCCGCGAGGGAATGGCTATGGAGGAGCTGCGCCGCGAAGCGGCTGTCCGCGAAGGAGCCAACCGCATAGGGCTGGCCACATGTGGTTCGCGGTTTGGTTGTCCGCGATGGGTGTCCGCATAGGAGCTGGCTGTGAGGGAGCAGGCCCCGAAGGATCAGGCAGCGAAGGAGGCTGTATAAGAAGGAGTTTGTCCACAGAGGAGCTGGCCATGAAGGACTAGGCCGCGAAGGAGCTGGCGCCTGTCCTACTTCGCGCCTGCAGAGGGGTTCTCGCCTCCATTTTTCAAACGACACTGGTCCGCAGAGGATCTGGCCATGAGGGAGATGGTCGCATGTGGTTCGCAGTTTTGTTTCTCCCCTATGCGGAAGAGTGCATCCGTGGACGATATGGGGTCCACAGATGGTCGCAGAACATTACCGTTGGGAGCAATTTCTCCAGCATCTCTCCACGGGTTTTCACCCGTCCTTCCTCCCATTCTTTTTGGTTCCCCTATGGATCTATTTATAGAGTAGAGAAGAGTCAGTATCGATGGGCCTATGGCACTTTATGTGGAATCCCATGAATGAATCCCCATCCACAAACGACTCGATCAACTGATATCGGATGAGTCGCGGATGGGTTGTTTCGAAGTGGCACACCAATCTGCCTCTATTCCACAAACGATGAGGTTTGCGGCGGCATGGGATGTTTGTTGTGGTTCGCGGTGGTGGACTGTCCTAGCGTCTATCACGCTTCGTGCCCGCGGAGGAGCCCTGACTCCGCTTCGCGGATGACACTGGTCCACGGAATTGCGGTTCGCCGAACTGGCCGCGTACTGTTGGTGGGAGCCGGTACGCGAACTGACTCGGTCCTTTCCCAAGTCTTGGGGTAATTGGATTTCCCTCTTATAGAATTTTCCGGACCCTACAAATTCCCCCCATCAGAACGGGGTCTGATCGGAATGAAGAGGAGTCCATTCCGATGTAGAGTGGTCCTGAAAATCGATGAGTGATTGGACAATGCTCTAAATTTTGCTTGAGCCAAGGGAATCAGCGAGCACAGTTCAACTATTGCTATAATTTTATAGAAAAACCCCACAAACTTTTTGTCTTGTCTGTTAATACCCTAATTTTTCCTAGGCCGATTTAGTGTAGACCCAGTGGGTATGGCCCGACTTTTTATTAGGTCGCCCTTTTTGGGTTCTCAGCCTAACAGGCTTTGTGCCTCTTTTTGTGAGATTTTTAAAGTCCCGCCATCAAGAATATCATTACAGATGTTTTAGGTCGAACAGCTTTGACCAAGTATGGTGGGGTGAGGGCCCCAATGATGTTTGGTTGATTAAAAGACGTCTCAATGTCCTTCAGACGCATGTGGAGGGGGCATGTTTAGATTTGAATGACATGCAGGGCATGTCTCAAGGAATGGGAACTGTATCGGCGTGCAGAGATGGAAAGTGCATCACCGAAGGAAATAATTCCTTTGGTAGACAGGTCAGGGGCGATCAATATGAAGAGCCGCTGAGGGCATGGTATGCATAGTCGTGGAAAGGTGTCCTTAATTCAATAACTCTCCATTTCTGATGGCCATAGGACTTCATGAAAATCTGGATTAGGGAAACCACCATGGGTGGCTTGGAGAGTTATGAAAACCACCGGGGGTGGCTTGGAAAGGATATGTGACATCTAAAAGGTTTTGAGAGCATCTGTATCAATCAGGTGTGTGGAATCAAGGATCCTGTCCTACGCATTTATCTAGCGTATGGAACGGTTGGAGCTGGGTGCAGTTTAATGTCATGCAGCTGGGAATTTATCTAGAATGGAACGACTTCTCCTGGTCCTCAGTTATCTCGTCAGAGAAGTTCCACCATATTCATGAAGGGTTGTGAAAGATGATGATAAACTATATCTCAGAGGGTGTCTGAATCCCGGGATGAACATAAGGGCTCAGGGTCCAAGAGACGTACAGAGAGAAGCATTTCCTGAGGAAATCTTGCCTTAGGTAGACGGGCCAGGGGATATCAATATGCAGAGATGTTGGGGGTATGGTATGCATAGTCCTGTAAAGGTTTCCTTGGGTCAATGATTGTATTCTCCCGATATCCAAGAAACTTCAAGGAAGTTGAGATTCGGGACCACCAGGGGTGGCTTATGAGAATTCATCTTTTTCTGAGTACAGAGTATGGTTTATGAGGAGAGGGCGCATGGATACGAGGGAAGCATCTAGGATAAATATCCTAAGAATGGGTGAAGTCATTCCTTCTCACGCTGGTGTGAGATGGTGGTTCGTGCAGGTCAAACCGATGCACTGAGGGATAGGAAAAAACCTTTTTTTTCTTACTGAACCCATGACAGGTTTGACCGTGCAGTTTAAAATCATGCGGTAAGGATGGATTTCGTGCAGTTTAACGTCATGCGGTAAGGGAAGGGTCTTTTTTAAAGGGTTTTGTGCAGTTTTATGTCATGCATCGAGGATATGGAGTGTTATTAGATTCTGTGCAGTTTAACGTCATGCGGTAAGGATGGAGTGTATTTTTAAACTAGTGAAAACACTGGTGGTTAGAGGCATTTCCCTAGATGTTTAATGCTCAGTCTTTGCAGCTTTACGTCAAGCGGCCAAGATGCTCCACAAAGTTTGATGTCATTTGGTAAGGATGTAGTTGCAAAGACCTCTCTTGATTAGGATGTAACTGGGCTTGAGCTTCTCAGTATGTCCAAGACATGGAGAGGGGTCGATTGGTGTAAATCACAATTTCGGGGCTTCTTGGATCAGGAGAAATGATATGGGGGTCTTGAGGTCGGTAAGTGTACGAGGCTAGGAAGAGTGTCGCCAGTGGAAATCTTGCCTTTGGTAGATGGACCAGGGGCTATGAATATGCAGAGCCACTGAGTTCATGGTGTGCATATTCATGTAATGGTTTCCACAGGTTTATAACTTTCCACTTCTGATGTCCATGAATGGTTATGAGGATCCGCAATTGTCCGGGCCACAAAGTATGTTATTTGGTAAGAAAATGTTTGGACATGTCAGGCTTACTCGGCCCTGGTTGCTGTTAAAGCTTAGATATCTCCCTGCACTAATTTATCTTGTGTGTGTGGGTGTACCTTCACTCCATGCAGTTTAACGGCATGCGTTAAGGACAAAGTACTCATAGTTTAGCAGTCATAGAGCTCAGACCAATAGGTGACTATTGCGGAAATCACTCGAAGGATAACAGAGTTATCATGCTATGATATACTCTGAACAGGGTGGAGGATGAAGGTTGTAAACTGAAACCCTGAGGTTTCCCAGATTTGGAGATGTGGTGTGGGGGCTCTGAGGCCAGTAAGAGTACAGAGCTAGGAAGAGTGTCACCCAAAGAAATCTTTCCTTTGGTAGATAGGCCGGGGGCTATCAATATTAAGAGCCGTTGAGAGCATGGTATGAATAGTCATGAAAAGGTGTCCCTGGGTCGATAAATTTCCACTTCTGATGGCCATAAATGATTATGAAAATCCGAGATTTCTCACAGTACAGAGTTCGGCATGTGGGGATAATGGTGTCCGAGCATACGAGAAACATCTTCACTACAATTGTATGTTGAGTCAAGTAGCCTAGTCCTAGCTTGATGTTTTTAGATACAGGTCATCATGTGAACCACGGGCAGATACATAGGCTAACTGGGTAGGGATACCCCAGAGACGTTTTGATGTGAAAAGGGTACGAACTTGTAAACCACTGCGCCATAAATTTCTGGATTAGGAGGTATGTTATGGGGGCATTGAGGCTGGTAAGCGTATGGGGCTAGGAAGAGTTTCGCCTATGGAAATCTTCCCCTTGGTAGACGGGCTAGGGGATATCAATATGTAGAGCCGCTGAGGGCATGGTATGAAAAATCATGCAAAGGTTTCCATGGGTAGATAACATTCCACTTCTGATGGTCGTGAAAGGTTATGAATATCGATAATTGCCTGGGCCATGGAGTCTGATGTATGGGAAGGATGAATCCATATGCACAAGGAGTATTTCCACCTCGTTTCACCATACATCTTAAGTGGTTCATGAGAAATCCGTGAATTTTAACATCGTGCGGTGAGGACATGATCTGTATAGTTTAATGTCTTGCAGTGAGGATGAAAGATACACCCCATGTCGGTCTGGTCCATACACGGGGGAAAGGGGTATTTTTTTACTTCCTGTTTATGCAATTTAATTTCATGTGGAAAGGATGCAAAAATACACCCCGTGTAGGTCTGGTCCATACATGAGGGAAAGGGAGCATTCTAAAATCTAATTATCTGTGCAGTTTAACATCATTCGGTAAGGATGAGGAATACACCCCATGCATGGCTGGTCTGTACACGGGGGGAAGAGAGAATTTCTAACTTTCATTTGAGGTGGTTGGGCTACGGTGTAGAACTCTGGTGTCACTACATATCCTGCAAGGGCAGGAATCAAGCCTCGCATAGTTCTCTACTAAATACACCCTGTGCGGGTCTGGTCCATACACGGGGGAAGGGGGGCATTTTTAACTTTTATTTGGGCGTAGCTGGGCCATGATGGGGAAACATGGAATCACTATGTATCCTGTGAGAGAAGGAATCAAGCTGTATATAGTTTTCTGAAATCCGTGCAGTTTAACGTCATGCGGTATGGATGAGGAATACACCCCATGCAGTTCTGGTCCATTCACGGGGAGAGGGAGCATTTTTTATCTTTCCTTATTCTTTTTATTTTTATCTTTTAGATGTGTCTAGGCCAGGATGGGGGGTCCTAGCATCGCTACATTTTATGTGAGGGCAAGAATCAAGCTGTACGTAGTTATTTAAAATTCGCGCAGTTTAACGTCGGGTGGTAAGGATGAGGAATACACCTTGTGCAGGTCTGGTTCATACACGGGTGAGAGAGGACATTTTTAACTTTAATTCAGGGGTGGCTTGGCCAAAATGGGGAACCCTGGCAACGCTACGTATCCTGCAAGGGCAGGAATCAAGCCATATATTGTTCTCTGAAATCCGTGCAGTTTAACGTCATACGGTTAGGATGCCAAATACACCTCATGTAGGTCTTGTCCATTCACGGGGGAAAGTGAATTTTTAAACCTTCTTGGGGATGGCTGGTCCAGTATTGGGGACCCTGTTATCACTACATATCCTACAAATGGCAGTAATCAAGCCATATGTAGTTCTATGAAATCTGTGTAGTTTAACGTCATGTGGTAAGGAAAAAATACTCTTAGTTTAAGGTCAAAGAGTTTGGACCCTTGGATGCTTGGCAGTTTAACTTCTTGCATCTTGGATGAATATCTTCTTGGTTACTATACGAAATACTTCTTCAGGAACCTTGCATTTGTAGAAGCCGTGGTGAATTTTTAGTCTATGGAGATTAGGGCATATGCTTCATTAGAGAAAACCTCATGTATAATTTACGGTCCCTCCCACTTGGGATCTAGCTTTGCAGGTTTCCTTCCAGGTATCATTGGGGTCCAGAGGACCAACACCAATTCTCCTTCCAAGAAAGACTAAAGACATACCTTTTTATTGAAGGATCATGCAATCTGGTTCTAGTAAACTTCCAGATGGTGCAAAGAGTGCAGCCGCTTCTCATCAAGTTGTTCCAACTCACCTGGTCACTTTTGTGATTGTTCCTCGTCCGATAATCGATCACAGACGGAAACACGGAGTGAGGGAAGTTGGATTTCAATGGGCAGGACGACCTCTGTGCCATATACCATTGAGTACGGGGTACCCTGAGTAGCGGTGCAGATTGTGGTTCGATAAGCCCAAAATTTATGGTGGAGTTTATCCGGCCATGACTTCTTGTCTTTGTCTACCATTTTTTGGAGAATGTGGGATAGGGTCTTTTTGAAAGCCTCTATCTGTCCGTTGGCCACTTCATGGTAGCGGGTTGAGTGGTTAGCCTTGATACCATATTCTTGGAATAGTTTCTCCAATTCAGCAGAGCATAATTTGGTGCCGTTATCCGTCAGTATGGTATGAGGGATACCAAATCTGGTGATGATATTGGGTTTCAAAAAGCTGACAACGTTTTTTCCCCGACTTCCTTAAGGGGTACAGCTTCTACCCATTTGGAAAAGAAGTTGGTTTTTGTGAGGATATACTTCAGTTGTTTGGCTGTGGCGGGAGGATATGGTCCCACAACATCCATTCCCCAGATGGAAAATGGCCAGGAGTACTTTTCCTAATGAAGTAACTCTGGGGGTTGGTGTATGAAGTTGGGATGAATTTGGCACGAGATGCGTTTTTTGGAAAAGTGCTCACAATCTCATGCCACTGTGGGCCAATAGTACCCAAGCCTCTGAACCTGATGGGAAAGCTTGGTCCCTATCTGATGTGCTCCACATACTCCAGCATGCACTTCAGTCATGACGGTGGCGGTTTCTTCTCCGTCAATGCATCTGAGGAGGACTCCGTTGAGGCCTCATTTTTAGAGGACCTCTTATTGACCAGTGCTTCCATATTGGACAAAGATGATTGCCCTTATCCGTATTTGCTCTCGCTCAGCCATGTCTGATGGAAGTTCTCCCTGTTGAAGGTAGTTCACAATGGGGGTCATCCAACCAGTAGCGGGAGCATATGGCTCAGGGACAGGACTGAATTCATGGATCTCCTCCATCTTGGTCTGGACAAACGGCAAGACCACTCAGCGGTGAGCAATACCGATTAATGTTTCATCCCGGTTTGGGTTGGCTAAGTCTTTTTCCACATTGGCTAATGCATTGTCCTGGGCATTCTAAGACCAGGGAATACAGGTTAATGTGGTTTCTGTATAGAATTCTGCCATTAACCCTTGGACATGGTCAAACAGGGAAATCATCTCCTACTTTTTGATAGAATATTCACCATTGACTTGCTTGATGACCAGTTCCAAGTCACCTTTTACCTTAAGGTGTTGTACTTGTGACTGGAGTGCGAGTTCCAGGCCTTCAATGAGGGCTTGATACTCTAATTCATTCTTCGTACATCCCTCTGATAGGAGGAAGGAATACGATAAGACTGCCTTTTCTGGGTACATGAGTATTATCCCCAAGCCCACCTTGTTAAATTTGGGGTCTTCCATCCTCTTCACGATTGGGCTTCGGGATGCCTGTCGAAGTACATTTACCATGTTGGGAGCTCCTTTTGAATTATGAAGATGTCTTCATTTGGTAGCATGATTTCTGGTGTGGTAGTCCCTATTGAGGGGTGCTCTGCCAGAAAATCTACTAATGCTTGGCTCTTTATGGACTTCTGAGGCACAAACCGGATGTCAAACTATTGCTGGATGACCGCCCATTGGGATAGGTGCCCGGTCAGCAATAGGAGGCTGAGGATGTACTTGAGAGGGTTATTATGTGAAACCAAGTGGACTTCATGATACTGCAGATAATGTCGCAGCTTTTTAACTGTGAAGACCAAGGCCAAACAACTCTTCACTATGTTTGAGTATCAAGTCTCAGTATTAATCATAGTTTGTCTGAGGTAATAGAGACTGTTTTCACTGTCGGTGTCTTTCTTTTGAGCGAGGAAGGCTCCCAGTGACTACTCTAGGTTCGTCACGTATAAGATGAGAGATCTTCCTTCGACTAGGGGCATAAGCACCGGTGGGATTAAAGGGTACCTTTTTAGGGTTTCAAACGCCTATTTACAGTCATCTGTCCATTGGTACGTGACTCCCTTCTTCATTAACCTGGTAAATGGAAAACATTTTCCTGCCAAGTTTCCTATGAATCACCTGATATAGGCCATGTTCCCTTGGAAAGATCTCAACTCAGTGAGGTTGCGAGGAGGTGGCAGGCCGAGAATAGCCTTTGTATTTTCATGGTTGACTTCAATGTCACAACAGAATACAATGAAGCCAATGAATTTTCCTGAGGTTACCCCGAAGGCGCACTTCAAGGGGTTCATCTTCAGGGTATGCTGTCGAAGTTTGTTGAAGACAGTCTCAAGGTCTGACAGGTGATCTGAGCACTGTCTTGATTTGACCACCAAGTCATCTACATAACATTAGACGTTTCAAAGGAATGGCTTGAAAATATGATGCATGGTATGCTGCTATGTTGCGCCAGCATTCTTAATACCAAAGGGCATGGCCCTGTAACAGAATATTACTTGAGGGGATCTGAAGGTAGTTTCTTCTTTGTCATCTCAGGCCTTCCTGATTTGATTATAGCCAGAATAGCTGTCCATGAATGACAGAGCCTCATACCCACCCATTGCATCGATTAATAACTCAGTGACTGGGACCGGGAAGTCATCTTTCGGGAAATGCCAATTGAGATCTCTGAAATTGATGCAGACACAGATTTTCCCGTTATTTTTCTTGACGGGGATGATGTTGACCAACCAGATGGGGTATTGGAGATCCTGAATGAAGCCTACTTTAATGAGATTATCGACTTCATCCTCTATTTTGGAAGCATGTGAGGGATGTGTCCTTCTGGAAGCTTGTTTATAGCCCCGGTGGTATTCTGAAAGACCCAGGTGATGCGTCGCCACTTCAGGAATGAGTCCCGGCATTTCTATGTAATTCCAGGCAAAAACATCCTAATGTTGCTTTAGAAAATAGGTATATGACTCATGCGCCTCGAGGGACATGGCTGCATGAATGAGAGTAGGCCATGGATCTTCCTCGGTACCCAGGTTTATTTCTCTGAGCTCATACACCGTAGTGGAGATACCCTCCTCAAATGTGGGAGGTGCATCCCAGAGATCTTCTTCCTCTTCTTCTCCTAAATCCTCTTCTTCTTGATCTGACGGGGGGAGATCTCCTAGAACAGGTTATTCAGAGTCCGGAGGTGAGAGAGAGGCATCATGGGCATCCCCGCTTGAGCATTCATCCCCAGATTGTGGGTTGGCGGACGTTCCCGCATTGTCACGCTTGGCCGTTGTGGGTGAAGTCATGAAGACAGCTGAGTGTGTGTCCAAACTTGAACCCCTGCTCTCAATATGGTTGATGGGAAGTACGTAGTCTCTACCAAGCTGCCTGAGGGGGTCTTCAGGAACCACTTCTAGACCATTCGAAGTGGGGATCCAATCAACACCATCGGCCAAAGGCTTCTTCTTCTTTGGCTCGTAGAACCTGGTGTTAATGTAGTGTGACTCGAAGAGCTTGAAAGAGGGCTTGTCGGCATGCAGTGTTTCACTTTGCCCATTGACGTAGTACTTAATACACTGGTGGTAGGATTAAGGAACAACCATGTGCTTATGGAGCCACTGCCTCCCCAGTAGGCCATTGAATGCTGTGTTCTGCCGAACCACCAGGAATTCCGAGTAGGCCACAAGGTCACCAAAATGGATCTTTATCTTAATTTGTCCCATTGGCTTCTTCTTCCTCTTGTCATAACCCAACAAAGTGGTCGCTGAGGGTATTAAATCATCATCACTATAGCCCAGATTACAGAGTGTCCATAAGGGAAGGAAGTTAACTCCAGATCCATTGTCAATAAATACTTTTTGGATCTCAACATCATTTAGTGTGTCGGACACATATAGTGGTTTGATTTTCCCTTCCATGATGTCATCTTCATCCTGATCGGTGAAGGAAATCACCACGTTGCATTCAGTCGGGCCAGTCTCCATCCGGTAAGTTTCGGCGGCAGCTACCTCGACTTAAAACTCATGGGGGGTGAGCAAGGCTTCAATAAGTGCCTACCTGAGGTCAGATAACAAACCCATGGCCTATAGGATGTACATCTTGGCTGGTACTGATGCTAGCTGCTTAAGGATGTCATACTTTTTATCCAACGGTCGATGCTTCTCCGCTGTCGGGAGAGTTCTAGCAGGCAGCTTGGGAGTTGGAGTATGTGACAAGGATGGACTCGCTGTGGGGTCAGGTGTTGACGATGTTCCCCTATTCTGGGGACTTGGCCCGACTGGTCTGTTTTTGCACACTAGGCGGTTAGACGTTTGTTCCTCCTCTGATGGGTATCATAGAATAATGGGGCCAGGGCGGCTACTTGTGGAGGTGGGGGGATATTCTTTCTCCTGTTTGGTCTGTTGAAGGGCTCTCCCAAGGGTTTCTGCGATATTGAGAGTTTGGGTTGTGGTCCAACCGTAAGGTTGGGTTTGGATATGACTGCGCCTCCCCTGGTATCCCCTGCCTCTGCGATTCCTTGTCCCAGCTCCTCATGTCGTGAACACAGGTTCATAACTGTACCCTTCGCCAGGGGATGTTTCCATAAGATGGATGATGTTGATGGAACCAATGATTGGCTCTTCATTTTCTGACAGGTCAACCTGGTCTGCTGTCCCTGATGGTGCCATTTGGTGGGTCGGTGCCCGTGGCGCCAAATTTGAGGGTCTGAAACCTGACAGCATTAGGGCTAACTTCGGCCTTGTTTCAGATTTCTCCTCTTGTGCTTGTCTCCTCCATTTTCTATTACACCTATATGACCAGCTCATGTAGGGTTGTGAGGCCGATACTATCGGTTGTGCGGCATCAAGGGTTGTTGGCAGCAACACTGGCTACCATAGTTGAGCTCAGAGTATTCCCTAGGTTCGGTTGATAGTCTTCTGAGCCATCCAATTATCAAATTTCTTCCCCTTTTTTGCTTGTAACTTCTTACCACCCCTCCCCTTTGTCGGAGTCAGTGGTAGAAATATATGTCACATGTGCTGGGGGTGGTCCCAGCTCGACTTACCCGGAGTCTACCATCCTTTGCAGGAGGTCATTGAAGACGAAGCATTCCTGAATATTGTGCCCCAACATTAAATGGTAAGGACAGTAGTCTGGCCTGTCATCGTGGCCAAATTCATCGGGTTTCCTCAGCTTCGGGAGGCGGAGCAAGTTGCAATTCATGGCGGCGATGAAGTAGTCAGGGACTTGGTCCTCTTGAAACGACTATGTTTTATGTCTTCATTCCTCAAACTGGTTCTGCTTCGATCCTATCTGATCGTCCCACCTAGGCGGAGGTGTTCGTTGATGTACAAGGGGCCCTTGACTACTTGGTGGAGGCCTGAGTGGTGGAGCAAGCATAGGGGATGGCTTGAGCGTGACAGAGGACACTTCAGCTCTGGCTGCTCTCTTTGTGGGAGCCTGTGAGGCTATTTGGGACTTCAAATTGGTCTGATGCAGGGATTCCTCGATTCTTTGGGCAATGGACGATAGATGGAGGAAGCCAGTGGTGCAATCCACTGGTATGAGCGGAGTTCGCAGATCATCCTTGAAGATTGTTGATACATATGGCAAGAAAGTCATCATGAGGCATTGGCCGGTTCAGAGAGTAGGTCAGACCTTTCCATCTAGTGATGAAATCTGAGACCCTCTCGTTCTCCCTCTACTTGTAGTTCCTGAGGTCGTTGACCATCGTCTTAGGAAACGTTGGGCTGAAATGGAACAAGAACTACTGCCGAAGGTCTTCCCAGCTTTTTATTGACTGGGTTGGAAAGCTCGTGTACCAGACGAAAGTAGATCCTTGTAAGGTCCGTATGAAGCATCTGAGTTTCACTACCTATTATTGTTCCAGCATTCCCATCATAGGGTCACAATAAGATGCACAGTGCATCAAATGCTGTTCAGGATGACCAGATCCATTAAAGATAGGGAATACAGGGTTCCAAAAATTGGGCAGAGGAGGTGTGTTGCTCACCCAATCTGGGTAGGACTTCTTCTCTGGCTGTATCGGAGCGTGCCGACATTACATTGCTTCCAATCGAGATGTTTGTGCCTTGATGGTGCTAGTGATTCCCTGGTTTACATCCTTTTAGGCCCAATTCTGGGCAGGTGTAGCCCGAGGCATCGCTTTAGGATCCATCTCGGTTGGCACCTGGGGTGCATGTGCCGTTCGGGACACCCTCGGAGGGTTCGGACGCACTTGCTCTGGTTGCTTCCTTAGAGGAGGAAAGTCTTGGTATTCATCCGGATCCACATTTAGGTAATTAGACGGGTCGGGCACCTCATTGGGCGGGGTAAACCTGGGTCCTTGAGGTGCACTTTCTGGGAGTGCAAGATGTGGCTTCTCTTAGGACGCACTTTCAATAAGACGGTTCCTCTAGAGTAGCTCTGTGTTAAGCCGCCTCAATTCCTTCATTTCCTATTCTTGTCTAGAGAACCTCTCTTCGATCATGAGTGGATGGTTTTTGTCAAGCGGAGGGAATGAATTAAGGGTAACCGGTCCTTTGTTCTTATCCTTGTTGGAAGCTCGTAGGGTAAGCGGAGGAAGCTTAGCTGAAGGGGTTTCCATGTTTAAAGCATCCCTCTAGCATCAGGTGTGCACACCTGGTGGTTCGTTGTAGGTTGCAGCCTGACCGGAACCATCATCTCCCAATCCATACCAATTCGCATAATCTCTGGTTTCACCTATGGGGTTAACCTCTATGATGTTGATAGATGCATATCGTAGGGCGGGGAAGATTTCATCTTCCCAATAGAATGAGAATCTCCCACGTCTTTTATTGGCCTTCCCTTTCATGTCCCGGTATCTCCTTCAGACTTCATGACGAAGGGTGACGTGGTGAGTTCTTTGTTGTGCCCTTACAATACACCTCCCTCTTGGAGGGGATGTTGATTCAAATGATATGATAGGATAAGAACCTCCTCTTCTGACTGTCCTCCCTAGAAGAGAGGATACTGACTCTCGTGGGGTAGGTTGTTGTTGAGGTGGTAGTAATTCCCCCATCCCTGAGGGATGGGGTTGGATCCGTTCCCTGGGTGCTGGGTCTCTTCCCATTTTTGTTAGTCTTACAGGGGAATTTTTTGTTTAAAATGCCCCCAGCCCTGCAGGCTAGGGTTGACCCTGAATTGCGGCGGAGGCTACAGATATTGCTACCTGCCTGATCTTGTGTGCCCCAATTCGGGGGTGAACTGGGTTTGGTTCCAAGTTCTTCTGTGAATCAATCCATTCTGGGGAGGCAGGCAAAGATCACCGATTGGCCTTTATTAGGCGAGAGGCCTTTGTATGCTCTTGGTGTCCTGATTTAGGAGTTCTTGAATGGATTGTTCCCGTCGGGCCTGACACTTCTAGGACTTACTCAAGGCCTGACTCTGCTGGGTGTGTTGCCTTTCACGAATAGAGAGACCATTCGATTGACGCCTTGACGTGATGACATTGCAAGACACCATTCCGAACAAGTTATTCTGGGTGGCAAGTGGAGTAAAATGTAGAGCTCCATGTTCCCCCATCCTCTGATATGGACTCCCGTCGGAGCGTCACTGATGAGGTGGCGCAGCTGGTGCAGTGCACGGAGGCAAGCTATCTCCATGGTTCCTTTGCACCTCTCGGGTCGTTGTTGCCGCACCAAAGGAAGAGATTCCAGGTTGATGTGACACAGGAGGTCTCTTACTGTCTTGACGTGGTCTACATACCTGTCACAGGGAAGGAATCTTGATTTCAGCTGGCGGAGGGTTGTCCATATATTGTTGTGGATTTCATGCACACATTCTTCTGACAATTTTCTGGGTATGTCGAATTGAGAGTTGGCCATGGGATAAAACATAACTGGTATATCATCCCTATCCAGTCGTTTCCTCAGGTGAAACATGTCATCATACTCCTCCTCTAGTGACTCCTCTACCTGGTCAGCCCAACTGAGGCATCCGCCGATAGTGTAGTCGGAGGCGGTGGGACCGGTAGGTGTCAAATTGTCATATGGGTGATTCCAGGGCGCTTTAGAAGATGAACCTGGCCCCAAAATATCTTTGTATTGAAAAATGGTGTCGTTGGTGACTAGATGAGAATCTTACATGCTTGATCCCATCCTTCTGAGTGCCTTGACATACGAGGGATTTTCTGTGCTTGATTTTCCAGGGGGAGGACCTTCCTGTCGACATGATATGTCATCGCGGTGAGGGCCATCAGAATGACGGTCGTAATGGAGAGGACTACCATTACTGCAAGACGCCGCACTGCATAGAGGACTTTTGCAGTGCATACCCTGGGGAGGACCTCCAAGGCATGTCGCAGCAAGGGGAGGACCTTTTGGCTGTGTAGCGTTGTTACAGGGAGGGACTTGGAAACAATTTCCATCATGGTGAGGATGACCATCATGGTTTGATGTTCGATGTGCATCATGGGGAGGACCTTCAAGACACACTGCGACAAGGGGAGGACCTTCTTGTTGCTTGGGGCCATTGCGGGGAGGACCTTCGCAATGGCGGCTATGGTGGTGAGGACTACTGTCACAGCTACTGCAATGGAGAGGGCTACCATTACAGCTACCGTAGGGAGAATATCTGTGCGGTTCACCCTAGGGAGGGCCTTCAAAATGTACTACAACGAGGGGGGGGGGGGGCTTCTCATTTCTTGACGTCTCTACTGGGAGGACCTCTGATATTAGGGTGGTGAGGACTACCACTGTGATTTGATACCCGACTGCGCAGAGTGTCGTTGCAACATAACCCCTGGGGAGGACCTTTAGGGTAGGCCATGACAAGGGGAGGGCCTTCTTGTCGTGATGAGACGTCAATGCAGGGAGGGCCTCCGCAGTTGCTACTATGATAGCGATGACTACTATCATAATCTGTGGTCCCACTGCATAGAGAGTGTTTGTAGTGTATACCCCGGGGAGGACCTTCACGGTGGATCGTAGCAAGTGGAGGTCCATCTTGCTACTCAACCTTCTGGTCACGTGGAGGGTTTCGGTGACTCACATCAAAAGAGGAGCTCTCGTGATCGATTGTTATATTCCCACGGGGGAGGCCCTCGTGGGTGCTCTGGGGAGGACCTTCAGAGCTTCTAGTTGCGACATTGCAGGGATGACCTTCGCAACTTCTACTCCACTCCCATAATATGGTAATGGGTGGGCAGGGTTCTGAGCCTTCAATATACGTTTAGTGGTGCTAGAAACCCCAACTTCCAGCAGAGCGGAGTCATGAACTTGCTCCTTATTTTCCAGCTGCCTTCAGTGCATTGGGGGAGCTTTCTTGTGGGCAGTGGGGACCGTCTGCTGTTGACAACGACCTTCACCTTTGGGTCCCTATATAATTGGGTCCCATGGTGCTGCCGATATATGCCAACAAACATCTTGACTTTTAGCAGGGATATATGCCTGCTCTGGATCATCTGCTGTGATGGACGGGTGTCCCCTAGTTGGAATGAGTGAAGCTGCTCGATCTGGTTTCCCTTGCATCGCAGAATATAGCCGGCGACCCTCTTGGGCGGAATCAGGGATGAAAATCTGCTCTGAGGTGGCTATCTCATCTCTTAGATGAGTCGCCTCAATTGGGGAGATGGGCTCACAGGCCCGAGTACTTGCTGTTGCTGCTAATGAAATTACATTCTGGAAAGTCTGCAAGATATGATCTGGGATCAATACCTTCTCCTCCATCATTGCTAGGATATGCAGAGAGACATATTTGGCTGGAACGGGTATAAAGGCCCATTCTGGTATCGGAGTAGGAATATCCTACTCCGGTCCTCCGGTGGTCAGTGGGTACTGACAATTCTCCTGTATCGGGGAAGGTGAATGAATCTGCCCCTGGGATGGGATATACCGGTTTATATCTCTATTTTTTCATCACATCAGGATGGTGGACTTTACTTGTATCCACAGGGAGCTAGCACTGTATATGTTGGTTTCCACCATATCGAGTCAGTGGCCTTTGTTGGCAGGGAGACGTGCCCGCCTATTAATTTCTTTCACATCTAAATGGTGGATTTGTTGATTGCCACCATATCGGGATGGTAAGGGTCAAGAAACTTTGGTAGGATCTAGTCCCACAGGCACTAGGTCACCACCATGTCGGGTTGGTGGGCTTCACGACCGTGGCCAGGGAGAGGTGCCTGCCCGGGATGTGTCGTCATGTGTGAGAGACGAGCTTGACGGATCTCGGTGGGGATGCGTGCCTTCTCGCATGATACCATATCTGGATGGGGTCTTTGGAGGAGTGAACAGGTGTATGTGCCTGTTCATGATTCATCTCTGTGACTGGGAAACGGAGCTCCTCCTCAGGGACAAGGGTGATGACCAGTCCCTGGTTGTATGTTTGTCGCCCTCATCAGGCAGTCCGAGGGGCCAGAGCTCAGGGAGCGTGGGTCTGGATCCTCGGGGCTACATCCTCTTTAGTGTGAGGATGTTGAGTCATGGCGTAACCGCGATGATGTCTTCGATCGGGGGGCTTGGAACAGAACCCCCATTCCATGGGGATGAGGTCCTCAGCGTTGACCTCATCCGCCTCCCTAAGGTAAGTGAGGTACACATTGTCTCGTTTCGGGGATAGACTCTCGAAATGGTTGGAGACAGCAACAGGGGCCATCTGGATCCGCCTCTGTGGCTGATGCTGGGCAGGAGACCATTGAGTCCTGGCAGATTGGAAGGCATGCAAGGTTGCCTACACTGTCGGGAGAGTATCGTTCACGTGGTACTCTCGGATTAACGCATCTGAGACCCAGTGTTGAAGACGCTGGGTAGGTGACAGGGTCCTCCATTGGTGAGGAAGTCCTGTCAATGCGTAGTTAGAAGCACGCGCCTGTGAGTTCCTTCAGGATGCCATTGGATCGAATGGAGTTCTATGTGGTACCTGTAAAACATTTTAACAAATACAAACCGAAAACCCGTCAAAGCAGTATCACATGATCCCATGCGTAATTAATGACCTTGATTGTCCCTCCTTGTGATTGTAAAGGGGGAACACACTGGAATTGGGTTAAATAATTCATGCTTGGTTAAATATTCATTTCGGGTTCACCATTTTTGTTTCGGGTCAGTTTCGAAATGCCCAATGGTTCTATATCTGACGATGTGTGGACCTGCATTCCAAAGGTAGGAGTTTGTTGGGTGATTTGGCCAGAGACGCTTAAGAACTCACATTGGTCGAGAGGATGGGAAGTCGGGATCATCGCACCCTTTTGGGGGGAATTATTGCCTGTTCTGGTACTCTCTTATAGATTTAAGATGTATTCATATGTTCGCGAATCTTTGGTTTATACCCAAGCATAGTATCCACAGATTACTCCCGGTTGGAAATGGTCATCTAGATGCAGGGGTTCGAAATCATTTAGGCCTGAAGTTTAACATCCCTCATTGGATTAATTATCCTGAGGAATCTGGACTCATTGAGGCGGCACTAGGTGTGGCGCGGTGAACCGATGTGATGATAGTCGGGTCGACTGATTGTGGGGATTGAACCTCAGGGAGGCTTCCTACATACCCTGCCTAGGAGACAGGGATCAAAGTCCATGTAGTTTGAATCGGGGTGTCGGAGAACCGATGTGAAGGTGGTCCTGGGGGTCCGATGGTGATCGGGCTTGAACCTCGGGGTGGCTTCTTGGGTACCATGCCTTAACATGGATCAGCGTCCTCGTAGTTCTCAATGGATTTGGGAAAACACTCTAAGGAGGCCCAGGGTAATGGATTGGGGCTTACACTCTGGAGAGTCCCAAGGTGTGGATTGGGGCTTACACTCTGAGGAGGCCCATAAGAAGATGTCATGGTCTATGCTTACCCTAAGCCCACGTGAGACATGCTCGGTGTGAGAAACAAGAGGCAGTAAGGACAAGACGATAACGTCGCGAAAGGTGCACCAGTGGGAAGTGGAGTGGGGTTACGCATAGGGAGGCCTATAAGGTCGGGGCTTACTCTGGGATGGACGCCCAGGGCGGCAAAGATCAATGGGAGAGGGAAAGAGATTATCATGTTCTCGTCACCTCTCTTCTTCTTGGGGGAAGTACGAAGGTGCATGGGGGCTTCCTTATGATGAGTATTTTACTACCCCTGAAGAAGGGAGAAGTGCCTCGGCCCCAACAAGTGGTGGGGCAGAAAGGGGGTTCCTGAGTTAAGACTCCACATTACTGTGGGAATGTGAACGCAGGAATGCTTCAGAAATCCACTCAAGGGTCGGAGAAACCCCTTCACCCCTGCTTACCATGGGTATGTGAACTCAAGATGGTGCGTTGATGCACATGATGGTTATAACACATGGGTCTAGTGGCTCCGGTGGAGGCCTCGGCTCAGGGATGATGAGTGGGACAATGAGGGAGTCACGGAGGATCAGGTTGTATTGGAAGGATTTTATCTAACTTGGGGAATGGGAACTCCAAAGGATTCAGCATGCCACACCAGAGTATGGGTGGTGGCTCCATTCATGTAGAAAGGTGCTATGTGGCTGGAGAGGCCGTCTGAGAACCAAGGTGGTCTGCGGAATGATGGGAATCTCACGAAATAGGGTGGTTCACGGAATGATCATCATTTTGCTAACCAAGGTGGTTCATGGCTTCTGGTTCTATCTGCGTACCAGGGTGGTTCTCAGAGGGTTCCATGCGAGCAGTGGCGGCCAAGGACAACGTCGGTCGGGGGTTTATCGGTCGGGGCTTCGCCCGCGTAGGAGGGTGTTATGCGGTGTAGCGGATCAGAAAAGAGGAATAAGATCCCTGGTCTGCGGGGACTGCATCCGCAGAGGGGCCATGGTTCGAGGTCTTAGTTTCTTTGTTATTTTACGTTCGCGGTTCACCAAGTTATTATGAATTTTCGATTCCTTATTAGTTCGCTTCCTGCTTCATACCTGCTTTAGTTTGCGGACTGGAACTTCACAATTTGCGAAATCCTAAGATCCTTCCTTCAAAATCCTTCCACCCGAATATGATAGATCTCCTTCCGTTGTTGAATTCACCCTCCTCCTTTTTCATCACTTCCCAATCTATATCCTTTTATAGAGTGGGGAAAGTGATATATCTATGGTCATACGACACCTTTTGCAGAGGCCCATGATCGGGGACCTGGTTCACGGATGACTTGGTCAATCCTTAATTCACAGGTGCATCAAGCGAATCTCCCCCCCCCCGTGAACCAAATGAGCTCGAGGAGTGATTCTTGAACTTAGAGGGCTCCGCCTCCATTCCATGAACGACAGCGGATGCAGACCGGGCCAGTTGAGGTAGTCCGTGGTTGGGGAAGTTCGTGATTGTGGATTGGTTCGGCGCCTGTCCTGCTTCGCGCCCGCGAAGGATCTCCGCCTCCATTCTGTGAACGACAATAGTCCACGGAGGGGGTTCTTCGTGGAACCGGTCGCGTGGTGTCATCATTTTAGCCGGTCTACGGACCGATTTTCCTTTGTGAATCCATTGAGTTTTCTCCATTCTTCCCTCCAATTCTTTGGGGGAATTGGGTAGAATTTCCTTTGTGGATTTTTCAGGACCCTACAATGGTTTTTTAATTTTTTATGGATTTAGAGGCTTTTAGTGGGGTTTAGGGTTTTTAGGATTTTTATGTATTTTTTCTTTTAAGTTTTTTGTATTTTTTATTGATTTAAAATATTTTTAGAGTATTTAATGTTTTTAGGGGTTTAAAGGGAATTTTGGGTCTTTTAGGGTTTTATGGGGTATTAGGGGTCTTAAGGTTTTTATATGTTTTTATGGTTTGTAGATGTTTCCAGTGCTTTTATGGCCTTTCTAGGTGTTTTAGGATTTTTAGTGTTTTTATGTTATTATGGGTCTTATGTTAGTTATGTTTTTAAGGTTCACTTAGAGTTTTCAATGTTTTTATGCGTTTTTAATTTTATTGGTATTTTTTTTGGATTTTTTGAATTTTTATGGGTTTTTATGTTTTTTATGGATTTTTACATTTTTATAGTTTTTGAGGTTTTAGGGTTTTATTTTGATTTTAATCTAGGTTTTATAATGTTTTTATATTTTTTTAGTGTTTTAGGGGTTTATATGATTTTTACCTCTTTTAGTGGGTTTAATGGGGTTTTAGGGTTTTTAAGGTTTTTAGGTGTTATTATTGTTTTTAGCCATTTTATGGTTTTTAGAGTCTTTTAGGGTCTTTATGGGTTTCTATGATTTTTATGATTTTAGGGGTTTAAGGGGTTTTTGGTTTTTATGCATTTCTTAGGTTATTTGTATTTATTTTATTTTTGTGGATTATTAGGACTTTTTAATGACTTTTTTTTGTTTTTTTGGGTTTTTAGCCATTTTGATGGGTTTTAGGTTTTTTAGGGAATATATATTTTTTGTTTTATTTATTTATGGTTTGTTGATATTTTTTAGGGTTTCTTAGGATTTTTGAGTATTAAATATTTTTAGGGTATAATTGGTGTTAATTTTTTTTAGTTTTTTTAGGGTTTTATGGATTTTAAGGGTTTTTAAGGGTTTTAATTATTTTTAGTCTTTTTTAGGATTTTTAGTGACTTTTAGGGTTTTTTAAATTTTAGGTTTTAGGGGTATTATGTTTTTTAGGCTCTTTAGGTATTTAGGGAGTTTTAGGGTTTTTTCATTTCTAGTGATATTTAGGGATTTTTATAATTTATTTTCATGGAATTGAGGAGTTTTAGGATTTTTTATGGTTTGAGGGTTTTACAAGTTCTATCATTTTTTAGGATTGCAGGGGGTTTAAGTTATTTTAGGTTAGTAAGGTTTTCTATGAGTTTTTTAAAATTTGGGGGTTTTATGTTTTTAAGTATTTTTTGGGATTTTTTAAGGATTTTATCGTTTTCAGGGATTTTAGATAATTTGAGTGGTTTATGGGTTTTAGGGTTTTAAAGGGTTTTTGTTTTTTTATTGGGCCATTTATGGTTTTTATGTTTTTATATTTTTTAAAATTTTAGTGGTTTAGAGGGATTTTAGATTTTTTATTTTTAGGGGTTGTATAGGGTTTTAGGGGTTTTAAGAGTTTGGGGGTTTTAAAGATTTTCAGGTTTTTAGTGTCTTTAGGTTTTTTATGGGTTTTAAGTAGTTCAAGGTTTTTAAGATTTTATTTTTGGTTTTCAATGTCTTAGGGTTTTTTATATTTAGGGTTATAAGGTATTTTTTTATTCTTTTATGGTTTTTAGTATTTTTAGGGATTTTGAAGATTTTTAGTGTTTTTAGAGTTTTTAGTTTCTTAGACTTTCATGTTTTTAGGGGGTTTGGGTGTTTTTTTTGGGTTTTAAGGTTTTATTTTGTTTTCTCCTAGTTTTTTAATTTTTTATGTTTTTAGGGATTTTTTGGTATTTTTATGATTTATATGGTATTTACAGTTTTTAGGGATTTTGGGTTTGTTAGGTTTTTATGTTATTTTATGGGTTTTAATGTTTTATGATTTTTAGGGGTTTTATGTGATTTTAGGTTTTTATGGTTTTCTTTGGGGGATTTAGGGTTTTTAAGGTGTTTATGTTTATCGGAAATTTTTGCGGCTTTTTTAGGATTTTATTGTGTTTTAGGGCTTTTAGTGTTTTTGAGGTTATTGGGGGTTTTGGGTTTTTATGGTTTTTTGGGTATTTTAGGTTATAAAATGGTTTTAGGGTTTTTTTAGATTATTTTAATGTTTTTCGGAGCTTTAAGGGTTTTTGAGTTTTTAGGGTGTTTAGAATGTTATGGGGGTTTAGGCATTTTTAAAATTTTATAGGTGTTTTTACGGTTTTATGGGGTTTTATGGTATTTTAAGAGTTTTAGTATTTTTTAGGGTTTTATGAGTTTCAAGTGTTCTTAATTGTTTTATGGTTTTCTTATTAGTTTTTTTTGGGTTTTTATGTTTTTAGATATTTTTAGGGGGTTTTATGTTATTTATTATTTTATTTTTAAAGGGATTTTGAGTATTTTTAGGTTTTTAAAGGGTCTGAGTGTTTTTATGGTTTTTAGGATTTTTATGGTGTCTAACATTTTTAGGGTTTCAAGGGATTTATGTTTTTTATAGTTTTATGTTTTTACTAGTAGTTTTCATAGTTTTAGTGTAATTAATGTTCTCAGGGATTTTTATGATTTTATGGGTTTTTAGGGGTTTTAGGGATTTTTTTGTGTTTTTTAGATTTTTTTATTTTTTTTTGTTTTTGGATTTTTTGGGCGTTCAAGTGTTTTTATGTTATTAAGGTTTTATTATGATTCTTTTATGTTTTTATGATTTTTAGATATTTTAAAATTTTAATGGTTTATAGGGTTTTTGGGGATTTTGAGGGTATTAGGTTTTTTATGATTTTAGGGTTTTGATTGTTTTTTAAGCATATAGTTATTTAAGTTCTTAGGGGTTTTAAGGTTTTCTGGAGTTTCTTAAAGTTTTATGGTTTAAAAGGGTATTAGGGTTTTTAGTGGGGTTTTAGGTTTCTTATTGGTTTTATTTGGTTTTAAGGTTTTTAGTGGTTCTATGGTTTTTATGGTTTTGGGTCTTTTGGGGTTTTAAGGTTTTGGTTATTTTTAGGATTTTTTGGTTTAATTGTTTTTTAGGGTTTAAGGATTTATTAGTGTTTTCAGTGTTTTGTGGTGTTTTGGGGATTTTTTTTTTATTTTTATTGGGTTTTAGGGTTTTTATTGTTCTTAGATTAATACGAGTTTTAATTTTTTTTAGGTTTTTACGGTTTTCTTAGGTGTTTTTATGTTTTTTAATGTTATTTATGTTTTTAAATATTTTTTAGGGATTCATAGAATTTTTGTTGTATTTTTTTATTATTTTAGGGATTTTTTTTGGTTTTTGGTGTTTTTAGGTTTTAATGGTTTTTTGGGTTTTTTAATGATTTTTAATGATTTTATATTTTTGAAACATTTTTATGGTTTTATTGGAATTTTAGAGTTTTTAGTGGCATTTAGTGACTTTATGGGGTTTTAAGGTTTTTTAATGTATTTTGGTACTTTTATAGTTATTAATGTGCTTAAAGAGTTTAGGTTATTTTATGTGTTTTTATGATTTCTAGCATTGTTAGGTAATTTTTTTATTTTTTAGGTTTTTATGTGTTTTTAGTGTTTTAATTTTGTATGGTTTTCCTAGGAGTGTGTAGTGTTTTTACTATTTTTTATGACTTTAGGAATTTTTTTGGATTTATTTGGATTTTATGGATTTTGTGGTTTATAAGGATTTTGATAGGTTTTAGGTGGGTTTTTTGGGGTTTTATCATTTTTAGGGTTTTAAAGTGTATTTAGGGTTTTTAGGATTTCTTACGGGTTTTCAAGATTTTAGGGTTTTTATGTTTTTAGTTATTTGAATATTTTTAGTATTTTTATAGGTTTTTAGGGGTTTTAGCGTATTCTTAGTGTTTTAGGTTTTCTTTTGGTTTTTAGATTTTTTTTTGGGTTTTCTGGTTTTTAGTTTTTTTGTTGTTTTCATAATGAATTTTCTGGAATTTAAGGGTTTTAGGTGTTAATAGATATTCGGAATTATTAGAAATTGAATGGTTTTTATAGTTTTAATGATTTTGATGGTTTTTATCATTTTATATGGTTTTATGGTTTTAATATCATTTACGCTTTTGGTGTTTTTAGTGTTTCTAGCGTTTTAACATTTTCTTAGGTTTTTTGGTTTTTAGGGTTTTTTTGTTTTACGATATTTTTGTATATTTTCAATATTTTTAAAATTTTTAGTGATATTAAGCAATTTTATGGATTTTTGGTATTAAATTGTATTCTTGGATTTTTTGGATTTTGATATTTTAGGTTTTTTATGTTTTTATATTTTTTAGTGAGTTTTAGGGTTTTTATGGTTTTTATTATTTTATTATTTTTATTGTTTTTATGGGGTTTTGTTGGTTTTTACAGTTTTAGAATTATCTATGTTTTTAGGGGTTTTAAGTCTTTATATGATTTTATGTTTTCCTAGTTTTTGTCATGGTTTTTAGGTTCTTTTACGTTTTTAGGGATTTTAATGGATTATTATTTTTTTTATGTGTTTTTTGGGAATTTTGAGGGTTTTTAGGGTTTTAATTATTTTAGAAGGTTTTTGGGTTTTGTGGGTTTTTAGGTTTTTTATGGTTCTTTGGGTTTTTAGTTTTTTTGGAGTATTTTATATGTTTAAAGGGTTTTAGAGTTTTTTACAATTTTTCGGTGTTTAATGAGTTTGTAGAGTATTAGTGGTTTTAGGGTTTATGTGTTTTAATGGTTTAATGTTTTAAATTATTTTTAGTGTTCTTTAAGTTTTTGTGGATTTAAGTGTTTTTAGGTTTTGATGGTTTTATTAGGGTTTTTCAGGGTTTTAGAGTTTTTTATATTTTTAGTGCTTTTTTTAGATTTTTATGATTTCTTAGGGTTTTTATGGATTTTAATATATTTTATGGTTTTTAGGGGTTATATGGTTTATTAGGGTTTTTTTAATTTTAATGTTTTTAATGGTTTTATTGGTTTTTAGGATTAAAAGTTATTCATAGGGGGTTTTCAAGGTTTTAGGAGTTTTAATTGTTTTTTCTGATAGAATGGTTTTAAGCGTTTTTTAGTTTTTAAGGTTTTATTAGGGATTTAAATGGTTTATGTTTTTTGGGATTTTCATGAATTTTTTAGATTTTTTTAGGATTTTGATGCTTTTTTTGGGGATTTTAGGGGTGGTTGAGTTTTTAGGGTTGTAATGGTTTTTTAGTGTTTTTTATTATTTTATGGGTCTAAAGAGTTTTTAGAGACTTTATTGGGTTTTAGGGTTTTATTGGGTGTCTAGGTTTACTAAGGTTTTCAAGTTTTTTAATCATTTTTAGGGGTTTTGGGGTCTATTAGGGTTTTATCATTTTTAGGATTTTAAGGGTTATAAGTGTTTTTAATCTTTTAAGGTTTTCTTATGTTTATTTATGTTTTTAGGGTTTTTTAGTATTTTATTGTTTTAATGTAGTTTTAGGTATTTTGAGAGTTTTATGGTTTGTAGGGTTTTTAGATTTTTCATGTTTTTAGGGGTTTTAATTGTTTTCAGTTTTTAATTTTTTTTCTTAGTGGTTTTATGGTTTTCATGGTTTTTATGTTTTTAGGGATTTTTTAGATTTTTATGGTTTTTAATGCCTTTAGGGAGTTTATGTGTTTTTATGGTCTTCTTGGTGTTTTAGAATTTTTTTATATATTTTTTAAAGTTTAAATAATTATAAATCTTTTAGGGTTTTTAGGCATTTAAAGGGGTTTTAGATTTTTTATTAGTTTTTAAGAGTTTTTTGGGTTTTAGGGTTTTTTATTTTTTTGGGTTCTTATGGTTTTAGGAGTTTTAGGGTATTTTATGATTTTTATTATCTTTAAAGTTTTTAGGTTTATTATGGATTCTATGTGTTTTTTTGTTTTTAATTTTTTCTTAGTGATTTTCTAATTTTTTTTGGGATTTTAAATTTTTATGGATTTTAGGGATTTATGGTTTTTATGTTTTATATGTTTTTATGGAATTTTATTGTTTTATGGTTATTATCATTTTAGGGGTTTAATTTTTTTTAGGATGTTAAGGTTTTCTTAGGGGTTTTTTTTTGGAATTTTAGTGTTTTTTTGTTTTTAGGGATTTTAGATCTTTTATTAATTTTTAGCGTTTTTAAGATTTTTTACGATGTTGAGGTTTTTTAGGGAATTTTTGGTTTTTTACTATTTTATTGTGTTATTAGGATTTTATGATTTTTTAGGGGGTCTATGGTTCTTATAGTGTCTTATATTTATAGGTTTTTAATTGTTTTTAGAGTTTTTAGTGTGTTTTAGGTTTTTTATGTGATATTAGTGTTTTTATGGTTTTTAGGGTGGGTTTTAAGGGTTAAGGGTTTTTTATTATTTTTAGATATTTTTAGGGTTTTAAAGTGTATTTAGGGGTTTTTATGGCTTTTATCATTCTTTGGTTTTCCTTGGCTTATGTGTTTTTATAATTTTATGGGTTCCTTATGGGTTTTATGTGTTTTTAAGGTTTTTTTCATTTATGTATTATTATGTATTTTTTAAAATTTTGCGGATTTCAGGTTTTTATGGGTTTTTAGGATGTTTAGGGTTTTAGTGTTTTTAGGGTTTTATCATTTTTAAGTTTTCTAGGGTTTTAAATAGTTTTATCTTTTTAATATTTTCTTAGTGTTTTTTAGGTTTTATTGGGTTATTACATTTTTGGGGATTTTCATGTCTTTTAGGATGCTTATGGTTTTTAGGATTTTATGTATTTTGAGCGTTTTTATGGTTTTTAGGGTTTTTATAGTCTTTTGAATATTTAGGTTCTATTGATTTTTAAGGGTTTAATGGTTCTATTGAGTTTTTGTCATTTTTAGGTGTTTAGAGAGTTTTTAGAATATTTAGTGGTTTTTGAAGGTTTAATGGTGTCTTAGGTTTTTTAATGTTTTATGTAGTTTTAGGGATATTAGGTATTTTTATGGTTTTATGGTTTTTAACATTTTTTAGTTTTTTAAGGGTTTCAAGTGATTTTAGTTTTTTAATTTTTTCTTAGGTTTTATAGCGTTTTTAGTGTTTTTTATTTTTTGAGTAATTTTTAGTACCCTTTCAGTATTTTTATAGATTTTTTTGTGTTTTTAGGGATTTTTAGGGGTTTAGGGGTATTAGGGTTTTTTAGTGTTTCTTAGGCTTTTGGGGGTTTTAAGTGTTATTAGGTTTTTATTTTTTCTTAGGGTTTTTAAGGATTTTCAATTTTTGATGTTTTTAGGTATTTTGATGGATTTTTTAGATTTTTTTTTGTTTTTATGGATTTTCGGGTTTTGGGGGGGGGGGGGGTTTAAGGTTTTATTTGGGTTTTATGGGGTTTTTTGAGTTTTTTATGGTTTTAAGGCTTTTAGAGTTTTTTACATAAATAATTACTTAAAAGATATTTTTTAGTTTTTAGTGGTTTTTATTGGTTTTTAGGTTTTTATGGATTTTGGGGCTTTATTGATTTTAATGGTTTTATACATTTTAGGGTCTATGGGGTTTTTAGTGTTTTTAGCCTATTTTGATATTTTTAGGGGTTTTAACTGTTTTTAGTTTTTAAGGTTTTCTTTGGGGTCTACTATGTTTTTAGTTTTTTCATGTTTTAAGGTATTTTTAAATATTTTTATGGTTTTTATGGTTTTTATGGTTTTTATGGTTTTTGAGGGTTTTTAGTGTTTTTATGGTTTTTAGGGCTTTAGCCTTTTTTAGGTATTTATAAGTTTCAAAATTTTTAGGTTTTAGGGATTTATTTTGGGTTTTCAGGGTTTTTAGGTCTTGTTACTATTTTAGGTATTTTTAGTAATTTTTATTGATTTTTTTGTGTTTTAAATATTTTGTTTGTTTTTATGGATTTTTCTATTTTTATGGTTTTTTGGAGTTTTTATAGTTTTTAGGGGAATTTTTGGTTTTATCTGTTTTATGGCGTTTTATGGTTTTAGGGGTTTTATGGTTTTAAACAATTTTCAATGTTTTTATTATTTGAATTATTTTTTGTGGTTTTAATTTTTTTAGGTTTTTAAGGGTTTATTATTGGTTTTATGGTTTTTATTACATTTTTATTGATTTTAGAGATTTTTTAGAATTTTAAATGACCTTTTTTTGTTTTTAGGGTTTTAGGGTTTTTATTGTTTTTAGCCTTTTTGGTTTTTTGTGGGGGGGGGGGGGGTTGGGGGTTAAGTGTTTTTTTGTATTTAAGGGTTTTTTTGGTGTTTTTAATTTTTTTTAGGATTTTTTCATTTTTAGGGATATTTATGGATTTTTTAGGAATTTTTGGGTTTTATGGTTTTCAAGGATATTGAGGGATTTTAGGGTTTTAGGTTTTCTTTGGTATTTTTATGTTTTTATGGGTTTGAAGTATTTTTAATTTTGTAAGGATTTCATAGGGGTTTTTAAAGGTTTGTTTGATATTTGGGCTCTTCTATGATTTTCATGGTTTTTAGGGATTTAGAAGGTTTTGAGGTTTTTTTTTTCTGTTTTTATGATTTTTTGGGTCGTATGGGTTTTTTGAGTTTTTAGGGGTTTAAATGGTTTTTAGATTTATTTAATTTTTTTAGGTATTTTATGGGTGTTTAGAGTTTTAGTGGTTTAAAGGGTATTTATGGATTTTTGGGATTTTTACGTTATTTATGGGTATTTATAGGTATTAGAGGGTTTTTGGGTTTTAGGACAATTTTAGGATTTTTAAAGTTTTTAGAGTTTTTATGTTTTTAAGGGATTTAAGTTTTTTTAAGTTTTTTTGGTTCCCATAGGGTTTTTCATTGTTTTTAGGGATTTTTACATTTTTAGGGATCTTAGGGCTTCTGGATTTTTTATGATTTTTATGTTTTCTATGGACTTTGAGCGATTTTAGGGGGTTAAAGGGTTTTATTATTTTTTAAGGTTTTTAAAATCTTTAGGTTTTTTATTGTTTTTATGTGTTTTTGGGTTTTTATGTTTTTCATCTGGATTTTCAGGATTCTAAGGGTTTTTATATTTATAGATATTTTTTGGTATTTTTTAGTATTTTTTGGATTTTAGGGTTTTTATGGATTTTGAGGGATTTTAATTTTAATAGGTTTTTGGGTTATTATTTTTTTATAATTTTTAAAATGTTTTTAGTTTTTAGAGTTTTTAATATTTTATACTTTTTATCATTTTTAGGGAATTAAGGGGGGTTATAGTTTTTAGTGGCTTCTAGATGTTTTATGGATTTTTTGGGTTTTAATGTATTTATGGGTTTTGTAGTTTTTTTTTGGAATTTTAGTGTTTTAGGATATTTTATTGTTTTCTAGGTTTTTAGCGGTGTTGAGTGTTTTTAGGTATTATGGTTTTCTGTGGGGATATTAGTGTTTTTAAAGGTTTTTTTATTTTTTGGGATTTTTAAATATTTTAAGGGTTTATTATGGTTTTTACGGATTTTGAGGGATTTTAGAGCTTTGTTCTATTTTTATGGGTTTTAATTTTTTTAATGACTTTTTGTTTTTATGGGTTTTAATTGTATTTTAGGTTTTAAGGTTTTCTTAGGGTTTTTAACTTATTTGGGTTTTGAGCATTTTTAAGGATTTTAAGGGAATTTTTATGATTTTATGTGTTTTTATGGTTTTTAGGGATTTTGAGGGGTTTAAAGGCTTATTACTATTAACATGTTTTTTTTTGGATTTGGGATTTTTTGAGTTTCTTATGGTTTCTAGGGTTTTTTATAGTTTTTACGGTTTTTATGGGTTTAAAGGGTTTTAGAGATTTTATTGGTTATTTAAGGATTTTATAAGGGTTTAGGGGTTTTATTGATTTTAGGGGTTTTATGGAATTTTAGGGTTTTATGGAATTTTGGATTTTTGGGGTTTTTAGGATCCTTTAGGGGTTTTAAGTGTTTTTATGTTTTTAGGTTTCTTAGGGGTTTAATGTGTCTTCATGTTTTTGTGATTTTCTTAGGGATTTTACGTTTTTAATGTTTGTTGGGATTTTTAGGGCCTTTTTAGGATTTTTATGGAGTGTTAGGGTTTTATTGATGGGTTATTAGTGCTTTTAGGGGTTTGGGGTTTTAGGGATTTTAGAGTTCATTGGTTTTTATGGGTTTTATTTGTTTCTATATTTTTAAGGTTTTGTTAGAGTTTTTAGAGTTTCTATGGATTTTTAGGGATTTTTAATGATATCTATGGTTTTTAGGGGTTTTAGGTATTTTGTGGGGTTTGAAGGTTTTTTTGATATAAGGGTTTTTTACATTTCATAGTTTTTTCTTTTTTAGGGTTTTAAAAGTGTTTTAGTGTTTTAAACAATTTTTGGCTATTTATTGGTTTTTAGAGATTTTAATGATTTTAAAATTGTTACGTGTTTTAGGGGATTTTAAGTTTTTGAGGGTTTTATGGGGTTTTATAGTTTTTAGGTAATTTTTAGGTATTTTATGGATTTTATAATTTTCAGGATTCTTAGGGGTTTTTTGTGTTTTATAACTTTAATATTTTCTTAGGACATTCAATGATTTTTTTTAGTTTTTAGGGTTTTTAGGGATTTTTAGGACATTTATAAAAATTTGGGGTTATAGGGATTTTTAGGGAATTAGTGTGTTATTAGGGGTTTCAGGTTTTGGGGGAGTATTTTTTAAATTTTTCGGTTTTTACGAGTTTTATGTATTTTTAGGTTTTTTGAGTCTTTTAGGGGTTCTCAAAGTTTTTAGGGTTTCATATGTTTTTTGTAATTTTAGGGATTTATAAGTATTTTTATTTTTTCTAGGGTTTCTATGGATTTTTTGGGTTTTTAATATTTTTACGGTCTTTAGGGTTTTTAAGAATTTTTTCTGGATTTTATGATTTTTTGAGTTTTTTAGGGTTTCTGGTTTTTATTTTTTCTAATTTTTTTAGGTTTTAAAAGGGTTTTTAGTGTTTTTAGTGTTTTAGGAGTTTTATTTATTTTTTTCTCTTTTAGGGTTTCTGGAGTTTTGATGGTTTTTATGGGTTTAATGGTTTTTAGTGTTTTTTATTTTTTTGAGGTTTTTTTTGGTGTTTTATGTTTTTTTTAGGTTTTTGAGGTTTTATTTGGGATTTTCAGGGATTTTAGGGCTTTTAGGTTTTTTGGGATTCATTTCCTTTTTAGTAATTTTTTTTTTAATTTTTTGGGTTTTTAGGGATTTTGAGTGGTTTTAGGTTTTTAGGGGTTTTGGGTAACTCAGGGATTATATAATTTTTATAATTCTTAGGGTTTTTTGTGTTTTTTGTTATGATTTATTTATGGGTTCATTGGGGTTTTTGGGTTTTTTCATTTTTTATGTACTTAGATGGATTTTTTAGTATTTTTATGGATTTTATGGCTTTTAGATATTTTTATGGGTTTCATGATTTTTATTGGATTTAGGGTTTTATATTTTTTAGGTGTTTAAATAGTTTTTAGATTTTGTCATTGGTTTTTATAATATTTAGGAATTTAGAGTTATTGTAGTTTTTAGGGAAATTTATTGGTTTTAGGTTTTTAGTGTCTTTAGGGTTTTAGTGTTTTTATGGTTTTAGGGGATTTAAGGGTTTTTATGTTTTCATGTTTTTATTAGGTGTTTTTGAGTGTTTTTATTATTTTTATGTTTTTTTTTGTATTTTTAGGGTATTTTTATATTTTCTATGGATTTTATGGTTTTAAGGACTTGGAGGGATTTTAGGGTTTTTATGTGTTTTAGGGTTTCTTGTGGTTCTTAATGTATTTAGGTTTATAAGGTGTTTAATGTTTTTTCTTATAATCTTATCAAATGGATTTAGGGGATTTAGGGTTGTTTATGTTTCTATTGATTTTTATGTATCATTTATTATTTTTATGGGTTTTACGGGTTTTATTGATTTTTTAGGGTTTTTAGGGGTTTTGTGGGTCTTAGGGTTGGTATGGAATATTTGGGTTTTTAGAGGTTTTAGTCTTTTGAAAAATTTCATGGTTTAATGGTTTTTAGTGTTTAAAGTGGGGGTTTTATGTTTTTATGTATTTTTAGAGTTTTATTTGCTTTTAGGGGTTTTTATATCTTTTAGGGGTTTAAGTATTTTTAGTGTTTTAGGGACCTTTATTGTTTTTATGGGTTTAATAACTATTTAGAGTTTTAAGGGGGTTTTAGTGTTTTTAGTTTTTAAAGGTTTTCTTAGGGGTTTTAGTGTTTTAGTAGTTTTTATATTTTTATTTATTTCTAGGGATGTTTTATAATTTATACGAGTTATTAGGGTTTATAGAGATTTTGAGGGGGTTAGGGTTTTTAGAGTTTTTAGGGTTTTTAATTTTTTTTCAGGTTTTTAGGGGCTTTCAGTGATTTTAGGTTTATAAGGTTTTCTTATAAGTTTTTAGGGTTTTTAGGGTTTTAACATTTTAGGGATTTTAAACAATTTTTTAGGATTTTAAGGTTTATAGGTTTTTTATAGATTTTGAGGGTTTTTATGGGTTTTTTGTGGTTTTAGGTTTTTATGGTTTATATGGATTTTAATGTTTTTAGGGTTTTTTGTTTTTTAGGGTTCTCTATGATTTTTAGGGGTTTTATGTTTTTTAAGGTTTTTACTATTTCTAAGGCCTTTTATGTTTTTTGGGGTTATTACCATTTGTTTTGGTTTTTTACGGTTTTTATGTGTTTTTTGTTTTTAAGGATATCTTAGGGTTTTTAAGGATTTGAGTGTTTTTTAACTATTTATAGATTTTTATTTTATTTTTTCATTTTTCTAAGTTTTTATGGTTTTACGGATTTTGAGGTTTTTACAGTTTTTATGGTTCTTAGTGTTTTAGAATAATTTGGTATTTAGGGGTTTTTATTTTTTATGTTTTTAGGGATTTCTTTGGATTTGATAGAGTTTCAAGGGGCATTTAAATTTTTATTGATTTTTGGGAATTTTTTAGGGTTTTTATTATTTTTAGGTTTTTATATGTTTTTAGGTTTTAAATGTTTTTAGGGTTTTTATGGGATTCATGGATTTTAGGTTTTTTGGAGTTTTAGGGGTTTTATGGTTTTTAGAGTTTTTAATGTTTTTAGGGTTTTAAATCATTTTTATCATTTTTAGTGGGGTTTTTTGTGTTTTTATGTTTTTTTGGGATTTAAATGTTTCTAGAGTGTTTTTATAGTTTTTAGGGTCTGTATAGGATTTTTTTGGGTTTTTAGGGTTTTAGGGGTTGTAAGTGTTTTTAGGTTTTAGGGGTTTCATAAAAGTTTTAGGTGTTTTTTGGGTTTTACGGATTTTTAAAATTTTATGGATTTTATATATTTTTTATAAATTTTATGGTTTTTAGGGTTTTTATGTATTTTTTGAGGTTTCGGAATTTTTATGGATTTTTTTGTTTTTTTTGGGGGGGGGGGTTATAGTGTATTATTTGATTTTTTAGGGTTTTGTGGTTTTTAATGATTTTTATAGTTTTTATTAGTTTAAATGTATTTAATGTTTTTAGTGGGGTTGTCAGGCTTTTAGGGTTTTAAAGGTTTTAGGGGTTTTATGGTTTTAGGGGTTTTTTGTTTTTTGTGTCTTTTAGGGTTTCTAGATATTTAAGGGTTTTTAGTGTTTTAATATGATTTTGAGTTTTAAGGTTTTCATGGGTTTTTTATATTTTTTAAGTTTTTTATGAATTATTGGACATCTAATAATTTTTTATAGTTTTATGGTGTTTTGGGTTTTTATGGATTTTTAGTGTTTTTAATATTTTTAGGTTTTTTAGGTTTTAGGGGTTTAAATTTGTTTTAGGATTTTTATGGTTTTCTTAGGATTTGTTAGAAGGTTTTTAAAGTTTTGTATTATTTTAGGGATTATTAAGTATGTTTTCAGTTTTTAGGGATTTTTTACACTCTTTAGTAAGAAAAAAAGATTATAAAGTTATCCTCTAGATATTTCAAAGTCTCAATACAAGGCTAAAAGAAGTAATAGGTGTGAAAAATCACAAGGGACCTGTGCGGAGGAGCTATGCGACGAACCTGTGCAGAGAAGCTACATGGCAGAGCTACGCGACATGATGTTTTCTTTACACCTATGCAAAGGAACTACGTGAAAGAGCTACATGGACGACCTACTAACTACATTCTACTAGCCCCCTCCTTGCCTATAAAATGGGATCCTTGGGCTACTCATTTGAAAACTGAAAAAGTTGGAAGAAATATTGAAGCTCCCATTGCCTAGACCTTTTTCCTAGTTCCCTCAAATTTTCTCAGGTAGCTCTCTAAAAACATAATATAAGATAAAATTATATGGGATAAGTACATTTGGAAGTCCTTTCAATGTTGGATGCTTTCATAGGCTTGGTTCTCCTAGGTTAATCATTTTTTAGTCATCGTTATGGCTAGTGTGGTGCACTTACATGGGGCACCTATGCATCATACATACACAGGGTACCTACACAACATACCTATGCGGGGTACCTATGGGACATACCTGCGTGGTATAGATACACTGCATAGCTACGAACGAGGCCTATGCATCATCTTATAAACCCTCTTCAAAGCCACTCATGGAAGGGTACAACCTTCCTGGGTTCCCTTATCTAAAAGGGACTAAGTTGAAGCCTCCACCAAAACCTCCTGACTTACCAATCCTTTTGGAAGGGAACATCAGTGTGTCCCATATTTTGGTTTGTATATCTGCTGTCAGAGGTTCCCCACATTTTTATTGCAATGGGGTTAGGATTCATTGAGCGTTTTTGGGTTTTTATATCCTCAATCACATGTACCATTCTTCTAGGAATAGTGTTGGTGAGTTACTTGTTTTGAGGATTAGGTTTTGGGTCATGACCTCCCCTTATCATCTCTAAGACTCGGAGCCTTCACTTCCCAATAAAAAGAGTGAGGGTCACACTTGCTTTTCCATTCAAACAAAGGAGAAGTCTCCCTCCTCTCATGGGATCCAATCAAGGAACTCCCATAGAGGTAAGTCTCAAATATTCTGAGAGTCGGGCCGCATGACCTCTAATGTCATCCCACATTGAAAGGTTCATTGATACATGCCCTCTCCCACCATCACCTCAGCCTCATCCACCATTACCGTCATAGGTCCATCCTCTTTCCCCAGCAGAGGAGGAAAAGTGTTCATATGGTTTTCTGAATCTTTCACATCCTCTTGTTTCTCACAACGAGCATGACTCACGTGGTCTTAGAGAACAATGATGAACACAACATCCACTCGATCCACTCTATGAATGAACTATGAGAACATCGATTCCTATAAAACTGGGATACGTAGGAAGAATTCTTAAGGACTAATATCCATCTCATTTCATCCATAAAAAACGTCCTTTTTAGGAAGTAATCCCAAACTCATTTCTCTCAAAGAAATACATTCCCCTATGTGACTCATCGAACAAAGTAGGCTTTGATTTCCATCCAAATGGGATTCGTTGGAAGCCTCCCTATGGTTCAAACCCAACATTTTAAATAAACCACATTCTTTCTGGTCTATATTCCCAACATGGTCTTATCCAACTTGGAAACTCATATATTTTCCAAGTTCCTTAGGCTACTTAGGTATAGGTCCCGTACCAAGTATTGACTAAGATCTTTTCTCTTAGGTGTCCACACTACATGACATTAAACTATATGGATAAGTCCTTATCATACTACCTTAAAAGGTAAGATGTGCCACATTAAGTAGTACCAAACTTTGAGGGTTCTAATTCCTTTCATTAGGATACATAGGTAGCCCATTCATAGGTACAATCCCAACATCAAAATAAATTTTCATCTCTTGGGATGATAATAAATTCTATACGACCCACTAAGTGGCTTAAAATTTGGTATTATCATAACAACAATTAAAATAATCTCCCAGTATTATATGAGAGGATATCAATTATGAAGAACCTCAATTACATAAGAATATCTCCATTAATGAAGAACCTAGAATACATACGGATGATTCTATATTTCACACATGCTAATAATTGATTTGAAATTTCAAGGGAAACCTATGTTATACTTGGTAAATTAATAAGTATTCAAAATAAATATCTTAAATCTATAATAGAGTTCTAGAGTAGGCAATAATTCTTCCCAAAATGGTATGATGAGTCCGACCTCCCATCCTCTCGACCAATGTATGTTATTAAGTATCATAGGTTAAACCTAATGAACACCTGCCTTTGGAAAGCAGATCCCTTTGGATAAATAATCATTGGATGTTTCTGGTTCCATAAATAAATCCAATGGAAACCACCCAGAAGTAGTTATTCCGAACTAGAACACATTTTCTGAGGGATACACGAAATAAAAATGGTAAAATTGATGTGAATCCTTAATCGATTTAATATTATTACCCATTTTTAGGCCCCTATTAATTGATAAATGAAGGCTAGATAAATTATTAAATCACACATGTGTCCATATAAAAAGTTTTTCTTTAATGGAGTTAATTTTTTTCAAGTTTTATCATAACTCAATTACTCCCAATGGCTTCCTTCAAGTTTGCAATCGTGAATACCCCCATCGCTGCTCAAGATGGATCCTCATCCACTGGAAAGATGTCATCACCAACTTGGCGTATTCAATGATGTGTTTCAAAAGTATTAGTATGGGAATACTATAAACACCATACTATCCCAACCCTAGAGGCTACTCGATTGGATCTCTATGTTGTCAATAAGCCTCGATCATCTAGTCAGTGGCGAAAAATGGTAAAAAAAATGGTGCCAACCACCATCTTTAACCATTTCAGGTCCTTATCGTCGAAATGAAATAACCAGTCCCTCCCATACTATAGGGAGTTAGATCTAGAGGTCACTTATGGCCTTAATACAATGATTCATGGGTCCTTCCCAAAGGATCCAACCAACAATCACCACCAGAAGAATCGTGCGGCAATGAACCCCTATCAAATGGGGGTGTTACCTTCAGTTATTTTTCCAAAGTCCCTTAGATAGCAGAACACAAGAAGAACTGTCAGGGAAAACTTCTGGCCAACAGGGATAAGGTTCTTACTTCTGCCTCCTCCAAATAAGTCCATCAACCTATCTTGGTGGGAAACAATGAATAGGAACACACACCCATCTGTCCAAAGTTATGCTAGCCAGAAGACTCCTCGAGAAGCGACCAACCAATCCCACCAATTAAATCTGATGGATTACCATGAATAGGCACATAAAACTATTTACAAACTAGCATCCAATTATCAAGATTGTCTGACTACATTCAAGGAAGTCTAGAAATCAAATATAGAGGCAATTAGTAAGTATGAACATACACCTACCTACACTCACCAATTCTGCCAGTAGTCTCATATGTCATCATTGAAAAAATTATATGGACCATACTTGGTAGAAAACAACCAGAAGGCGCATACACCTTCAAACACCCATCAAGGCGACCAACAATCTCATTTGGATGCACCCAAAGAAGTCAATCAGCTATCTCTGACGACAAACCTGGGGAAGCCTAAAATATCTTCCTCCATACATGAGTACTATCAGTATCCACTGGTAGGAAAGGGAGGATAAAAAATACAGATACACCTACTTTAGATACAGAATGGACTTCTATTCTTGTTCTGGCTACTGAAGTTATCAAACCCATTTTAGCAATGGTCAAAGGGTAGACAAAAATTTCTACCCATATTCTCTAAGCATGTTTGAATATCATAACAGAAACTTTAGCAGTACCAGGTGAATAGACACAAAATTATGTCCACACACCTGGGATGACTCATCAACATGCCATCTCGGAGCAGATACATACCTCTGTTCCAGTCCAGGATGATAATGAGGAATACTCCTCCATATCATATGGGCAACTAGATCGGAAATATACACCTGTTAAAATTGGAGATAATCACCTCATTTTAAATACCACTCCAAGGAAGGAACATATACCTTCCCATGCTAACCACTTCTCCTAGAAAGTGGTCCTGAATATGTATGAAAGATCATTTAAGAGGAAGTCTCTCCAAACAAAGTTGGAAAATCAAGATCCAATCTAAGATATGGCTCCTCTTAATGTTGGAGTTATTGAAGCCCTCAGAAATTTATCTTTTGAAAATCAAGATCATACCCTCCCATTAAAAAATTATGGGTTTCGTAGTAGTAATTATGAAGTTTCTCATTGGACACAACAACATGATGGATTGCTTCATGAAAATTTAGTCAATATAGATAATATATCTCCAGATTAGAGCCACTATAACCCTCTATGTGACCAGATGACCGTGGAGAAATAGGATTAATCTCTTACTGTAATCCAACATGGTAGTCCTCCCCATGATGGCATTCACTGCTAAATTTCTTTCTACAGAAGTATTTTTCATTGTCATGATAATTCTCTAATTGACAATGAAGTGATGAGAAAACTCTCTTATCTCAAGAAACTTTCTAGCATATGGCTAGTCATGTTTGATTCATTATTACTAATAGGTGAAATAATTTCACAATCAAAAGATATCCCAAGGAGATGGTCATTCTCCAAACCTTAATTGGGTCATTCTTCTTCTAATATAGCATACAAAAAAATCAATTGATTCCATTATTTGTATCAAAACAATCGAGAAGCATCCACTTTGGTCAGACCAAGTGGAGAAAACTCTAGAAAAATATGATGAAGATATGTTTAATATGAGAAAACAATTAGAAAATGGTGAAATACCAGTCATGTTATGGCCTTTGGAAACCGTTCAATACAACATTCCAGAATTGATGGTAGAAGACTGCATTCGTGATATTCGCCTCAATATATGGAAAAATCTTTGTCATTTGAAAGTCAAATTATTACCATATGATGAATATCAAAGTCATGTAAAGGTAATAGAATGGTTACAACACCAAATTTACTTATCATCTCTCTTAGTTTCCTGCCATCCAAAGGTTGAGAAGTGTAAGGGACCCTTTTAGTGTGCATTCGTTGTTGAACTAAAAAGGCTACACCAGTTAATTACTAATGCCCCATCTGGTGTTTGTATTAAAGGGTGGGGTGGACCTGGATAATTGAATTTCCCTATGCTCCAAAATTAGAAAACCCCGATAAATGTGGTCTCATGCAATGTTATTACGCATGGATGGCTACAATCAAGAGATTTATAGTGTAATCAAAGATATTCTCAAGAACAGGCATTGACTAGTTCTCATCAAAGTCAGGCCCGAAGAGAGTAATCTATTGAGATAATTTTTCATCAAGAATCTGAGAACATTAAAAAATCCTCTATCTTAGATGATGTAAACCATTATATTGCAAAAATGTCTAAAATAGAACAACGGTCTACCGAAATAGGCGATTTATGTGGTTGTTGGATAATTCATCCCGCCAATGTTCAGACCCGAATTTGCAAAATCAGAAGAGAAGGTGTGATTATCTCATCCATAGAAATTTATGAGCCACCCCATCTTATAGGGATGTGGGCTTATTTAAATCAAACATCAATTTCAATAAACAACATTTTAAGGTTTAAAGAAGAAGAACATAAACGAACCCAACCCATAGGGTTGGGGGATTTTTCACATCTACAATCACCTCCTCAACAAAATTATGTTTTCTATCGATTAGGGAAGAAGCTAAAAAGTGAACAAATAACTAAACTATCCATGGATTCCCTTCAGGTTACTGTTTTTCAAACAGTTCTCGGGAATTCTTCATATAGGAGAACAAATCCTCATGAAGGACACAAAAGAAGATGATATTATAAAGATGCTAAAGGAATGCCACCAATGCATTATGCATCTGTAAATGCCATTAATAACATTATGGAAGATCCTAAAGAAAGTTAGTCTAGTTAAAGTCATTCAGAAAATGTATTCCTTATTCAAAACATGGTACATACTAATGCAAATGAAGGAGTTTTTCATACCTAAAATCAGAGTCTTATAGAGAATTTATGTATTCCTTGAAGTACCCAACTCCCACCCCTTATAAAGGAATCTAATAAGGGGAATGTTAAGAGTCAGATCATGTTTCACTTTTACACTAGATATGGTCAATATATTTTCCCAACAAGAAGAGGAGATGAAGGAGTTAAAAAGACTCAATGAAGAGTTTCTTCAAAGCAACAGTTCTGCTAGACATGCTCCCCAAGAGGATCCTCAGTTTTCATGTCCTGTAGGAACACCTCTTCAATGAGAATTTTTTTCAACTATAGATTCTGATAATGAATTCCCTCTATTGGTTACATAGCCATGATTGGGATAAACACATCATTATAGGCCTGTCCCCATGGGTTATCCAATAAAAATACCAAAAGAAACACCAATAGTGGTTTTTTTAGTTTTGGTGCCAGTTCATGCTCCAGCTGCTATACATTTACAGGTCCCAGCTCCTCCATATTTTCCCCAAATACATATTAATATAATTGAGGCATTAACAACTTTATTGGAAGCTATGGAAGAATGACGTTCACCAGTAAAACCAGAAAAGAATGCTTACCCTAAATGGGTAGTTCTGATCCCTCCACTAACAAACATTGTGAATACCACATTTACAATCATTAATGATTTGTGAGATCCAAAGAAACACTTAATAAATGTTGGTTATTGTTGTGATCCTATGATGGGGACCCCTCAAACACAAAATTAAGTAATGATTAGATGCTTTGTGCAATCATTATAGGGGCCAGAATTTGTTTGGTATGAAATTTTTCAGTCTGGATCAATTACTAGATGGGAAGACCAATATCAAAAATTACGTCTCCAATTCCACTCAACCCTTTCAAAGATAACAATTTTTTATCTTAAAAATTGAAAACAAAGAGATAATTTAAGAGTTAATGATTTCATTGCTCAATGGAAATGATTAACATATTCAGAAAATCTAATACTCCATTAAGAAGAGTTGCTACCAATTTGTGTGGAAAATCTGTGTGATGAGTTATGCACAACATTAAGACCTATGAAATACACATGAGGGTTTCAAGACCTTTCTTAAATCACCTAATAAGTGGAGGATTCCATTGTTTAAACTAAAGATAAATCTCATGTAATCCCATCATCTTTGGGAATGATAACCTGGAAAGAAGAAGATGCTACAGTCACACTCAAAGGATCACATATACCAACTTCTACTTCAAAAACTTCATCACACCAAAGAGTTCCACATATTGAACATCAGTAGCAAGGATTGCCTTGTCAAGATGATCAAAAAGATAAAAGGTAGATAATGTTTGAGGAGATAAATAACAAAGTTTATTCTTTTCAGAATGAATAAGTTTCGGATTATTTTATTTCATATTTGGAAAATAATTTGGTTCAGTTTACAAGGCCAAAGAAATCAAATAAAGATGGATATAAAAATATCCTAAATTATTTCCTCTTTCATAAAATGTTGGAGAATCCCATTAGGGAGTGTTTCATTTACAAGGATCTCCTACCAAAAATGGTAGACTCTTGACATGTGAAACTAAAAAGTTCATCAGCATAAGAATCATGTGTTACTACTACTGATCCAAAGAACGAAAGAGAATGGAAGGAAGTAAAAAACAAAAAATACACAGAAGTATGATTATTGGATGGTCAGGAAAACATTCAACCAAACTAATTCCATTATACGAACATAGTAGAAACAACTGACAGTGTCTTCTGCAACTTCCACTACAGAAAATCCATCTTTATAAAAAGATCAGTCTTCTAAAGGAAAATCCTTGAAGAAGCGACATGATTAGAAAGATAAAGAAAATTCATAAGAAGACAAGATCATGTCAAGGCCAAAGTTTACCTCAAATTTGGTAGACTTCATGCCATTGGTCTAAAAATCAAAGGCACTGCCCCACTAAATGGAAAAACCAGAACTGACCTATCAAACATTATCGTCATTATATGAGGAAATTATATTGGTTTCATTAATTTTATCCACTTTATAGACCCTTATGAAAATGATGATTTTAGCTATGAACCCGAATTCCCTGCACCGAATTGGGGAACTATAGGAATAATTCATGTTCGAGGATACAGAGGAATACAATGATATTATAGACACAAAGATTTTAATTATACCCCAAATCAAACCATTTATTTATCAGAAACTCATGGGAGATCCCTTCAGCAGTCTCTACAAGAACAAGGAAATTCTCCCACACATGACAGGACCATCCCTGACATGATTATCATGGTAGACCTATTATAGGTTACACCATAATTATACTGACATGTGGATTGAACTAATCAATCTAATCTACCAAGAACAGAAGTATTTCTAGACTCTACCCCAATACATGGTATATCTACATCAGGAGAATCAACTTCTAAGCACCTAAAAAACCACATATCCATGATGAAAAACACAGACTGTTGGACCAAAAACATGATGTTTTAAAATAGTTATCCCAGGTATGGGAAAATTTTTCAATCCTGGATTCTTTGAATATGTCAAAGGATATTTGAGAAGCAATTATGATGGATTTTTCAAGTCCTTAATATTTTAAAACTGATGTTTCTACTACTGAGGTTTACTATTTAGAGAATGATCCTGCAAAATGTCATGTGGTTATATCTTTAACATAAGAAAATGAGGATGATGTTTTACCTAGACACATCAGTCCCTTGTATCTATTTGGCAGGGATAATGATACATGCATACAATAAGCCTTAATTTATATTGTCTTAGGAGTCAACCTCATTCTCATATGTACACTTTGTCTATTGGGTCTAACTAAATCTTACTTATTTCCTTCCAATTTTATGTTTCAAGGTTATGAAAATAATGAACAAGAACCTCTAGGAGAGATTACACTCAAAACTCAGTTTAGGGATCTTTTATCTAATTTATATTTCTTGGTTGTCTGCCAGGACACAAACTTTAACATTATGCTTGGAAAGCCTAGGCTACATCAACATGTGATTAATCCTTCATCATATCTCCATTGTCTCAAGTATTTCTTAACTGGTCAAATTGGGAAATTTTATGTTGAAAAGGCCCCGTTAAAAATGTGTGAATCTCAGTATATTGAAGCAGAATTCTATCACACAAAGGGAATGGGGTCCATGGAAAAATATGTAATAAGAATCAATGCTCTGAATGTCATATAAAAGATCCCTAAAAACCTATTAAAACATATGAGTATAGATAATGTATTTCCAATCAATCCAATTGAAATGATAGAACCAAATCCAAGAACTAATATAATAACATCCATAATATCAATTGTAGAAATTGATCCTAATAGTAGGGGAGAAGCTGTCGATAGTAAAAGATTAAATGGAGATGTTTTCATTTAATCCACAAAAAATTATCAAGTCTTTGGTTCATCAATCAGGCAGGAAGAAGATGTCACAATAATAATGGAAGACAAGTATTTTGATTCCCAACCCATCATCTTCTATTTAAAGCTCTAAGAAGACCCTTCATCATCAATGGGGTCAAAAATGATTACCTCTTCTTCAGGATGTTTAAATACTGACTTCTTATCTAGATTTGTAAGTTTTTCTTCATCAACTACTATACAAGAAGAAATAGATAAAGTTACATATAAAAAAGAAGAAGAATACTATTTCAAGTAATCTCCTTCATCATTTGAGGAAGGAGTCTCCACCACTATATATGAGCTCAGAGAAATAAATCTGGGTACACAAGAAGATCCACAGCCTAATATAATAAGTTATTTAATTACCTCTGAAGAGAAATAGATGTATAATTCATTTCTAAATAATCATAGAGATATATTGGATTATAACTATACATAAATTCTAAGCCATAATCCTGATGTGGCCACTCATTATTTGGGTTTTTCAAAAGAGCAATGGGGATTTAAGAAAGTAGCAAGAAGAATGAACCCAACTCATGCCTCTAAAATTGAAGGTGAATTGGACAAGATTATCAAAGACAACTTTTTCAGGGAGGTGAAATATCCAAAATGGTTGGCCAAAATTTTCCCAGTGAAAAAGAAGAATAAGAAAATCAGAGTGTGCGCTGACTTCAGAGATCTTAATTGGCATTTTCCCAAAGATGAATTTCCATTTACAATAACAGAACTTTTTATTGAAGCAATAGCCAGATATGAAGTTATATCCTTCATGGATTGCTACTATCAGTACAATAAAATACAAATGTCCCTAGAAGATGAGGATTCTAAGGCCTTTAGAGCCCCTCAATTTATGTTTTTCTATCAGGTAATTCCCATTGTCTTAAATAATGAAGGTGAAACGTATCAACATTCCATGCACCATTTCTTTAAACCCTTCTTAGGAAAATTTATTAAATGTTATGTGGATGATCTAGTGGTTAAATAAATAATATTTTCTGATCACCTGAATGATATGGAGGCCATATTCAGTAAACATTGACAATATAATTTGACCATTAATTCCTTGAATTGTGCTTTCAGAGTTACCTTGGTAAAATTACTCAGCTTTGTTGTATTCCATAGTTCCATTAAAGTTGATCCTTAGAATAAAATATCAATACTTTGCATTTCACCTCCTCTAAATTTGGTATAATTTAGAGGACATCAAGGAAACTAGGCCTATCACTACAGGAAAAATGGCTTTTTGCGACGGGTTATTTGCGACGGGAATAAATCCCGTCGCAAATAGTCCCATTAGAAACTTATTTGCGACGGGGGCATTTTCCCGTCGCAAATAACTAGTTATTTGCGACGGTAAAATCTCACCCGTCGCAAAAGGCTTGGCGCGCATAGCGCGCCAAACCGCGGGAAAGGTATTTGCGACGGGTGGTTACCACCCGTCGCAAATAGCCGGCGGCGGTAAAAACTATTTGCGATGGGAATATACCCCCGTCGCAAATAGTGTGTCGGCAAGTTGTTATTTGCGACGGGACCCGTCGCAAATAACTATTTAACCGTTGACCGTGATAAATGCGGGTTAAAGTATTTGCGACGGGTCCCGTCGCAAATAATATTATTTGCGACGGGTATACCCGTCGCAAATAGTCCCGTCGCAAATAAGCTAACCTATAAATACCCCCATCCGTTTTTTTTTCATTCATTCTCAACTTCTCTCAAAACTGTTTACAGTTTATTAAGTTTAATTTTTTTTGCAGAGTTGATATTGAAGTCTTCAACAATTATCGGAGATCAACTTCAAATCCATTTTAAAGGTACTTATGTTATTTTTAATTTAATATTTATTTTAATTTTTTTATTAGTTTTAATTATTTTTAATTAGTTTTAATTAGTTTTAATTAGTTGTAATTTAATTATGTTTATATTGTTTTGTTATTTAATAAATTTAAGTTATTAGTATTCATAGTTAATGGTAATTAGGTGTAATTAATAATAATTAGAAATAATTAATAATGATTAGGAATAATTAATAATAATTAGTAATAATTAGGAATAATTATAGTTATATATATATATAGTTATATATATCTATAGTTATATTTATTCGTATATTAATATAGATTTATATTAATATAAATATATTTGGTTATATGAATAAATAAATATATATATATATATATATTTATTCATATATTAATATATATATTTATTCGTATATTAATAAATATTTATTCTATTTATATATATATATATATGTAGTTATAAGTTTTTATTCGTATATTTATTTGTATATTAATTAATATATATTTATAAGCTTAGTTTTAAATAAATTTATAAAATATGTGTTTTTATGTGTATTTATAAATAAATAAATAAATAAATACATATATACAATACAGACACACACACATACACATACACACACACACACACATATATATATATATGTATAGTTATGAATGAATACATAGAAATGAGGGGGTGAAAATCCTCTGAGAATGTTAAAACGACTATAACTTCTAATCCGTAAGTCCGTTTCAACTCCACAACCAGTCAAATCGAAGAACATGAAACGATCTTCGATATGATATGCAGTACAGTCCAAACGGACATCCGGATCGGAAGTTATAGTCGTTTGAATGTTAAAAGGACCATAACTTCTAATCCATGAGTCCGTTTCAGCTCCACAATCAGTCAAATTGAAGAACATTAAAATATCTTCGACATGATATATGGTAGAGGTTTATCGGACATCGGGATCAGAAGTTATAGCTGTTTGAACGGTGAAAAACCGGGGTGCCCCGACTAAAAACTCAGTTTTGGAGGCCTTCGGGGCCTTTTTGGGCCTCGAAAAAACCTTGGACCTGTTCATAGGGCTGTAGAGCTCTTCGCAAGCTTCGATTTGATATGCTGTAGAGCTCAAACGGAGTCCCGGATCAAAAGTTATGGCCATTTGAAGTTTGGGTTTCATTTTCTTCTTATTTTCCATCTTTCATTAATTTTTTTATTTTTTTTATATTCAAAGAGTTATTAAATGACTATTAATTGATAAAAATTAGGTAATTATTAATTAAAAATATTTTTTAATTTATTTTATAACCCTCTTTTACTAAACATCTTATAAATTAATGTTATATTTCCATAGATCCTTTCTAAAACGTATTTATAAAATAAATATTATATTTATATCAATATAAATACGTTTATTAATTTATATATTAATAAATATTTTTTTAATTTTTTTAATTTTTTTTAATTTTTTTTTTTATTATTATTTGCGACGGGAATATATTCCCGTCGCAAATAGTTGATTCGAGGCAACTATTTGCGACGGGAAAAGGCTCGTCGCAAAAACTTATTTGCGACGGGCCCGTCGCAAAAGTTTTTTTAAAAAAAACCACAAAACTATTTGCGATGGGCCCTTTTCCCGTCGCAAATAAGTGTTTTTGCGACGGGCCCGTCGCAAAAAAATTTTGTTGCGACGGCGTTTTCCGCAACGGGTGATTTGCGACGGAGCCCCGTCGCAAAAGGCTATTTGCGACGGGATCCCGTCGCAAATGACCCGTCGCAAATGCCTATATTTCCTGTAGTGTATATTATGTTCTTTATCAAAAATTTGGCATGTAAGTGTTTACCATTAACTATATTAATGAAGAAGGGAGTTACATATCAATGGACCGAAGACATTCAAGAGGAATTTGATACCCTCAAGAGATATCTTTTGAGTCCACAAGTATTAATTCCACTTGTTGAAGGAAATACACTTATTATCTATGTGATAGATTTAGTGTGATCACTGGGTGCCTTCCTTGTAAAAACAAATGACGCTGGAAATTAAAATAGCCTTTAATATCTCAGTCCAACTATGCTTCACACAATGACTTGATATTCAAGTACCAAGAAGTGTTGTGTGGCATTATTCTTTGTAGTTCATAATCTGAGGAACAACCTTCAACATTACGAAGTTCACTTGGTATCTCATAATAACCCACTCAAATTTATCCCCAATCTTCCTATGCTTACATGAAATTTGGAAAAGTTGGATGTTATTTTTCAATAGTTTCACATCTAGTTAGTGCCTCATAAAGAAACAAAAGGCCAAGCCTTTGCATACTTCCTTATTGAACATCAATCTTTAGAAGATGAATCATTGATTACTAAACTTCTTTATGAAGAAATCTTCACTATTCAAGACAATCCCCAAATAGGGGAAATTTACTTTGATGGTGCTTCCATAAGTCTAATAAGAAATAGAATAGAAAACCCTAAACTCAAAAAAATTGGGTTAGGGATTGTACTTATCTCTCCAGAAAAAACAATGTTTCCATATCCTTCCTATTATTAGAAGGTGTTACCAACAATGAGGAAGAATATCAATCTCTCATTATAGGCCTAGAATTGGAACTCTAAATACAAGTGAACCGCCTGAAAGTGAAAGGTGATTCAGAGTTGGCAATCAAATAGATCAATGGGGATTATGCTATTGGAAAAGTAGAGTTAATCCCTTTGTGCTATTATGTAAGAGGTTAATTTAATAATTTTCCTTGGACAAAACATTGTTTTATATCCCATGATCACAAAATTCCCAAGATGATTCCTTGGATAATCAATCCATATCATTGGAAGATCCAAATTGGGATGATACAATCATCGGGATTTTCCCATAATCATGTGGTTTCACCTCTCATTCAGACTAGAATGGTGGAAATTAATGAAATTAGCCCTATTTATGAGCTGTATGGTCATACTATAGGATGAATGACACCCATCATAGAATAAAATAAAAATGGATTACTTCCACTAGATAGAGTTGAATAATAATAGATCTAACGACGAGTGACTAATTTCAATCTTTATGATAGTCCATATCACCAAAAGATCCTCTAAAAACGAGGATTAGATGGAGTCCTCTTTAGATGAATAAATGGTGATGAAAATGAAGTTGTCATAAAATAATTACATGAACTAGTTTGTGGTTCTCACAAGTATAGGAATAGGATTTCTTATCAAATCTTAATTCTTGGATACTTCTGGCCTTCAATGACGTAGGATTCCATATATTTCACCATGAAATGTCATCCATTCCACTTGCATGACAACTTCATTCTTCAACCCCTAAAGTTTCTACATACAACTAAATACTTTTGGACATTTTCCACATGGGGAATGGATGTAGTAGGACCTTATGCTCCAGCTATGACTAATCAGTTTAAGTATATTTTTACTGATACTGATTTCTTCTCCAAATGGGCTGAGGCAATACCACTCAAAGAAGTCGGATCCAAAATCATTTTAAATTTTTCAAAGATAATATCATTAACATATTTGGTTCCCCTCATACTATATTGATAGATAATGGAACCAATTTCTATTCTATCGAGGTAAAGAAGTTATATTAGGAGAACAATATCAAATCCAACCATTGATATCTTTATCATGTGGTGACCAATGGAAAGATAGTGGATTTCAATAAAAACCTATCAAATATACTCCAAAAGATAGTGGATAAAGATAAGAAATCATTTACTAATAAAATTACTCATGATTTATGGTCTTATTAGACTACTAGCTGTACTACCACCCAGCCAACTCAATATTCATTGGGTTATGGAACATAATCAGTTTTTCCAATTGAAATTCGATTGCCGTCACTATAAGTTGCAATATGTGATCATTTATTAGTAGATTAAGAAGTTATTTGATGAGATGGAATGATTAGACAAAAAAATATTTCATAATTTACATCATATGGATGTTTATCAGAATATAATACCATGATATTTTAAGAAAAAAATTGAACTTTACTCATTTATTCAAAGAGAATTGGTATTAGTCCTCAAAACTCTAATGATACCAGGAAAGAAGCCTCCAAAACATGAGATAAAGTGGTAAGGAGCATACTATGTACATGAGGTCCACTCTAATGGAGCTAGTTCCCTAATCTCAATGGATCGATAACTTATTAAAAATTCAACCATAGAAAGATTCTTGAGAAGTACTTTGTGTAATTGCACATTTAAAATATCCTCTATGAATGACTCTAAATTGCATAGCACAATGTCCTAGTTTAAAGAAATTATGTTTCATAACAACCATAAGAGTCCATACTATATGATGTTAAAATGAGTAACATGTTTTCCCTTGTTTCATGAAATTAAGTTGCATTACATCATTTTTCCCCACTACACAACGTTAAACTATATAGTTAACATATTCGTTATTTGACGTTAAGATCCATCATGTGCAAGAATCACTTACATCATTATTACTCATTATTAGAACATGATTTCCATTTATCCCTATGTTTGAATCAGACCTGCATAGAGACCTGATTTCAAGAACTAAATGTGGATTGATTCTCATTCCAATGGGATATGTTGAGATGCCTAGATCTCTAATCTTTAGCCCAACCAAAATCAAAAAAGAAATTTCTTTCCCTTTTATCCTCCTGTATATGAACCAAATATATATAGAGTACACTTTCATGATACATGGTTTGATCTTCATTCCATTTTGTCTCTAAAGTTTAACCATTATTCCAGAATATGTTAAAGCTCTTATCTCTTACAAAAAACTCAATTTGTGTGGGAAATGATTGTTTTAAGAAGTACGTTTAGATTGATTATCATTTCAATGTGATACATAGAGATGCCTAGATCTACAATATTAGGCCCAAACATAATAAAAAAATACCTCTATTCTCTATGTATATGAATCAAAACTGCATAAGGAATGTTTCAAGAACTACGTGTGGATTGATTATCATTCATATGATATACGTAGTGACACCTGGGTTTAATTCCTTAGTCTAGCTGCAATATTCTTTTTTATGTCAAAATCACTTCATGTCCTTACTAAATATTTGTAAATAACTCTAAACTCATGGACAATATCGATTCAAATATTTATCTTGTCCATTGAGCATTACCCTCTTTCATATTTCACACTCTTAATCCTGAATACTTTTAGATCATCATAACCTTTCTTACAGTTTGGCGGCAGAGTTTCTAATATATGAGAACTATTTATCATGACTATGTAGTACGTTCCCCTTGGTGGCCTTTCATAAAATTCACCTACAGAACATGCCTTTTAGTAAAAAGATGCCAATATTTGTTTATGCAGCATATTCCCTTATTGGCCTTATATAATACAACCCCCATAATGAGTTTTTCAAATAAATTTATCTTTGTTCTTGGATAAAGTGTCTTTTGTCTCTATCAAATTTTGATGAAAAAATACAAGAATCTATGTCTTAAAGAAATCATCCATGTGTATTTGTCCCGTTACCCTTCTCTCAATCTGAATGTCTTCAAGACCATGGTTTACACATTTCCCCCTCCGTGTGTTCAAAGAATATTGAAATAACCTAGGATCATTTAACCACATATCATCTACTATTTCTATTATATTTTGGTTCTAGCGGTATGACCTAAAACTACAAATTATGTACTTCCTAAATTTGGTTCATACATTCATAGAAATCGTATTCCTCCAATTATTTAGAAATAATTATTGGAAAGACTTTCTAAATTCAGGTACCTTTCTCTATAAACCAAACTCTATAAGGTGAAAGATCAAAATCTCCATAATCATTCATTGGATTGTAGAAATAGAATGTCAAATTATTTAGATCACTTTGTTCTGACTATGTAGTACATTCCCCCAATGGCCTTGCATAAAGTTTACCTATATAATAGGTATTATAGTGAAAAAATGAATTTTTTTGGATATACAGAATATTCCCTAGTCGGCCCTGCATAATACAACCCCCGTAATGGGTTTTTCAAATAATGGTAACTTTGTTCTTATAAATGACTTCCTTCAATTCCTTTATCCCTTTTCCCATATCATTATTTGTATCCAAAAATTCCCAAATCATAGTTTACAATTATTCTTTTCGATACTTGAACATGGTAATATGTTTCCAGAAAAATTATCAAAAAATTGGAGACTCATAAACATTTTCTCAAATATAAAGACCTTAAATTAAATCCACCCAATGACCTCACTGTATGAATTAAAACTGTACAACATGATATCATAAATCCCCCTTTCTGAAATTTTTTTACCATTCCTCACACACCAAATTTTTGTTTAAGTGGTATTCCAATCCATGAAATATGATAGCATATAAAACATGTTATTCTTAAAATCCCTTTACTTGGAAAAACCATCCATTGTGGTCTTGATTCACCCAAATATTATTTTCCCTTGTCATTCAACTCTAAAATGGTAAATTACTTGGAGTTCTTTTTCATGACTATGCAGTACATGCCCCCAGTGGCTTAGCATAAAATTTTCCTACATAACAGAAATGTTAGTCAAAAGATTCCACTATTTGGCTATGTAACATATTTTCTAGTTGGTCCTACATAATAAAACCCCCATAACAGGTTCATCAAATATTGATAACCTTGTTCTTGTAAAAACCTCCTTTATGTTTATAAAACGTTTTACATTTGGTGAACATAAAAGAATCATGACTCAAGATTCCTCTTGGAAGTATTTAAATAATTTTAGAGCAATTCATAGCCACTAGGCCTTGTTTGGGTTCTAATTTCAAAATTTAGGGTAAAATCTATTCATCCTTAAACATTAACTTTTTTAGTCTGACATGTATGACTCTAAACATCCAATATCAAGAGAAATAGTACTCACCATATTGAAAACCCACAACAGAAAATCTATAAAAAATTCATGTCTTAGCTCACTAGACATAAATTTTTATATGGTTTAAGAAATATTGAGAAAGAAAAAGTCAAAACATACAAATTTTGTGGGGTTTGTATATATAACCCTAGTAAAAATAAATCTATTCCCATTAGTCCCATTCTCTTAAATAAAAAATTTTGTGCATACCCATTCCTGTTATTGTAATTATGATCATCTGGAATAAAAGTTTGATGTTAGAAAAATAATAATCATCATCACCTCTGAAATTGAAATTATAGAAATCAAGAATGGTGACATATATTATTGGATACAAAATTCATTTCATTCATATGGTAAAATCAGAGGGACATCCAGAAAATGAAGCCTCTCTATCACATGTTAAAAGAAACTCTTGGCATGACTCTTCATCTGCTGAATGACCACATGATCCCTATCAACCACTTATTGAATTTGAGACAACTAAGAAACTTTAGCCTCCTTAGCAGGATGAAGTGCTTCCTTGGTAGTTGAAATGGATTTTATCCCTTCTAACTAGGTCTCTACCAATGTTTGGTTGAATTTATCTTGTTTTTTATTAACAATATTCATTTTCTATTGAGGATAAATCATCTCATTCAGATACTATTTAATTTGTTGTCCAGTATTAATCGGCCTCTTACTATGGTCAGCCTCTGCCTCAGCTACTACAACATGAAATCTCTCAACATTTATAAGTTTTTTAACCTTTTCAAGATCTACCACATCTTATATTCTTGCTATTGTCGAAGAATGGTCTCTTTAATTTCATTGTAGACTGGGAAATAATTAAATCTACCAAATCCCAATATGTAAAATAGTGTTGGGAGTTTTTCAAAAAGGGACAAAAACTCATCCAAAGGCTTATCATAAATTATCTTCTAAATTTGATTCTATATATTTTTATGTGCCATTCCAAGAGAAAATTTCACATCTAAATGTAAATATGAGTAACTAGAATGGGGTTGAGTGTAATCTAGAAACAAATCACATATATAGGGGCCTTGATATTCTTCTCTTGGAATAGTGTATCCTTCACCATCTATTGATGTTTGACCCAACACAGAATTTTCACCCTATAATATATCGAAGGGAGACAATAACCATAAATGGTGATTTATAACCACTATCAATTTTAGATGAAGGGGGAAATGGGGAATGATCTAAAAAATTGATAACATTTACCAAATAATAAGTTGTATTATTGATTAGATTAATCCCCAGTCTTCTTAGCTTCAGTTGTTTGAGCCAATGTTTCTTCAGGAGAATTCTCTTGAGATTTCACAATTGTTATAATCAAATGCTCTAGAGCTTCTCTCAACATGGGTTCCTCAGTAAGTATTTATCTAGCTTCAAAATAATAAGTATACAATGGAATTCCCCATTCTTGAGGGGTCTTCGCAACATGATCTGTAGAAAAAGCTACATAAGATGAACTTTGATGTGAAGTAGTAAGTAAAACTAGAACAATTATGTATTGAGAATGAAATAACAAGAACTTACTTCCTTTAAATTCTTCATGAAAGTCTCCAAACTCCTTGATAGAACCTATAATATCAATTTTTTTATTAAGGATTTACATTATTTCAATATATGTGGATTGGAATGTTATAGAATCATCACCATTTAAGGTGTCCAATAAATCTTGGTGGATGCCCAAATTGGATCTGCTGACATTGTTTTACATGATTTATTCAATTGGTGCAACATAATCAAATCTTTCCAAGTCAAGATCAATGATAGTATCTAATTTAGATTAACCATGATCCTCTTTCCTTACCTAAAGAGTAATAGGAATATTATCATTGATTATTGCAAGATCCATTGAAAAGGGAAACCAATCTGAGATATTTTGAAGAGAAGAATATTAGAAAAGCATTTAATATTAAATAGAAATGTATTTATCATTACCATGAATTTTCTCTCTCTCAATATAATTAAGTGTAGATACAACTGCACCTTTTGATGTCTTATCCATCAAGGTAATGGATTAATCAACATGAACCTATGTTTCTCTTAGGGTTTCCTTCTCTGTTCTTGAAGGATCGTCTCTTAATCCCTTAAGAGAAGAGAGAGATACAGATCCTACGATAGGATGAACATGGTCACAAAAGTGTATCAAAAAAGTCACAGTACCGGAGTAAAGTATAAATACTTAATTTTTTGATGCACACTTCAGATCATTCTCAATGATCTATTTCATTTCTTTTCATAATCTTGTGGATAAATTTAAATAATTCTCTTAGTAGTAGAAACATGAGGTAGTGGATGAGGATTGTCTGTCTCCATTAACCCAGTCATGATTCTCTCTTCGGAAGAATGTTTTGGAGACTTAGGAGTATCATTTAAGGTATCAATGGGAGAACTTTTAGGTTTATACTTTTGTGATCCGAGAATATATCCCGAGGTTCCTTCCCTAAATTCAAGTTGCAAAATTCAATCTCATCATGATTAATGATAGTGAATGAAAAGGAAAAATTGAAACAACATAAATGGAAAAAACATTATCAGTATTAACATAAATTTTTCATTCCTATTCAGGGTGAATAATTACCCATTCACATATCTCTAATTCCATCATATCAGATACTCATCTAGAGGCCAAGGCTTGTTCATCAGTTTCATATATAAAGGTATCCTACTCTGAAATATACTCTTATACTTCATCAAGGTTAATATCTAGATGATAATAAAAATATTCTATAATATCACCCAAATCCTGATTTCGATGTCCATTTTGGAGGAATGCACATGCATAACTGAGATCACGAGTCAGGATCTCCCAAAATTGAATATCCAAAGGCTGTACATAATTTGGTTTCAATATTGTTGGTTTTGGAGAAAACTCAACACCCTATGACTGGTGAGCCACTATAGGCATCCCTTATTATTCTTCATAAAGGTCAATAGATGGGATGGGAATCTATTTTGGATGGAGACGATTGGATCACCTCAGTTTCAGAGGTATTGTTTCCCTAGCCTCAGTATTCTTGGTATAACATCTGTGAGGATTTTTTGAAGGTTTTAAAACTATTGAATACTCTACATCATCTTTGGATTTTGACCTCTTACCATGATTTCTACGTACAAAATTGTTCGTACTCCTACTTGATATATTCCTTTTGTATGATCCCATTGAGAGTATCAAGAAGCCAATGTTTTTGCATATCCAGATTCAAATCTGATTTATTTTACAGAGGTAACAAAATTGATAAATTCGATATCTCTAATAAAATCAATATCCACAATTTTCTCTCTACCATTGGGTGTTTCTCAGGTCTAAAATACATGAGAGGAAAGATGTTTGATTGTTTAGGACATTTGAACTGGTGAAAAAACCTATAAGAGATGTAATAATCATAGATAATCCCACTACAAATCCTAGTCAATAACATGCTGTCTCTGAATTCCATCATATAGGACCTCAGCTCATAATTTTATTCCTTACCATCATCAATAAACGTTCCAGTTGTTGGATTACCCAAAGAAAAGAATCTCAATTCTCTTGATGAATTCAATTCCCTCTGCACTACATCAGGTCTCAAGTTCATAGGCTAAATACCAGAGAATATCTGTAAAAATGGGGTAAATCGACCAGTAGGGACTCTAACTGAATTCAACACTGAATATGAAGAAAAGTGTGTCGCAATCCTGCCCCAAAAAGCATAAAATGGTCCTAAAAGTCTAAATATAGCCTTCCCTTTATACAAATACTATAGGGAATAATAAATTCTTTCCAATGCAGGAGTTTCTAAACCCATATATTTTCCCTCTACCAATTTGGCTACAATAAAAAATTTCCCTACACTTACACCACCATCAGACTCACGAACTGGAAGCAAATAAATACTTATCCACATGGAAAGAAATCTAGATATGTGTACCTTTTCATCAATATCATATTTCACTTTATATCCCCAGTTCTTGTAGTCACCTCTCTCTAATGTGGGCCAATATGTGCCTGAGATGCCCCAATTATCTACAGATGGACAAATAGTAGGACATCTGTAGGTGGGACCTTTCTCTATTGTTGGTTCTAAAAAGGCTTTCATCGACACCCTTGAATGAATATCAATCTTATATTTTGGTATCCCCTTTTCTATTTTGAATAATTAATGATCCAATAGTGGTGTTCTATTAACATCACCCCATGTTGTTACTCGTGGAATTAACTAATCTTACATCTCTCTAGGAATAGGGACCCCATATATTTTGTAGATATCCCATAAACTGATACCAATATCATAGTTTGTCATGTGAAAATTATTTTTTTGTGGACTCCATCAGATTTGAAATTGAGGGATGAAGTCATTCTTGTAAAAATAAGTTTGTCCCATCCAGATAAATTCATAAATATGAACATCAAATAGATCATTCTTGAATTCTACACAATTATAGTGTTCGAAAAACGCCCACATCCATTTTTGGTTTAACTCCTCCTCTAGAAAAAAGATCCCATTCTTCCTTCCAACCATAAGACTGATGTTATTGTAAATCAAAAAATGTTGAATCATAACAATGTGGCCTTGGATCTACAACATGGTCTTTCATATTAGAAGTAAAACCAATATAGTATAGGATGCATCCAATAGGGATTGTTCCCTCATGAACAGGCATACCCTTTGCGGTAATATTCATACAATGACAGTTGCAGTATTGGAGAATCTAATTCTTTGGAAAGTATCTCTTAATAGCAGAAATGTGGGAATATTACAAAATCCTACGTCTGTAAAAAGGTAGATAGGGACTTTTTGGATACTCTCCTTATTATGGAATTAATTCTTTCATTAGTTCAGGGAGTGTAATCTCAAAAACATCATAATAGTTTGGTCCATAAATTATTATCATCTTATTTTGAAGAGCCATAACTTCCTCAGTGGTGGTCATCAAGTGAAACATTTCCTGCAAACGAGTTATTATGTTTTCCCTATTTGGTTGGAATTTTGACTTAAGAAAAATAAAATTTCAACTTAAATGAATTTAAAATTTTGGAAAAGGAAATGCTTCGCATAGATCTGTTGACGAGATCATTCGCCTAGGTCCTTGTACAAGGATCCTAGCGCAAATCATTCGATGAAATGCATTCACATAGCTCCATCACTGAAATGTTTTCACCTTGAGGAAATTTCAAGGGACCTATGTGAGATCACAATACGGCATGGCTGGACGAATGAGCTATGCAATGAGATAAAAAAATCTGATGTCCTGAGTGGATAAAATCGCAAAGGAACGGAGAAATTTATAGACATCGTCAACCTCTGTGGCAAACCAACGTGATATAGCTACATGACAAACCTCTGCGGCTCAGAATTTAGTCCATTATTTTCCCCATGAATTTACCTTGGGACTCGACCCTATTTCTAAACAGATCAAATCCTGAGGGGGGCCTTTTTTGGAAACTCCTTAGTGATACAAAAATATTATGAGCCATCCTCCGAATATTTCAAAGTCTCAAGACGATGCTAAAATAAGTAAATGGAATAAAAATAGTAAGGGACCTGCGTGAAGGATCTATGTGATGATCCTATGTAAATAAGCTACGTGATAGAGCGAGGCGACCTAATGTTTTCTATACACCTATGCAAAGGAGCTGTACGTTCGACCTATGCCGATGATCTAATTTTGACCAGCCCCCTCCTTGCCTAGGAATAGGATAGTTGGGCTCCACATTTTACAACTAAAAAAGTCCAAATAACTCTTCAAGCTCTTATTATATTTCCCTTTCATCCAGATCACTCAAATTTCCTTAGGTAGATCTCTAAAAACACGAGAGAAGAGAGAATTGGATTGGATAAGCACATTTTTTAGTGTTTTCAAAGCTGGAATCTTGAATAGGCTTGGCTCTCCTATGTTAAGAACTTTGTTCTGTCATCTCTAAGGCCTATACAGTGCACTTACATGGGGTACCTATGTGGCATACCTACGCGAGGTACCTACGTGGAATACCTATGCGGGGTAACTATGCGGAATACCTACAAAGTATAGCTACGTTTTATAGATAACCTGAATAGCTGCGCACATGACCTACACATCATCTTGTAAACCCTCTTCAAAGACACTCATGATAGGGTATGTCCTTCCATGTTTCCCTTATCTAAAAGGGACTAATTAAAAGCCTCCACCAAAACCTCCTGACTTTACAAAACTTTTAGAAGGGCACAATAGCATGTCCAATATTTGGGTTTGTATATCCGCAGTAAAAGGATTCCTACACTTCTTTTGTAATAGAGTTAGGATTCATGGAGTGTGTGTGGGTTTTTATATCCAAAATCACATGGACCATTCTCCTTGGAATATTTTTGGGGAGTTCTCATTTTGGAGGATTAGGGTTTGGGTCATGACCTCCACTTCTCATCTCTAAAACTCAAAGCCTCCAGTTTTAAATAAGGAGAGTGTGGGTCACACTTGATTTTCATTTTAAAAAAAGGATAAGTCTCCCTCCTCTCTTGGGATCCAATCAGGGAACCCACATTGAGGTAAGTCCCTTATCTTCCAAGAGTCTAGCTAGATGACCTCCAATGGCATCCCACATTGAAAGGATCATTGCTACTCACCCTCTCTCACCATCACCTTAGCCTTGTCCACCCTCACTGATGTAGGCCTGTCCTCTCACCAACGGTGGAGGAAAAGTGTGCATATGGTTTTTTGAATATTTTACATCCTCTTTTTTCTATCATCAATCATGACTCATGTGGGCTTAGAGAACCATGATGATCACAACATCCACACGATCCACCCTACAAATGAACTACGATAACTCTGATTTTCATAAAACTGGGATACATAGGAAGCCTTACTAAGGCCTGATCTCCATCTCATTTTATCCGTAAAAGGCATCCTTTTTAGGATGTAAGCCGAAACTCATTTCTCTAAAAGGAATAAACTCTCCTATGAGACCCATCGAACTACATGGGATTTGATTCCCATCCAAATGTGATATGTAGGAAGCCTCCCTTAGGGTCAAATCCAACACTTAAAAAAACCATGTCCTTTTTTGGCCATATTCCCAACAGGGTCAAATCCAACATGGAAACTCATATCTTTTCCAAGTTACTTGGGCTCCATAAGTATAAGTCTTATACCAATCTTTGACTATGCACCTTCTGATTAGGTATCCTTACCACATGACATTATACTATATGGCTAGGTCCTTATCACACGACCTTAAAAGTTATGTTGTGCACCATTAAGTGGTACCAAAGTAAAGGGGTTATAATTAATTTCATGTGGATATGTTGGTAGCCCATTCATGGTATGATCCCAACATCAAAACAAACTTTTGTCTCCCTAGATGATAATAAACTCCAGAGTCCCCCACAAAGTGGATTAAAAACCACTATTATCATAACAATGGTTAAAATAATCTCTCAATAGTATATGAGAGGATACCATTGATAGAGAACCTCGAATACCTATAGATATCTCCATTAATGAAGAACCTCGAATACATTTTGATGATTCTAAATTTCACACATGATAATAATTGATTGAAAATTTCAAGGGAAACCTATGTTATACATGGTAATTTAATAAGTATTCAAAAGAAATATCTTAAATCAATAAGAGAGTCCCAAAGTAGGCAATAATACCACCCAAAAATTTTGGATGAGTCTGAGCTCCCATCCTCTTGAACAATGTATATTATTAATTATCTTAGGTCCAAACCTAATGAACACCATCCTTTGGAAAGCAGGTCCTTTTGGATGAAGAACCTCTGGATGTTTCGACTTCCATAAATAAATCTAATGAAAACCTCCCAGAATTAGTTATTGAAAACCAGAATACATCTTCTAAGGGTTATTTGAAACATGGATCTTGAGGGGTTTATTATTTTTTAGGTTTTTTTAGGTTTCCAGGTTTTTTGGTGTTTTTTTAATTTAAAAGGTTTTTAGTATTTTATTTTTATTTTTTAGGGGTGTTAAAAGATTTTGTAGTTTTAGTGTATTTTTATAGTTCTTATGTGGTTTTATGGATTTTATGGTTTTTATGGGTTTTTATGGATTTTATGGGTTGTAAGGTTCTTAGGATCATTTTATGGTTTTTAGGGTTTTATTCCTTATTAGGTTATTTATGAGTTTTAAAATTTTTTTCGGTTTTTTAAGTTTCATTAGGGGGTTTCAGGGTTTTTAGGGGTTTTAAAATTTTTAGGGATTATTAGATAATTTTTAGGAATTTTTTTGAATTTTTAGGTATTTTTTAGGTTTTTAGGGTTTTTAACATTTTAGGGGTTTAATGTTTTTTAGGGATTTTCAAGGAGTTTTCGATTTTAGGGATTTTTAGTGTATTTTTATTATTTATGAATTTATTAGGGATTTTAGGGATTTTTAGGGAATATATAGTTATTTTACGTTTTTATGTTTTTTTTAGTTTTTTGGGTTTTAGGGGGTTTATGAGTTTTTTAGGTTTTTTTTTGATTTTTTATAGTTTCTAATTTTTTAGGTGTCTAAATAATTTTTAGAGTTTTTAGTCGGGTTTTAGGGTTTTGTGGCGTTTTTAGGGTTTTATGGGTTTTAGGGGTTTATGGTTTTTAGAGTTTTTATGGGTTTTAGTGTTTTTCACGTGTTTAGTGTTTTTACTTGTTTTTATATTTTTAAGGAATTATTATGGGGTTTCATCGTTTTTAGGATTTTTTTTATGTTTTTATGTATTTTTATGGATTTTTGTCATTTTTTTATATTTAATGGATATTGAGAGTTTTTATGGTTTTTAGGGGTTTTAGGCAAAGAAGGCACGGGTCCAGGCTATTCCCGGAACCCCCCAAAATTTATAAACAAAGGATACAGACACTGCAGATAAGGGAGGGGAGGGATCAATCAATCCACACCCAAAACCCCTTACGACCTCAGCCCGAGGGCCACAAAAGGAAAGAAAAAAAAATAAACAAAGTACAAGACCAAAAAAGACACAGTTTCCAAAAGAAAATCACACACAGAGTGGGTCAGTCAACATCGCCACCAAAATCCTCCCGCTCCGCATCACGAAACCCCATGCCAACATCAAACCCGCCGCCATTGTCAGCAAAGCTAAAATCTGATTCATCACCCTGGTCCATTGAGTCCCATCCAGGGTCAAAATCTTCTTGCATGCCAAGTCTGGACCGCAGCTTCTCCATAGCATTAACCTGCTCAGCAGAAAAATAAGGCTTCTCTCACTTATTCACCTTTAGATTCAGTTTGACATCTCTTGAAGAGGCCCTAGTTTCCATTGGGCGTGGGAGGGCAGAGTAATCCATCCTCCTTCTTCGTCTAGGTGGGGCAGAGGAGGTTCCCGCAACAGACATCTTTGTTCCATTTCCACCATCACTAGCGGCTAGTGGTGCCTTGCCTTTCTTGCTTTCGGCCTCAAGAGTTTTAGCACCTCCGCTAATTTTTTTCTCCCTTGATGTGACCATAGCAACATTTATCCGTTGATCAGCCTCAACAAACCTCTCCCCAAGCCTCCTTGCCTCATCTTCAAGAGGAAACCTTTCCCTTTCAACCCATACCATCTCATGGAGCTGCACACAAAAGTCTTCAGCAGATGGAACACAATGAAGGATCATCGCCCTCTGCAGGTCCATGGAAGAACCACCAGCATCACCAGCATATCGGAGCTGTTCACTAGGCAGGCCCTCAGCACTGCCGTCAGAGGTGCAGGATAACCCAGACCCCTTTCCAGGTCCTCCAATGCCAGGATACCCATGCAGGACCAGCGGGGCATCATGCCAGTCTATATCCCCATCCAGTATGGGCTTTTCCTCAGCTGAGCATGAACTCCAGTCATCTCCAGACCTGGTTTTCTGAGAAACATCATCCTCCTTTGCATTATCTTCCACCCGCACCCCAACCATGGCAGGATCATCCGAACCTGCAGCCTGAGAAACATTCACAGGAGCCTCATCCGTTAGATCAGATCCTCCAGCATTCTCATCAACCTTTATTTAGGTTTTTTCAAGAATTTGACAGTTTTAGGGTTTTGTGGATTTTGAGGATTTGGTTTTTTTTCATTTTTATGGTTTTTAGAGTTTTTTAGAGTTAAAATGTTGTTTGTGGATTAAATCAATTTCAAAGTTTTTTTTTTTTTTTTTTTTACATGTTTTTAGTTTTTTAATGTTTTTAAGGGTTTTTATGGTCTTAGGGGCTTTTAGTTGTTATCGGTTTTTAGCGTTTTTAGGTTTTTAGGTGTTTAATTTATTTTGATGTTTTTATGGTTATGTTAGTGTTTTTAAGTATTTTTATTTTTTAATATTATTAGGTATTTTTAGGTTTGTTAGGTTTTTATTTTTTTTAGTGTTTTCTAGTACTTTGATTGGTTTTAGTGTTTTTAGGGGTTTCATGATTTCTTGGATTTTTTTTTGTTTTTATTAGTTTTTTTAAGTGTTAGGGTTTTAATTTTTTAGAATTTTTAAATGTTTTAGGGTATTAAATGGTTTTATAGTTTTTAGTGACTTTTAGGATTTTATGTGTTTTTTTAGTTTATATGGTTTTAAAGGGGTTTTATAGTTTTTATGGGTTTTTAGGGTCTTAAAGGGTTTAAAACGTTCTCTAGGTTTTATGTGTTTTTGGTTTTTAGGATATTATTGTTTTATTAGGGATTTTTAGGGATTTTTGGGTTTTTTTACATTTTTAACTATTTTTAGGCATTTTTAGGTTTTTATGGTTTTAAAGGATTTGGAGGGTATTTAGGGTCTTTTATGGTTTTTAAGATTTTTATGGATTTTAGGTATTTTTTTGTGTGGTTTAAGTGTTTTTAGTTTTTTTGTTTTCATTAGGTTTTTTCATTATTTTAATGGAAATTTACAATTTTTTGGAATGTTTTGGTATTTTTAGGCAGTTTTTTTGGTTTTTAGGAGTTTTAGAGATTTTGAGGGTTTTTAGGGTTTTTAGGATTTTTATTTTTTTGTGTGATAGTATGTTTTTTGTGTGTTTTTATGGATTTATAGGGTTTTTAGTGGGGATTTTGGTTTTTAGGAATTTTTTATGTTGTTTAGGGATTTGTTTTATTTTTTACTGGGTTATAATGATTTTTGGGTCTTTTGGAGTTTTTATGGTTTTTAGTGTTTTTAGGTTATTGTGGGTTTTAAGTGTTTTTAGTTTTTAATGTTTTATTAGGGGTTATCATGGGTTTAATGTTTTTTATGCTTTAGATAATTTTATCGTTTTGTAATTATTTTTATGGTTTTTAAGGGTTTTGGGGATTTTTAGGGGTTTTCTGGTTTTTAGAATGTTTTTGGTTTTGTAGTTATTTTAAGAAGCTATATATTTTTATATTCTACATATGGTTTTTAGGAGTTTTATGTTTTTAACATTTTTTTGTGATTTTTAGGTATATAAATATTTTTATGGTTTTTAGGGAATTTGGGATACTTAGGTTTTTTTGGTGTTTATGGATTTTTTGGGATTTAAGGATTTTTTTAGTTTTTTTGGTATTAATAGTATTTTTGTTTTTTAATATTTTAGGGGTTTATAATATTTTTTTTGATTTTGTAGCAGGTATTTGGTTTTTTATGGGTTTAGGGGGTTTTACGGTTTTTAGGGATTTTTATGGATTTTAGGGGTGTTACAGTCTTTTATGGTTTTTTAGGTTTTTAGCACATTTTACAGTTTTTAAGGGTTTTATGTTTTTTATAGTTTTTATGGTTTTTTATGGTTTTTAGAGTTTTTGGGTTTTTCATATCTTTGGGATTTATAGAGCTTTTTACGATTTTTATGGTTTTTAGGTTTTATGGATTTTGTCTATTTTTAGGCTTTTCAATGGTTTTTAGTGTTTATTTAGGTTTCTAGGGGTTTTAATTGTTTTTAAGTTTTATGGTTTTCTTAAGGGATTTCTATGTTTTTAGGGTTTGTTTTAAATTTGTATAAATTTTAGGACTTTTTCATAGTTTTATGTTTTTTGGGGATTTTAGGGATATTGATGGATTTAGGAATTTTTATGGATCTTAGTGTTTTTTAGATTTTTGGGTTTTTAGTTTTTTAGTATTTTAGTGTTTTTAATGGTTTTAGAGTTTTTTTTTGAAATTTTAGGGGTTTAAATTTGTTTAAGAGTGTTTAAGTGTTTTTTATTAATTTATTCATTTTAAGGGTTTTTATAATTTTTAGCAGTTCAATGGTATTAAGGGGTTTTAGAGTCTTTTTAGGGTTTTTTGGATTTTTTGTTTTTTTTAATATGGATTTTTAGTGTTTTTGGGTTTCTAAGGATTTCTTAAGGATTTTCAGGTTCTTTAGAGGTTTTTTTTTTATTTTTAGTGATTTTTAAGGATTTTGGTGTTTTATGGTTTTAAGGTTTCTACAGTGTATATATATTTTTAGGGTTTTAGGGGTTTTATGTGTTTATAGGTTTTTAATGTTTTCTTAGTGGCTTTTAGGGTTTTTATTTTTTTCCCTAGTAGTCATTTTTTCGGAATTTTGATTGTTTGTAGTATTTTTTAGGATATTGAGGGTTTTATGGGTTTTATGGTTTTTTTTCATATTTAGATTTTTTATTAATTTTTTATAGTTTTTAATTTTACATAGACTTTTTAACATTTTAAGGGGTTTAAGGGGGTTTTAGTGTTGTTAGTGGGTTTTATGTGTTTAGGGCGTTTAAAGGTTTTTAGGGGTTTTATGAATGTTAGTGTCTTTTTGGTTTCAATGGATTTTATAGTTTTTAAATACTTTAGGGGTTTTATGTATCTTTAGGTTTTCAAGGTTTTTATTTTTATTCAGGGGTATTAGGGGTTCATTATATTTTTATATATTTTTAATGTTTTTTTAGAATTTTTATGGGTTTTTTAAATTTTTTTGGATTATGAACATTTTTTGGTTTTTTTGGTTTTTTGGGTTATAAAATTTTTAGGTTTTTAGGTGTTTTATTTGTTTTTAGGGGTTTGAAGTTTTCTTGGGATTTTTAGAGTTGTTTATGTTTTTAGGGATTTTTTAGGTTTTTTATTGGGTTTTTTGTGATTTTGGGGGTATTAATGTTATTTAAGGGTTTTTGGGTTTTTTGGGCTTTTGGGTTTTTATGGGTTTCTTAGTTCATTAGGGATTCTATAGTTTTTTAGAGTTTTTTTTATCATTTTTAGTGTTTTAAATTATTTTATATTTTTCAATGGTTATATAATTTTAATGGGTTTTTAGGGGTTTTAGGGGTTTTTATGGTTTTAGGGTATTTTATGGGTTTTCTTGTTTTTAAGGTTTTTTAGAGTTATTAATTATTTAGTGGTCTTATGTTTTTTAGGTCTTAAGGTTTTCTTAAGTTATTTCAGGGTTTTTTTGTTTTTTTGTTTTTGGACATTTTATGGCTTTTTAGAATTTTTATGGGTTTTAGGGTTTTTTAGGATTTGAGGGATTTAGAGTTTTAGTGTTTTTAGGAGAATTTATGGTTTTTAGGGGTTTTAGGGGGATTAAGTGTTTTAGGTTTTTAATGTTTATATAGGGTTTTATAGTTTTTATGTTTTTAGAGATTTTAGGGATTTTTATGATTATTATATTTTTTTACATTTTAAGGGATTTTGAGTGGTTTTTTTTGGTTTTTTTGGTTTTTATGGTTTTATGTTTTTGGGGATTTATGGTTTTTTTTGAGTTTTTTTCGATTTTTATATTTTTTAGAATTTTTAGTGGTATAAAGGCGTTTTAGAGGTTTTAAAGGCTTTTTTGGGGTTTTGTGGATTTTAAGGGATTTTAAATGTTTTTATGGGTTTTTACGGTTTTTAGTGGTTTTATGATATTTAAGGTATTTTTATATTTTTTAGTATTTTCAAAGTTTTTAGGGATTTTAATTTCTTTTAGGTTATTAAGATTTTCTTATGATTTTCAAGGTTTTATGGGTTTTAATTTTTAAATTATTTTTTAGGATTTTAGTTACATTGTGGGTTTTTAGTTTTTAGTGGGTTTAGAGTTTATAGGGTTTTAGGTTATTTAGGAGTGTTTATGTGTTTTAAATTTTATTATGGTTTTCAAAGGTTTTCTCAAGGGGGTTAGCATTGTTCATATTTTTTGGGTTTTATATAGATTTTAACAGTTTTTAGGGGTTTTAGGGATTATGATTGTTTTTAGGGGTTTTTAGGGTTTTTTTGTTTTTTTGGGTTTTTTAGTTTTTTTGAGTTCTTAGGGTTTAATGTTTTTTACGGTTTTTCTTAAATTTCATAAGGTTTAAAGGTTTTTAAAATTTGTTTTTGGTTTTGAGTTTTTTCATGTCTTTTTACAGGTTTTTAATGTTTATAGGTGTTTTATAGTTTTTTTATTTTTTAATAACGTTAACGGGTTTAATGTTTTATTTTGTTTTTATTTGGGGGGGTATTAAGTATTTTTATGTTTTTATTAGGATTTTTAGTGTTTTTTGGGTTTTTTTATGTTGTTTGGTATTTTAGGGATTTTTAGGGTTAATTTGTGTTGTTAGCGTGTTTAGGGATTTTGAGGGTTTTAGAGTTTTCTATGGGTTTTAGGATTTTATGGATTTTTGAGTATTTAGGTTTTTTTTGATTTTTTTGGGGTTTTAAAGTTTTTAAACTTATTTTTGGGTTTAATGGGTCTATAGAGTTTTTAGTGGTTTTGGTTTTTCATTGGTTGTTAGGGTTTTCTATGGGTTTTATAGGGTTTTATCGTTTTAGGTTTTTTTAGGGGTTTTAGTTGTTTTTAGATATTTTTAGTGTTTTAGGTGTTTTTTTTGTTTTTTTGTTTTTATGGTTTTCTATGTTGATTTTAGGGGGTTTTGGGTCTTCTATGTTTTTTTTGATTTTTAGTATTTTTAAGGGAAAGGAAGATGGGTGTCAGGCTAATCCTGACCAAAATTTATTAGAACAAAGACGCAGTATACAAGGGAGGGGAGGGGTCAAATTACACACACCCAAAAAACCCTTGATAACCCCAAACCCAAAGAACCAAAATGTACGCAAAGAGACAAACAAAGTGGAAAATCATAACCAAACACATCATCACTGCCCGACAAACTAGTAACCAGCACCTCACAACACATTTTCCATCATCCATCACCTTCATCATCAGCATATCCTTCAACACTTTCCAGGCGTCAGCAGCTCATAGACAAGCCGTGACCATCTCCAACCTCACCAATGCCAGCATCCAGCGCCTCCTCACAAAATAGATCCATCACGAGAAATTTAGAACTACCAGTACCAATCTCACAAACCTCAGCTTCAACCCATCCCAGCCCATCAGCAAGCAGTAGCCAACACGTCCACCAGTAGCACAAAACCTTTAACACCAAACTAAAAAGCATCATCTTCATCACATCTCATCCAAGCAAAAACCAAACCTTAACACCATTTCTATCACCCGTCACATCCTTGTCAACCAGATCAACTGTGAAAAGCCCAGAACCGCCAACATCACCAACCCCTAGCACCTCCACACCATGTAGATCCACTTCCAGCAGTGCAGAACCACCAACACCAAACTTTCAAATAGCAACTTCAACCCATCCTAGTCCATTAGCAAGAATTAGCCAACACCACCATTTCCGACAACCAGTAGCTCCTTTGGCACCTCATAAACAAGCAGCAACAAACAGACAAACCCTCTCAATGGTGCAAACAAAGTTCCATAGTAGCAACAAAAAATACAGAAAAACCCAATCCATTTCAACCAGAAACTCTAGAAGAATATCCCAAACCAGAAGAAATTCCTAGCCAACAAACCAATACACGAGCAGAAAATTCCATAACAATAGATAAAGGAGGAACACACAAGACCAAAGAGACCTGGATCTACAATCCACTAGTGCTCCAAAAAATTATAGGATCAACATTCCAGAAGATACAACATATAATAATTAGATCACCATTAGAGAATAAACCAAACACTAGAGCACCATCCCAGAATCGGTGACTGACCATCGATAGGTTTTTAGGATTCTTTGGCATTTCTTTTTGGAATTTGAGGCTTTCTTTGGGTTTTCATTTTTTGGGGGTTTTTTACATTTTTATATATTTTATGAGGATTTTTATAATTTTTATGGATTTTAGGGGTTTCATGGTATTGATGTTTTTATCCATTTTAGTGGTTTTTTGGGTTTTTGGGGTTTTATGGATCTTTTGAGTTTTTTAGGGTTTTCTGATTTTTCTGATTTTATTAATTTTTTTAGTTATTAAATGGTTTTTAGTGTGTATTTTGGGTTTTATGGAGTTTTATGTTTTTCTAAGGGTTTTATGGGTTTCATTTTTTTTGGGTTTTTGCATCCCTTTAGTGATTTTAGGGTTTTTAGAGTTTTTAGGGGTTTTATGGGTTTTTATGCTTTTAAGGTTTTATATGGGTTTTTTAGAGATTTTAGTTTTTTTTAAAATTTTATATATTTTTATTGGTTTTTAGGTATTTTTATGATTTTTAGGGGTTTATGTATTTTGGGGGGTTTTAGTGAATTTTTCAATAATTTTTTTGGATTTTAGGGATTTTTTTGAGTTTTTTGGGTTTTAATGTTTTTTTGTGTTTTATTATGTTTTAGTGGTTTAAACGGTGTTTATATATTTTGTGATTTTATAGTTTAAATCGGTTTTTAGTGGTTTTTATGTTATTTAGGGCCCTTATGGATTTTAGGGTTTTTATGGTTTTTTAATTTTATATATTTTTTCTGTAATTGATGTTTTTTTAGGTTTTTAAGATTTTCTTAGTGTGTTTTATGATTTTGTAGTTTTTAGAGACTTTTAGGGTTTTTAGAATTTTTATTCTTTCTTAGGGTTTTTTTTAGGTTTTTAAGGTTTTTATAGGGTTTTTACGGTTTTAGGGGTTTTTATATTTTTAGGTGCTTTTTGATATTTCTTAGGATTTTTATGGTTCTTTAGAGTGTTTCGGGATTTTGGAGGGTTTTAGGGTTTTTAGTGCCTTTATGAGTTTTATGGTTTTTTGGTGTATTTTTTTTTTATTTTAGGGTTTTATAGTTTTTTATAGTTTTTTAAAAAAAAATTGGAGGTTGAAGGATATGTAGTGTTTTTAGTGTTTTTTATGTTTTTTGAGGGTTTATGGGTTTTTACAGTTTTTAAGTGATTTTTTGATTTTTAGGTTTTTTTATCATTTTTGGGTTTTTAGGGGTTTAAACTATTTTAATTTTTTGAAGGGTTCTTAGTGTATTTTGGGTTTTTATGTTCTTATAATATTTTAGGGATTTTTTGGTATTTTTACATTTTTTAGTGTTTTTAGGGATTTCAAGGGTTTTTAGATTTTAGGGGTTATTTAAATTTTTTTGGTTTTTATGGGTTTTATTTTTTTCCTGGTTTAAAAATTTTATTAGTGGGTTTCCTGGTTTTATGGTTTTTATGTTTTTATTTTTTTAGGGTTTTTAGGATTTTTATGATTTTTTAGGGTTTTTATGGATTTTAATGTTCTTAGTGTATTTGGGTTTTTAATTTGTTTTTTTATGTTTTTATGGGGATTTTTGGTTTTTAAATATTTTTAGGGGTTTAATGGGTTTTTATATTTTATAAAAAAAATTAGATTAAAGTGGTTTTAGATTTTTCAGTGGTATTTAGGGTCTTTAGTGGGTTTTGAGGATTTTTATGGGGTTTTAGGGTATTAAAAAAACTAGGAGTTTATAAGGTTTTAAGATTTTTAGGGTTTTTAGGGTTTTTCATATTTTTTTATTTATGGGTTTTATATTTTTTTAGGCTTTTTGGATTTTCATATAGTTTTTCGGGGTTTTTAAATTTCATGGTATTTTTGGATTTTTATCACTTTTATGGCGTTTTAGGGGTTTTTGGTAATTTTTTAGGAAATTTAGTGTTTTTAGGGTTTTAGGGTTCAATATTTTTTTGTGTTTTTAATTTTGTTTTTTCATTTTTAGTGTTTTATTTGTCTTTTAGTTTTTATAGTTTTTAGGTATTTAAAGGATTTTTAGATTTTTTTAGTAAGTTTTAGGGTTTTTTTTGAGTTTTTAGGGGTTTTTATGTTTTAAAGGGTTTTTATGTTTTAGAGGGTTTTATGGATTTTTTTAGGTTTTTAGAGGTTTTAATACTTTTTTAGGATATTAATGGATTTTTAGAGGTTTTTAGGGTTATAGGGTTTTTTAATATTTTAAGGGATTTTATTGATTTTTTAGTATTTTTATGGTTTTAAGGGTTTTATAGTTTTTAGGGATTGTAATGGTGTTCGGTTATTTTAGGGGTTTTATAGTTTTTTTGGTGTTTTCAGTATTTTTTAGTAATTATGTTTTATACTTATTAACATTCTTAGGGGTTCAAAATTGTTTTAGATTTTTTTTAGGTTTTATGGTTTTTATTTTTTTTGTGTATTTTTAATAATTTTCTTGTTTTTCATGATTTCAAGGGGTTTTAGGTTAAAAAGGATTTTTTTAATTTTTTTAGTGTATTTAGGATTTTTAAGGGTTTATCTATTTTTAGGGTTTTAATGTTTTTTGTGGTTTTTCTAGGTTTTTACATTGTTAGGGATTTTTAATCTTCTTTTGTATTTTTATGGTTTTTAGTTTTTTAGGGAATTTGTGGGTTTCCAAGGTTTTTAGTGGTTTTATAGTTTTTTGGGGGTTTTAAGGTTATTTCTGAGTTTTTTACTGTTTTTATGTTTTTAGACTGTTTTTAAATTTTTTGTGTGTAATTTTTTTTTATATTTTCTTGTTGGTTTTTAGGGGATTTATGGGTTTTGGGGCGTTTATGTTTTTAGTGGTTTTATGTTCTTCATGGTTTTTAGGGGTTTTAGGGTCATTTTTGGGTTTTTAAGAGTTTTAAGGTTCATTGTTATTTTAAGTGATTTTAGGTATTTAATGTTTTTAGGGGTTTTTAGGGTTCCTTGGGTTTTTTATGTTTTAGGGATGTTTAGGGATTTTTAAGGATTTTTATAATTTTATAGGGTTTAGGAATTTTGATAATTTCTAGGGTTTTTAGAGTTTTTTAGGTTCTTTAACAATTTTTAGATTTTTATGTATTTAAAGTGTTTTAGGTTTTTAAGGGTTTCTAAATGGATTTTAGGGTTTTTATCATATTTTAGGATTTTAAAAACTGTAGGTATTTTTAGGATTTTTTTTAGTTTTTATAGTTTTTAGGTATTTCTAGGGATTATAGGGTTTTTAGGTTTTTTCGGATCATTATGATTATTTTGGATTTTTGGGGTTTTTTTAGGGTTCTTATGGTTTTTAGATATTTTAACTTTTTTGGGGTTTAAAAGGGCATTAGATTTTTTAGTGGGTTTAAGGGATTTTGGGTTTTTTGGGTTCTTATATATTTAGGGAGTTTATTGTTTTTATGCGGATTTAGGGTTTTGTGGTATCATTAAGGATTTAAGGGTTTTCTTGGTTTTTATTGTTTTAATTGTTTTTAGTTTTAAATGTTTTTTGAGTTTTCATAATATTTAGGGGCTTGAAAATTTTAATAGATTTTATGAATTTTTAGTTATTTTTTTATATTTTTATAGTTTTGGGGGTTTTCAAGGATTTTAAGGTTTTCAGGGTTTTTTATGTTTTTTACATTTTGTATGGTTTTATCATTTTTTGGGGTTTTTAGTGTTTTATGTTACTAATGATTTCTTTGTGTTTTTTTGGTCTTTAAATCTTTAGTGTATTTTAGGATATTTTTATGATTTTATAGATTTTACATTTTAAAGGATTTTGGGGGGTTTTATGGGTTCATGGTTTTTATTAGGATTTTGGATTTTTAGGTTTTTTTTAGTTTTTAAGGATTTTATGGGTTACATAGTTTTTAATGTTTTTAGGGGTTTATAGAGTTTTTAGTGGATTATAAGGTGGTTATGGGTTTGGAGGGGGGGTTAATGTTTTTAGGGTTTTAGGGTTTTTTTTATCTGTAGTTTTTTGGGCATTTAGTATTTTTACGTTTTTAGGGTTTTTAGGTGTTTTAGGGTTTTTCACATTTTTGGTATTTTTATGGGTTTTTAAGATTTTTAATGTCTTTATGGTTTATTAGGATTTTTTAGGGGTTTATGTTATTTTTGGGTTTAAGGATTTATATATTTTTTTTTGGTTTTTGGGATTTTCTTGTTTTAACACTTTTCATGTTTTTAGAGTTTTTGAATGATTCTTGGGGTTTAAATGGCTTTAGAGTTTTAATGTTTTTATGGTTTTATGCGTTTCTAGTGGTTTTGGATATTTTTTGGGATTTTAACAATTTTAAGGTTTTTAGGGGGTTTATGTTTTGTTTAGTTTTTTAATGGTTTCTTATGGGTTTTTACGGTTTTATGGCTTTTTTACTTTTTTGGTATTTTTAGAGCTTAAGTAGGATTGTTTTGGTTTTTAGTGGTATTCTGGATTTTGAGGTGTTTATTGTTTTCAGGGAATTTTAGTGTTTGTTAGAGTTTTTATAATTTGTTATGTCTTTTAGTGGTTTTAAGTGCTTTTAGATTTTTATTATTTTCCTTGGGGTTTTTAGGGTATTTATGGTTTTTTACATTTTTATGTATTTTTATAACTTTTTAATGATTTTTATTATTTTTAGGGTTGTTAGAGATTTTGAGCATTGTACGGTTTTTAAGGGTTTTATGGGTTTTAAAATTTTTAGGTTTCTTTAGTTTTTTAGGGATTTTAAGCGATTTAAGGTTTCTATGTTTTTTAGTGGTTTTCATGGTTTTTAAAATTTTTAGGGATTTTTAGTTATTTTTTGGTTTTTTTTGGATTTCAATGGTTTTTAGGGTTTTGGGGATTTTGGGGGATTATAGGTATTTTTACTTTTTTACATTTATTTATCTCATTATTTTTATTTTGAGTATTTTGGGTTTTAAATATTTTTAGAGCTTTTGAAAAATTTTAGGGGCTCATAGGGATTTTAGAGTTTTAGTGGGTTTTAGGGTTTTTATGGGTTTTTATGGGTTTTTATGGGTTTTTATGGTTTTTATAGGAATTTTAGGGATTTAAGGGTATTTATGTTATTTATGGTTTTTAGTGTTTTATGGGTTTTAAGTGTTTTTTAGTTTTTAAATTATTATTATGGGTTTTTAGGGCTTTGAGGGTTTTGTACTTTTTCATGGGTTTTAGTGATTTTTATTATTTTTATGGGTTTTTAGGGTTTATAGTTAATTTAATAGATTTTAGGGATTTTTAGGGGTTTAGGGGTTTTAGGGTTTTTATGGTTTTTTAGGGATTCACTGGGTTTTTAGTTTTTTAGGGTTTGATGTTTTTTTATTTTTTTTGAATTTTTAGGGTATTAATGGTTTTTTATTATTTTTAGTGGTTCTTTATTTTTTTATGAGTTTAAGGGTTTTATTGTTTTTAGGGGTTTTATAGTTTTTATGTGTTTTAGGGTTTTTACAGGATTTTAGGGGGTTTAGGTTTTTTAGCAGTTTTTAGATTTTATGGGTTTTTAGTGATTTTAGGTTTTTATGGTATTCTTATGGTTTTTTTTACTTTTATGGGATTTTATGATATTAGGTATTTTTTTGGATTTTTTTATGATTTTTATGGTTTTATGGTTTTTTTTCGGATTTTGAGTGTTTTTTGTGTTTTTAGGGGTTATAGGTTTTTTTAGTTTTTTTGGCTTTAGGATTTTTTTGAGTTATTATGGTTTTAAGGTTTTTTTGGAGATTTTAACATTTTTATGGATTTAAAGGGGTTTTGGGGTTTTTAGTGTCTTTTTAGTGGCATTTTGTTTTTTAGAGTTATTGAAGGTATTTTACTGTTTTTATGGTATTTAGGATTTTTAGTGGTTTTATGGTTTTTAGTGTTTTTTGGTTTGTTAGGGGTTTCAATTGATTTTAGGTTTTAAACATTTTTAGGGGTTTTCATGATTTTTGATGTTTTTATATTTTTAGGGTTTTTTTATTTTTTAAAATTATTATAGTTTCTAGGGTCTTTATGTATTTTGAGGGTTTTGATGGATTTTTAGGGTTATCTGTGTCTTTTGGGGGTTTTTATTTTTTTAGTTATTTAGGTTTTTTGTTTTTATAGATTTTTAATATTTTTAGGGGTTTAAAGAGATTTTAGAGTATTTAGTGAATTTTAGGGTTCTATGGGTTTTTAAGGTTTTTTGGGTTTTTTGGGTTTTTTGGGTTTTTTGGGTTTTTAGGGCGTTTGTAGGGGTTTTAAGGTTTTGATAATTTTTTAGGATTAGAAGGGGGTTTATGTTCTTTTATTTTATTAATGTTTTCTTATGGTTATTCAAGGTTTTGGGATTTTTTTATGTTTTTATGGATTTCTATAGATTTTAGAGTATCTTAATAGTTTTTAGGGGTTTAGGTATCTTTAGGGGTTTAGGGGTTTTTTATTTTTTTACAGTTTTCTACTATTTCTACCATTTTATTGGTTTTTTAGGGGTTTTAAGTATTTTTAAGTTTTCATGGTTTTCTTAGGAGTTTTCCAGGGCATCAGAAGTTTTTACCTTTTTATGGATTTTTCATGCTTTTTTAGTATTTTATTGGGTTTTTATCGTTTTAGGAATTTGAAGGTGTTTTATGGTTTTATGGGTTTTTATGGATTTTATGGGATTTTAAGGGGGTTTTTAAGTGTTTGATGGTTTTTAGTGTTTTTAAGAGTTTCTTAACATTTATGAGTTTTAAAATTTTTCTATAGTTTTTATATTTTTGTGATTTTAATGAGTTTTATGTGGTTATACAATTTTTAGTGGATTTTGGATTTAAGTTGTTTTAGGGTTTTTATGATTTTTATCAGTTTTTAGGGGTTTTATGTTTTTTTTATGTTTTTACGGTTTTCTTATTTGTTTTAGAGGTTTTTATGTTCTACAGATGTTTGGGTCTTTTTTAGGATATATGTTTTTTTAGGGTTTTTATAGATTTTCAGTGTTTTAGTGGCTTTTAGTGTTTTTAGGGGTTTTAAGCTTTTTATGTTTTTTTTGTTTTAGTAATTTTATGTTATTTTAAGCATTTTGGATTTTTATTTCGAGTTTTTTTGTGTTTTATGGGGTTTTACACTTTTGAGGGTTTTTATGGCCTTTTATGAGTTTTATGGTTTTTAGTGTTTTTGGGATATTCATGGTTTCTAGGGTTTTTAACAGCTTTTGGGTTATTTGGTGTTTCTTTCAGTTTTTTGATGTTTTTATATTTTTCATCATTTTTGGTAGTTTTAAGGGTTTTTAGATTATTTAGTGATTTTTAGGCTTTTTATGTTGTTTTAGGTTTTTTGCAGTTTTACATTTTTTTATTTTTTTGGGGTTTTAAGTGTTTTTATGTTTTTAAAGTTTTCTTATGGTTTTTATGTTTTTAAGATATTTTAAGATTTTAGGTATTTATAGGGATTTTTTGGATTTTAATGTTTTTAGGGTTTTTACAGATTTTGAGGGTTTTAATGATTTTAATGTTTTTAAGTGTTTTTAGATTTTTTAAGGTTTTCATCAGTGTTTTCATGGTATTTTTGGTTTTTTATGTTTTTAGGGATTTTTAGTGATATTTTTTAATTTTTATAGTTTTTAGTTTTTAGGTATTTGGAAATATTTTAGTGTTTTAGGGGTTTTGTGGGGTTTAAGGGTTTTTTTTGAGTTTCTAGGGGTTTTAAGGGTTTTTTGAGTTTTTTTAAAAAATTATTCATTTAAGTGTTTTTAGAGTTTTTAGTGGGTTTTCAAGATTTCATAGGGTTTTAGGTGTTTTTTGGTTTTTTTGTGGATTTTAGGTTTTCTAGTGTCTATTATGGGTTTTATCATTTTTTCTAGTTTTTAAGTGTTTTAGCATTTTTTAGGTTTTTAGGTGTTTTTATGGGTTTTTTGGTTTTTTAATTTTTTTTATGTTTTTAGGTATTTTTAGGGTTTTTATGACATTTAGTGTTTTTAAGATTTTAAGGGATTTTTTATATTTTCTGTATTTTACTGTTCAATAGATTTTAACGGTTTTTAGGTTTTCAGGGGGTTTAAGTGTTTTTATATTTTTAGGTTTTTCTTAAGAATTTTCAAGGATTTTAAGGATTCTTATGTTTTACATATTTTTAGGGTTTTTAGGATTTTTATGGACTTCTAGGGTTTCTCAAGATTTTAGGGGGTATTTAGGTTTTTTAGTGTTTTTAGACATTTTATGTCTTTTTGTTTTAAGGGGTTTTTGAGTTTTTAGGGGTTTATGGTTTTTTATTTTTCTTAAATTTTTTTAATAGATGAAAGGTATTTTTTAAATTTTAGTGGTATTTAGGTTATTTATAGGGTTCTAGGGTTTTTTATGTTTTTTAGGGCGTTTTGTTTTTAGGTAATTTTAGTGTTTTAGGGTGTTTTTTGGGTTTTTAGTGTTTTTAGCATTTTTTAACATTAGGGGATTTAAATTCTTTTATGTTTCTAATTTTTTCATTACATTTTTTAGTGTTTTTGGAGTTTCTATCTTTTTAGATTTTTTTTATTTTTTAAGTTTTTTGAGGCTCTTAATGTTTTTTTAGCATTTTTAGGTGTTTAAAAAGATTTAGAGTTTTAGTTTCTTTAGGGGTTTAATGGGTTCTACTATATTTAATGTTTGTAGAGGAATTTTATGGCTTTTATAGATTTAGGGTCACTTTACAGGTTTTAGCGTTTTTTAGTTTTTTACGGGTTTTTTGTGTTTTTAAGTTTTTAAGGGTAACTTATTTTTTTTCTATGTTTTTGAAGATGTTTATGTTTTTAGATTATTTTAGGATTTTTAACAATTGTATCAGTTTTTAGGGTTTTTATGGATTTTGAGGGGTTTTTGGGGGTTTTATATTTTTTTAGGGTTTTAGTTCTTTAGGAGTTTTAGTGTTTTTATATTGTTAAGTTTTTATTAGGGTGTTTAGTGGTTTTTATGTTTTTATGTATTTTTAGTGATATTTATAGTTTTCAGGGTTTTTCGGGATTTTGATGTTTTTTTAGGTTTTCAATGTTTCTTTTTTGTTTTTTAGGTTATAGGGTTTCTTTTTTTGTAGTGTTTGTAAGTTTTTTTTTGGTTTTAAATGTTTTTAGCGGTTTAAAGGGTATTTATAGTTTTTATAGGTGAGTTTTTTTCATTTTTAGGATCTTTTAGTGTTTTTATCATTTTTTAGGTTTTTAGGAGTTATAAGTGTTTAGGTTTTTATGATTTTCCTAGGGTTTTATGGTTTTTTTTGTTTTTAGGGATTTTTAGTGTTTATTTTGAATTTTTATGTTTTTTGTGTTTTAAGGGATTTTAAGGGTTTTTAGTATTTTTTAGGGTTTTCTAGGGGTTTTATCAATACTAAGGGTTTTATAGATATTTAGTGTTTATTCAGTTTTATGGTTTTCTTAGAGTTCTTTAGGGTTTTAGGTTTTAAATGTTGTTGGGTGGGAGGGGGGGTTAATGGGTTTTGACAGTTTTAGTGGTCCTTAGGGAATTTATGTGTTTTTATAGGGTTTTTATAATTTTAGGCGCTATATGGTTTTTATGGTTTTAGGGTTTTAAAGTATTTTAGAATTTTTATATTATTTAGGGGTTTTATATATTTTTAGGTTTATATATTTTTTCGTAGATTTTTTTTGGGTTTATAGTGGTTTTACATTATTATGTTTTTAGCGCTTTTTTGGATTTTTATGTGATTTTATGGTTTTTTTGGGATTTTGATATTTTTATATATTTTTAGGTTTTTTTGTGTTTTTTTTGTTTTTTGGGGTTTTTTTTGTTTTTTTAGTTTTTAGGGCTTTAATGGGTTTTAGAGAATTTCTACATTTTTAAGAGTTTATTGGGTTATTAGGTTTTTAGTGTTTTTATGTTTTTTTGGTTTTTAGGGTTTTTATGAGTTTTAAGGGTTTTTTCAGTTTTTTTGGTTGTAGGTTTATTTCGAGTCATTTTGTAGGGTTTTATGAATTTTTTGAGGGTTTTAGGTGTTTTAAACTTTTTTACGCTTTTAGATTTTCATAGGTGTTTCCACGCTTTTTATGTTTTTATTTTTTTATGTTTTTATGGATTTTTAATAATTTTTAATATTTTTATGGTTTTTAGGGTTGTATGGATTTTTAGGGTTTTTAGGGGTTTTAGGGGTTTTCTCATTTTTAGGGGTTTTACATATTTTTAGTTATTTAACGATTTCATATGGATTTTCATAGTTTTTTAGTATTTGGGATTTTTTGAGATTTTAGGCATTTTTTTATATTTTTTAACAGTTTTAGGTGTTTAAATGAGTTTTAGAGTTTTTAGTGGGTTTTTTATTGGATTTTAGGGGTTTTAGGATTTTTAGTGGTATTTATTATTTTTAGGGTTTCTATGGTGTTTAGATTTTTTAGGTTTCTTAGGGGTTTTGGTGTTTTTTTATTTTAATGATTTCTTATGGTTTTTTAAGTTTTTATGGATTTTTTTTATTTTATTGGATTTTATGGGTTTTAGGGTTTTCAGGTATTTTGAGAGATTTTAGGGGTTTTAGTTTTTTAGAAATATTTAAATATTTATGTTTTTTACGTGTTTTTTGGTTTTTATAGTTTTCATAAGGGTTTTCTTGGTTTTTAGGGTTTTTTTATTTTTATATATTTTTTAGGATTTTATTGATTTATATGGTTTTATGGATTTTGATTGATTTTATGGTTTTTCTGAGTTTTTAGGGATTCATGGGTTTTTAGGTTTTTAGGGTTTTTTATGTTTTTAGGGTATTTAACGTTTTTAAGAGTTTTTAATATTTGTATGTTTTAAAGGGTTTTTATAGTTTCTTTGTGGGTTTTTAACGTTATTTTTTTTGGGGGGTTTTATTTTTTTTAGGGGTTTTATGGATTTTATTGCTTTTAGGGTTTTTAGGGTTATTAGGGTTTTGATGTTTTTACTTATTTTTATTGTTTTTAAGTGATTTTAGGTTTTATGGTTTTCTTAGTGTTTTTCTATGTTTTTTTGAGTTTTTAGTATTTTTAGGGATATTTAGTAGGTTTTTGGATTTTAATGGGTTTATATTTTTTAAAATTTTTGGGTCTTAGGGTTTTTTGGATTCTTATGTGTTTTAGGGGTTTTTAGGGTTTTTATATTTTTTTAGGTTTTTTGGGGTTTTAAGATTTTTTTGGTTTTTATGTTTTCCTTTTGATTTTTTTGGTTTTAGGGTCGTTTATGTTTTTAGTAATTATAGATTTTTTTTAGTTTTTAATTGGTTTTTAGGGTTTTATTGTTTTAGAGGGTTTTAGGGTTGTTGGGGTTGTTTTGTTTTGTTTTTTGGATATTTTATTTTTTATGTGTATTCCTGGTTTTTTAGGGGTTTAGGGTTTTATGAGATTTTTAGGATTTTTATTGATTTTAACATTTTTAAGTTTTAAATTGCTTTTTATGTTTTTAGTGGTTTAGGGGTTTTATTGTTTTTACGGGTTTTAAATGGGTTTTGGGGGTTTTATGGTTTTAGGAATTTTATGGATTTTATGGTCTTTTAGGGATTTTATAATGGTTTTTGGGGATTCTTAGATTTTTAGGGGTTTAAAATGTCTTTAGGTTTTGGTGGTTTTGTTATGGGGTTTTTTCATTATTATGGATTTTTAGGGATATTCAAGGTTTTTATGGTTATTAGTGTTTTCTGAGATTTTGAGGGATTTTATGGGTTTTTTCATTTTTTAGGATTTTAATAGGTTTAATGTTTTTTTAGTTTTTAAGGATTTCTTAGGGTTTTTATAGTGTTAGGGTTTTTTTGTTTTTAGGGATATTTAGATTTTTTTTTGTTTTTTATCGATTTAAGGGATTTTTAGGGTTTTAGGGACTTTATTGGGTATTTAAAGTTTTATGGTTTATTTCGGTTTTTTGAGTTGTTTTGATTTTTTTAGTGTTAAATGGGGTTTTATAGTTTTTAACCTTTTTAATGATTCACAGGGTTTTTAGATATTTTAGTTGTTTTTTTGAGTTTATACGGGATTTTAAGATTTTAGGGTGTTTTATGGTTTTAGGGGTTTTATAGGTTTTGGGGGCTTTTAGTGTTTTTAGATTTTTTTATGTTTTTAGGAGTTTTAAATGTTAATTTTTTTAAATGTTTTCTTAAGGGTTTTCTAGGTTTTTAGGGTTATTTATTTTTTTAAAAAAATTAGGGGATTTTTAGGATTTTTATTGTTTTTAGGGATTTTGAGGGGTTTATGGTTTTTAAGGGTTTTATCAATTTTTTTTGTTTTTAGGTTTTTTTGAGTTTTTGAAGTTTAATGGTTTTTAGTGTTTTTTAACCTTTGTAGGGGTTTATATGGATTCGTGGTTTTAGGATATTTATCGATTTTTTGGGTTTTATAAAGTCTTTAGGGGTTATATGGGTTTTTGGTTATTTAGTATTTTTAGGATTTTTATCATTTGTGGGATTCTAATTATTTATAGGTTTTTGTGGTTTTCTTATGTTTTTAAGGGGTTTTATATGTTTTTAGATTTTTAGGGGTTTTAGGATTTATTTGATTTTTATGGTTTTTAGGAATCTTGAGGGGTTTTATGATTTTATGGGTTTTTATGGTTTTATTGGTTCTTAATATTTTTTGAGTTTTTATGGTGTTTATGATTTTAAAGTTTTTTTATGGTTGTAGGGTCCTGAAAAATCCGCAAAGGGAATTTTACCCAAATCCCCCAAAAGAATTGGGGGGGGGGGGATAATCAAAGAAAATCCACAAAAGGGACCGGACTATGGAAGCGCAACGTGGCCAGGCACCACGAGTCACCCACTCCGCGAACCATTGTCGTTCGCGAAATGGAGGCGGAGAGGCTTCGCGGTCGCGAGGCAGGATGTGCGCCAGTTCGGTTCACCGTCACGGACAGCCCCAGCCGCGGACGACGTCGATCGGTTCAAGCCGCACCCGCTGTCATTCGCGGAATGGAGGTGGAACCCTCCACAGCTGCGGAGCACTCCCTGATTTCACCTCACAGAGGAGGGGAGCGATCAATACCCACCGCGAATCGCAGATTGACCAAGTCAGCTGTGAACCGGGTATTTGGTTATGGGCCTCTGCAAAAGGTTCCACATTGCCATAGATACAATCCTTTCCACACTCTATAAAAGGATACCAAGGGGGAAAGAAGAGGGTATGGAGAGGGAGAACTGGAATCAGATCTGAGAACAAGAATCAGATTCGGAGGAAGGAGATCGGTTGAAGGAAGGCTTCGAATTTCACAAACAGTAAAATTCCCACCCGCGAACCACATCAGGTATATTAATTAAGAAGGAATTGGAAAACGCATAATAATTTGGTAAACCGTGAACCTAAAAATAAAAAAAAGGAGAACCACGAACCATAACCCCTCCGCGAATGACTTCCCCGCGAACCAGGGAGTTTATGCCTCTTTTCCCATTCGTCATACCGCGGAGCACCCCCCCCCCCCCTCCACAGGCGAAATCCCGACCGACAAGCCTCCGATCGGCACCGCCCTTCACCTCCGCTCCTCACTTGGAATCCTCCGCGAACCACCCTGGTTCACGGATTGTGCCCGAAGCCACAAACCACCCTGGTTGGTGGATTGAACCTAAAGCCGCGAACCACCCTGGTTCGCGGGACTCCAATCAGTCTGCGGACCACCCTGGTTCGCGGACGACTTCTCCAGTCACGTGGCACTTCCCCACACGAAGGGCTCCACCACCCATACCTCTCGGTGGATCTCCAAATGCTTTGGTGTTCTCATTTATAGAGCCAGGTAAAATCCTTCCAATCTCGCCAGGTTTCCGTGACTCCTTCATCGGCCTATTCATCGGTCCCGAGCGGAGGCCTCCTCCAGAGCCACCAGATCCACGTGGTATAACTTTCTGGCGCATAAGCGTGCCATTTTGAGTTCACATACCCATGGTGAACAGGGACAATGGGGTTTCCCCGACACTTGAGCATATTCCCGAAGCATTCCTGGGTCCATATTCCCACGGTAATGTGGAGTCTGAGCTCGGGAATCCCTTTTCTGCCCCTCCACTTGTTGAGGGTTCCTCAAATATGGTAAAATATCCATCAGAAGGAAGCCCTCATGCACCGCAAGAGAGGAGACGGGAACAGGAGCACCCCCTTTTCCTCTCCTGCTGGGCTTTGTCGCCCCGGGCGTCCATCTCGGAGTAAGCCCCGACCTTCTGGGCCTCCTCAGAGTGTAAGACCCAATCCATCACCTTGGTTCACCTTCATGCATAAGCCCCACTCCGCTTCTCATGGACGCACCTTTCGCGACGTGATCCTATGGTCCCTAATGCCTCTTGTTTCTCAAACCGGTCATGAATCAAGTGGGATTAGAGTAACCATCAACCATGACATCCTCCCCTGGGCCTCCCCAGAGTGTAAGCTCCAACCCATCATTCGGGGCCTCATCAGAGTGTAAGCGCCAACCCATCATTCTGGGCTGCCCCAAAGCGTAATCCCCAAGCCAGAGAAAACTATAGGGACTTTGATCCATGTCAAGGCATGGTACATAGGAAGCCTCCACGAGGTTCAAGCCCACCACTCGGTCGTTTCTTCACGTCGAGTTCCACCCTCGTCCAACATGACGTTAAACTATATGCCCCCATCCATCATGACGTTAAACTATTTATGCGAACTACGTGGACTTTGATCCCTTCCTTCTAGACAGGGTACGTAGGAAGCCTCTATGAGGTTCAAGCCCACCACCCATCAGACCACCTGGTCTCTATTCACGTCGGTTCCCTGAAACCTATCCGAACTACGTGGACTTTGATCCCCGCTTCCTAGACAGGGTACGTTGGAATCCTCCTTGTGATTCAAGCCCAATATCCGGTCGATCCGACCATCTCTACATCAGTTAACTGCACCACTCCTAGGGCCGCCTTGAGTGAGTTCCAGCCCTTTGGGGTCATTAATCCAATGAGGGATGGTAAACCTCAGGCATAAATGATTCTGAACCCCTACGTCTAGTTGACAGTTTCCCACCATGGTTAAATCCATGGATACTATGTTTGGGTATAAACCAAAGATTCGCGAACATATGAATACGTCATAAATCTATAAGAGAGTCCTGGAACAGGCAATAATTTCCCCCCAAAAAGGGTGCAATGAGCTTGAATTCCCATCCTCTTGACCAATGTGAGTTCTTAAGAGTCGCTGGTCAGACCATCCGGTGAACGCATGTCTTTGGAAAGCAGGCCCATCAATCATTGGATACAGAGCCGTTGGGCGTTTCATGGCCGAAAACCAAGAACGAAACAAAAAATGGTGAACCCAAAGTGAATCTTTAACCAAACATGACAGATTCAACTTAATCTCTCCCAGTTCCCCCTTATGCTCTAAAGGACGGACAAGAAAGGTCATTAAATACGCATGGGATTATGAGATGTTGCTTTGACGGGTTTTCTGCTTGTATTTGCTAAAATGTTTTGCAGGAACTACTTTCAGAACTCCCTTCGATCCAATGGAATCACAAAGGAACTCACAAGTGCGCACTTCCAACTACCTAATGACGGGACATCCTCACCTACGGAGGACCCCGTCACCCACCCAGTGTCTTCAACGCTGGGTTTCGGACGTGATGATCCGAGAGTACCACACGAATGGTACTCTCCTGACGGTGGAGGCGGCCATGCACGCCCTCAAATCCGTCAATACTCACCAGTCGCCTGCCCAGCAACGACCGCAATGGAGGATCCTGACAGCCCCTATTGCTGTCTCCAACCGTTTCGAGAGTCTGTCCCCGAAATGGGACAATGCATACATCCCTTATCTTAGGGAGGCGGATGAGGTCGACGTTGAGGACTTCATCCCCATCGAACAGGGTTCCCGCTACAAGGCCCCCACTAGAAGACGTCATCGCGGTCATGCTGCGACCCAACATCCTCGCGCCGAGGAGGATGTCTCCCTGAGGATTCAGGACCACGCTCTCTGAGCTCCGGCCCCGCGGACCGCTCGACGAGGGCGGAAGATGTATAGTTGGGGACCGGTCATCACCCTGGTCCCTGAGGAGGAGCTCCGCTGCCCAGCCACGGAGACATACCACGAACAGGCACCTACACCTGTTCGCTCCTCCCAAGCCCGCCATCCCGACATGGCGGCATCATACGAGCCAGCGCGGATCCCCGCGGAGCTCCATCAATCCCATCGCTCACGTAGGATGACACTTACCCAGCAGGCACCTCTCCCTGCCCAGGGTCGTGAAGCCCACCAAATTGACATGGTGGCAACCCGGCACCTGTAGGACCAGCTCCTGGAAGTTCCTTCAGATGCCCGTCATCCTGATATGGTGGCGATCAATAAAGCCCGGCAACCAGATGTGGCATCAAATCATAGGCGGGCATGTCTCCCTTCCAACAAAGACCACCGAATCGATATGGTGGGAAATCAATATATGCAAGGCCAGCTCCCTGTGGATGCAAGTAAAGTCTGCCACCCCAATGTAGCAGCAAACGGAGAGAGGAACCGACGTATCCCGGTACAGGGGAAGATTCGTTCACCTGCCCCAACACCGGAAAATTGTCAGTACCCACTGACCATTAGAGGACCAGAGCAGGATATTCCTACTTCGATACTGGAATGGGACTTCATACCCGTTCTAGCCAAAGACATCTCTCTACATATCCTGGAAATGATAGAGGAGAAGGTATCGATCCCAGATCATATCTTGTAGACTTTTCAGCATGTAATTGCATCGGCAACAACAACAAGGACTCGGGACCATGATCCCATCTCCCCAATTGAGGAGACTCATTTAAGAGATGAGATAGCCGCCTCGGAGCACATCTGCATCCCTGCTTCAACCCAGGAGGGTTGCCGGCTACATTCCACGATGCAAGGGAAACCGGATTGAGCAGCTTCACTCGTTCAAACTGGGGGAAACCCGTCCATCAAGGTGGATGCTCTAGGGTAGGCATATATCCCTGCTAAAATTTAAGGTGTTCGTCGGCGTATCCCGACAACATCGCGGGACCCAATTAGATAGGGACCCAAAGGCGAAGGTCGTTGTCAACAGCAGACGATCCCCACTGCCTCCAAAAGAGCGCCCTAAACGCGCTGAAGGCAGCCGAAAAATAAAGAGCAGGTTCATGACTCCGCTCTGATGGAAGTCGGGATTTCCAACACCGCTAAGCATGCCACAAAGTCGCAAAACCCTGCCCACCCATTACCATATTATGGGAGTGATATTAACAGTTGCGAAGGTCCTCCCCACAATATTGCTACCAGCAACTCTAAAGGTCCTCCCCAGAGCACCTGTGGGGGCCTCCCCCGCGGGCATATAATGATCAGTCATGAGAGCTTCTCTCTTGATGAGAGTGACGGAAACCCTCCAAGTGACCAGAAGATCGAGCAGCAAGAAGGTCCTCCACTTGCTGCGGTCCACCCTGAATGTCCTCCCCGGGGTATGCACTGCAATCACTCTCCATGCAGTGGGACCACAGATTATAATGGTAGTCCTCACTATCATAGTCGCAACTATGGAGGCCCTCCCCATAGTGACATCTCATTACAACAAGAAGGTCCTCCCCTTGTCGTGGCCTACCCTGAAGGACCTCCCTAGGGGTTATGCTGCAACAGAACTCCACGCAGCCAGGCATAAGGTCACGGTGTTAGTCCTCACCACCCTGATAACGGAGGTCCTCCCCGTAGAGATGTCGAGCAACGAGAAGGTCCTCCCCTCATTTTGGTACATTCTAGAGGCCCTCCCCCTGATGTATCCCACAGATATTCTCCCTACAACAACAGTAATTGTAGTTCTCGCCATTGCCGCAGTTTTGATGGTAGTTCTCGCCAACACGGCCGCCATTGTAAAGGTCCTCCACGCAATGGCCCCAAGCAACAAGAAGGTCCTCCCCTTGTCACGGCATGTCCTGAAGGTCCTCCCTAGGATGCATGTTGAACGTAAAGCCATGATGGTTATCCTCACCATGATGGCAGTTGTTGCGAAGGTCCTCCCTGTAACGACGCTACGCAGCCAGAAGGTCCTCCCCTTGCTGCAACAAGCCTTAGAGGTCCTCCCTAGGGTGTGCACTGCAAAAGTCCTCTATGAAGTGAGGCATCAAGCAGTAATGGTAGTCCTCTCCATTATGGCCGTCATTGCGAAGGTCCTCCCCACAATGACACATTATATCGACAGGAATGTCCTCCTCCTACCAAATCAAGAGCCGAAAAGCCCTCATATGTCGAGGCACTCAGAAGGACGGAATCGAGCATGTCAGATTCTCAGCTTTTCGCTAACGACACCCTTCTTCGATCAGGAGATGGTCTGGGGCCGCATTCATATTCTGAACCACCTCGGAATCGCTTACATAATGATTCAGCACCTACTGGTCCCACTGCCTCTGACCACAATAGCAGTGAGCGCCTCAGCTAGGCTGACCAGGTAGAAGAATCTCATGTGGGGGAGTATGCCGATACACTGCATCTGAGGAAATGACTGGACAGGAATGATATACAAGTCTTGTTTTGGCCCATGGCCACCTCTCAGTTCAACATACCCAGAGAGTTGTCAGACGAATGCATGCACAACATCTACCATAATATATGGATGACCCTCCACCGGCTGAAGACAAGCTTCCTTCTCTATGACAAGTATATAGACAAAGTCAAAATGATAGGGGACCTCTTGTGTCACATCGACCTGGAGGCCCTTTCCTCAACACGATAACAGCGCCCCGAGAGGCACAAAGGGAATATGGAGGCAGCTTGCCTCCGTGCACTGCACGAACTGCGCCGCCTCATCGGTGACGCTCCGATAGGAGTGTATATCAGGGGATGGGGGAACACGGAGCTCTTCATTTCACTCCGATCCCTACCCAGAAAAAACCGTTCGACATAGTTTCGTGTAACGTCGTCACATCGAGAGAGCAATCAGGTGGACCCCATGTTCAAGAAAGGCAACACACCCAACAGATTCAGGCCTCGAGTAAGTCCCAGAAGCGTCAGGACCGGCGGGAACGAGCCATTAAAAAACTCTTGAATTAGGCCACCGAGAGCATACAGAAGGCCTCTCGCCTAAGAGAGGCCAATCAATGATCTCTGCCTGCCTCCCCAGAAAGGACTGATCCACAGGTGAATTCGGCACCAGATCCAGTTCACCCCCAGATTGGGGCACGCGAGATCAGGCAGGTCGCGATAGCCGTAGCATCTGCCGAAATCCAGGGTCAACCCCAGCCTGTAGGGTTGGGGGAATTTTTAACAACAAATTCCCCCTTAAGACCAATAAAACAGAGAAGAGACTCAACGTCCAGGGAATGGAGCCAGCCCCATCCCTCAGGGTTGGGGGCATTATAACCCCTTCAACAACAACCTCCCCCATGAGAGTTGGTATTCTATAATCTAGGGGGGACAGTCAGAAGAGGAGGTTCCCATCCTATCTCATCATATGAATCATCATCCCCTCTAAGAGGAAGGAGTACCGTAAGGTCTCATCAAAGAACTATCCACGCCACCCGTCACCAAGAAGTCTGAGGGCAATCCCAGGTCCTGAAAGGGAAGGCCAGCCAAAGATGCGGGAGATCCTCTTCCTATTTGGAAGATGACATCCCATCCACCCTACAATATGCGTTCATCAACACCATAGAGGCTAACCCCATGGGTGACACCGGATAAAATGAAAATCTGGACGGATTAGGAGACGACGGTTCCGGTCAGACTGTGACTCACAATGAACCCCCAGGTGTGCACACCCGGAACCAGAGGGCCGCTTTAAATATGTCCGCCCCTTTAGCTAACCTCCCTCCACCTACCCTGTGAGCTTCCAACAAGGATATGAATAAAGGAACGGTTACCCTTAACCCGCCCCTTTCTCTTGATAAAAACGATCCACTCATGCTCAAAAGAGGTTTGCTCGACAGGAAGAAGAGATGAAAGAGTTGAGGTGGCTTAACGCCAAGCTGCTCCAGAGGAACCACCTTGTTGAAAGTGAGTCCCAAGAAGATCCACGTAATGCACTCCGAACAAGTGCACCTCAAAGGCTAAGGCTTTCTCTAGAAAACGTAGCACGACCCAGGCTCCTGCCCAATGAGGTGCCTATTTCGTCCAACCACCCAAACGTGGATGATGAATACCAGGATTTCCCTCCACTTAGGAGACAACCGGAGCAAGTACACTAGAACCCTCCGAGGATACCCCGAACAGAATATAAACCCTTGGTGCTGGCCAAGCCAGATCCTCAGGCAATGCCTCGGGCTATACTTGCCCAGGACCGGGCCCAACAGGACATAAACCAGGGACTCACCAATACCATCGAGTCATTAACAGCTCGACTGAAAGCGATGGAAGGTCGACGTGCTCTGATATAGCTGGAGTGGAAACCCTACCTAGATTGGGTGACCAACACACCACCTCCAACCAATTTTGGGAGCCCTGTATTCCCCATCATCAATGGATCAGGCGATCTATAGCAGCATTTGATGCAATGCACGTCCTATTGCGACCCTATGATGGGGACTCCAGAACAACAAGAAGCAATGAAACTCAAATGCTTCGTACGGACCTTGCAAGGATCAGCCTTCATCTGGTATACGAGTCGGTCGGCCCAGTCGATAAAGAGATGGGAGGACCTCTGGCAGCAGTTCATGTTCCACTTCAGCTCAATGCTGCCAAAAACAACAATCAATGATCTCATGAACTACAAGAAGAGGGAGAATGAGAGGGTATCAGATTTCATCTCTAGATGGAAAGGTATGACCTATTCTCTGAAAAGTCCAATGCCACAAGATGAGATGCTAGACATATGCATCGATAATCTTAGAGATGAGCTGCAAACACGGCTCATACCGGTGGAGTGCACCACTGGCTTCTGTCACCTCTTAGCCATTGCCCAGAGAATTGAGGACTACCTGCAGCAGAAAAATTCAAAGTCCCAAATAGCCTCGCAGGCTCCGGTGAAGAGAGCTCCAAGAGGTGAAGCGTCCGCTATCACACACGAGACTGCCCCTGTGCCCACTCCGCTACTCAGGCCTCCACCAAATCGTCAAGGGCCCCCTGCATATCAGAAGCCGCCCCCGCCTAAATGGGACAATCAGAGAGAACCAAAGCAGAACCAGTTTGAGGAATGAAGACAAAAACTATACTCGTTCCGAGATGATAAAGTCCGCTTCTACTTCATCGCTGCCATGAACTGCAACTTTCTTCTCCTCCCGGAGCCGAGGAGACCTGAAGAAGTCGGCCGCGATGACAGGCCGGATTACTACCCCTTCCATCGGATGTTAGGGCACATTATTCGAGAATGCTTTGTCTTCAATGACCTCCTGCAGAGGATGGTAGATTCCAGAAAAGTTGAGATGGGACCACCCCCAGCACATGTGGCATGTATCTCTACCACCGAATCCAACAAAGAGGAGGGGTGGCAAAAAGTCACCAGAAAACAAGGGTATAAATTTGATAACTGGATGACTCGGAAGACTATCCACCGAGCCCAGGGCATACTCTGAGCTCAACTACAGCAGCCGGTGTTTCCACCAGCAGCCCCTGGAGCCGCAAAGCTGACCACATCGGCCTCACAACCCTCCACAAGCCTGTCATCCAGATGGAGCCAAAGGAGGAAGCAATCACAAGACGAGCAGTCCGCGACGGGGCCAAAGTTAGTCCCGACCCTGGCGGATTTCATGCCCTCAAATTTGGCACAACGGGCACCGACCCACAAAACAGCACCACCAGAGACAACTAACCGGGTTGACCTGTCTGAGGATAAAGAGCCAATCATTGGTTCTATCAATGTCATCCATCTCATGGAATCATTCCCTGACGAAGGGTATGATTACGAAACCGAGTTTCCTGCACGAGGAGCCGGGAGGAGGAATCGCAGAGGCAGGGGATACTGGAGGAGGCGCAGCCGCGGCCGAAACCAACCCTACGGTTGGACCCCGGCCCAGACCGTCAATATTGTAGAAACCCATGGGAGGGCCCTTCAACGAACTCATCAGGAGAGGGAATACCCATCCACACCCACAAGCAGCCACTCGGGTCATTTTGTTCTGTGATACCCAACAGAGGAGGAGAAAGTATCAGATCACCTAGTCCGCACAAATAGACCGGCCAGACCAAGTTCTCAAAAAGTGGGAACACCATCGACATCCATCCCCGTGGCCCGTCCCTCCTCGTCAAATTCTCCAGCTCCCAAAGAACTCTCTAAGACTCTCCCTCCAATGGAGAAGCGTTGACCGCTAGAGCAAAAATATGACATCCTTAAGCAGCTGGCGTCAGTACCAGCCATGTTGTCAATACTGGATGCCCTGAGTTTGTCAGCCGACCTTAGGGAGGTGCTTATCAAAGCTTTGATCAGCCCCCAAGAATTCCAAGCTGAGGTAGCCGCCGCCGAGATTTATCAGACAGAGACTGGCCCAGCTGAATTCAATGTGGTGATCCTTCACCGATCAGGACGAACATGCCATCATGCAGGGACACATCAGACTGCTATATGTGTCTGGCACACGAAATGGTATTGAGATCCGAAAAGTCTTTATAGACAATGGCTCTGGAGTTAACCTCCTTCACCTACGGACACTCTGTAAGTTGGGCTACAGTGAGGAAGATCTAATTCCCTCAGCCACAACTCTGTTGGGTTACGACAAGAGTGAGAAGAAACCAATGGGACAGAATAAGCTAAAGACCCATTTTGGTGACTTGGTATCCTACATGGAATTCCTGATGGTCCGGCAGAGCACATCATTCAATGTCCTACTGGGAAGGCCATGGCTCCATAAGCACATGGATGTTCCTTCATCCTACCACCGGTGTATCAAGTACTTCATCAACGGACAAAGCGGTACGTTGAACGCTGACAAGGCCCCTTTCGAGCTCTCCGAGTCACATTACATCGACACTGGGTTCTATGAGCAAAAGAAGAAGAAGCCTTTGATCAACAGTGTCGAATGGATCCCAACTCCAAATGGCCTGGAAATGGTCTTGGATGACCCCCTCAGGAAGCTTGGAAAAGATTATGTCCTACCCATTAACTGTGTTGAGAGTGGGAGTTCAAGTCCAGACATGCATGAAGATGTCCTCATGACTTCAACCACGATGGCCGAGCACAACAACGCGGGAATGTCTACCAACCCTCGATTTTGGGACAAATACTCAAGCAAGGATGCCCATGATGCCTCTCTCACAGACCCTCAAAGGCTCAGACTGGAAACTCTCTCATCGTCAGGTCAAGAAGATGAAGACTTGGGAGAAGAAGGGGGGGAAGATCTCATAGATGCACCTCCCGCATTTGAGGAGGGTATCTCCACCACTATGGATGAGCTTAGGGAAATAAACCTGGGTACCAAAGAAGACCCGAGGCTCACTCTCATTAGCGCGACCATGTCTCCCGAGGAACACGAGGTATATACCTCCTTCCTAAGGAAACATTGGTATGTATTTTCATGGAATTTCCTGGAAATGCCAAGACTCGATCCCGAGGCAGCGACGCATCACCTGGGTCTTCTAGAAGACCATTAAGGCTACAAACAGGCCACCAGAAGGACACACCCCTCACATGCTGCCATGATAGAGGCTGAAGTCGATAATATCATTAAAGCAGGCTTCATCAGGGAGGTCCAGTATCCCATTTGGTTGGCCAACATCATCCCTTTCACGAAAAAGAAAGGGAAAATTCGCGTCTGCATTGACTTCAGAGACCTAAATCGGCATTGTCCGAAAGATGACTTCCTGGTTCCAATCACTGAGTTGTTAATTGATGCGACGACTGGGTATGAGGCTCTATCCTTCATGGACGGCTATTCCGGGTATAATAAAATCAGGATGGCCTGAGAAGACGAAGAATCCACAGCCTTCATGGCCCCTCAAGTGTTATTCTATTACAGGGTCATGACCTTTTGTCTCAGGAATGCTGGCGCCACGTATGAGTGTGACATGCATCGGATTTTTAAGCCATTCCTTGGGAAATTCGTTGAATGTTACGTGGATGACCAAGTGGTCAAGTCCATACAGCACTCAGATCACCTGTTGGACCTTGAGACCATCTTCAACAAGCTTAGACCGCATAGCTTGAAGATGAACCCCTTGAAATGTGCCATTGGGGTTACTTCAGGGAAGTTCCTTGGCTTTGTCATACGCTATCGCGACATCGAAGTCGACCATGAGAAGACGAAGGCTATCCTGACCCTGCCACCCCCTCGAAATATCACTGAGCTGAGGGGATTCCAAGGAAACCTAGCCTATATTAGGCGGTTCATAGCTAACCTGGCAGGCAAATGTTTTCCCTTCACAAGGTTGATGAAGAAGGGGGTCACGTACCAATGGATGAACGACTGCCAAGAGGCATTCGACAACTTCAAAAAGTACCTCTTAAGCCCACCGGTGCTCATGCCCCCGGTCGAAGGAAGGCCTCTCATTCTATATGTGACGGGCCCTAGAATGGTCATTGGGAGCCTTCCTCCACAGAAAAATGACGCCGGAAGCGAAAACAATCTCTATTACCTCTGTCGAACCATGATTGATGTGGAGACTCGATACTAAAATATCGAAAAGAGCTGCCTGGTCTTGGTCTTCGCGGTTCAAAAGCTGCGACATTATTTGCAACATCATGATGTCTATTTAATCTCGTGGAGTAACCCTCTCAAGTACATCCTCAGTCGCCTGATGTTAACCGAATGCCTATCCTGATGGGCGGTCATCCTGCAGTAACTCGACATCCGGTTTGTGCCTCAAAAATCCATCAAGGGCTAGGCATTAACAGAATTTATGGCATAGCACCCTTCAACAGGGACCACTGCACCGGATGATGAACTACCTAATGAAGATATCTTATCGGTTCAAGAGGAGGTCCCAACATGGGAAATGTACTTTGACGGCGCGTCCCAAAGCCCAACCGGGAAGAGGATAGAGGATCCTAGATTCAACAAGGTGGGTCTGGGGATAATACTCGTGTCCCCAGAAAAGGAAGTTTTTCCATATTCCTTCCTCTTTTCAGATGGATTTACGAATAATGAAGCATAATATAAAGCCCTCATTGTAGGCCTGGAACTCGCACTCCAGGCACAATTACAACACCTTAAGGTAAAAGGTGACTTGGAGATGGTCATCAAGCAAGTCAATGGTGACTATGCTATTAAAAATAAGGAACTGATCCCCCTATTTTACCATGTCCGAGGGCTAATGGATGAGTTCTCCATAGAACCAACATTGACTTATATTCACCAGTCCCAGAATGCTCTGGTTGATGCATTAGCCAACGCAGCCACAGCCCTAGCCAACCCAGAATGGGATGAAATGATTATCAGTATTGCTCACCTTTGAATGGTATTTCCATTTGTTCAAGCTAACACGGAAGATATCCACAAAGTCAGTCCTATCCCCAAGCCATATGCTCTTGCCACTGGCTGGATGACCCCCATCACGAACTACCTTCAACAGGGAGAGCTTCTATCAGACAGGGCTGAATGAGAGCAAATATGGAGAAGGGCAATAAATTTTGACCTATATGGCTGCATGGGTCAACAAGAGGTCCTCTACAAATGAGGCATCGATGGAGTGATCCTAAGATGCATTGACGGAGAAGAAACCGCCGCTATCATGACTGAAGTACATGCAGGAGCATGTGGAGAACATCAACTAGGGACCAAGCTTTCCCATCAGGTCTGAAGGATTGGGTACTACTGGCCCACAGTGGCACAAGACTCTGAGCATTTTACCGCAAAATTCCAATCATGCCAGATCCATGCCAACTTCATACACCAGTCCCCAGAGTTACTTCATCAATCTAAGTACTCCTGTTCATTTTCTGTCGGGGGTATGGACGTTGTGGGACCATATCCTCCTACCACGGCTAAAACACCCGAAGTATATCCTCACGATGACCGACTTCTTTTCCAAATGGGCATAAGCCATACCCCTCAAGGAAGACGGGGCAAGAAATATTTTCAGCTTCGTGAAGACTAATATCATCACCAGATTTGGTGTCCCTCATACCATACTGATGGAAAACAGCACAAATTTCTGCTCTGTTGAGTTGGAAAAGTTATACCACGATTATAGTATCAAGGCTAACCACTCATCCTGCTACCAAGCAGCGGCCAACGGACAGATAGAAGCTTTCAACAAGACCCTGTCCAATATCCTCCCAAAAATGGTGGAAAAAGAAAATAATTCATGGCCGGATAAACTCCTCCATGCATTGTGGGATTATCAAACCACAATCTGCACCGCTACTCGGTCTACCCCATACTCATTGGTGTACGCCACAGAGGTGGTCCTTCCCATTGAACTCCAACTCCCCTCACTCCGTGTTGCTTTCTATGATCGATTATCCAACGAAGAGAAGTCAGAAAAGCGGCTAGGTGAATTGGAACATCTAGACGAGAAGTGGCTGCACACTCTGCACAACCTGAAAGTGTACCAGAACCGGATCGCACGAGCCTTAAACAAAAAGGTCTGCCTCTGGTATTTCTTGGAAGGAGAATTAGTGCTGGTACTCTGAACCCCAATGATACCCGGCAAGAAGCCTCCAAAGCTGGAGCCCAAGTGGGAGGGACTATATGCTATACACAAGGTCTACTCCAATGGATCATACGCCCTGATCTCCATGGACGAGCAATTCACTACAGCTCCTACCATTGTGAGATTCCTGAAGAAGTATTTCGCATAGAGACCAAGAAGCACTACGTCCTCACCGCATGACGTTAAACTTCACGGAGTTCGTCCTTACCGCACGATGATAAACTACATGGATAAAGGAAAAAAATTGAGATATACACATCGTCCGAGCTGTATGACATTAAACTGCCAAGCACCTCGTCCGAGCTGTATGACGTTAAACTGCCAAGCACCTCATACTCACCGCATGATGTTAAATTGCATGGAATATAATAATTCACCGCATTCGTCTGAGCTGTATGATGTTAAACTAAAAAGCACCTCATCCGAGCTGTATGACGTTAAAATGCCAAGCACCTCGTCCGAACTGTATGACGTTAAACTGCCAAGCACCTCATCCTCACTGCATGACGTTAAAATTCACGGAATCTAATAATTCCCCCACGTCCTAACCACAAGATGTTAAACTGTACAGACCACGTCCTCACCGCATGACGTTAAACTACACGGATTTCACAGAACTACCTATGGCTTGATTCCTTCACTCGCAGGATATGTAGCGACGCCAGGATTCCCTATCCTGGCCCATCCACTTCAAAAAAAATTCCCTTTACCCCGTGTATGGACCAGACCTGCATGGGGTGTATCATCTTTACAGAGAACTATGTACGGCTTGATTCTTACCCTCACAGGATACGTAGCGATTCCAGGATTCCCTATCCTGGCCCAACCACTTCAAAAACAACAACAACAAAAAAGGATGTCCTTTTCCCCCCCGTGTGCGAACCAGACCGACATGGGGTGTACTTCTCATCCTTACCACACGATGTTAAAATGAACGAACAATGATGTTAAAAAAGACCCCTTCCCCCGTGTATGGACCAGAACTGCACGGGGTGTATATATTCGTACTTACTGCATGAAGTTAAACTACATGAAAGTTGTCCCCACCACACGACGTTAAACTGCGCATACCCCTTTTTTTTCTTTCACGTCATGTCACCTTCATCCTCACTGCATGACGTTAAACTACACGGAATTTGTCGTGACCCACCCAGGACACATGGTGATATGATATGGAGATACTCCTTGCACATTTGGATACATCCTTTCCATACATCAGGCTCCACGACCCGGACAATTATGGATCTTCATAACCACTCATGGCCATCAGAAGTGGAAAGTCATCGACCTGTGGACACCTTTGTATGACTATTCATACCATGCCCTCAGCGACTCTGCATATTGATAGCCCCTGGCCCATCTACCAAATGCAAGATTTCCACAGGAGACACTCTTCCTAGCTCCGAACGCTTACCAACCTCAGAGCCCCTAGACCATATCTCTTGATCCAGAAGATTATGGAAAAGTGGTTTACAAGTTCCTTCCCCTTTTAAAATTTGGGTGTTTCTAGGGTTTCCCTATCTAGCTAGCCAATGTGTCCGCCAATGGTTCACATAGAGACCCGCATCAACAAACATCAAGCCAGGACTAGGCTACACTGACTCAACAAATAATTGTGGTGAAGATGTTTCTTGTATACCTGGACACCATTATCCTCGCGTTCCAAACTCTGTACTGTGAGCAATCGCGAATTTTCATAATCATTCATGGACATCAGAATTGGAAAGTTATCAACCCAGGGAAACCTTTGTATGACTATGCATACCATGACCTCAGCGGCTCTGCATAATGATATCCTCTGGCTCATCCATCAAAGACATGATTTCATCGGGTGGTACTTCTCCAAGCTCAGTACGCCTACCGGCCTCAGAGCCCCCACACCATACCTCCTGATCATGGAATGTTCAAAGTTGCAGTTTACAACCTTCATCCCCCGCCTTGTTCCAAGTAAACTAGAACATCCTGACCAAATTATCCTTCGAGTGACTGCAGCAATAGTCACCCAATGGTCTGAGCTCTATGACCGATACAATAGGAGTACCTTCTCCTTACCATATGACATTAAACTGCATGGAATGAAGGCACACCCCCACGCAAAAAAAAAAAATAGAGGAGAAAAGATCAGCACAGGGGGGCTCTTTGAAACTCAACAAGAAACTAGGGACGGATATCCCCGACATGTCCAGACATTCCCCTACCAAATGACAGACTTCATGGCCCAAAAAATTGTAGATCCTCATAACCACTCATGGCCATCGGAATTGGAAAGTTATTGACCCGTGGACACCTTTGTACGACTATGCATACCATGCCCTCAGTGGATCTGTATAATGATATCCCCTAGCTCGTCCATCAAAGGCAAGATTTCCACAGGCGATGCTCTTCCTAGCTCCGTACGCTTAACAGCCTTAGAGCCCCCATATCACCTCTCCTGATCCATGAAGCCCAGGGACCATGATTTACAAAAATCAACACCCTTCCACGTCTGGGGAATGTTGAGGTATTCAAGCCCAGTTATATTATGATGAAGATAATCCTTCACAATAATTCCCCTGTCCTCGCCGCATGATGTTAAATTGCATGGAATCCTTTAAAGATATCCCTGTCTTCACCGTAGGTAGCTAAACTGCACAGAAGCTGTCCTCACTGCATGATGTTAAACTGCATAGCGACCTTAAAAAAATCCCCCTTGTCCTCACCGCATGACATTAAACTACTAGAAAACCTTTAATAATGCTCTTCTTCCTTACCGCATGATGTTAAACTGCACGGTCGAACCCATAACGGGTTAAGTAAGAAGCAGAGGATTTTCTCTATCTGGTAGTGCATGGGTCAGACCTGCACGAACCACCGCCTCACACCAGCATGAGAAAGAATTACTTCACACGTTCTTAGGAAGTTTATTCTAGATATTTCCCCCATATTCAGTCACCCTCTCATCATAAACAATACTCTGTACTCAGAAAAATCCGAACTCTAATAAGCCACCCCTGGTGGTTCCAAATTTCAACTTCCCTGAAGTTTCTCAGCTATCGGAAGTGGATAGTCTTTGACTTAAGGACACCTTTGTATGACTATGCATACCATGCCCTTAGCGGCTCTACATATTGATCATCCCTGGACAATCTACCAAAGGAATGTTTTCCTTGGGCAATGCTTTTCACTGTACGCCTCTTGGCCTCTAAGCCCCCATTTCTATACTGGGATTCGGAAACCCTCTGAACAACAGATTACCAACATCTTTCGCAATCCTACCTGAATACGGCAAAGTTTCTTTGACGAGATTACCGAGAACTAGTAGAAGTAATTACATTAACGATAATGTCCCAAATACATGAATTTACACAACGTCAAACCTCAATCATCCTTTACGCTAACTAAATGCGTAGGGAGGTGGTCTCCGGACCACGTTCCTGATTAGTACGGATGTTCCCAAAACCCTTTCAGATGTCACACTCTCCTTATGAGCTGCCCCTAGTGGTTTTCATTTCCTTCCATGCCACCCATCGTGGTTTCCATAAGACGGACTTCAATGAAGTCCCCTGGCCATCAGAAATGGATAAGTCTTTGAATTAAGGACACCTTTGTATGATTATGTATACCATGCCCTCAATGGCTCTATATATTGATTGACCCTGGCCCGTCTACCAAAGGCATGTTTTCCTTAGGCAATGATTTTCTTACCTCTATACGCCAGCATAACTCCCATGCCTTGATCCATGCCCTGCATGCCACTCAAATTCAAACATGTTTCTCCCACGTGCGTCTGAAGGGTATTAAGATGTATTTTAATCAGTTGAACCACATTAGGGCCCTCGACCCACCTTATTTGTTCAAAGAAGATCGACCTAAAACATCAATAATTATATTCTTGTCGGCAGGACTTTAAACCGCTCATAGAAGAAAGAGGCACAAAGCCTGTTAGGCCGAAAACCCGAAAAAAGTGACCTAAGAAAAAGATGGGTTATACCCGCTAGGTCCACATTAATGGGCCCAAGCAAAATCAGGGCCTTAAAAGAAGAAAAAGAAAAAAAGCTTGTAGGTTTTTCCTATAAAACCCTAGAAATAGTTAGACTACGCTCGCTGGATTCCATGGTCTAGGAAAAAGTTAGAGCTTGATTGATTTTTAGTCCTGGACTCAGATTATTCAATGTTCAGGGAATTAACATATGTGACAGTTGTGCCAAATAGTTTCTTTCAAAGGAAAAGGTGACAAAGGTACTAAGGAGAAATGTTTCTTTGTTCCATATCAAAGTGGGTAAGAAGGGCATCCACAATCCAGATCCTCCTCTAGTGCGCAAGGTGATTACATGAGTTTTTCTACGGATTCACAAATCTATATCAGGCGCTGGTGAGAATCCTAGATTGCCAGAGAGAGATTCTGCAGTAGATCTGTCTCATCCTCTGCACCCGCCCGCAATTCTTCTGTCTCCTGAGCCACCTTTGTGCTTTCCCTTATTTCCTCCTCCATCCGCCGCTCCCCTTCTCCAATCAGGGCAGAGATGTTAGCCTTTTCCTACTACAACTGCTGTATCTCATTTTTCAATGCCTGAGAACGCTGCTCAATAACTTCTCTATGAAGCCCTGCGATGACCCCGACGTGGTCATGAGCCTCTGTTAGGCAGAGTTGTCGAGTTGCAGAAAGGTATTCTTTGGATTGGGCAGAAGAAAGGCGAGATTCGAAATCACCTAGCCTCTCCTGATCATCTACTACCTGCTTGACTATGTCATAAATACCATGATAGTCGAAGCCATAAAATCCCAGTAGCATAAACAAATTGTGTAGCCTCGGTAATTTGTTCGGCATCTCGACCAAGGGCGTTTGAGAGATCAGTCTCCAGATTTTCTCCCAAGCCCTTTGGTGAGCGGGTCGAAGGCTGGAGAGGACTTGTTGATTGGGCTCCAAATCACTCCCAGATGAGGACACATATTTGGGGATGAACGTCACCAAGGAGGGACCCGAGGAAGCCTCGCCCGCAAACTCTGGCAGTATTGCAGCTTCGACCCTGACAGTTGTGGTCATAGGCACAACCAGGTCTGGAGACACCATTGTCAGTGCCAAAGGTTGTGGTCCTGAAGCCGAGAGTCAGTAAGACAGATGAGTACCCCTAATTAGAGAAGGGAAGAAAAAGAAGTCAGTAGTAGAAGACAGGGGAACTTACTCCTAATCAATGAGGTATTTGCATCCGTAAGCTCTGCACTGCCATGAAAACCACTCGAAGAGGATGCCACATCTTCGATAGGGAAGGGAATATGGGGAGCCCCCAGAGGGGTCCAGGGCCTGAGGCCATGCCTATGGCCCGTAGTCTCCAATGTCGTCCCGAATTGGTCACCTACGGAGACCAAGCTCGAAGAAATCACTTCCCCAGTGAACAATATAATGGCCCGATCTGGGTTCCCAGTAACCGGATTAATGGAAGACTCTTCTTCCATCATCACGGAATTCGTTGAGACTGGGGTGGTTGGCTCCGTAAGATCTGGATCCCTCTCAGCGATCATGGGTACCCCGTCGTCCTCCGCAAGTGAAAAAATTATCTGATCAGCAAGGGTCTCGGATACCAGTGGTTCTTCCTCTGGCATATCTCTGACTGATAAGGGCGGGAGTAAAGCGTCCATATTGTCGGCCCCTCTGGCAGGGCTCACCATCTCGTCGCACCCAGGCATGGTTACAGGTGATTCCATAGGAGGAAAGGAGGCGGAAGGTAAAACCACTTGGGTAGCCACAGCCAGGTCCCTTAGTGGTCCTGCACCATACGTCAAACTGTTAAAGACTGATGAAGTCTAAGAATTCAAGTTGGAGAATGAGCAAATGGGAAGTCATGATTACCCGGCGTCCCCTGTTTGAGCCGTTCCGATAAATGAAACGCCTGTTGCCATCTCTGGATCTTCCTAGGGGATAGTTCGCCCAGAATTCTGGAAGGGACGGGAGAAGGAAAGACCTTAGCTGAATTTGCGATGGTCGCCTCCATGAGCTCAGTTGTGCCCGGGGATCCTTCCTCGATGACCCTTGTGGGCGAAAGCACATGCTCCCCTGACACGGTACCATGAGGGGTATACCCCAGAGAAATAATCACCCCCTGAGATTCATCAGCACCCTATATAAAAGGAAGAAACCTTAGAAACTCCACAATAAAGGGAGGGGAGTCAAAATGGGCGAGTAGAGAAACCACTTCTTCAAGGGTGGACAATTCGTGGCGTCTAATCATCATAGACACCCGAATGCAACCATAGAGATGATTCGGGAGTGAATGAATGTATGCATCCATCTCCTTTAATGAAGATACTATTTCATCTAAATCCCCTTCCAACTGCAAGTGGGGTGGAGCGAAGATCATCCTGATACCCGGAAGTTTAAGAGGGCCTATTTGAAGAAACGCACAATATTATTCATCTAAACCACTGACCCTCAGGTCAACCCAAATCCTCCAAGCCTCCGAGAATGCGGCCATGGCATGAATCGCCGACTGGGGAGGATCAACCTGAGAAGGTCGTGCATCGGTAAGAGCTGGTAAGGGCACCAATGGCCATGTTTGAATTTCGAATCCCGTCACCACCCTAGAACTCTCTGAGGATACCTGTGGACGGGACCTCACAGGAAGGGAGGGGAATTACCTTGCTTCAGCTGTGATAAGGAGATCATCGAAATCATCTCTCCCTGAAGAGCGGTCACTGCCTTCTTCCTTCTCATTAGTAATTGGGTGCAACATGTCCTGGACTTGATGCGTCAATACCACATAACCCCGTAGTGCATGAATATAGACCTCAAGGTCCTGAAGATATCGAACGGCCCTCTCGGGATCTGCGTCATAGAGAATTTCAGCGGGAGTAGATATGTATCCCAGCTCGTCAAAAGCTACCTCTGATTCTTGAAGATACTACCACAGAGGACGGGGGTACTGGTTGCGAAAGGCTGACCGAGCTTTGAATTCATCCCATTGGCCCCGAGTCGTTGTAAAGGCAGCATCAGCGGGAATAACTACCCCCCTCCGAGTAGCCTCGAGGGAATGAGAGGATACACCCCCATCTGTTAAAATCATCCCCAGAAGCACGGGACCAGTTGGGTGATTGATGATTTTGCCCAGCCTAGTTGGACCACCATCCTCCTTTCGCTTCCTTTTGCCCTTTGATGGTTTGGGACTTGAGATGGTGGGCACTAACATCCCTAGCTGTCCATTTGGGTATGATTGTACCCAGGAGTCATCATAATGATTGGATAAGAAAGGCATGACATCCGTAAGTGTAGGGGTCATAACCTCACTACCAGTATCCCCCCGGGTAAACATTAACCACAGTTGTCTAGCCGCTATCAAATGACGGTTCTCACGGGCGCTATTAAGTGCGGGTGGACACTGTTCTTGGACACAGCCAAATTGACGCCCAAATCGGCAAAGCACATATGCCTCGCAAATCAGTTCCCCACCAATACGAGCCACCAGAATACCCTCTCGGAGAGAGAGGAGGTAGCCCCACATTCTAAACTCTTCTATTATGGTGTTCGTAATTGCACCAGTTGGAGAAGAAAACAGATGAAAATTGAAATAGTCATAATTCGAAATTCGACTTGATAGCAGACGCCTGTTCGAAACCGTCTATTGACTATCCTTCTCTTGGGTCGCCCACTCTTCAGGCATAACCCCACTGGTCAGTCTCAAGTACGGTCAGAATGTGGTTCCCATAATCTAAAGAGGGCTGATGAAGGTGTAGAAGTTCTTGATGTGTACGCTTAACTATCCCCAGAGAATTTGGAATGGGTTGGCCACTCGGTTTGGCCGATTCCCGTTAGTAATGTTACCAAGTAACCGGTAAATCCTGGCCAGTACCAGAACAACCAGGTTGATTACGTTACTGGTATCCAAGTGTGTCGCTATGATAAAATTAGTGACCCACATGCCACCATCCATGCATACAGGTAATAACCAACCACTTAAGAACATGGCCAGAAAAGCTGCTAGGCGGAGCAATCGATCGACATCCGGAATAAACTCCCAGCCCTAGCCATGGAAATCACCATGATCCAAAGTCATCCAATAGCTCCCCCTGCTTACGAGACTCCATCGTAGGGAAAGTCGTGGGCCTGCATGGGAAAGCCGCAGATTCGTTAGATTTCTTCTTTCTCACAAAAGCCATGACCCATTCATGGTATGGGACAAGATGTTTTGGAGACGTATCCTCTGAGTGCTTCTGAGCCTGGTTAATGAGCTGCTTCACTAGGCGGGAGTCCTCTCTTCATTTCCCCACACAGAGGAAGGAGGCAGGAACTCATCATACATACTCCCAATGACGGGGACCCCCAGATCTGAAAGACGTCCCACAGGCTAATGCCATCTTCCCCATGGACTAGATATAAAGTGTTGGTGTTTGGGCTCCAACGACTCGATAGTTTCTTGGCGAGGGTGCGAGGCCAGTGGGTATAAGTTTGGGACACCCAGACAGTTTCATACAAGCCCACGCCTCGCAACTATACCCCATATTCTGTGCAGCTCTGACGGACCCAGAAGGACCACCCCTAATCCAATGACTTAAATGCTCCTCCCGGCCGGAGATCCCGATTCGTCGGCCAGCCATGTTGGTCGCTTACCATGGCACTGCGAGCAATACTTCGATAGTAGTGGATTGTTCCTTCCTGTTGACGTGGTCCTCCTGTCGGAGATACTGGAAGGTGATTTAACACAGATCCGATAACTGTACCCCTGGAGGCAGGCCGCCCACCGGTAGGTATCACGAACTGGGGAATAATGGTGGTAAATATTCATGCTTCGGGATTTTTGTCATGGGAGGGCTCAGGAATCGAGGTATCAAACAATAACTGGAACCCATAGGTAGGAATACTGTTAGAAAAAGGATATTCCTGCTGTGATTTGGAGAGCCAGTCGCCAAGGAAGGAAGATGGTAGGGAGTGGCAGACTCCATCTTAAATAGAGATATCCATGTCCTTCAAACATTGATCAGTGGTGGAGAGGGGATCTGCAGCAGGCCTTGGCGCAGAACGAGAGGGAACCATATTTTCTCCCTACACAATAAGAGAAATCAGTTCAGAATAAAAATCTAGAAAATAATAACCAAAATGAATGGTTAAGGAGCCTTCACAACCAAATCTGCAAGGAGGCCTTGGAGGATGGTTCACAATGACATCATTCCGTGAACCAAACCTTCACAAAATCAGTTCGCGAAGCCCTGGACCACGGATCGTTGGCCAGGAAACCGCGAACCATGTCACTCCGTAGAAATTCAATCCCATGTTTATTTGGAAGATTCAGAAACTTTTTAATGTTCAAGAGATATTTAGTCTGCAGAGCATCGAAACCATGAAGCAAGTTCCTCTACAACCCATCATTACTTACTTTTTAATAATTTAAGAGTAATGGTTCATGGTTGGGAAGTCGGTTCATGGGTGAAGGCGACCGCGAAGAAGAAATGGTTCGCGGAAGTTATTGTTGGTTCATGGACGAGGCACTTCATGAAGAAGAAAACATGCGGAGGTGAAGGAGCTCTAGTTTTGTGAAGAATTCGGTAAAGAAAAAGTGAGGGATCCCCGTATTTATAGGCGTGGTCCCCTACATAGGTACACCTTTCTACCGAAAACCATCTCAGTTTCAGGAGCTCATCGCATCAGAATGGCCTCCTCTTCATTCTGATCAGACCCCATTCCGATGGGGGGCATTTGTTGGGTCCTGAAAAATCCACAAAGGAAATTTTACCCAAATCCCCCAAAATAATTGGGGGGAAAATAATCAAATAAAATCCACAAAAGAGCCCGGTCCGCGAACCGGTCCATGGAAGTGCAACGTGGCCAGGCACCGCGAGGCACCCCCCTACGGAAACCATTGTCGTTCGCGAAATGGAGGTGGAGAGGCTTCGCAGTCGCGAGGAAGGATGGGTGCCAGTTAGGTTCACCTTCACGAACCGACCCATCCGAGGACCGCGTCGACCGGTTCAAGCCGCACCCGCTGCCATTCGCGGAATGGAGGCAGAACCCTCCGCAGCCGCGGAGCACTCCCTGAGTTCACCTCGTGGAGGAGGGGAGCGATCAATACCCACCGTGAATCGCAGATTTACCAATTCAGATGTGAACTCAGTATTTGGTAATGGGCCTCCGCAAAAGGTGCCGCGTGGCCATAGATACATTCCTTTCCCCACTCTATAAAAAGGAGACCAAGGGGGAAAGATGATGGGACATAGAGGGAGAACTGGAATCGGATCGGAGAACTGGAATCAGATTCAGAGGAAAAAGATCGGTTGAAGGAAGGCTTCGAATTTTGCAAACAGCGAAATTCCCATCCACGAACCACATGAGGTATATGAATTAAGAAGGAATTGGAAAACACATAATAATTTTCTGAACCGTGAACCTAAAAATAAGAAAAAGGAGAACTGCGAACCATACCCCCCTCTGCGGATGACTTCCCTCTGGACCAGGGAGTTTATGACTCTTTTCCCATCTGTCTTACCGTGGAGAACCCCCCTACACGGGTGAAATCTTAACTGACAAGCCTCTAATCGACACCGCCCTTCTCCACTACTGCCTGCCTGGAATCCTCTGCGAACCACCCTGGTTCACGGATTGAGCCCGAAGCTGCGAACCACCCTGGTTCGTGGATTGACCCTAAAGCCGTGAACTGCCCTGGTTTGCGAGACACTAATCAGTCTGCGGACCACCCTGGTTCGCGGACGACTTCTCCAGCCGCATGGCACTTCCCCACGCGAAGGGCACCACCACCCATACCTCTCGGTGGCTCACCGAATACTTCGGTGTTCTCATTTCCAGAGCAAGGTAAAATCCATCCAATCCAGCCAGGTCTTCTGCGACTCCTTCATCGGCCTATTCATCGGCCCCGAGCCGAGGCCTCCGCCAGAGCCACCGGATCCGCGTGGTATAACTTTCATACGCATCAACGTGCCATTTTGAGTTCACATACCCACGGTAAATAGGGGAAAAGTGGTTTCCCCGACCCTTGAGCAGATTCCCAAAGCATTCCTGGGTCCACATTCCCACGGTAATGTGGTGTCTGAGCTCAGGAATCCCTTTTCTGCCCCTCCACTTGTTTAGGGTTACTCGAAGATAGTAAAATACCCATCAGAAGGAAGCCCTCATGCACCGCAAGAGAAGAGACGGGAACAGGAGAACCCCCTTTCCCTCTCCTGCTGGGCTTTGTCGCCTCGGGCGTCCATCTCTGAGTAAGCCCCAACCTTCTGGGCCTCCTCAGAGTGTAAGCCCTAATCCATCACCCTGGGCTGCCTTCATGCGTAAGCCCCACTCCGATTCTCACGGATGAACCTTTCGTGATGTGATCCTCTGGTCCCTGCTACCTCTTGCTTTTCACACCGAGCATGAATCACGTGGGCTTAGAGTAAGCATCAACCATGACATCCTCCTCTGGGCCTCCTCAGAGTGTAAGCCCCAACCCATCATTCTGGGCCTCCTCAGAGTGTAATCCCCAACCCATCATTCTGGGCTGCCCCAGAGCGTAAGCCCCAAGCCAGAGAAAACTACGAGGACTTTGATCCATGTCAAGGCATGGTACGTAGGAAACCTCCACGAGGATCAATCCTATCACTCGGTCGTTTCTTCACGTCGAGTTCCACCCTCGTCCAACATGACGTTAAAATATATACCCCCGTCCAGCATGATGTTAAACTGTTTATGCGAACTACATGGACTTTGATCCCTGCCTTCTATACAAGTTATGTAGGAAGCATCTATGAGGTTCAAGCCCACCAACCATTGGAACACCAGGTCTCTCTTCACGTCGGTTCCCCCGACACCTATCCGAACTACCTGGACTTTGATCCCCGCTTCCTAGAAAGGGTATGTAGGAAGCCTCCCTGAGGTTCAATCCCAACACCCGGCCGATCCGACCATCTCTACGTCAGTTCACTGCGCCACTCCTAGTTCCGTTTCAAGCGAGTTCCAGCCCTTCGGGGTCATTAATCCAACGAGGGATGGTAAACCTCGAGTATAAATGATTCTGAACCCCTGTGTCCAGTTGACCGTTGCCTACCAAGGTTAAATCCGTGGATACTATGTTTGGGTATAAACCAAAGTTTCGTGAACATATGAATACGTCTTAAATCTATAAGAGAGTCCCAGAACAGGCAATAATTTCCCCCCCAAAAAGGGTGCGATGAGCCTGAATTTATGACAACCCTGCTTTTTATTACAACTTAAACATGCTTTATTACATAAAACTTCACTTGATACAACAAAGAAGATCGAGAGGTTTAGTGTCTTTGGGGCTTAGGATCATTACATAAAAACTTTAAACTTGAAATACAACATCCTTATTGAAAACTTCCTTTACATGACCACTACATTCCTTCGTACTTAGCATTGCATGGGATAACCTGAGGACATGCATAAGAAAAGGGTGAGCTATAAAGCCCAGTAAGGGAGTACACAATGAATAACATGAGGAGTACAATACATGTTAGGCAATAGGCATATCAATAGAGCATAAGAGAGACATGAACATAAAGGCAAGATAAAGCATGATAATCATAACATGGAAATGTGGCAACAACACTTAACATTGAATTAGCATGAGCCAAGGCTCATTGCACATGGAGCATGAGTAAACCCTCATTGCACTTGAAGCACGAGTAAACCCTCGTTGCACTTGAATTAGCATGAGTCAACACTCATTGCACATGACGTATCATGATACTATACTTTACCCAATGCATTGGAGCGCTATAAAGGGCGCACCCTTCTTAAACATTTCATTTCATGCATAAGTGTGCCACAGGGATCATAAAACATGGATTCATAAAACATAATAATTTCTTCCATGATAAATGAAAGTGGAATTCATACATGAAACTTTATAATCAATATGTAAATGTTCATAAAGGTGAATACCCTTGATGGAGAAATGGGCATGGTATTCACTACACAAAGACATTGGCTTAGAAAATCGGTGCGATTTCGACAGCGTAACGGCGTGACATAAGAATTCATAAAAAAGGTTGATGAGAGAGAAAGGGGTTCCTCATCATATTTACATGTAATGGACAGTAAGAAGGTCATATAGATACATGTCCCAACAATTCAAAAGGAATTTAGATTCATGATACAAAAGTATTGCTTGAATATAAAAGAGGAGAAAAAGGTTCCTTTCGGAATTTCGGCATAGTAACGGGTGTACATGGGAGGCATTTAATGAGAGAGAAAGGGGTCTACCATCATTCAAACAATAAGAGGGCAGTATGGGAGAGGTGAGAAACCATACCCCAACATTCATAAATGAAATTAAAAGGGCAATACAACTTAAAGAAAATTGACAAAAATGAGAAAGGAAGAAAAACCCTTACTTGGAAGTGTGCTTCCAAAGGCTAGAGAGAGGCTTGTGAGAGGCTTCTTGGGAGCTTGGGGCACCTTTAGAGGATTCTAGAGAGAGTATGGCAGAGGTTGGACGAACTTCAAGGGCTTTGAGTGAGGAGGAAGTGGGAGCTTGGGTGGGTTTATATAGGAAAGGTGAGAGAATTCTTTATTATTTAGGTTTGGGACCCCTTATATTAAAATAATCCAAACCACAAACCATACCATGGTATTTGCCCATGGTTTCTGGAAAAGGAAATAGGAAAACAATATTTTACAAGGCCAAGTTTCGAACTTATTAAAAAATTAGGGTTGCTTATGTGGAGGTGAGTCACACTCCCATGGAAATTAATTTAAAAAGGCAAAGTGTTGAATAAGTCTTGAGGGCTCCATTAATGCTTTGAAAAGTGAGTCAAACAAACCCAAAACCTCATTATTTTAATGATAAAAAACATATTGGCCGAACATAAGGATTATGGTATTTTATTACATCACCATTGGGTCATTATGATGTCATAAAACACATTATATATTTAAATGGTATTTAATTTTTACCCAAAAATTTGACTATCTCAAAAAATTATGAAAAATTCACCGTTGGATAATTTCGACGTCCTGATTCCAAAAATAATATTTATTTTATCTAAATAATTTTCTAAATATGTAAATTTTTACTTTTAAAATAAAAACCGACATTTATAAAAAATTCACGGGTTTTGACAGAAATGGCTTTCAAACCTTAATAAAAATTTTAATTGCATTCATAAAATTATAAGATCATTTATATTTAATAAAAATTAATTTAATATTAATAATAATATTTTATTAAAATATTATTTAATTCAAAAATCCTTTAATTTAATAAAATATAATTCTAAATTAAATAATAACTAAAAACACCGTCTGTACTTTAAAAACTAATTACAATGTATCAAAAATGACTAGAAATTATATTCATTATTATATACAAAAATAATGTACATGAACATGGTGCTACTTATTTGTTACATAACCCCTTAAAATAGCCGCATAAGACCTAAGGGTAAGGTGTGCGATGGTGACAGACTCTTGGGGTTTCTCGGATAACATCGCTCGAGTGGTAATCTCTATCAACTTCCATTTTTCCCGTAGACGATCACGTTCGAGCTTGACTTGATGAAGCTCAGCTTGGGCTTGGTCAAGGGCAAAGCCCAAAGACGCCACCTCTTTTCCGAGCTCCGACAAATGGGCTTCGTAAGGGGCAATTCTACTGGATGAGGCCATCGCTTCCTTTGTCTGAGTAGAAAATTGGTTCGTTAAAGCCTTATATTTAAACTACCCAGATGATCACTGTTCAACGACTATAAAAGTAACGGTCACAAATCTTAAAGTAAAACTAAAAAAAATTTGATATCTTATAAAAACATTTTTCATAAAGAAACATTTAACTGGATCAAGAGGGATTTTCCATTAATGAAACTTCGGGTCGTTACAACATTACCCCCCTTAAGAAATTTCGCCCTCGAAATTTTCCTTTTCCCACACTAAAAAAAATGTGGGTAACTTAGCTTCATCATATCCTCTGACTCCCAAGTTGCTTCTTCAAACTTGTGGTTTCTCCACAACACCTTGACGAGGGGCATTGTCTTATTTTGTAGAACTTTTTCTCTACGATCTAAGATCTTCACTGGTTACTCCTCATAAGAAAGATCGTCTTCTAATTGTACCACCTCAGAAGAGAGTACATGTGAAGGGTCTGGTATGTACTTCCTTAAGAGGGATACATGGAAGACATCATGCACCTTGGCCATAGTAGGTGGAAGTGCTAGTCGATAGGCCACAACCCCAACATGATCAAGAATCTCGAATGGGCCGATGTACCTTGGACTTAACTTCCCTTTCTTTCCAAACCTCATGACCTTTTTCCATAGAGATATGCGTAAAAACACCATGTCTCCGACTTTAAATTCAAGGTCTCGTCGACGATTATCTGCATAACTCTTCTGTAGACTTTGGGCTGCCTTGATATGATGCTGAATGGTTTTCACCTTCTCCACCATTTCTTCGACAATTTCTGGTCCAAGCAGCTTACGTTCACCGACCTCATCCCAACATGCCGGTGTTCTAAACCTTTTCCCATACAGGGCTTCATATGGTGCCATTTGGATGCTCGAGTGGAAACTATTATTATAAGAGAACTCAACTAGAGGAAGATGTTGATCCCATCCTCCTTTAAAGTCCATTGAGCACGCTCTCAACATATCCTCAAGTGTTTGGATAGTCCGCTCAGATTGGCCATCAGTTTGAGGATGATAGGCCGTACTGAAGTTCAGTTTAGTATTCAGAGCATGTTGAAGACTCTTCCAAAACTTAGAGGTAAATCTTGGATCTCGGTCAGACAAAATAGATAGTGGTACTCCATGCAACCGTACCACTTCCCTGATATATATCCGTGCCAGTTGATCCAAAGAGAAATCCTCTCGAATAGCAATGAAGTGTGCAGTCTTTGTAAGACGATCCACAATAACCCAGATTGCATTGTTTTTGGATGTCCTTGGAAGTCCAGTGACGAAGTCCATGGTGATGTTCTCCCATTTCCATTCTGGTATGGGCAATGGTTGCATCATCCCCTTAGACTTCTGCCTCTCTGCCTTCACTTGCTGACACACCAGGCACTTTGATGTATATTCGGCGATCTCCTTCTTCATATTATCCCACCAAAAGTTTTCTCGGAGATCTCGATACATCTTTGTGCTCCCTGGGCGAATAGAGAAATTTGAACTATGTGCATCATCCAAAAGTTCCTTCTTCAGCTCCGAACTTGATGGGACACATAGTCTTTTCCCAAACCGCACAATTCCTTCTTCATTAACATTAAACTCTGAGGATTTTCCCTTTTTGATAGCTTCCACTTTTTCTTGGATTCTCGCATCATCCTTTTGAGAATCCTTTAACCTTTCCAAAAGAGATGGTTGATCAATCATTTGTGAAAGGATTGATGATGTTCCCTTCTTTATGATTCCCACGTCCATCTTCATCAAGTCTAAGAAGATTGGATCCTTCTCAATTCTCATCATTGATAGAATTGCTGGATCCTTTCTACTTAGGGCATCCGCCACCTTGTTCGCCTTCCCAGAGTGGTAATGTATTGAACAGTCATAATCCTTTATGAGCTCTATCCATCTTCTCTGGCGCATATTAAGATCTTTCTGTGTGAATATATATTTAAGACTCTTGTGGTCAGTATATATCTCACATTTCCCTCCATAGAGATAATGCCGCCAGATTTTCAAGGCAAAGATCACCGCCGCCAACTCCAGATCATGCGTTGGATAGTTTCGCTCATGGATTTTCAACTGTCTTGAGGCATAGGATATCACTTTATCATTCTGCATCAGCACACATCCTAAGCCCTTCTTCGAAGCATCACTGAATACCACAAAAAGCTCCCCACTTGTGGGTAAAGTGAGCACAGGTGCAGTGATAAGCCTCCTTTTCAACTCCTTGAAGCTTTCTTCGCATTCATCACTCCAAGCAAACACTACTCCCTTTCGAGTTAGCTTGGTAAGAGGGTTGGACAATCGTGAGAAGTTTCTCACAAATCGTCGATAATATCCAGCTAACCCCAAGAAGCTACGGATATCAGTTACCGATGTTGGCCTCAGCCATCCCTCAATTGCATCTGTTTTGGAGGGGTCCACAGATATCCCATTGCTTGTGATGATATGGCCCAAGAATGAGACCTCCTTCAACCAGAACTCACACTTGCTGTACTTGGCATAGAGCTTCTCCTTGCACAAAGTCTCCAGTACAGTTCTTAAATGCTCCTCATGGTCCTCCTTGGTTTTGGAGTATATTAGAATATCATCTATAAAGACTACCACAAATTTATCTAGGTAATCTCTAAATACTCTATTCATCAAGTCCATGAATATTGCTGGAGCATTGGTGAGTCCAAAAGGCATTACTATGAATTCATAGTGCCCGTACCTTGTACGAAAAGCAGTTTTGGGGATATCTTCCTTCTTCACCCTTACTTGATAATATCCCGACCGCAAGTCGACCTTGGAAAAGTATTGTGCTCCACGCAGCTGATCAAACAAGTCATCGATTCTTGGGAGAGGATACTTGTTCTTTATCGTGATTTTGTTAAGTTCACGATAATCGATGCAAAGCCGCATTGACCCATCCTTCTTCTTGACGAAGAGGACTGGTGCACCCCATGGTGATGCACTTGGGCGTATAAACCCTTTATCCAGATTCTCCTGTAGTTGTTTCTTCAGTTCTTCAAGCTCAACCACAACCATTCTATATGGAGTCTTGGATATTGGTAGCGCCCCAGGTATAAGTTCAATTGAGAACTCAACATCTCTTCTTGGAGGAAGACCAGGAAGTTCCTCGGGAAATACTTCAGCGAATTCCCTCACAATAGGCATTTCTTCAAGGGTGGTTTCTTCCTTGGACTTAATCATCTGAGCCAGATATGCGTGCTCATAAGGCAGTAATATCCATGCTTGAGATGATGGAGCTAAAGGAGATTCATCTTCCTCCTGACACTTGTAAAGAATCGGGGGTCGATTCTCCATATGGAGTGCGATTTCCCTCTCCCAACAATTTATGTTGGCTCTATATAAGGAAAGCCAATCCATGCCAAGAATTGCATCAAATTCCACCAAAGGGAGTATGACGAGGTTCGCCGGGAAATTCAATCCACAGATTATAACAGGGGATGACATATACTCATGGGATGCAATGATTTCCCCATTTGTCGTACTCACCGACATCTTTACTTCCATGATTTGTGGTGGTGCGGGGATTGTTCTACTAAACTTTTGAGATATAAAAGAATGCGTAGAACCTGAATCAAAAAGTACATTCTCTATTCTTGAATGAACAACTAGCGTACCTTTCACCACTTCGTTGTCGGGGTTCACTTCGGCAGAAGTGATGGCAAAAGCTCTTCCTTGCTGTCTTGGAGGTTGTTCATTGCCTCCGATAACCCTTGGATTAGGGCACTGATTCGCAAAATGACCCGGTTCTTTGCATTTGAAGCATTGAACAACGCGTTGAGGTTCTAACGGAGCGTTCCTCCCCTCCGTCGCAGCCGAGGGTCCTTCTTGCTGACAGTTAACAGCTAGGTGCCCTTCTCTTCCACACTTAAAGCATTTTCTTGTCCCCCTAAGGCAATTTCCAGGGTGCCTTTTTCCACACTTTTGGCAAGTGGGGTGCTGGAATTTCTTAGCGCCGTTGGATTTATCCATCGGACCTCCAGCATTGAAGTCCACCTTCCGCTTCTTGTCCCCATGATACCCCTATGATTCTCCAATCTCCATTTCAACCTTGAGGGCACATCAGACAATTTCCTCATAGCTGTCGAAGTCACGGATCGCTAATGCTTTCCGCAAGCTAGGCTTCAGCCCACCAAAGAAGCGGTCAACCTTGAATTCGGGGGTAACGACAAAGCCGGAAGCATATCGTGCAAGCCTTGTGAAGTTTGCCTCGTACGCTCCCACAGATTCTTCATCTTTCTGTTTGAGGGAAAGGACGTCCCTTTCCATCTTAAGACGGAGGGTGCGTGGGAAATATTTATCGAAAAACATCTTCCGGAATACCTTCCATTCCAAAGCCTCGATCTCCTCCTCAGGCTTCGTATTTTTGATCAACGTCCACCATTGACCAGCTTCACCCTCCATACGATAAGCCGCCAGGAGAACCTTCTCTTTTTCAGAGCATTGGAGGATGGAGAATATCTTTTCAATGGAGTTGATCCATTGTTCAGCAATCGTGGGGTCGGATGATCCACTAAAAGTAGGAGGCCTTTGTCTCATGAAGCTTTCAATAGCGACTTGTTCTTTCTTAGGGGGGGGGGGGGGGGGTTGAACGTTCCTCTTGACCAGTGTTTCTATTCAAAACTTGAGTTAGCTGAGAGAGAAGCGTGACAAAGTTCGCGATTCCCGCTCCCATTGGATTGGGCATCTCATAAGTACAATCATCACACTGATCTTCACAACGGTTGTTAGCCCGAGTTCTCCTATTACCGACCATTGGCTGGAATAAAAGGAAAGTTAGGGGTAACACATAAAGGGTAATCCAAAGACAAAAGTTGATGACTTATAAATAAACTTTAATCTCTTTAACTCATGAGTCTATAGGATTCAATCCAGGCTTTTCATGATCTTCCTTCTAACATATATTCTTAGGGGAATATTTCCCTTAATAAGGGTTCATACTAAGATTGTGAATTTATCAAAACATATCCCCTGGGAGTGTCGTAACCAAGAGTGCAGCAAGGCCCGTTGTCGTGCACCAGTTCCCGTTCGATTCTAGCTCAAAGCGGTGTTTTCGGGTTTTACCCCTAGGATACATCTGTGCCAGAGCCGCCTCTACCTGCTCGTATCCAGACAGGGATGTATTTGTTTGATAAACCACTTAATTAGTATTTACCAAAACTTAGGGATGTTTTTATTATGCTTAGTCTTGTATCTAAGGCTTTACTAGGGTTTCCTAATCCCAAAAATAACTAAACCTATCCTCTGATACCAACTATGACAACCCTGCTTTTTATTACAACTTAAACATGCTTTATTACATAAAACTTCACTTGATACAACAAAGAAGATCGAGAGGTTTAGTGTATTTGGGGCTTAGGATCATTACATAAAAACTTTAAACTTGAAATACAACATCCTTATTGAAAACTTCCTTTACATGACCACTACATTCCTTAGTACTTAGCATTGCATGGGATAACCTGAGGACATGCATAAGAAAAGGGTGAGCTATAAAGCCCAGTAAGGGAGTACACAATGAATAACATGAGGAGTACAATACATGTTAGGCAATAGGCATATCAATAGATCATAAGAGAGACATGAACATAAAGGCATGATAAAGCATGATAATCATAACATGGAAATGTGGCAACAACACTTAACATTGAATTAGCATGAGCCAAGGCTCATTGCACATGGAGCATGAGTAAACCCTCATTGCACTTGAAGCACGAGTAGACCCTCGTTTCACTTGAATTATCATGAGTCAACACTCATTGCACATGACGTATCATGATACTATACTTTACCCAATGCATTGGAGCGCTATAAAGGGCGCACCCTTCTTAAACATTTCATTTCATGCATAAGTGTGCCACAGGGATCATAAAACATGGATTCATAAAACATAATAATTTCTTCCACGATAAATGAAAGTGGAATTCATACATGAAACTTTATAATCAATATGTAAATGTGCATAAAGGTGAATACCCTTGATGGAGAAATGGGTATGGTATTCACTACACAAAGACATTGGCTTAGAAAATCGGTGCGATTTCGGCAGCGTAACGACGTGACATAAGAATTCATAAAAAAGGTCGATGAGAGAGAAAGGGGTTCCTCATCATATTTACATGTAATGGACAGTAATAAGGTCATATAGATACATGTCCCAACAATTGAAAAGGAATTTAGATTCATGATACAAAAGTATTGCTTGAATATAAAAGAGGAGAAAAAGGTTCCTTTCGGAATTTCAGCATAGTAACGGGTGTACATGGGAGGCATTTAATGAGAGAGAAAGGGGTCTCCCATCATTCAAACAATAAGAGGGCAGTATGGGAGAGGTACGAAACCATACCACAACATTCATAAATGAAATTAAACGGGCAATACAACTTAAAGAAAATTGACAAAAATGAGGAAGGAAGAAAAACCCTTACTTGGAAGTGTGCTTCCAAAGGCTAGAGAGAGGCTTGTGAGAGGATTCTTGGGAGCTTGGGGCACCTTGAGAGTATTCTAGAGAGAGTAGGGCAGAGTTTGGACGAACTTCAAGGGCTTTTAGTGAGGAGGAAGTGGGAGCTTGGGTGGGTTTATATAGGAAAGGTGAGAGAATTCTTTATTATTTAGGTTTTGGACCCCTTATATTAAAATAATCCAAACCACAAACCATCCCATGGTATTTGCCCATGGTTTCTGGAAAAGGAAAGAGGAAAACAATATTTTACAAGGCCAAGGTCCGAACGTATTAAAAAATTAGGGTTTCTTATGTGGAGGTGAGTCACACTCCCATGGAAATTAATTTAAAAAGGCAAAGTGTTGAATAAGTCTTGAGGGCTCCATTAATGCTTTGAAAAGTGAGTCAAAAAAACCCAAAAACTCATTATTTTAATGATAAAAAACATATTGGCCGAACATAAGGATTATGGTATTTTATTACATCACCATTGGGTCATTATGATGTCATAAAACACATTATATATTTAAATAGTATTTAATTTTTACCCAAAAATTTGACTGTCTCAGAAAATTATGAAAAATTCACCGTTGGATAATTTCGACGTCCTGATTCCAAAAATAATATTTATTTTATCTAAATAATTTTCTAAATATGTGAATTTTTACTTTTAAAATAAAAACCGACATTTATAAAAAATTCACGGGTTTTGACAGAAATGGTTTTCAAACTTTAATAAAAATTTTAATTGCATTCATAAAATTATAAGATCATTTATATTTAATAAAAATTAATTTAATATTAATAATAATATTTTATTAAAATATTATTTAATTCAAAAATCCTTTAATTTAATAAAATATAATTCTTAATTAAATAATAACTAAAAACACCATCTGTACTTTAAAAACTAATTACAATGTATAAAAAATGACTAGAAATTATATTCATTATTATATAAAAAAATAATGTACATGAACATGGTGCTACTTATTTGTTACATAACCCCTTAAAATAGCCGCATAAGACCTAAGGGTAAGGTGTGCGATGGTGACAGACTCTTGGGGTTGCTCAGATAACATCGCTCGAGTGGTAATCTCTATCAACTTCAATTTTTCCCGTAGACGATCACGTTCGAGCTTGACTTGATGAAGCTCAGCTTGGGCTTGGTCAACGGCAAAGCCCAAATACGCCACCTCCTTTCCGAGCTCCGACAAATGGGCTTCGTAAGGGGCAATTCTACTGGATGAGGCCATCGCTTCCTTTGTCTGAGTAGAAAATTGGTTCGTTAAAGCCTTATATTTAAACTACCCAGATGATCACTGTTCAACGGCTATAAAAGTAACGGTCACAAATCTTAAAGTAAAACTAAAAAAAAGTTGATATCTTATAAAAATTTTTTTCATAAAGAAACATTTGACCGGATCAAGAGGGATTTTCCATTAATGAAACTTCGGGTCGTTACAGAATTCCCATCATCTTGACCAATGTGAGTTCTTAAGAGTCGCTGGTTAGACCATCCGGAGAACGCCTACCTTTGGAAAGCAGGCCCATCAATCATTGGATATGGAGCCGTTGGGAGTTTCGTGGCCAAAAACCAAGAATGAAACAATGGTTTTATGAATTTAAATGGATTTATATTTTTTAGTTGTTTTCAGGGTTTTTTTGGGGCTTTTGGGTTTTTATAGGTTTTTGGGATTCTTTCGGTTTTAGGGTTTTTTATGGATTAATTAGAATGTTTTTGTTTTTTTAGTATTCTTATGGTTTTTGGAGTTTTGAGTGTTTTTATGTATTCAAGGTTTCATTTGGGGTTTTCAGCAGTTTTAAGGGTTCTTATGTTTTATGAGATTTTATGGGTTTTTAGTATTTTGTGGTTTTAGGGTTTTTATGGATTCTAAGAGTTTTTTTTGTATTTTCTTGGGCTTTAGGTGTTTTTCCTTTTATTTTAGGTTTTTTGGGGTTTTATGTTTTTTAGGGTTTTAAGGTTTTCTTATGGTATTCAGGGTTTTTTGGGGGTTTTATGTATTTAGGTATTTTTAGTGATTTTTTAGGATTGTTAGGGTTCTTAGTGGTTTTAGGTATTTTGAGGGGGTTTTGGGGTTTTTAGGGTCTTATATTTATTTGGGTTTTTAGATATTTTTTTAGTTTTTAGGTATTTAAATAATTTTAGAATTTTCAATGCTTTTAGGAGTTTAAAGGGTTTTTAGAGTTTATAATTTTTTTTGGGAATTTATGGGTTTTAGTGGTTTTTATGGTTTTTATATGTTTTTATATGTTTTTTTGTGAATTTTAGTGGTTTTGGGTTTTTTAAGATTTTTCTGGTTTTTATGTGTTTTATGTGTTTTTAGTTTTTTAAGGTTTTGTTAGGAGTTTTCAAGGTTTTATGGGGTTTAAGGTTTTGAGGGATTTTTTTGGGGGTATTTTTGGATTTTAATGGGGTTTTAGAGTTTTTAGGGTTTTTTTGGATACTTGGGTGTTTTATGGATATTTTAGGGGTTTTAGCATTTTTTTGGTTTTTAAGGGTTTTATGTTTTTTTGTTAGGTGTTAATGTTTTTAGGTATTTTTTGGTTTTTTTAGGATTTTTATGGATTTTTAGAATTTTTTTGAAATGTTATGATTTTTAGGGGGTTTTGGGATTTCTTGGGGTTTTAGGGTATTTTTTGATCTTTTTACAGTTTTTAGGGTTTTTATATTTTTTTACATTTTTAGGTGTTTCAATGGATTTTATAGTTTTAGTGTTTTTTAGAGATTTTAAGGGGTTTTAGGGGTTTTATGTATTTTAAGGTTTTTTGGTATTTTGGGATTTTTAGGGTTATAGGGTTTTTTTTGTATTTTTATTGTTCATAGAGTTTTTAGGGGTTTTAAGTGTTTTTCAGTTTTTAATGTTTTATGAGGTTTTTTCATGGGTTTTTTACATTTTGAGTGATTTTTTAGTATTTTTATGGATTTTACAGTTTTAGGGATATTGAGGGTTTTAAGGGTTTATAGGTGTTTTAGAATTTTTAGATTTTTTTTGTTTATGAAGGTTTTAAAGTGTTTCTAAGGGTTTTTATTGGATTTTATGGTTTTTTAAATTTTTAGTTATTATTATGGTTTTTTAATATTTTTATGATTTTTAGGGTTTTTAGGTATTTTTATGTTCTTAGGATTTTTATGGGATTTTAGGTTTTATTGGTTTTTTGATTTTTTTAGTGCATTTGGATTTATTTAACTTATTTTTGGGATTAAATGTTTTTATAGTTTTTAGTAGTTTAAATGTATATTGAATTATTTTTATTGTTTTTAATGTTTTATGTGTTTTTAGGGTTTTTTAGGATTTATATATATACTTTTTATGTTTTTAGGTATTTTATTGTTTTTATGTTTGTAATGTTTTCTTATAATGCTTAAGGTTTTTTAGTACATTTACCTTTTATGTTATTTTTATGGATTTTTTAATTATTTTTTTGGTTTCTAGGGGTTTTACGTATTATTAGTGTTTTTTGGGTTTTTTAGGTTTTTTTGGTTTATATAATTTTTGGGTGTTTTAGGTTTTTTTGAGTTTTTAGGGTTTTTAAAGGTTTATATATTTTTTAATTATTTTCAACCATTTAAAGGGTCTTTAGAGTTTTTAGTGTTTTTTATATTTTTATGGTATTTCATGGGTTTTATTGTTTTAGGGGGTTTTATGTGTTTTATAGATTTTTGGGGTTTTAGGGTATTTAAACGGGTTTTAGGGGATTAAGTGTTTTTTTATTTTATGGGTATTAAGTGTTTTTATGCTTTTATTGTTTTCTTAGGGGTTTTAGGGTTTTAATGATTTTGATGGTTTTTATGTTTTTTTATTGTTTTTAAGGTTTCAACGTTTTTAGGTATTTAGGGGTTAAAAGTTTTTGAGGTTTCTAAGGATTTATTAGGGGGTTTTGGGTTTCTACATTTTTATGTATTTTAGTGATTTTTTTGATTTTATCAGTTTTAATCCATTTTGAGGGTTGTTATGGTTTTTGGGGTTATATGATTTTAAATGGGTTTTAATATTTTTAGGGTTTTTAGGTGTTTATGTGTTTTCATGTTTTTAATGTATTCTTATGTTTTTAGGGTTTTTATGTTTCATTGCATTTGTTGGGATTTTTTTGGAGTTTTTAGGATTTTTCATGTTTTTAGGGTTTCTAGGGTTTTTTGTGATTTCTGGGGATTTTTTATTGTTTTTATGGTTTAGGGGTTTTTAGGGTTTTGATTGTTTTTATTGTTTTTTAGGTTTTTATGGGTATTAAGTGTTTTTATGTTTTTTAGGATTTCTTCACATTTTTTTGATGTTTAGGTTTTTTCTATTTTTAGAACTTTTTATTGATTTATAAGATTTTTATGGATTTTAGGGTTTTAAGGATTTTAAGAGTTTTTATGTTTTTTATAGATTTTAGGATATTTTATGTTAATTAGAATTTTTAGGTTTTAGGAGTTTTATAATTTTTCATGTTTTTATGGTTTTCATTGGTTTTTGTTGGATTTTAGAATTTTTTATACTTTTATAGATTTTTTGGTATTTTTTATTATTTTTATGTTTTTATCATTTTAGGGATTTTGAGGGTTTTTTGGGGTTTTAAGGTTTTTTAGGATTTTTAGGGTTTTTAGTGTTTTTAGGGTTTTGGGGGTTTTATGTGTTTTTTTATATTCTTTTAGGGTTTTTGGTTTTATTTAAAATTATATGGATTTTATAGGTATTTTTTTTGGATTTTCATTATTTTTAGGGGTTTTAGAAATTTGGGGTTTAGTAGGGTTTTTATGGGTTTTTATGGTATTTATGGTTTTTTAGGTTTTTATGGGCATTATGTTTTTTAGATTTTCTTATGGATTTTAAAGGTTTTTAAGGTGTTTAATTTTTTTACGGAATTTTGTGATTTTTGTGATTTTTTAGATTTTATGTGTTTTGTGATATTGAGGGTTTCGAGTGTTTTTATGTTTTTTTTTGTTTTTGGGTTTTAGGGTTTTATTATAGATTTTTTGGGTTTTTATTATTTTTTAAATGTTTTTAGGGTTTTCAATGGTTTTTATTATTTTGAGTAGTTTTTAGGATTTTAATGGGTTTTTAAGGTTTTTATGGTTTTCGGGGTTTTTATGGATTTTAGTGTTTTTAGGGTTTTATGGGTTTTTTATGTTTTTAGTTATTTTTATGGAATTTTTTCGAATTTTATGGGTATATGGGTTCTTTTGGATTTTGGGGGGTTTTACAATTTTTTAGTGTTTTTAGTGTTTTTTGGTTTATTTGGGATTTTTTCTGTTATTTATGTTTCTAAGGGTCTTTAGAGTTTTTATCATTTTTTGGAGATGAAAATTTTCTATAGTTTTTAGTGGGGATATCAATTAATTTATTTGTTTTTATTATATTTTAGGTTTTTTTAATGTTTTTGAAGGTTTGCATGGTTTTTTAGTTTTTTTAGATTTAGGGTCTTTTAGATTTTTTAGGGATTTTAGTATTATTTATGTTTTTTTTTGAATTTAAACTATTTTTATGTTTTTACGTTTTCATACTATCTTTCCGGGTTTTTAGATATTTTAATTTTAATGGTTTTTAGATGTATTTTTTAAAATTATTGGGTTTCCTTGGGTTTTTAGGGATTAAGAAAATTTTTAGGGTTTTAGGGTTTTTATCATTTTTACGTTTTTTGGGGTTTAATTTTTTTAGGGGTTTTAAGTTTTTCTTATGGTTTTTCTAGGTTGTTAGGATGTTATACATTTTAGTGAATTTTTATGATTTTTTATCTTAAAGGGGTTTTAGGGATTCGAAGGGTTTTTTCGGATTTACGGTTTTTTAGGGATTGTGTGGTTTTTTTGTTTTATGGGGTTTTTGAGTTTTTTTCGTTTATTAATGGTTTTAAAAGTTTTTTAAAATTTTCATGGGTTTAATGGGATTTAAAATTTTTATGGTTTTAAAAGGTTTTATATATTATTAGTATTTTAATGGTTTTATGGGATTTTATGGACTATTTTTGTTTTTTTGGGGTTTTAGAAGTTTTTTTTGGGTTTTTAGGTTTTTTATAATTTTTTATAATTTTTAGTTTTTTATGATTTTCTTTTGGTTTTATGGTTTTTAGGGGCTTTTATGTTTTTAGTTATTTTTATGGATTTTTAGGTTTTTTATTTTTTTAGGGGTTTTATGGATTTTTAATGTTTTTACGGTTTTAATGTTTTTAGTGTTTTAGGGGTTTTTATTTTTTAGGGGTTTGTAAATTTTTACGATCTTTATATATCTTGTTGGGTTTTAGGGGAATATTTTGAGTTTTTAGGTGTTTAAAGTTTTTTTTATATTTTTTTATCATTTTTAGTAGTTCAAATGATTTTGGAGTTTTTAGTTTTTCTATGGTTTTCAGATTTTTTTAATGTTTGTAGGGGTTTAAATGGTTTTGAGGTTTTTTGATTTATGGTTTTTATTGTTTTAGGGTTTTTTTATTTTTTACTTTTTTCTAGTGTTTTTAGAATTTTTTTTGGTTTTGTAGGGGTTTTAAGTTATTATAGGTTTTCAATTTTTTCTTAGGATTTTTCAAGGTAATTATGGGTTTTTACCTTTTTACGGATTTTTCATTCTTTTTTTAGGATTTTATGGGGTTTTAGGGTTTTAGGAATTTTAAGGTGTTTTATGGTTTTTAGGGTTTTTATGGATTTTTTGGGATTTAGGTGCGTTTTTTAGTGTTTTAGGGTTTTTATTGTTTTTATAGTTTCTTAAGATTTTTGTGTTTTAAAAATTTTCTATAGTTTTTATATTTTTGTGATTTTAATGAGTTTTAAGTGGTTATACGGTTTTAATGGTTTTATGGCATTAAGGTTTTTTAGGGGTTTTTATGATTTTTTGCAGTTTTTATGGGTTTTATGTTTTTTATGTTTTTACGGTTTTCAATGGGTTTTGAAGGGTTATTATGTTTTTGGGATGTTTTGGTCTTTCAAAGATATTTATGTTTTTACGGGTTTTAGGGATTTTGAGTGTTTTAGTTGGGGGGTTAGTGTTTTTAGGGTTTTTAAGCCTTTTTCTATTTTTTGAGTTTTTAGTATTTTTATGTTCATTTAGTCTTTTTGGATTTTTCTTAGGGGTTTTCCAAGTTTTATGGGGTTTCTACCCTTTTAGGGATTTTATAGTATTTCATGGATTTTTATGGTTTTTAGTGTTTTTGGGATATTCGATGTTTCTCGGGTTTTATGTGTTTTTAGGTTTTTCAGGTTTTCTTAGGGTTTTAATTTTTTTAATAGTTTTTAATATTTTAGTTATTTTTTGGATTTTTTGTATTTTAATTTTTTAGGGATTTTACAGATTTTGGTGGTTTTAATGTTTTTAGTGTTTTTTACTGTTTTTAGGTTTTTAAGGGTTTCATCAGTGTTTTCATTGTTTTTATAGTTTTTATGTTTTCAGAGATTTTTAGTTATATTTTGAAATTTTTATTTTTTTTAGGATTTAGGTATTTGGAGATTTTTAGTATTTTAGAGTTTTTTATAGGGTTTAAGGGGATTTTTTTTGTTTCTAGGGGGTTTAAGGATTTTTTGATTTATTTTAAAAAATTATTCTTTTAATCATTTTAAAGTTATTAGTTATTTTCAGGATTTTAGAGTGTTTTAGGTGTTTTGTGGTTTTTTTGGATTTTAGGGATTCTAGTATTTATTATGGGTTTTTAGAATATTTTATGTTTTTTAGAGTTTTTAGTGTTTGTTGGTATTTAAGGTGTTCTTATGTGTTTTCAGGGTTTTTATGATTTTTTATGTTATTAGGTATTTTTGGTTTTTATTATTTTTAGGGATTTTAGGGTTTTAATGGATTTTTTTTATTTTTATGGATTTTAGCATTTTATGGATTTTAACAGTATTTAGGATTTTATAGGGTTTAAGCATTTTTAGGTTTTTTGGGTTTTTTAAGAATTTTCAAGGCTTTTATGGATTCTTATGTTTTAAATATTTTTAGGGATTTTCTGGATTTTTATGGTTTTCTAGGGTTCTCGGGATTTTGGGGGGTATTTAGGATTTTTAGGGTTTTTATACATTTTATGTTTTTGGTTTTAAAGTGTTTTTGAGTTTTTAGTGGTTTTATGGTTTTTCATAGTTTTTAAATGTTTTTAATAATTGAAAGGTATTTTTTAATTTTATTGTTCTTTAGAGTATTTATAGTGTTCAAGGTTTTTAATGTTTTTCAGGAAATTTTAGGGGTTTTAAGTATCTTTTGGATTTTTAGTGTTTTTAGAATTTTTGACTTTAAGGGATTTAAGTTCTTTTAGGTTTTTAAGGATTTTATTACATTTTTTATTGTTTTAGGGTTTTTTTTAAAGATTTTTTATGGTTTTTTGAGGTTTTTGGAATTTTTTAACGTTTTTAGGTGTTTAAAGAGTTTTTGATTTTTTAGTTTATTTAGGGTTATAATGGGGTTTTAGTTTTTTTAATTTGGGGATTTTATGGCTTTTAGGTTTTTAGGGTCATTTTACCAATTTTAGCATTTTTTAGTTTTTTGGGGGTTTTAAGTGTTTTTATGTTTTTAAGGTTAACTTATTTTTTCTGGGTTTTTAATGTTGTTTATGTTTTTAGATTATTTTAGTATTTTTTTATAATTTTTATGGGTTTTTATGGTTTTTATGGATTATAAGGGGTTTTGTGTTTTTAGGTTTTTTATGGTTTTATGTATTTAGTGGTTTTTAGTGTTTTTAGGATGATAAGGTTTTATTTCGGTGTTTAGTGTTATTTATGTTTTTTTCGTTTTTAATTTATTTTTATAATTTTTAGGTATTTTTAGTTTTTATTTTTTTGTTTTTTTTGGGTTTTTAGGGTTTCTTTATTTTTTAGGGTTTGTAATGTTTTTTTTGGTTTTAAACATCTTTAGCAGTTTAAAGGATATTTATAGTTTTTATGGGTGTTTTTTATTTTTAGGATTGTTTAGTGTTTTTATCATTTTTAGGTTTTTAATGGTTCTAACTGTTTAAGTTTATAATCTTTTATTTGGGATTTTACGGGTTTTTTGTTTTTATGGTTTTTTAGGGTTCATTTTGGATTCTTCATGTTTTTAGGGTTTTAAGGGATTTTAAGGGTTTTAATGATTTTTTAGGGGTTTCTAGGGGTTTTATAATTTTTAGGGGTTTATGGAAATTAATTTTTTATTCAGTTTTAAGGTTTTCATAGAGTTCTTTAGGGTTTTAGGTTGTTTTTGTTTTTTTTGATTTTTAGGAATTTTTTTTCATTTTCATGGTTTTTATAGTTTTTAGTGATTTTTGGGGTTTTTTGAGTTTTTATTGTTCTCTGGAATTTTATGGTTTCGTATTTTTTGGGGTTTTTTTAGTTTTTAGTGTTTTAAAAGATTTTTTAGTTTTAAATTTTCTTTAGTGTTTAAAGGGTTTTTACAGTTTTAGTGTTCTTTAGGGAATCTATGAGTTTTTACTGGTTTTTAATATTTTTGTGGGCATTATGATTTTTACGGTTTTAGGGTTTTAAATTCTTCTAGCATTCTTATATTTTTTAGGGGTTTTAAATGTTTTTATATTTTTTTCAGGATTTATTTTTTGTGGTTATAGTGGTTTTACATTTTTACGTTTTTAATAATTTTTGTTGATTTTTATGTGTATTTATGTTTTTTTGGGATTTTGAGGTTTTTATATTTATTTAGGTCATTTGGGGTTTTATGGTTTTTTGGGGGGTTTTGTGTGTTTTTTGAGTTTTTAGGGGTTTTATGGGTTTTAGATAATTTTAATGTTTTTAGGGGTTTATTGGGTTTTTAGGGTTTTTAGTATTTTTATGTTTTTTTAGGGATTTTATGCATTTTAAGCATTTTTGTGGTTTTTTTGGTTTTAGGGTTTTTTCGAGTTATTTTATAGGGTTTTAGGAATTTTATTTTTTTAGAATTTTAGGGGTTTAAAAAGTGTTTAGTGTTTTAGATTTTCATATGGTTTTCCATGTATTTTAGGTTTTTTGGTTTTTTGGTTTTTATGTTTTTATGGATTTTAATACACTATAGGATTTTTAGAGTTTTTAGGTATTTAGGTATTTTTAGGATTTTTAGGGTTTTTGGGACTTTAGAATTTTTGTGGTTTTTCATATTTTTAGTTTTTTAAGGTTTTCATATGTATTTTAATGGTTTTTTAGTTTTTGTGCTTTTTTGAGATTTTAGGTGTTTAAAATATTTTTATATTTTTTAACGTTTTTTGGGGTTTAAATGAATATTAGAGTTTTAGTGGGTTGTTTATTGGATTTTTGGGGTTTTATAATTTTTAGGGGTACTTATGGTTTTCATGATTTCTATGGTTTTTAGCGTTTTTAGGTTTCTTAGGGTTTTGGTGTTTTTTATTTTTTTTGTCTTTTCTTAGGGTTTGCATATTTTTTGCGGGGTTTTAAATTTTTATGGATTTTTATTTATTTTATAGGATTTTATGGGTTTTAGGGTTTTTAGGGATTTTGAGAGATTTTAGGGGTTTTAGTTTTTTAACAATTTTTAGATTTTGAGGTATTTTAAGTGTTTTTAGGTTTTTATATTTTTTTAAAGGTTTTATAGGTTTTTAGGTATTTTCTATTTTTATATATTTTAGGGATATTAGTATTTATATGGTTTTTATTGATTTTTATGGGTTTTAGGGTATTTCTGTATTTTTAGAGATTTTATGGTTTTTTATGTTTAAAGGGTTTTTTATGTTTTTTGGTTTATTAACATTTTTAAGAGTTTTATTTAATGTATTAATGTTTTAAATGGGTTTTTATTATTTCATTATGGGTTTTTAATGTTTTTATGTTTTGGGGTTTTATTATTTTTAAGGGTTTTTTGTATTTTATGGGTTTTAGGGTTTTTAGGGTTTTAATGTTTTTAGGTATTTTTATGATTTTTATTTGATTTTTGATTTTAAGGTTTTCTTCCTATTTTTCTAGGGTTTTTTATTTTTTTAGGGATCTATAGGGTTTTTTTGGATTTTCATGGGTTTTTTTTGATTTTTTTGTCATAGGGGGTTTTTTGGCTTCTAATGTGTTTTAGCAGTTTTAGTGTTTTTTATAATTTTTTAGGTTTTTTTAGGTTCTAAGTTTTTTTTCAGTTTTTATGGATTCCTTGTGATTTTTTTGGTTCAAGAATGTTTTATTATTTGAGGAATTTTATGCGTTTTTTTAGGTTTTGTATTGTTTTTAGGGTTTTTGGGTATTTGGGTCTTAGGGGTTTTGGGGTTGTTTTAGTTTTTTTGGGTTTTTATTTTTTTTGGTATTAATTATTTTTATGGGTTTAGGGTTTTATGGGTTTATAGGATTTTTATCGTTTTTAAAATTTTTAGGAATTAAATGTTTTTTTGCTTTTTAGTGGTTTAGGGGTTTTATTGATTTTAGGGGTTTTAAATGCTTTTAGGTAGTTTTATGGTTTTAGGTGTTTTAAGGATTTTACGATCATTTAAGGGTTTTTAAGAGTTTTAGGGGGTTTTTAGATTTTAGTGGTGTAAAATTTCATTAGTTTTGTATGGTTTTATTAGGTAATTTTTACGTTGTTATGAATTTTTCGGGATATTCAGGGTTTTTATGGTTATCAGTGTTTTTTGTGATTTAGAGTGATTTTTGGGGTTTTTTCATTATGTATTATTTTAATGGGTTTAATATTTTTTTAGATTTTTGGGTTTTCATAGGGTTTTTATAGTGTTAGGGTTTTTTAAGTTTTTAGATAATTTTATAATTTTTATGGTTTTAGAGTTTTTTGTAATTTTAGGGATTTTATGGATTTTGACTGTTTTTAGGGACATTATTTGGTTTTTTGGGTTTTTGGGTTTTTGGGTTTTTTAGTTGTTTTGAGTTTTTTAGGGATTAATGGGTTTTTAGAGTTTTTAATGTTTTTAATGTTTCAAAGGTTTTTTATATTTTCTAATGGGTTTTTGAGTTTATACATGTTTTCATATTTTAGGGTGTTTTATGGTTTTAGGGGTTTTATAGGTTTTGGGGGGATTCTAGCATTTTTATATTTTTTTAAGGAGTTTTAATTTTGTTTAGTTGTTAATGTTTTCTTAGGGGTTTTCTAGGTTATTAGGTGTTTTTATGTTATTAGGTATTTTTAGGGGATTTTTTGGATTTTTATATTTTTTAGGGATTTTGTGGGGTTTATGGTTTTTATGGGTCTCATTAAATTTTTATGGGTTTTTTGAGATTTTTGCGGTTTAAAGGTTTTTAGTGTTTTTTTACCCTTGTAGGGGTCAAAATGGATTTTATAGTTTTTAGTGGTTTTTGTTTTTATTGATTTTTAGTGTTTTGAAAGATCTTTAGGGGTTATATGGTTTTTAGGATATTTAGTATTTTTAGCGTTTTTAACATTTTCGGGGTTTTAAGTGTTTATAGGTTTTTATAATTTTTTTATGTTTTTAGTGGTTTTAATAGTTTTTACATTTTTAGGGGTTTTTAGGAATTTTTATTGGTTTTTAGGAATCTTGAGGGGTTCTATGATTTTTTGGGATTATGTGGTTTTTTGGGTTCTTCATCTTTTTCAGTTTTTATGGTTTTTAGGATTTTAGTGTTTTTTATGGTTTTATGCATTTACATGGTTTTATAGTTTTTAGTTTTTTTAGGGGTTTTATTTGGATTTAGGGTTTTTTGGTTTTTTGGGATTTTTTTAGTTTTAGGGGTTTTTATGGATTCTTTAGGGGATTTAGGTTTTTTAGTAATTTTATGGTTTTAGGGGTTTTGAGTGTTTTTATGTATTTAAGGTTTCATTAGGGGGTTTTAGGGATTTCTAGGGGTTTTAGGGGTTATTATGTTTTAAGAGTTTTTATGGGTTTTTAGTATTTTTTAGGATTTAGGGTTTTTATAGATTCTAAGAAATTTTATTTTTTTTAGGGTTTTTTGGTGTTTTTCCATTTTTTTAAGGTTTTAGGGGTTTTAAGTTTTTTTAGGGTTTTAATGTTTTCTTTGGGTTTTCGGGGTTTTCAAGGTTTTCTTTGTATATATGAATATTTACTAATTCTTTAGGATTTTTAGGGCTTTTAGGGATTTTATGTATTTTGAGGTGTTTTTTGTGTTTTTAGGGTTTTATAGTTTTTTGGGTTTTTAGATATTTTTTTTATTTTTTTATGTTTTTAAATAATTTTAGAGTTCTAATGCGTATAGGGGTTTAATGTGTTTTTAGAGTTTTAATTTTTTTTGGTATTTATGGGTTCGTAGGGGTTTTTACGATTTTTATAGGTTTTTATAGGTTTTTATGAATTCTAATGATTTTTTTGGTTTTTGATAATTTTCAGGTTTTTATGCATTTTATGTGTTTTTAGGTTTTTATGATTTTGTTAGGGGTTTTCAAGGTTTTTAAGGGTTTTTTGATTTTTAGGTATTTTTTGGGGTTTTTTATGTTAATAGTGTTTTATAGTTTTTTGTTGTTTTTAGGGGGATTTAGGTTTCTTGGATTTCTTTTTGGATATTTTAGGGGTTTTAGTGTTGTTTTGAGTTTTTAGGGGTTTTATGTTTTTTGTAAGGTGTTAATGTTTTTAGGTGTTTCTAGGGTTTTATGGATTTATAGAAATTTTTTAGGATTGTTATGGTTTTTTGGGGTTTCATGGGGTTTTAGGGATTTTTGGGTTTTTGGGGTTTTTGGGTATTGTTTTTAGCTTTTTATGGTTTTTATGGTTTTTATATTTTTTTTTAAAATTTTTAGGTGTTTAAATGGATTTTATAGTTTTAGTGGTTTTTAGGATTTTCTAGGGTTTTAGGGTTTTTATGGATTCTAGGGTTTTTTTGTTTGTATGCATTTTTAAGGTTGTAGGGTTTTTTAGTATTTTTATGGTGTTTAGAGTTTTTAGGGGTTTTAAATGTTTTTAGGTTTTAATGTTTTATTATTTTTTTCATGGGTTTTTATGTTTTTAATGGTTTTAATGGATTTCTAAGGTTTTTTCATGTATTTTAGGTTATTCAATATTTTTAGTGATTTTTATGAGTTTTAGCATTTTTATAATTTTTAGTGTTTTTAGGTATTTTGATGTTCTTAGGTTTTTTATGGCATTTTAGGTTTTATGGGTTTTTTGAGTTTTTTAGTGTGTTCAAATTTTTGTAACTTATTAAGGGATTTAAATTTTTTTTTAGAATTTTTTAGGAGTTTTATGGGTATTGAAGGATTTTTAGGGTTAATAAGGGTTTATGTGGTTTTTAGGGATTTTTATGTTTTTTAATTTTTTATTGTTTTCTTTTGTTTTTTAGGTATTTTAAGTGTTTTTATGTCTTTAATGTTTTCTTAAGATGTTTAAGGTTTTTTTGGAATATTTACTTTTTAAGGGAGTTTTAGGGATCTTTTATTGTTTTTTTAGTTTTTAGGTGTTTTATGTATTTTAATTCTTTTTTGGGTTTTTAGGGTCTTTTGGGTTTTTATGGTTTTGGGGGGTTTTATGTGTTTTATTGGTTTTAGGGTTTTTAGGGTATTTTAAGGGGTTTTATGGGTTTTATTGTTTTTTCTGATTTTATGGGTTTTAATTGTTTTTATGTTTTTATGGTTATCTTAGGGGTTCTAGGGTTTTAGTGATTTTGAGTGTTTTTATGTTTTATAGTTTTTTAGGGTTTCAACATTTTTAGGTTTTTTAGTGGTTATAGGTGTTTTAGGTTTTTAAGGTTTTCTTAGGGGGTTTTTGGGTGTTTTGGGTTTTTATGTTTTTAGGTATTTTAGTGTTTTTTTTTATATTTTATGGTTTTAAACCATTTTTAGGGTTGTTAGGGTTTTAGGGATTTTAGGATTTTAAATGGGTTTTAATGTTTTTATGGGTTTTAGGTGTTTTTTGGTGTGTTCAGGTTTTTAATGTATTCTTAGGTTTTTATGTTTCATTGCATTTTTTTGTGATTTTTAGGGGTTTTAAGGATTTTTATGATTTTAACAATTTTTAGGGATTTTGATAAATTTTTGGGTTTTTTTCATTTCTATAGTTTAATATTTTTGGGGGATTTTATTGTTTTTTGAGTTATTTAGTGTTTTTATAAGGTTTGGAATTATTTAATTATTTTTAGGGGTTTAAATTGTTTTAGTGTTTTTGAAGATTTCTAGTGTTATAGTGCCGTCGTATGAATTTTTAAGGGTTTTATGGTTTTAGTGATTTTATGGGTTTTATGGTTTTTATGGTCTTTTAGGGGCTTCTTTTCATTTTTAGGGGGTTTCAGTGTATTTGGTGTTCAAAAGTTTTCTTATGGAATTTCAAGGTCTTTAAGATTTTTGATGTTTTTAAAGATTTTTGGTATTTTTAAGGATTTTAAATGTTCTTAGGGTTTTAGATATTTTTGGGTATTTCGGTATTTAGGTTTTTAGTTTTTTTAGTTTTTTTAGTTTTTTTATGTTTTTAGCTATGTAGTGTTTTTAACTTTTCTAGATTCCTAATGTTTTCTTATGGGTTTTTAGGGTTTTTATGTTTTTTATGTTTTTAGGGATATTGAATGCTTTTTGATTTTTAGGGGTTGGGGGTAGGGATTTTTACGTCTTTTATGGTTTTTTATGGTTTTTATGGGTTTTGGGTTTTATGGATTTTTTTTGATTTTTTTAGGGTTTATGGTTTTTAGTGTTTTTATGTTTTTTTGAGTTTTAAATTTTTTTAAGTGTTTCTACTGGTTTTTAGGGTCTTTATGGGGTTTTAGGGGGTTTTTAGATGTTTTATGGTTTTTATGTGTTTTATGGTTTTTAGCGGTTTTATGTTATAATAGATTTAACTGTTTTTAGATTTTATGGTATTCTTAGGGTTTCACAGGGTTTTAGGTTTTTTAATTTTTTTAAGGATCTTTACGGTTTTTTTGGGTTTTTAGGGATTTTCATGATCATTAGGGTTTTAGGGTTATTATGGTTTTTTTTTTCAGTTTCTATGGGATTTTTTCTATTTTTTATTTATTTTTATATTTTCATTAGAATTTAATGTTTTTAGGAGTTTAAATGGTTTTTAGATTTTTTAGTTTGTTTTTAGGGGTTTTGAGGGGTTTTATAGTTTTTTAAGGTTTTAAGGGTTTTTAGGATTTTATGAGTTTTTTGATGGTTTTTATTGTTTTTTATGTTTTTTTGGGTTTTAAATGTTTTTATATTTTTAAGTATTTCTTTATATTTTTAGGGTGTTTAGGTGTTTTTGTTTTTAGGAAATTTTAGGGATTTGTAATATATTTATTGTTTTTAGGGTTTTAAGGATTTTGATGGTTTTTAGGTTTTTATGGATTTTTGGATTTTTTTAATGTATTTGTAATTTAAAGGTTTTTAGGAGTTTTAGATATTTTCATGTTTTTATGGTTTTCATATTTATTTCATGGATTTTAGTATTTTTTATTCTTTTATGGATTTTTTGGGATTTTTTATGATTCTTATGTTTTTATCGTTTTAGTGATTTTGAGGGGGTTTTGGGGGTTTTTATGGGTTTTGGGTTTTTAGAGTTCTTTAGGTTTTTAGGGGTTTTATTTGTTTTTTTATTTTGATATTCATTTAGGGTTTTTATGTTTTTCTAAAATTTAATGGATTTTATAGGTATTTTTTATGATTTTCATTATTTTTAGGGGTTTTAGAAATTTTGAGGTGTTTAAGGTTTTTATGGGTTTTATTGTATTCAGGGTTTTTTATATTTTTAGTGGTTTTATGTTTTTTTAGGTTTTTAAGAATTTCTTAAGGATTCTGAATGTTTCTAAGGCGTTTTATTTTTAGGGATTTTTGGGATTTTTTATAGATTTTTCTGGGTTTTGGGATTTTTAGGGTTTTGAGTGTTTTAAAGGTTTTTTTTTTTATTTTAGGATTTTTAGGATTTTATTTGAGATTTTTTGGGTTTTTATTGTCTTTAACGTTTTCAGGGTATTGAATGGTTTTTATTGTTTTTAGTGGTTTTTAGGAATTTTATGGGTCTTTATGGTTTTTTATGGTTTTTCTGGGTTTTTATGGGTTTTCGTGTTTTTAGGGTATTTAGCATTTTAGGTTTTGTAGGGTTATAAAGTTTTTTTGGGTTTTTAATTTATTTTTGTAGTTTCAAGGGTTTTTAGGGTTTTTATTGTTTTTATATATTTTTTTGGATTTATGATTTTGTATGTATTTTTAGAAGTTTTACAATTTTGTAAAGTTTTTAGTGTTTTATGTGGTTTTTGAATTTTTACAGGATTTTTGTGTTATTTATGTTTTAAGGGATTTTATAGTGTTTCAAAAAAAATTGGAGATGAAAGTGTTTTAGAGTTTTTATTGGTACAATCATTGTTTTTATGGGTTTTATTGAATTTTAGGTTTTCTTAATGTTTTTCAAGGTTTTTATGGTTTTTGGGTTTTTTGGGATTGTGGGTGTTTTATGATTTTTAGGGATTTTAGTATTATATAGGTTTTCTAAAAATTTTATTTATTTTTATGTTTTTATGTTTTCATACCATCCTTCAGGTTTTTTAGAAATTTTAATGTTTTATGGTTTATAGGTGTTTTTTCAGGATTTTCTAGTTTCTTAGGGTTTTCAGGGATTTTAAATTTTTTTCGAATTTTTGGGGGTTTTTCCATTTTTAGGTTTTTAGGGGTTTTAATTTTTTATTGTGGTTTTTTTGTTTGTTATGAATTTGTACATTTTTGTGAATTTATTGGGTTTTTTATTTTAATGGGGTTTTAGGGATTTTAAGGTGTTTTTTAGATGTTTCGATTTTTTAGGATTAATGTTTTTTTTGTTTTAAGGGGTTTTTTTTATGTTTATTAATGGTTTTTAATATTTTCATGGGTTTAATGTGATTTATAGTTTTTAGGTTTTTAAAGGGTTATATATATATTTTTGGTATTTTAATGGTTTTATGGGTTTTTATGGAATTTATGGGTTTTAGGGGTTATTAGAAGTTTTTTTTGGTTTTTTAGAAGTTTTTGAGTTGTTAAGTGTTTTTAGTTTTTTATGTATTTTTATGGTATTAGAATTTTTATGGGTTTTTATGTTTTTATTTATTTTTATGGATTTTTATTTTTTAGGGGTTTCAGGGATTTTTAAGGTTTTTACGGTTTTTATAGTTTTTAGGGTTTTAGCGGTTTTACAATTTTAGGGGATTAAGGTTATTTTGATTTTTTTATCAATTTTATGGGTTTATAAGTGTTTAGAGTTTTTAGTGTTTTTATGGTTTCTTTTGGTTTTGGGGTGTTTTTAAATTTTTAGGGTCTTTATAGATTTGTTTTGGGTTTTTGTGTATTTTTTGAGTTTTAGGTGTTTAATGTATTATATATTTTTTTATTACTTTTTAGGGTTTTAATGTGTTTTGGAGTTTTTAGTTTTTCTATGGGTTTTATATTTTTTTAATGTTTTTAGGGGTTTAAATGGGTTTGAGATTTTTTTTGTTCTATGGTTTTTTTTGGTTTTTAAGGTTTTTATGAATTTATATATTTTTAGGGGTTTTAGTATTTTTAAGGCCTTTTAGTATTTTTAAGGGTTTTATATTCTTAAGTCGTTATATGTTTAAAGTATTTTAGGTTTTTAATGTTTTCTTAGTGTTTTTTGGTTTTTAGGGGTATTTACATTTTTTGGATTTTTTTTTGGATTTTGATTGTTTATATGTGTTTTAATGTTTTTGAGGATTTTTTTTTGTTTTTTAGGGTTTTTTGGGTTTTTGGGGTTTTATAGTTTTTTGGTTTTATATAGGTTTTAAGTATTTTTAAGATTCTATGTTTTTCTTATGTTTTTTCGGTGTTTTTAGAGTTTTTATATTTTTATGGGATTTTATGGATTTTTATGGATTTTTAAGGTTCTAATGGTTTTAGGGATTTTGAATATTTTATTGCTTTTTAGGGTTATTTGGTTTTTTTTGGGTTTTTGGTGTTTTTTTATTTTTATGGAATTAATTATTTTTTAATGTTAATAACATTTTTTGGGGTTTAAATAGATTTTAGCGTATTTAGATGTTTTTTTGGTTTTTTTGGGATTTTAGTTTTTTAATGGTTCTTAGGGGTGTTTGTGGGTTTTTAGGTTCTTTGAGTTTTTATTTTTTTATTGTTTTCAGGGGTTTTAATTTTTTTAGGTTTTTATTGTTTTCTTAAGGTTTTATGGGTGTTTTGGATTTGTTTACATTTTTATCGTTTTTAGTGTATTTTCTAAATTTTTATGTGTTATATGGGTTTTTAGGAGTTTTTATGGTTTTTAGGTGTTCTTAATGTTTTCTGGGGTTTTTTACGGGTTTGAAGATTTTCTTTTTATGTTTATGTTATTTATTATTTTTTATAATTTATTATGTTTTTTTGTCCATGATGGGATTTTTGAGTTTTCAATGAGTTTTTTGTGTTTTTATGGGTTTTTAAGATTTTTGATCATTTTAATGAGTTTTATTGTTTTATGAGTTTTAGGGGTTTTAGGGCCTTTTTAGGTGTTTTAGAGTATCTATAATTATTTAGGGTTTTTAATGGATTTATGTGTTTTAAGGTTTTTATGGTTATCTTTATGTTTTTTAGTGTTTTATGGGTTTTTTACATATTTATTGATTTTTGGAGGGCTTTAGGATTTTTATGGTTTTTAGGGTGCATAAGTATTTTGATGGGTTTTATGGGTTTTGTTGGATTTTTTGTGATTTTTTTTGTTTTTTTATTTGTATGTTATTTAGGTGTTTTAATTGTTTTTTAATTATTTTTAGGAGTTTTCATGTTTTTGGTTTTTTATACTGTTATGGTTTTTAGGGAATTTTATGATTTTTTATCTTTTAGGGTTTAATGTATTTTTATGGTTTTTTGGTTTTTCAGGATTTTTGGAGTTCTTAGGTTTTTAGGTGGTTTATCTGTTTTTATTATGGTTTTTTGGGGTTTTTGGTTTTTGGGGGAATTCAAAATTTTATGTATTTTTTGGGCATTTTGGGCATTTTTTGTTGATTTTTAATAATTTAGATATGTTAAGGGTTTTAGGGAATTTATGTTTTTTTTCAATTTTCAGTGATTTTTTGGTTTTCAATTTTTTTTAAAGATTTTTTGGTTTTCTTCGGTATTTTCTGGGTATTTTATATTTTTAGGTTTTTTATTTATTTTTTTGTTTTTAGGTTTATAATGGATTTTGAGTGGTTTTAGGGGTTTTATGGGATTTTTTGTGTGTTTTAGAGTCGTTTTTTGTTTTTAGGGTTTTTAGGGTTTTAAGGTTTTTTAATGTTTTAAAGTTATAGTGATTTAAATGGATTTTAGTGTTTTTATTCATTTTTAGGTTTTTATTATTTGTATGTGTTTATATTTTTTGGGTTTTTAGGGTTTTTATAATTCTTAGTGTTTTAAGGGTTTTAAGTGTATTTAGGTTTTTAGTTCGTTTTATTTTTTTAGGGATTTATTGGGATTTTTTATGATTTTTATGGTTTCTATAATTTTTAGTGATTTTGATAGGTTTTAGGGTTTTTATGATTTTATGATTTTATGGTTTTGATTGGGTTTTAGGGGTTTTTATGTAATTTTTTTTATTTTTAGAGTTTTTAATGTTTTTGGGGGTTTAATGGGTTTTTAGATTTTTTAGTGAGTGTTTATTTTTTAAGGGTTTTTAGTGGTTTAATAGTTTTTAGGGTTATTTAAGGTTTTCAAGTTTTTGGAAGGTTTAGTATTATTTTTCGGGGTTTGAAGGTTTTCTTTCATTTTTAGGTATTTTGGGGTTTCATGTGTTTTTATGATTTTAAGGTTTTGTTCAGCTTTTTAGAAAATTTGTCATTATAGAGTTTTTTGTGTTTTTTAGTAATTTTAATATTTGTAGGTTTTTGTGGATTTTTTTAGTAATTAGTGTTTTTAGGGTTTGTTTGGATTTTATAAATTTTTAGGGTTTTATGGGATTTATGTTTTTTTAGGTTTTTAGTATTTTATTTTGGATTTTATGGGGTTGTAGGGTTTTTGAAGGATTTTGAGAGTAATTAGGGTTTTTAGGGTTTCTAGAGTTTTATATGTTTTTTGGGGTTTTTTGTGTGTTTTTAGGTTTTAATGTCTTTATTAGAGGTTTTATTGATTTTATGGGTTTTTAGGTTTTTTTATGTTTTAGGGATTTTTTAGGATTTTTATGTATTTTTGTGTTTTAAGCGATTTTTATGGTTTTTAGAGTTTTTAGGGGTTTTATGGATTTTTTTTGGGTTTTAGGGTTTTATTGAGTTTCTTATGGGTCTTAATTTTTATTATATTTTTTTATAAAAAATAGGGGTTGAAAGGGCTTCTAGCATTTTTAGTGGATTTTAGTGTTTTTTTGTGTTTTAAGGCCTTTAAATGTTTTTTTGGATTTTAATTTTATTTAGAGTTTTTAAGTATTTTTAGGGATTTCAATGTTTTTTTCATTATTTATGATTTTAGGGGTTTTACTTTTTTGTGGCTTTCTTAGGGGTGTTTGGGGATTTTAGGATTTTTTACATTCTTAAAGAGTTTGGGGGCTTTTATGATTTTGACTGTTTATTTGGGTTTTTAGTGTTTTGTTGAGTTTTTAGGGGTTAATTTTTTTTCATACAGTATTTCAATATTTTTATTGGTTTAAAGTGTTTTAGAGTTTTTAGTGGTTTAGGTTTTTATAGGATTTAGGGGTTTTTATATATTTTATGGCCTTTAGGTGTTTCAGTCTCTTTTTAGGGTTTTTAGAATTTTAATTATTTTAGGTTTTTATAGTGTTTTTATGTTTTAAATGTTAACTAGGGATTTTTCAGGGTTTTATGATTTTTATAATTTTTAGGGATTTTTAAGGGTATTTTTTGGTTTTCTATATTTTTTAGAGATTATGTGGGTTTTAGGGTTTTTAGGATTTTAATAAATTTTATGTTTTTTAATAGTTTTAATAGTTTTTATATTTTTAAGGTTTTTAGGTTTTTTTAGGGTTTTTTCCTTTTTTTATGTCTTTATGGGTTTTAAGTGTTTTTATGTTCTTATGGTTTTCTTAGGGGTTTTCTGGGTTTTTAATATTTTTTATTTTTTAAGGGTTTTAAGTATTTTTTTTACTTTTATAGATTTTTAAGTATTTTGAGGGTTGTAGGGTTTTATGGTTTTTATGGTTTTGGGGGTTTTCAGACCTTTTTTTAAATTTTTTAGTGTTTTTATCGTTTTTAGAGATTTTTAATATTTATAAAAGTTTAAAGGGTTTCATATTTATTTTATAATTTGTTTTGTTTTCATGGTTTTTAATGTTTTTAGTGGATTTTATGGTTTATGGTGGTTGTAGGATTTTTAAGCCCTTTTAGTGTTTTGGGGGGTTTTAAAATTTATTTGGTGTTTAAAGGGTTTTTAGTGTATTGAGGTTTTTAAGGATTTCTAAGGGATTTTTGGTTTTTTACTATTTTTTACGATTTTCGAGATTCTTAGAGAATTTAATGGTTTCTTTAGTTTTAATGGATTTTGAGGGGTTTTAGGTTTTGTTTACTATTTTTGGGTATTTAGCGGGTTTTTCTGTATTTTTGGCATTTTTTTGGGTTATTAGGTGTTTTTATTTGTTTCTAGGTTTGTTATAAATTTAGGGTTTTTTGATTGTTATGTTTACTGGGGTATTTAGTATTTTTATGGTTTCTATGGACTATAGGTATTTTTAGGGTTTTTAGGTTATTTATGGTTTTAGCATATTTAGGATTTCATGGTTTTTAGGGTTTTTTGTTTTGTTTTTCGTTTTTAGTGTTTTTTTGTATTTTCCTAGATTATTGGGATTTTAAGGGGTTTCAAATTTTTTTGGGGTTTCTGAGTTTTTTGGGGTTTTATAAATTTTACATTATTTATGGGTTTTATGTGTTTTAAGGATTTTAAGGTTTTCATAAGTTTTTCAAAGGTTTTAGTTGTTTTTTTGTTTTTATGTTTTTTAGGGTGTTTTTATAATTTTAAGGGTTTTTTTGGTATTTAGGTATACTGAATTGTATTTTGGTTTGTTGGGGTGTTTATAATTTTAAGGTTTTTTAGGAATTTTCATTTTTTTTATATATTTAAAGTTTTCATAGTGATTTTGAATATTTTTACAGTTTTTTATTTATTTTTGGATCTCTTGGGATTCTTTTAGAATTATACGATTCTTAAGGTTTTTATGGAATTTGATTGGTTTTATGGATTTTGGGTTTTTATGTTTTTAGGTTTTTTTCGGGCTTTATGTGTTTTTAGATTTTTAAGGACTTCGTTGGAATTTTTGAGTATTTTAGGGGAGTTTAGGTTTCCTTGGGTTTATAAGGATTTTTGTAAGAGTTTCATGGTTTTTTTAGATTTTTTTATGTTTTTAGGGGTTTTAGAGTTATTATGCTTTTATTGGATTTTTAGAGTTATTTGAGTTTTTCAGGTTCTTTACATATTTTATAATTTTTTAACATTATTAGGGGATTAAAGGGTTTTTATAAATTTAGTGATTTTTTGGGAATTTATTGGGTTCTTAGGGGTTTTAATGGTTTTAAGGATTTTTTTTGTTTTAGGGGTTTTAAGAGTTTTATATTTTTTTAGTTTTTTTTTATGTTTTTATCATTTTATGTGTTTCTACGTTTTAATGTTCTATTATGAGTATTTTGGGTTTTTACTAAGTTATATGTTTTTATGAATTTTTATGGATTTTATAAAAGTTGTGTGGTTTTTATGGATTTTAGGAATTTTTAGTGGTTTTAGGGTTTTTATGATTTTATGAATTTTAGGGGTTTTAGCATATTTTTTGAGATTTTAAGGGTTTTAAGCTTTGTAAATATTTTTTACATTTGTCTGGTTCATAGGGGTTTTATAGATGTTTTTGGGTTTTTATGTTTTTATGGGCTTTTAGATTTTCTGATTTTTAGTGGATGTCAGTTTTTAAGGGTTTTGAGGAATTTTTGCGTTTTTTGAGGTTTTAAGTTTTTTACGGTTTTATGGTTTTCTTAATGGTTTTTAGGGTATTTTGATTTTTTACATTTTTTTTGGATTTGTAAACATTTCTTATGTTTTTTATGTTTTTTATGTTTTTTTGAATTTTGAAGGTTTTTTTGTTTGTAGGAGTTTGAGGGGTTTTTTATGTTTTAGTGGGTTTTTATGTTTTTTATTTTTGACTTTAGGGTTTTTATAGTTTTTTAGAGTTTTAATGATTTTAGGGGTTTAATTGGTTTTTTTAGTGGGTTTTATATTTTTTTGGGTTTTTATTTTTTTTAATTTGTTTAGGAGTTTTATGGTTTTTAGGAGTTTTTGGGTTTTTAGGGTTTTTAGCTATTTATAATTATTAGGTTTTTATGGATTATAAGTGTTTTTATATTTTTAATGATTTATTTGGGGTTTTTTAGGTTTTCTAGGTTGTTTACATTTTTAGGTATTTTAAATTATTTTTAGTATTTTTAAGATTTTTAGGTTTCTTAGGGATTTGGGGTTTTTTGTTTTTCTGATTTTTTGATTTTTAGTGTTATTAACATTTTATTTTTTAGGTGTTTTAAGTGTTTTTAGGTTTTTAAATATTTCTAAGGGTTATTTAGGTTTTTAGGTATTTTAACATTTTAGGTAAATTTATTGTTTTTAAGGATTTTTATATATTTTTTTGATTTTTATTGTTTTTGAGGTTTTTTGGGGTTTTGAGTGATTTTCATGATTTAATGTTATAAGGGTTTTTTTGGGTTTTTTGGGATTTTGATGATGTTTTTTTTTAGGGTTTTAATGGTTTATAATATTTTTCTAATGTTTTTACTGTTATAAACGTTTTTTGAAGTTTTCAGTTTTCAGGGTTTTATAAGGTTATATGTTTTTTTATGTTTTTTAGGAGAATTTATGGTTTTAGGGATTGAAGGTTTTTAGGGTTTTTAAGGTTCTTTGTGTTATTTTTAAATTTTTGGGGATTTTTTTTAGTTTTTAAGGTTTTCTTATGGGTTTCCTCATTTTTTAGGGTTTCAAACGTTTTTAGGTATTTTTATTGATTTTTGAGGTTTTTCAATTTTCATGGTATTTATGGATTTTGAGGAATTTATGGTTTTCAATGTTTTATAGTTTTCTTGAGTATTTTAGTGTTATTAAACTTTTTATAGTTTTTTAATTTCATAGAGTTTTTTAGAGTTTTTATGGATTTTAGGGTTTTAGGGTCTTTTTATGGGTTTTTAGGGGTAATAGCATTTTCCAGGGGTTTTACGGGTTGGATGTGTTTTTTATGGATTTCTTAGGGTGTTATGGGTTTGTAGGTTTTTGATATGTTTTTAGGAATTTTTATGATTTTTATATTTTTTAGGTATTTTCATGTTTTTTGGTTTTTTTGGTTTGTTCGAGGTTTTTACCCTTTTTTACCTTTTTAGGGGTTTAAAGTTGTTTTAGATTTTAATGGTTTTCTTAGTGGGTTTTATGGTATTTAGCATTTTTATGTTTTAGTTTTTTTTTATTTTTAGGGTTTTTAGGGTTTTTAGGAACTATAAGGGTTTTTAGGATTTTTTGGGATTTGGTAGTTTTTAGTGTTTTTTTAGGTTTTAGGATTTTTTTGATTTTTGGGGGTTTTTAGGGTTTTTATAGTTTTTAAATTATTTTATGGGATTAATGATTTTTTAGTCTTTTAGTGATTTATGGAATTTTTTCCCATTTTAGGGGTTTTTAAGGTATTAATATTTTTATGGATTTTAGTGGTTTAGGGTATTTTATGGCTATTAAGCATTTTTATGTTTTTAGGTATTTTTAGTGTTTTTAGCTATTAATGGTTTTTTAGGGGTTTTGGTGTCTTGATTTTATTTTTCACGATTATTATTATTTTTAGGGTTTTGAAAATTTTCAATGGATTTAGAGTTTTTAGGGTTTTGAGTGTTTTTAGGTTTTTTATATTTTTTTATATTTTTAAGGGTTTAATGTGATTTTAGGTTTTCATGTTTTTCTTAGGATTTTTAGGGTTTTCTATGTTTGTAGGGATTTTTTGGGAATTTTAAGTATTTTTTATTCTTTTAAAGGATTTTTGGGACTTCAAGGTTTTTAGGTTATTAATTTTTTTATATTTTATTAACATTTTCATGTTTATAAATGGTTTTTATATTTTTAAGTTGTTTGTAGTGTATTTTGGGGTTTTATAGTTTTTAAAAGTGTTTAGGTGATTTTTGGTATTTAGGATGTTAGGTTTCTTATAATTTTTAGGGTTTTTAGTGGATTTACTTATATTAAGGATTTTAAGGTTTTCTTATGGTTTTTAGGGTTTTTAATGATTTAGGTATTTTTTGTAATTTTTATATTTTAATGTTTTTTAGAGTTTTTAGGGATTTTGAATGGTTTTATAGTTTTTAGGGTTTTAAGAGTTTTTATGTTTCTTATGGGGTTTTAAGGTTAATTGTTATATAGGATTTTATGTTATATATAGTTATTTAATGTTATTATGAGTTTAAATGGATTTTAGTGGCTGTTAGGTTTTTTGAGGTTTTTAGGTTTTATGGTTTTAAGTGGTTTTTATGGGTTTTAGGGATTTTTGGTGGTTTTAGCCTTTTTTTGGGTTTTTAGGGGTTTTATTGATTTTAAGTTTTTATGGGTTTTATGTATTTTACGGTTTTTAAAGATTTTTTAGTGTTTTTAGGGTTTTTAAATTTTCTTGTTGATTTTAGAGATTTTTTAGGATTTTATGGTTTTCAGGGTTTTAGGGACTGTGACCCTTTTTAGAGTTTTAGAGTTTTTAGGTCATTTTGTTTTTTATTTTTTTCGGGTTTTAATTTTTTCTTAGGTTTTTTCATGGTTATTAGTATTTTCTATGTTTTAAGGGTTTTTATGTTTTTTTAGGATTTTTAGGGTTTTTAGGTTGTTTAGGGATTTTGAGGGGTTTTAGAATTATTTAGTGTTTTTATGTTCTTTGTTGGGGTTTTAGTGATTATTATTGATTTTTTAGTGTTTTTAGATTTTATTTTTTGTTTTTAACATATTTAGGGTTTTGAAGGGTCTTTAAAATTTTTAGTGATAATATGGTATTTATTGGGTTTTAGGGTTCTTAATTAGTTTAGGGATTTTATGGTTTTAAGGGTTTTAATTATTTTTTAGGGTTTTTAGCATTTTTTAGGTTTATTGGGGTTTTATATTTCTATTGGGTTTTATGATTCTATTTGGGTTTTTAGGGTTTTTATGGTTTTATTTACCTTTTAGGATTATTATTTTTATTTATGGTTTTTATGGATTTTGAGGGTTTTATGGTTTTTTAGTGTTTTTTGTGTTTTGTTGGGTTTTTAATTTTTTTTTACTTTTTTGGGTTTTAAGGTTTTTTGGAGTTTTTTAGGATTTTAATTTGTTTAAAGGGTTTTTAGGGGTTTAGTTTATTTTTAAGGTTTTTACAGGTTTTTAGGTTTTTTATTGTTTTCAGAGGATTTTATCGTCTTTTGTATTTTTAGTGTTTTTTTCTTTTTAGAGTTTTTAGTGTTTTTATGTTTTTTTTGGATTTTAAGTGTTTTGAGGTTTTTACTATTTTATTAGTGGTTTTGAAGGTTTTAATGGGTTTTTACATTTTTAGATATTTATACTTATTTTTTAGATGTATATATAGATTTTATGGATTTTCATGATTTTTAGGGTTTTTATGGTTTCTTGGGTTTTTTGAGGTTTTTTGAGTTTTTGTGGTTTAATGTTTTTTATTTTTTTTAACATTTAAAAGGTTTTTGGAGTTCCAGTGGGTTTTAGGGGTTTTAAGTGTTTTTAGTGTTTTTAGTGTTTTTCTGGGTTTTATGGCTATATGGGTTTTTAGTGTTCTTAGGGTCTCATAATGTTTTTATGTTTTTTTCATTTCTTAATTGTTTTAAGTTGTTTTAGGATTTTTATATTTCTTAGGGTTTTTAGGGGTTTTTATATTTTTAGGGATTCTAGGGATTTCTAGGATATATACAGTGTTGAGGGTATCAGGTATTTTTAGTGTTTTTTTGGTTTTTTGGGATTTTTTTTGAGTTTTAAGGATTTTATTCATATTTTTTAGGGTTTTAAGTTTTTTTAGAGTTTTTAATTTTTTAGGAACTTAAATTAATTTATATTTATTTAATGGATTTTTAGGTTTTGTAGAGGTTTTTGGGGTTTTCTATGGTTTTAGGGGTTTTATGGGTTTTAGTGTCTTGAGGGGTTTTATCAGTTTTTAGGTTTTTATGGGTTTTATGTGTTTTTAGAATATTATAGTTTTCTTATGGGTTTTAGGACTTTTAGGGATTTATATGCATTTAGGAATAATTAGGGGTTTCTGGTTTTTTATAATTTTTTGTGTTTTTATAGATTTTGCGGGGTTTACGGTTTTTATGGGTTTTAGGGTTTTTATTGTTTTTTGGGTTTTTAGGATTTTTTGAGCTTTTAAGGATTTTATGGTATTTATAGTTTTAATGTTATTGTAGTTTTAAAGGTGTTTTAGATTTTTTTATTCGGTTTTTCATTTTTTTGGGTTTTAGGGGTTTTTACATTTTTAGGGTTTTTATAGTTTTTGGGGATTTTAGGGTTTGCTGGTATTTTTCGTGTTTTTGAGTTTTTTTTTTTCAAATTTTTATTTTTAAGGGTTTTATGTCTTTTTAGGATTTTAAAATATTATTAGGTTTTTTAGGGTTTATATTTTTTTATGGATTTTTTGTGACTTCTTAATTTTTTTATTTTTTTAGAGATGTTGGTAGTTTTTACAGGTTTTTGGAATTTTTACGGTTTTTAGGGTTTTGATCATTTTTTAGATTTTTTAGACTATTAATTGTTTTTAGGGGTTTTGGGATTTATTATGGGTTTTCATGGTTTTTATCATTTTTCACATTTTTTTAACATTTTTGTGGTTAGTTAATGTTTTTATGGGTCTTAGGGTTTTTTATGTTTTTGGAGCTTTTATGGTTTTTAGGGATTGTAAGGTTTTTAGGGTATTTTATGGATTTAACATTTTTTAGTATTTTGGGGTGTTATGTGGTTTTTGGTTTTTTTGTTTTCTTATGGATTTTTGATTTTTTTGGTTTTTTTATGATTATATATATATTTTTAAATTTTTTATGATTTTAATTCATTTTTTAGGTATTTTGGGGGGTTTGGGGGTTTTATGTTTTTTTAGTGTTTTTATCATATTTATGGTTTTATGGGTTTTATGTGTTATAATTTATTTAATTTTTTCTAATGGTTTTTTTATATTTTTAGGGTTTTCAATTTTTTTTTAATTTTTAGGGAGTTTACAGTATATTTATGTTTTTGTTGTTTTAGGAATTTTGAGGGTTTCAGGGGTTTTATTTTTTATGGTTTTTGTGTTTTAGGGATATTTTAATATTTTTAGGGTTTTATGGTTTTTATAGTTTTTAATGTTTTTACAGGTTTAAATGAATTTTAGGGATTTTAGTGGGGTTTTTGTGTTTTTTTTGGTTTTTTGGGGTTTAATGATTTTTCTGGAATTTTAATGGGTTTAATGTTTTTTTAGGTTTTTATCTTTATTTCAGTTTTTGATGGGTTTTAAGTGTTTTTAGGATTTTCAGGTTTTCTATGGGGTTTGAAGGGTTTTTTTGGGTTTTTAAATTTTTAGGGATTTTTAGGGATTTTTAGTTTTTTTTGTTTTTATGGTTTTTAGTGATATTGACTGGTTTTAGTGTTTTAATGTTTTTAGTGGTTTTATGTTTTTGGGTTCTTTATAGCTTTTTTCATTTTTTTAGATTTTAATGATTTTTTAGTGTTTTTATAAATTTTTATGCTTTTAATAGATTTTTAGAGTTTTGGGTTTTTATGGTTTTATGGGGTTTTGGGTATTACCGTTTTTACTAGATTTTATGATTATAGGGTATTAGGGTTTTTAATGTTTTCTAGGGTTTCAAGAATTTTTTTTATCTTTTTAGGGGTTTCAAATGTTTTTAACTTTTTATGGTTTTGTTAGGTTTTTTCTATTTTTATGGTTGTTTACATATTTAGGTATTTTTTAGTATTTTAATTGGTTTTGGGTTTTTATGGATATTGAATGTTTTAGTTTTTTAAGGGTTTTTGTTTTTTTTGAGAATTTTTCGGTTTTGTAGTGTTTTTAATATTCTTATGGGTTTTAGTGTATTTATGGGTGTCTAAGTATTTTTATGGTTTTTTGGGGGTTTTATTCTTTTAAGTGGTTTTAGGGTTTGAGGGTGTTTTTAGTGTTTTTTGGGGTTTAAGTAATTTTTTAGGGTTTTAGGGGTTTTTAGTGTATTTAAGTTATTATGGATTTCTTATGAGTTTTATTGGTTTTTACATTTTTATGGCTTTCTATGTTTTTATTGGTTTTTAGGATTTTTTATTATTTCCATGATTTTGGAGTTTTTAGGGTGCGTTTCCATTTTATAGGACTTTAGGGGTTTTAAATATTTTCAGTTTTTAAAGGTTATATTATGGGGTTCATGTTTTCTAAGGGTTTTTTTATTTTTATGATTTTAGGTATTTTATTGGTTTTTTAGTGTTTTTGGGAATTCTGAGGATTTGTACAGGTTGTTAGTGGTTTAGGGTTTTTATATTTTTTACGTGTTTTCAATTTTTTTTAGTTTTTATGGAATTAAAGGGGTTTTATTGGTTTTTAAGTGTATGGGGGTTTGTATGGTTTTTTGGAGTTTTATATTTTTGGGTCATTGTAGTGCTATAAATATTTTTTAGTGTTATTTAGGTTTTTATGTTTTTAATTTTTTCTATGGATGTTTTCGTGTTTTTATGGTTTTTTATGTTTTTAGGGGTTTTTAGGGATTCTTTAGGTTTTTTATGAATTTTAACGTTTTTAGAGATTTCTATTATTTTTAAGGGTTTTGTTTTTTTTAGGGTTTTTTGAATTTTTGATATTTTTTGGGATTTAATTTGTTATTTGGGTTTTATGGTTGTCTTAGGGTTTTCTAGATCATTCTAGCCTTTATGGATTTTATGAAAATTTTAGTATTTTTATGGTTTTTAGTATTTTTAGGGACTTTTAGGGATTTTAGTGATTTTAAGGGTTTGATGGTTTTTTTTGGATTTTTTGAATTTGAAGGGGTTATAAGGTTTTTAGTGCATTTAAAAATTTTAATTTATTTATAGTTTTTAGTGTTTATATTGGTTTTTATAGTTTTTGAAGGTTTTTAGGGGCTTTTATGGTGTTTATGATTATACGATTTTTAAATTTTTTAGTTTTTTTCAAGGATTTATGATTTTTTGGGTTATAGATTTATTAAGGGTATCAAGTTTTTCGAGGGTTTTAAAATTTTCTATAATTGTATGGATTTTTTATGGGTTTTTAAGGTCTTTAGGGATTTTGACGGGTTGTAGGGATTTTAGAGTTTTAGGGTTTTTATGTTTTATTGGGATTTTCGGGTTTCCTTCTGAGTTTTGAGGGGTTTTTCGGGTTTTTATGTTGTTTAACATTTTTATGTGTCTAAAGGGTTTATAGATTATTTAGTGTCTTTTTTTTTTCTTATGGGTTTTTAGAGATTTTATGTTTTTAGTGGTTTTTATGGTCTTTAGGGCTTTTTAGAGATTTTATCATCTTTTCTTGGGTTTTAGGGTAAATTTTGTTTCTTAGGTTTTTAGGGGAATTATGTTTTTTTTATGTTTTTGAGGTTATCATAGAGTTTTTATGGTTTTTAGATTATTTTTAAATTTTCAGGGATATTTAGGGATTTTTTTATGATTTTACAGTTTTTACTTTTATGGATTGTGAGGGTTTTAATGTTTTAGGGTTTTAGGGGGTTTTAGAAAGTTTTAGGTCTTTATAAATTTTTAGTTTTATTTAGGGTTTTATGGTTTTATTAGGGGTTTTCAGGGATGTATAGTTTTTTTTATTAAGGATGTTTTGTCATTTTTTAGGATTTTTATGTGTTTTTAGGGATTTTGAGGGATTTTAGAGTTTGTAGGGTTTTCATTGTATTTCTTTGGGTTTTTAGGGGTTTTTGAGTTTTTTAGAGGTCTTGATGTTTTATTTGGGGTTTTTTTTTACATTTTCAGGCTTTTAAATGGGGTTTTAAAATTTTAGTGGATTTTTATGGGTTTTATGGATTTTGTGGATTTTTAAGGTTTTTTGGGGTTTATAGATTTGTATAAGGTTTTGAGCGTTTTTGACATTTTTTAGGTTTATATGTGTTTTATGTGTTTTTATTTTATTAATGTTTTCTTTGGGGTTTTAGGGTCTTAAGTGTTTTAGATAATTGGAGGGTTTTTATCTATTTTTAGGATTTTTATGTCTTTAGGTTATTTAGGGATCTGGATGGTTTGGGGTTTTTTTATTGTTTTTATCATATTTAGGGTTTTCAGGTTTTTTTTGACTTATTTAAGGTTTTAAAACGTTCTTGTATTTTTTATTGTTTGGATTTAATGTATTTTTAGAGTTTTTAGTGGGGTTTTAGGGATTTTTTGATGTTATAAAGGTTTTAATTATTTTGTGGGGATTATAGTTTTATGTGTTTTTTTGGGTATTTTTAGGTTTTATCCTTTTTAAATTTTTAGGGTTTTAAGTGTTTTTATGTTTTTAATGTTTTCCAAGGGGTGTTCAGAGTTTTTAGGGTTTTTAAATTTTTTGGTATTTTTAGGGATTTTTTTCATTTGTTTGGTTTTGAGGGTTTTGAGGGATTACGAGGGTTATTTGGGTTATTTGGGTTTTTGTGGTTTCAGAGGTTTTCGACTTGTTTAGGGGTTTTATGGAATTTTTAGAGTTTTTTAACATTTAAATGGTTTTTTGAGTTTAAGAGGTTTTTAGTGTTTTTATGTGTTTGTATTGTTTTTTTGTCTTTTGGGAGTTTTCATATGGTTGTAGGGGTTTTAAGGTTTGAGGGTCTTTTAGGGATTTTTAGGGTGTTTATCACTTTTAAGAGTTTTCATTGGTTTTAGGATTTTTAGGTTTAATGAGGGTTAGAGGGGTTTTTATGTTTTTCGGAATTTTTAGGGATTTTTAGGATATTTCGGGTTTTTAGATTTTAGGGATTTTTAATGTTTTTAGGTTATTTTTATTTTTTCTTTTCTAGGATTTTGGATTTTTTTAGAGTTGTTTTGTGTTTCAATGTGTTTTTTAGAGATTTTTTAAATTATTTAGGGGTTTAATAGATTTTATAGTTTTTAGATTATTTTAGGGGTTTTATAGGTTTTTATGATTTTCTATGGTATTAGGGGGTTTTGGGGGTTTAGCATTTATTTTTCTTCTTTTTATGGGTTTTATGTGTTTCTAGATTTTTAGTGTTTTCGTTTGGTTTGTTTATGAGTTTTTAGTGTTGTCTATGTTTTTATGAATTTTTAAGGGTTTTTGGGTTTTTATAGGATTTTTTTGGGGTTGTAGGGGTTTTTGAGTATTTTGGGTTTTTAATGGCATATAGTGTTATTTGACATTTTTAGGGGTTTAAAGGGTTTATAGTGTTTTTATTGGGTTTTTATAATATTTATGGGTTTTAAGGTTTTAAAGGTTTTTATGGTTTTAAGGGGTTTTAGGGTTTTACTATATTTTTAGGGTTTTATAGGGTTTTATGATTTTTTGGTTTTTAAGGGGTTTTATGTGTTTTTAGGTTTTTATTGTTTTCATAGGGTTTTTCTAGGTTTTTGGAATTTTTATGGTTTCATGGATTTTAGGTAATTTTTGGATTTTTATGGTTTATATATATTTTCACTATTTTTATGGTTTTTAGGATTTTTAGTTATTTTACAGTTTTTAGTGTTTTTTGGTTTTTAGGTTTTTAGGGGTTTTATTTGTTTTAAGATTTTTTAGGTTTACTTTAAGGTTTTCAGGGTTTTCATAGTTTTTTACATATTTATGGATTTTTAGGGATTTTTTGGTTTTTTTGGTTTTGTGGCTTTTATGGTTTTTACGTGTTTTTAGGGATTTTATAGTTATGGGGGTTTTTATGTTTGTTTGTGTTTTTAAGGTTTCTATGGTTTTTTAGAGTTTTTAAATATTTTAAATGTTTAAATGTTTTTAGTGTTTTACTTGGTGTTTTAGGGTTTTATGGGGATTTAGATTTTTTTATTTTTTGGCGGTTTTTAATGGGTTTTAGGGGTTTTTATGGTTTTTTTGATCTTTTAGGTTATTTAGGGAATTAGTGTTTTTATCTTTTTTAGTTGTGTTATGTTGTTCTACATTTTTTTGGTTTTCTTATGGTTTTTTTCTTGATTTTAGAGTTTTCTATATTTTTAGGGATTTTCATTAATTTATTTTTTGGATTTTTATGCTTTTTAGGTTTTGGGGATTTTGAGGGGTTTTTAAGGATTTTTAGGTGTTTGAGAATTGTTGTGATTTTTTTTTTGTTTTAATTGATTTTAGGTATTTAATGATTTCAAAGTATTTTTCAAGGTTTTTATTTTTTTTCTGTTTTTTGGAATTTTTATGGGTTTTATGTCTTCTATTATTCTATAGAGTTTTTATTGATTTTGAGGGTTTTGACGATTTTTTGTGGTTAATGGTTTTTAGGGAATTTAGTATTTTTTTAGTTTTTTAGGAAATTTAATTTTTTTAGACTTTTTTATTGTTATTGGAGGATTAAAGAATTTTATATTTTGTATTGGGGTTTTAGGGGTTTTAATTGTTTTTAATGTTTTATGGTTTTAGGGTTTTTGGGATTGAATAATTTTAAGGTTTTTAGGGGTTTTCAGTTTTTTCAGATTTTTTTGTTTTTCATAGGGGTTTTCTAGGGTTTTAGAGTTTTTTATATTTATATATATATATTTTTAATTTTAGGATAGATTTTTTAGTTTTTATAGGGATTTTATAGGCTTTTTGTTTTTAGGGCTTTTATGGTTTTATGGTTTTTTGTGGGTTTAAGAGATTTATGACGTTTTTTGGGTTTTGAAGGTTTTTACAGTTTTTAAATTTTTAGGGGTGTAATGGGTTTTAGTGTTTTTAGTGGTTTTATGGGATTTCTAGGGGTTTTATTTTTTTCAGTGGTTTTAATGGTTTCTAGTGGTTTATATGGATTTTAGGGTATTTTTTGGGGTATTCATGGGTTTTATAACTTGTTAGGTTTTTAAGAGTTTTAAGTGTTTTTAGGATTTTAAGGTTCTCTTTGGTTTTTTCAGTGTATGTAGTGTTTTTTATGTGTCTAAAAAATGTTAGGTATTTTATATTATTTTTATTCTTTTAGGGTTTTAGGTATTTTTAGGGTTTTTATATTTTTAAGTGTTTTAACGTTTGTTTTGGGTATTTATAAATTTTTAGGTATTTATGGTTTTTTTGTGTTTTTAGGTTTTTAAGGTTTTCTTATGGGGTATTAATGTTTTTCTGTAATTTTATGGATTTTTTGGATTTTATCATTTTCACGGGTTTTAGGGATTCTCAGGGGTTTAGTGGTTTTTTTTTCTAGTATTGATTATTTTTTGGGGGGTTTATGGAGTTTCTTTCGTAGTTTTTAGTGGTTTTATGTTTTTTATAGTTTTTTAAAATATTTAGGGGTTTAATGGGTTTTAGTGTTTTAGTATATTTTATGTTTTTATTGGTTTTAGGGGTTTTAAAGGTTTTTATGGTTTTCAAGAATGTATAGTATTTTGCATATTTTTTAGGGATTTTTATATTATTAGGTATTTTTAATGAATTATTAGGATTTTTATTGTCTTTAGGGTCTTCTTTGGTTTTTAGGAATTTTGGTTTTTTTTGTTATTTTTGTGTTTTTAGAACATTTTAGAGTTTTTACAGTGTTTTGAGATTTTCAATTTTTTAGGGGATTAATTGGTTTTATAGTTTTTAGTGGTTCATAAGGTTTTTATGGGTTTTTGGGGGTTTCTATGATTTTTAATGGGTTTGTGGATTTTAGGATTTATATTGTTTTTAGAATTTTTAGCATTTTTAGGTTTTTTACAGATTTATGTGTTTTTGGATTTCTATGGTTTTATTAATGTTCTTCTTGGTTTTCAGGTTTTTATGTTTTAGCTATTATTTGTATTTTTTAGGTTTTTATGGATTTTTAGGGGTTCTAGGGGTTTTATGTTTTATAGGGGTTTTGATGGTTTTGGGGATTTTTTTGGATCTTTATAGTTTTTAGTGTATTTTTAGTTTTTTTATTCAGAGTTTATAAGGGTTTTAGGTGTGTTATGGTTGTTAGGGAATTTTTAGTTTTTAAGGATATTTTAATTTTTTAGGTTTTTCGGGGTTTTAAGCATTTTTTAGGTTTTTTTGGTTTATTTAGGGGTTTTCAGGGTTTTTAGTATTTTTATATTTTTATGAATTTTTATGGAATTTTTATGATTTTTATGGGTTTTATGGATTTTAGGTATTTTGAGGGTTTTGAAATATTTTATGATTTGCAGTGTTTTTATATATTTATGTGTTTTTAGTGAAATTTGGGATTTAATGTTGTTTAATGGTTTTCATGGTTTTTAGGGTTTTATGTCTTTTGGGATTTTATGTATTTTTAGGATTTTTATTTTTTTAGTGGATTTAAGGGATTTTATGGGTTTTTGGGGTTTTAGGGGTCTTTTTTGAGTTATTAGGGTTTTTAGGTTTATTTGGGTTTTTTTAAAATTATTTTGGGTTTAAAGAGTCTTTAGAGTTTTTATTGGTTTTAGGGATTTATTCATTTTTATTTTATTAAGGTCATTTGGTATTTTTATGATTTTTAGGTTTCTTTCATTTTTTATATTTTTATGGGATTTATGTGTTTTTAGGTTTGTAATTTTTTTTATGGTTTTTTGGGTTTTTTGGGTTTTTTGTATTTTTTGAGTTTTTAGGGTATTTTAATATTTTTTCTGATTTTTAGGATTTTTATGGATTTTGAGGGTTTTATCATTTTTTAGGGTTTTTATGGTTTTTGGGGCTTAGGGGATTTTTTGAGTTTGTTTCTCATTTTTAAGGTTTTTTATAATTTTTTAATCTTTTTTGGGGTTTAAAGGGTTTTTAGAGTTTTTAGTGGTTTTAGGGCTTTTATTTTTTTTAATGTTTTTGAAGATTTTTTATGGTTTTAAGTGTTTTTAATATTTTTAGTGTTTTTAGATTTTTAGGTTTTAGGTTTATTATGTTTTTTTTGGTTCTTAAGTTTCTCTGAAGGGTTTTTCGTGTTTTTAGGGGTTTTTATGTCTTAGTGATTTCTAGGGATTTCATATGACTATTTTGGTTTTTAGTGTTTTAAGTATTGTTGTGGTTTTTTAGATTTTTAGGGATTTTTGAGTTTTATGGTTTTGGGTGTTTTAAGGGGTTTTTTTATTTATTTAGGTTTTTATGGTTTTTTTAGTTATTTAACATTTAAAAGGATTTTAGAGTTTTTAGTGGTTTATAAATTTTTTATGTGTTTTTAGGTTTTTATGTTTTTCAAGGGTTTTATGGTTTTAGGGGTGTTTAGGGTTTTTAAGGTCTTTATGGTTTTTATCCTTTTTGGTGTTTTGTGTTTTTTTAGGTTTATAATGTTTTTCATTGTTTTTCGGGGTTTTTATTTTTTTGGGATTTAAAGGAATTTTTTAGGATTTTTATGATGTTTCAGCAATTTTAGGAATTTCTAGGGTTTTATTGGTTATTATATTTTTTAGGGATTTTTGTGTTTTTAGGATTTTTTTGGTTTTAAGTTTTTTTTGGGTTTTAAAGTTTTCTTATCGTTTTTAGGGGGTTTTCTGTTTTCTTGGAATTATTTGTGCTTTTTGGGGATTTTTAGGTTTTTTCAATTTTTAGTGGTTTTTGGGAGATTTATGGGTTTTTTGTGGTTTTTTGGGGGGTTTTTTTGGTTTCTATTATTTTTATGGTTTTTAGGGATTTTGGGATTTTAGTGTTATTTAGGTTTTCTTGTGGTTTTTTACAAATTTAGTGATTATTTCATCTTTTTAGGAATTTTATAGATTATTATGGTTTTAAGGGTTTTTAGGGGATTTATGGTTTTATATAATTTTTAACATTTTATGGGTTTATTGAGTTATTAGACATTTTAATGGGTTTTTAGGGTTATTTTTGGTTTTACTGTTTTTTATGAATTTAAGGGTTTTTTTGGTTTTTAGTGGTTTTTAGTGTTTTAAGGTCTATTAGGGTTCTTAACATTTTAAGGTTTTTAGGGGGTTTATTTATTTTTAGTTTTTTAGTTTTTTGTAATGATTTTTTAGGGGTTTTATGTTTTTAATGTTTTTAGAGATTTTTATGATTTTTAGGGGTGTAGGTATTTTTATGGTTTTTAGGATTTTTATGTGTTTTGGTGTTTATTATGGATTGGGGCATTTTTAGGATTTTAAGGGTTTTAAGTGATTATATATTTTTAAGGTTTTCTTAGGAGTTTATACAGTTTTTAGGGTTTCTTTATTTATTTCGGATTTTCAAGGATTTTATAGGTTTTTTATTTTTTTGAGTTTTTATAGATTTTGATGGTTTTTAGGGTTTAATGGTTTTTTGGTTTTTAGGGTTGTTACTTTGTTTTTAATGTTTTTCATTGTATTTTATAATTTTTATCATTTTTAGTGATCGAAAAGTTTTTTCGTGTATTTATTAGTTTTTAGGGTTTTTATGGGTTTTAATGTTTTTAAATATTTTATTATTTTCTTGGGTTTTTATGGTCTTTTTGTGTTTTCAGTGTTTTTAGGTCACTATGGGTTATAAGTGTTTTTTTGTATTTAATTATTTCTTAGGGGTTTTAGGGTTTTTATCGTATTTTTTTGTTTTTAGGTATTTTTAGGTATTTTTTAATATATTTATTATTTTTTATTGTTTTTAGTGATTTTAAGGGATTTAGGGTTTTTTGGGTTTTTATAATTTTTAGTTTTTTTTTGGGGTTTTAAGTGTTTTTTGGTTTTTAGTATTTTATTACTGTTTTTAGGTTTTTATTGGGTTTTTTAAATTTTTATGGATTTTTAGGGTTATTTTTTATTTTAATGGATATTAGGGGTTTTAAGGATTTTGATAGTTTTTAAGGTTTTTTTACTATTTTAGGGTTATATAGTATTTTTTGTGTTTTATGGTTTTTTTATTTTCTTAGGGATATTAATACTTAGTATATTTTTTAAATGTTTTTATGGGTTTGAAGTGTTTTTGGTGTTATTATGGATTTTTTATGGTTTTTAGGGGTTTAATGGGTTTTAGGGGTGTTCAAGGTTTTTTCGGTATTTTTTAGGGGTTTTACTCATTTTTTAGTTTGTTTGGTTTTTAAGAGTTTTAACTGTATTTTAGTTTTCATTGTTTTCGTAGGATTTTTCATGGATTTTTTGTGGTTTTACCATTTTAGGTATTTATTGTGCCATTTTATGTTTTTTATTGTGTTTAAAAACTTTCATGTTTTAATGATTTTTATGGGTGTTTAGGGCCTTAAGATTTTTTTTGGTTTTTTAGGTGATTAAATTATTTTTAGGTATTTTGGGTCTTAATAAGATATATCAGGTTGTTTATGGTTTTTTATGCTTTTAGATACTTTATAAACTTTTAGGATTTGTATGGTTTTTAGGTTATAATGTATTTTGAGTTTTTTGGGTTTTTATAGATTTATAGTTTTAATCTTTATTGGTATTTTTTATTTTTTTAGGGTTTTAATGTTTTTAGAGTTTTTTTAACATTTAATGGTGGTTAAAAGGGTTTTAAGAGTTTTTAGTTTCATTTTGGGGTTTTAGGATTTTTTGGGCTTTAGGGTTATATTGGTATTTAGTGTTTTCTGGGATTTGTAGGGTTTTTAGCATATTTTGTTTTTAGCCGCTTGATGTGTTTTTATGTTATTAAGGTTTTCTTATGGTTTATTCAATGTTATAATGTATTTTAAATTTTTTAGAATCTTAGGTATTTTTATGTGTTTTATGTTGATTATTATTTTAACATAATTTGAGGGTTTTTTGTGTTTTGGGGTTATAAGGGGTTTTAGGGGTTTTAGAATTTTAAGGTTTTATGTTTTTTATGTTTCTAAGGGTTTCTTTGGGTTTATCATATATTTTTTTCTTTTTATACTTTTTGGGATTTACAATAATTTTTAGGATTTTTATGGATTTCAAGGGTTTTGGGAGTTTTTTAACATTTTAAAGCTTTAAGTGGTTTTAAATTTTTTAGTTTGTAATAATATTTTTATGGGTTTATAGGGTTTTTTATTATTTTTAGGGGACTTTTTTCTTTAGGGTTTTTAGTTTGTTAAGTAGTTTTATGGGTTTTTAGGGTTTTTAGCATTTTTAGGTTTCACAGGGGTTTTAATTGTAGTTAGGTTATTATGGTTTTCTGAAGTTTTTTATGGTTTAAAGTGTTTTTTACATTTTTATGTATTTGTATGTCTTTTTTGGTTTTTTATTATTTATTTAAGATTTTAGGGATTTTTAGCGTTTTTTAGGTTTTTAAGTGCTTTTAGGATTTTAGGGGATTAATTTGTTTTAAGGTATTTAATGTTTCCATATATCTACTCATGTATTTTAGTGTTTTTTATTTTTTTAGTCATTTTTATTCATTTTATTAAATATAAATGGTTTTTAGATTTTTTTTTGGTTTTTAATGGTTTTCAGGTTTTAGGGGTTTTTTAATGTATTATGGGTTCTAATTGTTTTTATATATTTCTATCATTTTTAAGGGTTTAATGTTTTTTTAGAGTTTTCAATTATTTTATTTTCTTTTTATCGATTTTTAGGGGTTTTAAATAATTTTAGATTTTTTGGTTTAAGGGGTTTTTATTGTTTTTAGGGTCTTTTTGGGTTTTTTTTTGTTTTTTAGTGAATTTAGGTTTTTATAGGTTTTAAGTGTTTGTAGGTTATTCATGTTTTCTTATGGGTTCTTAGCGTTTTTAGGGTTTTTTTAATTTTCTAGGAAGTTTTATGGTTTTATGGTTTTTTAGAGATTTTAGAGATTTTCAACTTTTTGGGTTTTATTGTATTTTTTGATATTTTTATGGGTTTAATGGTTTTTTATACTTTTTATTGTTTTTAGGGGTTTAAAGGGTTTTTAATGTTTTTAGTGGTTTTTTAGGGTTTATATGGGTTTTTTAGGTGTTTTAATGGATTTAGGGTTATTATACGTTTTAGGGTTTTTGGGACTTTTTAGGCTTTTAGGGTTTTTAGGGTATATATGTTTTAGGTGTTTTATGTTTATTTAGATTTTTTTTATAGGGTTTGTGAGGGTTTTTGAATTTTTTATTTTTATATGGATTTTTCAAGGATTTTTAAATATTTTTTATGGTTTTTCGGTATTTTTAGGGGTTTGATGGTTTTTAGGGATTTATGGGGTTTTTATTATTGTTTTTAAGTGTTTTATGTATTTTAATGTTTCATTAGGTCAATTAATTTGTTTTTTTATATTTTTATTGAATGTTTATGATATTTATGGTATTTAGGTTTTTTGTGGAATGTGTGTGTTTATAGGGTTTCTAGTATTTTTATGTTTTTTTTGTTTTTTTTTGTTTTTTGTTATTTTATGATTTTTATGGTCGTTTAGAGATTTGTTAAAATTTTAAGGGGTTTAAAGGTTTTTTTAGTTTTTAGTAGTTTTTATTATTTAGGTGGGTTATAGTTTCATGGGAGGTTTTATGTTTTTTTGGGTTTTTAGCAGTTATAGGGTCTTTAGGGGTTTTAGCATTTTCATGTTTTTCAGGGATTATGTGTTTGTATTTTTTTATGTTTTATTTGGGGTTTTCATAGTTTTTAGGTTATTTATGTTTTTTTATTGTTTAGGGTTTTTTTTATTTTTTGGGTTTTTTTTTTGATATTTTGGGTTTTATTGGTTTTTAGTGTTTTTAGGGGTTTTACAGACTTGTTGGTGTTTTAGGGTTTTTTATTTATTAGGTTTTTTATGTTTTTTATATTTTTTAGACTTTTTATTTGTTTAAATTATTTTTATAGAGTGTTAGAGGTTTTCTAGTTTTTATGGTCATTTATGGGTTTTAATGTTTTTCACAATTTTTATGTTTTTATGGGTTTTTAAGGTTTTAGGGTATCATTTGTGTTTTAGGGATTTTAAGATTTTTTTTGTTTTAAAGGATTTCAAGTGTTTTTTGGTTTATATATTTTTATGTTTTTATTAGTTTTTTTTATCATTTTAGGGTTATTAAGATTTTTATGGATTTTTCAGAATTTATATGGGTTTTAAGAGTTTTAGGGATTTTGAGAGTTTTAATAGTTTTTAGGGGATCTACAGTTTATTATGTATTTATGGGTTTTATGTTTTATTTTTTATTTAATGTTTAATTTGGGGTTTTCAAGGTTTTAAGGTATTTTTGGGATTTTTATGATTTTTATTGTTTTTTGGGTTTTTAGAGATTTTATGGGTTATACATGTTTTAGGGTTTTATGTTTTGTTTATCATGTTTTGGTATTTCTGGTTTTTATGTTTTATTAGTTATTTATGGTTTTCATAGTGTCTTTCAAGGTTTTCAGATATTTTTATGTTTTTAAGGCACTTTAGGGATTGTTTATGTTTTTATGGTTTTTAGGGTTCTTATGAATTATGAAGGTTTTTTGGGGTTTTTTGGTTCTTTTGGTTTTTGGGTTTTTTTAATTTTTAGAGTATTATGGTATTTTATATTTTTCTAATGTTTTTTTTGGGTTTAAGGGTTTTATATTTTTTACTTTTTTTGAAGGTTTTAATGGAGTTTTAATTGTGTTTGGTGGATTTTATAGATTTTAGGGTTCTTTTGCATTTTTTAGGTTTTATAGACTTTTTATGTGTTTTTAGGTTTAAAAATATTTTATTCAAGTTTTTATGGATTTAGTGGTTTTTTATGTATTTTTAACTATTTGTAGGATTTTGATGATCTTTTAGGGTTTTTATAGTTTGGGGGCTTTAGGGTTTTTATGCATTTTTTTGGTTGTTATGGTTATTTAGAGTTGTTTTGGAGTTTTATGGATTTTTTTAGAGTTTTATCATTTTATTGGGATTAAATGGTTTTTATTTTTTAGTGATTTTTAGAGTTTTTATGAGGGTTTAGGGTTTTTATGGTTTTTAGGTGGTTGTAGAAATTTTATAATATTTAGGATTTTTGGGGTTTTATTATTTTTAGTATTTTAGTGTTTTCTTAGGGATTTTCGGGGTTTTATTTTCTTACATGTTTTGGGATTTTTAGGTAATTTAGTTATTTTCATTCTATTTTATGGTTTGTAATTATTTTAAGGGTTTTAGGATTTTTTTGGGTTTTTGGGTTTTTTTGTGTATTTCTGTATTTTTGTTTGTTTAGGCGCCTTATGTATTTTTAGTATTTTTTAAAAATATATTTGGTTTTAATGGGTTTATTTATAATTTTTAGTGAGGTTTTAGTGTTTTTAATGATTTTTAGGAAGATTTAGGGTTTTATGGTTTTTAGGGCTTCTTAGTGTTTATAACATTTTTTAGGATTTTAGGGGTTTTAAGTGATTTTCTGTTTTAAGATTTTCTTTGGGTTTTCTTGTTTTTATGTGTTTTTATGTTTTCATGGTTTTTTAGGTATCTTTTAGGTTTTTTATGATATTTAGGGGTTTTCAGTTTTTTGATGGATTTTAGGGTTTTTTGGGTTTTTTGGGGTTTTAAGGTTTTTTGGAGTATTTAGGGGTTTTGAGTGTTTTTATCATTTTATAAAAATTGTTGGGGATTAAAGGTTTTTTAGATCCTTTATTTATTTCACGTTTTTTAAGGGTTAATGGTTTTAATGGTTTTTATCGGTGTATGTTTTTTGGGGGTTTTGAAGTTTAAGTTCATTTTGATATTTTAGGGGGGGTTCATTTTTTTAGTTTTTTATTGGATTTAAGTGTTTTAGTTTTTTATGGATTTCTTTTTGTATTTTAGGATTTTTATGGTTTTTTACGTTTTTAGGGGTTTAGATATTTTTTAGTATTTTTATGGGTTTTAGGGTTTTTAAGGATTTTGAGGGTTTTTAGAGTTTTTTTTGGGTTGTTCGGTTTGTTAGGATTTTAAAATATTTCAATTTTTTGGGGTTTTAAGTGAATTTATGTTTTTATGTTTTTATTAGGGATCTTCAGAGGTTTTAGTGTTTTTATTTTTTTAGGTGTTTTTACAGTATTTTTAGGATTTTGATGGTTTTAGGGTATTCCTTTATTTTGAGGGTATTTAGTGTATTCATCATTCATTTGTGTTTTTTGGTTTTTTAGTTTATAGTTGTCTTTTGTTTTTTAGAGTTTTTATTACACTTTTAGGGGTTTAATGTGGTTATTTGGGTTTTTAGGTTTTGTAGTTTTGTAGTTTTTTTATGAATTTTTGTTGTTTTAATTATTTAAGGTTTTTAATATTTTCATAGGGTGTTTAGGGTTTTTATGATTAGTTATTTTTTTGTCTTTTTTTAGGATTTTTTTAGGAGTTAAATGGGGTTTTGGGATATTTACTATTTTGGAGATTTTATGGATTTTATGGTTTCTATCGGTTTTAGGTTTTTTTAGAGTTGTAATGTATTTTGAGTTTTTTTTAAAAAAACTAGGTTTAAATGGGTTTTTATATATATTAGTGGATTTTAGGGTATTTAGCGTTTTCTAACTTTTTAACTGGATTATGTTTTTTTTGGGATTTTGGTTTTTTAGATGTTTTTTAGGATTTTTAGGGTTTTTAATGTTTTTTAGGGGTTTTATGTGTTTATATTTTTTTTTATTTTCTTATACTTTTTTCAATGTTTTTAGGGTTTTTACATTCTTAATTATTTTTAGGAACTTTATTGTTTTATTTTTTTTAGGAATTTGATTCTTTTTAGGGGGTTTTGGATTTTTGGGTATTTCGGGGTTTAGAGGTTTTTCACTTGTTTAGGGTTGGTGTGGGGTTTTTGAGTTTATTTATGATTTAAGTGGTTTAATGGGGTTTTAATGTTTTAGTGGGTTTTTAGGTTTTTTTACGATTCTAGGATTGTTTATAGTATTTAGGGCGTTTTAGGGGTTTTATGATCTTTTTATGGATGTTTAGGGTTTCTCCTGTTTTTATATTATTTGGGGGTTTTTAGTTTTTATTAGTTATTATGGGGTTTATAGGTTTTTTCTAGATTAGTTGTTTTTTACGGATTTTTTAAGATTTTTATGCTTTTATGGTTTTATGGTATTTTAAGAGTTTTTAGGTCTTTTGTTTTTTTTGGTTTTTAGTGCCTCTTTTGTTTTTAGGGGTTTGAATTTTATTTATTTATTTAAGGGTTTCTTAGGGTTTTAAGGGGTTTATTTGTTTTTATGGATTATTAAAGGATTGTTAGGATTTCAATGGTTTTTTGGTTTTTAGATATTTTTAGGGTTTAAAAGGATTTCTAATGTTTGTTTTATTTTTTAGGGGGTTTTGGAGGGTTATTTTTATTTTTAATGGTTTTAAGGGGTTTTAGAGTTTCTTTATGTTTTTTTGTGATCTAAAGGCTTTTTAATGTTTTTATGGTTTTTATGGTTTTTATGGTTTTCTATGGTTTTTAATGGCTTTTAGGGTTTTTAGGGTTTTTATGTTTTTTAGGGTATTTAGAATTTTTTAGGATTTTAAGGATTTTAAGTGTAGTTTTGTTTTTATTTTTTTTGTGGTTTTCAGGGTATTTAATGTTTTCTAAATTTTACAGTTTTGCACTTATTTTTTTGGTTTTTTTTGTTTTTGGTTTATTAAGGATTTTGAGGGTTTTTTGGTTTTTAGGGACATAGGATTTTTATAGCCTTTATGCGATTTTAGAGTTTTTTTTGAGTTTTTAGGGTTTTTACATAATTTCATTTTTTAATTTTCTTACTAGAGTTTAGGGTATACATGGGTTTTAGATTTTATTATTTTTTTAGGGGTTTTATGGGTTTTAGGGGCTTTAGTGTTTTTAGGGTTTAACATTTTTTGTATTTTGGGGTTTTGAGTGATTATAGGATTTTAAGGCTTTCTTATTGTTTTATTCCACAATAGGTTTGTTTACATTATAAATTCTTATTAGGTATTTTTATGTTTTTATGTTATTATGTTTTATAGGGATTTTAGAGATTTTTAAGGTTTTAGGGGTTTTAGTGGTTTTTTGGTTTTTTAGTTTTTTGGTTTTTAGGGTTTTTTTTTATTATTTATGGTTTTTGAGGTTTTTTGAGTTTCTAATTATTTTTCGGATTTATAGTTTTTTATAGTTTTTAGTCTTATTTATAGTTTTTATGGGATTTTTTTTGATTTTTAGGTGTTTTATGGGTTTTCGATGGTTTTAGGAATAATTTCCATTTTTATGTTTTTTATTGGGATTAAGTGTGTTTATTTATTATGTTTTTCAAATATTTTTACAGGGTATTTAGGTTTTTCTACATTTTCACAGATTTTCATGGATTTTTTTGGATTTTAATGGATTTAAGGTATTTAAGGGATTTGGGGGGTTTTAGTTTTATAATGGGTTTTTAGTGTTTTGGGGGTTTTTTGTTTTTACATTTTTATGTTTTATATATTTTTTATGGTTTTTTGGGGTTTCAAAGGTTTTTAGAGTTACTGGTGGGTTCTAGAGTTTTATGGGTTTTGGTGATTTTAATGGTTTCAGGGGGTTATTTTGTTCCTTATGGATTTTAGGGTTTTTTGAATTTTTAGATTCTTAAGGGTTTTAAGTGTTTTAAGGTTTTTAAGGTCTTTATAGGGACTTTCTAGGGTTTTGGGGGTTTTTTATATTTTTATTGATTTATATAAATTTTAATTATTTTAATGATTCTTTATGTTTTTAGATAATTTTAAGTGTTTTAGGGTTTCTTAATTTTTTTACGTATTTTATTTGTTTTTTTGGGTTTTTAGTTTTCCATTTAGCTTTTAGGGTATTTTAGGAATTTATGGTTTTAACAAAAATTTATATTTTTTACTAATAATCAGTGCTTTATTCAATTTATAGAGTTTTTAAATGTTTTTAGCAGGTTTTATGTGTTTTAAGGGGTTTTTATCCTTTTAGGGGTTATATTATTTTTATGGTTTTTAAGTGTTTAACATGTTTTTAAATTTTTACGTTTTTCCTAGGGGTTTTCATGGCTTTTATGGTTTTTTATGTTATTATGAATCTTTATGGATTTTTTTGGATATTTATGGTTTTTAGAGGTTTTGGGGATATTTAGGAGGTTTATGGTAATGATTTTTTTTAGGTTTTTTGGGCTTTTGGGATTTTTTTGAGTTTTTAGGGGTTTTAGTTTTTTTATAGTTTTTAATATTATTAGGAGATTAAAAGGTTTATAGAGTATTTAGTTAGATCTATGGTTTTTATGGTGTTTTATGGGATTTTAGTATTTTTTGAGATTTTAATGGTTTTTAGTGTTTTTAGTGATTTTTATGGGTTTTTAGGGTTTTTTAGGTTTTTTAGGTATTTTAAGTGTTTTTAGGTTTTTAAGATTTTTAGGGGGTTTTGGGTTTTTAGTATTTTTCAATTTTTAATTTTTTGTGTAATTTTTAAGATTTTATGGTTTTTTTGGTTTTTATTGACTTAGAGGATTTTAAGTGTTTTAAGGGTCTTTAGTTTTGTTTTGTTTTTTTGGGTATTTAGGTTTTTTTAGTTTTATAGTGTGTTAAGGTATTTAAAAAAAATGTAAACACTTTTTGGGGTTTAGAGGGTTTTTGAGTTCTGTGGAATTTAAATTATTTGTTCTTTGGAGTTCTTTTTGTTATTAGGTGGTTTTATGGATTTTAGTGGATTAGGTTTTTATGGGTTTTTTGGAGTTTTTTGGGTTTTTAGAGTTTTATAGGTTCTTTAGGGGAATTAATTGTTTTTAGGTTTTTAAGGTATTCTTAGGGTTTGTAGTGATTTCAGCGTTTTTTAGGTATTTTTAAATCTTTTTACGATTTTTTGGGTATTTAGGTTTTTAATAATTTTGTGGATTTTATGGATTTTAGGGTTTTTTTTTCTTTTATGGCCTTTTTTAGTTTTTTATAGTTTTTAATGTTTTGAGGGTTTTTAAGAAAAATTAGGGGTTTTAATGATATTTTTTGTTTTTAAGGATTACATAGGGGTTTCTCAAGGTTTTCAAGGTTATTATGTTTTAGGTATTTTTTGGGATTTTGTAGGATTTTTATGGGTTTTAGGGTTTTTGGTGATTTTGATGGGTTTTAGGGGTTTTAGGGGTTTTTTGTTTTAGGGATTTTTAATGTTTTTTAAGTTTTTTTATTATTTTTGATGTATTTGAAGGTTTTTTAAAAAATTAGGTGTTAAATTGTTTTTAGGGTTTTAAGTGTGTTTTTAGGGTTTTTATGGGTTTTAAGGACTTTTAATGTTTATTAGTGTTTGTTAATATATTTTTTTGGTTTTCATGGGGTTTTAATTATTTTTATGTTTTTAAGGTTTTATGAGGGGTTTTAGGATTTTTAGGGTCTTAGGTTTTCAGGGGTTTTAGGTTTTTTATCCTTTTTAGGGTTTTAGTGGGTTTTAGTGTTTTTAGGTTATTAAGGTTTTATTATATTTTTATGGGTTTTTTTTACATTTTTTCGGATTTTTAGGTATTTTATTGGATTACCATATGTTTTAGGGTTTTTATAATTTTGATGGTTTTCAGAGTTACGAGGGGTTTTATGGTTTTTTAGGTTTTGCAGGTTTTTTTGTTTATTATGGTTTTATGGGGTTTGAAATATTTTTAACGTTTTTAGGGGTTTAATGAATTTTAAGAATTTTTATAGTATCCATTAGGTATTATGGTTTTAGGGTATTTTAGGTGTTCTTAGTGATTTTTAGGTTTATAAGGGATTTTTTGTCTTCTTAGGTTTCATTGGTTTCATTGTGTTTTTGGTTTTTTAGGTTTTTCGTTCTCATACGGAATTTTAGGTCATTTTTTATTTTTATGGGTTTAAGGGTTTTTACAGATGTGAGGTTTTTTAGGGTTTTTATGATTTTTAGTTTTTTTAGGATTCCTATTGTTATTTAGGTTTTAGGGGTTTTAAGTGTTCTTAAGTTTTTGTGGTTTTCTTATGGATGTTTAGATTTTAAGGGTTTTAAATTTTCTAGATTGTTTTGGATTTATTATAATATTTATGGTTTTTATGGATTTTAGGGATTTTTAGGATTTTTATGGTTTATATGGTTTTTTGGGATTCTAGGGTTTTATTGGTTTTTAGTGTTTTTAAGGATTTACGAGTTATATGGCTTTTAGAGTTTTCTAGATTTTAATGGTTTTTATTGGTTTTGGGGTTTCCATTGGTTCTTATGATTATTTATGATTATAGGGTTTTTAGGGTTTTAGAGTTTTTAGGATACTTTTAGGATTTTAAGGGATTTTGGAATTTTTTAATATTTTTAGGAGTTTGAAGTATTTTTCGGTTTTTATTGTTTTCTTAGGAATTTTTAGGGGTTTGTGAGATTTTATGTTTTTTTGGATTTTAAGTGTTTGTAGGATATTTATGGTTTTTAGGTTTTTAGTGTTTTATCATTTTTAGAGTTTCTAGAATCTTTTTTTTTGGTTTTTTGGGGGTTTAAATGTATTTATGTTTTTAAGGTTCTCATAGGTTTTTCATGATTTTATTTGATCTTTAATTTTCAATTATTTTTATGGATTTTTAAATACATTTGTGGTTTTTAGGAATAAATAGGGTTTTTATCAGTTTTGTGATTTTTGGGGGTTTTATGTAATTTTTTTTGTTTTTTAGGGTTTTAAGGTTCTTTATAGTTTTTTAATGTTTTAAGGGGTTTATTATTTTTTATAGTTTTTAGTAGTGTTGTAGGGTTTTAAATGTTTTTAGGGGTTTAGAGATTTTTGGAATTTTGAGGATTTTAAGGCCTTTAAAAATTTTAAGGTATTTATAATATTTTAATTTTTTAGGGTTTTCATCTGGGTTTTTAGAAATTTTGAGGTGTTTATATTTTTCAGGGATTTTATGCAATTTGTAGTATTTTTATGGGTTTTAGGGTTTATATGGTTTATATGGTTTACTAAGTTTCTTATTAATTTTAATTGTTTTTAGGTTTGTAATATTTTCATAAGGATTTTACATTTTCTGTGTTTTTATATTTTAGATATTTTTTGGATTTAATTATTTTTAGGGATTTTAGAGATTTTGATTGTTTTAGGTGTTTTTATGATTTTCATTCATTTAATATTTTTTATGGTTTAGAGGGGTTTTAAATGCTTTAAGGTTTTTAAGGATTTCTATAGGGTTTTTAGAGTTTTAGGGTTTTAACATTTTTTTCGTATTTTTTTTATTATTTTTATAGATTTTTATTGTTTTAGGGATTTTGATGCGGTTTAATGGATTTTTTGTTTTGTAGGTTTATTTTTTCTTTTTATGGTTTTATATTTTTAGAGTTTTTTAAAGTATTGAGGGTTGTAAAGGGGATTTAGAGTTTTAGTGGTTATATATGGTTTCTGCAGGTTTTTTCGTGTTGTTTTAGGTTATAAAGGGGTTTTAATAACATTGAGGTTTTTTTATGGATTTTAGGGATTTTAATATTTTTAGGTTTTTAGGGTTTTTATGTGTTTTTATGTAATTATGTCCATCTTATGGGTTTTTAGGATTTTTTAAATTTTATTGAATTTTTAATGTTTTTATACTTTAATGGTTTTTATTGTTTTTAGTTATTTTGAGGGGTTTTAGGGTTTTTATGGTTTTTTAAATATTTAGGTTTTTTTGAGTTTTTTAGATGATATAAGGATTTTATGTGTTTTTACGGTTTTTCAGTTTCTAATGTTTTTTATATTTTTTTACTAATTTTAATGGTTTTTAGGGGTTTTAATGGTTTTGTGGGTCTATATGGTTTTTTGGTCTTTTGGGGTTTTGTGCCTTATTCGGGTTTTAGGGTTGTAAACGTTTTTAGGTTTTTAGGGGTTTTAAATGTATTTTTTTTAATTTTAATGATTTCTAAGGGTTTATCAATTTTTTCAGAGATTTTTAGTGGTTTTTAAATTTTTAGGGAATTTAAGGGGTTTTTAGGGTTTCTTAAGATTTCTAGTTCTTTAATGTATTTTTTGGTGTTTATCGTTTTTATGATTTTTTTGGTTTATGGTTTTTAGGGGTTTTATGGTTTTTAGAGTTTTTTACAATTTTTATGGGTTTAAAGGGATTTTAGTGTTTTTGGGATTTTTAGGGTTGTTATCAGTTTTTTTATGTTTTAATGGGTTTTTAAGGTTTTAGGGATTTTCGGGGTTCTGGGGTCCTTTTAGGTATTTTTAGGGGTTTTATATTTTTTATGTTTTTGGGTTTTTTAAGCAACTTCTGATTCTTAAGGTTTTCTTGTGGGTTTTCAAGTATTTTAGAGGTTTTATATTTTTTGAGATTCTATTGGATTTTTAAGTATCTTATGGGTTTTAGTGTTGTATAGATTTTGAAGGGTTTTAAAGGTTTTTGTGGATTTCAAGGTTTTTGGGATTCTTTAGGATTTTAAGGGTTTTATGTTTTTTTATTTTTTATGGTTTTCTCAAGGTTTAAGATTATCTTTATATGTTTTTATGTTTTATGAATTTTTTGGGTTATTTATAATTTTTGATGTATTTTGGGTTTTTTTTTGTTTATTTGGTTTTTATGGGTTTTTAATGAGCTTGTTTGGGTTTTGATGGTTTTTTTTAAGATTTTATCATTTTAAGGGGTTTAAATGATTTTTAAATTTTTATTGATTTTTTTGGGTTTTTATGGGGTTTTTAGGTATTGTTATTTTTTGATGGGTTCTATGAATTTTAGGGGTTTTGTTATGGTTTTTAGTGTTTTTTTGATTTAAAGTGTTTTAATATTTTTATGGTTTTATGAGGATTTTTTAGTGTCATTATTATTTTTTACAGTTTTAGTGAAATTTAGGAACTTTTAATTTTTATGCATTTTTAGGGTTTTTAAGAATTTCTTGAGTTTTTTGGGGTTTAATGTTTATTATATTTTTTTAACGTTTTTATTGTTTTATTGGGTTTTTTGAGTATTTAGTGATTTTAAGGGTTTTTAGGGGGTTTTAGGGCTTCTAAAGGGTTTTTTTGGTTTTTGGATTGTTTTTGTGTTTTTAGGGTTTTCAGGATTCTTTTTGGGGTTCCTAGGTTTTTTTACTTTTAGGGTTTTCAAGTATTTTAATGTTCTAAGGTTTTTATTGGTCTCTTAGGGTTTTTCATATTTTTTGGGTATTTTTAAAATTTTAGGGATATTTACCTTTTCTAAAAAATTTATGTTTTTTCCTGTTTTTAGGGATTTTTGATGGTCTTTATGTGGTTTTAGGTTTTTTGAATTTTTCAGGTTTTTAGGTGTTTTAAATGTTTTTTGTTTTTAATTTCTTCATAGGGTTTCTCATTTTTTACGGTTTTTATGTATTAGGGAATTTTTGATATTTTGTATATATTTTTATGGTTTTTAGTGATTTTAGGGATTTTGAGGGGTTTTATGGTTTTTATGGTTTGTATGGGTTTTGGGCTTTTTTGGATTATTAGGATTTTGTCTGTGTTTTTTAGGGTTCTAATTTTATGTAGTTTTTAAGGGGTTTTCAATTATTATTTGAAGTTTAGGGGGTATTTTTTGGGTTTTTCTTTTTTATGTTTTTTAGGGTTTTAGGATTTTTATGGTATTTTTTGGGATTTTTTATTTTTAGAATTTTTTGGACGTCTAGGTGTTTAAATTTTTTTAGGGTTTGAAGGTTTTCTTAGGGTTTTTTTGTTTTTTAGTAGTTTTTAGATTTTTAGTGATATTTAGGATGTTTTATGTTTTTAATGTTTTAATTTTTTAATGTTTTTTTGGAGTTTTTAGGGTTTTCTAGGTTGGTATGGTTTTTTGTTTTTTTTCTTTTTAGGGGTTTTGTGGAGTTTTTTAGTGTTTTTAAGGGTTTTAGAGTTTTTAACATTTTTATAAGTTTAGATGGGAATTAGAGTTTTTAGTGTGGTGTTATGGTTTTTATGGGTTTTCAATTTTTTGGGTTTTTATTGTTTACATTGAATTTTGGGATTTTAGTGTTTTTAAAATTTTATCTTATTTAGGTTTTTTGGGGGATTTAAGGGGTGTTGAGTCATTTTTGTTTTCTTAGGTTTTTAGAGAAATTAATAGTTTTTATGTTTTTAGGGATTTTTTGTAATATTGTATGATTTTATATGTTCTTAGGTTTTCGATGGGTTTTTAGGTTTTTAGGGTTATTTTGGGGTTTTAGGGTTTTTTGGATTTTTTGGTTTTATTGTTTTTTTTAAATTATTAGGGTTTTAAATATTTTTTTATTTTTTAAATATTTTTAGTGGTTTAAAGGGTTTTTATTGTTTTCTTTTTGATTTTAGTGTTTTATGCATTATTAGTGGTTTATTGATTCTAGGGATTTTATGGTTTTTAGGACATGGAAGGTGCGAGGGTCGGGCTATTCCCGACCCCCGCAAATTTATAAGAAAGAAAAATAGAGACGCAACAGACAAGGGAGGGGAGGGGTCAAACGACCCACACCTGAAAACCCCTTACAACTCACGCAAAAAATGGAAAATCAAAAAAGAAAATAAAAAAACCAACAAGGACACCCAGGTACAAGCAGAAACCATCACCATCATCCAGCAGCATCCAACAACCACCAGCCCACTACCAAGAGAAAGCCAGCTTCCAACCTCACATGTACCAGCATCCATCACCTTCCCACCAATAGCATCACCAATAGCATCACCCAGCAAAACAAAACAAGCATCACCCAGCCAAACAGAGCAAGCATCCCATAACACCAAGCCTCCAGACCCCAGCAACTCTTCTTCCCAACCAACACCAGCACTAGCAGAAGCTCACTACCAAACCAGTTGTAGCAAGACATCTCTACTAGAAAATCATAGCCAAACATCCAGCCACATCCAGCATCACATCCAATCCAGCAACCAGTATTTTCATCACAGAAATCAAAAACTCCCAACCTTTCCACTCTCATCCATGCCACATCAAGCATACAACAGCTCCAATTCCAGAAATCATTACCAACATCCACCCACACCAGACCCCATAGAAGCGTCAAAACCATCAAGAGAAAAACCAGCTTGTCCAGAAGCTCATTCGGAACCATAACCATAACGCAACCAATAAACCAAGACACAAACAAAGCGATCCAAAGCAGCAGATTGAACCCGTGGAGCAAAATTCCACAATCCAAAAACACACCAAAACCAGAGAAAATTCCCAAAAACAACACCAAGGGAGAGGAGACATACAAGATTTGAAACAACATCAAGGAGGTATCCACAAAGAATAACCGAGGTAGAAAATTAGGAGAGTTGACCATCCATAGCCCACATCGCCGATGTGTTCCCCTCCACCGCTTCAAAGGTGCCTCCTGCAACCTCGACAAAGAACCGGGTGCCCCCGCAGCATCTAGCTCCAAGCACCTTAAACCATCATAAAGCTAGAAGATCCATCGAAAGGCACCAAACCGCAGGCCATTGACGCAACACTCAAACACGAAACCATCAACGACCCAAGTCTTGGACTGCATCCTCTGCACAAAACATTGCCAAACCGAACTCGAATGCTTCTCATCACCTAGACCGCATTGTCGTAGAGGCACCCGACTCCAGACTACCCAGGGTAAACTCATATCTGCAAATTCAACCCCGAACCACAGCGGATTTCCATCAAGGGTCCCAACCGCCATGGAGTCAACAGATTCTCCGCAGACCAGATCTGACCGATCATGGACCAGAGGAACCCACACAAGCACCGAGCCCGACGAAATCCAAGCGCACCCGCAAAAAAATCCTTCCAAAACTGAAATCCAGATCACAGGGTGAGGCAAAAGAAGCTACTGAAGACAGAAAGCCATCGTCTCCTTGGATCTGAAAAGCGCGCCTAGAGAACACCACCACCGAGGAAGACCAATGCGAGAAACCCTAGAAAAAACCAGGGGAAGAAGCATCGGGCGAGAGAGAGAACCTAGAGAGTGCTCCTCCACCCTCCTTTAGGTTTTTAGGGGTTTAAGGGGTTTTCATTATGGTTTTTAGGGGTTTTAACAGTTTTTATGTTTTTAGGTGTTCTAACACTTTTTATGTTTTTTTATGATTTTTTATGGGTTTTTAGAGTTTTTTATGGTTTGTAACTTTTTTTGGGATTTATAAGGTTTTTTTAGTATTTTAGGGGTTTAGGGTTTTTAGATATTTTGAGGGTTTTAGAGTTTTTAGGAATTTAATGGATTTTTGTTTTTTGGGTTTTTTTGAGTTTTTAGTGTTTTTATGGTTTTTTTGTGTTTTTTATGTTTTTTGGTGTTTAAAGGATGTTTAGAGTTTTTACTAATTTGTAAGGGTTTTATGTGTTTTTATGGATTATTGGAATTTTTGGGTTTTTAGCGTTTTTAGGGTTTTAGAGGTTTTAACTATTTTTGTATTTGTAATAATTTTAAGGGATTTCTGGGTTTTTTGTGTTTCCTACATTTTTTTTTGGATTTCTAGATATTTTTAAGGTTTTTATGGATTTTTTTTTGTGATTTTATGGATTTTATGGGTTTTAAGGGTTTTAAGATTTTTGGGGGGTTTATGATTTTTTTGGGGTTTCATGGTTTTTTGGATTTTCTTAAATTTTTTGGGGTGTAAAGGATTTTTTTAGTTTTGAGTGTTTTTAGGGTTTTCTGGTTTTTTAATGTTTTTATGGGTCCTTATGGTCCTTATGGGTTTTAGGGTTTTACGGTATTTTTAGTGTTTTAGGCATTTTGCAATTTTTATCATTTTTAGGGGGTTTTAGTGTTCTTTGGTTTTTAATATTATCTTTCTGTTTTTAGATTTTTTTGGTTTTTTATGTTTTATTTATTTTTAGTTTTTTTATGATTTTATGGATTTAAGTGTTTTTAGGGATTTTAGGGATTTTAAAAATGTTAATTTTATGGGGTTTAAGTGTTTTTATTTTTTTTAATGTTTTCATAGGGTTTTTTGGGGTTTTTATTTTTTTATATTTTTATGTATTTTTAAAGGATTTTAGTATTTTAATATTTTTTGGGGGATTTTGGGGTTTTAAAGGGGTTTTTAAGAGTTTTAGAGGTATTGTGGTTTTTTGGTTTTTAGGGTTTTTCTGTGTTTTTTATGGTTTTAAGGGTCTTTATAGTTTTTTAATTGTTTTAAGGGAATAAAAGGATTTTAGACTACTAATTGTTTTGAGGTTTTATAGGTTTTAGAGTTTTTATGGGTTTTACAGGTTTTATGGTGTTAGGGGTTTTAAAGGAATTTTTCGGGTTTTAGGGGTTTTTAGTATTTTTAGGTTCCTAGGGGTTTTATGTGTTTTTAGGTTATTAATTTTTTCTTAATATTTAAAAATGGTTTTTTGTTTTTAATTGTTTTTAGGGATTTTTAATATTTTTATAGGTTTTACAATTTTTAGATATTTTGATGGTTTTGATGGTGTTTATAATTGTCTAGGTATTTTTTGTCTTTTGGGGTTTTTAGGGTTTTAATGTTTTTATAGTTTTTATTATTTTTATGTGTTTAAATGGGTTTTAGAGTTATTACTTATTTTTAGTGGTTTTTTGGTTTTTAGGTTTCCATGTTTTTGTTGGGGGTTTCTGAATTTTTGGGGTTTTAGTGTTTTTCTGGTGATTATAGGTATTCTATGTTTTTTGAGTTTTTATATTTTTATGGATTTTAATTGGGTTCATGTTTTTAACGTTTTCTTAGGTATTTTTAAGGGTTTTAGGGTTTTTTACATTTTATGGAATTTTCATAGGTCTTTTAGAAATTTTATGGAATTTTATTATTTTTAGGTATTTTTGAGGGTTTTTTGGGGGTTTATTTATTTTATGGTTTTTAGGGTTTTGGGAATTTTTAGGGTTTTAGAGGGTTTTTTTATATTTTTAACATTTTCACAGGGTTTTACATTTGTTTTATAATTTTTTGGGATTTTAGTGCATTTTATGATTTTTATGGATTTTTCGGAGCCGCGTGTATTTTTTTCTAAGTTTTTTATGGTTTTTATTTATGTTTTAGGATTTTTTAGTTTTTTAGTGGTTTTAAGGTTATTAAGAGATTTTTTAATTTTTTGGGTTTTAAACTTTTTTAGAGTTTTTAGTGGTTTTATGGGTTTCATGGTTTTTTTGTAGGGGTTTTAGGGTTTTTAAAATTTTTATTTTTTGGTCGCTTATGTGTTTTTAGGATCTTAATATTTTCTTATAGGATTTCCAAGTTTTTAGGGTTAGTTATGTTTTTATGGATTTATAGGAAATTTTTTATTATTTTTCTCATTTTTTTGGTTTTTAGTGATTTTGAGACGTTTATGGTAATTTACGATTTTTAGGGGTTTTAAGGGTTTGGGTGGTTAAGGTTTTTTTTATCTTTTAGGGTTTTAAAGGTGTTTTAGAGATTTTTGACCATTTTTATGAGTTTAAATGTTTTTTATACTTTTAGTAGTATTGGGTTTTTATGAGTTTTTAGGTTTTTTATGTTTTTTTATGTTTTAGGAGTTTTGGATCCTTTTACAATTTTATAGGGTTTCTAGAAATTTCTAGGATTTTAATGTTTTTAAGTGTTTTTATTTATTATGGTTTTCTTGTTTTTATCTTATTTTTTATGATTTTTGACCATTTTTAGGTTTTTTATGTTTTTTAAGGGGTTTTAGGGGTTTTAGGGGTTTTATGGGTTTTTAGTGGTTTTAGAGTTTTTATGTTTTTTAGAGGTTTTAGGATTTTTCATTTATTTATGTTTTTCTTAGGGTTTTGAAGGACTTATTGGGTTTTTATGTTTTGTTTTTGTAATTTTTTATATTTATTATGATTTTTGAGGTTTTTAGGGATTTTGAGGGGTTCTTATAGGGGTTTTATTGTTTTTTAGTGGTTTTTAGGATTTTCAAATTTTTAGGTATTTGGGGGTTTCAAGTGTTTTTAGGATTTTAATGCTTTATTAGGACCACTTAGGGTGTTTACGGATTTTTTTATAGATTTTATGGCATTTCTATGTTTATTATGTTTTTATGTTATTAAATTTTTATGGTGTTTTTTGGGTTTTATGGGTTTTATGGAAATTTAGGTGTTTAATATTTTTTTATCGTTTTTAGGGGTCTAAGGATTTTTTTGAATTTTGTTTAGTTTTAAATGGTTTTAACGTGTTTTAGGTTTCTTAATGTTTTAGAGGTATTTAGGGTTTTAGGGATTTTTCCATTTCTTGGTTTTATAGGGGTCTTTTTGTGTTTTTAGGTTTTAAATGTTTTCTCAGTGGTTTTCAGGGGTTTTAAGGTTTTTTATGTTTTTTTGGTATTTTTAGGAATTTTTAGGATTTTATGGTGTTTTTGGGGTTTTAAAGATTTTGAGGGTTTTAGGGATTTTTTGTATTTTTTAGGGATTTTCTATTATTATGGTTTTTAGAGTTTTTTAGGGTTTTATGGTTTTTTAGTTTTTTGAAATTTGTATTGTTTTAATGGGGTTTTTATATTTTTAATGGTTTTAGGGTTTTAAGGGTATTTTAGGTTTTCTGGGGTTTCTGTTGTTTTAGTTTTTTAATTTTTTTATGTTTTTCTGGGTAGTAGGGATTTATGTTTTTAGGTATTTTTATGTGTTTTTATGATTTTAAGTGTTTGTTTTGGTTGTTAAGGATTTAAATAGTTTTTATGAATTTTTGGGTTGTTAGGGTTTTATGGATTTCATGTTTCATGTTTTTTTTGGAGTTTTTAGGGTCTGTTATGGTATTAAATAATTTTAATGTTTCTTGGGGTATAATGTATTTTTAGATTTAGTAGTTAATTTTTATGTTTTAAATGGTTTTAGGTGTTTTGGGGGGTTTTAGGGTACTTATCATTTTTTATTTTTTAGGGGTTTGAGGCATTCTCAGTATTTTATGGTTTTCATGGTGTATTGATGGTTTTTTTGGAGTTTTTACATTCTTATTAATTTTTAGGCATATTTTAGAAATTTTATAGTTCTTAGGGTTGTTATAAATCTTGAGGGTTTTTTTTGGGTTTTTAGGGATTTTATGGTTTTTTGGGGGGTTTTAGGGTATTTAAATTTTTTGGGGTTTTTAATATTTTTAGAGTCATATAATATTTTAGGGGTTTAAAATATTTTATAGTCTTTAGTGATTCTTTAGGGGTTATATGGGTTTTTATGGGTTTTATGGTTTTAGGGGTGTAGGGTCGTTTTTTGAGTTTTTAGTGTTTTTAGAATTATTAAGTTTTTTAGTGGTTTTATGTGTTTTTATATTTTTCAAGATTTCTTTAGGGTTTTAGGGATTTAAATATTTTTTATGTTTTTAGAGTTTTTTTTATTTTTTTGGATTTTACTGTATTTTTAGCATTTTTAGGGATTTTGAGGGCTTTTATGTTATTTTGGGGGGGGGGGGGTTTGGTTTTTAGGTTTTTTAGCATTTTTAGGTAATTATCGGTTTTATGTGTTTTTAGGTTTTTTATTTTTTGTTAAGGGTTTTAGGGTTTTTAGGGGTTTTTAATATTTTATTGATTTTAAGGAATTTTAGGAATTTGTTGGTTTTTAGGGCATTCAATTATTTTGATATTTTTTTAGTGTTTTTATCATTTTTGAGTTATTAGGTATTTTTTTGAGTTTTTAGGGGTTGTAATGTTTTTATAGTTTTTTAACATTTTTTTCTTTTAATGTATTTTTATTGTTTTTAATTTTTTTAAGGGTTTTGAGGGTTTTTTTATATATTTTTTGTTTTTAATGTCTTTTATGGTTTTTTGGGTTTTAAGGTTTTTATGATTTTTAGCATTTTTTATGATTTTTAGAGGGTTTTAAATTTGTTTAGGATTTTAATACCTACTTAGGGGGTTTAAATGTATTTCGGTCTTCTATGTTTTTTTGAGATTTATTGGATATTTTATGAATTTTGTGGTTTTTATGGATTTTATGGATTTTGCGGGTTTTAGGGTATTTTGGGTTTTTATGGATATCTAGGGTTTTAGAGTTTTATTGAGTTTTTAGGGGTTTAATTTTTTTTGAGTTTTTTAACATTTTATGAGTTGAAAAGGGTTTAAGTGTTTTTAGCTGGGTTTTAGGGTTTTTAGGGTTTTGGAGTTTTTCTATATTTTAAGGGATTTTTTGGTTTTTATGGGCTTGATGGTTTTACATTTATAGAAATTTTTATTTTTAAAGGGGTTTTTAGTGTTTATTAGTTTTAAGGGATTCTTAGGTTTTTTAGGGTGTTTAGTTTTCTTATATTATTTACTTTTATGTAATTTCATGGATTTGTATGGTTCTTTTGGATTTTTAGGGATTTTGTCACTTTTTTTGGGGTTTATGGGGTTTTTTTATTTTTAGGGTTTCTATGGTGTTTTATAGTTTATTTATGTATTTATAGGATTAAAGGTTTTTTTAAGTTCGTAGTGTTATTAATGGTTTTTAGTGTTTTTTTGTTTTATAGTATTTTTTTGGTCTGTAGTGGTTTTTATGGTTTTTAGGGGATTTTAGTTGTGTTTAGGGTTTCTAGAATAGTCAGGTTATTTAGCAGTTCTATGTGTATTTAGGTATTTATGGGTTTCTTACGAGTTTTCAAGGTTTATGGTTTTTAATGTTCTCAGGTGTATTTTAATATTTTTATGCTTTTTAGGGTTTTTTGGGATTTTGAGGATTTTGGGGGTTTTATTTTTAGTCCTTTTTAGGTTTTAAGGGTTCTAAAGTGTTTTTGTATTTTTAAGGGTTTTCAAGGGCTGTTTCAGTTTTTTATGTTTTTATGGATTTTTAGTTCTTTTTTATGTTTTATGGGTTTTTGGGTTTTAAGGGTTTTTGATTATTTTTAGGTTTTTTTGAGTTTTAATATTTTTTGGGGGTTTTAAGGGTTTTTTTTGAGTTTTTTGGGGTTTTATGGTTTTTAGAGTTTTTTTTCATTTTTAGAGGATTATAGTATTTTTAGCATTCTTTATGTTTTAGTGGTTTTATCTGTTTTTTTTTGTTTTTAAGATTTTATTTGAGGTTTTTAATATTTTTGTGTGTTCTATTTTTTAAAGATTTTTTTATTTTTAGTTATTTTTATGGGTTTTTTGGTTTTTTTGGATTTTGATGGTTTTTATGATATTTTTGTTTTTAATGTTTTTTGGGTTTTGTGGGGTTCTTTGTGGAGTTTTTATAATTTTTAAGGGTTATGAGATTTTTAATATTTTTAGGGTTTTAAAGGGTTTCATATTATTTAGTGGTTTCAGGTTTATATGGGATTTTTGATTTTTTAATGTTATAGGGGATTTAATTGATTTTAGGGGTTTTAGAGTTTTTTCCGGTTTTTATCATTCTTTAGGTTTTAATGGGGTTTAAGTGTTTGCTCGTTTTATGGTTTTCATAGGGGTTTTATACTATTATAGGTTTATTTACATTTTTATGGATTTTTAGTGATATTTTATGATATATATGTTTTTTAGGGATTTTAGTTATTTTGATGGTTTTTAGGGTTTTTGGTTTTTGGTTTTAGGGTTTTTTGGGTTTTATATTTTTTTTGGGTTTTAGGGTTTTTTTGAGTTTTTAGGGTTTCTATGGTTTTTTAGAGTTTTTAATGTTTTTAGATGTTTAATGTTTTTTCTAGAGTTTTTATAAAATTTTAAATTTTTTATAGGTTTATAGGGTCTTATGGGTTTTATGGGTTTTTTCATTTTTGGGTTTTTTGGGTTTTTAGGGTTATTTAGGATTTTTAACATTTTTTAGGTTTTTTATGGGTATTAAGTGTTTTTAGTTTTTAAGATTTTATTTCATTGTTTCATTGTTTTTATGGTATTTTACATTTTTTAGACTCTTATGGATTTTAAAATTGAGTTTTTTTAGTGTTTTTAGGGATTTTGGGGTTTTTCGTCTATAAGGGGTTTTACGGTGTTTTATGTTTTAAAAGGGGTTTGTTGAGTTTTTTAGGTTTTTATGGTTTTTATTATTTTTGGGGTTTAAAGGGTTTTCAGAGTTTGGTTTGTTGAGTTTTTATGGGTTTCTAATGTTTTTTAGGGGTTTTTGTTTTATGGTATTTAGCGTTTTTTCAGGATTTTTGGTTTTTTTTCATTTTCAGTTTTCTTAGAAGTTTTATGTGTTTTTTGGATTTAATTCCTTCATAGTAATTTTATACATTTTTACTTTTATATTTTTTAATGATTTTTATGGATTTTTTAGGATTTATTTGTTTTTAAGATTTTTAGGTACTTTGATGGTTTTTAGGGTTTTTAGGGGCTTTAAGGATTTTATAATATTTCAGGGTTTTTAGTGTTTTTTATGATTTTTACAGTATTTTTGGTTTTTATAGTTTTTTAATAAAAATTAGGGTTTAAAATGCATTTTTGAGTTTTTAGGGATTTTTATGTGGGTTTTCATTTTTATGAGTTTTCATCGTTTTTAGGGGGTTTAAGGCCTTTTAAGGGGTTTAGAGGTTTTAGTGATTTAGTTTTTTATTATTTTAGGTGTTTTTATATTTTTAAGGTTTTTTCAGAGTTTTTCAGGGTTTTTAGGGGTTTTTTTATATTTTTATGGATTTTAGGGCTTTTAGGGTTTTTTGAGTTTTATGGTTTTTGTAGATTTTTGATGTTTTTAGGGTTTTGTTGAATTTTATGTTTTTCATGTGTTTTTTGGATCTTTTATTTTTATTTTTATAGATTTTAATAATTTTTAGAGTTTTTAAACTCTTTAGTGTTTTAGAAGATTTTTGAATTTTTTATTTGGTTTCAGGGTTTTTATTGATTTTTATGTATTTTAGGGGTTTGTAAAATTTTTATGTATTTTAAATTTTTTGGGGGGTTTTAGGGTTCTTAGGGTTTTTAGATTTTTACAGGTTTTAAGTGTGTTCAGTTTTTATGATTTTTAGTGGTTTTTATGTTTTCAGGTATTTTTTTGTTTATATGGTTTTTAGGATTTTTTTGGATATTTATGGGTTTTAGGGTTTTAGGGATTTTGAGGGATTTCGGGTTATTATTGTTTTCTTTGTTTTTAGAGTTAATCTGATTTTTGAATTATTTTAAGGTTTTTTGTAATTTTTAAACATTAGTTTTAAGGGTATTATAGTTTTTTAGTTTATATGGATTTTTGGGTTTTAGGGATTTTAATGGATTAAACAGTTTTCTATGGATTTTTGGGTGTTTCAGTATTTTTGGGGTTTTATGGGTTTTTTTACAGTTTTTTTCATTTTATGTTTCTTAAGTTCTTTAAGTGTTTTTATGTTTTTAAGGGTTTCTTATGGTTTTTATAAACTTATGTTTTCTATGTCATTAGGGATTTTTATGGATTTTAATGATTTTAATGTATTTTTAGGGTTTTAGGGATTTTGATGGTTTTTATTTTTTTAGGGTTTTATGGTGATTTAGGTTTTTTATTCTTGAGTCTTTAATGTTTATAATTTTTTTTCATTTTGAAAAAAATTTAGGGGTTTTAATGGTTTTTAGAGTTTTTAAGGGGTTTTGAGATTTATGGGGTTTTAGGGGTTTTAGGGTTTTTTGGTTTTTTGGGGTTTTCAGGTTGTTAATGGGTTTTAGGGTATTTAATGTTTTTTAGATTTTTGAGTGGTTTATGTTTTCCAACGCTTTAAGGTATTTTTTCGGGTTTTCAGGTTTTGGGGGGTTTTTTATGTTTTTTGGATTTTTAGGTCTTTTAGGATTTCAATGGTTTTTAGGGTTTCTAAGTATTTGACATGTTTGTAGGGGTTATAGTGGTTTTTATGGGTTTTTGTGGGTTTTAGGGTTTTTTTATTTCTTTTGGGGTTTTTAGGTTTATAGGGTTTTTGACATTTATAATGATTTAAAGGGTTTTTAGGCTTTTTAGTTCATTTTTATGGTTTTAGAATTTTTTAGAGTCTATTAAGGCTTTTAGGGTTTGTTCAGGTTTATTATGTATTTTATGAGTTTAAAGTATTTTCATGTTTTTAAGGTTTTATTTGGGTATTAGGGTATTTAGTGTTTTTATGATTTTAATGATTTTTAGTTTTTTAAGGGTGTTTAGTGTTTTTAGTTTTTTTGTAGAATTATTAGAGGTTTTTTGGGTTTCAAGGTTTTTTACATTTTAGGGATATGTAGGTCTTATTTATGATCTTGAAGTTTTTTTATGGGTTATAGGAATTTTGAGGGTTTTTAATGTTTTAGGGTTTTAGGGCATGTATGGATTGTTTGTGTCTTTAGCGTATGTTCTGTTTTTTACGAGTTTTAATGGTTCTAAGATTTTTCAATGTTTTTAAACATTTAAAGGGTTTTAAGGTTTTTAATGATTTAGTGGGTTTTTTAGTTTTTAGGATCATTTAAGGTTTTTATGTGTTTTTAGGTTTTATAGGGATTTTATGTGTTTTTTTGTTTTAAGGGTTTCTAATAGTTTTTAATGGTTTTAGGGTTGTTTAGTTATTTGGAGATATTTTGGGGTTTTTAGTATTTTTATGGTTTTTAGGATTTTTAATGTTTTCAGGGTTTTGAGGGGTTTAATATTTTTATGATATTTATTGGTTTTTTCATTTTTATGTGTTTCATGGGATTTTAGTGTTTTTATAGTTTTGAGATTATCTTATAGTTTTTAGGGTTTTAAGGGTTTTTCATAATTTAATGGATTTTTGGGTTTTTTAAAATAATTTATTGTGTTTTAGGTATTTGAGGGTTTTTAGAGTCTTTATGTGTTTTTTTGGTTTTTATGTTTTTTATGTTTCTAATATTTTTAAGGTTTTTTGAGTATTTTATCATTTTAAGAGTTTAAAGGATTATTAGCATGTTTAGTGGTTTTTACAGTTTCTATGGTTTTATGGAATTTTATGGTTTATAGGGGTTTAAGTTTTTTAATGAATTTTTTTTGGGTTTCTAACTTTTTAACCATTTTTTATGTTTGGGGGGTTTTAAGTGTTTTGAGGGGTTTGAGGTTCTCTTAGGAATTTTTAGGGTTTTTGGGTGTTCTACATCTTAGGATTTTTTAGGTATTTTTAGGATTTATATAGTTTTTTTTGTTTTAGGGATTTTGATCATTTTTAAGGTTTTTATAATTTTTATAGTTTCTAGTTTTTTTATATTTTTAGGCGTTTTATGTGTTTTATGTGTTTCTTTTGTTTTTTTAGGTTTTTGTGGTTTTTTATGTTTTAGGTATTTTTTGGGATTTTTTCAGATTTTTATGGTTTTTTGGAATTTTGAAAATCTTCTGGGTTTTGGGGATTTGGGTTTTATATGGGTTTTAAGGTTTTTAGAGTTTTTTAATTTTTTTAGGGGTTTAAATGGTTTTTAGTTTTTTATGTAGTGTTTTTTGGATTTATAGGTTTTTAATGTCTTTCAGGGTTTTATGGTTTTTAGGGGTTCTTAGGGTTTTTATAGTTTTTAGGTTTTTCATGTTTTATTAGAACTTTGTAGTGTTTTTTGGGGGTTTTATGTTTTTAGGATTTTTATGGATTTTTATGCTTTTTAGGCTTTTTATGCTTTTTAGGCTTTTAAGTATGTTGCGTGTTTTTAGGATTGTTATAGCTTTTAGTGTTTTAGGTTTTTAAGGGATTTATGTGTTTTTAGGCTATTAATATTTTCTCAGATATTTTAGGATTTGAGGGCTTTTATGTTTTTATGGATGAATTGGGATATTATAAGATTTTGTTGTGTTTTTTTGGATTTTAAATATTTTGAGGGTTTTATGGGTTTTTATTTGTTTATTTTTTTACTTTTTTTAGGTTTTTTGTGGTTGTAAATATTTTCAGGTTCTTAATATTTTCATAGGGGTATTCATGGGTTTTAGGGTTCATTATATTTTAATGGTTTTTTTAGGATTTTTATATTCTTTTTTAGTTCTCCGGGATTTGTGGTTTTTTAGGGTTTTACAGGTTTTTTGGATTTTTGGTGCTTTTTTTGAATTTTTATGGTTTTTGGTGTTTTTAATATTTTTTAATGTTTGTAGGTGTTTAAATTGTTTTTATAATTTTTAGTGTTTTTTTGTGTTTTTTGAGTTTTAGTGTTTTTAGGGTGTTTTATCGGTTTTATGTTTTTTAAGGGTTTAGTGGTGTTTTGGGCCATTATTGTTTTTTTGGTTTCTAGGGATTTTATGTTTTTTATTTTTTATGGGTTTTATAGTATTTTTCATTATTTTTAGTGTTTTTTAAAAATTTTGGCTTTTTTTGGGGTGTTAGGGGTTTTATGGTTTTTATAGTTTGTATAAATTTTTAGTGTTTAGGGCTTTTATAGGTTTTTAGATTTTTATGGTGTTTAAGGGGTTTTAGAGTTTTTTAATATCTTTGGGGGTTTAAAGTGTTTTTTTGAGTTTATAGTGAATTTTAGACATTTTATGGGTTTTAGGTTTTTTAAGGGATTTATGGTTTTTAAGGGTTTCTGGGGTTTTTGGGTCATTTAGGATTTTTAGGGTTTTTTATATATATTTGGTTTTTTCAAAGGGAAATGTTTTTTTGATTTTTATGGTGTTCTTATAGTTTATCATGTTTTTTGGGTTTTTATATTTTTAGTGATTTTTAGGTATTTTTTTTGGTTTTATGGATTTTTAGGGATTTTTAGTATTTATTTATTTATGGGTTTTAGGGATTTTGAGGGGCTTTATAGTTTTTTTGTTTTTATTGTTTTCTTGGTTTTAGGGATTTTTTATTTTCAATGGAATTTATGGTTTTTAGGGTTTTTATCATTTTTACGGGTTTAAAGGGCTTTAAAGAGTTTTTGTTAGTTTTTAGGTAGTTACGGTTTTTTCATATTTTTTAGGGTTTTAGGGGTTTTAATGGTTTTTAGGGGGTTCAGGGACTTTTAGTATTTCCTTGGGGTTTAGATTTTTTTAGGGTTTTTAGTGGTTTCAATCATTTTTATATTTTTAAGATTCTCTAATGGATTTTTAGTCTTTTAATAGTGTTTACATTTTTAGTAATTTTCTATGTTTTTTATGATTTTTATTTTTTAAGGATTTTATGGTTTTTTAGGGGGTTTAGAATTTTTTTACAATTTTTAGTGTTTTAAGGATTTTTTAGGATTTTTATGGTTTTATGTGTTTTATGTTGTCGATGTTTTTTATATATTTTATTAGTGTATTTAAGGGTTTTTACATTATTATGAATATTTAGGGATTTTTTAGTTTTTTTATTTCTAATGTTTTTATAGTTTTTTTTTGGTTTTTTGGGTTTTTTTTAGTATGTTGCAGTTTTTTATGAATTTTAGGGTTTTTAAAATTTTTATGGGTTTAAAGGGGTTTTATATTTTTTAGTGTTTTTATGGGTTTTAGGGGTTTTTTTACTGTTTTTGGAATTTTGTTTCCTATTTTTTTGGGTTTTTAGGGGTTTTAGTGTTTTTATATTTTATGGGTTTTAAGTTTTTGTAGTTTTATATGGTCTTCTTAAATATTTTTTGTCTTTTAGATTTTTTAACAACTTTTGTGTTATTATAGGTTTTATAGATTTTTATGCATTTTTTGGATTTTTATGTTTTTTTGTGATTTTCAGGGTATTTTGATTTTTTTTGGGGGTTTTAGGTTTTTAGGTTTTTCAACATTCATAGGGCTTTAAATATAATGTAGTGATTTTATTGATTTTAAGGGGTTTAAAGGTTTTTTTTATGGTTTTTAATGGGGTTTTCAAATTTTTATGGGTTTTAGGTTGTTTTTTTTATTTTCTAGGGTTTTTAGGATTTTTAGGGTTTTTTTCATTTATTGTGTTCTAAGGTTTTTATCATTTTCTAAGTATTTTTCAGAAAAAAATTAATGTATTTTACATTTTTAAGGATTTTTATACTTTGATGTATATTTAGGGGGTTCTAGGGTTTTAGGTTTTTCGATGGTTTCCCGGGTATTTGTTTTTTTAGTTTTTTTAGCGTTGTTGAAGGGTTTTGAGAATTTTTTTATATTTTTAGGGGTTTAAATTATTTTTAGAGTGCTCAAATATTTTGGGGTTTAAAGGGGTTTTAGAATTTTTTTAGTGGATTTTTAGGGGTTCTATTGGAGTTTTGGGGTTTTTTTAATGTATTTAGTGGTTTTATAGTTTTTAGGGGTTTTAGGGTTTTATGGTTTTGTAAGGGTTTTTTGGGTTTTAGCATTTTCATGTTTTTAATGGGTTTAATTGTTTTTAGGTTTTATGATTTTCATAGGGGTTTTTATTATTTTTAGGGTTTTTGAGGTTTTTAGGGATTTTTATGATCTTTTAGGATTTTATGGTTATTAGGTTTTAAGGTGGTTATTTGGGTTTTTAGTGTTTTTTATGTTTTTAGGGATATTTGGGGGTTTTTTTTGTGTTTTTTGAGTTTTTTGGTTTTTTATGGGGTTTTAGAGTTTTTATCATTTTCAAGAGTTTAGGAGGTTTTCCATATTTTTAAAGTGGGTCTTTATGGTTTGTATGGATTTTTATGGTTATTAATATTTTTCATGGTTTTATGATTTTTCAGGTTTTTAGGGATTTGGGGTTTTTAAGGTTATAATCATTTTAGGTTTTTAGTGGTTTTTGTTGTTTTTAGGTTTTAAAGGATTTATTAGGGATTTTAGTGTATTTAGGTGTTTTATGTTTTTTTATTTTATGAATTTTAAGGATTTTTTTGGTTTTTAGGGTTTTAATGGATTTTTAATATTTTTAGGGGTTTTTTGGTTTTTAGTGTGATTATGGTTTTTTTTGCATTTTGGGGTTTTTTAGATAATTTCTGATTTAATATTTTTTTTATTTTTTTATGTTTTTAGTGGTTTAGAGTGTTTTTATTGGTTTTAGTGTTTTTTAGAGTTTTTATGCATTTTGGGTTTTTAATTTTTAGGGTTCTATGGTTTTTTAGGTTTTTAGGGGTATTAGCATTTTTATGTTCCTAAGGGTTTTAATTTCTTAAAGATTTTACGGTTTTCAAGGGTATTCTCCTGGTATTTTACATTTTAGTTATTATTTGCGATTTTTTGGAATTTTTGGATTTTAGGGTTTTTATGTGTTTTGAGGATTTTTTGGGGTTTTTTGGGTTTTTTTTAATTTTTAGTGTTTTTTCTGAATCTTGTACAGTTTTTAAGGTTTTTTTAATCTTTTAACATCTTTATGTGTTTAAAGTTTTTTTAGAGTTCTTCATGATTTTTAATGGTTTTATTTATTTTTTAAAAATATTTTACAGTTTTTATTTTTTTTAGGCTTCTTGGGTTTTTTGTGATTTTTATAGTTTTTAGGTTTTTAGGGGTTTTATGTTTTTTTATGTTTTAATGTTTTTGTAGGGGATCTCAATTTTTTTATATATTTATAGGGATTTTTTATGATTTTGAGTTTTTAGGGTTTTATGGATTTCGAGGTGGTTTAGAGGATTTAATGGTTTTATGGTTTTTGGGTTATAGGGTTGTTTGAGCTTTTTGGGGTTGTTTAGATTTTTATTTTTTTATTTTTTTTGGAATTTAAATGTTTTTTAGTGTTTTTATTTTTTTTATGGTTTTTATGTGTTTTATGGGGGTTTAAATATTTTTAGAGTATTTATGGTTTTAGGGAAATTTTAGGGTTTTTGGGGTTTTTGGAATTATTTAGGTTTCTGATGGTTTTAAGGGTTTTTAAGTTTTTATTGTTTTGGAACTTTTTTTAGGGTTTCATGGATTTTTGTTTTATGGATTTTAGTGGTTTTTAGTGTTTTATTGTTTTTAGGTTTTTGAGGGGAAAGGAAGGCTCGGGTCCAGGATATTCTTGGAACCCACCAAAATATATTAATAGAAAAGACACAAAGACACTGTAGACAAGGGAGGGGAGGGATCCACCGAATCACACCGAAAACCCCTTACGACCTCATCCCGAAGGCCACAGAAAAATAAAGCAAAAAACAAAAGCAAAAACAAACAAGTCAAAAAGTCCATAAGGGAGATCACACAAGGGGAGGATCAGTCAACATCGCCACCAAAATCCTCCAACTCCGCACCTCGAAACCCCATGCCCACACCAAATCCATCACCCACATTAGCAAAAATGAAAACTGAATCAGCACCCATGTCTGTTGAGTCCCATCCAGACTCAAAATCCTCTTGCATCCCAAGCCTGGATAGCAGCGTCATCCTAGCCTTCTCTTGATCTGTGGAAATTGAAATGCGCTCTCGCTTATTCACCCTTAGATTAAGTCTAGCAGCTCGTGAAGAGGCCCTTTTCGCCATGGGATGTGGGAGGGCAGAGTAATCCCTCCTCTGTCTTCATCTTGGAGGGGCGGAAGTGGATCGAGCTTCAGCACCCGCCTTCGCACAAGTGACACCATCACTAGCATCCAATGGTTCCTTCCCTTTCTTACATTTTTCCCCATGAGTTTTAGCACCTCCTCTAGTTTTTTCTACTTTGACATTGGTTTTTGAGGGATTTTGAGGATTTATAGGGTTTTTTTATTTTTAGGGAATTTTTGGTTTTTATATTTTTAGAAGGTTTAAGTGTTTTTATGGTCTTATTAGTGTATTTTAGGGTTTTTAGGTTTTTTTATTATTAGGTATTTTAATGGATTTAATGGATTTTCAGAATTATTATGGATTTTGAGGGTTTTTAGGTTTTTCAGGGATACTAGGGATTTTTTGGTCCTTTTGGTTTTTAAAGTGATTTTTTTTTGAGTTTTTTAGATTTATAAATGTTTTTTAGAGTTTTTTTAAAAAATTGGTGTCTAAGGGGTTTTAGAGCATTTATTATTTTCTGGGATTATAGGTTTTTACGTTTTTGGTTTTTAGTTTTTTTGGTGGTAGTGTTTTTACGATTTATAGGGGTGTACAATTTTTATCATTTTTTGATTTTAAGGGATTTATGTGTATTTAGGTTTTAAGTATTTCTTTTGGGTTTTAACGGTTTTTAGGGGTTTTTATTTTTCCATTTATTTTTTGGGATTTATATGATTTTTGTGGTTTTTAGGGTTTTATGGATTCTAATGGGTATTTAAGATTTTTAGGGGCATTAGGGTTTTTAGTTTTTTAGAAAATTAAGGGTTTTAAGTGTTTTAGGTCTTTGAGGTCTTCTTATGGTTTTTCAGGGGGTTTTATGTTTTTAGGGGTTTTAGGGATATTTTAATATTTTTTGGTTTTTAAGGTTTTTATGGATTTTAAGGGTTCTTAGGGTTTTTATGGTTTTGGGGTTTTATGGATTTTAGTATTTTTATATATTTTTGTATTTTTAATGGTTTTTAGAGTTTTTAACATCTTAGGGGAATGAATAGTTTTTATAGATTTCATTGGGTTTTAGAGATTTTATAATTTTTAAGGGGTTTAATAATTTTTAGGGTTTTTTGGGTTTTTAGTTCTTTTATGGGTTTTTTTTGTTTTTATGTTTGTTATAGTTTTAAAGTGTTTTTATGTTCTTAAGTCTTTTAGGGTTTCCATAGTTTTTAGGGGTTTTACATTTTGGGGTTTTTATGGATTTTAAGGATTTTTATGGTTTCTCGTGTTTTTAAGGATATTCTAGGATTTTAGGGATTCCACAATTTTTCGGGATTTTAAGGGTTTTAGTTTTTTTGGTATTTAGGGATTTTATGTGTTTTAAGGTTTTTATTATTTTCGTAGGGGTTTTCAATGTTTTTAGGATTTCTAACATTTTTAGGGATTGTTAGGTATTTTTATGGATATTATTGGGGATTTACAGAATTTTAGATATGTTGATCCATTTTATGGGTTTTTAGTGTTTTTAGGGGTTTCGTGAGTTTTAAGGGTTTTTATATATTATTATTGATTATAGGGTTTCGATGGGTTTTTATAGATTTTAGTGGTTTTATATTATTTAATGGGGTTTTATTGATTTTAATGGTTTTATGGGTTTTAGGGTTTTAGGGTTTTTAGAGTTTTTGACTTTTGAGGGGTTTTTTTTTGGTTTTTAGTGTTTTTAATTTTTTTTAGTGGTTTTATGTGTGTATAGGTTTTTAGGTTTTCTTTGGGTTTTTCATTTTTTTAGTGTTTTTTATTTTTTAGGTATTTTAGGGATTCTTTCGGATTATTTTGGATTTTAGGGGATTTTTTTGGGATTTTAAGTGTTTTTAGGGCAAACAAGAATGGAGACCAAGAGAACCTGGTCCACCAAAAATTATTAAAAAGAGAAGGAATCGACAAGAAGTTACAAGGAGGTATTATTAGACCAGGTGTACAGATCACCCCTCATATCATAATCCACAAGCCATATGTAGCAGGATGTGGTGACAAAAGACCACATCGAGCCCCTTACCACAATCGCCTGTATGGAGAGGTCATCCTCTACCAAGTTTTCCTCCCGATAGGCATGTGTGACATGGATATTGAGCCTTTATAAAAGTGTAATGTAGTCCATCCATTGGGAAATAATCCTCCAAGGACTCTCTTAGATTTGTTTTTAAGAACCTCCATGAAAAGCATCGAGTCTGATTCGAGCTAGAGAGGACTCCATCCAAATTGAACATCAAACTCAATCACCATCATCATGGTCCAAAATTAAGCTTCAAGGGTGCACCCATTTCAAATAATGTGTTGAAAGAATACTTTGAAAAAACCTCGATGGATATGAAAGACCCCATCGCACCCAAAGGGGCCAAGTTCCCCCAGTGCCACACCATCCACATTAACATTGATCCAAGAAGAGATCAAGGGAATCCAGCAGATGAAATTGCGAACCTGTGGTTTTTTATCCATCCAGAAATGACAAGAATCTGTAAGAGAATAAGATCATTAACATCATTTTCCATTGGACCTGTCTAAATGTGAGATGCCGCATGAACTGCCATATGCTGGTTTATGAAACCACCATAGAAATATAGTCTCATTTTGTTAAAATCCATTGCATTCCGGGCCACCCAGATATTAGAGATAATAGTATAAATAGAAACGATCAAGAGGTTGGACACCTACCCACTGAATGACCAATTTTCCAAGCTATCCAGCAGCTCAAACAGCGGCCTGATCAAGTAGGAAGGGAACCCAAACAACTTCTGCAAGTAGTCCCAAAGCATAGCTACAAACCTGAAATGAATAATGGTATGCTTTATGGATTCCTCGGCACCAAGAAAGATGATGAAAACAGATTCCAGGATGTTTCTGGCCTGTTTTAGTTGACCTTGAAGCGGCATCAGATTTTTCTAGAGCTTCTAGAATAGTAGATGGTTAGTCCGGGGAATAAAGGGCCTCTTAGTGCTGGAAATCCAGGCTAAAGGAGTAGGGCCCAATGCACATTTAAACTGATAAAAATCTATCACATTGATTTTCCCAACAAGATTAAGCCACCATATTAATACATCCTTTTCAACAATGACGTAATATTGAATCTGCATGTAAGTACTTGTTGGAAGGAGGACATTAAACTCTTCCAATATATTAATGAAACCAACAATCAACATAGGTCATGAATTAGCGGGAGTCCCCATGCTATCCAACATAGGCCAATCAAGCCAAGTGGTGGACAAAAAATTTAGGTCTTAATTCTTCAAAATGATCCATTTTGATTAATGCATAATTCCCTTATAAGATCTCTAGATTACTAGCCAAACCTAGGATAAAAAATAACCAGTAAACCCATCACAATGTTTCAATTTGATCCACTCCTGACAAAAGCCCATGACATCATTACTAAAGTAAAACAAACCCCAGGTGAGCTTGGAAAGGAGGTAATAATTTAATTCCACTAGGTATTTGATCCCAAGCCCTTCCAACTCAATAGGCTAGTTGCAATCCTTCTAAGATTCCGAAACCAGTTTTATTTCACTAATGTTTCATGTCCAAGAAAAGTTTATAATCATTTCTTATTGGTTATTAATGAGATTGACCAGCCATCTATCGATGCCGAAGGAATATGTGAACATATAGGTGATAGCTGAATTGATAAGATAATCTATCCCAACTTGTAAAAGACACTTCCCTCTCCATTTAGCAAGTTGTTGGATGATTCTAATCACTGTTTTCTGAAGGTAACTGCTCTTAACCCGCCACAAAAAAATGGGAACACCCAGATAGACAAAGGGATGTGATCCCCTATTAACCCCATGGGAAAGGTCAATACGTAGCTTCATAGAGGGGGCAACCCCCTCCCCAAACATGATAGAAGATTTATTCCAACTAATGGATTTCCCTACCATGCAATCATAATGACAGAAGATCATTCTAATTGAGGATAGGTTCTGCTTGTCCGCTTGTCCAAAGAGGAGGATATCGTCTCCATAGAAAAGATGGGATGGAACTCGGAGGTCTCTCACTTTCATGATTGGTTTGAATAGACCAGTTTGCAAGAGGTCAATAAGTAATATGCCTAAATAGTCTTTATAAATCACAAAGAGAATATAGAGACTGGATCCCCCTGACTAACTCTATAGGATCATGGGAAAAACCACTTATGGGATCCGTTGATGAGTACCAAAACTCTAGCACTCTTAAAGATGGCTACCACCATCGTGATGAATCTGTCCAAGAAACCATATTTGGAAAGAACATAAAAGATGAAGCTCCACTTAATTGTATCAATGGCCTTTGAGATATCTAGCTTTAAATCAATGTTTCCATGATTCTAAATTTTCCATATGATATTGATACCCTCTAAGATCGTAAATAAGTAGTTATGTATGTTCCTCACCAAAACAAAACCAAATTTATATGGGGTAATAATCTCCCCCATAAAACTCCCCATCCTCTTGACTAATATTTTGATGATAATTTTGGGTATGGTATTAATGATTGAAACTGGCCAAAAGTCTCCAATTTCATGATCTTTTTACTTCTATGGAATAAAGGAAATGAAATTAGAATTGGTTCCACGTGGGAAAGAAATAGAAAAAGAGACCTCCTTAACCACATTAGTGATTTCCACATGCATAAAGTCCTTGTATAAAATAATGAACTTGTTGCTAAAGCCATCTAGTCCCGCTATACTTTCCATCTTTAGAGAAAATAGAGCAGATCTGACTTCCTCCTCAAGGGGAGAACTCATTAAGTCCTTATTCTGCTGGTCATCAACAAAATGAAAAATTGAGTCCTTTATAGGGAGGGAGTACTGCCCACCATTTTCAGAGTATATCACATAAAAGTAACCGACCACAATAGTGGAGATTTCAGCCTCAGAGGTGAAGGTAGACCCATGAATGAGGACAACATTCATGAATATATTTTCCTTATTTTCGTTATGAAAATATTGAAAAAATATGAAATTATGGTCCCCATCCTTGAGCCACCTAATGTTGAAATGGTTCTTGGCCAGTTTCTCCTTATGATCCATAAGGTCATTGTTTCCCTCAGAATTCGGAGATGACCTCCTGGATGGGAGATTCAAGCATTCCGATCGGTTTCTAGCGGGTTTGTTCGTAGAACCGAACACATCCAATGATTCCACATCCGTTTGGACCTACTTTCCAAAGGTAGGCACTCATTAGCTTGTGGGCTAATGAGGCATAGGAATTTGCATTGGTCGAGAGGATGGGATGTCAGAATCATCACACCTTTTTTAGGGGAATTATTTTCTACTATGGGACTCTCTTTATAGATTTAAGTTATGTTCGTGAATCCTTATTACATTACCAAGTATAAAATGAGCTTTCCTTCAGTTTAGCAATCAATGATTAAATATGTATCAAATTTAGAGGATCCTTTATATGTATTCGAGGTTATTCATCAATAGATAATCATCTATATCTATTTAGAGATTCTTAGTCAATGGTATCCTTCAAAAACATTTATAAAAGTCTCTTGGTCATTATGATGACCAGGCTAGTTTTAAAGCCACTCAGTGGGGCACTTGAAGTTTATCGTCATTCAGAAGGACATGGATTATTTCAAAGTTGGGATCGAACCCATAAATGGGCTACCTACGTATCCTTTGTTTTGGAAAAGGAATCAGAACCCACGTAGTTCGAGTAAGGGAGTATGACGTTTATGATTGATGGCTCAAAGAGGGATGTCATAATTACTTTTACACTCTAAGCTCACGTGAGTCATGCTCGGTGTGAGAAACAAGAGGTATTGGTAAAAAATTAGACAATTGTTCCATGAAAGATGCAATCATAAGAAATGGTTTGGGGCTTATGTATGTATGACTGCCCAAATAGATGAAGGTTTAGGATTCACTTTTAGGGAGAAAATCCAGGAACAGGGTCCATAATGGTATATGTGCTTCATGGAGATTTGAATACTCTAATCTTGGGGCTTACTCCTAAGGAGGATTCCCAAGTTAGGAGGGGACTTATGATTGGGTTTTACTCCTGAAAAGGAAACCCAAATCAAGGGTAAATTAGGACTGGTTAAAGAAAAATTTATGGGACTTGGGGCTTACTCCTGAAAAGGAAGACTAAGATTTATGACTGGGACTTATTCTTGAAAAGGAAGCCTAGGTTAAGGATTAAGGTTTGGGGCTTACTCCTGAGGAGGATGCCCATAATAAGGGACTTGGGGCTTACTCCTGAGGAAGATGCCCAAAATAAGGGACTTGGGGCTTACTCCTAAGAAGGATGCCCCAAATAAGGGACTTGGGGATTACTCCTAAGAAGGATGCCCAAAATTAGAGGACTTGGGGATTACTCCTAAGAAGGATGCCCATATTAGAGGACATGGGGCTTACTCCTAAGAAGGATGCCCAAAATTTATGACCGGGACTTATTCCTGAAAAGGAGACCTAAGTTAAGGATTCTCTCATCTTAAAGGATGAGGTTTAATGAATGAACTCTCAATCTTTGGTGACATAAAAATGTATAAATCACTATGTTTTGAGAGATATTCCACAAAATTCCTTTCAAATAAGGAAGTCAAATCAAGAAATCATGCCATAAATGGCTTTGAAGAGTATCTTGAAGACTGAATCTTGAATAGGAAAGGTGAAATGTCTTAAGAGGGGTAAAATGGGAAATATGGGCACCCAAAAAGGTAGGGAAGCGCAAGTCTTGAAAGGCGCGCAAGTCTTACATGGGCGCGCAAGTATTGGTCGCGCAGGTATACCTGCGCGACATGTGGGGTACTTGCGCGATTTTCAACCAGCATTTAGAATACTTGAGCGACTCTTTATTAATCCCTTTAGAATCCTCTTGAGGTTCTTCCAGAAAAGGGACGCGCAAGTTCTATTGAAGTAAATAAGGCGGCGCGCAAGTGTTGATGAGTTTCAACACTTAGGCCTTCCTTCTTCTCTTTAGATATTCCGTTCTAGGTAAGAAATTACCTTAGAAGTGTTCCGGAAGCTTTGAGAAGAGACTTGGGCGTCGGGAGCTTCAATCCGATTTTCTGGAAAAAGATCCTCTCGAATGGGGGGCCCACAGGGTCTATTTATAGGCAGGAGAAGACCCCGGGCGGTTACCACTTAGGTCGCGCAAGTCACTTGCGCGACCAAGGGCGTCGCGCAAGTGGACTTGCGCGATAGTGCTATAACTTGCGCGGTGAAGTTGCTTTTGATCCTTTGTTCATTCCTTTGTCGATTTTTGATATTTTCTTCAAAGGTTGAATCACTTTGAGCTCATATATTCCCCTTTTCCGATTTTTAGATTCTGTGATGAAAGGAGCGTCAACAAAAGTCCCCCCTCAGAGTTGGATCCGGAGAGAAATGAGGATTTGAATTTGAGGAAATTGAATCCATCCAAAGGAAAAGGGGGGGCGCAAGTCTTCAGGGCATATAGGGCGGCGCGCAAGTTCTCTCCGCGCAGGCCTTAAGCGCATGGGGTACGGCGCGCAGATAGGCTTCCTGGCCTATAAGTACACCGCTTTTGGCCGTCGATAACATCTGATCCCGAATTTCTCGAGCTCTCGCCACGCAAGTCTTCCTCACCGCGCAAGTCTCTTTTTCCACTGTTTCCTCGCTGCCGCGCTACTCTCAAGGTAATAGGGCTTGCGTGGTGATACATGCGCGACAGAAACTTGCGCGGCACATGTAACACTTGCGCGACATCTCCATACTTGCGCGCTTTAATGCCTTAGCCATTTTTTCCAAATTCTTTCACAAATTTTATGAAAAATAAACCCATTTAAGAGTTTAATTTATTCAACTTTTGTGCAGATTCAATGGCTCTTAGACCTGGATTAATTGATGAACTGGCTAGCAAGAGGATAGATGATATGATGAACATCATTGTCCATGATTACTATACTGTCAAAGATAGTACTCTTCCAGATTTGGCTAAGTATCTGAAGAAATATCATCGCAACTTTCCTCAAAGCACTTATCTACCTTTGTATGGCTATGGTCATCTACAAGAAGTCATTATTCCAGAAATAAAGAATTATCTTCCATTTTCGTGGTTTCAGAATTATACCAACTTTGCTTCAGCAAATATCTCAGGTGGAGGAGTATTTCTAACTGCTGGAATAGTGGAGAAGGCTTATGTGATGCATCATAGCCCTTGCACACCAGATCTGAAAAATCATACAACTGAGCTTCAACCACATTGTCATCCTTCAATCTTCCGAAATGCTCAGATGGATCAATCCAAAGGCTGGAAGAAAAGTTGGGATTTCAGTCCAGGGGGAGGTGTGAAGCCAACTTGGATGTGGGAATACTGGGTGCGACAGACTTGCGTAGAGTTTATCGAGGACCTGAAGAGAGCTACAATATATGAGGATGTCTGGGTTGGGCAAACATATGTTTACAGACATGATAACTTTGTGCCAGAGATACTCAGCCACTGGAGCCCAGCAACTAATTCTTTCCATTTGACTCATGGAGAAGTAGGTATCAGTTTGTGGGATGTCCATAAGATCTCAGGGGATCCATTTTTGGGAGATATGTATGATGAATTCATTCCTCCCAAGGTGACTTGGAATGATTCAGAGAAGACTCCTGCTTTAGCTCGAGAATTATTTAAGATCTTCCACAGGCTCAAGAGTTCAGAGACCTCATTAACTCATTTTAGAAAAGATATTCATCTGGAAGAATGGATGAATGTGTTTCTTACTGAGAAGAAAGGGATGGAGCCAAAAGAAAAAGGATCCAAGAAAAAGAAATCCAAGGATACCAGGCCCAGACGTCCTACCACCTGTCCAAAACCTGAGAAGAGAGGAGCTCCTGGCACATTCTGGCCAACTCTAGAAGCAGGAGAGTTTGAAAAGTGGGGATATGAAGTGAATAAAAGAATTCCAAAGAAAACCCGTCTGGCGGGTTTCTTGGAAATGTGGCTCAGTGTTTATCTCTTGCCGGTCAGGGATTCGAAGGGAGGCGTCAGGCCAGGGACATTTGTCATTGCGGAAAAGTTGGCTGAGGGAAAAATGGTTGGGTTAGCTACTCCCATTTTAGAAAAGATTCACAGGAGTTTACTTCATGTCTTCCTGGGTAAATCTCCTTTAAAAATAATGGGACCATTCCAGGTTTTGTGGGGATGGATCGCCACTCACTTCAGGACTTACAATGTACAGAATGGATTACAAATTCCTGGAAGCTCTTTTAGACTGTCAGTGCAAGAATTCTCTGTAATTTCTCTATTAGATATTAATGGTTATGACATGAAAGTAAGGCTGATCATGTTTAAGGAATTCAACTTCTTTCCCTATGGAAGTCCGCCATCCGGGTGGTTTGTTGATGATGGGACAACCCATTTGGATTTGAGGGCATACATGCTAGCTTGCAGGGATGGCGTGTTAGTATCCAGGATTGATGGAGAAATCATATGTGAGGCCTATGCTCCATATATATTTGCACGCCAATTAAAATGTTTGCAATAGATTGTTTTATCCCCTCCGGTACATGTTAGGTTAGAGCAGCATCTAATGGTTGCTCGACAACTATGGATGCTGACATCAAGAGAGAAGACTGGGGCAGTATTTGATCTACCAGTTGAAAAAGAGGCACATAATTTGACTACATTTTATGCCGAACACTGGATAGCATCATACCCCAAAGGGATATTGAATCACCCAGTATATCAAGTGGGAAAGAGGAAGAGGACTGTAGAGAAAGAAACCCTTCCTCATGAAGGTGACGCTTCCCCACATGAAATAGATTCAACAGACTCCTCTTCTAGAACTGATTCATCAGATTATCATGATGGGGATGATGAGACACAACCGGCAGCAACGCGGTTTCGTGCCCGATATAATCCTCCGGCCAGAATTAAAAGACCCACTCCATCAACTCCTGGTGAGTTATTTCATTGTAGTAATTTCAATCACTGCTACTTTATAAAGTAATAAGTCTTATTTTCTTATTCTCTATCTGTAGCTGTAGGAGCTGGGAAGAAATTAAAATAAAAAATTATAGGACCTTCCTCACAGCCTTTATATTTAAGACCAGAGGGTGTTCAGCTATGGCAGAGCTTATACTGTGGTACTGAGACTGCCTGGCTGGATTTGTGTGAGGGCCTACAACTTCCTGGAATAGGAAATATTGTAGCTTCTAAAAATCTTCAATATGGAGATAACCCCAATGAAGTGCGAGCTTACATCAGAGAGCTGGAAATGCTCATATATGCCACTGATGACTCGGTTCCTATCACCAGGCTGGTGAAGGAAATGATTGATCGTGGCGCCGCTGAGGGGTCTGGTGGTTTTGGAGATGAGGAATGGCAAGAGTACGTGGCTCCTGAAGATGTAAGTTTTCTTTCCTTAGTTTCATTGCAGCTTGATTTCAGTTGACGATTTGTTACTTAAGGAAGTTATTTTCTTCATCTTGCAGCTTGAAAAGAAAGGAACTGGGGTTCCTTCGCCACAGTATAGCCCTGGTGGTACTGCTATCGGGGCTACTGCTGATTCTCCTCGCGAACCAAGCGAGATATCTCCAGGCCAGCAGGCCATGAATGAGGCGCTGGACATAGCCTTCCATTCGCCAATCCAAGTGCCTATAAGGGAGACCACTGATACTCCAAAAAAAACAAAAGAATCAAATTCAACGAAGGAGGAAATCCATAGCTAAACGTTTCATTAGCAGCGGTAAGTCATTCGAACAATCCTGAACTTATACCCATAATCATATAGTTACTCATATTTCTGAGGATTGCAGGGGCTTCTTCAATTTCCCCCTTGAGGGAAGGGACTGATCCTCCTTCAAAGGCCTTGAAGGGTGCTGTAGAACAATCACAGGCCCAAGCTGACTTGGTTTCTCCTGGAGAAGAGCTAGCATCTATTCCCAGTATCCCTCCTACTGCTGAAGATGTTTTCCAGGGTCAGGGGTTGCACGACATAAGTCGGAAAGAAGATGTAGCAAATGCTCCCACTAGTGAGACTAACCAGGATTCTGAAATATCATTGGATGAAATGGTGAATCAAGGAATCACTTTCGAAGAATTTTATGATCATGCTAAGTTTTCATGTGATTTAGAAGACCTTGGGCGTGAGTGCTACCCTTCGCCCAATTTTTTTTTTAAAAAATACACTTCTAACCATGACTGAAAACAATATGCAGTTTCTTCCGTAGAAGCTGCTGAACTGCCAATGCCTGAAGAGGGTGTGGACATTGATGTCAACCCTACCATTGCAGAAACATTAGCTCAAGTAGATCTAAACCCAATAAACCCTCCTGAGACCCATCTTGAAAATCCTGTTGAGACTGGGAAAGATGGGGAGAAGTCTTCTCAGGTTGCTGAACCATCCTTGGGTAAGGGATAACAATATTTTTTATTGTACTTTATTCGCAAGACAATCTATTCTTTTGTTATCCTTTGAAGCTGACTAAATCTTTCAATTAATCATGCAGGACCATCAACTGCAATGACTAGATCCGGAGGTGAGGCCTTAGCCTCTGTCCCAACAGGAATTGAAAGTGAAGAAGCACAAATCAGGGGGGGAAATCAGGACAGGGCACTTCTTTAAGTGCACTAATTCCAGATTGCATACCCCCCTCTGACGATGATATTGAATCAGATCCAGAGATGCTTAAAGCGTTCAGCTTTTCACGACATAAGGCATGGAACAACATATGTAACATTAGATCTGGGGAACCTTTAGAAGAGCTACCATTGAAAATTCCTCGATTTTCATCCCAATTTGTTATACTGGGACTCGGTGGTTTTGGGTATGAAAAGATCCATGCCGCGGTGAAACAGATCATTTTCAGGAGGGAGCAAGCGCAGACAAGTCGCGAAGATTTGACCAGAGTGAAATTGTCAGTCAACATAGGCGAATTTGAGGTTGCGGTATCCCAAGCTGAAGCTGATTATGCTGCCAAGATGAAGGATCTGAAGCAAAAAATCAAAGAAAAGGTCGTCCAGCAGGTGCAACTCCAGCAACAGTTAGATGTTGTTACTGGGGAACTTGATCAGCTTAATAAATCATTGGATGAAACTCATATGAATGGCATGAAAGCCATCGAAGATGCTAAGAAGGCACTTCAGCAAGCTGAAAAGAGTGAAGCTGGTCATGTGCACGAGCTTCATGTAACTGCTGATAAGTCTCAGGATGCTATACATCAAATGAAGACTTATGTTGACAATCTTCTGTAATTCTTGAAAAAGAGAACATACTCCAGTTTGTGGATGTCTTTCTATCTCCTATGTATCAATGAAAAACACTTTCGTCTTCAATCATTTTTACCTTCATTCTTCCACTACCTTCTTCAAATTTTCTTAAGCCAATGGGCTTAGTAAGCATAGTTTGATTTTTACTAGGATTATTAAAAATAACCCTACAAACTTTGAATCTTTTAACTGCTCAATATTACCTAAATCATACGAAAATGTATATTTAGTAAGCTGGAACTTGAATTTTATTTAGAGTTCCTTTGTCTTTTGTGGTCAGTTTAAGGTCATGCATGCCGGAAATAAAGGGGATAATGTTTAAGGTCGAAATAGCTTTGACCAAAATGGATTAAAATTGATTCAATTCCTTGACAATTTATCTGAAAACATATTATCATACTCAAGTATGAGAGAAAATATGTAAACTATGGATTAAGAATATTTGAATCTGAGGAATGATATGAAAAAGAGCTAAAAGGCATTAGAAGAAGTAGTTTCCAAGAATGAAGTTACTATTATTTAACAAAACCCGTTAGGGGGTTGAAATATGCAGGGCCACCTAAGGGCATTGGCTGCATGGTCAAATAAATAGCATCTTTTGGCTGACAAGTCTGTTATGTGGAATGTTTATGTAAGGCCGCCTATGGGCACGTGCTGCATAGTTAGGCAAAAGAACTCTCATAAATTTACTTTCCTAGTGCTAAAATCCAGTGAAAGTTTATGGAGATTCAAATTTTCTAAAGTATAGAGTTTGTTGTATGGAAAGAGGTACTTGAATATGGAGAAGATATTTTCAGACAATATTATCAAAGAACTGAATGAATATCACTCCTACGAAGGTTTGACCCAAACGCAGGGAAGAAGAATAAACCATAGACTTGAATACTTTCAAATCATGAAAAAGGATATGGGACAAATATGTTAAGGATGACTATTTTTTTCGGATCCCTACATATTGTCGTTTAAGACAAATAAGGAAAAAAGAGGCATTCTTCCCAAGAATGAAGTTACCATTATTTAAAAAACCTTCTAGGGGGTTGAAATATGCAGGGCCACCTAAGGGCATTGGCTGCATGGTCAAATAAATAGCATCTTTTGGCTGACAAGTCTGTTATGTGGACTGTTTATGCAAGGCCACCTATGGGAACGTGCTGCATAGTCAAGCAAAAGAATTCTCAGAAGTTTGACATTTTTGTGACTAGAAGTCATGAAAAGGGTTATGAAGATCTGAAAATATTTAAGGTTAGGATTATAACACATAAAGATGGGTATTGTCCAATATATATAGAGATACATAGGTCAATTATAACCATAATCATGTTGTGGCTGGGTCCTGAATTGAAATTTTGGACTTCACTACGTATCTCATAAGAATGAGAATCAAGCCATACGTAGTTCTTGAAATGCAGTTTAACGTCGTGCAGGACGAAAGTATTAGAGATCTTAGTTTAGGGTCATAGAATTCGGACCATAATAATGAATACACAGTGTGTGTTTTCATGAGGACTTTTCAGCCAAGGGACTGAAAGTGAAATTTGGGGTTAGGCCCAAAAGACTTGGGGCTGGATTCGAGGGATACTCGAACATTCCTATGTATCCCATAAGGATGGGAATCAAGCCCACGTAGTTCTAGAACTACCCTTTGTACAAATTTGGTTCGTACATGTGAAGGGTGAAAGGGGACTTTAGTGTAATGATGGTTTAACCCGAGACAAAAATTTTAGGAATTACCATGTATGCACGTAGTCTTTTGAAATGAAACATGATTGAAGAATCAATGTCAATAATAGTTCTCTCTCAAATGAGGAAATAAAAGAGTATTGTAGTTTATTATCGTACCAGACAAAAAGTGTTGCATAGTTTAACGTCATATAACAAGGACGAAAGAGAATCAATGTAAAGATATTGATTCTAGGGGCGGTTTCACGAATCAACATCATATGAGATGGTGGTGAACCGATATGAAGAGATTGTCTTTTGGGCTCGAAACCTGGGAGGTTGCCTACATACCCAGCCTGGAGGGCAAGGATCAAAGTCCGTGTAGTTCAATTAAAGAATGAATTAATGATCATGTTGTTCTTGGGGACAATGATCTAATAAAAAAAATGTTGTTGGGACTTACACATGGTTAGGGGCCCAAAGAGAGTGTTATGGTTGAGGTTTGCTCTAAGCTCACGTGAGTCATACTCAGTGTGAGAAACAAGAGGTAACAACAACCTTAACGATGCACAATTTAATGTCATGTAGGACATATCAAGGGACTATGCAGTTTAAAGTCTTGCAGTTAGGACTATTGGTGCTGCACAGTTTAGTGTCATGTAGCAGGGACAAAATAACAGTTTAATGTCATGTAGGACATATTAAGGATTTTCTGTACAGTTTAGCGTCATGTAGTTAGGACGATGGGGACAATACAGTTTAACGTCATATTGGACGAAAGGGGGACTGCACAGTTTAATGTCATCCAGTAAGGACAAAATAACACACCATTTACGTCATGTTGGACGCATTGGGGATTTTTTTTAGTTTAATGTCATGTTGGACGAAAGTGCGAATAGTTTAAGGTCATATTCATGGACCGTGGATGGTGCAGTTTAATGTAATGCTGGACCTTTGATGATTATATAGTTTAACGTCTTTCCAGACGTAAGGTACTTTTATACAGTTTAGCGTCATGTAGTTAGGACGTCACAGTTTAACGTGTTGCTGGACGTAAGGGACTTGCAAATACTTTATGGTCATATGCATGGACCAGGGATGATGCAGTTTAAGGTCATGCTGGACGGTTTAGGGAAATTTTTCACAGTTTAACGTCATGTTGGACGAAGTTGCAGTTTAAGGTCATACTGGACCATTGCTGTATAGTTTAACGTCATATAGCAAGGACGAAATGGTGCCGCACAGTTTAGTGTCATGTTGCAGGGACATCTTCTTTTCTACAGTTTAATGTCATGTTGGACGAAGTTGCAGTTTATGGTCATACTGGACCATTGTTGTATAGTTTAACGTCATATATCAAGGACGAAATGGTGCTGCATAGTTTAGTGTCATGTTGCAGGGACATCTTCTTTTCTACAGTTTAACGTCATGTTGGACGAAGGTGCAAATAGTTTAAGTTCATATGCATAGACCGTGGATGATGCAGTTTAAAGTCATATTGGACTATTGCTGTATAGTTTAATGTCATATAGCAAGGACGAAATGTTGCTGCACAGTTTAGTGTCATGTTGCAGGGACATCTTCTTTTCTACAGTTTAACGTCATGTTGGACGAAAGTGCAAATAGTTTAAGGTCATATGCATAGACCGTGGATGATGCAGTTTAAAGTCATACTGGACTATTGCTGTATAAACCAATTTTAAGAGTCTTGGTTTTTAGGACCATATTTTGTGTTTATACAAAATATTTATTCAGAAATCTAGCATTGGTTGGAGTCGTGATGAGTTCTCCATCCATTGAGATTAATGAATAAGATCCATTGGAGTAGACCTTGTGTATTGAATAAGGTCCTTCCCATTTTGCTTCAAGCTTGGGAGGCTTCTTTCCTGGTATCATTAGTGTTCTGAGAACCAATACCAATTCTCCCTGAATGAATGAACGAAGATGAACTTTTTTGTTAAAAGCTCGTGCTATTCGATTCTGATAGATTTCCAAGTGGTGAAAAGTGCACAATCTTTTCTCATCTAACTGTTCCAATTCATTCAATCGCTTTTGGGATTGCTCATCTATAGATAACTGATCACAAATGGCTACTCTGAGTGAGGGTAATTTAACTTCAATTGGCAAGACTGCTTCTGTTCCATATACCAACGAATATGGAGTTGACCGCGTTGCATTGCAGGTGGTAGTCCGATAAGCTCATAAAGAATGAAAGAGTTTATCAGGCCATGACCTCTTATCTTTATCCACCATCTTTTGCAGTATATTTGAAAGAGTCTTGTTAAAGGCTTCTATTTGTCCATTGTCCGCCGCATGATACCGAGATGAATGGTTGGATTTAATGTTGTATTTTTGATAAAATTTCTTCACCTCAGAAGAACAGAAGTTGGTGCCGTTATCCGTCAATATGGTATGAGGGACACCAAATCTAGTAATGATGTTAGAATTGATGAAGCTAACAATACATTTAGAACTGACTTCTTTGAGAGGTACTACCTCTTCCCATTTGGAAAAGAAATCAGTAGCAGTAAGAATTTACTTAAACTGCTTGGCCGTAGCTGAAGGGTAAGGTCCCACCACATCCATTCCCCATGTGGCAAATGGCCATGAGTATTTAGCTGTATGAATCAACTATGGAGGTTGATGAATGAAGTTGGCATGTACTTGACATGAATGACACTTCTTTGTGAAATCAACACAATCTTGTATCATTGAAGGCCAAAAGTATCCAAGCATTCAAATTTGATCAGACAATCTATGTCTAGACTTGTGGGCACCACAGACTCCTGCATGCACTTCTTTCATGACAGCCATTGTATCTTCACCATCAATGCATCTAAAGAGAACTCCATCAAAACCACGTTTGTAGAGAATTTTCTCTAGGTGGTTTGGGCTATCATAAAGAGTAAAATTGACCACACGTCACCAGATTTGTTCTTTCTCGGCTCTATCAGGTGGAAGTGTTCCATTTTGAAGGTATTCCCTGATAGGTGAAATCCATCCTGTAGTATGACCATATGGTTCAGGAATGGGACTTATTTAATTAATTTCCTCTGTTTTGGCTTGAACATAAGGTGAAATTGCACGACGGTGGGCAATACTGATGGTTGTCTCGTCCCGATTTGGATCTTCTAGAGCTGTGGCTATATTAGCCAGTGCATCATCTTGAGCATTTTGTGATCTTGGGACATAAGAAAATGTCGGTTCTGAAGGGAATTCCGCCATTAACTCTCTGACGTAATCATACAAAAGGATTAATTCTTCTTTTCTGATGGCATAATCCCCATTGACTTGTTTGATTACCAGGTCTGAATCACCTTTCACCTTTAAGTGATTCACTTGTGCTTGGAGCGCTAACTCCAAGCCTGTAATGAGAGCTTGGTATTCAGCTTCATTATTGGTACCACCTTCCCACAATAAAAAGGAATAAGGTAACAATGCCTTATCTGGAGAAATGAGTACAATTCCTAAACCCACTTTGTTGAATATAGGAGTTTCCATTTTCTTCCCTATTGGACTTCTGGATGCACCATCAAAATACATTTCCCATGTTTGAGGATTCTCTTGAATAGAGAAAACTTCCTCATCAGGGAGTTCAATATCTGAAGACGTTTCTTCCACTGAAGGATGTTCATCCAGGAAATCAGCCAGAGCTTGGCCCTTAATTTCTTTTTGAGATACATACTGAATGTCGAATTGTTGCAAAATAACTGCCCACCTTGCTAGAGGTCCTGTAAGCATTGGACGACTAAGGATGAATTTGAGCGGATTATTGCGAGATACCAATTGGAACTCGTGATGTTGCAAGTAGTGTCTCAGTTTCTGGACTGCAAAGATTAATGCTAGGCAGCACTTCTCAATACATGAATAACGGGTTTCTGCTTCATGCATAGTTCTACTGAGATAGTAGAGGCTATTTTCATTCCCAGCATCATTCTTTTGAGCGAGAAAGGCACCCAATGATCGCTCTAGAGCTATCACATAGAGGATAAGTGGTCTACCTTCAACAGGTGGAATGAGTACTGGTGGACTCAAGAGATATTTCGTGAGAACATCAAATGATTCTTGACATTCTTCAGTCCACTGGTAAGTGACTCCTTTTTTCAATAATTTGGTAAAGGGTAAACTTTTTCCTGCCAAATTGGCGATGAAACGCCGAATATAGGCTAAGTGTCCTTGAAGTCCTCTTAATTCTTTCAAATTATGAGGAGGTAAAATACCAAGGATTGATTTGGTCTTCTCAGGATCAACTTCAATACCACGATGGTGTACAACAAAGCCGAGGAATTTTCCTGAGGTTACCCCAAAAGCACATTTTAATGGGTTCATCTTCAAATTATGTTGTCGAAGTTTGTGGAATATGAATTCCAAATCAGTCAAGTGATTAGAACGTTGTTTGGATTTAACCACCAAATCATCCACATAGCATTCAACAAACTTCCCTAAGAAAGGTTTGAAGATACGATGCATGACGCGTTGATATGTTGCACCTACATTCTTTAAACCAAAGGGCATCACCCGGTAACAAAACACACCTTGAGGGGATCTGAAGGCTGTAGATTCCTCATCTTCTGGGGCCATTCGGATCTGATTATATCCGGAATATCCATCCATGAAGGAAATTACTTCATAGCCAGCCGTGGAATCAATTAAGAGTTCTGTAATCGGAACTGGGAAATCATCTTTAGGACAATACCGATTAAGATCTCTGAAATCGATGCAAACCCTAATTTGTCCATTCTTCTTCTTTACAGGGAAATATTAGCCAACCACTTGGGATACTAAACTTCTCTGACGAAGTTAGCTTTGATCATATTATCCACTTCAGCTTCAATTTTGGAAGCATAAGTTGGGTGTGTTCTTCTCGCGGCTTGCTTAAATCCTCGATGTTCTTTTGGTAAACCCAAATGATGAGTAGCAACATCAGGATCAAGCCCAGGCATTTCTGTATAGTTCCAAGAAAAAATATCTTTATTTTTCTTTAGAAAAGAAATATACATCTCTTGCTCTTCAAGGGTCATGACTGCACTAATTAAAGTGGGGCGTGGATCTTTCTCTATACCAAGATTTATTTCTCTGAGTTCATCCACAGTGGTAGAGATACCCTCTTAAAATGTTGGAGGAGCATCTCTAAGACCTTCCTCTTCCTCTTCATTATTTTCTATTTCTTCCGTTTCTACTTGCATAGTAGATGACAAAACGAAATTCTCATGATCATAAGAGATGCCAATATTTTCACATTTTGAAGAAGAAGCTTCCATTTCCGACCCTATTGATGATAAAGGTCCTTATTTGGGAAATAAAGGGGAGATGATGGATTGAGAATCGACATCATTATTCACCTCTTGTGTTGCTATAACTTCTTCTGGCCTGATTGGCAAATTATAGACTTGTTGGAATTCAGCAGATGAAATGAAAACGTCACCACTTATGCTTTCATCACTGTTTGGTAGGTTACCAATTTCTCCCATGTTGTCTGGCTCAATTGCCATAATTGACATTATGGATCTTTCCATAAGAGTATTTTGATTTGGGCCTATTTTTTCAATTTGACTGATAGGTAACACATAATCTGTACTCACATGTGTAAATGGATTTATTGGAATTTTCTCCAAACCATATGGAGCATTAATTTTGGTAATTTCATTCATTGTAGATTTTTCTCTTCCCTTCATGTGATAAAATTCTGCCTCAATGTATTGAGACTCACAAGTCTTGAACGGGGCCTTATCACCATACAATGTTCCAACTTGACCATTGAAACAGTATTTGAGACATTGATGGTATGATGAAGGAATAGCTGCATGCTGATGTAGCCAGGGTCTTCCAAGAAAGACGTTGAAAGCTGAGTCTTGATCAACAATCATGAAATCCGAATTGGATACAAGATCTCCAAACTGGGTTCTGAGTGTAACTTCTCCCATTGGTTCTTGTTCATTTTTATCATATCCTTGTAACATCATGGTAGAAGGAGATAAATCAGATTCTGTGAGGCCCAATCGACGAAGTGTACGAATGGGCATGAGGTTGACTCCTGAACCATTATCAATGAAAACTCTTCGGATATCTATACCATTGAATTTTCCAGATAAGTACAAAGGTTTTATGTTCCCATGCACAACATCATCTTCATCTTTATCAGTAAAAGATATCACTGCATGGCATTCTGCAGGATTATTCTCTATGTGATAGACTTCAGCTGCAGCAATTTCAGCTTCAAACTCCTGAGGACTTGACAAAGCTTCGATGAGTGATTCCCGAAGATCTTTTGACAGATTCAAAGCATCCAAAATTGATAACTTGGCTGGTACATGGTCCAAGTGTTTCAATATATCATACTTTTGATCTAGAGGTATGTGTTTCCCAACAGGAATATGTGGTTTAGCAGGTACCTTGGAAGCCGATGCTTTGGAAGCTGATGCATCTTGTATTGGGATAGAAGTTGGCAACATCCTTGGTTTTGGAAGATTAGACTGATTAGATCCATTTACTTGCTGAGATAAAGAAGATGGAACCTTTAATCGGTCATCCAAAATAACTGTGCCAAGACTGAGTTGACTATTGGCAGAAGAACTTGCTTGTTCTTTTTGAGCTTGCTGAAGGGCTCTACCACAAGTTTCTGCTGCATACACAGTGCTAGCAGGGGTAGAACTGGAGTAGTGTCTTCGGAAAGATCCACGTGTTCCCCTATATCCTGATCCTCCAGAACTTCCTCGGATTCCCTTATTTGATACAAGGAATTCAGGCTCATAAAGACTGGAATATGGATCTGTTAATTGAATCATATTAACAGAACCGAAGATTAACTCTTCGTCTGATAAAGACCCTGCCTGACTAGACTGTTTAGGCTGTGCCATTTGATGGGGCGGTGCCCGTGGCTTTGAAGTAGATGGCATGAAATCTTCTAGAGTCAAAGACAACTTAGGCCTCGATACATACTCATCTTCTTCTGATTCCTATTTCTTCTTTGAATTGCGCTGCCCTTTTGAGGATTTGTCTTTTGATGGAGGCTTCACTGCAGCTTTTGTAGGAGACACAATTGGCTTCTTCAATTGTGTTCACAAAATGGCATGGGTCCGATTGATTGCCTTTCTGGCCATCCAATCATCATATTTTTGCGCAGTTTTGCTTTTGACTTCCTGCCACTCGCCTCCTTCCTCTGGATCTGTAGCGGTAACACACGCTACATGAGCTGAAGAACCCTTCAATTTGACTTGTCCCAAGTCGACCATCTTTTGCAGGAGGTCTTTAAAGAAAAAACACTCCTGGATGGGATGCCCCAACATTTGATGAAAGGGACAATAATTGGGACGGTCTTCATCTCCTTCCTTGTTTGGCCTCTTGGGCACTGGTAATTGAACCAAATTATTTTCCAGAGCTGAAATTAAGTAACCAGGAACTTGCTCACTTCGGAAAGAGTATGTTTTACTCTTTTAATCCTCAAATTGTTTTCGTCGTTGATCTCTCTGATCATTTGGACGAAACAGACTTTGTTGTTGGCATTCAGGAGGTGGAGCCCTTCGAGAAGATGAAGGTTTTGAAGTAGAAATAGGTACAGGTGCTTGTTTAAGCATAACTGTCGCAGTTTCTGCTTTACCCATTCTCCTTCTGGGAGCTGATGGAATTACATGAGATTTAACCTTAGCCTGTATAAGGGAATCTTCAATCTGCTGAGCGATTGAAGTAAGGTCTCGAAACCCTCTTGTGTATTTCACAGGGATCAGTGTCGTGCGTAATTCGTCACACAAATTTTCCACACAGATTGGCAACAGATCTTCCCGAGGGAGTGCTAAACTCAGGGAATACGTTAATCCCTTCCAGCGAGCAATGAAATCAGAGACTCTTTCATTCTCCCTTTGCTTGTAGTTTGTAAGATCGAAAACTGTTGTTTTTGGCATAGTTGAGCTGAACTGAATAAGGAATTTTTGATGAAGATCCTCCCATCCGATGATTGACCGGGATTGCAAGCTTGTATACCAGACAAAAGCTGGTCCTTGCAAGGTTCGCACAAAGCATCTGAGTTTCACTGCTTCTTGCTGCTCTGGAGTTCCCATCGTAGGATCACAACAAGACACGTAATGCGTCAAATGGTGTTCAGGGTCGCCTAATCCATTGAAAGTAGGGAAAACAGGGTTTCCAAAACTAGATGGAGGAGAAATTGGATCTACCCATTCAGGGTAAACTTTCTTTTCTGGTTGAACTTGCGCCCATTTCTCTTCCATAGTTTCTAACCGAGCTGTTAATGACTCAATAGTAGTTATTAACATTTGAGAAACATCCAGTTGAATCTGGTCTTGAGTAGGTGCAATGAATGGAGCTTGGACAGACGTGGTGGTTGGTGCTGCAACTGATGGTAGCACTGCCAACCGTTGTTGCGCTTGACCAACGGGATTAGACCTCTGAGGGTGTACTAATAAAGGAGGATATTCTTGATCCATCTCAGTAACTGCAAAAAATTCCTTCGGTTGTCGGACATCAGCATTCTTAAGAAGAAGACTACTCTGAAGTAGTTCTATATTCATTCTTCATAATTCTTTCATTTCTTCCTCCTGTTGTGCAAACCTTTGCTCTAATGAGAGCGATTGACCTTCTCCAGAGGAAGGATATGTAACATGATTCTTTCCCCTCCCTTTGTTGGATACTTTTTGGAGAGAAGGAAGTGGATTACCTAAGTTCTGAGTAATCCTTTGACTTCGTGTACGCACACCTTCTTCATTTGTATTGGTGCGTACATTTTCTTGAGCAGGACGCTCTTCATCTGAGTCCCCTAAGTGAGTCTCCTCTGGTGGATTAGCAACAACGACATTGATGACATTGATTGATGCATAATGCATCGCATCCCTTCTATCAACATTTCTGTGATATTGTCTTCTTTCATATCTTTGATGAGACATTGCCTTTTGTTGATTCAATCCTTTAGGAACTTCTTGACGAGCTATAACTTAGAGGGAATCTCCTGATAATTTGGCTCTTCGTTCCTCTTGGGTCTTCTTCCCCAATCGAGAAAAGACCGATATTCTTTGAGAAGGGGATTCATGATTTGAAAGAGTACCCAGTCTCGTGAACTGGGGATGTTCCTACTCATTCCGCTCAACTCCTCAAATCCCATTTGTTGACTCTGAGGGTTGGGTTAAAGGAGTCCCCAGTCTGACAAGCTGGGGTGGCTCTTGACATGCAGCGTCTGATATCTTCTTAAAAGATCTCTTGATCTTGCGAATCTTAGTTCGGAAATTAGCTGGATGCATTAGCCTGTATCCACTTTTATCACCTGGTTCAACAGACCGTTGGATGATTTCTGAGACTTCTGTCATTTGATGATTTGTTTGCTCCATACGAGAGGCTTGTGCAATATTCTCGCCTGCTTGATGTAGGAGCAATTCAACAACTTGTTCTCTATATGCTTGATTTTGAGAGGAACTAGTTGAAGCCTGTTCTTGAACAAGCTTTTGATTATGAACAAATCCCATTGACTGTGGCCGGCCATGGGAAATAACATTGCATGAGACCATTTTCGGTGGGCTTTGCTGACTGGAAAGCACTGTGAAATGTAGTGCTCCGTGAACACCCCATACTCTGATATAAACATCAGATGGAGCATTGGTAATTAATTGACCCAATTTTCTTAGTGCTCCAAGGCATGAACGTTGAAGGGTTCTCTATTGCTTTTCAGCCTTCGAATACCGAGAGAGTGATAGAGATGCCAAATCAATCTGACGTTGTAGCCCTTCTATTATCTTAAGATGATGTTCATATTCATCATAAGATAATACCTTCTTCTTTAATTGAAAAATATTTTTCCATATGTTGAGACGAATATCATGGATTCCATCATCCGTCAACATCTTTGGAATGTCGTACTGGGAGTCAGCCAAAGGCCAAAACATGACTGGTACCTCACCTTTTTCTAGTTTCTTCCTCATGTTCATCATTTCCTCTTTATCATTAAATGAAGATTCTTCTACCTGTTTTGACCAGAGTTGGTGTTTCTTTGTTGCTTCATCGGATTCAACAAGATTGGTAGAGACATCATTGATCAAACTAGAAGATGCATGACTTAGGGGTGGTTCGGAGAATGACCTACACCCTGGGCTATCTTCTGATTGAGAAAGTATTTCACTTGCTAGCGATAAAGCATCAGACATGACTGGTTTCGCATTTGCAAGTGCCTCAAGATAAGAGGGATTTCTCGGCACTACATTGTCCACTGAAGTATTTTCCAAGCAATGTGAATCACTACTGCGGAGAGGACTTTCACAGCGAAGTTCATCATCATGGGGAGGACCACCATAATGGGTTACAGCAAAAGATGAGATCTCTTGCTCCTTGGTCTTCTGACCACACAGTGGGTTTCTGTGTCTCTCATCTGAAGATGAAACTTCAAGATTGACCGAATTGTCACGAAGCAAGCCTTAATGAGAAAGTGTCTGTTGAAGACTTTTGGAATTAATGTTCCCGTTATTGGGAACTGAGGGAGTAGAATCTTGAATTCAAATAGATAAATGTATGAGGGCTTCAAGAACTCCAGCATCGAGCAAAGCCTTGTTGTATATTGGCCTTTGATATACTGATTGTGCTGGGCGGATCTTTTTATTAGATACCTTCTTACTCGCTTTGGAAACCACTTTTTGACGAAAGTGGTTACTATGAGCAGGTGTATGTGCCTGGTCATGAAAGATAGTCAGGTTAGGCTGACGATCTCCACTCAAATCAGGTGTATGTGCCTGACTTGGTTGTCCGTATGATATGGGGGAGTATGCCCCATAACCCTCTTGGACTGGAACAGATGTGTGTGTCTGTTCTGGAGTGAATCGTTGATGTGTCACTCCACTGCTAGGGATAGATTTATGTGTCTTTCCCTGAGATGATGCTGAAGCTGTTATGATATCCTGGCAAGCATCCAGAATATGAACAGGAATTTGCTTTTGCTCTTTCACCATTGACAAAATTTGCTTGGTGACTTCAGCCGCCGGAACGGGAATATATTTCCATTCTGGGTTTGGAGTAGGTGTATGTGCCTGCTCCTATCCTCCTTTTCCTGTCATTGAATCCTGACAGTACTCAAGTGTGGGGGCAGAGAGTTGAGTCTGCCTCCTGTTTGTCGTCGGAGCTTTCCGACTGACTTCTCCGTGCGCTACCAAGCGAGACTGTTGGTAGGCTTGATTAGTACTAGCAGGTGTATGTGCCTGCTGATTACACTTCGCCAAAGGTGGTTGAAGAGATCCATCATATGTAGTCAGGCGAGCCTGCTGACTAGATGATGATGTATAAGCAGTTGTATATTCCTGCCTATAGTACTCCGTCGGAATTGCTTGGCGGGATTGGCTTGATGCTGCCAGACGAGTCTGCTGGACAGCGGAATTAAAACGGACAGGTGTGTGTGCCTGCTCATTGTTTTCCACCAAGTTAGGTTGGTGGACTTCATCGTATGTAGTCAGGCGAGCCTACTGGCTAACTGATGATTCATAAGAAGGTGCATGTTCCTGCCTATAGTACTCCGCCGGAATTTCCTGGCGGGATTGGCTTGATGCTGCCAGATGAGTCTGCTGGACAGCGGAATTAAAACGGACAGGTGTGTGTGCCTGTTCGTTGTTCGCCACCAAGTTAGGTTGGTGGACTTCTCCGGAGATGGCAGGGATGATAACCTGTCCATTATTAACCGGATTCCATCTTTGGCGGTTCATCTTGCCTGCTTGGGTTCGAGGAACCTGAGATGAATGCCTGGAGTCGGTACCCTCATCATGTTGAGGGTGCACTACCGCACGAGTCTGGCGGCGATTGTTGATGGGAGCCCTCGGGAAGGACTCCTGTCTTTTTGTATTAAGGCCATGCGGGACCTGCTCATTCACTTCCTCAAAGTAAGGGAGTGAATGGAAATTGCGTTCTGGGGATAACGACCCGAAACGGTTGGAGACGGTAGTCAGCACCGCCTGCTTCTTAATCACTGGTCGTTGTTGTCCGGACGACCTGTGTGAGTTATTTACTTGGAGGGCCTGTCGTGCAGCCTCCAGAGTTGGGATAGTACCGTTGCGACGGTACTCCTTAACCAGTGCATTAGAAACCCAGCGTTGAAGATGCTGAGTTGGTGATGTCATCCTCAGAGCGGACGACGTTCTAGCAGGAGTCGCAGTATTGGTTTTCACAACAGCGGACCTCACAGTAGAGGTGTTCACAGCAGCAGTATTCACAAGGGTGAATTTAAGGAAAGCCATTTTGCAGAAGATCTTGAGAAAAGAGTGCATGTTCCATATAACAGACATAATCAAGATGAATCCGGCCACTGCATCTTTTGGATGAGAACATGTCAATGATTGCTTTTTTGGCCCAAGGGGCCTAACAAATAAGAATAATATCACTTTAACTTGGTTAAAGATTCACGTCGGGTTCACCATTTTTTGTTTCCCTCAGAATTTGGGGATGACCTCCTGGATGGGAGATTCAAACGTTCCGATCGGTTTCTAGTGGGTTTGTTCGTAGAACCGGAAACATCCAATGATTCCACATCCGTTTGGACCTACATTCCAAAGGTAGGTGCTCATTATCTTGTGGGCTAATGAGGCTTAGGAATTTGCAATGGTCTAGAGGATGGGAGGTCGGACTCATCACACCTTTTTGAGGGGAATTATTGTCTACTCCGGGACTCTCTTTATTGATTTAAGTAATGTTCGTGAATACTTATTACATTACCAAGTATAAAATGAGCTTTCCTTCAGTTTAACAATCAATGATTAAATATTTAATAAATTTAGAGGATCTTTTATATGTATTCGAGGTTCTTCATCAATAGAGAATCATCTGTATCTATTTAGAGATTCTTAGTCAATGGTATCCTTCAAAAACATTTATAAAAGTCTCTTGGTCATTATGATGACCAGGCTGGTTTTAAAGCCACTCAGTGGGGCACTTGAAGTTTATCATCATTCAGAAGGACATGGATTATTTCAATTTTGGGATCGAACCCATAAATGGGCTACCTACGTATCCTTTGTTTTGGAAAAGGAATCAGAACCCACATAGTTAGAGTAAGGGAGTATGAAGTTTATGATTGATGGCTCAAAGAGGGATGTCATAATTACTTTTACACTCTAAGATCACGTGAGTCATGATCAGTGTGAGAAACAAGAGGTATTGGTAAAAAATTAGACAATTGTGCCATGAAAGATGCAATCATAAGAAATGGTTTGGGGCTTATGTATGTATGACTGCCCAGATAGATGAAGGTTTAGGATTCACTTTTAGGGAGAAAATCCATGAACAGGGTCCATAAAGGTATATGTGCTTCATGGATATTTGAATAATCTAATCTTGGGGATTACTCCTAAGGAGGATTCCCAAGTTAGGAGGGGACTTATGATTGGGTTTTACTCCTGAAAAGGAAACCCAAATCAAGGTTAAATTAGGACTGGTTAAAGAAAAATTTAAGGGACTTGGGGATTACTCCTAAAAAGGAAGCCTAAGATTTATGACTGGGACTTATTCCTGAAAAGGAATCCCAGGTTAAGGATTAAGGTTTGGGGATTACTCTTGAGGAGGATGACCATAATAAGGGACTTGGGGCTTACTCCTGAGGAGGATGCCCAAAATAAGGGACTTGGGGCTTACTCCTAAGAAGGATGCCCAAAATAAGGGACTTGGGGCTTACTCCTAAGAAGGATGCCCAAAATTAGAGGACTTGGGGCTTACTCCTAAGAAGGATGCCCATATTAGAGGACTTGGGGCTTACTCCTAAGAAGGATGCCCAACATTTATGACCGGGACTTATTCCTGAAAAGAAGACCCAGGTTAAGGATTCTCTCATCTTAAAGGATGATGTTGAATGAATGAACTCTCAATCTTTGGTGACATAAAAATGTATAAATCACTATGTTTTGAGAGATATTCCACAAAATTCCTTTCAAATAAGGAAGTAAAATCAAGAAATCATGCCATAAATGGATTTGAAGAGTATCTTGAAGACTGAATCTTGAATAGAAAAGGTGAAATGGCTTAAGAGGGGTAAAATGGGCAAGATGGGCACCCAAAAAGGTATGGGCGCGCAAGTCTTGAAAGGCGCGCAAGTCTTATGTGGGCTCACAAGTATTGGTCGCGTAGGTATACCTGCGCGACATGTGGGGTACTTGCGCGATTTTCAACCAGCATTTAGAATACTTGAGCGACTCTTTATTAATCCCTTTAGAATCCTCTTGAGGTTCTTCCAGAAAAGGGACGCACAAGTTCTATTGAAGGAAATAAGGCGGCGCACAAGTGTTGATGAGTTTCAACACTTAGGCCTTCCTTCTTCTCTTTAGATCTTCCGTTCTAGGTAAGAAATTACCTTAGAAGTGTTCTGGAAGCTTTGAGAAGAGACTTGGGCGTCGGGAGCTTCAATACGAGTTTCTGAAAAAAGATCCTCTCGAATAGGGGGCCCACAGGGTCTATTTATAGACATGAGAAGACCCCGGGCAGTTACCGGGCGGTTACCGCTTAGGTCGCGCAAGTGGACTTGCGCGACAGTGCTATAACATGCGCGGTGAAGTTGCTTTTGATCCTTTTTTCATGCCTTTGTCAATTTTTTATATTTTCTTCAAAGGTTGAATCACTTTGAGCTCAGATATTCCCCTTTTCCGATTTTTAGATTCTGTGATGAAAGGAGCGTCAACAGTCATCCAATTTCGCATGAGCCTGCAACTACTCCCGAGAGGGAATGGGTAGCTGTTGATTGGAATATTTAAGGGAGGAAAGTAGAAGCTTAATATCCTTAATATCCTCATCCATTATAGAAAATAACATCCTGTTCCACTCTTTAAGAAGAGATTTACTTTTCTTCAGTTTGGAGACCAGAATGAAATGCTGACTTCTGTGAAAAGGTCCATTCCACCCATCAATAATGATTTTCCTAAAACATGGAATCATGTGATAGGCATTATAGAATTTATAATTCAAAGTACAATTCCTTGGAGAGAACCCAAATAAGTCAACAATAAGAGGATTGTGGTCCGAGTTGGACTTGGGAATGGTAAACATAGAGATATCAGAGAACACACTTCTATCACTGATCTAGTAAAAGCACCCATCCAGCTTGATTGTCTATCATCCATTAATTATAAATCTTCCCCATGTGAGAGAGGATATTACAATTGGAAATTCATTGTGATCACAAGAATCAAGGCATTGAGAGAAGTCCTCAACAGCCAAGTGGGAGAATTTGGAACCAATCATCTTATCATGCCTCAATATGGTGTTAAATTCACTAATAACAATCCAATTGTAATCCATTGACTGATACAACTATTAAACATTTTCTATAGGACCCTTATCCTAGTGTATGAGTAGGAGGTATACACAAAGGAAAGAGAGAAGGGAGCATTATCAAGGATGATCACCAAGGTAATGACTTGAGTACTCACTTCAGATGACAGCACATGGACATCATCATGTTTTAAGACCCAAAAAGTGTCCATGGAACTCTCATTTCAATTTTTAGTAGTGAAGGTGTAACCAAGGTTTCCCCACTTGAAACCCCTGAGATTTTTAAAAGAAATCATAGGTTTAAAAATTCCTAAAATCACAGGCCTCTGTAAAATGATAAAATGCCGAAGGAATGAGGTAGTGGGTGGGTTCCCAAGCCCTTTCTATTTCTAGAACATGATCCTCATTAGTTAAGGGAGGAATTTACACTCTTAGAAGGAAGGTTTTTAGAGCCAGAGATAGGGTGTGGAGCATTCACTTTTCCTTTACTCCCTTTTTTCTTGGTCCTTCCAATAGGATTCTTCTTAGTTGAATATCCAGCGGCCTCTGTGATCTAGTACTTTTTGGTAAGGTCATCCACTAGTTGATTATAAACCACCAGGGGCTGAACGTCGTTAGTCGTGGATGCTTCCATCTGAATGCTAACCTCATCAGGATTATCCTCAACCTCGTCAGACCAGAAACTCCCACTTTGAGGGGTGAAACTGTTTAGGGGGAACGTTGTTTAGATACTACCCCAGATGGGGTCTTCCTCGAAGCCTTTCCTATAGAAACAACCATAAAAGAAACATCTCTTGCAGACAAATTTTCCCCGAGTATGACCTCCTTCATTAATTCCACTGCAAGGCCATGAGATTGCACCAGCGACTCCACAATAAGATCCACTTGAGTAGGGGTGGCGCTCCCCATAGGAGATCTCATAGGAGAGACATGGGTGACACCTAGAATTCTGGTAGAGATAGCAGCCACCCGTTCAACCTGAGAAGGCTGGGGGAGTCTGCTGTCAGGGGGGTCACATGTATTCATAGGTTCTTCAATGTCCACAATAGAGGCAAGCCAATGGGAGAATTCAGGGGAAGAAATGACTCTTTGAAACTGAGTATGACTCTCCTAAAAAAATTTCACCACCACCTCAAATGAAGAGGGGTCTTGTCCTAGGGGTTCCATGGTATCAGTGCCTAGAGTGAACGTATCCTTAGGAGCCACCACCGTGAAAGCTGAGGGCTAGCCAGTCATAGGGGCATAGGGACCCTGATCCTTCCCTATCCAATCACAACGATTCTTCTTATAAGAAACAACATCATGCCTCTTCATATTGTAGCAGGATCACACCTTTAAACTTCAACAATCAGAAAACATATCGCCAAGGAGGTTGCAATGAGAGAATAGTTTAAGCCTCCTTTCATACTGAATTCTCATTGTGAAGCTATCCTCAATAGTGTTTAGAACCACCTCATCAACCAATGTGGAGGCCAAATCAAATTCCACAAGGACATGTGCATAGTGACCATACCATAGATTATCCGTCTCCTTGTCAATTATAATAGGGAAACCCACAGACGATGAAATTTCCCAAAGGATCTAGGGGTTCTAGAAGATCCATATTAGGTTACATATCTGGATCCATACCTGCATAGAGGTATTTTTTACAATAGAGGGATCAAAAATATGATTCCAATCCTAAAACTAAAGGAGGCTAGGCTTAAGATTAAGAGAGCCAAAAAATCAGGCACTCTTTTTCTATTCATCTGATGAAAAGACAATGTCATAGAAACCCCTTCCCATCCTGATAATCCTCCATTCAGAGAAACCCCAAATGGACACCATCCATTTAGTAAGATCAGTGAATTTACATAGTCGTTCTCCCTTAGGAATCATCACCCGAGTAATAATGGATGATCCGCAAATATTTATTCAATCTTCGACTACTTCACAATTTTCCAAAACCTGATCCACCCACCCTTTCTGGATTAATCGACCATAGGAGGGTGCACCGTAATCTGTGAAAGTGAGAGAAGCTGTATATTTCACAACCTCTGCAATGTTTTGCTTCAAAACTGACACCTTCAGAGCCTCACGACGCACTCAGCCGATGGGGGTGGATGCTTGCATAACTGAAGGAGTTCTTGTTACCACACTACTCTGACTAGTACCTAGTTGCATCTGTAATCTTTTCATCAGAGGGTGGCTTGGCCTGAGGCTGCACAGGGCTCCCATTTTCACTCAAATCCCTTCTTTGTTCCTTCAAGGTTTTCTTCAAGTGTTTTTAATGGGTTTTTGTTGATTTGGGTGGTTTTTATTTTTTAGGGTATTTATGGTTTTATAGATTTTTTTAACACCCTCAGGTTCTTAAATTATTTTTATAGTTTTAGTGGATATAAGTGTTTCATGGTGTTTTTAAGGTTTTAAGGGGTTTTTGTGGGATTTAGGAGGTGTTAGGGTCTTTTTAGTGTTTAGTGTTTGTAGATTTTTTCAGGGATTTATTTATTTTATGGTTTTCAAGGATTTATAAAGGGTTTTCATGGTTTTGATGTTTTTTTAAATTGTTACAAATCTTTATCAAGTTTTTAGTATTTTTTTTAGGTTTTTCAGAATTTTTTGGGGTTTTAGGGTTTTTAGGGGTTTTAGGGTAGTTAGGGTTTTAGAGTTTTTAGTGTTTTTATGTTTTGGGGGTTTTAAGTGTTTTTAAGTTAATAAGGTTTCATTAATGATTTTTCATGGTTTTTAGGATTTTCTAATTTTTATCTATTTGTAGTGTTTTTATTATTTTTTCAACTTTATGTATTTTTTGTGTTTTTAGGTTTTTAAGATTTTTTACGGATTTTTTGGGGTTTTATGTTTTTTTGTTTGGGTTTTTATAAATGTTATTGGATTAAAAGTTTTTATGGGTTTAAAGGGTTTAAAATATTTTAGTATTCTTTATGGTTTTTAATGGTTTTGTTGGTTTTTAGGGGGGTTTTTATTTTTAGGGTCTTTTAGGTTTTTAGGGCCTCTTAGTGTTTAATAGATTTTTAGCATTTTTTGTTTTTTTGGGGGGTTTGATGTGTTTTTATGATTTTATGGTTTTCATAGGGGTTTTTGGGTTTATAATGGTTCTTAACTATTTTTTAATATTATAGGGAGTTCAAAAAAATCATATTTTTATGGTTTTTAGGGATTTTTTTGGATTTGAGGGTTTTTTGGATTTTTTGGGTTTTTAAACTTTTTTCATTTTTAGGTCTTTTAGGGTTTGAACTATTTTAGGATTTTAAATATTTTCTAAAGTTTTTTCAGGGAATTAAGGGATTTTATTGTTTTTGGAAATTCTTTGGATTTTTGAGGTTTTTAGGGGTTTAGGGGTTTTTATTGTTTTTAGGTTTTTTAGGGTATTTTGGTTTCAATGGTTTTTTGAGTTTTTAGGTTTTTTGGGGTTTAAGGGGTTTTTTGAGTTTTTCATGTATTTAACTATTTTATAATTTTTAATATTTTTTGGTTTTAAAGGGTATTTAGGGAGTTTTTAGGGTCTCTATTGGCTTTTAGGGGTTTTAACGATTTTTAGGGGTGTTTAGGGGTTTTATGGTTTTTATGGGCATTTACGTTTTTTGTGTTTTTAGGATATTTAGGGGTTTTAATGGTTTTTTTGTTTTTAAGGGTTTCTTAAGATCTTTCAAGGAATTTATGGTTTTTTATGTTTTCAGAAATTTTTAGGGATTTTTTGTATTATTATGAGATTTTACGGTTTTTAAGGGTTTATTTGACTTTTTAGGGTTTTAGGGTTTTTATGGTTTTTAATGTTTTTAAGTTATTTTACCATTTTAGGGATTTGATTTTTTTAGAGTATTTAGTGGGTTTTTATTAGATCTTAGGGTTTTATGGTTTATAAGATAATTTATTGGTTTTAGGTTTTTTAATGTTTTTGGGTCATTTAGTGTTTTTAGTGTTTTTTGGCATTTTTTGGTTTTTATAGAACTTTTCTTAGGTTTTTTTGTTTTCATTACGTATTTTAATTTTTTTAGGGTTTTTACATTTTTAGAGGTTTTTAGGGATTTGTTTGGGATTTTAATGGTTTTTAGGTTTTTACAGATTTTTTGGATTTTTACTGTTTTTAGAGGATTTATCGACTTTTAGGGTTTTTAGCATTTCTTAGGTTTTCTAGGGGATTTAAAAAATTTTTAGGATTTAAATGTTTTGTTAGGGGTTTTAAGGGGTTTTTAATTTTTTGGTATATTCTGATATTTTAAGAATTTATATTTATTAGGGTTTTAAAAAAATTTAGGCTTTAGGGTCTTTTAGGGTTTTTATGGTTTTTATTGTTTTTTGGGGTTTTAAGTGTTTTTATTATTTTTAGTATTTTAACGGTTTTAGTGTTGTTAAAAGTTTTAGTGTATTAATGTGTTTTAAAATTTTTGTGTGTAATTTTATGGTTTTCATGTATTTTTAGGAGTTTTATTGTGATTATGGGGTTTTATGGTTTTTATGTTCATTTTATGTGTTTTTAGGGGTTTTAGCTTTTTTTTTTATTTTTTAGATGTTTTAATTGTTTGTAGGTTTTTAATTTAATCAGATGATTTTTTTAGGAATTTTACGGTTTATATATTTTTATAGATTTTTAAGTATTTTTAGTATTTTTATAGTTTTTTATTTTGAAGGATTTTGAGATTTTTTAGGGTTTTAGCATTTTTAATGATTTTAGGTGTTTAAAATGTTTTATGTTTTTATAGTTTCCATAGGGGTTTTGGTATTTGTCCAGATTTTTACATTTGTATTAATTTTTAGGTTTTTTTAGAACTTTTATTTGTTTTGGGTTTCTTTATACTTTGAGGGTTTTTTTGGGATTTAGGGGTTTTTAACTTTTTTTGGGTTTTAATAGTTTTTTGATTTTTAATAATGTTTTAGTGGTAGAAAGGTTTTTTTCAGTTTTTTTGTTCTAGTGGTTTTTGATTTATTATAGACTTAGTGTATTTATGGTTTAATGGTTTTTATGGTTTTTATGCATTTCTGAGTTTTTAGAGCTTTTTAGGGTTTTTTGTTGTTTATGTGCTTTTTGGTTTTTAAGGTTTTTTAGTGTTTTTAGAATTTTTAACAATTTAAGGGATAGTATGGATTTTTTGGATATTTATGTGTTTTTTTTTTATTTTTTTTGATTTTTTGGGGGTTTTTATGGTTTATATAGTGTTTAGGGTATTAGGGGGGGTTAGGTTTTTTTGGGTTTTTAGGGTTTTTAGAGTTTTATAGTTTTTAAGGCTTTTAAAAGTTTTTTTATGCTTTTAGGGTTTTATAGGGTTATTTGAGCTTTTAGTGTTTTTAATTTTTTTATGTGTTTTTAAGGTTTTATGGATTTTATGGTTTTTAGGGGGTTAGGGGTTTTATGGTCTTTAAGTGTTTTTTTTTCAGTTTTTATTTTTTCCATGTGTTTTATGTGTTTTTAGGTTTATATGGTTTTCTTCAGTTTTTTGGGGGGTTTTATATTTATGATTATTTTTAGGGGTTTCTTATAATTTTTCTAGTTTTTAGTATCTTTAGGGATTTTGAGGGGTTTTTTGAGGTTTTTTGTCTTTTATCATGTTTGGGATATTTAGGTGTTTTTTTGAGTTTTTAGGCCTTTTAAGGGTTTTTAGAGTTTTTACCATTTTGAGGGTTTAAAAGTTTTTTAGTGTTTTTAGTTGGGTATATGGTTTTTAGGTGGTTTTATGGTTTTTAGGGGGTTTATTGGTTTTTATGTTTTTAGAGGTATTATGGTTTTTAGGGGTTTTTACAATTTTATGTTTTTAGTCAGTTTTTTATGGTTTTAAGAGTTTTATTTTTTTTAGTTATACTTATGGTTTTTATGGTTTATTAGGATTTTTTTATGTTTTTAGGGATTTTTAAGGATTTTTTAGGATATCTTCGGTTTTTTATGTTTTTTAGGGATTTTGATTGTTTTTAGGGTTTTTACTCTTTTAAGGGATTTGAAGGGTTTTTAGCATTTTTAAGTGTTTAGGTGTTTGAAATTTTTTAATGTTTTCATTGGGTTTTCAATGTTTTTAGGGATTTCTTTATTTGTTTGTATTTTCTATGTATTGTCACAATTTTTATGGATTTTTAGGGTTATTTGGGATTTTGAGGTTTTTTAGGGTTTTTAGAGATTTCATGGTTTTTAGGTTTTTTGGGGGTTTTGGGTTCTTATGGGCCTTATGTGTTTTTAATTTTTTTAGGTTTTCTTAAGGATTCTTTTTTTGTAGTATTTTTTTACTTTTATAGGGATTTTATGTTACTTTTTAATTTTATAGCTTTTTAGGGGTTTTAGGGATTTTGAGGGGGTTATGGTTTTTTGGGCTGTTATTGTTTTTCTAGTTGTTAGGGTTTAATGGTAACATATATTTGTCATTTTTTGGGGGTTTTAAGGGTTTTTTGAGTTTTTAGTGGGTTTCAATGTATTTTATGGGTTTTAGGTTGTAAGGTGGTTTTATGGGTTCTGGGTGATTGTAGGTTTTTTTGGGTTTTTTATTTTTTTAGGTTTTAATGTATTCATTGTATTTTGGGGTGTTTTTAAGGTTTTTTAATTTTTTAGAGTTTAAGTATTTTTTATGAATTTTATGGTCTTTAGGGACTTTGAGAATTTTTAGGGATTTTTTCGTTTATTGTGGTTTTTTATTTTTTTTAGTGTTTTTAAGGTTTTTAGAGTTTTTCCCCTTTGGGGGGATTAAATGGTGTAGGGTCCTGAAAATTCCACAAGGGGGAAATCCAATTACCCCAAGACTTGGGAAAGGAGCGAACCGGTCCACGCACCGGCTCCCAGCAACAGCACGCGGCCGGTTCGGCAGACCGCCCTCCCGCAATTCTGCGGACCAGCTTCATCCGCAAAATAGAGGCGGGGACCCTCCGCTGGTGCAAAGCGGGATGGGTGCCAGGCCAGTCCACCGCTACGAGCCGCCCCCCTCCGCGAACATCATCATTCATGAAATAGAGGTTGAATCCATATGCGGCTTCAAACCTTGTCCTTCACTGAATAAAGGCGGAGTGGTACACGGCCGCCGAGAAATTATGCAGATCTCGGTTCGAAAAATCGTTGGTTGACCGAGTCGTCCGCGGCTGGGGATTCCTTCATGGGCTTCCGGAAAGGCCATGTGCCCATCCTATCCATGGCTCTATAAATAATCATCGAGGGGCACCAAAAAGAGAGGGGAGAAATGACGGGTGAAAACTTGTGGGGAGACGCTGGAGAAATCGCTCCACAGCCATCTACGGACCGCATATCGTCCGCATATGAACTCTTCCGTGTAGAGGAGAAACCAGTCTGTGAACCACATGCAGACAACTCCTCCACGGCCAGCCCTTAGTGTCCATATCCTTCGCGGACGGCCATATTCTTCGCGGACAACCATCTTCTTCGCAAACGACCATCTCCTTCGTGGAAGACAACCTCTTCTGCAGACCAGTGTGGTTCGCGAAATGGAGGCGGAACACCTCCATGGGCGTGAAGTAGGACAGGCGCCAACACCTTTGCAGGCACCCTTCATGAACGACCTCCTATGTGGAAATCATCCTTCACGGACAACATCTTTCGGGGACTTCCATCTCTTCCGCGGACAGCTCATCCACGGACACCCATCACGGAGAACTAAACCGAGAACCACATGCGGCCAGTCCCTCACGGCCAGTCCTTCGCAGACAGCTCCTCCACGGCCGGTCCCTCATGGTCGGCACCTCGCGGCTAGCTCCTTCGTGGCCAGCCCCATGCGGAAAACCCCATGCACCCATTGGTCCATACCGCGAGGGTTGCGCCCCCGCACCCCTGCTCGGGATCAGTGTCGGGCTGCAGTCTTGGCCCTCCGGGCCGGTCCTTTCGCTACCGTCACTCACCCCCATGAAAAATGGACAGCCGCACCACGAACTTTTTGGCCCCGGATGCCGGGATTCTCCATTGAACCCTTGTGCCACCCCCAACATCCGTCCTATACTCTCCATGAGTCGAGCTATTCCTCATGACTCTCCTAATACCCCATTTCCTAGTTCCTTTTGCTAGGTTCATCTAGAAAGGGCCTCCCTTTCATAAGTCCCACAACAACCATTGCTCGGTAACTCTTAACTAGTCATCCTGACCACATGACGTTAAACTGTATGACCCTCATCCTGACCACATGACGTTAAATTGTATGGTCCTCATCCTGACCACATGACGTGAAACTGTAGAGCCGTCGTCCTTACCACATGATGTTAAACTATAGGAAAACAGTCCTCTCTACATGACTCTAAACTGTAGTATACCCTATATTCCAATAATTGGATGCCTCTTGCTCCATGAAAGAGATACCTCATGCCATGTTTACAGTGGCATAACATCAAGAGCACTAGAATCCATTCAAACATTCCATCACTACACCCCACACTTTACGTGTCCTTCATTCAGATCTTTATTCTCTTGCATGTCTGAATGGACCCCCTAATGGCCTGGCCTCATGCTGCCTTAGATCACCTACCATCCTGGGTAAATTCCCTTGAAGACATTGGACAACACTTCGAGATAGGTCCTGCATTTCAAACATGGTTAGCATTCGACCCTCATTTGTTCATCCCCATTTTAGGCTAACGCAATATGGATGCTGTTTTTTGAACATAGTCAATAGTTATCCTCCATCGCTATGCCACCCTCATTACTTTCCAAATGTCGGACATTTAATTCACACTTTTCATCTCCCTTTGTTTGGACTGATTCCAAGGCCCTTGGCGTTATCCCGCCTATGCACTTGTGCATAGGCATCAGCCCCCATTCTATTCCACAACCCACCAATGGGTTGGGATGCCCTTATGTTCAGACATGAGGAAGACACCCCGGGCATCCATCTCGGAGTAAGCCCCGACCATTTGGGTCTCCTTAGAGTGTAAGCCCCAATCCATCACTCTGGGCCACCTTCTTGTGTAAGCCCCACTCCGCTTCTCACGGATGCACCTTTCGCGACGTGATCCTCTGGTCCCTACTGCCTCTTGTTTCTCTTACAAGCATGACTCACGCGGGCTTACAGTAAGCATCGAATATGACATCCTCCTCGGGGCCTCCTCCAAGTGTAAGCCCCAACCCATAAATCTGGGCTTCCCCAGAGCATAATCCCCAAGCCAAAGTGAACTATGGGGACTTTGATCCATGTCAGGGAATGGTACATAGGAAGCCTCCACGAGGTTCAAGCCCACCACTCAGACATTTCTTCACGTCGAGTTCCACCCTCATCCAACATGACGTTAAAATGTATGCCCTCGTCTAGCATGATTTTAAACTATTTATGCGAACTACGTGGAATTTTATCCCTGCCTCCCAGACAGGGTATGTAGGAAGCCTTTAAGAGGTTCAAGCCCACCACCTATCGGACCACCTGGTCTCTCTTCACGTCGGTTCCCCGACACCTATCCGAACTACGTGGACTTTGATCCCTGCTTCCTAAGCAGGTTACATAGGAATCCTCCCTGAGGTTCAAGCCCAACAGTCGGTCGATCTGACCATCCCAATGTCAGTTCACTGTGCCACTCCTAGTGCCGCCTCAAGCGAGTTGCAGCCCTTCAGGGTCATTAATCCAACGAGGGATAGTAAACCTCAGGCATAAATGATTTCGAACCCCTGCATCCAGTTGACCGTTGCCCACCAAGGTTAAATCTGTGGATACTATGTTTGGGTATAATCCAAAGATTCAAAAACATATGAATATGTCTTAAATCTATAAGAGAATCCTAGAACAGGAAATAATTTCCTCCCCAAAAAGGGTGAGATGAGCCCGAATTCCCATCCTCTCGACCAATGTGAGTTCTTATGATTCGTTGGTCAGACCATCTAGCGAACACCTGCCTTTGGAAAGTAGGTCCATCAATCATTGTATATGGAGTCGTTGGGAGTTTCGTGGCCGAAAACCAAGAACAAAACAAAAAATGGTGAACCCGACGTGAATCTTTAACCAAACATGACAGATTCAACTTAATCTCACCCAGTGCCCCCTTATACTCTAACAGAGGGCCTAACAAGGTCATTAATTACGCATTGGATTATGAGATGCTTCTTTGATGGGTTTGCTACTTTTATATGCTAAAATGTTTTGCAGGCACTACTTTCAAAACTCCCTTCGATCCAATGGCATCGCAAAAGAAATCACAAGTGCACGATTCCAACAACGCAAGGATGAGACTTCCTCAACAACAGAGGACCCCGTCACCCACCCAGCATCTTCAACGCTGGGTCTCAGACACACTGATCTGAGAGTACCACATGAATGGTACTCTCCCAACGGTGGATGCGTCTATGCACGCCCTCCAATCCGTCGAGGTTCTCCGGTCACCTTCCCAGCAACGACCGAAAAGGCAGATCCAGACAGCCCCTGTCACTGTCTCCAACTGTTTCGAGAGTCTATCCCTGGAACGGGACAATGCATACCTCCCTTATCATAGTGAGGCAGATGAGGTCGACGTTGAGGACTTCATCCTTGTTGAACGGGGGTTCCGCTCTCAGGACCCCGTCGGCAGATGTCATCGTGGTCACGCCGCAACCTGATATCCTTGCGCCGATGAGGATGTCTCCCCGAGGATTCAGGCCCATGCCCCCTGAGCTCCGGCCCCTCGGACCGCCCGACGAGGGTGGAAGACATACAATCAGGGACTGGTCATCACCCTTGTCCCTGAGGAGGAGCTCCGCTGCTCAGCCATGGAGACGTACCACGAACAGGCACCTACACCTGTTTGCTCCACCCAAGCCTACCATCCAGACATGGCGGCATCATACGAGCCAGCGCACATCCCCGCCGAGCCCCATCAAGCTCGTTGCTCACGCAGGATGACACATACCCAGCAGGCACCTCTCCCTGCCCAGGGCCGTGAAGCCCACCAACCTAACATGGTGGCGACCCGTCACCTGCAGAACCATCTCCTGGTAGTTTCTTCAGACGCCCGCCATCCTGATATGGTGGAAATCAACAAAGCCCACCACCCAGATTTGGCGGCAAATCATAGGCAGGAACGTCTCCCCGCCAACAATGGCCACTGACTCGATACGGTGGGAAACCAATATATGCAGGGCCAGCTCCCTATGGATACAAGTAAAGTCTGCCACCACAATGTGGCGACAAATGGAGAGAGAAACCTTCGTATATCAGTACAGGGGTAGATTCGTTCACCTTCCCTAACACAAGAGAATTGTCAGTACCCACTGACCACTGGAGGACCGGAGCAGGATATTCCTACTCTGATACCGGAATGGGCCTTCATACCCGTTCCAGCCAAATATGTCTCTCTACATATCCTGGCAATGATGGAGGAGCAGGTATCAATCCCAGATCATATCTTGTAGACTTTCCAGCATGTAATTGCATCAGCAGAAATAGCAAGGACTCGGACCCGTGAGCCTGTCTCCCCAATTGAGGCGACTCATCTAAGAGATGATATAGTTGCCTCGAAGCAAATATTCATCCCTACTTCATCCCAGGAGGGTTTCTAGCTATATTCCGCGATGCAAGGGTAACCATATCAAGCAGCATCACTCGTTCCAACTAGGGGACACTCGTCCATCATGGTGGATGCTTCAGAGCAGGCATATATCCCTGATAAAAGTGAAGATGTTCATCGGCATATCCCGACAACATCACGGGACCCAATTAGAAAGGGACCCAAAGGTGAATTCCGTTGTCAACACAGACGGTCCCCACTGCTCACAAAAGAGCACCCCAAATGCGCCAAAGGTAACCGGAAAATAAAGAGCGGGTTCATGAATCCGCTCTGCTAGAAGCTGGGGTTTCCAACACCACCAAGCACATGTCAAAGGTTCGGAACCCTACCCACCCATTACCATATTATGGGAGTGGCAGTAGCAGTTTCGAAGGTCCTCCACGCAATTTCTCTACCAGCAGCTCTAAAGGTCCCCCCCAGAGCACCCGTGGGGGCCTCCCCCACGGGAGTATAATGATCAGTCACGAGAGATTCTCTCTTGATGCGAGTCACGGAATCCCTCCACGTGACTAGAAGATCGAGCAACAAGAAGGTCCTCCACTTGCTGCAGTCCACCCTAAAGGTCCTCCCCGGGGTATACACCGCAATAACTCTCCATGCAGTGGGACCATAGATTATGATGGTAGTCCTCACTATCATAGTCATAACTACGGAGGTCCTACCCATAGTGACGTCTCATCATGACAAGAATACCCTCCCCTTATCGTGGCCTACCCTGAAGGTCCTCCCCAGGGGTTACGCTGCAACGGAATCCCACGTAGCCAGGCATCAAATCATGGTGGAAGTCCTCACCACCCTGATAATGGAGTTCCTACCCGTAGAGACGTAGAGTAATGAGAAGTCCCTCCCCTCATTGCGGTACATTCTAGAGGCCCTCCCCAGGATGTATCCTGCAGATATTCTCCCTGCGGCAGCAGTAATGGTAGTCCTCGCCATTTCCATAGCAGTGATGGTAGTCCTCGCCACCATGACCACCATTACGAAGGTCCTCCCCGCAATGGCCCCAAGTGACTAGAAGGTCCTCCCCTTGTCACAACATTTCCTGAAGGTCCTCCCCAGGATGCGCGTCGAACATCAAGTCATGATGGTAATCCTCACCATAATGGCAGTTGTTGCGAAGGTCCTCCCCATAACAACGCTACGCATCCAGAAGCTCCTCCCCTTGCTCCAACATGCCTTGGAGGTCCTCCCCAGGGTGTGCACTGCAAAAGTACTCTATGCAGTGATGCATCAAGTAGTAATGGTAGTCTTCATCATTACGGCCGTCATTGCGAAGGTCCTCCCCATGATGACATATTATATCGAAAGGAATGTCCTCCTCCTGCCGAATCAAGCACCGAAAATCCCTCATATGTTGAGGAACTCAGAAGGACAGAATCGAGCATGTCAGATTCCTAGATTGTCACTAACGAAGCCCTTATTCGATCAGGAGATGGTCCGGGGTCGCGTTCATCTTCTGAACCACCCTGGAATCTCTTACATAATGATTCAGCACCTACCGGTCCCAGTACCTCCGATCACACTAGCAGTGAGCGCCTCAGCTGGTCTGACCAGGTAGAAGAATCACAGGTGGGGGAGTAAGCCTATAGGCTACACCTGAGGAAACGACTGGCCAGGAATGATATACCAGTAATGATTTGGCCCACGACCACCTCTCAATTCGACATACCCAGAGAGTTGTCGGAAGAATGCATGCACGGCATCCGCCATAATATATGGACGACCCTCCGCCGGCTAAATAAAAGCTTCCTGCCCTATGATGGGTATATAGACCACGTCAAAACGATAGGGGACCTCTTGCGTCACATCGACCTGGAGACCCTTTCCTCGACGTGACGACAACGCCCCGAGAGGCGCAAAGGGAATACAGAGGTAGCCTGTCTCCGTGCACTACACAAACTGCGCCGCCTCATCGGTGACACTCCAACGGGATTCCATATTAGGGGATGGGGGGGAGACGGAGCTCTTCATTTTACTCCCCTCCCCACCCAGAAAAACCCATTCGGTATGGTATCGTGTAACATTATCCCATCGAGATGAAAATCGGGTGGACCCCCTGTTCATGAAAGGCAACACACCCAACAGAGTCGGGCCTCGAGTAAGTACCATAAGCGTCAGGCCCGGTGGGAACGAGCCATTAAAAAACTATTGAATCAGGCCACCAAGAGCATACAGTAGGCCTCTCGCCTAAGAGAGGCCAATCAATGATCTCTGCATGCCTCTCCAGAAGGAACTGATCCACAGGTGAATTCGGCACCAGATTCGGTTCACCCCCGGATGGGGCACGCGAGATCAGGTAGGTCGCAATAGATACAGCCACTACCACAATCCAAAGTCAACCCCAGCCTGCAGGGCTAGGGGTATTTTTAACAACAAATGCCCCTGTAAGACCAATAAAACTGGGAAGAGACTCAACTTCCAGGGAATGGATCCAACCCCATCCCTCAGGGTTGGGGCATTATTACCCCCTCAACAACAACCTCCCCCACGAGAGTCGGTATTCTCTCATATAGGGAGGATAGTAAGAAGAGGAGGTTACCGTCCTATACCATCATATGAATCATCATCCCCTATGAGAGGAATGCGCACCGTAAGTTCACATCAGAGAACTCTCTGCATCAGCCTTCGTCAAGAAGTTCGAGGGTAATCCCAGGTCATGAAAGGGAAGGCCAACCGATGACGCGGGATATCCTCTTCCTATTTAGAATATGACATTTCCTCCACCCCGCAATATGCGTTCATCAACTCCATATAGGCTAACCCCGCGAGTGACACCGGAGAAAATGAAAATCTGGACGGATCGGGAGATGACAGTTCTGGTCAGACTGTGACTCATAATGAACCGCCAGGTGTGCACACCCGGAACTAGAGGGCCACTTTAAATATGGCCACCCATTCAGAAAACCTCCCTCTTCATACCCTGCGAGCTTCCAACAAGGATAATAATAATGGAATTATTAACCTTAACCCATCCCTTTCTCTCAATAAAAACGAGTCACTCACGATCAAAGAGAGGTTCGCTCGACAGGAAGAAGAGATAAAAGAGTTGACGCATCTTAACGCTGAGCTGCTCCAGAGGAATCTCCTTATTGAAAGTGCATACCAAGAAGAGCAATGTCATGCACTCCTAACAAGTGCACACCTCAAAGGATAAGGATTGCTCCGGAAAACAAAGCACAATAAGGGCTCCTACCCAATGAGGCGCCCGGTTCGTCCAACTACCCAAACGTGGATGATGAATACCGGGATTTACCTCCACATAGGAGATAACTGGAGCATGTATGCCCGAACCCTCCGAGGGTACCCCAAACAGAATATGCACCCTTGGTGCCGACCAATCCGGATCCTCAGGCAACGCCTCGGGCTACGATTGCCCAGGACCGAGCCCAACAGGATGTAAACCAGGACTCACCAATACCATCGAGGCATTAACAACTCGACTGGAAGTGATGGAAGGTCAACGCGCTCCGATATAGCCAGAGAAGAAACCCTACCCATATTGGGTGACCAACACACCACCTCCAACCAATTTTGGGAGCCCTGTATTCCCCATCTTCAATGAATCAGGCGATCCAGAGCAGCATTTGATGCACTACGCATCCTATTGCGACCCTATGACGGGGACTCTGAAACAACAAGAAGCAGTGAAACTCAGATGCTTCATACAGAACTTGCAAGGATCCGCCTTCATCTGGTATATGAGTCTATTGGCCCAGTCAATAAAGAGTTGGGATGACCTACGACAGTAGTTCTTGTTCCACTTTAGCTCAACGCTGCCTAAAAAAATAGTCAGCGATCTCATGAACTGCAAGAAGAGGGAGAATGAGAGGGTCTTAGATTTCATCGCTAGATGAAAAGGTCTAACCTATTCTCTGAACAGGCCAATGCCTCAAGATGAGATGCTAGCCATATGCATCGATAATCTTAGAGATGAGTTGCGAACACCACTCATACCGGTGGAGTGAACCACTGGCTTCCGCCATCTCTTGGCTATTTCCTAGATAATTGAGGACTCCCTGCAGCAGAAAAATTCAAAGTCCGGAATAGCCTCGCCGGCTCTGGTGAAGAGAGCTCCAAGAACTGATGCGTCCGTTGTCACACTCAAGCCAACCCCTGTGCCCGCTCCTCCGCTCAGGCCTCCACCAAATCGTCAAGGGCCCCCTGCATATCAGCAGTCGCCCCCGCCTAAATGAGACGATAAGAGAGGACCGAAGCAGATCTAGTTCAAGCAAAGAAGACAAAAAGTATACTCTTTCTGAGATGATCAAGTCCGCTGCTAATTCATCACTGCCATGATCTGCAACTTGCTCCGCCTCCCAGATCCAAGGAGACCTGAAGAAGTCGGTCGTGATGACATGCCAAATTACTTCCCCTACCATTAGATGTTGGGGAATAGTATCCGAGAATGCTTCGTCTTCAAATACCTCCTGTAGAGGATGGTAGATTCCGGAAAAGTCAAGCTGGGACCACCCCTAGCACATGTGGCATGTATCTCTACCACCTGTCTCTGACAAAGAGGAGGGGTGGCAGAAAGTCACCAGCAAATAGGGGTAGATATTTGATAACTGGATGACTCAGAAGACTATCAAATGATCCCTGGGCATACTCCGAGGTCAACTACAGCAGCCGGTGTTTCCACCAGTAGCCCCTGGAGCTGCAAAGCCGACCACATCGGCCTCACAACCCTCCACAAGCCAATCATCTAGACGGATCCAAAGGAGGACGAAATGAAAAGAAAGAAGTCTGCGACGGGGCCAAAGTAAGTCTTGAACCTGGTGGATTTCATGCCCTCAAATCTGGCACAACAGACACTGACCCACCAAATGAAACAATCGGAGACAACCCACCAGGTTGACCTATCAGAGGATGAAGAGCCAATCTTTGGTTCTATCAATTTCATCCATCTCATGGAATCATTCCCTGATGAAGGGTATGATTACAAACCCGAGTTTCACGCACGAGGAGCTGGGAGGAGGAATCGCAGAGGTAGGGGATACCAGGGGAGGTGCAGCAATTGTTGAAACCAACCCTATGGTTGGACCCCGGCCCATATCGTCAATATTGCAGAAACCTGTGGGAGAGACCTTCAACGGACTCAGTAGGAGAGGGAATTCCCCTCCACCCCCACAAGCAGCCACTTTGGTCCTGTTGTTCTGTGATACCCACCCTAGGAGGAGAAAGTGTCTGGTCACCTAGTGCGCACAAACAGACCAGCCTGGCCAAGTCCTCAAAATGCGGGAACACCATCGACATCTGTCCCTGCGTTTAGTCCCTCCTCGTCAAATGCTCCATCTCCCAAAGCACCTGCTAAGACTCTCCTGCCAATGGAGAAGCGTCGACCACTGGAGCAAAAATACGTCATCCTTAAGCAGATGGCGTCTGTACCAACCAAGCTGTCAATCCTGGATGCCCTGAGTTTGTCAGCCGACCTTAGGGAGGCACTTATCGAAGCTTTGATCAGCCCCTAGGAATTCCAAGCTGAGGTAGCTACCGTTGAGATTTACCGGATGGAGACTGGCCCGGCTGAATGCAATGTGATGATTTCCTTCACCGATCAGGACGAAGATACCATCATGCAGGGACACATCTGACTAATATATGTGTCCGGAACACTGAATGGTGTTGAGATCAGAAAAGTATTTATAGACAATGGCTCTGGAGTTAACCTCCTTCCCCTACGGACACTACGTAAGTTGGGCTACGGTGAGGACGATCTAATTCCCTCTGCCAAAAATTTGTTGGGTTATGAAAAGAGTGAGCAGAAACCAATGGGACAGATTAAGCTAAAGACCCATTTTGGTGACCTGGTAGCCTACACGGAATTACTAGTCATCCGACAGAGCACAACATTCAAGGCCCTGCTGGGAAGGCCATGGATCCATAAGCACATGGTCGTTCCTTCATCCTACCACCAGTGTATCAAGTACTGCATCAACGGACAAAGCGGGATGTTGCACGCTGACAAGGCCCCTTTTGAGCTCTCTGAGTCACATTACATCGATGTCGGGTTCTATGAGAAAAATAAGAAGAATCCTTTGATCAACAGCATTGACTGGATCCCTACTCCAAATGTCCTGGAAATGGTCCTCGATGACCCCCTCGGGCTGCTTGGCAGAGATTATGTCCTTCCCATCAACTGTGTTGAGAGTGGGAGTTCAAGTCTGGACACGCATTCGGATTTCCTCATGACTTCAGCCACGATGTCCAAGCATGAAAACGTGGTAACATCTATCAACCCTCGATTTGGGAAAAAATACTCAATCAAGGATTCCCACGATGCCTCTCCCGCAGACCCTCAAAGGCTCAAACCGGAAATTCTCTCCTCGTCAGATCAAGAAGATGAGGACTTGGGAGAAGAAGAAGGGAATATCTCAGAGATGCATCTCTCGCATTCGAGGAGGGTATCTCCACCACTGTGGATGAGATCGGGGAAAATAAACATGGGTACTGACGAAGACCCGAGGCCCACTCTCATTTGCGCGTCCATGTCTCCCGATGAACACGAGGTATATACCTCCTTCCTAAGGCAACATCGAGATGTATTTTCATGGAATTACACAGAAATGACAAGACTCGATCCTGAGGTAGAGACGCATCACCTGGGTCTTCCAGAAGGCCACCGGGGTTACAAACAGGCCGCTAGAAGGACACACCCATCACATGATGCCAAGATAGAGGCTGAAGTCGACAAGATCATTAAATAATGCTTCATCACGGAGGTCCAGTACCCCATATGGTTGGACAACATCGTCCTTTTCAAGAAAAAGAATGGGAAAATCTACGTCTCTATTGACTTCAGGGACCTTAATCAGCATTGTCCGAAAGATGACTTCCCGGTTCTAATCACCGAGTTGTTAATTGATGCAACAGCTGGGTATGAAGCTCTATCCTTCATGGACGACTATACCAGAAACAATCAAATCAGGATGGCCCAAGAAGACGAAGAATCCACTACCTTCAGGTCCCCTCAAGGTGTATTCTATTACAAGGTCATGCCCTTTGGTCTCAAGAATGCTGGCACCACGTATCAGCGTGACATGCATCGGATCTTTAAGCCATTCTTGGGGAAATTCATCGAATGTTACATGGATGACCTATTGGTCAAGTCCAGATAGTGCTCGGATCACCTGTCAGACCTTGAGACCGTCTTTAACAATCTCCAATAGCATAGCTTGATGATGAACCCCTTGAAATGTGCCTTTGGGGTTACCTCAGGGAAGTTCCTGGGCTTCTTCGTACTCCACCGCGGCATCGAAGTCGACCCTGAGAAGACGAAGGCTATCCTGAGTCTGCCACCCCATTGAAATCTCACTGAGCTGAGGGGATTCCAAGTACACCTGGCCTATATTAGGCGGTTCATAGCCAACCTGGCAGGCAAATGTTTTCCCTTCACCAGGTTGATGAAGAAGGGGGTCACGTACCAATGGACGGACGACTCCCAAGAGGAGTTCGACAACCTGAAAAAGTACCTCTTAATCGCACCGGTGCTCATTCCCCTGGTCGAAGGAAGGGCTATCATTCTATATGTGATGGCCCTATAATGGTCATTGGGATCTTTCCTCTCATAGAAGAATGACGCCGGAAGTGAAAACAGCCTCTATTACCTCAGTTGAACCATGATTGATGCGGAGACTCAATACTCAAATATCGAGTAGAGCTGTCTAGCCTTGGTATTTGCGGTTCAAAATCTGTGACATTATCTGTATAATCTTGAGGTCCATTTGATCTTGAGGAGTAGCCCGCTCCAGTATATCCTCAGTCACCCGATTTTAACCGGACGCCTATCCCGATGTGCGGTCATCCTACAGAAATTCGACATCCGGTTTGTGCCTCAAAAAACCATCAAGGGCCAGGCATGAGCGGACTTTCTGGCAGAGCACCCTTCAACAGGGACCACTGCACTAGACGCTAAACTACTTGATGAATATATCTTCTCAGTTCAAGAGGAGTTCCCAGCATGGGAAATGTACTTTGACGGCGCGTCCCGAAGCCCCACCGAGAAGAGGATGGAGGATTCCAGATTCAAAAAAGTGGGTCTGGGGATAATACTCGTGTCCCCAGAAAAGGCAGTTTTTCCATATTCCTTCCTCCTCTCAGAGGGATGTACGAACAATGAAGCAGAATATCAATCCCCCATTGCAGTCCTGGAGCTCACACTCTAGGCACATGTACAACACCTTATGGTAAAAGGTGACTTAGAGTTGGTCATCAAGCAAGTCAACGGTGACTATGCTATTAAAAATGAGGAACTAATCCCCCTGTTTGACCATGTCCGAGGGCTAATGGCTGACTTCTCCATAGAACCAACATTGAATTATATTCCCCGGTCCCAGAATGCTTAGGCTGATGCATTAGCCAATGCGGCCACAACCCTAGCTAACCCAGGCCGGGATGAAATGGTTATTAGTATTGCTCACCGTCGAATGGTATTGCCATTTGTTCAAGCTAAGACGGAAGAGATCCATGAATTCAGTCCTGTCCCTGAGCCATATGCTCCTGCCACTGGCTGGATGACCCCTATCACGAACTACCTTCAACGGGGAGAGCTTCCATCAGACAGGGCTGAATGAGAGTAAATACGAAGAAGGGAAATAAATTTTTTCCTATATGGTAGAACGGGTCAGCAAGAGGTCCTCTACAAATGAGGCCTCAATGGAGTGCTCCACAGATGCTTTGATGGAGAAGAAATTGCTATTGTTATGACTGAAGTACATGCAGGTGTCTGTGGAGCACATCAACCAGGGACCAAGATTTCCTATCAGGTTCGAAGGCTTGGATACTACTGGCCCACAATGGCACGAGACGGTGAGAATTTTACCGCAAAATTACACTCTTTCCAGATTCATTCCAACTTCATACACCAGCCCCCGGAGTTACTTCAGCAAGCTAAGTACTCCTGGCCATCTACCGTCTGTGGGATGGACGTCGTGGGACCATATCCTCCCGCCACAACCAAACAGCTGAAGTATATCCTCACAGTGACCGACTTATTTTCTAAATGGGCAGAATCCATACCCTCAGGGAATTCGGGGAAATAAATATTTTCATCTTCGTGAAGACCAATATCATCACCAGATTTGTTGTCCCTCATACCATACTGACGGACAACGGCACCAATTTCTGCTCTGCTGAGTTGGAAATGCTATACCACGAGTATGGTAACAAGGCTAACCACTCATCCCGCTACCATACAGCAGCCAACGGATAGATAGAAGCTTTCAACAAGACTCTGTCCAACATCCTCTAGAAAACGGTGGACAAAGACAAGAAGTCATGGCCGGATAAACTCCTCTATGCATTGTGGGCTTATCGAACCACAATCCGCACCGCTACTCGGTCTACCCCATACTCTTTGGTGTACGACACGGAGGAGGTCCTGCCCATTGAACTCCAACTTCCCTCACTCCGCGTTGCCATCTGTGATCAATTATCTAATGATGAGCAGCCAGAAAAGTGGCTAGGTGAATTGGAACAGCTAGATGAGAAGAAGTTGCACACTCTGTACCACCTGGAAGTATACCAGAACCGGATCGCGCATGCCTTCAACAAAAAGGTCTGCCTCCTGTCTTTAATAGAAGGAGAATTATTTCTGGTCCTCTGAACCCCAATGATACCTGGAAAAAAACCTCCAAATTTAGATCCCAAGTGGGAGGGACCATATGTTGTACACAAGTTCTACTCCAATGGAGTGTATGCCCTGATCTCCAGGGATGGGAAATACACAATGGCTCCTACCAATGCAAGATTCCTGAAGAAGTATTTCACATAGAGACAGAGACCACATTTGTCCGAGTTGTATGACGTTAAACTGCCAAGCACCTCGTCCTCACCGTATGACGTTAAACTGCACATAATCTAATAATTCGCAGCATTCGTCCGAGCTATATGACGTTAAACTGCCAAGCACCTGGTCCTCACTGCATGATGTTAAACTGCATGGAATCTAATAATTCACCACATTTGTCTGAGCAATATGACGTTAAACTACCAAGCACCTTGTCCTCACCGTATGATGTTAAACTGCACGGAATCTAATAATTCACTGCATTCGTCTGAGCTGTATGATGATAAACTGCCAAGCACCTCGTCCTCACTGCATGACGTTAAACTGCACAGAATCTAATAATTCCCCCTCGTCCTAACCACAAGACGTTAAACTTTATGGACCACATCCTCACTGCATAACGTTAAACTGCACGGATTTCACATAACTACGTATGGCTTGATTCCTGCCCTCACAGGATATGTAGCAACGCCGGGATTCCCTATCCTAGCCTAGCCACTTTAAAAAAATGCCCTTTCTCCTGTGTACAGACCAGGCCTACACAGGTTGTATCATCTTTATAGAGAACTATTTATGGCTTGATTCTTGCCCTCGCGGGATATGTAGCGACGTCGGGATTCCCTATCCTGGCCCAACCACTTCAAAAAAATATTCCCTTTCCCCCGTGTACGGACCAGACCTGTATGGGGTGTATCATCTTTACAAAGAACTACATACGACTTGATTCCTACCCTCGTGGGATACATAGTGATGCCGGGATTCAATATCCTGGCCCAACCACTTCAAAAAAAAGGATGCCCTTTCCCCCTGTGTGTAAACCAGACCGACATGGGGTGTACTTATCATCCTTACCACACGATGTTAAACTACACGAACAATGATATTAAAAATGCTCCCTTCTTCCGTGTACACACCAGACCTGCACAGGGTGTATATCTTCATCCTTACCGCATGACATTAAACTGCACAAAATTTGTCCCCACCGCACGATGTTAAACTATACAGACCCCCTTTTTCTTTCACGTCGGGTCACCTTCGTCCTTACTGCATGATGTTAAACTGCATGGATTTTTTCCCCACCACATGACGATAAACTGCACAGACTTCATTGTGACCCACCCAGGACACATGGAGATATGAGATGGAGATACTCCTTGCACATTTGGATACATCCTTTCCATACATCAGACTCTACAACCCGGACAATTATGGATCATTATAACCACTCATGGACATTGAAAGTGGAAAGTCATCGACCTGTGGACACCATTGTACGACTATGCATACCGTTCCCTCAGCGGCTCTGCATATTGATAGCCCCTAGACCGTCTACCAAAGGCAATATTTCCACAAGCGACACTCTTCCTAGCTCTGTACGCTTACCAGAATTAGAGCCCCCATACCATATCTCTTGATCCAGAAGTTTATGGAGAAGTGGTTTACAATTTCATTCCCCTTTTCATGTTCGGGTATCGCCAGGGTTTCCCTCTCTTGCTAGCCTGTGTGTCTGCCAGTGGTTCACATATCGACCTGCATCAACAAATATCAAGCCAGGACTAGGCTACATTGACTCAACAGACAATTGTGGTGAATATGTTTCTTGTATACCCGGACACCATTGTCCCCACATGCCGAACTCTGCACTGTGAGCAATCGCGGATTTTCATAATCAGTCATGGCCATCGGAAGTGGAATGTTATCGACCCGGGGACACCTTTGTACGACTATGCATACCATGCCCTCAGCGGCTCTGCATAATGGCAGCCCCTGGATCGTCCATCAAAGGCATGATTTCTTCGGGCGGTACTTCTCCTAGCTCTGTACGCCTACCGGTCTCAGAGCCCCCACACCATACCTCTTGATCCGGAAATGCTCAAAGTTGTTGTTTAAGACCTTCATCCCCCACCTTGTTCCAAGTATACAAGAACATCCTGACCAAATTATCCTTTGAGTAACTACAGCAATAGTCACCCAATAGTCTGAGCTCTATGACAAATAAACTAGTATTACCTTATATTTACCACATGACATTAAATTGCATGGAATGAAGGCACAACCCCGTGCAAACAAATAGGAGAAAAGATCAGTGTAGGGGGGCTCTTTGAAACTCAACAAGTAACCAGGGATGGATATCCCTAACATGTCCATACATTCCCCTGCCAAATGACAGACATCATGGCCCGGACAATCGCGGATCCTCATAACCACTCATGGCCATCGGAAGTGGAAAGTTATTGACCCGTGGACACCTTTGTACGACTATGCATACCATACCGTCAGCGTCTCTGCATAATGAAATCCCCTGGCTAATCCATCAAAGGAAAGATTTCCACAGGCGATGTTACCCCGTACTCTTAACGGCCTCAGAGCCCCCATATCACCTTTCCTGATCCAAGAAGCCTTGGAACCATGATTTACACCATCAAGCCCCCTTCCACATCTGGGGAATGTTGAGGTATTCAAGCCCAGTTATATTCTGATGAAGAGAAGCCTTCGCAATAATGCCCCCCATCCTCACCACATGATGTTAAACTACACAGAAACCCTTAAAGATATCTTCATCTTTACCGCATGACGCCAAATTGCACGGAACCCGTCCTCGCTGCATGACATTAAACTGCATAGCAACTTTCAAAAAAAATGCCCCCGTCCTCGCTGCATGACGTTAAACTGCATAGCGACCTTCAAAAATGTCCCCCGTCCTCGCCGCATGGCGTTAAACTGCACATCAACCTTTAATAATTCTTCTCGTCCTCACCGCATGACGTTAAACTACATGAAAAACCTTAAAGATATCTTCATCCTTACTCCATGACGTTAAGCTGCACAGTCAAACCCATCACAGGTTCAGTACGAAATAGAGGCTTTTCTCTGTCTTGCAGTGCATGGGTCAGACCTACATGAACCACTTCCTCACACCAGTGTGAGAAAGAATTACTTCACCTCTTCTCAGTAATTTTAGTCAAGATATTTCCCCCGTATTCTGGAAACCTCTCATCATAAACCATACTCTGTACTCAAAAAAAGCCGAACTCTCATAAGCCACCCCTGGTGGTTCCAAATCTCAACTTCCATGAAGTCCCCTGGCCATTAGAAATGGATAATTCTTTGACTTAAGGAAACCTTTGTATGACTATGCATACCATGCCCTCAGCGGCTTTGCATATTGATCACCCCTGGCCCATCTACCAAAGGCAAGTTTTCCTTGGGCAAAGATTCTCTTCGTATGCCTCTTGGACTCTGAGCCCCCATTTCTATCCCGGGATTCAGAAACCCTCTGAGCTACAGATTACCAACCTCTTTCACAACCCTACCTGTATGCGGCGAAATTTCTTTGATGAGATTACTGATAACCAGGAGAAGTCGTTCCATTTCAGATAATTTCCCAGCTGCATGACTTTAAACTACGTCAAGCCTCAACCATCCATTACGCTAAATAAATTCATAGGGGGGTGGTCTTTGTACCACGCTCATGATTAGTATGGATGTTCCCAAAACCCTTTCAGATGTCACACTCTCCTTCTGAGCCTCCCCTGGTGTTTTTCATTTCTTTCCATGCCACCCATCGTGGTTTCCATAAGCCGGACTTCCATGAAGTCTCTTGGCAAGAGTCAAACTGTGCTCGCTGAGTCCCTTGGCTCAGGAAAAATTTAGAGCATTTTCCAATCACTCATAGATTTTCATGAACACTCTACATCGGAATGGCATCCTCTTCAATCTAATTAGACCCCATTCTGATGGGGGCATTTGTAGGGTCCTGAAAATTCCGCAAGGGGGAAATATGATTACCCCAAGACTTGGAAAAGGACTGAACCGGTCCATGCACTGGCTCCCAGCAACAGAACGCGGCCGGTTAAGCATACCGCCCTCCCGCAATTCCACAGACCATCTTCGTCCACGAAATAGAGGCGGGGACCCTCCGCGGGTGAGAAGCAGGATGGTTCCAGGCCAGTCAACCGCTACGAGCCGCCCCCCTCCACGAACCCCGTCGTTCACGAAATAGAGACAGAATCCATATGCAGCCGCGAACCTCATCCTTCATAGAATAAAGGCAGAGTGGTGCACGACCGCAGAGAAATTCCGCGGATCTCGGTTCGAAAAATCGCTGGTTGACCGAGTCATCCGCGGCTGGGGATTCCATCATGGGATTCCGCAAAGTCTGTGTGCCCATCCTATCCACGACTCTATAAATAATCATCGAGGGGAACCAAAAAGTGAGGGGAGAAAAGACGGGTGAAAACCTATGGGGAGACGCTGGAGAAATCACTCGGCAGCCATCCGTATACCGTATATCTTCCGCGGATGAACTCTTCCGCGTGGAAGAGAAACCAATCCGCGAACCACATACAGACAACTCCTCCACGTCCAGCACTTAGTGGCCATATCCTTCGCAGACAACCATCTCCTTCGCAGACGACAATCTCCTTCGCGGACGACCACCTCTTCTGTGGACCAGTGTCATTCGAGAAATGGAGGAGGAACACCTCCACGGGCGCGAAGTAGGACGGGCGCCAGCCCCTTTGCAAACACCCTTCGCGGATGGCCTCCTCCACTAAAATCATCCTTCACGGACAGCATATTTCATGGACTTCCATATCCTCTGTGGACAACTCCTCCATGGAAACCCATCGCGGAGAACTAAACCGCAAACCACACGCGGCCAGTCCCTTGCGGCCAGTCCTTCACGGACAGCTCCTCCGCGGCCGGTCCCTCACGGCCGACACCTCGCGGCCAGCTCCTTCAAAACCAACCCCATGCAGAAAACCCCATGCACCCGCTGGTCCATAACGCGGGGGTTGTGCCCCCGCACCCCTACTCGGAATCAGTGTCGGGCTGCGGTCTCGGCCCTCCGGGCCCATCCCGTCGCTACTGTCACTGACCCCCATGAATAATAGACAGCCTCACCTCGAAATTTTTGGCCCAGGATGTCAGGATTCTCCATTGCACCCTTGTGCCGCCCCCAACATCCTTTATATACATTCTATGAGTCAAGCTATTCCTCATGACTCTCTTAAAACCCCATTTCCTAGCTCCTTTGGCTAGGTTCATCTAGAAAGGGCCACCCATGCATAAGTCCCACACCAACCATTGTTAGGTATCTCCTACGTAGTCGTCCTGACCACATGACATTAAACTGTATGGCCCTTGTCCTGACCACATGACGTTAAACTATATGGCCCTCGTTCTGACCACATGACGTTAAACTGTATGGTCGTTGTCCTGACCACATGACGTTAAAATATATGGAAACTGTCCTCTCTACATGAATCTAACCTGTAGTATACCCTATGTTCCAATAATTGGATGCCTCTTGCTCCATGAAAGAGATTCCTCATGCCATGTTTACAGTGGCGTAACATCAAGAGCGCTGGAATCCATTCAAACATTCCATCACTCCACCCCACGCTTTGCGTGTCCTTCATTCGGATCTTCATTCTCTTACATGTCTGAAGGGACCCCCTAATGGCCTGGCCTCATGCCGCCTCAGCTCACATACCGTCATGGGCCAACGCCCCAGAAGACATTGGACAACACTTTGGGATAGGTCCTGCGTTTCGAACATAGTCAGCAGTCGACCCTCATATGTTCGTCCCCATTTCAGGCTAACACAATATGGATTCTGTGTTTCGAACACGGTCAATAGTTATCCTTTATCGCTATGCCACCCTAATTGCGTTCCAAATGTTGGACATGTAATTCACACTTTTCATCTCCCTTTGTTTGGACCGATTCCAACTCCCTTGGCGTTATCCCTCTTGTCCACTTGCGCATAGGCGTCATGCCCATTCTATTCCACAACCCACCAATGGGTTGGGATGCCCTCTGGGATAGAGATGAAGAAGACACCCCGGGCATCCATCTCGGAGTAATCCCCAACCTTCTGGGCCTCCTCAGAGTGTAAGCCCCAATTCATCACCCTGGGCTACCTTCATGCGTAAGCCCCACTCCGCTTCTCATAGATGCACCTTTTGCAACGTGATCATTTGGTCCCTGATGCCTCTTGTTTCTCACACCGAGCATGACTCATGTGGGCTTAGAGTAAGCATCGAACATGTCATCCTCCTCAGGGCCTCCTCCAAGTGTAAGCCCCAACCCATCATTTTGGGTAGCCCTAGAGCGTAAGCCCCAAGAAAAAGCAAACTACGGGGACTTTGATCCATGTTAGGGCATGGTGCGTAGGAAGCCTCCACGAGGTTCAAGCCCACCACTCGGTCGGTTCTTCACGTCGAGTTCCACCCTCATCCAACATGATGTTAAACTGTATTCCTCAGTCCAAAATGATGTTAAACTGTTTATGCGAACTACATCGACTTTGATCCCTGCCTCCCAGACAGGGTACGCAAGAAGCTTCTATGAGGTCCAAGCCCACCACCCATCGGACCACCTAGTCTCTCTTCACGTCGGTTCCCCAAAACCTATCTGAACTACGTAGAGTTTGATCCTTACTTCCTAAGCAGGGTATGTAGATATCCTCCCTGAGGTTCAAGCCCAATAGCCGTTTGATCTGAACATCTCTACGTCAGTTCACTACGCCACTGCTAGTGCCACCTCAAGCGAGTTACAGCCCTTCGGGGTCATTAATCCAACGAGGGATGGTAAACCTCAGGTATAAATGATTCTGAACCCCTACTTCCAGTTGACCATTTCCCACCATGGTTAAGTCCGTGGATACTATGTTTGGGTATAAACCAAAGATTCGAGAACATATGAATACGTCTTAAATCTATAAGAGAGTCCCGGAACAGGAAATAATTTGCCCCAAAAAAGGGTGCGATGAGCCCGACTTCCCATCCTCTTGACTAATGTGAGTTCTTAAGAGTCGCTGGTCAGACCATCCAGTGAACTCCTGCCTTTGGAAAGTAGGTCCATCAATCATTGGATACGAAGCCGTTGGGTGTTTCATGGACGAAAACCAAGAATGAAACAAATGGTTTTTACTATTTTTTGAGGTTTTTTTATTTTTGGGGTTTAGGGTATTTTATGGTTTTTAGGGGAATATATGTTTTTATGGTTTAAGGGTTTAGTTGGTTTTATAGGGGGTTTTTTAGTGTTTTAGGTTTTTAGGTGTTTTATTTGATTTTAGTTTTTTAAATATTTATTTCATTTTTTAGAGTTTAATGGTATTTTTTAAATTTTTAGTTTTTTTAGGATTTTTAGAGATTTTTTTTTTGTTTTTAGGGAATTATTTGGGTTTTTAGGTTTTTGTGGTTATTTTTGGATTTTTAGGGTTTTTTTTGAGTTTTTTAGGTTTGGTTGTTTTTTAGTGATTTATAAAATTTTTAGGGATTTAATAGATTTAATAGATTTTCTTATTTTTATAGTTTTAAAGGGTTTTTATGGTTTTTAGGGGTTTTAAGATTTTAATAGTGTAGTAGGTTATTATGGGGATTAAAGTGTTTTTTAGGTTATATGGTTCTCTAAGGAATTTTCAGGGCTTTAGGGTTTTTTCAGTTTTATGTATTTTTAGAGATTTTTTAGGATTATATTTTTCTTACGATTATTAGGGATTTTTAGGATTTTTTGGATATTTTAGGATATTTTATGGTTTTTATAGTTTTTTTCAAAGATATTTTTTGTATTTTTAGGGTTTTAAATTTTTTTGGAGTTTTTTAATGTTTTTGGGGTTGAAATGGTTTTTAGTTATTTCGTGGTATTTAGTGTATTTATTATTTTTATTGATTTTATGTTTTCTATGTGTTTATAGTTTATATGATTTTTTATGTTTTTAGTCAATTTAAGTAATTTTTTGGTTTTTAAGGTTTTCTTATATGTTTTTAGGGTTTTCATGGTTTTTATATTTTTAGGTATATTGAAGATTTTTTTGTTTATTATTATTTTTTATGGGTTTTATGTATTTTGAGTGTTTTCTTGAAAATTTTGGGTTTGTAGTGGTTTTTTTGGTTTTTTAGAGTTTTAGGATTTTTTTTCTTTTTAGGGTTTTAAATGTTTCTTAGAGATTTTAAACATTTTTAGTGATTTAAAATGTTTTTTTTATTTTTTTAGTGGGGTTTTACGAATTTTCTAGTTTTTATGTTTTTATGGTTTTTCTGGGTTTTGTGGTTTTTAGGTAATTTAGGGTCCTTTTAAGAGTTTTTACATCTTTAGGGTTTTATGGGTTTTAAGTGTTTTATGATTTAAAGGTTTTTAGTAGTTTTCTGGGTTTATTTATTTTTATATTTTTAGGGATTTTTATGATTTCACTGGTTTGTTAGGGTTTTTATAGATTTTGAGGGTTTTATGGGTTTTATGGTTTTTATCTTTTTTAAGGTTCTTTATGTGGTATATGTATTTTTTATGTTTTTAATGTTTTCATAAGGGTTTTTAGGTTTTTAATGCTTTTTATTTTTTTGGGATTATTAGGGAATTTTTAACATTTTATGGTTTTTTGGGTTTTTAGAGATTTTGAGGGTTTTTAGGGTTCTGTAGGTTCTTGTAGTTTTAAACATTTTTAGTTGTTTAAAGGGTTTCTAGAGTTTTTTGTGGGATCTTATGTTTTTATGGGTTTTAGGGATTTTTTTATTGGTTTTCATGTTATTTAGAGGGTTTTAGTGTTTTATATTTTTTTTAGATTTTTAGGATTTTTATCATTTATTAAGTATTTAGGGGTTTTTAATTTTTTAGGGTTTTATTTTTTTCTTTCTGGTTTTTATGATTTTTAGGGTTTTAGGGGTTTTTACATTATTAGAGATTTTAGATCATTCAAGGATTTTTATGATAATTTTTTATGGTTTTTGATGGGTTTTAGGGGTTTTAGGGTTTTTTTGAGGGTTTTGGCAATTTTTATGTTTTAGGTGTTTTAAGAGTTTAAGGTTTAATATTTTTTATTATGGGTATTCATGGTTTTTAGGGGTATTATGTTTCTAGGTATTTTATGGGATTTATAGGGGTTTTTGGGTTTTTTGGGATTCTGGGGGGTTTGGGGGTATCTAGATTTTTTGTGGGGTTTTGGGTTTTTATGGGGTTTCAAAGTTTTTTTTAAAATTTGTATAGTTTTAAAGGGTTCTATATTTTTAGTGGTTTGTGGGGATTTAGGGTTTTTAATGTTTTAGAGGTTTTATATATTTAGGGGTCTTAGGGATTTTTATTTTTTAGCATTTTTAGGTATTTAATGGTTTAATATATTTATAGGTTTTTAGGTTTCCTTATATTTTTCCTAGGTTTTAATGTTTTTTTTCATTTTTAGGTAATTTTAGGGCCATTTTAGGATTTATATAATTTTTATGTCTTTTAGGGATTGTGAGAGGTTTTATGATTTATTAATGTTTTTTGAGTTTTTATCATTTTTGGTTTTTTAGGTTTTTATGAATTTTTAGTTTTTAGGGTTTCTTAGGTGTTTTCATAGATTTTTGGGTTTTTATGTTTTTAATGATTTTTTTATTTTCAGGATATTTATGGTTTTTATGGTTTTGGGTTTTATTGTTATTAAAATTTTACTATTTGTTTTTAGTTTTTGAATTTTTTTTGGTATTTTTATTTTTTAACATTTTAGGTTTTTAAATGGTTTTAAATTTGTTTGGAATTTTTTGTTTCATTTTGGTATTTTGTGTTTTTTAAAGGGGTTTTTTGTTTTTTTGGTTTTTATGGTTTTAGTGGTTTTAATTTTTTTTAGCTGTATTTATGTTTTTATCATTTTCATATGGTTTTTATGGGTTGTTAATGTTTTTTACCCTTTGAGGGATTTGTAGGTTTATAATTTTTTTAGGATTCTAGTGATTTTTAGGGGTTTAGGGATCTTTAAGGAATTTAGGGATTTATGGATGTTATTAAGATATTGAGTTTTTCAGTTTTTCAGGGTTGTTGATGATTTTATATTTGTAAACATTTTTATTGGTTTAAAGAGGTTTTAAAATTTTTTAGTTATTTTTAAGGTTTTTATGTTCTTTTAGGGTTTTTATGGGTTTTCTGGTTTTTTAAACTTTTTTTGGGGTTTTTAGGGTTTTATGGTCCTTTATGGGTTTTAGTGTTTTTTATAATTTTTATGGTTTTAAGGGGTTTTATGTGTTTATATGTTTTTATGTTTTTATGGTTTTCATATTTTTATTCATGGGTTTTATGGTTTTTTTCTTCTTGAGTAATTTTTAGTGATATTTTAGAAATTTTATGTTTTCTTGGGTTTTTTTAGATTTGTAGGGTTTTTATTGTTTATAGGGGTTTTGGGTGTTTATTATTTTTTTGGATTTAGGGTTTTTTTACTTTTTTTGGGTCTTTATGGTCTTTTAGAGTTTTTTTTATTTTTTTTATAAGTATAAATGTTTTTAGAGTATTTTGATGTTTTAGGGTTTTATGGGTTTAGGGTATTTTATTGGTTATTAGGGGTTTTTATAGGATTTAGGGTTTTTAGGGTCTTTTTAGTGTTTCTTTGGGTTTTTGGCATATTTAGTTTCTAAAGGGTATTATTTTTTATTGGTTTTATTAGGTATTTTACATATATTTTGGTTCTTATGTTTTTAGTTATATTTAGGGATTTCTTAGTATTTTTATGGTTTTTGGGTTTTTAGGGATTTTTGGGGGTTTACAGTTTTTATGTTTTTTGGTGTTTAATATTTTATATATTTTTTAAAGGTTTATGTTTTTTATGATTCTTTGGTTTTCATAGGATGTTCTTGGTTTGTTGGGTTTCATACATTTTTAGGAATTTTTATGGCCTTTTTAATATTTTAATGGTTTTAGGGTTTTTAAGGATTGTTAGGGATTTATGGTTATTTGGGGTTAAGGGGGTTTTCTGTTTATTTTGGTTTTTATGGGTATTTTATATTTTTTAAGGTTTTTAGGTCTTTTTGTTTTTCTGAGGCTTTAGTTTTTTAGGGTCCTTTAAGGACTTATAGGGTTTTTATCAGTTTTAGTTTTTTTGATATTTTAGGAGTATTTAGATTTTTATGGTTTTTATATGATTTTTTAGGGTCTTAGGTTTTTTATAGATTTAGGTATTTATTTTTATTTTTTATGATTTTGAAGGTTTTTTATTTTTTAAGGATTTATATGATTTTTAGGGTTAGTTTAGGTTTTTAGTGTTTTTTAGGGTTTTAGTGTTTTTAGGTTTTTTAGGTGTTTTAAGAATATTTATGTTTTTATGGTGTTTATAACGTTTTTAGGGTTTTTAGGGGCTTTTATGTTTTTAAGGATTTTTAGAAAAAATTAAGTATTTTTATGGGTGTTACATTTTTTAGGGATTTGAGGGGTTTTAGTGTTACTTAGTGTTTTTAGGGTTTTATGGTTATTTTGGGGTTGACGTTTTTTTATTTTTTAGGATTTTAAATGTTTATTAGATTATTTAATTTTTTAATATTTTGAATGTTTTTTTGATTTTTTATTGGGTTTTTGGATCTTTGGGTTTTTTGGGTTGTTAGTGTCTTTAGGGTATTTATGGTTTTCAATGTTTTTTGGGTTTTCTAGTTTTCTGGGTTTTTATTATTATATAGTTTTCCTATGGGTTTTAAGTAATTTTAGGTATTAATGGTTTTATTAGGGTCATTTGGGGTTTTTATTATTTTTAAATTTTTAGATATTAGTAACGATTTGCCGATTTATTTTGTTTTGTAAGGATTTTACGTGAATTTGTCATTTGTTCTGTGTTTTATTGGGTTTTATGGTATTTTTTAGTACATGACATTTAGGTTTTCTTCAGATTTTAATTTTTTTTGAAAATTTTAATGTTTTTAGGTGTTTAATGGGTTTGGATATTTTATTATGTTTTAGGGTTTTTATGGGTTATTACGACCTTTTAAATGGTTTATGGTTTTTTATTTTTTAGGGGTTTATATGTTTTATGGTATTTTTGGGTTTTTAGCATTTTTTGTGTTTTAGTGATTTAATTTTTCTTATGGTTGTAGAAGTTTATTATGTTTTTAATGTTTTTTGGGATTTTTACGTTTATAGGTATTTTTAAGGATTTTTAGGTTTTTTTGGATTTTATGGTTTTTCGGGACTTGAGATATTATTGTATTTTTAGTGGTTTTTGTGATTTTTAGTGCTTTTAGAAATTTCAGGTTTTTAGGGGTTTATGTGTTTTTAGGTTTTAAAGGTTTTATTAAGAGGTTTTCTAGATTTTTTGGGTTTTTACATATTTAGGGATCATTACAGACTTTTTGGATTTATATGTTTTTATATTTTTTACGCATTTTGAGGGGTTTTAGGATTTTTATGGGTTTTATTGTTTTTATAATTTTTTTGTGGTTTTAGGTTTTTTTGAGTTATTATGTGTTTTAAGGGTTTTTATAATTTTTAAAAATTTCAAGGTTTTAAAGGGTTTTTAGTATTTTTAGTGGGGCTTAGGGTTTTTTAGGTTTTTTGTGTTTTCAAGGGTTTTATGGGCCTTATTTTTTTTAGAGTTGTTTATTGTTTTTCGGATATTTTAGGTATTTTAGAGTATTTATATGTTTTTATCAATTTTTAGAATTTTTTCTATTTTTTAGGGTTTATTTGTTCTTTGTTTTTTAATGTTATCTTAGGGTTTTTTCATGGGTTTTAGGGTTTTTTATTTTTAGGGTGTTTTTGGTATTTTTACGGTTTTTATTGGTTTTAGTATTTTTTTGGATTTTGAGGGGTTTTATGTGTTTTTAGGATTTTTAGGAGTTTTATGGATTTTATCTTTTTTAGGTTTTTTAGGGTTTGGGAGTGTTTTATGGTTTTATGGTTTTTGTAGGATTTTTAGAGTTTTATGGTTATTCATGTTTTAAGGGATTTTTATGGATATTTTAGGAATTTAATCATTATGACAGTTTTTAGAGAATTTTAGGGGTTTAGGTGTTTTTTTTGTATTTTGAGGTTTTATTTAATTTTTAGGGTTTTTATGGGTTTTTAGTGTTTTAAACATTTTGAAGAGTTTAAATTATATTTAGAGTTTTTTTGATTTTTTTGGGGTTTTATGGTTTTCTAGGGTTTTCAAAGGATTTTAGGGGTTTTAATGATTTTAAGGGAATTTAAGTTTTTATGGGTCTTTTAGGGTTTTTTAGGGATTGAAGCATTTTTTTAGGTATTTAGGGTTTATAAATTTTATTCAGTTTCTATTGTTTTTAAGGGGTTTTTAGTGTTTTTAGGGTTTTTTTATGTTTTTAATTAATTTTAGGGAATATTATGTTTTTTATCGTTTTCTGGGACATTGAGGGGTTTTTGGATTTTCTATGGATTTTAGGGGTTTTTTTGTGTTGTATGTATTTTCTAGATTTTTAGGGATTGTAATTGTTTATATTTTGTTTTTTAAATTTTTCTTATGGTTTTTATCTTTTTTATAATTTTCTCATTTTTAGAGATTTTTAGGGATTTTTTTAGATTTTTATGGTTTTGGGATTTTTAGTATTTTTAGAATTTTTAAAATATTTGAAGTTTTTTTGGGTTTTTAGTGTCTTTTAGTATTTTAGGGGTTTTAAGGGTTTTAGAGTTTTTATCATTTTTCGTGGTTTTTAGGGTTTTTTATTTTTTTATGGGTTCTTAAGTTTTTATGTGTTTTCAGGGTGTTAGGAGTTTTATGGTTTTTATGGTATTTATTTTGATTTTTTTAACATTTTTAATTTATTATGTGTTTAATTAGTTTTTATATTTTTAATGGTTTCTAGAATTTTAAGTGTATTTAAAGTTCTTTACATTTTTAAGTATTTTGGGTCATTTTAGGTTTTTGTTGGCTTTTCGGATTTTAATTATTTTGAGGGGTTTATTGTTTTTTTATTTTGTATGGCTTTTAGAATTTTTAAGCTTTTAAGGTATTTAAATGAATTTTGTTTAATGTTTTCCTAGTATTTTTCATGGTTTATAGGGATTTTTATGTTTTATGGACTTTTATAAAATTTGTAGGATCTTTATGGGGTTTTAGGGTTTTTGAGATTTTGAGGGTTTTTTGGGGTTTTAGTGTTTTTAGGCGTTTTAGTATTTTTAGGTTTTTATGGGTTCTAAGTTTTTTTATGTTTTTATGGTTTTATTATGGTTTTTAGGGTTTTAGTGTTTTTTACATTTTAGGGATTGTTAGGGACTTTTGAGGGATTTTATGGGTTTTTAGATATTTTAGGGATTTTGATGGTTTTAGGGGTTTTTCATGTTTTTTAGTTTTTTGGGGTTTTAAGGGTTTTTTCATATGTTTTGGGTTTTATGGATTTTATAGTTTTTTAACATTTTAATGAGTTGAAAGGTTTTTTAGAGTTTTTAGTGGGGTTTAATGGTATTTATGGGCTTTTATAGTTCTGTAAGGTTATTAGATGTTTGTATGGTTTTAAGGGTTTTAGGGGTTTTAGGGTTTTTAGGTTCTTTTTATGGGTTTTAGGGTTTTATGTGTTTTTAGATGTTTTTTAGTTTTAATTGATTTTTAGTTTTAAATGTTTTCTTAAGGTTTTTAGGGGTCTTATGGTGATTTAATTTTTTTTTCAATTTTTAGTGTTTTATTAGGTTTTTATGGATTTATTGTGGTTTTAGGTATTTTGAAGGTTTTTAGGGTTCATCCGGGATGTTAGGGGTTTTAGGATTTTTTTATATTTATTAAGGGTATTATGGGTTTTTAGGTTTTAAAGGTTTTCTTTACATTTTTTACGGTTTTTAGGGATTTTTTATGTTTCTAGATTTTTTATGGATTTTTTTTGGATTTTAATTGTTTTTTGGGGTTTTTGTGATTTTTATTTTATAAGGTATTTTAAGGGTTTTAGGTTTTTAATGTTGTTTTGGTTATATAGGTTTTATATATTTTAGTGTATTAATGTTTTTTAGAGTTATTCATTGTTTTAGGTGTTTAAAGGTTGTTTAGAGTGTTTAGTGGTTATTATGAGTTCATAGTGTTTTTATGAGTTTTTCGGGAATTTTCTGGTTTTTGTGGGTGTTTTGGGTTTTTAGGGTTTTATCATTTTTACGTTTTTATGGGTTTCAAATATTTTTTGGATTTTATGGTTTTATTTTGGGTTTTTCAGGGTTTTTAATAATTTTTACTTATTTAATGATTTTTATGTCTTTATTATGTTTTTTATGGTTTTCTATGTTTTTCAAAGATTTTAAGGGTTTCTTGATTTTTTGTTGTCTTTTTATCATTTTTTATGTTTTTCATGTGTTCTAAGATTTTTTAGATTTTTAAGGCTTTCTTAGGGGTTTTCAGAGTTTTTAGGGGTTTTATATATTTTTAGGGATTTTATTATTATTTTTTTGATTTTTATGGTTTTAATGTTTTTAGACATTTTTTGGGTTTTTAGAGTTTTTAGGGTTTTTATTATTATTTATGATTTTAGGTTTATAGGTGTTTTACATGTTTGAAGGTTTTTAGGGTTTTATTAGGGATTTTATGGGTTTTTAGGGTTTTTTTTGTTTTTATGGGTTTTTATAAATTTTATAAGACATTCAAGGGTTTTAAGGATTTTAAGAGCTCTTTTGTTTTTTTGTTTTTTGTTTTTTTGGTTTTTTAGGTTTTGGGAGTTTTTCTGAGTTTTTTTTGGGATTTTAATGTTTTTATAATTTTTGAATGTTTTTAGTATTTTAAATGGATTTTGTAGTTTTTTTGGTTATAGGGATATTTGGTCTTTAGAGGTTTTTTATGATTTTAAGGGTTTTATGGTTTTAGGAATTGTGGGATTTAGGGGATTTTTTAAATTCATTTTTTAGGGGTTTTAATTGTTTTTAGATTTTAAGGATTTATTGGGGTTTTTTTCGGGATTTTTTGGTTATTTTTTAGTATTTTTGTTATTTTTATGGTTTTTAGGTATTTTCAAGGGTTTTTAGGATTTTTAGGGTTGAATTTGTTTTTTATTTTTTGGTGTTTTTGAAGTTTTTTAGGGATTCAAAGGGTGTTTAGATGGTTTTATCATTTTCATTCATTAAAGAGTTTTTAGATTATTTTTATGTTTTAGGGAGTTTTATGGGTTTTAATTTTTTTTTGGGTTTTTGGTTTTTAGAGGTTTTAAGGTCCTTTTAGGGATTATAGTGTTAAATAGTTTTTAGTGATTTTAAGTGTTTTTCGGTTTTAAAGGTTTACTTAGGGGTTATTAGGGTTTTAGTTAGGTTTTCTTGGATTTTTTTGGATTTCTATAGTTTTTAGGGTTTTGGGGTTTTGGTGATTTTTTAGTTTTTCTGGGTTTTAAGGATTTCAGATTTTTTTTATGTTTTTATGGGTTTTAACTATTTTTTATTTTTAATGGTTTCATTATATGTTTAAAGATTTTTTTTTTATTTTACATTTTTAGGGATTTAATGGGTTTTAATGTTTATAGGGTTTTCAAGGAGTATTTTGGGGGGGGGGGGTTAGATTTTTTATAGTTTATTAAGGTTTAAGATGTTATTTTTTGAGTTTTTTTTGGGGTTTATGGTTTTTTAGAGTTGCTTTAATTTAAAAGTTTTAAAGGGTTTTTATATTTTTTTAGTAGGGGGGGGGGTAGTCTCTTTTATAATTTTTTATCGTTTTTAGTGTTTTGGGGTTTTTAGGGGTTTTATGTTTTTTATTGTTTTATGATTTTCTTAGGAGAATTAGGTGTTTTTTGGGGTTTTTTTTGTTTTTGGTGTTTTTTTTTGATTTCATAGGATTTTATTTGTTTTAGAGATTTTGGGTGTTTTGTGTGGTTTTAGGGTGTTTAAATTTTAGTGGGGTTTTAGGTTTTTTTGAATTATTTCGGTTTTTATGGTTTTTTATATTTTTATAATGTTTTAGGGGTTTAACGAGGTTTTAGTGTTTTTATTGGGAATTTAGGGTTTTATGGGGGTTTTTTGGTTTTAAATTTTTAGAGATTTATGGATTTTAGGGGTTTTATGGTTTTTAGTATCATTTTAGTGTTTTTATGGTTCTTAGTATTTTTAATGTTTTTTAGGTTTTTTTAGTGTTTTAGGTATTTAATGTTTTCATAAGGGTTTTCACGGTTTGCAGTGTTTTTTTAATTTTTTTGGTATTTTGAAGCCTTTTTTTGGATTTTTATGGTTTTTAGGGGTTTTAGGGATTTTGAGGCTGTTTCAGGGGGTTTTAGGGTTTTAGGGGTGTTTATAATTTTGTATGTATTTTAGGGGTTTAAAGTGTTTTTTTTGTTTTGAATGTTATCTGGGGGGAGGGTTTCAGGGATACTAGTATGTTTTATGTCTTTAGGAATTTTTGGGGATTTTTTTGATTTTTCATGTTTTTATAGTTTTTAGGGATTTTTAGGGTTTTAGGGTTTAAAGGCATTTACGGTTTTTCTCGGGTTTTAGTGTTTTATTAAAAATTTAAGGTTTTAAATGTTTTTTTATAGTTTTTTAATGTCTTAGTGGTTTAAAGGGGTTTTATATTTTTACATGGTTTTAGAGACTTTGTGGGTTTTTAGGCTTTTTTAATGTTTTAGGAATTTAATGGGTTTTAGGGGTTTTAGGGTAATTTTAGTATTTTTAGGGTTTTAGAGTTTTTTAGGATTGAAGGGTCTTTATGTGTTTTTAGGTTTTTAATATTTTCTTATGATTTTTTAGTGTTTTTAAGGGTTTTTACATTTTTAGGGGTTTTGGGGCTTTTATGATATTTGGGGGGGGGGGGGGGTTAGGGTTTTTATATTTTTTTTTTGTTTTTAGAGGTTTTAAGTTTTTTTGGCCTTTTAATGTTTTCTCATGGATTTTTAGGTTATTTAGGTGTTTTAATGCTTTTTTGGTATTTTTATTGTTTTAGGTATTTTCATTATTTTATTATGTTATTTAGGTACTTTGAGGGCATTAGTGTTTTTTTGGATTTCAGGTATTTTTAGGGTTTGGGAGGGGGTTACATTTTTATATATTTTTATCAATTTTTTATGATTTATAATGCTTTTAGGTATTTAATGATTTTTGGGTTTTTTGGGTTTTTTGTGTTTTTTAGGGTTTTATAGAGTTTTTTAGAGTTTTTTATTCTTTTTAGTGGTTTAAATGGGTTTTATAGTTTTACTTGGTTTTTACTATTATTATTTGTTTTTTGGGTTTTTATGTTTCTAGGGGTTCTTATGGTTTTTAATGTTTTTTTGGGGGTTTTGGGTCTTCTTTTATTTTTTCGGGTTTTAGCATTTTTAGGTATTTTATGTGTATTATGTGTTTTTTAATTTTTAATTTTTTCTCATTGTTTTTAGGGTTTTTAAAATTTTTATTTTTTAGGGATTTTTAGAATTTTATGGGTTTTAGTAACTTTGAGGATCTTGAGGTTTTTTTGGGATTTTTTAAGGTTAATAGGGTTTTTAGGGTCTTCAGGATATTTTATGTCTTTAGAGGTTTTATGTGTCTTATATGATTTTAATGCTTCCTCATGTTTTTAAAGGTTTTTTTGGGGTTTTAGGGTTTTTACTCATTTTTAGGTTTTTAGGGGTTTTAAGTATTTTTATGTTTTTAAGGATTTATTTGTGGTTTTTTGGGGTTTTAGGGTTTTTTATGATCTTATGGATCTATGGATTTTGAATGATTTTTAATGTTTTTAATGTTTTTAGGGATTTTGAGGATATAATGGTATTTTTTGAGTTTGAAGTGTTTTATGGTATTTTTATGTTTTTATAATTTTTTGGTTTTTAAGGGTATTATGGTGTTACCAGTTTTATCCTTTTTAGGTGATTAAACAGTTTTTAGAGTTTTAGTGAATTTTTAGGGTTTTTAGGCATTTTTAGGTTTTTTTGTTGGTTTTAGGGATATTATTGTTTTTAGGCGTTTTTGTGGTGTTTTATTGTTATTAGGGGTTTCAACAATTTCATGATTTTAGGGGTTTTATGTTTTTTTAGTTTTTAAGGGTTACTTAGAGTTTTATAGGGGTTTTAGTTTTTTCTTTATTATGGATTTTTAGGAATTTTTTTATGATTTTTATGGTGTTTTTGGATTTTAGTGGGTTTTAGGGGTTTTATTATTTTTTAGGGTTTGATGGTTTTTAGAGTTTTAGTTTTCTTAGGTTTTAATGTGTTTTAACTATTTTTATGTATTCTTAGTGTTTTCTAGTTTTTAGGGTTTTTTGTTACTTTATGAATTTAATTTCTTTTTTATGATTTTTATAGCTTTAGGTTTTTTAGGGTTTTTGAGGGATTTTAGATTTTTTTTCATTTTTAAGTATCATTAAGGTTTTTTTTTATTTTTATGTTATTAAAAATTTTTAAGGACTTCTATTATTTTTATGGTTTTTACAGTTTTTAGGGATCTTTTGGGGTTTTGAATTTTTTTTGGTTTTTTGGTTTTTAGGAGGTTTTCAATGTCTTTAAGGGTTTTTATGTTTTTAAGACGTTTTAAAATCTATTTTAGGTTTAAAGGGGTTTTAGATTTTTTAGTATTTTTAGTTGTTTTCTGGGGTTTTAGTGTTTTTTAAGGTTTTAGTGATTATATGGTTTCTATTTTGTTTTAGGGTCCTTTAGGGTTTTTATGTTATTTATTGTTTCTTATATTTTTATTGGTTTTAATTGTTTTAAGTTTTATGGGGGGTTTTTAGGGTTTTTTGGGGATTTTAATGGTTTTTATGTTTTTATAGTTTTTAGGGGATTTTATGATTGTTTTGATTCTTCATGTTTTGTAGGGTATATTATGGATTTTAGGATTTTAATGGATTTTTTGGGGTTTTAGGGGTTTTTGAGTTTCTTAGGGTTTTAAATGTTTTTTAGTGTTTTTACCTTTTTAGGGGATTAAAGGTTTTTTAATGTTTTATTGGTATTTTAGTGTTTTAATGGTTTTTAGGTGTTTTTATGTTTTATAGGTATTTTTATGGAATTTATGGGGTTTTTGGGTTTTTAGAATTTTAGGTTTTTAAGGTATTTTAAGTGTTTGTAATTTTTTATTTGGATTTATAGATTTTCCTTTTAATTTTTTAAACAATATGACCTTTTTTATTTCCATCGTAATTGTGAAGCCCCTCAAATTAGATACTCAAACTTAGAGTCTCTCTTAGTTATTAACTCCATGAATTTTAGTATATGTGGATATATTACAATCATTTCCATCTCCTATTTGGATTCAAAATTGATAATATCGATTTTCATAGGATATTTTATTTGAAAACATTTCAGATTAATGTAGTAATTATTTAATAATTGGACATTCAACAAAGCTTTATGATTTTATTCTCTAGGTTTCATGTCCTATTACATTCGTAAATTCAATTTTGGTTAAAAATGAGATCATAGATGGGTGCTTGTTTCTTCTATAGTTCATGTAGTGAATAATTTTGATAAATATGTCAACTAAAATATTTCTGGTAATTCTAATAATCATCTCTCTTTTGATAATCCCTCAAGTTTTGTGGATGAGATGAACAATGCTCAGTCTAGTAATGATGATTGGGAGATTTTCAACAAGTCTGAAACATTTTCGTTTGATTCCAAAAGAGTGGTCAAACCCTCTCAAGGGGAGAAAAAGAGTGACTGCTCTTATTTTTTGACTCTTCACATGATGATTATGAGAAATCTTGTTAGATTGAGAATTATTTATTTAAATCAAGATCTAAAAAAGGTAATGGAATTTTCTATTTGGATAGTTTCATCACTCGAAATACCAAGAACACTAGAAAGCGAATATATTAACCTATCATTGAGAGAAATATTGTCAAGAGATCCTTAAAATATCCTAGGATTTAAAAAATTGTTACTCCCCCAGAGACAATGGTTTCTAAACAAGATCTAAAATCCTATGATGAAGCTGATTTAGAAAACAATAACAATGATATAAGTGAAGACCCAACATTGAGAGATCCATATTAGATTGAAGAGAAATAGGCCTTTTCGGTGGAGCTATACTCTTGTATGGGAGTGAAAAATATAATTACAATCTATTAATATGAAAATGGTGAAATTTATTCCAAGAGATTTATTAAAATAAAAAATAGAATGTTCATAAAAGTCATGGAGTAATATAAGAAAAATACATATTTAAACTCTAGATAAATTCCAAGGAAATGATTCTTTCTTGTTTTCATTCTTTATGATGGATTTCTCGATATCTATATGTGGTTAAGTTATTATTTTTATAATATTCTTCTATCATTATGATGCTGATTCACTTTTCAATGTTTCTTGATATGATGTTTATCTTTTAGTGTTTCGTGACATAGATTTGCAAAGTTTTCTTTCTCTTTTTTTTCTTCGTGAGATGATGTGTTGCTACCTGGATGTTCTCCATGGTTCATTTGGTATCATGATATTAGAGTTTTGTTAAAAGAGTTCCTGTAAACTATCATTGGACCAAATAATTCGGTTGGTATACTTGTGTTTATTGCAAATGAATTACATATTTTTATAACATTTAGATCATTTTTCACACAACTAATTAATCTCAAGATGGATTGATGGAGTGAAAATATTAATTCCATGATATGTTTGGGTGTATAATTAAAAATATTGATGTATTTTTTAATATTTTCGATGGTTTCTATTTTTTCTGAGCTTGATCAGGCACAAGGACTTTTTCATTTTATGTCAGATGGCTCATAGGATTTTTGATGTTTTTTGGGTTTGTTTTTTTACTATAGGTATGATATCTGGATCCTCATGGTAGTGATTTTGTGTTGTAGAATACTTTATTGGGAATCTTTCATTGTCATTTTTATTTTGATTGGATTGGGGAATTCATTGCTAATTAATTGGGTAAATTAATTCTAGAGACCTATTTATAAAATATCTGATCTTGGTACCAGGTTGAAATTTTTTTGATGATATGTTTTGTTATGAAGTAGTAGACATGTGATTATGATTTCTTATATGATCAAATGGACATAATTTTGAAATGAAAAACAATATAAACAATCCTTGCATAATGGATAAATATCAAGTGAGGGAGATGATTCCTTGTGAATTTCTTGTTGGATTGAATTTGGATTAATAGTATTTTAGAGGTATAAATGTTAAATGATGGACATTGTTGGAAATAAACTGTTCCTATATTATCTCCAATTTTTATTTAGGTTTGTTTTTCTATGTGCAATCACTTTTAATTTATAAATGGTATAATCCCATTACACCTCATGTGTACTTTTTATCTATTATTTTTTTAATATATTTTTCAATGGTATGGTTGGGTACCAACTCATGGATCAATATGTTTGAAAAAAATACAATTTGGTTTTTAGGGTATTATTACTATTTATCATTTATAGTTTTTATTTATTGTTTGGATTTTGAATGTTGTGGGTTTTTAGATTTTTTAGGGTGTTTTTCGGTTTTAATCATATTTTTACGTTTTTCTTGGGTTTTAAGTGTTTTTTTTGGTTTTTATGGGGTTTTTAAGGTTTTCAGGGGTGTTTCCTTTAGAACTTGTGTTCTGGTTAGGAATCACTATTTCCAGAAAGTTTCCAATGGATTTGTTTATGGAACCAAAAATATCCAATGGTTCTATATCCAATGGTACATGATTTCAAAGGTAGGAATTCATTAGGTTTGTTGACCTACGTTACATAACAACTCGCATTGGTCGAGGGTATGGGAGGTAAGGCTTGTTGCACCCTTTTGGGGAGAATTATTGCCTACTCTGGGAAACTATTATATATTTAAGTTATGTTGATGAATCCTTATTAATTTACCAAGTGTAATGTACGTTTCCCTTAAAATATAAAATCAATTATTAACATTTATGTAATTTAGAATCCTCTGTATGTATTCGTGGTTCTTCATCAATGGAGATATCTATATATATTTGAGGTTCTCCATCATTGTTATCCCCTCATATAATACTTAGAGATTATTTGGTCATTATTATGACAATGATGTTTTTTAAGACACTCTGTGGGGAACTCTTGAATTAATGGTAATCAAGGTATACGAAAGTCACTCTAGAGTTTATTATCATCTAGGGAGACATATGTTTTTTTTATGTTGGGATAAAAACCATAAAATGTGATATATATGTATCCTCATGAAAGAAATCATAACCCACATAGTTCAATTTCTCTTAATGAGACTCATAATTCCTTCTTAAGGTCATGTGATATGAACCCAACTGTACAATTTAATGTCATGTGGTAAGGATATCTAGGTGGAAGGTGCCTAGTAAAAGCTTGGTGTGAGACTTATATAGAAACAACCTAAGGAACTTTGAAGTAATATGAGGTCCGATGTTGAATTAGTCCCTACTTGGTATTTGACCCTAAAAGAACATTTTTGATTTCAACTATTGGGTTTGAACCTCAGGGAGGATTCCTATATATCCCAGTTGGATGGGAATAAAATCCCACATAGTTTGGTAAGCCTCGTAAAGGAGTATAACCCTTTGATATAAATTATTTGGGGATTACTCTTATGGAGGATTCTATTGTAACAGGGTCCATGAGAGATGTATTAAATCATATTGATTCAAAGGGATTTAATTTGGGGCTTATTCCAAAGGAAAATTCTTGAATTTATGGAAATTATGGTTGGAATCCTATAGAGGATGTGCAATGAGCTCAGGCTGTAGCTCAAGGATTCCTACGTATCCCAGTTATAGTGGGAATCTGAGTTCTCATAGTTCATTAATTTAGGTGAATTTTGTGGATGTTTTGATCATTAAAAATATATAATCCCACATGATTCATTATTGGTGTGAGAAACAAGAGGATGTGAAAGATTAAATAAACCATATATTGCCTTATCTTTCCCTAAAATAAGCGTTCGGCCCAATGGCGGAAGAGGCCATGGATACGACTCTTTCCCCTGTTCTCTTTACATTGGACGATGATCCAAGGTAAGGAAGGGATGAATGTGATGGACGTAGAAAGGATCGAGACTCCAACCTCCTATTTGAAAGGCTAGGGTATTACAGTAGGATGGATGCCCTAAAATGGGCCCCCGTACTAGAAAGGGAGACTTTTCATTTGAAAAATGGAAAATAAGGTCGGAATCAAACCCTTCCTACTAGAGAATAGAGGCTCCGAATCATAGAGATGAGAAGGGGAAAACATGGTATGAACCCTAATCCTACAAAAAAGGTAAATCAAAAGTAGTGTCTTTGGGTTATAGGTCTTTATGACCAAAGATATCCAAATATAAAGACACCCTAAAGATCCTTACCCTTTGGCAGGACAATTTTGGAAAACCTCTAACCATAAATATCGAAATCTAAATGGGAGACATGCTGATGTGTCTTTCCCAAATGTGTAAATTGTTAGGAGGTATTCGTGAATGTTTCAACTTGGACCCTTTAAATAAATGGAGAAAAAGATTGATAATCCCTACCACGAGTGTCTTAATAGAGGGCTTAAAGGATAGCTTGTGTAGGTCTTAATCATAGGCGGTATCAACAGGTATTTCAAATAGGTATTCCATGCAGGTCATAGAAGGAACTAAAAAATTCTTAAAACAAGAAGGAAAAGTCTATGAAAGATTGATATACCAGGGGAATTGGACTACTAGGAAAACAACACTTGGGTATGGTTTTAACTTAATCACTTTGGGTGTTCCTTGATGTCCATCGAAGAATCCAACATTGGACTTTTCTTAAGAAAAGGATCTTTCATATGTGAATTATTCTTAAGGAAGGATGGTTGTCAAACATGTATGTTGTATTTTAGAACATTAAGGAACTTTGATCATGATTATCCCATTTAATTATCTCTTCTATCAAGTTTTAGAGAGCTACCAAAGATAATTTGGGGGAACAGGAAAAATGAGTCGTACAATGAAAGATTCCAGAGTTCTTACAACTTTTTATTTGTTGAAATAGGGAGATAAAGGGTCTTATTTATATGAAATTAGGGGAACTTGTCAAAATAAGGTGTCAGCATAGGTCTACCATACAGATCCTCAGAGTTGATCTCCCATGTAGGGGTTGAAAAATAACTAGCATGCATAGGTCCTCGTTATAGCTCTCCCACATAGGTCTTCAACATAGGGGGTTGCACCTTCTGGACTGTGCCTGTGGTATTAATAGGTGCCCGGTGTAGGTGTACTATGAAAGGGGTCTGTCCAAACTACCTTTGAGAACCTACATCTCCATACCATGGTGAGCATTCCCCCACACCCCTACTTTGGATGAACAATGGCTTGCGGTCACAGACCTTTGGTCAGGTGCCTTTGATACAGTCTCTGATCCCAATGAAAAATGGAGAGTTGCACTATGAACTTTTTGAGTCCAGTCGATGGCTTTATGGGTCCCAACACAAGGAAATCCATTATGCTCCATCATCTTTAATAAAGACATATTTTACTTAAACATATTATTTGTTGTCTAATTGAGGTTCACATCATCATATCCACTGAAAAGTGTATGGAACAAATTTCATGGTGTTTATAAGGGGTTTTAGGTTATTTATTTTTTAGATATTTTTAGGTATTTCTTAATATTTTGATTAGTATTTTATGGTTTTTAGGGATTTTGAGGGTTTTTAGTTTATTATTGGATTTTCTGTTTTACGTTATTTTTTCTTTTTTGGGGTTTGATGTCTTTTTAGAGTATTTTAAATATTTAGGGACATAAAGGGTTTCTAGAGGTTTTTGTTTTATTGTAGTTTTTATGGGTTTTTATTGATTTTTATGTTTTTAGGGGTTTTATGGTAATTATTTCATTTCGTATTTTTATGGTATATTTTGGGTTTTTAGCTGTCTCGTGATTTTATGTTTTTATGGGTTCTAATTTTTTTAGGTTTTTAAGTTTTTCTTAGGGTTCTTTAGGTTATTTAGGTTTTTTACATTTTTTTATTTTTTTTTGGTTTTTTAGGATTCTTATAAATTTTATAGTTTTTATGCATTTTTAATATTTTTAGGGGTTTTATGTTTTTTTTTGTTTTTAGGGTTTTGTCGGTTTTAATTTATTTTCTGTTTTTAAGGTTTTAATAGATTATTTTAGGGTTTTTACATTTTTAAGAATTCTTAGGGATTTTTAAGGACCATCATTTTTTGACGAAGGTACATATAATTAGTTTTTCATTATAAATCCATCCTCTAATCATCATAAATGGATAATATGACCAAGGGAATGAATGAGGAGTGTAAAAGGATTATTCAGATCTCGAAGTTTCAGAATAGTGGAATGTAGGTTGGTCCACACAGTTAGTGGGAACCATATGACCCAGGAGACTTGGTTTGAAAAAACTGGGCGGCTGCATCTAGGGGAACCTGTAAGTCCGCACAGTTTGTTTACAACTGTGTGGGATTAGATTCATATCCATGTAACCCACTACATATGGGGGTATAACTATTTATAATGGTTTTTGAACCATGTGTAAACCATGTATAGTATGATTTTGGGGAAAAATAGCATTTTTCCCACTAAAACATTAAACCCATCTCTCATTCCTCTCTGATTCTAATGGCCAAAAATAGTGGGTTCCACCTCCTAGAGCTCAAAAACCATACCTGATTAGTATTTGAGCTAGAGACTTTATCCGATGTACATTTCATGATCTTTCAGAAGCATTGGAACCATAACAGTATGCTCCCCTAGTCTATATAATCTTATATTGGTTAATCTCACCATCTTTTGTGCTATTTAGATGGACGTTTATTCAACCTATTTTTCGTGAATTGGAATAAAACTTGAATCTCTTTTAAACTACTTAAAATATGATGTTGATATTTTGTGAGGCTTCCTCTATGACCCTAAGGTATGTGGTTATAGATTTTCCACTGTTTTATAATTTTTTTCATCATTCCATAAGTCAGAATTTACAGAGCTTCTAAATTGTATTAGGTCCTTCATGTCTAAATGACCCTAGTCCCTTGATATATGTGAATTGGTTCTTTTTAGGAGTTTAGACCTCACACATATTCTATATGTACACCCATAGTTGTTCTACCTTGAAAATCGCCATTTGGACTAAATGGTCCAAAATTCATAGGACCCAATTTTGCTTTCAATTAGAATATTAAATTAATTAGCCTTTGACTCTTGTGTAATTAATGGATTTTAGGTTGATTAAATGGTGTTTGGATCTTATTGATGTGGAGTTTCCCAAATGGTAAATTGGGTTATTACGTGGCCTTACTCTTGACCCCTACACCTTAATATGGAATTGTTCACATTTAGGAAAATTTGATGATTAACATGTACAAATATTTTAGGGTAATATAGATATAACATTTATAAAGAATTTGTTTTGATTTAATGCTTCCAAGGGATGTAATGACCTTTCCCTTGGTCATGTTTTATTAAAAACACATAATATTAAATGGATTGTTTTATTAGCATGAACTTCATATATGGATGGTGAACCCATTCCTTTTCCATGCATTGTGTAAATTGATAAAAGCTAAACAGGATGCATTGAATGTTTTGATTATGCTTAAAGTAACACTTCATGGGTTTGGCCTCATGTGTGATGTCGTATTATTATTCAAGCCTTGGTTTCCTTATGAAAGGATTGAGGACATGACATAATAGGTAATTCCTTGTGGTCATATTGGTTAATATGAACATGATTATGAATTATAATGAGATTCATGAGATGTAAATGCCACATGTATTATCTGTGTGAAATAATTATTCCATATAGTTAGTGGAGCAAAGGAACTATGGGAATCCTTGGGAGGGGAAACTTTGGGAGCTTCCCAGCTGAACATATGCGATAAACTTTAAGAGCTCACCTAGTGATGGATGCCTTAGGGACCATCACATTCCTACCAGTAGCTAGAGAAAGGGGATAGATCGTGAGAGATCCCCTGGTGATGGATGAAAGTGGGTATGTCCCGATCATTCCAGTACACACATTTCAAGAGACTGTGAGAGCTCTTGGATTTGGGTTAGGCGATAAGCCATGATACCACACCCTATAATTGGATGGGTGTGGTTACATCCCGATCCTCCCCAACACACACACACACACACAGATATATATATATATATATATATATATATATTGCTACTATATATATATGGTTTTTAAGATCATACATACCAAAAATGGGTTAATGTAGATAGATCTTCTAGGTGTCCTTTTAGAACCTAAGCGGGAGGTTATTTTTATATTCATCTTTAATTACTTTATAGTTTCTACCACCACACTGTTTATTTATGAACACATAATTGGATTACACATAGACACCATTGGTGCTGACCTACTGAGATTTTTATCCCACAATCTACTTGGGTCGCTATTGGAAGATGAGAATATTATGTTGTTGTAGGTACTGTAAATGGTAAAGGTCCTTCTATAGGTGGTTGAGTTGTACTACTTAGTTGCATCTTAGGATAGAGAATCGGTCTTAGGCATGAGATTCTCATATAACTATTCTTTTCTATTGTTTCCTTTTGTACTATTGTATAGCATGATTGTATCTTTTCCTTCATTTATGTTTTAAAATCATTCCATTCATTCATATATTTATCAGATACAGACACTGAGGCTTTGGGTTATGTAATTTCGTTATTTAGTTATCTACTTCTTCTGTTGTGTGGTTATTTAGTTAATTGTTTTCTTTCCTATATTTACTTCATTATTCTATTATATTAATATTCTATCACTATTTACTATTTTTTATATCTATGGTGTAACACTAATATGGTGGTATAGTCCCCCTATTGTACAATATTTACACCCCTACTGCTAGTCAGCAGCCCCTGGCTATTGGGAGATGCACTAGTGGTCTTGATGCCAACCGAGCTCTAGGAAAGGGTTATGTGGAATATATTTAAGTAATGTCACATATTTTTTAGTTTTTTATGTATTATAGGGTTCAAGTTATTTTGATGGGTTTTATTGTTTTTTGTGTTTTTTGGGGGTTTTAGTTTTTTTTTGTTTTTTAGGTGATTTAATGTTTTTCTATTTTTTTAATGTATTAAGTGGTTTAAATGGGTTTTAGAGTTTTACTAGGTTTTTAGGGTTTTTTGGGTTTTTAGTTGTTTCTATATTTTTAGGGGTTTTATGATTATTAATGTTTTTAGGGATTTTAGGTTCGTTTAAGTGATTTTTAAGATTTTTCATTTATTATGTTTTTAGTGATTTTATATGTTTTTAGGTTTTTAATGTTTTCTTTGGTGTTTTCTTGTATTTAAGTGTTTTTACATTTCTAGAGTTTCTTATGGTATTTTTTGTATGTTTATGGTTTTTAATATTTTTAGGGATTTTTAGGGGTTTTATCGTTTTATTTTTTATTTTAGTTTTAGTGGTTTTTGAGTTTTTCAAGGATTTTAATGTTTATTGGATTTTTTAATGTCCTTAAATTTTTAAAAGGATTTTAAATTTATTATTGGATTTCAGTTTTTTATGTATTTTACGAGGTTTAAGATATTTAAGGTTCTTTATAGTTTTTAAGGTATTAGGGGGACTTTGGTGTTTTTACGGGTATAAGTGGTTACTGGAGTTTTTGGTGTTTTATGTGTTTTTAGATTTTTATGTTTCTCTTGATGTTTTTTTAGATTTTTATGGATTCGTATGTTTTAAGAGATTTTATGGGATTTTTGGAATTTCTATAGATTTTTTGGATTTTTAGGGATTTTGGGGATTTTTAGAGTTTTAGGGTTTTATAGATTTTTATGGGTTTTATTATTTTTATAGTATTTCAGTTTTTAGGGGTTTTATGGTTTTTAGAGTAATTTAACGTTTTTAGGTGTTTAAGGGGTTTTATTATTTTTTTAGCATCATTCATTCCTTTATGGTAATTTAGGTTTTTTAAGGTTTTGGGGGGTTCTATGATTTTTTGGGGGTTTTAGGGGTTTTAGGGCCTTTTAATTGTTTTTAGTGTTTGTAGTATTTTTAGGTTTTTAGGGGTTGTATGTTTTTTTAGTTTTTAAAATTTTTCTTACCAGTTTTTTTGAGTTTTATTATGGTTTTTTACATTTTTATATATTTTTTGTGCTTTATTAGGATTTAGAGGCTTTTTAGAGATTTTAGGAATTTTGAGGTGGTTTTGAGCTCTCGAGGATTTTAGATTTTATATCATTTTTTAGGTTTTAAGGGTTTTAAGTGTTTTTTGGTTTTTATGGTTTTTTATTCATTCTCATGTTTTTATGGGATTTTACATGTTTTGGTTTTTTTTAGTATTTTATGTCTTTTTAAGGATTTTTAGGGGTTTTTAAGGTTTTACTGCTTTTTTTGTATTTTTTTCATTTGTTTATGGTTTTTAAGGTTATTTAGGGTTTTTAATGTTTTTAGGTGTTTAAAGGTGTTTTTAGAGATTTTAGTGTATTTATGGTTTAATGGGTTTGTAAGTTTTTTATGGGTTTTATGATTTTTTATAAATTATAATTGTTTTTTGGTTTTTTCGGGTCTCTTATGGTTTTTATCATTTTTTAAGAATTTATGGGTTTTAATTTCATTTGGGTTTCTACAGTTTTCATTGGGATTTTTATTTTTGGGATTTTTTTACCATTTAATGGATTTTAGGGTATTTTTATGATTTTTATGTTATTTAGGATTTTTAGGGACTTTGACAGTTTTTAGTTTTTTAGGGGTTTTATTATTTGTAGGGGTTTTAGTGTTTTCACAGGTTTTAGGTGATTTAAAGGTTTTATTACTGTGTTTTTTGGGTGTTTAGGGTTATTTACTTATGTATGGATTTTTTAGGGATTTTTAATGATTTCTATGGTTTTTAGGTTTTAAGGGCCTTATGAGTTTTTAGGGTTTTTGTGGTGTTTAAGGGTTTTTTGGGTTTTAAATTTTTTATGGATTTTATGTTTTTTAGGGTTTGGGGGTATTTTTAGAGTTTTTAAAAATTTCTATTTTTTAATGGGTTCTATTTTTTTTGTGTTTTTAATGTTTTAGGGTTTTTATAGTTTTTGGGGTATTTAATATTTTTAGTGTATTTTTTGGTATTTTATAATCTTTATAATTTTTATGTCTTTAGGGGTTTTAAGTGTTTTTTTGGATTCTAATGTTTTTTTCGATTTTATTATGGTTTTTATGTTTTTGGGGATATTTATTTATTTATCATATTTTTTATGGGTTTTTATGGTTTTTTCAAAATATTGAGGGTTTTTAAGGTTTTATGTTTTTTTAGGGATTTGGGTGTGTTTTGAGTTTTTATGGGTTTTAGCGATTTTTAGAATATTTATGTTCTTATGGATTTTAAAGGGGTTTTTGGTTTTTAGGGTTTTAAGGTTTTTAGTGTTTTGGTGTTTTAATATTTTTAGTATTTTTAAGTGTTTTTAGGTTTTTAAGGATTTCATAGCTTTTTTCAAGGTTTTTTTTGTTTTTTGGTTTTTATATAATTTTTGGAATTTTTAGTTTTTTTTATTTTGGGTTTTTATTGAGGATGAGGGTTTTTGGGTTTTTGGGGGTTTGTGGGGGTTTATTTTATTTATTGGGTATTAGGGTTTTTATATTTCTATTGGATTTTAAATGTTTTGTAATGTTTTTTTACATTTTTAGGTGTTTAAATTGGTTTTAGAGTTTTTTTGGGGTTTTAGGGGTTTTTTTTGGTGTTTTTAGGGTTTTTAGGGACCTTTTAGGGTTTTGGGGTTTTATGTGTTTTTTTAAGGTTTCATTATGGTTTTTAAGGATTTTTAGGATTTCTTTACATTTTTAGGTATTTTTAGTGATTTTTTGCATTTTATGGTTTTAGGGTTTTTAGGGATATTGAGGTAGTTTTTGGGGGTTTTAGGGTTTTTATGATTTTTATAGTATTTTTAGGGTTTTGGATTTATATGATTTTTTTGGGTTTTAAAGATTTTAAAGTTTTTAAAAAAATTTAGAGGTTTTAAGGATTGTATATTTTTTAGTTATTTTGTACGGATTTTATGGGTTTTAGTATTTTTAAGGTTTTAGGAGGTTTTACAGTTTTCATGGTACTTACGATTTTTATCTTCTTTTCTGGGTTTTGGGGGTTTTATTATTTTTAGGGGTTTTAAATGCATTGGGTTTATAAGGTTTTCTTATTGGGTTTCCAGGGTTTTAGGGTTTTTATGATTTTAGCGATTTTTAGACTTTTTAAGGATTTCTATGGTTGTTTGGTTTTTAGGTATTTCTAGGGGGTATAATGTTTTTTAGGGTTTTTTAGGGTTTTAGCATTTTTTGGTTTTTAGGCCTTTTATGTGTGTTTAGGATTTTATTATTTTCTTAGGGGTTCTCAGGGGTTTTAGGTGTTATAAATTTAAGGATTATCTAATATTTTTATAGATTTTAGGGTTTTTATAGATTTTTAGGGTTTTAAGGTATTTTTAAGGTTTTAGATTTTTTATGGTTATTTGGGGGATTTAGGGTTTTTTTATTTTTAGGGGTTTGATGGTTTTTTAGTATTTATCTATGTTTTTAGGGGATTATATGGTTTCTAGAGATTTCATTGGTTTTTAGGTTTTCTTTGGGGTTTTAAGGGGATTGGGGGATTATATAGTTTTATGTTATTTATTGCTGTTTATTTTTAAGGGGTTATAATTGTTTTTAGGTTTTTAATATTTTTTAAGTGGGTTTCAATGTCATTATGGCTTTTTATGTTTTATGGGATTTTAGGATTTTTAGTATTTTTATGGTCTTTTATATTTTTATGTATTTTGAGGGATCTTAGAGTTTTTAAGGGTTTTTAATGTTTTTATGATTTTTTAGAGTTTTTAAAATATTTGCAATTTAAAGTGTTTTAAGAGTTTTTAAATGTTTATAGAGTTTTTATGGGTTTTAGGGTGTTTTATGTTTTTTATTTGTCTTTAATTCTCTTTTGGGTATTATGGTCTTTAGGTTCCTTTAGGTTTTTATCAATTTTATTTTTATTTATGTGTTTTATGTTTTTTTTGGTTTTAAGTATTTACTAATGTTTTTTGGGGTTTTAGGGATTTTTACTTATTTAGAAATTTTTATAGCCTTTTACCGATTTTTATGGTCTTTACGATTTTTAGAGATTTTGTGGGGTGTTAGGGGTTTCATGAAATTATTATTTTTTATAACTTTTAGCGATATTAGTATCATTACTTTTTTATGTTTTATTTGGGTTTTTCAATGATTTTAGGGATTTATAAATTTTTATGTTATTATTGGGATTTTTAAGGATTTTTATGATATTTAGTGTTTTCATGGATTTGATGGTTTTTATGGGGGTTTTCGGTTCTTATGTTTTTTTAGGGTTTTATAGAATTTTTATTTTTAGGGTTTTATGGTTTTTTAGTTTCTTAATTTTTTTACAGTTTTAAAGAGTTTTTTTGGATTTTATGTGTTTTACGGTATTTTTAATGTAAGGGGTTTTTACAGTTTTTAGAGGTAGTATGGGGTTTTAGGGTTTTTTACATTTTTATATATTTTTAGGGAGTTTTTTTTTTTGAATTTTTGATATTTTTAGTATTTTTATATTTTTTAGGGTTTTTAGGGCTATTTAGGGTTTTTATTATTTTTTATATTTTTATGGGTTTTAATTGGTTTTAGGTTTTTATGTTTTTATTAGTATTTTCAAGGGGTTTTCTGATTTTTTATGTTTATGTATTTTTATAGTTTTTCAGGATTTATAAGGTTTTTACAATTTGTTAGGGTTTTGGGTTTTGCGGATTTGATTTTTTTGGTGTTTTTTCTGGTTGTTAAGGTTTTTTTTAATTTTTTTAATGTTTATAGGAGTTCAATGTTTTTTTAATGTTTTACATTGGTTTTTATGGGTTTAAGGTGTTCTATTTTTTGGGGGGTTTCTATTACTTTTAAAATCTATAGGGTTTTTAGCGTTTTTATGTTTTAAGTGGTTTTAAGTGTGTTTAGGTTTCTTACATGTTCTTATCTTTTTTAAGGTTTTTAATGTTTTTACATTTTTATGGATTGGTTGGAATTTTATAGGATTTTCAGTTTTTTTAGGTTTTTTAGGAATTTAAGGGTTTTTTATAGTTATTAGGGGTTTTATGTGTTTTTTTTCGATTTTTTGAGTATTTTAAGGTATTTTAATGTGTTTAATAGTTATTATCTTTTTTGGGGTTTAGATGTTTTTTTGAGTATTTAGTGTATTTTATGGTTTTAATGGGTTTTTAGGGGTTTTGATGTTTTTAGGGGGTTTGGTTTTTAATAGTTTAATGGTTTTATGGTCTTTTAGGGTTTTATATTTTTTTTTGTTTTTTAAGAGATTGATTTTTTTTCATGTTTTTATGTTTTTATTAGGTTTTTTTTTGTGTTTTTAGGGTTTTTATGTTTTTTTGGTTTTTTAGTGATTTTTTAGGATATTTATGGTTTTTATGGTTATTATGGATTTTGAGGTTTTTTACGGTTTTTAGGGTTTTTAGTGTTTTTTTTTGTTTTTAGGGGGTTTTATTTTTTTAGGTTTTTATATTTATCATAATATTTTTCATGATTATTGGTTTTATACATTTTTTTTGGATTTTTAGGTATTTTTAGTATTTTTTATACCTTTTGTCTTTTTAGGGATTTTGATGGGTTTTACAGTGTTTCGCGGTTTTAGTGTTTTTATGTTGTTTTTTTGGTTTTTAGGGGTTTTTTTTATTTTTTATCGGTTATAATATTTGTATAGTTTATTTATATTTTTGGGGTTTAATGGGTTTTTATAATATTTTGGGGTTTAGGATTTTACAGATTTTTTGGGGTTTAGGGGATTTAATGGGTTTTAGGGGGTTTGGGGGTCTTTTTATGTTTGTTAATGTTATTAGGTTATTTTAGTTTTAATTATTTATTTTTAGTTAGGGGTTTTCATGGATTTTGGTGTTTTAAGATTTTATTAATTTTTAGGGATTGTATACGATTTTTATTGTTTTTAAGGGTTTTCATGATTTTGAGGGTTTTGAGGGTTTTTTAGGGATTTTTGAGCTTTTAAAACTTTTAGGTTTTTTAGGGGTTTTGATTGTTTTTTGGTTTTTATGTTTTCCTCAAGAATTTTCTAGGTTTTAGTGTTTTTATGTTACTAAGGAGTTTAGGGATTTTGAAATATTTTTATGTTATTTTAGTTTTTTAGGGATTATAGTGGTGTATTTGGGTTTCTTTGGGTTTTATGGTTATTATAAGTTTTTTGGGATTTTTTTTTGTTTTTAGTTTTTTAATGTTATTTAATTTTTTTTATAAATTTTTAGGGGTTTTTTGGTTTTTACTGAGTTTTAGGGTTTTTTAGGGTTTTAGTTTTTTATGGTTTAAGAGGTTTTGATTGTCTTTGGTTTTTGGTTTTTTCTTAGTGGGTTTCAGGTTTTTTGGGATTTTATTGTTTTTAGATATTTCAAGTGATAATTATGATTTTTATGGATTTAAGAGTTTTTTTTGTAATTTGAGGGTTTTAGGGTTTTAGGGTTTTTATAATTTTTTAGGTTTTTTGGATTTTAAGTGACATTAGGTTTTTATGATTTTCATTGTAATTTTCAGGTTTTTTAGAGTGTTTACATTTTTATTATTTTTAGGTATTTTTTAGGAATTTTATGGTTTGTAATTATTTTTATGGATATTGACTGTTTTTAATTTTTTTAAGGGTTTTATAGTTTTATTATGTTTAAGTGTTCTTAGGGTTTTTTTAATTTTTATGGTTTTTAATTTTTTTATTTTGTAAATGTTTTTGGGTTTTAATGGTTTGTATAGTTTTTAGTGGTTTTAGTGTTTTTATGTGGTTTTGGGGGCTTTTAGGTTATTAGTGTTTTTATGGGTTTTAGGGTCTTTAGTGTTTTTAGGTTTTTAGGGTTTTTAAGTGTTTGTACTTTTTTATGGTTTTCTTATGTTTTTTGGGGTGTTTAGTATTTTATGTGATTTTAGGGATTTTTAGATGTTTTTTAGGATTTTTAGGGGTTTGACATGGATTTTATGGATTTGATGGTTTTCAAGCATTCTATGAATTTAAAGGGTTTATGCTATTTTTTGGAGTCGCAAGGTTTTTTTGAGTTTTTAGGGTTTTCATGGTTTTTATAGTTTTCTATAAATTTTATTGGTTTAAATTGTTTTTAGTTGGTTTTAGGGTATTTATAGGTTTTAGGGGTTTTAATGGATTTGAGGGGTTTTATGGATTTTAGGGGGTTTCATTTTTTTAGATTTTTTTAATTTTTTTTTGAATTTTTTAGGTTTTTATGGGTTTTAAGTACTTTTAGGGTTTTTTGGTTTTATTATTATTTTTTATAGTTTTAAGGGTTTTTACATTCTATGGGAAATTTATCTATTTTTCAGGATTTGAATAGTTTTTGCGTTTTTATGGATTTTCAATGTTTTAGGGTTGTTAACTTTTTTAGGGTTTTGGTGTTTTAAGTGCTTCTATGTTTTTATTTTTTTACTGGGATGTTGAAGTATTTTATGGTTTTTACTTTTTTAGGGTTTTGTGGGTTTTTTATTTTTTTATAGTTTATATGATTTTTTCTTGATTTTAAGGGATTTTATCCTTTTTATCTTTTTGTTTGGGTTTTATAGTTTTTTGATATTTCTAGAGCTTTTATGTTTTTTTATATTTTATTTATCATTTTAGGGGTTTACATAAATTTTAGATTTTTGGTTGGTTTTTTGGGTTTTATGGATTTTGAGGGTTTTATATTATTTAGGTGGTTTTATGGTTTTTTGGGATTTTTAGGGTTTTAGGTTCTTTTTAGGGGTTTTAGGGTTTTTTTAGTTTTTTTTAAGTTTTTTTGGGGGGTTCTAAGTGTTTTTAGGTTTTTGAGGTTTTCTTTGATATTTTCTGGGTTGTTTGGGTTCTTTAAAATTTTATTTATTTTTAAAATTATTATGTTTTTTGTTTTTATGGATTATGTAGTTTTTTTTAGTTTTTTAGGGTTTTATGGTATTTATGTTTTCTATAAATTTCTAAGTATTTGAGGGGATTTCGTTGTTTTTACGTTTTTTTGGTTTTCTTATGGGTTTTAGGTTTTCTAGGGGTTTTTATGTTTTTAAGGATTTTCGGTCATTGTTAGTATTTTTATGGTTTTTAGGGTTTTAGTAATTTTAAATGGTTTTTAGGCTTTTTTTGTGATTTTATGGTTTTTTTGTTTTTTGGGTTTTTTTTGTATTACTAGGTTTTCTATTGTTTTTTATAGTTTTTAATGTTTTTTGTGGTTAAAAGGGATTTTATATTTTTTAGGGTTTCATGGATTTTATTTGTTTTAGAAGATTTTATGGTTTTCAGGGGTTTTTATGTCTTTATGTTTTATTCGTCTTTTTGGTTTTTAGAAATTTATAAATTTTTTATGGGTTTTAAGTGTTTTTCATGTTTAATGGTTTTCATAGGGTGTTTCATATTTTTTAGGTTTTTTATGTTTTTAGATATTTTAAGGGATTTTTTTTTGTATTTTTATGGGTTTCTTTGGATATTAGGTTTTTTGAGGGTTTTAGCATTTTTAGGGTTTTTATATTTTTGGGGGGATTATATTATTTTTAGTTTTTCAATTTTTTCTTAATTGTATTCAAGGTTTCTATAGTTTTTATGTTTTTAGGTATATTAATGTATTTTTTAAAATTTTTATGGTTTTTAGTGTTTTTAGGGGTTTTGAGAGTTTTTTTGGGTTTTAGGGTTTTAGTGTTTTTAGGGATTTTAGATATTTTTAGGTTTTAGGAGTTTTAAGTGTTTTTATATTTTAAGGTTTTATTAGGGTTTTTCATTATTTTTATGGTTTTATACACCTTTACGGATTTTAGAGATTTTTTATGATTTGAATTATTTTTATGTTTTTTTATAGTATTATGGGGATTAAGGTATTTTTTCAATTTTAGGTTTTTTATAAATTTTTTGGGTTTTTTGAGTTTTTTACAGGTTTTATGGGTTTTTAGAGGTTTTAAAAAAATAGGGGTTTATAGGGATTTTTTAGGTTTTTAGTAATTTTTGGGGTTTTAGGAGCATTATAGAGTATTTAAAGTGTTTTAGTGTTTTTAGGGGTTTTATTAGTTTTAGGTTTATTTAGTTTTTTTGGTTTTCATAGGATCTTCCAGGTTGATAGGGTTTTATACATTTTATTTATTTTTAAGTATTTTTAGGTTTTTTGGGGTTTATAGGTTTTATTTGGGTTTTAGGGATTTTAGGGTTTTTAGTTTTGTTTGTGATTTTAAGTATTTTTATATTTTAAATTTTATTTTATGGTTTTCCAAGTTGTTATGGGGTTTTACATTTTAAGGGATTTTGAGGGTCTTGGGGATGTTTTGGGGTTTTATGGTTTTTTTCATATTTAGTGGTTTTTTTATGTTTTTAAAATATTAAGGTATTTTTTGTTTTTTCAATTAATGTGTTTAAATGGGTTTTAGTAGTTTTTACGGTTTTATGGTCTTTTAGGTTTTTAAGGATTTTTTTCTTCAGTTTTACAGGTTTTATGGTTTTTAACATATTTTAGTGGTTTCAAGTGTTTTTAGGTTTTCTTGGTTTTCATAGGTCCATTCATTTTTTTTAGGTTTCTTAAAGTTTTATGGATTTTTTGAGATTTTATTATGTTTTTAATTTTATTATGGTTTTAAAGAGGTTTTAGCATTTCTTGGGTTTTTTGGTGTTTTTTTGTTTTTTTGGGATTTTGTGGATTTTAGGGGTTTTTTTATTTATTGAGTAATTTATCTTTTTAGGGGTCTAATGGGGGTTTAGATTTTTTTATTGTTTATTAGGGGTTTAGGTCTATTTACGATTTTTAGGGGTATTTATAGTTTTATGGGTTTTAAGGATTTTAGGGTCTTTTTTGGCGGTTTTAGGGTTTTTAGATTTATTTTTATTTTTTAGCGGTTTTAGGTGTTTTTAGGTTTTTATGTTTTTTCTAGGGGTTTTTAGGGGTTTTTATGCTATTAGATATTTTAGGTAGTTTTTAGTATTTTTATATTTTTAGGTATTTTCCATTGTTTTATGGTTTTTAGGGTTTTATGGTTTGTGTTATTTAGCATTTTTAGGTTTTTTGGGGTTTTAAGTGTTTTTTTGGTGTTTATGGTTTTCTTACGGTGTTTAAAGGTTTTTTTGGGTTTTTACATTTTTATGGTATTTTAGGGGTGTTTATGATTTTTATGGGGTTTTAATGTTATTAAATATATGGAGGTTTTTTAGGGTTTTTATGTTTTTTAAAGTATTTTAAATTTTTAGGGGTTTAATGGGTTTTTTGAGTATTAAGTGGGTTTTATGTTTTTATGGGTTTTTCGGGATTTGTTAAGTATTTAGGGATTTTATTTTTTTTATGGTTTTTAGGGGTTTTTAGGGATTTTAGATTTTTTTATTTTTTAGGGGTTTATGTCTTTTTGGTTTTTTAAGGTTTTCTTATGGTTTATTAGTTTTTTATGTTTTTTTATTTTTTCAGGTAAGTTTAGATATTTTTTAGGAATTTTTGGGATTTAGGGTTTTTTTTGTATTTTCAAGGATTTTATGGTTTTTACAGTTTTATGTATTTTTTAGGTTTCATCATTTTTTAGATTTTTTAGGGTTTTAAGGATTTATTAATTTTTTTTAGTATTTTAAAATGTTTTTAGATTTTTTGAGTGGAGTTTTAGTTATTTTATGGTATCTTTCAATTCATATTTTCTTTATTTGTTTTAGGGGTTTAAAAAAATTAGTTTTTAGAGATTTTAAGTGATTTTATGTTTTTAATATTTTCTTAGTGTTTTCCATGGTTTTTTGGTTTTTTATGTTTTTAATTATTTTTACATTTTTTTTGGAATTTTATGTTTTTATGGTTTGAGGGATTTTAATGGGTATTCGGGTTTTCAGGGTTTTTAAGGATTATAGGATTATTATAGTTTTTGAATTTTTTTGGTTATAGGGTTTTAATTGTCTTTATAAATTTAAGGTTCTCTTTGGGGGTTTCTTGGTTTTTTAGGGGTTTTACAATTTTTGGGATTTTACGGATTCTTTTAGATTTTTATTGATTTGAAGCAATTTTGAGGGGTTTTTGTGATTTTTTTGATTTTGATTTTTTATATTTTTTAGTATTTTTATTTCTGTTTTAAGTGTTTTGAAGATTTCTATAGTTTTTAATTTTTTTATAGGTTTATATAGTTTTTTAGTTTTTATTGGTTTTAAATTTTATAATGGTTCTTTAGGTTTTTATGGTTTTTATGGTTTTAAGAATTTTTTTATGGTTTTTAGTTTTTTAGTGTTTTTTGGGTTTCTAATGGTTTTATCATTTTTATGTTTTCTAGGCGAGTTAAAAAATTAGTTTTTTAAGGTTTTGTTAAGGGATTTCTGGGTTTTATGGTTTTTACACCTTTATGGATTTTTAGTGATTTTATGGATTTTAGGGTTTCAGGGTTTCTCATTATTTTAATGGTTTTAGGGTTTTTATGGGTTTTGTGGTTTTTAGAGTTTTTATGTGTTTTTTTATTTTGAAAGAGTTTTTTTTTGTTTTTTTATGTTTTTTAATGTTCTTTTAGATTTTCTTAATGTTTTTCATGGATTAATGTGGTTTTACAGATTTTTTTTATTATTTAGTTTATATGGGGTTTTTTTTTGGTATTATGGGTTTTATGGATCATAGGTTTTTTAGGGGATTTTTGTTCTTCTAAGGTTTTTTGACTTTTTAAAGAATTTTTGTTGTTATGTGTGTTTTTTGGATTTAATATATTCATAGTGTCTTTCATTATTTTTCAGGGTTTTTCATGGTTTTTTGTGATTTTTATATTTTTATAGGTTTTTTGGGATTTTTTAAGAATTTTTATGATCTTTAGGTATTTTGAGGGGTTTTATCATTTTTTAGGTTTTTTTGGGTTTTAAGTGTTTTTATTTTTTGTAGGATTTCTTAGTGTTTTTTATGTTTTTGGTATTTTTTTGTCTTTTAGAATTTTTATGGGTTTTAGGTATTTAGTTTTTTGTGTGTTTTTATGGGGTTTTGGGTTTTTTTTCATTTTTATACTTTTTAACATTTGTGGAGTTATTGAAGATTTTATTGGTTTGAAGGGTTTTTAGAGGTTTTATTTGTTTTATCAGGTCTTATGTGTTTTAAGTCTTTTTTTAGTAGGGGTTTTACGGTTTTTAGGAGGTTTTTTTGGGTTTTTAAGGGTTTTAAGGGCTTTTAGCATTTTCTATGTTTTAATATTTTTATTTGATTTATGTTTTTAAGGTTTTAATAGGGGTTTTCATGTGTTTTATTGATTTTTATGTTCTAATGGTTTTTAGGATTTTTACGGATTTTAGGTTTTTTTCAATATTTGTGGGGGGTTTTTTGTGTTTCTACAGTTTCTATGGTTTTTAGCATTTTCTTGTTTTTGAGATGTTTTAAGTGTTTTAGGTTTTTAAAGTTATCTTTTTTTTCATGGTTTTCAAGGGTTTTTATGTTTTTAAGGTTTTTTAGAGAATTTTTAGGATTTTTATGGGTATTAGTATTTTTGGGATTTTTTTGGGTTTTTACGATTTTTATGATTTTAACAGTTTTTTTGGTTTTATGGGTTTTTTGAGTTTTTTAGGGGTTTAGAGTTTTATAATTTTTTAGGGGATTAATCGGTTTTTAGTGTTCTTTATAGTTTTATCTGGTTATTATGGGATTAATATACTTTTATGGTTTTTTGGGGTTTCTATTTTTCTAGGTGTTTTTTTGGTTTTTAGCATTTTTTACATTTTCATGGGTTTTTAGTGTTTCTAGGTTTTTAGGTTTTCATATGGGTTTTCAATGTTTTAGGGTTTTTTCAAATTTAGTTGTTTTTAGGGAATTTATTAGGTTTTAAGGTTTTTTATGGTTTCTAGGGATATTGAGTAAATTTATGTTTTTAAGGGTTTTAGGGTATCTAAATTTTTTGTTTGTTTGTTTTGATATTTTTAGGGTTTTTAATGTTTTTTGATTTTTTAACGTTTTTAAAGATTTAATGGGTATTTAGTGTTTTTAGTGGGTATTAGTGTGCTTATAGTGTTTGAGGGGGTTAATGTTTTTAAGGGATTTATGGTTTTAAGGGGTTTTAGGTGGTTTAGGGTAGTTTAGGGGTTTTTAGGTTTTTAGGGTTTCTAGGGGTTTTATGTGTTTTAGTTTTTTTAATAATTTATTATTTATTTTTAGGTTCATTAATGTTTTTTATGTTCTTATGGATTTTTAGGGTTTTTATTATTTTTAGGTTTCTTAGGTTTATTATAAATTTGAGGGAATTAGGGTTTTTTATGGTTTTAGGGATTCTATTTTTTTGGGGTTTACAGTGTTTTAGGTTTTTATGATTTTATAAGGGACTTTTAGGGGTTAGAGTTTTTTTTAGATTGTGGTGATATTTAGGGATTTTTAATTTTTTATGGATTTTTATGGATTTTTAGTGTTTTTAGAGTTTTCTATCTTTGGGGGGGGAGCGCATTTGGGGATTTAGTGTTTTTTTTGTTTTATAGATTTTTAAATATTTTTTTTGTGTTTTTTAACATGTTTAAGGGTTTAAAGGGATTTTACAGTGTTTAGTGGGTTTTTAGTGTTTTATTGGTTTCTGGGTGTTAAAATTTTAAGAATATTGACAATTTCTATGGTTTTTAGGTTTTTTTAGTGTTGTTAGAATTTCTAGGTTATTTTGCATACAAGTTTTTTAGGTTTTTATGGATTCCATAGAATATTTTATGGTTTTATGGTTTTTTATGTTTTTAGGTATTTTTAAATATTTTTTATGATTATTATGATTTTTATGGTTTATCTAATATTAGGGGTTTTAGGGTCTTTTATGATTTCAATGGGTTTTAGGGTTTTTAGTGTTTTTAGGATTTTCTGGGGTTTTATGTTTCCCATCGTTTTTATTTTTTCTTAGTGTTTTTTGGGTCTCTAGATTTTTTTCATTTTTATATATTTTAGGTCTTTTATAGTATTTTAATTTTGTTTTAGGATTTCTAGGTATTTTTTGTGTTTTTATGTTTTTAGGGTTTTTATAGTTAGTATGGTTTTTGGGGGTTTTAGGTTTTTTTGTGTTTTTTTACAGTTTATTATATTTTTTAGATTTTTTTTAGGTTTTAAGGGTCTAAATATTTCATAGAGTTTTTAGTTTTTTATTAGAAATTTTATGAGTCTTTAGGGATTTATTTTGTTTTTATGTGTTTTATGGATTTTGGGTTTTTTGGGGTTTTTTTAATTTAAAATTTTTAGGTGTTTTAGGGGTATGAAGTGTTTTTAGGTTTCCATAGGGGGTTTCAAAATTTTTATAGGTTTTTATGTTTTAAGTGATTTTTTTTGGGTTTTTATGTTTTTTAGGGGTTTTTTGGTTTTTGTGGATTTTGAGGGTTTTTGAGATTTTAGGGTTTTATGGTGTTTTTTTGTTATTTTTGGTGTTTTGGGTTTTTTTTGGTTTTTTTGGATTTTAATGTCCATTTAGTATTTTTTAACATTTTTAGGCATTTAAAGGGTATATTTTTTAGTGTTTTTTATTGTTTTTATGGGGTTTCAAGGTTTTGTATGATTTTTTGGGGGGTTTGTGGGTTTGTGGGATTTTTATGGTTTTTATGGTCTTTTAAAGAATTTAGCGTTTTTAGGCTCTATGTATTTTATGTGTTCTTGGTTTTTATAGGGTTTTTTAAGTTTTTTATGGATTTTATGTATTTTTTATGTTTTAATGGTTTTTAGATATTTTTTAGGATTTTGATTGTTTTTTAGGGCTAAGGGAATTTGTGGGGTTTTAGAGTTTTTGTTTCTTTTGGGATTTTTAGCATTTTTTATATTTTTAGGGGTTTTAAGTGTTTTTAGGATTTTTAGTTTTTCTTATGGTTATTATGGATTTTATGTCATTTTATGTCGGTATTTTTTTTCTTTTACGCCTTTTTGGGTTTTTAGGGATTTGGAGGGATTTTAGGTATTTTATAAATTTTTTGGTGTTTTAGGGTTTTTTTAGATTTTTTGGTTTTAATGTTTCTTAGTGTTTTTTTAATTTTATTAGGGGTATAATTTTTTATTTATATTTTTAGTGGTTTTTATGGGTTTTTAGGAATTTTAGTGTTTTTAATCATTTTTATGGTTTTTTTGTTTTATGTTTTTTTTGAGTTTTTATGGGTTTTAGTGGTTTTAAGTGCTTCTGTGTTTTCAATGCATTCTTAATGTTCTGATTGGTTTTCAAGTTTTTCTCTATTTTTATGTAATTTTAATGCTTTTATGTTTTTATTTTTATTTTTTAGAGTATTTAGCAATTCTGTCGATTTTTAGGGTTATATTAGGGTTTTACTGGTCATTCTGTTTGGGTTTCTAGGGTTTTTTTAGTTTTTTGGGGTTTTAAGGGTTTTAAAATATTTTTATAACATTCTTATTGGATTAGTAATTTTAATAGTTTTCATTGGTTTTTAGGTTTTATGGTTTTTTAGGTTATTTTAAAAAATTAGGGGTTTTTATGCGTTTTTAGGGTCTTCTAGGATTTTCCATTTTTTGAGGTTTTTTAGGTGTTTTAAGTATTTTAGGTTTTTAAATATTTTTTATGGTTTATTTTCAATTTTATGGTTCTATAGGGTTTTAGTAATTTTTAGGTTTTTTTGAATTCTGTGGGTTTTTACGGTTTTGAAGATTTTGTGGGTTTTTCGGGTTCTGAGGATTGTTTAGTATTTTAGGTTTTTGGGGTTTTAAGGGTTTTCTGGGATTTAAGGATTACTTTGTGGTTATCAATGTTTCTAGTTATTTTTACATTTTTAAGGATTTTTAGGGGTTTTCTGTTTTTTTTGGTTTTGGGGATTTTTACAACTCTTTTGGGTTTTATGGTTTCTTACGGTTTTTAAAATCTTTATGCTTTTGGGTAATTTGTGGATTTTAATTTCAAATATGTTTATTGGTTTTTTTATAAATTTTATGTGTTTAAATGTTTTAATTGTTTTTATTTTTTTATTGATTTTATGGGGTTTTAGAGTATTTAAAAATTTTATGTTCTTTAGGTATTTTATCATTTTTAATTTTTAAATACTTTATAGGGTATTGAGGCTTTTTTGTTTTTTATGTTTTTAGTTATTTTCTAGAATTTTGTAGGATTTTATAGTATTTTTAGATTTTTACAGATTTTGAGTGTTTTTAGGGGTCTTTAGGGGTTCTAGAATTTTTAGGATTTATAGTGCTTTTTTTGTTTTGGGGGGTTTAATGTTTTATTTGGTTTTTAAGGTTTTCATAGGTGTTTTCTGGGTTTTTATAGTTTTTTATATTTATATATATTATGAGGATTTTTCAAGATTTTTAGGGTTTTTTATGGTTTTATATTTTTGAGCGGCTTTTAGGTTTCCTATAGTTTTAATAGGTTTTAGGGTTCCTTTGGGGTTTTAGGGGTTTTTTTATATTTTTATGGATTTAAATGTTTTTTGATCTTTTAATGATTTAGGTGTATTAAATATTTTTAGGTTTTTTGTGGTTTTTATGGTTTTAATGGGATTTTATTGTTTTATTGATTTTTAAAGTTTTTTTTTATGTTTTTTGTTGTTTTATTGGGTTTTATATTTTTTTAGGGTTTTTAGAGTTTTTTGGTTCTTTATGGGTTTTGTGTATTTTATGTTTTTATGGTTTTCATAGGGGTTTTTAGTATTTTTTTGGGTTTTTATGTTTTGACGGATTTTTTTTGATTTTTTAGTATATTTATGGTATTAAGGATTTTTGTCGATTTTTTAGGAGATTTAGGTATTTTTAGAGTTTTTAATGTTTTTAAGTTGTTTTATGGTCTTGATGAGTTTTGAATTTTTTGGGTATTTTATGGTTTTTATAATTTTTTAGGTTTTTAGGGGATTTAAGTGTTATTAGGATTTTACAGTTTTCTTATTGTCTTTCCTGGGTTTTTATGGTCGCTACCTTTTTAGTTATTTTATGATTCATTTAGACTTCTAATGGTTTGTATGCGTTTTTATGGATTTTGAGGGTTTTTAAAATTTGTATGGTTTTATGGTTTTTAGTTATTTTTTAGGTTTTAGAGGTTTTCTGTATTTTTTTGTTTCTATGCTTTCTTTAGGGAAAGAAAGGTGCAGGCCTAGGCTATCCTCGGTCACCAAAAAATGTATAAAAAGAAAACAGACAAAAAAACAAAGGGACGGGGGGGGGGGGGGGGATCAAATGACCAACACCAAAAATCCCCAACACACCCCCTACAAACAAAATCCCACAAATCCTAAAAACACTAAAAAAGGAAAAAGTTAGTCAATGTTGCTGCCAAAGTCATAAACCAGGCCCACACCATAAGGGTCATCGTCCACACCAAAACCAACAGGCACGTCAACAGATCATATGTCCAAGTCCACCCATGTTACCATAGATTCCTATCCTTAAATCGAAGTCCTCCTATAGTCTGAGCAGGGCCATGTACTTCTCCTTAAGCCTCTCCTTCATGGAATTGTATAGAGGCCACTCTAACTTAATGATTTTTTTTTCAGATTAGCCAACCTTGAGGTAACTCAGGCCTCCATGGGCATAGGGAGAGAATAATAATCCCTCATCTGCCTCCTTGGGGGGGAAGAGGTTAAATCATCCACTGGAGATGCCTTCCCATATATAATATCAATTCTGGCCACACTTAAGGCCCCCTTTTCACCATCCGTACTCACATTTCCAGAAGGCGCTTTATCCCCCTTTTGAGAGGCATCCACATGCTTAGCTCTTTACCTCATGAACTGAGCCATATTAGCGTTTATCATGCGGTCATCCTCAACAAAGATCTCCCTTAATTATATGTCCATAATCCCATGCTTAAAATTTGTAAACTTTTTTTTGGGATAATTTTTTTAAGATTTTTTAGTTGTTTTCTTGGGGGTTTTGTAGGTTCTTAGGGTTTTTAAAGGTTTTTAGGTGTTTTATGGTTTGTATGTGTTTAATTTTTTATGGATTTTAGGGTTTTTAGTGTTTTTATATTTTCAAAGTGTTTTCATGTGTTATTAGGTTTTTTAGAGTATTTAACATTTTTAGTGTTATAACTATTTTCAAAGAATTCAGTGGGTTTTATTGTTTTTATTAGATTTTAAGGGTTTCTAAGGTTTTTAGTGGCTTTTAGGGTTTTTAGGTTTTTAGGGTTTTAAGCATTTTTTATATTTTTGGGGGGTTTAAGTGTTTTTAGGTTTTTAAGGTTTTATTTTGGGTTTTCCATGTTTTTAGGGGTTTTCCATATTTAGGTATTTTAAGGTATTGTTATAGGGTTTTTATGGTTATTAAGGGGTTTTAGGCATTTTGAAGGTTTTTAGGATTTTTTAGTGTTTTTAATTTTTTGGGGTTTTTTTTTTGTTTTTTAGAGTTTTTTAGGGTTTTTATTTTTTCTTACATTTCTATTAACTTTTTTAGTGTCTAAAGGTTTTTAGAGGTTTAGTCAGTTTTTAGGGATTTTATAAATTTTTAGGGTTTTTAAAGGATTTATGAGGTTTTATGGATTTTAGGGGTTTTAGGGTTTTAGGGTCTTTTAGTGGTTTTATAATTTTAGTTTTTCAATTTTTTTCATGATTTTAATGTTTTCTAAGGGTTTTAAAGGGTTTAAAAGATTTTTATTTTGACATATTTTTAGGGATTTTTTATGATTTCATGGTTTTAATGGTTTTTAGGGATTTTGTTGGTTTTAGGGTTTTTAGGGATTTTTTATTTTTTTAGTTCTTCTAGGGGTTTTATATTTTTATGGTTTTAAGGATTTCTTAATGCTTTTTCGTGATGTTTTTAATCTACATTTTTAAGGATTTTTAGGGTTTTTTTCGATTTTTATTATTTTTTGGGGTTTTAGGTATTTTGAGGGGTTTTAGGGTTTTTAGCTTTTTTAGTGTATTGAGGGTTTTTTCTATAGTTTTTGGGTTATTTTTAGTTTTTAGGGGTTTTATGGATGTTTCATGTTTTTAATGAATTTTTGGGTTAAAATGGTTTCTATTATTTTTAGTTTTTTATGGTTTTAAGGGTCTTGAAGTTTCTAATTGTTTTTTGGGGTTTTATGGTTTTAGAGTTTCTTGGGTTTAGTGTTTTTAGATTTTTTAGGGTTTAGTTATTTTTATGTTTCATGACTTTATAAGAGGATTTCAGGGATTTTAGGTTTTTATACATTTTAGGGATTTTTTGCAAATTTTTATCATTTTAATGGTTTTTTGGGTTTGTGTTTTTTTGGGGTTTTTTGGTTTTTATGGTTTCATAGGTCATAGGGGGTTTTAGATGACCATGGTTTTTAATGTGTTTATATATCTTTAATGTTTTTATGGTTTTAATTTTTTATGGTTTTCTGTGATTTTTAGGGTTTTTATGTTTTTAAGGTTTATAGGGATTTTTATGGTTTTTAGGGGTTTAGTGTTTTATGTTGTTTTATAATTCTAAATGTTTTTTTAAGTTTTTATGTATTTTAATTTTCTTTATATTATTAAATTGTTCTATTTTTTTAAAAGTTTTTTTGGTTTTTAGAGATTTTATGGAATTTTTATGATTTTTAGGGGTTTTATGGTTTTTAGGGGTTTTTATAATTTTTTAGGTTTTTAGGTTTTTAAAGTGTTTTTAGTTTTTTATGAGTAATTAGGTTCTTTAATGTTTTTTATAATTTTTGGGAATTTTATAGATTTTTTAGAATTTGTAAGCTTTTAGGGTTTTTAGGGATTTTGAGGGGTTTTATGTTTTTAGGGGTTTAATGGTTTTTAGAGGTTTTTATCAGTCTTAGGGGATTAAAGTGTTTTTATAGTTTTTAGTGTGACTTTAGTGGATTTTAAGGTTTTTTATTTTTTTTAGGGTAGTATGAGGTTTTATGGAATGTTAGGGGTTTTAGAATTTTTATAATTTCATGGGTTTTAAATGTTTTTATTTTTTTATAGAGTTTATGTATTCTAGGGGATTAGTGGGTTTTTAGTGTTTTCATTTATATTCAAGGTTTTAATGGATTTTTGGGTTTTATAAGTTTTTAGGGTTTTTATGGTTTTTATAGTTTTAGAATTTTTAGTGTTTTTTAGGTTTTTAGGGTTTTAAGTGTTTTGATGTTTTTAATGTTTTATTATGTGTTTTCCTGGATTTTTGGGTTTTTTATGTCTTTATGGATTTTTAGTTATTTATTATTTTTTTATGAAGTTTTAGTCTGTTTAAGGATTTTTAGGGATGTTAGGGTTTTTAGTATTTTTCATGTTTTTATGGATTTTTTGGTGTTTTAGGGTTTTTTGAGTATTTTTTGGGTTTTCAGGGTTTTATATTTTTGTGTTTGTAAGGTTTTAATGTATTTTTAGACTTTTTATTGGTTTGTAGGATTTTTATACATTTTTATGTGTTTTAATGGTTTTTTGGGGTTTTAGGGGTTTTATGGATTTTAGGGATTTTAAGGACTTTTAGGGTTTTTATGTTTTTAGGGGTTTTAAGTGTTTTATGTTTTTCATTATTTTCATATGTTTTTCAATGTTTTTATTGATTTTTACATTTTTAGGTATTTTTGGGGAGTCTTTTAAATGTTTACCATTTTAGGGGATTTTAGGATTTTGATGGTTTTATGGTTTTTAGTGTTTATGGTTTTTTCATTTTTTAACATTTTTAGGGGGTTTTAGTGTTTCTATGGTATTAATATTGTCCTAGGTTTTTCCATTTTGTTTGGTTTTTATGTTTTTATTGAATTTTATTGTTTCTTAAAAATTTGATGGGTTTTTTGGTTTTTTTGTGATTTTATAGTTTTTGGGGAAGTTTTAGTGTTTTTAGTTTTTTTACCGGGTTTTCGGTTTTAAGGAGGTTTTGTACTTTTTCATGGTATTCAGGTTTTTTAGGGTTTTAAAGGGGTTTTTATGGTTTTTTGTGTCTTTATTTAATTTTATTATTTTTAGGTTTTTAAGTTTTTCTTCAGTTTTTTATACTTTTATTATTTTTTATTATTTAGGGATTATTTTGGATTTTTATGTTTTTAGGGGATTTAGGTATTTTTTTGGGTTTTATGGTATTTTTACTTTTTTAGAGTTTTATGGGTTTTAGCATTTTTAGGGGTTTTTAAGAGTTTTAAGTGTTTTATATTTTGAAGGTTTTATTAAATGTTTTCATGGTGTTTATGGTTTTTTTCATTTTTAGTGATTTTTCTAGACTTTTTAGTATTTTTAGGTTTTTAGGGTTTTTGAGGGTTCGTACAACTTTTAGGGTTTTTTGATTTTTTGGTTTTTTGGGTTTTTAGAGTTTATTTTAGTTTTTAGGGTTTTTAGTTTTTTTTAAAAAAATAACGTTTTTGGGATTTATGTTATTTTTAGTGTTTGTAGTGTGTTTTAGGGTTTTTTGGCCTTTTTAGTTTATTTTATGATAATTTGGATTATTTAGGTTTTTAGGGGATTTAACTGTTAATTAGTTTATTAGGTTTTCCTAGGGGTTTTCAAGGGTTTTAGGTTATTTTACTTTTTTGTGTTTTTAGGTATTTTTTGTATTTTTATTATTTTTAAGGGGTTTTAGGAATTTTGAGTGTTTTTAGGGTTTTTTGGTTTTTACTATTTTTTATTTTTTAATGATTTTAAGGTTACTTTATGTTTTTTGATTTTTTTTGCCATTTAATGGGTTTTTTGAGTTTTAGTGGGGTTTTTATGGTTTTATGGTGTTTTAGCGATTTTTACGGTTTTTGGAGTTTTTATGGTATTATGGTTTCTAGGGTTTATAATGTGTTTTTAGTTTTTAGGTGTTTTATGTGATTTTAGGGTTTTTAGAGTTTTTTTTTGAATTTTTGGGGGTTAAAATATTTCTATAGTTTTTTAATGGGGTGTAGGGTTTTTATGGGTTTTTATGGATTTTTATGGGTTTTAGGGGTTTTAGGTGTTTTAGGGGTTTTAGTGTTTTTTCAGGTTTTTAGGGTTTTTAGATTTTTTGGGGTTTTTATGACTTTTTATGTTTTGATGTTTTTCTTATGTTTTTTATTATTTTTGGGGGTTTTATGTTTTTATATATTCTTAGGGGTTCTTTAGTATTTTTATGGGTTTTTTTGTTTTTTAAGTTTTTAGGGTATTTTATGTTTTTATTGTTTTTAACATTTTTATTGGTTTAATGGGTGTTTAGGGTTTTAAGTGTTTTTATGGGTTTTAGTGGTTTTATGGGTATTAAGGGTTTCGGGGTATAAAACAAATTTTAGGGGTTTTAGTAAATTCAAGTTTTTATAGTTGTTTTACATGTTTTTTGTTTTTTAAGAATTAGTAGGGTATTTAGAGTGTTTAAGATTTTTAACATTTTTAAATATTTTTTGGGATTTTTTATGTTTTTATCATTTTTGGGGTTTTTTGGGATTTTGAGGTTTTTAGAATTATTTAGGGGTTATTGTATTCGTAACATTTTTTAATTTTTCGGTTTTAGGTAGTTTATGTGTTTTTATGTTTTACAGGATTTCTGTGGTTTTTTAGGGGCTTTTGGGATTTTTACATTTTTAGGGATTTTTAGAGATTTTTTAGGGCTTTATTAATTATTCTAGTTTTTTGGATATTGAGGTGTTTTTAGAATTTTTGGTGTTTTTATGTATATTCTGGGTTATTTGTGTTTTTTTGTTTTTAGGGTTTTAAGGATTTATAGAGTTTTTATCATTTTAAGGTTTTCAATATATTTTAATAAATTTAGTTGTTTGTTAGGTTTTTTATTAGATTTTAGTGTTTTTATGGGTTTTAGGGTCTTTTATGGTTTTTAGGCTTTTAGGGGTTTTTAGAGTATTTTTATGTTTTCAAGGAATTACGTGTTTCTAGGTTTTCAATGACTTATTATGTTTTTTGGCGTTTATTATTTGTTTATGGATTATTTAGGATTTCTTAGGATTTGTAATTTTTTTGGGTTTTTAGGGTTGTTTAGGGTTTTTAGCATTTTAGGTTTTTAACAGTAGTTATAAATTTTTATATATTTAAGGGTTTCTCTAGTTTTTTAGTGTATTAAACATTTTTAATGTATTTTTATGTCTTTTTAGTATTTTTATAATTTTTTTAGTGTTTTAGGGTTTTTATGTTCTTTTGGATTTTTAGAGTTTTTTGAGTTTTTAAGGGTTTTAGAGTTTTTAATGTTTTCAGGGATTTAAATGGTTTCTATAGTCCTAGTGTTTTTATGTGTTTTATGGATTTTTATGATTTTTATGGTTTTTATGGTTTTTTGTGGTCTTTATGGTTTCTTTGGTTTTTAGTGTTTTTAGGGTTTTTTGCATTTTCAGGTTTTTTAGGTGTTTTATGTTTTATTAGGTTTTTGGGTTATCTTAGGGGTTTTTAGGCCTTTTCAATATTTTTACATTTTTAAGTATTTTTATGTTTTTTATGGAGTTTTAATTATTTAATTGTTTTTGGTATTTTTAGGGATTTTATTGGTTTTAGGGTTTTTATAATTTTTACATTTTTGAGTTTTAATATTATTTATATTTTATGGTTTTATTAAGGTTTTTCAGGTAATTTAAAGGGATTTTAAAATTTTAGGGTTTTACGGATTATTAGGATTTTTATGCGTTATTATAGCTTTTAGGAATTTTGATGTTTTTTTCTTTTTTGGGTTTTTATGGGTTTTTTGGTTTTTAGGATTTTGAGGGTTTGTGGGTTTTAATATTTTTTAACATTTTTATGTTTTTTGGCAGTTTAAAGGGTTTTTATAATTTTTAGTAATTTCCATATTTTTTGTGGTTTTTTAATGTTTTTATGGGGTTATACAATTTTTTGGGGGTTTTAGGGTCATTTATGGTCTTTTAGATTTTTTAGGGGCCTTAATTATTTTTGAGTTTTTAAGGATTTCTTATAGTTTTACTGGTTTTTACATTTTTATGGATTTTGAGGACATTCTTCATATTTTTATGGGGTTTTATGGATTTTATAGAATTTGATGGGTTTTTTGGGTATTTTTGGTTTTATTGGATTTTTTTGTGTTTTATGGTTTTTTTTGGTTTTCTAGGTTTTATGTGCTTTTAGGTTTTAAAGGTTTTCTTTGAGTAATTCAGGGTTTTTAATGTTTTTTTGGTGTTTTAGGTCATATTTAGTATTTTATGGATTTTATCACGATTTAGAGATTTTTAGGGTTGTTGGGGGGGGGGGGTCTATGGTTTTATGAGTTAATAGGGAATTTTCTAGATTTTAGGGGTTTTAAGGGTTTTTTGAGTTTTCTGTGTTTTCAGTGGTTTAATTGGGATTTAGTGTTTATAGTGGGTTTTAGGGGGGTATTGAGATTTTTTTTTTGTTTTTTATGTTTTTATGGTTTTTTATGTTTTTTTGGGTTTTTAGGGGTTTTTGAAAATTTTAAGGATTTTGGTGATTATCTTATTTTTATGAATTTTTAGTTTTTGATGTATTTTTTGGTTTTTAAGGTTTTCTTAGGGTATTTCAGGTTTTTTAGTTTTTTATGTTTTTCGAGATTTTTAATTATTTTTTAGAATTTTAGGGGTTTTATGGATTTTTAGGGATTTTTGGGTTTTTTATGGTTTTTAGGGGTTTTATAGTTTTTTGAGGGTTATTAGGTTTTATAGAGTTTTTTATGGTGTTAAAGTTTTACAGAATTTTTTAACATTTTTTTGGGTTTAAAATGGTTTCTAGAGTATTTGGGGGAATATAGGGTTTTTATGTTATTTTTGGGTTTTCAATTTTTTTTAGGGGTTTGATGGTTTTAAGTGTTTTTAGGGTTTCTAGAGCCTCTTTGGGTTTTTAGTGCTTTTTATGTTTCTAGGGGTTATAATTTTTTTTATTTTTTCTTTAGTGGATTTCATGTCTTTTGGGTTTTTTATATTTTTAGGTTTTTTATGGACATTGTTGGATTTTAATGGATTTTTATGGTTTTTACAGATTTTTATGGTTTTTATAGTTTTCAGGGGTTTTAGGGTTTTTAGGGTTTATAGTGTTATTTATGTTTTTTATTGTTTTTGAATTTTAGGTTTTTAAGGTTATTTATAGGTTTTCATGGGTTTAATGTTTTTTATGATTTTAAGAATTTTTATATCTTTTTTTGGATTTTTATGTTTTTACTATTTTTTTGGATTTTGTGGAATTTTTTTGTTTTTTTGTTTTTGGATTTTTATGTTTTCTTTGGGTTTTGGGATTTTTTTTGGTTTTTAGGATTTTTATGATATTTTAGAGTTTTTTTTCATTTTTAGGGGTTTAAAGGGGTTTTTTTGAGTTTCTAGGGGTTTTAATGGTTCTATTTGACTTTATGGTAGTTTAAGGTTTTGATGGTTTTTAATGGTTTTATAATTTTTAGAGTTTTATGGATTTCCATGGGTTTTTAGTGTTTTTAGATATTTTTTAGTTTCTAGTGGATTTTTTTATTTTTAGGGTTTTTAGGTTTTCTAAGGGGTTTTCAGGGTTTTTAGGAGTTTAATATTTATAGGTATTTTTAGTGATTTTTTAGGATATTTATGATTTTTTAGGTCTTATGATGGGTTTAAAGGTTATTATAGTGTTTAGTGTATTTCATCAATTTAAGAGTTTTAACAATTTTTATTTTTTATTGTTTTATTACATGTTTTAGTGTTTGTAGGGGTTTTTATGGGTTTTTACATTTTTATGGATTTTGAAGGACCTTTATCGGTTTTTAGAGTTTTTATTGTTTTTAGTCTTCTTATTGTTTTTTCCCTTTTTTATGAGTTTTTGGGTTTTTAATTTATTAGGGTTTTTAAATGTTTTTAGGTGTATGCATAGTTTTTAAACTTTTAATGGTGTTCAATTTGTTAAGGGCTTAGAAGGTCTTTAGTTGTTTTATAGTTTTTGGGGGCTTTAGGGTTTTTAGGGTCTTCTGGGTTTTTATCATTTTTGAGGTTTTTTATTCATTTATGTTTTTTTAGAATTTTATGCTTTTTATATAGGTTTTTAGGGGTTTTATGTTTTTTTAATTTTTAAGGATTTTTTTGGATTTTTTGGGTTTAAAGGGTTATTAGGGATTATTTGGGATTTTAGGGATTTGTTTGATTTTAGAGAGTTTAGAATTTTTTTGTTTTTCTAGGTTTTTAGTGTATTCAGTTTAATGGTTTTCTTTGGTGTTTTCAAGGTTTTAGTGGTTCTTACATTTTAATATACTTTTATGGATTTTTTAGTATTTTTAGTGTGTTTTAGATTTTTTTTTGGGATTTTGATGTTGTTTAGGGTTTTAGGGTTTTTATTGTTTTTTGGGTTTTATGTGTCTTTTTTATTTTATAGGTGTTTTAACGTTTGTAGATATGTTTAACATTTCTAGGTGTTTAAAAGGAATTTATACTTTTTTAGTGATTTTTTTGTTTTTTATGGGTTTTTAAGCCTTTTTAAAGGCTTTATGGGTTTTCAATATTTAAAGGGGGTTTGGGGGTTTTACTTTCTTTTTGGGGTTTTAGGATTTTCCATGTTTTTTATGATTTTTCAGATTTTATTTGTTTTTTTTGTTTTTATAGTTTTCTTAGGGATTTTTTTGGGTTTATAGTGTTTTTCACGTTTTTAGGGATTTTTATGGATTTTTTAGGATTTCAATTGTTCTAGGGGTTTTTTTTGGAAATTTAGGATTATTAGGGTTTATGGGTTTTTTGGTTTTTATTATTTTTAGGTTTATTTGGTTTTTATGTGCTTTTAGGATTTCAAGGGTTTAATAGGGGTGTTATAATTTTTTTAGGGGGTTTTAGGGTCATTTTGGGTTTTAAGGGGTTTGCGGTTTTTTGGGTTTTGGTTTTTTATAGTTTTAGTGTCTTTTAGTCTTAATGGTTTTTAGTGATATTAATTTTTTTGGGGATTTTAGGGGTTTTAGGGTTTGTAGAGATTTTTAGGGTTTTTATAATTTTTAGCGATTTTAGTATTTTTTAGTGTTTTATGTGTTTTTAGTGTTTTTATGATTTTAACGTTTTCTTTGTGGTTTTCTATGTTTTTATTCTTTTTTACTTATCCATGATTTTTAGGACTATTTTAGTATTTTTTGGTTTTTAGGCTTTTATGGATTTCAGAGTTTTTAGGGTTTTTTAGGGTTTTTGGGTTTTAATTTTTTTAGAATTTTTCACTTTTAAGGAATTTTAAGAGTTTTTAGTTTCTTAATGTTTTCATATAGGTTTTAAAAGATTTTAGAGTTTTTCAATTTTTAGGGAATATTTAGGATTTCTAATTATTTTAAGGGTTTTTAGGGGTTTGAAGGATTTTGATGGTTTTTATGGATTTTAACGATTTTAAGGATTTTATGGGTTTTTCAGGTTTTTATGGTTAGTTTTGGGTTTTAAGGGTTTTTTGAGATTTTTAGGGGTTTAATGGTTTTTTAGATTTTTTTATCTTTTTTAGGGTTAAAAGGGGTTTTATGATTTTAAGTGGTTTTACGGTATTTATGGGATTATAGGGTTTTTTATGGTTTTTAGGGTCATTAGGATTTTTTAGGGTATTATCGTATTTAGCATTTTTAGGTTTTTAGGGATTTATTTTTTTTATATTTTTAAGTTTTTCTTTATTTTTTTATGTGTTTTTAGGGTTTTACACATTTAATGATTTTTTAGTTATTTTTAGGATTATTATGGTTTTAGATTTTTTTACAGAGCATGAGGGTTTTTTAGGGTTTTTGGAAGTTCTTAGTTTTTTAGTGGTTTTAAATATTTTAATTTTTTAATATTTTCTTAAAGGTTATCAGTTATTAGGGGGTTTTACATTGTTTGGGTCTATTATATATATATTTTTAGGATTATTATGGTTTTTTAGGGTTTTTAGGTATGTGGAAGGTTTCTATGAATTTAGGGTTTTTGTGAGTATTTTAGGGGTTTTACGGTTTTTTTTGTGTTTTTATCCACTTATGGGTTTAAAATATTTTTAGAGTATTTATTTTCTTTTAGGTTTTTACGGGTTTTTTATTATTCTCAAGGTTTTTTCTTCTTTTCTATGGTTTTACCCGTTATAGGGGTTTTAAGTGTTTTTAGGTTGTTATGGTTTTCTTAGTAGTTTTCAGAGTTATTATGGGTTTAAATGATTTAGGTATTTTTATGTATTTTTTAGTTATTTATGGTATTTAGGGGTTTTATTTATTTTGAGGATTTTAATGGTTTTTTGGGGTTTTATGGTTTTCTTGTGTTTTAGGGTTTTTTTGACTCTTTTGGTATTATGGTTTATTTCATTTTTAAACATTTTTTGGGTTTTAAATGGATTTATTATTTTTTAGTGGGTTTAGTGTTTTTATGGTGTTTTATGGGTTTTTATTATTTTAAGGGCGTTTTTTTTATTTTTAGGGTTTTTAGGGGTTTAAGTGGTTTAGTGTGAATTTAGGTTATTAAGGGTTTCTTACGATATTAGGTTTTTTTTGTTTTTAATGATTTTTTGGATGTTTTTGGATTTTCACGGCCTTTAGGGTTTTTGGAATTTTTATGAGTTTTTTTGGGTTTTTAGAATTTTTCAAATTTTAAGGGGTTTTAAATGTTTTATGTTATTCATACGGTTTTTAGGTTTTTTAGGGATCTTTACCTTTGTATGGATTTCTAGGATTTTTATGGGTTTCTTTGGTTTTAATGGCTTTTAGGGTTTTTAGGGATTTTATGGGTTTTTTGATTTTTAGGGTTTTGTGGTTCTTAGAGACTTTTATCTTTTAAAGGGTTTAATGGTTTGTTAGAGTTTTTAGTGATGCTTTCATATTTTTATGGGGTTTTATGATTTTTTAAAAAAATTATGAGTTTTTAGGTTTTTAAGTTATTAGCGATCTTAGGGTTTTAAGAGGTTTTAGCGTTTTTCAGTTTTTTAGGGAATTTAAGGTTTCTTAGGTTTTAAGGATTTCATAGTGGTTTTTCATGGTTTTTAGTGGTTTTTTTCATTTTTAAGGATTTTTAGAGAATTTTTAATCTTTTTATGTGTTTTAAGATGTTTATAAATTTTAAGAAGGTTTTAGGTTTTTTTTTGGATTTTTTGGGTTATAGGAATGTATTGAGTTTTTAGGGGTTTTATGGTTTCTTATAGTTTATAATGTTTTTAGAAGTTGAAAGTGTTTTCATAGTTTTTTTGGTTATTTAGGTTTTTATGGATTTTCAGGGTTTTTATGGTTTTTAGGGGTTTTATAGTCTTTACGGGTTTTAGGGTTTTTAGGGTCTTTAAGGGTTTTAATCATTTTTAGAATTATAGGGGTTTTGATAGTTTTAAGGATTTAAATGTTTTCTTATGGATTTTCAGGATTTTTAGTTTGTTTTTATTTTTTATGGATTGGTAAGGATTATTTAGGATTTTTACGGGTTTTAGGGGTTTTAGGGATTTCTTGGGGTTTTATGGTTTTTATGGTTTTTATGTTTTTATGATTTTTATTTGTTTTTTGGTTTTAATGGTTTTCTTAGGGTTTTTAAGGTTTTTAGGGTTTTTAAAATTTTAGGGTTTTTAAGGATCTTTTTGGATATTTATAGTTTTATGGATTTTAGGGATTTTGATGGGTTTTAGGGTTTTTATCGATTTGGGGGTTTTTCCTTTTTTTGTGCTTTTAAGGCTTTTTTAGATTTATTAATCCTTCTAGGGTTTTGGATCATTTTTGTGTTTTTAGAGTGTTAAAGGGTTTTTTAGATTTTTTGTCGGTTTTTGGGTTTTTGTAATTTTAGATGTTTTAAGGTTTCATATGGTTTTAGGATATTTTGGGATTTTAATTTCATTTAGGTTTTTAAGGTTTTCTAAGGGATTTCTATATTTTTTAGGTGTTTTTACATTTTTAGGGATTTTAGGAATTTTTATAATTTTTATTGGTTTACGGTTTTTAGGGATTATGAGGTGTTTAAGGGTTTCTATGATTTATTTTGTGGTATATTTTGGCTTTTAGGTTTTTATGTGTATTGAGTGTTTTTTGGTTTTTAACTTTTTATTAAGGATTTTCATTTTTTGGGTTTTTAATGTTTTTAGGGATTTCTATGTCTTTTTAGAATTTTTTTCGTTTTATGGGTTTTATGGGATTTTGTTGGGTTCTAAGGGGTTTTAGGGGGTTTCAAGGGTTTTTATCATTTTTAGGTTTTTTAGGAGTTTAAATTTTCATTTCAGTTTTTTGGGTTTTCTTAGGGGTTTTAAATGTTTTTTGGGATTTTAACAATTTTTTTTATTTTATGGGATTTTTTGGATTTTTATTGTTTTTAGGGTTTTTAGGGATTTTAATGGTTTTAGGGTTTTTTATGTTTTTAGGGTTTTAAGGATTTTAGAATTTTTATGTTTTTAGGGATTTTATATGTTTTTATGTATTTAAGTTTTCTTAGGAATTTTAAACTTTTTAGTTTTTTACTTTTTCGGTATTTTTAGATATTTTTTTAATTTTTATGGTTTTTCAGGTTTTTTATATATTTTTAGGGTTTTATGTCATGACCCGTCTTTGGGGCCCATGCCGTGACTAACCCAAGCCCGCCTTCCATAGGGCAGGGGCTGGTGACTAGCACCAAAGGCGTAAATACCTAAACTGGGAAGGAATTTCCTTTATAAAAGTAAACAAATACAACAGAGTACGCAGCTGGGGGGTCGGCCCAGCCCGGTGGGGCATGGCTCGGCTCTGCGGAAGGCGGCCCGGCCCAGCGACAGGCGGCCCGACCCACGGTTGGACGAGCCGGTGCGGTGGCATGCCCCCCTGCCCTGATTTCCTGAACCAGCGGCACCACCCCTCCTGTCTAGCCCGCCGATACCGACCGGTCTTCCCGTCGTGAGCGGCCCACACAGGCGGGCTGCGATTCTCCCACGTGGCACCTGCGGGTGTTCCGGCCTCCTTCAACCCAGCCAGCAGGCGGCTGGCCAGTTCGCCACCGAAGCAGCCCACGGTGCACGGGCCATGGTTCTCCACAGCGCGGCGCCTTAGAGGTGCCGCGGTTCTCCAGCCCGGCCGGCTACAGCCGGACGATTCAGTTCGTCTGCTGAGAGGCCAACATATGCGGTCCGTGGTTTCCACCACACGGCCGGTGCATGGCCACCACCTCCGGTCACCACCGCCTCCATTCTCCGCTGCCTCCGGTCGCCACCGCCTCCCGTTGCCACCGCCAGAATATTCAAGAACCGTCGGAGGGTCGTCGTGCCATGTTTTTTCGGACCGCACCCTCCGCGATAAGTGACAAAAATTGGACAAAAACAATACAAGCATTCACAAAGGATGGAATATAATTTCATTCAAAAAAAATGATATCAAACCCCCAACCTTGATTTCGATGCTCGCTTGTCCGTGTTGCAGGAAGACGATCCGAAGTCGACGTCGATTCGTTGACGTCAGGGTGATTCCAAGGAGGAAGCATAGTCGATGTTTCCTCTCGGATGGTGTCTCATCCCTTGACATGGAGGAAGAAGAAGAATGATGGCATTACTTGGGAGTGTCGCCTCATGTTCCTGCCTCATTTGTCGAGAGGATATCGTTCCTTATGTTCTTTGTTGGGGAGGCATAAAGCTCTCCTCCCAAATATCCAAAGGATCCACCACCAAATATTTTCCAAGCCAATTTAATATTAAGGCTCCCCAATTTTAAAAGAATTTCCATGAAATTCAAATTCATTCAAAAGAGGTTCCAATTAATTAATGAAGATATTGATTAGATAGGTTGTTACATTCAATGGGATGGATGTGGAGAGGCTCCACCATAATAAATGAGAGGTGTTGAAAAATTAAATAAAGAGGTGTTAATGGGGAGTTGAAGGGATATTGAAGGGTTAGGGGATCATGTGGGCACCACCACACCTTATCCTCTCCTGGGAGGTTATGTGGGAGTGGGCCCCACATCTAACTTCCCCTTGATGTAAATAACCACCACCAAACAATAAAATTGTGTACAACAATTTTATTTAATTTAATATAAATCCCCAAATATTTACTTCTCCCCCCAAGAAAACACAACAGCGGTAAATATACCCTTAAGAGAATACCTGTGCTACGAGTTCATCAATGCCATCAGATTTCAATTATGAGTACCGGTTCAAAAGATAGAAAATCTCACACATATGTTTACTGAGCGTACCCGAACAAAACTTCAGAAATTGATTCTGGACACACCTGGCCTCGGAATCAGGTGTCGTCAGAAACCGTAGACTCATAAAATTCCAAAGTATTTAAGAAATAAATTTCCTTGAAATTTCTGGGTCTTTATATTACCCGCAACTCCGGGCTTTAAGTCCCCATAAAGATACAAGACACACTAGGGAAAAAATGAGGGTACTGAGCATGCATCTGAGTCTCCCACTCCCATGTGCTCTCCTGGAGGTTCTCGTGCTGCCAGCGAACGCGCACCGGAGGAATCAACCATCCATGTAGGACTCGATCCTATTGATCCTAGATCTCCACTGGGACATCCATGAATTTCTCCCCATCATCTATATCCTGCTCCCCATGGTCGATGATGTGAGATGAGTTGTGCATGTATCTCCTCAGCTGAGATACGTGGAAGTCATCACGCAACCGGTTCAATTGAGGTGGAAGGGATAGGCAGTAAGCCACCTCGCCTACTCTACCGAGGACTTGGAATGGCCTGATGAAGCGCAGAGATAACTTGCTACCTCAAAAAAATCTCTGTAGACATTGTCAAGGTGGACCCTTAGGAAGACGTGGTCGCCATCCTCAAACTCCAGTGGTCTCCGTATTATATCATCATAGGACTTCTGTCTGCTCTGTGCAGTCTTCATCTGCTCCTAGATGATCTGCACCTTCTCCGTAATATCCTGAACCATCTCTGGTCCTATAAGTGCTAACTCCTCTAGGTTAGTCCAACACAGAGGTGATCTGCAAGGTCTGTTGTACATTGGCTCGTAAGGGGTCATCTCGATGGTGGAGTGATAGCTGTTGTTGTACGCAAACTCCACCAAGGGTAGGTGATCCTCCCATCTACGACCAATGTTAAGGACACATGCACAGAGCATGTCCTCGAGAGTCTAAATGGTCCTCTCAGTCTGACCATCTGTCTGAGGATAGAAGGCAGTGCTCAAATGAAGCTACGTCCCAAAAGCCTCATATACCCCCTTCCAAAGCCGGGAAGTGAAACGAGCATCTTGATCGGAGATGATAGTCGATGACACACCATGAAGTCGTACGATCTACCAAATATATAAGTGTCCCAAGATCTCTACTGAGCCCTGCTCTATGATGGGTAGGAAGTGGGATGACATGGTGAGTCAGTTGACAATCACCCATATAGAGTCATTTCATCTAGATTTACGTGGATGCCCCATCACAAAATCCATGGATATTCTATCCCACTTCCACTTCGGAACCTCTAAGGGTTGTACCAATCCTGCTAGTACCTGGTGATCTGCCTTTACTTGCTAACAAGTGAGGCATCGTGAGATGAACTCTTCTACTGCCTTCTTCATACCCGGCCACCAGTGATGTCGTTTGAGGTCTTGATACATATTCACCACTCCTGGATGTACTACTGTAGGGGAATTGTGGAACTCCCTCAACACCTCCTCCTATAGTGAAACTGGTACCATGGTACGTCCCCTGAAGAGGATTATGTGCTCCCCACCTTCAGAAAATCCTTCGGGTGCCAGCCTTGAGGATATCTGATCCCGTCATGTCTCGCAGTCAGCATCCTCATGTTGTGCCTCTCTGACTCATTGAAGAAGTGGGGGAGTGACTGTGAAAGACTCTAGAGAGGCTGCTTCATCTATATCCACAAAGAGTATCTGCAATGTGGATAGCTGCTTTGTCACCACTCCTAGCATGTGAATGCCTGATCTCCTGCTGAGATAATATGCTACAATGTTCCCCTTTCCAAGAGTATAGACTATCTAAAAGTCATAGTCATGAAGGAACTCAATCCAACGTCACCGTCTTAGGTCCAGGTCCTTCTATGAGAAGACGCACCTGAGACTTTTTATATTATAGTAAATCGTAAACCTTTTGCTCTACAAACTATGGGTGTGACTTTCCATTTGTAAAGAAATCGACTACACCCTTTTTCGATTACGTCTTACAAGATCTTATATGATTTCCCCTTTGCTGAAAAGAGAAATCTAGCCTCATCCCCTGGATGAACCACGTTATTTGAATAATACAGTCAATCCTGACATGAACGGTACTATTTCATGCCATGGAATATATCGTAAGGCCACGATGCTACTACCAAGAGTTCTAGCCATTACTCTCGCCTCCATGGGTCGAGTCACACTGTCGGCAGTAGTGTGTGGTCGCTGGGTCTCCCCCAGTAGGAATCTCGAATGTGAGGGTCAAATCAATAGTTTTAACCATAACCTCTCAGTATCAACCATACAAAAAGGTACAAAATAAAACATCACATGGAAAAGTGTCTTTCATTATAGCAGCTCAAAGATCAAAGACTTAAAGCAACCACAATAAATGACATCAACAAAGCTAGAAGCATCATGAACAAAAGTATCTATGTCTGGAGCTAGTCCCACTCCTATCAACCTACTCCCAGAGCAATATGGTCATAGGCCTCAGCTGCCTGATGCTGAGCTCTCCCATGTCCCCCCATTCCCTATGGTCGGGGTGGATCTCCTGGTGGTGGTGGTGGTAGGACCTTGAAACGTCATCCACCACCTACTGCTCAGCCATCTCCTCTTCCACATCTGCCTGCTTCTGGAGGACCACCACGGTCAAACCTCTGCCTCTTCCTGGAAGGTCCCTCTACTACCTACTGCTCATTTTCAGGGAGGGTCAGGAATTCTCAAGCCATTTGACCCTACCCTCCACATGCATAACACTACCTTCTCCTTGTATGAATGGCTCTGTTTTATGTGCCCCGCACAATCGAACCTGTATCCTGAGGTTTCCAACCTGATGGCCTGGTCCACTTGGACCTCTACGCCAACTGTCTACTGTCAGCTGCAGAAGACTCCTCTATGTGTCATCATGAAGAGGGTCTCTCCACTGTTGACTGCTCAGCGAGAAAAATCTCCACTAGAAGGGCACTCTCCATCACCCCCGCTTATGTCGGGATGTTTAGGGAGATAATCGAAGCCCTAATCTCATTCTTGAGTCCCTGCTCGAAGGTCTGGGCCCTGAAGAATGGTTCCCGCACCAGGTCTGTGGAGTAGCGTGAGAGGTCAGTGAACCTCGCTGAGTACTGAGCTACTGTCATGCCTCCCTGCTGCAGATGAAGTAACTCTAAAATCTGCACCGCAAGAAGGGTGGCTGGTACAGACTCTACCGAGAACAGGCTCTCAAAGTCTGTCTAGAGTAGTGATGCCTCGTCATGCACCTAGAGCATCAGGCTCCACCATCTGCCTATCGCTGCATGTAGGAGACTCGCAGAAAGGATCCCCATAAGGTCGGGTGGTGTCCCTATAAATATGAAAACTCTAACGATATCCTCCATCCAATCCTCAGTTTCCTGGGGGTTTGTCTCTCCTCGGAACCTGGGTGTCCTCTGTCACTGGAACCTATGCAAAGCACTTTGTAAGCATCCACTCTCTGCTACTGGAGCTGGTGGTATCGGTGGCCCAACATGTAGTGGTACTGCAGGTGCCTCCGCTGTGATGGGGCCCTTCATAGAGGTCTCGTCGCTCGGTGGGCTACCATCTCTTACTTAACTCGAAACCCTAGTTGGCTGCCTTTGTGGGGCCATCCTAAAAAAGAACAAGTGCACCACGGTTTAAACAGTATACCTGGGGATCTGACACAAAGTAATCACGAAGAAATTTTTTTCAAAGGAAACAAACACTCAATTGGTGTTTTCGTGCACTAAGTTGGAATTCAGATATTAAGGCCCCAATGTATGGATATGTCAGCTACCACACCAACACTGGACTCCTTGGACAGAAAACCACACTTAATAATCTTAAAATTATTTCTTCATAGAAACGAATGATCAGAGTCCTGATTTCTGCGGTAGAACCGACTCCTCTGATACCAATTTCTCACAACCCATCCTCGGGGCCCATGCCGTGACTACCCCAAGCCCGCCTTCCATAGGCCAGGGGATAGTGACTAGCACCAAAGACATAAATCACTAAACCTAGAAGGCATTGCCTTTATAAAAGTAATCAAATACAACAGAGTACTCAACTGAAGTAAGCACAACGTAATAAAGAATACAAAAGTAAGTGCTGAAAGGAAAGAGACCAAAAATACAATCCCAACAGTAAGTACAGTACAAATGAAAAGCTAGTACAACTATAGTAATGTAAAACAGAAACCACTGAGTCATCCTCCGAGAATCCCACCTGAAGGGTGGGTACATATAGCCTCCTCAACACCTCAGGTCCATCCGTCCGCTACGTGTACGTCTCGCCAAGTGGTCCATCTCTGGGTACCGTCCAGCTCTATAAGTCTCTTCCTCTATCAATGTTGTCCATCGTCTGTATCCAACACAACGTAGTGTGGGCATATCCCATATAGGGGTGAGTATACGATACTCAGTAAGGACCCCAAGACCCCCGAAGGTCTACCAGAATCCACTAAGGATAAACCACATAAGAGAGATACAATCCCGAAGTATCAACGAACCCTACTTAGGTATATTCCCATATATATACCTATGTTATCAATCACAGTTCGGCTCCAAATCTCAAGCCAAATTACAACCATGTCCACACAAGTAAGAGTTCAATCACATCAATGATAATGATTGAAATTCAAGACTCAGCTCACATAGGTATACATATTTCGTATAACGATAGAGATGATCAGATGTAGCCACTGATTCATTTAAGGTGTCAGACCCACATAGGATACAAGACCAGCTAAGCTTCCAGACCCACTTAGGATACATGACCAACTACTCTCTTGGACCCACTCAGGATACAAGTACAGAAGTCATCACTGTCGAACCCACGGAGGATCCCAGTATAGAAGTCATCATTGTCGAACCCACGGAGGATTCAAATATGGAAGAAGTTGTCATCAAACACACATAGGATCCTAGTACAGTCTTCATCGTCATCGAACCCACGGAGGATCCTAGTACAGAAGTCCACGTCTTCGAACCCATAGCGGATTCTAGTATGAAAGACGTCGTCGTCGAACCCACAAAGGATTCTAGTATGGTAGTCATTGTCATCGAACCCATGGAGGATCCTAGTACGTAATTCCTCATCGTCAAACCCATGGAGGATTCCAATATGGTAGACGTCATCGTCAAACCCACAAAGGATCCTAGTACGGACGTCATCATAGTCGTAGCCAGCTCTAGGGTTCCCGCATATAGAACGCTCAATTCCGTGAGTGTCTGCTTCTCGAGCCAATTTTTCGATACATCAACAATCACAAAGTCTAGATTTTATGAATCTGAAATTCCGTCTCATCAAAAGAAACCCAATGTGACATACGGCACGTCAATCGGACGCCCGGTCTGAGAGTTATTGGCTTTTCTGCTCTAGGGGCCTGTTTGGAATTATGCTAGTTCCAAACCTGGCCATTTTCCAAATTCGTCCAAAACTCACTTAGAGTATCGGAAAAGAACCTATTCATCATGAGGGTCCCAGGGCCACAAACGGCGCGTCGATCGGACACACGGTCTTAATTTTATTCACGTTTAAGTGAAACAGGCTCGGCCCATCATGCCCAGTGGGCTGGCGGGTCGGCCTAACTGGGTTCAGAGGGTCCGACTCGGCTGGGGGGATGGACCGACCCTATGGGACATGGCCCATCCTAGTGGCAGGCGGCCCAGCCTGCGTCAGGACGCAGCCCGACTCGGCTCAGCGGCAGGCGGCCCGACCGAGCGACAGGCGGCCCGACATAGTGCGCCCCCCATTTCCTGAACCAGCACCGCCGCCCCTCCTGTCCAGCCGGCTGATGTCGGCCTGTCTTCCCAGCACGAGCTGCCTGCACGGGCGGGCCGCGGTTCTCCCATGCAGCACCTCCGAGTTCAACGACCTCCTTCAACCTGACCGACAGGCGGCCAGCCAGTTCCCCGCTGAAGCGGCCCGTGGTGTTCGGGGTCGCGGTTCTTTGTAACGTGGCACCTTAGAGGTGCTACAGTTCTCCAGCCCAGCTGGATACGGCCGGGCAGTTCTGTTTGTCTTCCGAGAGACCCGCGGATGCGGGCTGTGTTTTCCTCCATGTAGCCGGTGCGTGGTTGTCGTTGCCTCCATTCGTCGCCACCTCCTGTCGCCATCGCATTCTATTTCCACAGCCAAAATATTCAAGAACCATCGGAGGGTCGTCAGGCCATGTTCGTTTAGACCGTGCCCTCTGCGTTAGGCAATATCAATTTTCCGAAGAAAATACAAGCATTCACAAAGAACAGAATATAATTTCATTCACCTAAAATTATATCAAACAGCCTACCTTGACTTCGATGCTCGCTTGTTCGTGTTGCGGGAAGAGGATCCAAAGTCGACGTCGTTTAGTTGACATTGGGGTGCGTCCAAGGAGGAAGCGTAGTCGATGTTTCCTCATGGACGGTGTCTCCACCCTTGACGTGGAGGAAGAAGAATAATGATAGCATTCCTCGTGAGTGTCGCCTCACATTCTTGCCTTGTTCGTCGAGAGGATATCATTCCATGTGTTCTTCATTGGTGAGGGATGGAGCTCTCCTCCCAAATCTCCAAAGGCTCCACCACCAAATATTTTCCAAGCCAATATAATATTAAGGATACACAATTTTAATAGAATTTCCATGCAATTCAAATTGATTCAAAAGAGGTGCCAATTAGTTAATAAAGATATTAATTAGATAGGTTGGCACATTCAATGGGTGGGAGGTGGAGAGGCTCCACCATAATAAATGAGAGGTGTTGTCAAATTAAATAAAGAGGTGTTAATGGGGAGTTTATGGTATGTTGAAGGGTTATGGGATCATGTGGGCCCCACCACACATTATCCTCTCATGGGAGGTTATGTGGGAATGGGACTCACCTCTAACTTCCCCTTGTTAGAAATAACCACCACCAAACAATAAAATTGTGGGAAAAATTTTATTTTATTTAATATAAATCCCTAAAAATTAACTTATCCTCTCGAGAAAACACAACTACAGTAAAGTTCCCCTTATGTGAATATGGGTGCTGCATGTTCATCGACGCCCTAAAGATTCAATTCCTAGCACCGGTTCAAAAGATAGAAAAACCCGCACATACCTTTATTGAACTCACCTGAACAAAAAATCAGAAATTTATTCTGGGAAAACCGAGCCTCGAAATCAGGTGCCGTTAGAAACCACAGACTCGTAAAATTCCAAAGTATTTAAAAAAAAATTTCCTTGAAATTTTTGGGTCTTTACATTTTATAGGTTTATTTTTCTTGGATTTTAGGTGTTTTTTTTATAATTTTCTAGTTTTTTAAATTTTTTTTGTTTTCTAATGTTCTTAGGGGTTTAAAGGGTTTTTATTTTTTTCAGTGGGTTTTACGGTTTTATAGGTTTTTAAGGTTTTTAGGAGTTTTTATAGTTTTAAGGTTTTCATGGGTTTTTACTTTTTTTTTGTTTTTTAGAGGCATTATGTGTTTTTAGGATTTTTATTTTTTTTATCTTTAGGGTTTTTAGTGTTTTAGAGTTTTTTATTTCTTAGGTATTTTTATGGATTTTTAGGTTTTTTCTTTATTTTAGGTATTTTATTGATTTTGAAGGTTTTTAGTGTTTTTTTTGAATTTTTATGGTTTTAAAATTTTTTCAATGTTTTAGTTAGGTTGTTGGATTTTTACAGATATATATAATTATTAAAGAGTTCATATTTTTCTATTTTTTGAGGGTTTTAGGGGTTGGGGTCTTTTAGAATTTCTTGCATTTTTAGGGTTTTAGTGGTTTTATGTGTTTTTAGGTTTTTAATGTTTTCTAAGGTGGTTTAAAGGTTTTCTAGTTTTTTACTTTTTATGATATTTTTAGGTACTGTTTCTGATTTTTATGGTTTTTAAGGATTTTGAGTACTTTTAGTTTTTTTTATGTTTTTTGGGTTTGTTAGGGGTTTTTCGTTTAAGGGGTTCTAAGTGTTCCATAATTTTTTAATTTTTTTTCTTGTGGGTTTTTGGGGTTCTTGGGGTCTTATACTTTTTAGGTATTTTAGTGGCCTTTTATGATTTTAATGGGTTTTTAGGGTTTTTTGGGATTTTGATGGTTTCTATAGTTTTTATATTTTTTTAGGTTCTTAATTTTTTTTTTGATTTTTCTAGAGTTTTATGGGTTTTAGGATTTTTTGATGTCTTTATGGGTTTAAATATTTTTTATAGTTTTTATTGGGTTTTTAGAGGTTTTATGGGATTTAGGGTTAATTTTTGGGTTTTTGGGTTATTTATGGGTTTTTGGGTTTTTATGGCCTTTAATGTTTTTTGTATTTTTAGGTTATATAGGGATTTCAGGGTCTTAATTTATCAGTTTTTAGTCATTTATTATGTAATTTTTGGGTTTTAGTGTTTATTATGATTTTTGGGATTATATGTCTTTCTTATTATTTTTAAGGGTTTTGGGGTTTTAAGGATTTTGATGGTTTTTAATCTTTTTATTTGTTTTTTTTTTGTATTTAAATTAAAAAAAATTAGGTTTTCTAGGGGTTATATATGGTTTTAGGTTTTTCTGGTATTCTTAAGTGTTTTTTGAGAATTTAGGGGTTTTAAGGATTTCCTTTATTTTTTTAAATAAGTAGGGTTTTAAGGTTTTTATTGTTATTGAAGGGGTTTAGGGTTTTTTTTTCATTTTTTTGGTTTGTAGGGGTTTTAGGGTTTTTTGAGTTTTTATTGTTTTCATGGTTTTTAGAGAATGTTAATGTTTTTAGGAGTTTAAAGGGGTTTTAATGTTTTAGTGTTTTTTTCACTTGTAATTAATTTAATGGGTTTAAAGGTTTTTAGGGGGTTTTAGGGATTTTATGGGTTTTAAGGCTCTATTGTTATTTTGGAGGGATTTAGGGGTTTTTTGGTTTTTTATAGATTTTTAGGGTTTTATGGATTTTAGTTTTTTTCAAGTTTTTTAGTATTATTAGGGGGTTTAATGATATATTTTTATTTTTTTTGTTTTTGAGAGTTTTTATTGGTTTTATTGGTCTTTTTGGTTTTTATACTTGTAAGGGTTCTTCTAGAATTTATAGTTTTTATGGTTTTTAGGGGATTATACAGTTTCAGGTTTTGTAGGTTTTTAGTGATTTTAAGGGGTGTTTGGGTTTTTTGGTTTTTTTGGGTTTTGGGGATTTTAATGTCTTTTATGTTTTAAGGAATTTTAAAGGATTTTGTGGATTTTATATGGTTTTTATGGGTTTTAGGGATTTTGAGGGTTTTTAGAGCTTTAGAGTTTTTATTGTTTTTTTGTTCATAGGGGTATTAAGTGTTCTTATATTTTTTAGTTTTTCATATGGTTTTTTTATTTTCAAGGGATTTTAGTGATTCATAAATTTTTTATTGTTTTAGTGATTATTGGTTTTTTAGGTTTTTAGTGTTCTTTAGGGTTTTTAAGAATTTCATGGTTTTTGGAGAATTTAATATATTTATTTATTTTTTATGGTTTTAAAGGGTTTTTAGTGTTTTTTAATTTTTTATGGTTTTAAAGTGTTTTTTGATTTTTTATTAGTTTTATAGGGGTTTCATAGTATTTATGGGTTATAGTGGTTTCTATGGTTTTTAGTGTTTTTATCATGTTATAGGGTTTTAAGGGGTTTTAAAACTTTTTATGTTTCCTAAGTGATTACGTTTTTTAGGTTTTATAGGTTTTCTTAGGGGTTTTCAGTGTTTCTAGAGTTTTTATATGTATTGGTATTTTTAGGGATTTTATGATTTTTATCTGTTTTAGGGGTTTTTTTTTTGGGATTTTGAGGGTTATATGGGTTTTAGGGGTTTTATAGGTTTTTATGGTCTTAGGGGTTTTAGTGTTTTTATGGATTCTATGTGTTTTTAGGTTTTCAAGGTTTTCTTAGAGGTTTTCAAGGTTTTAGGGATTTTAAATTTTTATAAATTTTTAGTTATTTTCATCGATTTTAATGATTTTTTGGGTTTTGAGGTTTTTTGGGGGGATTTTAATAATTTTATTAGTTTTTGGGTTTTTAGGTTTTTTTGACTTCTTCTAGGGATTTATGGTTTTTAGTGTTTTAACATTTTTATTGGTTTAAATGTATTTCAGAGTTTTTAGTGGGATTTTAGGTTTTTATGTGATTTTTGGGGTTTTTAAAGGTCTATTTGGGGGTTATGCTTAATAAAGTTTTTTATGTTTTTAGTATTTTTAAAATTTTTAGGGTTTTTATGTTTTTTTTGGTTTTAAATGTTTTATTTTGGGATTTTAGTGTTTTGATGATTTTTTTACGTTTTTTGTGATTTTAAGGTATTCTTTAAGATTTTTATGGTTTTTATGGTTTTAGGCATTTTTAGGCCTAAGGGTTTTGGGGTTTTATTGGGTTTTTATAATTTTATTAATTTTTAAGAGTTTTATTTTTTTTGGATTTTAGGTTTACCTTTGGTTTTGTCAAGGTATTAGGGTTTTTTAAGGTTTTTTTTTGAATTTTTAGGAATTTTTTATATTTTTTATGTTTTTATTTTTTTAGGCTTTTTAGTGGTTCAGGGGGTTTTATAGTTTTTTGGGGTTTTAGGGTTATTTTATTTTTTAACATTTTTTGTTTTTTTAATTTTTAATTCTTTTAGGTGTTTTTTGATTTTATAGTGGTTTTAAGGTTGTTCAAGTTTTTTTATTGTTTCTAGAAGTTTAAAGGTGTTTTAAAGATCTTAGTGATATTTAGTGTTTTTATGGGGTATTAGGTTTTTTAATTTTTTGAGGTTTTTTGGTTTTTTGCGGTTTCCTATGGTTTTGAACAATTTTTATATATTTATGGGTTTTTTGTATTTTAAGGTTTTTATGGTTTTCATAGGGTCTTGTAGGGCCTTTATGTGTTTTTATGTTTTTATGTACTTTTATGGGCTTTTAGGTTTTTTTTTGTTTTTTAGAACTTTTAGGGATTTTGAGTTTTTAGGATTTTATGTTTTTTGGGGGTTTAATGGCGTTTTTAAATTTTTTGAAGGAGGTTTTTAGTGTTTTTAACATTTTTAGGGGTTTAATGGGGTTTTAATGTTTTTAGTTTATGGGGAGGGGGATAGGATTTTAATGGTTTTTAGGGGGTTTATGGTTTTTATATGGTTTTATAGTTTTTAGGGTCTTTTAGGGTTTTTAGCATTATATAGTTTTTAAGGGTTTATGTTTTTTTAGATTTTATGGTTTTCTTTAGGGGTGTTTAGATTTTTTATTCTTTTATCTTATTTAATTAATTTTAGGGTTTTTTAGGACCTTTATAGTTTTTGTGTTTTTCGGGATTTTGAGTGTTTTAGGGTTTTTAAGGTTTTTATGTTTTTTATGTTTTTTTGAATTTTTATATTTTTTGGGGTTTTATATTTTTTATGGTTCTAAATGTTTTATTATTTTTTTGGGGTTTTTATGGTTTTTATGAATTTTGTAAGGAAATTATGAGTTTTTATTTTTTCTTGGGACTTTGAATATTTTAAGGGTTATTCGGGTTTGGGGTTTTTTTGGTTTTTCTGTTTTTTTGTTTTTTGAGTTATCACTTTTTTAGAATTTTATAGATTTTTTTATTTTATGAGATTAAAGTATTTTTAGATTTCCTAGTGGTTTTTATGGTATTTATAGAGTTTTACACATTTTGGTTTTTATGTTTTTTTAGGGTTTTTGGGTTCTTGGGGTTTCTAACATTTTTGGTTTTTTGGAATTTATAGAATTTTTATGTTTTTAAGGCTTGGTTATGAGGGGTTTTAATATTTTTTGGCAGTTTTTAAGATTTCATGTTTTTAAGGTTATTAGGGATTTTCATGGTTTTTAATGTTTTTATGGGTTTTTTGGGGTTTTAGTGTTTTTTAGGTTTTTAGGTGTTTTAGGTGTTTTTATGTTTTTCAAAAAAAATGGGGCTTTTAAATGTTTTAGTGTTTTTTAAATCTTATAGACTTTTTTGGAATTTTAAGATTAATATGGGTTTTTATAGTTTTTATACATTTTTAGAGTTTTTAGTTTTTTAATAATTTTTTGGTTTTTTAGGATTTTTGGGTTTTTTACATTTATAGGGATTCTGATGATTTTATTGGTTTTTAGGGTTTTAGGGATATAAATGGTTATTAGGGGTTTTATGAATTTTTATATTTTTTTACCACTTTTAGAGGTTTTAATAAGTTTATGAACTTTAGTGGGGTTTTAGGGTTTTTGTGGGTTTTTATGATTCTTATGGATTTAAGGGTTTTTAATCTTCTTTTTGTTCTTTGGTTTTTAAGGGTTTCAACATTTTTTATATTTTTTGGGGGTTTTAGGGTTATATGGTTTTCTTAGGGGTTTTATGATTCTTTAGGGTTTTTTAAATTTTTAGTAATTTTTAGGGATTTTTAAATATTTATATGGTTGTTTAGGGATTTTAGAGATTGTTAGGGTTTTAGTATTTTAAAGGACTTATGGGTTTATTGGGTTTTAAGCGGGGGGGTTTTATGGTTTTTATGTTTTTCTAATGTTTGTTAATTTTTTAGGGGTTTAAATGATTTTCACTGTTTTTAAAGGGTTTTACTGATTTTAATGATTTTATACTTGGTTATAGATTTTAGGGGTTTTTATTATTTCACGGGTTTTATGCTCTTTAAGGGTTTTTGGGTTTTTAGGGATTTTATGTTTTTTGGGGTTTTAAGGCTTTCTAAGGTGTTTTCAAGGTTTGGGTTTTTTTTCTTGTTTTGTATTTGAAGGTATTTTTTAGGATATTTATGGTTTTTGTGAATTTTGAGGAGTTTTAAATGTTTTAAGGCTTTATATAGTTTTTTTATTATTTTTTTAGTGGTATTGTATTTTTTTTAGGTTTTTAATGTTTTCCTATGTTTTTTCAAGGTTTTAGGGATCTCAATATTTTAGGTATTTTTATTGTTTTTAGGATTTCTCTAATTTTTTTAGTTTTTTGGGATTGTTTGGTATTCTAGTGTTTTTAGGGATTCTAGGGTTTTTATGGTTTTTTGGCGGGTTTATGAGTTTTTTAGATTTTAATGAATTTTATATTTTTTTTACAATTTTTAACATTTTTTTAGACTTTTAGTTTTTATAGTTATTAAGGGGTTTTTAGGGTTTTAATGGTTTTTTTCGATTTAAGGGTTTTTAGAGTTTTCAGGGTCTTAGAGTTTTTAGTATTTTTAAGATTTTTAGGGGTTTTATATTTTTTTAGGGGTTTAAATATTTTTTTGGGTTTTTCAGGGTTTTAGGGTTTTTAGTCTATTTAAAATAAAATAGTTATTTTTAGGATTTATTTTTGTAATTTTAAGTGATTTTGTGTCTTTTGTTATTATGGTTTTTACGGTTTTTAGGTGTTTTAACATTTTTAGGTTTTTTAGTGCTTTTATTTTTTAATGGTTTTCTTAGGGGGTTTTAGTGTTTTCAGTGTGCTTTAAATCTTTATGAATTTTTGGGGATTGTTTAGGATTTTTTATTTTTAAGGGTTTTTTGGGTTTTAATTTGATTTTTTTATTTTAGGGATTTTTTTTGAGTTTTGTAGGTTTTATGGGTTTTTAGTGATTTTTATCATTTTTAGGAGTTTGATGGGATTTTATATTTTTTGGTGGTTTGGGGTTTTTGTGGGTTTTTAGTGTTTTTAGGGTATTTAGAGGTTCAATGGGTTTTTTCATTTTAATTTTTTAATGTTTTTATGGATTTTATTGTTTTTAAGGTATTTAGGTGTTTTATGGGTTTCAAAATTTTATAAAACAAAATTGGGGATTAAAGGGTTTTTATATTTTTAGTAGTTTTTATGGATTTTAAGTGTAATTTTAATGTTGTTAAGGGTTTTCTGGTATTATTAGGTATTTTTTGGGTTCTTAACATCTTTATGTTTTTACAGGGTGTAAGTGTTATAATTTTTACAAGGTTTTCTAAAGTTTTTCAGTTTTTTTAATATTTTTAAGGGGATTTTGTTGATTTTTAGTATTTTTTTCTATTTGGGTTTTTATGGTTTTTAATGTTTTTAAGGATTTTTGTGTTTTAGTATTTTGAGGGGTTTCATGGGTTTTAAGTGTAGTATCGTTTTAAGGTTTTCTAATTGTTTTTATAGGTTTCAGGGTTTTAGAAATTTTATGGATTTTAGGGATTTTTGTGGTTTTTATGGTTTTTTGTGTTTTTAAGAATTTTTATTTTCTTAGCTTTTAAGGGGTTTTTGTGTTTATAATATTCTTAGCAGTTTAATGGGGGTTTACATTTTTAGAGAGTTTTTAGGTGGTTTAGGGGGTTTTTGGGTTTTGGTGGTTTTTTTGGATTTTAGGGTTTTTAGTATTTTTTAGATTTTTTAGGGGTTTAAAGTGTTTTTTGGTTTCCAATGATTTATAAGGTATTATTCAAGGATTTTACATTTTATGCATTTTTTGGCCTCTTATAAAAATTTTATAGTTTTTAGGGGTTTTAGAGAATTTTAAGGGTTTTAGAATTTTAGAGGTTTTAGGGATTTTTGATGTTTTAAGTGTGTTTAGGTTTTTTAGGGGTTATACTATTTTTAGTTTTCACGGTTTTCCTAGGGTTTCTTGGTGTTTTAGGTTTTTTAAGAATATTTTAGGATTTTTTAGGATTTTTATTAGAGTTTAGGGTTTTAGGGATGTTGAGGGGTTTAGGATTCATTATTAATGTTTGGGTTTTATGGTTTATTTGGGGTTTTAGGGGTTTTTTAGTTTTTTTTAGTTTTAATATTTATAGAGTTTTTTACACTTTTTATGGGTTTAATGTGTTTTTAGATATTTTACATGGTTTTTGGGTTTTTTTCAAGGTTTTTAAGGTTTTATTTTATTTTAGTGTTTGTTAACAGTTTTAGGGGTTTTAAGGGTTTTTAGAGTTCTTAGTGATTTTTATGGGTTTTATGGGTTGAAACATTTTTTTTGGATTTTATGGGTTTTATGGTTTTTATTGGTTTTAGTGTCTTTTAGGGTTTTTATCTTTTTTTTTGGGTTTTACGAGTTTTAATTGTTTCTTGGTTATTATTGTCTTTTAAAGGGTTTTCTGGTTTTTAATGGTCTTATACTTTTTCAGTAACTTGAAGATATTTTTTAATATTTTTATGGTTTTGGGTGATTTTTGGGGGTTTTAGTAGTTTTTAGTGGTTTCTAGAAATTTTAGAGTTTTTAGGATTTTAGGGGGTTTATATGTTTTTTATATTTTCTTAGGGGTATGCACTGTTTTTATTTCTTTTTATGTATTTTGAGATTTTTAGGAATTTTTACTAATTTTGTTGTATTTTATGGGTATTGGCTATTTTTGGAGTTTTAGAGATATTATTTGGGGGGGGGGGGTTAGGGTTTTTGATTTTTTCAGTTTATTTATAGTTTTTAACTTTTTATGGATTTAAAATAAGTTTAGAGTTTTTAGTGGTCTTTTTTGTGTTTTTTTGGGTTTTCAGGTTTTTTCAAAAAAAATAGGTGTTTTGAAGTTTTCACAGTTTTTTAGAGTTTTTAGAAGTTTTTGGGTTTATACGGGTTTCATATGTATTTATGGTTTCAAAGTTTTCTTAAATTTTTGAATGGTTTTTAGGATTCTTACTTTTTTATAAATGTTCATATCTTTTTTAGGATTTTAATATTTTTTATGATTTTTAGCATTGTTAGGTTTTTTAAGATATTTATATGTTTTTTGGTTTTTATGGTTTCCTTATAGGGTTTCAAGGTTTCTTGGATTTTTTATGTTTTTATGGATTTTTAGGGATTTTTTAGGACTTATAGGGGTTTTAGTGGTTTTTTTCTTGGGTTTTAGGGGGTTTCTTTAGTTTTTAGGAGTTTTTTATTTTTTTAGTGATTTTTATCATTTTTAGTGGTTTGAAGGTTTTTTTTTGAATTTTTAGTTGTTTCTTTTGTTTTTATTAGATTTTATTGTTTTTTATTAGTTTTAGAGGTTTTAGGGATTATAATGTTTTTGGGGTTTTATTATTTTATAGGTTTTTCGGGGTTTAATGTTTTTTAGGGTTTTAAGGTTTTTTGATGGTTATTAGGGTTTTTAAAGTTATTTATGTTTTAATGTAGTATTTTCAATTTTATAATTTTTATTGTTTTTTCAGTTTTTTGGGATTTTGAGTGTTTTAGGGTTTTTATAGGTGTTATGGGTTTTTAGTGTTTTTAAAATTTTTATTAGTTTTATGAATTTTTAGGTTTTAATGGTTTTTAAAGGGTTTATGGGTTTTATGGTTCTTTGATTTTTTTGAATTTTTAGAGAGTTTTAGGATATTTATTAATTTGAGGTGTTTAGATATTTTTATGGTTTTCATTGTTTAATGTTTTTTTTTATTTTTATGATTTTTTGATTTTTTTTGTGTTTATAAGATTTTCTTAATTTTTTAACATTTTATATTGGTTAATGGTTTTTATATTTTTTTAGCAGTTTCTAGGGTATCTGTGGGTTTTTAGAGTTTTTTTTATAATTTTTAGGGTTTTTATGTTTTTTGGGGTTTTTTGTTTCTTTGGGTTTTGTTGTGTTTTTAGCCTTTTAGGTTTTATGATTTTAGGGTCTTAATGATTTCTATGGGTTTTCTGTATCTTAGGGTTATTTATTATTTTATCGAATTTTATGAAATTTTATGGGTTTTTAAATATTTTAATGGGTTTTTAGTGGGTTTTTATATTTTTTTATAGGTTTTAGGGTTACTTTTTAGTTTTTAGGGTTATTTATGGGGTTTATGCGTTTTATTGCATTTAAGGTTTTTATGGTTTATTGTTTCTTCAGGGTTTTAGGGGGTTAAATATTTTCTATTTTTAATTTTTTATTATGGATTTTTTTGGGTTTTAGGATTTATTATGATTTATGGGATTATATATCTATTTTAGTATTTTAAAAGGTTTTTAGGGTTTTAGGGATTTTGAGGGTTTAATTTTTTCTTTTGGGTATTTAAATTTTATTTTTATAGGGTTTTTGGGGTTTTATATGTTTTTAGGGTTTTATAGGATTTTAATGTGTTTTTTATGATTTTAGGGGTTTTTATGTTTTCATTTATTTTTTTTAAAAAAATAGGGTTTTTATGGTTTTTAATTTTTTTGAAGGGTTTTAGTGGTTTTTTTTTGTTTTTTTGTTTTTTATTTTGTAGGGGTTTTATGGTTTTTTGGGTTTTTTAGTTTTTTGGGTTTTTATTGTCTTTAGATAATTTTAATGTTTTTAAGAGTTTGAAGGTGTTTTAATGTTTTAGTGGTTCCTTCACTTGTAATTAATTTTATGGTTTTTACGGACAGGGTTTTATGACTCTTTTGGGATTTTGGGTGGTTTTAGGGGTTTTTTGGATTTTATGGATTTTTGGGGGTTTTCATAATTTGTTTTGAGTTTTTGGCATTTTTAGGGGTTTACGGAGATTTTTTTTGTTTTGGTGGTTTTTAGAGTTTTTATTTGTTTTTTGGGTTTTTATACTTTTAAGGGTTCTTCTAGTTTTTATGGTTTCTAGGGATTTTAGGGGTTCATAGGTTTTTATTTTTTGTAGGTTTTTAGTGGTTTTAAAGCGTGTTTGGGTATTATGGTTTTATTATGGGTTTTGGGGGGTTTTAATGTCTTTTATGTTTTATGGTATTTTTAAGGATTTTTTTTGAAATAATATTGTTTTTCGGGGTTTTAGGGATTTTTAGGGTTTCTAGAGTTTTAGAGTTTTTATGACTTTTTATTTTTATAGGGTTTTTAAGTGTTTTTATATTTTTAATGATTTCATAGAGTTTTTAGGGGGTTTTAGTGATTCATATGATTTTTATTGTTTTTAGTTATTCTTGGATTTTTATGGATTTTAGGGTTCTTTAGGGTTTTTAGGGATTTCATGGTTTTATGGTATTTATTATTTTTTTAGTTTTTTAGGTTTTTAAATGGTATTTTGTGTTTTTAAGATTTTTATGTGTTTAAAATGTGTTTAGAATTTATGGTAGTTTATTAGGGAATTCATAGTTTTATGGGTTTTAGTGGTTTCTATAGTTTTTAGGGTTTTTAATATGTTAATGGTTTTTAGGGGTTTTATAGATTTTTAGGTTTCCTAAGTGTTTAAGTGTTTTTATGTTTTATACGGTTTCTTAGGGGTTTTAGTGTTTCTAGGGTTTTTATATGTATTTGAATTATTTGGGATTTTATTATTTTTATGGTTTTTAGGGTTTTTTGAGATTTTGAGAGTTTTATGGGTTTTAGGGGATTTATAGGTTTTTATGGTTTTTAGGGGTTTTAGTGTTTTTATGGATTTAAAGTGTTTTTAGAGTTTTATGTTTTTCTTAGAGTTTTATTTCATTTTAGGGTTTTTACATGTTTATAGATTTATAGTTATTTTTAGGATTTTAATGATTTTGGGGTTTTGAGCGTTTTTGGTGGGTTATTATGGTTTTTATGAATTTTATTGGTTTTTGGGTTTTTTTGAGCTCTTCTAGGTTTTTATGGGTTTTTAGTGTTTTAACATTTTTATTGGTTTAAATGTATTTTAGAGTTTTTAGTGGATTTTATGGTTTTTATGTGATTTTGGGTTTTTTAAATGTTTTTAGGGGGGTTAAGATTATTAATGTTTCTTGGGTTTTTATTTTATTTTTAATTTTTAGGGCTTTATGTTTTTCTTGGGTTTTAACGTTTTTAGAGTATTTTGGGTTTATTGGGATTTTTTTATTTTATAGTGTTAATAAGGTTGTTTAGAGTTTTTTAATGTTTTTTAGAGTTTAAAGGCGTTTTAAAGATTTTAGTGGGTTTTAGTGTTTTTATGGGGTATTAGGGTTTTAATTTTTTTAGGGTTTTTGGGTATTTAGGGGTTTTGTAGGTTTCTTAGGGTTTTAAACATTTTTTAGGTGTTTAGGGTTTTTTTTTCGTTTCATGGTTTTTTCGGTTTTCAAAGGGTCTTATAGGGTCCTTAAGGGGTTTTTTAGGTACGTTTAGTTTTTTTTGGATTCCTTTGGTTTTTTATTGCTTTTAGATATTTTTATTCTTTTAGGTTTTTATGTTTTATGGGGGTTTTACAGTGTTTTTAGATTTTTTTTTGGTTTTTAGAGTTTTTAATATTTTTATGGGTTTAAAGGGTTTTTAGAGTTTTTAGTGATTTTTTTTGGGGGGGGGGGGTTAGAATATTTATGGTTTTATGAGGTTTTTATGATTTTTATAAGCTTTTATGGGTTTTAGGGCCTTTTAGGGTTTTTAGCATAATATAGGTTTTTAAGGATTTATGTTTTTTTAGATTTTATGTTTTTATTAGGGGTGTTATAATTTTCATGATTTTTACATATTTAGTGAATTTTAGGGTTTTTTAGTATTTATATAGTTTTTTGGTTTTTAGGGATTTTTAATGATTTTGTGGTTTTATGGTTTTTAATTTTTTTGGTTTTTTCGCGTTTTTAGATTTTTTGGGGTTTTATGTGTTTTTTGGTTTTTAATAATTTATTAGGTTTTAAGGGTTTTTATAGTTTTTATGGATTTTGTAACGACATTATGGGTTTTTATTTTTTCATGGGACTATGAATGTTTTAAGGGTTTTAGGGTATGGGGGTATTATGGTTTTTGGATTTTTTTAGGTTTTTTGAAATATCATTTTTTAAAATTTTATAGAGTTTTTTATGTTTTACGAGTTTATAGTCTATTTATATTTTTAGTTGGTTTTAGGGTTTTTATAAGGTCTATTTTTTTTGTGGATTGTATTGTTTTTAGAGTTTTTGGGTTTTTAGGGTCTTAGGGTTTTTAACATTTTTTGGTTTTTGGAGTTTATTGAGTTTATTGGTTATTAAGGATTGGATTTCAGGGTTTTTAAGGTTTTGAGGGATTTTTTTAGGATTTTATGGTTTTTAGGGATATTATTGATTTTCATGGTTTGTTTGTTTTTATGAGTTTTTTGGGGTTTTAGTGTTTTTAGGTTTTTAGGTGTTTTATGAGTTTTTATGTTTTTCATATTTTCTTTGGGTTTTTAAGGGTTTATGTTTTTTTCATTTTTATAGATATTTTGTGAATTTTGGCCTCAATATGGGTTTTTTTTCGTTTTTTAGATATTTTTAGAGTTTTTAGTTTTTTAATGTCTTTTTTGTTTTTTGAGGATTTTTTGGTTTTTTATATTTAGAGGGATTTCAATGATTTTAATGGTTTTTAGGGTTTTTAGGGATATTCAGGGTTTTTAGAGTTTTTATATTTTTGTATATTTTTTACCACTTTTAGGGGTTTAAATTAGTTTATATACTTTATTGGGTTTTTAGGGTTTTTAAGGGTTTTTAAAATTTTTATCGTTTTAAGGGTTTTTAGGATTCTTTGAGTACTTTGGGTTTTAAGGGTTTTAGATTTTTTTGATTTTTTAGGGTTTTAGGGTTTTAGGGTCTTTTAGGGGTTTTATATTTCTTTAGCATTTTTTACTTTTTTTAGTGAATTTATGGATTTTCAAATATTTTTATGGTTTGTATAAGGATTTTAGAGATTGTGAGGGTTTTTGTATTTTCAAGGACTTCTTGTTTTTTTGGGTATTAAGCTTGTGTTTTTTTATTTTTTATGGTTTTTAATGTTTTCTAATGATTGTTAATGTTTTTAGGGGTTTAAATAATTTTTGGAGTTTTTAGTGGGTTTTATTGATTTTATGGGTTTTATAGATTTTTATGCTTTTTAGGGGTTTTTAGGGTTTTAGGGTTTAAATGCGTTGTAGGGTTTTTTTTGGGTTTTTAGGGATTTTAAGTGTTTTGATGTTTTAAGGCTTTCTAAGGGGTTTTTAGGGTTTGGGGGTTTTCTTCCTGTTTAGGGATTTGAATATATTTTTTAGGATATTTATTCTTTTTGGGGATTTTTTGGCTGTTTTAAGTGTTTTTATAGTTTTCTAGTGTTTTATTAATTTTTTGGTCTTTAGTGGTTTTGTATTTTTTTAGGTTTTTAATTTTTTATTAGCAATTTTTACGGTTTTAGGGATTTCAAAATTTTAGGAATTTTTATGGTTTTTAGGATTTTTGTAATTTTTGGTGTTTTATGGATTTTTTGGAATACTAGGGTTTTTTGGGTTTTTATGTTTTTGGGGGGGTTTTATGGATTTTTTAGTTTTTAAGGTATTTTATGGTTATTTACACTTTTAATTTTTTTGAGATTTAAGTGTTTTTGTAGTTATTAAGGGTTTTTAGGGTATTAATGTAATTTTGAATTTTAGGGTTTTAAGAGTTTTTAGGGTCTCAGAGTTTTTAGTATTTTTTATATTTTTAGGGGTTTAATGTTTTTTAGGGTTTTAAAGTTTTCTTAGGGATTTCCAGGGTTTTAGTGTTTTTTGTTTTTTTAGAATAAAATAGTTCTTTTTTAGGATTTATTTTGATTTTGGGGATTTTAAGGGAATTGTTTGCTTTTAATGGTTTTTATGGTCTTTTGCTTTTTTAAAGTTTTTAGGTTTTTAGGTTTTTTTAGTTTTTAATGTTTTTCATAGGGGGATTCAGCGTTTTTAGGGTGTTTTACATCTTTGTAAATATTTACGGACTGTTTAGGATTTTAAAATTTTAATGGTTTTTGGGTATTAATTTGATTTTTAATTTATTTTGGATTTTTTGAGTTTTTTAGGTTTTATGGGTTTGTAGTGATTTTAATCATTTTTAAGAATTTAATGGGATTTTTGAGTTTTTTTAGGCTTTGGCGTTTTTTTGGGTTTTTAGTGTTTTTAGGGTTTTTAGAGGTTCGTGGTTTTTCTATTTTTATATTTTTTTAAGGTTTTTATTGGTTTTATGGTTTTTTAAAGGTTTTAAGGGTGTTTATTGTTTTTCAAATTTTATAAAAAAAAATTGAGGATAAATGGTTTTTTATATTTTTAGTTGGTTTTATGGATTTTAGGGGTTTTTTAATTTTGTTAAGGGTTTTGTGGTTTTTAAGGTTTTCAGGTTTTATCAGGTATTTTAGGTTTCTTAATATTTTTTAAGCTTTTTGAGGGGTGTGAGTGTTATTATGTTTTCAAGGATTTCTTCTGTTTTTTAGGATTTTTAGTGCTTTTAATTTTTTTAGTGTTTTTTTGCTATTATTCAGTATTCTTATGGGTTTTAGGTTTTTTACTATTTTTTAATGTGTTTAGGCATTTTTTGTTTTAGTTTTTTTTGGTGTTTTTGGTGTTTTTATGTTTTTTAAGTGTAGTATAATTTTAAGGTGTTCTAATTGTTTTTATAGATTTTATTGTTTTAATGATTTTAGGGATTTTTAGGGCATTTTAGTATTTTTATGGTTTTTAGAGTTTCTAGGGTTTTAATAGTTTTTACGTTTTTACGGTTTTTTATTTTTTTATGATATTTTATGTTATTTCGTTTTTTATTATTTTTATTGTTTATAATATGTTTAGGGGTTTAAAGGGGTTTTCATTTTTTAGTCATTTTTTAGGGGCTTTATGGGGTTTTATGTTTTTTTTTGTGTTTTTTGGGATTTTTGGTTTTTGGTTTTTGGGTTTTTTAGGGTTTTTTTGTATTTTTTAAATTTTTTTGGGGTTTAAATTGTTTTTGGGTTTCTAATTTTTTCTAAGGTATTTTTAGGTATTTATTATTTTAGGAAATTTTTGGACTCTTTTAAAATTTTAAGGGTTTTTTGGGGCTTAGATAATTTTAAGGGTTTTAGTATTTTAGTGTGTTTAGATTTTTTAGGGGTTAAAATATTTTTTGTTTTCATGGTTTTCATAGGGTTTTTCAGTGTTTTTAGGTTTCTCCTATTTTTAAGAATATTGAGTGATATTTTATAAATTTTATTATATTTTCGGGTTTTAGAGATTTTGATGGGTTTTGGGATTCTTTATAATTTTAGTGTTTTATGGGTTATTTTTGTTTTTAGGGTTTTTATTAGTTTTTTTTGGTTTTAAGGGTTTTAGAGTTTTTAAGACTTTATAGTTGTTTAAAGTGTTTCTAAATAGTTTAGTGGATTTAACGATTTTCTCATGGTTTTGAAGGGTTTAAGTTATTTTAGAGTTTGTTAAAAAATTTAGGGCATTAAAGGGTTTTTGGAGTTTTAGTGGTTTTTATGGGTTTTAACAATTTTTTAAGTATTTTAGGGGATTTTATAGTTTTTATTGGTTTTAGTTTCTTTTAGGGTTTTTATCTTTTTTTACATTTTTTAATTTTATTACGTTTTTATGGTTTTGTAAGGGGTTCTCAGGTTTTTTATGGTCTTTTACCTTTTGGGGGATTTGTATAGAATTTTTAATATTTTTATGGTTTTTAGGGATTTTTAAGGTCTTTAAGGGTTTTAGGGGTTTCTATAATATTTAGTGTTTTTAGGTTTTAGGGGTTTTATATATTTTTTATATTTTTTTAGGGTTATGGAAGGTTTTTATCCCTTTTAATTTATTTTGGGATTTTTAGAAAATTTTAGGATTTTTATGGTATTTTAGGGTTTTTAGGGATTTTTGGGATTCTTTAGATTTTATGGTTTGGGGGGCATGGGTTTTTGAGTTTTTTAGTTTATTTAATGTTTTTAACTTATTTATGGATTTAAAAGTATTTTAGATTATTTTTGGGTTTTTAGTGTTTTTATGGGTTTTCAAGGTTTTTAAATGAAATTAGGTGTTTTAGAGTTTTCCGGGATTTTTAGAGTTTTAATAGGTTTTTAGGTTTATAGGGGTTTTATATGTATTTTGGGTTATAATGTTTTCTTAGTTTTTTTAATAGTTTTTATAATTCTTTATTTTTGAGTATATTTATCTTCTTTATGGTTTTTATCATTGTTAGGTTTTTTAAAAATATCTATATGCTTTTTGGTTTTTATGGTTTCCTTATGGGGATTCAAGTTTTCTAGAATTTTTATGTTTCAAGGAACTTTTAGGGATTTTTTAGGATTTATATGTTTTTTACAGATTTTTTGGGTTTCTTGGGTTTTGTGGGTTTTTTTTGTTTTATGGGGTTTTATAGTTTTGAGAGATTTTTATCATTTTAGGGGTTTAATGTTTTTTTAGAGTTGTTAGTTGTTTCTTTTGTTTTTATGGAGTTTTATTGTTTTTTATGTGTTTAGAGGTTTTTTGGTTTTTTGTGTTTTAGGGTTATTATTATTTTATAGGTTTTTAAGGGTTCTATGAGTTTTTAGGGTTTTAAGGTTTTCTTTTGGTTTTTAGGGTTTTTAAGATTATTTAAATTTTTATGTATTATTTTCATATTTTTTAGGGTTTTTAGGGATTTTGAGGGTGTATGGTTTAAATGGGGTTAGGGTTTTTTAGCTTTTTTCGTGTTTTTTATGTTTTTTGGGATTTATGATTTTTTAGGTTTTGATGGTTTTTTAGGGGTTTGGGGGTTATATGGTTCTTTGATTTTTTTAGATATTTTTTGAGAGTTTTAGGATTTTTATTCTTTTTAGGTGTTTAGTGTTTTTTAGGGTTTTTATGTTTTATGGTTTTTTTTGTTTTAGGGTCTTTTTGGGTTTTTTAGGCTTTCTATGGTTTTCTAAAAATTTAAAAATTTTATATTTATTTAATCATTTTTAGCGGGTTTTAGGGGTTTTTTGGGTTTTAATATTTTTTAACATTCTTAGGGTTTTTAGGTTTTTACAGGTTTTTTTGGGTTTTTATGTGTTTTTTATACTTTTTTTGGTTTTTGGGGTTTTAGGGTTTTAGGGTTTTAATGATTTCAAAGGTTTTTTATTTTTAAGGGTTATTTATGAATTTATGTAATTTTATGGGTTTTTAGAAATTTCATGGGTTTAGGGTTTTTGGGTATTTGGAGGGTTATTAGGGTTTTTAGGATTTTATCATTTTTTGGTTTTTCAAGGTTTTAATTTTTTATAGGTTTTTAAGGTTTTCTTATACTTTTTCAAGTTTTTTATTTTTTCATACAATTTTTTGGGTTTTTGTATGTTTTTTCATATTTTGTCTTTTAGGGTTTCTATAATTCTGTAGGGTTTTAGGGTTTTATAGGTATTTAGGTTTTTTTTAGTTTTGTTGGATTTTAAAGGTTTTTATTCCTTTTTTAGATTTTAATGTGGTTAAATGTGTTTTATATTTTTTTTAAATTTTTAGTGGTTTTATAGGTTTTTAGTTTTTTAACTATTTTATGGGGTTTTTGGTTTTTAAGGATCTTAAAGTCTTTAGCGTATTTAGGATTTTTTGGGTTTTCTAGTGTTTCTTAGGTTTCCCAAATTTTTTAACATTTTATTTTGGTTAAAGGATTTTATAGTTTTTCAGTGGTTTCTAGGGTTTCTGTGGGTTTTAATGTTTTTTTAATGTTTTAGGTTTTTTAGGTTTTTTTGGGTTTTTGTTTCTTTGTGGTTTTGGGTTTTTAGCCTTTTAGGTTTTATGGTTTTAGGGTTTTAGTGATTTATATGGGTTTTCAGTTTCTTAGGGTTATTTATGATTTTGTGGGATTTTATGAAATTTTATGGTTTTTTAAGATTTTTAAGGGTTTTTATTGGGTTTTTAAAATTTTTTATAGGTTTTAGGGTTACTTTTATAGTTTTAGGGTTATTTATGGGTTTTATGGTTTTTACTGACTTTAATATTTTTAGAGTTTTTAGTTTCTTTAGGGTTTTAGGAGTTTAAAATTTTTCGGTTTTTAATGTTTTATTATGCTTTTTTTGGGTTTTTGGGTTTATTATGATTTATGGGATTATATAACTTTTTTAGTATTATAAAATGTTTTCAAGGTTTTTGGGATTTGAGGGTTTTAATTTTTTTTGTTTCTTTTCTGAATTTAAATTTTATTTTTAGGGTTTTTAGGGGTTTTATATGTTTTTAGGTTTTTATGGGATTCTTAAGTGTTTTATGTGATTTTAGGAATTTTTTGGAACTCATTATATTATTTTAAAAAAATTGGAGTTTTATGGTTATTATTGTTTTTGAAGGATTTTAGGGGGGTTTTCATTTTTTTTATTTTTGGTTTGTAGGGGTTTTAGGGTTTTTTGGGTTTTTGGTTTTTTTGTGTTTTTATTTTCTTTAGATAATTTTAATGTTTTTAAGAGTTTGAAGGTTTTTAATGTTTTAGTGGATCTTTCACTTGTAATTAATTTTATGGGTTTTATGATTTATAGGGGTTCTTAGGGGTTTTTAGGGATTTTACCAGGTTTTAGGACTCTTTTGGGATTTTGTGTGGTTTTAGGGGTTTTTTTGGTTTTTATAGATTTATAGGGTTTTCTGGATTTTATTTTTTTTCGTGTTTTTTTAGCATTTTTAGTGGTTTAATCAGATTTTTTTATTTTGGTGGTTTTTAGAGTTTTTATTGGTTTTTTTGGGTTTTTTATACTTTTAAATGTTCTTCATATTTTTATAGATTTTAGGGATTTTAGGGGTTTATAGGGTTTTCTTGTTTTGTAGGTATTTAGTGGTATAAAAGGGTATTTGATTTTTATGGTTTTATTAAGGGCTTTGGGGGGTTTCAAGGTCTTTTATGTTTTAAGGTATTTTTAAAGATTTTTTTTGAATTAATACGATTTTTAGGGGTTTTAGGGATTTTGAGGGTTTCTAGAGTTTTAGTGGTTTTCATCTTTTTTATGTTTATATGGTTTTTAAGTGTTTTTATATTTTTTAGGTTTTCATAGTGTTTTTAGGGGTTTTTAGTGATTCATATTATTTTTATTTTTTAGTGATTTTTAGATTTTTATGGTTTTTTTGGGCTCTTTGGGGTTTTAGGGATTTCATGGTTTCTTGGGATTTTAATATTTTTTAGTTTTTTATATTTTTAAAGGGTATTTAGTGTTTTTATCATTTTTATGTGTTTAAAGTGTTTTTAGAATATATATTAGTTTATTAGGGGTATCATAGTTTTTATGGGTTTTAGTGGTTTCTATGGTTTTTAGGGTTTTTAATATGTTATAGGTTTTTAGGGGTTTTATAGTTTTTAAGGTTTCTTAAGTGTTTAAGTGTTTTTATGCTTTATAGGTTTTGTTAGGGGTTTTTAGTGTTTCTAGGGTTTAATATGTATTGGAATTATTAGGGATTTAATGAATTTTTAAGGTTTTTAGGTTTTTCTGAGATTTTTAGGGGTTTATGAGTTTTATGGGCTTTATAGTTTTTATGGTTTTAGGGGTTTTAGTGTTTTTTATTCATTTTAAGTGTTTTTATGGTTTTAAGGTTTTCTTAGAGTTTTATTGGGTTTTAGGGTTTTTACATTTTTTTAGATTTTTAGTTATTTTTAGGATTTTTATGAATTTTGTGTTTTGAGGGTTTTTGGTGGGTTTTTTGGGTTTTCAAGAATTTTATCGGTTTTTGAGTTTTTATTTCTTTTGTGTTCTTTGAGGTTTTTATGGGTTTTTAGTGTTTTAACGTTTTTATTGGATTAAATGTATTTTTTAATTTTTAGTGGAATTTTAGGTTTTTATGTGATTTTGGGTTTTTTAAATGATTTTTGGGGGGTTATGATTATTAAGGTTTTTTGGGTTTTTAGTTTTTTTTTATTTTTTGGGGTCTTATGTGTTTCTTGGGTTTTAAGGTTGTAAGAGTTTTTAGGGTTTAAAGGGATTTTTTGAGTTTATAATGGTTTTAAGGTTGTTTAGAGTTTTTTTAATGTTTTTAGGAGTTTAAAGGAATTTTAAAGATTTTAATGGTTTTTAGTGTATTTATGTTGTATTAGGGTATTTAATTTTTTTTAGTGTTTTGGGGTTTTTTGGGGTTTGTTAGGTTTCCTAGGGTTTTGAATTTTTTTATGTATTTAGGGTTTTTTTGTGTTTTCATTTTTTTGGTTTTAAAGCGTCTTGTAGGGTCCTTAAGGGTTTTTATGTTTTTAGGTATGTTTAGTTTTTTTTATTTTCTTTGGTTTTTTAGTGATTTTTGGGATTTTTAGTCTTTTGGGGTTTTATGTTTTTATCGAGGGTTTTATGAAATTTTTAGGTTTTTTTGTGTTTTTATTGTTTTTTATATTTTTAGGGGTTTAAAGGGTTTTTAGAGTTTTTTGTTTTTTTGGGGGTGTTAAATTTTTTATGGGTTTAGGGGGTTTTTATGATTTTTATAAGGTTTTATGGTTTTTGGGTCTTTTAGGGTTGTTAGCATTATATAGTTTTCTAAGGGTCATTGTTTTTTTGGATTTAATGGTTTTATTAGGGGTGGTTAGAGTTTTTATGATTTTTACATATTTAGTGAATTTTAAGGTTTTTTAGGATTTTTATAGTTTTTGTGTTCTTAGGGATTTTGAGTGAATAAGGGGTTTTTTGGTTTGTATTTTTATAGGGGTTTTTTGTGTTTTTATATTTTTTGGGGTTTTATGTGTTTTTTTTTGTTTTTAATAAATTATTAGGTTGTCAGATTTTTTATAGTTTTTATGGATGTTTAACAACCTTATGGGTTCTTATTTTTTTCTTGGGACTTTGAATTTTTTAAGGGTTTTAGGGTTTGGGGGTATTATGGTTTTTGGGTTTTTTGTGTTATCATTTTATAAAATTTTATAGAGTTTTTATGTTTTATGGCTTTATAGTCTTTTTATATTTTTAGTGGGTTTTTGGGTTTTTATAGTGTTTTATGTTTTTTTTGGATTTTATGGTTTTTAAGGTTTTTGGAATTTTAGGGTTTAATGGTTTTTAACATTTTTTGTTTTTTGGCGTTTATAGAGTTTTTAAGTTTTTAAGGTTTTTTTTCTGGTTTTTTAATGTCTTTAGGGATTTTTTAGGATTTTATGTTTTTTATTGTTATTATTGATTTTCATGGTTTTTTTGTATTTATGGGTTTTTTGGGGTTTTACTGTTTTTTAGGTTTTTAGTTGTTTTATTTGTGTTTTATGTTTTTCATATTTTCTTTGGATTTTTAGGTGTAGAGTGTTTTTTAATTTTTACGGATATTTTTTGAATATTAGGCTTAATATCTGTTTTTTAAAATTTTTAGACATTTTTAGAGTTTTTAGTTCTTTAATGTTTTTTTTGTTTTTTGAGGATTTTTTGGTTTTTCACATTTACAGGGGTTTCAATTATTTTAATGGTTTTTAGCATTTTTCGGGATATTTAGGGTTTTTATAGTTTTTATAATTTTTAACAACTTTTAGTCGTTTAAATGAGTTTATAGTCTTTAATGGGTTTTTATGGTTTTTAAGTGTTTTTATGATTTTTATTATTTTAAGGCTTTTTAGGATTCCTTGGGTACATTGGTTTTTAAGGGTTTTAGTCATTTTTATATTTTTTGGGGGTTTTAGGGTTTTATAGTTTTTTAGGGGTTTTATAGTTTTTTAGGGGTTTTATAGTTTTTAGGGGTTTTATGTTTCTTTAACATTTTTAATTTTTTAGTAATTTTTAGGGATTTTTAAAGATATTTATTGTTGTTTGAAGATTTTAGATATTTTTAGGGTTTTAGTATTTTCAAGGACTTCTTTTTTTTAGGTTTTAAGTGGTTGTTTTTTATTTTTTATGGTTTTTAATTTTTTCTAGTGTTTGTTAATGTTTTTAAGGCTGTAAATAATTTTTGGAGTTTTAGTGGGTTTTACTGATTTTATAGGTTTTTGAGATTGTTATACTTTTTAGGGGTTTTTATGGTTTAAGGGGTTGTAGGTTCTATATGGGTTTTATGGTTATTTTGGATTTTTAGGGATTTTATGTGTTTTTTTTTGTTTTTAAGGCATTCTAAGGGGTTTTCAGGGTTTGGGGGTTTTCTTCCTGTTTAAGGATTTGAACTTTATTTTTTAGGATATCTATGTTTTATTTTTGTATTTTTTGGGGTTTAAAGTGTTTTTATGGTTTTCTAGGGAATTTTAATTTTTTTTTGGTTTTTAGTGGTTTTGTATTTTTTTAGGTTTTTAATGTTTTAATAGTTTTTTCAAGGTTTTAGGGATTTCAACATTTTAGGTATTTTTATGGTTTTTAGGATTTTTTTAATTTTTGGGGTTCTAGGTATTTTTTGAGATTCTAGTGTTTTTTTTGGTTATTTATGGTTTGGGGGTTTATGTTTTTTTATTTTTTAAGGTATTTTATGGTATTTTATAATTTTTAATATTTTTTTGAGATTGAATGGTTTTTATAGTTATTAAGGGTTTTTAGGGTTTTAATGTTTTTTGGGATTTTAGGGTTTTTAGAGTTTTTAGGGTCTTAGAGTTTTTATTATTTTTCCGATTTCTAATGTGTTTAATGTTTTCTAGGGTTGTAAAGTTTTCTTAGGCGTTTTCAGGGTTTTAGTGTTTTTTATTTTTTTAGAATAAAATACTTCTTTTTTACAATTTTTTTTGTTTTGGGTATTTTAAGGGTATTGCGTGTTTTTTAATGGTTTTTACGGTTTTTTGTGTTTTTAGCATTTTTAGGTTTTTTAGTTTTTTTAATGTTTTTCGTAGGGGGATTTAGACTTTTTAGGGTGTTTTACATCTTTTTAAATTTTTAGGGATTGTTTAGGATTTTATATTTTTAATGGTGTTTTGGGTTTTAATTGGTTTTTTAAATTTTTATTGGTTTTTATGAATTTTTTTAGGTTTTATGGAATATTAGTGTTTTTTATCATTTTTAGGAATTTAATTGGATTTTAGAGTTTTTGGTGGTTTGGGGTTTTTGTGTGTTTTTAGTGTTTTTTGAGTTTTTAGAGTTTCAAGGGTTTTTTTTATTTTTATGTTTTTAAGGTTTTTATGGGTTTTAGTGTTTTTTAAGTTTTTAGGGGTGTTTGTGGTTTTTTAAATTTTATAAAAAAAATGGTGATCAATGGTTTTTTATATTTTTAATAGTTTTTATGGATTTTAGGTGTTTTTTAATATTGTTAAGGGTTTTAGTGTTTTTAGGTTTTTTATGTTTTTAGGTATTTTAGGGTTCTTAATGTTTTTAGGTTTTTAGGAGGTGTGAGTGTTATTATGTGTTCAAGGTTTTCTTTTGTTTTTTAGGATTTTAAGTGTTTATTAGGTTTTTATCCTTTATTTGGTATTTTTTTGTATTCTTACGGGTTTTAGGTTTCTTAATATTTTTTAATGTTTAAATCCTTTTTTTTGTGTTTTAGTGTATTTAGTGTTTTTAGGGTTTTTATGGGTTTTATGTGTAGTATCATTTTAAGGTGTTTTAATTTTTTTTATAGATTTTATTTTTTTAATGATTTTTGGGATTTTTAAGGCTTTTTAGTATTTTTATGGTTTTTAGAGTTTCAAGTGTTTTAATGGTTTTTTAGTTTTTTATGGTTATTTGTGTTTTTATGATTTTTTATGTTCTTAGATTTTTTATAATTTTTAGTGTTTATAATATTTTTAGGGGTTTAAAGGGGGTTTACATTTTTTTAGTTAGTTTTTAGGGGCTTTATGGGGTTTTATGTCTTTTTTTGGGTTTTTTGGGGTTTCTGGGTTTCTGGGTTTTTGGGGCTTCTGGGTTTTTTAGGGTTTTTTATATTTTTTATATTTTTTGGTGTTTAAAGTTTTTTTAGGATTCTAAGGTTTTCTATGGTATTTTTTAGAGATTTTTTATTTTATGAAATATTTGGCCTCTGTTAAATTTTTTAGGGATTTTAGGGGTTTATAGAATTTTAAGAGTTTAAGTATTTTAGGGGTTTTTGGGATTTTTGAGGTTTTTAGTGTATTTAGGTTTTTTAGGGGTTAAACTATTTTTTGTTTTAAAGGTTTTCATAGTGTTTTTCAGTGTTTTTAAGTTTTCTCTATTTTTATGAATATTTAGGGATATTTTAGAAATTTTATTATATTTTAGTGTTTTAGAGATTTTGAGTGGTTTTTGGATTCTTTATAAATTTTAGGGTTTTTGGTTTATTTTGGTTTTTAGGGTTTTTTTAGTTTTTTGGGTTTTTAGGGTTTTTAGAGTTTTTAACACTTTTTAGGGGTTTAAAGTGTTTTTACATATTTTAGTGGATTTAATGGTTTTTTCATGGTTTTGAGGGGTTTATGTTATTTTATAGTTTGTTAAAAAACATAGTGGTTTAAAGGGTTTTTTTTTATTTTTTAGTAGTTTTTATGGGTTTATGGGTTTTAACAGTTTTTCATGTATTTTAGGCCGATTTTATGGTTTTTATTTGTTTTTGTTTCTTTTAAGGTTTTTTAACTTTTTTTACAAGTTTTAATTTTTTTTAGGTTTTTATGGTTTTCTAAGGGGTTTTCAGGTTTTTATGGTCTTTTACCTTTTGTAAAATTTTTAGAGAATTTTTATGATTTTTATGTTTTTAGGGATTTTTATGGTTTTTAGGGGTTTTAAGGGGTTTAGTGTTTTCTATAATTTTTTGAGTTTTTTAGGTTTTAGGGGGTTTATATTTTTTTTCTTTTTATATTTTCTTATGGTTATGGTAGGTTTTTATTCCTTTTAATTTATTTTGGTATTTTTAGAAAATTTTAGGATTTTTATGGTATTTTAGGGTTTTTGGGAATTTTTGGGGTTTTTTAGATTTTATGGTTTTTTTGTGGGGGGGGGGGTTAAGGGTTTTTGAGTTTTTTAGTTTATTTACAGTTTTTAAATTTTTATGGATTTAAAATTAGTTTAGATTATTTGTGGGTTTTTAGTGCTTTTATGGGTTTTCAATGTTTTTAAAAGAAATTACACGTTTTAGAGTTTTTTGGGATTTTTAGAGTTTTTTGATGTTTTTAGGTTTCTAGGGTTTTATATGTATTTAGGGTTATAATGTTATTCTAGTTTTTTTAATAGTTTTTTTATTCATACATTTTTTATAAATTTTTATTTGGTTTTTAGTATTTTTATCTTTTTTATGGTTTTTAGAATTGTTAGGTTTTCAAAAAAAATATTTATTTGTTTTTTTGGTATTTATGGTTTCCTTATGGGTTTTCAAGGTTTCTAGGATTTTTTATGTTTCTAGGAATTTTTAGGGATTAATTAGGATTTATATGGTTTTTACGGATATTTTGGGTTTCTTTGGTTTTATGGGTTTTTTTTTGATTTTAGGGATTTTATAATTTTTATTGTTTTTTATCATTTTTAGGGGTTTAAAGTTTTTTAGAGTTTTTAGTTGTTTTTTTTTTTATTTTTATGGGTTGTTATTATTTTTTATGGGATTTAGAGTTTTTTTTGGTATTTTGTGTTTTATAGTTTTTATAATTTTATAAGTTTTTAGGGGTTTAATGTGTTTTTATGTTTTTAAGGTTTTCTGATGATTTTTAGTGTTTTTAGGGTTATATACATTTTTAAGTATTATTTCCACTTTTTATTAAGTTTCATAGTTTTTAATGTTTTTAAGGATTTTGAGGGTTTTATGTTTTTTAGGGGGTTAGGGTTTTTAGTGTTTTAGTGTTTTATGTTTTAAGGTTTTATGATTTTTTTAGGTTATGATGGTTTTCAGTGGTTTAAGGCAAGGAAGGCTCGGGTCCAGGCTATTCCTGGGACCCCAAAATTTTATTAAAAGAAAAGACACAGACACCGCAGACAAGAGAGGGGAGGGATCCACCGATCCACACCCAAAATCCCTTACGAACTCAGCCCAAAGGCCACAGGAAGATGGTTTTTAGTGGTTTAGGGGTTATATGGTTCTTTGATTTTTTTAGAGAATTTTTTAGAGTTTTAGTATTTTTATTCTTTTGAGGTGTTTAGTGATTTTAGTGATTTTATATTTTATGGTTTCTTTTTTTTTTTACGGTTTTTCTGGGTTCTTTAGGGTTTCTAAGGTTTTCTAAATTTTTAAACATTTTATATTATTTTAATTATTTTTTGTTTTTTACGAGGTTTCTAGGGGTTTTTTGGGTATTCAGAGTTTTTTATGTTTTTAAGGTTTTTATGTTTTTAGGGATTTTTTTGGTTTTTTTTTGTTTTTATACTTTTTCGGTTTTTTGGGGTTTTAGGGTTTTAGTGATTTATAAGGGTTTTCAGTTTCTAAGAGTTATTTATGATTTTATGGAATACTTTGGTTTTAAGTATTTTCATGGGTTTTAGGGTTTTAAGGGATTTTCAGGGTTATTAGGTTTTTTAGGTATTTATCATATTTTGGGTATTCAAGGTTTTAATTTTTTTTATATTTTTTTAATGTTTTCTTATGTTTTTTCTAGTTTTTTCGTTTTTAATAAATTTTTTTGGATTTTTTATAATTTTTTTGTCTTTAGGGGTTATAAGGTTCTTGAGGGTTTTAGGGTTTTATAGGTATTTAGGATTTTTTTAGTTTGGTTAGATTTTAAAGGGTTTTTTTATGTGGTTAAATGTGTTTAAATTTTTTATTTTTTTAGGGGTGTTATAGGTTTTTCGATTTTAAGGGTTTTATGGGGTTCAAGTTTTTATGGATCTTAGTGTATTTAGTGTATTTAGGCTCTTTGGGGTTTTGGTTTTTATGGTTTTCTTAGGGTTTTTTAGAGTTTGGGGATTTGATGTATATAGTAAGTTTCAGAAATTTTTTGAGTATTTTTGTGGTTTTTAGTGTTTTATGGGATTTTGAGGGGTTTTAGGGGTTTTATGATTTTTTAACAGTTTTACCATTTTTACTATTTTTTGTTGTTTTAAGTCCTTTATGTTTTTAAGGTTATCTTAGGTGTTTTCATGGTATTTTACATTTTTATCGCTTTTCAATGTTTTTTTGGATTTTTATGGTTTTTAGGATTTTCTAGGAATTTGAAGTATTTATAGTTTTTTGGGTGTTTTTGTTTTTTAGGTGGTTTTATTGATTTTATTTATGATTTTACTATTTTTTGAGTTATCTATTGTTTTCTGTGTTTATAGGTTTTTAGAGTTTTTAGTGTGATTTTTGAGTTTTTATGGGGTTTTAGGGGTTTTTAAGGTTTTTTCTAGGTTTTTAGGGGTTCTTAATGTTTTTATGTGTTTTATAGTTTTTAAGTTTTTTATGGTTTTTTCGTATTTAGGGGTTTCATTATTTTTTTATATTTCAAGGGGGTTTAATTGGTTTTATGTTTTTCTTAGGTTTATAAGTGTTTTAGGGTTTTTTATGTTTTAAGGGATTTTAGGGATTTTTTAGGATATTTATTTGTAAGGTTTTTTAAATTTTTTTATGTTATTAGGTTTTTTAGGGTATTTAGTGTTTTTATCTTTTTTAGGGCTTTTAATGTTTTTTGGATTTTATGTTTTCTTATGATCTTTTAGGTTTTTATATTTTTAAATTTTTAGGGAGTTTATTTTATTTGCAGAATTTTTATTGGTTTTTAGGGTTTCTGAGAGATTTTATGGGTTTTTAGGGTTTTAAAGATTCCATGGTTTGGGGGGTGAAGGGTTTTTTTGTTTTAATTTATTTTTATGGTTTCTTAATTTTTTAATGTTTTATAATTTATTAGGGTTTTATGGGGTTTTAGTTTTTTTAATTGTTTAGAAAAATTTATGTTTTCAGAGTTTTATGTATATTTAGGCATTTTTTGGATTTTTATAATTTTTATGGATTTTATTGGTTATAATTTTTTAGGTTTTTATTGTTTTCTTAGGGGATTTTATGGTTTTTGTGTTTTTTTTACATTTTTAGGTATTTTAGGGATTTTTTGGATTTTTATACTTCTTTAGTGATTTAAGGAATCTGAGGTCTTTTAGTGTTTTTATATTTTTATTATATTTATAAATCCTACCATTTTATAAATTTATCAATGGGTTTAAGTGTTTTAATTTTTTAAGGTTTTCTTAAGGTTTTTCACGGTTTTAGGTTTTTTATGTTTTTATCCATTTTGAGGGATTTTTTACGATTTTTATGGTATATAGGATTTATTTGGGTTTTCAAAGGTGTAGTGGTTTTTTATGGTTTTTAGTGTTTTTATGGGTTTTTGGGGTTTTTGGGATTCATTTAGTTTTTTACGGTATTTAAGGTTTTTATATTTTTTTATCATTTTTATAGGTGTAAAGGATTTTTAGAGTTTTTAGTTTTTTTTAGTTTTTTATGTTCCTTTAGGGGTTTGGTGTTTTTTAGTGGTTTTATGGGTTTTAGGGTTATTGGTATTTTTTAGTTTTTTTAGGGTTTTTAGTGTTTTTTACATATTAGGGGTTTGACATATTTTTAGGATTCTAAGGGGTTATTAATTTTTATTAGTGGTTTTTAGCTACATATACTACCCTGAATTAGTCTCCCAATTGATGCCACATACAAATTTATTAAAAATTAAACCAGATATAATACATGCACATGGTGAAACGATCATACACCCTTAGTGATATAAGGAAAAAATAAAATATGGCATATAAACATACATTTCAGCACACACATACTAAATAATGTTAGGATACATCATGTTATTCAAGAAGCATCAAGTGCCCATAATCTCTATAGGAACCTTCATCAGTGGAGAGGATATTCATCAATGTATAAAAATAAAAATCCATAAAAAGGTGGTTGTTTTGATTTCTACAAATAGAATAAAAATTGAACTGAGGATCCAACTTTACAACAAAATCACTTTTACTTGTCAAAAGCATACATAAGGAATCAAATTCTGTCCATAACATCTAATTTACTCTTCAAGGAACTATCAGAAAAAATGATTGAACTAATATTGTGCTCCTTGTTAAAATAATTGATAATAGTTTCAACTGTTATGTTTTTATTCTGATTCCTTATTAAAAATAGTGACAGAAGTATCATAAAAATATCTTATATCCATATGGTAACAAAAAATTCCCCTAATCCCACTAAACCTTCTACAAAATGGGGGATTTTCTTGTGATATTTAGTTGAAAACTCCAGTGAGACTTCATTGTTGAGACATCCATGAAAATATTCATCTCATTAGTAGATTTAAATAACATATTTGTTTATCCTTATAAAGCTTTTAGGGGTGTGTCACCAAATTCTTAATCCCTCATTTAACATGGAAAAGCATCAAAATACCAAAGAAAAGAAATTGAGAAAAAAGATTGTGAATGTGCCATTAAAAAAAACATAGAAAAAACATTCAAATAACATATGAAAAAGAATAAAACAAATGTTTGATTTTCATGGTATATCCTTGAAGATAAATTCTAGGTTTTTATTTTATTCATTCAGTATTTTAATAATCATTCTCTTTCTAATTTGTGACAGAAACCCATACTAATTTCACAATTTTTTATTTTTGTAGAATAATTGCATCTTAATCCTTTTTATGAGTTACCAAATAATTATTCATTTATTCCTCAATTTTTTATTTATCCCTAATTGTAGGTTTATCATCAATAATTCTTCAACAAGGTGTGTCATTTAAAAAATATGAATAAAGAAGCTCAATATTAATTAGTTTCTGAGGAATATATTCTTTTTGGGTCCTAACGGTCTCCAAGGATCTAGTAACACTTTTTCGTCGAATATTTGAATAGTCTCTACATTTTTAAGACTTATTAGGGTTTGTTTATCATTAGGGGTTTTAACTATTTTTATTGGAATTTTATGGGTTTTCAGGGTTTTAAGAAATTTGATGGTATTGATTGTTTTTTAGATTTTCTTATATTTTTTAGCATTTTTAGGTTTTTTAAGAATTTTAGTATATTTATATATATTTTATTTGGGGTTTTCAAGGGCTTTTGAGTTACTATGTTATTGGGGATTTCTAAATCAATTTTAGGGTATATATATTATTTTATGGTTTTTTAGGGTTGTTTAGGGTTTTATGATTTTTAGGGTTTTTATGGTTTTTATGGGATATTTTGAATTTTTTGTGATTTTAATGGTTTTCATAGTTTTAATATATTTAGGGGTTCAATTTTTTTAGAGTTTCTAGTGGGTTTTTAGGTATTTTATGGGTACTTAGTGTGTTTATGGTTTTTAAGAGTTTTATGATTTTTAATGTTTTTATGGGTTTTAGGGTTTTTATCATATTTATGTTATTTAGGGGTTTTAAGTGTTTTGGAGTTTTAAGTTTTTCCAATGATTTTCATGGTTTTATGGGTTTTAAATTTTTAGGTCTTTTAGGGATTTTTTTTATTTTTTTTATGTTTTTAAGGGTTTTAAAGATATTGAGGTTTTTTTTATGGTTTTTAGGTTTGTATTATTTTTTAGGAATTTTATTTGTTTTAATTATTTTTAGTTTGATTATATTTTCTTAGGGGTTTCCATATTTTTGGGTTTTTTTACTTTTCTTTGGTATTTTTGGTATTTTTAGGATTTATATGGGCTATTAGGTGTTTGAGGGTTTTTATGGTTTATTGGGTTGTAATGTTTATTTGGATTTTCTACGGGATTTAAAGGTTTTTTTAAAAAATAATTATTGTGTTAGAGTGTTTATATTTTTTTTATGTTTTAGGGGTTATATTGGTGTTCAAGTTATTTTAAATGTTTTAGGGGTTTTATGGTTTTTAGAGTTTTAGTGTCATTTAGGGTTTTATCATTTTTTTGATTTATCAAGGGTTTTAATGTTTTTGGAATTTAATATTTTCATAGATTTTTTCATAATTTTAGTGTTTTATGTTTTTATGGTTTTTAGGAATTTTTTGGTTTTTTATGTTTTTCTATAAGTTTTATGGATTTTGAGGGTTTTTTTTGGGTTTTTAAGTGTTTTAGTGTTTTGGGTTTTTTTGTAATTTTTCGGATTTTTAGGGGTTTTAATTGTTTTTATGTTTTTATGTTTTTATTATGGGTTTTTATGGTTTTTTATGGATTTGATGTTTTTAAGTATTTTTTTGAATTTTTAGGATTTTTGTGGGTTTTTAGGGGATTTTAGGGTTTTGATGGTTTTAGGGTATTTTAGTGTTTTTAGGGTTTTTATGTTTTTTTTTCATTTTTAGGGTTATTTCATTTTTAGGGGGTTTTAGGTTTTGTATTGTTTTTATTTTCATTTGGAGTTTGGATATTTTTTAGAGTTTTTAGTGGTATTTTATGGTTTTATTCGTTTTAGGGTTTTTATGGTTTTAAGGAGTTTATATTGTTTTTAGGATTTTAAGGTTTTCATAGGATGGTTCAGGGATTTTCAGTTTTTATGATTTTTTTGGATTTTTTGGTACTCTTTATGATTTTTATAGTTTGTTAGGGTTTTTAGGTATTTTGAGGGGGATTTGAAGTTTTTAAGGGTTTTAGGGTTTTTTTCAATTTAGCATTTTTATGTTTTAATTTATTTTAGGTTTTCAAGGTTCTATTATAGTTATCATGATTTTCATATTTTTTTCATTTTAAAGTATTATTTTGATTTTATGGATTTTTATGGGATTTTGAGAGTTTTTGAAGTATTTTACGCATTTTTATATATTTTTAACATTTCTAGGACTTGAAAGGGTTTTTTTTTGTTTTTTATTGATGTTTTGGGTATTTAAGGATTTTGAGGAATTTGATTTTTTTTGTTTTAAATTTTTTTTAGTCATTTTAGGATTTTTAGTGGTGTTTTAGTGGGTTTCTCCTTTTTTATGTTTTTAGGGGTTTAAATTGTTTTTAGGTTTACAACGTTTTCTTAGAGTTTAATTATGTTTCTTGGATTTTAATGTATTTTAAGGATTTTTATGTTTTTAGTGGTTTTGAGGGGTTTTAATGTTTATATGGGTTTTAGGATTTTTAGTGTATTTAGCGTTTTTAGGTTTTTATTGGTTTTAAGTGTTTTATGTTTTTAAGATTTTATTAGGAATTTTTGGGCTTTTAGTGCTTTTATTATTTTAAGGGTTTTATTTATTTTTAGGATTTTTATGTGTTTGTTGTGTTTATGGCTTTTTAGGGTCCTAGGGAATTTTAGGTTTTTTTGGTTTTTATGGCTTTTTGGGTTTTAGGGTGTTTTTTTGGGTTTTTATGTTTTTATGATTTTTATGGTTTTTATGATTTTTTAGTGTTTTTAGTGGTTTTAAGGGTTTTGATAGTTTCTAGTGGGGTTTCTGTATTTCGGTGTTTTTAATGTTTTTATGGGTTTTTCTGGTTTTTTTGGTTTTTATGGTTTTTATGTTTTTACTATTTTTTGTTTTTTCAAGGGATTCAAGTGTTGTAAGGTTTTATGGTTTTATTAGTGTTTTTCATGTATTTATTGTTTCTATGTTTTAATGTTTTTTAAATATTTTTTAGGTTTTTTATGGATTTTTCAGTTTTTAGGGATTTTGAGAAATTTTAGGGTATGTTTTGGGATATTAGGTTTTTTATAGTTTTATAGTTTTTTCGGTTTTTAAGGATTTTATTGTTTTTTGAGGAATTTAAGGTTTTCATAAAGGTTTTCAGTTTTTTATTGGTTTTTACATTTTTAGGTATTTTATGGACTTTTATTATTTTTATGGGTTTTAGTGTTTTTGATGTTTTTTAGGGTTTTTAGGGTTTTGTATGCTTTTGTGGTTTTTTGGTGGTTTTTTTGTTTTTTAGAATTTTTTGGGGTTTTATGGCTTTTTAGAGTTTGTTACACTTTTTAGGGGGATAATGGGTTTTTATATTTTGTGATGATTTTAAGGTATTTGTGGGGATTTTAGGTTCATTATGGTTTTACATGGATTTTAGGGTTTTTAGGGTCTTTGTAGAGTTTTTTTGGGATTTAGAATCTTTTGGCATTGATATGGGTTTTAAGTATTTTCAGGTTTTTAGGGTTTTCTAAGGGGTTTTCAATATTTTTAGGGTTTTTTTATTCTAGGGATTTCATGGTATTTTTCCTATTTTTATTGTTTTTAATGTTTGTAGTATTTTAAGGGGTTATTTGGGTTTTTTTGGGGTTTAGGGGATTTTTGGGGGTTTAGAATTTTTTGGGTTTTTAGTGGTTTTATGTATTTTATTTTTTTATATTTTTCTAATGGTTTTCAAGTGTTTTTAGGGTTTTAAAATTTTTATGAAAATTTATTAATTTTTTAGTATTTTTATAGGATTTTGGGTATTTATGGATTGTGGGGATTTTTAGTGTTTTAGGGTTTTCATGGGTTTTATGGGTATTGACAGGTTTTTTTAATTTTTATGGTTTTTATTGTTTTTTAGAGTTTTTTTTAACATTTTAGGGTTTTAAAGTGTTTTTATAGTTTTTAGTGGGGTTTTTAGAGTTTTGTGTTTGTAAGGGTTTTTATGGCTTTATAGTATTTTTTAGGTTTATTATGGTTTTAATACATTCTTGGTGTTTTTATATTTTTTTTTCATTTTTTGGGGTTTTAGGATTTGTTATATATTTTTAATGTTTTTAGGGGTTTAAAGTATTTTTAGATTTTTAGATGTATTTTATGGATTTTATGGATTTTTATTTTTTAATGTTTAAGGGTTTTCTTTGGTTTTTAGGGGGGATTAGGATATATTTAGATTTCTTAGGTGTTTAGATTTTTTTTATTTTTAGGGGATTTTATGTGTTTTTAGGATTTTAATGTGTTATTAGTTATTTTAGGGTTTTTTTATTTATATGTTTTCAGGTTTTTTTAAGGACTTACTAGGATTGGTATTATTTTTTAGGTTTTTCAGGGATTTTGAGGGTTTATGGTTTTTTTGGTTTTCATCTTTTGTAGGTTTTTTAGGGGTTAATTTTTTTTTTGGTTTTCATGGTTTTCTTATATGATTTCAAGGTTTTTAGAATATTTTTTTAATAATTTTTTGGGATTGTTTTGTATTTTTATAGTTTTAAGGTTTTCATGGATTTTTGGGGTTTTATTGTTTTTGTAATTTCAAGTTTTTTGTGTTTTATATGTTTTAAGGGTTTTTTGTGTTTTCATAATTTTTATGTGTTCAAATATTTTCTATTATTTTACTAGTTTTTAGGGTTTATATGGGTTTTAGGGTTTTTTTGTTTTTAGAGGTATTTATGGTTTTTAGGGGGGTTTAGGCGTTTTAGGGTCTTTTAGTGTTTTTAGGGAATCATTTTTAGGTTTTAGGGGTTTTAGGTTTTTTTAGGTTTTTATGTTTTTAATATAGGTTTTAAGGGATTTTTAGGGTTTTAGGTTTTTTTGGGATTTTCTATGATTTTTAATGTCTTTTCTGATTTTTAGGGATTTTGATACTTCTAGGGATTTATAGGTTATTTTACGATTTTTATGGTTTTTATCATTTTAAGGTTTTTATGTGTTTTAACTGTGTTTATAGTTTTATGTTTTTCTTGTTGATTTTAATGATTTTTAGGGTTTTTGTGTTTTTATGTATATTTAGTGATTTTTTAGGATTTTTATGGTTTTTAGTGTTATTGGGGATTTTAGGGGGTTTTATGGTGTTTTAAGGGGTTTTATGGTTTTTATGGGTTTTTTAGTTTTAGATTTTATTTTTTTATGGTTTTAATGGTTTTTATATTTTTTTAACATTCTTAAGAGTTAAAATATTTTATAAAAATTTTAGTAAGTTATTATAGTTATGGTGGGATTTAAGGTTTGTAATATTATTAGGTATTTCTATAGTTTTTTATCATTTTCAAGTTTTTTTAGTGTTTTTATAGGTACTCGAGTTATTTATGAATTTTATGTGTTTTTAATTTTTAATGTTTTTCCAAGGGGTTTCTGGGTTTTTTACATTTTACAGATTTTTACAGATCTTGTATTATTTTTATGGCTTTTTTGGGTTTTTTTAGTATTTTTAGGGTTTTTGTTTTTTTGTGTTTTATAATTATTTTTAGAGTTTATTGATTTTTTATGGGTTTTATGGTTTTTTAGAGTTTTATATGTTTTTTATGAGTTCAAATGGGTTTTAGTGATTTAGTGTGTTTTTAGTGTTCTTATGGGGTTTGGGGTATTTTAATGATTTTAGGGGTTTTTTATGGTTTTGGAGGGTTTTAGGGGTTATAATTTATTTTTAGGGTATTTTTAAGTTTTTATCATTTTTAGGTGTTTTGGAGGTTTTATGTGTTGTTCGGTTTTTAAGATTTTGATAGAGGTTTTTAGGGTTTTTTTTGGTTTTTTACTTTTTATAGATTTTTAGTGAGTTTTAGGGATTTTTTTTTCAGATTTTAATGTTTTTAGTATTTTTTGGGATTTTGAGGCATTTTAGGATTTGTTATGGTTTTTTAGGATTTTTAGATTTTTTACGGTTTTAGGGGTTTTAAGTGATTCTAGGTATTTATGTATTCATAGGGGTATCAGGGTTTTATGTATTTTTCATTTTAGTATTTTTATTTATTTTTTGGATGTTTATGGGGTTTTATATATTTTTAGGTATTTTTGGTATTTTTATAGCTTTTAGGGTTTTTTTGGTTTTTTTGTTTTTTTGTTTTCTTATATGTTTGTTTGGGTTTTTATGATTTTTTATAGTTATTTAATATTTTTATGTTTTAAATAACATTTAGTTTTTTTATTGTTTTTAGTGGTATTAGTGTTTACGGGTTTTAGGGTCTTTATGGTTTTTTGGGGTTTTATATATTTGGGTGTTTTATAAGTTTTTAGGTATATTTGGTATTTATGAACTTTTAGGATCTTTAGGGATTTAAAATGTTATTAGGTTTATAAGGTTCTATTAAGGGTTTTCATGGTTTTCATGGTTTTCGGGGTTTTTATGTTTTTATTGATTTTTAGGTATTTCATGATTTTTATTGGTTTTTAGGGTTTTAATGGATTTTAAGGGTTTTTATGGTGTTTGTAATTTGTTAGGTTTTTATGTTTTTCTTGACTTTTTTGGATTTTTATGGGTTTTAGTATTTTTAATTTTTTATAGTATTAAAGGGTTTTTTGTTGATATTTAGAATATTTTTTTGTTTTAGGGTTCATTATGGTTTTAGGGGTTTTATGGGTTTTATGGGTTTTATGGTTCTTAGGGATTTTAATTTTTTTGTGTATTTAGTGGTTTTTAGAGTTTTTTGGATTTTATGTTTTTTAGGGGTTTTCATGTTTTTTATGGTTATTAATTTTTTTTGGGATTTTAAAGGATTTTTTTGGACTTTTACTTATTTTTTGAGTTTTTATGGATTTTGATTATTGTAGTGATTTTAGGGTTTTGATGTTTTTTTATCATTTTTTATGTTTTTATGGGGTTTATGTTTTGTTAGAGTTTTTAGGGATTCATAGGGGTTTTCAAGGATTTTATAAATTTTTACATCTTTAGGAATTTTAAGTGGGTTTTTAGGATTTTTATGGTTTTTTAGGATTTTTGGGAATTTGAGGGTTTTTTGGTGTTTTTTAGGTATTTGGGGTTTTTATGGACTTTTGTATTTTTAGGGTTTTTGAGGTTTTAGCGGTTTTCAGGTACTTTATATTTTTATAAATTTTTTCAAGCATTTAACGGTGTTTTAGAGATTTTTGTAATTTTTTGGATTTTATATGTTTTAAGGGTTTTATGGGTTTTATGGGTTTATGGTTTCAGGGGTTTTAGGCTTTTATGGATTTTTTAGGGTTTTTTGGTTTTTATATTTATTTAGAGGATTTAAGTGTTTTTAGGTTTTTAATGTTTTCTTAGGGGGTTTCATAGTTTTTAGGGATTTTTATGTTTTTAGGGATATTTATTTATTTTTTATGATATTTATGATTTTCATGGTTTTTGGGGATTTTAGGTGTTTTTTATTTCTATGGTTTTCTTAGTTTTTTGGATTTTTGGTTTTTAGGGTTTTTGGAATTTTTAAGGGGTTTAAATGTTTTTAGAGTTTTTTAACATTTTTAGCTGTTTAATTTGGTTTTAATGATTTTAGTTGGAATTTAGGGTTTTTATGGGTTTTATGGTTTTAGGGTTTTAAGGGGTATTTGGGTTTTAGAGGTTTTAGGGTTTTAATATCTTTTTAGAATTTTTGGGTTTTTTAGTTTTGTAAGTCTTTTATGTGTTTTATGTGTTTTATGTGTTTTTAGGTTTTTATGGAATTTAAGGTTTTATAATAGTTTATATGATTTTAGGGTTTTTACATTTTTTGGGATATTTATGTTTTTTGAATTTTTATGAGTTTTTTTTGGGGTTTTATGGATTTTAAGAGTTTTGAGGGTTTTCGGGGCTTTTAGGGTTTTTATGGAATTTGTGGGCAATTATTTTTTATTTTTTGAATATTTAAGGGTTATAATGTTATTTATAAAATTTTAATTTTTTTAAGGGTTACAATGTTTTTTTCAATTTATTTGTGGTTTTCTAGGGTTTTTATTTGTTTTTATGATTTTTATGGTCTTTGGGGTTTTAGGAAAAGAAGCCACGGGTCCAGGCTATTCCCAGAACCCCCCAAAATTTATAAACAAAGGATATAGACACTGCAGACAAGGGAGGGGAGGGATCAATCAATCCACACCCAAAACCCCTTATGACCTCAGCCCGAGGGCCACAAAAGGAAAGGAAAAAAAAGAAACAAAGCACAAGACCAAAAAAGACACAGTGTCCAAAAGAAAATCACACACAGAGTGGGTCAGTCAACATCACCGCCAAAATCCTCCAGCTCCGCATCACGAAACCCAATGCCAACACCAAAGCCACCACCATCGTCAGTAAAGTCAAAATCTAATTCATCACTCTGGTCCATTGAGTCCAATCCAGGGTCAAAATCTTCTTGCATGCCAAGTCTGGACCGCAGCATCTCCATAGCTTTTACCTGATCAGCCGAAAAATAAGGATTCTCTCTCTTATTCACCTTTAGATTCAGTTTGACAGCTCGTGAGGAGGCCCTAGTTTCCATTGGGCGTGGGAGGGAAGAGTAATCCCTCCTCCTTCTTCTTCTTGGTGGGGCAGAGGAGGTTCCTGCAGCAGACATCTTTGTTCCATTGCCACCATCACTAGCGGCTAGTGGTGCCTTGCCTTTCTTGATTTCTGCCTCAAGAGTTTCATCCCCTCCGCTGATTTTTTTCTCCCTTGATGTGACCATAACAGCATTTATCCGTTGATCAGCCTCATCAAACCTCTCCCCAAGCCTCCTTGCCTCATCTTCAAGAGGAAACCTTTACCTTTCAACCCATACCATCTCATGGAGATGCACACAAAAGTCTTCAGAAGATGGAACACCATGAAGGATCATCGCCCTCTGCAGGTCCATCGAAGAACCACCAGCATCACCAGCATATCAGAGCTATTCACTAGGCAGGCCCTCAGCACTGCCGTCAGAGGTGCATGATAACCCAGGCCCCTTGCCAGGTCCTCCCACACCAGGATACCCATGCAGGACCAGCGGGGCATCACGCCAGTCTATATCCCCATCCAGTATGGGATTTTCCTCAGCTGAGCATGAACTCCAGTAATCTCCAGACCTGGTTTTCTGAGAAACAGAATCCTCCTTTGCATCATCTTCCACCCGCACCCCAACCATGGCAGGCTCAGCCGAACCTGTAGCCTGAGAAACATTCACAGGAGCCTCATCCATTAGAGCAGATCCACCAGCATTCTCATCAACCTTTATGCCAGTTGTGTCATCCCATCCCAGATCCTTGTAGGAATTTTCCACATTTCCTGGCCAAACATCCATCACAATTGTCCTATCTATCTCAGTTTGGTTCCTAATATCTTCACCAGACCCGTGAACACCTTCAGCAGAGCCATGAATTCCTCCCTCAGCGAGCATGACTTCATCCTCAACAGCATTCCCTGAGACACCAGCGCTTGCTTCCAGACTCACCAAGAAGCCACCCGAATCCATCAGAGAGATTTCTAACCCATTACCAACCAACATAGAAGACGAGCATGGCACATCGGTAGCCACAGAGTGGGAAAACTCCCCAATCGTTCCCTTCACCTCCACCCGAGGGAGGCCGCTCCCACCAGCAGACAGAGATTCACCACCCCTAGAAGCACCAGAACAAATTCCAGAATAGTCACTGTGCCCGAAGCTCCATCACAAAGAGAAGAAGACTGGCTATTGCTCGAAGACAACTGATTGTCTCCATCTGAGCTCCTCTCCCACAACAATCCAGACAGAGTCCACAGGGGGTCTCGATGCATCAATTTCAACAAAAGCCCTTGGAGAAACCGGATGACAGAGGGCCCTCGTCCTACTATCCACACAGAGGAATCGCCCCAACAGGTTTCCAAGCATCGAAATAATTGATAAATTCTGAAAGGGGAGTGGCAGTTTAGGAAAACGCACCCAGGTAGCAGCAATCGGGGAGCTTCTCTTCATATGAAAATCAAAGCTCCATCGAAAGAGGGAGAATCGTGCGCCATTGCATGACCGAGGATCCGCTGACCATGCAAGGATGAGATCATCCTCCGTTGCAAATCGAACCTTGATATGAGAGCTGTCGAGTAGGCCGAAAGTCGCACGAGCCCTAAGATTTCAGGAAGCCACAACGAACCTGTCGAAGGTGACCACTGGGGGTCGCCGCCTCGGAAAGCTTGCACCCAAAGTCAATCGGTGGAGATCCGCGGCCTCAGTGAACTCCCGAGATGAGAGATGAAGCTGAGGGAAGCCATCTAAGAACTCCGGAACCTTCGGGCCAAGCACCATTCGCGGGAAGGTGGGTAACAGATCAGCATAATAGAGCGACGAGAAATCATCAGGGAAAGGGTCCTCCCCCATAGAGTTTTTTTTGTTTTTTAGTTGTTTCAAGTGTTTTCAGTTTTTATGGTTTTCTTTTTGTTTTTTCATGGTTTTCATATTTTTTTTACATATTTAGTTATTTTTAGATATTTTTTAGTATTTTTATGGTTTATACAATTTTTCAGGGAATTTGAGGTATTTTAATAGATTTAATAGATTTTGACGGATTTATGCTTTTTGTGTTTTAGGGTTTTTATGTTTTTATAATTTTTAGGGTTTAAAAATATTCTTATAGATTTTAGTGTGTTTTAATGGTTTTATGAGTTTAGGGTTATTTACTATTTTTAGGGGTTTATGGTTTTTAGTGTTTTATGTATTTTTATTGTTTTTTAGGGTTTTTAGTGTTTTTAGGTTTTTAGGGGTTTGTGTTTTTTATGCTATAAAGGTTTTATGAAGGGGTTTTCAGGGTTTTTTGGGATTTCAACATTTTTAGAGATATATAAATATTTTTATAGGATTTTTATGGGTATTTAGGATGTTTGAAGGGTTTTGAGGATTTTAAAATTTTTATGGATTTTTTTTCTATTTTTATGGTTTTTAGGGTTTTAAGTGTTTCTAGATTTTATGTTATTCATATGGGTTCTCAAGTTTTTCATATTTTTAGGGATTTTTTTGGTTTTTTACTTTTTAGGGGTTTTAAGTATTTTTAGGGGGTTTAGGGGTTTCTAGGTTTTAGGGGTTTATGTTTTTTAGGGTTTTTAGGGTATTTTGAGTTTTTTTGGGTTTTTAAGGGTTTCAAAAAATATCTTTTTTAGTGTCTAAAGGGTTTTAGAGTATTTGTAGGATCGAAATGTAGATGTAGATACTCAATTACCAGAGGTGGGGTGAATTGTAAGTTCAAAATCTTTTGTTTTTAACCTTAAGGAAACTTTGATTAACAAAGATAAAAAACGAGATTCACTTAAACCCTCTTTTATAAGGTTAAAGAAAAACACCATAGGTTTAATAAAGATGTGTAATGAAATATGCAAAAGGTAAACTTAAACAGGATTCTAATTTAAAGCATATAGAATCTTATATCAGAGTTACAATAAAAAAAGAAAGTATAAGAAACACTTTCTTAATGTTATAAATTGCAGCAGATATTTAAAAGTATATATAAAAGAGTACACATCTTTAACCCAAAGAGTATGGTATCTAAAACACCTCTGAAAAAGGTCCCTTGATTTATACTTTCAAGAAACTCTGTCTCACCCACACCATGGTAATCCCTCAATACGAAAATTAGTATTTATATTGCTAACACTCCAAGCTCTTGATCATTAAGGTGATCAGCACTTTTTACTTCCTTCAACATGGAAGGCCTCTACTAAGTAGGTAATCGGCACCGCTTTCTTCCTTTAACATTGAATACCTTGATCGTAATCACCAACAATCGGTGTCACACTATGTAGAAAAAATCTAGATGAGGCTTTTAAGTTTGTTGAACAATATGTTCACAACTTATTCTCTTCATGGATTTTTCACAAAGAAATTTTGGAAGAGCTCTCATAGATTATCAAATCTCCCAAAATTTCATAGCATGGAACACATTTAAATGTCTAGGTTTTTAATATTGAGATATCTAAGAGTCATATTATCCTCCAATAATAATATTCCTTCTGAAATTTTAGAGGTGCCTATACAGCTATCACTTATAACTATCATATAGTAATAGATTGGATGATATAGTTTAGTGTAACAAAATATAATGAAAAATATTAAGTATAAATGAATCCCATTATATGAAAACATTATATCAAAGAAATATAGTATCCTCAAGAAAGTTATGAAAACATTATATTTAGAAAATATAGTTATGAAATCAGATCTGAAAATTATTGAGAATCAAAATTGAGAAACATAGAATCATAATCATATTTCCAAAAAATAAAAATTGAGAAACATAAATAAAAATTGATTTTATGTGTGATTTAGATTTGTGAAATATGATTCAGATTTGATTTTATGTATGATTTGTAATTGAGAAATTTAATCCTATTAGATTTTATAGATTATTTTTAATTAAGAAAGATGAATCAGATTCGATTTCATGGATTATTCTGAATCGAGAATGATGAAGAATTTTGAGTTTTATTTAGGACCCGGTTTGTTTTAGTAGTTATTCTCTCTTAAGAAAATAATTTTAAAATTAGATAAAAAAGATAAATAATATGAATATAATGATCCTTATAGATAGATAGTACTTTAATGGAAATGTGTTTGTGATTTCCAAAACATAAAGGAATGGAAAAAGTCATAAGGAAACTTTTTATTTAACAATCTCCCCCCTTTTGGAAAGTACAAACAATCAATTTAGGAAAATAATATTAAGACCAAAAGGAAACATATTTTAACATAAAATAAAAACATATATACCCCTTAGTTTATGACTTAAGATAGATATGACTAACTCTCCCTTAGGTTAAGAAATCACCCTAATGATCATATTCCAACTTTATATATTTACCATTATTTTTAAAGGAAATATCTACCCCTTACTTAAGGATGTCTTCATTAAATATTATCCCTCTTATATTTCCCCCTTTAACTAATATTCTTTTTGGATTATTTATCTCCCCATATGTGATTTTGAGAAATTTTTGAAAATAGTATAATATACCTAAAAAGTTAGGAAACAAACCATACAAAAAAAGAATAATAATACATTTATATTTAAAACGTTTTACAATAAAATATCTTAAATATAGGATAGATCAATCCTTATTTGGAAATAAGGTTTTGACAATGGACTGAAACTTTTTCAGATCCTTGTGATCATATTGAAACATCTCTTGGAGAACTTCTTGGTCCTGAATCTTCTTCTCATGGTTCTGAATTTTTTATTACTGGCTCTTAATAATTTATTCCTAGGATTAATATTTTCATAAACCTCATCTTTGTAAGATTTTAGTCTTTTCACTTCTTGAGAAATAGAATTCAATTTCCCATACAAATCCTTGTCTTCATAGAAATTAATAGCTTGTTCTTATTTTATCCTTTTAAAGAAGTTGTTTGAATGATTTTTGATTTTGGATTTCGATTCATTAAAGAAAGTATTTACTGATTCAAACATATCATCGAAGACTGTAAGATCAATATTGATCTAACTTGACAAATTTTTTATATCTCTTCCATATTTCTTGGGAGAATCATAATTTTGTACAACAGTTTTGAAATCGGCTTCATGTTTTAGGATATTTTCCATTAAAAGGGGTATTATATATAATTTCAGATTCATGGATGATTGAATAAGTTGAAATATTGAATCAAAGATTGAAAAATATGGAATGGAGTTCATCCGCTTCATTAAGGATTGAAAAAAAAACATTCTCTTATATAAGATGAATATATTTCTGAATCTGATTCATTATGCTTAGATGGGCCAACATCTTTTTTCTTCCATTTGTCTTTTACTAAGAAAAATTTCTATACTATATGATTTTATTTACATTCATCTAAAACCTTAACAATATTATCAACATCATAATGTTTATCTTCTTCTTCAGCATGTTCATTTCCACCATCATCACTAAAAATAACATCCCTATAATATTGAATTTGATTCACTTTAGTATCAACAACATCATCTTTCTGAAATGAGGTAGTTTTATAAAAGGTATTTTCTAGTGAGGCAAGTCTAGATGAGGATTCTGGAGAGGTTATTATTGATAACTTATATGATTGACTCTACCTATAGGATTCTTAAATTTTTTTATTTCATCATAACTTTATTTCAGTTTTATATTTTTTTCTTGTTCCTCTTGATACTCTTCAAGAACAATTGGAATAGCTATTTTAACAACTTATTTTCCTTTTTATGATGGGGTATCCTCTACTGCCAATTGTTGTTATTGTTGAGGAAGTTTGGTTTCATGAAAAAAGGACTATGAGACTTGAATTCTTTCTAATTATATTTTGTATCTTTTAATAGATTCTGAATGATGTTTTCTTCCATTAGCTTCTTCTTAAGCTTCTTTTTCTTTTCTTATTTCTCACATTCTTGGGATTCCTGGATCTATAATGATTTATATTTAGTAGAGTCTAACACAAAAACTATATCTTCTTCTTTCCTTATCTCTTTGTCTTTCCTACATGTTTCTACAAATTCATCTATGAAGGTATTTTTTCATTAGAGGTTTGGAATCATGAATTTTTTTATGTGGCTCTATGACATGATACATTCTTTTCCAATTAACAATTTCTTAGAGCTTTTTCTAACATCATCTGATTTTACAAATATATAAACATACTGATTTTTCTTATCAATAAAATAAAATTTCATTCTTTTAAGTGTGTTATCACTTAAAAGAGGAACCTTGAACTATTTGGGTTTCAAATAATAATGGATATTATAAAATTTCAAACAAATTATAATAATATTTTACAATGTTGTTGGAAACACAAGAATCTGTTACTTAATGGACCTGTATTTTATATTACTAATTTAAATAAAAATGTACTTTCCCAGGTTAATATTAATTAAACTAATAAAAAAATCCATCATAAATATATCTGTTATTTTCAAGGTGTACTTATCTCTTTTTCTTGGTATGAAAATACCTTGAATTCATAATGAAATAATTATGTAGTTAGTTGAAATGTTGGAAATCATGGACTTATTTACTCCAAGAATACCTAATCAGTTAATAGTTTTAACTTTGCCAAAATATCCTTCAGAATATGGAAACATATGAGATAGATAGTACGCTTCGCCATCAAATGGCATCGCTAATATATCTACATCTCTCTTGTAATAAAAATAATAATTTTTCCCATAAATCGTAAACTAAAACTTACCATTTCAACCATAATTTGAGAAATCAACTGATTCAAAAAATTCAAACAACAGGTCTGCATATACTAGATCTTGTTCTCCCTTATTTTTTGAAATAAAAATGTTTTCCCAACCCTAAAAATTTATTCCATTCCTTATTAAGGAATCATAATTAAGACAGAAATTTTGATCAACTAAACTTTTTATGTAAATGTACCAACTCTTAAACACATCGACATGCATTGATGTCTAATAATACATAGAAAGACACATCCAGAACATAGGAATGATATCTAAAAAATAACTCAAGTGAAAAACTCTAGAAACAAATATGGGAAACATGGGGGGGGGGGTACCTCCTTTATATAGGTGTTGTAGTGGCAGTTCAGATTCTAGAATTAATTCAACTGTTAACAACAAATAGATTTAATCTGACTGTTGAGATTAAGCCAATGAAAGTATATATGTTCTAATCTTTTGAGTTTTATGTAAAAAAATCATATTCAAGGAAAGATGAATTTGATAAAAATTTTCTTAAAATAGGACTACAATTACAACATACAGAATTGAAACAAATATTTAATAGGTATGAAGATGTACCCTTCAGAGTTATAAGAAGGTTTGATAGTGTTTGATAAGATTCTTATTATAAATATTAGATTCTGAAAACTCTTTTTAAGGTTTCGAAAAAAATATTAGGTTCCAAAAATATTTTAGGTTCTAAAAACATTTTTATGGTTTATTAAAAAATTATTAGGTTCCAAAAACTTTTGTAAAGGTATCGATTTTTTTAAGAAAACCAAGTGTACTCCCCCTATGAAAAGGAGTATCATAATGTTAGGAGATAGTTTTTACAAATAAGTATATATTAGTGATTAACTTATAGTTATAATTCCGGACTTTTTAATATATTCAAATCTATCCAAATGTAATGATTTTTTGAAAATATCAACAAGTTTTTCTTGTGTTCCAATGAATTATAATTATATATCTATTTTAAGTGTGTGATACTTAAGTAATTGTTTCCTAAAATCAATGTGTTTTTAAAGAGAGTGATATAAAGGGTTTTTTCTTAAGGATATGGAATTGGTGTTATCACATACTATCTGAGTTTTAGTAAAACTCATGCTATAATTAGTGAGTATGTGTTGCATCCACAACACATGAGTACAACAACTTTCAACTTCCCCATATTCAGCTTTAGTAGTGGAAAGTTCTACAGAATGTTATTTCTTACATGACCAAGGAGCTAATGAATCTCCTTAGAAATTACAAGTTCTGGATGTACTCTTTCTATCCATTCTACAACTACTAAATTTAGCATCTGATAAAGTTTTTAAAACAAAATTATTTTAGAAGAATAGAAAAGTCCTAAATCTATATTTCCCTTTAAATAGAAAAAAATCACTAAGTTTAAATAGGATTATTTTAGATTGCATTGATATCATGAACATAATCACATGGAAATCATTAATTCTGGAAGACTAGATATTAAGTATAGTAAAATTCCTATCATACCTGTAAAATATGTTTGATCCACTGGTTTCCCTACTTCATTAAGATTTAGTGTATTTAAGGTACCGATTGGAGTACTTATACATTTAGTGTTATCATATCCATACTTTTTAAGAAGATATTTAATATAATTATGTTGAGATATATAGGTTCCATCTAGTTTTTGAGAAACATGAAAACCAAATAAAAATGTTAACTCACCCATCATTCTTATTTTAATCACAGATTTCATAAGATTCATAAATGAATCAGTTAAGGATTGCTAAATTGATCCGAATAAAATTTCATCAATATAAATTTTAAAAATTAATAATTTTTTATTTTGTTTATTTATAAAAATTTTTAGATCATTATTTCCCTTAGAATAATTTTTTTGTAACAAAAATATTTTTAGCCTATCACACCAGGAAGTAAGGGCATGTTTAAGACCATATAATGATTTGTTAATATCAAAAACAAGTTCAAGATGTTTTCAGTCATCAATACCAGGATATTGTTCAATATAAACTTTCTCATAAACGTATCTATTAATAAAAGAACACTTCACATCTATTTGAAAAAGTTTAATATAAAAAAATGTTGTAAAGGCTAAGAGAATTGGAATAGATTCAAGTCTTTATATGGGAGCATAGGTTTCTTCATAGTTGTAGACACCGTGTAATGTGTTCCATGAACTTTTCCACGGACTCGAGATATGATTATCACTTACACAAAAAATTTCAAGTATGAGTAAAGATATTTTAACCATGAATGAAGAAGATGTGGGATACCTTTCTCTGTGACAAAATACTACTTCATACCTATGTATTTGTAGAATGATTCCCCCACCCAGGAGTAGGTAGTGGATTTCCCAGATCAATGAAAAAATGTTTCGACGCATTAAATTCTATTTTTGAGTTTTATCCAAGAAGAATTGGTCAATTAACCACTTAAATAAGTTTACATCACAGTGATGACTTCGATTTGACTGGTTTTGAAGCCCAAACAGACTTACGGATCAAACAATATCTCACTAAGAAGATAGAAAAATTTTATAAAAGTATTTTAAGTACCTGCACTAATGACCTACGATGAGGACTTGCACAGAGGACTTGCATAGAATAATAATTTCTACACCACTATGAAGAAGATCTACATGTAGGACCTACACAAAAAAACTCCCTTCGACCATTCCCCCTCCTTGCCTATAAATAGGACCATTGGGCTACCCATTTCAAAGATAGAAAAATATAGAAGAACTCTCGAAGCTTCCGTTGCATAACTCCTTTTACTATGTTATAAAAAACTCTTAACTAATTCTCTGAAACATGAGAGAAGAAAGAATTAAAGGGGAAAAAGTGGTTCAAAATTACATTGGGTTTAGAGAACATGGAGCTATGCCAATGACCAACACAGAGCACCTGTGCGGAGCACCTATGTAGATCACATACACGGAGCACCTGCACCTGGTACGTTGGTAGAGAACCTGCATGAAACACCTATACAGAACACCTGTATAGATCACCTATGCGTCCCAACTCAATGGAAATGGTGGCACACAACGTGATGTTTTTGGTTTAGGTCAACAACATATTCCATTGATCCCTTTACATTCCCCAACTTCCAGCCTTCGAATATCATGATTTGATACACTCCATCACACTCAATAATGTTCCTTGAGTCAATATACTCCTCTTGGATCCATTCACATGTTAGGAGTTTGGAATCTCGTTATGGATTCCTCGATTACTTTGATTCGATACATTCCTCAATAAACAACTCAAACCTCATCACTTAACTCCTCTACATGGTTAAATCTCAAATGGACATTCTTCTTAGGAGAAGTCCCCAACCAATCCGACATGGGATCCTCTATAGGACTAAGTCACAAAAAATCCAAATCTAGGCATCCTCTTTATGAGTAAGCCCCAAAAAAACCTAAAAGGTCACTCCCACTGAGGTAAGTCCCTATTCTTTTGAGAGCTAGGCCGTATGGCCTCTAATGTCATCCCACAGTGAAAGGATCATCACCCTGCACCTTCTATCATGGTCACCTCGACTTCTTTCTCCATAGGCCTTCCCTCTCCCACAAGTGGAAGAGAGTGCATGTGCCTTTGTTGAATCCTTAGATCCTATTGTTTCTAACACCAAGCATAAATCATGTTGGCTTAGAGATTTGTCATGATCACAATACTTTCTCAGACACACCACTTCTTTAACTATAAGAACATTGATTCCCACTATAATTAAGATATGTAGGAATAATTCCTAAGGCCCGAGCTCCATATTAATTCATCCATAAAAAATCATACATTTTAGGATATAATCCCAAACTCATTTCTCTCAAACGACATACTCTCCTATGAGATCCATCGAACTGGGTGGTCATTGATTCCCTTCCAAATGGGATATGTAAGAATCCTCTCTGAGGTTCAAACACAACACTTCATATCAACCCTGTTCTTCCTAGTCCATATTCCCAACAGAGACTAACCCAACTTGGAAACCCATATTCTTTCCAAGTTCCTTGGAATTCATAGGCATAATTCACACACCAAACCATGATGAAGAACCTTTCTCTTAGGTTTCCTTTCCACATGAAATTAAACTGTATGGCTAGGTCGTTATCACACGACCTTAAAACATGTGATGTGTCCCATTAAGTGGCACTGAAATACGGGGATTCTAATTCCTCTCACAGGGATACGTAGGAATCCCATTTATGGGTATAATCCCAACATCAAAATAAAATTCATCTCCCTGGATGACAATAAATTCTAGAGTGCCCCACTAAGTGGCTTAAAAAATAATATTAACATAAAAATGGTTAAAATAATCTCTAAATAGTATTTTAGAGGAAACCATTGATGGAGAACATAGAATACATATAGATTTCTCCATTACTGATGATACTCATATATATATGGATGATTATAAATTTCACACATGCAAATAATTGATTGAAAATTCCAATGGTAACTAACATTATACTTGGTGAATTAATAAGTATTCATGAAAATATCTCAAATATATAAGAGAAACATGAAGTACGAAATAATTCCCCCCAAAAGTTTGTGATGAGTCCGACCTTCCATCCTCTCGACCAATGCATGTTCTTAAGTATCATAAGTTCAAACATTGCCTTTGGAAAGCAGGTCTCTTTTGGATAAAAAACTATTGTTTATTTATGGTTCTATAAATAAATCCAATGGTACCCGCCTGGAAATAGTGATTCCTAACTAGAACACACGTTCCAAGAAATAGCTAAACAATAGTCTATTCCTTCTTGTTGATTATAGACTTCAACAACTAATATTTATTTATTTCATACTATATTCCATTTTAATCAAATTTATTTTGGAATACCGAATTTAATCTAATTAAAAAATATTATTCAAGTCCTTCAAGCAAGATCCAGACTTTTTACATTTCAAATTTGTTTAGTTCATATTGGATAGCTTCAATACAATTTTCATAACCTAAATCATCATCAGTACTTTTAGGTTATAATTGGAAAAGAAATGATGCATTCTTTACATCATTACTTAAATAACTTCTTGTACTTGCTGTTTGATGTACATCTCCTATTATACTATCATTCAGATGATTCCTTTGAAACAACTTACATGGGTTTTGTAAAAGTTTTTCATCAACATAGGGTAGAAAGTATCCCAGGGTAAATACATAAAAAACTTTTTCCTGAGTATTCTCTGGATTATAAGAGTCTTCTATCAAAGGTTGATAATAATATTTTAAAAACATAAGAAGAATTAGGTTAGGTTTGTTGAAAAAAAGGTATTAGTTTAATCAAATTTAACTTGTAATATTTCCTCAACTTTAAAAGAATTTTTATTAAAAAATCTATAAGCCATAAAGGTATTGGAATATCATAAAAAAATTCCTTCATCGAATTTGGGTGAAAATTTATGAAGGTTATCTTTTGTATTAAAAATTATTAATTTGCATTAAATTACTCTGAATTATGAAAAATTTGGTTTTCAGCCTATCTATAACTTATAAGGTTCTTTATTAAGAAATTTTCTAATTGAAACCAGATTTATAGTATAAAAATTAGTACTTACAGCTTCAATAAAAAAATGATTAGCAATTGTGTATTCACTCAACATGGTTGTTGTTATCTATTGATGAATTTTATTTCCTCTTTCAGCAACACCATTTGGAAGAGGAATTATATGAGTTTAAAAGTTATGAGTAATTCTTTTCTTACTACAAAAAGTTTCAAAATATTAATTTTAAAATTCTCCTCCATGATCAATATGAATAGTTATTATTGGAAGATTTTTATCATTTTTATCTTTGGATGATAAATATTTTAGATTAGAAAAATCATAAAATTTATTTTCTAAAAAATATAACCTTGTAAAATCTAGTGTAATCATGAACTAAATAAAATATGTAGCATTTTCCTCCAATAAATTCAGTTTGTGTTGGAATAAATATGTCCATGTGCACTAGATATAATGCATAAAAAGTTGAGAATTAACTTATGGATTTAATAATTTATATATGTTTCTTTCCATATTAACAAGATTCACTAACTTTTAAAGAATAAAATATATGATCTTGTATATCCTTAACAATTCCTTTCTTAGATATTTTACATAAGTTCCTAAAATTATAGTTTTCGAGCCTTATATTCCATAATAAATATCAATATTCTATTTCACTAAGGCAAGGCAAGTCTTAGGTTATAAGGGCTTCTATGTTAAGTGTATAAACATTCTCATACTGATGGGTAGAAAGAATGAACTCATCCTTGGAATTGTGTACTAATAATTTATCATTCTTAAAATTTACAAGGTAACCATCACCACATAACTGACTTAGGATTATAAGGTTTTGATTAATAACATTAACATATAAAACATTATAAATCAAGGGTTTTCTAAGAATAATGATGTTACCTATACCAACAATTTCTCCTTGAGCATTGTCTTGAAAAGTGACTCTTCCACCATTACTAATAATAATACTTTCAATGAAGTTTTTATTACCAGTCATCTGATAGGAACATCCACTATCCATTTACCATGTATTTTTATTGGTACTTCTTTTGTTTTCCTGAAAATAAAATTGTTTTATTTTAATAATCCAAACTTTCTTGGATCCATATATGTTAGAAAGAAAAATATTAAGAATCCACATTTTCATAGAAAAGTGAGATTTATGAAATCATAAGTATTAAATTTTATTTAATGAACAACATTTTTTCTAATTCCCACCACACTAAAACTTAGTGAAAAAGGGGATCTTTGTGGAATAAAATAGTTATGACTGAAAACTAGTTTTGAGTGAGAATAACCAAATTTAGAACAATTACCAAGAGAATAAATTTTGAAAAACATATTATCAAAATTCTATTTACCGGAAGTAAATTTTGATAAAGTTTGTTTAATGAAAATATTTCTTTTTTATTCTAGTGACTAAATTATCATCCTCATATTCATTGGATTTATAATTGATGTTAATATCTAAAACATTTTACAAAGAAATAACATTTTCTATATCCATAGAAAGTTTATCCTTTACAGAATTAACTTCCTAATAATTTTTTGAAATTGAAACTATTTCAAAATGTTTTTCATCAAGGTATTTTGAAAGATCTAATGCTTCATTTGTTTGAATAATAATTCTATAAATTTTCTTATCAATTTTATTTTTGACCTTACTATTTTCATTTTTATGAAACTTGAAAAACCTAGATAATTCATCAAAAGAAGGTAATGAATTATCTTCTGATGAGGAATATTCTCCATCTATAGATGTAGAATTTTATTCATCATGATAATTAAAACTTAAATATATATTGTTTTATGATTCGGTAGTTTGTACCTTATCCATTAAACAATGTGTTTCAATATGAATTCTGGTAATTATACTAATATTATTTTTTCCTAAATATTTATTATATGAATATTAATTATATGAGTCTACACCACTTTCACTCCAAGATTAATTTGACATTAAAAATTCATTTCCTATAAACATGTAATATATTTTATGATTCCTCTCTAAATATATATATTTCCTATCCTTTCTTTTAAGCATGGGATTATCAGGTCTAATATGACCTTTTTTATTGTACTCTTAACAAGTGACTTCAGAATCTTTCTTATCCTTCCTATAATTATTATTAGATCTTTATTGGAAATATTTGATTCCAAAATTATTTCTCATCCTTTGAGAAATATTGTCTAACTCATTCTATGACTATTCAGATTCACTTGAGTGTGATTGAGTAACAACTTTCTTAGACTTTATTAACTTAACAACTTTCCCAGGAGTTTCGGTTTTCATCTGATTTGAAGTAGTCATAAATGAAACACTCTAATTCTTTTTATTTTTATGATCAGCATCTCTCTTCAATCAGTTCTCATGTTGTATGAAATTTACAAATAATTCATCAATAGTAACATTTATAACCTTCCTTTATTCATAAATATAAGTTATCATTGACTCCCATTCATTAGGTATAATGTCAACAATCTTAACTACAATCATCTCATCATATATAACTTTTTATACCCTTTACTATAGACTATTTAATATAGTCATAAATCTATATTGAACCTAACTATGGGTTCTCTACAAGGAAAAACAAAAACATGGTAATCATCTATAAGAATGGCTCTTCTAGTTTCAATAACATTAGAAGTACCCAAATTTGTAACCTCTTGTTTCTTCCAAATGCTTTTAGATTTTTCATAATAATATATTCAACTGTATATATATCTAGTCATAGAAAAATTCGAATTAGTTCATAAATTTTTGTTTAGCTGATATTCATACTTTTCTTGATTAATAAGGGATCTAACATCCTTGAAATGGATCTTATAATATCCAGTAAACAATTATCCACACAAATATTGATAACAAAAGTCTTCATTCTGTCTCTCCATTCTTCATAATCACGTTCATCCAATATAGGTGTTATTTTATGGTTCAGATTATCTATGGATCTGACATTCATTCCTTTTATCTTAGTATAAAACAAAAATTCAATTTCCATAACACAGTTTAGTATATTTTGTATTTATAAAAAAATTATAAAAGTAAGAACTTGTAGAAGTAAACTAAGTAGTGATAAACTTCCTTTTTGATACTAAGTGTAAGTGTAAGTATCTCAAATATGTTATCTGATACCAATTGTAGGATTGAAATGTATATTTAGATACTCAATTGTAGTAGGGGTGAATTTTATGTTTAAAAACATTTATTTTTAACCATAAATAAGCTTTTTTTAAAAAAATTAAACAAATTATATTCACCTAAACCCACTTTTGTAAGGTTAAGGAAAAACATCTCAGGTTTAACATAGATGTGAAATGAAACAATCACAAGGTATAATTAATCAAGATTATACATTAAAGTGTATTGACTCTTGAATCTGAGTCACAACAAAAAAATAAAGTAAAATAGACACTTTCTTGTTGTTATAAATTGTAGTGGAAATTTAATGTACATATAATAGAGTAAAAATATTTTATCCCATAGAGTAGGGTATCCAAATCATCTTGGATAAAGGTCCCTTTATTTATAATTTCATTATAGTATCTCTTACCCACACAAAGGTAAGACCTCGATATGAATATTATAATCTGTCTTTATATCCCTAGAAGACCTAGAACTTTAAGGTGATCGACACATCTTTATTCATTTAGCTTAGAAGTCCTTAATTAATTAACTATAGACACCTTTTTCTTCCTTTAACTTGGAATCCCTCGATCCTAATCACCAATGGCCTATAGTTCCCAAAGTAGAACTAAGATTATTAAAGATTTTAAGTATGTCTAATAATCTATTGAAAACACAATCTCTTTAAGACTTTCACACAAAGAAATTTTGGAAGATCTCTCATAGAGCATTAGATATCCCAAAATTATCCAGCATCAAACATTTTCTAATGAATGGGTGTTTATATGTGAGATCTCCAATGGTCAGATTTTCTTTTAATGGTCATATTTTCCCTAAAATTTTAAAGGGATCTATACCATTGGAACTTACAACAGTCATATAATAATAGATTGGATGACATTGTTTAGTATAAGAATATATCATGGGAAACATTAAGAATGAATGAATCTGATTGTATGAAAACATTACATTAAGGAAATATAGTATCTTTAAGAATGTTATGAAAACATTACATTAGGGAAATATAGATTTTAAATAGAAACTGAAAAATTTTGATAATTATAATTAAGAAACAAAGATCGGAATCACAATTCAGGAGAAATTGGAATTAAGAAATATAAATCAGATTTGATTTTCTACATGATTATAATTTTAGAAAGATGAATCAAATTTGTTTTTTGGATGATTTGGAATTGATAAAGTGAATTGGATTTGATTTTTTAGATGATTCAAAATCAAGAAAGTTGAATCAGATTTGATTTTCTGGATGATTCAGAATATAGAAAGATGAATAATTCTATGTTTTATTAAGGATTCGATCTTTTAGTAGCTATTCTATTTTCAATAAATAATGTAAAACTTAGATAAATAAGTTAAATAACATTAATATAAATATTTTAATAGATAGAAAGTAGTTGTATGGAAATTTGATTATGATTTCCAAAACATAAAAGAATTATAAAAACATAAGGAATTGTTTGACTAAGTATTAGTGGTTTTTAGGGTTTTATGGGTTTTATAATTTTGTAGGTTTTTTTGGTTTTATGATTTTTAAGGGTATTTTAGGGCATTTTAGGATTTTTTAGTTTATTTTTTTATTTTTAGGGGTTTAATGTGTTTTAGGTCTTAATATTTTCATATTGTTTTTTAGGGTTTATATGGATTTTTTTGAGAGATTTTTATGTTTTTGGGGGGTTCTCATGGTTATTATGGTTTTTTGGGTTTTTGTGGGTGTATAGGGGGTTTTAGGTTTTTTATTTTTTTTATGTTTTTATGGATTTTACATGTTTTTATTTTTTAATGGTTTTATTAGGTTTTAGGGTTTTTATGTTTTTAGGGATTTTTAGGTATTTTTAGGATTTTTATGGATTTCTTGTGTTTTAGGGATTTTGGGGTGTTTTAGTATTTTTTATGGGTTTTAGGTTTTATATGGGTTTTCTGTTATTTAGGGGGTTTTTTGAGATTTTTTGGGTTTTGTGGTTTTTAACGTTTTTAATGTTTTAGGGGTTTAAATGGATTTTAGCGTTTTTGTGTTTTCTTAGTGTTTTTAGGGTGTTTTATGATTTGTCGGGGTTTATGGTTTTTAGAGGTTCTTAGGTTTTTAGGGTATTTTTATGGTTTTTAAGGTTCTTTGTAATTTTTTAGTTTTAAGGGTTTTAAGTGTTTGGGTATTCATGGTTTTCTTAGGGGTTATCATGGTTTTTTAAGGATTCATGGATTTTTAAGGATTTTTAGGGCTCTTTTAGGATTTTCATGTTTTTTGGGTTTTTCAATATTTTACTTGATTTTTGGGATTTTAAGAATTTTGAGGGGTTTTATGTGTATTTATGTTTACAAGATTTTCTTTAGGATTTTTGGGTTTTTAGTTTTTTTTACATTTTTTTGGAGTTTTAGGTATTTTTAAGATTTTTTTTGGTATCTCAGTGTTTTTGGGGATTATGAAGGTTTTTAGGGTCTTTGAGGGTTTTTAGGGATTTTCAGGTTTTCAAAAAGTTTTATGGTTTTTGCGGGGTTTCTTAGGTTTTTAGTAGTTTTTAGGGTTTTTTAGGGTTTTTAGATTTTTTCAATGTTTTAGTGGCTTAAAAGGGTTTTTGAGTTTTAGTATTTTATTAGGAGTTTTATTGGTTTTATGTTTTTTAAGGTCTTTAGGTATTTTTATGGTTTTATAATGTTTTAGGGTTTTTAATTTTTTTAGTGTTTTTTTGTGTTTTTTAGGTTTTTTAGGGGTTTTATGTTTTTTTTAAGTTTTAAATATTTCATATAGATTTTGTATGATTTTATGGTTTATAACATTTTTAGGGATTTTGGGGAATTTTTTGAATTTTTATGGTGTTTATGATTTTTAGGTATTTAAAGGGTTCTATGGTTTTTTTTGGGTTTTTATGGATTTTTAATGTTTTTAGGGGTTTTTTATGTTTTGTAATTTTTTTTAAAGTTTTTTAAAAAATTTAACGCCTTTAGATGTTTAAATGTGTTTTTTTGGTATATTAGGTCTTTTATCGATTTTAGTATTTTAATTGTTTTTGTGGGGTATTAGTGATTCTAGGGTCTCTCTAGAGTTTTTTGTTTCATTTTATGGTTTTTAGGATTTTAGGGTTTTGGGTTTTTGGTGTTTTTGGTTGTTAAGTTTTCTTTGGGGTTCTCATGTTTTTAAGTGTTTTTCTGTTTTTAGATATTTTTTCAGGGTTAAGGTGTTTTATGGGGTTTTAGTGCTTTTTTGTGATTTTGTGGGTTTTATAAATTTTTGGATTTTTATAGTTTTTTGAGTTTTTAACAGTTTTTTATTTTATTCGGTGTTTTAATTTTTTTTAGAGTTTTTAAAATTTCAGGGGTTTTAATGTTTATTAGATTTTTTAGTGGTTTTCGAAGGTTTATGCATTTTTAGGGGTTTTTATGGTTTTTAGAATTTTTAATTTTTTGGATTTTAGGGTTTTTAGTGTGTTTTAGGCTTTTTATTATTGTTTTTAAGTGTTTTTTTGATTTTTAGGGTTTCTTAAGCCGTTTTCAAGGGTTTTAGGGGTTTTTAGATTATTTGGGATATGAGATATTTTTTAGTATTTTTATAGTTTTTAGGTATTTTGAGGGGTTTCTGGGATTTTTTAATGTTTTTTGGTTTTTTGGTTATTTTGTATGTTAGGGGTTTTTGAGTTTGTAGGTGTTTTTACTGTTTTTTTTATATTAAATTTTAGGGGTTTAAATGGATCTAAGAGTTTTTAGGGGGTTTTGGTGTTTTAATGTATTATTATGGATTTTAGGGGGTTTTGTGGTTTTTAAGGGTTTTTTGGGTTTTTTGGTTTTTTTGGTTTTTTTGGGTTTTTTTGGGTTTTCTGGGTTTTTAATGTTTTTTGGGCATTTAAGGGTTTTAGGTTTTTTAAGGTTTTCTAAGTAGGTTTCCCAGGTTTTGTGTTATTTTTATATTTTTAGTGTTTTTAGGGATTTTTTTGGACTTTTTATGGATTTTCAGGCATTCTATAGATTTTCAGAATTTTTAGGATTTTTAAAGATTTTTAGGCCTTTAGAGTATTTTTAGTTTTTAGGGTTTTCAATGTTTTTTAGATTCATTAATCCATTTTAGGGGTCTAAAAGATTTTTATAGTTTTTAGTGGGTTTTATTTATTTTTATGTGTTTTGATGGGTTTTTTTGTTTTTTATGTTTTTAATGGTTTTTAGAGTTTTTAGGGGCTTTTCAGTTTTTTATCTTTTTTAGTTTTTTAGGAATATTAAGTGTTTTTCTATGGATTTCATAGGGGTTTTCAGGTTTTTTTCTTTTTCTTTTAATTTTAGGGATATTTTAGGATTTTTTTGGTTCTTAAGGGGTTTTATGTATTTTCAGGGTTGTTAGGGTTTTAGGGTTTTTATGGTTTTTTCCATTTTAGGTGTTTTTGAGTTTTTAGGGTTTTAAAGGGTTTTCATTGTTTTAAATGTATTTAGGGGTTTAAGGTTATTTTAGATTTTTATTGGATTTTGGTGTTTTATTTATTTTTAGTGGTTTTTAATATTTTATGGTTTTTATGGTTTTTATGGTTTTCAGTGGTTTTAGGGTCCTTTTAGGGGTTTAGTGTTTTTAGCATTTTAGGGGTTTGATGGGTTTAAGTGTTTTAGGATTATAGTAATTTCATATAATTTTTTTGTGTTTTAGTTTTTTTTTAATTTTTAATACATTTTAATGATTTTCTAGGATTTTTATGGTTTTTAGTGTTTTTAGGTATTCTGATGGTTTTTAGTGTTTTTAGTGTTTTTATGATTTTTATGGTTTTCAGTGTTTTTCGGTTATAAGGATTTCTTTGGCATTTTCAGGGTTTTTATGTTTCTTTGTATTTTTTTGGGATTTCTTATGTTTTTATGTATTTTAGGGATATTTTTGGTTTTTAGTGTTTTTTGGGTTTTTAGTTTTTTTGGTTTTTTGGATTTTATGGTTTTTTTTTGAGTTTTTAGGGGTGTAATGTTTTTTTAATATTTTTTTATCATTTGTTGGGGTTTAAAGGTCTTTAGAGTTTTTAGTTAGATTTATTTTTTTATTGGATTTTATTTTTTTATTATATTTTTAGAGGTTTTTATAGTTTTTAGGTATTTTAAGGGTTTTTAGGGTTTTTACCAATTTGTATATTTTTAGGGGTTTTATTTGTTTTTTGGATTTAATTTTATCTTAGGGTTTTCAGAGTTTTATAGTTTTTATTTTTTTAGTTATTTTTAATCATTTCAGGGGGTTTTTAAGGTATTATAGAGTTTTTAGGAATTTTAAGTGGTTTTTTTGGGTTTTAGGGTTTTAGGATATTTCGTCATTTTTTTGGTTTTATAGTGTTTTTTAGTTTTTTATGTTTTTTAGGATTTCTTAGGGGTATTTTGGGTTTTAGTTTTTTTTACATTATTTGATATTTATAGGTTTTTTTAGAATATTTATTTTTTATAGTTTTTAGGGATTTTGAGGGGTTTTATGGGGTTTTAGTGTTTTTAGGATTTTTATTATTTATTGGGATTTTTAGGGTTTTTTGAATTTTTTGGGATTTAAAGGTTTCCTCAGGTTTTTTAACAATTTTAGGGATAGTAAATGTTTTTAGTGGGATTATTGTCTTTTTCTTGGTTTAATTTTTTTTATGTATTTATGGGTTCTGTAGTTTTTAGGTTATTTAGGGGTTATTAGGTTTTCCTAGGGTTTTAGTGTTCATAGGTTTTAGGGTTTTTGGGGGTTTTGGGTTTTTATGGTTTTCATTGTTTTTTTCAGGGTTTTTTGGTTTTCATTCAAATTTAGAGTTTTAGGGAATTCTATGATTTTTATTGTTTTAATAAATTTTAGGTATTTTACGGGTGTTTATGTTTTTGTAATATTTTTAGGTTTTTATGGTTTTTATGGATATTTAGTATTTTTTATGTTCTTTGAGTTCCCTATTTTTTTAGTTTTTTTTAAAATTTAAGGTGTTTAATGTTATTTTATAGATGTTTTGGGGTTTAGATGGTTTTTATGGGTTTTTAGGGTTATATAATATTTATATGTGATTTAGGTTTTTGGGTTTTTAAGGTTTTCATGGATATTAGGTCTTTATCATTTTCATGTTTTTAGGGGTTTTAAATAATTTTAGATTTTTAGTGTTTTCTTTGGGGTGATCAGGGATTTTATGGTTTTTAAATTTTTAGTTATTTCAATGGAATTTTTATGAGTATTTTGGTTTTAAGGGTTTTTAGGGATTTTTAAAAGTTTTAGGGTTTTAGTGTTTTAGGGTTTTTTGTGGTTTTTTTGTTTTTTTGTTTTTTTGTTTTTTAAGGATTTTAAGTGTTTTTTTAAAGGTTTTCATTTAATTTTTCAGGGTTTTTTTGGTATTTTTACATTTTTATGGATTTTTGGGGATTATATAGGATTTTTTTTTGTTTTTAGGGGTTTTAGGGTTTTTAGGGTTTTTAGAAATTTATAGGGTTTTGGGGTTTTAGAGTTTTTTAAGTATTTTGGGATTTCTTGTGATTTTAGGTTTTTGAAGGATAGGTAATGTTTTTTAACATTTCTAGAGGTTTAAAGGTGTTTTATATTTTTAGTGGTTTTAATGTTTTTATGGGGTTTTAGGGTTTTTATGGTTTTTACAGTGATTCTTTCTTTTTAGTGGTTTAAAGGGTTTTTAGTGTTTTTATAGGAATTTTAGTATTTTTAGGGTTTTATAGGTTTTCTGTGTTTTTATATTCTTATGGTTTTCTTAGCGGGTTTCCATGTTTTTAAGGGTTTTTACCTTTTTAGTGATTTTTAGACATTTTTAGAGAATTTTTTGGGGTTTTAAGGTTTTTAGTGATTTTTCGGGGATTAAGGGGGGTTTAGGTATTTATGGAATTATGGTATTTTTTTGGATGTTTTAGGGTTTAATTTTTTTAATAGTTTTTTAACCTTTTTAGGTGATTAAAGAGTATTCAAACTATTTATGGTGTTTGTATTTTTATTGGATTTTGGGTTTTTATTAACTTTAAGGGTTTTATAGTGTTTAGGGTTTTATGGCGTTTAAATGTTTTTTTAGGGTTGTTAACATTTTTTAGGTTTTTAGGGGTTTGTATATTTTTTATGTGTTTATGGTTTTCCAAGGGGTTTTCATGGTTTTCAGGGTTTTTTATATTTGTAGATTTTTTTTTATAATTTTATGGGTTTTTAGGATTTTTAAGGATTTTGATGGTTTTAGGGTTTTTTTACAGCTTTTAGGGTTTTTATGATTTTTTCTTTTTAGTGTTTTTTAGTTTCTTATGGGTTTCAAGTATTTTATATTCTTTTAATATTTTTAGGGGATTATAGGGTTTTTTGAGTTTTTACTGGGTTTTATGGTTTTTATGAGTTTTTAGGGTTTTTACGGGTTTTAGGGTTTTTATAGTTTTTTGGGTTTTTAATGTGTTTTTAAGAATTTTTTATTTTAATTATTTTTAAATATTTAAGGGGTATTTAGGGTTTATTTTGATTTTAGGGGTTTTATGGTTTTTTTTAATTTTTATATTTTTTCGAGTTTTTTAGGTGTTTTATGGTTTTTATATATTTTATACATTTTGTGGGTTCCAAGTTTTTTTAGAGTTATAGTCATTATTTAAGGTTTTATAATTTTTTAGGGTTTTTAAGGTTTTTATGGGTTTTATGATTTTTTGGGGTTTTATCATATTTAGGGCCTTTTAGATTTATTTTATTTTTTAGGGGCTTTAAGTGAATTTATAATTTTAATATTTTCATAGGGTTCTCAGGGACATTATTAATTTTTATGCTTGATGTATTTTTACTATTTTTAAAATGTTTTCAAGTTTTTAGGTTTTTAAAGTATTTTGTTGGTTTTTAAGGGTTTTTGAGTTTTAAGTGTTTTTTAAAGGTTTTAGTTAATCCATTTGGTTTTTTTGGAGTTTGAAGTATTTTCTGGTTTTTAAGCTATTTATAACGACTTTCTGTACTTTAGGGTTTTTTATTTTCTTTATAGATTTTTAGGTATTTTTTAAGATATTAATGCTTTTTAGGGGTTTTAGGTATGTTGAGGGTTCCTATGATTTTTAGAGTAATATTGGTTTTTATGGTTTTAAGGATTTTTGTAGTTTTCGAGGATTTTTTATTTTTTAGTTTTTTTTGGTTATTATGGTTTTATAGGGTCTTTAGATTTTTTATTGGGTTTTATGGTTTTATTGGTCTTATGGTTTTTATATGTTTTATGGGTTTTATGGTAATTGGTGTTTATGTGGGGGGGGGGGGGGGGGTTCATTTGTTTCATTTTTATTTAATTTATCGGTTAAAGTGTTTTTGGGTTTTTAATGTTTTCTTATGGGTTTTCTAGGTTTTTTGGGTCTTTAAAATTTTCATCTTTTTAGGTTGTTTTTATTATTTTTATGGTTTTTTGTGCCTTTTAAGAAACTAAGGTGTTTAATGGTTTCATTGGGTTTTTGTTTTATTATTTTAGGTCTTTTTTTTATTTTTTAGGGGTTTATGGGATTTTAGAGTTTTTTTTACCATTTTGATGGGTTTAAATATTTTTGTGACTTTTTATTTGTTTTTTTGGGGTTTTTATGTTTTTTTTGGTATTTTAAAATTTTAGTGATTTTTTCAAATTTTATGTTTTTTAAGGTTTTTTGGGTTTTTTGTGTTTTTGGGTTTTCTGCGTTTCTAGAATTTTTGAGTGGCTTTAAGTATTTATAGGCTTTTAAGGATGTCTTAGGGGTTATCTAGGATTTTATGGTTGTTTTCATGTTTTTAGTGGGTTTTAAGGGTTTTTATTTGTATTTATGGTATTTAATTTTTTAGGGGTTTTTATGGTTTTTATGGACTTTTTGAGAATTCTAAGTGGTTTAGGGTCATATTAGGGGTCTTTAGGATTTTTTAATTTTAAAGTTTTTAAGTGTATTAATTGATTTTAGGATTTTAAGGTTTTCTTAGGGTGTTTTCAGGGTTTTAAGTGTCGTTACATTTTTTAGGGTTTTTATTATTTTTTTATTATTTTTATTGGTTTTTATAGTTGTAGGAATAATGAGGGTTTTAGAAATTCTTATGGATTTCACGGTTTTTAGAGGTTTTTAGGTTTTAGTGGTTTTCTCTCTCTTTAAGTTTTTATGGTTTTCTTGGGTTTTTTCATGGTTGTAGGTTTTTGATGTTTTTAGGGTTTTTAGTGAATTTTTATGATTTTTTTTGTATTTTGGGTTTGAAGGGATATTGAGAATTTTTTCAGTTTTAGGGTTCTTTGGGTTTTTATGATTTTTTTTGTTTTTTTGGTTTTTTTGATTTTTTGGGTTTTTCATTATTTTCAGAGTTTTCAAATGTTTTTTGGGGTTTAAATGGTTTTTAAATGTTTTAGTGGGTTTTTAGGCTTTTTATGGGGTTTTAGGGGTTTTTATGTTTTTACGTTTTTTTATTTTTTTAGGATTTTGGTGCGTTTTTGGGTTTTTAGGGTTTTTAGCATTTTCTATGTTTTTATGGGGTTTTTAGTGTTTTTAGGAGTTAATTGTTTTCTTAAAGGTTTTAGGGTTTTTTTGGTTTTTAGGTATTTTTTCAGAATTTTTATGTTTCATATAGGGTTTTATGGTATTTTGGGATTTTAAGAGGTTTATTATAGTTTATAGGGTTTTACGGTTTTTTATTTCTGTCTTGTGTTTTTAAGGTTTTCTGAGTTTTTTAGGGTTTTTGGATTTTTTATTGGGGTTTTAGGGTTTTATTTTTGATTTAGAGGTTTTTAATGGTTTTTAGTTGTTTTATGGTTTTTAGGGTTTTAGGAATTTTAGGAACTTTTTCAGATTTTCAGGTTTTTAATGTTTCTTTGGTTTTTAGAGGTTTTATGTGTTTTTATGTTTTTATGGTTATCATATGGTTTTCCATTAATTTTAGGCTTTTTTATGTTCATATGTATTTTTAGGGATTTTTTTATTGTTTTTATGGGTTTTCTGGTTTTTATGGATTTTGAGGCTCTTTAGGGTTTTTTGGGTTTATGATTTCATTAGGGTTTTTAGAGTTTTTAGATTTAATAATTGTTTTAAGTGTTTTTTTCTTTTAAGGTTTTCTTAAGGGTTACATGGTTTTTAGGGTTTTCAGGTTTGTAAGGGTTTTTGAGGGTTTTTATGGGTTTTTAGGGGTTTTAGGGATTTTTAGGAATTTTTGGAATTTTTAGGTTTTTTAGGTTTTTTAGGTTTTTTAGACTTTTTCAAGTTTCTATTTTTTTGGGGTTTTGTGGAATTTTTTATTTTCTTGGCTTTTAGGTTTTTTTGTATTTTTTTAACATTTTTAAAGGTTAAATCATATAAAGGGTTTTAGATTTTCAGTGGTTTTAGTGGTTTGTCTGGGTTTTAGGATTTTTAATGGTTTTTAGGGTTTTATTGTTTTTATTGATTTTATGGATTTTTATGGGTTTTATAATTTTTATAGTTTTTAGGGGTTTCAATTTTTTTTGGATTTTATGGTTTTCTTAGGTTTTTCTAGGTTTTCAGTGTTTTTTTATTTTGAATGATTTTTAGTGATTTATTTAGTATTTTTATGGTTCATTGTTCTTTTTAGGCATTTTTAGGGGTTTTATGTTTTTAGGGATATTATAGGTTTTTTGGTTCTTTATTTTTTTTATTTTTAGGTGTTTTATGGGTTTTTTGAGATTTTTAATAGATATAGGGGTTTGAAGGGTTTTAAGGGTTTTTAGTGGTTTTTGGGGTTTTATATGTTTTAGGGTTTTTAACGATTTTATAGGTTTTTATGGTTTGTAGGTGGTTTTTGGGATTTTAGGGTTCTTCACAGGTTGAAGTGTTTTTTAGATTTTTAGTAGTTTAATGTGTTTTTCGGTTTTTTTTGGATTTCATTATTGTTTTTTTGGGTTTCTTAAGTTTTATGTATTTTCAAGGATTTTTAGTATATCTTGAATAGTTTAGGTTTTTAGTGATTTTGAGGGTTTTAGGGTTTTTATGGTACTTTTTCTTTTGATAGGGTTTTTAAGGTTTTATTGAAGTTTTATGTTTTTTTGGGTTTTTAAGGCTTTCTTGAGTTTTTAATGTTTTTAAGAATTTAAAGAATTTTTAGATATTATTGTGGGTTTTAGGGTTCATATGGGGTATTAGGGGTTTAAAATATTTTTAGGGTTATTTATGGTTTATATGGTGTTTTGGGGATTTTAGTTGTTTTATGATTTTTATGATTTTTAGTTTTGTAATGGTTTTAAGTGTTTTTAGGTTTTAATTATTTTTTTATGTTTTTTATTGGTTTTAAGGGTTTTTACTTTTTTAGGTATTTTTGGTATTTTTAATGATTTTAATGTGTTTTTAGATTTTTTAGGGATTTTCAAGGGATTATAGAGTTTTTAGAGTTATTAGTTTCTTTTGAAAGATTTTATGGGTTTTAAGGGTTTTTATGGTTTTTAGGGATTTATGGATTTTTAGGAATTTTAGGGGTTTTTTTGGATTTTTTAAATTTTTAGGGTTTTTTTGGTTTTTTAGAGGTTTTAAGTGTTTTTACATTTTTATAGCATTCTTATGTTTTCTCAGGGTTTTAAGTGTCTTTTACATTTGTAAGGATTTTTATGGATTTTATGTTTTTTATTATTTTTAGTGTTTTTAGGATTTTTAGGGTTTTTAGGGTTTTTAGTGTTTTATGGCTATTGGTGTTTTAGGGGATTTTCTAGTTTTTAGTGTTTTCAAGTTATTTTAAATTTTTTTAACCTTCATAGAGATTTAATGGGTTTTTAGATATTTTAGTCGATTTTAGGGTTTTTCTTATTCTAGGGTTTTTATTATTTTTATGGATATAAGTGTTTTTAGGGTTTTAGTGTTTTTAGGTTTTTAGGGTTTCAGGAGCTTTTAGGGTTTTACAGTTCTCTTATGGGTTTTCAGTTTTTTAGGGTTTTTACATTTTTACATATTTTTGGGATTTTTATGATTTTTATGATTTTTAAGGGTCTAGGGATATTGAGGGTTTCTACGTTTTCTTGGATTTCTAGGTTTTGTTGATTTTTTTTATTTGTTTTGGGTTTTCTACATTTTTTTTGGATTTCATGGATTTATTATATTTTAATATCTTTTTATTTGTTTAAATTCTTTTAAGATTTTTAGTTTGTTTTTATGGGTTTTTAGGGGTTTTATAGTTTTTATGAGTTTTTGGGTTTTTTTTGGTATTTTTATGATTTTTAGCATTTCTTAGGTTTTTAGGGGTTTTAAGTGTTTTTATCTTTTTATGTTTTTCATTTGGTTTTTTGGGAATTTAGTGTTTTTACGTTTTTTTGAATTTTTTTAGGATTTTTATTGTTTTTTGGGGTTTTATGGATTCATAAGGGTTTTATGGTTTTCTTGTTGTTTTATGGTTTCTAGGGTTTTTTGAATTTTTTAGTTATATTAGTGATTTTAATATTTTTTAGGCTTGTAAGGTTATATTAGGTCTTTTCATGGTTTTTAGGATTTTTTTACATTTTAATGGATATTTAGGTATGTTATTTTTTTATGGATCTTCACGGGTGTTAGGGTTTTTAGTGTTATAATATTTTTTGGTTCTTAATTTTTATTTATATTTTGGGTTCTTTAGGTTTCATAAAGTTTACAAATTTTTTATCTTTTTAAAGAGTTTTTTGAGTTTTTAGTGGTTTCTAGAGAGTTTATTGGTTCTATGGATTTTTATGGATTAGAGGGGTTTATATTATTTTTAGAGTTTTTTGGTTTTCTAGGGATTTTAGGGCTTTAGATTTTTTAGTTGTTTTATCTTTTATTACATTTTGATGGTTTTATAATGTTTTTAGGGTTTTATGGGTTTAAATTTTATAGGTATTTTTTTGAGTTTTGGATTTTAGGGCTGTTAAAGTATTTAGGGGTTTTGAATGGTTTAGGGTATTTTATGATTATTAGGGTTATTATTGTTTTTTTGGGTTTTTAGGTCTTTATTTGTTTTTTAAATATTTATGGGTTTTTATTGTTTTTATTTTTTTAGGGGCTTAATGGTTTTTTAGGTATTTAGTTTTTTAGGGTTTTAATGGGTTTTGAGGGGTTTTAATGGTTTTGAGGGTTTTTATAATTTTTATGGTTTTAGGTCGTTTTTTGAGATTTCATGGTAGTTTCCTTTTTATTTTTTTCAGTGGTTTTATGTGTTTAGGTTTTTAAGGTTTTCTTGGGGTTTTAGGGTTGCTTACAGTTTTAGTTTTCTATGGTATTTTTGGATTTTATGTGCTTTGTGGTTTTTATGGATTTTGATTGGTATTAATGTTTGGTAGGTTTCCTATAAGTTTTTATAGTTTTTTTAATTTAATAGGTTTTTTGGGTTCATAAGTGTTTTTTATTTTTATGGTCTTCTTATGGGTTGTCTGGGTTTTAGGTGTTTTTATGTTTTTAGGGATTTTTAATGATTTTTTTTATAATTTTAACGGTTTTTATGTATTTTAAGGCATTTGAGGGGTTTAGGGTTTTTATAGGTTTTTTAGTTTAATTGTTAATTTTATGGGGTGTAGGGTTTTTTAGTGTCTTTAAGATTTTTTTTAATTTATTTTAAAAAATAAGGGTTTAAAGGATTTGATAGATTTTTTAGAACGTTTTTTATGGTTTTTATGGATTTTTAAGGTTTTTAATGTTTTTTTTAATTTTTGGGTTTTTCAGTTTATATGTTTTTTAGGGTTTTAGTGTTTTTTATATTTTTAGGGGCTTTAAGTTTAATTTGGGTTTTAAGGCTTTCTTTTGGGTTTTAAAGTTTTTAGGGGTTTTGATGTTTTTATGGATTTTAAGGGTTTTTTGGATTTTTAAGGTTTTTGAGATTTGGGGGGGTAGTTTTTTTATGAATTTTTTGGTATTTAGAGATTTTTTGAGTTTTTAGGGTTTTGAGGTCTTTTAGATTTTTTTAACATTTTTAGGGATGTAAAGTGTTTTTAGTGATTTATTGGTTTTTATGGATTTTATGGTTTTTTTCAGGGTTTTTAGGGTTTTTAGGGATTTTATGATTTTTAATGTTTTTATGTTTTTTCAGGTTTTTATGGTATTTAGTGATTTGAGCATTTTAGGGTTTTAAATTGTTTTTAGGGTTTTATAGTTTTCTTAAGGGTTGTCTGGTTTTTAGGATTTTAAGTATTTTTATGGCTTTTAGGATTTTATCTTTTTTTTTATTTTTAGGGATCTTGGGGGTTTCTAGGAATTTTTTATTTTTAAGGGTTTTTTGTGGGTTTTGGGTTTTAGTGGTTTCTTTGGATTTTATATTTTTAAGTGTTTTTAGATTTTATAGTTGTTTTTTGAGTTTTCTTAATGATTTTTAGGTGGTTTTGAGGTTTTTTTAGATTTTTATTCTTTTTAGGGTTTTTGGTTTTTTGGTGTTTTAAGGATTTTTTATGTTAATTAGACTTATTTTTTTAGGGTTTTTATTTTTTTAATTTTTTGAAGGTTCTCTTATTTTTTATAGTGTTTTTAGAGTTTTTTTGTTTTTAGGGATTTTTAGGGCTTTTTAAAGATATTTATTTATTCTTTGGGGTTTTATGGATTTTGATGTTTTTTTTTATGGTTTTAGGATTTTTTTTATTTAGTGTTTTTAGGATATTATGAGCTTTATGTATTTTTTGGTTTCTAACACTTTCTTAGGGTATTTCATAGTTTTAATTGTTTTTTACATTATTAGTGATTTTTGGGATTTCAATGCTTTGGGGATTTATTAGTATTTTTATGGATTTTACATCTTTTTTGGGTTTTTTGGGTTTTTAGTTTATTTTTGAGTTTAAAGGGTTTTAAAGTTTTATAGATTTTTTTAACACTTTAGGTATTTAAATAGTATAAATTTTTTTAGTGATTTGCAAAGTTGTTATGGATTTTCTGGATTTTTTAATGTTTTTAGGGGTTTAGTGCTTTCAAGATTTTTAGGGTTTTAATGTTTTTTTTACTTTTTTAGGGTTTTAAGGTTTTTTACAGTTTTATGGTTTTCTTATTGGTTTTTAGGGTTTTTAGGCGTTTTTCACTTTTCTGTATATTTTGGGATTTTTTATGATTTTTATTGCTTTTTTATTTTAAGGTATTATGAGCATTTTAGGGGTTTTACGTGTTTTTTGGTTTGTTGGGTTTTAGGTTTTGTTTAATTTTTATAGGCCCTTAATGCTTTTTAGAGTTTTTTTTCATTTTTGGGGGTTTATAGGGTTTATATAGTTTTAATGGGTATTAGGGTTTTATGGGTTTTATGTTTTTTATGGATTTGGAGGGTTTTATGGGTTTTGGTATTTTTAGGGATTTAATGGAATTTGGTGTTTTTTAGGTTTTATAGTTATTTTAAGTGTTTTTATTTTATAAGGCTTTCATAGGGTTTCTAGGGTTTTCAGGGGTTTTTATATTTTTTGTAATTTTTAGGTGGTTTTCCTATTTTTTAATGTTTTTTGGGTTTTTTTATTAATTTTTAAGTTTTTAGGGGTTTATTGTGTTTTTTGGGTTTTATATTTTTTGGAGTTTTTTTAGTGTGATTAAGATTTTTTAGAGTTATTTTAATATTTTTAGAGGATTAAAGGGTTTTTAGTGTATCTAGTGGTTTTTTGTTGAATAAATGGTCTTGTAATGTTTTTAGGGGTTTAATGGTTTTTAGGGGTCTCATGGTTTTTTAGGGTTTTGGGTATTTTAGTGTTTCTAAGGGTTTTTGATTTTTTTTGTTTTTTAGGGGTTTTAAGTGATTTAGGTGTTAAAGGTTTTCTTAGGGGTTTTCAGAGTTTTTTGGGTTTTTTTAGTTTTTTGGGATTTTTTGGTATTTTTTTAGTTATTTATGGGTTTAAGGGTCTTTGGGGTTTTAAGGGTTTTAGGGTTTTAGGGTATTTAGTGGCTTTATGAATTTTTTATTTAGGGTTTTTTAGTTTTTAGGGTACTAAAGGGCTTTTAATGTTTTTAAGGGTTTAGGGATTTGAATGATTTTCAGTTTCTTAGAGGGTCTATAGGGGTTTTATGGGATTTTATTATTTTTAAGGCTATAGAGGGTTTTTTGGATTTTTATTTGATTTAGCATTGTTTATTTTTTAGGGGATTTAAAACTTTTTAAATTTTTATGTTTTTTCGGGGTTATTAGGTTATTCAATGTTTTTTAAGTTTTTATCGTTTAATAGATATTTTTTAGAAATTTTTTGGATTTTAGGGTTACTAGGGATTTTCAGTTTTTTTGGGTGTTAGGGGTTTTTATATTGTTTTATTTGGTTTTTTAGTTTCAATGTTTTTTAATGTTTTTAGAGTATTTAAAGATTTTAGGGGTTTGATTTCTTTATAGGTTTTACATGTTTTACGTTTTTTTACATTTACAAGAATTTTTTGGTATTTTTAATTATTTTTATGGGCTTTTAGAGTATTTAGGTATTTTGAGGGTTTTATGTTATTTTTGGTTTTTTGTGTATTTGAAGTTTTAGGGTATTTTTGGGTTTTATTGTTTTTAAAATTTTTTTGGGTTTAAATGTTTTATCAAATTTAGTGACTTTTAAGGATTGCCTGTTTTTGATGTTTTATGGGTTTTATGGTTTTAGTGGTAATTAAGGTGTTAGTGTTCTTTAGGTTTTTTTGATCTTTAAAGTGTTTTATGGTTTTATGTTTTTCTTATGGGTTTTCTAGGTTTTTAGTTGTTTTTTATATTTTTTTGATTTATTAGATATTTTTATAATATTTTTATGGGTTTAGAGAATTTTGGGTTCTCTACGGTTTTTTGGTTTTTTTTATGATTTTTAGAGTTTTAAGTTTTTTATAGTTTTTAATGTTTTTGTTGATTTAAATGGTTTTTACAGTTTTTAGTATGTTTTTAGGGGTTTTTCTATTTTTAAGGTTTTTAGGGGTTTTTATTATTTTCGGAATTTTACTTGGTTTTATGTTTTATGGTTCCATTTTTTATTTTCTTGTTTTTTTTTCGTTCTTTACCTTTTTAGGTATATTTATAGTTATTTTGGATTTCAATGGTTTTTTTGCGTTTGGGATTTTTTTTGGGTTTTAGTGGTTTTTAGGGTTCTTATTTATTCTATAGGTTTTTGTGTTTTTAGGGTTTTATTTGAGTTGTTTTGGGTTTTTATGGTTCTTTAGAGTATTTTAATTCTTTTTATGTTTAATGTTTTGTTTTGCATATTTTAGTGGGTTTTTCGTGTTTTTATTGTTTTTTAATGGTTTTTGTGGTTTTTGGTTTTGTTATGGTTATTATAGTTTTTAAGTATTTATATGGGGGTTTAAGGATTTATCAATTTTTATGGATTTTAAGGGTTTTAAGTGTTTTTATGTTTTAAGGTTTTATATGCCTTTTCAGGATTTTTTTATGCCATTTATATTTTTATGGGTTTTTAGGATTTTTATATGATTTTATGGTTCTTATATTTTTTTGGGTTTTTAGGGTTTTTATGAATTTTATAATTTTTATGGTTTTTTGAAATTTTATAATTATTTTTAGTTTTTTATGTCTTTTAAGGTTTTTTTGTATTTTTTAATGTTCTTGTGGGGTTTGAAAGATTTTTAGTGGATTTTTTGGATTTTATGGGGTTTTATGGTTTTTATTATGTTTAGGGGGTTTATGGTTTTTAGTGTTTTAGTTTTTTTTGTTTTTATAGTTTCTATCATTTTTTCGATTTTAATTGTTTTTAGTGTTTTAGGTTTTTAAGGTTTTCATAGGGGTTTTCAAGGTTTTTTTTATTTTTAGTGATTTCTAGGACATTTTTTGGATTTTTATATCATTTTGAGTTAATTATGGATTTTGAGTGGTTTGGGGGTGTTTTGAGATTTTATGGTTTTTTAGATTTTATGCATTTTTTAATTTTTTTTAGGTTTTTAAGGTTTTTTATAAATTTTAGTGGAATTAAATTGATTTTAAAATTTTTGCGTATTTAAGGATTTTAGGGGTTATTATGGTTTTTAAGGTTTTTAGGGTTTTTAGGGGTTTAAAGTGTTGTTAGGGGATTTTGTTTCTTAGGGGTTTTATGTATTTTTAGGTTTTTATGGTTTTTATAGGGGTTTTCACCATTTTTTATGCTTTTATATATTTTTAGGGATTTTTTATTTTTTATAGTTTATTAGTTTTTAATATTTTTTTGGGGTTTTGATGGTTTTTTGTTTTTTATGGGTTTGTATAGTTTTTTGGGTTTTAGGTTTTTTTTATTTTTACATCTTTTATGTTTTTAGCACCTTTTACTATAATTTGGGGTTTAAAGGTTTTTTTTAGCATTAATAGTTTTATGGGATTTTATACTATTTTAGGGTTTTTATGGGTTTTATCGATTTATGGTTTTATGCATTTTATGGTTTTAATGTTTTTAGGGATTTTAGGGTTTCTACAATTTTAATTGTTTTAATTGGTTTTATGTGTTTTTAGGTTTTTAAGGTTCTCTTAGTGATATTTAGGGATTTAGGTTATTTTTTATTTTCAATGATTTTTAGGGATTCTTAATAATTTTTACGACCTTTAGGGTTTTTATGGATTTTGGGATTTTTAGTGTTTGTTATGGTTCTCAAGGATTTATGGTTTTTTGATTTTTATTAGTTTTTAGGGTACTAAAGGATTTGTATATTTTTCATCATTTTTTGGGGTATAAAGGATTTTTTAAGTTTTTAGTGGGTTTTTCTTTTTTTTATGGGTTTTTATGGTTTTTAGGGGTTTAGTGTTTTTATTGTTTTAACGTTTTTTGTTTTATCGGGGTTTTATTTTTTTAGTTTTTTTCTTGTTTTCTTAGTGATTTTAGAGGGTTATAGTTTTTTTAAATTTTTAGGTATTTTTAGGTGTTTTTTAATATTTTTATGTTTTTTTGGATTTTGGGAGTCTTGGGGGTTTTTTTGGGTTTTTTGTGTTTTTATGTTTTTGGGGTTTTTGGGGTTTTCTGAGTTTTTTTATATTTCATTTTTATTATATTTTTCTAATAGTGTTAGTGGTTTAAATAGTTTTTATTATTTTTTGTGGTTTTTATGTTTTTTATTATTTTTAAGGTTTTAAGGGGTTTTTTGGTTCTTAGTGACTTTTGGGTTTTTAATGATTTTTTCATTTTTATGTTTTTAGCTGTTTAAATTGGGTACTTGTTTCAAAAAATTTCTTATATTTTCTTTAGGGTTTTAAGAAATTTTGTTGTTTTTATGGTTTTTTAGGGATTTTTCGATTTTCTATGGTTTTTAGTGTTTTAATGGATTTTGAGGGTTTTAACGGTTTTAGGTTTTCATTATTTTGGGGGTTTTAAGGGTTCTTGCGTATTTTAGGGGTTTATGTTTTTTATATTTTTTTTTACCATTTTAGTGTTTTAATGGATTTTTTTTGTTTTTTATATTTCTAGGGGTTGTAGGGTTTATATTCTTCTTAGTGTTTTAGTATTTTTAGATATTTAGGGGTTTAAAGTGTTTTTATGGTTTTATTGTTTTATATAGGGGTTTTCAATATTTTTTTCTAAGTTTTACATTTTTAGGTAAATTTAGGATTTTCTGGGTTTTTTTAGTTTTTAAAGAATTTATGGATTTTTATGTTTTTATGTTTTTAGGTTTTGTTTGGAATTTTTGGATTTTTAGGGGTTTTTTTAGTTTCTAAGGGGTTTGATGGATTATTAAAGTTTCTTAAAAATATTATGGGTCTAAAGGCAGTTAAAATTTTTAGTGGTTTTAGGGTTTTATAATTTTTATGCGTTTTGTTGTTTTTATGGTTCGTTGGTTTTTTTTTGGTTTTTAAGGGTTTTATCATTTTTAGGTTTTAGTGGTTTTATGTGCCTATAGTTTTCTCCATTTTTCATATCAATTTTCAGGGATATTTCTATTTTTATGTTTTTCAAGAATTTTAGGGATTTTTTCATATTTTAATGAGTTTTAGGTTTTTTAGGAATTTTGAGGGTTTTAGGGTTATTAGAGGTTTTTGGGTTTTTGGGTTTATGATTTCGTTATGGTTTTTAAGGTTTTTTATAATTTTTTATCATTTTTATGGGTTTAAGACATTTTAGAGTTTAATTTGATTTTTGGGTTTTTATGTGTTTTAATTGTTTTTAATATTTTTATGTGGTTTTCTATGGTTTTATGAGATTTTATGGTTTTCAGACCATTTTAGGGTTTCTTATATTCTTTAGCAACTTTTATGTTTTTAAGGTTCTTTAATTGTTTTTAGGATTTTTATGATTTCTTTGGGGTTTTCAAGTCTTTTAGAGTTTTTTACACTTTTTTGGATTTTTAGGTCTCTTTTGGAATTTTGGGGGTTTTTTTGTTTTAATAATTTTCTAGGTTTTTGGGTTTTCTTGGGTTTTTAGTATATTAATGGGTTTTTTTTGGGTTTTTAGGGATTTTAGTGTTTTGTGGTTTTTTCTATTTTGATCACTTTTTCAGTTTACAGATTTTTTTTTGTATTTTTAGTGGTTTTTTTTATTTTATGGGACTTTCATGGTTTTTAGGTTTTCTGGGTTTTTATTAGTTTTAGCGGTATTTAGGGTTATAGGGTATTTTTGTGTTTTTCGGGTTTTTTGTTTTTTTTTGTTTTTTAGGAGTTTTAAGTGATTTTCAGTATTTAAGGATTTCCTAGGGTTTTAATGTTTTTAGTGTTCTTTATGTTTTTAGGGATTTTTAAGGATTTTAATTGGTTTTAGGTGTTTGAGGGATTTCAAAGGGGTTTTAGTGTTTTTTGACATTTATATGGGTTTAAAGGGGTTTTGGAGATTTAATGGTTTTTAGGGTAATAATGGGTTTTTGTGGGTTTTAAGAGATTTGAGGGTTTTTATAATTTTTAGTGGTTTTAGTGACGTTTTAGGGTTTTCTTGGTTATTTATTTTTTATGTTCTTAAATATTTAAGTTTTTATGTTTTCATGGTTTTCTAGGGGTTTTAGGTTTTTTTACAATTTACTTTTTTAAGGTTTTTTAGATTTTTGTGGGTTTTTATGGATTTTTAGGGGTTTTAATGTTTATTAGGGTTCCAAGGGGTTTTTATATTTTTTAATTACTTTTTATGTTTTTTACAGTTCATAAGTGTTTTTTTATTTCAAAGGTTTTATTAGGGATTTTCTTGGTTTTTTAAGGTTTTAAGTTTTTATAATTAGGGATTTTTTGGATTTTTTTTAATTTTTATGGTTTTTATGTATTTTAGGGATATTTAGGGGTTTTAAAGTTTTATAGGGTTTTAGGTTTATTATTTTTTTTATAGGGTTTTAGGATTTTTTAGTTTTTTAGTGTGTGTAATGTTTTTTTAATTTTTTTTAAAAATTTAGGGTTTTAAAGTTTTTTCATATTTTTATTATGTTTTTATGGTTTTGGGGATTTTTAGGGTTTTTATGGTTTATTGGGGTTTTTTGTTTTTTGGGTTTATGGGATTTTATTATTTTAATGTTTTTTAATTTTTTAAAGGTTTTAAGTGTATTTTCATTTTATGATTTTCTTCACGGTTTTAGGATTTTTAGTGTTTTTGTCGGTTTTTGGGATTTTTAGGGGTTCTATGATTTTTAGGGTTACATGGGATTTGGGGGGAAAGGGATAGGGTTTTTTATAATTTTTCAGGAGTTTATATTTTTTTAAGTTTTAAAGGTTTTAGACGTCTTTTATATTTTTTAAACATATTTTGAAGTGTAGAGAGTTTTTAGTGCTTTTATGGGTTTTTAGGTATTTTATGAGTCTTTAGGGATTTTTATGGTTTTTAGGATTTATTGTTTATTAGGTTTTTAGGGATTTTTAATATTTTTAGTATTTTTATAGTATTGAGGATTTTTAAAGGTTTTATGTGTTTTTAGGATTTTATGGTTTTTCAAGGGTTTTATGGTTTTAGATTTTTAGTTATTTTTAGGGATTTTTGGGATTTTTGGTTTTTTTATTTTTAGGGATCTTGAGGGATTCTGGGAATTTTGTTGAGTTTTTTTTTTTTCATTTTTTGGGTTTTTTGAGTTTTAGTGGTTTTCAGGGTTTTTAGGGTTTTACGGGTTTTTAGATTTTTTACTGTTTTTTAGTGTTTTCATAGAGTTTTTTGATGTTTTAATATTTTTAAAGGTTTTTTTCTTTTTATGGTTTTTAGGGTATTTAGGGTTTCGTGGTTATTTATTCTATTTAGAAATTTTTATGTTTTTAGGGTTTTATGTTTTTAAGAGTTTTATGTTATTATTAAGGTTATCATTGTTTTTACGGTTTTTTATGTTTTTAGGGATTTTTTGGGATTTTAAGGATATTTATTGATTTTTAGTCTTTTTCTAGATTTTTTTGTTTTTTAATTTATTTTGATTTTATTATTATTATTATATTTAGTGTTTGGGAGTTTTATGTTTTTTTAATGTTTTATTTGAGTTTTACATGGTTTTAATGATTTTTTACATTTTGAGGATTTTTAGGGATTTATGACTTTTTATGATTTTTTTTTGTTTTTATGATTTTTTTTGTTTTTATGGGTTTCTTGGGATTTTAGTTTACTTTTTAGTTTTTAGGATTTTTATAGTTTCGTATATTTTTTAATATTTTATGGATTTTAAGGGTTTTAACAGTTTTTTGTAATTTTTAGGGTTTTTAGGGATTTTTAAGAATTTTTTAATGTTTTTAGGGGTTTAAGGGTTTTCTGGGTTTTTATATTTTTTTAATGTTTTTTAGCTTTGTAGGGGTTTCGTGTGTTTTTATATTTTTTTTATCATTTTTAGGGGTTTAGAAGGTTTATATAGATTTAATGGTTATTACGGTTTTTATGGGTTTTTAGATTTTTTAAGGTTTTATGAATTTTTTGGGTTTAGGGATTTTCATAGATTTAATTGATTATGGTGTTTTTAGTTTTTATAGGTGTTTAAGTATTGTTTTTAGGTTTTCATTTGGGTTTTAGGGTGTTTAGGGGTTTTTTTTATAGTTTTAGGTATTTTTCGGTATTTTTTTTAGTATTTTTATAATTTTTTTGGTTTTTTATGTTTTTTATGGTTTTTAGGGTTTATGGTTTTTTTGACGCTTTAGAATTTTTTGAGTTTATAGTGGGTTTAGATTTTTTTATAGTTTTGTAACATTTTTAGATTTTTAATGGGTTTTAAGAATTTCTAGTGGGTTTTGGGGAATTAGTGGGATTTTAATTACTTTTAGGGGTTTATAATTTTTAGTGGTTTTATATATTTTTTGGATTTTATGGTTTTTTAGGGTTTTAGATTTTTTTTTCATTTTTAGGGGTTTTAACTGATTTGGATATTAATTGTTTTATTTTGTGATTTTTCAGTTTTTGGGGGTTTTAATTTTTTAGGGATTTTTATGGATTGTTTTAGTTATTTATAGGTTTTAGGGTCTTTAGGGGTTTATGGGTTTTTATGGTGTTCGGGTCTTTAGGCATTTTATATTTTTTTATATTTAGGGGTTTTTTAGTATATAGTGTTTTAAAGGTTTTTTATAGTTTTTTAAGGTTTTTGGTCTTTAAATGGTTTTTAGGTTTTAGAGTGTTTTTAGGGGTATTATCATTTTTAGGGTTTTTATGGATATTGGGGTTTTTAGTGGTTTTTTTGGTTTTTATAATTTTTAATTTTTTTTATTTTTTTTAGGTGTTTTATGTTTTTTTATGTTTTTATGGTTTTCTTAGGGGTTGTCAGGTTTTTTAGTGTTTTTATGTAGTTATGGATTTTTAGGAATGTTTTTGAATGTTTCTAGTTTTAGTGTTTATTTTGAGGGTGTTTATGGTTTTTATGGTTTTTTTGGATTTTATGTTTTTTTAGTTTCTAAGGGTTTTAATTTTTTTATTTATTTAACGATTTTTGGGGATTAATTGTGTTTTAAGTATTTTTAATTATTTTAAGTGGGTTTTTATAGTTTTGGGATTTTTAGTTATTTTTAAAGATTTTTATGTGTTGTTAGGTATATAGTGATTTTGAGGGGTTTTGGGGTTTTTGGGTGGTTTGGGTGGTTATGGGTTTGTTTTCTATTTTTAGGGTATTTGTGGGGTTTATATTTTTTATTGTTTTTTTGGGATTAAAGGTTTTATCATTTTTAGTGAATTTTTGGGGTTTATAGGTTTTTAATGTTTTTATGGGTTTTTATGGTTTTTAGGGGTTTTGGGTTTTAGTGTTTTAGGTTTTTTAGATCTTTTAAGTGTTTTAGAGTCTTAGGTTTTTCTTAGTGGTTTTCTTTGTTTTTAGTGGTTTTTATATTTCTAGGTATTTTGTAGTATTTTTATAGTGTTTAGGGTTTGGTGGGGATATATATGGTTTTTAGGTCTTTGCGGGGGGGGGGGGGGGGTTAGGGCTTTATGGTTTTTTGCGATATTTAGGGTTTTAAGGTTTTTTAGAGTTTTTTAACGTTTTTAGAATTTTAATGGGTTTTTAGAGTATTTAGTTTATTTTTAGGATTTTTAGGGGTTTTGGGGGTTTTTATGGGTTTTAGGGGTTTTTATATTTTTAGGCTTAGGGGTTTTCATTTTTTATGGATTTTAACTATTATTAGGGTTATAGAGTTATATTTTAGGATTTTCATGGGGTTTAGTCATTATTTACTCTTTCAAGTATTTTTATTATTTTTTGGATTTTCATGGTTTTTATGTTTTTTGGAGTTTTTGGGTTTTACAGAATTTTTATGGTTCTTATGGTTTTTATGGTTTTTAAAATTGTTAGGGTATAATGTGAGTTTTTTTCTCATTTTTAATGTTTTTGAGTTTTTTTATGCTTTTGGATTTTAAATGGTTTTTGGATTTTTTGTGGTTTTTCGGATTTTTTGTTTTTTAGTTTTTTTTGGTTTTATGGTTTCTGTAGTTTTTACGGTTTTTGGGTTTTATGGGTTTTTTAGGATTTATCAATTTTTATGGATTTGAAGGGTTTTAAAAGTTTTTAGGTTTTATGGTTTTCTTAGGGATTTTTAGTTTTTTTTTGTTTTCATGTTTAATGGTGTTTTTTTGGTTTTTAGTATTTTTATGTCTTTTAAAGGTTATTTAATTTTTTTGGGTTTTTACGGTTTTTATGTGTTTTATGATTTTTATGGTTTTTTGGGATTCTATCTTTTTTCTTGAGATTTTTAGGCATTTGAGGTTTTTTTGGATTTTTAATGTTTTTTCATGGTTTAAATGGTTTTTAGAGTTTTTTGTGGGTTTTTTTGTTTTTATGGGGTTTTATGGTTATTAAAGGTTTTAGGGGGTTTATGGTTTTTTGGGTTTTTTGGGTTTTAAATGTTTTTATAATTTTTTTGGTATTTAAGGGTTTTTAGTGTTTTAGGTTTTGAAGGATTTCATAGGGGTCTTTAGGTTTTTTAGGTTATTTTTGGTTTTTAGTCATTTCTAGGACCTTTTTAAAATTTGTTGAGCATTTTAAGCTTTTTAGGGATTTTGAGGTGTTTAGGGGGGGTTTAGGGTTTCTTAATTTTTTTGGGGTTTTAGAGAATTTGTTAATATTTTTTAGGGTATGAAGGGTTTTTATAATTTTTAGCATAATTTTAAGGTTTTATGGATTTTTGTGTTTTTAATTCTTTTCGTGGATATTATGGTTTTTGTGGTTTTTAGAGGTGTTAGGGGTTTTCGGTTCTTAATGGTTTTAAGTATTTTTATGTTTTTATTGGTTTTCAATGGGGTTTTCACGTTTTTGTTATTTTTATATAGATATTTAGGGATTTTTCATAATTTAATGGTTTTTAGTTTTTTAGGGATTTTGACGGGTTTTATGATTTTTGGGTTTTTATAGTTTTTTTTGGTTTTTAGGGTTTCATGTTTTTTATGATTTTTATGTTATAACACGTTTTAATGTTTTTAGTTGTTTAAAGGGTTTTTAGAGTTTTATGTGTTTTTTTTGGGATTTTATAAGCTTTTATGGGTTTAAAGGGTATTATGGATTTTAGAGTTTCTTTAGAGTTTTTAGTAGTTTTTAGGGTTTTTATTTGATTTAAGTGTTTTTACATTTTTAATGTTTTCTTAGGGATATATAGTGTTCAATGGTTATTTTTTAGGGATTGTCTTGGATTTTTAATTATTTTTATGATTTTAGGGTTTTTAGGGATTGTGGGATATTTTAGGGTTTGTTACGATTTTCAGGGGTTAATGGTTTATTGTTTTTTTTTATGTTTTTAGGGGTTTAAAGGGTTTTTTTAGTTGTTAACATTCTTGAAGGTTTATAGGGTTTTTTATGTTTCTGCTAAATTTTTATGGTATTTATGGATTTCTTAATGTTTTTAAGGTTTTTAAGGATTTTATGGTTTCTAGTTTTTAGTATTTTGGGGGGTTTTAGGGTTTTTAGTGTTTTTATCAATTTTTAGTTTTTATAGGGGTTTTATTTTTTTTGTTTGTTATGTTTTTCTTAGGGTTTTTAGAGGATTCCTGGGGTTTTTTTTGTTTTTAGGTATTTCTATGGATTTTTTGGATTTTTTGGATTTTTTTGGGTTTTTTATGTATTTCGAGTTGTTTAGGATTTTTAAGGTTTTATGGATTTTAAGTGTTTTAAGGGTTTTAATTGTTTTTAAGGTTTTTAGGGATTATAAGTTTTTTTTACTCTTATGATTTTAAGGGGTTTAATTTTTTTAAATTTTTAAAACATTTCTTAAGATTTTCAAGTTTTTAAGGGGTTTTATGTTTTTATAAATATTTATAGATTCTTTAAGTTTTTAATGGTTTTTATGGTCTTTAGTGATTTTGAGAGTTTTTAAGTGTTTTAGGGTTTGAATGGGTTTTTGGGTTTTTTTGGTTTTTTGAGTTTTTTAGAGGTTTTAAGGTTTTTTAGATATTGTTAAAATTTTAGTGGTTTAAAGGGTTTTTAGTGTTTTTAGTGGATTTAAATGGTTTTTAGTGTTTTATGTTTTTTTATAGCTTTTTTTAGGGTAGTTATATTTTAGGTGTTTTTTAGGATTTTAGTATTTTTTAATATATTCTTTTTTTTAGAGTTGTTATTATTTTAATGTTTTATTAGGGGGGTTTCTAGGATGTTTACTACTTTTTACATATTTAGGGACTCTTTGGGATTGGGGGGGCGGTTATGGTTTGTAGGGTTTTTAAGGACATTGAGTTTTTTTGGGTTTCTATGTTTTGTATGGTCTTTTAGGTTTTTTATGGGTTTTTTTTATTTTTTAGGGTTTTTTCGGTATATTATAGTTTCTAAAAATTTTATGGGTCTAAGTGGTTTTAAAATTTTTAATGGCTTCATAGTTTTATGGTTTTTATGGTTTTTATGGTATTTAAGATTTTTAGGGTTTTTACCTTTTTTTAGTTTTAGTGGTTTTATGTGTCGTTATTTATTTTAGAGTTTTATAGGGGTTTCAAGGTTTTAAAGGGTTTTTACATTTTTAGGGTTTCATAGGTATTTTTTAGTATTTTTGTATGTTTTAGTGTTTTTAGGGTTTTTGAGTTTTTTTAGGGGGTTTTGGGTTTTTTGGCTTTGAGTTATTTAGAGGTTTTAAGGTTTTTTATAATTTGTTAGAAAATCTATGGGCTTAAACTATTTTTAGAGTTTTTACTATTGTTTTGTGTTTTTATGTGATTTAATGGTTTTTAATGTTTTATGTTGTTTATATGGTTTTAAGGGGATTTTATGGTTTTAGAGCCATCTTAACGGTTTTTATGGTTTTTAGACGAATTTATATTCCTTAGAGGTTTTTAGTGATTTTAGTTTTTAATGATTTTTTGGGGGTTTTCATGTCTTTTAGAGTTATTTGTGTTTTTTGGATTTTTAGGTCTATTTTCAGACTATTATGGTTTTTTTGTTTTGGGCATTTTGTATGTTTTTGGGTTTTGTTAGATTTTTAGTGTTTTTATGAATTTTTTGGATGTTATTGTTTTTGTGGTTTTTATTTTTCTTAATGTCTTTTTAGATTAAATAGTTTTTTAGTGTTTTTATTGGTTTTAGGATTTTTATGGGTTCTTTAGGGTTTTATCCTTTATGGGTATTTATTGGTTTTAGGGGTCTTTAGCATTTTTAGTTTTTTATTTTTTTAGTTTTTAGTGTTTTTAGTGTTTTTAGGAGTGTTAAGTGATTTTAGTTTTTTTATGGTTCTGAGGTTTTTTAGTGTTTTTTATGTTTTTAGGGATTTTTTAGGATTTTTTAACGATTTTTTGTTTTTTTAGGGGTTCGATGGATTTTGAGGTGTTTTAGTCTTTTGTTGACATTTTTAGGGGCTTAAAGGGTTTTTATAGTTTTAGTGGTTTTTAGGGTTTTAATTCGTTTTATGGGTTTTAAGGTTTTTTGTTTTTATAAACTTTATGGTTATTGGGACATTTTAGTGTTTTCATGGTTGTTACCTTTTATCTTTTTAGTGGTTTTAAGTGTTTATATTTTGAAGGTTTTATTAGGGTTTTAGGGTTTTTTAGTGTTCTAGTTTTTAATTTTTTTAGTATTTTTATGGGTTTTGGGGTTTTTATAGATTTTGAGGGGTTTTAAGGTTTTTAATGGTTCTTAAGTGTTTTTTTATAGTTTTTATCATTTTTTATGTGTTTTTGTGTTATTAAGTGTTTCTTTTATTTTTATGGTTTTCTTAGGGGTTTTCTGAGTTTTTTGGGGTTTTATTCTTATAGGGAGTTTTAGTGATTTTATATATTTTTTATGTTTTTTAAGAATTTTAAGGATTTATGTGGTTTTATGATTTTATAGGGTTTTAAATTTTATTATTGTTTATAAGGGTTTTTAGGGTTTTTTAGTTTTTTAGCGTCTTTATGGTTTTTTTAAATATTTAAAAAAATTAGGTTTGTAATGGTTTTGTTGGATTTTAGTGTGTTTTTAGTGTTGTATGTATTTTAAGGGTATATAAGGTTATTTGTGGTTTTGGGGCTTAAAGGTTTTTTAGGTTTTTGTGTTTTTTAAGTTTTTTACGGGTTTTAAGTGTATTTTGGTTTTTAATATTTTCTTCAATTTTTTTAGGTTATAGGGTTTTGACATTTTTGGGGATTTTTAGTTTTTTTAGGTTTTATAGGGTTTTTTGGGATGGGGGTTTGGGTATTTATAATTTTTTGGGTGTTTAGAGTTTCTTTTGAGTTTTAATGGGTTTTTAGGTCTTTTATATTTTTTAAACAATTTTTCTTGTGTAAAGAGTGTTTAATGTGCTTATTGTGTTTTATGGATTTTATGTGTTATTAGGGGTTTTTACGGGTTTTATGGGTTTTATGATTTTTAGGGTTTTCAGGGTTTTTTCTTGTTTTTAGTGGTTTTAGTTTTTATAGGATTTTGAGGGTTTTTTAGTGTTTTTAGGTTTTTATGTTTTTAATCATTTTCTAGTTTTTTGGTTTTTAGGAAATTTTAGCACTTTTTAGATTTCATGGATTTATTTTTGATTTTTAGGGATATTAAGGGTTTCTATGATTTTTTTTGAGTTTTTACAGTTTTTTGGGTATTAGGTGGTTTTAGGATTTCAAGGGTTTTTAGAATTTTTTAGTTTTTTGAGTGTTTTAAGGATTTTTAGGCATTTTAAGGTTTTTAAATATCTTTATGATTTTAATGGTTTTTTAATATTATTTAGATTTATTTATAACTTTTTGGGTTTTAAAATTTTTTTTTTTTAATTTTTTTAAGGTTTTCTAGTGTTTTCTAGTTTTATATGTTTTGAGGTATTTTTAGGGCCTTTTAAGGATATTTATTGATTTTTAGCATTTTACTGGATTTTGAGGTTTCTTATTTTTTTTAATATTAGGATTTATAGGATTTTTATTGTTTTTTATGTTTTTAAGAGTTTTAAGTATTTTTTGATTATTAAAGTATTCTTAGAGGTTTTCACTATTTTATGGGTTTTTTACATTTTTATGAATTTGAGGAATTTTGTACCTTTTTATGATTTTTATGGTGTTTATAGTTTTTTGGGGTTTTATGGGGTTTTGGAGTTTTCATTTTATTTTTGAGTTTCCAGGGGTTTTCTTTTTTTATAGATTTTCTAGTATTTTAGTGGTGTAAATGGTGTTAAATATTTTTTGTGATTTTTAGGGTATTTTGGATTTTTAGGATTTTTAAATATTTTTAGGGGTTTAGGGGTTTTACGGTTTTGTAGGGTTTTTGTGTTTTTTAGTGATTTAAGGGATTTACTTGTTTTTACCATTTTTGGGTTTTCTTATTAAATTTTTAGTTTTTATGTTTTTTTTTTCATTTTTCCATATTTTTTGGGGACTTTTATGATTTTTCTGGTTTTTTATTTCAAGGGATTTTGAGATTATTAGGGTTTCAAGGGTTTTTATGGTTTTTGGGTGTTAGGTTTTGTTTTATTTTAATAGGATTTTAATATTTTTTAGAGTTTTTTCTTATTTTATGGGGTTTAATGTGTTTATACAGTTTTAATGGTCATTTGGGTTTTTAAGTTGTTTTTTCATTTCTTAAGGTATTTTGGTGGTTTTATGGGATTATAGATTTTAGGGTTTTAAAAGAGTTATGTGTTTTTTAGGTTTTATAGGTGTTTAATTGTTTTTATGTTTTTAAATTTTTCATAGGTTTTTTGGGTTTTTAAGGGTTTTTTATATTTTTAGGTATTTTTAGGGATTTGTTAGGATTTTTATGGTTTTTTTTTCTTTTTATAAATTTATAGGGTTTTTAGTGTTTTTGGTATTTTTGAGGTTTTATATTTTTTTTTTGAGTTTTTTAATGGGTTTAATCTTTTTTAGATATTTTTGACATTTTTAGATTTTTAAAGTGTTTTTAGAGTTTTAGTGTGTTCATGGAAATTAGTGTGCTTTTCATGTATTTTAGGGGTTTTAATTTTTTAGGGGGTTTAGAGTTTTTATGGTTTTTTGGGATTTTATGGTTTTTTAGGGTTTTATATTTTTTATGGGTTTTAAGTGATTTTCTTATTAATGGTTTCTTTAGGGGTTTTCATTGTTTTTAGGATTTTTTATTTTTTAGGGATTTTTATGGATTATTTTAATTATTTATGGGTTTTAGGGTTTTTATGGTTTTTTGGGTTTTTTGGGTTTTAGGATATTTAGGGGGTTTATTTTTTTTATTTAGGTGATGTTTTAGTTTATAGTGTTTTAAATGCTTTTTATTATTTTTAATGTTTTAGAAATTTAATGGTTTTTTTTGTTTTTTAGAAGGTTTTTAGTGTTTTTATGGGTTTTTACAGTTTTTATGGTTTTAGGGTTTTTTTACGTTTTTGGGTTTTTTTTGGTTTTTTGGTTTTTTCTGGATTTTAGCATTTTTTATTTTTTTAGGAATTTTAAGACTTTCTATGTTTTTCTGAGTGTTTATTAATTTTTTCATCGTGTTTATATCTTTATTTATTTTTAGGTATTTTTAGGATAAATGTTGTTTTTATGGTTTTTAAGGATTTTCTAGTTTTTCATATTTTTTTAGTTATTTTAGTTTATAGGGGTTTCAATGTTTCAATGTTTTTAACGATTTTAGGTGTTTAATTGTTTTTTTGAGCTTTTATTTATTTTTAGGGGTTTTGAAAATTAATAATATTTTTAGGGATTTGTTATATTTATATTTATTTTTCAGGTATTTAGGGGTTTTTATGGTTTTATGGTTTTTTTTGGGGGGGGGGGTTGGTTTATTTTGAGGTTTTATGGTATTTGTGAGTTTTAGAGTTTTTGAAATTTTTTTGGGAATAATTTTTTTAGAATTCTTAGCAACTTTTATGGTTTTATGGGGTTTTATGGTTTTTATGTATTTCTACGGTTTTTAGGAGTTTTTAATGTATTTCTATTTTTTAGGTTTTTATGATATTATTAGTGTTTTTAGTGTTTTATGGTTTTCTTAGTGGTTGTCTATATTTTTAAGGTATTTATATTTTTAGTATTTTTTAGGGAATTTTTAGGATTTTTATGGGTTTTTGATTTTTTTGGGATTTCTAGGGTTTTTTGGGTTTTGTGTTTTTTGGGTTCTTAGGGATTTATGGTTTTTTGTGACATTTAGTGTTTTAATGTTTTTCCATTTTTTTTTAACATTTTGAGGGTTTTAATGGGTTTTTAGAGTTTTTAGTTTATTTATTGGATTTTTTTGGGTTTTTGGATTTTTTAGGTTTTTAGGGGGTTTCCAATTTTTATAGTTTTTAGGTGTTTTTATTATTTATATATTTTAACTTTTTTGGTTTTTTAGGATTAATTTGGGATTTTATTGGTTTTTAGTCGTTCTTTACATTTTTAGGGATTTTTAATGGGTTTTTGGATTTTCATGGTTTTTTTGGATTTTGTGGGTTTTTCTAATTTTTTTCCCTTTTAATTATTTTTATGGTTTTTAGGGTTTTATCTAAGTTTTTTTGTGGTTTTATGTTTTTTAGAGTTTTTAAACGCTTTATAAGTTTAAAGGGTATTTAGTGTTTTAGTGGGTTTTTAGGGTTTCTTTGGGTTTTTAGTGTTTTTATGGTTTTTGGTTTTTCTATGGATTTTAGGGTTTTTAGTGTCCAGAATCTTTTTTTTTGTTTTTTCAAATGACACTTTTAAAGGCTAAGTGTGACCCCTAACAACTTCACCCAATAAAAACCATTAAAATAAAAGATGACATAGAAAAGTACTATAAGTAATTCCCCTCCCTAGCGATTACATCATTATGTCAAACCTCCACCATCGTATGGCCCTTCGGCTAGCCTTCCCGTGTAGGGTTGCACGGGTTTGGTACCGATGGAAAAATCCATAACCTCTCATTTTTCCAAATCTAGATGGCCAAAATCTGGTGAATGCTTCCTTCTCTAAAACCTCATTTCAAAAATATCCTTGTAGCTTGTCGAGAAGCATTCACATACCAGAATCACAACATCAAAAAAGACCAAGCATGTCGATGAAAACCATGAAGAGTCGTGCACCGGTAAGTTTAAAATGTAAAAATCAGAGTCAAAAGGATCGCCTTTTCATACTCGAACATAACAACCTCCTCAGAACCTTCAATAGCATCACCAGGAGATAATAGAGACACATCCTCCACAAGACGCCAATAGTCAATCGACCTCACATCACAAATTACCAAGAAGAACACCACTCGAATCCTCCTCGGAGAGAGTGACGAAAAGATGAATCTAGAGAAGAGGATTGCGTGGCCAAGGCCTCCAATAGTTCCCATATCCACGTCCCCCCAAAGGATTAAATTATGAATAAAAACCCAAAATATAAGGTGATTTCATGTCATGCCTCCAGGAACACCCTACCACTGACAAGCACATCGCAAAACCTCCTTGGAACCCATCACAGCCAACCGACCTAGAGAGGAGAAACAGACCTGGATGATTGAGTAGCATAAGAGTGGATAAGACATCATGAGGGAGACATGATGAATCTAGTACCGTCAACCCCTCAAGACCACCAACATAAATTTCAGGATCTGGCCGCAACTTCATTCCATCTTCATCAGACCAAATCACACCGATAAATCCATTAATGAAAAATCAACCCATGACCACTCTTGGAAATCTCAAAAAAAGTGAAATCATTAGATCACGTCTAAAGTGACACTGATCATCAAAGCGCACATCCCGTTCAGTTCGTACGATTCCAGACTAAATCTCACTAATCTCAAAACGTCAAGAAAAAAGAACGAAAAACAGGGGTACCTTCAGAATTCCAAACCAAAGTGGCTCAGATTTTTCCAGAGAATCCTTTATAGCGGGCACCTCCCCCACAAGAAGAAGATCCATCCAAATCCCTCACCAAAAGACGAGGCGACGTCGCCTCGTTAAAGGGAACTCTGAAAGATGTCAGTGCCAAAGCCACTTCAGAATTTCTTCAAAAACCACAGCGGGCAAGGGGCTCCTGCATCTCGGATTAAAAATCAAAATTCATTTGTCTTAAACAACAAAGAAGTGTAGATCACTTCACACTGGTGACCAAGAAGGTGGCAGTAGGTTCAGAAATCTTCATGGGATGGCGACACCAGAACGATAACCTCACACGGGCTTGAGAACCTGTAACGACAATGGACCATTCAAAAAGAATGAGGAGGGGGAGACGACACCGGAGAGTCCCTCTAATTCAAAGCCGAAGGTAGTGATCGAGAATCCCCCTCCAGATCGACACTAAGTAAAAACCCTAGATTCTAGAGGGGAGGGATATCCGCCACATAGAGGCCACTTTTTAGTGTTTTTAAAAAAAAATTAAGGGTTTATTATTTTTAATGATTTTAAGGGTTTTAATTATTTTTACATTTTATGGTTTTCTTAGGGGTTTTTAGGGGGCTTTATTGTTTTTTATGTTTTTTATATTTTTTGGTTTTTATTATTTTTATGGGTTTTTAATGTGTTTTGAATTTTTTCTGATTTTTAGGGTTTTAGGATTTTTATGGTTTTTTGGATTTTTGCATTTGTTTTTGAGTTTTTTGGGGTTTAATTTTTGGGATTTTTTAATGATTGTAGGGGGTTTAAAGGGTTTTGGGTGTTTTTAGTGGGTTTTTTAGTTTTCATTGGGTTTTTTGGTTTCTAGGGTTTTTTATGATTTTTTATGGGGGTTTTAGAAATTTTATCATTTTTTTGGTTTTTGATGGTTTTTTAGTGTTTTAGGTTTTTTAGTTTTTCACAGGGGTTTTCATGGACTTGAATTGTTTTTGTTTATATTGATTTCTAGGAACATTTTAGGATTTCTTGATCATTTTGTAGTTTTTTAGGGATGTTGAGGAGTTTTGGGGTTTTTTTTTTGGGTTTTTGGGGTTTTTATGTTTTTTTGGTTTTTATGAATTTTTTAAAGTTCTTCAGTGTTTTAAGTTTTTTTATAATTTTTAGTGGAATTTTAGGGTTCTATTGATTTTAAGGGGTTTTATGGATTTAGGGGTTATTAATGTTTTTTTTTTGGTTTTTAGGGTTTTAGGGGTTTATGGGTTTTAGGTTCTTTGGGGTTTAAGTATTTTTAGGTTTTAATGGTTTTCATAGTGTTTTTTTTGTTTTTTATGTATTTATAAATTTTTTGTTTTTTTATATTTTTTTATGGTTTTTTAGTTTTTTGGGGATGCTAAGGGTTTTTGTGTTTTTTGGTTTTTATAGTTTTTTTTGGAATTTTATGGTTTTTTGAGTTCTAAGATTTTTATATTTTTCAGTACCTTTTAATGTCTTAGGTGTTTAAAGGGGTTTTATAGTTTTTAGTAGTTTTTTGTGATTCTATATGTTTTTAGGGTTTTTATGGCTTTTATAACTTTTAGGGTTTCTAGGGGTTTTAGCATTTTAAAGGGTTTTATTGGTTTTATGTGTTTTTAGGTTTTTAATGTTTTCTTAGGGATATTTATTTTTTTAGTTTATTTTTTATTTTTAGGGATTATTAAGTATTTTTAATTATTTTTATGGTTTCTAAGGTTTTTAGGGATATTGGGATTTTTAGGGTTTGTCGTGGTTTTCTGTGGTTTAGGGTAATTTGGTTTTTTACAGTTTCTAGGTTTTTATTAGTTTTAATAGTTTTTAATGTATTTGAGGGTTTAAACAGTTTCTTTATGTTTCTAGTGGTTTTTATGGTTTTTATGGATTTTAATGATTTTTTTAACATTTTCAGGGGTTTATGGTTTCTAGTTTTTATAGGATTTTTTGGGGTTTTAGTGTTTTTTAGTTTTATTGGGGTTTAGATTTTGTTAGTTTTTATGGTTTTCTTTGGTTTTTAGAGGATTATAGGTTTTTAATGTTCTTAGGTATTTTATGGATGTTTTTTTTATTTTTTATGGGTTTTTAGGTTTTTAGGGATTTTGAGATGTTTAGGGTTTTTTGGGTTTTTGGGGTTTTTTTGTTTTTTGGGTTTTTTGGGTTCTTTGGGTATTTTTTAGTTTTTTAGGGATTTTATATTTTTTATATTTTTTCTTACATTGATATAGGTTTGAAGTGTTTTTAGTATTTTTAGGGCTTTTTGTGTTTTTTTGGGGTTTTATGGGTTTTAAGGAATTTATGGTTATTATTGTTTTTTATGGGTTTTATTTTTTTTCATTTTTATGGATTTAGGGGATTTAATTGTCATCCTGTTTCAAAAGTTTTCTTAGGGGTTTTCTCTAGTTTTAAGGGGTATATATTTTTTCAGATAATTTCAGGGATTATTTAGGTTTTTTATGGTTTTTGGGGTTTTTATGGATTTTTAGTGGTTTTAGGGTTTTATGGTTTTTTTGGTATTTTTGGTTTTTAGAGGTTTTAGTGTTTTTTATGGGTTTGAATATTTTTAATATTTTCTTAAAATTTTATGGTATTAAAGGGTTTTTTGAGTTTTTAGTGTATTTTTTAGGGGTTTTTTTGTTTTTATGGGTTTTTAATGTTTTTAGGGTTTTTTATATTTTTAGTGGTTTTAGTGTTTAAGGACTTGTTAGGGTTTTAGTATTTTTTTTCTTCTATTTTGGGTTTTAAATGTTTTTATGGTTTTAATGTTTTTAGGAATTTTACTATTTTATAAATTTCTAGGTACATTTAAGGTTTTTTTTATTTTTATAGTTTTTACAAATTTTGAGGGTTTTTTTTGGTCTTTAGGTTTTTTATGGCCTTTTTTGATTTTTAAGGGGTTTTTTTGAGTTTTAATGGGTTTTAAGGTTTATTAATGTTTTTTTTTAAAAAATTATGGGTCTAAAGGGTTTAATTTTTTTTTGGTTTAGGTAATTACGATTTTTGTGGTTCATAGGGTTTTTAAGGTTGTTTAAGATTTTAGCCTTTTAAGTTTTTAATGGTTTTAAGTGTCTTTAGTTATTTTAGGTTTTCATATTGGTTTTTAAGGTTTCAAGGGTTTTTTACGTTTTTAGGGAGTTTTAAAAATAATTAATATTTTATGGGTTTTTGGGGTTTTTAGGGTTTTAGGGTTTTGGGGGATTTAAAGATTTGTTTGGTTTTTTGAGTTATTTATGGGTTTTAATATTTTTTATTATTTTTTAACATTTTTATGGGTTTAAAGTGTTTTTAGAGTTTTTTTTGTGTTTATTTTTTTTGGATTTTAATGTTTTAAGTGGTTTCAATTGTTTTTAGGGACATTAGGGTTTTGGGGTCTTTTAGGGTTTTTATGGTTTTAGCGATTTCAGGGTTCTTAGGCGTTTTACGTTTTTTTAGATTTTTAGTGATTTTTTAGGGGTTTTCAAGAATTTTACGGTTGTTAACATATATATGTATTTTGAGGTCTCTTTTTATACTATTATGGTTATTTTGGGTTTTAGGTATTTTGTATGAATTTCGGTTTTGTTGGGGTTTTGGTGTTTTTATGGGGTTTTTTGGTTTTTGGGTTTGTATTGGTTTTAGTGGTTTTAGAGTTTTTAGGGTTGTTTTTTGGTTTTTATTGTTTTTAGTGTTTTTTAGTTCTTCGGAAGTTATAAGTGATTTTAGGGTTTTAAAGTTTTCTTAGGGGTTTTCAATTTTTTTAGTGTTTTTTATTTTTTAAGTATTTTTTGGATTTTTTAGTATTAATATTTGTTAATGGGTTTGATGTATTTTGAGGGGTTTTAGTTTCCTTTGACATTTTTATAGGCTTAAATGGTTTTTTTATTTTTTGTGATTTTTTATTATTTTAATGGGTTTTTATGGGTTTTTATAATTTTTATGGTTTTAGGGCGTTTTCAGTGTTTTAATGGTTGTCGTCTTTTTATGTTTTTAAGGGTTTTAAGAGTTTATGTTTTTAATGTTTTATTGGGGATTTATTTTTTTACGGTTTTAGATTTTTTAAAAGGGTTTCTTCAATTTTTATATGTTTTTAGGGTTTCTATGGATTTTGAGGGGTTTTATGGTTTTTTATGGTTCCTAGGTTTTTTATAGATTTTAGTATTTTTTAAGTTATTAGGGTTCTTAAGTGTTTTTTTTTATTTTCAAGGTTTTTTTAGAGGTTTCTAGGTTTTTTTGGGTTTTTATGTTTTTAGGGATTTATATGGATTTTTTATAATTTTTTTTGTTTTTAGTTATTTTAGGTATTTTGAGGGGTTTTAGTGTTTTCTAGGGTTTAATAGTTTATTATTGTTTTTATGGGGTTTTTGTGATTCTTTGTATTTTAGTGTCTTTATGTTTTTTTTTATTTTTTTTAAAAAATCATGGGATTAAAGGTTTGCTCGATTTTTTGTGTGTTTTTATAGTTTTTATGTGTTTTTAGGGGTTTAAAAGTTTTTTGGGGGTTTTTTGGATTTTTTTGTTTATAGTCATTTTAGGGTTTTAGTGGTTTTTTGGTTTTTTATGTTTCTTAAGTATATTTAGTTTTTTTAGCGTTTTCTTCTACTTTTTTAGGATTTTTTGGTTTCTTGATGTTTTTATCAATTGTTAGGGTTTTTATGATTTTTTTGGGTTTTTGGGATTGGATAGGGGGTTAGGGTTTTTATAAATTTTTGGGTGTTAGATTTTTTGTGTTGTTTTAATTTTTTTGGGCTTTTATGTTTTTTTAAAAATAATTGGTGTGTAAAGTATTTTTAGTCTTTTTATTTGTTTTTAGGGATTTTATGGGGTTTTTGGGGGTTTAGGGTTTTAGGGATTTTATGATTTTTAGGATTTTTTCGGGTTTTTATAATTTTTTAGTATTTTGATGGGTTTTAAGCATGTTTCAGTTGTAAAGGGTTTATAAGCGTTTTCTGGTTTTTAGGTTTTTAGGAATTTTTTCGGATTTTATGGTTTTATGGTTTTTTATTTTTAGGGATCTTAATAGTTTCTAGGATTTTTTTGAGTTTTTACAGTATTTTGGGTTTTTTGGGTTGTAGGGGTATTATGTTTTTTTTGGTTTTTATGGGTTTTTAGATTTTATATTTTTTTGAGTGTTTTCATATATTTTTAGGGGTTTAAATGGTTTTAAATATTTTTATAAGATTTAAGATTTTTAGGATTCTTATGGTTATTATGGTTTGTTATGTTAGTTAGAATTTTTTATATTTTTTATGGTTTTAAATTTTTTAGGTTTTCATTTTTTTCTTAGGGTTTTCATTTTTTTTATGTTTTTTAAGTTTCTAGGGATTTTTAAAGCTTTTTTAGGATATTTATTGATTTTTAGAGTTTTTATGGATTTTGAGGTTTCTTATTTTTGTTGGTTTTAAGATTTTTAGGTTTTTTAGTGTTTTTTGGTATTTAGGAGTTTTAAGAGTTTTTTCAGTTTTTAAGGGTTTTTGTACATTTTTAGGGATTTTAGGGACTTAGGAATTTTTATGTATATTATATATTTTATGGTTTTTTTATTGTTATGGGTTTTTTTTTATTTTTGAGTTTGAAAGTATTTAATGTCTAATATATTTTTTTAACATTTTAGGGGTTTAATTGGTTTTAAAACTTTTTAGTGTTTTTTAGTATTTTTAGGGATTTTTTTAATTTTTTAATGTTTTATGGGTTTAGGGATTTCAAGGATTTTTAAGTTTTTAAGTTTTTTTTATGTTTTTAAGGGTTTCATGTGTTTTTTAGGTTTTTAGGGTTTTCTTATTGACTTTTGGATTTTTCGGATTTCTTCATTTTTCTATATTTTTTTTTGATTTTTTATGATTTTGATGGTTCTTTAATAGATATTTTGACATTTTTAGAGTTTTTAGGGTTTTATAGTTTTGGGTTATTTGGTTTTGTTTTATTTTTAAAGGTTTTGATAGGCTTTTTAGAGTTTTTTATCATTTTTAGGGGTTTGGAGGGTTTATATAGTTAAAATGGTTATTAGAGTTTTATGGGTTTTTAGTGTTTTATGTTTTTTGGGGGTTTTACCATTTTTTGGGTTTTAAGGGATTTTTAGGTTTTTTAGGTGGTATAGGTGTGTAAGTGTTTTTATGTTTTTAATGATTCCATATGGGTTTTTAGGATTTTTAGATTTTTTACATTTTTAGGTTTTTTAGGTATTTTTTATGATTTTTTATGGTTTTTTGGAAATTTATATGTTTTGAGGGTTTTAGAATTTATTGTGTTTTGTGGTTTTACATTTTTTAGAGTTTTTTAGTTGTTTTATGTTTTCTTAGAGTTTTTTAAAAAATCTATAATTTTAAAGTGTTCTTGTAGTTTCTAGTTGGATATTGGGAATTAGTAGAATTTTATTGGACTTTAAGTGTTGTATGGGTATTAGGTGTTTTATTTTTTTTACGGTATTTAGAGATTTTATGGTTTTAGATATATTTTTTATGTTTTGAGGATTTTTAAGTGATTTTTGTATTAATGGTTTTATTAAGGGTTTTCATAGTTTTTTAGGGGTTTTTTATTTTTTAGGGATTTTAGGGATTGTTTTAGTTATATATGTTTTTTAGGGTCTTTAGGGGATTTTTGGGATTTTAGGGTTTTGGGATCTTAAGGGGGTTATTGTTATTTTGTATTTATGGTTTTTTTATTTTTTAGGGTTTTAATGGGTTTTTATAGTTTTTAATGTTTTAGGGTATTAAAAGATTTTTTAAGAGGGTTTTTAGGGATTTTTTGTGTATTTAGGGTTTTTAAGAATCTAGGGGGTTTTATTGGTTTTTGGTGTTTTTATTGGTTTTTTTTGGATTTTTAGTGGTTTTTTGGGTTTTGACTATTTTTATCATTTTTTATTTTTTAGGTGTTTTATGTCATTTTATGTTTTTATGGTTTTTATAGGGGTTATCGGGATTTTTTTGTTTTTATGTCATTAGGGGTTTTATGTATCTTTTAGGATTATTGGGTTTTTAGGGTTTCTAGTGATATTAAGGGGGTTTTTTTTGGTTTTTAGGTATTTTAGTTTCTTGAGTTTTTAATATTTTTTTTACAATTTTAGTTGTTTAATTGTTTTTAAATTGTTAACTAGTTTTTAGGGTTTTTACAGTTCTGGGATTTTTAGATATTGATTAATATTTTTATGGCAGTTTTCAAGTATTTATGTATTTTAATGATTTTAGTGTTTTTGGTTGATTTTGGGTATGTTTTTAGGTTTCAGTTTATTTAGGGGTTTTTGAGTTTTTAGAATTTTTTGTATTAAAGGTATTATCATTTTTGAGACATTTAGGGTTTTATGGGTTTTTAATGTTCTTAGAGCTATTTAGGGTTTTTTTGGGGGTTTATGGTTTTAGTAATTTTTTGGTTTTTTATATCATTTATGTGTTTTTTCGGGTATTATGGTTTTCTTAATGATTTTTTTGGGTTTTTAGTGGTTTTCATATTTAAGGGATTTTTAGGGATTTTTTAGGATTTTTATGGGTTTTAGGGGTTTTTTTGGGATTCCTAGGGTTTTTATGGTTTTCACGGTTTTTTAGGGATGTATGGTTATTTATATATTTGGGGTTTTAAGTTTTTTTAGAGTTTTTTAACGTTTTTTGGATTTTAATGGGTTTCAAGAGTTTTTAGATTATTTTCAGTAATTTTATTTTTTTTTGGGTTTTTATGGTATTTCAGGGTTTTTTATTTTTATGGTTTTAGGTGGTTTATTTATTAGGGATATTTACCAATTTTTATTTTTTAAATGTATTATTTTGGATTTTCTTAGATTTTCTATTTTTGGGATTTTGTGGGTTTTAGGGATCTTATGGATTTTAATGTTTTATGACTTTTAGGGCATTATCTTATTTTTTAAGGGGTTTTAGAGTTTTTTAAAACTTTAGAGTTTTAAAGGGGTTTTTACAGTTTTTAGTGGGTTTTAATGTTTGTATTTTTTTTACTATTTTTATGGTTTTAAGGGTTGTTAGGGTTATTATGGTTTTATTGGTTTTATGGTTTTTTAAGGATTCACCATTTTATGGATTTTTATGGTTTTATGTGTTTTTAGGATTTAGGTTTTTCTTAGGGGTTTTCAAGGTTATTTGAACTTTTTAGGTTTTTTGGGATTGTTTTTGGTTTTTAGGATTTTTATAGGTTTTTATGGTTTTTGAATTATTTTTGGTTTTTATGGTTTTTATGGGTTTTTTCAATTTTATGGTTTTTTTGGATTTTAGCATTTTTTATTTTCATAGGGGTTTTACGATTTTTTCTATTTTTTAATGTCTCTGTGGGGATTAAAGTGTCTTGGGAGTTTTTCATGGTTTTATGGGTTTTTATTGGGTTTTATGGTTTTTTGTGGGTTTTATGGTTTTTCGTGTGTTTTGGGTTTTTGGGTTTTAAGAGTATTTAACATTTTTTGGTTTTAAAGATTTTTTAGTGTTTTAGGTTTTTAAAGATTTCATAGGGGTTTTTGGGGTTTTTATATTTTTTTTGGTATTTAGTGATTTCTATGGCCTTTTTAGGATTTCATGAGCATTTTTAGATTTTTAGGGATTTTTTGGGGTTGGGGGGAGGTTTATTATGGATCTTTGTGCTTTTTAGGTATTTTTTATGTTTTTAGGGTTTAAAGGTTTTTTATAATTTTTAGTCGCATTTTAGGGTTTTTTGGATTTTAGGGGTTTTAAGGATTTTAGGGTTTATTATGTGTTTTTTGGTTTTTAGGGATTTTAGGGGGTTTAGGGGTTTTATGTTCTTTTGGGTGTTAAGTATTTTTATATTTTTATAGATTTAAAAGGGTTTTTCACTATTTTTTATGCTTTTATAGATTTTTTGGATTATATATATATATATATTGTTGTTTTGAGATTTTTAGGGTTTTTTTGGGATTTTATATTTTTTTGGTTTTTTGGGTTTCTTGAGTTTTACTATTTTTATGTTTTTTTCACTATTTAATGTTTTGAGGGGTTGAAAGAGTTTTTTGAGTTTTTAATGGTTTTTTTTTATTTTATAAGTTTTTACGGGTTTTAATGGTTTTATGGATTTTATGGTTTTTAGGGTTTTTGGCATTTTAAGGATTTTTATTGGTTTTAAGTGCTTTTAGGTTTTCTGAAGGAAATTTAGGGTTTTGATTTTATTTTTTATTTTCATGGATTTTTTGAGAATTTTATGATTTTTATGTTTTTTTTGGTTTTTAGGGATATTAGGATTTTTTAGTGTTTGTTAAGGTTTTCAGGTGTTTAGGGTTTTCTTGTTATTTTGAGTTTTTAGGCTTTTAAAGGGTTTCTATTTTTTAATATTTTTAGAGGATTAAAGTATTTTTCAAGTTTCTAGTGGGTTTTTATGGTTTTTATAGAATTAAATATTTTTTAAGGTTTTTAGGGATTTTATGGTTTCTAGTTTTTAAGGGTTTTATGTGTTTTTATTATTTTTATTGCTTTTTAGGTTTTATTGTGGTATTAATTATTTTTTATTTTATAAGATTCTCTTAGCGTTTTTTAGATGATTCTATGTTTTTTAAATTTTTTTGGTATTTTTAGGGATTTTTTAGGATTTATTTCATTTTCTAGGATTCTAGGGAATTTGAGATGTTTAGGGTTTTTAGGGTTTTAAAGGGTTTTTTGGTTTTTTGGGTTATTTGGGTGTTTTTAGTTTTTATGCCTTTAATGTTATTTATATTTTCCTAAAAATGGTATAGTTTTAAAGTATTTTTGTAATTTTTGTGGTTTTTAGGGTTTTTATGGGGTTTTATGGGTTTTATGGGCTTTATGGATGTTAGTGTTTTGATGGGTTTTAATTTTATTTTTCATTTTTATGATTTTAGGGGTTTTATTTTTTTCTTGTTTCAAATGTTTTATTTGGGTTTTTTTCAGGCTTTTAATGTTTTTTCTTGTTTTTAGTGATTATAAAGGATTTTTTAGGTTTTTCATGTTTTTAGGGTTTTTAGGGATTTTCAGGTTTTTAAGGATTTTATGGATTTTATGGTTTTTATAGTTTTTTGGGTTTTTCGGGGTTTTTAAAAATTTTTAGGGGATTTAAGGATTTTTAGATTTTGATAACGTTTTATGGGTTAAATTTTTTTTAGATTTTTTAATGGAATTTTAGGGGTTTCGTGGGCTTTCGGTGTTTTTTTGGGAATTTTATATTATTATTGGTTTTAGGGTTTAATGTATTTTTAGGGTTTTAGTATATCTTAATATATTTAGGGTTTTAAAGTGTTTTTATCTTTTTAAAGTTTTATTAGAGGTTTTTAATGAAATTTATTTTATTTTAATTTTAGGGACTTTTAGGGATTTTTGGAGTTTTAGGGGTTTTAGGATTTTTAAGGATTTTGAGGTTTGTTTTTGGTTTTTTTGTTTCTTTATGGTCATTTTGATTTTTTTGGGGTTTTGGAGTCTTTTAGGTACTTTTTTATTGTATTTTTCTAATAATTTTATGGGTATAAAGGGTTTTAAATTTTTTATTGGTGTTAGGTTCTATAGTTTTTATTATTTTTATTATTTTTATGGTTATTTGGGTTTTAAGCATTTGTAGGTTTTAGTGGTTTTATGTGTCTTTACTTATTTTTAGTTTTCTTATGTTTTTTCTGGGTTTTATGGGTTTTTAAAGTTTTTGGGGGGGGGGCTTTAGGGGAATTTTAGTATTTTATGGGTTTTTGGGGTTTTAGTGTTATTTTTGGTTTTTTGGGTTTTTGGGTTTTTAGAGGGTTTTAGTTTTTGTTGGTTTTTTTTGAGTTATTTATGGGTTTAAATGTTTTTAAATCTTTTTAACATTTTTATGGGTTTAAATAATTTTTATAATTTTTATTTTTTTTCTTTGTGTGTTTTTTGGTTTTTTAATATTTTAAGTGTTTTCTATGGTTTTTAGGGAATTTTAGGGTCCTAGGGTCATTTTAGGGTTTTTATGGTTTTTAGAAGTTTTATGGTCTTAGGGGTTTTAAATGTTTTTAGGTTTTTAAGGATTTCTTAGGGTTTTCATGGATTTTAGTGATTCTAATGTTTTTCTAGAATTTTTTTTATCTCTTTTTAGCAATTTATATTTTTTGGGTTTTATGGGTTTTTTAGGTTATTTGTTTTGTATGGTTTTTAGTGTTTTTATAGTTTTCTGAGTTTTTATGGATTTTAGTGTTTTTTTAGTTTTTAGTGTTTTTAATGTTATTTTAGTTTAAAGGAGTTTTAATGTTTTTAATGGTTTTAGAGTTTCTTTAGGTTTTTAGGGTTTTTAGGTTTTAGGAGTTTTTATTGGCTTCAGGGGTTTTTAGCGTTTTAGGGTATTTTTTAGGTTTTTAGGGTTTTTAGTGTTTTTTAGGAGTTTTAAGTGATTCTATGTTTTTAAGGTTTTCTTATGGGTTTTCAAATTTTTTAGTGTTTTATGTTTTTATGTATTTTTAGGTATTTTTTATGATTTTTGTTGCTTTAAGTGGTTTGAGGGATTTTGAGGTGGTTTTGGGGCTTTAGAATTTTTGGTGTTTTATGGTTTTTTTTTGTTTTTAGGGTTGTTTTACTTTTTCAAGGGCTTTCTTGTTTTTTATATTTTTTATATTTTTAGGGGTTTAAATTTTTTTGAGTTTTCATGGGTTTTTTGGTTTTTATGGGTTTTTATGGGTTTTTATGGGTTTTTAGGGTTTTCAGTTTTTATTGGTTTTTTGTGGTTTTTTGGGTTTTCTGGCAATTTAGGATTTTCGTCCTTTTTTAGGTTTTTTGGGTTTTAACTATTTTTAGGTTTTTATATCCTTTTTAGGGTTATTTAGGGTTTTAGGGGTTCCCATGTTTTTGGGTGTTTTCGTGTTTTTTATTATTTTTGTGGTCCTTGGGGTTTTTATTGATTTTGATGGGTATTAAGGTATTTTGGGTTTTTATGGTGATTATGTTTTTTTGGGTTTTTATGTTTTTTTAGTTTTTAAGTGGTTTTTTTCAATTTTTATTCTTTTTATGAGTTTGATGAGTTTTTAGAGTTATTTATCATTTTTACGGTTTTATGGTTTTTTAGAGTATTTTAATGTTTTGGGGGTTTAATGTGTGTAGGGGTTTTTAGGTTTTTATGGTGTTTTCAGATTTTAGGTTTCTTAATGTTTTTTGTGTTTTTATGGGTTTTATGTGTTTTAAGATTTCAAGGTTTTCTTAGGGTTTTATTTTTTAAGGGATTTTTACATTTTAGGGATTTTTACATTTTTTATGGTTTTTTTGGTTTTTAGGTATATTGGGAGATTTTAGGGATTATTAGGGGTTTTATGGGTTTTAGTATTTTTTTGGTTTTTAGGGGGATTATGTGTGTTTTTGTTTTTATTATTTTCTTAGTGGTTTTCTAGGTTTTTATTATTTTTTATGTTATAAGGTATTTTTAGTTTTTTATGGGTTTTACAATTTTTTAGGTTTTTTGTGTTTTTTGTGGTTTTTGAGTTTTAAGGGTATCTATAGTTTTTTTGGTGAAATTATAGTTTTTTTATTTTTTAGGGGTTTATGGTATTCAGTGTTTTAAAATTTTTAGTCCTTAAAGTGTTTTTAGAGTTTTTAGTGTTTTTTTGGTTTTTATGGATTTTTAAGGCTTTTCTTTTTTAGGGGGTTGTGGTTTTTATGGGTTTTAGGGTTTATAGGGTTTTTTAGTGTTTTCAGTGTTTTTTAGGTTTTTATGGGTTTTAAGTGTTTTTAGGGTTCAATATTTTTTATAGATTTTCATGGGTTTTCTGGTATTTTATGTTTTTAGGGATTTTTAGGCCTTATGAGGATTATTATGGGTTTTAGGTATTTTTTATGTTTTTTGGCGGTTTTGGGTTTTTTTTTGATTTGTAAATTTTTATAGTTTTATCTTTTTTTCGAGTTCTTAAATGTTTTTAATGTTTTCTATAGTTTTTACCACTTTTAGGGTTTTAATGGGGTTTTATAGTTTTTCGGGGGGGGGGGGGGGGGTTATAGTTTTTATTGATATTTTTGGTTTTAATTTTTTTTAGGCGGTTTATTTATTTTAGGGTTTTGGTTTATTTTTAGGGTTTTTAGATTTTATTAGGATTTCTAAGTGTTTTAAGTGTTTTTATAGTTTTATGATTTTCTTATCGGTTGTTAGGGTTCTACAGTTTCTTACATTTTTTGGATTTGTGTATTTTTTGGATATTTTTGTTTTTCTTGGGTTTTTGGGACTTCGAAGGGTTTTATTGTTATTGAGGGGTTTTAGGGTTTTTATAATTTTTTAGAGTTTTAAGAGGTTTTAGTGTTTTTAGTTTTTTATGGTTTCCTTAAGGGTTTTTTAAGGTTTTTGTGTTTTTATTGATTTTTAGGATTTTCATAGGAATTGTATGGTTTTTAGGGGTTTTGGAATTTTGGGGGTTTTTAGGGGTTTTATGGTTTATATTTTTTTTGGTATTTAGTGTTTTTTATATTTTAATGGGTTTTAAGGTTTTTAAAGTTTTTAACATTTTAGAGGTTTATATAACTTTTAGAGTTTTTAATGGATTTTTATAGGTCTTAGGGATTTTTACGTTTTTAGGGTATTTTATGGTTTTTTTGGGTTTTATAGTCCATTGAGTATTTTAGGGTGTTAGTATTTTTTATGTTTTTTAGTAGTATTATGTGCTTTACAGTTTCAAGGGTTTATTATTGTTTTCAGGGATTTTAGGTTTTTTTCATTTTTGTAAATTTTTATGATCTTTATGGGTTATTAGGGATTTTAGGGATTTCCAGTGGTATTTATGGTTGTTATGTTTTTCCGGGTTTTGAGGGTTTTATGGTCTTTAGTGTCTTTAGGTTTTAGTGGTTTTATGTGTTTTTTGATTTTTATATTTCTCTTACTGTTTTTCAGGTGTTTATGGTTTTTTTTAGGTATTTTTTGGGATTTTTAAGGATTTTATTAGTTTTTGGTTTTTTGGGATTTTGAGTGTTTTTTGGGGGTTTAAATTGTTTTTTGGATTTTAGAGTTTTTTTTATTTTTTACTATATTAAACTTATAGAGTTTCTTTATTGTTTTTAGGGGTTTACATTTTTTTATAGTTTTTAATGGTTTTTTCCTGTTTTGGGGTCTTAACATTTTTTTTGGTTTTATGGTTCTTATGGGGTTTTATGGTTTTTATATTTTTTAGGGTTTTTAGTGATTTTTTGGTTTTTAGGGGGTTATATGGTTTTCATTGTTTTTAAGGTTTTCTTATGGGTTTTTAGGTTTTTATGTTTTTATGTATTTTTATAGTTTTTTGGACTTTTATGGTTCTATATAATTTTTACAAATTTTGAAGGCTTGTAGGGTTTTATTGGGTATTTGGGTTTTTATGAATTTTTTGTGTTTTATATGTTTCCAGGGTTTTTAGGGGGTTTTATGTATTTTAAGGGTTTATAGGTTTTAGGTTCTTTTAGGGTTTTTAGCATTTTTTAGTTTTCATGGGTTTAAAGTATTGTAATTTTTTTAGGTGCTCATATTATTTTTTAAGGTTTTTTGGGATTTTAATTTTATTAGTGACTTCTAGGGATTTTTTGTATTTTTAATGGTTTTAACAATTTTTAGGGTTTTTTTGGGTTTTTGGGGGTGTTTTGGGTTTATAAGTTTTTTTATCATTTATAGGGTTATAGGTCCTTTATATGTGTTCATGGTTTTATAGTTTTCTTAAGGGTATTTTGGTTTTTTTGATATTAGCTATTTTTGGGATTTTTTAGGTTTTTAGGTTTATTTTCAGTGATTTTGAGTATTTTTTGGGGTTTGGGGGGTTTAATATTTTTTGGGAGGATTTTTGGGTTTCTTTTGAGTTTTCTTTATTATTTATGATTTTATAGAGTTTTTAACATTTTAGGAGTTAAATGGGTTTTATATTATTTGTATTTGGTTTTCAGAGTTTTTTGTTTTTAGGGTTTTAGGGTTTTGTAGTAATTTAGGTTTTAGTGGTTTTAAGTGTTTTTAGGTTTTAAGGTTTTTCAAGGATTTAATGTTATTTATTTTTTTACATAATTTTATAGACTTTTCAGGTTTTTTATAGTTATTAGGTTATTTTAGGGATTTTGTGGGTTCTTATGGTTTTTAAGGTTTTTTAATGTTTTTTTGGTTGTTTTTTTTCTATATTGTTTTGGGGTTTTATAATTTTTATAATTTTATAATTTTTTTAACGGTTTAAATGGTTTTCTAATATTTTAGTGGGTTTGTAGGGTTTTTTTAGGCAGACTAATGGATTTTAGGAGATTTATGGGTATTAGGGTTTTTAGGGGTTTTAGGGTTTTTTGTCTTTTAGTTTTTTAGGGATTTTAATTTTTTTTATATTTTTATGGTGTTATTAGAGATTTTCATGGTCTTTAACGTTTTTTACATTTATAGGTATTTTTATTGATTTTTTATATTTTTTGGTTATTAGGGTTTTTAAGGATATTTGTGATTTTTGGGTTTTTTTTGGGTTTTAGGGGTTTTTTACATTTTTATGAATTTTTATTGCTTTTTGGATTTTTATAGTTTTTTAAGATTTTTATGGATTCTGAGGGGTTTTATGGTTTTTTAGGGCTTCATGGTGTTTATGGTATATTCGGGGTTTTAGGGGTTTTTATGGGTTTTTAAATTTTTTAAACATTTTTAGGGGTTTAAATGTTTTTTGTGTTTTTACTGGTTTTATGTTTTTATGGGGATTTATAGTATTTAATGGTTTTTATGGGTTTTTATGTTTTTATGGGATTTAGGATTTTTAGGGTATTTTTAGGATTTTAGGGTATTTAGAATCTCTTAGGTTTTTCATGGTTTAATTTTTTTAGGTTTTTTTGATTTTCACAGTGTTTTCAAAAAAAATTTATGTTTTGTACATTTTTAGGGATTTTATGAATTTTTAGGATGTTTATGGTTTTTTATTGTTTTTAAAATTTTTAGGATTTTAGAGTTTTTAGGAGTTTTAGGTTTTTTTATTGTTTTCTGTGTTTTGGGGAGTTTTCTTTTAGTCTTTTAGGGTTTAAAATTTATTATCGTTTTTTATAGTTTTTGGTGTTTTAAAGTGTTTCAATATTTTATAATGGTTTTGAGTGTTTTTATGGGATTTGGGGTTCTAATTGTTTTTATGGGTTTTATGGTTTTTAATAGTTTTTTAGGGATTTAGGACCTTTTTGGGGGTATTGCGTTTTTTATTTTTTTAGGGGTTTATGTATCTTTATGTTTTTATGTAATTATTAGCGGTTTCTTAGGTTTCTTGAGTTTTTTGGGATCTTAGGGAGTTTTATGGATTTTTATTATTTTCATGGGTTTTAGGGTTGTATAGATTTTGGGGGGTTTTAAGGGTTTTTTGGGTTTCTTGGGGTTTTCACACTTTTAGGTTTTTAAGGATTTATGTGTTTTTTCGTTTTAAGGTATTCTTAGGGATTTTCAGGGTTTTTGAGTTTTTTTATTTTTAGGGAATTATAGTTCTTTTTAATGATTTTATGGTTGTAGGGTTTTTATGGATTTTCAGAGTTTTATGGGGTTTTATGGATTCTTAGAGTTTTTTTTGGCTCTTTAGGGTTTTTATAGTTTTTAGGGATTTTTAACGTTTAGGTTTTAAAGGTTTTCTTAGAGGTTTTCACTGTGGTTAGTGTTTTTATATTTCTAGGGTTTTTAGTGAATTTTGTGGATTTTTATTATTTTTATGCATTTTTTTTTTGAGTGTTTTTATGGTTTTTTTTTTATTTTTATAAATTTTAGGGGTTTTGGTATTTTTAGGTTTTTTTATGTTATAAGTGTTTTTATGTTTTAAGTGTTTTCTTAGTTTTCTTTAGGGTTTCTAGGTTTTTTAAATTTTTATGTATTTTATGATTTTTTGGATTTTTTATTTTCTTGGATTTTTTTGGGTTTTTGAAAATTTTTAATGGTTTTATGTATTTTTTGGGTTGTAGTAATTTATTTTGTTTTTAGGGTTTTAAAAGGGTTTTAGAGTTTTAAAAAAAATTAATGTTTTAAAATGTTTTTATAGTTTTTAGAGGGTTTTAGGGTTTTTATGGGCTTCTAGGGTTTTTATAGGTTTTAGGGGATTTTATGGTTTTAGGGTTTTTTAGTTTTTTTATCAATTTTTATGTTTTTTGTGGTTTTTGGTGTTTCTTCTTTTTAATGTTTTCTTACGTGTTTTATGGTTTTTGGTATTTTTAACATTTTCATGATTTTTATGGATGTTTTATGATTTTTATTGTTTTTTTGGGTTTTTATGGATTTCTTTGTTGCAATGGAGTCTTTCTTAGATTCAATATTTTCATTTGAGTATGAGTTAGTTCAATATGGAATGGGAGTTCACCTTAAAGGGTTCTCTAAGTTCTCCTCCTAATGGTAATTTTGATGCTCCTTTGCTTTTAATGGTTGGGGTATCATTCATAGAAGACATATCATGTTTTCAAGATCCGGTAAAATCGGATACCCCCAATTCATCTTCTATCAAAAAATTTGAAGATGGTTCCTTATAAGTAGTGGCCCATCCAGATTTCTTGAAAAAATGCTTTAATATTTACAAATTCTCACTTCTAGGCAGAATGATACTCTCTATGGGGGATAAGCCTTGGTCATATGCTGACACCAAGCATCAAATTTCCATCTGTTGGGGTATAAGCGTAGGAAAATCATCGTAATCCGAAATGGATATTTCTATATGGTATTTCAGAATGAAGATGACATGTGAATGGCTCAGTCTACTGGTAATATCCATCTCAAAATAGGTCTGTTTTGAATCTCTAAATGGGACTGTAATTTTGATACTTTTAATCAAAAGCAGTCTAATGCCCAAATTTGGATCAGGCTTCATGGTCTAAATCTGTTGTACTGGCATCCAAAAATTCTAAATAAAATTTCTTCTTGTTTTTTCTCCCCTATAATGATGAATCAAAGAAATTTTAAAGGGGGTTTAGGCATTTATGATAGATTTCTAGTGGATGTTAATTTGGCCTTTGAACGGCCAAAGTCTATTTTTCTACTTGCAAATGACCGCATAATTGAAGTTAAGTTAGAGTTTGAATGAATTACCCCTTTTTTGACTTCTTCAAGATTATAGTACATTCCATTGAATCTTGTAGGGTGATCCAAAAGAAATTTAGGGTTCCTTCCAAAGGTAATTAATTAAAATATTATATCAATTATTGAAAGAACAAAGGTCATGTCCCAAAGATGATGGTTTCTAGCAAGCCCGTGAGGAAAGATCCTCATTCTCTTTCTACATCTTGGAGAGTCACCATAGACACGTCTTGGGATGATATTTCATAGGAAGAAGGCAATCCTTCTTCTAATCCCTACCCCACACTCATCCACTGTCATCTGGTGGATACATTGATGATAGTTCAATTGCTTTAAAACTCTCTCAAGGTATAACTGAATTTGTCTACAGTATATAATAAAATTTTTAAGAGAAATCAATATCCACCTCTATTCCTAAGGATGTTATAGATATTTTATTAAGTTTGTAGCCCCCTCAATCCTATATAGGCTTCCCTTTGGAGCATAACACCCCTCCAGAAAATTTGAATCTATCCAGAAATATAGATTTTGTTCCTAAATTTGTAATAGATCAAACTCTTTTAGACTTTTCTGGAAAAGAAGATATCATTTCCTCTAGAAATTATACTCATCTAAACATGGACACCCATAAAATTTTAAAAATTTCTTTATCTAGTTTCTGGAAATTTGGAAAGGAAAAGACTAATTTTACTACTATGCAAACATAGGAAATCACTGGTCCTAGAGAATATGAACATGAAAAAATGAATTCTTCTATTAATATTTATTAAACCTCGGGCAAGGATGATTTGAGTTCTGATAAAGAGTAGGAGAACAAGTCAAAGGTAGTTGTAGACATCACTAGTCTAATTCAAACTCTTGAGATACCCAATAAAAAAGTAGGGAGACCCCAAAAAATCACTATAAATAATGAGGGGTGGAAATAAGAGGGGGGTCTACACCAAATTGGGATTTAAATGAGGATCATTTTTTGGAATTCCCAAGGCCAAGATAATGAAGCCATATTCAGGTATCTTAATCTTCATATTAGGCTTCACAAATCTGTTTTAATTAGGATTGCATAGCGCAAAACAGTTTTCTCTAATTGTCTTACTAGATTCGACTATATGGTGTTCACTTTACAAGGTTTGAACAGCAGCTTTTTAGAGGTCAAAAATCATTCAGTCCTGGCTCATTCTTCTCTTTCTGATCCCCTTTTGGTAGGATCAATCAATAGACATGTTACTTTCTCATTTTCTTATTTTGGAATCAAGAAGTTTTTTTCTTTCATTTATTCTAGTAATAGTTATCAGGATCGAAGAACAATTTGGGCTGAAATTTGTTCTCTCAAAAACATTATTAATTATCCATGGATCATTCTCAAAGATTTTAATTTGATTATTAATCTAGATGAAAACATGGGTCCTATGACCAGTTCTATTTCTTCTATGGAATTCTATAGGTGTATTGTAAAAAATGAGTTGATTGAAGTGAATGTTTTTCGGGAAAATTTTACTTGGTATAGACGGAACCTCAATGGTATGGTGGCAAGTAAAATTGACAAATCCTTTTTAATGACTTTTCTTTACATTTTTGGTATTCCACTTCCTATATTTCTTTATCCCATCTTAACTCTGATCATCATCCTATCACGATGGATCTCTCAAGAAAGGGTAATAAATCTCCATTCCCATTTAGATTTAATAAATCATGGGTTCTTCATCCTGAATGTGACAAGCTTGTTTGGGTAGTTTAGGGTTCAGTAGGTTTCAAGAGTAATGCCTTTTCTTTTATTCTTAAACTAAAGATCCTAAAGGGAAATCTTAAACTTTGGAGTAAGGATAGGTTTAGTCATATTGATATGAACATTTCCAATATTGAAGCCTCCCTTCAATCTTCCCAGGACTAGTCTATCCATGAAGATTTCACTAGTGGTGTTTCTCTGGAATCTGAGATGATTCTCAAGGTCAATAATTTTCTCAATATTAAAGATGATATGAATAAAATATTTTTTCAATGATAATTGGATCAAGGATGGGGATAGAAATACCAAATTATTTAACAACCTTCAAAGAGTTTAGAAAACCTCCAGGACACTTTCTTTGCTAAATAGAGGAGATCAAATCCTAGACAATAGACATGATATTTATGAGCACATTATTTATTATTATGAAGATATATTTAAGGTCTCAACCACCATCCCACCCATATATAAGGTATTATCCTCAAATTGGTAAATCAAGAGGATAATTCAAGACTTATCTCTATTCCTTTGGAACCATAGATTAAGGATACTATTTTCAGCCTTAGGATGGATAGCTCCCCAGGTTCTGATGGCTTTAGTAATCTTTTTTTCCAAATTGTTAAGAGATAATTGGTGCTGATTTTTGAAACCTTGTTCTTCATTTTATCAAAGGAGTCCATCTTCTAAAAGGTTTAAATTTTTAATTCCTTGCTTTAATTCATAATATAGATAATTGAAATGAGATACACTTATTCAGGCATGTTGCTCTTATTAGCACATTATAAAAAGTTATTACAAATATCCTTGATAGAATGCTTACTCCCATATATAATAAAACCTTTTCTTTTAATCAATTTTGATTCATCAAAAGAGGGTCCATTCAATATTTCCTTGTTATGGCATCATATTATGTCAATATCCTTAAAAAGCATATTTGAGGTGGTAACATTTCCCATAAATTAGACATCAAAAAGGCATTTGATACAATGGATTAGGGTTTTATATTTAAAATTATATACATGATTGGTTTTGAGGATAATTTCATTAATTGTATCAAGATTATTTTTTCTTCTACTTATATCTTAGTTCTTGGGAATGGCTCCCCGGAGGGATACTTCTCTTGTTCTAGACTAGTTAGGCAAGGGGATCATATTTTTTCTATTATTTTTTCTATCTCCAAATATTATCTTAGTAGATTATTTTCTATCATAGATAAGAATGGAAAGATTAAGGCTATTGGTGTTTTTTGTGGTTCCTCTACTCCTAGCCATATCCTTTATGGTGATGATATTATCATTTTTACTCAAGGGGATAAAAAAATATCAGAAATATCAAGAAATATCTTCTGAATTATGATCAAGTTTCTGGGAAACATGTTAGTTGGAATATGTCCTTTGCCTATATTTGTTGAAATATCTCACATGTTAGGAAATCAAAATTCATCACTGATTTGGGGATTAGGTAATTATTTCTCCCTTTTACTTATCGTGGTGTTCTGATGTTTGAGGGTCAACCAAAGGCAAGTTATATTTCTCATATTATTAGAAATATAAAAAATAAACTTGCTTATTTGAATAGAAAATACATTTTAGTGGCTGGTCGTTCCAGTTTGATTAAAGAGTTTATTATTTCTAAATTATTTTATTCCTTTATGGTTTAAAAATATCCTACTTCTCTTATCAAATCAATTATTGTTTTCATCAAAAAAATTATTTGTACTGGTAGTATTCTAGAAAGAATAATGGTAACTGTGCCTTGGAAGACCTGTTTAAAACCATTTTAGATAGGGGGTCTTGGTATCAAACATCATAGTCTTTTTAATCATTCCCTTCATGATTCCTTTATTTGGAAACTAGTAAATGACAATTCTGAAGCTCTTGCCTTATTGTGGTCCAGAATCTTTATAAAACTCAAAAATAAATAGATAAATTACGTGGATTACTCAGTTTGGTCTTCTTTCAAATCCACCTTTTCTCTTATTGATGTTGATGAAATATGGTCTATCTCTCAGGATTACTCTATAATGTTTTGGAAATATAATTGGATTGGTTCTCCTCTTAGTGATTATCTTATCCATAATGCTTCAATTTGGGATCTTGATGTTTTTATTAGGGATCAACATTATGATATTTATGTTGTTCCTGAACATGTTAAACAGATTATCAATAATTATTTTTTTATTATATTGGTGTATATGGATATAGGAATGACACCCCTCTTGTATGAACACCTTTAAATCCATTTACACTTATAAAAATTCTACTGTATTTATAATAAATTGGATTGGTATGTTTAATTGGAGGATCATTCCTCCTTCTCAGCACACTTCTGTGTGGAGAATAACTCATGGAAAATTCCCTACTGAACCGTATTTACAGGTCTGTGGTATATCTCTTTGTTCGGTCTATATAATATATCATCAGTATAGTAAGGACTAGGATCACCTATTTATAATTTTTTCTATAGCAACCTCTATGTGGAAGGCACTTTATAATATTTTTGAGGTTCAAATGTGGATTTTTGTGTTGTCTGAGACATTCTTGAAGGAATGTTCGGCCTTCCTTTATCTCCTATGTTATTGATCCTTTTCTAGGTTATTTTTGTTGAACTTGTACACTCCATGTGGATAGTGAGAAATAGTGAACTTCATGATGGAGTTGGATTAAATCCATAGACCTGCCTTGCTGGAAGATTTTCATTTCTTAAAAAATTTAAAGCTTCCTCACAAAGCTTATTATCACAACTTGGTGCATGATTTTTCAGTTCATAGGTGTATCAAGGATAAAGTTAATTTTCAACCTCTATTGGATAAAATGAAAGTATTTTGGCACCCTCTTTTTTGGGTTGGATTAGAATTAATACTGATGTCTCTTCCAAAGGAAATCTAAGTCATTCGGGATATGGATTTTTTTAAGGAACAACTTTTGAGATGTTGTGGGTGGCTCCTTCGGCTCTTATGGTATTGCATCATCTCTTGAGGTTGAGATTATAGGATTCATTTCTACTATGGATCTTTCTAAGTAGAGGGGTTGGAAAAGGATATGGTTTGAGTGTGATTCCACTACGGTTGTTCATGCAATCATAACCTCTTCAACTCATATCCTTTGGAGACTAATGAATAGATGGATTAATTTCTTTCAGTTCCTCTCATCTATTAACTTCATCATTACCAATGTTTTTTGGGAGGGAAATTCTATGGGTGATAGTCTGGCTAACAATGGAAGAGATGGTGGGAATATTCCTTGGTCTGATCAAATTCCTGAGGACTTCATCCCTATTTTTCAAAGGGATAAATGTTATTTACCTTCTTTTTAGACAAGTTTGACTTGTTGATTTTATTTATTTAAGGGGCCTTTCTTTCTAGAAGGTGATCTTTTTATTCAAAAAAGGATTTAAATTTTTTTTAGAGGTCTTTAACATTTTATGGGTTTAAAGGGTTTTTTGAGTTTTTAGTGGTTTGTACGGTTTTTATTGGGATTTAGAGGTATAAATTGTTTTAGGGTTTTTATGGGTTTTAGGGATTTTAGGGTATTTAAAAAATTTAGGTTTTTTACAATTTTAAGTATTTTCAATTTTTTTCGGTTTCTTATGTTTTTTTGGTTTTTTATAGTTTTTTACCTTTTTAATTAATTTTAGGTCTTTCTAGGTTTTTTAGGATTTTGAGTGTTTTTAGGTTTTTATAGTTTTTTTTGTGTTTATGGGGATTTGGGGTTTTATGGGTTTTCTTCAGTTTTTAGGGTATTTGAGGGTTTTTAGAGTTCCTTAAATCATATAGGGGTTTAAATTTACTTGATATTTTCTAGTCATTTTAAGGTGTTTATTTAGATTTATGATTTTATAAGGTTTTTATGTGTTTGTTTTGTTTTTATAGGTTTTATGTTTATTTAGGGTTTTAGTGTTTTTTGTTTTTTTAGGGGTTTTAATTATTTTTATTTTGTTAATATTTTATTAGGTTTTTTTCAGTGTTATTATGTTTTTATACAATTTATGGATTTTTTGGATGTTTTTTATAATTTTTATAGTTTCTAGTATTTTCTAGTGTTTTTAAGGTTTTTAGGGTTTTTAGAATTATTTAAATTTTTAGGGGTTTTATATGTTTTTAGTTTATTAGGTTTTCATATAATATTTGGCTTTTTTATGACCTTTTATGTTTTTTTGTGATTTTTAAGTGTTTTTAGGATTTTTTGGATATTTTTATTTTTAGGGATTTCAGGGTTTTATGGTTTTTAGGGTTTTAGGATTCTTGTAGTTTTATGAATTTTTTTTTATTTAGGAGATTTATGTGCTTAAATTATTTTTAGGTGTTCTTTGGGTTGTTTAGGTGTTTGATAGTTTTTATGTTTTTATGTTTTTAAGGATTTTTATAAATTTTAGGGGTTTTTAGGTGATTTAGGGACTTTAAGTGTTTTTGGAATATTTGGGGTTTTTTTTTTGGTGTTTTGGGTTTTTTTCGGTTTTTCTATTCATTATTTTTTGGGGTTGTTAGGGTTTTTTTTGTGTTTTATGGTTTTTAGAATTTTTAACATTTTTAATAATTTGATTGGTTTTTAAAGTTCTCAACAGTATTTAGGTTTCTATGGGTTTTAAGGGTTTTTTAATTTTTTAGGGGTTTTATGTTTTTTTGTGTTTTAAAGGGCCTTTTGGATACTTTATGTGTTTATCATTTTTTGGGTTTTATGGATTTAAATGAATTTATATTTTTAAGGTTTTTAGGGGTTTTTAGTATTTTTAGTGTATTTTTATATTTTTATGGATTTTAATTTCTTTTTAGTATTTTTATGGTTTAAAGGTTTTTTTATATTGAGGGAGTCTTAGTGTTTTTATATTTTTTTGGGTTTTTGAGAATTTTAGGTTTTTATGGGGTTTCAGTGAATTAGATTTTTAATATTTTTATATTGTTTTTGGGATTTTTTTATAAGGATTATTATTTATTTTTTGGGATTTTTATGGTTTTTTAGTTGTTTATGGTTTTTTAGTGTTTCTAAGGTATCTAGGGTATTAGGGTTTTTATGGTTTTTTTTGGTTTTTTGGGTTATTTGAGTTTAGGGTTTTAAGGTTATTTAGAGTGTTAATTTTTTTATGTGTTTAAAGCTATAGTAGAGTTTTAAGTGGGTTTTTATGTTTTCATGTTTTTTATGATTTTTATGTTTTTATGGGTCTTTATCAGTTTTAGGGCTTTTGGGGTTTTTTAGGTTTTTTGTGTTTTTGTGATTTTTTATTTTTTTAATGTTTTTAGATGGGTTTTTTTGATTTTTAAGTTTTTTACATTTTAGTTATTTTTAGTGATTTTTAAGATTTTTATGGATTTTATGGTTTTTAGGGACTTCTAGGGTAATAATGTGTTTTTATATTTTTTGGGATGTTATTGTTGTTTTTATTTTTTAAGGTTTTTTATGATTATTAGGTTTTTAAGTTTTTAAGGTTTTTAAAGTGTTTTATTTTTTTAGGGGTTTAAAGGGTTTTTAGTCTATTTAGTGGGTTATTAATTTTTTCATGGATTTTTATGATTTTTATGGTTTTTATAGGTTTAATAATTTTTTTTTATTTAGGGGTATTAAGTATTTTTAGGATTTTATGCTTGTATTAGGGGTGTTCATGGTTTTTATGGGTTTTTTGGTTTTTATGTATTTTAGTAATTTGCTTATATGTTTTTGATTTTTAATCTTTTTAGGGATTATTATGGGATTATATTTTTTATGGTTTCTAGGGGGTGTTTTTGTTTTTTTTTGGTTTGTTGTTTGTTTTTTGTGTTTTCAGATTTTGATGCTTTTTAGTGTTTTTTATGTTTTTATGGGGTTAAAGGGTTTTCAATGTTTTTGTTGTGATTTTATATTTGTATGGTTTTTAGGTTTTTTATGATTTATAGATGTTTTATTATTTTTATAGTTTTTAGTTTTTTAGGTTTATTATAATTTTTTAGGATTTTAGGGGTTTTAAGTGTTTCAGGTTTTTAATGTTCTCTTACTATTTTGTAGGGGTTTTAGGGTTTTTTGCATTTTTATTGAATCTGAGGGGTTTATTTTATTTTTCTGATTTTTCGTGGTTTTAGGTATTTTGAGGTATTTTATTGTTTTTATGGTGTCTAGGGTAGTTTTTTTTATTTCGGTTTTGGATTTTTTTAGTTTGTTGGGTATTTATGATTTTTAATGCCTTTTGGTTTTTAAGGTTTATTTACAGTTTTTAGTGGGTTGATAGGGTTTTATGGGTTTTAGGTATTTATAATTTATTAGGGTATTTAATGGTTGTTATGGTTTTAGAGTCTTTTTATTGTCCCTTGGGGTTTTAATTTTTTAGGGGTTTATGTTTTTTTAGGTTTTTAAGGTTTTATTAAGGGTTTTTGTGTATCTTACAATTTTATGAATTTTTTGTAATTTCATTTATATTTTTAATGATTTTTAAGATTTTTGGGGATTTATAATTTTTTGTTTTTATGGTTTTTTTAATTTTTTTGTTTTATTAAGGGTTTTTGAATTTTTTTATGTTTTTTGGGTTCAAAAGGTATTTAGAGTTTTTAGTTTTTTAGGATTTTAAGGGGTTTTAATTTTTTTGATATATTTTTGGGGTTTTTATGGATTACTGAGGTTTTTGTGGTTTTTGGTCATTTTAGGTGTTTTAGGATTTCTAGCACTTTTAGGTTTTTATGGGGATTTATGTTTTTTTCGGTTTTCTAAGGGATTTTAAGGATTTTTGGCATTTTTTAGGGATATTTAAGGATTTCATATGATTTTATAGTTTTTTATGGGATCTGGGGAATTTAATGGTTTTAGGGGTTTTAGGGATTTTATGGGTTTTTAAGGGTTTTTGAGATCTTTAAGGTTTATAATGTTTTTAGTTTTTTAACGTTTTTAGGCGTTTAAAGGGGATTTAGTGTTTTTATTTTTTTTTTGGGTTTTTATGAATTTTTAGGGGGGTTAAATGTTTTTTAATATTTTTAGACGTTTTGGGGGGTTTTAGGGACTTTTAGGGTTTTTATGATTTTTATGAATTTTAGGTTTTTTAGATCTTTAAGTGTTATTAGGGTTTTAATGTTTTCTTTAGTTTTTAAGGGTTTAGAGTTTTTTATGTTTTTAGGATTTTTAGTTCTTTTTTGGATTTTATGGGGTTTGGGGTTCAAGTATTTTGATGGTTTTTAGGTGTTTAGGGTTGTCAATTTTTTTGGGGGGTTTTGGTTTTTTGGCGGTTTTCTTTAGTTTGTGAGGGTTTGTAAGGGTTTTTTTGTTTTGTTTTTGAAATTTTAAAGGCTTTTATATTTTTAGTGGGTTTTAGCATTTTTATGTATTTTTAGGGTTCTTTGGTTTTTTGGGTCTTTCTTATTTTTGAGGTTTTAAGGTGTTTAAATTTCTTTTAGGTTTTTAAGGTTTTGTTACAATTTTTTTTGGGATTTTAGGTTTTTCGTAAATTTGTAGGTATATTAGATATTTTCTTTTATTTTTAGAGGTTTTTTTTTGTTTTTGGTGATTTTTAGGGTTTTTAGGGTTTTTTCGATTTGTAGGATTTTTTTTTTGATTTTTTATGTTTTTTATGGTTTTTATAGTTTATTTTGTTTTTAAGAGTTTAAATGTTTTTTATTTTTTAGTTTTTTTTTTCAAATTTTAATGATTTTTATGGTTTTATGGTTTTTATGTGTTTTTATTGTTTTTAGGGTTTTGGGGTTTTTAAATATATTTTCATTTTTTTTGGATTTTAGGGGTTTTATGTGTTTTAGGTTTTTAAGGATTTCTTATGCTTTTCGGGTTTTTAGGGTTTTTTATATTTTTAGCAATTTTTAATGAATTTTTTGGGAATTTATGGTTTTTTGGGTTTTTATGGATTTTGATGGTTTCTTAGGGTATTCAAAGTTTTCTTTTGGATCTTTTGTTTTTTTTTATTTTTTTGTTTTTTTAATGATTTTAATGTTTTTTTAATTAAGTTAGGTTTTTAAATGGACTTTAGAGTTTTTAATGGGTTTTTAGGGTTTTTATGTTTTTATAGTTTTCTATCATTTTTCTGGTTTTTAGGATTATTTTGGGTTTTAATATTATTTATGTTTTAAAGGTTTTCTTCATGTTTTTAGTTTTTTATCATTTTTAGGGATTTTAATGTCTTTATTAGTATTTTTATAGGTTTTAGGGTATTAATAAATTTTGAGGGTTATTATGGTTTTTAGAAATTTGGTGAATTTTTAGGGTTTTTATGGTTTTTAATGTTTTTGGAGTTTTTTAACACTTTCATGGGTTTGAGGTATTTTTAGAGTTTTTTTTATTTTTTAGGGTTTTTTTGGTATTTATGGTTCTTATGGTTTTTGTTGGATTTTATGTATTTTAGTAGTTTTTAGGGTTTTAGGGTATTATCAATTTTTAGTATTTTTATGGGGTTTGAGTGATTTTTGGGTTTTAGGTATTTTTTGGGATTTTTAGTATTTTTAAAGTTTTAGAGTTTCTTGAGATTTTGGGGGGTTTAGGGTTTTTATGGAGTTTTTGGGATTTTAAGGGGGGTTTATTCTTTTATGTTATAATGGTTATTTAGGGTTTTATAACATATTTGGGATTTTAAAATGTTTTTCAAGTTCTTAGTGGATTTTATTGTTTATATGGGTTTTAAGTGATTTATGGTTTCTATGGGTTTTATGGTTATTGGTGTTTTAGGGGTGTTAAGGCGTTTTAATAATATTTATGTTTTTTAGGGATTTTTACTTTTTTTATGGTTTTCATAGGGTTTTTATGGTTTTTATGTTTTCACCTATTTTTATAATTTTTATGATTTGTATGGGTTTGTATAATTTTAAATAATTTTTAATGATTTCAGGGTTTTATAGGGTTTTGGGTTTTTATGCTTTTTTTTAGTTTTATGGGTTTCATTTAGTTGTTTAGGGTTTTAAGTGTTTTTTGGAGTTTTTTTAAAAATTTTAGTGTTTTAAATGGGTTTTATATTGTTGAGTGGTTTTCTATGTTTTTATGGGATTTTATTGGTTTTTATGGTTTTTAGGTGTTTTTCAATTTTATGGTTTGGGGGGGTTTAGGTTGTTTTTACGATATTAGACTTTTTTATGTTTTAATGGGTTTAAATTGTTTTTATGATTTTAGTTAATTTTATTATTTTTTTGTGTTTTTAAGGATTCTAATGTTTTTAGGTATTTCTAGTGTTTTTTAGTATTTTTATGGTTTTTTAGTATTTTTAGGAATCTTGAGGGTTTTTTGGGTTTTTAGGGTTTTTATGGGTTTTTTGGTTTTTATAATTTTATAAGGTTTAGGGGTTTTATGTTTATTTAGGTTTTGGAGCTTTCTTTATGGGTTTTTAAGGTTATAATGTTATTAGTTTTTTAGTGATTTTTACGTTCTTTGTGGCTTTTTAATTTTTTATATATATTTAGGGTTTTTAGGATTTTGTGTCATTTAATGTTTTTTTTTGTTTTTAGGGTTTGTTTTGAGTTCTTTAGGGTTTTTAGGCTTTTATGGGGTTTTAAAAAAATTTAACATTTTAGGAGTTATAAGTGTTTTTTAAATTTTTAATTAGTTTTTATGTTCTTATGTTCTATTAGGGTTTGGGGGTTATGGTATTTAGGGTTTTAAGGTGTTTTAGGGTTTTAAGGTTTTTATTTTTTTAGGTATTTTATGATTTTTAATGGATTTAATGTTTTTTATGTTTTTAAGGATTTCTATATCATTTATTGGGTATTTATGGTTTTATGGGTTTTAGCAATTTTGAAGGTTTTATGGGTTTTTAATGTTTTTTTTTCAATTTTTTGGTTTATTTAGAGTTTTTTTCTCTTTTTAAGGGTTTTTTAGATTTTTAACGTTTTTATGGGTTAAAAGGGTTTTTACAGTTTTCAATGGGTTTTTCGTTTTTTTGGATTTTTTTGGCTTTTTATGGTTTTTATGTGTTCGATGGTTTTTATTCTTTTTAGGGTTTTTAGGGTTTTTTAGGGTTTATAAAAATTCTTAGGTTTTCTAGAGATTTTATGTGTTTTTAGTTTTTAATGTTTTCGTATGGTTTTTAGGGTTATTAGGGGTTTTTACATTTTTAGGAATTTTTTGGGGTTGTTTTGGTATTTTTATGAGTTTTAGGGTTTTTAAGGAGTTTAGTGTTTTTTGGTTTTTTGGGGTTTCATGATTTTTTGGGTTTTAAGATTTTTTTTGTTTTTATAGATTTATCTACTTTTTTATTTTTATGGTTTTATAGATATTTATGGATATTGAGGGTTTTTAGGGTTTTATCGTTTTTATGGTTTATTTGGGTTTTAGGGGGTTTTATTTTTTTAGGTTTTTTAAGGTTTTTAATAACATGTAAACATTTTTTAGGGTTTAATGTTTTTTTAGAATTTTAATTGGGTGTTATGTTTTTATCTCTTTTTAGGGTTTTAGGGGTTTTTAATATTTTTATGGATTTTATGATTTTTACGGCCTTTTCCAGGTATTTAGAGTTTTAGCGTCTTTTAGGTTTTTAAGGGGTTTATATGTTTTAGGATTTTTCTTGTTTTCTTAGTGGTATCATGGATTTTATGGTTTTTTAAAATTTTAGGGATTTTAGGTATTTTTAGTATTTTTATGGTGTTTATTGTTTAGGGATATGGAGGGTTTTGGAGTTTTTATTTTAATCTATTTTATTGTTTTTATTTTATTTTTTTATGGGTTTAAAGTTTTCTTTAGAGTTTTTTTACCATTTTTATAATTTTAATGTGTTTTTATATTTTTTAATGGTTTTTAGGGTTTTATGTATTTTTACGGTTTTATGGATTTTTATGGTTCTGACAGTTTTTATTGGTTTTGTGGGTTTTATGGCATTTAGGATTTTTATGGTTTTTAATACCTTTTTGGATTTTTAGTGTTTTTTACATTTTTAGGGGTTTTATTTGAATTTTTCTAATGTTTTCTTATGGTGTTTTAGATTATGAATTTTTTTTATGGTTTATGGATTTTATGGATTTTATTTTTATTTTTATGGGTTTTAATGGATTTTGAGATATTTTATGGATTTTTAGTGTTTTTGGAGTATTTAGGTATTTAAGGTATTCATGTTTTTTTATTTTTTTAAGGATTTCATAGGTACTTTCTGGGTTTTATGTTTTTTTGGAAATTCTACTTATTTTTTATGATTTTTATAGATCTTGATGGTTTGGAGATTTTTGGGGTTTTTAGTTTTTTATGGTTTTTTTGGTCTTTATGGTTTTTTAGTTTTTAGGGTTTTTAGTCTTTTATGAATTTTTATCATTTAGGTTATTAATGTTTTATTTTATTTCTCTTGGTTATTAGTGTTTTTTATGTTTTTAGGGTTTTTAGAAAATTTTAGGATGTTAAGTGTTTTTAGTGATTTTGAGAGGTTTTATAGTTTGTTTGGGTTTTTAGGAAATTTTAGGGTTTTAAGTTTTTATGGTTTTTTGGATATATAAGTGGTTTTTGGTTCTTAAATATTTCTTAGTTATTCTCATGGATTTTATATTTTTTGGTTTTTAGGTATCTATTTGGATTTTTAATGATTTTTATGGTTTCCATGTTTTTTAGAGATTTTGAGAGTTTTTAGTGGTTTATGGTTTTTTTGGGTTTTAGGGTTTGTTTTGTTTTATAAGGGTTTAAAGGATTTTTAGAGTATTTTAATAAAATATTTATTTAAAATGTTTTTACAGTTTTAGTAGGTTTTTATGTTATTAGGTTTTTATGGGATTTTGGAGGTTTTAAGGTTTTTAGGGGTTTAAGGGATTTTAGGGTTTTTGTTTTTTAGTGTTTTTTGGGTTTTATGGGTTTTATGTTTTTATTATTTTTCTTATATGTTTTTAGGTTTTTTATAATTTTTAACATTTTTAGTTATTTTATGTATTTTTTATGATTTTTATTGGTTTTTATGGGTTTTTTGTGTATTTAGTATTTTTATTAATTTGTGAGATATTTATGGGGTTTTTCTATTTTTAGGGGTTTGAAAGTATTTTAGAGTTTTTTATCATTTGTAAGGGTTTAAAGAGTTTTTATATTTTTTTAGTGATTTTCAAGGGTTTTTTGGGGTTTTTTGGTTTTTAATATTTTTAGTGATTTTTATGGTTTTTAGGGGGTTTTGGGGTTTTTAGCATTTTTTGTATTATAATATTATTATGTGTTTTTATGTTTTTGTGGTTCTCTTATGTTTTTTAGTTTTTTTAATGTTTCTTAAATTTTAGTCATTTTTAGGATTTTTTAGGATTTTTAGTGGTTTTATGATTTTTATGGTTTTTGTCATGAACCGAGCTGGGTCGCCATCCGACCCGGACCCCAACCCGGTCCACAGTAAGGCCCGAAGGGCGTCCCCGATCCCCATAGACTAGCACAAGTTCCCGTGTATAAAACTATCACATGGGAACGATTTACCTGAAATAGTAACACAAAACAACTGATAAGGTAAACAAACCAAAACTGAAAAAAATAGACAAACAAACTAAAATCAAATTTAAAGGTTTATAACTAGAACCAACATCTAAAAAAATAAATGACAACAAAAGAAACTAAAACTCCAACTCAAACCTCCAAACGACCAAAGTGGTGCAGCATCCAAACACCTCAACACCAACCTACACGAGAACACCATCAACAACCAAAACCACCATCGTTGAGCATGATGCATCAACCTAGAATACACAGAGAACAAGGTTTACATACACCCGAAGGTGTATGTAGGGTGTGAGCCAATAGCCCAGTAGGACATCACCCAATAAAAAGGTTCCATGCAAAAATTATTAAATGAAAAATACATTTTCACATTTTAATTAAGGAAAATAAGTAAATGTTGGAACAGTTTTAAAGAAAAAGGGTTCAAGGAAAAAAACTTCAAATGGAACAACTTAAATTAAAACACACATGCCCTTACTTTGAAAAAATTACCCATATGTCACACCAATGAGCGTAAAGTAACCAATGAGCACTAATATGGGAGAGGCCGCATGGGTGTTGGCTATATTGGGTCTCTAGATCTTCGTGTCTCGGTGAAATGTGACTTAGAAGGCCACAACCCTCAGAAAATGTGGCTTAGAAGGCCACAGCCCTCAGAAAACATGGCTTAGCAGGCCACGACCCTCAAGAAAGCATATGTTTAGTTAGTGTTGCAATTTTCATCCTGCAAGTGAAACCGGGTTGAGTAAACACTGGAACACTAGCCCACTAGTCTAGTCCACCCTCCTAACTACCTGTGCTTCCCAGTTTGGGCTCAAAAAAGATTCAAGTTCATGTCACCTGTCAATAATGTATAAAATCCAAACAGGGTACTTACACAAGGAAAATCACAATTTGCACACCCAAACCCACTTTTAAAATCATACGCACACCAAAATCGTTTTAAAACATAATCTGCCCTGCTTACACATTAAATTTAACTAGATTCATAGTTTAAGGATTTTTATTGATTTTTTGGGATTTTTTTGGTTTTTTAGTTGTTTATGGTTTTTTAGTGTTTCTAAGGTATCAAGGGTATTAGGGTTTTTTTGGTTTTTTTGGTTTTATGGGTTATTTGATTTTAGGGTTTTAAGGTTATTTAGAGTTGTTAATTTTTTTATGTGTTTAAAGATATACTAGAGTTTTAAGTGGGTTTTTATGTTTTTATGATTTTTATGCTTTTTATGTTTATATGGGTCTTTATCAGTTTTAGGGCTTTTGGGGTTTTTTAGGTTTTTAGTGTTTTTGTGGTTTTTTATTTTTCTAATGTTTTCAGATGGGTATTTTTGGATTTTTATGTTTTTTACATTTTAGTTATTTTTAGTGATTTTTAAGATTTTTATGGGTTTTAGGGTTTTTAGGGACTTCTAGGGTATTAATGTGTATTTAGATTTTTTGGGATGTTATGGTTGTTTTATTTTTTAATGTTTTTTATGATTCTTAGGTTTTTAAGGTTTTATGGTTGTTAAAGTGTTTTATTTTTTTAGGGGTTTAAAGGATTTTTAGTCTATTTAGTGGGTTATTAAGTTTTTGATGGATTTTTATGATTTTTAAGGTTTTTATAGGTTTAATAATTTTTTGTTTATTTAGGGGTATTAAGTGTTTTTAGGATTTTATGCTTGTCTTAGGGGTGTTCATGGTTTTTATGGGTTTTTTGGTTTTTATGTATTTTAGTAATTTTCTTATATGTTTTTTATTTTTAATCTTTTTAGGGATTATTATGGGATTAGATTTTTTATGGTTTCTAGTGGTGTTTTGGTTTTTTTGGTTTGTTGTTTGTTTTTTGTGTTTTTCAGATTTTGAAGCTTTTTAGTGTTTTTTATGTTTTTATGGGGTTAAAGGGTTTTCAATGTTTTTGTTGTGATTTTAAATTTGTATGGTTTTTAGGTTTTTTATGATTTCTAGATGTTTTATTATTTTTATAGTTTTTAGTGTTTTAGGGTTATTAGAATTTTTTAGGATTTTAGGGGTTTCAAGTGTTTCAGGTTTTTAATGTTCTCTTACTATTTTTTAGGGGTTTTAGGGTTTTTTACATTTTTATTGAATCTAAGGTGTTTATTTTATTTTTATGATTTTTAGTGGTTTTAGGTATTTTGAGGTATTTTATTGTTTTTATGGTGTCTAGGGTAGTTTTTTGTTATTTTGGTTTTGGATTTTTTTAGTTTGTTGGGTATTTATGATTTTTAACGCTTTTTGGTTTTTAAGGTGTATTTACAGTTTTTAGTGGGTTGATAGGGTTTTATGGGTTCTAGGTATTTATAATTTATTAGGGTATTTTATGGTTGTTATGGTTTTAGAGTCTTTTTAGGGTCCCTTAGGGTTTTAATTTTTTTAGGGGTTTAGGTGTTTTTAGGTTTTTAAGGTTTTATTAAGGGTTTTTGCGTTTCTTACAATTTTTATGAATTTTTAGTAATTTCATTTATATTTTTAATGATTTTTAGGGTTTTTAGGGATTTATGATTTTTTGTTTTTATGGTTTTTTTAATTTTTTTGTGTTATTAAGGGTTTTTGAGTTTTTTTATGTTTTTTTGGGTTCAAAATGTATTTAGAGTTTTTAGTTTTTTAGGATTTTAAGGGGTTTTAATTTTTTTTGATAAATTTTTGGGGTTTTATGGATTACTGAGGTTTTTGTGGTTTTTGGTCATTTTAGGTGTTGTAGGATTTCTAGCACTTTTAGGTTTTTATGGGGATTTATGTTTTTTTCGGTTTTCTAAGGGATTTTTAGGATTTTTGGCATTTTTTTGTTTTTAGGGATATTTAAGGATTTCATATGATTTTATAGTTTTTATGGGATCTGGGGAATTTAATGGTTTTAGGGGTTTTAGGGATTTTATGGGTTTTTAAGGGTTTTTGAGATCTTTAGGGTTTATAATGTTTTTAGTTTTTTAACGTTTTTAGGCATTTAAAGGGGATTTAGTGTTTTTATTGTTTTTTTGGTTTGTTATGAATTTTTATGGGGGTTAAATGTTTTTTAATATTTTTAGATGTTTTGAGGGGTTTTAGGGACTTTTAGGGTTTTTATGATTTTTATGATTTTTAGGTTTTTTAGATCATTAAGTCTTATTAGGGTTTTAATGTTTTCTTTAGTTTTTAGGGGTTTAGAGTTTTTTCTGTTTTTTGGATTTTTAGATCTTTTTTTGGATTTTATGGGGTTTGGGGTTTAAGTATTTTGATGTTTTTTAGGTGTTTAGGGTTGTCAAGTTTTTGGGGGGTTTTGGGTTTTTGGCAGTTTTCTTTAGTTTGTGAGGGTTTGTAAGGGTTTTTTTGTTGTTTTGTTTTTGCAATTTTAAAGGCTTTTATATTTTTAGTGGGTTTTAGTATTTTTATGTATTTTTAGGGTTCTTTCGTTTTTTGGGTCTTTCTTATTTTTGAGGTTTTAAGGGGTTTAAATTTATTTTAGGTTTTTAAGGTTTTGTTACAATTATTTTTTGGGATTTTAGGTTTTTCTTAAATTTGTAGGTATATTAGATATTTTTTTTATTTTTAGAGTTTTTTTGGGTTTTTGGTGATTTTTAGGGTTTTTAGGGTTTTTTCGATTTGTAGGATTTTTTTTGATTTTTTTATGTTTTTTATGGTTTTTATAGTTTTTTTAAAAGTTTAAATGTTTTTTATTTTTTAGTTTTTTTGGAATTTTAATGATTTTTTGGGTTTTATGGTTTTTATGTGATTTTATTGTTTTTAGGGTTTTGGGGTTTTTAAATATATTTTCATTTTTTTGGATTTTAGGGGTTTTATGTGTTTTACGTTTTCAAGGATTTCTTATGCTTTTCAGGTTTTTAGGGTTTTTTATATTTTTAGCAATATTTATTGATTTTTTTGGGAATTTATGGTTTTTTGGGTTTTTATGGATTTTGATGGTTTCTTAGAGTATTCAAAGTTTTTTTGGATCTTTTGGTTTTTTTTTATTTTTTAGTTTTTTAATGATTTTAATGTTTTTTTAATTAATTTAGGTTTTTAAATGGATTTTAGTGTTTTTAATGGGTTTTTAGGGTTTTTCAGTTTTTATAGTTCTCTATCATTTTTCTGGTTTTTAGGATTATTTTGGGTTTTAATCTTATTTATGTTTTAAAGGTTTTCTTCACGTTTTTAGGTTTTTATCATTTTTAGGGATTTTAATGGATTTATTAGTATTTTTATTGGTTTTAGGGTATTTATAAATTTTTAGGGTTATTATGGTTTTTAGAAATTTGGTGAATTATTAGGGTTTTTTTGGGTTTTTATGGTTTTTAATGTTTTTGGAGTTTTTTAACACATTTATGGGTTTGAGGTATTTTTAGAGTTTTTTTTATTTTTTAGGATATTTTTGGGTATTTATGGTTCTTATGGTTTTTTCTGGATTTTATGTATTTTATTAGTTTTTAGGTTATTATCAATTTTTCGTATTTTTATGGGGTTTGAGTGCTTTTTGGGTTTTTGGGATTTTTTGGGATTTTTTAGTATTTTTAAAGTTTTAGAGTTTCTCTAGATTTTGGGGGGTTTAGGGTTTTTATGGAGTTTTTGGGATTTTAAGAGGGGTTTATTTTTTTATGTTATAATGGTTATTTAGAGTGTTATAGCATATTTGATATTTTAAAAGGGTTTTAAAGTTCTTAGTGGATTTTATTGTTTTCATGGTTTTAGGTGATTTATGGTTTCTATGGGTTTTATGGTTATTGGTGTTTTAGGGGTGTTAAGGCGTTTTAATAATATTTATGTTTTTAGGGATTTTTACTTTTTTATGGTTTTCTTAGGGTTTTTATGGTTTTTATGTTTTCACCTATTTTTATAGTTTTTATGATTTGTATGGGTTTGTATAATTTTAAATAATTTTTAATGATTTCAGGGTTTTATAGGGTTTTGGGTTTTTATGATTTTTTTTAGTTTTATGGGTTTCATTTAGTTTTTTTAGGGTTTTAAGTGTTTTATGGAGTTTTTTTATTTTTTAGGGTTCTAAATGGGTTATATATTGTTGAATGGTTTTCTATGTTTTTATGGGATTTTATTGGTTTTTATGGCTTTAAGTGTTTTTTTGTTTTATGGGTTTTTTTGGGGGGGGGGTTAGTTTTTTTTACGATATTAGACTTTTTTATGTTTTAATGGGTTTAAATTGTTTTTATGTTTTTTGTTAATTTTATTATTATTTTTGTGTTTTTAAGGATTCTAATGTTTTTAGGTATTTCTGGTGTTTTTTAGTATTTTTATGGTTTTTTAGTATTTTTAGGAATCTTGAGGGTTTTTGGGTTTCTAGGGTTTTTTTGGTTTTTTTGGTTTTTATAATTTTATAAGGTTTAGGGGTTTTATGTGTATTTAGGTTTTGGAGCTTTCTTTATGGGTTTTTAGGGTTATTATGTTATTAGTTTTTTAGTGATTTTTACGTTCTTTGTGGCTTTTTAATTTTTTATATATATTTAGGGTTTTTAGGGTTTTGTGTCATTTAATGTTTTTTTTGTTTTTAGGGTTTCTTTTGAGTTTTTTAGGGTTTTGAGGCTTTCTATGGGGTTTTAGAAAAAATTAACATTTTAGGAGTTATAAGTGTTTTTTAAATTTTTAATTAGTTTTTATGTTCTTATGTCCTATTAGGGTTTGGGGGTTATGGTATTTAGGGTTTTAAGGTTTTTATTTTTTTAGTTTTTTTATGATTTTTCATGGATTTTATGTTTTTTATGTTTTTAAGGATTTCTATATCATTTATTGGGTATTTATGGTTTTATGGGTTTTTAATGTTTTTATTCAATTTTTTGGTTTTTTCGGAGTTTTTTTTTTCTGTTTTTAAGGGTTTTATAGATTTTTAATGTTTTTATGGGTTTAAAGGGTTTTTATAGTTTTCAATGGGTTTTTCGTTTTTTTGGATTTTTTTGGCTTTTTATGGTTTTTAGGTGTTCGATGGTTTTTATTCTTTTTAGGTTTTTTAGGGTTTTTTATGGTTTATAGAAATTTTTGTGTTTTCTAGAGATTTTAAGTGTTTTTAGTTTTTAATGTTTTCATATGGTTTTTAGGGTTATTATGGGTTTTTACATTTTTATGAATTTTTTGGGGTTGTTTTGGTATTTTTATGAGTTTTAGGGTTTTTAAGGATTGAGTGTTTTTTGGTTTTTTGGGGTTTCATGGTTTTTTCGGTTTTAAGATTTTTTTGTTTTTATGGATTTATCTACTTTTTTATTTTTATGGTTTTATGTATTTTTATAGATATTGAGGGTTTTTAGGGTTTTTAGGGTTTTTAGGGTTTTATCGTTTTTTTGGTTTATTTGGGTTTTAGGGGGTTTTATTTTTTTAGGTTTTTTAAGGTTTTTAATAACATGTAAACATTTTTCACTGTTTAATGTTTTTTTATAATTTTAATTGGGTGTTATGTTTTTTATCTCTTTTTTGGGTTTTTAGGGGTTTTTAATATTTTTATGGATTTTATGATTTTTACGGCCTTTTCCAGGTATTTAGAGTTTTAGCGTCTTTTAGGTTTTTAAGGGGTTTATGTGTTTTAGGATTTTCCAATTTTCTTAGTGGTATCATGGATTTTATGGTTTTTTAAAATTTTAGGGATTTTAGGTATTTTTAGTATTTTTATGGTGTTTTAGTGTTTAGGGATATGGAGGGTTTTGGAATTTTTATTTTAATCTATTTTATTGTTTTTATTTTATTTTTTTATGGGTTTAAATTTTTCTTTAGATTTTTTTTACCATTTTTAGAGTTTAAAAGTGTTTTTATATTTTTTTAATGGTTTTTCGGGTTTTATGTATTTTTACGGTTTTATGGATTTTTAGGGTTCTGACGGTTTTTATTGGTTTTGTGGGTTTTATGGCATTTAGGATTTTTATGGTTTTTAATACATTTTTGGATTTTTAGTGTTTTTTACATTTTTAGGGGTTTTATTTGAATTTTTTTAATGTTTTCTTAGTTTTTTTAGATTATGAATTTTTTTTTATGGTTTATGGATTTTATGTATTTTTTTTATTTTTATGGGTTTTAATGGATTTTGAGAGATTTTATGGATTTTTAGTGTTTTTGGAGTATTTAGGTATTTAAGGTATTTATGTTTCTTTAGTTTTTTAAGGATTTCATAGGGATTTTCTGGGTTTTATGTTTTTTAAGAAATTATACTTATTTTTTATGAATTTTATAGATCTTGATGGTTTGGAGATTTTAGGGGTTTTTAGTTTTTTTATGGTTTTTTTGTCTTTAAGGTTTTTTAGTTTTTAGGGTTTTTATTTTTTTATGAATTTTTATCATTTAGGTTATTAATGTTTTATTTTATTTCTCTTGGTTATTAGTGTTTTTTATGTTTTTAGGGTTTTTAGAATATTTTAGGATTTTAAGTGTTTTTAGTGATTTTGAGAGGTTTTATAGTTTGTTTGGGTATTTAGGAAATTTTAGGGTTTTATGTTTTTATGTTTTTTTGGATTTATAAGTGGTTTTTGGTTCTTAAATATTTCTTATTTATTTTCATGGTTTTTATATTTTTTAGGTTTTTAGGTATCTATTTGGATTTTTAATGATTTTTATGGTTTCCATGTTTTTTAGAGATTTTGAGAGTTTTTAGTAGTGTATGGTTTTTTTGGGTTTTAGGGTTTGTTTTTTTTAAGGGTTTAAAGGATTTTTAGAGTATTTTAATAAAATATTTATTTAAAATGTTTTTATAGTTTTAGTAGGTTTTTAGGTTTTTATGGGCTTTTAGAGGTTTTTAGGTTTTTAGGGGTTTAAGGGATTTTACTGTTTTTGTTTTTTAGTTTTTTTTGGGTTTTTTGGGTTTTTTGTTTTTATTATTTTTCTTATATGTTTTTAGGGTTTTTTTAATTTCTAACATTTTTTGTTATTTTAGGTATTTTTTACGATTTTTATTGGTTTTTATGGGTTTTTATGTGTTTTTAGTGTTTTTATTAATTTGTGAGATATTTATGGGGTTTCTCGGTTTTTAGGGGTTTGAAAGTATTTTAGAGTTTTTTATCATTTGTAAGGGTTTAAAGGGTTTTTATATTTTTTTAGTGATTTTCAAGGGTTTTATGGGGTTTTTAGGTTTTTAATATTTTCAGTGAATTTTATGGTTTTTAGGGGGTTTTAGGGTTTTTAGCATTTGTAGTATTATAATATTTTTATGTGTTTTTATGTTTTTGTGGTTCTCTTATGTTTTTTAGTTTTTTTAGTGTTTCTTACATTTTAGTCATTTTTAGGATTTTTTTGGATTTTTAGTGGTTTTATGATTTTTATGGTTTTTGTCATGAACCGAGCTGGGTTGCCATCCGACCCAGCCCACAACCCGGTCTGCAGCAAGGCCCGAAGGGCGTCCCCGATCCCCACAGGCTGGCACAAGTGCCAGTGTATAAAACTAACACATGGGAATGATTTACCTTAAATAGTAACACAAAACAACTGATAAGGAAAACAAACCAAAAATGAAAAAAATAGACAAACAAACTAAAATCAAATTTAAAGGTTTACAACTAGAACCAACATCCAAAAAAATAAATGACAACAACAGAAACTAAAAATCCAAATCAAACCTCCAAACGACCAAAGTGGTGCAGCATCCAAACACCTCAACACAAACCTGCACGAGAAGACCATCAACAACCAAAACCACCATCGTTGAGCATTATGCCGCAACCTAGAATACACGGAGAAAAAGGTCTACATACACCCGAAGGTGTATGTAGGGTGTGAGCCAATAGCCCAGTAGGACATCACCCAATAAAAAGGTTCCATGAAAAAATTATTAAATGAAAAATACATTTGCAAATTTTAATTAAAGAAAATAAGTAAATGTTGGAACAGTTTTAAAGAAAAAGGGATTACGGAAAACAACTTAAAATGGAACAACTTAAATTAAAACACACAGTCCCTTACTTTAAAAAAATGACCAATATTTCACACCAACGAGCGTAAAGTAACCAATGAGCACTAATATGGGAGAGGCCACATGGGTGTTGGCTATATTGGGTCTCTAGATCTTCGTGTCTCGGTGAAATGTGGCTTAAAAGGCCACAACCCTCAAAAAATGTGGCTTAGAAGGCCACAACCCTCAAAAAACATGGCTTAGAAGGCCACGACCCTCAAGAAAGCATATGTTTAGTTAGTGTTGCAATTGTCATCCTGCAAGTGAAACCGGGTCGAGTAAACACTGGAACACTAGACCACTGGTCTAGTTCACCCTCCTAGCTACCCGTGCTTCCCATTTTGTTCTCAAACAAGTTTCAAGTTCATGTCGCCTGTCAATAATGTATAAAATCCAAACAGGGTACTTACACCTGGAAAATCACAATTTGCACACCCAAACCCACTTTTAAATTCATACGCACACCAAAATATTTTTAAAACATAATCTTCCCTGCTTACACATTTAATTTAACTAGATTCATAGTTTAATAAAAACACTTTGATAATTAAGCAAACCCCTAAGAGAATTTAGTAAACAGTTTTCAAACATGTCACAAAACTCTTAAAGGGAAAAAATTCATTCAAAACCCCTTTCCAAAATAAAACATATTCTGAAACATTCCAAAATATAAACTGCATCATCCGCACTCCCTAACTCACACAATACACAACTTACAAAACAAGAATAAATAGTCCAAAAATAAAATCTTACAAAACAATTTAAAATAAATCGCATGGTGTTAACCACTAAAATCACACAAACCATCTTTCAAGACCAAATGCACACGACGCCATGTAAAACAATACAATTCACACCTCTTTCACAAATTAATAATTCAACCACACAATTTAAAAATCACCAACAGAGTTCCTAGCAGAAAACACATGAATTTTATAAACAATCTAGAAAAAAATTTCAATAGAAATCAAAATTCATAAAGAAACAATTTCACACTACAAGACTTAATTAAATAATATGTTTAATTAATCAAAATTTCAAATTAATTAATCAAATAATAATTTATCATGGAACCACCTACCTCGATTTCAAACTCCTAAAATTGATGAGGAATCTTCAAATTCTAGCATGAAACCTCAATCGCACGCCATTTTCACTGTAAGGAACCTAGTGCGAACTCGATCATATGAATTTGAACCAAAAAAATTCAAATTAAAACCAAAAAAAAAAATTAAACCTTAAAACTGGAATCAAAACTCACTTTAAAACCAAAAACTCAAATGTAAGAAAAAAATAAAATAGAGGAGAGGCCAAACCAGAGGGGTTTCACCATCAAGGAGGAGCATCACACCAAGGAGGCGTTCGACCAAGGGGACCAATGTGTTGGGGATAAGAGACTACTGGCCGAAGAGCAAGGATGCGGCGCGAGTCTGATTCCAAGGGGTGGGGGGAAAGGGTGAGACATCAATTTTCCAGAGTTGCTCGCTCGGAGGAGGAGATGCCAGCGGCAGTCGCTATGTGCAAGCGGGGAGGCTAGTCGTCGAATGGACGAGTGCAGCGCAGGGGTGCGCTGAGGTTCACCAGACCAGGAAAGGGGGTAGGGGGCAAAGGGACAGGGGGTATGGGGAGTGCGGTGAGGGAAAATCCATTCCATGTCGGGGGGGAGAGACCTCGGCGCGACAGTGGGAGGAGATGGAGGCTGGTGAGTAGGATAGAGAGGGAGTAGGGGAGGCCCGGTGGCGCTACAAGTTTCCCAAGAGAAATGCACAAGGAGAGGGAAGAGGGTGGAGTCGGGCGGCAGCCTAGTGAAGTAGGTAAGAGGCGTGACGGAAAATAGAGGGGGAAAAGGGGGAGTTTGAACCCTAGGAAAAGTGAGGGAAAAAAGTAATAAGTTAAATAGACAAAATAAGTAAAATAGTAACAATAAAAAAATGTAATAACACATAACATTAACAATAATATTTATCCTCACAATATTAGTCACAATTTAATATATTTCTATATCTTTAACACTATTAATAATAACATTATTATTATTATTATTATTATTCTCAAATGATAATCCTATTATTATTATTAAATTAATTTCTTAAAGTTTATTAAAATTCATATCTTCATTTCATTTATAATCCTGTTATGTTTATACTCATTTTGAAAGCTGGGAAGACTGCGTGATTTCGAAACCATGCCCCGCCTGTGCCTCCAGTGATTTAAAAACCAAAAAACTCATGATAATAATAAAAATAAAAATAATAATAATAATAATAAACTGAAATATGAATGATTATGACAAAAATAATAAAACTCATTTGGTAATACTAAAATAAAATAAAAAGTTATATCAATTAAGACTATAATAATAATGATAATAATATCCTCAAATAATAATATTATTATTTTTACCATTAAGACAATACATTATGTTAATTACATTTTTATTATTTTATTCTTTTTCACTTTATTATTCACTTAATTTTATTTCTTCATCATTAATATATTTCATTTAATAAGTTGAACATCAAGCAATCATACGGGGAACCGAGCGTGGCCACACGATGACCTAGGTGAGGCTGTGCAACTTCGGTAGTGGCGTGTTAAACTTGTCAAGGCCAAAACACTCATTTATCAGTGCAAAAGCACAAAACCCTAGCCGGACAAGACCCGACATTCATAAAAAAATATTAATAATAATTAAAAGCAGATAAAATTATAAGATAAAAATAAAAATTAGAAATGTGACACAGTGCAAAGTCTGGGTGTAACAATTCTCCCCACCATAATACTTTCAGTCCCAAAAAATCCACAACTAAGTATGTGGTCCAAAGGAGGAAAGGACACCCCCATAGGGTTCAATAAGGATCCCTAGGAATTGCAGGAGAATTGAAGCAAGTTGACAGATCAAGGAAAGGAACCCCCACACCCATGGAAACCAACATCGCAATCCAAAACACCTCAATAACCATTAAACAAAAACCACACTATTTGACTAGAGTGAACAAGCAAGATCAAACCATATCAAAAGAACACCCTTTCCACCTACCACCAGTCTGTCCCCTGAAACAGAACCAAAAGGACATCATGGGGAAGCCTGATGTGGCGCCCCACCATTATAGACTTACCAACTCCTAAGACGAGACTCGAAAACCGACACAGGGAGGCCCAGGTGGACTCCCCACCATTTTGAAGAAGGGCTAACAAGGACTCATTCCAGATACATTTTTGCGAGACCCATCGTTGGTTTCCACACCATTAGAACCAACAAAAGATCCAAAATTTAGAAAATTCCCTGATGGTGACCAAGCACCCCACCACAAGGGGAAGGGAGGGAGGGACCTAGCCACTGGGCGTCAAAATCACGACTGGGGATAGACCAACATCTCCAAATCCCTGAATGAGAATTACCCAAATTTGAGACTGATTTACTCAACATCCTCCATACGGACACCCAAAAGTAGTTTTATCTAATGGAACATGACCCCAAAGACTCTAAGGAAATGAGACAACCCCACCTCTACATAGTCATGGAATCCTTACGTGACCAAATGGTTCATTCAGAATGGAAAAACCATAGGAAACAATTAAAATTACTTTGAATTTCAAAACCGATGACAGAAACAAAGTTAGGGTCCCATACACTCTCTGGGTTCCTGACCACGCGCCAGCTTTACTCCGAGGCCTATAGCTGGAGACCTGATGTTTGAAGAATCTCCTTCCTCATAGTCAAGTGTCGAAGACTCCCGAATAAAGCTTCTCCCTTGGGTGCTTCACGCAACCACACCTCAATCGAGACAACCCCATCAAACACAACACACCACGACATCCAACTACTCGATCGTGACACATCCACCAAACCAGGGGTTTAGAAGATGCACATGCATCACCTATTCACCTTAACTAAGAAATATAAGGAGTAAAGACACACGATAAACACTCCACATTGAACAGAAAAACTACAACTACCATAGAGGACACACTCCTATGAAAACAGGGATTCCCTAAGGATCCTACAAAATCCACCCTTGATCTTCTAAGAGAACTCACATTGAATGACATCACCAAACATGACCCTTTCAGCTGATAAAATAACTAAAATGCCTTTCAAGGCACCAGTCAGCACTGATAACTTGGAATCGCCTTCACCCTTCCCCACTGGAATTCCTTTCGCTATTTCCAGGGGAACCTTCAAACATGACGGTGTCAAACATCATACTCGATGAGTCAGACACTCAAAAGACCAAAAATACCTTCAACTACCCTCGCATCTATCATCTCGCTTCAAGAGGATCTATTTAGTATTAAAAAGGAGATGTGGGTTTAATTCTAGAATTCAAGAAGAGATTCCTATGATCAACTGGAGGGTCAGACAATGACAATTTTCCTATGGCCACACGTCAATCACATGTCAACACTTTATGGGGGGCATACACTAGTCAAGAAAGAAAACCATGGACCCAACCAAACTAGTCCAATGGTCAAGACATACCACAAGAGAAAACCAAACGTGCAAGGTGAAGACTATAAGGGCTCCTTGATATACTTCCCAAAAGAATTCAGTAACTACACGCTTTCATACCAACTTACAAATAATAATTCAAACTCGGGACACAAATAATCTAAAAGGATTCTCGGCTTGAAATGCCTCACATCCATCATTTCAAAAACACAAGGACACACAATGCAACCACCGGTTACTAAAACACCAAATTCTTATTTAATAATACTTTTTGAAAATAAGATAATCTAGTGGGTTGCACAAACACCAATGGTTCCCAATGGGCCTCGCACATGCATGTTCTCATGCCGTACTAGCACCCACCTCATATCCATCTAGGAATTCACCTTCTCATGCCATTAACCATTTCCTTTTCCATATACATTCATTCATTTGGATTCCCATGAGAACACCAAGAATCAAAACCAAAACATTCCATTTTTTTCAAAACCATACATTCAACCCACACTTTTCAAACCTTACACATCATTTCAATTTTAAAGCGCTTTATTTGAATAAATTTTCTAATACCAAAAAAAATTACATAAAAACCAAATTTCCACAATTATAAAACAAAGAAACGAGCGACAATGAATGAAGAAACTATTGTCAGTGGGTGACTCGAACATATGGTTGGCGGACATATTCCAATCACACCACTGCCACAGAGAATATTCTAGGAGAGTGTCTCCGGCTCCACATGGCATGCCAAACACTGCAAGCTCACTGGGACCACTAACCCTACTCCTTTTTCTTTTCCCCTAAACAAAATTAACCCCACAGACTGAAGATGTAGACAAACATCAACTTACTTTGGTAACTCAAGTCCTGCCACGAGATGTGCTAGCCAAGAACCTTACTCATAACTAGAACGTTGAGTTCTAAAACCCTTAACTTTGGTCTACACTGACTCTATCCCAAAAGAACACGAACCAAGAGAGAAAACCTGCTCTGATACAATTTTGTCACGAATTGAGTCGGGTCTCCATCCAACCCAGCACCCGAACCGGTCCATGGAAAGGCCCAATGGGGATTCCAGATCCCCATGGGCTAGCACAAGTGCCCAAGTATCAAAACTAACTCATGGGAACAATTTACCCAAAATAGTAAACAAAAAACAATTGATAAGATAAACAAACCAAAACTAAAAAATAATAGACAACCAAAGTAAAATCAAATTTAAATGTGTACAACTAGAACCAACATCTAAAAAAAATAAATGACAACAAAAGAAACTAAAACTCCAACTCAACCCTCCAGACGACCAGAGTGGTGCTGCATCCACACGTCTCAATACCAACCTGCACGAGAAGACCATCAACGACCAAAACCACCATCACTGAGCATGATTCCTCAACTTGGAATACACAGAGAACAAGGTCTACATACACCCGAAGGTGTATGTAGGGTGTGATACAAGAGCCTAGTAGGACATCACCCAATAAAAAGGTTCCACACAAAAATTATTAAATGATAAATACATTTGAATATTTTAGTTAAATCAAAGAAGTAAATGCTAGAACAGTTTTAAAGAAAATTGGATAAAGGAAAATAGATTCAAATGGAAAAAATTAAATTAAAATACACATGACCTTACTTTAAAAAAAATAACCAATGTGTCACACCAACGAGCGTAAAGTAACCAATGAGAACTAATATGGGAGAGGCTGCATGGGTTTTGGAAAGCATGGGTCCCTAGATATTCATGCCTCAGTGAAACATGTCTTAGAAGGCCACAACCCTCATAGAACATGGATTATAAGGCCACAACCCTCAGGAAATCATATGTTTAGTTAGTGTTGCAATCGTCCATCCTGCCAGTGAAACCAGGTCGAGTCACCTTCGGAACACTAGCCTACTAGTCTAGTCCACCCTCTTAGCTACCCGGGCTTCCCGATTTGTGTTCAAAAACGTTTTAAGATCATGTCACCTGTCAATAATGCAAAAAATACAAACAGGGTACTTACACACACAAAATCACAATTTTTACACCCAAATCTGCTTTTATAACCATACGCACACCAAAATATTTTTAAAACTTAATCTGCATTGCTAACAAATTAAATTAAACTATATGCATAGTTTAATAAAAACACTTTGTTAATTAAGAAAACCCTTAAGAGAATTTTATAAACATTTTCCAAACATGTCACAAAACTCTAAAAGGGAAAAAAGTCATTCAAAACCCCTTTCCAAAATAAAACATATTCTGACACACGCCAAAATATAAACTGCATCATCCGCACTCCCTAACTCACACAAATCACAACTTACAAAATATGAATAAACAATACAAAAGTAAAATCTTACAAAAAAATTTAAAATAAATTGCTTGGCATTAACCACTAATCTCACACAAACGATCTTTTAAGACCAAACACACATGGCACCATGTTAAAAAAATATAGTGCACACCACTTGAACAAATTAATAAGTCAACCACACAATTCAAAAATCACAAACAGAGTTCCCAGCAGAAAATGCATGCATTATATAAACAATCCACTAAACAGTTTCAATGCAAATCAAACTTCATAAAAAAATTTCAAACTACACAAATTAATTAAATAATATGCAGAATTAATTAAACTTGCAAATTAATTATTCAAATAATAATTAATCATTTTACCACCTACCTCAAAGTCAAACCCTGAAAATTGATGTGGAATCTTCATATTCTAGCATGAAACCTTAATCGAGCACCGTTTGTACTGTAAAAAACCTAGAGAAAACTCAAACACATGAATTCGAACCCAAAAACAGCAAATTAAAACCCCAAAACAAAAAAATAAACCTCAAAACCAGACTCAAAACTCACTGTAAAACCAAAAACACAAATATAGGGAAAAAAATAAAATATACGAGTGGCCTAACCAGTGGGGTTGCACCTACAAGGAGGATTATTGTGTCAAGGAGGAGCTCAGCCAAGGAGAGCAGCCCACTGAGGAGGCTCTTGGGGAAGGGGACCAATGAGTGGGAGATAAAAGAATAGTAGCCGAAGAGCAGGGTTATGGTGTGGGTTTGGTTCCATGGGGGTGGAAAAGGGTGCGACATAAATTTTCTGGAGCTGCTCGCCAGGAGGAGGAGATGCCAGCAGTAGTTGTTGTGCACATGCGAGGAGGCTTGTCATCGGATGGAGGAGTGCAATATAGGGGTGCGCTGGGATTCACCAGACTAGGAAATGGGGAAGGGGGCGATGGGCCAGGGGGTATGGGGAGTGCGGCGAGGGAAAAGACATTCTAGGATGGGGGGAGAGACCCCGATGCGACAGTGGGAGGAGAGGGAGGTGGGCGAGTATGATAGAGAGGGAGTAGGGGACACCTGATGGCGCTACGGGCTGGCCGGGAGAAATGTTCAAGGGGAAGAAAGCGGGTGGAGTCAGGCGGAAGCCTAGTGAAGTAGGGAAGGGGCGTAATGGAAAATTGGGGGGAAGTAGGGGGGAGTCCGAACCCTAGGAAAAGAGAGGGAAAAAAAGTAATAAGATAAATAAACAAAATAATTAAAATAATACCAATAAAAAAATTTAATAACACATAACATTAACAATAATATTTATCGTCACAATATTAGTAACAATTTAATAAATTTATATATCCTTAACACTAATAATAATAATATTATTATTATTATTCTCAAACAATAATCTTATTATTATCATTAAAATGATTTCTTAAAGTTTATTAAACTTTATATTTTCATTTCATTTATAATACCATTGTGTTTATACTCATTTTGAATGCTGGACAGATTACGCGGTTCTGAAACCATGCCCCACCCATACTTCCAGTGATTCAAAACCCAAAACACTCATGATAATAATAATAATAATAATAATAATAATAATAATAATAATAACTAAAATATGAATAATGATGATAAAAATAATAAAACTCATTTGGTAATAATAAAATAAAATAAAAAGTTATATCAATTAAGAAAATAATAATAATGTTAATAATATCCTCAAATAATAATATTATTATTATTACCATTAATACAAAAAATTAAGTTAATTATATTTTTCTTATATTATTTGTTTCAAATTATTATTAACTTTATTTTATTTCTCCATCAGTAAATCATTTCATTTATTTATTTGAACATCAAGAAAGCATGTGGGGAACTGGGAGAGGTTGCGCGATGACCTAGGCGGGACCGTACAACTTCGACACCGGCACGTTGAATGTTGTTAAGGTCGAAACATTCATTTATCAGTGCAAAAGTGCAAAAACCCAGTTTTACATGACCCACATTTCATATAAAAATAATAATAATAATAATTAGAAGCAGATAAAATTATAAGATAAAAGTAAAAATTAGAAACATGACACAGTGCAAAGTCCGGGTGTGATAGTTTTTATAGTTTTTTGTATTTTAGAGTTTATTCGAGTTTTTAGGGACTTTAAGTTTTTTTGAGTTCTTTAACACTTTTTGGGTTTAAAGGTTTTTGAGAGTTTTTATTTTTTTAGGATTTTTATTATAATTGATAATTTTTGTGTTTTTATGGGTTTTTATTAGTTTTAGGGTTTTTAGGGATTTATAATTTTTAGGGTTTTTAGGAATTTTTTGTAATTTTATGATTTTTTATTTTCTTAGGGTTTTCATATTTATTAGGTTTTTTTTACCATTTTTGGATTTCTTTGGAAATTTTTCTGATTTTTATGGGTTTGTAGTTATGATTGATATTTTGAGGGTTTTAGGGTTTTTAGGGTTTTATCATTTTATGGTTTTTATGGTTTTAAAGTGTTTATAGTTTTTAAGGTTATCTTACAAGTTTTATGGTTTTTATGGTTTTTTATGTTTTTATGGATTTTAATGGATTTTAGGATTTTTATAGATTTTATGATTTTTATGGATTTGAGGGTTTTTGGATTTTTATGGATTTTAAGATTTTTGTTGTTTTTAGTGTTTTTTTGGTATTTAGGGGATTGAAGTGTTTTTAGGTTTTTTTGGTTTTATTAGGGGTTTCCAAGGGTTTGGGTGTTTTTGTATTTTTAAGGATTTTTATGGATTTTTTGGGATTTTTATCGGTTTTTCGGGTTTTTATGGATTTTGAGTGTTTTTTGCGGGTTATTTTGAGTTATTAAGGTATTTATTGAGTTTTTATTTTTTAAAGATTTCTAGATTTTTTAAATTTTTAAGGGGTCAAAAGTGGATTTAGAGTTTTAATGGTTTTTTGGGTTTTTATCAACTTAAAGTGTTTTAATGTTTTTTTTGGTTCTATATTTTTTAGTGGTTTGTGGTCTTTTAAGGAAGTTTAGGGTTTTATAATTTTTAAGGTGTTTAAAGATTTTAAGTGATTTTCAGTTTTTAAGGTTTTATTAGGGTTTTTAGGATTTTTTGAGTTTTTTACATTTTTATGGATTTTAAGTGATTTTTAGGATTTTTATTCTTTTTTGGGTGTTGATGGATTTTAAGGTATTTTGAAATTTTTTATGGTTTTAGGGTTTTTAGAATTTTAATGCTTTTTATGGATTTTAAGTGTCTTTAAATTTTTATGGTTTTGTTAGTGTTTTTAGGTTTTTTAGAGATTTTCACTTTATTAAGGATTTTTAGGAATTTATTTAGTATTTTTATTTGTTTTTAGTGGTTTGAAGGATTTCTATGGGTTTTGGGGTTTTTAGGTTATTAGTGTTTTTATAGTTTTTTATGTTTTTATGGTTTTTTAGTTTTAGTGTTTTAAGGTTTTTTTTCTGTTTTTAATGTTTTTAGTTTTTTAAAGGGTTTATAATTTTTTAGTGGGTTTTTTGGGTTATTTGGGTTTTATGGATTTTTTGTTTTTAAGAGACTTTATGATTTTTTGGGTTTTTAGGGTTCATTAGAGGTATTTTGGGTTTTTATATTGTGTAAGTGTGTTTATATTTTTAAAGTTATCATAGGAGTTTTTAGGATATTTTTCTTTTTACGTTTTAGTTATTTATAGGTATTCTATAAAAAATGTTAGGGTTTTTAGTTTTTTTTGGAATTTTTTAGGGTGTTAATGTGTTATTAGTGATTTTTAGGGTTTTATGGTTGTTTTTATTTTTTAGGGTTTTTTACGTTTTTAGTGTTTTAATATTTTTTGAGTGATTTACAATTTTTTATGGTTTTTTAGATTTTTTAGGGTTTTATCCTTTTTATGATATTTATGGTTTTTAAGTGTTTTTAAATTTTTAATATTTTCTTAGGGGGTTTCAATGTTTTTAGGGTTATCTAGTATTTCATGGGTTTTAATAAATTTTTTGGATTTTATGGGTTTTTAGGTTTTTTAAGGATTTTTAAAGGTTTAGGGTTTTTATAGTTTTTAGGGTTTTTTGGTTTTTTTGGGTTTGTCGGGTTTTTTTTTGATTTTTTTGGTATTTTAAGGTTTTTAGAGTTTTTTAAAATTCTTACGGGGTTAAAGGGTTTTTAATATTTTTAATTTTATTTTGGGGTTTTAATGTATTTTTATGATTTTTATGGTATTGAGCGACTTTTATTATTTTTATGGGTTTTAGGGTTATTTAGCTTTTTAGCATTTTTTGGTTTTCAGGATTTTAAATGTTTTTTAGGTATCTAATGCTTTCTTAGTTTTTTATGGGTTTTATGGGGGTTTATATTTTTAGGAATTTTTAGGAATTTTTTATTGGGTTTTAGGGGGTTTTAGGGATTTTTAAGTTTTTTAGTGTTTTCATGGGTTTCCTAGGGTATTTTTGGTTTTTATCAGTTTTGGGGTTTTTTTAGTTTTTTGGGTTTTTATGTTTTTAAAAAAAAATTAATTCTTTTAGGGGTTTAAAGGGGTTTCACAATTATAAGTGGGTTTGTAGGATTATTTCTCTTATAATGTATGTTCTAGTTAGGAATCATAATTTATGAATGGTTTCCAATGGATTTGTTTATGGAACAAAAAACAACCAATAGTTCTGTATCCAAAGGGACCTACTTTCCAACAGTATGTGTTCATTATGTGTGTTGACATACGATACATAAGGACTCACATTGGTTGAAAGGATGGGAGTTCAGGATCATCTCACCCTTTGGGGGAATTATTTCCTACTATGGGACTCTCTTATAGATTTAAGATATGTTCATTAATCCTTCATCAATTACCATGTATGATGTGAGTTATCCTAATATTATCAATAAATTATTAGAATGTGTGGAATTTAAAATCATACATATGTATTAAATGTTCTTCATCAATGGAAATATATATGTGTATCTAGGGTTCTCCATTTATGGTATCCTCTTATATACTACTTTGAGATTCTTTGGTCGCTATCACGACAATGCTAGTTTTTAAGCCACAAAGTGGGGCACTCTAGAGTTTATGGTCATCGAGGTAGATGAATGTCATTCTAGAAATTATCATCATCCAGGGATAAGAAAGTTGTTATGAAGTTGGGATAAAACCCATAGGTGGGATTCCTATGTATCCTTCTGAAAGTAATTAGAACCCACATAGTTTGATTCCATTAAATGGGGTACATCATACCTTTTAAGGTCATGTGATAAGGACCCAACCATAATGTTTAATGTCATTTTGTAAGTCCATTTATAATGTAGTTTCCTAGTCAAATCTTGGTCTGGGACTTATGCCTAAGCATCCTGAGGAATATGGATGGAATATGAGCTTCCAAGTTGAATCAGACTCTTCTGGGGATATTAGCCAAAGAGAACATGGTTGATTGGGGATATTGGGTTTGAACCTCTAGGAGGCTTCTTAAATATCCTGTTTGGATGGGTATCAAAGACCATAACATTTTTTATGTCTCATTAGGGAGTGTGGCCCACTGTGATATATAGGTTGGGGATTACACCTAAATAGGATTCCATAGTAACATGGTTCATGAGAGATGTCTTATCTCATGGAGGTTTAGGGGGCCTAATTCGGGGATTACTCTTATGGAGGATGACCATGTTAAGTAAATTGGGATTGGGGATTACTCATTGTTAGGATTACCTGATTAAGTGGCTATGATTTCTCATTCCATGGATGATATTTTATAGTGATCGATCCTTAGGGAGGATTCCTATGTAACCCAATTATGGTGGGAATTATAGTTCTCATAGTTCATTACTTCAGGTAAATAATATGGGTTTTAAGATCATTACAAATCTCTAAGACTGCAGAATTCAAGCTCAGTGTAATAAATAATAAGATTTGAAATATTCAACAAACCACACATTGTTTTCCTACTTCACTTGTGGAAGAGGTCGGGGATATAATGGAAGATGTCGGGGCTACGGTAGAAGTGGTTGTGGCTATGACGCTTTCTTATCTTCTAATTATATTGAACATGGGTACAATATAAGGAAGGAATGGAGGTGAATGATGTATAGAGGATCAATAATGAAACCTACTACATGAAATTATAGGTTCTTACACAAGGATAGATTCCATTTGATTGGTCCTAATAAAGGAGGGATACTTTTCCATTGTAAGATGGAAAAGCATGTGTGATTCTTTATCAACCCTATCAGGAATTGGAGGCTCTCGATCTTAGAGATGAAAAGTGTAGGACATGTTTTTATCCCTATAATTCAATATTGGGATCTCCTCAACACTATATTTGGGGTAATAGTCTATGTGACTATAGATATACAAACCTACAAACATCCCAAGGATCTTGACTCTCTAGTAGGAAAATTGTTTGAAACCTATTACTATAGAAACAAAATCCCCAAAGGGGGACATGCAGATGTGCCTTTCCCAGGGTTTTGTAAATCAAGATATCATGGTGGATGTTTTAAAATGATCCTATTTAGACAAAAAATCCAATTAAGGATAAGATTTTCCATTAATGGCTATAAAGGAGGCTTTGTGAAAGCATCACGTTAGATTATAAGGTGAAGTGAACCATGAAAGAGCATGAAAGTTGATGGTGCATAAGTGCATGGTGAGAAATTAGTCTTGGGAGGACTGGTTGCACCTTAGGTGATAGACAACCTAGATGACTACAATCGGGTGAATCTTTGTCAATCCCTCAAGGGTCATTACAGGGATTCAAGTAAGTCAAGTGTGTTTTTATTTTGAGGAAGGTAATGTCGTGCAATTATTCTTATGTCCGGGTGGTTGGGTGAACTAGTCACACAAGCATTATTTTATTTTTCACAATTAATGTACTTAAGTCTCACTATCCCCTTTTGATTCCCTCCCTTTAAATGTTATGAAATTAACTTAGAGGTTTCAAAGGACTTGAAAAAAGTATTTGGTTGACCATAGAAGCAATCAGTCTTCAAGAAATTCATCTATACAAGTGAAGGACCAATATTCTTTTTATAGGAAAATGTGGTACCCTGGGCGAAGGAGACTGGTCATGCAAGTGGTGTGGTGGGAATGTACTTGAACATCTCCCTTGAGTTGGGATACATTGGACAAACAACTTTTTTATCCTTTATAAATCATGACATACTATATCTATTTTCTCTTCATTTATCTAAGGCATTTCCCATTTTCACCTTTTTATCCATGTGATGAAATAATGTGTCAACCCCCCCCTCATGATTGGAACTAAAATAAAAAATAAGGTCTAATTATAAGGTAAAAAAGGTATGAAAAAGTAAGATAGGTCACCCATGTTTCTGTGTTTAGAGGGTCGCATAAGTCAGTCGCACCATCTCATCACACAGGTAGACTTCCTCATCTATATATAATCCATTCACTTTATCATAAACTATTACAATTCTGAAATTATAGCTTGCACCGTGCAATTATTCTTCATAGATTATTTTCTTTTCTTTTCACATAGAATTTTTATGTATTTGAGTTGCGCACCACCAGTTGAGAGACCCGCTTGCACGCCACAGTTTCACTTGAGTGCCTTAATTTCTTTATAAAATTTCCATTACTTTTTAAAATATTTTATATTAAACCTACTATGAAATGAATTTTATATTACTTTTCAGGTTTTATGGTCCCTAAGAAGCTCACAACTAATGATGACTTGGATAGAAAGTGAACTTTGGAGATGTGAAAATCATAGGGCATGATTAATATAAAAGTTTTGATACCACTCTTCCTAAATTTGCAGGGTATCTGAAGAAGTATCGCCATGATTTTCCAAAGAATAATTATTTTCCACTTTATGGTTATGGTCATCTGTGGGAATTTATCATGCCAGAACCAAAGAATTATCTCCTGATCTCTTGGTTTCAAGACTACAAGAACATTTCATTGGGGAAAATTTCGGGTGAGGGCACATATATTAATGTCGGGACGATATCCATAACCTATGTTATTCATAATAGAACATGTGATATAGATCTGAAAATACATATAGTTAAACTGAAGTCATACTATTATCGTTCCATTTTCTGAGATTCACAAACAGATCAATCTCTGGGTTGGATGAAAAGTTGGTATTGTCACCTAGGAGGGGGGTGTTAAGCCTGCATGGATGTGGGCGTACAAGGTATGTAAAAATTGTGCAGAGTTCAAACATGATTTAAAAATCAATGGGATCTATGAGGTAGTATTGGTATAGTAAACCTACATTTAATGGAAGGATGATTTTCTTCCAAAACTGCTAATCTGGTGGGGTCCATAGATGAATTATTTCCATTTCACACATGGAGAAGTGGGTTTTGGTTTGTGGGACATCTGTAATATCTCTGGGGATCTGATCCTTGGAGATATTTATGATTAATTCATCCCTATGATGACAAAAATGAATGATGCTGATAAGACTCCATCTTTGTAATGTGAGCTACTAGAATATAGCTCACAAAATAAAGAAGGAAAATCCCCATGAAAAGGGGTGTATTCATCCTAAGAAGTGGATGGAAATATTAATGATGAAGAAGAATGAGAAAGGTCCCAATTGAAAGCATCCAACATGCTATCTCAAGGTGAAAAATAGAGGTTCACCTACCACCTTATGGTTGAATCTTGAGAAAGGAGAGTTTGAAATGAGGGGGTATGAAATTAACTCCAAGATTCCTTCCAAGCATGTCTTATGGGTTTTTTTGCAAATGGATTAGTGTCTATTTGTTTCTTATCTGAGATTCAAAATGTAGTGTAAGGCCTAATTTTTTTTTCATTAAGGATAATCTGGGGGAGAGGAAAATGGTGGGATTGGACACCCCTATTATAGAAATGATTTATAAGAGATTTTGAATATCCCTGTAGGGAAGAATCCATTCAGAATAATAGTACCATTATATGTTTTATGGGGATGGATCATGACTCATTTTAGTAACTATGTTGTGTAGTGTGGGATCTAGGTACTTGGTATCTCGTTCTGACCATTTTTTAGTAATTCTCTAGTATACCACCATTTTCCGTGAAACCTCATGAAATTAAAACAAGGTTGAGTATATTTAGGTAATTGTATTTTATTTCTTACTGGAATCCACATATATAAAGGTTTGTTGATGATGGGATGACCAGCATAGATCTGAGGTCATATATTTTATCTTGTAAGGATGGGTAATTGGAAACCAAAATCATTCGAGAAATCATATGTGAGGCGTATTATCCTTATAGATTTTTATGATATTTCAAATGTTTTAAATAGTTTATTGTATTCCCTCCACTGGAAACTATAATGGAACAACATCCGATGGTGGCTCAATAGTTATAATTGCTGATGGTCTTCAGGAAGATAGAGACATTGCTTAATCTTTCTATAGTTAATGCATAAAGAATAATAACTATATTCTATATTGAATCTTGGATTGTATCATACCCTCAAGGAATTCTAAACAATATTTCTCCTCAAGTTGGAGTAAAGAGGAAGAAAATAGCATAACATTCTTGTATCGAAGCTGCTTCATCTTCTTCAGAGGCTGAGTCATCTGAGTCAGAGGGAAAAGATGATGAGGCCCCTTGCTCGCTGAAGTGACCTCATGCAAGATATATTCCACCTTCTATAATTATGAGGTCCATTCATCACTGACTGAGACTACTCTTAGGCAGTCATGTCACCATCACCAAGAGGAGAATCAGGTTCAATTTTTTAATCCAACATTTGTGCTGGTAGGAATTGTGTATCTTTCCAATTATAAGGATGTGGGATCATATTCATAATATAATGAAATGTATCCTGAATATGTACAACCAAATGAGGTTCAAACATGGAATAACCTGTTATATGATGCTGAAACTATGTGGGAGCTTTTATGTGAGGGTTTCATATCCCAGGAATAGGATATCATTCAGTCTATTCTATTATTCACTTTGAGGATCATCCTGATGAAGTAATAATTTATATCTAGTATCTATAGATTCTAATATATTCAAATTAAAATTCAATCCCCACCACAAAATAAATGAAGGAAATGACAGATCGCGGTGTTTCTAAAGTGATTTACCCTTCATCTTTTGAGGAATGGTGTTATTTTGTCGATCCTGATGATTTAATTTTCCTTCATCTCAAATTCTATTCTTATTTTCCTTTAATATTTAGTCAACATTTTATTGCTCGTGGGAAATACCATTTTAATTTGTATCTAACAAAAGGAAAATAATTTGAAATTCCATCAACAACATATAACCCTGGTGGTACTGCACTTGGGGTTGATGGATCACCCCTCGAATCCTAAGAATTATCTCTAGAAGGACAGGACATTGAGGATGAGAGAGTTGGATCCTTTCCATCTCCAATACCAATTTTTGAAGATGATTATGCTTGTCCTCATTTGATGAAAATGATAAAGTAGGTATTCCAATGAAATAAACATATGTCTAAATGCTTCATTAGTAGTGTTAAGTCTTCATGACATCGTCAATTTTGACCTCATTCAAATGAAATACTTAAACTTCATTAAATTATAGGAACAAGTTCTCTTTCTTCCCTTAAGGAAGTTACAAATGACTCTCTGAGAACTAAGGAGGTCACTTTTGACCAGCTCCAGATCCCTGCGAGTGAAATGGCCTCTTTAGATGAAGAGGTATCCAGGCATGAGAAAACAACATCTACTCCTATAACTACTCCTATTATGGATATAGGGATAGAGGAGGTATATAGTATATCAAAAGTGCTTCATGAGAAGATATATATCAACAAATGACTTTCATTTCTATAATATTTTATGTTCTTCAAATGCACTAAAACAATACTTCGATGGCTGATGTTGAACCAGTAGTTGTCAATAGGGAGGATATTCAGGGTCTAATGTCATCATTTAAGGGTTATGATCCAACCAATCCACGTGTTCCCATGTGTGATACTAACAAGGAGATTGGGATGTCACTGGAAGCTATGATAAACCTTGGCATGTCTTTTGATGAAGTACTCAAACTTGTTAATATGCCCACTACATTAGATAAATTCGGGGAACTATATATAGAAACAAATGGATGCGAGTCTTTATTTTCAGTCTATTAAATCTTCTTATTATGGATATATTAATGATGATGGGTTGAAATTTGAAGTTCCATTTATACAAACTTCTACAATAGTTGTGTGTGGAGGAGACATTGAAATCACTCTCTATCCCACTGTTCATGAGGATCCTACTCAATTTAACCTTGAAACATAAATATTTCCTCAAGTTTATCCAGTGGGTCTTGGTAAGACCTAGGGAAATATCCCTCACCAATAAATTTCAGATCAAACTGTTGAGGCTGGGAATACTGGGGATGAATCTTCTCAAGATTCTAATTTACTATTGTGTATGGATCACCAACTATTGTGATTGTTCCCCACTCTTGCTATTCTTTTGAATCTAACCATGATTTTGATTCATCATGTAGGATTATCAGCTTCTATGACTAGGTTTGAGGGTGAATCTTCCATTTCATCTCAAATGACATCAGGAAGTAAGGAAACTGCAATTAGGGAGGGAGTAGAACATGAAACTTATTTAAGGGAATTAATCCCATAGTACATCTCTCCTTATGACAGTGATTTTTATGTAGACCCAAAGTTGTAGGGAGCTCTCTGTATTTCATGTCACACAACTTGGTGAGATATATTTAATCTTATTTCCGTGACACCCCTCGAGGATCTACCTTAATGAATGCCATGGATTTTAGCATTATTTAGCTTATTGGGATTCAGTTGTTTCAATTACCATGTAATCAATACTATGGTGAAGGAAACCCTTCATAGGTGGGAGAAAGGGAAAAAAACAAAAGGATCTAACAAAATACATACTTCTTTCTAAATTTGATGAATTTTAAGAAGCATTATTTCAAGATGTGTCCAATTATATCCCAAAGTTGGCAACATTCAATCGTCCGATCAAAGATAATATTGTTTAAATGTTGAGTCTTTAGAAAGAGTTGTATACTGCTATATAGGAACTTAAAAAAAATCACTTTTCATTAGGAGAAACTAAAAAATAAGGGGAAAATCCATTCAGATTCCATGGAAGCACTCCATCAGGCCGAAGAGATAGGGGATTTTCGACTAAAGGATCTTCAATAGGCAGTAGACAGGGTTAGAGAGGATATTCAACAAATGAAAATTTATGTTTATGGCCTCTTGTTACTTCTGATAGAGAGACACTAGTTTGTGGATGTTCCTCTAGGGGTTCTATTTTTCTCAAAAATGTTTTTTTATTTCCAATCAAATATGTATTCATACCTACATGCTTCCTATAATCATAATGTCAAAGATAATTTTCATAGAATTACATCTTCATACCATCTAATCATATTTACAATGATAGGGATGGGGATGTTCAATTTTTTTACCTAATCCAATGTTCCTAGTGAGCATAGTTTTACAATTATTAGGGTCATATTGAAAACCCTATAGTCTTTTTGTCTTTTTTGTTATCACCCTCATTTTTACCTATGTCCAATATTAAGGGGACCTATCGGGTGAGACTGGAATTTTTAATAGGATATCCTTTTGGGGATTTTAGCCAAACATGTTTTTAATTTAACCTTTTTATTGCTTGATATCTCCTAAAATTTACAGAGTGTAGGTCTTGCGAGCTGAGACTCAACTTTTTTCAAGATTTCCTTGTGTAGGTTTTCAGCCTAGTGAGTACTATGTATATTTTTTTGGGTAGTTAAAATTCATGAATGTTGGACTAATAAAGATAGTGTTTTAGGCCAAATAGATTTGACCATGAATTTTGAAATTATTAACCAAACAAGACTTTATTTCTTGGAATGTCCGGATATCTTTTATTTTAGATACTTCCAAGGGGAATCTTGAGTCATGATTTGTATGGTCACCAAACCTAAATTTTAAAATATAATAATAGAGGAGGTATTTTACAAGAATGAAGTTTCATTTATTTTAAAAATATATTATCGAGTTGTATTATATAGGGCCAACTAGGGAATATTCTACATATAAAAATAATGGCATCCTTTGGATGACAGGCTTGTTATCTGAGAAACTAATGCAAGGTCAAATGGGGGCATGTACTACATAGTCAAGTAAAGGAGTTACTAGTAATTTTTATATTCTATTACTAATAGACAAAGGGGTTATATGATTTGGATGTATGAAGACCACAATGGGTGGATTTTATAAGGAAATATGTCCGAGAATAAAAGCATCCATCTGTGCCGACACATGCGAAGAATGAGAAACAAATTCTGCACAAATTTTTTCTTTTAAAGAAGGTATATTTTTTATAAATTGGATTTATGATATTATGTTGTGCATATTATACTAATTCAATAAGTATATTATACTATGAAGTTTAAATTCACATTACAAGGACATTATGTTGTGTAGTTTAATGTCATACGAAAAGGACACAAGGGGCTTTGATTTAAGGTTTGTATCTTGGACCGAAGTTTTGATGATTCTCTAATTCTTGGTAATCTGTTTGAAAGTATGTTACTATATTTAGGTATGGAAGGAGAAAATTTTAATCTAGGGTTTGAGGTTTCTAAAATATAAAGAGTTACATGGGAAAAATGGATAAATGTAATTAGAGGAGGTATCTTCCAAGAACGAAGATACTACTATTTGGAAAACCTATTCTGGAGGCTATATTATATAGATCCAACTAGGGAATATACTGCATGGCCAAATAGTGAAATTCATTAGAAGACATGACTATTATGTAGGTGAAATTATGAAAGAAAAATTAGGGGCACATAATTCATTTTTAGATAAAGGAGCTCACAATAATTCAAAAATTCTATTGTTAAAATTCGAGGAAAGTTTATGGAGACTCAGATATTCCAAATCACATAGTTTTTTTATGGAGAGAAGTGCTTGAAAACAGATGAGGTACTTCAAGTAAAAATTTCCAAATAATTGGGGGAGTAGGCTCTCTATAATGGTCTAACCCAAGCTCAGTAAGTATGGTGCCTGAATTATTAAGTCATATAACTAGGAACAAAATATTATGGAAACAATGAATGATATTATGGTCAAATGAAACAAGGTTATACCAATATTTTTTTTTGAAAATATGAGTGGCTAAATGTGTAAAACAAGGTCTTAGATACATTAAGGTTGAGAGAAAGGATATGGGACATATATAAAAAGGATGACTACTTTAAACTACGGGTTCCTACATACATTCATCAATTATTAGAGGGATAGAGGAGTCTTATCTCAAGAATGATGTTACCACTATTTTAAAACCCATTGTATGGGATGTATTATGTACGTCCAACTAGGGAATATGATGCATAGAAAAATAGTGGAATCATTTGGATGAAAATCCCATTATATAGGTGACATTATGCAAGCCCAACTAGGGCATGTACTGCATAGTCACAAAAAAGAGCTCTTAGTTATCAAACATTCATCCAAAAAAACCTAATAAATATTACTATTATTTGAATGTACTCAATATTAGATGTATTAAATGTGAAAGGGGTAATTTCCAATGCATAAAGGAAGTATTTGGACTAATATTGTACATGATTATGGAGTCCCTTACATATATATGCCTCATATTTAAAATGGGGACACTTCTTGTTTCCTTGGTGGGCTCTGTAAAGAGAGGACCCAAAAAAAATTCCCCTGCATAGAATTTTTTTAATATATCGAAAATTAGAAGATTTTTCTGTTTCGATACAACTAGGACTAGGTTTAATGTTCTATAAATCACTATGTGTCAAATAGGATTTAGAATCAATCCACATATAGTTCTTAAATAATGACCCCCTCCTTGATTGAATTCAAGATTGGAAGATAATAGTGGTTTCATTGAATACAGAATCATACCTAAGATGAGTACATGTATTAAATCTCCTCACGTAGGTCTGACTTGTACATGCGAGTAAAGATGCATTATTTTCATTACATTGTGACTTGATCCAAGATTGAATGTATTTAAATCACTACGTATCACATATGAGTGATAATCAACCAACACAAAGTTCTAGAAATGGGTCTCCTTTCATAGGCTTGGTCCATACACTAGGGTAGGGTGAATTTTTTCTTGAATGGTGGCCGGATCAGGATGTAGTATCCGGGAATCACTACATATCTTACTTGGGAAAGAATCAAGCAATACATAGTTCTTGAAATTCAATACTATTTGACTTAACGTGGTAAGGAAAAATGTGAATTGACATGAAGTGATGGAAATATTGTGGTTGGGTCAAAGAATAAAAGTATGGGCATCACAACATGTCTCCTAGGGGTGAGACTTAATCCTTATGTAGTTTTGGAGAAGCACTCTATGTAGATTGAATTCATGAAAAGTATGTAAGGGACATTATAATTAATCACATCTGGATTGAGGATTGGAGATCCTGACATCACTACATGTCTTGATGGGTCCAGAATCAATCCATACGTAGTTCTTGTAAGTTATTCCCCACATTAATCAGACTATGATGTGGGAAATAAGACTTTTTATAACATCCAGACTAATGGTTGGGAATAAGTCATGATTTCTAGGTATCACTACCCATCTTATTGTAATTATAATCAATGCATAAGTCTTGGAAAGGTTCTCTATGGAGATTGAGTTCATGCATGGGTAAAAGGAAAGGGGAATTTTCTTTTCCAAAATCATGGTTGGACCCATGATTGGAGATTCGTGCATCCCTATGTATCTCATTTGAATGATAATCAAGCCACATGTAGTTCGTGAAGGTTCTCCTTGTGCAGGTTTGACTCATACACATAGGGGATTAAGGATTTTTTTTAAACATTGTGGCTGGTCTCAGGATTAGAGATTCGGGTGTCACTATGTATATTGTTGGGGAATGAATCAAGACTCATGTAGTTTTTGAGGATGGTTCCCTACACCATTTGAATTTTTATGTGAGAAATGGGGGTTTTAAAACTTTCTAGAATAATGGTAGTGACTAAAATAAAATATGGTATGAGAGTCAAGCCTTATTTTCTATAAGGGTTCCTAGTATAGAGTTTAATTATATACTAGGAAATGGGAAATTGTTTTTATGGATGTGGTTTGACCCGAGATAGGAGTTTTGGGTGTCATTAGATATCTCATTAGAATGATAAACATGACATATTTAGTTATTGAATATGGTTCCCTATGTGGGTCTAATCCAAAAATATGGAAGAAATGGGGCTCAAATGCCACTAGGGAGTGTCAATGATGTGAGTAAGACTTATGCATAGAATATTCTCATCATTTAAGGGACCACAAGGAATGTGATCTCATGGTATCTTGAGGGATTTTTTAATCTCAAATGATTAAGTCATCAACTATACAGTTGAATGTCATGTTTTAAGGAAAAATTGTGTTTTGTTGTTTCATTTCATGCAACTAGGACCTCATGTCATGAAGTTTACCATCTTGCAATACGGAAGATGATGCTATGTAGTTTAACATCATGCAGTATGGACAATTTTTGTAATGCAGTTTATCTTCATAAAACTATAATGAACATTCAATAATTTCACAAAGTATTTATTCAGGAACATATCATTGGTTGGTGTTTTAATGAGTTCTACATCTATTGAGATTATGGAATATTCTCCATTAGAATAAAACTTTGGTATGGAAGAAGTTACTTCCCACATTGGATCAAGCTTCAAAGGTTTGTTTCCTGGTATCATTGGAATCATAAAGAATTAAACCAACTCTCCTTGGAGGAATGAATGAAGGCAAGCCTTCTGGTTAATGGATCATGATATCCGGTTCTTTTAGTCATCCAAGTGATGAAAGCTATTAAATCTCTTATCTTCCAGTCATTCAAACTCATCCAATAATTTTTGGTGTATCTCATCAGTGGATAATTGATCAAAAATTTAAACTCTATGTGATGGAAAATGAATTTGTATGGGCATGAATTATTTTTTCCTGTATACCATTGGGTACATGGTTGACAGTGTGGAAATATAGGTAGTAGTTCTATACACCCATAAGGCTTGAAAGAGATTATTAGGATAATAATTATTTTCTTTATCCACCATTTTATGGAGTATGTTGGACATGGTTTTGGTGAAAGCCAATATCTGTCAATTTTCCATTGCATGATAGCGGGATGAATGTTTGGATTTGATATTGTATTCAAACATTCCTACCTCATAAGAATATAAATTGGTGTCTTTGTCCGTTAATATAGCACGAGGGACACAAAAATTAGTGATGATATTAGCCTTGAAAAATCTAACAATGATTTTGGCCCCGAATTACATGAGTGTTATTACCTCATCCCATTTAGAGATGAAATATATAGAATTAAGGATGTACTTGAACTAATTACCCATAGCTGGAGGATAAGGTCCTAATACATCCATTACACTTGTAAAAATTGGCAAGGAGTATTTGGATGTATGTAGAAACTCTGGTGGTTGATGGATGATGTTTTCATTCACATGGAAGGGATAATAGTTCTTAGTTAAATATATGAAATCATGTGTCATCTAAGGATATAAGTATCCACAACTTTAGATTTGATAATAATGCATGTACCCAGACTGGTGGGCACCAAAGGATCCTGTATGCATATCTTTCATGACAGCTGCAGTTTCTTCCCCATTAATGCATCTGTGGAGAATTCCATTAAATCCCATATAGAGAGGATATTTTGGGGATTTGGGCCATCGTAAATAGTGAAATTAACAGATCATGACATTATTTAGTCTCTTCCAACTCTATTTAGTGTAAGTACTCCTTCTTGGATATATTCCATGATAGGAATCATTCATTCCATGGTAAGGCCAAATGATTCAGGAATGGGATTGATTTAAATGATTACCTATATTCTAATTTCATAGAAATGTGAAACCACACAACAATGAGAAATGATGATGGTTGTTTTATCTCTTTTTTTATCTTTCAGATATTTAGCTTCATTTTCCAATGCATCATCTTGGGAATTTTGTGAACACAAGATGTAAGACAATGTTGATTCTAAGGGAAACTCTACCATTAAACCTCATACATAATCACACATGGGAATTAGATATTATTTTTTGATGGAATAATCCTCATTAATCTATTTTATTAAAAACTATAAATCACCCTTTACTTCTATATGGTTTACTAGTACTTGAACTTCCAATTCCAACCCTTTAATGAGATCCTGATATTATGCCTCATTGTTGGTACCACCTTTTGATAACAGGATGGAGTATAGAAACACTTCCTTTTCTGGGGAGATAAGAACAATTCCTAAACCAAATATTTTGAGCTTAGGTTCTTCTATTATATTCCCCATTACACTTATATAAGCACCGTCAAAGTAAATTTCCAACATTTGGGGGCTATCCTGAATAAAGAAGATTTCTTCATCAGGTTGTTCAATATTTAAAAATTTTTCTTCCACAGATGGTTTCTCAATAATAAAGTATTTAAAGGATAGTAATATTATTTCTTTTTAAGGCATGAACTATATCTCAAACTACTATAGAATAACTACCCACCATCCCAGATGTCCTATCAACCTAGGATGGATGAGGATTAATTTGAGTGGGTTATTTCAAGAGACCAAGTGGACCTTATGATGCTATAGGTGGTGCCTCAAATTCTAAAATGTAATGATTTATTCTAGTAAACTATTCTCAATATATGAATAACATGTTTCTACATTGATCGTGGTTCGACAATGATAGTAAAGGACGTTTTCATTTCCATCATCATTCTTTTATGCAACAAAGGCACCCGGTGATCACTCAAAGGCTATCAAATAAATGATGGTTGGTTTTACTTCAATTGGTGAAATAAATACCAATGGTCTAGAGAGTTATTTCTTGAGGGTATCAAATACCTCTTGGTAGTCATTAGTCCACTGATATATGACCTCTTTTTTCATCGGTTTGGTGATGTGAAAATGATTTCATGTCAGATTGTTTATGAATTTCGGGATATAGGACAAGTGTCCTTGAAGTCCTCTTAACCATTTCATGTTTTTAGGACTTAAATTTCATGTATAGATTTATTATTCTTCATATCGACTTCGATGTCATGATAGAATACAACAAAACCAAGAAATTTTCTCAAGGTTATCCAAAAATCACATTTCAAGGGGTGTATCTTTAGATTATTTTGTCCAAGATTACTGAATATGGTCTCCAATTAATTTAAGTAATCAAAATGTTAACTTTATTTGACCAAAAAATCATCAACATAGAATTCAACAACTTTCCCCAAGAAGGGTTTGATGATGCTGTGCATTGCATATTGATATGTCACACCAGCATTCATCAATACAAAGAGCATTAACCGATAGAAAAATATAGATTGAGGGGATCTGAATGTTATAGATTCATCATCCTATTGGGCCATCCCTATTTGGTTACACCCAGAGTATCTATCCATGAATGAGAGATCCTGGTATCCAACTATTGTATCAATCAAGAGTTCTGTGATTGAAACCGGGAAGTCATCTTTTGGAAAATAATGGTTGTGTTCTTTGAAATCATTGAAAACTAATATTTTTCACATTATTCTTTTTCACTAGGAAAATATTGGACAACCACTTTAGATATTTTACCTCTTTGGTAAATTTTTCTTTGTTAATCTTTACATCTTCAGCCTCCATTTTGGAAGCGTGATTCGGGTGTGTTCTTCTGGCTGCTTGCTTGTATGTATGGTGATCGTATGGAAATCACAAATTATGGGTGACCACCTCGGGGTCAAGACCTTGAATTTTTGTATAATTCCAAGAAAACACAACCTAGTGTTGTTTTATAAAGGAATTATACACCTCTTTCTCTTTATAATACATGGCCTCCCTAATTAGAGTGGGGTGTAGATCTTCCTATGTACCTAGATTTATTTCTCTGAGTCCATCCAAAGTGGTGGAGATTCCTTTATCAAATGATTGGGGGTATCCCTGAGGTCCTTATCTTCTTCATGTATTACTTCATCTTCATTTTCTTGGAGGTTAGGTTATGAAGAAAACTTTTCATATATCAGGGAGGAGTTGGATTTGGACTTCCTGAATAAGAGGCAACGAAATCTGGTTCAACTGATGATGAGGGGTCTTTTTGAAGTTTTGATGTGATGATAATGGGATGAGAACCAGAATCTCTATCTTTTTACATGTGTGTGAAAAAATATTTTAGCCTGTGTAATGAAGAAGAAAATTAATGAATATTGGTGGATGGAATAAAGATATATTCATTTAGGATTTCATCACTATTTATGAGTCAATGATTTCTCTTATGTAGTTAGGTTCAATTTCCACAACTAAAATTATGGAATCCACTGAAAAATTTCTTGGATTTTAGAAAAACCTTGATTTTATAATAATGTGTAGCACATAATCTACACTAGGATTCTTGAATGGGTTATATGGGGACTTTTCTTGACTATTTAGAGTATCATTTCTAGTAACACAATTTTCCATAGACGGTTTTCTCCTTGTGTGATAGAACTCTGAATAAATATAATAATATTCACATGTTTTAAATGGGTCCTTACCACCATGAAATGTTCCAATTTTACCATTGAATAAATATATCAAACATTGGTGGTATGATGAAGTAATTTCCACAAGCTAATTTAGAAAATATTTTCCCAATATAATGTTGAATGTTGTGTCCTACCAGGCGACCATGAACTCTGAATCAGATATGGGATCCCCAAATTGAGTTATAAGCATAATATCATCAGGAATTTCTCACTAATTCTTGTCATAACCCAATAAAATAAATGAGTATGAAGAAGAGTGATATTCAGTGATGTCCAATCGATGATGCATCTAAATGGGAATGAGGTTGACTCCTGATCCATTATCAATGAAGGATTATCGGATGTCAGTGTCATTAATCATTCCAGATATGTATATGGTTTTGATGTTCCCATGTACGATAAAATCCTTATCCTGATCTGTTAACGATAAGATGGAATATAATTCTTCTAGATCATTCTATATACAGTAAACCTCTATGACAGAAACCTTGAATTCAACCTCTTCAGGGCATAACAAAGCATCAATGAGTTCTTCATGAATATCCTTTTATAAACTCCGGGAATCTAGGATAGATAACTTGGACAGTAATTATTCCATATTCTTCAACACATCAAACTTTTTTTATAGAGGTCTGTGTTTTCTATAACAGATATTCTCTTTTGCAGGTTCCTTGGAATATCATGTTCTTGATGTGGATGAACCATATTTCAGGGTAGAATATGGATGTACTTCTTCTATTGGTGGATTAGGCTAGCTAGGTCTGCCTAATCTCCGAGGAGGTGGTTGCATAGACACTAACTAGTCTTCCAATACGACCATGTCAGGGTAGGCCCTATAATGTGTGGGAGAATTCTCTTGTTCTTGCTAATCCCACTGCAGGGCTCTCCCACAAGTTTCTTCTTCATAAACAGTTCATGCAGTGGTGTGGTTAGAGTAGTGGATTTTAGCATAACCACTTCTCCCCATGTATCCTCTACCTTGAAGACCCCTTCCTCCAATTCCACAATCATGTGTGGGGAAATCAGATTCATAATAAGAATAATCATTTGAGTAAGGATCTGTTAATTGAAAAACATTTATTGAAATAATGATCAATTCTTTATCTAATGAATTTTTTTAACTGGCTAATTCTCATTATGTTGTTTGGTGAGGCGATGCCCATGCTTTTAAGATGGTCAACATGAAATCCACTGACGTCAATAAACACTTTGGCCTTATCACAAAATCATCTTATTCTTCTTTCTATTTATTTTTTTTCCATTTCTCTTCTTTTATGATTGGCCTTTAGTGGATTGGGATATTGATGAAGATGAATTTCCAATAGAAAATGTGGTGGGAGACACATTTAGTGGTTTCAACTATGTTCATATAATTTCATGAGTTCAGTTTATTATTTTTCCTAACAATACAATCATAAAATTAATAATAATTCTTACATTTGAATTCATTCCTCTCACCTTCTTCCTTTGGATCAGTAGCAACAACACATGATACATGGGCTGGAGAATTTGTCAACTTCACTTTCCTGAAGTCCACTATATTTTGTAGGAGGTCCTTAGAAACAAAAATATCTTGTATGGGGTGCCCAAACATATGATGCAATTTGAAATAGTTTTGGAGGTCCTCGTCTCCTTCTTTATTAGGTTTCTTTGTCCTTGGAAACTTTACATTGCTATTTTCAAAAGTTGAGATGAAGTAGCTGGGGACATGGTCATTTCAAAAAGAATAGACCTTGTTTTTTAACTCCTCAAAATATTTATTCCTTTGATCTTTTTTTCATATTGATGAGGTTTTTGTTTCTATTGAAATATGGGATGTGGATCCCTATGATATGATGAGGCCTTTCATGTAGAAGCTGGTATAAGTGTCTGATTAAGTGTAACTATAGAAGCTTATTCTTTTCCTACTCTTCTTCCTAGAGATGATAGGATTACATAGGATTTTTCTCTAGTCTCTTCTATGGATTTTTCTATCTATTGATCAATCAAGTCAAGATATTGAAACCCACCTATGTATTTCACAAGTATTAATGGTGTGCACATCTCATCATTGATATTTTCTACACAAATGGGTAGAAACTCTTTTTGATGGATGGTATATTCAAGGAGTATGTTAATCATTTCCAACAATAAATGAAATATGAAACTCTTATTATCTCTTTGATTTCAGTTTTTGAGATCTAAAACTATTTTCTATAGTAGCATTGAGTTAAACTAGAAAAGAAACTTTTTACATTGATCTCCCCATCCAGTGATCGATCAAGACTGAAAAATCATGTACCATAAAAATATTTTCCCCTGTAATGATTCTATGAAGCATATGAGTTTTAATGATTTTTGTTTCTTAGGGGTCCACATAATTGGATCACAATGAGATATGAAATGAGTCAAGGGCTACTCTGAATATCCTGAGCCATGCATGATTTCTAATATAGGATTCCCAATGTTTGGTGGGGGAGCAGTCAGATCTAGCTATTTAGGATAATCCATCTTTTCTGGATGAACTAGTGTGCTCCTTCCTTCCAAATCTTCCAATTGAGTTGTTAATGAATCAATGGATTTCATAACCATTCAAGGAATATTTGGCTAAGCCAATATGTATATAGGTGTAGTGGATGGAACCTAAACTGGTGCAGTGACTGGAAGAGCCACTAGTGGCAGCACCACTAGTATTTTTCATGGGTAACCAATATGGGTTGGCCTATGCAGTTGTGTAAGACCGTCATTGGGTTATACCTTCAATAGAGGGAATTCAATATCATCATAAGTGGATAAAACAAACCCTCATTTCTAAGGTTCTCCAACTAGAAGTGAAATCAGAGGATCTACATGTGGAGAATATCTATCAGGAATGATGTCTAAGGGTAACTCTGCATTGAGTCTTCTAAAATCATTCATCTCCTCCTCTTACTGAGAAAATATGTACTCAAGAGAAATGGATTGACATTCTCTAGGGGAATGGCGATAAATGGTCTAACCTTTACCTTTTCACTTATTAGGTTCCTTTCAAAGAGGTAAAAGTTTTTTATTTGAGGGGATACCTTAATTTTTTGTAAGCCTTTAATTTTACGTAAGCACACCTCCTTCATTTTCCTTAGTCTGAACTGAATTCTGAGCAATAACTTCACCGTATGACTCCCCTAAATAGGATTAATTTTCTAGAGGAAATTCAATGATGAAATTGAAGAAATTCACTAAATCATAATGAATTGTTGGAATTTTTTCAGAATCTTTTTGAGATCTCCTTATTTTATACCCTCCATGAGGCTTTTTCCTCTTATTTATTGGTTCCCTGAGAACAATTTTACAGATAGTAACCTAAAGAGAATCCTAGGATTGTTCAGTTGTGCATTTATTTTATATTTTTCCTTAATTGGTAGAAGACAAACATTGACTAAGGAGGGGATTGTGAATGTTAAAATACCCCAACTCCTATGGTATGTGATTATTTATGGTCTTATTTCTCAGCCATTTGGGCTCTGTTTTTTGAATATGAGGTTCGAGATTAAAAATCCCCCAGTGGTATAGGCTGGGGTGGATCCTGAACTAATATAGATTATACCAGAATAGCTACTCTTCTGATTTTAATAATTTTGGTTCGAACATTAGCTGTGTACATTATAAATAACTCAGTTGAATCTTCTACTTCAGAAGACTATTGTGTTATTTCAGAAATTTGTGTAATCGTATGGTTTCTATACTCTAATAGAGTGGCATGCTCCATGTTCGTAGATGTTTGATGTAGATGTTTTTCAATAGATTTCACTCTTTGGGCCTTACATTTGTGTAATATAGTCGAGTCATATTCTTATTGATAATCAGTACGATCATAAACAAAATTTGGCTATTGTATCCATATTGGGGCAATAACATTATATGATATCACTTTTTGTGGGATTTTTTGGCTTTTGAGTGTAGTGAAATGAAATTATCCATGTGCACCCCATACTCTGAAATGAACACTAGACGAGGTTCCATCAATCAGTTTTCTCAATTTCATTAATTAATTGAGGCATGAATGTTGAAGGGGTCTCTCTTTCTTCTAATTTTTTTGATTTTAGGAATCTAGGAGAGATTCCAACTCAATTTGACACTAAAACCCTCCTATTACCTAGACAGGGATTTGAAATTTGTTATACGATAATACTTTGGCTTTTATATTATGAAGATTATTCAATATGTTGAGGTGGATATCATAAATACAATATTCTACTAACATCACTGGAATATTGTATTGAGATGTGGACAAAGGCCATGGCACGATAGGTATTTCACCCTAATCCAGTTGTTTATTCATGTTCAACACATCCTCTTCATATTTTTATAGAGGTTTCTCTATGTGATTGGACCATATTTGGAATTTTCCCACCAATTTATCAGAATTATCTCGATTTGAAGAGAGTTACTCTAGTGTATTGGAAGATAAATGGCCCAAGGATGATTCAGAGAATAACCGTCACCTTGGGTTGTCTTCTGTTGGACAAATAAATTAACCTGCCTATGACAAGGAACCATACATGACTATCCTTGTGTTTTCAAGTGCCTCATGATAAGAGGGATGTCTCATCACTACATTGTCTCTTAGAGAATTACCTTGAAAATGAGAATCAGTGCTGTAGAGAGAACATTCACAACAACTTCCGTCATGGGGAGGAAAATCATGGTGGGTTATAGAAAGGGGTAAAGCCTCTTCCTCCATGGTCTTCTGGCCACGTGGAGGGTTTCTGTGTCACTCATCAAGAGATAGGATCTCAATATTGATAGAATTTCCATGAAAAAAGCCTTGATGAGGAAGTTTATAATGAGGGTCTTCAGAGTTACAACAACTACTCCCATAATTTGGTAATGGGAGAGTAGGATCTTGAGCTGTAATAGATAAATTTATTTGGGCTTTAAGGACTATATAATTGAGTGGAGCCAAATCAAAAACTGGATAATTATTTTGCAACTATGTTTGATAAGACTTTTTTTGATTCCTTAATGCAAGAATATGGGTCCAATTGTTGGTAAAAGTGGTTATTATGGTTAGGTGTATGTGTCTGCCTTAGAGTGGATATAGAAAATCTGATTATATCCAATTGGAATGGGTGTTTGTTCCTAATTCGTTTGTCCATATAATATGAGGGAGTATCACCCATAACCCCCTTTACATGAAACGAGGTTTGTATCTTCTCTATGGTGACATGTTGATGATCCACCCTACCTGTGGGGATAGATATATGATTCTTCCCCTCAGGTATGACTATTTCCACCATGATGATATCTTTTCATGTCTCTAAGATATGGCTAGGAATTTGTGTATTCCCTTTCACCATTTACAAGATGTTCTTGGTGTCTTCAGTGGACGGAATTGAAATATATGTCCATTATGTGTCGATAGTAGGTTTATGTTCCTTCTCTTGTCCCCCATTTCCTGAAAGTGGATACTGATAGTACTCGTGTGTTGGGGCAGAGAGTTCAGTCGACCATCTGCTTGTCATTGGGATTTTCTGACTGAATTATCCATGTGTTGCTAGATGAGGCTGCAGGTAGGCTTGATGGGTGTAGAAAAGTGTATGTTCCTACTTATGGTACTCCACTATATTAGACCAGAGGGATTCATTATATTCCACCAGAACATTCTGTTGGTTGGTTGATTGATAGTGAACGAGTGTATATGCCCAATCATTGTTTCCCACCAAACTAGGTTGGTGGGATTCTCTAGAGAGGGGAAATGTAGGATCTTTCTCCCTTTTAGCCAGTCATTGTCCCCGGTGGGCCATCTATCAAGCCTAGGTCTGATGGAATTGGTCTGGAAAACTAAAGGCAATACCATCACCATGTTGAGGGTTTACTACCGCACGGTGTGGGAGGTGGAGATTGTTGGTAAGAGCCCTTGGGAAGAACCCTTGTGTCTTCAGAACAAGGTCGTATGCGGCCTCTTGGAAGAATGACCTAGAAATATAAAGGTATTGGTGATTTTGTTATATGGATATGCTCCTGAAATGGTTGAATATGGTGATTGGGACCATCTACTTCTGGACCACCAGTCATCTCTGGCCTGATGATCGGGGGTTATTCTTGATCTAGAGGGCATATCGGGCTGCCTCTATGGATGGAATGGTACTGTGTAGATGGTACTCTCAAACTAGAATATTAGAGACCGAGTTTTGAAAGCTCGAAGTTTTTTATGGAATACATCATGCAAATGAGGGTTTTACTTGAGCAACATCCAGGGAATTGATAGGTACAAACATGAAGGAATCCACTTGGATTATCAGGAGTTCCTGGAAAAGGGTTCCTGTATATATGAAAAACAAAAATAATGAGCTCCAGTGTCTCATTAAAGTGAACAAATTCCTGATTGATTTCGTTTTTTGGAATGGGTGGCACTATTATCATGGTTAAGGATTCACATTGGGTTCAACATTTTTTCACTCAGAACCTGTGTTCTAGTTAGGAATCACTATTTCCAAATGGTTTCCAATAGATATGATTATGGAACTGGAAACACCCAACGGTTCTGTATGCAAAGGAACCAAATTTGTAGAGTCACATGTTTATTAGGTTTGTTGACCTATGGCACTTAATAACTCGCATTGGTCGAGATGTTGGGAGGTCGGGCTTATAACACCCTTTTGGGGTGAATTATTTTCTACATTTGGACTCTCTTATATATTTAAGATATGTTTATGAATCCTTCATTAATTCCCAAGTATGATATGAGTTATCCCAATATTACCAATAAATTATTAACATGTGTGGAATTAAGAACCATCCTTATGTATTCTAGGTTCTTCATCAATGGAGATTTCTATGTGTATCCGAGGTTCTCGATTGATTGTATCCTCTTATACAAAACATAGAGATTATTTGGTATTTATCACAATGATGCTGGTTTTTAATCCACATAATGGGGTACTCTGGAGTTTGTGGTCATCATGGTAGATGAATGTTACTATGAAATTTATTGTCATCTAGGGACACTACTAGAATTTTAAGCTATAGCCATAGATCTATAGCCACGATTTTATAGGTCTGTGGCTATAGGTTGTTTATATCCACAATTTTATTACTACTCTATGGATGAAGATTTGTGATTATTTTTTTTACACTTATCGGGATCCTCCTACTCCCTCGATTTTCAATATCCTCCTCCCCCGATCCGCGACCCTATCACTATGATGCCATCCTCCCTGATAACCGCTCTCACTGTGGCACACTCCTCCCTGAAAAAACCTCTCACTGTGCCGCCCTCCCCCCCGACGACCTCTCTCACTTCAGTGCACTTCTCCCCGATGACCTCCCTCACCGCAGTGCCAACCCAATGTGTCCACTCCACTAACGCTCCTCCGAGACAGCTACACCACATCCTCCTCTAGCGTGCCTCCCTTGTGGCTACCCCACCTCCTGGGGAACATCCTCCTCCTCAGCCAACTAAAGGTATTTAGGGTTTTAACCCTTGAAATTTCACTTATATATATTTTATAGAAATATTTAATCCTTATTCTTCACCGTGGAGTCTGATATATCATTTGAGTAATCATGGTCAACTATACATCAAACTCTATCTTGACATTTCACATTGTTAAAAATTCTTCTTGAAATTATCATCACTACAGTATAGTGTCCAATTCCTACCTATTTTGAAACAAAAATTCTCACCATGGTTTCCACTATGGCATGACCAACATCTTCTTATTCCTATTTCACTGTATTTTATTTTGTGGAATAATGTAATGCAGGATTCTATTGACTTCATATCATTATTTGGTAGGTATTTATATCATATCATCTTGAATCATGGATCATAACTCATGATTTTTTAATTTGAATTTTTGGAATAATCATCGTTAGATTTATTCATATGATTGGATGAATCATATTCTCCATCTAATGACCCAAGACAACTTTTTGTGACACGTGTGTAGTACCTTCATAAGGATTCATATGAATCATACACACATGTGTACACTATATCATCCATTTTTCATGGTACAAGGCTCCATGTGAGTCTCCTTCTTCTAGGAATCATTATGGAATTGATTGTAGTGTGGTGGATTCTTCCCATTTTCTAAATTTAGTTTATAATCACACCATGATCATCACTATGGAATGGTCATCATTATCTCACTGTTTTACATATTCCCAAATATTATTCTCTATAGTTTTTCATTTGCATATCATTCTATTAATACATCCTTAAAATCAATATTTTAAATTCAATAAAATACTCACATAGAAAACACATTCCATACTCTAATTTCATAATCACTATAATATTGTATAATGAATTACTCGACTATTGTAGAGTGGTATTAATGTCTGTAGTGAAAGATTCTCTTTAGGCTTGTGGTTGAAAATGATAAAAATGATGTCATATCATTTAAAAATTCCACTCATGTAAATGTTATAATAGGTTCATCTGTACCACACTAAGGTTTTCCCCTATAAAATAATGTCACTCCATTAGCTACTCGATAAATTCCAATATGGCTCGGTACTCTCTCATGTCCCTATGTGCCGACCTGCTTATGTAAATGCTAATTACCCCTCACCCACCTACACCATGATACCTGCGCATACCTATATTCTCTCTTTACACATTCACATATTCTGGTCCTAGCTTGAATCCAACCATTGAGCTTGGGTATTCTCTCCCTGATTCCTCATTACTCGATTCAGGTGATGGCATAGAGACCAATCCAATTTTTTTAAACACATAAATTTATATTTTTCAAATAGTAGTATGAGTAATATAGCACTGATAATAAATTTAATAAACCCTTTAGTTTGAACTCTCTAAACTTCTTTCAAGAATATTTGTATATAATCTTTTTTACTTCGTATGATTATTAAAAAATAATGGAAGAAACTATCTTTCACTTCAAACAAAATTTCAATAAGTGAATGGATCTCAAGTACTCCAATGGTAAAAAAATATTTACACATTCACAAGAACCTTACAAAATTCATATTTGTATGAATTATTGACTATGATGGATTCTCAAGAAACTCTACATTAAGGGATTATCTCCAACTTCACTTCATCAGGATAGATATTTTCTCCAGATGCAATTTAGAATACCATTTGATAAATTATACAAATATGGTTACATTTTTAGATCTTGAATTATTATTCTAGCTTAATTTTCATTATTTTTCTCTATTTGAGAATAAGATTCACCTTTAATTCCATACATGGTTAGCAATGAAATGAAACAAAAATGATAAATTAATAAGGAAGAACATCTTTTAAATATTAGAGTGAGAAAAAAGGCTAGGAATTTCTTCTCAACTATGAAAATCATTCTTTTAGTACTCTAATTTTAAGTAAATTATTCAAACTAGTTTTTATATTTTTCATAAAATTCTAGGGTATAATGAATTCCCTTCTTATTTATTTGTATGAGATCTTCTTTTTAATAAGTTCTTTCAAATCAAATACATAACTTACTATATTCTTCATTGTTCTCAAGATTTCATCATGGGTTGGTGAAATATTAATGAAACTCTTTGAGTTTTTACAAGCCTGCTTAAACCTCCCACACAAAATTTCACGAGTTCTTTGATTTTTAGATTTTTATTATCCCTTATGAGGGTTTTATTTTCCATCTTCATATGGAATAGAATATATTCCTTTAGCACTTTCTTTATCTTGTTCTTTTTTCATTTTATTCTATTTCCAAATGAACCAATGATATAACTAAATAATCAATGGGTATATTGATATCTTAGTTGGATTATTAATATGGAATATTAAGATTAATTTTTTTCACATGAGTTTCAATAAATGTAACACTTATTGTAAACTTCTTGTACAGGAAATAGAGTTGATCTTTCTTCTATTTCTTTTCCAAGGATGACTCACCATTCATTATTGGATTTTGTGATATTTTATCATTATATTATTTTAATACATACTTAGATAAACATGAATCACACATCTTACCACAACCATTACACATAAAATAAAGATATTAAAAATTTTAAAACTTGTTTATAGTATATAGGTTATTCTCATTCACCTCTAATTATTGGCTTATCACAGGCTTACTCCCTCTCATTCATGGATTTATCTGAATTTCATAAAGAGATATATTATGAAAAAAAATTAATGCATTGTGCAGAAACCTATTATAATACCAGTAATGATGCACTGGTTTTTATTTTATGAAATCCATTCTACTGATATTATTTTGATCTTATAGTATACCAATTTAGGGAATTCTTTTCAACTGTTTGGGATCAATATAAGGAAAATCAATTCATACACTTACATTCATAATCCTTAGATAAAGTGGTCGATTTTTCTTAATTTCTCTTTATGCTATTTTTTATATGTTTTTAGTTTATTCATAAATTAGGTAAAAAAGGATTTATTATCAATACAATTGTCAGATGTGGTTATTACCTGTTTTTATAGGTGTGGAATATTGATCATTAGATGATCTCAAGATGTTTTTAGAACTAGTTGTAAAGCTTTTTTCCTAAGATCCTCCCTATGAACAATGTGTGGAACAAAAAATGCTTCCAATTTCAAATAAAGTCAAATTTTGAGTTAATTCTATATTTTTATATTTAACATCAAGCTATAATAATTTCATATTGAATATGTTTCTCTTATCATCAATTATTTTTATCTTTTATTCACGGGGCTTCTTGATTTTATCAACTTCATCATCAAGAATTTGGTTCTTTTCCTATAATAGATGGTCAAAATATTTAATCTTATTTTCATTGACATTCAGTTCATTATTCATGTAAAAAAATACTTATTTATATGTATAGTTCCATACTTACATCCTTTTCAAGAATTTTTCTTTCTCTTGGATTTCATTCAGCAAATACATATCAAATCTGGAGTACTTTCCTTCAAGATTAAAACTCATTTTTGGTGTCCTTTATTTGATAAGTAATATTTACACATTCAAGAACATTTTTATAAGGAATTAACCTTTATATATGATTCCTTATTAAGACAGTTGGCTTATTCCTAATATTATTTAAGGAAAAAAAAAATAAAAGCAACAACATATTTGGGAAATCATTGTTAGATTTATTCAAAATAAGAAAATGAATATGTATATTACTTATTAAATAGATCTTTGAAAGTATGTCCCTCACCTCTTGTTTTGATTCATTAGAGGAAATATCATGATTTGAATTTATACTAACCTCATCTTCATGGAAAAAATATGATTCATGAAAAGTATAAAGTTTACCCGTCTTCTTACCATTGTAATTATCAGCCAATTATTTAAGATTCATGCTTGGTTAGGTATCATCATGATTTTATCATGACGATGTTGTATTTTCATTCTTTATTACCAAGAGGTAAATAATATTTATCATTATCATATCCTTGTTATATTTGTTTTTTTATCATGATATTTCATTAACATTAGCTACTTCCTCAGTTAGTCCTTCTTTTATCTCAACATGAATCATGGAACATACCTCATGGTTTTTTAATTTGAATGTGAAACATAAGAATCATCATATTTATTCATATGAATGTATGACTCATATGCTCTATCTAATGAACCTATTATTACATTCAAGGACACGTATATAGTACTAGGATAATATCTCGAATGCACACACATACATAATATTTTTCTTTTTTTAATGCAATAAGGATCTTTGTGAGTCTCCTAATTTTGGGGTGGGGATAGTGTGTAAGGGGATAGGAGGAGGGAAGGGGGAAGTGGGGGTGAAGGTGGGGGTGGGGGAAGTGGATTGCATTTGGGGGAGTGGGAGTGCAGGTGTGGGGGGTAGTGTGCAGGGGGGCTGGGGGTGGGGGTAGTGGGGGTGTAGGGTGGGTGGGGGAGTGGGGGTGCAGGTGGGGGTGGGGGTAATGTATTGAATTTGGGGGAGTGGGGGTGCTGGTGGGGAAGGGGGTAGTATGGGTGCAGGTGTGTGTGTGTGTGTGTGTGGGGGGGGGGGGGTACATTGGGGGTGTGGGTGGGGGTGGTGGGGGGGGGTGATGGATGGGGGAAGTGGGGGTTCAAATTAAATGGGGTGAAGGGTGGGGGGTTGTGGGGGTGCATTGGGGGGGGGACCTAGGGGTGCAGGTGTATGGGGGGGCTATATTCATGGTTTCCCAACCTTTATCTGCATGATAATTATGCACATATTTTATTAGTTGTTTGTAGTTAAAAATCATGTTCTCACCATATTATTTCATGTATAAATAAACCTATTGTTCGCTTTGTGATTCCCCATTCCATGCCAATTCCTATTGAAGGATATTTTCAGGTTAGTTTTCCAAATTTATATTGATGTTTTATTTTTAATGCTATGTTCACAAGGCTGGAGATCAATTTTTTTTGTTATATCTAATAAAAAATCTATAAGTATCTCCACATTATCTAGGACTGTGGTCATGCTGGTAGAAATGGTCAACATTCATGTTGTTTTCTGTTTTATAAATATAGTGATTATGTAATTTAACCTATATAATTTTTTATTTGTGTTTATGAATATTTTTGGGATTTAATTCTTAATATGTTGCAGGGGAGGGGGGTGTTTGGGGTAGGGGACTGTCCAAGTGGGGGCTATTTAGGGGGATGTCAGGGGGGGACTGTCCAGGTGGGGGCTATCCCAAGGGGGCGTTTGTGGGGTGGGGGTGGGGGCGGGGAGGGGTTTTCCTAGAGGGGGGTGTCCACAAAAGAAGTTATTTTTGTGGCATGTACTTTTCTAAAATCATGAATGCATTAAAGCCTATTACATGGTGTCAATTTGATTATCATTTTTCAATGAAAATATTAGATTCTCATTCTTTCACTTATTTTCTTTCTTATAAATTTTACACTATTAATTCTTCACATATTTCCTTCAAATATCAAGAGATATTGAAATTGTGATTGATGCAACTATTTAAAAAAAAATCATGCATGATAAATATTCAAATTTTAAAAAAAATAGGTACTTGGGAAATTAGTTACTAAGAACATTAAATGAGTTCTTCGTTGGCTGTATAATTTTATGTTAATCTCTCATTTCACCAATGTGTTCCCCTGAAACTGTTTTTAATTCAATAAGATAATATTTTCTGGATGTCTTATTCTTGCTGATGATGCTGCATGTTGATGTTGTTATCATCACCAGTTGTTTAATTATTTCCTTTCTCACTAATCATGTTCCTCCAAATTCAATTTTTAGGTTCAATTAATGATGATTCATCAGGTCACTAACATTTTTTTCAAGTCTCTTGGGACCCACTCATGAGCGTTGCATCAACTAGAGTCAAATGCGACTCACCGCGTATGCATAGGTAAGCATATATAAAATAAGTTCTCCCGTTATATGTATATTTTACCACAACCCCATGGAAACATATAAGGGTATAGATGTGCTTATGTATACATATAGAAAATGCATACGTGTGTGGGTGATAATGGGATTCTTCATGTGAATATATAAGGATCCTCTTGTGTGTGTTCATGTCCATGCAGACACGTACATAGGGGTTAGACAATCCTTATGTATATGGAAATGTGAATATGCCTAGAGGATGGATAAATAATCTTATAATTGTCACTGATAAAAGTTTCAAGCACCGAGTGTGTCTTGGATCCTTTGAGGTAGGGTCCCTCTCCTAGGCTCTTTAATTCAAGAATGTTTTAAATTGATTTTAGTTCCCTTTTTAATTATTCTTGTTCATATTAAATGGAAATTATTGAATAAGTGTATGTTAATACAATTGTTTATTTTGATAAAAAAGTCATGGTTTTGCAATAAAACCCCTCCAACGGAGGTGCGATATTTGCAAAAACTCATAGTGGTATACCTTGCATGACATTATTGCATTGTTGTTTTCCTTATACTTGTTGTTGTTTTTATTCATAAAGCATGCATCGTACTTGACCCTTTTTATATCCTTGTAGGGGGGGTTGCAAGGGGGATATCCAAGGGGTCCAAGGGGGGTGTCTAGGAGGGGGGGGGGGTGAAAGGGGGCATGGGTGTGTAATGGGGGTGTTCAAGGGGGTTTTCCAGGGATGAAAGGTTAACATAATGAATTGAATGTGTTAAATGGAACCAAACATGGTTAAATTGTCACATGTGAGGTAAAGCCTCATTTAGTGAGTTATGTTATTGTTATTCCTCCTTTATAAAGATTAATTGGATGGAATGGAACTAGATATCAACTCAGGATCCACACAATTGTGCCAAATGGTTTGTTAAGTCTTCCACAATATTAGATTCACAAATAGTTATGAAGTGAGATTACTTTGAGATCCAATCCATAACCCCAATAAGGAATCCTATTTTAAAACAATTCTTAGTAAACCAATGGAAAAATTGATATTTATTTTCTCAAATTTCCACATAGATATAGATTAGGTTTGAAACTTTCAGGGGGTGTTCATGGGGGATGTCTGGGGGGAGGGGGCTATCCTAGAGGGGGTGCAAGGGGGTTTTCGAGGAGGTGCAATGGGTGGGGTGTTCAATGGGGCTGGACAGGGGGTAGGCTATTGTAGGGGGGTGAATGTGGGTGTAAAAGGGGGCTATCCAGGGGTTCAAGGGGCATGGGAGTGCAGGGGGTGCAAGGGGGTGTTCTAGGGGCTGTCTAGGGGGTTTCCAAGAGGGGGAGGTGGGGGGGGGGGCTGTCCAGGAGGAGGCAGGGGGTTTCTAGGAGGGAGGGGGTTGTCCAGGTGGGAGGGGTGTCCAGGAAGGGGGGGGGGGGTTGGGGGCATGGGTGTGTTGGGGTGAAAGGGGGTGTTCAAGGGGGGTGGAAGGGGGTTGTCCAAGGGGGGTGAAAGGGGGTGTCTAGGAGGGGGGGGGGGTGTGCTGGGGGGCATGGGTGTTTAGGTGGGTGTTCAAGGGGGCTTTCCAGGGGGTAAAAGAGGGTGGTTAGGAGGGAGGGGGGTACAAGGGGGCATGTGTGTCCAGTGGGTGTTCAAGGGGAATTTTCAGGGGGTGTATGGGAGGGTGTCCAGGAGGGGGTGTCTAGGGGGGTGTCCAGGAGGGTGGTGTCAAGGGGGGGCCTAAGAGTGAGGGGGTGTCCAAGTGGGGGGGGGGGGCTATCAAAGGGGTTTCTAGGGGGGAGGGGGTGTCTAGGTGGGAGGGGGTGTCCAAAAGGGTGATATGGGGCTATCTAGGGGGGTTTATAGGGGGTGGGATACAGTAGGGGTGGGGTGTAAGGGGTGCAAGGGGCTAGCTGGGGGGGGGGGTACTACAAGGGCGGTGAAAGGGGGGGTATTCCAGGGGGTGAAAGGGGGATGTTCAAGGGGTGGCCTACTGTGGGGGGGGGGGGGGTGCTAGGGGGTGTTTAGGGGGGGAGGGGGTAAATGGAGTTGTCTAGGGGTGCGAGGGGGAGGGGGGGGGGGGTGCAGGAGGGGTGCAAGGAGGCATGGGTGTGTAGGGGGGTGTCTAGAAGGGAGTGGGTCCGGGGGGGGGGGGGTCGGGGGCATGAGTTGTGGGGGGGGGGGGTCATGGTGGAGCAAGGGGGTGTCCAGGTGGGGGTGTATGGGGGAATGGTTGTGCAGGGGGGAGGGAGCAAGGGGGTGTCTATGAGGTGGGGGGTTGTCTAGGAGGGGGCCGGGGGTGTCCAGGAGGGAGGGGTTGTCTAGGTGGGAGGGTGTATCCCGGATGGGGGGGGGGGGGGGGGGGTCAGGGCAATGGTGTGTGAGGGGGGGGGAAGGGTTGATCAAGGGGGTTTTGTAGGGGTGAAAGGGGTGTCCATGAAGGGGGAGGGGGTGCAAGGGGGCATGGGTGTGCGAGGGGTGGGGGGGGGGGGTTCGAGGGGGTTGTCCAGGGTGTGAAGGGGGTGTGTCCAGGAGGGGGTGGGGGTCAGAGGGGGGGGGGGCTATCTAGGGGGTTTCCATGAGAGGGGGTCTAGGAGGGAGGGTGTGTCCAGGTTGGGGGGGGGGCTATTCAGGGGGTGTCTAGGAGGGAGGGGCATCCAGGAGGGAGGGGGTGTCCAGGAGGGGGGGACAGGGGCTATCCAAGGGGTTTGTAGGGGGTGGGCTACTATAGGGGTGGGGTGCAAGGGGGTTGCAGGGGGATATCCTGGGGTGGGATATACCGGGAGGGGGTGCAAGGGGTGTTCCAGTCGGTGCAAGGGGGATGTCTAGGGGCGGGCTACTGTGTGTGTGTGTGTGTGGGGGGGGGGGGTTCAAGGGGGAAAGGGGGCTATCCAAGGGGTTCAAGGTGGGTGTCCAAGAGGGGAGTGAAAGGGGGATCGAGTGTGTAGGGTGGGATGTTTAGGATTGAGGGGTTATCCAAGAGGGGGGAGGGGGGGTTCGGGGGCATGTGGGTGTAGGGGGGTGGGGGGGGGTGTTAAAGGGGGTGTAAGGGGCTATCTAGTGGGTGCAAGGGGGCCATCCAGGGGGACATGGATGTTAAGGAGGTGGAGGTGATCAAGTGGGTTGTCCAGGGGTGAAAGGTGGATGTCTAGGGGGTGCAAGGGGGTTTTCCAAGGGCCAAGGGGGTGTTCAAGGGGGTGAAATTGGGAATCCTAGGGGTGAAAGGAGGCTATCCAGGGGGTACAAGGGGGATTTATAGGTGGAATGGGAGTGTAGGGGGTGTTCGGGGGGTGGGGGGGGGGCTGTGTGGGTGTATTTTATGAAATGAGAAGGCCTAGAGCTATAGGTTGAAACCGTGGATGCAGGCCTGTTTGTATAGTTTTTAATCATGGATAAATCCATATAGCCATCACTTTGAACCACGAAAATAGGCCGTGTGTGGATTAATGTTCGGTGATGGTTTTAAACCCTCAGTAAAGGGATTCAGCCATAGTTTGAAACCATGGTTTTAGGACTTGCCCAATAGCTACACCAATACCATCCACAGTCCATTGAACTGTGGATATAACCTATAGCCAATGTTTTTGGGCTTATAGAAACAGTTTCAAACCAAAGATATAGCCTAAATTTATAGTAGTGGGCGGAAGAATTTGTTAGGATATTGGAATCGAACCCATAGGTGGGATTACTATGTAACCTTGTGAAATGAATCACAACCCACATAGTTTGGTTTCGATTAATGGGGAACATCCTACCTTTTAAGGTCATGTGATAAGGAACCAACCGTACAATTTAATATCATATGGTAAGGACATCTAGGTGAAAGGAGACTATTCAAAACTTGGTGTTTGACTTATGCCTAAGCAGCCTGAGGAACATGAAAGGAGTATTAGATTCCAAGTTGAATTAGACCCTACTAGGGATCTAGAACAAAGATAATAAGATTGATTGGGTATGTGGGGTTTGAACCTCAGTGAGGAATCCTATGTATCCCATTTGGATGGGAATCAAATCCCACATAGTTTGGTATGTCTCAATGGGGATTATGGAATTTTGAGGGAAATAGTCTGGGGCTCACTCTTAATGAATATTCCCTTGTAACATGGTCAATGATATATGTATTAAATCATGGAGTTTTAGGGGGATTAATTTGGGACTTACTCCAAAGGAGGATTCCAAGATTAAGGGAATTGGGATTGGGGATTACTTCTTATGATGATGCCTTTATTAAGAGGCTATGATTTCTCATTTAATGGATGATATTGTATGGAGATCGGGCCTTAGTAGGGCTTCCTACATATCCCAATTATAGCGGGAATAATAATTCCAATATATCATTACTTTATGTGTATGGTATGGGTGTTATGATCGTTACAAACCTCTAAGACCACATAAGTCATGCTTGGTGTGAGAAATATAAAGATGTTAATGATTCAAAAAACCACACACACATTTCCTCCTTCACTGGTGGAATAGGTTGGGGCTATGGTGGAAGAGGTTATGGATATGGGGGATGTGATCATGGCTACAATTCTTCCCTCTCTTCAATTTACATTGAACATGGATCCAATGTAAGGAAGAAATGAATGTGAAGGGGGTAGAGAGGATAAAGACGGTAAGCTCATAAATTAAGGGCAAGGGGATTACGCTAAGATGTTAACCATTTGATTGGTTCTGGGATATGAGAGAGAATTTTACATTGGAAAAGGGCCAATAAAGTGTGATCCTTATCCTCCCTACTAGGAACCAGAAGTTCCGAGTCTTTGAGAAGAGAAGGGTGGGACATGGCCCTATCCCCCAAATCCAAGAATGGGAACTCTTTAATATTTTCCCTGTTGTAAGGGTCCTTATGGACATAGATATAAAAACATACAGACGTCCCAAGGATCCTTAACCTTGGTAGGTTAAGTGATGGAAACCTCTGAACATAGAAATACAAACCCAAATTGGATACATGTAGATGTGACATTACATAAGGTTTGGTAAATCCGGAGGACTTGGTGGAGGTTTTAAAATGATCACATTTAGAAAATGGAGCCAATGAAGGACATGCTTTTCCATGGATGGATTTGAAGGAGGCTTCATGAAAGGCTCACATAGCCTGATATTGTGAGTTGAACCAAGAAGGAGCGTGCAAGTGGGTGGCATGCATGTAGGCTTGGGAGAACTGGTTGAACCTTATATGACAAACCATGAGGATGACTACACTTGGGTGAATATTTATTAAATTCTTCATGGAAATCTACAGGGATTCCCTAAAGTAAGTCACGTATGTTCATGTTTAAAGAATTTCAAGTCACTCGAGTCTTCTTTAGTCTGGGTGGGTTAACTAGTCGTGCAAGTGTTATTTTATTTTGAACACTGAATGAACTTAATTCTCACTACCCCCCTTTTATTCCCTCTTTTTAGCTGTTATAAAACTACCATGGAGGTCTCATAGGACTTGAGAGAAGAACAAGGGAATCCAGAATATAAATTGACCTTTGAGTAAATTCATACGTACAAATGATGTCCCTAAGGGTCTATTTATAGGAAATATGGTACCCTGGGTGAAAGAGACTGGTCGCACAAGTGTTGTGGAGTGAATTTACATGTGCGCCGCTGGTCATTTGGGATACCTTGGGATAATCACTTTTTAATCCTTTTCAAATCTTGAAATTATCCATTTATTTTATCTTCATTAATCTAAGTCATTTTCCTTGGTCATTGTTTTATCCATGTGATAAAACATAGTGTCAATAAGGGTTTTTTATGGGGTTTTAGGGATTTTTAATGTTTTAAGGGTCTTTATGGTTTCTATGGTTTTAGGGTGTTTTAGGGTGTTTAGAATTTATTTATTTTTTAGTGGTTTAATTTCTTTAAGGTTTATAATGTTTTATTGGGTGTTTTAGGGTTTTTTTACCTCTTTATGTATTTTTAGTGATTTTTTTAATTTTACTGTTTTTTTTGTTTTTTAGGGATTTTATGATTTTTTTTGGGGGGTTTATGATTTTTTAATGTTTTTAGGGATTTTAATGTTCTTATTTTTTAAATGTTTTTGGGTTTAATTTTTTTAGAGTTTTTAGTGTTTTTATTATTTTTATGGGTTTTAGGATTTTTAATGTACTATGGAGTTTTTATTGATTTTCGGATTTTTTGGGTTTTTTAAGTTATTTAGTGTTTTTTGGGTTTCTAAAATTTTCATGTTTTAAATGGATTTTAATTTTTTTTTGTTTTTATGTTTTTTTAGTGTTTTTCAGTATTTTAGTGTTTTTTATGTTTTTAGGTTTTTTTAGGATTTTTATGGTTTTTATGGGTTTTAGGGATTTTTAGGGTTATAAGGTTTATAGGTTTCTTATAATTTATTTTTGATTTTAAGTGTTTTTTTAGTTTTATAGGATTTTGTAGGTTTTATATTTGTTTAACTTGTTTATGGGTTTAAAGGGTTCTTTGAGTTTTTAGTCATTTTTTGGGGTTTTTATGGAATTTTAGGAGTCTATGGTTTATATGGGGTTTCTAATTTTTTGGGGGATTAGGTTTTTTAGGTTCTTTTAGGTTTTTATGGTCTTTAGCATTTTTAGGTTTTTAGGGTTTTAAGTGTTTATTAGGGGTTTTAAGGTCTTTAGGATTTATTAGGTTTGAGGGATTTTTATGCATTTTTAGGAAATTTATGGTTTTTAGGGGTTTAGTGATTTATATGGTTTTAAGAGTTTCTAGGGTTTTTATGGTTTTTTGGTTTTAGTGTTTTTTTAGTATTTAAGGGGTGTTAAGAGGTTTTTTATTTTTTTTGTTTTAAAGGGATTTTAGATATTTTATTGTGTTTTTAAGGTCTTTATGGATTATAGGGGTTTTAAGGGATTTTTAAAATTTTTAGGTTTTAAGGGGGTAAATGTTTTTTCATGTTTTTGTTGGGTTTTTAGGGATTTATGGGTTTTTACCTTTTTAGGTATATTAAATATTTTAATGGATTTTTTTTGGGTTTTTTGTAGTTTTTTGTGTTTTTTTGGTTTGTAGAGGTTTTTAAAAATTTTATTAATTTTATGGGATTTAAGAGTTTTCAATGTTTTTATAGGTTTAAATGGTTTCCTAGTTTTTAGTGGGTTTTTGGTTTTTATGGGATTTTATGGTTTTTATGTGTTTATATTTTTTTAGGGTTTTAGGGTTTTATCATTTTTTAGGTATTCAAGGAATTTTTTGTGTTTTTAGGTTTTAAATATTTATTTGGGTATTTAGGTTTTTTAGTGTTTCATTAGTTTTTAGGGTTTTCATGGATGTTTTATAATTGTTATGATTTTTAGGGTTTTTAGGAATTTTGAGTGTAGTTTAGGGGTTTTATGGTTTTTTTGGGTCATTGGTTTTTTATTTATTTTTTAGGTTTCCTTTGGTTTTAAATGTTTTTAATGAATTTAGGGGTTTAAATAGGTTTTTAGAGTGTTTTCTAGGTTTATTGTGTTTTTATGGGTTTTCAGGGATTTTATGGTTATTCGGTATTTTTTTTGTTTTTATGATTTTTATGGTTTTTATGGTTTTTTGTTTTAATTTTTTTTTAACATTTTAGGGTTTTAAGTGTTTTTATGTTATTAAGGATTTATTATATTTTATGGTATTTTTTACTTTTTAGTTATTCTTAGATATTTAGTAGGTTTTTTATAGGTTTTTCGGGTTTTTAGGAATTTTTAGGGTTACTAGGGTTTTTAGGGTATTTAAGGTTTTTCTATTTTTTTGGGTTTTATGGTGTTTTTTGTTTTTTTATGGTTTTTATGGTTTTTAATGTTTTTGTCTTCTTTATATGTTTAAATGATTTTTTGAGTCTATAGTGTTTTTTTCATATTTTATGTGTATTTTGGGGTTTTTTTGGTTTTAGGGGATTTTAGGTGTTTTGGTGGGGTTTAGGGATTTTTTGGTTATCTTATGGTTTTTAGGGTTTTATAAATTTTTAGGTTTTTTCTGGGGTTTAAGTGGGTTCAGTGTTTTTAGGGATTTTATAAATATTTTTAGTTTTTTAGGTTTTTTTTCAATTTTTGGGATTCATAGGTTTTTTTTGATGATTTTTATGGTTTTTAAGATTTTTAGGTATTTTTAGGGTTATCAGGGGTTCTGTGGGTTTTATGGTTTTATTAGGTTTTAATGGGGTATATTTTATTTTTTTACAGGTTTTAAGTTTTTTTAAAGTTTTTAACTATTTTTATGGGGTTAAATGTTTTCTTGATTATTTAGTGGGGTTTTAAGTTTTTTATGGGTTTTAATTAATTTCTATGGTTTTTTGTGTTTTTATGGGGTTTAAGGCTTTTTCAGTTGATTTTGAATTTTTAGAGTATTTTAGGTTTTTTGGGGTTTTGTTATTTTTCTAGGGTATTAAATTTTTTATGGTTTTTTATGTTTTTAAGGAATTTTATGTACTTTTTAGTATTTTCGGTTTTTAGGGTTTTAAGGTTTTTTAGGGAATTTAGTGTTTTTATTGTTTTTAGTTTTTTTAGGTTTTATGTTTTTCAGATTTTTAAGGATTTGAATGGGGTTTTATGGTTTTATGGTTTCTTATGTTTTTAGGGTTTTAATGGGATTTTGTAGATTTTTATTGTCTTTTAGGTTTTTATGGATTTTGAGAGTTTTTTGGATTTTTGGGATTTTTAAAAAATTTATATTTTTTACGTTTTTTGGTTTTTTTATAGTTTTTAGGGGTTTTATGGGTTTTTATAGTTTCTTAAGGTTTTTGAGGGTGTTTTTTGGTTTTTTGAGTTATTTAGGGGTTTTGTTGGGTTTTAGTGGGTTTTTATGGTTTTAGGGGTTTTATCATTTTTATGGATTTTATGGATTTTAGCATTTTTATTGTCTCTAGGGGTTTTATGTGTTTTTAGAGGTTTAGTGTTTTTGTATGGTTTTCAAGGTTGTAAATGTTCTTATATTTTTAGGGATTTTTATGGATTTATAAAGGTTTTTGTGTTTTTAAGGATTTGGAGGGTTTCTAGAGTACTTTAGGGTTTTTATGTTTTTATATTTTTTGGGGTTTTCGGGTTTTTTTGAGTTTTTAGGGGATTAAATGTTTCTTATAGATTTTAAACATTTTAGGGGCTTGATGTTTTTAAATATTTTTTACTGGTGTTTATGGTTTTTATGGCTTTTTTTGATTTTAAAGGTTATTAATGGTTTTTATGGTTTTTATAGGTTTTAGGGTTTTTATGGTCTTTTAAATTTTTTAGTTTTTAAGTGTTTTTAATTTTTTTTTAGCTTTTTATGGTTTTCATAGGATTTTCAAGGTTTTTATTGTTTTATAAGTTTTTTCTAGTATTTTTTGATTTTTTAGGATTTTCATGGTTTTGTTAGGATTTTAGGTATTGGGGGGTGGGTGTAGGTTTTTCAAGGATTTTAATGATTTTTTGGGTTTTAGGTGTTTTAAGTGTATTTAGGTTGTCTTATAGTTTTTTTAGGGTTTTTAGAGTTTTTTACGTTTCTTGGATATTTAGGAATTTTTAGGAATTTTATGGTTTATAATATTTTTAGGGATTTTGATGTTTTTTTGGTATTTATTGATTTTTTGGGGTTTTTAGGGTTTCTTGGTTTTTAGGGACTCTAAATTTATTTAGAATTTTTAATTTTTTAGGGGATTAAATGGGTTTTAGAGTTTTTAGTGGTTTTTTATATTTTTAGGTTTTTTACGGTTTTTTAGTTTTATGGATTTGTAGTGGTTTATAGTATTTTTAATGATTTTAGGAGTTTAATAGGTTTTTAGAGTTTTCAATGTTTTTAGGGGTTTTTGGGTTTTTTTGGTGTTGATGTTTTTTTTGGGTTTTATGGTTTTTAGGATTTTTAGGAGTTTTTTAGTGATTTCCTGTTTTTAGGGTTTTCAATGTTTTTTAGGAGGTTTAAATTTTTTTAGGTTTTAAGGTTTTATTAGTGGTTTTCAGGGGGTTTAGGAGTTCTCACACTTTATGCGATTTTAGGTCTTTTGTATAATTTTTATCAGTGTTTATGGTTTTTTGGAATTTTTGAGGAATTTTAGGTTTTTTATTTTTTTGGGATTTTTTGGGTTTTTTATGTTTTTTTCTTCTATTTTAAGGGTTTCTATGTTTATTTAGAGTTTTCTATAGTATTTTTGGTTTAAATGGGTTTTTGATGTTTTTATTATTTTTAGTGTTTTCGGGGTTTTGCAGTTTTTTAGTTTTCAAAATGTTTAAAAGATTTTAAGTGTTTTTAGGTTTTAAATGGTTTCTTATGGGGTTTCAGGGATTTTAGTGTTTTTTATGATTTTATATTTTTTATGGATTTTTGGATTTTTATGGTTTTTTGGGTTTTAGGGATTATGAGGGTTTGACGGTTTTTTAGGGTTTTCATAATTTTGTGGTTTTTTTCATTTTTAGAGGGGGGGGGGGGGGTCATTTTTTGGGGTTTTAAGGGGGTTTAGAGTTTTTTAACATTCTTAGGGTTTTAAGGAGTTTATTGATTTTTTTAGTCTCTTTGTACAGTTTTATGGGTTGTTAGGGTATTTTATAGTTTTGGGGGGTTTAGGAATATTTGGATTTTTGGGTTTTGAGGGTTTTTTATAGTTTTTAGCTTTTTATGGATTTATGGGTTATAAGTGTTTTAGGTTTCTTTGTTTTCTTAGAGTTTTTTCATGTGTTTTTACTTTACTGGGGATTTTTATTTATTTTTTATCATTTTTATGGATTTTCAGTTATTTAGGGGTTTTAGGGATTTATGGTGTTTTGTGGTTTTTTTATGTTTATAGAGTTTTTTTAACATTTTAGGGGTTTTAAGGTTTTTTATACTTTTTTATGTTTTTAGAGGTTTAAAGGGTTTTTATAATTTTGGCATTTTTAAGGGGTTTTATGGGTTTTTAGGTTTTTTTAGGGGGTCTGTTGTTTTTTGGGGGTTTTAAGGTTGTGCTGTCATTTTTAGGATTTTAGCGTTTTTTGGGTTTTATGTGTTTTTAGGTTTCTACGGTTTTCTTACGGATATTTAGGGTTTATGGTTTTTTTCAATTTTATGTACTTTTAGGATATCTTTATGTTTTGATGGATTTTTGGTTTTTTAGGAATTGGAGGGGTTCTAGAATTTTTTTGGGGTTTTAGGGTTTTTTTATTTTTTTGGGTATTTTGGTATCTTATAATTTTTAACAATTTTAGCAGTTTAAAGGGGTTTTATAGTTTTAGTGGTATTTTTGTGTTTTTAGGATGTTTTAATTGGGGGGTGTTTTTGGTTTTAGGTTTTTTACGTTCTTTTAGGGTTTTAGTTTTTTAGTTTTTAGGGGTTTTAAATATTTTAAGGTTTTATGATTTTCTTAGGGGATTTCATGTTTTCTATTTTTTATGTTTTATGTATTTTTTTGAATTTGTATGGTTTTTATGATTTTTAGGGATTTCGAAGTTTTTTATGTTTTTACGAATTTGTAGGGTTTTATAGTTTTTTACATTTTCAGGGATTTTAGTGATTTCTTCATATTTTTGTCAGTTTTTAGTGTTTTTAATAATTTTGAGGGTTTTTGGGTTTAATCTGGGTTTTAGGGATTTATGGATATTATGAATTTTTAGGTTTTCTTGAGTTTTTATGATATTATAGGTGTTTAGATTTTTTGACACTTTTAGGGTTTTTAGAGTTTTCTTCCATTAGGGATTCTATGGGGTTTTAGAGTTTTTTTAATGTTTTAGGGGTTTTTATGATTTTTTGGGGTTTTAGGGTTTTTTTGGGGTTTTAGGGTTTTTATCATTTTTAGGATACTTAGGGATGTGAAGTGTTTTTATATTTTTAAGGTTTTATTATACTTTTAAAGGGTTGTTTGAATTCTTAAATTTTTGGGAATTTTTATATATTTTAAAGGATTGTTTTAGTTTTAAGAGTTTTTTAGGAATTTTGGGTTTTTATAGTTATAAGGGTTTTATGAATTTAGGTTTTTTAAGGATTTTTGGGTTTTAAGAATTTTTATGTTTTCAGGAGTTTTAAGTGTATTTACTGTTTTAATTTTATCTTTGGGGCTTTCATGGATTTTAGGGGTTTTTACATTTTTATCGATTTTTATGTATTTTTTGGATTTTTATGGTTTTTATGGTTTTTATATATTTTGAGGGTTTCGAGGGTTTTTTGGGTTTTTGGGATTTTAGGGGTTTTATGTTTTCTATTCAGTTTATGTGATTTTTTGGTTTTTATTGTTTACGTAATTTTTATATGGGTTTTTAGGTTTTTTGATTTTTTTAGGGATTTTAGGTGTTTTTTAAGAATTTTATGTTTTTTTATGTTTTTAGGGATTTTAGGTGTTTTTTAATAATTTTATGGGATTTTAGGGTTTCTTAGACTTTGAGGGTTTTGGGGGGGTTTAAAGTGTTTCTGTATTTTTAGGGTTTTTTGAGTTTATTTGGGTTTGATGTTTTTTGATTTTTTTTATATTTTTAGTGGTTTAGAAGGGTTTTTAGTGTTTTTAATTGTTATTTTGCATTTTTACTGGTTTTGGGGTTTTATGATTTTTAGGTGTTTTCTTTTTTTTGGTGTTTAGAGGGTTTAGGTTCTTTTAAGGTTTTTGGGGTGTTTATTTTCTTTTTTATTTTTAGGTGTTTTGAGTGTTTTTATGTTTTATGTTTTTCTTTTGGTTTTCTAGTATTTTTGGGTTTTTACATTTTTAGGGGTTTTTAGCTGTTTATCATTTTATGAATTTTGAGTGTTTTTAGGGTTTTTAGAATTTTGTTGTGTTATTAGCAGTATTTAGTGTATTTATGATTTTAATTTTTCTTACATTATTTTTAATATTTTTAGGGTCTTACATTTTTAGAGATTATTATAAATTTTTAACACTTTTTATGTGTTTTAGTATTTTCAGGTATATTTAGGGTTTTTTGGTTTTTAGGGTTCTTGTGTTTTTTTGGGTTTTAGGGTTGTTTTTAATTTTTAGGGTTTTAACGGGTTTTTAGAGTTTTTTAATTATTTTAGGAGTTTAAAAAGGGTTTTTTAGTTTTTATGGGTTTTTTGTGTTTTTATAGGGTTAGGTGTTTTTGTTGTTTTTAGCGGTTTTATGGTTTTTAAGATTTTTAGTGTTTTCAGGGGTTTTAGAATTTTTAGGTTTTTAGGGTTTCAAATTTATTTATGTTTTTAACGATTTATTAAGGGTTTACATGGTCTTTAATGCATTTAATGTTTTTAGGGATTTATGGATTTTTTTGTGTGTTTTAGGGATTTTAAGGGATTTTAGGGAGTTTTAGGGTTTTTAGCAGTTTTAGTTTTTTTGTATTTAGGGGTTTTAAGTGTTTTTAGGGTTTTTAGATTTTCATAAGTGGTTTAGGGTTTTGGTTTTTTTATAACTGTATGGATTTTTATAGGAATTTTATGATTTTTAGGGGTTTTCTGCATTTTGAGAGTTTTAAGGTTTTTTGGATTTTTATTCTTTTTTTGGGTTATATGATTTTTTTAGTTTTTTGGAGATTTATGGTTTGTTAAGTATTTAAATAAATTTTTAGATTAAAATTGTTTTTAGAGTTATTTTGGTTTTTATGGGTTTTAGGGTTTTTTGGGGTTTTTTGGTTTTTTGGTTTTTTGGGATGTTAGGGTCTTTTTTTGGTTTTTTAATTTTTTGGGTTTTAAGTGCCTTTACATTTTTAATGATTTATTAGGGTTTTTATGGTTTTTAAGGTTATTAAATTTATATATATTTATATAGATTTATATAGATTTTTATTATTTTTTTGTTTTTTAACGTTTTTCAGAATTTTATTGGTTTTTATTGGTTTTAGGGTTTTAGGGAATTTAATGTTTTTTAGTTTATTTTGGGTTTTTTGGGGGCTTAAGTGTTTTTTGGTTTTTAAGGTATTCTTAGGGGTTTTCAGTATTTGTAGAGTTTCTTAAGATTTTAGGTATTTTTAGGGTTTTAATTATTTTAATGGTATTTTTGGTTTTTAGGTAATTTGAGGGTCTTTAGGGTTTTTGGAGTTTTCAGGGTATTCTTTATTTTTTTAGGGTTTTTAATGTTTTTTAATTTTTTTAATGATTTTAGTGGTTTAAAGGGTTCTGGAGTTTTAGTGGGTTTATGGTTTTTATTATTTTTAGTAGTTTTAGGGGTTTTATTTGTTTAAGGATTTTAGAGTTCTTAGGGTTTTTAGGGTTTTTTGAATTTTTTAGGTATTTTAGGGGTTTTATGTGTGCCTAGGTTTTTAATGTTTTCTTAGGTTTTTCAAGGGGTTTTTTGGGTTTTTAATGTTTTAGGGAATGTCATGGGTTTTTAAGATTTTTATGTTTTTGAGGGGTTTTAGGGATTTTTAGGGTTTTTATGGATTTTTTTTGGAGTTTTATGTTTTTCCGGGTGTTTTGGATTTTTTTATTTTTTATGGGTTTTATAGCTTTTTTATCATTTTTAGGGGTTTAGTGGGTTATTGAATTTTTTATTGTTTTTTTGGGTTTTTAGGGTTTTTAGGATTTTTAAGGGTTTTAGGGGGTTTTATGGTTTTTAGGGGTTTTAGGTATTTATATCCTTTTTAGGTATTTTGAGGGTTTTGATAATTTTTAGGATTCCATTTTTTCTTAGGGGTTTTCTGGTTTTTTGTTTATTTTAAATTGTTATGTATTTTTAGTGATTTATTTGGATTTTTATGTTTTTTAGGATTTTTAGGGGTTTTAAGGTTTTTATGTTTTTATAGGTTTTAAGCGTTTTATTTTGCTTAAATGGTCTTCTTGGGGTATTTTTGGTTTTTAGTGTTTTGACCACTTTAGGGAATTTTAGATATTTTTTATGATTTTCAATTTTTTTAGATTTTAAGGATTTTGATGGTTTTTTAAATTTTTCGCAGTTTTATGGTTTCTTGGGGTTTTTTGGTTTTTTTTTGAGTTTCTAGGGGTTTTAATGTTTTCATCATTTTTAGGGGTTTATTTTTTTTAGAATTTTTAGTGGGTTTTTATAGTTTTTATGGGTTTTAGGGGTTTCTATTGTTTTAGAGGGATTTATGGTTTTAGGAGGTTTTAGGGGTTTTATGGTCTTTATATTGTTTTTAAGGTTTTTAGCATTTTTTGGGATTTTGGGGTTTTATGTGTTTTTAGGTTTTGATGGTTTTCTTAGTGTTTTTTTTCATTTATAGTAATTTTTTATGATTTTTATAACTTTTAGGGGTTATATGGATTTTGAGGGGTTTTATAAAATTTTAATGGTTTATTGGGGTTTTTAAAGGATTTTATCATTTTTAGGATTTTTTGGGTTTTAGGGGTTTTTAGTGTTTTTAGGTTTTTATTGTTTTTATAGGGGTTTTCAAGATTTTTAGGGTTGTTTACATTTTTAGGTTTTTAGGGACAATTATGTTTTTATGGTTTGGTAGGGTTTTTTCGTCGTTTAAGGGTTTTTATTGTTTTCATGGTTTTTATTATTTTTTTAGAAATTATTGTTTTTGGGTAAATTTATGGTGTTATGGCTTTTAGAGATTTTTAACATTTTTTGGGTTTTAATGGGTTTTAGAGGATTTAGTAGTTTTAGGGTTTTTATGGTTTTACGATTTTTAATTTTTGTAGGGTATGTTAGGGGTTATATGGTTGTGAAGATCTTTTAGGGTTTTAGTGTTTTTTAGGATTTTAGGTGTTTTAAGTGTTTTTAGGTTTTTATGGTTTTCTTAGGGTTTTTATGGTATTTTATTGTTTTTTACAATTTTATGGTTTTTAGGGATTTTCTGTTTTCATGGTATTTAGGGTATTTAGGTATTTTATGGATTTTAAATGGTTTTGGTGATTTTAGGGTTTTTACTTTTTTTTTGGGTTTTAAGTGTTTATGTTTTTAATGTTTTCTTTGGGTGTTTACTGGTTTTTAGAGTTTGTTACATTTTAGTGATTTTTTATACTTTTTTGGTTTTTTATTATTTTTTAGCATTTCTATGGATTTTTAGGGTTTATAGTGGGTTTTATGTTCTTTTAGGGATTTTATGGGTTTTTAGAGTTTTAAGGGTTTTTGGGATTCTTATTGTCTTGATGTTTTTTGGATCTTTTTATCATTTTTAGGGGTTTAAATGGTTTTTAGAGTTTTTAGTGGATTTTAGGTTTCTAATGGGGTATTATGTTTTTTAAAGGTTTTAGGGGTTTTACGGTATTTAGTGGTTTTAGGATTTTTAGGGTCTTTTAGGGATTTTCTAATTTCTAGTGTATTTATATTTTTTGGGGTATTATGTGGTTTTAGGTTATTAAGGTTTTCTTAGGGGTTTTCTTGTTTTTTTAACATTTTTACATTTTTAGAGAATTTTTTGGGATTTTTTTAGGATTTTTAGTGTTGTATAGTTTTTAGGGTCTATTTATTTTTTGGGTTTTGAGTGTTTTTAGGGTATTTGATATTTTTTTAGGTTGTTTTGTGTTTTCTTGTTTGTAGGGGTTTTAATTTTTTCTGATTTTTAATTTTTTACATAGTGGTTTTAAGGGATTTTTTTGGTTTTTTAAATTTTTATGTATTTTGAGGGATTTCATTTTATTTTTATAGGTTTTTAGTTTTTAGAGTTTTGGAGGTGTTTTAGGGTTTTAAGGGTTTTACAGTTTTGTTTGTTTCAATGTTTTTACGGGGTTTTAAGTGTTTTTACATTTTTTTGGTTTTCTTTGGGTTTTTAGGGGTTTAATGGTTTTCAAAATAATAATGTATTTTTAGGGATTTTAATGGATTTTATGGGTTTTAGTGTTTTAGGGATATTTAGGGTTTTTATTTTTTTTTGACTTTTGTAAAAAATTTACAGGTTTAAATGAATGTTAGAGTTTTTAGTGGTTTATTTGGGTTTTTTAGGGTTTTATGGGTTTTTATGGTTTTGAGGGGTTTTTAGGGTTTTTAGGTGTTTTAGTAACATTTATGGATTTTAGGGGTTTTTTAATTAATATGTTTTTAGGGATTTTTATTTTATTTTGGTTTTTTAGATTTTCATAGGGTTTTCCATGGTTTTTATGGGTTTTTTTATAGTTAAGGATTTATAGGGATTTTAAGGGTTTTATGGTTTTTAGGGATTTTAGGGGTTATGATCGGCTTTGGGGGGTTATTTGGTTTTTTTCAATTTTTAGTTTTATTAGTAATATAAGTGTTCTTATTTTATTGGATTTCTTAGGGTTTTTCATAGTTTTTATGATTTTTTACATTTTTATGGAATTTACAGAATTTTTTTTTGGATTTTCATGGTTTTTTGGGTTTTAGGGAATTTGAGGGATTTAGGGGGTTATAGGGTCTAATGGTTTTTAATTTTTTTTATCTTTTTAGGGTTTTTATGAATTTTTAGGGTTTTAAGGTTTCATTAAGGGTTTTTATGGTCTTTAGGATTTTAAACATTTTTATAGTTTTTTGTGATTTTAGGAATTTTATTGTTTCAAGGGTTTCTAAGGATTTACATGGGTTTTATGGGGTTTATATTTTTGAGGTGTTTTATATGGTTTTACATTTTTAAGGATTTCTTATGGGATTTCAGGGCTTTTAGTTTTTTTAAATTCTTAGGGTATTACTATTTTTAGATTTTAATGGTTCCTTGGGGGTTTTTAGGGGTTTTGAGGGTTTTGTGGTTTTTATGTGTTTTATGTTTTTTCTGTATTTTTATAATTTTTTTCAGTTTTATTGAGAATTTATGGTTTTTTTATAGTTTGTTAACATTTTTATATTTTTAAATGGTTTTTAGAGTTTTTAACAGGGTTCTTGCATTTTTTATGGGTTTTTAGGGGTTCTAAGGATTTTATAGTTTTATGGGTTTTAGGGTTTTTTCTGTTTTTAGGTTTTTTAGGGGGTTTAAAGTGTTTCTAAGTTTTATAAGTTTTCTTGCAGTATTTTATGGTTTTTTGGTTTTTTATAGTATAAGAGACTTATATATATATATATATATTTGTATTTGTATTGTTTGTAGGGTTTTTATGGATTTTTCTGGGGTTTTTTGGTGGTTTTAATGCTTTATTATTTTTACCGTTATTATCAATTTTTATCTTTTTAGGGGTTTTGAATTTCTTAGGATATTATTTTTTATTTAGGTTTTCTAATTATTTTTATGGTTTTTAAATTTTTATGGATTTTATATTATTGTTTGTATTTTTTGGTATTTATTGAGTTTTTATGGGGTTTAAGACTTTAGAAGTTTTTATTTATTTTAGGGGTTTAATGTTTTTAGAGTTTTGTGGGTTTTTTGTGTTTGTATACGGGTTTTTAGTTTTTTATGGATTTTAGGTGTTTTATGGTTTTTAGCGGTTTTAGAGATTTTAGGGGTTTCAGGGTTTTAGATATTTTAGGTTTTATGGGTTTTAAGTGGTTTTAGTTTTTTATGGTTTTCTTAGGTCTTTTCAATGTTTTTAGGTTCTATTACATTCTTAGTGATTTATAGTACTTTTTTAGGATTTTTATGCTTTTTGGGGGTTTTAGGGATTTTGTGGGGCTTTAGGTTTTTAACGGTTTTTAGGGTTTTTGGGGTTTTCCATATTTTTAGGTTTTAATTGTTTTTAAGTTTTAATGTTTTTTCTCAGGGGTTTTCAGGGTTATTAGTGGTTTTTACATTTTTATGTTTTTAGGCCTTTGGATGGTATGATGGGGTTTTAAGGTTTTAACAATTTTATGGTTTCTGAGGATTTTTAGTGTTCTTAGGGTTTTTAGGGTTTTCAAATATTATATATTTTTTAACATTTTATGGGGGATTATGGGTTTTTAGAGTTTTTAAGGGAAGTTTTTGGTTTTATTGGTTTTTTTTGGAGTTTTACAGAATGGGGGGTGGGGGTTATAGATTTTAGTGGTTTTAGGGTCATTATTATTTTAGGGGTTTTATGATTTTTATAATTTTTAGTGTTTTATGGGTTTTATGTATATTTAGGTTTTCAAGTCTTTCTTATGATATTGTAGGGTATTTAGGGTTTTTAATTTATTTAGGGTTTTAAGGGTTTTTTGGGATTTTTATTGGTTTCTGGAATTTTTGATGGTCTTTAAGGTGTTAGTTTTTTTCAGTTTTCTATCATTTTTAGGGGTTTAAAATGTTTTTAAGGTTTTAAGATTTTCTTTTGATTTTTATTCTATTTTTCTGGGTTTTTATGTTTTGAGGGATTTTTAGTGATTTTTAGTGATTTTTATGTTTTTTAGGTTTTTAGGGATTTTCATGGGTTTCAAGGTTTTTAGGGATTTAAATTTTGTAGGTTTTATGGTTTTTTTTGCGTTTTAATAGTATTGATGAGTTTTTATATTTTTTTGATGTTTTAGCTGATTAATGTGTTTTTATAGTTTTCAGTGGTTTTATAGGGATTCTATTAGTTTTTAGAGTTTTATAGGTATTTATGGTTTTAATTGTTTTTAGGGTTTTTGGGTTCGGGGTCTTTTTAGGTTTTTTTAGGTTTTTAGGGGTTTTAATATTTTTTTGATTTTCTAGGTTTCTTATTGTGTTTTAGGTTTTTTAAGGGTTTTTAAATTTTTAGGTATTTGTAGGTGTTTTATGATTTTTATGGTTTTAGGGTATTAAGGGATTTTGATTATTTTTCATATTTTTATGATCTTTAGGGAAAGTGTTTTTACTATTTTTAGGTGTTTTATTTATTTTTATTGTTTTGAGGATTATTATAGGTTTTTAGGGGTTTTTAGGATTTTTAATATTTAATATCTTTTTAGGGGATTTTTAATGTTTTTTCTTGTTTTTAAGAATATTGATGGGTTTTAGGGATTTTTAGAGATTTTATGGATTTTTTGAGGTTTTTGTGTTTTTTTATTTTTTTGGGGTTTTAAGGTTTTTAAGGGTATTTAATATTTTTAGGGGTTTAGAGGGGTTTTTGAGTCTTTTTTTTCTTTTAGGGTTCTTATGGGTTTGTAGGGGTTTATGATTTTAAGGGTTTCTAAGGTTTCTAGGGTCTTTATGGTTATTAGAATTTTTCAGTTTTTTGGGGTTTAAGTATTTTTTTGGTTTTCATGGTTTTATTAGGATTTTTCTAAGTTTTTAGGGGTTTTATGATTTAAGGGGGTTTTGGGATTTTTAGGGTATTTTAGGGTTTTTGGGATTTTGTGTGTTTTTATAATTTCTAGGATTTTTTTGGATATTAAGGGTTTTTAGTATTTTATGGTTTTTAGGCGTTTAAAGTGATTTATGGGTTTTTAGGTTTTCTAAGGTTTTTCATGGTATTTACGATTGTTTACATTTATCGGTATTTTTAGGGATTTTTTAGGATTTATATGGTTTTAGGGTTTTTTGGGATTTTGAGGGTTTTTGGGTTTCTGAAAGTTTTGAGATTTTTTGGTTTTTAAGGCTTTTATGTATTTTTGGTTTTTATTGTTTTCTTAGGTGTTTTCAGGGTTTTAATATTTTTTTACCTTTTTAGGGATTTCTTGGACTTTTTATGATTTCTTATTGGTTATTTGGGTTTTATGGGATTTTGAGGGTTCTTATGGTTTTTTAGGATTTTATGGGTTTTTATTGGTATTTTCGTTTTTGAATGGATTTTATGTTTTTAGAGTTTTTAATGGTTTTAGGATTTAAAAGGGTTTTATATTTTTTAGTGGGTTTTAGGGGTTTTAGGGGTTTTATGTGTTTTTTGGTGTTTTATGTTATTTAGTGTTTTATTAATTTTTGGGTTTTTATCGTTTTTTGGGGTTTTAATTATTTTTAGGATTTTGAGGGGTTTAAAGTTTTTTTAAATTAATAAGGTTTTATAAGTTTTCTCATTGTTTTTATGGTTTTTTACATTTTAGGATTTTTTTGGATATTTAGGGTTTTTATGGGTCTTTTGTGTTATTTGAGATTTTGAGGGTTTTTTTGTTTTTTTAGGATTTTAGGGGGTCATAAGTGTTTTTATATTTTTAGGTTATCTTTGGGATTTTTTGGGGTTTTAGGGATTTTAGAGTTTTTATGTTTTACGGTATTTTTATGGACTTTTTTATTATTTTTATATTTTTAATGTTTTTGGGGGGGTTTTGAGGGGTTTCAGGGGTTTTTATTGTTTTTATGGTTTTTATGTTTTTTTGGTTTTTTTTGATTTTTTTATTTTTAATGGTTTTTATTTGGTTTTAGTGTTTTTAATAGTTTTAAGGGTTTATGGGTTTTTTATTGTTTTGTATTGTTTTAAGGTTCTTATTTGGTTTTATATATTTTAATGGTTTTTGGTGTTTTATGGTTTTTAATATTTTTTATGAGAACCATGTTAAAGGAACTGAGTTAATTTTCTATGTAGATTATTTTTCTTTTCAAGGCCTAATGAGATAATTGATATTAAAGAGATTTAATGCTACAATGTCCACACATATATCTTCATTAAAGTCCAATTGGATCTTAACATACATTTTTCTTGAAAATGGACCTATTATTTCACTAATTCAATCCCAAACATGATTTTTTAAGATTGGTCCACATTGTTCCACAAGTTTTGGAATCCTTGCACAGATAGAGGTTCAATAATTGAATATTTTGGATTCCAAAGTGAAATATGGTGGGATAGGTACTCAATGTATGATCTGATGGGATATTGGTGGAAATGAATTTTCTACATTTAAAAAAATGTATTTATTAAGCTTTATTTTTTGATTTTAAGAGGGGATGGTAGGTTCAGTCTTTATGAATTTATGTTATTTGATATTTTACTATTATATCACCCCTAGGATATAAAAATACACCCACATGGCACTTAAAATAGACAGATTATCATCTATTTATCTCTATTTGTTGAGTGTAGTTACGTTTTTCTCCTTTTCCCAGGTGCATTCTTTCCATACCAGTATACAAGTTAGATTGGTGGTCCAAGATAAAAATCCACTAATTATGTTCTCAACCCAAGTGCATTGTTGTGTGTACAGGGAATCACATCCCTTCCTTTATTTTGTTGTCTAAGTAGTTAGTCACACACCTTATAGGATTGATTAACTACTTTAATTCACTATCGATACCCATCATCATCCACTTTCCATTGAACCACAAAATTCATCTACAACCCTAGGCCATAAAGATCGATCCACCTTGATTATCTCACATTAGTTGGTATCAGAGATCCAATTTACGTGGTACACATCGATCAGTTATTTTTTATCCGTTATATCCATTACCCTTTTTATCTTTTCATATTATGAACCCATTCCAAAAAACTCCAAAAAACCCCATATTCCTTGAAAATCTCCAAAATTGTCCTTTTTGGTGCAATATTGAAATATTTTACACTAATACAATTATTCAACCATATTATTTTAGAATTTAATTCACTATATGTTGTTTATATCTAAAAAATAAAATTCTATAATATCATCATTTTGTTAATTTCGAAATAAATCATATACATTCTTTGAGGGATTAAAAAACCATTTTACTCGCTATTCAACTTCTACTGCTTTAAAACAATAGACACAAATCTTATGGGGAGATTTGAGAAAAAAAAAGTAAAAACCCTGTATACAATTATTTTTATTCTTTCTTTACATTATTATCACTTTACACTTCCATAAATCACTTTATCCTTCATTTTACTTCAACATTATAAGATATTTGTATCATATTGTTATTATTTTTTCATATCATTCACAATCAGGGGAAAACTTTTTATTACACCCATCCCCCATTTTCTACCATTTACTCATATTCTCAACATTATTTTCCACCTTATAACATTTTTAACCCTTTACAACTCAAAATATCTATTTTAAACAATCCCATAACAAAATATTTATTTGGGAAGTATTGGTGTCATGTGGTAACTTAAAAAAATGAATTATATTTCATTAGATTTTAGCATTTGAATTGAGTGTTTATATTTGATATAAATAAGAAACAAATACTCTTGATTGTGTATACTTGTGTGCATGAGTGTGTATATCTTGTGTTTGTGAGTGCATATCCTCTTTTATGTGATTATTTATATCTTTTGTTGGTGAGTGTGTATCCTTTTATGTGTGAGTATGCCTACATTATGTGTGTGAGTGTGTATCCTTGGGTACATAAGTGTGTGCATCCTATGTGTGTGAGTGTGTACCTATTGTGTGTGTGTGTTTATCTTTGTGTGTGTGATCATTTTTGTATCATTTTTTGTATTTCTCCCCATTTGGGTTTTTTCTATTGAATATCATGGAAGAAATTCTTAAGAAGAGAATTTCTCATGATAGCAATAAAGGAAATTGAAGTATATCTCCTGCATGATACGCCATACCACTTTAAATTAAATCTTTGGTGATCTATTTCAAGAATCTAATTTATAGGAAGTTGAGGTGCTACATGAGATTATTTTAAACTTGGAGAATCATCCAAGACTAAGGATGACCATTATAACCCATGGTGAGCTCCAACTCCACACCACCCCCACTCCATGGAGGAAGAGATGGAGAACATTGATGAAAATTTTAAATATGTCCCATAAATAAGTATTAGGTTCCAACAACATAGAGTTTTCCAAAGGAGACCACATGATAATGACTTACTTGGAGGTATTAAGGTGAAGGTTCACTCTTTTCATGGAAAAAGTGATCTGGAATCATACTTAGAGGGAGAGATTTAGATTGAGAAAGTGTTTTTATGTTATGAATATTATGAGGAGGAAAAGATAAAACTTTCATCCATTGAATTTTATGATTATGGTTTAATTTTTTTTCGATTAAATGAAAAATGATAGGTCTAGATTTGAATAATGTCACATCAACACTTGTGACGACATGATGTTTTCCATGAAAATTTTATTTTTTCCCTCACATTAACATATAGATCTTCAGAAAAAACAAAAAAACATCAATTAAGAGAGTAATAGTGTTGAATATTACTATAAGAATATTAAATTTTCAATTATTATAGATATCATTGAGGAGGATCGGGAGGAGACCACGATAAAAATTTTATATGGGATCAATCCTAAGATTTCTGATCAAGTGGATATGTTCCCCCATTTGGAGATACAAGACATGATACACCATATGACCATGATCGATGAAAAAATCAAAATGAAGAGAAACATGAGGAAACACAATGCTATAACCACCCTATGGATAAATTCAATAAAGGATATTGGAGAACCATCAAAGGAAAAAAAATATGTGATTGATCACAAAACTGAAATTTAATTCTTACACCTAAAAACATACAGTTGAGACTAAATAAACAAGGAATTAGGATATTCAATATATCAAATTTCAAGTAATGGGTCACATTTCTTGTGAGTTCAAAAATTGGTGCACCATGGACATCAAAATTGTAGAGAATGGGATACCCAGGGATAGAGTTTAGAGGTGGAAGAGGAGGAACCTCAAAAAATTATCAATGGATAATTATAAAAATATGTTAAGATTCTTGTCACTAAGAGAGTTATACACACACAAATGAATATTATAGAGAAGAAGTATTAGGATAACCTTTTATATACATGTTTCAATGTCCATTGGAAGTTATGTAGTTCTGTTATTTAAACATAAAGTTGTAGAAACATATAAATTATTGAATTGGTGGAGAAGTTGAGACTTCTAACTTTAAAACATCAAAATCAATATCAGATTCCATGGATGAATTATTATGGAGATATGAAGGTTAAAACATATTTAAAGGTATTTTTATCCATCAGTAAATATAAGGATTATTTATAGTGAAAAATTATTCATATAAAGGAATTCCACTTAATGTTGGTTCAACTATGACACTACCATTGGTATTTTACTCATGATGGGTTCTTGAACCTTCAATATTTGGTACTCCTAGGGGAACCTATAACCCTCAATCCCATGTACCCCAATCTTATTTTGGAACATCACAATTTGAGTTAAAAGAGAAAAATGAGTGATTATAAAAAAAGATAAAAAATAAAAAAGGATAAAATGAGTGAAACATAGAAAATGAGAAAATAAGAGAAATTGATAGAAAAAACATCAAGAGTAAAAAATATTTGTGATAATAGAAAATTTTGATGTTGGAAAAAAATATTTAGGTTACAAAAGATATAATTTCTCATAAATTATTTTTAGTAATTATGTTGCATGAGTTGATGTTGAATTCTAATGAGTTAACATCTCCTTTTCCACATGTTGTTGAGAATTTGTTACTAAAATTTTATGATGTGATTTCTGAAGATGTTTCACATAGCATTCAACCCATTATAGGTATTTATCCTAGAAGTAACCTTATAACAAGAGCTTTACTACCAAACCACCCGACATATCTCACCAACTCAGAGGAAAGAAAAAAAAGAATGATCATGATTTTTTAGATGTGGGATATATCAGAGAGAGACTTAATCCATGTGTTGTACTAGTTCTTTTAGTTCCCAAGATTGTGGAACATAGAGAATGTGAATTGATTACAGAGCCATCAATAACATCTTGATCATGTATCATCATTATATACCTAGGTTAGATGATATTATAGGTTAGTTAAATGTATCTACTATTTTCTCAAAAAATTATTTAATAATTGGATACTATAATATTAAGAAGAAAGAAAGTGGGATTGGAAAAATGAATTTATGAAAAAAATGTGTAATTTATGAATGGTTATTCATTATATTTGGTATTACCAATGTGCCTTTTACATTTATGAGGATAATGTATCATGCCTTATGTAAATATACTGAACAATCTATGGTAGGTTAATTTTATGACATTTTTATGTATAGTAGTACTTTACAAGAACATTAAAATCTCTTAAGAATATTCCTAGTGGTTTTATAAAAGGAAAAGTGTTTTTACAACATTAAAAATTATGAATTTTTAACTTGATAAATTTTTTCCATTGATTTTTTGGTAAATGATGATGGATTTTAGGAATATATTGAGAATATAAAGGCCATTTATGAGTGTTAGACTCCCACCTCCATCACATAGGTAAGAAGTATCCATTGGATTAATAGTTTTCATTGGATATTTATGAAGGAATACAACACACTATCAGATCCGCGTAATGTGTTAAAAAAGATGGATGTTCCATTCAAATGGAAGAAAAATCAAGGAAATTCATTCTAATCACTCAAAGAGGGGCTCACCCATGCACCCCTACAAGTCTCCTAGACATTGGTACGAAATTTAATATTTAATGTGATTAAAGTTAAATAAAAATTAGAGGCGTAATATTGTAAGAATGTAATCCTATTGCTTTATTTAGTGAGAAGTTAAAATTTCCAACATTAATCTATTTCACATACGATAAAAGTTGTATACATTTATTAGAGTACATGAAACGTAGAATATTTATATTAGGACTAATAAATTTGTGATTCAATCTGGTCATGAGGATCTTAAGTACAATAGTAGACAATAGAAACTAATAGGAGAATTCTAGATGGCTAGGATTTATTAAATCAGTTTTCTATATCATAAATCATAAAATGGGTAAAGAAAATATTGTGGCTAATAGAATTTCAAATATTAATTCTCTTTTATCCTTACTCGATTTTATAATCCTTGTTTTTTTAATACATCAAGTATTTCTATGCCACTTATAGATATTTTTTTGAACCTTATGATCATTGTAAAGAAGGATTTAGTTGTGAAAAATTTTATTTACATGATTGATTCTTATTCTGTATTGATAATATTTTTATTCACAATTTATCTCTCATTTATTTTACTAAATAATTTATATTGTGGTGGATTAGTGGTACATTTTTGGATTTTAAAAACAATAAGTGTTCTCAGTGATCATTTTTATTATCTTGGAATGTCTATATATGTCTAAAAATTTAGGGGAAAGTGCATTATATGCCATAAATTTGAATCTAAACTGATCCCACATGGATTAAATCTTCCTCTCCCAATCCCCAACAGAACATAAGAGGAAATATCAATTAACTTTATTATGGGGTTACCAAGGACCAATATAGGAGAGATTCTTTTTTTTTTGGTTTATTGATTTTGAAAAATACAACATTTTATTCCAAATAAAAAAAAGATAATGCAACTAACCCCAATACTATTTTTTAGGAATTAGTAAAACTCCCTGGAATACTAAGGATGAATATGTCAGAAAGAGACAAAAATTCCTCAGTAACATTTTTAAGACATTATGGGGAACACTAGACATAATGTTACTATTCTCCACTACTTTCACCTACAAACCGATGGAAAAATAGAGGTGGTGAATTAGACACTTTCATCCATTTTGGTGAAATATTTTGAGAAGAATCTCAATATTTGGGAGGAATTTTTGCCACATGTTGAAGTCACCTATAACAGGGCTAAGAATATCCATTTAATTTTTTTATATCTTTAACCCTATAAACCAATTGATATAGTTTATTTATTATGCCAGAATAAAATAATATGGATGCAAAATGGTAGGAATAATTCATCAAGAAACTCTTTGAAATGGAGTGAAAAAATATAGATTTAATAAATCAAAAATACATTGATCACAACGAAAAGGCTCACAAGAAAGTGTAACTTGAACCCGGTGACTTACTCTAGATTTGTATGTGAAAAGAAATATTTTTTGACAAGAAAAAATTAAAACTAATGTCAGTAGGTGATATACCTTTAAGATTTTTAAAGAATATTAAAAACAATTATTATAAGATCGCATTTACATGTGAGTATAGTGTAAGTGGGACTTTCAATGTTTATTATCTTTATCATTTTCTAGTTACGGATGATGAAGAGTATAGGATAACCCCTTTTCAAAAATTGGAGGATAATGAGAACCATGTTAAAGTCAACGAGTCGATTTCCCGGGTGGGTAGTTTTATTTTCTAGGTCTGATAATGTAAGGAATATTAAAGATGTTTAATGTTACAATGGAAACCCGTCAGACTTCATTAATGAACAAATGGATATCATCTTACATGTATTGAGAAAGTGGTCCAATTATCACATATATTGAATCCGAAAAACGATGTTTTAATCATGCCCAAAATGTTTATATAAATTTTATAATACTTCCCCATTTAGAGAATCTAGAATTGAATCTTTGGAAAAAAAATTCAAATATAGTGTCATAGGTACCCAAAGTCAAATCTATTTAGCTATAGGTAGAGATACATGTTCCACTCTTCTAAAAAAGTACTTTTTCGACTATCATTATAAATTTAGTGGAACAATGTAGGTTTATCCTTTATGAATTTATGGTATTAGAACTTTGACTATTGTATCACCCCTTGTATTTTGACAGACACCCACATGGAACTTGAACGGGATTAATGATTGTAATAGAGAAAAATGATTTATTTCTCTCTATTATGTGGGTTTTTTTTGGTTTTCTGGTTTCTCTTAGGAATTCATTCCTTGTCAACATACAAGTTATATTGGGGTTCCAAGATCACAAATCCCCAAATTTCGTGCCTCAACCCAAGTACATTGTGGGGTGGATTGGACATCACATCGCTCCCTTGAGCATATTGTTTAACTAGTATGCCACAGTCATCTTAACATTGATTTACTACTTAAATCAACTATCCATACCCATCTTCCTCCACATATCTCTGAACTGCATACTTCATCCACAATAGTAAGCCGTGATGATTAAGCCACCCCAAGCATCTCACATTAGGTTTTAGGGTTTTTAGGAGTTTTAGGGGGTTTGGGGGTTTTAACAATTTGTGGGGTTTTAGTGGTTTTAATTTTTTTAGTCTTTAAGGTTTTCATTGGGGTTTTCTTGGTTTTTATTTTCTTAGTGATTTTAAGGGGTTTTTATGGATTTTTAGGGTTTTATGATTTTTAGGGATTTTGATGGATTTGTGTGTTTTTAGGGTTTTTAGGGTTTTTAGTGTTTTAAACTGTTTTATAAGTTTTATGTATTTCTAGGATTTTAAGGTTTTCAAAGGGGTTTTTAGGGTGTTTTACATTTTATGTATTTTAATAGATTTTTTTAGGAATTTTATATGTTTTTAGGGATTTTAGGTATTTTTGGGTGTTTTATGGTTTTTTATGGTTTTACTGTTTTTTAGGTTTTTATGGGGTTTCTGTATTTTTAGTTTTAAAAAATTTTCTAAGGGATTTTCAAGGGGTTTTAGTGGTTTTAGGGTTTTTTACTATTTTTAGGAATTTTTATATATTTTTTAGTTTTTTATATTATTTAGGGGTTCTAGTGATTTTGATGGTTTTTCGTGTTTTTTTTTTGTTTTTAGGGTATTTTTTATTTTTTGGGTTTTTGGGTTTTCTGTTTTTTAAGTTTTTATGGTTTTTTATTTTTTTAATGTTTTTAGGTGTTTAAAGGGTTATTAGGTTTTTATTTTCTTTTAAGGGTTGTTATCATTTTAGGGGTTTTATTATTTTAGGGGTTTTATGGTCTTTTTATGGGTTTTAGTGTTTTTTAAGTTTCTAAATGTTTAATGTGTTTTTAGTTTTTTATTTTTTATTATAAGTTTTCATGGTTTTTAGGATTTTTTATTATTTGACTGATTTTTAAGGTCTTTTAGGATTTATATAGATTTTTGGGTTTTTATGGATTTAGATAGTTTTTAGAGTTTTAGGGGTTTTAGGTTCTTAGTTTTCTTAGGTTTTATAGGGGTTTAAGTGTTATAGGGGCATAAGGATTTTTAGGGGGTTTCAAGGTTTTTAGGGTATTTAAAAATTTTAGGGATATTTTAGGTTTTAAGGTTTTTAGAGATTTTCATGGTTTCTGGGGACTTTAGGTTTACTTTGGGTATTGGGGTTTTTTTGGGGTTATAGGGAATTTTATTTAGTTTTTTATGGATCTAGTAGGTTTTACTCGTTTATTATAGTTTGCGGTTATTTTTTAAGGTTTGCATTAGTATTTAGGGGTCTTTTAATTTTATTAGGGGGTTTTATGGTTTTTAGGGGCATTAGGGTCTAATATGTTTTTTTAGCATTTCTTAGGTTCTTTAGGAGTTTTAATTATTTAATGTTTTAAGGTTTTAATTGGAATTTTCAATGATTTTAGGGGTTTTTAGGTTTCTAGGGATTTTTAGGGTTCTTTATATTTTTTATGTTATTATGGGTTTTATGGAGTTTAGGGGTTTTAGGGTTTTTATTGTCTTTTAGGGTTTTTAGTGTTTTTTAATTTTTAATAATTTATTAGGCGTTTTAAGGGTTTTAGGGTTTTTTACATTTTAGGGATTTCAGTAATTTTTTACATTTTTTAGTTTTTAGTTTTTATAGGTATTTCCATGGGTTTTATGGTTTTTAAGGTTTTTATGTTTTTTTAGGATTTTTACATCTTTAGGGTTTTTCAATTTTTTTATAATTTTTTAAAATTTTTAGGGGTTTGTTGGGTTTTTAGTGTTTTTTAGTTTTTAGGGTTTTTATTGGTTATTAACATTTTTTTATTTTTAGGGGTTTTATGGTTCTTTGGGGTTTCTAGGGTTTTAGGGGTTTTTTATTGATTTTAACGTTTTTACGTTATTTATGGGTTTTATGAGTTTTTTAGTTTGTAAGGTTATATTAGGGGTTTTTATTTTTTTATGTTATTAGTTATTTTTTTGGATATTTAAAATTTTTATGCTCTTGTAGGGTTTTAGGTGTTTTATAAATTTTAGGTTTTTTAGAATTTTTATGGAATTGCGTGTTGTTAGGTTTTAAGATTTTCGTGGATTTCTACGTTTTTATGGGCATCCACGTTTTTAGGTATTTTTAGATATTTTTTTTGTTTTTTAATTTTTTGTAGTCTTGTAGGGTTTTTGATGGTTTGGGGTGGGGGGGGGGGGGGGGGGGGTTAGGCGTTTCAGCGGTTTTTTGGTTTTTTGGGATTATATGGTTTCTTAGGATTCAGGGGTTTTAAGGTTTTCAGAATTTTTTAAACATATTTAGGGGTTGAAATTGTTTTTATAGTTATTAGTAGATTCTAGGGGTTTAAATGTTTTTATGGGGATGTTTGGTTTTTAGGGGTTTGAGGGTCTTTTTATGGGTTTTAGGGTATTTTTCATTTTTTAGGTTTTTTCCAAGGGAAAAAAGAAACATATATCAAATGTTTTTTTTTGTTTTTGAGCTTTTAGGGGTTTAATATTTTTTAGTTTTTATGGTTTTATTTTGGGATTTTTTGGGTTTTAGGCTTTTTTACTTCTTAGTTTTGTTTTTCATATTTTTCAGAATTTTATGGGTTTTACAGTTTTTAGAGATTTTGAGGGTTTCAATAGTTTTTTTGGGTTTTAGTGTCTTTTATAGTTTTTTATATTTTTTTTGTTTTTATGGGGTTTTAATTGTTTTATGGTTTTAACGGTCCATTAGGGGTTTTTAGGGTTTTGACGTTATTAGGATATTTTATGATATTTTAGGATTTTATAGTGTTTTTTGGTGTTTGGGGATTCAGAGGGGTTTTATGGGTTTCAGTGTTTTAGTTTAATTATTTATAGTTATGATTTTATGGGTTTTAGTGGTTTATAATTTTTTAGGTTTTTTTATCGATTTTGATGTTATTGGGGTTTTAGGGAATTTTTGGTTTGTAGGGTTTTAGTGTTTTTAGGGTTTTTAGCGGTTTTAAATGTTTTTATGTTTTTAGTATTTCTTAATTTATAAGTTATTTATGGCTTTTTATGTTTTTAGATATTTTTAGATATTTTTTATTATTTTTATTATTTTTAGGGTTTTTGGGGATTTTGAGGTTTTTATGTTTTTTAGGGTTTTTAAGGGTTTAATATTTTTTTATCATTTTTGGGGTTTTATTGGTTTTAAGAATTTTTATGTTTTTATGGTTTTCATAGGAGTTTTTAGGATTTTTAGGTTCTTCTAAATTTTTTGAAATTTTTAGGAATTTCTAGTGTTTTATGGTTTTAAGGATTTTTCGGGTTTTAAGGTTTTTTTTGTGTTTTTATCATTTTTATTGGTTTTTAGGGTTTTTAGAATGTTTTTTATCTACGGTTTTATATATAATTTTAACATTTTTAGGTGTTTTAATTGGTTTTAGTGTTTATATTAGTTTTAGGGGTTTAATGGGTTTTGGGTTTTTAAGGTTTTATTGGGTTTTATGAGTTTTAGGGGTTTTACATTTTTTAGGAAATTTTGTAGACTTTTATAGTTTTAGGGTTTTAAGAAGTTTTTGGTTTCTAATGATTGTAGATTTTTTAGGGTTTTAAGAGTATTGTACTGTTTTTCTAGTTTTTTTAAATTTTTGGTGATTTTAAGGTTTTTTAGGACTCTTATGGTTTCAAGTTTTAATGGAATTTGAGGGGATGAATGGGTTTTTTGGTTTTTTGGGTTTTTATGTTTTTAGGGCTTTTAAAAATTATCTATTATTAGGGATTTAATGTGTTTTTATGGTTCAAGGTTTTATTTTTGGTTTTCAAGGATTTTTACATTTTCAGATATTTTTAGTGCTTTATGATTATTGTGGTTTTTAGTGTTTTTATGGATTTTGGGGTTTTTATGGGTTTTTGAGGTTTTCATATTTTGTTTGGGTTTTTTTGGGTTTTTATAGATTCAAATGTTTTTATGGGTTTTAATGTTTTTAGAGTTTTATTGGGATTTTAATATTTTAGTAGTTTTTAGGGAATTTATGGGTATTAATGTGTCTGAGGTTTTTAGAGGGTTTTTTTGTGTTTTCAAGGTTTTAGTGTTTTTAGGATTTTTAGTGATTTTTTTTGAAATTTAAATGGTTTTAAGTGTTCTGGTGTTTTTATGTTTTTATGTTTTTATGGTTTTCTTAGTGGTTCTTAGGTTTTTATGGTTTTTTTATGTTTTAATGGATTTTAAGTGATTTTAATGATTTTTATGGTGTTTCAAATTTTTTATGTTTTTTGGTGGTTTTAAGGGTATTTTAGGGTTTTTTGGGTTTTTTGGAATTTTATAGTGTTTATGTTTTTAGGGGTTTAATGTGTTTTTACTTTTTTATGGTTTCCTTAGGTTTTTAATTTTTTTATATTCTTATTTATATTTTTGGATTTTTTAATATTTTTCAGGATTTAGGGGTTTTATGGATTTTAAGGGGTTTCAGTATTTTTTTCAGGTTTTTAGAGTTTTATATTTTTTGGGTATTTAGTGTTTCTGAAGTTTTATGGTTTTTCAATTTTTGAAACTTTTTAACATTTTGAGGATTTTAAAATGTTTTAGTGATTTTATTAGGTTTTTAGGGTATTATGGGGTTTTATAGATTTTATTGTTTTTAGGATTTTTTTGGGTTTTATGTTTTTAGTATATTTATGGTTTTCATAGGTTTTTTAAGGTTTTAGGATTTTTATAGTTTTTTTATGGATTTTTAAATATTTTTCAGAATTTTATGGGTTTATGGGTTTGAGGGGGTTTTGGTGTTTTATAGGGGTATTCAGGTTTTTATGGTTTGAGGGGGGTTTTAATGTTTTTTGGGGTTTTAATAGTTTTAAGAGTTTGTTGGTTTTTAAGTTTTCTAAAGAGTTTTCAGGTTTATTAGTATTTTTTACATTTTTTGGTATTTTTTTGGATTTATTTGTATTTTTATGGTTCTTAGGGTTTTAGGGATTTTTTCTATTTTATTTATTAAGTATTTTTAGGTTTATTTAGTTATTTAGGTTTTTTTGTTTTTTTGGTTTTTAAATTTTTTAATGTTTTTAGGGATTTAAAGGGGTTTTAGAGATTTAGTGGTTTTTAGGGATTTATGCATTTTTATGGGTTTTTATGGTTTTTAGGGGTCTTTATAGTTTTTAGGGGGTTTAAGGTTTTAGGGTCATTTAGAGGGTTTCGGGATTTTAGTGGTTATAAGTATTCTTAGGTTTTAAGGTTATCTCAATGTATTTCAGGGTTTTTAGGGTTTTTTATGTTTATAGGTAATTTTAGGGTTTTTTGTATTTAAAGTATTTTCGATGGTTTTTACTGATTTTGATGTGTTTTAGGACTTTTTAGGTGGTTTTGGGTGTTTATGGTTATTGGTGTTTTTAGGTTATTCATTGGTTTTAAATTCTTTTAGTTTTTTAATGTTTTCGAAGGGGTTTTCTGGGTGTTTAGGGTCTGTTATGTTTATAGGGAATTTAAAGGCCTTTAGGATTCTCATGGTTTTTATGGGTTTTATGGTTTTTAGGGATCCTGAAGGAATATAGGGGCTTTATGGTTTTTTAGGGTTTAGGGTTTTTTTAGTTTTTTTGGGGTTTTAGTGGTTTTTTTGAAGTTTTATGGGGTTTTAGGGCTTTTTAGGATTTTATGTGTTTTATGGTTTTTACGATTTTTGGGTGCTTTAGGGTTTTAAGTATTTTTAAGGTTTTTAGGGGTTTTATGTGTTTTTTGGATTTTAAAGGTTGTATTAGGGGTTTTCTAGGTTTTTAATGTTTTTTAAAGTATTTTTATTAATTTTATTGTTTTTAGGATTATTAGGGATTTTGAGGGGGGTTATTTTTAGGGTTTTTATGGTTTTATAAATTTTGGTGTTTTATGTGTTTTTAGGTTTTTATGGTTTTAATATGGTTGTTTTAGGTTTTAAGGATTTTTTCATTTTAGGGAATTTTTAGTATTTTCTGGGTTTTAGGGTTCTTATTGATATTGAGGTGTTTTAGGGTTAGGGGTTTTATGGGTTTTGGTGTTTTATTATTATTTTTGAGTATATAGGGTTTTATGATTTTTTAGAGTTTTTAACATTGATAAAGGATTAAATATATTTTATATTTTTCAGTAGTCTTTTGGGGATTTTAGTGGTTTTAGGGATTTTTATTGTTTTTAGGGTTATTTATGGTCTTTTTCAAGTTTTTATGGTTTTTAGGAGCTTTTTAGGGTTTTTTTCATTTTACTTATTTTTTTGTTTTTATGGTTTTTTGAGGGTGCTTCAGGGTTATAAAGGTTTTTTGTTTTTAATTATTTTTAGGTATTTTTTAATATTATTAATTATTTTGTGTTTTTAGGGATTTTAATGGGTTTTAGGATTTTTATAATTTGTTAAATTTATTTAGTTTTTTCGGGGTTTTATGTGATTTTAGGTTTTTACAGTTTTCTTAAGGACTTTCATGTTTTTAGGTTTTTTGATTTTATCTGGATTTTTAGGGATTATTTTGGATTTTTATGGATTTTTATTTTTTTTAGGGATTTTGATGGTTTTAATGTTATTAGGGTTATTTTTGTTTCTAGGGTTTTTAAAGATTTTTATATTTTTTAAATTTATTAATGGTATTTAGTCATTTTAAATATTTTTATGGGGTTTTAGAGTTTTAATGATTTTAAGGTGTTTTATGGTTTTAGGGGTTTTTTGGGTTTTTATGGTCACATATGAGTTATTTTGGTTTTTAGTGTTTTTTGGGTTTTTAGGGGTTTTATGTGTTTCAATGTGTTTAAGTTTTTATTAAGGTTTTTCAATATTTTAAGGTTTTTTATGTTTTTTTGGAATTTGTAGCCCTCCTTTAGGTTTTTATGGGTTTTAAGGTTTTTTTGGGATTGTTTTGGATTTTTTATTTTTATGGTTTTTAGTGTTATTATTTTTTTAGGGGTTATAAGTGTTTTCATTTTTTATGGTTTTATTTGGGATTATGTGGTTTTGAAAAAATTTATGGTTTTGCGAATATTTTGGGATTTTAATTGTATTTAACGGTTTTTAGGGATTTTGAAGGATTTATGATTTTAGGGTTTCTAGGGTATTTATGTTTTTTATGGGTTTTAAGGGTTTTAGGCTTTTTAAAATTTTAAAGGGATTTAAGTGTTATTACATTTTTAAGGTTTTCTTAGGGATTTAATGTTTTCTTTTGGTTTTCAGGGTTTTTAATGAATCTAATATTTTCAATATTTTTAGTGATTTTAGGAGTTTTATGTTTTTAGGGGTTTTTATGGTTTTTCTGGATTTTTAGGGCTGTTTGGTGTTTTTAGGGTTTTTATGTTCTTTTTTGTTTTTTCCATGTTTTTAAAGACTTAAGGGTTTTTAGAGTTTTTATCATTTCTAGGGGATTAATGGGTTTATAGAGTTTTAGCTGGTTATTAGTGTTTTTATGGGTTTGTAGGGGTTTTAAATGTTTTGGGGGGGGGGGTGTTAATAGTTTTTTGTGGTTTTTATGGTTTTTAGATTATTCAAGGAATTTTTTATGGTTTTCTGTTTTCTTAAGTTTTCATGGGTTTCAATTGTTTCTAGGTTATTTTTTTTTAGAGTTGTTCAAGTTTTTTGGTGGTTTTTATAATTTTTATTGAATTTTGGGATTTTAAGGATCATTATGGGTTTTTTTGTTTTTTTGGGTTTTTTTTATTTTTAGGGTCTTTGGTTTTCTTGTATTTTTAGGGGTTTTAAGTGTTTTTATGATTTTAAGGTTTTCTTATTATTATTTTAGTGTTTTTAGCATTTTAACGAATATTGTGATTTTTCAGGAATTTGTTTTGTATTTTTATGATATTTAGGGTTTTTAGGGATTATGACGGTTTTTAGGTTTTTTAGTGTTTTTGGTTTTGATGGGTTTTCTGGGTTTTTGGGTTTTTTTAGAGTATTTTATGTTTTTTATGGTTTTTAGATTTTTTATCCAGTTTTTTGGGGTTAAATGGTTTTTAGATTTTTTAGTGGTTTTAGTGCTCTTAAAGTGTTTTTTGGTATTTTTATTCTCTTTTTGGTTTTTTATGGTATTTATTGATTTTTAGGGATTAGGGTTATTTTAGGGGGTTTTATTGTTTTTAATTTTTTTTCTGGTTTATTAGTGGGTTTAAATGTTTTTTTCTATTTTGGGTTTTCATTGGAGTTTTCAAAAAATTTACAGTATTTTTGGATATTAATGTATTTTGGGAAAATTTAAGGACATTTATCGAATTTTTGGGTCTCTAAAAATGATACGGATTTTAGGGGTTTTAGTATTTTTAGGGTTTTATGGGTTTTAAGTGTTTTTAGGTTATTAATTATTCTGAGGGTTTTTCAAGTGTTTTAGATTTTTTATGTTTTTATGAATTTCTTGATTTTTCAGGATTTTTTAGGATTTTATTGTATTTTATGGTTATTATAGATTTTGAGGGTTTTAGGGATTTTCATGTGTTTTTTTGGGGATTTTAGGGTTTATATCATTTTTGGCTATTTGGGTTTTAAGTATTTTTAGTTTTTAGGGTTTTCATAGGTTTTTTCATGATTTTTATGTTTTCTTACATTATTAAGGATTTTTAGGCCTTTATAGGATTTTTATGATTTTTAGGGACTTTGAGGGGGTTTTGGGGGGGGTTTTTTGGTTTTTTTCAGTTTTTTTTATTTTTTGTTGTTTATTTTTATTTTTTAGGGTTTTTATGGTTTTTAAGAGTTTTTATAACATTTTCAGGGGTTTGAAAGGTATTAGAGTTTTTAGTGGTGTTTTTGGGATTTATGGTTTTAATGATTTTAGAGTTTTTATGGTTTTTATTCGTTGTAGGGTTTTAGTTTCTTTTTTGTGTTTTAAGATTTTTCATGTTTTTAATGGGTTTAATGTGTTTTAGTGTTGAATGGTGTTTTTAGGATTTTTTAGGGTTTTATGGTTTTTTTATATTTATAGGTATTTTAATAGATTTTTATGCCTTTTATGGTTTTTTGGGTTTTAGTTAATTTTAGGGTTTTAATGGTTTCTCAGTTTTTTTTAGAGTTTTTTAGGTTATTAGGGGATTTTTGTGTTTGTTAGGTTTTTACTATTATTAGGATTTTTTAATGTTTTTAGGGATTTTAGGCGGTTTTATACTTTTTTTGTGTTTTCAAGGTTTTTATGTTTTTTGTTTGGGGTTTGAGAGTTCTTTGAGATTTGAGGCTTTCTATGTTTTTTATAGTTTTTATCAATTTTAGGTTTAAAAATGGTTATAGGATTTTTATTATTATTTTTAGCATTTATGGGGTTTTATGGGTATTTTTGGGTTTTATGGGTGTTTATGGTTTTTAGGGGTTTTAGGGTGTTTTTAGGGGTTTTTATAGTTTTTAGGGGATTTAAGTGTTTTTTTGGTTTTTATGGTTTTGTTAGATTTTTTACGGGTTTTAAGGGTTTTTCGGTTTTATAATTTTTATGGGTTTTATGATCTTTATGGTTTTAGTGGTTTTATTAACTTTTAAGGGTTTTTGAATTTTTGGATTTTTAAGGTTTTATACATTTCAAGTATTTTTATGGTCTTTAATATTTTTTAGTCGTTTTCATGGTTTTTAGTGTTATTTTTGTCTTCTGAAAATTTTAGTACATTCTAGAAATTTAACATTTTTAGGGGTTTGGGGGGTTTTAGAATTTTTAGTGGTTTTAAAGGTTTTTATTAATTTTTTGGGGTTTAGGGGTTTTTTATGTTTTTAGGGGATTTAATGTTTTTTAGATTTTTTAATTTTGAGAGGGATTTAAAGTGGTTTTAGGGATTAGCTATTTTTATGGGTTTTATAGGTTCTATTATTTTTAGTGGTTTTAAGGGTGTTTATAGTTTTTAGGGGTTTTAGGGTTCTAAGGAGTTTTTAGGGGTCTTTAGGGATTTAGGATTTTATGGTTTTTAATTATTTATAAGTTTTTAAGGTTATCTTAGGAATTTTTAGGGTCTTTAGGGTTTTTACATTTTTAGTGATATTTAGGTATTTTTCTGATTTTTATGGTTTCCTATTGTTTTTAGTTATTTTAATGGGTTTGATGGATTTTTAGGGTTTTTGTTTTTTTAGGTTTTCTAGGGGTCTTTTTTTTAATGTTTTTCATGTTTTTTGAGGGTTGTTATGTTTTCAAGGATTTTTAGGGATTTTGTGGGTTTTTATGTATTTTTATGGTTTTTAGGGATATTGAGGGGTTTTAGAGTTTTAGTGTTTTTAGGGTTTTATGGATTTTTTTTGGTTTTTAAGGGTTTATTTATGTTTTTAGGGTATTTATAGTTTTAGAGTTTTTAATGTTTTTTGGGTTTAAAGTGTTTTTTGTGTTTTTAATTGTTTTAGGGTTTTTATATGTTTCAGGGGTTTTTAATGTTTCTAGGGGTTTTATAGTTTTTATAGATTTTATGTAATTTTTTGGTTTTTTAGTGTTTTTATAATTTTTCAGGTTTTTAGTGGTTTTAGGTGTTTTTAGGTTTTTAAGGTTTCATTAGGGGTTTTCAAAGGTTTTTAAGGTTTATTTCATTTTAGGGTAATTTATGAATTTTTATGGGGTTTTCTGTGTGTTAGGGGTTTAAGGGCTTCTTTATCATTTTAAGTGATTTATGGTTATTATGGTATTTTAGGTTTTTAGCATTTTAGGGGTTTTATGTTTTTTTTTTCATTTTTATGTTTTTATTATGGTTTTTTAGGGTTTTATTTTTTTTAACATTTTTATGTATTTTTAGAGATTTTTTAGGTTTATTACGGGGTCTATTGTTATTAGTGATTTTGAGATTTTTTAGGTTTTTTGGGTTTTATAGTTTTTTGGGGTTTTAAGGTATTTTTGAGTTTTTTTGGGTTGTATTTTTTTATATTTTTTTAATGTCTTTTAGGTTTAAATAGATATTATATTTTTTTTGTTTTTATGGGGTTTTTGGGGTTTTATGGAATTTGTATTTTTTATGGGGTTTTATATTTTTAGGGTTTTAAGGGTGTTTTTTTGGGTGTTAGTCATTTTTTTGGTTTTATGCATTTTTAGGCTTTCCGGGTTTTCTTAGGTTATTTCATCATTTTTAGGTATTTATGTTTATAGGGACCCTTATGGATTTTTTAGGATTTTTATAGTTTTTAGGGTTTTTTGGATTTTAAGGGTTTTAAGGTTTTTAAGGGTTTTTTGATTTTTTAATGTCTTTTAGGGTTTTATGTTTTTTTACTTAATGTTTTCTTAAGAGATTTCTTTGTTTTAGGGTTTTAGATGTTTTTCTATTTTTTCTGGATTTTATGGGTTGTTTACATTTTTTAGGGATTTTCATGGCTTTTGGGTGTTTAAGGATTTACGGTTTTTGGGTGTTTATAGTTTTTTAGGTTTTTAATGTTTTTTAATATTTTTTAAAGGTGTATAGTGATTTTAGTGGGTTTTAAGGGTTTTATGGGGTTTTAAAAAATTTTATGGGTTTTAGGGGTTTTAATAGATTTAGGGTTTTTTAGGGTTTTAGGGTATTTTAGGGTTTTTTGCATTTTAGGTTTTTTGGGGGTTTTATGTGTTATAATGTGTTTTAGGTTTTCTATGGGGTTTTCAAGGTTTTTTGGATTTTTTATGAGTTTAGGTATTTTTAGGTATTTTTCAGGTTTTATGGGTTTTTAGGTTCTTTAGGGATTTTGAGGGTTTTTAGCATTTGTTAGGTTTTTATGGGTTTTATGTGTTTTTAGGTTTTTATGGTATTCATAGGGTTTATAGGGTTTTTTTAAAAAAAATTATATATTTTGATGGATTTTATTGGTTTGTTAATATTTTTAGGGATTTTAGGGATTTTGAGGGAATTATTATTTTTAGAGTTTTTAGTGTATTTTAGGTTTTAAAGGCTTTTAATTGTTTTTTGGTTTTAAATGATTTCTTACAGTTTAAATGTATTCTTTTGGGTTTTCAGGGATTTTAGGTTTTTTAGGATATTGAGGGATTTTTAAGGCATTTTAATATTTTTATGGTATTTAACGTCTTTATGAATTATGTGGATTTTTATGGGTTTTAGGGTTTTTAGTGTTTTTTAGGTTTCGTGAGTTTTTAGTGTATTTAAGAGTTTTTATAGTTTTAATCATTTTTATGTGTTCAAATAGGTTTAAGAGTTTTTAGTGGGTTTAATGGTTTTTATGGGTTTGAGGGTTTTTTTACTATTTTGTGGTTTTATGATTTTTTTGGGGTTTAGGGATTTTATGATATTTTTTTGATTTTTATGGTTTTCAACATTTTTTGGGTTATAGTGTTTTATAATTTTTTAGGTTTTTATGGGATTATTAGGGTTTTCAACATTTTTAGGGGTTTTTACATCTATATATATTTTTAGGGAATTTTAGGATTTTTGGGGATTTAAGGGTTTTTCTGGTTTTTATGGTTTTTAGGGTTTTATGGTTTTTTTATTTTTAGTGTTTTTGGTTTTTAGGGATTTTACGTTTTTTAGGTTGATAAGGTTTTCTTATGGGTTTTCAAGGTTTTTTGGATTTTTTTTGTTCTTAGGGATTTTTAGGGTTTTTTGGATTTTTTTTGGTATTTTAGTTTTTTCATAGTTGTTTCGGGTTTTTATGTTTTTATATATTTTTAATGATTTTTGGGGTTTAAAGGTTTTTAAATGTTTAGTGGTTTTTAGGGTATTTATGGGTTTTTAATGTTTTATGGTTTTTATTGTATTAGGGTTCTTTCTGGGTTTTAGGGTCATTTTAAAGGTTTTTAGTTTTTTTAGCATTTTTTTATGTTTTTTCATTGTTTAATGTGTTTTAATGATTTAAGATTTTAAGTGGTTTTTAGGGTTTTTAGGTTATTTGGGATTTTAAAGTATTTTTAGGGTTTTAATGGTTGTTATGGTTTGTAGTGTTTTAGGTTTTTATGGGTTTTAAGTGTTTTTAGGTTATTAATTTTTTCCTTGAGTTTTTATGGGTTTTAGGTTTTTTTCTCTTTTAGTGATTTTTATGTCTTTTAGTATTTTTATATTTTTATGTTGTTAGGGTTTTTATTGATTTAAAGGGTTTTAAGAGTTATAGGGGTTTTTCGGTTTTATTGCATTTTTTAGGTTTTTAGGGGATTTATGTGTTTTTAGGGTTTTATAGTTTTCTTAGGGTTTTCAGGGATTTTAGGGGTTTTTAAAATTTTAATTATTTTTAGGGATTTTAAGGATTTTTATGATTTTTAAGGAGTTTGAGTGTTTTTAGGGGTTTCTGGTTCTCTGGGGTTTACATATTTTTGAGTTATTAGGGTTTTTATGGGTTTTTAGAGTATTTTAACATTTTTATGGCTTCAAAGGGTCTTTAATGTTTTAGTGGGTTCTTATATTTTTATTAGTTTTTAAGGTTATTATGAGTTTTATGATTTTTTAGTGTTTTTATGGTCTTTTTAGGGTTTTTAACACTTTTAGAATTTTATTGGTTTAATGTATTTTTAGGTTCTTAAGGTTTTCATCAAGGTTTTCAGTTTTTTTAGTTTTTTTATGTTTTCTGGAATTTGTTGGGTTTTTAATTTATTTTATGTTTTTTAGGTTTTTATAGATTTTAAAGTGTTTTATGTGTTTTAGCATTTTTTAGGTTTTTACCAGTTTAAGTTATTTTAGGGTTTTAATTATTGTGGGATTGTTAGTGTTTTAGGGTTTTTTACATCTTAAGGGTTTTTTTGAGATTTTTTAGGAATTTTACAGTTTTTTGGGTTTTTAAGGTGCAAGGAAGGTTCAAGTCCACGATATTCCGAGCACCCCCCGAAATTTATTAAAAGAAAAGAAACAAAGACACTGCAGACAATTAAGGGGAGGGATCCATCGATCCACACCAACAACCCCCTACAACCTTATCCCGAAGGCCACAAAAAGAAAGGAAGAAAAACAAAAAGTAAGAACAACAAGTCAAGAAAGTCCAAAAAGAAAAGAACACAAGGGGAGGATCAGTCAACATCACCACCAAAAGCATCAAGCTCTGCACCACAATACCCAATTCCCAAACCAAAGCCATCACCCACATCAGCAAAACTGAAATCTGACTCAACACCCATGTCTGTTGAGTCCCATCCAGACTCAAAATCCTCTTGAATGCCAAGTCTGGATAGTAGCTTCATCCTAGCCTTCTCTTGCTCAATATAAATTGAGAGACGCTCTCGCTTATTCACCTTTAGATTAAGTCTGAAAGCTCAGGAAGAAGCCCCAGTTGCCATGGGGCATGGGAGGAATTTTTTAGAATTTTATGGGTTTTTTGGTTTTAGGGGTTTTTTCGGGTTTTATGGGTTTTTAGAATTTTAATGGTTTTTATGGTTTTTTGTGGTTTAAAGGGTTTTTTTGAGTTTTTACGGTTTGGATGTTCATTTATAGTTTTTTTATATTTTTAATAGTTTTAAGAGATTTTATAGTATCTAGTGTTTTTTATTTTTTATATTTTTAAGGTTTTTAAGGGTTTTAGGATATTTAAATTCCTTTTTGGGGATTTATAATTTATAATTTTTTAAGGGGTTTGAATTGATTTTAGGGTTTTTAGTTTTTCTTATTGGATTTCAGTATTTTTAGGGGTTTTTTCATTTTTATGTATTTTAAACATTTTTTTAGAATTTTTATTTTTTAGATATTTTTAATTTTATTTTTTCCTAGGGTTTTGAGGTATTTTTAAGGTTTTTACTGTATTTTATATTTTTAATAGTTTTAAGTGTTTTTAGGATTTTATCGTTTTCTTTTGATTTTTGTGTTTTTAGGGTTTTTATGTATTTTTAGGTATTTTTTTGGATTTTTATGGATTTTTTGGGGTTCTGGGTATTTTTTGTGTTTTTATGGTTCTTTATATTAATTGGGTTTTTATTGGATTTTTGGTTTTTTAGGGGTTTCTTAGTTTTTCACGATTTTAAAGGGTTTTTTATGTTTTTAAGGTATTTAGAATAGTACAAGGTTTTTAGATTTATTAGTTGATTTTTAGGGTTTTTAAGGATTTAGGGATTTCAAGGGCTTAGTGGATTAGTGGTTTTTAGTTTATTTTTAGGTGTTTTTGATTTTTTAGCGTTTTTATATTTTTTGGGGATTTATGTGGTTTTTGTGTTTTAGCATTTTCTTAGTGGTTTTCAAGGTTTTTACATTATTATATATTTTTAGGTCTTTTATAGGATATTTTAGATTTTTGGGGTCTCTACGGTTTTTATGGATTTTTAGAGTTTTAAGGGTTCTATGGGTTTTTCAGGGTTTTACCGTTTTTATGTTTATAGGGTTCTTGAGTGTTTTCTGGTTTTTATGGTTTTCTTAGTGGTTTTAGGGGTTTTCGGGATTTTTATGTTTTTAATGAATTAAGTAATTAATAGGTTTTTTGGAGTTTATGATTTTGAAGGATTTTGAGGGTTTTTAGGGTTTTAGGGGTTTTACTGTTTTATGGTTTTTAGTTTCTTTTGGGATTTTTATGTTTTTAAGTTTTTAATATTTTTTAGAGTTATTTTAACATTATGAGGGGTTCAAATTTTTTTTAGAGTTTTAGTGGTAATTTCATGGTTTATCAATATTTAATGGTTTTTAGGTATTTAGGTATTTTTATGGTTTTATGGGGTTTTAGGGTCTTTTTATGGATTTTTAGGGTATTTAGCATTTTTTTGTTTTTTTTTGGTGTTTTAAGTGTTTTTTGGATTTAATTTTTTTATTGGATTTCATGGTTTTTAGGGCTTTTATGTTTGAGGTATTTTTTAGGATTTTATTGTTTTTAGGGTTTTGGAGGGTATTTTGGGTTTTTTAGTGTTTTAATGATTTTAAGGATTTCAGCAATTTTTGGGGTTTTAGTGATTTTAAGTGTTTTAATTTTTTAATGTTCTATTAGAGGTTTTTAGGGGTATTGAAATTATTTTTTTATGTATTTTTTATGATTTTTAGGTTTTTTTGGGGTTTTGTTGATATTTAGGTTTTTAGGGTTTATTTTTGTTTTTAGGGTTTTTGAGTTTTTTTGGATTTAAATGTTTTTAGTGTATTTAATGTTTTTCGAGATATAAAGAGTTTTTTAATGTTTTTAATGTATTTTTATGTGTTTCGTTGTTTTTTTCTGTTTTTATGGTTTTTAAGGGTGGTTGGGTTTTTAGGGTATTTTAGGGTTTTTAGTGATTTTTTGTTTTTATAGGTTCCAATAAATTTTATATCTTAATAGTTTCCTTATTAGTTTTTAGGGATTTATAGATTTGTTTTTGATTTTAGGGATTTATTTGGGATTTTTTATGATTTTAATGGTCATTTAAGATTTTCAGGGTTTTTATTATTGTCTATGTTTATTAGTGTTTTTAAGGTTTTTTGGGGTTTTAAGTGACTTTAGGTTTTTAGGAATCTATTATTTTTTCCCAAATTTTAAATGTTTTTTGATATTTAGAGATGTTTCTATGAATTTTTATGGTTTTATAATATTTATGGATTTTGTGTATATTTATGTTTTTTGTGTTTTTATGGATTTTTTGGGATTCTAATGGTTTTTTGTTACGTTGTTAGGGTTATGAGGTCTTTTTTAGATTTTGTTTTTACCATTTTAGGGTTTAAATGTGTTTTTACATTTTTTTTGTTTTTAATATTTTTATATTTTTTGTAGTTTTAGGGTTTTTAGGGGTTTTAGGGTCTTTTAGGGTTTTTAGATTTACATGTTTTGAAGGTTTTATGTTTTTGATGGTTTTCTAATGGTTTTTAGGGTTTTTTTTACATTTTTGGTTTTTTAGAACTTTTGAGGATTTTTATAGGTTTTTTTATTTTTATAGATTTGAGGGTATTTATGGTTTTTTTTTGGGTTTTACCATTTTTAGGTTTTTGGGGCAAGGATGATTCGATGGTCAGGCTATTCCTGGCCCCCCAGAATTTATTAATGAAAAGACACAACAGACTAGGGAGGGGAGGGGTCAAATGACCCACAGCCAAGAACCCTCTATAACCCTAACAAAAAAACCCCAAAAAAGAAAAGATCAAAAGGAAAACAAAGAAGGAAAAGAAAACAGATCAGTCAACGTCACCAAAAAAATCCTAAATAGAAGACACACCATAAGGGTCACCATCCGCACTATATCGAGAGGCCGCATCATCAAAGCAGGAGTCAGAGTCATACCATCCTGACTCATAATCCTCATTACGTTTGAGGAGCGTCAGAAACTTCTCCCTGCATTTTCTTTGTTCCAGGGAATGTGGCTGCTCCCGATTATTAACCTTGACTTTCAGCTTAACCACCTTTGAAGATGCCCGAGTAACCATTGGTCTAGGGAGAGTGGATTAATCCTGCTTCCTCCTCCTCTTTGAAGAGTTTGAGGTGGGACCATCATCCCTCCCTTTCACCTTTTTGATCTCATATGAGCGCTCCTCCAATTCCATTCCATGCACTTGATCCGAGATATAGGAGGCTTCCTGATTAAGGGAGAAATCAAAAAAAATCTTCATCCTGAGGCAAGCTTAGAGCCACCAAGGCAGGTATTTCTACACTCCCAGCGACAGAAACCGGAGGCCTTTGCCCATCCTCCCAAGGCAAGACTGTCGCCTCATCATCATGCATGGCCGAGTAGTCAGGCTTGTCAGTCACCTGCAAAAGCCCCTCCTCCCTTGGAACCTCCTTCTGCGCAGCAGCACCCCTGTATTCAAGGGAATCCCCCACCCCAAGTCCCTCCCCCTTCCCGCACTCCAACCCAGCTTTGGGTGCGCTCCCTTGAAATGATACCCCCTCCAAGTTGTCCACTGTCCCCTGCCCAACCACCTCCTCCAACTTATTCTCTGGAACCTGTACCGGCACCTCCCCCTGCTCAGTCACATGGCAGGAAGCAGCACTAGAAACCCTTTCAACCCTTGCCTCAGATGCATTTGAAACCAGTCCCATGGACCAGAAACTAGACACACCTTTAGATCCATCCTCCCCAACTGCCCCACGTGCGGGTACCTCCCCTTCTACCGCAACATGTCTAGAATGCTCAACACTATCACTAACAACATGGCTGATAAAGAGGACCTACACATCAGAGCCCATGAACGCCTTCTCATTTCCAATTGGAGGCTCCACCACCTACACCCCCCCTTTTCCATATCCTCACAAGTAGCTTCCTGAGGCCCAAGGCAGATATTCTGCCCATCTTGATCATCAAAGTCACCAGAAGACGCCTCCTCATTACCAGCGGGTGGCGCCACCACCTACATCCCCTTTCCCATATCCTCACAAATAGCTCACTGAGGACCAAGGCAAGTATTCTGCTCATCTTGTTCATCAGAATCACCAGCAAAATTTACATGGATAGTGTGATGCTCCTAAATCAACTACTCTGAATCCAAGACATCAAACATATTGCACAAGGGGACACCCTCATCTCCCTCATTCACTAATAAAGGTTCACCAGAGACCCCATCCACCTCCAGGCCTCTAGGAGAAGATCCAGGAAGCACCATGACTCCTTCCACAGGTTTCACCACACCCATACTTTCCACTATTCCAAGATCATTTTTCAGTCTATCAAAAACATCACAGATCCTTGGGTTAGAGCGGGGATGCTGATCAACCTGCATCAGAACATTCCTGACCACAAAAACTTCTTGATCCTCATCCAGAGGCGGAATATCCATTCCAGTGAGGAGACCCTCATTGTGAAATCTAGATCCCCCAAGGAGGCACAACCTCTAGCGAACCATCAGATGGAGCAGACTTGAAGGAGAAAGCACTCATACAAGAAGAGGCATAGTGACCCAGCCTTTGGCAGGACGAGCAGAAAGGCACCCAGAATTCAAATCATACATCCTGATTCCACCTTAGCTCACCATCGATCTCAACACAGACAGTATTAATCAGAACTTTGGACACATCCACCTCACCACAAATCCTCATCACAGCTGGGTGGCAAGCAACACTTGTCTGAGCATCCATACATAGAAATCTACCAATGAGGTTACAAATGATGCGGAGGATGGATGGATTTTGGAAGGGTAGGGAAAGACCAGAAAGGGTAATCCATAGGGCCACACTTGGGGGATCACGATACAGGGGAAAATTAAAATTCTAGTGGAATAAATAAAACCGAAGGCCATCAATAGCTTGAGGAGAAAAATCCCAGATAGAGACAAGATAATATTCATTCCTAAAGAGAATTAGAAAGTGCTGATCGTCCAACAAACCTACAACCACTTGATCATGGATACTCCAAAAAGAATTAACAAACCTGTTAAAATCATCAACAGAGGGTCAAATACATCCTAATCAGGCCACCGGCATGAGATCCAGAATGGCGGAGGCCATCGAGAACTCATGGGAAGAGATCTGGAATGCAAGCACACAATTCTCATAGAACATGACTTTAGGGTAGACATCAATCTCTGTAAAGCGAGGAAGCTGTGCTGGAATAGAATAAGGAGAAGAGGGATGCTGCATGGAGGGCCCAACCACCGCCTCCGCTGGCTAGGGAGTAGGGCAGGGCGAAGATGATGACACCATAGGCTACACCATCGTCAACCTCAATGCCGAGGAGTAGGGAGACCATCACGAGAGCTCTAATTCTTCCATATTCATTAGGTTTTTAAGGGTTTTAATGATTTTTTAGGTTTTAGGTGTTTTAAGTGTTTTTTAGGTTTTAGGGGCTTTCACGGTTTTTAGTGGGTGTTATGTTTTTTGGGATTTAGGGATTTTTATGTTTGTTTTATTTTTGTAGTTATTTTGAGTGTTTTATTGGTATTATTGGGTTTTTATGGTGTTTTGGGGTTTTATCATTTTCTCAACAATTAGGTTTTTTGGTTTTAAATTATTTTAAAAAAAAATTGGGCTTTATAAATTTTTTATAGTTTTTACATAGTTTTTAGGTTTTGTATCTGATTTTATGTCTTTTATCCTTTTCATGTTATTTTCTATTTTGTGATTTTTTCGGATTTTAGGGTCTTTTCAGGGTTTTTACAATTTTTAGATTTTTAGGGTTTTTATGGGTTTTAAGTGTTTTTATGCCATTAAGGTTTTCTTATGGGTTTCATCATTTTTAGTATTTTTTACATTTTAGGTATTTTTATTTCTTTTTATGTAATTTTATGGTTTTTAGGGGTTTTAGGGATGTAGAGGGTTTTTTAGGTATTTTTAGTGTTTTAAGGGTTTATTGAGGTTTTATAGTTCTTTGATTTATTAGGGGTTTTAAGTATTTTTATGTTTTATGATTTACTTATGGGTTTTGTGTGTTTTTATGTTTATAGAAATATTTAGGGAGTTTTTAGTTTTTTATGGTTTTTTGGGTTTTTAGGTTTTTTTATGTTTTTAATGGTTTTAAGGGTTTTATCGTTTTTTTGTATTTAATTTTTTTAAATATTTTTAAGGATTTATTAGGGTTTTTTTATTTTGTAGGGAATTTTGGGATTTTGCGAATTTTTATGGGGTTTAATGAGTTTTTTTGGTATTTTGAAGGTTTTAGTATTATTATATTTTTGGGGGGGTTTTGGGTTTTTTAGGTTTTTTATGTCCATTAGATATTTTTACAATTTTTAGGGGTTTTAGAGATTTTATTGTTTCTATGTGTTTTTAGGGGTTTTATGTTTTTAGGTGTTTTGTGTGTTTTCAGGGTTTTTATGATCATTAGGGTCTTTAGGGTTTTTTATGTTTTCATATTCAAGTGGTTTGAATTGTATGTATATTTTTCAGGTTTTAATAGGGTTTTCATAGGTTTTGGGTTTTTTATATTTTTAAGTATTTTGAGGTCTTATTTAGGCTTTGTTTGTATTTTTAGGGGTTTTAGGTATTTTGAGGGTATTTACGGATTTTTTGGGTTTTTATAGTTTTTATGGTCATTAGGGTTTTATGGGTTGTTAGTGTTTTGTAGGTTTTAATGTATTTTTTGTGTTTCTTGGTTTTATGGATTTCTTTGGGGGTTTTCAGGGTTTTTAGTGTTTTTTATGTTTTTTGGGATTTTGAGGGTTCTTAGGTTTGTTAAGGTTTTTATATTTTATAATAATTTTTAGGTGTTTTAAGGGATTTATATATTCTAGTGGTTTTATATGATTTATCTTTTTTTATGTTTTTATGGGTTTTTATGGTTTTTAGGTCATTTAAGGTTTTTTGGATTATTTTTTGGTTTTTAAGGTGTTTTTTTTATTTTTATGCTTTAGCGATTTTAGGTGTTTTTAGATTAATAAGGTTTTCTTTGGGATTTTTGGAGTTTTTTAGTTATTTTATGATTTTTTGGGATGTTTTGTGATTTTAGTATCTTTATGGTTTTTTGGTGTTTTCAGAGATTTGGTGCTTTTATGGTTTTAATGATTTTTAGTGTTTTTCACTTTTTATTTTAGGTTTTTTAGGTTTTAAATGTTTTCATAGGTGTTTTTAGGTTTTTAGGTATTTTATTTTTGTTAGTTATTTTTTTGGACTTCTAGGATTTTAATGGTTTCTTTGGGTATTGGGTGATTTTGGTGGTTCTTAGGGTTTTTATAGTTTATTGGTTTTTTAGGTTTTCTTTTATATTTTAGGGTTTAATATTTATTTTATATTTTTTCTTTTTAGGGGTTTAATGTGTTTTGGATTATTGAGTGGGGTTTTAGGGGTTTTTTGGGTTTTTAGGTTATTTAATTTCTTCTATGGTTTTATATATTTTTAGTGGTTTTTAGGGATTTCGGTGTCTTTTATGGATTTTTAGGAGTTTTTTGAATATTCTAAACTTTTAGGTGTTTAATGTGTTTTAAGGATTTTATTTTTACTTAGGGGATTTCATGGATTTTAGTGTTTATATACTTTTAGGGATTTTTAGTATTTTTATGGTTTTTAGGGGTTTTAAGGATTTTTAGGGTTTTAGATATTTTAGAGTTTTTAGTGTTTTAATTTTATAGGACTTCTAGGATTTTAATGGTTTCTTTGGGTATTGGGTGATTTTGGTGGTTCTTAGGGTTTTTATAGTTTATTGGTGTTTTAGGTTTTCTTTTATTTTTTAGGGTTTTATATTTTTTTTGATATTTTTTTCTTTTTAGGGGTTTAATGTGTTTTGGATTATTGAGTGGGGTTTTAGGGGTTTTTTGGGTTTTTAGGTTATTTAATTTCTTCTATGGTTTTATATATTTTTAGTGGTTTTTAGGGATTTAAGTGTCTTTTATGGATTTTTAAGAGTTTTTTGAATATTATAAACTTTTAGGTGTTTAATGTGTTTTAAGGATTTTATTTTTTACATAGGGGATTTCATGGATTTTAGTGTTTATATAATTTTAGGGATTTTTAGTATTTTTATGGTTTTTAGGGGTTTTAAGGATTTTTAGGGTTTTAGATTTGTTAGAGTTTTTAGTGTTTTCATTTTATATGTTTAATGTTTTTTTAGGAATTTAAGGTTTTTTAAGTGGTATTTAGGGTTTTTTACGTTTTTAGTTATTTTTATGGTTTTTTAGATTTTTATTCTTTTGTAGGGGTTTGAAGGTTTTTAGGTTTTTAAGAGTTTTTTTTAGGGTTTTGGGTTTTTAATGGTTTTTTTTGGGTTTGAAGGGTTTTGTTATTTTTTTAGAATTTTTAGGTTTTTATAGTTTTCTTAATTTTTTAGTGGTTTAAAGGGTTATAATGTTTTTTTATGGTTTTTAGTGTTTGTATGGTTTTTATGTTTTTTACAATTTTTAGGGTGTTTTTATTTTTAATGGGGTTTATGGGTTTTAGTGTGTTTGTTGGGTTTTATTTATTCGTTAGGTTTTTATGGGGTTTCTGTGTTTTTATATTTTTATTTTTTTCTTCAGGGTTTTAGGGGTTTTATGGTTTTTACATTCTTATGAATTTTTAGTGATTTTTTTGTTTTTTTATGGATTTTCTGTTTTTAGAGAATATTTGGGATTTTTGGGTTTATAGGTTTAATAAGTTTTATAGGTTTTGAGATAGTTTAACTGTGTTTAGTTTTTTTAATGTTTTCAATATATTTTTACAGGTTTTTAGAGTTTTTATATGTTTGGGATTTTTATGGGTTTTTTTGTATTTTTAGGGTTTTTAGGGTTTCAAGGGATTTTGAGGATTTTGAGGGGGTTTTATGGTTTTTTGATGTTTTTATAGGTTTTTAGTTTTTTTAGTATTTATAGTTTTTAAAATTTTTAACATTTTTACGGATTTGAATGTTTTTAGTGTTTTTGTGGGGTTTTATTGTTTTTATGGGTTATTTGAGTTTTTATGTTTTGTGGTGGTTTTTATGGTTTTAATGATTTTTGAGTCTTTTAAGGTTTTAATAGTTTTTTGAAATTTTTTATTTATTAGGAGGTTTAAGTGTTAATAGGTTTTGAAGTTTTTATTACACAGTTTTTGGGTTTTTTGGGATTTTAATGATTTTTTTAGTTTTAAGTGTTTTATGGTATATATCATTTTTCAGTTTTTGGTGGTTTTAAGTGTTTTTAGGTATTTTAATATTTATTAAGGATTTTAATATTTTTTATTTTTTTATTTTTTTAGATATTTAGGGAGTTTTTTATGATTTTTATAGTTTTTTAGGGTGTACTGGGATTTGGGAGTTTTAGGGTTTTTATCATTATTTTTGTTATGAGCTTTTTAACTATTTAGTTGGTTTTTTGGATTTTATGGGTTTTATGTTTTTAAAATTTTTAAGGTGTTTTTATGGGTTTTAGGATTTTTAGGATTTTAGGGGTTTTTATGTTTTTAGGGGTTTTATATTTTTTTTAGGTTTTAATGATTTTATTTTATTCTCATAGTGTTTTTATGGGTTTTTAATTATTTATCAATTTTTAGGACTTTTTTTCGATTTTTATGGGTTAATAGTTTTTTAGGGATTTTAGGGTTTTTGTGGGTTTCTAGGGTTCTGAGAAATTTTAGGTGTTTAGGATATTTGGGTAATTTTTAGGGTTTTAATGTTCTCATATAGTTTTTTTACTGATTTTATGGGATTTATGTTTTTAGGTATTTTGATGTATTTTATATAATTTTTTGGATTTTTACGGTTTTAAGGATTTTGAAGGGTTTTTTTGTTTTTTTTGTTTTTATGGGGTTTTTGGTGGGTTTTTTAGTTTTTTTGTCGTTGTTATGGTTTTTAGAGTTAATTAAAAATTTTGGGGTCTAAATGGACTATATAGTTTTTAGTAGGTTTTTAGGGTTTATTTGGATGTTTTGGGTTTTAAAGGGTTTTATTTTTTTTAGTGTTTTTAGGATTTTCTATGGTTTTTAGCATTTTTTATGTTTCTAGGGGTTTTATGAATTTTTAGGGTTTGATGTTATTCTTATGGTTTTTAAAGCATTTTAGATTTTTTACGTTTTTTGTATTTTTAGGGAATTTTAGAAAATTTTATGTGTTTTCAGGGTTTTTAATGTTTTTGAGGATTTCAGGGGTTTTAGTTTTTTTATTGTTTTTTGGGGGTTTTAGTGTTTTTTTATTTTTTAGGGTTTTAATTACTTTCTTGTATTTTACATTTTAGGGGTATAAATGGTTTTTAATGTTTATAGTGGTTTTTAGTGATTTATGGTTTTTTAGGTGTTTCGCGGTTTTTATGGGTTTTGGGGTTTTTATTGTCTTTTTATGGTTTTTAGAGTTTTTAGAGTTTTATTTTTAGGGGCTTTAAGTTTTTAAGTATTTATTATTAGATTTCAGGGTTTTTACAGATCTTAAAGGGTTTTTTGTTTCTTAAAGTTTTAAGGACTTTGGGGGGTTTTATAGTTTTTAAGTTTTTTTCATGTTTTTCCAGTTTAATGGGATTTAGGGTTTTTTTGGGTATTATGGTATTTTGGGGGGTGGTTTAGGGTTTTTAGGATTTTTTAAATTTTTAGGGATTTTTGGGAATTTCTTCGGATTTTTATGTGTTTTTAATTTTTTTGGGGTTTTGTGTGTATTTAGGGTTTTAGTGTTTTATGGATTTTTCAGGTTTTAGGGTGTTTTTAGGGGTTTTAAGTTTTTATAATTTTTTAATTTTTTAGGGGTTTAAAAGGATTTCATAGGTTTTAGAAGTTTTATTGGTTTTACAGTTTTTTTGTTTTCTAATGTTTTAGGGGGTTCGTGGGATTTATGGGTTCTAGGGTGATTACTGCCTTTTTAGGGATTTTAAGGGTATTTAAACTATTTTACATTTTCATATTCTTTAAGTGTTTTTAGTTTTTAAAATAATTATAAGGGTTTTCATGGTTTTTTCATTTTTAGTAATTTATTGGAATTTTATAGATTTTGTAGTATTTAAAGTTTTTAGGGAATTGAAGGGGTTTTATGGGGGGTTATTTGGGTATTTGGGGGTTTTTTGGGTTTTTAGCTTCTTTTAGTTCTTTGGGGGTTTTAATGTTTTTATAGTTTTTAAAATTTTTATGTGTTTAATTTTTTTTATTGTTTTTGGGGGGGTTTTTTGGTCTTTTGGGTGTTGAGAAGTTTCAAGGTTTTGAGAGTTTTATGGTTTTTAGGGTTTTATAGGTTTTTAGGGTTCTAAGGTTATCAGATTATTTATGTTTTAATGTATCTTTAGGTATTTAAATAATTTTAATAGGTTTTTAATTATTATGAATTTTGGGGGTTTTAAGAGTTTTTTTCAGTTATATTGGTTTTCTATAGTGTTTGCATATTTTAATTTTTTTAGGATTTTAAATTTTGTTTAGGTTTGTAAGGATTTCAGGGTTTTTAGATTTTTCAATGTTTTTTTGGCATTTTCAAAGCTTTTTTAGGATTTTTATGGTTTTTAGGGTTTTTATAGTTTTTGTGTGATATTATGGATATTAATATCCTTATGGTTTTTTAGTTTTATTTTCATTTTTTGGTTTTTTTGGGTTTTAAGGGTTTCTTGTGTTTATGGTTTTCTTAGGGTTTTTAGGGGTTTTATGATTTTTTATATTTTTAATGATTTTTATGTATTTTCTAGGATTTTATGGTTTTTTAGGTTTTAGGGATTTTGAGGGTTGCATTGGGGGGGGGGGGTTGGTTATTCGGGTTTTTTGTGTTTTTTAGGGTTTTAATGATTTTTAGAATTTTTTATCTTTTTAGGGTATTAATGTGTTTTTATAGAATTTAATGGGTTTTTAGGATTTTTAGGGGTTTTACGTTTTTTTGTGTTTTTATTTGTTTTAGGTGTTTTTAGGTTTTTAAGGTTTTGTTAGGGATTTTCAAGATTTTAATGGGTTTTTTTGTTTTTTAGGATTTTAAGGGATTTTATATTTTTTATTGATTTTATGGGTTTTAAGTATATTGAGGGGTTTTAATGATTTAGGGTTTCTAGTACTTTTAGGGTTTATTTAGGGTCTATTTTTTTTACTTTTTTTTTGTTTTTATGGGTTTATTAGTTTTTGTATCATTTTTAGGTTTTTAATGTGTTTTCATATATTTTTTAAGTTTTAGTTTTTTTGTGGATCTTTAGAGTTTAATAAGGTTTTTATGGAAATGATGATGCAAAGGTCAGGCTATTCCTGACCCCCCGCCCAATTTATTAAATAAAAGACGCAGCAAACAAGGGAGGGCAGGGGTCAAACGACCCACACCCAAAACCCTTTACAACCCAAAACCAAAAATCACACAGAGCCAAACAAAGAAAGAAGACAAAAAATTCCCAAGCATCACCTCCCACCCATTCAGCAAATAACATCTAGCAGCACCAAAACTGGCGATCAGCAACTATAATTCAGCAGCACCAAAACCAACTGCAACAATTTCATCATCCCAACTTCAGCACAACAAAGTCACAACCACCAACCTCCAGCAGCACCAATCCAAATCAGCAACCAGGTTCGCATAGCACATAATCCACAAACTATCACCTTCAACATCAGCATCCTTTTCAACACTCCAGGGCTATGCTATTCCTCCCAACCAAGCACAACAAGCATCCAATAGCAGAAGTTCCAACAACCAGAACCACACCAGCAACTCCTGTCCAAGCAACCAACACCTCCTGACCAATCCTCTTCCAGCATGATCAGACAGTTCCCATTGTAACCCAAAATCATACCAGTCACAACAAGTAAACATCACCACCATTGATTCAAAACCAATCCATCTTCATCCCCAAACTAGCACTCCAGAAAATCCGCAACACCTTCTTCACTGCCTTTATAATCCGAAAATGACAACCATCAGCCCATTATGCAGAATTCATCACCTTAAAATCAATCCAGAACCAATATCCAAAAAAAAAACATCCATAAACTCCTAACCAAAATTATATAAAAACACATCAAACAACATATTACAGTGGCTCCCCCTTCTGCCAAACTCTCCGAGAACAAGAGCCGCAATAAATGATTCACTTTAGTACCAAGTCTTTCCATAAGATCAAACATGGAAATCAAACAAAGACATCGAGATGTACCTCACAACGCATCCCAGGAACTAAAGTTCAGTAGCGCCATCGCCACAAGGCATGACCCTGAAACCACAGGGAAGAACCTATATTATGGATTTTAGGGGAATTTTTAGATTTTGAGTGTTTTTTGGATTTTAGGGGTTTTCATTTTTCGGAGTTTTAAGTGTTTTTTTGGTTTTTATAAGAGGGTTTTATGAGGTTAGGGGTTTTTATGTTTTTAGATAATTTTATGGATTCTCATGATTTTAATTATTTTTTGGGTTTTTTTTTGGATTTTGATGGTTTTATAATTTATTGTGGTTTTGAGTTTTTATTGGGGTTTTATGTGTTTTTAGTGTTTTTAACATTTTTAGTGGTTTAAATGGTTTTTATAGTTTTTATGTTTTTTTAAGTTTTTATGGATTTTTTTGAGTTTTACGTTTTCAATGGTTTTATAGGTTTTAGTTTTTACGTTTTTTTGGTTTTTAGAATTTTTAGGGTTTTTAGGGCTTTTTAGTGTTTTTAGCTTTTTATGGTTTTTTTGGGTTTTTAAGGTTTTTAGGGGTGTTTTATATTTTTATGGGTTTTTATGGATTTTTTTGATTTTTTTGGTTTTCATATTTTTGGGGTTTTTAGTGTTTTATGATTTTTGGGTTTTTAGAGTTTTTAGTGGTTTGTAGGGTTTTATGGGGGTTTTCATTTTTTTTCGTTTTTTGGGTTTTTAAGGTTTTTTTGAGTGTTTATATGTTTTTATGTGTTTAAATGGTTTTTAGAGTTTTTAGTGGTTTATATTTATTTTTTTTTAGCGTGATCAAAATTTTTAGTGTTTTCCTGAGTTTTTAGAGTTTTTAATGTTTTTAATGTTTTTAATGTTTTTAGGGGTTTAAAGTGTTTAAAGAGTTTTTATGTTTTCTTATGGTTTGTCAGGTTATTTAGTGTATTTTATAATTGTATATATTTTTAGTGATTTTTCGGATTTTTATGGGACTTACGGCTTTTTAGGGATTTTGAGGGGTTTTATATTTTTATTGGGGTTTTGGTGTTTTTTTTTGTTTTTTATAGCATTAAATGTTTTTATATTTTTAAGGTTTTCTTAGTAATTTTTATGTTTTTTTATGTTTTACGGTATTTTTAATGATTTGTTATATTTTTATGTTTTTCTAGTAATTTTTTGGATTCTCAGGGGTTTGGGGGGTTTTATATTTTTTTAGTGTTTTTTAGTGTTTTTAATGATTTTAAGTGTTTTTTTTGTTTTTTGAGGTATTCATAGTGGTTTTTAGGGATTTATGGGTTTTTTAAATTTTTTGGGATATTTTTTGTATTTTTATGTTTTAAGGGTTTTTCTAGGATTTTAAGGGGTTTTAGGGTTTTTAGGGTTTGTAGGGTTTTAATGGTTTTTATGGTTTTTATGTTTTTTTTGGATTTTTGAGTTTTTTATGGGTATAATGATTATCTAGAGTTTTTAATGTTTTTAGGGGTATAAATGGGTTTCAATGTTTTTTTGGTTTTAGGGTTTTTTTATTGGAATTTAGGGGTTGTAACGGTTTTTAGGGGTTAATTTGGTCTTTAAGAGATTTAGGATTTTTATGGTCTTTTAGTGTTTTAGGGGTTTTCAGGTTTTTTTGGGCTTCATGTGTTTATAGTTTTTTAAATTTTTTTGTGGGTTTTTAGGGTTTCAATGGATTTTTATGATTTCAAGGATTTTAAGTTATTTTTGGGATTTTTAAGAAGTTTTAGGGATTTAGGTATTTTTTGGAAAGGAAGATGCGAGGTTCAGGGTATTCCCGACCCCCCCAGATTTATTAGAAAGAAAAAAAGAGACACTACAGAAAAGGGCGGGGCGGGTTCAATCAACCCACACCCAAAATCCCTTAACAAACACACACCTAAAGACCGCAAAAAAGAAAACCCAAAAGAAGCACCAAGCATCCATCAGCAACCCACCCCTTCACAGGATCTACCAGCCTTCCTCACCATCATCATTATCATAATCCGCACCAGGGGGATCTCCCTCGGCACCATACCTATAGGCCGCATCAGAGTCCACTAATTCCCATTCAGAAGAGTCACATTGCTTAAAAAAATTGGCATATTACTCCCTTAACCTCATCTGCTCTACATTCAGCTGTTTCTTGGAAACCCTTTCACCTCCACCAGAGGAATTTTCCGTAGCCTTGCTGGATGCTCTTGTGGACACAGTATTTATCAAGGAAGATTAGTCCTTCTTCAGTTCCTCATTTTTGGATCAATATGGATCCCAACATGCTTGTTTTCCTTCCCAGTGTCTTCCTCAAACATGACCCTCTCCTTAGAGACCATATCCATGTTGTGACACATCCTACTATTATCCTGTTGAACTTGATCAGGAATGAAGGGGGATTCCTGGTTAAGTGAACAGCTCGTAAGAACCCTTTCAGGTGCATGAGTAGTAGTATCTCTCTACTTGGAGATACCCCCAATCCCATGTCCCTCCCCCTAATCAGCTTCCTCCTACAGGTTCTCTACAAACCCCTACTCCTCCACATTCTCCTGTGTAGTCATATGATCCCTACCAACAGTCCCCTCAAGAACCACCCCAGATTAAAGTAAAACCATTTCAGATAACCTTCTACCAGCCACACCTTTGTGACCATTCTCTCCCACCACCACATTGGTCACCACTGGGGATACTTCTTTTAGTTCTGTCAAAACACTTTGCTCATCCACATCCCCATGTGTACCATCTTTCCCCTCTGTCTCAGCACATACCACCAAGACCTGCACCGCTAGATCTTCTTACTGAGAGGATTCTACCTGTTTGATCATCTCCCTTAGTTCCTATTGAGCCACACCCTTCACAAGTTATCCCCCCTGCTCAGCCACCACTTGCCTCTGATCCAGCACCCCGGCTCAACCACCTTCTTCTGCCTGGTTGTACAACAGAAATCACCAGAAGAATCTTTATCAAGCACCACTCTAGGAGTTTGCAGTCCAACAACATCTTCAAAACCATCCTTCCCCACCTCCACATTATTCCCTGCTACCAGAACCTGCATCTCATAATCTCCAGATCCATCACAACTCAAATCCCGCATTTCAGGTTCAACCACCTCACAGCTTAAGAGCCCATTCTGTTCCTCGACACAAAGGAAACCCTCCCCCATCCCATCTATCTTATCCTGATCCTTCCTCTTCCCTTCCTCCTTCAGAACCCTCTATGACATAGCTTCACCCTCTTGTACAACAGAAACCAGACACTTGAACTAATTATGTAGGGAAGTCCCACATAGGCTCACCTCCCTTCTTTTGAACTGTTCACTATTGAAGCGATCAACAGAATTCACAACCACTGCATTGTCATCAACCTTTCCACTACTATTGTTTATTGAGTATTTCAGGAATTTTGGGATTTATGGATTCTAGTGTTTTTACTGTTTTTTTGGGGTTTATAAGGATTTTAAATGTTTTATTAGTTTTAATCGTTTTAATATATTTCTAATTGTTTTAAAGATTTTAGGGTATTTATGTATTTTAAAAGATTTTAGGGTATTTTAAGTGGATTTTAGGGTTTGTAGATTTTTTGGTTTTTAGTGGTATTAAGTGTTTTTAGGTTATTATTGTTTTCTTAGGGGTTTTTTGGGTTTTCAGGGTTTTTAAAAAAATTCATGATTTTGATGGTTTTTTTTGGATTTTGATGGGGTTTTTTGGCTTTATGGATTTTAGGGGTTTTTTATTATTTTTAGGGTTTAGGTTTTAGAGGAAATAAATTTTTTTGTTTTTTTAAGGGTTTCAAAGGTTTGTAGGTTTTTTAGGGTTCTTGATTTTTGTAAGGTTTTTTGGTCTTTTTTTCTAATTTTAATGATTTTTAGTGTTTTAGGGATATTGAGGGGGATTTTTGGGTTTTTTCTGGGGTTTGGTTTGCTTTTTTATGGGTTTTGTGGGTATTTAGTGTTTTTAAACATTTTTGGGGTTTAATGGGTTTTTAAATTTTTTAATGGTTGAGGTTTTTATGGTGTTTTGGGGTTATTTGATTTTTAGGGGGGGTTTGTGGTTTTAGGGTTTTATGATTACCTAAGGATGTGGGGGGGGGGCTTAGTTTTTTTTTTTTATGTTTTTAAGGGTTTAATCTGTTATAAAGTTTTTAATATTTTCGTAGTTTTTATATGGTTTTAAGATTTCCTTAAATTATTATGGATTTTCAGAGCCATTAAAATACTTTTATGGTTTTTTGGGTCTTTAAGGATATTAAAGGGTATTTTAGATATTTAAGGGGGGTTCTTGCATTTTTCGTTTTTTTGTTTTTAGGTATTTTAAGTTTTTTCTATTTTTTTGGTTTCATTAGGGTTTTTTGGGGTTTTTATAGGTTTTTGAATTTTTATGATTTTTAGGATTTTAAGAGATTTCATGATTTTTTAAGGATTTTGAGGGTTTTTAGGGAATTTATGGAATTTAGTGTTTTATGTTATTCTTTTAACTTAAAAGAAATTTTATTTTTTATGGGTTCTTAGTTTTTTTTGGGTTTTTTTATTTTTAGTGGATTAATGGGGTTTTAAATTTTTTAGTTATTTTTTAGGTTTTATGAGGTTTTATGGTCCTTAAATGTTTTATGGTTTTGTGGTTATTAATGGTTTTAAGGTTTTTGAGTTTTTTTTGGGTTTTTATAATTTTTATGTTTTTTTTTTGAATTTAAACTATTTTTATGGTTTTTAGATTTTCTATGTTTTTAGGGATTTTATGTTTTTTACGTTTTTAGTTATTTTTTGGGGTTCTTATGGATTTTTATGGATTTTAGGGTTTTAGAGATTTTGAGGAGTTTTATAGATTTTTAGGGTTTGTAGATATTTGTATGGTTTTTATATTTTTTTACATTTTATTGGTTTTATGTTATTTTATTTTTTAATGTTTTTTATACAGTTTTTAGGGTGACTAGGGTAATTAAAATTTTTACAGTTTTTCAATAATATTTTTTGATTTTTATTATTTTTAGGGGTTTTGGGGATTTAGAGCGGTTTTATATATTTTATGGGTTTTACAGTTTTTATGGTTTTCTTGTGGTCTTATGATTTTTTTATTTTGTGGTTTCTATTTTTTTTATATTTTTTTAACTTTTTATGGATTTAAAAGGTGTTTACAATTTATAGTCATTTTTTTGGTGTTTTTATGGTTTTTAAGATCCATAATGTATGAGGGGTTTATTGGGTTTTTGAGGTTTTAAGGTATTTAGGGTGTTTAATGGCTTCTAGTGGTTTTATATTTTTTAGTTATTATAGTATTTATATGATATTTTAGTTTTTATGGGTTTCTTATGGGGTTTCTTATGTTTTAGGCTTTTTAAATTTTTAATGATTTTTAGGGATATTTTTAGATATGTATGGTTTTTAGGGTTTTAGTAAATGTGAAGGATCTTAAGGATTTTGGGGGTATTTAGGGTTTTTCAAAATCTTTTTAGGGTTTTTGGGTTGTTATGTTTTTAGAGATTTTAGGAATTATTTATATTTTTTATGTTATTTGGGTTTTTTTTTCAATTTTTAGGGTTTTGGGGATTTTATGGATACATATGGTTTTTTGGGGGTTTGGGTTTTTTTGAGTTTTTTAGGGTTATTATTTTTTTAGTTTTTTTAACATTTTTTAGGTGTTTAAAAGAGGTTTTATATTTGTAGTAGTTTTTAGGGGTTTATTGGATTTTACAGTTTCTTAAGGATTTTAGGGGTTTTACAATTTTATGGATTTTAGGGTCTTTTTAGAATTTTTCAGGTTTTTGTGGTTTTCACAATTTATGGGTTTTTAGGGGTTTAAAGTGTTTCTTAGATATATTCAGGGTTTTAGGGTTTTTTTCTTTTTTAGTGATTTCTAGGGAATTTGTAGGTTTTTTATGGTTTTTAGAGTTTTTGGGGAATTTTTAGGAGTTTTAGGGTTTATTATGTTTTGTAGGGATTATTATATTTTTAGGGTTTTAGCTATTTTAGGGGTTTTAGGTGGTTTTATGGTTTTCTTAGGGGTTTTTAGAGTTTTACGCTTTTTACATTTTTAGGGATTTTTAGGTCCTTTTTAGGACATATATATATTTTTCTATTTTTTCGGATTTTGAGTGGCTTTATGGTTTTAGGGGTTTATGGGTTTTATGGTTTTATGGTTTTAGTGGTGTTTTTGTGATATTTTTTGTTTTTTATGGGTTTTATGGTTTTTAGTGTTTTAAGGTTTATAGGGTTTTAAAGGGTTTTATCAGGTTTATGGTTTTTTTGGGTATTTATAATTTTTGGGGCTTTTAGGGTTTTAGGGGTGTTTACTAAATTTTAATTTTTTTAAGCTATTTTAGAATTTTTTTTTGGGTTTTACTGGTTTTATGTGTTTTTGGTTTTAAAGGTTTTATTAGGGTTTTTAGTGTTTTTATGGGTTTTACTTTTTTAGTGATTTTAGGGATTTTTAGTTTGTTTCTGGGTTTTAGTTTTATTAGGGGTTTTAGGTTTTTAATGTTTTTATCAGATTTTAGGATTATTTGGGTTTTTTAGGTTTTTAGGGGTCTTAAGTATTTTTAGGATATTTAGTGTTATACATGGTATTTTTTAGTTTTTTATTTTTTAGGTTATCTATGTATTTTTAGGAATTTTATGGTTTTTAGGGTATTTAGGGATTTTGACGATTTTACTGTTTTTTGGGTCTTTAGGTTGTTTCTATTTTTTGGGGTTTTAAAGAATTTTTTTTATTTTTATGGATTTTATAGTTTTTTGAGTGTTTTTTCATTTTTATGTTTTTTTAAAGTTTTTAGGGTTTATAGTTTTCAATGGGTTTTAGGGTTCTATGGTTATTAGTGTTTCATAGTTTTTTGGGGTTTTAAGGATATTTATGATTTTACAGTTTTTAGGGTTATTAGAAATATTTAGGTTTATTATTAGTTTAAAGTGAATTTATATTTTTAATTATATAGGGTGGGGTTTTAGGATTTTTAGTGACTTTAAGGTTTTTAGAGAGCTTAGGGTTTTTTCATTTTTAAGTTTTTAAGGGTTTTAAGTGTTTTTTTAGTTTTTAAGGGTTCTAGAGTTTTTCCAGGTTCTTATGTTTTTTATGTGGGTAGGTATTTTAAAGTATATTGTTATTTTTTGAATTTTAATGTTTTTAGGGTTTTTAGGGATTTTGAGTTTTTAGGGTTTTTATGGTTTTTATTTTTAGGGTTTTGTTGAGTTATTTATGATTTGTATACTTTTTTTAAAAAATTTAACCATTTTTAGTTGTTTAATGTTTTTTAGAGTTTCTAATGATTTATGGGGTTTAATGCTTTTTAATTTTTTTAAGAGTTTTTGTGTTTTTTATATTTTTTATGTTATCTAGGATTTATAGGTTTTTTAGGTTTTTAATGTTTTTATGTTTTTAGGGGTTTAATGTGTTTTATGTTTTTTATGGTTTTCCTAGGGTTTTTTAGGGATTTTTATGGTTTTATGTTTTTATGTACTTTTATTGATTTTTTATATTTTTATGTATTTTTAGGGATTTTAGGTATTTTGATGGTTTGAGGGTTTTTAGAGGTTTGAAAGCATTTAATGTGTTTTTATGGTTTTTATGAGGTAATGTTTTTTTGTTTTTTTAGGTTTTCATAGGGATATTGATTGATTTTAGTTTTTTTATATTTTTAGGGATTTTTAGGGCCTTTATAGAATTTTAATGGTTTTTAGGGATTTTGGGATTTTGAGGGGTTTGATGTTTTTTTAGGATTGTTAATGTTTCTTTGGGTTTTTATATATTATTTTTTAGTTTCATGGGGATTTAAGGGGTTTTATATTTTTTAGTTTTTTTACAGGTCTAAATGTTTTTAAGAGTTTTTAGTTGTTTTTAGGGTGTTTAGGTTTTTTGGGGTTTTAATAGTTTTCTTGAGTTTTTTGGGTTTTTATTATCATCAATGGTATTTAGAATTTTTTTCATTTTTTCGGTTTTTGTAGGGGTTTAAAGTGATTAGGTTTTTACGTTTTTATTATTGTTTTAGGGTGTTTTATATTGTAATTGATCTTTAGGTATTTGTTAGGATTTTTATTGGTTTTATTACTTTTAATGGATTTTTTGAATTTCTAGGGTTTTAGGGTTTTTATAGTTTTTAACATTTTTACGTTTTTAAAATGTTTTAACTATTTTTTGTTTTTTATCTTTTTCTAGCGGTTGTCAAGTTTTTAGGTTTTTTATAATTTTAGTGAATTTTAGGTATTTCCTGGATTTTTATCATTTTTGGGTTTTTTGCGATTTTTAGGGAGTTTAGGGGGGTTTTTTGGGGGGTTATGGTTTTTTAAGGTTTTTTAAATGTTTTTAGAGTTTTTACCTCTTATGGGTTTAATTTGTTTTTATAATTTTTATTAGTTTTATTGTTTTAGTGGTTTTAATTTTTAAATGGTTTTCTGGGTTTTTTATTTTTTTAGGGGTTTTAACATTTTTTACGATTTTGGGGGTTCTAAGTGTTTTAAGATTTTTAATGTTTTCTTAGTGTTTTTAGTGTTTTATGGTTTTTAGGGAATTTTTTAAAAAAATTAGTTTTTTATGGATTTTAAGGGTTTTTTGGTATTTTGTGTGTTTGGGCGGTTTCTTAGGGTTTTATGGTTTTCTGGGGTTTTTTGTGTTTTTTTTTTGATTTTTTATGGACTTTATAGTTTTTTTGAGTTTTGAATTTCATTCGGAGTTTAATGGGTTTGTCGAGTTCTTAGATGATTTTTAGGGGTTTTTTGGGGGTTTAGGGTATTTTATAGTTATAGTGTTTTTTATGTTTTTTAGGGCTACGTAGGATTTTTATGATCTTTTTTCGGGTTTTTTGGATTTTTAGCAGTTTTAGGTTTTTAGATATTGTAAATGATTTTTTGTTTTTATTATTTTTTAAAGGTTTTCATGGTTTTGGTTTTTTTAATATTTTTTGGTATTTCTAGGGTTTTTAGTTTTTTTATTGTTTATTTACATTTTTTACCGACTTTGAGTTTTTTATTTCACTTTTTATGATATTTTGGGGGTTTTTTGGTTTGTTTTTGTTTTTTAGGTTTTTTAGGTTTTTTGGAGTTTTTTTACACTTTTAGGGGTTTAAAGGATGTTTTAGTGTTTGTAGTGGTTTTATGGTTTTATGAGTTATTAGGGTTTTAAAGGTTTTATTGGTTTTTAGGGATTTTAGGGTTTTATAGGATTTTAGGGGTTTAGGTTTTTTACTGTACTTTTGGTTTTTAGATGTTTTTTTATTCTTTTGTTTTTAAAGTTTTCTTTGAGTTTTTCATGGGGTTTAAGGGTTTTTATGATTTTAGTGATTTTTAAGGAAGTTTTAACATTTTTATAGTTTTTTTGGATTATATGGATTTTTAGATTTTTTAGGACTTTTTTGGGATTTTAGTGTTTATTAGGGTTTTTACAGTTTTTGGGATTTTTAGGTATTTTAGGGCTTTATGTGTTTTTAGGTTTTTAGAGTTTTCATAGAGGTTTTTAGGGTTTTTAGGGTTTTTTTTTACATTTTTAGGGATTTTTTTTATTTTTATAAATTTTTAGGATTTATAGGGACTTTTAGGGTGATTAATGGTTTTCTTGGGGTTTTTATGGGGTTTTTGGGGGTTTTTATGTTTTACAATTTATTAATTTTTTGAGGAATTTGAAAGTTTTTATTTATTTTAAAAATATTTAGGGGCATAAAGTGTTTTAAAATATTTAGTTGGGTTTTAGTGTTTTTTTGTTTTTATGGTTTTTGGGTTTTTTAGCATTTTAATTATTTTTAGGATTTGATAGTTTTATTATATTTATTTAGGTTTTTGTTGTTTTTTTAAATTTTAAGTATTTTTAGGGATTTTAATGATTTTATTTGGCTTTTCAGTGGTTTTAGGGATTTTGAGGGTTTTTCTGTGTTTTTGAGTTTTTAGGGTTTTTGGAGTTTTAAATGGGTTTTATGATTTTTATAGGTTTATGATTTTTTATGTTTTTTATGGGTTTTTTGGGTTTATATATTTTTAGGGTTTTATCATTTCTCGTTTTTATTAGTTTTATGTGTTTAAGATTTTTACAAATTTCATATGGGTTATTTAGCATTTTACAGTTTTTTACATTTTTATGGGTTTTAAAGGTTTTTAGTATTTTAATGGTTGTTTAAGAATCTTATGTATTTTTAGGGTTTTAGGGTTTTTACGGTGTTAATATATTTTTTCATTTTTTTGGGTTTTATATTTTTTTAAAATTTTTTTAGATTTAAAGTGGTTTTAATGTTTTAGTAGATTTTTATGGTTTTATGGAATTTTTGGTTTTTAGTTTTTATAGGGGTGTTTTTTGTTTTATTTATTTATGTTTTTTTGGGGTTTGTTATGTTTTTTAATAATTTTTATGTTTTAAGGGTTTTAAGTATTTTTAGGCTTTTAATGTTTTCTTTGGGTTTATACGGGTTTTTATATTTTTAGGGAATTTTTGGAATTTTTGAATATTTTTTGTTTTTTATGGATTTTATGGATTTTGAGGTGTTTTATAGATTTTTTTTGGGTTTTTATATTTTATTGAGTTTTATTTTATTTTTAATGGGTTTTAAAGGCTTTTATCATTTTAGGGGTATAAATGGTTTTTTTTTGTTTTTAGTAGTTTTTATTTGGTTTTTGGGATTTTATGTATTTTTATGGTTTTTAGGGGTTTTATGGTTTATTGGGGTTTTAGGATTTTTAGACTTTTTAGAGTTTATTATATTTTTTATTTGTTTTATTTGTTTTAAGGATTTTATGGGTTTCATGGGGTTTTTAGGATTTTTAGAGTTTTCTATGTTTTTAGATATTTGTAGGGATTTTTTTATTTTTTATGGAATTTATGGTTTTTATGGACTTTGAGAGATTTTAGAGGTTTATGGTTTTTGGGTATTTTTAGGGTTTTGGTGTTTTACCATTTTTAACATGTTTTTAGGTTTTTCACTTGTTTTCACTTTGTATGTTTTTCTTATTCTTTTATAAAGTTTTTATGATTTTTTACATTTTTAGGGATTTGTATGGTTTTTTATAAATATTACGGATTTTTAGGGATTTTTGGGATTTTGAGGGTTTTTGGAGTTTTTAGGGATTTGTAGTTATTTTTCATGGTTTTTAGGGGTTGTATGTGATTTTAGTTTTGAAATGTTTCTTAGTGTTTTTAGCATTTTTTAATGTTTTTTTTATTTTTTTGGGATTTTTTAAGATTTCTTATATTTTAGGGGTTTTTGTAGGTTCATGTGTTCTTTGGGGTTCTTATTGTTTTTAGGGGTTTGAGGGGGTTTTTAATTTTTTTACATTTTTAATGTTTGTATAAATTTTTTAACATTTTTAGGGATTTAATGGTTTTTCATGTTTTTAAGTTCTTTTTGAAAAAAATTATGTGTTTTTAGGGGTTCTTATTTTTTTAGGAGTTTTTGGTTTTTAGGGGTTTTAGTATATTTTTAGGGGTTTAACGTTTTTCGGACCTTTTAAGTGTTTTTATTGTTTTTAGTTTTTTATCATTTACTTTGGGGTTTTTAGGGATTTTTACATTTTTAGGGATTTTATGGTTTTTTATGATTTTTGATATTTTAGGGGTTTTAAGGATTTTTTTGGATTTTTGGGTATTATTTAATTTTAAGGGTTTTAGAGTTTTAAATATTTTTAAGACATTTAGTATTTTTTTGGTTTTTTGGGGTTTTTCGGTTTTTAGGGGTTTTTTGGGTTTTTTACATTTTTATGTATTTTTAAATCATTTTTTGTTTTTTATGATTTTCATGGGTTTTTGGGATTTTGAGGTGTTTTATGTTTTTTTAATATTTTTAGTGATATATCTGTTCCTATTTTTTTATTTTATTTGGGTTGTAAGGTTTTCTTAAGAGTTTCATTGTGTTTTGGATTTTTTTCTTTTTTAGGATATTTAGTTATTTTTATGTTTTTATGATTTTTATGGAATTTTTTGGTTTTCTAGGTTTTGTAGGGTTTTAATGGGTCTTTTGGTTTTTATTATTATGGTATGTTTTTAGGGTATCAATGATGCTTTATAGTTTTTAAAATTGTTTGGGAACTAAAAGGTTTTTATAGCTTTTGTGAGTTTTCGAGGTTTTCTAGGTTTTTAGGTGTTTTATGGGTTTTAGGTGTTTTAGTATTTTCATGGTCTTTTTGGGGGTTTTAGTGTTTTTAGTTTTTTAGGGGTTTTATGTGTTTTTAGGTTTTTAAGGTATTTTAATGGATTTTTAGGTTTTTTAGGCAGTTGAATGGTATTTTTGCGTATTTAATGTTTTTTGGGGAATTTATGTATTTTGCGGGTCTTTATGGTTTTTAGAATTTTAGAGTTATTTGGGTATTAAGTATTTCTTATATGGTTTAGGGGTTTTATGTTTTTTATGTGTTAATTTTTTAATTTGGATTTTCATAGTTTTTATGTTATTGGGGAATTTTTAGTATTTCTATGGCTTCTAGAGTTTTTTTTGGATTTTGAGGTGTTTTGGGTTTTTTTGGGGGTTTAAGATTTTTCTTTTTTATTGGGTTTTTTGAGTTTTTTATGGTTTTTTGGTTTCTAGTCTTTTTAATGTTTTTTGGGGTTTAAATGTATTTTATATTATTTTAGTGGTTTTAAGGGTTTTTATGGATTTATAGAGATTTTAACGTTTTTAGGGGTTTTATGTGTTTTAGCATGTTTTTGGTTATTTTATGTGGATTTTAGGGTTTTTTCATTTTTATGGATTTTAGGGGTTTTAAGTGTTTTTAGGTTTTTTATTTTTTCTTAGGGGTTTTCAGGATTGTTTGGTTTTTTAGCTTTTTAGGGATTTTTAGGGGGTTTTAAGGATTTTAATGGGCTTTTAGGGTTTTATGGATTTTGATGGCTTTTAGGCAAAGATGGATCGGGTCCAGGCTATTCCTGCCCCCCCCCCCCAAAAAAAATTTATAAAACAAAAAGACACAGCCACTACAGACAAGGGAGGGGAGGGGTCGATCGACCCACACCCAAAAGCCCCTTACAACCCACGCCAAAAAAGAAAAACAAAGAGAGAAAAAGACTCAAAAACAGACACAATAGCAGTAGAATCACTTCACATCCAACCAGTACCAGCATCCAGCAGCACCACATCTAGTCATCACAACAACAGAGCAGCAGCAGCACAACCAAACCAACCAGCCCCAGAAACCAGTAGTACCAAAACCGACAACACAGCCAATCACAACTAGCAGCATCAATCACCAGCACAACCGAATCCAATCCCAACCACTATCACTTCCCAACAACCAGCAAGCACCTGACAACTCCCCACAAAGGAGACTCACCGCCAATAACAACACATCACCAGTTCCACAAACACTAGCCTCCACAGCGGCCAGTACCTCCACGCCATCCAGATCCCTAAACAGCAGCATAGAACCAAAGACAGCAAACAAATAACACCAGCATTTTCCATCACACCCTTTTTTAGATCCACCGCCAGCCAAAGCAAGAACCCAAACTTCATCACGTCTCAACCATACAACAACCAATAATCCATTAATTCGCACCCAACAGCAAAACCAGTGGAAAATAACCCACAGCCAAGCGAAGGACCGAACCATAGTATAACCCATTAACGTTTTTTGTTATTTGGGGGTTTAAGTGTTTTCAGGTTTTTTAGACATTTAAATTGTTTTTAAGATTTTATGATTTTGGGGTTTTAGGGTTATTGATTTTTCTTAAAGTTTTTTTGGGATATTTTACGATTTTATGGGTTTTTTGGTATTATTTTTGAGTTTTTAGTGGTTTATTGTTTTGTAGAGCTTTTAATTTTTTGGGGGTTTAAAGGGTTTTTATAGTTTTTTTTGTTTAGGGTTATTTGGGGTTTTATGGATTTTTGGTTTTTTAGGGTTTTTAGGGTTTTTAGGGTTTTTACGTCATATAGGGTTTTAGGGTTTTTAATATTTATTTGTTTTTAAGGGATTGCATTGATTTTATGTTTTTATGATTTACATAGGGTTCTATAGGGTTTTTATGGTTCATTAAATTTTTTTATGAATTTTTATGTCATGTGAAATAGATTCATGGTTTTGAGAGTATTTCAGAATTTTGAGGGTTTTAGGACTTTTAGGGGCATATGGTTTTTTGGGATTTTAGTATTTTTAGGTTTTTAGGGATTCTTGGTGTTTTTAGGTTTTCAAGGTTTTTTGGGGATTTTCCATGGGTTTTATGGTATTTTACCTTTTATTTATTTTTCTGGATTTTTTAGATTTTTGGGGATTTATGTGTTTTAGAGATTGGGGGGGGGGGTTAGGGTTTGTTAGGGGTAATAGGGTTTTTATGGTGATTTTGGTTTTTATGTTATTTTTTAGTTTTTGGGGGTTTATGGTTTTTTGGGGTTTATAACATTTTTTGGAGTTTAAGGGGGTTTATTGTTTTTAGTGTTTTTTTGGGTTTTATGGGTTTTATGGGTTTTCAATGTTTTTGTGTTTTGGGGGATTTTTAAGGGTTTTTGGGTTTTTTAAATTTTTATTGTGTTTTTATCGATTTTCAATTTTTTTTGGGTTTTTAACTATAACGACCTATCCTCCAGAGGTCCATGCCATGACTACCCCAAGCCCGCCTCCCAACATCCAGAGGCTGAAAACTAGTATCAAAGGCGTCATCCTATAAGTGGGAAGAATTTTCTTGAGTACCTGTATGCATACACATGCTCAACCAAGTCTTACACACTAAAAAGGAAACATGTATCACTAAAACAAAGTTGAGTACAAGTACAAAAAATATAAGTGGGCCAAAATGAAACCCAACAAATGAAATGAAAACATTAAAGTCCAAAAAGGAAACTCTGATGGCCATCTGTGGAAAACCCACCTGATTTTGAGAGTAGTGTAGTTACTTGAAGTAAAAGTAGAATGTCATGTCCACCCAATCCTACTAGGCCCCACCTGGTCTTAGGCCACCACGGCCACTGTCGTAGCGTTTGACGGTCCCAGCTCCCTGAGCACTAATGGGTCATGGTCCACCATAGTCTCTGTCGAAACGTTGATCATCTACACCATACACAACATGTGTGTGTGAAGCCCGTGCAGGGGTGAGTAGCAATATACTCAGTAGGGATCCCAATACAAAAAGGAAACACCAAATAGAAATCCTTAAATCAAATCACGAATAACAAGACAACTCACACAATTTATACATTTAGGTTTATGATAGAACAAATATCAGTCACACCATTGAACACCTTAGATGCTAGAAAAATCCTCCTTTATCGACTATGGTGGGACTGCCAAGTCACACAGAAGTGTTTCCACTAAACTTGGACTACATAGGTACACCTCCTCATTGTGTATCATGGGCCTACAAAGTCACACAGAAGTGCTTCCGACTAATCTTGTCCAACAGAGGTACTCATCATCGCGTACCACGGGCCTGTAAAGTCACATAGAAATGCTTCCCACTGTGGGATTCCAAAGTCACTTAAAATATCTTTTCAATGGGCCATAGTTGAGACACATAGAGTCAAAAGATAATAGTCTTCATGTCTCAGTAAACCGCATGGTTCTCTACATAGCACACCTAGGAGAACCATTCCTCAATCCATAAGTTTCATTTAAACTTCCATAAAATACTCCTAAAGGAATTACAAAATATCTTTCTCGTTGATAGGGTATCAATGCAGTAAACAGATCGTCAATCAGATGCCCGATTTGCATGTTATTATCATTTTTGTAAACACGGGCTAGTTTTATCTGGGTCTGGTCCGACCCGGTCGTATTGACACAAATAACCTGGCCTAGGGGTCCCACATACCCTGGTTTTGTTCGACTGACTCAAACTGACCCTGTTCAGGTCTGGATCGGTCCAGTCTGGCCTAGCCAGTGGGTCGGGCCCAATGGGCCTCACTGGACCTGGCCCAGTTTGGCTAAAGGTCTAGGCCATCGGGTCCCCCAGTGACCCGGTCTAGCCTGGACCAATCTTAAGGGTGCGGGTTTGGCCTATATTTGTGGGTCTGGCCCAGTGGGTGTCGGTCCGAAATGTCGGTAGAGGTCTGGACCACCAGCATAGGTCCATCTCTCCGACGCAGTTCTGACCTGCTGATGCATGTCCGGCCTACTTGGCCATGGGTTCGGCTCGCTAGCTAGGGGCACAACCTACCAACCCAATTCTTAGACCGCACAGCATGGGCCGGTGGTGCGCCGCCAGGCTGGGATGCGACCAACTATCAGTCGGGCCTCCATTGGCCCCATGGATGAGCAGGTCCCTCTTGCCATGGTTGAGTGATCATGGCTGGCCAAGCAAGCCGGACAACCCGAACTCGGGTCATCCCTCCACGAAGTGCCAGGCAGGTGCCACATCTCCCCGCTACTGCTGCGGGCCACCACTACCTCCAGAAGATGTTCGACGGACCACCAAACGTGCTATGATGTTCTGTTCTTCGTGCCTCCTTCTCCTACGCTCTCTAGGAAATTTCATCTTCACTACAAAGGTCCTAGAAACATATTACCTCTACCTTGAGGGAGCGATCACAATGAATGCCCATGACGGAGGTGCTCAGGCCCTGTTCATGTAATCATTGCGTTGCTTGGGGTTTGTGGCTCAATCAAACTATAGATAAACTAACCCCATATAATATTTCCCAAAAGAATGGTCACCCTCCTATATAAATGTATGATTCACAGATTATGTTTTTTGTGGTTTGATCAGCATTTGTCGTTTCTAGAAAATGGAATGGGTAAGAACTTTAAAATCAAATAACCCCTACCTATTTTATGTTTATTACCGAAACATTATGTACTCAAGGTTTCAAGATGCAGACATCATTCGTTGATTTCGACTCTATTCTTCATGGTGCGTCGAAGATGTTTATCATTCGTTAGAGTTTCTCATTCATTGTTGGGGAGGAATTTTTTCAGAGGATCGTTATATAATTTTTATACTTTAATTTATTTTTCCAACAACGCGTCAACCAAAATAAAAGGAAAACACATTGAAACCTTTCAGTTATGTTGCGACATCCTGTCGTTATACTGTTTCATTTTTGAAACAACGTCGTTGTTACGCTTCATTACAGAGTCATTAAACTGTGAGTTAATGAATTGTTAATGAACCTCATTAATGCGCCTCACTGCTACACCACATCATCACCGTCCTCCACTCAAAAATTTAAAAAATAAAATAAAATAACTTTTTAATGTTATTTTTTTTAAAAGTCCTAAAATTTAACTTTTCAGTTCGGCCCTTACTGGCCAATGTTAGGTCCTTTCTAGGTGAATCCTGAAATTTTGAATTCAAGAATGCCCTCAGATTTCCATTCTGATCACTTATTCAGAAGTTAGAAAAATACACTCGTACATTTACTTAAGCTTTCTTAAAAAAAGTTAAAAAAATCTGTTTCGGACTCACCGGGCCTTAGAATCACATGTCGTCAATGCATGTGGTCTCAGCATAATTCCATATAGTTAAAAAAACAGAATTTTTGACACATTACATTCTCCTCACCTTAAGGATTTAGGTCCCAAAAACACAAAACAATAACTAATCAAACTTATGGGGGTAAAGATCATGAATCTGAGTCTCCCACTCCCATTTTCTCTCCAAGATATTCTCGTGTTTCAACCAAACTCACACTAGAGTAATCGACCACCCACGTAAGACCTGCTCATGTCAATCCACTATCTCGACTAGGAACTCTGCAAACGTCTCCCTATTGTAAATGTCCAGCTTTCCCTGGTCGATGATGTTCGATGGATCATGCACATACATCCTCAACTGCGACATGTGGAAAACATCATGCAACTGGTGCATCTATGGGGGAAGATATATACAGTACGCCACCTCTCAAACTCTTCTCAGGATCTAAAATGGGGTGATGAACCTCGGATATAGCTTGCTTCCCTGGAAAAATATCCACAATCCTTGTTGGGGTGAGACCCGAAGGAAAAACATGATCTCCCTCATCAAACTCCAAGAGTCTCCATCTCCTGTCGGTATAAGACTTATGCCTGCTATGTGCAGTCCTCATCCTCTTCGAGATAATCATCATCTTCTCGGTGCTAGACCGTACCAACTCTACACCCATCAGTGCTGACTCCCCTGGGTTTGTCCAGCATAGGGGTGATCTGCAAGGCCTCTTGTACAAGTCCTAAAATAGTGCCATAAAAATAGTGCAGTGATTGCGTTTGTTGTATAAAAACTCCACCAGTGACAAGTGGTCCCCCCAACTGTGACAAAAATTCAGGATGCAGGCACATAGAATGTCCTTCGCTCTGTCTGACCATCCATCTAGAGATGAAAAGATGTGCTCAAGTACAGCTACGTCCTGAACACCTCCTATAATCCCCTCCATAGATATGATGTAAATAGAGCATCCCAATCTAAGATGATCATCTAAGGAACACCATGAAGACGCACTATCTTCTGGACGTAGTGGTTTCCCAAGCCCTCTATCGGTCCCTACTCCCGGATGGGTAGGAAGTGAGCTGACTTGGTGAGTTGTTCAATGATCACCCAGATATATTCGTGGCCTCTGAATATGCGTGGTAACCCCATTACAAATTCCACCAAGATACTGTCCCATTTCCACTCTGGTAGCTCGAGTGGATGGGCCAAGCATGCGAGAACCTAATTCTCAGCATTCACTTGCTGAGAAGTGAGGCATTGTGAAATGAACTCGAACACCACTTTCTTTATCCCTGACCACCAGTACTAACATCGGAGGTCCTGGTACATATTCTCCACTTCAGGATGTACCGCTAAGGGGGTTGTATGGATCTCCCACAACACCTCCTCCTGCAATGTCACTGGCACTATGGTGCACCCTCTAAAAAAGATGATGTGATCCCCACTGATCAAAAATCCATCAGGAGCCCATCTTGAGGATAACTGAGAACATCAGGACTCATACTCAACATCCACCAGATGTACCTCCTTGACTCATTATAAGAGTGGGGGATTAATATTCATCGATTGAATTTAAGAAGCTCCACCATCATCCATGAAGTATAACTGCATCGTGGCCAATTGCTCTATCTCCTCACTCAGGAGTTGCACATCAATTCTCCTATTAAGAGCGTTTTCAACCATGTTCCCTTTTCTAGGTGTATAGAATATTAAAAATTCGTAGTCCTCAAGGAACTCTATCCATCACCATTGTCTAAGTTTCAGTTTCTTCTCGAAGAAGATATACCTAAGACTCTTCTGGTCGAAGTAAACAATAAATTTTTCAACCATCAAGTAGTGCCGCCACATCATCCAGGAAAAGAACACTTTTGCTAACACTAGGTCATTGGTAGCATAGTGCTACTCATGTTGTCTCAACTATCATGATCATAAGTAATCACTACTCACTCTTTCATCAGGACACAACTTATTTTGGTCTCTATTGCGTCGTAGTAAACTACATACCCAACACCCTCCTCTGGTAGTCTCAATATGGGTGCACTAGTCAGTCTCCCCCTCAGCTCCTAGAAACTCTGATGACATTTTCTTGTCCACACAATGGGTTTTCCCTTCAGTTTTAAATCTGATAAGGGTTATGGTAATATGAAAATGTTGGGAACGAACCTCCGATAGAAACCAGAAAACCCAATAGAGATCTGCACTCCAGTCACACACCTGGGAGTCTATTAAGAACACACTGCATCTATCTTCACTAAATCCACTACAACTCCTACCTCTGAAAAGTCATGTCCCATAAAGTGGACTTCCCGAATCCAAAACTAACACTTCGAGATCTTTCCATAATGATGGTTCTATCAGATTGTATCTTGGACTATTCACAGGTGTGTAGGGTTCTCCTCCTCTCACTCCAAGTACACTAAGATCTCATCAAGGGAGACCACAACAAACTGGTGAAGGTAAGGCTGGAAGATCATATTCATGAGTCCCAAGAACACTGTTGGGGTGTCTGTCAAGCCAAAAGGCATCACCAAAAACTCATAGTTGTATTACCGGAACCTGAAGGCTATCTTCGGTACATCGTCACCCCATACCTAATGCTGGTGATATCCAGATCTAAGGACTATCTTTTAGAACCACTTCAACCCCCTCCAGCTAGTCAAAGAGATCAAAGATTCTTGGTAATGAATATTTGTTCTTCATGGTCACTCGGTTCAGGACCTATATGTCCACACACAACCTCAAACACATGTCTACGTTCTTGTAAAAAGGCATTGGGGATTCCCATGGTGAGAAGATAGGCCTTATGAACCCCTTCTCTTACAATTACTCCATCTATACCCTCAGCTCGCAATGCTCTGTGGGAGCCATACGATATGTAGGTGTGGATATCGGTGTCGTCCTGGGGTACAGGTCATTGCAAAAGTCTACCTCTCTATGAGGAGGTAGTCCTAGATCATCTTCAGGAAAGGCATCCTCATACTCTTCCACCACTACATGAAATCATGGACACCTCTTATCCACTGAACCGAGGGTGAGGCTATCCAACTGTTGAGTGATCGGCTGCACCCTCATCCAAGAAAGTATTTCTTATGCTTTAATAGTTTCCTTCCCATAAATAAAGGAAAACCTTATCCCATATCTGTAGATACACCGAAATGTATGCCTAAAACATTTGATCTGAGCATGGACTATAAATAACCATTCCATAACCAAGATGATGTCGTAAGGCCTCAACACCACTACTATGAGATCCCAGCTAATTCTCTCTCTTCCTAGAGTATTCTCACACGGCCGGGACCAATGTGTAATCATTGAACCCATTCCCATAGGAGTCTTCAGTTGTAAGTATCGACCAAATAGATCCACAATAATATTCAAGCTCTGAACAAGAGTCATGGAAAAGAAGGAGTGACCACGACATGTGTCTCTAAGAACTTACACTAGGGTGGAGAAGACAAAGATCATACCTTAGATCATATATGGAGCATTGTGGTTATAATACTCTTCTAACTGAAGTGGTGATTGTCCTTATCTGCCTACTCTATGAGTTTGGGGTGGACCGCATAGGGATGGTGGCGGTCACACCTCAAGTTGCTTCCTACCTCTTTCTGCTTGGCCATATCACCTACCATGTCTTCCTCCATTCATACCTCCTTGCTCAAACCGCTACCTCGGCCATGGCTTCCCCTTGACCATCTGCTGGTTATCTTTACGGCGGGTCGGGCAGTCATGTGTTGTGTGTCCCTGCCCACTGCATGAGAAGAAAATCATAGTTCTCAACTGACTCCCTCAGGTCTGGGAGCCCCAAACTACCGACTCTGATTCCTGGGGTCATCCTTTGAAATACCTGTCCTTCTTGAGCCCCCTTGTCTATTGTCTGCTACCTATCGAAGACTCATCCACCTGGGTTTTGTTGGTATCTCTAGTTGGGTATTTTTTCTCCTCCAAGATGTTCTCTACCAGAAGGTATTTCTCCAGAACCCCAGCCTAAGTATGTATGCTGAGAGAGAACACTGATGCCCAGATCTTCTGCACGAGTCCCTTCTCAAAGGCTCGAGCCCAAAATAAAACGTCTCGTACCATATCTGTTTAGTAGTAAGATAGATTGGAGAACCTTGCTGAGTACTCGACCACTTTCCCGATGCCCTACTATTGGTGAAGAAACTCTTAAATGTTCACTAAGCGCATGGTCATGGGAAAAAACTCTTCCCAGAAAAGCTTCTCGAAGTCTTCCCAGGTGAGGGTCACTTCATCTTTCATCTGGGTGGTCCAGCTCCACAATCTCCCTACTGAGTCTTGTATAATTATCGCAGCTAAGATATCCATCTAGTTAGGAGGTTTCATCACTAAGTGGAAGAAATGCGTCAAAGACTCCAGCCAATCCTTAATGACCTGAGGATCTGTCTCTCCCCAGAACCTTGGATGTCTCTATATTTGAAACTCATGAAGGGAACCAGGTGAGTTCAAATTTTATACTGGAACCACCGACAGTAGATACTGACCAGAAGGTGGTAGTAGCACTGGTACACCTCATGGTGGGGCCATCTCTAGAATTGATCCCTAAATGGATTCTTCATCGCAAGTCATATTTTCCTCATGACCTCATATTAGGATCTTGGCAGGTCCTCTACATGGAGGCATCCTGAGATAGATCAAGATGTACCATGGTTAGAAGGATATACCTAGAGAGCTGAATTTTATTCATAATAACATTAGGAGAAACTTATGAATTTTTTTTCATGTATAGAGTAGAAAATCATAATTCAAGGTCCTAGTGTATGGATACGTCGTCCGCTTCACCGACGGTGGACTCCCCAAATCTGGAAGCAGAACTCAAAACAATTAACACTGTTTCCCCAAAACAAAACATAGACTCCCAGTCATTGTGGTCGGACCAACCTATATTTGATACCACTTTGTCATGACACATCCCCTGGGGCCCATGTATTGACTACCCCAAGCACGCCTCTCGAAGGCCAGGGGATGGTTACTATCTTCATTGGTGTCAAACTGCAAGTGGGATACATTTTATTGAGTACATGTATGCACACACATGACCAACTAAGTCCCACACACTAAAAACAAAACAAGTATCACCAAAACAAATCTATATAAAAGTACAACAAATATATGTGGGCCAGAATACAAACCCAACAAAAGAACTGAAAATAGAAAATAACAAAAAGTAAAATCTGATGGCCATCTGCGAAAAATCCCACCTGATTGTTAGAGTATTGTAGCTACTTGAATCCAATTATAACATAATTTCAACCTTATCCTACTGGGACTCAGTAGGTCCTAGTCCACCAAGTCCATCGGCGTAGCATCCGTCTATTTCGTCTCCCTGAGCACCTCTGTGTCATGGTCTACCAAAGCCAGTATCAAAACATCGACTGTTTTCACTAGACCCAACACGTGTGGGCAAAGCCCGTGCAATGTGAGTTACAAAATACTCAGTAGGGACCCCAAAACAAAAAGGAATTTCCACACAATAGTCCTCAAAGTAAATCACAAAGCACAAGATAGCTCACACTTGGTATACAATTAGGGCAGTGATAGAAGAATCATTAGTCTCATCATTGAACACATAGTCTACTAGAGAACTCTTCCTCTATCGAGTACAATGGGGTTTCAAATCACATAAATGTGACTCCCACTAACCTTGGATGGCTTATGTTCACCTCCTCATCATGTACTGTGGGCCTAAAATGTCACATAGAAGTGTATCCCCCTAATCTTGGCCAACTAAGTAGTCCTCCTTATCACGTACCATGGGTCTGAAAAGTCACATAGAATTTCTTCCCAGCATGGTCCTAAAAATTCACATAGATTTGTTTCCAATGTGACTATAGGATAGTCACACAAAGTCAAAATAAATCATTCTTTCGGTCTCATCCAACCATAGGGTTCTGTACCTAGAATGCCTAGGAGAACTGCTCCTCAAGCCATTCAATGCATCTCAAATTCCATTATAGCCTCATCAAGGTTTTCCAAAAGATCCACCTCATTGAGAAGGTCCCAATACCACAAACATCTCATCATTAAAATTCCTAGCATTCAAGTTATTAGTGTTTTAGTAAACATGGTCCGGTTGCATCTAGGTCTGGTCCATCCTGGTCGGACCGAGCCGACCAAGCAATCCCGGGTGTCCCACATACCTCGATTTAGTTCAAATGACCTGACCAGACCCAATTCGTGTCTGGGTCGATCCGGTCTGGCTTAGATACTAATCCAGGCCTAATGAGCCTCACTGGACTTGGCCCAGTATGGCCGAGGGTCTAGCCCGCCGGGTCGCCCGGCGACCCGGTCTAGTACTGCCCAACCTAAAGGGTGCAGGTCTGGCATTCCTGTGTGGTTTGGAGCCACTGGGTGTGGGTTTGGCCCACTGGCTGGGGGTGCGGCTCACCATCCCGAAGCTCTGTCCCCACGGTGCGGGCCGATGGTGAGCAACCCGGCTGGTATGCGATCAGCTGCCACGTCCGGCCTCTGCAGGCCCCATGGATGCACAGGGCCCTCCAGCTTTGGACGAGTAACCGTGGCTCCCTAAGCCTCCCGGATGGCGCAGATGTGGGTTTTCCCTCCATGTGGTGCCACGAGGACACCTTGTATCCCTTTTTTCGCCATGACTAGTTGGTCGTAGCCTCCTGATGTAGCAACGCACCGAAGAGCAGGCTTCCCCCTTCACTCACGGCTACTGCCACGGGATAATGTTTTTGCTGCTAGTGCTGGCGCACCATCAGATGTTCAATAGACCACCAGACATACTCTGGTGGTTTGATATTCACACCTCATTCGCGTGCGCTCTCCAAGAAACATCTTATTCACTGCAATGGTTCCAGAATCATCTTACCACAACTTTGGGGGTGCAAGAATAGAGAACGCAGATGACAGAGGTGCTTAGGCCTTGTTCATGTCAGCACACACCCTCCACGTTAGAGGTTTTTAATCATGGGGTGGATCAGGGATTATGGATCAATAAAACTAGAGATAAACTAATCCCAGATAAATAATCCCAAAAGAAAAGTCACCCTACCGCATAAACGCACGATTCACGGATCAACCTATTCGTGGGTTGATCCATGTTCATCATTTCTAGAAAAATAAATGGGGAAGAACTTTAAAACCAAATAACCCCTACCTCTTGGACATTTTTTGTTGTAGCATTACGTCCTCGAGGTTTCAAGACGTTGACGTTGTTCATCACTTCCGACGCCATTCTTCGAGGTTCGTCTAATATGATTAACATTCATCGGCGTTTTTTATTATTAGTTAGAGATAAATTTTGTCGGAGTTTTGTTAAACAATCCTAAAATTTTAATTCCTTTTTCTACAAAAAAATCAACAGAAATAGAAGAAAAACACGTCACAATATTTTTTTTCCCTACGATGTCGTGTCATCGCGTTGTTTCATTTATAAAAATGTATCATTGTTACGTGTCATAAAAGTGTAATTATTCTATGAGTTAATGATCCATTAATGAGATTCATCATTAAATCATGTTTCTACACCGCAATGTCACCGTCCTTCTCTCAATAGATGATAAAATAAAATAAAATAACTTTTTTAATTTATTTTATTATTTTTTTAAAAGTCTGCAAATTAACTTTTATGTTTGACCCTTACTGGCCGAAGTTAAGTCCCTTCTAGGTGAATCCAAATGTTCTGAGTTCAACAGTGCAATCAAATTTTCAGTCCGAGAACCAGTTCAAGAGATAAAAAACCCACTTGCCTGTTTACTTCGGTGTAATTATGAAAATTTCAAAATTTCGTTCCAGACTCACTGGGCCTCAGAATCATGTGGTGTCAAAGCATTTGGTCTCATAATAATTCCATATAATTAGAAAAAAAATTCACACATAATGTTTGTTACATTAAATTAATATTTTTAGGTATTTATGGTTTTCTATGTTTTTATAGGTTTTAGGGTTTTTTATTCGTTTAGCTATTTTTGGGGGTTTTAAGGATTTTTATGGGTTTTAGAAGTGTTAGGGTTTTTGAGGGGGTTTTTGGGTTTTTAGGATATTTATATATTTTTAATAATATTATTTTTTTTGGTTTTAGGATGTTTTAAGAGTTTTTAGGTTTTTAAGGTTCTCTTGGTATTTTTCTGGTTTTCTATGGTTTTTGAATTTTTTAGTATTTAATTATTTTTAGTATTTTTATGGTTTTTAGTTTTGTTTTGGATTTTGAGGGGTTTTAGGATTGTTGGGGTTTTATCGGTTTTTTTTTATTTTATTTTATTATTTTTTATTATTTTAGCGTTTTATGGTATTTATAGCTTTTAATGTTCTTAGTGATTTAAATGGTGTTTATAATAGTTTTTGTTTTTGGTGGTTTTTAGGGTTCATAGGGGTTCTAGGGGTTTTATGTTTTTATTGTTTTTCTAGGGTTTTTTTGGGGGTTTAGAGACTTTTTAGGTTTTTTTAGAATTGTTAGTTATTTTAGTATTTTTAATTGTGTTTATTTTTTAATGATTAAATTGATTTTTTCCTGGGGTTTTCAGGTTTTTTAAAATTTTAGTGATTTGAATGGATTTTTTAGAATATTTAGCGGTTTTAGGGACTTTAGGGATTTCGAGGGATCATAAATATTTTTTTTGTGTATTTAGGGTTTTCTTAATGTTTTTTATTGTTTTATGTTTTATTACATTTTTAGGGATTTTATAGTTTTTGTGATATTTTTTGATGTTTTTAGGAATTTTGAGGGGTGTTAGTGTTTTTATGGTTTTTGGGGGGTTTGTGGGTTTTTTAGTTTTTAGGGATATTATGGTTTTTCTAGATTTTGTAACATTTTGAGGGTTTTAAAGGGGTTTTAGTTTTTTAGTATTTTTAGGGATCTTATTAGTTTTTTGGGTTTATAAGGATTTTAGAGATTTATACTATTTTTAGGGGTTTAAGGGTCTCTTGAGAATTTTTGAGTTTTTATCATTTTCAGGTTTTTAAGGGTTTTAAGTGTTTCTTTTTTTAAGGTTTTCTAAATTTTTTTTGGGGATTTTAGGGGTTTTAACATTTGTAGGTATTTTTAGGGCACTTTTATAATTTTTATTTTTTTTAGGGTTTTAGGGATTTTTTTGGATTTAGGTTTTATAATGTATTTTAAGGTTTTAGATTTTTTGGGGTTTTAGGTGGTTTTAATGATTTATTTGGGGGTTTCACAGTTTTATGTACTTTTACATTTTTAGGTAATTTTTTGTTCCTTTTTAGGAAATTTTGTTTTATACGATTTTTAGGGATTTGGGGGGGGGGGGGGGGCTTTAGAGTTTTGGGGTTTAATGTTTTTTTTTTATTTTTAATATTTTATCAGGGTTTTCTAGGTTTTTTGGTTTTTTACATTTTTGGAATTTTTAGTGCTTTTAAGGATTTTTATGGTTTTTTATGTTTTTATAGATTTTGAGTTTTTTTGCAGTTTTCAGATTGTTTGGTTTTTTATTATTTTTATGGATTATAGGTGTTTAAAGTGTTGTTATGTTTTTAAGGATTTTAGCATTTTCATGTCTTTAGGGGTTTTTATGTTTTCATGTATTTTGGGGGATATTTTAGGATTTTTTATTTTTCCTTAATTTTTGTGATTTTTAGAGTATCAAAGGGTTTTAGGGTTTTCATTTTTTTTTATGGTGATTTCCTTTTTTTCAGATTTTTATGGTTTAATTTATTTTTTTACCTTTTTAGGGGTTAATAGTTTTTTTATATTTTTAGCAGTTTTATGGTTTTTATGAATTTTATGGTTTTTAATTTTTTAGGGGTTTTATCGGTTTTAGGTATTTTAGGGTTTTAAAGTATTTTAATGATTTATAAGGGTTTTTTGAAATTCAATGGTTTTTAGGGGTTTTATTTATTTTTAGTATTTTATGTTTTTTGAAGGGTTTTCAAGATTATTTGATTTTTTTATGTTTTTATGGATTTTTTGGTATTTTTTGGGTTTTTAATAGTTTTAGATGTTTTAGGGATGTGGACAGTTTTTAGGGTTTTTAGGTGTTTTGAGTGTGTTTTTAGGTTTTTATGGGTTTTAATTATTTTCTAGGTTTTAAGGTTTTTTTATAAGTTTTTAAAGGATTTAGTATTTTTTTTACATTTTTAGACATTTTAGATCATTTCTAATATTTTTATTGGTTTTTAGGGGTTTTATATATTTTCTGCTGTTTTTAAGGTTTCTGGGTTTTTTAGTATTTTTAGAGATCTATAGGGTTGTCAGGTATTTTAATTTTCTATAGGTTTACAATGATTTCTAATGTTTTTTCTTGGTATTTATGCCTTTTTTGGGTATTTTTAAGGATTTGTTTTGTGATTTTTGGGTTTTTATTATTTTGAGGTTTTTAGGGATTTTAGGGTTTTTGGAGTTATTATGGATTTTTTGGGGTTTTATAGTTTTTTTTATAGTATTAATGATTTTTTTCAGTTTTTTATAACATTTTAAGGGTTTTAAATGATTTTATAGTATTTAGATATTTTTCAGGTTTTTTCGTTACATGTTTTATATGATTTTTATGGGGTTTTATGGTTTTAGGCGTATTATGGTCTTTTAGGGTTTTTAGTTATTTTAGGTTTTTAGTGGATTTATGTGTTTTGTGGTTTTTATGGTTTTCTATGGTGTTTTAGGGGTTTTTACATCTTCAAGGATTTGAAGGATTTTTTTGGATTTTTATGGAGTTTTTGGGTTTTTAGGGATTTTGAATGTTTTTAATATTTTTAGGGATTCTAGGGATTATTACGGTTCTTGTCATTTTTATGTTGTTTATGGTTTTTATGTTGTTCTAGGGTTTTAATGTTTTCTTATGGGTTCTATGGGTTTGAGGATTTTTTATGTGTATAGGGATTTGTATAATTTTTTTATGGATTTTCTTGGGTTTTTAGAGTATTTATGGTTTATTGGGTTATTTGTTTTTTTAATTTCTGAGCATTTAATTGTTATTATTTTTATTTACATTTTTATGGGTTTAAAGGGTGTTTAGAATATTTACTTGGTTTTTATTGTTATTATGTTTTTTAGTACTTTTAAAATTTTTAGGGTTTTTGGTGGGTTTTTAAAATTTCTAGGGCATTTTAAGGTTTTTTTAGGTTTTTTGGATTTTATGTTTTTTATAGGATTTATGTGTATTTAGGTTTTTAATGGTGTATTGGTGTTTTTCCGGATTTTGAGGGTTTTTTATATTTTATGGATTTTTAGGGTCTTTTTTGGATTTTATACCTTTTAGGGGTTTTAGAGATTCTAAGTGTTATCAGGGATTGTTCAGGTTTTTAGTAGTTTTAGAAATTTATTATTTTCTTCATAAATTTATGTTTTTTTATTTTTTTATGGTTTTAATTTTATTTTTCACTATTTTGGGGGGTTTTTTATATTTCTTTGTAATTTCAAGATTTTTTTAGGATTTTATATTTTTAGGGGTTTTAGGGAATTTGAGGGTTTTAGTTATTTTAAGGATTTTTATTAGTTTTAGAATTTTTATATTTTTATAAATTTTAATTATTTTAGGTTTTTAATGATTTCTTTGGGGTTTTCAAGATTTTAGGGTTTTTTAAGTTTTTAGGATTTTTTCGTAATTTTTATGATTTTTTGGTTTTTTGGGTTTTTTGGTATTTTGATGGTTTTTAATGTTTTATGGGGTTTTATTGGGTATTTTTTCTAGTTTTTAATGGGTTTATTACAGTTTTTAAGCATTTTTTTTGGTTAAAATGGTTTTTAGAGTTTTTAGTTGGTTTTTAGGGGTTTTATGGGTTTTAATGGTTTTTCCAAATTTTAATGGGTTTTATGGTTTTCAGATTTGATAGGGTTTTAGGGGTTTTATCATTTTAGGTTTTGAGGGTATTTAGTGGTTTTAGGTTTTTAATATTTTCTTAGGGTTTTTAGAGATTTATATGTTTTTAGGGAGTTATTTTTTTAAAATATTTTTATGATATTTATGTGATTTTGAGGTGGTTTTGGGGTTTTGGGGTTTTTAGTTTTTTTTGGAATTTTCAGGTTTTAGAGTTTTATGTGTTTTTAGGTGTTTATGTTTTTATTACAGGTTTTCAGGCTTCGGGGGGGGGGGGGGGGGGTCAGTTTTTAGTGTTTTTAGGTCTTTTTATGATTTTTATAGATTTTTAGGGGTTTTGGGTTTTTGGGGATTTTTGGGATTTTATAGTCTATTGGGGATTTTGGGGTTCTTTTCAGTTTTTTTACAAGTATTGATATTTTTTATATTTTTAATTTTCTATAGGTTAGAATGGGTTTATATTCTTTTTAGTGCTTTTATAGGTTTTGTGGGTTATTAGGTGTTTTAATGGATTTAGGGTTTTTCTAGTTTTTAGGGTTTTAAGGTTGTTTTGGGGTTTTTATGGGTTTTTAGTGTTTTCAGGTTTTTGAGGGGTATGAAATATTTTTTGTTTTTAAGGTTTTCTTTTAAGTTTTATGGGTTATTAGGGGTGTTTATGTTTTTTTGGATTTTTAAGTATTTCTTTGGATTTTTATGGTTATTAGGGTTTTAGAGATTTTGAGGATTTTAATTTTTTTGGGATTTATAGGGGTTTTTGAGTTTTTTTATCTGTTTTACTATTTTTTTTTGTCTTTTTAATGTTTTTAGGGGTTTAAATGGTTTTTATAGTTTTTAGTGTGTTTTAAGGATTTTACAGGTTTTTAGGGGTTTTATTATTATTTAGAAAATTTAGGGGTTTTAGGGTATTTGGATTTTTATAAAAAAATTAGTGGTTTTAAGTGTTTTATGGTTTTAAAGTTATTGTTATGGTTCTTATGGTTTTATGATTTATTACATTTTTATGTATTTTTATGGATTTTTATGTATTTTTATAGGTTTTAGGGTTTTTATAAATTATTATGATTTTCAGGGTTTTGTGGGTTTTACTGGGTTCTGAGGATTTTTATCATTTATTATGTTTTGATGGGTTTTAATTTTTTTTTGTTTTTAATTTTTTGAATGGGTTTTATTGGTTATAGCGTTTTTTACTTTTCAATGGATTTTTAGGGCTTTTAGGATTTTAATGGTTTTTAGAGTGTTTGGGGATTTTGAGGTTTCTTGCGTTTTTAGTCTTTTCTAGGGGTTTTAATTGGTTTTTTTGGGGTTTTTTCAGTTTGTTTGGTTTTACAGTTATTTAGAGTTTTTTTATGATTTTAGTGAATTAAATCGATTTTTGAGTTTTTAATTGGGGATTTTTGGGTTTTTTGGGTTATTAGAGTTTTAAGGTTTTTATTGGATTTAGGTGTTTTACTATTTTTATAGTTTTCTTAGGTGTTGTCAGAGTTTTATTTGGGTTTTAAAATTTTGTGGTATTTTTAAAGAATTTTAATAATTTTATTGTTTTTAGGGATTTTTGTGATTTTGAGGGTTTTCAGAGATTTTAGGGTTGTTATGGATGTTTACGAATTTTTGAATTTTTAGGGTTTTATGGGTTTTATTTTTTTTTATAGGTTTTAAGGTTTTGTTATGGTTTTTATAGGTTTTTACATTTTTTTGGTATTTTTATATCTTTTTTTAGGATTTTTGTTGGTTTTTAGGGTTTTAAGGGATTTTAGAACTTTTAGGGTTCTTAGGGTTTTATGGTTCTCTGGGATTTTTTGGGCTATTTATGTTTTTAGTGGATTTAATGTTTTTATATTTTTTAACGTTTTTAGGGTTTTAATGGGTTTTTATAGTTTTTTTTGTTATAGGGTTTATTTGGGTTTTAGGGGGTTTTGTTGTTTTAGTTTTTTAGGCTTTTTAAGGGATTCTAGCAATTTTTATGGGTTTTAATGGCGTTAAATGATTTTTAGTTTTTAAGGATTCCTTAGGAGTTTCTAGTGGTTTTAGGGTGTTTTATGTTTTTTGGGATATTTAGGGATTTTTATGATTTTAATGGTTTTTTGGGTTTTTGGGGTTTTGGGGTTTTTTTGGTTTAATGTTTTAAACTTTTGTCTTGGGTTTTGTGAATTTTTTTTATTTTTTATCATTTTAATGGGTTTTTAGAGTTCTTTAATGTTTTTTAGATTTTTAAGGGTTTTTATATTTATAGTGTGTTTTTTGAATTTCTATTGGGTTTTTAATGTTTTTAGTTGTTTTATGTTTTTAGGTTTTTTTTTCTGTTTAAGGGTTTTAGGGATTTTAGCGTGTTTGTTTTTAGGGGTTTTATGCTTTTTTAGGTTTTCATGGTTTTTTTTACAGTTTTTCATATATTTTATATTTTTTCTATTTTTAGTGATTTTTATGGTTTTTATATGATTTTTATGGTTTTAGGGTATTCATGGTTTTAAAGGTTTTTAGAGCTTTTTCGTTCTTTAGGGGTTTAAAGTGTTTTGGGGTTTATAAGATTTTTATATGTTATTTTTTTGGTTTTTAGGGTTATTTATTTTTTTAGGCATTTTAAGCTGTTTTTTAGATTTTTAAGGGATTTTATGGATTTTATGGTTTTGAGGGGTTTATGGGTTTTAGGGTGTTATGGTTTTATGTTTTTTAGGGGTTTTTGGGTTTTAGAGTTTTTAACGGTTTTAAGGTTTTTAGAGTTTTTGAATGTTTTTAGGTTTTAAATGGTTATTAGAGTTTTTAGTTTTTTTGTGTTTTATGGGTTTTGAGTGGTTTTTAGGGGTTTCAATGTTACGGGGTGGGGGAGGTTCAGGTTTTTATGGTCTTTTATGGTATTTTAGTGTTTTTATCCTTTTTTTGGGGGTTTATATTTCTTTAGTTTATTAAGGTTTTATTTAGGTTTTATGGTTTTTTAAATTTTTTTATGTTTTTAGTAATTTTTTAATTATTATGGTCTTTAGATATTCTGAGAGTTTTAGTGCTTTTAAGGTATTTAGGGTTCTTTATGTTTTTTAGATTTTCTTATTTTTTAGGGGTTTTAAGTGTTGTTAGGATTTTATCATTTTTATAGGGTTTTTAGGGGTTTTATCAGAATTGATTTTTTAGTAATTTTTATAAATTTTTATAAATTTTTAGGTTTTTGGAATATTGAGGGATTTTAGTGATTTTTACAGTTTTAGGGATTTTCCAATTTTTTTGGGTTTTAGTGTTGTTTTTTATTTTTTATGTTCTCAGACAGTTTTTTATCATTTTAATGGGTTTTTTATAATTTATATTATTTTAAGGGATTTATTAAAGTCTTTAGACGTTTTTATTATTTAAGAGGTTTTTGGGAATTTTTGTTGTTTTTAGGGTTTTGGCATTACAAGGCATTTAAGGTTTTTATCTATATTTCGATTTGTTTTTTGTTTTTTATGGTCTTCATAGGGTTTTCAGGTTTTTTCATTTTTTATGTTTTTTGGTTTTTATATGTTTTTAGGATTTTTTATATTTTTATGGATTTTTTTGATTTTTAGGGTTTTTAGTGGTTTTAGCTGTTTTCTGGATCTTAGAGTTTTAAGTGTTATGAGATTTTTAATGTTTTCTTAGTTTTTTCAGGTTGTTAGGGATTTTTATGTTTTTAGGGTAATTTTTGGATTTTTAAGGATTTTAATTATTTTTATGGTTTCTAGATATTTTGAGGGTTTTAGGCTTTTTTAGCTTTTTAAGATTTTATAATTATTTTTTATTTTTTATGGTTTATTTTTAGCTTTGTAGGATTTTTAAGGTTTTCTGATTTTTAACCTTTTAGGGGGTTTTTAGACTTTTAGGGGTGTTTTGGTTTTTATGGGGTTTTCTGGTTTTTTATGAATTTAGGCTTTTTTTTCAAATTTTGTATTTTTAGGGTTTTTTAGAGTTCTTAAAATTTTTAGGTTTTTTGGGGGTTTTAAGATTTTTTAGGGTTTTTAGGTTTTTTAGGTTTTCATTCGATTTTATGGGGGTGATTTTTTTCTTATTTTTTTAGGTATTTTTTGGATTTGTATGAATTTATGGGATTTTAGGTTTTTTAGTGATTTTGAAGTGCATTTCTTGGGTTTTAGGGGTTTTTAAATTTTGTGTGATTTTTATATAATTTTATGACTTTTATGGTTTTAACAGGTTTTATGATTTTGAGGGTTTTTAGGGTTTAAATGGCTTAAATATTTTTATTGGTGTTTTGGGTTTTTAGGGGTTTTGAGGGTTTTAAGGGGTTTTTGTGTATTTCAGTTTTCAATGGTCTTGATGGTTTTTATTGGTTTTTAGTTTTTTATGGTTTTTAGATGGTTTTATGGTTTATGGGTTTTATACGGTTTGGGGTTATTTATAATTTTTTTATGTTTTCAGCATCATTATGTGTTTTTGGTTTTTATGGTTTCTTACGGTTTTGTAGGATTTTACAGTTTTTTACATTTTTAGGGATTTTTATAGATTTTTTGTTTTTCCTAGTTTCTTGAAATTTTATGGATATTGAGGGTTTTTATTGGTTTTAGGATATTTTTTAAATTTCTTTGGTTGTACAGTTTTTTGATATTTTTATGGTTTTAGGGTTATATATATATATTTAATGTTTTAGGGGTTTAAAAGGTTTTAGATATTTTTGGGTTTTTTAGGTTTTTATAAGTTTGGGGTTTTCTACAGTTTGGGGGGGGGGGTTTATGGTTCGTATGATTTTTAGGTTTTTAGGGTTTATTAGTGTTTCTATCATTTTTAAAATTTTCAGGGTTTTATGTGTGTTTACCTTTTTAAGGTTTTCTTTGGGTTTTTATGTTTTTTATGTTTTTTGTGATTTTTGGTAATTTTTAGGATTATTATCATTCTTTTTGGGATTTTATGGATTTTGAGGGGTTTTAGAATTTATTTTTGTGTTTTGAGTATTTATGGATTTTTTGAGTTTTCTTATATTTTTAACGGTTTTTAGACTTTTTTTTATCATTTTTTGGGTTTAAAGGGTTTTTTTAGTTTTAAAGGGTTTAAGATATTTTTAAGGGTTTAGGGGTTTTAGGCAAAATAGGTTCGGGGCCCGGCATGTTCCGGCCCATCAATATTTATTAACAAAAAATTAAGTACATGGCTTTATAGGGAGGGTCTGCACAACCGAGTTTGCAAATCACCCTTCATGTTGGAGTCCACAAGGGGAGTATAAAAATCTGGTGCAACAAATGACCAAATGGAACATCCATCCTCAATTGATTTCTTGGAGAGAATGTCTGCCACCTTGTCCGCTTCCCTGTATGCATGTGTGACCATAATGTTCATACCCTGAGAAGTCCTCAGTCACTCAACCCATTGTGGGAGGAGCCTCCTTGGGATTGTCCTTGTTTTTCTTTTGAGGGATTCCACCGCCAACATCGAGTCAGATTCAATCCATAGATGCTTCCACCTAAAGTGAACTACAAACTAGATAGACTTAATCATGGACCAATGCTCCAATTCATATGCACACCCATTCCCAATGAAATGATAAATTCATCCTTTAACAAAGCCTCTGTATGTTTGGAAAATACCACCACAACCGGAGAGACCAGGCACACCCAGGGAAGCACCATCCACATTGACTTTTATCCCTTTTGGGATTGGTGGAATCCACTGAATGAATTTAAAGTCCCTTGGTTTCCTGCATCTTCCAGAAACTCCTAGAGTTCTCAACACAATATGATCATTAACATCACTAGCCATCATACCATCCTAGATATGATACGCCATGCAGATGGCCTTGTGGATCACCACCACACCAGTGTAGAGGCAGCATGGAGCATTATCAGAAACCAATTTATTCTGGGCTGCCCACACAAAAGCGACAAGGACCGCAGTAGTAGTAAGAAGTAGGTTGGGAACCTATTGACTGGATTGCACACCGACAACACTACTGAAAAGAGCAGACAACGTGCTATCTGTGCAGATTTTCAGCTGGAAAATGTCCTGAAAATACTCCCAAAGACCAGTAGCCAATCGATAATTAAGAAAAATATGATACAAATTTTCCTCATCGTGAAGACAGATCGGACAAGCAGAGGCCAAGAACCACCCAACTCTTTTCAACAGCTCTTGAACTGGCAATCTATTTCTCTAAATTTTCCACAGTTGAAGGTGGCTGGAAGGGGGAATGAAGGGCCTCTGAGATTTAGAGAGCCAAGCAGGGGGTTGAATTCCCTGAACACATTCAAACCGGTAAAAATCCTTCACACTCAATAGCCCAACCATATTGGGCTTCCAAATAAGATAGTCATTATCCACGAAGCTGTAACTTTGTATTTGTGCGATAATATTTTGTGGCAGGATGCCTTCAATCTCTCTCATGTTATTGTTGAGATTAGCAATGGACCAATGCCTAAAATTCTGAAGGGGATGGATAGATTCACGAATGGGCCGTTCAAGCCAGGTGGTCTTCCAACAATTCAAAGCTGAATGCCATGAGACCTCCCATTTAGAGTTAGAAATAATGATTTTATAGGAGGACCTGATTATGGTCCAGACCAAAGAAGGAATGAAGACAAGGAATTCCTCACATAGTTTGGAAGTGAACCTTTTCTTCAAGAAGTCAAGACTCCTACCTTTCGGGTTGAAAATATTCAATGTAAATTTACCAATTAAGGAATCATTGAATTTCCTGAGGTCCTTGATGCCCGGCCCACCCATTTCAATGGGATTTGTGCATTCATTCCATGCCACAGATAGAATATTCTTCTCATTTATATAGCCCGTCCATGCGATGTTTCTGATTTTTTCTTTCAAACTCTTAATGAGACTTGTCAGCCATCTATAAATGGAGAACGCATGCACAAACATTGATGTAATAACAGAGTTGATCAGGCAAATTCTTCCCACCCGAGATAAGCATTTTCCTTTCCAGCTCACAAGTTGTTGAGTGATTTTGAGTGAAACTCCCTCACGGTAACCACTTTTCACCTTCCCCTGGAACAAGGGAACCCCCGGGTACATAAAAGGGAGGGAACCCCTTATGACACTAAGATTTCTGACAATTCTACATTTCTTGGAGGCTAAAATCCCATTGCCAAAAATAACAGAGGACTTTCTCCAACTAATCGATTGTGCCAAAACCTCTTCATAATACTGTAGAAGTGATTTAATTGAGGATAGGGTACGCCTATCCGCCTTCCCAAAAAGGATAATATCATCCGCATATAGAAGATGAGTTGACACATAATGATCTTTCCTAGCTTTAATCAGAGCATAAAAACAATCCGGAATGAGATCAATTATGCATCTATTAAGGTAATCCTCAACAAGAGCAAAGAGGAGGCCAGAAATCGGGTCACCTTGCCTGACGCCGTGAAAGAAATGAAATAATCCCTTAGGGGATCCATTAATAAGAAACGAGATCCTGGCACTGGACAAGATAGTATGGATCATCTTTATAAAAGAGGTGGAGAATCCATGCCTGCTGAGAACAGTAAAGATGAAGCTCCATTTGATCGTATCAAATACCTTTGAGATTTCCAACTTCATAACAAAGCTTCCATACTTAGAGTCATTCCTCATGATGTTGATACCCTCCAATGCAGAATATAGGCAGCTCTAAAAAATATGAATTTGGAAAAACCCAAATTGGTTTGGGGTGATTATCCCACCAACAATCTTCCCCATCCTGATCACTAGAATTTTACTTATTATCTTAGGAATAGTGTTTCCAATCGCCATTGAACTAAAGTCCCCAATATCTATGACATTCTATTTCTTTGGAAGTAGAGAAAAGAAATTGCAATTCATTCCATGAGCGATGGAGTAGGTGATAAAGAATTCTCTGATAGCATTAGTGACCTGCACATGTAAAATATCCCAATAGAACATGATGAACTTATTACTGAATACATCTGGCCCAGGGGGGCTGTCCATATTCAGAGAAAAAAGAGCAGACCTGACTTCTCCACAAACAGGGCATCGGTAAGACGCTTATTCTACTAATCATTAATGCAAGGATCAATAGATCCAAAAATTCTAGGTGCCTAACCACGCCCACAGTCATTGTAAAGTTCACTGAAGTGATCAACCACAACATTGGAGATTTCATGTTCAGATAAAAAGAAGGCCCCGTTAATCCAAATGACATTCAGAACTTTCTTGGATTTTTTCTCACTGTGAAGACGATGAATGAATTTGGAATTCCTATCCCCTTCCTTGATCCAGGCCACGCTAAATTGATTTTTAGCCAGCTTCTCTTTTAGAGCCAAAAGCTCATCCAGCTGAGAGTGAAGCTACATTTCCTCTCTAGAGGAGGTGATTTGCTACCGATTGTTTATTTGACACTGAGCAAGATGGGATTCAGCAGCCATGATGTAATCATGGAGTTTAGAGAAAGAGATCTTACTCCATTCCTTAAGAATATTCTTTATTCGTTTGAGCTTTTCCACCACAACAATGTGTGGGATGCCCTTAAAAGTGCTACTCCACCCATTAACAACCACTTCCCTGCATCCAGGGATGGTGATCCAGGCATTGTTGAAATTAAAAGGAAAAGGATAGGACCTGCAGTTATTATCATTGATTTCAATCATCAAGGGGTTGTGATTTGAATTGAACTTAGGGAGAGTAGTTGCAGATATCGCACTTAAAGAAATTCTATCATTGATTTGGGAGAAACATCTATCTAGTTTACTTGCTTGCCTCCCATTGACGGTGTAACTTCCCCATGTGAAGCGATCACCCACAATAGGTAATTCAACCAGATTTCACTGGTCAATACAAAAAGATAATTCCTCTGTAGTGATGCGTGAGAAAGATGATCCAATCCTTTTATCTGGCCACAACACTGTATTGAAATCCCCAACCGAAACCCCATTGTAATGAGTGTTCTCACTGATGCTCATCATATCACTCCATAGTTTCCTTCTTCTAGTTTAAACACATGAGGCATATACAAAATAAATTGGGGTTTTAGGGTCATTTAGGGTTTTTGGGTTATTATGGTTTTTTGGTTTTTAGGGGTTTCATGTGTTTTTTGGGTTTTTATGGTTTACTTAGTGTTATTTAATTTCTTTAGGTTTTTCTATGTTTTGATGGGTTTTTATCGATTGTTTTTGTATTTTTATGGGTTTTAGGGATTTATGGGATTTTGAGGGATTTTATGGGAGTTTGTGGATTTTAGGAATTTTTATATTTTTTAGGGTTTTAGGTATTTGATGTGCTTTTAGGTTTTTATGGTTTTTTATTTTCTTAGGGATTTTTGGGTCTTTTACATTTTTAATAATTTTTAGTATTTTTCGTTATTATTTTTTTAGTTATTTTGAGGTTTCTTAGTGGTTTTAAGGTTTTTATGGATTTCTTGGGGTTTTATAATTTTTTTAGTTTTTTTAGTTTTTAAATATTTTTATATATTTAAAAATATTTATGATTTTAAAGGGTTTTTAGAGTTTTTTGTGGGTTTTAAAAAAATTTAATGGTTTTGGGGTTTTTATAGGTTTTAGGGGTTTAATGGTTTTTATGGGTTTTTTTTTGTTTTTTTTAGTTTTAACATTATTAGGATTTTTAGGGGTTATAAGTTTTTAAATATATTTATCATTTTCATATGGGTTTTTAGGGGTTTCAGGTTTTGTCACATATTTATGGACTTGTCGGTTCTTTTGGTTTTTTATTGTGTTTTATTGGTTTTTGAGTTTTTAGGGATTTTTATAGTTTTATTTTTGTATGGGTTTTAAGGAAAAGAAGATGTGAGGGTCGGGATATTACCCACCCCCCAAAATTTATTAGAATGAAAAAAGAGACACAACAGACAAGGGAGGGGAGGGGTCAAATGACCCACACCCAAAATCCCTTAATACACACACACACACAAAGATCGCAAAAAAAAAGAAGAAAAGACACAATGCCAATCTCACAGCAGCTTCAGCACCATCTCAGCCAATTCCAACAGTTGGAAGCTCCATCACCCCTTTATCTCTTTTCATCCAAGCAGAAACCAACATCCCAAGCTCACAACCATGCAGTGACCAGCGTCCAGTCTCACATTTTCCATCATCCAACACCTTTCAACCAAGAAGCTCTGCCATAAGAAACTCTATCATCAAGCATTAACTAGTAACCAGTAGCTCAAAATTAGCCAAAGGCCAGTGCCCAAACTCACTAAAACCACAACACACAATGGAGGAACAAAAAGCAGCACCATGCAACAGAACCAATATCCAGCATCCATTTCGAGCAACAACCAAACTAGGTTCTTCACCTCACTAAAGAACAACAACTACCACCAAGCACCAGCATCCATGACCAAAGACCAGCGCTTACAGCAAAACACAGCTAGACCAACAGGAAATTAGAGAACTACATATAGTAGCCAAATCACAGCACAAATGCAACTCCCTCTCAGAATACCAAGCCAAGCTCATCTGCCCAGAAAACCAGCAGCATCTTCCAAAAAAACTAGCAACAACACAAAATTCCACAAACCATATCGCAATGCACCTTCCAACATCTAGAGACATCTCAAAAAATTTAGGTATTTTTAGGGTTTTTAGTGTTTTATGTTTTTGTTCAGGTTTTAGGGTTTATTTATTTTTTAGGGTTTTAATTTTGTTAGAGTTTAAATTATATTTTGTGGTCTGAAGGGTTTTTTTGAATTTGTAGTGGTTTTACGGGTTAATGTTCTTTTAGGGATTTTAAGGATTTTAGTTATTTTATGGTTTTTATGGATTTTGGGTTTTTATGTGTTTTAAAGTAATTAGGTTTTTAGTGGTTTTATGTTTATTAGGTTGATAAGGTTTTCCTAGGGGTTTTCAAGGTTTTTAGGAGTTTTTAAATTTTTAGAGATTTTGTTGTTTTATTTATATTTTTATGACTTTTTGATTTTTTAGGGATATATATGATTTTTTTTTTGTTTTTTTGGATTTGTTTTTGTTTTAGGGGTTTTTTTAATTTTTAGGAGTTTTAATGATTTAGTTTGTTAACTTTTTAAGTGGTTTAGAGGATTTTTATAGTTTTTAGTGTGTTTTTAATATTTTTGGGGTATTAGGGTCTTTAAGGGGTTTTTTTTGATTTTTATGCTTTTTAAGCATTTTTATGTTTTTAGGTTATATTTAAGGTTATTTGGGGATTTTAGAATTTTTGGGTTTTAAGGGTTTTAAGTGTTCTTAGATTTTTTAGGTTTTATTTGGGTTTAGGGTTTTTAGGGATTTTTATGTTTATGGTGATTTTTATGGATTTTATAGTCATCATCATTTTTAGGGGTTTTATGAATTTTGGGGGGTTTTAGCTTTTTCAATGATTTTAGGGGTTTAATAGTTTTCAATGATTTGATGGGTTTTTAATGGGTTTTCCTGTTTATTGATTTCCTTGGGGATTTTAGGGTTTTACATTTTTAGATATTTGTAGGGAATTTTTAGATTTTTTTTTTGTTTTTTTGGATTTTGAGGTGTTTTTGGGTTTTTTTGTGGTATTTAGTGTTTTTATAAGGATTTATGGTTTTTTGGAGTTTTTTAGAGATTTTATGGATTTTTATATTTTATTACATTTTTATGGGTTTAAAAGGTTTTTATATTTTTAATGGTTTTTATAGTTTTTTAGGTGGATTCAAGTTTTTAGGGGTTTTTTGGGTTTTTGGGTATTTATTGTTTTGTATGGTTTTTAGAATTTTTAGGTTTTTAGGGGTTTCAAGTGTTTTTATGTCTTTAATGTTTCGTTATGGTTTTCAAGGTTTTTATGATTTTATTTTTTAGGTATTTTTATAGATTTGTAGGATTTTTAAGTGTTTTAAGGTTTTTAGAATTTTGTAGGTTTTTAGGGAGTTTAGGGGTTTTTTTTTTGAGTTTTTAGGGTTTTTATGGGTTTTTAGAGTTACTTAAAATTTTTAGTAGTATAATGGGATTTAATAATTTCTAGTGGGTTTTAGGGTTTTATGGGGTTTTTAGTTTCATAGTTTTTGTAGGGGGGTTTATTTTTTTAGGGTTTTGTAGGATTATTAACATTTTTCTGTATTTTCTATTTTGTTGGGTTTAAAGTGTTTTCTGGTTTTTAATATTTTCTTAGGGTCTTTTAGGGTTCTATGTTTTTAATTATTTTTATGGTTTTTTAGGATTTTTATGGTTTTTAGTGTTATTATGGTGTTTTTCGGTTTTATAATTTTTACGATTTTGAAGGGTTTGATGATTTTCTGGGATTTTGGGATTTTTTTGTTTTTTTTTGTTTTTCATGGGTTTAAAGGGTTTTTAATATTTTAGTTGTTTTCAGGGTTTTTATGTGGTTTTATTTTTTTATAAGGATTTTTGGGTGTTTATAGTTTATATGGTTTTGGCATTTTTATGGGGTTAATGGTTTTTAGTTTTTGTTATGGGATTTTAAGGATTTTTAGAATTTTTTAGTTTTCATAGGGGTTTTAAGTGATTTTATGTTTTAATGTATTAATTGGGGTTACTTACATTCTTAGGGTTTTTAGAGATAATTAGGTTTTTTTAGGATTTATTTGTTTTTTAGGGTTTTTATGGATTTTGAGTGTTTTTTGGTTTTAAAGGTACTTTTAGTTTTTAGTTTAGTGGTTTTAAGAGATTTAGGTTTTTAAGGATTTAATAGGGGTATTCATTGTTTTATAGGTTTTTATATTTTATAGATTTTTAAGGATTTGTGATGATTTATTATGGGTTTTTAGGGGATTTATATATTTTTAGGTTGTTTGGGATTTTAGGGTTTTTTGGTTCTTAGTAATTTTTTAGAATGATTTTTAAATATTTTTACCAATTTTTGTGTTACAATGGGTTTTTGAGTTTTTATTAGGGTTTTAGGAATTTTATGGGGTTTATGGATTCTTAATGTTTTTATGTGTTTTTACGATTTTAGGTATTTTTTAGGGTATTTTATTATATTAATAATTTTGTAGGTTTTTGTGGAGGTTTTTAGCTATATTAAGGTTTTTATGTTTTACTTAGCAGTTTTTAGTGTTTTTAGGGTTTTTAAATTATCAGTAATTTTAGTTATTTTTAGTAATTTTATGGGTTTTTAGGGTTTCTAGGGATTCTGAGGGTTTTTAGGGTTTCTCGAGATTTTAGGGTTATTTTGGTTTTTAAGGTATTAGGGGGGTTTTCTGAGATTTTAGGGTTTTATAGGTTTTTTGAATTTTATGAGATTTTTAGGGGTTTAATGGGTTTTTATAGTTTTAATTGTATTTTATTGTTTTTCGGGATTTTAAATTTTTTTAGATGTTTTATGAAATTTTATGTTTTTAGGGTTTTTTAAAGATTGTTAGCATTTTTTTCATTTTTAGAGTTTTTATGTTTTTTGGGTTATTTATGTGACTTTATGTTTTTATGGTTTTCTTAGGAATTTGAAGGGTTTTTATTTTTTTGTGGCTTTTTGGGGATTTCTTATTTTTTTGGGTATTTATGGATTCATAGGGTTTTATGGGGTTTTGGGGGTTTTAATTTTTTTTTTGTTTTTAGGTTTTTTTGTGTAATTAGTTGGGTTTTAAGGTTTTTATTATTTTTTAATGTTATCAGGGTTTTTAAAGGGTTTTATAGTTTTTTGTAGGTTGTAGGATTTTATGGATTTTTAAATATTTTAGGGTTCTTATGGGTTTTAGGGGTTTTGGTAGTCATTTAGGGATTGTTAGTGTTTTTATAATTTTTATGTCTTTTATGTGTTTTTATTATTCTTAGGTTTGTATGGTTTTCTTAGGGTATTTCCTGGTTTTTAGAGTTTTTTTATTTTCAATAATTTTGGGTTTTTTAAAATTTTAATGATTCTAATGGATTTTTATTGTTTTATGATTTTTAGGGTATTATGATTTTTAGGATTTTCAGTATATTTATAGGTTTAAAGGGCTGTTAGAGTTATAAGTTTTTCTTATTGGTTTTCAGGTTTTTATGTTTTTTATAGTTATATGGATTTTAAGTGTTTTAAGGTTTTTTATGTGTTTTATGTATCTTAGGGATTTTGAAGGGTTTTATGATTTTCAGGGTATGTAGGGTTCTTATAGTTTTTCCATTTTAGGGTTTTTTAGTTTTTAGGGGTTTTTAGAGTTTTTAATGTTTTAAGCGATTTGAAGTGTTTTTAGTGTTTTATTTATTTTTTTTGGGTTTTATGTGGTTTTAGGTGTTTTTAAGGGGTTTTAAAGGATTTATGTTTCTATTAGTATTTGCAGACTTTTTTTTGGTGTTTTAGGATTTTTAGATTTTTTTGGGTTTTAGGGATTTAATGTTTTTTTTGTGTTTTAAAGTTTTCTTTCTATTTTTAAGATAATTTTAAATTTTTTTATGTTTTTAGGTTTATCTAGGTTTTCTTTAGTATTTTTATGGGTTTTTAGTGTTTTAGGGATTTTGATGATTTTTTTGATTTTAGGATTTTTATAGTTTTTTAATGTTTTTAGATTTATTTTATGTTTTAGGGTTTTTTAGTGTTTTTAGGTTTTTAATTTGTTCATAGCGTGTTTTAGGGTCATTAGGGTTTTTAATTTAATTGATATTGTTTGGTCTTTTTTATGATTTTTATGGGCGTTTAGGGTGATTAAGTATTTTTTGGATTTTAGGAGTTCTTTTGGTATATATGTTTTTTATGTTTTTTGTGATTTTTTTGGGTTTTTATTACTTTAAATGTTTTTAGATTTTTTAACTCATTAATGGATTTAAATGGTTTTTAGTTCTTTTAGTGGTTTTTAGTGTTTTATGGTTTTTTGTTATTTTTATGGGTTTTAGGTTTTTTAATGGTTTTTAGTAGTTCTTAGAGGTTTTATGAACTTTTAGGTTTTATTAGGTTTTTTTTTAGCTTCCAAGTGTTTTAGGGTTTTTAGGTTATCTTAGGTTTTTTAGGGTTATTAGGGTTTTTTACATTTTTAGGTATTTTTTTGGTATTTTTAGGAATTCTATGGGTTTTTAGAGATTTTTATGGGTGTTATGGTTTTTAAGGTTTTTTATGATTTTTATTGTTCTTAAATTTTTTAGTTTTTTATGGGTTCTAATATTATTTAGGGTTTTATGGTATTATTGGTGTCTTTCAGGGTTTTTAGTGTGTTTTATGTATTTAGGGATTTTATGTATTTTTTTGGTTTTTGGGTGTCTTTTGGTTTTAGGGTTTTCAAGGATTTTAGAGTTTATAATAGTTTATTGGTTTAAAAGGTTTTCTATATATTTTCTTAGGTTTTATATTTTATATGCATTTTTAAGGTTTTTAGGGGTTCCATGTGTTTTAGGGGTTTTAGGGGGTTTTAGGATATTTATTGGGATTTGTATTGTTTTTAGAATTTATTATGTTTTCTGGGGCATTAAGTGTTTTTAGGTTTTAATGGTTTTAATAGGGGTTCTAATGGTATTTTAGGGTTTTTATGTTTTAAGGTATTTTTAAGGCATTTTAAGGATATATATGGGTTTTAGGGTTTTTTTGGATTTTCAGGCTTTTTGGATTTTTTGGTTTATTTACAGTTTTTAGTGTTTTAGAGTTCTTAGTGGGTTTAAGTAATATAGTTTTTTATTGTTTTTTTAATTTTTTGGTTTTTAAGGGTTTTTTAAATTTTAAAGGAAGCCTAGGGATTATTTCAATTTCTATCGGTTTTTGGGGTTTTTGGGACTTTGAGGGATTTTCATGTTTTTAGGGTTTATATGGGTTTTTTTGTGTTTTTATGGTTTTTAATCTTATTAGATATTTTTATTTTTTAGTGGTTTCATGTGTCTTTATAATTTTTATAGTTTTTGTGAATTTTATGGAGTTTTTGGATTTTTATGGTTTTTAAGGTTTTTTAATGTTTTTAGGGTTTTTAGGGATTTTAGGATTTTTAGTAGATTTTAGGTTTTAAGGGGTTTAAAGTATTTTTTTTATTTTTATGTTCTATCAGGATTTTATAGGTGTTTAGTTTTTCTATGGTTTAGGGACTTTTAGGTATTTTTTGGATTTTTATGGATTTTTATGTTTTTATGGACTTTGAGTTTTTTTTTACGGTTTTTGGGTTGTTAGGGTTTTTAGTATTTTTAGGGGTTTAAGGTGTTTAAGGTGTTTTTATGTTTTTATGGTTTTTAGTGTTTTAATGTATTTTGGAATTTTTTCTTTTTCCATAAATTTTAGGAATTTTTTGAGTTTTATGGGTTTTTTGGGTTTTTAGGTTTTTTATGGTTTTTTGTTTTTTATGGTGTCTTAATTTTTTATATTTTTATGGGGGTTTTGAGTTTTTTTACCTTTTTTAGGGGTTAAAAGGTTTTTAGAGTTTTTTGAAGTTTTACGGTTTTTATAAGTTTTATGGTTTTTAATTTTTTTAAAGGATTTATGGTTTTTAGGTATTTTATTGTTTTAAAGTATCTAAATGATTTCTAAGTGTTTTTGGAAATTCTTAGGTTTTTAGGGGTTTTATTAATTTTTAGTATTTTATTTTTTGCGGGGTTTTCAAAGGTATTGGTTTATTTTTGTTTTTATGAATTTTTTGTGATTTTTATGATTTTTAATAGTTTTAGGAGTGTTAGGAATGTTGAGGGGGTTTTAGGGTTTTTAGTGGTTTTTAGTGTTTTTTGGGGTTTTCAGGGGTTTTAATTATTTTTTAGGTTTTTAAGGTTTTCTTATGGGTTTTCAAATACTTTATTATTTATTAATTTTTTATATATTTTAGGATCATTTATATGTTTTTTATTGTTTTTATGTTTTTTATATATTTTAATGAGTTTTTAGGGTTTCTGGTGTTTTTAGGATTTTTTGCAATCTTTAGGGTTTTTAGGTATTTTAATTTTATACATGTTTATAATGATTTATAATGTTTTTCCTAAGTATTTAGGTGTTTTTTAGGGATTTTTAAGGATTTTTTTGGGATTTTGGGGTTTCTATATTTTTGAGGGGTTTTAAGGGTTTTAGGGTTTTTTGAGTTATTTTAGATTTTTTTAGGGTTTTATTGTTTTTTATTTTTGAAAGTATTAATGAATTTTTTGAGTTTTTCATAACATTTTTAGGGTTTTAAATGATTTTAGAGTAGTTAGTTATTTTTTAGGTTTTTTTTGGTTTCCTGTATTTATGGTTTTATGTGGTTTTATAGTTTATAGGGGTTTTATGGTCTTTTAGGGTTTTTAGATATTTTAGGTTTTTAGTGGTTTTATGTGGTTTTTTGGTTTTTATGATTTAATAGGTATTTTTAGGGGTTTTTACATTTTCAAGGATTTGAAGGGACTTTTGGGAATTTTAGAGGATTTTTTGGTTTTTAGGGATTTTGTAATTTTTTAATATTTTTAGGGATTCTAGGGATTTTTAGGGTTCGTGTCATTTTTATGTTGTTTATGTTTTTTAAGTGGTTCTTGGGTTTTAATGATTTCTTATGGGTTCTATGGGTTTTTAGGGTTTTATGTGTTTACAAATTTGTAGGAATGTTTTAAGGATTTTATGTATTTTCTTGGGTTTTTAGAGTATTTATGGTTTATGGGGTCATATGTTTTTTAGTTTCTTAAGGATTAATCTTTGTTATTGTTTTTATGGTTATTATGTGGTTTTAGAGTTTTTAAGGTTTTATGGGTTTTGGTGGTTTTTTATGGTTTTTAGGGTATTTAATGTTTTTTGGGTTTTTATGATTTTAATGGTTTTTATGGGATTTCAGTGTATTTAGTTATTTAATTGTGTATTGGTATTTTTCATTATTTTGAGTTTTTTTTTGTTTTTAGGGATGTTTAAGGTCTTTTTTGGATTCTAAACCTTTTATGGGTTTTAGAGATTTTGAGTATTTTTAGGGGTTGTTAAGGTTTTTAGTAGTTTTAGTTTTTTTTATTTTTTTCATAGATTTATGTATTTTTTTAGGTTTTTAATGTTTTCTATTTATTTTTTACTATTTTTACGGGTTTTTTATTTTTTACGTAATTTTAGGGTTTTTTTAGGATTTTGTAGTTTTTAGGGTTTTTATGAATTTTGACGGTTTTAGTTATTTTTAATATTTTTATTGGTTTTTTATTTTTTAGTTTTTTAATGGTTTTTATTATTCTTAGGTTTTTTAGGATTTCTTTGGGGTTTTCAAGATTTTTGGTTTTTTAGGTTTTTCGGATTTTAGGTGATTTTTATGATTTTATGGTTTTTTCGGTTTTTGGTATTTTGATGGTTTTTAGGTTTTTTAATGTTTTATGGGGTTTTATTGGGTATTTTTTGTTTTCTAAATTTTTAATAGGTTTTGTATAGTTTTTAAACATTTTTATTGGTTAAAATGGTTTTTATAGTTTTTAGTTGGTTTTTAGGGGTCTTATGGGTTTTAAAGGTTTTTCTAAATTTTTATGGTTTTTATAGTTTTTAGGTTTAATAGGTTTTTAGGGGTTTTAACATTTTATGTTTTTAGGTTATTTAGTGGTTTTAGGTTTCTAATGTTTTCTTAGGGTTTTATGGGGTTTTTAGAGATTTATATGTTTTTAGGTAGTTACTTTTTTAAATGATTTTATGGTATTTTAGTAATTTCAACGTGGTTTGGGGTTTTCGGGTTTTTAGGTTTTTTTTTGGATTTTTTAGGTTTTTAGGGGTTTTTAGTGTTTTTGGGTTTTTGGGTTTTTCTTACTAGTTTTCATGGTATTTTAGGCTTTTAGTGTTTTTAGGTCTTTTTTAGTATTTTTATGGATTTTTAGGGGTTTTTGAGATTTTTGGGGATTTTAGGGATTTTATAGTTTATTGGGGGTTTGGGGGTTCTTTTCACTTTTTTTACAAGTATTAATATTTTTTATAATTTTTAAATTTTTAGAGGTTAAAAGGGGTTTTTGTCTTTTTTTTTGTTCTTTTAAGGGTTTTGTGGTTTTTAGGGGTTTTAATTGTTTTAGAATTTTTAAGGATTTTTAGTATTTTCAGGTGTTTGAGGGGTATGAACTATTTTTTGGTTTTAAGGTTTTTTGTAGTATTAAGGGTTTTAGGTGTGTTTAAATTAATTTTTTATTTTTTGGGATTTCTTAGGTTTTTTATGGTTTTTAGGGTTTTAGGGATTTTAAGGATTTTTTTAGGATTTATAGTGTTTTTTGAGGTTTTATGTGTTAGACTATTTTTTTGTTAATTTTTTAGGGGTTTAAATGATTTCTAGAGTTTTTAGGGGGTATTAGGAATTTTACAGTTTTTTGGGGTTTTATTATTTTTTTGGAAAATTTATGGGTTTTAGGGTCTATGGATTTTTATACGGTTTTTAGGGGTTTAAAGTGTTTTAAAATATTATAGGTATTATTATGGTTATTATGGTTTTAATAGTTTTAACATTTTTATAGATTTTTATGGATTTTTAAGTATTTTTATTATTTTTTTTGTTTTTAGAAACTATTAGGGTTTTTAGGGTTTTAAGGGGTTCTAAGGGTTTTTATCAATTTTATGTTTTTAGGGGTTTTAATTTTTCTTGGTTTTTATTTTTTTGAATGGGTTTCATTGTTTATAGTGTTTTTTACTTTTCTATGGATTTTTAGGCCATTTAGGGTTTTAATGGTTTTTAAGATCTTTGGGGATTTTGACGCTTCATGTGTTTTTAGGATTTTCATGGGGTTTTAATGGGGATTTTAGGGGGATTTTTTGAGTTTTTTGGTTTTAGGGTTATTTAGAGTTTTTTTAGTGATTTAAATGGTTTTTTTGAGTTTTTACTGGGGTTTTTGGGTTTTTGGGTTATTAGAGTTTTACGGTTTTTAGTGGATTTAGGTGTTTGATGGTTTTTATAGTTTTATTATATGTTTTCAGTGTTTTATTTGGGTTTTTATGTTTTGTGTAATTTTTAAGGTTTTATAGGATTTTTATGGTTTTTTGGGATTTTAGTGAATTTTGAGGGTTTTCAGAGATTTCAAGGTTTTTAAGGATGTTTAGGGATTTTAGCATTTCTTGGGTTTTATGGGTTTTATTTTTTTATAGGTTTTAATATTTTCTTATGGTTTTTAGGGGTTTTTAAATTTTTAGGGGTTTGTAGATCATTTTTAGTATTTTTTTTGGGGTTTTTTAGCATTTTAAGGGGGTCTAGAGTTTATAGGGTTCTTAGGGTTTTTATGGTTTTCTGGGATTTTTGGGATTATTTATGTTTTTAGGGGATTTAGTTTTATTATAGTTTTTATGTTTTGTAGGGGTATAATGGGTTTTTATATTTATTATTGGGTTTTAGGTTTTATTTGGGTTTTTAGGGGGTTTATGGTTTTAGTTTTTAGGCTTTTTAAGCTATTCTATCGATTTTTATGGGTTTTAGTGGTTTTAATTGAATTTTTAATTTTTTTGGATACTTTAGGGGTTTCTAGTGGTTTTAGGGTGTTTTATGTTTTTTTTTTATTTTTAGGGATTTTTAGGATTTTAATGGTTTTCTGAGTTTTTAGGGATTTTGAGGGTTTTTTGGTTTTAATGATTTATTTTTTTGGGTTTTGTTTTTTTACTTTTTTCACAGTATAGTGTGTTTTAGAGTTTTTTAATGTTTTTTGGGTTTTTAAGGGTTTTTATATTCATAGATTGTTTTTTCTATTGTATGCAGTTTTTTATGTTTTTAGGTGTTTTAATTTTTTAGGGGGTTTTTGTTCTTTTAGGGGTTTTAGGGTTTTTAGCGTCTTTGTTTTTAGGGGTTTTAAGCTTGTTTATGTTTTTATGTTTTTCTAAAGTTTTTCATAGATTTTATAGTTTTTCTATTTTAGTTATTTTTATAGTTTTGGTCGGATTATTATGGTTTTAGGGTATTTAGGTTTTTTATGATTTTTTAGTTTTTTGGTTCTTTAGAGGTTTAAAGTGTTTTTGGGTTTGTAAGATTTTTATAGGTTATTTTTTTTGTTTTTTAAGGTTATTTATTTTTTAGGCATTTTTAGGGTTTTTTTGGACTTTTAGGGGATTTTATGGATTTTAGAGTATTGAGGAGTTTGTGGGTTTAGGGTGTAATTGTTTTATGGTTTTTTAGGTTTTTATGGGTTTTTAGAGTTTTTAGGGGTTTTTAAGGATTTTAGAGTTTTTGAATATTTTAGGTGTTTAAACGGTTATAAGGGTTTTTTGTTTTTTTTGTGTTTTATGGGTTTTGAGTGATTTTTAGGGGTTTTAATGTGGGGGGGGGGGTTCGTTGTTTTATGGTCTTTCATAGTATTTTAGTATTTTTTTGTGTTTTAGGTTTCTTTAGTTTATTAAGGTTTTCTTTATGTTTTCTGGTTTTTTAGTGTTTTTTATGTTTTTAGTGATTTTTTTTATTTTTATGGTTTTTAGATATTCTATGGGTTTTAGTGTTTTTCATGTCTTTAAGGTTCATTATATTTTTTAGATTTTATTATGTTTTAGGGGTTTCAAGTGTTTTTAGGATTTTATCATTTTATAGTGTTTTTAAATGTTTTAGGAGAATCATGTTTTTAGTTATTTTTATATAATTTTTATATTTTTTAGGTTTTTGGAATATTTTGGTATTTTAGTGATTTTTATGGTTATTGGGATTTTGTAATTTTTGGGGTTTTAGTGTTTTTTTTATTTATTATGTTTTTTAGATATTTTTTTCATTTTAATGGATTTTTTATAATTTATTGTGGTTTAAGGGATTTCTTAGTCTTTAGGAGTTTTTATTGTTTTTAGAGGTTTTTGGCACTTTTAAGGTTTTTAAGGTTTGGGATTTTTTTAGGGGTTTAGGGGTTTTAACCGTTTTTAGGTTTTTTTAAGGTCTTCATAGGGGTTTTCAGGTTTTTTGATTTTTTATGTCTTGAGGATTTATAGGATATTTTATTTTTTTATGGATTATTTTATTTTTATGGTTTTTAGTGGTTTTGTCTATTTTTTCGATCTTAGGAGTTTTAATTGATATGAGGTTTTTACCATTTTCATTGTTTTTTTCAGGTTGTTAGGGGTATTTATGTTTTGAGAATATTTTTTTGGATTTTAATTTTTTATGGTATTTAAATATTTTGAGGGTTTTAGACTTTTTTATCATTTTAAGATTTCATAATTATTTATTATTTTATGGTTTATTTTTAGTTTTGTTGGAATTTTATGATTTTATGATTTTTAATGTTTTAGTGGGTTTTTATATTTTTAGTGGTGTTTTAGTTTTTATGGGGTTTTCAGGTTTTAAAGGAATTTAGTGTTTTTATTGTTTTCATTTTTTTCCTTTTTAGGGTTTTTAGAGTTCTTAGAATTTTTAGGTTTTCAGGGGTTTATGTGTTTTTAGGTTTTTTAGGCTTTCTTTGGGTTTTCTAGGGTTTATGTTTCTTTATATTTTTAGGTATTTTTACGGACTTTTTAGAAATTTATGGGGTTTTAAGGGTTTTAGTGATTTTGAAGTGTATTTCTCAGGTTTTAGGGGGTTTTAATTTTTTTGCGATTTTTATGGAATTTTATGACATTTATGGTTTTAACAGTTTTTTTAGATTTTGATGGTTTTTAAAGTTTTAAGGGCTTTAATATTTTTATTGGTGTTTTGGGTTTTTAGGTGTTTTTTTTATTTTTGATCATTTTTACGGTTCTGTAGAGTTTTTCAAATTTTTAGGTGTTTAAAGGTATTTTTAGAGTTTATTGGTTTTTAGAGATTTAAGGGGTTTTAGGGGTTTTATGGGTTTTATGGGTTTTATGGGTATTGGGGTTTTTAGGGTTTTTAAGGTTTTTTAGAGTTTTTATGTTTTTTTGGAGTTTATGTTTTTTTAGATTTCTACGTTTATTCTAATATTTTTCTACATTTTTAGGGATTATTAGGGCCCTTTTAATATTTTTATGGGTTTTTAGAGTTTTAGGGATTTTGATTGTTTTTAGGGATTTAGTGGTTCTAGGTTTTAAATGGTTTGTGGGGTTTTAGAGTTTTTTTGTGTTTTTATGGTTATAAAGGGTTTTATAGCCATTATTAGTTTTAGGGATTTAAAGGGGTTTTAGATTTTTTTTGAGGTTTATGTTTTTATGGTTTTTAAGTTTTTTTAATGTTTTTAGGGTTTTTATGGTTTTTTGTGTTTTCTGTTTTTTTAGTGTGTTTTGGTTTTTAAGGGGTGTTATGTATTTTTAGGTTTTAAAGTTATTCTTAGGGGTTTTCATGATTTTTTACATTTTATGGATTTTAAGGTATTTCTATGATTATTTTGGTATTTTTAGTGTTTTTACGATTTTTTAGGTTTATGGCTTTTTAGGATTTTTTGGATTTTGAGGGGTTTTATTTAAATTTTAAGTGTTTAATGCTCTTTAGAATTTTTACAATTTTAATGGGTTTAGAATGTTTTAAGGCTTTTATTAGTTTTTTTGGTATTTAAATTTTTGGTTTTTATGATTTTTACAGATTTTTTGGGGTTTTATAGTGTTTTATATTTTTATATATTATTAGGATTTTTAGGGATTTAAGTGTTTTTTGGTTTTTATGATTTCCTTAGGGATTTTAGAGTTTTATGGTTTTCTATTTTATTATCAATTATTAAAGATTTTTAGAGTTTTTAGAAAATTGTTTTGGTTTTTTACAGGTCTTAATTGTTATAAATTTTTTATGTTTTTCATTGGATTTTTTAGAGTTTTAGAGTTTTTTCATTTTTATATATTTTTATGTATTTTTTCGTATTTTTTATCATTTTTTCTGGTTTTAGGTATTTTGAGTTTTTTTTGGGTATTTTAGGATTTTCATTATTAATGGGTTTTTGGGGTTTTTGGGTATTTTATGTTTTTTAGGGTTTTTATGTTTTTTAGAGTATGTTATCTATTTAAGGGGTTTGAATGGTTTTTATTACTTTTTTGGGTTTTTTAGTGTTTTTATGGGTTTATATGGTTTTCTTTGGATTTTACAGTTTTTATGGTTTTTCTTAGTTTTTAGGGTTTTTGGGCCTTTTAGGAATTTTAATTTTTTAAAATTTATTAGGATTTATAAGGGTTTTTGGTTTTAAGTATATCACAGGTTTTTAGGGTTTTTAGGTATTTTTACAGTTTTTCTTATTTTATAGAAATTTTATATATATTAGGTGTTTTAGGGATGTTGATGGGTTTTGGGGTTTTGGGGGTTTTAGGGTATTTATAATTTTCTATTTTTTTATGGGTTGGAATTTTTTATAGGTTTTAATAGTTTTCTTAAGGGTTTTCCTGGTTTTTAGATATTTTATGGTTTGTTTATTTTTTGGGTTTATATGGGTTTTTTAGTATTTTTGGGGTTTAATAATTTTAGTGTTTTTAATGTTTTAGGGGTTTAAAGGGTTTTAAATGTTTTTAGTAGTTTTTGGGTTTTGATTGATTTTTATGGTTTTTATGTTTTAAAGGGTTTATGATTTTTTGGGTTTTGGAGTTTTTTATAGTTTTTTCAGTTTTTAGGTTTTAAGGGATTTAAGTGCTTTTAGGTATTTATAGATTTCATACGATTTTTCTAGTATTTTAGGGGTTTTTTACATTTTTAATATTGTTTAGATATTTTTTTGATTTTTTTTTGGATTTTAGGGTGTTTAGGGATTTTGATGGTGTTTAGGGTTTTTATGTTTTTTAGATTGTTAGAGTTTGTTCAGTTTTTTTGGATTTTATTTTTTTATAGTTTTTAACATTTTTAGTGGATTAAAGGGTTTTTATATTTTTTAGTGACTTTTAGGTGTTTTATTAGTTTTTAGTTTTTTTATGGTTTTTAGGGTTTTTATGGGTTGGAGGGTTTCTATGAGTTAATATTGGTTTGTGGTTTTAAGTGGTTTTTTTTATTTTTATGGACTTTAAGAATGTTATATTTTTAAAATTCCATTAATTTATTCCATGTTTTTAGGGGGGTTATATTTTTAGGGATTTTAACAATTTTTATAACTTTAATGGGTTTATAATGTTTTTAAGGATATTGAGCATTGTATGGTTTTTAGGGATTATAGGGTTTTATGGTTGTCACTTTTTAGGTGTTTTGGGGGTGTTTTTGGTTTTTTGGTTTATAGGATTTTTTGACATTTTTAGTGGTTTATAGGGTCTCTATAGTTTACATTAGGTTATTGAATTCATTTATGTCTTTAGGTTTTTTTATTTTTTTAGATGTTTTGATGGGTTTTATGAACTTTTATTGTTTTTAGATTGTTTTATAGTTTTCAGAGTTTTTTAGGATTATTTAGGGGTTTAAATATTTTTAGGGATTTAGGATTTTCTAATTGTTTTTATAGTTTTTATGGATTTTTTAGAGATTTTATGGGAATTTTTTGGATTTTTATAGTATTTAGGGTTCTTAGGGATTTAAGGGTTTTTGTATTTTTTAGGTTTTTGGGATTTAAATGTTTACAAGTTTTGTAGTTTTCTTCTGGGTTTTTAGGTATTTATGGGTTTTCTCTTTTTTAGGAATATTTAGGTCACTTTTAGGATTTTTTTTATTGTTTTTATGGTTTTATGTATTTTAAGGGATTTTAGTGTTTTTTTGGGTTATGGGGTTTTTTGGTTTTTTGGGAGGTTTTTGATTTTTTTATTTTTAAGGATTTTTAAGTGTTTTGGATTGTTCAATATTTTTATTGGTTTAAAGGTATTGGATATTTTTTAGTTGGTTTTATGGTTTTTATGGGTTTTTAGGGATACTCTGGTTTTTATTTTATTTTATTGTTTTTAAGGGTTTAGGATTTTAAGGGCTTTCGTGTTTTTATGGTTTTTAGCATTTCATGTTTTTTAATGGATTTAAGTGTTTTTTGGTTTTTATGGTTTTCTTATGGTGTTTTTGGTTTAATTTTTTTTTATTTTTTATGGATTTAAGGAATTATTAGGAATTTTATGGGTTTTTAGGTTTTCTTAATTTTTAGGGTTTTAATGTTTTTTATATTTTTAGTGTTCTATGATATTTTAAAAGTTTTAACGTTTTTTATTGTTATTTTACATTTTTAGGGTTTTAAAGGGGTTTTTATGTTTTCTATTGAGTCTATAAGGTTTTATGTTTATAAGGGTTTTATGTGTTTTATGGGTCTTATGGTTTTTTGGGTATTAAGGGGTTTTAGATTTTTTTGATTTTTATTATATTTTGGTTTTTTGGGGTTTTAAGTATTTTTGGTATTTAATATTTTCTTATGGTTTTTCTAGGTCTTCATGGTTTTTTATGTTCTTAGGGATTTTTTGGTATTTTTAATGATATTATAGTTTTTTAGGAAATTTGATTATTTTTATGGGTTTTAGTACTTTTTTGTTTTATTATGGTTTTTGAGTTTTTAAGCCATTTAGGATTTTTAAGTATTTTTAGTTTTTTTATGATTTAAGGGGTTTGATTGGTTTTCAGAGTTTTTATTAGTTTTTATGTTTTTATCTTATCTGAGTTGTTTAGTTTTTGAAGGTTTTCTAAAGTTTTTAATGTTATTAGGGGATTGAATGTTTTTTATGGTTTTAGTGGTTTTTTATGTTGTTACTTTCTTTTTATTTTCTTATATTTCTATGTTTTTATGGTTTTAGGGGTTTTTAGTGGGTTTAGGGTCTTTCTGGTTTTATAGATTATTTAGAGTATTTAGGGTTTTGAGTATTTTTATCTTTTTATGGTTTTCCTGGAGTATTTTAGGATTTTAAGTGTTTTTTACAAATATAGTTATTTATACGAATTTTTTATTATTTTTATAGGTATATAGGTTTTTTCAATAATTTTAGGGGTAATATGGGTTATAAATTTTTAAGTGTTTTGAGGTTTTTTGTAGTTTTTTTGGTTTTTAGGGATTTTTTGTATTTTTAGTTATGGTTTTTGTAGTGAATTTTATGTGATTTAGGGTTTTTATCCTTTAAGGTATTTTCGGAATTTTTTAGTATTTTTATGGTTTTTATGGTTTTTAGTGATTTTTAGGGTATTTATGGTATTAAGGGTTTTTATGATTTTTTTTTGTGTTTTTAGGGTTTCTTTTGAGATTTTTTTGGGTTTTAAACTTTTTTAGAGTTTTTTGATGTTTTAAGGTGTTTAAAGGGTTTTATAATTTTTAGTGGTTTTTTGGGTTTTTATTTGTTTTTAGGTTTTTAGAGTTTTTATCGAATTTTATGGTTTATAGTGTTTTTGAGTTTTTAGGGATTTTAGAATATTTAGGTTTTTAGGGGTTTCAAGTGATTTTAGGTTTTTGGTTGTTCAGTCTTCATTGGGGTTTATAGATTTTTTTTACATTTCTTGGGATTTTTAGGAATTTTTAGTATTTTTATGGAATTTTTTGGTGTGTAAGTTATTTTTAGGGGTTTTGGTTTTTAAGGGATTTAGGGGGAATGGATCTACTATTTTTTATGTGTTTCAAGTTTTTTCAGGTTTTATATATTTTTTTAAACATTTTTTGGGGTATGAAATGTTTTTATATTATTTATTGGGATTTTAACTTTTTTTTTTGATTTTTTATGTTTTTAGGCATTTTTGTGAACTTTATTTTTTAGGGATTTTAGGGTTTTTACTGTATTTCAAGTCTTTATTGATTTTATTTTTTTTGGATTTTAAGGTTTTCATAAAGTATTTCAGAGTTTTTAGCATTTTTTATTTTTCAGGGATTTTTTTTATTTTAATGATTTTTAGGGGTTTTAAGTATTTTATGGTTTTTAGGGTTTTTATGATTTCTATGGTTTTTTTGTGGTTTTATGTTTTTTTATTTTTTACTATTTTAATGTTTTTCAAGAGTTTTTAAAACATTTTTATGGGATTAAAGGTATTTTTTATTTTTATACTAGTTTTGGTGGTTTTTATGGGTAATTAGGGTTCTTTAATGTTTTCTGGGGTTTTATGATTTTTCGGAGTTTTAAAATATTTATATTCGTTTAGGGATTTTAGTTTTTTAATTTTTTTAGTGGTTTTAAGTGTTTATAGGTTTTTATGGTTTATTAGGTTTTTCCCTGGGTTTTAGAGTTTTTATTAGCAGGGTGTAAGGGATTTTAGGATTTTATAGTTTTTAGGGTTTTATAGATTTTGAGGAATTTAAGGTTTTTAGGGGTTTGAGAGGTTTTTCAGTTTTTTTTTGGTTTTTAGGGTTTTGGGTATTTTGGGTTATTAAATTTTTTTTGATTTTTTAGGAGATAAAGGGTTTTTAGAGTTTTTATTGAGTGTTTAGGGTTTTTATGGGTCTTTGGGGTTTCTTTTGGCCTTAAGGGTTTTATGGTTTTTATAGTTTTTCGGGGGTTTTAGGGTTTTTAATGTTTTTAAAGGTTTTATGTCTTTATGGGTTTTAATTGTGTTTAGTTTTTTAATGTATTATTCTTGTTTTCAAGTTTTGTTTGTGTTTTGGGATTTTTATGTTCTTTAAATATTTTTATAGTTTTTAGGGTTGTTAATGATATAAAGGGTTTTTTCCTTTTTATAGTTTTTTATGTTTTAGGGTTTGTTGTTTTTTTGTAAATTTAAATGTTTTTAGATTTTTCTAAAAAAAATTAAGTGTTTAAATGGTATTTATATTTTTAGTAGTTATTTAGAGTACTTATGGGTTTTTAGTGTTTTGAAGGGTTTTTAGGGGTTTTTATAGTTTTTATGGGGTTTACATTCTTTTTAGGGATATCTGTTTATTAATTTTTTAGGCATTTATTGATTTATTAGGGGTTTTTTTGGGGTTATGGCTGTTTTGGGGTTTTTTATATTTTTTTGGATTTTATATATTTTTAGGTTTTTTTTTGTTTTTAGGGTTTTTTGGGATTGTGAGGGTTTTAGGTATTTTTGGTGTTCTATTGTTTTTAGAATTTTTTAGTTTTTAGGGGTTTTATATTTTTTATGGTATTGTAGTTTCTTAGAGGTTTTAAGGGTATTTATGGTTTTTACATTTTTAAAGTTTTTTGGGACTTTTTATGATTTCTATTGTTTTTATAGTTTTTATGGATTTTGCGGGTTTATTGAGATTTTTAGTGTTTTATGTTTGTATGGGGTTTTCTAGGTATTTTTTTGAGTTTTTGTTATTTTAATGGGTTTTTTGAGTTTCTTTAACAATTTTTGGTTTTTAAAGTTTCTTAAGTGTTTTTAGTGGGTTTTTGGTATTTTTTTTGTTTTTGGTGTTTTTTATGGGTTTTAGGGGATTTATGATTTTTAGTTGTTTTTATGGATTTTATGGACCTTTAGGGTTTTAGTGTTTTTAGATTCTTTAGGTTATCTATAGGTTTTATTTGTTTTTTGATTTTTTTATGATTTTGTAGGGGTTTTCAAGGTTTTTAGGGTTTTTTACATTTATGGTATTATTTGGGTTTTTTTGGATTTTAATGGTTTTTAGGTTTTTTATGTATTCAAAGGGTTATTTTGGTTTTTAGGGTTTTAGGGTCCTTAAGGTTTTTAGATATTATTGGTTTTTAACTATTTTCATCTTTTTAGATTTTAATTACTTTGTTAATGGTGTTCAGGGGTTTTAGGGTTTTTTACCCTTTTTTGGGATTTTAGGGATTTTTTAATATTTTTATGGCTTTTAGGGGTTTTATGGATTTTGAGAGTTTCATTTTTTTTCATTTTAGGGGTTTTTTTTATTTTTTTAATTTTTTAAGATTTTTTTGAGTTTTTAGGGTTTTTTAGGTTTTTATTGTTTATTAACATTCTATAGAGTTTAGTTGGTTCTTAGTTTTTTAGTGGTTTTTTAGGTTTTTCTGGGTTTTAGGTTTTTAAGGTTTTAGGTTCTTTGGGGGTTTTAGGGTTTTTAGGTGTTTATCATTTTTAGGATTTTTATGGGTTTTAACTATTTTTATGTTTTTATGTTTTTTTTCATGGTTTTTAGTTTATTTATGATTTTAGGCATTTGTATGGATTCTTTATGTTTTTATGTTGTTTTTTGGGTTTTTATTGTTTTTATAGATGATAGGGTTTTTAGAGTTTTCATGGATTTTTGAGGTTTTTTCAATATTTTTGAGTTTTTAGGGGCTTAATGGTTTATCATGTTATTAGTGATTTTTATGGTTTTTGGATTTTTAATGGATTTGGGGTTTTATTGTTTCTAGGGACTTTAGGGTGTTTTTAGGGTTTTTATCATTTTTTAGGTTTTTTTGGGAATTATATAATTTTAGGTTTTTAAATTTTTATTATGGATTTTTATGGGTTTTTAGGGTTTTTTACATTATTAGAAATTTTTAGATATTTCATAGTATTCTTTTTTTGTTTTTATAAATTTTAGTTATTTAGAGGGTTTTTTCTGGTTTTTATGTTTTTTACGGTATTTATGGTTTATTGGGTTTTTCAGTTATTTAGTGTTTGCAGGTTTTTAATTTTTTTTATTTAATAATGTTTTAGGGGTTTTAAGGGTTTAAGAGTTTTTAGTGTAATATTGTGTTATTATGTATTTTTGGTTTATTTATGGTGTTTATGGGTCTTAGGGTATTAGTGTTTATAGTGTTTTTTTGTGAATTTAGAGTATTTTATTCATTTTTAGGGGTTTTTTGATTTGAATTGTTTTTAGGATTTTATGATTTTTAAGTTTTTTCAAGGTTTGTACGGATTAAATGTTTTTTGGAATTTTAGATGATTTTTTAGTTTTTATATTGTTTTTATGGTTTTTACGGTTTTTGAGGGTTTTGAGGATTTATCATGGATTTGAGAGTTTTTATGTGTTTTTTTGTCATTAGGGTTTTTTTTATTTATTTGGGTTTTATTATTTTTCAGGGTTTTTAATGTTTTTAGGGGTATGAAGGGGTTTTAATATTTTTTAGTGGTCTTTTGATTTTTAAGGGGTTTTTGTTGTTTTAAAGGTTTATGGTTTTTTTGGTTTTTAGGGTTTTTAATGTTTAGGGTTTTTAGTGTTTTTAGAAATTTATAGGTTTTTTAGGAGTTTATTACATTTAGATTTTTAATGTTTTGTAATGGTTTTCAATGTTTTAGGGTTCTTTATGTTTTTTGAAATTTTATCATGTTTTTAGTCTTTATTTGGGGATTAAGGTTTTTAAGGTTTTTATGGGATTTGTTGGATTTTAGGGTTTTTATGGACTTAATATTTTTTAGGGGTTTATGGTTTTATTTTTAGGGGGTTTTGATGTTTTTATTATTTCTATAGTGTTTTAGTGGTTTTTAGCATTTAGAGGGGTTTTAAGGGTTTTTATAGTTGATACTGGGTTTTTATTTTTATAAAGTTGTAGTTTTTTAGGGATTTGAAGGATTTTTATAGTTTTTAGCAAATTTTAGGGAATTTAAAGGGTTTTATGAGGTTTTATTATTTTTAAAGATATTATGAGGTTTCATATTTTTAGGGTTTTAGGCATTCTATATTTTTTTCTTTTTGGGGTTTTAAGTGTTTTAGGTTTTGTAGGTTTTCATTGGGTTTTTAGTATTTTTAGGGATTTTTACATTTTTAGGGGTTTTAAGGTTTTTTAAGATTTTTATGCTTTTTAGTGGTTTTGTTGATTATGAGGGTTTTTAGGGATTTAGGGATTGGTGTGTTTTTTTTTTCAGGTTTTAGGGTTTTTTTTGGAATTTTTAGGACTTAAATGGGTATTACAGAGTTATTTAATGTTTTAAGGGTTTAATGGTTTTAGAGTTTTTATTAGTTTCATTGGGTTTTTAAGGTGATAAGGTTTTTTAATTTTATTGGGTTTTATGTTTTTTATGGATTTTTAGGGTTTTATCATCTTTTTTGAGAGTTTATAATTTTTAAATTTTTATGAGTTTTAGGTAATTTTATGTTTTCTTTTGATTTCCAGGGTTTTAGGGCTTTTTTACATTTTTGGCATTTTTACGGATTTTTTAGGATTTGTATATGTTTTTTGAGTTTTAGTGTTTATGGGGATTTTGAGGGTTTTTAGGATTTTTTGTGTTTTCATAATTTTTTGGTTTTAGGGGTCTTAATGAGTTTTATAAGAATTTATGGTTTTTAGAGTGTTTTAAAATTTTTAGGTGTTTAAAGAGTTTTTAGAGTTTATAGTGGGTTTTTAGGGGTTTTATGAGGTTTTAGGGGTTTTTAAGGTTTTTAGTGTTGTAATATTTTTTAGTGTTGTCTAGGGTATTAGGGTCTTTTTAGGATTTTTAGGGGTTTTAGCATTTTTTTAGGGAATTTATGTGTTTTTAGGTTATAATGTTTTCATTAGGGGTTTTCAACGATTGTATGTGTTTTTACATTTTTATAGGTTTTCAAGAATTTTTATGGTTTTTAGGGTATTATTGATTTTTATGGTTTTTGGGTTTTTTGAGTTTTTATGGTATTATAATTTTTAGTGTTTTTGTGATTTTTAAGTGGTTTTTTTGTTTTTATGGTTGTCATTGGGATTTCAGTGATTTTAGGTTTTTTTTGTTTTTAGTGAATATTATGGATTTTTTTGGTTTTTTATTTTAAGGTTGTCTAGGGATTTTGAGGGTTTTTAGGGGATTTAGTGTTTTTATTTATTTATTGTTTTTTGGTTTTTTAGGATTTTTTTTTGTTTTTAGGGTTTTAAGGGTTGTTAATGTTTTTAAGGTTCATATGGGTTTATAGGGAATTCAGATTTTTTTTATTGGCCTATTTGAATTTTTATGGGATTTTAGGGGTTTTATGGTTTTTATGGGGGTTTATGTCTTTTCTTGGGTTTAAGGGATTTACGGGTTTTAAAGTTGTAAGCCTTTTTTAGGTTTTTAGGGATTTAATGGTTTTTAGGATTTTCATATTTTCATCTGGGGTTTCTAGGTTATGAGGGGGTTTTACATATTTAATAAATTTTATTATTTTTAAGGATTTTTATGGTTTTTAGTGTCTTCAGATATTTTGAGGGATTTTAGGGGTTTTTTGTGTTTTTATAGTTTTTTTGAGTTTTTAGGTTTTTCAGTTTTTTATAGTATTTTAACATTTTTTTTGGTTTTAAAGGGATTTTATATTTTTTAGTGGTTTTATGGTTATTATGGGTTTTTACAAAAAAAGGTAGGAGTTTTTCTGCTTCTCAATGTTTTTAGGGTTTGATTAGGATTATTAGTGTTTTTAGAATTTTATGTTTATAGTGGATTTAATTATTTTTGGGTTTTTAAGGTTTTTTGAGGGGTTTGGGGTTTTTTTTTATTTTTTTTGGGTTTTTAAGGTTTTTCCAAGAAATTAACATTTTTTAGTGTTTAAAGGGTTTTATAATTTTTAGTTGCCTTTAGGTGTTTTATGGATTTTAGGGTTTTTAAATATTATTTTGAATATTTATGATTTTTAGGGGGTTTTAGTTTTTTAAGGTTTTCTACGGGGTTTATGGGTGGGGGGGGGGGGTTTAGAGATTTATATGTTTTTATGGAGTTATTGTTTTCAAATATTTTTATGGGTTTTTAGTTATTTCTAGGGGGTTTAGAGTTTTGGAGTTTTTACATTTTTTAGGAATTTAAAGGTTTTTAGGGGTTTTAGTGTTTTTGTGTTTTTATATTTTTCTTACAAGTTTTCATGGTTTTGGGGGTTTTTATTTTTTTAGTATTTTTAGGTCCTTTTTTGGATTTTTATGGATTTTAAGGAGATTTAGCGATTGGGGGGGGGGGGGTTAGGGTTTTTATATTTTATTATCATTTTAAGGGTTTTTTTATTTTTTCACAGGTATTACTATTTTTTATATTTTCAAAAAAATTTAAAACATAAAAGGGTTTTTTGTCATTTTTATTTATTTTAATGGTTTTGTGGGTTTTTAGTGTTATAATGGTTTTAGGATTTTTCTAGTTTTTTTTGGGTTTTTATAGGTTTTCTTGGGTTTTTAGTGTTTTCATGTTTTTGAGGGGTATGAACAATTTTTATGTTTTATGGTTTTCTTTACAATTTTAATGGTTTTAGGGGTGTTTATGTTTTTTTTATTTTTAGGGACTTCTTATGATTTTTATGGTTTTTAGGGTTTTGGTATTTTGAGGGTTTTATTTTTTTGGGGATTTATAGCATTTTTTGACTTTTTTATGGTTTTACTATTTTTTATTTTTTGTTAATGTTTTAAGGGATTAAATGATTTTTACAGTTTTTAGAGGGTTTTAGGTATTTTACAGGTTTTTTACGGTTTTATAGATTTTAGGGAAATTTAGGGGTTTTAGGGTTTTATATTTTTTAGGATTTATAGGGGTTCCAAGTGTTTTAAGGTATTAAATGTATTATTATGGTTCTTAGGGTTTTATGGTTTTTTACATTTTTATGGAATTTAATGGACATTTTAGGATTTTTATTATTTTTAGGGTATTTAGGGATTATATAGATTATTAAGGATTTAAGGGTTTTAAGGTGTGTTGAGGGTTTTTATCAATTATTATATTTTGAGGGGTATTAATTTTTGTTGGTTTTTTTGAAGGGGTTTCATTGTTTACAGTGTTTTTTTACTTTTCAATTGATTTCTAGGTCTTTTTATCCTTTTTATGGTTTTAGGGTTTTTGTGGATTTTGAGGTTTCTTGGGTTTTTAGTATTTTCTAGAGTTTTAATGGTTTTTGGGTTTTTTTGAGTTTTTATTTTTAAGGTTATTTATATTTTCATATTTTTTAAGGATTTAAATGGTTTTTTGAGTTTTTAGTGGGGGTGTTTTGGGTTTTTTGGGTTATTATAGTTTTTATGGTCTTTAGTATATTTCAGTGTTTTTATGGTTTTTATGGTTTTCTTAGGAGTTTTCAGTGTTTTATTTGGGGTTTTATGTTTTGATGGATTTTTATGGATTTATAGGATTTTTATGGGTTTTAGGGATTTTAATGATTTTGAGGGGTTTCAATGAATTTTTTGTTTTTAAGGATGTTTATGGTTTTTATAATTTTTAAGGTTTTATGGGTTTTGTTTTTTTATAGGTTTTAAGGTTTTCTTAAAGTTATTTGGGGTTTTGACATTTTAGTTCTTTTTAGTTCTTTTTTTAGGATATTCGTGGGTGTTTAGGTTTTTTAGGGGTTTTAGGGTTCTTAGGGTTTTTATGGTTTTCTATGATTTTGTTGGTATATTTATATTTTTAGGGGATTTAATTTTTTATATATTTTTTAACATTTTAGGGGTTTAATAGGTTTTCAGTTTTTTTAGAGGGTTTTAGGGTTAATTTTTGGTTTTTAGGGGGTTTTCTGGTTTTAGTTTTTTTGGATTTTTAAGGTATTCTATCTATTTTTAGGGGTTTTAATTTATTTTTTATTTTAAAGGATTTATTATTGGTTTTTAGGGGTTTTAAGGTGTTTTATGTGTTTTTGGGTTTTTATGGATTTTTAAGATATAATGGTCTTTAGGGTTTTTAGGGATTTTGAGGGGGGTTTTTCCTTTTATGGATTAAATTTTTTTTCACGGGTTTTGTGTGTTTTTTGAGTTTTTAGTTGTTTAATGGGTTTTTAGTGTTTTTTAATTTTTTTAGGATTTTAAAGGTTTTTATATTTTTAGTCAGTTTTTAGGTTTTTCATTTGTTTTTAATGTTTTTATGTGTTTTATGTTTTCTAATAGTTTTTTTGGTCTTTTAGGGGTTTTAGCATTTTTAGCATTTTAGTTTTTTAAGGGTTTAAAGATTTGTTATATTTTCATGATTTTCCTGCTGTTTTTCACAGGTTTTAATGTTTTTTTGTTTTTAGGGATTTTTATTTTTTTTAAGAATATTCTATTTTTATTAATTTTAAGGTATTTTATGGTTTTTAGCGTTTTTTTTGTTCTTTAGGGGTTTAAAGTGTTTTTGGTTTTTTAAGAATTTCATAGTTTATTTTTTTGGTTTTTTTATTTTTTTAGGATTTTTTAGGTTTTTTTGGATTTTTATGGGATTTAATTGTTTTTATGGGTTTTTATGTTTTTATCGATTTTAGGTCATATTTAGAATATCTATGTTTTTAGTTTTTTTATGGATTTTGAGGGTTGGCAGGGTTTATGATATTTATGATTTTTAGTATTTTAATGGTTTTAAAGGGTTTTAGGTGTATTTTTGTATATATTTTTTTCCTTAGGGGTTTTTAGTGATTTTTACATTTTTAAGGAATTTTAGGTATTTTTAGATTTTTTATATTTTTTTGGGGTTTTAAAATTTTTTATAGTTTTTAGCTTTTTTAGGGTTTTATAGATTTTTTGGGTTTTTAGGGGTTTTATTGTTTTTTGGGGTTTTAATGTTTTTTTGAGTTTTTTTTAAATATTATATGTATTTAAGGATTGATTTATATTTTTTATTGATTTTTTGGGTTTTTTTGTTTTTTTCTTTTTAATGGTTATAGGGTTTTAATGGGTTTTAGGGTTTTTAACATTATTTATGTTTTTATGGGTTTTAAGGATTTTTGGTTTTTGACATTTTCTTAGTGATTTTCAGTATTTTAAGGTTTTTTTATCACTAGTAATTTTAGGCATTTTAGGGTTCATTATGGTTTATTTTATGTTTTTAGATATTTTTATTTTTTTGGGTTTCCAAAGGGTTTTTTGGTTTTGGGGTTTTAGGTGTTGTTTGATGTTTTAAGGGTTTAAAAAATTAATGTCTTTAGGGGTTTAATGTGTTTTTAGAGTCTTTTTTTGATTTTAGGGATTTTAGGGGTTGTATGGGTTTTAGGGTACGTAATCGGTTTTAGGGGGATATATGGTTTTTAGGGGGGTTTAAGTTTTTAATAGTCTTTTAGTGTTTTTTAGGGTTTTAGTGTTTTTTGGGTTATATGTTTTTTGTGTTTTTTAGATTTTCTTAGGTGTTTTTCGTGTTTTGGGCCTTTTCTGTTCCTTTTGATTTTATGGTTTTTTAGACTTTGAATATATTTCAATGGGTTTTAGGGATTTTGAGAGTTTTATTGGGGACTTTAGGGTTTTTTAGGGATTTTAGAGTATTTAACATTTTTTTGGGTTTAAATGGTTTTTATTTTTTTAGTGGTTTTAGGGTTTTTATAGGTTTTTGTGGTTTTTAAGGTTTTAGTAGTTTTATGCCTCTAAGGGATTTGTATTGTTTTTAGTGTTCTTAGTGTTTTTATAATTTTTTATGTTTTTAAGGTTTCCTTGGTTGTCTCAGGGTTTTTATGGGTTTTTATGATTTTAGGGAGTTTTGGTGCATTTTTAGGATATTTATGGTTTTTATGGTTTACAGTGATTTTATACGTTTTTATGGGGTTTTTAAGGTTTGTTACAGTTTTTAATGTTTTGGTTTTTCAGGCTTTTTTAGGGTTTTAGGTTTTTTTTATGTTTTTATTTTTTTAAAGGTGTTCATGGTTTTTAGGGTTTTTATATTTTTGTATATTTTTATGTATTTTTATGATTTTATGGGTTTTTAGGATTTTTAGGGACCTGGAGGATTTTTATGATTTTTTAGGGTTCTTAAGTATTTTTTAGTATTTTTTGGTTTAATTTTCTTTTTCAGGTTTTTAAGGTTTTATTTGGTTATTTCTGAGGTTATAATATTTTTTACATTTTTAGGGATTTATAGGGATTTTAATCATTTTTTTGTTTTTTTTTGTTTTTAGGGATTTTAAGGGTTTTAATGGTTTTTTTATTTGAGGTTGAAATGGTTTTATGGTTTTTATGGTTTTTAGATTGTTTAATTGTTTTATATGTTTTATGGGGTTTGAGGGTATTTATAATTTTTAACATTTGTAACATATTTATGTGTTTTAGGTTTTTATGATTTCTTGTGGTTTTTTAGGATTTTATTATTTTTTACATTTTTAGGTATTTTTGGGGATTTTTTTTCATGGTTTTTTAGAATTTTATGGATTTTGATGGGTTTTATAGAGTGTAGTGTTTTTTTGAATTTTTCGGTTTTAGTGTTTTTTTGGGTCTTATGGTTATATATATTTTTAAATTTTTATGGGTTTAATGGTTTTGAGAGCTTTTTCTGGTTTTTTAGTTTTTTATAGGTTTTTTGTTTTCTAATGTTTTTGGGTAAATTTATGGTTTTTAGTGCTTTCAGGTTTTATTAGGGTTTTTATCATTTTTTGGTACTTTTTAGGATTCTCATGGTTCGTTAGGGATTTTATGGATTTTGAGGGGTTTTGGAGTTAATTTTTGTGTTCTGGGTATTTGTGGATTTATTGAGTTTTATTATATTTTTAATGGGTTTTTTGACTTTTTTAATATTTTTGGTGTTTAAAGTGTTTTTTTAGTTTTATAGGGATTTAGATATTTTTAATGGTTTAGGGTTTTTATGGCTCATTAGGGTTTTTAGAGTTTTTTAGTTTTTAGGTGTTTCAAGTGTTTTCCAGATTTTATGGTTTTCTTGGGGGTTTTCAAGTTTTTGGAGTTATTTTATGTTTTATGTATTTTTATGGATTTTTTTGGATATTTATTGATTTTAGGGTTTGGAGACAATTTGAGGGATTTAGGGTTTTATAGTTTTTTTTGGGTTTTAGTGTTTTTTTGAGTTTTTAAGGATTTTAATCTTTATCTGAGTTTTTTAAATGTTTTTTGGGGTTTGAATGGTTTTTAGAGTTTTTATAGAGTTTTTTAGGATTGTTGGGTTTTTATTTGGGGGGGTTATTGTTTTTAAGGGTTTTGGGGTCTTTTAGGAGTGGAAGACGTGAGGATCGGACTATCTGCCCCCAACAATTTATAGAAAAAAAGACTCAGCAGAAAAGGGAGGGGTGGGGTCAAACGACCCGCACCCAAAAACCATTAACAACCCCAAACCCAAAAAAAGAAACCCAAAACAGTACAAAAGAAAAACCAAACAAAAACACACACAAAGCCGAGGAGTAACCATCACCATCATCCAGCATTATTGAGCATCCAGCAGCTCACAACAAAGTAGTGACCAGCATCCAGCACCTTCTCATTGCTTGCATTGCAGAACCATCAGCACCAAATTCAAACATGCCAGCTTCACCACTTCCCAGCCAATCAACAACAATCCTAGAGCAGTGTAGCCATTCTCTGGAATCTCTATAAGGATCCACTTCTGGTAGTACATAGCCACCAACACCAAACATGTAAACAATATCTTCATCACAACCCATCCCATCAGCCAGAATCATCCCACGCCACCATTTCCAGTAGCCAACATCTCCCTCTACACCTCATAAACTAGGAGTGACAGAACCAAGGGCTCCATTACATCCCATCCTAGCAGCGAGCAGAATACAGCACCATAGTGACTGAAAACCATAAAATCCTTCAACACATTATAAATTATCTACATCACCAAACCATGCTCTCGCATCGGCACATTCCAATTGCCGCAGAAGCAACAAAAATCCAAACAAACCAATGTCATCGCAACTAGAAATTCAAATCAAGAATCTCTAACCAAGTGAAAATCATGAAAAACAGACCAAATCACCAACGAACCAATCCAAAATTGTAGATAAATCATGTACCCACTATGAATATGTAATTTGAAGCCACGAGCCACCAGCACACCAGAAATGAAAAAAAAATCGCCAAGTCATCATTGTAGAAGGGGAAACCTACTAGATTGTTATCGGAGGAGAATTTGAAAAATGAGGAAGAAAACCTGAAGGGATGAAAAACTATTGTAGAGTATAGATCCAAGTACTCCACTACAAATATCTCCATTGTTGGAGCCCTCGATTCCTTTAAACCATCTGTAGAAGCCCTAGATCTGCAAGCTTGACCCTGATCCACAGCTGAAGACTAGAAGGGTTTCTAGCTGCTAAAGATCCATCTGTGACATCACTTAAAACAAACCAATCAGAGATCCCAGTAGACAGCGTGACCTCCATAGATGTCGAAGCCTGAGCACTCAAAATCCAATCTCCACCTAGATCTGAGGCCAAGGCCTCAAGAAAAGACACCACCCGGGGAAGTGGAAGATGATGAAAAAAGGAAGTCTCCACCACCATTAGACCAAGAAGTGCCTCCAAATCACACCTCTTCTAGGAACATGGAATAAGCGTGGATCAATGGATGAATCCCTAAGAAGAATCTATGGGAAACTGTAGGAGAATCATTGAATGAGAGGGATAGCCGGGGGAGTGTGTCGTCAACCTCTTCTTAGGGTCTTTTTAGGGTTTTTAAGGTTCTTAATATTTTATTGTTTTTAGGGGTGTCAAGTGTTTTTGGGTTTTTATGGTTTTCTTAGTGTTTTTTAATGTCTTAAGGGTTTTCTACATTTTGAGTATTTTTATCTAAATTTTAGTAATTTTATGGGTTTTAGATATTTCTAAGGTTTTGAGGGGTTTTGGGGGAGTTTGGAGATTTTTATGGGTTTCATATTTTTTAGGGTTTTAGGGGTTTGAAGTGATTTTATGTTTTTAATTTTTTTTTTATTTTTTAGGGTTTTTATGGGTTTTTCATTTTTAGGGATTTTATTAATTTTTTATTGTTTATTTTTATTTTGAGGGCTTTTAGGGGTTTTAGGGTTTTTATGGTTTTACTGAGGTTTTGTGATTTTATATGTTTTTTCTGTTTTTAAATGTTTTTATATTTTATAAAATTTTTAGGAGTTTAAAGGGTTTTTATAGTATTTAGTGGGTTTATAAAATTTTTTAGGGGTATTGGGGTATTTGTAGGTTTTATAAGATTTATGGTTTTTAAGGGTTTTAGTGTATTTTTATAGTTTTATTCATTATTAGCTCTTTTGGGGGTTATATATGTTTAAATATTTTTATCATTTTCGTATGGGTTTTAAGGGGTATGAGGGGCCCTCACATTTTTAGGTATTTTTAGGGTTTTTAGTTTTTTATTGTTTTTTAGAGTTTTTAGGGTTTTTGTGTAAGTTTATGTTCTTAATTTTTAATGCATTTTATAATTTTTAGGTTCTTATGGGTTTTAATTTATATCTTGTGTTTATTATTTATTAGGGGTTTTATGGTTTTAGAGTTTTTTAAATTTTTAGAGATTCCATGTATTTTCTACGAATTTTTATTATTTTTAGGGTTTTAAGGATTTTGAGCGTTTTTAGGTATTTTTAGGGTTTTTAGAGTTTTGATGATTTTTTTCCGGTTTTTAGGTTTTATTTATTTTTTGGGTTTTAGTGTTTTTTAGTTTTAAACTTACTTAGGGGTCTAAAGGTTTTTTTAAATTTATAGTGGTTGTTGTGGGTTTATGTGATATATGGTCTTTAAGGATTTTACTTATTTTATGGTTTTTAATTTTTTAGGGTTTTTAGGTGTTTTATAGTATTTTAGTTTTTAGATATTTTATTTGTTTTTAGGTTGATAAGGTTTTCATAGGAGTTCTCAAGTATTTTAGGGTCTTTTAAAATTTTTGCGATTTTGATGTTTTTTATTTGTATGACTTTTCTAGTTTTTTGGGATATTGATGGTTTTTATTATTTATTATTTGTTTGTATTTGTTTTTTTAGTGTTTTTTGGATTTTTAGGAGTTTTAAGGGTTTATTTTGTTAACAATTTTAGGGGTTTATAGGTTTTTTATAGTTTTTATCATTTTTTTTGTTTTTTGTGGTTTTAAGGTATTTTAATAGTTTTTTTATTTTTATAGTTTTTAATGGTTTTAGGGTTTTTAGGTTCTTTATAATGTTATTAGGGGGTTTTAAAATTTTTTGGTTTTAAGGGTTTTATGTGCTCTTAGGTTTTTACAGTTTTTTTGGGTTTAGGGTTTTTAAGGATTTTTATGTTTATGGGGAATTTTGTGGATTTTTGTGCTTTTTATCATTTTTAGGGATTTTATGGATTTTTTGGGGTTTTATTAATTTTGGTATTTTTATTGGTTTAACAGTTTTCAAAGGTTTTAAGGCTTTTTAGTGTTTTTTCTTTCTTATTGTTTTCTTTAGGGTTTTTAGAGTTTTTAAAATTTTAGATATTTGAAGGTTTTTCTTAGGATTTTTATGGGTTTTTTGGATTTTGAGGGATTTTTAGGTTTTAGGGTTTTTCTTGGGTATATATTGTTTTCTAAGGATTTATGGTTTTTTTTGAGTTTATTTATGGTTTTGTGGTTTTTTTAATATTATTAGCGGTTCAAATTTTTTTATATTTTTAATGGTTTTTATGGTGTTTTAGGAAGATTCAAGATTTTATGGGTTTTAGGGTGTTTTGGTTTTTGGGGGTTTTTAATGTTCTGTAGGGTTTTTAGAATTTTTAGATTTTGGGGGTTTCAAGTATTTTAAGGTTTATAATGATTCATTGTGGTTTTCAAGGTTTTAGGGTTATTATAAATTTTTGATATTTTTATGGATTTTTAGTATTTTTATGTGTTTTTAGGGGTTTTATGGAATTTTTAGGTTTTTACTGAGTTTAGGTGTTTTATGGGTTTTTTTGGGTTTTAAGGGGTTTTGGAGTTTTTTCGGGGTTTTAAGGTTTCTTAGAGTTATTTAATGTTTTAAGGGTATAATGGTTTTTAATAATTTCTGGTGGGTTTTAGGGTTTTATGGGGTTTTTGGTTTCTTAATGTTTGTAGGGTGTTTTTTGTTTTTAGGGTTTTGTATGGTTATTAACCTTTTTCTATATATTATTTTTTGTGGGTTTAAAGTGTTTTCTGGTTTTTATGATTTTCTTCGGGGATTTTAGGGTTTTAAGGTTTTATGTATTTAGGTATTTTTTGGGGTTTTAGCATATTTATGGTTTTTAGGGTTATTAGGGTGTTTTCGAGTTTTATTATTTTTTGGGTTATGAGGGGTTTGATGATTTTCTAGGTTTTTGTGATTGTTTTTAGTTTTTTAGTTTTTTATGTTTTTAGGGGTTTAAAGGGTTTTATAGTTTGTATTTTCCATGTTTTTATCATTATTTTAGTTTTCTTAGGGGTTTTAAGTATTTTTATGTTTTTAAGGTATTCATTTTGGGTTTTCATGTTTTTAGGGGGTTTAGAGATATTTTGCGCTTTTTAGGATTTTATTGGTTTTTTTGGGTTTTTTGGGTTTTTAGGGAATATGAGTTTTTTTGGGTTTTTAAATGTACTTTTCGTTTTTAGGATTTTATTAGTTTTAATTGTTTTTTTTATTTTAACGATTCAATAGGGGTTTTCATTGTTTTATAGCTTGTTGTTTTTTTTTGGTATTTTTAGATATTTCTACAGATTTTTTATGGGTTTTTAGGGGGTTTATGAATTTTTAGGGTGTCTGGGAGTTTGGGTGTTTTTTGGTTCATTGTATTTTTTTGAAAATTTTTTAAATATTTTTACCATTTTTTTGTGTTAAAATGGGTTTTAGAGTTTTTATTAGGGTTTTTTAAGTTTTATGAGTTTTTATGGGTTCTTAATGTTTTTATGTGTTTTTACAGTTTTAGATATTTTTAGGGTATTTTATTATTTTTATAATTTCTCAGTTTTTTGGGGGGTTTTAGCTATATTTATGTTTTTATGTTTTACATAGGGGTTTTTTAGGTCTTTATGGTTTTTAAATTATTATGTATTTAAGTTATATTTAGTAAATTTTAGGGTTTTTATGGATTCTAGTGATTTTAAGGGTTTTTGTGGGTTCTCTGGATTTTTGGGTAATTATGCTTTTTTTGGGTTATAGGGTTTTTTTTTAGTTTTTAGGGTTTTATAATTTTTTAGCATTTTCTATGATTTTTAGGGGTTTAATGGGTTTTTTGTGTTTTAATTTTTTTTTTTATTGTTTTTAGTGTTTTAATGTTTTTAAGGTGTTTTATGAAATTTAGCGATTTAGGATTTTTTTTGATGTTTGTTAGTGTTTTTAGTGTTTTTACGTTTTTAGGGATATTATGAGTTTTTCTGTTTCTATGGTTTTCTTAGAGGTTTGGATGGTTTTTACATTTTCAGGGGTTTTTGGGGTTTTAGGTTTTTTTAGTAATTTTTAGAGTTTTGTGGGTTTTTAGGGGTTTAATTGTTTTTTTGTTTTTAGGTGTTTTTGTGTAATATTAGGGTTTTATAGTTTTTGTTTTTTTAATGTTTATAGGGTTTTAAAGGGGTTTTTTAGTTTTTATATGTAGTACAATTTTATGGGTTTAATGGTTTTTAAGGATTTTAGGGTTTCTTTGGGTTTTAGGGGTTTTTTGAGTCATTTTGACTTTATTAGTGTTTTTATCATTTTTTTGGATTTTTGGGGGTTTTAGTCTTTTTAGGTTTTTAATGTTTTCTTAGGATATTTTAGGATTTTAGAGTTTTTTATTTTTTTTTGGATTTTCCAATTTTTTTTGGATTTTATGAATTTTTATGGTTCTAATGTATTTTTATAGTATTATGGTTTTTAGGGTTTTATAGTTTTTAGGGTTTTCTGTATTTTTATAGGTTTGAAGAGTTGTTAGAGTTATTAGTTTTTATAATTGGATTTCAGGGTTTTTAAGGTTTTATGGATTTTTTGGTATTTTTTAGTATTTGTATATGTTATAGTTATTTTAGGGATTTTTAGGGTTTTTATGCTTTTTTAGGGTTTTTATGCTTCATATAGTATTTGGGTATTTTGGGTATTTTGGTTTTTTAGGGGTTTTTAGAGTTTTTAACATTTTTAGTGATTTGAATTATTTTTAGTGTTTCAGTTGTTTTTAGGGGTTTTAGATTTTTTTTGGGTTTTAGGGGTTTAAAGTTATTTTGAGTTTCGAATGTTTTCTTGGTATTTTAAGGGATTTTAGGGGTTTAAATGTTTTTAAGGTTATCTAGAGTTTCTTTAGTATTTTTATTGTGTTTTAGGTATTTTAAGAGATTTTTATGGTTTTATGTTTCTTTGGGTATTTAGTGATTTTTAATGTATTTAGAATTTTTTTAGGTTTTTAGAGGTTTTAAGTGTTTTTAGGTTTTACGGTTCTCTTAAGGGGATTTAGGGTTGTTAGGGGTTTTAATTTATTTGATATTTTTTGGTATTTTTTATGATTTTTATGGGAGTTTTGGGTGTTTAGATATTTTTAGGTTTTTAGTGGTTCTTTTGGCTTTTTCATTTTTTCTGGTTTTTAGGCTTTTAAACGTTTTTAGTGTTTTTAAATCTTTTATTGATTTAAATGGTATTTCGTGGTTTTTTTTGTTTTTAGGGTTTTATGGTTTTTTGTTATTTATATGGGTTTTATGGTTTTTTGTTATTTATATGGGTTTTTGGTTTTTTATAGTTTTTAGTAGTATTATGGGGTTTTATAGACTATCAGGTATTTTTAGCTTTTTTTAGCTTTTAAGTGTTTTACGTTTATAAGGTTATATTAGGTTTTTTAGGGCTATTAGGTTTTATTATATTATATGGGATTTTTTTGTTATTTTTAGGATTTCTAAGGGGTTTTTGAGATTTTAAGGGTCTTATGGTTTTTTAGGGATTTTATTATTTTGATGGTTCTTAGCATTTTCCTTTTTTAGGGTTTCTAATAGTATTTAGGGTTTTATGGGTTTATTGGTGTCTTTCAGGGTTTTTAGTGTTTCTTATGTATTTTGGATTTTTGGGGAATTTAATGTATTTTTATGGGTTTTAGGGTTTTTACTCACTTTGGGGTATTTAGGGTTTTAAGGGTTTTTTTTGGGTTTTTTGGTTGTCCTTTTGTTTTTTATGATATTCAAGGATTTTAGAGTTCATAAAAGTTTATGGGTTTAAATAGTATTTATAGATTTTATTTTTTTTAGATTTTTATGGGGTTTTAAGGTTTTTGGGGTTCCATGCGTTTTTATGGTTTTTAGGGGGGTTTTAGGTCATTTTTTAGGATTTTTATTGTTTTTATAGATTATTACATTTTCTGGGGTTTTATTTGTTTTTAGGTTTTTTTGGTTTTCATGGGTTCTAAGGGTTTTGGGGGGTTTTTTAGGTTTTAAGGGATTTTTATGGCATTTTGATTAATTTTATGGGTTTTAGGGATTTTCTGGATTTTCTTGGTTTTTTTATTTTTTGTATTTTTATAGTTTTTTGTGTTTTGGGGTTTTAATTGATTTAAACGATCTATTATTTTAAAGTTTTTTTTAATTTCTTAGGTTTTAAAGGTTTTTTTATTTTATAAATAATTCTTAGGACTGTTTTTGATTTGTATGGGTGATACGGGTTTTTGGGACTTCAATGGATTTTCATGTTTTTAGGGTTTATATAGTTTTTTTTTTGATTTTGTGGTTCCTTTTTATTTTTTAGTTTTTTTAATGTTAGCATATTTTTTTAATTTTTTAGGGGTATAATGAGTTTTTAGAATTTTTAGGGTTTTATGGATTTTATGAATTTTTATGGTTTTTATGGTTTTTAGGGGTATTTAATGTTTTTAAAATTTTAGGGATTTTAGGGGTTTTATGAGATTTTTTGTTTTTAGGGGTTTTAATCGTTTTTTTGTTTTTAATGTTTTATCAGGGTTTTCTCAGTTTTTAGGTTTTTTTATGTTTTATTTATTTTTAGGGATCTTTATGGTTTTTTATGTTTTTAGGGATTTTTAGGTTTTTTATGGTATTTGGGTTGTTTGGATTTTTATCCTTTTAGGGGTTTTAGGTGTTTTAAGGGTTTTTATGTTTTTGAGGTTTTTATTGTTTTTAAGTTTTTGGGGGTTTTTATGTTTTGATGTATTTTTGGGGATTTTTTAGTATTTTTTAACTTTTCATTAATTTAAGGTATTTTTAGAGTTTTAAGGGGTTTTAGGGTTTTAGGGTTCTTAGGGTTTTTTATGGTGTTTTCATTTATTTAGATTTTTATTCTTGTTTAGAGTTTTTTAAACATCATTATGGGTTAAAAGGTTTTTTAGAGTTTTTCACAATTTTATGGTTTTTATGGGTTTTATAGTTTTTAATTTTTTTAGGGGTTTATGGTGTTTAGGTGTTTAGGGTTTTAAATAATTTTAATGATTTCTTATGGTTTTTAGCAATTCTTAGGTTTTTAGGGGTTTTATTTATTTTTTGTGTTTTTTGTTTTCTAGTGTTTTCAAGGTTTTTTGGGTATTTTATGTTTTTATGGATTTTTAGTGATTTTGACTATTTTTAGTAGTTTTAGGAGTTTTAGGGATGTTGATGGGTTTTAGGGTTTTTAGGAGTGTTGAGTTTTTTTGGGTTTTTGGGGGTTTAAATTATTTTTTAGTTTTCTAAGGTTTTCTTATGGGTATTCAAGGGATTTCATGTTTTCTTAAATTTTAGTCATTTTTAGAATAGTTTTTGGATTTTTATGTATTTTAGGGTTTTTATATATTTTAAGGAGTTTATAGGATTTCTGGTGTTTTTAGGATTTTTATAAATATGTAGGATTTTAGGTATTTTAATTTTCTTAATGTTTATAATAATTTATAATGTTTTTTCCTAGTTTTTAGGGGTTTTTTGTTTTTATTGATTTTATGGAATTTTTTGTGATTCATGGGTTTTATGATTTTTAGGGTTTTTAGGGATTTTAGGGTTTTTGGAGTAATTATGGATTTTTTGGGGTTTTATAGTTTTTTTATTTTTTATATTTTTAATGATTTTTTAAGTTTTTAATAAAATTTTTAGGGATTTAAATGATTTTAGAGTATTTAGTTAATTTTCATGTTTTTTTGGTTTCATGTTTTTTTATGGTTTTTATGGGGTTTTATGGTTTCTATGGGTTTTATGGCCTTTTAGGGTATTCATTTGTTTTAGGTTTTTAGTGGTTTTATGTGCTTTTCATATTTTAAGGTTCTCTAATGGATTTTAGGGGGTTTTACATCTTCAAGGACTTTTAGTGAATTTTTGGATTTTTATGAACTTTTATGGTTTTTTATGGATTTTGAGTGTTTTTAATATTTTTAGGGATTCTAGAGATTTTTAAGTTTCTTTTCATATTTATGTTGTTTAGGGGGTTGAATTGGTTCTATGGATTTATGGTTTTTTATAAGTGTTATAGGTTTTTAGGGGTTTTATGTGTTTATGGATTTGTAGGGAATTTTTAAGGTTTTTTATTGATTCTATAGGGTTTTAGAAGTATTTATGGGTAATGGGGTTATAGGATATTTTTTTGTTTTTAGGGTTTAATGGTTATTATTTTTTACATTTTTATGGGTTTGAAGGGGTTTTAGAGTTTTTACTGAGTTTTTATGGTTATTAAGGGTTTTTTGTATTTTTTTATTATTTTAGGGGTTTTGTGGTTTTTTCTGGTTTTAAGGATATTTTATGATTTTTTTGGGTTTTTGTATGATTTTTATGGGATTTAGGGGATTTAAGTGTATTTTGGTTTTTAATGGTGTATTGGGTTTTTTCAGGATTTTGAGGGTTGTTTATGTCTTTAGGGATTTTTAGGGTCTTTTCGGATTTTATACCTTTTAATGGTTTTAGAGATTTTGAGTGTTTTCAAGGATAGTTTGGGTTTTTAGTAGTTTTAGAAATTTATTTTTTGTGGATTTAAATATTTTTAAGTTTTATAGTTTTCATTTTATTTGTCACTATTTTGAGATGATTTTTATGTTTTTAGGGAATTTTATGGTCCTTTTTGGATTTTATAATTTTTAGGGGTTTTAGGGATTTTGAGGGTTTTAGTAATTTTTTGGATTTTTATTGGTTTTATAATATTTAGATTTTTAGTGGTTTTAATTTTTTTAGGTTTTTAAGGATTTCTTTGCTTTTTTCAAGATTTTAGGTGTATTTAGGTTTTTAGGATTTTTAGTTATTATTTAGGATTTTTATGGTTTTTTGGGTTTTTGGTATTTTAATGGTTTTTAGGGTTTTTACAATTTTATGTGTTTTTATTGGGTATTTTTTTCTAGGGTTTTAATGGGTTTTGTATTGTTTTTAAACTATTTTATGTGTTCAAAGGGTTTTTATATTTTTTTGGTTGGATTTTTGTTATTTTATGGGTTTTTGGGTTTTTATGGTTTTTCCAAATTGTTATTGTTTTTATGGTTTTTAGGTTTGATAGAGTTTTAGCGGTTTTAGCATTTTAGGATTTTAGGGAATTTAGTGGTTTTAGGTTTTTAAGGTTTTCTTAGGGTTTTATAGGGTTTTTAGATATTTATATGTTTTTAGGGAGTTATGTCTTTTAAATATTTATCTGGGTTTTTAGTGATTTTGAGGTGGTTTTGGGTTTTGGGATTTTTACACTATTTTTTGGAATTTTGAGGTTTTTAGGGCTTTTTATTGTCTTTAAGATTTTACGCTTTTCTTACCAGTTTCCATGGTTTTTGGGTTTTTAGGATTAAGTGTTTTTAGGTCTTTTATAGGATTTTTAAGGATTTTTAGTGGTTTTAGGGATTTTGGGGGGGGGGGTTATGGATTTTATGGTTTATTAAGGGTTTTGGGGTTTTTTTTATTTTTTTACAGGTATTAATATTTTTTATTTTTTTTATTTTTTTATAGGTTAAAAGGGGTTTTATATTTTTTAGTGATTTTATGGGTTTTGTGGGTTTTTAAGGGTTTAAATGGATTTAGGTTATTTCTAGTTTTTAGGGTTTTTTGGGTTTTTATGGTTTTTTGAGTTTTCAGGTTTTTTAGGGGTATGAACTATTAATAGGTTTTAAGTTTTTATTTTTATTTTTAAGGGGTTTTAGGGGTGTTTTTTTTATATTTTGTGATTTATTAGGATTTTTATGGTTTTAGGGTTTTAGGGATTTTAAGGGTTTCATTTTTTTTGGATTTATAGTGATTTTTTGAGTTTTTTATGTGTTTTACAATTTTTTGTTTTGTCAATGTTATTATTGGTTTAAATGATTTCTATATTTTTTAGTGGGTTTTAGGGATTTAGAGGTTTTTGGGGGTTTTTAATGTTTTTTTTAAATCTAGGGGTTTTAGGGACCTTGGGTTTTTTTGGGATTTTTAGGGTTTTTAAGTGTTTTAAGGAATCAATGGTATTATTATGTTTCTTAGGGTTTTAAGGGTTTTTAAATTTTTATAGATTTCTATGGCTTTTAAGGATTTTTATTATTTTTAAAGTTTTATGGGATTATTTGGTTTTTTATGGTTTTAAGTGTTTTTAGGTGTTTTGAGGTTTTTTATCATTTTTTATTTTTTGAGGCATTTTAATTTTTTTTGTTTTTTATTTTATTTAATGGGTTTAATTGTTTGTAGTTTTTTATTACGTTTCAATAAATTTTTAGGGATTTTACGATTTTAATGGTATTTAGCATTTTTTCTAATTTTGCAGTTTCTTGAGATTTTGGGCTTTTCTAGAGGTTTTAATGGGTTTTTTGGTTTTAAGGTTATTAAATTTTTTTATGTTTTTATGGATTTAAATGGTTTTTTGTGTTTTTTTGGGGGGTTTTAGGTTTTTGGGTTTTTAGAGTTTTATGGGTTTCACTGGATTTTGGAGTTTTGTGGGTTTTATGGTTTACATATGTGTTTTTAATGTTTTATTTAGGTTTTTACATTTTGTGGGATTTTTAAGGATTTTTGGAATTTTTTGGGTTTTTAGGGATTTTAGTTATTTTGAGGGTTTTTAGAGATTTTAGGGATTTTAAGGATGTTTACACTTTTAATCATTTTTAGGGTTTTATGGGTTTTATTTTTTTATAAGTTTTATGGTTTTCTTTTTGTTTTTAGTGGTTTTTAAATTTTTAGGGATTTCTAGATCCTTTTTTAGTATGTTTTTGGGTTTTTTAGGGGTTTAAGGGGTTTTAGAGTTTTTTGGGTTATTAGGGTTTTTTATGGTTTTCTAGGTTTTTTGGGTTTATTTATGATTTTAGAGGATTTAATGTTTTTATATTTTTTAATGTTTTTAGGGGTTTAATGGGGTTTTAGATTTTTTACTAGGTTTTAGGGTTTATTTGGCGTTTTAGGGGGCTTTATGGTTTTACATTTTTAGGATTTTAGGGGATTCTAGCAATATTTATGAGTTTTAAGGGTTTTAATTGATATTTATTTTTCAAGGATTCCTTAAGGGTTTCTTGGGGTTTTAGGGTGTTTTATGTTTTCTGGTATTTTTAGAGATATTTAGAATTTTCATGGCTTTAAGAGTTTTTAGGGAAATTTGAGGGTTTATTTGGGTTTTATGGTTTAAATTTTTTTCTTTGGTTTTGTGTGTTTTTTTGACTTTTTTATCATTTTAATCATTTTTAGATTTTTTAATGTTTTTATGTTTTTAATGGTTTTATATTTTTCGTTTTTTTTGGATATTTATTTATTTTTAATATTTTTAGGTGTTTTATGTTTTAATGTGTTTTTTTGTTATTTTTATGTGTTTTAGGGTTTTTAGCATGTTGTTTTTAAGGGTTTTATGATTTTTTAGGTTTTCAAGGTTTTCTTACAGTTTTTCATATATTTTAGAGTTTTCTCTTTTTAGTGGTTTTTTTGGTTTTTTAGGATGTTTCTGGTTTTAGGGTATTTAGGGTTTTTATGGTTTTTAGTGTTTTTTGGTTCTTTAGGATTTTAAAATGATTTGGGGTTTGTAAGTTTTTATAGTTTATTTTTTTGGTTTTTAGGTTTTTTATTTATTTAGGCATTTTTATAGTTTTTTGGATTTTTAATGAATTTTATGGATTTGAAGGTTTGAGAGGTTTTATGGGTTTTTGGGTGTTATGGTTTTATGGTTTTTTGGGTTTTTCTGGGTTTTTAAAGTTTGTAGGGGTTTTAGGGTTTTTAGAGTTTTTTAATGTTTTTAAGTGTTTAAATGGTTATTGAAATTTTCAGTTTTTTTGAGTTTTGTGGGTTCTGAGTGGTTTTTTTGGGTTTTATGGTTGGGGAGTTCAAGGTTTCAGGGTCTTTTAGGTTATTTTAGTGTTTTTATCCTTTTTATATTTTTGGGGTTTTATGTTTCTTTATATTATTATGGTTTTCATTAGGTTTTCAGGGTTTTTAGTGTTTCTTATGTTTTGGTAATTGTTTTGATTTTATGGTATTTAGATTTTCTTAGGGTTTTTAGGGTTTTTCTGGTTTTAGGGTTCTTTATGTTTTTTAGATTTTATCAGGTTTAGGGGTCTTAAGTGTTTTTAATATTTTATTATTTTTTAGGGTTTTTGGGGTTTTAGGGGATTTTAATTTCTAGTTAATTTTACGTATTTTTTATATTATTAGGTTTTTTGGAATATTGAGGGAATTTGGGGATATTTACGGTTTTTGGGATTTTCAGATTTTTTTGTGTTTAAGTGTTGTTCTTTTATTTTTTATATTCTATAAATATTTTTATCATTTAAATGTTTTTTTTAATTTATAGTAGTTTTAGGGATTTCTAAAAGTCTTTAAGAGTTTTTATTGTTTTTAGTAGTTTTTGGGACTTTTAGGGTATTTAGGGTTTTGGCATTTTTAGGGATTTAGGGGTTTTAACTATTTTTAGGTTTTAAGGATTTTTAAGGTCTTTATAGAGGTTTTCAGGTTTTTTTATTTTTTTATGTTTTGAGGTTCTTTTAACGTTTTTTGAATTTTTTTATTTTTTAGTGATTTTGATGTTTTAGGGTTTTTCGTTGTTTTAACTGTTTTTAGGATCTTATGGGTTTTATATGTTATGAGTTTTTTAATGTTTTCTGAGTTTTTCTCATGTTTTTGGGGATTTTTATGTTTTTAGGGTATTATTTGGATTTTTAAGGTTTTTACTTGTTTTTATGGTTTTTAGATATTATGTGGGTTTTTAGGCTTTTCTATCATTTTATGATTTTATAATTATTTTTTTATAGTTTATTTTTACTTTTTTACGATTTTTAAGGTTTTATGAATTTTAACCTTTTAGGGGTTTTTATACTTTTAGTGGTGTTTTGGTTTTAATGGGATTTTTATGTTTTTTAGCATTTTAGGGTTTTTGTTGTTTTCTTTTTTTCTTTTTTCGGTTTTTAGAGTTTTTAGAGTTTTTATATTTTTTGTGGTGTTAATAGTTTTTATGTTTTTAAGGTTTTATTTGGGTTTTCTTGGGTTTATGGTTATTTATGTTTTTAGGTATTTTTATGGATTTTTTAAGAATTTATATGGTTTTAGGGTTTTTCGTGAATTTTAAGTGTACTTCTCGGGTTTAGGGTTTTTATATATTTTGACAGTTTTTAATGTTTTTAGGGCTTTAGGATTTTTATTGGTGTTTAGGATTTTTATGGATTTTTTTATTTTTTTTCATTTTTAAGGTTATATACAGTTTTTAATTTTTTTCAGGTGTTTATAGGTATTTTTAGAGTTTGAGTGGATTTTAGATTGTTATGGGTTTTAGGGGTTTTAATTATGTTATGGTTTTTAGGGTTTCTAGGATTTTTAGAGGATTTAATATTTTTAATATTATTTAGTTTATTATGGTATTTAAGGGTTTCTATGTTTTAAGGATTTCATAGGTTATTTGGGTTTTTATTGTTTTTATGTTTTTTTATTTTCGGAATATTTTATATATTTTTTATGTTTTTAGGGATGTTGATGGTTTTTGGAGTTTTTTGGGGGTTTTTAGGTTTTTATAATTTTTTTATCTTTTTATGTGTTGGAATTGTTTTCTGTTTTATGGTTTTCATAGGGGTTTTCCATGTATGTAGATATTTTATGGTTTTATTTTTTTATGGGTTTATAAGTTTTTATTGTATTTTAGAGGTTTAATGTTTTTATAGTTTATTAATGTTTTTAGGGGTTTAAAGGGTTTTTAGAGTTTTTATTGGTTTTAGGGTTTTGATTTTTTTTTATTGTTTTTATGTTTTTAGGGGTTTTATGTTTTTTAGTTGTTTTGAGTTGTAATAGGTTTTTTTCATTTTTGAGGTTTTTAGGGTTTTTATATGTTTTTAGGTTTTTAATGATTTTTAGTGGTTTTCAAGGGTTTTAGGGAATTTACATTTTAAATATTTTTTAGTGAATTTTTAGGAATTTTTTGGATTTTAGAATGTTTAGGGATTTTAATGGTTTTTAGGGTTTTTATGTTTTTTAGGTTTTTAGATTTTGTTTTGTTTTTTGGGGTTTTATGCTTTTTTATAGTTTTTAACATTTTAGAGGATTAAAGGGTTTTTATAGTTTATTTGTGAGTATTAGGGTTTTTATTTTTTTTAGGGTTTTTAATGTTTTTAATGGATTTTCTGGGTTTTAGGGTTTCTATGGGTTTATACAGTTTATGGTTTTTAGTGTTTTTTTGTTTTTTATAGATTTTAAGAAGTTTATGTTTTTTAAGTTTCCATAGTTGATTTCAAATTTTTTGGGGGGGTTTTTATATTTTTTTGTATTTTCAATGTTTTTTAGGATATTTATGGGTTTATATGGTTTTTAGGGATTTTGAGCATTGTATACTTTTTTAGGGCTTATAGGGTTTTATGGTTTTCCCATTTTAGGTTTTTGGGGGGGTTTGTTTGTGTTTTTTTGGTATTTAGAGTTTTTTTCATTTTTAGTGGTTTATAGGGTGTTAATTGTTTATATTTGGTTATTGGTTTCTTATGTGTCTTTACGGATTTTTATTTTGTGAGATGTTTCGATGGGTTTTAGAAAATTTTAATGTTTTTAGGTTTTTTATAGTTTTCATAGTTTTTTAGGGTTTTAAGAGGTTTAAGTGTTTTTAGGGATTTAGGATTTTATAATTGTTTGTAATTTCTTTAAGTGTTTTTATGTTTTTAGGGACTTTATGTGAATTTTTTTGATTTTTATTCGATTTAGAGTTCTTAGTGATTTTATGGGTTTTTTTAGTTTTTTTATTTAAATGTTTTCAGGTTTTTCTATTTTTCCTATGGATTCCAGTTATTTAAGAGTTTTTCACTTTTTTTGAAATATATAAGTGACTTTTAGGATTTTTTTTATTGTTTTTATCGTTTTTATGTATTTTAATGGGATTTAGTTTTTTTTGGGGATTTATGGTTTTCTAGGAGGTTTTGGTTTTTTTAATGATTTTTTAGAATTTTTATGTGTTTTAGAGTTTTTAATAATATTGTTGGTTTAAATTGATTGTAGAGTTATTATTGGGTTTTAGGGTTTTTATTTGTTTTTAGGGTTACTATGGTTTTTATCTTATTTTAATGTTTTTAATATTTTTCATATTTTAGGATATTTTGGAGTTTTTGGGGTATTCATAATTTCAAGTTTTTAGTGATTTTAATATTTTTTTTGGTTTTTATGGTTTTTATATGGTTTTTATGGTTTTTAGTTTTTTTAGGATTCTAGGGATTTTTATGGATTTTTATGGTTTTTTAGGATTTTTATGGGTTTTGAGTTTTTTTTATATTTTAGGGTTTTAATTGTTTTTTGAATTTTAAAGGTTCTATGAGATTTTAATGGTTTCAGGGTTTTTTATAGTTATTTTACATTATTACAGTTTTAAATAGTTTTTAGAGTTTATAGTGGGTTTATAAAAGATTTATTGTCTTTAGGGTTTTTATTGTTTTTCAGGGACTTATGGGATTTAGGGTTTTTTGATTTTTTTCATTTTTTTAGGTTTTTTGGTGTTTTATGTTTTTTAGTATTTTAATTTTTTCTTACGGTTTTTCTGGGTCTTTATGTTCTTTTATGTTTTTAGGAATTTTTTGGGTTATTATGGTTTTTTGGGTTTTTAATTCATTTAGGATTTTTATGTATTTTTTGTTTCTTAGGGGTTTGAATGATTTTTATAGTTTTTAGTAGTTTTGGATTTTTTTTGAGTTGTTTAAGGTTTTTATGGTTTTTTAGTGTTTTTAATGTATTTAGGGGTTTGAATGGTTTTTATAGTTTTAGTGGGTTTTTGTGTTTTTGTGTTCATTTTATTTTTTTTAGGATTTCTAGGTTTTTAGGGTTTTTAGGGGTTTTGTAGTGGTTTTAGGGTCTTTCAGGTTTTATAGCATAAATGGGTTTTAAGGGTTTTGAGTATTTTTATCTTTTCAGTGTTTTCTAAGAGTTTTTTTAAATTTTAAGGGTTCTTTACATTTATAGTTATTTATAAGAATTTTTTATGTTTATATGAGTATTTAGGTTTTTTTGAGAATCTTATCAGTAATAGGGGATTTACTATTTTATGGTTTTTTAGGTTTTGTAGTTTTTATTTGTTTTTTGGGATTTTATGTATTTTTAGTTATGGTTTTTTGTGGTTTTTGGTATTTAGTGTTTTTGTGCTTTTAATGATTTTAGGGATTTTGTAGGATTTTTTGGATTTTTATTGTTTTTTGTGATTTTAAGGGTATTTATTGAATTTAGGTTTTTCTACTTTTTTTTAGTTTTTACGGATTCTGTTGAGTTTTTTTTTGTGTTTTCAGGTTTTTTAGGATTTTTGTTGTTTTTAGGGTTTTAAGGGGTTTTAGTGTTTTTAGTGGTTTTTTGGGGTTTTATTTGTTTTTATGTTTTTAGGGTTTTCATGTATTTTTATGATTTATAGAATTTTGTGTTTTTAGGGTTGTTAGTATTTTTAGGTTTATAGGGGTTTCAAGTGTTTTAAGGTTTCTCGTTTTTTAATCATTTTTAGCGTTTTTACAATTTTTTACAGTTCTTGGGATTTTTTGGATTGTTATGAATTTTTAAGGGTGTAAATGATTTTTAGGGTTTTTGGTTTTTAAGGGTTTCAGGGCGGGTGGATCTAGTGTTTTTTACATGTTTTATGTTTTTATATAGTTTTATAGATTTTTTAATCATTTTTTGGGGTATAAAATGTTTTTAGATTATTTACTTGTATTTTATGGGTTTTAAGGAAATTTTTATTTTTATTTTGTTTTTAGGTTTTTTTATGATCTTTATTTAGTGATTTGATTTTTTTTTGTGTTTATAAAGTTTTCATGGGGTATTTTCGGGTTTTTAGAATTTTTTATTTTTTAGGGAAAGGAAGATGCGAGGGTCAGGCTATTCCTGGACCCCCCAAATTTATTAGAAAGAAAAAGAGACAAAGCAGACAAGGGAGGGGAGGGGTCAAACGACCCACACCCAAAAACCCTTACAACCCAAAACGCAAAAGACCCAAAAAGAAAAATCAAAAACAAGAAAAGAAAAGACCAAAAAAGAAATAAAATCAGTCAACATCACCACCAAAGTCCAAAAATAGAAGCCGCACCGCAAGGGTCACCATCCACACCATATCTAGAGGTCGCATCATCAAAGCAGGAGTCAGAGTCATCCCACCCTGACTCGTATTCCTCATTAAGGTTTTAATGGTTTTTTTATTTTTATAGTGGGTTTTGGGTTTTTATGGGTCATTAGGGATCTTTATGGGTTGTAGGGGTTTTATGGTTTTTTTGTAGTTTTAATGTATTTATATTCTTTTAGGTTTTTTAGTTTTTTAATGTTTATAGGGGTTTTAAGTGTTTATAGGTTTTTATTATTTTGTTATGGTTTTCTCTGGGTTTTAGGATTTTCATTTGGGGGGGGGGGTGGGGGTTTAGGGTTTTTAGGATTTTATTTTTTATAGGGTTTTGTGGATTTTGGGGGATTTTAGGATTTTTAGGGGTTTGAGAGGTTTTTTGATATTTAGGGTTTTGTGGGTTTTTGGGTATTTTAGTTTATTATTCATTTTTTTATTTTTTTGGGTATTAAGGATTGTTATAGTTTTTTAACATTTTTATGGGTTAAAGGGTTTTTACTATTCTTATTGAGTTTTTAGGGTTTTTATGGGTCTTTAGAGTTTTTTTACGTTAGGGGTTTTATGGTATTTATAGTATTTTGGGGGGTTTTGGTTTTATGGTTTTTTAATGTTTTTATGTTTTTAGGGGTTTTAATTGTATTTAGGTTTTTAATGTATTCTTATTAATTTCAGGTTTTTTCATTTTTTGGATTTTTAGGGCCTTTAAATATTTTAATGTTTTTTAGGGTTGTTAATGATATTGAGGGTGTTTATCATTTTTATTGCTTTTAGATTTTGGGTTTTTTGTGTTTTTTAGGGATTTAAATGTTTTTAGAGTTTTATTAACATTTTTAGGGGTTTCAAGGGTTTTTAGAGTTTTAGTTGTTATTTATGGTATTTATGGGGTTTTAGTGCTTTGATGATTTTTATGGGTTTTTATTGTTTTTAGTGGGGTTAGGGGGTTTAGGCTCTTTTTAGGGATTTTGGTATATTAATTTTTTAGGCATTTATAGACATATTATAGGTTTTTGGGTTTTTTTTTATATTTTTAAGAATTTTTTACTATTTCTATAGTTTTTTTTGCTTTTATGAATTTTTAGGGTTTTAGGGATTTTTAGGGGTTCTAGGGTTTTTTCATTTTGAGGTTTTTAGTGGTCTTATGATTTTTAGAGTTTTATGTTTTCTTAGTGGTTTTATGTGCTTTTACTATTTTTTTAATTTTTGTAGATTTTTGGGGATTTTTTAGGAATTATATGGTTTTTATGGTTTTTAGAGAATTGGAGGGTTTATATGGGTTTTTAAGATTTTTATGTTTGTTTTGGGTTTTTTAGGGTTTTTTTGAGCTTTTAGTGTTTTAATGGGTTTTTAGAGTTTCTTTAACGATTTTTGGGGATTAAAGTGTGTTAAGAGTTTTTTAGTGGGTTTTATGTATTTTTTGGCTTTTTGTGTTTTTACGGTTTTTAGGGGCTTTATGGTTTTCAGTTATTTTTAGGGGTTTTAATTCCCTTAAAGGGTTTAATGTTTTTAGTGTCTTTAGGTTATTGAGGGTATTTAGGTTTTTTTTAGTTTTTATATTTTCTTAGGGGTTTTAAGGGTTTTTGGGGGTGTTTACATTTATGGGGTTTTTTGGGTTTTTTTGGATTTTTATGGTTTTTAGTGTTTTGGGAATTCTGATGGTTATTTTGGGTTTTAGGGTTTTCAGGTTCTTATGGTTTTTAAGGGTTATTGATTTTTTAACTATTTTCATGTTTTTTTAGATTTTGATGGTTTTGATATCACTTTTAAGGGGTTTTAGGGGTTTTTAATTTTTTTGGTATTTTAAGGATTTTTTATAATTTGTATGTTTTTTGGGGTTTTGGGGATTTTTATAGTTTTTAGTTTTTTTTTATTTTAGTGATTTTCTAGTTTTTTTAATTTTTTGTGATTTTTTTGAGTTTTTAGGATTTTTTAGATTTTTATATTTTTTTAACGTTCTATAGAGTTTAGTGGGCTCATATAGTTTATAGTAGTTTATTTTGATTTTATGGTTTTTAAGGTTTTTAAGGTTATTTAATTTTCGGTGTTTTAGGGTTTTTAGTTTTCTTTTCATTTTTATAATTTTTATGGGTTTTTACTATTTTTATGTTTTATGTTTTTCTTTTGATTTTTCATGGTTTTTTTTTGTTTTTATGATTTTAGGTATTTCTAATGATTTTTTATTTTTTTATGGCATTTATTGGGTTTTAAATTTTTTTTATGGATTTTAGGGTATTTTAGAGTTTTCCGAGATTCTGATGGTTTTTCATTTTTTTTGGAGTTTTTTAGCAGCTTAAAGGGTTTTCATGTTATTTGAGGTTTTAATGGTTTTCATATTTTTTAAAACTTTTTTGGGTTGTTATTGTTTTTAGGGTATTTAGGGGTTATTAGGATTTTTATCAATTTTTAGGTTTTTAGGAGTATTATGTATTTTTACGTTTTTAAGATTTCATTATGGATATTTATGGGGTTTTAGGGTTTTTTACATTGTTATAAATTTTTATGTATTTCATAGTATTTTTCTTTGTATTTAAAATTTATAATGATTTTGAGGGTTTTTATGGGTTATTATATTTTTTAGTGTTTTTATGGTTTATTGGGTTTTTAGGTTTTTCTGAGTGTTTTTAGGTTTTTAAGGTATTTTTATTTTTTTAATGTTTTGGGGCATGAAGGGTTTAATAGTTTTTCGTGGAATTTATGTTTATTTATGGTATTAGGGATTTTAGGTTTTTAGGGGTTTTAATGTTTTTTTTTGAAATTTGGGTTTTTTTTTCATTTTTATGAGTATTAGAGAGTCGAAGTGTTTTAAGTATTTTATGGTTTTTAGTGATTTTCATGTTATTTAGGGAGATAATGTTTTTAGAAATTTTTGTGGATTTTTTATATTTCATATGGTTTTTATGGTTCTTGAGGGTTTTTAGGATTTTTTGGGGTTTCTAATGTTTTTAGGGGTAAAAACAGCTGTTTAGAGTTTTATTGGTTTGTTGGTTTTTATGGGTTTTTGTTGTTTTAAGGGTTTATTGTTTTTTTGGTTTTTAAGGTTTTTTGGGGTTTAGAATTTTTTGGGTTTTTAGAATTTTTTAGGTTTTTTAGGGGTTTGTTGTGTTTATGTTTTTAGTATATTCTAAATGTTTTTATTGTTTTAGGGTACTTTATATTTTTGGTATTTTTTAATGTGTTTTTAGTCCTTTTTGGGTTTCAGGGTTTTTAGAGTTTTTATGGAATTTTTTTTCCTTTAGGTTTTTTACAGACTTAATATTTTTTAGGGGTTTATGATTATTTAAGGGGTTTTTATGTTTTTATCATTTCTATTTATTTTAGTGGTTTTTAGATTTTAGAGTAGTTTAAAAGGTATTTATAGTTTTTACTAGGTTTTAGTTTATTATTATTTTAGATGTTTTATTGATTTTGAGGGATTTTTATTATTTTTAGGAGTTTATGGAGTTTCATGGGTCTTCATTGCTTTTATGGATTTTATGGGGGTTTTGGATTTTTAGGGGTTTAGGGTTTTTATATTTTTTTATCTTTTTGGGGTTTAAGGTATTTTTAGGTTTTATAGGTTTTCATAGGGATTTTATTTTTTATAGTTTTTTATATTTTTAGGTTTTTTTAGGTTTTTTAGGGTTCTTAGGTTTTTTATGGTTTTTAGTGTTTTTATGGATTATGGGGGCTTCAGGGTTTTAGGGTTTTATTGTTTTTTTAGGTTTTGGGGTTTTTTGAATTTTTTTGGGCTTTAATTGTTTTTCCATAGTTATTTAATGTTTAATTTTGTTTAATGGTTTATAGTGTATTTAGTGGTTTCTTTAGATTTTAATGGGTTTTATTATTTTTAATTTTTATGGGGTTTTATGGTTTTAATGGGTTTTAGGGTTTTATCTTCTTTTTAGGGTGTTTATCATTTTTATATTTTATGGGTTTTAAATATTTTTAAGTTTTCTTGTGGTTTCATGGGTTTTTAGGGTTTTTTTTCATTTTTATGTATTTTTATGGATTTTTAGGTTTTTCTTGGTTTTTACGGTTTTAGGGATTTTATGGATTTTGAGGATTTATAATGTTTTTAGTGTTTTCTTGGTTTTTTGGTTTTAGGGGTTTTATTGATTTGTTTTTTGATTTTAATTATTTTTGATTATTTTAATGTTTCTAGGGGTTTAAAGGGTTTTTAGTGTTTGTATTATTTTTAGGGGTTTTTATCTGTTTTTTGGTGTTTTTAAGGTTTTTAGTGTTTTAGTTGTTATTAAATGTTTCTATGGTATTAGGGTGTTTTTTTGATGTTTAGCTGTTTTATCATTTTAATGTGTTTTAGGGGTTTTATGTTTTTTATGGTTTTTATGTTTTTCTTATGGTTTTTCAAGGATTTTAGTTGTTTTTACATTTTTAACATTTTTCATGTATTTTTATAGTTTTTACGGTTTTATTGGTCGTTTTAGTGTTTTTTTGGGCTTTTAGGGTTTGTATGGTTTAGAGTTTTTAAGAGTTTTTTTGATTTTTAAGTGTTTTTTGAGTTTTTTTGGTTTTTGTAGGTTTTTCAGTGAATTTAGGGTTTTTTTGTTTTAGGGAATTTTTTGGATTTTTTAGGTTTTTTTATTTTTAGGGAGTTGAGCGATTTTGAGGGTTTTTAAGGGTTTTAGGGTTTAAATGTTTTTATCGTTTTTGTGGTTTTTAGAGTTTTTTTGAGTTTTTATGGGTTTAAATTTTTTTACATTTTTTTATTGGTTATTATGGGTTTAAAGTGTTTTCAGATATTTTTAGTGGTTTGTTTGGGTTTTTATGGGGTTTTAGGGTTTTTAAGGTTTTTAGGGGGTTTATATCATTTCATTGGTTTAGGAGATTTATAGTTTTTTAACATTGTTACAATTTTTTAGATTTTTTAGGTATTTATGTGTTTTTATGATTTCCTGGTTTTCATCGAGGGTTTCTGGGTTATTAAGGGTTTTTTACATTTTTATGAATTTTTAGGATTTTTTAAGAATTTGATGGTTTGTAGTGTCTTTAGATATTTTTAGGGTTTTTAGGGGTTTTTTGGTTTTTTGGTTTTTTTTGTGTTTTTAGGTCTTTAAAGTTTTTTATTATATTTTAAAATTTCTTTTTGGTTTAAAGGGATTTTATAGTTTTCAGCGGTTTTGGTGTTTTTATTTGTTTTTTTAAAAAATAGGGGTTTTATGGTTCTCATTGGTTTTTTGGTTGGATTTGGATTTTTAGTGTTTTTTAATTTTATGTTTGTAATGGATTTAATTTTTTTAGGGTTTTAAAGGTTTTCTGAGTTGTTTTCGGAGTTTTTAGTGTTTTTTACATTTTCTTGGATTTTTGGGTTTTATAGAAATTTGATAGGTTTTAGGTATTTTGAGGGTGTTTTGGGGTTTTTATTAATTTAAGGGTTCTAATAGTTTTTTTTCTTTTTTTGGGTTTTTTGAATTTTTACTGTTTTTAAGTTTTTTCAAAAAAAACAACATTTCTTGGTAATTAAAGGGTTTTATATTTTTAGTTGTTTTTAGGTGTTTTATTGATTTTAGGGTTTTATAGATTTTTTAGTGCTTTTATTATTTTTAGGGGGTTTTATGGATTTTGGGAGGTTTTATGTTTTTAAGCTTTTATTATGGTTTTATTGGGGTTTTAGAGATTTATATATTTTTAGGGTGTCAATGTTTTTAAATATTTTTATGGTTTTTCATTTATTTCTAGGGGTTTTAGGGTATTGAGGTTTTTACAATTTTTGGGAATTTTTATGTTTTTAAGGATTTTTAGTGTTTTTAGGTTTTTAGGTTGTTCTTATAGTTTTTCATTGATTTTGGGTTTTTTAGGCTTTTATTTTTTTTAGGTCATTTTGAGGATTTTTATGGTTTTTAGGAGTTTTAGGGATTTTTGGGGGTTTTAGGGTTTGTTATGGTTTATTGGTGGTTTTAAGCGTTTTTTTTAGTGTTTTACATATATTAATATTTCTTTGATTTTTTAAAATTTTTAGAGGTAAAAATGGTTTTTATTGTATTTTCTTATTTTAATGGTTTTGTGGGTTTTTAGGGGTTTTAATGGTTTATAGGGTTTTTCCAGTTTTTAGGGTTTTAGGGGGTTTTAGGGTTTTTAGTGGTTTCATGTTTTTGAGGGGCATGAACTGTTTTTTGGTTTTAAGGTTTTCTTATAATATTAAGGGTATTTTGGGGTGTTTTTATTTTTCGGATTTTTTGTGATTTTTATGGTTTTTTTGGTTTTAGGGATTTTGAGGGATTAAATTTTTTTGATTTATTTGGGTTTTTGATATTTTTATAGGTATTAATATATTTTTAGTTTTTGATAATGTTTTTAGGGGTTTAAATTGTTTTTAGAGTTTTTAGTTGGTTTTAGGGCAAGGAAGATGCGAGGGTCAGGAAATTACCGACCCCCCCCCCCTCCAAATTTATTAGAAAAAATATGCTGTAGACAAGGGAGGGGAGGGGTCAAACAACCCACACCCAAAAAACCCTAATGAACCCAAACCCAAAAATCCCAAAAAAAAGACCAAAAAGCAGACACAAGAAACAAAGAAGAAATTGAAAAATACCTAACATCACCTCCAAACCAATCAGAACCTGTAATCAGCAGCATCAGACCATAAGCAGCAACTTCTTTAACCTAGAATTAGCACCACAAAGAAATGAACATCCACCTCTCACAGAACCAATCCAAACACCATCACAGCATTCACCATCAATTAGCATCATCAACTTCAATAAAATATCGGCCGACAACGAACATCATCAAACACCAAAATCACATACCATAATAAGTCACCAATAGAAAAACTTCAGAAGTGCAGGAAAACAGTGGAAATGGAAATCAATCCCTCCCCCCTCCAAGCCAATGGATTCGAGCTTGAGAAGACAGGAGAACACCAGGACTACCATCTGGCCGAGAAGAAGTCGAGAAGGGATATCAAAGCCAGAATACAAGAACACCATAGCCACAACTGGATCTCAAGAGCAAAGATGAACCCACCACAGCTGGCAATGAATAACCCGAAGCCAGCGATGAACACATGGAAGCCGAGATGAGATCCAAAGGATAGGAAAGCATCGAAGAATCTTCCAAGAACACCAAGCCTGACACCGAGCTCACGATGCCACATAAAGAACCCAGATCTAGAAAGGCAAACCCCAATATGGAAACCCAAAATCGAAGTCCAAACTGAAGCCAGACATGGGTCTCGAGGCCAGGTGAATCGGAGTCAACTCCACGTGAACCAAATTTATCAACGATCGATCCAAAGCCAAAGAATGATCCTGAAGATGCAAGGTACCACAAAGCAAACAAAAAATCAAAAACAAAGCAATGACGCATGGGGGGCATCCTCTGTTGATGCCATTCCAGGACGAAGCCACAGATACCAAGGCTAGACCACGTTGGCGGGTTTTCAATTTTTTTACAGTTTTAGGTATTTTTATGGCTTTTATGGCTTTTTATTATTTTTAGGGGTTTTAGGGATTATACGTTTTTTAGGGTTTTAAGTGTTTTAAGGGGTTCATAGGTGTTTTATCATTTTTTATGTTTTTAGGTGTTTTAATTTTTTTTAGTTTTTTATTTTTTTTATGGGGTTTCATTATTTATAGTGTTTTTTTACTTTTCAATGCTTTTTTTGGTTTTTTCGGATTTTAATGGTATTTAGAGTTTTTGGGGATTTTGAGGTTTCTTGGGTTTTGTATGATTTTCTATGGTTTTAATGGTTTTTTTGGTTTTTTTATGTTTTTTTATTTTTAAGGTTATTTTAGAATATTTTTATTTTTTTGGGATTTAAAATGTTTTTTTTGAGTTTTTAGTGGGTTTTTTGGGTTTTTTTTTGGGTTTTTTGGGTTATAGTGTTTTAAGGGTATTAGTTGATTTTAGTGTTTTTCTGATTTTTATGGTTTTCTTAGGTTTTTTTAGTGTTTTATTTGGATTTTTATGTTTTGTGGAATTTTTAAGTATTTTCAGGATTTTTATGGTTTTTGGGGATTTTAATGTTTTTGATTTTTTTTAAGAGAATTTAGGGTTTTAAAGGATGACTATAGTTTTTATCATTTTTAAGGTTTTATGGGTTTTATTTTTTATAAGTTTTAGGGTTTTATTATTGTTTTCATCATTTTTACATTTTTATGGATTTATAGATCTTTTTGTAGGATTTTTGTGGGTGTTATGATTTTCAGGGTTTTTAGGGTTTTTAGGGTTCTTAGGGTTTTTATAATTTTTTGGTATTTTTGGGTATATTTATGTTTTTATGGGATTTAATTTTTTCATTGTTTTTATGGTTTTTAGGGGTTTAATGGGGTTTTAGGGTTTTAGTGGGGTTTATGGTTTATATGGGTTTTAGGGGGTTTTATGGTTTTTGTTTTTAGGGATTTTAAGGGAGTATAGAGATTTTTTTGTTTTTTATTTTATTTTTAGTTTTAAATGATTTCTTATGGGTTTCAATGGGTTTTAGTATATTTTATGTATTTTGGGTTTTTAGAAATTTTTAGGATTTTAATGGTTTTTAGGATTTATAGAGATTTTGAGTGTTTTTTGGGTCTATTGGTCTAAAAATATTTCTTAGGTTTTGAGTGTTTTTTGAGTTTTTAGCGGTTTAATCGTTTTGAGAGTTTTTTAATGTTATTTGGATTTTTAAGGGTTTTATAATTTTAGATTGTTTTTAGGATATTTATCAATTTTTAAAAATTTTAGGTGTTTTATGTTTTCTAGGGGGTTTTTGTTCTTTTAGGGGTTTAAGGGTTTTAGAATTTTTTTATGTTTTTTAATATTTTTTATATTTTCATGGTTTTCTTATAGTTTTTAGTATATTATAGAGTTTTTTTGTTATTAGGGATTTTTATGGTTTTTTAGGATTTTTATGTTTTTATGGGTTTTAGAGTATTTTATGGTTTTTAGCGTTTTTAAGTTCTTTAGTGGTTTAAAGTGTTTTAGTGTTTATAGGATTTTAATAGGGTATTTTTATGGTATTTTATGGGATTTTATTGATTTTAGGGGTTTGGAAGGGTTTCATGGGTTTTAGGGTGTTATGGTTTTATAGTTTTTAGAGTATTAGAGGTTTTAGGGGTTTAGAGTTTATGAATTATTTTAGGAGTTTAAATGGTTTTTATAATTTTTAGTTTTTTTGTGTTTGATGAGTTTTTAGTGATTTTAGGGTTTTTTTGGTTTGGGGGTCAATGTTTTAAAATCATTTAGGGTATTTTAGTGTTTTTATCCTTTTTAGGGTTTTTAGGGGTTTATGTTTCTTTATTTTATTAAGGTTATCTTTAGGTTTTAAAGGTTTTTATCATTTCTTATGTTTTGAGTGATTTTTTTATTTTTATGGTTTTTAGATATTCTGAGGGGTTTTAGGGTTTTTAGATTTTATTATATTTTTAGGGGTTTTATGTGTTTTTAGTATTTTATCATATTTTTAGTATCTTTTATGGGTTTTAGGGGATATGAGTTTTAAGATATTTTTACAGATTTTTTGGAATTTTTTAAAATTTTTACATTTTTTGGAATATTGAGGGATTTTAGTGATTTTTATGGTTAATGGATTTTCTAATTTTTTTGGGTTTTAGTGTTGTTTTTTTATTTTTTATTATTTTTAGATATTTTTAACATTTTACTGGTTTTTTATAATTTATAATGGTTTTAGGATTTTCTTAAAGTATTTAGAAGTTTTTATTGTTTTTGGAGATTTTTGGGACTTTTAAGGTTTTAGGGTTTTTTCATTTTTAGGGCTTTAGGATTTTTAACCATTTTTAGGTTTTTATGGTTTTTAAGGTTTTCTTAGGGTTTTTTTTGATTTTTGTCTCTTTTTTATGTTTTGATGTTGTTTAGGATTTTTAGGATTCATTATATTTTTTATAGATTTTGTAATTTTTTAGGGTTTTTATAGGTTTTAGCTATTTTTAGGATCTTATGGGTTTTACCTGTTATGAGTCTTTTAATGTTTTCTTAGTTTTTTTATTGTGTTAAGGATTTTTATGTTTTTTGGGTACTCTTTATTTTAAGTATTTTTCTTATTTTTATGGGTTTTAGAGATTTTGAGGGTTTTTAGGTTTTTTTAGCATTTTAAGGATTTATAAGTCTTTTTAATTTTTACAGATTATTTTTATTTTGGTAGGATTTGTAAGGTTATATTAGTTTTAACTTTTTAAGGCTCTTTTATACTTTAGTGGTGTTTTGGTTTTTATGCGTTTTTTGTGTTTTTATAGAACATAGGGTTTGTATTTTTTTAATTTCTTTTCCTTTTTAGGGATTTTTAGTGTTTTTAGAATTTTTAGGTTTTTAGGGGTTTTATTTGTTTTGAGGGTTTTAATGTTTTCTTTGAGTTTTTTTGGGTTTTATGGTTTTTATATGTTTTAGGTATTTTATGGATTTTTTAGGAATTTATGTGGTTTTATGGGTTTTAGTGATTTTGAAGTGTATTTCTGAGGTTTTTGGGTTTTTAGTGATTTTGAAGTGTATTTATAAGGTTTTAGGGTTCCTTAAATTTTATGGGATTTAAGGGATTTAATATTTTATAGGTATTTTGGTTTTTTATGGATTTTTTGGATTTTTTTATCATTTTTAAGGTTTTTTACAATTTTATAATTTTTTTATGGTGTTTAAACGTGTTTTTAGAGTTTTAGTGGTTTTTAGAGTTTTTATGGATTTTTATGGTTTTTAAGGGCTTTATGGTTTTTAGGGTTTTTAACATTTTTATGATTTTTAGAGGTTTTTATGTTTTTTGGGACTTTTATGTTTTTTATATTTTTATGTCTTTCCATGGATATTTCTACATTTTAAGGGGTGTTTTACATTTTAGGTATTATTAGGGCCTTTTAGGATTTTTATGGGTTTTTAGAGTTTTAGGGATTTTGTTTGTTATTAGGGTTTTAGCGGTTTGGGTTTTTAATGGTTTTTTTAGTGTTTTAGGGGTTTTTTGAGTTTTTATGGTTTTAAAGGGTTTTAGATTTTTTAATATTTTTAGGGTTTTAAACGGTTTTATGGTTTTTTATGGGTTTAGGTTTTTTAGGGTGTTTATGTTTTTTATGGTTTTTTGGGATTTTATAGTTTTTTGGTGTTTTTAGGTTTTTTAGTGTGTTTTAGATTTTTAAGGGGTTTTATGTTTTTTATATTTTAATGTTTTTATTATGTGTTTTCAAGGTTTTCAGGGTTTTTTAATTTTTAGGTATTTTTAGGATTTTTTAGGATTTTTTGCATTTTTATTGGTTTTACGATTTTTTTGGATTCCATAGTTTTATTGTTTTTTGATTTTGATGGGTTTTTATTTAAATTTTAAGGTTTTTGAGGGTCTTTATAGTTTTATCATTTAATGGGCTCAACGAGTTATAGATCTTTTATTAATTTTTTAGGGTTATTTGATTTTAAGGGATTTTTTGGCTTTTTAAGGTGTTTTAGGGTTTTATATTTTTTTCGTTTTTTGGGTATTTTACTATTTTTAGGTTTTTATGATTTCTATAAGAATTTTAGGGTTTTATTTTTTTATTTTATTTTAATTTTTATGGATTTTTTGGGAGTTTAAGGTTTTTAGGGTTTTTTCAATTTGTTTTTTACGGGTTTTAAGAGTTTAAAGGTTTTTATGTTTTTCTTCTGGGTTTTCAATGTTTCTAGAGTTTTTGCATTTTAGGCAGTTTTTAGTATTTTTTTTTCATTTTTTATTGTTTTTAGGTATTTTGAGACTTTTTTGGGTATTTTTGGGATTTTAACATTAAAGGGGTTTTTTTTGGGGTTTAGGGGTTTCTAAGTCTTTTGAGGTTTTTTTGTTTTTTAGAGTTGATCTTATTTTTAAGGAGATTGAAGGGTTTTTTATTATTTTATTTGTGGTTTTTAGGGTTTTTATGGGTTTATAAGTTTTTCTATGGTTTTTACAGGTTTTATGGTTTTTATTAGTTTTTAGGGTTTTTGGACCTTTTAGGTTTTTTAATTTTTTTATGTTTATTTTGGTTTATAAATGTTTTTAAGGGTTTTTAGTTTTTATGGATTCCATTTGTTTTTAGGTTTTTTATGGTTTTTCCAAAATTTTTTATTTTAAGGAAAGTTTAATTTTTTTGGTTTTTAGGGATATTGATGGATTTTAGGGTTTTTTTGGGGTTCTAGGTTTTTTATAATTTTTTTTGTTTTTATATGGTTTCTAATTGTTATAATATTTTTAATGTTTTATTAGGGGTTTTCCAAGTTTATAGTGATTTTATTTTTTATTTTATCTTTGGGGTTTATAAGGTTTTTTGAGTTTTTTAGGGGTTTAATGTTTTTAGAGATTTTTAATGTTTTTAGGGGTTTAAAGGGTTTTCATAGTTTTCAGTGGTTTTGGGATTTTAATGGATTTTTATAGTTTTTATGTTTGTAGAGGTTTTATTGTTTATATGGTTTTTATGGTTTTTGTGTTTTTTGATTGTTTTTTATTTTTATGTTTTTAGGGGTTTTAGTGTTTTTAGGTTTTTATTTTTTTCTTAGGGGTTTTCAAGGGTTTTAAGGTTTTTTACATTTATTGAAATTTTTAGATATTTTTAGGATTTTTTTGGTTTTTAGCATGTTTATTGATTTTTTTGGTTTTAATGGTTTTTTTGTTTTTTAGGTTTTAAGAGTGTGTTGAGTTTTTTAGGAATTTCTAGCGTTTTTATTATTTTAACGCTTTTATGGGATTAAAGATTTTTTACAGTTTTTAGTGAGTTTTATGGGTTTCATTGGTTTTTAGGGTTTTTATGGTTTTTATGGATTCTATGGATTTTAGGGTCTCTATGGGTTTTTATAGTTTTATCATTTTTATTTTTTTGTTTTTTATGGATTTTAAGATGTTTATGCTTTTAAAATTTCCTTAGTTGATTTTAGGTTTTTGGGGGGTTTTTTATATTTTCTGGATTTGTATGGTTTTTTAGGATATTTATTTTTTTCTATGGGTTTTAGGAATTTTGAGAATTGAATGGTTTTTAGGGCATATGGGGTTTTATCGTTTTCCCTTTTTTAGGGTTTTTTGGGGGGTTTTGGGGTTTTTGGTTTTTTGGTTTTAGAGTTTTTTTAACATTTTTAGTGCATTATCAGGTCTTTATAGTTTATAGTAGGTTATTCATCTCTGATGTGTCTTTATGATTTTTTATTTTTTAGATTTTTGATGGGTTTTAGGCACTTTTAATGTTTTTATGTTGTTTTATAGTTTTCATAGTTTTTAGGGTCTTTAGGGGTTAAAGTGTTTTTAGTAATTCATGATTTTCTTATTATTTTAGTGTTTTAGGGGTTTTAACATTTTTATAGATTTTATGGGATTTGTTTTGTATTTTTAGAGGTTTTAGTGTTCTTAGGGATTTTAAGGGTGTTTTTTGGTTTTCTTGGTATTTAAATGTTTTCAAGTTTTGGAACTTTTCTTAGTTTTTTTCAGGTATTCAAGGGTTATTTATTTATTTTTTTGAATATTTAGGTCACTTTTAGGATTTGTTTAATTATTTTTACAGTTTTTATGTATTTTTAGGTGTTTTAGTGTATTTTTTGTGTTTTGGGGTTTTATAGTTTTTTGGGGGGTTTGGGTTTTTTTTCATTTTTTAGGATTTTTAAGTGTTTTAGAGTTTTTAATCTTTTTATGGTTTTAAAGTGATTATGGAGTTTTAATTGGGTTTTAGGGTTTTTATGGGTTTTTAGGGATACTATGGTTTTTATTTGATTTTATTGCTTTTAAGGGTTTTTAGGGTTTTAGGGTCTTTTGGGGTTTTTTAGGGTTTTTAGCATTTCTAATTTTCTAGGGGTTTTAAGTGTTTTCTGGTTCCTATAGTTTTATTATAGTTTTCTGGTGTTTAGTTTCTTTTTATGCTTTTAGGTATTTTTAGTTATTTTTTGGGATTTTTAAAATTTCTATGGCTTTTTAGGGATTTTTTATTTTATAGGGTTTTAATGGTTTTTGTGGATTTTTAGGGTTCTTTGAATGACTAACCAAAAATTCCCTTTTTTATTATGGAAACACTTTTAAGAAAAAATGTGATAAACTAGAAGTATCATATAGAGAAATAATCAAAGAAAATTAAATAATTATAGAATGAAAACTTGAGCCTATAGGAATTATTCATCCCATATAGTTTCCAGGAAAGATTGGTTACCTGCAAATCTAGATCATCTTATATTAGGTCTTAAAAATTATGCGCTAACTTGTCACATGTTTTCTTGTAATCTTCTCTGCTCATCCTCTTTTCCATGAATCCTCTAATCAATATTAAGTTCTGTTTATCAATCCATGCACTCTTCTCCCTATTGGTTTCCACCGAAATATATCTCTCCATCATCTAGTCAGCTTCTTCATGCGTGGCATTAATCACAAGGAAGTCCTCCACCATTTCATCCTTTGATGGAAAGTCAACTCTAAGTCAATATACCCCTCTATGACTATTAAAATAGAGGTCTCCAATGGGTCCCATGCTTCTCAATGCATGTCACTAATAGCAAGATCCTCCACCACTAGGACGGTCAGTAACTGAATGGGGTCTCCCGTCACTCCAACAGGAAGCACATTTTCCCTCACAACCCCACCTTCAGGTTCTTTCACATTAAAAATTTATACCCTATAATTATAAATGGCCCTACACTTAGATTCATATATTATATCCATTGGTTTTTAGAGGAGAGAATAATATTTCCGTCCTTTATATTTCCTCCCATTATCAAGGATGGAGTTCCCTAAGTGAATGTCTACCTTCCTTCCTTTCTTCCTCGTCTAGCTAGGAAGTCTTTTATAGAGTTGCCCCCCTACAAAAACATGAGAAAGGTATCCAGAATCATTATCACTTGACTTAGCTTCATGTCATCCTAGTCCATCTTCCACAGATTCAGCAGACTCACTTTTATCCAAGACCTTCTCACCGACATCCTACCCAGCAAATTTATTAAACAACATTAAACTAGATGAAAAAATCCTTGGGTTAGACCCTTTTGTAACCTTCCACCAACCATCAGGACCAGGTAAATGATTCACCATACCCATACACCATGTTTAACTATCCATGTAGACTTCTTTTCTGACATCTACAGGGCAGTCTTCACTACCAGAACACACAACCTCAGTATAGGAACCTAGAGTCACCACATCGGTTCCCCCTGTCTACCTGATAGTCTTATCAAATTGCTTGAAAATGACTCTAGTTCCAGCACAATCCACGCCATTATTTGGGGAAGGGGAGGAAAAGCCACACAGACCTTCTATCTCACTAACCCAGAGGCACCCTACACACCAGGAACATCCAAATCATGTTTCAACCCGATGAACACATCTCCAAAATTGGGGTTCATCTCTCTCATGCAAACCTCATTCAGGACCGGGACTGGCTCACCCAAATCCAACTGACCATCTAATTCCAAATCAGAAGAGGGTCTTGGTTCTCTAACACCTGGACCCTTCTTGTTTTCCCTATGAGCGCGGTTCTCATGCATACACATTTCCTCCTAAGGACCCAGGCACAAGTACAATGAGCTGTAGTCGACCCACTACCTAAAATAAACTGATTGTTTCTATCAATGTTCTTCCCCTACTAAGATCCACACAAAATCAATTGGCTTCCGAGCAACATAATCTTCGATGGAGATTCTTGGGTAAACAGGATGAAAAACAACCCTAGATGTGTTATCCGAACACAAGTACCAACCCACTAAATTTCATAACATTCAAAGTATTCAGGGGTTTTGAAAAAGGAAGGGGGAGCTCAGGAAAGCATACCCAGATCACTGTCGGGGAAGCATCTTAGTGCAAATGGAAGTCGTAATACCATATGAACTGGAATCATCAATGACCGTTGCAAGCCTAAGGTGCACTGGACGACGCCGTAATCAGATCCTCCTCAGAAGAAAACCTAATCATGAAATGTCTATTATCCAAGAGGCTGATAATTTATCATTCATGTGAACCCTAGGAATAGATTATAAATCTATCCAACAGATCAAATGATAGGTATTAGTGTTTAAATCGAGAAAAAATGTGTCAAGTTAAGAAGAAAAGAGGCCTCGATAAACTCTGAAGTCGAGATAGAGAGAGAGAGAGAGATGCAGAAATCCATTGATGAAGTTGAGAACCTTAGGTAATAAAGAAATTTGGGGGAAGGAATGATGAAAATTAGGATTCTATAAGGGAATTAAGGAGGAAGGTATGGCCACTACAATGGACAACGATGGTCCCTCACCCACTCATGGGGGAGGTACCTGCACATCTATCATCTTCTAAGGCATGGAGGTGACCCACGTCGAGAGTTCCTTTGTCCATAGTGTTCTTTGGGATTTAAATGGTTTAAAGGTTTTTTTATAGTTATTTAACATTTTTAGGGGTTTAAGTAGGTTTTATAGTTTCTAGTGAGTTTATCAGGGTTTTCTGGTTTTTAGGGTTTTTATGGTTTTTAGGGGTTTTAGAGTTATTTTAATTTTTATAGTTTTTAGATTTTTTTGGGTTTTAATTGTTTTAGTATTTCAATTTTTTCTTAGTGTTTTTATGGGTCATCATTTTTTTATATTCTTATGGATTTGTAGGCATTTTTATGATTTTTTAGTAATTGTTTTTGATTGTTTTTAGGATTTTTGTATTATTATGGTTTTATTAGGTTTTTAAGTCATTTTTTATTTTTTTGTATTTTTAGTTTTTTATGTTTTTAGGGGATTGAATGGTTTTTAGTGTTTTTTGTAATTTTGGTGTTTTTTTGTGTGTTTTGAGTTATTTAGGGTTTTTAATATTTTCTACAATTTTTAATGTTTTTAGGGGTTTGATGGGTTTTTATAGATTTAGTGAGTTTTAGTTTTTTATGTTCTTTTTATTTTTTAATATTTTTATGTTTTTATGGGTTTTAGGAGTTTTTATTGGTTTTAGGTTCTTTTAAGTTTCATAGAATTTTTTGGGTTTCAACTATTTTTATCTTTTTAGGATTTTCTTATTTTTTGTTGGATTTTAAGGTGTTTTTACATGTATAGGTATTTCTACCAATTTTTTTATTATTTTAATGTGTATTTAGGATTTTTTTAGAATTTTAGGGCTAATAGGGGTTTTACAGTTTTAGGGTTCTTGAGGGTTGTTAGTATTTTTTTATGGTTTTTAGTGGTTTTAAGTATTTTTAGTGATGTTTTTGTAGTGGTTTTTATGTGATTTAGAGGGGTTTTATAATTTTAGATTTTTGTGATTTTTTAGTATTTTTATGGTTTATAGGGGTTTTTGGAATTTTGACGGTATTTATGGTATTTATAGGTTTTATGTTTTTTTATTATTTAATTTAAATTTTTTGGGTTTTTATGTTTTTTATATTTTTTATAAGTTTTAGGGTTTAATGGTTTTTAGAATTTTTTGCGGTTTTTAGGGTTTTTATTTGTTTTTTGGTTTTTAGGGATTTTATGGATTTTTATGGTTTATAGTGTTTTTTAGAATTTTTAGGGTATTGGGGGTTTCAAGTGATTTTAGGTTTCTGGGTTTTTAGTCTTCCTTAAGGTTTTTATTGTTTTTTTACATTTCAAGGGATTTTTAGGGATTTTTAGTGTTTTATGGATTTTTATGGGTGTAAGTGATATTTAGAGGTTTTGGGTTCTTAATGGTTGGGGGAGTATATTATTATGTGTTTCATGTTTTTTAAGGTTTTATAGATTTTTTTAATAATTTTTGGTGTATGAAATGCTTTTAGATAATTTATTCGGATTTTAATCTTTTCTGGGATTTTTTATTTTTTTATTTTTTTAGGGGTTTTTATGAATTTTTAATGATTTTAGGGTTTTTAGTAATTTTTATGTTTTTTAGTGATTTTAATATTTTTGGGGTTTTTAATATTTTCATAGGTTATTTCAGGGTATTTAGTTTTTATATTTTTAGGGATTTTTTATGATTTTAGTGATTTTTAGGGTTTTTAAGGATTTTATGGTTTTTATAGTTTTTAGGATTTTTTTGGGTTTTAGGTTTTTATAGTTTTAATGGTTTTATATAGTTTTTTTATTATTTTAACCGGTTTAATGGTTTTTGGATTTTATCATGGATTTAGGGTATTTTATTGTTCGTTAGGGTTCTTTATGGTTTTTAGGGGTTTTTAGAAGTTTTAAGGTATTTATATTATTTTAGGGTTTTTAGAATTTTAATGGTTTTTAAGGGTTTTATGTGTATCTAGGTTTTTATGGTTTTATAAGGGTTTTCATTGGGTTATAGGGTTTTTATTTTTTTGGTATTATTTAAGGTTTTTTAGGATTTTATGGATTTTATGGTATTATGGATTTTGAGGGATATAAGGTTTTTTAGTGGTTTGAGAGGTTTTCATATTTCTTGATTTTGAGGGTTTTTGGGTATTATGGTTTACAAGTATTTTTTTATATTTTAGATTGTTAATGATTCATTTAGTTTTTAACAATTTTAGGAATTAAAGGGGTTTTAGAGTTTTTGTTCAGTTTTTAGGGTTTTGTTGGGTCTTTAGGGTTTTTTTGATATTATGGAAAAATAGTTTTGGGGCCAGGCGGACCCCAGCCCCACAATATTCAATAACATAAAATAAAGGTACAAGGCATTACAAGGAGGGTTTGCACAGCCGAGTGTGCAATTCACCCTTCATGTCTGAGTCCACAAGAGGAGTGTAGAAATCTGGGGCAATAAATGACCACATGGAACATCCATCCTCAATTGCTTTCTTGGAGAGTATGTCTGCCACCTTGTTCACTTCCCTGTATATATGTGTGACCATAATGTTCATACCCTGAGAGATTCTCAGACAGTTAACCCATTGTGGGAGGATCCTCCATGGTATTGTCCTTGTTTTGCTTTTGAGGGCTTCCACCGCCAACATCGAGTCAGATTCAATCCAAAGCTGCTTCCACCTGAAGTGGACCGCAAACTGTACAGCCTTAATCATGGACCATAACTCCGCTTCATAAGCACATCCATTCCCAATGTAATGATAAAAGCATCCTTTAACAAAACCTCTATACGTCCGGAAAACACCACCACACCCGGAGAGACCAGGCGCACCTAGGGCTGCACCATCCACATTAACTTTTATCCATTCTGGGATTGGTGGAATCCACCGAATGAATTTAAAGTCCTTCAGTTTCATACATCTTCCAGAAATACCGAGAGTTCTCAACACAATAAGGTACTTAATATCATTAGCCATCGTACCATCCTGGATATGAGCCGCCGCATGGACTGCTTGATGAATTGCCACCACACCATTTCGGAGGCAGCATGCGTCATTATCAAAAACCACTTTGTTCCGAGCTGCCCACACAAAAGCAGTAAGAGCCGCAGCGGCAGCAAGAAGCAGATTGGCAATTTTTTGACTGCATTGCACACCAACGACACTGCTGAAAATAGAAGACAGCGTGCTGTCCGTGCAGATTTTCAGCTGGAACATGCCCTGCAAATGATCCCAAAGACCTTCAGCCAACCTGCACATAAGAAAAATGTGATGCAGGTTTTCCTCATCCTGAAGACAGATCGGACAAGAAGAGGCCAAACACCACCCAACTCTTTTCAATTTCTCTTGAACTGGCAATCAATTTCTCCAAATTTTCCACAGCAGCAGTTGGCTAGAGGGGGGAATGAAGGGCCTCCGAAATTTAGAGAGCCAAGCAGGGGGTTGAATTCCCTGCTCACATTCAAACTGGTAAACCTCCTTCACACTCAACATCGCAACCGTATTTGGATTCCAAATGAGGCAATCCATGTCCATAAAACTGTAGTTTTGTATTTGTGTGATAATATTCTGCGACAGGATACCTTCAATCTCGTTCATATTGTCCTTGAGATCAGCAATGGACCAGTGCTTGAAAACCTGAGGTGGCTGGAAAGATTCACTGATGGGCCTATCCAGCCAGGTGGTCTTCCAACAATTCAAAGTCGAGTGCCTTGAGACCACCCATTTCTAATTGGAGATAATGCGCCTATATGAGGACCTGATTGTGGTCCAAACCGATTAGGGGATGAATCCCAGGAAGTCCTCACATAGCATAGAGTTGAATCTTTCCCTCAAGAAGTCAGGACTCATGTCAGTCGGGTTGAAAAGATTCCATGTGAATTTTCCAATTAAGGCATCGTTGAATTTCCTGAGGTCCTTGATGCCCAGCCCACCCATCTCGACGGGCTTTGTGCATTCTTTCCATGCCACAGAAACAAGCTTTTTCTTGGTTATGCATCCTGTCCATGCAAAGTTTCTGATTTTTGTGTTTTGTAGAGATTTAATTTTTTTATATTTTTTTTAACATTTTTAGGGTTTTAAAAGGTTTTTTTGAGTTTTAGTAGTTATTTAGGTTATTTATGGATTTTTAGTGTTTTGACGGTTTTATGGGTTTTATTTTTTTTAAGGGGGTTTAGGGGGTTTTTGTTCATTTTAGGGATTTCAGTTTATTAATTATTTTTAGGAATATATGGATTTCTTAGGGGTTTTGGTGGATTTGTTTTTTTTTATATTTTTAGGGATCATATAGAGTTTCCATGATTTTTATAGTTTTTAGGGTTTTTAGGGATTTTGAGGGTTTTAGGGATTTTTAGGGGTTCTTGGGTTTTTAGCCTTTTGAGGTTTTTAGGGGTTTTATGTTTTTTAGAGAATTGTGTTTCTCTTAGGGGTTTTAAAGTATTTTTTTGGTTTTTTACATTTTTTTTATTTTTTTGGATTTTTTAGGATTTCTATGGTTTTATGGTTTTTAATGAATTTGAGGGTTTAAAGGGGTTTTTATGTTTGTTTTGGGGTTTTAATTTTTTTTTAGTTTTTAGTGTTTTAAAGGGGTTTTAGTGTTTATTTAACGATTTTTGGGGGTTAAAGTGTGTTAATAGTTTTTATTGGGTTTTAGTGATTTTTTTTGTGTGTTTTTAATGTTTGATGGGGTTTATTGATTTTATTAGTTTTAAGTGATTTTAAGGTCCTTTAGTGTTTTATTGTTTTTAGTGTTTTTAGGTTATTTAGGGGTTTTATGAATTTTTATGTTTTTTATGTTTTCATAGGGGTTTTAGGGTTTATAGGGATTTTTTTACATTTATGGTATTTTTGGGATTATTTTTTGTATTTTTATGGTTTTTACAGTTTTTAGAGATTCTTAGGGTTATTTTGGTTTTTAGGGTTTTTAGGGTTCTTAAGGATTTTACGTGTTATTGGTTTTTTAATTGTTTTCATGTTTGTTTAAGATTTTGATGGGTTTTTAGGGGTTTTTTGGGATTTTAGGGGTTTTTACATTTTTAGGGACATGCAAGTATTTTTTGAGATTTTTTTTGGATTTTAGGGGTTTTATGGATTTCGATAGTTTTTAGTTTTTTTTTGGTATTTAGGGGTTTTCCATTTATTGAATTTTTGTGGATTTTTTGAGATTTTAGGGTTTTTTAGGTTTTTATAGGTTTTTATAATTCTGTGGAGTTAAGTGGGTTCTTAGAGCTTTTAGTGGGTTTTTGGGTTTTTATGGGTTTTTATGGATTTTTCGGTTTTTGAAGGTTTTAGTTTTTTGTGGTTTTTAAGGTTTTTAGGTGTTTATAATTTTTATGATTTGTTTGGGTTTTAACAATTTTTACATTTTTAAGTTTTTCTTTTGGGTTATCATGGTATTTAGTGTTTTTAGGATTTTATGTATTTTTATGGATTTTTTATGTTTTTATGGTGTTTTTTGGGTTTTTATTTTTTTAGGTATGTTATGGTTTTTACAGTTTTCATGGATTTTTGGGGTTTTTCAGTTTTTTTAGTTTTTTAGGGTATTAAAGGGCTTTCATGTTTATAGTGGTTTTATTGCTTTTAGTTTTTTAATGTTTTCCAGGGTTTTTATTGTTTTTATGGACTATTAGGTTTTTAAGGGTTTGAACATTTTTTAGGTTTTCAGGGGTATTATGTATTTTTTGGATTTTAAGATTTTATTATTGATTTTTATGTGGTTTTAAGGTTTTTTGGTTGATAGAAATTTTTAAAGATTTCTTATTATTTTTCTTAGTTTTAATAATTTTTTGTGATTTTGAGGGGTTTTATGGGTTTTAGGTTTTTTGTGGGTTTATAGGTTTTTATGGTTTTTTATTTTCTAATGTTTTACGTGTTTTAAGGGATTAGGAGTTTTTATTGGAATTTAAGATTATTATGGATATTTTGGGTTTTTTATGGTTTTAGGTTTTTTAGGGTTTTAGGGTTTTTAGTGTTTTTAGTGAATTTAGTATTTTTTTTCATTTTTAGGGGTTTATAAGATCTGAAGTGTTTTTAAGATTTTATGGTTTTTAGGGGTTATCATGGTTTTTAGGGATTTAATGTTTTTTGTAATTTTTGGGTATTTTTTAGGTTTTATATGGTTTTAAGGGTATGTATGGGTTTTAAGGATTTTTAGGATTTTTAGGTCTTCGAGAGTTTTTCTAGTTTCTTCGGTTATTAGGTTTTTTTTTATTTTTTTTTCAGGTTTTATAATTTTTTAGGGGTATAATGTTTTTAGGGGTGTAAATGGATTTTTATATTTTTTAGTGGATTTAGGGTTTTTGTGGATTCTGTGGTTTTAAAGGTTTATGGTATTTTTAATTTTTAGGTTTTTTAAGTGTTTTAGGGTTTTTAGGGATTTTAGAATTTTTAGGTTTTTAGGGGTTTATTTTGTTTAGGTTATTAATATATTCTATGTGTTTTCAGGGTTTTAGGGTTCTTTATGTTTTTTTTTTGTATTTTTAGAGTTTTTTAGTCATTTTATGGGTTTTAGGGATTTTGTTGGGTTTTAGGGTTTTTATGGATATAATATTTTTTAGGAGTTTATGGTTTTTAGGGTCTATTGATGTTTTTTATGTTTTCTATGGGTTTTATGTGTTTTTAGAATTGATATGGGTTTTAAGGGTTTTTATTATTTATACTGGGTTTTTAAATTTTTTTTGTTTTAGAGTTTTTAGAGATTTTGTGGGATTTTTATTGTTTTCAGGGAGTTTTAGGGATTTTTAGTGGTTTATGGGGTTTATTGTTTTTAAGGATTTACTGGGTTTTAGGATTTTTAGGGTTTTAGGGGTTTCATAATTTTTTTCTTTTTGTGTTTTAAGTGTTTTTAGGTTTTCTAGGTCTTCATAGGGTTTTTAAGTTTTTTGGGTATTTTTACAATTTTAGGGTTTCTAGGGATTTTTTTTGGTTTTTTATGGTTTGTAATGTTTTTATCGATTAGGAGGGCTTTTGGGGTTTTAAAGTTATTTTGGGGTATTGGGGGTTTTTGGATTTTTTAGGGATTTAATGGAATTTTCATGAGTTTTTTAATGTTTTAAGGCCCTTAATGATTTTTAGAGTTTTCAGTGGTTTCTTAAGGATTTTAAGGGGGTTTTGTATAATTAATTTTTTTGGGTTTTAGGGTTTTTATTGGTTTTTAAGATTTTATGGTCATTTTCGTGTGTTTGTCTTTTTTATATTTATATGGGTTTTATGTATTGTTAATTTTTCATGAGGTATTTTATGGTTTTTAGGGTTTTTTTACATTTTTAGGTATTTTTAACGATTTTTTAGGATTTTTCTAGGATTTTAGGGTTTTAGGGTTTTTAGGGATTTTGAGGGTTTTATGGTTTTTACTGTTTCAATTGTCTTTAGGGGTTTCTAGGGTATTAGGGTATTTTTAAGATTTTTAGGGGTTTTAGTGTTTTTAAGTGATTTAGTGTTTTAATTGTTTTTTAGGTTTTTATTAGGGGTTTTCAAGACCTATAGGGGTTTTTACATTTTTAAGGGTTTTTAGGTATTTTTATGGTTTTTAGGATTTTTATGGATTTTGAGTGATTTAGGTTTTTTTGGGTTTTAGCATTTTTCAGGTTTTTATGGGTTTTAAGTGTTATTTGGGTTTCTATAATTTTTTATGTGTTTTCCGGGATTTTAGGGTTTTTTTATTTAATTTTATTGATTTTATAGTTTTATATGATTTTTCAGGTGTTTATATATTTTGAGTGTTTTTTGGGGTTTTAGGGTTTTATTGTTTTTAGGGTTTTTTCAGTGTTTAGGGATTTCAATCATTTTAAGTTTTTTTAAAATTTTTTTTATGGGTTTAATGGTTTTTTATATTGTATTAGTGGATTGTTTGTGTTTTTATGGGGAATTAGGGTTTTTTTATGTTTTTTAGGAGGGTTTATGTCCTTTCATTAGTTTAGTGGATTTATGGTTATATAAAGTTGTTAGCATTTTTAGGTTTTTAGGGTATTTAAGTATTTTTAGGATTTTCAGGTTTTCATCGGGGGTTTCATGGTTATTAGTGGTTTTTTATGTTTTTATTAATTTTTAGTATTTTTTATGATTTTGGTGGTTTTTAGTGTCTTTAGAGATTTTGTGGATTTTTAGAAGGTTTAGGGTTTTTTAGTTATTTTTTGATATTTTAGGTTCTTAATGTTTTTTTAAAAATTTTTAGGGTTTAAGTGATTGTAAGGGATTATAAGGGATTTAATTATTTTTTTGCTAATGGGTTTTCATGGTTTTTAGTGTTTTTACATTTTCTGTTATTTTATATTTTTTTATGAATTTGATAGGTTTTTGGAATTTGGAGGGTGTGTAGGGATTTTTAGTAATTTTTGGGTTTTTATTCTTTTTTTAGTCTATGGGTTTTTTAGTTTTTAAGGACTTTAATTTTTTTCCAAAAAAATTAACATTTTTTGTGTATAAAGGATTTTATATTTTTAATTTGTTTTTAGATGTTTTATTGATTTTAGGGTTTGTAAATATTTTTCGGGGTTGTATGGTTTTTAGGGGTTTTTAGGGTTTTTATGGATTTTTTTGAGTTTTATAGTGTTCATCCTATTTTGTTTCTTTAAAGGGTTTTTAGAGTTGTTAGAGTTATTTGTGATTTTATGAGGTATTATGGTTTTTTGATTTTTAGGGGATTTTGGTTTTTAGGGATTTTAGTGGTTTTATTTGTTTTTAGGTCTTTTAGGGGTTTTAATTTTTTAGGTTTAAAGGTTATCTTAGTGTTTTTAGGGTTTTTATGTTTTTTATGGATTTGTGCAAATTTTTTATTATTTTCATACTTTTTGGGGATTTTATGGATTTTTTGTGTTTAAGGGGTTTTTAGGGTGTCTAGGTTTTTATTATTTTTAGTGTTTTCAAGTTATTTATGGGATTCATGTTTTTTTTATGTTTTTAAATTATTCTTAGGGGTTTATAGTGTTTTTAGAAATTTTTTCATTTATAGGGATTTGTAAGTATTTTTTAGGATTTCATGATATTTTGTTGTTTTTAGGGATTTAAGGGTTATTTATGTTTTTTGGGGCTTTGATTGGGATTTTATGGTTTATTTGTGTTTTTATTGTCTTTTTGAGTTTTTAGGAGTTTTATGGGTTTTTATAGTTTTTATTGTTTTTAGGTGTTATATGGGTTTTATACGTTTATTGAGTTTTTAGGGTTTTTATTGAATTCTAGTGTTTTTATGGATTTTAGTTGTTTGTAATTTTTATTGGGGATTTTATAATTTTAGGGTATTTTTAGGGTATTTTTGGGGTTTTATATTTTTTCAGATTTTTATGGATTTTAAGTTTTTTATCTTTTTTACATGTTCTAGGATTTTTTATGGATTTCTTTAGTTTTTTTTAAAAAAAATAGATTTTTTGGGTTTTTTTATTTTAAAATTTTTAGGTATTTTGGGGATTCTGATGGGTTTTATAGTTTTTAGACATATTTAGGTTTTTAGCGTTTTTTGTGTTTTTAGTGGTTTTAGTTATTTTTGGGTTTTATGGTTCTCTTAGGAGTTTTAAGGTGTTTTAGTGTTTTTTTTGTTTATAGTGACTGTATGTATTTTTTGAAGCCTTTTATGGTTTTTATAATTTTTAGGGATGTCGATGGTTTTTTGGTTTTTTAGTGTCTTTAGTATTATTTTGGTCTTTTAAGGGTTTTGAGGATTTTTCTTATTATTTAAGGGTTTCTAAAATTTTTAGATTTTTGTAACGTTTTTAGATGTTTAAAGGGATTTCAGAGTTTTTGTAATTTTTTATTTATTTAATTAATATTTAGTAGTTTTAAGGTTTTTACTGATTTTTATGGTTTTTTGGGGTATTAAAAGTTTTTATTAAATTTTTAGGGTTTTTTTGGGTTTTCATTATTTTTTAGATTTTTTATGGGTTTCAATTGATATTTAAAATTTTTAGGGGTTTTCAATAGTTTTAACAATTTTATGATTCTACGGATTCCTTAATATTTTTAAGTATTTTTAAGGTGTTTAGGTGTTTTAGAAATTTTTAGGGGTTTTAGGGTTTTTAAGGGTTTTGGGTTTTTAGGGTTTTTTTCAGTTTTGAGGGGTTTTAAGGTATTTAGATTGTTTTAACGTTTTTAGGGGCTTAATTTTCATTTATAGTTTTTAATGGATTTTAGGTTTTTATGATTTTTTATTTTTTTTGTATTTTTATGGTTTTTAGGGGCTTTTAGTGTTTTTTAGGGTTTTTTTGGGATTTTTAGTGTTTTTATCATTTATAGGTTTTTAGGGTTTTTAAATGTTTTTTAGATTTTTATTTTTTTCTTAGGGTTTATAAGGATTATAGGTTTTTTTATGTTTTTGGGGAGTTTTACAAATTTCTTATTAATTTTATAGTTTTTATGGTTATTATGGATTTTGAGGGGTTTTAGTGTTTTGTAGGGTTTTTAGGGTTATTTAGGTGTTTTAGAAATTTTTAGGTTTTGGGTGGTTTTAAGTGATTTTAGGAATTCAATGTTTTCTTAGGGAATTTAAGGTGTTTTATGGGTTTTTTATGTATTTCTAGGATTGTTATGGATTTTTTAAGGATTTTTATGGGTTTTTAAGCTTTTCATGGATTTTGAGGGTACAAGGTTTTTAAGGTTTTTTTGTTTTTATTTTGTTTTTAGGGGATTAGATTCTTTTATCATTTTTGGGTGGTTTGTTAGGGTTCTTATGTGTTTTTTTGGGGGTTTTAAGGTTTTAGTGGTTTTTATGTTTTTAGTGGTTTTAGGGTTTTTTTGGTTTTTCTATGTTTTATCTTTTTTAGGGGTTTTAGAGGTATCAAGTGTATTTAGGTTTTTATTATTTTTATAGGGATATTTTTTGGGATTTAAGGTTTTTAGATTCTTGGGTATTTTTAGAGATTTTTTTTTGGATTTTTATGGTTTAATGAGTTATTTGGATTTTGATGGTTTTTAGCATTTTTATGGTTTTTTTGGGTTTTTTTGAATTTTTATGTTTTTAGAATTTCTTCAACATTTTTAGGGGTTTAAAGTGGGTTTATGATTTTTATTTCTATTTATTATTATTTTTGGTTTTTAAGGGTGTTATTGTTTTTAGGGTTTTTAGCGTTTTTAGAATTTTATGTTTTAGGGGTTTTAAGTGTTTTCATATTTTTAAAGTTATGTTAGGGTTTTCAGTATATTTATTGTTTTTTATGTTTTTATGGATTTTTAGGGATTCATTTTGACTATTTGGTTTTTCATGTTTTTAGCGATTTTTAGGTTTTTAGGTATTTTTAGGGGTTTATGGTTTTTTAGGGGTTTTTTTGAGTTTATTAGGGTTTATATGGTTCTATAGAGTTTTTAATGTTTTTAGGGGTTTAAAGTGTTTGATGTTTTTAGTGGTTTTTAGTATTTTTATGGGTTTTATGGGTTTTAATGTTTTATTAGTTTTTATGGTTTTGGGGATATTTAGGGTTTTGGGCCTTTTAAGGGGGTTTTAGATGCTCTTTTTCATTTTTTTTATGTTTGTATGGGTTTTAAATTTTTATTTTATTTTTTTGGGTTTCTTACGTTTTTATGGATTTCAGGGAATTTCAAGAATTTTTTTGGGTTTTTATTGTTTTTATCGATTTCAGGGGGGTTTTGGTTTTTATGGTTTTTTGGAATTTTAAGGGTTTTTAGGGATTTTGAAGGGTTTTTGGTTTTTTGGTGTTTTTTGAGTTATTTATGGATTTTGAGGTTTTTTTGGTTTTGTTGAGTTTTTTACTATTCTAGTTATTTTTAGTGTTTTTATGTTTTTATAGGTTTAACGGGTTTATAGATTTTTAGTGGGTTTTAGGTTTTTTAGGGGATTTTAGGTGTTTACAGGATTTTAGGGTTTTTATGTTTTTAGTGGTTTTTATGATTTTAGTGGTTTTATGGTTTATTGTATTTTTTGTGTTTTTATATTATTTAATTAATTTTTGATTTTATGGTTTTCTTAGGATTTTTTAGGTTTTTACGATGTTTTACAATTTTAGGGATCTAAAGGTGTTTTAGGAATTTTATGACCTTTTAGGTGTTTTAGGCTTCCCATACCAGTAGTGTAGGATCTTTTTGGGCTCTTTTGAGTTTTGAATCCTATAGTTTTTGGAAGAGGCCATGTACTAGAGATAGGAGATGAATACGATAACCTATCAATTATATTCTATCCCACACTTAGTTAATTCCACTACATTACTTCTTGTTGTGGTTTTTATAGATCCTGTTTTATATTTTAAGCCAACTACTGTCTATGTATATTAATGAAGTTTGGATTAAGGTTTTACATGGATATAATGATGAAAGATGTTGAACAAAACAAAAATGGATGGCAGGGAGTTCTTCATACTGCTCTGATGTAGTGGATTGGAGCTGAGAATGGATGGTGGTGATAGTTGGAGACCCGATTCTTCAGATTTTGAGGGTTGCATGTGTATTGTCTCCATGAATAGAAGGGATAGTGTAATATTATGTGTTTTCTTTTATTCGATTGCTGTTTATGAATTTTTTTGAGGTTGATAAGCTTTTTGAACTTTAAACCCATATAAGAAGTTTTCAGAGTAGGTTGTGTTATTCACTCACACAAAAAGTATTGAGTGGCATTCCAATGTCTTCATTAAGAGTGAAAATGATTTAAATATTAAATATGATTTTTCCTAAATAAGAAGGATCAAGTGTTTCATGAGTGGAGAAAATATAATCTCTTGGTTATTATTTATATTTATCTCCATATCTTCTTTTTTACATTGTATGAAATCAGTTTCTTAGTATCCATGTGATATTGATAACTACATAATTTTATGTCCTACTCATGCTTCTCCAATATTTAGGGAATGGAAAAAACATAGAGAATGGTTTACTATAGAGATAATGTTTACATATGATGAACAAAACCACAATTGAGGAGAGGAACAAGATAAGATCACATTGTGTTGCCACTGTGATCCTGAATCTTGGACTTGATGAGTTATTAGTACACTCTTAGAAAATTACATCGATTTATTTTTTCCATCATTTTGCAATCTCTAGATTCCCAAATGGTCCAAGTTAATTGCATATTATGTCATCATTGTGATGTTAATTTTTCATCTAATAAATTTCTAGGGTATGTTTTATATAACCATCTCATACTCTATTCATTTCAGTAAGGTATTTTTTGTAAACTTTTTGGTTTTTTTGGTTTTTAGTGTTTTTCAAAATTCTAAGGGGTTTTGGGTTTTATGTTTTTTTAAGGTTTTGGACGTTTTTAGATCTTTAAGGGGATTAAAGTTTTTTTAGTTTTCAATAATTTCTTAGGTTTTTTCAGGTTTTTAGTTGTTTTTACATTTTAGGGATGTTTATGGATTTTTTGGATATTTATGGTTTTAAGGGGTTTTCTGGACTGTGATGATTTTTACGATTTTTAGGGTTTGTATGGGTTTTTTGGGTTTTAGGATTTTTTTGAGTTTTTTATGGTTTTTATGATTTTGTAGAATTTAACATTTTTTGGTGTTTAAATGGTTTTTGAGTTTTCAGTGGGGTTTTAAGATTTTATTGGGTTTTTTATTATTAAGTATTTTAGGGGGGTTTTTTTATTTTAGGTTTTTTTTGGGTTTTTTATTTTTCTAGATTTTTGGGGTTTTTGGATTTTTAGGGGTTTTATGTTTTTAAGGTTTTCAAAGGAATTTTCAAAATTTTAAGGTTTTCTTACATTTTTTTATTTTTATATATTTTTTGGATTTTTATGGGTTTTTAGGGTGTTTAAGGATTTTGATGGGTTTTACAGTTTTATGGGTTTTAGGGTTTTGTGGTTATTTTGGTTTTTAGGGTTATTTTAGTTTTTTTCTTGTATCTATGGTTTTTTAGTGTATGTTATCATTTTTAGGGTTTAATGTGTTTTAGGATTATTTACTAGTATTTTAGCCTTTTTATGGGTTTTTAGGGGATTTATAGGTTTATAGAGGTTTATTATTGTTTTTAAGGGTTTTAGGGTCTTTTAGATTTTTTTGGGTTTTTTTAGAGTTTTTAAGGTTTTAGGGGGTTTATGTGTTTTTTATGATCTTAATGTTCTATTATGGGTTGTCAACCTTTTGTATGGTTTGTTAACATCCTAGGTATTTTGAGGTTTTTATGAGATTTATGGTTTTATTTGTTTTTAAGGACTTTTAGTGTATTAGTGCTTATAGGGTTTTTATTATTTTTTTGGTTTAGTGGTTTTCAGTGTTTTCTATTTTATAATGTTTATGAGGTTTTTTCTGGGTTTTTTAATGGTATTAAATTTTTATGTATTTTTTATGGAATTTTTAAAATTTTATGTGTTTTTTTGGTTTTTAGGGATATTCAGGTTTTTAGGGGGTTTTGGGTGTTTTGTGTTTCTATGGGTTTTTGGTTTTCGGGCTTTCTATTGAGTTTTTTAGGGTTTTAAGTATTATTAAGGTTTTTAAAATTTTTAGGAGTATAAATAGATTTTCAGGTTTTCAGTGGTTTTTATGGGTTTTAGGGTATTTTAAATTAATTTGGGGTATTTGAGGTTTTTATGGATTTTTTGGGTTTTTAGAGCCTTCTAGGGTTTTTGGGATTTTTGAAAATTTTAGGGTCTTTAAAGGTTTTAATTATTTTAAGATATTATGGTTATTACGGTTTTTATAGGTTCTTTAGGTTTTAATGTTTTTTGGGATTTTTTGGGGTTTTAGGAATTTTATAGTTTGTAGGGATTATAGGGATTTTGAGTGTTTGTAATGGTTTTTAGGTTTTTAAGGGGTTTTAGGGTTGTTAGCATTTTTTTAATCTTTTAGTATATTTTGGTTGTTTTGGTTTTAAAGGATTTATTAGGGGTTTTCAGGGATTTTTTTCATTTCAATGAATTTTTAGGCCTCGTTATGATTTTTATGTTTTAATTTTTATCAATGATTTTGAGGGGTTGTGGGTTTTTTTATTATTTGAATGGTTTATTTTTCTGTTTTGAAGTTTTTTTATTTTTTTTGGTTTTTAGAGTTTTTATGGTTTTTCTGGGGTTTCTAATGTTTTATGGGATTAAAAGTGTTTTAATATTTTTAGTGCTTTTTATTGTTTTTATAGTGTTTTAGGTGTTTTTTGTTTTTTTTGGGTTGTTAGGGGTTTTAGTGCTTTAGTGCCTTTTTCGAGTTTTTAGGTTTTTCGTGGATTTATGTGTTTTTAGTTTGTTAAGGCGTTGTTATGGGTTTTTAGTGTTTTTTTGTTTTTTTATTTCTACGGATTTTTAGGAATTTTTTAGTATCATTATGGTTTTAGGGTTTTTTGGGATTTTGAGAGGATTTAGGGGGTTTTAGAGTAGGTGGGATTTTTTTAGTAGTTCTGGGTTTTTGGGTTGTTAAATATTTCTTAATGTTTTTTACAGTTTTTATGTTTCTTTTACATTTTTAGTAATGTTTAAGAAACATTTTTATTTTTGTGGTTTTTAGGGTTATTAAAGATTTTCTAGGGTTTTCGGGTTTTTAAGGTTTTTTGGAGGTTTTTTGTTTTTATGGTTTTTATGGTTTTTGGTGTTTTTAACATTTATAGGGTTTTAATGATTTTTTATAATTTTTAGTTGTTTTTAGAGTTTTTGGTGGTTTTATGGGTTTTTATTATTTTTGGGGTTTTATGGTATTTATGGGTTTTGGGTTTTTGGGTGTCTAAGGGTTTATAGGAATTTTTAGGTTTTTAAGGGTTTTTAGAGTTTTTTGGTTTTTACAATTTTCTTATATAACTTTATGGTTTAAAGATTTTTTTACATTTTTTACATATTTTTTTGTGGTTTTATTGTATTTTTGGGAGTATTTTTGGTTTTTTTCATTTTTAGGGGTGTTACGTTTTTTATTATGTTTAAGGGTTTTATGGTTTTTAATGTTCTTAGCATTTCAGTAGTTTTATGAATTTTTATTTTTTTATGGTTTTCTCAGGTGTTTTCATGGTTTTATTTTTTTATTTATTAAGGGTTTTAATAATTTTATTGGATTTTTATTTTTTTATGTTTTTAGTTAATTTTAGTGTTTTTATGGTCTTTTGGGTTTTTGGGATTCAATGGTATTTGGGGGGATTATAATGATTTTTTGAGCTTTTTTTTTGGCTTTTTGTGATGTTATAAAGTTTCTTAACATGTTTAGAGGTTTAATGGTGTTTCAGAGTATTTATTTTTTTAGGGATTTTATCAGGGTTTTGAGATTTTCACAATTTTAGGGTTCTTTTTATATTTCAATGTTTTTAGTTTTTTTAGGGTCTTTAAGGATTTTAGCATTTTTTGGGTTTCTTAGGGAATTTAATTTTATATATGTTGTTAAGGTTTTATTTAGAGTTTTTAGGTTTTTAGGGGTTTTCATATTCATAGTGGTTTTTAGTTTTTTTAGTTTTTTCTGTTTTTTGGGATTTTGAGGGCATTAGGGTTTCTTAGGGGATTTAGAGTTTTAAATGGAGTTTTGGATCATTATGGGTTTTTAATTTTTTATTTTTTTTATGGTTTTTTACAGTTTTTAGTATTTTTATTGGTTTAAAGGTATTTCAGAGTTTTTTGTGGTTTTTATTTTTTATAGGTTTTAGGGTTTTCAATATATTTTTATGGGTTTTCTGTCATTTTGTTATTTTATCGTATTAATTTTATTTATTTTTAGGAGTTTTAATTTTTTTTTGGTTTTTAAGGTTTTCGTCGGGGTTTTAAAGTTTGTTAGGGTATTTTATGAATTTAGGGATTTTTTTGGGGTTTTTTGTGATTTTTAGGTTTCTTCGTGTTTTAGGGATTTTATGGTTTTTTAGGATTTTATAATTTTTAAGGTTTTTGTATGTTTATATTTTTACAATTTTTATTTTTTTTGTTTTATAATATGTTTTGAAGGGTTTCATGGTATTTATGGTTCTTTACATTTATAGGGTTTCTTAGCTATTTTTATGAATTTTATCTCTTTTTGGATCTTTAAGTATTTTAAGTGTTTGCGGGTCATTTAGCGATTTTACGGTTTTTTTAATTTTTAGGGAATTTAAGTTTTTAGAAGTTTTTTATTTTTCTAGGGTTTTAAAGGGATTTTGTAATTTGAGCAGTTTTTAGAGGTTTTATATGTTTTTACTATTTTTTCCATTTTAGTGTTTTTTAATGTTTTAGTTTTTTTATGGGTTTTAGGGAATTTTATAGTTTTTAGGGTTTTTTTAGTTTTTAGGTTTTTAGGTATTTTAAGTGTTTTAGGATTTAAATTTTTTCTTAGGGTTTTTTATGGTTTTATATTTTTTTTAGGTTTTTAGGGATTTTATGGATTTTTTTTGTTTTTATTGATTTTTTTTCTTTTTAGGATTTTGTTATTTTTAATTATTTTTAACCATTTTTTATATTTTTAGTTTTTTTAGCATTTTTAAGTTTTTTTTGGTTTTTAGGGTTTTAGGTTTTTCTTAAGGGGTTTTAGGGATTTTATGGGTTTTATATATTTATATTCTTTCTCTATCTTTTAAAATTTTAGGGTTATTAGGGTTATTAGTGGTTATATGGGGTTTTGGGTTTTTTTTAGGGTTTTATAGTTTTTATGGTTTTTTGGGTTTTTAGGTTTTTTTGTAGTTTTTTTGGGTTGTAAAGGTTTTTTTATTTTTTAAAATTTTGTAGGGTTTTAACATACCATTTTAGTTTTTAAGGCCTTTTTTGTATTTTATTTGTTTTATGGTATTTTATGGGTTTTAGGATTTTTTGGGCTATTGGGTTTTTAGGGGTTTTATCATTTTTTAGGATTTTATGGATTTTAATTATTTTTATGTTTTTTATATTTTTATACAATAAATCAAGGTTTTTGGTTTTTTTTCATTTTGATGAATTTTATTGATTTTAATGTTTTTTAATTTTTTAGGGATTTTTAGGTATTTTATGTTTTTTAGGGATTTTAGGTTTTTTTGGTTCTTAGGTTTTTTAGCATTTTTTTGATTTTTTTGAGGTTTTATGTTTTTTTGGTTGTTTATGTTTCTCAGTGTTTTAGGGGGTTTGGGGATTATACATTTTTTATAATTTTAATAGATTCCTTGAGTATTTTTAAGGTTTTATCTATTTTTTAGGATTTTGAGGGATTTATAGATTATAGGGGTTTTAGGGGTTTTATAATTTTGTTATTTTTGTATTAGAGGCGTTTTTGAGTTTTTTAGTGTTTTTAATGTCTTGAGGGGTTTTTTAAAATTTTAGGGGTTTAATTTATTTTATATTTTTAGTGGCTTTTTGTTTTTGTAGGTTTTTTGGTTTCTTGGATTTTTATGGTTTTTATAATTTTAATGTGTTTTTAGGTTTTAGAATTTCATAGGTTTTAGGGCATTTATTTGTTTTATAGTATTAAGGTTTTATTAGGTTTTTCATTGTGTTTTTGGTTCTTTATGTTTTTAGGGATTTTTGGGATTTTTGGTATTTTTTTGTTTTTTTTGGTTTTTAGGGATTTGAGGGTTTGAGGGGGTTTAAAGGTTTTTGGGGTTTTTTGGTGGTTTTGGGTTTTTAGTGTTTTTCTATTTTTTTGGTGTTTTAGGTTTTATAAAGTTTTTAACATTTTTATGGTTTAAAATGGGTTTTAGAGTTTTTATTGGGTCTTCAGGTTTATTATGGGTTTTTTAGTGGTTTTAAGGTTTTTACTGGTTTATATGGTTTTTTGGGGTTTAAAATTTTTAGGGACTTTTATGTATTTACCATTTTAGAAAATTTATTAGTTTAACATGTTTATGGGTTTTTAATGTTTTCTAATGATTTTTCACAGTTTTTATGAATATTTAGGATTTGTATGGTTTTAGGTTTTTTAAGGATTTTGATATCTTTTAAGTGTTTTAGGGTTTTTTGGGGTTTAAAATTTTTTAGGTTTTTAGGGACTTTAACTATTTCATTGAAATTTTGGTTTACTAAGGAGTTTATAGGGTTTTTATAACTTTTAATGTTTTAGGGATTATTAGGGATTTTTTATATTTTTATGGTTTTTATGGGTTTTAGGAATTTTGAGGGTTTAAAGGGTTTCAGGGGTTTTATGATTTTTAGGTATTTTAGGATTTTTTGATTATTTTATGTTTTAAGGTTTTTATTTGTTTTTTAACACATCTAGGGGTTTATAGGGTTTTTATAGTTTTTAGTTGTTTTAGGGTATTTAGGGGATTTTAGAGTTTTTATGGGATTTTAGGGTTTTTAATGCCTTTTAGAGGTTTCAAAGGATTTTAGATTTTTTTTGGGTTTTTAGGAGTTTTAATTACTTTAATGTTTCTATGGTTTTATTACCATTTTAATTGTTTTAAGGGTTTTAATGTTTTTAGGTATTTTAGGGTTATTTAATGATTTTTAGAATTTTATAATTTTGTTAATATTGAAGTTTTTAGGGGTGTTTAGGAATTTTTAGGGTTTTAGGGTTTTTTAGTTTTTAGGGGTTTTAAATGTTTTAAAGTTTTAAAGGACTTCCAAGTGTTTTTTAGGGTTTTTAGGGTTTTAATGTCTATATCAATTTCATGGATTGTTTTGGATTTTTATGTTTTTAAAGGATTTTAAGGGGTTCTAAGGGTTTTCATGTTTTTTGGGTTTTATGGTTATTTTGGGTTTTTATGGTTTGTATGGGTTTTTAGAGTTTTTAGAGTTTTGGGGGTTTTAGAATTTTTTAACGTTTTTATAAGTATATTCAGTTTTTTAGAGTTTTTAGTTGGGTTTAGTGTTTTCATTGGTTTTTGGAGTCTTTAATGTTTTTAGGGGTTTTTAATGTTTTTAGGGGTTTACAGTTTCTAGGTTTTTTTAAATTTTAAGGGATTTATGGGTTTTTAGGTTTTTAAGTTTTTATTATCGGTTTTTAGAGTTTTTATGTCTTTTTAATGTTTTTATGTATCTTTTTGGATTTTAGGTATTTGTATAGTATTTAGGGATTTTTGGTATTCTTATGGTCTTTGGGTTTTTAATATTATTTAGTGGTTTCAATGTTTCTAGGTTTTTTAAGGGTTTAAAGTGTTTTTAGGTTATTGTGGTTTTCTTAAGGGTTTCAGGGGTTGTTTTTTATTTTATGAATTTTTTGGTATTTTTAGGGATTTTGTTAAATTTATATGGTTTTTACGGTTTGTAGAAATTTTGAGGTTTTTAAGGGGTTTTAGGTTTTTTATGGTTTTATAGTTTTTTTGTTTAAGGGGTTTTTATGGTTTTTAGGGGCGTTATTGTTTATCTTTTTTAGTGTTCTTTGGATTTTTTTTGTTTCTTTGGGGTTTTAATTGTTTTTAGATGTGAAAGTATTTCTTAGGGTATTTTTCGGTTTTTAGGGGTTTTATACTATTAGGATCCTTTTTGGATTATTTATGTTTTGTAATGTTTTTAGGGTTTTTAGGGATTTTTTGGGGTGTTTGGGATTTTGGGGGATTTTTTGGCCTTTTATTTTTTTGGGTTGTCAGGTTTTTTTATTATTTGGGTTCTAATGTATTTAGAGTTTTTTACAATTTTTAGTGGTTAAAAGAGTCTTTATTGTTTTAACTTCTCTATTTGGGTTTTTTAGTATTTTATATTTTTTAAAAGGTTATTAAAGGTTTTATGGGTTTTAGTGGGTTTTAGGGTTTTTATACTCTTTGACAGCATTTTTAGAGTTTTCTATTTTTTTATTTTTTAAAGGTTGTAAGTATTTTTAGGGTTTTAAGGTATTATTATATATTTTCAAGGTTTTAAGGATTAATATGTTTTAATATATTTTTTGAGGTTTTTTAATATTGTTTGGTTTTCTATGGTTTTTAGGGATTTTGAGGGGATTTTGATTTTTTGGGGGTTTTAGGGTTTTCTATGGTGGTTAGCATTTTTAGGTTTCTAATGGATTTATGTTTCATTATTCTTTTTAAGATTTCATATAATTTTTAGCATTTTGGGGGTTTCTTATTACTTTAAGGATTTTTAGGTATTTTTATGGATTTTTATTTTTTTAGGGTTTTTATAGATTTTAATATGTCTTTAGGTTTTTATTTTTTTTATGGATTTTTTAATTTTCTGTGTTATTACAGTTTTGTTGGGTTTTAATGATTTTTATAGTTATATAATTCATTTAGGGTTTTAATTTTTTAAGATTTTTTAGTGGTTTTAGGTTTTTTATGTATTTGTAGTGTTTTTAATGTTTTTAGGGGTTTTAATTTTTTAGGGGTTCTAGGGTATTTAATAACTTTTTATGGTTTCTTGGAGTTTAAAGCATTTTTAGGTTTTAGAGGTGTTACAAGTAATTTTTTTTATTTTTATGGTTATTGTATGTATTTCTATGGGTTTTAAGGGATTTTTATATTTTTAAGAATTATAAGTGATTTTTAAGATTTTTTTTTTAAAGTTTTATGGTATTTAGGTTTTTAGGGTAATTATCGTTTTTAGTTATTTTTATGGTTTTTATGTATGTCAAGTGTTTTGGGGTTTTAATGGTCTATTAGGGTTTGTCAATATTTTAGGGTGTTTTACATTTTGAGGGATTTTAAGGGTCTTTTAGGATTTTTATGGTTTTATGGTTTTTACAAACATTGAGGGCTTTAGGGTTTTTAAGGTGTTTATGGGATTTTTTGGTTTTTATGTTTTTTATGTTTTTATGTTTTTTGGGTTTTTAATGTTTATTAGTGTTTTTAAAGTTTTTAGTGGTTTCAAGGGTTGTCAGTGGGATTTATGGTTTTTTGGTTGTTTAAGGTTTTATGGGTTTTATGAATTTATAGGGTTTTAAATATATTTAATGATTTTTGTGGTTTTAAATTTTTTTAATCTTTTTAGTGATTTATGTTTTTTTCAGTTTATATGGTTTTCTTATAATTTTTAAGAGTTTTTAGGGTTTTCATGTTTTTAGGGAATTTGATGTATTTTTTAGGATTTTAGGGTTTTTAGGGGTGCTATTGATTTTGAGGGTTTTAGGGCAAGGAGGGCTCGAGACCATGCTAGCTTGGCCCCCCAAATTTTATAACATGAAGAGAAAACAATAGAGTGCTACTAGGAGGGGTTACATAACCGGGTGTGCAACTCACCCTTCAAGTCAGTATTCACAAGCAAAGAGCAAGAAGGCGTGGTAACAAAGGACCACATCGAACTCCTCTCCACAATGGCCAGTTTAGAAAGAGCATCTGCAACTACATTCGCCTCCTGATAGGCATGTGTCACAGTGAGATTCAGCCTTTGACACAGGGTGAGGCACTCCATCCATTAAGGGAGGATCCTCCTGGGAACGTACCTAGATCTGTTTTTAAGGGCATTCACCACAAGCATGGAATCAGATTCAAGCCAGAGAAATCTCCATCCAAAGCTGACTTCATACTTAATCGCCTTCATCATAGCCCATATTTCATCTTCAAGGGTGCACCCATCACCAATAAGGTGATGGAAACATCCTTTGATGAAGCCCCGACATGTGACAAATATTCCACCACACCCAGTAGGACCTGGTGCACCGAGGGCCGCACCATCCACGTTAACCTTAATCCATGATGGGAGTGGGTGATCCAACGGATGAACATGGGAACCATTGGCTTTTTGGTCTGGCTAGAGACGCCAAGCAGCCGAAGAATAATGAGTTCTCTAACATCATTCTCCATTGAGCCTTTTTGGATACAGGGCACCGCGTAGATAGCCTTATGAATCATCACCACACCACCATGTATAGAGAGCCACTTCTTATTAAAGGAAACCACTTTCTGAGTGGTCCAAATATAAGAGATGGTGGCTGCAGCGGTGACCGAAAGGATGTTTTGTACTTGTTCACTATAATACCAGCTGGTCAAGTTGCCCAAGAGCTCGAAGAGAGGCATGTCCCGGCAATTTGGGAGCCTGAAAATCTGCTGCAAGAATCTCCAAAGCGCTGCACCAAATCTACATTGGAGAAAGGTGTGCTGAATAGTCTCTTCCGTTCATAGGTAGAAAAAACATACAGAGTCAAGGTTGTGTTCAGCTTTCTGCAACTGGTTCCGTCAAGGTAGTCGATTCTTCCAGAGTTTCCAAAGAAGGAGATGACTGGCTGGAGGGATGAAATTCGTCATAAATTTTTAGATCTAGCCTCGGGGAGGGGATCCCCTAGGGAAATTGTATCGATAATAATCCTTAGAATTAATTCGGCCAACAAGGATGAGTTTCCAAATCAATATTTCAGAGTCAACAAAGGTGTAATGCTGAATTTGAATAAAGGTTTCAGTAAGAAGGAGTGCCTCAAACTCTTCCAGCCGAGGAATGAGAGATGTGATGGACAAGATTGTAAGGCCAACAGGAGGAATCATGCATTCCTGAAGAGGCCCATCAAGAGTGGGCGTAAACCAAGCATTATGTTCCATGTGCTTTGAGACAATCCATTTCGAGTTAGAAATAATACCCTTATATGAATCATGAACTGTTAGCCAAATAGAGGAGGGGAAGTAACCTGTATACTCATCACAAAGTTTAAGCAAAAACCTCTCTTGAGTGAAGCCCAGGTCCCCACTTCTATAGTTACGCATCCCTCAAGTAAATTTAGTAATAAGAGCATCATTGTATCCTCTGAGATCTTTGATGTCAAGCCCCCCCATCTCAATTGGATTGGAATAGTCCCTCCAGGCCACCATAATCAATTTCCTTTCGCTAACACATCTCGTCCAGGAAATGTTTCTGATCTTTTCTTGCAGGTCCTTAAGAAGGTTAATTGGCCATCTGTAAATAGAGAAAGCATATGTGTACATAGATGTGATTTCCAAGTTGATGAGACAGACCCTTCTAACTTTCGAGAGGCACTTCCCCTTCCATTTCACCAGATGTTGAGTAACTATAGCGGAAATGCTCTCCAGGTGACAACACTTGACTCTTCCCCAGAAAATGGGGACATCCAGGTAATCAAAAGGAAGTGACCCACTCTTGACACCAAGGGACCTTGCAATGGAAATATAGTGGGGCCGAGAGACCCCCTACCCAAAGACAATGAAATACTTTTTCCAATAGATAGATAACCCTTCTACACTTTCATAATGCTGGAAAATCATCCGGATATAGGACAAGGTTTGTTGGTCAGGTTTCCCAAACAAAATAATATCATCAGCGTAAAACAGATTGGACTGCACATGAAGATCTCTCCCTTCCCTAATAGAATTTAAGAGACTAGATTGTCCATGGTCAATGAGACACCTGCTCAAGTAATCCACAGTAATCACAAAGAGAATTCCTGATAGTGGGTCACCTTGTCTAACCCCATAGGAGTAGGGGAAAAACCCCTTGGGAGATCCATTTATAAGGACAGATACCTAAGAACTTCTTAAGATGGACTTAACCATCTTGATATAGTTGTTTGAGATTCCATACATTGAGAGAACCTGAAAAATGAAACTCCACTAAATAGTGTCAAAATCCTTAGAGATTTTAATCTTAAGTGGAAAATTTCCCTGGATAGTCTACTTCCGCATGACGTTGATGCCCTCGAAGGCTGTAAATTGTCATTCCATGATGTTACTCCCCAAGATGAACCCAAATTGATTTAGAGTGAGAATTTTCCCCAAAAATTTCTCAATTCGCTTGACCAGAATCTTGTTGAAGATTTTGGGAATAGTATTCTCAAGAGACACTGGCTGAAAGTCACCAAAGTTCAATGGTGTTGTCCTGTTTAGGAATCAGGGCAATAGAATTAGAGTTAAATACATGTGGAAAAACACTGGAGAGAAAAAAAATACCTAACAAAACTGGTGATGTCGTCATGCATGATATCCAAGTAGGATATGTTGTCCTACTGCACTATCAATGTTCAAAGAGAAAAAAGAATCCCTTATTTCATCCTCAAGGGGGAAATTGTTAAAGCCCTATTCAACATCTCATCAAATCATGGCATGACGGAATCCATCAAACGAAGGATTTAATCCCCACCATCATCCGAGTTAATCTCCTGGAAGTGATTGATAATAGTAGTGGAAATATCATCCTCTGAGGTGAAGGTAGAGCTTGAGATACGAACTTATTTTAAAATATTTTTAACCTTTTTCTCCCTATGCAACTAGTGGATGTATTTTAGGTTACGATCTCCATCTTTGAGCCATCTAACATTGAACTGACTTTTGGCCAGCTTTTCTTTAAGATCCATAAGATCATCAATCTTGGAATGAAGCCACAACTCTTCTCAAGAGGGTAGAGACATATTTTGGTTGGAATCTTGGAGGAAGTTCAGTTGTTGCTCAGTAGCCCAAATATCATCATCCATCCCATAGAAGCAGTTCATGCTCCACTCCTTCAGAAACGATTTCACTTTTTTAAGCATAGAGACCAAAATATATTAATGACTGCCCTAGAGGTCTTCAATCAAACCATTGGTGACAATTTACCTACAGACGGGGACTATGATATAGGCATTGTTGAACCTGAAGTGTTGGGGTGATGACCTTGAATAACCCATAGAACATTTAGAAATCAAGGGGTTATGATCAGAGTGAAATTCGGGTAGGGTAAAGCTGGAGACATCAAAAGGAGTATTAATGTCACTAATCCTATAAAAAAGCTGTCCAACTTGCTGGATTGCCTTCCATTAATAGTGAAACACCATCAAGAAAAGGATACTCTAGATATAAGAACGTACGTAAGATCACGAGTGTCTAATCAGATGGAAAATTCTTCATCATCTGAGTGAGAGAAGTTGGAGCCAATCCTCTCATCTGGGTGCAAAACAGTGTTGAAATCCCCAATCGCAATCTATTTATTCTCGAGGAGCCTACTTAGTATAATCTAATTTTCTAATAGGGAAAATATCTTTTTGTATGATCAAGATGCATACATGAAGGACAAGAAAAGAGGGGTATCACTGTATATAGCAGACAATGTGATGATTTGGGTACTCACATCCACAAATATCAACTGGATGTCATCATGTTTCATCACCCATAAGGTGTCCAAACAATTCTCATTAGTTGTCTTGGAAACACAGGAGTATCCAAGGTTACCCCAGTTGAAACCCATCCATTTATCGAATGAGATCATTGATTCAGCAATTCCAAGAATCATAGGCCTCTGTGAAAGGATAAAATGCCTAAGGGCTGAGGCAGTGGGAATATTCCCAATCCCTTGGCAGTTCCAGAATAAAATCCTCATTTATTTAGATGGCAGTCGCCCCTCTCAGAGAAATGATGTTTGAATTCAAAGACATTTCCTTTCCCTTTACTTTTTTTACCATTCTTTTTGGGCCTACCCACATGGTTCTTCTTAGGGGGAGGATCGGTGGCTTCAGAGGTCTGATATTTCAATCCAGAGTCATCCCGATATTGAGAGCCAACCTCATGTTGCAGCTCCTCATCAGCCGGCTTAGAGGATCATTCTGCCTCCTCATCATTCTGATCATCAGCTTCCTCAGCCCAAAAGCTACCACTGAGAGGGGTGAACATGTTTAGGGGGCAGAGTGTCACAGGGGAGGCACTCCATGCCGCGTTTCTCCTTGCAGCCTTACCAAAGGACACAACCATAAAGGAATCATTAGTCACTGATAGGAGGTCCAAAGGTGAGAAATCATTCCCTTGACTAGGGAGGTAGTCTAAGACTCTGAAATAGCAGCAGGCATGGGAAGGTCTGGCCTAGTAGCCACCCCCTACATGAGAGAGGGCGTTCCCTAGAAGCAGGTGCCATCCACCATTGGAACCTCCTTGGGAACGTCAGCAAGAGGCGCAGAGCTCACCATTGTGGCGGGACCAAGTTGGGTGGAAGTCTAGCCGGGTTTATCCATGGCTGTCTGAAAGCTAGGGATGGAAACAGTAGGACCTAAGGTAGAAGAGACCGGATCATCCACCAGATCAGCAGGGGGTTAGTCCCAGCATCCACTCCCTGCATATGAGGGGGTGTCTCCAAGCAGCAGGTGTCATCCACCCTCAGAACCCCCTTTAGCGAAGGCGGCTCCGCAAGACTTCCTAAAACAGCAGGACTAGGCTAGAAGGGGGAAGGTGCCTGACCAAGCATAGGGTCATGCTTCCCCACTCCAGCTCCTGATTTCCTGTTGCAGGATTCAGCAACATGCCTTTTAAGATTGTACTTGGCGCACACTTTCATTCGTCAACCATCAGAGATGAGATTTTCAAAGAGGTTGCAGTGAAGGAAAATCCAAGGTTTGTGCTCATAATTAATTTACAGCATGAAGCTGGCCTCATTAGTGTTGAGAACCACTTCCTCAATCAGTGTGGAAGCCAAATCATCTTTAACAAGGACATGAGAATAATATATATACTTGGGATTTTTTGTATCCTTATCAATGCGTATAGGATAACACACTAAGGAGGAAATGTCCCACAAAATATGAGGATGCCAATAAAGCTAAATAAGCTTACATATATGAATCTATAGCTTCGTAGAGGTATTCCTAACATTCAATGGGTTGAAATTATGATCCCACTCTTGGATCCTTAATAGGATACGATTCATGTTGAGGGATCCAAAGCTCTATGTTATTCACATCCACTCAACTGATGGGAAGGTAATATAATAATACCCTCTCCCCATAGCATTCATTTTCCATTCAAAGAAACCCCAGATCTCCTTGACCAAGTTCGTGAGGTCAGAAAATTTCCATAGCTGCTCACCCATCGGAGTCAACACCCTAGAAATGATGGGGAATCGACAAAGATTGCACCTTTCCTCCACTGCTTCACAATTAGCCAAAACATGAGCCACCCTTCCCTTCTGAATGACCCTATTGGGAGAGAGAGGGGAACAAAATCTGAGAAGGTAAGTGGAATCTCCCACTTCGTCACCTCCGCAAAATTAAGTTTCTGTCTTGACACCTCCGGTGCATCACAAGTCACGCCAATCCTAGAGGATGAGCGTTTACACAGACGAAAGTGCTCCTTGTGACCACAGACCTTTGGCATAGCCAAGGCTGGCTACACCTTTCCATCAGGGGGTGACATGACCAAAGGCCGATCAGGATCCCCATCTATGTCAGACACCCTTCCTTGATCCATCTCCCCTTGAGGGTTTTAGGTTTTCTTATTTTTTTGGGTTTTTATGGGATTTATCCATTTTTTATTTAGGGGTTTTAATTATTTTTATGTTTTTAATGTTTTATTAGGGGTTTTAAGGATTTTTTACGTTTATCGATGTTTTTAGGGGTTTTATCTTTTTCCTGGTTTTTAATGTTTTTGGGAGTTTTGGTTTTTAGGGATTTGTTTGATTATTTTAGGTTTCTTAGGGTTTTTAAGGTTTTTTTAAATCATTAAGGGTTTAAATTGTTTTTAGAGTTTTCGAGGGTTTAGGGTTTTATGGGTTTTGGGTGTTTTTATTTTTTTAGTTCTTGGGGATTTATGTTTTTTTTTGGTTTTGATGGTTTTTTTAGGATATTTCTAATTTTTTAGGTTTTTATAAAATTGTAAATACTTTTATGTCTTTTAGGAATTTTTTATTTATTAGGTTTTTTAGGGTTTTTGTGATGGTTTTTCAGTTTATAGGGTTTTTAGTGTTTTATGGTTTTTTGATTTTTTATGGGTTTTTCAATTTTATTAGATTTCATAGTTTCTTACAAATTTTTTATATTGTTAGGGTTTTAAATAATTTTTAGATGTTGAGTGGGTTTTAGTGTATTTATTATTTTAAATTCTTTTTAATGTTTTTAGGGGTTTTTTAGTTTTTATGGTCTTTTAATGGTTTTAGTGTTTTTATTATTTTAACGGTTTCTTTTCATGTTTTAGAGTTTTTTAGTTTTTTTTCATATTTTTAGAGATTTTATGTTTTTTTGGTAGTTTTTAACATTTTTTTGTAATAAAAGGGTTTTTATATTTTTTTTTATGATTTTTATTTTTTTTATGGTATTTTAGGTGTTTTTATAATTATTTGGGGATGTTATTGGTTTTAGTGTTTTGTTGTCTTTTAGAGTTTTCAGTTTTTTTAGGGGTTTTAAGTGTTTTTAGTTTTTTATTATTTTGTAAGGGTTTTCAGGGTTTTTATTGTTTTTTCCATTTCTATGGATTTTTAGGTATTTTATAGTATTCTTATGTTTTTAGGGGTTTTATGGATTTTGAGTGTTTTTAGGGGTTTTTAAGGTCATTAGTATTTTTTTTATTTAGTGGTTTTTGGATTTTTTAAGTTTTTGTAATGTTTTTTTTTGTGGTTTTAGGGTTCTTTTACATTTTTAGGAATGTTTAAAGAACTTTTGAATTTTTATGGTTTTAGGGTTTTTAAGGATTTTTTTGGAGTTTTATGGATTTTAAGGTTTTTGGAGTTATTGAATTCTTAGGGGTTTAAAGATTTTTTGGGATTTTTATATTTTTTATGGTTTTAATGGGTTTTTATAATTTCTAGTTGTTTTTAGAGGTTTTGGTGGGATTTTATTGTTTTGGGGGTTTTTGGGGTTTTTGGAGTTTTTGGTTTTTGGTTTTTATTGGTTTTTTAGAAATTTTTAGGTTTTTAGGGGCGTTATGTGTTTTTAGGTTTTGAAAATTTTATTAGAGAACTTCATGGTCTTTAAGGTTTTTTTATATTTTAATAGATTTCTTATAGTTTTATAGTATTTGTTTTGGGTTTTTATGGGTTTTTTCGATTTTTTGGGATTTTATTTTTTTGGGGTTTTAGGGTTTTTAATGTTCATAGGATTTTATTTGTTTTAAGTTTTCTTATGTTTTTATGTTTTTATATATGGTTTTTAGGGTTTTAGGGTTTTTATTTATTTAGGGTTTTTAATAACTTTTTTTGGATTTTTATATTTTTAAGTTTTTAGGTATTTCTAGTGTTTTTTAATCTTTAGGGTTTTAGGGTTTCCCTGTTTTTTAGGTTTTTTAATGTTTTTTTAGATTTCATGGTGGTTATATGATTTTTTAGAGTTTCTTACCATCTTTAGTGGTTTAAAGGTGTTTTAGAGTTTTAAGATTCTTATGGTTTTTATCAGGGTTTAGAGTTTTTAAATATTTTTGGTTTCTTTTTTATTTTTTAGTGTTTTTATTTTTTTATGTTCTTCAAGGATTTTAGTGCTTTTTTGGGTTTCTTAGGGGATTTAATTGTAAATATATCGTTAAGGTTTTACTTGGGGTTTTTTAGGTTTTCAGGGGTTTTACATTCATAGGAATTCTTAAAGGTTTTTAGGATTTGTTTTTCTTTTTCGGTTTCTTGCGATTTTTAGGGCTTTAGGGTTTCATTGGGGTTTCATAATTTTAATGGGGGCCTGTGATCATTATGGGTTTTTTTATTATTTTAGATTTTTTATGTGTTTTTAGAGTTTTTAACATCTTTATTGGTTTAAATGGATTTTAGATTTTTCTTGGTTATTAGTTTTTATAGGTTTTAGGGTTTTTGAATGGTTTTAAAGGGATTTGGGTATTTATGGTTTTTATGGTATTAAATATTTTATAGTATTTTAGGAGTTTTATATTTTATAGGTTTTCATGGTTTTTTTGGGGTTTTCAAGGTTTTTAGGGTATTTTATGAATTTTTGGATTTTTAGGGTTTTTTTGATTTGTAGGTTCTTTTGGGTTTTTAGGGATTTTAGGGATTTTATGGTTTTTTGGGTTTTTATAGTTTTTAAGGATTTAGTATGTTTAGGTTTTTAAAGGTTTTAAACTTTTTTAAATTTTAAAATGCATTTTTAAGGGTTTCATGTTATTTAGGGTTTTTTTCATTTATAGGGTTTCCTAGCACTTTTAAATAATTTTATCACTTTTAGTATTTTTACGGATTTTAAGGGTTTTGGGTTATTTAGGGGATTTAGGTTTTTTTGTGGGGTTTTAGGGTTTTTTTGAATTTTTAGTGATTTTATGATTTTTAGAGTTTTTTTATTTTTATAAGGGTTTATAATGGATTTTATAGTTTTAGCAGTTTTTAGGTGTTTTATATGTTCTTAGTTATTTTAATATTTTAGGGTTTTTTAAAAAATTTACTGGGTTTTATGGGTTTTACAGTCTTTTATGGTTTTTAGGGTTTTTAGTGTTTTTAGGTTTTTAGGGATTTTATGTGTTTTTTGGATTTAAAGGTTTTCTTATGATTTTATGTAGTTTTAGGTTTTGTTTACATTTTTAGGTATTTTAGGTATATTTGTTTTTTTAATTGATTTTTGGATTTTTTGGGATTTTTTGGGATTTTTTTGGGTTTTTATGGTTTTTAATCATTTCTGGATTTTTAGTATTTTTAGAAATTTTAGATATTTTTGGGTTGTTTTGGGTTTTTAGGGTTTTAGGGTTTTAGGGATTTCTTATGGGGTTTTTGGGATTTTATGGGTTTTATATTTTTATATTCTTTGTGGATTTTTAAAAATTTATGGGTTTTAGTGTTCAACCGAGTTATGTGAGGCTTTTAGGGTTTTATGGATTTTTGGGTTTTTAGGTTTTTTTGTAGTTTATTTCGGTTGTAAAGGTTTTTTAATTTTCTTAAAACAAATTAGTGTTTTAACATGCCTTTATAGTTTTTAGTGTGTTTTTATGATTTTTTGGGTTTCATAGTACTTTTTGGGTTTTAGGGATTTTTGGGGCTTTTGAGTGTTTAGGGTTTTTAATGTTTTTTGGGGTCTTAGAATTTTTTAGGATTTTAGGGTTTTTAATTATTTTTATGGTTTTTAGGATTTCTTACAGTAATTTAGGGTTTAAGTTTTTTTCATTTTTATGACTTTTATGGTTTTTTACTTTTGTTTGTTTTTAGGTATTTTATGTTATTTAGGGATTTTATGTTTTTTAGGTTTTTGTGGTTTTAGAATTTTTTAGACTTTTTGGGGTTTTATGTGTATTTAGGTTTTTTATCTTTTCTTAGTGTTTTTGGGGGTTTTAGGGTTTTACATTTTAGGAATTTTTATAGACTTATTAAGGATTTTTATGGTTTTATGTTATTTTAAGGATTTCTAGGGATTTGATGGATTTTAGTGGTTTTATGGGTTTTATAACATTTTATTTATGTTTTAAAGGGTTTTTTGAGTTTTTTAGTGTTTTTAAAGTCATTTAGAGATTTTTAGCACTTTTAGGGGTTTGATTTTTTTATATTTTTAGTGGTTTTTTTGTTATTGTGGGTTTTTTTGTTTTCTTCAATTTTTATAGTTTTTATAGTTTTAAGGGTTTTTTATGTTTTATCATTTCTTATGTTTTTAGATGTTTTAATTGTTTTATGGTCTTAATGTTTTCTTTCGATTTTCAGTGTGTTTATGGTTTTTTTATGTTTTTAGGGTTTTTTGGGATTTTTTGATTTTTTTTGGTTTTTTTGGTTTTTTTGGTTTGTAGGGATTTGAGGGTTTTGAGGATTTTTTAGGGTTATAGTTTTTTACGTGGTTTTGGGGTTTTAGTGTTTTCTTGTGGTTTTAGGGTTTTAGGTTTTATATAGTTTTTTACATTTTTATGGTTTAAAATTGTATTAGAGGTTTAATGGGTTTTTATGTTTGGGATGGGTTTTTATTATTTTAATGTTTTTACTGGTTTTTATGGTTTTTAGGGGTTTTACAGTTTTTAGTGACTTGTATATTATTACCGTTTTAGGAAATTTTGGGGTTTTATATGTTTTTAGGTTTTTAATGTTTTCATAATTTTTTTCATTGGTTTTAAATAATTTTATGAATTTTTAGGGTTTTAGAGTTAATAGGGTTTTTGAGAGCTTTTAGGTGTTTTGGGGGTTTTTTAGGGTTTTATAAATTTTAGGTTTTTTAGTGATTTTAACTGTTTCTATGTTTTTTTGGTTTTCATGGGAGTTTTTAGGGTTTTTAGGATTTTTAATGTTTTTAGGGATTATTAGGGATTTTTATATTTTTTATGGTTTTTAGGGATTTTAGTGTTTCTTCAGTTTTTTATGTTTTCAGGATTTGTAGTGTTTTTTAACATTTCTGGGGGTTTATAAGGCTTTAATAGTTTTCAATTTTTTGGGTTTTTAGGTGATTTTAGTGTTTTTATGGGATTTTAGGGTTTTTAATGTATTTTAGTGTTTCTAGGGGTTTTAGATATTTTTTTTGTTTTTAGGGGTTTTAATTTCTTTAATGTTTCTAAGGTTTTATTAGGGTTTTAATGATTTTTAGGATTTTTATGTATTTATAGGTTTTAGGGATTTTTATAATTTTTATGATTTTTATGATTTTATTTAATATTGAAGGTTTTTTGGGGTTTTAATTTTTTTATAGGATTTTAGTGTTTTTCAGGTTCATAGGATTTTTCAATGTTTTTAGGTTTTTAAGGTCTTCCAAGTGTCTGTCATGGTTTTAGGGTCTTAATGTCTTTATCAATTTCAGCGATTCTTTTGGATTTGTTATAGGTTTTTGGATTTTTAAATGATTTTAGGTGTTTAAAGGGTTTTAATGTTTTTTTGGGTTTTATTGTTATTTTGGTTTTGTATGGCTTTTATGGTTTTTTTGAGTTTTTAGTCTTTTTAGTGTTTTTTTAAATTTTTAAATTTTTTATGGTTTTATTGGGGTTTTTATAGATTTAGTGGGGTTTAGTGTTTTTATTGGTTTTTTTGTGTTTTTATAGTTATTAGGGGTTTATGATTTCTAGGGTTTTTCCATTTTTAAGTGTTTTATGTGTTTTAAGTTTTTTTAGTTTTTATTATTGATTTTGATAGTTTTAGGGATTTTAAGTCCTTGTATAGTTTTTATGGTTTTTAGGGATTCTTATCGTCTTTATGTTTTTTATGTTACTTTTTTCGTATTTTATAGTTGTTTTAGGGGTTTTAAGTGTTTTTATGTTTTTATGGTTTTCTTATGGGTTTCCGGGTTTTTTTATTTTAGACATTTTTTTTGATTTTTAGGGATTTTTCGGTTTTATGTTTTTTACGGTTTATAGGAATTTTGATGTTTTTAAAGGGGTTTTAGGTTTTTAATGGGCTTTATGGTTTATTGTTTAGAGATTTTTATGGTTTTTAGGTGTGTTATAGTTTTAATTTGGTAGTGTTTTTTGTATTTGTTTTGTTTCTTTTGAATTTTAATTGTTTTTAGATATTAAAGGATATCTTAGAGGTTTTCTGGGTTTTTCAGGGTTTTTAGGGGTTATATTATATTAGGGAAATTTTGGGAATATTTAGTATTTTTTTAGTTTTTTATGGTTTTAGGGATTTTTAGGGGTTTTAGGGTTTTTAGGATTTTTTAGGGTTTTATGTGGCTTTTTGTTTTTTTGGGTTGTTATGTTTTTTTTTATTTTTTTTGTTTTATGGTAGTTATTTTTTTTAACATCTTAGGGGTTAAAGGGGATTTTAGAGTTTTAACTAGTGTATTAGGGTTTTTTTAGTATTTTATATTTTTCTAAGGTTATTAAAGGATTTTTGGATTTTAGTGGGTTTTTTGGGTTTTTTGGGTCCTTTTCGGCATTTTTATGGTTTTTTTATTTTTTTACTTGTTTGGGGGGTTTTATGTGTTTTTATGTTTTTAATGTATTCTTATAGATTTTCTAGGATTTTAGGGTTTTTATGTTTTAATGTATTTTTGAGGTTTTTAAATATTGTAATGTTTTATATGGCTTTTATGGATTTTGAGGGGATTTTTAATTTTTTGTGGTTTTAGGGTTTTTAGGGTTTTTTAGGGTGGATAGAATTTCATAGTTTTCTAGGGGTTTTATGTTTCATTATGTTTTGGAGGATTTCATTGAATTTTTAGGGTTTCTTATTATTTTAAGGAATTTTTAGGTCTTTTTACAGATTTTAATTTTTTTATGGTTTTTATGGATTTTGATTAGTCTCAGGTTTTTTATTTTTTTAAGGTTTTATGGTTTTTTGTGTTATTTGGGTTTTTATGTTTTTAATGGTTTTTTATAGTTTTTGAATTCTTTTAGGGGTTTAAATTTTTTTCGATGTATTAGTGGTTTAAGGATTTTTATTCATTTTTAGGGCAAGGAAGATGTGAGGGTCGGGCTATTCCCGACCCCCCCCCCCCCCCAATTTATTAGAAAGAAGAAAAGAGACACAATAGACAGGGGAGGGGAGGGGTCAAATGACCCACACCCATAAGTTTTAATATTTTTAAGAGTTTTAATTTTTTAGGAGTTTTAGGGTATTTGAGAATTTTTTAGGGTTTCTTGATGTTTTTGGAATTTTAAGGTTTCCTAGAGTTTACATGTATTTTTATATTCTTATGGTTTCATTATATTGTTTAGTTTTTTTAGTGTTTTTGAATTTTAAATAAATTTTAGGGATTTTTAGGATTTTTATTATTTTATAGGGTATTAGGGTTTTTATGTTTTTATGTTTTTTGAGAGTAAATAGGGTTTCTATTTTTTAAGGTTCTTAGGGTTGTTAAGTTTTATTAGGTTATTTATGGTTTATTTTAGTTTTTAAAGACTATAGTGTGTTTTTCGTTTTGAGGGATTTTAAGGGATTTTTATGATTTTTATGGTTTTATGGTTTTTACAGACATTGAAGGGTTTTAGGGTTTTTAGGGTGTTTTGGGATTTTTTGGTTTTTAGTTTTTTTATCTCTATTTTTTTCAATGTTTTTAGTGTTTTTAATGTTTTTAGTTGTTTAAATGAATTTTAGTAAGATTTAAGGTTTTTATAAGGTTTAAGGTTTTATGGGGTTTAGGGGTTTTAGGTCAAGGAAGATGCGAGGGTCGGGCTATTCCCGACCCCCAAAATTTATTAGAATGAAAAAAAGAGACACAACGTACAATGGAGGGGAGGGGTCAAATGACCCACACCCAAAACCCCTTTACAACCCAAGAGGCAAAAGCCCCCAATAAATGAAAAATCAAAAATGGAAAAAGAGAAAACACACAAAATCAAGCAGCCACCACCACCATCCCACATTAACCAACATCCAACAGCTCATAGCTAACCAACGACCAGCATCCAAGCTCACAAACCTATCATCCGACACTTTCACACCAAGAAGATCCTCCTCCAACAGCATAGAACCATCAGCACCACAGCCATAAATCTCACCTTCATCACTTTGGGGAAAATCAACTCCCCTTACTAAGCACCAGCAACAACAATCACCTTCAAAACAATCAGCCTTCAGCAACTCACACTATCCAGCAACCACCAGTCCAGCCACAAACATCATCCAGCACCAGAGTTTTAGCCAGCCAACATTTCCTTTAACAACTCTTGAGAAAGAATCAGTAAAACACCTACATCCCTCATCAACACACACCAAAATCCATAGCGGCATAAACAAAATCGAAAAAACATGAACCACCTCAGCCATAAATTCAAACATCGTATCTCCAACCAGATGAAGATCCCCACTAGAGAACCAGTCCACCAGCCAAGAAAACCATAACAGTAGATCAATCATGCACCGACAGAGCAGTAGTGTACTGAAACCATGAGTCACCAGAAAAATAGGAGAAGAGTAAAAGCGCAGGAACAAACACACTCCAAGGATGACATAACAGATATCTCAAAGAAACCGAAGAGCACCTGCTGTCGTGAGTCTGAAAAACACCACTGAAGCCCATCTCCATGAACCGGAACACCAAATCCTCACCCACTCATCCCTGGATCTGCAACGGTGCACATCGCTAGATCTATGCTGTTCCACCATGGATCTGCAAACACCATGACCAGATCCAGATCCAAGCAAATCACGAAGGACATATCTTGACCACTCAACCATGGATTTGCAACACCGAGCGAAGGGGAGACCAACTCACATCGTATCCTCCATATAAATACAACTTCGCATGTCGGAGGGTCCAGAGCTGCCCCAAAAATCCAGTCACACACCGGGAAGTCCGAATCCGACCACCACCTCCATGGATCGCCTAGTGGAACGTCCGGTCCACCCCACGAGAGAACCACAACACCGAAAGCCAGAAAGTCCATGACTGGCTTCCTCTAAATTGGATGAAGCCTTCGTCCAAATCTACTTCCAAAGAAGACCTACGAGGGAACCTTCAATCTAGAGAAAACTCACCTCAAGAGGAGAGAGTAGCAGCGCAAAGAAAGCTGACGCCTGAGGATCTGCAGTAGTTCCGAAGAAGCATTGACGACGACGGAAGACCCAAACGCAAGAGGATCCAGGAGATGCAGGAGCCATCTCTTTAGCCAAACAAGTTGTGGGTAATGAGTTATAGGTGATTGCCACACCACACTTATTCTGGGCCCCATTCACCACCTGCGCGCCGCTTGTCCCCAGCTAAATTCGAGCGTGGAGAGACTCGAACCTGTGCCAGTTCCATTACCAGGGAGTGTCCTCCTTACACAGTACCACTAAGCCAACCCCGATAAGTGAAAATGAGTTGTGGGTAACGAGGTATAGGTGATTTCCACACCGCAATTTTTCTAGGCCCCATTCACCACCTATGTGCCGCTCGTCTCTAGCTAAATTTGAGTGTGGCAAGACTCGAACCTGCACTAGTTCCATTGCCGGGGAGTGGCCACCTTAAACGGTACCACTAAGCCAACCCCGGTTGACAAATGAGCTATGGGTAATGAGGTATAGTTGATTGCCACACCACGCTTATTCTGAGCCCCGTTCACCACATGTGTGTCACTTGTCTCCAGCTAAATTTGAGCATGGCGAGACTCAAACCTACACTAGTCCTGTTTCTGAGGAGTGGCCGCCTTACATGGTACCACTAGAGTTTTTAGAGTGTTTAGGTTTTCAGGGAATTTTATGTATTTTTTAATATTTTTTGGTTTTTAGGGTTTCTATTGATTTTTAGGGATTCAAAGAGTTTTGGATTTTTTTTATGGTTTTTAGCCTTTTTTATTTAGGGGTTTTTAGTGTTTTTATGTTTTTATTGATTTCTTATGGGATTTCAAAAAAAATTATGTTTTAGGGGTTTTTAGGTTTTTTAGGTTTTCCAGGGTTTTTAGGTTTTTTGGTGTTATGGTTATCAAGGGTTTCTTTGAGTTTTTTAGGGTTTTTAATTTTTTTAAAATCAATAAGAATTTAAATAGTTTTTTTATTTTTTCAGGGGGTTTAATGTTTTATGTTTTTAACATTTGAATGATTTATTATGGGTTTTTTGTGTGTTTAGTTTTTCATAAAATTTTAAATATTTTTATGATTTTTATGATTTTTAGTTTTTCAGAGTTTTTGTTGGTTTTTTGGTTTTTAGGGTTTTTAGTGTTATTATGGTTTTTTGAGTTTTTATGGTATTTCAGTTTTAATTGATTTTAAGGTTTTTTATAATTTTTTGACAGCTTTAGGGTTTTAAATCATTCTTAGATTTTTAGTGAGTTTTTTTCTATTTATTGTCTTTTTACAGTTTTTAATATATTTAGGGGGTTTTTTGTTTTTAGGTTCTTTTAACAGTTTATGATTTTTTTTTATTTTACGGGTTCATTGTTTTTTATATTTTCATGTATTTCTTATAGTTTTCAGGGTTTATAGGGCTTTTTTACGTTTTTAGGGATTTTTATAGATCTTTAGAGTTTTATGTTTTTACTGGCTTTATGATTTTGTGGGTTTTTAGGGTTTTTAGGGTCTCTACAGTTTTTAGTGAATTAGAGTTTTTTAGAGTTTTTATAATTTCTAAATTTTTCGGGTTTTGAGGTTTTTTTAGTGGTTTTCAGGGATTTAGTTTTGTTATGTTTTTAATAATTTTTATAGATTTTTTAGGATTATTAAGGTTTTATGGTTTTTTGAGATTTTTAGGGTTTCATGGTTTTTTAGTGATTTTATGGTGTTTTATGGTTTTAGTTTTTTGGAGTTTTTATAGGTATAATGTTTTTTATATTTTTTATTGTTTTTATGTTTTTAAAGAGTTTTTAGGATTTACAATGAGATTTTAGGGTTTTATGGAATTTTTTGGTTTTTAATGTTCTTAGAGGATTCATGGTTTAATGGGTTTTTAAGGGTTTTTAGGTTTTTTATCTTTTTTATATTATTAGTGGTTTTAAGTGTTTTGGGTTTTTAATGTTTTTAGGGTTTCTTCTAGTTTTAGGGTTTCTTACATTGTAGGAATTTTTATGGTTTTTAGGGTTTTGTGGTTTTTTAGGATTTTTAGTAATTTTTAGGGTGTTAATAGTTTTAGTTCTTTAAGGTTTTTCTATTTTTTTGTGCTTTAGGGTTTTTCAGTTTTTAGGGATTTCAATGTCTATTATAAATTTTTATCATTTGTAGGGGTTTAAATGGTTTGTGGAATTTTTACTGGGTTTCATGGTTTTTATGGTCTTTTGGATTTCTAGAGAACTTGGGAGGGGGGTTATGGGTTTATGGGGGCATTTTTAGGGTATTTTTGGGTTTTACTGTTTTGTGGGGTTTTTAGTCATTTTATGTTCTAGTTAGGATTTTAAGGTTTTCTTATGGGTTTTTAGGGTATTTATGGCCTTAGGTTTTTATTGATTTTTATGAATTTTTAAGAATTTTTATGGTATTATAGGGTTTTTTTGAGAATTTGTGGTTTTTTGGGGTTTTTAGCATTTTATAGTGTTTTTCTCATTTTTTAGGTTTCTGAGGTGTTTTATGTGATTTTAGTTTTTTAGGTTTTTTAAGGTTTTGATGGGTGTTTATGGATTTTATGTTTTTAGTGGGTTTAGGGATAGTTTAGGATGTTTATGGTTTTTATTGATTTTGAGTGTTTTTTTGGTTTTATGGTTTTTATGCTTCTTTAGGTTTTGCGGTTTTTTAGTTTTTTAACTATTTTTATGATTTTTATAGAATTTTAACATTTTTATAGTTATAAAATTTTGTTAGAGTTTTTATTGGTTTTTGGGGTTTATGGGTTTTTATATGGGGTTTTTTTCTTTTGTGGGGTTTTAATAATTTTAGAGGGTTTTAGTGTTTTTAGGGTATTTTTAGGGAATTTCAGGGGTTTTATGCCTTTTAGAGGTTTTAAGAGTTTTTACGAACTTGAGGCTTTCTTAGGGGTTTTCAGGGTTTTACGTGTTTGTAGGGTCCTGAAAAATCCGCAAAGGAGAATGATGATACCATTTTACTCAAGGGAGATTCTGCCCAATTTCCCCTAAAAAGGGATGGGAAATGTGGAAAATACTCAAGGATGGAGAAGGAGGAACCAGTCCGCGGACCTGTCTAATTTTAACGACACTCGGCCGGTTCTGTGAAGCATCCATCCTCCGTGAACCATTGTCATTCTCAGAATGGAGGCAGAGATCCTCCGCGGGCGTGAAGCAGCGCTAAAGCCGAACTGGTTCACCCACATGAACCGCCCCAGCCGTGAGCTGCGTCAGCTGGCCCGAACCACCTTCGTTGTCATTCGCGAAATGGAGGCGGAACCCTCCGTGGCCATGAAGCACTCCCCAAGTTTTTTTTGTAGAGGAGGAATTTTTAATTCCCCACAAATTGCGGATTGACCAAGACATCCGTGAACCGGGTTTTCGGTCATGGGCCTCCACAAAAGGTGCCGCATGACCACATATACATCTCTTTCCCCACTCTATAAAAAGATACCAAGGGGGGAAGGAGAGGAGGATTTTTTGGGGGGATTTGGAAGGAGGGCAGAAAGGAGATCGATCATATTCGGATGAAAGGATTTCGAAGGAAGGATCAGGACTTCGAAAGTCCAAGTTCGCAAACTAGAGCAGGTATGAACCTGGGAACGAACTAATAAGAAACCGAAAACGCATAATAATTTGGTGAACCGTGAACTCAAAATAAAATAAAAAGAGAAGATCGTGAACCATATCCCTCTGCGGATTCACTCCCCACGGACCAGGGAGTTTATGCCTCTTTTCTGATCCATCATGCCGCGTAGCACCCTCCTACGAGGGCGAAGCCCCGACCGACGAGCCTCAGGACGACACTGTCATTGGCCACCGCTGCCTCCATGGAACCCTCCGTAGACCACCCTGGTTCATGGATCATACCTGGATCTTCAAACCACCTTGGTTCGTGGGATTCCAATCAGTCCGCGGACCCTCCTAGTTCGCGGACGGCCAGTTAGTCCATGGACACTTGTAGTTTGCGGAATGCCTCTCAGTTTGCGGACCACCCTGGTTCGCGGATGGCCCTTCCAGCCACGTAGCACTTCCCTACGCAAAGGGTGCCAAAACCTTTGGAGTTTCCGCTCCCCGAGCCAAATAAAACCCCTCCAATCTGTCCCAATTCCCCATGAATCCTTCACTAGCCTACTCATCGGCCCCAGGCTGAGGCCTCCACCAGAGCCACCGAATCCATGCGGTGTAACCCTCAGGCGCATCATCGCACCGTTTTGAGTTCACATACCCACAGTAAGTAGAGGAGAAGGGGTTTCCTCAACCATTGAGAAGATTCCTGAAGCATTCATGGGTTCACATTCCCACAGTAATGTGGAGTATGAGCTCAAGAGTCCCCTTTCCGCCCCTCCACTCGTTAAGGGCTCCTCAGGGGTGGTAAAATACCCATCAGAAGGGAGCCCTCATGAACTGCATGAGAGGAGATGGGGACAGGAGAACCCCCTTTCCCTCTCATGCTGCGCTTTGTCTCCATGGGCTTCCATCCCGGAGTAATCCCTAGCTGTATGGGCTGCCATATGCATAATCCTCACTCCACTTCTCACGGATGCACCTTTCGCGACGTGATCCTCTGGTCTCTGCTGCCTCTTGTTTCTCACACCGAGCATGACTCACGTGGGCTTAGAGTAAGCATCGACCATGACATCATCTTATGGGCCTCCTCAGAGTGTAAGCCCTAATCCATCACCCTGGGCCTCCTCAGAGTGTAAGACCAAATCCATCACCCTGGGCCTCCTCAGAGTGTAAGCCCCAATCCATCGCCCTGGGCTGCCTCAGAGCATAAGCCTCTATCCTGTGCGAACTACAAGGACTTTGATTCCCTACCACAGGGATACGAAGGAAGCCACCTTGAGGTTCAAGCCCGATCACAACAGGACCCCCGGGTCCACCTTCACATCATTTTTCTGGCACTCCCATTAGAACTATGTGGACTTTGATCCCTGTCTCCTAGGCAGGGTACGTAGGAAGCCTCCATGAGGTTCAAGCCCAACAACCGGTCGATCCTACTGTCCTCATATTGGTTCACCGCACAACTCCGAGAACCGTCTCAATGAGTCCAGACTCCTCTGGGTCATTAATCCAATGAGGGATGGTAAACCTTAGGCCTGAATGATTCTGAACCCCCTGTGTCTAGTTGATCATTTCCCACCAGGGTTAAGTCTGTGGATACTGTGTTTGGGTATGATCCAAAGATTCACGAACATATGAATACATCTTAAATCTATAAGAGAGTCCTGGAACAGGAAATAATTCCCCCCAAAAGGGTGCGATGAGCCCGACTTCCCATCCTCTCAACCAATGTGAGTGCTTAAGCGTCGCTGGTCAGACCATCTGGTGAACGCATGCCTTTGTAAAGCAGGTCCATCCATCATCAGATATGGAGATGTTGGGTGTTTCGAGGTGGAAACCATGAATCAAAAATGGTGAACCCGATGTGAATCTTTATCCAAGCATGACGGATTTATCTTAATCCCACCCTATGCCCCCTTCACTCACAAAAAGTACCAAGCAAGGTCATTAATTTCCCATGGGATCATGAAATGCTGCATTGATGAGTTTTATATTGGAATTTGTTAAAATATTTAACAAGTACTACCTTTAGAACTCCCTTTGATCCAATGGCGTCCCGAAGAAACATACAAGCACGCGCTTCCGACAACGCACTGACCAGATGTCCTCACCTATAAGGGACCCCGTCACCCACCCAGCGTCTTCAAAGCTGGGTCTCGGATGTGCTGATCCGAGAGTACCACATGAACGGTACTCTCCCAATGGTAGAGGCGGCCATGCACACCCTCCAATCTGCCAGAACTCGCCGGTTACCTTCCCAGAAGCATCCGCAAAGGCAGATCCAGAAATCCCCTCTTGCTATCTCCAACCATTTCAGGAGTCTATCCTTGGAACGGTACAATGCGTAACTCCCTTATCTTAGGGAGGTGGATGAGGACGACATTGAGGACTTCATCCCCACCGAACAGGGGTTCTATTCCAAGGACCCCATCGGAAGACGTCTTCGTGGTCACACTGCGACTCAACATCCTTGCGCCGAGGAGGATGTCTCCCCGAGGATTTAGGCCCATGCTCCCTGAGCTCTTGCCCCTCGGACCACCCGATGAGGCCAGCAGACGTACAATCAGGGACCAGCCATCAACCTAGTCCTTGAGGAGTAGCTCCGCTGCCCAGCCACGGAGACGTACCAAGAACAGGATCCTACACCTGTTCGCTCCTCCCGATCCTGCCATCCAGACATGGCAGCATCATGCAAGTTGGTGTGCATCCCCACCGAGCTGCATCAAGCCCATCGCTCACACAGGACGACACTTACCAGGTAGGAACCTCTCCCGGCCCAGGGTCTTAAAGCCCACCAACCTGACATGGTGGCGACCCGACGCCTACAGGACTAGATCCTATCAAATTCTTCTAACGTCCGCCAACCTGATTTGGTGGCGATCAACAAAGCCCGACACCCCAGATGTTACGTAAAATCATAGGTGGGAACGTCTCCCCGCCATCAAAGGCCACCAGATCGATACGGTGGGAAACCAATATATACAGGGCTAGCTCCCTACGGATGCAAGTAAAGTCCTCCATCCCGATGTGGCGGCCAACAGAGAGATAAACCAGCGTATCTCAGTATAGGGGCAGATTTGTTCACCTACCCCGACACAAGATAATTGTTAGTACCCACTGACCATCGAAGGACCGGAGCAGGATATTCCTACCCTGTTACCGAAATGGGCCTTCATACCCATTCCAGCCGAAAATTTCTCTCTACATATCCTGGAAATAATGGAGGAGAAGGTATCAATCACAGATCATATCTTGTAGACATGCTAGAATTTAATTGCATTAGCGGAAATAGTAAGGACATGGGCCCATGGGCCTGTCTCCCCAATTGAGGTAACTCATCTGAGAGACGAGATAGCCTCCTTGGAGTAGATTTTCATCCCTACTTATTCCCAGGAGGGTTACCAATAATATTTCGTGACACAAGGGCAACTGGATCGAGAAACTTCACTCGTTCCAACTGGGGTACACCCGTCCATCAGGTGGATGCTCCAGAGTTGGCATATATCCCTTCTAAAAGTCAAGATGTTCGTCAGCGTATCCCAATAGCATCATGGGACCCAATTAGTCAGGGACCCAAAGGTGAAGGTTGTTTTCAACTGCAGGCGGTCCACTCTTCCCGCAAAAGAGCGCCCCGAACGCGTCAAAGGCAGCCGGAAAATAAAGAGTGGGTTCATGACTCCGCTCTGATGGAAGCTGGGGTTCCCAATGCCGTTAATCACATATCACAGGCTCAGAACCCTACCCACTAATTACCATATTATTGGAGTGGCAGTAGCAGTTGTGAAGGTCCTCCCCGCAATGTTGCTACCAGTAGTCTGAAGGTCCTCCCCAGAGCCCCCATGGGGGCCTCCCCCGCGGGCATATAATGATCGATCATGAGAGGTCCTCTTTTGATACGAGTCACAAAAACCCTCCATGTGACCATAAGATTGATCAGCAATATGTTCCTCCACTTTCTACGGTCCACCCTGAAGGTCCTCCCTAGGGTATATCCTACAAACACTCTCCATGTAGTGGGACCCATATTATCATAGTAGTCCTCACTATCATAGTCACATATGCAGAGGCTCTCCCCGCAGTGACATCTCATCACGACAAGAAGGTCCTCCCCTTCTCATAGCCTACCCTGAAGGTCCTCCCCAGGGATTACGCTACAACGGAACTCCACGTAGCCAGGCATCAGATCACGGTGGTAGTCCTCTCCACCCTGATAAGGGATCTCCTCCCCATAGAGATATCAAGCAATGAGAATAACCTACCCTCGTTGCGGTACAGTCTGGAGGCCCTCCCTAGGATGTATCCCGTAGATATTCTCCATGCGGTAGTAACAATGGTAGTCCTCGCCATTGCCGCAGCTGTGATGTTAGTCCTCACCACCACAGCTTCCATTGCGAAGGTCCTCCCCGCATTGGCCCCAAGCAACAAGAAGGTCCTCCCCTTATCGTGGTTTATCCTGAATGTCCTCCCCAGGATGCATGTCAAACGTCATGCCATGATGGACATCCTCACCATGATGGCAGTTGTTGCGAAGGTCCTCCCTGTAACGACGCTACGCAGCCAGAAGGTCCTCCCCTTGCGGTGACACGCCATGGAGTTCCTCCCAAAGGTGTGCACTGAAAAAGTACTCTATGAAGTGAAGAATCAAGCAGTAATGGTAGTCCTCTCCATTACTACCGCCATTTCGGAGGTCCTCCCTACGATGACATATCATATTGATAGGAAGGTCATCCCTGGCTGAATCAAACACCAAAAATCCCTCGTATGCCGAGGTACTCAGAAGGATTGGATCAAGAATGTCAGATTCCCAGTTAGTCACCGACGACATCCTTCTGCAATGAGGAGATGGTATAGGCCCGCGTTCATCCGGTGAACCACCTCGGAATCGCCCACATAATGATTCAGCATCTACCGGTCCCACTACCTCAGACCACATTGGTAGTGAGAGTCTTAGTTGGGCTGACCAGGTAGAGGATTCAATAGTGGAGGAGTATGCCGATATGTTGCAATTGAGGAAACGACTAGCCAGGGATGATATACCAGTTATGTTTTGGCCTACGGCCACCTCTCAGTTCGATATACCTAGAGAGTTGTCGGAAGAATGCATGCACGACATCCACCATAATATATAGACAACCCTCCACTGAATGAAATCAGGATTCTTTCCCTACGACGAGTATGTAGACCACGCAAAGACAATAGGAGACCTCCTGCATCACATCTACCTGGATGCTCTTCCTTCAACATAGAAACTGTGACCCGATATGCGTAAGGGAAACATGGAGATAGCCTGCCTCCGTGCGCTGCACCTGCTGCGCCACCTCATCATTGACGCTCCGATGGGATTCCATATCAGGGGATGGGGAGAACATGGAGCTCTGCATTTCAATCCACTCCCCACCCAGAAGAACCCATTCGGCATGGTGTCTTGCAACGCCATCAGGTGAAGACGATAATCGAGTGGTCTCCCTGTTCAGGAAAGGAAACACACCCAATAGAGTCAGGCCTTGACTAAGTCCCAGAAATGTCAAGCCTGACAAGAACAAACCATTCAATAACTTCTGAATCAGGCCACCGAGAGTATAAAACACGCCTCTCGCCTAAGAGAGGCCAATCAACAATCTTTTCCTGCCTCCCCAGAAGGTATTGGTTCATTGAAGAACTCGAAACCAAACCCATTTCACCCCCGAATGGGGGCACTCAAGATCAGGTAGGTAGCGATAACCGCAACCAATGCCGCAATCTAGGGTCAACCCCATCCTATAGGGCTGGGGGAATTTTGAACAAAAAATTCCCTCTTAAGACCAATAAAACTGGGAAGAGACTCGATGTCCAAGGAACGGGGCCAACCCTAGCCCTCAGGGCTAGGGGAATTATTACCCCCTCAATAACAACCTCCCTAGTGAGAGTCTATATTATCTCTTCTAGGGAGGACAATCAGAAGTGGAGGTTCCCGTCCTATCCCATCATTTGAATCAGCATCCCCTCCAAGAGGAAGACGCACTGTAATGTTGCATCAATGAACTCTCTGTGTCACCCTTCATCAAGAAGTCCGAAGGCAATCCCAGGTCACGAAAGGGAAGGCCAACAGAAGACGTAGGAGATCCTCTTCCCATTTGGAAGATGACATCTTCTTTGCCCCATGATATGCATCTATCAAGGTCATAGAGGTTAAACCCATGGGTGACACCAAAGATACTGCAAATCAAGAGGGATCGAGAGACGATAGTTCTGGTCAGGATGTGACTCACAACGAACCACTAGGTGTGCGCACCTGAAACCAGAGGGCCACCCTAAATATTTTTTTCCTTCCAGCCAACCCTCCTCTGCATACCATGCGAGCTTCTAACAAGGATAAGAACAAAGGACCGGTTACCCTTAAACTGCATCATTCTATCGACAAAGATGATCCACTCACGCTCGAAGAGATATTCACTCGATAGGAAAAGGAGATGATATAATTGAGGTGGCTTAACACCGAGATAATCCAAAGGAACCAACTTATTGAAAGTACATCCTAGTAAGAGCCACATCATGCACTCTCAACAAGTGCACCTCAAAGACTAAGGTTTGCCCCGGCAAATGAAATACGGTCAGGGCTTCCATCCAATGAGGCACCCGGCCTATCCAACTACCTAAATATAGATTTGGATGTATACCAAGTATTCCCTCTACTCAAGAAGCAACCGATGTGAGTATGCCTGAACCCTCCAAACGCGCCAAAAACAGCACACACACCCCCGGTGCTGGCCAATCCGGATCCTCAGCCAATGCCTCGGGCTATGCCTGCCTAGGACCGGGCCCAACAGGTTGTAAACCAGGGTCTCACCAACACCATCGAGGCATTAACAGCTCGATTGGAAGCGATGGAAGGTCGATGTGCTTCGATACAGCCAGAGAGGAAACCCTACCCTGATTAGGTGAGCAACACACCACCTCCACCCAATTTTGGGTGCCATGTATTCCCTATCATCAACGGGTCAGGCGATACAGAATAGCATTTGATGCACTACGCCTCCTATTGCGACCCTATGATGGGGACTCTAGAACAGAAAGAAGCAGTGAAACTCAGATGCTTTGTATGGACCTTGCAAGGATCTGCCTTCGTCTGGTATATGAGTCTGCCAGCCCAGTCAATAAAGAGCTGGGAAGACCTTGGGTAGTAGTTCCTATTCCACTTTAGCTAAACATTGCCTAAAACAACGGTCAATGATCTCATGAACTGCAAGCAGAGGAAGAACAAGAGGGTATCAGATTTCATAGCCAGATGGAAAGGTCTGACCAATTACTTGAATAGGCCAAAGCCTCATGATGAGATGCTATCCATATGCATCGATAATCTTCGATATGATCTGCGAACACCACTCATACTAGTGGAGTGCACCACTAGCTTCCACCATCTCTCGGCCATTGCCCAGTGAAATGAGGACTCCCTACAACGGACTAATTCGAAGTTCTAAATAGCCTCACAGGCTCTTGTGAAAAGAGCCCCTAGAGCTAAAGCATCTGCTGTCACACTCATGCCGGCCCCTGTACCTTCTCCTCCGCTCAGGCCTCCACCAAATAGTCAAGGGCCTTCTGCATATCAGCAGCCACCTCCGCATAAATATGACGATCAATGAGGACCGAAGTGAAATCATCTTGAGGAATTAAGAAAAAAAGTATACTCTTTCCAAGATGATAAAGTATGCGGCTACTTTAGTGCCGCCATGAACTGCAACTTGCTCCGCCTCCCTGAGCCAAGGAATCCTAAAGAGGTTGGCCGCGGTGACAGGCCATACAACTGTCCCTACCATCGGATGTTGGGGTACAATATCCGAGAATGCTTCATCTTCAATGACATCCTGCAAGGGATGATAGAATCTATACAGGTCGAGTTGGGACCACCCCCAGCACATGTGGCATGTATCTCTACCACCGACTCCGACAAAGAAGAGGGGTGGAAGAAAGTCACCAGAAAGATGGGGCATAAATTTGACAACTGGGTGACTCAGAAGAATATCAACTAATCCTAGGGAATACTCTAAGCTCAACTGCAATAGTCGGTGTTGCCACCAATAGCCCCTGAAGCCGTAGAGCTGACAGTATCGACCTCACATCCTTCCACGAGCCAGTCATCCGGGCATAATCGAAGGAGGAGGAAACAATCGCAAGAGGAGCAGTCCACGATGGGGCCAAAGATAGTCTCATCCCTGCCAGATTATATGCCCTCGAATTTTGCGCCATGGGCACTGACCCACCAAACGACACCATCATGGACAACCGACCAGGTTGACATGTCATAGTATGAAGAGCCAATATTTGGTTCTACTAACGTCATCCATCTTATTGAATCATTCCATAACGAAGGGTATGGTTACGAACCCATGTTCCCTACATGAGGAGCCAGGAGGAGAAATCGCAGAGGTAGGGGATACCAGGGGAGACGCAGCCGCGACCAAACCAACCCTACAGTTGGACCCCGGCCCAAACCGTTAGTATCATGGAAACACATGGGATATCCCTTCAATAGACTCAGTAGGAGAAATAATATCACCCCACCTACACAAGCAGCCACTCTGGCCCTGTTGTTTGGTGATACCCACTAGAGGAGGAACAAGTGTCTGGCCGCCTAGTGTGCATAAATAGACCGGTCGGGCTAAGTCCTCAAAACGCAGGAACGACATCAATATCCAACCCCATGGCCGGCCCCTCCTCGTCAAATTCTCCAGCCCCTAAAGCACCCGCTAAGACTCTCCCGCCAATGGAGAAGTGTCGGCCGCTGGAGTAGAAATATGATATCCTTAAGAAGCTGGCATCGGTACCATCCATGCTGTCCATCCTGGATGCCCATAGTCTGCCAGAATACCTCAAGGAGGAACTTATAGAAGCTTTGATCAGCCCCTAGGATCTTCAAGACGAGGTAGCTGCCGCAAAAATTTACCGGACGGAGACTGACCCTGCTGAATGCAATGCTGTAATTTCCTCCACCGATCAGGATGAAGATGCTATCATGTAAGGACACATCAGACCACTATATGTGTCTAGCACACTGAATGATATTGAGATCTAGAAAGTCTTTATAGACAATGGCTCTGTAGTTAACCTCCTACCACTACGGACACTCCGTATATTGGGCTACAGTGAGGACGACCTAATTCCCTCAGCCACAACTCTGTAGGGTTATGATAAGAGTGAGAAGAATCCAATGGGAAAAATTAATCTAAATACCCATTTTGGTGACCTGGTAGCCTACACGGAATTCCCGTTGGTCCGATAGATCACAGCATTCAATGCCCTGCTGGGAATGTCATGGATCCATAAGCACGTGGTCGTTCCTTCATCTTACCACCACTGTATCAAGTACTGCATCAATGGAAAAAGTGGAAAATTTCACGTCGACAAGGCCCCTTTAGAGATATCCATGTCACATTACATTGACACTGGGTTTTATGAGAAAAAGAAAAGGAATCCTTTGGTCGATGGTGTCGACTGGATCCCCGCTCCAAATGGTCTGGAAATGGTTCCTAATGACCCCCTTGGGTAGCTTGGTAGAGATTATGTCATTCCCATCAACCATGTTGAGAGTAGGATTTCAGGTACAGACATGCACTCAAATGTCCTCATGACTTCATCCATGATGGATGAGCACGACAATGCGAGAACGTCCACCAACCCTCGATCTGGGGATGAATACTCAAGAGGGGATGCCCACGATGTGTCTCCCTCAAACCCCCGAGAACCCATGTCAGGAACACTCCCTCTGTCGGATCAAGATGATGGGGACTTGGGAGAAGAAGAGGAGGATGATCTCTGGGATGCACCTCCTGCATTTGAGGAGGGTATCTCCACCACGGTGGATGAACTCAGGGAAATAAACCTGGGTACTGAGGAAGATCCGAGTCCTACTATCATTAGTGCAACCATGTCCCCCAAGGAGAACGAGGTATATACCTCTTTCTTGAGACAACATCGGGATGTTTTTTCATGGAATTACACAGAAATGTCGGGACTTGATCCTGAAGTGGCGACGCATCACTTAGGTCTTCCAGAAGACTACCAGGGCTATAAAATGGCCGCCAGAAGGACGCATCCCTCACATGCCACCAAAATAGAGGCTGAAGTTGATAAGATCATTAAAGAGGGCTTCATTTGGGAGGTCCAGTACCCCATTTGGTCGGACAACATCGTCCCTATAAAGAAAAAGAATGGAGAAATCTACCTCTGCATTGACTTCAGAGATCTCAATCGGCATTGTCTGAAAGATGATTTCCCGGTCCCGATCACCGAATTACTAATCGATGCGACGACTATGTACGAGGCTCTATACTTCCTGGATGGCTATTCTGGATATAATCAAATCAGGATGGACCGAAAAGATGAGGAAGATACTTCTTTTATGGCCCCTAAAAGGGTACTCTATTACAAGGTCATGCCATTTGGTCTCAACAATGCTGGCGCCACATATCATCATTCCATGCATCGGATCTTCAAACCGTTCCTGGGGAAATTCGTTGAATGTTATGTTGATGACCTGGTGGTCATGTCCAGACAGCGCTCAGATCACATTTCAAACCTTGAGACCATATTCAAAAAACTCCGACAGTATAGCGTAAAGATTAACCCCTTGAAATGCGCCTTCGGGGTTACCTCAGGGAAATTCCTTGGCTTTGTCGTACACCATCGTCGCATAGAAGTTGACCCTGAGAAGACAAAGGATATTCTCGGTCTACCACCTCCCCGCAACCTCACTGAGTTGAGATCATTCCAAGGGCACTTGGCCTATATCAGGCGGTTCATAACAACCCTGGTAGGAAAATGATTGCCCTTTACCAGGTTAATGATGAAGGGGGTCACGTACCAATGGACGGATGTCTGCCAAGAGGCGTTCGAAAATTTGAAGAAGTACCTATTAATCCCACTAGTGCTCATGCCCCACGTTGAAGTAAGACCTCTCATTTTGTATGTAATAGCCTTAGAGAGATCACTGGGAGCCTTCCTCACACAAAATAATGACACAGATAGTGAAAACAGTCTCTACTACCTCAGTCGAACAATGATTGATGCTGAGACTCGATACTCAAACATTGAGAAGAGCTGTTTAGCCTTGGTCTTCATGGTTCAAAAGATACGACATTATCTGTAGAATAATGATGTCCATTTGATCTCATGGATTAACCCGCTCAAGTACATCCTCAACCACCCGACACTAACCGGACGCCTATCCTGATGGGCGTTCATCCTGCAATAGTTTCACATCAGGTTTGTACCTCAGAAAGCCATCAAGGGTCAGGCATTAGAAGACATTCTAGCAGAGCACCATTTGATGGGGACCACTACACCGGACATCATGATACCTGATGAAGACATCTTCTCGGTTCAAGAGGAGTTCCCGGCAAGGGAAATGTACTTCGACGACGCATCCCGAAGCCCAACCGGGAAGAGGATGGAGGATCCCAGATTCAACAAAGGGGGTTTGGGAATAATACTCATGTCCTCATAAAAGGAAATATTTCCATATTCCTTCTTCCTATCAGAAGGATGTATGAACAATGAAGCGGAATATCATGCTCTCATTGCAGGCCTAGAACTTGCACTCCAGGCACAAGTACAACACCTTAAGGTAAAAGGTGACTCGGAAGTGGTCATCAAGCAAGTCAATGGTGACTATGTTATTAAAAAGGAGGATTCGATCCCCCTGTTTGACCATGTATGAGGGTTAATTGAAGAATTCTCCATAGAACCAACATTGAACTATATACCCTGGTCTCAAAACGCTCAGGATAATGCATTAGCCAACACGGCCACAGCCCTAGATGACCCAGGCTAGGATGAAATGGTTATCAGTATTGATCACCATCGAATGGTATTGCCATTTTTTTAGACTAAGACAGAATAAATCCATGACGTCAGTCCTGTCCCTGAGCCATGCCCTCCTGCCACTGACTGGATGAACCCCATTGCAAAATCCCTTCAACGGGGAGAACTTCCATCAGACAGGGATGAACGAGAGAAAATATGGAGAAGGTCAATCAACATTGTCCAATATGGAGGGGCGGGTCAGCAAGAGGTCCTCTCCAAATGATTCCTTGATGGAATGCTCCTCATATTCATTGATGGAGAAGAAACTGTTGCCGTAATGAATGAAGTACATACCGAAGTATGTGGAGCACATCAACCGGGGACCAAGCATTCCCATCAGGTTCGAAGGATTGGGTACTACTGGCCCACAGTGGCACGAGACTATGAGTGTTTTACCGCAAAATTCCACTCATGCCAGATTAATGCCAACTTCATACACCAACCCCCGGAGTTACTTCATCAAACCATGTACTCCTGGCCATTTTCCATTTGGGGGATAGACATTATGGGACCACATCCTACTGCCACGGCCAAACAGCTGAAGTATATCCTCATGGAAACTGACTTCTTTTCCAAATGGGAAGAAGCCATACCCCTCAAGCAAGTCGGGGAAAGAAATATATTCTACTTTTTGAAGACCAATATCATCACCAGATTTGGTGTCCCTCATACCATACTGATGGACAACGACACAAACTTATGCTCTACTGAATTGGAGAAACTATACCACGAGTATGGTATCAAGGCTAACCACTCATCCCGCTACCATGAAGCGGCCAACAGGCAGATAGAATCTTTCAACAGGACCCTATCCAACATCCTCTAGAAAATGGGGGACAAAGACAAGAAGTCATGGTGGGATAAAATCCTCCATGCATTGTGGGCTTATTGAGCCACAATCCGCACCGCTACTCGGGCCACCCTGTACTCATTGGTGTACGACACAGAGGCAGTCCTGCCCATTAAAGTCTAACTTCCCTCACTCCATGTTGCTATCTGTGATCAATTATCCAATGATGAGCAGTCAGAAAAGTGGCTAGGTGAATTGGAACAACTAGACGAGAAGAGGTTGCACACTTTGCACCATCTGGAGGTCTGCTAGAATCGGATTGCATGAGCCTTCAATAAAAAGGTCCATCTCTGGTCATTCATGGAAGGAGAATTGGTATTGGTCTCCAGACCCCAATGATACCTGGAAAGAAGCCTCCAAAGCTAGATCCCAAATTGGAGGGACCATACGTTCTACACACGGTCTACTCCAACAGAGCATATACCCTGATCTCCATGAACGGGCAAGTCACCATGGCTCCTACAAATTCAAGATTCCTGAAGAAGTATTTCGCATAATAACTAAAGGTGTATTCATCGTCCTCACCGCATGAAGTTAAACTGCATAGAGTTCATCCAAGTTGCATGATATTAAACTACCAAGCACCTAATGGTCCAAACTCTTTGACCCTAAACTATGAGTATTTTGTCCTCACCATATGATGTTAAACTACACGGAATCCAATAATACCCCTCGTTCTCACTACATGATGCTAAACTGCACATCATCCTTTAATAATGCTTTTGCCTTTACCGCCTGACGTTAAACTGCATGGATAATAAAAGTAAAAAAATTCCTCTTCCCCCCGTGTATGGACCATACCTACACGGGGTGTATTCCTCGTCCTCACTGCATGGCGTTAAACTACATAGATTTCAGAGAACTATGTACGGCTTGATTCCTTCCCTCTCAGGATTCGTAGTGACGCCGGGATCCCCTATCCTGGCCCAGCCACTCTCAAATAAAAGTTAAAAATACCTTATTCCCCCCGTGTATGGACCAGACCTACATGGGGTGTATCCCTCGTCCTCACCACATGATGTTAAACTGCACGGACAAGGAGTTTTAACAATTCCCTTGCCACCGTGTATGGACCAACCCTACACGGGGTGTACTTCTTCCAGAGAACTATGTCCGGCTTGATTCCTGTCCTCACAGGATACGTAGTGACACCAGGGTTCCCCATCTTGGCCTAGACCCCCGAATAAAAGATAAAAATGCCCTCCGCCCTTCCCATGTATGGACCAGACCGGAATGGGGTGTACTCCTCGTCCTTACCGCACGATGTAAAACTGCACGGATAGTAAGATTTTAAAAATGCTCCCTTTTCCCCATGTATGGGCTAGACCTACACGAGGTGTATTTTTGCATCCTTTCTGCATGATATTAAACTGCATGGAAAATAATGTTAAAAATTCCCCCTTCCCCCATGTACAGACCAGGACTACATGGGTTGTATACTTCGTCCTTACTACAAGACATTATAATGCACGGTCATCGTCCTTACCGCATGACGTTAAAATGCAAGGACTTCATCCTTACCGCATGACGATAAACTTCACGGACTTCGTCGCGACCCACCCAAGACACATGGTGATATGAGATGGAGATACTCCTTACACATTTAGATGCATCCTCTCCATACATCAGACTCCACGACCCAGAAAATTATGGATCTTCATAACCACTCATGGCCATTGGAAGTGGAAAGTCATCAACACGTGGACACCTTTGCATGACTATGCATATCATTCCCTCAGCAGCTCTGCATAATGATATCCCCTGGCTCGTCTACCAAAGGCATGATTTCCACAGGAGACACTCTTCCTACCTCCGTACGCTTACCTGCCTCTGAGCCCCAATACCATAACTCCTGATCCAGAAGTTTATAGCGAAGTGGTTTACAAGTTCATCCCCTCTTCACATCCAAGTGCTGCCAGGGTATCCCTACTTGGCTAGCCTATGTTTTCCACTAGTGGTTCACATAGTGACCTACATCAATAAACATCAAGCCACGACTAGGATACTTTAACTCAACAGAAAATTGTAGTGAAGATGTTTCTTGTATACTCAGACACCATTATTCCCACGTGTCAAACTCTTCACTATGAGCGACCGCGGATCCTCATAATCATTCACGGCTATCAGAAGTGGAAAGTTATCGACCCGGGGACACCATTGTATGACTATGAATACCATGCCCTCAGCGGATCAACATAATGATAGCCTCTAGATCATCCATCAAAGTCAAGATTTCCTTGGGCGGTACTCTTCCTAGCTCCATACGCTTACTGGCCTTAGAGCCCCCACACCACACCTCCTGATCCGAGAAAACTCAAAGTTGTAGTTTACGACCCTCACCCCCCACCGTGTTCCAACTATATCAAAGCATGTTGACCTAGTTACCCTTCGAGTGACTATAGAAATAGTCACCCAATGGTCCGAGATCTATGACTGCTAAACTAGGAGTACCACATCCTTACCGCACGACGTTAATCTTCATGGAGTGAAGGTACTCCCATGTGCGCAATATAAATCAGCGTAGGGATCTCTCTAAGATTTAACAGCAACCAGGGCCAAGTATGCCTAACATGTTCAGACATTTCCTTCCCCAATGATAGACTTTGTGGCCCGGATAATTGCGGATCTTCATAACCATTCATGGCCAACAAAAGTGTAAAGTCATCGACCTGGAGACATTTTTTCATGACTATGCATACCATGCCCTCAGCGGCTCTGCATATTGATCTCCCCTGGCCCATCTACCAAAAGCAAGATTTCCCCAGGCGATACTCTTCCTAGCTCCGTACGCTTACCGGCTCCAGAGCCTCCATGACATCTCTCCTGGTCCAAGAAGCCATGTAACCATGATTTACCCCATCAAACCCCCTCCACATCTTGGACATGCCAGGATATTCAGGCCCAGTTACATTCTAATCAAGAGTGGACTTCTTAACTACGTCCTTTCCACATGACATCAAACGGAATGGATCACATCTTGTCCACTTGGTGTAATGCTGAAAAGACCAAGCATTAAACATACAGGGGAATTCCTCCAAAAAAAATCATTTTCACTGGTTTAATAATGCTCCTCGTCCAAACCTCATGACGTTAAACTTCACGGTCAATCGTCCTTGTTGCATGACATTAAACTGCATAAAATTTCAAAAGGAACGAAAAATGCCCCTCATCCTCGCTGCATGATGATAAAATACACAACATCCTTTAATAATGCTCTTCGTCTTTACCACATGATGCTAAACTTCACGGTCAAACTCGTCACAGTTTCAGTAAAGAACAGAGGATTTTCTCTGTCCTTCAGTGCACGGGTTAGACCAGCACAATCCACCGTCTCACACCCGCGTGAGAAGAGATTACTTCACCCATTCTCGGGAAGTTTAGTCTAGATATTTTCCACGTATCCAGGAACCCTTTCATCATAAACCATACTCTATACTCAGAAAAATTTGGACTCTCATAATCCACCCCTGGTGGTCCCAAATATCAACTTCTCTGAAGTTTCGTGGCTATCGGGGGAATACAATCATTGACATGAGGAAACCTTTACATGACTATGCATACCATGCCCTCAGCAGCTCTGCATATTGATCGCCCCTGGACCGTCTACCAAAGGCATGATTTCCTTAGGTAATGATTCTTTCCATACGCCTCTTGGCCTATGAGCCCCCATGTCTATCCCGAGATTCAGAACCCCTATGAGCTACAGTTTTGCAACCTATTTCACAAATCCTTCATGAATATGGTGGAACATCTTTGACATGATTACTGAGGACCAGGAGAAGTCATTCCATTTTTAAGTGATGTCCCAGCTGCATGACTTTAAACTACACCAAGCCCCAACCGTCCTTTATGCTAGATAAATGTGTAGTACATGAACCTTGTTTCCACACCCCTGATCGATACAAATGTTCTCAAAACCTTTTAGACCTCACATACCCTTTCCCATCCTCCCCCGATGGTTTTCATGATTCTCCAAGCCACTCATGGTGGTTTCCATAAGCGTGGCTTTCATGAAGTCCTATGGCCATCAGAAATGGAGAGTCATTGACTTAAGGAAACCATTGCATGGCTATGCATACCATGCCCTCAGTGGCTTTTCATATTGATCACCCCTAGCCCATCTACCAAAGGAAAGATTTCCGTGGCGATGCTCCTCCTACCACTATAGGCCGATGCAGCTCCCATGCCTTGAGACATGCCCTGCATGTCGTTCAAATTTAAACATGTTTCCCCCCATGTGCGTCTGATGAGTATTGAGACATCTTTTTATCAACCAAAACCCATCAGGGCCCGTTCCTCGTTATATTTGGTCAATGTTGTTCGACCTAAAATACCAGTGATGATAGTCTTGAGGCAGGACTTTAAACCGCCCAAGAAAAGAGGCACAAAGCCTGTTAGGCCGAAAACCCAAAAAGGGCAACCTAAGAAAAATTCAGGCCATACCTGCTAGGTCCACACTAAATGGGCCCAAAAAAATGAGGGTATTAAAAGAAAATATTTTTTTTGGGGTTTTCCTATAAAACCCTAGAAAAAGTTGAACTGTGCTCGCTAAGTCCCTTGGCTCAGGAAAAATTTTGAGCATTTTCCAATCACTCATCGATTTTCAGGACCACTCTACATCGGAATGGACTCCTCTTCATTCTGATCAGACCCCATTCCAATGGGGGAATTTTTAGGGTCGTGAAAATTCTGTAAGGGGGGAATCCATATACCACAAGACTTAGAAAAGGACTGAACTGGTCCGCGCGCCGGCTCCCAGCAACGGCACGCGGCCACTCCGACAGACCGCACTCCATAAATTCCGCGGACCAGCATCATCCACGAAGCAAAGGCGGAGCACCTCCACCGGTGCAAATCAAGAAGACCATCGGGCGCCAAACCGGTCCACCACCGCAATCCGCGACAACCTGCCCATGCCGCCGCGAACATCATTGTTTGCAGAATAGAGGCGGATTAGTGAGCCACTGCGAAGCAACCCCGCGGCGACTCATCAAATATCGGTTGACCGAGTCGTTCGCAATTGTGGGAGTTCCTTTGTGGGATTCCGCAAAACGTACCATGATCCCATCAATATTACCTCCTCACGACTCTATAAATATTCACCGAGGGACACCAAAAGAAGGGGGAGGAAGGAAGGGTGAAAACCTGTGGGGAGACGCTGGACGAATCACTCCCAGCAGTGTTCCACATCCATCCACGGACCCCATATTGTCCGTGGATGTGCTCTTTCACGGAGAGGAGAAACCAGTATGTGAACCACGTGTAGCCAGATCCTCCGTGGCCAGACCATAGCGGCCATTTCCTTCACGGATAGTCCCTCCACGGCCACCCCTTCCGCGGGCCAGTGTCTTTCATGAAATGTAGGTAGAACCCCTCCGTGGGTGTTTAGTAGGATGGGCGCCAACCCCTTTGTAGACACCATTCGTGGACAACCACCTTCACAGAAAACCTCCTTCGTGGATATCATCCTTCACGGATATCCTCTTTCGCAGTGATCCTCCTTTGTGGCCATCTTTTATGGCCTGCTCCCTTGCAGACATCATCCTTCGTGGATAGCACCTCCACGGCCAGTCCCTCGCGGCTGGCACCTCGCAGCCAGATCCATCATGTACATCCCCATGCGTAAAACCCCATGCACTCACTATTCCATACCACGGGAGCTGCGCCCCCACACCCCATGAAAAATGGAGAGTCGCACCGTGAACTTTTCGGGTCGGGTCAACATTATTTCACATTGCACCCTTGTTCCGCCCCAATATTCGTCCTATAAATTCCAGGATTCGAGCTACTCCTCGTGACTCTCCTATAAACCCATTATCTAGCTCCTTTTTCTAGGTTCATCCAGAAAGGTCCACCCTTTCATAAGTCCAACACCAACCATTGCTATGTATCTCTTACCTAATAGTCCTGACCACATGACGTTAAACTGTATGGCCCTCATCCTAACCACACAATGTTAAACTGTATAGTCGTCGTCCTGAACACATGATGTTAAACTATATGGAAACAGTCCTATCTACACGACTTTAAACTATAGTAATCCTTATTCTCTAAGCATAATATGCATCATCCCATGTTTACAGTGGCATAATTTCAAGAGCACTGGAATTCATTCAAACATTCCATCACTCTGCCTCAAGCTTGGCGTGTCCTTCATTCGGATCATAATACCCTTGCATGTCTGAAAGGGACCCCCTAAAGGCCTGGTCTCATGCCGCATCATCTCACATACCCTCCTGGTCCAATGCCCCTGATGACTTTAGACGACACTTTGAGTCAAGTCCTGTGTTTCGAACAGGGTCAGCAGTCGACCCTCATTTGTTTGTCCCCATCTCAGGCTAACGTTATATGAATGCTGTGTTTCTTATATAGTCAACAGTTATCCCCCATCACCATGCCACCCTCATTGCATTCGGAATGTCAGGCATGTAATTCACACTTTTCATCTCCCTTTGTGTGGACTGATTCAAACGCCCTTGGCATTATCTCGCATGTTTACTTGTGAATAGGTGTTGGCCCCCATTATACTCCTCAACCCACCAATGGGTTGGGATCCCCTCTTGGCTAGACATGAGGAAGATATTATGGGCGTCCAACTCAGAGTAAGCTCCGACTTAATGGGCTGCCCTTATGCGTAATCCCCACTCCACTTCTCACGGACGCACCTTTCACGACGTCATCCTCTGGTCCCTGCTGCCTCTAATTTCTCACACTAAGCATGACTCACGTGGGATTAGAGTAAGCATTGACCATGAAATATTCTTATGGGCCTCCTCAAAGTGTAATCCCCAATCCATCACCCTGGGCCTCCTTAGAGTGTAAGCCCCAATCCATCACCCTTGGCCTCCTTAGAGTGTAAGCCCCAATCCATCACCCTTGGCCTCCTCAGAGTGTAAGCCCCAATCCATTTCCCTGGGCTGCCTCAGAGAATAATCCCCAATCCTGTGCGAACTACGAGGACTTTGATTCCATACCACATGAATACATAGGAAGCCCCCCTAAGGTTCAAGACCGATCACAACTGAACCCCCGGGTCCACCTTCACGTCGGTTTTCCTGTGCTCCCATTCGAACTACATGGACTTTGATCCCTATATCCTAGGCAGGGTACATAGTAAGCCTCCCTAAGGTTCAATCCCAACTACCGGTCGATCTGACTATCCTCACATTTGTTCAACACACCACTCCAAGCACCGTCTCAATGAGTCCAGACTCCTTGGGGTCATTAATCCAACGAGGTATGGTAAACCTCAGGCCTGAATGATTCCGAACCCCCTACGTCCAGTTGACCATTTCCCACCAGGGTTAAGTCCATGGATACTATGTTTGGGTATGAACTTAATATTCGAGAACATATGAGTACGTCTTAAATCTATAAGAGAGTCCCGAAACAAGAAATAATTCCCCCCAAAAGGGTCTGATGAGCCCAAATTCCCATCCTCTCAATCAATTTGAGTTCTTATGCGTCCCTGGTCAGACCATCTGAAGAACGCCTGCCTATGGATAGTAGGTCCATCCATCATTGGATATGGAGCCGTTGGGTGTTTTGAAGCCAAAAACCATGAAACAATGTTTTTTATTTTTCTTTATGTTTAAGGATTTTTTTGAATTTTATGTTTTTTAGGGTTTTTGTGTTTTTAGAGGTTTTATGGGTTTTAGTGTTTTTAGGGGTTATAGGGTTTGTTATTATTTTTTATGGGTTTCTTTTGGGGTTTTCAAGGTTTTATAGGTTTTAATGGTATTAGGGATTTTTTTTATTTAATGGTTTTAATGGTTTATAGTGATTTTGAGACTTTTAGGGTTTTTAGGGTCTTTATGTTTTTATCGTATTCTAGCAGTTTTTTTTTTAGTTTTTAGAGTTTTAATAGTTTTTAATGTTTTAGGGTTTTAAATGGTTTTTAGAGATTTTTGTGGTTTATTATGGGTTTAGAGTGTTTTTTGGGTTTTAACGGTTTTTGGGGTTTTACGGTTTTCGGGGTACTTAGGGTTTTTAGTGCTTTTAGGGTCTTTTAGGGTATTTTTGGGTTTTTAGCATTTTTTTGTTATATGTGTTTTAAGTGTTTTTTGTTTTTAAGGTTTTGATATGGTCTTCCAGGGGTTTTAAGGATTTTATCATTTTTTCGGTTTTTATTTTATTTTTAGGACATTTAGTGTTTTTTATGTTTTCAGGGGTTTTATTGATTAAGGGATTTTTAAGAGTTTTATTATTTTTTGGGTTTATATGATTTTCTATGTTTGTCAGGTTTTTATGGTTTTGATAGGGGTTTTTATGGGTTTTGGGTTTTTTTATGTTTATAGGTACTTTAAGGTATTTTTTAATATTTTATGGTTTTTAGGGTTTGTAGGGATTTTGGGGGTATTTAGGGTTTTATGGGTTTTATTGTTTTTTTGGGTTTTTAGGGTTTTTTTAGTTTTAAAATGTTCTACAGTTTTCTTGAATTTTTAACATTTTTTGGGTTTAAAGGATTTTATAGATTTTAGTAGTTTTAGCGTTTTTATGAAATGTTAGGGTGTTTTAATATTTTTGGGGGTATTTTGTTTTTCGAGTTTTTAAGGTTCTTTAGGGTTTTTTTGGGTTTTTAGTGTTATTTGGTTTTTAGAGGTTATGTATTTTTAAGATCTCAAGTTTTTCTTAACGTTTTTTTGATTTTTATGGTTTTTACATTTTTATGGATTTTTTATCTATTTAATAATTTTTAGTTTCTTAATGGTATTTAGTGATTTTGAGGGGTTTTATGGGTTTTTTTATTTTTTGGGGGTTTTATGGATTATGTGATTTTTTTTCTTCAGTTTTTTGGGTTTTAATATTTTTAGAGATTTTAAAGTTTCTAGAGTTTTAAAGGATTTTTAATGTTTTTAGAGGGTTTTAAGGGGTTTTATGGGCCTTAGGTTTTACTCTATTTTTATGGATTTTATAATTTTTAGGGGTTTTATGGGTTTTTAGGGTTGCTTTGGGTTTTTCCTATTTTTCAAGCGTTTTAAGGTTTTTAAGTATTTTTTTGGCTGTAAATGTTTTCTTTGGTTATTTCATGGTTTTTAGGTTTTTTACATATTTAAATATTTTTAGGTATTTTTATTATTTTTATTGTTTGTTAGTGATTTTAGGCATGCTGATGGTTTTTATGGATTTAAGAGTTTTATTTTTTTAGAATTTTTTATTAATCTTTGGTGTTTTTGTGTTTTTTGTAATTAAGGGTTTCTTAGGAGTTTTTAGGGATTTTATGGTGTTTTTATATTTTTAGTTATTTTTTGGGGGTTTTAGAATTTTTAAGGTTTTTATGCACTTTAATGATTTTTATGGTATTTAGGATTCTTAGGGTTTTGGGGCTTAAATGGTTTTTAGTATTCCTTAGGTTTTTAGGGGTTTTAAGAGATTTTAGGGTTTTGAGGTTTTCATAGGGGTTTTCAAGTATTTTATTATTTTATACATTTTTAATAATTTTAAGGGATTTTTCATGAATTTTATGGTTTTTTTGTGTTTAATATATTTTGAGGGGTTTTAGGGTTTTTATGGTTTTTTGGGTTTTTTGAGATTTTTTACATTTTTAATTTTATTCATATATTTTCAGTTTTTTAATATTTTTTGGGGTTTCAATGGTATTCAGAGTTTTTAGCGGGGTTTTGGGTTTTTAGTGTTTTTCTTTTGTTTAGGGGGTTTTTGTGATTTCCATGGGTTTTTATGGTTTTTAAGGGATTTATGGCCTTTAAGTAGTTTTTGTGTTTTTTCTATTTTTTGGGTTTTAGTGGTGTCAACAGTTATTTTTTGTTTTTAAGATTTTCTTAAGTGTTTTCAAGAATTTATGGGTTTTTTTTATTTTTTTGGGATTTTTAGGATTTTTATGGTTTTTTACGGTTTCTAGCGAATTGTTTGGTCTTTAGAAGCTTCTAGGTTTTAATGGGTTTTGAGGTTTTTATAATTTTTAAGGTTTTTAACATTTTACTAATTAATTCTTGGGTTTTTAGCATGTTTTAGTTTTTTTATAGATTCTTAAGGATTTTTAGGAATTTTCTGATATTTATGGTTTTATGGTTTTTAGGGATTTTGTGGGTTTAAAGTGTTTTATAATTTTTAGGATTTTTTTAGTTTTTTGGGGTTTTTTGCGATTTTTAGGGCTATAATGGTTTATATATATATAGGGATTAAATGTATTTTTTTTACTTTTTAGTGGATTTTAGGGATTTTAATGGTTTTTATGGGTTTGTATCATATTATGGGTTTTAGGGGTTTAGGGTCATTTGGATTTTTTTACGCATTTTAGTGTTTTTTATGATTTTAGGGGATTTAAGTGTTTTTAGGTTTTTATGGTTTTCTTATGGGTTTTATATATTTTCATGGATTTTTATAATTTTAGGGATATTTTTTGGTTCTTTGGGTTTTATGGATTTTAGGTGTTTTGAGGGTTTTTTGGATTTTTGGGGGTTTTTAGGGTTTTAGGGTTTTTTTCATTTTTTTGGTTCGTAAGTGTTTTAATTTTTTTAAATTTTTTAAATTTTGTCATAGGGTTTTTCGGGTTTTTTTGGGTTTTTTTTAACATTTTTAAGGATTTATAGGGTTTTTTTTATTATTATGGTTTTTATGATTTTTAGGGATTTTGAGGGTTTTTCATGTTTTTTCAGGTTTTTAGGGATTTATTGTTTTCTTGGATTTTTGGTTTTTTATGAGTTTTAAAAAAATATATTTTTTAACATTTTTATGGGTTTAAAACTTATTTGATATTTTTTAGTGTTTTTATATGTTATTAGGTTTTTATGGTTTTTAAGGGGTTTTATGGTTTGTAGGGGTTTTAATAGATTTAGGTTATTTTGGGTTTTTCGGGTTTCTAGTTTTTAGGGGACTTATGTTTTATTAGGCTTCTATTGTTTTCATTGGGGTTTTCAGTTATTTTGGGTATTTTAAAATTTTGTGGATTTTAGGGAATTTTGTGACATTTATTATTTTTTAGGATTTTTATGGGTTTTAGGGTTTTTAGGGTTTTTATTGATTTTAAAGATATTATGGTTTTCAGTTTTTTTCAGATTCTTAAGGATTTTATGTGTTTTATGTTTTAAGGATTTCTTAGAGTTTTTAGGTTTTTTAGGGTTTTTAATGTTATAGGGATTTTTTGGGATTTTTTAAGATTTTTATTAATTGTCGGGTTTTTAGGGATTACGAGGGTTCTAATGGTTTTTCAATGTTTTAGTGTTTTTTGTGGTTTTTGAAGGTTTTAGTGTTTTTATATTTTTATTTTTTTCTATGTGGTTTTTAGGGTTTTTAGGGTTTATTATGTTCATAGTAATTTTTATGGATTTTTATGATTCTTCTGGCATTTTAAAATTTTAAATGATTTTGAGGGATTCAACGGGTCTTAATGGTTTTTAGGATTTTTTTTGTTTTTTTACTATTTTATTGTTTTGAGGGTTTTATAGATTTTACTATTTTAGGGGTTTTATGGGGTTTTATTATTTTTGTGGTTTTAGGGTTTTTATAGATTTTTCAATTTTTTAATGGTTTTTGTTTTTTATGGTTTTGAGGGTTTCTATGGATTTTTGTTTTTTGGGTTGTTAGAATTTTGTAGGTTTTAGGGGTTTTGAAATTTTTTAAGTTATTACAGTTTTATTAAGATTTATTTGTGTTTTTTGGGTATTTTGGGTTTTTTACAATTTTACAGAATTTTTTCAAATTTTTGGATTTTTTTGTTTTTAGGGTTGTTATTTATTTTGAGGGGTTTTAGGTTTTTAGGGTTTTTAAAGATATTTTTTATATTTTTTTGTTTTTTAGGGTTTTTATGTTTTTTAGTTTTTCCAGGTTCCTTAGTGGCTTTCAATGTTTTCTGGGTTTTTATGGTTTTAGGGATTTTTTTAGGGTTTTATGAATTTTGTGGGGTTTTAGGGTTTTAAGGGTTTTATTATTTTTGTTTTGTTTTAGGGGTTTTTGGATTAGTTATGGTTATTCATGTTTTTATAGGTTTTTAATGTTTCTCAGGGTTTAATGGGCTTTTTAATTTTTTTGTGGTTTTAGTGTTTTAAGGGGTTTTAGAATTTTTATTAACATTTTTAGGGATTTTTTTTGGAGATTTTAGGATTTTTTGGACTTTTTTGGGATTTATGGATTTCAGATATTTTAGGTGTTTAACGTTTTTTTAAGGTTTTAGGATTTTATAGTGATTTATATGATTTTTTGGATTTTAATTTTTTTAGTATTTTATATTTTTCATGTATTTTTATGGTTTTTAAGGGTTTTATGGTTTTAAGACTTCTTAGGGGTTTATGGTTTTTATTGTATTAATTGGTTGAAAGTGTGTTAGTGTTTTTATGGTTTTCTAAGTGTTTTATAGAATTTTTTGTATTTTTAGGAATTTTTTAGTTTGTTATGGTTTTTAAGGTATTTTGGGTTTTTAGGGGGTTTTCGGGCTTCTTAGGGTTTTTAGGATTATTTAGGGTTTTAAGGGGAATTATGTATTTTTGTGTTTTAATTTTTTAATGGGGTATTTTAGGGGTTTTTATGTTTTTAGGTATTTTTATTTATATTTTTGAATTTTATGGATTTTAGGGATTTTAGGGATAATTAAGATATTTAGGGATTTTTAGGGTTCTTGGGTGTTGTAGGGTTTTATGGATTTTAATTTTTATCTGTTTTTTTGGTTTTCTTCAGTTTTTTGAGGTATTTAGGGTTTAAGGTGTTTTGGATTTTTCAATGTTTTTAGAATTTAATGGGCTTTTAGTTTCCCTAAACAGTTTTTAAGGTTTTATGGTTTTTAGTGGTTTTTATGGTTTTTTGTGGTTTTATGGTTTTTATGGTCTTTTACTGTATTTTGGGGGGATTTAGTGTTTCTATGTTTTTGGTGGTTTTAAGTGTTTTAGGTTCTTGTGATTTTATTAGGGTTTTTAGGGTTTTTTAGGGTTGTTATGTGTTTCAGGGGTTTTTAAAAAATTTAGGTATTTTTAAGATTATTTTGGTTTTTAGGGGTTTTAGGTATTTTTACTGGTTTTATGTATTTTTAGGGTCTTTAGGTAATTTTAGGGGTTTTAGAATTTTCTCGATATTTTAGGGGTATTATGTTTTTTAGGTTTCTTTGGTTTTCTATTTTTTACGGATTTATAATTTTCTTTATTTTTAGGGATTCTTTTTGATTTTATAGGATTTTTATGGTTTTTTTGTTATTAGTGATTTTTTGGATTTTTCGGGTTTTTATGGTTATTGTTATTATTATTTTAGAGATTTTACGATTTTTAGAGTATTTTAAATTTTTAATGGTTCAAGGGGTTTTTAGAGATTTCAGTGTTATTTAGAGTTTTTATGGGTTTAAGGGTTTATTTTTTATTTTTTTATGGTTTTTAGGGTTTTTTTGATTTTGATGGGATTTTGTGTTTTTTATATTTTCATGGGTTTTATGTGTTTTTAGGTTATTGTTTTTTATCTAATGATTTTCATTTTTAGGTTTTTTTAGGTATTTAGTGATTTTTAGGTCATTTATTTAATTTTTATAGTTTCTAGTGTTTTAGGAATTTTGAGGGGTTTTTGGGGTTTTATGATTGTTTAGTGTTTCTTTCACTTTTAGGTTATTTATGGGTTTTATCTATTTTATGTTATTATGGTTTTCTTTGTGTTTTAATGGATTTTAGGGTTTTTATGTTTTTGGTAATTTTAGTTAATTTTATGTATTTGAATTTTCTTTACGGATTTTAGGGCTTTAAGGTTTTTCATAGTTTTTAAGGTTTTTAGGGGTAAAAGGGTTCAAGATTTTTCAGTGTATTTTAGGGTTTTTATGGATTTTATTAGTACTTATGTTTGTTATGGTTTTCAATTTCCTTTGGGGGTATTAGGATTTTTAGGGTCCTTTTAGGTTTTTAAAGGTTGTTTAACATTTTTTTAGTTTTTTAGGGGTTTTAAGTGTTTTACAATTTTAAGGTTTTCAAATGATTTTTCAAGGTTTTTATGAATTTTAATGTTTTTAGGGGTTTTTTGATGTTTTCTAGGATTTTTATGGATTTTTAGGATTTTTATTCACATTAAGGGTTTTCTGGATTTTAGTGTTTTAGTGTTTTTAGGGTTTATATGGTTATTTTTTGCTTATTAGTGTTTTTTTATTCTTTATTTTTTTATTGTTTTTTAGTGATGTTAACGATATTAGGATTTTGAAGGTTATTTAATATTATTAGTGGGGTTTTACAGTCTTTTGAGGTTTTTGGGTTTTTAAGGGTTTTTTTGTGTTTTATGGTATTTAGAAGTTTTATTTTTTTATGTACTTTTAGGGTATTAGTGTTTTTTATATTTTTTTGGGAATTTTCATTATTTTAAATATTTTGTGTTTTTCATATAGATTTTCAAGGTTTTTATGGGTTTTTATATTTTTATGGGTTTTGGGGATTTTTAGGATTTTTATGGGTTTTGATGGTTTTTAGCAATTTTGAGTCTTTTATAGTTTTTTTTCGATTTTAGGATTTTTTAGTGTTTTATCATTTTTAGTTTTTTATAGGTTTTAATTACATTTAGGGTTTTATGTTTTTTTAGGATTTTTTAGGGTATATAGTGTTTTTTACATTTTTGGGGGGTTAGAAATTTTTTGGATTTTTTTAAAAAAATTATAGTTTTTTTTGGATTTTGGGGGGTTTTATGTTTTTAGCAGTTTTTTAGGTTTTCATAAATTTATAGTGTTTTTAGAAATTTTAGGAAATTTGGGGTTTTTAGGTGTTTTTACTATTTTTTTGGATTTTTAGTGTTTTATAGTGTTTTTATTACTTTATAAGGTTTTAGGGGTTTATATGGATTTTATGGGTTTTATGGTTCTTTGTTTTTTTAGGGTTCTTAGAGTTTTTTTTTGTTTTTATGGATTTTTTTAGATTATTATTATTATTTTTTCTTAGAGTTTTCAGGGATCTTAGGGATTTCAATTTTTTGGAATTTTTAGTGATTTTATATTTTAGGATTTCTATGGTTTTTTAGGATTTTTTTTTTGTATTTAAAGTGTTGGGGTTTTATGGTTTTTTCAGTTTTTAGGGAGTTTTGAGTTTTTTAGGGTTTGTAGGGGTTTTAGTGTTTTTCAAATATTTTAGTGGTTTTAAGTATTTATATAGTTTTTAGTTACTTTTTTTTGGTTTTCATTGGTTATTAGAGGTTTTATGTGTTTTTAGTTTTTTTAAGGACTTCATAGGTGTTTTCCAATTTTTAGTTATTTTTACATTTTTTGGGACATTTTTATTATATTTATTATTTTTATGATTTTAGGGATTTGAAGGGTTTTTAGGGGTTTTAATGTTTTTAGGTTTTTATGGGTTTTATAATTTTTTAGTTTTTTATGTGTTTTAAGTGTTTTTTGGTTTTAAGGTTTTATTTGTTTTTTATAGGTTTTAGGGTATTTTATGATTTTATGGTTTTTTATGTATCTTGTAGAGTTTTTACGGTTTTAGGATTTTTAAGGTTTTGATTGTTTTGATTATTTTTAGGATTTTTGGTTTTAAAATATTTTTTGGGTTTTCAGATTTGTAGAGTTTCATGCAATTTTAATGTGTTTTAATGATTTTTTGTACTTTTGGGGTTCAAAGGGTTTTAGAGTTTTTAGAGGTTTTTTTGGCTTTATGTATTTTTAGAGTTTTTATGGTTTCTTAGGTTTTTAGTTTTCTTATTGGATTTAGTTGTTTTTTTGTTTTTAGTGGTTTATGTTTTTTAGGTTTTTAAGGATTTTTAATTGTTTTAGGTTTTTAAGGTTTTCTTAACTGTTTTCAAGGTTTTTAATGGTTTTTATGATTTAGGGATTTTTAGGCATTTTTTAGTATTTTTATGGTTTTTATGGTTTTATGGTTTCTAGGGGTTTATGGTTTTTTTTATTTTTAAGGGGGTTTTGAGATTTTTAGGGTTTTATTATTTCTAGAGTTTCATAATATTTTTCTTGGATTAAAGGGTTTTTAGTGTTTTTAGTGGTTTTAGGGTTTTTAGGGGTTTTATGGGGTTTTCTGTTTTTAGAGCATTTAGGGTTTCTTGGGTTGTTAGGGTTTTTAGCATTTTATTATTTTTTGGGTTTTAATTTTTTTTATGATTTTTAGGTTTTCTTAGGGGTTTTCAAAGTTTTTTACATTTTTATTAATTATTAGGATTTGTATTGTTTTTATGGTTTTTATGGATTTTGAGGGTTTTTATGTTTTTATGGTTTTTATGGTTTTTAGCGTTTTTATTTTTTTAGTGTTTGTAAGGTTATATAGATACTTTTATGTTTTGGGGGGTTTTAAATTGGTTTTAGTGTTTTTAGTGGGTCTTTAAAGGTTTTATTAATTTTTAGGGTCCTTGATGTTTTTAGGGTTTTTATGTGTTTTAGTGATTTTTTGAGTTTTTTTTGTATTTTCGGGGTCTTAAATGTTTTATGTATTTATGTTTTTCTTAGAATGTTTCAGTGTTTTTAGGTCTTTTATGTTTTTATAAAATTGTTGTGCTTTTTAAGATTTTTATGATTTTTAAGGGATTAAGGGATTTTGGAAATTTTTCATGTTTTTAGGGTTTTATCGTATTTTGGGGAGGTGGGGTTAGGGTGTTTTGAGTTTCTTAGGGTTTTAATGTTTTTAGAGTTTATTTACCAGTTTTATAGGTTTAAATGGTTTTTATATTTTTTTAGTGGTTTTTTGGTTTTTATGGGGCTTTAAAAGTTTTAAGGTTTTTATGGGGTTTGGTGGTGTTATAGGTTTTTGGGTTTTTAGTTTTATATCAATTTTTTGGATTGTAAGGGGTTTTATTTTTTTAGGTTTTTATGTTTTTCTTAGGGTTATTCATGTTTTTTATATTTTTTATGTTTTTAGTCATTTTCGATAATTATTAATATGCTAATGGGGATTTAGGGTTTCTAGGGATTTTGAGGTTTTTTATTTTTTTTATGATTTTGTGTGTTTTATGGTTTTTAGGGTTTTTAGAGGTTTTTAAGGTTTTTTAGAGTTTTTAACATTTTTAGGAGTTTAAATGGTTTTTTGAGTTTTTAGTGTATTATATTGTTTTATGGTTTTTTATTATTCTCATAGGTTTTTATGGTTTTTTGAGGTTTTGAGGGTTTTTTAGAAAATGGGTGACATGAATTTGGAACCTGATTCATGCCCCAAAGAAATTTATTAAAATCAAAAGTAATAATTCAAGCCCAAGGTTTATAGGGCTTACACCAAAAAGGATTGAGGGGAATACAAGCAAAGATCCATTAAAAATAAGCAAAAGTCAAAGATTGAAAAAAAATGCACTCCAAGGGATTTTCAAAGACAATAGATAATACTTCGTCTGTTGGAATTATCTGTTCTAAGAAAGCAGGAATAGAACCCAGAGTTCTATAACCCAAGGAATTTTCCATGCATCCAATATCTATCCACTGATTTTACATAAACTTTTCGGATTCAATGAGTAGAATCCAAAGCATTACCATGAACCATCTTCAAATAGGCCCAAAAATCCTACAAATTCAAAGAGTTGTCTAAGATATTTAAGTGGGTTGACAAGTAGTCTGAAGGTGCTATGAAAGTCAAAATGCCACCAATGGAAGGAAGTCCATAAAGCCAACAACATGTAGCCGAACATGTTGAACAACAGGGTTGAAATGAGAGGCAAATCAAATTATTTAAAAAACCTGATCAGATAGAAAATTGTGGAAATTGTTATCTCCAGTAACAAAAACTACCTGAATTTTAGTCTAAGATTGAGTCATAGCTCAAGCCTTCTCTAGTTCTATTATCCAAATAGGAATCTCATAATGATTCTTTCATCATCCAGTCCTATATCTCTATAAATAGTTTCATGTAATCTGCTGTCTAAGAATTCAGCTATAATCCAAAATGAACACTTGGCCAAAAGCCTGAGTTGAATTAAAAAATGTCTGAAACATTTTGGAAACATGTTATCTTTTCAGGTGAGGACAGTCGCAATCCATTAAGGGAGCCACAATTAACACCCTAGAAATGAAGTAAAACTAATTAAATCCTTTACTGGAGTATGAAGAATTCATAAAAGTTATTATGTTTTTATCATCCATCCAAGAAACAAAGCTTCACTCATCTCCTCCATTGTGAAAAAGAAGATAGCTGGAACTCCTTGAGAAGGAAAAACTCAATATAAGCAGCTCCAAAGGATAGTAAAAACCTAAAAAAAAGACTCAAAGGCCATAATCTAAAAATACAAAGTGTTGGTTCAGGTATACCATTCAAATCGATCATAGGAGGCATCATTAAAAATTGAAGTTACTGAGAGAGACATCTTCAGAAACTGTCTCCACCAGAAACACTTCAACAGAATTCAGAAGTGAAAACATTCAGCAAAAAGGAGAAAACCAAGTTAAATATTTTCCTTCAAATAAAATATAAATATACTGATGTGCTCGAACCATCAAAATCAGGTTGTATCATTGGAGAGATCATCATCGCACTAGAGAGAATTATATCCAGTGTAAACTGAGTCTTAGGTAAAAACCACCCACCGGCTAAGATTTTCCATGTAAAACATATAACTATGTTATGTCAATTGGGGCTACAACCTTGGTTGAAGACCAACAGTTCTAGAACAGAAAAAACATAGAAAAAAACAAGGGCCCCTCATTAGTAGACAACAAGCATTGAAATTGAATAATATCAGTTCCAAAATCCAAATTTGGGGCACAAATAACAGTCCATGTAACTAAAGAAGAATATTTCTCAACATGGGAAAATAAGCCAACTCATTGTCATGGAATACCTCTAAAATTAAAATGATTATTATGTTTAAATTCCTCTACAAATTTGATGAGCGTTCTGTCACGGATTTGAAGGTAATTTTCCATAGTTATTTCACCATTTTTGTATAATTCAAATAATATTTTGTATTTCTCATCTATCCAAGATTCCAGTTCATCTGACACCACATCAACATATGGATAAGCACCCATCATAGCCGTATCAATGTTTTCATTATCACTATTTTTACATAAATTATCTCCACTAAATGATGTACTAGAATTATCAATAGATGAAATCTATGTTGAGGTTTCTAGAATCATCTTTCTAGACCCCTCTAAAGATCTAATAACCATTATTATCTCAATATTAGAGTAATATCTATGTTTCCATGTATTCTTTGGATTTGGATTATTGAATCCATCCGAGTTTATAATAACCTTTTTACCTTTCATGGAGCTCAATTTTAAGTAATAATCCTCTATTAGACAAGCTTGATCACAAACATTGGGTAAAGGCTCATAAGAATCAGAGTGGTCAATATTCCCCTTCTCTTGGGAGGAATTATGAGGTTCAGTATGTTCTTTCTGAACACCCATCGAAGTGGGGGAGATTATGATAGAATCTAAAGTGGTGTTAACTGTAAAAACAAAATCTGAAAGTTCATTGTTCTCAGAGAGAGGTCGCATCAATTTTTCAAACTAGTCATTTCCCCCAGCATGATAATTAATCTCATGAGGCTTTTTATTGACATCAACTTGATCTCCAGGGGGTCTTACATCCTAAAAGGACCACCAGTAACTATATGACATCTATTTACTTCTTCTATCTTTGTTATTCCTTTTTTAATCCATGTTAGTTTACGTGTTAGTGGATGAACTAATCTAGTATCACAATCAATATTGAAATGTCCAAGCTTATGGCACACACTGAAATAGAAATGCAGATTCTCATAAATCACTTCCGGAAAGAACCCGAAATTCCCATTTTGTATCCATATTTTGGATGGGAGCATTTGAGAAATGTCAATCTCAGCACAAATCCAAGAAAAAGAGGGTTTTTGGTATTTTTGTGAGTTTTATAGCGGTTTTAACGTTTTTACAATTTTTTAACATTTTTACGGCTACAAAGGGTTTTTATATTTTGATTTTTATATATTTTTACAGGGTTTTAGTGATTGTTTAAGTTTTTTGAGGTTTTTATTATTTTTTGGGGGTTATATGGTATCTTAGGGATTTTATCAATTTTTAGGTCTTTTGGGGGTTCTAAGTATCTTTAGGTTTTTAGGTTTCATTAGTTTTTACATGGTTTTAGGTTTTTTATGTATTTAGGGATTTTTAGGGCTTGTTTTAGGATTTTTATTATATTTAGTTTTAAAGGAATTTTGACGGTTTTTTGGGTATTATGGTTTTTAGGTTGTTTAGTGTTTTTAGGTTTTAAATTGATTTTAAGTGTTTCAAGTTTTTTAAAGATTTATTTGGGTATTTATGGTATTTCATGTTTTTTTTTTTGATTTTTTTTGTTTTTAGTATTTTTATGGGTATTAAGGGTTTTAGTTATTTTCATTAATTTTAGTGTTTTAGGGGATTAAATTTTTTATGTTTTTTGTTGGGTTTTTCAGATTTTTAGAGTATTTATTGTTTTTTATGTTTTTAAATATTTCATGGGTTTAACGTTTTTTAGTGTGTTTTAGTGTTTTTATGGGGTTTTAAGGGTTTTTTTATTGTTTTTAGGGTTTTTAGGTTTTCTATGGTTTTGGTGTTATTTAGTTTTTTATTGGTTTTTTGTTTTTTTATGTTTTTATATTTAACGTAGGGTATTAAGGGGTTTAGGGGATTTACATTTTTATATATTTTTATTGTTTTTAAAGAATTTTAATGGTTATTTACGGTTTTTAGGGGTTTTAAGGTTTTTTAGTGTTTTATCTTTTTTATAGTATCTTAGTGTATTTAGGTGTTTTAAGGTTTTCTTGGGGATTTTCATGGTTTTTATAATGATTATGTTTTAAGGTATTTTTAAATATTTATTCATCTTTTTATGGGTTTTTGAGTTCATAGAGATTTTGGGGGTTCTTATGGGTTCCTTTTTAGTTTTTTTGGGTTTTATGGTTTTTTTTAGGATTGAGGGTTTTTTTAGATTTTTAGTGTTTTAAGGATTTGTATAGTTTTTTTATCTTTTTATTGGGTTAAATGATTTTTAGTGATTTTTTGTTTTGTATGGTTTTTAGGGTATTATATGTTTTTAGGGTATTTATGGGTTTTAAGGTTTGATCATTTTTTAGGTTTTTATATGTTTTTTGTGTTTTATTTGTTTTTATGTTTTTCATAGGGTTTTAGAGTTTTGTTATGTTATTTTACAATTTTTTGGATTTTTAGGAATTTTTTAAGAATTTATTGTTTTTTAGGATTTTTCAAAAAAATTCGTGGCTTTGGGGTTTCTGTGTTTTTTTTGGGTTTTAGGGTTTTTTTTGAGTTTTAGGGTTTTTAATATTATTTAATGTGTTTAACATTTTTTGGGTTTTAAATGGTTTTTAGTGTTTTTAGTGTATTTTTAGCCGTTTTGTGTATTTTTAGTTTTTTTAGTATTTTAGGAATTATGATGGTGTTTAGGGTTTTAAGGTTTAGGGGGTTTTGGGGATATTTCCATTTTTTTGTCTTTTAGGTGATTTATATATTTTTATATTTTTATGGTTTTCATATGGTTTGTTTTGGGTTATAGGTTTTTATATGTTTTTAATGACTGTTATATCTTTTTAGGATTGACTTTTTGATTTTTAGTGTTTTTGGAGTTTTGGGGTGTTTTTTTTATTTTAAGGTGTTTAGGGTTTTGATAGTTTTATCAGGTTTTTGTGATTTTTTAGTTTTTTTGGTCTATCAATGTTTTTAACTTTTTTTGGTGTTTAAAGAGGTTTTATATTTTTAGTTGGTTTTGGGGGTTTTATGTGTTTTTAATGTTTTTAAATGTTTTTCAGTTTTGAGGGGCTTATTGAGTTTTATGGTTTTTAGGGTTCTTAACAATTTTTTTAGGTTTTTAAGTGTTTTAATTTTTTTAGGGTTTTATGGTTTTCATGTAGGTTTTCTGTTTCTTTGGTTTTTTTACATTTTTATGGATTTTTAGGGCCTTCTCGGTATTTTTATGGGGTTTTCGTGTTTTTTTATATTTTGAGGGGTTTTAGTGTTTTTATGGGTTTGAGGTTTTTAGGGTTTTTTTGGTTATTGGGTTTTTTTTATTTTTTATAGATTTTCTGGTTTTTTAGAGTTTTGTAAAAGCATTTAAAGTGGTTTTTGAGTTTCATGTGTGTTTTTTGATTTTTTATTAGTTTTGGAATTTTTATGGTTTTAGGGGATTTAGGGGTTTTAGATGTGTTTTGGGTTTTAGTGTCTTTTTTAGGGTTTTAGAGTTTTTACCATTTGTAGGATTTTAGGGGTTTTATGTGTTTTTAGGTTTTAATTGTTTTCTTAAGCGTTTTCATGGTTTTTTAGTATTTTTTTACATTTTTCAAAAAAATAGTTTTTTATGATTTTTATGGTCTCTACGATTTTTAGGGATTTTTATGGTATTCTAGTTTTCAGGGTTTTTATTTTTGAGGGGTTTTAGAATTTTTTGTGGTTTTAGTGTTTTTTTTATCATTTTGTATTTTTATAGTTTTTTATGTTTTTAGGTATTTTATGCGTTTTTTAGTTTCTCATGGTTTTGTTATGGGTTTTCAATTTTTTTTGGGTTTTTAAATTTTTAGGGATTTTTATAATTTTTATGGTTTTTAGTGTTTTTAGGGATTTTAGGGAAAACAAGCTGCAGGACTAGGTGAGCCTGATCCCCAAATTTAAATAAAAGAAGAAAGGTACATTGTCTTACAAGAAGGGGCTACAGAAGCGGGTGTGTGTATCACCCTTCATGTCTGAGTCCACAAGGCACATGCAGTACAGTGGAGTGACGTAGGACCACATGAAGCCCATATCTTCAATTTCTTTCTTTGAGAGTGCATCTTCCACCTTATTCGCTTCCTGAAAATCATGTGTGATGTGCATGGTCATATGTTGTGAAGCTTTGATGAATTTGATCCATTGCGGGAGTAACCACCACAGTACTCTTCTTGAATAACTTTTTAGGGCCTCCACCGCCAGCATTGAGTCTGACTCAATCCATAAGAGCTTCCAAGAAAATTGTGTCGCAAACTGGACTACCTTGATGATGGCCCATAGTTTTGCCTCGTAGGTGCATCCACTCCCCAAGAAGTGAAAGAAGAATATATTGAAGAATTCTCTATAAGTACAAAAGACACCTTCGCATCTCGCAAGACCAGGTGCGCCTGATGTCGTTCCATCCACATTAACTTTAATCTAACCTAGAATTGGCGGAATCCACCAAATGAATTTCATGGGTTCTGGATGTTTGAACCATCCAGGAACACTAAGGGTTCAAAAAATGATTAAATCATTCATGTTGTTATGCACTACTCCAATTTTAATATGAGATTCATGCGTGAACAGCTTTATGGATTTCCAAGATTCCACCATGGAGGGAGATGACCTTAGATTCAAAGAATGTCTTATTCCAGGATGTACACACATAGCTTGTGAGGGTCGCGTCTGTAGAAAGCATGAGGTTCATGAGTTGCTCACTGTTGTCTGCACTGACAGCGCTGTTAAAAAGTTATACCTACCCATGCAGAATTTTTGTCTAAGATGTTCTACACATAGTCTCGTAACGAGGCAGCGAGGCTGCAACTACAGAAGACGTGTTGCGCATTTTCCTCTGCTCACAGGCAGGTAGGACAGGTTGAGGCTAAGCTCCATCCAGCTTTTCAAAGTTTCTCTAACAGAGGTAGCCTGTTCATCCATGCTTTCCAGAGTAGAATAAATCTTGATGGTGGTATGAAGTTTCTTTTGAATTTGGAGAGCCATGTCGGTGGTTGGGTTCCATGTCCACATTTATACCGATAGAGATCTCGTGTGCTCAACTGTTTAACAATGTTGGGTTTCTAGATAAGTCTATCAGTGTCAGTGAATTGATTATTCTGGATTTTTTAAATGATGTTTTAGTGGGTTTTATGATTTTATGGGGTTTTAGAGTTTTTTATGTTTTTAGGGTTTTTTACAGTTCTTGTGGTTTTTTATGGTTTTAGGGTTTTTAGGGTCATTTATGGTTTTAATATTTTATAAATTTTTTATGTTATTTGGGGTTTTTAGTTTTTTGGGTTTTTAATATTTTCTTAGGGTTTTCTATGGTTTTAGAAATTTTTATGTTTTTAAGGATTTTCAAGGGTTTTTATGTATTTTATTGTTTTTTCGGGTATTATGGGTCTTTATGGGTTTTAGGATTTTTTTTTTTGGGTTTTACGTTTTTTTATGATTTAGGGTTTTTTAGGGTTTTTAGGGTTTTTATTCTTTTTAATGTTTTTCAGTGTACAATGGGGTTTTAGGGATTTCAGTGGTTCTTTATTGGATTTATGTGATTTTATTTTTTAAGGATTTTAGGGGTTTTATGTTATTTAGGTTTTTTTGGTTTTAGTGGTTCTTAGGTTTTTAGGGTTTTTAAATGATTTTAGATTTCGACGGTTTTCTTAGAAGTTTTCAGGAGTTGTAGAGTTCTTTACATTTTTGTGGATTTATAGTGATTTTTATGATTTTTATGCTTTTACTTGGTTTTTAGGGATAGTGAGGGTTTATTTTTTTTATCATTTTTCTTTGTGTTTTTAAGGTTTCAATGTGTTTTAGTGTTCTGTAACGTTTTTAGGTGTTTAAATAATTTTTACAGTTTTTAGGGGGTTTTATGATTTTATGGGTTGTTGGGATTTTTTAATGTTTTAATGGTTTTTTGGGGGTTCTATGAGTTTTAGAGTCATTTAACTATTATATATTTTAGCGTTTATTAGTTTTTTGGGTTTTAAGTGTTGTTAGGAATTTTAATATATTCTTACAGGTTTTTAAGGTTGTTAGGGGTTTTTAGTTTTTGTGGATTTTTATAGATTTTTTAGGATTTCTATGGGTTTTTAATGATTTATGGATTTTGATGGGTTTTAGGGATTATAGGGGTTTTATGTTTTCTCTTGGGTTTTTATAGCCTTTTTTATGCTTTTATGGTTTTTAATGGTTTTTAGTTTTTCTTTAACATTTTAGGGGTTTAAATGGTTTTTGAGTTTTTAGTGGGTTTTTAGGGTTTTTATGGTGTTTTTGAGTTATTCAATGTTTTTAGGGGTTTCTATTATTTTTATATTTTTTTATAGGATTTAGTGGTTTTTAGGGGTTTTAGTGTTTTTATTTTTCTGGGTTTATTGGGTATATTAATTGTTTTTATGTTTTTTATCTTTATTTGGAATTATCAGGGATTTGAGTTATTTTTTATTTTTAGGTATTTTTAGGTATTTTTTTATTTTTTATGATTATTTTAGTTTTTTAGTATTTTGATAGATTTTGATGGTTTTAGGGTTTTAATGATTTTTATGGGTTTATGGGTTTTGTGTGTGTTTTTTTTTGAGTTTTTAGGGTTATTATGGTTTCTTATATTGTTTGGTGTATATATGTCTTTAATGGTTTATATATTTTTTAGGGGTTTTGTGGGATTTTTATTGTGTAGGGTTTTTAAAGTTCTTTAGGGTGTTTTTGGAATTTTCTACTATTTTAGAGTATATTTATGGTTCTTAGGGTTTTTTTAATTTCTTAGGTTTTTAGTGGTTATAATTGATTTTAGTTGTTAATGTTCTGTTAGTTTTTTTGGAATTTTTAAGAATTTTTTATGTTTTTATAGACTTTTACGGGTTTTACGGTTTTTATGGGTTGTATATGTTTGGAGTTTTATTTTTTATTTTTATATTTATTTTAATGTTTTTATATTTTTTAACATTTTTAGGGGTTTAAATGGGTATTATTTTTCAGTGCCTTTTGGGTTTTGTGGATTTGTAGGGTTTTTTAAGGGTTTTAAGGGTATTTTGTATTTTTATGGGTTTTAGGGTTTTTAGCATTTTTAGGGGTTGTAGGGGTTCTAATTATTTTTATGTTTTAAAGGGTTGATTACAAATTTTTAGGCCTTTTCATGTTTTTTGGGTTTTTAGGATTTTTATGATTTTTAGGGTTTTTATGGATTTTTTATGGTTTTGGGGTAGTAAATGTTTTTTGGGGTTTTATGTTTGTTTTGAGTTTTTCATGGTTTTAAGATTTTTAGAGTTTCTAAAATTTTTTGGGTTTTAAAGTAGTTTTAGAGGTTAGTGCATTTTTGGGGATTTATGTTTTTAAGGGTTTTAATTTTTGTTTTTTAAGTTTTTATTACAGGTTTTAAGTGCTTTTAGGGGTTTTTTGGTTTCAAGTATTTGGAGGATTTGGAGGATTTGTGTGCGTTTTTAGTGTTTTTAGTATTTTTTTGATTTTTTTTGAGTTTTAGTGTTTTTTTTACTTTTATATGGTTTTTATAGTTTTTATGGTTTTAGGAGTTTTTATGATTTTTAGGCCCTTTTAGGTTTTTAGGGTTTTTATCATTTTTTTAGTTTTCTAGGGGTTTTAAGTGTTTTTAGGGTTTAAGGTTTTTCATATGGTTTTCATGGTTATTAGGTTTTTATAATTTTTTTATGGATTTTAAGGGATTTTTTGATTTTTATTGTTTTTAGCCTTTTTAGGGATTTTGAGGGCTTTTATGATTTTTTGCGGTTTTAGCGTTCTTTAGGTTGTTATGTTTTTTATTTTTTTAGGTTTTAATGTTTTCTTATGGTTTTTAGTGTTTTTTATGGTTTATAATTTTTAGATATTTTTTGGGGGGTTTATGATTTTTATGGGTTTTAGTGATTTCAGGTATTTTGATTGGTTTTTGGGTTTTTTAGTGTTTTTAGGGGGTTCGATCGTTTTTAGCAGTTTTGGTTTTTTTAATTTTTTATGATTTTTAAGGTTTTTTTATAGTTTTATAATATTTTTAGGGATTTAAAAGTATTTTAGAGTTTTTTAAAGGTTTTTAGGGTTTTTAGGGGTTTTACGATTTTATGGGATTTTATGGTTTTTAAGGTTTTAGGGTTTTAGGTTTCTAGGTTCATTTTCTAATTTTTTATGGTTATTAATATATTTTTTTTGTTTTTTTATTGAAAAATATTGATTTATATATAATATAAAATTAATTACAAACAATCTCCCAAAAGTAAAAAATGACGGTTGCTCCACGAATATGTTCCAAGACTGAGAAACAAACACAAGATCGTAAAGGAATCCACCAATGAATGAAAAAGTGAATAAGAAAACTGAAATAGCCCAAGAAACTCATGAATCTCTTCCAATAAATAGTCAGAAGAAATGAAAGAACCACCACCACATCAGAACAACACCACACCCACCTATTATCAAACAACCAACAGCAAAATCACTATCATCAAATGAAGTAAAATCTTAGCAAGTAGAGACACTGTCCAACATCCAACAACAAAAGATCCCAGCACACACACCCCCATAAAACTAGAAGAAGGAACCATAGCATCTCCCCAACACCAATCCCACCTACACTCTGAGTAAAACACAACCAAAGACATCAAATACGTCCAAAAGTGGAAGAACCCAAAGGATTCTAGAAGAAAAAACACTATCTAGTAGCTTACATCACAAGATCCCATCACAAACCTCTAAAGGACCAATCCAATAATTACAATTAGGGATTTAAAACCCTGATAAGAACAATATAGAAAATGTAAAAAAAAAAAGAAATACACAAACACAACACTATCAACCATTTAGATGCACTGATGCACACACGAACTACCCATGTACACTTTCACACAAACACGCACACCACCCACACAAACCCACACACCCAAAAAATGTTGTTGATCTAAGCATCAAGAACATGTCAAAAAGTTTTATGCACTATAATGGAATCAGACCGAGCCAACGGAGCACCCCACTTGCGTCACCTCAGAACGGCACCCTCCAATAATCAAACCACCCCACATCTAATGGCCCTACCACACCACAATTAGAGTTGAAAAACTAGAACTGTCCATCAACCACCCTATACTAATAAAACAAAACCAAAACCCAAAAAACCAGCAAAATAAACATCAAAAAACAAAACCATAAAGGCATCCCAAGTTACAAAATCAAGAAATCTCAACACACTACTAGTACCAAATCGATCCTAACCACAATTGTAATGGAAAAGAACAAGCCAAAATAAAAACCAACACCTATCGCAGAAGGTAATATTGAAGGAACAACAAATATAAGGGATAATCGACAAACATCCATAATTCTATACAAGAAACAAAACCATCCAACTACTATAATAGCACAAAAAATACGGAACTAGAAACATTAATTAAATATCAGGAGCACATGATACAGAACACACCGTAGTGGAACACAAAAACACCTTATTCCACATAGAAAAGTCCAAACAAGGGAATATTTTCACCAAAAATTAGCAATCATAGCTCTCTAAAATTTCCAGAATATGAAGAAATTACAAATGACCGTAATCACCGAGATCACTAGTAAAATATAGCAATCTACAACATCAAAACACTAAAAACTATGTGATGATAAACTAGGCCCAAACCCATAAAACCAGAAGGAGAAAACCTCATCTAGAACTACTTCCATTCACTCAAGAACATTCATCAACCTAGAATAGAAACCAACCACAAGATCATCACAATTTATGAAATCTACATGCCTCCAATACACAAACAAGGACACCTTTATAGAAAAAACTTCTATCTTGGCCCCAAAATATAACATCAGAACCTACAACCAAACAAGAACCATCCAATAGAAACCTACATCAACCAGTCATAGATCCCATTTATCAGAACCCATCATGTAGCGAAGCACTAATGGACCATCTTGCCTCCAACTCAAAAACCCAACTCCCTTACAACCCTCAAACTCCAGGACAGAATATAGAAACTCACAGTCACCTCCCATCCAAGAAAATCCCAATGAAAGAAACCTAAAAGAATTGATAAGAAACCATAACCACTATAAACATCATCAAAGTAGCACAACAAAATATACAACAACATAAATTTAACAAGCCTGAATATGAGAACCCAGAAGATTCCATCTCAAAACCATCTTTTGATGAGCCTTGGTATTCGAGAATGGATTTAAAGAAGAGATTATAAATCTAAAATTATTCTAAAACATAAGCTAAAGAAAACTACCATAGAGGGTGACTAACCATGGATTCAGGAATTTCATTCCTTCCAAATAATATATACTAAAGTGGACACCACAAGACTTCCAAAGACAATCTGTAAAGAATCCCAAGAAAAATTACATTGAAATTATCTATAATTTCATATAAAGTGTGTTCCAAACAATCAATATTCATGAACCTAAAAAATTCCATCCAAATATTTAAAGATAAGTAAAAGTTGAAAAATAAGTTGTCTATATTCTCATAACATAATTCACAATGTATGCAATGATTAAGGAATACCAAACCACAGTGCAGAAATCTATCTTGGGTAGAAAAAAATATTATAACGATAACCAAATAATCAATTAAAATATAAAGGTAGAGACCTAGTTCCACAGAAAATAATCCTAGGAAATACTATTATTTGATTTTGAGGTCTCTTAGGGTTTTAACAGTTTTTAGGGTTTTTATTGTTTTTGGGTTTTAAGGGGTTTTATGTATTTTTAGGTAATTAAGATTTTCTTTGGTTATTTTAGTTTTTTTAACTTTATTTGTGATTTTTATGACTTTTTTAATATTTTAATGGGTTTTAGGGTGTTTAGGTTTTTGGAGGGGGTTTGGGGTATTTACGATTTTTAGGGTTTTATGGGTTTTTAGTGTTTTACGGTTATTTTGAATTTCATAGAGGTTTTAATGTGTTTTAGTTTGTTTAATGTTTTAAGGGTTTAAAGTGTTTTTATATATTTTAGTGGTTTCTAGGGTTTTAAGGGTTTAACTTTTTTGGGTTTTTATGGTTTTGAGGGGTTTTAGTGTAATTAGTTTCTTTTAAGGGGATTTATGGATTTTAGCAATTTGGTGTTTATGGGTTTATAGTGGTTTAATGATTTTTTTATGGGTTTTCAATGTTTTTTGTTTTTTTACATTTTTAGGAATTTTTACATCATTTTTAGGATTTATATGGTTTTTAAGTTTTTTATGGGGTTTTTAGGGGTTTTTGATTTTTTTTTTGTTTTTATGTTTTTTATAGTTTTCAGGATTTCATAGGTTTTAATATTGTTATTATTTTTATGTTTTTAATGTTTTATTAGGGGTTTTTTAGGTTTCTAGGGTTTTTTATGTTTTTTGGTATTTTGGGGTTTTTATAATTTTAGTGGTTTTTAGGGATTTTAGGGATTATGAAGGGGTTTAGTGTTTTATTTTTTTTGGGTGTTTAGAGTTTTTTTTTGGGTTTTTATGGTTTTAAAGTGTTTTAGGGTTTTTAAACATTTTTTGGGTATTAAGGGGTTTTTATATTTTTTTAGTGGGGTTTTATGGTTTTATGGTTTTCATGGTTTTTATGGATTTTATGGATTTAAGGTGTTTTTTGGTATTTCTGGTTCTTGAGGTTTTCTATTCTTTTTATGGGTTTTTATGGGTTTTAACATGTTTATCTTTTCATGGTTTTAAGTTTTTTTGGGTTTTTAATGTTTTCTTAAGGTTTTAAATGTTTTTATGGTTTATTATGTTTTAGGTATTTTTAGTGTTTTTAGTCTTTTTTTGGGTTTTTACGGGTTGTATGGATTTGGAAAGTTGTTAGGTTTTTTGGGTTTTTTAGATTTTTAGGATTTTGAAGGGTTTATGTGTTTTTAGGGAATTAATGTTTTCTTATGGTTTTTAAATGTTCTTAGTGTATTTTACGTTTCTATGAATTTTATGGTATATTTATGATTTTAGTGTTTTTGGGTTTTTAGGGATTTTGAGCATTTTAGTGTTTTTTTTGTTTTAAGAGTTGAATGGTTTATTTTTATTTTTAGTGTTTTTTATGTTTTTAGAAGTTTAAATATTTTTTAGAGGTTATTAAAATTATTTTCAAAGAAAATAGAACTTAATATATAAAAAATAAAAATAATCGAAATAGAAAATGATCACACAATGGGTGAATCAAATGGTGTAAGGTCCAACATAGACATAAAAAAATTAAAATCGAAACCAAGACCCAATCCCTGCAAGCCATAAAAAATGAACCAACCACACATCCAAGCCAAAAACAAATAGAAAACTGCACTCTATATCCCCATATCTGAAAAAAGAATTTGTGAAAGTCTAAGGCCACTAGAACACCCACGCACCATGCACCAACCGTCCGACTATCTTCTACACCATGAAAATAAACATCCATCACCAGCTGATACTTTTAAACCAGATATCGAACAAAAATCTGCCACAACCCTATCTACCTCAATTGTTTTTAGGTTTTTAATGTTTTATTAGGGTCTTTTATGTTTAGGTTTTTTTTAAAAAATTTGGGTATTTTTTATATTTTTATGGTTTTTATGTAGTTTGAGGGTTTTTAGCATTTTAGGGATCATTTTGGTTTTTATCATTTTTAGGTTTTCATGGGTTTTAAGTGTTTTTAGGGTTTTAAGGTTTATATAGTGGTTTTTAGGGTTTTAGGGTTTATTACAGTTTTAGGTATTTTTAATTATTTCTTAATATTTTTATGGTTTTTAGGGTTCTTATGCATTTTGATGGATTTTATATTTTTAGGGTTTTAATGGTCTTTTTGATTTTTTAGGAGTTTTTAGGATTTTTTGGGGTTTGATGTGTTTTGTATTTTTCAAAAGTTTTTTCTGGTTTAAAGTGGTTTTAGAGTTTTTAGTGATTTTTTTTTATATTTTTATTAGACTTTAAAATTTTTTATGATTTTTATAGGTGTTTATGGGTTTTCGGTGTTTTAGGGTATTTACGAGGAAAGATCAGTCCGAGGAAAAGCCACAGACCATTTATTAAGAAAAGAAAAGTCCAGTGAACAAGAAAAAAGACAGGAGAAACCAATTACATGTCATAAAAGTTATACCCGTCTCTGCACCCATTGAGATCATCTATAATGACTGATTCCCATTCCGAGCTCTCATAGTGCTTAAGGATCTTCTTGTACTTCCTTCTAAGGTTCAGTTTCTCCAGAGATATCAATTCCTTAGAAGACTGATTGATAGAGGACCTTATCGCCACCGGCTTTGGCAAAGTAGAGTAATCATTCCTCGGCCTTCTTTTAATTGAAGGAGGTTTCTCCACTCCAGAATTCTTCTTTCCATCCTTGACAGCATCACAATAAGAGGGCTTAACTGAGCCATTCGTATTTTCTTTATCACTCTCTGACACATCCCCCCATTTTATAGTGACAGGATCAATTTGGCAACCAGCTTCCCCTGCTCATATCTTCCATTACGGTCAATCAAAGCCACACATTGTGGAGGATCCATAGATTCATGACCAGTATCAACCTCCTTCTCTAATCCACCCTCCAAGGAAACCTGCATATATTTACTCCTCATTGAATAGCTCCCCTCCTCTTAAACATGAGACAGCTCTTGGAATTGATTGAAAATGTCAATTGAGACCTACAACACAACATCAGATGTCGGCTGCACCTCCTCCTGAATAGCCAAACAGAGGGTTCTTTCTTCTTGAGCTGGCCCATCATAGACTGGACATAGCTACAACTCTCCCTCCTTCTGTTGATCATCACAAGAACCAAATGGCCCACTGCCCTCACCAGCAACATCCTGACTTGGCCAATGCACGCGATGCAGATCCTTCCCTACGGAGTCAAGCACTCCTGAGCTGCCTCCAGCACAAATACCAGGACCATTCACACCATTTTCCAGTTGAATATCTTTCTTCAATATGTCAAAAACCACATCAACAGATGGATTAAAGTGCGCCCCCACTAGCTTTCCAAACTCTGATCCACCCAGGTCAGCCGCACTACCAAACTTTCCAGCATTTGTACCTCTCATCCCCTGACCAAGCAACCTACCAGGACTCTTCAACACAGAAACTGAACTTCGGCTCCTAGCTCCACCCAGACAATGACTGGCCGAGTGACCCACGCGGCTACAACTTGAGAAGAAATCAACCCAATCCTCAAAGACAACAGCCTGCCTCCAACGGAACTCCTCCCCTACAGTAATCCATACCCAATTAACCGGTGGCCACGATGCATCCACTTCAAAACCAATGCGTGGATTTACCGGGTGGCTCACAGAGGATGTGCGGGCATCAAAGCATAAAAATCGACCAACTAAGTTTCCTATCATATGAATTATAGAGAGATTTTGATAGGTCAAAGGGAGATTCGTCAAACTTACCCATGTTGCAACCACAGGGGGGTTTCGGTTCATGAAAAGGTCGAAAGACCATCGAAGAAGGAATAAATTTCTTACTCTACATCTACGAGGAGCACTGGACCAAGCATGGATTAAATCTTCCTCTAAAGAGAATCGTATCATCATGTGACGATTATCTATTAACCCTATTACTGCGCGATCCTGTAGATCCCAATCGCTGAAAACAAAACGGTCGAAATCATCAACCGAAGGCCGTCGATGCGAGAACCGAGAAACTAGGGTTAGATCCAAGAAGCATGATGCCGCAGAGAATTCTGATAATGTGATTGAGAGTTTTGGTTCCCCAAGGTGAAGATTTGGGACTTTCGGGCTTATGGAAATCGATGGGAAATCAGGGAGGAAATTAGGGTTTGAAAATGGTACAAAGCGAATCCGCGCCCCCGGATGCGGTGAAGCCAACCCATATTAGGGTTATGGGTTTTTACGATGTATTAGGTTTTTAGGTGATTTCTTTTTTTATATTTTTAAGGGTATTTTAGATTTTTTATCAACATTTAGGGTTTTAGGGTTTTTTTAAAAAATTTAGGTATTTTCACAGTTTATAGGGTTTTTAGGGTTTCTATGTTTTTAGGTGTTTTATTTTTATTAGGATTTCATGGTTTTCTTGTTTTCATAATGGGTTTTAGGAGTTTCAACATTTTTCAGAATTTTTAAGGGGTTTTTGTACTTTTAGGAATTTTTATGTGTTTCTAGATTTTGAAGGTTTTAGGTTTTATAGTTTTTTGTGTTTTTATGGTTTTTGGGGTTTTTAGTACTTTTTAGTTTTTTAGGGTTTATGGTATTTTAGCATTTTTTAAACCTTTTTAGGGGTTTAAAGTGATTTTAGAATTTTTAGTCTGGATTTAAGGGTTTAAAGGATTTTTACTATTGTTTATGGTTTTCTGGTTTTTTAAGATATTTTAGTGCTCATTTTGGGGTTTTTAGGTTTTTTCTAATTTATATGTGTTTTAGTACATTTTTATGATTTTTACAGGTTTGGGGGTTTTTACGTGTTTCTATGTTTGTATGCTTTTCATAGAGTTTTTTTGTTTCAAGGTTTTTTTAGTTTTTAGGAATTTTAGTGATTTTTTTGGGATATTAATGGTTTTATATGGGTTTTTGGGATTTTTTTGTTGTTTTAGGGTGTTTAGGGATTTTAGATATTTTTAGGAGTTCTATCATTATATAGGTTGTTTTTGAGTTTTAAGTGTTTTTGGCTTTTTATGGTTTTCTTAGGGGTTTTCAAAGGTATTATGTTGTCTTATGTTTTTAGGTATTTTATGTTTTATTAAGATTTTTATGTTCTTTAGGGTTTTTAGTGATTTTTATGGGTTTTGGGGTTTTGGGGGTTTTGTGGTTCTTTTTGGTTTTTAGGGTTCATTGAGCTTTTTTGGTTTTTATGGTTTTTATATACTTTTAATGTTTTTAGGGGTTTAAAAAGTTTTTTAGAGAATTTAGTGGTTATTAGGATTTTGTAAATTTAATGGTTTTTTAATGTTTTTAGGGGTTTAATGGTTTTAGTGGGGGCATTCATGTTTCCATGGTTTTTACGGTTTATAGGGTTTTAACATTTTTAGCTTTTTAGGGATTTAAAGTTTTTTTATATTTTTAATGTTTTCTTATGATTTTTTTTTAATGTTCATAGTTTTATATTTTCTTTCATGTATTTTTATATATTTTAATGTTTTTTTTCATTTTATGGTTTTGAGGGATTTTGATGATTTTAGGGTTTTTAGGGTTTTTATTGTTTCTTTAGTATTTTCTAAGAATTTTAGGGGATTTTAGTTTTTTTATGGTTTTTAGGATTTGGAAAGGGTTTTTATTCTCTTTTAGGTATTTTTCGGATTTTTTAGAGTTTTTTTGAGTATTTTGACAGGTTTTAGGGCTTCTAGGGTTTTTAGGTTTTTTTGTGATTTCATGAGTGATTAGGTTTTTAAGAATTTGTTAACGGTTTTTAGGGATTTTAGGTTTTTTATATATTTAGGAATTTTTAATTCCTTTTTGAATATTTTTATGGTTTTGGGGTTTTTCAAAATTTGGAGTGTTTGGATGTGTTTTTTCTAGGTTTTTATGATTTTGTTAGTTTTTAGGGGTTTTTATGTTTTTAGAGTTTTTAAATATTTTTTAGTGTTTAAAGGGTATTTAGTGGTTTTAATGTTTTTATTTTTTTTATGGATTTTTATGTTTTTAATGGGTTTTAGGGATTTTAGTTGTTTTGTGGTCTTTTAGGGTTTTAAGTAAAATCATATTTTATGGGTTTTAAGCATTTTAGGTTTCTATAGTTTATTTAGGGATTTTCCAGTTTTTGGTATTTTTATGTTTTTGGGGATTTATAAGGATATTTTAGGACATATATTTTTTTATGGTTTTTATGGTTATTAGGGATTTTGATGATTTTTTGGGGTTTCAAGGTATTGGGGGGGGTGTCAAATTTTTAATGTTTTTATGGGTTTTAAGAATTTATAGGATTTTATTGTTTATTAGGGGTTTTCAAGTATTTAATGGTTTTTTCTATTTTTTGGGATTTTTTTCTCTTTTTCTGGTTTTTTTTTCTGTTTTTGGGTTTTTAGGGATTTTTTATTTTTTATTTTTTAATGGTTTTTAGATTTTTTTAACTTTTTTTTTGTTTTGAAAGGGTTTTTTGTGGTTTTGGGGTTTTAAGGTATTTAGTGGTTTTAAAAGTTTTAAGGGTTTTTTATGCTTTTTAGGATTTTTAGAATATTTTAGGTTTTTAGGCATATTAAGTTTCTTTAGGATTTTAATATTTTCTTTGTGATTATTAAGGTTTTTAGTAATTTTTATTTTTTTATTGATATTTTGTGAAAAAATTATTTTTAAAAGGTTTTATGGTTTTTAGGGATTTTTGGGTTTAAAGGGTTTTTTACGATTTATAGTGTATTTTAGTATTTGTTGAGTTTTTTAAATTTTTATTCATTATAATTATTTATATTTTTGTGGTTTTCATAATGTTTTCAGGGTTTTTATGGTTATTTACCTTTTATAGGTTTTTTGCGTTTCAAGGTCTTTTTTGGTTTTTTAGGGTGTTTAGGTATTTTGAGGGTTTTAGGGGTTTTGGTGTTTTTAAGGTTTTAGGGGTTTTAGGGTTTTATGGTTTTTAGCATTTTTATTCTTTTTAGGGGTTTAAGTATATTTTAATTTATATTTTATTATAAGGTTTTTATTTTTTTTCTGTTTTTTTGGTTTTCATTGAATTTTAGGGGTTTTTTAAAACATTTATGTTCATTAAAATTTTTATGGATTTTGAGATTTTTTAGGGGATTTTTATATTTTCATTGGGTTTTTGGTTTCTTTTAGTTTTAGCGTTTTTTGAGTTTTTTAGTGTTTTATGATTTTTAGAGTCTTTTGGCATTTTTAGGGTTTTAATGTGGTTTTAGAGATTTTCATTGGAATTTTAGGGTTTTTATGGGTTTTTATGGTTTTTAATGATCATAGTGGTTTTATGGATTTTAAATTGTTTTTTGGTATTATGGACTTTTTGTGAAAAAAGTTTTTAGGTTCTTTTAGAGTTTTATAATTTTATAATTTTTTTTATGTTTTTAGGGGTTTTATGGGTTTTAGGGTATTATGGTTGTTTAGGGTTTTTTAGAGTTTTATGTTTTTTAAGGCTTTTATTGTTTTTTAGTTTTTTAGGGGTTTTAATTGTATTTATTTTTTTAAGGTTGTCTTTGTGGTTTCAGAATTTTAGCGTATCAATGTTTTTATGTATTTTTAGGTATTTTTAGGATTTTTATGGTATTATAGGGTTTTTTGTGGATTTTTAGGGGTTTAGGGTTCTTAGGTTTTTGAAGATTTTGTTGTTTTTATATTATTTTGATTTTTTTGATTTTTTATTGATTTTTTTGGTTTGTTAGGGCCTTTAATGTAATTATTTATTCGAATGGTTTTTAGAGTTTTTAGTGGGTTATTTAAGGTTTTTATGTTTTACTAGGGTTTTAAAATATTTTTATGGGTTTTTAGTATTTCTAGGTTTTTAGGCTTTTTATGTTTATTAGTATTTTCTGTATTTGAAGGGGTTTTAAGTGTTTTTAGGTTTTTAAGGTTTTCATGGGTCTTTTTTGGGGTATTAGTGTTTTTTTTCTTATTTTAGTATTTATATTTATATTTTTTATTTTTTATGGGTTTTAGGGTTTTTAGCGGTTTTGGGGGTGGGGGGTTTAGTATTTTATATACTTTTTTGGGGTCTTATGTGTTTTTTTGGTTATTAAGGTTTTCATAAGGGGTTTTAGGGTTTTTATTTATTTTTTTACATTTTAGTGTTTTTAGGGATTCTTTAGGGGTTTTAGGTTTTTTAGGTTTTTAGGGGTTTTATGGTTTTTTAGGGGATTAGGGTCTTTTTTATTTTTTAAGGTTTTCATGGTTTTTTAGAGTTATTTATGGTTTTTATGGGTTTGAAGTGTTTTTATTGTTTTTATTGGTTTTTTGGGGTTTTATGGGGTTTTATGTATTTTTATGGTTTTTGGAGGTTTTATGGTTAGCATGGGGTTTTAGTTTGTCTTTATGGTTTTAGAGGTTTTATTGCTTTTTATTTTTTTAGGGATTTTAAGTGTTTTTTGGTTTCTATGGTTTTTAAGGGTTTTTAATGTTTTTTTTGATGTTTTTACACTTTTATGGATTCATTGACATTTTTTATTTTTATAGGTTTTTTTGGTTTTATGGAATTTGATGGTTTTTAGGGGTTTTTATTATTTTTATCCTTTCTTGGGTTTTAAGTGTTTTTAGGATTTTATGGTTTTATTTGGTTTTTTCAGAGTTTTTAATGCTTTCTACATTTTATGTTTTTATGTAATTTTTCATGGGTTTTTGGGATTTTAGGGATTTTGAGGGTTCGTAGGGTTATTTATAGATTTATGTTTCATGGTATTCTTTTGAGGTTGTTAGGGTTTTTAAGATTTTATAGTTTTTTATGTTTTCAGGTGTTCAAAAGGTTTTCATATTTTTTATTATTTTATAAGGATTCTATGGGGTTTTAGATTTTTATGGTTTTAGGCTTTTATAGTCTTTTTATTTTTTTTCTGGTTTCTAGTATTTTTAGGCTTCTTGTGGGTTTTACTATTTTTAGGTTTTTATGGTTTTCTTATAGTATTTCATGGTTTTTAGTGGTATTTTATATTTTTATGCATTTTATCAATTTTTAGGGTTTTATGGTTGTTAGAGTTTTTTATATTTTTAGGGGTTTTAAGTGTTCTTAATTTTTTGAGGTTTTCTAAGAAATTTTCATGGTTTTTAGGGGTTTTAATTTTTTTTGGGATTTTAAGGGTTTTTTATGATTTTTATTGGGTTTTAGGTGTTTTAATGATTTTGATGGGTTTTGTGGTTTGGGGTTATGGGTATATTTGATTTCATTAGGGTTTTATGTTTTTTCAATGGTTTTTAAAACTTTTAGGCGTTTAAATGTGATATGAAACTATTTTTCGACACTGTGTTCATAAAATGTGTGGAGTTGGAGTTGCAAGGCCCAATAATGCAAAGAATAACTAAAAAATACCACATGCTACAATGGGAACTCATCTTTATAGATTAAAAGTTCCAAACCCTAGGTGAATGAATTGATTGGAAATGGGCCTATTATCTAACTTATTCAAGACTAAACATGATTTTTAAAGATTGGACACATGTTTGCATGAATTGTGGTTTCCATTCCCATATAGAGAATTTTAGGATGGCATATTTGGAAACCAAAGTTTAATCTGGTGGGCTAGCCACTCAAATTCAAATTTGGTAGGATATACTTGGAAATTTATGTGTTACCATTTGAAAAAAATTTGGTAGAGTTTATATTTTTTACTTTAAGGAAACAATGTATAATTTCCTTATGAATTTAGGGTATTAGACCATTGACTATTGTATCACCCCTTTTCTATAAATAGCCACCCCGATCGAAATTTAATGAAATTCATGATTTTAATAGAGAGCTTATAATTTTTTTCTCTATATTGTGCGAGGATTATTTTTATGTTCCCCCTTTCTCTTATGAATTCCTTCCTTGTCAATCTATAATTAAGATTGGGGATCCAAGATCACAAATCCCCCAATTTTCTGACTCAACTGAAGTGTGTTTTTGTGTGGATTAGGCATCACATACCTCCATTGACTATGTTATCTATGCAGTAGGTCATGTTCCATATAGAGTTGGTTTAATAATTTCTTCCACTATAAAATAATATTATCCCCCACTTTGACTTGAACCATATCCATCATTTACCACCCTACACCAAAAAGATCGGGCCACCCTGAGGGTCTCACATATTTTGGTATCAGATCTCTAGTTAATGTAGTAGGGATATAACCCTTATTTTACAATACTTTTATCCATTAACCTTATTATATTTCAATATTATCTATCCATTCAAAAAACAATCTTTTAAAACCATCATAATTTGCCTATGTTGTTCAAGGTTGAAATATTTTACATCGAGAAAATTATTCATCCAACATCTTTTCATATTTAATTCACTATATGTGATGTCAATCCTTAAAAAACCAAACTCTCTCACCTCATCATTTTGTGATTTTAAAAACTAACAACATATTTTCTTTGAGAGATTTCGAAAATAAAATTTTTCTTACTCCTAATTCATCATCATGTAATTTAAAACACTAAGTACATTTCTTTTTGGGCCCTTTGACAAAAAACAAAAAGTGAAAAAAACATATACAATTAATTAATCTTCATGATTTATATTATAAAAACATTCATTTTCCATAAATAACTTTATCAATCATTTTAATTCTTCACCACGTCATATTTGGATAATATTTTTGTTATATTTTCTTATATATATAGTTGATAAAACCCAATTTATTACAACCATCCACCATTTACCCATATTTTCTGCCCTTATTTCTATCCTCTACCATTTTAACCCTTTAACCCTAAATTTATATTTTTAAACCATCCCACATCACAATTTATATATTTGACGAATTGATGGAACATGATCTCATCAATAGGGTATTATCTTTATTAAGATCTTGGAATTTAAATTGGGTGTTGAGAGTGGGGAGAAATCAAGAAAATTAATCACAAGTGTGTATCCTTGTGTGTGTGACTGTGTATATATTTAGTGTTTGAGTGTGTATATTTGTGTTAATGAGTGTTTATATATTGTGTGTGTGTTCCCTTGTGTTCATGAGTGTGTATATCTTGCATGTGTATGTGTATATCCTTGTGTTTGTAAGTGTGTGCATCTGGTGTGCGGGAGTTGGAACATCTTGTGTGCATGCGTTTCATCAAGTGTGTGATTGTGTGTATCATTATGTATATTTATCCCCTTTTATATTTGTTTTTTATTACATATCATTTAATGTGCTCATCGGAAGTGTATTAGTCCTCCTAATAATGAAGGAAGTCGAAGTAGATCTCCTTTAGTGTAAGCTACTCCAATCTAAATGCAAGCTTCAGGGATCCATTTAGAGAATCTTATTAGTAGGATATTGGAGGTGATACCAGAGAGGATTGACAAACTAGTGAATCAACCAAGCCCAAGTATGATCCATGATATCCCATAGCATTCTCTAGCTCCCATCCCCCCACATCATGGAGGAGAGGATAGAGAAATTTGATGTTGATTTTGAGGATGTCCCATAATGGATGTAGTTATTCCAATAATTTTGAGGAGGAAAAAGGATACCACATAATGATGAAATCCTTGGAGTTATTAAGGTTATGGTTCCCTATTTTAATAGTAAAATCATCCCATAAGTAAAATAGGAGAGGTAGATGCATATTAAGAAGTTTTTTCGATACCATGCATATTTCTGGGAGAAAAAGGTCAAACATTATTCTCTTGATGTTTTTTATCATGATTTAATTTTTTTGGATCAAATGAAAAAGGATAGGGATATATGTGGAATAAATTCCATCAATACTTGGGACGACATGATTTTTTCTATTTTGATATAGTTTATTCTCTCACATTACCATAGGTATCTCCAAAACAATCCTTAACACCTTACCCAGAGAGAGTGAGAGTGTTGAACATTAATATTAGGAGATGAAAATTATCATGATTCAAGAAATCCTTAAGGATTATCTGGAGTAAATCATGGTAGGGTTATTATATGATCTCAATAAGGATATTTTAGATCAATTACAGATGTACCACTATGTGGAGATACAAGATATGATCCACCAAGCCACCAAGATCGACAAAAAATTAAAAAGGAGGAAAAACATGATGAAACCCACTACCCCTTTCACCCCATGGAGAAATTAAATAAACGATATTAGAGAACCATGAAAGGAAAAATAGGTGAATTATCAAAAAAGTGACAAGGTAATTATTCCACCAACTAAAACTACTACTGAGACTGACTAAAAAATTAATTGGTATATTCAATGTTTTAAATGTCAAGGAAGGGGTCATGTTTATAGCGAATTACCAAATTGGTGTACCATTACCATCAACAATTTTGGAGAAAGAGAGAGTATTAGAGAGAGTTTATAGGAGGAAGATATGAAATTACCCACAATTGACAATGTATAATTTTGAGAAGACAGAATGATTCTTATTAATAGAAGATCTCTTAGCACACAAATAACCATTACAGAGAAGGAGTGGAGAGAGATCATTTTTTAAACATGGTTTGAGTTCCATGAGAAGGTATGTCGTGTTATTATTTATATATGAATCTGTATCATCGTAGTGAGCACCGGTTTGGTGGGGAAGTTGGGACTTGTTACTTTTATGTATCAATGTCTATATAATCTTTACTGGATTAATTATTGTGGATAGTTAAAGTTTACAAAAAACGTGAACGTATTGTTCACCACTAGTAAATACATGTATGAGGTATTGTGTGATGTTGTTTCTATGAAGGTGTACCATTTTATTTTGGTTGAACTATGCCAGTATGATCACCATCTTACTCATGATGGGTTCTTGAATAATAAATTTTTGAACTTAGAGGAAATTTATAATACCCATCCATATGTCCCCCAAAAAAATTTGAAGATAACATTTTTAGAGAGAATAAAAAATTTGTGATGAGGAAAAATTTCAGAAATTGAAGAAGTAGATAATGGGGGGAAATATAAACATGGAGGAGAAAATAAGTGGATAACAAAGAAAAATAAAGAGGGAAACAAAATTCTAGAGAGGTGAAAAGTGTGATGTTGTATGAGAATTATGAGGTTAAGGAGGCATTGATTTCTGAAAAAAAACATGTTTGTAATTTGGTACAAAGAGGTGATGTTGAAGACTAACAACTTAACTTATCCTTTGAAACATATTGTTGAGTATTTATTTCAATAATTTGATAATGTGTTTTCAGAATAGTTATCTCAAGTTTTCCACCCATTATAGGTATTAAGAATCAAATTAGACCTATAGATAGAGCATCAGTACCTAAATTCCATGCATATCACACAAACATGGAAGAGATTAAATAAATTTAAAGATACATTGAAAATATTATGGGTCTAAATGAATGTAAGAAGTGTGTACCACATGTGAAGTATTATTACCAAATGGTAATCTCTCCATAACTCAATTTTATCCAAATAGAACTAATTTTTTATTTATCCACCTTACCCCTATTGATGAAGTTTTATTTTCATTGTAGGAAAGTAGAAATATAGATGAAAAGTAGAATGTTAAAAACACCATGGGAAATCAAAGAAGATGGAGGGGTTTCATAAGAATCTAAATTCAAAACTCTTGATATATGGATATTGCATCATGACTAGTTCTTGATATGATTGATTTCAATATTTCATTTCAATGTGAGTACGATGATATTTTTAATGTCAATGTTTCTAATCTTTCCTTGTATTTGGATAGCGATGATGAAGATATGAGGATGAAACCTTTTCATGAGGGGGGATGACATGAATCTAGTAGCTAAATTTTTTTTAATGGGATTTTTGGAGTTGGAGCTACAAGGCATAATAATTCAGGTAATAATTAAAGAGACTACAAGCAGCAACAGGATCCCATATTATTGTATTAAAAGGACCAAACCAAGGTGAATTCACTAAAGTGTAAAATGGGCATATTACCTCACTTATTTAAGCTCAATAATTATGTATAAATCTTTTACTACATGGATTCAAGAATTTTGGAAGCATTACCCACAAGAAGAATTCTAGAGTGAATCATTGGACACCAAAATTATATCTTGTGGGATATAGTTAGAAAGTTATATGCTGCTTTTACAAAAAGTCTTTGGTGGACTTTATCTTTTTGAAATTAAGTTAACCATGTATGTTTCTACTTTATGAATTTATTGAATTAGACCCTTGAATATTGTATCACCCATTCGTAATAAATAGACACGTCATGTAACTTTAATGCAATCGAGATTATAATATATATATATATATATATATATATTATTCTTTGTTTCTATTAAATTTTTTCTTATTTTCTAAATTTTCCCAATTGTTATTGTGCATTATTTCGATATCAATCTACATGTTATATTAGTGATAAAATTTTACAAATCCCCCCTTCTGTTCCTCAACCTAGCTGCATTGTTGTGTGGATTGGACATCATATCTCTCCCTTCATTATGATGTCTAGGTAGTAGGTCATTCTACAAATATATTTAGTTGAATACTTGATTCCTCTATCCAAACCCATCATCTTCCACTAATCCCCAACATTTATCCTTCATCTACTTTTCTACACAATGAAACCACGCCACCCTAAGCATCTCACATCCAAATGGGTTTTAAAATTTTTATTGGTCTTGAAGATTTTTATAGGGGTTCTGGGGTTTTAAATGTTTTAGTGGTTTTATAGGTTTTAGGGTGTTTAATGTTTTAGGGTTTTTATCATTTTTAGGTTTTTAGGGGTTATAAGTGTTTTATGGTTTCAAAGGTTTTCTTAAGGGTTTAGGGTTTTTTAATATTTTAAGGTATCTCTAGAGATCATTTAGGTTTTTATAGTTTTTATGAGTTTTATGGATTTCTAGTGTTTTTATTGTTTTATAGGGTTCTTAGGGTATTAATATTATTTTAGGGGTTTCAGGGGGTGTTAACTATTTTTTATGGTTTTAACATTTTATTAGATGTTTTCAAGGCTTTAGGGTTTTTAAAATTTTTAGGGTTATTATGTTTTTTTATTTTTAGCATTTTCTAGTTTCTTACGGGTTTTAAATATTTTTAGGTTTTTACAGTTTTCTAAGGGTTTTGGGGTTTTTATGTTTTTTATGTTTTTTTTATTTTTTGGGTTTTTGTTTGGTTTTATGGGTTTTAGGTACATTGAGGGTTCTAAGGTTTTTTATGGTTTTTGGTGGTGTCGATGTGTTTTTGAGTTTTTTGGGTCTTTGTAGTTTTTATAATTTTTATATTTTTTAGGTTTTTAAATGGGTTTTAGTGTTCTTAGTGGTTTTAGGATTTTTATGCTTATTTAGTATTTTTATGGTGTTTAAAGGGATTATGTTTTTAGGGGTTTTATGTTTTTTCAAGGTTTATAATTTTTTTTAACTTTTTAGGGGTTTTAAGTGTTTTTTGGTTTTTACTTTTTTCTTTGGGTTTTTAGAGTTATTTGGGGTATTTTTTTGTTTTTATGGATTTTTGATATTTCTTAGGTTTTTTCTGATTTTAATTTTTTTATTCAGGATTTTGTTGGTTTTTTAAAATTTTAGTGTTTTTAGTGTTTTTAGGGTTTTTGATATTTTTATGGTTTTTAGAGGTTTTAATCGTTTCAAAGTTTTTTTAGTTTCTTAGTGTTTTCAATATATTTTTATTTTTAACATTTTAGGGATATTTCGAGATTTTTAATGATTTTTATGGGTTTTAGGGTTTTTAAGGATTTTGTTGGTTATAGGGTTTCTTAGGGGTTTTAGCGTTTCTTATGGGTTTTTATGTTTTTAGACTTCTTTTGAGATTTTTAGGTTTTTATTGTTTTTCATGTATTTAACAATTTAAGGTTTTATAGGGTTAATATATTTTTTGTTGGTTTTTAGGGTTTTATAGGTTTTTAGGGTTTAAATCATTTTTGGGGGCATTTTTGGTTTTTTTGGATTTTTGGGTTTTTATGGTTTCTAGGTATTTTTAGGGTTTTTAGGGGGTTTATAAATTTTTATTTTATCATGGTTTTTTATTTTTCTATGATTTTAAGGGTTTCTTATCATTTTTCCATTTTTTAGTGTTTTTTACATTTTTAATGATTTTTAGGGTTTTTTGGTTTTTTTGGTTCTTAGGGGTTTTAGGTATTTTGATGATTTATAAGGAATTTAGAGTTTGTAAGGTTTTTAGGGGTTTAATGATATTTTATTTTTTTATTTTTTTATATGGATTTTTTGGTATTTTAGGGGTTTTATGATTTTAGAGGGTTTTATGAATTTATTAGAATTTTATGGTTTTTAGGGGTTTTGGGGATTTTGAGGTATTTTATAATTTTTAGGGTTTTTTTGGGATTTTTGGGATTTTTGGTTTTAGAGTTTTTTTATTTAGTAATTTTAGGTTTTTTCGAGATTTTAAGGATTTTAGGGTTTTAAAGGGTTTTTACGTTGTTAGCGGGTTTTATGGTTTTTATAGGTTTAGGGTTTTAATGTTTTTTGGTGTTTTATAGGTTTTTAGGATTTTAGGGTGTTTAGAATTTTAGGGTCTTTTAAGTTTTTAGGTTTTTAGTGGTTTTATGTGTATTTATGGTTTAAATTTTATCTTATTGTTTTTGTGGATTTTAGGATTTTTTTATTGTTTTTAGGATTTTTTAGTTTTTATATTTTTAGGGGTTTTAGAATTTTTAACATTTTTAGGATTTTAAAGTGTTTTTATTTTTTTATCATTTTAGGGATTGCATGAGTAATTAGGGTTTTTTGGTTTTTATGTGTTTTATGGTTTTTAGGGGGGTTTTGGGTTTTAGATTTTTTAGGGTTTTATAAGGATTTTTTGAACTTTTAATATTTTAAATTTTATATTTATTTTATGTTTTTTAGGTTTTTAATGTTTTTATATGGTTATTTATGTATTTTAAGTGTTTTTTCTGTTTAATTGTTTTTTAGTAACTCAAAAGTGTTTTTATGGGTTTTTGGTGTTTTTAGGTATTTCAGTGTCTTTTAGGGTTTTAGGGTATTAATGGTTTTTTCATTTTTTATTGTGTTTTTTTGTGTTTTGAGGGTTTTAGTGTTTTTTATATTTTTTAAAAATTTTAGGGGTTTAATCGTTTTTTAGAGTTTTAGTGGGTTTTATGGTTTTAATGGATTTTTAGTTTTTTGGGGGGTTTTCAATGTCTTTGGATTTTTTAGGATTTCATTAGGGTTTTCAGATTTTTTAATATTCTATTGATTTTTAGTTATTTTTTAGGATTTTTATGGTATTAAGATTTTTAGTGATTCATAGGGTTTTAGATTTTTAGGGTTTTAGGGGTTTTAGGTTTTTAGGGTATTTCTATTTTTTCGGGATTTACAGTTTTTTAGGGGTCTAAAGGGTTTTTAGATTTTTTAGTGGTTTTTAGGGTGTTATGGGTTTTAATGGTTTTTATAGTTTTTAGGGATTTTTATGATTTTAGAGTTTTTTTTTTCATTTTTATTTTTTTAATTGTCTTTAGGTTTTAAGGATTTGTTAATGTTTTTCAACGTTTTTAGTATTTTTTTACATTTTTATCGATTATTAGGGATTTTGTATGTATTTAGTGTTTTTAGGGGTTTTGTAGTTTTTTTACCATTTTTACGATATTCTATTTGTTTGAGTTTTTCTAACATTTTTAGTGGTTTAAAGGATCATTAGATCTTTTGTGGTTTAGGATTTTTATTCATTTTTAAAGTTCATTAAGGTTTTTAGGGATTTTATCTATTTTAGGGTTTTTATTATTTTTTGGGTCTTTTTTTTTATATTTTCAGGGTTTTTTGTTTGTTTAGTTTTTAAGGTTTTCTTAGTGTTTTTATGGGTTTTTAGGTTTTTACATTTTCAAGGATTTTTAGGTTTTTTTTGGATTTTTATTATTTTAAGGTATTTTTGGGGATTTTGGGGATTTTAGGGGTTTTAGGGTTTTTAGTGTTTTTAGGTCTTTTAAGGGTTTTTATGGTTTTTATGTTTTTAACGTTGTCTTAGGGTCCTTCACAGTTTTTTTGGGTTTTTTATTTTTAGAGATTTTATATATTTTTTAGTATTTTTATGGTTTTTATGGTTTTAGGAGTTTTGAATGTTTTTAGGGAAAGGAAGATGTGAGGGTCAGGCTATTCCCAACCCCCCCCCCCCCCAATTTATAAAGAAAAAATTGCAGCAGACAAGGACAGGGTGGGGCCAAACACCCCACACTGAAAATCCCTAAACCCCCTAAGACACCAAAAATCCAAAAGACCCAAATGTAGAAGAGAAAAAATAGGAACAACCAAACAAGAGTCAAAAAACTCCATCCCCATATGGGTCCCCATCAACACTATAACCAGTGGAAGCATCTGACTCCACCAACTCCCATTTAGATGATTCATATTGCATTAGGAAGGTGGTGTAGTAATCTATGTGACGTTGTGGCTTCACATCAAGTTGCACCTTGACGGGCCGACCTCCCTCGGTAGAGGGATTGGCTTTGCAAAAATTCCTCGTAGACACAGTCCTAGGGAAATTAGAATAGTCCTTCCTCGGTTTACTCTTTTGGGGATCTAAAGATGTAACACTCGAGATTTTTATGAGAAATATTTTTTTTATGTTATATAAATCATCAAAGGAATATTTCACTACACACAACACTAGCTTAGCTTTCTTTGCACGCAATCACGACCTTCCTCAATAGCTTGCGTTGTATGCAATACCAAGTTTCACTAAACAACGATATGCTATTAAAATATTATTAAAACTAGATGTTATGAATAGTAATATCCACTTTTTGAAATTTTATAGATTTTATCTTTCAAAATGGACTTCATTTTTGGATTCGGAATGTCGAAATTATCCTGGGGTGAATTTTTTGTATTTTTCTGAAAACTTTCAATTTTTGATGAATAGTGAAAACACTGGGTTACTATTTGAAAACCAACTTTTTATTGTAATAATTATTTAATTTATTTAAATTTATTTTATGTCAAAATTGATACATAATACCTATATAAGTTCAAAGTAATTCATTGGAGTCATTTTATAATAATTTTAGATATATAAAACATTTATTGAACTTTTCACCATCTTTTACCCACCTCCTAGGAGAGTTTGAAAATTTACATAAAACATAATTTTACAGCTTCTGTGTGTGGAATTTTGAAAATCTGAGAGACACTGTTAATGTAAAGGAGTAAAATGTGGTTTAATAAGTTCAAAATAATTTTTTTCTGAATAGTTAGTTTTTACTTTTATTTACCACGATTAAAAGTAAATAGGGTAATTAAGGGTACAAATGGTATTATTATTACCCTAACACATGTCCTAATTCTATTGGATAAGTTTAAATTGACCAAAAAAACTTTAGGAATAAAATATGACCATTTAGGTTCACATGGATTAGATTAGGACATTTAATATTATTTTATTTAAAGAATAGTTAAAATAGTTAAAATCAAAGCTTAATAACTAAAACATTTTTAATATTGAGTAATAAAATATATTAATTTGACTATAAATATTCATTAGAAATATAAAAAGATTTCCTACATAATGGTATTTTATTTATAATTTTTAGACTTTATATATTTTAATTTATTTATGACACAATGATGATTCAGTAATTACCTTTTTAAGGAAATATTAACATAATTGATATTATAAATACCCAAATAAATGTAATTTGAGATGTTTTATAAATTAAAATAATTTTATAGGTTAATATGACATATTATTATTTATTTAATTAACTTTTTTCAAACTAATAATGCTGTTATAAGTTTCAAAAAAATCATTTACCAAATATTGTCAAAATTGACATAAAATAGTTTTTAAAACAAATATTATATTATTAATTTTTATTTTATTCCTAAAAATATAAGGTTTAGAAATATTACTTATATAAGGTTATATGTATTAATAATGAATCAATTTGGGTTATTTAGACTTATTATAGTATGTTTATTAACCATATAGTGTAAGAAAACAAGAAGACACGGTAAAAGTTAAATTATTTAACTTAGAGTTAAATCTAAATGATATTGTTAAAATAGTAACCTAAAATTGTCTAAAATCTTTTGGTTGAGAGGATTTCGACCCATACCCACCTTAACTTATAAATAAATCAATTTGGAGCTATTAAAAACCGAATATGACTTTATTATAAATTTTGTTTTAAGTTTTTCCTATGGTGCCCCTCTCCTCCCATATAAAAGGGCACCTCCTCCCTCTCCTCCTCACACCACATTGAGCCGTCAAGCTCTGTCAATCCCTGCCAATTTTTCTTCTAAACTTTCCTAGAAACATCCTAGAGGTCCTGGTCTTTTTTAAATACCATATTTGGTGCGCTAAGAGGAGGTTAAGAAGAGGCGCTTCAAAGAAGAGGTAATGTCTGTTACGGATTCTTTCAACTTTATTTATTCTTCTAATTCTTCTTATTTTGTTGTTTCATTATTATGTAATAACATAACTATCACTAAAATACTGATATGTCATTATAAATATGAAACAACCCTATTTCACCTTCTATCCATCCTACGGAAAATGAAATCACCGCGCGTGCGTACATACCGAATACCGTCTCCACGCCGTGGTGTAATCTGATTTCCACCACCACCTTAATTAGATGGGTATAATGGTGTAAATAATCAATATATATGATTATTGTAAAGTGATATTGATTCTGAAATAGTATACATACACTTAAATACAATTCCACGATCATGGGAATGATATCATCGCTCGTGCGTACGTACGGCATACCGTCTCCACGATGTGATGCAACTCGTTCTACATGGTCTTAAATGCATAATGATTATATAAATGAATTTAATGAATAAATATGATATATATTACACTAATACCATTCTTAAAATGAATTATCTATAACCTAAAAAGAATAATAAAAATTTATTCGAGAAAACACACATAAGAACAAAAAGCAATAAACACCTGAATAACAAGTAGCAATTAAATATTACTAATAGGAAGCTAAGAATATGACCATATATGATATCATAACAATTAATATGATTCTATAATAAGTCAATAACATTATTTAAATCATTATACAGGAGGTTCAGACATGTAGGAATCAAATCGGACCTAAGGTAAGGGAAAATCTCACAATCTCATTTTTATCTGAGATTTTTTATACTTCAGAATTTACTGGGGAATATTTATAACCCACATCCATGTTCCCTCAATATGTAATATTATTTCTATCCTCCTAAATTTTTTTAAATCCAATTTTACCTATTGATGAATCTTTAGTAAAAGATATGAAAGGAATCTTTTTCTGTTTTTAGTATGAGATACTTTTTGACTTTTTCGTCCAAAATATAAGAAGAATGTTTTTTTAACTTATACAGCATGAACAGATTTTTTATGGTTTTATAAGGAATTATTTCAATGAATATTCCTCTAAAAAATTTCATGACTATTTTCAACAAAATCCTTTTCTTTTAAAATTTTATGACATTTTGTGAAAAGAAAATGATTTTGAAGAAGAAAGGATATTTTCTTCAAGAATTCATTTCAAGTGTTTTATCTAAACCATTTTCCATAAAAGATGGAATTATTTCATATGTGTATGTTTCAAGTATAATTTCTCTACGATTTATATGGTTTCACTTTTATTATGATGAAATGATATCCATTTTTTTATATGTATTATGTTATGATGGGATGATGTTTATGGGACCCATTTTTATTCTTTGGGTTATGATGAATGATTTATGTTTATGTTGTGGCACAAGTAAGAATGATTTCATTATGAGATGGTTGGGACCTATATCTCCCTCCAATTCATTGGTTAAAGATTTATATCTCATGAGATAGACATGGATGGAATGACACGTTAATTCGGTTCTGTGATACAGGACTGAAACGAGGAGTGAACTCGTTTCAGAAATGGACTTTTTCAGCTAAGATAGTCTTGGAAACGAGTCTTGACTACTAAGAAATGATTCTATATGATTATGTGGGTATGAAAAAATGTTTCATGTTTTATGTTATGATTATTGGGATTGCATTTCACTACTATGATGTATCCCATGTTATGAAATTATGATCTCTTTTGTAGGTTAAGATTTCCAAAATGATATGTTCTTATGAATATGATGTGATTGATATTTCTTTTGTTTATCCTTACTGAGCATTTCAGCTCACCCTTTTGTATGTTTTCCTTTCCCCATTTCAGGAAGAAGGTTATTAAGTAAGATATTCCTAAAGGGACTCTATATATGATATAATAAAATGGAGATAGTGTAGATGATTTATGAACCAGTTGTTTATGTTTCCCAGTTTCTAAAGACATTATACCTATACGGTCTTTTCATGGTTTTGTTATATGATGTAATAAGTTTACTTAAATTTTGAATCAATATCAATGTATATAAAGTATGGGTCGTTATAGTTGGTATTAGAGGAAAGGTATAGTCAACCTTTGGAAACTAGGATGGGAAAGCCTTAGTAAGAACCCTAAGGATAAGTCAAAAATAGAACACAATCTTAGTGTTTTAGAAATGGCCATGAATAACCTATGATAATACCTTAAGTGTGAAATTTTATTCTTTATTATGTGGTTTTACTATTATGGTTATTGTTTCTCACACTATGATTATTGGTTTTAGTCAATGGATTAAACCCGAAGGAACTGTGTTAATGTTGAATGCGATGGGAAATGCAATGATGGTCCCCCTGAGCAACTAAACGTTATGGGAGTTGGAATGAAAAATATTATAGCCATGCTCACACAACTTCCTCAAGATATGAATCGTGAAGGACTTCCAAACGAGAAAAGGAAGGAGCAACATTATGTTGAATCCTTCATGAGGCAACATCCACCCTCATTCACTAGGTCTACTGATCCATTAATTGCTGAACAATGGATCAGTACTACTGAAAATATATTTTTAGTTCATCAATGTTCTGAACATGATAAAGTCATCTTAACAGTATATCGTTAGGAAGGTGAATCTGATAAATGGTGGAATCTTATCAAGAATATGAGGCAAAGGGATGAAATTGTATCCATGGAATGGGATGAGTTCCAGAACATATTTTTCAATAAGTACTTCCCTCGTATTCTTCGAACAAAGATGGAGAAGGAGTTTCTTGAACTTAATAAAAAGGATGATGAATATGTTGGTACCTACGAAGAAAATTTTACAAGACTTTCAAGGTATGCTTCTGGGATTATTATCCAACCTGAGGGTAAGGTCGATCGATTCTTTAGTGTCTTAAAACCAAGTCTTTGAAGGGTGTTAGCCATCAGGGACATCAATAGCTACGAGGAAATCGATCGATGTTCTCTCAAGGTTGAGATGGATATTGGAGTAACCCATCAATCATATGGGTTTTATAAGAATAGGAAAATGGAATTCAAAGGGAAATATAAAGAGCACACTAAAAATAAGATGATTATTCCCTTATGATCAAAGTGTGGAAAGAAACATGGAGGGAGTTGTCTTAAAGGGACAAGTAAATGTTTAAAATGTGGAAAAGAAGGTCATCGGGCATTTGAATGCCGCAATGATGGGAAGAAGATGTCTAATGATGTGTATAAAGAAAAGGATACATAGAGTGAACCTCCTACACTTAAATGTTACAAGTGCAAGGAAATGGGGCATTATGCCAATCAATTCCCTAATCTAAGGGTTTTTTATGATGATTGACGTCAACAAACTCTTAAGGACAAAGTCAAAGGAAACTCAGATGCAATTTCTATCAGTGATGTGGAGTATGATTACGAAGTGGAGAAAGGTACACTTACCATCCACTCTAAAGTATAAAATATTTTATTTGATTTTGGATACACCCACTCTTTTATTTCTAAAGAACATTATAAGGGTATCACCATATTACCTCAGGAAGTTAGATATTGAGTTAGCTGTGACAATACCTAATGGCACAACATTCGCATCAAAAGTTTACAATTCTTCTCTGATTGAAGTTTGTGGGAAAGTGATTCCTGAAAATCTTTTGATCCTTCCTATAGTGTAATTTGATTTGATTCTTGGCATGGATTGGCTTTCTATATATTGATCTCATGTCAATTTCCAAAGAAGGGAAGTCACATTTCATATTCCAGATCAATCTATGATTGTCTATCGATGCTAGGATGAACATAACCTTCTAGTGGAAATTTCTTCCATCTTATGGGTCTTTATTCCAATAAATGAAGGTTATTTATCTCAAATGGTTGGAGGGAAACTCACGATTAAGAATATTCCCATTGTACGTGAGTTTGATGATTTGTTTTCGGAGGAATTTCCTGGTCTTCCACCAAATCATGAAGTTCAGTTTTCAATAGAACTCGTACCAGATGCTTTACCTATTTCAAAGACACCTTATAGAATGGCCCCATTTGAGTTGTAGGAATTAAAGAAGCAACTCCAATAGAATCTTGATAAGTGATTCATACACCCTAGTGTGTCACCTTATGGAGCACCTATTCTATTTGTGATGAAGAAATATCGATCAATGAGACTCTGCATTGATTATCAAGAACTTAACAAGATCACTATCAAGAAAAAATATCCACTCCCACGCATTGATGACTTATTTGAACAACTACGTGGAGCTCAATACTTTTCCAATACTGATCTTCGTTCAGGGTATCATCAATTAAGGGTCAAAAGGGAGGATATACCAAATCCGGATTTCTGTACAAGGTATGGACACTATGAATTTATAGTGATGCCATTTGGTCTTAATATTACCCCTACTATCTTCATGGATCCAATGAATAACGTATTTAGAGACTATATTAATCAGTTTGTGGTAGTCTTTATAGATGATATTCTTGTCTATTCAAAGAGAAAGGAAGAACATGAAGATCAATTGAGAATTGTATTAAAGACGCCGAGAAAGGAGAAGCTTTATGCCAAATTTACCAAGTGTGAATTTTGGCTTCAAAAAGATTCATTTTTGGGTCTCATAATCTCAAAAGAGGGGATATATGTTGATCCAGCAAAAATAGAGGTTATTGAAAGATGTTCGAGACCAACAAAAGTAACTGAGATCTAAAGTTTTCTTGGTTTGGATGGATATTATCGACGTTTTGTGAAATATTTTTTACAATTATCTAATCCACTCCCCAGGTTGAATCTGAAAGGAGTTAAGTTCATTTGGACGAAGGAGTATGAATAGAATTTCAAGGAGTTAAAAAGAAGGTTATCCAGTGCTCATGTGCTCACACTACCTTGTAGTGGAGAAAGATTTCTGATCTACAGTGATTCATCTAAGAAGGGATTGGGGTGTGTTCTCATGCAAAACGATATGGTGATAGCTTGTGCCTCACGATAGTTGAAAATCCATGTGAAAAAATTGCCCAACTCATGATTTGAAGTTAGCTGCGGTAATCATTACATTAAAAATATGGAGGCATTATCATTATGGTGAAAGGTGTTATATTTATACTTATCATACAAGTTTAAAGTATATTTTCACACAAATGGAGATGAATATGTGCCAAAGAAGATGGTTGGAGCTGATTAAGGATTACGACTGCTCAATTCATTATCACTTTGGGAAAGAAAACAAGGTGGAAGATGCATTAAGTCGACAAGACCATGCTATCTTATCCATGATTAGGATCACAAAATATCCAATATTTATGGATTTAAAAAGGATGGATATTGGAATTATAATGGAAGGGGAAAAATATTATCTTTATCAAATTAATGTTCAACTATCTATACATGTGAATATTAAAGAGGCACAAAAAGAAGATGTACAGTTACAAAAGAAGGTGAGAAATGTTCCTGAATTTCACTTTGATTGTGATGATATAATAAGGTTCAGGAATAGGGTTTGTGTTCCACCCAACCTAGAATTATAGAAGGAGCTACTGGATGAGGCTCATAGTTCTACATTTTCTATTCATCCTAGAATCATGAAGATGTATAGAGACATGAAAGTGTACTTCTGGTGGGATGGCATGAAAAGAGATGTTGCTGAATATGTCTCTCGATGCTTGGTTTTTCAGCAAGTTAAGGCTGAGAGACAGAAGTCAAAGGGGATGTTACAACCATTAACCATACCTGAATGGAAATGGGAAAACATCACTATAGACATTGTCACCAGACTTTCTAAATCATACAAAGACAATAATGCTATCGGGTTCATAGTTGATCATCTTACAAATTCGGCACACATCATTGCAATTAGAGAAGATTTCTCTCTGGATCAGCTTTCTAGGATATATGTAAAGGCAGTGGTAAGATTGCATGGAGTACCACTTTCTATTATATCTGATCGGGATCCGAGGTTTAACTCAATGTTTTGGCAAAGTCTTCAGCATACTCTGGATATAGAGTTGAGTTTCAGCACTGCTTATCATCCTCAGATAGACGGTCAGTCTGAGAGAACAATTCAAACTCTAGAATATATTTTAAGAGCTTGCTCTATGGATTTCAAAGGTGGTTGGGATCCACACTTACCTTTTGTGGAATTTTCTTATAATAATAGCTTTGACTCCAGTATTCACATGGATCCTTATGAATCTCTCTATGGAAAGAAATGTCGAACTCCAACTTGCTGGGATGAAGTTGGGGAAAGAAAGGTATTAGGACCTGATCTTGTTGATGAGATGGTTGAAAAGATCTGATCTATTCAACAACACATAAGAGAAGCTCAGAGTTGAAAAAAAGTTATGCCAATAACCGAATAAATGACATAGAGTTTGAAGTGAGTGATAAAGTGTTCTTATGAATATCTCCTTGGAAGAGAGTAATGAGATTTAAAAATAAGGGAAAGCTAAGCCCTAGGTATATCGGTCCTTTCGAAATACTGGATTGTGTTGGGAAGGTAGCTTACCAATTGGTGCTTCCACTTAATCTCTCTCAAGTTCATGATGTTTTCCATGTATATCTCCTGAGAAAGTACATACCTGATTCTTCACATGTACTCAGCTCAGAAGTTGAACCATTGGAGCAAGATCTTTCTTATGAAGAACAACCGATAAAGATTCTGGATCGTAGAGAAAAAGTCCTACGAAACAAGACCACTCGCTTGGTGAAAGTTTTATGGAGGAACCACCAATTAGAAGAAGCTACATGGGAGCTTGAGGATATGATGAGGGAGAGGTATCATCATCTGTTTGTTACAAAGTGACGAATTTCGAGGAAAAAATTCATTTTAAGGGGGGTAGAATGTAACAGCCGAGATTTTTATGATAAATATTTTTTTTATTTTATATACATCATCAAATAAATCATTCACTACAAACAACACCATCTTGGCTTTATTTGCACACAATCACAACCTTCCTCGATAACTTGCGTTGTATGCAATACCGAGTTTCACTAAACAACGATATGCTATTAAAATATTATTTAAACTATCCGTTATGAATAGTAATACCCACTTTTTGAAATTATATAAATCTTATCATTCAAAATGGACTTTATTTTTGGATTTGGAATATCAAAATTAGCTTAGAGTGAATTTTTGGTATTTTTCTGAAAACATTCAATTTATGTTGAATAGTGAAAACATTAGGTTACTATTTAAAAACTGATTTTTTATTTAAATAATTATTTATTTTATTTAATTTCATTTTAGGGAAAAATTGATACATAATACCTATATATATTCAATGTAATTCATTAGAGTCATTTTATAATAATTTTAGATATATAAATATGTTAATGAACATTTCCCCGTCTTTTACCCACCTCCTAGGAGAGTTTGAAATTTTACATAAAACATAATTTTACCGCTTCTGTGTGTAGAATTTAGAAAATCTGAGAGACACGGTTAATGTCAAGGAGTAAAATGTGGTTCAATAAATTTTTTTTGGTGAATAGTAACTTTTACTTTTATTTACCACGGTTAAAAGTAAATAGTGTACTTAAGGTTAAAAATGGTATTATTATTACCCTAACACATGTCATAATTCTATTTGATAAGTATAATTATACCAAAAAAAACTTTACGAATAAAATATGACCATTTAGGTCTACTTGGATAAGATTAGGACATTTAATATTATTTTATTTAAAGAAGAGTTAAAATAGTTAAAATCAAAGTTTAATAACTAAAACATTTTTAATATAGAGTTATAAATAAGATAAATTCAACTATAAATATTCATTAGAAAGCTAAAAATATTTCCTACATAATGGTATTTTATTTATAATTTTTATACTTTTAATAATTTCATTTATTTATGACACAATGAGGATACAATAATTACCTTATTAAGGAAATATTATGATAGTTGATATTATAAATACCCAAATAAATGTAATTTGAGACATTTTATGAATTAAAATAATTTTATAGGTTAATATGACATATTAGTATTTATTTAATTAACTTTTTTCAAACTAATAATGTGGTTATGATTTTCAAAAAAATCAATTACCAAATAGCTTCAAAATTGACATAAAAGAGTTTTTAAAAAAAATATTATATTATTAATTGTTATTTTTTTTCTTAAAAATATTAGGATAGGAAAAATGACTTAGATAAGGTTATATATATTAATAATTAATCACTTGGGGTTCTTTGGCTTGTTATAGTAAGTTTATTAACCATATAGTGTAAGAAAACAAGAAGACATGGTAAAAGTGAAATTATTTAACTTAGAGTTAAATCTAAATGATAAGGTTAAAATAGTAACCTAAACATGTATAAAATCTATTGGTTGAGAGGATATCGACCCATACTTACCTTATCTTCGAAATAAATCAATTTTGAGCTATTAAAAACCGAATATGACCTTATTATAATATAACATTTTAAGTTTTTTCTAAGGTGCCCCTCTCCTCCCTTATAAAAGGGAACCTCATCCCTCTCCTCCTCACACCTCATTGAGACTCCAAGCTCAGACAAAACCTACCAATTTCTCTTCTCCAATTCACTAGAAACATCCTAGAGTTCATGGTCTTCTTCAAAGACCATCTTTAGTGCCCTAAGAGGAGGTTAAGAAGAGGTGCTTCAAAGAAGAGGTAATGTTCGTTACCGATTCTTTCAAAATTATTTCATCTTCTACTTCTTCTTATTTAGTTGTTTCATTATGAAGTAATAACATAAGTTTCACTAACATAATGATATTTTATTATAAAAATTAAACAAACCTATTTCAACTTCTATCCATCCTATGGAAAATGAAATCACCGCGCTTGCGTACGTACGGAATACCGTCTCCATGCCATGGTGTAATCTGTTTTCCACCACCACCTTACTTAGATGGGTATAATGGTGTAAATAATAACTATATATGATTATTTTAAAGGGATATTTATTCTGAAATAGTATACATATACTTCAATAAAATTCCATGATCATGGGAACGATATCATCGCTCGTGCGTACGTACGACCTACCATCTCCACGATGTGATGCGACTCGTTCTACATGATCATCAATGAATAATGATTATATAAATGAATTGAATGAATAAATATGATATATATTACACTAATACCATTTTTTTAATTAGGTATCTATAACTTAAAAATAAGAATAAGAATTTATTCGACAAAACACGAATAAGAACAAAAAGCAATAAACACCCGAATAACAAGTAGCAATGAAATATTACTAATACGAAGCTAATAATATGACCATATGTGTTATCATAACAATGAATACGATTCTGGAATAAGTCAATAAAATTATTTAAATCATTATACAGTAGGTTCAGACACGTCCGAAGCAAATCAGACATAAGGTAAGGGAAAATCTCACAATTTCATTTTCATCCGAGATTGTTTATAGTTCAGAATTTACTGGGGAATATTTATCATCCACATACATGTTCCCTCAATATGTAATATTATTTATATCATCCTAAAATTGTTTAAATCCAATTTTACCTACTGGTGAATTTTTAGTAAAAGATATGAAAGTAATCTTTTTTCGTTTTCAGTATGGAATACTTTTTGACTTTTTCTGCCAAAGTACGAGAATAATGTTTTTTTAACTTATACGGCATGAAAAGATTTTAGTGGTTTTATAATGACTTATTTCAATGAAAATTCCTCTACAAATTTCATGACTATTTTCAAAATAATCATTTTCTTTTAAAATTGCATGACATTTTGTGAAAAGAAAATGATTTTGAAGAAGAAAGGATATTTTCCTCAATAATTCATTTGAAGTGTTTTATCTAAACCATTTTCCATAAAAGATGGCATTATTTCATATGTGCATGTTTCAATTATAATTTCTCTATGATTTACATGGTTTCACTTTTCTAAGATTAAATGATATCCATTTTTTATATGGATTATGTTATGATGGGATGATGTTTATGGAACCCATTTTTATTCTTTGGGTTATGATGAATGATTTATGATTATGTTGGGGCACAAGTAAGAATGATTTCATTATGAGATGTGTGGGATTTATATATCCCTCCAATGCATTGGGTAAAGATTTATATCTCATGAGATAGACATGGATGGAATGGCAGGTTAATCCGGTTCAGTGATACAGGACTGAAACGAGGAGTGAACTTAGTTCAGAAATGGACTTTGTCCGCTAAGATAGTCTTGGCAATGAGTCTTGAATACTATGAAATGATTCTCCATGATTATGTGTGTATGCCAAAAATTATCATGTTTTATGTTATGATTACTGGGATTACATTTCACTACTATGATTTATCCCATGTTATGAAATTATGATCTCTTTTGTAGGTTAAGATTTCCAAAATGATATGTTCTTATGAAAATGATGTGATTGATATTTCTTTTTTTTTACCCTTATTGAGCATTTGAGCTCACCCTTTTGTATTTTTTCTTTTCTCCAGGTCAAGAAGAAGGGTATTAAGTATGATATGCCAAATGGGACTCCAGATATGATAAAATAAAAGGGAGACAGTACATATTATTTATGAACAAGTTGTTTATGTTTCCCAGTTTCTAAAGACACTATACCTATACGATCCTTTCATGGTTTTGTTATATGTTGTAATAAGTGTACTTAAATTTTGAAGCAATAAAAATGTATGTAAAGTATGGGTCATTATATAAGATACCCCTATAGAATTGTTTTCTTTCCCATGAGGAGTGGCCACCTCAAGCAAAGACCTCTCCTTGATGATCAAATTTATATTATGAGACACCCTTCTACCTCCTTCTTGGAAAAATGATTGATCATGTGCAAATGGGTCTTCTTGATTTAGGGGGCAAGCAACCATATGAGGATCCACCAAGACAGAATCATCAAAATCAATGAAAGGTGGGGATACCACACCAGCAAGGGACAATTTGAACTGTCTGTCCTCCCTAGGCTGCACGAAAACCTCCATGGCTAGATCCATCACCTCCCTTTGTTCAGAAGCCTCCCCCTGATCAAGATCAAACCGAGTTGAATCCCCCTGTATAGCCTCACTATCAAAAGCACCCTCATGCACCGACAAAACCAAGGATCACTGCCCAGGCCATGGAGATCCCTCCAACACAACAGAACACTTCTCTGCATGCTCCCCATACTGAGGGACTTCCCCCTACTCAGCCTCCTTCCCCATCACCTGGCTGAGAGAGGGTGTATCAACATGTTCATTGCCCTCAAATTGTTCAAGCGCCTTCCCATCCATAGGATCCCCCACCTGGTCAGCCACCACCTCCTTCCTGTCCATCACCCCCAACACATCCACCTTCCCCTGACCAGCTTCAACACTATCTTCTCTAGCCTTCAGATTGTTCTCAACCAACATAACTTTCACCTCATCACTACCATTTTCATCACAGCTCAATTCCGACACAGCAACATCATCCACCGGAGAAGCATTCTAAATGCTCCCTCCACCATGCCCAGCGGCATCGGCCTACACCTTCCTCTATACCTGTTCAGTAGGCATCTCACATCCCGCATGTACAATTAGGGACCCTTGCACCTCTTCCTCAAAGTCCAGCCATTCAAACTGGTTAAAAGTTAGAACCAATTCCGGCCTCTTCTTCGGACTGCTGCCAGAGGAAATATGCATCCCTCCAGTAGCAAAAACCATTCCAAGAGAGCCTCTAGCATCTGGAAGCTTCAAATCACTCATCAAGTGCTTGAAGATATCACACACTTTAGGTTTTGGTTGGTACACAACCACTTTCCTAATACTGTGTGATCCCACAATCTCAGAAAACGTTAAGGGAGCTACAACAGACATCCCAGGCACCGGAGATGAGGAGCCGCTTCCATGCCGGCACACAGATGCAGCGTGGCCTAACCTATAGAAATTAAAGCAGAAGTAGACCCAGGATTCAAGGGTTTTTATAGTTTTTAGTATTTTTTTAGCATTTTATTGGATTTAGGGGCTTTTAAAGACAATTGGTTTTTTATGGATTTATTATTTATTTAGGTTTTTAGATATTTGGTTTTTATTATTTCTATATTTTTTTAATAATTTGTAATTATTTTATTATTTTTGATGTGTTTTGGGGGTTTTTAGTTTTTTATGGTATTCATATGGGTTATCAGGGTTTTTAATTTTTTTTCTCTTTTTAGAGATTTTATGTCCTTTATTGGATTTATTATTTTTAGTAATTTTAGGGATTTTTAGGGTTTGAGGCTTTTTATTTTTTTAATAGTTTTTTGGATTGTTAGGAGGTTTTTATTTATTATGGTTTTAATGTTTTTTAGAGTTTTCTACCATTTTTCGGGGTATAAATTATTTTTATAGTTTTTAGTGGTTTTAGGGTTTATATGGGGTTTAGTGTTTTAAAGTTTTATAGTGGATTTTATGGTTTTAGTGTTTTTAAGGTTTTTTAGATTTTTTAAGTTTTTAGGGGTTTTATGATTTTTTAGGTTTTTATGTTTTTCATAGGGGACATCATATTTTTTTATTTTTATTTTTTTAGGTAATTTTAGGGTATTTATAATTTTTGTGGTTTATTTGGTTTTTATGGATTTTGAGGTCTTCTGTGTTTTACGATATTTTGGGTTTTATGGTTTTTTTTGTTTTTAGGGGTTTATGGTTTTTATATTTTGTTTAATTTTTTAAGGATAATTTTTTTATAGTGTTTTTAGTGGTCTGATTGTTTTTATGGAATTTTAGTGTTTTAAAGTTTTTATGTATTTTTTGGTTTTTAGGGGAATTTAAGTTGCTCGTGTTCCTTTTATGGTTTTCTATGGTTTTTAAAAATAATTATATTTTTTATTGGTTTTATGGAATTTCAGTTTTTATTAATTTTATTAGGGTTTTCAATGTTGTAGGTTTTTTTACATTTTTAGGTCTCTTTTGTGATTTATATAATTTTTTTTGGTTTTTAGGGGTTTTGGGGATTTTGAGGATTTTTAGAATTTGTTATAATTTTAAGCGTTTTAATGAATTTTTGGGGATTTAGGTTTTTTGAGTTCTTTAGTGATATTATGTTGTTTATAGTTTTTACACTCTTTCAGCTTTAATGTGTTTTTATAGGTTTTTTGGTTTTTAAATTTTAATGGGGTTTTGTGGGTTTTTAATGTTTTTATAGTTTTTTATGGGTTGTATATTTTTTATAGGTTTTAGGAGTTTTAGCATTTTGAAGGTCATTTATGGTTTTTTAGGTTATTTAGTGTTTTATCAGGTTTTAGGGGTAATAAGTATTCTTTTGTTCTTATGGATTTTTAGGGTTTTCTAGGGTATTAGGGTTTTTTACATTTGAAGGAATGTTTAGGTATTTTTTGGATTTTTTGGGGTTTAGGGTTTTTATTGATTAGGAGGGTTTTTAGAGTTTTGATGATTTTTTGTTTTTAGGTTTTTTTAGGTTTTTCTGGGGTTTTATGGTATTTTATAATTTTTTATGGTTTTTTGGTGTTTAAATGATTATATGAGTTGTTATTTTTTTAGGGTTTTTGTTGTTTTTATGGGTTTTAAGAGTTTTGGAGTTTTAAGGTTGTTAGTATTTTTAGGGTTTTAGGGTTTTTTATCATTTTTTAGGTTTTAGGTATTTTAAAGGTTTTTATGTTTTAAAAGTTTTCTTAAGGGTTTTTAGTGCTTTAGAGATTTTCAAAATTTTATTATTCTTATGATGATTATTGGATTTATATTGATTTAGTGTTTTAGGGATTTTGATCATTTTTTGGATTTTTAGTGTTTTTCGAGTTTTTTTGGTTTTGTAGGGTTTTTTAGTTTTTAGGGGTTTTATGTGTTTTTATACTTCTTACCATTCTTAGGAGTTTAGAGAGTTATATGTGTTTTTTTGTTGGTTTTAGGGTTTTTATGTTTTTATTGGTTTTTAGTGGGTTTTAGGGTTTTTATGTTTTTATGATTTTTATGGTTTTTTGGATTTTACGGTCTTTTTAGGGTATGGGGGAGGGGGTATACATTTTAGGTTTTAGGGGTTTTAAGTGGTTTTAGGTTATTATGGTTTTATAAGAATTGTTTTGGGTTTTTTATGTTTTTTATGGTTTTAGGACAAAGAAGGATCCAAATTAGGTGAACTTGGTCCCCCAAAAATTTAATAAAAACAAATAAACCAATGGGATTTACAAGGAGGGATTACAAACCTGGTTTCGTAGCTCACCATTTAGATCAGACTCCACAAACTATTGAAAGTTAGGTGGGGTAGTAAAGGACCACTTTGAGTCCATCTTTACAATGGCCTTCTTGGACAGGGAATCCACAACTGAGTTCGCTTCTCGATAAGCATGTGTGACATGGAGGTTCAACCATTGAAAAAGGGTGAGGCATTCCATCCTCTAGGGAAGGATCCTCTAGGTGACTCTCCCAGACCTATTCATGGGGGCCTCCACCACAAGAATTGAGTCAGATTCAAGGCAAAGAGGGCTCCATCCATACTATCAAGAAAACTTAATAGCATTTATCATGTCCTAGAATTCAGCTTCTAGATCACATCTATTACCAATAAAGTGTTGAAATAAGCCTTTAACAAATCCTCGATGTGTGCAAAAAAACCTCACCAAACCTTGAGGGGCCTGCTACTCCCAATGCAGCACCATCCATGTAGACCTTGATCCAGGAGGATATCAGGGGGATACAACAGATGGACTTAAGAATCTTCAGTTTTTTGTCTGCCAGGAACTCCAAGCATACGTAAGAAAATAATATCATTGACAGTATTTTCCATTGATCCTATCTGAATGTGAGACACTGCATGAATTGTTGTGTGATGTGTCACAACCTCACTATGGAAAGAGAGTCAATTATTTTCAAAAGAAACCGCATTTTGGGCATTCTATATATAAGAATTAATGGCGGTAGTAGCAACGAGAAAGAGCTGAGACACCTTCTTGCTACAAGGCCAATTAACCAGACCGCCCATCATCTCAAATAAAGACATATTCAAGTTGAGGGGAACCCGAACTATTCCTGCTCATAGTACCAAAGCGCAGTAGCAATGAAAAAGAGCTGAGACACCTACTTGCTACAAGGTCAATTAACCAGACCGCCAATCATCTCAAATAATGAACTATTCAAGTAGGGGGGAACCCAAACTGTTCATGCTCATACTACTAAAGAGCAGAAAAAAAATTCATTTAATAAAGGTATGATGGATGGATTATTCAGCATGAAAATAGAGAAAACAGACTGAGGCCAAGCTGTAACCAGCCCTTGGCATTTGACCTTGAAGCAGTAGCCAATTTTTCCTGAGTTTCCAGAGAAGAATATGGTTATCTAGGGGGATGAAGGGAATCTTAAAAATTAAGTTCCAAATTGGGGGAGCTATTCTTTGGGAACACATAAACATATATAATTCCTTTACATTGAGTTTCCAAACAATTTTGGGTTTCCAGACAAGGAAATCCTTATCAACTAAGGGCTAGAATTGAATCTGCGTGACAGTGTCAACTAGAAGGAGAGCGTCAAACTCTCTCAAGCAATGAATGAAGCCAGCAATAGACTTGGTTCTTGAATAATCAAGGGGATCCACACGATCCATTAGAGGTCTATCGATCCAAGTGGTGGACAAAACATTCAGATCCGACTACTTTGAAATGATCAATTTCGAATGAAACATAATTCCCTTGTATGGGCCTCAGATTTCTGCCAAACCGAGGATGAGAAGTATCCTATAAACCCATCATAATGTTTCAGCATGAACCTCTCCTGGAAAAATTCAAATCCATCATCATTAGAGTTGAACAATCCCCAGTTTAACTTTTAAAGAAGAGCATCATTAAATCTCCTCAAATCATTTATTCCAAGTCCTCCCAACTCAATTGGTTTTGTACAGTCATACTAAGCCACCAAAACCAGTTCCCATTCACTAATGCATCCTGTACAAGAAATGTTTTTGATCTTTTCCTACAGATATTTAATAAGGTTTTCCGACCATCTATAAATGGAAAAGGAATAGGTGAACATAGTGGAAATAACAGAGTTTATAATAAAAATTCTCCCAGATCGTGATAAACACTTACCTTTCCATTTAAAAATTTTTTGGATGATTCTGCTCATAATGCTCTCAATTTAGCTTCTCTTTACCCTCCCCCAGAAGATAGGAACACCCAGATAGACAAAGGTAATTGATCCCCTCTTAACCCCAAGGGATTGTGCAATTTAAATCTGTCGAGAATTAGAGACTCCCTCTAGGAAGATGATGGAGCATTTATTATAGAAAATATATTTCCCCAACACACATTCATAGTTACGAAAGATCATTAGAATTGAAGACAAGGTCCACTTATCAGCCTGTCCAAAGAGAAGGATATCATCAGCATAAAAAAGGTGGTATGACACCCGAAGGTCCCTCCTTGCCGAAATCGGGTTAAAAATACCAGCTTACATGAGATCAATAAGACATCTTCTCAAATAGTCTTCAGCAATCGAAATGATGATACCAAAGATTATATCTTTCTACCTGAATCCATGGGAGCACTAGAAAAAACTCATAGTAGAGCAATTAATAAGCACTGAAACTATAACAATGCTTAAGATGGATTCCACCAATTTTATGAATCTGTCCGAGAAACCATATTTGGAGAGCACATGGAAGATGAAGCTCTACTTAATGGTGTCAAAAGCCTTGAAGTGTCCATTTTTAATGAAAAATTACCATTCCTCGAGTGTTTCCTCAAGATATTGATGCCCTATGAGGCTCTAAATAAGCAGTTTGGAATGTCCCTCCTCGAGAAAACCCCAAATTTATTAGGGGTAACAAGTTCTACCATAAAAATCCTCATCCACTTAACCATAATTTTTCTCATAATTTTGGGGATGATATTCCCAATAGAAACCATCCAAAAGTCTACAATGTCAAGAGCATTTTAGGGAGTTTTTATGTTCTTTATGTTTTTAGGGATTTTAGAGATAGTGATAATTTTAGAGTTTTTAGTGTTTTTAAGGATTTTAGCAATTTCATATTTTCATGTTTTTTCTATCCTTTAAGTGTTTATAAGGTTTAAAGGTTTTTAAGGCCTTTTTAGTGGGTTTTGTGGTCTTTTACATTTTTTTGGGATTTTTTGGGATTTTAGGATTTCTATGGGATTTTAGGGATTCTTATAGTTTTCAGTGTTTTTAGGATTCTTAGGGTTTAATAGTTTTATTATTGTTTTAGGTATTTTTTTAGTTTTTAGGGTTCTTAAGGGGTTTTAAATGTTTCTAAAATTTTTGGGGTTTTAATAGTTTTATATTGAATTTAGTGTTTTTAGGTTTTTTATAGTTTTTTGGGGGTTTAACATTTTTTGGGGGTTTTATGGTTTTTTGGGGTTTTTTGGGTTTTTTCCTTTTCTGTTGGTTTTAAAATATTTGGAGGTTTTTTGGAGTTTTATGTTTCTTTAGATTCATGATTTTTTCTTAGGGTTGTTTACAGATTTAAGTTTTTTAATTTTTTTAAGTATTTATAGAGAATTTAAGGGTTTTTAGGGTTTTGGGGTTTTTAGGGATTTTTGAGGGATTTAGGGTTCTTTAGGTTTTTAAACATTTTTTGGGGGTTTAGTGTTTTTTTTCTTTTTAATGGTTTTATGGTTTTTATATATTATTTTAAAAATTTTAGGGATATAAATAGTTTTTATAGTTTTTAGTGGTATTTTATGTTTTTATTATTTTTTATGGTTTCTAATGGTTTTAGTGGTTTTAATAGTTTTTATGGGGTTTTTTGGGTCTTTTAAGGATTTTAGGGTTTTTACTATTTTTAGGTTTTTAGGGGTTTTATGTGTTTTTATGTTTTTAAGGTTTTCTTACATGTTTTCAAGGTTTTTTTGTGTTTTTATGGTTTTAAATTTTTTTATATATTTTTATATATTTATGTTTTTAAATGTTTTTAGTGATTTTGAGTGTTTTTATGGGTTATAACGGTTTTTAGGTAGTTTTAGCATTTTTTTGTTGTTATGGGTATTAAATGTTTTGTGGATTTATGATTTTATTAGGTTTTTCCTAGGGTTTTAGTTTATTTATGTTTTTTTATTTTTAGTGGTTTTCTAGGATTTTTATAGCGTTTTAGGGTTTTGAGGGATTTTGAGAGATTTTAGGGTTTCTTACAAATTTTATGGTTTTTTTGGTTTAAAGGATTTTTTTAGTTTTTATGGGTTTTAAGTTATTTTTTAGTTTATAATATTTATAGGTTTTTAACTAGATCTTAATGTTCTAAGAGGATTTTTATGGTTTTTATGGGTTTTTTGGTTTTTAATGTTTTTTTGGCAATTTTAGGGTCTACAGGGTTTTTTGTGTTTTTTATTTTTTAGGGGGTTTAAAGTGTTTATTTCGGTTTTAAAGGTTTTCATTGTTTTTTACAGGGGTTTAGTGGTTTTTACATTTTTTTGAATTTGTAGCTATTTTTAGGATTTTTCTGGTTTTAGGGGTTTTATATATTTTTGTTCTTTTTTTGTTTTATGTTTTTTAATGTTTTTGATATTTTTATGTTTTTAGGGGTGTTAAGTGTTTTTATTTTTTTTGGATTTCTTAAGGGTTCTAAGGGGTTTAGGTTTTGTTATTATTTTTAGAATTTTTTTGGTATTTGTAGTATTTTAATTGTTTATAGGTTTTTAGGGAATTTGAGAGTTTCTAGAGGTTTCTTTGGGATTTTTTGGTCTTTAGGTTTTTTCTTTTTTAGGGTTTTATTAGTCTTTTCTAGTTTTTATGTTTTTTTAGAGTTTTTCACTTTTTTAGCAGTTTAAAGGGTTTTTAAAGTTTTTATTAATTTTTATGGTTTGGGGGGGTTATGGTTTTGAGGGTTTTCTACGGTTATAGGATTTTTATGTGTTTTTTGGGTTGTTATCTTTTTTATATTTTAGGGTTTTGAACTGTTTTTAGGTTTTTAATGTATTATTAGTTTTTTTTTGGTTTTTATTTTTTTAGAAAATTTTAGGTTTTATTAGGAATTTTACAGTTTTTTTGGGTTTTAGGTGTTTTTAAGGGTTTTATGGTTTTTAGGGGTTTTAGGGTTTTTTGAGTTTTTTAGGGTTTTCAGGTTTTTAGTGTTTTTAACGTTTTAAGGGTTTAAATGGGTCATATAGTTTTACTATTTTTTTAATATTTTTAATATTTTTTTCATTTTCATGTTTTCTTGGTATCTAATTGTTTTTAGAAAATTATATGGGTTTTAGGGTCTTTGTGGATTTTTTCATTATTGTTTGGGTTTTCAGGGGTTTTAAGTGCTTATATATTTTTAAGGTTTTCTTTGATTTTTTCATGATTTTTATTATTTTTATGGATTTATATATTTCTTAGACTAATTTATGAATTTTTTGGGTTTATAGGTTTTTTGGGGAATATGTGGTATTATGGCGTTTCTGAGGGGTTTTATGGGTTTTGAGGTTTTTTTTAATTTTTTAGGTTTTTAGGGGTTCTATGTTTTTTAGATATTTATGGTTTTCTTATGGGGGTTTTAGGGTTTTTATGATTATTTATTCTTTTGGGTATTTTTAGGGTTTTTTTGTTATTTTTACGTGTTTTAGTTTTTCTAGTGATTTTGAGTGTATTTTGGTTTTTTTGTTTTTATGGTTTTTTTGGTTTTTAGGGTTTCTTTTGAGTATTTATGGTATTTTATATTTTTTATGTTTTTAATGTTTTAATGGGTATTAGAGTTATTAGTGGTTTTTAATTTTTTAGGGTTTTTATGGGTTTTTAGTATTTTTTGGGTTTTAAGGGTTTTTATGGTTTTTATGGTCTTTAGTGTTTTTATTATTTTTAGTGTTTTTTTGTTTTGTATAGTTTTTAAGTGTTTTTATATTTTTTTGGGTTTTATGCTTTTTATGTTTTTTTGGCTTTTAAATTTTTAGGGTTTTTAGGAGTTTTATTCTTTTATTTGGGTTTTTTGGGTTTTTATAGTTTTTTAGGTTTTTTAGGTTTTTACAGTTTTTTGTCATTTTTTTGGATTAATTTTTTTTACATTTTTAAGTGGGATTTATGGTTTTTATGTGTCTTTTGGGGTATTATGGTTTTTATTTTTTTAATAGTTTTTTAGTTTTTTAGAATTTTTTATGTTTTTATGGATTTCATGTGTTTTGAGGTTTTTATAGATTTCTTATGGTATTTAAAGGTTTCAGGTTTTTTATGTTTTTCAGTATTTTTAGGTATTTTTTAGGATTGTAAGGGGTTTTTTTGGTATTTTAGGGATTTTCTAGGTTTTATGGTATTTTGGATTTTTTGGTGTTTTAGGTTTTTTGGGTTTTTGATTTTTATGTTTTAAATGGATTTTTAAATTTTTATAAATTTTTTAGGTGTTTAAATGGATTTAGATTTTTTATTGGGTTTTTTAAATTTTAGGGGTTTTAGGGTTTTTAAGGTTTTTAGAGGGGGTTTTAGGTTTTTAGGGACTTTTATGGATTTTGGCATTTGGATGTTTTTTTAGGTTTTTCAGGGATTTATGTGTTTTTAGGTTTTTAATTTCTTTTCATTGTGTTATTCCATTTTTAAGGGTTTCTACGTTCTCAATGAATTTTATGATTTTTAAGATTTTATGGTTTTTAATATTTTTGGTGATATTGAAGGTTTTTAAGGTTTTTGGTGATTTTGAAGATTTTTAAGGTTTTTAACTGGTTTTGGGTATTTAAGGTTTTTTAGCATTTTTAGTTTTTTGGGTTTTTAAGTGTTTTTAGGTTATTATTGTTTCCTTTGTGTTTTTCTGGGGTTTTAGAATTTTTTATGTTTATAGGTATTTTAGGGGGTTTTAGGATTTTTATTGGTTTTTAGGGATTTTGGAGTTTTTTTGAGATTAAGGGTTTTTAGGGGTTTTAGGGTTTTTAGTGCGTTTTAGTGTTTTTAGAGTTTTTTTAGGGTTTTTAGGGTTTTTTGATATTTTTTCGGGTTTAAAGGGTTTTTATATTATTTTTATTATTTTTAGGGGATTCCTGGGTTATTAGAGTATTTATTAGTTTTTAGGGTTTATATGGGTTTTAAGGGTTTTTAGATATTTTGAGGGATTTGTATGGCTCATGGGTTTTTTGGGTTTTTTGGGTTTTTAGTGTTTTTTCGGTTTTTATATTTTTACAGTGTTATGGGTTTTATGTTCTTTTATGATTTTATTATTTTCTTAGGGTTTTTAGGGTTATTAGTATTATTTATTTTTATGGATTTTGAGGGAATTATTGGATTTTTTTATAGTTTATAGGGTTTTATGGATTTTGAGGGTTTTCTAGGTTTTTTGAGGTTTTATGGGATTTTAGGTTTTTATGGTTTTCTTAATGATGTTAAGGGTTTTTATGGTTGTTTAAAATTTTATTGATTTTTAGGTTTCTATTAGTTTTTAATGGTTTTAGAGTTTTTAGTGATTTTTATGGGTTTTAATATTTTTTAGATTGTTTTTAAACATTTTTAGGGGTTTAAAGAGTTTTTATATTTTTAGTCGGTTTTAGTGGTTTTATGTTCTTAGGGGTTTATATGATTATTAGGGTTTTATGGTTTTGTATAGTTTTTTATGGTTTTTAGTGTTTTTTATTTTTTAGGGGGTTTAGGTGTTTTTATGGTTTTATGGTTTTCATAGTGTTATCAGGGTTTTTTAGTTTTTATGTTTTTAGTGATTTTAGTCTTATTTTATTATTTTTATGGATTTTTAGTCTTTTAGGGACTTTCTGGATTGTTTTGATTTTATTTTGTATTTTTAATGATTTTTTGGTTTTTCAGTTTTCTTTATTTTAGGGTTTTAATGTTTTTGAGATATTTTTAATATTTTTAGGGATTCAATGTATTTTTTGACATTTTATAGGGTTTTAGGATTTTTATGGGGTTTTATAGATTTTTAAGTTTTATGATATTTTGTGATTTTTTTGTTTTTTGGGTTTTGAGAGGTTTTTTAGAGTTTTTAACATTTTATTAGGATTCTAGGGGTTCTATGTGTTTTTGGTCTATAATGATTTCATAAGGATTTTTAGTGTTTCTAATATGTTTAACTTTTTAGGGACTATTAGTGATTTTTTAGGTTTTTAATGGGTTTTAATGTTTTTAGTGATTTTGAGTTTTTAGGGTTTTTTAATGATTTTATAGATTTTTTTGGATTTTTAGGGGTTATTTTGAGTTTTTAGGGGATTTATGAAGTTTTAGGGTTCTTTAAAAGATATAGGGGTTTATAGTTTTTATAGTTTTTAGTAGTTTTATGGTTTTTATGTGTTTTTTGGTTTCACAGGTTTTAGGGGTTTTATAGTTTTTAGTGTTTTTATGGTTTTTAGGGGTTTTTGTGTTTTTATATTTTTATGGGTTTTAACCATTTTTAGGTTTTTTTGGTTTTCTTAGGTATTTTCAGAGTTTCTATCATTTTTTTTACTCTTTTGGTTTTTAGTGATTTTATTAAAATATTATGGATTTTAGGGGTTTTATGGATTTTTAGGGGTTTTTTGGGTTTTTTTTGTTTTTTAGGATTTTAGGATTTTTATATTTTTTTAGGGTTTTAATGTTATTATAGTTTTTAGAAGTTTTTATAGGTTTAATGTGATTAAAAGTTTTTAGTTGTTTTTAGGGTTTTATTGTATTATTGTGGGTTTTAAGGTTTTTTAGGATGTTTTGTGGTTTTTATAGAGTATAAGGTTTTTAGGGATTTTATATTTTTAGGGGTTTAAAGTGATTTATGGTTTTAAGGCCTTCTTATGTGTTTTAAGGGTGTTAATGTTTTATTTGTTTTTAAGTTTTTCTAGTTTCTTGGGTTTTTAGGTTTTTTAGTTTTTTAGTGTTTAAAATTTTAATATTTTTTTAAATATTCTAAATGTTTAAAGGGTTTTTAGAGTTTTTTTAGTGGTTTTTGGTTTTTATCAATTTTTAGTGTTTCTATTGTTTTAAGTGTTTTATGGTTTTTAGGGGTTTAGGGTCTTTAGTACCTTTTAGGGTTTTAGAGTATTTAGTTTTTTAGTGTATTTAGGGGTTTTAAGTGTTTTGGGATTTTTAAGGAATTCCTAGGGTTTTTAGAGTTTATAACATTTTTAGTGATTTTATGGATTTTTTAGAATTTTTATAGTTTTTTTAATTTTTATGGATTTTATGAGTTTCTCTATTTTTTATTGTTTTTAGGGATTTTTGGATTTTATTGTTTTTATTTTTCTTTGGGGTATTAAGGATTCTATGATTTTTTATTGTTTTTGGTGGGGTTTAAAATGTTTTTTTTATTTTTTGTATTTTTTTTGGGTTTTTCTTGCATTTTATGGGTTTTAATGGGTTTTTTGGGCTTTAAGGTGTTTTAGGGTTTTTAGGACCTTTTAGGGGTTTTCTCATTTTTAGGTTTATTATGGGTTTTAAGTTTATTTATTTTTTAATTCTCTTCATTGGTTTTTCCTAGTTTTTTTTGGTTTTTTCTGTTTTTAGGGATTTTTATGGATTTTTGTGATTTTTATGTTTTTTTGGGTTTTGGGGGATTTTGACATTTTTTGGGGGTTTTATGGTTTTTAATGTTCCTATTTTATTGCTTAGGTGTATAGTTTTTTTGAGATTTTATGGTTTATAAGGATTTTAGGGTTTTTGTCATTTTTAGGGGATTAAAGGGTTTTCAGAGTTTTTAGTGGGTTTGAGGGTTTTCGTGGGTTTTTAGGGTTTCTATGTTTTTAGGGGTGTTTATGGTTTTTAGCGGATTTATAATTTTTATGGTTTTAGTGGTTTTAGAATTTTTAAGGTTTTAAAGTATTTTTAGGTTTATATGGTTATCTTATGGTTTTCCAAGGTTTTAGGGTTTTTTACATTTTAGATATTTTTATAAACTTTATAAGATAGTTATGAATTTAGGGTTTTTATGGATTTTGAGGGGGGGTTTTGTCGTTTTAGGTTTTTTATGTTTTTTTTGAGTTTTTAATCTTTTTTGGGTTTTAAATATTTTTTATATTTTTTAATATTTTAGGGGTTTAATTGGATGTGAGTGTTTTTAGTGGTTTTAGGGCTTTATGGGGGTTTTTTTGTAGTTTTTAAATTTTTTAGGGTTTTTAGCACCTTTCATTTATTAAAGGTATTTATGATTTCTTAGATTTTAACAGTTTTATTCGGTTCTTTTTATTTTTTCAGGGTTTTTTAAATTTTTTGAGATTTCAGAGAATTTTTATGATTTTTATGTTTTTTCTGTTTTATTGTTTTTGTGGGGTTTTAAGATTTTTTAGGTTTTTTATAGTTTTTATGGGGTTTTAGGGTTTTTGATTTTTTAGTAGTTTTAAGGGTTTTTATAGTTTTTATCATTTTTATGTGATTAAAGGGGTTTTTTTCTTTTTATTGGGTTTTATGTTTTTATGGGTTTTTAGGGGTTTTATAGTTTCTAGGGGTTTTTGGTTTTCAGGGTTTTTGGGGTTTAGTTTTTTTTATTTTCAGGGGTTTTAATTGTTTTGGGTTTTTACTATTTTTTTATGGTAATTCAGGGTTTTTGTTTTTTTTGGGATTTATAGGGATTTTTATGGTTTTATGGTTTTTAGGGCTATTGATGGTTCTTAGGTATTTGAGGGTTAGAAGGGATCCTAGGGTATTTTTTTGTCTATCTAGTTTTTTATTTTTTTAGGGTTTTTAAATTTATTATAGTTTTTTATTTTATTAGGGTTTTAAATGGTTTATAGAGTCTTTAGTGGTTTTATCAGTTTTTAGTTTTTTAATGGTTTTTGGGTTTTTATAGGTTTATTGTTTTTAGGGTTTTTTCTGTGTTTATATCATTTTTATAGGTTATAATAATATTTACGTGTTTAAGGTTTTCTTATGTTTTTTCAAGGTTCTTAGGTTTTTTATGTTTTTAGGTATTTTTGGGGGTTTTTGGAATCTTATGTGTTTTTATAGGTTTTGGTGATTTTTGGGTTTTAGGGGGTTCTAGGGTTTTTATCTAGTTTTTGTGTTTTTAGGTTATTTTGAGTTTTTAGGGTTTCTAGATTTTTCATAAAAAAAATTGGGGAAAAAAATGTTTTTATAGTTCTAGTGGGGTTTTAGGGTATTTATAGGATTTTTTGGGTTTTATGGTCTTTAAGCGTTTTCATGGGTTTTTGTATTTTTTGGGTTTAAGGGTATTTTTAGTGTTTTTTCAGATTTTAGTATTTTTATGGTTTTTATGTGTTTTGGTTTTTATGGTTTTCTTATAATTTTAAGTGTTTTTAGGGGTTTTTGTGGATTTTATAATTTTGGTAATTTTTAAGGAATTTTTAGTAATTTTAATTTTTTTTAGTGTATTTGAGGATTTTTTGGTATTTGGGGAGTTTTCTGGGTTTTTTTTGTTTTTTTGGTTTTTGGGGGGTTTTAGGGGGTTTTTTATGTTTCTCGTGTTTTTTAGGATGTTAAAATATTTTTAATGTTTACAGTGGTTTAAAGTTTTTTTTATAGTTTTTAGTGGGGTTTAAATTTTTTTTAATGCTTTATGGGTTTTATTATTGATTTTAGGGGTTTTAGGTTTTAGGTTCCTTTAGTATTTTTAGAGATTTTAGTATTTTTTAATTTTATAAGGTTTTTATGAGTTATTAGGTTTCTAATAGTTTCTTAGGGATTTTCATGTTTTTTAGAGTTTCTAAATTTTTAGGAATTTTCCTAGATTTTTAGGGTTTTGTTGGTTCTTTTGGGTTTTTGGGACTTTTATGGATTTTAGGTTTCTAAGGGGTTTTAAGGTTTCTATTATTTTTTAAGTTTTTTTGGTTTTTCTATGATATTATGTTTGTGAGGATTTATTATAGTTTCTATGTTTTTTATTTTTTTAGGGAATTTTTGAGATTATTTTAACATAGTTTTTTAGAAATTGATGTTTTAGAGGGTTTTATAAGGTTTTTAGAGTTTGTATAATTTTTTTTGGGTTTATAGAGTTTTTCATTTTTTTATGTTTTTGGGTTTTTATGATTTTTAAAACATTTTTATGGGTTTAATGTGTTTAATGTGTTTTTAGTGGTTTTTATAGTTTTTAAGGTTTTTAGGGGTTTTATGGTTTTTATGGTTTTTTTTGTTTTTTGTGTTTTAGTGTTTTTAGTGTTTTTAGGTTTTTGGGGGTATAAGGTGTTTTTAGGTTTTTAAGGATTTCTTAGTGTTTTTTTATTTTTTAGGGTTTTTTACTCTTTTAAGGGGCTTTTACGAATTTTTTAAGAATTTTATGGTTTTTATGGTTTTTCGGATTTTGAGGTATTTAGGTTTTTTAGGTTTTTAGAATTTATAATTTTTTTAGTATTTTATGGGTTTATTTTTTATGGTTTTCATTGGGTTTTTCTATGTTTTTTTTTGGCATTTTTACTTTTATGAAATTTGAGGGATATTTAGGAATTTTATGGTTTATTTCGTTTTTTGGGATTTTTAGGGTTTTAGGGTTTTTATTTTTTTCAGGTTTTTAGGGATTAATTTGAGTTTTTCTGGTTTTAGTGTTTTATATATTTTTTACATTTTTAAGGGTTTAAAGGTTTTTAATTGTTTTTAGTGGATTTAATGGTTTTTAATGGTTTTTAGGGTTTTTATGATTTTAACGTTTTTAGGGGTTTTAGGCTTTTATGGACTTTTTAAAGGGTTTTATGATTTTTTATGATTTTAAGGGTTTTTAGTGTTTTTTAGTTTTTAATGATTTCTTAGGGTTTTCAGGGTTTTTAGGGTTTTCTATATATTAGGGATTTTTTATACTTTTTTTAGGATTTTTATTATTTTTATGGCCTTTTGATATTTTTAGGGGTTTTAGGGTTCTTATGGTTTCTTAGAATTTTAAGAATTTTTGTGGTTTTTAACATTTATTAGATTTTTTGGGTTTTTAAGCATTTTTTATGGTCTTCTTTGGGTGTTTTAAGGTTTTATGGTATTTTACATATTTAGGTATATAAGGAATTTTTATGATTTTATGGGTTTTTAGTGTTTTAGGTGATTTTGAGTGATTTAACTTTTTTAGTTTTTTTATGGGTTTTTAGATTTATTTAACATTTTAGGGGTTTTAGATTTTTTCATTGATTTCAGGGGTATTTTATTTTATATGGTTTTAATGTTTTTTTTATGTTTTTAGAGGTTTTAGGTCTTTTAGGGTTTTCTAGGGTTTCTAGTGTTTTAGGATTTTTAGGGGTTTATGTGTTTTTAGTTTTTATGGATTTATAAAGGATTTTCAATGCATCTTATGTTTTTATGTGTTTGTAGATTTTTAGGAATTTTTTTAAACTTTTTTGTTTTTATTTTTAATTTTTCGATTTTGAGGGGTGTTAATGGATTTGGGGTTTTTGGATTTTTTATGTTATTTGTGGATTTATTTGTTTTTAGGTTTTAATGATTTTCTTATGGGTTCTCAGGGTATTTTTAGGTTTTTTTTGGGGTTTTAGGGGTTCCTAAATTTTCTAATGGTTTTATTGTTTTATGTTTTTTTTATAGTTTTTAAAGTAATCTAATGGGTTTTTGGGTTTTTAGATTTTAGATTTTTTTGTCTTAGGGATTGTAAGTTTCTATTGGTTTTTATGGTTTTCTTAGGGGTTTTGAAGGTTTTTAGGCTTTTTTTATATATTTTTGGTTTTTTAAGGATTTTATCAAATTTTATAATTTTTTGGTATTTCGGGATTGTTAGGGTTTTTATGAGTTTCTGGGTTTTTTGGGTTTTTAGTATTTTTAGGTTTTTATTTGTTATATTGTTTTTGAGGAATTTAATGATTTCTTAGGGTATTTCTAGGCTTTTAGGGTTTTTATCATTTTTGGTGATTCTTAGTGATTACTTATGATTTTTATAGTTTTTTAGGGATATTAAAATTATTTAGTGTTTTTAGAGGTTTTAAAGTTATTATTGGTATTTTTGGGTTTTGGGGGGTTTTAGATTTTTTTTGGGTTTTAATTTTTGTATGTTTTTTGCATTTTTAGGGGTTTAAAGGGTTTTTAGTGTTATTTGTTCTTATTTTTGTTTTTATGATTTTTTAGGTTTTTTATTTTTTTAGGGGTTTTTATGGGTTTTGTGTTTTTAGGATTATTGTGCTATTTTAGGGTATTTTAGGGTTTTTAGAATTTTAGGTTTGTAGGGGAATTCTGTGTTTTTATGTTATTAAGGCTTTCTTACAGTTTTTTAGGGGTTTTAGTGGTTTTTATGTTTTTTGAGATTTTATGGGATTTTTAGGTCTTTTATGATTTTTAGGGGTGTTTGGAATTTAGAGGGGGTTTTTTAGAATTTTCATTGCATTTATGATTTTTAATGTTTTTTTGAGATTGTTCGGCATTTATAGATTTTTTTTTGTTTTCATGGATTTTTAGGGTTTTTAGGGATTTGGGGGGTTTTAGAGATTTAGGACGATTTTTTGTGTTTTACCTATATTTGTTTTTCTAGTTTTTATGTTTTTTTTAGATTTATAAGGTTTTATTATGTCTTTTAGTGTCTAAATAGATTTTTAATTTTTTTGGTATTTTTATCTATTTTTTTGATTATTATTTGGGGGGGGGGGGTTAATAATTTTAATGTTATCATGTTTTTTATATTTTTAGGGTTTTTTTTGTTTTTTAGAGATTTTAAGGTATTTAGTGTTTTTTGATGATTTTATACGATTAATGGATTTTTAGAGTTTTTAGATGTTTTTTTGGGTTTTGGTTTTAAGGTTTTTAATGGATTAATGGTTTTATTGGGGTTTTAGGGTCTTTTATGGTAATTTTAGGATTTTTATCTTTTCCATAATCTTTCTAGAAGTTTTAAGGGGTTTTAAGTGTTTAAGGTTTTCTTAGAGCTTTTAGGGTTTTCTAGTGGTGTTTTATGTTTTAAAGATTTTTTTGTTTCATCATTAAATTTTTTTGGGTTTTTGGATATTTTTGAGGGTTTTTGGAGATTTTTAGGGTTTTATAATTTTTTTGGGTTTTTATCATTTTATGTTTTTATGGATTTTAATTATTTTAGGCTATTAAGGTTCTCATTGTGGTTTTCAGGGGTTTTATGGTTTTTTATGTTTTAAGTTATATTGTGTATTTTTTAAGAAATTTATAGTTTTTAGTTATTAAGTTATTTTGATGGATTTGGGATTTTTAGAGTTTTAGTGTTTTTATTATTTTATTGGTTTTATGTGTTTTAGGTTTTTATGTTTTTATAATGGGTTTTCATGATTTTTTGGATTTTTATTTTTATAGTTATTTTAAGGGATTTTATGATTTTTTGTTTTTATGTATTTAAAGGGGTTTCATAGATTCCTGGGTATTTTTATTTGTTTTGTTTTTTTATCAATTTTTGGATTTTTAGGGGCTTTAAGAGTTTTTATATTGTTAATGTTTTATTAGCATTTGTCATGTTTTTTAGTGATTTTTATGTTTTTAGAGATTTTTGGTATTTTTTATGATTTTAATTTTTTTATGAAATTTAATGATTTGAGGGTTTTTGGGTTTTTGAGTTTTTGGGGGGGTTTTGGGTTTTTATGGATTTTTGAGGGTTTTTGGTCTTTAGGAGTTTTTAAGGAATTTAAGGGTTTTTTATGTTTTTAACAATTTTTGGTGTTTAAAGTATCTTTAGTGTTTTTAGTGGGTTTTTAGTGTTTCAATTTTTTTCTTAAGGGTTTTAGATATTTTTATGATATTTTGGGTGTTTTGGGATTAAGGTCTTTTAGGGTCTTTTAGGGTTCTTTAGGGTGTTTATTATCTTTTATGTTTTTTTTATTTTTAAATTTTTATTGGTTTTTATGTTTTTTCTTGTGGTTTTCATGTCTTTTTGGGGTTTTCAATGTTTTTAGGTATTTTTGATTTTTTTATTGTTTTTTAGGATTTATGGGGATTTTGACGGTTTTGACAGTTTTAGGGTTTTTATCTTTTTATGCATTTTTTAGGGGTTTTAAGATTATTTTTTGTTTTTGAGGGTTTCTTATGGGTTTTCATTATTTTTAGGGTTTTTACATTTTTTAAAAATTTTATGGATTTTCTATGTTTCTTCTTTTTTAATGGTTTTAGGCAAAACAGGTTTGGGGCTAGGCGGATCCCAGCCCCACAATATTCAATAACATAAAATAAAGGTACAAGGCATTACAAGGAGGGTTTGCATAGCCGAGTGTGCATTTCACCCTTCATGTCTGAGTCCACAAGAGTAGTGCAGAAATATGGTGCAATAAATGACCACATAGAACATCCATCCACAATTGCTTTCTTGGAGAGTATGTCCGCCACCTTGTTCGCTTCCCTGTATATATGTGTGACCATAATGTTCATACCCTGAGAGATTCTTAGACAGTTAACCCATTGTGGGAGGATCCTCCATGGGATTGTCCTTGTTTTGCTTTTGAGGTCTTCCACTGCCAACCTCGAGTCAGATTCAATCCAAAGCTGCTTCCACCTGAAGTGGACCGCAAACTGTACAGCCTTAATCATGGCCCATAACTCCGCTTCATAAGCACATCCATTCCCAATGTAATTATAAAATCATCCTTTAACAGAACCTCTATACGTCCAGAAAACACCACCACACCCGGAGAGACCAGGCGCGCCTAGGGCTGCACCATCCACATTAACTTTTATCCATTCTGGGATTGGTGGAATCCACCGAATGAATTTAAAGTCCTTCAGTTTCCTGCATCTTCCATAAATACCAAGAGTTCTCAACACAATAAGGTCCTTAATATCATTAGCCATCGTACCATCCTGGATATGAGCCACCGCATGGACTGCTTGATGAATTGCCACCACACCATTTCGGAGGCAGCATGCATCATTATCAAAAACCACTTTGTTCTGAGATGCCAACACAAAAGCAGTAAGATCCGCAACGGCAGCAAGAAGCAGATTGGCAATTTGTTGACTGCATTGCACGCCAACGACACTGCTAAAAATAGCAGACAACGTGCTGTCCGTGCAGATTTTTAGCTGGAACATGCCCTACAAATGATCCCAAAGACCTGCAGCCAACCTGCACTTAAGAAAAATGTGCTGCAGATTTTCCTCATCCTGAAGACAGATCGGACAAGCAGAGGCCAAACACCACCCAACTCTTTTCAATTTCTCTTGAACTGGAAATCTATTTCTCCAAATTTTAATGTGTTTTTCGAGTATTCATGGCCTTTTAATGTTTTTATGTGTTTTTTTGTGTTTTAAGGTTTTTTGTGTTTTTTGGTTTTAGGGTTTTTTATATTTTTAACGTTCTATATATTTTTAGGTCTTTTATGTGTTTTTAGGTTTTTGATGTTTTATTTGGGGGTTTAAGTGTTTTATGGGTTTTAGGTTTTTAGGTTTTTTGGGATTTTTCTTTGATTCTTATGGGTTATTAGGGTTTTTAGGGATTTTATGGGGTTTTTTTGGGGCTTTTATGATTTTTGGGTTTTTGGGTTCTTTTGCGTTTTAAATTTTTTGAGGATATCTAAAAATTTAAGTTATTTTTAGGTTTTTAAGGTTTTCTTAAAGGGTTTTTGGGGTTTTAGTGTTTTTTATGTATTAGGGATTTTTAGAGATTTTATGGTTTAGGGTAATTTACGGGTTTTAACATTTTTATTTTTTTTGGATTTATGGATTTTTAGAGTTTGTAGTGTTCTTAGTGTTTTTTATAGTTTTTTAACATTTATAGGTGTTTAGAGGGTTTTTAAAATTTTTAGGGGGTATTATGGGTTTTAGGGGTTTTAGCGGTTTTATGGTTTTTAGGGGTTTTTAGTGTTTTATTGTCATTTTAGGTGTTTTAGGGTTTTATATTTTTTAGGTTTTTAGTGGTTTTATGTATTTTAGGTTTTTATAACTTTCTTATAATTTTTAGGGTTTTATGTTTTTTTATGTATTCCATGATTTTATTTTTTTAGAATTTTAAAGGGTTTTCTTGTTATTTGGGTTTTTTTGGATTTGAGGGTCTTTATTGTATTCTAGGGTTTTGGGGGATTTTAGGGTTTTATAATTTTTAGTGTTTTTAGGGGTTTTATGTGTTTTTTGGTTTTAAGTTTATATTATGGGTTTTTTTTATTTTTTATGTATTTTTTGGGTTTTAATGTATTTTTAGGGGTTATAGGGTTTTTAGGGATTATTACAGTTTTTAGGGTTTTTATGGGGGAGGGGGGTGTAGGTTTTTATATTTCTTTTGGGTTTTTAGGTAAACGAAGATGCAAGGGTCGGGCAATTCACAACCCCCCCCCCCCCCCAATTTATTAGAAACAAAAAAGAGACACAACAGACATGGGAGGGGAGGAGTCAAACGACCCACACCCAAAAACCCTTAACGACCCAAGACAAAAGACCCAAAAAAAGAAAAGTCATCAATGAAAAAAGGAAACACCAATAGGTTTATTGTGATTTTAGGTTTTTTAGGTTTTTTAGGGTTTTAGTGTTTTTAGGTTTATTTGGGTTTTATTTCTTTTTAGATTTTTATGTTTTCGTTAGGTTTTTATGAGGTTTAGGGGTTTTAATGTTTTTTTAGATTTGTAAGTATTTTTAGGATTTTTGTGGGTTTTTATGTGTTTTTTGGGGTTTTAAGAGTTTTTATGTTGTTTTAGTTTTTTTAGTAATTTTAATATTTTTAAATTTTTTGTGGGGTTTTTAGATTTTTTAGGGTCTTAAGTTTTTCTTATAGTTTTTCAGGTTTTTAGGGTTTTTATGGTTTTTGGGATTTTTTGGGATTTTTTATGGTTTCTATAGTTTTTAGTTATTTTATTATTTTGGGGGATTCATGGGTTTTAATATTTTTTGGGGGTTTTTTGGTTTTTTGGTTTTTAATATTTTTTAGTTATTTAGTAGTTTTATGGTTTTTGGAGTTCTTTATTATTTTTCGGGTTTAAAGGGGTTTATAATTTTCAGTGGTTTTTAGGTTTTTATGGGTATTATTATTTTTAAGGTTTTTATGGTATTTTATTTTTTAGGTGTGTTTGGGGTATTTTATGGATTTTATTGTTTTTTATGTTTTTTAGGTTTTTAAGTGTTTTTAGGTATTAATGAAATTTTTAGGGGTTTTCATGGTTTTAGGTTGTTTTACATTTTTAGGGAATTTAATGACTTTGTATGATTTTACTATTTTTTGGGTTTTTATTGTTTTTTGGGTTTTTAATATTTTTAAGTTATTTAGAAGTTTTATGGTTTTTGGAGTTCTTTAACATTTTTCAAGTTTAAAGGGGTTTATATTTGTCATTGGTTTTTAGGTTTTTATAGTTTTTATTGTTTTTATGGTTTTTAGGGGTTTTTATGGTTTTTAGGTGTGTTTGTGGTATTTTATGAATTTTATTGTTTTTTATGTTTTTAGGGTTTTAAGTGTTTTTAGGTGTTAATGGAATTCTTATGGGTTTTTAGGGTTTTAGGGTGTTTTATATTTTTAGGGAATTTAATGATTTTTTATGATTTTACTGTTTTTTGGGTTTTTTGGGATCTTGGGGGATTTTAGGTGTTTTTGTGTTTTTAAGGTATTTAGTGTTTTTTAGGGTTTTTAGAATTTTTTTTTTGAATTTTAAATGTTTTAACATTTTTTTTATGTTTTCTTCTTGTTTTTCACGGTGTTATATTTTTTTATGTTTTTAGGAATTGTTATTGTTGCTTTAGGATTTTTATTATTTTTATGGATTTTAGGAATTTTTATGGTTTTTATCTTTTCATACAGTTTTATGGGTTTTAATTTTTTTAGGTTTTTAAGGATTTCAAACATTTTTTCATGTTTTTTTGGGTGTTTACATTTTTTGGGATTTTTAGTACTTTTTTTGGATTGTTTTGGTTATTAGGGTTTTATGGGATTTTGATGGTTTTTAGTTTTTTTTGTTTTTTATGGGTTTTATTTTTTTATGTTTTTAAGGTTTTCTAATTTATTTTTGGGTTTTTATGTATATTGATTTTTTATGGATATTTAGGAATTTTTTAGGATTTTTACACTTTTTATAGATTTTAAGGGTTTTTTGGGGTTTTTTGGGTTTTTTTGGGTTTTATGGTTTTTTTGGGTTTTTTCCCAGCATTTAGGATTTTGTTTCTATTTTTCAATGTTTTAGCTGATTAAAGTGTTCTTATATGTTTGGGTGGTGTTTAGGGTTTTATGTATATTTATGGTTTTAGGGGGTTTTATTGTATTACAGGCTTTGAAGAGAACATTATTGAAGGCACTAAGTCGATTAATTGGGTGGAGGAGTTTTATTTTCAATATATGATGAGTTGAGCAAGATTAAAGAGGTTTAATGCTACAATGGGTGCCCATATCACTTCTTTAATGGACCAATGGATCTCACCTTGCATAGATATCAAAAATGGTCCTATTATCTCACTTATTCAACACCAAACATGATGTTTTAATATTGGCCCACATAGTTGCACAAATATTGGAATCCCTACTAACATGGAGATTCTAGAATGGCATCTTTGGACACTAAAGTTAAACCTAGTGGGATAGGTACTCAATGTAAAATATTGTGGGAAATAGGTGGAAATACATGTGCTACCTTCCAAAAAATTCTTTTTTAGGATTTCTCTTTTTGACCTTAAAGTGGAAATATTGGTTTAGCTTTTATGAAATTAGTGTATCAAACCATTGAATATTGTATCCCCATTTTTTAAAAATAACCAGCTCAATGTAACTTGTAAGGTATTCAAGATTATATTAGAGAGTGTATGCTCTATTTCTCTCTCTTGTGTGAGAATTGTTCCGATTTGTTTCCTTGCCCTTTTGAATTATTTCCTTGTCAATATACAAGTTAGATTGGTGTTCCAAGGCAAAACAAATCCACCAATTATCTGCCTTAATACAAGTGCATTGATTTATGGATTTTCCATTACATCCATCCCTTGAGTGTGTTTTCTAGGTAGTATGTTACACTCCTTATATCATTGATTGACTACTTTTATCCACTATCAATTCCCATCATCCACCACTTATCCCTGAAGTGAATACTTTATCCACATCCCTACACCGTGATGATCTTTCCACCCTAAGCATATCACATAAGTTTTTATTAGAGCTATACTTGAAACAGTATACATATATCAAAATTTCTCTATCCAATATATTCATTTCCCTTTTATCTGTACATATTTTCCACACATTCCCAAAAAAATAATAATATTCATTTTCTTTGAAAACCTATAGAATAGGCCTTTATTTTGCAATATTGAAATATTTTATGTTGAGATAATTATTCAACCATATTATTTTCTCCTTAAATTATTAATATGTAATTTGTATCTAAAAAAATAAAATTCTCTCACCTCATTAGTATGTTCTTTTTATAAAATAAGTATATCCTTTGATAGATTACAAAAAAATCATCTTACTCCTCATTAATTATATTGTGCTTTAATAAAGTAAGAAAAAATATTTTGGGAGATTTAATGAAAGAAAAATAAAAAAGTGAATACAATTACTTATTTTATTTTCATTACATTATTAACACCTTCAGTTTCCATAAATCACTTTCCCTGTCATATTATATTACCACCATATAATATTTGACTCATATTGTTATTAATTTGTATTATCTTGCACAATTAATAAAAACTTTCTGTTACACTCGTCAACCATTTCCCACTATTTAATCATATTTTCTACCATCTATTTAACCCTCTATGATTTTATAACCATTTAATACTCAAAAATACTATGTTAAACCACCCCCCAATACAATCATGATTTGGAAAGTTTAGTGGAATATGATCACTCCATAAAATGTATTGCATTTATATAGATATTGATATTTTAATTGAGTTTTGAGAGTGGATATAATTAATAAAAAATATATGTGATTCTATATCATTGTGTGTCTAAGTTTCTATATCTTGTGTGCATGATTTTTTATCCTTATTTGTGTGACTGTGTATATCATTCATGGGTGGTTGTGTATATTTGTGTGGGTGATTGTGAATATCATGTATATGTTTGTGTGTGTCCTTATGTGCATTAGTGTGTATTTCTTTTGTGTGTGAGTGTGTACATATCATGTGTGTGTGTGTGTCTTCATGTGTGTAATTGTTTGTGTGTCATTGTGTGTGTTTATTCTCATGTGTTTTTGTGTTTTTGTTACTTATCCTAGAATAATATCATGGGAAGAAAATTTCTAAGGCTATCTATGAAGGAAGTAGAATTAGGTCTCCCACACAAGAATCTATTCCACTCCAAGTGTAAGATTTGTTGTGGAAATTCTATAAGCTTCATGATAGGAATATGGAGGTGATACATGATAGGATTCAAAAACTAGAGAACCAAAAAAGATTGAAAATTATCCATGATAACCCATTACATGCTCCAGCTCCATGCTTCCCCCACATCATGGAGGAGGATATGAAGAACATTGACAATTATTTTTAGGATGCCCCAAAAAATAAGAGAAGGTTATAATAACATCAAAGAGTCTAAATGAAACCAAATTATGATGATTTACTTGGGGGTCTTAAGGTGAAGATTACTTATTTTAAATTGAAATGTAATATGAAATCATACTTGGAATGGGAGATATGTATTGAGAAAGAGTTTTAATGCCATATATATTTGGAAGAGAAAAATGTCAGAAAATTCTACCCTTTAATTTTCTAATTATTTTATAATTTGGTGGGATCAATTACAAAAGGATAGGGCTATATATGGAAGACATACAATTATCACATGGTACGATGTGAATTTTTCCATGCTGAAGTGGTTTATTCCCTCACATTACCATATATATATACACAAAAAACATCAACACCTCACCAAATGGACTAAGAGTGTTGATTATAAATATAAGGAGGTGAAAATTTCCATGATTTGAGAAAACATTGAGTAGGATCCATAGGAAACTATGGTGTGGTTTTTATAAGGAAATAATTCATTGAATGTCAATGAAGTGGAGATATACCACCATATAGAGATACAAGACATAATCCAACAAGACCCCAATAATAATAAAAAAATAAAATGTATAGGAAACATGAGTAAACCCACTACCCCTTTCACTCCATGGAGAAATTCACAAAAGGATATTGAAGATTCATCAATGGAAAAAAGATGGGATTGATCACCAAAGTGAAAATGTATTTATTCTACCAAAGAAACCAAATATTGGGAGAAACTAAATAAGGAATAGAGATGTTAGAGGTATCAATGTCAAGGAATGGGTAAAGTTTATACTGAATACCCAAACATGTATACCATCACCATCAACATGTATGGATAATGGGATACCAAGGAGAGATCTTGGATAAGTGGGAGTAGGAATCCCCCAAAATTAAAAAAAGAGAATTTAAAGCAGATGGTGATATTTTTATCACCAGGAGTGTTCTATGTACACAAATGACTATAGGAGATAATTCTATGTGAGAGAAAATTTTCCATTCATAGTGAAAGATACATGGGAATGTATATAGTTTTATTATTTATAGAGGAAATTGTATCAACGTAGCGAGCATCGAGTTAGAAGAGAAGTTGGAAATTCAAACATTTAAGAATTAACATCCATATCAAATTAACTGGTTTAATTATAGGGGATAGATGAAGGTATTTTCCTCTATAAATAAATAAAATGATAAGGTAATTTGAGAAATTATTCTTATGAAGGTATTCCACTTGCTATTGAGTCAACCGTGACAATATGACTTCCATTTACACATAATGGGTAATTGAACCTTCAATTTTTTGTACTCCATTGAGAACATATATCCCTCAACCACACTTAACCCAAAATATTTTATAATATGACATTTTTTGGGGAAATGAAAAAATGTTTTTTGAGGAAACATATAGAAAATGATAATTGAGATAATGAGGGAAAAGGAGAAAATGATATAAGAAAATAAATAGATAGAAAAGTAAAAAATTAGGAATAATATTTGAGAGGTTATAAAATTATGATGTATTAAAAAAGAGTCTGTTTAAAGAAGATTTCATTTCTCCACAAAAAAATTTAGTACTTATGTATAAAGAGGTGATGTTGAACACTAATGACCTAACATATCCTTTAGCATATATTATTGAGTATTTCATATATGAATTTTATGATGTGTTTCCTATATATTTACCACCATGTTCTCTACCCATTATAGGTACTGATATTCTAATATACCTCTTAACCAGAGCATCACTACCGAACCACCCTATATATTGCCCCAACCTGGAGGAGAAAAAATTAATTCAAAGGAAAGTTCAGTATTTTTTGGATGTGGGCTATATTATAGGGATCCTTATTCCATGTGTTGAACTGAATCCATTGGATCCCAACAAGGTTATAACATGGAGAATATGCATTGACTTGAGACACATAATAACATAATGTTAAGGTATCATCATCATATCCCTAGGTTAGATGATATGCTTGATGACTTAAATGGATATACTATTTTCTCAAAAATTTATTTAAGAAGATTTTACCATCAAATTATTTAAAAATAAGGAGATGGGTGTAAAACATCATTCAGTACAAAATATATACTTTATAAATGGTTAGTCATGCTCTTTTGTCTCACCAATGCACCTATAAAATCTATCTGGTTAATAAATCGTGTATAAATTGAATAGTTTTTAAAATTTGGTGTGGTTTAATTTTATGATATTTTTGTGTATAGTAGAACATTAAAAGAACATTTAGATCAATTAATAAAAGTACTAGAGGTGTTAATAATGGATTTTTTTTTTCAAACATTCAAAATATTATTTTTTTCATTGGATTTTTTGTAAGTGTTGATAATGTATAGGTAGATATTGAGAAGATAATGTCCATTTAGGAGTGGAATAACCCCCCCACCCCTCCTTCTAATAGGTTAGATTTTTACATGGTCTTTTTAGTTTTTATATGAGATTTATGAATTACTTTTTCACACTAGAAATTTCATTAAATTGGTCAACAAAGAAGAATATTCCTTTAAAATGGGGGAAAATAAAGAAAAGGATTTCCATGAACACAAAGATAGACTCACCCATGAACCCCTACTTTCATTCTCTTAATTTGGAAAGACCTTTTAAATTGAATATGATTAAATTGAAATTATCATAGGAGGATTACTCATGAATGATGGTAATACTATTTATTTATTTATTGAATAGTTAAATGGACCAACTCTAAAATATGCTACGTATGATAAAGAGTTGTATGGAGTTTTTAGAGTATAAAAACATGGCTTAATTACCTTTGTCCTAAATAATTTTTGACTTATTTGATGGTGAGGATCTTAAATAACATAGGATCCAACACAAACTAAATAGGAGATATGTAAGATGGTAGAAATTCATTGAATAATTTCCTTATCACATCAATATTAAAAAGGGTAAATAAAATATTGTGGTTGATGTACTTATATATATATATATATTTATTCTATATTTTTTGTATTTTAAACTCCTTGGTTTTAAATACATTAAGGATTTATACACCATTGATAGGGATTTTGGAGATGTTTATGGACATTTTAAACCTGGAGTTGGTTTGGAAAAGTTTTATTTTACATGATGGATTCTTATTCTAGATTGATATTAGTTGTATTGTCACTTTATATATCCATTTACTTTTAGTAAAGGATTAAAATTTTGGTTTCTTAATGGAGATTTTTTGTGATGATAAACGTTATGTGATCTTAGTGATCATTTTAATAGGATTAAGATGTCTAAATATATTGAAAAATTTGTGGGAAAGTTTATTTTATACCAAAAATAATTATTTAAATTGATTACATGTGGATTATATATTCCTCTACCAATACCTAACACCCCTTGGGAGTATATAACAATAGACATTATTGTTGGGATACCACGGACTATTATGGGGATAAATTGTATTTTTTGGTGGATTAATTTTCTAAAATAGAACATTTTATTCACTATAACAAAACAGATGATTACACTAGAATTGCAAATATTTTATTTCAATAATTAGTCAAACTCCATGTAATTCCAAGGATTATTGTATTATATTGATAAAAAACATTCCTCAGTTACTTTTTAAGACCTTATCGAGAAAACATAAAAAAATTTACTATTCTCCAATACTTGATATATGAAAACAGAAGGGAAAACATAGGTGGTGAATCAGAATTTATCCTCCCCTATGTATTTTTTTGTAAGAATAATATTAATAATTAGAAGCAGTGTTTAAAAAAATTTGAAATGACATATAATAGGTCCATGAATTTTTATTTGAAATTGTTTATGTCTTTAAGTCCATATCCCCTATTGATATAGTTATTTTACCAATAAAAGAATTATCTAATATGGATGAAAATGTGAGGGAATAATTTCAACATGAAAATCCTTGAAAATAAAGGTAAAAATAATGTTCAAATGACCTAGAAAAACATTTACTGTGAAAAAATGGTTCAAATAAAGTGATTTTTGTTCTTGGTGACTTATTATATATTCATATATGAGTGGATATATTTCCCCACAATCATAAATCAAAACTCAATCCATGAGGAGATGGACCATTATCAGACCATTGATGTATAAATATAATAATTATGTAATTATTAATATTTCTTAGGCGTTATATTGTAACCCTTACGACTATAGTTGACCTACGAATGATGGTTTGACACATAAATCAAATTTTATCAAAACACCAGATAAACACATAATTATTTAAGTAGTTGTATATAACATGGTAACAAGTGAAATAAAAGTAATGAAAACATGAACAAATTTATGAAGTATGTATAAAATTAACATAATTTAATTATACATGATATTAAAGGATGTTCACCTAAAAAACTCATGGTAATGAATTTTCATCTCACTTTTCACTTCTATGTGAGAAATTCCATTTTCACCCCTTATAAATTTTTTGTGGTGTGCCTACTACCCCTTTTTATATATTATATAATGAATTATTTTATCTTTCCAGTATTTAAAACATTCATTTCATATTATTCCTTCATGAGGTTTATGGTTTAATATGTTTCAAATTTATATGAGACACCTTGGAATGTTTATTGATAATTTTCCTCAACAAATACTTTTATGATCCTTCAATGTTATTTCCATTTGATTAAATTATATGACCACTAATAAATAAAAACATTAATTTCCCCTCCTCTAGTTTTATATTACCATTTTCAATTATTAGTACAATTTGTCCCACACTTCGGTACTCAAAATGTTATGAAAATATTTTTTAGAAAACCCGACTTTGTTTCTCTCTTTTGTTAGAGAAACTATTTTATTCTAAAAACCTCATTTTATAAAAAAAATTAAAACAATTTTTTAAAATTATTTATTATAAACAATTTTACCCCTTTTCTTTTACTAATATTTTCAAAGGAATATTCTAATCACTTTCTAGATAAAGAATTTTTCGATCCATTTTACAGTGAAAAAGGAATGTTCTTTTACCTCTTACAAAATGTATGAATTTACTCATCATCATCACTTTGAGGATTCATTTTAATATATAAAATGCATATTTTTAAATAAAATGTTTCCAAATGTTATTTTCGGAGAAATTTTATTTCAAATGGTTTTTCATAATAAATTATATTTTTTCTCAAGAATCTTTTTAAAAGATAATTTTACTGTATTTCTATTCATCAACAAAAAATAATCCTTTAGTTTTACTCCTCATGGGTTTTTTGTATTGATATCATCCTTATTCTTCTTATGGGTATTTTATTATTAATTTTTTCAAGGAGAGTATTCACATTCACTTACTTGAGTCATTTTATATTCTCCTTGAAATATTCAATCTCATATGATCATTGAATACTGAATTTCCACAAATTATCTACTATATTTTTCATGGATATTGTTATTTTCTAAATATTTACCATTTTATATACGATTTATAATTTGAATGATATTTTATTTTTTGTTAAATATTAATAATTACATATTCATTATTCAATATGGTTATTCAATAAGTAATATTATTTATTTTAATTATTTGTTATGAGGAATGATTTAGACTTGTAATGATAGTTGGAGCCAAGAAATTATATAGATCCTTGATGTATCAATAAGTTCTCATGATATAAATAAGTTTCACAAATTAAACTGGTTTCTCTCCATAGTTTTAAATTGTCTTGTGAAAGGTCCTAAGAGTATAAGTTCCCATTTTACTTTTACATGATATCCAATAAGAAAGAATTTCCTACATATTAGATTATTATATTGTTCAAATATGAGATTATTCATCAACATATCTATGGCGACATTCCATTTTTATTTCATTGATAAAATTGCAACTATTTTTGTTTATTACCTTTCCATATTTATTTTTCCTTTTCATGTTATTTGAATGGTATCTGTTTTTAGATATTAACTTTCCATATTGTTTATGTACATCCCTCTAAGTTTATCGGTTTAATGGCATATGAGTTCAGTTATGTATCATGTCATAATTATTATTATCATTTATTTTTTATTTTTTCTTCTATATTTTCTTTTATTTAGAATTTGAGCTCACCCTTAAAATGTTTTATTCCCCATGAATTCAAGAAGTGTAATATGAATGTTTTGAAGAGATATAATATAAGTAATAAACATATCCACATATTTATTTATTTATAGAGAAGAAGAAAAATGTTTTAATTAGCTTACTATTTTGTAATAAAAGTATCATTTATGTATCTATTTTACCAATACTACAAAACTATAGGTCCTTCGTGGCTTGATTCATTGTAATATTACTAATGTAATTGATATAAGAAACTGGCTCTAGGATCTATGGGATTGGGTCACTATATTTTCCATCAAAGGATGTTTAGTAGAAAACATCAAATATAGATTTAGGAAAACATAGTTTAGAGAACATAACCCTAAGGTAGAATTTGATGATAATAATAGAAGAACATCCTAGAATATTGGTAATATGGATATTATGTGGGTATTCCATGATATAAATCCCTATCTAGATACTATAAGTTGATGTTGTTCTAGAATAGATATACCTAGGTGTAATAACTCTAACAAAATTGTTTCTAGCTTTACTCTGGGTAACCTGTATACGAAAATGGTACTTACTGTGCACTTATTTTGACACTCTAGGGGGATGTTTTTTGGATAATTCATTTTTTCATTACAAACCATAATAAAGAATTTGAAGGTATAATGACAATTATTGGTCAAGGATAAACCTGATGTGTTTTAAATTTAAAAATAAAGTATCATGATTTAGATATCATATAGATAATTATATAGTTTTATCACTATGACTATTATTTCCCACACTATTCTTTCTGGTTTTAGTAAATGTCTGTAATAGGAAGGATTCAAGTTTACATCAAACATAATGGAAAATAGGGTAAAAACATGCAACTAAATGAGGCATTGACTAGATTTATGTATACATTTTTTTATTCCAATTTATTTTTAGCAAAATATGATTAACAATATATACCTTTACCAACTCCCGATCACAAAAATGTATAGAAGGATATTGGTTTCTAAGATCTCGAGTAGTGGAGACCTTAAATAAAATAAGTTTTGATTTCGAACATATGAGAAGTGTGGTAGGATACACCTAGGAAAGTGTCTTAATAGAACAAGCTAATTCTTTTTTTTAGAAAATAAGGACATAAAGACAAGGATTTCTGAGGGAAAAATGTTGAATACGAAGGAAGGAAATGAAGTTAATCCTAAAAAATCATTTATAGTTATTTGTTATAAGTGTGGGGTACTTGGAAATTACCCATGTAAATTCTCTCTTCTTAAGTATAAACTCTGGACTACGTAAAAATCTATGTGAAAATAATTGGATGAAGTATTTATGTATAAGGGTTGTATTAAAAACATTATTAAAAGGAATTTAGTGATTAACCTAATTTCGATAATTTTCATAATATTTAATTTTAAAATTATATTAATATGGTTTTGGAAAAGGAAAACATGTAGGTCGTTTGACTTCAAATCAAGTTCGACAAGGCTATGGGTCTTGAACACTGTATCGAAGAATGATAATGGTTTTAGGACAACCACTGACCTATGCAATGTCCTGGTTGATATTTCATTGCTTTTAGTTAAATAATTTGAAAAATAAAAGTTAATAATGAACCAATAGTATCACTTTTGTGTATTATGGATTAATCTATTAACCATATTGGTTTTGAAAGATAGTTAAAGAAAAATAAACAGACTTGTCACTCTTTTATGGGCCTTAAGATCCTTTATAAATTTATTTTTGATCGTTATGACTCAATATTAATTTTTTATAGAATTGAAAGATATATCTACACAGATCAAAATGATGAAATTTTATTTATAGAAATATATCATTTAATTATAAATAGGTATTAAAATAATTACCCAACATCAGAAAAAGAATCTTAAAAACAATGTTATCCTAATATTGTATTATTTTTATACTAATGACCCTCTAAATCATCATAGATTTATGGATTTAAAAAAATCAACTTTATATTAATTATTTACTTGTTTTTGATTGATGAAAAAAATCAATCCATATAAATATTAAGGATTTTATTCCAAGTATGTATATTTACTTTTTACTAATATGTTCTTACATAGATACATTATAATATATTAGTCTATGTGAACTTTTCAATTTATATTATCTCTTTTCTAGAGGATGTTTTTGGAACATATATCACAATATGGGATTTCAAAAAAGGAAATATCAAATAATATTTCACCAAGATCGATTTTAAATTGAGAGGATTTAATTTAATTAAGGTAGGGAGAATGTAACACCCCAAAATTATATAGTAAGAAACTTGTATTCAATAGCATGTATGATACATGGAACCAAGAATGTAAGGGAATACAATATTTGTATATTTTATAATTGACTTACTTTTAAAAATATATTCTATATATTTCAATGCATGAAACATTGATTTATCATGTGTTACATGCAAGAGATACCTTCTTTGATGGTATGGATTACATTCAAAACTGAGTTTTACCAACCAACAATGTATTATTAAAATATTGTTATTTAATATAATATTTACTAACCAAGAAATTATGTTAGAGGTTATAAATATTATTTACTAAATTATGAATATTTATTGTTTATATAAATATAAAATTAATTCATGGGTTACAAACTAATGGGAAATTGGAATGAGAACCCATTGTATATAAAATTAAATATTATTTTTTTTATTCTAAATTAATTTTATCTAAATAAAAATAACTAATTAAAAATAATTAATGGTTATAATGAAATATATATTTTATATATTCAATAAAATATTTTTTATATTCAACCATTAGGTTTTATGGGCATGAGATAATAACAAACTCAATTTTATACATAAAAACCTATATTTCTATAAAGGCAATGTTACAGTATTTTAATAGAGAACCAATTTTAAATATAAAATATAAAAAACTAATTGATTTAATATTTAAAAATAAACTTTATCTTTTAAAATGAAACATAATAATTAGGATAGGGTTATTTTTTGACATTTTTTTATAACATTTCATTTTTAGTGAATAGTTAAAAATACTTAATTATAGTTAAAAATAATTTTTCATATAATTTATTTATATGGTTAAATTAAAATTTTAATTGGTTTTGAATTTTAATTAGATAATATCTTTATTAATTAATACAATTTATTTAATTTCAATCAATTTTACATTGAAATTTATTAAAGACCAAGGAAAAACGTTTAGACGTTTTTACATTAAAAACACACATTATCATCCCACATATAGGATTAAATTTTAATAAATTTCTTCCACTTATATGGTTATAATAGGAAAAAATGGGTTCTATGTTTATAATAATAAAAATTTATAATTTATAATAATAAAAACATAGTTTTTTATCAAAAAAAATTAGTGAAACTGATTAAAATTAATTACAAAAATTAAGGGTAAATTAATAGTAATAAGGGACTAAACCTAAAACTTAAGGACCAAAAAGACCATTATAAATTTTAAAGAGATATATTATGGATGTATTTATAACCTATAATATATTTTATAGAAACTAGACAATTATTAGATCCACTTTAAATATGAAAAATATTGGAAGAATTCATTTGTCAAAATGTTACAAGAGTGCCACTCCTCCATTAAAAAGGAAACCACTTCTTCCACATCCTAAAAACAATAAAACCACATATTTTTAGGAAACATATTACCAAAAATATTCCCCAAATCCCTCTCATATAACTTGAATCCTATATTTGGTAATAAATCCTTCCAAGGAGTCCCTTTAGTATAAACCAAAAGTAGTTATTTTATTATTAAGGCAACGCTTTCCAATGATCACTTTTCTTTCATTTACTTTTCTACCACATTAAATATTCTTATTAACTATTAATATAAAAAAAACTAGTGTCATAAATATACTGAGATATTTATAAATTAAGGTTTTGACCAACACTTATAGGCAAATCCATCAAATGGGTAGCAAATATAATATTTTTGTGTATAGAAAACTACCGAACCACAAAATGATGATTGATAATTTTTCCATTACTACCTATCATAGTGGAAATTAAGATGGAAAATATATTTATATATTTTATATATTCAAATTATTATTTCTATAATATTTTATAATTCTTTTATAACACACACCATTATAATATATATTTTATGTAAATACTATAACATCGTTTGTGGAAGTGTGGACTACAGCCCCTCAAAAAGATGTGATTTATTCACACTATACATTGATCATGTAAATGATGGTTTTAATTAATCATATCTAACATAAGAAACATCTATATTATATTCATGAAAAAATTACCTTTCTGGAAATATAATATATATACATATATCATTTTCTTTATTACTTTTTCACAAACACATAAAAAGAAATAATGCCATTTGTGGTGTGTGGACTACCACATCCTCGACATGATGTGATTCAATTTACATAAAAATAATTATACTTATAAGTATATAGGGTAAATAATATGGTATTTATGAAGTAATTATTTTTATGGAATGATAATATTTTAATTACCTTCCTTCCATAACGATTATAGAAAAATTTGAACGTTACTCATGAATGCGCACAACCTACTTTCTCCATGATTGTATCGTTGAATAGTTTTTCATAACCATATTTATTATTATTTTTAAAATTATAATTGATTTACAAACAAAATAATTATTTCATTAAAATTATTCTATTTTTTTTATATAATGTCCCCTTTGACCATAGTTGACCTACCCACGTTTTTTTTGACACATATATAAAATTCAGTCAAAACACCCAATATAAAAATAATTTTTTAAGTAGTTATACACAACATGATATTAAGTGAAATAAAAGTAATGATAAACATGAATTTTTTTTAATAAATTAGAAAATTAAAATATGTTAATTATATAGGATTTAAAAAAAAGTTCAACCAGAAAGAAACTCAAGGTAAGTGATTTTCATCTCAATTTTTACTTTTGTATGATAAATGCCATTTTCACATCTTACTTATTTTTTGTGGTGTACATACTACCCATTTTTATATATTATATAATGAATTATTTTATCTTCACGGTATTTTAAACATTTATTTAATATTATTCCTTTATGTGGTTTGTGATTTAAAATGTATCAAAGTGGTGTGGGACACACTATAAGGTTTAAAGATTATTTTCCTCAATAATAAATTTAATGATCTTTCAATAGTATTTCCATTCAAAGAAATTATATGAAAAAAATTAAATAAAACATTTCATTTTTCCTCCCTAGTTATTCATAAATATTTCGTAGTATTAGTACCATTTTTTACACTATGTTGTATACAAAATGTTATATAATTTTTTTCAAGAAACACAACCTTGTTTCTCTCTTTAGTCGAAGAACATGTTTTCTTATAAGAATAATTTTTTTAAAAAAAAAATTAATTTTTTTTAAATGATTGGGTAAATACATTTTTACCTCTTTTGTCTTTTACCAATTCTTTTAATGGAATATTCTTGTTTTTTTCTAAACAACACATTTTTTAAACCTTTTTACCATAAAAAAGGAATGTTCTTTTACCTATTGAGGAAATTATAGATTAAATAGCTATAATATCTATGAAACATCCTTTTCATGTATAAATGGTTAATTTTCAAATAAAATAGTTTTTAAGGTAAACTTTTAAGGAAAAGGTTTTTAAAAAGGTTCTTCATAATAAATGATATTTTCCTCATGATTTTTTTAAAAGACTGTTTTATTGTATTTCTGTTCATTTACAAGAATAACCCATTATTTTTATTCCACTGGGATATTTTTTATTGATACCATCCTTATTCTTCCTCTGGGTTGTTTTTTATTTGGTTAAGGATAGTATTAACATTCACTTCCTTAATTCATTTTTTATTCCAATTAAAACATTCAATCTCCTATGATCAATGATGAATTAATTTACCCTAATTATCCATTTAATTTATCATTGATATTACTATTGCCTAAATTGAATAAGATTTTACATGCAATGTCTGCTTTGACAGGTATTTAATTATTTAGGGAAATATTTTTAATTTTGTATTCTTTATTCAGTAAATACATTTGATTAGTCATACTATTTATTTTGATTATTTGATATGAGTTCTAAATTGGACTGGAAATTACTGGTGGAACCTAGACATTATATATATCCCCAATGCATTGATATGTTCTAATGAGACAAATAAGTTGGAAAATTAAACGGGTTCTATCCATAGTATTAAACCATCTTGTGAAATGTCTTGATAGTAAAGGTTTTCATGTTCCTTATACATGATGAAAATTAAGAAATAATTACATTCATATTAGTTTTAGTTGTTATTAATCCCTGAGATTTTTCATTAACATATATATGGATACATTATATTTTCAGTTTATTGATTAAATTTAATGTGTTTTAGTTTCTTACTTTTCCGTATTTATTTTTCCTTGTCTATTTATTTTATTCGAAAGTGTTTATTTTTATTATATTTTCAAATTTTTTATTCACTTCCCTCCCAGTTTTTTATTATATGTCATGTGAGTTCATTTATTTACCACAACATAATTATTATTCTCATGGATTCATTTTTTCTTCTGATACATTTTACCCTTACTCAACATTTGAGGTCACCCTTATTATGTTTCTTTCCCCAGGAATCTATGAAAACTACTAAATATGTTTTTTAGGCATTTAACAGATAAAAAAAGTTATACATAAAGTTATTTATTTATAAAAAGAAGAAAACTATGTTTTAATTAATGTATTATTTTTCAATACAAGTCTCATTTATGTATCAGGTTTAGCAGGACTACTAAAATCTCATTCCATTAGTGCTTGTTTCTTTTTAATCATGCCAATGTAATTAATATTAGACATCGGTAATCTATATATGGTTGGGTAACTACATTTAGTGTTTTCATATTTTTAATGTTTTCTTTGGGGTGTTTAGTGTTTTTGGTTTTTTATGTTTTTTAATATTTTTTTGTTCTTTTTAGGATTTTTAAATATTTTTAGGGTTTTGGGGATTTTGATAGTTTTTAGGGGGTCTTAGGATCTTCAGAGTTATTTTATATTTTTAGGGTTTTTAAGTGTTTTATTTATTTTAATGGTTTTCTTGATGGTTTTAAATTTTTTTAAATTATTTATGGTTCTAAGGATTTTAATGGTTGTTTTATATTTTGAGGGATTTGAGGGTATTGAGGGGTTTTATGGGTGTTAGTGTTTTTATTATTTTTATGTTTTAGGGTTTTTAAATGTTTTTTAGGTATTTATGATTTTCCTAGGGGTTTTAGTGTTTAAGGGTCTTTTATATTTTGAGGCATTTTAACGATTTTTATTATTTTTATGGTTTTGGGATTTTATTGGTTTTAGGGTTTGGGGGTTTTTTATGTTTTTTGGGCTTTTAGGGTGTTTTTTTTACTTTTTAGGGTTATAATTGTTGTTAGATATTTTATAATTTTTATGGGTTAAATGGGTTTTAGTGTTATTAGTGGATTTTATGGTTTTTGGGGGTTAATTGTGTTTTGGGTTTTTATGTTTTTTAGGTGTTTATAGTCTTTTTATAGTTTTTATGTTTATAGAATTTTTATGTTTTTAAGGGTTTTTTATTGTTTTTAACGTTTTTTTGGGGTTTTTATGTTTTTGGGTTTTTTTTGTTCTTATGGGATTTTAGTTATTTTTCGTATTTTTATGGGTTTAAAGAATTTTGATGGTCTTTACTGCTTTATAGGATTTTAGGGTTATACTTTTTTTAGGATTCTAAGGTTTTCATGGGGTTTTTCAGGGTTTTCATGTTTTTTTTTAATTTTTTTTAGGAATTTTATGGGTTTTACGTTTTTTAGGGATTTTCAGGTTCTTAGGATTTTATATTGTTTTTATGGATTTTTGGGGTTTTTGGTTTTTTTTAGTTTTTTGGGGTTTAAAATGATTTTGAAGTTATTTTAAAACATTATGAGTATAATAATATTTTAATGTTTTTTATTAAATGTTTTGGAGTTTTATTTGTGTTTATGGACTTTTAATTTTTGTTAGGATTTTTATGGGTTTTAGGGGGTTTGAGTATTATTAGGTATTTTTAGGGATTTTAGAGTTTTAATGTTTTTTAGGGATTTTATATTTTTTTGTGTTTCATGATTTTCTTAGTGTTTTCAGGCCAGTTAGGCTTTCCAATGTTTCTTGGGGTTTTTAGTTATTTGGGTGTTTTTAGGTTTTTTATGGTATTTTACGTTTTTTAGGGTTTTTTGCATTTTTTTAGGTTTTTAGGGGTTTTAGATTTTTATGGTTTTTAAACTCTTAAATTATTTTCTTACAATTTAATGGATTTTAAATTATTTTTATGTATTTATATTTATTATGTATTTTAATGGTTTTAGGTTTTTTAGGTTTTGGGGTTTTATGGTTTTTTAGGGTTTAAAGGTTTTTTTAGTTTTTAGGGTTTTTATGGTTTTTAGAGGTTTTTTAACTATTCAAGGGTTTACATGATTTTTAGTGTCTTTAGTGTTTTTATATAATTTTCAGGTTTTTATGGTTTTAGGGGATTTTATAATTTTTTGGTAGACTTAAGGTTATCAAGAGCATTTTAGGGTTTTTTGGGTTTTTAACATTTTTAAATATTTTATGGGTTTTATGAGTTTTTTTAGGGTTTCTTAGGTATTTTAATGGGTTTTAGGGGTTTTTATATTTTAAGGTATTTTTATGGATTTGATTATTATTTTTATGGGTTTTAGGGGATATATGGGGTTATGTTGGTTTTTAGGGTTTTTATGGTTTTTAGGGGTTTTAGGGTTTTTTTTCATTTTTATGAGTTTTAAGTGTTTTTAGTTTTTTGCGGTTTTCTTAATGGTGTTTAAGTTTTTTTTTCATTTTAGGGATTTTTTGGGATATTTTTTTATATATTTGTTTTTTAAGGTTTTTAGGGATTTTGAGGGTTTTATGGTCTTTCTGGGTATTTAGGGTTTTGGTAGTTTTTTGTGGAATTGTTTTGAGTTTTTAGGGTTTTAAAAATTGGTTTAGATATTTATAAAAAAATTATGGGATTAAATGTGTTTTAGAATTTTTTTAGTTGTTTTAGAGTTTTTTCCCTTTTTAGTGTTTTTAGGTTTTCTATAAGGAGAAACGAAATATATAACAAAGGAGCTTACATTTTTTAGGTCTTGGGGGTTTAATCTGTTTTTACATTTTTGAAGTATTCTTTGAGTTTTTTCGTTTTTTTATGTGTCTTTTTTGTTTTTAGGGATTTTTAGGGAATTTTATTATTTTTATAGTGTTTAGAGTATTTATGGATTTTGAGGGGTTTTAGAGTCTTTAAAATTTTTATAGATTTTTATTATGTTTAGAATTATTTAGGTCATTAGGGGTTTTATGTGGTTTAGGGTTTTAATAATTTCTTAGTGTTTTTTGGTTTTTTAGGGTTTTAGAGTTTATTATGGTTTTTAGGATTTTCATACATTTTTACGGTTTTTAAGAATTTGTAGGGGTTTCCAGGTTTTCCAAAAAAATTTGTGGTTTAGGGTTTTTTGAGTTTTAGTGGGGCCTTTACTGTTTAATGGGTTTTTAGGTTGTTTAATGGGGTTTAAAGCATTTTTTTGGATTTTAGGGGTTTTAGGGTTTTAACATATTTTTAAAAGGCCTTATGGTTTTTAGGATCCCTACTGATTTTTTTTACTCACCCCTACATGGGTTTCTCCTACACGTATTGTGTCTAGTGCAGATGACTGACTCCCTGATGGAGGATGTGGTGGCCTTCGACCCGGTAGTGCCTAGTGGGGTTAGATAGGAAGGTGTGCTTCTATAGCTTCTAGTAGCTACTCTACCCTTCCATCAGGTTGGGTTTTCATCATATGGTTTTCCAGAGTTTCCTTGTACTTTTCCCCTTTATGATTTTTGTTTTTTAGGTTTGTATTTTGGACCATTTGACTTACAAATTATACCATGTAATTAGTGATTGTTTTTAGTGCCATTATTTTTTCCTTCTAGTTTGTAGGACGTGGATGTTTTTGTCTCCATTATAGGTTCTTAGGAAAATTCCTCCCACTTATATGTTGCTGCCTTCAGGGCTGGTCACCAACCCTAAGCCTTCAGGAGGTGGGCTTGGGGGAGTCATAGCACGGGCCCCATGGGATGGGTCGTGACATGTTTTTTGGGGTTCTTATGTCATTTTAGTGTTTGAAGGTTTTTAGGTGTTATATGGTTTTTAGGAGTTTTACTATTTTTAGGGGTTCTAGTGTTTCTAGGGTCTTTTATCAGTTTTCGGGTTTTTAATGTTTTTAGGTTTTTTAAAGTTTTTTTTTATTTTTAACAATTTTTCTAGGTTTTTAGTATGTTTTTACATTTTTATGGATTTTAGGGATTTTTTTGGATTAATTTGTTTTTTATGGGTCTTATGGATTTTAGGATTTTTTTGTGTTTTTATCTTTTTTTAGGTTTTTAGGGGATTAATGTGATTTAAAATTATTAATGTTTTCTTCAGGTTTTTAGGTATTTTTTGGGGTTTGTAGGTTTTCGGAGCTTGTTAATGTTTTTAAGGGTTTAAAGGGTCATTAGAGTTTTATTGGTTTTTAGGGGTTTTATAGAGTTTTGGGATTTTAGGGTCATCGGGGTCTTTGTAGGGGTTTTCTTGTTTTTTAGGTTTTTAGTGGTTTTTATTATTTTTATGTTATTAATGTTTTTTAAGGGTTTTTATTATTTCTAGGTTATTTAGTATTTATGGATTTCCAAAAAATTAGGTTTTTATGGTTTGTACAGTTTTTCTCATATTTAGGTATTTAGGGGTCTTACGTTTTTTATTTGTTTATTAAGGATTTATTATATATTTTTAGAGTTTTAGAGTGTTTTATATTTTTATGGGTTTTTTGGGATTTTTATGAATTTTTATGTTTTTTTGTTTTTAGGGATTGGGAGGGTTTTTATGGGCTTTTACATTGTTAAGGGTTTTATAGTTTTTTGGGGGGTATTAAGTGTTTTTTTTTTGTTTTTAGGATTATAAAATATTTTTAGAGTTTTCAATGTTTCAAGGCATTTAATGTGTTTTTAGAGTTGTTAGTGGATTTTTCGGGTTTTTATGGTTTCTAAGAGTTTTTATGGTTTTTAGGATTTTTAGGGATTTTTAGGGTTTATAACATTTTTTAGGTTTTTATGGGTTCTAATTTTTTAAGGTTTTTCAGGTTTTCTTAGGGGTTTTAGGGGTTTTTATGTTTTAGAGGTTGTCAAGGTTTTTTTTTATGATTTTTGGATTTTTTGGGTTTTAATATTTTTTCAATGTTTTTAGTGTTTTTAGGATTTTAGGGGTATTAAGTGTGTTCATGTATTTAAGGTTTTCTTGGGTGTTTTCATGGTTGTTAGAGTATTTTAATTTTTTAGGGATTTTTAAAATTTATTTGGTTATTTAGGGTATTTATAGATTTTGACGGTTTTTTTGGGTTTTTTGTGTTTTTTGTTTTAGAGTATTCATTTTTTATGTTTTTCATGTGTTTTATGTTTTTTTTGGAGTTTATTATTATTTTTATGGGTTTAATGGTTTTTTATAATTTTTAGATGTTTTTATGGGGCTTTCATGTTTTTATGTTTTTTAGGGTTTTAATTTTTTACATTTTTATTATTTTATAGAATTTTTTGGTTTTTAGGGGTTTTAGCATTTTAAATTTTTTATTTTTTTAGGGTTTTCTAGGTCTTTATTATTTTTTATATTTTTAGTTATTTTTATGGCTTCTAGTATTTTTATTGATTTTTGGGATTTTTTGGATTTTGAGGTGTTTTATGGTTTTATGGTTATTTTAGGATTTTATTGATTTTTATGTTTTTAGGGGATTAAGGGGTTTTAGAGTTTTTTAATATTTTTAGGGGATTAATGGGCTTTATGAGTTTCTTTTTGTGTTTTTAGGGTTTTTAGGGTATTAGAGTTTTTTACATTTTTGGGATTTATAGGGATTTTTTAGGATTTTTTGGGTTTTAAGGTTTTTTTGGGATTTTGAGGGGTTTTATGATGTTTAAGGTATTTATGGATTTTAGTATTTCTTTGGTGTTTTATGTGTTTTTTGGGTTTATAGGTTTTTAAGGTTTTCTTTGGTTTTTTCCGAATTTTTATGATTTTTACATTTATAGGTATCGTTAGTGATTTTTTAGGATTTATATGGGTTTTAGGGTATCTTAGTATTTTGATAGATTTTGAGGGGCTTAAAGGATTTTAGGGTTTTTATGGTTTTTTATGATATTATTTATTTTTAATATTTTATTATTTTTAAGGATTTTATGGTTTTTTGGGGTTTAAATGTTTTTGAAGTTATTAATTGTATTTAGGGTTTTTTTTGTTTTTTTGTCTTTTTAATGGTTTGGGGGTTTTTATTTTTTTAGGGGTTTTATGTTTTTACTATTGTTTCACTGATTTTTTAATGTTTTTAGGTTTTTATGTTTTTATGGGTTTTAAGTGTTTTTTGGTTTTTAAAGTTTTCTTATGAGTTTCCATGTTTTTTAATGTTTTTAGGATTTTTAAGGATTTATGGATTTTAGGGTTTGGAGGGTTTAATGTTTTTTAGGTTTTTTAGTGATTTTAGCATTTTTTATGTTTTTAAGGGTTTAAAGTGTATTTATGTTTTTATGGTTTTCTTTTTGATTTTCATGTTTTTTTGGGATTTTTTTTTGTTAATAGGTATTTTTTGTCACTTAGGAATTTTTATGGTTTTTTAGAGTTTTTAGGGATTTTGAGGGGTTTTAGGTTTTAAAGGGGTTTTATTGTTTTTAGGATTTTTAGGTTTTTTTAGTTTTTTAGTGTTTTAATTGTGTTTATATTTTTTTAAAAGAAATTTGGGGTTTAAAGGGTTTTTAGAGTTTTAGTGGGTTCTTATGATTTTTTGGGATACTAGGGTTTTTTTAAGGTTAATATGGGTTTTATGGTTTTTCGCATTTTTTGGAATTTTATCATTTTTTAGCGATTGTATGTGTTTTTATATTTTTATGGTTGTGTTATGGTTTTCATGGTTTTCAAGTTTTTTATATTTTTATTGATTTTTGGGATGTTTTAGGATTTTTATTGTTTTTCGGGTTTTTGGGATTTTAAGGGTTTTGTGGTTATTGGTTTCTTTTTATGTTTTTAGGTTTCTTGGTGTTTTATTTATTATTATGGTTTTATTGATCTCATAAGAATTTTCATGGATTTTTTGGTTTTCTTCATTTTTAGGAATTTTTAGGGATTTTTTAGGATTTTATGGATTTTTGGGATTTTATGGATTTTGAGGCGATTTAGGGTATTTAGTTTTTTTGGTTTTGTTAGTGTTTTAGGGGTTTTTTAATTTTTTAAAGTTTCTATGTTTTTCTATAGTTCTTAATTTTTTTAGTGGTTCAATGGGTTTTTTGAATTTTTATTTATTTTTAATGTTTTAATGGGGTTTTACCGTTTTCTTAACATTTTAGGTATTTTATGGGTTTTTGGGTTTTTTGAGATTTTATTGTTTTTTATTCTTGTAGGTCCTTTTAGGTGTTTATGGGATTATGTGTTTTTACATTTTTAATGATATCTTAGGTTTTTAGGGGTTTTTTACATTTTTTTGTAATTTTTACAGAATTTTATAGATTTTTAGGGTTTTTAGTGTTTTTATGGATTTTTAGGATTTTAAAGATATTTTTTTGTTTTTAAGGGTTTATGGGGTTTCTAGGGTTTTATGTTTTTTATGAGTTTTTTGGGTTTTGTGGTTCCTAGAGTTTTTTTAAAAAAAATTCTGGTTTTAAGGGTTTTTTGATTTTTAGTGGGGTTTTATGAGGTTTTTGAGGTTTTATTTTTTTAGAGGTTTTTATAGTTTTTAGGTTTTGATGTGTTGTTTCCGATTTTTTACTTTCTTTATCATTTTTATGATTCTTGTGGGTTTAAGTGGTTTTTGTTTTTAAATGATTTCTTATGGGTTTTCAAGGTTTTTAAAAAAAAATTATTTTTTTGTGTTTTTAGGTTTTTTATGGTTTTTGGTGCTTTTAGCGATTTTGATTATTTTTATAGTTTTTTGGGAATTTTGGATTTTTTGATATTTTTAGTGGTTTTAATGTTTCTATTGATTTTAATGATTTTTAGGGGAATAAATCGATTTTTGAGCTTTTAGTGCATCGTTATGATTTTAATGGTTTTATTTATGTTTTTAGTGTTTTTTACATTTTTAGGGTTTTTAGGTTTTTAGAGTTTTTATGTTTTTATTGGTTTTATGTGTTTTTGAGGTTTTCATGTTTTCTTAGGTGTTTTCACGGTTTTTTTTGGTTTTCTACGTTTTTTGGATTTTATGTCTTTTAGGATATTAATTATTTTAGGGGTTATAGGGATTTTAAGGGGTTTATGGGTTTTATGGCTGATAGGGGTTTTTATGTTTTTTTGGGTTTTAGTGTTATTTTATTTTTTTTAGGGCCTTTATTGGTTTTGGGATTTTTTAAACATTTTTAAGGATTTAAAGAGTTTTTATAGTTTTTTCTAGATTTTAGGGTTTTATCGATTTTTATGGGTTTTTGAGTTTTTAGGGTTTTTAGGGGTTTTAGGGGTTTTAGGGGATTGATGATTTTTTTGGGTCTTTTACGGTTTTTCATATTTTTATCGTTTTTAGGGTTCTTAAGTGGTTTTAGGATTTAAAGGTCTTATTAGGGATTTTAAGGGAATTTTAGGGGGTTTTACATTTTTAGATATTTTAATTCATTTTTTTGGAGTTTTATGGTTTTTATGGATTTTACTTATTTTGTGGGTTTTTTAGGTATTAGTGTTTTAGGATTTTTTATGGGCTTTTAGAGTTTTTTAGGTTTATTAGGAGTTTATGGGTTTTATATGTTTTAATGTTTTTACGGGTTTTTAGAGTTTTTTGTGGTGTTTTCTTGTGTTTGGGATTTAGGGGGGGGGGGTTAGGTTTTTTATAGTTTTTCATTTTTTGGGACTTTGATGGATTTTAGGGGTTTTAAGGTTGATTGGGTTTTATTTGTTTTTATGGTTTTTTGAGTTTTATGGTTTTTATGTTCTTTTAGTTTTTTTAATGTTTTATGAGCTTAAAAAGTTTTTTAGTGTGTTTAATGGGCTCTATGTAGTTTTAGAGTTTTTAATATTTTTAGGGGTTTTGGGGGTTTTGGAGTTTTCGGGTTTTTAAGATATTCTTGTGATTTTTAGGGGTTTTAGAGTTGTAGTTTTTTTTGTGGTTTAAGTGTTATTTGGTTTTAAAGGTATCTTTTGGGGGTTTCATGGTTTTAGTATTTTTTTTTGATTCTTATCATTTTTAGGATTTTAATGTTTTTTATTTTTTTTATTGATTTCGAGGGATTCAAGGATTTTTAGGTGTTTTAGGGTTTTTTATAATTTTTTAGGTTATTACAGGTTCTACATGTTTTTATAATTTTATATTTTTTAGGTTTTTTTATAATTTTTATAGTTTTTTATGATTTAGGGTTTTTAGTGGATTATTTAGGATATTTATGGTTTTTAGTGATTTTATGGATTTTGAAGGTTTTTAGTATTTTTTGGTTTTTTAGTTTATAGGGTTTTTTTAATTTTTAGGGTTATCAAGGTTATTTAGATTTTTTTTAAATGTTTTTAGGGGTTGGAAGGGGTTTAGAGTTTATAGTTTGCTTTTATAGTTTTAGTTGGTTTAGGGTTTATAAAATTTTTAAGGGATCTATGGATTATTGGGTTTTTGTTGGTTTTACAGTTTTTAAGGTTTTTTATCATTTTTTGGATTTTTATGTGTTTTAATTGGTTTTAGGTTTGAAGGGTTTCTTAGGTTTTTGAGGTTTTCTTAGGTTTTACATGATTTTTAGATTTTTTTCTTTTTAGGGAGTTTTAGTGTTTTTTGGGTATTTAGGCATTGGAGGGTTTTTATGGTTTTAATGTTATTTGGGTTTAAGATTTTTTTTCAATTATTTTGGTTTTTTGGGTTTTGTAATGTTTTTAGGGGTTTAATAGATTTTTTAGTTTTTTGTGGTTCTTTAGTTTTTTATGGGAATTTATGGGTTTTTTTGGTTTTTATTGGTATTATGGTTTTTATGGGTTTTAGGATTTTTAGAGGGTTTTAAGGGTTTTATTTGTTTTAGGATTTGAGGTGGTTTAATTTTTTTTATTTTTTTAAGGTGTTCATTGGGGTTTCTAGTTGTTATATATCAGTTTCTTTTTTAGGATTTTTGAGTACATTTTTAGAATTATTATTGTTTTTCTGATTTTTAGGATTTTGAGGGGGTTTAGGGTTATTTTTTATTTTTGGGGATTTTTTGGGTATTTATCACTTTTAGTTTTTTATGTATTTAAGTAATTTTTAGATTTTTCTATGATTTTTAGGTATTTTATGGTGTTTAGGGTCTTTTACATTTTTAGTTATTTTTAGGGATTTTAAAAGATTTTTATGGGTTTTTATAATTTTAGTGATTTTGAGTGTTTTTTGGGTGTATTTGGGTTTTTAGATTTTTTATGTTTTCATGGGTTTTATGTATTTTTAGTTTTTATGGGTTTCTTAGTATTTGTCAGGGGTTTTAGGGCTTTTAGGGTTTTTAGTGGATTTTGGTTTTTAGGGGTGTTTCGGGTCAGTCTCAGAACGTGAAACGGTTCTAAATCCAATGATGCGTGGACCTTCTTTCCAAAGGCAGGCGTTCACCGGGAGATTTGGCCAGCGATGCTTAAGAACTCACATTGGTCGAGAGGATGGGAATTTGTGCTCATCGCACCCTTTGGGGGGGAATTATTTCCTGTTCCGGGACTCTCTTGTAGATTTAAGACGTATTCATATGTTCGTGAATCTTTGGTATATACCCAAGCATAGAATCCAAAGATTTCTTCTGGTTGGCAATGGTCAGCTGAATACAGGGGTTCAGAATCATTTATGCACGAGGTTTACCATACCTCATTGGATTAATGACCCTGAGGAGTCAGATCTCATTGAGGCGGCACAAGGAGTGGCGTTGTGAACTGATTTGAAGATAGTCGGATCGACCGACTGTTGGGCTTGAACCTCATGGAGGCTTCCTATGTACCCTATCTGGGGGACAGGGATCAAAGTCCACGTAGTTCAAAAGGGGAGCGTCGGAGAACCGATGTGGAGGTGGGCCCAGGATTCTGTTGGTGATTAGGCTTGAACCTCATGGATTCTTCCTATGTATCCCTGTGGTAGGGAATCAAAGTCCTCGTAGTTCGCATTGGCTTGGGAGTTATGCTCTGAGGCTGCCCAGAATGATGGATTGGGGCTTACACTCTGAGGAGGCCCAGGATGATGGATTGGGGCTTACACTCGGAGGAGGCCCAGGGAGATGGTTTGGGGATTACACTCTGAGGACGCCCATAAGAGAATATCATGGTCGATGCTTACTATAAGCCCACATGAGTCATGCTCGGTGTGAGAAACAAAAGGCAGAAGGGACCAGAGGATCACGTCGCGAAAGGTGCGTTCGTGAGAAGTGGAGTGGGGCTTACGCATGAGGGAGGCTCAAAAAGTCAGGAATTACTCCGAGATGGACGCCCATGAAGACAAAGTGTAGTGGGAGAGGAAAAGGGGTGCTCCGGTGCTCGTCACCTCTCTTGTTCCCCGAGGAAGTACCGAGGTGCATCGCGATGGCTGCCTTCTGATGGGTATGTCGCCCCTCACTGAGGAGGGGAGAAGTGCCCGAACGTTGAACCATGTAGTCCCCCATCCTGGTGAGTAGAGGCAGGAAGGGGTCTCTCGGGCTCAGACCCCGCATTACCGTGGAAATGTGAACCCAGGCATGCTTCGGGAATCTGCACAAGGGGTGGGGCAACCCCTTCGCCCCTATTTTCCGTGGGTATGTGAACTCAAAATGGCACGCTGATGCACCTAAGAGTTACAACACACAGATCTGGTGTCTCTGGTGGAGGCCTCGACACGGGGGCGATGAGTAGGCCAATGAGGAGGTTGCGAAAGATCAGGTCGGATTGAAATTGGGAGGATTTTATCTGGCTCGGGGAATGGGAAGCCCGAAGGTTTTGGTATGCCCCACAGGGGTATGGGTGGTGGCTCCCTTCACATAGGGAAGTGCTATGAAGCTGGAGAGGTCGTCCGCGAACCATGGTGGTCCACTGACTGATGGACATCCCGCGAACCAAGGTGGTTTGCGGCTTCGGGTTCAACCCACAAACCGGGGTGGTCCGCGGAGGGTTCCAGCAGGCAGCGGCGGCCAAGGGCGGCGCTGGCCGGAGGCTCGTCAGTCAGGAATTCTCCCACGTATAAGGGTGCTACACAGCAAGTCAGATTGTAAAAGAGGCATAAACTCCCTGGTTCGCGTGGGGAGTACATTCGAGGAGGGACACTGGTTCGCGGTCTTCTCTTGTTTTTCATTTTATGTTTGCGGTTCACCAAGTTATTATGCCTTTTTTCTTCCTTATTAGTTTGTTTCCAGGTTCATACCTGCTCTAGTTCGCGAACTGGAACTTCTAAAATCCTAATCCTTCCTTCAAAATCCTTCAACCCGAATCTGACCGATCTCCTCTCCATCCTCCTTCTGAATCCCCATCCTCTTCCTCTTCCCCCTCAGTCTCCTTTTATAGAGTTGGGGAAGAGATGTATCTATGGTCATGCGACACCATTTGCGGAGGCCCATGACCAAAAACCCGGTTCACGGATGACTTGGTCAACCCGTAATTCGTGGGGTATTAAACACTCCTCTGCGAACCAAACTCAGGGAGTGCTTCGTGGCCGCAGAGTGTTCCGCCTCCATTTCGCGAATGAAAGCGGAGGCGGTTCAGGCCCGCTGACGCAGCATACGGCTGGGGCGGTCCGGAATGGTGAACTGGGTTGGCGCCTGTCTCGCCTCGCGACCACAGAGGATCCCCGCCTCCATCTTGTGATTGAAGACAGTCCACAGATGAGGGACGCTTCGCAGAACTGACTGTGCATCATTAACATTAGACCGGTCCGCAGACTGGTTCCTCCTTCACCATCCTTGAGTTTTGTCCACATTTTCCTAATCCTTTTGTGGGGAAATTGGGCAGAATCTCCCTTGAGTTAAAGGGGGTCATCATTCTCATTCGCAGATTTTTCAAGACCCTACAAATTCCCCCCCCCCCCATTGAAATGGGTTCCGATTAGAATGAAGAGGAGGTTATTCCAATGCAGAGTGGTCCTAAAACATGGGTAGTTCTTAGGAGAGAGGTGGACCCGGTAGGGGACCATGCCTATAAATATGGGGTCCCTTCATTTGTCCTTTACCAGATTCATCGTGAAACCAGAGTTTTTTTTGTGTGCGTGTGCTTATTCCTTTGGGAAACGCTTCGTCTACGAACCGGTTGCTACTTCCCCTAACAAATTCTCGTTCGCACCATTCTTCATCCATTGATCAACATCCCAGCTATGAACTAACACTTTTAATTAATTAAGAAGTCATGATGGGCCGCGTAGGAACATGCTTTACAGTTTTGGTGCTCCGTGGTTTCAATGCTCCACGGACTAAAATCTTTTGAACATTAAAATTTTCTAAGTCTTCAGAACATAACCACTTAAATTCGGGATTGAAATTCCACAGAGAATCCTAGTCCGTGGTTTCCTGGACAATACTCCATGGGCTAGGGTTTCACAGACTACTTTCATGAAGGGTTGGTTCGCGGGATGCTGTCATCGTGAACCATCCTTCGAGGCCTCCTCACGGACTTTTCTATGAAGGCTCCTAAACTGATCCTCATCCATATATTTGGTACTTTTGTCTGATTTTTTTATTCCAGACTAACCACTTGTTGGATTTCGTCATGCAGGGAGAAAATATGGTTCCCCCTAGTTCGGCACTGAGGCCTACTGCAGAGCCTCTCTCAATTGGTTCAGGGAGACGTTTAGCTTTGATTCACAGAGCGGAGAACATCCAAGAGGCCCCTAGTCCGTCCATCGTTCCTAATGATGGTGTCTTGAAAGACATGCTCCCTCCTGAGCTCCTGGATTATCCACTATCAAATTGGCTTCCACTTTAGGGATTTGGTCTTCAAGATGATGTCCCTATTCCCCCCACTTTCTCAGGTCTTATTTCTCCTTTCTTGGAAGCGTCATCCTAGTGTATTCAGGAAAACCTTACCCAATCGTGGGAGATGGTTTCTGACTCTAACCAGAAAGTCGCCTTCATTTTGAGAGGCTCTATTTGGACCCAAAGTGATCAGCATTCCCTAAACTTTTCTCAGGAAGCTGTCTTCAAGAGTTACCCTTCTATTATCAACCTTTCTCGAGTATATCCCGATTCGAGGTGGATTCCCAGGTGGGATCTTTGGTCTATTGGGATCTTTTCAAATGATTGGGCCTGGGATTTTTGGGTCCATCATCACTACTGGGAGCCTCCCGAATCACTGGAAGCATTCAATTTATACTTCGTAGTGTGGCCTTCCCAATTTTCTATTTACCCACCTTCCTTGGTCCTGCCAGACCTACTTAGTCACTGGTGTTCAAAAACTAATACTTTCCACCTTTCTCATGGTGAAGTTGGCATTAGTATGTGGGATATCCATCAATTGAGAGGGATCTCAGTTATTGGTGAAATGTATTACGAATTTTTTCCTGCTCCGATGCATGGGACGACATAGAACATGTGTCTTTATTGGTGAGGGATCTGCTGGTTATGGTGGAGAAATCACTGGGTCAGGTCTTGCGTGCCTGCTCTCTTATTCCCTATAGTACCTGGATAGGGTTATTTATAAACACCATTGGTCCTGTGCTGAAGACCAATAACCCCAGTACTCATCCTTCTCAATAGTCATGAACCTCCCTAGGATCCTACTGGGATGTTCTGGAGGCGGGAGACTACATTTAATGGGGTTACGTGGTGCACCCCGGTGTGCCGCCTAAGCTCCGGCTGGTAGGTTTGTTTCCTATGTTCCTGAGCGGGTGGCTATTCCCTTCTTGGGATATTAATCCTGGCATCAGGGCTTGTACCCTGATGATGGCAGTTGAGCTGGCAGAGGGCTGCCTGGTAAATTTGTTCATGCCCACATTGGCTCTTATTTATGAACTGTTGGGTCACATTCAGAAGGGCGGTCCACCCTTCCATCTGAATGGGCCATTTCAATTTCTGTATGGCTGGGTAGCAGATCATTCTCACTGTTATGAGTATCGTCACAACACGATCATCCCGCTTCCTAATTTTCGGCCTACCCTGCTTGATATAGCTGAAGTTCGCTTGAAATCCCTCAGCTCTGGTAAAGTCATCAAGCTTCTGAGTGACTTCTCCCAGTTTTATTTCACTCCCTACCCCACCCCTTCTGGTGTCTTAGTTGACAACCGCTGGGGGAGCCTGGAGGAGCGTTCTTACATTATCACTCTGTGGGATAGATTTCTATCTACACAGATCAACGGGGTTTCTCTGTGTGAGATGTACGTCCTGTATCATTTTTCTCACCATTTTGGGTGTATGCAAGTCCATGTTTCATTTCCACCTCCACAGTCTCGAAGACTGCACCCGTCCATACTTTGTCAATGGTGGCTAATGCTGATGCGGGAGGGATCTGACAGGAGCATTCCCCTTCCTGTTGTGGGGGAAGCCTCTGGCCTTTCCATGGAGTATGCAAAAGCGTGTGCAAAACACTATCCTGATGGGATCTTAGGGAAGGCCATATAGTAGGTTCCCAAATCACGAGGTAGTATAGCTATTGCATCCACCGCATCTTCCTCATCAGCTCTAAGGGAGGATCTACTGATAGCTCATCGATCAAAGTGACTTAGGGGATTTTCCTCTCCTAGCCCTGCAGTGGCCGAAGTTTAGACAGGTTCATCCTTCTTGGACATGGATGAGGACGACCATGTGGTTCTGGGTCACAGTGAGCCAATCCCGGAAGTTTTTTCAGTTGATACCGGGCTTAGCAACCTGATCCCCAAGCCTGAACCACGGTTAGAGGCTCCAGACTTTCCAGCTTCGGAACCAACTTCTAGCGAGCACATGCCTGCACTGGTTGCAATTCCAGATTTCGTTCCTGTGATATCCGGCTAGGATACCAAAGATCCTCGTGTCATGGAGGACCACCGGGCGCTGCGCAGGTGGGCCTGGCCTCGGATTTGTGAAAGCGCTACTGAAACTCCTCTAGCTAATATAGCAACTAAGACCGAAGCTCTTTGACAGCTCTTCCTAGGTTTGGGGTCAGGTGGCTTTGACTATCAGCGATACCATTATCTTTCTTTCCAAGTTTTCATGGCCCATGAGGAAGCTGCCACTGGTGAACGAACACTTGATCACTTTATTGTCGTGAATTTCAGGACCAAATCCCTGAAGGAAGCCATGATACAGCTCCATCAGATGATATCACAGGAGGAGATCTCTCGAGATCAGGCGGCCGTCATATCCTACGAGTTTCATGAATGTGAAGAACAAACAGCGATGCTGAGGAATCAGTTTTCAGCTGTGACTAGTCGTCTTGAAGCCACCAGAAAAGGGAACAACGATCTCCAAACAATAATGGAGCGTACTCGTCCGGTGGCTGAGGTTGAAGATAGGGAGAAGGCAGTGTTGGAATAGTCTTGCAACGACCTCCACCACACGATCACTGATCTGGTGGAGAGAGTGAGTCAGGCTCCTTTATGACTATCAGAGCCACTCTTGTAATCTCTGTTTTACTTACCCCTCTCCCCTATTTTTGTGAGGGAGAGACCCTAGTTTGTGGATGTCCTCCCTTTTTGTTCGAACAAAATACAATATATGTCAATCACTTGTCGTTATAAAATTTGATTGTTACTAGAACAATTGTTGTGTAAATAACAACTCACTAAATCAGAATTAATCATAACTCAGGAAAAAAACTCTAACTTTTTCCTAGAACATGGGGTCCAGCGAGCATAGTTAGACTATTTCTAGGGATTTGTTGAAAATCACTATAATTTTTTTGTCTTTTCTTTTAATGCCCTAATTTTTCCTGGGCTCATTTAGTGTGAACCCAACGGTTATGGCCTGACTTTTTCTTAGGTCTCCCTTTTTGGGTTTTCGTCCTAACAGGCTTTTTGCCTCTTTTCTTGGGCGTTTTAAAGTCCCACCGTCAAGACTATCTTTATTGATGTTTTAGGTCGAAAATCTTTGACCAAATATGGTAGTTCAAGGGCCCCAATGGGGTCTGTTTGATCAAAAGATGTCTCGGTGTCCTTCAGACACATTTGGAGGGATTGCGTTTAAATTTGAATGGTATGCAGGGCATGTATCAAGGCATGGGAGTCGCGTCGGCGTGCAGAGGTGGGGGGATCATTGCCTAAGAAAATCTTTCCTTTGGCAGAAATTCCAGGGGTGATCAATATGCACATCCGCTAAGGGCATGGTATGCATAGTCATGCACAGGTGTCCTTAAGTCAAGGACTCTCCATTTCTGATGGCCATAGGACTTCATTAACGTCCGGCTTATGGAAACCACCATGGGTGGCTTGGAGAATTATGAAAACCACAAGGGGGTGGCTCAGAAAGGGTATGTGACGTCTGAAAGGTTTTTAGAACATATGTATCAATTAAGAGTGTGGAAGTAAGGTTCCTTTCCTACACATTTATCTAGCATAAAGTATGGTTGGGGCTTGGTGCAGTTTAAATTCATGCTGCTGGAACATCATCTAGAATGGAACAGCTTATCCTGGTCCATGGTAATCTTTTCAGAGACGTTCCACCATATTCATATAGGGTTCTGAAAGAGGTTGGTAAACTGTAACTCAGAGGGTTTCCGAATCCTGGGATAGACATAGGGGCTCGGAGGCCAAGAGGCATATGGAGAGAAGCAATGCCTAAGGAAATCCTACCTTTGGTAGATGGGCTAGGGGAGTTCAATATGTAGAGCCGCTGAGGGAATGGTATGCATAGTCATGCAAAGGTGTCCTTAGGTCAATGATTGTATTCCCCCAACAGCCAAGAAACTTCATGGAAGTTGTGATTTGGGACCACCAGGGGTGGCTTATGAAAGTCTGGATTTTTTTGAGTACAGATTATGGTTTATGTTGAAAGGGTGCCTGGATACGGGGGAAACATCTAGACTGAACTTCCCGAGAATGGGTGATGTAATCCCTTCTCACGTGGGTGTGAGACGGTGGCTTGTGCTGGTCTGACTTGTGCACTGAAGGATAGAGAAAATCCTCCATTCCTTACTGAACCCGTAACGGGTTTGACCATGCAGTTTAGCGTCATGTGGTAAAGATAAAGAGAATTATTAAAGGATGATGAGCAGTTTAACATCATGCATCTAGGATGGGGGGAATTTTTATTTCCTTTTCCAATGTTGTGCAGTTTAACGTCGTGCTACAAGGATGATTGACCGTGCAGTTTAACGTTGTGTGGTTAGGACAAGGAGCATTATTAAACTAGTGAAAATAATTTTTGTTGCAGGCATTCCCCTGGATGTTTAAAGCTTGATCTTTGCAGCCTTACACCAAGTGGCCAAGATGTGATCCGTGCCGTTTGACGTAATGTGGCAAGGACGTAGTTAAAAATGCCTCTCTTGATTAGAATTTAACCGGGCCCGAGTATCCTGGCATGTCCATGACGTGGACGGGGGTTGATGGTGTAAATCATGGTTCCGGGGCTTCTTGGATAAGTAGAGATGACACAGAGGCTCTGAGGTCGTTAAGCGTACAGAGCTAGGGAGAGTATCGCCCGGGGAAATCATACCTTTGGTAGAATGGCTAGGGGCTATCAATATGCAGAGCTGCTGAGGGCATGGTATGCATAGTCATGAAAAGGTTTCTTAGGGTTGATGACCTTCCACTTCCGATGGACATGAATGGTTATGATGATCCTAAATTATCCAAGCCAGAACTTCTGTCATTGGGGAAGGAAATGTCTGAACATGTCGGGCTTACATGGCCCTAGTTGCTGTTAAAGCTTAGATAGATCCCTGTGATGATTTATTTTTCATGTGGGGGTGTACCTTCACTCCATGGAGTTAAACGTTGTGCGGTAAGAACGAGGTACTCCTAGTTTAGCGGTCATAGAGATCGGACCATTGGGTGACTATTGCTACAGTCACTTGAAGGATAACTGGGTCAACATGCTCTAATATACTTGGAACATGGAGGGGGATGAAGGTTGTAAACTGAAACTTTGTGTTTTCCCGAATCAGGAGGTGTGGTGTGGGGGCTCAGAGGCCGGTAAGCATACAGATCTAAGAAGAGTATCGCCCAAGGAAATATTGCCTTTGATGGATGAGCCATGGGATATCATTATGCAGAGCCGCTGAGGGCATGGTATGCATAGTTGTACAAAGGTGTCCCTGGGTCGATGACTATCCACTTCTGATGGCCGTGAATGATTATGAAGATCTGCGGTCGATCATAGTGAAAAGTTCAGCATGTGGGGATAATGGTGTTCGAGTATACAAGAATCATCTTCACTGCAATTTTCTGTTGAGTAAAAGTACCCTAGTCCTGGCTTAATGTTTATTGATGTAGGTCTCTATGTAAACCACTGGTGGAAACATAGGATATCCAGGTAGGGATACCCTGGAAAAATTTGGATGTGAAGAGGAGATGAACATGTAAACCACTTCTCCATAAACATATGAATTAGGAGGTATGGTATGGGGGATCTGAGGCTGGTAAGTGTACGGAGCTTGGAAAAGTTATGCCTGTGGAAATCTTGCCTTTGGTAGACGATCCAAGGGCTATTATTATGCATAGCCACTGAGGGCATGGTATGTATAGTCATGGAAAGGTGTCCACAGGTCGATGACCTTCCACTTATGATGGCTATAAATGGTTATGAGGATCCATAATTGTCCAGGCCATGGAGTCTGATATATGGAGAGGATGCATCCAAATGTGCAAAGAGTATCTCCATCTCGCATCCCCACGTGTCTTGGGTGGGTCGCGATGAAGTCTGTGCCATTTAACGTCATGAAGTGAGGACGAATTCCATGCAATTTAACGTCATGCGGTAAGGACGAAGTCTGTGCAGTTTAACATCATGCGGCGAGGATTATGTACTTGCAGTTTAACATCATGCGGTGAGGACGAAGTCCATGTAGTTTAACGTCATGCGATAAGGATGAGGTATACACCCCGTGCATGTCTGGTCCATACACGGGGTGAAGGGGGAATTTTTAAATATTTCTATCCATGCATTTGTACATCATGTGGTAAGGACGAAGAGTACAGCCCGTACCGGTCTGGTCCATACATGAGGGGAAAGGTAATTTTTATCTTTTATTCAGTGGTATGGGCTAGGACAGGAAACCCTAGCGTCACTACATATCCTGTTAGGGCAGGAATCATGCCGCACATAGTTCTCTGTAAGATGTACACCCCGTGCAGGGCTGGTCTGTACAAAGGGGAAGGGGACATTTTCTAACTTTTATTTTATTTCATTTGGAGGTGGATAGGCTAGGAAGTGGAATCCTGGCATCACTATGTATCCTACGAGGGCAGGAATCAAGCCATATATAGTTCACTGAAATAATTACACCCCGTGCAGGTTTGGTCCATACATGGGGGAGAGGGACATTGTTAAAACTTCTTGTCCATGCAGTTTAATGTCATGCTGTGAGGATGAGGGATACACCCCGTGAAGGTCTGGTCCATATACGGGGGGAAGAAGGCATTTTTAACTTTTATTTGGGAGTGGCTGGGCCAGGACAGGGGATCTCGGCATCAGTACGTATCCTAAGAGGGCAGGAATCAAGCCGTATGTAGTTCTATGAAATCCGTGCAGTTTAACGTCATGCGGTGAGGATGAGGAATACACTTCGTAACGGTCTGGTCCGTACATGGGGGCAGAAGGAATTTTTAAATATTATTTTCCATGTAGTTTAATTTCATGTGGTAAGAATGAAATCCATACTATTTAATGTCATGTGGTTAGGATGAGGGGTATTATTATATTCCGGCTAGTTTAACGTCGTGCAGTGAGGACGTGGGGTATTATTAGATTCCGTGCAATTTAATGTCATGTGGTGGGGACATGGGGTATTATTAAATTCCGTCTAGTTTAATATCATGCAGTGAGGATGTAATCCATACAGTTTAACGTCATGTGGTGAGGTTATAGATCCATTATTAGATTCCGTACAGTTTAACATCGTGCGGTAAGGACGAACTCCATGCAATTTAACGTCTTGCGGTGAGGATGGACTCCATGCAGTTTAACGTCATGTGGTGAGGACAGACTACATGCAGTTTAACATCATGCGGTGAGGACATAATGCTCTTAGTTTAAGGTCATAGAGTTTGGACCATTGGGTTCTTGGCAGATTAACATCATGCAACTCGGATGAGAAATAGTACACCTTTAGTTATTATGAAAAATACTTCTTCAGGAATCTCGCATTTGTAGGAGCAGTTGTAAATTGTTCTTCCATGGAGATTAGGGTATATGCTCCGTTGGAGTAGACCTTGTGTATAACATATGGTCCCTCCCACTTGGGCTCCAGCTTTGGAGGTTTCCTTCTAGGTATCATTGGGGTCTGGAGGAACAAAATCAATTCTCCTTCTAAGAAAGACCAGAGATAGACCTTTTTATTGAAGGCTCAGGAAATCCGATTCTGGTAGACCTCCAGATGGTGAAAAGTGTAAAACCATCTCTCGTCTAGCTATTCCAATTCACATAGCCACTTTTCCGACTGCTCATCATCAGATAATTGATCACAGATGGCAACATGGAGTGAGGGATGTTGGGGTTCAATGGGAAGGACCGCCTCTGTTTCGCACACTAATGAGTATAAGGTGGCCCGAATAGAGGTGCGGGCTCTGGTTCGATAAGCCCAAAACACATGGAGGAGTTTATCTGGCCATGAATTCTTGTCTTTGTCCACCATTTTCTGGAGGATGTTGGGCAGGGTCTTGTTGAAAGCCTCTATCTGTCCGTTGGTCGCTGCATGGTAGCAGGATGAGTGGTTAGACTTGATACCATACTTGTGATATAGTTTCTCCATTTCAGCAGAGCAGAAGATGGTGTCGTTGTCCATCAATATGGTATTAGGGACACCAAATCTGGTGATGATATTGGTCTTCACAAAGCTGACAATATTTCTTGCCCCAACTTCCTTGAGGGGTATGGCTTCTACCCATTTGGAAAAGATATCAGTTTCCGTGAGGATATACTTCAGTTGTTTGGCCATGGCGGGAGGATATGGTCCCACGACTCCCATCCCCCAGATGGAAAATGTCCAGGAGTACTTGGCTTGATGAAGTAACTCCGGGGGTTGGTGTTTGAAGTTAGCATGATTCTTGCATGACTGGCATTTTGCGGTAAAATGCTCGTAGTCTCGTCCCACTGTGGGCCAGTAGTACCCAAGCCTTCGAACTTGATGGGAAAGCTTGGTCCTTGGTTGATGTTCTCCACATGCTCTGGTATGTACTTCATTCATCATGACAGCGGTTTCTTCTCCATCAATGCATCTGAGGAGCACTCCATCGAGGCCTCATTTGTAGAGGACCTCTTGCCGACCCGCACCGCTATATAGGAAAAAGTTGATTTCCCTTCTCCGTATTTTCTATCGTTCAGCCCTGTCTGATTGGAGTTCCCACCGTTGAAGGTAGTTTGTAATGGGGTTCATCCAGCCAGTGGCAAGAGAATATGGCTCAGGGACATGACTGACTTCGTGGATTTCATCCATATTGGTCTAAAAAAATGGCAATACCATTCGACGGTGAGCAATAATAATAACCATTTCATCTCGGCCTAGGTCAACTAGTGATGTGGCCGCGTTGGCTAATGCATCAGCCTGAGCATTCTGAGACCAGGGAATATAGGTCAATGTTGGTTATGTGGATAATTCTGCCATTAACCCTCAGACATGGTTAAACAGGGGGATCAGATCCTCCTTTTTAATAGCATAGTCACCATTGACTTGCTTGATGACCAGTTCCGAGTCACCTTTTACCTTATGGTGCTGTACTTGTGCCTGGAGTGCGAGTTCCAGGCCTACAATGAGAGCTTAATATTTCGCTTCATTGTTCATACATCCTTCTTATAGGAGGAAGGAATATGGAATGAATGCCTTTTCTAGGGACATGAGTACTATTCCCAAACCCACTTTGTTGAATATGGTATACTCCAACCTCTTCCTGGTTGGGCTTTGGGAGGCGCCACCGAAGTACATTTTCCATGTTGGGAGCTCCTCATGAACCTCAATGATTTCTTCATCAGGTAATTCAACATTCGGTGCAGTGGTCCCTATAAAAGAGTGCTCTTCCAGAAAGTCTGCTAATTCCTAACCCTTGATGACTTTATGAGTCACAAACCAGATGTCAAACTGTTGCAGGATGACCGCCCATCGGGATAGGCATTCGGTTAGCATCAGGCGGCTAAGGATGTACTTGACCGAGTTACTATTCGAGATCAAATGGACTTCATGACGCTGCTGATAATGTATCAACTTTTGAACCGTGAAGACCATGGATAAAAAGCTCTTCTCAATGTTTGAGTATCGAGTCTCAGCATCAATCATGGTTCGACTGAGGTAATAGAGACTGTTTTCACTGCCAGCGTCTTTATTTTGTGTGAGGAAGGCTCCTAGTGATCTCTCTAAGGCTGTCACATACTAGATGAGAGGTCTTCTTTCAACCGGTGGCATGAGATTAAGAGGTACTTCTTCAAGTTGTCGAACTCCTCTTGGAAGTCATCCGTCCATTGGTACGTGACCCCCTTCTTCATTAACCTAGTGAAGGGATAACATTTTCCTTCCAGGTTGGCTATGAACCACCTAATATAGTCTAGGTGTCCTTGGAATCCCCTCAACTCGGTGAGATTTTGGGGTGGTGGTAATCCAAGGATAACCTTTGTCTTTTCAGGGTCGACTTCGATGCCATGATGATGTACGACGAAGCCAAGGAATTTCCCTGAGGTAACCCCAAAGGCACATTTCAAGGGGTTCATCTTCAAGATATGTTGTTGGAGTTTGTTGAAGACAGTCTCAAGGTCTTACAGGTGATCCGAGTACTATCGGGACCTATCCACCAGGTCATCCACGTAACATTCAATGAATTTTCCCAGGAATGGTTTAATGATCTGATGCATGGAATGATGATATGTGGCACCAGCGTTCTTGAGACCAAAGGGCATGAACCTATAATAGAATACCTTTTGAGGGGCCCTAAAGGCAGTGACTTCTTCCTATTCTCGGGCCATACTGATTTGATTATATCCAGAATAGCTGTCCATGAAGGATAGAACCTCATACCCAGCCATCTCATCGATTAATAATTTGGTGATCAGGACCGGGAAATCATCTTTCGGAAAATGATAATTGAGATTTCTAAATTCAATGCAGACGCGGATTTGTTCGTTCTTTTTCTTTATAGAGAAAATGTTGGCCAACCAAATGGGGTACTGAACCTCCCAAATGAAGCCTTATTTAATTAGCTTATCGACTTCAGCCTCTATTTTGGCCGCATGTGAGGGATGCATCCTTCTGGCGGCTTGTTTATAGCCCCGGTGGTCTTCTGGAAGACCCATGTGATGCGTCGCCACTTCGGGATTGATTCCCAGCATTTCTTTGTAATTCCAGGCAAAAACATCCTGGTGTTGCCTTAGGAAAGAGGTATATACCTCATGCTCCTTGGGGGACACGGTCGCACTAATGAGAGTAAGCCTTGGATATTCCTCAGTTCCCAGGTTTATTTCCCTGAGCTCGTCCATCATGGTGGAGATACCCTCCTCAAATTCGGGGGGGGGGTACATCCCTGAGGTCTTCCTCCTCCTCTTCCCCTAAACCCTCGTCTTCTGGATATGACGGGGGGAGATCCCCCAGCGCAGGTTCTTGGGAGTCTGGCGGTGAGGGTGAGGCATCGTGGGCATCCCTGCTCGAGTATCCGTCCACAAATTATGGGTTGGTAGATGTTCCCACATTGTCATGCTCAGCCGTTGTGGCTGAAGTCATGAATAAAACTGAGTGTGTGTCTGAACATGAACCCCTGCTTTCAATATGGTTGATGGGTAGTACATAGTCTCTTCCAAGATACCTGAGGGGGTCATCAGGAACCATTTACAAGCCATTTGGAGTGGGGATCCAGTTGACACCATCTTCCAAAGGCTTCTTTTTATTTTTCTCATAGAACATGACGTCAATATAGTGTAACTTGGAGAGAACGAAAGGGGCCTTGTCGGCATGCAATGTTCGACTTTTTCCATTGACGTAGTACTTGATACACTGGTGGTAGGATGAAGGAATGACCATGTGCTTATGAAGACACGACCTTCCCAGCACGAAATTTAATTTTGTTCTCTGCCGGACCACCAGGAATTCCGTGTAGGCTATCAGGTCACCAAAATGGGACTTTACCTTAATTTTTCCCATTGTCTTCTGCTCACTCTTGTCATAACCCAACAGAGTTGTGGCCGAGGGAATTATGTCATCCTCACTGTGACCCAATTTATAGAGTGTCCGTAGGGGTAGGAGGTTAACCCCAGAGCCATTATTTATAAATACTTTCCAGATCTCCACACCATTCAGTGTGTCATACACATATAGTGGTCTGATGTTTCCTTGCATGATGGAATCTTTATCCTAATCGGTGAAGGAAATGACTATATTTTATTCAGTCGATTAAGTCTTCATCTGGTAAATTTTGGTGGTAGCTACCTCGGCATGAAACTTATAGGGGCTGATCAAAGCTTCTATAAGCACCTCCCTGAGGTCTGCTGACAAGCCCAGGGCCTCCAGGATGGACAGCTTGGCTGGTACTGATGGCAGCTGCTTAAGAATATCATACTTTTTCTCCAACAGCTGACGCTTCTCCGCTGGCAGGAGAGTTCTAGCAGGCAGCTTGGGAGTTGGAGTATGTGACGAGGAGGGACCTGTTGCATGGTCGGATATCGATGGTGTTCCCTTGTTTTGAGAACATGGCTCGACCGGTCTGTTCATGCGCACTAGGCGGCCAGATGCTGGTTCCTCCTCTAGTGGGTATCGCAGAACAACAGGGCCAGAGTGGCTGCTTGTGGAGGTGGAGGGGCATTATTTCTCGTGCTGAGTCCATTGAAGGGCTCTCCCATGGGTTTCTGCGATACTAACGGTTTGGGACAGAGTCCAACCGTAGGGTTGGCTTCGGCTACGGCTGCTCCTCCCCTGGTATCCCCTACCTCTGCAACTCCTCCTACCATCTCCTCGTGTAGGGAACTCGAGTTCGTAACCATACCCTTCATCAAGGAATTATTTCATAAGATGGATAGCGTTAATAGAAACAAATATTGGCTCTTCATCCTCTGACAGGTCAACCTGGTCGGTTGTCCCTGATGGTGTCGTTTGGTGGTTTGGTGCCCATGGCGCCAAATTCGAGGGCATATAATCTTCCAGGTTTGGGACTAACTTTGGCCCCATTGTGGACTGATCCTCTTGAGATTGTTTCCTCCTTCTTCGATTATGCCCAGATTATCGGCTCGTGGAGGGTTGTGAGGTCGATACTATTGGCTCTGCAACTTCATGGGCTATTGGTGGCAACACCGGCTGCTGTAGTTGAGCTCAGAGTATGCCCTAGGCTTGGTTGATAGTTTTCCAAGTCATCCAGTAGTCAAATTTCTGCCCCTTCTTGCTGGTGACTTTATGCCACACCTCCCTTCATCAGAGTCGGTGGTAGGGATACATGCCACTTGTGCTAGGGGTGGTCCTAGCTTGACTTGTCCAGAGTCTACCATCCTCTGCTGGAGGTATTTGAAGACGAAGCATTCTTGGATACCGTGCCCCAACATCTCATGGGAGGGGCATTAATTTAGCCTATCATCGCTGATGACCACTTCAGGTTTCCTCAGCTCCGGGAGGCGGAGAAAGTTGCAGTGAATGGCGACAATGAAGTAGTCGCAGACTTGATCGTCTCAGAACGAGTATACTTTTTTTCTTTGTTCCTCAAACTGGTTCCACTTTGTTCCTCACTGATCGTCCCATTTAGGTGGAGGCAGCCGCTAATATGCGGGAGTCCCTTGAGGATTTGGTGGAGGCCTGAGTGGAGGAGTGGGAACAGGGGCCGACTTGAGTGTGACAGCGGACGCTTCAGTTCTAGGGGCTCTTTTCACAAGAGCCTGAGAGGCTATTCGGGACTTCAAATTAGCCCGCTGCAGGGAGTCCTCAATTCTCTGGGCAATGGATGAGAGATGGCAGAAGCCAGTGGTGCACTCCACCAGTATGAATGGTGTTCACAGCTCATCTCGAAGATTATCGATGCATATGGCTAGCATCTCATCTTGAGGCATTGGCCTATTCAGGGAATAGTTCAGACCTTTCCAACTGGAAAGGAAATCTAACACCCTCTCGTTCTCCCTCTGCTTGCAGTTCATGAGATCGTTGACCATTGTCTTAGGCAACATTGAGCTGAAGTGGAATAGGAACTACTGCCGAAGGTCTTCCCAGTTTTTTATTGACTGGGCTGGCAGACTCATATACCAGACGAAGGCAGATCCTTGCAAGGTCCATACGAAGAATCTGAGTTTTACTGCTTCTTGTTTCTCTGGAGCTCCCATCATAGGGTCTCAATAGGATTCATAGGGCATTAGATACTGTTCCAGATCACCTGATCCATTGAATATAGGGAATACATGTCTCCCAAAATTGGATGGAGGCGGTGTGTTGCTCACCCAATCCGGATACGGTTTCTGCTCTGGCTGTATCGGAGAGCATCGACCTTCCATCGCTTCTAATCGAGCTGTTAGTGCCTCGATGGTGTTGGTGAGACCATAGTTTACATCCTGTTGGGCCCAGTGCTGGGCAGGCGTAGCGCGATGCATTAACTGAGGATCCGGATTATCCAGCACCAGGGGTGCATGTGCCATTTTTGGCACCTTCGGAGGGTTCAGACGTACTCGCTCAGGTTGCTTCCTGAGTGGAGAGAAGTCTTGGTATTCATCTGAATCTATGTTTAAGTAGTTAGACGGCCCGAGCGCCTCATTGGACGGGAGCCCTGTCCGTGTTTCTTTTTCCAGGGAAAACCATAGTCTTTGAGGTGCACTTGTTGGGAGTGCATTATGTGGCTCCTCCAGGGATGAAATTTCAATAAGGCAGTTCCTCTGGAGTAGCTCGGTGTTAAGCCGCCTCAATTCTTTCATCTCCTCTTCCTGTCAAGCGAACCTCTCTTTGAGTGTGAGTGGCTAGTTCTTTTTCAGGGAAGGAGACAGATTAAGGGTAATCGGTCCTTTGTTATTATCCTTTTTGGAAGCTCGTAGTGTAGGCGGAGGAAGGTTGGCTGGAAGGAAAACCATATTTAGGGTGCCCCTCTGGTTCTGGGTGTGCACACCTAGTGGTTCATTGTGAGTCTCAGCCTAACTAGAACTATTGTCTCTCGATCCCTCCTGATTTGTAGTATCTCTGGTGTCACCCATGGGGTTAACTTCTATAATGTTGATAGATTCATATCGTGGGGCGGAGAAGATTTAATCTTCCATATGGTAAGAGGATCTCCCGTGTCTTCTGCTGGCCTTCCCTTTCATGACCTAGGATTTCCTTCGGACGTCTTGACGAAGGGTGAAACCGAGAGTTCTTTGGTGTGACCTTACAGTGTGCCTTCCTCTTGGATGGGATGATGATTCGAATGATGGGATTGGACGGGGACCTCCTCTTCTAATTTTCCTCCATATATGAGAGAATACTGACTCTAATGGGGGAGGTTGTTATTGAGTGGGTAATAATTCCCCCAGCCCTGAGGGCTGAGGTTGGCTCCATTCCTTGGACATCAAGTCTCTTCCTGATTTTATTGGTCTTACGGGGGGAATTTGTTGTTAAAAATGCCCGCAGCCCAATAGGCTAGGGTAGAACCTGGATTATGGTAGTGGTTGCGGCTATCTCTACTTGCCTATTCTTGTGTGCCCCCATTCAAGGGTGAACTAGGTTTGGTGCCGAGTTCTTCTGTGAATCAATCCCTTCTGGGGAGGTAGGAAAAGATCACTGATTGGACTCTCCTAGGCGAGAGGCCTGTTGTATGCTCTCGGTGGCCTGATTCAGGAGTTCTTTAATGACTTGTTCCTATCAGGCCTGACGCTTCTGGGACTTACTCAAGGCCTGACTCTACTGGGTGTGTTTCCTTTCATGAATAGAGAGGCCACTCGATTTCTGTCTTGATGTGATGAAGTTGCAAGACACCACGCCAAACGGGTTCTTCTAGGTGGGGAGTGGAGTGAAATACAGAGCTCCATGTTCACCCCATCCCCTGATATAGACTCCTGTTGGAGCATCACCGATGAGACGTTGTAGCTGGTGCAGCGCACGGAGGTAGGCTGTCTCCATGTTTCCTTTACGCCTCTCGGGTCGCTATTGTCGTGCTGAAGGAAGAGCTTCTAGGTAGATGTGACGCAAGAGGTACCCTATTGTCTTGACATGGTATACATACCCTTCATAGGGCAGGAAACTTGATTTTAGCTGGTAGATGGTCGTCTATATATTTTGGCGGATGTCATGCACGCATTCTTTTGACAACTTTCTGGGTATGTTGAATTGAGAGGTGGTCGTGGGCCAATACATAACTGGTATATCATCCCTAGCCAGTAGTTTCCTTAGGTGCAACATGTCGACATACTTCTCCTCTAGTGACTCCTCTACATGGTCAGCCCAACTAAGCCGCCCGCCGATAGTGTGGTCGGAGGCAGTGGGACTGGTTGGTGCTGAATCATCATGTGGACGATTCCGTGATGGTTCAGAAGATGAACGTGACCCCGAACTGTCTCCTAATTGAAGAAGGGTTTTGTTGGTGACTAGCTAGGAATATGACATGCTCGATCCCATCCTTTTGATTGCCTCGACATATGAGGGATTTTTTATCCTCAATTCGGCATGGGGAGGACCTTCTCGTCGATATGATTTGTCATTGCGAGGAGGGACTTTACAATGACGGTCGTAATGGCGAGGACTACCATTACTGCTTGACACCTCACTGCATAGAGGAATTTTGCAGTGCATACCATGGGGAGGACCTCCATGGCATGTTGCAGCAAGGGGATGACCTTCTGGCTACGTAGCGTTGTTACAGGGAGGGCCTTCGCAACAACCGCCATCATGGTGAGGATGACCATCATGGTTTGACATTTGATGTGCATCCTAGGGAGGACCTTCAGGACACACTGCAACAAGGGGAGGACCTTCTTGTTTCTTGGGGCCACTACAGGGAGGACCTTCACAATGGTGGCAGTGGTGGCGAGGAATACCATCACAGCTACTGCAATGGCGAGGAATACCATTACAGCTGCCATAGGGAGAATATCTACTAGGTACACCGTGGGGAGGGCCTTCAGAATAAACCGCAATGATGGGAGCTCCTTCTCATTGCTTGACATCTCTACGGGGAGGACCTCCATTATCAGGGTGGTGAGGACCACCACCATGATCTGAAACCCAGCTGCGCGGAGTGTCGTTGCAGCGTAACCACTGGGGAGGTCCTTCCGGGTAGGCAACGACAAGGGGAGGGCCTTCTTGTCATGACAAGACGTCACTGTGGGGAGCTCCTCCACAGTTGCGAGTATGATAGCGAGGACTACTATCATAATCTATGGTCTCAATACATGGAGAGTTTTTGCAGTGTATACACCGGGGAGGACCTTCAGGGTGGACCACATCAAGTGGAGGGCCTTATTGATGCTCGATCTTCTGGTCACGTGGAGGGTTTCCGTGACTCACATCAAAAGATGAGATCTCGTGATTGATCATTATATGCCCGTGGGGGAGGCCCCCACGGGTGCTCTGAGGAGGACCTTCAGAGCTGCTGGCAACAACATTGTGGGGAGGAACTTCACAACTGCTACTGCCCTTCCCAGAATAAGGTAATTTATGGGCAGGGTCCTGAGCCTTTGATGTATGCTTAGTGGTGTTTAGAACCCCAACTTCCAACAAAGCGGAGTCATGAACTCCCTCAATATTTTCTGGCTGCCTTTGGCACATTCGGGGTGCTCTTTTTCGGGTAGCATGGGCCGTCTGCTGTTGACAATGACCTTCACCTTTGGATCCCTGTCTAATTGGGTCTCGTGATGCTGTCGGGATACATAGACCAACATCATGACTTTTGTCATGGATATATGCCTACTCTGGAGCATCCACCATGATGGACGTGTGTCCCCCAGTTGGAACGAGTGAAGATTCTCGATCAGGTTTCCCTTATGTCGCTGAATATGGCCAGTGACCCTCCTGGGCAGAAGCAGGGATGCAGATCTGCTCCGAGGTGGCTATCTCGTCTCTTAGATGAGTCACCTAAATTGGGGAGAAGGGCTCACGGGCCCGAGTCCTTGCTATTTCCACTGATTCAATTACATTCTGTCAAGTCTAGAAGATATGATCTAGGATTGATACCTGATCCTCCATCATTTCCAGGATATGCAGAGAGACATCTTTGGCTGGAACAGGTATGAAGGCCCATTCTGGTATCAGAGTAGGAGTATCCTGCTATGGTCCTCCGGTGGTCAGTGGGTACTGACAATTATCCTGTGTCGTGGAAGGTGAACGAATCTTCCCCTGTACCAGGATATGCCAATTTATCTCTCTGTTGGCCACCACATCGGGATGATAGACTTTACTTGCATCTACAGGGAGCTGGCCCTACATATATTGGTTTCCCACCGTATCAAGTTGGTGGCCTTTTTTTGCAAGGAGACGTGCCCACCTATGACTTTTCGCCACATTTTGGTGGTGGGATTTGTTGATCGCCGCCATATTAGGATGGAGGGAATCAGAAGAATCTTCTAGGAGCTGGTCCAGCAGGTGCCGGGTCGCCACCATGTCAGGTTGGTGGGACTCACGACCCGGGGAAGGGAGAGGTGCCTACCTGGTAAGTGTCGTCCTGGGTGAGAGACGGGCTTTATGGAGCTTGGCAGGGATGCGCGTCGGCTTGCATGATGCCACCATGTCTGGATGGAAGGCTCGGGAGGAGTGAACAGGTGTAGGTGCCTGTTCATAGTACGTCTCTATGACTGCGCAGCGGAGCTCCTCCTCGGGGAAAAGGGTGATGACCAGTCCCCGGTTGTATGTTTTATGCCCTCATCAGGCGATCTGAGGGGCTGGAGCTCGGGGAGCATGGGCATGGATCCTTGGGGTTACATCCTCTAGAGCGTGAGAATGTTGAGTCAAGGTTTGACCACAACATCGTCTTCTAGCGGGGGCCGTGGAGTGGAACCTCCATTCAGTGGGGATGAGGTCCTCACCGTCGACCTCATCCACCTCCCTAAGATAAGGGAGGTACACATTGTCCCATTCTAGGGATAGACTCCTGAAACGGTTGGAGACAGCAACATGTGCCATCAGGATCTGTCTTTGTGGCCACTTCTGGGTAGGCAATTGGCGAGTTCTGGAGAATTGGAGGGTGTGCATGGCCGCCTCCACCATTGGGAGAGTATCGTTCACGTGGTACTCTCCGATCAGCACGTTCGAGACCCAGCATTGAAGACGCTGGGTGGGTGATGGGGTCCCCCATTGGTGAGGAAGTCCTGTCATTACGTAGTGGGAAGAACGCGCTTGTGAGTTCCTTCGGGATGCCATTGGATAGACGGGAGTTCTGTATAGCACCTGTAAAACATTTTAACAAATACAAACAGCGATCCCGTCAATCCATCATCTCATGATCCCATGCGTATTTAATGACCTTTCTTGGACCTCCTTGAGAGTATAAGGGGGCACAAAGTGGAATTGGGTTAAATCTTTCATGCTTGGTTAAAGATTCACATCGGTTTCACCATTTTTGTTTCTGGTCCGTCTCGAAATTCCCAATGGTTCTACATCCGACGATGCATGGACCTGCTTTCCAAAGGCAGAAGTTTGCCAGGCGATTTGGCTAGTGACACATAAGAACTCACATTGGTCTAAGGGATGGGAAGTCGGGCTCATCGCACCCTTTGGGGGGAATTATTTCATGTTCTAGGACACTCGTATAGATTTAAGATGTATTCATATGTTTGTGAATCTTTGGTTTATACCCAAGAATAGTATCCATAGATTTCTCCTGGTTGGAAATGGTCTGCTGAACGTAGGGGTTCAGAATCATTTATTCCCAAGGTTTACCATCCCTCGTTAGGTTAATGTCCCCGAGGAGTCAGAACTCATTGAGACGACACTAGGAGTGGCGCGGTGAACCGATTTGAAGATAGTCGGATCGACCAATTGTAGGCCTTGAACCTCATGGAGGCTTCCTACGTACCCTACCTGGGGGACTAGGATCAAAGTCCACGTAGTTCGAAATGGGAGCATTGGAGAACCGACATGAAGGTGGACCCAGGAGTCTGTTGGTGATCGGGCTTGAACCACATAGAGGCTTCCTATGTATCCCTATGGTAGGGAATCAAAGTCCCCGTAGTTCGTATTGGCTTGGGACTTATGCTCTGAGGCAGCCCAGAATGATGGATTGGGGCTTACACTCTGAGAAGACCCAGGATGATGGATTGGGGATTACACTCTGAGGAGGCCCAGCGTGATGGATTGGGGCTTAAACTCTGAGGAGGCCCATAGTGATGGATTGGGTCTTACACTCTGAGGAGGCCCATAAGAGGATGTCATGGTCGATGATTACTCTAAGCCCACGTCAGTCATGCTCGGTGTGAGAAACAAGAGGCAGTAGGGACCAGAGGATCACGTCGCGAACGGTAAATCTGTGAGAAGTAGAGCGGGGCTTACGCATGAGGGTGGCCCATAAAGTCGGGGCTTACTCCAAGATGGACACCCATGGTGCAAATCGCAGTGGGAGAGGGAAAGTGGTGCTCTGGTGCCCGTCACCTCTCTTGTTCCCCGGGGAAGTACCTGGGGAATTACCGAGGTGCATGGGGAAGACTGCCTTCTGATGGGTATGTCTCCCCCTCTCTGGGGAGGGGAGAAGTGCCCAGCTGCCTAAGCATGTAGTCCCCCATCCTAGCGAGTAGAGGCAGGAAGGGGGCTCTCGAGCTCGGACCCTGCATAATCATGGGAATGTGATCCCAGGCATGCTTCAATAATCTACCCAAGGGTCGTGGTAACCCCTTCACCCCTGTTTACCATGGGTATGTGAACTCGAAACGGCGCACTGATGCACCTAAGTGTTACACCACATGGATCCGGCGGCTCTGGTGGAGGCCTCGGCTCAGGTCCGATGAGTAGGCCAATGAGGAGGTTGCGAAGGATCAGGCCGGATTAAAATTGGGAGGATTTTATCTAGATCAGGGAATGGGAACCCCGAAGGTTTTGTAATGCAACATAGGGGTATGGATGGTGGTTCCCTTCATGTAGGGAAGTGCTACGCGGCTAGAGAGGACATCCGTGAACCATGGTGGTCTGTGGACTGATGGGCATCCCGCGAACCAAGGTGGTTCATGGCTCCGAGATCAATCCACGAACCGGGGTGGTCTGCGGAGGGTTCCATGTAGGCAGCGGTGGCCAAGGGCGGCGTCGCCCGAAGGCTCGTCGGTCAAGGCTTCACCCGCATAGGAGGGTGATACGTGGCGTGACGGATCATAAAAGAGGCATAAACTCCCTGGTCTGTGGGGAGTACATCCACAGAGAGACCCTGGTTCACGGTCTTCTCTTGTTTTTTTATTTTAAGATTGCGGTTCACAAAGTTATTATGCCTTTTTGGTTCCTTATTAGTTCATTCCCAGGTTCATACCAGCTCTGGTTTGCGAACTGGAACATCAATAATCCTAAGCCTTCCTTCAAAATCCTTCCACCCAAATATGGTCGATCTCCTCTCCGTCCTCCTTCTGAATCCCCATTCTCTTCCTCTTCTCCCATGGTCTCATTTTATATAGTGGGGGAAGAGATGTATCTATTGTCATGTGACACCTTTTGCGGAGGCCCATGACCGAAAACCCCATTCACGGATGCCTTGGTCAACTCGTAATTCGCGGGGTATTAAACACTCCTCTGCAAACCAAAATCGGGGAGTGATTCGCGGATGTAGAGGATTATGCCTCCATTTTGCAAACGACAGCAGAGGCGGTTCGGGCCCACTGACGCAGATCGTGGCCGGGGTGGTCTGGAATAGTGAACCGGGTTGGCGCCTGTCCCACCTCGCGACTGTAGAGGATCTTTTCCTCCATATCGCAAACGACGACAGTCTGCAGAGGAGGGACGCTTCGCATAACCGATCGTGCGTCGTTAACATTAGACCTGTCCATGGACCAGTTCCTCCTTCACCATCCTTGTGTATTGTCAACATTTGCCTAATCCTTTTGAGGGGAAATTAGGCAGAATCTCCCTTGAGTTAAAGGGGATCATCATTCTCCTTTGTGGATTTTTCAGGAACCCACAATGGGTTTTATGTTTTTTTAGGTTTTTAATGTCTTAAAAGAGTTTTGAGGGTTTTTAGGGGTTTTAATAATTTTAGTGATATTTAAATTTTTAGGATTTTTTGGGTTTTTATATTTTTTAAGGATTTTTCTAGTTTTTTGGGTTTTTACTATTTATATATTTTTAGGGGTTTTTAGTGTTTTCAGATTTAATGGTTTTCTTGAGTTTTTATGGGGTCTTTATGGTCATTTACATGTTTAGGAATTTTTATGTGTTTTTAGGGATTTTAGGGATTACGAGGGTTCTTAGGGTTTTTTTTGGGGTTGTGGGGTTTTTTATTTTTTTAGTTTTTCAAATGTTTTTTAGAGTTTTTTAACATTTATATAGGTTTAAAGGGTCTTCACACTTTTAGTGTCTTTTCAGGTTTTCATGGGCCTTTAAAGTTTTTATTTTTTTAGTGGTTTTTTTGGTTTTTAGGGGTTTTAGGATATTTTTATGGTCCTTTGGGATTTTAGAATTTTTAGGTAGTTTTGGGGGTTTATGTATTTTAAGAATTTTTTTATTTTCTTAGAGTTTTTAGTGGTTTTAGGGGTTTTTATCTTTTTAAGCACTTTTAGGGATTTTTTTGTATATTTATGGTTTTTGGGGTTTTAGGGATTTTGAGGGGTGTTTTTTATGATTTTCAAGGGTTTCAGGGTTTTTGGTAGTTTTTTTAGGTTTTTAAGAGATTTAGGTGTTTTTAGGTTTTTTACTATTCTTAGTGGTTTTTGGTTTTTTAGGGTTTTTAGGGTTTTTTTCAACTTTATGGATTTTTAGCTATTTTCTATATTTTTATTTCTTTTTACGGGTTTTAGTGATTTGATAGTTTTTAGGTTTTTAAGGGTTTTTATGATTTTTTTGGTATGGTTTGTTAGGGTTTTTGGGTTTCTCATATTTTTTATAAAATTTAAAGGGTTTCAAGGGTTTTTTGAGTTTTTAGATGATCATAGGGTATTTATCTGTTTTAGGCTTTTTAAGGAATTAGGGGTTTATTTGTTTAGGGTTTTTTGGGTTTTTTGGGTTTTAGTGTTTTTAGGTTTCTAGGGGTTCTTAACGAGTTTACATTTCTATGGTTTTCTTAGGTGTTTTCAGCTATTTCCCGTGTTTTAGGTATTCATAAATTTGTAGGGATTGTTTATGAATTTAATGGTTCATATGGTTTTAAATATTTTGAGAGTTTTTAGGGTTATTTTTTTTTTATTTTTAGGGTTTTTTGGGTTTTTTAGATTTTTGGGGTGTTTATGGTTTTTTAGTAGTTAATGTTTTTAAAGGATTAAAGTGTTTTTAGATTTTTTGTAACACCCCGAGATTTTATGAAAAATATTCTTTTTAATTTCATTAATGTCTTGTGTTGTACGCTACACCAAAATAAGTTTGCACAACACGTATCCTTGACTTGCCTTTCATTACACGCAATCACGACCTTTCCTCGATAGCATGTGTAGTACGCAATACCGAGATTCACTAAACAACGATATGCTATTAAAATATTATTAAAACTAGCCGTTATGATTAGTAATAACCAATTTTTGAAATTTTATAAATTTTATCTTTCAAAACGGACTTCATTTTTGGATTCAGAATATCGAAATTAGCTTAGGGTGAAATTTTGGTACTTTTCAGATAACTTTCATTTTCTGATGAATAGTGAAAATTACAAAATTTTAATTAAAAGCAACCTTTTTAATCGAAATAATTAATAATGATAAATTATTAATTTGAGTGGTTTTAATGTATATTTAGAATAAATTTCTACAATTTAATACAATGTTGGTCATTGGATGTAATTTCACATTTAAACCAGACATAAACAAGTGTCAATCTTTTGATAGTTATTATCTCTTAAGAACACGCTATTGGTTTTGACGACGGGAATTAATTTTTAAATTAAGTAATGCAACTGATATGTTTTGAATTTGGTAAAATAGACAGAATTTTTGAGTTCATAATATCAAATATAGCTTAGGCCTAATTTTTCGTATTTTTCTGGAAACTTTCATTTTTTTGATGAATAATGAAACCACTAAGTGGTAGTTAAAAAAATGAATTTTTCATAAAACTTAATTTTACCGCTTCTGTGAGTGAAATTTCAAAAATCCGAGAGACATGGTTGATGTCAGTACGTAAAATGTGGTTCAATGAGATGAAAATAATTTTTGGTGAATAGTAACATTTTTAATTTTTTTTTACCACGGTTAAAAGTAAATAGGGTAAATAAGGGTAAAAATGTTATTATTATTACCCTAACACATGTAATAATTCTATTGGATAAGTATAATTCGACCAAAAACAACCTTAGGAATAAAATATGACCATTTAGGCCCACTTGGATTAGATTAGGACATTTATTATTAATTTATTTAAAGAAGGGTTAAAATAGTTAAAATCAAAGTTTAATAACTAAATCATATTTAATATAATGATATACATACGATAAATTCGACTACAAATATTCATTAGAAAGATAAAAATATTTCATACTTAATGGTATATTATTTGTAATTTTTAGAAATTAAATAATATAATTTATTTATGACACAAAGATGATGCAGTAATTATCTTATTAATGAAATATTGACATAATTGATGTTATAAATACAAAAATAAATTTAATTTGAGACTTTTTATGAATTACTATAATTTCTTAGGTTAATATGACATGTTAGTATTGATTTAATTAACTTTTTTCGAAATAATAATTCTGTTATGAGTTTCACAAAAATCAATTACTAAATACTGTTAAAATTGACATAAAAAAGTTTTCAAAACAAATATTATATTATTAATTGTTATTCTATTACTAAAAATCTATGGTTCAGCCAAATGACTTAGATAAGGTTATATATTTTAATAATAAACAACTTGGGGTTCTTCTGGCTTTTTATTGTATGTTTATTAACATTATAGTGTAAGAACACAAAAAGACACGGTAAAAGTAAAATTATCTAACTTAATGTTAAATCTAAATGATAAGGTTAAAAAAGGAACCTAAACTTGTCTGAATTCTATTGGATGGGAGTATTTCTACCCCTACCCACCTTATCTTCTAAAAATATCAATTTGGAGCTATTAAAAACCGAATTTGACTTTATAATAAAATAATATTTTTAGATATTCCAAAGGTGCCCATCTCCTCCCTTATAAAAGGGCACCTCCTCCCTCTCTTCCTCACACCACTTTGAGCCTTCAAGATCGGACAACCCCTACCTAATTATCTTCTCCACTTCCCTAGAAACATACTAGAGGTTCTGGTCTTCCTCAAAGACCAATTATAGTGCCCTAAAAGGAGATCTCAAAGAGGCGCTTCAAAAAAGAGGTAATGTCCGTTACCGATTCTTTCAACTTTATTTCTTCTTCCACTTCTTCTTCTTAGGTTGTTTCATTATGAAGTAATAACATCAGTATCACTCATATAAATATATGTTATTATAAGTATGAAACAACACTATTTCACCATCTATCCATCCTATGGAAAACGAAATCACCGCGCGTGCGTACGTACGGAATACTGTCTCCACGCCATGGTGAAATCTATTTTCCACCACCACCTTACTAGGATGGGTATAATGGTGTAAATAATAACTATATATGATTAATTTAAAGTGATATTGATTCTTAAATAGTATACATACACTCCAATACAGTCCCATGATCATGAGAACGATATCATTGCTCGTGCGTACGTATGGACTACCGTCTCCACGACGCGATGAGATTCATTCTCCATTTTAACCATTCATGAATGATTATAAAGTATATATAATAATTAATCATGAAACATATGACATAATAATGATACTGGATTTATGTGTATATATATGTATGTCATCTACTTAATTCCATTCAACTCAATAAGGAAACGAAAACAGCGTTCATGCGTGCGTACGGCCTACCGTCTCCAAGAACGGTGTATTTCATTCCATTTACTGATTTATTATATATATGTATATTATGAATGTATATTATATATAAATCATGTTTTATATTCAGGAATTATGTAATAATGATCTAAGTAATCATATGAATAATTACAAGTCAAAACACAGACGACAAATGAAACAATTTTACCCAAAACGCTCCTTAACATGGAATGTACAAAAGAACGTGTAATATAAAGTCATAAGTGAACCATATATGATATCATAACAATGAGTATGATTCTGGAATAAGTCAATGTCATTATTTAAATCATTATACAGGAGGATCGGACACTTACGAAGCAAATCGGACCTAAGGTAAGGGAAATATCACAATCTCATTTTTATCCGAGTTTGCTTATACTTTGGTATTTACTGGGGTGTATTTTATCATCCACATCCATGTTTCCCCAATATGTAATATTTATATCCTTCTACAATAGTTTATATCCAATTTTACCCTTTCAGTGAGTTTTTAGTAAAAGATATGAAATGAACCTTATGTCATTTTTCGTACGAGGTACTTTTTGACTTTTCCGACAAAAGTACTAGAAGAATGTTTTTTTAACTTATATGGAATGAATGGATTTTTAAAACATTATTTCCAAGAAGATTCCTTTGCATGTTTTCAAGTTTATTTTTAATCAAATTATTTTAGATTAAAATTTTATGACATGTTATGAAAGGAAAAATGTTTTTGAAGTAGAAAGGATATTTTCCTCAAGAATGGAGTTCAAGTGTTTTATCAAAATTATTTTCCATCTAAGATAATAAAGGGTTCTGTTTCTATACCTATTATTACATTGATTTGATTATGTTGTGATGGAAATATTTTTATGAATTCCTTTATCTTATATGAATTGTTTTATGATATCATGATGTTTAAGATTCCCATTTTTATTACATGGGTTATGCTATGATGTATGGTTTATGATTTTGTGGCACCCATAAGAATGGTATCATTATGAAATGGGTGGTACCTATATCTCCTTCTAATGCATTGGGTAAAGATTTTATATCTCATGAGATAGACATGGCTGGAACGACAGGTTAAACCGGTTCAGTGAAACAAGAATGAAACGAGGAGTGAACTCGGTTCAGAAATGGACTTTGTCCACTAAGATAGTATTGGAATTGAGTCTTGACTAACAAGAAATGATTCTATATGATTATGTGTTTATGCCACAAAGTTTCATGTTTTATTTTATGATTATTGGGATTACATTTCACTACTATGATTTATCCCATGTTATGATATTATGATCTCTTTTTCAGGTTAAGATTTCCAAAATGTTATGTTCTTATGAATATGATGTGATTGATTTTTCTTTTGTTTACCCTTACTGAGCATTTGAGCTCACCCTTTTATGTTTTCTTTTCCCCAGGATATAAAGAAAGGTTTTAGGTAAGAAAAAAGGAGGATCTTTATGGGAGATGTTGAAGATCTTTCACCATGATTAGAAGATTACGTTCCCAGTTTCCAAAGACACTAAACTATTACGGTCCTTGTGTGTGTGTTTTTGTTATGTAATAAGTATTCCGCAAATGTAATGTAATGTCCTTGTACGTCATGCTTCGGGTCTCTACAGTTGGTATCAGAGGAAAGGTTTAGTTATCCTTTGGAAACTAGGATGCGTAAACGTTAGTGAGATCCCTAGAGATATTTCTAAAGTATGTCTAGGGATGTCCCTAAGGTTGAGTATAAGTACAGGTTATAGTCCTAGAATTATGGTAACGATATTAGATTAAACCTAAGATGTTAGATATTGATGTGACTCCCCCATTATTATGATTTTTGCCTCTCACACTATTCTTTTTGGGTTTTAGAAAATGGCTGGAAACAAGATGATTCACGATAATGGAGGATATGATGGACAATGGAATGATATTCTTTATGATGAACCAAATGAAATGGGATTTGGAAGTCCAAACATCATTATTATGCTGAATCAGCAATCTCATAATATCATCAATAATGTAAAATTTGTTAAGTTTCCTGACTCAGCTAATAAGAGAAAGATGGAGTTTCATGATGATCATAGAGTAAAGAATGTTCAATTTCCCTTATGTAAATCATGTGGGAAGAGGCATCAAGGAGAATGTTTCAAAGGAATTGGAAGATGCTTTGGGTGTGGGAAAGAAGGACACAAAGCCAGTAAGTTCAAAGGAAAAGCTTCAGTTAACACCAGGGATGAGGATAATGGTATTGCTACGATATCAACAATGGTTAAATGTTTTAAATGTGGAATGTACGGGCATTATGCAAACCAATGCCCTAAGGGAAAGTCTCATGAAGAGAATCAGTATGGTCGTATGGGTAGTATTTATGTTGATGATGATGAAGAGACTAAAAATGATATATGAGATGAAAGAATTGTTGAAGCATGGTCAATAGTTTAAGAATGTAGTGTAATGATTACATGTTTATCATGTGTAATGTTGTATAAGTAATCTCATGGTACTATGGAATAAAGAGACATCTAAGTATTGTTACACTCTTGTCTTTCCTTGAGTTTTGAAAGTGTATGATTAATGGTACCAGTATCCATGAAAGGTTATTCAGATATTTTTGGAATGTAGATGATATGCGCATAATGAAGGGATAAGGAGAAAATTAAATGTTTTATAGTATTCATGAGCTCATGACTGATATAAGGTGAAGGTTATATCATGGTTTGAGTATATAGAATTTTTGGATTTTGGTATGTGGAAAGAGTTAACTTTTTACAGAATTCATGTTTTCACTAAGGTTTAATGGGATTTCATTTCTTAAGAGAATACATGATTAAGGTATTCACATGATTGGAATGTGACCAAAAAGATATATGGGGGATAAATGATGGTATTCACATGCTTGGTTGATGACATTTCAAGTAATTGTTTTCTTTGTACTATGAGCTTGGACCGAAGTATTTTAGATAAGCCTAAAGATTGGAATGGATTATGTTGGACATAAGTTAGTATTGTTTAAGGATAGAATTTTTTTCAATATTGTTGATGGGATGTTATAGTAATAAATCTTTAGAAAAAGGACAACTTGCAGGACGGGCGACAGCCCATCGCGTCGGACAAGGCTATGGGAATCGAACCCACAACCGAAGTGCGATTGGCCTTTATCGCCTACCACTGGCCTACAGGAAGTCCCTGTTTAGTTGAAACTAGTTTTATTATATTAAGAAGTATAATATAAGAAGTATAAGTCCATTTTAGGAATCATATATGATTAATCTCACTATAGATGGACTTACGTATTTTTTGATAACTTTTCTAACATTTTGTTTGAGACAGATGGAATGACCCCTCATTCTATCACATGATCTGCTAACACATCACAAATTACCAATTCAACTTCATTTCTTTAAGAGATTAAGTAGAAATTTTCCAAAGAACGACTAATGGTGAGACTATACCACAATCAAGAAAGTATTTATTCTAATTCCAATTTCATCAACTTTAGGGAAATGATCTTGAAAACCAAAAATGATGTCCTAGTTCTCTTATATCTGATGAATCAGATGGTACCTTAGATCGTCAAAAATTTATGGCTTTGTGATTGCTAGCTTTTCCATAGCCATGTTCTCTACCACTCTCCATCAGAACATGATGGCTAGATTTCTCTTCCATATCCATATTTTCACCTATGTGGAAACCCAGTGATTAGTTTATTTGGGTAACCATTACGTTTCATAATTTTTTTTAAAGATTGGTTTTGGTATTCCTTTATACTATGTGGGTTTCTATTAAATAAACTTTCGAGTAGTAAACCATTTACAACCCCAACGAATTTCGAAGGCGAAATTCATTTTAAGGGGGGTAGAATGTAACACCCCAAGATTTTATGAAAAATATTGTTTTTAATTTCATTAATGTCTCGTGTTGTACGCTACACCAAAAGAAGCTTTCACAACACACATCCTTGACTTTCCTATCATTACACGCAATCACGACCTTTCCTCGATAGCGTGTGTAGTACGCAGTACTGAGTTTCACTAAACAACGATATGCTATTAAAATATTATTAAAACTAGTCGTTATGAATAGTAATAACCACTTTTTGAAATTTTATAAATTTTATATTTCAAAACTGATTTCATTTTTGATTCGGAATATCGAAATTATCTTAGGGTGAAATTTTGGAACTTTTCGGATAACTTTCATTTTCTGATGAATAGTGAAAATTACAAAATTTTAATTAAAAACAACCTTTTTAATCAATATAATTAATAATGATAAATTATTAATTTGAGTGGTTTTAAACTATATTTAGAATATATTTTTACAATTTAATACAATGTTGGTCATTGGATGTAATTTCACATTTAAACCAGACATAAACAAGTGTCAATCTTTTGATAGTTATTATCTCTTAAGAACACGCTATTTGTTTTGACGACGGGAATTAATTTTTAAATTAAGTAGTTCAACTGATATGTTTTGAATTTGGTAAAATAGACATCATTTTTGATTTCATAATATCAAATATATCTTAGGCCTAATTTTTGGTATTTTTCTGGAAACTTTCATTTTTTTGATGAATAGTGAAACCACTAAGTGGTAGTTAAAACAGTGAATTTTTCATAAAACTTAATTTTACAGCTTCTATGAGTGGAATTTCAAAAATCCAAGAGACATGGTTGATGTCAGTATATAAAATGTGGTTCAATGAGATGAAAATAATTTTTGTAGTATAATAACTTTTTACTTTTTTTACCACGGTTAAAAGTAAATAGGGTAATTAAGGGTAAAAATGTTATTATTATTACCCTAAAAAATGTCCCAATTATATTGGATAAGTATAATTTGACCAAAAACAACCTTAATAATAAAATATGACCATTTAGTCCCACATGGATTAGACTAGGACATTTATTATTAATTTATTTAAAGAAGGGTTAAAATAGTTAAAATAAAAGTTTAATAATTAATCATTTTTAATATAAGGCTATACATAAGATAAATTAGACTGAAAATATTCATTAGAAATTTAAAAAGATTTCCTACATAATTGTATTTTATTTGTAATTTTTAGACATTAAATAATATAATTTATTTATGACACAAACATGAGACAATAATTATCTTATTAATGAAATATTGACATAATTGATGTTATAAATAACAAAATAAATTTAATTTGAGACTTTTTATTAATTCAACTAATTTTATAGGTTACTATGACATGTTATTATTGATTTAATTAACTTTTTTCGAACTAATCACTCTGTTATGATTTTCACAAAAATCAATTACTATATAGTGTCAAAATTGACATAAAATAGTTTTTAAAAAAGATATTATATTATTAATTTTTATTTTATTCCTAAAAATATAAGGTTAGGCCAAATGACTTATATAAGGTTATATATATTAATATTAAACTACTTGGGGTTCGTTTGGATTTTTATTGTATGTTTATTAACCTTATAGTGCAAGAACACAAAAAGACACGGTAAAAGTAAAATTATCTAACTTAATGTTAAATCAAAATGATAAGGTTAAAATAGGAACCTAAAATTGTCTAAATTATATTTTATGAGAGGATTAATACCCCTACTCACCTTATCTTAGAAATATATCAATTTAAAGCTATTAAAAACCGAATTTGACTTTTTAATAAAATAATATTTTTTTTATTCCAAAGGTGCCCCTCTCGTGCCTTATAAAAGGGAACCTCCCCCCTCTCTTCCTCACACCACATTGAGCTTTCAAGCTCGGACAAACCCTGCCGAATTCTCTTCTACACTTCCCTAGAAACATCCTAGAGGTTCTGGTTTTCCTCAAAGACAAATTTTAGTGCCCTAAAAGGAGATCTCAAAGAGGCGCTTCAAAGAAGAGGTAATGTCTGTTACCGCTTCTTTCAACATTATTTCTTCTTCCACTTCTTCTTCTTAGGTTGTTTCATTATGAATTAATAACATAAGTATCAATAATATAATTATATGTTATTATAAGTTTGAAACAACCCTATTTCACCATCTATCCATCCTACGGAAAATGAAATCACCGCGCGTGCGTACTTACGGAATTCCGTCTCCACGCCGTGGTGAAATCTATTTTCCACCACCACCTTACATGGATGGGTATAATGGTGTAAATAATAACTATATATGATTAATTTAAAGTGATATTGATTCTGAAATAGTATACATACACTCCAATACATTCCCACGATCATGAGAATGATATCATCGCTCGTGCGTACGTACGGACTACTGTCTCCACGACGCGATGAGATTCATTATCCAGTTTAACCATTCATGAATGATTATAAAGTATATATAATAATTAATCATGAAATATATGACATAATAATTATACTGTATTTATGTGTATATATATGTATGTCATCTACTTAATTCCATTCAACTCAATAAGGAAACGAAAACAGCGTTCATGCGTACGTACGACCTACCGTCTCCATGAACGGTGTATTTCATTCCATTTACTGATTTATTATATATTTGTATATTCTGAATATATATTATATATAAATCATGTTTTATATTCTATAATTAAGTAATAATGATCTAATTAATCATATGAATAATTTCAAGTCAAAACACGGATGACAAATGAAACAATTTTACCCAAACGCTCTTTAACATGGAATTTACAAAAGAATGGGTAATATAAAGTCATAAGTGAACCATATATGATATCATAACAATGAGTATAATTCTGGAATAAGTCAATGACATTATTTAAATCATTATACAGGAGGTTCAGACACTTACGAAGCAAATCGGACCTAAGGTAAGGGAAATATCACAATCTCATTTTTATCCAAGATTGCTTTTACTTTGGTATTTACTGGGGTGTATTTTATCATCCACATCCATGTTTTCTCAATATGTAATATTTATATCCTTCTACAATAGTTTATATCCAATTTTACCCTTCGGTGAGTTTTTAGTAAAAGATATGAAAGGAACCTTATTTCGTTTTTCGTACGAGGTACTTTTTGACTTTTCCAACAAAAGTACTAGAAGAATGTTTTTCTTAAATTATACGGCATGAATGGATTTTTAAAACATTATTTCCAAGAAGATTAATTTAAATGTTTTCATGTTTATTGTTAATCAACTTCTTTTACTTTAAAATGTTATGACATGTTAAGAAAGGAAAAATGTTTTTGAAGTAGAAAGGATATTTTCCTCAAGAATGAAGTTCAAGTGTTTTATCAAAATTATTTTCTATCTAAGATAATAAAGGGTTATGTTTATATCCCTATTTTTACACTTATTTTATTATGTTCTGATGGAAATATTTTTACGAATTCCTTTATCTTATATGAATTGTTTTATGATATCATGATGTTTAAGATTCCCATTTTTATTACATGGGTTATGCTATGATTATATGGTTTATGATTTTGTGGCACACATAAGAATGATATCATTATGAGATGGGTGGGACCTATATCTCCCTCCAATGTATTGGGTAAATATTTTATATCTCATGAGATAGACATTGGTGGAACGACAGGTTAAACCGGTTCAGTGAAAGAGGACTGAAACGAGGAGTGAACTCGGTTCAGAAATGGACTTTGTCCACTAAGATAGTCATGGAATTGAGTATTGACTAACAAGAAATGATTCTATATGATTATGTGTGTATGCCACAAAGTTTAATGTTTTATTTTATGATTATTGGGATTACAATTCACTACTATGATTTATACCATGTTATGATATTATGATCTCTTTTGCAAGTTAAGATTTCCAAAATGTTATGTTTTTATGAATATGATGTGATTGATTTTTCTTTTGTTTACCCTTACTGAGCATTTGAGCTCACCCTTTTATGTTTTCTTTTCCCCAGGATATAAATAAAGGATTTAGGTAAGAAAAAAAGGAAGATATTTATGGGAGATTTTGAAGATCTTTCACCATGATTAGAAGATTACGTTCCAAGTTTCCAAAAACACTAAACTATTACGGTCCTTGTGTGTGTTTTTTTGTTATGTAATAAGTATTCCGCAAAAGTAATGTAATGTCCTTGTACATCAAGCTTCCGGTCTCTACATTTTTAGAGGGTTTTAGGGTGGTTATGGGTATTTATTTTTTTATTTATTTTAATTATTTTACGAGTTTTTAGGGATTTATGCCCTCTTAATGATTTTAGGGTTTTAAAGATTTTGAGGGGATTTACTATTTTTAGAGTTATATATATTTTGAGGTTTTCTATGGGTTTTACATTTTTTTAGGTTTTTAAGGTTTTCTTAGCGTTTTAAAAGAATTTTAGCATTTTTTACGTTTTAAGATATTTTTAGTATTGTTATGGATTTTAGGGGTTTCATGTATTTTGAGGGTTTTTAATGTATTTATGATTTTAGGGTTTTTAATATTTTTAATCTTTTCAAGGGTTTTAAAGGTTTTAATCATTTTATGTTTTTCCTATGTATATTTATGGTTTTGTGGGTTTTTTATTTTATTGATGTTTTTTATATATTTTTATGGATTTTTATGTTTTTAGCGTTTTTATGGGTTGGGTGTAGGGTTTTTTTGGGTTTTTGGGTTTCTTTCTGGTTTTTTTAGTGTTTTATTTTTCTTCATTTTAGGGGTTTGATGTTTTTTAGTGTTTTCTTTAATTTTTGGTGGATTAAATGTTTTTTTAGTTATTAATATTCTTTTAGGGGCTTTTAGGGTTTTTAGGGGTTTTATGGGTTTTTGGGGGTTTTATGGATTTAGTGTTTTTATGGGTTTTATGGTTTTTTTCGGGTTTTTTTATCAATTTTCATGTTTTTAGTAGTTTTAAGTGTCTTATGGTGTTAAGGTTTTCTATTTGTATTTAGTTTTATAGTTATTTTATGCTTTTAGGTATTTTTTCATTTTTTAGTATTTTTATGGATTTTTATGGTTTTAGGTATTTTGAGGGTATTTAGGGTATTATAAGAGGTTTTTTTGGATTTTTAGAGTTTTTAGTATTTTTCGTAATTTTATGTGGTTTGGGTGTTTTTAAATTTTTTTTATGATTTTATTATGTTTTTCAATGGTTTTACTAGGTTTTTACATTTTTAGTGATAATTAGGGACTTTTTTGTATTTTTATGGTTTTTAGGTACATAAAGGGTTTTTAGGGTTTTGGGGGTTCCACGGTTTTATGGTTTTTGGGATTTTAGGGGTATTCTTTAAATTTTTGTTGTATTTTTAGGTTTTTTTTATTATTGTACAGTTTTTAGGGGTTTAATTTATTTTTATAATTTTAAGGGGTTTAGAATTTTTATGGTATTTATGGGTTTTTTATTTTTTTAATTTTAGGGGTTTTATATGTTTTTTGGTTTTTATGTTTTTCTTTTGGTTTTTTGGGTTTTTATTAGTCTTATAATCTTTAATATTTGAAAGGAATTTTAATATTTTATGGGTTTTTAGGGGTTTTATGGACTTGGTGGGGGTTTTTGAATTTTAGAGTATTTATAGGGTTTTAATGTTTTCTTTGGATTTTACGATTTTTTGGATTTTGTATGGGTTATAGGTTTTTCAAGTTTTTATGGTTTTAACTTTTTTATTGGTTTTTTGGGTGTTTAAAGTTTTTAGGGGTTTGTATGGTTTTTAGTTTTTTAGCTATTTTAGTGTTATTACCTTTTTTATGTCTTTATAGATTTTAAGTGTTCTTAGGGTTTTAAAGTCTTTTTAGGGGGTTTCAAGGATTTTAGGGTTTTTATGATTTAACGGGTTTTTATAAATTTTATGGTTATTTATGGTTTTTTTTTATTTTTATGGTTTTTAGTGTTTTATAATATTTTATATGGTTTTATGGTTTTATTTAGGATTTAGGGTATTTTTTGAATTTTTATGTGTTTTACGTTTTTTTATAATTATTTAACATTTCTAGGGTTTTAAAAGAGATTTTAGATATTTTTGGTGTTTTAGGGTTTTTATGAGTTTTTATGGGTTTCATGGGTTTTAGGGGTTTTAATTGTTGTCATGGTTTTTAGGTTTTTTACGATGTTTTTTGGGTTTAGTGTTTTCTAGGATTTTAGAGGTTTTAATTGTTTTTTTGTGTTTAACTGCATTTATAGGATTCTTTCATTTCATTATGGGTTTTAATGTTTTAACCTATTTTCAGGTATTTTTTTATAATTTTTATGGGGTTTTAGGGTTTTTATAGATTTTAATGGTTTTAGAGTTTTTGGTTTTTTCTAAATATTATGGGTTTTTTGGGGGTTTATGGATTTTTTGAGTTGTTAGAAATTTTTAGTTTTGTCATCTTTTTTTAAAACTTTTTATGTTTTTAATGGGTTTTTAATAATTTTAGTGGGTTATAGGGTTTTATGGTGTTTATGTGTTTTTATTTATTTTATGTGTTTTGGGTTTTTAGGTTTTTAAGGGTGTGTATGGTTCTTAGCATTTTCATGCTTTTAACGGCTATATGTTTTTTGAGTTTTTTTTGTTTTATTTGGTTTTTTTGGGTTTATGGTTTTTTTACTTTTTATTTATTTTTATAGATTTTATTGATTTTTTTTAATTTTTAGTTTTATTATTGATATTGAAGGTTTTTATTGTTTTTAGGTTTTTTAGGATTTAGTATTTGTTATGTTTTAAGTGGTTTTATTAGTTTTTTAGTTTTTATGTTTTTCTTAGGGGTTTCATGGTTTTTTAGGTTTTATACATTCTATATATTTTTAGGAATTTTTTAGGATTTTATGGGTTTTTCAGTTTTTACGGATTTTGTGTGTTTTAGGATTTTGTAGGTTTTTTTGGGTTTTTTGGGGTTTTTAGGTTTCTAAAATTTTTATGTTCTTTAGGGGTTTTAAGTGTTTTTTTATTTTTAAGGTTATCTTATTTTTTTCATGTTTTTAACATTTTTATGGATTTTTGGGTCTTTTTTATGATTTATTGGGGTTTTAGGGGTTTTAGAGATTTTGAGGGTCTTTAGGGTTTTAGGGTTTTAGGTTTTTGAGGGTTTTTTATGGTTTTTAGAATTTTAATGATTTTTGGTATTTTAAGTATTTTTTTATCTATTTAGGTTTTTGTAATGGGTTTTTAGGGTTTTTATTCTTTTAGGTAATTTTTATGGATTTTATAGGTTTTTATGGTTTTAGAGTTTGTTGGTATTTAGAGGGTTTCTAGGGGTTTTGGGATTTTAGTGTTTTTTGGGTTTTTTTTTTCTGTTTTTTGGTTTTTGATTTTTTCTTTGGAATTTTCAAGGTTCTTAAAGGTTTTCACATTTTGTGTGATTTTTGGTATTTTTATGATTTTATGGTGTTTTATGAATTTTGAGGGGCTTTAATGTCTTTTGGGGCTTTTTTGGATTTTGGGTTTTTAGCATTATTTTGGGTTTTAGGGGTTGTAGGTGTTTTTAGGTTCTTAATTGTTTCTTAGGTTTGTTCACGGTTTTACGTTTTTTTGTATTTTACAATTATTATGTTGGATTTTAATGGGTTTTTATCATTTTTAGGAATTTTGATGGTCTTAAAGGGTTTTAGTGTTTTTATGATTTTCATTGGTTTTTTGGATTTTTAGGGGTTATTCTATTTTTGGGGTGTTCAATGATTTAGGGTTTTTAAATGTTTCAATGGTTTTAAAGGGGTTTTAGAGTATTTATTGTTCTTTGGGTTTTTATAGGATTAATGGTCTGAAATGTTTTTAGGGGTTTTTATAGTTTGTAGGGGTTTTATGTATTTTAGGGTTTTGGGCTTATTTTAGGTTTTTAGGTGTATTATGTTTTTTGGGTTTTAATGTTCCCTTAGGTTTATTTCAGGGTTTTGGTTTTTTATATGTTCATATATTTTTAGGGATTTTTAGGATTTTTTTGGATTTTTAGGGTATTAATGATTTTGAGGGGTTTTTTGGTTTTCTAAGGGTTTGGGGGATTTTTGGATTTTTTGCGTTTTTAGGGTTTTTTTATATTTAGTTTTTTTTAAGTGTTTTCAGTTTTATAACATTTTTAGGGGTTTAATGGTTTTTTCTAGTTTTAGTGGTTTTTATGGCATGTATTTTGTTTTAGCATTTTTAAGGTTTTCAAGGGTTGTTATAGTTTTCAATGGATTTTATGGTTTTTCGTTTTCTTATAATTTTATTGATTTTAATTATTTTTAGGTTTTTATGGTTTTCTTAGGGTTTTTTTTCAGTTTTTAGGGTTTTATATATTTTTATTGATTTTTAGGTTTTTTATGGGTTTTATGTTTTTTTATAGTTTTTGAGGGTTTTTAGGGAGTTCTTGGATTTTATCATTTTTATGTTTGTAATGGGTTTTAAGTGTATTTAGGTTTTTAATGTTTTCATAAGGTATTTATGGGATTTTAGTGTTTTTTACGTTTTTAGTAATTTTATGGTATTTTGGGACTTTTAAGTTTTGTTAGGGTTTTTAGGTATTTCGATGTTTTTTTGGGTTTGTATGGTTTTTATGTTTTTTTTGAGTTTTTAGGGTTTTTATGGTTTTTATATTTTTTAACATTTTTAGGTGTTTAATTGTTTTTTTTTGAGTTTTTAGTGTATTTTAAGGGGTTTTATGGTGCTTATGGGTTTCTATGGTTTTTAAGTGTTTTATGTATTGTACTGTTTTTATTGGTTTTAATTTTTTTAGGATTTTTAGTGTTTTTTAGGTTTTTTTTGGGGTTTAGGTGTTTTAGATTTTTAAGGTTCTGTTAGGGTTTTCCAAGTATATTTAGAGTTTTTTACATATTTATGGGTTTTTAGGATTTCTTTGATTATTTGAGGTTTTTAGGTATTTTGAAGGTTTTATGGGTCTTTAGGGGGTTTATGGGGTATTTTGGATTTTTATGGATATTTGAGTTTTTTGGGGGATTAACATTTTTTGACTTTTTTGGATGTTTTAAGGTTTTTAGAGTTTTTTTTAACATATTTGGGTGTGTAATAAGTTTTTAGAGTTTTCAATGGATTTTACGTTTTATTGGTTTTAGGTTTTTATGGTTTTTAGTTGGTTTATATTTTTTTGTATTTTTATGATTTTAGTTTTTTTACAGTATTTAGGGTTTTTAGCATTTTTATGTTTTTAAGGTTTTAATTTTTTTTTTTTAATTTTAAAAATTCTCATAGGTTTTTTAGGGGTTTAATATTTTTTCTGTTTTTCGGGATTTTTAAGACTTTTTAAAGGATCTTATATGATTTTCGAGGGTTTGTATGGATTTTTAAGAATTTTTGGGTTCTTTTGGGTGTTTAGAGGTTTTATGTTTTTTGGTTTTTTAGTGTTTTTATGTATTCTAGGATTTCTTAAGTATTTTCTTGGTTTTTAGTGTTTTAAATACTTTTTTTGGGATATTTAGAGATTTTTAGTCTCTTATAGAATTTTTGAGTTTTATAGATTTTTTTAGGTTTTTAGGTTTTTATGGTTCCATGGGTTTTATGGGGGGTTGAAATTTTTAGGGTTTTTATATTTTTTAAGTTGTTTTAACATTTTTATCGGATTAAAGGGTTTTTATATTTTTAATTGTTTTTAAGGTTTTATGAGGTTTTATGGTTTTTATACTTTTTAGGGCCCGTATGGTTTCTATTTTTTTAGGGTTTTAGAGTCTTTTTAGTGTTTTTATTCTTTTTAGAATTTTATATATTTATTTTTCATGGAAATAAGAAATATATATCAATATAATTTTTTTTTTGTTTTTTAGGGTTTTAAGTGATTTAAGTATTTGTGAGGGTTTCATTGGGGTTTTCAGTGTTTTTATTATTTTTTAACTTTTTAAGGAATTTTTTGGAATTTTTTAGGATTCTTATGTTTTTTAGGAGTTTTAGGAATTTTGAGGGTTATTTTGGGTTTTTATGGTATTTAGTGTTTTTATTTTTTTTTCAGGATTGCCGGATTTTTTGTGTTTTTAGTGTTTTAAAGGTTTATAGAGTTATTTAGTGATTTTAGAGGTTTAAATTGATTTTATATTTTTATATATTTTTAGGGTTTATATAGGTTTTGAGGTTTTTAATGACTTCTAACGGTTTTAAGAGTTTTTAGGGTCTTTTTAGGGGTTTCAGGGTCTTTAGAAATTTTGTGTTTTGTAGCTTTTTTTGTCTTCTTAGGTTTTTGGGGTTTTTAGGGTTTCTTTAGAGTGTTTAAAGTTTTTTGGGATTTTAGAATTTTTTTATTATTTAGGGGTTTTAGTGGTTTTAGTGTTTTAAGGTTCTCTAAGGTGTTTTATAATATTTAGGGTTGTTTACATTATTAGGTATTTTTAGACTATTCTTAGTATTTTTATGGGTTTTACAGGTTTTCATGATTTTGAGGATTTTATGGGGTTTTTTTGTATTTTATGGCATTTTCATTTTTTAGGGTTTTAATTTTTTTAACATTTTTTTGGGTTTTAAAGGGTTTTTAAAGTTTTCAGTGGTTTTATGTTTTTTTTATGATTTATTAACATTTTTATAGGGATTTAGTTTTTTAGGGATTTTATGGATTTTTTTTATTTGTTTTTAGGGTTTTAAAGGGTGATTATATTTTTATGTTTTTGTAGGGGTTTTTAGGGTTTTTAGTTTTTTTCCTTTTTATAGATTTTTAAGTGTTTTCAAGATTTTTGTATGGTTTTTAGGGGTTTTGATGACTTTTAATGGTTTGTGGGGTTTTATCATTTTTCGGATTTTTGTTTGGTTGTGTTTTTAAGAGGGTTTTGTGTTATTTTTATTTTGAATCATTTTTTTAGTTTTTTACATTATTAGGGCTTTACATGTTTTTTATAGTTTTTAGGGGGTTTTAAGGGTATTTTTAATGTTTCTTGGGTTTTTTGCTTTTTTTATTTTAGGTTTTTAGTTGTTTTAAGTGGTTTTAGGTTTTTTATATTTTTCTTAGGTTTTTTCAGAGTTTTAGGGGTTTTAACATTTTTGTGGTTATTTAAGGGCTTTATAGGATTTTTTTTTGTTTTTAGGATTTTCAGGGGTTTTATGGTTTCTAGTAATTTTTAGGGTTTTAGGTTTTGTATCGTTTTATGATCTTTTTAGGGTTTTTGAGTTTATTCATTTTTTAAGTATTTTTAGAGTATTTAACGTTTTAAGGAGTTTAAAGGGTTTCTGGAGTAGTATTGGTTTTAGGGTTTTAATTGTTTTAAAGGTTTTTATTTTTTTGTGTTTTTAAGGGTTTTATAGTTTTATAATTTTTTAGGTTTTTATGGGTTTAAAGTGATTTTAGGTGTTTATGGTTTTCTTAGTTGTTAGAGCATTTTTATCAGTTTTTTTCATTTTTAGGGATATTAGAGAATTTTTTGAATTTTTATGTTTTTTAGGGTTTGTATAGATTTTGAGGGTTTTTTGAGTTTTTTAGGATTTATATGTTTTTTTAGTGTTTTTATCATTTCTATGGGTAAAAAGGGATTTCATTGTTCTTTGTTGGGTTTTAGGTGTTTTATGGTTTTATGGGTTTTTAGGGTCTTTAATGTTTTTTATGGATTTTATGAGTTTTAAATATTTTATGGGATTTAGTGTTTTTAGGGTTTTTTCATTTTTATGTTTTTATGGGTTTTAAGTGTGTTTAGTTTTTGAAGGTTTCCATTAGATTTTTCATGTTTTTTTGGGTTTTTATGTTTTTATGAATTTTATGGTTGTTAAAAATTTTAATTGGATTTTAATGAAATTTTGGGTATTATGAATTTATAGGGTTATGAGGTTTTTTGTTTATTTTTTATGATTTTTTGCGTTTTTAGGGATTTAATGGTTTTTTACTATTTTTTGACATTATTAGGGGTTTGAGGGTTTTAGATTTTCTAATGGTTTTAGGATTTTTATGAGTTTTTTTAGTGTTTGTAGGAGTTGGATGGGTTTGAGGTGTTTTGAGGTGTTCTAGAATATTTTAGTGATTTATATGGTTTTTTAGAATTTTTTATGTTTTTAGGGTTATTAAGTAATTTTTGGTTTATAATGTTTTTTTATGGGTGGTTAGTGTTTTTTTTTCATTTTGAAGGATTTTTAGAGAATTTTAGGATTTTTATTGTTTTTAGGGATTTTAATTATTATTTAGGATTTTAGGACTTTTAGGTGTTGTAGGGTTTTAGGTTTTTTATGGGCTTAAAGTGTTTTTTAGGTTTATATAGGTGTTTTATCAATTTTATGGATTTCAATGTTTTTATTCATTTTTAATTCATTTTAACAATTTTTATGGTTTTTAGGGAAAGGAAGATGTGAGGGTCGGGCTATTTCTGGCCCCCCAAATTTATTAGAAAGAAAAAAGAGTCACAGGAGACAAGGGAGGAGAGGGGTCAAACGACCCACACCAAAAAAACCCTTTACAACCCAAGACGCAAAAGACCCCAAAAAAATCAAAAAAGAAGAAAAGAAAAAACACACAAATCCAAGCAGCCACCACCATTATCCAGCATCAACCATCATCCAGATGCTCCTAGCTAACTAATGACCAGCATCCAAACCCAAAAAATCCAGCATCCAGCACTTGCAGCACCTCCCAGCTAAGTAGCAACCAACATCCATCAACACAATTTCCAGCATCCATCGGCTTCTCTCTAAGCGAGTTTACCACCAGCAACACAACACCACCAGTGCTAGAAGTATAAGCAGCAGGAACATCACATCTCAACCAAGCAGCAGTCAACGTCTAGCCCATCAGATTCCGACATCTAGCACCTCTTTCAACGGTTCCCAGCGAAGCAGAAAGTGGTACCCAGCAGCACTAGATCCAGTGACCAGCAACATCAAACCGCCAACACCATTGGACCACCAGCAACATTGAACCACTAGCCACAAAAACACCAACATCAACATAATCCAGCACCACCATGCTAGGCGGGTCCATCACCAGCCACACAAGACCACCAACAACAGAAAAAAACGATCATCTTCATCACAACTCAGCCAAGTAACAACCAAAATTCCAGCATATTGCACCCAGCATCATATCCATGGGCATAACACCTCCATAATCCAAGATAAGAACTAGTCTACAGCCCAAACAGACCTTCCAGCATCCCAGAAACAGCAACGCATAATCAGCACACAGTTCCTCATATCATCCTCATCAAAAAGAAATATCCCACTTTGGAACAACTGGAAAGCATTGACCGAAACCCGATCGCAGCAAAACACAAGTAGACCAACAGAAAAAACAAGAATCAAAGATATGTCCGAGGAAGAAACCTTGATCTTCTATACATACCAATAATTGGTCTTCATCTTCTGCACAATCCGCTACCAAGATGAACTCATCTGCTCCTCCTTGCCATGACTTCTCACAAACCACCATATTTGAGGCGCCATCATAGGGGACTGAAACCGCAACTCCAGAATCACCCGTCGAAGCCAGAAACTGTGACTCCAGAACCTGCAACATCGATGAGGCCCCCGAATTCACTGATCTTCTCGAGGTAACCCTAGATCTGAAAATTCAACCCCAAACCGCGGCTGATTTCTAGATAGGTATCCAAGCGCCATGGAGATGTCTGCTTCACCGCAAGCCAGATCAGACCGATATGAAACCACAATAGCCCGCACAACCTTCAAAACTGACGAAACCCAAGTGCGCTAGCTGAGAATTCCTTCAAAACTGAGATCCAGAGTGAAGGACGGAGAGAACGAAGTAGCCGAAGACCGAATGCCATCTCCATATTGAGTCCGAAGAGCACGATCACAGAAACCCATCCCCGATGAAGCAAGAATCTTGCACCATGACCCCGAGAAGAAATCTAGGGAAGACATGGGAGAAGCATTGAGTGGGAGAGAGATCCAGGGGAGTACACTACCATCATGGTTTTTAGGGATTTTGATAGGTTTTATAGTTTTTTGTTTTTCTGGGGTTTCTTTATTTTTTGTGTGTGTGTTTTAGGGTTTTATGGATTTTTAGAGATTTTTTAATGGTGTTATTTTATATTTATAGCGGTTTTTCAGTTTTCTATTTTTTATTAGTGTTTTAAATGTTTTTATGGGTTTTTATGAAAATTTTGGTTTTTAGGGGGTTTTAGTATTATTTGGGTTTTTAGAGTTTTTAGTTTTTTAGGGGTTTTATGTTTTTTAGTTTTTATGTATTATTTTGTATTTTTAGTGTTTTGAGGGTATTTTCATTCTTATTGATTTTAATGGATTTTCTAGATTTTTTTATTTAGGGTACCTAGGGTTTTTGGTATTTTGAGTGGTTTTAGGGTTTTTTAGTGTTTTAGGGACTTTTATGATTTTTAGGGTTTTTAGGTTTTTAGGGTTTTAAAGTGTTTTTAGGTTTTTAATGGTTTATCATGATATTTTCAGGGTTTTTAGTGGTTTTTATGTTTATAAGGATTTTTAGGGATTTTTAGGATTTCAATGGTTTTAGGGTGTTTAGAGATTTTGAGGATTTTATTTGATTTTAGGTTTTTTTTTGGATTTTAGGGGTTCTTTTTACTTTTTTTAAGGTTTATGGTGTTTTAGAGTTTTTAAAACTTTTTTAGTGGTTTAAAAGAATTTTTAGAGTTATTAGTGTTTTTTTTGTGGGTTTTTGTGGGTTTTTTTATTTTTATCTATTATTAGGTTTTTATGGTATTACGGGTTTGTATGGTTTTTATGGTTTTATTGGGTTTATTATAGTTTTTTAAAATGTCTAGGTTTGTTAAGGATTTTAATAGTTTCTATGTTTTTAGGTTTTCTTAAGGGTTCTCAGGGTTTTTATGATTTTTTTTGTGATTTATATATATATTTTTTGATTTTAATGGGTTTTTGGGTTCTTGGGATTTTGATGGGTTTTTCAGGTTCTTAGGGGCTTTTAAGATTTTAAGGTTGTTTTGGCTTTTTTACATTTTTTTTGTTTTTTTGTGTTTAAGGGTTTTTATAGTTTTTTAATGTTTTATGGGTTTAAAGGGTTTTTAGAGATTTTTGTTGTTTTTAGGGTTTTTAGGGTTTTGTGTATTTTATGGTTTTCAGGGTTTTATGGTTTTTAGTGTTCTTTATGTTTTTAGGGGTCTGATGTTTTTTAAACTTATTAAGGTTTTCCTTGGGTTTTTATGGATTTTATGGTCATTTAAATTTTTAGTTATTTTAGGTGTTTTTTAATAATTTTTTAGTTTTTATGGGTTTTAGGGTTTTAGGGTTTCTATGGTTTTTTAGGTATGTAGGGTTTTTTTGAGTTTTTTAGTGGTTGTAATGTTTTTATCATTTTTAATGTTTTTAGGTGTATAAACGAGTTTTACTGTTTTTAGTGGTTTAAGATATTTTATGGGGTTTTAGGGTTTTTTAAGGGTTTTATGGGTTTTTTTAGTCTTTTGGGGTTTTAGGGTTTTTAGGTTCTTTTTAGGGGTTTTCAAAGTTTCTGGAATTCTTATGTTTTTATAGGGGTTTATGTTTTCTTATGTTTTTAGGATTTTCTTAGTGTTTTCAAGGGTCTTTAGGGGTTTTTACATTTTTAGGAAAATTTAGGTATTTTTTTGGATTTTTATGGGTTTTAGGGGTTTTAGGGATATTGATTGTTTTTTCAGTTTTTAGGGTTTTTAAAATATTTAGTGCTTTTATGTTTTTATTTTTTTTATGTGTTTTTAGGTTTTAAAATTTTCTTTAGGATTTTTATGTGTTTTAGGGATTTCTTACATTTTTTTTATTTTTATGTATTTTTTTTTATTTCAATGGGTTTTAGGGGTTTTTAGGATTTTGAAGGGTTTTCAGTGGTTTTTATGGCCCTTTGAGTCTTTATGATATTTTTAATTTTTAATGATTTCTATATTTTTAGGGTTTATATTTTATTAGAGTTTTTAATAATTTTATGGGTTTAAAGTGTTTTTATATTATTTATTGGTTTTAAGGTTTTTATAGTGTTTCGGGTTTTTATGGGTTTTATGGGGTTTATCATTTTTTAGGTCTTTTGGGGTTTTATGTTTATTTAGGTTTGAACATTTTCTTAGGGGTTTTAAGGGGTTTGACGATTTTTTAGGTTTCTAGGGAATTTTTAGGATTTTTTTGTATTTTATATTTTTTTGTATTTTGACAGTTTATAAGGATTTTTGGGGTGCTTAGAGTTGTTATGGGGTTTTTTTTCACTTTTTAGTGTTTTTTTTTGTTTTTTAGGATTTTTATAGTTTTAGGGTATTTTAATGATTTTAGGGATTTTAATGTTTTTTTTGAGATTTTATCCATTTAGGATTTTTTTTATGCTGTTTGTTTTTTTAATGTTTAACAGTTTTTATGGTTTTTAGTGAATTTTAGTGTTTATAATCCCTTTTTATGGAGTTTTAGGGTTTTTAGATTTTTTATGTTTTAATGGGTTCTTAGTGTTTTTAATATTCTTTGGTTTTCATAGAGAAGAAGAGGTGTAAAACCAGTCGATTCAGGTTTCTAGGATTTTTTACGTTTTTAGGTAATTTTAGTCCTTTTTAGGATTTTTAGGGTTTTTAGGATTTTGATATTTTTTGGGTATTGAAGGGTTTTAGAATATTTAAGGGTTTTTAGCACTTTAGTTTTTTAGGGGTTTTATGTTTTACTTGTTTTCTAAGGATTGTATATAGTTTCTCAGGGTTTTTATGGTTTAATGAATTTTAGGAATTTTTAGACTCTTTTTAGGATTTTATGGGTTTTTAGGGTTATTAGGTATTTTATGGGGTTTTAGGGTTTTTATGGTTTTCTTAGGGATTTCGGGTTTTGTTTGACTTTTCAAGGCTTTAAAGGTTGTTTTGAGTTTTTTACATATTAGGGTTTTAAAGGGTATTATATTTTTAGTGGCTTATAGGGTTTTATGGCATTTAGGGTTTTTATGGTTTTAAGGAATTTTATGGTTCATAAGGTTTTTAGGTTTTTTAGTCTTTTGACATTTTCTATTATTTTTGTGGGTTTTAATTACTTTAGTTTTTGAATGTTTTAAACATGATTTTTAGGGTTTTATGGAGTTTTAGGTTATTAGGGTTTTATGGTGTTTACAGTTTTTAAGGTTTTTTATTTTTATGGGGTTTTTATTGTTTTAGGTTTTTATGGTCTTTTATAGTTTTTGTAAATTTTTAGGGGTTTAAAGGATTTTTTTTAGTTGTTTTTAAGATTTTTAATGTTTTTTTTTGTTTTTTATGGTTTTTAGAGGGTTGTAGGTTTTTAGTTATTTCGTAGGTTTTAATTGTTTTTAGGTTTTTAAGGATTTCATTAGGGTTTAAAGGGTTCTATGGTTTTTTATGTTTTTAGGGATTTTTAGGGGTTTTTAAAGAATTTTTTCTGGATTTGTAGAGTTTTTAGTCTTTTTAAGGGTTTTGGGGGGTTTTAGGTTTTTTAGTGCTTTTTAGTGTTTTTAGAATTATTTATGCTTTTAGGGAATTTATGTTTTTTAGGTTTTTAATGTTTTATTAGGGATTTTCCGGGTTATAATTGTTTTAATTTTTATGTATTTTTAGGTTTTTTATGGTTTTATGGGTTTTAGTGATTTTGAGGGGTTTTTGGGTTTTTTATAGTGTGTATTGTTATTATGGTTTTTTTGTATTTTTTTGGATTTTGGGTGTTTTTAGGGTTTTATTGGGTTTTATAGTTTTTTAATGTATTTAGGGGTTCAAAAGGTTTTTCGATATTTGTGTGGGTTTTATGGGTTTTTTTGATTTTTACCATTTAAAGGATTTTGGATGTTTTATGGTTTTTTGAGGGTTTTAAGTTTTTTTGCTATTTTTTTTGGGGTTTTTGGATTTTTTTACATTTTATGGTTTTTATGAATTTTATGTGTTTTTAGATTTTTCAATTTTACTTAGGGTTTTTCGAGGTTTTTTACATTTTCATTGATTTTTAGCGTCTTTTAGGATATTTATTATTTTTTTATATTTTTAGGGATTTTGATATTTTTAAGGTTTGTAGGGGTTTTATGGTTTTTAGGAATTTTACATTTTTAGGTTTTTTAAGATTTTATGTGTTCCAGTTTTGAATGGTTTTCTTAGTGTATTTTACCTTTTTATGGTTTTATATACCATAATAGAATTTTTAAGGATTTTAAGGGTTTATTAGGATTTTTACTAGTTTTATGGGATTTTTGGCTTTAGGGTTTGTTTGAGTCATTTTAGGTACTTAAAATTTTTTAGTGTTTTTTTACATTTTTATAGATTTTTTATGAGTTTTCCTGTATTTCAGTGTTTTTAAGGTATTTAAGGGCTTTTATTTTCTTTAGGGGTTCAATTATTTAATGTTTTTAAGGGTTTTAATTGTTTTTAGTGTTTTATGGGTTTCTTAGTGTTTTTTAGAGTTTTGGGGTTCTTAAATTTTTATGGATTTGTTTTTTTTATTTTATAGGCTTTTTATACTTTTTTAGGATTATTAGGGATTTTGAGTGTTTTAGGATTTTTATGGTTTTTATTATTTTTAACATTTTAGGTTTTCTAAGGTTTATAAGTGTGAATGTTATTTAATGTTCTGTTAAGGTTGTTATGGGATTTTAAGGTTTTTTACATATTTAGGTATTTTTTAAAATTTATATGGGGTTTTAGTATTTTTAGATATTTTATGGCGTTTTAGGGTTTTTTAGCATTTTTAGGGTTTTTACAGTTATTTTGGTTTTAGGGGTTTCTTTAGTTTTAGGGGTTTTAGTTTTTTTTAGTTTATTAAAAAATTTATTTGTTTAAAGGGGTTTTTAGAGTTTTTAGTAGATATTTAGGGTTTTATTGGATTTTATGAATTTTTAAGGTTTTAGGGGATTTTATGGTTTGAAGGATTTTAGTGTGTTTTAGTCTCTAGACATTTTTTGTTTTTAGAGGTTTTAATTTTTTTAGGTTTTTAAGGATTTATTATGGGTTTCAGGGGTTTTGTGTTTTATTATATTTTAGGGATTTCTCTTGATATTTTAGTATTTTATGGTTTTTTAGGTCTTTATAGGTTTTAGTATTTTTATCATATATTAATTTTTTATGAGTTTAATGTTTTTTGTTATTTTAAGGTCTTATAAGGGTTATTTATGGTTTTAGGGGTTTTCTCATTTTAAATATTTTTAAGGATATTTTACAATTTTATTTGGATTTAGGGTTTTTAAGGATTTTTAGAATTTTTAGGGGTATTAGGGTTTTAGGGTTTTTATAGGTTTTTTGGGATTTTATGGTTTCTTCATGTTTTTTCATGATTTTAAGGTTTTAATTCTATCTAACATTCATAGGGTTTAAAATGGTTTTTAATGTTTTTAGTGGTTTTAGGGTTTTATGGGTTTTAATGGGTTCTACGATTTTTTGGGTTTTGTTTTGCGTTTAGGGTTTTTATGTTTTTTTCATTTTAGGGTTTTTATTTATTTTTTGTGTTTTTTGGTTTCTTTGGTTTTATTAGCATGTTCCAGGGTATTTAGGGTTTTATATCTTTTTATAGATTTTTAGGTTTTTTAAGGTTCTATTAGTTTTTCGAGTTTTTTGAATTTTAAGGCTTTTTAAAGGTTTTTTTTTGTATTTTTAGGGGTTTTTTAGTTTTTTATGGTTTTTAAAGTTGTAAGAGTTTTTTAATTTATGCTGTGTTATAATGGTTATTTAGAGTTTTTTTTGGTGTTTTTTGGGTTTTTATGGGTTTTTAGGGTTTTTTATGTTTTGAGGGGGTTTTATTGATTTATGGGGTTTTGATGTTTTTATAGTCTTTTAGGATTATTATGGTTCTTATCATTTTTATGGTATTTAGGGATTTTATTATTTTTATAGTTTTAATGTTTTCTTAGGGGTTTTTTGTCTTTTTTTCCATTTTTAAGTTTTTTTGGGATTCTTATGGTTTTTAGTATTTTTATAATTTTTAGGTATTTCGAGAGGATTATCGTTTTTTTTGGGTTTTTAGGGTTTTATCGTTTTTATGGTTTTTGGGGGTTTAAGTGTTTTTTAGTGTTTTCTTTGGTTCTTTCATGGGTTTTTTGGGTTTTTTGGGTTTCTAACGTTTTTGAAGGTTTATTAATGAATATTTAGTATATTTATCATTTCTATGTGTTTTAGGGATTTTGTGGGTTTTATAATTTCTATTGTTTTATGGTTTTAGTGTTTTTAATTATTTTTGGGGTTTATAGGGTGTTTTGATTTTTTTATTTGATATAGTTATTTATGGGGTTTTAGTGTTTCTAATGTTTTTCTAGGTTTTAAGGTTTTTAAGGTTTTAAGGTAATAGGTTTTTAGTGTTTAAATGTTTTAATGGGTTTTAAGTATTTTTGGGGTTTTAAGTTCTTAAGTGGTTTTCACATTTTTTTTGGGTTATTTACATTTTTATGGACTTTACAACTTTTTTCAGATTTAATGGTTATTTAATATTTTAGGGATTCTGATGGGTTTTAGGGGTTTTTATTGTTTTTTTCTTTTCTAGAGTCTTTAGTGTTTTTATGTTTTTAGGGGTCTTTAGTGTTTTTTGGGTTTCTGTGGTTTTCTTTGGGTTTTTCATGTTTTTAGGGGTATTTACATTTTTAGGTAATTTTTATGTTTTTATGGTTTGAATGTTTTTCAGAGATTTTGAGGGGTTTTATGGTTTTTTTTTATTTTCATGGTTTTATGAGTTTTTAGATTATTTATATGTTTTTTTGGTTGAAATGGTTTTTAGATTTTTAATTGCGCATATGGGTTTTTATGGGTTCTTATTGTTTTTAACTTGTTTTAGGGGGTTTTTAGGGTATTTAGGGTTTTTAGGATCATTTATGGGGTTTTAAAGATTTTTATCATTTTTATATTATTTAGAGGTATTAACTGTTCTTATGTTTTTTAGTTTTTCTTAGGGATTTTTATGTTTTTTATGTTCTTGATGGTTTTATTGATATTTACGTATTTTTTAAGGATTTTATGGTTTTTAGGGTTCCCTTGGGATTTTGAAGTTTTTAAGGGGTTTGGGGGTGTCTAGGGTTAATAGGGGTTATATCAATTTTTTGGGTTATTTACGTTTTTATGAATTTTTACATATTTTTTTAATGATTTTATGATTTTTTCATATTTTTTGGGATTTTGTGGGGTTTTAGTGGTTGTAGGGTTTTAGTGGTTGTAGTGTTTTATGGTTTTTGGAGTCTTTATTGTTTTTTATGTGTTTTAGGGTTTTAAGTGTTTTTTGGCTTTTTATGATTTTATTTGGTGTTTTTAGGTTTTTTTGGGATTTTACATTTTTAGAGATTTTAAGGATTTTTTATTTTTTATTTTTTTTAATTTTTTAATGATTTTTTAGATTTTTAGATTTTTAGAATTTTTTGGATTTTTAGGATTTTATGGTGTTATAGGGTTTTTAGTGTTTTTTCTAGTTTTTAGGGGTTTTAATGTCATTTAGATTCTTTTATGTTTTTTTGTATATAAATGGTTTCTAGACTTTTTTGGTTTTTAGGTTTTTTATGAGTTTTAGAGTTTTTATGGGTTTTAGTTGTTTTTATTATTTTTATGGCTTTTAGGGTTTTTATTGTTTTTTAGGTTTTATGTTTTTTTTGTTCTTATGGTTTTCTTTTGTTTTTTGTTTTTATTTGTTTTTTCATTTTTAGGGATTTTTAGGGACTTTTTATGCAAAGTAGGTGTGGGACAAAGTGCACCTAGTCCCATAAAATTTATTAATAAAAATTACATGCATAGAGTTGCAAGGATTGATTACAAAGATGGGTGTGTAGTTCACCCTTCATATATGAGTCCATAAAGGATGCACAACATTGTGTGATAACAAAAGACCACATCGATCCCCTTTTCACAAGTTCCTTCTTGGAGAGCGCATCTACCACTGTGTTCGCCTCCATATAGTCTTGTGTGGCATTGAGAGTGAGCTCATGGGGGTCGTGGAGACACTAAATCTAGTGTGGGATGATTAGATCTGAAAATCTTCGAGATTTATTTTTTATGGCCTCCATGGCTAAAATCAAGTATGATTTGATCTAGAGAAGGTTCCACCCAATGTGGACCACAAAATTGACAACCTTCACCATTTCCCATAGTTATCTTCATACACACATCCATTACTGATGAAGTGAAAAAAGTACCCTTTCACAAATCTCCAGTGTGTATGAAAGACACCACCACATCCTAAGGGTCTGGGTGCACTCGAGGCACCACTCTCCACATTGGCTATAATCTATAATGGAATAAAAGGAATCTATCTAGCATCAATGGATTCTTTATCCTACCAAAAACACAAAACATACGCAGAGTAATTAAGTAAGAGACATCATTATCCATCATACCAGTTTTGATGAAAGATGTTTCATGGATTTTTTTTTGAATTGACATAACTCCTCCATTAAGTATACCCTTTTATTGTCAAATGCATCAACATTTCATACTTCATAGACAAGGTCTATGAGGTCAGAAGCTGCTGAGAGTAGTGGATTACACACCTACTCTCAAAAAAACAGATTAGTGATGTTACACAGAAGGTTCACTAGATGGCAGCATAGTGGGATCTCAAACCCAAACATATTTTGAAAATTGGACCAAATACTTGTAGAAAACAAAAATGTGTTGTGTTACCTTCTTATCCTTGCATGTAATGCCGAAAAAACCAAGAATGCTAGAGACCAGTTGTTTTCACCTAAGCAAGAAATAGTAATCTATCATTCCATATTTTCCATTGAAGTAGATGTTTAGAAGGAGGAATGAAGGGCTTCCAAATTTGGATAGCCTGGTTGGAGCATTATTTCCCTGAAAATATTAATGTTAGTTGAAATCCCAAGTGTTGAGAAACCCAACTAGACTCAGCTTTCATATAATGGTGTTATCATTAATGAAATTAAATCTATGGATTTCAAGAATGATATGAGAATGTAGAGTATCAAAAGTGCTCCCTAATACTTTGATAGACCCCAACAATAGACATGTGTTGTCTATGTGTCAGAGGGAACATCGACTCAACTAGAGGCCTTTCTAACTAGGTTGTATTCTATAATTTCAAATTAGATTGTTTTGAGACAGCCCATTTTGAGAAGGACATAATGTCCCTGAAAGAGTTCCTGATTGTAGGACATGTAGAAGAATATATTTACCTTGAGAATCTATTATGGAGCCTTTGGTTGAATATATCATGTAAAAATTCTAATCGTTCATCTTGATATGTAATCAAGTTACAGGTGAATTTCCCAAGGAGTGCGTCATTTAATTTTTTGATATCCTTGATAACCATTCCACCCATGTCAACTGAATTACTGCAATCCTTCCATGCATCATTAAAAATATTCTTTTCATTAATATTTCCTATCTAGGAAAAGTTCCAAATCATGTATTATAGTCCCTGAATTAGAGAGACATTCAATCTATAAATGCATAATGAATTTATGAACATGTATGTGATGATAGAGTTAATCAAAAATACCCCCACACCTTCTAAAAACATTTCCCATTACAATTATATATTTTATTGGTGATATTGATCAAAATGGTCTCGATGTAAAAGCTTATGACTTTTCAATAAAATGGGGAAAACCAAGGTACTCAATGGGTAATTATCCCTTTTTAACCCCAAGGAATTTTTTAATTATATATTTTATGGAGGTTGATATTCTTTTGAAAAATACCACCAAGGACTTTCTCTAGCTAATTGATTGCCATACCACCTTTTCATTGTTTTGAAAGATCCTTTTAATTAATATTGATGTTCCGTTGGTGGATTTCCCAAATGGGAGGATATCATCTATATTCAAAAGATGAGAGGTAACATGGAGATCCCATCCTACCCTTATTGGCCTATATAGAACAATTTGGGAGAATTCAATGATGGAACATCTCATTTAATCCTTAGCAATTGCAAAGGGGTGGCCTGAGATTGAGTCTCCATACCTAACACCACAAGAGAATTTAAAGAACCCCTTTGGAGAGATATTGATAATAATTAGAACTATAGTAGTTGTCAAGATGGAGGAGATCATTCTAATAAAGGTGGAAGAGAACCCAAATTTATTAGGAACATTGACGATGAATCTCCACTTTATGTTGTCAACAACCATTAAGATGTCCAATTTAATAGTAATGTTTTCATTCATGATTTCCTTATATATGATATGGATACCTTCCAATGATATGTAAAGGAGATGTTGGATTCTTCTTCTTAGAATAAACCAAAATTGTTGGGTGTGATAATATTATGCATAAACTTACCCAACATCACTGTCATAATCTTTCTAAGGATCTTTGGAATGATGTTTCCAATAGAAATTTTCTAGAAGTCCTTTATATTGATGACATTCTCATCCTTCGTAATTATTTAAATAAAGTGAGAAATAATTTCATTAAGGATAGAGCTAGAACGGAAAAACTCCTTGATTTCATTTGTGATTTCCACATGATGGAAATCCCAATAGAACACAAATTACATGTTTCTAAAACCATATAAACCCACTGAACTCTCCATATTATAAGAGTACATGGAAACTTGAACCTATTATTCAATGAGAGGAGTAGTTATGGAATTTTTATGATGCTCGTACAAAAATGGAAAAATAGAGTCAGTTTGTTGAGTTTCATCCCCACTTGCATCATCATTGTAGAGCATCTTAATGTATTCCACAATAGAAAATGAGATGTTAGTTCAAATGTGACGAGATAACCATTTTTGTGGATGAAATCTGGTCCACTCTTGGATTTTTTCTCCTTATGCAACCAATTAAATAACATGGAGTTATTATTCCCCTATTTTATCCATTTAACATTGAATTGAATCTTTACCAGCCTTTTGTTGAGTACCAGGAGGTTATCCAGCTTGGTTTGGAGGAGGATCTCTTTATGGGAGTGTAAACTAAAATACTGGTTAGAGATCTCAAAACTGGAAATTCGATGTTCAACAGCCATGATTTCATCACCCTGCTTAGAAAATGATCTATTACTCCATTTACTCAATAGACCTATAATTGTTTTGAGGTTTGAGGCCACAATGTGAATGGAGATGCCAAAATATGTGCTACTCCATCCATCGCCACCTCCTTGCATCCTCGGATGGTGAGATAGTAATTATTAAATTTAAATTTCATTGGGAATAACCAATTGTTTTCCATATTGATGTCAAAATTTAGGGGATTATGATTTTAATAGAATTTGGGAAGAGTCAACCCATAGGAATAAATGGGGGATCCCATGTCATTTATCTATGAGAATCATTTGTCAATCCTACTATGTTTCCTTCCATCGATGGTGAATCTACCCCATGTGAGGTCATATCCAGCAATGAGAACCTTAGTGAGGTTAAAATGATCAATACAATGAGAGAATTCATCAGTATAATTTCATGATAAGTGAGAGAAAATCCTTTAATATGGTTTCAAAACAATATTAAAGTCATAAATGATGGTCAAATTGTGATCCATAACCTCATTATCTAGAGTCAATTCCCTCCAATGATCCCTTATTCTAGTTTACAGGAAGGATGCATACTCAAAATAGATGGTGATGGTAGCACCGTGAAATCAGATAGATAGATAGATGAGTTACAAGCTCATATTATATAAAAGGATATGGATGTAATCAGGATTTAGGACCCACATGATTTCAATGGTAGCTTCAATCCTGTTGTGAGAACAATAATAATATATAAGGGAAGAACAATTGAAAGCAATATAATTTTAAAAATTTATCTTCAGTTCATAAATTCAAACAACTATTGGCTTATTAAAGAGAAGGAAATGCCTGAGGGGTGATGTTGTGGGGGAGTTCCCAAACCCCTAGAAATTAAAAAACATGATATTAATTAAACCAGATGAGTGAAAGCCCTAGAGAGAGGTGAGCTCTATTTATTTGTATAAATAAAATTTGATCTACCCTTCCCTTTATTCTTCTTTACCCTTTTCTTAGGTCTTTCGATAAGATTATTGATTTTCTTGGGTCCATGAACTTCAACCATCCAGTCACCACCCTTTTAAGGATGGGTCTACTCATCATAATCAGACCCAACAACTTCATCCCAGTATTTTCCACTGAGTGGGATGAATTGGTTAGTGGAGGATAATTATTTTTTGGGAGGATCCCAACCAAGTGTACTTTTTGAATCCATTTCCACAAAAACCAGTAAAAAAGAAGCCTCACTGAGATCACTCATGGATGGCTTCCCTAATGGGGGAATCCACTACCTTGTCTGGGAGAGCATCCTTGACAAGGTCACAGGGGGAATCAAAGGTGACACTCTTTATTTCAATAATGTTATAGGATGTATCATCTACCTGAATTGCAGTAGAGGAAGTAAAGGACTCCACCTATTATTGATGGATTTTCTCCCCAGCATGGTCCTAATACTCATACAAAATTATGTGGGCATGGTGCTGAGCGTCATTTGACTCATCAACAAGATCAACAATGGATTCGGGGGGTGGGGGGGCAGTTTCTATCCACTTGTAGTATAAGCTGGTTCAACATTCATAATGGGAATAGATCCCACACTGAAGGATTGGAAATCCCTCCTTAGATCATAGGGAGGGACCACATCAATAATATGGGTGCATTACTCTATAAAAATCCTAGACTCAAGAATTCCTTGAAGGTGTGAGGGTGTATCTAAACTAGTATAGACAATATTACACTCCACAACCACATCAGATGTAGCCAGGATAGGGGTAGTATTCCTCTCTTCAGTATGTAAGGGGACACTTGGATCAAGGTGGGTATCAACTACCTTAATCATGGTAGTCATCTGTTTATCATTCACATGTGGATCAAGAATGGAAATGTTATTTTTTTCTAGACTACTAGCCATCACCTCGTCTAGGATTAATATATTCTTGAATTCCAAAAAGTTCATGGGGTTCTGGAGTCAAAATTTATGACTTTTATCCTTATAGTGATTATTGGGGGGATTAGAGGTGTGGGGAACAAGATTCTTCTGCTTTCATTTCCCACTATTTTTTTGTAGGTTCTATAATCATTCCATTGAATTTTATAGACAATACATTCCTTCATCCTTCTATATTTATGTTGATTATGACCAAAGAAGTTACAATGAAAGAAGAATTTGGGAATTATTTCATATTGAGTTTCAAGATTTAGGCTATCCTAAAGAGTATTGAAGACAACCTCCTCAACCAATGTTATTTACATGTCATCCTCAACAAGATCTCTTTATTATTGCGCATATCTCAAGTTATTTGTATCCCTATCAATCCTGACTTGGAATCCAACTAAAGAGGAAATGTCCCACATAATCCAATGATTCTAGTAGATCCATTTAATCCTGTAGATAAAAATCCATACCTAGGTGTAGTGTTCTTTACACTAGGTGGGTGAAAATTTTGATCCCAATATTAGATTCAAAGAAGGCCTGGTTTGATATTGATCATGCTGAGGATGCATTATTTCCTTTTCCTGTCACCTGAGTGAAAAACAATGTGATAATATCCCCTTCCCATATATTTCATATTAAATCATCCAGATCCTAAAATTTCAGCAATACGCATGGATAGGTCACTGAATTTCCAAATCATTTTCCCTTTCTATATCAAAACCATATAAATTATGAGAAAATGACATAAGCTCAGACAGTCCTCCACTTACTTATGATTAACAAAGACATGCTCTATGTTCCCTTTCATGATAAATAACCTAGGAGAAGGAAAAATAAATTTAAAGACAGAGAAATAATCTAATGCTTTCACAACCTCCATAAAATTATTCTTTGGTCCATCCACGTCTGGAGGCATGAGATGATCTTATGTCTTCAAGATGTTGGGATTATATAGTTGGAAAAGCTCTATATTCCCAACCAAATATAGATTCTATGTGGCTGGATCTATTATCTTGCAATCAGAGGAGCTTGAAAGATTGGTTCTCACCTAGACCTCAGAATCACCTGGAACCCTTACCTGTACATTACGCCTAATCAAGACCAACTAAGGTAGGAACATATATTTTTTTGAAATTACAATGATTCAAGATGTTTGTAGTCTCAGGATCCTCAGGACCACTAAATCCCCTTCCTTGTTCTACCATCTCTCAGGTCATCTACCTTTTTTAGGATATTAATGTTTTTTTTGGTTTTTATAGATTATGAGGGTTTAATGGTTTTTAGGGATTCTAGGGTTTTTTGGGGTTTTAGGGGTCTTTAAGTATTTTTTTAGTCATTATGGTTTTAAAATTTTTTAATAGTTTTTAAAATTTTTTGTGGTTTAAAGTGTTTTTATAGTTTTAGTGGGTTTTAGGGGTTTATGAGTTTTAAGGTTTTTAAAGTAATTAGTGTTTTTATGGTTTTTTGGTATTGTAGGGAATTTTTAGGATTTTATGATTTTTCATTTTTCAGATTTTAGGGGGTTTATGTGTTTTTTAGGTTTTTAACATTCACTTTGGGGTTTATAAGGTTTTGAGTGGTTTTTTATTAATTTTTTGGTATTTTTATGATTTTAATCATTTTTAATCATTTTTATGGAATGTAAGGGTTTTTATTGTATTTTATGGTATTTAGGGTTTATTGATTTTTCGTATTTTTTTTGGGTATTTTAAGTGTTTATATGTTTCTAGGGGTTCCTTAGGTTTTTCAGGGTTTTAGGTATTTTTTTCCTTTTTATGATTTTTATGATTTTTTATGATTTTTAAAGATTTTGAAGGTTTTAAGGGTTTTATATTTTTTGGGATTTTAATATTTTTATGACTTTTTTAGTTTTTTTAATGTTTTTTGAGTTTTTAATGTTTTTAAGGGTTTTATAGGTTTTTCTAATTTTTAGTTTTTTTATTATTTTTTTGAGTTTTAGTGGTTTTTTAATTTTTTTAGTGGTTTTATTGTATTTAGTGTTCTTATGGTTTTTTAGAGTTTATTGGTTATTTTAGAGTTTTAAGGTTTTTTTAGTTTTTTAGGTTTTCTTATAGTTTTAGGGGTTCTCAATGTTTTAATTTTTTTTTGTTTTTTGTTTTTTTATAATGTTTCTGGTTTTTAGTTTTTATAGAAATTTTGAGTATTTTTAGGTGTTTTAGAGTGTTGAGGATTATTAGTGTTTTTCAGTTTTTAGCTATTTAATGTTTTTTTTATTATTTTAAGGTTTTATTAGGTTTTTTCATGGTTTTTTATGTTTTTAGGGATTTTTTGGGTTTTATAATGATGATTATGTTTTTAGAGATTTAGAGATTCTTAGGGGTTTTTGTTTTTTTAATGTTTTTATGGTTTTTATAATTTTTTAGAGTTTTTAGGGTTTTTTAATGTTTTTAATATTTTTATGTGTTTAAAGGGGTATTTTAGTTTTTAGTGGATTTTTAATGTTTTATCAGTGTTTAGGGTTTTTAAAATTTTTAGTATCATTTATGGTTTGTACGGGCTTTAGAGTCTTATAGTATTTTTTATATTTTTATCATTTTATGTTTTTAGTGTTTTTATGTGTTTTTATGTTTTTAATGTTTTATTAAGTATTTTTAGTGTTTTTATGATTTTTAATGTTTTAAGGTTTTTAGGTCTTTTTATTATTTTATGTGGTTTTAGGGAATTTGAAATAATTCATGGTTTTTTATGGTTTTAAGCATTTTTAGGTTTTTAATACAGTATAAGTGTTTTCTAGTTATTTATTGTTTTATTAGGATTTTAAGGGGTTTAATTTTTTTATGTTCTTAACGTTTTTAGAGATTTTTTTGGATTTTATGGTTTTTAGTGCTTTTTCATATTTTGTTGGTTTTTTGGGTTTTTGGATTTTTTTGGTTTTTTGGATGTTAGGGTTTTTTTACTGTATTAGAGTTTTAAGGTTTTTTAGAATTTTTTTATCATTTTTAGGTGTCTAAAGGGGTTTTAATGTTTTTAGTGGTGCTAGGTTTTTTATAGATATTTAAAATTTTATGGTTTTTACTGTTTTTTTTTTGGTTTTTGGGTTTCTAGGGTTTTTATGGTTTTACAATTTATAGATTTTTAGGGGTTTTAATTGTTTAAGGTCATTAATTTTTTCTTAGGGGTTTTCTAGAAATTTTTGGGGTTTTACATTTATAGGGATTTTTGAGGATTTTAATGTTTTTAGGTTTTTTGTATTTTTATGGTATTTAGGGTTTTTTGTATTTTTTGAGATTTATAGTGGTTTTAATATATTTTAGGGTTTTTTAATATTTTCATAGTTTTAATGTGTTTTTAGATTTTTTGGTGGGTTTAAGGGGTTTTATGGGGTTTGAGGGTTTTTATGGGTATAAAGGTTTTTATTTTCATTAAGGTGTTTTATATTTTTAGGAATTTTTTAGAGTTTTTAAAATTTTTCAGGTTTTTTAGGGGTTATAAGTGTTTATACGTGTTATGGATTTATTTGGGGGTTTAAGGGGTTTTATGGACTTTTACATTTTTAATGATTTTTAGGGATTTTATGAAGTTTTTTCTTTTTATGATTTTTAGCGGTTTCTAGTTGTTTTATAGTTTTTAGTTTTTTAGAGTTTTTAGGTTTTTTATGTTTTTATAGGCTTTAATTAATTTTATGTTTTTATTGTTTTATTAGAGGTTTTCAGTATTTTTATGTTTTCATAAAATTTTTCAGTCTTTCATTTTTAGTGGTTTTTTTAGAGTTCATGGGGATTTTGAGGGGTTTGGGGGTTTATGGATTTAATGGTTTTTATGGTTTTTATGGTTTTTAAGGTTTTTTGAGTTTTTTTTTGTGTTTTTAAGGGTTTTTAGAGTTTAAAAAAAACGGGTTTAAAGAATTTACAGTGTTTAGGGTTTTTATGGATTTTAGGGATTTTTATGGTTCTTAGGGGTTTTATGGTTTTATAGTTTTTAGGGTTTTTAGGGTCTTTATAATTTTTTAATTTTTTAGTTATTTAAAGTGTTTTTATGTTTTTAATGTTTTATTAGGCATTTTTAGGGATTTTATGTTTCATATATTTTCATGGTTTTTTTGGATATTATAGTTTTTTGTCGATATTCAGGGTTTTATGGGAACTATAAATTATTTTAATTTTTTCAACATGGGAATATATATTGGTGAAAGTGAATTTTCTATTGGTAAATGGTTTTACTAATATATATGTCCTTATTACTAATTTTTTTAAGAAATATGTCACTAAAAGTTATTGAGAGAGATAAAATAGTTCCATTACAATTAGAATAATAAAAATTACTAATACATATGTTGGTCAAAATTTTTAACAACATATTTATATGAAAAATTTATGTATTGATAATATTATCACCATTTATATTTTTATTTGATATAATCGATACCAACAATTAATATATGTTGGTAAATTATATTTTAATTTCATATTTTATGTGTAAATTCTAATCTTTATCATTAAATTTTTTTATTGTATTTATTAATCTATGAATAAATAATATATTAATTATATAATAATTATAAAATTAACTTATATGAAACACCAAAAAAATGATAAACTATTTAAAAAACATGTTAAAAAATAATTATAATCATGTTTAAACATGTTAAATATCCATGTGAATTTACATGAAACCTTGTCAAACTTAATCTCTCACACATCACATGTCGCTATTGTTCACAATAGAGGAGGGGTCCCCACATTCACCAAACATATTACTCTCTACCATGACATGTTCTCCATGCCTGTTCTGTGTGACTGCACCACCATTAGACTCTCCAAAAGTGTTTTTTCTCATTTCAAATAACAATACATTTCCTTTTTTATGCACACAATCACACAAATCCCTTATATTAGATTCACCTCAATACATAAAGCCAAGGAATCCTCATAGATTCTAACTCATCCATGACATGGTCATAACGAAAAAGATAACCTATGCTGAAATGAGAATAGAATATGGTCACCACTATAAGCAGAATGGTGCATGATTAAAATTGATCTAAAAATTCTTCTAGAAATATCATGTTCCTGAATTACATAGAGAAAAGTACAAGGTTTGTACTATGTAATTACAAATTCCTTAGAATATATAGACAATTCCAAAAGATCACATGCATAAATAGCATCACATAAGACAACATGTAGAATGTATAAATACTTCATGAAAAATAATATCCATGACTCAAGAAGATGGGTGTATATAATAACAAAACACTGAATCTAAGATGTAGTATTAATATTCAATAGCTATGATCACTAAAAAAATTCACGAAGAAAAGTTTAAAATATAGAATAGGATAAATGTAGAATGTTGTAATGACTTGGAACTATGATATAATAGGATTAATGAATTGATATTAATGTTTTCATTGAGGGATAGAGATAATAGGTCATGTACAACACACATATTAATGATTTTAGGCCTATAGATTTTTCTAATATGTTTTATATGATCATAATAAAAAATTTAAAAGCAATGCTTAGTGAAATTATAGGAATAATTGTACCTTCTTTTCAGTATTGATTTATTACAGTGTGAAAGGTTCCTGATTACATTTTCCCAACATTTAGGTTGTAAATATTTTTAAAAATAAATCCCAAGAGAAAGACATCAATATCAAATTAGATATCTATAATGTACATGCAGGAATGAGAAACTTTCTGTTCGGCTAAAAAGATTCAGATTATTCTAATACTAAAATAACCGAGCAATTATTTTTTAATAACCAACCTATCTATTTTTGAATCCAAAACCAATGTAACCAAGATAAATAATATTAATATAGTATTTTGGTCTGTAAAAACAAAAATTACTAGTTCCTGGCGATGTAGGCCTCCTCTCCTAATTCCAAGCTTGGCTTGTATTCAAAATTCCAAACTAATAGCATTCCCAATTCATAATAATATCATAAAAACACCGTCAATGTCAAATATCATGGATACTACAGATTATCCAAAATAATACATTAATAATTTATAAAACATAATCACCTCTTGATAAATTTATAGTTTTGAAATGAGAATTAACAAGTTTCTAATCATATGTATTAACAATTAGGATGATAAAATTCTAATGATATAAGTGTAAATGATCAATTATCTATATTACTGAATTTTTAGTGGATAGTGGTTGAAAATATCATGAAAATATGCAAATAAATTAAAAATGAAGAAACATGACTTTACAAAGCCACAAATACCATAAATATGTTATTCCCTACAATTTATGATAACCAAAAATACAAATAAAAAAGAGACTAATCAATAATGAATTTACACAACTACATAATCTATATATTTGTTCTTCATTTACTACAATAAATGATGCATTAAAGGTATATTTTTCTTAATTTATTAGTCAGTGAAAATATTATTATTTTTATACCAAACTGAAATAAAAAATTACACAGAAGTCCCAAAAATAAAAAAACATAAATCAGCATGAATGACCTAAAAATCCCATCAAATGAAAGGATAAAATTAAAATACTAACCTATAGTGAGCCTGTGGAATTGCAATATGTCGATTACAATAGTGACAGGAAGAGAAACCCCAAATATGGTTATAAAGAAATGGAATTTTAAATCTATGTTTTTTTATTTTAAGAAATAAATGTAAAATATAATAGGATATCATACCATAAATATGAACAAAAATAAATCTTAAACTTTTTCAATCTTACATTAATAATTTTACAAGTTACATATGATGTAATTACCTTACATATACTCTTACCAGGTCACTCCATCAATGAAGGATAATCCCGCAAGAAAAAAAATAAAGATACATTCATCTAGGAAATAAAGTGATGTGAGATAATTCAACTGAAAATTCAATTAAAATCAAATTATATGAAAATATATGCCTGTAGATAAATGTTATATACAAGTTATGTGAATAGTATTGGGTTTATTAAAAATTAATTAAATGGTTTTAAGGTGTATTAATTTATGTTGAATTTTCTGATAACTACTTATTAAATCTAAACATATGTAGTATAAAATATTTATTAATAATCTATGATGGTATTTCACTAATGATGGAAGATTTATTCTACCATACATGACCTTTCGTTGGAGATATAGTATAAGTATCATATGTGAATGGATGTAGGCTTCAGTTATGATGTGCATATAATCTATATTTGGAAAATAAACATTTTTTATATTGAAATTTTTAAAAAGAAATGATAATAACCTATATAATATTCTGGAATATTACATGCAGAGTTTTTATATGGACATCATATTTTTCATTGGATAAAAATAGCTACAAAATAATTTGTAGAGAAAAATAGATAATTGATATTACAGTATGGAAATTCATACACTATAAAGAATACATGTTGTTACCAGTGATGGAATTAATATAATAATTGATCTGACGAAATCGTATATTGTGAATTAGTCATCTCATTCTCAATAATAATATATCAACACTTATAACTAGGGGTGTATCATCTTCTATGATAGTGTTTTGGAAATTTTGTTTCTTTATGTCTTACTTTAAAAAAGATTATTCTTTATGATAATAAACTATTTATGCAGTAGTTCTATAAAGGTTTCATATCTTATAAAAAATATAAAGCTATAATAACATCATGAACCTCTATTTTTTGAATGAATGACCAGAAAAAAATTTTAAAATAGATAAACAGGTGGTATGTTGTGTGATTTGGTCACTTATTCATATGAAGTCCACTATTCTATGGTTACTCTAATTTTACAGTGGACAAGAGAATTTTTAATAGCATTTATATGGGAAAAATGTGTACTTCACACATGTAGAAAATTATTGTCTATAGTCATTGTCATATTGCTAGAGGATCATACAGTAAATAGGGAGACTATATTTTTTTGTAGTATTGTGGTGGATGAACCATATTCTATGAATCCATGTATAAAAATGGATTTTAATGAATGAATATGTATTTCTAGGTTTCACAATGGAGGTTTTTTATGTTTTTTCTTTGACCATAAAAGATTCCACCCTATATAAGATGGAGGGTTTCCAATTTCGATGAACAAAGAAAGAACTAGTTTTCTATGAAGGTTATTTTTTTACTCTACAACATATATATGTCATCTGCTATGGTATTTGATGAAGGGTTGATGATGTGCATGAAACAATTCTATATGGGAAATATTCTTATATGCAAGAAGTGAAAGTACAATGTAATAGAGTTTCAAAGACATACATGGGAAATATGATTATATTATATGTCTTCTCCAATTCTATGTATGCCATCTTCTATACTAGACTCATTTTTGGGTGTTGAACATGGAGACCCATATCACATCCTAGATAGTCACATTTTTTTTAATATTTCAACCTTATTATAAATTCTAATATTATTTTATCCAAATTCATTCTCAATGCCTCTAAATGTCAATATATCATTATCAAAAGTCAAATCATTAATCCCTAGATCATGTAAAAAAATTCAGGTTTTTTGTTAAAATAGTATTTTCATTCCCTTATATAAACATTTTTATTCAATAATTTAACTATAATTATTTTCAATGAATTAAATGACTCATTTGTTAATAACACTTATCACAAGATAAAAATAACAAAATCATTTCCTACCAAAACAAATATATATATTATATTCTAACATATATTTAAAAAATTATAATTATTATAGACATTCCTTAGTCTTAGTGTGTTTAATTTAATGAATTATTTTTCAAAAAATAGACCTCACTATTAATGATGATGGTATAATTTTTTCTCATAGAAGCATTATGATTCTAATTATCATATATCAGATCTATTTCATAATTTTAGAATAGTTAATCCTTATCATAAAATCAAAAAAATTGATATAAACATATTAATAACGAAAGCATATCAGATAGTAAATGGAACTTTAGAAATACATGGGTATAAAAATTTATACCATAGAAAATTCCCACCCATCCACTTTCATATTTACAAAAAACAACCATGATTCCCATTATTTATTTCAAACTAGAGTTGATGTGATATATTTTGGACTTGATATGAGAAATTTATTATATCCTATAATATAATAAAAAACATGTGTATTTAGATACAAATTTTAGACATTATATTTTTAAGTGTTCCTATTACACAAATATAGGTTATGATTGATGTTACAAAAATATAATTGAGGAATGTATGATTATATAAATTTGGAAATGGGAAATAAATATTTTACTACAAAAAAAAATGATCGATCTATATATTATCTCATGTACATTTATTTATAGTGAAAAGTTAAATTTTCACTTATATCAGTGTGAAAACCATATTATATTTTTAATTACATGCATGAAATTACACAATGCGTATGAAAAAACACTAGACCATTTTACCCAAGTAAAACCAGATTTAGTTCAAGACCTTTCTAGAATCAACATATGAAATGAATATAGGAAGAGAGAGCATCCTCACTAAACATGGTAGACATGAGATAAAGTACATGAATACACAGGTTGGAAGGATGTGTTCCAATGAGAAGACACATGGCTGAGATCAAAGATGATCTTTATTTTCATTATTTTGGAACACCCTCATGCTAGAGAGGGTACATTGAAATAGTTCCATGATCCTTCCCCTTGATTATTGTTTATTTTGAAAGGGTTCCAACATCCCAAATATTTTTCATTTTAAAAATTAAAAAATGTGTTTGGAGAAAAGTGGAGCCATTTTGATTTATATAAATAACAATAGAAACTTTTTCCACCTAATAAGATTTTAAAAATATCAAAAAATATAAAAAATAAAATATACAATGATAAAATATGGGTATGTATATAAATAGATTAGTGACCAAGTGGAAAAAAATTTCAATACACTACATCAATCACCAATATTTATGTCTCTCTAATTTAAACTAAAAAAAACTACAAGAATGTAATATTGGAAAATAAAAACACAATTATTAAAAAACTATCAGTTATTGATGATCCCAACAATACCTGATATTTATAAAATAATCCACATAAAATCCACAAAACCATTATATATATAAATTCATGGGTTATAAAAGTAAATCATCAAATCATATTTTCATGTAAAAAAAATATAAACTAGAAACTATTAAAAATAAAACCATCATTACTTGTCAATGGTCCTCTCCAGTACATATTGATACATAACAATTATGAATACTGGAATTAATTTTTTTATTAGATAAAAAAGGATAAATGTTAATTTTTTTTGAAAAAATGCATCCTTATAAAAGTGTTCAAAAAAATTGTTAAAGCGTAACTCATTTTTGGGAGGCTATAGTTTTTAGAAATGTCCAGGATTATCACAAGGACCAAATGTGTTAATGAGAAAAAAATCATTAAGGACATGTACATAAGAGAGAGGGCATAAAATATTACCCTCATTGTTCAAGTATTTCCAAATTCATGATATTCTCTATAAGAAAATAATGCATGAACCACAAGAATATCATGGTGAGTGTAAATAAAGATTGGGTTATATTCGTTACCTTCAATGTAAACATTCAAAGAGTAATATTTTGTTAATCACTTAAAAAAATACTATTTTAATATCATAGTTTTTTATTCAACATCAATAATTTTAAAAAATATTAATCACTTTATTTAATGAAAAGATTATGAAAATTCACACAAAAATAACACTCAAAACCATTTTTGTAAATATATAGAGAGATCAATACTAAACATAAACAACACTACCATACAAATCATAAAAATTGAGATAATTAAGAGGTTATTCATTGTAGATGGATAAAACCATGCAATACTAGTCAGGTATTTCAAATCAATGTGAAAGGTCAGTGACTATGCATCACTGATGGACTTATATAATGTGCATGTTTTTTATGAGGTAGATTATTTTTTTCATAAAGATAGTAATTGAGGTCATAAAGGGTTTGGAATGATAGTTCCTAGGTTAAAGATTATCAAAACATGTAGAGGTGATAAAATCACCAAAAATATTACTTGAGTGGCTTCAGAGAAGTATGAAATTAGAAAACTAATATCATAAAAAAATTATCAACAAAAGAAAGCAAACATATTTCATCTGAATTTCACTGGATTCACATGATTTCATGTTATTAAAACATAAAGATAATAAATACATACATGTAGGATTATATATGGACCAACTAAATAGGAAATGGGTTTTTTCCCATGCTCTTCCCAACATATTAAATTTATATTTTAAAGAGGAAAAAATCATGAAGCATTAGTGGAAGGGGTGTCAGAGATGGTAGAATATCATTGGTGTGGGCGTCAGTCAACATGACAGTGAGGAGCTATATATGTGAGTTAATCATGTGCCAGTAGAGATAGACATTATGTATAAGTAGCTGTAGATGGCATGGGGAGAGGGGAGGTACAGTTGTGTAGTAAAAAAAATTTGGGAGGAAATGTGTATTAATTTTTTTTATTATATCTAAGATATTATTATAATTATTTTTTAAATTGAATATATATTAGATGAAAATTTTCATCTATTTTTATTATTTATTAAGATTTTTTGTTAACTTATAAAATATTTTTTTATCAATTATATTTTTTCTTATAAACATTTTTTTATTAATAAAAAAATTATTTTTTTAATAAACATATCTAATTCATAGTAACGGGTTTTTCTTGGTTTTTAAAATATTTATTTGAAATTAATAAATAATAGTGACAAGTTCATTTGTCGAAAAAATGGAAGTGATAATAAATACCAATACTAGATTTATTTGTGGTTAAAAAATGTTAGTATTAATATTAAAAAGTAATATATTTAATTGTTGGTGAAATATTTGTTAGTGTTAATAAAATAATAAAAAATATATCTTGATTTTTAAACTCAATCATCGGTACTTAAATTTAATATCATCAAAACTCAATATCTGTTGGAATTTTTAGTTTTTAACAACACATTCATTATTTTTCTTTAAATTTCTATTTGTATAAGTCATTTTTTTGTAGTGGGTATTTTATGGTTTTTGGTGTTTTATGATTTTTAGCACATTTTAGATTTTTAGTATTTTTATTTGTTTTTTTGGTTTTAAATGTTTTCTTAGTCATTTTTATGCTTTAATTGTTTTTTATATTTATACGTATTTTTATCATTTCTTATGATTATTATGGATATTTTGGGTGGTTAGGGATTTTGAGTATTTTTTTGGATTTGTAGGGGTTTTTTTGTTTTTTTGTTTTTAGGGTTTATTTTGAGTTTTTAGGGTTTTTAATAATTGTTTGAGTTCCCAATGTTTTAGGCATTTAAAGTATTTTTAGTGTTTTATTGGGTTTTAGGGTTTAATAGTGTTAGTGAATTTTCACGATATTTACTGTATTTTAATGTTTTTAGGGTTTTTAACAATTTTTATGTTTTTAGTAGTTTTAAGTGTTTTTTGTTCGTTAAGTTTTTCATTGAGTTTTTCATGGTTTTTAGGGTTTTTGATGTTTTTGGAATTTTAGGTAATTTATAATGTTTTATTGTTTTTTTGGGTTTTATGTATTTTGAGGTGGTTTATAGTTTGTATTTTTTTTAATGTTATTTATGGTTTTTAGTGTTTTTTTGTTTTTAGGGGTGTTATGTGTTTTCAGGTTTTTTCAGTTATCTTATGGTTTTTCAATGTTTTAGGGATTTTATGTTTTTAAGATTTTTAGGTTTTTTAGTATTTTGTTGTTTTTATAGTTTTAAGGGATTTTTGGGATTTTGAGGTTTGTTATGGTTTTTATGGTTTTAAAGATTTATTTTGGTTTTTGGGGGTTTTTTAGTTTGTTTTGGTTTCTAAGGTTTTCTGGAGTTATTTAATGTTTTCAAGGTTTTGAATGGATTTTAGTTTTTTTCATGTATTTTTAGTTTTTTGAACATTTTTATTGTTTTTATGATTTTAGGGTCTTTGGAGTTTTGTGGTCTATTTAGGGTTTTAAGGGGTTTTATAATTTTTTTTGGTTTTTTAGTGGTTTTAGTGAATATTTGTTTTTTTTGGTTTTCTGAGTGGTTTTCATATTTTTTAGGGTTCATTACATTTTTATGGATATTTTTTTATTTTTTTGGTTTTTAGGGTTTTGGGGTTTTTTAGGCCTTCTAGGGTTTTTAGGGTTCATAGGGTTTTAGGGTTTTATTGTTTTATGGTGTTTATATTTGCTCTATGTGTTTTTATTTTTTAATGGTTTTCATTGTGGTTTTCAAGAATTTTAGAGGGTTTAATATTTTTTGGGATTTTATTTTTATTTTTGGGCCTTTTATTATTTCATTGGATTTTTATGGTTTTAGGGATTTTTTTAAAAAAATTAGGGATTTTTGGGGGTTTAGTGTTTTATGGTTTTGTTGGGTTTTTAGGGGCATTTTTAGTTTTTTAGTTTTTAAGGTTTCAGAGTTTTTAATTATTTTTAGGGGTATAAAGGTTGTTTATAGTTTTAGTGGGTTTTGGGTTTTTATGGGTTTTTAATGTATTATGGGTTTTTATGGTTTTTAGGATTTTTCTGATTTTTAAAGTATTTAGGGATGTATAATATTTTGGTTTTTAGGGGTTTTACATTTTTTATGTTTTTATGGGTTTCTTAGGTGTTTTCAAGGTTTTTAGGGGATTTTAAATTTCATGAATTTCTATTTTTTAAGGATATTTATGGTTTCTAGGGTTACTTTTTTTTAATTTGAGTGTTTTAGGGTTATTATGGTTTTAGGGTTTTTCAGTTTCTTTTGGGTTTTAGGGTGTTTTTAAGTTTTTAGGGTTTTCTATTATTTAGATATTTTTTAAATTTTTAGCAGTTTAGAGGGTTTTTAGAGTTTAAAGTGGTTTTTAGGGTTTTAATGGGTTTTATGGATTTTTAATGTTTTTAGTATTTTTATTTTTATTAGGAGTTTTGGTATTTTCATGGAATTTTTATTTTTTTAGTGTTACATGTTTTTAGGTATTTTATCTGTAGTTATGTTTTTATGGTTTTCTTATGCGTTTTTGTGGATTTTAGTGTTTTTATGATTTCTAGAAATATTAGATATTTTTAGGATTTTATGGTTTTTATGATTTTATGCGTTTTTATAATTTTTGTTAATTTTGAGGGGTTTTAATGTTTCTTTATGGGGTTTTGGGGTTTTAGTGTTTCCAGTTTTTATAGGGTTTTAAGTGTTTTTATGGTCTTTATTATGATTTTAAGGGGTTTTAGCTGTTTTCAAAATTTTAGGGATTTTTATTGATTTTGAAGGGTTTTTGGGTTTTTGGGTTTTTTATAGATTTTAAGGTGTTTTATAGTTTTTTAGGGTTTTTATGTTTTTTTGGGTTTTAAGGTGTTTTTTATTTTTTGGGACTTATGGTTTTTAGAGGATTTCACATTTTAGGGGTTTCAATCTTTTTTAATGTTTTTAGAGGGTTTAAGGTATTATAGGATTTGGAGTTTTTTTTGTTTTAGTGTTTTTATGTTGTTATAGGGTTTATGGTTATTACTATTTTTTTCACTGTTATGGGTTTTATTTAGTTATTTTTAAGGATTTTTTATTTACTATGTGTTTTAGCGTTTTCTGAGATTTTTTTTAGATTTTTAGTTTTTTTAATGTTTTATGGTTTCTTTATTATTTAGGCCTTTTTTGTATTTTGTGATTTTAAGATTTTATATTGTTTTTAACGTTTTTAGGGTTTAAAGGTGTTTTTAATTGTTTATTGTTATTTTTTTAGTATTATTGGTGTTTTTAGGGTTTTTAGAATTTTAAGGATTTTAAGAAGTTAAATTATTTTTTCATGTTTTAAGGATTCTTAGGGGATTACATGGTTTTAGGGGGTTTTATTTTTTTATTTATTTTTTCGGGGTTTCTAGGATTTTCTTATATTTTATGGTTCTTATACATTTTTATGGGTTTTATGGTTTTTAGATATTTTTCATGTTTTTAGGATTATTTTCAGTTTTCTAGGGTTTTTTGGTTTTTTAGATTTTTTTAAATTTTACGGTGGTGAAAAGGTCTCTTAGAATTTTCAGTGGATTTTTAAAGATTTGAGGGTATTAGGGTTTTATGGTTTTATTGTATTTATGGATTTAATGGTTTTAGGGGATTTAAGGGATTTTGAGGGGTTTTATAAATTTTGACATATTTAATGGTTTTTATGTTTTTTGGAAGTTTTAGGGGTTTTAAGGGTTTTTACTATTTTTTATCATTTTTAGGGGTTTAAAGGGTTTCTTGAGTTTATTTAGGTTTTTAGAGGTTTTAAAGGTTTTTTACGGTCTTTATGGTATTTAAGATATTTTATATATTTTACTAGTTTTATGGGTTTTAGGGACTTATTAGGGTTTATATTGGTTTTAGTGTTTTTTGTGGTTTTTAGTTTTATTGGGGGGTTTAAGTATTTTTTATATTTTTTTTGTTTTGTATGAGGTTTTCTGGGATATAGGTTTTTTTATATTTTTGGGATCATTAGGGTCTTTTAGGTTTTTTATGGGATTTAAGGTTTTTGTGGAATTTGGGGGGTTTTATGGGGTTTTATGGGTTTTTAGTTTTTTGGGTTTTTAGTTATTTTATATTTTTATAGATTTTATGTTTTTTATTCTTTAGGTTTCCTTAGGGTTTTTTGGGTTTTATAATTTTTTAGAGATTTTTATGGATTTTTTAATATTTTATTGTTTTTAGGGGTTTTAGGTATTTTGAGTGTTTTTAGGAGTTGTAGGATTTTTTTTTGTTTTTTCGGGGGTTTGGAGTTTTTATGGTTTTTAGAGATTTTAATGTTTTTTGGGTTTTAAAGGATTTTTGGAGTTTTTTGTACTTCTATGAGTTTTCTGATTTTCTATGGGTTTTTATTGTTTTATGTGCTTTTATAGTTTTTAGCTATTTAAGGGACTTTTAGGGGTTTTATGGGTTTTGTTGTTTTTAGGGGTTTAATTATTTATTGGTTTTAAGCTCTTACTATTTTTTTTTATGATTTATGGTTTTTTGGGGAATTTTTATGATTTTTATAATTTTTAGTGTTTTATTGATTTTAAAGGTTTTATGGTTTTTAGGGATTTTAAGGATTTTTGTGTTTTTTGGGTTTTTATGGGTTTATGTTTTTTAGGTCTTCAAGTGTTTCCTAGTTTTTTCTAATATTTTTACATTTTGGTGGTTTTTAGGGAATTATTAAGATTTTAATGGGTTTTTTAAGATTCTAGGGATTTTGAGGGGTTTGGGGGGTTTAGGGGGTTTAGGGTTTTATGTTTATAGGGTTTTTTGGGATTTAAGTTGTTTTGAGTGTTTAGGGTTTTAAGGTTTTTTATCTTTTAGAGATTTTATGGGTTTTAGTGTCATTATTGTTTTTTGGATTTCGATGGGTTTTTAGAGTTTATGTGGGACTTTTAGGGTTTATAGGGTTTTTGTTTTTTAAGAGGTTTTAGGTTTTTGGGTATTTAAGGTTTTTTCATTTTTCCCATTTTTAGGGTTTTAAATGTTTTTCAATTTTTAATGTTTTCTCAGGTTTTTTTCAAAGTTTTTTTAGTTTTATGTTTTATCTACTTTTAGGGGTATTTATTAGTTTTATGGGTTTTTATAATTTTTTTTGGGATTTGAAGGATTCCAGATTTAATAGGTTTTTTGGGGTTTTTAAGGTTTATGTGTGTTTTTAGGATTTTTTAATGTTCTTAGGGTTTTAATGTTTATAGGTTTTTTTAATGTTTTTGGGGTATGAAAGGATTTTAGATCATTTAGTGGGTTTTTGGGGAGTTATGAGACTGTATAGTTTTTTATGCGTTTTAGGGTTTTTAAGATTTTATTGTTTTTAGTGACCTTCAATGGTTTTTATGGGATTTATCATTTTTTAGGGTTTTAAGGGATTTATGTGTTTTTAGGATTTTATGGTTTTCATATGGATTTTAGTTTTTTTATGGTTTTTTACATTTTTATGGATTTTGGTTTTATTTTTAAAATTTTTAATGGTTTTTACGGGTTTTATGTATTTTGATGAATTTTAGGGTTTTTGTATTTGGGGGGGGGTTTAGGGTTTTAGGGGGTTTATGTGTTTTTTCGGTTTTAATGTTTTCATATATATTTTTAGGGTTTTAGGGGTTTTTAAAACATAGGTATCTTTTAGTATTTTTATGGGTTTATAGGGTTTTTAAAGATTTTATGGGATTTTAGTGTTTTTAGGTGTTTATGGTTTTTATCATTTTTAGAGGCTTTGGGGATTTTTCTATGTTTTGAGGTTTTTTAATGTATTTTAATGTATTATCATTTTTAGGGGTTTAATATGTTTTTAGAGTTTTTTGTTGGTTTCTAAGGATGTATAGAGTTTTATGGTTTTTATGGTTTTTTAGTTTTTTAAATTTTTTATGTTTTTCTTAGATTTAAGTGTTATTGAGGGTTTCTTGTTGTTTTTAGGATATGTTTTTACATTTTTAGTGATTTTTATCTTTTTAAGGATTTTTTTTTGGTTTTTATGTTTTTGGGTTTTGAAGGATTTTTGGGTTTTTACTGTTTTTAGTGTTTTTTTGTGTTTTTGTTTTTTTTGAGTTATTTGGGTTTCAATTATTTTTAGCCTTTTTTAAATTTTTCTGGGTTTAAAGTGGTTTTGGATGTTTTAGTGTGTTTTAGGATTTTTATGGTTTTTAGCGATTTTAGGGATTTTAAGAGTTTTAGGGTGTTTTTCGGTTTTAGGTATTATTTTTCAGTTTTGAGGTTTTTTAAGGGTTTTTAGGGTTTTCAACGTTTTTAGGGGTTTAAAGGATATTTAAAGTTTTCATTGGTTTTAGGGTTTTAGTATTTTTAGGGTTTTATGGGGTTTTAGTGTTTTTTGGTCTTTTAGGTTCACTTTGTGGCTTTTCAGGGTTTTATGGATTTTAAAATTTTAGATATTTTTAGGTTTTTTAGGATTTTTGTGGGTTTTTAGGGAATTTAGGGATTTTGATGGTTTTTATGTTTTTTTGGGTTTTTTTTCTATCAATTTTTTCATTTTTCAGGTTTTTAAGTTTTTTTATATGTTTTAAGGTTTTCTTAGGGGATTTTAGGGTTTTTCTTTATTTTTTTGGGGATTTTTAGGGATTTTAGGATGTTATGCGTTTTTATGGTTACTATGGATTTTTAGGGGTTTTATGCTTTTTTGGGTTTTATTGAAATTTGTAATTATTACGTGTTTTATGGTTTTTTATAGTTTTTTAATATTTTTAGGGGTATATAGGGGTTTTATAATTTTTAGTGGGTTTTTAGGGGTTTTATGGGGTTTTAAGGTTTTTAAGGGTTTTCTAAATTTTTAAGGTTTAATAGGTGTTTGGTTTTGTTATTGATTTTTATCATTTTAACACTTTTATGTTTTTTAGGGGTTTTAATTATTTAGGTTTTAATAATTTTATTTGTTATTTTTAGTGTTTTTTAGAATTTTTTATGGTTTTAGGGTCTTTTTGGGCGGTTTTTTTTGGAATTTTATGAATCTTTATTATTTTTAGATATTTTGAGAGTTTTTAGCGTTGTAAATATTTTTTATTGTTTTTTGGGTTTTAAGGTACCTTTTATTTTGTGTTTTTAGTGTTTTTTGGGGGTTTTGGGGTGTCTATTGGTTTTAGGATATTTTATGGGTTTTAGGAGTGTTAGAGTTCTTAGGGTCTCCTTGGTGAATTTTAGGGTTTTTATTTTTTTGGTTTTTAGGTGTTTTAAGTGTTTTTTTATTTTTAAGGTTTTGTTAATGTTCTTTAGAGTTTTTTTGGGGTTCTTACAATTTTATAATTTTTTTAGGGATTTTTAGTTTTTTTGGTTTTTGGGTTTTAAGGGATTTAGAATGTTTTTAGGGGTTTTTAATTTTTAGGGTTTTTAGGGTGTTTTGGTTTTGAGTTTTTTTTTGAATTTTTCAATATTTTATGGTTTTTTAGATTTTTGAACTATTTTTGAAAGTTTAAAGGGTTTTATAATTTTTATTAGTTTTAAAGGGTTTTATCAGTTTTAGGTTTTTTAAATGTTTTTTGGGTTTTTTATGGTTGGGGGGGGGGGGGTTAAGGATTTTAATGGTTTTTTATTTTTATTTTCTTTTTAGGGATTTTTAGAAATTTTATGGGTTTTATTTATTTAAGGATTTTTAGGTTTTTTAGGGGTTTTTAGGGTTTTTAAGGATTTTAGGGTTTGAAGAATGTTTTATGCATTTAGGGGTTTAAACTGTTTTGAGGTTTTTATGGGTTTCTTGAGGGATTTTAGGGTTTGATTTTACATTTTTCAGGATTTTAAGGTCTTTTATTAGTATTTTTGTTTCTTCTTTTGGATTTTTTGGGATTTTGAGGGTTTTTTGTATTTTTTTGGTCTTTGGGGTTATTTTGGTTTTTTTTAATTTAGGGTTTAATTTTTTTTAGAGTTTTTAAAGTTTTATGGTTTTAATGAGGTTTTAGAGCTTTTAGTGGGGTTTTATGGTTTTTATTAGTTTTTTGGGGTTTTTTGGTTTTTATGGTTTTAGTGTTTTTTCAGGTTTTAGGATTTTGAGCTTTTTTTAGTTTTTAGGGGTGTTTATTGTTTTTAGGATTTTAAGGTTTTCATTGTCTTTTTCATGAATTTAAGGGTTTTTTAGATTTTTTGATATTTTTAGGGAATTTAAATATTTTATGGTTTTTTAGTTCTCTATGGATATTGAAAGGTTTTAAGACTTTTGGGTTTTGGGTTTTTTTTGGATTTTTTGGTTTTTTGGATATTTTTGAGTTTTCAGAGTTTTTATTGTTTTCTATAATTTTATGGGTTAGAAAACATAGAATTTTTTGTTGGGTTTTTAGGGTTTTCAATGGATTTTAGGTTTTTTAAACTTCATTGGATTTTTTACAGGTTTTTGGGATTTTAGGGTCTTGTAGGGTTTTTTTCATTTTTATGTTTTTAAGGGTTTTTAAGTGTTTTTTGGTTTTCTTAGTGGTTTTATGTTTTCTTAGTGTTTTTATTTTTATAAGATCATTGTAATCATTATCCATTAACCCATTTCATATGAGAGATGCCTCATATACCTCATTGTGGAATGTCACAACTCCACTATAGAAGGAGAAAGTTTTGTGGTTAAAGGACACTGCATTATGAGCAACCAAAATGTACGAAACCAATGTGGCAGCACCTGTATATACTAGATTATGCAAATGTTTTATAAACATTATTCCATAATGATTCTGATTATTTCACGTAATGATATATGCATGATGATATCAAACACGAATAAATTCCACGGATGGACCCACAAATTGGTAGAAAACCTGTAATGAAGGAAGGTGTGAAGGATATTATCCTCAAACCGAATGTAGAGGTAGAATAGCAAGGCTAGGTTCCAACTAGATTTCCAACAATGTTCGGTTTCCAAATGAGGATGTCAATGTACATAAATGTGTACCTATTTATCTTCTAGATAATATGTATGGGAAGAGTCTTATGAAATTCTCCAATTAATTGTATAAGAGCTACAATATGTATGTCCTTTAAATCAGGAGTTGGTGTCACAATTTTAGAAAGTGGCCTTTCAAGCTATGTAGTTTTCCAATAGTTAAAGTTCGATTACTTTGACAGGACCCATTTTGTTGAGATTGAATTTCCTTATATGAATATCTGATTGTAGGCCAAATAGAGGAAGGTATATGACATGTGAAACCATCACAGAGTCTCTCCATGAACCTCTCATAAATAAAATTCCGACCACCATCACGTGGATTAAAAATATTAAAGGTTAAATTACCAATAATGGATTCATTAAATATCCAATGATCTCTAATGACTAGCCCAACAAGATCAATAGTCTTAGTGCAATATTTCCAAGCCAAAGAAACCATATTCCTTTCACTAATGCAGATCGACCAAGAAAAATTCATAATATTATCTTACATTCTTTTGAAAAGGATTATTGGACATATATAGATGGAGAACACATGAAAAAACATAGAGTTGATGTCTGAGTTGATCAGGAAAACCCTGCCTTCCTGAGATAAGCATTTCCCTTTCCATTTGTCTAGTTTTTGACTGATTTTAGTGGATATAGTCTCACGGTGGAAGCTTATGTCATCCCCCCCCCAAAAAAGAGGTACACCCAGATATGTAAAGTGGATTGAGCCTCTCTTCATTTAAAGTGACCTACAAATGTGAAGTTTCCTGGAGGTTGGAACCCATTTTCCAAAGATAATAAAGGATTTAGTCTAGCTAATGGATTTCCCAACCACACTTTTATAATGAAGGATTATTATTCTAATTTAATATAAGGTTCACTAGTTAGCCAATCTAAAAATGAGGATGTCATCCACATAAAGGTGATGGGAGGGAACATGAAGGTCTCTCTCTACCTTTAACGGTTTATAGAAACTACCATGCAAGAGAACATTAATGCACCGACTCATGTAATATTCGACAATCGAAAATAGACAACCTGAGAGTGGGCCCCATTCCTGACTCCATTTTAGTATTGAAAGATCCCTTTTGGGGATCCATTGATACAGATGGATACCCTATCACTAGTAAAAATTGTTGTAATAATTTTTATTGTTGTGTTATAGAAACCATACTTGTTAAGAATGTTGAAGATAAAGCTCCACTTAATGGTGTCAATGTTCTTAGCGATGTCCAGCTTCATGGAAAATCTCCCATGATTTTATTCCTACATAATGGTGTCGATGATTTTTGAGGCTATATATAGAATGTTTTGAATAATCCTCCTAGGAACAAACCCAAATTGATTTGGGGAGATTATATCTTGAACAATCATTCCCATCCTGATGACCATAATTATGATTATAATTTTGGGAATGGTGTTCCCAATAGACACCAGTCATATGTTCACTATGCCAATAGAATTATACATCTAAGGGATCAAATCAATTAAATTTGAATTGATTCTATGTTGGATTTAACTATAGAGAAAAAATAACTTTATTTAATTAGTGATCTCCACATGTATAATGTTCCAATAGAACATGAAAAACTTGTTACTAAATCCATCCAGTCCCATTTCACTATCTATGTTCAAAGTGAATAGTTCATATTTGACATACTCATCAATGGGGGCATCCATTAAGACTTTATTTTGATGATCATAAATACAAGGCATAATGGAGTCAGACATATGATAACAATCTTCCTGATAATAAGTGTACAATTCAATGGAATAATACAACATAGAATTGAAGATATCATTCTGGTAAAGGTACACTCATTGATGTAGATGGAATTATGGTTTTTCTTGAACCATTTCCCCCTTTGTTAGTGGTGGAAGAATTTGAAATTCTGTCCCCATATTTGAGACACATAGCATTAAATTGATTCTTAGAAGGCCTATAGTTAAGAGAAAAAAGATCATCCATATTGGAATGATGATGTAGATCCTCCCTAGAAGGAATGAGCAGCTGTTGGTTGGTAATTTGGTAAATGGAAAGATGATAGTAAGCAGCCATAATGTCATCTTATAACCCACTCTTTTATGAGACATTTTATTTTCATGAGTTTGGAATCCCCAATGAAGTGATGGTTGAAATTAAATGTTCTCTTCGGTCCATTGACAACCACTTCTCTACTACCAGTAATTGTGATGCATTCATTTATAAACATAAAGGGAATAGTGGTTGACTTTATTATACCCTCATAGAGATTGAAAATAAGAGGGTTGTGATCTGAGTTTAACATTGGAAGAGTAAACCTTGAGATATCAATGGGGAAACTCCTATCACATATCTGATAGAAACACCCATCAATATTACTAGAATGTCTCCCATTTATTCTGAAACTTCCCCATGCAAAATAGGTTGTAGCTATTGGAACTTCAATGAGGTCACATTGGTTCAAACCGCAAGATAAGTCATTTGCAATAGTTTGAGGAATTCTGGACTAATATTATCATCCAATCTCAAGAAAGTGTTGAATTATCCAATAAAAATTATGTTTTGAATGATAAGAAAATTCAAATTGAGTCAACATCCTCCATAAATCCCTTCTCTTATTGTAAAGTTGGATGCATACAGAAAGAACATAGTTAAATTTGCATCCTAAAAGTAGTTTGTGAGGGAGATTATTTGAGAGCTCACCTAGAATGAATGAACCTGAATGTCATCATGCTTGAGAACCCATAAGGTTTCCGAGGCACTCTGATTCCTATTATGAGAAAAAATGGACTATCCAAGGCTGGTCTAACAGAATCCCTTCCAGTTTTCAAAGTTCATCATGGGTTTAGCAATCCCAATGAGCATCGGTATATTAGAGAGGAGAATGTTATGAAGGGCCAAGGCTATGGGAGAATTCCCAAGATCTTGGTAATTAAAGAACATTATCCTCATTAAATGAGTGATGTGGTGCCCCTAGAATGAGGCAGATTATTTGTACTAGACTTAGAGGATGGGTTTCTTCCCTTACCCTTTTCTTTCTTCCCCCTCTTTTTTAGTCCTGAATATAGGCTTCTTGGTTGGTTTAAAATCTGTGGTTTTCCCTATATGGTCACCATTTTCAGGGTACTAGTCTTCATCATCAAACAAATACATGCCACTGGTTGGGGTGAATCTATCAAGGGATATAACCCCTCATTAGATACCACCCCATTGGTTTCCTCTTCTGAGATTTTCTGAAAAAACCACTGTGAAATCTGCATCCAAGTCATGCATAGGTGACCCCTCGGGCCTGACCACCTGCTCTCCAAAGTGGAAAGGCCTCATTGTAAAGCTTGGATAAACCATGGGAGGCTCTGATGTAATGATATTGGTGATACTTTTCATTATCTCAACAACCAGGGTGGAAAAATTCATCTCAACATGGTTATTGGGGGGAAGCATCATGCATAGGTAGGGCCTGTTATATAGTAGACATGATAGGAAATAAGTTGGCAACAAACACTTCAAGAGTAGGTTATTGGGGATAATTCTATGCGGCTAGGTCTTGGATGGCCACAATTTGAGCGTGTTCATCAGCGATAGCAACTGTATGCTGGATATTCTCTTAGAATGATCAAGAAATCCTTGTAGGTGGGGGTGTGTCCAAAACAACATAGGCTCCCCCTGCCTAATCAACATTGGAATGTATATTATATGATGAAGTAGAGGGAAGCTTAGTATGGTCTTGAAGAGGTTCCACAAGATGATCAACATTAATCTATTTTCTCGCGGGCTAAGGAATGAGTTCCTTAGTGTAAAGAGAAATACTTTAGCCTAGTTTATATGTCTTGGGGACCTAGTCCATATTGGGACAACAATATGAGGTTTTTCATGACCCTTACCATTACATTTCCCATGATTATTTTTGCAGCTATTGGTATCATGTCCTTGGATATTGCAAATCATTCAAACCTCCAGTATTCTGCACTTCGAGGTAAGATTCCCAAAAATTAAAATTGAGATAAAATTTGGGCCTTCATTCACATAGAATTTATATGGTGAGGTTGTTCTCTAGGGTATTGAAAATGACCTCCTCAAATAGGTTTCTCACCATATCCACTTCAACAAAGACCATGGAGTGACTCCCATATCTTATGTTTTAGGTATTCTTATCAGTTCTCATGGGGAAGGAAACCAAAAATTCATTATCCCAGAGGATCCTAGGATTCCAATAGGTATAGTTGAACTTATAGACACAGATCTAGACCCAAAAAATGGTGTTTTCACATTGTAGGGATCAAACCTCTGATCCCAATCATGATTCCTGAGGAGTCCTGGATTGAGATTTATAAATCAAAAGCTCACAGATCTCCTTTTCTAGTCATCTGATGTGAAAATAAAATGGTAATATCCCCTTCACATGGATTTCATCTTCCATTTGTTAACCCCAAAAATATCAGAAATTTGTTTGGTAAGATCACCAACATTCCAAATCCTATATCCCTTTAGGGTCATCACTCCCAGGATAATGGGAAATCAATATAAGATTAATCTATTCTCCAATACCTTGTGATTTATAGAAACAAGTGTAGGGTATGTTGGCTGCGTCATGAATGACATGTTGTTAATGGATAAGTCGTGGAAGGATTTTTACCTTAAATATATATGGAAGTACATATCTCGGCCCCTTTGATTGAAATAGACCTGTTGAAAAAATTCCATGGCCATGGAGACACGACAAGTTTATTTCTGGAAGTCAAAGAATGACAGATCAAGCATATAGGTTTATGACACTGCCATGAAACCTTCTCGATGTGATAATGAGAAAAAGTTATTAAATTACACATTAATAATTTGTATGAGGTGACACTTAAATGCGACATCAACTTCCTTCTCTTGGGTTCCTTGACCCATTGCTAGATAGTAATCTTGGAATTTAGGCATGCTCTCCTAATGCCAATGAGAAAGAGGCCTAGAGGGTCACATACTAAGTGTTTCCAAGTATCTCATGTTGAATAAAGATTATACCTATACATGGTTTAATAATTATTCAAGTAATCTTAGATCATTTTAATGATGGAGGAAGAAGGAAATAAAAAAACAAGATATACACACTGTGTATTAATGATTACACACCATGCAGTTTTATGGAAAACAAGTACACACCATGTATTAATGACTACACTCTGTGTAGTTTTCCAGTCAGGATTTTGAGGGTATAATATTCTTTTATTAAATGATATTTATTATAATCATCATGGGAGCATGTCAAGGAATTAATTATTCGACTTGGGGTTTTTCAAAAAGAGTCAATGAAATAAATAAAATGCATAATGCATTTATTTATTGTCATAACTCTACAACCTCAAACCCAATTATAAATATCCTCACAACCACAACTCTTTTCCGACACTACACCAATTCTAGAGAATTATTTGAAGGCCTAAATAACCTCTTCCTCCAAGAAAGCTCTCATGACCTAGAGAGATCCTCCTCCATCGGATCAAGATTATCTAAGGTGAACAATACAAGCTAAGGTTTCTCAATGCTAGTACCCAGAGACTCTTTTAGAGAAGTCCAGAGATACAAGGTGCACGTGTAGATCACCTCTATAGGAAGTCTATACTTTTCTTCTGCGACGCAATGACGAATCACATCAGAACGTGATAAAGAACATCAATGAATAAAGAATGCCCAAAAGGTAGTTCTTTTCAATTTATTAAATTAATTATAATCAACTTGTAACGATCCTAATTTTTGGTTTCTGGGACTTTCCTTTTCTTTGTCTATTTATGTGATTCAATCCATGGAGACTAGTGTTTATCGTCGTATTGATCCCGGATTGATCATTTTTAATGAAAAAAAGATAAGTGGGAACATCCACCCATGCACTTCCGTTGTGCCTGGAACCTACAAATGGTATCAGAGCGAGGTTACAACATTGATTATAGTTATTTAATTTTCTCTGATAATTTATGCATTTATATTTGATTCAATTTGAAATAAATCATTCTATAAATTTGAATAAACAAGATCTATTCTACTTCCATCGTTTCAAAATTCACATCACAGAAACGACCTTTTAATTTTAATTTTTATTTAAATAAAAATGTGGAACTCATCCGGAGGAGACACTCTTTCTATTTGTACAACACGGGAATACATGACGTGTAATGAAAAACAACATGTTGTGTAATTAGGTTTAACGAGCCCGCATTGGTCTGTTAAACCATGTCGTGTGAATTGAGTATGGCAATGTATTTATTACACCGTGTTGACCAGAATTGAACGGCATGTGGGAACTAGAATACACGACATGTATGTTGGAGCAACACACCATGTAATCCGATCCGGCCCAAGTAAAACCATGTACAAAGGAGAAGCCTCATACCACGTACACGATATTGCCAGGCCAGTTGCCATGTAACAAGGAAGTACACACTGTGTATGATTAATCTACATGTCGTGTACTCTAAAAATTACAAAGTATAGAAAACATTCCAAAGCCCCTGACGTGTACTTTGGATAAAGGGTGAAAAGAAAAACACGTCATGTAAATATAAACTACAAATCGTGTACTTTCCAGATATGGAATTTCATCAGGTTTCTTCTAAAATTACAAAGACCTGTATAAGGAATATGGATGAGAAGAATCTCAAGGAAATTCAGAAATGAAATTAAGATAATGAATTGATTAATTATAAGATCATAATTAATTTAATTCAAGTGGGACTTATTTTAAATAATAGAATTATTAAAAGAATTTGAATTCTAAATATGCGTAAATGTCGTTGCATGCAATGGATGATCATGATCTAGACCAAATACCCTTTGTATGTGTGTATGGTTTCATTTGTTTAATTTAAATTTGTTGTCCTGTGAGCCTTCTTCCAATAAAATGTAGGGCCTTTATGCCCATGGGTTCTTTAATGTAAACCCATGTAATGGAGGATCTCCCAAGGTAGAGGAGATGGTTCAAAACCCGAAGTTGAGGTGAGACCAACCCAAGAAGATACAAAGGTGGATGGGTGGGAGCTAAAAAACACAAACCATCAGTTTATGGAGTTTTTTCCCTAGGTTAGGGTTAGCTTATCAAACCACTAGATAAGATAACCAATAGAAGCTCATGATCATGCCATCTTATTTTATTTCTTTCTAATTTCATGGTTTATTTATTATGTATGTGTTGTCACGATCACATAATTAATGAAATAAACAAGCATGCAAATATGGAATAAAATAAAACCAGACTATGCGTAAACATTATCAGAACATGGTTAATCACTTAATAATGCATCACTTAATATTAACAAGCATGTGATAATGCTAAACTACACATAAAGGATTAAAATCCCTCAAATACCATATTAATTCAGACCATGCCTTACGTTACTTGATTAAGGGAAAGAATCAATAAAACTATGTGTTTGACAAACCCTTTTTGGGACACTTACTTTTATAAAGGAAGACCTTATGAAAGGTTTTGGGTCGATGTAACCATATTACATCAAGAGGAGTAGCCCTTTCTATACATGGTGTAATATTGGAGGCAAGAGTTGAAAAAATCCAAGTCAAGATTTCAGGATTGGGGAGTCCACTTAACAAATCAAGGAACTATAATATCACATTTGGCAAAGACCTACCTACCTAAATACCTTCAAATAGATTGACCAACCCATGTTGCGGTTATGTGATGGGGAATATGGATCCTTGACACTAGAATGTCAAAGTAATTGGACATTCAGAGTTTAATGGTAAGGGCCATTGGGACTTAATAAAATAGTGGGAGACTTAATAAAATTTACTATTTCTCATAAAATGTATATCAAAAAAGTACTAATAAATCTTCTCTTTTAATTTTTAGAATCAAAATGAAAAAATCGTCAACCACATTTTCTCTGTGATCAATTTTGGATAAAGACAATATCCTCACTGGCAGTAACTTTCTGGAATGGTTTAGGCACCTTCGGGTTATCCTACACCATGAAAGAACGTTTTACATGCTGGAGTCCTCACTTCATAATTTGCCCGCACAAGGGGAAAGTTATGAAGATTTACTAGTCTATGATCAACATTTGAATGATGCACTCGACGTTCAATGTTTTATGATATCATCAATGTCTAGTGAGCTCATGAAGTCTCATTATGACATAGATGCCTATATCATGCCCGAGCACCTCTGTGGTCTATACTAGGAGAGAGAAAGACAGGAATGTTTTGAGATATCCAAAGCTCTATTCCAGAGAAAGATTGGAGAGGGTGCGCCAGTTGGGCCTCATGTAGTCAATATCATTGGCTACATTGAGCGCTCGGAGGTTCTAGGTTTTAATCTCCCCAAAGAACTGTGTACCGATATCATTCTTGCATCACTATTATAGAGCTTCTCTAACTTTGTTTTGAACTTCAACATGAATAACATTGAGAAGTCTCTGTCTGATCTTCTTATCCTCATTCTCTAAGTGGACAATGACATGAAGCATGAAAAGCCTTCTGTCCTCATGGTGAATAAAAGGAAAGGGAAGGCTAGAGCTTTAATCCCAAAGCTTTTTCACGGCCTTCCAAGAAAAGGAATATCAAAGGGGAGGTAAGCGAAAAGGAGGTAGTTTGTTTCACATGTGGCAAGAAGGGCCACTGGAAGAAAAATTGCACCTATCCAAGGAAGCAAGGGGAAGCTCTAGGTGCATTTATTATCGAATGCAATATATCTTTTTCTACCAATTGGGTATTAGATACTTCTTGTGTTTCTCACATATATATCCAAATATAGGAACCAAGTAGATTTAGAAATATTGATCGAGGTGAGGTGGATCAACGAGCAGCCAATGGAGCCAGACTCTCTGATGTAGCTGTCGAAGACTACCACCTCACATTGCCAACTGGGATAGTCTTGGTTTTGAAAGGATCTTATTATGTACCCTCTTTAACCAAAAACATTATTTCAGTAACCAGATTAGATACTAATGGATTCATCTTCAAGTTTGTAAGTGGATGTTTCTACTTTTATAAAGATAGCATTTGTTTTGGTAGGGAACATTTATATAATGGCCTTTATGTGTTAGACTACACAAAACAAGTAATGGAAATTGATGAAAAAGTTAATTCACATTACTCATTCCACAACCAACTTTGGCATCACCAGCTAGGTCATGTCAATGAGAAACGTTTGAAAAAATTACATCAAGATGGGTATTTAGATTCATTCGAACTAAAACCACTTGGTGTATGTCATGCGTGTCAACAAGGAAAAATGACAAAATCCCCATTTAGTGGGAAAGGTGAAAGGGATAAAGAGCTTCTAGAATTAGTTTACACAGATGTGTGTGGACCATTTCCAATTGAAGCAATGAGTGGGTTCTCATACTTCATAACTTTTACTGATGATTTTAGTAGATATGGATATATTTACTTTATGAGGTATAATTCAGATTCTTTTGATCGGTTCAAAGAATACAAGAATGAAGTTGAGGACTAGATTGGTAAGAATATTAATAAATTCCACTCATACAGAGGAGGAGAATATGTTAATCAGGACATCATTGATTTCTTACGGTAGTTTGGCATTTTATCTCAACTCACTCCTCCTTACACACCATAGTGGAATGGTGTATGTGAAATGAGGAACCACACCCTGCTGGACATGGTGAGATGAATGTTGATTCATGCAATTCTTCCATTATCCTTTGGGGGATATGCATTAAAAACAGCATCATACATACTAAATGAAGTACCAACTAAATAAATAAATGGTATTCTATATGAGTTACGGAGTGGATGCAAAGCCATGTTATCAAATTTACATGTGTGGGGTAGCGAAGCATTTGTTATGGCCTCTTCAGGTAACAAAATTACTCCCTGAAGAACAAAGTGTATCATTATAGGATATCCCATGGAAATAAGAGGATATTACCTATAAAACCCCTTAGAAAAAAAGGACACAATGGAATGACACGCCATATTCCATGAGAGGGAGAACATCTCTAAAAGAGATAGTGAGAGTGAGATTGACTTCAATGAATTCAAGGCTCAAGATACACAAATGTTGGTATAGGAATAGATTCCACAAAGCCCGGTGGAAGAACAATCTGTTCCAGAGACACAAGGACTGCGTAGGAGCATGGGAGAGGTGAGAGAACCAGAATGATATGGTTTTCTTGTCACCAAGGATGGTGACTCATTATTGGTTGACAATGATGATCCTCTTACCTTCAACGAATCAGTTGAAGGCACTGACGTTCCCAAGTGGAAAGAATCCCTGAATTCTAAAATGGATTCCATGTACCAAAATCAAGTCTAGATTCTAGTAGATCCTCTAGTTGATGTAAAGACTATTGGTAATAAATGGGTATTCAAGAATAAACTGGACATAGAGGGGCAAGTCAGCAACTATAAGGCCCGACTAGTTTCCAAAGGTTTTAGACAGCGTTAAGGAATTGAATACGATGATTTCTTTTCACCGGTTGCGACGATGAAATCCATCAGAATCCTATTGGACATTACCGCTTACCATGACTATTAAATTTTCAAAAAGGATGTCAAAATAGAATTCATCAATGGGAACCTCTAGGAATATGTCTACATGACACAACCTAAAGGGTGTGTGACTCCAATGGATGCCAACAAGGTATACAAGTTATAGAAATCCATTTATGGATTAAATCAAGCATTAAGTTCATGGAATATTCATTTTGATGAAGCCATAATGGAATTTGTATTTTCTAAGAAAAAATTTGATCCTTGTGTCTACAAAAGGTTTAGTGGAAGTGCAATCATTTTCCTAATAGTATATGTTGATGACATATTACTAATTGTAAATGAATTACATGTCTTACAGTCATTTAAGTTATGGTTAGATAAATTCTTCTCCATGAAAGACTTCGGAGAGGTAACATATATTCTTGGGATCAATATCCATCATGATAGATCCAAGAGAATGTTAGGCATGAGTCAAAGTACATACATTGACAAGATACTGAAGTGATTTAGTGTGCAATAGTCCAAGAGGGGTTTGTTTCCAGTGTCACATAGCATTCAACTTTCCAAGAAAATGTGTTCTCAGACACATGAGGAAAGAAAGAAAATGGAAAGGGTCCCTTACTCATCTGTGATTGGGTCAGTCATGTATTTTATGCTATGTACAAGGATAGATGTTGCTTACGCATTAACTGTGGTAGGAATATATCAAGCTGTTCCAGGAGACCTACATTGGATGGTAGTCAAGAATATCCTTAAGTATCTGAGGCATACTAAGGATATGTTCCTGGTTTATGGAGGAGATGAGGAACTATTCATCATAGGACATGTAGATGCTAGTTTCTAGACTGATCAAGATGACATGAAGTCACAGACTCGATACATCTTCAGTTTGAATGGAGGTGCAGTGAGCTAGAAGAGATCAAATAAAAGTGTGGTGGAAGATTCTACAGCGGACTCTGAGTATATCTCAGCATCTGAGGAAGCTAAAGAAGTAGTATGGATGCGAAGCTTCATCCAAGAGTTGGATGTAGTACCTAGTATTAAAGATCCTATCACACTATATTGTGATAATTATACAATGGTGGCATTTACAAAAGAGCCAAGTTCACATCATCGGACAAAGCACATACTTCGGAAGTATCATCTCTTGAGGGATTTTTCTCAGAGAGGTGAATTTTCAGTGAGCAGTATTTCCATGGAAGACAACATGGCAGGCCCCTTGACTAAAGCCTTGACTTTGCATAATCATGATCATCATGTGAGGTCTAGCGGACTAAAAGTCATAGGCAGTTGGCTCTAGTCCATGTGGGTGTTTGTAAGGGTTGGTGTCCTGAGAACCAACTGTTTTTTACTTTCATTACATGAATGTACTCTTATTATATATTGATCATTGTTCTTCATGACTATAATATAATAATGTCCTGGAATATTTGTTGCATTAATAAGCTCATGGTAGATCCACGCTATGACGAGAACCTTTAAATGCTATAACAATATTCTTAAATAATGTTCTATGGTTGGATGGAATACTATGGTAGGACACATAGTATACAGACCATTATGTGCGATTACTCGTAAGAAGCCGAGACTCACTCTCATGGAGTTAGAACTTGGTAATCTCCAAGATGGGAGATTATGAGTAGAGACCCACCAGTGAAAATTCTTCTTGTCTTGGTGTCATTGGACATTGCTATCTATGAGAATATATAATGGTCCTTAGACTGGAAGATTATCATTAACTCATGTCATAACTAGAACACTTAGATTTGCTGATGAAAACCATCACAAAGAGAGTTTGTGGGAAGTAGGGTAGGTTGGGTGCATCACGAATGACATATTGTTAATGGATAAGTCGAGGAAGGATTTGTCCCTTCCATATTTATGGAAGAACATATCTCGGGCCCTTTGATTGAAATATAACATTCGAACGAATTCCATGGCCTTGGTGACACGACAAGCTTATTTCTGGAAGTCAATGAATGAATGATCAAGAATATAGGTTTATGAAACTTCCATGAAACCTTCTCAATGAGATATTGAGAAAAAGGTATTAAATTACATAACAAGCATTCGTATGAGCTGACACATCAATGTGGCATCAAATTATTTCTCTTGGGTGCCTTGACCTATTGCTAGACAGTAATATTGAACTTTAGGCATGCTCACCTAATGCCAATGAGAAAGTGGCCTAGAGGGTCACACACTTATTGTAACCAAGTATCTCAAGTAGAATAAATATTATTCTCAAACATGGTTTAATAATTATTCAAGGAATCCTATATCATTTTAATGATGGAGGAAGATGGAAAAAAAAACAAGATATACACGCCATGTATTAATGATTACACACCATGTAGTTTTATGGAAAACAAGTACACGCCGTGTATTAATTACTACATGCCGTGTAGTTTTCCAATAGGGAATTTGAGGATATGATATTGTTTTATTAAATTATTTTTATTATAATTTGCATGGGATCATGTAAAAGAATTAATTATTCGACATGGGGGTTTTCAATAAGAGTCAATGAAATAAATAAAACATGTAACATGTTTATTTATTTTCATAACTCTACAACCTCAAACCCAATTATAAATATCCTCACAACCCCAACTCTTTTCCGACAGCACAACAATTCTGGAAAATTCTTTCAATGATGAATGAACCTCTTCCTCTAGGAACGCTCTCAAGAATGAGAGAGATCCTCCCCCATTAGATCAAGATGATATAAGGCGGACAATGCAATAAAAGGTTTCACCATGCTAGCACCTGGAGAATCCTTTAGCTACATCAATAGATACAAGGTGTACATGTGGATCACTGCTAGGGGAAGTCTATAATTAGCTTCTGCGACGCAACGATGAATCATATCGGAACGTGATAAAGAACATAAATTAAGAAAGAACAACCAAAAGGTACTTCTTTTAAATTGATTAAATTAATTATAATCAACTTGTAACGATCCTACATTGTGGTTCCAAGACTTTCCTTTTCTTTGTCTATTTCTGTGATTCAATCTGTGGAGACTGGCGTTTATCATCATATTGATCCTATATTTATCATTTTTAATGAAAAAAATCCAAGAGGGCACATCCACCCATGAGATTCCGCTGCGCCCATAACCTGCAACAAGCACTACACACCCTTTCCTGATCACATGACCAAGGGAAGGAGTGATAAAATCTGTGAAAGTAAGTGAAGCTACAGATTTCACCACCTCTATGAAGTTTATCATTGATAATGACACCTCTAGAACCTTGGAAAGGCCATCAAGATATGAATTAATAAATTTGCAAAGGTGAAAAATATCTTAATGCCTAACTAAGTCTGGCTGAACCAAGGTTGGATCTTCATTCATGCTTTCAATGGGAATCACGATTTGGGGTCGCATACGATCCCCATGGTTTCCTATCTCACTTCATATTCCATCCTCATATCTTATAGTTTTTAAGGAATTTATGATCTTTAGGGGTTTTTTGGTTTTTAATATTTTGTGGTCCTTTTGGGATTTTTTCATTTTTTTGTTTTTTATGGGGTTTAAGTGCATTTAGGTTTTTATGGTTTCAGAGGGGTTTTCATGGATTTTAGGGTTTTTTATATTTTTATGGATTTTTAAGGATCTTTATGTTTTTTATGATTTTTTGGGTTTTTTGAAATTTTTATGGTCTTTAGGGTTTTATGGTTTTTAGAGTTTTTTAGAGTTTTTATTATTTTATATGTTATTGGGGTTTTATGTGTTTTTGGGTTTTTATGATTTTCATAGGATTTTTCAATGGTTTTACGGTTTTTTATGTTTTTTTTCAATTTTAAGGGAATTTGTTTTATTTTTATGGTATTTAGTGTTTTTATGTATTTTGAGTGTTTTAGGGTTTTTAGGGGTTTTAGGGTTTTAGGGATTCTTTTGGGTTTTAGTAGTTTTTTTGAGTTTCCTAGTGTTTCAATGTTTTTAAATGTTTTTTTATTGTTTTTATAGGATTAAATATTTTTTAGAGTTTTTAGTGGTTTTTATGTTTTTTATTGTTTTTAAGAATTTATAATTTATTTAGGGGTTTATGGTTTTTATGGGGTTTTAGGGTATTTTAATGGTTTTTTGGTTTTTTAGCCTTTTCTCTGGACATTTGTGTTTTTAAGTGATTTTAGGTTTTTAACGTTTTCTTTGGGCGTTTCAAGGTTTTTAGTGATTTTTATGTTTTTATTTATTTTTAGTTAATTTTAGGAGTTTATCATTTTCAGGGTTTTTATAAATTTTGACGGTTTTAGTGTTTTTTGGGGTTTTCAGCATTTATAGATTTTTTGTGTTTAGGGTATTTATGTTTTTTACGGTTTTTATGATTTATAGAGTTTTTAAATTGTTTTTTTGGCTAAAAGGGTTTTTAGTTTTTTGGTAGTTTTTAGGGTTTTATGGATTTTTTCAGTTTTTATGATTTTCAGGGTTTTATAGGTTTTATTGGTTTATTTCATTTTTAGAGTCTTTTAGTGTTTTTTGGATTTTTATAATTTTTAGTTTTTTATGAGTTTTTAAGGTTTCATTTAGGGGTTTTAGGAGTTTTAGAGTGTTTTTTGTTTTTAGTGATTTTTAGGGTATTTTTATGATTTTATGGTATTTTAGTGTTTTTATGGATTTTGAGGGTTTTCAGGTTTTTAGTGTTCTTTAATGTTTTTTTTGGGTTTTATAATGGTTTTAATTTCATACATGTTTTTATGTTTTTATAATTGATTTTTTGTGTTTTTATGGGTTTTTATGTTTTTTGGGGATTTTATGTGGTTTTTAGGGCTTTAATGATTTATTTAATGTTTTGGAGTTTTTGTGGGATTTATGACTTTTAGGGATTTCGTGATTTTTTGAGTTTTTATATTTTTTAATGTTTTTAGAGTTTTGAAACATTTCTAGAGGTTTAAATGGTTATTTGAGTTTTTAGTGGGTTTTAGTGTTTTTATGGTTGCATAAGGTTTTAGTTTTTTAGGGGTATTATAGTTTTAAGGGGTTTAAACATTTTATGGTTATATAGATTTTTTAATTATTTTTATTTTTTTAAGATTTCTTTAATGTTTTTCAGTGATTTCTTCGTTTTTTTACGTTTTTAAGGATTTTAGGAATTTTTTAGGATTTTTGTGGTTTTTAGAATTTGTAGGGATTTTGAGGGGTTTTAGTTGTTTTTTGGGTTTTTATCATTTTTTATATTTTTATGGGTTTTAAGTGTTTTTTGGTTGTTATTGTTTTCATAGGGTTTGTTTCATAGTTCCTTGAAAGGCGTGCTCTAGTTTTATGAATCACTATTTCTAGGCGGTTTCCATTGGATTTATTTATGGAACCAGAAACATCCAAATATTCGTTATCCAAAGGGGAACTGTATTCCAATGGCATGTGTTTGTTAAGTTAGAACTTTATGATACTTAAGAATGTTCATTGGTTGAGTGGATGGGAGGTCAGACTCATCAAACCCTTTTTGGGGGAATTATTGCCTACTCTGGGACTCTCTTTGTAAATTTTAGATATTTTCATGAATCCTTATTGATTCACCAAGCATTATATAAGTTTCCCATGGAATTTCCAATCAGTTATTAACATGTGTAAAATTTAGAATCATCAGTATGCATTCATGGTTCTTCATTAATGGAAATACCCATATGTATTTTAGGTTTTCCATCGGTGGTATCCTATAATATACTGCTAAGAGATTGTTTTAATCATCGTTGTGATGATACTAGTTTTTAACCCACTTAGTGGGGCACTATAGAATTTATTATAATCAGGAAGTCAGATGTTTGTTTTGATCTTGGGATCGTGCCCATGAAATGGGCCACCTATGTATCCCTGTGAAGGGAATCAGAACCCTCGTAGTTCGGTGCCACTTAATGGGACACATCATAATTTCAAGGTCATTTGATAAGGACCTCTAAGCGGAAGGTACTTAGTCAAAAAAATAGTGTGGGACTTATGCTAAAGCAGGACAAGGAACATAGAAAGAATATGGGTTTCCATGTAGGATCAGAACCTGTTGAGAATATGGCCCAAAGAGAACACAGTTGATTTGAAGTGTTTGTTTTGAACCTTAAGGAGGCTTCCTACATATCCCATATTGATGGTAATCAAAGCCCACGTAGTTTGATGAGTCTCATAAGAGAGTATGGTCTTTTAGAGAGATGAGTTTGGGATTACATTCTCAATAGTATGCCTTGATGATTTGGTGTTTAATTTAGGGATTATTCTAAATGAGGATACCGAGATTAAAGGAATTAGGGATGGATTCTTGAAGAGTATTTCCAGTGCACTCGGGCCCTGAAAATGATTCCAAAATAGCCTAGTTTGAATAGGAATTAGAGTTTTCATAGTTCATTCTATTGTGAAAATGTTGTGACTATGACAAATCTCTAATCCCACGCGAGTCATGATTGGTGTGATAAATAATAGGATGTCAATGATTCAACAAATTCATTCACACATTCAAAACTTTCCACTTATTCTAGTGTAAGAGGGTGCATCGATCGTGGAAAAGGGCGTGGTGACTAGAATTACCTCTGTTCTATTTACATCGGAGAAGGGTCCAATGTAAGGAGTAAGGGATGAATTTTAGGGGATTACACCAGGATGGATGCCTATGAATTGATCATGGTAGGATAGGGAGACTTCTCCTTTATTTAAAATGAAGAAAAGTAGGTGTGAAACAAAACTTCCCTACTTGAAATTTGAAGATTCAAGCTCTTTGAGAAGGGCGAGGCCGGGACCCAAAACCTTATTCTCAAAAATAGGAACCTCACAACACTATAACTGGGAGACAATTCCTTGTGACTGTGGATATAAAACCCCACAGACATTCCATGAACCCTAATCCCATAGCGAAACAATTGTGTGAATGCTCTGACTATGGAAATACACACCCAAATAGGAGACAGGCTGATATGCCTTTACCAAAGGTCTGATAAGTCATGAGGTTTTGGTGGAGGTCTCAATATAATCCCTTTTAGATAAAGGATCCAAGGATGAAGAATCCTTGCCATGAATGGATTTGATGAAGGATTGATGGATTTTAAATAGAATAGAATAAGTGAATAAAAGAGGGAACCCAAGTAGGTAAGGGCGCACAAGTATGGGGGCACGAGTGCACTAGGGTTACCTGATGTTCACTTAAGCACCAAAAAAATTATATGTTAATAATTGTTCAAGACATTTCTCTATCCTTGAAGAGTATTCATAGGTGATCTGCAAAGTGGGGCGCTCATGTTCTTGTAGTAGAAAAGGGTGGTGCATAATTATTTTTTATTTGGAGAGGTTGGGCGCTTTAGGTACACAACTGTTATGGTTTTAAACAATAAAAGGACTTAAGTCTAATGATTCTCCCTTAAATCATCTGCTCAATGTTTTGAAAAACTACCTTGAAATTTTCAGAATATTGAGGTGAATTACTAGGGAGACCAGAGTAGTAATTGAGCATTGGGGAAAATTTTCCATACAAATGAGGGCCCCAATGGTCTATTTATAGGCAAATATTGGACCCTGGGTGAAAGGAGTTCTGTTACTAAAGTAGGTTGGGTGGCAGATAGGCGCACACAAGTAGGCAGTGCACTAAAATTATAGAGCAAGTACCCTACACACCAACAATTTTTTGCCTAGACTGGGGCGCCACTTTGAGGACTTAGTCAAAAAATGCAGAGACGCACCACGGACTTTTGAGCCTAGTTGAGGACATTTTGAGTTAAGGCACATGGAAATACATATTCAATTGTAGAGAAGTGCATGTAACACATTTCATGGTTTTTATAGTGTTTTCCCTGTTTTTTTGGGTTTCTTATGTTTTTAATAATTTTAGGAATTTTTTAGGAATTTTAATGTTTTTAGTGATTTTTGGGATTTTGTGGGGTTTTTTTCATTTTTTTGATATTTTAGTGATATTTTTGAGCTTTAAGGTTTTATTGGAAATGTTTATGGTATTTAGGGTTTCTTATAATTTTTATTGTTTTGTGGTTTAAAGGAGTTTTAGAATATTCAGTGTGTTTTAGTGTTTTTATTATTTTTATCCTTTTTATTGTTTTATGGGTTTTTATTATTCCTAGGGTTTTTCAATCATTTTAATGATTTTCAAGTGTTTTTAGTGGTGTTTAGTATTTAGGGGATTTAATTACTTTTTGATTTTTCATGTTTTCTTATATTTTTTCAGGGTTTTAGGGTTTTATACATTTTTAGGGATTTTTTAGTCTATATTAGTGGTTTATGGGTTTTTATGGTTTTAAAGGATTTTGATGGATTTTTGGGGGTTTTAGGATTTTTTTGGTTTTTTTGTGTCTTAATAATTTTTTTATTTTATTAATTAGTTTTTATATTTTTTTAGTGTTTTTTAACATTTTTAAGGGTTTAAAAGTTTTTTGAGTTTTTAGTGGGGTATTAGGGGTTTTTTTTGAGGTATTATAAGGTTTTAATTAATTTCTTGGTTTTATAGTTTTTAGAGGTTTTTTGGGTCCTTTTGGGTTTCTCGGTTTTTAGGTTATTTTAGGTTTTTTGGTTGTTTTAATTTTCATTAGAGTTTTAGGGGTTTCATAGGGGTTTTTAGGGGTTTTAGGGTTATTTATGTTTTTATGGATATTATTGATTTTTCTAGATTTTTATTATTTTACAGATTTTAGGGATAATGACTGGTTTTGTGGTTTTTTCGGATATATAGACTTTTTAGTGTTTTTATCATTTTAATTGGATTTAAGGGGTTTTATGTTTTTTAGGTTTTTAATGTTTTCTTAGGGGTTTTCAAATATTATTAGGATTTTTCACATTTTTAGGGATTTTTAGGTGTTTTAAAAATTTTTATAGTTTCTAGGACCTTTATGGATTTTGACGGTTTAAGGGGTTTTAAGGTTTTTTGTGTATTTTTGTTTTTTGGTTTTTTTGATTTTTAGGGGTTTTAAGGTTTTTGGATTATTTTAAAATTTTAAGGGTTTAAAAGTGTTTTAGATTTTTAGTTGGTTTTTAGGGTTTTTTTAATTTTTCTATTTTTTAAGGTTTTATGGGTTTTATGAATATTTTCTGTTTTAGAGGATTTAGTTTCATTTAGAGATTTTTCAACTTTTTAGGGATTTTGAGAGTTTTTAGGGGTTTTAGGTTTTTTCTGGATTTAATTTTTTCTTTGGGGTTTCCAGGGTTTTTCGTGTTCTTTTATTTTCTAGTGTATTTAGGTATTTTTGGGATTTCTATTATTTTTAGGGATTTTGAGGGTTTTTAATGTTTATTAGGTGTTTTAGCTTTTTATATATTTTAGGTTTTTAAGGGGGTTTTATTTTTTTATATATTTAAGATTTTCTTTGTTTTTTATGTTTTTACGTATTTTTAAGGATTTAATGTATTTTTAGATGTTTTAGGATTTTCAGGATTTTATGTGAATATTGGGTTTTAGGGTTCTTTTTAGTTTTTTAGGATTTTTAATGGTTTTTTAGTTTTTTTACATTTTTAGGGGTTTAAAGATATTTTTACTATTTTTAGTGGGTTTTAGTGGTTTTATGGGTTTTTTATGGTTTTTAAGTTTTAAGTGGTTTTATAGTTTATTGGGTTTATGAGGTTTTTTAGGTATTTTATCATTTTTTGGTTTTTAGGGGCCTTACATGTTTTTATGTTTCTAAGGGTTTCTTATGGTTTTTCTGGGTTTTTATGTTTTTCATTTATGGATTTTTAGGGGTTTTGGATATTTATTTTTTGGGGTGTTTTTTCGATATTTTATGTTTTATTAGAGGTTTTTAGGGTTTTATGTGTTTTTATGGGTTTTGGGTTTTTACAGTTTCTGTGTTTTTATGGATTTTTAGGTTTTTATAGTTTTTAATATTTTAAGGGTTTAATTTGTTTTTATAGTTTTCAGTGGTTTAGTGTTTTTCGTGTTTCTAGTGTTTTTATGGTTTTTCAAGATTTTTATTGTTTTTAGGGGTTTTTTTGGTTCTTTTATGGTTTTAGCAAATTTTTTTGATATTTTAGGTCTTTTATAGATTTTATTGTTTTTTGATTTTTAAGTTTTTCTTATTTATTTTCAGTTTTTTCTTTTTTTTATGTTTTTATGTATTTTTAGGGATTTTATCTCATTTTATTTTTTTAGGCCAACACGTATTTTTAGGTGTTTTACTGATTTTAAAGTTTTTACAATTTTTAGATATTTAGGGTTTTAATTAATTTTATGTTTTTTATATTTTCTAAAGGTTCTTAAGGGTTTTTTGGTGTTTTATAATTTCATAAATATTTAAGTATTTAGGTATTTTTAAGTATTTTTTTACGTTTTTTATATTTTTAGGGGTTTTAGGGAATTTTAGTGGTTTTGTAGTTTTAGGGGATTTTTGTTTTTTATTTTTAGTGTTTTAAGGTTTTTTAGAATTTTTAACATCTTGAAAAGTTTAAATGATTTTTATAGTTTTAGTTTTTTTACATTTTTAATGTTTTTAATTATTTTTAGCAGTTTCTATAGGGTTTAGGGTCTTTTTTAGGGTTTTTTGGTGTTTTTAACTTTTTTAGGTTTTTTGGTTTTTAACATATTATTATGGTGTTAATGTATTCTTAGGGTTTTTAAGGGTATTTAGTATTTTTGTTTTTATGTATTTTAAGGTATTTTTAGTATTTTAATGGTTTTTAATTTTTTTAGGGACTTTGATGGTTTTTAGAGTTTTTTGTATTTTTTTTGTTTTTAAGGGGTTGTAAGTGTTTTTCTATTTTTAAGGATTTCTTAGCATTATTTTGGGTTTTATGTTTTTTACATTATTAGGGATTTTTAGGGAAATTTTTGGATTTTTATCTTTTTTAGAGTTTATAGTGATTTGAGGGTTTTTAGGATTTTTGTTTTATTTTTTTAGGGTTTTTAAAGTGTATTATTTGTTTAAGTATTTTAATTTTTTTAATTTTTATAGGGGTTTAATGTGTTTTTATGGTTTTTAGTGGTGTTTGGGTTTTTTTTTTGTTTTAGGGTTTTTATGGTTTTTAGGAGTTTCAAGGGTTTCTTGTATCTTTTAGGGTTTTATTTGGGGTTTTTAGTGTTTTTAGGATTTTTAGGGTATATATGTGTTTTTTTTATTTTTAAAGTTTTCTAAGGGTTTTATCATCAGTGTTAGTGTTTTTTACATTTTTATGTATTTAATGGATTTAATGGATTTTTATGGGTTTTATGGATTTTGATGGGTTTAAACGTTTTTTAGGGTTTTTAATATTTTTATTGTTTTTAGGGGTTTTATGTGTTTTTAGGTTTTTAAGGTTTTTTTTGGGTTTTTAGGGTTTTAGTGTCTTTAATTTTTTTAGGTATGGATTTTGATGGGTTTTATGGTTTTTAGATTTTTTTATGGGTTCTTAAGGTTTTAGGGTTTTTGAGTTTTATGGGATGAAAGGGTTTTTAGTGTTTTTATTTTCTTTTATGGGTTTATAGGGTATTTATGGACATTATGGTTTTTATGAGTTTTACGGTTTTTAAGGGTTTTAGGATCTTTTTAGGGTTTTTTAGGATATTTAACTTTTTTAGGTATTTAAGGGTTCCTTAGGCTTTTTCTTGGGTTTTGGATCACTTTATGCTAATATGGATTTTTATGGATTTTTTATTATTTTTATGTTTTTATGGTTTTAAGGATTTCATGGTTTTTTTGATTTTTAGTGTATTTAGTGGTATTGGAATTTTTTAGTCTTTTAGGAGGTTTTAGATCTTTATATTTTTATGGTTTTCTCAGGGTTTTTATAGATTTTATGTTTTTAGGGAGTTTTAGATATTTTTTTGATTTTTTTTATTTAGGTTTTTTTGTGGATTTGAGGGGTTTTGGGGTGATTCGGGCCTTTTAGGGTTTTTAGATTTTTACAAATTTTAAGATTTTTTATATTTTTAATGTTTTATTATTTTTTCAGGGTTTTTATTTTTTTGGGTAATTTTAATTGTTTTTTAGTATTTTTATGGATTTTATGTATTTTAAGTGTTTATATATTTTTTGGGTTTTTTGAGTTTTTTTACGTTTTTAGTTTTTTATGGGTTTTCATAGTTTTTTCATTTTTTTAGGCATATAAACGGTTTTTATAGTTTAGTGCATTTTTAAGGGTTTTAGTGTTTTTATGGTTTTAACTATTTTTAGGGTTTTTACATTTTTTTAGTTTTTAGGTGTTTTAATTGTTTTTAAGAGTTCAATGTTTTCATAGGTTTTTTAGGATTGTGGGGTTTTTATGTTTTTATGTATTTTTAGGCTAATTTTATGATTTTATGGATTTTCATGTTTTTATAGATTTTGGGGGTTTTAGAAGTATTTAGGGATTTTTTTGGGTTTTAATGATTTTTTTGTATTTGTATGGATTTTTTTATTTTTTTAGAGTTTTTAATGTTTTTTAGTGTTTTTAAGATTTTATTTTGTTAATATGGTTTTTAGAGTTTAATGGGATTTTAGGGTTTTATGGGTTTCTTATGGTTTGTGGGGATTATGGTTTTTTGGATTTATAAGTGTTTTATAATTTCTTGCATTTTAGGGGCTTTTTGTTTTTATAGTTTCTTATGGTTTTATTTGGTTTTTTTTGGTTTTATAGTTTTTTTACATATTTATGGATATTTTGGGAATTTTTATGAATTTAATTGTTTTTAGTGTTTTTTGTAATTTTAATATTTTTTAGGGTTTATTTGAGTATTTATGATTATTTTTTAGTTTTAGGGGAATTTTGAGATTATTAGGTGCTTAAAGTTTATTTGGAAAATTTTAATGTTTTTAGGGGTTTAAATGGTTGTTGGTGTTTTTAGTGGGTTTTTTTATTTTATTTGTATTTAGGATTTTTAGTGGTTTTTATGGTTTTAGGGGTTTAGGGTTTTTAGGGTCTTTTATGGGATTTTTGGGACTTTATAATTTCTTTTTGTTTTTATAGGTTTTATTTGTTTTTAAATTTTTATGTTTTTCATAGGGTTTTTAGGGCATGGAAGGTGCAATGCTAGGCTATCCCTGACCCCTAGATATATAAAGAAGATAAAAAAAGAAACAGACAAGGGAGGGTTGGGATCAAACAACCAACACCCAAAGCCATGAAAACCCCACAAAAAATTCCAAAAGCCCATGAAGCAAAGGGGAGACAACTACGGAACAAAGTCAGCATCCCCAAAGGGATCTCCATCAGCACCATAGCCCGAGGAAGCATCTGAGTCCACTAACTCCCTTTTAGAGGATTAATATTTATTGAGAAATGTTGCACAATAATTCTTGAGTTCCACATCCGGTTTCACATTGGTAGCCCGATCTTCCCTACCATGTGTGTTGCCTTTACCTTTGCTGAACTTGGAGGAAGCACTAGTATCCATTGGCCTAGGTAGGGAGGAATAATACCTCCTAGCCCTCTGTTTCACTGGAGGTTCACTCTTCATCTTGATCTTCAGATGAGCATACGCGTCAGCCACAACTGTGTCTCCCTGCTTGCAACATTTAGGGTCAGACCATGGACTTCTCTTCGACTTACCACCAGATGACTCAGAGAGACCCATCTTCTGCTACACCTTCTTGATCCTATTCAAACTGGCATACATGAGATCCTCACGGTCCCCAAGGATTTCTCCAATCCTTATGTGTTCGTCATTATCATCTCTGGGAAATATCACTGGCTGTAGATCAAGCTTGTGGAAGATATTAAAAATATGATGCTCAATAGGTATTTTCAAACTGTCCAGCATAATCGGGTCAGACAATTCAACAAAAAGAGTTAGCTTCTCAAATAGGACAAGAGTCGAGTTCTTTTTGGGCTGCTCAGTGATTCACTTTTTAGACAAGGGTTTCCATGGGATTTCATGGAAAAAGGGGCATTACTCTGACCAAGTCCAGGCATTGGAAAGTCCAGCAACACATGCTCTTATGGGGGCACAGTGGGAAGGGGATGTTCCACACCCAAGGCCCAAGAACCAACAATATGGGAAGGCAGGTCTGCATCCCGGAGGTCATCAACAGCTTCCTCCTCCTGCAACACCAAACTCCCCTAACCCCTTTCATCAGAACCTATAGAGTCTAGATGATTCAAACTGATGAACCGATACGAGAATAAAGCAAGCTCATTGCCACATCCAGCATCCACTAAAGGGCATGAAAAAGGCACCCTCTCCATTCAATGATAGGTTGGATTTGGGGACAAGTTCATGCCCCTGACAGGATTTGACTGTAAGGAAACATCCCCATCTCCATTAGGAATAACATCTCCCATTTCAATAGAGGCATCTCCCACCATGCCTAAATCACCTTTCACTCGTGTAAAGATGCTCTTGACAGAAACAGGATCCCCAGCGGTAATCCGAGGGGATGATCCCTCATCCTCCATCTTTCCATTTCTCTGAACATCCAGCAGAGGATCCCTATGAGCGTCATTCCTCACATACATGTCCCCTATTGATCTAAACATAGAGGATATGGGATGCTTACAAAATCTTGCCACCACACCATCCCTATGTCCGTAATCACTTGTCAAATGACCAAGGGAAAAACAAGAGGTGAAGTAATTCACCCACGATTCAAAAACAACCAACTGCTTCCAACAATGATATGCACCAATTTCAATTCAGACAATGTTAATAGGTTCCATCGAGACAACAATTTCAACATAAACCCTCGAGTAAACTGGGTGACAAAGGGCCCTGGTCCAACTATCCACACAAAGAAACTGTTCAAACCAATTCCCCAGAATAGAAATAATGGACATGTTTTGGAAGGGAAGAGAGAGTTCAGGGAACCTTACCCAAATTTCCATCAGAGGGATGTCGCGGTTCAAATGGAATTCAAAATTCCACTGGAAAAGGGAGTAGCGAGTAGAATCACACCTATGAGGAGCTGATGTCCAGGCCCGAATAAGGTCCTCCTCCGATGAGAACAGAATCAAAATGTGAGTGGAATCAACCAGACACACAATGGAACGGTCCCAGAGATCCCATTGCACGAACAAAAACTTGTCAAAAACATCAACCGGGGGATTCCAGTTCAAAAACATAGCCACCAGGGTCAGACTATGGAGGGAAGAGGCCTTTATGAACTCCTCAATCGACATAGGGATCGTCGACATCCCTTCATGCAAGCTCAACACTTTAGGGAAGATCTTAATATGCCGGAAAGTAGGAAGCGAATTAGGATCTAAGAAAGGAGAGAATCTTTCCTTAATAGGGGGCAGAAATGGCACCTCCCCTGCAGGGGGGCCCAGGGCGCAGCCATTCTGTCATCTTCAGGCCATCATGGAAGCAGCAGGAGAGTCATCATGGGAGTGGAGTGGAGTATCCATCTTTAATAGGGGTTTTAGGGGTTTTTATATTTTTATGTATTTTTACAAAAAAATTTAATTTTAAGATTTTTAGGGTTTTTTGGGATTTTGAGGGGTTTTAGGGTTTTTTAGGGTTTTATGGGTTTCAGGTCATTAACATTTTAAGTCTATTTTGGGGTTTAGGTGTTCCAAGGTTTTTGTGGTTCTCTTAGTGTTCTTCATATTTTCATAGGTATTTTATGTTCTTTTGGATTTTTAGTTAATTTTAGGATTTATTAGGTTTTTATGGTTTTTAGGTATTTTTGTGGGGTTTTAGGGGTTTTTTGAGTTCATAGGGTTTTAATTGGTGTTTTTTGTTTTTAGGGGTTTTTCGTTGATTAGGGTTTTATTATTTTTATATTTTTTGTAAAAATTTTTAGGGGTTTAAATTATTTTTAGTAGTTTTTAGGTTTTTATGGGTTTTTTAGGTTCTTAAGGTTATTATGGCATTTTATGGTCTTTATAGGCTTTATATTTTTAGGGGGTTTTGGGTTTTTAGAGGAATTTTTTTCATGTGTTTTTAGTGTTTTTATGTTTTTAGGGTCTTCATAGATTTTTTCATTGTTTTTAGTGGTTTTTATGTTTTTTGGATGTTTTGGGGGTTTAGTGTATTTAGGGATTTTCAGGGTCTTTATGGGTTTATTGTTTTAGGGGTTTTAACATTGTAGGGATTTTAGTAATTTTGTTTTTATGGGTTTTACGTGTTCTTAGGTTTTTATTTATTTCTTCTGGGATTTCATTAATCTTCTGTTTTTTTATGTTTTATGGGTTTTTATGGTCTTTGGAGGTTTTATGGTTTTTAAGGTTATTATAATTTTTAGGGGTATATGGATTTGTATATTTTTTTAAACATTTTTAGTGGTTTTAAGATATTTTTATATTCATTAGTTATTTTAGGGTTTTAATATATTTTTATAGTTTTTTATAGTTTTTATTGTTTTTAGGGGTTTTCAGGTATTTAGGGGTTTTTACATATTCAAATGTTTGTGGATTTATGTATTTTACGGTTTTTGGGTTTTTTGGGTAATTTTTGGTTTTTAAATTTTTATGTTTTCTAGATATTTTTTAATAATTTAATGGGTTTTTAAAATTTTTATAGTTTTTATTGTTTTTAGTTCTTTTATATATTTTAGGTATTCTATGTTTTTTAGGTTTTATGGTTTTCATAAGGGTTTTATGTTTTTTATGTTTTTAGATATTTTCTTCCATTTTCATAATTTTAATTATTTTAGGTATTTTCTGGTTTTTTGGTTGTTTATGGGTTTTGGGGGGTTTGGTATTTTTAGGGTTTTATGGGGTTTTAAAGTTTTTATAGATTCTTTTATTTTTTAAATATGTTAATGTTTCATAGTGTTTTATGTTTTTTGGTATTTTCAAGGGTTTTAGGGTATTTTTAAGGGTTTTAAAATTTTTAGGTTTTTAGGGGTGTATCTGTTTTTAGGTTTTTATGGTTTTCTTTGGTTTTTTATAGTGTTTTTGTTTTTAAAATTTTTAGGGATTTCTTGGATTTTTTTTTGATTTTTAAGGTTTTTATGGGTTTTAGGAATTTATAGGTTTTTTGGGTTTTATATGGTTCCAATATTTTTTTGGGATTTTAGTGTTTTGTTATCATTTTTAGGGGTTTACAGATTTTTTTGAGTTTTTAGAGGTTTTTAGGATTTTATGGGTCCTAAGGGTTTTTAATGGATTTTAGGGATTTTATTGATTTTTACGGTTTTAGAGTTATCTAGGGATTTAGTGATATTTGTTTTTAGGGGGTTTAAATGTTCTTATGTATTTAATGTTTTCTTAGGGTTTTTTTTGGGTTTTTGGGGTTTTTAATTTAATAAGTTTTTTACGATTTTATATATTTTTATAGATTTTATGGGTTATAGGGATTTTTGGGGGTTTGTAAGTTTTTCATAATTTTTTGGGGTATTAGGGTTTTTATGATTTTTAATGTTTTTTAGGATATGTATTGTTTTTATAGGTTTTAAACATACTTTTGGTTTTAAAGTGTTTTTAGTGTTCCTAATGGTTTTTATGGGTTTTTAACGTTTTATTATTTTTATGGTTTTTAGGGGTTCTATATTTTTTTAGTGTCTCTAGTATTTTTAGTGTTTTTAGATTTTTATGTTGTTTAATTTATTTTATGATTTTAATTATTTCTTGGGGGTGTTCAATGTTTTTAGGTTTTTTATGTTTTTATATATATTTTAGGGAATTTTAGGATTTTTTGGGTTTTAATGGTTTTTAGGGATTTTGCGGATTTTTAGGATTTTTAGGTCTTTTTGGGGAGGGGGAGGGGGTTAGGGGATTATTTTAGATATTTAGAGTTATAAATGGGTTTTATACATTTTTTTACATTTTATGGTTTTAATGTGTTTTTGGAATTTTTATTGGGTTTTTAGGGTTTTTATAGGTTTTTGGGGTTTTAAGATTTTTATGAATTTTTCAGTTTTTAGGATGTTAGGGTCTTTTTATGGTTTTTGGGTTTTTAGGTTTTCTATTAGATTTAATTATTTTTGGGGGGTTTTATTAGGATATTTTATGGTTTTACAGTCTATATGTTTTTTGTTATTTTTTGGTATTTTTTAATATTTTAATATTTAAGGGGTTTTAGGGATTTTTCGACTTTTATCATTTTTAGTAGGTTTTATGATTTTTAGCATTTTTTAGGTTTTCAGATGTTTTATGTATTTTAAGGTTTTGATGGTTTTTGTATGATTTTGATGGATTTTTTTTTACATTTTTAGGTATTTTTAGGACTTTTTAAGATTATTTTTACTTTTTAGGGTTCTTAGGGATTTTGAGGGTTTTCAGGGTTATTATTATTTTTGTGTTTTTTTTGTGTTTTTAGTGGTTTTAAGTGACTTATGAGTTTTTTTCCTGGTTTGGGGTTTAAAGGTTGTCTATGGGTTTAGTGATTTTTATGGGTTTTATTTTTTTAGATATTTACATTGTTTTTGCGGGTTTTAGGGTTTTTATGGTTTTTTAGGGTTTTTGGGTTTTTAGTGTTTTTTTAGATTTTTGTAATATTTATTGTTTTTTGTTTTTATGTTTTTCTTATGTGATTTTAGGTATTTAAAGTTTTTTATATTTTTTGGAATTTATAATTCTTTTTTATGATTTTTAGCTATTTTAGGGATTTTTATGGGTGTTAAGTTTTTAGGGGTTTTTTGGGGTTTTCACATTTTTAGGGTTTTACATGTTTTTATAGATTTTATACATTTTAGGGGTTTAATGTGTTTTTATATTATTTAGTGTTTTATAGTATTTTTGTGTATTTTTATGTGTTTTTCTTATATTTAGGTGTTTCTATGGTTTTAAGGATTCCTAGGGGTTTAGGGATATTTTTTGTTTTTTTTTATTTTTCACATTTTTAGGTTTCTAGGGGTTTATGTGTTAATAGGTTTTTGATGTTTTTCTCAAGTGTTTTCTATGTTTTTTATTATTTTACGAGTTTTTAGGGATTTTTTTATGATTTTTATTATTTTTAGTGTTTTAGGGATATTGAGGGATTTTAGGGTTCTTTATGGGTTTTAAGGTTTTTAGAATTTTTTACTTTTTTAATGGGTATAAATATTTTTTTGGGTTTTCATAGGGGTTTTAATGTTTTTTGGCATTTTTACATTTTTATATATTTAAGGTCTTCATATATTTTTATGGGTTTTTTGGGTTTTAGTTATTAGCGTCTTTTGAGTTTTTAATTTTTTAATGGTTTTCTTCAGTTTAAAAAAAGTAGTTGTTTAATGGGATTCTATATTTTTTAGTGTTTTTTAGGGTCTTATGTTTTTATGTTCTTTTTAGTATTTTTATGAGTTTTTTTTTTCATTTTTTATATTTTTTAGGTGTTTTAAGAGTTTTGAGGGGTTTCTGATTTTCTTAGGGTTTTTAGGGATTTTTCATTTTTAGTGATTTTTAAGTCTTTATCTATTTTTATGGGATTTTTAGGGTTTTAGGAATTTTGAGGGGTTTTAGGGGTTTTGGTGTTTTCTTGGGTTTTCATGGGTTTTTAGGTTTTTTAGGATTTTATGGTTTTTAGGGTTTTTAGGGTTGGGGGGTTAGGGTTTTTGGGGTTTTTGTAGATTTTTATGATTTTAAATGTATAATATATTTTTTTAATGTTTTTATGGGTTTAAAGGGGGTTTAATGTTTTTATTGGTTTTTAGTGTTTTTATTGGGTTTTAGGGGTTTTTATTATTTTAGTTGGTCTTATGGTTCTTAGGGAAATTTTAAGGGTTTTTAACCATTATCATTGCTTTTGGAATTATAAGTGTTTTGGGAATTTTATTGTTTTCTTAGTGGTTTTCAGAGTTTCAGAGTCTTTTTAGGTTTTTATGTATTTTTAGAGATTTTTAGGATATTAATGGTTTTTAGGGATATTTATTTTTTATGGGTTTTTATGGTTTTTAGGGGTTTTATAGTTTCTTGTTCATGTTTTAGGTTTTTAGGGGTTTTATGTGTTTTGATGTTTTTATAATTTTCTTATTGTTTTCTGGGTTATAGAATTTTTCTATATTTTGGTATTTTTATAGGGTTTTAGGAAATTTATGGTTTTTAGGGATTTAGTATTTTTAGGGACATTTATGGGTTTCATGACTTTTAGGGTTTTTTTGGGTTTTTTGGATTTTTCAGGGTTTTAAGGTTTTTTAGAGTTTTTATATGTTTTTAGGGTTTTAATGGGTTTTTATAGTTTTAGTGATTTTTAAGGTTTCTATGTATTTAGGTTTTTTGTTTTTATGGGTTTCTAATGGGTTTTAATGGGTTTTTGTGTCTTTTAGGGTTTTTAGAGATTTTACCGTTTTATGGTTTTTAAGAGGTTTAATTAATTTTTGGTTTTTAAGGTCTATTAGAAATTTTCATGATTATTAGGTATTTTATGTTATCCTGGGTTTTTAAATATTTTTTAAAATTTTATTGTGTTTTAGGTTTTTTTTCAGGATTTTGAGTGTTTTTAGTGATTATTGGGGTATTAGGGTATCTATGGTTTATTGGTGTGTTTAGGGGTTATTTTTGAATTTTTAAGGGTTTTAATTTTTTTTTTACTTTTTTATGGGTTAAAATTGTTTTTTAGATTTTTTTAATTGTATTTTTAGGTTATTATGAGTTTGTAGTGTCTTTATTGGTTTTTAGGGTTTTCAAAATTTTAAGGGTTTTAGAGGTTTTTTCAATTTTATAATTTTTAGATTATAAGTAGTTTGTTGTTGTTTAGTGTTTTAATGTTTCTTACGGTTTCTCAGGGAACTTAGGGATTTTTAAGTTTTAGGTATTTTTCAATATTTTTATTTTTTTTACATTTTTTTGAATTTTAAGGATTTTTGGGGTTTTTTAGGGTTTTTAGGTTTTTTTGTTTTTTTGTGTTTTAATAGTTTTTTAGGATTTTTAGGTTTTTAGATTTTTTAATGATTTTAGTGTTTTTAAAAGTTGTTTAATAGACTTCAGGGGGTTTAGGGGTTTTATGGGTTTTAGGGTTTTTCAATGTTTTTAGGGATTTTAATGGTTTCAGGTGTTCTTATCATTTTTTAGATATTTTATTATTTTATGTGTTTTAGGTTATAAATTTTTTTCTTTGGTATTTTTGATGTTTTTACACTTGTAGGGATATTTAAGAGTTTTAAATATTTTCATCAGTTTTATGGTTTTTAGGGTTTTATGTGTTTGGACGGTTTTAGGGGTTTTATCATTTTTTTAGGGTTTTAGTGTACTTTTATGAATTATTTATAGATTTTAATCATTTTTATATTTTTAAGCATTTTAATGGGTTTAAAGGGGTTTTATAGTTTTAAGTGGCTTTTAGGGTTTTTATGGGTTTTAGGGATTTTTAGGTTGTGAGATTTTTAGAGGTTTTAAGAGTTTTTAGGTTTTAACAATGTCATAATTGTTTGTAGATTTTTAGGTTTTTAATGGTTTTATGTGTTCTTAGGTCCCTAATATTTTCTTAGTGTGTTTCGTGGTTTTATGGTTTTTATCTGATTATAGATTTTTATTGGATTTTTAAAATTTTCTGGGTTTTTAGTGTTTTTATTGATTTTTATAGATTTGTGTTTTTTGGATTTTTAGTGATTTTATTTTTTAGGGGTTTGATGTTTTTCTTTATAATTTTATAGTTTTCTTACAGTTTTCTATTAATTTTAGGGTTTTTATGTTTTTCGGTATTTTTTAGGGATTTTTTAAAAAAATTATATTTTGTTATTGGTTTTCGGTTTTTTGGGGGTTTTATGGTTTTTATTGTTTTTATAGTTTTTTTGGGGGTTTCAGGGTTTTGATTAGTTTATAATGATTTTATGGTTTATTATATTTTTTTTATAATTTTATTGTTTTTAAGGTTTTTAAATTTTTTAGCGATTTTTAGGGATTTTATGTGATTTTAGGGATTTTTTATATTGTATGATTTTTTATAATTTTTTGGGGTTTCTTGGGTTTCTTTCATTTTTATGTTTTTTATTTTGTTAAGTGCTTTCATGGTTTTTCTGGTTTTTTATGATTTTTTATGGTTTTTGGTATTTTTTGGATATTTTTATATTTTTTATTGTCTTTTAGGGTATTTAAATATTTATAGGGTGTTTAGCGTTTTTTTGGGTTTTTAGGTTTCTTATAGGTTTTTACTATTTTCTGAGTTTTTAGGGCTTTAAGGGGGTTTTAAAGTTTTTTAACATTTTTATGGGATTAATTGTTCTTTAGAGTTTTTAGTGTGTTTTTTGTGTTTTCATGGGGATTTAAGGTTTTGGATGTTTTATGGGTTTTAGGGATATTTAGAATTTTTGTGGTCTTTTAGTGTGTTTTGGTACTTTTTTGGGGTTTCGTCATTTTTTAGTAGTTTTAAGTGTTTTTAAGGTTTTTATGGTTTTAATATGGTTTTTAGGTTTTTTTTATTTTTTACATTATTAGGGATTTTAGATATTTTTATAATATTTATGGTTTTTAGGGTTTTGTGGAATTATTTGTGTTTTTAGGTTTTTTTCAAATTTTTGACATTCAACGGTTTTAAGTATTTTTTGGTTTTAATGGTTTTCATAAGGAATTCTAGGATTTTGAGGATTCGTTAATTTTTAGGTATTTTTAGGGTTCTCTTATAATTTTTATGGTTTTTTGGTTTTTAGGGATTTTGAGGGCTTTTATCAATTTTTATGGATTTAGGCGTTTTGTGTTTTTATTTGGTTCTTAGGATTTCCTTGAGTTTTTTTAGTTTTTATGGTTTTTTAGAATTGTCAAAAAAATTTATTGGTTTAAAGGGTTTTGATAGTTTTATGTGGTGTTTATAGTTTTTATGAGGTTTTATAATTTTTAAAGGTTTATAGGTATTTTTATGGGGTTTTAGTGCTTTCTTGGGTCATTTTGGGTTCTTTAGGGTTTTTTTTGCATTTTTTAGGTTATTATGATTTTTAAGTATTTTTAGATTTTCATGGTTTTTTTATGTGTTTTCATGGTTTTTATGGTTTTTTGTGCACCTAGGTATTATAGGGTTTTTAGGAATTTTTTTGTTTTTAGTTTTTTTTTGAGATTTGATGGTTTTTTTGGTTTTTAGTGATACTAGGGTATTTAGAGTTTTGTATTTTTTTATGTTTTGATGGGTGTTTAAGGTTTTATAAGTATTTCAGGGGTTTTGGGGGCCTATAAATTTTTATCAATCATTAGGTCTATAATATGAATTTTATGGGTTTTTAGGGTTTTTAGGGATTTGAGGATTTTTAGGGTTCTTTATGGTTTTAGGGGTTTTCTAGTTTTTTATATTAAGTGTTTTGGAGTTTTTTATAATTTTAATGGTTTCTGTAGTTTTTGAACTTTTTAGGAGTTTATAGGGTTTTTAGTGTTCTTATCCAATTTTTGGTATTTTATTGGTTTTTAGTTATTTTTAAGGTTTTAAGGGTATTTATATATTTTATGGGTTTTTTATATTTTAGGTTCTTTTTAGGGGTTTTTAGGGATTTTGTCATTTTTATGATTTTTATGAGTTTTTTGGGTTTTTAGTATTTTATAGTTTTATATGGTTTTTTAGGTTTTTTGGGTTTTATGTTTTTAGGTATTTTTTGGGATTATGAAAATTTTTTATGGTTTTTAGGGATATTTTTGGGTTTTTCATTTTTTATTTTTCTTAGGGTTATTAGAATTTTTTAGGTTGTTAGGGTTTTTAAGTGTTATTATTTTTTTTATGTTTTTCTTAAGGATTTTCAAGTTTTTCACGTTTTTTTATGTTTTTATATTTTTTATGGATTTTTTTGTTTTTACGGTTTATATGGATTTATGGGATTTTTATTGGTTTTTTGGTTTTTTTATTTTTCTATTGTTTTTTGGTTTTTGGGATTTAGGATTTTTTTATTTTTAGGTTTTATGTTTTGTATAGTTTTTTATTGTTTTAATCAGTTTAAATTGGGTTTTCAGTTTTAAGTGGTTTTAGAATTTCTATGGGTTTTTAATGTCATCATGATTTTTAGTGGGTTTTATGGTTTTTATGGATTTTATGGTTTTAAGGGTCTTTGTTGTGTTTTTTTGTTATTTGATTTTTTTATGTTTTATGGGTTTGAAGAATTATTTATTTTTTAGGGTTATTTAGGGGTTTCATGGTTTTGAGGGTTTTTAAACTTTTTATGCATATTTAAGTATTTTTAGGCTTTTATGGTTTTTAGGGTTTTACAGACATTGATAAGTTTTGGGTTATTTAGGGTTTTTATGATTTTTTGGGGGTTTTGGGTTTTTTCATGTCGTTGGTTTTTTCTTATTTTTTAAGGTTTTTATCAATTTTTGCGTTTTAAGGGGTCATAGAATTTTTAGTGGTTTCTTAGGGTTTTTATGGGATTTTAGGGTTTTTATGTTTTTTAGGGATTTTTTTATTTTTTAGGTCTTTGGTGGTTTTATGGTATTTTTAGTGTTTTTAGAGTTTTACAGTTTTTATGGATTTAAATCCTTTTTATGTTTTTAATGTTTCTTATAGTTTTTCAATGTTTCTTGAGTTATTTACATATATAGGTATTTTAATAGATTTTTTATGTTTTTTATGGTTTTTAGGGATTTTGAGTGGTTTATTGGGTTTTTGTGGATTTTAGGGGTTTTTAGGGATATTAGTGTTTTTTCTATTTTTAGGTGTTTTAATGTTACTTAGGATTTTAATATTTTATTAGGGTTATCATGATTTTATTGGTTTTTTGTGTTTTTATGTATTTTTAGGGATTTTATGGTTTTCATAATTTTTATGGGTTTTAGCGATTTGGAGTTATTTTATGGGTTTTTGGTTTTTTATTGTTTTTTTTGGATTTTTAGTGTTTTTGGAAGGGTTTTTGGGTTTAATTATTTTCATAATTTTATATTGTTTTTAGTAGTTTAATAGGTTTTTATAGATTTTAGGTTCTTATGTGTTTTTAGGTTTTCCATGTTTTTTAGGGTTTTATTGTTTTTAGTGGTTTCCGGGTTTTATGGTCCTTTTTGGGTTTTTGGTTTTTAGAATTTTTTATGTTTTTAGGGGTTTAAGTGTCTTTAGGTTTTGAATATTTTCTTATGGAAAGGAAGATGTGAGGGTCGGGCTATTCCTATACCCCCCCAATTTTATTAGCAAGAAAAAGGAGACACAACAGACAAGGGAGGGGAGGGGTCAAACGACCCGCACCCAAAAGCCCCTTACAACCCACGCCAAAAAAAGAAAATCAAAGAAAGAAAAGAATAAAAAAAAAAACAGCGGCATCATCACGTGACATCCAGCCAGTACCAGCATCCAGCATCACCACATCCCATCATCATAGCAACACAGCAACAGCAATACATCCAAACCAACCAGCCCCAACAACCAACCGCACCAAATCCAGCATCACAGCCAAACACAACCAGCAACATCAAACCACAACACAAGCGCAACCAAACGCAGCAAACATCACCTTCCAACGAACAACAACCAACGACTAGCAGCACAATAACAGACTCATCCGTAGCAGTATCCAAAACCAAACAACCTCACGTCATCTAGCATTCACCAGCAACCATCAAAGTCATAACCAACCAAAGACCTGCATCCAATCTCACAAGGTACAGCACCCAGCGCCTTCTCAAAAAGAAGGTCCCTCTCCAGAAACATAGAACCATCAGCATCAACAGAACGGGAATTAGCACCACCCAAAAGAACTGATAGCCAACATCCACATCAAATCCAAAACAGCATCCAAAACGCATTCATCAGAAATAGAAACCCAAAACCATGCCTGCCAACTGTCAAAAACATGAAGACCAGCAAATCAAAGCAAACATAGCACATTGTGATCATACCTTCGCCATCATCAAGATCCAAGAACAAAAAAGTAGACCCAGAAGAGAAAACCTGCATCCATGCCCTATGCATCCACCAAGACCCGTCAAGAATCCAGAGGAGCCAGCAAGACCTTCCTCGGGTCTAGACAAGCAGCGCAGAACCGAGCGCAGAGCCGTAGATGCTAGTGCGAAGAAGATACAAAGCCCGTCAAACCCGTATATCACCAAGGCGAAGCCAGAACTCCCCTCGACAAAACCACCAAAGCATCTTTCCACACCAAAGATCCATTGGGCCAAGCACACCTCTATCCATTCGTCGAAACATCCATCCCGCCTACGTTGACCTCACCATCAACCACATAGATGTTATCCAGATCACTTGAAAGGAATCCCCGCCGCCTCCAAGAAATACAGAATCCAGATCTAAGAAAGCTGATCCAAATTAAAGCAAAACCCAGACAAAGCCATCACCACCACAACCTGAAACATCTGACCAGAAACCAGCATCGTCAGCCATCCGCCTCGAAAACCACCATCACGCCAGGGGAGAACGCCTCTCGAATAGCAAACCATCCACATCGAAAATCCTGAAGAAGGAAATATCAACTAATTTAAAAGAATGTTTAGGGTATTTTTGAGTTTTTTACGGTTAATAGTTTTTTAGTTTTTATTAACATTTTAGGATTTAAAAGGGGTTTTATGGATTTTTATAGTTTCTATGGGGTTTAATGTTTTTTATAGGTTTAGGGGTTTTATGATTTTAGGGGCCTTTAAAATTTTAAGATCATTCTAGGGTTTTTATAATTTTTAGAATATTTTTGGTACTTCAGGGTTTTAAGTGTTTTTGCGATTTGATGACCTTTTAGGTTTTTAGGGTTTTTAGGAATTTTTTACACTTTTATGGCATCCTAGGGATTTTTATAATTTTGATGGTTTTTTGGGGTTTATGGATTTTGATGGTTTTTAGGTATTTTAGTTTTGTTATGGGGTTTTATGGTTCTAGTTTTTTTAGTGTTTTTAAGGGTTTTTAGAGTTTTTCAAAGTTTTAAGGGTTTAAATTGTTTTTAGAGATTTTAATGGGTTTTAGATGTTTTTTGGGGTTTTTTAGTTTTTATGGTTGTATGGGGTTTATGTTCTTTAAATGTTTAAGGGGATTTAAGGTCTATTTATGGGGTTTTTATAGTATTCAAGGGTTTTTTGTTTTTAGGGGTTTTAAGTGTTTTATTACATAAAGTGTTTCTTAAAATGTTTCAATGTTTTTAGGGTGTTTTACATTTTTAGGAATTTTTAAGTATTTTTTATGATATTCAATATTTTTTAGATTTTTTTCTATTATATGGTTTTTTTAGTTTTAGGGTTTTTAGGGGTTTTTATTTTCCCTTGTGTTTTTTGTAATTTTTATGGTTTTTATATTTTGAAGGTTTTTGCGATTTTTATGGGGTATATATTTTTCAGGGTTTTTATTATTTTTAGGGTTTTGTACCTTTTTAGTGGTGGGGGTAGTGTTTTATTAGTTTGTTAGATTTTATGATTTTTTATATTTATTTAACATTTTAATGGGTTTAAATGTTCTTTCGAGTTTAGTTTTTATTGTTTATATGTTTTTCTGGGGATTTTAATTTTTAGGGGTTTTTTGATTTTTTGGGGTTTTAGGGATATTATAATCTTTTATGATTTTTAGATGTTTTTATGTTTTTTATGGTATTTATGTAATTTATGGTTTTTATGGTTTTCAAAGGTTTTTTTTTGTTTTTTACTTTTTTACACAATTTTATAGATTTTATGGATTTTTATTACTTTTAGGGAATTAAGGATTTTGATGGATTTATGGATTTTTTAGTTTCTTAGGGTTTCTAGGGTTTTTATAGATTTTGGTTTTTAGAGTTTTAAGTGTTTTTAGAGGTTTAAGGTTTTCATAGGGATTTTCTTGGTTTTTAGAGTATTTTACATTTTTCAAGATTCGTAGCGATTTTTAGGATTTTATGGGTTTCTAAGTGTTTTTAGGTATTTTGAGGGGGTTTTGTAGTTTTGTTGGGTTTTAGGGGTTTTATGGTTTTTTGTATTTTAAGGGTTTTTTGAGTTTTTAGGTTTTTCATGTTTCTTTACTATTATTTATCATTTTTAAGGGTTTAAAGGGGTTTTATATTTTTAGTGATATTTGGGGTTTTAGGTGTTTTTAATGTTTTTAGTGGTTTTTATGATTTATATGGGTTTTTAGTGGTTTTAGGGGGTTTTGTGTTTTTATGTTTTTTGGGGTTTTATGTGTTTTTATGTTTTAGTGGTTTCTTAGTGATTTTCATGTTTTTTTGGGTTTTTATGTTTTCTTTATTTTTAGTGTATTTTCAGTAATTTTATGGTTTTTTTGGTTTTTATGGATTTTAGGGTTTTATATGTTTTTTATGTTATTTAAAGGTTTTAAGTATTTTTTTTGTATTTTAGGTTTTCTTAGGGTTTCACATAATTTTTAGGTTTTTTACATTTTTAGGTATTCATATGGATTGTTTATATTTTTTATGGTTTTCAGGTTTTTAGGTATTTTTATGGTTTATGGGGTTTTTATGCATTTTTTGGGGTTTTTAGTATTTTTGTGGTGGTAAGGGTTTATATGGTTTTATGGATTCATATTGTTTTAAGTGATTAAATGGTTTTTATGGTTTTAGTGATTTTAGTAGTTTTATGGGATTTTATGGTTTTTAGGTTTTTTGGGATTTTTAAAGTTTTATGGGATTTTATAGTTTTTATGGGTTCTTTTCGATTTTCGTTTAGTATTTTGATGGGTTTTAGGCTTACTATCATTTTTAGGTTTTTAGGGGTTTTATTTGTTTTTAGGTTTTTAATTTTTATTATGTTTTTTTAAATTTGAAGGTTTTTTATGTTTTTAGGGATTTTATAAGATATTTGACGATTTTATCTATTTTAGGTTTTTTTGGGATTTTCAGTGTTTCCGGGTTAGTTTAGTGATTTTTTTTTAAATTTTAGAGATTTTAGTGTTTTTAGAGGTTTATATTTTTTTTGGTTTTCATGGTTTTGTTTTGGTTGTTTTTGTTTTTTTTGGATTTTTATTTTTTATGTATTCTGATGAATTTTTTATGTTGTTATGGTTTTTAGGGTTCTTAGGGATATTGAGGGGTTTAGGGTTTATAACATTTTTTGTATTTTTATGGTTATTTTGGGTTTTAAGGATTTTTTTTGTCTTTAATGATTTAAATACTATTTAGATGTTTTTAAAATTTTTTGCAGTCTAAAGGGTTTTTATATATTTTATTTTTTTGGTTTTTAACTGTTAGGGTTTTCTAGTTCTTAGGGGATTTTTAGGTGTTTTATGGTTTTAGAATTTCTTGTTTTTATGTGGTTTAAGTGATTTTATCTTTTTAATTTTTTCTAATGGGTATTTTGGAATTTGAAGAGTTTTTACACATTTTGGGATATTTAGGGATTTTTTGGGATTTCTATGATTTTCAATGATTTATAGAGATTTTGAGAGTTTTTATGGTTTTATTGGGTTATTAGGGTTTTTTAGTTTTTATGGGTTCTATGGATTTTAGAGTATTTTAATGTTTTTATTATTTTAAATGGATTTTAGTTTTTTTAGTGGATTTTAATTCGATTTATGGGTTTTTAGGTTGTTTTAATATTTTTAGGGTTTTTTGTTTTTATGTATTTTTAGGTTCCTTTAATGGGGTTTTAGGGGGATTATTGTTTTTAGGGGTTTTCAATGTTTTCTAAATTTTTACAGGTTTTATAGGTTTTAAGAGATTTTTACATTTTTAGGTATGTAAAGGGTTTCTATAGTTTTTCTTTATTTTTTTTTGTTTTTATGGGTTTTTTTGGTTTTTATGTGGTTTTAGGGGTTCTAAGGCTTTGTGGTTTTTTGGATTTTTCTTGGGTTTTAGGGTCTTTTATTTTTTTTGGAGTTTTTAGTATTTTTAGGGGATTTATGTGTTTTTTTAACGTTTACTTTGGTATTTCACTGTTTTTTGGGGTTTTATGGTTTTAGATATTTTTACATAATTTTTTGGTCTTTAACTTTTTTTGGTTTTTAGGGGTTTTAATGTTTTAGCGGGTTTTAGGGTTTTTTAAAATTATTGGGGTTTTAAGTGTTTTTAGGTTTTTATTGTTTCCTTATTATTTTTATAGTTTTTAGGGGTTTTTTATTTTTGGATTTTTTGGGTTTTTATGAATTTATGGTTAATTTGGATTTTTAGGGATTTTGAGGTTTTTAATGTTTTTTAGGTTTTTAGGGATTAATGGGTTTATTGGATTTTTTCGGTTTTTGAGGTTTTTATAGTCTTAAATGTTTTTAATGTTTTTAATTTTTTTGGTTTATTAACTCATTCTTGTGTTTTTATAGGGGCTTAAGGGTTTTTATTTGGTTTTAGGGTTTTTAAGGTTTTAGGGGTGTTTTTTATTTTTAGGGGTTTAAGGGTATTCTTAGGGTTTTTATAGTTTTTTAAACAATTTTTAGGATTTTATGGATTTTATAATTTTTAGGTTCTTAATTATTTCTAATATTTTTCTAGTGTTTTAAGGTTTTTTATGTTTTTAGGGTTTTTTAGTTTTTTGGATTTTTAGTGATGTTAATGGTTTTTAAATTTTTTTTGGGGATTTTATAGTTTTTAATTTCATAGTGGTTTTATATGTGCTTTATGTTTTCAAGGTTTCCATATGGATTTTTAAGTTTTTTAGGGTTATTATGTTTATATATATATTTACATTTTTTTGGATTTTTATGGGTTTTGGGGGTTTTAGGGATTTTAATGGTTTTAAAGGGTTTTTAGGGTTTTGAGTTATTATTTAGGTTTTAGGGATTTTTTAGTTTTTTAAATTTTTGAAGGTTTTTTATAGTTTTTAACGTTTTTAGGGTTTTTAATGGTTTTTTGTGGTTTTTATGGTTTTTATGATTGTTTAGGTTTTCATGGATTTTAGGGGGTTTTATGGTTTTTAGGGTTTTAGGGGTTTTAGGATCCTTTTAGGATTTTCTAGCATTTTTTAGGTTTTTTGTTGGTTTTAAGGGTTTTTATGTATTATTGGTTTTCTTAGGGGTTTTCACAATTTTATGGTTTTTTACGTTTTTAGGGTTTTTATGGATATTGGAAATCTCTCTGGTTTTCATAGTTTTTAGGGATTTTGAGGTGCTTTTTCTGTTATTTAGTGATTTTGGGTTTTTATTATTTTTTGGGGATTTAGGGTTCTTTTGATTTTTTTGGGTTTTTTGGTTTTTTAGTGTTTTGACATTTCTTTAAGGATTAAAGGTTTTTTAAAGTGTTTAGTGATTTTTAAGGGGTTTATGGTTTTAATGGTTTTTAGAGAATTTTTTGTTTTTAGAATATTTTTAGGCATTTTTAGGGGTTTAAAATGTTTTAGGGTTGTTGGGGGTTTTAGTGTTACAGGATTATAGGTTTCATAAGGGATTTTCGGGGTTCCTTTTGGGGTTTTATGCTTTTTCGTACTTTTAGTGGTTTTGTAGTACTGTTTTCGGTTTTTAGGGTTTTTGAGGGTTCTTAGTGTTTTTTTGGGTTCTTAGGGTTTTGGGGTTTTAGCTTTTTTAGGTTTTTAAGCAATTTTAAATATTTTTTTTTGTTTTTAGGAATTTTAGGGTTTGTTAAGGTTTTTAGTGTTTTTAATTTTTAGGGTATTTATTTTTTTAAATATTTTTATAGTTTCTTGGCGTTTTAATGGTTTTTTAGGTGGTATATGGTTTTATGGTTTTTTTTGGTTTTTAGTGTTTTGTTTTTGAGTTTTTTATGGATTTATCATTTTTTATGTTTTTAACATTTTTAGATGATTAAAGTGATTTTAGTGTTTTTAGTGGATTTTAGGGTTTTATGGGTTTTTAGGGTTTTATGGTTTTAGGTGTTTGAAAGATTTTATATGTTTTTATGAGTTTTTTGGACTCTTTTGGGCTTTCAATTTTTTTTGATTTTCAGGTTTTTGAAGTTTCTTAAGTTTTTTTATTTTCTTTGGGATTTTCAGAGTTTTTAGGGGTTTTAAATTTTTTGGGATATTTTTTGTCTCTTTAGGGTTTTTATGTTTTCTTGGGTTTTTTGTGATTTTGAGGGTTTTTAGTTATTTAGGGTTTTATCATTTTCATTGTTTTTAGGTTATTAGGGGTTTCAAGTGTTGTAGGTTTTTTATAATTTCCTATGGTTTTTCAGTTTTTTTATGGATTAAATTTTTTAAGGAGATTTACATTTTTATAGATTTTTTGGTATTTTTAATGAATTTTATGGTTTTTTGGAGTTTTTTAATGTTATTATGGGTTTAAAAGTTTTTTATAATTTTTAGCGATTTTTAGGGTTTTAAGTGGTTTTAGGGAAATTAAGGTGTTTTAATAGTTTTTATGGATTTTAGGGTTGTTAGGGTACTTTTATGGTTTTTAAGGATTTCAGGATTTTTAGGTTTTTAAGTGTTTTAATTTTTTTTGTTTTTATGGTTTTCTTAGAAGTTTTCAATTTTTTAGGGGTCATTATGTTTTTATGTATTTTTAGGGATCTTTTAACATTTTCTTATATTATGGTTTTAGGGATTTTGAGGGGGTTTAGGGTTTTATACTGTTATTATGGTTTTTAGGGCTTTCAGACATTAATAATTTTTAAGGGTTTTGTGTGTCTTTAGGTTTTAAATGTTTTCTTTTTTGATTTTATGGTTCTTAAGGGTTTTTACATTTTTATTTATTTTTTATGATTTTATGGGGGTTTAGGGATTTTAGTGTTTTTGATGGGTTTTAGGGGTTTTTAGGGTTTTATTTTTTTATAGTACTGAGGTTTTTTTAGTTTTTTATGATTTTTATGTTTTTATAGATTTTAACATTTTTAGTGTTTTAAATAGTTTTTAAATATTTTAGTTGTTGTTTAAGGATTTTATCGATAGATAGGTTATTTATAGGTTTTTTGGGTTTTAGGATTTTATCGTATTATTGGGTATTTTTTAGGTTTTAGATTTTTTATGTTTTTTAGTGTTTTTTTGTGTTTTTTGGATTTTAATATTTTCTTTCGGTTCTTAGGTTTTTTAGTGTTCATTTTTTTTATTAATTTATATGGGGTTAATAAGATGTTTTTAGTGGTTTTAGGGTTTTTGAGTGTTTTTTAGTGTTTTAACATGTTTTGTTTTTAGGTGTTTTAATTATTTTTAGGTTTTTAATGTTTTTATGGTTTAAGGGGTTTTTATTTTTTTAGTTATTTTATTTGATTTTGTATGAAGTTTATAATTTTTTGGTGTTCTAGGGATTTTGAGGGGTATTTTTTACAGTTTTTATGGTTTTTTTGTTTTATAGTGATTTTCTTGATTTTTAGGGATTTTAAGTTAATTTAGTGTTTTAATACTTTTATGTTTTTAAAGGGTCTTTTGATGTTTTAGTTGGATTTTAAGTTTTTATGGGATTCCAGGTTTTTATGGTTTTTATGGGATTTTATGGTTTTTGCATATATTTAGTGTTTTAGGGTTTTTAATGGAATTTTAGGGCTTTTATAGTGTTTTAGGTTTCTATGGGTTTTTAGTTTTTTAGGTATTTTGAGGGTTTTATAATATTTTCAATATTTTTTATATATTTTCTCAATTTTATGGATTTTCATTGTTTTTTAATTTTTTAGGTGTTTTAATTGATTTTATGGTTTTAATGTTTTCTTAGGTATTTTCATGAATTGTAGGATTTTTAGGTTTTTAGGGATTTTTATAAATTTTTTATTACTTTTTATGGTTTTTATGGATTTTTAGGTTTTCATGGTTTTTTGGGTTTTTTGGTTTTTTGGGTTTTTAGGGTTTTTTTAGTTTTTTAGTGTTTGATGGTTTTTTTATGTTTTATGATTTTTAGAGGTTTAAAGGGGTTTTAGAGTTTTTAGTGTTTTTTAAGAGTTTTAGGTGTTTGGGGGTGGGGTTAATGTTTTTAGGTATATTTATTATTTTTAAGGGGTTTTTGGAATTTTGGGTTCATTTATTATTTTTAGGGTTTTTAAGGGTTTTTTGGTTTTTTGAGTTTTAAGAGTTTTTAGGTTTTAAGGTTTTCTTAAGTATTTTTAGGGTTTTATGATTTTAGTGTTTATAATGAGCTTTTAGGAATTTTATTATTTTTTGGATTTTTAAGTATTCTGAGGTTTTTTAGGATTTTGGGTTTTTAAGGTTTTTAGATTTTTTTAATGTGATTATGGATTTAAAAGGGTATTTAGTGTTTCTAGTGGTTTTCAGGTTTTTATTGGATTTGAGTGTTTTATGGTTTTTGGGGATTTTATTGTTTTTACGGGTTTTGGGTCTTTATGTTCTTTAGGATTTATAATTTTTTTTGGTTTTTAGGGGTTTTAATTTTTTTAATATTTACTGTTTTCTGATGATTTTTTTAATATTTTTAGGGATTTTATCATTAATTTGGATCATTATAGAATTTTTAGGATTTTTACATTTTTATGGTTTTTATGGATTTTTAGGGGTTTTAGGGTTTTTTAATATTTTTATGGTTTTGGGGATTTTACTGTTTTTCATTTATTTACATGTTTTATGTGTATTAAGGATTTTAAGGATTTTGTGTAGGATTTCAGTGTTGTAGGGTTTTTTTATATTTTCCAGGAATTTTAATCTTTTTTAGGTTTTATGTGGATTTTGAGGGTTATTGGGGTTTTTAGTGTTTTTAATGTTTTTTGGGTTTTAGGGGTTCTTTTTATTTTTTCAAGGTTTAAATTTTTTTTGAAATTTTTTAATTTTTTTAGGGTTTTAAGAGGTTTTTAGTTTTTTAGTATATTTTATGGTTTTTAGGGGTTTTAGGTTTTTTATGGTTTTAGGGGTTTTTATGATTTATAAGGTTTTAAGATTTTAGGATTTTTTTTAAATTATTTTATTTATTATTACGTTTAAGCTATATTTAGGATTTTATGAATTTCTCATCATTTTTTAGTGATTTAGTGTTTTTAATGTCTTTTACAATTTTTATTGGGTTTTAGGATTTTTATGGTTTTTACAATTTTATTGATTTAATTGGGGTTTAAATGTATTTTTTTAACATTTTTAGTGGATTAAAGGGTTTTTAGAGTCTCAAGTGGTTTTTTTGGTTTTTAACGGTTTTAATGTTTTTTTTTGTATTTTAGGGGTTTTATGATTTTTGGGATTTAGGTTTTTATGGTCTTTTTAGTGTTTTTTGGTTTCTATCCTATTTTACGTTTTTAAGGGTTTAAAGTGTTTTTCAGTTTTAATGTTTTCTTAAGGTTTTTAGGTTATTAATTATTTTTTACGTTTTTAGGATTTTAAGGATTTTTTGGATTTTTATGTTTTTTAGGGTTTTTTAGATTTTGACAGTTTTTTTGTGTTTTTAGGGTATTTTGGATTTTTAACTTTTGTATGGTTTTCAATTATTTTATGAGTTTTTTAAATTTTTTTGGCTTTTAAATGGTTTTTAGAGTTTTTAATGGTTTTTAAGGGTTTTAAGGGTTTTGGGTTTTAATGTTTGAAGGGATTCATTGTTTATATGGGGTGTTTGGATTTTTAGTGTCTTTATTTTTATTTTTATGGTTTTTATCATTTTTACGATTTTTAGCATTTTTAGGTTTTTTTTCATATTTTATATGTTTTTAGGGGCTTATATTTTTCATAGGGATTTTATGGATTTTAGGGTTTTTAGGGGGAATTTTGGATTTTTAAATATTTTTATGTTATTTGGAATTTTTAGGGAATTTGAGGGTTTTTAGGGAATTTTAGGTTTTTTTGGGGTTTTTAATGTTTTAGTGCGATCAATTTTTTTTTAGGGTTTTATGTATTTTTAGGGTTTCTATTTTTTCTTAGGGGATTTCACTGTATTAAATGGTTTTTACATTTTTAGTGATTTTTAGGACTTTTTATGATTTTTATGTTCTTTAGGATTTTTTGATATCTTGAGTGTTTTAAGATTTTTGGTGTTTTTTTGTTTTTAGTGTTTATTGAGTTTTTAGGGTTTTTAATATTTTTAGAGATTTAATAGGTTTATGTGTTAGATCTTTTTTGTGTGTTTTTAGTGGTTTCTAAGGTTTTACTGGTTTTTCATTATTTTTAGGGTTTTTATGGGTATTTATTTTTTTAATGTTTTTAGTGTTTTCAGGGGTTTTGATGTTTTTAGATTTTTAAGAGTTTTGGGTTTTCAAGTTTTTCTTAGCTATTTTAAGGATTTTTATGGGTTTTACTTTTTAGGCATTTTTTGGACTTTTGTGTTTTTATGGTATTTTAGGGTTATTAGGGATTTTGTGGGATTTATGGTTTTTTGGGGTTTTAAAAAAATTAGGTTTTTTTTTGTTTTTAGGTTTTTTTAGTGTATTATTTTTAATGGTTTTTAGAGTCTTTTAACTATTATAGGAGTTTAAATGGTTTTGTATGTTTTTTTTGTTTTTAGGGTTTTATGGGGTTTTACGGTTTTATGGGGTTTTAGGGTTTTTGTTTTGAGTAGTTTTTTATGGTTTTAGTAGTTTGGGGTCTATTTAGGTTTTAATAATTTTTAGGGATTTTTTTAGGATTTTTATTCATTTTAGGGGTTTTAAGGATTTCAAGGGTGTTTAGGATTTTTTAGGGTATTTAGGGTTTTCATTTTGATTAATCTTTTAGGGGTTTTAAGTTTTTTTTATGTATCAAGGTTTTCTTAGGATTTTTTTATAGTTTTTGTTTTTTGGATATTTTAGGGATTTGTTATGATTATTATGGGTTTTTAGGGTTTAGGTATTTTGACTCTGTTTTTGGTTATTGGGGTTTATATGTTTTTTTGGTTTTTAGGATAATTTTTTATTTTTTAGTGGGTTTGTTGGTATTTGTGAGTTTTTTAATATTTCAAGCGTTTAATGTATTTTTAGAATTATTATTGGGTTTTTAGGGTTTAATTTAATTTTATATTTTTTAATGTTTTTAGAGGTTTTATGGATTTCATGGGTTTTTATAGGTTATAGATTGTTTTTAAGGGTTTTCAGGGTTCCAAGTATTTTTAGATTTTTTGGGGATTAGGTGCTTTCATGTTTTAATGTTTTCTAAGAGTATTTTTGGGTTTTTTTTGTTATTTTTGTATTTATGGCTTTTTTGGGGTTTTTAGGATTTTTGTGGGTTTTTGAATGTTTTTTTTTTGATTTGGTTTGTTTTTGAGTTTTTAGTGTTTTAGGGTTTTTTGTATTTTTAGCATTATTAAAGGTTTTAAGGGTTTTCGGTTTTAAATGACTTATTTGGGGTTTTTAAAAATTTTAGGGGTTTTAATTTTATAGATATGTTTAGTGTTTTTGTATGCTTTTTATCAGTTTTTGGGATTTTGAGGGTTTTTGGGCATTTAGGCTTTTTAGGCTTTTTTTAATTATAGTGGTTCCATTGTTTTTTACATTTTTAGAGGTACAAATTACTTTTATGTTTTTATTTTTTCTTCAAGGTTTTATTGGTTTTAAGGTATTTTATGTTTTTGGGTGGTTTTTAAGAATTTTTTGGATTTTTTAGTATTTTTATGGGGTTTATGGGTTTTAGGGGTTCTAGGGATTTTTTTGGGATTTTTTGTGTTTTTATGTTTGTATTGAATTTTTAGGGTGGGTGGGTTTGAGTTTTATATGATTTTAATGGGTTTTAATAGGTTTTAACATTTTAGGGGTCTAAATTATTTTTAAAAAATTTATATTTTTATGGCATTTACAAGTTATGAGAGGTTTTTGAGGTTTTTTGGGGTTTTATGATTTTATTTGTTTTTACAGTTTTGAGGATATTTTTAGGGTTTTTTTGGGTTTTATATTTTTAAGGGTTTTATGAGTGATTTGGTTTTTAAGGTTTTCTTAGAATTTTTCATGGTTTTTAGGATTTTTAACTTTTTCAGGGATTCTTATGGATTTTTAATGGTTTTTATTATTTTTATGGATCTTAATTATTATTAGGGATTTTAGGGGTTTTAAGGATTTAATGGGGTATTTTTTATTTTTAGGGTTTTTTTTGTTTTTATGGTTTTTAAGGATTTTGGAAGTTTTTTGAAAAATTTAGGGGACTAAATTTTTTTTTTCAGTTTTTGTAGTTGTTTTAGTGTGTTTATCGGAATTTTATGGTTTTAAAGGTTTTTAGGGGTTGTTTATGGTTTTTAGGAATTTTAGAGTTTTAGGATTTTTAATGATTTTTATCATTTATAGGTTTTCTGTTTTTTAGGTTGTTAATGTTTTCTTAGTTTATTTCGGTTTTAAGAGATTTTTATGTTTTTATGTATTCTTAGGATTTTAAAATTTCTAGGGGATTTGGATATTTTTAGGGGTTTGGGTTTTAGGGGTTTTTTATTTTAGGGGGTTTTTCATTTTTAAGGGGTTTTAATCTTTCTTAGTGTTTTTATTTTTAGGGGTTTAAAGGGGTTTTTGTGTTTTACTGGCTTTTAGTGTTTTATGTGTTTCTAATTTTTAAAGGTGTTTAGAGGTTTTTATGGTTTTTATATGTTTTTATGGATTTTAAAATATTATTGTTTTAATGTTTTTTTGTTTTTAGGTTTTCTTATAGTTTTTCAATTTTTTAAGGGTTCATAAAATTTTAAGCGATTTAAGGTAGTTTTCAGTATTTTTATGGTTTTTTGGGTTTTAGAGATTTTGAGGGTTTTTTTTGTATTTTATGGTTTTTATAATAATATGTTAATTTAGGGGGGTTTTTTATGTTTAAAAGGTTTTTTTCAGTTTTTTTCATTTTTGGGGAATTTTTTCTAATTTGTGGATTTTTATTGATTTTTACAATTTTTCTTATTTTTATGGATTTTTTTGGGAGGTTTTTAGGTTTTTAGGTTTTATAGTTTTTTATTAGGGATTTTTTAGTTTTTATGGTTTTATGGGTTTTTAAATACATTTATCATTTTTAGGGTTTTAATTGATTATTAGAGTTTTTAGTGGTTTCGAGAGTTTTTATGGGCTTTTAGGGTTTTTAATGGTTTCTTCTGTTTTTATTAATCAAAGTGTTTTTTAAGAATTTTTGGATTTTTATAGTGTCTTAGGGTTTTAGGGGTTTTAAGGGTTTATGTTTTAATTTGGGGTTTTTAGGTTTTTACCGTTTTTATGAATTTTGGGATTTTATGGGTTTTTATGATTTTTATGGTTTTTAGTGTCATAGGGATATTTATGGTTTTTTTGGATTTTTATTATTTTTCATGTTGATTTGGGGATTTTTTTTTCTATGTTTTTTATGATTCTTTAGATTTTTTTTAACAATTTTAGTGGTTTATATGTATTTTATAGTTTTTATTGGGTTTTTTCGGTTTTTTGTTTTTTTACGGTATTTGGTTTTTTTTAAAGATTTTAGGGTATCTTGATTTTTTTTATATTTTATGGTTTTTAAGTGTTTTTAGTTTTTATGCTTTTTAATGTTTTTAGGGTTTTTAGGGGTTTTAATGTTTTACTGATTTTTAGGGAATTTTTACAATTTGTTGGTTTTTAGTTGTTTTAGGGATATTTAATACTTTTATGGGGTTTTAGGGATTTTCGGTGTTTTTTTTTTGTTTTTTTGGGTTTTAAGAGGTTTTTTTTACCTTTTCGGACCTTTATGGGGTGTTTTAATTTTTAAAATTTTTATTTTTTAAATGTGGTTCTAAATATATTAGTGAATCCTTTGGGATTTAATTTGTTTTGGGGGGTTTTATAGTTTTTAAGGTTTTTATGCTTTTTAATATTTCTTGGGGGTTTTTAGGGTTTTTATCTTTTTTTAGTTTTTTTGAGGGATTTAAGTGTTTTTATTTTTCATGTTTTTATTAGGAAATTTTTTCAATTTTTTTGGGATTTATATATTTTTTTCGATTTTTATAGATTGTGTAATATTTTTCTAGTTGTTATATATATAAGGGGTTTTGGGGATTTTATGGGGTTTTAGGATTTTATGGGGTTTTTTAATTTTTGGGTTTTTTTTTAGTTTCTTGGGGTCATTTGGGTGTTTAGAGTTTCTAATTTTTTGGGGTTTAAAAGGTATTTAGAGTTTTTTGTTTTTTAGGGTTTTTATGGGTTTTTAGGTTTTTTAAGGTTTTAAGGATTTGGTGGTTTTAGGGTATTTTAGGTTTTTAGATTTTTTTTGGTTTTTAGTGGTTTAATTGTTTAATTGTATTTTATTATTTTCTTAGTGGGTTTTTGGGGTTTTTTGGGTTTTTGAATTTTTATTTATTTTTAGTGAATTTTTAGGTTTTTAGGGGTTTTAATAATTTTATGGATTCTGGCGGTTTTAGGGATTTTAGGGATTTTATGGGTTTTTTTGTTTTTTGGTTTATTTCGGTTTTTATGGGTCTTAAGGTTTTTTATTATTTTGATGGTTCTTAGGGGTTTGAATAGTTTTCAGAGTTTTTAGTTTGTTTTAGGGATTGAATGGGTTTTTAGGGTTTTTTAAGATTTTAATTGTTCTATGGTTATTAATGATTTTTAGGGTTTTTTATATTTAATGTTTTCTCTAGTGTATTAGAGTTTTTAGGGTTATATGTTTTTAGGAGTTTTATGGGTTTTTTAAAATATTATGGGTTTATGGGTTATTTGGGATCTGATAGGTTTTAGTGATTTTATGTATTTTTGGGGATTTTATAGTTTTTTTTCTTTATATGGTATTTTTTGAGTTTTTAGGATTTTAAGGCATTCTTTATATTTTTTTAATTTTTTATGGGGTTGAAAATGTTTTTTGATTTTTAGTGGGATTAAGGGTATTTATGGTTTTTTGTTTTTTAATATAATAGGGATTTCATGGTTTTTAGAGTTTTTAGTGGTTTTAATGTCAGTTTGGGTTTTTAACGTTTTTATGTTTTTTTAGGGATTTTAAGTTTTTTTAGGTTTTTAAGGTTTTCCTAGGTTTTTTTGGGTGTATAAAAATTATAGTTATTTTAAGGGTTTTTTAGGTTTTTATTGTTTTTAGGGGTTTATGATATTTTGAGGGGTTTTGGTGTTTTCGGTGTTTTAAGGGTTTTTTTTGGGATTTTCGGTTTTTTTTTATTTTTAGTGTTTTTTTGTTTTTTAGAGGTTTTTAAGATTTTTAGACACTATTTACATTATTAGTGGTTTATATAGTTTATAATGTTTTTGGTGTTTTTTTTGTTTTTATGGGTTTTTGGGTTTTTATGGTTTTCGGGGGTTTATGGTTTTATTGATTTTTATGGTATTTATGGGGTTTTAGAGTTTTTATGTTTTTAGGGGTTTTAAGTATTTTTATTTATTTAAAAATTTTATAGGATTTTTTTTGTTTTTTTTTGTTTTTCGGTTTTTATAAATTTATAGGATTTTTATGATTTTTATGATTTTTAGGTATTTGCAGGGTTTTTGGTTTTTGGGTTTTTTAGTGTTTCTATAATTTTTTTTTTCTGTTTTAGGGTTTTTGAGTGTTTGGGGTTTTTTGTATTTTGAATTTTTTTTAAAAATTATCAGATTTAATGGTTTTTTAGATTTTTTAGTGGTTTTTATGTTTGTTATGGGTTTTTAAAGTTCTTAGTGATATTAGTTTTTTATGGTATTTAGGGGTTTTATGGATTTTTGGATTTTTGGATTTTTAGTATTTTTGGGTTTTATGGGTTCTATATTTTTTTATGTCTTAAGGTTTTTCATGATTTTAGAGTTTTTTATGTTTTTAGGGTTTTGAGGGATTTTCTATGAATTTTATAGTTTTTATGTTTTTTTGGAATTTTGGGATTTTAGGGTCTTTTAGGTTTTTTGGTTTTTTATGGTTATTTTTGGGTTTTCTGTTTTTTATAGTTTTTATATGGATTAATGTTTTTAGAGTTTTTTAATGTTTTTTGGGTTTTAAACTTTTAGGGATTTTGAGGGTTTTAGGGGTTTTTAGTGTTTTTACCATTTATTAGGCTTTAGGGGTATTAATTTTTTTAAGTTTTTATGTTTTTATGATGTATTTTATGGGTTTTGGGGTTTTTATATTTTTTGGGGATTTTTAATTTATTTTTAATATTTTTATGGGTTTCTAGTGTTTTTATATTTTTTAAGGGGTTTAGTGATTTAAGCTTTTAATGGTTTTTATGTTTTTTATGTTTTTTTTATTTTTAGTGCTTTTTAAACATTTTTAGGGTTTAAAAGTTTTTTTAAATTTTTAGTGGTTTTTAGAAGTTTAATGGGGGTTTTTAATATTTTAATATTATATGGGTGTTAATGTTTTAAGGGTTTTTTGGGTTTTTGGGTCTTTTACATTTTTAGGGGTTTTCCAATTTTGAGGACTTTTAGGGGTCTAAGGGTTTTTAAGTTTTAAATGTTTTATTAGGGTTTTTAGGGGTTTATGGGTTTTCAGGGTTTTTACATTTTTAGGGATTATTGAGGATTTATTACGATTTTTATGGTTTTTAGGTTTTTTTAGATTTGTGTTTTTTTGGTTTTTTAGAGGATTTAGCTTTTCTAGGGGCTATACGTTTTTTTAGGTTTTAAATTTTTTTTAATGGGGTTTTTTAGGGATTTTAAGGTTTTGTGATTTTAAGTATTTTAATAGAATTTTTAGGATTTTTGGGTTTATGGGGTTTTAGGAAATTTGAGGGTTTTTGGGTTTCGAGGGTTTCGAGGGTCTTTATGGGTTTTCAAGGATTTTTGGGTTTTTTTAGTTTTTAATGTATTTTTGGTTTTAAGTTATTTTAAGGGAAAATAGCTTTTTAGGGTTTTAGAGTTTTTAAGTATTTAAAGGTGTTTTTTTTGGTTTTTAAGGTTTTTAGGGGTTTCTATGTTTTTATGGTTTTTAGCATTTTTAGATTTTTTAGGGGTTTTATGTGTTTTTATGATTTAATTTTTTTCGTAGGGGTTTTCAAGGGGGTTAGGTTTTTTTATGTTTTCATAAATTTTTACGTATTTATTATGATTTTTATGGGTTTATTGGGATTGTATGGATTTTGAGGGTTTTTAGGGGTTTTATGTAGTTTTCGGGTTTTTTCAGTATTTTTGGAGTTTTTAAGGTTTTTAGAGTTTTTAATGTCTTTAGGGGTTTTAAGGGTTTTATAGTTTTTAGTGTTGCTTTAGGTTTTTATGTTTTTTATGGTTTTTTGGATTTTTAATGTTTTAGGGGTTTTATTATTTTTATTATTATTAAGTGTTTTTTTGAGTATTTTAGGATTTTTATCATTTTTTTGGTTTTAAAGTTTTAAGTGATTTCAGTTTATAAGGTTTTATTAGGGGTCTTTAGGGGTTTTGAGGATTTTGACGTTTTTTTGATATTTTAGGTCTATTTTACATTTTTAGTTTTTTGTGGATTTTGAGGGTTTTGAGCGTTTTTTTCAGTTTTAGGGCATTTTTTAGTTTTTTAGGGTTTATAGTGCTTTAATTGTTTTTAAAATTTTAAGGGATTGAAGGGTTTTTAGAATTTTTAGTCAGTATCTATGGTTATTATTGGGTTTTAGGGTTTTTTTAATGATAATCACAGGGTTTTACGATTTTAGGGGTTTTTAGGGTTTTAGTTCCTTTTTTAGGTTTTTTGGGGTTTTAACATTTTTAAGGATTTTAGGTGTCTTATGATTTTTTGGGTTCTTAATGTTTTTTTGGGTCTTTTGAACATTTTACATTTTTTTCAATTTCTCATCAATTTTTAGTTTTTATGGTTTTTAGGGTGTTTAGGTTTTTATCATTTTTATGTTTTTATTGGTTTCGTAATGTTTTTAGCTTTTAATGTTTTATTAGTTTTTTCAGGGTATTTAGGGTTATTTACAGTTTTAGGTATTTTTTTTGGATTTTGAGGATATTTATGGTTTTTATATTTTTCATTGATTTGGAGTTTTTTTAGGGTTTTTTATTTTTAGGGTTTTTTTGGGTTTTTTTAGGTTTTTATCATTTAAGGGGAATAAAGGAAATTTTAATTTTTAGTGGTTTTAGGGTTTTTACGGTTTTTAGTGTTTTTAATGGTTTTAGGGGTGATTATGTTTTTTTGGGTCTTCATTGTTTTAGGGGGTTTTCTGATTTTTTACAGTTTGAGTGTTTTTAGGTTTTTAGCAGTTTTTAGGGTTTTTATTTTTTTAGGATTTCTTAGGGGTTTTCACAATATTTAGGTTGTTTACACTTTTAGTGATTCTTAAAGATTTTTTAGGATTTTTTTTTGTTTTTTAGGTTTTAGGGATTTTTTTGGGTTTCAAGGATTTTATGTTTTTATGGGATTTCGAATTTATTTTGGGTTTTTAGGGTTCTTTAGGTCTTATACATTTTTTATTTTTAGTGGTTTAAACGGTTTTTTGAGTTTTTAGATGTTTTATTTTGGGTTTTTAGTTGTTTTTTCATGTTTTTTAAAAAATATCAGGAGTTTAAATGTGTTTTATAGTTTTTAGTGCATTTTCAGCACTTTAATGGTTTTGGGGGGTATTTAAAATTTTTGTGGGTTTTACGATTTTTAGTTGGTGTTAATGGTATTTTTGGGTTTTTATGGTATTTACTGTTTTAAGTTTTTTAGGGGTTATAATTTTTTTTATGTTTTTAAGGTTTTACTAATGGGTTTCATGGTTTTTAGGGTTTTTTACATTTTTAGGGTTTTTTTTGTATTTTAGTTGTTTTTATGGATTTTTTTATTTTTAGGGTTTTCATTAGTTTTTAGTGTTTTTATAGTTTTAATGGTTATTATGGTTTTTAGGGTTGTTAGCATTTTAGTGTTTTTTGGGGTTTTAAGTGTTTTAGGTTTTTTAAGTTCTCTTAGTGTTTTTCATGATTTTTCAGATTTTTATGTTTTTAGAGAATTCTATGCATTTTTTATGATTTTAATTGTTTTTTGGGTTTTTAGAGATATTGAGGGTTTTAGCGATCTTTAAATGTTTTTGCATTTTTCTGGTTATTTCATGTTTTTAGGGGTTTTTGAGTTTTTATATGGTTTTATGGTTTTATGATATTTTAAGCATTCATAAGGGCATAAAGGTATTTTAAATTTTTTATTGATTTTTAGGGTTTCTATTGATTTTTAGGGGGGTTCTAAGGATTTTAAAGGGTTTATGGTTTTAGGGATTTTAAGAGTTTTTTAAGGGATTTTATGGTTTTTCAGTTTTTAGCGATTTTAGGTTTTTAGGGGTTTTAGTATTTTGATGTTTTTAAGAATTTCATAGAGTTATTACGGGTTTTTATGTTTTTCTTGATTTTTTAGAATTTTTTTAGATTTTAGGTGTTTTAGGGATTATGACGTTTTTATGGTTTTTAGGGGTTTTAGGGGTTTTTATGTTTTTATGTTTTTTAGGAATTATTAAATATTTTATGTTTTATAGATTTCATAGTAGTTTTCTCGGTATTTTTGGATTTTTAAATTTTCAAGTATTTTTAGTTCTTTTGGGATTTTAATATTTCTTAGGGTTTTTAGGAATTTGACTATTTTTAGGTTTATTAGCGTTTTTATGGTGTTTTGGGGTTTCTGGATTTTTTTAAAAAATTTAATGGCTAAAAGTGTATTTTTATTTTTTAGTGATTTTTTAGTGTTTTTATGGTGTTTTATGGTTTTAAGAGGTATTTATGGTTTATTTTGTTTTTAGAATTTTAAGGTTTTTTTGGATTTTATGTTTCTTAAGATTTTAAGGTTTTATTATTATTTTTCTTGGTTTCTAGAGTTTTAAATGTATTTATGGATTTTAGTTTTTTTATTATTTATATGGTTTTTTTTATTTTTGGTATTTCGAAGGTTTTTTGTGTTTTTAGGGTTTTGTTTGTTTTTTTTGGGTTTTTGGGGTTTTCGAGTTTTTTTGAGTTTTTAATGTTTTTAGCATTTGAAGGTTTAAAAGGGATTTTATAAATTTTTAGTGTTTTTAGGGTTTTATGGGTTTTTATGGTCTTTTTAAGGTTTTATGGTTTTTTTAATTTTTAGGAATTTTTCAGAATTATGAGGTTTTTATGGGTTGTGGGAGTTTATGATTTTAAGGGGTTTTAAGGATTTTTAGGGTTTTTAGTATTGTTAAGTTTTTTATTGTATTTAAGTGTTTTATGTTTTTAAGGTTTTATTAGATGTTTTAAGGCTTTTTTGTGTTTTTATGGATTTTTAGTGATTTTTTATCATTTTTTTGTGTTTTAGGGTTTTTTTTGGGATTTTATGAGTTTTTATGATTTTTAGGGTTTTTTCGGTTTTATGTGTTTGTTTGGGGTTTTAGTGTATTTTTTTTATTTTTAAGGGTTTTAAGGTTTTTTATTTATTTTATCTTTTTTGGGGTTTATGGGGGTTTAATGTTTTTAGTGTTTTTTGGGATTTTATTGGGTTTTTAGGTTTTTAGGGTATTCTATGATTATTTGGTTTTTAGCGGTCGTTAGGGTTTTGTGGTTCATCTCTAACTATTAACTTCATGGATTTGTTTTTCCATTCTCCCTTGAATGGTGAAAAAAATATTAAGTCTCTTCTTCCTCATTTGATTTTTTGGAAGGGAGTTTTCGGTGGAACAACACGTTGGTGGGGTATTTCTTGGATAAGAACTTTTTTTCACGTTGGTATATAGAATCACTTCTATCCTGTGCAAGAATGACCTGATCTAGATGTTTTACAATGTTGAAGGATTCTAATTCATTAATATTTTTCTGGCCAATAAAAATTTTGATATTATTTTGAGTTGTCCTTGGTTTTTTGTAGGTACATTAATGATTCATAGGTCATGGAATCCATGTATTTACCTTAGTAAGGAATACTTCTCTATTTTTCCAGTTTATATGATCCTTTGGGATGTTCCTCTTGAATCCTAGTTTACTAAATGAAATAGAAACATTTCTTCTGTGATGGGGTAGTCTCTTTTAATAGATAAATCCATGGTTGATTTTAATAAGACTAATATTTCCCATATTTGTGTGTAAATATCTATCGATCAGGACCTTCTTGATGAAATTGGTATGGACATGAGTTTCATCAGTTCCTCTCACATCAATGTTGATTAGATTTTGGTAACTAAAAACTATATCTTATGTAACATATTGTGTAAACATTTTAATTTGTGTATTAAGCATCCATATAAAAATTTATCATGTGGGATGGACCAAGGTTACTCCCAATAATGGGTTTATCAGAAGAGGGAACTACTTCGGGTTGCTTCCACAGATCCAGAATGGTTTTTTAATCATTAGGTTCTTGAGAAGAAGATTCTTGATCCCAGTCATATTTCCATTTCTTCTATATTTGAGAATCCTTACACTGGGGATTTGGGCTCATCAACTATGGTTATATCTTCTTATTAGACTAAGAAGATTAATAGACCTGAGAAGGATTCTTCTATCACTACTCACATCTCTTATGATTGCTTATAGGTATATCCTCCTAATTAAGGTGATGCTTGTCTCTCCACTTCTATTTCCCCTCTTCCCTCTAGGTATCCAAGTACACATGGGGGACCAAGTCTAGTTTCTATACTTAATGCCTATGTTAAATCTATTGACACCTATGCCTCTCCATATGTGCTGATGGTTTCTGGAAACTAAAGGATGTGGGAATTATTAATATATTTCTCAAGTCTCCCCCTCTCCATAACTAAAGTATTTTGAGATAATTGAGGATTTTTTCCCATGGTTGATCATTTTGGTTGTTATTCACCTCATCTTAAAGGTTATGTTGGCTATCCATATTTACTAAAGAGGAGTGAGGATTTGGGATTATATAGGATGCGTACTAGAATAAGGCCTCCATCATTAAACATGTTTTGTATCTTTTTAATCCTTTATTTTCTTCATATTTGGTTGAACATGCTTAAATTTTTCTTCTTTGTCACTCTCAATTTTGGGTGACCAATGTCTTATGTAATTTTCGTGAATATAAAGGAATGTGTTGGGGAATTGAGATCTTCTTAGAGACCATAATTCCTTTTCATTAGCGAATGATTCTTGTATTTTATTATAGTTTGATTCTAAGATCCATAGGGGACGCATTTGATCATATTTCAATGATAGGATAATATATTATTTAGGCTTATCCATGTTTTCCTCAATTGTATAAATTATATTAATGTCTCTTGCAATCCACAACATGATGTTTTTGCTGAACTTTAGGAACATCGGGAATGAGATTCTTTATTTTTGTGAACTTTGAGGATATTGTGATAATATTATATATAATTTCCAAAATGGGTTACCCTTTCTCATCATTTGTAATGATATTACGGAAAACTTTTCTATGGTACCTTGAAGCTATTTGGTTTGGTATAATTACTCCTATCCAGGCTTTCTATCTATTTATGGCTTGGAACCCAAAATCATCCACCCACCCATGATAAATTGCATAAAAGGGGTTTCAAATTTCTGAATCATTATTTTCATTATGAATTGGATTCTTATAATATTGACCACATATTCATCAAATTTAATCTATATTGGAAGAATTGGGATTTATTATTAAGCCCCTTTAATTTTTATTTCTCTGATTATTCTTTTTATTCCATTTTAAATTGGTTTAATGGATTGATTTTTGATATTTATTTTAGAAGAGATTTTGGAAAACTTGGGCCGGTCACATTGGTTTATTTAATTTTTATGGAGATTAATTTTTGGTTACATGGTTCCTCCTCTCATTTTGGAAGCATTATTTTGATGAATTTTGATTGAACTATTTGATTCTTCCTCTCTTCTTGCAAATAATTCCCCAATAATAAGGTTAATTAAGAGATGATTTGAAGAGAGATACTACTAGGTCCTTTTATTAAGGATGAAAACTGATTCTACTATGGTTTGGGTAGGGATAGGTTCTAGATGGATTTTTTTGTTTTGATATTGGTTGGGATGCTTGATTTTGGTTGGGGTTCTCCTATTTGGTTTTGTCCTATTGGGGATCTTATTTTTCGTTGTTGTTCTCTGGTTCTATAGTGGTGTTGTTATGGTTTCAAAGGATTATTGTGTCTAGGTTGTGGTGATGTTGGGTTTGGAGGGAACCTAATACCATTTTATGGGCCCTAGGTGATCATTTTGGTTATTGGACAAAGGTTTCCGGTGCGGTGATGTTAAAAGTGGGTTGTGATACTCTGTTTAGTGTGGGGTTTGGATGGGTGTATAGGGAGTGGATTGGATCTGGTGAAGTCTATTTTTGTAGCTTCAGTTTTTCATTCATAGATTTATAGACTTTTTGGGTTATTGGATTCTTTTTCTTGTGGTTGGAGGTGTCTATGGTTGGCTATGTGGTGCATGTAAGGGATGATGCATATTTATTGGTTCTATATTCGTCTTAGAACATCACACAGTTTCAAGTATCTTTTCTTGGGGTTTTGGGGGTTACTTGTCAGAGGTGATGGTTCTACTGGCTGTGGATCCTCTATATATTGGAGGGTCAATGTGGGTGGTGTGGTGGTTGTGATTAATATGGTGATTTACTACTTCTATTTTTTTAGTTGTATTTCCTTACACTAGTAACTAGTCAAGGCATAGAGTAGGCCAGTCCTAAATAATCTTAGGGTGTAGTTTCTAGTTTGTGGTGGTATACTGATCCTTGTATTACTGGTTATGGTCATGTATTTCTTAGGTTGTGTTTGTATTCTTGTTCGGGTATGATGTAGCTTGGTGTAATTGAGCCATAAAATTGTGATATTTTGGTATAGCATAGGCTGTTATGGATGCATGATTTCTCCTTGGATATTATTTTTTTCTTGTAGTCTCTTATGGAATCTCTTGTGTTGGATGCATGCTCGATTGGAGTGGGTTGAATTTTCAGGATGTTTAGTGTATGAATCTTGTTGTGTGGATTGGTCTATTTTTATGGTGATTCTCTAGGTCTGATGAAATATTCAAAAACATTTTTTCATGCTATTTGATGATGGTTTATGATTTTTTGGTTGGGATGGGTTTCTTGGTGCACATGATTTCTTACTCTGGCATGAGGTTGGTGTGTGTGTCTTGGTTGGTCAGGTTGCAGGTAGTTTTATTTTTATTTGGTGGCTATGAGAAGGTGTGTTGTGTCATGATATTGGTGTGATTGGCGATTGGTGGGGTGTTGGGGGCTGATTGGCATGATCTACTCTATTTTCAATATGTTCTTGTGGGTTCCATGGGTGTTTTTTTGTGGTCTTCCTAGGGCTAGTATGGAATTCAGTTTATGGTGGTAGAAAAGTGTTGATGGTTGGAGGAGTGGAGTTGGATGGTTTGAGGTGTCAAGCCGGATGGTTTGAGAGCTATTTTTTAGGATTATTCTGAGTAGTTGTGGGATAATTTATATGATTCTTTGCATGGGGATGGCTAATGCTGGATTCAGTTAGATGATGTTGTGGTGAAGGTGTTATTTTATATTCAATGGTGTATATGTTGTTTGTATGTTTTTTATCTTAGTATCGTTCATGAATTTATTGGATGGAGTGTGGTAATGATTTCTTGTAGGTGGTTAGGGGATGGTAGTTAGGTTGTTGGGGATGTCAGTTTTTTTTATTTTTTATTCTTTGTTAGGTTTGGGATGGATCTTTGTCATATGGTGTTGCTTGAGTTTTTTTGTACGTTAGTGGTTATATAGGTCTCAAATGGTGTGGTTTTTCTATTTTGATGAATTATTTTGGTTACAGTATGTTTATTGTTTGGATAACAATGTGATTTACTTGTTCCTATTGGGGGTCTTTGTTTCTCTTGGAGGTCTTGCTTTCTGGGTTCTTGGGTTCTATTGTGGAAGCATTCTACATGTTTAGAGACTGTGTATATGCAGTGATTTTTTGATTCTTTCAAAGTGGCGGTGTCTCTGTGGTTTCTCTACAGTACTATTCATCTAGCTTCTATTTGGTTGGAACTCACATGGTCTCTTATTTACGCGTTTCCTTAGTTTCTTGGTGTCTCATGGTCACTTTTCTTAGTGCTCATATCTTTGTTTGGATGCCTTTGATTTTGGGTTATTTGGCCAACCTTCATTTCTACATTGGGTGATCTATTGTAATTAATGTTTTCTATGATATTTATGCACCTAATTTTTTCCTTGTAAAAAACCTAAAAATTCATAAAACCTAAAAAAAACAAAAAATACAAGAAACACTAAAATATCCTAAAACCCTTAAAACCCCATAAAAACCAATATACACCTTGAAACCCTAAAACCATGAAAATCCTAAAAACCCACTAAAAATTATAAAACCACTTTAAAACCCTATAAAATTAAAAAAAGTTTAATAACCATAAAAATAGAACAATTTTCAAAAAAACCCCTTAAAACACAAAAAAACTATAAAAACCCTAAAACCCTTAAAACTCCAACAAACCCTCAAAAAACCTAAAACCCAAAAAAACCCATCAAAAATCTAAGAAATAACTAAAAATACATACCAATGTAAAAAGTTTGAAAAATTATAAGATAACATTTAAAACCTAAAACCAATTAAAACCCCTAAGAATCTAAAAAACGTTTCAAACCCTAAAAACCCTAAAAATCCTAAAATAGCTCAAAAATTCTTTAAAAATGTAAAAATCCTAAAAACATCCTAAGAAAACCATTATAAACAAAAACATAAAGACCTATAATAACCCCATAAATGCCCAAACACCTAAAAAGCCTTAAAACCCCAAAAATAGAAAAAACCATAAGGACCCTTAAAAACCATACACAACACTAAAAGCCCATAAAACCCATAAAAAACCCCAAAAACTATAAAAACCCTTTAAACCCTAAAAACGTTAAAAACCATAAAAACCCTTCAAAAATATAAAGACTAAAAAACCTCAAAAAACCAAAAAACCACTAAAACCCCTCATAATTTCAAAAGACCCAAAAAACCATAAATATCCTAAAAATACCCTAAAAGTACCAAGAAATGTAAAAAACATAAGAACCTTGAATCCCCTTAATAAAACCATAAAAACCTAAAAACACTTAAATCTCCTAAAAACTTAAATATCACTAAAACCCTTAAACCCTAATACCCCAATTAAAATCCCTAAAATTCATTAGAAACATAAAAACCCACTAGAAACACTAATTTTTTTTAAACCACTATAAATGAAAAAAATTGTAAAACCCTTAAATAACCTAAAAATTTCAAAATTTAAAAAATAACCCTTAAAACAATAAAAATCCTATGAAATATTTAATTATACGTAAAAACATAAAAAACCAAAAAATCATGAAACCCCCTAAGAAATCATTGAAATCCTAAAAACACTTAAAAATACCTGAAATGTAAATAACATTAAAACCACTAAAAACATAAAAACCTTCAAAATAACTAGAAAACATAAAAACTATAAAAATACTAAAAAATAACTATAAATATAAAAACCCCAAAAAACCATGAAAGCCCCTAATAAAACCAGAACAACCTAAAACACTTAAAATCCCTAAAAACCCTAAAAAATGCTAAAAACCCAAAAACCATAAAATGCCTAAAAATCATAGAACCCCTAAAACCATAAAAATCCTAAAACAGATAAAAAATATGAAACACCTTTTAAACTCCTAAAAATTTCAATAAAAAACTCAAAAAACCAAAAAACAAAAAAATCTCAAAAAACCCTAACAACGCAAAAAAACCATAAAAACTCTAAAACCATAAAAAACTAAAAAATACCTCAAAATATCTAAAACTATAAGAACCATAAAACTCACAAAAGATAAAAAATACTTAAAAAGTTAAAACACCCAAAGAATAACTCAAATACCTAAAAACACATAAAACCCCTAAAAAAACTAAAAATCTTGAAAACCATAAAAAAACCCTAAAACCCTAAGAAATATAAAACCACATAAAACTATAAAAAACTTGAAATCCATAAAACCTCAAACCCCACTGTAAACACAAAAATCCATTTAACCCTAAAAATGTTAAAAAAATATAAAAAATATTAAACCCCTAAATAACATAAAAAATCCTTTAAAATCGAAAACATACCATAAAACTCCTAAAAACATATTAAAATCACTACATTCCATTAAACCCATAAAAATCCCTAAAAATACCTAAAATGTAAAAAAAACCTAAAAAATGAAAATTCCCTAAGAAAAACCAAAAAAACTACATCACTTAAAACCACCCAAAACCTAAAAAATTCTAAAAACCCAAACCCCCCAAAAACCATAATATCACTCAAGATCCGTAAAAACCCTAAAAGATAATAAAAATCCTATAAAAATCCTATAATCCCAAGAAAACACAATAAAATCCAAAAAACCATGAAAACCCCTTTGAAAGCCTTAAAACCAAAAAACAACAAAACCATACAAAACCTAAAAGAACACAATATATCCTAAAACCCCAAAAGAACCCTAAAGCCCCGAAATACCCTAAAAACCCATAAAATATATAAAACCCTAAAAAACTAAAGAATTACTAAAAAAATATAAACCCCATTTAAAACAATAAATGATAAAAAAACCTATAAATAACCTTAAACCCTAAAAAAATAAATAAATAACGCAAAAAATATAGAAAAAACAAAAAAACCATAATAACCATCAAAATCAATAAAAACCCTAAAAACAATAAAAATACATTAAAATCCATAAAATCAAAAAAATTCCATAAAACACCTAAAACCCATTAAAACTTTTAAAAATTAAAATACCCTTAAGTACATTAATATCCCTAAAAACACATAAAAACTATAAAAAATAAAAAAACCTATAAAACCCATTAAAACCCCTAGAACATTAAAAAATCTAAAAATATTAAACCACTAAAAACATAAAAACTAAAAAAAAACTAAAAAAATCCCCTAAAATCCAAAAAAACAAATTACTAAAAACCATACAAATCCTTAAAACACTTAAAAATCCACAAAAACATAAAAACCATGAAAACCCCTAAGAAAACAATGAATCCTTAAAAACAAATTAAACCCCTAAAAAACCTAAAAACATTAAATGATCATAAAATCCCTAAATCGCTTAAAAACTAAAAAACCCCTAAAAACCATAAAACCCCAAAAAATACATACAATATAATGGTACCCGGTAAAACCTCTGAAAGCCCTATAAACCCCTAAAAAAGTTAAAAAAACTATAACAAACCATTAAAATCCAAAAATAAAAAGAACTTAACAACCCCAAAAAACCTTAAAACACGAAAATCCTTAGAATCCCTAAAACCCCCAAATCCCTTAAAACCCTAATTTCCCTTTAAAATCCTAAAAATACCTAAAAATCACTAAAAACATAGAAAACAGAAAAAAAAAATTTAAAAAACCGTAAGAAAACCCTAAAACATAAATACACTAAAAACCCTAAAAACTTAAGAATTATAAAAACCAAATAATACCTAAAACCCATAATAACATAAAAATCATGAACAAAGCACTAAGAACCTGTAAAAACAAAAAACCACTAGAAACTAGAAAAACAATAATAAAACCTTAAAACCCTATAAAAACATAAAACCCCTAAATAACCAAACAAATGACAAAAAACATGAAATACACTAAAAACTCTAAAAGCATCCAAAACCCATATAACCCCCTAAAACCTTAAAAACCCCTAAAACTCTATAAATCCCCTATAGAACTCTAAAAATCTAAAAACCCTTTAAACCCCCCCCCCCCAAAAAAAAATTAAAAACACAAAAAAAATTCAAAACCGTAAAAAATAAAGAAACCCCAAAAAAACAAAAAACCCTAAAATCCATCCTACAAACACTAAAATCCTATAAAAATCCTAAAAAATCCCCAAAAAATCATTAAAAACATAGAAAAAAAAACAAACAAAAAAACCCTATGAAAACCATTAAAAATTAAAAACACTTAAAAATAATAAAACCTAAAAACTCTAAAACACCTAAAAACAATAAAAACCCTAAAAACCATAAAATTTTGTAAAACCTTAAAAAACCCATAAAAGCAAAAAAATATTAAAACCATAAAAAAAACTAAAAACACATAAAAATTTAAAAAACCTAAAACCTTGAGAAAATCTAAGAAAACCAAAAAACCTAAAATCACTTAAAACACCTAAAAAACTAAAATTTCAATAATCACTAAAAACCCTAAATGATCCAAAACCCTAAACCACCTAAAAACTATAAAAATCCTAGAATACATAAAACAACTAAAAACCATGATAAAAACTCTTAAACCCTTTAAACCCAAATAAATATTGAATATTATAAAAACAATTGGAATCCCTAAAAACTCAAAAAAAACTAAAAACTAAAAAACCATTAAACCCTAATAACCACCAAAACCCTCAAAATCCCTAAGTAACCTAAAACCATAAATACCATAAAATCCTAAAAACACCATAAAAATACCTAAAATTTTCCAAAACCCCCAAAGCCCCTAGGAAATCATTAATAATATGAAAACACTTAAACCACTAGAAACATAAAAACACTAAAAACCTCTGAAACACTAAAACACCAAAAAACCAAAACCCCCCTAAATACAATAAAAACCCTATAACCCTTAGAAAACCCTAAAAACCCATAAAAACACTATAACCCCACAAAAAACTACAAAACCCATTTAAAACTCTAAAAACATACAAACTCTAGGAACCCTTAAAACCCCCCAAAAAAAATCCAAGAAACCTAAATACCCCCCAAAAAAACTGAAAATCCTAAAAAACCAAAAAAACCCCCTATTCCCCTAAAAATTCCAAATAATGATAAAATACATATTAATGATAAAAAAAGACCTAAAATTTTGTAAAATTGAAAAAACCACTCAAAAACCTGAACCCCCATAAGAAAACATGAAAACCCTAAAGGCATTTTAAAACCCTAAAAACACTAAAATTTTAAAACCCTTAAAAATCCGCAAAATCCCTAAAAACCATAAAAACCATTAAATTCCAAAAAACCATAATATATATATATAAACATAAAAACCCCTAAAAACATTGAAAACCCCTATGAAATCCTGAAAAACCTAAAAACACTTAAATCATCTAAAATCCTAAAAACACTAAAATCCTTTAAACCCTAAAAAGACAGTAAAACCCATAAAAACTGTAAGACCACAAAACCTATAAAAAACCATAAAACCCCATAAAACCATAAAAATCAATTAAAATTATAAAAACTCTTTATATCACTAAAAAAATAAATAAACTTTTAAAAAATCATAAAATCCTTAAAAACTCAAAAATACCCAAAAATATAAAAAACCATAAAAACCCTAGAAATATAATAAATCCCTACAAACCCTAAAACCCCTAAAACCCCTAAAAAGAACAAATTATCCCTTAAAATGTAAAATACCCCTAAAATCCTTTAAAACTAAACAGAAATCGGTAAAACACTAAAAACACATGAAACGCGTAAAAACCCAATGAAATGAAAAAAAGACCCTAAAATCCTTTACACTGTAAAAAACCAGAGAAACCACCAAACCCTAGAAAAAATATAATACTTTTCGAACCCATAAACCCCTTAAAACCATTAAATAATCTTAAAACCCATGAATCCAGAAAAAATTGATTAAAAACTCTAAAACTACTTACAAATATAAAAACTTCATACTCCCCAACCAAAATCCCAAAAAACCCCTAAAACCACAAGGCCCCTAAATTCCATCAATATCACTAAAAACCCGAAAAACAATAAAAATCCAAAAACAATCCCTAAAATCCATTAAATTTTAAAAACCAATAAAAACAAATAAAAATCCTATGAAAACCATAGAAACATAAACATACATACTACCCATAAATAATAATATTCCTAAAAACCCTAAACACCATAAAATCCCTCAAAATAAAAAACACAAAAAACCCATAAAATTCGTTAAATAATTAAAATACATAAAAAATTGAAACCCATAAAACCCCTAATAAAACATTAAAACCTAAAAACACTTAAAACCCATAAAAATTAAAAAATACTAAAAACATTAAAAACCTTAAAAATATAAAAAACCACTAAAATCCATAAAAACACAAAACCCGCATTAAATTATTAAAAACCCACTAAAAAATAGAAAGACCATTTATACACCTAAAACATTAAAAACTCTAAAAAACCATAAAAACATTAAAACCCCCTAAACCCCATAAAATCCCAATAAAACATATGAACCCTCTAAATCCCTAAATTCATAGAAAACTATAAAAATCCTTAAAGGTTTAAAAAATTCCTATATATATAAATAGACCTAAAACTCCTAAAAACTCGTAAAAACCTAAAAACCCTAAAAACTGTAAAAATCCTTAAAAACTATAAAAAAAACACTAAAAACCTTAATACCCTAAACACCATCTAAATATAAAAAAATCCTAAAAAACATAAAATTACAAAAAAATAACTAAAATTTTCTTAAAACAAAAAATCCAAAAAATCCAAGAAAGACCTAAGAAATCCTTGAAACAATTAATACTACTATAATGCTAAAAATAATTAAACACCTAAAAAACTCAAAAAACCCCTAAATCCCTAAAAAACCTAAAAACCATAAAATCCCAAAAACACTAAAAACCCTAAAAATTGAAAAAAATCCCTAAAACCACACTAGAACTCTAAAAACCCTTTAATCCCCTAAAAACATTAAAACGCTTTAATGACCTTAAATACCCTAAAAATAAAAAAAACATAAAACCCAAAAAAATAAATCCCAAAAACCCTTATAAACCCTAAAAACCTTCAAAATACCAAAAAAAACAAACCATAAAGATCCTAAAAAATTCATGAAATCCCAAAATATGTAAAAATCCATAAAATCATTGAAAATCCATAAGTGAACCCTAAGAACCTAGAAACACAGAAAACCCCTAAAAAACAAAAAATCTCTAAAACCCCTTAAAACCCTATACCCTAAAAAGCCCTAAAAAACTCAAAATCTCTAAAAACAATAGAAATCCTAAGAAATATAAAAAAATCTCTACAACCATAAAAAACCCTAAAAACCATGAAAACCCCTAAAAAACCTTAAAAACCTAAATAAAATTATAACCCAAAAAAACTAAATCTTTTAGAATCCCTAAAAGACCCTATAACCCTAAAACTCCTAAAAATAATAAATCCCCCTAGGAAACTGAAAGAACTCTAAAAGACTGTGAAAACCCTAAAGAAAAAATAAAAATACAGAAAACCCTTTGAAACTCCAAAAATCATAAAAAAACTCTAAAAAACCTCAAAACCACAAAAATAATCAAAAAACCCTAGAAACCCAAAAAAACCATAACACCCCTAAAACCGTAAATACCCTCAAAATCTATAAAATCATAAAAAACAACTAAAATCATAAAAATCTCTAAAAATCCTTATAATTGTAAAAAATTCTAAAAACCTTGAAAAATACTAAGAAATACATAAAAGCATAAAAACAATTATAACACCCAAACACCATAAAAACATTAAAAACATTAAAACCCCAAAAAAACACCTAAAAACCAATAAAATCTTATAAAAACCATAAAACAACTAAATAATATAAAAACACTTTAAACCCTTAAAATGTTAGAAAACTCTAAGAAAGACTAAAACACATAAAAACTAAAAAAACATTAAAACCCCAAAAAACCATAAAAACCAAAAATACTCTCAAAATCCCCAAAAACACAAAAACCCCATTAAAATCTTAAAAATACCATAAAAATCACAAAAATATAAAAAACCTAAAAGCCTTGAAAAGCCTATAAAAACCATAAAAAACTAAAAACACTTAAAACCCATAAAGCCCTAAAAATTCTAATAGCCCTAATAACCATAAAAACCTAAAACTTATAAAAATCTTGAAAGACACAAAAAATATATAAAAACATAAACATTCTAAAAACACTAAAAACACAAAAGAAAACCTTAAATCCCAAAACACTAAAAATTATGAAAAAAACATGGAAATGCTAAAAACCTTTAAAGACCCTAAAATCACTAAAAAACCTAAAACCCATAAACACACCAAAAAAATTAAAAATCTATAAAACCCATAAAACCTACTAAAACTGAATAAGCCTTTAAACCACAAAAAAATTAAAATCTCAAAAAAACCAAAAACCCTAAAAAATCAAAAAATACCCTAGAAAACCATAACAACACTGAAATTTCTAAAACCTCTAAAAGCCTTGAATAATTACTGATAATACCTAAAATGTAAAAAATACTATAAACCTTGAAAAATCATAATAAAAATTAAAAAGAAATAAGACAGAAAGTCCCTAAAAATGTAAAAAATGATAAAAAACCAAAAAACATAAAAGTACTTAAAACCCCTAATAATAGAAAAAACCCATAAAAAATAAAATCCCTAAAAACCCATAAAAACAATGAAAACCAACAAAACTCTAAAAACATAAAAAACCTATAAAAAAATTCAAAAACCTAAAAAACTTAAAACCAAAGAATATTGAAAAAAACACCCATAACCCATAAAAACCATAAACCCACTAAAAATAATAAAAACCCTCACAATCCCTAGAAACCCAAAAAAATCAAAAAAATCCTTAAAAATACAAAAAAAAACTAAAGAACCTAAAATGAATAAAACCCCCTAATTAAACAATAAAAACCTACACACACATAAAACCCTCAAAACCCTAAAATTCTAAAATTCTAAAAACACTACCATCCCATAAAACAGTATAACCACTCAAAATCCCTAAACCCCTAAAAAATATAAATATTATATAAAGTCCTAAAAATACCAAAATAATATTTAAAAGCTGTTATAAACCCTTGAAAAAAATTAAGGAAAACTTAAAAACCTAAAAATAATTAATACCCCTAAAAATAATAAAAACACCAAAAAATCCAAAAAAACCTAAAAGACATTAAACTTGAAAATTAACTAAACATAATAAAAAACCATAAAATTTTAAAAAACACTAAGAACCCATTAAATTCTAAAATCCCTCTAAACCAATAAAAAGTTAAGAACACTAAAACCCCTAAAACACCTACAAAACTCAGAAAAAATGCTTTAAACCACAAAAAATAATAAAAACCAATCACCCTAAAATCCGCAAAATCCTTAAATTACTAAAAACTATAAAGATCCTAAAAATTCATAAAAATCCCTTAAAACATAAAAAACCATAGACCCCTTTAAAATCGGTAATAAAACCTTAAATAATAAAAAATATAAACCCCTAAAAACCCAAAAACACTAAAAACACTACAAACCCTAAAATACCCAAAAAAACCCTCAAAATCCCGAAAACACAAAAATAAATTTTCAAATCCATGAAATTTCTAAAAAATACATAATTACCTAAGACCCCATAAAAACCCCAAAGATAACAATAAAATCCAAAAAACACATAAAACCCCTAAAAACCTAAAACTCTTAAAATCTTGAAAAGACAATAAAAACCCTAAAACCCCTAAAACTATAAAACCTTAAAAACAACAAAAACCCATAAAACATCAAAAAACCAAAAAAAAACACTAAAAACCCTATAAATCCCCAAAAAGGTAAAAAAAATCTATATGCCCATAAAACAATTAAGACCCAAAATTACAAAAAAAAACACTTAAAACCTGAAAATCCCTAAAAACCATAACAACAAGAAAAATCTTTTAAAATCCCTAAAAAAATAAAAAAAACTAAAGACATTGAAAAAATGTAATAAATTATGAAAATCTAAAACCATTTAAAACCACTAAAAACCTAAAAACACTAAATAAACCAAAAACACTAAAAATGTTTAAAAATGTAAAAACCAATAAAAACCTATAAAAACAAAAAAAACATAAATCGTAGAAAACCCTAAAAACCTAAAAACCCAAGGAAAACCTGAAAAACCTAAAAATAATTAAATCCTATAAAAACATGAAAAATTGCGAAAAAAACCCTTACACCCCTAAAACCCCCAAAAAACCATTAAAAACCATAACAACACTTAAAACCCATTAAACTTTTAAAAAATAATCTTCAAAATATTTAAACCCATAAAATGTTAAAAAAATATCAAAAAACATAAAAACCTGAAAAAGTCAAAAAAAAACCCCAAAAATTATAAAACCATAAACATCCCTAAAACCCAAAATATCCATAAAAAGGATTAAAAACAATAAAATATCAAAAAATTATAGAAATCTATAAAAGACCATAAAAAACCTATGAAACATTAGAATCATAAAACCACATAAAACAACGAAAAATCTAAAAATCTAAAATCCCAAAAAACAAAAAAAAATCCCTAAAATCCTTAGAACCCCTAAAAAACATTGGATCCCTAAAATCACTAAAATCCATAAGAACCCCTGAAAAACATTAGAGCCAGAAAATTCATAAAAACAATAAAACCACTAAAAACTTAAAAATCCATTTAAACTTCTAAAAATGCTAAAAATTTTAAAAACCCTTAAAAAACCTAAAAAAACAAAAAATAATAATAATAGAGAACTCGATGAACACTAACAACCCTAGAAATCCCAAAAACACTTAAAACCATAAAAATCTAAAAAAACCTAAAAATCCATAAAATTGAAAATAAACCAACAACCCTAACAAACTATACGAATACGCTAAAAACATAAATACAAATTCAACCCCTAAAACCCTAAAAATTGATAAAAACCCTCAATGAATATAAAAAAACTAAAAATACCTAAAAACTATAAAACCTCCAAAAAGCATTAAAACCCCCATCAAATCCTTTAAAACCACAAAAAATTTAAAAACCATTTAAACCCCTAAATAATTAAAATCTATAAATAAACATAAAAGCTAAAAACTAAAAAAACCATAAAAACTGAAAAAACCATAAAACCCTTAAAACTCTATAACCCTCAGAATCCCTAAAAATCCAAAAATCCAAAAAAATCACTAAAAATCCTTAAAAACATAAACACACTAAAAACCCCTAAAACCCCCTAGGAAAACATCAAAATCATAAAAACACTTAAAACCCCCAAAATCCTAAAAATGATAAAACCCCAAAAAAACTAAAACCCTAGAAGGCCACAAAATTTCAATAAATCCAAAAGCCCCCAAAAATACAAAAACCTCCTAAAAATCCATAAAAACTTAAAATCCAAAAAAAAACCTGAAAACCCCTACGAAATCCATAAAAAACTAATAATACAAAAAACCATTGTAATCATAAAAAACTTAAACACTAAAAACCCCTAAAAATCCTAAAAATAATTAAATCCCTAATAACCCATAAAATCCAGAAAAAACCCCTAATTTTTTTATGCAACCCAAAAATCACATTAAAATCAAAAAACCCAGTAAAAATAGAAAAACCCTTTAAACCCTTAAAAAGTTAAAAAAAAATCTAAAATTCATAAAAACCAAAAAAACTTCAATATTATGATCATAACCCAACGAGACAATAAAAAACTTACATATATAATAAACCCTCAAACCCCTCAAAATCCCAAATAACCCTAAAACTATAAAAATTCAAAAATTATCTTTAAAAATTCTTAAAAACATTAAAACCCTTATAAACCCGAAGAAAACATTAAAAATATGAAAATACTTCAAACCCCTAAATCCCCTAAAAATGAAAAAAACCCTAAAAACCCTAAAAACCATTAAAACCCTTATTTTTTTAAAGTCATTAAAACTCTAGAAGACTTTAAAAATATATATAATTATAAATAATACACTAAAATACCTAAAAAATCAAATAGAAAACCTTAAAAACATTAAAATATTTAAAACCCTTCAACAAACTAAAAATTTCACAAAACAGCTAAAAAATATAAAAAGAAAATAAATCCCCCTAAAAACCATAAAAACAACTAAAAACCTCAAAAAACCTAAAAACCATAAAAACCATAAAAACACACTAAAAATTTAAAATACATTAACCCACTAAAGAAGTCAAAAACTCTAAAAATCCAAAAAACCCATAGAAACTCATAACCCCCCAAAAGACCAAAAAAAAACCAAAAAACCCTTCAAAATCCCTAACACCAAAAAAGTAATAAAAATCATAAAAATATTTAAAAATTTAAAAGTCCCAAACAACCCTAAAAGACACTAATAAGACCTTAAAAACAAAAAACCCTTAAAAACCCTAAGAAACAGAAATAATATAAAAAATATAAAAATCAATAAACCTCTAAAATACTAAACCCCTTAAAACACACAAAATCCTTAAAAACCCCTAATAACAAAAAATCTAAAAAGCTAAAAACAATAAAAAAAATAAAACTCTTAAAAAACATAAAACACTAAAAAAAACTTAAATCCCAAAAATCACTTTAAACTCCTAAAAAACCTAAAAAACACAAAACTCTATAAACCCAAAAAAAGACTTAAAACCTGGAGAAACTATAACACCCCTAAAAACCTTAAAAACCCTTAAAATCCTTAAAACCTAAAAAATGCACTTGAAACACTAAAAACCCTCTAAACCCCTAAGAAAAATTATAAAAACATAAAAAAACATAAAACCCCCCAAAAACCAAATAAATCTCTAAAAAAATACTTAAAATCCCAACAAACACATAAAAACCTTAAAAATATTTAAAACCATAAAAATAATTAAAAACCACAAACCACTTAAAACTCCAAAAACACTTTATAACACTAAACTTATTTAAAAACATTAAAGAACCTTAAAAATACTAATAAACTGAACCCCCATAAAATTCCAAAAAACCCATAAAAATTATCAAAACCCGAAGAATACTAAATACCTAGAAATATCTCTAAAACCCTTAAAACCCATAAAACCTCTAAATTGCCTAAAATCCATAAAAATGTAAAAAAACCTAAAACCATAAAATACACTATGAAAACCTTCAAAACCAAAAACACTTAAAAACACTAAAACCTAGAAAACGATAAAAACCAAATAAGACCCTAAAATAAAACAAAATTTCCAAAACCCATTAAAACCCCTAAAATCATTCAAAACCCCTTAAACCCATATAAACCATAAAACACACTAAAAACTCTAAAAACCATTTAGACCATTAAAAATATTAAAAAAATCTAAAAACCTGTAAACGCCCTAATACCCAAAAAACATATTAACACTAGAATTCCTAAAAACATTGAAACCCATCAATGTCCTTAAACCCCCTATAAAATAATTAAAATTTAAAAAATATCTTAAAATTTAAAAAATATCTTAAAATTTAAAAAATATCTTAAAATTTAAAAAACAATCAAAAACATGAAAACCTCTAAGAAAAATCATAGAACCTAAAAACACTTAAAACCCCTAAAACCCTAAAAATTCTAGATACAAAAAAAACCCTGAAACCATAAAAACACTAGATACCATAAATATCTATATAACCCATAAAAACCAAAAAAATCCTATATTGGCCCTAAAATTCCCTCAAAATGTAAAATACTTAAAAACCCATAAAACCCATTAAACCCATTAATATCATTTAAATCCTATAGATATATAAATCCCTTAAAAATATAATGCTAAAAACCATGGAAAACCCGAAAAATATCCTAAACCACTAAAACCACAAACAATTGTAAAAACCCAAAAACCCCTAAAGACATTAAAAACCATAAAAAACCCTTAAAAACAATAAAAGCACATTAAAATCTCTAAAAACACTTCACCCCCCTAAAAAAAAAATTAAATACACTAAAACCCTAAAAAAATCAAAAACACCTAAAAAACTAAAAAAACCCATAAAACCCCTAAAATTCCTAAACACCCTAAAAGCCCTAAAAATCACAAAAAATCCAAAAAAATACTAAAAAAATCAAAAAATCACTACAACCATTTAAAACATTGAAATACCCTATAAAAAACATAAAACCTTGAAATATTTAAACCCTCAAAAAACCTAAAAACACTAAAATCCCTAACAAACCCTAAAAACCCTAAAAACTGCTATAAACCCTCAAAATCGAATAAATACTAAAAACCCATAATATTCAAAAAAATCTCTAAAAACAATAAAAAAACCCTAAATACTCTAATAAAAAACATAAATCCGAAAAAAAAATTAAACCCCTAAAACCCCTAAAACATAAATAATGATAAAAACCTTGAATCCCCTAAAACTACTAAAAATCCCAGAAAACCCAAAAAACCAAAAAACCCCAAAAAACAAAAAAAACCCCTAAAACCACAAAAAAACCTTAAAATCCCAAATAACTCTAAAAACCATTTAAAACACTTACAATGTTAAAAACTCAAAAAACCCTAAAAACCAAAAAAATTGAAAAATCCATATAAACCCAAAAAAATAAAAAAAAAACAAAAATACCCTCAAAATGAAAAAAAAACTCTAAAAATCCCTAAATATCCTAAAAAATCCCTAAAAATTCCAAATTATGTAAAAACTGAAAAAACCTTGAAAAACCTTTGAAAACAATAAAATCCTAAAAATAATTTAATACCTAAAAAACCAAAAAAATTATAAAAAACATATTAATCATAAAAACCATAATAATTCATAAATAACTAAAAAAGAACATTCAAAAACCCTGAAACATAGAAAACCTAAAAAAACATGGAAATCATTATGAAAACTGAAAAACCAGAAAAACACATAATAATATAAAAAACCACTAAATACTCTAGAACCCTTTAAACACTGAAAATTTAAATTTAAATCACTAAAAACCTAAAACCCCTAAATCCATAAAGACCTAAAATTCCCAAAAAACCAACAAAATAGTAAAAATCACAAAATCCAAACCGCCTCAAAATACATATAAATCCTAGAAACCAATAAAAATCCTAAAAAAAACTTGAAAATACCTTACAACATAAAATATCAAAAAACAATGAAAACCCCTTAGAAAACATTAAGAATATAAAAACATATAAAACCAAAAAAAACCTAAAAACTTCTAAAAATCATAAAAACCATAAAAACCTAAAAACAGTCATAATCCCTAAAATCCAAAAACCCAAAAAATCCTAAAAATCCCTAAAAATTCCAAAACACAAAAAATTTTAGAAACCCTGAAGACGCAAAGAAAAACTAAAAAACTAAAAACATAGAAAACCCATGAAACACAATAAAATCATAATACCCAGAATACCTAAAAAGACCCTAAAAAACACTCAAAATGTTAAAACCTCAAAAAACCGTAAAATCATGAAAAATAAAAATAGAAACTCTAAAAACCCAAAAAAAAACCTAAAACCGCTCAATATCCCTAAAACCCCTCAAAACCATAAAAACCCTAAAAATGTTACAAAAAAAAATAAAAGTACCCTCTAAACATTGAAACACTATGAAAACCATAAAATCATAAAAATACTTCAAACCCCGAAAAACACTAAAAACAAAAAACCTCTGAAACCATAAAGAAACCATACAAACCCTAAAATCCCTAAAAATCCAAAAATCCCATAAAAATTCTAAAAAACCCTAAAAATAAATAAAAACATAAAAACCGATAAAAAACTAAAAACTCCTAAGACACATATAAAAATCTAAAAACACTTAAAACCCCTTAAAACCGTGAAAATTATTAAAACCCTAAAAACCCCTAAAAATAATAAAAATAATGAAAACCCTTAAAATCATAAGAACCCATAAAATCATTAAAATCTATAAAAACATTTTAAACCCCTAAAATGTTAAACCTCAAAAAACTATAAAATCCATGATAACTCAAAAAAATAATAAAACAAAAAATTCCATAAAACCCAAAAAACCTATAAACCATATAAACCTAAAAATCCAAAATAATCCTAAAAACCCATAATAATCCTAGTAAATCCCAAAATACCAAAAAAACCAAAGAAATCCAAAACCTTGAAAACTCTTAAAGAAAAATTAAAATATAAAGACAATAAAAACCCCAAAACCCTAAAAACACTAAAACCCCTCATAATCCCAAACAAAACACATAAAAAAATGTTTGTAAAATCCTGAAAGAAATAAAATTAATAAAATACTTAAAAATCATATGAAAAGATTAAAAATATAAAAACACTTAAAATCCCTAAAAATATAAAATATGTTAAATCCCTAATAATATAAAAGTCTTTATAACCCCAAGAAGCACTAAAACCCAAAAACCCCAAAAAAACCAAAAACAAATGCTGATGTTCAACTAAAAACTCTCAAAACCCTTTAAACCCATAAAAAAATTAAAAAATTATAAAAATTCTTAAAACCTCTAAAAAACATAATATTCTGAAAACCAAAAAAACATAATAACCCAAAAAACCACTAAAATCCCTCAAAATCCCTTAAATCCCCCCCACAAAAATACAAAAAAAATATCTAAAAATCTATAAAAGTATAAAACTCACTCAAAAACAAAAAACCATAAGAAATCCATAATAAAATAAAAAAGTTTCAAACCCCTAAAAGCATCAAAAACCATAAAAACCATAAATATACGAAAACCCCTCATAATCCCTAAAACCACTAAAATTCATAAAAACCCCAAAAAAATACCATAAACCCCTAAACATGTAAAAACCCATAAAAACCATAAAACCCCTTATAAATCCATGAAAATATAATAGATAAAAAATCTCCAAAAAACCTAAAAAGTGATAAAAACCCTAAAACACTAAAAATAACCTTAAACCCCTAAAATCATAAAAACCCTTAAAAACCATCGAAACCCTGAAAACCTTAAAAAACCCTAAAACCATTAAAACCTTTAAAAAACCTTTAAAACCCTAAAAAAATTACAAAACTCTAAAAATACTTAAAAATAATAATAACTCAAAACTCCCTAAAACCCCAAAAACACCACTAAAAACCTAAAAAACCTAATAACTCCCAAATCCCTAATAACCCTAAAAGCCCTAAAAATCCTAAAAGCCACTAAAAATCCAAAAAGAGGTAATAAATGCTAAAAACACATAAGAAACCCTTAAAAACCAAAAAAATCTTAAATCCCATATAATCCTAAAAAACACAAAACCCCAAAAACCCTAAAAACCAAACAATCGCCCTCAAAATCATTAAAAATCCGAAAATCCTTAAAATCCTAAAAGGCTCTGAAAATATATAAAAAGATAAAAACTATCAAAAAAGATAATAAAACATTAAAACCTAAAAAAACATAACACCCCTTTAAAACCAAAGAAATATTAAAAACCCTAAAAAATCATAAAAAGATACAAAAACAATAAAAACCATAAAACCCCAAAAGATCATAAAACCCCTAAAATCCCATAATAGCAAAAACAATTCCACTAAAATTTTATAAACCCATGGAGCAACTAAATAAGTTATAAAACATAAGAGCCATTAAAAACTAAATACCTTAAAACCAATAAAAAAACCAAAAAAACCCTACAAACCATACAAACACTAAAAAGTCCTAAAATCTCTGAAATTGTAAAAAACCATAAACCCAAAAATCCTTAATAAAACTTTTAAAACCTAAAATGACATAAATCCCCTAAAAAACCTATAAAATACTAAAGACCCTAAAAACCTAAAAGATGCTAAAAAAATAAACCCTTAAAATTTTTAAAAACACTAAAAACAAATTAAAATCCCAAAAATATGTAAAATCCCAAAAATGTAAAAAACCAATAAAAATTGAAAACCCCAAGAGAAAAACATAAAAACTCTAAAATCTCCTAAAAACCTGAAAATGTTCAAAACCATAAAAGATAGTGAAAACCAATAAAACCCTTAAATACCTATAAAATCCCTAAAACCTATAAAAAAAGCACGAAATAATTTAAACCCTTAAAACATTGAAAAACTATAGAAACCCTTAAAAATAAAAATAACTCAAAACCCCCTAAAACTAAAAAAACATAAAAATAATAAAAAACCAAAAAAACACTCAAAATAATTAAAAACCCTAAAAACTATTGAAATACAAAAAAAAATCCATAAAAATAAATAAAACATGAAAACCATAAAACCCATAATACCCCTAGGAAAACCATTAAATCTTAAAAACACTTGAAACCCCAAAAAACCTAAAAAACATTGAAATCCATAAAATATCTAAAAAAGTAAACATCTCTAAAACCCTCAAAATCTATAAAAACACATAAAAATGATATAAAGACCTAAATCCCAAAAAAGCATACAAAACCATTAAAACACTGAAAAACACTAAGAAATCCTTAAAACCGAAAATCCATTAAAACCACAAAGAAACATAAAACCATAAAAACCCTAAGACCCTAAAAACCCCTAAAAACCCAAAAAAAAACATAAAAATCCCTAAGAACGTAAAAACCCTAAAATCTATAAAAACCTATATGAAAACCATAAAAACTAAATAACAGCAAAACCCCTAAAAACCTAAAAATGTTAAAAATAAAAGAAGACTATAAAGACACTAAAACCCATAAAACATCTATAAACATTAAAAACCTAAAAACCCATAATATTTATAAATCCCACTAAAAACTCTATAACCCCATCAAACCCATAAAAATTTCAAAAACTCTAAAAACCCTTAAAACCATAAAAACTAAAAAAACCCAGAATAAACCCTAAAAACTCAAAAAACCACAAAAACTCATATAATCTCTAAAAAACATGAACCCCATAAAATTATAAGAAATCATTAAAAATCCAAAAAAACATAAAAAACTTTGAAAACCCCTAATAAAACCATAAAAAACCAAAACACACTTAAAACCCCTAAAACATAAAAAATGAAAAGAACCCTAAAAAATTCCTAAAACTGCTAGATGCACTAAAAACCCTTAAAACCCCCAAACTCCTCAAAATCCCTAAAAACCCATTAAAATAATTAAAGACTATAAATTTTCTTTAATAGTTTGAAACTGATAAAACCCTGAAAACCCTAAAGAAAATCTTAAAAACATCGAAACACTTAAAATCCATAAAAAAACTACAAATGATAAAAACATTAAAACCCCAAACCTAAAATCCATAAAAACACTATAAAAAAAACTCAAAAAATCCCATAAAAACCTAATAAAAATAATAACTCAATAAGTATTTCCAAAATATAAAAATGATTAAAAAACTGTGAAAAGTTTTAAAAACCTTAAAAAATAAAAAACACCCATAAAACCCAAAAACCATAAAACCGTAAAAAATGTTCAAAAGCCCAAAAAAATCTCTAAAACCCATAAAAATATATAAAAATAAAAAAATGTACAAAAATCCATAAAAATTTAAAAACCACTAAAAAACAAGAAAACCCCTTGGAAAACCTCTAAATCAAAAAACTCATAAACCCATAAAAACATATAAAAAAGTGAAAAACCCTAAAAACCCTAAAAATCCATAAAAATACTAAAACACATAAAAATTCATAAAATCCCTAAAGATCTATAAAACCATAAATACCCTAAAAACCACTAAGAAAAACATAAAAATATGCTAAACCACTAAAACCACAAACAACTGTAAAAACCCCAAAACCCCTAAAAACATTAAAAACCATAAAAACCATTAAAAACAATAAAAGCACATTAAAATCTCAAAAAAACTCTTTAACCCCCTAAAACAAAAAAATATTAAATACCCTAAAACCCTAAAAAATCAAAAACACATAAATACTAAAAAATCCCATCAAACCCCTAAAATTCCTAAAAACCCTAAAAGCCCTAAAAATCCCAAAAAATCCATAAAATTACAAAAAAAAATCAAAAAAATCACTACAACCATATAAAACATTGAAGTACACTATGAAAAATATAAATCCTTAAAACATTTAAACCCTCAAAAAAACTAAAAACACTAAAATCCCTAACAAACCCTAAAAACCCTAAAAACCTCTAAAAGCCCTCAAAATCGAATAATTACTAAAAACCCATAATATTCAAAAAAGAATCTCTAAAAACAATAAAAAAACCCTAAAAACTCTAATAAAAAACTTAAAACCGAAAAACACTTAAACCCCTAAAACTTAAATAATTATAAAAACCTTGAAACCCATAAAACTACTAAAAATCCCAGAAAACCTAAAAAACCATAAAACCCCAAAAAACCAAAAAAACCCCTAAAACCACAAAAAAACCATAAAATCCCAAATAACTCTAAAAACCCTTTAGAACACTTACAATGTTAAAAACTATAAAAACCATAAAAACCAAAAAAATTAAAAAATCCATATAAACCCAAAATAATCCAAAAAACAAAAAAACCCTCAAAATGACCAAAAACTATAAAAACCCTAAATATCCTACAAAATCACTAAACATTCCAAAATATGTAAAAACTAAAAATACCTTGAGAAACCTTTAAAAATAATAAAATCTTAAAAATATTTTAAACCCTTAAAAACCAAAAAAAATTTAAGAAAACTTAATAATCATAAAAACCTTAAAAATTCATAAAAAACTAAAAAACATTAAAAAACCCTGAAACTTAGAAAACCTAAAAATATGGAAATCATTATGAAAACTGAAAAACCATAAAAACACATAAAACAACTAAAAAAATGATAAAAACCCCAAAAAGACACAAAAACACATAAAAACTATAAAACCCCTAAACACCATAAAACCTCATAATAACATAAAAAACCACTAAAAACACTAGAACCCTTTAACACTAAAAATTGAAATTAAAAAAACTACAAAACCTAAAATACCAAAATCCATAAAGACCTGAAATTCCCAAAAAACCAATAAAATACTAAAAATCACAAAATCCAAACTGCCTCAAAATACATATAAATCCTAGAAACCTATAAGAATCCTAAAAAAGACTTGAAAATACATTACAACATAAAAGAACAAAAAACAATGAAAACCCTTTAGAAAACATTAAAAATATAAAAACATATAAAACCAAAACAACCTAAATACTTCTAAAAATCATAAAAATCATAAAAAACTAAAAAATATTCATAATCCCTAAAAATCCTAAAACCCAAAAAAATCCTAAAAAAACCCTAAAAATTCCTAAAGACACAAAAATTTTAGAATCCCTGAAGACACTAAGAAAAACAAAAAAACTAAAAACATAGAAAACCCATTAAACACAATAAAATCATAATACCCTGAATACCTAAAAAGACCCTAAAAACCACTAAAAATGTTAAAACCTCTAAAAACCTTAAAAGCATGAAAAATAAAAATAAAAACTCTAAAATCCCAAAAAAACCTAAAACCGCTCAATATCCATAAAACCCCTCAAATCCATAAAACCCTAAAAATGCTACAAAAAAAATAAAAGAACCCTCTAAACATTGAAACACAATGAAAACCATAAACTCATAGAAATACTTCAAACCCCGAAATACACTAAAAACACAAAACCCCTAAAACCAAAAAGAAACCCTACAAACCCTAAAATCCCTAAAAATCATAAAAACCAATAAAAATTATAAAAATCCTTAAAAATACATAAAAACATAAAAACTGGTAAGAAAACTAAAAACTCCTAAGACACATATAAAATTCTAAAAACACTTAAAACTCCTTCAAAACCTAGAAAATTATTAAAACCCTAAAACCCCTAAAAATAATAAAAATAATGAAAACCCTTAAAATCATAAGAACCCTAAAATCCTTAAAATCTCTAAAAACCTTTTAAACCCCTAAAAATGTTAAACCTCAAAAAAACTATAATATCCAAGATAACTCAAAAAAATAATAAAACCAAAAATTCCATAAAACCCAAAAAACCTATAAACCATATAAACCTAAAAATCCAAAATAATCCTAAAAACCCATAATAATCCTAGTAAATCCCAAAATCCCAAAAAAACCTAAGAACCCCAAAACCCTGAAAACTCATAAGGAAAACATAAAAATATAAAAACAATAAAAACCTCAAAACCCTAAAAAACACTAAAACCACTCATAATCCCAAACAAAACACATTAAAAAATGTCCTTAAAATCTTGAAAAAAATAAAATCAATAAAATCCTTAAAAATCATATGAAAATATTAGACATATAAAAACACTTTAAACCCCTAAAAATATAAAAAATGATAAATCCCTAAAAATATAAAAGTCCTAATAACCCCAAAAACAACTGAAACCCTAAAACCCCAAAAAAACCAAAAACAATGCTGATGTTCAACTAAAAACTCTCAAAACCCTTTAAACAAATAAAAACATTAAAAAATCTATAAATTCATAAAACCCCTAAAAAACATAAAATTCTGAAAACCAAAAAAAACATAATAACCTAAAATACCACTAAAATCCCTCAAAATACCTTAAATACCCCCAAAATTATACTAAAAAATATCTAAAAATCTATAAAAGTTTAAAACCCATTAAAAAACATGAAAACCATAAGAAATCCATAATAAACTAAAAAAATTTTAAACCCCTAAAAGCATCAAAAACAATAAAAACCATAAAATATCCTAAAACCCCTCATAATCCCTAAAACCACTAAAATGCATAAAAACCCCAAAAATCACTTAAACCCCTAAAAATGTAAAAACCCATAAAAACCATAAAACCCCTAATAAATCCATGAAAATATAAAAGATAATAAATCTCCTAAAAACTTAAAAAGTGATAAAAAACCTAAAACACTAAAAATAACCTTAAACCCCAAAAATCATAAAAACCCCTAAAAACCATTGAAACCCTAAAAACCAAGAAAAACCCTAAAACCATTAAAAACATTAAAACCCCTTTAAACCCCTAAAAACATTACAAAACTCTAAAAAACATAAAAATAATAATAACTCAAGACCCACTAAAAACCCAAAAACACCACTAAAAACCTAAAAAACATTAAAACTCCCAAATCCCTAATAACCCTAAAAGCCCTAAAAATCCTAAAAGCCACTAAAAATCCCAAAAGAGGTAATAAATTTTAAAAACACATAATAAACCCTTAAAACCCAAAAAAATCTTTAAACCCATATAATCCTAAAAAACACAAAACCCAAAAACCCTAAAAACCAAACAATCCCCTCAAAATCACTAAAAATCTGAAAACCCTTAAAATCCTAAAACGCACTAAAAATATATAAAAAGATAAAAACTATGAAAATACATAAGAAAACAATAAAACATAAAAAAACATAAAACCCCTTTAAAACCCAATAAATATTAAAAACCCTAAAAAATCATAAAAAGACACTAAAAACTATAAAAACCATAGAACCCAAAAAGATCATAAAACCCCTAAAATCCCATAAAAGCCAAAAAATTTCACTAAAACTCTAAAACCCCATGAAACAACTAAACACATTATAAAATTTAAGAACCATTAACAAATGAATACCTTAAAACCAAAAAAAAACCAAAAAAACCAAAAAAACCCTAAAAAATACCTAAAAACCTAAAAAACCATAAAAACACTAAAAAGTCCTGAAATCTCTGAAAATGTAAAAAACCCTAAACCCAAAAAATCATTAATAAAACTTTAAAACCCTAAAATAAAATAAATCCCCTAAAAACCTATAAAACACTAAAGACCCTAAAAACCCTAACGATTCTAAATATCATAAACTCCTAAAATTTGTAAAAACAATAAAAACAAATTAAAATCCCAAAAATCTGTAAAATCCCAAAAATGTAAAAAATCAAAAAAAACCTTGAAAACCCCAAGAGAAAAACATAAAAACACTAAAATCCCCTAAAAACCTGAAAATGTTCAAAACCATAAAAGTCAGTGAAAACCAATAAAACCCTTAAAAACCTATAAAATCCCTAAAACCTCTAAAAAAATCAAGAAATAATTTAAACCCTTAAAACTTAGAAAAACTCTATAAACCCATAGAAATACAAATAACTCAAAACCCCCAAAAACTAAAAAAACATAATGACAATAAAAAACCAAACAAACACTCAAAATAATTAAAAACCCTAAAAACTATTGAAATACAAAAAAAATCCGTAAAAATAAAAAAACATGAAAACCCTAAAACCCATAATACCCCTAGGAAAACCATTAAATCTTAAAAACACTTGAAACCCCAATGAACCTAAAAAACTTTGAAACCCATAAAATATCTAAAAAAATTAAACATCTCTAAAACCCTCAAAATCCATAAAAACACATAAAAATGATATAAAGACCTAAATCCCAAAAAAACATACAAAACTATTAAAACACTGAAAAACACTAAGAAATCATTAAAACCAAAAATCAATTAATAACCCAAAGAAACATAAAACCATAAAAACCCTAAGACCCTAAGAACCCCTAAAAACAAAAAAAACATAAAAATCCCTAAGAACGTAAAAACCCTAAAATCTCTAAAAACCTATATGAAAACCATAAAAACTAAAAAACACCAAAACCCCTAAAAACCTAAAAATTTTAAAAATATAAGAAGACTATAAGGACCCTAAAACCAATAAAACACCTAAAAACATTAAAATCCTAAAAACCCAAAATATCCATAAATCCCACTAAAAACTCTATAACACCGTCAAACCCATAAAAATTTCAAAAACTATAAAAAAATTAAAACCATAAAAACTAAAAAAAACCCAGAATAAACCCTGAAAACTCTAAATACCATAAAAACCCATATAATCTCTAAAAACACTAAACCCCATAAAATTATAGGAAATTATTAAAAATCGAAAAAAACATAAAAAACCTTGAAAACCCCTAATAAAACCTTAAAAAACCAAAACACACTTAAAACCCCTAAAACATAAAAAATGATAAGAACCCTAAATAATTCCTAAAACCCTAAAATCCCTAAAAACCCTAAAAACCCCAAAAACTCCTTGGCGATTACTTGGATTGGATCTGGAGAGGACATGCCTTGGTTTTAGCTGATCTGAAATCGACTCTTCCTAAGGTGAAGCCTTGCGCCTCGTCTGTGATTTTCGGTCCTGAGTATCTCTTGAAGAGCCACGATGTGGTGGTATTCAGCGTTAATGAGATGAGGCTAGGTGCTTTTCGATGGTTTGACTGTTTTTGTGAAGGAATAAGGTCTTTGATGCTCACTGCAGCTACGGGTTGGCAGCTGGTAAGTGTGAAGATGCAGGTTTGCTTCTCTGGTTTCATTTTTCTGTTCTTGGTTCTTTCCGCTGATGAAGGTATGGCTATACTATGCTGTGTTATTTGTGTTATGCTGGTCTGCGTGTTCTGGAACTGTGGATGGTTTGGTTTTGTGCTGTTTTCACTGCTTGGTCACTGGATTCTGGATGTGATCCTTGGCGAGCTACGGGTTTTGTTTTTGAGGAAATGTGTTTGTTTGAGAATGTTGTGCATTGGTGGCTACTGGAATGCTGCTTGGATGGGAGGTGATGCTTTTGACCTGGTGCTGATGGTTTATGTCGTTGCTTACTGTGGTTGTGGTGACTGGATGGTTTGCTACTGGTCCTGTCTGATGGGATGGTTGTATGATGAGGATGATCTCTTGGATGGTGTCATTGACTCGAATACCCACCGCTGCTCTGGCCGCCCTTCCCAATGTATCGGACCCCACTTTGGTCTGGTATGCTGGTGTTTGTGGAAGCTTTGAGATGGTGCTGGTGGTAGCGTCCGGGGTTAGGGGCATATCGCGGTGGAGTGGTATTGATGACTGCTGGTTGTTGGTTGCTGATTACTAGAAGATGATGATGGCTACTGTGGTCTATGGTTTCTGTTGTGGTTTGATGCTGCAGGTTGTGATTGGCTGTGATGTTGGAGCTGGTGTCGTTGGTTTCTGGCGCTGGTCATATTGGACGTGTTGTTTCTGCTGTGAGGCTGTGATATTTGGTTTTGGTGGTGGATGCTGGTGTCGGCTGGAAAATATGTCTAGACGTTGTTGGGGCTGGTTGGTTTGTACGTTTTGTCTCTTCTGCTTGGTTGTGATGTTTGGTAATGGTGGTAGATGCTGGTGTTGGCTGGACAAGAGGTGTGGACGCTGCTGTCGTGTTTTGTTTTGTGTCTTTTTCTTTGGTTTTGTTTTCTTTTTTGATTTTTCTTTTTTTTTGGTTCTTTTTCTGTGAAGGGTTTTTGGGTGTGGGTCATTTGACCCCTCCCCTCCCTTGTCTGTTGTGTCTTTTTTTCTTCTTAATAAATTTGGGGCGGTCGGGAATATCCCAACCCTCGCATCTTCCTTGCCCAAAAACTCAACGAAATCCCTAAAAACCAATAAAAATAATTAAAACCCTAAAATTTCCTTAATAGTTTGAAACTGATAAAACCCTGAAAGCCCCAAAAAAAATCTTAAAAACATTGAAAAACATAAAATCCATAAAAAACTATAAATGATAAAAAAACATAAAACCCTAAACCTAAAATCCATAAAAAACACTATAAACCAAAAAACTCAAAAAATCCCATAAAAACCTAATAAAAATAAAAACTCAATAAGCATTTCAAAACCATAAAAATGATTAAAAACCTGTGAAAAGTTTTAAAAACCTTAAAAAATAAAAAACACCCCTAAAACCCAAAAACCATAAAACCCTAAAAAATGTTCAAAAACCCAAAAAAATCTCTAAAACTCGTAAAAATATATAAAAAAATGTACAAAAATCCATAAAAATTTAAAAACCACTAAAAATCAGGAAAACCCCTTGGAAAACCTTAAAATCAAAAAACTCATAAAACCCCTAAAAACATAAAAAAATAGAAAACCCTAAAAACCCTAAAAATCCACAAAAATACTAAAACACATAAAAATTCATAAAATCCCTGAAGATCCATAAATCCATAAATACCCTAAAAACCACTATGAAAATCTTAAAAACCTAAAAACACTTACGATCCATATAAAACTAAAAAATGATGAAAACCATAAAACACCCTAAAATGACTTTAAAGCCCCAAAAACCATAAAAACATAAATACCCCTAAAATCATTAAAACCCAAATAACCCATAAAACTCTAAAACCTGTTAACAACTCTTAATACACTTTAAAGCCCTAAAAATGTTAAAAAAACATAAATACTACAAAATGGTAAAAACTAAACAACCAAAAATACACTAAAGAACCTAAATACCAATAAAAACACTCCAAATCCCTACAAACATTTAAAACCCATAAAAATCCCTAAATCCATAAAAACACCTATGAAAACCATAAAAACCTAAAAGCACATAAATCCGGTAATACCTAATAACGCTAAAACCCCTAAAGAAACCAGAAACCCTAAAAATCCACAAAACCCTCAAATCCATAAAAACCATAAAAAGAAAAAAAATCTAAAAAAAATCTCAAGGAATCAATAAAAACATATAAACCCCATAAAAACCTTGAAAATATATATATGAAAACCTTAAAAAGCTAAAACTAGCAAATCCCACAAAAACATAAAAATGATAAAAACTCTAAATACCCTAAACTACCCAAATCCCAAAAAACCCAAACAAACCTAAAATCCCAAAAAAACTTATAAAACCCAAAAACTCCATAAATACCATAAAAAAAACCAAAAACTCTAAAACACCATTAAACCCCTAAAAATGTTAAAAACTATAAAGAAATATTAATCCACTAAAAACTAAGGAAAAACCTAAAAAACCAAAAAATACATAAAAACCCCAATAAAACTAAAACCCTAAGAACACTAAAAATAGCTAAAAATCATAAAAAGCTTAAATATTATAAAATAACACTAAAAATACCAAAAAAATTAAAAAAATAAAAAAACCCTAAAATCCCTCAAACAATTAATTAAAAATAAAAAAATAGTAAAACCCACTAACACCTAACATAGCCTAAAAATCTAAACACCCTAAAACCATTAAAATCTCTAAAATAAAAAATAGCCTGAAAACTCTTCAAAATATAAAAAAAAACAAAAAAAAATGTTCAACCCACTAAGAAAACCTTAAAAAACTAAAATAACAAATTCCACCTAAAAACATAAAAATGATAAGAGAAAAAACCCAAAAAAGACCAAAAAACCCTAAAAACAATTAAAAACCATAAAACCCATAAAACAATTAATGACCAATAAAAACATTCAAAAGACAAAAAAATAAAAACACTCTAACACCTAAATTGTTAAAAAAAACTATAAAAACATAACAAAACCCTAAAAACAAAAAAAACATAAAATCCAAAAAAACCTCAAAATACCCAAAAATCCTAAATACGTAAAGATCCATAAAAACCATGAAACCCTGGAAAGAAAAATGTAAACCCGAAAAATACTAAAACCCCCTAAAATTCTAAAAAACTATAAAAACCCACAAAACCCACAAAACCCTAAAAAAATATTAAAGCCCTCAAAAATCCAAAAAACCATAAAAACCGATAAAAATATTTAAAAAAGAAAAAAAAATAAAATGGTAAAAACATAAACCCCTTGAAAACCCCTAAGAAAAAAATTTAAATCCATAAAGAAAAGTTAAACCATTAAAAATCCTGAAAGATGTTGAAGAACCAAAAAATACTAAAAAGACACTATGAACCCTAAGATACATTAAAAACAATAAAAACTCTAAAAACATAAAACCCAAACAAAACCCAAACAAAACCAAAAAAACAAACACTAAAAACTCTAAAACCCATTAAACCCCTGATTTTTTAAGAAACCCTATAAAACTTAGAACCAAAATAAACTAAAAAAACCCAAAACCCCCAAAAATATAAAGACCCTAAAATGAAATAATATACTAAAATTTCCATAAAAATACCTAATAATTTAAAAAAAACCTAGAAACCATGAAATACCTAAAGAAAAAATTAGAACTGAAAAATAACATAAACCCATACAATGTAAAAATTCTAAAAACCATAAAAATTCCATAAAAAACGTACAAAAAATCCAAAACCCTTATCATCCTTAATAACCATAAACCCATAAAAATCATAAAAAATCACTAAAAATGTAAAAAAAAACCCTAAAAACCTTATGAAAACCTAAAAATCATAAAAGAAATTAAAACCCCTAGAATACCTAAAAACACTAGAACCCCTTAAAACATTTAATACCCTAAAACCCCATAAAAAACCATAAAAATAAAAAATCTCAAAACATCCTTTAAATCCTTAAAAACAGTAAATATATATATAACACCTTAAAACTTGTAAAAAAATTAAAGAAAACCATAATAACCAATATAAATCATAAAAACAAAAAAACCCCTAAAATCCCTCAAAATATCTAAAACCCATAACAACCATAAAAATCATTAAAACCCATAAAAATCCATTAAAAATCAAAAATCCCCTGAGAAAACATAAGAAAACCTTAAAACCCTCAAAACACTTAAAACCCCTAAAAGCCAAAAAACACTAAAATCTATAAACCCTTAAACACATCAAAATCCTCAAAAACCATAAAATCCAAAAAAAATCTAAAAAATCCATAAAATCCTAAAAAATATAAGAAACCCTAAAAACACCACAAAACACTATGAAACCCGTTAAAACCAACAAATAATTAAAACCCTTAAAAATTTAAAAAAATACTAAAAACCATAAAAGACCCTAAAACCCATAAAACAATAAAACCCTTTAAAAACTGTAAAACCATTAAAACCCATGAAAATTATAAAAATAAGAAAAAATATAAAACCCCTTTAAAGCCTAAATAATTATAAATGCCCCAAAACCTTAAAATCTATAAAAAATCAAAAAAACATAAAACCACAAAAAATAGTAAAAAAACTAAAAACACTAAAAACCCTCAAAATCCCAACAAACATTATAAACATTAAAAATCTTAAAATATCCTTAATGTCTAAAAAAGCATTAAAAACCCTAAAAAACATGAAAAATTGTAAGAAAACCTCAAAAAACTAAGAAACATCAAACTCCTATCAAACATAAAAACTCTAAAAACACAAAAAACCATAAAATTCCAAAAAAATCCCTTAAAAGTATAAAAAAACATAATAATTTCATAATTTCCCTAAAAAAATTATAAAACACTAAAAATCATGAAACCCATAAGAAAACCATGAAAACCAAAAGAGACATGAAAATCCAAATAAGCTAAAAATGGTAAAATCCCTACAAACCACTAAAAATACTCCAACACACTAAACCCCCATTAAAACAATAAATCACTTAAAACCATAAAAATCCTCAACACCATAAAAACACTAAAAAAATAAAAAATCTAAAACCCTTTAATCATCTAAAATTGATAAAATTATCCTAAAAACCAAAAACCCCTAAAAACTCAAAAAAACACTGCAAAACAAAAAAAATCATAAAAACACTAAAGACCCAAAAAAACTATCAAACCCCATATTCCCTAAAAATAGTAAAATCCATTGAAATCCTAAAAAATCTCTAAAAATAAAAAAAACTTTAAACCCGTAAAAACCCTAGAATCCTCTATAAAACTAAAAAACATAGAAACATATAAAACCTAATTAAAACCAAAAAACCCTAAAAAAACCCTAAAAACCAAAAAAACATTGAAAAGCATCAAAATAAAAAATACCAAGAAAAACATAAAAATACATAAAATCACTAAAAATACCTATAAATGTAATATCCCAAAAAACAATGAAAACGCCTAAGAACTCTTTAACAACCTAAAAACACTTGAAATTCGTAATACATACAAATTATAAAACAATAAAAAAGATATAAAATCCACAACAACCATTAAAATAAGTAAAAACCATAAGAACACTAAAAATATTAAAAAACCATAAAACCTCATAAAACCATCTAAAAATAAAAAAACACTTAAAACCCAAAAAAATCACAAAACCCCAAAAAACATCAAAATCCTTAGAAACCATACAAACCAAAAAAATACTTAAAACTCCACAAAATTTCAAAAAATGTAAATACCCTAAAAATGATTCAAAACCACAAAGAAAATATTGACACATAAAAAACACATAAAACACCTAAAAACATAAAGAAATCTAAAACCCCCAAACACATAAAAACTCAAAAAAACATTGAAATACATAAAAACCACTAAAAACCTATAAAAATCATATGAATCCCTAAAAATCACTAAAAATGAAAAATACATTGACACCCCTAAAACCACTAATAAAACCACAAAATCATAAATAAAGATAAAACCCCAAAAAACCAAAAAAAAATCTAAAACCTCGAAAAAATACATTAACACCCATAAATCCTCCTAAAAAATATAAAACCCCCCAAAAAATTTTAAAAGCCCCTAAAACACTAAAAACCCCTAAGAATCCCTAAAAACATGAAAACACATTAAACCCCAAAAATGTTAAAAACTCTAAGTATCCATTAAATATCTAAAAACTTAGAAAACCCCCAAAAAACAATAAAATTTTAAAATAAAAAACCCTGAAACCCAATAAACCAATAAAATATAAAAAACCCCTAATAATTCATAAATATGTTAAAACTTTAAAAATATTAAAATCTAATAATAAAACCATAAAACCGGATAACACATAAAACCCCTAAAACAAAATAAATTGTAAAAAGTTTGAAAATACTTAACACCCCTAAAAATAATAACCCATTTAAAATCCCCAAAAACCTAATAAAATAAAAATCATAAAAAATCCCAAAGAATCCCTAAAAACATAAAAAACCTAAAACCCAATAAAATTGCATGAAAACCTTAAAAACACAAAAACTAATTAAAACCCTAGAACATAAAAATTCTAAAACCCCTAAAAAACCTAAAAGACCCTTCAAATCCCTAAAAATCATAAAAACACGATAAATCCTTAAATACCCAAATACCCCATAAAACCATACAACTACTGAAAACTCTTAAATATCTTGAAACTCCAATAAAAGATAAAAAAATCAGAAAAAATAAAAACCCAAAAAAAAAACACCTAAAACGCCAAAAAAACCACAAAACACTAAAACCTTCATAATCCCTAAAACCCTTAAAAACCATAAAAAACCAAAAAAAAATACATAAAAAATCCCCATAAATCTAAAAATCCACACAAACCCATAAAATCCATAATAAAACCATCAAAATATATTGAAAGCCCCTGAGAAAATATTAAAAACCTAAAACCACTTAAAATAACAAAAAACATAAAAATTTCCAAAACCAATAAAAAACATGAAAACCCAAAAAACACGAAAAATCACTAAAATCATAAAATCCATAAAATCCATAAAATCATATAAAAAAATCCCTAAGAATATAAACAACCATTAAACCCCTATATATCCCTAAGAAAACCATAAAATCTAAAGAAACATAAAACCCCTAAAAACATAAAAATGATAAAACCCTAAAAGCACTTTAAGAAAATTTAAAAATATAAAACCCCTAAAAATAATAGAAAACCCTAAAACCATAAAAATATTAAAACCCATAAAGATACAAAAATCTACTTAAAACCATTAAAAACCCTAAAGGGTTAACTAAACTCGAAAAACCCTAAAAAGAAAAAAACCCTAAAGCACAAAAAAAACCCTAAATCCCCTATATCTCCTAAAAACCGTCAATTCCCTAAAAACCCTAAAAACCATAAAAATAAAAAAAATCCCAAAAAATATGTAAAATTGTAAAACCCCCCAGAACCCTGAAACCCTAAAAGAAAACCATAAAAACATATTATCACTTAAACCCTCTTAAATTCTAAAAACACTAAAAATCATAAGAACCCTAAATCCACTCAAAATCCATAAAAACCAAAAAAACCCATAGAATTACTAAAAAATAACTAAAAATACCTAAAAAAAGAAAGACCCAAAATCCCCTAATAGAAACTAAGAAAACCATAAAAACCAAAAAATACTTAAAACAACTAAAAAATATAAAATTTACTAAAAACCTAAAAAACCCTAAAACCCTAAAACACCATAAAACCCTAGAAACCCATAAACTCTTAAATACAATAAAACCCTTAAAAGCCCATAAAATCACTAAAAATCATTAATACAAATAACACCCCTTTAAACTCATAAAACATTAAAATACTCTAAAATGCATAAAAGCCTAAAAACTCAAAACACCCTAGAAACCCAAAAAACATAAAACACTCAAAATCCTTAAAAACCTAAATAATAAAAAAAGTACTGAATTTCCCAAAAATGTTAAAATCACTAAAAACCATAAAAAACTAATAACACATACAAATCCTAAAAATAATTAAAACCCCTAATAATCCAAAAATGATACCGACCATAGAAACCCAAAACCCCTAAAAACAATAAAAATCCCAAAAATATTAAAAAACACCAAATCTCCATAAAAACTCTAAAAACCCTAAGAAAACATTAATAACCTAAAAAACACTTAAATCAACTAAAAAACTAAAAAATACTAAATCCCTTAAAAGACCCTAAAACCCCTAAAAATCGTAGAACACCCAGAAATCCTAAAAAACAAAAAAAACATAAAACAATAAAATAACTAAATACTCCAAAACCCCTTCAAATATTAAAAAAATATTAAAAGTAATAAATACTTTAAAAATATAAAAATAAAATGACCCATAAAACACTAAAAATCCCTAAAAACGTAAATAACCCAAAACCCCTAAAACCCATAAACCCCTAAAAACACTTAAAACAAATGAAAACATCAAAATTATAACAACTCTAAATGCGCTAAAAACATTAAAAATCAAAAAACATATTAAGAAACTCCAAAACCCCAAAAACCCCTAAAAACACTAAAATCAATTTAATACCCCAAATTGTTGAAAACTAAAATAACCTTTAAAACTATAAGAATATCAAAAAACCCCTAAAACCCCAAATAAACATAAAAACTATAAAAACCCTAAAACTAATCATAATTAATAAAAACCCTAAAACCCATAAAATTCCTAAAAATCACCAAAAATACAAAAAACCATACAAAACCGTAAAACCATTATAAATTACTAAGAAAATCATAAAACCCAACAAAACTATTTAAAACTTTAATATCCTAAAAAACAAAGAACCCAAAAACCCTAAAACCCAAAAACCCTATAAAAATATCAAAATCTCTAAAAAAAATAAAAAACATAAAAATCCTAAGAAATCTGTAAAAATATCTAAAAATATAAAACACCCTAAAAACTCTGAAAACTCTTAAGAAAACCATAAAACCTAAAAATAATTAAAACCCCTAAAACCCCTAAATAGCCCTAAGAACACCTTAAAAATCTAAAAACACAAAAGACCATAAAAATATAAACCCCCTTAAACTCACAAAACCCCACTAAAAAGTCTAAAAACTGTTTGAAACCCTAAAATGTAAAAATATTATAAAGAACCTAAAATCCTTAAAAAATGAACCCCCCCACAGACATAAAAAACATAAAACCCCTAAAAACTCTCAAAATACCTATAAAACTATAAACAATAAAAACCATAAAAATTAGTAAAAATACCTAAAAACATAAAGAAACCATAAAACCCTTAAAACCATAATAAAACCTTGAAAACAAAAAATACCTCAAAATCCAAAAAAACCCAAAAAAATAAGAAAACTACCAAAAACTCTATTAAAATCAATAAAATAATAAAAAACCATGAAAACACTAAACCCCTAAGAAGTCATTAAAACCCTAAAAAGTATAAAACACCTAAATCATAAAAATGATAAAAACTCAAAAAAGACCCTAAAAAATAAAACACCTAAAAATAATAAAAACCACTAAAAACCATTAAAACCCATAAGAACCCAAAAACCACTAAAAACTCAGAAAACTCTTTAACCCCCAAAAATGGTTAAAAACTCTAAAAACATTTTAAACCCCTAAAAAATCAAATAAACATTAAAAACCCCAACCCCCCCCCCCCACACTCAAACCTAAAAAAACTCAATATCAATATAAATAATAAAAATCCTCAAAATCACTAAAAATTAAAAAAAATGTAGAAAAACACAAGAAATCTAAAAAACCCCTAAAACCCTTAAAACTAAGAAACACTAAAGACCTATAAAAACCTAAAAATGCTAAAAACCATGAAAATACTAAAAATCCAAAAAAATCCAACGAGAATTGTTAAACCATAAAAATCAAAAAAAATTCTTAAAAATTACTCACAACCTAAAAACTTTGGAAAACCCTAAAAATACCTATAAAATCCTTTAAACCCAAAAAACCCTTTAAACTACAAAAAACCTAAAAAATGCTAAAACCCTAAAAGACCTAAAAGACTCCTAAAAATCACAAAACCCCTATAAACATTAAAATACATCCTAAAAACCAACTAAAACTCTAAAAACCTTATAAACCCCCAAAAATGTTAAAACTTAAAAAAACCTTAATTACCATAAGAAACTAAAAATCCTAAAAACCCCAAAATATCATAAAAACCATAAAAAAAACTAAAAAACTCAAAATCCCTAAATATATTAAAAAACATAAAAACCCTAAAAAATACCTAATAATCCTATAAAACATAAAGAAATCTGAAAACCCAAAAAACCACTTAGAAGACCTTAAAACCCCAAGTATTATTAAAACCCCTAAAAATCCTTAAAAATGATAAAACTCTTAAAAATCACAAAACCATAAAAATCATCAAACCCTCTTGAAATCCCTGAAAACCCATAAATATCCTGAAGACCATAAAAATCACTACAATCAATAAAATCACTAAAAAACGTTAAAATCCATAAAAACCATTAAAACCTAAAAACACTTTAAACCCCTAAAAACCTAAAAACACTTAAAACAAAAGAAATCTTAAAACACTAAAACCCTTAAAAACCCATAAAAACATTAAAAACCCTAAAACCCATAAAAACGATAAAACCAAATATAAAATATAAGAATAAATTAAACCCCTAAAACCCAAAAAACTCAAAAAATCTCAAATTACACAAAAAAATAATATAAACATTAAAAACCCTATAAAAACCAAATAAACCCTAAAACCCCAAAAATGAATAAAAATCCTAAAAATCAATAAAAATAGGTTAAAATTAAAAAACCTTAAAACTAAATAAAAACACTTAGAAAATCTCAAAAAAAAACTAAAAACCCAAAAATCCCTAAAAAACCTAAAAAATCAAAAAACCCCTAAAACCCTAGAACACCAAAAAAACAATAAAACACCTTCAAAATACAAAAAAAAACTAAAAAAATCCCTTAGAACATAAAACCCCAAAAATCCCTGAAAACCCCTAAGAAAACCATAAAAACCAAAAACACTTTGGACCCCTAAATATACAAATAATGATAAAAAACATAAACAACCCTAAAAACCTATTAACCCATTAAACCATAAAACCCCTAAAACCATATTCTTTAGAAACCCTTAAAAACCCTAGAACCACTAAAAATATAAAAACCTTTTCAAAACCTAAAAAATGATTAAAAAAATTAAGAAAACCCATAAAAACCCTGAAAACAGAAAAAAACCTAAAGCCACCAAATCCCATAAAACCCATTGTAACCGTAAAAACCCATAAAACCCATTCAAATCCCTAAAAAACAAAACAACAATAAAAATACTAAAAATACTTAAAATACCAGAAAAATTAAAAACCCCTAAAAGCAATGAAAAACATTAAGAAAACCATTAAAACCTAAAATCATTTTAAACCCTAAAAAATAAAAAATGATAAAAAACTTTGAAAACCGTAAAAATCATAAAAAACACTAAAAACCCTCAAAATCCTTAAAAACTATAAAAACATAAAAACATAAAAATCCCTAAAAATCCCTAAAAATCAATGAAAACATAAAAAACCCTCTCAAACCATGAAAACCGTTTGAAAACCATTAAAAACCTAAAAATTATTACTCCCACTAAAACCCTAGAAAACATAAAAATCCCTAGAATCCCTAAAAACCATTATAATATTAAAAAATCCCTAAAAATCCCAAAAAACACTTTAAATTCATAAAACACATGAAAAGGAGAAAACTCCTCAAAATACGCTAAAACCCTAAAAACCATACATATCCATCAAAATCCCTAAAAATCACAAAAAATGTAAAAAATTCTAAAACCCTTGACAAACCATAAGAAAAACATAAAAACCAAAAAACACTTAGAACCCTTAAAATCCTGAAATTGATAAAACGCTAAAAGACCCTAAATACCACTAAAAAACCCATGAAACCTATAAAAACCAATAAAAACCATAACAACCACTAAAAACTCAAAAATCCATAAAACACATATAAAAGAAAAAAAACCCTAAAAGCATTAAGAATGAAAAAAACTCAACACCCCACTAAAAATTAAGAAAACTGAAAAAATAAAAAATCATAAACAACCATAAAACCTCAAAAATCTATAAAACCCTAAAACTAGAAAAAATCATAAAAATAACTAAAAATCCATAAAAATATTACAACCTTATTAAAATGGAATCAAAATTAAATAAACCTTAAAACCCCTAAAACCCATCCAAATTACTAAAAACCCAAAACCCATAATTTACACTAAAAACCTAAAAATCTTTAAACATAACCCATAACACATTGAAAACAATTAAGAAAACCTAGAAAACACAAAAAGGATTAAATCCCCTAAAAAAAATCTGAAAATACAAAAATACCCTAAAAACTGTAAAACCTCTAAAAACAAAAAAACCCCTAAAACATTAAAATCCCTAAAACCCATTTAAAACTCTAAAACCCACTAAAAACATGAAATCCCCTTTATATTTCTTGATATTAGAAATGAAAGTATAATAAACATTAAAAACCATAAACTCAAAAAAAACCCCCAAAACCCCAAAAAACCATAAAAAGACTAAAAAACCAAAAAAAAATACATACTCTTGGACTCTCTAATATATTTAAGTCCTTTTTAAGAATCATTTTTTAGTTCCGAAGTATAACATAGGTTTCCATATATTTAAAAATCAATTAATATCAAGTATTTATTATAGAGTAATATTTATATATCTGAGGTTCTAAATCAATGGTACCCTTTTAAATGTTTAGATTAGAAATTCCTCGGTCATTTATTGTTATAATGCAGGTTTTAGGCCACAGAGAGGGGTGTATTGAAAGTTATCATCATCTATAGAGAATATTTTTCTTTTTATTTCAGTATCATTCCCATGAGATGGGATTACTGCATATCATTGTGAAAGGAATCAGAACCCATGTAGTTCGGTGCCAATTAACCGGACACATCATGCCTTTTATGGTTGAGTGATAAGGACTAAATCATGCAGTTTAAAATCATGAAATAAGGATGTCTATAAGAAAGTTTCTCATCTAACGGTTGTTGTGGGAATTATGATAAAGTATCCCATGGAACTCAGAGGGAGTGTGTCCTCCTGGGTTAGGAAAAACATGTGGGGAAGTTAACCATCAAAGATTAGAGTTGGTTTGTGGTTTTGGGTTTGGAACTTAGAGATACTTTTTACATATCCCATTTTGGATGGGAAACAAATCGGACAGAGTTTGGTTAGTTTTAGGACCCATACCTATCGAGTCCCTCTGATGGGTTTTCTGAGAGGGGGAATGTGGCCCTTTGAGAGGATGATGACATAGTTTTAGGGGTTACACTTAAGAGGATTCCCTTATTTATGGAACCATGTGGAATGTCTCAATTCATGATGATTTAGAGGTTTTGTCTCAGATTATAGCTGGGAGGATTTCATTGGGGGTGAGTAAATTTTACCTATGATAACATTGAAAATGAGTCTATTTTCGAGGAAAAAGGAAGATCCATCATATAGATTCCTGACTTAGACAACATCTAATAGTGGGGATACTAGGATCGTTGCTAACTTCTAAGACCATGTGAGTTATGATCGATGTGAGAAATAAAAGGAAACATAAGATCTGAAAAACTGCACAATCGCCATCATCTTCTATTAGAGGAGGCTAGGTCTATAGTAGAGAGAGAGGGCCTTGATGTACCTATATCCTCTTTTTTTGGGTAACCAGGATAGTCACATCTGCCCATGGCTATGGCCTATAGGAAGGAGTGGGGGATAACACTAAGAAGGATTCCATGATCTGCTCCCAATTCGTGGAGAAGAGAGAAGGATAAGTCACTAATCCCTATTAAATAGAAATGGAGTCATGATCCCCTTTCTCATTATCCAAAATTATAGGTCGCTGGTCTTAGAGATGATGAGGGAAGGACATGGCTCTAGTCCTTGTTTCCGTGACAGGTAAGTCCCTAGTATTAGAGACAACATTGGAGGGACAAATTCTACTCCCATGATTCAATGATTGGGAGGTGCATGGAACATCCCTCGGGGTTGATTTCCCCAGGACTAAATGGATTCATAACTTCACACACCCCCTAGACCCTACCTCTATGGTGGGAGAGGTGCGGGACACCTCTGACCGAAAGAATATGTAACCGAATGGGAGACACACTTGTGTGCTACTCACTATGTTTTTGAATGTGTGGAGAGGCTTTGTTGAATGTGTCTATTTGGTTTGCCTTAGAATAGGTAACGAAAGTAAGATAATACCGTCCATTGGGGGATTGAAATAGTGATTAAGAGGTGGCTCACATAGGTAAGGCTTTGGTGAGCCGAAGGGGTCTCACGTAGGGGTGGACATGGCTGAATTGGAAGTAATTTGTGCGAGGTGGGTATGCATGATATAGAAATGTCTTGAAAATGGACCACCTGAGAAACAAAATACTTCTGATAGACCTTTATCAAGGCTTCAAAGGCATCCTCAAGTGTCAAAGGAATGGTCTTGCGTAGGTCTCAGGTTAGATAATGAACCTTCGAACTAGTGCTTTTGAACTAGGGAGAGGGGGTCCTCATATAGATTTAACATGTTTTATACATTGGAGAAAATTTAATGCCATTAACCTGCCTAATTTATTGTTCTATCGAGTTTTGGAGATCTATATGAGAGGTTTTGATGGCCTTCATGGAGGACTAATATAGCATCAGTTCAAGACTTATTTGTATTTTTCATCTTTCAATTGAGGATCCCCAGATTCCTATTATTGGGAATAACTATACCCTAGGTGAAGGAGGTTTCTCTCATAGATATCCCATGTAGGTACCTCCTGTAGGGGCAGCTAATACTACTGGGTTGCGTAGGCGGGTCCTACGTGAGCCTTCTAGGACGCAGGTTATGTGTGCAAAGGACTACCTTCATGGGTTCCCTTGATCCTTCTTAGGGGTCTTCACCTATATAGTACTTGAGGTATTTTATTAAACCGTTTCCTACCATGTGACAAAACGGAGTTTGAACACCTTAAAACACCATAAAAATCTCCAAAAAATCCCTAAAAATATAAAATACATTAAAAGCCATGAGATCTCTTATGAATACCCTAAAAACCTAAATACAAGTAAAAACCATAACAAACCTAAAGAATACTAAAAACCTTAAAATACCCAAAAAAAATAAAAACCCCTTAAAAACCATAAAACACTATAAAATCTTTAAAACACTAAAACCCCATAAAACCCCTAAAAACCCACTAAAAACTCTAAAAACCTTTTAAACCCCTATAAATGTTAAAAAAATTATAAAAATCATTAAAAACCCCAAAAAACTCAAAAAACCCTAAAAACCATAAATAATCCAAAGAAAACATAAAACCCCCAAAACACATAAATTTTTATAATCCCTAAAAGAATCAAAATCCCTAAAAACCCTACAACCATAAAAATACAAAACAAGGTCGAAAAATATCTGAAAATAAAAAAAACTCTAAAAATGCAGAAAAACCGTAAGAAATACTTAAAATACTAAAAAACCACTAAAAACATGAAAATATTAAAAACCATAAAACCCATTTAAACCCTAAAACACTCAATGTTCCTAATAACCCTAAAACCATACAAATCCTAAGAAATCCCTAAAACTCCAAAAAAACAAAAAAAAACATAAACACCCAAAAAACCCTATGAAAATCATTAAAACCTAAAAACAATTAATCCGCAAAAAAACACAAAAACCCTGAATGTCCCCAAAACCCAGAAAAATTGTTAAAAAAACATATAAACCATAAAACTACTAAAAACCTTAAAAACGTGAAGGCCCCAAAAAATAAAAAAAACTTTTTATAACTATAAAAACCCTTTAAACCCCTCAAACATTAGAAAACTAAAAAAAACCTTTAAACCCCCAAAAACTAAAAATATAACTAAAAAAAATTAAAACCCTAAAATCCCAAAAAACCTCTTAAAATACCTAAAAACCCAAAACCCCATAATAATCCAAAATATCAAAAAAATCCCTAAAACATAAAAAACCTAAAACCCTTGAAAAATCCCAATAAAACTTTAAAAACCTAAAAAATATTAAATCAGCTAAAAAAAGGTTACAATTCGTAAAACCCCTAAACACCCTAAAACCTAGAAACCTCAAAAAATCCATAAACACCCTAAAATCCCTAAATATACTAAAAAATTTCTAAAAGCCCTAAAAACATAAAAAATCAAAAACCCCTAAAAACCATAAAAATACATTAAAAAATAAGAAACATTTTAATCCCCTAAAATTCTGAAAATGAAAAAAATTATAAAATTACATAAAAACCCTAAAAACCTAAAAAGCCATAAAAATCATAAAAAACCACTAAAAACTTCTAAAACCCTTAAATACCCTAAAAATATTAAAATCACTAAAACCCATTAAAACCCAAAAAATCAAAAATAATGACTAAAATCTCAACAAAAACATAAAACCCCTAAAAACCAATTAAAACCCTTAAAATCCCTAAAAATCTTAAAACCCATAAAATTAGTAAGAAATTACTAAAGAATAATTAAAACATTAAAAACCATAAAAACCCTGAAACCCCTAAAAACATTAAAAATCCTAAATTCACTTAAAACCTATAAAACCCCTAAAAACCATAAAAACCCTAGAAAACCCTAGGAACCCACAAAATCCCTAAAACCCTAAAATCTATAAATAACCAAAAAAAGGCCTTAAAAATCATATGAAACATAAAACCCCATAAAAAACCTAAGAAACCCATAAGACATAAAAACACAAAAAACTCCTAAATACCATAAAAACTGCAAAAACCCATAAAAGACCATAAAAATGCCTAAAACGATAAGAACTATAAAAAAACATAACAACCCACAAAACTCAATAAAAACTCTGAAAACAGCTAAAAAATAAAAAACCCCTTTAAACACCTAAAAATGTTAAAAGACCATAAAAACATTTAAACCCCAAAAAATCAAAAAATTATCCCAAAAAATGATAAAACCCTAAAAACCCTAAAAACCCTATAAATCAATAAATATCAAAAAAAAAAAATCAAATACTCAAAATTCCCTAAAAATCACTAAAAACAAAAAAAACCTAGAATCCCTAAAATAACCCATAAAACCAAAAAACACTAAAAACACTAAAATACCTTAAAAATCTAAAAAAATCTACAACCCCTTAAATTCCTAAACCCCTAAAAACCAAAATAAACCCTCAACGTCCCCAAAAATCCTAAAATCGATAGAAATATTAAAAATTAACTAAAAATTCCTAAAAAGGTAAAAAAAACACTAAAAAATAGAAACCCCACAAGAATTCCTTAAAAACTAAAAAACACATAAAACCCTAAGAAACCTAAAAAATTTAAAACACTAAAAGACCCTAAAACCAAAAAATATATAAAAACCATAAACCATTAAAAACTGTAAAAATATCTAAAAACCCAAAACCCCATAAAATTAATAGAAAATCTAAAAAAATTTACACCTCTAAAATCGTTAAAAAAAATAAAATCCCAAAAAACTATAAAACCCCTAAAAACCCAGAAAACCCTTTAAAAACATAAAAACCAACAAGATATTAAAAACCCTAAAAAATATAAAAATCCTACAAAACCAAAAATTACCTAAAACCTTAAAAAACAATAAAAAACTACAAAAATAAAATAAAAAATTAAAAACCTAAAAACACATTAAACCCCTAAAAATTTAAAAATCTATAAAAACCTTAAAAATCATCAAAATCCCAAATACCAAAAACACCCATAAAAATAAAAAAAAATAGAATGATCAATAAAAAGTAAAAAACATAAAAAATACCTGAAAAATCAAAAGAAAACCTGAAAACCCAAAAAACACTCAAAACCCATAAAATCCCCAAAAATGAAAAAAAACCATAAAAGACCCTAAAAACCATTAAACCCCCTACAACCTATAAACCCCATAAAAGTATAAAAACCCTGGAAACCCCTAAAACCCACTAAAACAACCTTAAACCCCTAAAACCTAAAAAACACCTAAAATCCCATAAACCCCTCAAATTCCCTATATCCCTAGAAACCATAAAAATAATAAAGAATCCCTAAAAATCCCTAAAAAATTAAAACCCTAAAAACCCTAAAAATCCCTATAAATCTTTAAAAACATAAAAAACGTAAAAACCATAAAAAGAAAAAAGATTCTAAAAACCCTAAAAACAAAAAAAACAAAAAAACGTAAATATACTAAAAATCTCTAAAAACACTCAAATCTATAATAATTATAAAAAATCCCTATAATCCCTAAATACATAAAAACCATTAAAACATGAATAAAAAACCTATTCAAACATTGAAAACCTAAAAACACTTAAACACCTTAAAAACCCAAAAATGATAAAAACCCTAAAGGTCCTAATAACCCTAAAAACCTTAAAAACCCTAAAACCCTAAAACATTAAAACCCATAAAAACCTAAAAACACAAAAACTATTAAAACTCATTAACCCCCTAAAAATGTTAAAAAAATAAAAAAAATCCTTAAACCCTTAAAACTCAAAAAACCCTAAAACTCAAAAAAACCATAAAAACCATAAACCCTCTAAATAATTAAAAACCCAAAAATCATAAAAATAATAAAAACCAAAAATATCCCTGAAAACTTAAAAAACCATAAACCCATAAACCCCAAAAATACCATAAAAACCTAAAAACACTTAAAATTAATAAAAAAATATAAAACCCAAAAAACATAAAACACCCCAAACCCTTAAAAATCTCTAGAAACCTTACAAAACCTTGAAAATCATAAAAATAATTAAAACTTTCTAAAAAAATAAAAACAAAAAATAACCCAAAATACCTAAGAAAACATTATAAACATAAAAATACATAAAACCCCTAAAAACCTAAAAATATCTAAAACCCCAAAAACCCAAAAAACCCTAAAACACCTCCAATTGGCTAAAAACCAAAAAACATATAATAATTATAAAAGATCCCTAAAAATATCAAAAAAAATAAAATATCCATAGGACCCAGAAACGTTTAAGAAAACCTAAAATAAACAAGAAAAAACCTTAAAACCTTAAAAAAATTAAAATCTAAAACCCCAAAAAGACCCAAGAACCTAAAAAACCCAAAAAACCCAAAAAACCATAAAAACTCATAAAAAAACTTACCAATGCCTAAATATCAATTACAACCTTAAAACCCAGTAAAAATATAAAAACCCTTTAAACCCATAAAATACTAAAAAACCATAAAAACCCTTAAAAATTAAAAATCAAAAAATGCCTTAAAAACCTTAAAAACACTAAAACCCCTCAAAATCCATAAAAACCCTAAAATCTTAAAAATCCTAAAAAATCCCTACAAATACCAAAAAAAAAACATAAAAAAAACTAAAAACATAAAAAAAACTTAAATAACCTTCAAAACCAAAAAATATAAAAACCTGAAAAAACCATAAAAACCCTAAAATGCCTCAAAATACATAAAAACCATCAAATAACATAAAAATCCTATAAATACCTATTATCCCATAAAAATATAGTTACTGTAAAACCCAGATAAAAATTAATAAAGCCATAATACCAAAAAACACTTAAAACCCCCAAAAATAAAAACATGAAAAAAACCCCAAGAGACCCCCAAAATCCCTAAAAACCACTAAAAACCATAAAACCCTTAAGAACCTTAGACACCTGAAATACACATAAAACCCCAAAAAACCTATAAAAAAACTATAAATTCATTTAATCCCTTGAAAATGTTAAAAAACTCTATAAAATATAAAACACTAAAAAAACTCAATAAAACCCTAAAAACCAAATAAAATTATAAAAAACATAAACCATCTAAAACCCTAAAAATCTATAAAAACCTTACATACCCTAAAAACCAAAAAAAATAAAAAAGTCCTTCAAACTCACTAAAATGTTTAAAAACTTGAAATCCTGAAAAACATTATGAAAATCTTTGAAAAATAAAAACATTTAAATCCACTAAAAACCTAAAAAATGCTAAAACCATAAAAATTTATAAAAAGACTAAAAACCCAAAAAATCCCTAAATACCGTAAAACCCCTTAAAAATCATAAAAACCCTAAAAATCCCTAAAAACATAAAAAAACCCTTAACCCCTAAAAACCCTTAAGAAATCATTTAAACATAAATAATACTAAAAACCACTAAAACCTAGAAAATATTAAAAAAACTAAATTATCATAAAACTTGTAAAAATTCTTAAAACCCTAAAACCCCTAAAAGCCATAAAAACCCTAAAGGCATATAAAATCACCAAACAAAACTAAAAATCTAAATCCCATATAAAACCCTAAAAATTCCAAAAACTCTAAAAAACCTTAATACCTAAAAAACTCATAAAAAAGATATAACCCAAAAAAAAGAAAAACTTCTAAAACCCCTAAAAAACCTAAAAACTAAAAAAAACCCAAAAACCATAAAAATCATATAAAGGGATAAAAATCCCCAAAAATATAGAAAACCCTAAAACCCTTGAAAAAAGAAAAAGAAATCCTTAAAATCCAAAATATAATTAAAGCCCCTACAAACTCTAAAAAACATAAAAAACTGTAATAAACCATAAACCCTAAAAATCCATAAAACCTTAAAACCCATAGAAATCCTACAAAATCCCTCAGAATCCCTAAAAAAATAAAAAATCTAAAAATTAGGAAAACAACTATGAAAATCTTAGAAAAAAATTAAAACCCCAAAAAAGCACAAAAAAATAAAAAATCCCTAAAATATCCTCCAAACAATACAAATCCATAAATGTAATTAAACCCCTAAAAACATTGAAAACACATAAAAAACAATAAAAATCCGAAAAAACCACTAGAAACTCTAAAACCCCTTTAAACCCAAAATTTTGTTTTAACTCTATCAACCTTAAAACACAAAAAATGCAAAAAAACCAGAAAAATCCTCAAAATCCCTAAAAACCATAAAAACCCATAAATTTCCAAAAACCATAAAACATAAAAACCCTAAAAAGCCTAAAACCCCATAAAAACACTAAGAAAATCATAAACCTAAAAACACTTCAAATCATTAGATAGCATAAAAAATGCTAAAACCCATAAAAAACCCTAAAACCCCTCAAAATTTCTAAACCACCAGAAAACTATAAAAAACTCCCTAAAATAAATAAAAATATAAAATACCCTAAAAATAATGAAAACACCTAAGAAAACCATAAAAATTATAAAATTACTAAAAGAAATAAAAACATAAAAATCTATAAAATGCTAAAAACCATAAATGTCCTTAACAACCCGAAAACCCCTAAAAGCATAAAACCCCCAAAAAAAAACATAAAAGCCCCTAAAACCCCATAAGAACCATAAAACCCATGAAAACTCTAAAACCCTTTTAAACAACTAATAATGTTAGGAAAAATATAAAAAAACTTTAGAACCCTAAATAATCAAAAAAACATAAAAACCCAAAAAAGGATAAAAACAATAAAAACCCTCAATAATTATAAAAAATAAAAAACCATAAAATCCCTAAAAACCATGAAGATGTAAAAAATCCTAAAACCCCTAAAAATTCCTGACAAATCTATAAAAACGTAAAAACATTTAATTACATAAAAAATTACAAAATGTAAAACTCCAAAAAACCCAAACAACAACAAAAACCCTAAAAACCATCAAAATCCCTAAAAATCATTAAAATCCATAAAAATCCTAAAAAGATTAAAATTCCCGAAAAACATAAAAACCCTATAACCCCAAGAAAACATAAAAAACATTAAAAACCTAGAAATAGTTTAAACCCCTAAAAACATAAAAAACCCTAAAATCATTAAATGTCCTTAAAACCCAAAAAATCATTAAAACTATAAAAAAAATAAAGCCTAAGAAAACCCTAAAATAGAATAAAAAATTAAACACCCATAAAAAAAATAAAATACCCTTTACAGCCCTAAAATAAAAAATATCTAAAAATGATAAAACCCATATAAAATTCAAAAAATCCTAAAAACCTAAAAGAAATATAAAAACTCTGAAAACCCAAAAAAACCGAAAAACACTAAAAAATGTGAAAAATCCTTATAAAGAATAGTAATCTTAATAAATCCAAAAATTTAAAAAAACATAAAAATCCATAAAACCCTAAAAACGCTGGAAACTCTAAAAAATATAAAAACCCTAAAAACCATAAATATTCTCAAAATCTCTAAAACCCTAAAAACCATAATTATCTTAAGAATATCTAAAAATACCTAAAAATAGAAAAACCCCTAAAACCCCAACAAAAACTAATGAAAACGTTAAATACTTGAGAAAACATAAAACCCATAAAACTCCTAAAAACATTAATAAACCCAGAAGACACTAAAGACCGCTTAAAACCATAAAAACACCTAAGATCCTTTAAAAAATCCCAAAAACACATAAAAACCATAAAAATCACAAAAATATACAAAAACCCTTCAGACCACATAAAATTTATAGAAGCTCTAAAAACTTTAAAACACTAAAAGTCCCTTAAACCCACCAAAACCACTTATAAACACTAAATACCCTAAAACCCCTACATGACCTCTATATCCCTAAAAACCCTAAAAGAGAATAAAAATACATAAAATACTTAAAAATATATATATAATGTAAAAATTATAAAAACCCTAAATAACCCTAAGAAAACATTAAAAACCTAAAACTCTTCAAACCCCTAAAAATATAAAAAATCAGAAAACGCCTAAATTATCTTTAAAAACATAAAAAAACCCTAATAATTCAAAAAACCCTAAAAACCATAAAAATCCTAAAAGGCCCTAATTATAAATAAAAATGTAAAAATTCATGAAACCCTAAAAAACCCTAAACATTAAAAACATAAATATAATTAAACTCTCTAAAAACCCAAAAAATGATAAAAACCCTAAAAGTGCCTAAAACCATAAACCCCTAAAAACCATAAAACCCTAAATACCTATAAAACCCATAAAAACAACTAAAAATAATAAAATACATTCAAACCCCTAAAAACGTAAAAAACTATAAAAACATACAAAAAACCAAAAAGAACTCAAAAAACCCTCAAAACCCGAAAACCCTAAAAATAAGAAAACCACCTCAAAATCCCTAAAATTTTTAAAAAAACCATAAAATTCATAAAAAAGCCTTAGAAATCCTTAAAAATGTAAAAAACTCTAAAAAACCAAAAAAAACATTAAAAAAATAATAACACTTAAAACTCCTAAAAATTATAAATAATGTTAACAACCCAAAAAAGGTAAAAAAAAACCTTTAAATCCCAAAATCACTAAAAGACCATAAAAACAAAAAATATCCCTAAAAATCCATAAAAATGTAAAAAACCTAAAATGAATGAAAATATCTATTAAAACCCTAAAAACACGTTAAAACCCTAAAAACCTAAAATACACTAAAAACCAAAAGATCCAAAAAAACACCTAAAACCCTTAAAACCTGTAAAAACCATAAAACACCTTAAAACCACATTAAACCCATTTAAATTTAAAACTTTAACAACATTTTAAACCCATAAAAATGATAAAAATTGTAAAAACCTTAAAAATCACATAAAACTTGACAAAAACCTAAAACCCCAGAAGTCAATAAAACCCCTAAAAACCATAAATACTGTCAAAATTCCTTTAATCCCTAAAAGTACTAAAAATTCTAAAAATCATAAAATACCTAAAAATTTAGAAACCAATTAAAACCTTTAAAACCCTTTGAAAATCATAAAATCTATGAAAATTTAAAACCCTAGAAACCCTAAACAACCAAAAAACCCTCAAAATCCCTAAAAAATTGAAAATAATAAACAACTAAAAACACTAAAAATTTCTAAAAATGTAAAATACCCTAAAACCCTGAAAACTCGTAATAAAAACTTAATAACATAAAAATATTTAACCTTTAAAAAACATAAAAATACTATATACATAAATGACCCTAAAAACCATAAAAACACAAAAAACCAGAGACCCTCTAAAACCATAAAAATCCAAAAACTATCACTAAAAACTCTAACAACAATTTAAACCCCTAAAAATGTTAAAAAAATATTTGAAACCATAAAGTCACTAAAGAACTCAAAAAATCCCCTAAAAACCCAATAAAACCATAAACCTCCAAAAACACTAAAAACACTTAGAACCCATAAAATCCCAAAAAATTAAAAATCTTTAAAAATCACTAAAACAAAATGAACCAAAAAAACCATGTAAACCCTAAGAAATATTTAGAAGACTAAAAAAACAAAACTCCTAAAGGTACTAAAAATTATAAAATCCCTAAATTACTCTACAACCCATAAAAACCACAAAAATCCCAAAAAACCCAAAAAAACATAAAAATCCTAAAAGTCTCATAAACCCTCTAAAAATACCTAAAAACATAAAAAAAATATACACCCTAAAAAATAATTAGAAAACCTAAAAATCATAAAAACAGAGAATATCCCTAAAAAATCGATAAATCACTAAAATCCATAAAACACCCTAAAACCCTAAAAATAGCTAACAACCACTAAAACCCCCTAAGAACCCATAATAAACCCAAATATAAATAAAAACTCTAAAAACTCCTTAAACCCCCCAAAAACATTAAAAACTCTAAAAATCCATGACACCACTAAAAAACACTAAAAAAATCCCTAAAAACCTTAAAAACTCTAAAAAAATTATATCCATAAACATCATAAAAATTATAAAAATCTTAAAAAATCGATAAAATTCCATAAAAACATAAAAAATCCTAAAAACATTGAAAACCCCAAAGAAGAAAAACTAAAATATTAAAAACACTTATAACCATTAAAATGAAAAAAAATGCTAAAAACACTAAAAACAATAAAAACACTAAAAAACCCTAAACCTTAAAATTCAATAAAACCCTAAAAACCATAAAAATTAAAAACCAACACTAAAATTCCCCAAAAATGTAAAAAAATATAAAACATGAAAAACCCAAAAAATTCTCAATACTCTAAAAATAGTAAAAAATCCCTAAAAAATATAATAATTCTAAAAACCATAAAATACCATTAAAAATCTAAAACCATAAAACCCCCTAAAAAATGAAAAACCCTAAAAACCCTAAGAATAACTATAAATTATAAAAAACCACTGAACTCCTAAAGCCATAAAAACTATAAAACCCATTAAAACCAAAAAAACTAAAAACACCAAAAAAACAAAAATACCCATAAAAACACTAAAAACCGTAAAAAACCTATGAATCCCCTAAATCCTTATAAACATTAAAAATACTAAAAATAAATAAAACCAAAAAATTCCCAAATACATATAAAACCATAAAAAAAAAGAGAAACCATAATAAGACGTTAATAACATAAATAAACATCAATCTACTAAAAACCTAGGAATAATAAAAAACACTAGAAACTAGAAACACTAAAAAACCATAGAAACCCCTAAAATCCCTAAAATACGTATAGGAAATGAATATCCTAAAAAATTACTAAATATAATTGAAATGTAAAAACCCTAAAATACCCTAAAAAACATAAATACACTTAAAACCCATAAAACACTAAAAACCCTTAAGGACCCTAAAACCCATTAAAACAATAAAACCCCTAAAAACCTTAAAAACCCTAAAAACCAGAAAACCCTAAAAAACTAAAAAACCTTTAAACCCGCTAAATATGATAAAACTTTAAAAACATTTTAAAACCCTATAAACTCAAAAAAACCATAAAAACCCAAAAAACCAGGATGACCCTAAAAACCCTAAAAAATATAAAAATGACTAAAAACATAAAAAACACAAAAAATCCTTAAAAACCCTATGAAATCCTTGAAAAATAAAAAAAAACTCGTAGAAACCTAAAAAAGGTAAAAAACCATAACACCCACTAAAAACCCTCAAAATATAAAGAAACCCTAAAAAACCATGAATAAATACCATAAAACCCTAAGAAAACCATAAAATCTTTGAAACACATAAACAGCCTAAAAATATAGAAAAAACTAAAAACTCTAAAAAACCCTAAAACCCCTCAAAATCAGTAAAAATAAAAAAAAGGAAAAAATAAATAAAATCCCTAAAAATACTTAACAACATAAATAACCTTAAATATGTTTAAAATTCCTAAGAAAACATTAAAAACCCAAAAACACTTAAATCAACAAATATAAAATAAACGCTAAAAACATTAAATGACCATAAAAACCACAAACCCCCTAAAAACTATAAAAATCCATAAAAACATAAAATACCCTAAAAACATATAAAATTTTAAAAAAACTAAAAACATTTAAAAAACTATATACCCTAAAAACACTAAAAAATATATAAAAACTATAAACATTAAAAAACTCAAAAACCCTAAAAACCAAAAAAAATATAGAAACCCTAAAAACCCAAAAAACCCAAAAACCCTCAAAATCCTGATAAACCCTAAAAATCATAAAAATACTAAAACAATCACCAAATCCTCTAAAAATATAAAAAATCATGAACACCCCTATTAAACTCTAAAAACATTAAAAAACCTAAAACCACTAAAAAACAAAAAAATGTAAAAAACCATAAAAACAATAAAAACCCTAAACACCTGTAACATTTTATAAAAATAGAATACAACGATAAAGATCCTAAAAATACCTAATAATACAAAAAAATGAAAAAATGATGAAAACCATGAAAACCCCTAAGAAAACCTTAAAAACGTAAAAACTATAAACACCCATAAAAACATAAGAAAAATGCTAAAAGTATAAAAGACAATAAAACCATAAAATATCAAGAAACTATAAAACCCCCTAAAACATAAATACTATAAAGCTCATAAAAATTATAAAGACCAATAAAAATTCCAAAACCCCATTAAACCCCTAAAATGTTAAAAACTCTATGAAACATAAAATAACTTTTAAAATCATCAAAATCATTAAAAACCCTAATAAACCATAAAAATACATAAATGATTTAAAACACCATGAAATTTAAAAAACCTTAAATACATTAAAACATGCAAATAAAAAATTTAAAAACCTAAAAAACCCTTAAAATTCTTAAAAACCAAAAATAAAAAAAATCCGAAAACCCCCCAAAACCCTAAAAACACTAAAACCCTCAAAATCCCTAAAACCCTATAAATTATAAAAATCATAAAAATCCCTAAAAAATGTAGAAAATAATAAAAAACCCAAAAAAACTTATAAACCATAATAACATAAATCCACATAAAACCCTACAAACCAAAATATACTAAAAACCCTAAAAGACTATAAAAATCCTAAAAATAATAAAAACCATAAAAACCCTAAAATCATTCAAAACCATGAAACATATAAAACATATAAAAACTAAAAACTTCAATAACCTTTAAACCCATAAATTTTTAAAAAACTCCTAAATCATTCAATACATAAAAAATTAAAAAAACCCCTAAAAACTGAAAAAAAAACAATAAAACCATAAAACCCTAACAAAACATAAAAACCCCTCAATATCCCTAAAAACCATAAAACACATAAAAATTCTAAAAAATACCAAAAAACAAAAAAAAAACACAAAACCCTAAAATACCCTAAGAAACCCAAAAAAAACCTTAATGCACTTTAATACCCTCAAAACCTAAAAATGGTAAAAACCGTTTAAACCTTAAAAATCCCTAAGAACCCAAAAAGGTTTCTAAAAACCAAAAAATCATAATATTGTAAAAAATCCCAAAAATACATAAAAAGTAAACAATCCAAAAAAATGAAAACTGTAAGAAAACCTTAGAAACCTATAAACACATAAAATCTCTAAAATTCTAGAAAATTCTAAAAATACTAAAAGACCCTAAAAACCCAAAAAAACCCCTAATGACCATGTAAAAGACTGAAAATTGTAAACAAATATAAAACCCCATAAAGGCCCAAAAAACAATAAAATTAGTAAATACCCTTTAAACCCCATAAAATATTAAACAACCCTAAAAATCATTAATAATTCTACAAACTAAAAAAACCCTAGAACCCTTAAAAATCAAAAACCCCTAAAACCATAAAATACCCTAAACACCATAAAAACCCTAAAAACAATAAAAATTCTAAAAAGACAAATAAAAATCCCAAAAAATCTAAAAAACCCTAAAAACCTAAAGACCCCAGAGAGAATATTAAAATACTATAAAAACATAAATCCCTTAAAACCCTAAAAATGAAAAATACCCTAAAAGTCCTAAAAACAATAAAACCCCTCAAATTCAATAAAAACCCCAAAAAACTGTGAAATTTAGAAAAGGCCCTAAAATATCTAAAAAATTAAAAAACATAAAAACCTGAAGAACCCTAAGAAAGTCATAAAAATAAAAAAAGACGTAAAACCCCAACAAAACATAAAAAAATGATAAAAACCCTAAAAACCTTAACACCACTAGAAATCATAGAAACCCATAAAAACTGAAAAAACTAATGCCCATAAAAATACTAAAAACCATTAAAAAGGAAAAAACCCCCATTAAACAACTAAAAACATTAAAAACATTAAATAACCTTAAAACCCAAAAAGCTCAAAAACCCTAAAAACCCAAAAAAAACCAAAAAAAACAAAAATTCCTAAAACCACTAAAATTTAATAACAACCCTAAAAACAAATAAAAATTATAAGAGACCAAAAAATACTTAAAAAGGTAAAAATAAAAAAATTGATAAACACTATGAAAATTCTAAAAACACTTAAAACACCTAAAAATTGTAAAAAACTAAAATACCCTTAAAAACATAAAATTCTTGATGCCATTAAAATTCAAAAAATCATTAAAAACATAAAGATTCTAAAATAACCCAAAAATCCCAAAAAATGTAATGAACTCCTAAAACACAGAAAAATAATATGAAAAATATAAAAACATAAAAACAAATAAAACCCCTAAAAACATAAAAAAACTAAAAACCCTAAAAGATCATAAAAATTATAAAACCCCAAAAAAATAAAAAATACCCAAGAAAACCTAAAAAACATAAAAACCAATAAAAACCCTAAAAATAACTAAAATCTCTAAAAACCCTTTAAACGCATAAAAACATGAAAAAAAATAAAAACCATAAAGCCCATAAAAAACTAAAGAAAGAACCCAAATCCCTAAAAAAACTATTAAAACATAAAACCACAAATAAACCCATAAAATTCTAAATAAAACTCTAAAAACCATAATAAAATTAAAAAACCCCGAAAATCCATAAAAACATAAAAAACCCTAAAATCCCTAAAAATCCCTAAGAAAACCATAAATACCAAAAAATATTTACTACCCCTAAAAAACATACAAACACTAAAATTACTAAAAATTGGTAAAACCATAATAACCCTAAAATAACATAAAACCCCTCAATACCTAAAAACCCTAAAACCCAAAACATCGTAAAAACCAATAAAAATTCCAAAAATTTTGAAACCCTAAATAACCCTAATAAAACTATAAAATCCTAAAAACACTTAAAACCACCAAAAAACCTAAAATCCCCTACAAATCTAAAATGAACATAAAAATATCTATAAAACATAAAACCCCTAAAAACCTAAAAAATCAAAAAACCAATAAAAACCCAAAAGACCACTAATAAATAAAAAAACATTAAAACCCTAAAAATCTAAAAAAACCTTGTAAAACCCTAAACACCGCATAAAACCTATAAAAAATCCCTAAGGTCCCACAAAATCCATAAAGACACTGAAAAGCATAAAATTCATTAAAAATTCAAAAAATTAATTATAAATAACGAAAAAACCCTAAAAACATAAAAATACCCTATGAAAAACATAAAAACATAAAAACACTAAAAAAACCAAAAAATTCTAAAAACCGTAAAACCATAAAAACCCTAAAAACCATAACCCCATAAAAAATATGAAAACACAGAAATCCTTAAAAACCCAAAATTATGATAAAAACATTAAAAACCCTTTATAAACCTAAAACATTAAACAAACCTAAAAATAATTAAAACCCTAAAATATCAAAATCCCTAAAAACCGAGAAAAAACCAAAGAAACCCTAAATACCGAAAATCACCCAAAAAATCCACAAAATCCCTAAAACCCAATTGAACTATAAAAATACAAAAATTTCCTAAAAACAACTGAAAAAAGAAAAAGTACCCAAAACCCTGAAAACACATATGAAAACATAAAAATCCTAAAAACACTTAAAACCCCTAAAAACACTAAAAATGCTAAAATTTATAAAAAACTTATAAATAATAAAAACCCTTAAAATAATAAAAACCCAAAACCACTAAAAATAATTAATCCCTTTTGACCCAATTTTTTTTAAAAAACTCTACAAAAACTTTAATCTTGAAAAAACTCAACAAAACCCTAAAAACCTATAAAAACTATAAAACCACAATAAACTACTAAAAATACCCTAAATCCCAAAAAATACATAAAAACCAAAAAACCCACATTAATCCTAAAAAAATCCATACAAATACCTAACAACAAAAAATAACTTAATATCATGAAAAACCCTAAGAATCGCTTAAAAGGTAAATACAAATAAAACCCTATAAAGCATAAAAAATGCTAAAATCCCTAAATGAACATAAAAACCACAAAATCCCCTAAAAATAATAAAACCCTTGTAGGGTTCTAAAAACTCCGCAAAAGAGAATGAGAATTACCTTAATTCAAGAGAGGATTCTACCCAATTTCCTTCAAGGAATTAAGAAAAAATGTGAAGAAGTTGGCACAAGGAAAACCGGTCTGTAGACCTAACTAATAATAATGGTACACGGCCGGTTCTGTGAAGCGGCACCCTCTATAGACCGCTGTCATTTGTGGAACAGAGGTAGGGATCCACCGTGACTGCGAAGCAGGACGGGAGCTAGACCGATCCACCGACACAAACAGACCCAGTCACAGACCGCACCAGCCGGCCCATACCGCATGCACTGTAATTCGCGGAAAAGAGGTGGAGCCCTACGCGGCTGTGAAGCACCCCTTGAACCGACTTGGTTGGTGGGTGAGGTGCACACCCTTGTGAGTTGCAGATTGACCATGTCATCCAAAAATTAGGTTTTTGGTCATGGGCCTCCACAAAAGGTGTCGTAATGCCACAATTGACCCCTTTTCCTCCCCTTTATAAAAGGAAATCGGAGGGGAGAAAATGGGAGATCGATCGAAGGATATAAGGGAGGAAAGACGGGTGAAAAATTGTGGGGAAACGATAGAGAAATCGCTTACAATGGTAAAGTTTCGCAACCATCCGTGGACCCCATATTGTCTACGGATGCACTCTTCCGCATAGAGGAGAAACCAAACCATGAACTATGTGCGGCCATTTCCATCACGGATAGTCCCTCCACGGCCATCTCCTTCACAGACACCCCCTCCGTTGACCAGTGTTGTTCTTGAAATGGAGGCGGGAACCCCTCCACGGGTGCGAAGTAGGACGGGCGCTATCCCCTTTGTAGACACCCTTCACGGCCATTTCCTCCACGACCATTTCCTTTGCGGTCATCTCATCCATAGACACCCTTTGTAGACATCCTCTCCCCGACTGGTCTTACGTGGCCGACTCCTTCACAGACAGCCTCTCCGCAGGTGCTCCTACTCTTCCAGATCCTCCACGGATACCCCATTTTCAGCCAACTCTTACGTGTCTCACTCCTCCGCGGATATGTCTTATGCGGCCAACACTTACGCAGCTCACTCCTCCGTGGACACCCTACGCGTATAGCTCCACCGCGGCCAGTCCCGTACAGCTAGCTCCTACGCAGCTCGCTCCTCCGCGGACATCTCTTATGCAGCAAGCACTTACACGACTCACTCCTCCGCGGACACCCTATGTGGCTAGATCTGCCATGGCCAGTCCGTCACGGCCAGCCCCTACGCGGCCCACACCATGCGGAAAGCTCCATGCACTCACTGATCCATACCTCGGGGGTTGTGCCCCAACACCCCCACTCAGGCTCACTATCGGGCTGCGGTCCCGGCCCTCCGGGCTGATCCCTTTCCTACCATCACTGACCCCCATAAAATCATGGAGAGTCGCACCACGAACTTTTTGGGCCGGGTCAACATTATTTTACATTCCACCCTTGCGCCGCCCCAACATCTTTCCTATACATGTCATGAGTCGAGCTACTCATGACTCTCCTATAAACACATTACGTACCTCCTTTTTCTAGGTTCATCCAGAAAGGGTCATCCTTGCATAAGTCCCACACCAACCATTGATAGGTATCTCCTACCTAGTCATCCTGTCCACATGACATTAAACTGTATGGCCATTGTCATATCAATATGAGCTTAATGTATATGGAAACAGTCTTCTCTACTTGAGTATAAATTGTAGCATTCCCTTTCATTCAATAATTGGATGCATCTTCCTCCATGAAAGAGATTCCTTACTCTCCAAGCATAACATGCCTCATGCCATGTTTACAGTGGAATAATTTCAAGAGCGCAGGAATCCATTCAAACATTCCATCACTCCACCTCATGCTTTGCACGTCCTTCATTCAGATCTTCATTCCCTTACATGTCTGAAGGGACCCCCTAACGGCCTGGTCCCATGTCGCCTTGGCTCACCAACCGTCCTAGGCCAACACCCCTGAAAGAATTTTGGAAAAACTTCGAGTTAGGTCTTGTGTTTCAAACACGGTCAACAATCGACCCTCACTTGTCTGTCCCCATTCCAGGCTATCACGATATGGATTCTGTGTTTCTAACATGGTCAATAGTTATCCTCCATCGTCACGCCACCCTCACCACATTCCGAATGTCGGCCATGTGATTCACACTTTTCATCTCCCTTTGTTCGGACTGATTCCAATGCCCTTGGCATTATCCCGCTTGTGCACTAGCGCATAGTTAAAGTCCTCAATCCACCTGTGAGTTGGGATTCCCTCCTGGCCAGACATGATGAAGACATTATGGGCATCCATCTCAGAGTAAGTCTCAACTTTCCAGGCTGCTCCATACGTAAGCCCCACTTTTCTCCCCATGGACGCACCTTTCACGACGTGATCGTCGGGTCTCTGTTGCCTCTTGTTTCTCACACAGATCATGACTCACGTGGGCTTAGAGTAAGCACCGACCCTGACCCCACCTACACTCTAACTATGTGGGCTTTGATCCATGTCTCCTAGTCTGGGTTTGTAGGAAGCCTCCCCGAGGTTCAAGGCCAAAAATCAGTCATTCCGACCACCTTTACTTCGGTTTACCCACACCTTGGGCTGCCTTAGAGTGTAAGCCCCATCCCAACCTAAAGTACGTGGACTTCTGATCCCTGTCTCCTAGGCAGGGTACGTAGGAAGCCTCCCCAAGGTTCAAGCCCAACAATCGGTCATTCCTCCCACCCTTATGTCAGTTTACCCACGACTTGGGCCACCTTTGAGTGTAAGCCCCATCCCAACCCAAACTATGTGGACATTGATCCTTGTCTCCTAGGCAGGGTATGTAGGAAGCCTCACCGAGGTTCAATCCCAACAATCTGTCGTTCCGACCCCCTTTATGTTGGTTCATCCTTAGTCTCGCATGACGTTAAATTGTACTCCCAAACTATGTGGACTCTGATTCCCCTCACAAGGATACGTAGGAATCCCTTATCATGGGTTCGATCCAAACGATCAAGTCGTTATCTGTCCCCCCTGGACGACAATAAACACCAGAGCACCTAGTTATGAAGCTTTAAATCACCATCTTCCCAATGATTCCCAACTCCTCAGAGTCATAAATACAATGTGGGATGGTATACCTCGAGGCTAAATGATTTCGAATCCCTGCGTTTAGCTGACCATTTCCAACCAGGAATAACCCGTGGATACTATGCTTGGGTATAAACCAACGATTCACGACTATATGAATACATCTTAAATCTATAAGAGAGTCTCGGAACAGGAAATAATTCCCCCCAAAAGGGTGCGATAAGCCTGAATTCTAATCCTCTTGACCAATGTGAGTTCTTAAGGCTCTTTGGCCAAATCTCCCAGCAAACACCTTCCTTTGGAAAGCAGGTCCACGTATCGTCGGATACAGAACTGTTCGGCGTTTTGAACTGATCCGAAACAACTCTCAAACCCCATAAAACCCTAAAAACCAAGAAAAACACTAAAAATCCATTAAACCCCTATAAATGTATAAAAATCTAAAAACCCATAAAACCCTAAAAACTCCAAAAAACCATTAAAACCACAAAAAAAACAATAAAACCACTATATACCAAAAAAACTCTAAAAATCCAAAAATCCCTAAAAACTCTAAAACCATTAAAAATCCTCAAAAATATAGAAGAATATCTAAAAAAATTAAAAATCCTAAAAACCCTGAAAACCCTTAATAAAATATGAAAAACCTAAAAAACAAAAAACCCTTTAAAAATTATAAAACACTAAAAACACTAAAAAACCAAAAAACCCTAAAAACTGAAAAGGTGTTCAAAAACCATAAAAACCCAAATACCATAGAAATTATATAATCTCCCTAAAAATAAATAAAAACAAAAAAACCCCTATAAACCATAAATACACTAAGAAACCCATAAAAACATAAAAACACTTAAAACCACTAAAAACCTTAAACCGAAAACCCCCTAAAAGACACTAAAAAACCATAAAACCCTAAAAATCATAAAACCCCTAAAAACAATAGAAAACCTCAAAACTCGTAGAAAATCTAAAGACTACAAAAAAAATAAAAAACCCTTTAAAACATGAAAAATATTAAAAACACTAAAAACCTTAAAACCCCTAAAAACCTTAAAAAACCCATACAAAACCAAAAAAAGAAAAAAAACCCTAGAAACCTAAAATACCCTAAAACCCTAAAAAATCCCTAAAAACAGTAAAAACCATAAATTTCTAAAATGATCTAGAAATTCATAAAAACATTAAAAATACTAAAAACCCATGAAAACCCCTACTAAGACCTTCAAAACCAAAAAATATTAAAATCCCTAAAAAACCTAAAAATGTTAGAACCCCTAAAAGAACATAAAACCCAAAAAATCCATAAAAACCCATAAAAACCATAAAACACCCAAAAAACATGAAAACCTCTAAAACCCCTAAAAATATAAAAAACCTTTAAACCCCTATAACTATTAAAAATTCTAAAAATCCATAAAAATCCTAAAAAATAAAAAACAACAAAAATTATGAAAAAATTAAAAACCTTAAAAACCATAAAACCCCTCAAATCCCTAAATATCATAAAACTAAAAAAATATTAAAAAAGACATAAAATTCCTAAAATAAAAAATAAAAACAAAAACCCAATAAATAACCTAATAAAACATTAAAAACCTAAAAAAATTAAATACCAAAAACCATACAAAATCATAAAAAACTATAAAAGACCCTAGAAACCCTAAAAATACTTGAAAACTCCAAAACACCTAAAACCGTGAATTCCCTAAAAACCCATAAAACCCCGTTAAAATATTAAAGACATTAAAAAATTCCAAATAACATTAATCCCCTAAAAATTCGAAAAAGTACCCAAAAAATAAAAGAAACATATAATGCCTAAAAACCCACAAAATTCACTAAAAATCCCTTAAACCCCATAAAAATACTCAACATCTCCTAAAATCCATAAAAACATAAAAAAATGTAAATCCTTAAAACCTATAATAAAACCAAAAAAAACTAACTACACATAAAACCCCTAAAAACAAAAAGAATGAAAAAAACCAAAAGACCCTAAAAACCATAAAAACCTAAAAACCCTTAAAAACATTAAAAAACCCTACAATATGTAAAACCCTAAAAACAACTAAACTCTTTAAAATCCCCTTAAACAACTAAAAATGTGAAAAAACTATAAAAACCCATAAAAACCTAAAAATATCACAAAATCACAAAAACCGAGAAAAAAAAAATAAACCCAAAAAACACTAAAAAACATAAAACCATACAAATCCCTAAAAACATAAAACCCATAAATAACCTAAAAATCCCTCAAAAATTCCAAAAAATGTAAAAAATCCTAAAAAATATATAAAAAATATAAAAACAATAAAATAATTAAAACCTCTAAAAACTAAAAATTGTTAAATCCCTAAGAAACCTTAAAACGCCACAAAATATCTAAAACCCTAAAACAAATAAAAATCATTTGAAATCCTAAAAAATCACTAAAAAAGTAAAAAAACCTAAAAACATTGAATCCCTAAGAAAACCTTAAAAACCTAAAAATACTTAAAACCATTTAAAATGTAAGAAAAACATAAACATAAAAATATCCTAAAGCCCCCAAAAACCAAAAATACCCCTAAAAATTTACAAACAATAAAACCTATAAAAACTCTAATAACCTGCTAAAAACTCTAAAAACCATTTAGACCCATAAAAATTATAAAACACTCTAAAAATATTTATCTCTAAAAAATAAAAAAAATCACTAAAACCCTAAAAAAATAAAAACCCTAAAATCCCTAAAACCCTAAAAATATCTAAAAACCCTAAAAACATAAAAATCCCTAAAATATACCTAAAAATTCCAAAAAAACATAAAAAACTATAAAACCCTGAAAAACCCTAAGAAAACCAATTAAACCTAAAAACACTTAACACCTCTAAATAATAAAAATTCTAAAAACCATAAAATACCAGAAAATACTTAAAAACCTTAAACCTCATAAAATCAATGAAGACCCCTAAAAACCCTAAAACCCCTAAAAACCCTAAAATTCCTAAAACCCCTAAAAACCATAAAACCCTAAAAAACTAAAAACACCAAAACCCCTATAAACCCATAAGAAATTAGAAAAACATTAAAAAACTTAAAAATCATAAAATATCAAAAAAACACCTAAAAACTAAAAAACCATAAACCCCTAAAAATTGTAAAAAATCAGAAATCCATAAATATCCCTAAAAACCCTTAAGACCATAAAAAACATAAAAATTGCTAAAATCATAAAAACCCCTAAAAACCCTCAAACATCATTAAAATCTAAAAATACTATAATCTGATAAAGCATAAAAATTATAAGAACCCTTAAAATCCAAAACCCCCAAGAAACCATCAAAATCTCTAAAAACTCTAAAACGCATAAAAATGCTAATACAATCCTAAAAAATACTTAATAATGTAAAAGAACCCTAAAACCATTAATGTCCATAAGAAAACCTTAAGAACCTAAAAAAACCTAATAACCCTAAAAAAACAAAAAAATGCTAAAAACTCTAAAGGACCCTTAAAACTTAAAAAACACCAAAAAACCCATCAAAAACATTAAAAACCTTTTAAATACTAAAAATGCATAAAAACATAATAATCCACTAATAAATATAAAAACACATTATAACCATTGAAAAGATAAGACCTATAAAAAACATAAAACCCCTACAAACTCTAAAAAACCCTAATACATAAAAAACCCCCATAAAATCCTAAAATCCACAAAAAACCCAAAAAAACCTCAAAATCCCTAAAAACAACAAAAAACATGAAAACACTAAAAATCCATAAAAATCCCAAAAAATTAAAAAACCCTATTAAAACAAATAAAAATAAAAATAATTAAAACTCCAAGAAAACCTATAAATGGTAGAAACCATAAAAACAATAAATTTGGTAAAAACATTATGATACTCAAAATCCCTAAAACCCTAAATACCATAAAAATCCTATAAAACAATAAAAATAACAAAAAATGTAGAAATAATAAATACATTGAAAACTCCTTAAAATTGATAAAATAATAAAACATAAAACCCCTAAAAAACTAAAATATGATAAACACTATAAAAACCCCACAAACCCAACAAACCATAAAATCTCTAAATAATTTAAAACCCATAAAAATATTTAGAAACCCAAAAAATAATTAAAAACATAAAAACATGTAAAATACCTAAAAACCATATGGAATCTTTAAAAACCCTAAACCCATTTAAAACCCTCAAAACCTAACATGCACAATAAACCCTAAAACCCTAAACCCCTAGAAATCTCTTTAACCCCTCATAATACCTTAAAACATTAAAACCCCAAAAAAATCCTAAAAATGCTTAAAAATAATTTAAAAAATAAAGATCTATAAAATAATTGACAACCCATAAGAAACCCTTAAACACCTACAAATACCTAAAACCCCTAAAAACCAAAAAAAAACTTAAAACCCTAAAAGACCCTAAAACTCTAAACCCCTAAAAGCCATAAAAACCATAATAAACCCTAAAAACACATAAAACCATAAAACAAATAAAAACTATTAAAACCCTTTACACCCCTAAAAACTTTAAAACCTCTAAAAATACTTTAAAACCTAAAAAACTCAAAAAAATCATAAAAACTAAAAAACCCTAAAACCGTCCCAAATAAATAAAAACACAAAAACCCAAAAACCCCTAAAAATCAATAAAAATGCCTAAAAATACCTAAAAAGTAAAAAACCCTAAAACCAAGATAAAAAATTAGAAACCATTAAAAACCTAAAAAACTGTAAACTCCTAAAAACCTAAAAATCGTAAAACATTATAAAACCCTAAAACCACTAAACTGTCAATATCCAAAAAAACCCTAAGAGCCAATGAAATCCTAAAAAATATATAAAATACCAAAAAATATAAAAAAATTAAAACCTAAAAAACCACAATGAAAACCATTCAACCAAAAATCACTTAAATACCTTAAAATCCAAAACCCCTAAAAACAGAAATACCCCTCAAACCCTAAAAACCCCTAAAATGCATAAAAACCCTAAAAACACTAAAATTATAAGAACCCTTTATACCCCTAAAAATGATAAAAAACATAAAAATTATTAAAAAAATAAAAAACACAAAAAAACACAAAAAAACACAAAAACACAAAAAAGACCCCCTAAAAACCATGAATACCACTGAAAACACTTAAAATCCATAAAATTCCTAAAAGAATATAAAATTTAAAAAAAATTCATACAAAATCCATAAAAATTTAAAAATAACAAAAAACCTAGAAAAAAACTAAGAGAACAATGAAAACATAAAAACATAAAAACACTTAAAATCCCTAAAAATCTCTAAAACCATAAAAACACTAGAACCCCTCAAAATCCTTGAAATCTAAAAAAACATTAAAAATCATAAAAAATATCTAAAAATCCCCAAAAATTTAAAATTCCCTAAAGACCATGAAAACCTATAAGAAAACTATAAAATACTAAAAACACATAAAACCCCAAAAAATCTAAAAAAATTATAAAAACACTAGAGGACCATAAAAATTCACTAAACCCAAAAAAACCAAAAAAAAACCCAAAAAACCCCCTAAACACCATAAAGTCCCAAAAAATTTTAAAAACCAAAAAAACACTAAAAACTCTAAAAACCATTAATCCAAAAAAAATTTTATAAATACTAAAGTTATTTAAAACCCGTAAAAACCCCAAAACCCAAAAAACCCATAAAAACCTAAAAACACACTAAAATCTTCTAACACCCCTAAAACCAATAAAATTCCTATAAATCCAAAACAAATCTATAAAAACAAAAAAACCCTATAACCCCTAAAAACCCTGAATCCCCAAAAAACAATTAAAACCCAAAAAACCAAAAAACCCATTAATACCCAAAAAAACCCTAATAAATACTAAAAACCCTAAAACCCATTTAAACACATAAAAAATAAAAAAAATCTAAAAATAATTGAATCCCAAAAAAATAAAAAACCATAAAATGCCCTAAAAACCCATAAAACCATAAAAACCTATAATCACTAAAAACCATAAAATCCTTCAAAATTCATAAAAACCATAAAAATCCAAAAAATCCTTAAAAACCCATAGAAATCCTTTCAAACATAAAAATCCCTAGTACCCAGAAAACCCCTAAGAAAACATTAAAACCCTAATAAAACGTAATATCTATAAAAACATAAATAATGATAAAAATCATAAGGAACTATAAAACCCTAAAACCCCTCAAAACCCTAAAAAACCTAAAAACCTATAACAATCCTAAAAATCCTAAAAACCATAGAAAGACATTAATGACCCAAAAAATCATAAAAACCATAACAAAACCATAAAAACGTAAAACCCATAAAACATTAAGAAATACTAAAAACCTAAAAACCCCAATAACCCTCATAACCCTAAAAAACTAAAAAGACCATAAAAATCCAAAAAAATTAAAATAACTAAAAACATAAATGTCACTAAAAACCATGAAAAAACCTAAGAAAACCAAAAAAATCCTAAATGTATATAACAAAATGTAAAAATCCAAAAAATTCTAGAAAAACTAAAACACTTTAAATCAAAAAAATACAGAAAACAAAAAAATATTTAAAAAAACCCATAAAATCTGTAAAAACCTAATAAAAACTATAAAAATGAATTAAACCTCTAAAAATGCTAAAAAACTCTAAAAAACCATAAAACCCCTAAAAACAAAAAAAACTCTAAAAACACTAAAAAAACTACAAAAACCCCTAAAATGCTAAAAATCTTTAAAAAACAAAAAAATCCCATAAAATTTAATAAACCATAAAACCCAAAAAAAACCTAAGAAAACCATAAAAACCTATATAAAATTAAAACCCCTAAAGAACCTAAATAATGATAAAAATCCAAAATACCAAAAAACCACCAAAATCTATAAAACTCCCTAAAACATAGAATACTCTTTACCCATAAAAACTGTAAAAACCCTAAAACTCCAAAAATCTTTTAACCCCAAAATACATTAAAATACTCTAAAAAACCTTGAAATTCTTAAAATAGTAAAAAATCCCCAAAACCCAAAAAACCATAAATACTCTAAAACCTTAAAAAATTAATGTCCATAAAAACCCTAAAACCCTAAAATTCCCAAAAATCCATAAATTTTTTAAAAACATAAAATAACCCCAAACCATTAAAAAACCCCAAAACACATTGAAGTGGAGATTGTGCCTACTCCTATCCCTCATGATGTTCATTCCACTCCCCTTCCAGGTTGACAATGACGGTGACCTACATGTCAGCCCCCCCTCTACGGGGGAGAGGCCTCGACTAATTGTTAATGATGATCGCACTTTCATTCTGTTATCGTCTCCTGACATGCTGCCTCTACTTCCCTGAATCGATCTTTACTCGAAGGTACTGGTACTTTTTGAAGGTTGGTTGTATCTTCCTCTTTTGATCCAGGAGTTCAATGAAGCCTCCTCCCTGCATTGGTTGATACTGATTATGTAATTTCTGAAGTGGCACCCCACTAGTGGACGTTTTTGATAGGTATGTTTTTTAGCATTGAGATCTCTAGGACCACACAATAGTGAGTCTCGTTAATAGTGATCACATAATGATTTTTCTTTCATCTAATGAGGTTCTTATTCTTTCTTGGTCTGCAACACCTCAATGATGCAATGGTGTCCACTTATCCATTTTTGGGTGGAGTTTTTATCTTCATCTGAATCATGAATCTCTGATGTTCGCGACTTGCGTTAGATTTCTAGAACTTCCCCTCACATTTCAAAATTTATCAATTATCTCAATGTTTGATAATATGTTGGGAACGTTCTTATGTGTGGATAAAAGGAATAGATCCCTCTATCACCACATTGAACGGAGGGCTTTTTTTGAAATTGATGCTTTGAAGAAACTGTTTGATTTTGTGTCGATTGTTGTTGATAATGAGATCTAATGGAAGAAACTGGTGGTTTTTAAGTCATGGGTCGCCTTCTGTTTATCTTGACAGGAACTCAGGCATATTATTCAAGGTTGTACCGGTGGTTCTAAGGATGGGGTGGCATGACTATGACATAGGCATGGTCTGGTGATGGCGGTCATGAGTTGGTGTAGGTGGAGGAGGTGGCGGTACAGAAGGAACAATAGCTCTTGTCTCCCCATCCAACAATTGCTGCAGTTTTTGATTGTCTAAAAATGGATTTGGATGTTATGTGTGATCAGGAGGTGGTAGTAGTGGCTTCTTATGGAATTAACCTCGAGTTAGCTAGTAATTTTCATGGAGAGGGAAAGGCTAGTACAGAGGTGATGCACAATGATTAAGGTGTGTCTCTGGGAAACAGTAGTTGGCATGTTGGCAGTAGTGAATTGTTGGGAGAGAATATTAGAGAGAGGTGGCTGAGTAGGGGGAGATGGCTGGGTCTGGCCATATGTAGAGTCTATGTGAGAGCACCCTAAAGCATCTCTTGGGTAGGGTTGTTATGTTCTTAAGAAAAAGTAGTGTGAAGGCTAGTCGCAGTCAATCCACTGTTTTAGATGGGGTGTCTCTAAGTAATATATTCATGGGTTTGGAAAATATTGTGTCAGCTGGTGGAGATGCTGCGTAGGGGGGGGGGGGTGACCGAGCAGGGGTAGGTGGCTGATTAGGGGGAGCTATCTTATATTGGTAATTAGCAGATTATGGTTGTAAAGCAGGCCATGTTCCTTGATGAGGGCCCCCCTAATTGGGCTGTGGATGACTCTTTTGTGGAAATCCATGTGTGCAATAACACATGGAGGGATGACCTGCATGTTTTTCTATTGGTTCCTGATAAAGAGGTCAGTCCAGATCATACTGTGAACATGGATGGAAACTTACTTCCTGGGATTGATGGAACCAATGGTGAAGGTGGTATGGACCCATACATAAAGCTTGCCATGGTGGTGCATGGAAAGGCCTCTTCTGGTGAGGACCACCGTGTGGTCCTACACAACATGGATGTGGTAGAATAACCAAGGGTCAACATTACGGATGAGGCTAAAATGTTAGGGTATATCTTTTCTGAGTATAACCAGAGGATAAATTCCAATATGGACCAATTCAATAGGGAAAGAGCTATTTAAGGGGATGCCTCTTCAAATGGGGGGGGGGGGTCCTTTGGACAGGTTATCAACCCACAGTTGAAAAAAATGCGAAAACATGGCTAGTAATAATGGGTCCTCAAGTGTGGATGTTGAAAACATATTATATAGGAAGTAAGCTCATGAAAATGGTTTCTCCCCCCCCCCCCAATGAGGAAGAAGAGGTATTATTCTATTATTCCTTGACACAAGGCTACATGAGCTTCCTAAAAGTTGGCTAAATAGAAATTAAAGGTCAATAAGCAGGAGTGGCCTCCATTCACCTCAGAGAAAGAAAGTTTTAGAAAGAAGTATCTGGCACTCTTCAGACTTCAGGGGGACTTTGAGTCTAGATGGGAATCTATGGACATATGGGTGGACTCTGACTTTTTATTTGTTGGTGTCGCTTCTGGATCTGGTGTGGATGGTGACCCATATGGTGTTGTCTCTGTTTATGACTTTGGTGGTGATGTTGACTGACTTTTTTCCCTTTTGTGATTTTGGATCTTTTGGAGTTCTGGTTTCTAAGGGGTTTTTGGGGTTTTGGGTGTGGGTCGTTTGACACCATTCATCCCTTTTTTGTTTTGCTTGTTTTTTTCAACACATTTTGTGTGGCCAGGGATATCTTGGTTCTATGCCTCCCTGTAAAGCCTTTTACTTTACTTTTTTGTTAATAAATTTTGTGGGACTGGGACATGCCTGGACCCGAACCTGCTTTTCCTAAAAAACCCTACACCCCTAGAAACTATTAGAAAACCTTAAAACCCATGAAAAGCATAAAACCATGAAATTCCCCCCCCCCAAACCTAAAAATCCATAAATACATTAAATTTTTTAAATATCCCTAAAAATCCAAAAAATGTAAAAAAGTCTAAAATCATGAAAAACCATAAAGAAAACCTAAAAAACATAAAAACCATTAAAAACCTTTATAAAACCTAAAAATGCTAAAAACCATAAAAACCCCTTAAAAACCTAAAAATCCCCAAAGCCCTTATAATCCATAAAAACCCTAAAAATATAAAAATCCTAAAAACTCATTAAAAATACTAAATACCTAAAAAACTATAAAACCCTTGATAAACCCTATGAAAACAATAAAAACCAAAAACCCATTAAAACCCCTAAAAACGTAAAAAATTCATAAAACGATAAAAAACTCCAAAACCCACTAAAAAGCATAAAACCTATAAAAACAAAAAAACAATAAAATCCTAAATACCACTAAAATATCGGAAAACATATTAAACCCCTAAAAATTTTAAAAACTATACAAAAATATAAAAACCATAAAAAACTAAAAAACTAAAAAACCCCTAAAACCCCCCAAAAACCATGAATCCATAAAAACCCGAAAATCACATAAATCCCACTTAAAATCCATAAAAACATAAAAAATCCATAAAAATGTAAAAACCCCTAAAAACCCCGAACAACCTTACGGAAACCTAAAAGAATAAAAGTATTTAAAATTCCATAAAACCCAAAAATGATATACACATAAGAACCCTAATCCACCAAAAAACCCTAAAAATCTGAGAAACCCCTATAAATCATAAAAATCCTAAAATCCCTAAAAATCTCTAAAATCATAAATACCATAAAACCATAAAAACCCTAAAAAAAATAAAAACCTAAATTCACTTGGAAACCCTATAAAACCTACAAAATGATAAAAACAATAAAATATCATAAAACCCCTAAAATCCATAAAAACTATAAAACCCCTAAAAACAATAAAAACAATAAAACTATAAAAAACTATTTAAATCATAACAAAACACTAAAAACTCTCAATACCCTTTAAACAACTTAAAATGTTGAAAAACTCTTAAAAACATTGAAAAACATGAAAAAACTCAAAACCCCCATTAAAACTCCCCAAAACCCATAAAACCCCCAAAAAACCTATGAAATCCCAAAAAATCCATATAACCCCAACAAACTATAAATATCTAAAAATGACCATAAATTCCTTAAAAATGAAAAAACCCCTAAAACCCATAAAACCCCCTAAGAAATCTATAAAAATCTAAGAAAACATAAAACCCCTATAAACCTAAAAATTGATAAAACCTTAAAAAATACATCAAACCCCTTAGAACTCTATAAACCATAAAAATCCCAAAAAACCCTAAAAACCCAAAAACCACAAATACCCATAAAAACCTAATAAAAACTCTAAAAACATTCAATCCCCTAAAATATTAGAAAAACTAAATAACTATAAAAAGCCCAAAACCTTAAAAATACCTAAAAACCCTAAAAAATCATAAAATCTTAAAAAATCTCAAAAAATCCGTAATAACATAAAAAAACATAAAAACCCATAAAACCCTAATAAATCCATTAAAACACAAAAACACTTAAAATCGATAAAAACATAAATAACAAAAAAATCCTTAAAAACCCTAAAGTCCCCCAAACCATAAAAACCCTAAAATCCATAAAAAACCTAAAAAGCAATAAAAAGTTCCCTAAAATCCAAAAAAACATAAAAATAAAAGAAATAAAATAAGAAAACCATAAAAAACAAAATAAAATTAAAACCACAAAAAGACCTGAAAATTTTAAAAACCCTACAATACTTTAAAACCCCGAAAACCATAAAACCCCACGAAAACCTTAAAAACCCATAAAATCCTAAAAACGATAGCAATCCACTAAAAATATAAAAATCATTTAAACAAATAAAAACATTACCAAACTCAAATAACCGTTAAAAACCTAAAACAATAAAAAACACTGAAAACATAAAAACTGAAACCCACCATCAAAATCCATAAAAACATGAAAAAACCATAAAAATACTAAACAATACCTAAGAATCCATTTAAATGTAAAAACCTCAAAAAATCTAAAAAAATATATGAAAACCTTATAACGTAAAAACAAATGAGACTGCTAAAAAACACAAAAAAACACAAAAAAACCCAAAAAACCCTAAAAACACTAAAATAACTCAAAACACCTCAAAACCCTAAAAATAATAAAAATTATAAAAATCTACATTATTCCCCAATATATAAAACATCTGCAAACCCTGAAAACCCCTAAGAAAACCATAATAATTAAAAAAACTTAAAAGCCCTAAAAAAATAAAAACACTAAAAATTGTTAAAGTCCCAAAACACCAACCCCCTCAACATAAACCGAATAAAAAATAAAAAACCTATAAATACCAATAAAATGCCAAAAAATACTCTAAAAATTCTTAAAAATATTTAAACTCCTCAAAATGATAAATACTCTAAAGACCCTTAAGAACCCTAAAAAACTAAAAAACCCAAAAAAACAAAAAACCAAGAGAACTCTTAAAATCTCTAAAACCGCTAAAAACCCATAAAAATCCTCTAAATCCATAGAAATCCTTGAATACATAAAAACCATGTAACTTAGATAATACTAAAAACATTATAAAAACATAAATACAATTTAAACACCTAAAACCCCAAAAAAACACTAAAAATCAATAAAAACCCTAAAAACATGAAAAACCCTAAAAACCTTAAAACCTTAAAAATCCCTATAACCACATAAAACCCCCTAAAAAAATTATAAAACAGGAAAAATCCTTTAAAATCCTAAAAGTATTTTAAAAACTCTAAAAACCCTAAAATCATAAAAAAACTCAAAAAACCACGAAAAAATAAATAACTATAAAACCCTATAACCCTAGGAAAACCATAAAAACACTAAAAATCCTTAACAGTCCAAAAATACAGAAAAATAATAAAAAACCTCTAAAATAACAATAAAACATTAAAATTTATATAAACCATAAAAACCCTAGATCAACCATAAAAACCTATAAACACTTAAAACCCCAAATAACCTAAAATAACTAAAAACCCCAAAATAAAAAATGAAACCCTAAAAACCATAAAAATATATAAAATCCCTAAAAATCCATAATCACATAGAAAAATCTAAAAACCCTAAAAACCATAATAAAACATTAGAAATGTATAAAACAAAAAAACCATAAAAAACTTAAAAGCACTTAGAACACTAAAAGACCCTAAACCCCTAAAAACCATAAAAACCCTAAAAACCATAAAATACCCTAACAACCCAAAAAACCAAAAACACACTAAGAACTCTAAAAAGTCTCTAAACCACTAAAAATGTTATAATAATAAAAAAAAATATTGAAAACCTAAAAAATGAGAGAAACATAAAAAAACCAAAAACAACAAGATACCTCAAGTACCTCAAAATTTCTAAAAACACTAAAACATATTAAAACATAAAAAAAATACCTTAAAATAACTAAAAATGTAAAATCTCAAAAAAAACATGAAAATCCTCAAAAAATATAGAAAACCAGAAAACACACAAAACCCCTAAGAACCCCAAAAATGAAAAAACCCCTTAAAAACCTAAAACCTCAAAAGCCCCCCCCCCTCAAAAACATAAAAAACCCAAAAAAAATCAAAGGCCTAACAATCCTTAAAAATGTAAAAAACCATTAAATCCCTGAAAAACCTTATTAAAACACTAAAAACCTAAAAAAAAAAACACCTAAAAATATAATAAATGATAAAACCCCCTAAAAATACCTAAAAATCATAAAACCCAAAACAAAATTAAAAACCCTAAAAACCCATAAATAACCTAAACCACTAAGAATATTAAAATCCATTTAAACTCATAAAATTTTAAAAAACCTATAAGAACCATTAAACACACTAAAAAACACAAAAATCCCAAAAAAAATCACTAGAAACTAAAAAACCCAAAACAAACCATCAAAATACCTTAAAATACTAAAAACACTATAAAAATACTAAAAATACATTTTAAAAAACAAAAATAACTTTGAAAATTCCTATAAAAACCATAAAAACAGTAAAAAAAATTTATCCCATAAAAAACTAAAAAAACAATAAAAATAATAAATGACTGTAAAAAACCATAAACGCTATAAAAATAAAAAACCCCTAAAACCTTAACAAACCCTAAAAATAAAAATAAACCTTAAAAACCACTAAAGACTATAAAAACACATTACCCCCCTAAAATGTTGAAAACTCTAAAAAATCATTAAAATGCTATATTTTCCTAAAAACCCTCAAAATACCTGAAAAAACTAAAAAACAATAAAAATCCATTAAATCCATAAAAAAGTAAAAACCGCTAAAACTGAAAAAACCCTAAGAAAACAATAAAAATATAAAACAAATAACACCCCTAGAAACTTAAAAACCCTAAAAACAGCTAAAAATCCCTCAAGACCATAAAAACCAAAAAAATCTTAAAAAATCTCTAGAAACCAATAAAAACCTAAAATGTAAAAAACATTAATATCCAAAAAAAACCTTAAGAAAACAAATAAAACCAAAAAAACCTCCAAAACCCGCAAAACCCAAAAGATCACTAAATCCCATAAATCTATTAAAAATCATTAAAAACCCAAAAATCAAAAAATTGGTAAAAAACATAAAAACCATGAAAATCACTGAGAAAACCTTAATAACCAAAAATAAATAAAACACTTAAAACACATAAAAAACATAAAAATGCTAAAAACCATAAAAAACATTAAAATTATAAAACCCCTAAAACCCATAAAACCTTAAAAAACTTGAAAAAAATAAAAACTCAAAAACCCATTAAATACACTAAAAAACTAATAACCCATAAAATCATTAAAAAAATCTAAAAACCCTTTAAACACCTAATAAACCAAAAAATGAAACACAAAACCCAAAAAACCATGAAAACACTAAAAACCTAGAAAACACTAAAACCTCACAAAATCCCTAAATACCTCAAAAGAGTAAAAATATTTAAAAATACCTAAAACCCTTTAAAACCATAAAACCTCCCCAATACAGTAAAAACCGATTAAAAAAAATTATAAACAAAAAATCACTTAATCCCTCAATCCAACCTCAAAATGCTAAAAACCCCAAAACCCCTTAAAACACCTAAAATCTGTAAAAATCAGAAAACCTCTAAATTCCTTAAAACCCCATAAAACCATAAATAACAAACACCACTAAAAACCCTTTAAATACCTAAAAATGATAAATACTCTTAAAAAAATTCATAAAAACCAGAAAAACTAAAAAAAAATTTCTAAACATTAAATAAACATTAAAACCCTGAAAACACTGAAAACCCTAAAAACCCTAAAAACCCTAAAAACCCACAAATCCATCAAAATGCATAAAACTCCAAAAACAATAAATATTTTATTGAATACCTAAAACAACCATAAAAATATGAAAACCCTAAATACATTGAAAAACAATAAGAAAACCATTGAGACCTGAAAACATATAAAATATATAAAAATGCTAAAAACCTTAAAACCCATAAAATCCTAAAACCCAAAAAACCCCTAAAAACATTAAAAAAACTAAAAACCCATAAAAAATAAAACCCCACTAAATACTCTAAAAGCTATGAAACACCTAAAAAATTAAATATTTCAAAAAAACTTAATATCCTAAAAAATCTCAAAAAACCCTAAAACCCAAAAAAACCAAAAAAACACCAAAACACCTAAAAACAGTAAAACCATAAAAATATCTAAAAAACCTAAAATCCCTGACAATCATAAAATACCTAAATTTTTCTAAAAACATAAAAAACCCTAAAACCCCTAACAACATTAAGAAAAAAATTCATAACCTAAATGCATTTAAAACCCATAAAAAAAATGTAAAATACCCCAAAAAACCGAAATAACAATAAAAATATCTAAAAACCCTAAAAATAATAAATTCACCTAAAAACCCTTTAATTCATTAAACACATAAAACCCCTAAAAATTTTCTAAAAACTCTAAAAATTATTGAAACCCCTAAAACCATTAAAAAACATTAAAAATACTTAAAACCACAAAAAATTAGAATAACCAAAAAAACCCAAAACACCATAAAACCCTAAAAACAATATAAATACTTATAAAAAATAAAAAACCATTAAAATCCAAAAAATACTAAACAAACCTTAAAAATATAAAAACACATAAAAACCAAAAAAAAAACCATAAAAATGATAAAAGACCTAATGTAATAAAAAAACCATAAAAAATATATACCAATAAAACATTAAAAATCACTAAAACCCCATAAAACCCATAAAACCCCCTAAAAACCCTAAAATCTCATTGAACCCCTAAAAATATTAAGAAATTATACAAAACATTAATAACCCCAAAAAAACCAAAAAAATTCCCCAAAACCCAATAAAATACAAAAATACCTAGAAACCCAAAAAATAATAGAACCCCCCAAAATCCCTAAAACCGTTAATATTATATAAATTCTAAAAAATAACTAAAAATAAAAAAAAACATAAAAAATAGTAGAAACCCTGAAAACCCCTAAGAATGACTTAAAAAATAGGAGACACATAAATCCATTGATATATTTAAAACACTAAAAACAATAAAAATTATAAAGAATAATATAGATACCTAAAAATGTATAAAACCCTACAAACCTGAAATCCCTATGAAACCCCAAAAAATACTTATAACCAAAAAACCCTATAAAATGCTAAAAATATTAAAATTTCCTCAAAAACCTAAAAAAAGATAACAATAAAACAATAATAAAATCCCATAACTACATAAAATCCATAAAAACAAACAAATTACTCTAAAAATCATTTAAACCAATTTTTTTAAAAACCCTTAAAATCCTTAAAAACTAAAATACCCCTAAAAACAAGAGAAATCCTAAAAAACATAAATTCCATCATAATACCTACAGACCCTAAAAACAGATAAATATCAAAAAAATACCAAATATCCATAAAGATATAAATACACTAAAACAATAGAAAATCCCTAGAAAACCATAAAAACATAAGAATACATTGAACACCTAAAAAAGTGAAAAACATAAAAACACTAAAAACCATAATAACATTAAAACCCCTAAAAACCATAAATACCCTTAAAACATTAAAAACCTTAAAAATTTATAAACCCCATAAAACAACTAACAACGAAAAAAATCATGAAAACCAAAAAACCCCTATAAAACCCCAAAACCCCATAATATACCAAAAAAAATTAAAACCCTAAAAACCATAATAAAAAAATTCCAAAATACTCTTAAATCCACTAAAATAGATAAAAAATCTCATAACCAAAAAAATCCCAAAAAAACCTCAAAATCACTAAAATTAAAAAACCATAAAAATTCAAAAATATCCTTAAAAATCACTAAAAACACAACAACCATAAAACCCTAAAAACCCCTAAGAAAATCAGAAAAACATATAAACACATGAAAATCATAAAAAACCTAAAAATGCTAAAAACCCTAAAATTAACTAAAAACATAAAAACCCATAAAACCCCTAAAAACCTTTGAAACCCCTAAAAACCCAAAAAAACATTAAAACCCACTATAAAAATAGAAAACCCTATAAAGCCCATGAAAATAAGAAAAACACTAAAAATAAATAACAAAACCCCTAAAAATTCAAAAAACCCCTAGAAACCCAAAAATCCTATAAATACCCAAAACACAATAAATCATAAACCCCTCAGAATCCTTAAAAACACTAAAATAAAATAAAGATACACAAAATACCATAAAATACCAAAAAAACATAAAACCCCTAAAAGCCCTGTATAATACTTAGAAACCCTTAAAAACATAAATCACATAAAATCAATGAAAAAAATATACAAAAAACCATAAAACTTATAAAAGCATTAACCCATAAAAACCCCATAAAACCCCAAAGAAACCATAAAAACCATAAAACCCATAAAAATTGAAAACCACTTTTAACTATTAAACCCCCTTTAAACTCTAAAACTCTTAAAAACTATTATAACATAAAACACCCGAAAAAGTAAAAAATGAATTTAAATCCAAAATAAATTACAAAAAACCAAGAATAACACTAAAACCCATAAAAATCATTAAGACCCCAAAAAACCATAAAAATCCTAAAAAATCCAAAAAAATACTTGAAATCCCTAGATAGATAAAAAATCCAAAAAACCCTAGCAATCAATATAAAACCCGAAAAAACCTAAAAACACATAGACCCCTAAACACATAAAAAATATTAAAAATCCTAAAAACCGATAAAAATCCTAAAAACCTATATAAACCATAAAAACCCATTAAAACCATAATACCCCTAAAAACCACAAAACCCCAAAAATTTTAAAAAATTATTTAAGCCTTTAAAAATGTTAAAAACTCTAAACTCATTTAAAACCCTCAAAAACTAAAATAACCCTAAAATATAAAAACCCATAAATAAACAAAACCCCATAAAACCTGAAAAACCCTCGAACACTAGTACAAAAACTTTTTTTACGTCGCCCTTTTTCACGTCGATTTTTTAGAACCGACGTGAAAATATCTAAAAAATGATTTTTCACGTCGGTTATTATATAACCAATGTCAAAATACATTTTTGCTATTTTATCACGTCGGTTATATAAGAACTGACTTGAAAAATCCATTTTATCTGATTTTTCACGTCGGTTATTATATAAACGACGTGTAAAATCAATGTACATCTTTTTTCCACATCGGTAATTTAATAACCGACGTGAAAAAATCCATTTCCATGAAAATATATTAAAATTTTCGTATATTTTTTATGTCAGTTATTAAATAACTGACGTGAAAAATCAATTTTTATAACTTTTTCATGTCGGTTATTTAATAACCGACGTTAAAATCAATTTTTGACGTCAAGTATTTAATATTAGATGTGAAAAACATTACAAAAATGTACTTCATTTCCCGAGATTTAATTTTACAGGTCACAGAGCTCAAACAGAGTTACGGATTAAAAGTTACGGCGTTCAGAAGATGGCCTTCCTTAAGAAATTGTTTAGAGATGATCAACTTCTAAAGGCCATAACTTTTATTCCGTATCTCCGTTTGAGCTTTGTGAGCTATCAAATTAAAGCTCTGGAAATGAACTACATCTTTGTAAATATTTTTCACGTCTATTAATAAATAACCAACTTTAAAAGTCGATTTTAACGTCAGTTAATAAATAATGGACGTGAAAAATAATTGAATATTTTAATATCTTTTCACATCGGGTATCATAAAACTAACGTGAAATATAATTTTAGTATCCCGTGCACGCGAAATTTCCATTTTTTTACATCGCGGGATCGAAATTTTGAATTTCTGTATAAAATTTTTAATATTACGTTTTCTATTAGCATCACAATTATATGTTTCCATTATACACATATCATAATTTAACGATCATTTATTTCAACCATTATCATTCCCCCAAATCGAATCATTTGATCTTCAACGTGAATCAATTATTTCTTCTTTCCGCGATCTCGTCAAGGTATGTTTAATCATATATCGATGATTTAGGGTTTTTATGATTTGTTTTCTTAATTAATATACCATTTTACAATCATTTTATTCAACCAACATTGTTTCACCGAATCAACTTCTTTGATCTTCCACTTGAATCAACGATTTCTTATTTCTGCGACCTCATCATGGTATATGTAATTATTTCCCCATGATTAATATTTTATATGAGAAATTTTTTTGATGGATATACCATTTAACGATTATTAATTTAATATAATTATAGATGATTCTTTATATCATGGTAAAACTACGAATCCCCCTACGAATTATAAAATTCTTTCTAAGAAGAAGCTACGGTTGCCTCATTCAATCTATCCTCGAAAAAAATATCAAACTTCTGATTGTCATAACTTTGGATCTGTAACACCGTTTCAGCTCTATGACCTGTCAAATGAATTCTTAGGAAATTTTATACAAGATGATAAAAAAATTTTATGTCAATTATATAATATCCGATGTTAAAAACACCTTTTAACGTCGGTTATTAAATAACCGACGTAAAAAATGGGGTTTCAACGTCGGTTTTTTTATAAACCGACATAAAAAATGGCTTCTTAAGGCTATTTCCAGAATATATTTCACTTCGGTTTTTTAAAAACCGACGTTAAAAATCATATTTTTAACGTCTCTTGTAATAACATCGCCTAAAAACTGACATTAAAAAGCAAAAAAAATTACGTAAAAAAAGTTTTTTGTACTAGTGGAAGTCCCTAAAATCCCTAAAACCCATAAAATTCCTAAAAAATAACTTAAATTTCATAAATCCTAAAAAAACCAAAAGGTCCAAAATACACAAAATAAAACCATAAAAACATATTAACACATAAAACACCAAAAATTAAAATAAAATCTAAAAACCATAAACCCTAGAAATGCTAAAAAACCAAACCACCCTAAAAACCTGAAAAAAACCCCTATAAGATCTAGAAATGTAAAAAAAACAAAAAACCCAAAAATAAACAAAAATTATTAAAAAATTAAACCCCTCAGAAAACCTCAAAACCCCCTAAAAGCCAAAATATAGTAAAATCATTATGAAACCATTATACCCATAAAACATTAAGATACATGAAATAACCTTTAAACACCTAAAGAACCATAAAACCATAGAGAAACTCCAAAAACCATAATAACCCTAAAACCCTAAATACCTAAAACCCCTAAAACCCATAAAAACCCTAAAAACCCTAAAAATGAAAAAAATACAAAAAAAATCATAAATATCTATAAAAAATGTAAAGATCCCGGAAAACCCTAAAAACCTAAATAAATCCTTAAAATCCTAAAGCACATAAAACCATTAAATACATAAAAAATGCTTAAACCCACAAAAACCACTAAAACTCTAAAAAAGAAAAAAAACCAAAAAACCTCTAATAACCATACCACTAATAGAACCTATAAAATACCTAATAAAACACTGAAATATATACAATCCCTTTTATCCCTTAAAATTTGAAATCCAATAAAAACATAAAAAACATTGAACTTTTTAAAAACCCCTAAATACCCAAAAGCCCCCAAATCCCAACAAATCTCAAAAAATACTTTAAATCATTAAACACCTAAAAACCCAAAAAAATAATAAAAAACCCTTAAAAACCACTATAAACATAGAAACCCCTAAAAAATTGAAAACCCCTAAGAAAATTACAAAAAATAAAAACACTTTAAATCATTGAAAAACATAAAAAGGTGAAAACCTCTAAAAAACGTAAAACCCCTCAAAATCCCTAAAAACCTAAAAACTATATAGATCCTTAAAATCCTTAAAAATCGCTAAAAATTAAAAATCCTTAAAAATAATAAAGAATTCTAAGAAAACCATAAAAACCAAAATAAACATAAAACCCCTAAATAACCAAAATAAAATTAAAAAATCTATAAGGCCCTAAAAACCCTAAAACACCTAAACCCCTAAAATCTCTAAAAAAAATTAAAAATTCTAAAAACATATAAAACCCCAAAAAACCACTAAAATTGCAAAACCCCTTTAAATTCATAAAAAAATACAAAAAAAACTCAATAAAACGTTAAAAACCGTAAAAAACTCAAAAAAAACATTGGGCCAAAAAATACTAAAACTCCAAAAAGACACTTAAAATCGTAAAAAACCCTAAAAACAATAAAAATTCAAAAAAACCTAATGAAAGAAAAAACCATGAAAACCATGAAAACCCCCCAAAAACCTTAAACATAAAACCCATGAAATATCTAAAAATCCAAAAACTCCCAAAAAACCCTAAAACCCATAAAAACCCCATAAATACTTAAAAAACATAAAAAAAACATAAACCCCATAAAACATATAAAAAACACTAAGAACTAAAAAAACGTTTTAAACAACAAAAAATGTCACAAAACTCTTAAAACCATTTAAAAATCTAAAAAATTAAAAAACCATAATACCAAAAAAAAAATCTAAGTTCCCCAAAAACCCAAGAACCACTAAACCCCCTCAAGATCCCTAAAAACACTAAAATACCCTAAAATACAAGAAAAACCATAAAATAACTAAAAAAAATAAAAAACTATAAAAATACAAAAAAATCCTATCAAAACCTTGAAAACCTAAAATCACTTAGAACCCATAAAACATACAAAATTCTAAATACCAAAAAAAACACAAAAAACCCTAAAAACACAAAAATCTATAAAAAGCATTAAAACATTAATTTCTCTAAAATCACATAAAAACCTAAAACCCCACTAAAAATCTGAAAACCCTTTAATCCCAAAAAAATGTTTCATAACTCTCAAAAACATAAAAACCGTAAAAACATAAAAACCACTTGAAATAAAAATAAAACAGTGAAAACCATAAAGACCCAAAAACCCCAAAAAACCCACAATTTCATGGAAAAAAAATAAAAACCATAAGAACTTTTAAAAATCCCTAAAAATTTAAAAAACTCAAAAAACCTTGAAAACCCATAATAAAACACTAAAAAATAAAAACACTTAATTCCCCTAAAAACAAAAAAAAAGTCTAAAAACACTAAAGTTCAAAAAACCATAGAACCCCCTAAAAACCATTAAAAAACCTAAAACACCTAAAACTATAAGTACCCTTTAATCCCAAAAAACATTAAAACAAATATAAATATCCTTGAAATTCCTTAAAACCCAAGAAAAACATTAAAACCCCCAAAAACCATAAAAATCAAAAAAAATAGAGACCAAAAAAACTAACCAAACCCTTTAAACCGTAAAAATATTAAAAATGATTTCAAAATCCCATAAAATGGAAAAATCTTATAAAAACATAAAAACACTTAAATCCCCTAAAAACCAAAAAACACTAAAACAACTAAAAAATTAAAAACCCAAAAAACACTCATCAAGCTGCCTAGGGAGGAAGTAAGAAAGCTGCCTAGGGAGGAAGGGAAATTACAACTGGCCCTGGTTGTTGTGGTGTCCCCTCCTTGTCTAGCTATTATGGAACCTACCCAAGTGATTCCTAGCATTTCGTAGTGTGGGGTTCTTGTTGATAGTTCCCTAAATCAGGAATCATCCTTCATCCCTAATCCAGATTCTTTCTATTAGGATGGTAGAATGAGGAACAGAAATATTTCTATAATCATTAAGAAGATTGTCTTACAAGAGGTGTCCATTTAATATGGGAAGGAAAACAAACCTACAGAGGTCTCTTAAGATCCCCGAAAGAGGAAGCCGATGAAAGACTCTTCTAATTTTCCAAATAAAATATCCACAATAGCCTCTTGAAAATCGTAGGAATTTTCCCTTTGTAGGGGAGGTCATCCAGTCAAGGTGCCGCTGAATGTGGCATAGAAATATCTCAGAGAGTATTACACTGCCTTCCTAAAGCAATATGAATCATCTTAATAGGAGTCAGTGTCGTCAGATGCTTCCTCTGGTTATAGTGCTGATGAAGACCCATATGGGAATGAAGATGTTGATTTGTAGTTCCTGCTTCTTTCAATTTTGCTTTTTTGGGTCTTTTGGGGTTTGGTGCCTTTGGGGGTCTAGGGTTTTTTGTTATGGGCTATTTCTCCCACCCCACCCTTGAGTTATTTTCTTTTCTATTAATAAATTTTGGGAGGCCAAGAATAGCCTATCCTCACACCTTCCTTACCCTCAAAATCCTTAAATACCATAAAAACAATAAAAATACATAAATCCCTAAAAATCCTTAGAAATGTAAAATCCCCTAAGACCCTACAAAACGCTAAAAAACCATAAAACCCAAAATCCAAAAAAAAACCCCTAAAATTCATAAAAACCACTAAATACTTTATAAAACTCTAAAACCTCTAAAAATAATAAACACACCAAAAAACATAAAAACCCCCTAAAACACATTAAAATTGTAAAAACCACTAAAATCACTAAAACCCCTTTAAACCCATAAAAATGTTAGCAAAATCTCAAAGCCTAAAAAATCCTAAAAAACTCAAAAAACCCAAAAACCCAAAAAACCATAAAAACCTAAAAAACCCAAAAATCACTCAAAATCACTAGAACCATAAATATCGATATATATCCTAAAAAAACGAAGAAATGTTAAAAAACCTAAAATCCCTAAAAACACTCCAACCCATAAACCCCTAAAAACCAAAGAAGACAATGAAAACCCATAAAAACCCTAAAAACTAATAAAAATATGTAGAAACCAATTAAACAACTATAACATTAAAATTTTTCAAAAAACATTAGAAACCTCGAAAAATAAAAAAAACTTCAAAATACCCCAACCCCTAAAAACACTAAAAAGTCTCAAAATCCTTAAAAACTGTTACAAACAATATTTTTTTTAAAAGTCCCATAAATACATAAATGAAACCCCTAAAACAATGGAAAACCCTTTCAAAACTTTAAAAACCAAGAACACATAAAACCACTAAAATATTAAAAAATGAAAAAAAATCTAAAAAACCCTAAACCCAAAAAAGCAGTAACCCCTAAAAAATTTTAAAATTAAAAAAACCAATAAAAATGAAAAAAAACTGAAAACCCTAAAAACATTTTAAACTAATAATAATTATAAGAAATTATAAAAAACCATGAAAACCCAAGAATACAAAAAAACCAAAAAAATCTATGAAACCCCTTAAAACACTAAAAACCATAAAACGCCCATAATCCCTAAAAAACATAAAAATCATAAAATCATAAGTGAACACTAAAAATACCTTAAAACATAAAAAACCCTAAAAACCTTAACAAATTATAGTAAATCCTTAAAACCATGAAAATTAACCCCTTATAAACAGAAAAAACACTAAAAACCCAAAAGAACCCTAAAAACCCAAAACCCCTAAAATTACATAAAAAATTTATAAACCCTAAAACTCATAAAAATATAAAAAAACAAGAAAACTCTAAAAACCCTTTAAACCCAAAAAATGTTAAAAACAACAAAAGACCATAAACCATAAATATTAAAAAACCCCTAAAACACCCCAAAATGGAAATACCTTACCACCATAATAAACCCACCAAAATCACCAAAAAACCCTAAAAACAATAAAAATCCTAAAAATTCACTAGAAATCCCCAAAAACATAAAAAATATCCTAGAACCAAAAGAAAACCATAAAACCTAAAAACACATAAAACCCCTAAAAACCCTAAAAACTCTAAAAACCATTAAACCCCTAAAAACATTAACAAGACCTAAGAAACACAAAAAATCCATAAAAACCCATGAATCCTCTAAAAATGTCTACAAATTTAAAAAACCCTTAAAACCCTTAAAACCTTAAAAACAGAAAAAAAACACTAAACACCCAAAAAACTATAAACACTATAATAACCCCAATAAAGCTAAAAATACCAAAATCCTTAAAATCATAAAAATTATATTAAATTTATAAAAAAAATAAAAAAAATAAAAAAAATCCAAAACTCTATGAAATCATAAAAATCCCAAAAGCACATTGAAACCCTAAAACATAATAAATGCTAAAAAACCTAAAAACCCTAAAACCCTAAAAACCAAAAAACCTCTAAAAACCATCAGAAAACCCGAAAACCCCATAAAAAATAAAACCACTAAAATAGTTAAAACTATATAAACCCAAATAAAATTAAAATACATTAAAAAACTCAAAGAAAACCTAAAACCCCCAAAACACATAAAAACCCTAAAAATGAACAAAAACCCTAAATACCCTAAAATTATATATAAAAATAAAAACCATAAAAATATTAAAAATCATTAAAATTTCAAAATATAAAATATCCCAAAAACCCAAAAAAGAATAATAAAACAATAAAAACCAAAATACACTTAAAATACAAATAAAATTCTAAAATTCTAAAAAACATAAAACACAAGAAAACCCTAAAACCCCATAATGTCCATAACGATCTTAAAAGACACATGAAAACCCTATAAAAAACTAAAAACATTGAAACCCATTTATACACCTACAAAGGTTAAAAAATATAAAAAAAATTAAAATACGTTAAAAACTAAATAAACCAAAAAACCAAAAAACCCAAAAAAACAAAAAAACCCTAAAAATCTTAAAAATCAATAAAAAAACAAAAAAACCATAAAATTACTAATAAATCTCAAAAATACCTAAAAATTTAATAACCCTTAAAAACCATGAAAACCCTAAGAAAACCATATAAACCTAAAAATACATTAATCCCATAAAAATCGTAAAAAATTCTAATAACCCTAAAAAACCCTAAAAACCCGAAAATTCATAAAATAAATATAATCCATAAAACCATAAAAACACTAAAATCCCATAAAAACCATAAAAATTCACCAAAAATTTAAAAATCCTTTAAACCCCTAAAAATGTCAGAAACTCTAAAAACCCTTTAAACTCTAAAAAATTTAAAAAAACCCCCCTAAAAACCCAAGAAACCATAAAACACAAAAACACCTCAAAATATATAAAAACCATAAAAACCATAAAAAATCCATAAAAATGATTAAAACGATGAAAAATGATATAAAAACATTAAAAACATAAAACACTTAAATCCCCTAAAAAGATTTAAAAAGATAAAAACCTAGAAAATCCTAAAAACCATAAAACCCTAGAATAATAGAAAAACCCTAAAATCCCATAAAACACCTAAAACCACTATAAACTCTAAAACCCATTAAACTTCACAATATGTTAAAAATCTCAAAAAAACATTAAAACCCTAAAAAACCCAAAAGACCCTTCAAAATCCCTAAAAGACATAAACAACCATAAAAAACAAAAATTATTCCTAGATATCCATACAAACCACAAAAAACTAAAAACCTTGAATAAAACTAAGAAAACATTAAATATATAAAAAACAAATAACTCCTAAAAAACCTAAAAATGCTAAAATAATCTAAAATATCTTAAAACACTAAAAATCATAAAAACTATATAAACTTCTAAAAACCTTAAAAACACCTAAATACCCATATAATAGAAAAAATACCAAAAAAATAATAACCATTTAAATCCATAAAATGATGAAAAATTCTAGGAAAACCATAACAAATATGAAAAATTCTAGGAAAAACATAAAAACAAAAAAAACAATTAAAACCCCTAAAAACCCAAAAAAATGATAAATCCCCTAAAAAAACTAAAAAATATAAAATCCATAAAAAACAAAAACCCCAAAAACCCAAACAAATCAAATATTCCATAAAAATATAAAATAATAAATAGTCTTAAAAACCATTAAACCCCCTAAAATTTTTAAAAACTCTACAAAACATCAAAATCATAAAAACCCCAAAAACCCTTAAAAAGCATAAATATACTAAAAATCCCAAAAAATAAAAAAAAACATAAAACCCATAGAAACTTCAAAGGCACTAATAATTCATTAAAACAGAAAAACAATTGAAATCCCTATAAAACATAAAAACCCTAACACCCAAAAAACCCAAAAACCCCAATAAAACCCTAAAAACTCTAAAGAATATCAAAAACAATAAAAAACATAAAAAAACTAAACTACCATAAAAACACAAAAAATATATATCAAAACACTAAAAACAGCGAGGATCTCTAAAACCCCATAAACCCCTTTGAATGTAAAATGCCCCAAACCCTTAAAATATCCTAAAAAGTCAAAAAATACCAAAACCCCCAAATAGAATAAAAACCTTGAAAACTCAGAAAACAATAAAATCCTTGAAAATACCAAAAAACATAAAAGACCATGAAAATCCAAAAAATCCCTAAAAATACCTAAAATTATAAAATACTCTAAAACCCATTAAAAAACATAAATAATTCTTAAAAATTTTAAAACAATTAAAACCCAAAAAACATAAAAAATTCTCAGAACCCTAAATGACCAAAAAAATGAAAAAAAATCCTTAAAAACTATAAAACCCCCTAAATCCTTGAAAACCCCTAAAACCCTATAAATCCACAAAAATCTCTAAAAAAAATTTATACCCATATGAATGTTAAAATAATATAAAAACATTTTCACCCCTAAAAACACAAAAAAAAAACATGAGAAAACACAAAAAAACCATGAAACCATAAAACAATAAAAACCCAAAAAGCCCTAAAAATACTTAGAAAACCTAAAAACCATTAAAATCATGAAAAAGAGTAAATATCCCTAAAAACATAAAATAACCCTAAAACGCCTGGAAAAACCAAAAAAAATAAAAACACTAAAAAACTAAAACCCCAAAAATCCTTAAAGTGTTAAAAACATTAAAAACCATAAAATTCTCTAAAACAATAAAATCCAGAAAAACCATAAAACCCCTAAATACCAAAAAAACACTAAAACCCCTAAAAACTATAAAATCCATTCAAACCCATTAAAACATTAACAAAAATCTAAAACCCCATTTAATCCCTATGAAACTCAACAAACCTAAAAAACTGGAAAAAAACCTAAAACCTGAACCCCATAAAATACACAAAGTACCCTCAAAATCCTTAAAAACACTAAAAAATCATAAATATCCTAAAAATCCGAAAAAATACCTAAAAAATGTAAAACCCCTAAAAACATGCAAACCCCTGTGAAAACCTTAAAACAGTACGAACACTTAAAAACTATGAAAAATGAAGAGCAAAAAACCCAAAAGAACCCTAAAACCCTGTAAAAATCCCTAAATGATTAAAAACTCCAGAAAACATAAAAAACATAAAAACCCAATAAATTGACTAAAATAATAAAAATCCTCTAAAACATGAAAATGTTCAAAAAAATTCACAAAAATTATAATAAAATTAAAAAACACTGAAATCTCTGAAAACCCAAAAAAACAAAAAAAACCCAAAAAACCAGAAATACCTTAGAAAACGCTAGAAACCAATAAAACCATAAAATCCAAAAAATCCCAAAAAGTCACTAAAAATGTAAAACACCATAAAAACCATAAAAATGCATAGAAACACTAAAAACAGAAAAACACATAAAACTTGTACAAAAATAAAAACTATTAAAACTCTAAAAAACCCAAAACCCCTTAAAAAATAAAAATCCCAGAAATCCCAAAAAATACATAAAATATATATAAAAATATAAAATCATTGAAAGCCCATAAGAAAATATTAAAAACCTAAAAATAGGTAAACCCCCTACAAACCTAACAAACAATAAAAAACTTGAAAACCCTAAAGAACCCGAAAAACCCAAAACTCCATAGAAAACATAAAACCTCTGAAAACATTAAAAAACACTATAACCCAAAAAAAACTCTAAAAATGAATAAAAAATCTTAAAAATATTTAAATCACTAATTCATTAAAAACCTCTAAAAAACCATAAAACCCAGAAAAATGAAAAAAAATTCCTAAATACCCAAAAAAATAAAAACTATAAAACCCCAAAAATCCCTAAAAATCCCTAAAAGAATAAAAATCTTAAAATCCAAGAAAATTCATAAAATGTAAAAAAAATCCCTCAAAACTGTTAAAAACCCAAAGAAAACATTAAAATATATAAAAATTTAAACCCTTTAAAAACATAAAAACCCCTAAAAACTATAAAACCTAAAACCCCATAAAAAATTAACCCTACTAAAAAATTCTAAAAACCCCTTAATCCACAAAACATGTAAAAAACTATAAAATACCATAAAACTCTAAAAACTCAAAAAAAAAAAATTAAACCATAAACATGCCATTTAAACCCTAAACCCTAAAACCCCTCAAAATCTATAAACCCCATAAAAACCCAAAATAATCATAAAAATCTCTAAAAAACCCTAACAAATTAAAACCCGAAAAACCCAAAAAATCTTAAGAAAACTGAAAAAACCTAAAAAAATTAAAACCCAATAGCAGACTAAGAAAATAATAACATAAAAACCCATAAAACCATAAAAACCCTAAAATCCCATAAAAATACAAGAATCCCACTAAAAACCATTTAGACACCTAAAAAACTCAAAATACCCTAAAACCCGAAAAATCATAAAAAAAATTAAACCATTAAAATCCCCAAAATACAAAAAACTGATAAAAATCATAAAAAATACCTAAAACCAAAAAAACATAAATAAACCTATAATCATAAAAAACCATGATAAAACATTAAAAAATAAATTACATTAAAAACCCCTAGAAAACCGAAAAATAATAAAAACCCTAAAAAATCATAAAAACACTTAAAAGGATAAAACCCCTAAAGCCCATAAAAAATACTAGAACCCCAAAAAAACAATGAAAGACCAATATAAACAATAAAAAACATATAAACTCCTAAAATGAAAAAAAAACTCCAATAATAATAAAACACTAAAAAACTCAAAAAAAACAAAGAAAACTCAAACAACCGTAAATACCCAAAAACTATAAAAAAACCTAAAATTCCTAAAAATCCTAAAACCCGTATAAACCCCTAAAAACATTAAAAAACCTAAAACCCTAAAAAATAATATGAATTACATAAAACCTAAAACCCTTAAAACCCATTAAACCTAAAAACTCTTAAATCCCTTAAAATCCTAAAAAATTCTAAAAACCCTAAAACCCACTAAAAACCATAAAAACACTAAATCCCAAGAAAATTAAAAAAACTAGAAATATAAAATCCTTTTAAACGTAATTTTTTTTAAAAAAAACTATAAAAAAACATTAAAACCCTTAAAAGTAAAAAACACTAATACCCAAAAAACCAAAAAATAATAAAACCCCAAAACCCATCAAAATCCATAAAAACCATAAAAAACCCAAAAAATTGAAAACCCCTAAGATGCACTTTAAACCCTAAAAACAGATAAGACCCCAAAAAAACATAAAAAATTATAAAAAATCCAAAAACCCCATAATAACCTAAATATCCTAAAAACCCTAAAATCTAATAATAACATTAAAAACACATAAAACCCATAAAACTCTTAAAACCATAGAAACCCTCCAAACCCATAAACACATTTCAAAACTCTAAAACCCATAAAAACCCCAAAACGTCAAAAATAAATAAATAAAAACCAAAAAAAATCATAAAACAATAACATCCCATAAAAACCAAAAATTCCCTAAAAAACATTAAAACCTATACAATCCTAATAAAATACTAAAAATCCCAAAAAAATAAAAAAGACTAAAAACCATGAAAAATTATAAGAAAAACATGAAATCCTAAAAACATATAAATCTCATAAAAACCTTAAAAAACACTAAAATCCCTAAAATCCTTAAAAACCCTAAAAACCACAAAATCCCGTAAAAACCATAAAAACCCTTTAACACCCATAAAAGCCCTAAAACCCAAATAAAACACTAAAAAACATACAAACCACTAAAAATGTTAAAAAACATTAAAAACCATAAACCCCCTAAAAATCACCCCCCCCCCCCACAAATAATAAAAAACCTAAAACCCCTAAAAACCCATAAATCCTTCAAAATCCATAAAAACAAAAAAAACGATAAAAACATAAAATTTACCAGAAAATCCATAAATATATAAAATACATTAGAACATACAAACACCTGAGAAAACCTAAAAAACCCAAAAATGCATAAAACCTCAAAATCCTAAAAATGCTAAAAACCCTAAAACCCCTAAAATCCTAATACCATAAAAACCCCTAAAAACCATAAAAGGCCCTAAAAACACATTACCACCCTAAAACCCCACTAAAATATCTAAAAACAATATAAACCCATTAAAATGATACAAAACACAAAATCCCCTTTAAAATGCTAAAAAACTCAAAAACCAATAACAGCTCAACACATTAAAAACACCAAAAAAAACCCAAAAAATCTAAATGGCCAAAAGACATCAAAATCCATAGACCCTTAAAGTCCATAAAACCCCATAAAATCACTTCATATGTCAAAAAATAAAAAACCCTAAATACTAATAAGAAAACATTAAATACCTAAAAAACAGTTGAAACCCCTAAAAACATCAAAATTCTAAAAAACCTAAAAAACCTAAAAAAACATAAAATAACTAAAACCATAAAAAATAGTAAAAATATATAAAACCCAAAAACCACAAAAACTATAAAAACCCATTAAACCCGTAAAAACTTTAAAAAATTCTCAAACCCTTCAAAATCCCTAAAAAACAAATAAAAACTGTAAAAAAAACTAAACAAAAAACTAAAAATCATAACAACCCTAAAAACCATCAACATATCTAAATACCTAAAAACCCATAAAAATATGAAAAAATACCGAAAAATATGTAAAAATATAAAAAACCCCAAAAACAAGAAAAAAACCAAAGAAAACCATAAAAACCTGAAACACTTTAAACCCCCTAAAAACATAAAAAACACTAAAACCCAAAAAAAATCATTAAAACTGTAAAAAACATGAAACATATAATAACTTTATGAAACCCTAAAAACCAACTAATAACTCTAAAAAACATTTAATTCCAAAAAACATTAAAAAAAAATATAAAACACATTGAAACCCCTAAAACCCCCTAAAAACACAAATAAATGATGAAAACACTAATAATCCATAAAAATCCTAAAAGAGTACTAAATATCTCTATAAACATAAAAACAATAAAAACCCTAAAACAACCTTAAGAAAATGCTAAATAACGAAAAACACATAAAACCCCTAAAAACCATAAAAATGCTCAAAACCATCAAAAACACTAAAAGACCCTAAATCACAAAAAAACGAAAAACCACTGAACACATAAAAACCCTAAAAATTAATGAAAACACTAAAAAGTCAATAAAACTCTAAACCCCTTTAAGCACAAAAACAAATACTAATAGGCTATAAAAATCTTTAAAAACTATAAAAATCCATGAAAACCAAAAAGAACATGAAAACTATGAAAACCCTAAAAATCATTCAAAACCTTAAAAATCATAAAAATATAAAAACCTAAAAGCCCCATAAAGTTAAAAGAACTTAAAAAAACCCCAAAAACCTAAGAAAACAATAAAATCAAAAAAATAGTTAAAACCCCTAAAAACCAAAAAATACTAAACAGTACCTATAATGCCTAAAAATGAAAAAACCATAAAAACAGTGAAAAACTCTAAGAAAACCTTAGTAAACAAAATACACATAAACCCCCTTAAAACTGAAAAATTATAAAAACCATAAAACGCCTAAAATTCATAAAATAATCTAAAAACCCATAAAACCACTAAAAGCCCACTTGGAACTGTAGAAACCCTTTATACCCCAAAAAAATGAAAAAACAATTAAAAAACGTGAAAAACCTAAAAAACACAAAAAAAAATCAATGAAAACACTATAATCCTTGAAAACCCCTCAAAATTCTCTAAAATCGTCAAAACTCATAAAAATCCTAAAATGAGCCCTAAAAATCTAAAAAAATATAAATAACCCTAAAACCCCATAAGAAACCATTAAAACCTAAAAAAAATGAAACCCATAAAAACACTAAAAACACTACAAACCTTAAAAACCCTCAAAAACCATAAAAACAAAAAAACCTCTAAAAACACTAAAAACATTAAAAACAAATAAAAATATTAAAAACCACTAAAAACTAAAAAAACCCTTTAAACCCAAAAAAGCTGTTAAAACTAAAAAAGGCATTGAAATCAATAAAAACTCCAAAAACCCTAAAACCCCAAAAATAACATAAACCTCTAAAACCTCTAAAAATCCATAAAAACACAAAAAAATCCCTAAAATACCTAAAAGACCCCAAAATACCTAAGATAAAAATAAATGATGAAAACAATTAATACCCATAAAAACCTAAAATTATAAAAACCAAAAAAAACCTAATACACTAAAAACAAAAAACCCTAAAAATTAGAAATACCTACAAATATATAAAAACCCTATAAAACTAGTAAAACTTTATGAACCCTTGAAACCCCTAAAAACGATAAAACAAAAAAAATCCAAAAACACATAAAAAACATAAAAAAATACCTAAACACCGAAAAAGCAATAAAACCCAAACAACCCAAAAAAACCCTAAAACCCATAAAATCCCTAAAAACCCTAAAAAATTGAAAATCTTATATAAACCTAAAAATTTAAAAAAATGTGAAATACACTAAGGAAGCATTCAAAAACTATAACCAATTAAAACCCTTAAATATTTATAAATTTTAAAAATCCAAAAAACCCAAAAAACCCTAAAACACTAAAAAACATAAAAACTCATAAAAACGTTAAAAAACACACAAAAAATACCATAAACTCCTATAATCCCACTAAAAACTCTAAAGAATATTAAATCCAAAACTATAAAGATCTCTAAAAACATTTAAACCCCTAAAAACTAAAAATCACTAAAATCCAAAAAAAAACACGAGACACCAAAAAATCCTAAAAGCCCTCAAAATCCATAAAACCTTAAAACCCCAAAAAACCATAAAAATATTTAAAGATTATCTAAAAATACCTAAAAACATAATTAACACTAAAACCCTAAAAAATATAAGAAATCATTGAAACCTAAAAAAATTACAACCCCAAAAAATATTAAAATGATAAAGAGGCTAAAAGCCCCTAAAAACCAAAAAATTATTTAGAAACCAATAAAAACAAAAAACCCCTCTTAAAACTCTATAAAACACGTATACCCCTAAAATCATTAAAAAACTATAAAAATCCTTAAAAAATAAAAACTGAAAAAATATTAAAACCCCAAAAAACCATAAAAACAATAAAAACTCTAAAAACCATAAAATACCTCAAAATACATAAAAACCAAAAAAAAATATATAAAAAACATAAAAAAATGTATAAAAAATAAAAAATTGTAAAATCGTTCAAAACCCCTATGAAATCCTTCAAACCTAAAAACAATTAAAACCCATAGAAATTCTAAAAACGATTAAAACTTTTAAGGATCATAAAAAACCATAGAAACTAATAACCATAAAAATTGAAAAATCCATTAAAAAAACTAAAATACTAGCAAAAACATAAACCACAACAAACTCCAAAAACCTTTTAAACCCCTAAAAAATTTAAAATATTATAAAAAGCTTAAAAACAAAAAAAAAACAAATCAAGAAACAACACCTAAAGGAAAAAAAACACAACCCCCCAATCCTAAACCTCCCAAAATCTGAAAACCCCCAAAACCCTAAAAATACCAAAAAAAGATAAACCCGAAAAAACCATAAAAACCTAATACACTTTGAACCCCTAAAAATTTAAAAAATGATAAAACCCTAAAAAGCCAAAAAAATCCTAAGAACCATAAAACCCCTAAAACATTAAAAACATTAAAAACCCATTAAATCCTATAAACCCACTAAAAACACTAAAAACCCTCTAAGCACCTAAAATTTTCTAAAAAATATAAATATCTAAAAACCCTAAAAAACCTGAAATACACTAAAAAACCCATAAAAACAATAAAAACCATAAATATATAAAAATCCATAAAAATAAGAAAAAAACAGAACAATATTAAAGAGTTCTAAAGATATATAAAACCCTATAACCCTAAAAACAATAAGAAAACATTAAAAACATAAAAACACTTAAAACACCTAAAAACATAAAACACAGTAAAAACCATAAAAATCATTAAAACTATAAAAATACTAAAATCCAAAAAACCACTAAAAACATTAAAAACCCCCATAAAACCAATAAAACCCCTAAAAACCCATAAAAACACAAAAAATAATTTAAATTGATAAAAAAATTCAAAAACACTAAAAAACATAAAATCCAAAAAAACAAAAAAAACCCCTAAAAATAAAAAATTCTAATAAAAAATGAAAACCCTAATAACCTCTAAATACTTTAAAATACCTAAAATCCCTAAAAACCACGCAAATATTGAAAGAAACTAATAAATTCTAAAAAAATTAAAACCCCTAATAAACATTAAAATACCTTAGAGAATCATAGAATCCAAAAAACATATAAAACCCCTAAAAGCACTAGAAACCATGAAAAAACATAAAAACATGAAAAAGACTAAAACCAATTAAAACCAATAAGAACCCTATAAACTAATAAAAACCAAAAGAGAATTAAAAATTATAAATACCCTTTAAACCTCTAAAACCAATAAGAAACACTAAAAACCATTAAAACCCCTAAGTAACTCAAAAAAACAGTAAAAACAAAAAAACCTAAAAACAATAAAAAACACTTAAAACCCATAAAATCCATAGAAACCCTAAAAACCATCAAAATCATAAAAAATCCTTAAATATTCATAAAAGATTTAAGAATATAAATACTCAAAAAAGCCCAAAAAAATTAAAATCTATAAAGAACATAATAACCCATAAACACTCATAAAAACCCTAAAACTAATAAAAACTGTAAAACCCATTTAAACCCCCCAAAATTTAAAAAACACTAAAAAAATGTAGAACCCTAAAAAACTCAAAAAAAATATAACACCCATAAAAATAATAAAAAACATCAAAATCCATTAAATCCTAAAAATCCTAAAAACCAAAAAATACTAAAAAGCCATAAAAATACAAAAAAAATGTAAATGCCCCTAAAACCATGAAAAGGAAAAAAAGATGTCACCGCTCTCACCTGGGCCCTCACCTGGGATCCCTCTCCCGATGACACAATTTCCAACATCTTTTCACAATGGATTTGTCTTACGGTCTATTTGTGATGTGGATTGGATGGTCAGTTGTAGCTTGCTTTGGCGTGCGATGTTAATTCTTGACGGTGGTGGGTTTTGGAGGCTCTTGGTGGCGTCGGTATTTGGCGTTATTTCCTTTCATGGATTCAGATGTTATTATTCTTGCTCTGCTTCATGTTTGGAGGATCTAGATGTATGGATAACAGATTTGGTCTCTACGGACAAAGGCTTCTTCGGGCTTCCCCTTCTCAGATCTACGTGGTCTTCGTGGGGATCTAACAAGAGCGGCGTTGACTTGGATTGGATCTGGTGATGACTTTCCTTGGTTTCAGCTGATCTGAAATATGATCTTCCTAAGGTGAATCCTTGCACCTCGTATGCGATTTTCAGTCTCGAGTGACTCTTGAGGAGCCACGATGCGGTGGGATTCGACATCAATGAGATGAGGCTAGGTGATTCTCGATGGCGTGATTGTTTTTGTGAAGGAATAAGGTCTCTGATGATCACTCTGGCTACGGGTTGGCGGATGGTAAGTGTGAAGATGCTGGTTTGCTTCTCTGGTTCCATTTTTCTGTTCTTGGATATTTCCGCTGATGAAGGTATGGCTATACTGTGTCGTGTTCTTTGTGTTATGCTGGTCAGCGTGTTCTTGAATTGAGGATGGTTTTGTTTTGTTCTATTGTCACTGCTTGGTCACTGGATTCTGAGTTGTTATATGATGTTTTCTACTGGTGGTTGGTTCTCTCATGTGTTGCTACTGAACTGTGATCGGATTTTAAGTGTCTGCATGATGTTTGGTCTGGGTGTGATCCTTGGCGAGCTGCGGTTTTTGTTTTTGAGGAAATGTGTTTGTTTGAGAATACTATGTATTGGTGGCTGCTGGAATTCTTCTTGGATGAAAGGTGAGGCTTTTGACCTGGTGCTGATGGTTTATGTTGTTTCTTGGTGTGGTTGTGGTGATTGGATGATTTCCTCATGGTCTTGTTTGATGGGCTGGTTTTATGATGTGGCTGCTCTCCCTGATGGTGTGTCACTGGCTCGAACACCAACCGCCACTCTGGCCGCCCCTCCTAATGTATCGGACCCCACTTTGGTCTGGTGTGCTTGTGTTTGTGGAGGCTTTTGGATTGTGTTGGTGGTAGAGTCCGGGGTTAGGGGCATATCATGGTGGAGTGGCATTGATGACTACTAGTAGTTGGTTGCTGGTTGCTGGAAGATGATGATGGCTGCTGTGGTATGCGGTTTTTGTTGTGGTTTGATGCTGTAGGTTGTGATTGGCTGTGATGTCGGAGCTGGTGTTGTTGGTTGCTGGCGTTGGTCGGATTGGACGTGTTGTTTCTGCTGTGAGGCTGTGATATTTGGTTTTGGTTCTAGATGCTAGTGTCGGCTGGAAAATATGTGTGGACGCTGCTGGTGCTGGTTGGATTGGACGTGTTGTCTCTACTGCTTGGCTGTGATGTCTGGTATTGGTGCTGGATGCTGGTGTTGGCTGGAGAAGATGTGTGGATGTTGTGGTTGTGTTTTGTTTTGTGTCCTTTTCTCTGGTTTTGGTTTTCTTTTTTGAATTTTCTTTTTTTTTGGTCTTTTTCTATGAAGGGTTTTTGGGTGTGGGTCATTTGACTTCTCTCATCCCTTATCTGTTGTGTCTCTTTTTTCTTTCTAATAAATTTGGGGGGGCTGGGAATAGCCCGACCCTCGGATCTTCCTTGCCCTAAAACCATGAAATACATAAGAAATCCTTAAAATATAAATTAATTAAAACCCCTAAAACCTAAAAATTATAAAAACCCAGAAAACCCATAAACCATTAAAAACCCTAAAACTTAAAAAAAAATCCTTAAATCCCATTGAAAAAACACCAAAAAAATAAAAACCCTAAAATCCACAAATAAATATAAAATCTTGTAAGCCCCTGAAAACATTATAAAACTCTACAAAAATGAATACAGTAAAAACATAAAACCCTTAAAACCACAAAAAACCTTAAATATAATGAAACCCTAAAAATCCCTAAAACACATGAAATCCCTAAACCCCTATAAAAAATTAGAAATCATTTAAAATAAATAAAATCCCAAAAAATTAAATACCATAAAAACCCTATAAACCGCAATGGAAACCCTCTAAATCTAAACTCACATAAAATCCATAAAAACCCTAAAAAATCATAAAAAACCTAATAGACCCTAAAACCCCTAAAACTCCTAAAAACCATAAAACCCCCTAAAAACCATAAAAATACCAAAAAACACATAAATCCTTAAAAATCACTAAACACTCTAAAATCCCTTTAAACCCTTAAAAAAAATTAAAACATCCAACAAAACCTTAAAACCCCTAAAAACTCAGAAAACCTAAAACACCAAAAGACACATAAAAACACAAAATCCATAAAATCCACTAAAACACTCAAAACCCCTAAAATCTCTAAAAAGCATAAAACCCTAGAAAATAACTAAAAATCACAAAATTAAAAAACCATAAAACCATGAAAAAAACATAAATAAAACATAAATCTTTAAAACATAAGAAACCACTAAAAACCTAAAAGTCTATAAAAATTTGAAAAACCCTTAAAAGTACTTAAAACCCTTAAAACAAAAAAACCAAAAAAAGCCCTAAAATCATTAAACCCCCTTAAAATATATAAAAACACTACAAAACCAAGAAAAAATATAAAAACCCTTTAAAACCCAAAAACATAAAAAAAATTATAAAAACCCTTACAACCCAAAAAAATACCTTAAAACCCCAAAACAACAGTAAAAATTATAAAATAAAAAAAACACCCCAACCCTCAAAATCCCTAAAAACACCAAAAACCCTAAATATCCTAAAAACCCTAAAATCCAATAAAATGAAAAAAAACACTTAAATCCTTAAAAACCTATTAGAATAAAAAATAAAAAAAGTAAAACCTAAAACACCTAAAAACAAAAAAAAAATTATAAAACCCCTAAAAATTTAAAAAAAACTGTAAAAACCATGGGCACCCCTAAAAACCATGAAATTACCTATTAACCCTAATGGAACCTTAAAAACAAAAAACGTTTACACCCCATAAAATCCTTAAAAAAATTTCAAACCACAAAAAACATAAATACACGAAAATACCTAAAAACATAAAATCTATAAAAATCCATAAAAACATAAAAATCCTAAAAAATTACTAAATATATAAAAAACCTAAAAAATACCAAAACCATAGAAAACCGTGAGAAAACATAAAAAATATCAAAACAGATAAAACCCATAAAAAACTAAAAAATGTGTAAAACCCAATAAACCCAAAATACTAAAAACCCTAAATAAACCCCTAAAAATTAAAAACCCTAAAACACCTGAAAAGATTAAGAATGACATAAAACCCCTAAATCACTTCAAAACCCTAAAACACTAAATAATGTAAAAAGCCCTTAAAACCCCTAAATATTCCTAATAACCCTAAAAACCATAAAAAACCCATTAAAAACATTTAAACCCATTAAAACCTATTAAACCACTATAAAATGTAAAGAAAAAATTTAAAAAACACCCAAAACATTAAAACTATTTAAAAATCAACCCACCCACCTCCCCTAAAAACTCAAAGAAACCATAAAACCCTAAAAACACAAAAATCCTTAAATCCCATTAAAATACCTAGGAAACCGAAGGGATGACAGAACAAGGGGGAATGGAAGCCCTTGGGTCGATGGCATAGAAACAGAATACGCCGTCGTTGGGTACCTCTGCGTCATCGACTAGGGGCTCGGAGGACCCAGTGGGGCATAATGAGCTCTTCCGGTTATGCAATCCCAGGATTGCAAAGTCAAAAGTGATTGTCACGCCATCGGCTGGGGAAAAAGGAATTTCGTTGAGGTTGTAAAATCAGATGTTTCATTCTCCTTTACTAGTTTTGAAGCTCCTTCACATAGGAGGATCATAAGAAAGGGGAGGACAGCTCATGTCACGGAAGATAGAGAGGCTGTAGAAGAACGTGTTAATCTATGTCGTTATTCTATTATCGTAAGGGTTTTGGTCCCTAAGGGTGAGCGTCTCTGGAAGTTCTCTGATCTTGTGAAGCGAATTTCTAATATGTGGGGATTTTCGGATTGGAGAATGACATCCATGGGGCACGAGTTTTATCACCTAGTTTTTTCCTCAGATGAATTAAAGAGGAGAGTGTGGAGCTATGGTTCTCTCGCCCTCATGCCGGGATTGCATCGCATACAAGAATGGGACCGGAATTTTGATCCATCTAATGTGAAGAATACTTGTGCACAGGTATGGATTAGAATTTTCAAGCTGAACTGGTTGTACTGGCATCCCAGGGTTTTATGGGATATTGCGTTGGCAGTTGGATTTCCCATCCGAATTGACAGAGAAACTGATAATCTGAGGTTTGGTCACTACGCGATAGTGCTGGTGGAAATCGATTTGGTAACACCCTTGTTGAAGAGGTTGTCTTAACCACCATTAATGACACCCTCACCATGGAGATACAATATGAAAGGAGGCCCAGGTTGTGCAATTTATGCAATTTCATAGGTCACTCGACAACGGACTATAAAAGGAACAAGACCTGTAGCTATTGTAAAACAACAGGTCATGTTGAGGCTAACTGTCAGAAGAGAAAGGGAAAATCAAAGATCTCTGAGGCATTGGCACCTACAATAAGCTCCCTGCCTGGGTGAATTTTAGGCCCCATAGAGGTCGGGGGTTCTGGATATCACAGCACTAAGGAGGTTCCTATTTTCCAGGTTCCTGATTCCCCTGCTGCTACTGATGGAGCTAACTTAGCCCCTGTGGAGGCTGGAGATGTGGGATATCGGGGAATCGAATGCAGTAACTTTCTGGCTGCTTCCTTAACGGATGAAGGGAATGTTGAGCCTATATCTGTCTCTGAGGACAAGGTACCTCTTGCGGCCTCTGGAGTCGTGCTAACTGATGGTAAGGGTGCTAAGGAGGCCGGTGTTCTACTGGCTGTTGGATCTCCTTCCCCTATTATTTCTGGAGGAATTGTTCCAGATCTAATTAATGCCCCTATCACACCTTTGGATAGGGAAACTGAGGATCCAGGTCAGCTGGAGCCACACTCAGTCATCATGGTTTCAAGTAAGGCACTGTCATCTACTGAAACTCGTCAGGAGACACTGAACCCTATTACGAGTCTAGAATTGGAGCAACCATTACATGCTCCGGGAGTTACAGAAGCTGACAGATTCACGATAGTTACCTCAAAGAAATGTGCGAAGAGGAACCCCGAAGGTCAAACCATGTAGGAAGGAATGTGCGCATTGAACACTTTTTCTATGCTATCAGGTAAGTTTTGGGCTAATGACTCAGATCAGGCACAATAACAACATGATGATGATAGGGAAAACTTGTTTATTGAATCCAAACCTAGCCAGAGACCGACTGGAAGACCACCCAAGAAAAAGGGTGGAAAGGTACACCGTCAGGATCAATGAAGATTCTATATTGGAATTGTAGAGGAATTGGGAATTCACTAACGACCTCCGCTCTAAGATATTTTATCTCGCATTATAAACCAAGGATGGTTGCAATTACCGAGCCCAAGATTGAGTTTAATAAATGGAAAGGCATCAGTTTGAGCTCCCTTCGCTACTCTCTGGCGGTGCATAATGGGGATTCCAATGGAGGTGAATCATTATGGATCCTTAACCATTATGGGGTTAAACTTCTTTATGTTGAAGTATGCCCTCAAATTATAACTATATTAGAGAGTTATTATGGGCTTGAAGCTTGTTTCTCCTTCATTTATGCATCATGTTCTTACATTAGAAGACGGGAGATCTGGGGAGATCTAGAAAGAATCAACCATAAAGTGGATTGTCAATGGATTGTGGTGGGGGACTTTAATACAGTTCTATGGCCTGAGGAGAAAATTGGTCCTCATTTCATTCGTGTTGCGGCGGATGAATTCTCCTGTTGCATTGATTCCTGCAATTTGACAGAGATCCCAATTGTTGGGGATAAATTTACATGGGTAAGGTTCAATAGAAATGGGAGGCAAGCTAGTAAGCTCGATAGATGTTTTCTTCAAATAAATGAGAATTGGGTGCCTGTGGAAATTACTGGGCACACTCTTCCGAAGTATCACTCGGACCATAACCCGCTGTTGATTAAATTTCAAGATGGTACAACAAGGTCATCCCCTCTACCCTTCAAGTTTAATAATGCATGGATCACAATTCCTGGGTGCATGGAAGCTGTCATTAGTGGCTGGAGTCATAATACCCAAGGAAGTTCCTTTTTTAAAGTGATCTCTAGATTAAAAAGTATCAAATCAAAGATGAGAGAATGGAGCAGGAATTCATTCTCCAAATTGGATGATGAAATTAATGAAGCGGAATCTAAGCTTGCTCATTTCCAACTTCTGAACCAGCAGTAGCATGAGCCTTCGAGGGAGGAATTGTGGCTTACCTCAAAACTGGATGATCTTATTCTGTTAAAAGAGAGGTTGGTAAGAAATCAGTTCAATGTGACATGGATCAAAGAAGGAGATAAGAACACAAAATTCTTCCACTGTCTTCAGAAAGAGAAAAAGTCAAAGAAAGTTTTTAGTGTTGTATGGGTAAATGGAGCCCTATTTACGGAAGAGCCTGATATAGCTAGTGTAGTGGTGGATTATTTCCAGGATCTATATACAGAACCTTGAACATCGCGGACCTTCCAGCTTTTAAATTCCATTGAACCGTGTATCAATGAGCAGGAGAACATGTATCTAGCTATTATTCCCTTTGATGATGAGATCAGGAATGCTCTATTTTCACTAAACATGGACAGTGCAGTGGGTCCTTATGGTTTCAGCAATAAGTTATTCATGGTTTTCTGGGATATTGTGCAATTTGAGGTATCCTCTACGATAAAGGACTTCTTCATGACTGCATTTATACAACATGGGGATAACTCCAATTTCATTTCCTTGCTTCCGTAGTTGGATAATGCGATTGACATAAAAGATTATCGCCCAGTTGCACTTGGGAACACTATCCTGAAGGTCATCAGTAAAATCATTGTTATCAGGCTGTCAAAGATCCTCAACAATATTGTTACTGCAAATCAGTTTTGATTTGTTGCAGGAAGAAATATTAAATGTTTTTTATACATTTCCTCGGAGGGAGTTAATGTTATGCGCAGGAAAACCAAACATGGAAGCTTTGCTCTAAAGATTGAAATCTCCAAATCTTTTGACACAATTAGATAGATTTTCATCTTTGATATCCTTGGAAAATACGGTTTCTCTGGAAATTTCATCAGGATTATAAAATATATCCTAGAGAGTGCAAGAGTGTCTGTCATGATAAATGGATCCCCAAAAGGTTTCTTTCGCTGCTCTCGTGGAGTCCGGCAAGGGGACCCTCTATCAGGTCTTCTTTTTTCCATTGTTTAGGATTATTTAAGCCGTTGTCTTATTGGCTTGGTCAATTACAACCTCTTTACACCTCTTAAAGAAAGTAGGGACCTTTATGTACCATCTCACCTACTCTATGCTGATGATATCATTCTTTTTGGGGAGGAAAATCGTACAACACTGATTTCAACAAAGAATCTCTTCCGCCATTATAAGGAGGTTGTAGGGAAATCTATTAGCTGGAGGAAATCATTCATCATCTTTGGAAAAGGAATATCCAATTCTAGGCAGATACGATATTCCCATTTTATTGGTGTGAAGAGGAGCTCATTACCATTTATGTACCTCAGGGTTCCTATCTTTTGGGGCAAGCCAAGATGTTCTCATTTTGAATATATTGTAGCAAGAGCCATCAACCAACTTGGTCGGTGGAAAGGGAAATCTCTGTCATAATCATGAAGGGATTCTCTGGTCAATTTGGTTTTAATAACCATGCTGGTGCATACCTTCTCGATTTACAGGTGGCCGGTCAGTCTGCTTAAGAAAATGCAAGATAAGATCATGAAATTCATGTGGACGAGATGTATCAATGAAAGGATGCTGGTCACAGTGGCCAGGAAAAATTGTTCTGGACCAATTGATATGGGTGGCCTTGGTATCAAGTACTTGAGGAAGTTTAATGATCCACTACTGGGTAACTTAGTCTGGAATCTGATCAATTCTAGAAATGAAGGTCTGGATTTCCTAAATGATAGGTTTGTTTGTAGGCTGATGAATGAATCCTCTGGTTATTCTCACTCTTCGGTTTGTCCCTCCATCAAGGCAGCATACCATGATATTATCTTCAATTCAAGGTGGATTTTCTGGAAGTAATCTAGCCTGAACTGCTGGACCAGTACTTGGTTGGACACTCTGCTAAATACAATACATCAGCCACTAGACAGCATGCAGAATATGCAAATTTCTGAGTTTTTGTAGAATTTTGAATGCATGGCTTGCATGCTTCCGAGCAGGACAGCCATGGAAATAAAGAGATACAAATTTTTCAATGTTGATGCTTTAGTGTGGAAACCTGATCGATGCGGAATTATTGATACCAACGGATTATATCGGCACAAATGTGAGCATTGCTCCTATGTTCCAGCGTGGATGTCCAAATTTAGGAAGTCGTTTATTCCTCCTTCAAGGCAGATTTTCCTATAGAAAATATGGAATGGAAGACTGCCTCTACATGGAGCGCTAAAACTGTCCGGATGGCAGATAATTTTAGGCTCTAACATTTGCTTGCGGGCGGAGGAAATGAGTAGTCATATTTTCATACACTGCAGAATGGCTTCTGAGCTATGGATTTATATTCAGGATGTCTTTGGAATTCATCGTAATTTGGGTAGGAAACAGGAGCTGGAAATTCTTCTTGGTGCGGTAACTGAGGTCGGTCTAAGCCCACATCTTCACAATAATTTTCTGGCAGTGGTGGCGGCACTTCTCTCTTATGTTTGGTTTTCCAGAAATGTGTTGGCACATCGGAATGAAACAGGTTCTTTCCATCAAGGGGTGTTAAGCATTCACAGGGCTATCCAGTCGGCGGCAGGTATCCAGGATGGGGAGATGAATAACGATATGAATGAATTCCTGGTCTTGCACAGAATTGGAATTCTAGGGAGATGCAGATGACCGAAGATGATAAAATTTATTAGGTGGATCCCTTCGATTGCAGGTTATATCAAGGTCAACATTGATGGCGCTGCCATGGGTGCGTCGGGTCCTTCAGGATGTGGTGGGGTATTTCGTACCTCTCGTGGCTTTGTAAAAGGATGATTTTACTAATTCTTTGGGAGCGGTACTGCTTATGAGGCAGAACATTAGGCCATCATAAAAGAGATTCAATATGCAACCCATTTTAGATGGAATAAGCTCTGGATTGAATCTGATTCATCATTGGCGGTGGAGGCCTTCAGGAAGTAGTCACGACTTGTACCATGGTGGCTTCTCCAGCACTGGGTTGAGTGCCTCGATGCTGCTAAGATGCTGACCTTGAGAATCTCACATGCATATAGGAAGGCGAACTGGGTTGCATATGCTCTTTCCAAGAGATTGATTGATGAAGGAACTTCGGTATGGTCTTTCAGGACTCCAGGCTTCTGTTTGTCTTCAATTGACTCAGACATGAAGGGTGCGACCCACACTAGGATATGTAAGCCTCCTTTGTAATGCTTTGTACTTTACTTTTATGTTATTTAATAAATCATGGGATCATCTTTGTCTGACCCCACACCTTTTCTTCCATTAAAATACCTATGAACTATAAAATTCATAAATTTCACTAAAAACATAAAAAACACTAAAAATCCTAAAAAATCTTAAAAACCCATGGAAAACCATAATTAAACATACAAAAAACAATTCAAACCCCTGAAAACCTAAAAAAACTAATAACTCAAACACCTTAAAAACCATAAACCTCCTAAAAACCATAAAAAACCTAAAATCCAAAAAACTAATAAAAACTCTAGAAACCCTTTAAACCAATAAATCATTGAAAATGTCTAAAATACTTTAAAATACTACAAAAGAAAAAAACATAAAACCCAAAAAAACAAAAATATCCATAGAAACCCTAAAACATGTAGACCATTCAAAATCCATAAAACCCCAAAAAAATCCAAAAAAATCAATAAAATCCCTAAAAATGTAAAACTCCCAAAAAACATTAAAACCCTATGAAATACTAAAATAACTAATAACACGTAAAACCTATATAAACCTACAAAACTATAAAAACATGAACAACATAAAAACCCCCAAAATCGCTAAAAACCATAAAACCCATAAATACATTAAAAGACCATATAATACTATAAGACACATAAAAACACCCTAAAATTATGATAAACCATTATACTTATAATAACGTGAAAAACTATAAAGTTTTAAAAGCCCTAAATGCTCAAAAGAACCAAAAAATCCAAAAAAATCCATAAAAACCATAAAAACCATAAAATTCCAAAAAATTCACTAAAACCCTAAAAACCATAAAAATCCATAAAATACATAAAAATACCTAAAAATTTCAAAACCCCTAAAATCTCTAAAAATCCAAAGAAAACATTAAAACCCAAAACACACATAAAACCCATAATAATCATAAATACTCTAAAAACCCTAAACCCCCCAAAAACCAAAAATTTACTAAAATCCTTTAAAATAATAAAAAACCCATAAAAACACTAAAAACCCTAAAAATATAAACAAATATTAAACCCCTAAGAACATTTGAAATATCTAAGAAAACCTAATAACCTTAAACAACAAAAAAGGAACTCAGAACAAAAAAAACATAAAAACCCAAAAAACCCAAAAACCATAAAAACATTTAAAACGAATAAAAACTATACAATCCTTTTAAACGGCTAAAAAAATGTAATGATCTAGAATACCTTAAAACCCATTAAAAACTGAAAAAAGTACTAAAAAAATAATCAAAACATATAACCACTAAAACCTCGAAAAACCATTGAATCCCTAAAACTCTAAAAACCATAACAATCTTGAAAATTCCCTAAAAATCCCTAAAAACATTAAAATCTTTAAAAAACATCAAATACCCTGAGAAAACCCTTAAATAAATATACCCATAAGAAACACATAAAACCCTCAAATAATTATAAAACCCCATAAAAATCATAAAAACCAAAAAAAACCCTTAATACCATAAAATACCCCCCCAAACCCCCCAAAACTCTACAATAACTAAAAACTATAAAAACCATTTTATATCACTAATAATGATAAAAAAATTTAAAAACTCTTAGATTCCCTAAAAAACAGAAAATACATAAAATCCCAAAAAAATACATAAAACCCTTAATACCCTTAAAAACCCTAAAACCCATCAAAATCAATAAAATTATTAAAGTCCATAAAAATCCTAAGAAGTCCTAAATCCCCCTAAAAACATAAAAAACAATAAAAAAATAAAAAAATGATAAAAACATAATAACACAAAAACCCACTAAAAAATATGAAAACACTATAAAAATACATAAATCCTAAAAACCACAAAACCCCTAATATAGAAAAAAATTAAGTAACCATTTAAAACCCTAAAACTACTAAAAAATTTTAAACCCCTGTAAACATTAAAAAAATCTAATTTTTTTTAAAAACCCTAAAAATCCATAAAAAACATAAAACCTAAAAAACACTAAAAACACAAAAAACCCTCAAAATCCTCAAAAAATGTAAAAACCCATAAAAATTCTAAAAGGACCCAAAATCCTTAAAAACATAAAAACCCTGAAATACCCAATGAAAGAATTAAAAACCTAAAAACACTAAAAACCCCTAAAAAACTAAAAGATTCCAAATACCCAAAACAGTATAAAAACCCAATAAAAACTATAAAAACCCTTTAAAAAATTTAAAATGTTTAAAAAAATATAAAAACATTAAAAACACTAAAAATTCAACAAAACCCTAAATACCCTAAAACACTAAAACTCCTCAAAATACCTAAAACGAAAAAAACTAAAACAATCCCTAAAAACCCTAAATAACCCTAATAACCTAAAAACATTTCAACCTCTAAAAAACATAAAATTTTAAACCCCTATAGAACCATGAAGATCCCTAAAAACCCCAAAAACCAAAAAATACTCCCAAGAAATCTAAAAACCCCTAAAATTAAATAAAACCCCTAAAAATTCATAAAAACAATAAAAAATATAAAAACATTTTAAAAACATAAAAATGTTAGAAAATTATGAAAAACATTTAGACTCCAAAAAACTAAAAAAACCCAAAATAAAAAAACATTAAAAAATATAAAAAATATAAAGCCCTAAAAACTAAAAACATTAAACCTACGAAAATACATAAAAACACTAAAACATATAAATATCCTAAAATTTTCCTAAAATTAAATAAAAACATAAAAACACTAGAAACATACAAAAACCCAAAGAAAATCTTAAAAACCTAAAAACACTTGAAGCGCTTAAAAACATGAAAACATTTAATGCACTTAAAAACATAAAGACTTCGAAAAACCCTTAAGGCCCTAAAAATCATAAAAAGCTACTAAATCCCATAAAAACCATAAAACAACTTAAAAATATTAAAACCCCTTAAAAACCAAAATAATAACTTAATACTCTAAAAACCATTCAAACACCTAAAAACATTAAAAACTATAAGATACTAAAAATCCTAAAAAAACTCAAAAACACCTAAAATCACAAAAAACCCTCATATCCTAGATGATGGATCTCTCGATGAGATATCTCCCGCAAAAAACTTGATGGTGACATCCACTGTGCCGTGCCCCCTCCCCATGGTGGAGTTATCTTTTCCATTTCCTAATAGAGATCAGAATGCCTTCTATCCTTTCTCTGTCCTAGATTTCCTTCCCCTATTTCCTCGAGTTCAACTTTTCCCTAAAGTTACAAACCTTATTGAAGGTCATCCACAACATCCCCTATTGATTCAAGAGTTCAACAATGCTTCGCCCCTCCATTGCATGACGTTGATATCTTGATTTACGAGTTGACGACCTTCTATGGACTACATTGATAAGTTAGTTTTCAGTTCTTGGAGTCTCCATAATTGATCTATGGTGGGGTTATTTGATGGCATCTATATTATTATACTCTTTGGAACAGAATATGTTTTGATCGTCGCTTTTTCTATGGCCCCTCGAACCTTCAACGGGGTCAGGTTCATTCTTCTCAAGTGGATTTTAGATCTTTATATGAACCATGATCCACTAATAATTGCTACATGGGTGAGGTTTCCAGAACATCCTCTTCCATTTCAAAATCCATCTATCATTTTTATGATTGGGAATACTTTTGGGATGCAATATATGCTCAGATAGCAAGATGCAATCAGTTTTCCATCCTGTCTCTCTAAGAGTCCATGTTGAGGTTTATGTGTCAAGAGCACTGGTTGAGTTCATGTGGATTGTTTTTGGTGAGGAGTTTCGGTATAATAAATTGGTCATATTTGAATAGTGGGTGGATATATGTTTTGTTTTCAATAATTTGGGTCATTCCAACTTAGATTATAGGTGTGGGAGTAGGAACTGAAGAGGTGAGGGGCTGGTTTATGGGGAGCCTGATGTGGGGGGAAAGTCTGCTGCTTAAGACAAGGCTGTTGTGTTAAAGTTGAGTACATGTTTTGTGAATCTAAACCATGACTCGAGGTTTGGGCGTGACAAATGGGTGGTGGAATCTACAGAATAAAATAAGGACTTTAATGATTCTTTGGATTGTGGCAGGGAAGCTATGGTTGGTTAATGGGTTGTGTGGGCCAATTAAGGTGCCTTGTGCCCATCTGTTCTGGTTGGTGAGGTGGAGTATGGATAGAAACCACCTTATATTCTATGGTCTCACATTTTAGAGACTACCTGAGTGAGTTTTGGAGAGGTTAGTTAGACCAAAAATTGGCTGATTGATCCTGTGCACAATTGAAGTGTGATGCAGTCACAAGATGGCATCTCTTTGTGTAATAGTTTTCCATGTTTGGAGGATGAGGAGTTTGGGTATGAGTAGAGTAAATATAGGTGGTATGTAGAATATAGGATCATTTTTACCCCTTATGGGGTTTCTAAAATGGTTGTTGACATGGGATAGGGGATGGATAATGATGTTTCCAATAAAAAAACATAAGTTATTAGAGTTAATATCACTTAATCCATTGGTCTATAATGTTTTTAGTAGACTTAAACATGAATTGGGTTTTGCTACGACTTCTAAGGCTAAGGTAATGTTGAATAAATCTATACTTTTTAGTGGCCTTTTCCATCCTATTGGGTGAATTTTCTTCTAGAAATTTGGGGGTAGCGTTCAATGATGTGAGGAATAATTTTGTTTATGTGAAGTGTAATTGTGTTGGTCTGGAGAAGAGTGAGGTGCAGGTGATGGCTCCACATTTTTGTTTTGGTCCTATTTAGAATGCGGTGTAAGATCTACCTCTGATCCAGACGTCTTTTGATGAGCCTGAGAGAAATCAACCACAGTAGGATGCTTCTGTAGGTCATGAGGAAAGTAATGTGGTTCAGATGGTTCCTTTAGAGGTTGAAATGAATTTATATAATTCTGTTTCATTGTGTGAATCTGGTTCCACTTTAATGGTTGTTGTTTCTATTGATATTATGAGGTACATGTCTTATGAAGTGAGTTTTTTTTTCTCGAACTGGTAGTGATGATCTTGAGTAGATGGAGGTACAAGCCTCATCCCATGGATGTGCTAGGAACATTCACTGTGAAGTGATGATTATGCCTCCACATAACGGTGATGGGTGGATACAGAGTGTTTGTGTTGAGAAGGAGAAGAATGAAGTATAAGTCATTAATATGAATGGTGTTGGAAGGTTTGATCCGAATGAGGGGATGATGATGAGGGAGGTGTAGGCCTTGCAAATGATCCCTTAAGATGGTCAGGATGAACGCCAGTTGTACCATCATTCCAATGATGGGAATGCTAATAGTTCTGGGTATGAGGACAACCTAACAGATCAGAGGAAATAGGGCTAGTATGCAGTTGAGGACTTGAAGCTGGTCTCATTGGTTCATGAAGGAGTTCCTCTGATAAAACATTATTGTCAACTTTTGGGATATATGACCATAGAGGACCTCAATGTGCAGCCATATTGACAGTTGGATATTGCTGAGGTTGAAAACTAAGACGATAGTAACCAAAATTAGTCCTTGAGCACAGCCAGTGGTGAGATTTTACATGGGAATTATAATGTGCATGAGGGTTTAATCCCAAATCTCCCAAAGAGGAGGAGAAGGAAGGACTCCTCCAATATGCTGAAGCCCATAGCTACCGGGTCCTTTATGAAGGCCGCAAAAAATAATGATAATGATCTCATGTGAGGGAATCCTAACAATATCCCTTCCCGAACACAGTGTACTTTGGAGCAACAAAGACACATGGACAAGTATTTGGAACTCTTCAAGAAACAATAAGACTCCGAGTCTGGATGGGAGACAATAGATGATGGAGATAATTCTACCTTTTTTTATGCCGGTGATGTTGATTCATTTGACATGTAGTGTTCGTCTTTTGGGTTGTTTTGACCCAGAATATTTTTTTCTTCTTTTCCTTTACTTGTTTATTATATTTTGGGGGACCAATCTTGCTTGGTCATGCGCATTATTTCCCCTAAAAGCCCTCAAAATCCCAAAAATATCTAAAAACCCTAAAAATCCAAAAAATCAATAGAATCCCTAAAAACATTAAAAAACCCAAAAAAACAAAAAACAAAACCTAGAAGTACCCCATAAAAACTAAAAAAAACATAAAACCAATAAACAACCTAGAAACACTAAATCCCTAAACCCCTAAAAGGTTGTAAAACCACTAAATCCTCTAAAAACCATAGAACACAAAAAACAAACATAAAAACCATAATTCCCATAAAAAACCCTCTAAAACACTAAAAACTCTAAAATCAATTTAAATCCCTAAAAATCTTAAAAAACTCTAAAAACCATAAAAATCATAAAAATTAAAAAACATCCCTAAAAAACCATAATACCCTAAAACCCTAAAAAAAACTCTCAAAATAACTATAAACACTAAAATCACATAATAATCATATAAAACCCTAAAAAATCATAAAAATGAAAAATACCCTAAATGACTGAAAACCACTAAAACATTAAAATCATAAAATCAATTAAAACCCCTAAAAACCTAAAAATTAAAATAAACCCCAAAAACCCTAAAAAAATAAAATCTCATTAAAACCATAAAATACTCAAAAAACCTATAAAAACCTAGAAAACTTTAAATACTCTAAAAACCCATTAATCACCCAAAATGATTATAAATTCGAGAAAAACATAAAAACCCTAAAAATGAAAAAAACCCTAAAAATAAAAAAAACAAAAAAACCATAAAAACCATTAAACCCTTAAAACCCGTTAAAATCCCTAAAAACCAAAAAATATATAAAATTAAAAAATTCTTACAAAATCCATAAATATTAAAAAACACTAAACCACGAAAAACCATAAGAAAACCTTAACTAACTAAAAACAATTAAAACCCTAAAAACCCCTAAAAATATAAGGAACCTTAAAAAAATCTAAATACCCTAAAAACATAAAACCTATAAAAAAAATAAAAACCCCAGAAACCTATAAAAACCCTAAAACCCCATTATATACTATAAAAACATTAAACCTATAAAAATATTATAGGACATTAAAAAACGTAAAAACACTTAAAATATCCAAAAATTCATTAAAATCCAAAAAAAAACAATAAAACCCAAAAAACCCAGAAAACCGAAAAACCCATAAATCCCTAAAAACCTAAAAAATCATAAAAATCCAATACAAAACACAGAAATCCAAAAAAACAAAAAAAAACCCATAAAAACCCTAAAAACCCTAAGTAAACATTAAAAACATAAAAACATTTAAACCCCACAAAAGGAAAAAAATGATAATACCCTAGAAAACATAAAAACCCTAAAACCCTAAAACCCATAAAACACTTAATAACCCATAAAACCCCTCAAAACACTAATCTATAAAACCAATTTTTACCCCAAAACTGTTTAAAAAAATTAAACCCTAAAAACACAAAAAAAAAACCAGAAAAACATATAAAAACACTAAAAATCCCCTAGAACCCTAAAAATCACTAAAAACATTAAATAATATTAAAAATAATAATTAGTCACTAAAAATATTTAAAAATTTAAACCCTAAAATCCCTAAAACCCAAAGGAAATCTTAAAAAACATAAAAAAATGTAAAACTAAAAAAGGTCAAAATGGTTAAAATCCATAAAACCCTAAAAACACTAAAAAGAACCTTAATTTTGCAGAGGTGGAGAAATTCGCGACCTCACTTTTCTTCTCTGATTTTGATCCTTCCTCACCTGGTCGAGTCATCTGGAAGGGGCGGGTGGCTCATGTTTCGGAGAATCAAGAGGTAGTGGATTAAAAACGCAACTTATGCCGTTTATCCATTATTACCAAGGTGTTGACCCCCAAGGGTGAGTGGCTATGGATGTTCTCAGATCTCACCAATCGGATCTAGGAGATATGGGGCTTTTCTGAGTGGCGAATGACTACCATGGTGCAAGAGAACTTTCATATTGTCTTCCCATCGGATGAATGAAAGAGATGAGCTTGGAGCATCCACTCCCTTAACTTGAAGCCTGGTCTTCTAAGGATCCAAGAGTTGTATCATAATTTCAATCCATTGAACATAATGAACACCTTTTCATAGGTATAGATTCACATTTTTAAGCTTAGCTTGATTTATTGGCACCCTCGGATCCTATGGGACGTTTCCTCCTCGGTGGGTTTTCCTATACGCATTGACAAGGAGACTAATAATCCGAAGTATGGGCACTATGCTCATGTACTTGTTGAAGTTGACTTGGCCTCCACACTGATTGAATAAGTGGTTCTCAATGATAATGAAGATAGTTTCAATATAGAGTACCAATATGAGCAAAAAATCCAGTTTTTCTTTCATTGCTACCTATTTGGGCATCTCATCTCTGACTGTTGTCATCTGAGAGTGTTTACCATGAGCAATATTAAAAGTAACAATGCTGAGTCCTATAACAGAAAATTGGGTGCTGGAGTGGGGGTGAAGGCCCCTTGCAAAGCACCTGCTCCCTCCCATCCCGGTACCTAGGTGACTCAGTGTCAGGTGGAGCTGCCTTCACCAAGGAGGGCACTGGATGTCGATGACACTCTCTACCAAGAGGTACCCTCCCACTTCCATGGATTTTCTGCTTGGTCTAACCCCCCGGATGAACGACTAAGTGTCACAGACTCTACTGATGTCACTCCTAGTATACAAAAGGCCATGGTTGAGCCTGGCTAAACATTAGAGCCTGCTGCTAGTCGGGAAATCATGGATGAGCCCGAACAACATTCCTTGCTCTCTGATCATTCTATGGTGGTGAGTCTTCCCTACTGCCAAGGATGGTCCCCTCCCTTCCAGGTGGTGGATAACGAGCTAGATTTCCTTGCAACCATAGGGTCCCCTCTCCCCTATAAACCCTGAGAAAGACTACACACCCATGTACCTTCTGTCAATGTCTGGTGATTCCTTCACGGCTATGTCCTACAGCAAGGATTCACGATGAGACCCAGTTTAAAGTACCTCATTAGTGGAACTCTTCCCTATGAATAGGTTCACCCCTCTCGGTGGTAGCTTTGGGGCTGATGAGGCTGAAGAACAGAATGATTAGGAGGTAGAATGTTCCTCCAATCCGGTTGACAAGAACTCACCACATGAGGTTGGCTCTCAACCTCCCGATGATCTGGGACCCAAATAACAGGTTGTAGAAGTTCATCCTTCCACTAACAAAAACCCTATGGGCAGGCCTATGAAGATAGGGAAAAAGGCAAAGACGAAGGATGTGACCTTGAATTCTAACACCAGCCCTATCAACAGGGTGACTTCTGCTTAATCTGATGCAGATCCTCTTTTGGAACTTCCATGGGATTGGGAATCCTCCCACTGCCTTAGTCCTTAGGAATTTCCTCACATCCCAAAGGCCTATAGTTCTTGGTATTGCTAATCCAATTATCCTGTTTAAAAACTGGATGGGTTTCAACTAAGGCAATCTTGGTTACTTCTGTGTTTACAAGACCGCTAATGAGAATGGTCTCGACACCCTATGGGTTCTTAAGCATGATCACATTTAGTTGATATCTGTGGAGGTGTGTCCCCAAGTCATCACCTTGTCTGTCAAGTGAAACTCTTCATGTCTCTCTGTCCTTTCTGAATGCCTCCTGCGCCTATTTGAGGAGACAGGCTTTATAGGAAAAACTGATTACTCTTTATGGGCTCATTGAGTATAGTTGTATTGTGATTAAGGACTTGAACATAGTTCTATGTCTGGATGATATGATTGGCTCCAACTTCTCTTGCTCAACTGATGAGGACTTCTCCTTTTTCCATGATGCATGTGATCTCACGGAATTCCCTATTTCTAGAGCCTTCTTCCCTTGGGAGTGTTTCCCTGTGAACAACAGGAAGAACATCAAGCTGGACATATGTTTTTATAGGATGAATGATGTGACCATACCACTTGATGTCTTAGGCTTTAACCTCTCCATGTTTTATTCAGATCAAAATCCTTTGATTTCAGATTTCTCCATAGGCACTTCAAGATCATCACCCTTGCCATTTATGTTCAATAATGTATGGATTATGGTTCTTGGCTGTCAGGAAATTTTCATTAGTGGCTAGAATGAAGACCTATGGGGAAGTCATTACCATATCATGGTCTTGAGGCTCAAAACAATCAATGTCTTGCTCATAGAATGGAGAAAGGGATGATTCTTTAGTCTGGATGACGAAATTCGAGCTGAAAAGCATCAACTTTCCACCCACCAAGAAGCTGACCAACTCCTACCCCTACACTCTCAAGCGGAGCCTCATCTCTACTTCAAGCTTAATGATCTTCTACATCTCTAAGAAAAGTTGTCCAAGAATCAGTTCAATGTTAAATGGCTCAAGGATGGAGATCACAATTTGAATTTTTCCCATCATTTTCATAGGGAGAAAAAAGATAAAAAGTGACTAAAGGATGTCCGTATCTCGGGCTCTACCTTCACCCTGGAGGATGATATTTCTACCGCTATTGTCAATCATTTTCAATTGATTTACTTGGATGATGGTGAAGAGTATAATCTCCCCTTGATGGACTCCATCCTTCCATGAGTTGATGAGCAACAGAACCAGGATCTAACCATACCCCCCCTTATAGAGGAAGTTAGGGTTTCCTTGTTCTCTCTAAACATTGACAACATAGTGGGACAGGATGGTTTCACCAAAAAATTCTTTATGTCATACTAGGATATCATGCATGAGGGAATTATCGGTGATATTCAGGAATTATTTCGCTCTACCGTGTTCCCACAGGGGGTCAACTCTAACTTCATTGCCCTAATTCCCAAAAGTGAAAATTCCATTGACATTGGCGACTTTTTAAAGGTGTCCATTGGAAACACTATCCCCAAAACTATCAGTAAGATTATAGTCATGAAAATTGGTATGTTTGTGGAGGATATTCTCACCCCTAATCAGTTTGAGTTCGTTCTGGGGAGGAACATCCTAGAACGTATTTTCACGGCCTCAGAGAGCATCAACATTAGGTGAAAGCAGCCCAATCAAGGAAACTTTGGGCTTCAGATTTAAATATCCAAGGCTTTAGACACCATCAACAAGATATTTATCTCCCAGGTCCTATCCATGTATGGCTTCTTGAATAATTTTATCAGGATCATTATGTCCATTCTATGCAACGTCTGGGTATCTTTTCTTTTAAATGGTTCTCCAATGTGGTTCTTCTCCTATTCTTGTGGGGTTAGATAGGGTGACCCGCTCTCAGGAATCCTCTTCATGATTGCAGAGGATTACGTGATTAGGTACATCGTTGACCTTTGTCAAGCTGGTCTCTTCAACCCTATCGGGCAGGGAGGGATATTCACGTACCAACCCATCTATCGTATGCTGATGATATTCTCCTGTATGGGAATGCTGAAAAAACGACCTTGGAATCCATCCAGATGATCTTTCGGCATTATGAATATGTGGCATGGAAATCCATCAGTTGGAACAAGTCTTTATTTTCTTTGGGGAGTGGATCCCACTGTCCCGTCAGATCTCCTTTTCTAAGTCCCTTGGTGTCAAGAGAGGGTCATTACCTTTTGACTACCTGGGTGTTCCCATTTTTTGGGGACGTGTCAAACGATGTTACCTTGATAAAATTGCCTCCAAAATCACTCAACAGCTAGAGAAGCGGAAAGGGGAATCCCTCTCGCAAGATGGAAGGGTCTGCCTTATCAACTCAGTGATTACCTCTATGTTCACTTATGAATTCTCCATCTACAGATGGCCGATTAATCTCATTAAGGACCTGCAAGAATATATCATGAATTTTTCCTAGACGTGGTGTATAAATCAAATGAAATTGGTGACAGTGGCCTGGAAGGACTGCACTAAACCAATTAAGCTGGGAGGGCTTGGCATCAAAGACCTCAGACGATACAATGATACTCTCCTTGCTAAATTTACTTGGGGGATGCTAAGTCCTATGGCTAGAAGCATGGGTTTCAATCGGGAAAGATTCATGCTCGAAAATTGTAATGATTATGAAAGGTACTTCCCCTCTTCTATTTGTCCGGTAATTCATGACTCTTACAAGGCCATTTTCTCTCAATCTAAATGGATTCTTTCAAAGAACTCGGAATTGAATGCCTGGTCCACACCTTGGCTTGATAGGCCCCTGCAGGATTGAATTTTTCCTCCTTTTGTCCTTAAGAGCCTGTCCATTACAGAGTTCATCCCACAACTTGAACAGTTTGTTGCTCTCCTCCCAACTGAAGCCTCACTCCAAATCCAGTGTTATGACTTTGTCGACTCTGACATCTTGATCTGGAAACCCAACCTTGTTGGGTGACTTACCGCAAAAGAGTACTATCGGTAAAACTGTGCTAGGGGATCCCCTCTCCCAGTTTGGCTCTCTAAATTCAAGAGGAATTTAATTCCTCCTGCCAGCCATCTCCTTCTCTGGAAAATCTGGGAGATTCAGCTACCCATGCAGAACCAGTTACAGAGAGCCGAAACATCCTTGCCTCTATTTGTCTCCTACGCATTAGTGTGGAAGAAAATGCTCAGCACACTTTCCTCCAATACAGTTTCATTACAAAACTCTGGGGCTACTTGTAGCATATTTTTGGGTTCTCAGCTGGCCCAGACATGCCACTTTTTGAGCTCCTGGCAGACCTGACTAATTGGGATTACACTGAGCAGGTCCGAAACTTTTTTCTAGTCGTTGTTGTAGCCACCATCTCTTTTATCTGGACTACTCGGAATGTTGTTGACTTCAATAAGAAATAGATTTCCATTCATGGTGATGTTGTGGTGATCCACAGGGTTGTTTATGCGGCTTCCCATATTCAGACAGGCCATATGGGGAATGATGTTCATAAGTTGTTCATCCTTCGGTTTCATAGAGTCTCTGGTTGGGAAAAACCCATGGTCCCCAATTTTATTTTATGGATCCCTCCACTCCCCTCCTGGATTAAAGTCAATGTGGATGGTGCGACCCTTGGTATGCCAGGCCCTGCTGGATGTGGCAATGTTTTCTGCACCTATTGGATCTTTGTCATATGATTCTTCTAGAACTTTATTGGTGATGGGTGTGCCCTTGAAGCTGAATTGTGGGCCATGATAAAGGCGATTGATTATGATTTCAGGTTTGGGTGGATCTTTTTGTGGCTTGAGTCTGACTCCATGCTTCCTATGAGTGCTCTTAAAAAACTGATCTAGGTGCATCCCCTGGTGGCTCCTCACCCCATTGATGGACTACCTCACCATGTGGCAAAGGCTGAATCTCACTGTGACACATGCCTACTGGGAGGTGAATGCGGTTACAGATGCTCTCTCCAAAAAGGCTTTCTGGAGTGGTGCTCGATGTTGTCCTTTGTCTCCACACCTCCTTGCTCCTCATTTGTCGACTATGACATGAAGGGTGAGGTGCAGACCCGGTTATATAATCCCCCCTTGTAGCACTCTATTTTTCCTTTTCTTTTTGTTTATTTTTTGGGGGGCCAGGCTTGCCTAGTCTTGAGCCTTCCTTGCCCTAAAAACCATAAAACCCATAAAGATTCGAAAAAACCCCAAAAAACTCCTAAAAAACCTAAGAAAATAAAAACTCTAAAACTCTAAAAACATTAAAAAAATCTAAAACCCAAAAATACCAAAAAAACTCATAGAAATAGAAAAATCCAAAAAAACCAAAAAGACAAAAAACCCTTAAAAACCTAAAATCCCTAAAAATACCTAAAATACCTAATGTCCCTAATAAACCATAAAAACATTTAAAATCCGCAGAAATCATAAAAAACATAAAAAACCATTAAACCCTTGAAATCACCTAAGATAACCTTAAATTCCTAAAAACAATTAAAACCCCAAAAAAGCAAAAAATACTAAAAACTGTAAAAAACCAAGAAAAACTGAAAACCCTAAAATTCATAAAAACCCCTAAAACCATAAAAACCAAAAATCCCCATTAAAACCTTAAAAACCCATCAAAAACTCTAAAATCACTTTAAACTTCTAAAATCATTATAAAAAACTAATAAACATTTTAAACCCTAAAACCCTAAAAAAGAACCCTAAAATCCCAAAACCAGTATAACCCAATAAAACCTAAAAAACTATAAAACCCTCAATATCCCTAAAAATGTAAACACATAAAAAATATAAAAAATGCATAAAATCTATGAAAAAGTAAAAAACCATATAAATCTGGAAAAAAAACCTAAAAACAAAAAAATCCTTTAAAAACCCTAAAATGCAAAAAACCTAAAACCCCCAAAAAATGATAAAAACCATTAAAGTCTCATAAAACTTTAAAAAACATAAAAACCCATAAAACACATAAAAATGCACTAAAATGTAAAAAACCCAAAAAACCCAAACAAAACCCCAAAAAACCACTAAAACCCATCTAAATACCTAAAAACCTAAAAACTATAAAATCCATAAAACCCAAAAAACCTAAAAATTGATAAAAAATCCCAATATACCATAAAACCCCTAAATAACCCTAAAAACCTCAAAAACCCACAAAACCCGCATCCCATAAAAACCCATAAAAATACTTAAAATCCCTAAAAAACTGAAAAAATGAATAAAAACCCTAAAAACCCTGAAAAAACCTAAGAAGGATTTAATAACCTAAAACACTTATGGCCCCTAAAAACAAAAAAACTCAAAAATCCCTAAAACCCTAAAGTACCCTAAAACCGATAAAAACCCTAAAAACTACCATACACCTAAAAAAAGAAATTAAGAACCCATAGAAACACTAAAAACTAAAAACAATAAAAACCCATTAAATTCCTATGAATGTTAAAAATATATAAAAACCATAAAACTTTAGAAAAATAAAAAAAACCCTAAAACCCAAAAAATAAAAAAAACACTAAAATGACTGAAAACACTAAAAACCCTATAAATACCTAAAAACTTTAAAAAAAATAAAAACACTCGGAAAAACCCTAAGAAAACCAAAAAACACTAAAAACAACTAAAATACCTAAAAAATAATAACACTAAAACCCTACAATCCCCCATAAAAATTAAACCCTGAGAAAATTAAATACACTAAAAACCAAAAAAGAAACTAAAAAATATTTAAACCCCAAAATATATTAAATAAAATCTAAAAACCATAAAGACCCCAAAAAATAAAAAAGTCCAAAAAACATAAAAACCATAAACCTTAAAAACTATAAAACACCTCAAAATCTATAAAAACAAAAAAACCATAAAATTTTTAAAAATCCCTAAAAATGTAAAAAAACCTAAAAAAACAAAAAAAAACCCTAAGAAAACAATAAACAAATAAAAACACATTAAACACCTAAAAACAATGAAATTTTTAAAACCCTAATAAACCATAAAACCCTAAAAACCATAAACCCAAAAAACCCATAAATACCATAAAACCCCCTAAAAACCCATAAGACCCCAAAAAACAAATAAAAACTCTATAAACCATTTAAACTTATAAACACAATAAAAAACTCTAAAATCCCAATAAGACAATAAAAGACCAAGATAAACCAAATACACAAAATACTATAAAAACCCCAAAAACCCTAATGAACCCTTTAAACCCTTAAAAAAGAATTTAATTAAAACCCATAAACTTAAAAATTATAAAAACCCTAAAACCCAAAAAACCCAAAAAACCCTGAAAACACATTACAACATTAAAAAAATCCTTAAATCTCATAAAAACTCCAAAAATAAATAAAAACCCTAAAATCCATAAATAAATCTAAAATCTTATAAGCCCCTAAAAACATTATAAAACTCTAAAAAACATGAAAACCCTAAAAACCTAAAAACTCTAAAACCACAAAAACCATAAATATAATGAAACCCCGAAAATCCCTAAAACACATAAAATCCCTAAAACCCTAAAAAATGTTGAAATCTTTTAAAATCAACAATATCCCAAAAAAACAAAAACCATAAAACACTATAAACCCAATGGAAAACCTCTTAATCTAAACACACTTAAAATCCATAAACAGCCTAAAAAATAATAAAAATCCTAATAGACCCTAAAACCCCTAAAACAACTAAAAACCATAAACCCCCTAGAAACCTTAAAAATCCCAAAAAACACATAAATCATTAAAAATAACTAAACACTCTAAAATCCCTTTGAACCCTTAAAAACATTAAAACATCCAAAAAAACCTTTAAAGCACTAAAAAATCAAAAAACCTAAATCACATAAAAACACTAAATCTATAAAATCTAATAAAACACACAAAACCCCTAACAACCATAAAAACCATAAAAACCTACAAAATTCCTATAAATCCACAAAATTAAAAAACCATAAAACCATTAAAAACATAAAAAAAACATTAAAACATTAAAACACTTTGAACCACTAAAAACCTGAAAGTCTATAAAAATCCTAAAACCCCTTAAAATTCCATAAAAATCTTAAAACCGGAAAAAAACCAACCCCCCCCCCCATTCTTTAAACCCCCTTAAAATACATAAAAACACTATGAAACCCATAAAAACTCTAAAAACCCTATAAAACCCATAAACGTTTAAAATATTTAAAAACCATTACGACCCTAAAAAATACCTTAAAACCCCAAAACAACCATAAAAACTATAAAATAAATAAACTCACAAACCCTCCAAATCCCTAAACACAACAAAAACCCTTAATATCCTAAAAACCCTAAAATCCCATAAAATGATAAAAACACTTAAATCCCTAAAAATAACTTAGAAAAAAAATAAAAAACATAAAACCTAAAACCCCTAAAAACATAAAAAATTCTAAAACACCTAAAAATTCAAAAAAACTATAAAAACCATCGGCACCCCTAAATACCATGAAATACCCTAAAACCCTAATTAAACCTTAAAACCAATAATAGCTAAACCCCATAAAAACCTTAAAAATAATAAAAACCAAAAAAATCATAAAAACACGAAAAGACCTAAAAAAATCCCCAAAAATCCATAAAAACCATAAAAACCAAAAACCCTTAAAAACCCACTAAAACACTAAAAACTCAAAAATAGCCCTAAAAACCCCAAACATACAAAAACCCCTAAAACCCATAAAAAGACCCTAAAAATCTTAAAAAAGAACTAAAAATATAAAAATCCTAAAATATACCAAAAAAATATAGAAAACTCTGAAAAATCATTACAAAACATAAAACCCATAGAAAACAAAAAATGCTTAAAACCCTAAAAAAATAAAAACCCAAAATATTGAAAAACCCATATAAACCCCTAAAAACATTTAAAACCCTAAAACACCTTGAAAGACTAAGAATGACATAAAACCCTAAAAACAATTCAAAACCCTAAAACACAAAAAAATGTGAAAATCCCTTAAAAACCTAAATAATTCTAACAACCCTAAAACCCATAAAAACCCGCTAAAATTATTAAACCCCTTAAAACCTAATAAATCACTATAAAATGTGAAAAAATTAAGAAACTCTAAAAACATTTAAACTCTTTAAAAATCAACCCACCCACCTCCCCTAAAAACTCAAAGAAACCATAAAAACCCTAAAAACCCAAAAATCATTAAATTCCTTCAAAATACCTATAAACTATAAAAATAATTAATATCACTAAAAAAATAAAAATACTAAAAATACTAAATAATCTTGAAAACCCATGGAAAACCCCAATAAAAAATACAAAAAACAATTCAAACCACTAAAAACCTGAAAAAACTAATAACCCTAAAACCTTAAAAACCACAAACCCCCTAAAAACCAAAAACAAATTTAATGTCCAAAAAAACTAATAGAAACTCTAGAAACCCATTAAACCAATAAAACATTAAAAATGTCTAAAATAAATTAAAACACTACAAAGAAAAAAAAACCTAAATCCCAAAAACACAAAAAAACAGAAATATCCCTAGAATCCCTAAAACTCGTAAACCATTCAAAATCCATAAAACCCCATAAAATCGAACAAAAAATCCATAAAATGTAAAAATACAAAAAAAAAGTTAAAACCCTATGAAAAACTAAAAAAAACAATAACACTTAAAACCAATATAAACCTACAAAACTATAAAAACATGAAAACCATAAAAACCCTAAAATTTCAAAAAACTGTGAAAAACCTAAAAACATTGAAAGACCCTATAAACCTATAAGACTCCGAAAACCGCCCTAAAAATTATGAAAACCCATTATACATATAATAAACTTAAAAAATATAATGTTTTAAAAACCCTAAAATTTCAAAAGAACCGAAAAATCAAAAAATACATAAAACCCAAAAAACCATAAAGTCCCAAAAAAATCCATGAAACCCTAAAAACCATAAAAAATCCAAAAAAATCCATAAAAATCCCTCGAAATTTTAAATCCCCTAAAAACTATAAAAAACAGAAAAAAAACATTAAAAACAAAAACTCACTTAAAACCTCTAAGAAACACAAATACTCTAAAAACCATAAACCCCCAAAAAACCACAAAACTTCTAAAATTATTTAAAATAATAAAAACCCATAAAACCCTAAAAACCCAAAAAAAATATAAAAAACTTTTAAACACCTAAAAACATTAGAAAGATCTAAGAAACCATAATATCATTAAACAACTAAAAAACCACTCAGAACAAAAAACATAAAAACCCAAAAACCCAAAAAATGTTTAAAACCAATAAAAACTATACAATCATTTTAAACCCCTAAAAACATTTAAATGATCTAGATAACCTTAAAAACCATTAAAAACTCAAAAAATACTATAAACATAATAAAAAAATAAAACCACTAAAACCCCTAAAAACCATTGAACCCTAAAACTCTAAAATACCATAACAATCCTGAAAAATCCCTAAATCCTATAAAAACATAAAAAACCCTAAAAAACTTCAAATATTCTAAGAAAATCCTTAAATATATATACACATAATAAGCACATAAAACCCCTAAATAATTATAAAACCCCATATAAATCATATAAACCAAAAAAACCCTAAAAACCATAACCCCCCCCCCAAAACACCATAAAACTCCAAAAAGAACTAAAAACTATAAAAACCATTTTAAATCAACATAAATGTTAAATTTTTTAAAAAACCATAGATTCTATAAAAAAATAAAAAAAATAAAAAAACATATAAAATCATAAAACCCTTAATACCCTTAAAACCCATAAAACCCATAAAACCCATAAAACCCATCAAAATCAATAAAATTCTTAGAGTGAAAAAAATTCCTAAAAATTCCTAAATACCCCTAAACACGTAAAAAACCATAAAAACAAAAAAAAACCATAAAGAAGGTAAAACCATTATAACACAAAACCAACTAAAAAATATGAAAACACTATAAAAATCCAGAAACCCAAAAAACCATAAAAGCACCATAATATTGTAAAAACCTAAGTGACCATTTAAAACCCTAAAACTACTAAAAATTATTAAACCCCATTAAACCCCAAAAAATGTTAAAAAACTCTAAAAAACATTAAAAACCCTAAAAACTCAAAAAAACTTTAAAAATAATAAAATACATAAAACCTAAAGAACTATAAAAACAAAAAAAAACACAAAAAATCCTCAAAAAATTAAAAAAACAATAAAAATCCTAAAAGGCCCCAAAATCCTTAAAAACATAAAAACCCCTGAAAACCCAGAAATACCCAAAGAAAACATTAATAACCTAAAAAATCTTAAAACCACTAAAAAACTAAACGATTCCAAATACCCTAAACACCCTATAAACCCACTAGAAACTATAAAACCCCTTTAAAAAATTAACAATGTTTAAAAAAATATAAAAACATTAAAAACACTAAAAATTCAACAATACCCTAAAAACAATAAAAAATAAAAAAGCCATAAAAACCCTGAAACACTAAAACTCCTCAAAATACCTAAAAACATAAAAAACTAAAACAATATTTAAAACCCCTAAAAATCCCTAAAAACAAAAAAACACTTCAACCCCTAAAAACCTTAAAATGTTAAAACCCTTATAGAACCATAAATAACCCTAAAACCCCAAAACCATAAAATACTCCCAAGAAATCTAAAAACCTGTAAAATTATATAAAATCCCTAAAAATACATAAAAACACTAAAAAGTAAAAAACATTTATACCCATAAAAACGTTATAAAATTATAAAAAACATTAAGACTAAAAAAACTCAAAAAAACCCTAAATCAAATAAACACTAAAAACCGTAAAAAAACCTAAACCTCTAAAAACACTAAAAACACTAATCCCACCAAAATAATTAAAAAAACTAAAATCTATAAATATCTTAAAATATCCCTCAAATTAAATTCAAACATTAAAATGCTAGAAACCTCCAAAAACCCAAAGAAATCCTTAAAAACCTAAAAACACTTGAAGCGCCTAAAAACATGAAAACATTTTAAACCCCTAAAAACATAAAGAACTCGAAAAACATTAAAGGCCCTAAAAATCCTAAAAACTACTAAAAAATATAAATACCTTATAACACCTTAAAAATATTAAAACCCCTTAAAAACCAAAAGAATAACTTAATACTCTAAAAACCATTCAAACAACTAAAAACATTAAAAACTCTAAAATACTAAAAATTCTAAAAAAACTCAAAAAACCTAAAAACACAAAGAATCCCTCATATCCTAGATTATGGAGCTCTCGATGAGATCTCTCCCATGGAAACCTTGATGGAAATGACTGTCGTGCGTTGCCCCCATCCCCATGGCAGAGGTATCTTTTCTATTTTCTAATAGAGATCATAATGCCTTCTATACTTTCTTCATACTGGATTTCCTTCCCCCATTTCCTCGGGTTATACTTTTCCCTAAATTTCCTGACCTTCATGAAGGTTATCAACAACATCCCCTATTGAATCAAGAGTTCAACAGTGCTTCATCCCTCCTTCTCATGATGTTGATATCTTGATTTATGAGTTGACAAACCTCTATGGACTACATTGATAATTTAATTTTCAGTTCCTGGAGTCATCATAATTGAGATATGGTGGGGATATTCAACAACCTCCATGTTATGATACTATTTGAAACAGAGTGTTATTTGATCATCCCTTAGTCTTTGGCCCCTCGAACCTTCAACGGGGTCATGTTCATTTTTATCAAGTGGATTTTCAATATTTATATGAACCATGATCCACTAACAACTACTAAATGGGTGATGTTTCTATAACTTCTCCTTCCATTTCAAAATAAATCTATCATTATTATGATTGGGTATATTTTGTGAGTCTATATATGCACAGATAGCAAGACACAAGCAGTATTTCACCATGTATCTCCGAGATTCTGTGTTGAGGTTTATGTGTCAAGAGCACCAGTTCAGTTCGAATGGATTGCTATTGGTGGGGAGTTTAGATACAAGAAATTGGTCAAATTTGAATAGTGGGGGGATCTATGTTTTGTTTTCATGAAACTGGATAATTCCAACATGGATTGTAGGTGTACGAGTAGGATCATAAGAGGTGTGCGGCTGGTTTGTGGGGAGATGGATGTAGGAGAAATTATGATGCTGAATACAAGGCTATTGTGTTAAAGGTGAGTACATGTTTTATGAACCTAAACCATAATGCGAGGTTTGGGCATGACAAAGGGTTGGTGGAATCTATAGAATGAAATAAGGACATTGATGAAGCTTTGGACTATGGCAAGGGAGTTGTGGTTGGTTCATGGGTTGTGTGGGCCACTGAAGGTTACTTGCGCCCATCTGTTCAGGTTGATGAGGTGGAGGATGGATAGACACCACCTCTTATTCTGTGGTCTCACATTTTAGAGACTTCCCTGGTGAGTTTGGGAGAGGGCAGTGAGACCACAACATAACAGACTGATCCTATGAACAATGGTAGTGTGATGCAGTCACAAGTTGGCATCTCTTTGTGCAATAGTTTTGCTAGTTTTGAGTCTATGGAGTTTGGGTATGAGTAGAGTCAATAGTGGTGGTATGTAGAATATGGGATCATTATTTACCCCTAATGGGGTGTCTAAAATGGTTGTTGATAAGGGATAGGGGATGGGTAATGCTATTTCCAATCAATAACATAAGCTATTGGAGGTTATATCACTTAATCCATCGGCCAATAATGTTTTTAGTAGACTTAAATATGAATTGGGTTTTTCTATGACTTCTATTTCAAGGGTAATGTTGAATAAATCTATGCTTTTAGTGGTCTTGTTCCATACTATTGGGTGATTTTTTTCTGGCAATTTTGGGGCAACATTCAATGATGTGAGGAATAATTTTGTGTATGTGAAGTTTAATTGTGTTGGTCCTGATCAGAGTGAGGTGCAAGTGATGGATCCCCATTTTGGTTTTGGTCCTGTTCAGAATGCAGTGCAAGATCTACCTCTGATCTGGACCTCTTCTGATGAGCATGAGAGAAATCAACCACACTAGAATGGTTCTTCCGATCATGAAGAAATGCATGTCATTCAGATGGTTCCTTCGGATGTTGACTTCAATTTATGTAATTTTGTTTCATTGTGTGAATCTGGTTCCACTTTAATGGATGTTGTTTCTTTTGATATTATGGGGGAAATGTCTTACAAGGTGAGTTTTGTTTCTATTTTTCCTCGAACTGGTTGTGATGATCTTGAGTAGAGGGAGGTACAAGCCTCAGCCCATGGATGTGTTGGGAGCATGCATTGTGAAGTGTCGATTATGCCTCCACATAACAGTGATGGATGGATATAGAGTTTTTGTGTTGAGAAGGAGAAGAATTAGGTATAATTCATTAATATTAATGGTGTTGGAAGGTTTGATCCAAATGAGGGGATGGTGATGAGGGAGGTGCAGGCAATGCAAATGATCACTTACACTGGGTATGATGTACAACAGTTGTACCATCATTCCACTGATAGGAATGTTGATAGTTCTGGGTATGAGGACAACGTAACAGATCAGAGGAAATAGGGCTAGCATGTGTTTGAGGACTTGAAGCTGATCTCATTGGTTCTTGAAGGAGTTCCTCTGATAAAATGTTATTATCATGTTTTTGGATATATGAACTTAGAGGACCTCAATGTGCAGCCATGTAGACAGTTGGATATTACTGAGGATGAAAACTAGGATGGCAGCAACAAAAATTAGTCCTTGAGCACAGCCAGTGGTGAAATTTTACATGGGAAGTAGAATGTGCAAGAGGGTTTCATCTCTTCTCCCCCAAAGAAGAGGAAAAGGAAGTACTAGTCCAATTTGCTGAAGCCCATAGCTACCACGTCTTCTGTGAATGCCGTAAAAAATAATGCTAATGATCTCATGCGAGGGTATATTTACAATCTCCAATCCCGAACACAGTGTACTTTGGAGGAACAAAGACATATGGATAGGTATTTGGAACTCTTCATAAAATAAGGAGACTCAGAGTCTGAATGGGAGACAATGGATGATTGAGATACTTCTGACATTTGTTATGGTGGTGATGTTGATTCGTTTGACATGTAGTGTTTGTATTTGGGTGGTTTTGACCCTGACTCTTTTTTGTTCTTCTTTTCCTTTACTTGTCAATTATATTTTGGGGGACCAAGCTTGCTTGGTCCTGCACGTTCTTTCCCCTAAAATCCCTCAAAATCCCAAAAAGCTCTAAAAACACTAAAAATCCAAAAAAGCTATAGAATCCCTAAAAACATAAAAAACCCTAAAACCCCCCCAAAAAAACCCAGAAGAAATCCATAAAAAACTAAAAAAACATAATACCAATAAACAACCTTGAAACTCTAAATCCCTAAACACCTAAAAGGATGTAAAACCTCTAAATCCTCTAAAAACCATATAACACAAAAAAAAAACATAAAAACCATAATACCCATAAAAACCCTCTAAAACAATAAAAACTCTAAAATCCATTTTAATTCCTAAAAATTTAAAAAAACTCTAAAAACCATAAAAATAATAAAAATTCAAAAACATCCCTAAAAAACCAAAATACCAAAATACCCTGAAAAACACTCAAAATCACTATAAACACTAAAATCCCATAATAACCTTATAAAACCCTAAAAATTCAAAAAAATGTAAAATACCCTAAATTCCTGAAAACCGCTAAAAACATTAAAAGAATAAGAACAATTAAAACACCTAAAAACCTTAAAAATAAAAAAGCCCAAAAAGCTCAAAAACCCTAAAAAATTAAAAACTCCTAAAAACATTAAAAAACTTTAAAAACCTATAAAACCCTATAAACCTTTAAATAATCTAAAAATAAATTAATCCCCCAAATTGATTAAAAATATTATAAAAACATAAAAACCCTAAAATTGAAAAAATTACCCTAAAAATAGAAAAAACTATAAAACCCTAAAAACCCTTAAACAGTTTAAACCAGTTAAAATCCCTAAAAAACCAAAAAAACCAACAAAATCCAAATACTTCTACAACATCCATAAAAATGTAAAAAACACTAAACCATGAAAACCCCTAAGAAATCCTTAACAAACTAAAAACACTTAAAACCCTGAAAACCCCAAAAAATATAAAAAACCATAAAAAATCCTTTATACCCTAAAAACATAAAACCTATAAAAAATATAAACACCATAGAAACCTATAAATACCCTAAAACCTGATTAAAAAACTAATAATAAATTAAATCTATAAAAAGCTTAAAAGACTTTAAAAAACGTAAATACCCTTAAAATCTCAAAAACCCCCTAAAATCCAAAAAATACCAAAAATCCCCTAAGAACCCTAAAAACCCGAAAATCATAAATCCCTAAAACCCCTAAAAATCATAAAAATCCAAAACAAAACATAGAAATCCATAAAAACAAAAAAAACACATAAAAACACTAAAAACCCTAAGTAAACATTAAAAACATAAAAATATTTAAAACCCATAAAAAGAAAAAAAATGATAATACTGTAGAAAACATAAGAAAACGTAAAACCAAAAAACCCATACAACCTTTAAAAACCCATAAAACCACTCAAAATACACTAAAACTAAAAAACCAAATTGAACCCAGAAAAATGTTTAAAAAAACATAAACCCTAAAAACTCAAAAATACCAAAAAAACCTATAAAAACAATAAAAATCCCCTAGAACTCTAAAAATCACTTAAAACATAAATAATCTTAAAAATAACAATATATCCCTAAAATTATTTAAAAATTTAAACCCTAAAAGCCTTATAACACATAAGAAAACCTAATAAACATAAAAACACTTAAAACTAAAAAAGGCCTAAAACGCTAAAAGCCCTACAACCCTAAAAACCCAAAAAAGAACATTAAAACCCTAAAACACCATAAAAATATTAAAACCCATAAAACCTAAGAAACCCTTTAAACCCTTAAAATGGAAAAAAATATAAACCTTCAAAACCATAAAAACTCAAAAAGAAACCATAAAAACCCTAAATACCATAAAAACCCTAAAACCCCTCAATATGTATAAAAACCCTTAAAACCCATAAATTTCCTAAAAATACCTAAAATTACCTAAAATTCCATTAAAATTTAAACACCTATTAAATCCTTAAGAAACTAAAAATTAAACACCACCAAAAAACATAATCACTAAAAACGCTAAAATAACCAAAAACTCTAAAAACCATAAAACCCCTAATGATACGAGAAAACCCAAAAAACTCATAAAAACCTCAAAAAAATAATTACTATAAAACTCTAAAAACATTAGAAAATCTGTAAAAACATAAAATACCGAAAAACTCATAAAAATAGATAAAACTGAAAAAAAACCAAAAACACAAAAAACCCTAAAAACCGTAAAATCCTTAAAAATTATCTATAATCCATAAAGTCTTTAATAAACCATAAAAACTATAAAAATTCCATATAAATCACAGAAAACATAAAAAACCATTAAACCCTTAAAAACACCTAAGATAACCTTAAAATCCTAAAAACACATAAAACCCCAAAAAACCAAAAAATACAAAAAACTCTAAAAAACCTAGAAAAACTGAAAACCCTAAAAATCATAAAAACACCTACAACCATAAAAACCCAAAACCCCCATTAAAACCTTAAAAACCCATCAAAAATCTAAAATCCCTTTAAACGCATAAAATCATTATAAAAAGCTAAAAACCTTTTATACCCTGAAAAACTTAAAATGGACCCTAAAATCACAAAACTGATAAAACACTATAAAACCTAAAAAACCACTAAACTCTCAATATCTGTAAAAAATGTAAAAACATAAAAAATACTAAAAATCCATAAAATCTATTAAAAAGTAGAAAAACATATAAATTTGGAAAAACCCTAAAAAATCATAAAAATCTAAAAAAATGAAACATCTAAAAAACCTAACATGCTAAAAACCTAAACCCCCCCAAAATGATAAAAACCATTAACGTCCCATAAAACATTAAAAAAACTAAAACCCCATAAAAGACATAAAAATCCCCTAAAAAGTAAAAAACCCAGAAAAACCTCTTAAAACCCAAAAAAACTAAAAACCACTCAAAACTGTCCATTTCCCTAAAAAACTAAAAACTCTAAAATCCCAAAAAACCAAAAAAAATAAAAAATTGATAAAATCCCAAAATACCATACAAACCCTAAATAATCCTAAAAAAATCAAAATCCCAATAAACCCTCAACCCCTAAAAACACAAAAAAATCCTTAAAAATCCCTAAAAATATGAAAAAATGAATAAAAACCCTAAAAACCCAGAAAACACAAAATAAGTCTTTAATAACATAAAACACATAAGGCCCATAAAAACAAAAAAATGGAAAAATCCATATAATCCTAAAATACCCTAAAACCCATAAAAACCAAAAAACTACCAAACCCCTAAAAATATAAAAAAAATAGATCCCGTAAAATCCCTAAGAAATAAAAACTATAAAATATCTTTAAACACCTATGAATGTTAAAATTATCTAAAAACTATAAAACTTCAGAAAAATAGAAAAAACCCTAAAACCCAAAAAATAAATAAACACTAAAATGACTGAAAACAATAAAAACCCTCAAAATACGTAAAAAACTAAAAATAAAAAAACTTAAAAAACCTCTAAGAAAACAGAAAAACACTAAAAAACCTAAAAACCCTAAAAAACTAAAAACACTAAAAACCCTAAAAGCCCCTAAAAAATTAAACTCCTAGAAATATTAAAGACACGTAAAACCAAAAAAAGCAACTAAAAATTCATTAAACCCCAAAATATAATAAAAAAAATCTAAAAACCATAAAGTCCATAAAAAATAAAAATAATCCTAAAAACAAAAAAATCATAAACCTTAAAAACCATAAACACCTCAAAATATATAAAAATGAAAAAACATAAAAATCCTATAAATCTCTAAAAAAGTAAAAAAAAACATAAAAAACAAAAATAAACCCTATGATATCTTTTAAAAAATCAAAACACTTTAAACACCCAAAAACAAAGAAATGCCAAAATCCCTAATAAGCCATAAAAACCCTAAAAAACATAAACCCAAACAAACAAAAAAATACCATAAAACCCCCTAAAACCCCTTAAGACCCCAAAAAACAAATAAAAACTCTAAAAAACATTTAAACTAATAAACACATTAAAATACTCAAAAATCCAATAAAAAAGACCAAGAAAACCCTAATACAAAAAATACTATAAAAACCAAAAAACCTTAATGAACCATATAAACCCTTAAACTCACCAAAACCCCTTAAAACTATAAAATACATAAAAACCAAAAAAAATCACTAAAAATGAAATAACCCTGAAAAAAAATATGAAATCTATAAAAATAAGAGACCTATTTAAAACCATAAGAAACTTAAAAATAGTAAGAAACATTGAAAATCCCTAAAAAGGCCATAAAATCTATAATAACCCTTAAAACTAGAAAACCCGCTAAAACCATTAAAAACCCTAAATACCATAAAAATCCTAAAAATAAACGAAAAACCATGAAAACCATTAAACCATAAAAATCTTATAAACCTTTAAAAATCATATAAACCCATAGAAACCTCAAAAAACCTTAAAACCCAAAAAAAACATAAAACCCCTAAAAATAATAAAAAATCCCAAAATTCCTTCAAAAACCCTTAAAACCCTAAATAATCCTAAAATTACACAAAATCATTAAAATCCCCTAAAAAAAACTAAACCCTAAAATCTATACAAAAAACATAAAAACAAAAAAACCTAACATCACTAAAAAATTAAAAATGCTAAAAACTCAGAAAAACCGAAAAAATTAAAAAAATCCCTAAAAACCATTAAAACCCCTAAAATCCATAAAACCCCTTAAAACAACAAAAACCCTCAAACCCCTTTAAAAATTATTATACCCATTTAAACAAAAAATTCATAAAAATTATACATACTCATAAAAACCACAATAATTAAAAACACCCTAAAACTTAGAAATAAAATCAATAAAAACCAAAAAATCCTTCAATATACCTAAAATCACACAAAAATCATAAAAACCATAAAACCAATAAAAATAACTAAAACATAAAAATCCGAAAACTATGAAAAAAATAAAGAAAATATTAAAAACCTAAAAATACCTAAAATCTCTAAAAACCTAAAAACTCTAAAATCCTAAAAACCTAAATATCAAAAAACGCCTAAAAATAACCAAATACCCTAAAAAACATAATAATTACATAAAATCAATAATTTTTTTTTTGAAAAACATACAAAAAACCCTGAAATCCATAAAAACCCTAAAAAATCATAAAAATCAAAAAACACTTAATGATCAATACGTATATAAAAACCCCTAAACCCCTTAAAAACCTCAAAAAACCATAAAAACACTAATGTTCATAAAAACCCTAGAAACCACTAAAAACTATAAAAACACTTACAACCCCTAAAAGTGTTAAAAAAATATAAAAAATCACCAAACAATAATAAAATTAAATAAAACACAGAACCGAAAAAACTTTAGGACCCAAAAATTCCAAAAATCCATAAAAAATAAAAATCCTAAAAAAAAATAAAATTACCTAAAAACATAAAAACATTAATAACCTTGAAAAAACCAAAGAAAGCCTTAAAAATTTAAACACATAAAACCCTAAAATACCTAAAAAATGTTAAAAACAAAAAAACATAAAATAAATAGGAACCCTAAAACACTCAAATAACCCAAAACCATAAAAACCATAGAAACCAAAAATGCTTAAAAATCAATAAAAATCGTTTAAAATGTAAAAATCCCACAAAACTGTGAAAACATCGAGAAAACCATACAAACCTAAAAACATTAATACCCTAAAAACCAAAAAATATAAAAACCCTAAAATTCCATAAAAATACGTAAAACCAATAAACCCCTAAAAACATAAAAAATCCTTACAACCCATAAAAACCCTGAAACCCCACTAAAAACGATGAAAACTACTTAAACAACTGAAACGTTTAAAAATATAAATAATGTTAAAAATGCTAAAAAAATCTACTAAAACATTGAAACACCATAAAAACCAAAAAAAACCATTATATAAGTAAAAATACTAAACCCCCCCCAAATGCTAAAAAAACCATAAACCCTCAAAATATTGAAAATCCTATAAAACCATAAAAATACAAAAAACCCCTAAAAGTCAATAAAAAATCAAAAACACTAAAAATTGGAAAAATTCTAAAAAACCATAAAAACCGTAAAAACTCAAAAAATATGAGAAAAACAAAAAAAACCCCTAAAAACATTAAAAACACTGAGAATTCCTAAAAACCCTAAAACCCCATAAATATCATAAAAAAGACATAAAATCCAAAAAAACAACATAAAATATCATAAATATCCTATAAAACCCAATCAAAACCTTAAAAATATAAATACACATTAATCCCCAAATAACCATAGAGACACTAAAAATCCATAAAACGTAAAAAACCAATAAACCATAAAAACAGATAAAAATAATAAAAATGCTATAAACACATAAAATAACTAAATAACCACTAGAAACTATAAAATTCCTTAAAACAACTAAAATTTTAGAACCACTAAAAAAACCTTAAAAACATTAAAACTAAAAAACCCCTTAAACACCACAAAACCATAAAACTTTAAACCCCTAAAAACCTGAAAACACTAAAATCTCTAAAAGTTGTTAAAATTTAAAAAACCCCAAAAACTCTAATACAACATAATAAAACCATAAAAACCTAAAAACACATACAACTCAGAAAAAATATGAGAAAATATCTAAACATTAAAAACCCCTAAAGTGCCCTAAATACCCTAAGAACCGAAAAACCCCTAAAAACGAAAAAACCAAAAACCCATAAAAACACTAAAACTACACTAAAAAACTATAATCCCTTTAAAACCATAAAAAAATTAAAAATCTCTCACAAACCATAAAACATTAGAAAACATGAAAAAAACCAATAACCCAAAAAAACCATACAGACCTTGTAAACCCATAAACACCTCAAAATCCCAAAAAACATAAACTCAAATAAAAATCATAATGATGCCTTAAAAATACCTAAAAATTTAAAAAACCATAATACCCTAAGAATCTTAGGAAAACATTTAAAACCTTCAAACAATTAAGACCCCAAAATAACCAAAAATAATCTAAAAACCCAAAAAACCCTAAAAATCATAAAAACCTTAAAAAGAATACAACCCCTAAAACTCTCAAAACCCCTAAAAACCAATAAAAACCCAACACCCAACAAAAAACTCTAAAACCATATAGAAAACTTTTTTTACAAGGAAAAATCCTTAGAACCCTAAAAACATTAAGAACACAAAAAAAAACTTTCAAAACCGTAAGAACCCCAAAAAACAATAAAAACCCAAAAACTAAAAAAAACATAAAAAACCATAAAACACCGCAAAATCCCTAAAAACCCTAAAAACCATAAAAATGAAATATATCTCTAAAAATACCTAAAAATGTAAAATAACCCCAAACCGTAAAAACTATAGCAAAAACGTAATAAATCTATAATAACTTAAAACCCCTAAAAACAAAAAAAAAACTCTAAAAACTCTACAGACAATCCAAATCACAAAAACCGTAAATACCATTAAAATCCTCAATATCTCATAAAATCCCAAGAAATGTAAAACCCCTAAAAACTCATAAAAACCATATAAAACATTAAAAAACTATAAACAAATAAAACCCCTAAAAATTTCTAAAACCCCTAAAGACACTAAAAATTATAAAAAATCTAAAAAACATAAATACCACAAATCCATAAAAACATTAATAAACACTAAAACCCCTAAAAACCACTAAATATGCTAAAAACACTTTAACCATGTAAAACCATTAAAAAATTCTAAAAACATAAAAAAAACTATAATCTCAAAAGGCCAATAAAACCCAAAAAACAATGAAAACTCTAAAAATACGTTAAAAACTAAAAACTAAAATAAAAACCGAAAACCAAAAATGGAAACAAAAAACACAAAAAACCTAAGACCATCTAAATACATTAAAAACCTAAATACTCTAAAACTCCAAGAAACCCCTAAAAATATATAAAAACACAAAACCCCCAAAACCCTAAAATATTTAAATACCAAAACGACACTTAAATATGATAAAAACGTAAAAACAGTACCCCCAACGTCTAAAAAATATAAAAAACATAAAAATCCCTAAAAACCCATAAAAATTTTCAAAATCATAAAAATCTGAAAAAATCCATAAAAACATAAAAACCCCTAAAAACTAAAGATTTTAAAGAAAACATTAGAAATATAAAAAAAATAGAACTCTAAAATAGACTACAAATGATAAAATCTTAAAAGGTTAAAAACCATAAACCCCTAATAACTATAAAATCCTTAGAAACCATAAAACACCTAAAAACCAAAAAAACCCAAACCCCTAAGAAATCTAAAAACCCTTTGAACAACAAAAAATGGTAAAAAACTCTGAAAACTATAAAACCCTAAAAAATAAAATTCTAAAACAACTAAAACCCCCAAAAATCAATAAAAACCCAGAAAACCAAAAACAAAATCCATAAAAAACCTTAAAACCATAAATCCCCTAAAACCATGAAAAACCCATAAGAAAACAATAGAAACCTAAAAATACATAAAACCCGTAAAACCCATAAATACCATAAATACCCCAAAAAACCTAAAAATCATGAAACTCTAAAACCCATTTAAAATAAAAAACTCAAAAAATCCATAAAACCCCCAAAAATTGATAATATCCATTAACACCTTCAAAACCCTAAAACCCCAAAAAATCCCCAAAACCCTAAAAACTATAAAAATCAAAAAAATAATCCCTCAAAATATATGAAATTGTACAAAAAACACAAAAAACCAAAAATAAACCTACGAAAACATTAAAAACTATAACAATTAAAACACCTATAAACCCTAAAAATTCTAAAACCTAAAAAATTAAAATACCCTATACAGTCTAAAATACCATAAAACTCTAAAAACTCTCATAAATATCTAAAATCCATTTAATACACCTAAAATCTATAAAAATATCTTTAAAAACATAAAAACCTCAAAATAAAAAATATAACAGCCCATAAAAGTGTAAAAACCCTAAAACACTAAAACCCCTAAAAATCCCTCAAAAACCAAAAAAACAATAATAATTCTTAAATTTCACTAAAAACCCCTACAAATGTAAAAAACACCTTAATACTCTTATGGAATTCATAGAAAATAAAATAAATTAAAACCCTTAAAAAGTAAAAATTCTAAAAATACAAAAAAACCAAAAAACCCCGAAAAACACGTAAGAAGATGGCAACCTACTCTCCTGGTGGTTCTCTCTCATCATGACGCTCCCCTCTTGGTGCCTTCGCTGATCGGGATCTCCACATGGTGGTAGTGTCTTGCATTTGTGGTTCTTGGTGGTGTTGTCCCTTGACGGTGGTGGCTTCAGGCGACTCTCGACGGTACCCGTCTTCGGAAAAGATCTGGTTTGTTGTGGATCAGGATGGTTTTTGGTGTCGATATTTGGTGGCGTTTGGGATCTGGGTGTGACTAGATTTAGCGGGTCTGGTTTGGACAGTTGAGGACATATTCAGGCTCTTGTTCGGACAAGAGACGAACCAGATCTATTCAGCAAGAGAGTCGGAGCCTCCACGAATGGGTCAACGACTTCGACATCTTTAGCAGTGGAGAGAGATTCAACGACGGCGTGGATTCTGGTCTCTTTGATGATTCTTGGAGGCCTGGACTGGCTAGGGAACTTCCTCGGCATAGCGTTGCAGGAAAATGGTGGAGCAGTTCAGATCTGGGTTTTCCATCGTGCGTCGCTTTGGTTCCATGGAGGTGCGGGTCAGATCTGGGTGATACAGTAGGTGGCTCTGCAGATCATGGTCTCTTTTCTGCTGTGAGGAGTGTTCTTGTCAACATTGTTCTCCGGCGGCCTCTTTCGGCTTCTTTGTGGTAGGGTTATCCCAATTTCTTCAGAGGTTTGGTTTTCTCCAAATGGCGGCCTGGCCTTTTTGGATACATGATGCTGAACGGTGAGTGTGGTGGGATCTGCGGTGTTCTGGAAATGGCATGCCCACTTCCATGCTTGGATCTGGTTTTCCATATCTGAGTCTGGGAAGGTTTTACTGGATCTCTTGGATTTTTGACGGGTTCTGGGGGATGTATAAAGTGAAGGTGAAAGTTTGTGCTTCTGTTTCCTTAGTTTCGCCTTTGGTTTATGCTGCTGATGAGTTTCTAGACATATTGATCTGTGTCCTGGCCGCTATGGTGGAATGTGGTCTTTTGAGATATTGGTGGTTTGGTTGTGAGTCGTTGCTGAAGTTGGTTTTGAGGCAAGATGAGATGGAGGTTGATGGCTATGATGCCTGTGGTGCTGGTTTGGTTTTGATTAGCAATGGGTGCGGGATTTTTGTTCTGGTGAGTGTGCTAGATATTGTCTGGTGTGTTGCTAGTTGCTGTTTGTCGGGAGGTGAAGATCACTACGTATGGTTGTGGTACTTGTGTTGTGGTTTGATGCTGCGGGTTTAGATTGGTTGTGATGTTAGATTTGGTGCTGTTGGTTGCTAGGGCTGGTTGCCTTTGATGTTTTGCTGCTGTGTTAATGTGATGATTGGATGTGGTGCTGCAAGATGCTGGTACTGGCTGGATGCGACGTGATGATGCCGCTGTTGTGTCTGTTTTTTGAGTCTTTCTCTTTTTTTGTTTTTTTTTTGGAGTGGGTTGTAAGGGGTTTTTTGGGTGTGGGTTGTTTAACCCCTCCCCTCCCTTGTCTGTTGGGTCTCCTTTTTTTCTTTATAATAAATTGGGGGGGGGGGGGGGGAATAACCCGAACCTCGCATCTTCCTTGCCCTAAAAAAAACGTAATATCCCAAAAAACCATAAAAACAATACAAATAATAAAAAATATAAAAAATATATAAAAACATATGAACTCTAAAAACCTTGAAAACCCCTAAGAAAAATATTAAAACCTAAAAATAATTTAAGCCCATAAAAACATAAAACATGACAGAAAAACCTAAAAGAACCTAAAAACCCTAAACACCACTACAAACCAAGAAAATCTAATGAATAATTAAAAACATAGAAAAATAGTAAAACCCTAAAATGTACCGAAAACTCTAAAAATCATTTAAACCACATAAAATGTTAAAAAAAACTAAAAAAATTAAAAACCTTAAAAACAAAAAAAAACCCGAAATCTAAAAAAACAAAAAAAAACATAAAAACTCTAAAGCTCAGAAAAAACCCTCGAAATCCTAACAAACACTAAAAAAATTAAAAAACATAAAAGGCCAAAGAAATCCATAGATACATCAAAAAACCATAATGGCCTAAAAACCTAATGAAAACAATAAAAACCAGAGAACACTTAAATATCCTAAAAACCTAAAAAAAGATAAAAATCCTAAAAACCCCAAAAAAACCCCCAAATCCCAAAAAATTCTAAAAATGATTAAATCCAAAAAATCCTTAATAATCCTCAAAAATATAAAAACACTTTTAAATAATAGAAACCCATATAAAAACCATACAAATATAAGAACACTTAAAACCCATAAATGTCTGAATGATGTTAAAACCCCTAAATGAAACTAAAACATAAAAGAACTATAAAACATCAAAATGCCTTAAAACCCATAAAAATCCCAAAACCCACTAAAAACTATAAAAAACAATAAAACTCCTAAATATATTAAAAACTCTAAAAAAATCTGTAAACCCTTAAATAACTCAGAAAAACCGTAAACCACCCAAAATCATAAAACCCCTATGAACCATAGAAACCCCAAACCCCTAAAAATCTATCAATTTAAAAAATTAAAAAAACTAAAAATAGAAACATAAATACATAAAAATATAAAAAACCTTGAAAACCATGAAAACATAAAGAAATAATTAAAAACATAAAAACATGAACAACTCTAAAAAACCTAAAAATTTATAAAAACCATAAAAAACCTAAAAACCAAATAAAACCCTAAAAACCGTCAAATCCCTAAATACATTAAAAACCATAAAAATATTAAAAATCCCTAAAATATATATATATAAATAATATTTATTACCACTAATAGAATTTTAAAAACCAAAAGACACCTAAAACCCCTAAAAACAAAAAACCCTAAAAAACAAAAAAAACCCAAAAACAATTAAACCCCTCAAAACATAAAATCAATAAAACCCAATAAAAACTCTAAAAGCCACTAAAAAAATGTAAAACCCCTTTAATCCCCTATAAATGAAATTTTTTTATAAAAATCATAAAATCGTAACAAACTGAAAAAATCATCAAAACTCAAAAAATGATAAAACCATAAATACCATATGAATACCTTAAACTCCAGATAAACAACAAATCACTAAAACAACCCCTAAAACCAAAACAAAACACTTGGAACCCTAAAACCCTAAAAACCCTAAAAACCCAAATCCCTAAATATCATAAATCCCTAAAACACATTAAATCATAAAAAATTCTTGAAAATATTTAAAAATGTTAAAAACAAAAAACCCAAAAATCCCTAAGAACAACATAGAAACTAAAAACAATTAAATCCCCTAAAAACCCTAAAAATGATGAATACCAAAAAATTTGTAGAAACCAAATGAACAATAAAACTCTAAAAACCCTAAAAATACTAAAAACCCTAAAACCATGAAAATACTAAAAAAACTCTAAAAATACCAAAAATTACCAAAAACCATAGAAACCTGAAAAATCATAAGAAACCCATAAACTCCTAAGAAATCTTCCTTATCTGATGTGTCTTTTTTCTAATAATTTTTTTGGGGTCAGGAATAGCCTGGCCTAATGCTTACCTTTCCCCAAATACACTTAATAATCTAAAACCCCTTTAAACCCCACAAACCATTAAAAAACACAAACAATCCTTAAAAAACTAAAAATTCTAAAGAACCAAAAAAAAACAAGAAAAAACAAAAACTACCAAGAACACTGAAAATCCTTAAAATACCAAGAAAAAATTAAAATATAATTAAAATCCAAAAATAATCCTTAAATTAACCTAAAAATGAAAAATCCCTAAAACCCATGAATGTCCATAAAATATTAAAAACCTAAAAAATCTTTAAACCAACTAAAAATAGAATAGATGCTAAAAACCATAAAAACATTAAAAACCCTCAGAAACCTGTATAATCATAAAACCCCCTAAAATATTTGAAAATACCCCAAAATACATAAATACCTTTAAAACCCACTAAAAACTATAAAATCCCTTTAAACCCTTAAGAACATTAAAAGCACTAAAACCCTTTAAAAGCATAAAAATCTCTAAAAAAATAAAAAAAACCTAAATACCTCCTAAGAAAATCTAAACACCCGAAAAGCATTCAAAAAACCTAAATACCTAAAATATGCTAAAAACCCCCCAAAGACCATAAAAACCCTAAAACCCCATATACCCTAAATACAAAAAAACCTATAAAACCATTAAAAACCCTAATACCCCATAAAATCACTAGTATAAATAAAAAATTTAACATCATTTTTTTACGTCAGTTTTTAGTCGGTGTTATTAAAGTCAACATTATAAATATTGTTTTTACGTGGGTTATAAAAAAACTAATTTTGTAAGTCTATAGTGGAAATGATTTTTATGTCAGTTATTTAATAATTTATGTGGTATATTTTTTATTACATCAATTTTTAAATAACTGACATTAAAAAACAATTCTAGTTGTATATTTTTTACATTTCTTATTAAATAATGATATAAAAAATCATGATTCTGAAGCATTTTTTACGTTAGTTATTTAATAACTGATATAAAAAACATTATACCGCATCAGTTTTTAGATAAAAAACATAGAAAAATGTTACCCTAATAATTTTTTATGTCATTTATAATATAACCGACGTAAAATAATTTTTTTTGAAAAACTCATGGAACCATTTCATTGCACTAACGAAGAAGACCTGGAACAACTAGAAAAAGACCAAGACTTGTCAGAAAATACAAGATGAACTTGACCGAAACCATGAGAACCACAGGAAAAATTAAACATTCATATTTATAACATTTAAAAAATAAAATATCAACTAAAAACAATCCTAAATCCAAAAAAAACTACAAAATACACATTCACAATTATAACATTCAAAATTACATTTTACACTGCAAAAAAACTAAAATCCAATCAAACCTATAAAATAATTTGACCATTAAACTTTTATGTGTTTGGAATATTTAGAACTATAAGGTTGAGGGTCATCAAGTAGATATAATTTAAACGGAATGTATTTAACAATTATAATGAATAAATAAAATGAAATATTATGGAATAGTTTATAAGGAAATCTAACCTCACAAAAATTAAAACTTTCTCTCATTGTAAGTATTTCATACATAAATCTTATCATATAATATCAGAATTCAATGATTCCTTGTTTTTTATGAAATTTTTTTAAATGAATTTATGAATTCAAAATATTATTTTTATGTAACACATTAAAAATGTTGAAATTATAAATTAAAATTTACCTTTACTTTTACATATTTGACCATAGTAGTATTTTTCATTGTGGTTTTTCAAAAGTAGGCCTATACCCTATTATAAAACAATATGAATGAGTTAAATTTAAAATTTATCATAATATAATCAATTATTAAGAAATTTAATCCTACTTTTCTAACATGTTCTTAATATTTTCTCACTCAATGCTTTGGAGAAAAAATATCCAATAAAGTGTTTTCTACATTAGAAAAAAACTCCTAACATACAATGGTCTCTAATATAAAATAAAATTCAAGGTTAGTGATTTTTATGTTAAAAGATAAAACACACTTTGTGAGATTTATGTTTCATACCTCTCACAAAAAGAAATAAACCAACACTGTGTGATTATATTCTGTCCAAATAATTCACCAATATAAATTGGTCTTTGTTCCTCATCCAATGCATGCGCTTTAAGGGAAATCAATTGGAGGTCCATGAATCCATATACATATGTCTTCTCATTCTTCTCAAAAATGTTATAAATATACTTAATATAAAATAGACATAAGTAAACATTTTTAATAAATTTAATGTGGGGAAGGAATTGTGTTAGGACTTACATGGAAACAATTTTCACTACAATGATACCCAACTTACCTCCAGAAAAAAGGTCTCTGATATCAATTTTATAATCCCTACAACTATTTCATGTAAACAAACATGATTTTCCATTGGGAATGTATAATGAGATTCTAATAAATATAAATATCTTGTCACTCTGTCAAGACTTCATGAATCATTATCTGATGTCATAGCCATTTATATTTGTTGTTGACTATACAATATTTATATAACTTTAAATTATTCCTGTAAGTAAATAGATAAATATATTAATGTGAAAATGTTAAATCAAATTTAATATAAAAATAAAATGAAAGTCATAACATACATATACCTCTATGGTAATGAGTCACAGAAGTATGGATGGAAAAATTAAAAAGTGGTCGATACTTTGTCCCACTGTCTTCACCTCATCTATCAGTAACAATACTCAAGCTGATATATCTATAATATTCTGTACCGTGACCTTATGCTTCTCTACCTATAAATTTTGATGATGAACTACATTTCATTTATAATATATCATCTCATATGCAACTATATGATTGTGAGGATCCTCAACATACAACTCACAATAACTAGGAAGTTGTGGAGGAGGGGGTGTAGGATTATTATAAAAAATGGGGTCTGCAGGCTGAGGTGGAGGATAAATAATGGGGTCTAGAGGTGGGGGAGTGGGAGTTGTTTCCAGAGGTTGAGGATAAAAAACGGGGTCAGTAGGCAGAGGTGGAGTGGGAGATGCAGTCTGAAATTGTCTTCGCATATATGTAAACATAGATTGTACCAACGATCCACTCTTTTCCACCATCCTCATATTAATATTATGAACATCAACCTCCAAATATTGTTTTTTTATAAATACCCTCAAATGAAGAAGATGAAGAATTTCAAAACACTTTTCTTACCGATACACCTATCGGGTATCCTCGTACATGACCCAGGTCTTCAGGATTTCTTAATGGTGTATATAAAATAACTTGCCTACCAGTAGCTTTAAATACCCCCTATATTCTCTTCTCGTCATGATAATCCTGTATGAAATAATTGAAAAATTATGAAATTTTTCAAAGTATATAAAAAATATAATTAACTTAAATAAAAAAATAAATATATTACAATATTTTCAGATATGATCCTCAATTTTTCTGTAGGATATTGCCCATTTTTCCCATCTGATACCTCTTCCATTTTTCATGTCTAGATGGCGAAGATGGGGGGAAACCTCTTTAGAGATTGATAACTCGGCTATAAGTTTTTGTAAATTTTCTACCATAATTTGTTCTTCAAATAATCTATACCCTCTCTGAGATAAATTATGAGGGTATACATTTTTAGATTGTATCTCCTAATGAGATATCCTTGTTTTATATAAATCAAGAATAATAAATTATTAGAAAATCATTAATAAGATCATTAATAAGTGCCTTAATATAAAAAAAATTATAAAATTTTACATCTCACTTAAAAAATGATTCTTTTCTTCTACTTTCAATAAATTATTTCCATGTGTCTTCATCTATAAAAGGATATACATTATAGGGATTTTCATTTTACCTGTGACCAAAACTAAAATCAGATGTGATGGTTGTTTTGAAATCCCTCCATCACCTATCAGCTATCGATAAAAACTTCTTCCTCACTCCTACAGTGTCAATAATATCAAATTTCATCTAATAGGGAAGAGGGAAGCATATTATACTATAAACATTTAACGAATAGTCAAACAATAGAAACATTTCTTACCAAAATTAGTTCCACCAACATAGGTAGTGTCTCTTTGTCCACACTTTTCCAATCGTTATACAAAATGATTATTTTTCTTTTACCTTGAGTTGATACAAAAATATTAAAATATTTTTCATTTGGAGCTCTAGAAATATCCTTCTCATAAAACTTTATGACTATCCTCTGGTCCTGGAAATGGAAAAGTGATAGTTTTAGTAAACATATGCTACCACATTTACCAACTCTTAAACTCTTCTTTGTCATTGTGGGAGCACATGAAGAAGATTGGGGAACATTTGGAAGAGAATGTAAATGTTCCTCCCCAGACGTATGATCATTACGCTCCTCTCTATAATTATGTGGTTGATAAATTGATTGATCTGTCATTATCCTTCAATTGAAAAAAGAAAACATTAGTTAAAAAATATACAAATTAAAATATTAAAATACTAATATAAATAAAAAATGAAAAACTAAACTAAGTTAAGTAATAGTAAACATGGTAAACATGGTAAGCACGATAAAGAATGGTAAATGGTAAACATAGTAAACAGTGAACAAGGTAAATAGTAAACATTGTAAACATGGTAAAGTAATTACCATTCTAAAAATAAATAAATATATAAGTTATGTGATGGTAAGAATGTTAAACTATGGTAAACATGGTAGACATGGTAAACATGGTAAACATGGTAAACATGGTAAACATGGTAAACATAGTAAAAATGGTAAACACTGTAAAGTAATTTCCATTAAGAAATTAAATAAATATATAAGTTTGTTAATGTTTAACATGATAAACTAAAAAAAACTAAACTAAAATAAACAAACATTCCTACTTAGTATTTTTAATATGTTTTTTAATAATGAAAAAAATTACAATATCTAACATTTTTTGAAATTAATAAATGTAAACGAGAAATTAACATATGTTACCTGTAATATTAGGAATGTACAAATGGATTTTTTTCCCAAATTCCTTCATCATGGTCATTCCTTTTGGTACAAACCATGTCAACAACATGCTCAATGTTATTTTCTGTTAATATTTCCATGGAAGTAGGGATCTCACCTAAATCAGTATCTTCATCAAGTTGATTCTCACCATCATATTGTTTTTATTCTCGTAAAACAATAGAACACAGTATATCTAATTGACCAACAACATAGAAATTTTTTTGCATGTGTTTCCATTGTAAATGAAATAGGTATGTCTTCCAATCTATTCAGAACCCCCAAAATACCCAAAACACTAAAAACCATAAAATCCAAAAAAATCCAAAAAATCCATAAAACATAATAAAACCATAAAAACCTGAAAACCCCATTGAAAACCTAAAAAATGTAAAAATAGTTAAAAATATAAAAACACTAAAAATGCTAAAAAAATAAAAAACCCTACCAACTATAAACCCCTAAAACTATTAAAATCCAAAAATACACCTTTAACACCCTAAAACACTAAAAACTCTAGAAACTGTTAAACCCTTAAAAACATTAAAAACTCAAAAAACCCTTAAAATGATACAAAATCAAAAAAACTAAAACCCAAAAAAAGAGTAGAAACCCTAAAAACCCAAAAAACTTTAAAACCCATAGAATCCCAAATAAACCTAAAAACCATAGAAATCATAGAAATCCAAAATATCCATAAAAATGAAAAACCCTAAAAACATTGAAAACCATAAGAAATATTCAAAAACTAGAAAACACATAAAACCCTTAAAAACCAAGAAAACCTAAAATCCAAAACACCGTAATACCCCTCAAAGACACTAAACCTTAAACACCCTTAAAACTATAGAACTTAAAAAAACATTAAAAACTAATAAAACCCATAAAATCATTAAAAACCAGAAAAACTCTAAAAATATTTAAACCCATAAATAACATAAAATACTAAAAATCCAAGAAAAACACTGAAAAATTAAAAAACACTAAAAACCAAAATAATAGCATAAAACCCCTATAAACCCTGTAATCTCTTAAACACACTCAAAATATATAAAACCCATAGAAAACCAAAAAAAATTAAAATAGATGAAAAAAATATTTCAAAAAGTAAAAACCCCTAAATCCATAAAAACCTCTATAAAAACCATAAAAATTAAAATACACCTTAAACACCTAGAAAACCTAAAAATGTTGAAACCCATAAAAAACCCTAAATACCAAAAAAATTTTAAAAAATCCCTAAAATTATAAAAGGCCCTAAAGGCTATAAAAACCTATAAAACCACTAACATATCTGAAAACCCTATAAAACCCTAATTTTTTAAAAATAATCTAAAAAAATATAACCCCCAAAAAATAAAAAAAACCAATAAAAAATAAAAGCCATAAAATATTTAAAAATCTAAAACCCCTGAAAATCACTCAAAATCCACCAAAAATTCTAAAAACCGAAAAAATGTAAAAAATCCATAAAAAATATAAAATAATAAAATCCCTAAAAACCATGAAAAACCCTAATAAATCCATAATAACATAAAATCATAAAACTACTAAAGACCAAAAAATAAACTAAAAATTCTAAAAAACCTAAAAAATTCTAAAAACCAAAAAATCACATAAACCATTAAAACTCTTAAAAACCCATAGAAACCCAAAAAACCACTAAAAACCCAAGGAAATCTATAAACTACTATATTTTCTTAAAATTATAATAGCATTAAAACCAAAAATAAACCAAAAAAACAAAAAAAACTGAAAAAAACCCTCAAAAACACTAAAAACATAAAAATATTTAAAATTCTAAAAAAATACATGAAGATCAGGAAACCTCATAAGAAAACCATAAACCCCTATAGAAATTTAGAACCCCTAAAAACATAAAAAATTATAAAAAACAAAGAAATCCCTAATAAAACCCTAACAACCTTAAAGTGCATAAAATCACTTAAAACCAAAAAATTACTAAACATCCATAAAACCCTAAAGACTACTGAATTCTCTAAAAAGCATTGAAAACCAAAAAAATGTAAAAAACACTAAAGACATTAAAAACACTAAAAATTTAAAAAAACACATAAAAACCTAAAATTTCCCTTAAAATTTTAAGAACCATAAAAACCATAAAAATCCCTATAAATCCCTATAAATACCTAAAAAAGTAAAAAAATAAACAATTCTGAAATTACCTATGAAAACCATAAAAACCTGAAAACACTTAAAACCCCTAAAAAATAAACACCCTAAAAAGCTAAAAACTATAAAAACTATAAAACCACTCAAAATCACTAAAAGACCTAAAAACTAAAAAAATCCCAAAAAACATTGATAAAAAAAAGTGAAATCCCCTTAAGTCACTAAAAAAATACAAAGAAACCCTTAAAACATGAAAAAATTACACCCCTTAAAACCTAAAAGAGTTAAAAACCTTAAAAAATTCTGAAACGGAACCAAAAACCCTAAAACCTATGAAAAACCAAAAAACTCGATAAGAACACTAAAAATCCATTAAAACCCTAAAAAATATTAAAAACCATAAAAACCTAAAAACACTAAAAAATCAAAAATAACACTAAAACTCATAAAAATCTAAAAACCCTAAAAACCCATAAAAATAATTAAAATTCTAAACAAATATATTAAAATACCAAAAAATATAAAAAAACCTTGAAAGCAATGAAAACACTAAGAAAACCTTAAAACATAAAAACACTTAAATCCCATAAAAGCCTAAAAAATGAAAAACACTAAAAATACAACCACCCCTAGAAACCCTAAACCCCCTAAAATCCTTAAAAAACACAAAAAACTCTAAAAATCAGAAAGACCCTTAAAACCATAAAACCCCAAAACCCATTAAAACCATTAGAAACCCCATAAAAATGATAAAATGTCACTAAAAACTCTAAAAACCATTTAAAATCCTAAAAAATCATATACTATTGAAAACCCCATAAAGCCCTAAAAAAATCAAAAATTTAAAACCCCAAAAAAACACATAATAAACAAAAACACACCCTTATAAATCCCTAAAAACATTAAAAACACTAAAAACCAAGAAAAACCATACAAACGCATTAAAAAACACATAAAACCCATAAATACCTAAAAACACTAAACACCATAAAAATAATAAAATACCTTAAAATTCCTCAACACCCTAAAAACCGTAAAAATCTCTAAATATAAAAAATTTCTAAAAATTCAATGAAACCATAAAATCCACTAAAAAATTTAAAATCCTATTAAACCATTAATTATGTTAAAAAATCAAAAAAACTAAAAACCCACTAAAAATTTAAAAAAATTAAAAAAACCATAAAATCCCTAACAACTGAAGACACCAAAAATCCATCAAAATCCCCAAAACCCTAACACTCCATAAAAATAAAAAAAGGTGTTCCTAAAACATTAAAAACCTAAAAACTCTAAAAACCCCAAAAAACCTCAAAATCCATAAAAAGAACAAAAATCATAAAAATAATAAAAAATCCCTATAAATATAATCTACCCTAAAATCCCTAAAAAAGCATAAGAAAATCATAAAAACATAAAAACAACTAAAACACTTCAAAAGTTATAAATAAAAAAAATCCCAAAAAACTTAAAAACCCAAAAAACATTTAAAACCCCTAAAACCCCCCAAAAAACTCTAAAACCCATTTAAATGCCTAAAAATATATTTAATAAATCTAGAAGCCTTAAAAATATTTAAAAACGAAACAAAACCTACAAACCCCTAAAAATCTATAAAAATACTAAAAATCCAAAAAATTTCCTAAAAACCTAAAAATCCCTAAAACCCCAGAAAACCCAAAAAGAATCCTTAAAAACCTAAAAAAACTTAAAACCCATAAAGACCTAAGTTTTTTAAAATAATCTAAAACTCGTAAGAAATATAAAAACCAAAGAAAACCCAGAAAACCTAAAAAGACTAAAAACCCACAAAAACCCTAAAACTTGCATAAATACTCTAAAGACCCTTTAAACCTCTATTTTATTAAAAATATCTAAAAAACCATAAAACCATAAAATAATAAAAAAAACCCTATCCCCCTAATAATAAAAATAAAAAAACCTAAATGTCATAAAAATCCAAAATAAAATCCCAAAAAACCCATAAAAACATAAAAACCCACAAAAACACAAAAAAACATAATATAACCATAAAAACTTAAAAACACTAAAAACCAAAAAACCTATAAAACCCATAAACCCCATAAAAATCCATAAAACCCCTCAAAACCACTAAAAACACTAAAACCCCATTAAACCAATAAAAATGTTTAAAACCTTTTAAAACCCTTCAAACTAAAAATAATCCAAAGAAATCTATAAAACAATAAAAAACCTCAAACCCCTCAAAATCCCTAAAAACATAAAAATTCTTAAAAATACTAAATAATCGCTAAAAATTCCAAAAATGTAAAAAACCCTAAAAATGTTGAGAAACCCTAAAAAAGATAAGAAACCTAAAAACACATAATACCCCTAAAATACTTAAAATTCCAAACACCCTAAAATCACTGAAACCTCTCAAAATTTCTAAAAATTCAATGTAACCAAAAAAATTCTATAAAACCTAAAAATCTATAAAAACATAAAACCCATAAAAACCATAAAACCACCAAATAAAATATTTAAATCATAAATAACGTAAAACCCATAAAAACTAGAAAAACTAGAAACCCTAAAAAATCATAAAACCTATAAAATCCCTAAAACCCTACAACCCTAAAAACCCATAATAACCATAAAACCCTAAAACACATAAAAAAAATAAAATTTCTGTAAAAACACTAAAACCCATTTAAAATCCTAAAAATAATAAACTTTTCTAAATTACCATTAATCTCCTAAAAACACAAAAAACCCGTAAAACCAATTTTTTTCATAATACCCTAAAAACTCTAAAAACCCTAAAAACCCCTCAAAATCCCTAAAAATATAAAAGCTATAAATACACTAAAACATAACTAAAAATTAAAAACAAATTAACAAAAACCCTGAAAATAATCAATAAAAACATAAAATCATAAAATCTTTTAATCCCCAAAAACCCTAAAAATGATAAGAACCCCAAAACCATAAAAACGAAAAACCCCTAAAACCTTGAAAACCACTAGAAACTCATAAAAAACATAAAAGACCTATAAAAACTATAAAACCATTCCCATCTATAATTTTTTTTGAAAACACTAAAAAACCTTGGAGTCCCCAAAACACTAAAAAACCCCAAAAAATATTTAAACCCCTAGAAACCTCAAAAACACTAAAAACACATAAATCACTAAAAACTAAAAAAATCCATAAAAATTAAATCCCTACAAACCAAAAAAACTTAAAAAAACCCTAAAATACCTAATAAAAGAACACGAAAAATATTAAGAACCCCTAATAACTATAAAAACATAAACCCCAAATAAACAATAAGAACACTAAAAACATTAAAAACCCTTTAAACCATTTAAAATATTAAAATAATCTTACAATCCCTATAAATCCGAAAAACTCAAAAAAAAACACAAAAATCATAAAAAACATAAACCCCCAAAAATCCATAAAAACACTACAAAACGTTTAGAATTCTTAAAAATACCTAGAATACTTAAAATATAAAAACCCTAGAAACTCTTAAGAAAACTGTAAAAAACTAAAAATAAATAAAACCCATAAAAACCATAAAAACCTAAACACACTAAAACCTAAAAACATTAAAAACCATAAAACCCATCAAAATAATAAAAAAATCTTAAAACCCAAAAAAAACCATAAAACCCACTAAAAATATAAAAACCCTTTAAACCACTAAAAATCTAAACAAACCCAAAATATCCTTAAAAAACATAAAAAAACTAAAAACAATGAAAACCCCCAAACCCATAAAACCAATAATTACCTAAAAAAATAGAAATCCTTTAAAAACCCCAAAAGACCATAAAAACCCATAAAAACTAAAAAATATCTAAAAACATTAAAATTGTAAAAACCCCTAAAAACTAATAAAACCCCTTAGAATAGATTTAAAAAACATAAAAACACATAAAAACCCTAAAACTCCAAAAAATGATAAAACCCTTTAAAACCATAAAAAATAAATACCTAAATGCCACTAAAAACAATAAAACCACTAAAATCCTTAAAACCCCTTAAAAACCCAAAAACCTCAATGCCCACTAAAACTCTAAAAACCCTTTAAGCCCCTAAAAACATTATACAACTATAAAAATCATAAAAAACTCTGAAAAATTAAAAAATCTACAACCTAAAATATTATTTAAAACATAAAATACCCTAAAATCACTACAAACCGTCAAAATCTCTAAAACCCTCAAAATCTCAAGAAAACCCCTAAAACACATAGATTTCCTAAAAATCAAAAAAAATCAATAAAAAATTAAATAAAATTAAAAAACTTAAAACCCCTACGAAACCCATAAAAACCTAAAAAACATAAAACCCCTATAAAATAAAATGACACTAAAAATCACTAAAAACCATAAAAACCTATAAACATTAAAAAAACCCCTAAAACACATAAAAATCATAATAACCCATAAAACACTAAAATTCACTAAATAGACAATAATACCTTTAAACCCCCAAAAATTATAATCATCATTTAACTCCATTAAAAACCGTAAAAACTAAAAAAAATCCTACTAACACCCCTAAAAACATAAAACCCACAATGCCCTTAAATACAAAAACGCCCTCAAAATCCCTAAAAACCCAAAAAACCCATAAAATCTTAAAAAATACCTATAAATCCCAAAAAAATAAAAAAAACCCCTGAAAATAACATAGAAGATGTAAAAAAACAAAAAAAATAATTCCCCGAAAAACCTAAAAAACAGTAAAAACAATAAAAACCCCTCAAAATCCCAAAAATTCCTAAAAAACCATAAAAATACATAAAATGAAAAAATTGTAGAAACCATAAAAATGACTAAAACAAACATAAAAACCTAAGAAAATATAACATCCCTAATAAGAATAAAAACATTAAAAACCCTCAAAACCCTTAAAACCCAAAAAATATCTAAAATTCCTAAAAACCATAAAAATCCTAAAAAATACCTAGAAATCCCTAAAAATATAAAAATTACTTAAAACGGTGAGAAAATACTTTGAAAACATTAAAACCTAAAAACAAATAAAATGCATACAAATACTAAAATCGCCAAAAACCCTAAGAGAACTTAAAACCCCTAAAACCAATAAAAATCCAAAAACCCCTAAGAACATATATATTCATAAAAACAAAAAAAATCATAAAAAAATTTAAATACTCTAAAACCCCTAAAACACAAAAAAACACTAAAATCCAGTTTTTTTTGAAAAAAACCCAATAAATCTATAAAAATGAAATAAAGCCTAAAATCTATGAAAAAATTGAATACCTCAAGAAAAATGAAACACCTACAAAACAAACAAAACAATAAAAACACTAAAAAATCATAAAATCCCTAAAACCCATAAGAAACCAAACAACCACTAAAAATATAAAAACTAACTAAAACCCAAAAAACATTAAAAACTGTAAATACCCTAAAAAAACCTTAAAACCCCCAAAAAACTGATAAAAATCCAAACACCCCAAAAAATAATAAAACCCCTAAAAATAATAAAAAAAAACCCCAAAACGACTCGAAAACCCTAAAACCCCAAAAAAGAACAAAACTCCAATAAATTCACTAAAATCATGAAAACACCAAATACCATAAAAACCATTAATAAAACCTTAAAAATATAAAAACTCTTAAAACCCCAAAAACTCCAAAAAACACAAAAAAACACCAAAACGATAAATACCCTAAAACCCCTAAAAATACTCAAAACCCAAAAAAATCATAAAAATCGTAAAAATCCCTAAAGCCCAAAAAACATTAAAAATCCCTAAAAAACCTAAAACCCTAAGAAAAAATAAAAATCTAAATTCACATCAAACCCATAAAAATACTAAAAAATTATAAAACTCCATAAGTGACCATAAAAATCATAAAAACCCCCCAAAAACATCAAAACCATTATAAAAAATTAAAAATCCTTTAAACCAATAAATCCCCCCACAAACTAATAATAATCTAAAAACCATTTAATCCCTTAAAAAAATAAAAAACTCTAAAATTCATTAAAATAATGAAAAACTCAAAAATTCATAAAACCATAAATTCCATAAAAATCCTAAAACACTAAAAAACCCCAAAAAAACTCTCATAGTCCTAAATCATCTAAAACCCCATAAAAATAATAAAAATCCTTAAAAATCAGTAAGACCATAATGAAATCCTAAAAACATTTTAATCCCTAAGAATAACATTAAAACCTACAAAGACTTAAAACTGCTGAATAACATAAAAAAAGAAAACCGCTAAAACCCCTAAAAACCCTTAGAATCCCTAAAAATCATAAATAACCGTAAAAACCAAAAAAAATCATTAAATATCCCAAAAAACATAAAAGACCCTAAAAACCTAAAAAATGAAAAAAATGCACAAAACCCTTAAACCCATAAAAATGTAAAAAACTATAAAAAACATTAAAAATAATAAGAAACTCAGAAAAATATAAAAACCTGAAAACTATAAAACCAGAAAACCCTAAAAAATCTAAAAACACTCAAAATCCCTAAAAACCCTAAAAACCATAAAAATACTAAAAAACACTAAAAATAATTAAAAATGTAAAAAATCTAAAAATCCACCAAAATAGCTAAGAAAAACATGAAAAACTACAAATAATCTGAATTGACCAAAGGCCTTCTATTTTTATTCATTTTTTATAACACCATTTTTAGGGATAAAGGGGAACCATAACATGGTACGTAGGCTTTCTGACATTACATGACCTGAAATCCTTAGAGGAATTTATCTAGGATATAAATACTTGGAACTACCCATCCTCAATGTCTACATCATCATGTATGCTCTCCACCTACGCATGACTGTTCAGTTAGGCTTTCTGTGCATGCACAGTGTAGTCCCAATGGTAATTTACATACCCTCTCATTCTTCTAATTCTATTAGCTCTCCTCTAGTGAATGTGCCTTCTCTAAATCCTCATTTTGAGCCTTCTCCTTATATAGTCATCCTGGTATTTTTAAGAAAAAATTTTTGTGACCCGAAAGGCCTTAAGGTGGTATGAAGGCTGTGAGGTGGCCCAAAGGCCTTGTGGTAGACCAAAATCCTTACTGGCCCGAAGGCCTTGGGTGTCCCGAAAACCACTAAGGACTCGAGGATCAAACTAGTGGCATGAAATCCCAAATGAATGAATAGTTCTAGTTTATAAAGTACAAAAGAGTACCTGTTACCGTACGTGCTACAATATTTCTACAATAACCCAGAAATATGTCTCTTCACAAGTTCTATCTTAGGCCTCTTGGATGCACTAACTGAGTACTCACTAACCAGCCTGCTCCTCTTTTGAAAAAAACTACAAACACATAGAACCCCTAAAAACCTAAAAAGTTCAAAACCATAAATCCTTAAAAACCCTAAAAACCCTAAAGACCAATAGAAACCCAAAAAACCCAATTAATACTGTAAAATCACTTTAAACATATAAATATATAAAAAATATATAGAAAACCATAAAATACTTAAAAAAAATAAAAACTGGAAAAACCATTAAAATCCTAAAACCATAAAAAACTAAAACCCTAAAACAACATAAATACCTCAAAACAAAAAAACATAAAAAACCCAAAAAATTCATAAAATGTAAAAAACACAAAAAAAAATTTAAAAACCCAATGAAAAAATTAAAAAAACAAAAAACACATAAAATTATTAAAAATCTAAAATCACTAAAACCCCTAAAAACCCTTAAATGACCATAAGAACCATATAACCCCTAAAAACCTCCTAAATCCAATAGAACCGAAAAACCCCACTAAAAATTATAAAAACTTTTTAAATCCCTAAAAATGTTTTAAAAACACTCAAACCCTGTTAAAACACATGAGTAAAATCTAAAATAAAATCCTAAAACCAAACAAAATCATGAAAACCAAAAAAACCAAAAAAACCCTCAAAATTTCTAAAACCCCTCAAAAACCATAGAAACAAAATCCCTAAAAATCCATAAAAACATAAAAAAATCTAAAATTTATAAAAACACTTAAGAAAAACATAAAATCCAAAAAAAATAGAACAAATATAAATTTATAAAATTCAAAAAACCCTAAATCTATAACCCCTAAAAACCATTGAAACCCATAAACCACAATAAAACACTTGAAAATAAATAAATAAAAGTCTAAAAACATTTTAAACCACTAAAATGATATTACAACTCTTAAAAACCTCTAAAACCTTAAAAACACCAAAAAACTAAAAATAACGTTAATAATACAAAACCCTAGAACCCTAGAACCCTCAAAATCCCTAAAAATATAAAATCATGGAAGGTCCGTAAAAAACTCTAAAATTGAAAAAAAAATATTAGAAATCCTGAAAATCCCTAAGAAAACTGTAAAAACATAAACACACATAAGACCCCCAAAAAACATAAAAGTTATAAAAACACTAATAACCATAATACCTAAAAAATATAAAACCTTCAAAAACCCAAAAAACCAATAAAAACCCAATAAACCCACTAAAAACTCTATAAACCCTTTAAGCCCCTACAAATAGAAAAAACTATAAAACACCTTAAAAAATATTTAACTCAAAAAAACACCTTAAAATCCAAAAAACCATAAACACATTAAATCCACAAAACTATAAAACACTCAAAAAATAAAAATAACATAAAACCCCATAAAAATAAAAAATTTCAGTAAAACATAAAAATACTAAAAACTATAAAAACTGATAAGAAAAAAATTAAAAATGTAAAACACTTAAAACCAATAAAAACCCTAAAAATATAAAACCCAAAACCCTATAAAAACCATAACACCTCTAAAAACCTTAATAATCACTAACAACCCATAATTCCCATAAAACCACTAAATACTCTAAAAACCATTAAAACCAAAAAAATCTAAAAAAACATTAAAAACCCTTAAAAATTATAAAAAATAGAAAAAACCTACAAAATAATAACATAGAAAACCTAACACACTAACCCACCCTCAATCCCCAAAATACAAAAAACCATAAAAAACCAAAAAATCTAGAAAAAAATTCATTTAAAACATAATAAAATAATAAAAACCATGAAAACCCCTTAGAAAACCTTAAAAACGCAAAAATAGTTATAAAAATAAAACCCTAAAAACAATATAAAAATAAAAAACCATACCAACTATAAACCCCTAAAAACCATAAAATGCCAAAAAACCCCTTAAGACCATAAAATAATAAAAACTCTAGAAACTATTAAACCCCTAAAAACATTAAAAACTCTAAAAAACCATAAAACATATAAACTCAACCAATCACTAAAACCCCAAAAACTATAGAATCCCTAAAAACCCGAAACACCTCGTAAAACCAATAGAATCCCTAAAAACCATAAAAAACATAAAAAACCTAAAAAACCCTAAACATTTGTAAAAATGAAAAAACCCAAAAAAACATTGCAAACCCTATGAAATCCTTAAATACCTGAAAACACGTAAAACCCCTTAAAAATTGAAAAAACATAAAAAAGGAAAACACCAAAATACCCTTAAAATACCCTAAACCTTAAAAACACATACAACCATAAAACCTCAAAAACAATTAAAAACCAATAAAACCAATTAAAACTATAAAACCCACTAAAAACTCAAAAAATCCATTAAACCCCTAAAAACCATAAAACACTCAAAAATTTCAAAAATATACTAAAAATTCAAAAAAAACCATAAATACCTTATAAACCCTATAATCCCCTAAATACCCTCAAAATACCGAAAACCCCATGAAACCCATTAAAATAAAAATAGGTCCCAAAAAATATTTAAAAAACTAAAAAAACCCAAAACTCTAAAAACTCATCTGAAAACCATAAAAATATAACAACACAACAAACAAATAGATAACATAAAAAATTATGAAAACAATGAAAAACCCAAAAAACCCAAAAAATAAAAAACTCCAAAAATTTATAAAAAAACCTAAAAATCTAAAAACCATATAAAACCACTCAAATCTCTGAAAACCCTTAAAACCCCTAAATTTTTTAAAAAACTATAAAAAAACCCTAAATCTACAAAAAAATATAAAAACACTAAAAAACAATAAAAACATAAAAATTCTTAAATTCTAAAACCCCCCAAAACCCCTTAACCCCCCCCCCCCCCAAAGACTATAAAACCAAAAAAATTAACAAAAATTCAATAAAAATACTTAAAAATAATATCTAAAACCATGAAAAACACTAAGAAATATATAAAAAACACAAAAACACATAAAACCCATAAAAACATAGAAAACACATAAAACCCCTAAAGACCCCAAAAAATTCTAAAAACAATAAAATCAATTAATACTTCAAAAAACCCAAAAAAACCCGTAAAAACCATAAAAGCCAATGAAAACACCAAGAAACCTATAAACTACTATAATTTTAAACCAATCTAATAACATTAAAAACCAAAAAACCAAAAAACATAGAAAACCCTAAAAAACACTAAAAACCCTAAAAAACATAAAAATCATAAAAACCCTTAAAACAAAAAAAAACCCTAAAATTAAGAAAACCCCTAATAAAACCAGAAAACCATAAAAACTTTTATAACCCCTAAAAACATAAAAATTATAAAAACCCACAAAAACCCTAATAAAACCCTAAAAACCTTTAAGAGTATAAAGTCCCCTAAAATAATAACAACTACCAAACAACCATAAAACCCTAAAACCTACTAAATGCTCTAAAACCATTGAAAACCCATAAAATTTTTAAAAACACACAATGGCTTAAAAACACAAAAAAATGAAAACACCCTCTAAAAAACTAAAAAACATAAATCTCATAAGAAGCCTAAGAAACCGTAAAATCACAAAAAAAATATCTAGAAATAACTTTAATGGTAAAAACATTGAATTTTTTTAAAAAATATGTGAAAACCATAAAACCATAAAAACACTTAAAACCACTAAAAACATAAACACCCTAAAAATCTAAAAGCTATAAAAAACTCTAAAAAACCCCTCAAAATCACTAAAATCCCTAAAAACCAAAAAAATCTTAAAAAACATTGAAAATACAAAAAAGTGAGAACCGCCAAATTAACTAAAAAATACTAATAAACCTTTAAAAACCTAAAAAAATTAATCCTCTAAAAACTTAAATAAGGATAAAATATCTAAAAAATACTGAAAAGGCAGTAACAACCTTAGAACACCCCAAGAACTATTAAAACCCCTAAAACCCATAAAATAAATTAAAACCTATAAAAACACAGAAAACTCGATAAGAACTATAAAAATCCATTAAAACCATAAATTTTTTAAAAACAATAAAAACATAAAAACCCTATAAAACTCAAAAAAAACATTAAAAACCATAAAACCCATTAAACACTATAATATCCTAAAAACCCTAAACCCCATAAAATAATAAATAACATAAAAAATTATATTAAAATCCCAAAAAACATAAAAAACCCAAAAAAAAATAAAAACCCTAAAAAATCCAAAAAAACACTTAAAACCCCTAAAATCAGAAAAAAAAGGAAAAACACTAAAAAAATAACCCTTAAAACCCCTCAAAATCCCTAAAAACTATAAAACCACTAAAAGCCATTAAAACCCCTAAAACCACATAAAATTACTAAAAATCACTAAAACTCTAAAAACCCCTTTAAAATTATAAAAATTCATAAAATATCGAAAAAAATCATAAACCCATAAAACTAGTAAAAATTAAAACCCTAGAAAAACCAATAAAAACCAAAAACCCTTAGAAATCCCTAATAATATAGAAAACTAAGAAAACTATGAAAACCCATACGGAACCCTTAAAACCCTTAAAATACATAAAAATTATAAAACATAAAAACAATAAATACTTTAAATACACTAAAAATATATTTATGCCCCTCAAACCCCTAAAAACAAAAAAAACCCCCTAAATAATAAAAATTTCTAAAACCCCCTTAAAACCATAAAACCTACTAAAAACTCTAAAAACCCATTAAACCATTAAAAATGTTAAAAAATATATAACCCATATAAACCCTAAAATTTTTTAAAAAAATGAAAAAACCTTAAAACCATAAAATCCAAAAAAAAACAAAAAATCCATCAAAATCCCCCAAACCCTAATACTCTAAAAAAATCCAAAAAATATTCCTAAAAACATTTAAACCCTAAGAACAATAAAACCAACTAAGAAAATCATAAAAACATTGATACACTTATGACCCCTAAAAACATAGAAAATTATAAAAACACTAAAAACCATAATATCCATAAAAATGCTAAAAACCAAAAAAAAACTATAATAATTTAAAACACCTAAAAACAAAAAAAAACCCAAAATCCACTGGAAGCTCTAAAACCCATTTATACCACGAAAACTATAAAAACTCTAGAAACCGTTTTAAATACTAAAAAACTAAAAACCCCCTAAAACCCTGTAAAGACCAGACCCCCCCCCCACTCAAAAAACCGAAAATTGATAAATATCCCTAAAAACGCTAAAACCCCATTCAAATCATAAAACAATTCACAAGAAAACCATAGAAATCTATAAACATTAAAGCACCTAAAAACCAAAAAAACCAAATACCTTAAAAACCCAAAACACCCTAAAAACCCTAAACCCCTAAAACCCATAATAACACACAAATACCTTAACCCCCCCAACCCATAAAAACTCTAAATACCACTAGAAACTGTAAACACCCCTTAAACCCTAAAAAGGATATAAAATTTTAAAAACCCTAAATACTCTAAAAAATTCAAAAAACCCTAAAACCCCAAAAAACCCCTCTATAATCGATAAAATCCCTAACAAACCTTAAAATACCAAAAAATTTTAAAAACAATAAAATACTAAAAATACCTAATATCCCACCAAAAGTAAAAACTGTGAAAACCATGAAAACCCTTAATAAAACCTTAAAAACTAAAAAATAATTGACACCCCTAAAAATGTTAAAACCCATAAAGACCCTTAAAAACCATAAAAACATTAAAAACATTTAAAAACCATAAAACCCTTAAAACCACTTAAAAGTATTAAAATAATTTAGACCCCAAGAAACATTTAAAAACTCTAAAAAACCAAAAAAAAAAACAAAAAAAACCCTAAAATAAATAAACCCCCCCAATCCCCTCAAACCCGCTAAAAACAAATAAACACCTAAAACCACTCCAAATCCATAAAATTCATAAAAACCATAAAAATACTAAAACATCCTTAAAAATCCCTAAAAATGTAAAAAAACTCTAAAAACTAAGAAAACCATAAAAACAAACAAACACTTACATATTCTAAAAACCTAGGAAATTATAAAATCTATAAAAATACACTAAAAAGACTCTAAAACCATAAAAACTACATAAAAACCCTAAAATTTAAAAAACATCAAAAAAAACCCTCAAACCCCATAATACCCCTAAAAACCAAATTCAATATCCCAAATCTCATTAAACCTCTAAAATATTAAAAACTCTAAAAAATTTAACAACCATAAAAACTAAAAAAATAACACTTAAACTTAAGAAAACCATAAGAATCAAAAAAACCAAAAAACCCACAAAATCTCTAAAAAAATCTAAAACCCATAAAATCCTAAAAATCCCTAAAAATTCCAAAAAACGTTAAATATCCAAAACAAAAAGTGGAAAAAACATATGAAAACCATACAAACCAAGAAAAATTAAAACCCATGAAAAACATAAAAAATCAAAAACCCCTTAAAACCCTAAATACACAAAAAAACACTGAAAAACCAAAAAAAATAAAATACCCCGTAAAACCTCTAAAAACCCAAATATCTATAAAATTCCTAAAACCAATAAAAAATATAAAAACCCCTTAAAACTATAAAATCATTAAAAATCTATTAAAAATGTTAAAAACCAAAAAATTACTCAAAAACACTAAAACCCTAAACAAATCATAAAAAACCCAAAAAACACTAAAACCACTATAAACCCTCAAAAAACCTAAAAACCAGAAAAACCATAAAAATGTTAAAACCCCTAAAGATCATATAAAACGTGAAAAACTACTGAAAACTCTAAGAACCGTTTAATCCCCTAAAAAACGCAAAAAAAAACCTAAAAATCCTAAAAAATCCCTAATAACCCAAAAACCCATATTAAAAAATCCCTAAAAAACACTAAAAGTTTGGATAACCATTAAAAACCTCTAATATAAATTTAAAAATCTAAAAACACCAAAACCCCATAAAAACAAAAAACATGATAAAAATCCTATAAACCTAAAATACCTCAAAATCCCTAAAATCCTAACAAAACATACAAATCCATAAAAAAGAACAAAAAATACCTAAAAACATAAAGACACCTTAAAACCATAAAAACCCTAAGAAAAAAATAAAATACTAAAAACCCAAAAACACTTAAAAAACCTAAGAAACACTAAAAACGCATAAAACAAAAAAACCCCGATAAAACCCATAATAAACATAAAATCCAAATAACATAGAAAAAAACCGTAAAACCCATAAAATCCACAAAAAATTATAACAACCCTTTAAACCCAAAAAGTGTTAACTAACTCAAAAAAAAATAAAGCCCCTCAAAAATTAAAAAAACCCCTTAACCCCCAAAAAACCATAAAAAACCCTAAAACCCTAAAACCCCTTAAAATCCCTAAAAACACTAAAATCCTAAAAAGACCATAAATGTTCTTATAAATGTAAAAAACCTTAAAAACCCTGAAAACACCATTATAAAACCCTAACAATTTACAAACACTTAATACCCCCAAAAAACATTAAAAATGATAAAATTATAAAAATCCCTAAAACCCCTAAAATGTTAAAACCATAAAGGCCCAAAAATCCTTACAAAATCCTAAAAACAAATAGAAAAACTAAAAAACCACTAAAAACTCCAAAAACTCTTTAAATCCTCTAAAAGGTTAAAAAGTATAAAAAACCATAAAACTCCTAAAAACTAAAAAAACCACTAAAACTACAAAAAACCTGGAGTCCCATAAACACAATAAACACCATAAAAACCATAAAGACCCCAAATATTATAAGGACCGAAAAAATCCTAAAAAATATCTAAAAGTCTCTATGAACGTAAAAATCTGTTTTAACCCTGATTAACTGTAAGAAAAACTTTAAAACCTAAAAACTCATAAAACCCCTTAAAACATAAAAAATAAAACAAACCCTAAAAACCATAGAAAAGAACCTAAAAACAATAAAACCCCTAGAAATATAAAGATGGCGGCCGAGTCTCCTGGTCTCTCTTTGCGATTCTCCTCACTGCTACCCCCATACCCCGATGAACCTCCACTACTCCATGGCGGCGTCGTTGCTCTCTCGGTGGTTTGGGCGCGATCTCGGCAGATCGTGTGGCTTGGATGCAGATGCTATTTTCGGTGAGGCAGTGGGATGGTCCTACTGGTTCGTTTGGTCCCTTCTTGGTCAACGATGAAGCATATTTCAATGAAAGTTCCAGATCTGAGGATGTGTTGGCCCCTCTGGTCTTGCGATGGAGGAAGAAGGGAGCGTTGGGCGTTCCGATGCTTGGGCAGTGGCGTTCTTGTCCCAGATTTCATATCTGTTTTTCAGGTATGGATGTGACCTTTTTGGTGTCGGTGTGGTGGATGGTTCTAGATCCGGGAGGGATCAGGATTCATTTTGGTGATTGGTGGGTGAGGTTAGATTTTCGACTTCTTGGCGGTGTCGGGCATGGTTCTGTACCTGGTCTCGTGCTTCTTGATCTAAGTTGTGAAGGGGTGTTTTGGTTCTTCTGGCATCACGATTGGTTATTGTGGAAATGGTGGGCGAAGATGCAGATGGCACTGCAGCTTCTTGTACTGCTCAATTTTAGGTGGCTTGTGAGAAGCCCAGGTGAGGCTTTTGTTTCTGCTCAGGGGCTGCTAGAGGCGTGGAAGAGTTTGGATTGGCTTTGTTTTATGTAGAAGATGCAGGTTCGATTTTCTGGTTTCTCTCTTTTGGATTTGTTTCATGTTGTTGCTGAAGGGATCATTAATTTAGGTTTCATTATGGCTTCTATGCTGGATTGTGGTATTTTGTTCTGTGGCTGGGTTGGTTGTGATTCATTATGGATGATGGATTTTGGTTTTGTTGAGTGGCGTCAGTTACTTATTTGGGTGCGGTGGTTGGATTCTAGGCATGAGTGCTGGTTTCCCCTCAATCTATTGATGAAGGGCATGATAAGTGTTGTGTTATGGCTGCAACTTTAGACTATGTTTTTCTACTGTGCTTTTGGTGTGGTTATAATTCTATATGGATGATGTCTGGTGGTTCTATTGAGTGGTGCTGGATGTTGTTCTGCCTTTGGGTGCTGTGGTTTTGTTTCTGGGTGTGCTACGAGGTATGGGTTGCTGAAGGCTGATTGGTTTGAAGATGATTGTTGATGCTGGTTCTTAGTAAGGGGTGTTGCTTCTCTCCGAAGTGATAAAGGTGAGACTTATGACTATGGTGTTGATGGTTCTATGCTTCTGGTGGTGGATCTTCGTGGTGAGAAGGTGCTGGATTTTGGATTTTGTGAGTTTGGATGTTGGTCGTTGGTTTGATGTGAGCTTATAGATGCTGGTTTTTGCTGGATGATGGTGGTGGCTTCTTGGCTTTCTGTGTTTTTTCTTTTTTCTTTTTTGATCTTTCTTCTTTTTGGGTCTCTATGTCTTGGGTCGTAAGGGGTTTTTGGGTGTGGATCGTTTGATACCTCCCCTCCCTTGTCTGCAGTGTCTCTTTTTTCATTCTAATAAATTTGGGGGGCCGGGAATATCTCGACCCTCGCATCTTCCTTGCCCTAAAAATATAAGGAACACAAAAAATGCATAACAAACCCTAAAAACCCATATAACCCAAATAATACCGAAAAGACACTAAAAATACTTTAAACACCTAAAACCCTAAAAAAACTCTAAAAATCATTAAAACCGAAAAAACTGAATAAATCCATAAAAACTCTAAAATACCCTAAAAACATCAAAATCCCAAAAATCCTAAAAACCCATATGATTATATTAAAATCACTAAAAACTATAAAAGCATAAAATACATTTAAAAACATAAAAACTACTACAAAACCACTAAAAACCTAAAAAATATAAAACCCTAAAAAAACAAAAAATGTTAAAACCCTAAAATTCCCGAAAATACTAGAAAACACAAAAAAACTAAAAAACCTTGAAACCAATAAAACATTATCAAATCCAAAAAACACTAAAAATCCACTAAAAACTATAAAAACGCTTCAATATCCTAAAATTAATAAAAAATTCTAAAAAACATTAAAACTTGAAAAAACAAAAAATACACATAAACCCCAAAAAACCCCAAAAAACTATAAAAACACTAAAAAAATCCTAAAAACCTCCAAAATCAATAAAACGGCATAAATATCCTAAAAATCCCTAAAAATAAAAAAATGTAAAAAACTGTAAAAATCCAGAAAACCTAAATGAAAACCTTAAAGGATTATAAACACATCAAATCTCTAAAAACCTGAAAAATGAGAAAAATCATAAAAACATAAAAGACCCTAAAACCAAAAATAAAAAAAAACCCTAAAAAACATACAACCCCCCAAACCATTAAAAACTCTAAAACGCTTAAAAACCCAAACAAACCACTAAAAAAACCAAATTCAAATCCTAAAAGTTTAAAAATCTCTAAAACTCAAAATCCTTAAATAACTCAAAAAAATAAAAAATCCCAAAAAAATCCCAAAAAAAAAGAATAAATCAATAAAATAACCTAAAACCCTCAAAATCATTAAAACCCTAAAAACCCTAAATATCTTAATAAAACGCTAAAAAATCCTAGGAAAAGAATATTCTAAAAAATAGAAATTCCCTAACAAAATCATAGAAACCTAAAACACAAAAAACCCCAAAAAACTAAAAACCCTAAAAACACTAAAATTCCTAAAAAACCCTAAATCCCATAACAACAGCTAAAAACAATAAAACCCATAAAACACCAAAAAAACAATAAAAACACTAAAAACTCTAAAAACCCATCAAACCCTAAAAAATCATATAAACTCTAAAAAACTATATTATAAATATATATAACTACAAAAAACCAGAAAAATCATAAACACTATAAAACCCCTAAACCCATCACAATCACATAAAACCATAAAATCCTTAAAACCCATTTAAATCCTTAAAACCCATTTAAATCCCTATAAATATAGAAAACCCTAATAACACTAGAAACCCCTATTAAAACCTTAATCAAGAATAAAAACTTAAAACACCAAAAGAAATTAAAATTGATAAAAACCATAAATACCCATAAAAATATGATAAATCCCTAAAACTACTAAAAAGAAAAAAACCTCCAAAAACCAAAGAAAAACCTAAAAACACTAAAAGCACTAAAAACTTGTTAAACCCCTATAATATTAAAATAACAAAAAAAATGTAAAATCCATTAAAACATAAGAACCCCAAAAAAATCTAAACCTGAAAAACCCATAAAAATCATAAAAATCCCAAAAAATACATAAAAATTTAAATAAACTAAAAACCTAAAATCTCTGAAAATTCCCAAAAACACGAAAAATAATAAATATGACTAAATACCAATAAAGACCCATAACAACATCAAAAAATAAAAAAAACTCTAAAACACTTTATGCACATAAAATTATTAAAAACACTAAAAATACTAAAAACCCTAAAAAATAAAAATGCATAAAATCCCAAAATACCATAAAACCATAAAATTGTTAAAAACTCTAAAAACCCTCAAAATCATCGAAACCCTAAAAACCTATAAAAATAATTTAAAATAACTAAAAATCCCTAAAAAACCCAAAAAAACCCTGAAAACCCCAAAGATTCCCTTAAAAATCTAAAAAAACTTTAAACACAAGAAAAAACATAAAAAATGATAAAAATACCATAAACCAAAAAACACTCAAAATAATTAAAAACCCTAAAAATATAAAATCTGAAAAAATGGCTAAAAATACGTAAAAACGTGAAAACACTAAAAATAATGAAAAATGCACAAAACCTTAAACGTATAATAACAATTAAACCTTCAAAACACAAAAAAATGTTTAAAAACCTAAAAGGCCCTAAAAACCCTAAAAACCATAAACCCCATAAAAAATTTAAAACACCAAAACCAATAAAAAACATTAAAAAATTAAATACTCTAGAAACCCTTTAAATGCCAAAAAATGTTAAAAACACAGAAAAAGATTTAAACCACTAAAAACTAAATAAAAACCCCAAACCCCCCAAAATCTATAAAACCCATGAAAACCCTAAAAACCCAAAAAATTGGAAAAATCTCAAAAAACCTAAAACCTAAAAACCCCTAAAACACCTGAAAACCCATATGAAATCATTAAAACCTAAAAATACTAAAAATACCAAGAAAAAAAAACCCAAATAAAAAACACAATGAACCAAAAAATCCCAAAAACCCCAAAAATCCTTTGAAAATCCTAAAACCCAAAAAAAGACACAAAAAACACTAAATAAACTTTTAACCCCAAAAGAACAATAAAAAACTCATAAAAACCTTTAAAACCATAAAAACACAAATAAAACACTAATAAACAAAAAAATATCATAAAAATCCATAAAACCCCTCAAAATTAAGTAAAACACTAAAAAATCCTAAAATTCCTAAAAATTTCCTAAAAATAAAAAAACCTAAAACCACTTAAAAACCCTAAAAATCATTAATAATTACTTAAAAACCTAAAAACATAAATCCCTTAAAACCAACAAACACCTAAAACCCCTAAAACACTAAAACCAATCAAAATACCTAAACCCCCCAAAATAATAAAAAAAATCCTAAAATCCTAAAAAACATAGAATACACTAGAAACCATAAAAATCCAAATAAAACCATGAAAACATAACAAAACATAAAATCCCTAAAAACCTAAAGAACTAAAAAACCCCAAAACGACCCTAAAAACCCAAAACCCTGTAAAAAATAGAAAAACCCATAAAACTATTAAAACCCCTAAAAAACCAAAAACCTACTAAAAACTCTAAAGTCCCTTTAAAACCATAAAAACATTAAAATGGTCTAAATAACATTAAAAAAACTAAAAACTCATAATTCCAATAAAGAACCAAAAAATCAAAAAAAATTCTAAATCCCCTAAAAACTCTAAAAAAGCATAAAAACCAAAAAAATCACTAAAAATATAACAATACTAAAATATCCTTAAAAATATTTAAATCATAAAAAACACTAAAAAAACAAAAACCACTTTAAAAACATTAAAAATTAAGAACACTTAAAACTCCAAAAACCCTAAAAAATGAAAAAAACCATAAAAACCCCAAAACCCTAAAAACCCCTAAAAACCACGAAACCCATATAAACCTTCAAAATCCAAAAAAAATAATAACGTAAAAACCATCTAAAAACTATAAAACCCTTTAAACCCCTAATAATGATAACAAACTCTACAAATAATTAACATTCCAAAAAACTAAAAAATCCATACAACCCCAAATAACTATAAAAACCCTTAAAAGGCCTAAAAACCCTCAAAATTCATAGAAAATCAAAAAACCATAATATAATAAAAACACCTAAAGATCCATAAAAACATAAAAAACTAAGATAAGAAAAACCCGTAAGAAAATCATAAAAACCTAAAAAAACTCAAAACCCCAAAATAAATAAAAAGGCTAAAAACTATAAAAACCGTAAAATCCCATAAAACCATATAAACCCATGAAGACCTTAAAAAACTGTAGAAATCAATAAAAATTATTAAAAAACTAAAAACTCAAAAAACTTTTTTAACCCCAAGAAATGTTTAAACACTCTAAAAACCATAGAAAATATAAAAAAATAAAAACCTCTAAAACCTAAAAAATCCTAAACCCCTAAAAACCTTCAAAATCCATAAAAATCCCAACTCCATAAATATAAAAAAAATAACTAAAAATACACAAAAACATAAAAACCATATGAAAACCTTAAAACATAAATACACTTAAAAACCTTAAAAGCATAAAAATATCTAAAATACCTAAAAAAATAAAAACCCATAAAAACATAAAATGGACTTAAAACCCCAAAAACCACATAGAAATAATAAAAAAACATTAAAACACTAAAATACATTTATACCAATAAAAACATTAAAAAAATCTAAAAACTTTATGAACCCTAAAAACTCTAAAATCTCATTAAACACTTTAAATCCCCTAAATCCCTTAAAAACCCCTAAAACATGAAAAACCCCAAAAACCTTAAAAATATAAAAATCCAAAAAACTCTAAAAATGATCTAAAAATATAAAACACCATAAAAACTCTTAAAACTGTAAGAAATCCATAAAACCTAAAAACACATAGAATCAATAAAAACTATAAAACACTAAAAACCCCAAAACCACAAAACCATGAAAATCCTAAAACCCATAAAAACCTAAAAACTAATAAAATACCTAAAACTACTAAAAATATAAAAACCCCTTTAAATCCCTTCATCTGTTAACAAATATAAACACCCATAAAAACTCTAAAAACATAAGAAAACCCATAATACCCCATTAAATCCATAAAAAATATAAAAACTATAAAATCCCTAGAAAAGATGTCGTCGCTCTCTCCTATGCTCTCCCTCCCAACGTGGTGATCTCCAGGGTTCCATCTTAGAATCCTCATCAGTGGCGTCGTTGATCTATTCAAGTTTAGGCCTTCTATTGTGGATGGATTTCTGTTCTAGAGGCTTTCTCCCCTGGTGAAATCGAGGCAGATTGTCATTGGCGTTGGGTTCCGATGGGTTATTTCAGGAAATAGAGACGACGGTTTGGTCTAGTGTTTACTTAATTATTAATTGGCTTTGTTAGATCTGGATCATGCTCCTCCTCGGACGTCGACTTTGTTGCTCCTGGGCGGTGGCGGTGATGGTTTTCTAGTGAACCGGGCGAAGTCTTTGAGGTCGTTGGTGATGTCAACGCATGCGTGATGGATGTTTCATTGACTGGATAGAGGTGTGTGTGCCCCGATCTTCCAAAAGACGCTATGTTGTCTTTGTTTGGGAGAGTTTTGGATTCGCTTTGGGTGGGTTCGGCGGGTTTCGTGACTTCTCAGCAATGGCGCTTACGGCTCTGTGCTTGGATCTGCGCTTCTTGTTTGGACCCGAGGAGGGTCTTGGTGGCATTTCATACCTCTCGACGGGTCATGGTGGCCGATAAGCATGAAGATGCAGGTTTGCTTTTCTGGCTCCGATTTCATGTTATTGGATCTTGCTGCTGATGAAGGTATGGTCATACTGTGCTGTGTTCAGTCTGATATATTGGTTTCTATGTTTTGGAATTGTGGTTGGTTTGGGTTTGTGTTGATGTTACTATTGTGTGATGAGTTTAAGAAGTTGTGGATGATGTTGAGTGGGTTTAGGCGTGGGTGCTGGTGGCCTTTTGTTTCTGATTTTGATGGGATACTAGAACTAGTTTGGTCAGGAAGTGTTGGTCGTTGGATATTGAGTTGTTATATGACGTTTACTACTAGATGTTGGTTCTTTCATAAGTTGCTTCTGAATTTTGGTCGGATATTGAGTTACTGGATGATGAGCTACTGGACTTTGGCTACTAGAGTGTAGGTGGTGGGTGCTGGAAACCCGGTATGATGTTGTTGATTGGTGTTGGTGCTGCTGGTTACCGAGATGGAAGCGGGATGTTGGCTGTCGGAATCTCATGGGATGGTTGTTGGCTACTTCTTGGCTGAGATGTGATGTTTCTAATGCTTTAGAGGTGATGAAGTTTTTTCATATGGTGACAGTGCTTCTGCTGCTGGATGTTGGTTGCTTCTTCGTTTGGACTACTGCTAGATTTTTTTTGCTTGGTTTTGTGTGTTTTTTCTTTTTTGATCTTTCTTTTTTTGGGGTCTTTTGTGTCTTGGGTTTGAAAAGGTTTTTGGGTTCAGGTCGTTTGACCCCTCCCATCCCTTTTCTGCTATGTCTTTTTTCATAATAAAATTTTTTTGGGGGGGGGGGGGGTCGGGAATTGCCCAATCCTCGCATCTTCCTTACCCTAAAAATCCTTAAAACCCTAAAAAACTAAATATCCTAAAAATCCCAAAAAACATGTAAAAACGTAAGAAAACACAATAAAAATCTATGAAATCCTTAAAAACATAACAACATCTAAAACCAATAAAAACCTAAGAAACTCTAAATCCCCTAATAAACACTAAGAAACCCAAAAATCCAAAAAAAAGAAAAAAAAACCCAAAAAAACATGTAAAAGCCTAAAACCAATAAAATAATGAAAAATCACTAAAAATATAAAAACCATTTAAACAGAAAAAATATTAATCAACCTTAAAAACCATATGAACCCTAAAATATATAAAACACCTTTAAAATAAAAAAGGCTATAAACACGAGAAAAAACAATGAAACCCAAGAACCCCTCAAGATACCTCAAAACAGTAAAATCTATAAAATTTTAAAAAATAACTATAAATATCTCAAAACATAAACACCACTAAAAACCCTGAAACCCCCTAAGAAAAACATAAAAAATAAAAAAACCACTTAAACCCCCTAAAAACCTAAAAAATGCTAAAAATTCTAAAAACCATAAAAACCTTAAAATCCCTTAAAACAAGAAAAACCCTTAAACATTTAAAAACCTAAAACCCATAAAAACCATGAAAACCCACTAAAAATATAAAAACTCAGTATACCCCTAAAAACAATAAAAACACTAAAAACATTAAAAGTATAAAAAACTAAAAAAATTATAAAAAATCATAAACCCAAAAAACCTAAAAAACCTAAACACCCTCAAAATTTGTATAAAATATAAAAACCATAAAAATATTAAAAAATCAATAAAATCCCTAAATACATAAATACCCCTAATAACCTTAAAAATGCCTATGAAAATCATAAAATCCTAAAAATACTTAAAACCACTAAAAAGAATATAAAATCCTTAAAATAATGAAAGCCCTAAAACCCTACAAAAAATAAAAACCAATTAAAACCATAAAAAGTCAATAAAAACACTAAAAAATCTTTAAACATATAAAAACAAAAACAACTCTTAAGACATATAAAACCCCTAAAACTAAAAAAATCCTTTAAAACATATAAAACCATACATTCCATAAAAACCATACAAAACACTCAAAATCCCTAAACAACCTAAAAATATGTAAAAACACTAAAAAATCCATAAAATCCATAAATACATAAAACCCTCTAAAAACCATGAAAACCCCTATGAAATCCCTAAAACCTGAGAAACAATAAAATCCCCTAAAAAACTAAATAATGATAAAAACCATGAAAATACTAAAAAACCATAAAAACCCCTAAAACCATATACCACATTAAATCCATAAAGATACCATAAAAAGCATAAAACCCCATAAACACTTTAAAAATCATGAGAAAATATTAATAAAAATTATACCCCAAAAAAATCAAATGAATACAAAAACCATTAAAACCTCTAAAATCTCAAAAAACAATAAAATTTCAAAAATACCATAAAAACCCCCAAAATGCCTAAAAATTCTAATAACCCATAAATTATAAAAAATACCTAAATATCCCTACACACCTAAAAAACATAAAATCCCTAAAAACCCTTAAGAAAACCTTAAAAACCTAAAAACAATTAAAAAAGTAGAAAATAAATAACAATGGAAACCCTAAAATTTATAAAATCCATTGAAACACAAAAACCCATAAAACACCTAAAACCATAAGAACCCTAAAACCCAGAAGGCCCTAAAAACTGACTAAAATATATAAAACCCCTTTAAACCCAGAAAATGTAAAAAACTCTAAAAAACCCGAACTACCATAAAAAATCAAACAAAATCCAAAAACACCAAAAAACCATGAGAACACTAAATCCCAAAAAAAATCTATAAGAAAGCATTAAAACCCTAATAACCTAAAATCCCAATAAAAAACAAAAAAATCCTTAAACTCTAAAAAATACTTAAAAACACTGAAATCTATAAAAATTATAAAAACTTCTAAAAACCATAAAACCCTAAACACCCATAAAAAATATAAAATATGACTAAAAACCCTGAAAATCCTTCAAACTCTAAAAACGTTAAAATCTAGAAATAACATTATTACTATAAAAGACCATAACACCCCCTCCCCAAACCATAAAAACTGTAAAAATCCAACAAACTCTAAAACCCCTAAAAATTCATAAAATTTCTATAAAAACAACTAAAAACATAATCAAACATTAAAACCCTAGAAAACCTTTATTAAAGCCAAAAAAACAGAAAATCACTTAAAATGTGTAAAAAATATAAAAAATGATAAAAACCCAAACAACCCATAAAAATCGTTAAACCCACAATAACCATAAAATCCCCTAAAACCCATAAAATCAATAAAAACTTTAAAAACTAATAAAACCTATAAAAATCATTTAATCACAAAATTTTTTTAAAAAATATTCCAAAAAACCCCTAAAAACTTAAGAAATAAAAAAAACATAAACCATAAAACCCCTATAAAATATAATCACCCTCAAAATTCCTTAAAACCATAAAACCAAAAAAAATCCAAAAATTCATAAAAATCCCTAAAAAAGTAAAAAACCATAAAAACCCTAATAACCCCTAAGAAAACCATTTAAAACCCGCAAAAAACCTAAGAATCCCTAAAAATTCAAAAAAAACATATAAACCATAATACCCCCTAAAGTACTTAAAAAACTCTAAAACCCATTAATCCCATTAAAACTACTACATACTATAAAACCATTGAAATACCTAAATACAATAAAAAACCAAAAAGAAACATAAAACTCAAAAAAAACTGAAAAACACAAAAAAATAAATATATAAAAAAGGCCTAAAAAGTTCAAAGAACCCCCAAAATGCATAAAACCCGTAGAATTCATAAAGGTCTTTCAAAATACCCGGATATCAATGAAAATTTAAAATACACTAAAAACCAAAAAAACACTAAGAAAATGATAAGAGCAACAAAACACATAAAAACACTGTAAAACATAAAAATTTCTAAAAACCTAATAGCATTGAAAAGCAGTAAAAACCATAAAATCCCTAAATACCATAAAAACCAATAAAACCCCATAAATACCCTAAAATCCGACAAAAGTAATCTAAAACCCCTTTAAACCAATAAGAAAATTTAAAACTGTAAAAAACCTTAAAATATTAAAAACAGAAAAATCCCAGAAAACCAAAAATACCATAATACCCCAAAAACCCCATAAAACGCCTCAAAATCCATGAAAACCAAAAAACCCAAAAATAATTAAAGAGGCTAAAAATCATCAAAAAATATAAAAAAAACACAAATAACCACGGAAACCCATAATAAACACTATAAACCATAAAAATACATAAAACCAAAAAATACCTAAAAAATGGTAAAAACCCAAAAAAACCAAAAATACTTAAAAAGCCTCAAAATAAGAGAAAATTATAAGAAACAATAAAAATCCCTAAACATCTGTAAAAATATAAAAAACTATAAAACCGAAAAAATCCTTTTAAAATGTTAAAACCCTGAAAATAATTTAAACCCCTAAAAAATTGAATCCCCAAAAATAAAAAAAATATTAAAACCCTAATAGTCTGTAAACCCCTAAAACCATAAAACACCTTGAAACCATTAAATACATTACACACTAATAAAAACACTCAAAAATAACTATATTTTTTTAAAACCCTCTAAGTACATAAAAATTTTAAAAAACTAAAAAACCATAAACCCTTAATTTTTTTGAAAAATCCCTAATCCCCACAAACCCAAAACAACCAAAAAAACCCCTTAAAACCATAATAACAATCCAAATGCCTAAAACCCATAAAACCCATAAAATCAAAAAAATGTATAAAAATACCTAAAAACATAAAACATCCTAAAACCCAGGAGAAACCATAATAAAACCTTAAAAATCAAAAAAAAATAAACCCCTAAAACCTCAATAAAGCTAAAACACCTATAACCCATAGAACTGATAAACACAAAAAAACCACCAAAAACCTAAAAGAATCCTGAAATCCCATAAAACCATAAAGACACTAAAATCTCTAAAAACAAATCAAACCCATTAAATTTAAAGAAACTAAAAAAAACGTAAAACCATCAAAACATAAATAAAACCCTTAAACACCCCAAAGAGCCTTAAAAACATTAAAAACCCCCTAAAACCCCTCAAAATACCAAACACCCCTAAAAACCATACAAAACATAAAAATTTACTTAAAATATTAAAAACATAAAAAACACTACAAACCCTAAAAAACTCAAAGAAAATCATAACAAACCTAAACACTTAAACCCCCTAAAAACCTAAAAATTTATAAAGCCCATAAACCCTCAATGTCCTAAAAACCCCAAAAACCAAGAAAGTTATTAAAATCCCTAAAAATACATAAAAATCCTAGAAACAATGAAAAATAAAAATAAACCCTTAAAAATTAAAAACAATTAAAACCCCTATAAACTTAAAAAACTCTCAAAACCATAGAATAATATGAAGACCCCAAAACCCCCTAAAACCATAAATCCCCTAAAAACAATAAAAACCCAAAAAACCCAAAAAACATACTATAATCTCTAAAACCCCTTTAAACCCATAAAAACATTAAAATACACAAGAAATATTAAAACCCTAAAAAACTAAAAAAACCCTAAAAACCCAAAAATCCCCAAAAAACATAAAAACTCTAAAAAAATATAAAAACCCCAACACCTAAAAAATCTCTAAAAAGTAATAAAAATTATTTAATAGCACTGAAATCACTAAAAATGCAAAAAACACTAAAAACTCTAAAAATCTTGAATACCCCTAAGAAAACCATAAAAAGATAAAGCTTATAAAAACCCTAAAACCCAAAAAATGCAAAAAATAATTAAAATCCCTAAAAAATCTTAAATATCATAAAATCCAAATAAACTATAAAATCCCATTAAACCCCTAATACCCACTAAAAACTCTACAAAATTATTATACCCATAAAATGTTAACAAATTATAAAAATAATTAAAGAACCTAAAAACTCAAAAAAACCCATAAAATCTAAAAAACCATATAAAAAAATAAATCCCTAAAACCCCTCAAAATCCCTAAAACACCTATAAATCCATAAAAATAAAAAAAAATCCCTAAAAATTATTAAACACATAAAAACCAATAAAAATAAAAAAATTGTAAAAAAACCATAAAAAACATTTGAAACCTCTAAAAACATAAGAACGCTAAAAACTCTAAATTCCCTAAAACCCCTAAAACCATACAAACTAGTGAAAATACGTAAAAATCATAAATAAACACTAAAAAACGTAAAACCATTTTAAACCTTAAAAATGATAAAACATTGAAAAACCAAAAAAACCCTGAAAACTCAAACAAACAAAAATAAAAATTAAACCCCTTAAAACTCTCAAAATCCCTAGAACCCTAAAATAATTAAAATAATTAAAAATCCAAAAAATAATTTAAAATATAACAAACACTAAAAGAACATAAGAAATGCATAGAAACCAAGAAACACTTAACTACACCTAAAAAACACTACAAACATAAAATACCCTAAAAATCATAAAAATCATAAAGACCCCTAGAACCTATAAAAACCTAAAATAAATGATAGAAAACTACTAAAAACTCAAAAATCCATTTAAACCCATAAAAATATAAAAAATCTACAAAAAATTAGAAACAGTAATAAATAAAAAAATTAAACCCAGAAAACCCATAAAAACTCATAAAAACCCTAAAACACAAAAAAATCATAAAACCCTCAAAATCCTAAAAAAATCCCCTAGAGAAAATAAAAAATATACCTATTATAACAAAAATGAAAAAATAGAAAAAAAACCTTAAATACCCAAAGAAACCCTTAATAAACAGAAGCACTTAAAATCCCTAAAAACCTAAAAAAGTATAAGAACTTTAAAACCCTTAAAACCCAAAAAACCATAAAAATCCCCAAAAAAAGATTCAATCCCTAAAAATCAATAAAACTAATAAAAACCACTAAAAACAAAAAAAAACCTTTGAATCCCTAAAAAAGTTAAAAACACTAAAATTAAAAAAACCTAAATCTAAAAAAACATTAAAAAACAAATCCAAAAAAACCTTGAAACCCTAAAAGCCCTCAAAATCCCAAAAAAAACCCCTCAAAATTCAAAAAATAAAAAAGTCCCTATAAATCCCTAAATACATAGAAAACTCTAAAAACTCTAGAAACCCCTAAGAACTCCTTAAAAACATAAAATCACATAAAACACATAAAATACGTAAAAATTTATAAAACCCTAAAAACAATGACAAACCATAAAAACACTAAAAACCCTAAAAAAACAAAAAAACCATAAAACACTAAAACCCCATAAAACCATAATAAACCATTAAAAACTTGAAAACCCATTTAAAAACCTAAAAATGATTAAAATATCTAAAAAACCATAAAAACACATAAAACTCAAAAAAACATAAAAATGGATATAACTATTAAAATCCTAAAATCATTAAAAACACTAAAAACTCTAAAAGTCCCTCAAAATCGTAAAAACCCTAAAAATGCTAAAAAATCTCTAAAAATCATAAAATATAAAAAAACCTAAAATTATGAAAACCATAAGGAAACCATAAAAATATAAACACCCTTTAACACCTAGAAACATAAAAATCTCTACAAATGATAAAAAACTAAATACCTTTAAAAACCAAAAAACCCCTAAAACCTTAAAAATCAATAATGAATCTTAAAACCCTTTAAAAACATAAAAATGTTAAAAAATATAAAAAACATAAAATCCATAGAAATAAAAAAAACCGAAAATCTAGAAAATCTATAGAATGCTAAAAACCAAAAAAAACCTATGACGCTAAAAATTCCAAAAAAACCCAAAAATAATAACTATACTAAAAAAGTATAAAATAACAAAAAGCATAAATACCATAGTGACCCTGAAATTCCCTAATAAAACCTTAAAAACCTAACATAAAACCCCTAAAAGCCTAAAAATACTAAAAACACAAAAGACCCCTTAAATCCACAAAACCATTAACCCCCCCCCCCCTCAAAAAACCATACAAACCCTTAAAACTTGATTAAAAGCCAAAATATTCAATAAAATCATTTAAAACCATTAAACATCTAAAAATGTAAAAAAACTTAACAACCATAAACACCATAAAAAACTAATAAAAACTCCCGAAACATGCATAATACCATAAAAACGTAAAAACAATAAAAAAATCTTTATTTCCTTAAAGACATAGAAATCTATAAAGATCTTAAAAATCCCAAAATATCCCTAATAAACATAAAAAAACACTAAAAATTCTATAAACCCCTAAGAAATCCTTTAAAACATAAAAACACTTAAAATCCTTAAAAATATAAAAAGCAGTAAAATTCTAGAAAGCTATAAAGACCCAAAACAAAAACCCCACGGAGTTCTTAAAAACCATAAATCTCAATAAAAACCAAAGAATCCACTAAAAATGTAAAGTCCATTTAAACCCCAAAATTTTTAAATAACAATAAAAAATATAAACCTCTAAAAATTCAAAAAAACCTTAAAACCCAAAAAACACTAAAACCCGTAAATATAATAATACCCTAAAAAACTAAAAATTCCCAAAAAACACTAAAAATCCATATAATTGTAAAATACCTAAAAATACCATATTTTGTAAAATACCCTAAATCGATGTAAAATCTTATGAAAACCATAACATCCTAAAAATAATTAAAACCCATAAAAAATCTATAAAATGGTAAATACAATAGAAACCCCTAAAATGCAAAAAAAAACCACAAAATGGTAAAACTCCCTATAAACCAATAAAACATCGAAAACCCACTAAAAACACACAAAAAATCATTAGACGACTATAAATTTTAAAAACCTATAAATCCAATTAAAAACACTAATATATAAAACCCCTCAAATCCCCAAAAAATAATTAAAATCCTAAAAACCACCAAAACCTTATAACAGATCAAAATCCATATACCATAAAAACAATAAAAATCTCAAAAATTCTATAAAAACCACTAAAATGTAAAAAAACCTAAAACCCCTAAAAAACCTTAATAAAACCATTAAAATGAAAATAAAAACATAAAATCCCTATAAATATAAAGAACGCAAATAACCATAAAACCCCCTAAAATAACATAAAACCCATAAAACCCCGTAAAAATAAAAAAATCCAAAAACACATAAAAACCTAAGAAAAATAACTGAAAACTCAAGAAACCCTTTACATCCCAAAAAAATGTTATAAAAACTCTAAAAAAGTTACTAGCACAAATAAATTAAAAAAAAAAACTCCAACAACAAATGAAAAGGATAAAACCCCAAAATCCCTACAAACTCTAAAAATTGAAATAACACCTAAAAACCATAAAATACTAAAAATTTTAAAAAACCCTTAAACACATAGAAACCCTTAGAAACTTGGAAAACTATATGAAAACCATCAAATCATAAAAAAAATAAACCCTTAAAAATGTCAAAACCACTAAAACCCAAGAATCCATAAAAACCCTAAAAACCAAAAAAAAATCCCATAAAACATAGAATACATAAAAAAATAAAGATTATAAAAATACTTTAAACACCTAAATTTGTTAAAAAAATCTGAAACCATAAAAAGAATCAAATGGTTAAAACTCTAAAAATCCCAGAAAACCATAAAAACCATAAAAACCCTAAAAACCCAAAAAAACTATAAAATCCCTCAAAATCCCTAAAACACCGAAAACCTATAAAAATAATAAAAAATCACCAAAAAACTATTATCTCTAAAAACCATAAAATCCCATAGAAAAATAAAAACATAAAAACTATTAAAATCCCAATAAACATAAAAACACTAAAATCCCTAAGAAACAAAAAAAATAACACTTAGAAACCTTTAAATCCCCTAAAACCGCCTAAAAATGCTTAAAAATAATTAAAACTCAAAAAAAAATTTGAACCCCCATTTTTTAAAAAAAATACTAAAAAAGATTATATACCATAAAAAACTCAGAAAAACCCTCAAAACCATGAAAACCATAAAATCCAAAAAGTTTCTAAAATTCATCAAAAATTTTAAAACCCCTAAATAAACATAAAAATGCAAAAAAATTCCTAAAATAAATAGATCTGTAAAAAACCCGTAAAACCATAAGAAAAATTTCAAAACCTATAAATAGTTAAACCACTTAAAAAATCTGAAAAATCTTTAAACACTAAAAGCAACAAAATCTTAAAAACCATAGAAACCCTTAAAACATTTACAAAACCAAAAACAATGAAAAAACCCTAAAACCACTAAAAATTTAAAAACCCTTTAAACCCTTAAAACATTAAAAAACTCTAAATACCTTTAAAATACCAAAAACTAAAAAACCTTAAAACCCAAAAAAACCGTAAAAGCCAAAAAAAAATATAAACCTAAAACCCCCAAATTAATCAAAATCCCTAAAACACTAAAAATGAAAAAATCCAATAAAAGGCAAAAGACCCATAAAATAATATAAAATCATAAAAACTATGAAAAATACATAGAAAACCTAAAAACCCAAAAAACACTCAAAACCACCAAAAACCTAAAAAATCTTAAATCCCAAAGAACCTCTAGAAATCAAAAAGTCCATAAAATGCATAAAATCATTTTAATCACTTAAACACATTAAATTTCTAAAATACACTAAAAATATAAAACCCCTTTAACTCAATATAAATGTTAAAAACGCTAAAAACATTAAAAAAGATAAAAATTAAAAATTTCTAAAACCCCAAAAAACAATAAAATCCCCTAAAACTCTAAAAGATATGAAAATCCCAAAAAACACTAAAAACAAAACAAAATAGAAAAAATCCATAAGAATCCCCAAAAATGTAAACAACCATAAAAAACTAAAAACACCTAATAATATCTAAAAATATAAAAACACATAAAACCCTAAAAACCCAAAAAATATGTGAAATACTCTAAAACCCTAAAATATCACAAAAAACCATAAAATAATTTAAAATTTTTAAAACCCTTAAATTTCCTAAAAACATAAAAAACTATAAAACCATGAAAAAACCAAAGAAAACATTAAAATCCTAGATACACTAAAAACACCTAAAAAATATATAAGCATTAAATCTAATAAATAACCTTAAAACATTGAAAACCATAAAACCACCATACAACCATAAAATCCAAAAAACACATAAAACCGTAAAACCCACTAAAAACTCAAAAATCTTTACAAACACCTAAAACATTTGAACACTACAAAATGATTTGAAAACCACAAAAAAAATCAATAATAAATCCTAAAAAACCATAAAAAGATCATAAATATAAAAAAATATCCAAAAATCCCTAATATATTAAAAAACCTCAAAACCCTAAAACCATAATATATCCTTAAAAACCTAAAAAACATTACACCTATCAAAAATCAAAATATTTCTAAAACGATAAAAAAATCCAAAATACTCCAAAGACCATAAGAACCCTAAAAACATTAAAACCCAATAAAAACCCATTAAAACAATAAAAAACTACTAAAAACACTAAAATACCTTGAAACCCCTAAAAACATACAAAATCTATAAAAACCCATAAAAATACATAAAACTCAAAGATAACCCTAAAACCTAAATAAATAATAATAACACTAAATAACATAAAAACACTAAAAACACAAAAAAACCCCCAAAACCCTAAAAATCATAACAAATCCAAAAAATCATTTAAAATCCTCGATAACATAAAGAAAATAAAACCCTAAAAACCTACAAGAATTAAAATCCAAAATAACATAAAACCCCAAAAAACATAAAAAATGAAACAAACCTAAAATCCCCAAAACACTATAAAACCCCAAAGAAGAATATAAACCCCTAAAACCATAAAAATCCAAAACCAATAAAAAATATAAATACTATAAAAAATATAAAAACCCTTTATATCCTTAATAGTTTTAAAACTCTAGAAACATAAATAACACTAAAAACCCAAATACCCCATAAAAACCCGAAGAACCAAAATATCCTAAAAACCCTAAAAAACTCAAAACACCCCCCAAAATCCCTAAATAACCTAAAATGCATAAAAAACCAAAAAATGCACAAAAATCCTAAAAAATATATAATATCCATAAAAATAAAAAAGACCATACAAATGTAAAAAACATTAAAATCCTAAAGACCAAATAAAATTAAGACACTTAGAAACCCGAGAAAACCTTAAAACCCCTAAAAACATAAAAATCACTAAAAACCATAAAAAACTAAATCCCTTAAAACCTCGAAAAACTAATAAAACTCTATAAACCATTTGAAATAGTAAAAAATTAAAATATATAAAAAACATAAAACAAGAAAAACATAATAAACCTAAAACTAAAAAAAAAAAAATCCATTAATTCCCTAAAAACACTAATACCATAACAATCTCTAAAAACCGAAAAACCCATAAAATTCCAAAAAAAATATCTGACAAACCATAAAAATAATAAACCACAAAAAACTGTAAAATCCCTTAAAACATGTAAATCCCTCAAACTAATAAAAATTCTAAAAGCCGTTTGAACCTTTAAAAACCATTAAAAACTATAAAAAACGTTAAACCCACTAAAAAACCATAAAACCCTAAAAACCTGAGCCCCCTAGATCACTAAAACCCCTAGAAAACAATATGGATCCAAAAAATGACAAAAAACAGCTAAACACATAAAAACCCTAAAACCAATAAAAAACCCAAAGTAAAACATAAAACCTAAGAAACCAAAAACACTTTAGAAACACCAAAAACTTAAGGACCCCTAAAAACCTAAAAATACCTAAATACCATAATGACCATAAAAATCATAAATATCCCATAAAATACCTAAAAACATTAAAACCCCTAAAAACCATGAAAAAAACTATGAAAACTGTAAAACCCCCCAAAAAATTAAACCCCTAAAAAACTAAAATCCTAAAAAATACCTAGAACCACGAAAAAAACATAAAAATCCATAAAATCGTAATAGAAAACCTAAAAACCCTAGAAACATAGAAATTCCCTAAACCACTAAAAACTCGAAAAATACTTTAAACCCATAAAAACATCAAGAAACAATACCAAACTTCAAAGACACAAAAATAATATGAAAACTCAAAAAATCCAAGAAAACCATAAAATACTTAAAACCTCAAAAAATCCATAAAAAACCTAAAAACCGTAAAAATCCTAAAAAACATGAAAATTACCTAAATACATAAAATCCCTAAAAATACATAAAAATATAAGAAAATCATTAAAACTAAAAAAACACCTAAAAAACTCTAAAGACCCTAATAACAGTAAAATGACCCTAAAACCCCCAAAATACACAAAAACCAACCAAAATCCCAAAAAAGAATTAAAAAAACTAAAACCCATATAACCATAATAAATCAATAAAACCCATTTGAACCTCTAAAATGTTAAAAAAAAACTATAAAAAGCCTACAGAACTCTAAAAACCTAAAATTACTAAAAACCCTAAAAACACCAAAAACCCATTAAACCACTAAAAATACTAAAAATCTTTTAAACCCCTAAAAATTTTAAAACCTCTAAATCCCCATAAAAACCATAAAAAAAGAAAAGAACCTAAAACCCTAAAATTCATAAAAAACATAAAAACCTAAAAATCCCCTAAAACCCTGAAAAACCCAAGAATCCTTAAAAATAATAATGAATGAAAAAAATCCCTAAAAATCCATAAAAAAATAAAAATGCCCCAAAAAACCTAGAAAACCCATAAGAAAGACAAAAAATCATAGAAACACTTTAAACCCCCTAAATAAATTAAAATTATAAACCCCCTTAAAACCCATAAAAAGGTTAAAACATTTAAAACCATAAAATTCTAAAAACCATACAAACCGAAAAAACCCATAAAAACAAAAAAAACAAAAAATATAATGACCCTTTAAATCAGACAAAGAAAATTAATAAACAATAAAAAACCCTAAAATCCTAAAAAATTTAAAATACTTGAAAACCCCAAAAACCATAAAACCTTAATATCCCTAAAACCCATCAAATTCTCTTAAACCAAAAAACCCATAAAAATCCTAAAAATCCCTAAAATCCCTAGAAGTGTTAAAACCCTAAAAACCTTAAAAAGTCATATGAAAACCTTAAAAACCTAAAAACACCTAAACCCCTAAAAGTATATAAAACGATTAAAATGATAAAAACCTTAAACCTCAAAAATTAATAAAAATGATAAAACCCATAAAAATATTAAAAATAATAAAAACTCATAAAAACCCTAAAAACACACTAAGATCTCTAGAAACCCATTAAACCACTAAAAATTAAAAACAATTTAAAACCCACAAAAACCTCAAAAAACCTAGAAATCTAAAAAAACCATAAAACCATAACAATAATAAAATCCTGAATATATTTAAAACCACAAAACCCATAAAAATCCAAAAAAACCCAAAAAATATCTAGGAACATAAAAAAATAGAAAAACCTAAAATCCCTCTGATGACTTACAAAACAAGAGACATGTAAAAACCCTTAAATCCTATAAAACACTAAAAACCAGAAAAACCCATAAAACCCCTATAAATCCTAAAAACCATAAACCCCCTAAAACCATAACACCATTATATATAAACAAAAACCCTTTAGACCACTGAAAACATTAAGAAACTATAAAAACCATAAAACAAAAAAAAATCAAATAAAATCCGTGATAACAAAAAAAATATATATAGAATCTAAAAACCCTAAAAAACTAAAAACCGTAAAAAAATAAATAAAATCCCTAAAAATACATAAAAATTTAAAACACTTAAAAACCCTAAAAAGAACTAATAAAACCTTAAACCAATTTAAAATATTAAAACACATAAACCTAAAAATTAAAAAACCCCTCAAAACACTAGATACCCAAAAAATTGAAATCCCCTCAAAATCCCTAAAAACCCTATAAACCCAAAAAAATCATAAAAAAGCCAAAAAATCCCTAAAATGTAAAAAAACCCAAAAAGGAAAAACTATATGAACACCATAAAAAACAAAAAAACACTTAGTACTACTAAAAACCTAAAAAAGCTATGAACCCAAAAAAAACTATAAAAACCCCAAAACTCGTTAAAACCCACTAAAAAAATTAACACTCATTCATCCCCTAAAACGAATAAAAATCCATAAAATCCATAAAACCCCTAAATAACATAAATATACTATGAAATACCTAAATTTATCTAAAAACAAAAAACACTAAAAACCTTGAAAACAAATAAGAAAACTATGGAAACCTAGAAAACATAAAATATCTAAACACTAAAAAACTATAATACACCAAAGAAACCTAAAAAACTCTAAAATTAATACAAACAAAAAATACCACAAAATCCTTAAAACCGTAAAACCCATAAAACACTAAAACCCATTAAAACTAGAAAACCATTTAAACCATAAAAATTATAAAAAACCTTAAAACTCCTAAAAACTCAAGAAAGCTCTAAAAACCCTAAAAAATCTTAAAACCCAAAAAACCCCTAAAATCCCTAAATACCGTTGAAATCACTAAAATCCACAAAAAACCTAAAACAAATATCTAAAAATACCAAAAAACATAAGAATACCTAAAATAACTGAAAACCCATAAGAAATCATTAAAAACCTAAAAACACTTAAATCCCCTAAAAAGCCTAAAAATTCTAAAACCCTAAAAACCACTAAAACCCCAAAACTCCTAAAAACCCATTGAAATATTTAAAACCCATAAAACCAAAAAAACCACTATAACCTAAAAACCCCAAAAAACCTTAATTCCCCAAAACCCTTAACCCCCCCCCCCCACAAACCTTTAAAACACTAAAAACTCATGAAAATAAACATCTCTAAAATTTTAAATCCATTTAAAACCATAAAAACTCAAACACTGCCCCCCCCCCTAAAATGTAAAAACAATAAAACACTAAAATAAATCAAACTCTCAGAATACCTAAAAATCATTAAAACCAAAAAAAATCAAAAGAATCCCTAAAAATCACTATAGAAATAAAAACCCTAAAAATCTAAAACCCCTAAGAAAACATTAAAAAATTAAAAACCTTTAAAATCTAGAAAATTCAAAGATATTCTAATAAACTAATATACCCTAACAAAACCTAAATACCATTAAAAACTTAAAACCCATTAAAACACCAATAACCTAAAAACAAAAAAAACATTAAAATCCATTAAAAAACATAAAAAACTAAAAAATCTAAAAAAACATGAAAAACCTAAAACCCCTAAAACTCTTCAAAACTCCTAAAAACCCTAAAAAACATTAAAATCCTAAAATATCCTTAAATATACATAAAAATTATAAAAACCGTTAACAACTTGAAACACTAAAAAACCTAAAAATAGATAAAACCTCTATAAATCAAAAAAATGTAAAAAACACTAAAAACCCTAAAATTACCAAAAAATCATAAAAATTCCTAGAAACATTAAAAACCCTAAAAACCCATAAAACAGTAAATCCACTAAAAACTCTAAAACCTTCTAAACAATAATAAATGTTAAAAACTATATATGAACTTAAAAACCATAAAAAACACAAAAAAACACAAATAAAATCCATAAATCCATAAAAACCCCAAAATACTCAAAATCTCTAAAACCCTAAAAACCCATAAAAATACAAAAAAAAAATCATTAAAAATCCCTAGAAACATGAAAAATATAATAATCCTAAAACCCCTTAAAAAACCTTAGAACCTAAAAACAATTTAAACCCTTAAATAAATAATAAATGATAAAAATTCTTAAAAATCCCTAAAAAACGAAAAAAATAAATACCCCAAAACCATAAAAACCCATAAAAACCCATAAAAACCATAAAAACCGTAAAAACCACTAAAAACTCTAAAATCCATTTAAACTACTAGAAACATCCAAAAACTCAATAAAATCATTAAACCTGGAAAAACTAAAAAAACCTAAATACCCCCAAAATCCATCGAAATCACTAAGAACCCTAAAAACCGTAAATATTCTAAAAATCCCAAAAAAATCCTAAACACCAAAGTCTTTGAAAGCCCAATAATGAAATTTAAAACCTAAAAATAATTAAAACTCCCAGGAAACCTAAAAAATGGTAAAACTGTTAAATAATCATAAAAACCCCCAAAACCCTTAAATCCGTAAAAACCCTTGAAAACCTAAAACCCATAAACAAACACTAAAACATTAAAATCTCATTCAAACTAGAAAAACAATACAAAATATAAAAACCATAAAACTAATAATAAACTAAAAAAACTCTAAAACCCAAAAAAACTACAAATACCTTATTAAGGCTAAATACTCCCTAAACTCCTCGAAAGCCCTAAAACCCATAAATAATTAAAATACTGAAAAACATCTAAAAATAAAAAAAAACATAAAAATATCTAAAAAACTAAAAACCCTAAGAAAACCTTAAAACCTTAAATACACATAAAACCCCTAAAACCTAAAAACTTAAAAAAATTATAATCCCCCTAAAAACCACTAAAATCCTTAAATCCCTAGAATCCACCAAAAACACTAAAACCCCTTTAAACCACTAAAATGTTAAAAACTCTAAAAAATATTAAAGACAATAAAAATTAAAAAAATCCTAAATCAACAGAATACCATAAAACACCAAACCCTAAAAAATCACAAAAAATCATCAATATCCTTAACGCCCTAAAAATCAAAAACAATTCCTGAAAATCCATAAAAATGTAGAAAAACCCTGATAACCCATAAGAAAAACAGAAAAACCTAGAAAAATAAAAGTATTGAAAACCTAAAAAATGTAGAAGGCCTTAAAATAACATAAGAACCTAAATAATAAAAAAACCATAAAACCCCTAAAAACTTTAAAACCCCTAAAAGATAATAAAATCACAAAAAATAACTAAAAACTCTAAAAAACTTTCAAACCCCTAAAAAAATAAAAACCCTAAAAAACCTTAAAACCTTTAAAAATAAAAAAAAAATCCATAAAACCAAAAAATCTATAAAAACCCCAAAACACAAAAAATAGGAAAAACCCTAAAAAATCCATATAATCCTAAGAACCAAAAAAATCATGAAAATACCTAAAAATCCCAAAAAACATTGAAAATCCTTAAGAAAACCATAAAAATAAAAAACTATTAAAACCCCTAAAATAATATAAAGTGATAAAAACCCTAAAAAACCTAAAACCCTTAAAACATTAAAAAAACCTTAATGCATCTAAAACCCTGAGAAACAAATTAAAACCCTAAAACCTATTAATCCCAAAAAAATTTAAAAAACCATAAAAGATACAAAAAAACTCAAAAATCAATAAAACCGAAAAAACCATAAAACCTCTCAAAACTCTATAACGAATCTAAATAATTAAAATCCCTAAAGAACATATAAATAGACAAAATCCCTATAATCCCTATAATCCTAAAAACCCTAAAAACCCCCTATGAAGACCTTAAAAACCCAAAAAAAAAACACTTAAAACCCCTAAAAACATAAAAAAAATTATATAAACACTAAAAAACTATAAAACCCTTAATATACAAAAAATCATAAAAACCACAAAAAAAATTAAATCCATAAAACTCAAAGAAATACTAAAAATCCATAAACCCCTAAAACCACCAACACTCTAAAATACTTCAAATCGCTAAATTTTTTTTAAAACTATACGAAAATATAAAACTATAAAAATCTTGAAAAACCCCCCTAAAACCCCAAAAACATACCAAAAACAAAAAAACCCATAAAATACCATAAAACCCTAAATAGAAAGAAAAGTCCTAAAAACCCTAAAAATACATAAAACATATATACCCCTAAAAAACTTGATGAACCCTAAGGAATCCTTACAAATCTAAGACACTAAAAACACCTAAAAACCCTAAAAACTCCAAACACCCTAATGACCTTAAAAGCGTAAAATCCCCAAAAAACAATAAAACCCTATAAAAATATTAAAAACCCTAAAACCCATAAAAACAAAAACAACGTCTAAAAAACCCATTAAACTTTTAAAATTGTTAAGAGACTCAAAAAACCTTTAAACTACTAAGAAACACAAAAAACCCTAAAACACCAAAAAACCATAGTGAACCTAAAAAAAAGAAAAACCCCTAAAAGCCTCACAATCCCAAAAAATTCCTAAATTTTTTTAAAAATCCCTAATATTATCTATAAACATAAAAACCATAAAAAAATTGAAAAACCATAAGTAACCCTTAAAACCCTAAGAACAAAAAAAACCCCTAAAAAATAAAAAATCTAAAAACCCTAAAAAGAACATAAAACCCCTAAAAACCCTAAAACCCCTACAAACCATAAAAAAACATTAAAATAACTAAAACTACATAAAAATATTAAAACAAACAACAATTATAAAATTCTTCTAAACCAATAAAATCATTAAAAACACTAAAAAACTTTAAAACCCTAAAGACAAATAAATGCTAAAAAGAAAAAAACCATAAAACCCTAAAACCCAAAACCCCCAAAACCACTCAAAATACCTAAAAACCATAAAAACCATAAAAAATCCTCAAAATATATAAAATCCCTAAAAATATAAAAACCACTAAGAACCTTGAAAGTCCTTAGGAAACCCTTGAAAACCTATAAACACCTAAAATCCTAAAAACATTCTAAAAACCATAAAAACCTAAAACACCTAAAAACCATAAAACCCATAAAAACATTAAAAACATTAAAACACATAAAAAACCTAAAAACTATTAAAAACAAGAAAAACCCCACTAAAGACATAAAATGTTTAAAACTGCTTAAAACCATAAAACCCCAAATAACTAAATAGTAACATGAAAACCCCAAAAAATCCATACACTTGAAAACCCCAAAAAACTATAAACACGGGAAAATAGTAAAACCCATTGAAATCCATGAAACCAAAAAAACCATAAAATGGTAAAAATCACTTAAATACCTAAAAATTTAAAAAAACCCAAAAACCCAAAAACAACCCAAAGAAAACTGTAAAAACCTAAAAAGACATTAATCCCCAAAAATCCTACAAACAATGAAAACACTAAAAACTCAAAAAACCCTTAAAATCCCTAAACCCACTAACCAACATAAAAATCATAAAAAGTAATAAAAATCCCTATAAATGTTAAACAACATAAAAACACTAAAAATATCAAAGAAAATATTGACAACCAAGCAAAAATTAAAACCCCTAAAAACCTAAAAATTGTTAAAACCTCAATTATCCTAAAAAATACTAAAAACCATAAAAGATCCTAAAAATAAATAAAAGCAATAATGGTAGTAAAAAATATAGAATTTTTTTTAACCCCTAAAAGTGTTAGAAACCTTAAAAAATATAAAATGTTAAAAACCCAAAAAACACAAAAAAAAAACCATAAATCCCTAAAACTGATAAAAATCGGTAAAAATACCTAAAAACATAAAAACCCCTAAAGCCGTTAAAAACCTAAGAAAACCTTAAAACTAAAAACAAAAAAACACCTAAAAACTAAAAAACAATATAAAACCAAACAACAATAAAAATCCATAAAAACATTAAAAACCCAAAAATCACATAAAAACATAAAAAACTAAAATATTTTGAAACCCTTTAAACCCTAAAAATGTTAAAAACTCTAAAAACTGTAAAACCCCTAAAAATTAAAAAAAACTATAAAAACCCTAAGAACCCTAAAAACCCTAAAACCCTTAATATCGCTAAAATAATAAAACCCATCAAAATCCGACAAGCCCTAGAATTAATTAAAAACATAAAAAACTATAGAAAACATGAAATCACAAAATAAAACATTAAAAACCTAAAAACACTTTTATCCCATAAATAACTAAAATATGGTGAAACCCCTTATAAACCCCCTAAAATCATTGAATATCTTAAAACCCATAAAAACATTAAAACACCTATAAAACGATAAAACCTATAAAACCACACCAAAAACCCAAATAACTCCTTAAACCCCCTAAAACATTAAAAAACATTAAAATTAATAAATACCCTTAAAAAGTCAAAAACCCTAAAAACCCAAACAAATATCTATAACCCTAAAACCTCCCAAAACCATCAAAATCCAAAAAAAACTTTAAAAACCCACCAAAATCGGAAAAATCCCAAAAAAAGTAAAAACCTATAAAACACTAAAAACCCCTAAGAATACGGTAAAATGATAAAAGATCAAAAGCATTTTAATCCCCCAAAACACATAAATATGATAAAAAAACCTCAAAACCATAAATCCCTAAAAACATAAAAAAACATAAATTCACCTGAATACCAAAAAAACCTTGAAACTCCTAAAAACACTAAAACTACTAAACACCCTAAAACCCTTTAAATAGTTAAAAACACTAAAAAATATTAAAACCATATAAACACTAAAAAACTCAAAAAAAACATAAATACCTTTAAACCCTAAAACCCATAATGGTCTTAAAATCCCTAAAACCCCTATAAAAAATCATAGAAATCAGAAAAAATACTGAAGAACATAAGAACTAAAAAAACCCTGAAATCACTAATAAAACCATAAAATCCTAAAAATAATTAAAACTCATAAAAACATAAAAACTACTAAAATCCAAAAAAACTATAAACACACTAAAAACTCAAAAAAACATATAAACCCCTAAAACCCTTAAAAACACATAAAAGGAAAAAAGGCCACTAACAACACTAAAACCCCTTTACATCCCTAAAACACTAAAAAAATAATAGAAACCTTTAAAACCATAAAAAACCAAAAAACTACTAACCCCCCCCCCCCCCCCGAAAAAAAAACCCTTAAACCATAAAAAAAATATAACCCATAAAAATCACTAAAAATCCTAAAAAATGCATAAAAACCATAAAACAAATCCCAAAAAATCACAGAAAATATCAAAAAAGATAAAACCCCTAAAAACCTAATGAAATACATAAAAACCTAAAAACACTTAAAACCCCTAAAAACATAAAAAATGTTAAAAACCATTCAAAAACCATAAAAATCATAAAACCTTTCAAAACCATAAAATACCCGAAAAATAATTAAAATCCCTAGTAACCAATAAAAACTATAAAACTACTATAAACTCTAAAACCAGTTTAAACCCCAAAAAATGATAATAACACTAAAAACCATAAAACCCATAAAAACTTTAAAACCTATAAAAACCCAAAAAATCCAAAAAAATCCATAAAAACATTATAAAAACACCACAAAATCACTAAAAACACTAAAAATGATTAATCCCCCCAAAACAATCTTACACCCTAAAACCCGTAAAAACAAAAGAAAACCCTAAGAACCATAAAATCCCTAATAACTAATAAAAACCATAAAATACTAAAAACTCTATAAACCCTTAAAACCCCATATAGCATTAATAAGATTTAAAACCCACAAAAACAATGAAAAATCAAAATATTCCTAAAACCCCAAAAATCTATGAAAACTAAAAAAACCTTAATACCACTGAAAATCCCTAAAATCATTAAAACCCCATAAAAATCCTAAAAAATAATAAAAATATCTAAAACTTAAAAAATAAAAAACCATGAAAACCTCCTATGAAAACCATAAACAAATAAAAACCCTTTAAACATATATAAACCAAATAATGCTAAAAAAAGTTAAAACCCTAAAAACCATAAAACTCCTAAAATTATTTTAAATCCCCAAAGACTGCAAAAAAACATACAAACCCACTAAGATATCTAAAAACCATTTAAAAATATAATAAAATTAAAAACTTGAAAAATCATTAAAACACTAAAAACTCAAGAAAACCAAAAAAACCAAAAAAATCCAAAAACCCATAAAACCCCAAAGATCCCTAAAAACCCTAAAAACCCGAGAACCGATAGAAGACCATAAAAATTATAAAAAGTATCTAAAAATACCAAAAAAATGTAAACACCCCTAGCTAACCTGAAAACCCCTAAGAAATCCTTAAAACCAAAAAAATAGGTTAAACCCTATAAAACATAAAAAAACTCTAAAAACCCCAAAAAACCCCCTTAAAACCCCCTAAAACCCATGAACACTCCAAGAAATATTAAAGAACTCTAAAACCCAAAAGAAATAAATAAACCACTAATAATAAAAAAACTCATTAACTCACTAATAACATTAGAAAATTATAAAAACTATCGAACCATAAAAATCTCATAAAACACTAAAAACCAAAAAAATTTAAAAAATCCTAAAAACCCTAAAAAAGCTAAACCCTAAAATCCCATAAATATACAAAAAATTCCTAAAAACCCATTAAGATTTTAAAATACGGACAATCCTAGAAAACCCTAGGAAAACATTAAATAAGTAAAAATGCATAAAACCCCTAAAAACCAAAAAAAACACTAAGACCCCAAAAAAACATAAAACCCCAAAAAATGATAAATCCCCAAAAAAACCATTACAACCCTAAAAACCCACTAAAAACACTTAAAATACTTTAAACTCCCAAAAATGTTAAAAAAACTTAGAAAACCTTAAAAGCTCCAAAAAAGTACAAAAACCCCCAAATCCCAAAAAACCATAAATCCCTAAAAACAGAAAAAACCCAAAATTCATTCAAATCCCTAAAACCCCAGAAAATGATAACTATCCTAAAATGGGCGTAAAATTCTTAAAAGTTAAAAAACCATAATGTACATAGAAACCCCAAAGAACCATAAAAATATAGAAACACTTAAAAGTAATAAAGACCAGAAAATGCTATAAAAACTTACAACCCACTAAAACCCCTAATAACCCTAAAACCATCTTAAAACATTAAAAAATATAAACCCCTCTAAAACCCTAAAACCATTAAAAACTCTAAAACCCCATTAAACCTAAAAACATGAAAAACTATAAAAACCATAAAAGTTTCTAAAAAATCAAAAAACCCTAAATACCCTAAATACCTTAAAAATCCTAACAGCTCTAAAAATATAAAAAATCCTCAAAATCCCTAAAAATAGTATAGTCCATTAAAATCCTAAAAAATATATAAAAATCCATAAAACCATAAAAACCCCATAAAACCCCTGAATACCCCATATAAAACCTAAAAACACTTAAATACCCTAAAAATAAAAAGGCCCAAAATCTCTAATAACAATAAAAATCCCTTAAAACCATAAAATACCCTTAAAACATTTAAATCCGTAAAAAAATATAAAATCCTAAAAACCCCTTAAAACACTAAAACACCCCGAAAATGTTGAAAAACACTAAAAACCCTTAAAAACTCAAAAAATCCAATAAAAACAAAAATACCCTAAAAATCCCAAATACCTCTATATCTAAAAAACCCTAAAACCCAAAAAATCCTAAAAAATCACTAAAAATCCATACCAACATAAAAATACACAAAACTAAAAAAAAAATTAAACCCCCTAAAAAAACAAAAAATGATAAAATCCCTAAAAACACTAATAACCCACAAAACCCCTAAAAACCATAAAACCCCCTAAAACCCTTAAAAACACTAAAAAACTATAAAAATAAACAAACCCATAAAAACCCTACGAACCCACTAAAAACAATAAAAACTCTTTAACCCCTTAAAAATGATATTTTTTTTAAAAACCCTTAAAACTATGTAAAACCTTAAAAACTAAAAAAACATAAACCCATAAAATACTAAAAACCTAAATTCCCTAAAATCCCCTAAAACCCTTCAAAATAATTAAACACCCTAAGACCCCATAAAATTATTAAAAACACCTAAAATCCCAAAAAACATAAAAACACTATAATTCTAAAAATCCCTATGAAAACTTTGAAAACCTAATAACATTAAAAACTCATAAAAAACCTAATAATTCAAAAAACCCCAAAATGGCAACAAAATCCTAAAAACACTTCAAAAAAATAAAATCCATTAAAAACCTAAAAAACAACAAAACACCATAATCACACAAAAAACTACTTAATACTCTTAAACCCCATTAAACACCACAAAAGTGAAAAAAATACTCAAAAAAATTAAAACCCAAAACCCCAATAAAAACCATAAAACCCCATAAATACCATCAAAATACCTCAAAACCCAAAAAACCATAAAATCCTAAAAAGGACCTAAAATTCCCTAAAATTTAAAAAATCTTAAGAACCGATAAAAACCCTATAAACCCATTAAAACCTAAAAAACATAAAACCCCTAAATAACCAAAAATGCTAAAAACCCAAAAAAAACATAAAATAACCTAAAACCGTAAATACCCCTAAAATCCACAAATCCTATAATAACCTTAAAACCCCTAAAAACCTATAAAAACCCTAAATGCCCACCAAAAAATATTAAAACCTGTTTAATCCTTAAAAAATTAAAAAATAGTCACAAGAATCCTAAAAAACTCAAAAAAATCCCTATGAACCCAAAATTCCATAAAACCCAAAACCCCTAAAAACAAGAAAAATCTTAAAAATCTCTAAAAACCTAAGAAACCATAAAAATCCTAAAACCCCTAAAATTATATATGAATATAAAATACACTAAAAACCCATAAAACATATGAACACCTTAAACACCTAATAGAAATTTAAACCACTAAATCCTAAAAAATGTGAAAACCCCTAAAAACCCTAAAACCCAAAATAACATTAAAACATTAAAAACCCTAAAAACCCTTGAAATCAATAAAAACAAATAAATATAAAAAAATTAATCGAACATAAAGGTTAAAAACTAAAAAAAACTATAAAAATCTAAAAAATCATTAAACCCCTAAAAATTATAAAAACCATAAAACCATCAAAGTCCCTAAAATCCCTAAAAACATAAAAATCATGAAAATCCATTAAAATCCCTAAACACATAAAAAATATTAAAAAAATGAAAACCTATTTGATAACATTAAAATCATAAAAATACTAAAAACCCCTAAAACATAAAAATAGATAAAACAACAAAAAACTAATAACCTTTTAAACCATAAAAACCATAAAATTCCCAAAAACCATTTTAAACCCCTAAAACCCATAATTACCCTAAAAACAAATATATACTATAAAACCCCTTTAAATCCCTAAAAATATAAAAAAATCTAAAAATTCTTAACAACCCTAAAAAATTCAAAAAACCCCCTCAAAACCCAGAAAAACAAAAAAACCCTTAAACCCTCAAAATAAATAAAAACCATAGAGACCCTTAAAAATAATAAAAAATAATGAAAATGACATAAAAATATAAAAAACGTAAAACCACTAAAAACACCAATGAAAACAATAAATACATAAAAACCCTTAAAACCCTGAAAAAACTAAATAACATTAAAAACCATAAAAACCCTAAAATACCCAATAACCATAAACCCCTAAAATCCCCGAGTGTGGCTTTGTGGATTACCCTTCTCGGTCTTGCCCTGCCCTTGCAAAATCCAGCCATACTCTGCATCATTGGTAACCTCATTGGTAGATTTATATGTATGGATTCTCAGAAAAGTGTGGCTTATCACCTGGCTACGCAGAGGATTTGTGTTGAGGTGGATGTGTCCATTGATCTGATTAATACTGTCTGTGTTGAGATTGATGGTGAGCTAAGGTGGCATCAGGATGTATGATTTGAATCCTAGGTGCCTTTCTTCTCGTCCGGCCAAAGGCTGGCCCACTATGCCTCTTTCTGTAGGAGTTCTTCCTCTGTCAAGTCTGCTCCATCTGATGGTTCGCTAGCTATTGTGCCTCCCGAGGGGGAATCTGGAGTGAAAAATGAGGGTCTTCCCTATGGAATAGTTGGTCAGCCTTTGGCTGCAGAGCATGAGGTTTTTGTGGTCGGGGATGTTCTGATGAAGGCTGATCTGTATCCCCTATCGAAACCAAGGATTTGTGATGTCTTTGATAGTTTGAAAAATGATCATAGAATAGTGGGAAGTTTGGGATTGGTGAAACCTGCGGAAGGATTCATGGTGCCGCTTGGATCTTCTCCTGGATGAATGGAGGTGGCTGGGGTCTCTGGTAAACCTTTATTAGAAAATGACACCGTTGAGGGTGTCCCCTTGTGAAATATGTTTGATGTCTTGGATTTGGTGGAGCTGATTCAAGACCATCACACAATCCAAGTAAAGTTGGCTGGTGATTTTGATGAGCAAGATGAGAAGAATATCTGCCCTGGTCCCCAAGGAGATGTTTGTGAGGATATGGGAAAGGGGCTGCAGTTGGTGGTTCCATCTGCTGGTAAAGAGGAGGCACCTTCTGGTGAATTTGTTTCTCAAGAAGCGCAGAATACCTACCTTGGGATTCAGGAAGCTACTTGTGAGATTATGGGTAAGGAGGTGCAGGTGGCGGCAACACCTGTTGGAAATAAGAAGGCGTTCGTGGGCTCTGATGTGCAGTTCCTCCTACTTGGAAATGTGTCCAGTGACAATGTTGAGCCTTCTGGACCGGCAGTGGTAGTAGGGGAGGTAGCAGTAAGGGGGTAGGTTGGGGAGTATGGCTCTGAAGGTGTGGCTGGTTGTTGGTCCACGGGACTAGTTTCAAACGCATATGAGGTGGGTATAGAGAGGACGACTATTACTTCTCCATGCCATGTGTCTGAGAAGGGGGAGGTGGAGGTGCAGGTTCTAGAGAGTATGATAGAGGAGATGAATGGGTAGGGGATAGTGGATAACTTGGAGGGGGCAGCTTCTCATGAGGGTGTACCTGAAGCAGGACCGGGGTGCGGGTAGGGGAAGGGACTTGGGATGGGGGATGCCCCTGAACACAGGGATGCTACTTTGCAGAAGGCAGTTCCAAGGGAGGAGGGGATTTTGCAGCTAGCTGATAAGCCTGACTACATGGCCAGGAATGAAGATGAGGGGATGGTCCTACCTGGGGGGGATGGGTAATGGCCTCTGGTTTCTATCGAAGGGATTTCAGAAATACCTTCCTTAGTGGCTATAAGCTTGCCTCAGGATGAAGCTTTTGTTGAGTGCTCCCTTAATCAAGAAGCTTCCTCTATCCCATATCAAGTGTATGGAATGGAAGTGGAGGATCACTCTTTTGAGATCAAGCAAGTCAACGGGATGGATGATGGTCCCACCTCGATCTCATCAAAGAGGAGAGGGAGGCGGGACTACTCCACTCTCCCCTGACCCATGGTTACTCGGGCGTCCTCAAAGGTGTCTAAGCTAAAAGTCAAGGTTAATAATCGAGAGAAACCACTTTCCCTCGAACAAAAGAAACGGAGGGAGAAGTTTCTGATGCTTCTCAAGCTAAATGTGGATTATGAGTCAGGATGGGATGACTCTGACTCCTACTTCGATGATGGGGCCTCTAGAAATGGTGTGGATGGTGATCCTTAAGGTGTGGTTTCTGTTTCGGACTTTGGTGGGGATGTTGATTGATCTGTTTTACTTTCTTTCTATGTTTTCCTTTTTTTGGGTATTTGGGTTGGGGTTGTAAAGGATTTTTGGGTGTGGGACTTTTGACCCCTCCCCTCCCTTGTCTGTTGTGTCTTTTAGTTATAAATTTGTGGGGGCAGGGAATAGCCAGACCCTTGAATCTTCCTTGCCTTAAAACCCAAAAAACCCCCTAATACCCAATAAAACCCTAAACCCGTCAAAATCCCAAAAAACACAAAAAACCCATAAAATCATAAAAAAATCAATAATATCACTAAAAATTAACAAAACCAAAAAAACACTATATACCGTTAAAAAATCATAAAAACCTGCAAACACATAAGACCTCTAAAAACTGAAAAATATTAAAACTCTAAAAAACACAAAAAAAAAACCGTAAAAAAGTTTAAAGCCTCTAAAAAACATAAAAACCCTAAAAACACATAAAAACCATATAAACAACAAGAATCTAAATATATTTAAATCACTATAAGGTTAAAAACTGTAAATTAAATTTAAAACCCAACAAACCAAAAAAAACCAAAAACCTAAATGCCCCATAGAACCTAAAAACCCTAAAACCTCTCAAAATTCCTAAAACCCCTAAAATCCCTAAAAATATTTAAAAGTCCCTAAAGTACTCTAAAAATTCTAAAAACTCTATGCACTCAAAAAATCATAAAACCCCAAAAAAATCAATAGAATCACTAAAAACCCTGAAACCCCTCAAAATCCATAATAGTCTAAAAAAATTAGAAACAATTATAGAAAATCCATAAAAAAACACAAAAAAATAAAAACACTTAAATACCTAAAAACACATAAGAAACCCATAAAACATAAAATATCTTAAAACCCCCCATAAGATTAAACACTCTAAAAACTAAAACCATAAAAAACCTAAAAACCTAAAACCCTCTAAAATTCATAAATCCCCTTAAACCCATTAAAAACACTTCAACGCATAAAAACCTGAAAACCCACTAAAAACTCTAAAACCCATTCAACCCAAAAAACGTTTAAAGACACTAAAAATACTTTAAAACCCAAAAGAACTCAAAAACCCCAAAAACCAAAAAAATCATAAACACCCTAAAAACCCTAAAACCCTAAAAATCATAAAATCACCTAAAAATGAAATCAGTAAACAAAAAAAATAATTAAGACCATAAAAACCTAGAAAACAGAAAAAACCCAAAAGAACTCTAAATGCCTTAAAAACCCTACCCCCCCAAATCTTAAGAAACACTAAAATAAATTAAAACATCTAAAACCCCACTAAAAACTATAAAACCCCTTTAAACCCCTAAAACTGTTAAAAAATAAAAAAAACCTTAAAACCCTAAAAATCTAAAAAACAGTACAAACTAAAAAAACTAAAAACCCTACAATCCCCTCAAAATCCAAAAAAATACTCAATCCATAAAAATCCTAAAAATCCATTAAAATACCTAAGAACATACAAACCCATAAAAACATTAAAAACCCTTAATAAATCATTAAAACAAAAAAATATTAAAACCCTTGAAAACATAGAAAATGATAAAAACTATGAAAACCGTAAAAACCATAACAACAATTAAAATCCGTAAAAACCCTTAAACTCATAAAAATAAAAAATACACATTAAACCAATTAAAAATATCAAAAACCCTTAAAACCCTAAAAATGATAAAATATTTTAAAACCATTAAAACACTAAAACATAAAAACCCTAAAACCATAAAAATCATAGAAACAATAAAAATAAAAAAACAACAAAAATCCCATAACACCCCTATAAAATAAAAATTCAAAAAATACCGTAAAACTCAAAAATCAATAAAAAACATAAAAACATTTAAAATCCCTAAAACATAAAAAACCATAAGAACCATAAAACCCCCTAAATATTGATAAAAACATAAAAACAAATAAACCCTGAAAACCCCTAAGAATACCATAAAAACCGAAAAATGCTTACCCCCCCCCCAAAAAACATATAAAATGATAAACTCATAATAAATTAAAAAAACAACTAATAACCATAAAACCCATAAAATCCTTGAAAATCTAATATCCTTAAAACCCTAAAACCCAACTCAAATTTCTAAAAACCCTTTAAACATGTAAAATTGTTAAAAAAAATAAAAAAAATATAAAAACCCTAAAAAAGGGAAGACTTTAAAACACCAAACAAACAATAAAACCATAAAACCCTAAAAACTATAAAATGAACAAAATCCATAAAACCCTAAAAAACATAAAAATGCATAAAATTCATAAAGAGGAGAAAAAAGAAAAGATAGTGCCTCCTCTGTTCTCTCATGATAGTCGTTCCCCTCCCCATAAAGTTTGATGATGACAATGACCTCTGCATCCCTTCCTCCTCTCTCTGCAAGGGAGGGGCCTCCATTGATTCTTTATGAGGAGTTCACCTTCATCCCATTCTTTTCTCCAGATTTGTTGTTGCCTTTACCACAGTAGAAGTTGTTACCCAAGGATCATGATCTATTTTAAGGTCACCTTTAGCTTACTCTTTTAATCCAGAAGTTCAATGGATCCTCCTCGCTGCATCATTTGACACTGGTTGCTTGATTTTTGAAGTGTTGACCCCCAGTGGATATTTTTTATTGGTAAGTTTTTGAGCATTGGGATATCCATAACCAAGAAATGGTGGGTCTCATTGATGGTGATACTATCATGATTCGCATTGAAACTAATGAGGATAATATTCTTACCTTGTCTATGGATCCTCAAAGATGCAATGTTGTCTGTTTCTCCCTATTTTGGTGGAGTTTTGATCTTCACCTGAAATGTGACTCACCAATGTTTGCGACTTGGGTTAGATTTCCAGAGCCCCCCTCAATTTTTATAATTGGTCCATTATTTCAATGTTAGGGAATCTGTTGGTATGGTTCTTATATGTATATAGACGGACTCAGGATCTCTATCACCCTATTTCTCTAAGGGATTTTGTTGAGATAGATGCTTCTAAGGAGCCAGTTTCCTTTGTGTGGATTGTTTTCGGTGAGGAGCTCTGACTGAAGAAACCGTTTGTTTTTAAGTCATGGGTCAAATTCTGTTCTTCATGATGAAAACTTGGGCATCATGGTCTGTTTTTCAGGTTTGGTTCTATGGAAAGTGGTGGAATTAATCTAGCTCAGGTGGAGTTTAGTGAAGGAAGTCATGATTTGGTGGAGGTAAAGGAGGGGGTGTTATTGAAGGAATTCAAACTTTTTCATCCCCATCCAATGGTTGGACTAGTTTTTGAGTTTTTGAAAAACGACTTGAAATTCGGGTCTAAAAAGGAGGTGGAAGTGGCGGCTCTATATGGCATCTTCCTAGTGTTTTTTGGGAATAATATTAGAAAGGGAAGGGAGAGTGCAGAGGTGATGCGCGATAATTAACGAATGACATTGAGTAAAAACCGTAGGCAGGCAAGTAGTAGTGATTGGCAGGGGGAGGTGAGTAGGGGGAGGTGGCTATGTAGGGGGAGACAGATGGGTTTAGGCATATGAAGAATCTATTGGAGGCCCCCCTGAAGCATCCCCTGAGTATGGTTGCATGGACCTTGAGTAGCAGCAATGGGCAGGAAGGTAGCAGTCAGTTGTCGATTCTAGATGGTGTCTCTTTGAGTAATAGGTTCGAGTGTTTGGACTCTATGGAGTTAGGTAGTGGAGATGTTGTGTAGGGGGGATGGCTGAGTAGGGGGGATGGATAAACAAGTGTAGGTGGATCATATTGGGCATGAGGAGAATCTGGTGGAGAATCAATCCTGGTGAATTAAGGAGGGACCCCCTAATCAGAGTGTGGGTGACTCTTTTGCGCAAATCACTAGGTGTGGTGGAAATGGGAGGGATGGACTATGGGTTCTTCCATTGGTTCACAAAGAGGAAGTCGGTGCAGATGGTGATGAGGTTGTGGATGGACACTTACATCCTGGGAATGATGGAACCTCTAGTAAAGGAGGTATGGTGCAGGACAAGTATCTGGTCGTGGTGGTGTGTGGAGGGACTTCTACTATTGAGGATCAGTGTGTGGTTCTGCATGACATGGTCTTGGTGGAGTGGACAAGTGTCTTCATTACAGATGAGGATAAAATACAAGATGATATTTTTGATGAGGATGTGTGTAGAATCAACTCCAATATGGCCCAGTTTAGTAGGGAGAGGGCTACACTTGGGGATGCCTCAATGAAGGGGAACTGAAATAATTAAATAGGGTTCATTTTAGGTCTTAAAGACCTTGAATCTTTTATCTATGTTTTCAATCCTCTATTTAAATGGTGTGAGAATAGGTCTAGGGATAAGGGGGCCTCATGTGTGGAAAGTGACATCATCTTATATGGGAAGGAATCTCAGGCTGATGGTTTCACCTCTACCCCCCCAAGGAGGTTGAAGAAGGATTATTCAACTCTTCCTCGATCCATGGCTACCTCATCTTCCTCAAATTCACCTAAAATAAAAGTCAAATTCAACAAGAGGGAGTGGCCTCTACACACCTCATAGTAAGAAAGACTTATAGGGAAATACATGGAGCTCTTCAAACTTCTAGAGGATCTTTATCTGGATGGGAATCGATTGACACGGGGGTAGACTCTAACTTCTAATTTTCTAATGCGGATTCTGGCTATTGTGAGGATAGTGACCCATACGGTGTAGTTCCTATGTATTACTATGTTGGTGATATTGACTAAATTTTTCCCCTTTTGGGTGTGGTTGGTTTGACCCCGTCCCCTTCTTGTTTTCTCTGTTTTTTCTAATACATTTTAGATGTATAGGAATAGCCTGGCCTCTTGCTTTATTTACCCTAAAATTCATAAAAATGCTACGAATTCCATAAAAACCTAAAAACACTCAATACCAATAAAACCCTATAAACTACAAAAAACCGTAAAAACTACAAAAAACTGAAAACCCTAAACAATATAAAACCCAAAAACACCTTAATACCCTAAACCCCTTAAAAACTCTAAAAACCACTAAATAATCTAAAATAATTTAAACCCCTAAAACATTAAAAAACTGTAGAAAACTAAAAAACCCTAATGAATTCATAAAAACCCTAAAATCCCTATAAAATCCCTATAAACCCAAAAACCATAAATACCCAAGAATGTAAAAAAATCCCTAAAAATGTAAAAACCCTATGTATCTGAAAAAAACCTAAGAAAATGTTAAATGAAAAAAACACATAAAACCCTTAAGAATCCTAAAAATCGTAAAACACCTAGACCCTAAAAAACCAAAAAATCCAATAAAACCCAAAAAAACTATAAAACCGCTAAAAATCACAAAAAAATCAAAAAACCCATTAAATCACTAAAAATGCTAAATTACTCTAAAAAGCATAATCCCTTTAAAAACACAAAAACACATAAAATCCAACTAAACCCTAAAACCCCTAAAAACCATACGAATCCGCAAAATCCATAAATTAACACAGAATCCCTAAAACTATGAATAAAGATAAAATTCCCAAAAAATCGTTAAAAATAGTAAAACCCTTAAAAACGAAAAAAACCCTAAGAAATCTTTATGCACTTAAAAACACATTAAACCCCTAAAATCCTAAAAACTAATAAAACCCCTTAAAACACCAAAAACCCTAAAAACCCTAAAACATTATAAGCTTAAAAAAATAAAAATACCCTTTAAACCATTAAAAAGTATAAAAACCTTCTAAACCCCTAAAAACATTAAAAAATATATAATAGATATATGAACTCTAAAAAAAATTAAATACAACATAAAAATCCCAAAAAATTCATAAAAAATTGAAAACATTAAAATACCCATAAAACCATCAAAATCCCAATAAATAGTAAAAATCCTAAAAATCCTAAAAATCCCTAAAATATCTAAAAAAAGTAATAAAAAAAATAAAACCTAGATCAATTATAAAAAAAACCATTAAAACCAAAAAACAATAAAAACCCCTAAAAACCTAAAAACGGTTAAACCCCCAATAAACTATAAAACCCTAGCCCCCCCCCCCCCCAAGGCCTTAAAACCCCCAAAAAACTAAATATAATAATAAAACACTAAAAAACAAAAAAATTAAACCCCTTAATATATTAAATAACTTTAGATGACCATTAAAATCATAAAAAACAAAAAAAAATCCTAGAAACGCAAACAAATCCCATAAAACCCTAAAAAACACAAAACCCCTTGAAATCACTAAAAACCCTAAAAGACTATAAAAAACCTTAAATTAATTAAAAATATACAAAGAACCCATTTCATCCCATAAAAACTCTAAGAAACTATAAATACCTTAAAAACATAAAAGACTAGAAAACCTAAAAATTATTAAACCATTAAAATACCTAAAACCTCTAAAAACAATAAATACACCGAAAAACCTAAAAACCAATAAAATCCCATAAATCCCCTCAAAACAATAAAATTTCTAAAATGTCTTTAAACCCCTAAAAATAATAAAAAAATAAAAAACCCTTAACAACCCTAAAAAACCATAACCCCCCCCCCCCCACCTAAAAGAACCAAAAAGCTATGAAAACACTGAAAACCCTAAAACCCCTCAAAATCACCAAAATCGTAAAATTATTGAAACACCAAAAACACCAAATAAATGCTTAAAAATGTAAAAAACCAAAAAAAGTAGAAAAAATCTTATAAAACCTTTAAAACATAAAAAACATAAAACCCATAAATAACATAAATAACTAAAACCCATAAAACCCCCTAAATATCCTAGAAACAAAAAACTTATAAAAACCATATTAAACCCTAAAAACCCATAAAAACAAAAAATCCCACTAAAACTATAAAAAACTTTTAAACCCCTAAAAAAGTTAAAAAACTCTAAAAACCCTTTAAACCCCATAAAATTCAAAATAACTGTAAAACATCCAAAAAACCAAAAAACCCATAAAACCACTAAAACCGCTCAATATTTCGGAAAACCCCTAATAATAATAAAAAACAAAATAAATACATAAAAATCCAAAAAATCTTAAAAAACCTAAATACATTGAAAACCCCGAAAAATATAAAAACATGAAAATAATTTAAACCCCTAAATATCCATAAAAACCCTAAAATTCCTAAATAATTATAAAACCCAAAAAATCATAAAAACCCTTAAAAACATTTTAAACCCCTTCAATCCCTAAAATACCTTATGATTCCACTGAAAATATTAAAACCCTTTAATCCCCTAATATTTTCTGAAACAATAAATACCTTAAAACTCTAAAAACAAAAAAAAACTACTTAAACCTAAAAAAACCATACACTGCTGGAAACATGACTCATACAAATGGTTTCAACACATTGGTAAATGCCTAAAAACCATTGGTATAAACTATACCAATGTTTGTTGAAAATGTTGCCTAGTTAGACATCGTTATAGACATATACCAATGGTTATAGTATAATCATTGGTATATGGATCTAGACTGCACATTATACAAACAGTTTCAGCTAATCGTTGGTATAACTTTATACCAACAGTTGATAAAAATTATAAATTAAATAATTTTAGATCTATTCTAATGGTTCTGAAACTGTTGGAATAATCCCTTACTAATGGTATACATAAAACCATTGGTAAAGAATGATTATAGGAACTATACCAATGGTTTACTAACCATTGGTATATATTTTTACCAATGATTTTATGTAAACCATTGGAATAAAGACACTTTTCACACATATACCAATGGTTCAAAACCATTGGTTTAGCCTTGTTTGAATTTCATAAGCATGTCTACCTGCCTCTCCCTCTATAATCCTTTGTTCCCTTGTAAACATGTATATATAGAAATGAATACAGTATTTAGAATTTCATTGAATTCATATTTCAATTCTGAACCCAATTTCCCTATGCAATATAGAATTTAGAATGGAATTCTCAATTGAATACAAACAGAATTAATTATATACTAAATACTAAATTATTAATGAATAAAACATATAAAAAGAATTATGATTTAAATATAGAATTATGAATTATATAAATAATTTTTAATTATGTATAGTTTAATCATCTCAAAATTCAATACATATAGAATTTAATTATGATTAACACATATAAAATATGGCATAATAATTGAATTAAGAATATGAAATATAATATATGGATAAATGACTATTTTTTCATACAAAATAGAATATTACAAATATGGCATACTGAATATGACTAATATGGCATATAGAATATGGCATACATAATATGAATTCAGAATTAAATTCATCGGCATGAGTGATTTTAGATGAAATCAGTGTGATTAAAGATTGACTAATACATTTCACATGAAATTAGATAAAAAATGGATAAATGAATTCAAAAATTTCATTTTCCACGGGGTGTTGGGATTTTTAGGGGGTGGGGTTGTCCAAATTTGGTGGGGGAGTATCGGGGGAGGTTGTCCAAGGGGGTGGGTTGGGGTGTCCAGGGGGTGGGGGTTGTCCAAGGGGGTGGGGTGGGTTGTCCAGGGGGTTATCTAGGGGCGTGGGTGTTGTCCAAAAGGGTGGGGGTGTGTGTGGGGGGGGGGTCTATTAATTGGGGTGGGGTAGGGGGATATCTGGTGTGTGGGGCTGTCCATGGGGGTGGGGTTGTCCACGTGTGGGGGTGTCTAGGGGGTGGGGGTGTCCAAGGGGTGGGGATGCCCAGGGGTGGGGTTTTGTCCATGGGGGATATCCAGGGGTGGGGGTGTCTAGGCCGGGGGGGGATATCTAGGGGTTGGGGGATGTCCAAACGGGGTGGGGAAGTCAAAGGAGGTGGGGGTGTCCGGGGGTGGGGTTTTGTCCAAGGGGGTGGGGGTCTAGAGGTGAGGGGCTTTCAAGGGTTGTGGGGCTATCCAAGGGGGTGGGGGTCTGTCCAAGGGTGTGGGGGTGTCTAGAGGCTATCTAAGGGTTTGGGGGTCTGGGGTGGGGGTGTGGTGTCGGGGGGGGGGGGGGGGGCTATCCCAGGGTGTGGGGGTGGGGTGTCCTGGGAGTGGGGGCTATCTGGGGGGGGGGGCTATCCAAGGGGGATGTCCAAGGGGGTGGGGGTGGGGGTTTAATTAGATATTTAAATGGATAAATGACTTCAACATTTTTATTTTCCAGGGGGTGGAGGATGTACACGGGGTGAGGGATATCCATGGGGGTGGGGGTGTCCAGGGGGTGGGGGTTGAGGCTGTCCAAGGGGGTGGAGGGGGATATCCAAGGGGGTGGGGGCTGTCCAAGGGGGTGGGGGTGTTTGGGGGGTCCAAGCAGGTGGGTTGGGTGCCCCGAGTGGGTGCCCACGGGGGTTGGGGGCTGTCTATGGGTTTGGGGGTGTCTAGGGGGTGGGGGTGTTCAGGGGGGGTTTCCATGGGCGTGGGGGTGTCCAGGGGGGCTATCTAGGAGGTGTGAGCTGTCCATGGGGATGAGGTGTCTAGTGGTCGGGGGTTATTCCAGGGGGTGAGGGTTGTCCAAGGGAGTGGGGGTGTCTAGGGGAGGGGTGAATCAGTCACATATATTTAGTCATAACAAATCATCATGTCAAGTTTTATTATTTATAGATACATAAATAAATATAATGTTACCTACCTAATGACACATATATTCAGTCACAAAAAATCATCAAACATCAAATCTCAGTAATATCAGTCAAAAATGTAATGGATCAATTTTTCTCTCATCACCGTCACTATCATCACCGTCATCATCAGCCTCATCCTCATCCTCATCATTTTTCTCATCATCATCCCCACCCTACTCAATTCCCTCCTCCTCTCCCTCATACTCTGCCTCAGCCTCCTCCGCTCCCTCCTTCCCACCCTACTCCTCCGCCTGAAACTCCTCCTAACCCCCCTCATCTGCCTCACCCTCTTCCTCAGTCTTGGCTTCCTCCTCACCATCGTCATCTCCATGAATGACATAATCCTTACCACCACTATAACTTCAACCTACTGCACTATATATAGAACACATCGATGACATATATTCATCACAAGCTGTGATGGCCTCTGGTGAAGGTGTTGGACATAAAACGTCCATCAGTTTCACAAATGAAGTGTTTACCCTATTAGACTATGTTTTCATATTTGTGGCCCTTTCATTAGCATATTTTGTCTTTTCCATAAACTTCTAGACCTCAGTGGCACTACAAATCATACATGTAGAGGTCCAATACCTCGTTGGGACTGTACTCTTCACAAGTTGGTAGCGAACTCCTTTTGGGTGCTCATCTCCCAAACCTGGTGTAAGTGACCATTTAGCCACAAATTTTCAGGTTACTAGGATTCAAGGGCCTCTAATGTAGCCTTTTACAAATATAAATTTATTATGATGTTACAAAATAGATATTAAAATTTGAAATCAAAAAGTAAAAATTACAATCTACTGTTATGTCAGTTCATTAACCTCACTTTCATCTTTTTTCCTTCTACCTGAGAAAAACAGTTTTTATCAAGGAACACATCCTTCAATATTCAATGTTTTCCTCTAAAATGACATTTAATGTTGGAAAACACAATTAAAAATAGGTTAAAAATAATTAATTTCATAAATAAAACTATATTAAAATAATATCAATTGAATAAATTATGGAGGAAACAATATAAAGTGTATGTCATAAAGAAAAATTATAAACAACTATCATACATTTTTTCCCACGATCTGACATCCTAGTACTTCCCAATATTTGAAGGTATTTTTTAGCATCAATATTTTCTTATTTCATCCATATGATTACTAAATAAAATTCAATAATACAAAATATAGTATTAATTAAACACATGAAAATTTTCTTTTAAATACCTAAAATGTGATTAATACCTTAAACTGAAAGTCATCCAATGAAAAATCATTTGCTGATACTATTCTATCAGAAAACCATCTATGATAGGTACCACTTCTAACTATGTCCCAACTCTAGCGAGCCATCCAATATACAACTTGTGCTTATAGGCTCTGCAAAGCTCACCTAAATCCATTAGACATGCTGGTTGTGCACCCTTACCATCGGGGAAATTAAATCGAAGTTAACACCAAAATATTAATTCATATAAATACAGAAATAATATATATAATTAAATAAAATATATTTTTTACCCATATATGTTCCCAAGAATTATCCTTGACTTCATTCGGTATCTATCTCCATGAAAGCGGGCTGACTAGAATGATGTCAGAGTATTTGACAAGCGTTGTAAAAAGATTCTAACATTGCTACCCTATTTTTAAAATAATTTGATTGTATTCATTGTAGTACACCATAAACTACATGTCTCAGTTCCAAACCACACACATGAATATATGCCCCCTCCCACCTATTATCAGTATACATATCTATTATGAAATAAAAACATATATTTTATCAATACATGTTATAATAAAAATAAATAATGGTATAAATTTTTTTTAGGATTCTATAAATATTCCTGTGAATGTCTGATCAATGGGCATCACTAGATCCGAAAAAAATAAAAGAACACCCTATATAGCTGGAGTGGGTCCTAGTGTATTCTCTGTGGGGATAGACTATGGTGGAGTAGGAGTTGAAGAAGAGGGAATATAGAAGCTCAGAGAGAAGAAAGTAGAAGTAAAAGAAGATGGCATAGATTGCTAGCCGAATGCCGGATGGTAAGTGGGAATCATCATCGGAGATGGTAAAGATGGTTGAGGAGATTCATATGTAAAGGTTGGTGAAAACATGGAAGTACTAAATATCCAATGTTTCCCTAATGATGCATCGAGATCAAAATATGGGATAGATGGTATGTTTGTGGGAGGGGAATGGTCTAATCAGGTATGCTGACCAGATCACCTAGCTCTCGTACCCCCCCCCCCTCGTACCTCCAGCCAACATACTAGGACCACTAATCGTCTACCCATCAAATAATAGTCTTCTAATAGGAGGATCATGCAAAAAATTTAAAAAAATTAATCACCTAACATTATATATTATTTAAATATATATATTTGAAATAAAATAATCACTATAGGCTCTAGTGGTCGAATTCCCATCTCATCCATGCGACGATTGTTGTACATAATATTTTTATGTTTCCTCTTTTCAATTGGTTGCATTTCCTACATTTGAAAACAAATATGGAAGTAATTAGAAAAGAATAACTAATTTATAACCCAAAAAATAAAATATATGAGTGGGAATTGGTGGATTCATGGATAATTAAACTATCCATTATTTTAGGTGAGATTGAATGGATATATAAGGAATTAAATAAATCATATAAGATATAATAACAAAATTTAATTTTTAGTAGGATGGTAATTTACTAAGTGTCACTAGTCAATTAAAATCATGGAAAATTGATTCTGAGGCTTTATTTCACTCAACATCCAAGAGAGAGATCATACTGAATTATGCCTCTAGAAAATTCAGCAAGGTTTATATTCTGAATGATTAAACCCTTAAGATAGTTGGAAATGATTATATTTAAATATGAACCAGGATATGATATCTACCAAATTCATAAGGGGTAATGAACTTGTCAAAATTAAGGAAAATTTTAATTTCTTTAGCCCAGGTAGACGATGCAAGTTTCTATACATGTTTTGGAGAAAAAGACAACCCATCATGTTCATTATCTGGTAAAATGTTAAAGGGAGGTCTTAGAGTTATGAAAATTATATACATGATCAATAAAGAATTAAAATGATCACCAAGTTATAAATTTTTGTTTTGTAGGTTTGAATACAATTAAATTTCAAATTAGTAAATGAAATTCAAATAAAATTTAAAGTAATAAAAATTGAAAATTCCCATTAAGTTCATGTTGGATACAATATATTTGTAATAAATACTAAATAAATTTTAATAGTACCAACCTTAACAACTCAAGTCGAGATAAAAAAATAATTGAGAACATGGATAGATGATTAAATATATTTCCTACCACAACTTTAGGTTCATAGTAAACTCTAAAAATTAAGCTATTAGAGTGATCAAAAATAATAAATGGATCAGTTCTAGTGGATGTAGGGATGGTGTCAATTCCATTATCACCATCATCAAAAATATGTCTTGGAATTACTTTAATAATGACACCAAATTCATGTCAAATATGGTCTTTGATATAATTTTTTTCCATTCATTGCAATACATGTGGTTCATCGGTAAGAAGAGTGTGAGTCCTATCAATTACTTGAAATTCAAAATCATCAATAAATGTGCCATACCTCATCATCTAATCAAACCACTAGCATTTCATAATCAGGACTCATCCGTGGGAGTAATAATCCAATATTCTTATTTTTTCAATGACTCCATAATAACCTACATTTTCAAATCGAGGTCTACTATCTAATGCACTGGCATAAAAATCTATTGTGGTAGAAACCATAACATAGTCATGTTGTGTTTTAATGTTCATTACTCATTCATTGATAATACATATGTACCCATTTATAACAATTGATTTATAGTCACAAACCACAGTATTAGGACCAAAATCTGAAGATCTTATTTCCTCAGAGATAGAGTTAGTAGGAAAAATCAATACCTAAAATAAAATGTAATAATAAACTTAATTAAATATTGATTTAATTATTTTAAACAATAATATTTTCACCTATAATTTTAACCAAGTAGAAAACTCTTTTCTATGAAAACTTTCTCTTCTTATCAATGATAAATAATTATTCTTTCTATTTATCATTGATTTATGTTCCATATTGATAAAAATAGGAATAGTTTAAACGATATTTATGATATACATATTCAATTTACTTACCTGATGTTGTCTTCGAACAAATCACAGTTGAACAAAACTGTGCAATGTTCTATCACCCTCTCTTTAAGACTTAATTTTTCAATGTATATGATCCAGGAATTACCCTCGTTTGAGGAAGTGATGGAAACCTAGGTTCAATTTTCTCATATTGCTCTTCTTTGTTTCTCATTGGTCTGTTCATTCTTGTAGTAAGATTAGGCAAATACATAGAGAAGAAATCCATACATTCTTGATCCAAGTAAATGTTCATGATAGAAACTTTGAGATTATTTCTGTTTTGGACATAAGAAATTAATGTGTAGATATTTCTTTTAGTTGGATACATCCAATAAATTGAAATAGGTCCTCTAAGAAGTATTTCAGTTGGAATATGGACATACAGATGCAACATGAATGTGAAAAATGATGGAGGAAATATTTTTATAACTCACACAAATTTAATTGTGAATATTCCAACATTTTTTGAATGATATAATTGGAAAAATCATTAGCACAAAGATCTATAAAAACGGTACAACTGAATAACAGCCACCATTACATTATTGGACAAAATATTATGGATTGATCTTGGAATAGACTCATGTAGAAGGGTGTGATAATTGTGAGTCTTTAAAAAATTTATCTCCTACTCTCTTATATTGACCCATTTAAGTATATTGGTTGAATATCCATTAGGAACATTAATAGTCTCTAGTACTTCTAGAATTTTTTTTCCTATATGTGTCATCACATAATAATCACATGGAACTTTCCATTTTTTTCATTGATATGCATAGAATGCAATTCTGGTCTGATTCCCCATTCCACCAAGTCAATCCAAGACTGAAAATCATCTTTTGTATTTTCCATAACATATAGAATAATCAAAATCCAAATTTCACATATATTCTTTTAAATTTCAATTATGTCTAAGCAATGACGTAACAAATTGGTTGACCAATTAGACAAATCAAAGAAGATTTTCCTCTTCTTCTAATGGTAACAGGTTTCAGAGGATACATTCCTTCACTTTCCAAATTTCATTTAACACTTCTAGAATAAAAAAATGATATATTTCAATTCATTAAGCACATTAGTTCCAGACATATGCTGAGTTGTATCATTGGTCTCCTTGGTATTGTCAAATAATCGCGATTATTTCTATATTGATGGTCCAATGGAACGAATAGTCGATGTCCCATAAAACTGAAACTACAATGATGTTTCAATTTTTTGGATTGTGTGTTCTTCATACAAACAGGACATGATAGTTTTCCCATCGTGCTCTATCCATACATAATTGCATAAGAAAGACAATAATTGATCATTTCTATAACCGCAACACACATATGAAATATGTCTTTCGAACATGCATCGTATGTGCGCACACCCACATCCCAAACAAGTTTAACCTCTTTTATTAATTAATTCATGTACATGTATATGTCATTGTAAAGATCAGAAGTGATAGATAGAGTATACTCATGAAAGTGAAAGGTCTATTCATACAAAACCATGGGGGAATGTTATAAATGTTTATAAAAACCAGTCATGTGATGTTTGAAGTATGTATATGGCCAAACTGATTAAAACCATCACATGAAAGACCCAGCCTCACATTACGCATGTCAGCTGAAAAATTAGGATATAGAACATAAAATATCTCCCATGAATATACATATATAGGGTGAACCAGCTCATCATTGGTCTTCTTTCTCTAGGTATCATTTTATCACATTTTTATTGATATTTCATCTGGCATAAAAATTTTCTGGAGTCTAGGGATTAATGGAAAGTGTGACATTACTTTATATGGCACATGGGATGGTGCTCCATTAGATTTTGGATTCCAGAGGGATATACCAAATTTTATAAAATTATTTCGTTTAGTAGTTTCCTACCAAAATAAACTGCAATATTTTTGTCAAGCATGAATTTTGTTTCTGGAAAATCCAAGTTCCTCATCTAACTTTTATGTGATATAGTGGTTTGATGGAATATCTTCATCATATAAAAGTAATTACTTCATGAAGGTAATAATGTAATCAATGGAAGTATTAGAAATCCCATACATAGTTTTCCCATGAAAGAATCAGATTAAAAATCCATCTTTTTATTTTATCGTATTGTCGATATACTGGAGTCGTGGTAGCATCATTCAATTTTTTCACCCCGACTAAATTATCATTTTCATTAGAAACATCATTTGTTCTCATATAGAAGTATTATTGGGTAAGAATCCTTTCATTTTTATTGTGAAGAATATATAGAATAAAATCATATAAAAAATTCTCCAATCCTTTCCTCTCATTTGGATCAGCATCATTTTGATATTTCATTTTCTCCCCTTTGTGATACCACACAAATCAGTTTTCTTAAAAACCTTATTTTTTAATGGTGTAGAGGACTTCTTCATGGCTCAACCAAGGTTTTACAACAAAATTGTAACATGATAAGTGTATGTGACCACTATATGATGCATTTTGAAATGAAAAATATAAAAACATCTCCAATTTTTTTTGAAAATTTCTTGAGATCTGATTGGTTTCAAACATCTAACTTCTATGCATTCTATAAAAAATTGTTATAAGTCATTTCATCAAAATAAATTCAATAATATTGAAGTTTCATAGAAAATATATTTTTAAGTTAATGAGAATTGTTCACATTATACAAAACCATAACTGAAATGCTACTCTATAATAGAATCATAATATAAAAGGCAACAAAAAACTATATTTAAAACAATTTAATATAAATTAATATAAATCCATGATATTGACTTCAATTATAAATATAGTACCATGAATGTTTGAAATATTTAGAGAGAATATATAATCTATGGGAGAATTTTGAAATTCTTATACATCTGGTGTCAAAGAAAAGGATAGATTTTGAATCCATGGGCCTTTGATGGAGAAGAATCACATTATTCTCAAGTATTCAATAAAATAATTAATAACTTGATCATATGAGATATGGTGAGTGTTTTAAGAAAAAAAATGTTCAAGGATGGTTTTAAATACCTTTTAATAACTATGCATGAGTTTATAAGATCATTTACACTTGTTGGGGGAATTATACAGGAGTTGAGTAAATTTTATATCGGAGGAATTTTGTATTTTAGTATATTATTGGAGTGATATTCATAATATATATTCTGAATAAATGGAAAATATAATCTGAATATGATGGTAAAATGTTACTCATGGATTGAAACATCTTGGTAATACATGTGGATCATAATCCCAGAAAAATTAAATGGAACTAAGAGGAGTTTGATGTTATAAGATGAAGGTTCCACAGGGAAAAGAAGCATGATTCCATGCACATGGAGATTTAGAATGATGATATTGAAATTTATTTTCCAAATGGGATAATATATCCCAATTTTAGATATCCATAATGGAAGGGGTTTCTAGTTGATGTAGTTAACTATTACTGGGTTGATACCTTATTATTATAACACTGTGAAGATATACTAATTCAGTTATGTGTGCCTAAATTTTACGTGAAATGTTTTTTAGAATTTTTTTAATTTATCACATACATGAAGACACCATGGACCTTCTAGAACATTGTTCAAGATATTACAAAGTAATTTCTTTTCATCAAAGATTCATAATGTGTAAATATTGTTTTTTAAATAAGTTATTGATGCTAAAAATTGGAAATATTATGAAAATTTTGGATATTTCATAACACCCAATACCCAATGTCTAATTATTCATTATGTGGGGAATTTATTAAATTGTAAGCTTCTCTAAATCATTTTATATCACATACATTCTATTTTGTGTGTGTATTATGTGTACAAATGGGTAGAATATTGAGCCAATTTGACAATTGTGATCAAATTTTTTATGAGGAATGTATTTTCCTAGTTTCCAATTCATTTTTTACTTATTAATGGTTATGGAATTCCCTTAAATAATCACTTTTTTGTAGTAATATATTTGAAATATGAATCTGAATACAACACCCTAAATCCCTTTTAACCAAAAAAATTTAGGTAAGTGACATTATTCACGATCAATAATATTTTAGAAAAAAACCATGAGTTCAACGTCATTGGATTCTAGAAAAAAGTTTTAGGATTTATTATAGTCATAAATAGAATAATTAAAAAACTAATTTGTATGAACCTATTTAGGATTGTCAATGGAAATCCATGATAGTTATTAGTGAATCTGAAATATTATTCATATTATTCTATGAGGAAAGTGGATATGGATTTAGAACAAGGTGGGAAATTGGATATTGTAATTATATGAATTAAAAGAGATCTATAGAGAATTATATGAGAATCAAAAAAATTAAAAATATAAATCTATGAAGTGGCATGACTAAAGAATTAATTTATGAAAATTCACACACATGGAAAATGTACTTTTTATTAACTTGTGTTTAGTATTTCTTATAGGTAAATTTCACCCACATTGGATGATATCATTCATTAGAGTCAAACATTTTCCACATAGATATATTACGATTCAATGTGGACATGAAACATGGTTCAAGGTGAATGGAAAACATCAAAATCTCTAAATGAAGATATAATAAGAGTGATTCATTCTCTATCTTTAATATAAATAAGGATACAATGGTATGCCTATATATTAGTATTAAATGGGAAAATAATTGGTATTACTTTAAAAAAATTATTCAATTTTTGTTAGGCTAGTAATTATCTACTAATTAATAAGGCATATGATCTATTATAATATCCTACACTCATATAGCAATGCTACAGATGGAAAAAATTAAAAAAAAATAGGATTAGTGATCAAAAGAGGAAATACCCATATAATACCTTGAAAATTACCTATACCCAATCCAAATAACATCACAATTACAATCCATCACCCAACCAACACCCAGTTCATCCTTAATATCACTACCCTTTCCATTATTCACTGAACAAAAACAATAAATACAAAATCCAAATCCAATTTTCAACTAAACTAAATTCAATAGAAACTACCATAGTACCAAAATAAAAAAATGGGAAACCACCTACAAAACTACCCCAACCGTCCCCAATCCCTTCACATGTACTATACTTATATCCATTACCCACCTCATGACAATATTACTAAACAAAACCTTTACTATCTTTGGGTGGGGATACATCTCACTAGAACCTCCATTAGTTAATATGGTTCACTAACTCTACACAGAATGAGTGGCTATGAAGACATCAAATAATGGTTATTCACACATTCATGACACATGAAGTGTAGAACAAAAACAGAAAACAAATCAAAGTTCACTTATTGTGTATACCATGCCACAGACCACAAATACATCTAGTTTGGGCCAAATCAAAATAAAAAACAAAAATAAGATTCATAAAATTAAAACTAAGGTACCACTTAATGATTTGAGGTGTAGAACTAAAAAATGTCTTGTTTGAAGTTGGATTTATTAGGCGGAAGGAGTTTCGTAGCCCAGGGTAAAGACAGAGCTTCAAGAGATCTTTGGTTTAGGGATGTAATCGTGCAGATAGGGGAACTGGATCTGCTGTGTTTTTGGGGGAAACATTCCCAACAGTTTTAAAACATTGTTCATATACATTAGAAAAAAACCATTCCCAACAGTTTACTCAAACCCTTGGAAAATGTTGATTGTAAAAATAGTATACCAACAGTTTGAAAAAAAATGTTGGTGCATCCCTTCAATACAAATGGTTTTATCAAACTGTTGGTATAAAGGTGTTGGTATAGCGTCCATTTCTAGTTGTGATAAAAACCCTGACAACCTGAAAAAACCATAAAACCCATCAAAATCTCTAAAAACCATAAAAACAAATAAAAATCCGAAAAAAATCCTGAAAACCATAATAATTTAAAAACCCTAATAACTAGAATAAACCCTAAAAGACCATGAAACCTAAAAATACATAAAATCCATAAAACCTACAAAAATGATAAAACCTAAAAAAACTCTAGAAATATAAATTCCCTAAATCTCTGAAATCCTTAATAACCCCTCAAACCTCATAAAAACATTATAAATCACTAAAAACCCTATAATCCCCAAAAACATTAAAAACTCTAAAAATAATTAACACCCTAAAAAACTACAAAAACCCTAAATATAAAAATAACATTGAAACCCTAAAATCCCTAAAAACAATAAAACCCATAAAAATACATAAAAACTCTAAAAGCCATAAAAATCTAAAAAAATCCTTAAAAATATCTAAAAATGTAAAAACCTATAAAAAACCCTAAAAATCGTAAGAAATATTTAAAATCTTAAAAAAATTAGAGCACCTCAAGTCATACCAACACTACGACCCCTAATAATTCCTAAAAACAATAAAAACAATAAAACCCCCTGAAACCATAATTAACACATCAAACCCAAAAATACCCTAAAAACACTAAAAACTCAAAAACCCATTAAACCCCAAAATTGATACAAAACTCTAAAAAACCATAAAAACCTTCAAAACTAAAAATATCCCTAAAACCAAAAAAACCCTAAAACCAATAGAAATTCTAAAAACTATAAATTTCATAAAAAACCCTATGAATAATAAATATCCTAAAAAATCCCAACAATTAGCTTAAATTAAAAAAACCCAAACCCCTAAGGAAAGGATAAAACATAAAATGGTTAAAACCCCTAAAAAATTAGAATCCCTAAACCCCCCCCAAAAAATCATAAAACCCCCTAAAAAACATAAATACCAAAAAACCATAAAAAATCAAAAAAAATCTAAAATCTCTTTAACGTAATAATTATGTCAAAAATTATTAAACAATTATACCCCTAAAAACACAAAAAATTCTCTAAAAACAAAAGAAACTATAAAAACCATAAAATGATAAAACCTTAGAAGAATGATTGTGGAACAAGGAAGGGGTTTAGGTGATCCTAAAGATCATGTGGCTACAACGTACTTGAATCCTTATGCTTGCAAGAATGCAAATCCAGTCACAACCCAATCAGGATTGATCAAGAATAATGGGTATGGAAGGGTTTTAAGTGACCCTAAGGTTATTGTGTGAACTAATCATTCAATTTCATATAATTGTAAGTAGATAGATCTTAATATAGGTCAAACAGATTTGGTCATGCATATGGAGATCTTTTGACTCTATAATTATAACATCTCAAATATAGATGATTGTCACATGGCTCCAGATATGGTTGGACGGACGAAGAATTTTACAGAGGTCATGAAAGCATTATAGTTGTTCTCTTTTCCCCACCAAGTTGAGGAGAGGGCCTCTTGTACTTCCACTACTACCTCAGTTTGTGCAGGGGATGCTCCCTATAAAATTTATTGTCACATGAATTTCACATGTCCTCTAGATTGATAAGGGTCTCCACCCACCATGAAAGAACACTGAATGTTGATACCTCTTCCTATAAAATAATGTGGTTTAATTGAGACCCCCTCCAGTCTTGTCAAATATGTTCTCTCGAACATTCAAATTTCTTCCCCATCCAAAAAATCCATCTTTTAATAAACCCATTGAGGATTCCTTCACACTGTTGTCCACAGAAAAGGCTGGAAAAAGAACACTGGGTGGGAAACCAACCAAATAAGGAGTATCCATCATCAACCAATTCATCTCACTCAGTGGATAAAACTATGCTTATGCTACTGAGGCTGATGATAAAGATTCATCCTATCCCCCCTGAGGATGTTGATCAGATGGATGAATTTATATAATCAAAGTCACTCAAGAAACTTGTTTTCAAGCCTAATAAAAAGGGAAAAAATAAAAGGAAGGGTATTCCTACCTGCGCTAATAAAAATAAATAGATATCGCCTCACCCTAGAGGAATTACTCTTCAAATTTATAAATATTGTGTTTTGAAATTTCCAAGGGGTTGGGAATTAACCCACGACCTCACCCCTTTGGAATGTTATTACCTCCAACAAGCCTACGATTGTTGGGATTTTTTAACCCAAGATTAACATTGAGAACTGTAAAGCTTCAATTTCTATTCCCTTGGATATTATTTTCTTTCACACAATAGGAATGAATCTGCCTTGGAAACCATATGATTTTTAAAGCATGATGACATCTATCTCCTTTCATATGAGATGAGATATCAAATTATCTCACTCTCAATCCAATTTCATCATGCTACCATTACTATCACGACCTGTCCTCGGGGCCCGTGTCGTGACTACCCCAATCCCGCCTTCCATAGGCCAGGGGCTGGCGACTAGCACCAAGGCGTAAATCCCGGTAAAGGGAAGGCATTGCCTTTGTAAAGTAAACAAGCACCACAGAGTAAGCAAGTGGAAAAAAAGTAAACACTAAGTAAAAAATGGTACAACAGTAAGTGAAGAAAGTAAAGGGGGCTGGAAATACAAGCCCAACTGTAAAGTACAACTGAAAGGGGAAAAACAGCAACTGAAAAGTAAAGCTGCAACGTCGGGCCGTCCACTGGATGTCCCACCTGAAGGGTGGGTACTGATAGCCTCTATCACTCCTCGGGTCCAGCCGACCGCTTAGAGTACGTCCCGCCCAGTGGTCCACCTCTAGGTACCGTCCTACTCCGCAAGCCTCCACCACGATCAACGATGTCCGTCGTCTGCAACCAACACAATGTAGTGCGGGCATAGCCCGTGCAGGGGTGAGTATAAGCTACTCAGTAGGGACCCCGAGACCCCCAAGGGTCTCCCAAAATCCACAAAGGATAAACCACAAAGGAAAGATACAATCAAGAAGTAACAACCGACACTGCTAGGTATATGCCCATACATATACCTAAGTCATCAATTCCAGTACGCTCCAACCTCCGAGCCCAAGTACAACCCAGTCCATATAGGAAAGTATATGTATTCGACACAGGGAAGAAAAACATAATACACACAGGATAACACAACACAATCCACACAGGAAAGCAAACAAGTTTTAGCTCACACAGGAATACTTCTTCGAATGATGATAGATTTGATCACTGATCCATCTAAGTTGTCGGACCCACAAAGTATCGATAGGTACTAACCCCCACAAATACCCACACAGGATCGGGCCCACACAGGACCTGTAGGCACTGGCTCACACAGAACCGTTGAGCGCTGACCCACACAGGATCGGACCCACACAGGATCAGTAGCACAGATCCACACAGGATCACTAAGTTTTGTAGTCATCATCGATGAATCCAGTGAGGATCTCTACACAGTCGTGGTCGTCGAATATACGGAGGATCTCTGCACAGTCGTCGTCATCACAGTAGCAGTCGCAGCCAGCTCTAGGGTTCCCGCACACAGCAAGCTCATTCGGGAGGGTCCGCTCCACGAGCCAAGAGGCTGATACATCAACTGACACCTAGTCCAGAGTTGATGTATCCAAAAGTTCCATATCGTCAACAGGAACTCGACGTCGCAGACGGTGCGTCAATCGGACGCCTGGTCTGCGAGTTATTGGCTTTTTCGTCCCAGGGGACCGGTTGGTTTTTAAGGCAAAACCAACCCGACCGTACTCCACCTGCGTCCAAACCTCGGGCGGAGTAAGCCAAAAGATCTGTCTCACTTAGAGGAATTCAACAAAGTCGACGACACGTCAATCGGACGTCCGAAGCTCAAGATATGAGCGTTTCCGCTACGAGGGCCCGGTTGGTTTCGTGTACGAACCAACCTGGCCGAACCCAAAGTATTTCGAAACCTTGAGTGTGATATACCGAAACGACCATCTCGATCCAAGGATCGCATCGCCACTGCCGGCGCGTCGTTCGGAGACCCATAGCTCATGTTATGAGAGAAAGACCGAAAAGTGCCCGGAAACGGGGGGGGGGTATGGGCCCGGACCGACCAAGCCCAACCCCCCACCCCCCTGGGTTAGCCTGAACCGGGTCGACCCAACCCGGGTCCGGGTTCGATCCGGTTTGGCGCGACCTGGCCCGGCCAGGGCGGCCCGGCCCGGCCTCGGCGCGACCCGGCTCGGCTCGGCCGAGCCGGCCGAGCGGAGGAAGCCGCGGTGTGGGCGCTGCCCCCACGGTATTGAAGTGTCGCGGCCCCGCGTGGGGCCACACTGAGTCAAGGGACGTGAATTTGCTGTGTCCCGTGAGTGCCAGACCCACACGGCCGCGGGTCCGCTGGCCGCATCCACCGCGGATTCAGTCGCGGCGGCCCTATTTGGCGGCGCACCGGGGTGCCGCCGCCTTCGGCCGTCGGCGCCGTCGCGCCGCCGGTGGGTTACGCGGGCCACCGGAGTTGCTCCGGTGGTCCGATTTCGTTTCCGCCTACGCCGAAGCTCCTCCTGCGTCCCATTCTTCACTTCCAGGCCCTCAAATTGCCTTTGCGGCCCGTTTGTCATCATCCGCTGTTTCGCGCACCAAGAATGAAAAAGTGCGGTGGGTTCAGACGTGTTCGTTAGTCTTCACCCACCGCGTTAGCGGTTTTAAAATAAATCTTACACAACTAAATTTTAACAAACGTCACAGGTATAAATCACAATGATTTTTAAGAATCAACCCCCTACCTTGCCGTAGTCGTCGAGTGTGCGTTCTTCGCGGAAATGATCATCGCGGAAGGAGGCGATCGTCGCGTCGTGGAAGGGCGTCACGGAATACGGTGTCGCGTCGACAGACTCAGGGGTTCAAGAACATACAGATTTAATTAATAATAATTAAATCCATGTTGTTGTTATAATCCAAAAAGAAATTAAAAAGGAGTGCAACCCCCTACCTTGTCGTTGTCGATTGAATGTTTTCGTGGGGTTGGATCGTCGCGGAAGAAGCGTCGCGAATGGAGATTCGTTGGCATCGCGGTACAAGGCTTTGCGTCGTCGATCTCCACAGGTTCGGAATTCTTCGTCGCCTTTCGTCGAAGGTCGGCGTTCTTCGCATTCTTCGCGTTCTTCGCGAAGAAGGAGGAAGAACTTGAGGTTTCTGTCAAATCCTCTCAACGAACAACACTTAAGAAGAATAGCGTTGGTCTTATTTTATTAACATGCCAACAAACGAAAAAAAGAGATAAGTTAAGTAACAACCCATATATTTGTAGAATTAATTCAACGAATAATACCGCCCAATTAATTGGTGCATTAAGAATTTAAGAAAACGCGTCAGTTGACTTTCATAATGACGGGTTTTCGCGGGTGCATTACTTAGCGGAAAAGAAACGGTGGGGATCGTGCGGGTCCCACCTCACAAATATCCTACCAGGAGGATAGGATATTTCGGGTTCTACCCTATCCACTTCAACTCAGCTTAAGCAGCTTAAAGTGGCTTTCAAGTGGCTTTACGTGAAATAAAATAAAGTTTGTCGTACAAATTATTTTATTTCTTAACTTTAAGCCCAAAAATTAAAAACCACACCCGAGAAAACGCAACTCCGGAAGAGGTGTTTCTAAGAAAATACCGGCACTGAGATTCCATCGGTGTCCTCAGAATTCGATTCCGAGCACCGGTTTAAGAGTTAGAAAAACCCGCTCATTCGTTCACTAAACGTACCCGAGCCAAACTTTGGAAAATGATTCCGGGCACACCGGGCCTCGGAATCAGGTGTTTTCAGAAACTGTGTTCTTGTAAAATTACAAAGAAAATTAAGAAAAAAAATTTCCTTGAAATTTACAGGTCTTTACATCACTCCCACCTCAGGGCTTTACATCGCCGTAAAGATACATCATAAACTAGGGAAACAAAAGTGGGTACTGAGCACGCATCTGAGCCTCCCACTCCCAAGTGCTCTCCTGGAGGTTCCTTTGCTTCCATATGATGCGCACTAGAGGGATCAACCATCCACGTAGGACCCGCTCCTGTCGATCCTAGATCTCCACTGGGACCTCCGCAAAAGTTTCCCCATCATCAACATCTAGCTCCCCAAGGTCAATGATGTGCGTCGGGTCGTGCACTTATCTCCTCAACTGAGATACGTGGAAGACGTCGTGCACCCGGTGCAACTGAGGTGGTAGAGACAGGCGATAAGCCACCTCGCCAATCCTGCTGAGGACCTGGAAAGGCCCGATGAAGCGTGGAGACAACCTGCCGCCTCGGTCAAGTCTCCGTAATCCACGTCGAGGTGAGACACACAAGAAGACGTGGTCGCCATCCTCGAACTCTAGTGGCCTCTGCCTCCTGTCAGCGTAAGACTTCTGTCGGCTCTGAGTTGTCCTCATCCACTCCTGGATGACCTGGACCTTCTCTGTCGTGGCCCGGACCATCTCTGGTCCCACAAGTGCTGACTTCCCAGGGTCTGTCTAGCACAAAGGAGATATGAAAGGTCTGTCATACAACGCCTCGTATGGTGCCATCCCGATGGTGGAGTGGTAGCAGTTTTTGTACGCGAACTCCACCAAGGGTAGGTGGTCCTCCCAGCTGCGACCAAAGTCGAGAACACATGCGCGGAGCATGTCCTCGAGAGTCTGAATGGTCCTCTCCGTCTGTCCATCTGTCTGAGGGTGAAAAGCGGTGCTCAGACGTAGCTGTGTCCTGGACGCCTCCTGCAACCCCTTCCAAAGCCGGGAAGTAAAGCGAGCATCTCGATCGGAGACGATAGATGATGGCACACCGTGAAGCCATAAAATCTCCGGAACGTAGAGACGCCCCAAGCTCTCCACTGAGCCCTACTCTCTGATGGTTAAGAAGTGTGCCGACTTGGTGAGTCGGTCAACAATCACCCAGATGGAGTCGTGACCTCTGGAAGTGCGTGGATGTCCAGTCACAAAGTCCATAGATATCCCATCCCACATCCACTCCGGGACCTCCAAGGGATGTAAAAAGCCTGCTGGTACCTGATGCTCTTCCTTCACCTGTTGGCAGGTGAGGCATCGTGAAACGAACTCTGCTACAACCTTCTTCATTCCCGGCCACCAGTGCTATCGTCTGAGGTCCTGGTACATCATCGCCACTCTAGGATGTCCCGCCAAAGGAGAAGTGTGAAACTCTCTCATCACCTCCTTTCATAAAGTGACTGGTACTAAGGTACGTCCTCTGAAAAGGATGTCGTGCTCTGCTCCAAGGGAGAATCCATCAGGTGCCTGTCCTGAGGATATCTGTGCACGCCGCGTCTCACAGTCAGTGTCCCCACGCTGTGCCTCTCTGACCCGCTGCAGTTGTGGAGGAGTGACTGTGAGAGACTGAAGGAAGGCTAATCCATCTCTATCCACAAAGGATATCTGCAAAGCGGCTAGCTACTTTGTCGCCTCCTCAAGTAGCTGAATGCCCATCCTCTTGCTGAGAGTATCAGCTACCACGTTCCCCTTCCCAGGAGTATAGACTATCTCAAAGTCATAGTCCGGGAGGAACTCGAGCCATCACCACTGTCTCAGGTTCAGGTCCTTCTGAGAGAAGATGTACCTGAGACTATGGTGGTCAGAAAAGACTGTAAATCACTCGCCCATCAGATAGTGTCGCCATGTCTTCAGAGCGAAGACCACTGCTGCTAACTCCAGGTCATGGGTAGCGTAGTTCTGCTCATGCAGCCTCAACTGACATGATCCATAGGCGATCACTACCCGCTCCTGCATCAGGACACATCCGAGTCTAATCCCTGATGCATCACAGTAGACTACGTACCCTACTCCCTCCTCAGGCAACCGCAAGATAGGGGCACTGGTCAATCTCTGTCTCAGCTCCGGGAAGCTCTACTGACATCTGTCTTACCACACAAAGGGTTTCCCTTTCTTTGTCAAAGCTGAGAGTGGTGCCGAAACTCTGGAGAAGTCTGGCACGAATCTCCGATAGTATCCAGCTAGTCCCAAGAAACTCCACACCTCCGTCACGCTCCTGGGTGGCTCCCAAGCTAGCACTGCCTCGATCTTCGCAGGATCCACTGCAACTCCAACCTCAGAGATGACGTGTCCCAAGAAGTGGACCTCACGTATCCAGAAATGACACTTCGAGAGCTTGCCATAATGCTGGTGCTCTCGGAGTGTGTCTAGTACAACCCGTAAGTGGTAGGCGTGCTCCTCCTCAGTCGTCGAGTAAATCAAAATGTCGTCGATGAAGACCATGACAAATCGATTGAGGTATGGATGAAAGATCCTGTTCATGAGGCCCATGAGCACTGTTAGAGCATTGGTTACGCCTAATGGCATAACCAAGAACTCATAGTGGCCATAACGACATCTAAAGGTCGTCTTCTGCATGTCCTCGTCCCGAACTCTGAGCTGATGATAGCCTGACCTGAGGTCTATCTTCGAGAACCACCGTGCTCCCTTGAGCTGATCGAAGAGGTCATCAATCCTCGGTAGCAGATACTTGTTCCTCACTGTCGCCCGGTTCAGGCGACGATAGTCGACAAAAAGTCGCAAGCTCCCATCCACCTTCTTGGCGAACAATATCGGGGAAGCCCAGGGAGAAACACTGGGTCAGATGAAACCCTTGCCCTGTAAGTCCTCCAACTGTACCCGTAGCTCTCGAAGCACAGCGGGGGCCATCCGATATACTGGAGTCGATATCAGGGCTGTCCTGGGGTACAGGTCAATATGAAAGTCTACCTCTCTGTGAGGAGGTAGCCCTGAAACGTCGTCGGAAAAGACATCCTCATACTGATCCACCACTGCAGGAAAACTAGGACTCCGCACGTCAACTACTCCTAGGATGAGGCTAGCCAACTGATGAGTGATGGGATGTCCTCTCCTCTGCGGAAGTCCATCCTATGCTGTGAAGGCTTCCTTCTCACCGGTGAAGGTGAACCTTCTCCCGTCGGTGCGTACACATCGCACTTTGCGCCTAATACAGTCGATCTGAGAATGAACTGTAGATAACCAATCCATGCCCAAGATGACGTCGTAAGGCCTCGACACCACTACAAAAAGATCCCAGCCGAAGCTCTCGCCTCCTAGAGTATTCTCACACTGCCGGCACCAGTGTGTAATCGTCGAGTCCGCTCCCGTAGAAGTCTCTAGCCGTAAGGATCGATCCAACGGCTCTGTCGGAATCTCCGAGCTCCGAACAAGGGCAGCGGCTATGAAAGAGTGACTCGCTCATGTGTCTATAAGAACTGCAGCAAAGGTGGAAGAGACACATATCGTACCTTGAATAATCTCAGGCGCACCGTGGTCGTAGGCCTCCGCTGCCTGGAGATGTGCCTATCTCTACCTGCCAGCTCCCTGTGGTCGAGGTGGACCTCCTGGTGGTGGTGGTGGCAGAGCATCAAAGCATTTCCCACCACCTGCTGCTCGGCCAGCTCCCCTGCCTCGTCCGCCTGCTCCCTACGGACCGCCACGGTTGACCCTCTACCTCTGCCTGGGTGGCCCCTCCACCGTCTGCTGCTCCTCGGTACGGCGGGTCGGGCAGTCACGAGCCATGTGGCCCTACCCACCGCATGTGTAGCAATGCCTACCTCTCAAAAGACTGGCTCTGCACTATGTGCCCGGCACTGCTGAGCCAGTGTCCTGAGGTCGTCTGCCGGAAGGTCTGGTCTTCCTAGATCCACAAGTCATCTGTCGGCTACCTGCTGCCGAAGAATCCGCTACCTACCGCGCTACGGTAGGTCTCGCTGTGGACTCAGCAAGAAAGCTCTCAATCAGAAGGGATCGCTCCAGTACTCCTTCCTGAGTCGGAATGCTGAGGGAGATCAGCGATGCCCTGATCTCATGTCTCAATCCCTGCTCAAAGGTCCGGGGCGGAAAGAATCGGTCTCATACCATGTCGGTCAAGTAGCGCGAGAGATCAGTAAATCTCGCCGAGTATTGGGCGACCGTCAAGCTGCCCTGCCGCAGCTGAAGAAGATCCTGGATGCGCACCGCACGGAGGGTGGCCGGGACGAACTCTGAGCGGAAGAGGCCCTCAAAGTCTGTCCAGAGGAGAGATGCCTCATCGTGCACCTAGAGCATCAAGCTCCACCATCGGCCTGCTGCCGCGTGCAGTAGGCTCGCAACGAGGATCACCATGAGGTCAGCTGGTGTCCTCACTAGCCTGAAAACTCGTACGACTGCCTGGGGGTCCATCTCCCCGTGGAACCTGGGCAGTAGCTGGCGCTGGAACTCATGCAGTGCACTGGGGCGACATGCATCATCAGCGGTGGGGGCTGGAAGCATCGGTGGCTCGGCGGGTAGAGGTACCGCCAGTGCCTCTACTGTCAAAGGGACCTGTACCGAGGCCTCGTCGCTTGGCGGGCTGTCGTCACGTACAACTCTTGGAACCCTAGCTGGATACCGTTGTGGGGCCATCCTGAAAAGAAACAGGTGTGCCATGGTTAGAACTGTATACCTGGTGAGCTGATACAAGTAATCAAAAAGAAAACTTGAAACACACATGCAATCAATGTTTTCGTGCATTAACTCAGAAATTAGAAGTCAGGGTCCTGGTGTACAGATACGTCGGTCGCCGCACCAACACTGGACTCCCTGGACTGATAACCACACCCAATACGCTAAACACTATTGCATCACATAGAAGAAAGATCAGAGTCTGCGGTAGAACCGTCCACCTTTGATACCAATTTGTCACGACCTGTCCTCGGGGCCCGAGCCGTGACTACCCCAATCCCGCCTTCCATAGGCCAGGGGCTGGCGACTAGCACCAAGGCGTAAATCCCGGTAGAGGGAAGGCATTGCCTCTGTAAATTAAACAAGAACCACATAGTAAGCAAGCGGAAAAAAAGTAAACACTAAGTAAAAACTGGTACAACAGTAAGTGCAGAAAGTAAAGGGGGCCGGAAATACAAGCCCAACTGTAATGTACAACTGAAAGAGGAAAAACCGCAACTGAAAAGTAAAGCCGCATCGTCGGGCCGTCCACTGGAAGTCCCACCTGAAGGGTGGGTACTGATAGCCTCCACCGCTCCTCGGGTCCAGCCGACCGCTCCGAGTACGTCCCGCCCAGTGGTCCACCTCCAGGTACAGTCCTGCTCCGCCAGCCTCCACCACGATCAGCGCTGTCCGTCATCTGCAACCAACACAACGTAGTGCAGGCATAGCCCGTGCAGGGGTGAGTATAAGCTACTCAGTAGGGACCCCGAGACCCCCAAAGGTCTCCCAAAATCCACAAATGATAAACCACAAAGGAAAGAAACAATCACGAAGTAATAACCGACACTGCTTAGGTATATGCCCATACATATACCTAAGTCATCAATTCTAGTACGCTCCAACTTCCGAGCCCATGTACAAACCATTCCACACAGGAAAGTATACGTATTCCACATAGGAAAGCAAAACGTAATCCACACAGGATAGCACAACACAATCCACACAGGAAAGAAAACAGGTTTCAGCTCACGCAGGTATACTTCTTCGAATGATGATAGAGATGATCACTGATCCATCTAAGTCGTCGGGCCCACAAAGGATCGATAGGTACTAACCCCCGCAAAGACCCACACAGGATCGGGCCAACACAGGACCTGTAGGCATTGGCTCACACAGAACTGCTGAGCGCTGACCCACACAGGATCGTACCCACACAGGATCGGTAGCACTGATCCACACAGGATCGCTGAGTATTGTAGTCGTCGTCGTCGAATCCACTGAGGATCTCTGCACAGTCGTCGTCGTCAAATCCACTGAGGATCTCTGCACAGTCGTCGTCATCACAGTAGCAGTCACAGCCAGCTCTAGGGTTCCTGCACATAGCAAGCTCGTTCGGGAGGGTCCGCTCCAGGAGCCGATAGGCTGATACATCAACTGACACCTAGTCCAGAGTTGATGTATCCAAAAGTTCCGTATCGTCAACAGGAACTCGACGTCGCAGACGGCGCGTCAATCGGACGCCCGGTCTGCGAGTTATTGGCTTTTTCGTGCCAGGGGCCCGGTTGGGTTTTAAGGAAAAACCAACCCGACCGTACTCCACCTGAGTCCAAACCTCGAGCGGAGTAAGCCAAAAGATCCTTCTCACTTAGAGGAATTCAACAAAGTCGACGGCACGTCAATCGGACGTCCGAAGCTCAAGATATGAGCGTTTCCGCTCTGAGGGCCCGGTTGGTTTCGTGTACGAACGAACCGGGCTGAACCCAAAGTATTCCGAAACCTTGAGTGTGATATACTGAAACGACCGTCTCGATCCAACGATCGCATCGCCACTGACGGCGCGTTGTTCGGAGGCCCGTAGCTCAGGTTATGAGCGAGAGACCAAAAAGTATCCGGAAACGGGGGGTCTGGGCCCGGATCGACCCGGCCCAACCCCCCCTGGGTCGACCCGACCCGGGTCCCGACCGACCCGGTTTGGCGCGACCCGGCCCGGCGGGTCCGCCCGGCTCGGCTCGGCCGAGCCTGCCGAGCGGAGGAAGCCGCGGGGTAGGCGCTGCCCCCGCGGTATTGAAGGGCAGCGGCCCCGCGTGGGGCCGCGCTGAGTCAACTAACGCGGCTTTGCCGCGTCCCGTGAGTGCCGGACTCGCACGGCCGCCGCTGCGGCGGCTTTAGCCGCGGTGGCCCTGTCTGGCGGCGTGCCGGGGCACCGTCGCCTCCGGCCGCCGGTGGGTTCCGCGGGCCCCCAGAGTTGCTCCGGTGGTCCGATTTCGTTTCTACCTACGCCGAAGCTCCTCCCGGGTCCCATTCTTCACTGCCATGCCCTCAAATCGCCTTTGCGGCCTGTTTGTCATCATCCGCCGTTTCGCGCACCAAGAACCAAAAAGTGTGGTGGGTTCGGACTTGGTCGTTAGTCCGCACCCACCGCGTTAGCAGTTTTAAAAGAAATATTACACAACAAAAGTTTAACAAACGTCGCGGGTATAAATCACAAAGATTTTTAAGAATCAAACCCCTACCTAGTCGTAGTCGTCGAGCGTGCCTTCTTTGCGGAAATGATCGTCGCGGTAGGAGGCGATCGTCGCGTCGTGGAAGGGCGTCGCGGAATATGGTGTCGCGTCGACAGACTCCGGGGTTCAAGAACATAAAGATTTAATTAATAATAATTAAATCCATGTTGTTGTTATAATCCAAAAAGAAATTAAAAAGGAGTGCAACCCACTACCTTGTCGTTATCGATTGAAGGTTGTCGCGGGGTTGGATCGTTTGAGAAGAAGTGTCGCGAAGGGAGATTCGTTGGCATCGCGGGACAAGGCTTCGCGTCGTCGATCTCCGCAGGTTCGGCGTTCTTCGTCGCCTTTCATCGAAGGCCGGTGTTCTTCGCATTCTTTGCGTTCTTTGCGAAGAAGGAAGAAGAACTTGAGGTTTCTTTCAAATCCTCTCAATGAACAACATTTAAGAAGAATAGAGTTGGTCTTATTTTATTAACATTCCAACAAACAAAAAAAAGAGATAAGTTAAGTAACGACCCATTAATTCGTAAAATTAATTCAACGAATAAAACCTCCCAATTAATTGGTGCGTTAAGAATTTAATAAAATGCGTCAGTTGACTTTCATAATGACGGGTTTTCACGGGTGCGTTACTTAGAAGAAAAGAAACGGTGGGGCTCATGCGGGTCCCACCTCACAAATATCCTACCAGGAGGGTAGGATATTTCGGGTTCTACCCTATCCGCTTCAACTCAGCTTAAGTAGCTTAAAGTGGCTTTCAAGTGGCTTTAAGTGAAATAAAATAAAGTTTGTCGTACAAATTGTTTTATTTCTTAACTTTAAGCCCAAAAATTAAAAACCACACTCGAGCAAACGCAACTCCGGAAGAGGCGTTTCTAAGCAAATATCGGCGCTGCGATTCCATTGGTGTTCTCGGAATTTGATTCCAAGCACCGGTTTAAAAGTTAGAAAAACCCGCTCGTTCGTTCACTGAACGTACCAGAGCCAAACTTCGGAAAATGATTCCGGGCACACCGGGCCTTGGAATCAGGTGCCGTCAGAAACTGCGTTCTTGTAAAATTCCAAAGAAAAATAAGAAAAAAAAATTTCCTTTAAATTTACGGGTATTTACAATTAACCTGTATTTTCGGATTCAACAAGCCTGTATATAAAAAGAATAGATCTTTGGAGGAAATTGATATAGTTTAACGAGGATATGGAACAAAATTGGAAAACTATTGGTGATTTTAATTTTTTTTTGATATCGGATGAAAATATTGGCTCTCACATATCACAAACTACTAATAATTAATTATCTCATTGTATTGATCATTATAACCTCACCGAGGTTTCCATTTCTGGAGTTGACATCACAAGGGGTAAATTCACCATCAATGGAAGGAAAGAAAGTAAGACTGAAATATGATTCTCTAAGATCAATGAATGTTGTGCCCCCACTTCTCTCTCTGGGTTCACTCTTCAAAAATTCATTTCAGATCATAATACCCTATTTCTTGACATCATGATAGACAATATGAGTTCAACCCCAATTCCCTTTAAATTTAATAATGCTTGGTTCACAATCCTAGGATGTAGAGATGTGGTGATCATTGGATAGAGTAACGCATTTGTGGGAATCTCCCTGTACATTGCGGATTCCAACCTCAGAAAAATAAAATTCATCTTGAGTGAATTGAGTATAAAAAAATTCCATGATGGATTGGGACATCATTGCTGCTAGAAATAACATTTATAATTTCCAGATTTCAAACCAGTAGGAGAATTTACCCTATGTGAGGATCTAAAGCTCCATACCCAGTTGGATGACCTCCTAAATCTCAGGGAAAGGCTCGTGAAGAATAAATTAAATTTTAATTGACTCATAGATGGAGATAGAAACTAGATGTTCTTTAATTAGTTACATAAGGAGAATAAATCCAATAGAGGAGCATATGTTATTCGAATAAATGGTTTTATTATCACATATGAGAATGTCATATCATTTTATGCTGTGGATTACATTAATATTTTCTATATTGATGATGGAAATGGGGACAACACTCAACTTTTTTACTCCATTTTTCCTTGTATGGAGGATAATAATAACAATTAATTAACTACTCCTCCCACTTCATACATGTAGAGCTCACGAATGTGGTTAGAGAATTTTTCCTTTCCTACTATATCCCCTATGGAATTAATTCCCAAATTATTCCATAATTCCAAAGGATGAAAATGTAATTTATATAAGGGTATTCTGGCCATTTTCCATTGTAAATAGAATTATAAAGATCATTATCAAAATTCTGACCATGAGGTTGGTTATGTTTATGAACAATATTATCACACTGAGTCAATTTGGTGTTTTTCTTGGAATAATAATCTAAACTTTCCTCTATATATCCTCACAAGGTATCAAAATCATAGGCCAGGGATCCATTTATGGGATATTTATCATAAACTGAACATCTCAATGGTTTTTGACACCATAAAGTGGATATTTTTCTTCAATGTACATATAAATATGGGGTCTCCTCCATATTTATCATGATGAATACACCATATTAAAATGTTCCAAAGTATCAATCCTTATCAATGGATCCCCAAAGGGGTTCTTTAAAGGCTCTTTTGGTGTTAGGCAAGGAGACCCAATCGTAAACCCCCTATTTGAAATTACTGAATATTATCTATGTCGCTACATGATTGAACTCTCCCAATCTAGTCTCTATAGACAGATATGGGTAGGAAGAGATCATCATGTTCCCTCTCACTTCTTATATGAGGATGATATCCTACTCTTCAAGCAAGCTACCAAAGGAACCTTAGAATTAATTAATAATATATTTCACCACTATGAAAAGGGGTCAGGGAAATCAGTTAGCTGGAACAAGTATTCGATAGTCTTTGGAAAATTAATTTCAACCTATAGACAAATTAGAATCGCTAGAGTATTTCCGGTTAAAAGGGGAGTATTAGGCTTTTAGTACCTTGGTATCTTCCTCTTCTAAGGAAAGGTCAAAAGATTCCACTATGAGAGAATTTCGATCTAAATCACCAACCAACTATCAAAATGGAAAGGGAAATGTATGTCCTCTATGGGGAGGGTCTTTTTGATTAAATTTTTCATCACCTTGATTTTTATACATGTTTATCTATTTATAGATAGTCTAACTCTATCATTAATGGACTTAAAGACAATATTAGGATCTATTTTTAGATGGATAGTATTAATGAATGGAAACTGGTAATTTTTTATTGGAATGAATACACTAAACCATCTGACATGGGTAGACTGGGTATGAAGGACATAAGGAAATTCAACAAAGAACTCCTTGGAAAATTCATCTGGAACTTCATTACTTCTTATGATGAAGTAATATATTTTTTAAATGATAGATTTAATCAAAAGCTCCATAGTGGATACTCTGGATGCATTTCGTCTTCTACATGTCTTGACATCAAATTCTCTTTCCAATACATTATGTCCTCCTCAAAATGGATTGCCTCAAAATATTGTAATATAATCTTCTAGACTACAACCTGGTTGTATATGCCTTTGGTCGAGTCATTGATGCCCCCAAACAATAGACAAAACTTTTATATTTTTGATACTTATAAGTGTATTGAAGACCATTATGATATTTTACCTTCTCATATCATTTGTTAATTGAGAGGTACAATGTCAGTGATACTGACACCCTCATATGGACTCAAAATCTGGTTGGGAAGCTCAACATAAGATACATCTACCGACATAAACATTTGCATGACAACAAGGCTATGGATTAGCTCTCCATGTTTCAGAATCTGTTCATTACTCTTTCAAAACACCTACTACTGATAAAATTATGGAAGAACAAGATACAATTTCATTATCTACTAAAAAACTGGGCTCCAGATCACATCATCCTTTCATATCTTCCTACTGGTTATGGAAGGTTCACAACACCTATTTGTTCACTTTAGTATAAAACTGATCATTGGGATTATGTACATGATGTGTTCGAGTTTTTGATTCAACTGGACTGCCATCTGATGGACCTACTATATAATATTATTGTTCTAAATTTTGGTGATCATGTTTATAAACTACTTCCCACTATGGCTACTACTCTTATATCCCATGTTTGGGCATCTTGAAAAGATACTACATTGGACAATCAAAGGATATCCTTTCATTGTGGAGTTGTGAACATCTAAAAGGCTATTCATGAAACATATTTCATCCAAATATATTTGATGGATAATGATTTCATTGATTTAATTACTCTACCAATGCTTGTAGTGTCTAACAACAGCATAAATACATGGGCATTGATGTTTATTTGATGGATTCCCCTAATCCCATCACGGATTAATACCAATGTGGATGGTGCGACCTTGGGTGCACTTGGTCCCTTGGGGTGTGGTGGTGTCTTTTTCATACACTGGGGATTTGTGGAAGGATTAATTTACAAATTCATAATCAATGGATGTGCATATGAGGCAGAACTCTAGGAAATCGTGAAGCCAGTCAATTTTGTGGTCCAATTAGAGTAGAATCTACTCTGGATTGAGTTGTACTCAATGTTAGTATTGGTTTTCCTAAATCGCAAATCTAGGAACGTTCCTTGGAGAATTTTGAAACAATGGGATTGAATGTATCAATGACTCCCAGGACCTCACTCTAAATGTCACACATTTCTATATGAAGGAGAACATGGTGGCAGATGCACTCTCCAAGAAGGCACTTGTGGAGAGGTGCCCGATGTGGTCTTTTATCACCCCACAATGTTGTGCATCCTCTATAGACTTATAAATGAAGGGTGAACTACACACCCATCTTTTTAAACCTTCCTTGTAACACTCTGCATTTATTTTTCATAAATAAATAATGGGGGACTAGGTATGCTTGGTCTCGTATATTCTTTTCCCTAAAAATCCCTTAAAATCCACAAAAAACCAATAAACCTTTAAAATCCTATAAGATCCCTAAAAATCACTAAAAACATTAAAATAAAACAAATAACCATGAAAACCCCTAAGAAAATATTATAAACCTGAAAACACTTAAGAAACCTTGATATGCTACAAAATTCTAAAAACACTAAACATCCAAAAACCCCTAAAAAACAAAAAAACCCGAAAAACATTAAAATCCACAAAAACCATAAAAACCCAAAACCACTAAAAACTCTAAAACCCCTTTATACCTCAAAAATTAGTAAAAACTCTAAAACACATTAGAAACTCTAAAAGACACATAAAAACCCTAAAAACTAAAAAACCTATAAAAACAAAAAAATTATAAAGAAACCATAGAAAAAATCAAAATCCCTAAAAACCCTAAAACCAATAAATTTATAAAAAATCATAAAAACATTAAATTAAAAAACCCCAAAAACCCCAAAAACCCAAAAAAACCCTTATAAACACTTAAAATCCCTAAAAACATAAAAAACATAAACACCCTAAAAACCTAAAACCCATAAAAACCATAAAAACCATAAAAACCCATAAAACCCTAAAAACCATAAAAAATTGATTTATACCCCTATAACATTAAAAAAATATAAAATCATTAAAACACATAAAAAATATCAAAGAATCCCGATAATCCCAAAACACAAAAAACCCCATGAATACCCTAAAACCCTAATACACTTCAAAAACCAAAAACCCAAAAACCATTAAAATCCTAAAAATCCCCAAATATCTATAAAAATTTAAAAACCCTAAGTACCCTAAAAACTTATAAATACTTAAAAACCTAAAAACTGTTAAAACACTTAAAATACATAAAAAAACAATAAACCGAGAAAATACTAAAACCTGTAAAAACCCTAAAAAACATAAAAATCACAAAAACCATAAAAAACACAAAAAACTATAAAAAAAATTTTAATCCACTAAAAACATAAAAACCAAAATAAAATGTAAAAACCCTAAAAACTAAAAATTACTATGAAAACCAAAAACTGATCAAAATATCTAAAAGCCATAAAAATCCTAAAAATTCTCTATAAATATAAAAAACTGCAAAACCCCCTAAAAATAAAAGAAAATACTAAAAACCAAAAAACAATTAAAAACAATAAAAACACAAAAAAACCCTAAAATAACCTAAAAAATAGAACCCATAAATACTACTTAAAACATTAAACACCCTTAACTACCAAAAATCCCATAATTACCTAAAAACACAATAAAATCTCTAAAAATCCTTAAATGACCTAAAACTGTAAAAAAAATCTAAAAACATTTAAACCACTAAAAAATCAAAGAAACCCTAAAAACCCAGAAAACCATAAAAACCTTTAAAACCATAAAAATCCCTAAAACCCGAAAAACATAAAAATCATGAAAAATCCATATAAATTTAATGAACTATAGGATTGTATAAATCTCTAAAAACACCTATGGAATCTATAAGAATCCAAAAACTCTTATAATCCTGAAAAAATCTAAAAAATACTAAAACCTAAAAACCCTCAAAAATATAAAAAACCATAAACACCCCTAAAAATTAAAAAAAAACCGCTAAAACCCAAAAACCACTAAAAATACTAAAAACCTATTAAAACCAAAAAGAAATGTTTTAAAAAATCTAAAAAACATAATCACCCTAAAACTCATAAAACCATAAAAAACCAAAAAAACCATAAAACCGTAAAACCCCTAAAAACCATGAAAATATATACAACCCTTACGAAACCATAACCATTCCTAAAAACACCCAAAAATACCAAAAAATATAAAAAACTGAAAAACCGTAAACCCCCTATGTAAATAAAATAAACCTAAAAAAACTTAAAACCCCTAAACATATAAAAAATGCTAAAAATTCGAAAAAAACTAAAAACCCCTAATAACCATAAAAACCATAAAAACCACTAAAAACCTAATAACTGATTAAAACCCAAAAATAACTAAATAATAAAAATAACCTTTAAACTCATAAAAATGTTATAAAATACCAAAAAAAACTTTTTTAACCCCTAAAAAACTCAAAATAAATCTAAAACCCAAAAAACCCAAAAAACCCCTAAAAACCCTAAAACCCCAAAAATTCCTTAAACACCCTAAAAAATATAAAAATAATAAAAATACATTATAATCCAAAAAAATATAAAACCAATAATACCCCAAAACCCCCTTAGAGAACCTCAAAAACCAAAAATACTTAACACCCCTAGAAAACCAAAAAAAATTATAAGAAATCTTAAAAACCCAAAAAAACCAAAAAAGCATAAAAAAATTTAAAAACCCTTAAAAACCAAAAAAATAAACTAAAAAAAATCAAAAAACACTTTAAATCCCTTAAAATGTAAAAAACACTAAAAACGATTAAATCCCTAAAAAATAAAAAAAAACCCTAAACCCAAAAAACCTGCATAGTCTATAAAAACCAAAAATACTAAAAAAAACTAATAAATCCCTATAAATGAATAAAATTAAACCCCCCCCCCCCTAAAAACCATGAAAACCCCTAAGAAAACCATAAAAACCTCAAAACACTTCAAACTCATAAGAAACCAAAAAACGTTATAAACACTAAAAAACCTAAAAACCCATAATAATATTAAACCCCTAAAACCATTAAAAACCCAAATCCCCTAAAACCCAAAAAAACTATAAATATCCTCTAAAAACATACAAAAATTAAAAAACTATAAGAAATATTGAAAACTATAAAAACTCAAAAATCCCTAAAAACTCAAAATAAAACCCCAAAACCCCAAAAAACCCTCAAATCAACTAAAAACCCTAGAAAACCATATAGATCCTTTAAAATAACTTAAAATAAAAAAGGTAAAAAATCCTAAAATACCAAAAAACTCTATGAAAATATTAAAAACATAAAAATTGTTAAGAACCATCTAAAATTATTAAAAACTAAAAGACCCTGAAAATCATAAAACCCATGAAATACCCAAAAAACATTAAATACCTAAAAACACAATAAAAATCCATATAACCACTAAAAAATATAAAAACTCATTAAAATCCTAAATCCATTACAAACTCCAAAAAAAATTTCAAACCCTATAAACTAAAAAAAATACTATAACCTAAAAAACCATAAAAAAACTATTAAAGGACTTAATCCCTCAAGATCCCTAAAAACTCTAAAAACCATAAAAATCGTAAAAAACCCAAAATATTCCTGAAAATGTATGAAACCTTAAATACCCATGAAAATCATATGGATGAATAAAAAACTAAACACCAATAAACCCCATAAAACCTAGAAAAATCTACAAAATAATAAAAAGATAAAAATCATTAAAAACCCAAAATACCCTAAAATCCATAAATTCCAAACATAAAATTAAAAATCCATTAAAACAAATAAAAACACTAAAAACCAAAAAATAAATAAAAACCATTTATACCCATAAATCGTTAAAAAACTCTAAAAACATTAAAAATCATAAAAAATAAAAAAACATTGATACAAAAATAACCACAAAAACCTGGAAACCCTATAAAACCCTATAAAACCCACCAATATCAAAGACACCCTAAAAAACCATAAAAATATAAATAAATTCATAAATATTCCTAAAAAAGTATGAAACCCTAAAAACCATAAAAAATGATAAGAACAATATGGAAGCCTATAAACACTTACAACCCTTAAAACCAAAAAATGATAAAAAAATAGAAAATATAACATATCTATAAAAAATTAAAACCCAAAAACATTAAAACCCCTAAAATAATAAAAACCAAAAAAACCACTAAAAACTCAAAAAACCCTTTAAACCCATAAAAACATTAAAAAAATTTAAAAAACCTTATTACTCGAAAATAAAAAAAAATCCCATGAAGACATAAAAAGTAAACCTCCCCCCCCCCCCAAAAACCCAAAGAACCCTCATAATATCTAAAGACTCTAAAAACATAAAAATCATAAAAAAATCCCTAAATAACCTAAAAAACAGAAAACAAAATTAGAAATACTGAAAAATAATAAGAATACCATAAAAAACTAAAAACACTAAAAACCTCAAAAATCTAAAAAACCTAAAACCCAAATAATAGTAAATACCGTTAAACCCCCCAAAACCATAAAAACTCCTAAAAACCTATAAAATTTATAGAAACCCACTAAAATCTAAAAAAACATTAAACCCATACAGATGCAAAAAAAAACAAAAGAATCTTAAAACATTAAAAAACCCATAAAAACTTAAAAAACCCTTAAAACTATAAAATCCTTAAAAACTCTCAAAATATATAAAAACCAAAAAAATATAAAAAACTAAAAATCCAAATAAACTGATAATAACATAATAAACCTTCAAAAAAATAAAAAACCATAAAAATCTAAAAACACTTAAAACCAATAAAATTCTAAAAAGACTTTAACCTCTAGAATACATAAGAACAAGAAAACCCATAAAACCATTTAAAAACATAAAAATAAATAAAAAATAAAAAAACAACTAAAAACTCTAAAATTCCTTTGAAACACTAAATTTTTTAATAAACTCTAAAATACATTAAAACACTAAAAACACACAAAAAAACCTAAAACCCCTAAAAACCATAAAAACATAAAAAGTATAAAAAATTATAAAGCCCACAAAATCCATAAAACCCAAAATAAACCATAAAAATACAAAAAAACCTAAAATTATTGAAAAACATAAAAAACAATTAAATATATGACAAAAGCTAAGAAAAGATTAAAAACATAAACAACATAAATCCACTAAAAATGTAAAAAATGATAAATTCACTTAAAACCCTCAAAAACCAAAAACCCCTTAAAACCATCAAACCCCCTAAAACCATAAAATCCCTAAAACCTATAACAACCCTAAAAGCACTAAAAACTATAAGACCCCTTTAAATCACTTAAAATGATAAAAAAATATAAAACCCCTTAAATTCTCAATAAAAAAACTCTAAACCTCCAAAAAGAACCATAAAATCCTAAAAACCTAAAAATCCTCAAATTCACTAAAACCCATAAATTTCATAAATAAGTCCTTCAAATTCCTGAAAACATAAAAAAACAAAGAACACCCATATTAAAAAAATTAAAAAACTGGAAACACTTAAGACCACTGAAAAACCAAAAAGCACTAAAACCCCTAAAAACAATAAACACCTTAAAACACTATAATTATCATAAAAACCATAAAAAAACCCACATAAAACTTTAAAAACCCATTTAAAGCACTAAAAACGTAAAAAATCTAAAAAACATTAAAACCCCTAAAATATATAAAAAACATAAAACCCCACAAAACGATAAAATCTTAAAAAATACTAATAACCCTCAAAATCCTTAAAAACCATAGCAATCCAAAAAAATACCTAAAAATACCCAAAACAATTAAAAACTCTAAAAACCTTGAAAATTCCTAAGAAACCATTAAAAACCTAAAAGCACATAAAACCCTTAAAAACAATAAAATTATAAAAAATCTAAAAAATCATTAAAACCCTAAAACCATAAAAACCACAAGAATCATAAAAAGTTTATAATACCATAAAAACTATAAAAAAAATAAAAATAAAATAACATTTAAATAGGTAAAAAAGATAAAAAAATCTAAAAACCCATTAAAACCCTGAAAAACCAAAAAACATAGAAAGGAAAAAAACCATAAAACCCTAAAAACCCTTAAAATCCCTAACACGACGTATAAATATTTAAATTCCCTAACACCCCCTAAAAATCCTAAAAAATCCATAAATACCACTAAAACATAAAAAAGAGTTATGTCCCAGAAACCCCTAATAAAACCATATAAACCTAAAAACATTTAAAACAATTCAAAACCCGAAAAATTCTAAAAACCATTAAAACCCTCAAAACCCCTATAAAAACACAATAACACCTAAAAATCATAAAAACCCATAATACCTAAAAAAATATAAAAACCCTATATTTTTTTTAAATATATTAAAACCAATTAAACTACAAAATATTTTAAAAAATACACTAAAACCTTAAAACCGTTAAAAAATAAAAAACCCAAAAAAACTCAAAAATAACTATAAAATCCATAAATATAGTAAGAAACCTCAATAAATTTAAAATCCCTAAAACCCTTTAAAAATCCTAAAAATATTAAAAAACATTAAAATCACTAAAAACCCTGAAAACCCATAAGAAAACCATAAAAAATAAAAAACACATAAACCCCATAAAAATAAACAATATGCTAAAACCCCTAAATACCATAAAAACACAAAAAATAACAAAAACAAAAAACACTCATAAAACACTAAAAACCCATTAAACCATAAAAGATATTAACAACTCTAAAAATTATTAAAAACAATAAATAAATTTAAAAAAACCCTAACCACCCCAAACCATAAACTACTGAAAACCCTTAAAATCTCTCAATATCCCTAAAAATCATAAAACCCCACAAAAATCCTAAAAATTTCTAATTATCCCAAATACATAGAAAATCCTAAAAAACCAAAAAAAATCCTTAAAAACTTAAAAATAAAATAAAAAATTAAATCACTTAAAAGACCTAAAAACACTAAAACCCAAAAAACCCAAAAACCACACTTAACCCCTTAAAACCATAAAACCCCTAGTAACCTTAAAAACCCATAAACCCCCTATAAACACTAAAAACCAATAAAAACTCTAAAAACCCATTAAACACCTAAATATGATAAAAAATAAAATATCATAGAACCCATAAAAACTCAAACAACCCCCCAAAGACCAAAAAACTGTAAAAACTATAAAATCCCTTGAAACAAGGGAAAAAACCTTAAAATTCATAAAAATACTAAAAGCACAAAAAAATCAAGAAAATCACAAAAAATAGATAAATCCCTAAAAAACATAAAAAAACTGAATGACCTAAAAACATTTAAAACCACTAAAAACACAAAACATTATAAAAACCCAAAACTCCAAAAACCCATAAAAACCATTAAAAACCTAAAAATGTTAAAAACATTAAAAAATAAAAAAACAAAAAACCCAATAAAAACACTATAAACACTTTATACCCCCTATAAAATTTCTAATAATCTAAAACCCCTTAAAACCTAAATAATCCAAAAATATAGTTATAACAGAAAAACCCATTAAAACACTAAAATCCCTCAAAATCCCAAAAAACCATAATAACCACAAAAATCCCTAAAAACTCTAAAACATAAAAATCACAAAAACCCTGAAGACCAATAAAAAAATTTAAAGGACCTAAAAATATATAAAACTACTAAAAAACCAAAAACAATAAGAACCCAAAAACAAAAAAAAAATCCCAAAATACTCCTTAAAACCATGAAAACCCTAAAAACCTAAAAACCCTAAAAATCAACAAAAAAATAAAAATCAATTAAAACTCTAAAACCCTATTAAACCCCTAGAAATTATTAATAATATAAAAACAAATATTGCCTATTTTTTTTAAAACCTAAAACCAATAAAAACCATATAAAAATTTAAAACCCATAGAAACCCTAAAACCCTCAAAATCCTTAAACACCATAAAAAATATAAAATCCTAAATATTCCCTAAAAATCCCTAAAATGGTTAAAACCCATTAAATCCATGAAAACCCTCAGAAAACGGTAAAAAAACAAAAACTCTTGAAATCCCTAAAAACCTAAAAAATTCAGAAAACCTAAAAACCCTCTAAAAACCCATAGAATTCCTCAAAATAATAAAACCCCCTAAAAACATAAAACCATAAGAAACCATAAAAACCATAAAATAACTAAAAACTATAAAACCCCTTTAAACCCTTATAACTTTAAAAAACTCGAAAAACACTTAAAAATCTAAAAAACTAAAAAACCCTAAAAATACAAAAAACACAATAAAAACCATAAAACCCTAAAAAACCCTCAAAATCACCAAAACCCTAATAACTCTAACATCCTAAGAAATAACCTAAAATGCAATATACACAAAACCTCTAAAAATACTAAAAACCTTTCAGAAAACATTATAACACTATAAACACTGAAAAGGACTAAAAAACCTAAAAAAAACCCTAGCACCCCTAAAACCCTAAAAACACCTAAAAACAACTAAAACCTCTAAAAACCCATAAAACCCTAAAATCCTCTAAAAACACTAAAAACCTTTTAAACCCTTAAAATGTTAAAAAAAATACAAAAACCTTAAATAACTCAAAAACTACCTAAAAATAAAAACCCATAAAATTCAAAAAAAAACCCCTAAACACACTATAATCCATCAAAATCCCTAAAAACTTAAAGACAAAAAAACCTAAAAATCCTAATAAATAAATGAAAATTTAAAAACCCTAAAACCCATGACAAACCAAAAGAATATTATAAAAACATAAAAAAAACTAATACACCCTAAAACCTAAAAATTCAAAAAAAATCTTAAAACCTGTAATAACCCCAAAATTTCTAAAATAGTGAAATAAAAAAACATAAAAACCACTAAAGCCAAAAAAATATACTAAAACATTAAAACATTTTAATCCCCCCAAAAGTTTAAAAAGTATAAAATCATTTAAAACCCTAAAAACTCAAAAAAAAAACCAAATACTAATAATAATAAATCATACAACCATAAAAATCTATAGAAATCCTAAAAACTATAAATATCCTAAAAACTATAAATATCCTAAAAAATCCTTAAAAATCCTAAAAACATAAAAAACAAAAAAACCCTAAAAACCCATAAGAAAACATTAAAAACGTAAAAACACTAAAACCCATAAAAACTCTAAATATTTCTAAAAAACTAAAGGACAATAAAAACCCTAAAAACCCCTAAAAAATTAAAATACAAAAAAAAACCTAAAACCCATAATCCCATAAACCACTAAATTCATTAAAGACCCTTTAAACCAATAAAAATGTTAAAAACTCTAAAATATAGTAAAAACCCAAAAAACATAAAGCATTTAACATTAAAAAAAATCCCTAATAACCATAAAAACACATTAGAATCCTAAAAAAATACCTAAAACCCAAAAAACCATCACAAAGGCAAATAACATAATTTTTTTTGAAAAATTAAAAACCCTTAAAACCTCTAAAAGACCAATAAATTCATAAAATTCTTAAAATCCATAGAAAGACAATAAACCCCAAAACCTCCTAAAAAAGATAAAACCCCCCAAAAAACCCAAAAAACCCAAAAAACCCCTAAAAACTAAGAAAAATCTAAATACACTTTGAAAATATAAAAAATCTAAAAACTATAAAAAACATTAAAATACCTAAAAAATCAAAGAATCATATAAACCTAAAAAATCCAAAATCCCAACAAACCCAAAAAATAATAAAAATAAATAACCCTAAAACCATAAAAATCCACAAGATCCTCAAAATCCATAAAAATCCATAAAAAATAATAAACCCTAAACAACTATAAACCCCTTAGAAAACTATCAAAACACAAAAACAGTAAAAAATTAAAAATTCAAAAACCCCAAAAAATCCAAAAACCCAAAAACCCTAAAAACCATTAAAAACCCCAAAAAACCTTAAATACCTAAAAACCCAGAAAACAATAAAAACCACAAAAAAATCTAAAAACTCCTTTAAACCCCTAAAAATCTAAAAACTCTAAAACACCTTAAAATTATAAAATAAAATAAAAACCCTATAACCCCTAAGAAATACAAAAACCCTAAAAATTTAGAAATACTATAAACCCTCCTAAAAACACGAAATACAAAAAAAACTAAAAATCCCAAAAATACCAAAAAACGTAAACACCGTAAAAAACCCTAAAAATGAATAAAAACCCCATAAAAACTAAAAAAAAATCTAAAAACCCATAAAATCCAAAAAAATAAAAACCCTAAAGACCACTAAAACCCCAAAAAGCACTACAAACCATCAAAACCCCTTAAAACATTAAAATACTCTATACATCTAAGAAATACATAAAAATAACTAAAAATTATAAAAGCCTTTAAACAAATAAAAAAGCTATAAAATGATAAAAAAAACATTTAAACCCCTAAAACTAAAAAAACCCAAATAACCTAAAAACCCTAAAAACCCTAAAAACCTAAAAATCACAAAAGCATAAAAAATATTGTAAAAATATCTAAAAACGTACAAAACACTAAAAATCTAGAATATTGCTATGAAAATATTAAATACCTAAAAATAATTATATCCCAAAAAACCCTAAAAAATGCTAAAACCAAGATAAAAACCAAAAAAACATTAAAACCCAAAAAACCACAAACCCCTAAAAACATTAAAACCCCTAAACACCCATAAACCTCTCAAACCAACTATAAACTCAGAAAAACCATTAAACCACTAAAAAAATATAAACCTCAATAAAACCTTAAAAACCATGAAAAAACAAAAAAACCCTAAATCCTAAAAACCATTAGAACCTTAAAAGTATAAAAACCATAAAATCCCTCCAAATCTCTAATAACCATAAAACCAAAAAATAATAAAAACCCTTAAAATCACTAAAATTGAAAAAAAAACCTTAAAACCATTGAAATATTAGAATACAACCTTAATAACATAAAAAACACTTAAAACCTATAAAAAACATGAAAAACACAAAATTCCTTAAAAACATAAAACACCTAAATACCATAAAAACATAAAACCCCAAAAAGGTTAAAAACATAAGAAACCCATAAAACCCATAAAAAAATAAAAACTCTAAATACTATTGAAACCACTAAAAACATTAAGAAATCTCTAGAAGCCACAAAAACAATAACAAAATAAAAAAATACCAAAAAAACCTCACAGGCCCTAAAAAACCTCAAAATCACATAAAACCATTAAAACACCTAAAATTACATTAAAAACCTACAAACAAATAAAAAACCCAAAACCCTAAAATATGCTAAAAACCCTAAAAACACTAATGAACTTCAAAAACCCTCAGAATTCCCACAAACTATAAAAACACTTAAAAATCCTAAAAATACATAAAAATCCTGAAAAATATAAAAAATCCTAAAAAATCCTTAAAAAATATTAAAACCCTTAAAATAATTAAAACCTATAAAACCTAAAAAACGTCTATAAACCTAAAAACCTAATACCCCTAAACACCATAAAACCCAAAAAATCATAAAACCCCTAAAAAACATAAAAACCCCAAACCCCGCTAATAACACTAAAAACCACTTTAAAACCAAAACACATTATAAAAATATAAAAATCCTTAAAGAATATAAAAACACTTAAAACTCAAAATAATCATAAAAACCTTAGAAACCTAAAAACCATCATAAACCCTAAAAGTAAAAAAACTATAAAAATTAAAAAAATATACCTAAAGAAACCTAAACACATAAAATACCATAAAAATATAAAAACCCATAACAATACCTTATAAATTTAAAAACAATTTAAACCATTAAAAACCTAAAAACAAGAAAATTCCTAAAACACCTAAAAAACTCTAAAAATCATAAAAATCCATAAAAACTCTAAAACCCCATAATGAACCCCAAAAAAATCTCTAAAATCCATAAAGACATAAAAATCATGAAAACCCTAAATATCCCTAAGAAATCATAAGAACATAAAAACACTTAAAACCCCCCAAAACTGAAAATGATAAAAACTCTAAATGACCCTAAAATCTGGAAATCCGCCAAAGAACCCCTAAAACCATAAAACCATAAAAACCAATAAAAACCAATAAAAACCCCAAAACCCACTAAAATAATAAAAAACACTTTAAACACCATAATTTTTTGAAAATATATAAAAAACTAAAGAACCCCTAAAAATACAAAAATCCCCAAAAATCCAAAAGAACTATAGAAACCCAAAAAACCCTAAACCCCCTAAAACCTTCAAAATATATAAATACAGTAAAACCCATAAAAATACTAAAAAATCACTACAAAACCCTAAAAACATAAAAACAAAAAAAAACATGAAAACCCCTAACAAAACCTCATGAACTAAAAACACAAAAATCCACTAAGAAAATAGAAAGCAGAAAAAAACAATAAAAAAACATAAAACTACTAAAGACCCTAAAAAACATTCAAACCTTAAAACAATAAAAAAATATAATCCCATAAAAAACCAAAGACCCCAAAAAAACCATAAAAACATAAAAAATGCTAAAAATCTATTAACACACTAATAATGTTAAGAAACTCTGAAAAACTTTAAACCCTAAAAAAATAAAACTCCCAAAAAATCTAGAAAACCATAAAAACAATAAAATATATAAATAAATAAATAACCTAAAACCCCTAAAACACTAAAAAACTATTAAATTCCCCAAACCTCATATAATAATCCCTAAAAACATAAAAACCCCAAAATAACCTGGAAGACCCCAAAGAAAAACTTAAAACCCAAAAAAACTATTAAAATACCAAAAAACCATAAAAACACTAACATAGCTTAAAAACCCTCCAAATCCCCAAAAATCCAAAAAATACATAACAATCCAAAAGAATGTCAAAAAACCCCTAAAAATGTAAAAAATCAAAAAACTCTAAATAACCCATAGAAAACATTAAAACCCAAAAAATAATTAAAATCCCAAAAATCCTAAAAAGCACTACAAACCAGAAAAAACACTAAAATCATAAAACCCCTAAAATTTTAGAAACCCCAAAAAACACATAAAAAACTTAAAAGAAAAATTCATCTTCTAAAAACCTTTTAAAACTATAGAAATGTTAAAATCTATAAAAAACCTTAAAACACCAAAAAAAACCCTAAAATCCTAAAAAACACAAAAAAACCTAAAAATCCCAAAACACCCCCTAAAAACCATTAAAACTATAAAAACACATAAAAATAATAAAAAATCAATAAATGTACCTAAAAATATCTAAAAATATAAAAAAGTATAAACCCCATGACAAACACTATGAAAACATTAAAAACCTAAAAACTCATAAAACCCCTAAAAACTTAAAAATTTATAATCCCCTAAAATGTCTCAAAATCCCCAAAAACCATAAAAACCATAAAAATCCTAAAAAACCCATAAATTTATTAAAAACATAAAAACCCTAAAAACCATAATCACCCAATAAAAACCAGAAAAATCCTGAAAACAATTAAAACCCCTAAAAACACATAATATATGAAAACCCTAAAATATCATTGAAACCCTAAAAACTAAAAAACTACAAAACCCTTAAAAAATAAAAAAACCATAAAAACCATAAAACCCACAAAAAACACTAAAACCTCTTTAAACTCATAAAAATATCAACAAAACTATAAAAACCTTAAAAACCGAAAAATACAATGAAATCTCCAAAAACCAAAATATACCATAAAACCACCTAAACCCATCAATCACCTCAAAATACCTAGAACTATAAAAAATCATAAAATTCCAATCAAATACCTAAAAATCTTAAAAATGTAAAAAACCCAAAAATACTAGAAAACCCTATGAAATACTTAAAAACCTAAAAACACTTAAAAACATAAAATGAATTAAAACCCTAAAAATACTAAAAAACATCAAAACCATAGAGACCCCTAAAAACCCTAAAAATTATAAAAACATATAAAATACATAAATGCCGCTAAAAACTCCAAAACCAATTAAACACCTAAAAACCAAAAGACTCCCTAAACCTAAAAAAATAGAAAACCCATCAAAATCCTCAACCCCCAAAATGTATAAAAATCATAAAAAACATTTTTAAAACCCTAAAATTGTGAAAACCATAAAACCCTAAGAAATTCATTAAAACCTAAAAACACTTCAAAACCTAAGAATATTTTAAATCCATTAAGAACATAAAAAATTCAAAAAACAGTAAGAAAAACAAAACTATAAAACCATAAAACCCTTAAAAACCCATAAGAACCATAGAAATCTACCTCAAACTGTAAAACCCGTTTAAGACCCCAAATACGTTAAAAAAATTTAAAAAACATAAACTCAAAAAAAACCCTAAAACCAAAAATCCATAAAAACATAAACAACCTAAAAAAACTAAAATCCCTAAAAATATCTAAAACCATAAAAACAAAAAAAATTCTAAAAATCCATTACAATACCTAAAAACATAAAAACCCCTAAAACCCTAAAAACCCTAAAAACACCTTAGAAAACTTTAATAACCAAAAAACACTTAAACCCCCTTAATTCCAAAAAACCAAAAAAAAACATTATTACCCTAAAAACTATAAAATCCCTAAAACCCTTAAAAACACTAAAACCAATAAAAACACCAAGAAACCTCTAAATTCTTTAAAAACCCTATAAACCCCTAAAAACCTAAAAACCCAAACAAACATTTAAACCTCTAAAAAATCAAAGAAACCCCAAAATAATAATAATAATAATAACCCTTAAACCCCTCAAAATTCTTAAAATCCCTAAAACCAATAAAAATTCTATAAAATACCTAAGAATCCCAAAAATATTAAAAACCCTATAAACATTTAAAACCCCTATGAATATGTTGAAAACCTTAAAAGACATAAAACCCCTAAATATCTATTTTTTTAAAAAACATTCAAAACCTTTTAAAAAACTAATTATTATAAAATATAAAAAAAAAACCTTAAACAAAATTAAAAATCAACCCCCCCCCCCCCCTCAAAATACCTAAGAACCCTAAAACCAAATAAAAATCCTAAACAATCAATAAAAATGTAGAAAACCCTAAAAACATTTAAAACCCCTATGAAAAACATAAAAAGATAAAAACACTTAAAACCCCTAAAAACCTAATATATGATAAAGACCCTAAAACCCCCAAACCCCTAAAACCATAAAAACCATAAATACATTTAAAAATAATTAAAAAATCATAAAAACCCTAAATCACTAAATACTCTTAAAAATATTTCTTCCATTAATTTTTTTAAATAATTATAGAAACCAATATGTCCCTAAAAAATCCAAAGAAAACATAAAAATCCTAAAAACCCCTAAAAACCCTTAAAATCCCTAAAACCCTAAACACATAAAAATCCAAAAAACCCTAAAAATCAATTAAAACAAAAAAACCTAAATTTTTTGAAATACCCTAAGAAAACAATAGATAGTTAAAAACACTTAAAACCCTGAAAAAACCAAAAAACTCTTAAAACCCAAAAGACCTTAGTAACATATAAAAACCCATTTATCCTTCAAACCCTATAAAAACACTTAAGACCCACAAAAAACACTAAAAATCCTTCAAACCCATAAAAATTTTAATAAACCCTTAATAACCTTAAAACCATAAAAACTAAAAAAATCCCAAAAAACCCATAAAAAACAACAAAAACCACAAAAACCAAAAAAAACCCTAAAACACTCAAAATCCTTATAAACAATAAAAAACATAAAAATCATAAAAACATCCAAAATCCCTAAAAAAATTAAAATAAATTAAAATCCTGAAACCCCCTAATAAAACAATAAAAAATTTAAGAAACTAAAAATCGTAAACATAATAAAAACCCAAAAAATCCTCAAAAAACCAAAAAAATAAAAAACCCTAAAATCCTAAAACACTAAAAACCTAAAAACCTTAACACCCCACTAAAAATTATAAATAAATAAATCTCTAGAAATATTTATATCTCAAAAAACATTTAAAAACCCTAAAAACTAAAATAATCCTAAATACGCCAAAAAACATAAAATAACAAAAAAATCTAAAAACACTAAAAACCATCAAATACCTAAAAACAATAATAACCAAAAAATCCTAAAAAATCCAATAATATTTATAAGACCCCATAAACCCAATAAAATCCTATGAAAACATTTAAAACATAAAAACAAATAAAACCATAATTTCATAAAAAACATATAAATCCTAAATATCCCTAAAAAATCGTTAAAAAATAGAAAACCCTAAAAACCATACATCACTTAAAACCCCTAAGAAAAATATTAAAAATGAAAAACACTTAAATATCTAAAAAACCTAAAAATGCTAAAAACACTAAAAGATCCTAAATACCCTAAAACCCATAAAAATTATAAATACACTAAAACCCCATAAGAACTCCAAAAAATCATGTAAAACTCTAAAACTCCTTTATACCCTAAAAGACATTAAAAATCCAAAAAAATATTTAAAACTCTAAAAAACTCAAAAATAACCAAAACTGCCAAAAACCTATTAAACCCTAATAAATGATAAAAACCAACAAATTTCCAAAGGACCCTAAAAACAATTAAAATCCTAAAACCTATCAAACCCCTATAAACCATAGAAAACCCATAAAAACTGAAAACCCACTAAATATATTAAAACCATTTCAACACATAAAACCATTAAAAACACTAGAAAAATAAAATCACTAAAAACTCAAAAAAACCAAAAACCCCAAAAATGCACAAAAACACTAAAATCTGTCAAAATCCTTAAAAACCATAAAAATCCAAAAAATCCATAAAAATCACTAAAACATAAAAAACACTAAAACACTAAAAAAATTAAGAAAATTTTAAAAATCAAAAAACACTTAAAAACCTAAAAACCTAAAAAAGGCGAAAAACCCAAAATTACCTTGAAAAACCTAAAAACCATAAAAACCGCTAAAACCCGTAAAACCCCTAAAACTCACTAAAAAATTGAAAACCCATTTAAACACCTAATGATGTTAAAAAATTATTAAAACCTTATAACCATAAAAAACACAAAAAACCTAAAAAAACCCAAATACCACAAAATACCCAAAAAATCCTAACCTCCCCCCCTTAAAACCCTAAAAATCAATGAAAACACTAAAAATTCTAAAAGATCCTTAAAATAAGTAAAGACCTAAAAAACCTTAATACCCGAAAAACACCTAATAAAACCATAACATTATAAGAAAACCTTAAACCCCTAAAACCTTAAAAAATGATAAAAACACTAAAACCCCCCAAAATCACTAAAACCCTAAAAATGATAAAAATCCCAAAACCCATTATAAATTGTAAAACCCCATAAACACACAAAAACCCAATATAATATATAAAAACCTTTAAACTCCTAAAAATGTTTAAAAATCTCTTAAAACCCATAAAACCCTAAAAAAATAAAAACACCCCTAAAAACAAAAAAACCCATAAACCCCCCAAAAACCCTAAACACGTCAAAATGCCAAAAAAACCTAAAATTTGATTAAAATCGAAAATAAATCACTAAAAATTGAAAAAAAATATAAAAAACCCTAAAAACCTTGATAAAACCTATAAGAACAAAAATAAAATAAAAAAACGCTTGAAACCCCTCAAAAAGAGAAAAAACGCTAAAAACACAAGAAGCCTCTAAACCCCATAAAAACCATAAAACCCACTAAAACATTTAATAAACCCCAAAACCCACAAAAAATATAAAGAATAAATAAAAACTCTAAAAACCATTTAAAATACTAAATATGTTAATAAATTATAAAATACTATAATCCTTTAAAAACAAAAACACCTAAAACCCATAAAAAATCTCTCATTAACCTTTAAACCCTCAAAATCCCTAAAATCCATAAAAACCAAAAAAAATATCAAAAAATACCTAAATGTCACTAAAAACATAAAAAACATAAAAACATTAATAACACCATGAAAACCACAAAAACCTAAAAACTCATAAAACCCCTAAATCCCTAAAAAACACTGAAATCCCTAAAATATTTCTAAACACCATACAACCCCTAAAAACATTAAAATACCTCAAAACTCATAAAATCAATAAAACCCACTAAAAACACTAAAAACCTATTATACTCGTAAAACTGTAAAAAAATATCTAAAAACCTTTAAAAAAACTAGAAACTAAAATAACACAAAAAACCCTTAAAACACTTAAAAACCACTAAAATTAAAAAAAATCAAAAAAATACTAAAAAATATAACACTATTATAAAATCCCCAAAAACACCTAATATTTTAAAAAACCTAAAAACCTAAAAATCCATAAGAAATCCATAAAACATTAAAAACACCTACAACTCTTAAAAACATAAAAAATCTAAAAACCATATAATAATCTAAAACCCTAAAACCCATAAAAACCCATAAAAACCTTATAACCCCCAAAAACATTAAAATATTTTAGAAACCCATAAAACTATAAACCCAATAAAACCACTAACAACCCTTTAAACCCCTAAAAATGTGAATAAACTCTAAAAAACATAAAAACCAAAAAAACCATAAAAAACGAATCAACCACTAAAATCACTCAAAATCCCAAAAAAACCTAAAAACTATAAAAATCCTAAAAATACCTTAATATTTCTTAAAAGGTATAAAATGCTAAAATCATGGGAAATCCCAAGGAAAATTTTAAAAACCCAAAAACAACTGAAGCCTCTAAAAGACATAAAAATAATAAAACCGATAAATGATGGTAAAATCCCAAAACACACAAAAACCCCATAAAACCCATAAAACCACTAAAACCCCCAAAACTCTATAAATACCCTAAAGGACACTAAAAACTCTAAACCCCCCCCCCCACTTTAAACCCCAAGAAACTTTAAAAAACTCAAAACAACCATAAAAACTAGAAAAACTCAAAAAATCATAAAACCAAAAAAAAAAACCTAAAACCCTACACACCCCCAAATCCCTAAAACCCCTAAATACCATAAATATCTTAAAAATCATTAAAAATCCCTCAAAATAGTAGAAACATGAAAACCCAGAAATGCCCCAAGAAATCCATAAAAACCTAGAAATAAAAAACCCCTTTTAAAAGAAACACTAAAACCCCTATAAAACCCAATAATAGCTAAAAAAATAAAACCCATAAATACCCCTATACCCTTAATAACCCAAAAAATCCCAAAAATCCCAAAAAAAACTCTAAAACCTCTAAAAAATATTTAAATCCATAAAAAATTAAAAAAATTAAAAAAATTAATACATTAAAAAAATCAAAAAAAAACCCTAATGACCGAAAAGGAAAAAAAACAATAAAAACCCTAAAAAGCCTTATGATTAGAGAAATTCATACAAACCATAAAAATCCTTAAAATCCATAAAAATAAAAATAAAAAAACCAGGAAAACCCCTAAAAGATACATAAAATCATAAAAACACTTATTCACCCTAAATACCAAAAAATCACTAAAAACCCTAAAACCCTTGAAAAACCCTAAAACCTATAAAAATACCTTAAATCCGCGAAAACCCTATATCCCATAAAAAACCCACAATAACAAAAAATCACTAAAAATTATATGATCCAAAAAAATGTTAAATACCATTAAAAACATAAAAAACTCAAAAACCTAAAAAACCCAAAAAACTGATAAAACGCACAAAACCCATAAAAACCATAAAAACCCTAAAAACCATAAACCCCTAAAAATCCCAAAAAAATATGAAAAAACTATAGAATATTTGAAAATCACTATAATTCCACAATAATGATTGAAACACTAAAAACCATGAAATCCCCTACAAAATTCCTAATTACATAAAAGTGATTAAAACCCTTAAAAAACTAAAAATTCTAAAAACCCTAAAAACACTAAAATCCATAAAAAACCCAAAAAATAGTGAACACCCATAAAAACCCTAAACCCACTAATATAATATAAAACACTTTAAACATGTAGTTTTTTTAAAATAATAAAAAATCATTAAAATACCTAAAAACCAAAAAAACCTCATAATCCAAAAAAACAAAAAATCCCTAAAACCCCATAGAGTCCCTCAAAATACCTAAAAATAAAACTCTAAAAAATCATAAAAACTAATAAAAAAACAGTAAAAATGTAAATAACAAAAACATATTCTAGAAACCATATGAAAACACTAGAAACCTTAAAAAACACTAAAAATATAATAATCACAATAAAAACCTAAAACACTACAAAATAATAAAAACCCTAAAACCCATAAAACCACTAAAAACATTAAAAACCCCTAAACCCCTAAAATAAAAAAAACAATAAAAACTCTAAAAACCCCTAAAAATGTTAAAGAAATCTAATAAAACCTTAAACCTCGTAAAAAATAAAAAACCCCAAAAAATCGCATAAAATACCTCCAAAAAAACCCTAAAACCCCTCTATATACCTATAAACTCCCAAAACTATAAAAATACTAAATAATCCTTATGATTAACTAAAAATTTTAAAAAACCAAAAAACCCATATGAAAACTTTAAACGCCTAAAAACACATGAAATCCATGAAAGCCTAAAAACTCTACAAGCCTAAAAAACCTAAAAAACCACCAAAAACCACAAAACTCCCAAACCCCTAAAACATTAAAATCCCTAAAACCCCATAAAAACTGTAAAACCCACTGACAAATATAAATACCATTTAATCCCCCCAAAAATTTAGAAATTCTAAAAAACATCAAAACCCCTACAAAAATGAAAAAATAATAATAACCCCAAAATGTTAAAAATCATATGAAACTATAAGTCCTAAAACTCCCAAAATCCAAAAAATCCCTAAAACCCATAATGATCCTAAAATTCCCTAAAAATTCATAAAAACATTAAAAAACTAAAACCCCTAAAAATAAATAAGAAAAACATAAAATGTAAAAACACTTAAACCCCATAAGAAACCTAGAAATACCGAAATCATAAAAACTCTAAAAAAACTAAAAAACAATAAACCCTTAAAAAAATAAAATTCCCATAAAAATAGTAAAATCCACTAAAAACTCTAAAAACACTTTAAACCACTAAAAATGTTAAAAACAGTAAAAACCTTTAATACCCTAAAATCTAAAAACCCCCCAAAACCCATAAATTCATACAAAAACTAAAAAAACTAAAAAACCAAAAAATATCTAAAAAAATAAAAAATTGTAAAAAACTGTAAAAATATATAATAACATAAAAACTGTAAATCCTTGAAAACCATAAGAATAACATTAAATCTATAAAATGGTAAAAACCTCAAAAAGCCTAAAAAATCATACAACCCTAACAACACTAAAAACCTTAAAAAAATCAAAAAGTTAAAAAAAACCTAAAACCCATAAAACCTTAATATCTTAAAAATCACTACAAACCCTTTAAACCCCTAAAACATTAAAAACTATCAAAAACCACTAAAAACTCAATAAAACTTTAAAAAAATTAAAACCCTACAAACCTTTTAGAACACTCTACATCCCTAAGAACCATAAAAACGTTAAAAATCTATGAAAAATATAAAAATCTATAAAAACATTTCTGACCCTAAATTCCCTAAAAAATAGAAGGAAAACCTTAAACACCTAAAAACATTAAAATCATAAAAAATCTAAATAACAATAAAATCCCTAAAAACCCTGAAAACCCTAAAAACCCTAAAAACCTTAAAAACATTAAAAACAATAAAACCCATAAAGAACATAAAATAACCTAAAATAACATCAAATTAAATGAAACCCACTAAATACGTTAAAAACAATTTTAAACCCTAAAACACTATTAAATCCAAAAAACCATAAAACTCTAAAAAAGTAATAAAACCCTAAAAACAAAAAAAATCTTAAATCCCATAAAACTCCATAAAACCCCGAAAAACCCACAAAATCCCTGAAATCCCAAAGAAACTATAAATTTTTTAAAAAATTCATAAAAATAACTCAAAATTGAAAGTCATAATATCCTAAAAAACACCAAGAAACTCTTAATAAACTAAAAATACATAAAACCCATAAAATCATTAAAGATAATAAAAAATAAAAAATACCCTAAAACCCATAAAAATCATTAAACCCATATAAACCTAAAAATTCAAACAGCCCACAAAAAAACATTGAAAGCACTAAAACCCTTTAATCCATTAAAAACATTAAAAAATAGAAAAAAACAAAAAACCCCTAAAAAACTTAAAAATCCATTAAAACCCTAAGAAAAAAATAAAACCCTAAAAAGCATAAAATCCATAAAAATCCTAAAGAAGAATTAAAAGACTATAATAAATTAAAAACACATAAAAACCCTAAAAATCATACAAAAACAGTAAAAACTAAAAAACACTTAAATACAAAAAAAATAAAAACCTTAGAAAGCCTAAAAACCTATAAAAACACTAAAAATCATAAAAAATCCATCAAAATATACCCCATACCCCCCCAAAGAAACTCATAAACCCCTAAAACTAACTAAAAATTATAAAAACCATTTAAACCCAAAAAATTGTAAAAACCTCTTAAAACCATACAAATATTGAAAACTCAAAATACCTAACCCCCCCAAAAAAACAATAAAACCATTAAACCATAAAAACATCAAAATCCCAAAAAATACTAAATGACCAAAAAAATCATAAAAAATACATAAAAATCATTAAAAACATAAACAACCATAAAATGCCTAAAATCCTTAAAAAAATCATAAAAATATAAAAACACTTAAAAGATAGAAAAACCTAAAAACTTCTGAGAACCCTAAACCCCCTAAACCCCTTAAAAACCATAAAAACCCTTAAAATATTAAAAACCTATAAAACCTATGAAAACTATGATAAAACCACTAAAACTATAAAAATATTTTAATCCAATGGAAACTTATAAAACTCTAAAACCATAAAACCATACCAACTCAAAAAACATAAAAAACAAAAAAAACCTAAAACCCTAAAAATCTATAAAACCACTAAAAATCCATAAAAACCCAAAATCCCGTAAAAACCTAAAAAATTACTAAATGCCCCTAAAAACATAAAAAATAATAAGAACCATGAACCCCCATAATAAAACCATAAAAACCTAATAAATAATTAAAACCTTAGAAAACCCTAGATAACACTAAAAACATTATGAACCATAAAAAACCCTAATAACCATAAAAAATAAAAAAAATAAAAAAAATAAAAACTACGGAGACCATAAAAACAAAAAAATGAGTTAAAATAAGAAGACCCTATCAAACCCCTAAAAATGAAAAAAAATATGAAACCCCTTTAAAACCCAAAAAACTAAACAACCCCGAAAAACACAAAAAACCATAAAAACCCAAAAAAACTGAAAAACCCTAAAATCCCTCAAAATCTCTAAAAACCATAAAATCCATAAAAATACTAAAAATCCATAAAATACAAAAAAAATCCAAAACAAATGTAAAATTCCCTAACAACCCTAAAAACCTATAGAAAACAATATAATCTTTAAAAAATAAATCCCAAAAAACACTAAAAAATGATGAAAGTCCTAAAAACCCCTAAAAACCCTAAAAAACATAAATGAACTTTAAAACCTACAAAAACAAAAAAAAACCATAAAAACACTAAAACCCTCACTAAAAACATTAAAATTAATTTAAACCCCTAAAAATTTTAAAATCTCTAAAAAACCTTAAAACCACTAAAAATTAAGAAACCGCAAAAACTAATAAAACAATGAAATACTTAAAACCATCAAAATCCCTAAAACCCCTAAAAACCCAAAAAATTCCTAAAAAATACCAAAAATCTCAAAAAAATTAAAAAATCCTATGAAAATCTTATAAATGTATAAAAACTAAAAACCATAAAAACCTAAAAACCCAAAAAATCCCTAAAAATCATAAAAACCATAAAAAACCCTAAAACCCCTCAAAATCCCTAAAAACACTGAAAACTCATAAAATTCATCAAATATCCCTAAAATCCTAAAAAACATAAAAACCCCTAAAATCCCGAAAATAATAATAATACATTAAAAACAAAAAAATAAGTCCTATAAAACAAAAATAAAGTCTCAAACTGTAAATGACCCTAAACCCCCTAAAAATCATAAACCCATCCCAAAATCAACAGACCCTATAATCCAATATGTACCCTACTAAACAACTAAAAATCTTAAAACCATTTATACACTGAAAATCCTAAAAAATATATAGAAATCACTAGTGGAAAAAAAGTTAAACTTATTGTAATTTTTCACTTTGGTAATATAACGGACATGAAAAGATATAAAAATCAATTTATCATGTTGGTTATTTTATAATCGACGTGATATATCGATCAAGATCCATTTTTTATGTTGGTTATAAAATAACCAACGTAAAAAATACTGAGATTAGATTTTTTATGTTGGTTATGTTATAACCGATGTGAAAATCGAATCTGGCGTGCTTTATCACATCATTTATTTTATAACCAACATGATAAAGAAAAGCTAGGCACTTTTTCACAATGGTTATAAAAACCGACATGATAAAGCTCCATTTATAATGTCGGTTATAAAACAACCAACATTACAAATTATTTTCTATGTCGGTTATTAAATAACTGATGTTATAGAAATAGAAAAAATAGTTTATCATGTCGGTTACTAAATAACCGACGTTATAAAGCTTTTAAATGATTTATAGGTCCTTGTATTCCATTATTCTATTATCTTCGATCGGGCGACCTGCAACTTGTCTCTCCCATGCAAAAAACCTAGAAAGGAATCTTCAAAGTCATGCCCTCCAGCCTCGTTTTTTCGACATCATTCAACATCTTTATTGTCCCCCGATCTATTAGATCAACTCGAAACACTCAAGTAAGCCTCACACAGCTCGATTTCAGTTATTATTTTTCATGATGCCCTAATCTAATTTTTTGAAATGTTATTTTTCTATATTTGTTCTTTCTTTCATGGTATACAGGGGGTGTCCAAGGGGTGGGGGCTGTCCAAGTGGGTGCGTGTGTCGAGGGAGGTTGGGGGCTTTCCAGGGGGTTGGGGTGTCTAGGGTGTGTCAAAGGGTGTGGGGGTGGTGTCCAGGAGGGCTGGGGCTATCTAAGGGGGTTGGGGGTTTCTAAGGGGGTGTGGAGAATGTAAAAGGGTTTGGGGGTGGTGTCTAGGGGGTGTGAGGGATGTCCAAGGGGGTTGGGGTGTCCCAGGGGGTGCAGGGGCTATCAAAGGGGGTGGGTGTAGTGTCTAGAGGGTGTGGGGGTTGTTCAAGGGGGTTGGGGTGTCCATGGGGGTGGGGTGGGGTCCATGGGGTAAGGGGGATGTCCAAGGGTATTGCGGTGTCCATGGGGTGGGGTGGTGTCTAGGGGGTGAGTAGGTTGTTCAAGGAGGTAGGGGTGTCCATAGTGTGGGGGTATCTAGGGGGTGGGGGCTGTCAAGATGGGTGGGGGCTATGCAGGGGGTAGGGGGGCTGTTCGGAGGGGTGGGGGTTGTCCAGAGGGTTTAGGGGGCTATCTAAGGGGTGGGGGCTATTCATAGTGGTGGGGGTTGTTGTCCAAGAGGGTGGTGGTGTCCAGGGGGTGTCCAAGTGGGTGGGGGTGGGGATCATGGGTGAGGGATATTTTCAATGGGGTAGGGGTGTCCAAGGGGTGGGGGTGGTGTCGAGGGGTTTCAAGGGGTGGTACAGGGGGTGGGGGTGTCCAGGGGGTAGGGGTGTCTAGGGGGTGGGGTTGTCCTAGGGGGTGGGGGATCTCTAGAGTGTTGGGGGGGGGGGGGGTTGTCTAGAGGGGTTGGGGGGCTATCTTGGGTGTGGGCGTTGTCCAGAGGGGTGGGGGGGATGTCCAGGGGTGGGGGTTGTACCGAAGGTTGGGGGGGATGTCCAAGGGGGAGGGTCCAGAGGGTTGGGGGCTGTCTTGGGGGTGGGGGTTTTCTAGAGTGTTGGGGTTGTCCAGGGGGTGTTCAAGGGGGTTGGGGTGGGGTGTTGTCTAGGGAGTGGGGGTGTCCAGGGGTTGCGGCTGTCTAGAGGGTTGGGGGTAGTCCAGAAGGCCGGGGGCTATCCCGAGGGGTGTGGGGTTGTCCAGAGGGTTCGGGGGGCTATCCATGGGGTGGGGGAGGGGGATGTCCAAGGGGGTGGTGGTGTCCAAGGGGTGTCCATGGTGGTGGGGGTGGTCACCCTAGGGTGAGGGGGATTTCCAATGGGGTAGGGGTGTCTAGGTGGTGGGGGTGGTGTCGAGGGGGTGATGGGGCAGTCTAGGGGGTGGGGGTGTCCAGAGGGTGGGGGTGTCCAGGGGGTGGGGGATGTATAAAGGGGTGGGGGTTTCCAGGGGTGGGGGCCATCTAGAGGGGTGGGGGCTATCCAAGGGGTTAGGGGTGTCCAAAGGGTGGGGGATGTCCAAGGGGGTGGGGGCTGTCCTGGGGGTGGGGGTTGTACTAAGGGTTTGGGGGCTATCAAGGGGGTGGGGGTTGTCCAAGGGGGTGGGGCCTATCCAGAGTGTTTTTTGGGGGGGGGGTGTTGTCCAGTGGGTCGGGCTATCAAGAGGTATGGGGTTTCCAAAGGGGTAGGGGTGGTGGTGGTGTCGAGGAGGGGTGGGGTGTCCAGGGGGGATGTTTAGAGGGGTGGGGTATGTCCAGGTGTTGGGGGTTGTCTAGAGGGTTTAGGGGGGGGGCTATCTTGGGGGTGGGGGATTTCCAGAGGGGTGGGGGCTGTCCAAGGGGGTGGTGGTGTCCAGTGAGTGTCCAATGGGGTTGGGGTGATGTCTAGGGGTTCGGGGGCTATCCAAGGGTGTGGTGGTGTCTAGGGTGTGTCCAAGGGGGTGGGTGGTTTGTCCAAGGGGGTAGGGGTGTCCAGGTGGTAGTGTCCATGGGGGTGGGAGTGGTGTCCATGGGGGTGGGGGGCTTTCCAGAGGGGTGGGTGGGGGGGATTTTTCCAGAGGTTTTAAATCATTAGGATCTATATAATTTGCAATAGTGAATGTATACATATTTTAATATTTATACTTCATATTTATTTTTTATGGAAGGGAGAATTTTGTATCCAGTTTCACCAGGATGTATTCTTTGTGTACCTTAATAAGAAAGGATCCAAGATGAATTTAAAACTATTATATCTAACAATATTTTCTTTTTAAATTTTTTTTCAAGCATATTTTTTTTAAATACACATAGATTTGTTTTATATTTCAAAATTATTTTACATTCAAATTATAATATTTTTCATATAAACATATATTTATCTTATCTTTAAATGATATATAATTTGGATATTTTTTATAGGTAATAATGAGTTGAAGTTGGATTACGGCACATCGAATGAGTAATGAATATGAGGAAGGCGTTGATCACTTTTTGGAATTTTCTAAACAACATGTTCCAAGAAGTGACATTTTTTTCAATACATACCTTAAATGTCTGAATATGAAGAAGTAGAAAAGTAGAGAGATCAAATATCATCAGATTTTCCATGGATTTAATCTGAGTTACAGACCTTGGATTTGGCCTGGTGAAAATTGACATAATTTCAGATATACTGATGGTGATGATTCGCAAGATGTTAACTCCGATGGAATTGAAGAAATGATTTGTGATATTATAGTAGAACAAATTAAGACAGAACCGACAGTTGCACATCTATATGGTGATGCTGAAAAACCATTGTATCCTGGTCGTACAGATTTTATGGTTTTGTCAGTGATGTTAAGATTGATTAATCTGAAGGAGAAACATTGATAGAGTGACAAAAGTTTTACAGAGCTGCTACAATTGATGAAAGACATTCTTCCAAAAGATAATGATCTTCTAGATTCACATTAAGAGGCCAAGAAAATATTATGCCTGATGGGATTGGGATACAAGAAAATACATGCTTCTCTGAATTATTTTATGATATATAGGATGGAATATGAATTTTCGTCAGAGTGTCCTAAATTTGTGACATCATGGTATAAGGTGAAGGAAAAATCACAGGCTAATATAGAGATTACAAAGATCCCTTCCAAGGTATTTTGGTATCTTCCAATAATTCAACATTTGAAATGTTTATTTTCTAATTCACATGAGGAAAAAATGTTAATATGGCATGCTGATGAGCAGATATGTGATGGAAAAATACGTCATCCAGCTAATTTTACACAATGGAAGAAAATTGATGAGCATTATCCTACATTTGGAAATGAAATTAGAAATCTCAGACTAGGGTTGTGCAGAGATAGAATGAATCCATACCGAACCCTCAGTAGCACACATAGTTCATGGACTGTTTTATTGGTAATTTACAACCTCTCTCTTGATGTTTGTATGAAGTGAAAATATGTTATGTTGAGTATAATTATCTCTGGTCCGAAGCAACCCAAAAATGATATTGATGATATCTTTTCACAGTTGATTGATGATTTAAAACTTTTATGAGAGGATGGAATTAGGGTGTATGATTCTTATAAAATGGAATATTTTGAACTGCATGTAGTGCTTATGTTCTCTATAAATGACTACCTAGAATATGGAAATTTGTTTGGATACTACGTTAATGGGCCTAAATCATGTCCAATTGGTGAACAACAGACTTCATATTTTCAATTGCATCATGGGAGGAAAACAGTGTACATGGGTCATAGAAGGTTTTTTCCTATGGATCACTCTTATAGAAGACTAAAAAATTCATTCAATGGATCAGAAGAATTTTATATTTCTCCAAAACCATTATCCCATGATCTTTATTTTGAGAGGGTGGAAAAACATGATGTGACATTGGGAAAGACACAGAAATATGGTAATGATAGACATATTTGGAAGAAAAGGTCAATTTTTTTGAGCTACTGTATTGGAGATATCAAGAAGTTAAACATAATATTGATGTGATCCAGGTGGAGAAGAATGTCTTTGACAATTTGATTGGAACATTGTAAGATATTAAAAGAAAGACAAAATATGGGATGAATGCAAGATTAGAATTACTATCAATGGGAATACGTTTGGAGTTATCTTCCACTCTTATTAGAAGATGAATATTTCTTCCCTCAGCTTGTCATACATTATCCAAGAGGGAGAAAATTTTCTTTTTTCAGGGTCTTCATGATATCAAAGTGCCTTGAGGTTATTCTTAAAATGAAAAAAAAATTCTCATTGAAGGATTTGAAGTTGATAGGTATGAAATCTCATGATTTTCACATCATGATGCAACAACTTATACAAGTTGTATTGTGTGGAATATTGCCCATCCGTGTCCGAAATACTATAATAAAGTTGTGTTATTTTTTCAATTAAATTTTTAATAAGTTTATTGATGTGAATGATTTGAAAATTTAGGAAAATGATGCAATTGGTATACTTTGTCAATTGGAAATGTATTTTCCTCCATTTTTTTGATATAATGGGGCATTTAATGATTCACCTGGTTTGAGAAGTAAAGCTTTTTGGACCTGTATATCTTCATTAGATGTATCCTTTTAAAAGGTATATGAAAATATTGAAGGGGTATGTTAGGAAGCCATATTGTCCGGAAGCCTCTATTATATTAAAAGTATATTTCTGAGGAGGTCGCAGAGTTTTGTATGAGCTACTTGGTTATTGAATAGCACATAGGTTTGCCTCTATTTTACCATGAATGAGTTAATAATGAGGGAAAGGGGATTCATGGATTGAATTTGACATTGTTTTCAGCTGAATAGATGAAGAAGCTAGAATTCTACATCTTAAGTAACATTGATGATGCTCAACCATATATCACATTGAATATTAATGAGTTGAAACAATGTCATCCAAAGAAGAAAAAAATGTGGATTTTGAATGAGCATAACAAAACATTTTTTTCATGGTTTAAAAAGACCTTTCTTTGTAGATCAGATGTATCAGAGAAATTAAAATTGGTAGTGGGTGGTCCATGTTTAAATGTGATAACATGGTCTGGTATGACATTAATAGCTATAAATTTCATACAAAAGATCAGGAAAACATAAGTAATGTTAAGAATAGTGGTGTATTGGTGTTTTCATAAGCAATTAATTTCTTGAGTTTTAAAGACAAAAACTCAATTTCTGCATCATGTGCATATTATAGAGTGGTTGAAGAAATATGGGAGGTTGGTTACATTAAAATTAATTTCCATGTTTTTAACTATAAATGGTTTATCAGTAAAAATAGTGTTAGACACAATGAATTTGTATTAAAGGTTGTAAATCTAAATAGATTGGAATACACATCTGATTCTTTTAAAATTGAAACACATTCCAAACAAATTTTCTATGTAGTAGATTAATCAGATATGCAGTGGGCTGTTGTTTTACAAGGGAAAAACAATATTTTGGTGGGGATCAACTTGATGAAGATACTGATTTATGTGAGATACCTTCTTCCATGGAAAGATTAGCAGAACATAATTATGGGCATGTTGAAGACATGGTTTGTGCCATAAGGAACGATCACGATGAAGGAATTTAAGAAAACAATCCATTTTTATATTCCTAATATTACATGTGACATATGTTTATTTATTTTTTACAATTATTCATTTCATAAAATTTTAGATATTGTAAGTTTTTTCATTATTAAAACATGTATAAAAACAAATGAGTAGATGTTTTTGTTTATTTTAATTTTTTTAGTTTAATTTATCATGTTTACCAATATGTAAATTATATATCTATCATTTTTGTTGAATTACAATTACTTTACCAAGTTTACCATGTTTACCATGTTGAATATCTTTACCATATCTACCATCCTTACCATTTTTTAACATCCTTACCATATTAACCATGTTTACTATTACGTAACTTAGTACAATTTTGTATTTTCTATTTATATTAGTATTATAATATTTGAATTTGTATATTTCTGAACTAATGTTAGTTTTTTTATTTGAACGATAATGATAGATCAATCAGTTGATCAACCACATGATTTTAGAGATAATAATAATGATCATACCTCTGGGGAGGAACATTCACATGATCCTCTTGATGTTCTCCAACCTTCCTTATATTCTCCCATAACGACAAAGAGTTCAAGAGTTGGGAAACGTTGGTGCACACGTTTACCAAAATTATCACTTGCCTCTACGTAGTACTAGAGGATACTCATTGAGTTTTATGAGAGTGATATTCTTAGAGGTCCAAATGCAAAAGATTTTACGATTTTTGTATCAAATCAGGGTAAGAGCAAAGTAAGAATTTTGTATGATGACTGGAGAAGTCTGGAAAAAGAGATAATATCTCAGTTGTGGGAGATGATTTTGGTAAGATCTTTTGTTATATATTTCATATTATTTAAATGTTTCTAGTATATATAATATTTTTAACCTCTTTATTATCAGATGACATTTGACATTCTTGACACTATAAGAGTCAGGAAGAAATTCTTATTGATGGTTGCTAAGAGATGGAGGGATTTCAAATCAACCCTATCATCTGATTTTATTTTCGGTCATAGGAGTCAAGAAAATATATGTCATATATATCCTTTCATTGATTAATACCCATGGATATAGTTTGTTAAAATTTGAAGAAAATATTCATTTTTATTAAGGGAAATTTAAGCTTATATAATCTTTCTTATATAAATGATCTTATTAATATTTTGTTAATGATTTCTTATTCTTAATTTACAGCAAATAAGGAAGTCACATCAGGAGATCTAATCTAAAAATGTATACCCTCATAGTTTATCTCAGGGAGGGTATACATTATTGGAAAAACAAATGATGGTGGAAAAATTAAAAAAACCGAGAGCTGAGTATTCAAGCTCTCGAGGGGGGCCCCTCCATCCCGTCTATCTAGACAAGAAAAAATAGAAGAGAGCTCAGATGGAAAAAAGGTCAATATATTTTGTAATATTCAAGAATCGTAGCTGAGAGGATTTTAAGATATCTATTTTATTTATTTAAGTTAACTATATTATTTATATAATATCACTCATTAGAGAAATGTTCAATTAATTAATATAGGATTCCCTTGAGGAACAGAGCTCATAGGGGGTATTTATAGTTGCTGGGAGGCAAGATATTTTATTTACATCATTGGGAAAGCCCGAACATCCTGGTCATATATGAGGATATCCGACTGGTGTATCGGTAAGAAAATTTTTTCCACGTTCTTCAACTTCTTTCTTTGAGGGTGTTTATAAAAAAAATAAAATCCTTGGAGGATTAAGTTCATAATATTAATACAACGATGGAGGAAAATATTAGAGTGTCGGTATAAACTATGTTTGTAGACATGGAAATACAATTTCAGACTGCATCTCCCACTCCACCACCTCCCCCTCCAGACTCCATTATTTATTCTCCAGCTTCACTAGTATCTCCCACTCCCCCACCATAGCCTACGGACCCCATTTTTTATCCCACACCTCCTCTGAAACTCCCTACTTATTGCGAGTTATATGTTGATGATCCTCAACATCATATAGTTTCATATGGGCTGGTATATTGTATAGAAGATACAATTAATCATCAACAGTTAGAGGTAAAGAATCATAGGGTCACTATACTAGATATTATATATAGATCAGCTCATATACCATTACCTACAGATGAGGTGATGACAGTTAGACATAGCATTGGCCATTTTTTAATTTGGTCTTCCAGAATTCTACGACTCATTACCATAGAGGTATGTATGTTATATCTTTTATTTTTTTATTAAATTCGTTTTATCATTTGAAAAATAATATATTTTTATATTTATTTTTACAAGAATACTTTAAAGGTAAGTAAATATTTTATAGACAACAAAAAAGACAAATGAATATGACATTAGATATAGATTCTAGTAGTCTTGACCGATTGCCAAGATATTCCAATTAGTTGGCGGATCATTATGAGTTTCCAATGGATGCTCATGTTTGAAGACATTCTATAAATGTGGGGATTTTGAGAGCTAATATCATGGAGCTTTTTAATGGAGATAATTTGGGCATCAACATGGTGTAATTTTTCCCATGTAAGTATTAACACATTTTCCCTATGTTATATTTATTAAAAATGTATACTTAGGTCTGTTTTGTATTATGTATCATTATAACATTTTTGAGAATAATGTGAGGATAGATGTATATGGATTCATGGAACCACATTTGATTTCCCCTGAAGCACATGCATTGGATGAGGAATAAAGATTGCTTTATATTGCGGATTGATTTGAACAGAATATAATCACCCAATGTTGGATGCTTCCTTTTTGTGAGAGTTATTAAACACATCTCTGGAAAAGAGGTCATTATATTTTAACATAAAAAACCACTAACCTTAAATTTTCTTTTATCAATAATCATTGTATATTAGGTGTTTTTTCCCATGGGAGAAAACACTTTATTGAAAATGCTCTGTCTATGGCGATGTGTGGTAAAGTTTTAAGAATATGTTGGATAAGTAAGTTTTAATTTCTCAATTGTTTTATATATTATAATTAATTATAAATTTATCCCATTCGTATTATTTTCTAACAGAGTATGGGTCTGCTTTCAAAAAAAACACAAAGAAAATGAGTGCAGAGATCAAATATGTAAAAGTAAAAGTAAATACTCCTTTATAATTTGTACTTTTAGATTTATTAGATAAAGATAATATATTGAATTTACACTCATTAGAACAAAATTTTCATGAACAACAAGGCATCATAGAATGTGGATATTATATATTAAGATTCATGTATGAAATAATTTCAACTGGAACACTTGTGAACTTTGACCTGGTAAGATTTTATTTTAAACTTTTCCATAATATTTCATTTGATTTATTAATTATACATGTTAACTACTATCCTTTTAATTTGTAGCTATTTGATGACCCTCAAACCTATAGTTCTCATGAGGTCAAACACTTAGAAGTGGAATTGTCAAATTATTTAACAGGTTTGATTACATTTTAGTTTTCATGTAGTGTAAAATGTAATCTTGAATATTGACATTATAATTGTGTTTTTGGTAGTAGTTTAGGTCAGATTTAGTTCTTTTTAAGTTGACATTGTATTTTTTAATTTTATATATTTGAATTTTTAATTTTTATCTACTTCTTATTTGAGTGTACGTATGATGGTTTTTCTGCTATGGATTCTGGTCTGGGGGGTCTAAGGGTGTTGGGGTATCCAATGGGGTGGGGGTTCCAGGGGTGTGGGAGGGATGTCCAGTGGGGTGGGGGGTTTCCAGGGGTGTAGGAGGGATGTCTAGTGGGTTGGGGAGTGCCCTGGGTGTCCATGAGAGTGGGGGGGGGGGTAGTCCAGGGGGTGGGAGTGTTTCCAGGAGGGTGGGAGGGTTGTCCAGGGGAGTGGGGGATGTCCAGGGGGTGTCCAGGGGTGTGGGGGTGTCATGTGGGGTGAGTGGGGTTTCCAGGGGTGTGGGAGGGTTGTACAGTGGTGTGGGGTGTCTATGGTGTCCATGAGGGTGTAGGGAAATTCAGGGGTTGGGAAAATTTATAGGAGGGTGGGAGGGTTGTCCCGGGGAGTGCGGGGTTGTCAAGGGGGTGTCTAGGGGTTTGTGTGTGTGGTTTCATGTGGGGTGAGGGAGGTTTCCAGTGGTGTGGGAGGGATGTCTAGTGTGGTAGGGGTGTCCATGGGGGTGGGGGAAGTCCAGGGGGTTGGTGGGTGTCCAGGAGGGTGGGAGGGCTATTCAAGCGAGTGGGGGGATTTACAGGGGTGTCCAGGGTTGTGGGGGGTGTCCAAGGTGGTGGAAGGTCTCTCTAGGGGTGTGAGAGGGTTTTCTAGGGGTGTGAGGGGTGTTTATGGAGTCCATGAGGGTGGGAGGGTAGTCCAGGGGGTGGGAGAGTTTCCATGAGGGTGAGAGGGTTGTCTAGGGGATTGGGGGCTGTCTAGGGGGTGTCCTATGGGGTGGGGGGGGGGGGTTCCAGGGGTGTGGGAGGGCTGTCTAGTGGGGTGGGGGTGTCCAGGGTGTCCATGGGGGTGGGGGTGGGGCATTCCAGGGGTGTGTGTTTTGGGGAGGGGGGGTCCATGGGGTGGGGGTGTCCAGAAGAGTGAGAGAGCTGTCCGGGGGGGGGGGTCCAGGAGCGTGGGGGCTATTCAGGGGGTGTCCTTGGGTGTGTGGGGGTGTCCTGTTGGGTCTGATGTTTGTAGGGGTGTGGGAGGGATATACATTGGGGTGGGGGGGTTCTTGGGGTGTGGGAGGTCTGTTCAGGGGTGTGGGAGTGCTTTCCAGGGGGTGGGATGTCTAGGAGGGTGGGAGGGGGGAACCAGGGGTGTGAGGGGGGTGTTTTAGGGGTGGGGGTCTATGGGTGTGGGGGTGTTCGGAAGGGTGGGAGGGCTATCTAGGGGAGTGGGGGCTGTACAGGGTGTGTCCAGGGGTGTGGGGGTGTACAGTGTGGTGGGGGGTTTATAGTGGTGTGAGAGGGCTTTCCAGTGGGGGTGGGGGTCTACTGGTGTGGGAGGGATGTCTAGGGGTGTGGAAATACTTACCAAGGGGTGGGGGTGTCTAGGAGGGTGGGGTAATCAGGCATGTGGGGGGAAGGTTCCATTGGGGTTGGGGTGTCCATAAGGGGTGGAAGGGTTGTGCTGGGGGGGGCTAACCAGGATGGTGGTGGGGGGGGGGGGATATCCAGGGGTGTCTAGGGGGTAGGAAGTTTTCAGGGGTGTGGGAGGGTTGTCCAGTGGGGTGGGGGGGGGGGGGGGGTTCTAGGGGTGTGGGAGGGATTTCCAGGGGTGTGGGAGTGTTGTCCAGGGGGTGGGGGTGTTTCGGAAAGTGGGGGGAAATCCAAGGGTGTGGGGGGGGGGTGTCCAGTGGATTGGGGGGGTTTTCAGGGGTGTGGGAGGGCTGTCTAGGGTTGTGGAAGTTTTCTAGTGGGTGAGGGGTTGTCCAGGGGGTGGGGCTGTCCAGGGGTGTGGGGGTGTCTAGTGGGGTGGTGGTGTTCAGTGGTTTAGTGGGGGTTCTCAAGTGGGGTGTGGGGTTATGGTCTTTTATTGGTCTGTTTTTTTCTATTTCACGTCCTCTTTTGGTATGAAATAGTAGTTGGGGGTGTCCAAAGCTGTGGTGGGGGCTTTCCAGTGGGGGGGGGGGGGGTTGTTCTAGTTTTGGTCTATTTTAGGTCTATTTTAGGTCTTCTTTTGTACTTTCATAGCAGTGGTGGAATGGTTTTATTAAAAAAATGTTTTCTACATTAGTTATTTTTTAACCAACATAAAAAATTCATGGGATTGGGATTAACATCAGCTATTTGAAACCCAATATAATAAATTCATGGGGAATGGTTTTTACGTCAGTTATTAAATAACCTACGTAATAAATGGAAGTGAATTGTTTTTTACATTGGTTATTTTATAACCAATGTAGTAGATATGTTTTGGTGTTAGTTATTATTTAACCAATGTGGGAAACCACTTGCTAGACAAGTTTATCACATCGGTTATGAAAATAACCGACTTGATAAACACTTTAGAGGAGTGATTTATGATGTCGGTTATATAATAACCGATGTGAAAGCGTATATACAACATAGGTTTTTAAATAAATGACATAATAAACCATGACTCTGAAGAATTTTCCATGTTGGTTTTTGATCAACGGATGTGAAATATGCTTCAGATTTCTGTTTTCTATGTCAGTTTTAAAATAACTGATGTAAAAAAACAATGTTTATAATGTCTCTTGTAATACCGTCAGCCAAAAACTGACATAAAAAATAAAAAATAACCACCGTAAAAACATTTTATGCACTAGTGAATAATTAACAACCTTAAACACTAAAAAAAATTAAACCCAAAATAAAACCATAAAAGCCTAAAAAATATTAAAATCCAACAAAATCCAAAAAAATTAAAATCCATAAATAAACCCAAAAAATCCCAAAAAATCCTGAGAAACCATATGATAACCTTAAAAACCTAAAAACACTAATAACACCTAAAACCAATAATGGAGTGGCCCTCGACACTAGCCTTCAGGGACCCTTCCATGACCTAGGTGGCCATGGCCACCGCCTCCGCCCCTCCCCCAATGATGGGGAAGGGGGAGGCTCTTCACCTATATCATAGAATCCGACTTCATTTTCCCCATTTCCTAATCCTTCTTCCCTTCCTCTATTACATGAAATCGACATTTTCCTTAAGGTTGTAGATCTCCATGATTGATACCCTCAACTCAATCTTTCGACCTTGGAATTTATTGATGCTTCTACTCTTCTCTCATAGACCCTGGTTTCTCGGTTCCCCTCACGGAATCCACTGGTCGTTGTATTTGATAGATTTGTCTTCTCATAATGGAAGATTTAGGCAGGAGTGACTGTCAGGCTCCTCGACAAGCAGCACATCATGATTTGATTCTATTCTTTTGAAGATCTGATCACTGTGTGGTCTGGGGCTCCCCAATCATGCAATGGATACCACTTCCATCTATTGTAATGGTCTTTTAATCTTTATATGAAGCGGTAAGCACCAAAAAATAGATTTGTGGGTATGTTTTCCTAAGCAACCTCTCCCATTTCAAAATCCTTCAATTCTTTAAATTCTTTGGAACTTGGTTGGCCGCTTTCTTTGTTCAGATTCAAGAACTAGTTTTGTTTGTCACCTGATATCTCCACGCATCTGTGTCGAAGTCAATGTGTCAATACCCCAAGTCGAATGGATTTGGATTTCAGTAGGGGAGTAATTTCATTATAAGAAAACGGTGGTCTTTTTATATTGGATGTATTTTTGTCCGGCATGCCAACATCTTGGGCACATGCCCCCTTCATGTCAGTGAAGTGTAAGGGCATACCAAGGGGGGTCGACTTCCAAGGTCGGTGGCCCTCCCTCGGGCTTAGCTACGACTAAGGATGAGTCTGTTGGTAATGAAGGTGGACATTGGTTAGGGACTGAGCTCTCTACCTCTCATATTCCTAGGGCCCGATGTAACTAATTCAAGATTCCCCAGAGGACATCTCTAGTTTCTCATGTTTACCTAAGAGTCACTGATCTTTTTCATCATCTAAAATGTGAGTTGGGTGTGGCATGTTTTTGATGAGGCTTCTAATGCACCTCTGTGTGATAGTGTGATTTGAAGTGTTGATAGTGTTGAGGTCAGCAGGCATGCAGGACCAGAATATGAAGGGGTTGGGTAGGAAGAGAGGGAGGTCCACCTGGATGCTTCACAAGCAATGCAAATGGCCACACAAAATACAATCAAAGACGTTTTAGTGACTAAAGTTGTCTATGAGGACCAAAAAACTATAGAGGATTCTAAGTGTCTGGTAACAGAGGACACCTCAATGCATTTCCAATTTATGGGTCTAGGTGTTGAACAACCAGGAGTTTCAAACAAGTCAATATAGGGCTCAGACACTAGAATCTGTTATTCTAAGAAGGTTAAATATGGGTGATCAAATTTTACTTCTCAAAATCATTTTTCATTGTTAGGAGGGGAAGAAAAAGACTGCCATGCTAGTGAGTGATTTCAATGGGTAGAGGTCATCCATGGAGAGGACCCCATGTGGGTGTGAATATTTTCAAGAGGAAATGGACGATGATCTAGAATCTGATGTGTCCATGGACCTAGACATTGTGGAGGACTATCTAAGATACTAACCGAGGAATGGAAAGAACATTTTTATTAACACTAATGGCTTCAATAAAAGAACTCCAAGGGTGGGAAAAAGGAAGGATTACTCCACCCTTCTTAGTTCTCCTATTAATAGATCTTCAAGAAAGGGTAAGATCCCCTTGAATGCTCATACAAGTGTAGGTATCACCCCCATGAGAAGGTGAAAAGGTTTTGGATAGCTTCAAGAGGCCAGTACCTCCAATGACCTGGTGTCTGTAGGTTGAAAGCTTGCTGCCCCTAGTGATAAGAAGATAAGGGACCCTAGGTAGCAGCATGAGTCAAGAACCTGGGAAGAATCTCAACGTTAGTTAGCCTTGGTTCCAGAGCACATGGATCTGCTTATGCACTTGAATGAAGAAATATAAGAGGAAGATATGGATATTAAGGAATTGAAGAAGTTGAGAAAATTGATTCAGGTGATCATTAAAAAGCAGAAAGGAGAGTGGATTGATAAAAAGGGTCGTATTCTTATTAGTGGCTTCAATAAGGGTAAGCTTAATAAGGAAGAATATATGAAATATTAGGACAGCATAGTGAATCAGTATGAATACATCTTAAAGAACTACCCAGACACTCAGGTAAATTCTTTTCCCTAGATATTTTTTAGGGATATTGGCTCCAATCAACTCAAGCTGCTCTTTAACAAATTTGTAGTTTCTTTTGGTGTTGAAACCGGTAAGCTGTAAGGGTTCACACTTTCCCTTTAAAAGGGTTTGAAAAAAAAATTAAAAAAATAATAACACCTAAAAACCCTAAAAACATTAAAAATTATAAAAAACTGTAAAACCTTAAAACACATTAAATCCCATAAAAAGATAAAAAACCTTTAAAACCCAAAAACCAAAAAAACAAAATAACTACTAAAAACCATTTAATCCCCCAAAAACATTTAAAATACTAAGGACAATTTATAAAATAAAAAATTAAAAAACCTTAAAAACACATGAAAAAAATTAAACGCCTAAAACCTAAAAACCCTCCAAATCCCTAAAAACCATAAAACATTAAAAATCCTAAAAATACCTTAAAATCCTTAAAAACATAAAAACCTTACAAATAATAACAAAACCGCAAAAATATATAACACATAAAACAACTAATAACTAAAAATTCTAAAAACCTTAAAAAATCCTAAAAACCCCTAAAAACCATAAAACACATAAAAACCTTAAAAATCATAAAACACCATAAAACCCATAAACACCTCTAAATACTAAAAAAACCCATTTTAATACCTAAATTCATTAAAAAATCTAAAAACCATTAAAAATCATATAAACCTAAAAAACAATAAATAACCAGAAAAATTTTAAAACCATAAAACCATAAAACCCAAAAACTGTAAATAACCTTAAAGTGGCTAACAACACTAAAAAATCATAAAATTACATAAAAATATATAAATTCACACAAAAATGTTAAAAACCTACAAAAAATATAAAACTATAAATACCATAAAAACAAATAAAACCTCTAAAAACCTAAAAATTCTAAAAACCATAAAAACGCAAAAAATCTTAAAAACACTAAAAAATATAAAAACTATATAAACTCCTAAAATCCGTAAAAAACTATAAAAAACCCTTTAAACACCTAGAAATCATTTAAAATCCGTAAAACCCATGAAAGCAATGTAAAACCCTAAAACCGTAAAAAAATTATCAAAACCCATAAAAAAATAAAAAAAATAAAAAAACCTTAAATCCCTAAAAACATTAAAAAACCCCAAAACCCAAAAAAAATAATAAGAAATCCATAAAAACATAAAAGAACATAAAACCCCTATAGAACAATAAAATAAAAAAATCCCTAACAACCATAAAAATCATAAAATCCCTTAATGCCTTAAAAACCTTTGAAACCCCATAAAAACCCTAAAACCCACTAAATTAATTAAAGTCCCATTAAACCACTAAAAAAGTTCAAAACACTAAAAAAAGTAAAACTGTGAAAGTCTCAAACCCCTTAAAATCATAAAATATATATCCTAAAATCACTAAAAGCAAAAAAATACTAATAACCCTAAAACCCCATTGAAATCCTAAAAGATCCATAAAAATCCAAAAAAGAGGGAAAGCACCTAAAATCCTAAAAAACACTAAGAACACATTAAAATCCTAAAAACACTTAAAACCCATAAAAACAAAAAAACTATAAAAACACTTAAAAACAAAAAAAACCTAAAAACCATAAATGTAAAAAAAAATTAAAACCCATAAAACCTATTAAACCATAAAAACGAGAACAAATTTGAAGAAACACATTAAACACATAAAAATGGTAAATAAATGATGAAAACCATAAAAATCCTAAACACTCAAAAAAAATCTAAAACGCCTTAAAATTCATGAAACCCCTAAAAAACAAAAAACCCTTAAATATCTCTAAAACCCATAAAACCCACTAAATATCCTTAAAAATATATAAAAATCCAAAAAATTCAAAAACCCCTTAAAACACTGAAATGTCCTAAAGAAACCATAAAAACTGAAAGAAACATCAAAACCCTAAAAAATTAAAAAACCCTAAAACACTAAAAACCATAAAATCCATAAAAACTATAAAAAATAATAAGAAGTCACAAAATCCAATTAAAACTCTAAAACCACTAGAAAAACTCAAAAACCCCTTTCTACCCCTAAAACGTTAAAAACTCTAAAAAACCATAAAAATTATAAAACAAAAAAACTCTCTAAATATAAAAAAACTACAAAATTCCTAAATCCCAAAAAACCCCTAAAACGATAAAATTCCCAAAAAAAATTAAAAATCCATAAAAATAATAAGTATCCCTAAAAATTCATTTAATCTTTAAAAACCCTAAAACCATGAAAACTACTAAGAAATCCATAAAAACATAAAATTTGTAAAACACTAAGAAACCTAAAAATTACTACAAACCCTAAAAGACCTTAAAAACCCAAAAAACCAAAAAAATCCTCAACAACCATAAAAAACACTAAAAACTCATACAAACCCAAAAACCCACTAAAAATCTCAAAACCCGTTAAACCCCTAAAACACATTAAAACACAAAAAAACCCCTTAAAACCCAAAGAAAATGGAAAAAAGTAACACAAGAAAACTATAATATCCATAAAAATTCTAAACACACTAAAAAACCTCTAAATCCCAAAAAATTCCAAAAAACCATATAAATCATAAAAAAATAAAAATCAATTAAAATGTAAAATATTCTAAAAAACCTGAAAACCCATATGAAAACTATAAAAACCTAAAATTACATAAAACCACAAAAAACCTAAAAAATATAAAACCCTAGAACCCCTAAAAACCTTAAAACCCCAAAAAACATTAAAAATCATAAAAATCCATAAAAACACTTTAAAACCACTAAAAACAAAAAAAAATAAATAATTCCCTAAAAACGTTAAAAAACTCTAGAAACGTTAAAACCATAAAACCCAAAATTCAAAAAAACCCTAAAATCCCTAAACAACCTTGAAATTTCTAAAAACTCTAAAACAGAAAAACCATAAAAAATCCTTCAAAATACCGAAAAATGTAAAAATCATTGAAAATCCTTAAGAAAACATCAAAACCATAAAAAAACTTAAAAACCTAAAACAAATACGAACCTAATAAACATTAAAAACCATAAAACCCCCTAGAATCCATAAAAACCATAAAAACCCAAACCCCCCCAACCATAAACCCCCAAAAAACACAACATCCCCACTAAAATACTCTAAAAACCCATGAACCCCCGAAATGAGATAAAAAAATATAAAAACCATAAAATCCTATAATACTAAAAAACCCAAAAAACCTAAAAACCACGAATATGTTAAATAGACTAAGAAAAAACCAAACTCCTTATAATCCCTAAAACACCACAACCTATAAAAATACTAGAAAATCCCTAAAAATCACTAAAAATATAGAAACCCCAAAATAACTTGAAAACCCCTATGAAAACATTAAAAACAAATAAAACATATAAAACACCTAAAAAATATAATGATAAAAACCCTAAAAACCATAAACCCCCCTAAAAACCTTAAAAACCATAAAAACCCATAAAAAACAAAACCACTAAAAACACTACAAACCCTTAAAACCATAAAAATGTTAATAAACTCCAAAACCCCATAAAACCCCTAAAAACTCAAAAAAAACCATAAAATACCAAAATCAATAAAACCCAAAAAACCGTAAACTCTCAAAATCCCTAAAAAACCTAAAAACCATTAAAATCCTAAAAAATCCATAAAATTCCCAAAAAATGTGAAAACCTAAAAACCCTATGAAAAACATAAAAACCTAAAAAAACTTAAAACCCCTAAAAACCATAAAAATGATAAATAACATTAAAATCTCTTACAATCATATAAACCTTAAAAATTCAAAAACCATTAATAACCTTAAAAACCAAAAATTACCAAAAAAATAAAAACCTCTAAAAAATAAAAAATAAATTTAGGCTTTCAAATAATTTAAAAACACTAAAAACCCATAAACATCTTAAAAACCCATAAAATCCAAAATGAATCCTAAAAACCCTCAAATTCTAAATGAACCCCCAAACCAATTAAAATTCTAAAAAATCCTTCAAAATTCATAAAAACATAAAAACACTATTGAACTTGAAAAAACCCTAATAAAACAATAAAAATATAAAAAACTAAAACCCTTAAGAGATATAAAAATGCTAAAACCTTAAAAATCAAATAAATTATAGAACCATAAAAACCCCTAAAAATAAAAAAAACACGAAAAATCCATAAAATCCTAAAAGACCCAATAAAAACTTAAGAAACCCTTTAAAACCATAAACCATTAAAAACATTAAAAAATATAAAACGCTTAAAAATGAAAAAAACCGTAAATCCCCAAAGAAACCATAATAAACATAAAACCCCTAAAAGCAAAAAAAATCCATAAAACCCCTATTTAAATATAAAAATCATAAAAAATTTGAAAAATACCTAAATACATAAAAATATAAAAACAATGAAAACCTATAGGAAAACCTTGAAACCCAAAAAACACATTAAACTACTAAAAATATCAAAAATAGTAAGATCCCTAAAAACCCTAAAATATAAAAAGCAAAAAGAACACAAAAACCCCTGAAAACCCATAAAACCCAAAAAAAAAAAAATAATAATAAACCCTTTAGAGACCAAAAAAATGTAAAAATTATAAAACACTTAAAAACCCTAAAATTAAAATAACCTCTGAATATCCAAAATACTCATAGAAACCATGCAGACCACAAAAACCATAAAATTAACTAAAACACTTAAAATCATTAAAATACTAAAAAAATCACTAAAAACCATAAAAAAGTAAAAAACATGAGAACCCCTCAAAAACCCCACAGAATAACTTAAAAAACTAACATTACTAAAATCCCCTAAAAACATCTAAATCACTAAAAACCCCTAAAATCCTAAAAACCCTATAAAAATAAAAACCATAGGAACCCCTAAAAACCATAAAGACGCATAAAATTTTTAAAACCTTAATACCCCTTAAAAAAACCCTTTAAACCAATAAAATCGATAAAAATATAACAAAACATAAAAGCACTAAAAACTGTAAAACCCTAAAGAAACCAAAAAATCCATAAAACAATAAAATCCCTAGAAAACCATAAACCCCCTTGAAATCCTGAAAAATTTTAAATGCCATAAAATTCCTCAAAATCATTAAAAACCCAAAAAAAAAATCAAAACAATCCTATAAACCCTAAAATAACTAAGAAATACGTAAAACAAGAAAACTCATAAAAAACCTAATAACATAAAAAATGAAAAAAACATTGACAAACCTAAAAACACATAAAACCCTAAAAAATACACTAAAAACTCAAAAAACTATTTAAACCTTTGAAAACATAAAAATCCTATACAAAATACTTAGAAAACATAAAAAACTCAACAAACCCCTAAAAGTCGGAAAAACCAATAAATTCCAAAAAAACCCAATATCCCTTAAAAACATCAAAATACATAAAAACCCAAAAAACAATTAAAATCCAAAAAATCTGTAAAAATACCTAAAAACATAAAAACCCAAAAACCCTAAAAACTAATAAGAATCACATAAAATGATAAAATGGATTAAAACCCCTAAAATAAATAAAACTGAAAAAACCCATAAAAAACCGTAAAAAACCTAAAACCCATGAAATCCCTAAAACCATACCAACCCCAAAAATATATAAAACTCATAAAAACCACAAAAAACCTAAAACCCATCAAAAACTCTAAAAAACCTTAAAACCCCAAGAAATTTTAAAAACTCTAAAAATATTTTAAACCATAAAAACTAAAAATAACCTTAGAAACCTATAGAATCATAAAATCATAGAAAGCCTAAAAACCATAGTGCAATAAAATTCACTAAAATGCTGAAAACCATAAAATGCGAAAACCCCCTAAAAATCCCTATAAACATAAAAAATATATAAAACCCGAAAAAACCTATAAGAAAACCATACAAACCTAATAAGACATAAAACCCCTAAAAAACCTCAATAATCACAAAAAACCCAAAAAACGTAGAGAATCCTAAAAACTTTAAAAATTCATAAAAATATAAAATACCCTAAAATCCAATAATAAAATGTTAGATTTGTGAAAACACATTAAATCCTTAAAAAACAAAAAAATACAAAAACCCTTAAATCACTTAAAAATTCTAAAACCCATTAATCCCTTAAAAACATTAAAAAATATGAAAACCCATAAAAACTGTAAAACCCACTAAAAACCATAAAACCCCTTCAAATCCCTATAACATTAAACAATATAAAACCCTTAAAAACCATAAAAATTCAAAAAATACCCAAAAATACCATAAAACCCTTAAAAACCAAAAAAACCCCTAAAACCCTAAAATTCCCTAAAACCATAAAAACAATAAATATCTGAACAAATCCCTAAAATCCCTAAGAATGTAAAAAACACTAAAAACACTAGATAACCCTTATAAATCTTTAAAACCATAAAAACACTTAAACCCCCTAGAAAACATTAAAACTATAAAGACCCATAAAAATCCTAAAAACCCTAAAATCCATATAAACCCCTAAAACCATAAATACCCCTAAAAACCAATAGAAACACTAATAACAACATAAAAAATACAAAAACCCTGTAAATTATTAAAACATTAAAAAACAATAAAGATATTAAAAACCCAAAAAACATTTTCTCCCACACTAAAACCCAAAAAAACAAAAAACCCCTCTAAATTCTAAAATATCCTAAAAGTATAAAATTCCTTGAAACCCATAAAAATCCCTAAAAATGTAAATACCATAAAACACTAAGAAATAATTAAAAACCTAAAAACACTACAAACTTGTAAAACCTAAAGAACATTTAATATATTTAAAAAATGTAAACATCCAAAAAATACTAAATACAGCAAAACCATAAAACCATAAAACACTAAAAACCCCTAGAAACCCAAAAATTACACTACAAAATCTAAAAGCACTTTAATTCCTTAAAAACAAAAAATAAATCTAAAATCCTTAAACCCCATAAAAAAACCCCCTACTAAAACCCCAAAAAATCGATAAAAAGACGAAAAACCCTAAAACCCTAAAAACACTCAAAATATATAAAAAATAAATAGGAAATAAAAATCCTAAAAATCCCTTACAATCCCTAGAAGCATAAAAACCCCTAAACCCATGGAAATCCTGTGAGAAAACTATAAAAACCATGAAATAATTAAAACCCCTAAAAACATAAAAAATATTGAAAACCAAATAAAACCATTATAACCATAGAAAACATAAAAAACATAAAACCCCAAAAAACATAAATCCATAAAACCCATAAATTCCCCAAAACCACTAAAATCACTTAAAACACCTTAAACCACTAAAAAGTTAATTAACCTTCAAAAATATATAAACTCAAAGATACACCTAAAAACCCAAAAAACCAAAAAACCCAACAAAATCCCTTAAAATACTAACACCCATAAAAATAATAATAAATCACTATGAATACCTAAAAAGTAAAACCTACTAATACATGAAAAATGCTACGAAAACGTTAAAAACCTAATAAAACTTAAAACCCCTAAAAACACTAAAAAAAATTATAAAAACTCTAAAAACCCTTTAAACCCCTAGTGATGTTAAAAACATTAAAAATACTTAAAAAATAAAAAAACCCTAAATATCATAAAACACAAAAAACACTCAAAATCAATAAAATCATAAAACCTGGTAAAAAACGAAATATATATATATATATTTGTCTGTGTGTGTGTAAAACCATAAATCCTTTAAAACCCCTAATAAGAACATAAAAAACTAATTACAATTTAATCCCTTCAAAAACTAAAAAACAGTAAAAACCCTAAACCCCCTTAAACCATAAAAACCATAAAACCCCAAAAAAACATAAAAATTCATAAAAACCCATAAACAACACAAAAAAATCTTAAAAACTTTAAAAAATTAAAAATTATAAAAAATTATAAAAAACCTTAAAACACTAAAAAAATCCATAACCCCCCAAAAAAACATAAAAACCCCAAAAATCCATAAATACACTTTTATTCCTAAAAACCCTAAAAACCCATAATTTTTTTAAAACCACTAAAAGTCCATAAAAATGTAAAAAACTCAAAAAAAATATAAAAACCACTATAACCATAAAAAACTATAAATACCCAAGAACCAAACTAAAAAATTTCAATTCTCTTTAAAATTATAAAAACAATAAAAACCCCTAAAGAACCTTAAAACTATAAAAAAACTCAAAAAACCAAACAACCCATAAATACCATAAAAACTCTAAAACCTTAAAAGTCCATAAGAACCATAAAAAACTAAAAAACCTTAATATACTAAAAAATAAAAAACACTATAGACCCTAAAAAATATTAAAACCCCTAATAAAAATTTAAAAAACAAAAAAACATAAAGCTACTAAAAATCTAAAAAATGATAATAATGCTAAAACCCTTAAAAACCATAATAAAAAAAACATAAAAACACTTAAAACCCTAAAATCCTTAAATCCTTAAATACCGAAAACCCTATAAAAATCATATAACCCCTTAAACCACTAAAAATGTTACAAAACACTAAAAGAAAAAAATACTCTAAAAACAAAAAAAATCCCTAAATACCCAAAACATTAGTAAAAATAAAAAAATATCAATAAACACTCAAACTCCTCAAACCCTAAATCCCTAAAAACCCATAAAAATCATCAAAAATCTCAAAAAATATCTTAAAATGTAAAAATAATTAAAACAATAGAAAACCATAAGAAAAAATTGAAAACATAAAAACACTTAAAACCCTATCAAACCTAAAAACACTAAAACCATAATAACCCTAATAACCTAAAAACCCTAAAAATAAAAATGTCCCTAATATCCTTAAAACCCTATAAATCGATAAATATCCTAAAACCTAAAAAACATAAAAACCCTTTAAACCACTAAAATCATTAAAAATCTAAAAAAGGTTAAAAATGGTAAAACTCAAAAAAACATGAACCCCCAAAAAGCCATAAAAACCCTAAAACCCTAAAGCCCCTCAAAATCAATAAAACCATAAAAGTGATAAAAATACCTCAATATACCTAAAAATATGAAAAATACAAAATACCTAAAAACAATTAAACCCCCTGAAAACCAAAAAACATTAAAAACCCTAAAACCCTAAATACCATAAAATGCCTAAAACATTAAAAAATTACAAAAACCATATAAAATCCTTAAAAACACCTAAAAACAATAAAATCCCACAAAAAATCTAGAAACCCTTTAAACAAATAGAAACCATAAAAAACTAAAAATCACTTTAAAATTGAAAAAAATAAAAAAAAACTCCTAAAACACCAAAAAACTAAAAAAATAGGAAAAACCTTAAAAAACCTATAACTCATAAAAAAAATTTAAAACCTATAAAAACCCTTAAAATACATAAAAATAATAAAAAACTATAAAAATATAAATAAATAAATAATAATCATTTAAAACATAAAACACAATAAAACCCTTAAAACACCTAAGAAAAAATTAAAAACCAAAAAAACACTTGACACCTCTAAAAACCTAAAAAATGCTAAAACACTAAAAGATCCTTAAAACCAGTAAAATCCCTGAAATCCATTTGAAATCATAAAATCCAATAAACCCCATAAGTAACAAATGAAGCACTTAGAATATAAAAACCATTTATACTACAAAGGATATTAAAAACTCTCCAAACTATTTTATACACTGAAAAAAATCAAAAATACCGAAAACAGTTGAAAACCCATGAACGCAAAAAATAATAAAAATCCACAAAATTCCTAAAAACCTTCAACACCACAAAAATCTTAAAAAACCCTAGAAATACCTAAAAATTTAAAAAAAATGAAACCCTAAAAAACACTATGAAATCCTTAAAAATCTAAGAACAATTTAAACACATAAAAGACCTAAATATGAAAAATAACCAAAAAATGACAAAAATACCAAAAAAACCCAAAAGGTTACTGAAACCTATAAAAACCCCAAAAAAACCAAAAAAACCTGTAAAAACCAATAAAAAATATAACAACCAATAAAAAATCTATAAACACATTGAACCCCTAAAAATCTTTAAAACACTAAAAACCATTAAATTCTCTAAAAACTCACAAAAACCAAAAAAGAATAAAAACACTATAATCCCAAAAAAACCCAAAAGTCATTCACAATCCCTAAAAAGCATAAAAATATTTTAAAATCCCTAAATTTCCCTAAAACATAAAAAACACCAAAACCTTGAAAAACATAAAAAACATAAAAAATATAAAACATCTTAAAAAACCTAAAATCCATAAAAAAAACTAAAAACCAAAGAAACCAAAAAAACACAAAAAATCCTCAAAACCCAATAAAAACATTAAAACCCATTTGACATCATAAAAAATTTAAAAAACTATAAATACCGTAAATCTATTAAAAAACTCAAAAAAAAAAATACAAAAAATCATAAAAACACAAAAACCAAGAAAAAACCTTAACACCCAAAAATATTTAAAAACTGTAAAATAACATAAAAATCTTAAAAGAACCTTAAAATACCTAAAAACATAAAAACCCTTAAAAACTAAGAAATCCTTAAATACCTAGAGACACATAAAACCCCTAAAAACCTAAAAGATATATAAAAACCCTAAAAGACCCCCGAAACCCTAAAACTATAAAAACTATAAAAATCCATATAAACCCTTGAAACCTGTAAAATCCCATACAACCTCTAAAACCCACAATAAACTGAAAAAAACTTTAAACTCCTAAAAATGTTAAAAAAATATCTAAAAAGCCGAAAAACATAAAACCCCTCAAAATATCTAAAAACACTAAAATCCCATAATAATAAGTAAAAATCATTAAATATCCGAAAAAACATAAAATAACTAAAAACCATGAAACCCCCTGTAATAACCTTAAAACAATAAAATACTTAAAACCCCTAAAATAGAAACAAAAATCTAAAAATAATAAAAACCCCTAAACACAATTAAAAACATAAAAACCACTAAAAACATTAATCCCCATAAAACACAACAATCCATAAATTAAAAAAAACACTGTAAATCCATTAAACCTATGAAAATATTAAAAAAATCTATAAAACCTTAAGATCTTTAAAAACTAAATAAAAAAATCCAAAAAAATAAAAAATCCTCAAAATCCAAAAAAACACTACAAATCCTAAAAAATATTAAAAAACCTATATTACATAAAAACATAAAAAAACCCTAAAACACTAAAAACCACAACAACCAAAAAATAATTAAAAACCAAAAAATCCAAAAAAATGTTAAAAGCCCTTAAAAATTCAAAAAAAATAAAACACCTAAAACCCATAAAATACCCCCAAAAACCCATCAAAACCATAAAACCAATAAAAACATTAAAACCCCTTTAAACCGCTAAAAATAAATAGAATCTATAAAAACCATAGAAACCCAAAAATCTCAAAAAAAACATAAAAACATAAAAACCCAAATAAAATCCAAAAAACACTAAAATTATTTAAAATCCCTAAAAATCCTAATAAAAATAAAATTCATATAAAATCACCAAAACCCTAAAAATATAAAACACCTAAAAATATAAAAACTCCTAAAAAACTGTAGAAAGAATGAATTCCTATGACCCCTAAAAATATAGAAAATTATAAAAACCATTAAACTATAAAAAACCATAAAACCATACAAACCTATAAAAACCCCTAAAAACCCTAAAACACCTAAAAACATTAAAAACCCATAAAAAACCTAAAAACCCTAAAACCACTAAAACCCTTTAAAACCCAAAAAATATTAAAAAACTATAAAAACCATAAAACCCCTAAAAACTAAAAATAACCCTTTAAATGTCAAAAAACCTTAAAAAACATAAAACCCCAAACAACCTCAAAACCCTTGAAAATCCAAAAAAATCCTAAAGACTATAAAAAACTAAATTATCACTTTAATTTACATAAAAAAGTATAAAGCCATAAAAAAACCAAAGAAACTCACAAAAAAATTGAAAACCCAAAACCACTTAAAACACCTGAAGTACCTAAAAGAGATATAACCCAAAAAAACCCAAAAACACTAAAACCACTAAAATCCATAAAACCACTAACCCCCCCCCCCCCCAAAGACTCTATAAATACCATAAAAGACACAAAAAACACCAAAAACCCTCTAACCCCCCCAAAACTCTAAAAGTTGTAAAAATATGAAAAACTCAAAAAACCAAAAAACCCAATAAAAACAATAAAAACCCTAAAAACCTAAAAAAACCCTATAAAAGCTAAAATACATGGAAAAAATAAAAATACTAAAAATCAAAAAAATACCTAAAAACATAAACAACTCTGAAATAATTAAATACCCTAAAAAAACCATAAACCCATTAAAACACATACAAACCCTAAAACAAAAACAAAACAATAAAAACCCTATAACAACCTTAAAACCCCCTAAAAATAATCAAAACCAAAAAACCCCTAAAACTATAAAAACCCTTTAAACCCCTAAAAGACTAAAAACACTGAAAAATAGACCTAAAAAACTCAAAACAACCTAAATACACAAAACACCTAAAAAACCAAAAAAACCCTAAAACGTATTAGGATAACTGAAATCCATAAAAACCATTAAAAATATTAAAAATCCTTATAATCCCAAAAAATTAAAAGAATCCTAAAAACCCTAAAAATGTTTATGAAAACCTAAATACCCTAAAGACACATAAAACACTAAAAACCTAAAAAACACAAAAAACCTTAAACCCTTACGAAACTCTTAAAAACCCTAACAACCAAAAAAATCTATAAAATCCCTAAACCCAAAAAAATCCTAAAAAAGTAAAAAAATATAAAAACCATGTGAACCAATAAAAATGACAAAAAACTCTAAAAACCATGAAAACCATAAAACCCCCAAAATTCCATAAAAATTATAAAAACATTAAAAACGAAAAAAACAATAAATCCCACAAAATATCTAAAAACACAAAATAAAATAAAATTCCAAATAAATCACTATAATTCCGTAAAAATGATAAAGAACTTAAAAACTGTGTAAACACCTAAAAAATACAAAAAACGTTTAAAACCCTTAAAATACCTAAAAATGCGAAAAACCCTTGAAACACTTAAATCAATAAAACCCCCTAAAACCCATGAAAACCGAATAACCCCTAAAAAAACTAAACCCGCTAAAAACTCTAAAAAACCATTAAATCCAAAAAAATATTATAAGTTCAAAAATCCATAAAATCCCTAAAAACAAAAAAAAATCCCTAAAAACAAAAAAAAACATACAAACCCTAAAAACCCATAAAAACCGTAAAAATACCTAAAAACATTAAAAACCCAAAAAGAGCAAAAAAATTACCAAAAATCCCAAATTTTTTAAAAATTACTATAATATCTGAGAAAACCAAGGAAAAAATTGAAAATCAAAAAAATAAAATCCATAAAAACATAAAAAACACTAAAACCACAAATCATTATAAAATCCTATAAACCCATAAAACCTAAAATCCACTAAAAACATTAAAAACCCTTAAAATGCCAAAAACCCCACTAAAAACTCTAAAACCCATTAAAGATACTAAATTTGTTAAATAAATATAAATAAAACTTTAAAACCCTAAAAAACTAAAAAAACACAAAAAACGCAATAAAAAAACTTCAAAAAAAAATAACCCTAAAAATCATAAAACACCTCCACAACCCAATAAACCCTAATTACCATAAAATAATAAATCCCTAAAATTCTAAAAAAATGTAAAAACCCTTAAAAATCTTAAAAACCCAAAAGAAAACCTAAAAAACCTAAAAACACCTAAAATACATAAAAATAATAAAAAACACTACAATTAATAAAAACCATTTAAAACTCTAAAAACCATAAAAACTATAGAAACCACTAAAACCTAAAAATTCACTAAAATCCCCTAAAAACTATAAAATCCACTAAAAATCTAAATACCCTTTAATACCCTAAAAATGCTAAAAAAATCTAAAAACAATAAAAACTCAAAAAAATTATAAAAAACATAATAATACAAAAAAACATTAAATTTCATAAGAACCTAAAAAAGTCATAAAACCCTCAAAATATCTAAAAACCTAAAATCCATAAAGGTCTTAAAATTAGCTAAAAATACATTAAAAACCCTAAAAACCTAGAAAACCAATAAGAAAACCTTAGAACCTAAAAGAACGTAAAACCCATTAGAAACCTAAAAATTCTAAAACCGTAAAAACACTAAAAACAAAAAAACCCAAAAAAACCAATAATGCTGTAAATCATTAAAATCCCTAAAAAACATCAAAACCCTAAAATCCACTAAAAACCCTTTAAACCCCTAAAAATGATTAAAAAAAATCTAAAAACCTATAATACACTAAAATATATTAAAAATGCTAAAAAATAAACAATAAAAACCATAATAACACTAAAACCCCAAAAAACTGTAAAAATCCTAAAAATACAAAAAAAACCAAAAAAATACCTTAAAATAATTAAAAACATAAAAAACTATAAATCCTTGAAAACCTAAGAAAACATCTAAAACCTAAAAGTAGTTAAAACCTCTAAAATCCAAAAAATTGATAAAACCCTAACATACCCTAAAAACAATAAAAACCAAAAAATCCCAAAAAATATTAAAAACATTAAAAACCATAAAATACTTTAAAACCCATTTGAACCCCTAAAACATTAAAAACAAAAAAAACACATAAAAAACTACAAACTCAAAAAAACGAAAAAACCCAAAAAACAATAAAAACCCAACAAACCACTAAAAACCTTACATACCACAAAAAATAAAAAAGAACATTAAAAATACTAAAAAATCACTAAAATCACTAAAAACATTAAAAACCCTAAGAACCCTAAAACATTTCAAGAAAACCGTAAACAATTCAAACCCCTCGAAAACCTAAAAATCACTAAAAATCCTAAAACCCTAAAAACTATAAAAACCCATATAAAGATTTAAAATTTTAAAAAAACATAAAACATTAAAATACCCCTAAAAACACTAAAAACATTAAAACTCCAAAAAACAATATTAACTCTAAAAACATTAAAAACACTAAAGGAGTAGAGAACCCCTAAATACTAAAAATAATATTAAAACCCCTAAAAGATCCAAAAAAACATTAAAACCCCAAAAAATCCCTAAAATCCCAAAAAATATAAAAATTATGAAACATCCCTAAAAATAACTCAAAAGTTGGAAACCCTAAAACCATGAAAATCCCTAAGAAAATATTAATAAAATAAAAACACTTATAACCCCTAAAATACTAAAATACTGTAAAAGATATAAAATACCCTAAAAATCAAAAAAACCATAAAAACCCTAAAATTATTAAAACACTAATAACACATAAAACCCCTAAAATCACTAAAAACACTAAAAACCTTTTAAACCCCTTTTTTTGAAAAAAAAAATAAAAATAATAAAAAACCTAAAAACATAAAATCTCTCTTAAAACATAAGAAAACAATACAGAACTAAAGATCCTAAAAATCCTAAAAATCCTCAAAGTCCACAATTATTCTAAAAATAAATAAAAATCCAAAAATAGTTATAAAAATATCTATATGTATAAAAACCCATAAAAAACTAAAAAGCCTTAAAAAAATTAAAAACCCAAAAACACTTAAAAACCTTTGAATACTAAAAAATAATAAAATTAATAAAAATCCTCAAACACCATAAAATCATAAAAATAATAAATACCCTTAAATCACCCCAAAATAATCATAAAAACCCTAAAACCCATTAAATTTTATAAAAAAGTTTTAAGACCATAAAAATGGAAAAAACTCATAAAAACCATAAAAATACCTAAATACAAAAAACACCAAAAACCCCAAAAAAACCATAAAATATTAAGAACCGTAAAAATACCTAGAAACCATAAAATACCATAATTTTCCAAAAAATCCCCAAGAAAACCATAAAAATATAAAACCAATTAAAACCTATAAAAAACAAAACAAAATGCTAAAAACATTTAAACCACTATAAAATCCTAAAAACCATAAAACCACTAAAAACAATCAAAGACCCTAAAAACCATGAAAGCTCAAAAAAAAGACGACAAAATCTAAAAATCCTTTAAACCTCTAAAACTATAAATAAATTCTTAAAAATGATGAAACACTAAAAACTCAAAAAAACCAAAATAATCATAAATACCCTACAACCCTAAAAAAACGTAAGAACTGTCAAAATCCATAAAAACCCTACAGAACATAAAAACGATAACAAATATATAAAAATATATAAAAACAAAAAAAAATTGAAAAAAAACCATGAAATACCATAAGAATACAATAAAACATAAAGTTAATTAAATCCTCTGAGAAACATAAGTAATGCTAAAAACCATAACATCCTTAAAAACCCTAAAAACTCTCAAAATAATAAAAAAACAAAAATAAATTAAAACAATAAAACCCATATAAATTAAATAAAAATAAAAATTATAAAAACATTCAAGCCCTTACAAACATTAAAAAACTGTAAAAACCATTAAAACCAAAAAAACAAAAAAACACCAAAACCCCCAAAAATCCATTGAAAACCATAAAATCATTCAAAAATCCCAAAAACCATAAAATCTATAACAAACTTTAAAATTCCATAAAAATACTAAAAGTATACAACCCTAAAACCCCTAAAAACATAATAAAACAATAAAACCATAAAAGCATAAATACTCCTAAAACCCTAAAAAAGTTAAAAACTCTAAAAACCCTAAAAACCATAAAAAAATAAAAAAAATAAAACCTCTAAAAAATATAACACCCTTCAAAAGAATAAAACCCCTTAAAAAATAACAAATCATTTAAAAACATAAAAATGTTAAAAGCTCTCAAAAAATAGAAACCACCAAAAACTCAAAAAAAACACAAAAACCCAAAAAAAAAACCATAAAAAAACTAAAAACCCAAAAACCTCCAAAATTCCCTAAAAACCATAAAAATGGGAAAAATATCCTAAAACATACCTAAAAATAAAAAAAACATAAAAACCCCAAAAAACCATGAAAATACTATGAAAACCTTTAAAACATAAAAACCCTAATACCCCTATAAACCTAAAAATTATAAAAAAACTAAAAGTACTAATGACCCATAAAAAACATCAAACACCTCAAAATCCCTAAAGGTACATAGACCACACGAAAATCATTAAAAATCCCTAATAATTCTTATAAACATAAAAATCATAAAACCCTTAAAAATAATAATAATACCCTAAAAAATCAATAATCATTTTAAAACCATAAAAACCAAAAAATGATGAAACCCTAAATTATACTAAAACCCCTAAAAAAATAAAACCCCCCCAAAAAATTTAAAACCCTATAAACCAAAAAAACCTAACTAAACCACTAAATCTCTAAAGACCCTTTTTACCCAAAACATTCTTTAAAATTTTGAAAAATCCTTAAAATCATAAAACACTAAAAATTATAAATACCCAAAATAAAACTATAAAAATCGCAAAAACACTAAAAACGTAAAAACCCTCAAAATACCTAAAAACCTAAAAACCTTAAATATACCAAAAATTCCCTAAAAATTTACACAATGTAAAAATATTCCTAAAAACCCATAAGAAAGACTTAGAATCCTAAAAAACATAAAACCCAAAAAAATGGAAAAAAAATAATGGAAGATAAACCATAGAAAGTCCCTAAAACCCCCCAAAACCCCTAAAAACATAACCCCCCCAAAAAAACGTAAAAACCTTAATACCCTATAAAAAATGAAAAAGCTATTAAAAACTCAAAAAACCCTTTAAACCCATAAAAATGTTAAAAAAATATACAGACCATTTAAAATCATAAAAAATTCGAAAAACCCCTAAAAACAAAAAAACCATCAAACCCCTAAAATACCTAGAAAATGTAAAAAATCCCTAAAAATGTAAAAAACCCTACAAAGTAAAAAAAACCCTAAAACCCAAAATGATAAAAACCATAATATATCCTAAAACACATAAAACCATAAAACACTTAAAAATGAATAAACCACTATTAACCCTTGAAAAACTCTAAAAAATATTAAAACCTGCAAAAACCTATAAAAACCACCGAACTAAAATGATGAAGATAAAAACAAAAAAAATTGACAAATAATCTAAAAAAATCACTAAAATAAAAAACCATAAAATTACATAAAAATATCTAAAATACCTAAAATATTATGAACCCTAAAAAACTCCGAGAGAACCATAAATACAAAAACACACTTAAAACCCATAAAAACCTAAAAACACTAAAAACCCTAAAAACACATAATAATCATAAAAAACTAAAAATTATAAAAAATATATAAATCATAAAAATGATAAAAAAATATAAAAAACCTTAAATCCCATATTTAACTTTTAAAAAACACTAAAACCCTTGAAATCCATATAAACCTTAAAACCAAAAAATCGCTAAAACCCTAAAATCAATTAAAAACCTAAAATCAATAAAAAAATTAAAAACCCCAAAACCCTGAATAACCATAAGAAATTTATAACAACATAGATGGAATGAAAACCCTTAAAGAATCTAGAAATGATAAAAACCCTAAAACCTTAAAAACCATAAAAACCTAAAAGCTTTAAAAACATATAAAATGCCCCAAAACCCCAAAATACCACTACAAACTCTAAAACCCCTTTAAAGCACTAAAAAAATTAAAAACATATAAAATATTAAAACCCTAAAAGTATCGCAAAAACCTTAAAACTGATAAAATATATAAACCCAAAATACACTAAAAACCCAAAATAATCCATAAAAACCCAAAAAACCCATTAAAATCATAAAAAAATATTTAAAAATCCAAAAAAATTGTCTAAAACCCAAAAATCCCAAAAATCATTAAGAAAAACATAAAAATATAATAAAAACCTAAAACCCCTAAAAAATTAAAATGATAAATACCTCTAAAATTTTGAGAATACCTAAAAATCCTAAACCATAAAACTCATAAAAACCATGAAAATACTAAAACCCATAAAGTACATATATAAAAACCAAGTAAAAATTCTAAGAAAAACATTAAACCACTAAAATTAATAAAAATGCTAAAAATAATTTTAACCAATAAAAATAAAAAAACTCTAAATCCCCCAAAAAAATACACAAAAACCTTAAAGATAAAAAAACACTAAAAATATTGATGAAATCTAAAACCCCTAAATATCCATTAAAATATGTACAAATCCCTAAAAAAATTAGAAAAAAATCTTAATACCCATAAAACCCATAAGAAATATCTAAAAACTAAAAAAACATCAAAATCCAAAAAAAAATAGATCCCTTAAAACTTCTAAGGACCTTAAAATCCACAAATACTACTAAAACCATAAAAAATCCCATCAAAGCCCTAAAACCATTAGATACTCAAAAAATCCTTACCAATAAAACGTTAAAAACTATAAAAACCTTAGGACCCCAAATAACTTAAAAAAACCCTGAAACTCCAAAAATAATCCCATAAACCCCAAAACATTTAAAAATTCCAAACAACCTGAAAATCCCTAGAAACTATAAAAATCCATAAAAATTGTAAAAATACCATAAAATTATTAAAAACATATAAAACCATAAAAATCACGAAAACACCAATGAAAACTATAAAAACATAAAACACATAAAACACCCAAAAAACATATAAACACTAAAAACCATAAAATACCCTAAACCCCTAAAACCACATAAAAACCCATAATAACCATAAAAACCCTATAATCAACAAAAATCGAAAAACCCGATAAAGACTCTAAAACCCCATTGATCCCCGAAAAACTTTTAAAAACTCATAAAACCATAAAAACTATAAAAAACTAAAAAACCCCTAAAAACATAAAAATAATAAAAACCAAAAAAATTCTACAAACTATAAAAACCTTAAAATTCCAAAAAATACTAAAATCCATAAAAAACTAAAAAGTAACTAAAATCCATATAAATGTAAAAAATCTTAAAATCCAGAAAAACCATATGGAAACTATAAAAACATAAAAACAATTAAAACCTCTAAAATCGTAAAACCCCTAAAAATAATAAATATTAGTAAAAATCAAATAAAACAAAAATACCCACAAAAATCGTAAAAAAAAACCTGAAAAAACTATAAAAATATTTTAATCCCCTAAAAAAGTTAAAAAAAATCTAAAAACACAAACCCTAAAAAATAAAAACAACCAAGAACGTAAAAATCCCCAAAAATTTAAAATCCTTCAAAATGGGTAAAAACATAAAAAACATAAAAAAATATCTAAAATCCATAAAATATAAAAAATCCTTGAAAAACATAAATAACATTAAAACTGTAAAACACTAAAAAACTGATACACCATAAAAAACCTAAAATCCTTAAAAACCATAAAACCCCTAAAATTCATAAAAAAAATTAAAACCCTAAAACACCAAAAAACCCAAAAAAACACACTAAAAACTCTAAAACCCCATTAATCTCCTAAAAGTAATTAAAAACTATCAAAACCCATAAAACCATAAAAAAACTAAAAACCCATAAAACCCTAAAAAATGATATAAACCATAAATAGACTATGAAATCATAAAACACTTAAAAATCCCTAAAACACTGAAAAATCATAAAAATTATAGAAAATACCTATAAATCACTATAAATATAAAAAACCCAAAACCCAAAAAAAACAATGAAAACATCAATTACCTAAAATCACATAAAACTAGTAAAACAATTAAATTTTTTAAAAACACTAAAAACCCTAAAAACCTTGAAAATAGTAAATACCCAGAATAAACCAAAAGAAACCACTAAAAATTCTAGCATTCCTAAAAACCCTAAAATTGTTAACAAACTCTAAAAACTAGTAAATCACATAAAAACTAAAAAAACCATAAATCCCAAAAAAACATGAAAACACTGAAAACCCTAAAAATCTCTAATAATCTAATGATCATAAAAATACTAAAAAATCCCTAAAAATCCCAAAAGATGTAAAACTCTGAAAAACTTTAAAACCCCTAAGAACACCATAAAGACCTAAAAACACTTAAAACCCCTTAAATCCAAAAAATATGAAAAAATAACATTAAAATCCCTAAATATCTTACAAACCGTTAAAACCACAAAAACCCTAAAAACCTTCAAAAACTGTAAAACCTCAAAAAAATGCTGAAATCCACCTAAAATTTTTAAAAAACAATTTTAAACTTCCCAAAATAATAAAAAATCAAAAAACCCTTAATGATCCTAAAAAACACAAAATAACCATAAAATTCCAAAAACATTAAACCCCATCAAATTCAAAATAAACCCAAAAACCTATTAAAATCTTAAAAAATAATTAAAATTTTCTAAAAACGCAAAACCCCCAAAAACACTAAAATCCTGTAAGAAAAAAATTAAAACCAAAAAAAAAATTAAAACCCATAAAATACCATTAAAAATGATAAAAGGAAAAAAATCCAAAAATAAAAAAAAATGCTAAAACCATAAAAAAACCAAAAAACCCATAAAAACCTTTGAGACCCACCAAAAAATCAAAAAAAAACCATTAAAACCATAAAAAACTAAAAAATATAAAAAACATAAAATCTCTATAAAACTAAAATAAACATTAGTACCCCAAATAAACCATAAAAAACTTATAAACCATAAAAACACAAAAAACCCATAATAAACCATAATAATCCCTAAAAAAATAAAATTACCTAAAAATCCCTAAAATCACTAAAAACATAAAATCATAAAAACCATAAAAACGTTTTGGACACCCTTATAACCATAAAAACACTTAAAACCCCAAAAAACCCTAAAATATGCTAAGAACACTAAAGACCCATAAAAACCATAAAACGCTAAAAAATTAAAAAAACCTAAAAAGTAACAAAAACACTAGACTTATAAAATTAAAAAACCCATCAAAACCTAAAAACTAAAAAACTCAAAAACCCTTAAAAAACCTAAAAACTAAAAAACATTTGAGAAAAGAAAAAAACTATAAAACCCTATGATCCATAAAAAACCAATAAAATCCCCAAAACCATAAATATAACGAAAATCTTAAAATGCGTTAAAAGTCACTAAAAATGAAAAAAATAACTAGAATCCCCATAAAACCCCAAAGAAAACCCTAAAATCCCAAAAACACTAAAGATCCCTAAAAACCTAAAAACACTATAGACCCTGAAACCCCTAAAACCCCAAAAAACAATAGAAAAGATAAAAACTACTAAAAACCATAAAACCCCATAAAAACCCTATAACCATACAAACCACTAAAAATAATAAAACCCTTTAAACAAATAATTTTTTTAAAAAAAATACAAAAGACCATAAAACACTAAAAAACTCAAAAACTCCAAAAAACATAAAAAACTAAAAAAAAAACCTAAAACACTAACAAACCCATAAAGACACTAAAATCCATAGAAACCATAAGAACCATAAAAACATTCACAATACATAAAACCTTAAAAACTATGAAATCCAAAAAATATCCCAAAAAATATCTAAATACATATAGCCCAAAAAAACTATAAAAACTACTAAGAAATCCTTAAAAAAGAAATTGAATTAAAAACCCTAAAAGACCTAAAAAGGATAAAACCCCCAAAAATCCTCAAATCCCAAAAAAACCCCACAACCAAAAGAACCATAAAATCCATAAAACCCATTAAAAAGTATAAAAACCATTTTAACCAATAAAATTTTTAAAACTCCACAAAACCATTAAAACCTAAAAATTCAAAAGAACCGTAAAACCCAAAAAAAACCCTAAAATTCCTAAAAACCCTAAAGAACTCAAATACCTTAAAAATCCTAAAAATTATAACAATGTTAAAATTCACTAAAAACCATAGAAATGTAAAAAAATATAAAACCCCAAAAAATGCTATGTAAACCATACAAACATAAAAACACTTAAAACACCTAAAAACCTAAAATTGGTAAAAAACAAAAAACATAAAAAACCCGAAAAACAAAAATATCCATGAATCCCGTAAAAACCATGAAAATCGCTAAAACCCATGAAACCCCAAACACCCTTAAAAATTATAAAAATCTCTAAAAATTATTAAATACTGTAAAAACTCAAAAAACCCCTAAAATCACAAAAAAACTAGAAAACCCCTCAAAGTCACTAAAAAACATAAAAACCATTGTAGTCCTAAAAAAATCCCTAAAAATATCTAAGTAGAAAAAACCATAAAACTCCTAAAAAATATCTATGAAAACCTTAAAATCCTAAGAAAACATAAAACCTATAAAACCCTAAAAAGTGATAAAACCCTAAAAATACACAAAGTCCCATAAAAAGCCTAAAAACCATAAAACCACCTGAATAAATTAAAAACTAAAAATCATTTAAACACCTAAATACTTTAAAAAAATCTAAAAACATTAAAAACTCTAAAAAAACTCAAAATATCCTAAAACCCTTAAAAAGACCAAAAAAACTCAAAATACCTAAAAACCCATACAAATCATAAAAATCCATAAATTAACTAAAATTTCCTAGAAACATAAAAAACCCTATGAACCTAAAAAACTAAGAACCCCAGAAAAAAATCATAAAAACACTTAATACCCTTAAAAAACTATAAAACTCTAAGATCCTAAAAAATAAAGAAAACTATAAAAATCAATAAAACCCCTAAAAATCCATAAAAACCTAAAAACCCACAAAAAACTCTAGAAACCCATTAAACCCCTAAAAATATTAAAAACACAAAAAAAATTTAAAAAAATCCAAAAACCCTAAAAACAATAAACACCATAAATATCCTAAAAATCATTAAATATAACTAAAATATTAAAAAAACTAAAAACCCTAAAACCCCAATAAAAACATTATAACCTAAAAATACATTAAGCCATTAAAAACCAAAAAATATGCTAAAACCATAAAACCCCTAGGAAACCTTAAAACCCTTAAACCCCAAAACCAAATAAAACATTAAAAACCTGAGAAATGCATTAAAACTATAAAAACCAATAAAAACTATAGAAAAACTTTATTCCTATAAAAACATTAATGAACTCTAAAAAAATTTAGAAACCAAGAAACCCCAAAAAATCTAATAAAACCTAATAAACCATATATCCCTATAATAGTAAAAATGCTCGATAATCCCAAATAATCCATAAAAATGTAAAAATTCCAAAAATCCATAAAACCCATAAGTATAAATTAATAACAAGAAAAAATTAAAACCTAGTAAAACCTAAAATACGCTAAAACACTATAATCTCATACAAATCCAAAAAAAACCCAAAACATCAAAAAAACCCCTTAAAATCAAAAAAAACCCTTAAAATCAAAAAAAAACCCAAAAGCTAATAAAAACCCATAAAAACCCTAAGACCATTAAAATTTATAAAAACCCATTATAACCTTAAAAATGTTAAAAAAATCTTATAACCCTTAAAATCCCTAAAAACTAGAAAACAACATAAGAACCCAACAAACCATAAACACCCTAAAATCCATAAAAATTCATAAAATCCTAAAAATCCCTAAAATTCATAAAAATGTAAAAAACCATAAAAACTATGAACAACCCTAAGAAATTCCTAAAAACTAAAAATAATTAAAACCACTAAAAAAATAAAATACACCAAAATCCACAAACACCCTAAAACCCCTAAAATCTCTAAAAACCATACAACCATTAAAACCTTAAAAATCATAAAAACCATAAAATCCCAATTAAAATGCTAAAAACATTTAATTCCCTAAAACATGAAAAACATTAAACAATATTAAAACCCATAAAAACACAAATAAAATGTTTACCAATGAAACCAAAAAATCCATAAATCCCCCTTAAATCCCCAAAATACCCCCAAACCTCTAAAATCCATAAAAACCTCAAAAAAAAAATCTATAAAAAGGCCTAAAAATACCTTAAAATGTAAATATTACAGAAAACCCCTAATAAAACATTAAAAACCTAAAATCAATTGAAACCCTTAAAAGACCTAAAAATGCTAAATTCCATAAAAAACTATAAAACTATAAAACTCTTAAAAACATTAAAACAACTGAAAATCTATAAAAACCATAAAACCCATAAAACCCCTAAAAACCATATAAACCCTTAAAAACATTACAAAACTAGAAAAAAATTAAAACCCCAAAAAACCTCTAAAAAACCTAAGAACCCAAAAAACCAAAAAAACCCAAAACCCCAAAAAACCATAAGAATACCTAAAAACACTAAAAACCCATAAAAATTCCTCAATATCCCTAAAAATTCAAAAAAATGTAAAAACCCCTAAAAACCATAAAAATCCTAAGAAAACCTTAAAAACCTAAAAAAATCCAAAATAACATAAAACCATTAAAAACCCTAAAACACCAAAAAACCCTTGAAACTCCAAACACCCATAAAAATCCCTAAAAATAAAAAAATACCTAAAAACGTACTAAAAATTATTAAAGGACATTAAACCACTAAAAATACAAAAAAATAAAAAATCGCATAAAAACATAAAAAATCAAAATAACCCTAAAATCCAAAAAAACTGTTGATACCCTAAAAATTCTAAATAACCATAAAAACCTAAAAATCCCTAAAAACCCTAAAAACCATAAAATAAAAAAAATTATTAAAAATCCATTAAAAAGTAAAAAAATTCTAAAATCCCCAAAAATCCCGAAGAAAACATTAAAATTTTTAAAATAAAATAAACGCCAAATGCCCAAATACTCTAAAAAACTCAAATACTCTAAAACCCCTTAAAACTATAAAAATCATAAAAACCATAAAGCACAAAAACACCTTAAAAACAAGTAAAACACATAAAAACCCAAAAAATCCCACTAAGACACAAAAAAACCCTTTAATACCATTAAAACATTAAAAGACTATAAAATCCATAAAAATACAAAAATAACTCAAGGAAATGAAGATACCAAAAAACCAAAAAATCAAAAAACCAAAAAACCGAAAAAACCCTAAAAACACTCAAAATCCATAATAACCCTAAATATATAAAAAATCTCTAAAAATACCTAAAAACATAAAAAATCATAAAAACCCTGAAAACCCAAAAGAAAACCTTAAAACCCAAAAAAACATTAAACAACCAAAAACCTAATAAAAGCTAAAAACCCTATGACCCCTAAAAACATTACTAAAACCCTAAAACCATAAAAAACCTGAAAAACTTTAAAGGCCCTAAAACCCCAAAAAAACCCTAAAAACCAAAAAAAACACTAAAATACCTTAAATCCCTTAAAAAGATAAAAAAAACACTAAAAAACATAAATACACAAAAAAACAGAAAAACCCTAAAAAACTCCAAAAAGTAGAAAAATATAACCATAAAATCTGTAAACACCCCAAAACCCCAAAAACCTCAGAATGCATACATACCATATTAAACTATAAAAATACCCATAAATCCCTAAAACACCCAAAAAATGTAAAAACCATAAAAATCCTGAAATATCATAAGAAAATATTAAAAACATAAAATCACATAAAACCTGTAAAACCTATAAAAACACTAAAAACACTAAAAACATTATACCCCCGTAAAAACCCCCAAAACCATAAAAATTATGAAACCCCATAAAACATTAAGAAAACCCCAAAATACCATAAAACATTAAAAAATCACATAAAAACTCTTAAAACTCTTAAAATCTCTAAAAATATAGAAAAAAAACATCATAAACACTAAAATGATCAAAGAAAGAACCCTAACCCCAAAGAACCATACAAACACTAAAAATAATTAAAATCTATAAAAATCATAAATATTCATAAAAAACCTATGAATTCCATAATAATTACTAAAAAGATAAAACCCAAAAATCCCATTAAAACCCTAATAGAAAGTTAAAAACATAAAAACTATTAAATTCCCTAAATCCTAAAAAAACACTAAAAACCTTATAGAAACCGAAAATACAAAGTTATAAAAGCCCATAAAAATATTTAAAAAACACTAAAAAATCATAAAAACACAAATTTCCACTAAAAAATATAAAAAACCCTTTATACCAATTTTTTAAAAAAACTCTAAAAGCCATTAGAGCCCTAAAAATATTTAAAAAACATAAAAACCCTATGATCAGGAAAAACCCTGAAATTCCTCAAAACCCATAAGATCCCATATAAATAAAAAAACCTAAAAATGTAAAAAAATTTAAAACCCCCATAAAACCATGTAACCCCTAAGAAAACATTAAAATTTTAAAATAAAATAAAACGACTAAAAACATAAAAATTCTAATAACTGAAAAAAATTACTAAAAATCGTAAAGTCCCCTAAAACCCACCCAAAATCCCTCAAAAACCTAAAATCCATAAAAACCATAAAAATCCCTAAAAATTAATAAAAACATAAAAAAAACTCTAAAACCGCAAAAACCCCAAAGAAAACCATCGATACCTAAATCACATAAAACCCATAAAAACCAAGGAATTGAAAAAACCCATTAAAATTTGTAAAAAACTACAAATATATTAAAACCCATAAAAATCTTTATAACCCCAAAACACCCAAAAAACCCCTTAAACACCACTAAAAACACTAAAAACATTTTAAACCCCTAAAACATTAAAAACTCAAAAAAACTTAAAAACTATCACAAGTCCTAATTCCCTTGAAATCTATAAAAACCCAAAAAAACATAAAAATTCAAACATGACCTAAAAACCCAAAAAGCATAAAAAATAATAAAACCCTAAAAACCCCTAAGAAAACCTTAAAAACAAAAAAAACATGTACAAATCCTAAAACCCTAAAACCCCTCAAAATATGTATAATTTTGAAAAAGACATTAAAAATTTAAAAAACACTAAAAATACCCTTGAAAAACCTAAGAAACCTTAAACACCTAAAAAAATAAAAACACCACAAAACGTAAAAAAACACTAAAACCCCTAAAGGTTCCTAAAAACTATAAAACCCCTAAAAACCATAAAACCCATAAAAACCATAAAAACCAATAAAAATCCTAAAACCACATTAAAAACTCTAAAAACATTAAACCCCTAAAAATTCCAAATACCCTAACCCCCCCAAACCATAGAAACCCTAAAAGTCATAAAAACCTTCAAAATCCCTAAAACCCTAAAAACCCTAAAAATCCAAAATAAATTACTATAAATCCATAAAAACCTAAAAAACATTGAAAACATTGAAAACCCATAAGAAGACTGAAAAACCCATAAAAACATAAAACCCATAAAAACCAAAAAAACAATAAAACCCCTAAAATACCCTAATAATCCTAAATACCATAAAAACACCTAAAACATTAAAAAACATAAAACCCATAAAACCCTAAAGCCCTGAAAAAACCTTACAACCCTAAAACCTCTCAACACCCTAAAACCATAAAAATCCTAAAAATATTTTAAGATCACTAAAAATGTTAAGAACCAAAAAAAACACAAAAACCCATTAGAAAACCTTAATTACCTAAAATTCTTAAAACCCATAAAAAACTTAAAAACACTAAAAAACCTAAAAATACCTAAAAATACTAAAAATCATAAACCCCTAAAATTCCCAAGAAATCTTAAAAATCCATATAACTCCTAAAAAAGTTATAAAAGGCCCTAAAAATGTAAAACCCACAAAAAACCCATGTAATTTCAATGAAAATCATAAAAACCTAAAAACACATAAAACCCCTAAAAACCTAAAAACACTAGAAACCCTAAAAACCCTAAAACCATAAATCCTCCAATAAAATTAATAAACAATAAAAATAAAAAAAAACTCTAAAACCCACTAGAAACCTTAAATAATTGATAAATTCCCTAAAAATGATAAAATCACTTAAAAACATAAACTCTTAAAAAACTAAAAAATCCAAAACCCCCCCCCAAAATTCCTTAAAACCCTAAAAACCCACAAAACCCCTAAAAACTATTAAAATAATAAATAAGACATTAAGATGCCCAAAAACATAAAATGTACCAAAAACCCTAAAATCCCCTATGAAATCTTTAAAAACCAAAAATAACTTAAAACACCTAAAAAACTAAATATGATAGAACCCCTTAAAACATAAAAATAATAAAAACCCATAGAACACCTCTAAATAACTGAAACCACAAAAAACCTAACAAAATCCCAAAATATCCTGAAAAACATAAAACCCCTAAAAATCCGAAAGACCCCTAGGAAAAACATAAAAACATTAAACACAAAAAACCCATAAAAACATAAAAATCACTAAAAACCAAAAATGGCCCTAAAAACACCAAAAACCCCAAAACCCATAAAACTTATAAAAAAAATAAAATACCTAAAAACCAAAAAACCAAAAAATCTCTAAAATCCCACTAAAAACTCTAAAAACTCTTTAAACACCTATTTTTTAAAAAAATTATAAAAAATTATAAAATCCCTAAATACACAAAAATAGAATAAAACCACGAAAAACCAGAGAAATTATAAAAACCCATAAAAACCATAAAAATATTTAAAATCATTTAAAACACATAAAACCATAAAGATCTTATAAATCACTAAAATATATATAAGTGTAAAAAATACTAAAAACACTGAAAAACAATAAGAAATCCATAAAAACTATAAAACACTTAAAACCCCTAATAACCATAGAAACTCTAAAATACCTAAAAACACTAAACACCCAAAAAACCATAAAACCCCCTAAAAACCTTAAAAAATGGAAAAAAATAATAAAACACAAAAAACCCACTAAAAACTATAAAACCCCTCCAATCCCCTAAAACATTAAAAAACACTATAAAAATTAAAATACATAAAAAAAATTAAAACCCTCAAACACCAAAAAACAAATAATTCCCTAAAAACATAAAAACCTTATAAACACTAAAAACCTTAAAAACACTAAAAAACTAAAAAATCCTAAAAATCAAAAAAAAAATCCTAAAAACATAAATTAATCCCAAAAAACTAGAAAAACCATAAGAAAACCATGAAAAACTAAAAACAATTAAAACTCTTAAAAGCTTAAAAAATGATAAAAAACCTAAAACCCATAAAAAACATAAAACCCCTAAAACCCTAAAATCTTGAAAAACCCAAAAAACTAATAAAAAACCTAGAGAGTCCTGAAAATTCTGATAAGGGGATGAAATACCATCAAAATCACTTTGCAATAGGAATTAAGCACTACTATAAGTTTATCAAGGAAAAGGGAATCCAATTGAGTTGTATTTATTTGAAGTAATTTGAAGGAATTAATATTTTCAAATGGACCACGTACCATCCTCGAGAAAGGTACGTGAAGGAGATGGATCGCGAACCACCGAGTATGCGGGACGGTTCACGAACCGCTGGCCCACAAAATGATGGCCAGCGAGCAGGGTAAACCACAAATCACGTCAACTGAAGGAGTTTTGTGTGGAAGACCATCAATATACCATTCCATGAACCCCTCAGTTCGCAGATTATGCAGACCAGCAGGGTTCTGTGAACCATTATCATGAACCAAAGTTTCCACAAACCCCAGTTGACTGAGTCTTCTACGGGTTAGAAAATCGCATCAATGACCCTCTAAAAATGGTGTCGTGTGGCCAATAGATATGATCTCTCTGATTCTCTATAAAAGGATCATAGTGGAATAAGAAAGACATGCAATAGAGGAAATAGATATAAGGAAGGAAGGGAGACGAAAGCTTGAGGGAAACATAGAGGTTGCACTCTGGCTTCTGTCTTTTTTTATTGATGAAGAACGAACTGTGAACCGCTTCTTCCGTAGGTACAGCCAGCCGCGAATCTTATAAATGGGGGAATTAAATAATAATAATATTAAACATGAACCCAACTAGTGAAATTCGAACCAACAAATTCTCTCATAAAAATTTCCCACAAATGGTAATTCCCCCAAACCTCCTTCAATATGACACTCCACGTAGCGTACAACTACGTGGACTGAACCCGGTGTCGTGTACCCAATCGGTACACGGATGTAACCCAATGCAGTACAGTAATCCACAAACCAATTTGGTACATGGTTTGGGATACCCATTCTTGCGTACCACGGTAATACGTAGATAGCCCTCCTTCCCACAAACCATTATGGTATGCGGAGACTTCCCCATCTCGCATGAGAAACCAGTATGCAGAATGGGGTGTTTTTGGGTATCGTTCCCTCCGGTTCCAACCTCACCCTTGCATTACCATCCAGTCCCCAGTAATCCTTCTGCTAACTAGTTCTCTAGTTCTAGGCCAAAGCCTCCTCCAAATCCACCATACCCATATGATCATGCCATCAGGCGCATCAGCGTGCCCCATTGAGTCTACATACCCATGGTAAGCGGAGTCATGAAGGCCCTCCCAAAAAAAGGTGTGGGATTCGAGAATTCCTATAACACTAAATTCCCATAGTGACCTGGACTCCAACCTTGGGATGCCAATGTGAATCTCCCCATTCCCAGGATTAGGGGCGATCACTTTCTTTTCCACTTAATGAGAAACAATGATTAGTCGAATGGGTTATGTCCGTTTACCCCTTTGATGAGGAAGAAACTCATCCCCTTATCAGAACCTGCTCCCCCAACTAGGGTCAGTCCCCAATCTTCCGAGGTAGGTCCTCATGACCTTTAATGCCATTCCACATAGAAAATTTCATCACTCTGCACCCTCATCCATGGTCTCCCTGGTCTCTTCTGCCATTGGCTCTCCCTCTCCCACCTATAGGGGATGAGGTATGTGAATTGTTGAATCAGTCAAATCATCTTTTTTCACACACCAACCATGAATCACGTGGGATTATAGGTATGTAAAGATTACAAAATCATAACACCATTTGAACTATAAGAACTCTAATTCCTAACCAAATCATTATATGTAGGACCCCTTTCAGAAGGCCCATGATCAAAAGGGTACCCATCCAAAAGGGTCCACCAAATCATGTGCCTAAAATGGGAAGATTCAATGTGTAATACCCACACATTCTAAACTATGAGAACTCTGATTCCTGACCATATCAAGATACATAGGATACCTTACAAAAGGCTCGGGATCAAAAGGGTTCCCATGCATAAGGGTCCACACAATCATGTCTATCAAATGGGAATCTCCCATTCATATTCCCCCACACAATCCGAACTACGTGGGTTCTGATTCTTATCTCCAGGATACATAGGAATCCCTCCTTGTAGGCCTGATCCCAAAATCAAGTCACCTTCCATCACCCCTAGATGATGATAAACTCCAGATCACCTTACAATAAGGCTAAGTCAGCATCACCTCAATGGAATCAAACGTATGCATGCTCACGACGATCTTGAAAACCATGGGTAGCCTGTGTACACACTCTTTGGGAATGAACGAAGGATTCACGAACATATGAACATGACATAAATCTATAATAGAGTCCTAGAAAATGAAAAAATCCTCCCCTGAAAGGGTGCGATGAGCTGACCTCCCATCCTCTTGACCAATGGAGTCCTCAAGTTTCATTGGCCAAATCTATGGCCAACAAGCGCCTGCCATTGGAAATAAGGTCCATGAATCATGGATACCAGGGTTTTTGGGCGTTCTTGGCTCTACAAATAAACATGTTGGAGACCATCTGAGAAATTTGTATCCAAGAAGGACTAATTTATTGTGTGTTTGACCCCCATGAAGTCACCTATTGGGGACCAACAGTTCCCCATAGGGTTAATTCAACCTTCTGTAAAGGATAGTGCCACTAAATGGGTCAAAAAAAAGGATTGGTAAATTTTCATTTCCTCACCGCCCATACATGCACCACCTTGGAGGTGGAACAAAAAAGGTGAACCCGATGTGAATCCTTAACCAAGGTGGTGGTTCTACCCAAAATGATAAAAGACAAAAATACACTACACGTCGAACCATTTTGTATACCATAGTAATGCAACACGTTCCACCTCAGAGGTGGAAAAAATGGGGAACCCAACATGAATCCTTAACCAAGGTGGTGGTCTCACCCCACTTAGGCCCCTTCACCCCATAGAAAAAGAAAAGTGGAAGGGGGCCAAGATGAATCTCCAAATATGCATGTTTTTAAAGGAATTCTACTTTGATGATGTTTAGTGGTTTTTATATCATAAATATATAGCAGGTTCCCACAGAGAGACCATTAATCCAAATGAAATCCCCATGATCCATGAAAACGCATGCATCAAGGATGAGGGCCATCATGGCCTCAATGAAGATCTGGAACCCTTCTCCAACCCAGCATCTTCAAAGATGAGTGTCCAATACGCTGATCAAAGAGTACCACCGATATGGTACTCTCCCCATGATGGAGGCTTCTAGAAAAGGCCTCCAGTTTGTGGAGGTATGCCAGTTGCCTCTTCAACCACTGTCGGTACCTCAGCACATGGTGGCCTCGATGGTTATCTCAAACCGTTTCGGGAGCCTACCCCCCGAACGTGACAAAGAGTACCTCCCTTACATTAGGGAGGCAGACTAAGTCAATCCTGACGACATCATTCCCACTACAGAGGGGCCCTACCCACGAGCCCCCACTAGAGAACGTCATTGCCGACACCGGACGACAAGACCTCCTCCCACTGAGGAGGATATTATGATGAGGGTACTTGCCATATTCCAGGAGACTTGGGCCCCTCTGGCTTCCTGCCAAGGGTGGTGAACATATAACAAGGGAGATTCTATTAGCCTAGTTTCCGAGGAGCAGCTCCACTATAGGCAGAGTTCAATGGGCAGCCACATAACTCTACCCTCTCCACTCAATACCACCATGAAAATAGGGTGGCACAATACAAGCATGTGCACGTTTCTGCTATTTCTCACTGGTTCTGCCGTGCAGATAGAGCTGGTAGCTATAGATATATACATATATATGTTGATGGACAATTAGTCTTCCATCAAAATAGGGAAACAACAATATATAAAAAGGAAAAAATACCTGTAGATGCAAACCAAGCATGTCCTTAAAATAGGGTGGCACTCAGCTATATGCAGGCACAATCACCTACTGACGCATTCTAAACCTGTCATCTAAATAGAGTAGAAACCAAATATAAGTAGAGTCAAATTACTACAGATGCATAAAAATCTCGTTAGACAAATATAGCGGAAAGTGAGCAGATGAAAATCCATTCTCATGAATATGAATACCACCAGTCAAATATGGTGGAAACCGGAGAAAAGAACCTGCGATAGACTCGTTACTCTATCTCAGCACCAGAGAACTTCCAGTATCTACTGGAAACTCATGGAAGACCGGAGCAGGAAAAAACATTTACTCTGACATCAGAATGGGCCTTCATACCCGTTCTAGCCATATATGTATATCTGCACATCATGTCCATGGTTTAAGATCAGATGTCGATTCCAAACCATATCCTCCAAACATACCAAGATATCATTACATCGGCAGAAAAGGCGAGAAATTGGGCCGACAACCTGATTTTCTCAAACGGAATGACTAAATCGTAAAATGAGTTAGTCACTCAAGAGTAGTTATGCATCCCTTATCAAGTCTAGTGGGGTCAACGGCAATATCCCGCAACATAAAGGCAACCAGATCAGAAACAAATACTTGTTCCGACTGTGGGACGCAGGTCCAACATGGTGGTGGCCCCAGGGCAGGAATATATCCATGCCACAACACAAGATGCTTATCGGCATATCCCAATGACATCACGGGACCCAACAGGATAGGGACCCTTATATGAAGGATATTACTAAAAATAGATGGCCTCGGTTACCCGCAAGATTACACCCAAAAATGAAAGGCGCCAAAGGTAACCAGAAAATAAAGAGAACATACATGATCCTACTCTACTAGAAGCTGGGGTTCTTTATTCCCTCGAACACATATCAACAATGGATCAAGAACCTATCATTCCATTACCAAATTATGGAAGAAGAAATAACAATTACAAAGGTCATCCTCACAATGTCACTACCATAATCTTTGAAGATCCTCCACAGACCACCCATGGGGGATTACTCCATGGGTCAAGAATGATAGATCATGAAAGCATATCTTCTGATGCGCATCGGGGTAGACCTCCCCTTGACCTGAAGATCAGATAGTAATAAAGTCCACCCCTTGTTGGCATCCTCCCTGATGGTCCTCCCCAGGGTATATGCTGCAGATATGCTTCTCCCAGTAGTCATAAATCATGTCACAATGGTAGTCCTAGCCCTGATGATGGTCATTGTGAAGGCCCTCTATACAACGATAGTTGTTTTGAAGGTCCTCCCCACAGTAATGCCAATAATTGAGAAGGTCCTTCCCACATTGTAGTACATACTGAAGGTCCTCCCATGATGTACACTACAGAAATTCTCCCTACATCCAGATATCAAGTCATGATGGTAGTCCTCTCCATGATGAAGATCATTGCAAAGACCCTCCCCTTAGTGACAGTCGTTGTGAAGGTCCTCTCCATAGTGACTTCAAGAAGCAAGAAGGTCCTCCTTTTTTTATAGCCTACCCTGAAGGTCCTCCCTAGGGTAGACGCCGTTAGGAAACTTCCTATGGTTGGGCGTCAAGTTTCCATGGTAGTCCTCGCCATCACAACACCACATGCGAAGGACCTCCTCGCAACCAGAATACATGCTGGTAAGAAGGTCCTCCCCTTTCCGAAACAAATATGAGAAATCCCTCCTATGTTGAGACACTCAGAATGGATTCAGGCACATCATACACTCCATCTATAATGAGTGATATTCTATATCAACTAGATGATGTCATGGGGCCATGCTATTCTTATGAGCCACCGCTGTGGCATCCTCAATTTGATAAGGATCCGATGAGCCTTGTTTCGTGGAAAGAAATCGTCAAGAAGCAATCAATCTGGGTATATCATGTAGCTGAGCCTCCAAAAGAACAACAACATGATATGTTTCTTATGAGAAGACAAATAGCTAAGGATAATAATCCAGTGATGTATTATTCTATGACCACTTATCACATTGACATACAAGGGGAATTGTTCGGGGAATGCATCATGACATTTGGCTCAATATATGGACAACTCTTCGAAAGATGAATGAAAAATTCCTACCCTACATAGTGTACGTGAACCATGTCCGTAAAATTGGGGAGATTTTCTATCTAATCAACTTGGAAGACCTCCCATCCACCTGGAATCCACAATCAAAACAAAAAAAGAAGAATATTGCATTGGATTGCCTCCATATACTGCATAAATTTTTTCTCCTCATTAGTAATGACCCAGCTAGAGATCACATTTCGGGGTGGGAAGAACATAGAGCTTTACACTTCACCCAACGTCTCATCCAACAGGCCCCAATGGAAATGAAATACTACAATTTCGTCACCGAGTGACAAGAATCAAATGAAACCCCTTCTTAGGAAAGATGGGATACTCAACAAAAACCAGCCCAGAGTATGTCACAAAAGCATCAGGGCTGAAGAGATCAAGCCATAAAAAAACATTTGAGTCAGGCGTCTAGGAACATCCAGCAAGCTTCGCACCTAAGGGAAGACAACCAACAAGTAGTTCTCATATCTTAGAAAGACTATAGAACCCATGAAAATGCCACACTCGTCTTACACCCGTGTGGGAGTATGTGAAATTTAAAGCGAGGAATTAGCGACAGCTACCGCCAGGTTATGGGAACAACCCCATCATATAGGTCTTGGGTCATTTTTAAATCAAAATTCCCTCATAAGACCAACAAAACCAGGCCACAGCACATCAATAGGTGAACCAGATCAACCGTAGCCTGCATGGCTGGGGGAATTTTTACCTCAAATCCCCATGCAGCGGAAGTCTATCTTCCACCATCTAGGAAGAATTATGGATATAGGAGTTACCCGTTCCACCACTTCTTGTGGTATGCAACCCCTGAGACAAATGGAATGTTACGAGGTCATACTAGGGCTCCCTTCGAGTCAATCTTTATCAAGAATCCTGAAGAATACAACATAATGGAAGGACAAAGTCCAATAATGGGTGCAAGAAGCCTCCATACCATTCGACACCGAGTACACCAACCTTAATGTGGTATACCTCAGTGAATGTGGGGATCATCAAACCCACAGATCTCATAAGAAATGACGTAGAGGGAGAAGATGTAAAGGAATATGGTTCCCTCCCAGAGGCATTCCACACCGATCCTGATGGTGTGTATACATGTAACTGGAGGGAAATTCTAAATCTAGGTTCCCTCTCAGTCAATCAAACATTACCTCCCCCTTGAAACTCAAACAAAAAAAATAAATCCAAGGTAGTCTATGACCCACCTCCTCCTCCCCATGAGAGTGCATCCATCACTCTTGAGGAAAGTTTCTCCAAGAAGAAGGAAGAAATGAAAGATCTCAGACGAATTAATGTCGAGCTAAGTCAAGGGATTTATCATTATGGTTGTGTTCCCTTTGTGGAATGTCAGAAGGTGCTCCTAGAAGAGGTGCCCATACCACAGGCACTCATCTCAGTAAATTAATCCAAGCCCAAAGGACCGTTCAACCCGGACCTGGAAGGACATCATGACATCCCCCCATTGGGAAGGCAACTAGAATATACCCAGGTAAACCCACGAATGATGCCCCTATCTGGGCGTCCACCCCAAATTACAGTTACACTGGCATTCCCAATCATGGACCCTACCACACTAGATCAAGCTCAAGCCCGACAGGATATGAATCAAGGTCTCTTAAACACCATCGATTAGATAACAACCCAACTAGATGTCATGGAGGGGTGGCGTGCTCTGATAAAACCAGACTGAAAACCCTTCCCTGAGTGGGTGAGCAATGTTCTTCCACCACCAAACTTTTAGAGCACTATATTCCCAATATTCAATAGATTCAAGGACCCAGAACAATGTTTGATGCACTATGCCTCTTACTTTGACCCCATGATGGGCACTCCAGAGTCTCAAGAAGTCGTAAAACTCTGGTGTTTCGTACGAACCCTGCTGGGATCGGCTTTCATATTGTATAATATCCTACTAGATAATTCAATTACAGGATGGGAGGACCTGCAATGGATGTTTATCTTCGAGTTCAGTTTGATGCTACTCAAGATGACGGTCAGTGATCTCATGAACTACAAGTAGCGAGAGAACAAGAGAGTCTTATAATTCACTAACATATAGATTGGCCTGAAAAATTCCTTAAATTAGACACTCCCCCAGGATGAGATGCCCACCATGGACATTGATATCCTTCAAGATGAATTGAGAAAGCCGCTCATCCTAGTGAAGTACACCAGTGGGTTTATATACTTCTCTTCCATCATGCAAAGGATACAATACTCTTTCCACAGGACTAACATTAAGTATCAAGTGTCCCCATCATCCCCTGGGAAAAGATGGGGAAAAGATGAAATGGCTTTAGTCATTCTTAAGACACCCCCGACACCAGCCCCAGTTGTGAGGCCCATACTGAACTGTGCGGGACCCCCTGGGCACCAACAGACTCCCCCCACCTCATCAAGATGAGTAATGGGCGCTAAAGGGAATTAGTTCAAATAATTCAGAAATAATGTTTATTTGTTCTGAGATGACCAGATCCACAGCTATTTCATAGACGCTATGAATTACAATCTACTCTAGCTTCCAAATCCAAAGTGAGAAGATGAACTGGGTCTCGACAACCATCCAAAATATAGTCCGTATCACCTCATACTAGGACACACCAACTAGGAATTCTTTGTTTTCAAGGATCTCTTGAAAAATATGGTGGATTCTGTGCATGTCACGTTGGGCCCGCCGCCAGCAGAAGTGTTGTATATTTCTTCCTCTGACTCAAGTGTGGAAGAAGAGTGGAAAACAGTCACTGAAAATAAAGAGTGAAATTTTGACAATTGTATGACTCAGAAGACCATCAACTAAGTCCATGAAATCCTCTAGGTTCAATTGAAACAACCTACTATGCCCCTAGAATCTCCTAATATAGCACATCCATCCTCCTCATCCATGTGGTCCTCTAAAGGCTAGAAGGGTAGAAAGAAATAGAAATAGGATTAATTGGTACCAATAACAAATCCAATGTTGACACTTTCGGACATCATGCCAACAGTCTTGGTTCAACGGGCACCGCCCCACCAAACATTACAATCGGTATAGCCCTACCAAATGATAGAACAGGAACTACCCCGCCAAACAGCACAACAAGTACTACCCCACCAAACGTTACCATCGGAAGGAGGCAGTCATAAAGGAACAATATCATATCAAGAATTGATCTTCAACACCATTAATTTCATTCACTTGATGGACCCCTTCTCTGATGAACACTATAGCCACAAACCTGAATTCCCCGTGCCCAACTAGAGAGCCATAGGAAGAGGCCACAACTGTAACACCCGAGACTTTTCTGTTATATAAATCATCAAAGGAATCTTTTTCTACACAACACTTGCTTGGCTTGCTTTACACGCAATCGCGACCTTCCTCGATAGCTTGCGTCGTAGGCAATACCGAGTTTCACTAAACAACAATATGCTATTAAAACTAGCCGTTATGAATAGTAATAACCACTTTTTGAAATTTTATAAATTTTATTTTTCAAAATGGGCTTCATTTTTGGACTCAGAATATCGAAATTATCCTAGGGTTAAATTTTGGTATTTTTCTGAAAACTTTCAATTTTTGATGAATAGTGAAACCACTAAGTGGTAGGTTAAAAACTGAATTTTGCATAAAACTTAATTTTACAGCTTCTGTGAATGGAATTTCAAAAATCCGAGAGACACGGTTAATATCAAGGACTAAAATGTGGTTCAATGAGATGAAAATAATTTTTTGGTGAATAGTAACTTTTTACTATTTTTACCGCGGTTAATAGTAAATAGGGTAACTAAGGGTAAATATGATATTAATATTACCCTAACACACGCCCTAATTCTATTGGACAAGTGTAATTCGACCAAAAACAAACTTAGGAATAAAATATGACCATTTAGGCCCACTTGGATTAGATTAGGACATTTATTATTAATTTATTTAAAGAAGGGTTAAAATAGTTAAAATCAAAGTTTAATAAGTAAATAATTTTTAATATAGGGTTATACATAAGATAAATTCGACTATAAATATTAATTAGAAAGCTAAAAAGATTTCCTACATGATGGTATTTTATTTGTAATTTTTAGACATCAAATAATTTAATTTATTTATGACACAAAGATGATGCATTAATTATCTTATTAATGAAATATTGACATAATTGATGTTATAAACACAAAAATAAATGTAATTTGAGACTTTTTATGAATTCCACTAATTTTCTAGGTTACTATGATATATTAGTATTGATTTAATCAACTTGGTTCGAACATATAATTCTGTTATGACTTTCACAAAAATCATATATCAAATAGTGTCAAAATTGACACAAAATAGTTTTTAAATCAAATATTATATTATTAATTGTTATTTTATTCCTAAAAATCTAAGGTTCGGCCAAATGACGTAGATAAAGATATATATATTAATAATAAACAATTTGGGGTTCGTTTGGCATGTTATAGTAAGTGTATTAACCATATAGTGAAGGAAAACAAAAAGACACGGTAAAAGTTAAAATAATTAACTTAGAGTTGAATCTAATTAATAAGGTTAAAATAATACCCTAAACTTGTCTAAATCCTATTGGTTGATAGGATTTCGACCCATCCCCACTTTAGCTTCGAAATAAGACCCTTTGGAACCATTATAAACCGATTTTGACTTTAATATAAAATAATATTTTGAGATATTCCTAAGGTGCCCCTCTCCTCCCTTATAAAAGGGCACCTCCTCCCCCTCCTCCTCACACCAATTTGAGCACTCAAGCTCGGCCAAACCCTGCCATTTTCCCTTCTCCACTTCCCTAGAATAATCCTAGAGGTCCTGGTCTTCTCCAAATACCAATCTTAGTTCCTTAAGTGGAGGATTCAAAAAGGCGTTCCAAAGAAGAGGTAATATCCATTACCGATCTTTTCAATTTCTTTCTTCTTCAACTTCTTCTTCTTTAGTTGTTTCATGATAAATTAATAACATCAGTATTACTTACATACTGATATGTTATTATAAATATGAAACAACCCTAATTCACCTTCTATCCATCCTACGGAAAAATGAAATCACCGCGCGTGCGTACGTACGGAATACCGTCTCCACGCCGTGGTGTAATCTATTTTCCACCATCACCTTACAAGGATGGGTATAATGGTGTAATCAGTAACTATATATGATTATTATTAAGTAATATTGATACTGAAATAATATATATATATACTCCAATACAATTCCACGATCATAGGAACGATATCATCACTCGTGCGTACGTACGGAATACCGTCTCCACGATGTGATGCGACTCGTTCTACATGATCTTCATTTCATAATGATTATATAAATGAATTGAATGAATGAATATGGTATATACTACACTAATACCATTCTGGAAATGAATTATCTATAACCTAAAGATAAGAATAAGAATTTACTCGACAAAACACGCATAAGAACAAAAAGTTATAAAGACCCGAGTAACAAGTAACAATGAAATATTACTAACAAGAAGCTAATAATATGACCATATATGATATCATATAAATATGTATGATTCTGGAATAAGTCAATAAAATTATTTAAACCATTATACAGGAGCTTCGGACACGTACAAAGCTAATCGGACCTAAGGTAAGGGAAATATCACAATCTCATTTTTATCCGAGATTGTTTATTCGTAAGTATTTACTGGGGTGTATTTTATCATCCACATCCATGTTCCCTCAATATGAAATATTGTTTCCATCCACTTGCAATAGTTTAAATCCAATTTTACCCTTAGGTGAGTTTTTAGTAAAGAATATGAAAGGAATCTTTTGTCGTTTTTCCGTACGAGGTACTTTTTGACTTTTCCGACAAAAGTACGAAGAATGTTTTTTTTAACTTATACGGCATGAAAGGATTTTTAAAACATTGTTTCCAAGAAGCTTACTTTACAAGTTTTCAAGTTTATTTTTAATCAACTTCTTTTATTTTAATGTTGTATGACATGTTATGAAAGGAAAAATGTTTTTGAAGAAGAAAGGATATTTTCCTCAAGAATGGAGTTCAAGTGTTTTATCAAAATTATTTTCCATCTAAGATAATAAAGGGTTCTGTTTTATCCCTGTTATTAAATTGATTTGATCATGTTATGATGGAATTATTTTTATGAATTCCTTTATCTTATATGAATTGATTTATGATGTCATGAGGTTTCAAGAATCCCATTTTTGTTACATGTGTTATACGATGATGTATGATTTATGATTATGTGGAACACATAAGAAAGGATTCATTATAAGATGGGTGGGACCTATATCTCCCTCCAATGCATTGGGTAATGATTTTATATCTCATGAGATAGACATGGCTGGAACGGAAGGTTATTTCGGTTCAGTGATACAGGACTGAAACGAGGAGTGAACTCGGTTCAGAAAGGGACTTTGTCCACTAAGATAGTCTTGGCAATGAGTCATGACTAACAAGAAATGATTTTCCATGATTATGTGTGCATGCCACAAAGTTTCAAGTTTTATGTTATGGGGATCTCATTTTCACTTCTATGATTTATTCCATGTTAAGATATTATGATCTCTTTTGCAGGTTTTGATTTTCAAAAAGATATGATATGATTTTTATTTCCTTTATTTGCCCTTGCTGAGCATTTGAGCTCACCCTTTTATTTTTTCTTTTCCCCAGGCCAGGAAGATGGATATTAAGTAGAATATGCTAAAAGGGACCCTAGATATGATGAAATAAATGGGAGACACTGTAGAAGATTTATGAACCAGTTTTTTATGTTTCCCAGTTTCTAAAGACACTATACCTATACGGTCCTTTGTGGTTTTGTCATATGTTGTAATAAGTGTGATTCAATTTTGAAGTATTAACAATGTATGTAAAGTGTGGGTCGTTATAGTTGGTATCAGAGGAAAGGTATAGTCAACCATTGGAAACTAGGATGTGAAAGCCTTAGTAAGAACCCTAAGGATAAGTCTAAGCATAGAACACAATCTTAGAAATGGCCATGAATAACCTAGGATAAGACCATAAGCATGAAAATTTTATTCTTGAATTATGTGGTTTCCTATTATAATTAGTGTTGCTCACACTATTATTCTTGGTTTTAGTCAATGGCTGGAACCCGAAGGAACCGTGTTAATGCGGAATGCGATGGGCAATGCAATGATTGTCCCCCTGAGCAACCAAACGATATGGGAGCTGGAATGCAAAATCTTGTAGCCATGCTCACACAACTTTCTCAAGCTATGAATCATGCAGGATTTCCCAACGAACAAAGGAGGGAGCAACATTCTGTTGAATCCTTCATGAGGCAGCGTCCACCATCTTTCAGCGGGTCTACCGATCCATTAGTTGCTGAACAATGGATTAGTACTACTGAAAAGATACTTTCAGTTCTTCAATGTTCTGAGCATGATAAAGTCATCCTAGCAGTGTATCGTTTGGAAGGAGATGCTGATCAATGGTGGAATCTTGTTAAGAATACAAGGCAAAGGGATGAAATTGAGTCTATGGAATGGGACGAGTTCAAGAACTTATTTTTCAAAAAGTACTTCCCTCGTATTCTCCGAACAAAGATGGAGAAAGAGTTCCTTGAACTGAAGCAAAGGGATGATGAATCTGTTGGTACCTATGAAGCAAATTTTACCAGACTTGCAAGGTACGCTTCTGGTATTATTATCCAACCTGAGAGTAAGATCGATCGATTCTTTAGTGGCTTAAAACCAAGTCTTCGAAGGGCGTTAGCCATAAGGGACTTCAATAGCTACGAGGAAATCGTTCGATGTGCTCTCAAAGTCGAGATGGAGATTGGAGTAACCCATCAGTCACATGGGTTTGATAAGAAGAGGAAGATGGAATTCAAAGAAAAATCTAAAGAGCACACGGAAAAGAAGATGAACTTTCCCTTATGCTCAAAGTGTGGAAAGAAACATGGAGGGAGTTGTCTTAATGGGACAAGTAAATGTTTTAAATGTGGAAAGGAAGGTCATCGGGAATTTGAATGTCGTGATAATGGGAAGAAGATGTCTAATGATGCACCTGCTACACTTCAATGTTTCACGTGCAAGGAGATGGGGCATTATGCCAATCAATGCCCAAATCCAAGGGTTGATGATGATGGTCGACGTCAACAAACTCTTAAGGCTAAAGAAAAAGGAAAGTCACATGCAATTTCTATCAGCGATGTGGAATACGATAACGATGTGGTGAAAGGTACACTTACCATCCACTCTAAAGTAGAAAATGTTTTATTTGATTCTGGATCCACCCACTCATTTATTTCTGAAAAATTTTCTAAGGGTATCACCGTATTACCTCAACAATTAGATGTTGAGTTAGCTGTGACAACACCTAATGGCACATCAATCGCATCAGAAGTTTATAATTCTTCTCCGATCGAAGTTTGTGGGAAAGTGCTTCCTGCAAATCTTGTGATCCTTCCTTTAGTGGAATTTGATGTGATTCTTGGCATGGATTGGCTTTCTCTACATGGAGCTCATATCAATTGCCAAAGAAGGGAAGTCACATTTCATATTCCAGATCAACCTACGATCGTCTATCAATGCAAGGATGAACATAACCTTCCAGTGGAAATTTCTTCCATCTTATGGGTATTGATTCCACTAAATGAAGGTTATTTATCTCAAATAGTTGGTGAGAAACTCATGATTAAGAATATGCCCATTGTACGGGAGTTTGATGATGTCTTTCCGGAGGAATTACCGGGTCTTCCACCAAATCGTGAAGTTGAGTTTTCAATAGAACTCGTACCGGGTGCTTTGCCTATTTCAAAGACACCTTATAGAATGGCCCCAATTGAGTTTCAGGAATTGAAGAAGCAACTCCAAGAGAATCTTGATAAGGGATTCATACGCCCTAGTGCGTCACCTTGGGGAGCACCTGTTCTATTTGTTAAGAAGAAAGATGGATCAATGAGACTCTCCATTGATTATAGAGAACTTAACAAGATCACTATCAAGAACAAATATCCTCTCCCACGCATTGATGACTTATTTGACCAACTACGCGGAGCTCAATACTTTTCCAAGATTGATCTTCGTTCAGGGTATCATCAATTAAGGGTCAAAAGGGAGGATATACCAAAGACGGCTTTCCGTACAAGGTATGGACACTATGAATTTATAGTGATGCCATTTGGTCTTACTAATGCCCCTGCTATCTTCATGGATCTAATGAATAGAGTCTTTAGAGACTATCTTGATCAATTTGTGGTAGTCTTTATAGACGATATTCTTGTCTATTAAAAGAGCAAGGAAGAGCATGAAGATCACTTGAGAATTATATTGAAGACCCTGAGAAAAGAGAAGCTTTATGCCAAATTTACCAAGTGTGAATTTTGGCTTCAAAAAGTTGCATTTTTGGGTCATATAATCTCAAAAGAGGGGATATCTGTGGATCCAGAAAAAACAGAGGTTATCGAAAGATGGTCAAGACCAACAACAGTAACTGAGATCTGAAGTTTTCTTGGTTTGGCTGGATATTATCGACGTTTTGTAAAAGATTTTTCACGATTATCTAATCCACTCACCAAGTTGACTCAGAAAGGAGTTAAGTTTGTCTGGACAGAGGAATGTGAAGAGAATTTCAAGGAGTTGAAAAGAAGGTTATCCAGTGCACCTGTGCTCACACTGCCTTGTAGTGGAGAAAGGTTTGTGATCTACAGTGATGCATCCAAGAAGGGATTGGGGTGTGTTCTTATGCAAAATGATATGGTGATAGCTTATGCCTCACGACAGTTGAAAATCCATGAGCAAAATTACCCAACACATGATTTGGAGTTGGCTGCGGTAATCTTTGCATTAAAGATTTGGAGGCATTACCTTTATGGTGAAAGGTGTGATATTTATACTGATCATAAAAGTTTAAAGTATATTTTCACACAAAAGGAGTTGAATATGCGTCAAAGAAGATGGTTGGAGCTGATTAAGGATTATGACTGCTCAATCCATTACCACCCTGGGAAAGCAAACAAGGTGGCAGATGCATTAAGTCGACAAGACCATGCTAGTTTATCCATGATGAGGATCACAAAAGATCCAATATTTATGGATTTACAAAGGATGAATCTTGGAATTATAATGGAAGGGGAAAAATCTTATCTTTCTCAAATGAATGTTCAACCATCTATACATGTGAAGATTAAAGAGGCACATAAAGAAGATGTCGAGTTACAAAAGAAGGTGAGAAATGTTCCTGAATTCAACCTTGATTGTGATGGGATAATAAAGTTCAGGAATCGGGTTTGTGTTCCTCCCATCCCTGAATTAAAGAAAGAGCTGCTGGATGAGGCTCATAGTTCTTCATTCTCTATTCATCCTGGAAGCACGAAGATGTATAGGGACCTGAAAGAGTACTTCTGGTGGGATGGCATGAAAAGAGATGTTGCTGAATATGTCTCTCGATGCTTGGTTTGTCAACAAGTTAAAGCTGAGAGACAGAAGTCTAAGGGGATGTTACAACCATTACCCATACCCGAATGGAAATGGGAAAACATCACTATGGACTTTGTCACAGGACTTCCTAAAACATCCAAAGGCAATAATGCTATCTGGGTCATAGTTGATCGTCTTACAAAGTCTGCACACTTCATTGCTATTAGAGAGGATTTCTCTCTAGATCAGCTTGCCAGGATATATGTAAAGGAAGTGGTAAGATTGCATGGAGTACCACTTTCTATTATATCTGATCGAGATCCGAGATTTACCTCGAAGTTCTGGCGAAGTCTTCAGCATACTCTGGATACAGAGTTGAGTTTCAGCACTGCTTATCATCCCCAGACAGACGGTCAGTCTGAGAGAACAATTCAAACCCTAGAAGATATGTTGAGAGCTTGCTCTATGGATTTCAAAGGAGGTTGGGATCAACACCTACCTTTGGTGGAATTTTCTTATAATAATAGCTTTCACTCCAGTATTCAGATGGCTCCTTATGAAGCTCTCTATGGAAAGAAATGCAGGACTCCAACTTGCTGGGATGAAGTTGGGGAAAGAAAGCTATTAGGACCTGATCTCGTTGATGAAATGGCAGAAAAGGTCAGATCTATTCAACAACACATAAGAGCAGCTCAGAGTCGACAGAAAAGTTATGCCGACAACCGAAGAAAAGACCTAGAGTTTGAAGTGGGTGATAAAGTGTTCTTACGAATATCTCCCTGGAAGAGGGTTATGAGATTTGGAAAGAAGGGGAAGTTGAGCCCTAGATATATCGGTCCTTTTGAAATACTGGATCGTGTTGGGAAGGTAGCTTACCGATTGGCGCTTCCACCGAATCTCTCTCAAGTTCACGATGTGTTCCATGTATCTCTCCTGAGAAAGTACATACCAGATCCTTCACATGTACTCAGCTCAGAAGTTGTACCGCTGGAGCAAGATCTTTCTTATGAAGAACAGCCGATAGAGATTCTGGATCGTAGCGAAAAAGTCCTACGAAACAAGACCACTCGCTTGGTGAAAGTTTTATGGAGAAACCACCAACTTGAAGAAGCTACATGGGAGCTTGAGGATATGATGAGGGAGAAGTATCCTCATTTGTTTGTTGCAAAGTGACGAATTTCGAGGGCGAAATTCTTTTTAAGGGGGGTAGAATGTAACACCCGAGACTTTTATGTTATATAAATCATCAAAGGAATCTTTTTCTACACAACACTTGCTTGGCTTGCTTTACACGCAATCGCGACCTTCCTCGATAGCTTGCGTCGTACGCAATACCGAGTTTCACTAAACAACAATATGCTATTAAAACTAGCCGTTATGAATAGTAATAACCACTTTTTGAAATTTTATAAATTTTATTTTTCAAAATGGGCTTCATTTTTGGACTCAGAATATCGAAATTATCCTAGGGTGAAATTTTGGTATTTTTCTGAAAACTTTCAATTTTTGATGAATAGTGAAACCACTAAGTGGTAGGTTAAAAACTGAATTTTGCATAAAACTTAATTTTACCGCTTCTGTGAATGGAATTTCAAAAATCCGAGAGACACGGTTAATATCAAGGACTAAAATGTGGTTCAATGAGATGAAAATAATTTTTTGGTGAATAGTAACTTTTTACTATTTTTACCGCGGTTAATAGTAAATAGGGTAACTAAGGGTAAATATGATATTAATATTACCATAACACATGTCCTAATTCTATTGGACAAGTGTAATTCGACCAAAAACAAACTTAGGAATAAAATATGACCATTTAGGCCCACTTGGATTAGATTAGGACATTTATTATTAATTTATTTAAAGAAGGGTTAAAATAGTCAAAATCAAAGTTTAATAAGTAAATCATTTTTAATATAGGGTTATACATAAGATAAATTCGACTATAAATATTCATTAGAAAGCTAAAAAGATTTCCTACATGATGGTATTTTATTTGTAATTTTTAGACATCATATAATTTAATTTATTTATGACACAAAGATGATGCATTAATTATCTTATTAATGAAATATTGACATAATTGATGTTATAAACACCAAAATAAATGTAATTTGAGACTTTTTATGAATTACACTAATTTTATAGGTTACTATGATATATTAGTATTGATTTAATCAACTTGGTTCGAACATATAATTCTGTTATGACTTTCACAAAAATCATATATCAAATAGTGTCAAAATTGACACAAAATAGTTTTTAAATCAAATATTATATTATTAATTGTTATTTTATTCCTAAAAATCTAAGGTTCGGCCAAATGACTTAGATAAAGATATATATATTAATAATAAACAATTTGGGGTTCGTTTGGCATGTTATAGTAAGTGTATTAACCATATAGTGAAGGAAAACAAAAAGACACGGTAAAAGTTAAAATAATTAACTTAGAGTTGAATCTAATTGATAAGGTTAAAATAATACCCTAAACTTGTCTAAATCCTATTGGTTGATAGGATTTCGACCCATACCCACTTTAGCTTCGAAATAAGACCCTTTGGAACCATTATAAACCGATTTTGACTTTAATATAAAATAATATTTTGAGATATTCCTAAGGTGCCCCTCTCCTCCCTTATAAAAGGGCACCTCCTCCCCCTCCTCCTCACACCAATTTGAGCACTCAAGCTCGGCCAACCCCTGCCATTTTCCCTTCTCCACTTCCCTAGAATAATCCTAGAGGTCCTGGTCTTCTCCAAAGACCAATCTTAGTTCCTTAAGTGGAGGATTCAAAAAGGCGTTCCAAAGAAGAGGTAATATCCATTACCGATCTTTTCAATTTCTTTCTTCTTCAACTTCTTCTTCTTTAGTTGTTTCATGATAAAGTAATAACATCAGTATTACTTACATACTGATATGTTATTATAAATATGAAACAACCCTAATTCACCTTCTATCCATCCTACGGAAAAATGAAATCACCGCGCGTGCGTACGTACGGAATACCGTCTCCACGCCGTGGTGTAATCTATTTTCCACCATCACCTTACAAGGATGGGTATAATGGTGTAATAAGTAACTATATATGATTATTATTAAGTAATATTGATACTGAAATAATATATATATATATACTCCAATACAATTCCACGATCATAGGAACGATATCATCACTCGTGCGTACGTACGGAATACCGTCTCCACGATGTGATGCGACTCGTTCTACATGATCTTCATTTCATAATGATTATATAAATGAATTGAATGAATGAATATGGTATATACTACACTAATACCATTCTGGAAATGAATTATCTATAACCTAAAGATAAGAATAAGAATTTACTCGACAAAACACGCATAAGAACAAAAAGTTATAAAGACCCGAGTAACAAGTAACAATGAAATATTACTAATAAGAAGCTAATAATATGACCATATATGATATCATATAAATATGTATGATTCTGGAATAAGTCAATAACATTATTTAAACCATTATACAGGAGCTTCGGACACGTACAAAGCTAATCGGACCTAAGGTAAGGGAAATATCACAATCTCATTTTTATCCGAGATTGTTTATTCGTAAGTATTTACTGGGGTGTATTTTATCATCCACATCCATGTTCCCTCAATATGAAATATTGTTTCCATCCACTTGCAATAGTTTAAATCCAATTTTACCCTTAGGTGAGTTTTTAGTAAAGAATATGAAAGGAATCTTTTGTCGTTTTTCCGTACGAGGTACTTTTTGACTTTTCCGACAAAAGTACGAAGAATGTTTTTTTTAACTTATACGGCATGAAAGGATTTTTAAAACATTGTTTCCAAGAAGCTTCCTTTACAAGTTTTCAAGTTTATTTTTAATCAACTTCTTTTATTTTAAAGTTGTATGACATGTTATGAAAGGAAAAATGTTTTTGAAGAAGAAAGGATATTTTCCTCAAGAATGGAGTTCAAGTGTTTTATCAAAATTATTTTCCATCTAAGATAATAAAGGGTTCTGTTTTATCCCTGTTATTAAATTGATTTGATCATGTTGTGATGGAATTATTTTTATGAATTCCTTTATCTTATATGAATTGATTTATGATGTCATGAGGTTTCAAGAATCCCATTATTGTTACATGTGTTATACGATGATGTATGATTTATGATTATGTGGCACACATAAGAAAGGATTCATTATAAGATGGGTGGGACCTATATCTCCCTCCAATGCATTGGGTAATGATTTTATATCTCATGAGATAGACATGGCTGGAACGGAAGGTTATTTCGGTTCAGTGATACAGGACTGAAACGAGGAGTGAACTCGGTTCAGAAAGGGACTTTGTCCACTAAGATAGTCTTGGCAATGAGTCATGACTAACAAGAAATGATTTTCCATGATTATGTGTGCATGCCACAAAGTTTCAAGTTTTATGTTATGGGGATCTCATTTTCACTTCTATGATTTATTCCATGTTAAGATATTATGATCTCTTTTGCAGGTTTTGATTTTCAAAAAGATATGATATGATTTTTATTTCCTTTATTTGCCCTTGCTGAGCATTTGAGCTCACCCTTTTATGTTTTCTTTTCCCCAGGCCAGGAAGATGGATATTAAGTAGAATATGCTAAAAGGGACCCTAGATATGATGAAATAAATGGGAGACACTGTAGAAGATTTATGAACCAGTTGTTTATGTTTCCCAGTTTCTAAAGACACTATACCTATACGGTCCTTTGTGGTTTTGTCATATGTTGTAATAAGTGTGATTCAATTTTGAATTATTAACAATGTATGTAAAGTGTGGGTCGTTATAACAGCGGCCAAAGGATTCCTAGAAGGCATGATCATGGTAGGAGTCAAATTCCCAGCCATGCCATGAGTCAACTGTTAATGTCATGGAAACCCGTGGAAGGACCCTCCGGTAGACGCAAGGAGAACCAAAATGATCCTTCACCCCCATCAGAGGAAACCCAAGCCCAATCATCTTGGAATATGCATCAGGGGAATAATAAGTACCGAAATTCCCAAGGTATACATGCAAAACAGTCTAGCCTAACGTCGAAAGGACAACATCACCACCGACTCCTGCTATAGAGGCCGAGCCATCTACTTCCAAACCTCAAGCCCCTATAGTGTCTGTGAAAGAGAAACCCTGAGGTAGGAAGTGCCATCCTTTAGAGAAGAAGAATGAAATATTAAAGTAGATGGATTCAGTACCCGCAAACCTATCAATCCTAGACGTGATGAGTTTATCTGGAGATCATAGGTAGGAACTCATTAAAGTCTTATTAAATCCCCAAGAGTTCGAGGCTGAAGTAGCAATGGATGAAGTCTACCGAAAAGAGACCAGTCCTGAAGAATGTCATGCCATCATCTCCTTTATAGATAGGGATGAAGAAGCCATCATACAGAGGCACATAAAACCCTTATATATCTCTAGCAAGATAAATAGAGTTTATTTTGAGAGGATTTTCATCAACAATGGCTCTGGAGTTAACCACCTCCCACTGAGAACACTTCATCGACTGAGATATGATGAAGACAACATGACACCCTACACTACAACTCTATTGGGATACGAAAAAAGTGGGAAGAAACTATTGGGGAGAATGAATCTTAAAACTTGGCTCAGAGGTCTCATATCAAATTCTGAGTTCCCCATGGTTTGGCAGAGTACAACCTTCAATGTTCTATTAAAGAGGCCTTGGCTGCATCATCATGACAAAATTCGGTCCATATACCAACAGTGTATTAAATATTGTACTAATGGGAAAAATGGGATGTCTCACAATAAAAAATCCCCATTTGAGTTCTGTGAGTCGCATTACATTGATGCGGGGTTTTATGAGTTGGAAGAAAAACTCCTTTTGTTTCATGAAGTTGCTTGGATAAATTCCCCAAATGGATTGGAGGTGGCTTCTACTGGCCCCTTCCTACATCTTGGAGAAGAGTACACACTACCAATCACCAAATTTGATTGCTTAATTACAAGACCAAACATTGACTCATTTGTCTGCATGGTCTCTGCTACGACCACCAATTCCAAAGACATAGAAGAATGGAATGACTTCTATATTGTAAGGAAAATCCCTATCATATATGATTCTAGCCCATCCTTGGGAAATCAAACTACCCTTGCCTCTCACAATAAGGAAAAATATGATTTCATTCCCAATATTGGGGAATTTATCTCAAAAATACTTTCTCTATCAGAAGGGGAATATGATCAAGATAAAGAAGAAGAAGATGAAGAAGACCTCAAATATGCCCCTCATGCATTTGAAGAAGGTGTTTCCACCAATATCTATGAACTTAATGAGATAAATCTGGGCACTGAAAATGACACACGACCCACTTTAATTAGTGTGGTCATGCCTGTTGAGGAATATGTGGAATATACCTTCTTTCTAAAGAATAATTGTGATGTATTTTCCTAGAATTACACAGTGATGGCATGCCTTGATCCTGAAGTTGCCACCCATCATATGGAATTACCAAAAGACCACTAGGGTAATAAATAGTTATCTATAAGGACTCACCCAATGCATGCTACTAAAATAGAGGCTGAAGTTGACAATATTATCAAAGCAAACTTCATAGAGGTGGTCCAATATCTGATCTGGCTGGACAACATAGTCCCTAAAAAAAAGAAAAATGGATATATTAGAATCTCCATCGACGTTAGGGACCTTAATTGGAATTTCCCAAAAGTCAACTTCCTGGTCCCGATCACAGAATTGTTGATCGATGCAACATCTGGATATAAAGCTCTCTCCTTCATGGATGACTATTCTAGAAACAATAAAATCTAGATGGCCTTAGGAGATGAAGAGGCTACCAATTTTAGGACCTCTCGAGGAGTGTTCTGTTATAAAGTGATTCCCTTCAGTCTAAATAATGTTGGCACCACATATCAGCATTCCATACATCACATCTTTAAGACCTTTTTGGGAGAATTCATCGAGTGTTATGTCGATGACCTGATGGTTAAGTCATGGTCACATTAAAACCACCTGGATGACCTTGAAACTGTCTTCAACAAATTGAGATAACATAGTTTAATGTTGAATACCTTGAAATTCACCTTAGAAGGTACCATAGGAAAATTTCATGGCTTTATCGTATGCCATCATTTCATTAATGTCGACCCTGAGAAGATAAAATCCATTCATGGAATGTCCCCACCTAAAAACCTCATCGAGTTGAGAGGTCTATAGGGGCACCATTCCTACATTCAGTGCTTCATAGCCAACCTAGTAGGTAAATGATTACTTTTCACGAAGCTCATGAATAAAGGAGTTACATATGAATGGGATAATGATTGTCAAGAAGCATTTGACAAACTCAAAAGATATCTCCTAAGACAGTAGGTTCTCATGCCACCAGTTGAGATGAAACTTCTCATTTTATATGTAACTACCCTGGAACTATCATTAGGTGCCTTCCTCATGCAGAAGAATGATGCTGGTAGTGAGAAAAATCTCTACTACCTAAGTTGAATAATGATTGATGTTGAAGCTCGATATTCAAAGATCAAAAAGAACTTCCTAGCCCCAATATTAATAGTTCAGAAACTCTAGCATTACCTACAGCACCATGAGGTCCACCTGGTCTCTCGCCGCAACGTTCTCAAGTATATCCTCAACTGTCCGATGCTAAATGGGGGAATATCACGATGGGAGGTCATCCTATAATAGTTTGGCATACAGTACATTCCCCAAAAGGCTATCAGTGGCCATGCATTATTAGACATCCTAGTCGAGCACCCCTTGGAAGAAACACCACTATTGGATGTCGATATTTTGACTGAAGAACTGTTTTCCATCCAGGAGAACCCCCAGATGTGGGAAATGTACTTCAATGGTGGTTTCCGATTACCGAAAGGGAAAAGGATGGAGGATCCCAAACTCAAAAAACTGGGGCTAGGAGTCGTACTCATATCTCCCAAAAGTTCATCTTGCCTTACTCTTTCCTTCTTTTGGAAGGGTCTATGAACAATGAAGTGGAGTATTAGGCCCTTATTACAGGCCTATAATTGGCACTCCAAGTGCAATCCAAACACCTAAAAATAAAGGGTGATTTAGATCTAGTCATCAAATAGGTATGTTATGAATATTCTATCAGTAAATAAGTGTTGGTTCCCTTAATGAACCACATTCGAGCACTAATAGAAGAATTCCCATTAGAACCAACGTTGACTCATGTCCCCAGTCATAGAATGCTCAAGATGAGACTTTGGAAAATGTATCCCTCACCTTGGTCAATCACGACCGAGATAAAATATTCATTATCATTTCTCACTATCAGATGGTCTTACTATTAATCCAGATAAATATGGAGTAAATTGATTAAATTATCCTCGTACTTGAGCTTTATGGTCATACCACTGGTTGGATTACACCCATCACAAATTACCTTCAGAATAGGGAACTCCCACCAGTTAGGGATGAAAGGGAGTGGGTCCGAAGGGGGGAAGTCAAATTTACCCTGTAAAATGGGGTGAACCAAGAGAAGTTCCTCTACAAATGAGGCCTTGATGGATTCCTTCTCGGGTACATTGATGGAGAAGAGATGAATTTCATCATGAAAGAAGTACATGCCCGAGCTTGTTGAGCACACCAGTCAGCAACCAACCTCTCTCACCAAATATAGAGGCTTGGGTATTACTAGCCCACCATGATACATGATTTCACCATATTCACTAAGAATTTCCATTCCTACCACATTCATTCTAATTTCATACACTGCCCCCTGTAGATTCTTCATATGGATTAATGTTCCTGGCCATTCGTCTCATGGGGGATGGATGTTGTGGGACTGTATCCTACCACTATAGCCAGGAAATTCTAGTTCGTACTCACAGAAACCAACTTATTTTCTAAATGGGGTGAAGCCTTACCCCTTAAGGATGTTGGGGTGAAAAACATCGTCATCTTTTTGAAGGCCAACATCATCCCCAGATTTGGTGTACCTCATAAAATATCGATGGACAATGACACCAACTTCTGCTTTGCTGAGCAAGATAATCTCTACCAAAAATATGGAATCAAGGTCAACTGGTCATCCCACTACCACGTGGTGGACAATGGGAAGATAGAGGATTTTAACAAGACCCTGTCTAATATACACAAAAAGATGGTCAACAAGGATAAGAAATCATGGCTAGACAATTTCTTTCATGCTTTGTGGCCGTATCACACCACAACCCACACCATCACTTATGAAACCTTGTACTCGCTAGTATATGGGGAACATGTGGTGTTACCCATCTAAATCTATGTGACTTCACTTCGTGTGGCCATTTGATATCAACTGTCCACAGACGAGAAATCTCAGAGATGGTTTGATGAATTAGAGAAGTTAGATGAAAAAAGTCTGCACACTCTGCACCATTTGGAAATATTCCAAAACCGAATTGCACGAGCCTTAAAAAAGGTTTTCCTTTGATCATTACTCTAATGATAAATTGTGTTAGTCCTCAGAACCCTGATGATACTAGGGAATAAGTCCTTGAATCTTGAACTAAATTAGGAAAGACCATATTTCATACATTGGGTCTATTCCAATGGAGCGTACACCCTGCTATCAATGGATCAGAAGACCATCCAGGCTCCCACAAATGTGAAGTTCTTGAAGAAATACATCGCATAAAAAAATCCCCATGCCATGGTCCAAACACTATGTCCCTAAACTATGAGTCATAAAAAGTTCTGCATGTTATATTCCAAACTCTAAGACCCTAAACTATGAGTAACAACAAATCCACAATGTTATGGTCCAAACTCGAACACCATAACCTATGAGTAACGAAAAATCCCCAATGTTATGGTCCATAGTCTAAGACCTTAATCTATGACTAATGGAAAATCCCCATATCAAGGTCTAAACTCAAAGACCCTAAACAACGAGTCATAAAAATGTCCCCATATTAAGGTCCCAACTCTACGACTTCAAACTTTCAGTCATATAAATGTCCCCATATCAAGCTCCAAACTCTACAACCCTAAACTACGAGTCATAAAGGATTATCCAATGATAAGGTCCAAACTCTATGACCTTAATATATGAGATAAAAAAGTTCTCCCATATCAAGGTCCAAACTCTATGACCCTAAACTATGATTCATAAAAACACCCTCTCATATCATATGTCGAAGCTCGACGACCCAAAACTATATGTAATAAAATTTTCCCACAATGTCATGGTCCAAAATCTAAGACATTAAACTATGATTAACGAAAAATCCTCAATGTTAAGGTCCAAGATATAAGACATTAAACTATGAGGAACAAAAAATGACCCCCATGTCATGGTCCAAACTCTATGACCTTAAACTACGAGTCATCATCATTTCCAAATGATATTAAACTGTAAATAACATGTACTCATCATAGGATGTTATACTAAGTTGCAGAAAAACCCTAATTTCATGACAATAAACTGCATGATATTTCACAGAACTATGTGTGGCTTGATTCTTTCCCTCTCAGAAACCGTAGCGATTCCTCGATCTTCAATCCTGGACCAACCCCCATAAATTAAAAATTTCCTCCATAACACCCCATATCTACCCATATTCATAAAGGAGACTCATATCACTCCTTGTTTATCACATTGAGTACAACTCCAGTGATCTTAGGAATGGTGATAGAGATTCTCTTATGAAGGTCAACTATGGGGAAACACAGAGAACCTGAAAACCAAAATGGGTAGAATAAAAACACCCCTACCCATTGGACCGAGCCAAACTGGTACGAGACAAACACATAACTACGTACGGCTTGATTCCTACCATCAAAAAATACATAAAGATTCCCCGATCATCGATCCTGCCCCAGCGACACTAGGAATGAAAATGAAAATCCCCCCATCATATTCTCTATTGCCTCACACTTGCAAAGAAGGCTCTATAACCACTCCATGTTTCTCAGATCGAGTATAACTCATGTGATATTAGGACCACTGGCATGGATTATCTTAAAAAAGTAAACCATAGAGGAGTATAGTAGGCCTGGAACCTGTATCATTTAAAACCAAAAATTCTCTCAAGTGTCCATAACACATCGAAAAAATATTCGTAGGGAACATCCAGAACTACGTGTGGCTTGATTCCTGCTCTATCATGATACGTAGTGACACTCAGATTCGACATCCTAGCCCATCCACCAGCAAACAAATGCCCCATATCCCCTAACACGAGTCAGACCTATGTGGAATCTCTAAGAAGGTCACTGTTAATCATGGTCTAGGTATTATCACATTCCCAAGAATACCTTTTCCTTTGGTCACACTCCATACCTTGGGAAAACATGGATCCTAAAAATCATCAAGGGTTATCTGGGATGGAAGGATAGTGTCCTGCAGAAACCTTTGATTAACTATGCTTATCATGCCTCGGTGGCTCTACATACATCACCCACAAAAATTACCTTCAATCAAAGTTAAATTCATCCCTATGAGATTCCTCTCCTACATCATTACACCCAATGGATTTCAATCCCCATGTCATCCCTCCGGATTCAAGTATTCCCTAGGAATATGGTTTACACCTTCTATCATCACTCACATATAAGTAATGACGGAACACCCTAACTGTGATTACCCTGAATCTTTTGAAGACCACTACAAGGGAAAAGTATTCATCACTGGACAACACTAAACTACAAGACCAAAATCTTCCTCACCGCACAACTCTAAACTAAAAGGCCGAAATCATCCTCACTGCACGAAGGTAAACTTCAAGGCCAACATCTTCCTCATCACATGACACTAACTATAAGGCCAAAATCGTCCTCACATCATGATGCTAAACTGCAAGGCCAAAATCATCCTCACCGTATAATGCTAAACTGCAAGGTCAAAATTATACTCACTGCACGATGTTAAACTACAAGGAAATGGATTTAGCCAAAAAGTTACCCTTAATGTTGAATTCACTTTTCTTAGATAGTGACATGGAAACCTTGTGATCCCTTGTTTCTCACACCGAGAAAAGATCAACTGAGATTAGGGATTTTATCAAGAGATCTATCATGACATTATGGAAAAACAGCCAAGGAATTTAGTCATAGAAGCATGAACTTAAATTGCATGTCACGGTTCCCTCCCCCTAGAGGAACCCCGTTTCCGAGCCATGTCATGTAAAACGAAGATAACCCCTAAGATAGAATGAATAAATCACACTATGTACAGGTTAGATCTACGTAAGAGACACCATTACATGAGTAAATCATAGCCCAAATGTCCCTAATATGTTTTGGTATACCCCTTCTATATTCCAAACATTGTTCTTTAATCGATCATGAATCCCCATAACCCTCCAAGGCCATCTAGGATGGAAGTCCAGTGTCCTGCAGACACCTTTGATTGACTATGAATATCATGTCTCGGTGGCTCTACATACGTCGTCCACAAAAATGACCATCAATCAAAGGAAAATTCATCCCCAGGAGAGTCCTCTCCTATCTCAGTACACCCTATGGATTACAATCCTCATTCCTCCTCTTCTGATTCATGGGCCTTCAAAGTACTGGTTTAAATTTCCCCCCTTTCATATATCCTGGATATATCGAAACATATGGGCCCAATTCACCTTTGGAATCTTTTGAGGTTTCGAAAACATATCCTAACCATATGCATGAAGTTGATCTGTATGCAAAGGAAGAGTTCCCCTACTCATTTCCTGGTTTCCACAAAGAAGTTCAGTTAAAAGGCCTCCTATTGTTACTAGGGGTACCCCTAGTTGAAGGTCATACGTAGTATTCAGAAAGTTCCCAATCTCCATAATCCTCAGAGGAAATCAGAGGTGGAAGGATAGTGTCTTGGGGACATGTTTTCTTATCTATTCATATCATGCCCTGGTGGATATGCATACATCGCCTACAAAAATGGCCTCCAATCAAAGGAAAATTCATCTCTAGGATAGTTATCCATAGCCTCCATACGCTCAAATTACATTTACGTCTTGTCACACCCCAAGACTCTGAAAAATTATGTATGATGACTTATGTACCTCCTTCTTCCCATGTGCCCCTGACATAGAAAATACTCTTAACTGATCTAACCACTTACCAACTCTCCCTCATAAAAGATTGAAATGTGCAGGAATGATTTCCCACTCATGGATTATGTGAATGTTCCTAATGTTCCCAAAAGACACTACCCAAGTCATCCACCTATTGTGGCTCCCAATATCAAGATAAATCAAAATTGTGGAAAATCCCACAAATCCATCGGGAATGGAAGGCCAGTGTCCTGGGGACACCTTTTCATTACTATTCATTTCATGACCTAGTGGATCTGCATACGTCACCCACAAAAATGGTTGTCAATAAAAGGAAAATTCATCCCTAGGAGAGTCATTTCCTACCTCTGTATGCCTAAAGTGGATCTTGAGCCTCATGTATGTCCATAATCCACAAATATAGGGTCATGAAAAATCCATACCCCATGTCTGAAGGATACTAGAACACTCCCAACTAACGGTCTCGAGTCAGGGCCTTACCCCGTTAAATTTTGTCAAATATTTTTTTACCATAAACATCAATAATAAGTTTAAATGGAAGAAATATATATTGGAAGAGAAAGAAGAGACATTATGCTTGCTAGAGGGAAAACCAACCTAAGGAACCTCTATGTAAATGCCGAGTATCGGTTCGCTAAAAAAAACAAACACATTGAACCATCAAAAAAGGCACAAATCCTATTAGGTCCGAAACACACAAATGGCGGCCTATGAAAAATCCAATTCATACCTGCTAAGATCATGTCAAGAACGCTTAGGTAAAAAATAGGGTAATAATGAAAAATAAAAAAAATCGTGAGGTATTCCATTCAATATCAGCAATATTCAAACGACGCTAACGGAGTCCCTTAGATCAGGAAAAAATTAAGGATTAATTCGGTTATATTAGTTTACTAATTTCAAGTCATGGTTTAAAATTAACACTTGATTGAAATAATTCTGATAGGAATATATGGAGAATAGATATTTAAAATCCAAATCTATTTCATTAGGTTCAGAAAAAATATAGGAAAATCCCTAATTCATATTCTCTCTAGAGTAAAAAATGGGGGAGGGTACATGCCATTATCTGGGACAAACCTATAATAGGGCCCAGATATCACTTTCAAAAACAAGGGTGAGTGATTGTTGTGGCCAGTCAATGGTTTGTTCCAAAGAATTTCTTTCCTCCGTTTCATCTTTGAAAATCGGGAGAACCCACTCCATGACATCATTAAGGCCCTGCCCTTTCTTCTGGATGACTTCATGATTGGCACACAAAGAGTCCAATTTCTCCCTAAACCTGTCTACACAGGCTTCCCACTCTTGTAGCTCCTCCTCTTGAGCTACCACTAAATCACAAGCCTTCATGTCCTCGGCCATCAGATGATCAAATTCTTTCAAAATATCATTGATGATTTCCACCTAGTGATGTGAAGAATTAATCATCGCCAGATTTTCCTTGTAGGAGGCGAGGTCTTCATGGGTAAAGAAGATTTGGTAAATAAGGAAGTGAATGTGCTGATAATCAAATCCACTGGAACCCATCTCAGTAAATAACCACAAAAAATTTTCACCCTCATTGGGGAAATCAGCCAGAGGTGTATCCATGGTAAGGTAATGTAACTGATTCCATGCCTCTTTGTGCACTTCCTAGTGTCTCGCCATGACACTGGGGCTTCAATCCTCCCCTGATACCACATGTTTGTAAGTGGGAAGCATCTATAAAAGAGTGGAAAGGGAACTAAGGCTAGTCACCCAAGTTAGGAAACCCTTTTTTCCCTTAGATGGCCCAACCACTAGGGTCGTATATAGATGAATAAATGCAGCCATAGGTATGATGGGCGATGCTTGGCTGGTTCTCATCTCATCAAGATCTTTGAAAATATCCACAGGAGAGGGGTAGTCTGAATCGCTCCCCACCAAAATGGGTTGTACTGATGAAACCCCTCTAAGAAACTTTTACCGATGGATCAAGCGCCTTATCATCATGAGAAAGGGAGTAGAAGGTGTTTCCATCTTGGCTACTGAAGGGGAATAAGTAGAAGGTGTGGCTGTTTCACCTCTCATGACGAAGGGAATGTGTTTTGTTGTTGTTAGGGCAGGACCGAGACAAGAAATGGTCTAGGGCTTCAGTACTCGTCAACTAGTTCTTTCAGCATCCCCATAGGGTAACAATCGACCCAAAGTTGGGAAAACTCTAGCGATAGGAAAGTGGGCCATGTCGCGTTAGGATTGGTAATTTCTCTAGAATCACGTTTGTGTATCACCATAATCCTCAATTGATGAAGAAATAAAGGATGGGATTCTCCCCTTACTCGAACAACTGGAAGCAATGCAGTCTGTTGAAGGCATCCAAACTGCTTGGAAAACCAGTACGAGAGGTATGGTTTACAAATAACTGCTCAGTCTACATGGGCGGTGAACATCCAGTCCCGAAGATTGATGAAGTATGAACATTCCTCCAAGGAACCCCCTATCACCTCTCAATGATCCATGAGGGGTAGGATGTAGTGAAAATGAGAAATAAGAGGCATCATTAAATAGCCTGACCACATCAGTTATAGTTAGAGTATGGGGATGAATAAAAGAAATAATGAGAAGATCAGATGAAAGTCACAATGGTGAACCCATGGGGCATGCCAATACTCATAATAGGGGAAGTGTCCTTCCATCCACTCATACAGAAATTGGAACGGTCCGCTGAGAGGATGCGAAGACCAACCTTCCTCAATCGGTCCTAACAATTCATAAAGCTGGGAAAGAGTTGGAAGGGCCAAATTAATGGGTCAACCCTCCACCATCATGGCCTCCATCATGAAGATGAAAGCCCGAACCCTATTGTATACATCACGGTATGAGAAGAGCCATCCACTTAAGAACATGTAGAAGAAACATTCTAGCCTAATCATAAGTGAAATATTGGGTTGAAGCTCATATTACCATGTGGCATACCACCCTACTTCAAGGGTAGAATAGTGTGACCCTAGAGTTTAGAAGGACTGGTGGGTTGGGTGAGTTTGAATGTGGCACACCTTCGGCTTAGGCCCATTCATTTAAAAGAATAACATTATCCACGCTTCAAATGGGATGAGGGAAAGGGATTTTATGGGATGACCCAGTGATACTGCTTCCATGAGCAGTAAAATTCGTGTCATAGGAAGCATATGATCAGTGTCATTCCATGTGGCAGCTACTGGGAGAAACTCGTCATAAATCTCTCCGAGGATGGGGAGACCTCCAAGCTGGTAGATGTCCCACAAACTGATCCCCACCTCTCCATGCAGTTGATGAAATGTGTTCGTTCTCGAACACAAATGACTCAAAAATTTTGAAAGGATTTCCGCCATGGAGAAGGTTGAAAACTGAGACACCCAGGCTGCTTGGTGAAAGCCCACTACTTCAAACTGATCAGGGGACTCCAAATAGGTCTGATGCACCCAGAACGCACAAGACCACTCAATAGAGACTCATCCTCTGGCCTGCAAATCACACATGGTGCTCCACCTGCCACTAGGATTTTCTCAAGAAATGCTGATAATGGATGGGTATTCTTGGATGTCTAGTCTCGGGATACCATTTTGGCACTCACAGTTTCCTTGAGTCCATGCAAAAACTCGCAATATGAAAACATTTTTCTATGTGGGAGCGGTGATTACTTCTCTAGTTGGGGAAATTTTAGAATGATCATGATCTTGTGGTGCCTCTAAAAGGATGGATGGGATGTCAGGTTCCAGAAAAGATTGAGGAAAGTCATTAAGAAGACCAAAGCAATAAAGTGGCAGTTGTACGAATAATGGGTAAGCTATAATATCTAGTTTCTAGAAGACCATGAGAAATCTGTCACAGGGAATGATATAGGTTTGAAGATTATCATCACTATTCCTCGCCATGGCGGCCCTCATCTTCATCAATTATTAAGAAGCCTGTGAATCAACCAATTTAACCTAGATAGGAAGATTCAGAAGCTGATAAGAATTCAGTCAGATATGAATTGTTGGGAAAAGGATTTGGAAAAAATGGCTAAATGTCTTAAAACATGTCCGCAAAAGGCTCTGCGTACTATTCATAAAAGCAATATGCATAAATATTATTCCTCGTACAGTATAAAATACAGATGCTACTCTACCAAAAACTATAGTATGCATATTTTATTCACCGTGTACAGCCATGGTACATAGAATGACTGCGAGGGGAAGGCTCGCGAATAGTTGGCCGGTGAACAAAACGGTCTATCGAATGTAGAAACTATGAACCTTGGACTTAGTTAAGTTATGTTCAGAAGTTGTGGATTAAAATTTAAGTGTGTATGAATAGTTTTTGATGTTTGGTTCATTGATCCTAGTTTAGTATGTGAACAACTTATCTGCATAGCCTTCTTTTATATGGAATCCATATTTTATGTTTCAAATTTCCAGAATCCCATTCATGGAAACCAAAATGTTGTATGTGGATGGGGAAATAGAGAGGAAATCAGTTCACAAAATGTATAAAGTAGTTCGAGAAAGTAGTTTTCACAAGGATCATGGTACATTAAAGTGAAAGAGGTCAGGAGCACTTTTATTCATGAAAAATAGTAAAAAGACAAATGACATGGCCCCCTATATATAGGTGTGGTCCCCTCCTATCAGGTCTACCTATTCTACCGTGTGCCATTTCATTTCAAGATCGCTTCTACATCGCAATAGTCCCATTTTCATTCTGAACGTACACCATTCTGATGGGCGGAAACTGTAGGGTCCTGAAAAATCCTCTAAGGATAATAAATACCCCCAAAATTCCTTTGAAAAAGGAATTAAGAACTTCAATAATTTTATCAAGGCGAATGGAATCAAATTGAGTTGTATTTTTTTGAAGAATCTTGAAGGAATTTACGTTTTCAAATGGCATGTGTACCATCACTGGGAAAGGTACACGAAGGAGATGGATTACGAACTTCCAGGAAAGCAGGACGGTCCACGAGCCACTATCCCGTGAAACGATGGCCAGCGAGTAGGGTAAACCATGAACTGCGTCAACAAAAGGAGTTCTGCACAGAAGACCATCTGCGTACCATGCCACAAACACCTCAGTTCACAGATTAAGTGGACAAGAAGGGTTCCACGATCCATTATCATGAACCAAAGTCTCCTAAAACCCTAGTTGACCGAGTCTTCCACGGGTTAGAAAATCACATCAATGGGCCTCCGCAAATGGTTTCGCATGACTAGTAGATAAGATCGCTCTGATGATCTATAAAAGGATCACAATAGAAGAAGAAATACACACAAGATAGGAGGAAGATTAAGGGAATGATGGGAGATGAAAGCTTGAGGGAAAATCATAGGTTTCACTCTGACTTCCATCTTGTTTCATCAGAAAATCACGAACAGAAAACCACTTATTTCACAGGTATTGCTGACCGCGAACAATAAAAATGGGGGAATTGAAAAATAATAATAAGAACTAGAAACCCAACTAGAGAAACGCGAACCAAAGACTTATCGTGGATGAATTTCAGGTGAATGGTAATTCCCCCAACCCTCCTTCAATATGGAGCTCTATAGAGCGTACCGATATGTCAACTGAACCCTACATCGTGTACCCAATCGGTATGCGGATATAACCCAAAGCAGCACGGTAAGCTGTATACCACTTTGGTATACATTTGGCGATACCCAGGCCCGCGTACCACACCGGTACATGGATGGCCTTCCTCCCCACATACCACTAAGGTATACGGATCCTTACCCATCTTGCATGAGAAACCAGTATGCATAAGGGGGTGTTTCGGGTATCGTTCCCTCCATTTCCAACCTCACCCCTCTATTAACGTCCAGTCCCTCATAATCCATCCACTAACCAGTTCTCTGATGCTAGGACAAAGCCTCCTCCAAAACCACCAGACCTGTATGATTAGGCCATCGAGTGCATTAGTGCACCCCATTGAGTCTACATACCCATGGTAAGTGCAGTCACGAAGGCCCTCCCAACAAAGGTGAGGGCTTCAGGAATGCCTGTAAGGCTACATTCCCATGATAACCTGGAGTCCAACCATTGGATGCCAACATGAACCACCCCATTCTCGGGATCATGGGTGATCACTTTCTTTTCCATTTAATAAGAAATAGTGATCAATAAAATGGGTTATTTTCATTTCCCAATTTAATGAGGATGAAACTAATCTCGTTCCTAGAACAAGATCTGGGGTCCTCCCACTGAGTTAAGTCCCAAATATTCTGAGGCAGGGCTGCGTGACCTTCAATTACATTCTACATGGAAAGGTTCATCACTCTGCACCCTTGCCCACGGTCTCCCCAGCCTCTTCCGCCGTGGGCTCTCCCTCCACCACCAACAGAGGAGGAGGCATGTGCACTGTTGAATCTTTCAAATCCTCTTGTTTCTCACACCAAGCATGACTCATGTGGGCTTAGATGTTTATGAAGATTAAAACATCAGCACACCATTCAAAGTATGATAACTCTAATTCCTGACCAAATCATGATACGTAGGGCACCTACCAGAAGGCCTGAGATTAAAAGGGTGCCCATCTCAAAGGGACTACCCAATCTGGTGCCTCAAATGGGTAGCTTCCACTCGTAATCCCCACACATTCTGAACTACAAGAACTCTATTTCTTGACCAACATAGGATACATAGGACGCCTTCCAGAAGGCCCAAGCACAAAAGGGTGCCCATCCATATGGGTCCACCTAATCATGTCTATCAAATGGGGTAGCTCCCATCTATATGCCCCACACAATCTGAACTATGCGGGTTCTGATTCCTCTCCTGATGATACATAGGAAGCCCTCTTTGTGGGCCTGATCCTAACATCAAGTCACCTTCCTTCCCCACTAGAAGATGATAAACTCCAAAGCGCCATACAATATTTCTAAGACAACATCACCTCCATGCCATCAAACATATGCATGCTCCCGAAGATCATGAAAACCAAGGGTAGCTCATGGAAACACTCTTCGAAAATGAACCAAGGATTCACAAACATATGAAAACAACTTAAATTTATAAGAGAGTCTTTGAACAGGAAGCAATCATCCACTAGAAGGGTGCGGTGATACAGACCTCCCATCCTCTCGACAAATGGAGTCCTCAAGTTTTGTTAGCCAAATCGTCAGTCGATGACCACCTGCCTTTGGAATGTATGTCCATGAATCATGGATACCGGGATCGTTGGGCGTTCTTGGTTCCACGAATAAACCTATTTGAGACCACCAAGGAAGTTGTATCCAAGAAGGACCGATTTCATGAGTGCTTGACCCCCATGCAATCATCCGCTGGGGACCAAATGTTCCCCATAGTCTTAATTTAACCTTCTTTAAAAGATACTGACGCTAAATGTGTCGAAAAAAAGGAATGGTTAATCACCATTACCTCACCGCCCATACAGGTGCCACCTCGGAGGCGGAACAAATCCCTAAAATTCCTCAAATGTAAAAAAACCAGAAAACCCAGAAAAACCTAATAAATCCTTAAAAACCTAAAAACAATTAAAACACAAAAAAAAACATAAAAATTCTAAAACCCTAAAAAACACTAAAAACCCACAAAAGCACATAAAATGATAAACCCCTAATAACATAAAAAAACCAAAACCCCTATAAAACCACTAAAACAACTAAAAAATATAAAAACCATTTAAACCACCAAAAATGTTAAAGTAGTCTTAAAACCCCTTAAAACACAGAAAAACACAGAAAAACCACATAAAATCCAAAAGAACCCTAAAACCCTAAAAACATAAAAAAATAAAAACCCACTAAAAACTAAAAAGATCCTAAAAATATCAAATAATACATAAAAATATATAAAACCCTTAGAACACTAAAAACTCCTAATAAAACCATAAAATCCTAAAAACACTATAAAAACCCAAATGAACCTAAAATGCACTAAAACCTTAAAAACCCTAAAACTCAAAACCCCTAAAAACCTAAAAACCCATAAAAATTTAAAATTTTTAAAACCCTAAATACCCATAAAAACTCTAATAACCACTAAAAACTCAAAACCATTTTTCAAATCCATAAAATATTAAAAAATCGAAAAAACATTAACACCCTAAAAAACTCAAAAAACTGATAAAAACACCAAAAACTATAAAAATCCTAAAAATCTAAAACACATAAAACCCTTATGAGACTGCAAAAATCTTAAAAATACATAAAATCTCTAAAAAAGTAAAAAACAATAAAATCCATGAAAAGATATAATAAAACCAAAAAACCCTAAAAAATAACAAATCTCCATATAAACTAAAAATAATCAAACCCCTAAAATTACCAAAAATCCACAAACCTAAAAAACCCCCTCAAATTCCCTAAAAACCATTAACAGCATAAAAATACTAAAAACTACCTAAAAATACCTATCAATATAAAAAACTCTAAAAAAAATGAAAAACCATAAGAAATCCTTAAAAATATAAAAACACTTAAAACCCCTAAAAACCAAAAAAACTAAAAACTAGAAAAAACACTAAAAACCCTTACACCCATAAATATCGTAAGAAATAAAATAAAACCCATTACATCCTTAAACCCCCTAAAAAATAAAAAAACACATTATTTTCCTAAAATGAAAAAAACTCAAAAAAAACCACAAACCCATAAAAAACTCAAAAATCACTAAAACAAAAAAAAAACCATTAAAAACCAAAAATCCCAAAAAACCATAAAAACCATAAAAACCCTAAAACACATAAAACCCATAAATAACTAAAAAATCCCTCAAAACCCTCAAATAAGTAAAAACCCTAAAACCCTTAAGAAATCCATAACAAACTAAAAATACATAAATCCCCAAAAAACTGAAAAATTGATAAAAAAACATAAAAACCCTAAAATGCTAAAACCCTCAAATCCCTAAAACCCATGAAAACCCATAAAAGTATCAAAAATCCCTAAAACATAAAAAAATACTAAAAACCTAGAAAAATAGTTTGGTATCACTAAAAATATGAATACACATTAAACCCCTAAAAGATATAAAAATTCTACAAACCCAAAAAACCCTAAAAAACAATAAAACCCACTAAAAAATTTAAAATCTATTTAAAAACATAATTTAAAAAAACTAAAAAACCCATAAAAACTTAAAATCTTAAGAAAAAATACTAAAACTCCCAAGGAAAATCTTAAAATCCCTAAAACCTTACAAAAACCTAAAAGTCCTAAAAAACCATAAAAATACAAAAAATCCCCAAATATTCAAAAAAACAAGAAAAATCCTAAAACCTATGAAAAACCTAAAAAAAATATTATACACTAAAAAACATAAGACCCCTTAAAACTAAAAATTTTTAAAAACCCAAAACCCACTAAAAACCAAAAAATAACACTAAAAACCTTCAAAAATCCATTAAACCCTAAAAACCATAAAAGTCCTAACAATTAACTAAAAATATATAAAAATTTGAAAACCCTAAAACCCATGAAAAACCTTAAGAAAAATTTAAGAACCTAAATATACTAAAAACCAGTAAAAACAAAAAATGATAAAAACCATAAAACCCCAAAAATATATAATTCAATGAAAAAAGTAAAACCGTAAAACCCCATCAAAACAATAAAACCCACTAAAAACTCAAAAAACCTTTAAAACCCAAAAAATGTTAAATAAATTTTAAAACCATAAAAACCCAAAAACTAAAAAAATCCCCTAAAACCAAAAAAAAAAAGAAAATCCAAAAAAAGCATCAAAAACAGAAAAATTGACGAAAACTATAAAAACCCTAAAAATTCCGTAAAAATCCTCAAAAAAAATTATAACGTTAATACCATTGAAAAATCCTAATAAAACCTTCAAAATAAAAAAAAACAATTAAAACCATTAAACCTAATAAATTATAAAACCCCTAAAATACATAAAAATCATTAAAAACCCAAAAAAACATTAAAAATCCCTCAAAACTCTAAAACACCATAAAAATTACTTAAAATACCTTGATTCCATAAAACATAAAAAACCCCAAAAACCCTGAAAATTCCAAATAAAATATTGAAATTCATAAATCACTTAAAACCCCTAAAAAACAGAAAAAACTAACAAGAAAAAACTCCGCAAAATCCATGAAAACCCTAAAACCCATAAAACCCCAAAAACCCAAAAAATAATAAAACCCCTACACACCCACTAAAAAATCAATACATGTAAACCTATAAAAACATGTAGAACCATAATAACCCTAACAACCTAGAAATCCATAAAACCCCAAAAAATAATAAAATCCTAAAAATTCCCTAAAATCCCTAAAATGTAAAAAACACTAAATAACCTAAAAACCCAAAATTAAACCCTGAAAACCTAAAAAAATACTTAAAACCTCTAAATACCTAAAAATTATAAAACCCTAAAAAACCCAAAAATCCATCAAAATCCAAAAAACCCATAAAACCATAAAAATCCTAATGATCCCTAAAAATATCTAAGATTGTTAAAATGCCTAAAAACCATAAAAAAATCCCTATGGAAATCATAAAAAACTAAAAATAAATTGAAATAAAAAAGCTAAAAGCTATAAAAATCCTAATAGCACTAAAAACTATAATACCCCTAAAAAATTTTCAAACTATAAAACCCATTAAATTATTGAAAACCACTAAATATATTATAAACCTTTAAACCCAAAAAATTATAAAATATCTAAAAATACTTAGAACCCTTAAAAATTAAAAACTATAAAAATCGCAAAATACCTAAAAAAAACTAAAAACCATAAATACCATATAAAACCTCAAAAATCCTAAATCCCAAAAAACATAAAATATCATAAAATATCAATAAAAATACTAAAAAATGAAATAACCCTCAAAAGCCTAAAAACATTAATAAAAACAAAAAAACCTAAAAAAATAAATCCCATAAACACTTAAAATTTCTAAAAACAATAAAAAACAATAAAACCCTAAAAACCATAAAACCCCATCTAAATATCCAAAAATCCTAAAAACCCATAAATGTAATAACAACAACTTAAAAATATATAAAAACATAAAAACCCAAAAAAACCATAACAAACCCTAATGATGCCTTCAAAACCTAAAACACAAAATCCCATAAAACCCCAATGTCACAAAACACCCTAAAAACCCTAAAAAACATTCAAAAACCCCAAAAATACTAAAAAAATAGAATACCATAAAATATTTAAAAACCCCTAAAACAGATGAAAACCCTAAAACCCACTAAAAACACTAAAATATCATTAAACACTTAAAAAGAAATAAAAACTCTTAATTAAATTCAAACCCTAAAAATAAAAAAAAACATAAACCCCCCAAAAAACAATAAACCATAAAAAATATAAAAATCCTCAAAGACTATAAAACCATAAAACATAAAATTCCATAAAATCCCTAAAAACATGAATACCCTAAAAACCATGAAAAATGGTAAGAAACCCTTAAAACCCAAAAAAAATTATAACCTCTCAAAAAACTGAAAACTATAAAAAACCAAACAAAGCATAAAAACCCCTAAAAAAATCAAAATCTATAAAACCACTGAAAACATAAAAATCCTAAAAAAATGCATAAAAATAGAAAAAAAAATTAAAACCCCAAAAAATTAAAAAACCCCTAAGAAAACGATAAAACCCTAAAACCATTAAAACATATAAAAACGTACAAAAGATAATTTTGGGTCCTAAAATCTCCTCAAACATGATTGAGATATTTTGATAAATTTAGAGAAGTGTAGAAAATAAACCACAAATAATATTGAAGAAAAATATTCCAAAGGGCACGATCATGAACCAAAAAACCCTTCATAGACCACTGCTCTGCATAGAGATTTGCTACTTCATGAAGCACAAGTGAACCAAATAGTTCATAGGATGGAGACGATGCCTCCATCTCCTGCAAATGAAACTGAATTAGTTTATGGTAAGGAGGTTGTGATATTCACCCCAAAAAATGAATATTCTTTATGAACTAACCAGTTTGTGGGATTGTGTGAGGCCCTCATCTCTCGCAAATGAAACAAATAAATTTAAAGGACATATAAGATTATCACCACACCTGCAAAAAATACACCCTTTCACAAATAAAATCCCTTTTGGCTAATTCATTCATGTTCTGGGGAAATCCCCTTAGGCTGCTGTAAAAAAATCCATATGGCCCATCGTGGATGATCAACCAACTAGGTAGTCTGTTCTTTATATTTATCTATAAATGGACCCAAAGGGGGACTGAAAATTTTAGATAAAACTCAAAGAAAAAAATCAAGAGGAGTTTTGGTAGAAATCAACCAAAACACAGAAAACACATCATGAACGCCATCTCATGAACCATATCTAGGTAGACCTTCATGGAATCCATCCAACCATATACAAAAGATCCTCCATCAAAGATGCCATATGGAGGAAGTTTCATTAATGTAAATGAGATATCATTTTATTACACCATGAACGAGGAAATGTCATCGAGGATGATACATCATGGATGATGCTTCGTGGTTGAAGCTTTATTGATAGAACCTTTGCAGCTCTTTCATATGTTTCACACCATCCATTCCTAGGAATCTTCTTCCTATTGGTCATATCTATATGACATTAAACTATATATAACTTATCCTAGATAAATGACATTAATCTATAACATACACTATAGGAAAAACATTTGATGCATCCTTTAATGAACCTGATAGGTCTTATACTCTATGCTCGAGATGACATGTGTAATAATCATGGGATGACCATCAACTAGCTTTCGGGAACACTTCCTAAGGTAATCCCCTAGCTTTTCTTTAAGGATGTGGAACTTTTTGATCATCTTCTCATCTTATCGGTGGGTATTAGGATATGTCACCAAATGTAACTAGCTTGGATATGAAAACAAGAGTGGAAAAAAGAAAATATGATGCCCCAATCTCTCCCTTTATGATCCAACACCATAAATTAGTAGATAGGGTGAGATCTAGTGATAATATGATCTGTTGCTTTCAGTTGTTTCTCACACCGAGCATGAATCACATGGGTTGGAGGTGAGTGACGATTATAACATCTGTACAATACCAAATAAAATGGGAATCGTCCATGAGTATTTCCCAATTAGTTGGGCCTACTACATGGAATGTATCCTAAAACCATACTTCAACATTGAAATGTCCACATTCACAATGAAACAACACCAAATTCACCTTCTCTCTAGATGTAAGCCCCAAATTAAATCTATATGGGAAGCTTCTATGAATATTCCCCAAGTATGTCCCTCCAAAAGGGTAGTATCCATGTGTATTCCCCAATCATGCCCCTATTTAAATGGTCCTACTCTAAGTTGTAAGTCCCATTCCTACCAAACTAGGTGTTATTTGATTTCCAACTAACTGGGATATGTTGGAATCCTCCTTAAGGTCCAAACCCAACATCCGCATTCATCCTGATTTCCTCCATACCAAATTCTTGGTAGGGTCATGTTCACCCAGGAGACTACATCTCATATGGGCCCCTCAGTCCTACTCGACAAAGGTTCAACAAAATCTTTGACCAGGAATATTCCACCTAGACATCCTTTTATCATAAAGATACACTCCACGGTTTGGTCCTCATCACACGACCTTAAAAGGTGGTGTGTCGAGATAAGTGACACTGAACTATGTTGGTTCAAATTCCTCCCATGAGGTTACCTAGGATGCCAATTTCATGGACTAGATCCCAATATAAAAACAAATCATATCCCCCTAGATGATGATAAACTCCTAGGTGCCGCATTATAGGGCTTAAAACTGACACCATTTAAGTAAATAACCTAAGAATCACTAATCTATCCACGAAACAGTAACGTTGATGGAGAACCTCGGATACATGCGGATCCCTCCATTGATGGAGAACTATATATTTATACTGATGATTCTAAAACCCATTCATAGTCATAATGGGTCATTTCCTCAGTGTAATTTTTAATATAAAAATTTGTGAATGAACCAAGTATTTATTAACATTTCATAAATTTCTAAGTGTCTCTCATAATATAAAATAGTTCCCCCAAAAAGTGTTCGATGGGCCCAACATCCCATATTCATGACCATTGTGAATTACCAAGTGTTGTTGGTTATGTTACCCAACGATCTCTTTCCGTTGGAAGGTAGGTCCACAAATCTTGGACATGGTATCCATTGGGTATTTTTGGCTCAACATAGAAAACCATTGGATACCATTCAAATACATTTTATCCAATTTTAATGATTTCACACCACTCAACCCCTTGAAATAAATCGATCATGACCAGGGTAAAACCCCACATTTGAGGTAAACATCTATAAACTCTAAAACCCCTAAAACACATAAAAACCCATAAAACTATAAAAAAATCCAATAAAACCATAAGAAAAATAAACCCAGAAAAACCATAAAATCCCTTAAAACCCCATAAAAACCCTAAACCCACTAAAAATCAAAAACCCATTTCACCAAAAAAAATGTTAAAAATACCCTAGAAAACCATAAAACCATAAAAAAACTCAAAAAAACATAAAACTCGAAAAAAAGCATAGGAAAATGTAAAACCATTAAAAACCCTAAATGTATATAAAAATCCTAAAACCCTAAAAACCTATAAAAGTCTAAAAAACCCAACAAAACCATAAAAATGTAAATAACACTAAAAAACATGAAAAACTCCATGAAACACTTTCAGAAATAAAAACAGATAAAACCCTGAAAAAACTAAGAATTCTAAATAACCTAAAACCCTAAGAATCACTGAAAACTTTGAAAAACCCTAAAAAAACAAAAAACCTTAAAATTCAAAATATTCCAAAAAAATCCATAAGAAACATAAACAAACTAAATAATATTGAAAACCCCTAATAAAACCTTTAAAATTTTCAAACACATAAGACCCATTAAAACCCAAAAAACCCAAACAACTCTAAAAAACCTAAATACCATAACAACCATAACAACCATAAAATCCCCTAAAAGCATTATAAACCCTTAAAACCCCTAAACACCCACTAGAAACTCTAGAAACACTTAAACCCAAAAAAACATTAAAAAACAAAAAAAAAATTACATAACAACTAACAAAAAATTCCAAAAACCCATTGAAACTATAAAACCCTAAACCCCCTAAAACACACAAAAACATTAAAACCCTAAACCCTATAAAAATTATAAAAAAGACCTAAAAATCCAAAAAATTATAAAAACCCAGAAAACCTTGAAAACCATTAATAAATAAAATAAAACCCTAGAAAACATAAAACACCTAAAAAATAAAAAACACTAGAAACCATAAAAATAAATAAAAATCCAAAAAACCCAAAAAAAAATAAAACCCTTAAAATCCTAACAATCCTCAAAATCCCTAAAAACCATTAAAACCAATTAAAATAATAAAATAAATCCTTAAAACCACATTAAATTTAAAAACCCCTAAAACCCCTAAAAATCCATAATAAAACCCTAAAAAAGATAACTTAAAATCCCTAAAACCCTAAAAATGATAAAAACCTTAAACCCTTAAAAACTATAAAAACAAAAAATAAACCCTATAAACATTAAAACTCACAAAAACCATAAATTCCTAGAACCCATGAATAATTCACAAAACCCTTTAACCACCTAAGAACATTTAAAAACTATAAAACCCATTAAATCCATAAGAAACACCATAATAACCAAAAAACCCAAAAAAACCCTTACACCTTAAAATACCTAAAACACTCTATGTGAATAGAAATCCTTAAAAACCATAAAATTCCTAAAAAAATCCATAAAAATCCCTAAAACATAAAAAACCCATAGAACCATAAAAAAATGACGAAAAACTAGAATCCTAAAGATATATAAAAATTTAAAATCCTAAAAACACTAAAAATTCTAAACACCCTCAAAATCCAAAAATAAAACACTAAAAACCATAAAAATGAAAAACTCCTTTAAAATCCCAAAAAACATAAAACCCCTAAAATAACAAAAAACCCTAATAAAAACAAAAATACCTAAAAACACATAAAACCACTAAAAACCTAAAAAAGCTTTACAAAACATAAAAATTAAAAAAAATACCTAAAATGCATAAATAGCTATAAAACCCCAAAAAAACAATTAAAGAACACTGATAATTCTAAAAAAACATTAAACCCAATTTTTTTAGAAAACTCTAAAGAACCCTAAAACAAGTAAAATCTAAAAAATCCCTAGGAAACAAAAAAAAAATAAAAAAAACACTAATAGTCCTAAAATCCTTTAAAAACACTCAAAAACCCTAGAAACCGTATTAATGCATAAACCTGCTAAAAAATCCCTGAAAAAACCTAAAAAATGTAAAAAACAAAAAAGACCTAAGAAAACATTAAAAACCTTAAAGCACATAAAAACAATAAAAAACCTATAGAATTATTAAAACAGTAAAACCCTAGAAACTCCTAAAAACCCTTAAAATCCCTAAAACCCACAAAACCCATAAAAATACTAAAAAGCCCAAAAAATCTCTAAAAACATGAAAACCCTAAAACCATGAAAAAAACTTGGAAAACTATAAAATCATAAACAGAAAACAAAAAACCCCTATGGAATGTAAAAAAACTGTAAACCCTAAAACCCCAAAAATTCATAAAAATAAAAAAAAATGTATAATAACTTTAATAAATAATAAAAACTCTAAAAAACCATTAAACCCCTAAAATCTAAAAAACTCTAAAAAGATTTAAACCAATAAAAAATAATAAAAAACCTTAAAATAAAAAAACCATGAAAACTGAAAAACAACTATAAACCCCTATTATCCCTAAAAAATCCCTAAAATCCTAAAAAACCATAAAAATCCAAAAAATTCCTAAAATCCATAAAAATGTAAAAAACCTTAAAACCCCTAAAAACCAATAGAAAAACATAAAAACATAAAAACACATAAAACCCTAAAAACCTAAAAATATTAAAAACACTAAAAACTCTAAAAACACTAAAAACTGTAAAAGCCCCCAAAATCCCTGAAAAGCATGAAAATATGACGAAATCCATAAAAACATAAAAAACCCTAAAATCCTAGAAAAACCCTATGAATGTATTAAAACCCCTAAGAATGTATTAAAACCCTAAAAAACACTAACAAAATATAGAACCTAAAAATGATAAAAACCTAAAAGACCTTAAAATCCATAAAATCTCTAAAACCATAAACCACTAATAACCATAAAAACCTAAAAACCCTATAAAACACTAATAAACCACTAAAAACTCTAAAAATTATTTAAAACCCTAAAAACATTTATAAAAAATAAAAATAAAACCCCTATAATTAAAAAAAAACCCTAGAAACCCAAAAAAATTCAAAAAACTATAAAACCCCAAGCCTAAAAAAAACAATAAGACCCTCAAAATTCCTAAAAACCCTAAAAAGCATTAAAATCCGAACAAATACCTAAAATACCTAAAATCATAAAAACCCCTTAAAACCCAGGACACCCCTAATAAAAACATAAAAATCTAAAAAACATAAATCTATTTGAAAACCTAAAAAACACCAACTATCCTAAAAACCATAAACCTCCAAAAAACTAAAGAAACCCTAAAAAACCATAAAAATTGTAAAAGACAAAAAACTGTAAAACCTCTTTAAACCCCTACAAATGATAAAAAACTCCAAAAAACATTGAAAAATGAAAAAAAATTTAAAATAAAATTGAAAAACCCAAAACCCCTAAAAATACCCCACATGCCCTAAATATACATAAAAACCATATATATCTTATAAAATACCTAAAATTCCTTAAAAAAACCCTTAAACCCCGTAAAACCCTAAGAAGACCTTAAAAATGTAAACACTTGAAATTGTTAAAAACCTAAAAATAAAAAACACCTCTAACAATCATACAATTTGTAAAACCATAAAAATCTATAAAAACAATAAAACCCATAAAATCCTAAAAAATATCTAAAAATCCTTAAACATGTAAAAACTCAAGAAACACTAAACCCCCCTAAGAAAATATTAAAAACATAAAAACATATAATAACCCTAAAAAACCTAAAAAATTATATAAAGCCATAAACCCACTAAAAATAACAAAAAACCTAAAAACAATAAACTCCGCCCAAAACTATAAAAACCCTAAAACCAATAAATTCGAAAAAACATTAAAAATGATAAGAACACTTTAAACAAGTAAAAACATTAAAAACTCTAAAAACCATAAACCCCTAAAAAACTCTTAAAACCCTAAAAGCCCTAAAAATCCTAAAAATCTGTTAAAGACTTAAAACACATAAAAATCATAAAATCCCAAAAATAATCAAAAAGGTAAAAAAATCCTAAAAACCATTAGAATTCCTAAGAAATTCTTAAAACCCTATAAAATAATTAAATCAACTAAAAAACCTAAAAACGCTAAAAAACAAAAAATTCCAAAAATTTCTAAAAACCATAAAAACCATAAACACCTATATAATCCTTAAAAACACTAAAAACCAATAGAAACCAAAAAATCAACTAAAACCTATGAGAACCGTTTAAAGGAAAAAAAACATTGAAAAACTATAAAAACCATAAAAACCTAATTAAAACTAACCCCCCCTCCCCAAAAAAAACCTAAAAAACCTAAAAAAACCCTAAAGAATCCTAAATACCCCCAAATACTTAAAATCTATATGACCCATAAAAATCTATAAAATTCCTAAAAATCATGATAAACGTAAAAAACATAAAAATCCCTACACACCTTGTGAAATCATTAAAACCCAAAATACACTTAGACCCCAAAAAACCGAAAAAAGTTAAAAACCTAAAAACCCTAAAACCCCAAAAATCCCTTATAATCATAAATAATCCCAAAAAATACAAAAAGACAAAAAAAACGGTTAAAACACAGAAAACCCCTACAAAAAACATAAAAACCAAAAAACACTTAAAAACCCCAAAAACCGTAAAAATTATAAAAACCAAAAAAATAACCCTAAAACAATTAAAAATTTTAACAACATAAATAATCCCTAAAACCCTTAAATAACCCTAAAACCCATAAAAAATATAAAAATAAATAAAACTAAAAAAACCCTTTAAACCACTAAAAATGTTAAAAACGATAAAAATATTAAAATCCATAAAAACTAAAAAAAAAATAAAAACCCAAAAAATCAAAAAACCTTCAAAAACACTAAAAATTGAACAACCATAAAAATATTTAAAAATCCCTAAAAAGGTAAAATAAACTAAAAACCATGAAAATCCTTAAGAAAACCTTAAAAACACAAAATCAATTAAACCAATATAGAACTAAGAAATGATAAAAACCATAAAATCCATAAAATCCTTAAAATCCCCAAAAAACAATAAAAACATTAAAAATCTCTAACCCCCCCCCCCAAAACACTAAAAATCCTATTAAAAAATATAAAAAACACTAAAATGGTAAAAAAACCTAAAACCCTAAATAACCCTAGGAACACATAAAACCCTAAAAAATCCTAATTACTGTATAACCACCTAAAAACTATCAAAATACCTAAAACCCATAAAAACCACTAAACATCTAAAAACCATTAAACCCATAAAACATTAATAAACTGTGGAAACCCTTAAAATCATAATACTCAAAAAAACCGCTAAAAAAATAAAATGATAATATAACTAAAACAGTAAAAACCCCTAAAAACCCATGAACATCTTAGAAACCCTAAAAATTAAAAACCCAAAAAATCACTAAGAATATAAAAAAAAACTACCCAAAAAAACATGAACACAAATAAGAAACACTTAAAACAAAAAAACACATGAAACACCCAAAAACCTAAAAATTAGTAAAATCCTTAAAACCCCCAAAAATCTAAGAAGCTCTGAAAATACCTAAAAACAATAAAAAAACTAAAAAAATAAAATTCATAAGAAGAAAAAATCTATAAAATGTAAAAAACCATAAAAACCTAGAAACCACTAAAGAAAACCTTAAAAACAGAAAAGATATAAAAATCCAAAATCCTAACATCCTTAAAATAATAAAAAACCATGAAAACTCAAAAAACCCCACAACCCATTAAAACCCATAAAAATACTAAAAACCATACAAATATTAAAAAATGCGTAAAATCCCTAAACAAGTAAAAAAAACCCAAAAAAATCTCGATAACCCTAAGAAAAACTTAAAAACACATAAAACCCCTAAAAATACTAAAAAATAAAAAAAACCTAAACCATAAATACCATAAAATCCTTGAAACCATAAGAAACCATAAAACCAAAAAACACTAAAACTAATAAAAAATTAAATTATAAAAACTATAAAAAAATATTTAAACACCCAAAAAAAATTAAAAATACCATAAAGGCACTAAAAATCATCAAAATAAAATAATAATAATAAACCATAAAATTCTAAAAATATCTAAAATACCTGAAAACCTAAAATACCCCAAATACCCAAAAAAACAAGAACACCTTTAAACCTAAAAACACATAAAACCCGCAAAAACCTAAAAACGGGAAAAAAACCTAAATACCCAAATAACACTAAACATTCCAAAATATCCTCTAAATCCCTAAAAAGAATAAAAGCCCCAAAAATCCTAAAAAATCTATAAAAATAACTAAAAACATAAAAACTCTAACCCCCCCCCCCAAGTTAACATAAAAACCTAAGAACACTTCATAACCCTAAAACCCCAAAAAACACAAAATCCCTGAAAATCCCTAAAAAATCCTTAAAACCCCTAAACCCCAAAAAACCCATAAAAAATTAAATCCCCATAAAAAACATAAAAAATAAAACTATAAAAAACCATTGAACCCTAAATTTTTTTCAATAACTATGAAAACCTAAAAAATAGTAAAACTCTTGGAAAAAACAACGAACACCCAAAATACCATAAAACCCCTAAAACCCTAAAAATTCGTACAAACCTTAAAATATTTTAAATCTTTAAAAACCATAAAAAATATTAACAAACACGAAAAATTTATAAAAATCTAAAAAACCAAAAAACTCTAAAAAAAATTAAGAAAACCTAAAAACACATAAACCCCTAGAAACTAGAAAACAATAAAAACCCTAAAAATAATAAAACCCATAAAAACCTTAAAAAACTCAATGAAAACCATAATGACCTAAAAATAATTAAAACTCATAAATGATATAAAACCCTCTAAACCCCCAATAGACTATAAAAAGCAGAAAAACCAAAATAAGAAAAAACCCACTAAAAATCATAAAAACCCAAAAAACCCAAAAAACCATTAAAAATATAAACATACATTAAATACCCAAAAAAGTAAAAATATATAAAAATGTCAAATCTCCTAAAAACTAAAAAATTATAAAACCCCCAAAATCCTATTGAATCCATAAATACCCAAAAAAACTAAAAATCCATAAAAACCATAAAAACCATAAAAACAATGAAAATACCTAGAAATTAAAAAAGCATAAAAAATAGAACCCCTAATAAAACCTTGAAAACATAAAATGGTTAAAAATACTAAAAATGTAAAAAATTCTAAAACCCAAAAACCCCAAAAACAAAAAAAACCCTAAAAATCATAAAAATGCAAAAAACGTATAAACACTAAAAAACCTATGAAACCCTAAAACCACTAAAAACACTAAAACTCCTTTAAACTCCCAAAATTGTTAAAAAATATATAAAAAAATTAAAACCCTAAAAAACTCTAAAAACAAATGCTAAAAACACAAAAAACCCAAAAAACCTCTATAACCTAGAAAAATACCTAAAACATAAAACCCCAAAAGAACCTCACAAACATTAATAAATACTTAAAACTTAAAAAAATTAAACCCCAAAAATGATAAAACCCTAAAAAACCTATCAAATTCATAAAACATCCCAAAAACACTAAAAAAGTAAAAAACCTTGAAAACCCATTACAAATCCTTGAAATCCTAAAAACACATAAAATTACAAGAAAACTTAAAAATGTTATAAACCCTAAAAATAGTATAAAACCCTAAAAACCCAAAAATCCAAACACCTTTAAAAAACCCTAAATCTATAAAAAATCCTAAAACCCCACTAAAAACTCTAAAAACATATATGCCACTATAAATATTAAAAAAATAATAAAAAATAATAAAATCCCTAGAAAACATAAATAAATAAAACCCCTAAAACAATGAAAAAATATATGATAAAATTTAAAAAAAATTAATTATTTAAAACCCCTAAACACCACAAAACACCAATTTATTTGATATACATTTAATTTTTTCATTAAAAAAAACCTAAAACTGGTAAAAACCGTAAAACCATAAAATTCCCTAAAACCCCTTAAAAACTATAAAAACCATTAAAAACCATAAAAACCATAATAACCATAAATACCATAAAACAACTAAAAACTATAAAAAACCGTTTAAACCCCTAAAAATGTTAAAAAAAATATAAATACCTTAAAAACCCTAAAAATTAAAAATTAAAACTCAAAATCGAGAAGACAATAAAACCCCTCAAACCCCTCAAAACTCTTAATATCAATAAAAAATCCAAAAATCGTAAAAATCATATGAAAGTATTAAAAATCTATAAAATTGTAATAAAATCCTAAAAAACCCTAAATAAAAAATGAAAATTGTAAAGAACCAAAAAAACATTAAAAATCATATAAATCATAACAAATGATAAAAATAATGAAATTCCCTAAAACCCCCAAAAAACCGAACAACCCCTTAAAATCTATAAAAACACCAAAATCCCAAAAAAATCCTAAAAATCTGTAAAATCTCTAAAAACATGAAATTCTATAAAACACATGAAACCCTTTGAAAACCGTAAATACCTAAAAACATTAAAAACCCTTACAAACCCTAAAACATTCCAATTACATTGATTTTATATTTCTTTTACCTCGAGAATGATCCTAAAAATTTTATAAACTCTAAAAATACTAAAAACACCCTATAACCCCTACAAACACCTAAAAACCATTAATAACATAAAGACCCAAACAAACCCTAAAAAAACTCTAAAAATATTTAAACCCCAAAAAATGTCAAAAAACTAAAAAAACCATAAAACCCTTGAAAAACTAAAAAAACCACTAAAAACCCAAAAAACCACAAAAACCCTAAAAGCAATAAAAATCCTAAATAATCCATAATAATATAAAATTTCCTAAAACCATCAAAACCCAAATAAAACCTTGAAAACTTAAAAACACATAAAACCCCTAAAAACAAAAAAAAAACAAATTCTCTAAAACCGCAAGAAATACTCCAAATCGCTAAAACTCTTTAAACCCATATAAATTAAAAAAATACATAATACCAAAGATATATAAAACCCTAAAATCCTAAGAAAACCTTAAACCCAAAAAACACTTAAAACCCCTTAGAGACCAAAAAATGGTAAAACCCAAAATGAACCTAAAAAGCCTAAACAGCCCTATAAAATACAAAAAATCATAAAAACATTAAAACCTTTAAAACCTTAAAATTGAGTAAAAACAATGAGTATCCTTTAAATCTCTAAAAAGTTAAAATAATCTAAAAACCTAAAAGCTCAAAAAACCCTTAAAACCCCTAGAAAACTATAAAAACCCAACAATTCATAAAAACCTTCAAAATCAATAAAAATACATAAAATCCAAAAGGATCCCAAAAAATCATTATAAATATAAAAAACACTAAAAACCTAGAAATCCCCTTAGAGAACCATAAAAATATAAAAACACTTAAACCCCTAAAAAACTAAAAAATGCTAAAAACTGTAAAAAACCCTAAAAAATTAAAAACCATAAAACCCCTAAAAACCTTAACAAATCCTAAAAACATAAAAAATCCCTAAACCCCAACTTAAAGGGTTTTTGGGGGTTGGTTTTATAAAGGGTTTTTTGGGTGTGGGTCATTTGACCCCTCCCCTCCCTTCTCTGCTGCATCTTCTTTCTAATAAATGGGGGGGGGGGGTTGGGAATAGCCCGCCCCTCGCATCTTCCTTGCCCTAAACCCCTAAAAATTCATAAAAACCTTTAAAAAAATTATAATAAATAATTAATTACACAAAAAAATTTAAAAACCTAAATACCTTGAATAACACAAAGAAAACATTGAAATCCTAAAAAATTTTAAGAGACCTAAAAATCATAAACAACGCTAATGTACCTAAAAGTCCCTAAAACCCTAAAAACATTAAAAACTCTAAAACCTATAATGCGAGCTGGAAAGGAAAATGATTATCCCATACAGGAAGAATTTTCCTGATCAACTCTGTTATTACATCCATGTTTGTGCATGATTTCTTCATTTATAGATGGCCAACAAGTCTCAACAAGATCCTGCAAGAAAAAATCAGAAACTTTGCATGGACGGGCTGCATGAATGAGAAGAATCATGTGTTTGTGGCATGGAAATAATGCACAAATCCCATTGAAATGGGTGGGCTGGGCATCAAGGACCTTAGGAAATTCAATGATTCCTTAATTAGTAAATTTACATGGAATCTTTTCAACCTGAAAGACTGGAGTCTTGACTTCTTGAGGGAAAGGTTCACTTCCAAACTATGTGAGGAATTCCCTGGCTTCATTCCTTCTTCAGTCTGGACCACAATCAGGTCCTCCTAATGAAGGATTATTTCTAACTCTAAATGGGTAGTCTCAAGGTATTCATCTTTGAATTGTTGGAAGACCACCCGGCTTGATCGGCCCATCTGTGAATCTATCCAGCCCCCTTAGGATTTTAAGCATTGAACCATCGCTGATCTCAACAATAACATGAGCGGGATTGAAATAATTCTACCGCAAAATATTATTGCACAAATACTAAGTTACAACTTCATAGACATGGTCGGTATTATTTGGAAGCCCAATATTGTTGGTCTGTTGAGTGTGGATGAGTTTTACCAATTTGAATGTGAGCAGTGAATTAAACCCCCTACATGGCTCTCTAAATTTCGGAGGCCCTTCATTCCTCCTTCCAGACACCTTCTACAGTGGTAAATTTGGAGAAATAGATTGCTTGTTCAAGAGTAGTTGAAAAGATCTGGGTGGTTCTTGGTATCTTCTTGCCCGATCTGTCTTCTAGATGAGAAAAATCTGCAGCATATATTTCTTAATTTTTGATTGGTTTCTGGTCTTTGGGAGTATTTTTTGGGAATTTTACAACTACAAATCTTCACCGACAACATGTTGTTTACTCTTTTCAGTAGTGTTGTCGGTGTGAAATTCAGTCAACAGGTTTCTAACCTTCTTCTTGCTGCTGCTGCGGCACTTTCCGCTTTTGTGTGGGAAGCCCATAATAAAGTGGTTTTTGATAATGCTCCATGCTGCCTCCGCACTAGTGTGGTGGTGATCCACAAAGCCGTCCGCATGGCATCTCATATCCAAGATGGTACGATGGCTAATGATGTTAATGATCTTATTGTGTTGGGAACTCTCAGAGTTTCTAGAAGTTGCAGGAATCCATGGGACTTTAAATTTATTCGGTGGATTCCACCAATCCTAGAATGGATAAAAGTCAATGTGGATGGTGCTGCTCTGTGTGGGCCTGGTCTCTCCGGTTATGGTGGTTTTTTCTGGACGTGCATAGGCTTTGTTGAAGGATGATTTTATCACTTCATTGGGAATAGGTGTGCATATGAAGTAGAGCTTTGGGCCATGATTAAGGTTGTCCAGTTTGTAGGTCACTTTTGGTGGAAGTAGCTATGGATTGAATCTGACTCGATGTTGGTGGTGGAAGCCCTCAAAATCAAAGCAAGGAAAATCCCATGGAGGCTCCTCCCATAATGGGTTGAGTGTCTGAGTACTTCTCAAGGTATGACCATTATTGTCACCCATGCATACAGGGAAGTGAACAAGGTGGCAGACATGCTCTCCAAGAAAGCAATTGAGGATGGATGTTCCATGTGGTCATCTGTAGCACTTGATTTTTGTACTCCCCTTTTGGACTTGGATATGAAGGGAGACTGCATACTCGGTTGTGCAGATCCTCCCTATAAATCCTTGTACTTTACTTTTTTGTTAATAAATTTTGTGGGTCCAGGACACTTTTGGCACTGAACCTTCTTTGCCTAAAACCTATAAAACACTAAAACCCCACTAAAATCTATAATAAAACATAAAAACCATAAAAATGTCAAAAAACACTAAAAAATATTAAGAACCCTAAAAACTAAAAAAAATCATAAAACCATATAACCATAAAAACTGCAAAACCCACAAATTCCTGAGAAACCCTATCAACTATTAAAATTCTTGAAAATCCCTAAAAACCATAATGACATAGAAAACTCATCAAAAATTTTAAAACCCCTAAAAAAATTAAAAACATAAAAACACATAAAACTCTTAAAAACCAAAAAATTATAAAAAACATAAAAAATCACAAAAAACCCAAAAACCCTTAAAACCCCTTAAAACCCGTTAAAAATCATTAAAATGCAAAAAAACCCTAAAAACATTAAAATATCTAAAACTTAATAAACCCCTAAAAACGTAAAAAATATCGATTTTTTTTTAAAACTCTAAAAAAACCCTGAAATACTAAAAAAACTTAAAAGACCCCAAAAATCACTAAAAACGCTCAAAATCCCTAAAAACCCTAAAAATCATAAAAACCCAAAGAACCCAAAAATCATAAAAAATAATGAAAACCAGGAAAACCCCTCAAAACCCTAAAAAGATAAAAGTATTTAGAACCCATAAAACCCATATAAAATGATAATAACCATAAAACCCTAAAAACCCCCAAATCCCCACAACTGATAAGACACCTAGAAACATTAAAAATAAAATAAAACCTATAAAAACCACTAAAATCTAAAAATTATCTAAATACCTAAAAAATTATAGACTTTAAATAACTTTTAACACCCTACAAACTAAAAAAACCCTAAAACAATAAAAAAATCACTAAAAACACTAAAAATCATACAAACCCTCAAATCACATAAAATCATAAAATACCTCGAAATCCTAAAAATCCCTAAAAATCATTAAAAATAAAAGAAACCTTGAATAACCCTTTGAAAAACTTTAAAACCTAAAAACAATTAAAAACCCCAAAAACTCAAAAAACCATAAAAATCCTAAAAAACCAAAAAAAAATACACCCTAGAAAGCCACAAAATCCATAAAAATACTAAAATCCCATAAAAATACTACAAAACCCTAAAAACACATTAAAAATAAAAAAAATAATAACCACAATATAACAATAGAAACCCCAAAAACACATAAATCACTTTAAAAAACCTAAAAATGCTAAAAATAATAAAACACTCTAAAACCCTAAAAACCTAAAAAAACAAAAAAACCCAAAAAACCATTAAAATACCATAAAACCAATAAAACCACTAGAAATAACTATAAAGTCTAAAAAAATAGTAAACCCCAAAAATAATAAAAACTCTAAAAAACTATAAAACTACTAAAATATCAAAAAACCCCTAAAAACCCAAAACAACCTAAAAACCTAAAACCCCACAAAATCCTTAGAGCTATAAAATGATAAAAATCCTAAAATCCATTAAAATAAATAAAAACCATAAAATCCCTAAAAAATATTAAAAACCCTTAAAAACCCTAAAACCCATATAATACATAAAGATAATAAATTCCATAAAAGCTTTAAAATCCATTAAAAGTTCTAAAATCCCTTTAAAACACTAATTTTTATAAAACTCTAAAAAACCATAAAACCCTAAAAAGTCAAAATAAGACTAGAAATAAAAAAACAAAAAATACTAAAATTCTTGAAAAACCTATTGCACTAAAAATCTAAAAAACCCCTGAAAGAAATAAAAATGTTAAAAATACCTTAAAAACCTTATAAATGTAAAAAACAATAAAACCCCAAAAATCCCCTAAGTAACCCATACAAAACTAAAAACACTTAAAACCCCTAAAAACCTAAAATTTGTAAAAACACAAAAAAACCTAAAAACCCAAACACCATAAACCCCCAAAAAAACATAAATACACAAGATTCCCATAAAACCCCTAAATACCACTTAATCCCTAAAAACCCTAAAACCTCTTAAAACATTAAAAACTATAAAAACAATTAAAAAATCTAAAAACTCAAAAAAATCTATAAAAACCCAAAACCCCATCAAAATCCTAAAAAACTCTAGAAACCATTGTAATCCGAAAAAATCCCAAAAAATCACTAAAAATAAAAAACCCTAAAAATCCTGAAAATTTTGTCTGAAAACCATAAAACACTAAGAACACATAAAAACTATAAAAATCTAAAAATCTATAAAACCATAAAAATACACAGAAAACCATAAAACTGTAAAAACCATAAAACCCCCTAAAAACATTAAAAACCAAAAATACATAAAAGAAAAAAAAACCACTGAAAACTCTAAAAACATTTTGAACACCTAAATACATTAAAAAACTCTAAAAACATTAGAAACTCTAAAAAACTCAAAAAATCCTAAACCCCATAATAAGCCCTAAAAACCTCAAAATACCTAAACACCCTGAAAAACCATAAAAATCCTAAAAAATACCTAAAAATCCCTAGTAACATAAAAACCCTGAAACCCTAAAAATGTAAGGAAATCCACAAAACCAAAAAAAAACACTTAATTCTCCTAAAAGCTAAAAAACTTTAAGATCCTAAAAATTATATAAAACCGTAAAAATCAATAAAACCATTAAAACCCCTAAAAACCAATAAAAACCTAAAATCCCACTAAAAACTCAAGTAACCCTTTAAATACCTAAAAAATTTTAAATCTCTAAAAACCGTAAAAATCATTCAAAAACTCCAAAAACCCAAAAAACCCCCAAAAAACCATAACATCAATAAAAACACTAAAAACCCTAAAAATCCCCAAAGAAATATAAAAAACATAATAATCCTAATATCATCAAATACTCCTAAAAATGTAAAAAAACCTAAAACCACTATAAACCCCTATCAAAACATTAAAACCTAAAAATACATAAAACCTATAATAACATAAAAAATGATAAAACTCTAAATATCATAAGAAACCATTAAACCCTAAAACCCCAAAACCACAAAAAAAATTAAAAACCAATAAAAATTGATAAAAACTGTAAATATTAGTAAAAAATTTAGAAGACATTCAATTCAATAAAACATTAAATAACAATAAAAACCTTAAAAACCATAAAACACAAAAAAATATATAAACTGTAAAAGAAACTAAAATCTTATTACCATAAAAATGAAAAAGAATCCCAAAAAATTCAGAAAAATGAAAAAATAATTATATTTCATAAAACCCCTAAGAAACAAAATAATAAATAGAAAAACCTGAAAAACTGAAAACCCATTAAAAAATATAAAATACAATAAAAACCCTAAAATACAATTTGAACCAAAAAAACCAAAACACCCTAAAACCCATAAAATCTTATAAAACCTTAAAATCTTATAAAACCCCTAAAACCCCTAAAACCCATAAGACCATAAAAAACTCTAAAACCCTTTATACCCCTAAAAATATTAAAAAAAAACTCTAATAACCCTTAAAATACCTAGAAACTAGAAAACAACATAAGAACCCGAAAAACAATAAAAACCCCAAAATCCCTCAAAATTCGTAAATATCCTAAAAGACCTAAAAACCCTAAAAATGTAAAAACACCCGAAAAACCATGAACAAGCCTAAGAAAACCTTAGAAAAATAAATAACAGTAAACTATTAAAAACCTAAAAAATGTTAAAAACCATAAAATACTATAAAACCCCTAAAATACCTTGAAACTATACAACCATAAAAACCATAAAAACCATAAAATACCATAAAACCAAAAAACCCACAAACAACTCTAAAAACATTAAACCCCTAAAAAGTTAAAAACATTAAACAACATTAAAACCCATAAAAACTCAAAGAAAATATTTACCAAAGAAACCAAAAAATCCCTAAATCCCTCCAAAACTCAAAAATACCCCCCAAAACCCTCAAAGTCCATAAAAAATAAAAAACCAAACAAATCCATAAAATACCTAAAAATACCATAAAATTTAAATATTACAGAAAAACCATAACAAAAACTTAAAAACCTAAAAGAACTTAAAACCCATAAAAGACCGAAAAATGTTAAAAGCCTTAAAAAGATTAAACCCTTAAAAACCATAAAACCCATAAAAACCATTAAAACCATAATAATCTATAAAAACCCTAAATACCACTAAAACCTCTAAAACCCTATAAAACCCTAAAAACGTTAAAAACCAATAAAAACATTAAAAACCTTTCGAACATCAAAAAAACAAAAAAAAAACAAAAAAAACCCAATAAAACCAAAAAACCAAAAAACCCCTAAAAACCCAAAAACCCATAGAAACCCTAATAGTCCATAAAAACCATAAAAACCCATAAAAACCTCAAAATCCTAAAAATTCCTAAAAATGTAAAAAAAACCTAGAATCCTTAAAAAAAACTCAAGAGGAACATAAAAACATAAAATCATAAAAAACCCAAAAAAATACATAGAATAAAAACTCTAAAACCCCCCAAAAACTATAAACCCCCTAACACACATAAACATACCTAAAAATCAACAGAATACCTAAAACCCCACTAAAAATAAAGAAAAGCCTTTATACAACTATAAAACCAAACAAACTCTAAAAACCCACAAAAACATTAAAAAAATCCAAATACCCAATAGCCAAAAATTCATAAAAACCATAAAAACTCTAAAAAAACCATAAAACCTTCAAAATCCAAAAAAACCCTATAGACATTAAAAATCCTAAAAATTGTTATAAATCCCTTAAAATTTTAAAAACCCTAAAAAACAAAAAAAAATCTAAATAAAAAATTAAATATATAAAAAACATTAAATCCCTAAAAACCAAAAAACACTCTAAAAATACTAAATACCACAAAAAACCCTAAAACCATAATAATAATAAAAACCATAAAGCACCAAAAAACCATAAAAACCATTAAAACTCTTAAAATCCCAAAAACCCACTAAGACACAAAAAAACCCTTTAAACCCCTCAAAACATTAAGATACCTTAAAACCCCATTAAAATATAAAAAATACTTAAATAATCGAAGGTACCAAAAAAACAAAAAACCCCAAAATACCATCACAATTCATAAAACGCATAAAAATCAAGAAAATCAAGAAAATACGTAAAAATCCGTAAAAACGTAAAAAATCATAAAAACCAAGATAACCCATAAGAAAACATTAAAGCCCAAAAATAATGTTAAACTCTAAAAAACCTAATAAATGCTAAAAACCCTAAAACCCCTAAAGATTCTAAAACACCTAAAACTCAAAAAACCCTAAATACCTTAAAAAACCTAAAACCCCAAAAAACATAAAATAAAAAAAAAATACCCAAAAACTTAAATTCCTTAAAATAGAAAAAAATATAAAACCTCTCAAAAACCCTTAAAAACATAAAAAAATAAAAAAATATAACCATAAAATCCCTTAAAACCCAAAAACATTAAAAACCCTCAAAATCTATAAAGACCATGTTACACTGTAAAAAACCCCAATAAACCTTGAAAATGTAAAAACCCTAAAAATCCTGAACTACCATGAGAAATTTATAAAAACATAAAATCACATAAATCCCCTAAAACCTCTAAAAACTCTAAAAACCCTAACCCCCCCGTAAAAATCCAAAAAACCCATAAAAATAATAAAAAAACCCAAACAACTTCAAAAAAAAACCCAAATACCATAAGAATAATACAAAATCACCAAAAAACTCTAAAAACGCTTAAACCCTCTAAAATGTTAGAAAAAACACCATAAACACTAAAAAGCTCAAAAAAGAACCCTAAAACCCCAAAAAACCATACAATCCCAAAAATCACTTAAAGTCTGTAAAATACCTAAAAAATTAATAAAAAACCTAATAATTATATAAAAAATCCTGAATAGGTAAAACCCTAGAAATTCATGAAAAAACATAAAAGAAAATTAAAAACATAAAAACAAATAAATTCCCTAGAATCCAAAAAAAACTCAAAAAAACCATAAAAACCCTCTAAAAACCCAAAAACACTAAAATATATAAAAACCCATAAAAACATAAAAAAACAAAAAAAATCCATAGAAAACCTAATCCCACTAAAAATTATAAAAACCCTATAAACCAATAGAAATGTTAAATAAAACTATAAAACCCATTAAGACCCTAAAAATATAAAAAATGAGAAATCATAAAAACCCTATGAAACCTAAAACCCCTAAAAATCCCAAAAAACCCATAAGAACCCATATAACTAAAAAAAACCTAAAAATCTTAAAAAAATGTTAAAACCCAATAAAACCAAGAAACCACTAAGAAAATATTAAAAAGTCATAAGAAAATAAAATGATTGAATACCTAAAAATGCAGAAAATCCATAAAAATACTAACAACCATAAAGACCCCTACACCCCCCCCCACAAATCTCTCAAAACACTAAAAACCATATAAATCATAAAAGTAAGTAAAAACATATAAAAATATAAAAACCCAAAAAACTCATCAATACCTAAAGTGCTTAAAACCCCTAAAAACCGAGGAAATGATAAAACCCAATAAAAATGATAAAAACCCATAAATATATTAAATCCCCTAAAAACCTATAAACCCTAAAAACCCAAAACCCATTAGAACACCACTAAAAAAACTAAAAACATTTTAAACCCATAAATGTTAAAAACTCTAAAAACCCATAAAACCCAATCAACTCCTAAAAGCCTCGAAATCAATAAAAACAGTAAAAATAATAAAAATACAAAAATGAATTAAAACCCCAAAAAACATAAAAAAACCCCTAAAACCCTAAAACCACCCTATGAAAACCTTAAAAATATAAAAACACTTTAAAACCATAAAATCGTAAAAATTATAAAATCCCCAATACCCTCAAAACCCTAAAAATATGTAAAAAACTGAAAATCCATTACAATAATAAAAAAAATCATAAAAAATACATAAATATGTAAAAAACCTAAAACCCTTGGAACCCCTAAAATATATTAAAAACCTAAAAACCTAAAAACCCTTAAAACCTAAAGACACTAAAACCCCTAAAGGACCCTAAAAACTATAAAACCTCTAAAAACCATATAACCCCTAAAAACAATAGAAACTAATAAAACACTAAAACCACATTAAAAAATCTTAAAAACATTAAACCCATAAAAATTAAAAAAACAAAAACACCAAAAACCATGGAGAGACTATAAATTATAAAAACCTTCAAGATCCATAAAACCCTACAAACCATAAAAAATCCAAAAAAAATTACTAAAAATCCCTAAAAACGTAAAACACACGAAAAACCATGAAAAACCCTAAGAATCCCAAAAAACCTAGAATCAATTAAAACCCCTAAAAACCAAAAAACACATGAAATCCTAAAATACCCTAAAAACCCTAAATGCCATAAAAACACTTAAAAACCTAACAACCCATAAAACCAAAAAAAACAAAAAACCACAAAAAACTCTAACAACTTGTCAACCCCTAATTTTTTTAAAAGTATAAAAAACCTTAAACCCCTTAAAAAACTCAAAAGACCCCTAGAAAATAAAAAAAATAAAATCCAACAATTCCTAAAATCCATAAAAATCTATAAAATCTTCTACAATAAAAAAATTATTAAATGCAAAAAACCCCCACAAAACCCATAATAAAATCATAAATACTTAAAATTATTAAAACCCATGAAAACCTTAAAAACACTAAAAAACCTAAAATAACATAAAAATACTAAAAACCATAAAACAACTACAAATCCCTAAAAGTACTAAAAACCATAAAAATCCTAAAAAAAGTTATAAAAGGTCCTAAAAATGTGAAACCCCCTAAAAACCATGGGAACCCAAAAGAAAATCTTAAAAACCTAAAAACACATAAAATCCCAAAAAAAACGAAAAACACTAGAAAACCTAAATACCCATAAAACCTGTAAAACCATAAAACCCCTGATAAAATTAATAAACCCTAAAACCCCAAAAAACATTAAAAACCCACTAAAAACTCTAAAAACTCTATAAAACCCCTAAAAATTTTTAAGAACACTTAAATACATAAAACCCCTACAAATAAAAAAAACTAAAAAACCCAAAAAAAATGTTAAAACCCTAAAACCTCACAAAACCCCAAAAAAATATAAAAATAAGCAAAGAGACATTAGGATTCCTAAAAACATAAAATGTTCCAAATACCCTAAAATCCCCTCTAAAATCTATAAATCCTAAAAAAACATAAAACACCTAAAAAACTAAAAATGATAAAACCCCTAAAAACACTAAAAACTCTAAAAACCCATAAAACACCTCAAAATCACTGAAATTCTAAAAACAATAAAAATCCATAAAAATCCCAAAAAATCCTAAAAAGCATAAAAACCCACAAAATAACTAAAAACCTAAAAACATAAAAAAACCCAAAAAAACCACTGAAAACTCTAAAACCCCTTTAATGCCCTAATTGTTTTTACAAAATCTAAAAAACTGTAATAATGTAAAAATTATTTAAAATCTATTAAAACCCTAAAAACCATAAAGATCCTAAAAATCACTAAAATATCTAAATGGGTAAAAACTACTAAAACCATAAAAAATATAATAAATCCTTAAAAATATAAAACTTAAAACCCCTAATAACCATACAAATTCTAAAACCCCTAAAAACACTAAAAACCCTAAAAAACATAACACCCCCTGAAAACCATAAAACACTGTAAAACCTAAAAACCCACTAAAAACTCTAAAACCCCTGTAATCCTCTAAAACATTAAAAACACTTAAATTATTAAAATCCATAGAAATACAAATAATCACTAAAACCCAAAAAATCAAAAAACCCCAAAACCCTTGAAACCGTATAATACCTAAAAACCCTAAACACTAAAAAACGAAAAAAATCATAAAAAAAAATCCAAAAAACATAAAACAAAAAAAACCCTGAAAACAGCTAAGAAAACCATTAAAACCAAAAAACACTTAAAACCCACAACAACTTAACAAGTGATAAGAACCCTAAAAACCATAAAAACCTAAAAACCCATAAACCCCTAAAACCCCCCTAAAATCCCATAAAACTCTAAAACCCATAAAACTTCCTAAAGGACCTAAAAAACCATGAAATACCAAAAAAACATAAGAAAACACTAAAAACCTAAAAAAATTAAAAGACCAAAAAAAAACATAAAAATGCTACAACCAAAAAAACCACTAAAAACCAAAAAAACCGTTAAAACAATAAAACCCCTAGGAACATAAACACCAAAAACACTCTAAAACCACTAAAAATCTAAAAACCCTTTCAACCCCTAAAAATGTTAAAATAGTTCCTTATGCAGGGAGGTTGCTGCCGATGGGAAGTCGGTCTCCTCTAATAGCAGTCTGAAGCAGAGGCAGGAAGACATCCCAATCTTCAATAGCATTGAAGGGATGGATCTTGAGGGAGAGGTGCAAGGGTATACACTTGTTGATGAAGGGAGTGTGAGGTCTGATTCATAGGAGAGTGGGGTGCATGCCGTTTTTACTGAGGGGGATGGAGGGAGTGTGGCCCAGAAGGATTGTGAAGCTAAGCTATTATTAGACATCATTGGGCACTCAAGCAGTGTTGATGAGTAGGAGATTATGGAACTATAGTATCTTGGTGACAATTGTGATGAAGTTGATGTGAATGAGGTGAAAGTGAAAAATACTCATGGGGAGGAGGGGCAAGGGCCTCTAGTTTATTATGCTGGGAATGTAATGATGGATATATAGATGCTAAGTGAGGAGTAAGTTGTTTCTACTAGCCGCGGTGGAGGATGTGTGGTCCTTAATGCCAGTCAAGCTGAGTCGATACTGGATACTTTTGGGTCCTTGGATGGAGTAGGGGCGTAGAGGAAAAGGGAAATGCAGGGGCTAGAGAATGCGCACTCTGTTCAGGGGATGAAATCGAGCTACCTAGGGGGGAGGGACACTTACAGCAGGCCCTGGCTGGTGGGGTGCCCCATCTTTTTCTGGAATATCAGGAACCTGTGGTGGCTCTTGATGTGCTGCAAGATGGGGTTCATTCTGTATGTTCCCTTAATCAGGATTCCTCCTTCATTCTCGATCAAGATGAGGATCGTATAAGGATGGAGCAGAACATGAATATGGACATCAAAGAGAGGGCCCTGCGGGAGATGGCCATTTCTTATGGGAAGGAAAATAAATCTGCGGAGGTCTCTTCAGTTCTTTGTTGGAGGAATCCAAGGAAGGACTATTCGTCTTTGTTGAGGAAGGTATCCACAAGAGCCTCTTTCAAAGCTAAGGAGGTTGACTCTGTCAGGGGAAGTCAGTATAGCAAGGCACAACTGAATGTGGAACAACAACGTATCAGGGATTATTACACAGCCTTCTTAAAGGAATATGATTCTTCTGAATGGGAGTCGGTGGAGTCAGATGCTTCCTTTGGTAACGGTACTGATGGGGACCCTTTTAAGGGGGACATTGGTTTATAATTTCCGATATTTTCATTCCATCTTTTTGGGTCTTTTGGGGTTTCAGTGTTATTGGGGGTCTAGGGAATTTTGGGTGTGGGTTGTTTGGCCCCACCCTGCCCTTGTCTGGTTTTCATTTCTTCAAATAAATTTTTTTTGGGGGGGGGGGGGGCAGGAATATCCAAGCCTTGCACCTACCTTGTCCTTATGAAAACCATAAAACCATAAAAACACATAAATCACCTATAAACCTAAAAAATGAAAAAAAACCTAAAACCCTTAAAAACCATAAAAATCATAAAACTTTAAAAACCCTAAATACCCATAAAAACTATAATAACCACTAAAACCCCCAAAACCCCTTTAAATTCCAAAAAAATATTAAAAAATCTAAAAAACAGTAACTCCCCAAAAAACAAAAAAAACCAATAATAACTAAAAAAATATAAAACCCTAAAAACCAAAAACACATAAAACCTCAATGAGACCATAAAAATCCAAAAAATACATAAATTCTATAAAAATATAAAAAACACCAAATACAATGAAAATAAATTATAATACCAACAAAACATAAAAAAATTATCCCTAAAAAAATAAAAATAATAAAAAACCCTAAAATAACAAAAAAAAATCCATAAAACCTAAACCCCCATCTCAAATTCCCTTATATCCATTAAAAGCATAAAAATTATAAAAAATGCCTATCATTATTAAAAACCCTAAAAACTTTAAAACCCATAAGAAATCCTTAAACATCTAAAAACACTTAAAACCCCTAAATACAAAAAAAAAACTTAAAGCCATAAAACCCATAAAACCCATAAAAACCTTAAAATATTAAAACCCATTAAACCCTTTAAACCCTTACAAAAATAAAAACGCCTCAAAAACATAAAAAATGAAAAAAACTCAAAAAACCCAAAACCCTCAAAAAACTAAAAAAATACCTAAAACCAAAAAACCATTAAAAATCTAACAGCCTAAAAAACAATAAAAACCCTAAAAACCCTAAAAACCATAAAACCCATAAAAATATTTAAATACCCATAAAAACCCTCAATAAATTAAAATCCATAAAACCCTTTGGAAAACCATGACCAACTAAAAACACATAAATCTCCTAAAAACCAAAAAAACTGCTACAAAATATAAAAACCAAAAATACTACAACCATAAAATCCCTAAAAACCATGATAACCCAAAAAAAATTCTAAAGAATCCCTAAAAACATAATAATACTAAAAAACTTGAAAAAAAGTAAGATATCATTAAAAATTTGAAAACAAATCAAACTCTTAAAGGAACTAGAAATGCTACAAACCCTAAAACCCTAAAAACCCCTAAAATCCACTAAAATATTTGATATATATTTAAACTACTAAAAATATTTAAAAAAACTATAAAACCCATAAAAACATAAAATATCAAGAAAAAACATTAAAAACAGTATGGAAAATCATAAAATCCTTAAAATCATACAAAAACATAAAAACCCTAAAAAACATAAAAAATCATTAAAATACAAAAAATCCCCAAAAATCCATTAAAATAGGAAAACCCTAAAACTCATGAAGACTTTAAATAAAACATTAAACTGTAAAAAACATAATACCCCTTAAAACCTAAAAACTCTGAAACAGTAAAAACCACTAAAACCCAAAAAACACCGAAAAACCTTAAAAAAATCCACAAAACCCTAAAAACTATAATAATCCTAGAAAATCCCTAAAAATAAAGAAAAATGTAAAAACCTTAAAACACCTAAAAAGCGTTAATAAAATTTTAAAAACCTAAAAACACTTAAAACCCAAAGAAACCAAAAATGATAAAAACCTTGAAACCATAAAAATCCATGAAAACAATAAAACAATAAAATCCCATCAAAACCCTAAAAACACGCTAAAAACTAAAAAATCCTTTAAACCCAAAAAATGTTAAATAACTATTGAAACCCTAAATATCATAAAAAAAATAAAAAATCCCTTAAAACCACAACCCAAACAACAATAATACAAAAAAACCTAAAACACACTAAAACCAACAAAAAACAATAAAAATCCAAAATAAATATCTAAAAATTCCAAAAAAGTAGGAAAAATTTAATCCCTTGATAAACCCTAAGAAAACCTTAAAAAATCACTTAAACCCCTTAAAACCTAAAAAAATGGTAAAAACCCTAAAAATCATAAAAATCCTAAAAAACCCAAAAATACCTTCAAAATCCCTCAAAAATGTAAAACACCATAAAAATTATTAAAAAAATTTAGAATCTCTATAACATAAAAAACCAAAAAAAACTTGAAAACCCCTATGAAAATATTAAAAACTAAAAATCACTAAAAAACCCATAAAAACTAAAAAACAAAAAATAGAAAAAAACTCTTAAAAATCCCCAAAAACTCTAAAAAAAATAAAAACCTCTAAAACCCTAAAAAATCCCTAAAACCCACTAAAAACATTAATACCTTTAAACCCTTAAAAATCTAAAAAACCATAGAAACCCTAAAACCCTAAAAATCACTAAAAACCATAAAAACTATGAAATCCTATAAAATCCCTAAAATCCCAAATACGTAAAAAACTTTAAAAACCTAAATACTCTAAATTAGACCTTTAAAACCTAAATGTACATAAAACCACTAAAAACCTAAATTGTTTGAAAAACTTGAATTCCCCTAAAATACCCTAAAATCCATCAAAATCCATAAAATTCTTAAAACCATAACAATACTAAAAATCCATAAGATTGTAATAATGCTAAAAACCAAGAAACCCCCTACAAAAACCATAAGAAAGTAAAAAAATATCATACTAAACTCTAAAAACTCTAAAACCATTAAAAACAATAATTACACTAAAAACATTTTAAATCCAAAAAACCCATAAAATTTAAAAAAAATCACTAAAAATCTAAAAATACTTTAAATCAAAAAAATTATAAAAAGTTCTAAAAATCCGTAAACCACTAAAAACTAAAAAAACCATAAAAATCCAAAAATACATAGAAAAAAACCATAAAGACCCTAAAACCCTAAAAAACATAAAACCCTAAAAAAATTAATAAAACCATAAAAACAAAAAAATACAAAAATACAATAAAGATATAAAATTTCAATAAATGATAAAAACCCTAAAACACTAAAAATCTCTAAAACCCATGAAAATGTCCAAGAATCCTAAAAAACAACAAATTTCCTAAAACTATCTAAAAATATAAAAAAAAAAAAAACCCAAAAAACCCTAACAAACCCTAATAACACCTTTAAAATATAAAACACATAAAAACCCTACAATACTAAAGAAACCCCCCACCTAAGACCATAAAAACCCATGAAAACACAAAAAATACTAAAAGAAAGATATTCCCCAAAATTAATGAAAAACCCCTAAAACTGTTGAAAACCCAAAAACACACAAAAAACTCTAAAATATCATTAAACACTAGAAAAAATTTAAAACACTTAATAAAATTAAAATACTCAAAAACTCAAAAAAAAACTAAAAATCCATAAAACCATAAACAGCCATAAAAATATAAAAACCATTAAAAGCCCTAAAACCATAAAAATAAAAAATTACTTAAAAAAACCAAAAACGAGGAAACCCTAAAAACCATGAAAAATGATAAGAAACCCTTAAAATCCAAAAAATAGTTAGAACCACTCAAAAAAATATAAACAGGGAAAACCCAAACAACCCTTAAAACCCATCTAAATCTATAAAACCCCTAAAAACAATAAAAATCCTAAATAAATACATAAAAAATACCAAAAAACATTAAATCCCCAAAAAATAGTAAAACCACTAAGAAAACAATAAAACCCTAAAAACAATTGAAACATATAAAATCCTACAAAATATATTGTTAGGTCCTGAAATCTCCTCAATTAAGATTGAGATATTTTGACAAATTTGGAGAAGGGTAGATAAGAAACCAAAAAAATATTGAGTAAAAATATTCAAAAAAGGTGTAATCAGGAAACAAAAATCCATTCACAAACCACCATTCTACATGGTGATCTGTAGCTTTATAGAGTATAAGTGAGATAAATAGTTCACAGGATGTAGCTGATGCCTCCATCACCTTCAAATTAAACTGAATTGTTTTACGATAAGGAGGTGGTGATATTCACCCCCACAAATGAATATTCCCAATACACTAACCAGTTCGTGGAATAGAGTGATGCCCTCATCTCATACAAATGAAACAAAGTCATTTGCATGATCGAGTAGATGATCACCACCCCTACAGACGACAACCCCTTCATCAAATGGATTCTCTTCTGACTAATTCATTCAAGGTTTGGGAAAATATCCTTGGGATCCTATAAAAGAATCTTCATAGCCCACCGTGAATGATAACCCAACGTGTTATTCAGTTTTACTATTCATCTATAAAAGCACCCCAAGGGGTGCTGAAAGAGTCATATAATGCTCAAAGAAAAAAATCAAGAGTAGTTTGGGGGAACACCCCCCCCCCCCTCCCAACACACAAAACACATCATGAATTCCATCTCATGAACCATATATTGGTGGACCATCATGGAATCCATCCTATAAAACATATACAGAAGATCCTCAATAGAATATTCCATCTAGAGTCATTGTTTTTTGTGGAAATTAGATTTCATTTTCTTATCCCTTGAATGAATAAATTAATACCCCTAAAAACCATAATGATGCCCAAAAACCCTAAAAACAACAAAAATCACTAAAAGCCATACAAATCCACAAAAATAATAATAATTCACTTAAAATCCCTAAAAATGTAAAAATACTAAAAAACCTGAAACAATGTAATAAAACCTTAAAAAACTAAAAACAAATTAAAGCTAGTAAAATTCATAACGACCACTAAAACCCTAAATCCCTAAAAACCATCAAAAACCAAAACCCCATAAAACCGTTAAAAATAATTTTTTTTAAAAACTATAAACATGAAAAATGGTTATAAGACTCCAAAAAACATTTAAAACCCTAAAACAAAAAAAAACCTCTAAAACCCCAAAAAGCGGTAAAATCCCAATACAACCAAAAAAATCTGAAATATCTTTTCAAATCCTAAAAACCCTCCAAAACCTAAAAACCGTTACAAACTAAATAATCCATAGAAATATGGGAAAATGTAAAAAACACAGAACACTAAAAACCCTATGAAAACCCTAAAAACAGAAAACCACTTAAACACCTAAAAAACCGAGAACCCCAAAAACCCTGAAAAATACCAAAAACCATAAAAACCCCAGAACCCCTCAAAATCCATAAAAACTCTAAAGACCCACAAAAATCATAAAACTTTCTAAAAATCCCTAAATACATAAAAACAAATAAAACCACTGAAAACTACTAATAAAACATTAAAAACCTAAAAACACATAAAAATCCTAAACAACCAAAATCCTTAAAACCCCTAAAAACCCATAGAAACCTTAAAAACCATTAAAACCTCTAAAATACTTAAAACCCTAAAAACTAATACAAACCCTAAAACAACTAAAAACCCTAAAAACCATCTAAAAATGTAAAAAACACCCAAAAAAATTAAAAAGTAAAAAATGAAAGAGAACCCAAAAAATTATAAAAACCCAAAAAACCATAAAAAATCATGAAACCCCACAAAATCCTTATAACCACGTAAAACATTAAAAAACATAAAAGACCCTAAAAATCATTAAAACGTATAACCCCAAAAAACACTGAGAAATCCTATGAAAAATTTTAAATTTTAAAAATAATTAACCCCCTCCCAATAAAAAATAATCAAAAACCCTTAAACCCAAAAAAACTCTTAAAACACTCAAAATCCCAAATACCCCTTAAATGCCTAAAAATCCTAAAAATCCATTAAAACCCCTAAAAACCTAAAAATCCAAAAAACCTTCAAAACCCCTATGAAAACTTTAAAAACTATAAACACTTAAATCCAAAAAAACCTTAAAAATGATAAAATCCTTAAAGACCCTAAAACCCATAAAACACCAAAACTCCAAAAAACCAGAAAAACCCCAAAAAACCTAAAAGATACCCTAAAACCATAAAAATCCTATTACTTTTAAAGATTAAATTCCATTTAAATCCAAAAAAATGTTTATAAACTAGAAGAAATCTTTAAGAACCTGGCAAAACTAAAAAAACCCTAAACCCAAAACAAATTATAAAAACTGCAAAACCCTCTAAAAACACATAAAAACACCAAAATCACCAAAAACCCAAAAAAACAAAAAAGACATTAAATATCTCTAACAAACCTGAAAACAAAAAAGAAAACATTAAAACCCTCTAAAAACAAAAAACCCACAAAAACCCACAAAATGCTAAGAACCCTACAAACCTTTAAAATACTTAAAATTGTTAAAAACACCTAAAAACATTGGAACCTTAAAAACCCATAAAACCCACTAAAAAAGAAAAAAAATTCACACCCTAGAAATTTAAAAAATCTATAAAACACTTAAAAACCCTAAAAAATCAAAAACCAACTAGTAACTTAAAAAAAAGAACATAAAAAAACTAAAAAAACCGTAAAAACCCTCAAAATCCTAAAAACATAAAAACTCAAAAACCCATAAAATTATATAAAAATCCATAAAAATGTGAAAATGCCTAAACCCAAAGACCCCCAAGAAAACCCAAAAAACCAAAAAACACTTTAAACCCCTAAAAACCTAAAAACACTGAAAATATAAAATACACAAAAAAACCTCAAAATCCATAAAAACCTTAAAAACAGAGAAGAATCCAAAATCAATTCCCTAAAAATACCTAAAAATGTAAATCCCCTAAAAACTAGAAAAATCATAATAAAAACATAAAATCCTAAAAGCATCTAAAATCTAAAAAATAGTAAAAATCCTAAAAAACCCAACACCATGACATCCATAAGACCCCTAATATACTTAAAAATCTGAAAAAACATAAAAATACCGAAAAAATATAATGTTCTTTTAAACCCCTAAATTTTTTTAAAAACCCTAAAAAAATTTAAACCCATTAAAACTAAAAAAACACTAAACCATAAAATTAATAATAACCACAAAGACTCTAAAAACCAAAAAAATAAAAAAATCTCTAATACCCTAAAAATAATAAAAATCATAAAAAATCATAAAAATCGTTAAAAACATAACGAAACAATAAAACCCTGATAACCGAAAAAATGATAAAAATATAAAACAATTTATGACCATTAAAAATAGTAAAATATTAAAAACCCTAAAAAATATAAAAAAACCTAAAAACACTAAAAATATATAAAATCTCTATAAACCATAATAGTCCAATAAATCCCAAAAAATTCCAAAAAGCAAAAAACCAATTAAAACATGGAAAACCCCTTATAAAACCATAAAACCTAAACACACTTTAAACTCCTTAAATCCTAGAAAACAATAAATAACTAAAAACCATAAAACCTATAATAACCCTAGAAATCCATTAAAACTATAAAACCCCTTTAAACCCCTAAAAAGTTTAAAAAATCTCATTTTCTTAACCCCATAAAAACTCAAAAATATCATAAAAAATCCAAAACAACCATTGAAGTCCTAAAAAGAGAACAAAACCCTTTAAAATGTAGAAAACCCATAAAAATAATGAAACCCCTATGAAAACCATAGAAACCGAGAAAAATAAACAACATTAAAAACCCTAGAAAACTCTATAAACCAAAAAGACCCTAAAACACCTAAAAATACTTAAAACATTAAAAACCCCAAAAATCTTAATAATTCCCTAAAAAAATTACAAAACTAAAAACCCAAAAAATTCATTAGAAAAACATAAAATCAAAAAAACACATAAAATCCCTAAAAAACTAATGAATGAAAAAACCCTAAAACACTCTAAAACCACAAAAAATATAAAAATCCAAAAAAAACAAAAAAAAACTATAACTATTAAAAACTTTGAAATCCATTTAAGTCCCTTCAAATGATAAAAACTCTAAAGAAACGTAAAACCCTAAGAAAACATAAAAAAACTTAAACACCAAAAAAATAAAAAAACCCTAAAAACATTGAAAATACATAAAATCTATAAAAACCATAAAATCCTAAAAGGCACTAAAAATCCTTAAAACATAGAAATCCCTAAAAATCATGAAAACCCATATGAACTTAAAAACCTAAAAAAAATCCTAAAAACCAAAAAAACATAAATCCCTAAAAAACTCTAAAAACACTAAAAATTATAAAACCCACAAAAAACATAAAAACACATAAAAACCCATAAATACTTAGAAAACCCACTAAAAACTCAAAAACACCCTTTAAAACCCCAAAAATATTAAAATACAGTACCAAAAATTAAACACCCTAAAAACTAAAAAAACCTAAAACCCCTAAAAAACAAAAAACCACTAAAACCCCTAAGTAACTCTAGAAGCCATCAAAATACGTGACACCCTAAAAATCCCAAAAAATGAAAAAAACCCTAAACCCTAAGAAAACCTAGAAAACTAAAAACAAATAAAACCCCTAAAAACATAAAAACAATAATAACCCTAAAAACACTAAAAACCTAAAAAGAATAAGAAATCCGTAGAAATCTACAAATAATTAAAAACCCTAAACATCTATTAATGGTAAAGACCTAAAAACACTAAACACCCCAACAAATCCTCAAAATCCATAAAACCCCTAAACCACATTAAAATCCTAAAAAAACCAAAAACACAAAAAAATATAAAAAAACAAAAAATCTCTAAAAACTCTTAAGAAAACATTAAAAACCAAAAGACACTTAAAACACTTAAAACCTCTAAAAAAGATAAAACATTTAAAAACACTAAATCTACAAAAAAAAAAACATAAACGCCCAAAACTTTTAAAAAATCTTAAATCCCACAAAAATTATAAAAACCAAAAAACTCTAAAAACTTGTTAAACCCATAAATTTTTTAAAAAATCCATAAAAAACATTAAACCCCAAAAAATGGAAAACCCTCTAAAACCCCAAAATAATAATAACGGAAACCATCAAAACCCTAAACACCTAAAAATCCTAAAAAATCCCCAAAACCATAAAAGTACAAATAATCCATAAAAATACTTCAAAACATACAAAACCATAAATACCCTGAAATACACTAAAAGTCCTTAAAACCAAAAAACACTTAAAACCCTAAAAACCCTAAAAAATGCTAAGAACCCAAAGAACCAAAAACAAATAAAATCCATAAAAACTAATAAAACATTAAAAAACATAATCCTATAAAAAATCTAAAATCCACTAAAACACTAAAAACTATTTAAACACCTAAAAATGAAAAAAATTCTCAAAAACCATTAAAACCCTAAAAATAAATAAAAACCCCTAAAAAGAAAAAAACCAAAACCCCCCTCAAAATCCATAAATACATAAAAACCCTTAAAACCTTAAAATTCCCTAATAAAACCTTACCACCAAAAAACAATTAAACCCAAAAAGTACTAGAAAATAATAAATCAACTAAAAAACCATAAAACCCTAACAATCCAAAAAAGCCCTTAAAACCCATAAAACCCCAAAATAATAAAAATTCATAAAAATCCCTAAAAATACATAAATATGTAACAAACTAATTACCTTGAAAACCTTAAGAAACTATTAAAAACCTAAAGCACTTAAAATTGATAAAAATATAAAAATGATTAAAACCTTAAAAATAAACTAAAAACCCTAAAACCCCCAAAAACCCATAAAATATCTAAAAATAATTAAAACCCTTAAAAACCAACTAAAAAATATAACACCCATTGAAACACCTAGATATGTTAAAAAAATCCAAAACCCATTAAAATCCCTAAAAACTGAAAAGAAAAACGAAAAATCCCAAATAACTATGAATTCTTTAAAAATCGTAAAAACCTTAAAAATCCCAAAAAAACCCTATAAACTATAGAAATCATAATAAATCTATAGAAATCCAAAAAAAATGTAAAGGTCCCTAAAAACCTAAACACCCGCTATTAAACCCCTATAAAACGAAAAACACATAAAACATCATAAGAAACATAAAAATTATAAATACCCCAAAAACCTAAAAAACCCTAAAAACCCTCAAATTCCATTTAAACCTTAAATATCCAAAAAATATTAAAAAACACCTAAAATCCATAAAAACATAAAACCCCTAAAAACCATGAAATTCCATAATAAAACCATAAAAACCTAAAAATTCTTAAAACCCCTAAAAACATTGAAATATCTAAAATAACCTAAAATCCAAACCCCCCCCCCCCCAACCCCCCAACCCCTTAAAAACCATAAGACCCCTTAAAACTCCATAGAACCATTAAAGCACACAAAAAAATCAAAAAATAATGTAAACCCATAAAAGAATTAATAACTCTAAAAAACGTAAAAACCATAAAAAAACTCAAAATATATAAAACTACATAAAAAACCTAAAACCCCAAACCCCCTCAAAATTCTCAAAACCCCTAAAACCCATAAAAATTCTAAAAAAAGCTGTAAAAATGACTAAAATTTTATAAAACCTACAAAACTAGAAAAAATACACTAAGAATAAATAAAAACCCCCAAAACATAAAAAACCTTAAAAACATTAAAAATGATGAAGCCCATAAAATTCCAAAAAACCATAAAACCCTCAGATCCCTTAGAACCCTATAAAATTATCAAAATCCTAAAATCGGTCCAAAAATCCCAAAAATGTAAAAATAATACCTAGAAACCCTGAATACCTCAATGAAAATATTGAAACCCTAAAAGAACATAGAACCTATAAAAAAATAAAAAAATTAAAACACTTAAAAACCCTGAAACCCTAAACACCAAAAATCCCTAAACCCCTAAAACTCTAAAAAACACTTAAAACCATAAAACTTTAAAAAAAATAATTTAAAGGATAAAACCCTTTAAACCCCTATACTTTTTAAAGAATCTAAAAACCTTAAAACTCAAATACTCTAAAAGACCCAAAAAATAATGAAACTCAAAAAAAACCTATAAACCCAAAAAAATCTCAAAATCCCTAGATAACTTAAAACCCCAAAAAACCAACAAAATCCTAAAAAATACCTAAAAACATAACAAATACTAAATAACAAGAATAATCATAAGAACAGAATAAAAACCTAAAAAACATAAAACTCTAAAAATCTATAAAATTATGAAACCCATAAATCCATAAAAACTATAAAACCCCTAAAATATTAAAAAAACCTAAAACCCCCTATTACCCAAAAACCCAAAAAAAATCTGAAAAAAAATTCAACTACTAAAAATGATAAAACATTAAAAACCATAAAAACACTTAAAAATATAAAACACCCCAAAACCATAAAAAACATATAAAATCTAAAAACCCTAAACCCCCCAAAACCCTAAAAAACACTATAAATCATAAAAATGCTAAAAGATCCCTATATACTTTTAAAAATGCACAATCCCTAAAAACCCTGAAAAGCCCTAAGAAAACGTTAATAACATAAACTACATAACCCTCCCCCCCAAACATAAAAAATGTTAAAACCAGAAAAAACCTATAACAAAAAAATAAAAACATCCCCATAAAAACATTTAAATTCCCTAATAATCCATAACAAACCTCAAAACCACTAAAAATATAAAACCCATTTAATCGGCTAGAATTGTTAAAAACTCTAGAAACCTTATAATCCATACAAAACATAAAAAACCATACCCCCAAACCATAAAACTAATATAAAACCCTAAAACACTCAAAATACATTAAAACCCAAAATACAATAAACATAATTAATTTTTCTAAAAATTCCTACAATGCCAAAAAAACCCTAAAAATTTTAAAACCCTTATAAAAACCTTTAAAACCAAAAATAAACATAAAACGCATAAAAACATAAAAAAACCTTAAAATCCTAAAAATTATAAAACCCGTAAAAACCAAAAAATAATGATATCCCATAAAAAATCTAGAAACCCATCAAAACCATTAAAACATTTAAAAAATAAAAAAAACAATAAACCTTCTAGAAAGAATAAAAAATCATAAAAGCCCAAAAATATATAAAAACCTTATAAATATTATAAACCCACAAAATTACTAAAACCCCTAAAAACCCATAAAAATCCTAAAAAATACAAAAAAAATCTCTAGAAAAAAAAATTCATGAATAAATATATGAAATCCTTAAAGACCTAAAATTCTAAATGCCCCCAAAAAACTAAAAAGATCTAAAAACCCTAAAAACAATAAAATTCTAAAAATACCCAACAAACAATAAATACCATTAAAAGTCCTTAAAAATATAGAAAAACAAAAAACCCTAAGAAAAACATTCATACTTAAAAACACATAAAACACCTAAAAGCATAGAAAAAACTATAACCCCTAAAAACCATAAAACCCCCAAAACCACTAAAAACCATAAACCCTTAGAACCACATAAAACCCAAAAAATCCACTGAAAACTCTAAAACCCTTTTAACCCCTAAAACATTAAAAAATCTAAAACCATAAACCCTAAAAACTCAAAATAAACCCAAAAAAATAATACCCAAAAAAACTCTCAAACCCCTCAAAATACCAACCCCCCCAAATCAAACAACCCCTAAAAGTCCCTAAAATATCTAGATAAATAAAAACCCCTAAAAAAATAAGGAAGAAATTAAAATCCAAAAAGCACTAAAAACCCATAAAAACCATAAAATGTTAAAAACCCTAAGAAACACAAAAAAAAATCCAAATAACCCCTAAAAGCTCTCAAATTCCCTAATAACCATAAAACCAATAAAAATTATAAAATCCCTAAAAATATACAAAATTGAAAAAACCTTAAAAGTCCTTAGAAATCCTCAAAAAACATAAAATCACTATAACCCCCAAAAAAACATAAAAAATGCTAAAAATACTAAGAAAATATAGAATGTCCTTATAACCCTAAAAACCCTAAACCCATAAAACCCTAAATACCATAAAAACCATAGAAACCCATTTAAACCCAAAAGACCACTAAAACACTTAAACCCCTTCAAAACCATAAAACATTAAAAACTCTAAAAAACCATAAAACCAAAAATCAATAAATAAAAACCAAAAAACCGAAAAATACAAAAAACCCTAAAACCCATAAAACCTAAATATTCCCTAAAATCAATAAAATTTTAAAAAAATTCAAAAATCACTAAAATACCTAAAACAGTGAAAAACTCGAAGTAAACTAAAACACCAAAAACACATAAACCCCCAAAATTCTGAAAAATAAAAAAACCTAAAAACCCTAAAAAAGTATAAAAACCATCAAAATTACTATAAACATTAAAACCAATAGAAATCCTAAAAATCCATAAAAATATTGAAAATAATGAAAAAATCAAAAAATACAAAAAAAACTTACAAACCTTAAACTCCTAAAACCCCTAAAAACCATAAAACCCTTAAAACCATAAAAACCTCCAAAAAATAAATAACCACTAAAAACTATAAAAACCATTTACACCCTGAAAGTGATAAGAAATTCAAAAAACAAATATTACCATTAAAAACTCAAAAATTCCCTAAAACCCCAAAAAAACATAAAAACCCTAAAGATCCCTATAACACTAAAAATAACTAAAACCCCTAAAAAATTATTAATATTCTAAAACTCCCTAAAATTATCTAAAAATAAAAAAAATCCTATAACCCAAAACCCCATCTATGAAAACCATAAATATCTAAAAAAACATAAACCCCCTAAAACACTAAAAAACAAAAAAAACCCCTAATAACCCTAAAAACAATCAAAACACCTAAAATCAATAAAACGCCACAAAAATCCTAAAAATTCTTAAAAATATATGAAAACATAAAAAACCCTCACAATCATGAAAAAAAACAAATAAAACCTTAAAAACCTAAAAACCCTTAATACCACTAAAACAAAAAATATATATAAAAACCAAAAATGTCATTAAACCCCTAAATAATACTAAAAACCATAAACCTCTTATTACATTAAAAACAAAATAAATATCCCATTAAAACACAAAAAAAACTCTAAAAACCCTTTAAACACCTGAAAACATTAAAATCCCTAAAAACATTTAAACCCTAAAAAAATAAAAAAAACCCTAAGAACCTCCAAAAACCATAAACACTTAAAAATCCCAAAACATTAAATCCATTAAAATCCTTGAGACTCCAAAAAAACAAAAAAAATCATAAAAAGGCATAAAACTCCATAAAAATGAAAAAAAAACACTAAAAACACTTAAAGTTGTAAGAAAACCTTAAAAATATAGAAACAAAAAAAACTGCTAAAACCTAAAAATGATTAAACCCCTAAAAACTCATAAAAACCTAAAAACCATAAAAACCACCTAAAAACATGAAAAACCCCCAAAACCATAAAAAATTTAAAACTCTAAAAATCATTTAAAAACAAAAAACATTAAAATTTTTAGAAAACATTAAAACCTAAAAAACCCGTAGAACCCTAAAACCATAAGAAACCCTTAAACCACTAAGAACACTAAAACCCCTCAAAATCCCTAAAAATCCTAAAATCCAAAATAAAATCCATAAAAAATTAGAAGGTGTAAACCATAGGAAAACGCTAAGAAAACATGAAAAACCTGAAAATGAAAATACCCCTAAAAGTTCTTAAAAATGATAAAATGCATAAAGTTCCCTAAAATCACTAAAATCCCCTAAAATCCCTCAAAATCCCTAAAAATCATAATAACCGTAAAAATTCTAAAAATCCTTAAAACCCCTAAAAACATAAAATAACACTAAAAACCCTGAGAAAAAATTATAAACCTAAACAATTATAAAACCCCCTAAAAAACCAAAAATCACGAAAAACCCTAAAACCCCTATAATACACTAAAAAACTTCAAACCCCTAAAAACCATAAAAACCCTAAAACTTATAGAAATCATAGAACCTTCCAAAAACTATAAAAAACCTTCAAAACCATAAAAACATTAAAAAATCATACAATCTAAAAAGCCTTAAAAAATAAAAAAACCTTAAAAGTCCAAAAAATTCATAGAAACCAAAAAAACCTTAAACCACTCAATATTTATAAAAATCCTAAAATCAATAATAACTTAAAAGACATAAAAATCCATAAAAATTTTAAACCCATGAAAACCATTAGAAATTATAAAAACCCAAAAATACATACACCCCCTAAATTTTCTAAAACCCCAAATAACCCTAAAAATCTAAAACCCCCCAAACCCTCAAAATCTCAAAACACAATCAAACAATAAAAATCAAAAAAAATCCATAAAATCCTTAAAAACGTAAAAAACCATAAACATCCAAAAAACATATAAGAAATTATGAGAAACATAAAAACATGTAAAACACAAAAATCATTAAAAACACTAAAAATATAAAAAAACAAAAAGACCATAAAAACCAAAGAAACCCCAAAAAACCATAAAAACACTAAAATGCATAAAAAACCATAAAACCCCATAAAACCATGAAAATAACTAAAACCCCTTTGGACACAAAAAAATATTTTAAAAAATATAAAATCATTATAACCCCTAAAAATTTAAAAACCCACTAAAAACAAAACAAGCGTAAAAACACCTAAAACCCAAAAATACCGTAAAACCCCTCAAAATCCCAAAAAACTGTAAAAACAATTAAAATCTCTAAAAATCCATAAAAAAGTAAAAAAACCAATAATTTTTTTAAAACACTAAGAAAACCCTAAATACATAAAAAATAAAACCTTTAAAATCTAAAAATGTTAACAACCCAAAAACATTATAACCACAAACACCACAAACCCCCCAAAACCCTTAAAAATCCTAAAAACCCAAAAAATATATAAACAACCTAAAAATCCCTAAAAAATTAAAAAACCCTAAAAACAAAGAAAAATCCTAAGAAAATAATAAAAATTTATAATGATTAATTCCACTAAAAACATAAAAAGGAATGAAAATCCCTAAAACCACTATAAAATAAAAATCCACTTAACCCCTAAATCATTAAAAACACTTAAAACAATAAAAACCCTAAAAATCCTAAAAAGAAATAAAATCCCTAAAACCACTAAAAAAATAAAAATCCACTTAACCCCTAAATCATTAAAAAAACTTAAAACAATAAAAACCCTAAAAACTAAAAAAACCCTAAAACCCAAAATAACCATAAAATCCTAAGAACTCCCAAAAACCTTTAAAACCCAAAAAATCCAAAAAAAATTAAATAGCCTAAAATTCAGAAAAAAAAACTTAAACACGCCTAAAAACCTTAAAAACCCCTAACTCAAAATTTAAAAAATAACCCTTAATTCCCCTTAAAATGGTAACAACACTACAAAAACCTAAAAACAATAAAACCCTTAAAAACCATAAAAACCCTAAAACCCTTAAAATCCCTAAAAACACTAAAAATTATAAAATCCCTTTAAACACCTATAAATTTTTAAAAATTAATAAAAAGATCAAAACCATAAAAAACTCAAAAAAAACAATAAAAACCCAAAAAAAATGAAAAAACCCAAAAAAAACACATTAAAAACCCACAAAATCCCTGATAATCCTTAAACACATAACATTCCTAAATTCTATAAAACTTCTTAAAAACATAAAATACAATAAATTTTTTTAAAACCACTAAGAAAACCTAAAGACATAAAAAAATTAAAACTCATAAAAACTGTAGAAACACTAAAACCCATAAAAACATTAAAAAATCTATAAACACCCAAAATCCCTAAAAACCATAAAAAACATAAAAAACAATGACTTCCTAAAAATAAAAAAACATAAAAAACCTTTAAACCCCAGAAACACCCTATGAAAACATAAAAAACCAAAAATCCCATAAAACCCCTAAAACCTAAAAAATCGTAAAAACCCTGAAAAATAAAATAAAACCCTAAAAGCAGTTAAAAACCTTAAAAACCTAAACAAAAAAAATCCATATATACACATAAAACCCATAAACCACTAAAAACTCTAAAAACCCTTTAAGCCACTATGAACGTTAATAACTCTTAAAATATTAAAGCCCAAAATAATCAAAAAAAATATTAAATGAATAAAAACATAAATCGTGGAAACACTAAAATGTATTAAAATCCTTAAAACTCAGAAAACCATAAAACCATATAAATCCATGAAATACCTAAAAAAATAAAAGCAACATAAAAACCCTAAAAATATAAGAAAACCTAAAAACGCTAAAAAAAAATAATCCCAAAGAAAACCTAAAGAATGATAAAACCTTCTAAAAACCAAAAAAAATCCATAAAATCCTCAAATACCATTGAAACCACTTAAATATTTAGAAAGACATGAAAACCCAAAAAATTCCAAAAAGACTCAAAAATTCATTTAAACCCCTAAAAAAATTTAAAAAATCTAGAAAAAATTAAAACACTAAAAAAATAAAAACTCTTTTAAAACCCAAAATCACAAAAGTCTTAAAACCCGTAACCCCCAACCCCTAAAAATTCCTAAAACCTAAAAAAACCAAAAAAGTAAAAATATAAAAATAACCCTAGTTTTTTTAAATACCATAAAACCCAAAAAAAACCAAAGAGTACCATGAAAACCTAAAAACACATAAAACCCCTAAAAAGGTTAAAACTATAAAAATCCATAAAACCCATAAAATAGCTCAAAATTCATAAAATACAAAAAAACTATAAAAATCCTTAAAAAGCCCTCAAAATCCTTAAAACATAAAAACCATTAAAAATAAACCCTAATAAAACCATAAAAACCTAAAAAAAGACTGATAGAAATAAAAAAATCTTAAAACCCTAAAAAACTCTAGAAAACCCCCCCCAAAACCCTAAAAACCATAAATTCCCCTAAAAACAATATGAAACCCCTAAAAACCTACAAAAATCCTAAAAATTACTAAAAAATATAAAACCCTTTAAATCCATAAAAAATTAAATAAAACTAAAAATAATAAATCCATAAAAATTGAATAAATACCTAAGAACAGAAAAATCCATAAACACCCTAAAAACAATAAAAACCCTAAACACACAAGAAATCCCTAAAAACCAAAAAATATATAAAAATCCAAAAATATACATAAAAATACCTAAAATAAAAAAACACTTAAAAGTACTGAAATCCCATTCGAAAACCATAAAAACCAAAAAACCCATAAAACACTTAGAAAACCAAGAAATTCTAAAAAACCCCTAAAAACCACAAAAATGCAAAAATCCGTCAAAATACCTTAAAACAATAAAAATAGGAAAATCATAAAAACCCCAAAAAATCGTTATAGACACGAGAAACCTAAAAACCAATACAAAATCTGAAAAATATTAAACCCCTCAAAAGTTAAAAAACTATAAAAAGACATTAAGAAACCTAAAAATTAATAAAGTTCACCAAATATAAAAAATCGTGAAAATCCCAAATAAAACTATAAAAATATAAAATGTCTTTAAAATCCTAAAAAACAAAACCAAATTATAAAATCCTAAAACATCTAAAAACCATAAAACAGTAAAAACCGTCAAAATCACTAAAACCCCTAAAAACCTCCCAAACCCATAAAAGTCCTAAAAATATATAAAAACCCAAAAAACATAAATAAGCATAATAACCCTAACATACATGAACAAAACCTTAATAAACTATAAAAATTAAACCCCATTTTTTTAAAAAAATTCTAAAAATCCAAAACACCCCCAAAGACACTAAAATCCATAAATCCTTAAAAAATAAAGCCCTTAAAACCCCATAAAACCCTTAAGAACCACTAAAAACCCAATAATTCTTTTTAACCCCAAAAAATTCAAATAATCGCAAAAACCCAAAAAAACTAAAAACCCCATAAGAACACGAAAAATATGCAAAAAATAAAAAAACTATAAAAATCATAAAAATCACTAAATATCCCTAAAAATATTAAAACACCTAAAAACCATAGAAACCCAAAAGAAAACATTAAAATCATAAAACCATAAAAACACATTAAAACCTAAAAAATAATAAAAACCATTAAAACCCCTAAAACCCTAAAAATATTGAAAATCCATAAAACCATTTAAACCATAGAAGTCTTAAATATACCCAAAAAATAACAAAAAACATAATAACCCTTAAGAACCCAGAAAAAACCTTAAAAAACCATAAAAAACTAAAAAACATAAAACCCCATTAAAACTAAAAAATGGTAACAACCCAAGAAACCCCCCAAAAGACATAAAAACTCGAAAATCCTTAGAAACCATAGAACACCTATAACCCTTAAAAATTCATAAAAACCTATAAACACACTAAAAAAACGAAAACACTAAAAACCACTTTAACCCATAAAATTATAAAAAACTCTAAAAAACTGTTAAAATAATAAAAACACATAAAAACCCTATAACCCATAAAACCCCTAAAAACCTAAAATCCTAAAACCCTAAATGTCCCAAAAATCCCCCTATAAACCATAAAAATCATAAATAAAGCATGAAAATACACTAAAAACGTAATAACTCTTAAAAACATGAGAACCTAGTTTAAAACCATAAAAAAACATAAAACCCTAAAAAAATAAAACCATAAAAACCTAAAACCCCAAAAAATAATTAAAACACATCAACATCCATAAAATCCCAAAAAAATTGAAATCCTAAAAAATCCCTAAAAATCACATTAAAATTAAAATAGAGTAAAGACATTGAAAACCACTATAACAACCTTTAAACACTAAAAACACATAACACCCCTGAAAAAACAAAAAACATAAAAACCCTAAATAACTCTAAAATACATAAAATCCCCTATAAACTATAAACCCCTAAAAATCATAAAAACCCTTAAAAGCCCCTAATAAACATAAAAATTGACTAAAAACTCTAAAAACATTTAAATAGCCAAAACTGTTAGAAACTATAAAAAACCATATAACCCTTTTAAAACTAAAAAAAACATAAAACCATAACAACCTAAAAAGGCTAAGAACCCGTAAAATAATATAAACCATAAATACTATTAATACAGTAAAGACCCATTAAACCTTTAAGACCCCATAAAAGCCTAAAAACCCTAAAAATAAATAAATAGTTAAAAACCCAAAAACAACATGAAAAAACCAAATAAATCCTTAAAAATAATAAAAAACCCTTTAAGCACTAAAAAATCTAAAAAACAGTAAAACAACTTAAAACCTTAAACATTTCAAAACCATAAAACCCCTACAAACAAGAAAAACCCCAAAAAAATTGAAAACACTAAAACCCATAAAAACCCTAAAAACTAATTGAAAGTAAAACAAAATTTTAAATCCTTTAAAACAATAAAAATACTAAAACCCTTAAAACCCTAAAAATGGAAAAAAACCCCAAAATCCTTAAAACTCCTAAAATCCCAAAAGTCATGAAAAACCCTCAAATTACCTAAGAAACATTACAACACATAAAAATACTAAAAAAACAAAAATTATCCATAGAAACAAAAAAAACCATAAAACCCTAAAAACCCATAAGAATACTTCAAAAACCTAACAACACTTAAAAACCCTAAAAACCCAAAAAATGTTAAATCCCATAAAAGCATAAAACTCTATAAACACTCAATATACCTAAAACCCCTAAAAAATAAAATTCCAAAAAAATCCCTAAATATCATCAAATTTTAAAATACATAAAACCTTGAATACCCCAAAAAAACATTAAAAACCTTAAAAAATTAAAACCCCTACAAAACCAAAAAAACCTCTAAATACCCTAAACCCCATAAAAACCAAAAAACCCCTAAAAATTTCATAAAAACCATAAAATCCATAAAAGGACTAAAATATACCCAAAATTTCTTAAAATTTAAAAATCCATAAGAAAAATTTTAAAACATTAAAAAACTTAAAAATATTTAAACCCTAAAAAAACCAAAAAACCCAAAAAACCTATTACTCACAAAAAAACGTAAAAAACCTAAACCCCTAAAAATTATAAAATTACCCCAAAACCTTATCATTCCATAAAACCTATAATAATCCTAAAAAAACTACAAACTCTAAAACTTTTAAACCACTATAAATGTTAAAAACTCAAAAAGCCTTAAAATACGTAAAAAAAAATTCCAAAAACAACAAAAGTCCAAAAATCCCAAATATCCTAAAAACCCTTAAAATCCCAAAAAAACCCATAAAAACCATAAAAATCCTAAAAAATCTTGAATAATACCTATAAATCTAAAAAAAACATGAAAACTATGAAAACCCCTGATAAAACCTTAAAAATATAAAAACATAAATCAAGTAAAATCCCAAAAAAAAACATCTAAAACCCCAAAAAAATTATAAAATCCCTAAAAACCCAGAATGTTCTAAAAAATATAAAACCCTAGAAACCATAAAATATCCAAAGTAATGATAGAATCCCAAAACCAATAATAAATAATAAAACCATTTAACCCCCAAAAGACATTAAAAATCTATAAAAACCTCAAATTCCAAAAAAAAATCAAAAACATCCTAGAAAGCCCAAAAAAACTATTAAAATTCAGAAACAATAAAAAACACTAAAATCACTCAGAATCCTTACAACGATAAAAACCTTAAAAACCCTAAAAATTCTCAATAAATCCCTAAAAACATATAAAGTCCTAAAAACCCTAAAATCACTAAGAAAAATTTAAAAACTAAAAACTGTTTAAAACCCTTTAAACCTAAAAACGCTAAATATATAAAACCCATAAAACCCATAAAACCCTTCAAAATCCCTAAAACCATAAAAACCATAAAAACCATAAAAGACCAAAAAATCCCTTAAAACATAAAAACCCCTAATACCCAAAAAGACCTAAGAAATCTTAAAATACTATGAACGCTTAAACCCCCAAAAAATACTAAAAACCCCCAAAACACTTAAAAAAATAGAACCCATAAAAACATAAAATAAAAAAACTATAAAAACCATTTAGATACCAAAAAACTGTTCAAACCCCAAAAAATACTTTAAATCCATAAAAAATTAAAAAAAAACCAAAACCACCCCACATAAAACCATATAATCTATAAAAACAATACGGACCATACAAACCCTCAAAATCCCTAAAATCCATAAAAACATAAAAATAGAAAAAATACCTAAAAATAACTAAAAACATAAAAACCCCTAGAAACCATTAAAAATACCTAAGAAACTCTTATTAACATAAACTCACATAAACCTCATAAAAAATAGAAAATGGAAACCCCTAAAACCAAAAAAACAAAACAAAACTCTCAAAAAACCTAAAAACATAAAATACAATAATAATCCTAAAAATCTATGAACATTAAAAACCCTAAAAACCCTAAAACCCTTAGAAAAACCCTAAAAAACTAAAAACCCATAAATTTTTTAAAGAACCTAAAAAATAATAAAAATACTAAAATAAATTAAAAACCATAAAACCAATAAAATACAAAATCCTATAAACCATTTAAAACCCATAAAAACTGTAAAACCCCACTAAAACTATAAAAACACTATATACACTTAAAAAATGTTACAAATGTTAAATAACCATAAAGACCCTAATCACTCAAAAAAACCCTAAAACCCCAGAAAAACATTTAATCCTGTAAATACTATAGATAACTCTAAAACCATCAAAATCATTAAACCCTAAAAAACAAAAAAACAAAAATCCTAAAAGGGCCAAAAAATATAAAGAAATGTAAAAACCATAAAACCCCTGAAAATACCTAGGAAAAGTTTGAAAAACTAAAAAACACAAAAACCCCCTAAAAACCAAAAATTTCTAAAACCCCAAGAAACCATAAAATCCCTAAAAATGATAAAATAACACTAAAAACCTATAAAAAACCTAAACCAGCAATAATTATAAAAAACCATTCAACCCATAAGAAAAAACCCCAAAAAACATTAAACCCCAAAAAACACTAAAAAACCCTAAAAACTAAAAAAATCATAACTACCAAAAAACCCCCCTAAAACTCTCAAATCCATCAAAACCCTAAAAACCACAAAAAATCTAAAAATCCTTAAAAACATAAAAAAAATAAAAAATTCCAAAAAACCGATAGAAAACCATAGTTACCTTATTAAAATTAAGACCCAAAAATACATAAATACAAAAAAAACATAATAAATCCCAAAACCCTAATAAACCCCAATAATCCTCAAAATACCTAAAACCCTAAAAATACATTAAAATCATAAAAAATCCATAAATATTCATTAAAACATAAAAACCCTTGAAAACCCTACAAACCCCAAATAAAACCTTTAAAATATAATATAATATATATATATAACCCCTAAAAGGATAATAAATTATAAAAAACCTAAAAAAAACTAAAATCCATAAAAAACCTAAAAACCATAGCACCCCAAAAAACCTAAAACCCCCTCAAAAAAATAAAAACCCTATAATGTGAAAAATACATTAAAAAAATTAAACCCTAAAAAATGAAATAAAAATATAAAAAACCATGAAAAAAACACAAAAAAACATAAAACCCCCAAAAATCCTTTAAATTATAAAAACCATAAAAATCCCTAAAAACCATAAAAAATAATAAATATCATAAAAAAATATTTAATAACCCCTTAAACAATTAAAAAAAATCCGTGAAATAACCTAATAATTTATAAATAAACTCAAAATCCCTAAAAACCCTAAAAACTCTAATAACCCTAAAAACATAAAAACCCTAGAAACACTAAAACTCATAAACCACCTAAAACTGTAAAAAATAATAAAACCCCATAAAAAATAAAACCAATTAAATCTCTAAGACCCTTTAAACCCATAAAAAAATTAAAAAAACTATAAAAACCATTTAAACCATAAAAACTCAAAAAAAACCTAGACACAAAAAACCTTAAAAACATTACTGACCTAAATGTTTTAGAAACTTTCAAAAATACCTAAAATCTATAATAAATAATTAAAATCCAAAGAAAACTGAAAAATCCATAAAAACATAAGAAAAACCCCAAAAACTCAAAGAAAACATTAAGACCCTAATAAATCTAAAAACTACTAAAACGTAAAAAATGATAAGAAGAATAAAATCCCTATAAAACCATAAAACCATAAAACCCCTAAAATCATTGAAACCCTAAAACCCCAAAAAATCATAAAATCCCACTAAAACACTAAAAACCCTTTAAACAAATAAATATGTTAAAAACTGTAAAAAAAATAAAAAAAAATACCCTAAAAATGGTCAAAACCCCTAAAAACCAAAAAAATATTATAAAATCCATAAAAATCACTAAAAATGTAAAAAGATACTCAAACCCTTAAAACACCATGAAAAACATAAAAATATAAAAACACTTAAAACCCATAAAAACCCTAAAACAAGATATAAACCATAAAAACACAAAACCCTAAGAAATAAAACCCCCTAAAAACCGTAAAAACCTTAAAAACATCAATATCACTAAAATCTTTAAAAAACCTTTAAAATCCTAAAAATATTAAAACACTCTAAAAAGATGTCAAGTCTCTAAAAATTTGAGAAACCCTAAAAACCCAAATAAACAATAAAAAACCTAAAATTCTTAAATACACCAAAAATAACTCAACATCCATAAAAACCCAAGAAAAAATAAAAAAAATTATGACTAAATGTTCGTAAAATTATAAAAACCCCAAAGCCTTAAAATCCTTTAGAACCCCTTAAAAACAATGAACACTTAAAACCTTAAGAACCTGAAAAACCAAAAACCCCAAAAAGAACCTAAAACCATAAATACCCTTGAAATCAATAAAAACCCCAAAAACCATAAAAAACCCAAAAATCTATTAAATCCAAAAAAAACCACAAAAAAATCTAATAAACCTTAATGCCCAAAAATAATAAGAAACTCAAAAACCCATTTAAGTCATTTAAAATATTAAAACCATAAAAATCTAAAAAGGCTAAAACACTAAAACCATCAAAATCCTGAAAAAACTAAAAACTGTAAAAAATCCAAAAATTCCGTAAAAATCCTTAATTTTTTTTAAAAAACCAAAAAACCCAAAACAAATTCCAAATGAAATCCTTAAATACCTAAAAAAAACTTTGAACCCCTAAAAACCGAAATATTAAAAAAAACTATAAAAATACATAAAATCCAGAAAAAATCATAAAAACACTAAAACCATTAGAAAACAAAAAAAACCCTAAACACAGTAAGAAACCACCAAAAACTCTAAAATCCCTTTAATCCCCAAAAAACATTAAAAACTCTAAAAACCTTAAAACCCATAAAAAATCAAATAATCCCTAGAAACCCTTTAAATCCCTTAAACAAAAAATAATACCTAAAACTCCTCAAAATATCTTAAAACCATGAATCTATAAAAAATTAATAAAACCTTAATATCCCAAAAAATAAAAAATAAAACTAAAACCCTGATATCCTCTATGAAAAACTTATAGACCTAATACTCAAAAAAAATCTAAAAACATAAACAAAAAAATCCTAAAATCCATAAAAACTCCTAAAAATCCTAAAAATCAATAAAAACCCAAAACTCAAAAAATCATTAAAATCCCAAAAATTCCCTAAAAACATTAAAAACCATGAAAACCCCTAAGAAAAACATAAAACCCAAAAAACTCATAGAACCCCTAAAAACCTAAAAAACACAAAAAAACACTAAAATACTAAAAACCCTCAATGTCCCTAAAGACCAAATAACCATAAAAATCATAAAAATCCCTAGTATCCATAAAAAATTTAAAGACCCTAAACATCCTGTAAATCCTTAAGAAAACCATAAACACATAAAACCACTTCAAACCCCTAAAACATAAAAAATTCTACAACCCTAAAGAACCAAAAGACCCTAAAACCCAAAAAACTATAAAAACACAAAAAAACTATAAAAACATTGAAAAACCCATATAACCACTAATATATATTTGAAACATTTAATCCCAAAAAATCCTTATAATCTCTAAAAACCCTTAAAACCCCTAAAAATGAAAAAAAACAAAAATAAAAATAAAAATAAACATAAACCTTAGAACCATACAAAATGATTAAACCCCTAAAAATACCTAAAGCCCTAAAACCATAAAATTTTAAAAAATACATAATAATATATAAAAATGATAACAAAACTAAAAACTCTGAAAGAACCTAATAAAACATTAAAAAACTAGAAACAATTAATGCCCCAAAATAACCTATAAATGCTAAAATACCCAAAAACAATGAAAACCCTAAAAACACTAATAACCCTAAAATCCCTAAAAACCTCAAAAACCATAAAAAATCATTAAAAAATTCCTAAAATTACCCGAAAAAATTAAGCACCCTAAAAACAGTGAAATACCCGATGAATAAATTAAAAACCTAAAATACTGAAAACCCCTAAAAACCTAAAAAATTGATAAAAAATTAAACGACCCATAAAACCATAAAATTCCATAAAAAAACAAAAAATAATAAAAACCTTAAGATACCCTAAGAAACCATAAAATCCAGAAAACCCACTATCAAATCAAACAACCATTTAAACCCTTAAACACATTAAAAATTTAAAAAACCTTAAAACCCATAAAAACTCCAAAAAAAAAACCAAAACACCAAAAACACTATAAAACCCCTAAAATCCCCTAAAATACCCTTAAAATTCCTAAAAACCCTAAAAACCTACAAAAATCATAAAACCCATTAAAAATACTTAAATACATAAAAAACCTAAAATACCATAAAACCCTTAAAAAATTCATAAAATCCAAATATCTCTTAAAATATATAAATGCCTAAACACACTAAATCCCTAAAACCACTAAAAACCCTAAAAACCTCTAAAACCCCTAAAAATAAAAAAAGCCTTAAAAATTGAAAAAAAATAAAAACCCAAAAGGCCCAAAAAACTCTTAAGAAAAAATTAGAGACCCAAAATCCCTTAAAATCGCTGAAAATATTAAAAAACTAAAATCTCTCAAAACACGAAAAAAATATTAAACCCTAAAACCTATAAGAACAATAAAAACCCTATAAACTGTAAAAATAATAAAACCCTAAAAAATAATAAAAACCACTAAAAACTCTAAAAAAACATTTAAACCATCATAGTATGAAAATAATGAAAATAAGTAAGTATCATACAAATAATTAAATAAAATGCGTGAATAATAATTAAATATACTCAAATATACCATTAATCTATAGTAAATGAAAATTATATAATATCTTGAAAATTTATGTCATACATACAACACTGGTCACCCACTGGGCTGAAAAAACAAATACAAGAGTACGAAAACGAACTAAAAAAGTTCAGGGCTCTATTACTAACTCTGAGCGAGGTCACATACTATTTCTCCATACACTATTGAATTACAATGAACCCATAAGAAGTGCCCACTCAAGCCGATCCACACTATCATACAGCTCTAGGCCTCAACCCTATCAACCTTGGAACTATGTTCAACCTAAAAAAGTAGACATAAGTTCTATATACACATTGAGGTTAACATGTAGGGGTGATAAATAATATCACTAGGATACACTAATAATGAACCTATAAAATATGATGTTATAAGTGCATCTAAAAGCAATATGATCATTCAATCGAATACACAACTTAAAAGATAAGAAAATCGAATAAACGTAAATCCATAGTTATACCTCAAGTCTGTAATCCTGATCATCTCAGAAAGTAACACCATGGATGTATATATTTATATGAGTATATATGTATAGTCCTATACCTATTCATATATGTATATGAATATTAACGAGTAAAGTGAATGAAATAACATAAAACCAACTAGAAGTATATCCTTAGGGGTCTATAATCAGGATCACTTGGACATCCTATTCATGGGAATAAATTTGGGCATCATTCAACATAATCTACGTATCCATAATTTGATCTATGGGGTTTTAATCCCAAACTAAATATACCTACTTAGAAAAATTATGGAAATGTCTCAGAGAAAGATTTTCACTACAGGGGGATACTAGTCCCTACCATGGGTACACAAATAATCAACTCTCTCACTATAATAATGGATTTCTGGGAAGTGAATCTGAACATCCACTAAATGATCAATGTGATTGATCCTATACTACTATTTCAATGTAAATCTAGTCCAATGATTGAGCTTTAGGTCTCGGCCTGTATGTGGTCACGACATTCAGAACTCAGATAATCCCTAATGGTTTGAACCTTAGGCGATCTTTATAGATAACTCACCATGAGAGGCCATTACCACCCCATAAGTCTCTAATAAGGAAGAGTAGAATCACCCATATCATGAAAAAAATAGAATAATCATTCTAGGTATTCAATGATGTGAGATAGAATTCCCAACATGATAGTTTAGTAAACAGTTAGGGATATCATAATCATCCCTATAAATTTGGAGAGCGTAATAATCCATGAGAATAATCAGAATAAGGAGAGCATAATCATACTAATAAAACATAAAAAAGATGAGGGAGAAATCAAAATCATCACATTGGGGGCGCAGAATCATCCACAAGTATCATTATTAGGGATGAAATTCCCATATATCAATGTTGTGGACTCAAAAATTGGATACCAGGAAGAACCAAAAAAAATCCCAACAATATAATAGTCTAATATACCAGCTCAAGAGCCAAGTCCCAATTAATACCTCTGGATATACCCATAAACATAATAAATAACATGTCTCAGAAGTTGGATCCTAGGAATAACATTCAGGTATCCCAAAGAGAAATAAAGACGCCTCACGTTAGGCTAAGCAACACAATTAAGAAGCACATCATTCTATCATCACCACATTAGTAATAAACAAGTGAATGTATGAAAAAATAGTGAGGGAGGCTGAGAACATATACCCAACACTACTCACATATCCCCATGCAATACAAGTTCATCATAGGTTCTATGGTGACACTCCCTACCATATCTACCAAACCCCAACGTACTAGCTCGGGTTTTTTCAAACAACGGGGCACCCATTGGGTCCCTTAAGTCAAAAATGTAAAGAGGCGTCCTACATTGGATCCTTGAGGAATACATATAAGCGAATGTATCCTACTTGGGATCTTTGGATGTAAAGGTAAATGAGGAATCTGACATGGGATTCTCATAATAGAAAGGAATGGGGGAATCCTATATGAGATCCTCAACATAGAAAGAAAATTACTAATTTTACATAGTATCCTAAAATGGTAAACAAGATGAGGAATTATACATGGTATCCTCTTAATGTTAAAAAGTTGAAGGAATTATACAAGGAAATCCCTAAGCTAGAATGTAAGAAAAGGAATCATACTCGAGTTACTTGGTAACAATAAGAGGATAGAGGAATCCAACAAGGCATCCTATAGGTCTAAATTTTAGAAGAGGAATCCTACAAGGGATCATAGAAAACAACTGGTCTCACAACCACTTAGGCCAGAAGGGAACACCTCATAAGGGAGACATCCTCAATTAAATGATACAGGGAATCAGTGAAGAGAGATAGATCATAGAGCATATCCGATCAAATTGTCAAACTATCTTGGTCCAAACAACCAACATATCATTCTAATTAAAGTCTCTCTCGGGATAAGACATAATTTGATTACTTGAGGAAGAACCTCTCTATTTAGATACAATATTGAAAATCCTCACAGTATTCCTCAAAACACCTCATTAGTCTTACCATCACGATCTATGCAAAAAGATACTTATAATAGACTACTCTTTGGTAGAATTACAACTACTAGAAAGAAGATATGAAAACCCCAAATAGGATTGAAAAGGTGCAGTACACATCATGTCTCCCAGAACACACAACATGTTCTCCAAAATCCCTACCTAGGAATGTACTCTGGATGAACTTGGCATGTCAAAGCCCAAGTACATGTCGTGTTCTTCATGTACATAATGTGTAACCAACAGGGGTACCTACCCATGTAACTCACATGGCATGGAAATATAGTAGGCCCAGTCGGGTTCTACTACACAGCATGCGACCCACATTGGGTCGGGCTATGTACTCCATAAAACATGTTCCCCTTTACACAGGCAGCATCGCTAGGTACTCACCTATATGGATAAGTCCATGTACATAGTGTGTATGAACCATACTAGGAATGTACTTTGAAAAGTTCATCTTCCCCAAAGAGGATGAACATGCGGTGTGTGTTCCCTCAACCACATGCTGTGTAGATGGGTTTTCCCAAACCGAAATTTTCTGAAGTTCTTGAAACCCCTATTTTATCCCCGGACACAAAACATCAAATAATGCTGGGTTATAAGCAACAATAAAAAGGGTATTAAAACTATAAAATGATAAATATACAAGGATATATGAAAAAAACATGAAAATGACCTATCTTTGTGGGGAATCTACCGAAGCTTCACTTTTTTTCGTATTCCACGTTTACAACATGATGATTCAGTGCATTCTGAGCTCTGTGATAATAACCATCATCCTCACCCTCTAATTACATATCTCCCTCACCAACATTTATCTTTGCTATGTGAACGTAGAACCCACATGGGGGCGTCGACAAGAATCTATGAGGATAAAGGAAGAAAATAAAAAGTAATGAAGGAAAAGGAATAAAATAAAATAAACATAAAATAAAAGCGGTGTCCGACCATCCCCGACATCTGACCTGAGTTTACACCTCACCTAGGAAAAGATACCCATTATAAACTCAATAGTGGAGATAAAATCTCAATATGAAACTCCTTTTTAAAGTTAAGGTCGAACAAACCTGCACAAATATATTAATATTTAATTAATTAATTATTAATTATTAATTATTTCGTTCAAATTTGAACAAATCATATTTTTACCAAACTCCAGTCCTATGGTTAACACACTATTCTAGCACAAACAGAGTGGTCATAAAAATTATCCAAAAATCATCTACTATAGAAAAAAATTCTATTTTCCCCCTTAAAACATCTGAAAAGGAAAATTTTAAATTTTTCTTAAAATTTCTATCTAGAAAAACACAGTTCCTTAAAAACCGCTAAAAAGCTTAAAAAAACATAAAAATACACAAAATTTATAAAACACCTAAAAACTATAAAAATTATAAAAACTCCCTTTAAATCAATAAAAATGTGAAAATACCCTAAATCATTAAAAACCATAATAACCCCTTAAAAACCTAACAACACTTAAAACCCCTTACAAAACCTAAAAAATTCTAAAAACCTGAAAATCCAGAAATCCCCTAAAAACCATAAAACCGCTAAACACTATAAAACCCCATAAAAAACATATAAACCCCTAAACCCACTAAAAACTATAAACACCACTTATTCTCCTAAAAGGTAAAAAAAAACTCTAAAAAATTTAAAAAACATAAAAAACAAAAAAAATATACATGCCAAAAAAACTATAAAAACTATAAAATCAATGGAGAACCTTAAATCACATTAAATCCCTAAAAACATAAGAAGAAATTAAATGTACTAAAAATCATAAAATACATTTAAATATATAAAACCTTAAAAACCATGGAAACCCTTAAGAAATATTTTAAATCCTAAAACACTTAAAACCTCAAAAACCCTTAAAAATGCTAAAAACCCTAAAACCCCTAAAACAATGAATTGCCTTAAGGTCCCTAAAAATAAAAAAACCCATAAAAATCCAAAAAATGATAAAAATCCCAAAAAATGTAAAAAATACTTAAAACACATAATAAAAACTTAAAAAACATAAAAACACATTAAATCCTCTAAAATAATAAAACACTAAAATACCTAAAAGAACCTAAAAATAATAAAAAACCCCTAAAACATTAAAAAACACTAAAAACACCTCAAAACCCAAAAGAAACACTTAAAACAATTAAAACCTACTAAACCCCAAAAAATGTTAAAAACTATAAAAAACATTAAATACCTAAAAAATAATGAAACCCTAAAACACAAAAAAAAACAAAAAATATATAAAACATCCTCAAAATACTAAAAAATAATCCAATTCCCAATAAATATAAAAACCAAAAATACCCTAAAATTTTCTAAGAAAACTTTAAAAACCTAAAAACACATAAACCCCTAAAAACATAAAATTACTACAAACCTTAAAAACCATAAAAACCATAAGGCCCCTAAAATCATAACACCCTTAAAATTCAATAAATCCTTAAAAACAACTAAAAATTTTAAAAACGCATTAAACCCCTTAAATCCTTAAAAAATGTAAAAAAAACCATTAAACCGTAAAACAAACCATAAAAACCAATAAATCAAACCCCCCCCCCAACCCCAAAAAAACCCTAAACCCCATAAAATTCCATTACATCAATAAAAACAAAAAAAACCTAAAAATCCCTAAAAACCTAAAAAATGATAAAAACTGAAAAACCCAATCTGTAAAACCAAAAAAACCCTTAATCCAATAAAATTCCTAAAACCAATAAAAAACCTAAAACCCAACATAAAATTTTAAAAACCCATTAAAACCATAAAATCATTAAAATAATATAAACACCATTAAACACCTAAAAACTCAATAAATTCTTAAAACCCCAATAGTCCATAAAAACCATAAAACCCACAAAATAAACATAAATTAGTAAAATCCATAAAACCCATACAAATACAAAAAGGTTGAAAAATCCCTAAAACCGTAAAAAACCTTAAAACCCAAGAAAATTCCTAATAAAACCAAAAAACCAAAAAACACAAAAAACACCTAAAAACATAAAACTCCAAAACCCCTAAAGTGCTAAAACCATAAAAACCCTAAAACCCCTTAAAATACCTGAAACCCATAAAAACCCATAAAAATATGAAAACTCCCTAAATATATACAAAACACTAACAAACCTAAAAACCCATAAGAAAACATAAAAACAATTAAAAACCATAAAAACATAAAAACAATAAAAACCCTAAATGACCCTAAAAACCATAAATAACCTGAAAAATAAAAGTAAAAACCCTATGAACCCATAAAAAACAAAAAACACACTAAAAAACATAAAATATATAAACCTTTTAAAAAAATTTAAATACTCTAAAAAACAATAAAAAATATCAAAATCCATAAAAAACCTGAACCCAAAAAAACCACAGAAACCAAAAAACCAAATAACCGTAAAACCCTTCAAAATACATAAATATACTAAAAACCATAATGTCCTAAAAATCCAAGAATATCCATAAAAATGTAAAAAGCTCTAAAAATAATGAAAACCACTTTGAAAACCAAAGAAACCTAAAAATTCTTAAAACGATGAAAACACCTAAAAATACTAAAAACCAAAAAAAAACCCTAAAAGACCCTTAAAACCGTACACCCCCCATAACCCATAAAAGCCCTAAAAATTAAAAAGCCCAAAATACCATTAAAATAATAAAAACCACTAAAAATTTGAAAACCCCTTAAACCCTTAAAATGTTAAAAATAATAAAAAATCTTAAATCCCCTAAAAATTGAAAAACTCATAAATTCCTTAAAACCCTAAACCCCCTAAAACCCCTAAAAATAACTAAAAACATAATAAACAATAAAAACTCTAAAAAAATTTAAAATTTCCTAAAACATAAAAAACCCTAAAACCATAAGAAAATTTTAAAAACCTAAAAAAACATAAAACCCCAAAAAACTAAAAAACTCTAAGACCATTAAAAACCGAAATAAACCTAAAAACCAGAAAACCCATAAAATAGTAAAAGTTCCCTAAAACCCATAAAATCACTAAAATCCCACTAAAAACATTAAAAACATTTTAAATCCACAATAACATTTAAAAGACTTAAAAACCATAAAAACCCTCAAAATTAATAAAAACACTAAGGGGAATAAATATACTAAAATGTCATTAAAATTACCTAAAAATGTAAAAAAATCCTAAAATCCAGAAGAAACCCTATGACTAACATAATAACCAAAAATACATAAAACCCATAAAAATGTAAAATTGATAAAAACCATAACAATAGTAAAATGACCCAAAAACCCTAAGACCCCCTAGAAACCTTAAAATCCCAAAAAACCCCAAGAACTCTGAATAAAAATAAAAATATAAAAAAAATTAATCCCAAAAAACATAAAAAAATTAAATACCCTTTATACACCTAAAATAATAATAAAACAAAAAATACCCATAAAAACTCTAAAAATACTCAAAACCCTCAAAATTACTAAAAACCATAAAATTCAAAAAAGTACTGAAAAATCCCTAAAAATACTTATTAATATTAAAAACACAAAACACCCAAAACCCATAAAAACCCTAAAACCCTAAAAACCATAAAAACTACTAAAAACCATAACATCCCTAAAAATTCATAAAAACCCTAAAACCCCGCTAAAAAAACACCCCTTTAATCCCCTAAAAATGTTAAAAATTCTAATCAACCTTAAAAATACTAAAAAAACTCCAAAGAATATTAAAAACACCAAAAAACATAAAACCCCTAAACATCCCAAACCCCCCCCCCCCCATCCCAAAAAACCCTAAAATGATTAAAAATCCTAAAAAATTCCTAATAAACCTAAGAATGTAAAAACCAAAAACACTAAAAACCCATATGAAAAAATATAAACATGTAAAACCCCTAAAAATCAAAAAAATTAATAAAAATAATACAATCCCTAAGAAAACCCTAAACACCTAAAAACTTTTAAAACTCCTTAATAACATAAATAAAAAACCCATAAAAACAAAAAAAACACAAAAAACTATAAAACCACTACAAACACATACAAATGTTAAAAACTAAAAAAATATAATGCCCTAGGAAACACTAAAATGACCCTTAAAACCAAAAAATACAAAACAAATCCTTAAATCCATAAAAACACTAAAACATCTCAAAATCCCTAAAAACCCTATGAAATCATAAAAAATACAAAAAATCCAAATTAAATTCTTAAAAACAAATAACACCCTCAAAATAGTGAAAAAACCTAAGAAAACATTTAAAAAATACAAACAATTAAACCCCTATAAAACTAAAATATGCAAAAACTCCTAAAAAAGTATAAAACCCTAAAAACCATGAACACCATAAAAGCCATTGGAAACCTCTAAAACCTAAAAACCCCTAGAAACACATTAAACCCATAAAAGTGTTAAAAATTGTAGAAAACATTAAAAATACTGAAAAACTCAAAAACGCCCTAAAAATCTAAAAAACCCTAAAAACCCTAAAACCCTATGAAACCCCCTAAAACCCCAAAAAATAAAAAAATCCCAAAAACATTAAATATACTAAAAATACAAAAACACATAAAAACCCCTATATCCATAAAAACGTAAAGAAACCCTCAAAATACTGAAAAAATTTAAAACCCCCTATAACCCAAAAACATAGAACCCCTAAGACCCTAAAACCCTAAAAACCCAAAAATAAAAAAAATTGAAAAAAAATTAAAACCGTAAGTAAAATTTCAAAATATTAAAACACATAAAACCCCTAAACCACTAAAAACATAAGGACACTATTAAAAATCATAAAATCCTAAAAACACTTAAAACATCTTAAAACCCAAAAAATTTTAAAAATCCAAAAAACCTAAAAACCCCTGAAAATCATAAAACCAAAAAACAATTATAACCTAAACACACATAAAAACTCTAAAATCTGCTAAAAATAGTAAAAAAATCTTTATACCCTTAAAAAACTAAAAACAATAAAGACCATTAAACCCTAAATAAACCAATCAAATCCCCAAAACTGAAACCCCATAAAACGTATGAAGAACCTAAAAACCCTTGAAAAACCTCAAGAACACTAATAAACCTAAAAACATAAAAATCCATAATATTAACTAAAAATTTAAATAATATAAAAAAAACCTAAAAACCTAAGAAACCAATAAAAACCCAAAAAATAGTAAACTGATGAAAAACTAAAAAACACCAAGAACCCTAAAACCCTAAAAACTCTAAAACCCTAAACCCCCTAAAAACCTTAAAAACCTTAAAACCTCATAAAAACAGAAAAACAACTAAAAACTCTAAAATCCCAAAAAAAACCATAAAACCCTAAAACACCCCAAAAACCCAAAATACCATCAAAATCCTTAAAAACCTAAAAACATTAAATCATAAAATCCCTAAAAATACCTTAAAATGTAAAAAACCCTAAAAATATTAAAACCTATAAGAGAACCTTAAATAAATAGTAAAACATAAAACTCATAAAACAACCTAAAACGCAAAAAACCCTTAAATATTGTAAAAACCCTAAAAACCCAAAAACTACATAACAACAAGAAACCTTTAAAAACCTAAAAACCCATCAGACCCCTAAATCCAAAAAAAAACTATGAAAACCATTTAAACCCATAAAAATGTTAAAAAACACAAAAAACCATATAAAATCAAAAAGAACAAAAACCCTAAAAACCTGAAATATCTGAAAACCCCTAAAAACACTAAAAAACATTGAAATTGTCAAAACCCTAAAAATAATAAAATCCCTAAAAGGTGATAAGAATCCATTAAAAAATAACAGACCCTGAAATCCCCTAAGAATAACCTAAAACCTAAAAGGCTTATAAACCAAAAAAACCTAAAAACGATAAAAATCCTAAAACCCCTAAAAATCATAAAAAACTAAAAAACATTAAATACCCATAAAAATTGTAAAAATCTTAAAAACCCATTAAAATTAAAACACCCACTAAAAACTCTAAAAAACTTTAAAAAATAAAATCATTAAAAATTCTAAAAAAAATTAAAAAACCTAAAAGCACAACAAATCCTAAAAATCATAAATAATATTAACAACCTAAAAACCCTTACAACCTATAAAAACCCTCTAAATCCCTAAAAACCATAAAAACCATAAATATCCTAGAAAACAAAAAATACCTAAAAGTGTAAAAAACCCAAAACACCCAAAAAACACAAATAAATCCTTAAAAACATTAAAGAACTTTAAACCACTAAAAACAGTGAAAAACCTTCCAAACCCTCAAAATCACTAAAAACCCAATAATCCATAAAAATATTTAAAAATACCTAAAAATATCTAAAAACATAAAAACCCTAAAAACCTAGAAAACCCTTATGTAAACCTTAAAAATCTAAAATCATTTAAACCTCATTATAAACCCATAAAACCTAAAAACCCTTACAAAAACTAAAAATAATATAACCCCCTATAACCTTAAAAACCTAAAACCCATTGATCCCCCTAAAACCCTCGAAAAACCCTATCTATAAAAATAAAAAAAACATGCTAAAAGCTCTAAAACAAATTTAAAACTCTAAGAACATTAAAAAACTCTGAAAACATTTAATACCATGAAAAAATTATAAACCATAAAAATAAAAAAAAACATAATACCTTAAAACACTAAGAACCATAAAAATCCTAAAACACTAAAAACCACAAATCCCCTAAATGTTCTAAAATATCCAGAAAAATATAAAAAAACTAAAAACCATAAAACCCCTAAGAAAAACATAAAAATATAGAAACACCTAAAAATAGTACAAAATCATAAAACAAAAAAAACCCTAATACCCCTAAAAATGTATAAATCTATAAAAACATAAAACAAATAAAAATCTTATAAAACCCTAAAAAATTTTAAAACCCACCAAAAACTCTAAAACCCCTTTAAAACCGTAAAAACATAAAACACTAAAAACCCTTTAAATCCCAAAATAACTAAAAAAACCCAAAAAACCATAAAATCATAAAAACCCAAAAAGCACTAAAAACCATAAAATCATAAAATACTTAAAAATCCTAAAAACATAGAAATCCAAAAAATCATAAACAAACTAAAAACATAGAAACCCATGAACCCCTAAAAACCACTAAGATGACCATAAAAACATAAGAACACTTAAAACCCCTAGAACCCATAAAACTGTAAAAACTCTAAAAAGACTAAAACCCCAAGAACTATAAAATCCCCTAAAAAAATTTAAAAACACTAAAAAACACATAAAACCCTAAAAAACGTAAAAAAATTAAAATATCTTTAAATCCATAATGACTTTAAAAACTCTACAAAACCTTCAAAACCCTAAAAACACAAAAAAACACTAAGAACCCCAAAAACCATAAAAACATTAAAAATCGTAAAAACCCCTAAAACCCCTCAAATTCCCTAAAACACCTAAAAACAAAAAAAACACTAAATATTCCTTGAAATACTTATAAAATAAAAAACGCTAGGAAATCCTTAATAACCAATAAAAATTAAAACTCTTAAAAACAATAAAAATAATAAATGCACTAAAAATATAAGAAACCAAAAAAACTTATAAATTCCTTAAAATAACAAAAAATTTAAAAAACCCTAAAAACCTAGAAACCCAAACAACCCTTAGAAATCCTTAAATACCTAGAAACACTTAAATACCCCAAAAACATTAAATCAATAAAAACATATAAGACCTTAAAAACCATAAAATCCCCTAAAAAACCTAAAAACACTAAAATCCACTAAAAACATTAAAACATTTAAAACCCCTAAAAATATCAAAAATACCTTAAGACCCACAAAAATAATAAAATCCTAAAAAACCCTAAAACACTAAAAATCCATAAAACCCTAAATTCCAATAGAACCTAAATGGTTTTAAGAATCCCTAAAAACAAAAAAACCCTAATAAATCTTTAACCTATAAATAAAATAACTAAGAAACCTTAAAAAATAAAAAACCTTAAAAGTTCCTAAAAAACCTAAACTCCCCTAAAAATATAAAAACATAAAAACAGAAAAACCACTAAATAATTTAAACCCCAAATAAATTATAAAAACCTAAAATACCTATAAACACCATAAACACATAAAATGTTAAAAAACTCTAAAAAATTAAAACTATAAAAACACAAAAAAAACTGACCCACCCCAAACTAAAAACTGTAAAAAACCCCCAAACTCTAAAAACCCTCAAACCATAAAAAAATCTATACAAACATAAAAAAAACTAAAAACAAAAAAATTTTGATGAACCTAAATAAAAAAATTAAAACCCTAAAATACATAAAACCATTAAAATCATAAAAAATCTAAAAATGATAAAAACATTAAAACCCCTAGAAAACCCTAAAACCTCAAAAACCCTAAAATCCTAAAAACCATAATATTCATAAAAAACCCAAAAATCCTAAAAAACATAAAATACCTAAAAAAATCTAAAAACCCCTAAGAAAACCATAAATATATAAAAACATTTAAATCCCTAAGAACCTAAAAAATGCTAAAAACTATAAATTACACCCTAAAATCCTAAAAACCCCTAAAATCCAAATATCCCACAAAAAAATCTAAAAACCATCTAAAACCCATTTTTTTTAAAAAAACCTCTTAAAAACATTTAAATCTCTAAATAAAATCAAAGGAAACCTTAACCCCCCCCCCCCCCTAAATACCTTAAAACCCCCCAAAACCCCCAAAATCCAAAAAAACCATAAAACTCCTACAAATACATAAAATTATTAAAAACCAAAAAAACCATAAAACCCCTAAGTAAACAAAATAAATATAAAAACACATAATCCCCTATAAAACCTAAAAATATACAAAAACCATAAAAACCCTAAAAACCATAAAAACCGTAAAAAATGTAAGAACCCCTAAAAACCTAGAAAAAACCTATAAACTACCAAAAAATATAAAATCCATTTCAAGAAAAAAAAAATAAAAACTAAAACATAACTTAAAAACCATAAAACCCCAAATTAATCATAAAAACTAGTAGAAGCCATATAACCCTAAAAATTGTATAAAACCATATAACACATAAAATCCAACGAAACCCATAAAAACAAAAAATAGTTAACAACCCTAAAAACCTAAAAAAATATTAAAACCCTAAAATCCATTTAATCCCCTAAAAATCCACAGAATTCCAAAAAACTCTAAAAACCAAAAAAACCCAAAAAATCACTAAAATCTTAAAAAAGTTAGAAAATATTATAAAAACATTTAAAACCCCTTAGAAAACCCCAAAAACCTAAAAGAACATAAAACTTATAAAAAAATAAAAAAATCATTGAAGACCCTAAAACCCATAAAACCATAAAAAACATAAAATCCTTAAAATCCTTAAAACCCTATAAAAACTGTAATAAAGCACTAACAACTCTAAACACCATTAAAAACACTAAAAATTTCAAAAAAACCATAAAAACCCCCAAAACCCATGAAATATCAAAAGAAACAATAAAACCCCAAAAAAAATAAATAAAAACCCTAAAGCCCCAAGAATCCCTAAAAACACTAAAAAACATAAAAAATCAGAACATACCTAAAAATACCTAAAATGTAAAAAATACTAAAAATCCTGAAAAAAACTCAAAGAAGTCCTAAAAACCTAAAAACACTAAAACCCCCAAAAAATGATAAAACCCCTATAAACACAAAATGAATTTAAAAGCCATAAAACCCACAACAATCCTCAAGAACTCTAAAAACCATTAAACCCATAAAGAACCACTAAAAACTCTAAATACCCATTAAATCCCTAAAACATTAAAAAAATATAAAAAATCCAAAAAACTTATAAGAACTATTAAAACTCATAAAAACCCTAAAAACCCAAAAACACCATAAAACCCTAAAAACACTGAAAATCCTAAAACCCTCATAATCCCTAAAAACCATAAAAACCCTAAAAAATTCAAAAAAAATCCCAAAAAAGATAAAAAATCCTAAGAAAAGAAATATACCATAAAAACACTTAAACCCCCTAAGAACCTAATTTTTTTAAAAACCATAATAAACCAAAAAACACAAAAAACCCTAAAAATAATAAAAACCACTAAAACATTAAAAAACCTAAAATATCATAAAAACCATAAACCACTAAAAGATATAAAAAACATTTAATCCCCAAAAAAAGTTTAAAAATTTGAAAACCATAAAAATGGAATAACCCTAAAACCCAAAAAAACCAAAAAACTAGAAAATACAAAATCCCTAAGGAATCCCTAATAACCCCCAAAATCCCAAAATCCTTAAAAATAATAATAAAAACCTAAAAATTCCATAAAATCCTTGAATACGTGAAATTACATAAAAACCATGAAAATCGCTAAGAAAACCATATAAATACATAAAACCCATAAAAATGATAAAAACCTAAAAACACTAAAACCACTAAAAAATCCTAAAAAAAATAAAAAACTCTAAAATCCTTAAAAATCCTAAAACCCAATAAACCCAAAAAAATCACTATAATCACTATAAAATCATTACACCACTAGAAATTTTAAAATTCATAAAAACCCATAAAAAACCCAAAAAACCAAAAAAAAACTCTTAAAACCCATAGAATCCCAAAAAACGTTAAAAACAATAAGAATCCTTAAAAACCTAAAAAATCATAACCCTCTAAAAACCTAAAAAACCCCGTAAAAAATTAAAAAACCTAAAACCTAAAACCCCTCAAAATCCCAAAAAACCCTAATAACCATAAAAATCCAAAAAACTCAATAGAAATTCCTAAAACATAAAGAACCGAGAAAACCCTGAAACCCCTAAAAAGATAAACCCCCTTAAAAACTATAAAAAACTCCAAAAACTCCAAAAACCAATTAAAACCTGGAAAACCATAAAAAAACTCTAAAAACGTTAAACTAATAAATTCTTAAAAACACTAAAAACTCTCAAAATACATAAAAATATTAAAACTCAAAAAATACTAAAAAATACATAAAACCACCTAAAAATATAAAAAACCCTAAAACCCCTAATAAAACCATAAAAAGTGAAAACATGTAAAAATCTTAAAAACCAAAAACATGATAAAAGGCATAAAAATGCTAAAATTCTAAAACCCCTAAAACCCATAAAATAATTTAAAAACCAGTAAAACCCCTATACACCCATGAAATAATAGAATGTAACTAAACATAATAAAAACCATTTAATCCCATAAAATGCTAAAAAATCTAAAAATACATAAAAACCATAAGACATGAAAAATCCCTGAAAACAAAAAAACAGAAATACTCTAAAAACCCTTACAACAATAACTAACCAAAATCCATAAAAACCCTAAAACCATAAAAATATATGAAATTGCTAAAATCACTAAAAAATGAGAACCCCTAAAAACATTGAAAACCCTAAGAATACCATAAAAGAAAAAAACCCTTAAAACCCCAAAAAACATAAAAAGTACTAAAAATACTAAAAACCCTAAAACCCTAAAAAACATGAATCCAATAAACCCCTTAAAACCATTAAAACCCCTAAAAAATATAAGGGAAAAATGTCACCACTCCCTCTTGGGCTCTCTCTCCCGACGCGAAGATCTCCAGGGTTCCCTCTTGGAAACCTATTCAGTGGATTAGTTTTTCACATCTATTTTGATAATGCGGTTGAAGCTCTTTTCAGAAGGCCTTCTCCCCTGCTGTGATGGCAGAAGATGAGGCGGTTGCCTGACGGTGATAGGATCTTGTGGGCTTTTTCGGGAAAAGGCGGTGATGGCTTGTTGCAAAATTTTGGCTCGTCTCTAGTGGATCTGGATCCTTCTCATGCATCATCTTTGTTGCACCATGGAAGAAACGTGGATGGCTTCTCGGAGGTTTGGGCGCAATCTAGGAATCCTCCGATGAAGTCAACATTGTTTCTAGATATGGGTTTCCAGTGGATTTTTTCTAATTTGCTACTTTGCCGCTCAGTTTCACCCCTGCCGACTCTTCGATTCAGGTATGTTTCCTCTCCTGCGGTCTGGATCCAGAAAATTTTTTTGTGCGCATGTTGTTTGTATTTTCTAGTTGATTTGGATTTGTGGGTGTTTGTTCGTTATGCTGCTACGTTTTGTACTTCTTGTGGAGTGGCTTGTTGGTTGGGCATGTGATTTGGCTGGAGGGATTTCTGAGCCTCAGGTCAAGAATGTTCTGGTTTTTCTGTTTCTTTCAATGCTGTTGGGGATTTCCGTGTGCTGTAATGTGTGAGATAGGCTGCTTTCCTTTGCTGGTTTGTGTGGTACGGTAGGAGAGATCGATTTCCATGAATGGTGGCGTTGGCTTCTGCTTGATGTAGGGCTAGGATATGATATTTCTATTGGATATCGGTTTGGTACTGATGGTCCTAAGTTGCTGGCGGTGGCTCTTCTTGGTGAGGAGGTGCTTGAGGCTATAGAGGATTTTGGGTGCGTGCTGTTTATGGTTGATCTTCTTGGAAAGAAGACGTTTAATGATGGAAACGCAGCTATGGACTGGTTTTTGTTTGGATAGAATGTGATGAAGCTTGCGGCTTGAATTTTGGTGTTGTTGGTTCTGTGGTGCTTGATGTGGACCTTCATTGTAGGGAGGTGATGCCTAATGTTTTTTTAAAAAGGAGGATGTTGCTATATGGATGCGAGCTCTAGTTACTGGTTGTTGTTGCTTTTGGTGCTGATGGTTATGTGTTGTTGGTGGTGGCTTGTTTGGTTTGAAGGTGCTGAATTCTGGTTTTTGTGAGATTGGTTGTTGGTTACAACTTGGTGGTGAGCTGTTGAATGCTGGTGAAGGTGAGACTTGTGATTTTGATGCTGGTGCTTATGTGATGTTGGATGGTGGTGGTTCTGTGATGTTTGATGTTGGTGGTTCTGGATGCTAGTTGTTGCTAGGATGGGAGGTACTGAAGGTGCTGCGCTTGCATTACTCCTCATTGCTGATTGGCTAGGAGATGCTGTTGGGGATGCTTCAGGTTTTCTTCTTCTTGTGTGTTTTTGATGTTTCTTTTTTTTGCGTTACTACGCGTGTGATTGTAAAGGGTTTTTGGGTGTGGGTCGTTTGACCCCTCCCCTCTCTTGTCTACAGTGTCTTCATGTCTTTTTTCTAATAAATTTTTGGGGGAGTCAGGAATAACCTGGCCCCAAGCCTTCCTTGCCCTAAAATATATAATAATCCTAAACAAATAAAAAAAATAAAAACTCTTTAAAGAAAAAATGACATTAAAAACTCTAAAAAAACATAAAACCCTTAAAAACTCAAAAAACCACAAAACCCTAAAAAACCTTAAAACCCAGAAAAACCCAAAAAAATGTAAAACTTCCAAAACCCCCTAAAATATTGTAGAAACCCTAAAAGCTCTAAAAATAACTAAAAAGGTAAAAACCCTAATTACCCCAAAATACCATAATAAAAACTTGACAACCTATTAACACTTAAAAACCTTTAATACATAAAAATTCTAAAAACTGTAAAACACTAAAAACCATAAACCCCTAAAAACCATTGAAAACCCTAAAGCCCATAAAATTCCTAAAAACCAAATAAAACAAAAAAATAATTAAATCCCTAAAAACATTAAAAAAACCTAAAAAACCATAAAACTAGTAAAACTATCAATACACCCTAAACCCCCAAAAAACCAGAAAACACCTAAAATCCCTAAAAACCCTTAAAGTCAATAATAACCCTAAATCCCTTAAAAATCAAAAAAACCCCATGAATAACTAATAACATAAAACCCATAAATCCCTGAAAAAACTAAGGAAACATAAAAAACATAAAAACATAAAAACACTTCAAACCCCAAAAAACCAAAAAAACACTAAAAACCCAAAAAACCATAAAAACCATAAAATCCCTAAAAACATAAAAACCATAAAATCACATAAATGTTTTAGAAGTCATGAAAACCTTTAAAACCCCATTAAACCTCTGAAAACATTAAAAAAACTCTAAAAACCATGAAGACGAAAAAACTAAAAAACCCCTAAAAAGTCAAAAATACCAAAAAACCCTAAATTCATAAAAACACTAAACCGCTCAAAATCCCTAAAAACATTAAAAACCAATAAAAATACTAAATAATCCATAAAAACATAAATAAATAAAATAAACCCTCTATAAAAACCCTAATAAATTCTTAAAACCTGAAAGCACTTAAAACCCCAAAAAAACGATAAAACCACAAACCCCCAACCTTAATAACCCACTAAAAACTATAAAAAACAATGTACACCTATAAAAATTTTAAAAAATCTAAAAAAATTTAAATACAAAAAAAATATTAATAATCTATAAATCAACAAAAGACAAAAAAACCCTAAAACCCCTAAATTACCATAAACCCCTAAAAATCCCTACCATACAATTTTTTTTAAAAAAAAAAAATTAACTATTTTGGAATGTGGGAAACCATACATAGAGAGCCACCATTCACATATATCCCCATCCACATGACATACCACATTCAAAATTCAAAACCCAAATCAACAAACCGCCAAAAACCACGTCGAACCACGAGCTACCTACCATGATCCGAATCACATAGAAACCTCAAAAATCAACTTAACTATATCATCATGTCTCCAAACTAACATCACATTACCATCACCTCCATAATTTCAACACATCGCCAGGATTTCATCCTCATCACCTATCATCGACATCCAATTCTCCGACGTCCACTTCCTACACCAACCACCATCACTTCCATCACACAGATCCAATGGGACTTCCATGAACACTGATCCATGAAGATGATTTCCATCTCCATTCAATCACCATAACAAAAAATAATAACGTCGACATCCCCATCATTGGACCATACACCCACATCAATAACCCACTGCATCAACTAATCAAAGAAATTGCCTCTCGGGCCACTAATAACCACTCAAACAACACCTCTGAGAGCTTGCATGACAACCACCTTGCTCGACCGACCTGGGGAGGAGAACGGTAACCAAATCCAGAGCAGAGTAGGAGAATCATTGAGCCTTCATAGAAAGACAATAACTTAATCGACATCGCCCAAACAAACTGAAACTCCATCGACACCAGAAATCAAGCTGGGCCACCTGGAACTCCCACTCCACAATGCACAACACCACCCAAAACCACATAGAAACCATTGCATTCTACCGACCTGGAAGGTAGTAGAAGATCTGGAGGCCAGAGGGGAGTATGAGCATGGTGGGCTTCCAAAGTAAGCCGACACCAAGCAAGCACTGTCAGACTCCCCAAAAAAACAACCAGCAAAAAAACATACTAGAAATCCCTAAAAAATTCATAAAACCCTAAAAATAATTAAATATTCTAAAAAACATAAAAAATTCTGAAATCATTAAAATTATCTAAAAACACTAAAAACCATTAAAATACATAAAAACCATAAATAACCCATAAACCCCCTAATATAGAAAAAAACATTAAAACCCTTTAAACCCCAAAAAAATGTTAAAAACACTAAATAACATAAAAACACTAAAAATAAAAAAATCCCATTAAATCCAGAAATCACTAAAATTCCTCAAAATACATAACTTCCCTAAACACACAAAAAATATATATGATCCGTAAATATCATTAAAAATTTTAAAAATGATAAAAACCATAAAAACACTATGAAAACCATCAAACCTATACACACTTGAAACCCCTAAAATAACAAAAAACATTAAAAACCATCAAAACCCTCAAACCACAAAACCACCTAAAAACATAAAAAACACTAAAAACCCATGTGAAACCTAAAAACGAATCAAAATTCTAAAAACCCTTTAAATACATAAAATATTAAAAACTCCAAAAATCCTTTAAAAACAAAATAAAACCATATAAAATTCAAAAAACCATAAAAACCATTAAAAATCTTTTAAACCCCTCAAAATCATTAAAAACCCAATGAACGCTAAAAATCCTAAAAGGCCCTAAAAATCCCTAAAAACCGTAAAACCCTAAAGCATTGAAAAACACTTAGAAAACCATTAAAATCTAAAAAAAATAAAATTCCATAAAAACCTATAAATGATGAACACCCAGAACCCATAAAAATCCTAAGCAACCATAAAAACACTCAAAATCGCTACAAACCATAAAAATAATTTTTTTTGAGAAATGCCAAAAAACATAAGGAACCCTAAAACCCCTGAATACCCCTAATAAAACCTTAAAAACATAAAGACACTTCAATCCCCTAAAAAACCAAAAAAACAAAAGAAGAACTAAAAGGCCCTAAAACCCCTAAAACCATAAAACCTCCCAAAAACCATAAAAACCCACAAAACACAAGAAAACAGTAAAATCACTAAAAAATTTTAATAACCTTTTTAACCAATAAAAATGTTAAACAACTCTATAAACATTAAAAACCCTAAAAACTCAATAAATACCAAAATACCCATAAAAACCATAAATCCATAAAAACCCATAAAACCCCTAAAAAGAGATAAAAATCCATAAAACCTTAAAAACCTTGAAAACCCCTAGAAAACAATTAAAAACTAAAAATTATTAAAACCATAAAACCTTTAAAAATACTAAAACACAAAAAGATCTGATAATCCCTAAAAATAATTATCACCCATAGAACATATAAAACCTTAAAACCCCATAAAAACTCTAAAACCCACTGCAACTTTTAAAAAACCATTAAAACCATAAAAATGAAAAAATACTATAAAATAAAATTAAACCCCTCAAAACTAGAAAAACATAATAACCCAAAAATAATATAAACTAAAAAACCAAAAAACAATAAAAATACATCAAAATCACTAAAAATCTAAAAAAACATAAAATCCAAAAAAATCCCTAAGAACATGTAAAAACTAAAAACCTAGAATATACTTAAGATAAAATTAAATACCTAAAGACATGTAAAACCCATAAAAAAATAAAAATTTCTGAAACCCTATAAAGACACAAAAAAACACTACAACCGTAAAACCCCCTAAAAGACCATAAAAATCCTAAAAATTCATAAACCCATTAAACCCCCTAATACAATTAAAAACACTAAAAATCCATAAAAACCCTAAAACCCACTAAAAATTCAAAAACCCCTTTGAACCCCTTAATATGATAAAGCACTATAAAAACCATTCAACCCCTATAAAATAAAAAAACCCTAAAATGGAAAATAACAATAAGACCATAAAAACTCAAATAACCTGCAAAAAACTTAAAAATGCATAAAAAGCAAAAACCATAAAAATAATTAAAACCTCTAAAAATAAATAAAAATATAAAATACCTTGAAAACACTTATGAAAATCATAAAAACTAAAAAAAATACTTTTGACCCCTAAAAACCTAAAAATACTAAATCTCTAAAAACCACAAAAAATGTAAAAACCATAATTCCCCTTATAATATTAAAAAACTCAAACCGCCAAAAAAAGTAAAAAATCACTAAAAACTCTAAAATACCATTAAACCTATAACACATTAAAAAAATATAAAAACTCCTTACATAATTAAAACACAAAACAAACCATAACATCTAGAAAAAGTTAAAAATGTAAAACCCTAAAAACCACAAAAAACCTCTCAAAATCCCAATATAAACCAAAAATCTAATATAAATACTTAAAAATTCCTAAAAATCCCAAAAATATAAAAACCCTAAAACTATGAATAACAAAAGGAAAACATTAAACACCTAAAAACACTTAAAACCCCTTAAAAACCCTAAAAAAGAAAAAACCTCTAAAAATACATAAAATCCCTAGATACCATAAAAAACACTTAAAAACCTTTAGACTCATAATAAGATTAAAAAATCTAAAAATACTTTCTCAAAAAGAACATAAAACTCATAAATACACCTAAAAACATTAAAATCTCATAAACACCCAAAAAAAGAAAAACTAAAAAAATCTAAAAACACTTTAATCCCCGAAAACGTAAAAAAAACTATAAAAAATAAAATCCCTAAAAAACCACAAAAAAGTCCAAAAAACCATAAAAATCCCAAAAACCCCACAAAAACTTGAACACCCTTAAATAAATGTAAAAATCCTAAAAAATAATTAAAAATATCACAAATGAAAATAACCCAAAAACTCTAAAAAATAATAATAAAACATTAAAACCATAAATATACATAAAAACCATGAAGAATCTAAAAAATTATAAAAATCCTAAAATACCCTGAAACCCTGAAACCCTAAAACCCTAAAAAAACTAAATACCATAAAAACCATAAACCCCCTAAATCCCATAAAACCCTAAAATCCTTGAAACCCCAAAACAACTAAAACTATAAAAAACCATAAAACAATAACAAAACTCTAAAAATATAAAAATTCAAAAAATGCTCAAAAAACCCCAAAAACCCAAAAACACCCTAAAACCCATAAAACCCAAAAAAACCCCCTAAAATCCATCAAAATCAAAAAATAAAAAAAACCCCCAAAATAAAAAAGGTATAATAAATACCTAAAAATGTAAACCCCCTTGAAAACCTTGAAAACCCCTATGAAAACAATAAATACATAAAAATTCTTAAAAACCCTAAAAACAAACAAAATTCTAAAAACCCTAAAAAACCCTAAAACCTTAACAACCATAAAAAACATAAATCATTGAAAAATAGTTAAAATAAATTAAAGAACTAAAAAACCACTTAAATTTTAAAACCCCTTTAAACACCTAAAAGTAATAAAAACACTAAGAAAAATTAAAAACCCATAAATACTCAAAAAAACCCTAAACCCCGAAAACAATTATAATGATACAACACCCTAAAACTCATCAATATCCCAAAAGCCCTAAAATTATATAAAATTACTAGAAAATCCCTAAAACCACGAAAAACATTAATAATCGTAAAAGCCGAAAAACCATAAGAAAACCTCAAAACCCTAGAATACACTGAAAACAATAATTAATATAAAAACACTAAAATTCTAAAAAACACCTTAGAAGACTAATAACGATAAAATAAATAAAAATGATAAAAACCCTAAAACCCACAAAACCCTAAAAACCCAATAAAAACTCTAAAACCCCTTGAAAACCCTAAAAATATTAAAAACACTAATATACAATAAAATTGCAAAAAAATCTCAAAAAATCGCTTAATGAAAAAAAAACCCTAAAAATCCTAAAACCCCAAAAAATCCACAAAAACGAAAAGAACCCATAAAAATCTCAAAAAATCAACAAAAATCCCTAAAATATAAGAAATCATTAAATACCTAAAATCCATAAGGAAGAAATAAATTTCGAAATACTTAAAACCCCTAAAAACCTAAAAAATGCTAAAAACCCTAAAAACCTCAAAACAACATATTTCGATAAAACCCCTAAAAGCATTAAAAATCATAAAAAATATAAAAACCCTTAAAAACCAATAATAGTTATAAACCCATTTAAACCCCTAAAAACATTAAAATCTAGGAAAATAAATAAAAACCTACAAAACTAAAAAACCCTAATAACCAAAAAAACAAAAAACCCAAAAAATCCCAAAAAATAACTAAAAACCTTAATACCCAAAATAACATGATAAATCCATGAAAATACCTAAGAACATAAAACAACGTAAAACCATAAAAATACTATGAAACACTTAAAAAAATATATCACTTAAAAACCTGATAACAAAAAAATTATAGAAAGCCATTAAAACCATAAAAATAATAAAACCCCTAAAATTTTATATTACCCTAAAACCCATAAAACCCCTAAAATCCCACTAAAACTCTAAAAACCCTTTAAACCCCTATGAAAATTAAAAAATATAAAAACCTTAAAAACCCTAGAAATTCAAAATAACCCTAAATCTTAAAATAACCATAAAGACCCTAAAAACCTTCAAAATCACTAAAGTTACAAAAATCTCATTAAAAACTAAAAATCCTTAAAATCATAAAAACCCTCTAAAATCTGGAAAAATCCCCATTAAATACGTAAAACCAGAAAACACTTAAAATCCCAAAAAAACATAAAAACGATACAAACTCTAAAATAATTAAAAACCCAAAATATAAACATTATCCCAAACACACAAATATCTGTAAAAACAATAAAACCCATAAAAAAATAAAACCTTCAAAATCCCTAACCCAAAAACATAAAAGACCTAAAAATGCATAGAAAATACCAAAATTTATAGAAATACTAAAAATCATAAAACACCAAAACAACCCCAAAACCCAAAAAACAAAAAATGATACATAAAAAACCTAAAAACTCTAAAAGCCAAAATCCTAAAAAAAATAATAACCCTAAAACCGTAAAACCCCCTAAAACCATAAAAACCCCTAAATACCCACAAAACCATAAAAACCGCTAAAAACTCAAATAACACATCAATCCCCTGAAAATTATATAAAATCTAACAAACATTTAAAACCCGTTATTACAAAAACACTAAAACCCCCAAAAGTATAAAATGCATATAACCGAAAAAACATGAAACCCCTTAAAAATTCAAACCCCCCTAAAAAACTAAAAATCCTAAATTCTGCATAAAAATGTAAAAAGTTTAAAAAACCTAAAGACCCTAAAAACCATAAAAACCTTAAAACATTAAAACATCTAAAAACATAAAAAAAGTGTAAGAACCCTATAAAACCCTAAAATACCCAAAAAAACAGAAAATCCCATAAAAATAATAAAACCCCTAAAAACCATAAAACCCTGAAATCCCATAAAACCATTAAAAAACTGAAAATTATAAACACCCTTTAAAACCCATGAAATATTAAACCCCCTAAAAACATTAAAACCCCTAAATATAAAAAATGTGTAAAATACAAGAAACCATAAAATAACCATAAAATCCAATAAAACACTAAACCCCTCCAAATCCCTAAAAATGTTAAACCCCCATAAAATCCAATAGGGCCTAAAAATCTCTATGAAAAAAAACACTAAAAAACAAGAAGAAAAAAATTTAAAATTCTAAAATCACATGAAACCCTTAAACCCTAAAAATGATAAAAAAAACCTAAAACCCAATATAAGACCAAAAAATGCCTATAACATAAAAACCCTAAAAACCATGACATACCCAATTACAACATTAAAATTAAAAAACCACTTAAAACACCTAAATACAAAATAAATCCTAAAAACAATTATAACACTAAAATCTATAAAAAACCCTAAAATATTTTAAACCTCTAATACCTAAGAAAAATATAAAACAAACTAAATACCGTAAAAAAATTAAAAACGTACATAGATAAGAAAAACTCTAAAAACAATTAAAACCTCAAAAAAATTAAAAAACACTTAAAAACCCAAATAAACAATAAAATCATAAAATCCAAAAAAATATAAATTATTCAAAATCCAAAAAATTTCCTAAACATTAAAAATTATAAACAAACCATAAAAATCCATAAAAATGTAAAAAATCCAAAAAAAAAGAAGAAAACCTAAAAGAAAACCATAGAAACGTTAAGACACAAAAACCCATAAAAACACTAAAAAATCCTTAAAAACCTAAAAACCTAAAAACCTTAAAAGCATAAAAACTCTTAAAACAAGAAAATACTGTAAAAATATAAATACATTTTAAATTCGTAAATATGTTAAAAAATTCAAAAAAAAAATTATTTCCTTAAAAACTCAACAAAGACTCTAAAATCCCTAAAATCCCAAAAACCCCTTAAAATCCTAAAAAACCTCAAAATCCTAAAAACATCTAAAACCATAGAAATCCAAAAAAAGAGCTAAAAATAATTAAACATAAAAAACCTCAAACCCTGGACCCCCCCCCACAATAAAAATACCTTAAACACCAAAAACACTTAAAACCAATAAAAAAATTGAAATCCATAATACCCCTAAGAGCAGTAAAAACCATAAAATATTTAAAAACTACTAAAAAACATTAATACCATAAAAACCTATAAAACCCCTAAAAACCAATAAAAACTCAAAAACCCATTAAAAACTCAAAAAATGCTAAAACCTCAAAAAACCATAATTCCCATAAAGACCAAAAAAATCATAAAACACCTCAAAATCCTTAAAAACCCTAAAAAAATAAAAAACCCAAAAAACATCAAAAAATATCTAAAAACATAAAAATTCCAGAAAACCCAATAACCTATAAGAACACCTTAAGAAACTAAAAATACTTAAAACCTAAAAAAACCAAAAAATGATAAAATCCATAAAAACTATAAGCATACTCAAAATCCCAAAAACCCCTTAAAATTAAAAAAAAATCTTATAAAATATATAATAATACCTAAATAATTAAATTATTTTAATATCCTAGATAAAACTTTAATAAAACCTTAAAACTAAAAACAATTTAATCCAATAAAAACCTAAAAAATTCAAAAAACCCGAAAAGACCATAAAAACAAAAAACCCATAAAATAATAAAAAAACCAAAAACCATAAAAACCATACCAAACTACAAATCCACTAAAAATTAGTAAAACTATTTTAACCCCTAAAAATGTTTAGAAATTTGAAAATACCATAAAAATCATAAAAACACAAAAAACCCTAAAAACACAAAAAAACCATAAAAATCATAAGTACACTAAAACCCCTAAAACTCCAAAAAATATCTAAAAACTCTAAAAACATATATTTCCCCAAAATAATCAATATTTAAAAGACCCAGAACCCCATAAAACTATAATAAAACCTTAAAACAATAAAAAACAGTTAAATAATTAAAACACACAAAAACCATGAAATAATAAAAACCCTAAAAACCCTAAAAACCCAACAAACCGTAAACCCCCTAAATACAATAAAAACCTATAGATCCTATAAAACACTAAAGAAAATAAAACTCTAAAAACCATTATACACACTAAAAATTTAAAAAATTCCAAAAAACCATAAAACCCTGAAAAAACACAAAGAAACATAAAAACCAAAAAAATCCATAAAAAACCTAAATCCATATAGATATCCGAAAAACCCCTAAAATTTATAAAATCATAAACCCCATACAAACCCCATGAATACCTTAAAAACCTAAAAACACTTAAATCACCTTAAAACCCACAAAAATACAAAAATATGTAAAAAATACCTAAAACACCTAAAACCATAAAACCCCCAAAATCCTTAAAATATCTATGATCCTATAAAACACCTCAAACTAGTACAAAATTTAAAAATCTATCAACACAAAAAATTATTAAAAACTTCAAAAACCTTGAGAACACTAAAAAACTCAAAAAACCCTAAAATGAAAAATACCATAAAACCCATTAAAATCCCAAAAACACTTAAACCAGATAAAAATTCCAAAAATTCCCTATAAATTCATAAGAATAAAAAAACCCTAAAATCCTAAAATATAATTTAAAAACTATAAAAAACATAAAACCCATAAAAACCTAAATATGAATAAAAATGCCAATAATCCTAAAAACCCTAAAAATAATAAAAATCCCAAAAACCCCATAAAATACTAAAACCCACTAAAACATTAAAACCTCATAAAGACCAAATAAACCTAATAAAAACACTAAAACCCTTAAAACCTCTAAAAATCAAAAAACCCTAAAACCCCTAAAAACTATAAAAACAGTGAAAACCCATAAAATCCTAAAAAAATTCAAAATCCCAAAATAATATTAAAACAAAATAAAATATTAAAACTACTTAAAAATATCTAAAAATTAAAAAACCATGAAAAACACTAAGAAATACTTCAAATCCAAAAAATACTTAAAACCCCTAAAAACCTAAAAATGTAATAAATCGGAAAACCCCTAAAACCCATACAACCCCTAAATCTTTAAAACCCCTAAATTCCCTCAAAACCCTAAAACCACTAAAAACTGAAAATCCATTTAAATCCCAAAGAAAAACATTAAAAAACTCTTAAAACATTTAAAACACTAAAAACACATAAAAACCCTAAAACCCAAAAAACCTTTAAACCCCTAAAAATGCTAGAAATCACAAAAAACACAAAAAAATACTAGGAAATCCTACATCCCCAAAATCCCTAAAAACCAAAAAAAAACTAAAATCAATAAAAATATTAAAAATACCAAAAAATGTAAAAAATCAAAAAAAACCATGAAACAACTTTGAAAACATTGAAAACCTAAAAACCTAAAAACCCCTAAAGAAATAAAAATACTAGAAATCCAGAAAAAATTTCTAAAACTTTAAACACCCATAGAACACTAAAAACCCTAATAAAAACTTGCGAAACTAAAAATACATACAACCCCTAAAAACAAAAATAAAATCTAGAAACTATAAAATCCACTAAAAACCTTAAAAACTAGAAAATTCTATAAAAACACTAAAGAACTACTAGAAAATCTAAAAATAATTTAATCTCGAAAAACTATAGAATGCTCTAAAAACCATTAACCCCCTAAAAACTCAAAAAAAAAACCCTAAAACCAAAAAAACACCATAAAACCATAAAAATCCTAAAATAATCAAAAAACCCTCAAAATACATAAAACCCCAAAAATATCATTAAAATCATAAAAAATCCATAAAAAATCATAAAGACAAAAAACCCTATAAACGAAAAAATACACACACAAAAATAAAAAAATAAAAACATATCGAACCCCCAAAAAATATAAAAAGTGATAAATTCCCTAAAAACCCTAAAACCATAAAAACCAAAAAAATTAAAAAAATACCAAACATCCAAAATCCCATAAAAATCGTGAAAAATATTTAAGAAACCCTAAAATCATAAAAACCCCTAAAACCTAAAAAACCTTAAGAAAAATATATAACCCAGAAAACATAAAACACCAAAAAACCTTATAACGTAAAAAACCCTAAACCCCTAAAAGACCCTAAAAGTCATGAAACCCCTAGAAACATAAAATCCCTTAAAAATATGATAAGACCCCTAAAACCTACTAAATACTATAAAAACCCTTCAAGCCCATAAAAATGCTAAAAACTCTAAAAACATTAAAACCATTAAAAATAATATAAAGAAACAAACATAAAAAACCAAAAAAAATGAAAAAAACTCTAAAACCTACAAAACCCCTCAACATTCATGAGAACCCTAAAAAACATAAAAATTCTAAAAATTTCCTAGAAATCAATCAAAAAATAAAAAATACCAAAATCACTTAAAGAACTTAAGAAATAATTAGAAACATAAAAACACTTTAAACCCAAAAAACCCTAAAAACAATGAAACCCTATAACACCCTTAAGACTCTAAAAACCAATAAAACCCCAAAAACATCAAAACACGTTAAAAATAAAAAAAATTCCTTACAAGATCAAAAACTAAAAAAACCATAAATACCTAAAAAACTTACAAAATTAAACACTTTAAACACCAAAAAACCCCTAAAACGCTATAAACCTCTGAAACCCAAAATCCCTAAAAACTATAAAAATCCAAAAAAACCTTGAAAACCCCTAAAACCCATGAAAAATGATAAAAACTGGAAAAAATATCAAAATCGTATAAACTCTTAAAAGTATCAAAAATGAGAACACCCCCAAAAACTCTTGAAAACCCCTACAACATAATAAAAAAATCATAAAACCCATTAAAATCATAAAACCCATAAAACATAATAAAAAATCATAAAACCCATTAAAATCATAAAACCCCTAAAACCCTCAAAATCCTGAGAACCATAATAATCAATAAAAATACAAATATTTACTAAAATCAATAAAAACATAAAAAATAATAAAATCTGAAAAAAAAACCTTAAGAAAAGCATAAAACCTAGAAACACGTAAAACCCCCGAAAACATATGAAAAGAAAAAAACCCAAAACGCCCTAAAATCCCTAAAAACCATTAAAACTCCTAAAATTATTAAATATCTAAAACCTCATAAAACCATTGAAATCCACTAAAGACATTAAAATCCCTTTAAACCCCTATAAAGGATACAAACTCTAAGAAACCTTCAAACACTAAGAATCACCCCCCCAAACCCCCAACAAACATGAAACCCGTAAAAACCCAAAAATCCCCAAAAATCCTATAAAAAACATAAAAACCATAAAATTTATAAAAAACACTTAAACCCAAAAAAAACTAAGATATTTAAAAAATAATAAAAACATAAATCCCTAATAAATTAGATACCTTAAATATACTAAAAACAAAAAAAAACCATAAAAATAAAAAAAATCCATAAAATGACACAACCTTATAAACCCAAAAATCCTAAAAATGCTAAAAACCTCTAAAACCATAAAACGTAAAAAAACCATAAAAACCATAAAACCCATAAAAACACTAAAAAGCACAAAAACCCTCTAAAACCTCTTTAAACCACTAAAAACATTTAAATTTTAAAAATCCTTAAAACCCCACAAAATTAAATAACAATAAAACCCCCAAAACCCATAATATAACTAGAAATATATAAAAAAAATTTAAAAATACATAAAAATGATAAAATCCTTAAAAATATATAAAAAGTCTTAAATTCCTAGAAAACATAAAAAAACCCCAAACCCCTAAAACCCCTAAGAAAAACAAAAATACTTAAAATCACTTAAAATTCATAAAACAAAAAAACCCCAAAAACACAAAAGAATAGAAACCATTAAAAATAATAAAAAACCCTAAAACCCCATAAATACCTTAAAAACAATAAAAAATCTAAAACCACTTTAAACCACTAAAAATCATAAAAACTTTAGAAAACATTAAAACACTATAAAACTCAAAAAACACTGAAAAAACTCAAAAATTTGAAAACACTAAAAACCCAAGAAACCCCTAAACGACCTGAAAATCAATAAAACCCTAAAAACCATACAAATAAAAAAAGCACTAACAATATGTAAAAATTTATACCCCTCGCCCACCCTAAAACCACTAAAAACCCTTTAGAAAATTGTAAAATGAAAAAACACTTAAAACCCCCAAAAACTAATAAATATTAATACCCATAAATCCCAAAAATCCTTACAAAATAAAAACCCTTAAAACCCTAAAAAAATCAAAAAAATCCTAAAGAAGTCGTAAATCCCTAAAAACATAAAAAAAATCCATTAAAACCCCCTATGAAAACCATAAAAAGATAAAAAAACATAAAACACCTAGAAACACTGAAAATGATAAAATACCTGTGACAACTAAAATATCCTAAAGACCCCAAAAAGCTTTAAAACCCAAAAAAATATAGAAAGTTGTTAAACTCTTAAAATCTACATAAACTCTTAATAAATTAAATACCCTAAAAAACTAAAAAAACTCCTGAAACCCAAAAACAAATTTTTTTTAAATCATTAAAACACCATAAAACCCATCAAAAACCTTAAAAATCCTAAAATCCCATAAAAAATAAAAAAACCCTAAAACCCTAAAACCTTGAAAAATCATAAAAAAACCTTAAAATAATAAAAAAAACATAAAACAAAAAAACCTAAAAAATTATTAAGACCATAAAAACCCTAAAACCCTCAAAATTTCAAAAAAATCCTAAAGACCATAAAAATTCAAAAAAACCCAAAAAAACAAAAAATGTAAAAACTCATAAAACACATAAAATACCCTAATAAAACCATAAAGTCATAAAAACACATAAAACACCTAAATTCTTAAAAATTCTAAAAACCATAAAACCCAAAAAAAAGTCACTAAAACCACTAAAAACCCCTAAAAATATTAACTACTTTAAAAACCCATAAAAACCAAACAATATATAAAGATCCAAAAAACACTAATAACCCAAAAAACCAAAAAAACCAAAAAACCCCCTAAAACCATAAAAATCCTAAAATACCTTAAAAATCATAAAACCACACTAAAAACTATAAAATCAGTAAAAAATTAAAAACATAAAAGACAATAAAAACACTAAAACCCTAGAAACACTCAAACCCCTAAAAAACCTAAAAAACAATTAAAATACTAAAATCCCTAAAAACATAAAAATCCCAAAAACCCTTAAAACCCCTAATTTTTTTAATATAAAAACACTTAAATCCCTCAGAAACCTAAAAACAATAGAAATGATACATATCCTAGAACCCATACAAAACCATAAAAACCTCCAGAATCCCAATAATCATTAAAAAACATAATAATCCCAAAAAAATTTAAAATCCCATAAAACATAAAATATCATAAAATCCCTCAAAGTCCCTCAAAAAAAATTAAAAAACAAAAACAATTAAAGCCCCTAAAAACCTAAAAAATGATAAAAACCCTAATAAGGCCGAAAAATGATAAAAACAATAAAAACAATTAAAAAAAAATTCAAACCCATACAAACCCTAAAAAGAAACTAAAAACCTATAAAACAATTTTAACACATAAAAATATTTAAATAATTTTGAGAAACCTTAAAACCATAAAAAGTAAGAAAAACCCCTAAAATTCCAAAAAACTATAGAAACCCTAACACCCGTTAAAATCCCTTCAAACCCTCAAAATCCCTAAAAACACTAAAACCCATTCATGTCCAAAAAATACCTAAAAATCACTAAACTTTTAAATAAACCTAAAATCCCTAAAAACCATAAAAATTCTTTAAAACCAAGAAACACTTAAACACCTACGAATCCGAAAAATGATAAAAAAAACTAAAGGCATTAAAACCCCTAAAAACTCTAAAATCCCTAAAAACCATATAACACCTAAAAACCATAAAAACCATAAAACTACTAAAAACACTATAATCCATTTAAAACCCTAAAAACATACAAAATTATAAAATACATTAAAATCCATAAAACACTCAAAAAACCATTAAAACCCTCAAAACTCTATAAAACCCTAAAACTAGTAAAATCCCTATAAAACAAATAAACATAAAAATCTAAAAAAATCCATAAAATTGCTAAAAATTTAAAAAAACTCCTGAAAAAAACTAAGAAATTTTTCAAAACCATAAAAACACATAAGGCCACTAAAATCATAAAAAATTCTAAAATAACAAAAAATTCGTAAAAACTCTAAAAACAATAAAAAAATATAAAACCTTAGAAGGACCTAGAAGGCCATAAAACCCTAAAACCCCCTAAAAACTCTGAAAACATTTTAAACCCCCAAAAATGTTAAAAGACTATAAAATCCCATAAAACCCCAAAAAAATCAAAAAACCAAAAGGCCAAAATAACCTAAAAACCCAAAAAATCCATAAAAACCCGAAAACCCTCAAATAAAAAAACACCAAATAGTCCCAACAACAATAAAAATTCCTAAAAACCTTGAAACATCCTTATAAAACTTAAAAACATAAAACAATAAAACCCAAAAATTATACAAATTATAAACCATCCCCCCCAAGAAACCTAAAAACCATAAAAACTAAAAAATCCAAAAAAAAACCAAAATATCACTAAAAACTATAAAAACCCTCCGAAACCCAAGAAAAAAAACTAAAAACTCTAAAACCCTTTAAAACTGATTTTTTTAAAAACATGTAAAACCCAAAAAAAATAATTAAATGCCAAAAAAAACTAAGTCCTCTCATTATCCAAAGATAATCTAAAAACCTAGAAAAGATCTAAAAAATCCTTAAAAACTATAAAAAGGTAAAAAAAACCCTGAAAAGCACTAATAACCCCTTAAAAACCAAAAAACACATACCCCCCCCCCAAATAAAAATGATTAAAAAACATAAAATAAAAAAACCCAAAAACCATAAAAACCATAAAATGACTAAAAAAATTAAAAACTCTAAAAACCCATAAAACCCTAAATCCAAAAAAATCTATAAAACCCATTTCAAATCCCAAAAAAGATAAAAAAAAACTCTAAAAAAATTTAAAACACTAAAAACTAGTAAAAACCATAAAAACCAAAAAATCCATTGATACCCCTAAAACCCAAATAACCCAAAAAACACAAAAACCCTTAAACACACTCAAAATCACTAAAAACCCTAAAAACCATAAAATTGTAAATATTCCTAAAACATAAAAAACCTTTGAACCCTAAAAACCTCAAGATAAAATTAAAATCCTAAAAACCCTAAAACCACTCAAAATCACTAAAAACCGTAAAATCCCCAGAAAATTCCTATAATCCAAAAACCCCTAAAACCCTAAGAAAATATGAAAATCCTATAAACACTTAAACAAATAGAAACACTAAACACCCTAAAATCCCTAAAACACTAAAATCCTTAGAAACATTAAAAACCATAAAAACTCATAAAAACCTTAAAACCTAAAAAACCCATAAAATCTTAAAAACCATTAGAAACTGTACAAACCATTTAATCCCTTAAAAATGTTAAAAAACATTTAAAACCCATAAAATAATAGAAAATAAAAACCCTAAAAATCCAAAAATCCATAAAAACCCAAAAATTCTTTATACACCTTAAAAACACTCAAAATATGAAAAAATCCTAAAAAATTATAAAATCAAAAAAAAAACCTAAAAATAAAAAAAACGTAAAAACCGTAAAAATAATTAAAAACCCTAATAAAAAAATAATATTTAAAAGCACATATAACCCCCAAAAAATATAATAAATGTTAAAAACCCAAAAAATCCCTAAATAACAAAAAACATATAAAAATCCTAAAAAAGCCTTAAAAATACCTAAAATTTTAAAAACCCTAAAATCATAGAAAACCCATAAGAAAACCATAAAACGTGAAAAAAAATAAAACACATAAACAACCCAAAATACCTAAAATTCATAATCCTCTAAAAGACCCAAAAAATCCTAAAAGCCTTTAAAACCAATAAAATCACATAAAACCCATAAAAAACTAAAAAAATCTATAAAAACCATAAAATAACGCACTAAAAAATATGAAAACCATTTCAACCACTAAATTGTTTAAAAATATAAAAACCTTCAAATCCCTAAAAATAAAAAAAAATATAAAAAACATAAAAACCTAAAACCCTCCCAAAACCCTCAAAATCCCTAAAAAGACTAAAAATTCATAAAAATCCTAAAAATCCATAAAATCTCTAAAAACATAAAAAAACCCCAAAAATCATGATAACCCCTAAGAAAAACATAAAAAACATACCCATTAAAAACCTGAAAAAGTTAAAATACCTAAAACAGTTAAATCCCAAATTAATCCCTAACACCCAAAAAACCTTCAAAATACCTAAAAACACTACAAATCCTAAAATATTCCTTAAATATATAAAAAATGGTGAAAATTCTAAATACCCCTAATAACATTAAAACCTAAAATCACCAAAACCCCGTAATACCATAGAAATGATAAAAAACCATAAAGGCCCTAAAAACCTTAAAAATCCCAAAGAACAATAAAAAACCCTTTTAAACCTCAAAATCCATAAAACCCATTAAATTTGGGGGGGGGGGGGGCGGGAATAGCCAGAACCTCGCATCTTCCTTTCCCAAATACAACTAAAAACTCTAAAAAGCAATTAAACCCTTAAAAATGTAAAAAAATCTAAAAAAACCTCAAAACCCCAATAACACCAACAAACACTAAAACTAAAAAAACATAGTACCCCTAAAAGTCCTAAAATACCCTAAAACACTCAAAATCTATGAAAACCCTAATAAGATATAAAAATGAGAAAAATTACCTAAAATTAATCAAAACCTAAAAACCCCTAAAATACATGAAAACCTGAAAAAAAAACTAATAACCGAATAAAACATAAATCCCCTAAAACCTAAAAAATTCTAAAAATGCTAAAACACCTAACAACCCCTAAGAATCCAAAAACCATTAAAACCCTCAAATTTTAAAAATTATAAAAATCCATAAAACCCCTAAAACAACTAAAAACACATAAAACCCCTAAAAACTAAATATGCAATGAATCCTAAACAATCCTCTGAAGACCGTAAAGACACTAAAACCCCCTGAAACCCATAAAACCCCGAAAAACCATAAGAACCTTAAAATACCATAAAACCCTAAAACAACTAAAAACTGTAAAAACCCATTAATCCCCAAAAAACAATAAAAACTATCAAATATCATAAAAACAAAAAAAACTAAAGAAACCCCTAAGAACCCAAACAATAATGAAACCCCTAAAACCCCTAAAAATAGAAATCCCAAAAAATCCTAAGGAACCGTAAAATCCTAAAAAATATCGGAAAATACCTAATAATGTAGAAAACCCTAAAATTCCTAGAAACCCCAAAGAATACCATAAAAACCAAAAGACCTTTAAAAACCATCAAAATAAAAAAATCCATGAAAACCCTAAAATACCCAAAAAAACTATATAAACCCATATGAACCATTAAAAAACTAAAAACCCATAAATATCCAAAAAACCACTAACAAATCAAAAAAACTTTTAACTCCTAAAAATATTGGAAAAACACAAAAACCATTTAAACCTATAGAAACTCATAAAACCAACAAATCCCGAAAAAAATATAAAAACCGAAAAACACAATAATATCCCCTTAAGGATTAAAAACCATAAGAAACCAAAATAATCCTTAATGATCAATAAAAATGTAATAACCATAACACCACTAAAAACCCTTAAGAAATCAATATAAATAATAAAACCCTCAAAACTCCTAAAAACCTAAAGGAAATAAAACCATAAAATCCTAAAACCCCTAAAAACCCTAAAATTACCTAAACCGCTACAAACCATAAAAATCCAAAAAAAATCATTAAAAACCCCTAAAAACATAAAAAACCACCTAAAATCGCAAAAAACCTCTATGAAAACCGTAATAACTTAAAAACACTTAAAACACAAAATAATAATAAAGTTCTAAAAACCCTTAAAGAGCTTAAAAAACCTAAAAACCCTAAAAACCATTTAAACCCCTAAAATTATTAATAACCATAGAAACACATAAAACCCCTAAAACCGCTAAAAAATCTAAAATAACTTTAAACACCAGAAATCAATAAAACCTTTTAAAACATTAAATTCTTTAAAAATTGATAAAAAACCATAAAACCCCAATAAACCCATAAAAACTCTACATTCACTAAAACATCATAAAAACATCAAAAATCCATAAAAATACTAAAAACCCATAAAAACATTAAAATACCTAAAAACATTAAAGTTTTAAAAATTCTAAAACCCTAAAAAACCATAATAAATCATTAAATATCAAAAAACAAGTAAAACACCAGAAAAAATAAAATTACTAAAACCCTAAAAAATCCTAAAACCCATAAAAGACCTCAAAATCCAAAAAAATCCTTAAAAATAATAAAACCCATATAAATTGCTAAAAATCAAAAAAAAATATAAAACCCATAAAAATAGAGAAATACCCTAAGAAAACCCGAATTACATAAGACATAGAAAATCCCAAAAAACCTAAAAAGGATAAAAACTCTAAAAACCCAAATAATACCCTAAAAATATGAAAACCCACTAATAACCATAAATCCCATTTAAACCATGAAAACCATGAAAACCCTTAAAATCCATAAAAAAACTAAAAACTCTAAAAAAACATTAAACACCTAAAAAATTAAAAAAACATTAAGAACCCTTAAAACCCCTAAAAAACAAAAAAACCATGAAAACCATGAATAATGGAAAACTCCTTAAAAAAATTAAAAATCAACATATTTTCAATAAACCCTAAAACTATAAAAATACAAAAAAGGCCTCAAAATCCATAAAAACATAAAAAACTGTAAAAACTCTAAAATGCCCTAAAAAGTATTTAAAAGGTAAAAACACTTTAATCCCTTAAAAATGGAAAAAATCCAAAAACATATAAAACTCTAAAAACTCTAAAAACCATAAACCCATAATAACCATGAAAACCCATAAAAACCACAAAACCCTAAAACACTAAAAAAATATGAAAAAACTGTATACCCCTAAAATAGTAAAAAAATCTAAAAAATCATAAAAATCATAAAAACACAAAAAACCTATAATAACCAAGAAAACTATAAAACCCTAAAAACCCAAACAACATTAAAAGAATAAAAATCCATAAAAACAAAAAAAAATATTAATAATCCCTCAAAATCAATAAACATATAAAAACCCCTAAAAAAGTTCCAAAATCTGTAGAAAACCTTAAAACCTAAAAACAATTAACAAACCTAAAACCCTAAAAATGTTAACAACCATAAAATCTTAAAAACATGTAAATCCATAAAAATCCCTAAAAACACTAAAACCCCACAAAAATCCTAAAAAATGCTCTAAAATCCCTAAAAACAAAATAATCCAGAAAAACCCTAAGAAAACCTCTAAAAACTAAAAATACTTATAACACATAACATCCCAACAATTTTAAAAAAAACCCTCAAAACTATAAAATACTATTGAAAAAATAAATACCTTAAATACTCTAAACTAATTTAAAACCCAAAAAATTAAAAAAATCTATAAAATATTAAAAACTCTATAAAAATAAACAAAAACCCTAATCTAAAAAACCCAAAAAACCCATAAGTTCCCTCAAATTCCCTAAATCCCTAAAAATCTTAAACAAGGCCTACAAATACATAAACATGTAGAAAAACCTACAAAATCACTAATAAAACATTGAAAACATAAAAATACATACAACACCAAAAAAACTAAAAAATGCTAAAAACCCACTAAAATAATAAAAACCTCAAAAATCCCCAAAACCTGTCAAAATCACTAAAAAGAAAAATAACAGAAAAATCATAAAATCCCCAAAAAATCCAGAATAAAAAAATTCAATGAAGATTCAAAGAAAACATTAAAAACCTAAAAAATATGATATCATTAAAAAAATATAAAAATCTAAAAACTATAAAAGAACCATAATAGATCCTCAAATTCTTATAAGCACAAAAAAAACTAATAAAACCCCTATAAAACTTAAAAACTACAAAAAAAAACTAAGTACCACTAAAAACTCTAAAAACCCTTTAAATCCCTAAAAAATCGAAAAAATTCTTAAAACACCTAAAATGTTAAAAAAATATAAAAATACCCCCCCCCACCAAATAAAAAAAAACCTAAATAACCCTTAAAACAATCAAAATCCATAAAAACCCCTAAAAACATACAAATCAAAAAAACCCATAAAATCCCAGAAAATGTAAAAAACCACAAAAACCTAAGAATCCTTAAGAAAACATTAAAACATAAAAATATTTATTACAACTAAAAACCTAAAAAATCATATAAACACTAAAAAATTTAAAAATACAGTAAAAAACCTACAGAACCCTACAAAATTAAAACTCCTAAAAACATTAAAAAATCCTAAAACCCATAAAAATCACAAAAACCACTAAAAAAAGTTAAATACATTTAATCCCCTAAAAAATTAGCAACCTCGAAAAGAAAACCAAAAAATCTCAAAAAAAAAATTAAAGCCAAAAAGTCCTTAAAACCCATAAGCACCCCAAAATCCCTAAGATCCCAAAAAATCATAAAAATCCAAAAAAATCCCTAAAAATATAATAATTGTAAAAAACCCTAAAAAACATATAAATCCCAAAGAAAAACATAAAACCTAAAAACATTTAAAACCTATCAAACCCATAAAAATGTTAAAACACTTAAAAACTATAAAATTCATAAAACCTCTAAAATAGTAATAAAATTCATAAACAACCTAAAAACATAAAATTACCAAAATATCTCTAAAAATTCCTAAAAACATAAAAAATCATAAAACCCTTAGAAACATTTAGAAGTCCATGAAAACCTAAAAAACATAAAACTCCTAAAAACTAAGACACTGAAAACTCTATAACCCTTAAAACCCCTAAAAACCAATAAAACATTTAGAAACCTTGAAACCGCATTAAAAACAACCAAAAAATATAAAAATATCTCAAACATCTAAAAATGTTAAAAACTATAAAAAACCTAAAAAAATCTAAAAAAAATCCATAAAATACCAAAAAACTAAAAACATTCTAAAAAACCTTAAAAATCTGTAAAATCCTAAAAAACCATAAATACCTAAAAAAATCCCTAAATATTTATAAAAGGAATATACCTCTAATTACCCTGAAAACCACTAAGAAAACATCTATAAACTATAAACACCTAAGACTCATAAAAACCTAAAAAACACTATAAATTGAATAAATCTCTAAAAATAAAAAATACCCAAAAAACCCCTCAAGATACATAATGCCCTATAACCCCATAAAAATACTAAAAAGGAAATTAAAATCCATAAAAACAAAAATACAAAAAATAACTAAAAACTGTAAGATAACAATAAAACCCTAAAAACACGTAAAACCCCTAAATAATATAAATTGATAAAACCCTAAAGAATCCTAAAATACCCAAAAAACCCTAAAACCACTAGAACCCATATAAACCCCTAGAAACTATAAAAACCATAAACCCATAAAAACCCTAGAAACCAACTAAAAATTTTAAAAACCCTTTAAACCAATAAAAATGTTAAAACTCTAAAAATCCCTAAAAACCTAAGTAACTCAAAAAACCCTAAAACCATAATAACACATAAATAGATTAAAGCCCATAAAAATCCCTAAAACCCTCAAAATCCCAAAAACCCCTCAAATCCCAAAAAACCATAAAACCCATGAAATTCATTAAAAAATAAATAAATAACCTTAAAAACATAAAGACCATAAATCCATGGAAAACAATAATAAAACCCCAAAAACTAAAAACAATTAAAACCCTTAAAACCCCAAAATTGATAAAACCAAACAAATCCCTAAAAACCAAAATAAACCATAAAAATATTAAAACATTCCCAATATTTTAAAAAAATTGAAAAATCCTAAAAACCTTCAAAACACTAAGAAACCCTTAAAATCCATATAATAATTAAAACACCTAAAAATTATAAATACCATAAAAACCATGAAAACACTAAAAACATTAGAACCCCTAAAAACCCTAAATACCCATAAAACCCCTAAAAACGCTATAAAATATAAAAACCCATTAAACACATAAAAATGTCAAAAAACACTAAAAATCCTTAAAACAATAAAAATCTCAAGAAATCCCAAAAAACCTGAAAAAATCCATAAACCCCTAAAAAAAATAATTAAATACCTAAAAAACACTAAAAATTATGAAATAAAAATAAAGAAACCCTAAAACACCTAAAAATGAAATGAAAACCTTAAAACCATAAAAACACATAAAATAAATAAGAACCTAAACTTTTTTGAAACACCTAAAAATCTAAAAAAACCAATAACTATCAAAATCCCTAAAACCTAAAAAAGCCATATAAATCATTGAAAATCCCTAAAATGTAAAAACCCCTAACAATAATAAAAAGTCATATGAGAACATTGAAAATAAGAACACATAAAACTCATAAAAACCTAAAAATGATAGAAATCAAAAAATACAACAAAAAGACCCACCCCCCCCCCAAAACCCCTTAAAACACCTAAAAATAATAACAAACCCTAAAAAATATAGAACCCCCTAAAACCCAAAGAAACCACTAAAGACTCTAAAACCCATTTAATACCCTAAAAATGTTAAAAACCTCTAAAATCCAATTAAAATTCTAAAAACCTGATAAAAATCCCAAAAACCAATAAAACTCTAAAACCCCTAAACACACCCTGAAAACCCTCATGAACACTAAAAATCCTAAAATCCAAAAAATCCTCAAAATCCCAAAAACCACTTAAAAATTAAAAAACCCTATAAACACAGAATAACCCTGAGAAACCCTTAAAAACCTTAAAACACATAAAACCCCTAAAATATAAAAATTGGTAAAACCCATAGAAAACCCTAAAAACCATAAAAACCATAAAAACATAAAAACCCTAAATGCCTTAAAAACACAAAATACCCATTAAAATCCTAAAACCCCCAAAAACTAAAAAATAATTAAATACCTAAGAATGAAAAAGAAACACAAAAAAACCTTAAAAATTAAGAAATTTAAAAAACCATTAAAACCCATAAAACCTTAAAAACAACCCCTAAACACGAATACCCTCAAAATCCCTAAAACCCATAAAACACCATAAAAATCCAAAAAAGTTCCTAGAAATACATACATATGTGAAAAATACTAAATACCATGAAGACCCTATGAAACATCAAAAACCTAGAAACACAAAAAATCGCAAAAACCGTAAAACACTAAAAGCCCTAAAAAAGATGGCAGGCGGGATAGGGAGCACTCGTCGAAGCGATGGAGGAATCTAGGGTTTTCTTCGCGAATGGCATACCCTCTCGATTTGGATCTCGAGCTTCTATCTGGTGCAGGTCCTCTTCCTTCTTGTCAATCGGCGCTGTCAACGCAAGATGGGTGTGGGAGAATAGCGAAAGGGGATGGCGCTAACAGGAGGCATTTTGCATCGTTGAAGGCCTTCACTCCCGAAAGAATCATCCGAAAAGGTAAGATTTCTCATGTCAAAGTAAATAAGGATGCTATTGCAGATAGGATTAATATTTTTCGACATTCGATTCTTGCTCGTTTGATTTTACCAGTTGGGGAAAAGCCATTGAGGGTGAATGATCTTTCGGAAAGACTCTCTTTGGTCTGGGGTTTCTCGGAATATCGATGTATTCCTATGGGGAGAGGTTTCTTCCATATCCTCTTCCCAAACGAAGATCTGAAACACAGGGCTTGGGGATTTGGATCCATCTCTCTGAAACCGGGAATGGTTACCATTCAAGAATGGAATGTCCAATTTAACCCATTTTCTATCAAGAACACCAGGGTCCAGGTATGGATCAAAATTCTTGGCTTAAACTGGATTTTTTGGCACCCTCGTATACTGTTTGACATTGCTTCGGGTGTGGGTGTTCCCATTAAAATGGACAGAGCCACAGAAATGGCCATGTATGGATACTTTTCTAGGATTCTTGCTGAAATTGACCTAAATGATGACTTGGTTGAGAAAGTTGTTCTTTCTACATCTGTGGATGATATTAATCTGCAGATTAAGTATGAAAATTTACCTCAATTTTGTGTGGAATGTCAAACCATTGGACATCAAAAGAGGAACTGTTTTAGAAATGATATCTGCTCTTATTGCTCTATTAAGGGTCATAACCAGAAGGTATGTAAGAAACTGTATAAAATACAGCATAAAGATGGAGAAGCTTTTCCAGAAACTAGAAAATTGGGTGATGCCAATGAAGGAAATGGGTCTGGTCCAACACAGCTGTAGGCTACCCAATCTCAGCAGGAGGATTGGTGCACCTCTGAGGATTCACAGCAGGCTATGGCTGAAAAAATTCTTCCAGCAGATTGTTCTGATCTTAAGATTTTGAATCAGCATAACGTCTGTGGCCATTCCGTGGAGTTCCAGGGACCTGTTGACAAACCTGCGGGGCCTGTGACTCCTATGCATGGCCCATCTGCACATGAAGAGTACAAATTAGATGCAGTCTTCGTGGACTCCACTCAGGAAAATGATGCTGAAACACAGGTAAAGGATGATGCTTTTATCACGAACCCTGACATGGATGCTTGCAAATATTCAGATGCAGGCTTGCAGATTATTGAGGAACTCAACAAGTAGTGGAGCACAATGAATATTGCGGAAAAATGGTCTGACACAGATAATGATGGTTCTCCCAATAAATGTTCATATGGAGACGCTGTTAAAGGAAAATCAGTTGCTATTGAAGGCTTTTCGCCCTCAATGACAAAGTCCCGGCCAAGGAAGGACTACTCACATTTGAATCCCACTATGGTGACTAGATCCATATCCAGTGGGAGAAAGGCTAGAGGTAATTCTTTCAGTCTCTTGGATGATGAGTCTGATTGGGATTATGATGAGTATAATCCTCTTGAATTTGATTGCTTATGTCATTGACAGTTTATGTTTTAGAATGAGGGCAGTTTTTTGTCTTGTTTGACCCCATTCCCTTGCCGTTCCTTGTTTGTTGCTTTCCATGAATAAAGAGGCTTCCCTCACCTTTTAAAAAAAACTAAAATCCCTAAAAATCCCAAAAACCCTAATAAACCATAAAAGCCTAAAATATGTAAAAACCATAAAAATACTAAAAACAAATAAATTATAAAAAAACTTAAAAACCTCTTAAAACTCTATTAAAACCATAAAAATAGAAATACACTTAAAAATCCTAAAAACCTAACAATGATAAAAACTCTAAATAACCATAAAATACCCTAAGACCCCTAAAAACTTGGAAATCCCATAAAACATGCTAAAACCCATAAAAGTATAAAAAAAATAAAACACCTAAAACCCCTAAAAAAACTAAGAACCCTTTAAACCCCTTAAATAAGTAAAAAATCTAAAAACCATAAAATCATTAAAAAATCAAATAAAAATCTTAAACCCAAAAAAACCATAAAACACCAAAAAACCCCAAAAAACCATAAAACCCCAGAAAATTCCTAAAAACCCATAAAAATCCTTAAAAACTCCTTAAAAATTTACAAACCCAGAAAACCCATAAGAAAACTTTAAAAAATTAAAAACACTTAAAACCCCTAAAAACCTAAAAATAAAAAAATAATTAAAAACCAAAAAATCATCAAAATCCATGAAAATGATAAAAACAATAAAAATATTAAAAATACCTAAAAATTTATAAAAACAATAAAAACCATGAAAACTATAAGTAAACCTTCAAAACCCAAAAATTTTAAATCCTAAATAAACTAAAAATAGAAAAACCCCCTAAAATTTCTTAAAAATCGTAAAGACGCAAAAACCCCTAAAAATATAAAAAAATAAGAGGTACTAATAAAACCCAAAACTCATTAAACGCATAAAATTTTAAAAAACTCTAAAAAACATGAAAATCCATAAAAAACTCAAAAACCCACCTAAACACGAAAAAACCATAAAACCCTAAAAACATTAAAACAACTAAAAGTCATAAAAATCCTAAAACACGTACAATTATAAAAGATCACAAAAAATATAAATGGCCATTAAAAACAAAAATTTCATAAAAAACACTAAATAACCATAAAAATAATAGAAAATTAGAAAAAAAATATTAATACCATAAAACCCTAAAAACCCCTAAAATCCCACAAAATCCTTAAAACCCATAAAAGGAATAATTATCCTAAAATATCCCTAAAAATCCCTATAAACATAAAAAACACTTAGAAACATAAATATCCTATCATAACATTAAAAACATAAAACTACTTAAAACAACTAAAATTTTAAAAATGAAAAAGACCATAAAAACCCTAAAAACCCTAAAACTCAAAAAATCCATAAATCCCAAAATACTCAATAAAATACAAGAAAGAGAAAAAAATCCCTAAAACCATAAAAAACTCTAAAAATCATAAAATACAAAATAAAACACAAAAAAACTAAAATCACATAAAACCCAAAAAACCCTCAAATTTCTAAAAACCCAAATAACGCTAAAATGACCGTAAAACCAAAAAACCCAAAAAGGGATCTATTTTTGAGATAATTGCTAAGCCACATAGTGCCTTGGAGTGTAATCTCTCCCAATCCCGCACCGCCTAGGGTTTTCTATGAGTTGATTTCCCTTACCCCTTCGGCCAGATCCGTTTACAGAGGATGCACTTGGTTCTGACTTGGAGTGGACGACGTCGCACTTTGGTTTTCATGCTCGGCGTCGCAACAGGGCTCAGTGGCTTCACTCTCTGTTCACTCGGTGAGGCTGGCCGCTCCTGATGACGTCGTGGCTCGGCGGTGGTGGATCAGAGTTCTCCAGTGCTTTCGACGACATGGATCAACCCCATCAAGGTCTCTCGGCTTGCTTGGAATGACCGGGTGGTCTCCAGTGGTTCCAGTGCGGCTTGCCAAGATCTGCGTTCGAGAGGGGGAGGGATTTCTCTTTGGTTCCGGTTTCTGGTTTTTTCAGGTCTCATCCTGGTATGATGTGTTTTTCCATTGGGTTGGTACTGGGTTTGGTTTGTATCATCACCGACATATCTTCTCTACCCATCCACTTCTCCTCATGTTTGTGATTATAGTTTTGGAACCTGATGAGGTGTATCCATGGTTCTGATTGAACCAGATCCATGCTCAGAGTGGCATTTCTTTTTTAGGATGTCTTAGATTACTTCATTGATGGCATTCTCTTGACGTGGGGTTGGGACATCTAGTCCTAAGTGACTATGGTTTGATCTCCCACCTTTTTAATTGTCTTAGAGGCTTTTGAAGGTGTGGTGGTGGGGTGTCCTGAAGAGGGAAGCGGGGTTTGGATCCTTGGTTCTTTGTTTATTGAATGGTGGAAAGGTTTTGTTCTGTGAGGTCTGTTTGTTTGGTGATGCACCCGGACTCCATATGGATCAGGTCCCAGAAGAGGTTCTCGAGCTTTCTGTTTACCGCTGCTATGCTTTTTGGATTTGGTTGTTTGAGGGGGTATGGTGTTAGCCATCAGATGGGGCCTATGCTTTGACACAGGACACTTGTTAGCCGGTCATCCATGCTTTGGTGAATAGTTATATCATGGTTATATGCTGGGAGGGGGTGCACCGTGTTGTTATTTGTGTTTGTCTGACTTGAACTTTGTATCATTATTGTCTTAAGTCGATGATGTCTGTTAGGGTTTTTTCCCCTTCTTCCCTTAAAAGGGTGTTTTAAAATAATAAAAAAAATTAAAGGCCTTTGGGCTGTTTGATGGAAAAAAGCCATAAAATTCAGTGAAAATAATTATAAAATCTAGAGACCCATAAAAACCATAAAAACCACTAAAAATATTAAATCCATTTGTACAACCAAAAATGTTTAAATACTCCAAAAACTGTAAAAACAATACAAAAACTCAAAAAAATCCTAAAACCCCAAAACAACCCTAAAACTCATAAAACCCCGTAAAATAAGAAAAAAAAAGAAACTGAAAAAACCATAAATATCCTAAAAATTCTTATAAATATAAAAAATAAAAACCCAATAAAACCCTGAAAACCCCTATGAAATCACAAAAAACCCCAAAACACTAAAAACACATAAAAATAAAAAAAAGTGGTAAAACCCTAAGAAACACTAAAATCATTAAAAACTAAAAAACCCCTAAAACCACTAAAAACTATGAAAATCCTCCAAACACCTAAAAACATTTAAAAACACTAAGTAACCATTAAATACATAAAAACTCAATAAAGACCCTAAAACCCTAAAAAACCATAAAACCCTAAAACCCATTAAAATCCTAAAACTCTCAAAATCTCTAAAACCCTAAAAACCATAGAAACCATCAAAATGAACTAAAAATTCCTAAAAATATAAAGTACCCTTAAAAATAGAAACCCTTAAGAAAACCTTAAATAATTATAAACACATATACCCACTAAAAAACAACAAAAAACTACAAATAATAAAAACCATAAAACCCTAAAACCCCCAAAACCCTCAAAATCCCAAAAAAATTAAAAAAACCAAAAAAACTCCAAAAAAAACTCCAAAACCCCTAAAATTGTAAAAAATAATTAAAACCCTATGATATTCTTAAAAAACAAAAAAAACATAAAAAACTAAAAACTCTAAAAACCCTAAAATACCTAATATACCATAAAACCCCAAAAACCCATAAACACCATATAAACCACTAAAACCCTTAAACCCCTAAAAACCCTAAAAACCATTAAAAAGTCAAAAAGTCCTTTAAACCCTGAATTATATTAAAAACACTAAAAACACTTAAAACCAAAAAAACTCAAAAAAAATTCATAAACCCAAATAACTTAATAACCCTAAAACCTAAAAACTATTAAAACCATCAATATTTATGAAAAACCATAAAATCATAAAAATCCTCAAAGATCGCTAAAATATAAAAAAGAAATAAACATTGAAAACACTAAGAAATACTTAAAAAACTAAAAATACTTAAAACCTATAAAAAATAAAAAAGTTATAACCACTAAAAACACTAAATACCGTAGTCTTTAGAAAATATAAAAACCCTAAAATCATAAAAACCCTATAAACCATAAAAAACATAAAAAACAATAAAAAATAAAAAACTCATTCAACCCCTAAAAACATTATAAAACTCTAAAAGCCTTAAAACCCCTAAAAACATAAAAACCCACTAAAACACCAAAAAAACTCTAAAACCATAAAAACAATCAAAATTCATAAAAACCCTAAGAAACCATAAAAATCTAAAAATCCATAAATATTTTTAAAAATATAAAAACCCTTAAACCCTTGAAAACACCTAATAAAATATTAAAAACCAAAAACAACTCAAAAAATTATAGAAAACCTAAAAATACTATAAACCCTAAAACCCAAAATATTCCTAAGTACCATAGAAATATTAAAACCCTAAAAATCAAAAAAAATTTAAAAACCCTAAAAAGAAATAAAACCCTTAAAAATCTAAAGATGATCAAAATAAAAAAATCCATAAAATAACTCAAAACCCCTAAAACCAAATAAAACTATTAAAACGTGAATAAAATTAGAAACCATTAAAAACCCTAAAACCAATTAAAAACTATAAATACACTTCAAACCCATAAAAATGTTTAAAAAACTATAAAACCCAATATCATCTTAAAAAATTCATAAAAACCCCCAAAATCACAAAAAATCCACAAAAAAATTAAAAAACCCTTAAAAATCTTTTAAACCCTCAGAAACACTAAAAACCCTAAAAATGTTTAAATACAAAAATCCAACAATATCTAAGAGCCTAAAAACCATAAAACCCTAAAAAACCCTAAAAACCATGAAAACCAAAAAAAACACATAGAAACACTAAAATCCTAAGAAATAATTAAAACCCTAAAACCCTAAAAACCTAAAATACCATAAAATCTTCTAAAAACCATAAAATATTGTAAAACCTCATAAAAATCCTAAAAATACATAAAAACTCTAAAAATCCTGAAAACCATAATGAAAACCATAACAACCTAAAACCACATTTAAACACCTAAAAACCAAAATAAAAACTAAAAACTCTAAAAACCAAAAAACCAAAAAATCCAAAAATCTTGTAAAATATATAACAACCCTTCGAATCACTAAAAATGTTTAAAAAAACTTCAAAATCCTTAAACCCCTTTAATACATAAAAATCCTAAAAAAACCCTAAAATCAATAAAAATGTAAAACGCCTAAAAAACCTTAAACCCAATAAAAATAATTAAAAAACCAAAACCACTTATATCCTCAAAAACCTAAAAATGATAAGACCTTAAGAAAATTGTATGATCCTAAAAACCCTAAACTTCAAAAAGCCACTAAAAACTGCTAAGACACAAAAACACTTTAAAAAACCTAAACAACACTTAAAACTCTAAAAATCCTTTAAACCCTTGAAAATGTTAAAAATGATAATAAATCATTAAAACCCTATAAAAATAAAAAGAACCATTCAAACAAAAAAAACCCTAAAACCCTAAAAAACACTAAAAACACTAAAACCCCTAAAAAACTCTAAAAGGGCCTTGAAAATACATTGAAAGGTAAAAACCCATTAAAACCCAAAAAATCATTAAGGAAACCTTAAAAAACTAAAAAAATATTAAGGCCACAATAAACCTAAAAAACCCTAAGCCTTTAAAAACCAATAAATTCTAAACCATAAAAACCCCTATAATCCTTAAATACTCTTAAAAATCCATAAAAACTGTAAAAACCATTTGAACCCCTAAAAAAACTAAAAAAAATATTAAAACACTATAAAAAATAACAACACATTAAAAACCCTTAAAATGAAAAAAACCATTAAAACCCTGAAAACCCTAAAAACCCGAAAAATGTAAAAAAAATCCTAAAAAACTGAAAAACCAAAATAAAATATTAAAAACAAAAAAAACACTTAAAACCTTTACAACCAAAAAATTCTAAAAACTCTAAAACCCAAAAAAACCTAAAACCCCCCAAAATAAAAAAACCCTAAAAATCAAAAAAAAACTAAAAAATCCCCAAACCCCCTAAAAAAATAAAAAAACTAGAAAACATAGAAAAACCAAAACAAAATACTAAAAATGTAAAATCACTGGAAACCCATAGAAAACCAAAAAATGATAAAACACCTTAAAACAATAAAACACATAAAAACCTTCAAAATAGATAAAACCCGTAAAAACCATAAAAATAAAAAGTATCACAAAAAATCCAAAAAAATATAATAATCACTCAATACCATGAAAATTTATATGAACTCATTAAAAACCTAAAACTCTTAAAAGCCCTAAAAACATAAAAAATCCCTTAAAACCCTAAAAAAGAAAAAAAAGACACATAAACCCCATTAAAATCATAAAAAACCTAAAAACATTTTAAACCCTAAAACCCCTAAAAACCTGTAAAAATTGCTAAAAACTATAAAAACCCATTTAACCCCCAAAAAAATTAAACAACTCTAAAAACCACAAAACCCAAAAAAATCTTAATAACACAAAGACTATAAAAATCCAAAAGATCCTAAACCCCTAAAAATATTCAAAATTCCTAAAAACTATAAAAACTGATAAAAATATTTAAGATGACCAAAAAATACCTAAATATATAAAAACCCTAAAAACCAAGAAAATACCTATTAAAAAAATTAAATCCTAAAAATATTTAAATCCACTAAAATACATAAAAATGGTAAAAACCCTGGAAACCCTGAAATCCATACAATTTCTTCAAAACACTAAAAACCATAGGAACCAAAAAAATATTTAAAATAACTAAAAACATACAGAACCCTAAAAACCATGAAAACCCATAAGAAACCCATAATAACATAACCACTAAAACATAAATACTCTAAAAAACATATAACCCATAAAAACACCTAAACCATAAAACCCATTAAACCCCATAAAAATCCTAAAATACAGTAAAGAATCTAAAAACCCTTTGAGTAAATAAAAATTTTAAAAAATAAAAAAATTCTAAAAATAATTAAAAACCTTAAAATACATAAAATTCCTAGAAAACCCCTAAAATCAATAAAAATTTAAAAACCCTAAAACCCATTAAAACTCTAGGAAAACTTTAAAAACCAAAAACAAACTTAAATCCCCAAAATAATAAAAATTCTAAAACTCTAAGAAAATTAAAATACCCTAAAAGCCCTAAAACCCCATAAAACCAATAAAGACCTTTAAAACCATAAAAACCATTAAAACCCTAAAAACCATTAAAACCCCTAAAACCACTTAAAACATTAAAAACCATTTAAACCCATAACAATTTTAGAAAATGATAATAAAACATTAAAATCCTAAAAAACTCAAAAGAACCATAAAATATGGAAAAAAATCCCTAGAACAATAAATCCCCAAATATCACCAAAACCCCTAAAAACACTATAAGAATAGTGAAAATCCCTAAATAGGTAAAAACCCTTAATAACGCATAAAAACCATTGGAAACCTATAGAAACATAAAAATTCTTAAGACCGCTAATAAACCTAAAAAACACTAAAACCCCTAAAAATCCTAATAACCATAAACCCCCCCTAAAAACATTAAATACCCCAAAAAATCCATAAAAAATCTAAAAACAAAAAATGCCTCAAAAGCCCTTTTAACCCCCAAAAAAATTGAAAAGATATATAAAACCCAAAAAACTCTAAAACTACATAAAAACCATAACAACACAAAAAACCATAAAACCCAGAAAACCCTAAAAACCAATAAAATGAAAAATAACCCCTAAAAACCCTAATAAGCGAAAAAATATTAAAAACCATTAAAACCCTAATAAAATATGAAAAACATAAAATCAATTAGAACCATTATAACCAAAAAATGATAAAAAATTCAAAAACCATTTAAACTAATAAAAATATTAAAACTCTAAAAATCCCTAAAAACCTAAGTAACTCAAAAAAACCCTAAAACCATAAAAAATCATAAATACCCTAAAACATGTAAAAATCGCTAAAACCCTAAAAATCCCAAATAACCCCTCAAATTCCAAAAAACAATAAAATTCAAAAACAAATCCCACAAAATCCCTAAAAATGTAAAGACCATAAAACCATGGAAAACCATAAGAAAACCCTAAAACTAAAAAACAGTTACAACCCATGAAAAATAAAATTTGATGAAACCCAAAAAATCCTTAAAAACCTTAATAAACCATAAAAATCCTAAAATATTCCCAATATTTCCAAAAAATTGAAAAATCCTAAAAACCATCAAAACACTAAGAAAAACATAAAATCCTTAAAATAATTAAAACACCTAAAAACTATAAAACCATAAAAACCCGGAAAACCCTAAAATCATAAAAACCCCTAAAAACCCTAAAAACCCCTAAAAACCCTAAAAACACTATAAAACCAAAAAAACATTAAACACATAAAAAAGTTAAAAAACTCTAAATATACTTAAAACCATAAAAATCTCAAGAAACCCCAAAAAACCCAAAAAACCCCATAAATAATAAAAAACCCTAAAAAACAAAAAAAATAAAGAAACCCTAAAACACCGAATAGAAAAAGATAAACTTAAACCTCTAAAACACATAAAATAAATAAATACCTAAAAAATTATAAGACACATAAAAATTACAAAAAAACCAATAACTATCAAAATCTATGAAACCTAAAAAACCGTAAAAATCATCAAAAATCCATCAAAATACCTAAAATGTAGAAACCCCTAACAATCCTAAAAACTCATATGAGAACATTAAAAGTATACAAACACATAAAAATCCTAAAAACCTAAAAATGATTGAAATCCTAAAGTACGCTAGAAAGACCCAAATTCCCCCATGAAATCCTAAAAACCTAGAAAAATCATAACAACCCCTAAAAAACATGAGAAACCTGAAAAAATAAAAAAAAACCCCAATAAAAACACAAAAACCCATTTAATCCCCTAAAAATGTTAAAAAAATTATAAAATCCCATTAAAACCTCAAAAACTTGATGAAAATCAAAAAAACCAATAAAACTCTAAAAACCCTAAAAACCCCCTGAAAACCATCAATGACACTAAAAAACCTAAAATCCACAAAATCCTCAAAAGTCCTAAAACCACATAAAATGTAAAAAACCATAAAAACACAAAATAACCCTAAGAAACCATTAAAAACCTTAAAACAATTAAATCCCTTAAAAACATAAAAAATTGTAAAACCCAGAGAAAACCATAAAAACCATTAATACCCTAAACACCATAAGAAACCAAAATACCCATTAAAATCCTAAACCCCCCTAAAAACTCAAAAACCCTTTATGAACCTAAAATTGATTAAAAACTCAAACAAACCTTAACAAAAATTAAGAAATGAAAATACCAATTAGAACCCATAGAAACCTAAAACCCACCACAAACCCAAATACCATCAAAATAACTAAAGCTCTTAAAAACCCATAAAAATTCTAAAAAGGATCTACAAATACCTTTATATCTGAAAAATCCTAAATACCATGAAAGTAATATGAATCATTAAAATCCTAGAAGCACAAAAAACCCCTAAAACCATAAAAACACTAAAAACATAAAAAGCCTAATAAACCATCAACCCCTCAAAAATCTAAAAACCATAAAAATCCAAAAAACAACTAAAATTTCAGAAAAACATAAAAACCCCTTAAAATCCTATTAAAACCATAAAACATAAAAACATTTAAAATCCTTAAAATTCTAACAATGTTAAAAATACTAAACAGCCTTAAAATACAATAAAACCCCTAAAAACGTCAAAATCCCATAAAACACATTAAAACCAATTAAAAGCATAAAACCCATAAAACACCTTAAAACCACTAAAAAACTAATAACCCTTTAAACCACTTAAATAATTAAAAAATCTAAAAACTATCAAATCATACAAAAATCAAATAAAAAACCTTAAAACCGAAAAACCCATAAAACACCAAAAAACCCCATTATCCTAAAACCCCCCACAAAATTCCTAAAAACAATTAAAATCCTAAAAAAATCCATAAAAATGTACAAACCCTGAAAACCCTTAAAAAACATAAAAAAACCTAAATCCACCAAAAACATAAAAATAAAAAAAATGATAAAAACCTAAAAACCAGAAAAATCCATGAAAATGATAAAAAAAATAAAAATACTAAAACCCCTAAAATCCCTAAAATGGTATAAAACAATAAAATCCTTGAAAACCCTAAGAAAACCTTCAAAACCCAAAAAAATCTTAAAAATCCTAAATAAACTAAAAACACCAAAACACCTAAAAATCTTTAAAAATCCTAAAAAGACTAAACACCCCTAAAAAGCATCAAAACATTAAAAAGCACTAATAAAACTCAAAACCTATAAGACCCTGAAAATATTAAAAAACTATAAAAAACATGAATATTCAGAAAAAATCTCAAAAAACCCTCCTAAACATGGAAAAACCCATAAAACCCTAAAAAATATAGACATCACTAAAAAACATAAAAAACCTAAAACCCATAAAACTATAAAAGGCAACTAAAACTCTAAATTTCCATTAAAACGAATTTTTTTTAAATTACTCTAAATAACCTTAAATATTCAAGAAAATTTGAAAAAACCTAAAACAATAAAAACCCTAAACACCCAAAAATACCTAAAACCCCTAAAAACAATAATTATCAAAATATATCCCTAAAAATTCCTATAAATATAAAAAACATACAAACATAGAAACAATAATATAACCTAAAAAACATAAAACTACTTAAAACATCTAAAAAGTGTAAAAACGAAAAAGTCCTTAAAAACCCCAAAACACCATAAAACCAACAAAATCAACAAATCCCTAAAAACTCATAAAAAATAAAAATAAAAATAAATAAGAATCCAAAAAAACATAAAAAATATAAAAAAGAGAAAAATACAAAATAAAAACCTAAAATCCAAAAATAAAATAAAACCTCTAAAAATAGTAAAAATTTTAAAACCCCAAATAACCCAAAAAATAATATAAAACCTAAAACCCCAAAAAACATTAAAATTCCCTAAAAAAATTTAAAAACTCTAGAGACCCATAAAAACCATAAAAACCACTAAAAATATAAAATCCATTTATACACCTAAAAATATTTAAAAACTCCAAAAACTATAAAAATTATAAAAAACTCAGAAAACATGGAACCCTGAAACAACCTTAAACTCAAAAATCCCCTGAAAATAAGAAAAAAAGAATAGAAACCCAAAAAACCCTAAATATCCTAAAAATCCAAATAAATATCACAAAACATAAAAACCCTAAAAACCCATAAGAAAACCACAAAAACCTAAAAACGATTAAAACCCCTAAAAATATAAAATGTGGTAAAACCCTAAGAAACACTAAAATCACTAAAAACCATAAACACCTCTAAAACCCACTAAAATCTCTAAAAAGCCTTCAAAACCCTAAAAACATTTAAAATGCTAAATAATGATTAAATACATAAAACTCAATAAAGACCCTAAAACCCAAAAAAACCATAAAAACCATAAAACCCATAAAAAAGCCAAAACTCTCAAAATCCCTAAAAACCCAAACAACTATAAAAACCATCAAAATGAACTAAAAATTTCTAAAAATGTAATGAACCCTTAAAATCTAGAAACCCTTAAGAAAACCTCAAATACCTAAAAACCCATAAACCCACTAAAAACCCTAAAAACACTAAAAATAATAAAAACCATAAAACAATAAAACCCCTAAAACCCTCAAAATTTGAAAAAAAAATCCAAAAAATCCAAAAATCTCTAAAAGAACTCCAAAAATCATAAAAATGTAAAAAAACATTTAAAACCTTAAAAACCCCTAAGAAATTCCTAAAAACCAAAAACACATAAAACCCTTAAAACCCTCAAAACAGTAAAAACCCTAATATCCCCTAAAAACTCAAAAACCCATAAACACCATATAAACCGTTAAAACCCCTAAAAATCCTAAAAACCCAAGAAATAGTCAAAAAAACCTTTAATCCCAGAAATATACTAAAATCACTAAAAACCTTAAAACATAAAAAACTCAAAAAAAATCATATCAATAAAAAACCTAATACCCCTAAAACAAACAAAACTATTAAAACCATCAATATCTCTAAAAACTATAAAAATCCTAAAAATACTAGAAAATCACTAAAAATTTAAAAAGATACAAATAATGAAAACATAAGAAATCGTTAAAAACCAAAAAACACAAAAAACCTCTAAAAATAATAAAAAAAAATTAAACAAAAAAACCATGAAATCCATAGAGACCTTAGAAACCATAAAAATCATAAACTCATAAAAACCCTAAAACCATAAAAACATGAAAAAACACTAAAAATTAAAATAAAAACCCATTCAACCCCTAAACACATTATAAATCTCTAAAACCCTTAAAACCACTAAAAACATACAAACCCACTAAAACCCCCAAAAAACTCTAAAACCCTTAAACCCCTATAAATTCATAAAAACCGTAAGAAACCATAAAAAGTATAAAAATCCATAAAATCCCAAAAAACATATAAACCCTTAAACACTTGAAAACACCTATGAAAACATTAAACAAGAAAAAAAATCAATAACTAACATAAAACCAAAAAAAATATTATAAATCCTAAAACCCTAAAAATCATTAAAAACCATAGAAATACTAAAAACCCTAAAAATCCCAACAACCGTAAAAACCTAAAAAAAGCCCGAAAACCCTAAAAAAGTTTCAAAATACAAAAAATACTTAAAAGAACTTAATAACCCCTAAAACCGAAAAAAACCCTTAAAACCTTAATAACATTAGAAACCATTAAAACCCATAAAACCCACTAAAAACAATAAAAACACTTCAAACCCTTAAAAATTTTACAAAAATGTAAAACCCAATAACAACATTAAAAAATCAAAAAAACATGAAAATCCACAAAAAACTAAAAAACCCTAAAAAATCCTTTAAACTCTCAAAAACACTAAAAACCCTGAAAACCCTTAAAATACAAAAATAAAAAAAATTCTAAGAACATAAAAACCTAAAAACAATGAAAGCCCTTAAAAACCATGAAAACAATAAAACACTTAAAACCTCTAAAAACCTAAGAAACAGTAAAACCCTAAAACCCCATAAAAATCATAAAACCCATTAAAAACTCAAAAATCCCTAAAAATTATGAAAACCTAAAATCATGTTTAAACACCTAAAAACCAAAAAAACATTAATAACACTAAGAATCCTAAAAACCATAAAAAATCCTAAAACTTTAAAACCCCAAAAAATCCAAAATTCCAGTAAAATCTCTAACAACCCTTTGAATCAAAAATTGTTTAAAAAAATATAAAAAACCTTAAAACCCCTAAAATCATAAAATACATAAAAATTCTAAAAAATAATAAATTCAATAAAAATGTAAAAACCCTAAATAAACTTAAACCCCCTAGAAAAACATTAAAAACGTAAAACCAATTAATACCAATAAAACCTAAAAATGATAAAACCCAAAGAAAATTAAAAGAGCCTAAAAACACTAAAACCAATAAAACGACTAAAAACATTTAGTACCATAAAAACCATTAAGAAACCTAAACACCACTTAAAACTATAAAAACCCATTAGACCCAAATAAATTTTAAAAATGATAATAAATATTTAAAACCCTAGAAAACTCAAAAGAACCATACAAACTGAAAAAATCCCTAAAACACCAAAAAACACTAAAAACACTAAAACCCCTAAAAACATAAAAACTCTAAAGTGCCATAATAATACCTTGAAAGTTAAAAGACCATATAAACCTAAAAAACACATAAGAAAACATTAAAAACCTAAAAAATATTTAGACCACAAATAAACCTAAAGAACCCAAAAACCCTAAAAACCCCTATAAATTCTAAGAACCCTAAAAACCCCTATAAACATTAAATACCTCTAAAAATCCATAAAAACTCTAAAACCCAAAAAAACTCTTAAAACCCTTTGAACCCCTAAAAAATAAAAAAAATATATAAAAACTATAAAAACACAAAAATAACCCTAAAAACGAAAAATACCCACTAAAACCTAGAAAACCCTAAAAACGCAAATTTTTTTAAAGAATCCCTAAAAACCCCAAAAAATGTAAAAAAAATCCTAAAATCCCTAAAACCCTATATAGAAATATTAAAAACATATAAACACTAAAAACTTTTATAAACAAAAAAATGCTAAAAACTCTAAAACCCAAAAAACCCCTAAAACCACACAAAATCCACAAAAAACCCTAAAAATCATGAAAATACTAAAAAATCCCTAAAACCCATAAAAATATAAAAAAATGGAAAAATGGAAAAAAAACTATGAAAAAAATTAAAAAATAAAATTATTGAAAATCCATAGAAAAAAAACATTAAAAGACCTTAAAACCCTAAAAACAACAAAAACCTTTAAAATAGGTAAAACCCCTAGAAACCATAAAAATAACAAAAATTTCCTAAAAATCCAAAAAAAACATAATAAAAACTCAAAACCATGAAAATATATATGAAAACCTTAAAAACCTAAAAATCTTAAAACGCCTAAAAACATAAAAAACTTATACCCTAAAAAAGCCAAAAAAGACACTAAAACATATTAAATCCATAAAAAACATAAAAACACCTAAAAACATTAAATCTCAAAAACCCATAAAAACCTCTAAAACTATAAAAAAACCCCTTTAACCCTAAAAAATTAAACAAATCTAAAAACATTAAAACCCCTAAAAACCATAAAAACCCAAAAAAAACCATAAAAATCGTAAAGTCCATAAAACCCTAAAAATATTCAAAATTCATAAAAACCATAAAAATCGATAAAAATATATCAGATGACCTAAAAATACCTAAATATATAAATACCATAAATTCCAAAAAACCCCTTTCAAAACCATAAAAATCAAAAAATATTTAAAACCACTAAAACACCTAAAAATGGTAAAAACCCTAAAATACCTGAAATCTATCAAAATCCTTCAAAACCCTAAAAACCATAAGACCCATAAAAATATTAAAAATCGTTAAAAACCTAAATAACCCTAAAAACCTTTAAAACCCATAAGAAACCCATAATAACATGAAAATTATTAAACCCCTAAAAACATAAAACCTATAAAAACTGTAAAACCCACAAAAACTCATAATCCATAAAACTCCTAAAACCCTATAAAAATCATAAAATACAGTAAAAAAATCTAAAACCCCTTTGAATAAATATTATATTTCAAAAAATCAAAAATTATTCAAAATACTTTAAAAACGTAAAATACATAAAATTCCTAGAAAACCCCTAAAATTAATAAATATGTAAAAACCCTAAAAACATTTATAACTCTAGGAAAACATTAAAAACCTAAAAACACTTAAAACTAGAAAATAATTAAAATTCTTAAACACTAAGAACATTAAAATACCCTAACAACCCTAAAACCCCATAAAACTACTAAAAACCTTTAAAACATTAGAAACCTTTAAAAACCATAAAAACCACTTAAAACTCTAAAAATCCTTTAATCCCATAAAATTTTTAAAATGATAATAAAACTTAAAAACCCTAAAAACTCAAAAGAACCATAAAATCTAAAAAAACCCTAAAACACTAAAACCCATAAAACCCTAAAAATCACTAAAACCCCTAAAAACATAAAAACACTAAAAGAGCCTTGAAAATCCCTAAATAGGTAAAAACTCATAAAAACCAATAAAACCCACAAGAAACTCCTGAAAGCATAAAAATTCTTAAGACCAATAATAATCCTAAAAACACTAAAACCCCTAAAAATCCAAATAATCATAAGAACCCCTTAAAAACCTTAACCCCAAAAATCCATAAAAATTCTAAAAACCAAAAAAAATCTTTAAAACCCCTTTTAACCCCTAAAAAATTGAAAAAAATAAATAAAAACCCCAAAATCTCATAAAAAATCATAATAACACCAACAATCATAAAAGCAAAAAAAACCAAGAAAACCCTAAAAACCAATAAAATTCAAAATAATCCATAAAAACCATTAGAATGTAAAAAAATATTAAAACCTTAAAACCCCAAATAAAATCAAAAAAAACATAAAATAAATTAGATACATTATTACCAAAAAATTGATAAAAATTTCTTACACACTAAAGCCCCATAAAATCCCCAAAAATACTAAAATATCATAAAAATACTAAAAAATTACTAAAAACCCTATAAACATAAAAAAATCCTGGAAACCCTGGAAAAAACCAAATAAAACCTTAAAAATGTAAAATCAATTGAAACCAATAGAAAACCAAAAAAAATGGTTAAAACCCCTAATACCCTAAAAACATTTAAAACCTTAAAAATAGAAAAAACCCCTAACAAACCATAAAAATAATAAAAAAATCTTTAAAATCCAAAAAAATCATAATAATCCCTAAAAAATATGAAAATCCATAAGAAAATATTAAAAACATAAGAGACTTAAAACCACTAAAAACATAAAAAACCCAAAACCCTAAAAAATATAAAATATACACTAAAACTCATAAACCCTATAAAAACCCATGAAAACATAAAAACACCAAAATACAATAAAAACCACAGAAAACAATAAAAACCCAAAAAAACATATAAAATCCTCTAAAACCTATAATAACCCTTTTAACCCCTAAAACAGATAAACATGTATAAAAATCATAAAACCCCAAAACCCCAAAAACCCCAACAAAACCATAAACACACTAAAGACCCTATACCCCCCAAAAGTATTTGAAGTCCCTAAAACCCCTAAAAGATGAAAAAAATATTTAAGAAGACCTTAAAATCCCTAAAAATTTAAACCCCCTAAAAACCCTGAAAACCCCAATCGAAACTTTATAATACATAAAAATTTTAAATCCACTAAAACACATAAAAATGATAAAAACCATTAAAACAATGAAATACTTCAAAATATTTAAAAACCATAAGAATCATAAAAATATAAAAAATCAATAAAAGTAGATAAACCCTGAAAGACACATAAGAAAATCGGAAAAACATAAAATCTCTTAAATCCATAAAAACATAAAAACTATAAAACCCCTAAAATAACCTAAAAACCTTACACCTTATACAACCATAAAACACCTAAAAACAATAAAATAACCTAAAAATTCATAAAAATTCTTATAACCCAATGAAAATCTAAATTCTAAAAAACATAAAACCCTAAAAAATTTCCAAAATAAATCCCTAAAAACAATAAAAATTCCAAAAAAATCTAAAATTCCAAAAAATAATCTTAAGACGCTTACACCCCCCCCTAGAAACATAAAACCATAAAAACCATAAAAACCCCAAATCAGACTATCACACGAGAACCCTAAATACTCTAAAAATCCCTAAAAATAATAGAAAAACCCTAAAAATCATAAAAACCATACAAACCCATAAAACCATAAAAACTAAAAAACATAAAAACACATTAAAACCATAAAAAATAAAAATTTATAAAGACCTCAAAAACTCAAAAAAATCCCTTAAAACTAAATAAACCAGAATCCCATAAAAATCATCAAAATCCCTAAAAACCATAAAAACCATAAAAACCCATAAAAATTATAAAATATCCTTAAAAATAAATAAAAACATAGAAAATCATGAAAACTATAAAAACCTATAAGAAAAAAACTAAAAACACTTAAAACCATTAAAAACATAAAAATTACTATAAATATTTTAGCCCCATAGAAAACCTAAAAACCCCTCAAAATCATAAAAAACTTAAAAACCAAAGAAATCATAAAATCCTTCCAAATCCTTAAAAACAAAAAAAAAACTATAAAAACATTGAAAACCACTAATAAAACCTAAAAACCAAAAAATACTTGAAACCCCGAAAAAACTAAAATTGTTAAAAACCAAAAAACCCTAAAAATAACTTAAAATCCCTTAAATCCCATAAAAAATAAAAACCATAAAACCGCTAAAAATAATATACAACTAAAACACCAAAAACCATGGAAAAAATATTAATAAAAACTCTAAAACCAATTAAAACCCCCTAAAACCATCTAAAACACATAAAATTTTAGAGAAACCCTAAAACTAATTAAAACCCCTAAAACCTTCTGAAACACCAAAAAAATTTAAACCCCTAAAACTAATAAAAACTATAAAACCCTTAGAACCCCTAAAAAAATAACCCAAAACCCATAAAAACCCAGAACACCCTAAAGACCCTCAAAATCTGAAAAAAAAATTACAAAAAACCCATAAAACCCAAGTAATACAAATAAAAACCCTGAAAAAATAAAAAACCCTAAAAACCATGGAAACCCCTAATAAATAAATTAAACTGAATAAACACTTAAAATCCCTAAAAAAATTAAAAAAACTAAAACCCCTAAAATCCCTAAAAATATAGCAACCCTAAAACCCATAAAATATATAAAACCCCAAATCCAAGAAAACCTCTAAAACCCCACTAAAAGTCTAAAATCCCTTTAAACCCCCTAGAAACATTAAAAACTCTTTAAAACATATTATCTCTAAAAACTCAAAAAACCCCTTAGAACTTAATAAAAAATGTAACACCATAAGAAACATAATAAGCTTTAAATCCTGTAAAATTCTCTAAAAACCTTAAAACCCATTAAAATACAAAAAAAAATCCATAAAAATAACATAAAACCAAAAAACCACTATGAAACTGATAAAAACCTAAAAACACTTAATATCTAACAAAACTAAAAACACTAAAAACCCTAATGACCATAAAACCCCTAAAAATCCTCAAAACTCCTAAAACACATAAAAATACTAAAAATGCCATAAAATTTGATAAAAAAAGTAAAAAAACCCAAAACCCCAAAAAATGCTAAGAAACCCCTTAACTTCTAAAAACACCTATATCTTTTAAAAACCTATAAAATGATAAAAATCATAAAAACCATAAAAACCACAATCCCCTTAAAAAATAATAACCATAAAAACACATAAGGACACTAAAAGCCACTAAAAGTTATAAACACACATTAAGACCCTATAAATGTAAAAAAACTCTAAAAAAATATAAACCCCAAAATAATCAATAAAAATCGAAATCCACAAATAAAATATATAATCCTTAAAAACATTAGAAACCCTCAAAATCCTTAAAAAATGTAAAACCATAAAATTATTAAAAAACCTATAAATCACTAAAAATATAGAAAAACCTAAGAAACCTCAGCCCCCCTAATAATACCATAAAATGATAAAGACACTTAAAACTAAAAAAATCTAAAAACCCAAAATACCATAAATCCTTAAAAACAAAAAACTCTCAAAATCCCAAAAACCTTAAAAACCATAAAATTCATAAAAATAAATAAAAACATAGAAGCATTTAAAATAATGAAAGTATATCCTTAAAACCTAAATACTCTTAAAACCCCTAAAAACCCCTAAAAATGATCAAGACCTTATAAACCCTTAAAAATAACTTAAACCCCCTAAAACAAAACATAAACCATAAAAATCCCTAAAAACATAAAAAACCCCCCAATAAATTAAAAACCATAAAACCCCTAAAAATACTAAAACCCATTAAATTCTAAAAAATTTTAAAGAAACTCTGAAAAATCATAAAAAAAAACTCAAAAAAACATAAAAACAAAAAAAACCAGAAAAACATAAGAATCCTAAAACTCCTCAAAATCCTTAAAACATTAAAAACCATAAATATTAGAAAAATCCATTAAAACATAAAAAAAACCTAAAACCCAAAATAACACCTTAAAAATCCAAAGATGATTTAATTCTATAAAAACCTAAGAAACTCTAAAACACCTGAAAATGATAAAAATCCTAAAAAACTCAAAAAAACTAAAAACCATAAACACCCCTAATACCTTAAAAACTCATAACTTCCCTACAAAACCATACAAACCAATAAAAACTCAAAAAAAACCCATACATTATTATAAGAATTAAAGAATTAAAAAATATCTAAAAACTTAAAATGAACGCCCTAAAAACACTAAAAAACAATAACCCTAAAGACATGAAAAATCTAAAAATCCCTCAAAATATATAAAACCCCGAAAACTATAAAAATCTTTAAAATGGCCTAATGATCTATGAAAATGAAAAAAACCATGAAACCACTAAGAAAAAATTTAAAATCTAAATGAACCTAAGTCCCCAAAAAACCTAAAAATGATAAAACCCTTACAAAACCAAAAAACTATAAAAAATACCTAAGAACCATAAAACCCATAAAACTCATAAAAACCCATTAAACCCATTTAAAACTACAACTCCCCGTTAAACTCCATAAAATGATAAAAATACTCTAAAATCCTAAAATCCTAAAAACATATAAAACAACTAAAAACCCTAGAAAATGCTAAAACCTTAAAACCCCTAAAAGACCAAAAATACCCATAGATTTTTTCAAAAACTATAAAAACCCATAAAATCACTAAAAATCATCATAACACATTAAAATCCTAAAAAGTACCGAAAAGAAAAAAACCCCCAAAAATGATGAAAACCATAAATTTTTCATTGGAATTTTTTTAGGTATTACAGTTTTTTTATTTTTTTGGTATTTAAGGGTTTTATATGTTTCTAGATTTTAAGTTTTTATTATGATTTTTTCTATGTTTTATGGTTCTAATGTTTTTTGATATTTTTAGTTCATTTATTATATTTTTATGGTTTTTAGAGGTTTTATGTATTTTGAGGGTTTTTTGGTTTTTTGGCGTTTTATGGTTTTTTGGGGCTTTAGGGGTTTTAGAATTTCAAATGTTTTTAAGAGTTTTAATTGTTTCCATTTTTTAATGGTTATGTTAGTGTATTTTGTTTTTTATTTTTTTAGGGATTTTAGTTCTTTTTATTATTTATATGGTTTTTTGGGTTATTATGTATGTTTTGGGTTTTTAGTGTTTTTTTAAATTTTCTAGTTTTTTATTATTTTAGGTTATTATAGGGTTTTAGAGTTTTTAGTCTTTTATTTTTTTTTATATTTTTAGGTTTTAATATATTCTAGGGGTTTTCATGGTTTTCATGGTTTTCTATATGTTCATGGATTTTTAGGGATTTTTTAGATTTTTTTTTTGTTTTTAGGGTTTTTAAAGTTTTTCTGGGGTTTTCGGGGTTTTCGGGGTTGAGTGGTTTCTTTAGGTTTTTAGTGGGTTTTATTTTATTTTTGTTTTTTGGGTTTTTTAATGTTTTTAGGGGTTTAAATGGTTATTTTTTTGGATTTTTAGGGTTTTTATGGATTTTTCAGTTTTCATGGATTTAGGGGTTTTATGGTTCTTAAGATATTTTAGTGTTTTTTTTGTATTATAGACATTTTAACATTTTTTATGTTTTTATGGGTTTTAAGTGTTAAGAGTTTGTTAGGGGTATTCTGGGTTTTCATGTTTTTTTACATTTTTAAAACATTTAGGGATTTTAAGGACATTTAAGTTTCACGGTTTTATATATTTTGATAGTATTTTGGGTTTTCTAGTTTTTTTATTTTTTTTTAGAATTTTTACTTTTTTAGGGGTTTTAAGTATGTTTTGTTTCTTAAGGTTTCATAAGGGCTTTTCAGTTTTCTATGTTTTTTTTATTTTTAGATATTTTTATTTTATTGTTATATTTTTATGGGCTTTAGGGTTTTTTGTTATTTTAAGAGTGTTTAGGGTTTTAAGAGTTTTTACTGTATTCAAGTTTTTAGGTTTTTAGTGTTTTTTAGTATTTGGGGTTTTAAGGGTTTTTTGGAGTTTATAATAGTTTTATGGGTTTATAGGATTTTTAGTGATTTTAGTGTTTTTTATTGTTTTATGTGTTTTAGGGTTTTTATGGTTTTTAGGTGTTTTAATGGTTTTATGTTTTTGATTGTTTTTTATGTTTTAATTTTTTTTTCATCATTTTCAATATTTATAGATATTTCTATTGTTATTATGATTTTTCATGGTTTTATCATTTTTTTGTTTTTAGGGATTTTTTAGTATTTTTTTGTTTTTTTGGTATTTTATTGATCATTGGGATTTTTAAAGTTTTTAGGTTTTTTTGATTTAGGGTATTTATGTTCTTCCTGGTTTTTAAGGTATTTTTTTCAATTTTTTTTATTTTTATGGTTTTTTAGAGTTTTAAAACATTTTTAGGGGTTGAATGGGTTTTTATAAATTTTAGTTGTTTTTTGGGTTTTTGTGGTTTTATAGGTTTTTTAAGGGTTTGGGTTTTTATGGTTTTTAGGGATTTTTTTATCTTTAGGGTTTTTTTATTAGTTTTTATGGTCCTTAGAGTTTTTTCTATTTCCAAGGGTTTTAATAGTTCATAGGTTTTTAAGTTTTTCTGTAGGTTTGCCAGCATTTTTTCTATTTTTAAATTTTTTCGGGATTTTAATGATATGTACTATTTTTATGTGTTTTAATTTTTTTATGGATTTGGGGTGGGGTTGTAATTTTTTTAGGGTTTTACTATTTTTTTTTGTTTTTTGAGGGTTTATAGAATTTTTTAGAGTTTTTTCATTTTTGGGGGGTTAAAGGGTTTTTATATTTTTTAGTGGTATTTAAGGGTTTTATTTATTTTTAGGGATTTAATTGTTTTAGTTTTTTTATGGTTTTTATGGGATTTTAGGGGTTTTATGATCTTTTATTGTTTTTATCATTTTTTGGTTTTTTGGGGTTTTAAGTGTTTTTTGGTTTTTATGGTTTTCTTATATTTTTCACGTTTTTTAGGTTTTTATATAATATTATAATTTTTCGCGGTTTTTAGGGGGTTTTAATGTTTTTTTTTGTTTTTTTTTGTTGTTTTTAGATTTTTTTTTTATGTTTTTAGGTATTTTTTGGGATTTTTTATGATTTCTAAGATTTTTTGATTTTTTCGGATATTGGGGTTTTTTATTGTTTTTATTGTTTTTTTTATTTTTTCAGGATTTTTTAATTTTATGGGTATAAATGTTTTCATATTTTTTAATATTTTTTAATTTTGAAAGTGTTTTTTAGGGTTTTTTATGTTTTTAAGGGTTTTATTGTTTTTAAGTATTTCTTTGTTTTAAGGGTTCTTATAATTATTAGGGGTTTTAAGGGTATTTAGTGTTTTTAGGTTTTTTTTTAGATTTTAAGTGTTTTTAAATTTTTATGGTTTTCATAGGGGTTTTGGGAATTTTATGTATTTATGGATTTTAAGGTATTTTTTAGGAATATTTGGGTTTTTAGGGTTTTTAGGGATTTTGTGTGTTTTTATTGTTTTATGGATTGTTAGGATTTTAGGTATTTTTTGTTTTTAGTTTTTTAAAGGTATTTTTAGATTTTTTTAAATTTTTTAAGGGATTAATGGGTTTTAGAGTTTTTATTGGTTTTTATGGTTTTTTTGTTTCTACATTTTTTTAGGGATTTTTATGGTTTTTTTAAGTTTTTTGGTTTTTATGTTTATTTTGGGTTTCTAGTGTTTTTAGAGGTTTTAAGGGTATTACAGGTTTTAAGTGTTTTGGGTTTTTAAGATTTTCTTAGGGTTATTCAAATATTTTAAGATTTTTTTACATTTTAGTGATTTTTAGTAATTTTTTAGAATTGTTATGGTTAAATAGGGCCTTTAGGGATTTTTTAGAGTTTGGGGGATTTTTAGTGGTTTTACAGTTTCTATGATTTTTATCAATTTTTAGGTTTTTAGTTGTTTTATGTGTTTTAGGTGATTAAGGTTTTCATAGGGTTTTTAGGCTTTTATTGTTTCTTACATTTTTGGTATTTTAGGTCCTTCTTTTAATTTTAATGGTTTTTTTGGGTTTATTAGTGATCTTGTGGGATTTTAGGATTTTAAGTGTTTTTTAGGTTTTTTAGGTTTTTATTGTTTTAGGGTTTCTTTTAGTTTTTATTGTTTTTAAGTGCTTTCAGAGTTCCTTATATTTTTATGGGTTCAAAGAGTTATTATTTTTTTATTGGTTTTTAGAGTTTTTATGGGGTTTATGGTTTTTTATGTTCTTTAGGGGTTATATTTTTTTGGGTTTTTGGTTTTTTTAGGGTTTCAATCGTGTTTCATATTTTTTGGGATTTAATTATTTAGGGATTTTTAAGGTTTTATTAAAGGTTTTCATTGTCTTTTAGATTTTTAATTTTTTTTATGGATGTTAAGAAGTTTTTAGTATTTTATCATTTTTATGGTTTTATGGATTTTTCGAGTTTTTATAGTTTTTTAGAGTCTTTAGGGTTTTTATAGTTTTTTAGGTGTTTATGGTTTTTTGTATTTTTAGGGGTTTAAATTTTTTTTTAGTTTTTTATTGTTTTTCGGGGTATAATGGGGGCTTATAGTTTTATTGGGGTTTACGTGGTTTTAGGATTTTTATGGGTTTTTGATGGGTCTTAATGTGTTTTTGGTGGTTTTTAGGATTTTTATAGTTTTTTTAGGATTATAGGGTTTTTATTATTTTTAATCATTTTATGTATTTTTATATATTTATGATTTTCATATAGTTTTTAGTATTTTTATGGTTTTTATGTTTTTATGTATTTTTAGGTGTTTTTATGATTTTTATGGTTTTTTGGGTTTTTAGGGAATTTGAGGTTTTTCGTTATTTTTTGGATTTTTTGGTTTTTCTCCATTTTAGAGGTTTTCCTTGTGTTTTAGAGGGGTAATATTTTTTATTGTTTTTAAAAGTTTTAGGGTTTTAAATGGTTTTTAGTGACTCTTGTGGGATTTTAGGGGTTTTATGGGGGTTGAGAGTTTTTATGCTTTTTTGGGGGTTTATGGTTTTTAGGGTTTATTTGGGGTATTACCATTTTTTATAATTTTTTGGGTTTTATGTGTTTTTAGGTTTTTAGGATTTTCTTAGGGTTCTTCAGTGTTTCAAGGGGGTTTAAATTTTTTTTTTATTTTATATTTTTTAGATATTTTGAGGGGTTTATTGTTTTTATGAATTTTTTTGTTTTTACGGACTTTGAGTTTTCAGGGTTTTTAGGGTATTAAATATTTTTAATGATTTTCAAAGAATAAATTTTTTTAGATTTTTATGTAATTTATTGGTTTTTATTGGGTTTTATATGATAATAAGGATTTTATGGGGTTTATGGTTTTTATGCTTTTATGGGGTTTTAGTGATTTTAAATGTTTTTAGCATTTTTAAGTTTTTCAGGGGTTTTATGTGTTTTAGGTTCTTATTTTTTTTCTTAGGTTTTTATAGTGTTTTTGGTTTAATTCCATTTTTTGGGATTTCTAGTCGTTTTTTATGATTTTTTTGATTTTTTATTATTTTTAGGGATTTTGATATTTTTTATGGATTTTAGGGTTTTTATGTTTTTTTTGGGTTTTATGGATTTTTATGTTTTTAATGTTTTTTAGAGTTCTTTTACATTTTGGGGGGTTTAAAAGGATTTTATAGTTTTTAGTGTTTTGTAGGGGTTTTATGCCTTTTATGAGTTTTTAAGGATTTTTTGGTGTTTTAGGGTTTTTATTCTTTTAGGTTTTTTAGGGTATTTTAAAAGTTTTTAGGGTTTTTAACATTTTTATGGTTTTTAGGCATTTTAAGTGTTTTTTATTTTTAATTTTTTCTTTCCAATTTTCATTGTTTGGGAGGTGTTTTTAATTTTTTTGTTTATTTTAGGGATTTTTAAGGATTTTGATGGGTTTTTAGGGATTTTGAGGGGTTTTAGTGTGTTTATGGTTTTTAGGTTTTTTGTTGTTTTTAGGGGTTTTTTTGGTTTGAAGGTATTTTAGAGTTGTTATGATTTTTAGGGGATTAAATCGTTTTTTGAGTTTTTAGAAGGTTTTAAGTGGTTTTATTTGTTTTATGGTTTTTGAGGTTTTAGGTCTTTTAGGGGTTTTAGTGTTTTATTTGTTTTATGATTTTTAGGTGTTTTAAGTGTTTTATGTCTTTAAGGTTTTATTATGTGTTTTTAGGGTTTTAAGAATTTCTAAAATTTTAATGATTTTAGGGATTTTTTAGGTTTTTTTATATATTATATACGTTTTAGGGATTTTGAGTATTTATAGTAGTTTTCTGGGATTTAAAGGTTTTTTTTGGTTTTTTGGGATTTATTATTTTCAGTTTTATTGTGTTTTTAGTGATTTTTATCATTTTTTTATTTATTTAGGGGTTTAAGTGGGTTTTAATGTTTTTTAGTCGGTTTTATGGTTTTTATGGGTTTTAAAGTGTTTTTAGGTTTTTATGGGTTTTAAAGCATTTTGGGCTTTATAGGGTTTTAGAACTTTTTCTCATTTTTTGGGAGTTTAATGTTTTTTTAGATTTTTAAGGTTTTATTAGTGGTTTTGAGAATATTTTGGTTTTTTATATTTTTATGGATTTTAGGTATTTTTCATATTTTTTTTGGATTTTAGGGTTTTTAGGGATTTCGTGGGGTTTTAGGGTTTTATGCGATTGTTGTATTTAAATGGATTTTTTAGAGTTTTTTGGAGTTTTCAATTATTTAATGGTTTTTATAATTTTATAATTTTTTTAGAGGTTTAACATGCTTTTATAGTTTTTAATGGTTTTTTAGGGTTTTTGGGGGTGTTAGGGTTATTAGGGTCCTTTAGTGTCTTTTATAATTTCTTGCATTTTTATGTATTTAGGGTTTTAAGTGTTTTTATGTTATTCAGGTCTTATTAGGGTTTTTTGGGTTTTTTACATTTTTAAGAATTTTTAGGGGTTTTTAAAAATTTTATGGAATTTAGGGATTTTGAGGGGTTTTTTGGGGATTCAGAGTTCACATGTTTTTAAGGTTTTTTTTAGTATTTTATGGATTTTATAGTTTTAATAGTAATTTAATTTTTTTTAAGGATTTTTAGATTTTTTGGTGGTTTTTAGGGTGTTTATGGGGTCTTGGGGGGTTTTTATGGATTTTAGGGGTTTATATGGTTAATAGTTTTTTAAGACTTTTAGGATTTTTATAAAAAAATTTGGTTTTTAATGGTTTTAGTGTATTTATGTTTTAATTGTTTTCTTAGTGGATTTTAGGTTTTTTATATTTTTTATGGAATTTTAGTGATTTTATTGAATTTTTATGTTATTTTTGGGGATTTTTTTATATTGAGAGTTTTGAGGGGGTTTTTCATTTTTTTATTGTTTTTTATGATTGTAAGATTTTTTTTTGTTTTTAGGGTGTTTTAATTATTTTCATGTTCTTCAGGTTTTTTTATGGAATTTAAGGTTATTTAGGGTTTTTAAATTTTATGGTATTTTTTTTATTTTAATGGGGTGTATGGGTTTTAAGGGTTTTTTGGGTTTTTTAGGGTAATTTTTGTTTTAAGTATTTTATGGAATTTTTGGGTCTTGAAAGTCTTTTGGGGTTTTTTGGGTTTAAAGGTTTTTAGTGGTTTTAAATCATTTAGGGGTTTAAAGGATTTTTTGATTTTTAGTGATGTTTAGGGTTTTTATGGGTTTTTTGGATTTTATGTTGTTTATAGGTTTTATGGTTTTTAGGGTTTTTTATAGGATTTATGGTTTTTGAGTTTTTTTTTTCATTTTTTAGGTTTTTAGGGGTTTAAATTGGTTTTTTAAGGTTTTCATGGGGGTTTTTAATTTATTAGTGTTTTTTTCTTTTTTTAAGCATTATAATGACATTTTGAGGATTTTTATGGGTTTTAAGGGTTTATGGATTTGGTGGGTTGGGTATTTTTAATTTTTTTGGGTTTTTTTTGAGTTTTTCGAGGTTTTTTATTTATCATTTTTTAATGTTTTTAGTTTATATTTTATTTTTTTGGGGTTTATAGGGGTTTTAGAGTTTGTAGTGATATTTGAGGGATTTAATGTGTTTTTTAAGGGTTTTTTTCTTTTTAGGGGCTTCTAGTTTTTAGGGGTTTGGTTTTTCAGTTTTTTTAGGGTTTTTAGAGTTCTTTATGTTTTTAAGGGTCTTAAGCTCACATAGGTTTTTAGATTTTGGTTGATTTATTCTATGTTGTTAGGGGTTTTTTGAGGTTATTTGGGGATTTTTAAGGACCTTTTTAGGTTTTTTGGGTTTTTGGGGGTTTTTTTGGTTTTCTGGGTTTTAGGGTTTTTCAAGTTGTTTAGGATTATAAATTTTTTTTAAATTTTTATGGGTTTGAGGATATTTTATATTTTTATAGGGATTTTAGGTTTTTTACGGGTTTTCAAGGATTTTAGTTGTGTTAAGGTTTTTATTTTTTTGTATTTAGGGTTTTTAGGGTTTTTTTGCATTTTTTTGTTTTTTAGGTGTTTTAAATGTTTTTGGGATTTTAGGATCTTCCTAGGGTGTTTTAGGGTCTTCTATGTTATTTATGATTTTAAGAATTTTTTAGGATAAGTTTAATTTTTAGTGTTTTTTGGGACTTTAATTTTTTATGGTATTTTAGGGTTTTGTAATTTTTATGGGTTTTAGAGTTTTTAGGTTTTTTATTTTTTACGGTTTTTTAAGGTTTCTTAAATTTTTTTATCATTTTTTGGGGTTTAAATGGTTTTTAGAGATCTTTATGCGGTTTTAGGATTGTTATGGGTTTATCGAGTTTTACAGTTTTAAGTGTATCTATGGTTTTTAGGGGGTTTATGGATTTTAGGTTTTTATGATTTTTAGTGTTTATTCAGTTTTTTAGGGATTTAATGTTCTTTTAGGTATTTATAATTTTCATAGGGGTTTTAAGGGTTTTAATAGTTTTTATGTATTATGGTTTTAATTAATTTTTTTTAGTTTATTATTTTTTAGGGGTATTTATATATTTTGAGGGGTTTTATTGTTTTTAGGTGTATATGGATTTTTTGGGTTTTTAAGGTTCTTTTGATTTTTAGGGGGTTTAACTTTTTTAGAGTTTTATTAACGTCTTAGGGGATTAAAGGGTGTTTTGAGTTTTTAGTGGGTTTCCAGGTTTTTTAGGGGTTTCAATAATTTTTCATGTTTTTTAGGTTTTATGGATTTTAGGGGTTTTAGGGTTTTTTATGGTTTTTTAGGATTTTCAGTTTTTTAAGGTTTTTATGGTTTGACAGTCTTTCTAGGAGTCCAAGGTTTTCATAGGGCTTAGAAGATTCGAGGGTCAGTTTTTTGTGGGTTTTTTGGTATTTTTTGGATTGTTCTAGTTTTTTAGGGTTTTTATAGATTTTGAAGGTTTTGAGGGGGGGTTCCAAGTATTTATGGTTTTTGGGGTTTTAGAAATTTTTTAATGTGTTATGTTTTTTATGGTATTTAGAGTTTTAATTTGGGGTGGGGGAGGTTCTAGGATTTTTAAAGAGTTTATGGGTTTTATAGGGTTTTAGGGGTTTATGGTTTTTAGGGTTTTCTAGGGGTTTTTAGTTTTTTAATCTTTTTTAGGTTTTATGGTATTTAAGGGTTTTTTGTGTTTTTAATGTTTTTTAGGGTTGTTCAGATTTTTAGGGTTTTTTAAATTTTAGAGATTTTATTAATTTTTATAGTTTTTTGGTGTTTTTGGGATATTAAAATTTTCAAGGGTTTTTCGTGTTTTATGGTTTATATGGTTTTTTTGGTATTATTGGTTTTTTTGACATTTTTTGTTTTTTTCTAATTTTTTAACATTTTAACTTGTTTAAAGTGTTTTAAGAGTTTTTAATGGGTTTTATAGGTTTTAGGGTTTTTTAATGTAGTTAGTTTTATTATAGTTTTTAGAGTTTTATGGTTTTTATTATTTGTTTATTCTTTTTTGTTTTTATTAGCTTTTTAAGGGTTTAAGTCTTTGCTCATTTTTATGGTTTTGTTATGGGTTTTTAGGGTTTTTGAGTTTTTTTATTTTTTGGATTTTTAATGATTTGTTTGGATTTATATATTTTTAACGTTTTTTGGGATTTTGTGGTTTTAAATGGTTTTTATAGTTGTTTGTGGTATTTTGGGTTTTTTGGGGTTTTAGGATTTCTAGGGTTTTATGTTTTTTAGCTTTTCAACTGTTTTTAGGGTCTTTAAGGTCTTTAGGGTTTTTATAATTTTCTCATGGTTTTAATTTTTTTCTGGATTCAAATGATTTCATAGGGACTTTAGAGTTTTCTTATCATTTTTATGGATTTTAGTGATTTTTTGGATTTGTATGGGGTTTAAAGTTTATTAGGGATATTGAGGGTTTTTAGGAGTTTTATGGTTTATTAGGGTTTTAGGATTTTTTTAGGGTTTTTGAGGGTTTTTTGTTTTTTTAAACATTTTCAAGGGTTTCAAGGGTTTTATAGTTTTAGTGTTTTTCTTGGGGTTTTATAAAGTTTTATGCTTTTTAAGGTTTTTTTTGAGTTTTTATGTTTTTAGGTGTTTAGTGTTTTTGTGGTGTTTTTTCGGTTCTTGGTGTTTTTCAGTTGGGGGGGGGGGGGGTAAAGTGTTTTAATGTTTTAAATGTTTTCTTATGGATTTCAGGGTTGTTTGGTTTTTTTACATTTTTAGAGATTTTGGGGAATTTTTAGGATATTAATGATTTTAGGCATTTTAGTGATTTTCAAGTGTTAGTATTTTTTAGGGTTTTAGGGTTTCCATGGTTTCTTATGGTTTATGGGGTTTTGTGTTTTTATGAGTTTAATGGTGTTTTATATTTTTTAAAAATGTTTAGAGGTTTAAATGTTATAGTGGGATTAGTTTATTTTAGGGGTTTTACTGGGTTTGGTGTTTTAAACATTTAGGGGTTTTTATGTTGTTTATGGGATTTAGTGTTTTTTGGGTCTTTTTTGGGGTTTATGGTTTTTAGCATTTTGTTGTTTTTAGGGCTTTCCTGTTTTTTCGGTTCTTAATTTCTTCTTGGGTATTTTCTATGTTTCTATGGTTTTTTAAAAAATTTGGAATTTTAAAGACTTTTATATGATTTTTATGGGTTTTTAAGGATTTAGATTGTTTTTAGGGTTTTATGGTTTTATGGTTTTATTCGGGTTTGATGGGATTTTCTAATTTATAAGGGTTTTTAGGTTTTTTATGTTTTTAACGTTTCTAGATGTTTAAAGGGTTTGTAGATTTTTCTTGCTATATTTTAGGGGTTTTAAGGTTTTATGTGTTTTTATGGTTTTTAGGAGCTTATATAATTTTTTAGGATTTTTAGGGTTTCTAGGGGGTTTTTGGTTTTAGGATTTTTAGGTTTTTGGTGGTTTTAAGTGTTTTTATGTTTTTAGTATTTTCTTAAGGTTTTTTAGGGTTTTAATTTTTTTTTAATTTTTAAGGATATTCATTGTTTTTTAGGAATTTTATGGTTTTTAGGGATATTTTTTATTTTATGGTTTTAGGGTATTTAATGTTTTATGTTTTTTTTGTGGCTTTTTGGTGTTTTGAGTTTTTATGAATTTTAATGTTTATTATCATTTTAGGTGTTTAAATTATTTTTAGTTTTTTTAGTGTATTTTTATGTTTATTATAGGGTTTTAGGGTTTTTAATGGTTTTAAGGGTTGTAGGGGGGGTTAGGGGGTATTAGGGTCTTTCATATTTTTTAGAGTATTTAGTTTTTTAGGTTTTTAGGGGTTTCAAGTGTTTTTTGGGTTATTATGGTTTTCTTATGGGGTTTAATGGTTTTTATGGTTTTTATAAATTTTTAGTGATTTTTTAGTATTTTTAAATTTTTTTAGGGTTTTGGGGATTTGGGGGGTTTTAGGGTTTATGAGGTTTTTATTGTTTTTAGGGGTTTATGGTTATTTTAAATTTTTTGGGTTTTAAGGTTTTTTTTTGAGTTTTTAAATGTTTTAGGGGTTTAATGTTTTCTTAGATTTTGTTTTTGTTTTTAGGTTTTTAAAGGATTTTATTTTTTTAGGGATTTTATGGTTTTTTAGAGTTTTTATGGTTTTTTATAGTTTCTAGGATTTTGAGTGTTTTTAGGGATTTTAGTGGGTTTTTTAGGGGTTTTAAGTGCTTATAGGTTTTGAAGGTGTTATTAGATAATTTCAAGTTTTTATGATATTTTCATTTTTTGGGATTTTTAGGGATTTTCATTGGATTTTGAGGATTTTAGGGTTTTATATGCTTTTTAGGTTTTTATGGTTTTTTGGGGTTTTATGGTTTTTTGAGTTTTGACGATTTTTAAGTTCTATTATATATTGTTAATGTATTAATAATTTTAAATGGTTTTTAGAGTTTTAAGTGGTTTTTAGGGGGTTTTTTAAAGATTTTATGGTTTTTAGGGGTTTTTTGGTTTTTAGGGGTTTTATATGAGATTATGTTTTTAATGTTTTACATGGGGTTTTGGGGTTTTTAGGGGCTTCACTTATTTGGATTTTAAGTTATTCTTTAGAATATTTATGGTTTTTTTTATTTTTTGGGGATTTTGAGGGTTTTGATAGTTTTTTGGTTTTTTGGGTTTTTGGGGGGTTTTGTGTTTTTTTGTGTTATTTAGGGTTTTATGTGTTTTTTGGTTTTAGGGTCTTCTATGTTTTTATGTATTCTGAGGACATTTTAGGATTTTATTTTTTTAGGGTTTTTAGATATTTTGAGGTTTTGGGGGGTTTAGAGTTTTTTATTGTAATTTTGGGTTTTATGGGTGTTTTTGGGTTTCTTAGTGTTTTAATGGTTTTTATAGTTTTAAAAAAAATTAGTTGTTTAAATGGTTTTTGGATATTTGTTTTGGGTTTTAGTGTTTTTTTGGTTTTAAGGGTTTTTTAATGTTTTTTTGGTTTTTTATGGTTTTTAATGTTTTTAGTGTTTTATTTTGGTTTTTATCTTTTTTAGATTGGGGGGGGTATAAGTATTTTTGGATTTTAATGTTTTCATATGGTTTTTTTGGGTTTTTTTAGGTTTTAGGATTTTAGGTATTTTTTGAAATATTTTTGGATTTTTGATGATTTTCTGCGTTTTTAGGGATTTTAAGTGGTTTTTTGGTTTTAGTGTTTTTTATGTTTTCAAAGTTTTTTATGTTATTTTTTGTTTTTATGGTTTTCTTAGTGGTTTTTTTGATTTTTTATGTTTTTAGGTATTTTAGGATTATTTAGGAGTTTTATGTTTTTTATGGTTTTTATGGATTTTGATATGTTTTAGGGTTTATTTATGGTTTTTTTGGGTTTTAGGGTTTTAATGGTTTTTTGGGGTTTTAATTTTTTTTAATATTTTTTGGGGGTTTAGGGTTTTTAGATTTTTTTGACATATTTATGGGTGTATAGGGTCTTTTGAGTTTTTAGTTGGTTTTGTGGGTTTTATGGGGTTTTAATGTTTTTTTATTTTTTATGTTTTTATGGATATTTATGTTCTTTTAGGGTTTTAGGTTTTTTTTGTGTTTTTTAGGTTTTTTAGGGGTTTTAATTGATTTTAGTTTTTTTTACATTTTTTTTATGTTTTTAGGGATTTTTTTTGTTTTTATGATTTTTATGTTTATAAGGGTTTTTATGTATTTTTAGGGTTTGGACTTAATGGTTATTTTGTGTTTTGGGTATTTTTTTATGATTTTAAAAGTTTTTAAGGGTTTTTAGATATTTTTAAAAAAATTAAGGGTTTAAATATTTTACATATTTTTTAGTGGTTTTATGTTTTTTATATTTTGTATGGTTTTATGGTTTTAGGGGTTTTGGGGTATTTATATTACGAGGGGTTTTTAGCGTTTTGAGTGTTTCTAGGTTTTTAGGGGTTTTATGTGTTTTTAGGGTTTAAGTTTATCATTGGTTTTATAATCATTTTTAATGTTTTTTATATTTTTAGGGATTTTTTTTATTTTTAGGTTTTTATGGGTTTTTATGGATTTTAGGAATTTAGAGTTTTTTAGGGTCTTTAGGGGTTTTCTGGGTTTTTTTTAGTGTTTTTATGTTTTGGGGGGAATTTAATTATGTTTAGGATGTTAAGGATTTCTTTGGGGTTTTCATAGTTTTCTGGGTTTATAATATTTTTATGATTTTTATGTATTTTTTCAATTTATATGTTAATATGGATTTTTAGGGTTTTATAGTTTTTTGAATTTTTAGTGTTTTTATGGTGTTTTCGTGTTTAGTGTTTTTTTTGTGTTTTTTAGGGTTTCTAAGGTTTTTTAGATTTTTTACATTTTAGGGGTTTTCATGTTTTTTAGAGTTTTTAATGGTTTATGTTTTTTAAGTTTTTTATGATTTTTAATGGGTTTTAGGGTTTTTATGGTTTTTTATGGTTTTTAGGTTTCTGTAGTTTTTTAGGATTTTTGGGTTTAATATGTTTTTAGTTTTTTAAGTTATTCTTAGGGATTTTTTACATTTTTATAGTTTTTTATTTATTTTGAATTTTTAGAGATTTTTTATGTTTTTTATGTTTATCAGGGTTTTGAGGGATTTTTAGGGGGTTTTTGGTTTTTTGTGGGTTTTTATGGTATTTTGGGGGTTTAACTTATTTTAGTTCTTTATGGATTTAAATGGTTTTAGAGTTTTTTAATGTTTTTGGGGTTTAATGGAGTCTTATAGTTTTTATTATTTTATTGGTTTTATTGGGTTTTAGGGGTTTTAAAGATTTTAGGGGTTTTTATAGTTTTATGTTTTTTTGGGGGTTTTAGGGTTTCTAGGGTTTATAGTGAATTTTCTATTTTTTAGGGGTTTTCATGTTTTTAGGGTTTTTCATGTTCATAGGGACTATAAATAATTTTTTATAATTTTTATTGTTTTTAAGGGTGTTTATTGATTTTGATGTATTTTAGGGTCTTTTAGGGATTTATAGTTTTTTTTGGGTTTTTATGGTTTTGTAGGGGTTTTATGGTTTTTAGTGTTTTATTATTTTTAGTGGTTTAAAGGGTTTTGATAATTTTTAGTGGTTTTATAGATTTAATTTGTTTTTAATGTTTTCATGTTTTTTATGGGTTTTTGGGATTCATGGGGGGTTTTTTGTTTTTAGGGGTTGTTTTGGATCAGTTTTAAAACACCCAACGGTTCTATATCTGACGATATGTGGACCTGCTTTCCAAAGGGAGGTGTTCGCTGGCCGATTTGGCCAACGACACTTAAGAACTGACATTGGTCGAGAGGATGGGAAGTCAGGCTCATCGCGCCCTTTAGGGGGGAAATTATTGCTTGTTTTGGGAAACTCTTACAGATTTAAGACGTATTCATATGTTCGCGAATCTTTGGTTTATACCCAAACATAGTATCCACGGATTACTCCTGGTTGGAAATGGTCAGCTGAACGTAGGGGTTCGAAATCATTTAGGCCTGAGGTTTACCATCCCTCATTGGATTAATGACTCCGAAGAATCTGGACTCATTGAAACGGTGCTAGTTTAAAGCCTCATGGCTGGGCGCTCTGGTGTTTATTGTTATCCAGGGGGACACATACCGACTCGAGCGTCTAGATCGAACTCGTGATACAGGCTTCCTACGTATCCTCATGAGAGGAATCAGAATCCATGTAGTTAAGTTTAGTATGGGGCTTATGCTCTAGGCTGCCCAGGGTTGGTGCAGTGAACTGACGTGAAGATAATCAGATCAACCGGTTGTTGGGCTTGAACCTCGGGGAGGCTTCCTACGTATCACTGTGGTGGGGAATCAAAGTCCATGTAGTTCGAATGGGAGTGTCGGGGAACTGAAGTGAATGTGGACTTGGGGGTCCGGTGGTGATCGGGCTTGAACCTCTTGAAGGCTTCCTACGTATCCCTGTGGTGGGGAATCAAAGTCCACGTAGTTCGAATGGGAGTAGGGTTTACGCTCTGAGGCGGCTCGAGTAACGTATTGGGGCATACACTCTAAGGAGGCCCATGGTGTGTATTGTGTCTTACACTCTAAGGAGGCCCTTGGTGTGGATTGGGGATTACAGTCTAAGGAGTCCCATGGTGTGGATTGGGTCTTGCACTCTAAGGAGGCCCATGGTGTGGATGTCATGGTCGATGCCGACTCTAAGCCCACATGAGTCATGCTCAGTGTGAGAAACAGGAGGCAGTAGGGCCCATACAATCACGTCGTGAAAGGTGCGTCCGTGGGAGGTGGAGTGGGTATTATGCATCGAGCAGCCCAAAAAGTTTTTGCTTACTCCGAAATGGATGCCCATGGTGGTAATTCACAACGGGAGAGGGACTTGACCCCAAAGGAGGATGAGGCAACATCCTTCCCCACCATTCCCTTCCTTGGTTGTATTCGTGGGGAAGTACGGAGGTGTGTTGGGGCTTCCTTCTGATGGGTAGTCTGCCATGCCCCGGGGAAGGGAGAAGTGCCCCTGTCCTAACAAGTTGAGGGGAAGAGAGGGGACTCACAGGCTCGGACTCCGCATTACCGTGGGAATGTGAACCTAGGAATGTTTCAAGAATCTGCTCAAGGGCCAGAGAAACTCCTTCTCCATTGCTTACTGTGGGTATGTGAACTCAAAATGGCACATTGATGCGCCTGAGGGTTACACCACACGGGTCTGGTGGCTCTGGTGGAGGCCTCCGCTCGGGACTGATGAATGGGACAATGAGGGGGTTATGGAGGATCGGTCAAATTTGGAGGATTTTATCTGGCTCGGGGAATGGTAACTATGAAGGATTTGGCGGGCCACACATGTGTATGAGTGGTGGCGCCCTTCATGTAGGGTGGTGCTACGCGGCTGGAGAAGCTGTCCGCGAACCAGGGTGGTCTGCGGATTGATGGGAATCCCATGAACCAGGGTGGTTCATAGCTTTGCAGGGATCCTGCAGACCAAGGTATTTCGCTGCTTCGGGTTCGGTCTGCGTACCAGGTTGGTACACGGAGGGGTCCATGCGAGCAACGACGGCCAAGGGCGGCACCGGTTGGGGGTTCATCGGTCAGGGCCTCACCTGCGCAGGAGGGTGCTACGCGGCGCGACAGATCGGAAAAGGGGCATAAACTCCCTGGTCCATGGTGAGTGCATCCGCGGAGGGGCCATGGTTCGCAGTCTTCCTTTCTTTGTTATTTTACGTTTTTAGTTCACCAAGTTATTATGTGTTTTTGGTTACTTATTAATTCTCTTCCAGCTTCATACCTATTCTGGTTCGCAGACTGGAACTTCACTGTTTGTGAAATCCTAAGCTCCTTCCTTCAAAATTCTTCCACCCGAATCTGGTCAATCTCCCCAAAAATCCCATGGGCTCTTCCCCCTCAGTCTCCTTTTATAGAGTGGGGAAATAGGTATATTTGTGGTCATGTGGCACCTTTTGCGGATGCCCATGATCGGGGACCCTATTCACGGATGACTTGGACAATCCTGGATTCACGGGTTCATTAAACGCACCCCCCCCCCCCCCGCGATCCAAACTAACTCAAGGAGTACTTCGTGGCTGTGCAAGGTTCCGCCTCCATTCCACGAACGACAGGAGATGCGGCCTAGGCTAGTTGATGTGGTCCATGGTTGGGGTGGTTTTTGATGGTGGACCGGCTCGGTGCCCATCCTACTTCGCGACCGTGGAGGATCTCCGCCTCCATTCCGCGAATGAAAATGGTCCATGGAGGGGGTACTTCGCGGAACCAACCATGTGGCGTTATCATTAGTCCATTATGCGGACTAGTTCTTCTTGTGTCTTCCTTTGATTATTCTCAACACTTCTCCCCAATTATTTGGGGGGTGGGGAAATTGGGTAGAATATCTCTTATGTTGTAGGGGATTATCCTTCTTCCTTTTCGGATTTTTTTCAGGACCCTAAAAATGCCCCCCTTCAGAATGGGGTCTGATCGGAATGAAAAGGCGGCCATTCTGATGCAGAGTGGTCATGAAACTTGGATGGTTTGCGGAAGAGGGGTGGACCTGGTAAGGGACCACAACTATAAATACGGGGGGCCTTCCTTTGTCTTTTACTGGATTCTTCGCGAAATCAGATCCCTCTCACTTCCGCGTGCTCATTACTTCGCGTAATGCCTCATCTGTGAACTAGTTTTCACTTTCCGCGAACCATTCCTAATTCACGGTCGCCTTCATCAGTGGACCAATTCCCAGCCACGAACCAACACTTTTAATTAATTAAAAAGTAAGTCACGACGAGATGTGGAGGAACTCGCTTCACGGTTTTGATGGTATGTGGACTGAAATATTCCAAATTCTAAAAATTTCTTATGTGTTCTGAATATAATTATTTAAATCCAGGATTAATATTCCACAAAGCAACATGGTTCATGGTTTTCTGTCCATCCCTCTGAGGGCCAGGGTACCACGGACTGCTTCCGCGCATGGTTGGTTCGTGGGATGTAGTCACCGCGAACCACCTTTTGAGGCATACTCGGGGACGTCACCATGAAGGCTTTTAACTCCTTTGATTAACCACTTTCCTGGTTTTTATAATACAAGGAGAAAACATGGTTCCCCCTCGTCCTTCACCCAGGCCTACTGCCGAGCCTCTCTTGATTGGTTCAGGGAGGCGTCTAATTATGATTTGTAGAGTGGAGAGCATCAAAGAGGACCCTTGTTGGTCCATTATTCCAGATGATGGTGTCTTGAAGGACATTCTCTCTCCTAAGCTCCTGTGTTATCCACTATCAAATCAACTTCCTCTTTATGGGTTCAGTCTTCAAGACGACGTCCATATCCCTCCTACTTTCTCAGGTCTTCCGTCTCCTTGCTTGGAAGTGTCACCAAAGTGCATTCAGGAAAAACTCACCCAATCGGGGGAGATAATCTCTGATCCTGATTCGAAAGAAACTTCCATTATAAGAGGCTCTATCTGGACCCAAAGCGATCAGTACACTCAAGGCTTCTCTCAAGAGACTATCCTCAAGAGTTACCACTCTGTAATCAACCTTTCGTGAGTAGACTCTGACACTGTGTGGATTCCTAGGTGGGATCTTTGATCTGGTGGGATTTTCTCAAACGACTGGTCCTCGGCCTTCTGGTCCACCATCATTGTCGAGAATCTCCTGAGTCATTGGAAGCAGTTAATCGGTACTCCACAGTGTGGGTCTCCCAGTTTTCTGTTTACCCACCATCTTTGATCCTGCCTGACATGCTCAACCGCTGGTGTTCAAGCACTAATACTTTCTACCTATCCCATTGTGAAGATGGCATTAGCCTATGGGAAATTTACCAATTGGGAGGGATTCCACTCATTGTTGAAATGTATTACGAGTTTCTACCCACACCTGACGCATGGGACGACGTCAAACAGGTGCCTTCATTGGCGAGGGATCTACTGGTTATAGCGGAGTAGTCATTAGGTCAGGAATCACGTTCCCACTCTCTTATCCCCTATAGCACCTAGATAGGGTTATTTATGAACACCACTGGTCCTGTTCCGAAGATCAAGCGCCCTAGGACTCATCCTTCTCAATAATCACGAACCATCCCAGGTTCCTACTGAGCGGTTCTGGAGGTGGACGACTAACTTTCATGGGGTTATGAGGTGTGCCTCCTATGCTCAGGTTGGATGGTCTTTTTTCCGTGTTTTTGAGCGGGTGGCTATTCCCTTCTTGGGATCTCAACCTGGGCGTCAGATCTTGCACCATGATGATGGCAGTTGAGTTGGCAGAAGGACATCCGATGAAATTGGTCTTGCCCACTTTGGCTCGAATTTACGAACTACTGAGCCACGTGCAGGTGGGAGGGTCACCCTACCATCGGAGTGGGCCATTCCAATTCTTATATGGTCGGACATTAGATCATTTCTGCTGTTATGAGTATCGTCACAATAGAGTAATCCTACTTCCCACCATTCGGCCTACCCTGGTCGATATAAATGTGGTTCGTTTGAAGTCCTTCAATTCTGATGAAGTTATAAAGCTTCTGAGTGACTTATCTCAGTTTTCTTTTTCTCCCTATCATATCCCTTCCAGCACCATGGTTTACAACCGCTGGGGGAGACTCGAAGAACGTTCTTACATGATTTCACTACGGGATGGGTTTTTGTCCGCGCGGATTGGCGGGGTCTCTTTGTGTGAGTTGTATTCCCCCCATTGTTTTTCCCACCAGTTTAGGTGTATGAAACTCCAAGTTTCCCTTCCCCCTCCTCAGGCTCAAGGAATGAACCCGGACACTCTCTGTCAATGCTGGTTGATGCTGATGCAGGAAGGATCTGACATAAGAATTCCCTTGTCTAGCATAGAAGCGGTTTCCAACGTCTCCTTGGAGTATGCAAGAACGTGGATAAAATATTATCCTGATAGAATCATGGGGAATGTTGTATGGTAGGTTCCCAAATCAAGATTCATCAGGGTGTTTGTGCCTACCGTACCATCCTCATTGGCTCTGATGGATGACCAGAAAATAGCTCATTGGTCAAAGTGACTCAGGGGTATTCCCTCTCCCAGTACCTCTGCGGCTGAAGTCTGGATGGACTTAACCTTCTTGGACGTGGATGAGGGTGACCCTGTGGCTTCGGGACCTAACGAGACAATTACTGAAGTCTTACTAGTCGATACCGGACATAGCAATTTGATTCCCAATCTCGAACCCGGTTTAGAGGCTTCAAACCTTCCAGATTAGGAACCGTCTTCGAGTGTGCACACGTCTGCGCTAATTGCGATACCAATCTTTGTTCTCGTGCTATCCAACAAGGATACCAATGATCCTCGTGTCATGGTGGACCACCGAGCAGTGCGCAGGTGGGCCTGGCCCCGTATTTGTGAGATTTTCACCGAAAACCCTCTGGATAAGATGGAAACTAAAACAGAATGTCTCTAACAACTCTTCCTGGGTTTGGGGTCAGGTGGATTTGACTATCGGCAGTTTCATTTTCTCGCCTGCCAGGTTTTCACGGCCCATGAGGGAGTTGCCACTAGTGAACGCCAACTTGATCACCTTGCTGCCTCTCATTGTGGGACCCAAGCCTTGGAGGTATCTATGAAAAAGCTCCATCAGTTGATATCACAAGAGGATAGCTCTCTAGATCAGGTGGCCTCCCTATCTATCGAGTAGCATGAATGTGAAATATGGGCAGCGATGCTGAGGGATCAATTTTCAGCTATGACTGGTAACCTTGAAGCCACCAGAAAAGGAATCGATGATCTCTAAACAATAGTGGGACACACTCGTTCAGTGGTCGAGGATGAGGCCAGGGAGAGGTCCGTGTTGGAGCAGACATGCAACAACCTCCATCACACAGTTTCTGATCTGGTGGAGAGAGCGAGACAGGATCCTTTGTGATAATCAGAGCCATTATTGTACACTCTATCTTGATTACCCTATTTTTTGTGAGGGAGAGGCCCCAGCTTGTGGCGCCCTCCCTTTTTGTTCAAACAGAATACATTCTTTGTCAATCTTTCCTTGCTGTAAAATTTTATTGTTGCTGTAACAATCTTTGTGTAAATAACAACTCATTGAATCAAGATTAATCATAATTTAGGAAAATAGAAACAAAACCTAATGTTTTCCTGGATAATGGGATCTAGCGAGCATAGTTTGACTATTGGTAGGGTTTTATAGAAAAAAACCACAAACCTTTTGTCTTTTTTTTCTTTTTAATGCCTTAATTTTGCCTGTTCCCATCTAGTGTGGACCCAGTGGGTATGGCCCAGCTTTCTCTTAGGTCACCCTTTTCGGGTTTTCGACCTAACTGGCTCTGTGCCTCTTTTTTTGAGTGGTTTAAAGTCCCACCAACAAGACTATCATTACTGATGTTTTTGGTCGAATAGCTTTGACCAAGTATGGTGGGGTGGGGGTCCCAATTAGTTTTGGTTGATTAAAAGATGTCTCAATATCCTCCAGATGCAATTGGGTGGAATGTATTTATATTTTCATGATGTGTAGGGCATGTCTCAGGGCATGGGAGATATATCGGCATACAGATATAGGAAAATCATCGCCTAAGGTAATCTTGACTTTGGTAGATGGGCCAGGAGCTATCAATATGCAGATCCGCTGAGGGTATGGTATGTATAGTCGTGCAAAGGTGTCTTTAAGTTAATGACTCCATTTCTGATGGACTAAGGACTTCATGGAAGTCTGGCTTATGAAAACCACCATGGTTGTCTTAGAGAGGGTATGTGACATCTGAAAAGGGTTTAAGGGCATCTGTATTAATTAGGAGTGTGGACTCAGGGTCCCTATCCTAGGCATTTATCTAGAGTAAAGGATGGTTGGAGCTTGGCATAATTTAAAGTCATGCAGCTGGGACATTATTCAAAGTGGAATGGATTCTCATGGTTCACATTAATCTTTCCATAGACGTTCCACTATATTCAGGTAGGGTCATGAAAGAGGCTGGTAAACTGTAGCTCAGAGGGTTTCTGAATCCCGGGATAGAAATGGGGGCTCAAAGGCCATGAGGCGTACGGAGAGAAGCACTGCCTAAGGAAATAATGCCTTTGGTAGATGAGCCAGGGGAAATCAATATGCAGAGCTGCTGAGGGAATGGTATGAATATTCATGAAAAGGTGTCCTTGGGTGAGTGATTGCATTCTTCCGATAGCCGAGCAACTTCAGGGAAGTCGAGATTCGGGACCACCAGGGGTGGCTTATGAGAGTTCGGATTTTTCTGAGTACAGAGTATGGTTTATGAGGGAAGGGTGCCAGGATATGGGAGAAATATCTATGCTAAATTTCCCGAAAATGGTTTAATTCATCCCTTCTCATGATAGTGTGAGAGGGTGGTTTGTGCAGGTCTGACCCGTACACTGAGGGACAGAGAAAATCCTCTATTACTTACTGAACCCACGACAAGTTTGGCCATGCAGTTTAACGTCATGCGAGAAATATGTGGAGAATTATTAAAGGATGTTGTGCAGTTTAACATCATGAAGTGATTATGGGGGAATTTTTAAATTCCATGCAGTTTAACATCATGCGGTAAGGATGGGGAGAATTTCTGAAGATGTTGTGTAGTTTAACGTCATGCAGGGAGGACGTGGGAGCATTTTTAAACTAGTGAAAATTCTTGTAGATGGGGGCATCGCCCTAGATGTTTAATGCCTGGTCATTGAATCTTTATGCCAAGAGACCAAGATGTTCCCTACATTTTTAATGTCATGTGGTAAGGACGCAGTTCCAAAGGACGCTCTTGATCAGAATGTAACTAGACTTGAATATTCCGGCATGCATCAGATGTGGAAAAGGGGTTGATTGGTGTAAATCGTGGTTCTGGGGCTTCTTGGATCAGGATAAATGATTTGGGGGCTCTAAGTCCAGTAAGCGTATGGATCTAGGAAGAGTATCTCCAAAGGAAATCATGCCTTTGGCAGATGGGCCAGGGGCTATCAATATGCAGAGCCGCTGAGGGCATGGTATGCATAGTCATGCAAAGGTGTCCATGGGTAGATAAATTTCCAATTATGATGGCTGCGAATGGTTATGAAGATCCGCAATTGTTCGGGCCATAAAGTCTTTCATTTGGTAAGAAAATATCTATACATATTGGGCATGTTCGGCCCTAGTTGTTGTTAAATATTAGAGAGATCCCTAAATTGGTTTATCTTGCACGTGGGGGTATACCTACACTCCGTACAGTTTAACTTCATGCGGCAAAGACGAATTAATCCTAGTTTAGAGGTCATTTAGCTCACACCTTTGGGTGACTATTGCTGTAGTAACTCAAAGGATAACTGAGATATTGTGCTCTGATATACTCTGAATAGGTAGGGGGATGAAGGTTGTAAACTGTAACTCTGAGGTTTCCCAGATCATGAGATGTGATGTGGGGGCTCTGAGGCCAGTAAGAATATGGATCTAGGAAGAGTACTGCCTGAGGAAATCATGCCTTTGGTAGATGAGCCAGGGGCCATCAATATGCAGAGCCACTGAGGGTATGGTATGCATAGACATGAAAATGTGTCCCTGAGTCGATGACTTTCCACTTCTAATGGCCATGAATGATTATGAAGACCCGATATTGCTCACAGTAAAAAGTTAGGCATGTGGGGATGATGGTGTCCGAGCATACATGAAACATCTTCACTGCAATTGTCCATTGGGTCAATGTAGCCTAGCCTTGGATTGATGTTCGTAGATGAAGGTCGTCATGTGAGACATGGGTAGATATATAGGATAACCAGGTAGGGATACCCTGGCAACGTTTGGATGTGAAAAGGGGGGGAAACTTGTAAACCACTGTGCCATAAACTTCTAGATCAGGAGAAATGATATGGGGGCTCTGAGGCTGGTAAGCATACGGAGTTAGGAAGAGTACTGCTTGAGGAAATATTGCCTTTGTTAGATGAGGAAGGGGCTATCAATATGCCGATCCGCTGAGGGAATGGTATTCATAGTCATGGAAAGGTGTCCATGGGTCAATAACTTTCCACTTCCGATGGCCATGAATGGTTATGAAGATCCATAATTATCTAGGTCGCAGAGTCTGATGTATGGAGAGGATGTATCCAAATGTGCCCAGAGTATTCTTATCTTGTTTTACCATATATCTTCGATGGGTCGCGACAACGTCCAGACAGTTTAACGTCGTGTGATGAGGATGTGGTCCGTGTAGTTTAACGTCATGCGGTGAGGACGAAGTCCGTGCAGTTTAACATCGTGCGGTGAGGACGTGGTCCCTGGAGTTTAAAATCATTAATTGAGGATGACATCCTTGCAGTTTAACGTCGTTTGGTGAGGAAAAAGTCCGTACAGTTTAACATCATGCGGTGAGGACAAAGTCCGTGCAGTTTAACGTCGTGCGATGAGGACAAAGTCCTTATAGTTTAACGTCATGTGGTGAGGACACAATATACACCCCTCACAGGTCTGGTCTATACATGGGGGGATAAGGGGCATCCCCCACCCTTTCTTTTATCCTTATCTGTGCAGTTTAACATCATGCGGTAAGGATGAAAAATACACCACATGCAGGGCTGATCCATACACGGGGGCAGAGGGAAATTTTAACTTTTATTTGGAGATGGATGGGCTAGGATAGGGGACCCTGTCATCGCTACATATCCCTTGAAGGAAGGAATCAAGCTATACATAGTTTTCCTTAGAGTACACCCCATGCAGGATTTCCCTATACATGGGGGAAAGGGGCATTTTTAAATATTCTCATCTATGTAGTTTAACATCGTGCAGTAAAGATGAGGGATACACCCCATGCAGAGCTGGTCCGTACATCGGGGGAAAGGGGCATTTTTAAATCTTCTCATCCGTGCAGTTTAACGTCGTGTGGTAAATATGAGGGATACACCTCCTATAGGGCTATTCTGTAAATGGGAGGGGGGAAGGGAATTTTTAAATCTTCTCATCTATGAAATTTAACATCGTGCGGTAAAGACGAGGGATACAACCCGTGCTGGGCTAGTCCATACACGGGGGGGGAGGGAATTTTTAACTTTCATATGGGGATGGATGGGCCAGGATGGGGAACTCCGGTGTCACTATGTATCCTGCAAGGGCAGGAATCAAGCCGTATGTAGTTCTTTGAAATAATTACACCCTGTGCAGGGCTGGTCCTGTATACGGGGGAAGGGGAAATTTTTAACTTTTATTTGGTGATGGCTGGGCCAAGATGGGGAACCCTGGCGTCGCTACATATCCTGCAAAGGAAGAAATCAATCCGCATGTAGTTCTCTAAAATCCGTGCAGTTTATCATCGTACGGTGAGGATGGAATAATCTTAGTTTAAGGTCATGGAGTTTTTACCATTGAGTGCTTGGCAGTTTAACGTCTTGCAGCTCGGATGAAAGCTACTTTTAGTTATACTGATGAAAATGAAATACTCTTAGTTTAGGGTTATAGAGTTTTGAATGTTGAGTTCTTGGTAGTTTAACGTCTTGCTTCTCGGATGACGACTTCAATTAGTTATACCGTTGCGGACGAAGTACTCTTAGTTTAGGTTCATAGAGTTTGGACCATTGAGTGCTTGGCAGTTTAATGTCTTGCATCTCGGACGACAAATGCTTTTAGTTATACCAGTGAGGAAGAAATAATCTTAGTTTAGGGTCATAGAGTTTGGACCGTTGAGTGCTTGGCAGTTTAACGTCTTGCAGTTCGGACGACAACTGCTTGGTTACTATGCGAAATTCTTCTTCAGGAATCTTGCATTTTTAGGAGCAGTGGTGTACTGCCCATCCATGGAGATCAGGGCATATGATCCGTTGGAGTAGACCTTGTGTATAACATATGGTCCCTCTTACTTGGGCTCCAACTTTTGAGGTTTCTTTCCTGGTATCATTGGGGTATGGAGGACCAACACCAATTCTCCTTCAAAGAAAGACTAAAGACGAACCTTTTTATTGAAGGCTCATGAAATCTGGTTCTGGTATACTTCCAGATGGTTCAAAGTGTGCAACCGCTTCTCGTCTAGCTGCTCCAATTCACCTAGCCACTTTTCTGATTGCTCATTGTTGGATAACTAATCACAAATGGAAACACTGAGTGAGGGTAACTAGAGTCCAATGGGATGGACTGCTTCTATTCCGTATACTAATGAGTACGGAGTAGCCCGAGTAGCAGTGCAGATTGTTGTTCTGTAAGCCCAAAATGAATGGGGGAGTTTATCTGGCCGTGACATCTTGTCTTTGTCCACCATTTTCTGGATAATGTTGTACATAGACTTGTTGAAATCCTCTATCTGTCTGTTGGCCACTTCATGGTAGCGGGATGAGTGGTTAGCCTTAATACCGTATTATTGGTATAGTTTCTTCAATTCAGTAGAGAAGAAGTTGGTGTCATTATCCATCAGTATGGTATGAGGGACACCAAATCTGGTGATGATATTGGTTTTTCTCAAAACTGGAAATGATTCTTACCCCGAATTCCTTTAGGGGTATAGCTTATGCCCATTTGGAAAAGAAGTCAGTTGTCGTGAGGATATACTTCAACTGTTTGGTTGTGGCGGGAGGATATGGTCCCATGACATCCATTCCCTAGATGATAAATGGTCAGGAGTACTTAGCCTGATGAAGTAACTCAGGGGTTTGGTGTATGAAGTTGGAATGAATTTGGCATGAGTGGCATTTTGCGGTAAAGTGCTCGCAATCTCGTGCCACGGTGGGCCAATAGTACCCAAGCCTTCAGACATGATGGGACAGTTTGGACCCCGGATGATGTGACCTATATACCCTAGCATGGACTTCAGTTATGAAAACAACAATTTCTTCTCTATTAATGCATATGAGGAGGATTTTGTCGAGGCCTCGTTTGTAGAGGACCTCTTGCAGACTCACGCTGCTGTATAGGGAAATGTTGATTTCCCTTCTCCATATTTTCTCTCGTTCGACCCTGTCTGATGGAAGTTCCCCCCATTTAAGGTAGTTTTCAATGGGGGTCATCCAGCCGGTGGTAGGAGCATATGGCTCAAGGACAAGACTGACTTCATTGATTTCTTCCATCTTGGCCTGAACAAATGGTAGGACAATTCGACGATGGGCGATGCTGATAACTGTTTTATCTCGGTCTGGGTCGTCCAGGGTTGTGGCCACATTGGCTAATGCATCAGCCTGAGCATTTTGAGACCGGGGAATATAGGTCAATATTGGTTCACTGGAGAATTCCACCATTAACCCTCAAACATGGTCCAACAGGGGAATCAACTCATCCTTTTTAATAGAATAGTCACCATTGACTTTCTTGATTACCAGTTTCGAGCCACATTTTACCTTAAGGTGTTGTACTTGTACTTGGAGTGTGAGCTCCAGGCCATCAATGAGGGCTTGATACTCCGTTTCATTATTCGTGCATCCTTCTGATAGGAGGAACGAATATGGAAATACTGCCTTTTCTGGGGACATTAGTATTATCCTCAAACCCACATTGTTATATTTGGGGTCCTCCATCCTTTTCCCGGTTGGTCTTCGGGATGCGCCGTCGAAGTACATTTCCCATGTTGGGAACTCCTCTTGAACCGAGAAGATATCCTCATCGGGTAGCTCGACGTCCAGTGCGGCAGTCCCTGTTGAAGGGTTTTCTGCCAGAAAATCCACTAACACCTTTCCTTTGATGGCCTGATGAGGCGCAAACCGGATGTCAAACTATTTCAGGATGACCGCCCATCGGGATAGGTGCTCGATCAGCATCGGGAGGCTGAGGATGTACTTGAGCAGGTTATTACACGAGACCAAGTGGACTTCATGATGATGTAGATAATTTCTCAACTTTTGGACTGTGAAGAACAAGTCCAAATAACTCTTCTTGATGTTTTAGTATCGAGTATCAGTATAAATCATGGTAAGGATGAGGTAATAGAGGCTATTTTCACTATCGGTGTCATTTTTCGGCACAAGGAAGGCTCCCAGTGACCGCTCTAGGGAAGTCATGTACAGGATGAGTGGTCTTCCTTCAACCTGGGGAATGAGCATTGGCAGGCTTAAGAGGTACCTCTTTAGGTTGTCAAATGCCTCCTAGAAATCCTCTATCCATTGGTATGTGACTCCCTTCTTCATTAACCTGGTAAAGGGAAACATTTTCCTACCATCTTGGCTATGAACTGCCTGATATAGGCCAAGTGTCCGTGGAGTCCCCTCAACTCGGTGGGATTTCAGGGAGGTGGATGGATGAGGATAGCCTTTGTCTTTTCAGGGCTGACTTTAATGCCACGATGGCGTACGACAAAGCCAAGGAATTTCTCTAAGGTTGCCCCGAAGGCACATTTCAAGGGGATCAACTTCAGGCTATGCTACTGAAGTTTGTTGAAGATGGTCTTAAGGTTTGAAAAGTGATCTGAGCGCTGCTTGGACTTAACCACCACGTCATACACATAGAATTCAATGAATATCCCCCATAATGGTTTAAAGATACTATTCATGGTGCGTTGATATTTGGTGCTAGCATTCTTGAGACCAAAGGGCATGACCCTGTAGAAGAAAATTCCTTGAGGGGCCCTAAAGGCTGTGGCTTCTTCCTCTTCTCAGGCCATCCTAATCTAATTATACCCATAGTAACCGTCCATGAAGGATATAGCCTCAGACCTGGCTGTTGCATCGATTAATAACTCGGTGATCGGGACCGGGAAATCATCTTTCAGGAAATGCCGATTGAGATCTCTAAAATCAATGCAGACACAGATTTTTCCTTTCTTTTTCTTGACAGGGACAATTTTGGCCAACCATATGGGGTACTAGACCTCCTGAATGAAGCCTAATTTAATGAGATTATCGCCTTCAGCCTCTATTTTGGAAGCATGTGAGGGGTGTGTCCTTTTGGAGGCTTGTTTATAACCCCGGTGGTCTTCTGGAAGACCTAGGTGATGTGTTTCCACTTCGGGGTCGATTCTCGGCATTTCTGTGTAATTCCAGACAAAGACATCCCAGTGTTGTCTTAGAAAAGAGGTAAATACCTCGTGCTTCTCAGGGTACATGGTTGCACAAATGAGATTGGGCCTCGGGTCTTCCTCGGTACCCAAGTTTATTTCCCTAAGTTCATCCACAGTGGTGGAGATACCATCCTCAAATGCTGGGGGTACGTCCTTGAGGTCTTCCTCCCCCTCTTCTCCCAAATCGTCATCTTCTTGATCCGACGGGGGGAGAGTTCTTGACTCGGGCTTCTGTGAGTCCGTTGGCGAGGCATTGTGGGCATCCTCGCTCAAGTATTCACCCCCCCAAATTGTAGGTTGGCGGACATTCATGCATTTTCATGCTCAGTCGTTATGGCTGAGGTCATTAGGACAGCTGAGTGCATGTCTGAACATGAACCCCATCTCTCAAAATGGTTGATGGGTAGTACGTAATATCTTCCAAGATGTCTAAGGGGGTTGTAAGGAACCATTTCCAGACCATTTGGAGCGGGAATCAAGTCAATAACATCGAGCGATGTCCTCTTCTAATTTTGCACATAAAACCCGCGTCAATGTAGTGTGACGTGGAGAGCTCGAAAGGGGCCTTGTCAGCATGAAATGTCCCACATTGTCCATTGATGCTATATTTAATACACTGGTGGTAGGATTAAGGAACATCCATGTGCTTATGGATCCACGACCTTCCCAGAAGAGAATTGAATGTTGTGTTCTTTCGAACCACCAGGAATTCTGAATAGGCCACAAGGTTTCCAAAATAGGTCTTTAGCTTAATTTTTCCCATTGTCTTCTGCTCACTCTGGTCGTAACCTAACAGAGTTGTGGTTGAGGGTATTAGGTCATCCTTACTATAGCCCAACTTGAAGAGTGTCCGTAGGGGAAGGAGGTTAACTCCGGATCCACTTTCAATAAAGACTTTTCAGATCTCAACATCATTTAGTGTGTCGGACACATATAGTGTTTTGATGTGTCCCTACATGATGGAATCTTCATCCTGATCGGTGGTGGAAATCATTACATCACATTCGGCTGGGCCAGTCTCCGTCTGGTAAATCTCAGTGGTAGCTACCTCGACTCGAAACTCCTAAGGGCTGAGCAAAGCTTTAATAAGTTCCTCCCTGAGGTCTTCTGAAAAACTTAGGGCATCCAGGATTGACATCATGGCTGGTACCGACGCCAGCTACTTAAGGATGTCGTATTTCTGTTCCAGAAGCTGATGCTTCTCCATTGGTGGTGGAGTCCTAGTGGGCATCTTGGGAGTCGCAATATGTGACAAGGAGAGACCATCTATGGGGTTGGATGTCAATGGTGTCCTCACATTTTTGGTATTCGGCCTGACGGGTCTGTTTGCACGCACTTGGCAGCTAGGCACTTGTTCCTCCTCTGATGGGTACTGCAGAACAATGGGGGCAGAGTGGCCGCTAGTGGAGGTGGAGGGATGTTCTTTCTCTTACTAAGTCTTTTGAAGGGATCTTCCATGGGTTTCTTCAATATTAACAGTTTGGGTCGAGTTCCAATCATATGGTTGGTTCCGGCCGCGACTGCGCCTTCCCTGATATCCCTGCCTCTGTGATTCCCCCTCCTGGCCCTTTATGTTGAGAACTTAGGTTCATAACCATACCCTTCTTCTGGGAACGATTCCATAAGATGGATGACATTTATGGAACCAAAAATTGGCTCCTCATCCTTTGACAAGTCAACCCAGTCGGTTGTCCTTGATGGTTCTGTTTGTTGGTTTGGTGCCCATAGTGCCATGTTTGGGGGCATAAAATCTGACAGTGTCAGGGATAACATTAGCCTTGTCGCAGACTGCTCCTCTTACGCTTGTCTCCTCCCTTCTTGATTATGCCTGGATGACCGGCTCGAGGAGGGTTGTGAGGCCGATATTGTCGATTGTGTGGCGTCAGGGGCTATTGTCAGAAACACTGGCTACTATAGTTGAGCTCGGAGTATGCCCTGGTCTTGATTGATAGTCTTTAGAGTCATCCATATATCAAGTTTCTACCCATTCTTACTGGTGACTTCCTTCCACCACCCCCCCCCCCTTGTCAGAGTCGGTGGTAGAAATATTTGTCACATGTACTGGGGGTGGTCCCATCTCGACTAGCCTGAAGTCTACCATCCTTTGCCAGAGGTTCATGAAAACAAATAATTCTCGAATATTGTGCCCCAGCATTTGATGGTAGGGACAGTAATCTGGCCTGTCATTGTGGTTGACTTCTTCAGGTTTTCTTGGCTCCGAGAGGTGGAGCAAGTTGCAATTCATGGAGGCGATGAAGTATCTGCAGACTTGGTCTTCCCTGAACGAGTATACTTTATGTCTTTGTTATCAAAATAGTTCCGCTTTGATCCTCTCTGATCGTCCCGCTTAGGCAGAGGTGGCTACAGATATACAGGGTGCCCCTGACAATTTGGTGGAGGCCTGAGCGGTGGATCAGGGATAGGGGCTGGCTTGAGCGTGATAGAGGACACTTCAGCTCTAACTGATATCTTTGTAGGAGCATGCGAGGCTATCCAGGACTTCAAATTGGTCCGCTGTAGGGAGTCCTCAATTCTCTGGGCAATGGCCGAGAGATGGTGGAAGCCAGTGGTGCACTCCACTGGTATGAGCGGTGTTTACAGCTCATCTCAAAGATTATCGATGCATATGGAAAGCAAATCATCTTGAGGCATTGGCCTATTGAGGGAGTAGTTCAGACCTTTCCATCTAGCGATGAAATCTGAGACTCTCTTGTTTACTCTCTACTTACAGTTCATGAGATCATTGACCGTCGTTTTAGGAAATGTTGAGCTGATGTGGAATAGGAACTACGACTAAAGGTCTTCCCAACATTTTATTGACTGGGATGGAAGACTCATATACCAGACGAAGGAGGATCCTTGCAAGGTCCGTACGAAACATCTGAGCTTCACTACTTCTTGTTGTTCCGGAGTTCCCATCATAGGGTCTCAATAAGACATGTAGTGCATCAAGTGCAGTTCTATATCTCATGATCCATTGAAAATAGGGAATACAAGGCTCCCAAAATTGGGAAGAGGTGGTGTTTTTCTCACCCAATCCGGGTAGGGCTTCCGCTCTGGCTGTATCAGATCGCGTCGACCTTCCATTGCTTCCAATCGAGCAGTTAGTGCCTCGATGGTGTTGGTGAGACCCTGGTTTACATCCTGTTGGGCCTAGTCCTAGCCAGGTGTATCCCGAAGCATTGCTTGAGGATCGAGCTCAGTTGGAACCAGGGGTGCATGTGCCTTTTGTGACACCTTTGGATGGTTCAGACGTACTCGCTCTGGTTGCTTCCTGAGTGGAGGGAAGTCTTGGTATTCATCTGTATCCACATTTAGGGATTTGGATGAGTCGGACACCTCGTTGGGTGGCAGTCCTGACCGTGATTCATTTGCTGGGGAAAATCTTGGTCTTTGAGGTACACTTACTGGGAGTGTATGATGTGGATCCTATTGGGATGCACTTTCAATAAGACGGTTTCTCTAGAGTAGCTTGGCGTTAAGCCACATCAATTCTTTCATTTCCTCTTCCTGTTGAGCAAATATCTCTTCGAGTGTAAGTGGCTCATATTTTTCAAGAGAAGGAGGAAATTTATGGGTAACCATTCTTTTGTTCTTATCTTTATTGGAGGCTCATTGGGTCAGTGGAGGAAGGTTAGCTAAAGGGGTGTCCATATTTAGAGTGGCCCTCTGGTTCTGAGTGTGCACACCTGGTGGTTCGTTGTAAGTCACAGCCTGACCAGAACCATTGTCTCCCAATCCATCTGGATTTGCATCATCTTTGGTGCTACCCATGGGGTAAGCCCCTATGGCGTTCATAAATGCATATCGCAGGGTGGAGAAGATGTCATATTCTAAATAGGAATAGGATCTACTGCATCTTTTACTCGTCTTTCCTCTTCTATCCTAGGATCACTTTCGGGCCCCCTGGTGAAGGGTGACGCGGAGAGTTCTTTGATGTGACCTTACGGTACGCCTCCCTCTTGATGGGGATGATGATTCGAATGACGGGATTGGGTCGGAACCTCCTCTTCTGACTATCCTCCCTAGATGAGAGAATACTAATTCTCATGGGGGAGGTTGTTGTTGAGGTTGTAAAAATGCCCCCAGCCCTAAGGGCTGGGGTTGGCTCTGTTCCTTGGATGTTGAGTCTCTTCCCATTTCTATTGGTCTTACAGGGGCATTTTTTTGTTAAAAATTCCCCCAATCCTGCAGGCTGGGGTTGAACCTGGATTGCGGCAGTGGCTGCTCCTATTTCTACCTGCCTGATCTTGTGTGCCCCCATTCGGGGGTGAATTGGATTTGGTGCCAAGTTCTTCTGTGAATCGACCAATTGTGGGGTGGCAGGTAATGACCGCTAATTGGCCTCTCATAGGCGAGGGGCCTGTTGTATGCTCTCGGTGGTGTTGATGCTCCTTTCGTCACAGAATCTAAAAATACGAAAAGGGGAATATCTGAGCTCAAATTGATTCAACCTTTGAATAAAATATCAAAAATCGACAAAGGCATGAACAAAGGATCAAAAGCAACTTCACCGCGCATGTTATAGCACTGTCGCGCAAGTCCACTTGCGTGACGCCCTTGGTCGCGCATGTGACTTGCGCGACCTAAGTGGTAACTGCCCGGTAACCGCCCGGGGTCTTCTCCTGCCTATAAATAGACCATGTGGGCCCCCCATTCGAGAGGATCTTTTTCCAGAAACTCGGATTGGAGATCCTGATGCCCAAGTCTCTTCTCAAAGCTTCCGGAACACTTCTAAGGTAATTTCTTACCTAGAACGGAAGATCTAAAGAGAAGAAGGAAGGCCTAAGTGTTGAAACTCATCAACACTTGCGTACCACCATATTTCCTTCAATAGAACTTGCGCATCCCTTTTCTGGAAGAACCTCAAGAGGATTCTAAAGTGGTTAATAAAGAGTCGCTCAAGTATTCTAAATGCCGGTTGAAAATCGCGCAAGTACCCCACATGTCGCGCAGGTATACCTGCGCAACCAATACTTGCGCGCCTTTCAAGACTTGCGCGCCCCTACCTTTTTGGGTGCCCATCTTGCCCATTTTACCCCTCTTAAGACATTTCACCTTTCCTATTCAATATACAGTCTTCAAGATACTCTTCAAAGCCATTTATGGCATGATTTCTTGATTTTACTTCCTTATTTGAAAGCAATTCTGTGGAATATCTCTCAAAACATAGTGATTTATACATTTTTATGTCACCAAAGATTGAGAGTTCATTCATTCAACCTCATCCTTTAAGATGAGAGAATCCTTAACCTGGGACTCCTTTTGAGGAATAAGTCACGGTCATAAATTTTGGGCATCCTTCTTAGGAGTAAGCCCCAAGTCCTCTAATATGGGCATCCTTCTTAGGAGTAAGCCCCAAGTCCTCTAATTTTGGGCATCCTTATTTGGAGTAAGCCCCAAGTCCCTTATTTTGGGCATCCTCCTCAGGAGTAAGCCCCAAGTCCCTTATTATGGGCATCCTCCTCAGGAGTAAGCCCCAAACCTTAATCCTTAACCTGGGCTTCCTTTTCATGAATAAGTCCCAGTAATAAATCTTAGGCTTCCTTTTCAGGAGTAAGCCCCAAGTCCCTTAAATTTTTCTTTAACCAGTCCCAATTTACCCTTGATTTGGGTTTCCTTTTCAGGAGTAAAACCCAATAATAAGTCCCCTCCTAACTTGGGCATCCTCCTTAGGAGTAAGCCCCAAGATTAGAGTATTCAAATCTCCATGAAGCACATATACCTTTATAGACCTTGTTCATGGATTTTCTCCCTAAAAGTGAATCCTAAACCTTCATCTATCTGGGCAGTCATACATACATAATCCCCAAACCATTTCTTATGATTGCATCTTTCATGGCACAATTGTCTAATTTTTTACCAATACCTCTTGTTTCTCACACCGAGCATGAATCACGTGATCTTAGAGTGTAAAAGTAATTATGACATCCCTCTTTGAGCCATCAATCATAAACATCATACTCCCTTACTCGAACTACGTGGGATCTGATTCCTTTTCCAAAACAAAGGATACGTAGGTAGCCCATTTATGGGTTCGATCCCAACTTTGATTTAATCCATGTCCTTCTGAATGACGATAAACTTAAAGTGCCCGACTGAGTTGCTTTAAAACCAGCCTGGTCATCATAATGACCAAGAGAATTTTATAAATGATTTTGAAGGATACCATTGACTAAGAATCTCTAAATAGATACAGATGATTCTCTATTGATGAAGAACCTCGAATACATATAAAAGATCCTCTAAATTTCTTACATATTTAATCATTGATTGTTAAACTGAAGGAAAGCTCATTTTATACTTGGTAATGTAATAAGGATTCACGAACATAACTTTAATCTATAAAGAGAGTCCCGGAGTAGACAATAATTCCCCTCAAAAAGGAGTCATGAGTCCGACCTCCCATCCTCTCGACCAATGCAAATTCCTAAGCCTCATTAGCCCACAAGCTAATGAGCGCCTAACTTTGGAAAGTAGGTCCAAACGGATGTGGAATCATTGGATGTTTCCGGTTCTACGAACAAACCTGCTAGAAACCGATCGGAACGTTTGAATCTCCCATCCAGGAGGTCATCCCCGAATTCCGAGAGAGAAAAAAATGGTGAACCCGACGTGAATCCTTAACCAAGTTAATGTGATGTTCTTATTATTTGTTAGGCCCCTTGGGCCAACAAAGCAATCATTGACATGTGCTCATCCAAAAGATGTAGTGGCCAGATTCATCATGATAATGTCTGTTATATGGAACATGAACTCTTTTCTCAAGATCTTCTGCAAAATGGCTTTCCTTAAATTCACCCCTGTGAATACTGCTGTTGTGAACACCTCTACTGTGAGGTCCGCTACTGTGAAAACCAATGCTGCTACTCCTGCTGGAACGTCGTCCGCTCGGAGGATGACATCACCAACTCAGAGTCTTCAACGCTAGGTTTCTAATGCACTAGTTAAAGAGTATTTTCGCAACGGTACTATCCCAACTCTGGAGGCCGCTCATCAAGCCCTCCAAGTTAACAACTCTACCTGGTCGTCTGGACAACGGCGGCCAGTGATCAAGAAGCAGGTGGTGCTGACTACCGTCTCCAACCTTTTCGGGTCGTTATCCCCGGAACGCAATTTCCATTCACAACCTTACTCTGAGGAAGTTAATGAGCAGGTCCCTCATGGCCTTAATTCAAAAAGACAGGAGTCCTTCCCGATGGCTCCCATCAACAATCGCCGCCAGACTCGTGTGTCAGTGCGCCTTCAACATGATGATGGCACCGACTCCAGGCATTCAGCTCAGGTTCCTCGAACCCGAGAAGGCAAGATGAACTGCCAGAGATGGAATCCGGTTAACAATGGGCAGGTTTTCTTCCATGCCATCTCCGGATAAGTCCACCAACCTAACTTGGTGGCGAACAATGAGCAGGCACACACACCTGTCCGTTTTAATTCCGTTGTCCAGCAGACTCGTCTGGCAGCATCAAGCCAATCCCGCCAGGAAATTCCGGCGGAGTACTATAGGCAGGAACATACACCTGTCTGTTTTAATTCCGCTATCCAGCAGACTCGTCTGGCAGCATCAAGCCAATCCCGCCAGGAAATTCGGGCGGAGTACTATAGGCAGGAACACGCACCTGCTTATGCATCACCAGTTAGTCAGCAGGCTCGTCTGACTACATATGATGGATCTCTTCAACCGCGTTTGGTGAAGTGTAATCAGCAGGCACATACACCTGATAATACTAATCAAGCCTACCAACAGTCTCGCTTGGTAGCGCACGGAGAAGTCAGTTGGAAAGCCCCGACGACAAACATGAGGCAGACTCAACTCTCTGCCTCCACACTTGAGTACTGTCAGGATTCACTGACAGGAAAAGGAGGACAGGAGCAGGCACATACACCTACTCCAAACCCAGAATGGACGTATATCCCCGTTCTGGCGGCTGAAGTCACCAAACATATTTTGTCAATGGTGAAAGAGCAGAAGCAAATTCCTACTCATATTCTGGATTCTTTCCAGGATATCATAACAGCTTCAGCATCATCTCAGGTACAGACACATAAATCTATCTCTAGCAGTGGAGTGACACATCAACAATTCACTCTAGAACAGACACACACATCTGTTCTAGTCCAAGAGGGTTATGGGGAGTACTCCCCCATATCATACGGTCAACCAAGTCAGGCACATACACCTGATTTGAGTGGAGACCGTCAGCCTAACCTGGCCAACTTTCCTGATCAGGCACATACACCTGCTCAGAGTAACCACTTTCGTCAACAAGTGGTTTCCAAAGTGAGTAAGAAGGCATCTAAGAAAAAGATCCACCCAGCACAGTCAAGAGATCAAAGGCCAATCTGCAACAAGGCTTTGCTCAATGCTGGAGTTCTTGAAGCCATCAGACATTTATCTGTTGGAATTCAAGATTCTACTCCCTCAATTCCCAATAATGGGAACATTAATTCCAAAAGTCTTCAATAGACACTTTCTCATGAAGGCTTGCTTCGTGACAATTCGGTCAATCTTGAAGTTTCATCTTCAGATGAGAGCCACAGGAACCCTCTGTGTGGTCAGAAGACCAAGGAGCAAGAGATATCATCTTTTGCTGTAACCCATTATGGTGGACCTCTCCATGATGATGAACTTCGCTGCGAAAGTCCTCTCCGCAGTAGTGATTCACATTGCCTGGAAAATACTCCAGTGGACAATGTAGTGCCGAGAAAGCCCTCTTATCTTGAGGCACTTGCAAATGCGAAACCAGTCATGTCTGATGCTTTATCGCTAGCAAGTGAAATAATTTCTCAATAAAAAGATAGCCCAGGGTGTAGGTCATTCTTCGAACCACCCCTAAGTCATGCATCTTCTAGTTTGATTAATGATGTCTCTACCAATCTTGTTGAATCCGATGAAGCAACAAAGAAACACCAACTCTGGTCAAAACAGGTAGAAGAATCTTCATTTAATGATAAAGAGGAAATGCTGAACATGAGGAAGAAACTGGCAAAAGGTGAGGTACCAGTCATGTTTTGGCCTTTGGCTGACTCCCAGTACGACATTCCAAAGATGTTGACGGATGATGGAATCCATGATATTCTTCTCAACATATGGAAAACTATTTGTCAATTAAAGAAGATGGTATTATCTTATGATGAATATGAACATCATCTTAAGATAATAGAAGGGCTACAACGTCAGATTGATTTGGCATCTCTATCAGTCTCTCGGTATCCGAAGGCTGAAAAGTAATAGAGAACCCTTCAACGTTCATGCCTTGGCGCACTAAGAAAATTGCGTCAGTTAATTGCCAATGCTCCATCTGATGTTCATATTAGAGGATGGGGTGTTCACGGAGCACTACATTTCATAGTTCTTTCCAGTCAGCAAAGCCCACCGAAAATGGTCTCATGTAATGTTATTTCCCATGGCCGGCCACAGTCAATGGGATTTGTTCATAATCAAAAGCTTGTTCAAGAACAGGCTTCAACTAGTTCCTCTCAAAATCAAGCATATAGAGAACAAGTTGTTGAATTGCTCCTACATCAAGCAGGCGAGAATATTGCACACACCTCTCGTATGGATCAAAGAAATCATCAAATGACAGAAGTCTTAGAAATCATCTAACGGTCTGTTCAACTAGGTGATAAAAGTGGATACAGGCTAATGCATCCAGCTAATTTCCGAACTAATATTTGCAAGATCAAGAGATCTTTTAAGAAGATCTCAGATGTAGCATGTCAAGAGCCACCCCAGCTTGTCGGACTGGGGACTCCTTTAACCCAACCCTCAAAGTCAACAAATGGGATTCGAGGAGTTGAACGGAATCAGCAGGAACATCCCCTGTTCACGAGATTGGGGACTCTTTCAAATCATCAATCCCATTCTCAGAGAATATCGGTCTTTTCTCGATTGGGGAAGAAGCCCCAAGAGGAACGAAGAGCCAAATTATCAGGAGATTCCCACCAAGTTATAGCTCGTCAAGAAGTTCCTAAAGGATTGAATCAACAAAAGGAAATGTCTCATTAAAGATATGAAAGAAGACAATATCACAGAAATGTTGATAGAAGGGACGCAATGCATTATGCATCAATCAATGTCATCAATGCCGTTGTTGCTAATCCACCAGAGGAGACTCACTCAGGGGACTCAGATGAAGAGCATCCTGCTCAAGAAAATGTACGCACTAATACAAATGAAGAAGGTGTGCGTACACGAAGTCAAAGGATTACTCAGAACTTAGGTAATCCACTTCCTTCTCTCCAAAAAGTATCCAACAAAGGGAGGGGAAAGAATCATGTTACATATCCTTCCTCTAGAGAAGGTCAATCGCTCTCATTAGAGCAAAGGTTTGCACAACAGGAGGAAGAAATGAAAGAATTAAGAAGAATGAATGCAGAACTACTTCAGAGTAGTCTTCTTCTTAAGAATGTTGAAGTCCGACAGCCGAAGGAATTTGTTGCATTTACTGAGATGGATCAAGAATATCCTCTTTTATTAGTACACCCTCAGAGGTCTAATCCCGTGGGTCAAGCGCAACAACGGTTGGCAATGCTACCATCGGTTGCAGCACCAACCACCACGTCTGTCCAAGCTCCATTCATTGCACCTACTCAAGACTAGATTCAACCAGATGTTTCTCAAAAGTTAATAACTACTATTGAGTCATTAACAGCTCGGTTAGAAACTATGGAAGGGAAACGGGCGCAAGTTCAACCAGAAAAGAAAGTTTACCCTGAATGGGTAGATTCAATTTCTCCTCCATGTAGTTTTGGAAACCCTGTTTTCCCTACTTTCAATGGATCAGGTGACCCTGAACAACATTTGACGCATTACGTGTCTTGTTGTGATCTTATGATGGGAACTCCAGAGCAGCAAGAAGCAGTGAAAATCAGATGCTTCATGCGAACCTTGCAAGGACCAGCTTTTTTCGGGTATACACGCTTGAAATCCTGGTCAATCATCGGATGGGAGGATCTTCGTCAAAATTTCCTTCTTCAGTTCAGCTCAAGTTTGCCAAAAACGACAGTTTTCGATCATACAAACTGCAAGAAAAGGGAGAATGAAAGAGTCTCTAATTTCATTGCTCACTGGAAGGGATTAATGTATTCCCTGAGTTTAGCACTCCCTCAGGAAGAGTTGTTTCCAATCTGTGTGGAAAATTTGCATGACGAATTACGCACGCCATTGATCCCTGTGAAATACATAGGAGGGTTTTGAGACCTTACTTCAATCGCTCAGCAGATTGAAGAGTCCCTTATACAGGCTAAGGTTAAATCTCGTGTAATTCCTTCAGCTCTAGGAAGGAGAATGGGTAAAGCAGAAAGCTACAGTTATGCTTAAACAAGCACCTGTACTTATTTCTACTTCAAAACCTTCATCCTCTCGAAGGGCTCCACCTCCTGAACGCCAACAACAAAGGCCGTTTCGTCCAAATGATCAAAGAGATCAACGAAGAAAACAATTTGAAGATTTTAAGAGTAAAACATACTCTTTCTAAAGTGAGCAAGTTCCTGGTTACTTCATTTCATCTCTGGAAAATAATTTGGTTCAATTACTTGTGCCCAAGAGGCAAAACAAGGAAGGAGATGAAGACCGTCCCAATTATTGTCCCTTTCATCAAATTTTGTGACATCCCATCCAGGAGTGTTTTGTCTTTAAAGACCTCCTTCAAAAGATGGTCGACTTGGGAAAAGTCAAATTGAAGGGTTCTTCAGCTCATGTAGCGTGTGTTACCGATACAGGTCCAAAGGAAGGAGGCGAGTGGCAGGAAGTCAAAAGCAAAACTGCGCAAAAATATGATGATTGGATGGTTAGAAAGACAATCAATCAGACCCATTCCATTTTGTGAACACAATTGAAGAAGCCAATTGTGTCTCCTACAAAAGCTGCAGTGAAGCCTCCATCAAAAGACAAATCCTCAAAAGGGCAGCGCAATTCAAAGAAGAAAGAGGAATCAGAAGAAGATGAGTATGTATTGAGGCCTAAGTTGTCTTTGACTCTGGCAGATTTCATGCCATCTACTTCAAATCCACGGGCACCGCCCCATCAAACGGCACAGCCTAAACAGGCTAGTCAGGGAGGGTCTTTATCAGACGAAGAGTTAATCTTCGGTTCTGATAATATGATTCAATTAACAGATCCATATTCCAGTCTTGATGAGCCTGAATTCACTGTATCAAATAAGGGAATCCGAGGAAGTTCTAGAGGTTCAGGATACAGGGGAAGACGTGGATCTTTCCGAAGCCACTACTCCAATTCTACCCCTGCTAGCACTGTGTATGCAGCAGAAACTCGTGGTAGAGCCCTTCAGCGAGCTCAAAAAGAACAAGAAAGTTCTTCTGCCAATGGCCGACTCAGTTTTGGCACCGTTATTTTGGAAGAACGATTAAAGGTTCCATCTTCATTATCTCAGCAAGTAAATGGATCTAATCTGTCTAATCTTCCAAAACCAAGGATGTTTCCAACTTCTATCCCAATACAAGATGCATCAGCTTCCAAAGCATCTTCTTCCAAGGTACATGCTAAACCACATATTCCTGTTGGGAAACACAGACCTCTAGATCAAAAGTATGATATATTGAAACACTTGGCCCAAGTACCAGCCAATTTATCAATTTTGGATGCTTTGAATCTGTCAAAAGATCTTCGGGAATCACTCATCGAAGCTTTGTCAAGTCCTCAGGAGTTTGAAGCTGAAATTGCTGCAGCTGAAGTCTATCACATAGAGAATAATCCTACAGAATTCCATGAAGTGATATCTTTTACTGATAAAGATGAAGATGATGTTGTGAATGGGCACATAAAACCTTTGTACTTATCTGGAAAAGTCAATGGTATAGATATTCGAAGAGTTTTCATTGACAATGGTTCAGGAGTCAACCTCATGCCCATTCGTACACTTCGTCGATTGGTCCTCACGGAATCTGATTTATCTCCTTCTACCATGATGTTACAAGGATATGATAAAAATGAACAAGAACCACTGGGCGAAGATACACTCAGAACCCAGTTTGGAGATATTGTATCCAATTCGGATTTCATGATTGTTGATCAAGATTCATCTTTCAACGTCTTGCATGGAAGACCCTGGCTACATCAGCATGCAACCATTCCTTCATCGTACCATCAATGTCTCAAATACTGTTTCAATGGTCAAGTTGGAACATTTTATGGTTATAAGGCCCCGTTCAAGACATGTGAGTCTCAATACATTGAGGCAATATTTTATCACATGAAGGGAAGAGAAAAATCTACAATGAAGGAAATTACCAAAATTTATGCTCCATATGGTTTGGAGAAAATTCCAATAAATCCATTTACACATGTGAGTATAGATTATGTGTTACCAATTAGTCAAATTGAAAAAATAGTCCCAAATCAAAATACTCTTATGGAAAGATCCATAATGTCAATTACGACAATTGAGCCAGACAACATGTGAGAAATTGGTAACCTACCAAACAGTGATGAAAGCATAAGTGGTGACGTTTTCATTTCATCTGCTGAAGTCCAACAAGTCTATACTTCACCAATCAGGCCAAAAGAAGTTATAGCAACACCATAGGTTAATAATTATGTTGATTCTCAATCCATCATCTCCCATTTATTTCCCAAAGAAGGCTTTATCATCAATAGGGTCGGAAATGGAAGCTTCTTCTTCAAAATGTGAAAATTTTGACATCTCTTATGATCATGAGAATTTAATTTTGTCATTTACTATGCAAGTAGAAAAGGAAGAAATAGCACATAATGAAGAGGAAGAGGAAGGTCTTAGAGATGCTCCTCCAGCATTTGAAGAGGGTATCTCTACCACTGTGGATGAACTTAGAGAAATAAATCTGGGTACAGAGAAAGATCCACGCCCCACATTAATTAGTGCGGCCATGACCCTTGAAGAGAAAGAGATGTATATTTTTTTTCTAAAGTAAAATAAAGATATTTTTTCTTGGAACTATACAGAAATGCCTGGGCTTGATCCTGATGTTGCTACTCATCATTTCGGTTTACCAAAAGAACATCGAGGACTTAAGCAAGCCGTGAGAATAACACACCCAACTTATGCTTCCAAATTTGAAGCTGAAGTGGATAAATTGATCAAAGCTAACTTCATCAGAGAAGTTCAGTATCCCAAGTGGTTGGCTAATATTGTCCCTGTAAAGAAAAAGAACGGACAAATTAGGGTTTGCATCAATTTCAGAGATCTTAATCGGTATTGTCCTAAAGATGATTTCCCAGTTCCGATTACAGAACTCTTAATTGATGCGACGACTGGCTATGAAGTACTTTCCTTCATGGATGGATATTCCGGATATAATCAGATCCGAATGGCCCCAGAAGATGAGGAATCTACAGCCTTCAGAGCCCCTCAAGGTGTGTTTTGTTACCGGGTGATGCCCTTTGGTTTAAATAATGCAGGTGCAACATATCAATGCGCCACACATCGTATCTTCAAACCTTTCTTAGGGAAGTTTTTTGAATGCTATGAAGACAATTTGGTGGTTAAATCCAAACAACGTTCTAATCACTTGCCTGATTTGGAAGTCATATTCAACAAGCTTCGACAACATAATTTGAAGATGAACCCCTTAAAATGTGCTTTTGGGGTAACCTCAGGAAAATTCCTCGGCTTTGTTGTACGCCATCGTGGTATTGAAGTCGATCCTGAGAAGACCAAATCAATCCTTGGTATGTCATCTCCTCAGAATTTGAAATAATTAAGAGGACTTCAAGGACACTTAGCCTATATTCGGCGTTTCATCGCCAATTTGGCAGGCAAAAGTTTACCCTTTACCAAATTATTGAAAAAAGGAGTCACTTACCAGTGGACTGAAGAATGTCAAGAAGCATTTGATGTTCTCAAGAAATACCTCTTGATTCCACCAGTACACATGCCACCTGTTGAAGGTAGACCACTTATCCTCTATGTGACAGCTCTAGAGCGATCATTGGGTGCCTTTCTCGCTCAAAAGAATGATGATGGGAATGAAAATAGCCTCTACTATCTCAGTAGAACTATGCTTGAAGAAGAAACCCGGTATTCAAGTATTGAGAAGTGCTGCCTGGCATTAATATTTGCAGTTAAGAAACTGAGACACTACCTGCAACATCACGAGGTCCAATTGGTATCTCGCAATAATCCGCTCAAATTCATCCTTAGTCGTCCAATGCTTACAGGACATCTAGCAAGGTGGGCAGTTATTTTGCAGCAGTTCGACATTTAGTATGTATCTCAAAAGGCAATTAAGGGCTAAGCGCTGGCTGATTTCCTGGCTGAACATCCTTCAGTGGAAGACACGTCTTCAGATATTGAACTCCCTGATGATGAAGTTTTCCCTATTCAAGAGAGTCCTCATACATGGGAAATGTATTTTGATGGTGCTTCCGGAAGTCCAACAGGGAAGAAAATGGAAAATCCTAAATTCAACAAAGTGGGTTTAGGAATTGTACTCATTTCTATAGATTAGGCATTGTTACCTTATTCCATTTTATTGTGGGAAGGTGGTACCAATAATGAAGCTGAATACCAAGCTCTCATTACAGGCTTGGAGTTAGCGCTCCAAGCACAAGTGAATCACTTAAAGGTGAAAGGCGATTCAGACTTGGTAATCAAACAAGTCAATGGGGATTATGCCATCAGAAAAGAAGAATTAATCCCTTTATATGATTACGTCAGAGAGTTAATGGTGGTATTCCCTTCATAACCGACATTTTCTTATGTCCCAAGATCACAAAATGCTCAAGATGATGCACTGGCTAATATAGCCATAGCTCTAGCAGATCCAAATCGGGACGAGACAACCATCAGTATTGCCCACCGTCGTGCAATTTCACCTTATGTTCATGCCAAAACAGGGGAAATTAATGAAATAAGTCCCATTCCTGAACCATATGGTCATACTACAGGACGGATGTCACCTATCAGGGAATACCTTAAAAATGGAACACTTCCACCTGATAGAGCCGAGAAAGAACAAATCCAGCGACGTGTGGTCAATTTTACTCTTTATAATAGCCCAAACCACCTAGAGAAAATTCTCTACAAATGTGGTTTTGATGGAGTTATCTTCAGATACACTGATGGTGAAGAGACAATGGCTGTCATGAAAGAAGTGCATGCAGGAGTCTGTGGTGCCCACCAGTCTGGACATAGATTGTCTGATCAAATTCGAAGGATTGGATACTTTTGGCCTTCAATGATACAAGATTGTGTTGATTTCACAAAGAAGTGTCATTCATGTCAAGTACATGCCAACTTCATTCATCAACCTCCAGAGTTGCTTCATACAGTTAAATACTCATGGCCATTTTCCACATGGGGAATGGATGTGGTGGGACCTTACCCTTCAGCTATGACCAAGCAGTTTAAGTACATTCTTACTGCTACTGATTTCGTTTCCAAATGGGCAGAGGTAGTACCTCTCAAAGAAGTAAGTTCTAAATGTATTGTTAGCTTCATCAAGTCTAACATCATTACTAGATTTGGTGTCCCTCATACCATATTGACGGATAACGGCACCAACTTCTGTTCTTTTGAGGTGAAGAAATTGTATCAAGAATACAACATTAAATCCAACCATTCATCTCGGTATCATGCGGCGGCCAATGGACAAATAGAAGCCTTTAACAAGACTCTTTCAAATATACTGCAAAAGATGGTGGATAAAGATAAGAGGTCATGGCCTGATAAACTCTTTCATGATTTATGGGCTTATCGGACTACCACCCGCAATGCAACGCGGTCAACTCCATATTCATTGGTATATGGAACAGAAGCAGTCTTTCCAATTGAAGTTCAATTTCCCTCACTCAGAGTAGCCATTTGTGATCAGTTATCTACAAATGAGAAATCCCAAAAGCGATTGAATGAATTGGAACAGTTAGATGAGAAAATATTGTGCACTTTGCACCACTTGGAAATCTATCAGAATCGAATAGCATGAGCTTTTAACAACAAAGTTCTTCTTCGTTCATTCATTCAGGGAGAATTGGTATTGGTTCTCAGAACACCAATGATACCAGGAAAGAAGCCTCCCAAGCGTGAACCAAAATGGGAAGGACCTTATTCAATACATAAGGTCTACTCCAATGGTGGTTATTCATTAATCTCAATGGATGGAGAACTCATCACGACTCCAACCAATGCCAGATTTCTGAAGAAATATTTTTTATAAACACAAAATATGGTCCTCAGAACCAAGACTCTTACAATTGGTTTATACAGTAATAGTCCAGTATGACTTTAAACTGCATCATCCACGGTCTATGCATATGACCTTAAACTATTTGAACTTTCGTCCAACATGACGTTAAGCTGTAGAAAAGAAGATGTCCCTGCAACATGACACTAAACTATGCAGCACCATTTCATCCTTGCTATATGACGTTAAACTATACAGAAATAGTCCAGTATGACTTTAAACTGCATCATCCACGGTCTATGCATATGACCTTAAACTATTTGCACCTTCGTCCAACATGACGTTAAACTGTAGAAAAGAAGATGTCCCTGGAACATGACACTAAACTGTGAGACACCATTTCGTCCTTGCTATATGACGTTAAACTATACAGCAATGGTCCAGTATAACCTTAAACTGCAACTTCATCCAACATGACGTTAAACTGTAGAAAAGAAGATGTCCCTGCAACATGACACTAAACTGTACGGCACCATTTCGTCCTTGCTATATGACGTTAAACTATACAGCAATGGTCCAGTATGACCTTAAACTGCAACTTCGTCCAACATGACGTTAAACTGTGAAAAAGTTCCCTAAACCGTCCAGCATGACCTTAAACTGCATCATCCTTGGTCCATGCATATGACCATAAACTATTTGCAAGTCCCTTACGTCCATCAAGACGTTAAACTGTGACGTCCTAACTACATGACGCTAAACTGTATAAAAGTCCCTTACGTCCGGAAAGACGTTAAACAATATAATCATCAAAGGTCTTGCATGACATTAAACTGCACCATCCACGGTCCATGCATATGACCTTAAACTATTCGCACTTTCGTCCAACATGACATTAAACTAAAAAAAAATTCCCTAATGCGTCCAACATGACGTAAATGGTGTGTTAGTTTGTCCTTACTGCATGAAATTAAACTGCGAAGTCCCCCTTTCATCCAATATGACGTTAAACTGTATTGTCCCCATCGTCCTAACTACATGATGCTAAACTGTACAGAAAATCCTTAATATGTCCTACATGACATTAAACTGTTATTTTGTCCCTGCTACATGACACTAAACTGTGCAGCACCAATAGTCCTAACTGCAAGACTTTAAACTGCATAGTCCCTTGATATGTCCTACATGACATTAAACTGTGCATCGTTAAGGTTTTTGTTACCTCTTGTTTCTCACACCGAGTATGACTCACATGAGCTTAGAGAAAACCTCAACCATAACACTCTCTTTGGGCCCCTAACCATGTGTAAGTTCCAACAACATTTTTTTATTAGATCATTGTCCCCAAGAAAAACTTGATCATTAATTCATTCTTTAATTGAACTACACGGACTTTGATCCTTGCCCTCCAGGCTGGGTATATAGGCAACCTCCCAGGGTTCGAGCCCAAAGACAACCTCTTCATATCGGTTCACCACCGTCTCATATGATGTTGATTCGTGAAACCGCCCCTAGAATCAATATCTTTACATTGATTCACTTTCGTCCTTGTTATATGACATTAAACTATGCAACACTTTTTGTCTGGTACGACAATAAACTGCAATAATCTTTGATTTTCTCATTTAAGAGAGAACTATTATTGACATTGATTCTTCAATCATGTTTCATTTCAAAAGACTACGTGCATACATGGTAATGCCTAAAATTTTTGTCTCGGGTTAAACCATCATTGCACTAAAGTCCCCTTTCACCCTTCACATGTACGAACCAAATTTGTACAAAGGGTAGTTCTAGAACTACGTGGGCTTGATTCCCATCCTTATGGGATACGTAGGAACGTTCGAGTATCCCTCGAATCCAGCCCTAAGTCTTTTGGGCCTAACCCCAAATTTCACTTTCAATCCCTTGGCTGAAAAGTCCTCATGAAAACACACACTGTGTATTCATTATTATGGTCCGAATTCTATGACCCTAAACTAAGATCTCTAATACTTTCGTCCTGTACGATGTTAAACTTCATTTCAAGAACTATGTATGGCTTGATTCTCATTCTTATGAGATACGTAGTGAAGTCCAAAATTTCAATTCAGGACCTAGCCACAACATGATTATGGTTATCATTGACCTATGCATCTCTATATATATTGGACAATACCCATATTTATGTGTTATAATCCTAACCTTAAATATTTTCAGATATTCATAACCCTTTTCATGACTTCTAGTCACAAAAATGTCAAACTTCTGAGAATTCTTTTGCATGACTATGCAGCACGTGACCATAGGTGGCCTTGCATAAACAGTCCACATAACAGACTTTTCAGCCAAAAGATGTTATTTATTTGACCATGAAGCCAATGCCCTTAGGTGGCCCTGCATATTTCAACCCCCTAACGGGTTTGTTAAATAATGACAACTTCATTCTTGGGAAGAATGCCTCTTTTGTCCTTATTTGTCTTAAACGACAGTATGTAGGGATCCGCAAAAAATAGCCATCCTTAACATATTTTTCCCATATCCTTTTTCATGATCTGAAAGTATTCAAGTCTATGGTTTATTCTTCTTCCCTACGTTTGGGTCAGACCTTCATAGGAGTGATATTCATCCAGTTCTTCGATAATCTTGTCTGAAAATATCTTCTCCATATTCAAGTACCTCTTTCCATACAACAAACTCTATACTTTAAAAAATTTGAATCTCCATAAACATTCACTGGCTTTTAGCACTAGGAAATTAAATTTCTGAGAGTTCTTTCGCATGACTATGCAGCACGTGCCCATAGGTGGCCTTGCATAAACAGTCCATATAATAGACTTGTCAGCCGAAAGATGCTATTTATTTGACCATGTATCCAATTCCCTTAGGTGTCCCTGCATATTTCAACCCCCTAACGGGTTTTGTTAAATAATAGTAACTTCATTCTTGGAAACTACTTCTTCTAATGCCTTTTAGATCTTTTTCATATCATTCCTCAAATTCAAATATTCTTAAGCCATAGTTTACATATTTTCTCTCATACTTGAATATGGTAATATGTTTTCAGATAAATTTTCAAGGAATTGAATCAATTTTAATCCGTTTTGGTCAAAGCTATTTTGACCTTAAACATTAGCCCCTTTATGTCCGGCATGCATGACTTTAAACTTCCCACAAAAGGAAAAGGAACTCTGAATAAAAGTCAAGTTCCAGCTCACTAAATATACATTTTCGTATGATTTAGGTAATATTGAGAAATTAAAAGATTCAAAGTTTGTAGGGTTATTTCTAATAATCCTAGTAAAAATCAAACTATGCTTACTAGGCCCATTGGCTTATGTAAATTTGAAGCAGGTAATGGAAGAATGCAGGTACAAATGATTGAAGATGAAAGTGTTTTTCATTGATACACAAGAGTTAGAAGGACATCCACAGACTGGAGTCTCTTCTCTTTTTCAAGAATTACAAGAGGCTTTCAACATAACACTTCATTTGATTTACGCCATCCCGAGCTTCATCAGCAACCACCTGGAATTCATTCATGCAACTGGATACAATAAGAGATGCAGTGATACCAGCTCTTCTTGGAACAATTGTAAAAGGATGTTCTTGAGTGCGGTTTGAGAAAAATTTTTGCTGATCAAACAGTGACTCTGTTTCTGTCCAAGAGACTTGGAAGATGGATACATGGATTTGAGAATGGAGCATTAGAATTAAAGATCCATTTAGAGAGAGTACTCTTTTCAGATATTGCTCTAATACCATGTTTGTCTTCTCTCCACCAATCGGTAGTGGAAAACATTTCAGCCCATGGGTTTGCCATTTTCATATCTGCAAGGAAATGACATGGATGAAGAATTTGAAAGTTCACACCATTGTTATTGCTCTTAATGCATAGCATAACTGAAATGAAGGAGTAGCAGTGCAAATTCATTTCAGGTGTATAGTTCTTTATATCTGGAACAATGACTTCTTGTAGATGACCATAGCCATACAAAGGTAGATAAGTGAAATGAGGAAAGTTGAGATGATATTTCTTCAGATACTTAGCCAAATTTGGAAGAGTACTATCTTTGATAGTATAATAATCCGGGCCAATGATGTCCATCATATCATCTATCTGCTTGCTATCCAGTTCATCAATTAATCCAGGTCTAAGAGCCATTGAATCTGCACAAAAGTTGAATAAATTAAACTCTTAAATGGGTTTATTTTTCATAAAATTTGTGAAATAATTTGTAAAAAAATGGCTAAGGCATTAAGGCGCGCAAGTATGGAGATGTCGCGCAAGTGTTACATGTGCCGCGCAAGTTTCTGTCGCGCATGTATCACGGCGCAAGCCCTATTACCTTGAGAGTAGCACGGCAGCGGGGAAACTGTGGAAAAAGAGACTTGTGTGGTGAGGAAGACTTGCGCGGAGAGAGATCGAGAAATTCGGGATCAGATGTTATCTACGGCCAAAAGAGGTGTATTTATAGGCCAGAAAGCCTATCTGTGCGCCGTACCCCCGTGCGCTTAAGGCCTGTGCGGAGAGAACTTGCGCGCCGCCTCTACGCCATGAGGACTTGCGCGCCCCTTTTCCTTTGTATGGATTCGATTTCCTTAGTGTCAAATCCTCATTTCTCTCCGGATCCAACTCTGAGGGGGGGACTTTTATTGACGCTCCTTTCGTCACAGAATCTAAAAATCGAAAAAGGGGAATATCTGAGCTCAAAGTGATTCAACCTTTGAATAAAATATCAAAAATCGAAAAAGGCATGAACAAAGGATCAAAAGAAACTTCACCGCATAAGTTATAGCACTGTCGCGCAAGTCCACTTGCGTGATGCCCTTGGTCGCGCAAGTGACTTGCGCGACCTAAGTGGTAACCGCCCGGTAACCACCTGGGGTCTTCTCCTGCCTATAAATAGACCCTGTGGGCCCCCCATTCGAGAGGATCTTTTTCCAGAAACTCGGATTGAAGATCCTGACGCCCAAGTCTCTTCTCAAAGCTTCCGGAACACTTCTAAGGTGATTTCTTACCTAGAACGGAAGATCTAAAGATAAGATGGAAGGCCTAAGTGTTGAAACTCATCAACACTTGTGCACCGCCTTATTTCCTTCAATAGAACTTGCGCGTCCCATTTCTGGAAGAACCTCAAGAGGATTCTAAAGGTATTAATAAAGAGTCGCTCAAGTATTCTAAATGCTGGTTGAAAATCGCGCAAGTACCCCACATGTCGCGCAGGTATACCTGCGCGACCAATACTTGCGCGCCCACGTAAGACTTGCACACCTTTCAAGACATGCGCGCCCCTACCTTTTTAGGTGCCCATCTTGCCCATTTTACCCCTCTTAAGCCATTTCACCTTTCCTATTCAAGATTCAGTCTTCATGATACTCTTCAAAGCCATTTATGACATGATTTCTTGATTTTACTTCCTTATTTGAAAGGAATTCTGTGGAATATCTCTCAAAATATAGTGATTTATACATTTTTATGTCACCAAAGATTGAGAGTTCATTCATTCAACCTCATCCTTTAAGATGAGATAATCCTTAACCTGGGTCTCCTTTTCAGGAATAAGTCCCGGTCATAAATTTGGGCATCCTTCTTAGGAGTAAGCCCCAAGTCCTCTAATATGGGCATCCTTCTTAGGAGTAAGCCCCAAGTCCTCTAATTTTGGGCATACTTCTTAAGAGTAATCCCCAAGTCCCTTATTTTGGGCATCCTCCTCAGGAGTAAGCCCCAAGTCCCTTATTATGGGCATCCTCCTCAGGAGTAAGCCCCAAACCATAATCATTAACCTGGGCTTCCTTTTCAAGAATAAGTCCCAGTCATAAATCTTAGGCTTCCTTTTCAGGAGTAAGCCCCAAGTCCCTTAAATTTTTCTTTAACCAGTCCTAATTTACCCTTGATTTGGGTTTCCTTTTCAGGAGTAAAACCCAATCATAAGTCCCCTCCTAACTTGGGCATCCTCCTTAGGAGTAAGCCCCAAGATTAGAGTATTCAAATCTCCATGAAGCACATATACCTTTATGGACCCTGTTCATGGATTTTCTCCCTAAAAGTGAATCCTAAACCTTCATCTATCTGGGCAGTCATACATACATAAGCCCCAAACCATTTCTTATGATTGCATCTTTCATGGCACAATTGTCTAATTTTTTACCAATACCTCTTGTTTCTCACACCGAGCATGACTCACATGAGCTTAGAGTGTAAAGGTAATTATGACATCCCTCTTTGAGCCACCAATCATAAACGTCATACTCCCTTACTCGAACTACCTGGGTTCTGATTCCTTTTCCAAAACAAAGGATACGTAGGTAGCCCATTTATGGGTTCGATCCCAACTTTGAATTAATCCATGTCCTTCTGATTGACGATAAACTTCAAGTGCCCCACTGAGTGGCTTTAAAACTAGCCTGGTCATCATAATGACCAAGAGACTTTTATAAATGTTTTTGAAGGATACCATTGACTAAGAATTTTTAAATAGATACAGATGATTCTCTATTGATGAAGAACCACTAATACATATAAAAGATTCTGTAAATTTCTTACATATTTAATCATTGATTGTTAAACTGAAGGAAAGCTCATTTTATACTTGGTAATGTAATAAGGATTCACGAACATAACTTAAATCTATAAAGAGAGTCCCGTAGTAGACAATAATTCCCCTCAAAAAGGTGTGATGAGTCCGACCTCCCATCCTCTCGACCAATGCAAATTCCTAAGCCTCATTAGCCCAAAATCTAATGAGCGCCTACCTTTGGAAAGTAGGTCCAAACGGATGTGGAATCATTGGATGTTTCCGATTCTACGAACAAACCCTCTAGAAACCGATCGGAACGTTTGAATCTCCCATCCAGGAGGTCATCCCTGAATTCTGAGGGAAACAGGTGGCCTGATTCAAAAGTTCTTGAATGGCTTGTTCCCGTGGGGCCTGATGCTTCTGGGACTTACTCAAGGTCTGACTCTGTTGGGTGTGTTTCCATTCGCGAATAGGGAGACCATTCGATTGCTGTCTTGATGTGATGGAGTTGCAAGATACCACGCCAAACGGGTTCTTCTGGGCAGGGAGCAGAGTGAAATGTAGATCTCCATGTTTTCCCCATCCTCTGATATGGACTCCTTTCATGGCATTACCAATGAGGCAGGGCAGCTGGTGCAGCACATGGAGGCAGGTCATCTCAATGTTTCCTTTACACCTCTTGGGTCATCGTTGCTGCGCCGAAGGAAGAGCTTCCAAGTCAATGTGACGCAGGAGGTCTCCTATTGTCTTGACATGGTGTACATTCCCATCATAGGGAAGAAAGATTTATTTCAGTCAGTGGAGGGTTGTCCATATATTATGGTGGATGTCGCACATGCATTCTTCAAAAAATTCTCTAGGTATGTCGAACTAAGAGGAGGCCTTGGGCCAAGACACAACTTGTATATCATCCCTGGACAATCATTTCATTAGGTGAAACATGTTGGCATACTCCTCCGCTAGTGATTCCTCTACCTGGTCAGCCCAACTGAGATGCTCTCTGTCAGTGTGGTCGGAGGAAGTGGGACCGGTAGGTATTGAATTATCATGTGGGCGATTCTGGTGCGGTTCCGATGATGAGTGTGGCCTCAGAAAATCTTCCGATTGAAGAATGGTGTCGTTAGAGATTGACTGGGAATATGACATGCTCGATCTTGTCCTTCTGTGTGCCTTGGAATATGAGGGCTTTTCTGTTCATGATTTGGCAGAGGGAGGACCTTACTGTCGATATGATATGTCATTGCGGGGAGGACATTCACAATGGAGGTCGTAATGGAAAGGACTACCATTACTGCTTGACGCCTCACTGCATAGAGGACTTTTGCAGTGCATACCTTAGGGAGGGCCTCCAATGCATGTCACAGCAAGGGGAGGACCATCTGGATGAGTAACATTGTTACGGGGAGGGTCTTCGCAACAACTACCATCATGGTAAGGATGACCATCATGGATTGACATTCGATGTGCGTCCTGGGGAGGACCTTCAGGACACACTGTGACAAGGGGAGGACCTTCTTGTTTCTTGGGGCCACTGCGGGGAGGATTTTCGCAATGACGGTCGTGGTGGAGAGGACTACCATAGCAGCTACAACAATGGTGAGGACTACCATTACAACTGCCTCAGGGAGAATATATATAGAGTACACCCTGGGGAGGGCCTTCAGAATGTACCGTAATGAGGGGAGGGCCTTCTTGTTTCTTAATGTCTCTATGGGGAGGACGTCGGTTATCAGGGTGGAAAGGACTACCACCGTGATCTGATTCCCAGCTGCACGAAATGTCATTGTAGTGTAACCCTTGGGGAGGACCTTCAGGGAAGGCCATTAAAAGGGGATGGCCTTCTAGTCGTGATTAGATGTCACTGCGTGGAGGGCCTTCGTAGTTGCGACTATGATTGTGAGGACTACTATCATAATATGTTGTCCCATAGCATGGAGAGTGTGTGCAGTGTATACCCCAGGGAGGACCTTCAGGGTGGACCGTAGCAAGTAGAGGACCTTCTTCTTGCTCGATCTTCTGGCCACGTGGAGGGTTTCCGTGACTCTCATCAAAAGAGGAACTCTCGTGATCTCTCTTTATATGCCCACAGGGGTGGTCCCGGTGGGTGCTCAGGTTAGGACCTTCAGAGCTGCTGGTAGCGACATTGTGGGGAGGACCTTCGAAAATGCTACTGCTACTCCCATAATATTGTAATGATAGGGAAGGGTTCTAAGCCTTTGATATGCGCTTAGCGGCTTTGGAAACCCTGGATTCCAGCAAAGCAGAGTCAAGAACCCGCTCTTTATTTTCTGGCTACCTTCGGCGCGTTTGTAGCGCTTTCTTGTGGGCAGTGGAGACCGTCTTCTATTGACAATGACCTTCACCTTTGGGTCCCTATCTAATTGGGTCACGTGATGTTGTCGGGATATGCCGATGAAAATCTTGACTTTTAGTAGGGATATATGCCTACTATGGATCATCCACCGTGATGGACAGGTGTCGCCCAGTTGGAATGATTGAAGCAGCTCGATCTAGTTTCCCTTTCGTCGCGGAATATGTTCGTCGACCCTCCTAGGCTAATGCAGGGATGCAGATCTACTCTGAGGCGGCTATCTTGTCTCTTAGATGAGTCACCTCAATTGGGGAGACGAGCTCATGGGCCTGAGATATTGTTGTTTCCGCTGATGCCATTACATTTTGGAAAGTCTGCAAGATATGTTCTGGTATCGATACCTGCTCCTCCATCATTTCCAGGATATGTAGAGAGACACCTTTGGCTGGAACAGGTATGAAGGGCCATTCTGGTATCAGAGTTGGAATATCCTGCTCCGGTCCTCCGGTGGTCCGTGGGTACTGAAAATTATCCTGTGTCATGGAAGGTGAATGAATCTTCCCCTGGGCCGAGATATGCCGGTTTATCTCTCTGTTTGCCACCACATCAGGATGACAGACTTTACTTGCATCCGCAGGGAGCTGGCCCTACATATGTTGGTTTCCCACCGTATCGAGTTAGTGGCCTTTATTGGCGGGGAGACGTGACCGCCTATGAGTCACCGCAACATCTGGGTGGTAGGCTTTGTTGATCGCCACTATATCGGGATGGTAGGTGTCAGAAGAAAATGCTAGGAGCTGGTCCTTCAGGCGCTTGGTCACCACCACATTGGGTCGGTGGGCTTCACAACCCTGGGAAGGGCGAGGTGCCTATCGGGTTGGTGCCATCCTGCGTGATCAACAGTCTTGATGGAGCTCGGCGGGGATGCGCGCATTCTCGTATGATGCCTCCATATCTGGATAGCAGGCCTCCATGTCTGGATGGCGGGCTTTGGAGGAGATAATAGGTTTATGTGCCTATTCGTGATGCGTCTCCGTGACTGGGCAGCGGATCTCCTCCTTAGGGACAATGGTAATGACCGGTCGCCGGTTGTATGTTTTCTGCCCTCATCGGGCGGTTCGAGGGGTCGGAGCTCGGGGAGCATGGGCCTGGATCCTCAAGGCTACATCCTCCTGAGCGTGAGGATGTTCAGTAGCTGCGTATCCAGGATGACGTATGCGGGTAGGTGACTTGGAGCAGAACCCCCGTTCGGCGGGGATGAAGTCCTTAACGTCGACCTCATCTGCCTCCCTAAGATAAGGGAGGTACGCATTATCCCGTTCTGGGGATAGACTCCCGAAATGGTTGGAGACAGCAATAGGGACCGTCTGGATCTTCCTTTGCAGCCGCTGCTGGGCAGGCGACCGGCGAGTCCTAGCGGATTGGAGGGCGTGCATGGCCGCCTCCACCATCGGTAGAGTACCATTCACATGGTACTCTCGGATCAATGCATTTGAGACCCAGCATTGAACACACTGGGTAGGTGACGAGGTCCTCCTTTGGTGAGGAAGTCCGGTCATTGCGTTGTTGGAAGCACACACTTGTTAGTTCCTTCATGCTGTCATTGGATCGAAGGGAGTTTTGTGTAGTACCTATAAAACATTTTAACAAATACAAACTGCAAACCCATCAAAGCAGCATCTCATGATCCCATGGGTAATTGATGACGTTTCCTGGACCTCTTTGTGAGTATAAAGGGGGAATAGAGTGAGATTAGGTTAAATACGTCATTCTTGGTTAAAGATTCATGTCGGGATCACCATTTTTTGTTCTGGATCGGTTTGGAAATGTCCAAAGGTTCTATATCTGACGATACGCGGACCTGCATTCCAAAGGCAGGCATTCGTTGTGCGATTTGGACAACGACACTTAAGACCTCACATAGGTCGATAGGATGGGAATTTGGGCTCATCACACCCTTTTTAGGGGAAATTATTTCCTGTTCTGGGACTCTCTTATTGATTTAAGACGTATTCACATGTTCGCGAATCTTTGGTTTATACCCAAACATAGTATCCATGGATTACTCCTGGTTGGAAATGGTCAGCTGAACACAGGGGTTGGGAATCATTCAGGCCTGAGGTTTACCATCCCTCATTGGATTAATGACTCCGAAAAATCTAGACTCCTTGAAATGGTGCTGGTTTAAATCCACATGATAGGGCGCTCTGGAGTTTATTTTCATCCGGGGGGATGGATAACGACTCAGGCGTCTGGATTGAACCCGTGATGTAGGCATCCTACATATCCTCATAAGAGGAATCAGAATCCACGTTGTTCGGTGTGGTATGGGGATTACGCTCTAGGCTGCCTAGGGTTGGTGCGGTGAACTGACGTGAAGATAGTCAGATCAACCGGTAGTTGGGCTTGAACCTTGGGGAGGATTTTTACGTATCCCTATGGTGGGAAATCAAAGTCCACATAGTTTGAATGGGAGTGTCGGGGAACCAACGTGACTGTGGACCCGGGGGTCTTGTGTTCATCGGGCTTGAACCTCTTGGAGTCTTCCTACGTATCCCTGTGGTGGGGAATCAAAGTACACATTGTTCAAATGAGAGTGGGGCTTACGCTCTGAGGCGGCCCGAGTAACGGATTGGGGCTTACACTCTAAGGAGGCCCATGGTGTGTATTGGGGCTTACACTCTAAGGAGGACCATGTTGTGTATTAGATATTACACTATAAGGAGGCCCATGGTGTGGATGTCATGGTTGATGCAGACTCTAAACACATGTGAGTCATGCTTGGTGTGAGAACAAGAGCCAGCAGGGACCAGACAATCACATCGCGAAAGGTGCGTCCGTGTGAAGTGGAGTGGGGATTACACATAGAGTAGCCCAAAAAGTCAGGGCTTACTCCGAAATGGATGCCCATAGTGACAAATAAAAATGGGAGAGGGACTTGAACCCAAAGGAGGATAGGGAATCATCCTTCCCCACCACACCCTTTCTTGGCCTTAGCCGTGGGGAAGTATGGAGGTGCATGAGAGATTCTTTCTGATGAGTAGTCGGCCACGCCCCGAGGAAGGGATATGTTCCATCATCATAACATGTGGATGGGTATAGAGGGGACTCCTAGGCTCGGACTCTGTATTACCGTGGTAATGTGAACCCAAGAATGTTTAAGGAATCCGCTCAAGGGATAGAGCAACCCCTTCACCCTCACATATTGTGGGCATGTGAACTAAAAATGGCACGCTGATGCACCTGAGAGTTACACCACACGGGTCCGGTGGCTCTGGTGGAGGACTCGGATCGGGCTCGATAAATGTGCCAATGAGGGGTTGTGGAGGATTAGGTCAAATTTGGTGGATTATATCTAGCTCGGGGAATGGGAACTCCGAAGGACCTGGCAGGCCACACAGCTGTATGAGTGGTGGAGCCCTTCACGTAGGGAGGTGCTACATGGCTGGAGAAGCCGTCTGCAAACCAGGGTGGTCTGCGGACTGATGGGAATTCCGTGAACCAGGATGTTTTACATTGGAAGGGATCCTGCGAACCAGGGTGGTTCATGGCTTCAGGTTCTATCAGCATACCAGGTTGGTATGTGGAGGGTTCCATATGAGCAGTGATGGCCAAGGACAACGTCGGTTGGGGGTTTGTCGGTCGGGGCTTCACCCGTGCTGGAGGGTGCTACGTGGCACGATGGATCGGAAAAGGGGCATAAACTCCCTGGTCCACAGGGAGTGCATCAGTGGAGGGGACATGGTTCACGGTCTTCTATTCTTTGTTATTTTATGTTCACGGTTCACCAAGTTATTATGCGTTTTTGGTTCCTTATTAATTCGCTTCCGGCTTCATAATTGTTCTGGTTTGCGGACTGGAACTTCGCTATTTTCAAAATCCTAAGCTCATTCCTTCGAAATTCTTCCACCCAAATCTGGTCAATCTCCCAAAAAATCCCTCAGGCTCTTACCCCTCAGTATCCTTTTATAGAGTGGGGGAATAGATATATTTGTGGTCATGCGACACCTCTTATGGAGGCCCATGATCGAGGACATGGTTCATGGATGACTTGGTCAATCTGTGATTCATTGGTGCATTAAACGCACCCCCCCTGCATAAACCAAACTAGCTCGGGGAGTGCTTTGCGGCCGCGCAGGGTTCCTCCTCCATTCCGTGAACGACAGAAGATGCGGCCCGAGCCGGTCGATGCGGTCCGCGGTTGGGGCGGTTCGTGATGGTGGACCGGCTCGGCTCCCATCCTGCTTCACGACCACAGAGGATCTCCACCTCCATTCTACAAACGACAATGGTCCGCGAAGGGGGTGATTCATAGAACCGTCCGCGTTGCGTTATCATTGGTCCAGTCCGCGGACTGGTTCGACTTGTTCCGTCCTTTTAGTATTCTCAACACTTCTCCCCAATTCTTTTGGGGGGAAAAAATTGGGTAGAGTCTCCCTTATGTTATAGGGGATTCTCTTCTTCCTTTGTGGATTTTTTTCAGGACCTTACAGGGGTTTTTAGGGTTTTCGGTGTTTTTAGGAATTTAGGGTTTTCTGCATTTTTTAGGTTTTTATGGTTTTTATGTTTTTTTATGTTTTTTCTTAGGGTTTTTATGTGTTTTCATAGTTTTTAAAATTTTATATAATTTTAGGTATTTTTTTTAATTTTTTGGGCATTTATGGTTTTAGGGATTTTGAGAGTTTTTTGGGTTTTTCTATTTTTAGGGTTTTTCTAGTTTTTTGTGTTTTTATGAACATTTATACTTTTAGGGGTTTTAATGTTTCTTAGTATTTTATAACATTTTAGGGTTTTAAAAAATTATAGTTTTTTTTGTTTTTTAGGGTTTTCATTGATTTTATGGGTTTTAGGTGTTTTGTGGTTTCTAGAGATTTTAGGGGATTTAATGATTTTTAGTGTTTTTCATGTTTTCAGGGGTTGTAAATGGTTTTAGTTTTTAAAAGTTTTCTTAGAGGTATTTATGGTTTTTATAGATTTTACATTTTATGTATTTTTTGGTATTTTTTAGGATTTTTATGGATTGTTTTGGGTCTTATGGATTTTGAGGTGGTTTAGGGTTTTTAGGGATTATGACTTTTTTTTGGGTTTTGGAGGGATTTTTGAGTTTTTAGGGATTTGAAATGGTTTTTAGTGTTTTAAAGTTTTTATTTAGTTTAAAGGGTTTATAGAGATTTTATTTATTTTTTTGTATTTTATTGAGTTTTTATGGTTTATAAGGTTTTTATGGGTTTTGGGTTTTTATGGGGTTTTGAGGGTTTCTAAGTATTTTTTGTGGGTTTTAACAATTTTATGTTTTTAGGGGTTTTAATTATTTTTAGGTTTTAAATATTTTTCTAGTTTTTTCAATGGGTTTTGGTTTATTTTAACGTTTTAGGTATTTTTATGGGTTTTTTACGATTTTTACAGTTCTTTTATGATTTTTAGTTACATTTTGGGTTTTACGGTTTATTTATGAATTTTTTGGTTTTTTATGGATTTTTTGTGTATTTTTGTGTTTTATGGATTTTTAGATATTTCTAGCATTTTTAAGGGTATAAATGGTTTTTAGAGTTTTTATTTATTTTATGGTTTTTATTGAATTTTATGTTTTTTAATGTTTTTATGGGGTTTTATGGTTTTTAATGTTTATTGGTTTACAAGTGTTTTTAGTGAATTTTTTTTTGTTTTTTATGTGTTTGAGTGTTTTAGGTTTTTAATGGTTTCTTTGGTTTTTCAGGGAAATATGGGTTTTTATATTTTTTTGGGATATTTTGGTACTTTTTAGTTTTTTGGTATTTTATGGGTTTTAGGGTTTTTAGGATTTATAACGTCTTTATTGTTTTTTGGGGTTTTAGGGGTTTAACGGGTTTTAAGAGTTTTTAGTTGGTTTTGGGGTTTTTATGGGTTTCTCAGGTTTTTAATGTATTTGTGGGTTTTTATGCTTTTAAGGGTCTTAGGTACTTTTAAGACTTTTAGGTTTTTTATAATTGTTTATATGTTTTAAGAGGTTTTATGTGTTTTTAGGATTTTATGTTTTTGTTAGTTTTTTTCAAGGCATTCAATGGTTTTTACATTTTTAGGGATATTTTGGGATTTTGTAGGATTTTTAAGGATTTTAGGGTTTTTAGGGATTTGGAGGTTTTATGGGGTAGTAGAGTTTTAGGTTATTTATTGTTTTTTGGGTTTTATGGTCTTTTCTATTTTTAAGGTCTCTAAAATATTATATATATTTTTAACATTTTTAAGTGTTTAAAGGGTTTTTAGAGTTTTTAAGGGGTTTTATGGTTTTTATGGGTATTTAGGGATGGTTATAATTATTAAGGGTTATTATGGTTCATATGATTTATATGGTTTTAGGGTTTTTTTAGAGTTTTTTAGGTTCTAATGGGTTTTTAGTGGTTTTAGGTTTTTATGTTTTTATATGGATTTTTTTAGGATTTGGGGGTTTTTTACATTTTATCTATTTTAATGATTTTCGGTGTTTTTATTTTTTTACGGTTTTTACGGGTTTATATGTCTATTAGAATTTTTTTTATGTTTTTGGGGTATTAATTTTTTTTAGGATTTTATTTATTTCTTTGGTTTTTCAGGGATTTGGTTTTTTTACATTTTTAGGTATTTTGAGTTTGTTTTTAGGATTTTTTTTTGTTTTTATGGGTTTTAGTGATTTTGATGTGTTCTTGGGTTTTTATGGTCTTTGTGTTTTTCTAGTTTTGAGGGTATTTTTTTAGGGGTTTTAAGGTTTTTTTATATTTTTTAGCTTTTTTATGTATTAAATTTTTTTATAGTTTTTAGTGGGATTTTTCGTTTTTATGGGGTTTTATCGGATTTAGTATTTTTTTAGAGGTTTTTAGGGTATCTTTTCGATTTTTATGGTTTTTAAAAAAAAATTGGGTTTAATGGGTTTTAAATGTTATTGTGTTTTTAATATTTTCATAGGTTTTTTTTATGGATTTTTTTTGTTTCTTCATAGGATTTCTATGGGTTTATGGTTATAAGGGACATTGACGGTTTTCAGAGTTTTTTTTTCAGTTTTTTGTTTATTTGTTGATTTGTTTTGGTTTAAAAAAATTATAGTTTTTAATGTTTTTAGAATTTGAAAGGGATTTAATGTTTTTATTTGGTTTTTTGGGTTTTGTGGGTTTTGTGGTTTTTTAAGTTTTTTGGGGGTTTTCTTGGTTTTTAGGATTTTTAGGATTTTTATGGTTTTTAGCATTTTTACTTTTTTTGGGGTTTTATGTGTTTTTAAAGTTTTCTTTAGGTTTTTCAGGATTTTCAGGGTTTTTATGTTTTTAGATATTTTTATGGATTTTTAGGATTTTTAGGGTTTTTAGGTTTTTTAGTTTTTTTAGGTTTTTAAGATATTTAAAGGGTTTTAGTGTTTTTTGGTTTTTTGGGTTATTAGGTTTTTTATTTTGAGGTTTTAATGTTATTAGGGGTTTAAAGGGTATTTTTATATTTTAGTGATTTTTTGGGGTGTTAAGTGCTTTTATGGATTTTAGGGGTTTTATGGCTTCATGGGTTTTTTGTGTTCTTAGGGTATTTTTAGGCTTACTAGAGATTTTAGGGTTTTTAGGGGTTTTAAGTGTTTTCACATTTTTAATATTTTTTTTGGTTTTTTCACGGTTTTAGGGTTTTTAGGTATTTATTGACCTTTATGGATTTTTTAGTATTTTATTGCTTTTTATGGGTTTTAGGTATGTTTAGGGATTTAGGGTTTAGGGTTATTTTGGTTTTTTTGGATTTTTATTTTTGTTTTTTAATGTTTTTAATGGTTTTGAGAGTTTTTAAAACATTTTTAAGGGTTTAAATGTTTTTTATAATTTTTTTGGATTTTATAGTGTTTATTAGTTTTTATGGTTTTTAAGGTTTTTATTGGTTTTATGGTTTTTAAGGTATTTAGGCATTCTTAGGTTTTTTATGTTTTTTGGCACATTTTTGGTTTTCGGGTTTTTAATTATTTTTATGTTATTAAGGGTTTCTTGGGGGTTTTTAGAGTATTTAGGGATTTTATGTTTTTATGGATATTTAGGGATTTTTTGTATTTTTATGGTTTTTTAGTGGTTTTGAGGATTTTGGTGGTTTTTACCGGTTTAATGTTTTAGGATTTTTATTGGTTTTTTTGGGTTTTTTGGGGTTTTGGGTTTTGAGGGTTTTAAATAATTTTTATAGTTTTAAATTTTCAGGGGTTTAAAATGTTTTTATAGTTTTTATAGTTTATAAGGTTTTCAATTTTTTAAGGTGGTTTTATGTCTTTGAGGGGTTTTAGGGATTTAAGGGTTTTTAGGGGTTTTAGCATTTTTAGGTTTTTAGGGGTTTTATGTGTATTTATGTTTTTAATGATTTCATAGGTTATTTAAGGGATTTTAGGGTTTTCTAAGTTTTAGGAATTTTATTTTGATTGTTTTAATATTTTTATCATTTTAATATTTTTTAGTGATTTTGTTGGGTTTTTTGGGTTTTATGTATTTTTGTGTTTTAATATTTTTTTTAGTTTTCTAAGATTTTTTAAGGATTTCTTCAGTTTTTAACATTTTTCTATTTTTAAATGGTTTTGATAGTTTTTCTTTATTTTTACTATTTTTATGGGTTTTTAGTGGTTTTATGGTTTTTAGTGGTTTTAGGGTTTAGGGATTTTATGGATTTTTAGGGTTTTAGCATTTTTTAGGTTTTTAGGGGTTTAAAGTTTTACTAGGATTTTAAGGTTTTCATAGGGGGTTTTAGGTTGTTAGGGATTATACCTTTTTTATTTTTAGTATCTTTTACATATTTTGATAGTTTTTTAGGTTTGTAGGGGTTTTAGGGGTTTTATAGTTGTTTTGGGTTTTTAGGTTTTTTCATTTTTTAGGGTTTTTAATGTTTTCAGAGTTTTTTTAAAAAAATTTATAGTTGAAAGGGTTTTTTAGAATTTTTAGTGGGTTTAGAGGTTCTGGGGGAAATTTGGGTTGTTAAGGTTTTGGGGTTTTTATATTTTTAGGGGTTTTCAAAAAAATTTCATGGTAATTTAGTAGATTTTAGTGTTTTAGGGGTTTTGGTTTTTTTGATTTTAGTTCATTCAGGTTTTTATGGTTTTCTTATGATTTTTTAGGTTATTATGGGAATTTTGGTTTTCAAACATTTGTAGGGATTTTTAGGAATTTATGTTTTTTTGGGTCTTTATGGATTTTGAGGGTTTTATGTTTTTTAGATATTTTTAGGGTTTTTGGGTTTTTAGTTTTTTTATTTTTCAGATATTTATGGTTTTTAGTGATTTTTTAGTATTTTAAAATGTTTTTAGAGTTTTTAGTTTTCTTTTTAGTTTTTTTGGGTTTTTTATGTTTTAAGGGTTTTTATGGTTTTTTGGGTTTTTTGGTTTTTGGTGGTTTCTGGGGTTTTTAGGTTTTTTTATTGTTTTTTAGGGTTTTAGGGGGTTTTATTTTATTTAGGATTTTGAGGTTTTCATACTATCTTTTATGGATTTAATGGTTTTTACGTATTGATGTTTTTAGGGAATTGTTTTAATTTTTAAGGGTTTTAATTATTTTTATGGACTTTAAAGGCATTTATAGTTTTTATGGATTTGATGGGATTTTCAGTTTTTAGGGTTATTTGAGATTTTTAGTATTTTTATTGTTTTGTGGTTTTATATAGTTTTTATGTGTTTAAATGGTTTTTGTTGTTTATAATGGGTTTTTAATGATTTTATGGTTTTTAGAGTTTTTAAATTTTATTAGGCGTTATTATGGGATTTAGGGTTTTCATATTTTTTTAGGTTTTTAGGTATTATAAATTCATTAAGTTTTTTATGGTTTTCTTAGAATATTTTAGGGTGTTTGGGGTTATTTAAAATTTCCATGATTTTTAAGGATTTTTTTTGGATTTTTAGGGATTTAAAATGTTTAAAGGTTTTTAAGGTTTCATTTGGGGTTTTCAGGGCTTTCATAATTTTTTATGTTTTTGAATTTTGTGGATTTTTAAGATTTTTTTTGGTTTTTAAGGATTTTAGTAATTTTGATGGTTTTTTTGGTTTTTGGAGGTTTTAATGTTTTTTAGGTTTTTAAGGGGTTTTTTTGAGTTTTTTAGGGATCTTAAGGATTTTTAATTCTTTAATGTTTTTAGTGTTTTAAAGGGGTCTTGGAGTTATTAGCTATTTTTCAGGTTTTTATGGGTTTTTAGAGGATTTTACTGTTTTTAGGGGTTTTATTATTTTTAGTGGTTTCTAGGATTGGGGGTATTTTAGGGTTTTTGTAGGTTATTTAGGATTTTTAGTTTTTATCAGTTTTAAGTGTTTTTTAGGATTTTAAGGTTTTCATAGGGTTTTTATGTTTTCCAGTGTTTTGAGAAATTTTAGGTATTTTTATTATTTTTATGGGTTTTTAATATTTTTAGGGATTATGAGTTATTTTAGGGCTTGTTGGATTATTTTTTTGGTTTTAAGTGTTTTTTTATATTTTAGGGTTATTATAGGTTTTATAGTTTTTTACTGTTTTGGTGATTAAATTATTTTTGGTGTTTTAGTGGTTTTTTGGGTTTCTATGTGATTTTAAAATTTTTAGGATTTTCAAGTTTTTTAGAGATTTTAGGGGTTTTAGGGGTTCTGGGTTTTTATGGGATTTACCACTTTTATGTTTTAGGGGTTTCAATTTTTTGTTTTTATGGATTGGTTATAATTTATTAGGTTTTTTAGGTGGTTTTTTTAAATTTTATTGATTTTTATATATTTTTTAGTATTATTATGGTTACGTGGGGTTTGAGGGATTTTTTTTTTGGGTTTTCTGGGTTTTCATGGTTTTTAAGAGCCTTTTGTGTTTTTATGGGTTTAAGGGTGTTTTTGAGTTCCTAACAGTTTTATGGGTCTAAAAGTGTTTTTGAGTTTTTAGTGGTTTTAGGGTTTTCATGTGTTTTTAGGATTTTTATGGTTTTAAGGGGTTATTATGTATTTTGGGGATTTGAGGTTTTTAGGGACTTCTTATGTGTTTTTTGGGGATTTCTCATTTTTTAGGTTTTTAGGGGTTTTAAGTGTTTTTAGATTTTTATGGGTTTTTATGGGTTTTTAAGGTTTTATGTTTTTTTATTTTTTTATCGATTTTTAGGGTATTTATATATTTTTTATGGTTCTTAGGTGTTTTAAGGATTTTGTGGTTTTTTTGGGTTTTTTGGGTTTTTTGGGTTTTGGGGGTTTTTATGGTTAGTTGGTGGTTTTAGGATTTTTTGAGTTTTTTAAGGATTTAATTTTTTTTATAGTTTTCTTAAATTTGAGGTGTTTAAAGGGTTTTAAGAGTTTATATTGGATTTAGGTTTATTTATTTCCATTTTTTAATGTTTTTAAGGGTAATAGAGGTTTTGTGGTTTTTAGGGCTTTTAATGGTTTTTTATGGTTTTTAAAGAATTTTTGTTTTGTTAGGGAATTTTTTTTGTTTGTATATGATTTTAAGGATTTTTATGGGTTTTTAGGTTTTTATGGACTTTTACATTATTATTTATTTTTATGGTTTGTTGTGATTTTGAAGGTTTTTAGGTACTTTATGTTTTTTGGATTTTTAGTGTTTTTTTTGAGTTATTCAGTGTTTTTTAACGTTTTAAGGGTTTTAAAGGTTTTTTAGATTTTTTTTGTGGATTTAGGGTTTTTATTGGTTTTAGGGGGTTTATGTTTTTTAGGAATTTATTGGTTTTAGTGTTTTAGGGGTTTTATGTCCTTTTTACATTTATTAGGGGTTTTATCGTTTTTAGTTTTTTTTTTGGGTTTTACTGTTTATAGGGTTTTATGAATTTATTAGGGGTTTTCATGTTTTTTTAGTGTTTTTAATGTTTTTAGGTATTTTTAGGGTTTTATAAATATTTTCATGGTTTATGGGGTTTTTAGAGATTTTTAAGGTTTTAGGGTTACTAGGGGTTTTTTGGTTTTTTGGGTTTTTTTGGGTTTTTTGAATTTTATAAGGATTTTAGTATTTTTTGTGTTTTAACATTTTTAAGGAATTTAATAGTTTTTATAGCTTTTTTTGGGTTATTATGGATTTTATGGGTTTTCAGGGTTCATAATGAGTTTTATTGTTTTTATGGGGTTTTAAGGTTTTTATGGGTTTTTATCATTTTTAGGTTTTTTGGGGGGTTTTAATTTTTTTAATCTTTTTATGTTTTCTTTGAGGTTTTTAGGGTTTTTAGGGGTTTTTTTATTAGGAATTTTTAGTGAAATTTTATTATTTTTAGGGGGTTTTGGGGATTTTGATGGTTTTTAAGGATTTTTTTTCGTTTTTAATGTTTTAGGGTTTTTTGGTTTTTTACGTTATTTAGTGGTTTATTTTATTTTTTTCTTTTTAATGTATTTTTTATTTTTTTAATGTTTTTAGGTGTTTAAAGGTTTTTTAGTGTTTTTAGTTCTTTTATGGTGCTTATGGGTATTTAATGGTTTTTAATGTTTTAGGGGGTTTTATGTTTTTTCAGTGGGTTTGGGGTTTTTAGAGACTTTTTATGGGTTTTAAGAACTTTTTAGGTTTTTTAGGGGATTTAAGGTGTTTTTAGAATTTTATGGTTTTCTTATAGTTTTCAATGTTTTTAGGATTTTTTATGTTTTTAGTAATTTTTAGGATTTTTAGGATTTTTATGGTTATTTGGGTTTTAAAGGTTTTTGTTGTTGTGTTTTTAATGATTTTTAAGGGTTCTTAGAGTTTTTTTAACATTTTATGGGGGTTAATTAGGTTTATAATTTTTAGTGGATTTAAGGGGATTTTTTGTTTTTTGTTTTTTATTATTTTAGTCATTTTATGGTTTCAGGGGTTTGGGGGGGGGTTATGGTTTTTAGGGTCTTTTAGGGTTTTTATGGACATAAATGTTTTTAGGCTTTATGGGGTTTTTGTGTCTTTAGGTTTTTTGGATTTTCTTATTTTTCTTCAGGGTTTTTAGATTTTACATATTAATGATTTTTAGGTATTTATATATATTTTTTTGGATTTTTAAGGGTTTTAGGTATTATGAGGGCTTTGAGGGTTTTTATATTTTTATTGTTTTTTAGGGTCTTTTGAGATGTTTAAGGTTTTATGGGTTTTTAGAGTTTTTTAGCATTTTTAGAGGCATAAAGTGTTTTTAGTGTTTTTAGTTTTTAGGGTTTTTATGGGTTTTTAGTGTATTTAAGGGTTTTGGATTTTTTTATGGTTTATTGGGTTTTTATTGTTTTGAGGGGTTCTATGTTTTTAGTATTTTTAGGTTTTTTAGGGGTTTTATTTTTCTTAGGTTTTTATGGTTTTCTTGGTGTTTTCATATCTTTTATGGTTTTTTATGTTTTTAGGATTTTATAAGTTTATTAGGGTTTATGGTTTTTAGGCTTTTATGGATTAAAGTGTTTTTAGGTTTTGTTATGGTTTTTAGGTTTTTTATATATTTTTTGTGTAGGGTGTGTTTTTAAGGGTTTTATGGTTTTTTTAGTTTTTAATGATTTTATGGGTTTAAAGGGGTTTTTTATTTTCAGTGAGTTTAAATATTTTTAATGGGGTTTTTATTTTTAAGGAATTTATGTTTTGGGGGTTTTAAGCTATTTATTTTTTTGAGGATATGTTAGGGGTTTTGATAGTTTTTTGGAATTTTTTACATTTTTATGTATTTTTAGTGATTTTTAGGATTTTTATGGTATTCTTTGTTTTCATGGATTTTTAGTATTTTTAGAGGTTTTATGGGGTTTTTATGTTTTTCGGTTTTTAGATGTTATTAGGGTGTTAGGGGTTTTTTGAGTTTTATGTTTTTTAGGATTTTTATTATTATCTAGGTTTTTAGTGTTTTTAAATTTTTAGGGAATTTTAGGGTATTTTTATGATTTTATGGTTTTTAGAATTTTGTATTACTTTTAGTGAAATTGGGATTTTTAAGTGTTTATAGTTTTTATGATTTTTATAGGGCTTTGTAAGGTTTTTAATTTTTTTTCATGATTTTTAGTTATTTTAGGTTTTTTATTTTCTATTTTTAGTTTTTATGGATTTTGAGGGGATTGGGGGTTTTATGGTTTTTCTGATTTTGACATTTTTTATTATCTTTTTACAAGTTTTAAAGGTTTTATGGTTTTTATAGTTTTTAATTATTTTAGGGATTTAAGGGTTTTTAATGTTTTTTTGTATTTTATGGTTTTTATGGGTTTTTAAGGTTTTTTATGGTTTTTACTATTTTTCTGGTTTTTAGGGATTTGTGGATTTTAAGTTTCTTTAGGTTTTTAAGTTTTCTTAAGTGTTTTATGGGTTTGTATGTTTTTTTGTTATTTTTAGGGATTTTTAGGATTTTTATGGTTTTTAGTATTTTTAGGGATTTTGAGGGGTTTTATGGTTTTCTGTTTTTTTTCAATTTTATTTTTTTTATTTTTTTGTGTTTTATAAGGTTTCTTATTATTTTTATTATTATTTTGGGATTAAAAGTTTTTTAGATTTTATATTGGGTTTCTAATGGTTTTATGAGATTTAGGACGTCTAAAATTTTTATAAGGGATTTATGTTTTTTTGGGTTTTTCTAAATTTTTTAGGGTCATTAACATATTTGATTTATTTAGGAGTTTTAAGTATTTTGAGATTTTTAATATTTTCTTCAGTTTTTTCTAGGTTTTTAGGTTTTTTAATTTTTAAGGTATTATTTAGGTTTTTTTATAGTTTTAAGGATTTTTTTAGGTATTTTGAGTGGTTTAAAGGGTTTTTAGTGCTTTTAGGGATTTTTTAGTTTTTTTGGGTTCTTTGGTTTTATTTTGAGTTTGTAGGGTTTTTAATGTTATTTATAATTTTTAATTTTTTTTGGGTTTAATGGGGTTTTAGTGTTGTTATTAGGTTTTAGAGTTTTTATGGGTTTTTGGGGTGTTTGTGAATTTTAGTGGTTTTTATGGGTTTTAGGTGTTTTTAGTTTTTTAGGGTCTTTTCTTGTTTTAAGGGATTGATTTTTTTTAGATTTTTAGGGGTTTATAAGGTGTTTTTAGGGGTTTTAGGATATTTTACATTTTTAGGGAGATTTTATTTTATTTATTTTTTTAGTATTTTTAGGGATTTTAGGGGTTTCATGGTTTAAAGAGGGTTAGTTTTTTGTTTTGGTTTTTTTGGTTTTTTTGGTTTTTTTGTTTTTTTTTGTGTTTTTTATTTTTGTGTTTTATGGGTTTTTGGGATTTTTTGAATTTTTTACCATTTTTTGGGGTTTTAAGGGTATTTAGATATTTTAGTGGTTTTTTTGGGTTTTTATTGGTATATAGGGAAACGAAGGCCTGAGACCAGGTGAACCTGGTCCCCCCAAATTTATAAAATAAAGCAACAACAAAACATTACAAATAGGGATTGCAAAAATTGGTGTACAACTCACCCTTCGAATTAGACTCCACAAACCATGTGCATAAAGACGAGGGAACAAGAGACTATATCAAACACCTCTCCACGATTGCCTCCTTGAAGAGAGAATTCACAACCTAGTTCGCCTCTCATTAAGCATGGGTGACATTAAGGTTAAACCCTTGAAAAAAGGGTGAGGCATTCCACCCATTGGGGAAGAATCCTCTGTGGGACTCTCCTGGATTTCTTCTTAAGGGCCTCCACCGCATGCATTGAGTTTGATTCAAGACCAAGAAGTCTCCATCCAAATTGAACAGAAAATTTAATCACTTTTATCATAACCCAAAATTCAGCTTCAAGGGAACACCCATTGCCAATAAAGTGATGAAAACAACCTTTGATGAAACCACAATGGCTATGATAGACCCCACCACATCTTGAGGTACATGGTGCTTCAAAATCCACACCATCCACATTAACCTTAATCAATGAAGAGATCGGAGGGATCTAGTAGATGAAATTGATAAGGAAGTGGGATACCTGCTTGCTCCAAGGACAATTCACCGGACTGTGCAGCAGCTCAAGGAACGGCTTGTTCAAGAAAAAGGGGAACCCAAATAGCTTCTACAAGTAGTCCCAAAACGCCACTTCAAACATTAATTTGAGGAAGGTATTCTATATAGAATCCTCATCACAGAGAAAAACGAAGCAGAGTGAGGCCAGGCTGTGCCCAATGTTTTGCATATGATCCTAGAGAGGCAGCCGATTCTTCCAATGTTTCCAAAGCGGAAACTGATTAGACGGGGGAATGAAGGGTCTCTTAAAGCTTGAGATCTAGGATAGGGAGGTCCCCCAAGCACACTTGAAAAGAAAATAGTCAATCACATTTAGCTAACCAACAATATTGAGATTCCAAATTAAGGTGTCATTATCAAAAAAGGTGTATCTTTGAATTTGCATGAGAATGTTAGCTAGAAAGAGAACTTCATACTCTCCTAATCATTGAATAAGATCAGCAATCAAAATGTTTCAAAGAGCAGTAGGAGGCTCCACAAAATCCAAATGAGTACTATCTATCCATAGAGTGGACCACTCATTCATATATGAATGCTTTAAGACAATCCATTTTGAATGATCGATAATTCCTTTATAAGAAGCTCAGATTTCTGGCCAAACTAAGTATGGAAATTAACCTATAAACCCATGACAAAGATTCAGCACAAGTATCTTCTGACAGAATCCCAAACCATTATCATTTTTATCAAATAAACATTAGTAAATCTTAGCGAGGATGGAATCATTAAATCTTCTATGGTCCTTGATGGCAAGCCCTCCCAAATCAAATGGATTTGTGAAACCTCTCCAAGCCATAGAGTCCAATTTTCTTTCACTAATGCAACCTATCCAAGTTAAGTTTCTGATATTTTCCTATAGGTGTTTAATGAGGTTAATCAGTCATCAATAAATGGAGAAGGCATAGGTGACCATTGTGGTGATAACCGAATTGATGAGGCAGAATCTCCAAGCCGATGATAAACACTTCACATTCCATTTACCAAGTTATTGGCTGATTCTGTTCACTGTATTCTCAAGATAATATCTCTTGATTCTTCCCCAAAAGATAGTGACACCCAAATAGAAAAAGGTACGTGATCCTTTTTCCACCCCAAGGGACCGAGAAATATGTAACTATCGATTGAAGGAAACCCCCTTCCCGAAGACAATAGTAGATTTGTTCAAACTAATGGATTTTCCTACCACACATTCATTGTGATTGAAAATAATGTGAATTGAAGACAAGGTCCTCTTGTTATCCTACCTAAAGAGGAGGATGTCGTCAATATAAAAAAGGTGGTACGGCACCTAAAGGTCTCTCCCTGTCTTTATTGGTTTGAAAAGGCCAGCCTGCATAAGAACTATGAGACATCTGCTCAAATAGTTTTCGTCAATCGCAAATAGAATACCCAAAATATGATTTCCATGTCCGACTCCACAAGATCATTGGAAAAACCCCTTAGGGGAGCCATTAATAAGAACAGAAACTCTTTCACTACTTAATATGGATGCAACCATCTTGATTAAGCTATCTAAGAAACCATATTTTTGAAGAACCTATAAAATGATGTTCAACTTCATGGTGTCAAAGGCCTTCAAGATATCCAACATTAAAGCAAATTTTTCTTTATTTGAATTCTTCCTCATGACTTTTATAACTTTTGAGGCTGTAAATAAGAAATTATGAATGTTCCTCCCCGAAACAAACCCAAATTGATTCAAGGTAATTAGCTACCCCATAAATTTCCCCATCCTCATGACCAGAATTTTACTGATAATTTTGGGAATGGGGTTCCCAATGACGACTGACTAAAAGTACACATTTTTAATATAATTTTCCTTCCTAGTAATAAGACCAATGAAGTTTTAGTTGGTTCCATGCGGGAAAGAGATGGAGCAAAAGAATTATCTCACAGCATTAGTAATTTCCACATGTATAATTTCCCAGTAGAACAGGATGAACTTATTGCTAAAACTATCTGGGTCCACTACACTTTCCATGTTCAGTGAAAATAAATCAGATATGACTTTCTCCTCCAATGGAGAATCCATTAAGGCTTGATTTTTCTACTCATCAACACAAGGTAAAATGGAATTCATCAATAGAAGGGAGAACACCCCACTATCATCAGTGTATAGACTATTGAAATAGTCCACCACAATGATAGAAATATCTGCCTCCAAAGTGAAGGTGGAATCCCAAATTCGGACAACATTAAAGAATTTCTTAACCTTATTTTCCTTATACAATCATTGGAAGAATTTAGATTTTCAGTCTACATTCTTAAGCCACGTGATATAGAGCTGTTTTTTGGCCAACTTCTCTTTAAGGTCCAGAAGATCATCTAATTTCGCATGAAGCTATAGCTCCTCATGAGAGGGAAAGGGAAACTGCTGATTAGAAGACTTAAGGGATGAAATATAAAGTTTAGTAGCCTTAATATCCTCATCCATCCTATAAAACTATGTCCTTATCTACTTGTTAAGTAGAACTTTGATATTCTTAAGTTTAGAGACTGAAATAAAATAATGGCACCCATTAAAGGAGCCATTCCACCCATTAGTAACAATCTACCTACAACCTAGAATAGTGAACCTGACATTGTATAATTTAAAAGAAAAAGGTGATAACATTGAAGAACCCCCCCAAGAAGTCAACAATAAGTGGGTTATGATCTGAATTGAATTTGGGGAGGGTGAGTCCAGAGACATCAGAAAAAACAATTCTTTCACTGATCTGATAGAAGAATCTATATAGCTTGTTGGGTTGTCTTCCTTTAAATGTAAACTCTCCCCACATGATGGATGCTCCCATAATTGAACTTCTATAAGGTTATAAGTATCTAATCAAATAGGGAACTCCTCAGAATCTCATAAGGATAAGTTGAAGCCAATCTTCCAATATGGTTTCAAAATGGTGTTAAAATATCCAATGAAAATCCAGTTATGGTCAATTGACTCATACAGGTGATCCAACATCCTCCAAAGGACCCTTATCCATGTGTACGAGCATGATGAATACACAAAGAACAATGAAAAAGTAGAATCATACATGAAGGTTGACAGGGTGATGACTTGGGGACTCCCTTCAAATGACAACAATTGGACATCATCATGCTTTAAAAACCATAAATTATCCAGACCACTCTCACTAAAATCATTAGAAAAAAAGGCGTAACAAAGGCTTCCCCAATTGAATCCCTTCCAATTAGTAATGGAAATAAAAGGTTCAGAAATTCCAAGAATCATTGACCTCTATAAAAGATAAAGTCCTGAAGCACCAAGGCATTAGGAGAGTTACCAAGAATTGAGAAATTCCATAACATGATCCTCATTGTTTCAGAGGAGAATTTCCCCTCTCACGAGGAAGGTTCTTGGAGCCACAGATAGGGGATGGATCGCTCCCCTTCCCTTTTCCTTTTTCCCTTTTTTTATTGGGCCTTCCTATAGTATTCTTATTAATAGATGAGTCAGTGACTTAAATAATCCAGTATTTCGAACCAGATACATCCACTAGTTGAGTACCAACCATAGGGGGTTGAGCACCATAAACAAGCTTGGATGTTCCTTCTAACTGATCTCTTGCCTCGTCAAGATGATCATCAACCTCATCAGACTAGAATCTTCCACTAAGAGGGGTGAATCTATTTAAGGGATATAGACCTTCAGTAATAGACCCTGTAGGGGTACTCCTAGAAGCCTTAACTGAGGACACCGCTGCAAGGGAGTTATCACTTGCAAGAAAAGTTTCCTCTGGTGTTGACTTCTTATTAGAAATATTGATGGGGTTCAATGAAGAAAAACACTGAGAAGGGTTAGGTGTAGCACCCTTGACCGGATTAGCTAAAGAGCGATAAGTATTAGGAATAACCTTCTCAGTAGGGGAAGGGTTAAGAATTAAATCATTGACCGGGATATCCACTAACCCAGTAAAGTTGATTGCAGTCGTCTCATTCGGGGAAGGGTAGGGGGAATCAAGGGCCTGGGAATCACCCATTGCCACAAGCCCATTGGTGTCAATATCCAGAATAAGAGACTGAGTGGAGGCATTAGGGAAAGAAAATCCTTGCAACTAAGTAGGTATCTTATAAAAGAAGGTATCTGACACTACCACTTCATAAGCCATTGAGGGGGTCAGTGTTAGAAGCATCACATTAGTGGGATTTGGATTATGAGGCCCCATATGAGGCACCTATTTTTTATCAGTGGGCTGGCTAGATACATAATCCATGGGGGCTTTAGGTAAAATAGGTAAAACCTGACCCTTTCTAGTCCCAGCACCACGATTCCTCTTGCAGGATTCAACATCATTCCACTTGAGATTTCATGATTCCTCTTACAGGATTTAGCATTTTTGGGTTTTTTGGGTTCAATTTTTTTTAGTTTTTTGATGTTTTCTTAGGTTTTTTAGGGTTTTTTATATTTTTAGGAAATTTTATGATTTTTTATGGTGTTTATGGTTTTCAGGGATTTTAGGGAACATTAGATTTTTTTAGGGTTCTTTTGGGTTTTTATGGATTTTATGGTTTTTATACTATTTTTTTGGCGGGGGGGATTTTGTGTTTTTCAATGGTTTTAATGGGTTTTAGAGTTTTTAGCATGCTTGGGGATTTAAAAGGTTTTTAGTGATTTTATTAGGTTATTAGGGTTTTTAATGATTTTAATGGGATTTATTTTTTTATGAATTTTCAGGGATTTTAGGTTTTTTCGATTTAGGGATTTTTAGGGATAATTTATCATTTTTATGGTGTTTAGAGATTTAGGAATTTTGTTGGTTTTTAGGTTTTTTAGATTTTTTATGGTGTTTTGGGGTTTTAGTGTTTTTTATATTTTTTTTTATGGATTTTAAGTTTTTTTGTAGTTTTTAACCCTTATAGGGGTTTGAAGGGCTTTTTAGTTTTAGTGATTTTGAGGGTTTTTAGGGGTTTTAGGTGGTTTTATGTTATTTTATGGTTTTTAAATATTTTTTTGTTCTCTATGGTTTTTCCAATGAGCTCATACCCGAGTGGTAAGGGCTCTTACTTGGAATCCAGGAGTCATAGGTACAAAATAGGGTGGATTCGACTTTCTAGGATACTGTAGCAGTTATTGTAGATGTTACTATTCGGTACTGTAGCATCCAGAACTAATCACCTGATTTGGGCCTTTAGGCCACCCATTTGGGCCTATAGGTCTCGAGGGCCTTTGGGACATAAAAGGTCATCAGACCATAGAAACATTATGCCACAGAAACCATGGATTATCCTAGATCACACAGAACATGCCTCAAAAGAGGATCAGAGCAACAATAGTAGTAGCCACTAGAAGTAGAGCTAACCAGATATTGGAAGAATGAGTGGGTATGACAGCCTCCATCAGGACCAGGCACTGTGCAGCTTTGTACGGAGAAATGCTAGCCGATAAGCAATCCATGGTGGGGTGTTAGGTGATCAATGATGTATAAGATGTGGAGGGGAAAATTTAGTGGGTTGGTCCTATGGGTCATGTAATGTGAATGGTATGCCTCTGGGCGATCGGGTTATGTATTACGGGTCAGTCAAGACCTGTTCCTTAGGCCTACAGGTCATGTACGGGTTCCTCTCAAACCCTTAAAAGGGGGATTATATATAATAAAATAAAAAAAGGCCTTTAGGCAATTCGGTATAGGTTTTATAAGGCTGTTGGAATATTTTTTGGTTTTTAGGAATTTTATAGGTTTTCAGGTTATTAAGGTTTTCTTAGGGGTTTTCTATATTTTTAGGGTTTTGTTAAATTTTTGGGTTTTTAAAGGGTTTTTAGGTTTTTTATATTTTCTTAGGTTTGTTATAGATTTTTATCCCTATTAGTGATTTTAAGGGTTTTTTGGGTTTTTTGGATTTTTTGGCCTTTTAGTGTTTTTTTAGTATTTTAGGGTGTTTACAGTTTTTATATTTTTTAAGCGTTTCTGGTGTGAAAATTGTTTTAGGATTTTACTGGGTTTTTAGGGTTTTAGAATTTTATGGTTTTTAGGTTTTCTAGGGATTTCATGTTTTTTAAAGGTATTTATAGTCACTATGGGTATTTAGAGAATTTAGGGTCTTTATGGAGATTTAGAGTTATTAGAGTTTTTTATATTTTTATGGTTTTTAAGTGTTTTTATGTTTTTAAGGTTTTATTAGAGGATTTTGTGGTATTTTAGGTTTTTTATGTTCTTATAATTCTTTTTATTTTTTAGGATTTTTAGGATTTTTATATTTTTTATTAATTTTGAGGGGTTTTAGGGATTTTGGGGTTTTTAGGGGGTTTTTTGGTTTTTTGGTTTTTTTGGTTTTTACTTTTTTTTGTTTTTTATGTTTTTTATGGGTTTTCAGAGTATGTAAATTTTTTAAGGTCTTAAAGAGTTTTTTTAGTTTTTTGTGATTTTTAGGTTTGTTAAGTGTTTTTAGGGGTTTCAAGGTTTTTTAGGGGTATTTATAGTTTAGGGATTTATGGGTATTTAGGTGTTTAAATGTTTTTCTCATTTTTTAGGATTTTAAGTGGTTTTATGTGACCTTATAATTTAAATAATTTCATAAATTTTTCCATTGTTTTTCACGTTATTTATATTTTATGTTATTTTAGGGAAATTTTAGGATTTTTATGGGTTTTATGTGTTTTGGGATTTTTAGGGATCTTTGGGTTTTTAGGGGTTTTTTTTTGTTTTTTTGTTTTTTATAGATTTTTGGTTCTTTAGTTTTTCCTTACATTTTTAGGGTTTTTAATATTTTTTAGAGATTCTTAACTTAGTTAGGGGTTTAACATATTTTTATTGTTTTAGTTGTTTTTTTATATTTTTTATGGTTTTAGGGTTTTAAAGGTTTTTAGGAATTATGGTGGTTTTTATGGGGTTTTTTGGGTTTTACCAATTTTTTCATTTTTATGGGTTATAAGTGTTTTTAGTTTTTTTGAAGTTTTTCATTATGTTTTTATGGTTTTGAGTGTTATTTACATGTTTATGTAATTTTAGGGATTTGTTTTGGGTTTTTTTGGTTGTTAGGGATTTCTGGAATTTTGGGGGGTTGTAGGATTTTTAAGGTGGTAGATGGTTTTTAATGGTTTTTTGGGGTTTTTAGTGTTTTTAGTTTTTTAGGGTTTTGAGGTTTCTTATAGTAATTTTACATTTTAGGGTTTAAATGTTTTTACATTTCATAGTTTTTTGTAGGGTATCTATGGGTCTTTTGATTTTTTTAATGTTTTTTGGGGTTTTAAGGTTGTAAGGTTTTTTATATATTTTTAGTGATATTTATGGGTTTTTTCATTTTTATGATTTTTAGGGTTTTTGTGTTTTTTTGGTTCTTATTGTTTTCTGTGGGGGTATTTTTTTGGTTTTTGATGTTTTCTAATTTTTTTGGATTTTTATGATTTTTATGATTTTAATGGTTTTTAGGGGTTTTAGGTATTTTTGACAGACATTACAGTTATTTGATTTTTTAGAGTTTTTAGTTGGGTTTTGTTGTTTTTATGGGTTTTTTGGGGTTTTTACAGGTATTATGGGTTTTTATGGTTTTTATCGGTTTTATAGTCTTTTTAGTTTTTTAGGTTTTTTAGTGTTTTTAGGTTTTATGAGTTTTATGTGTTTTCAGGTTTTTCTGTTTATCTTAGGGTATTATTTTATTTTAGGTTTTTTTTTCAAATTTTAGGAATTTGAAGTCTTTTTTATGATCTAAATGGATTTTTAGGGGTTTTATGGGTTTTAATGGTTTTTAAGTTTTTTAGGTTGTTTTGGATATTTGGGTTTCTTTGGGTTGTTTGGGTTTATTTGGAGTTTTTATGGTTTTATGGTATTTAAGAGTTTTCTAATGTTTTGATTTTTGTAAATGGTTATTATAGTTTTATATGGTTTTTAGTGATTTTATGGAATTTTATGGGTTTTTGAAGATTTTATGGGGTTTGTGGGTTTCAATCCATTTATTTTGTTTTAGGGTTTTTAAAATTTTTAGCTTTTTTATGGGTTTTGACTACATTTTGGTTTTTAAAGTTTTCTTATGGGTTGAAGAGTTTTTTTCTAAATTTAGGGATTTTTTTGGGTTTTTAGGATTTATATTGTTAAATAAGTGTTTGATGTATTTTTATGGTATTTATGGTTTTCTATGGTTTTCATGTTTTTTGGGTTTTCAGGTTTTTTTTGTTTTTAGGGAATTTAAGGGTTTTTAGAGTTTTTATCATTTTTTGGGGTTTGGAGTATTTTTATAGTTTTTAGTGGGTTTTATGGGTTTTATGGGTTTTCATGTTTTTATGGTTTTTAGGTGTTTTATGGTTTTTAGGGTTTTAATTTATTTCAAGGTTTTTTATGTCTTTTATCATTTTTAGCGTTTTCATGGGTTTCAATGGTTTATAAATTTGTATGTTTTTCTTGGGTTTTTATGGTTTTAGGGGTTTTAATGTATTAAGTGATTTTTAGTGTGTGGGGATTTTTATCATTTTTAGGGTTTTAGTTGTTGTAAGGGGCTTTATTTCTGTAGTGTTTTTTGGGTTTTTTTGGTTTTTTGGGATTTTAGGGTTTTTTTTGGGATTTTTAGGGTATTGATATTTTTAGAGGTTTTAACATATTTAGGATTTTAAATGATTTTTAGATTTTTTAGTGCTATTTAGGGTTACTATATGTGTTTAGGGTTGTATTAGGGTTTTTTGTGGTTTTTTTTATTTTTTAGTTTTTTTGGGTTTCTTTAGGGTTTTTAGATTTTTTGTCTTTTAGGTGATTTTAATGTTTCTAGTTTTTAAGGGTTTCTTATGTATTTTTTGGATTTCTAAGGATTTTTTAGTTTTTAATGGATTTTTATTTTTTTTATTGATTTTTTGGGTTTTTAGGGTTTTTTTATTTTTGGGTGTTTTGTTATTTTTAGGGGTTTTTATATTTTTTAGGTTTTTAAGGTTTTGTAGAGATTTTTTTAACATTTTAAGTGTTTATATATTTTTATAGTATTTATTGGTTTTTAGGTATTTTATGGGTTTTAGGGATTTTTAATGTTTTTAGGGGGTTTAGGGTTTTTATGTTTTTTATGGTTTTTTGGGAATTTATTGGGTTCTTAGTGTTTTTAGTTTCTTAGAGGTTTTAAGGGGTTTTTATATTATTATGATTTTCTAATGGATTTTCAGGGTTTTTACTGTTATTTACAGTTTTAGGTATTTTTAGCGACTTTTTAGTATTTTTATGTTTTTTTTTATTTTTAGAGATTTTGAGTGTTTTTAGGGTTATTTTAGTTTTTTGTTTTTTGTTTTTCAGTTTTTAGGGTTTTTAATGTTTTTAGGGTTTTAATATTTTTTTACATTTTTAACATTTTAAGGATTTTTATGAGTTTTTAGAGTTTTTGGTGATTTTTAATGGTTTTTATGGGTTTTAGGGTTCTTTAATGTTGGCAAGGGTATTAATTTTTTTTAGTGTTTTTTTGGTTTTTTAGGGGTTTTAAGTTTTAATTTTTTTATGGTTTTCTTAGGGATTGTTAGGGTTTTTTATATTTTTAGATATTTTAGGTATTTTTAATGTTTTTAATGTTTTTAGGGTTTTTATGTATTTTAAGGGGGGTTTAGGCTTTTAGGGTTTTATTTATTTTTTTATATTTAGGGGAGGTTGAGTTTATTGGTGTTGTACTATTTTTTTGAGAGTTTTAATGTTTTTAATGGGTTAAAGGGTTTTGGATTTCTTCTGGGGTTTTTTGTTCTTTATAGTTTTTAGGGGGGTTTTAAGGTTTTTAGGGGTTGTATGGTTTTTAGTGTTTATAGTGTTTGGGACCTTGGTTGGTTTTGTGGGGATATTAGTTTTTTAGGTTTTTAAGTGGATTTATGTTTTTTATGTTATTTAAAATTCATAATTTTTTAAAGGGTTTTTTGGTTTTTTTATATTTTTAGAGATTTTTTGGGGTTTAGAGGATTTTAATGGTATTAGGGTTTTTAGGGATTTTTAGGGTCTTTAAGGTTTTAGGGTTTTTAGAGTTTTGTGGTTTTAATGGGTTTCAAGCAATTTTACGATTTTTCGGAGGATTTTGTTTGTTAGGTTTTTTTGGTTTTCTAATGTATTTTCAGGATTATTATATTTTTCTAAATTTTAAGGGACTTTTTGGGTTTTTTTCGATTTGTACTATATTTGTGGTTATTAAGGATTTTGAGGTTTTTAGGTTTTCTCAGGTTTTGTGGTTTCCATGGTATTTTTTAGTTTTTATGGTTTTTTAAATTTTTTATGGTTTCATGGCTTTTTAAATTTTTTTAACAATTTTAGGATTTTAATGGTTTTTTGTACTATTTTATGTTTTTTATAGTTTTTATGTGTTTTTATGGATTTTTAAAGTTTCATGGGTTTTATGGATTTTAAGAGTTTTATATGGTTTATGGTTTTATAATTTTTAGGGTTTTTAGGGGGTTAAGTGTTTTTTTGTTTTTGAGGTTTTATTAGGGGTTTTTAGAGTTTTTAGAGAATTTTTAATTTTTAGGAATTTTTGGGATTTTTAAGATTTTTATAGTTTTTAGGGATTTTATAGATTTTTAGGGGTTTTAGGGTTTTAGGTTTTTTCAGTTTTTATGGGTTTTTGTGTTTTTTTTCAATTTTAAGGGTTTAAATTTGTTTCATAGATTGAATAATTTTTAATGATTTAAGGTGATTTTAGATTATTAAATGTTTTTTAATGTTTTTATAGGTTTCTAGGGTTTTTAATGTTTTTAGGTGTTTTATGTTTTTAGGTGGTTTTAGGGTTCTTATGGGTTTTAGTATTCTTATTCATTTTAATGGTGTAAAGTGTTTTTTATATTTTTTATTTTTTCTTGTGGATTTTCATGATTTTAGAGTTTTTTGGTGTTTTTACTAATTTTTTATGATTTTTATGGATTTTAGGGTTTATAAGGATTTGAGTATTTTTGAGGTTTTTTTCAGTTATAGGGGTTTTGTGGTTTTTTTGGGTTTTAATGTTTTTTATGTTTTTTAGTAATTTTTAGGTGTTTTAGAGTTTTTTTAACATTTTTATGTGTTTAAAGGGATTTTATTTTTTTAATTTTTTATGTGTTTTATGGATTTTTTTTAGTTTTCAGTGGTTTTAGGGACTTTTAGTATTTTAGTGTTTTATGTTTTTTATGGGTTTTAAGTGATTTTAGGTTTTTAATGTTTTATTAGGGGTGTTCATGGTTTTTAGGGTTTTCTAAAATTTAGATAATTTTATGGATTTTTGGATTTTAATGTTTTTTAGGGTTTTCAGGGTTTTATGTATTTTTATAGGTTTTTAAGGTTTTTAGTGTTTTTAGGTTTTTAGTAGTTTTAAATGTTCTTAGGTTTTTTAGGTTTTTTAGGGGTTTTCATGGTTCTTAGGGTTTTTTACACCCTGTCGTATTTTTAGGGATTCTTTAGGATTATAATAGTTTTTTTTGGGATTTTTAGTAATTTTTAGGATTTTTATGTTTTTTTATCTTTTTTAAGGTTTTTAGGGGTTTTTGAGTTTATAAACGTTTTTATGGTTTTGTATTTTTTTTAAATTTTATTGGTTTAACATGTTTTTATATATTTTTAGTGGTTTTTGGGTTTTTATATGATTTTTGGGTTTTTAAGGTTCTTAAAGGTTTATTTTTTCTAAGGGGGGTTTTTAGGTTTTCAGTATTTTCTAAATTTTTAGGAATTTTTAGGGCTTTTTAGGATTTTTTTTGGTTTTTTTAGGGATATTAAGGGTTTTAATGGTTTCTAGGGAATTTATGGGTTTTATAGTTTTTTTTGGTTTTTAGGGTTTTTTATTTTTCTTGGGGTTTTAATGTTTTTTAATACTTTTAATTTTTTTAATTTTTTTAATTTTTTTAGAGTTTTTAGTGGGTGTTTAGTGTTTTTATGGGGTGTTATGTTTTTTTATTGTTTTTAGGGTTATTTATGGTTTGGGGGGGGGGGGTTAGAGGTTTTTAGTGTATTTAGGGTTTTTATTATTTTTTAAGTTTTTATAGGTTTTATGTGTTTTTAGGTTTTTAAGATTTTCATAAGTTTTTAGGGTTTTTTCGTGCGCTTTATATTTTTAGGTAATTTTAGGAAATTTTTTGGATTTTTAGGTTTTTATAGTTTTTAGGATATTGAGGGGTTTTAGGGTTATTAGGGTTTTTTTAGGGTTTTAGGGATTTTTAGGGTTTCTAGGATTTAATAGTTTTAAGTTGTTTTAAGTGTTTTTATAGTCTTATGGTTTTTTTAGTATATTTCAGTGTTTTTATGTTTTTTAGTTTTTTAGGTAGTTTTATAGGTATTTTTTAGGATTTTTATGGTTTTATGTTTTTTACAATTTGTTTGAGATTCTAGGGTTTTTTAGTGTTTTTAGCATTTTTTAGTAAAATTTGGTTTTTTATGTTTTTTTAGTTTTAAGGGTTTTTATTGCCTTTTTATTTTTTTTACTGTTTTTAGGGATTTAAATTTTTTTTATAATTTTTAGGGCTTTTTTATGGGGTTTTAAATTTTTTGTGGTTTTTGGGGTTTTTAGAGTTTTCAACATTTATATGATTTTTATATATTTTAAGTGTTAATAGTTTTTTATGTTTTCATAGGGTTTTTTGAGGTTTTTCACGATTTTTTATGTTTTTAGAGATTTTTAGGGATTTATTATGATTTATAAGGTTTTTAGAGTTTTTATTGATTTTATTGGGGTTTATGGTTTTCAAGGTTTCATTGAAATTTTGTTTCTATTATTTTTTATTTTTTTTGTGTTTTTTTTCAATTTCATGACATTTTCAAGCGTTTAATAGGTTATTATAATTTGTAGTGGGTTTTGAGGGTTTTTTATTGATTTTTAGGGGTTGTATTTTTTACGGGATTCTATGGTTTTTAGGTGTTTAAGGGATTTTTTGTTTTTGGGTTTTTAGTGTTTTTTATGTTTTGTAGCGGTTAAGAGTATTTTTATAATTTTAATTTTTCTTAGGGTTTTCGTTGTTTTTATTTATTATTATTTATTAGGGATTTTCGGTCTTTTTAATGATTTTTATAGATCCGTAGAAAATTTTACTGGTTGTTTTTGTATATTTTATGGGTTTTTTGGGTTTTTCACATTTATGTTTTTAAGTATTTTGGTGATTTTAAGTTTTTAAGGTTTTCTTAGATGTTTTTAAAGTTTTTTTGGGTTTTACATTTTTGTGTATTTTTAGATCCTTTTTGTATTTTTTATGTTTTTTAATGATTAAAGGGTTTTTGTGGCTTTTGGGGGGTTTTTTAGTGTTTTTTGGGTTTTTTACTTTATAGGCTTTTTAATGGTTTTTAGTTCTTTTCAATGTTTTTAGTGGTATAAATGGTTTTTGGAGTTTTTACTATCTTTTTAGTTTTTTCAAGGGATTTTGGGTTTTAAAGGTTTTTTGGGGTTTTAGGGTTTTTATAATTTTTTAGGATTTTTATGAGTTTTATGTAATTTTTTGTTTGTAACATTTTATTTGGATGGTTCAGGGTTCTTAGAATTTTTTACATTTATATTGTTTTTAGGTCATTTTTAGGATTTTTACGGGTTTCGGGGGTTTTTGGGAATTTGTGGGGTTATATGGTTTTTTAGTGTTTTAGTGGATTTTTTTGTTTTTATACATTTTTAGTGGGTCTTTTGAGTTTTTAGGGTATATATTGTTTTTAGTGTTTTTTTTAATGTTTTAGGGGTTTAAATGGTTTTTAGATGTTTAGTAGGTTTTTAGGGTTTTTATGGGATTTATAGTTTTTTAAGGTTTTTGGGATATTATGTTTTTTGGGGGGTTTAAGGTCTTTTGTTGGACTTTTAGGGGTTTTGTCTTTTATAGGATGTTTAGGTATTTTAAGTGTTTTAAGGTTTCTAAGGGTTTCTTAGGGTTTTTACGGTTTTTATGTTTTTAGGTATTTTAGATATTTTTTTTAGATTTTAATGGGTTTTTCATTTTTTTAGTGATTGTAAGGGATTTTTTCTTTTTTGCTGTTTTGGGGATTTTAGGATATTTAGAATTTTTAGGTTTTTAGGGATTTTAAATGTTTTTAGGATTTTAATTTTTTCTTAGGTGTTTTCGGGGGGCTTCACAGATTTTTATACTTTTAGAGATTATTATGATTATTATGATTTTTTATGTTTTTAGGGTTTTTGGGGAGTTTAATGTTTTTTATTTTTTTGGGCGGTTTTAGAGTTTTATTGTTTTATGCAGGTTTAAGGTTTTTTGTGTTTTTATGGGTTTATGATTTTTTAGATTTTTTTAATGTTTTTAGGGGATGGAATGGTTTTAGACTTTTTATTAGATTTTTGGGTTTTTTGTTTTTATAATTTTTAGGGGTTTAATTGTTTTTAGGGTTTTTGGGGTTTCTATGAGTTTTAGGGGTTTTTTCATTTTTTAGGTTCTTAGGGATTTTATGTTTTATTATATTTTACAGTTTTAATGGTATTTTTAGGGGTTTTAGGGTTTTTTAGGATCTTAGGGATATTTAAGGTTTCATTAGGATTTCTATGGTTTTACATATTCTAAGGATTTTTATGGTTTTAAGAACTTTTTTTGATTTTTTCGGTTTCATGAGTTTTTTAGATTATTTATGGGTCTTATAGTTTTCAAATTTTTGAGATATTTAAAAGATATTTAGAGTTTTTAGTGGATTTTTAGGGTTTTATGGGGTTTTTGTGGTTTTTATGTTTTTAGGGGTTTATGGTTTTATTGGGATTTGGGTTTTTGGGGGATTTTTTTTGGATTTTATCATTTTTATTTTTAAGGGATTTAAAGTGTTTTAGGTTTTTAAGGATTTGTTAGGGGTCTTTAGGATATTTTGGGTTTTTCTATTTTTAGGATTTTTAGGATTTTTAGTATTTTAGTATTTTTTGTATTTTATATTTTTAGGAAAATAAAGATTTTTTAGGTTTTTAAGGGTTTCTTAGTGTTTTCATATTTTTAGGTTTTTTATATTCTTAATAAATTTAAGGAATTTTTTTGGTTTTTTATTGGTGGTTTCGGTTTTTAGGGATTTATAGGATCTTTTGGAATTTTGGTTTTATGGTTTTTAAGTTTTTTCATAGATTTTAACATTTTCAATGGTTCAAATTTTTTTTATTGTTTTAAGTGGTTTTAGGTTTTCTATGAGTTTTAGGTTATTTTAATTATTTTAGGGATCTTTCTTGTTTTTTGGGGGTTTTAGGGTTTTATGGTCTTTTATTTTTTAAAAGAGTTTTAGGTTTTTTATGGGTTTTATTTATTTTAAGGTTTTTATGGTTTTCATTTATTTTTTCAGTTTATTTAATGTTTTTATAATTTCTACATATTTTTTGGGAATTTTAATTTTTTTTTGTTTTTAGGGTTTTTTAGGATTTTGAGCAGTTTTGGGTTTTTGCGGGTTTTATGGTTTTTATGGTTTATTTCATTTTTCTGTTATTTTAGGGGTTTTAATTTTTTTAATGTTTGGAAGGTTTTCTTAGTATTTTTCAGGGTTTTTTGGGTTTTTTATTTTTTAGGGATTTTGTGGTTTTTAGGATTTTTATGGTTTTTATAATTTTTAGGGATTTTGAGGGGTGTTAGGGGTTTTAGGGTTTTTTTGGTTTTTAGGTATTTTAGTGAGTAGTAGTGGGTTTTTATGGTTTTTATTGTTTCTTAGGGGTCTTTAAGAATTTTTAATGTTTTTAGGGTTTTTTTGGTTTTTAGGGTTTTTTAGGGTTTAATGTTTTTTAGGTTTTTATGGGTTTTAAGTGATTTTATTTTTTTAATGTTTTGTTAGGTGGTTCATGTTTATCTGGGTTTTTTTATTTTTAGTTATTATAATGATTTTTAGAATAATTATGGTTTCTATAGATTTTAAGAATTTTTAGGTTTTTAATGGGTTTTATAGTATTTTGGGTATTTAGGATTTTTTTAGTTGTTATGGGTTTTTAGAGTTTTTAATTTTTTTTTGGGATTATTGGGTTTTTATAGTTTTTCATGTATTTAGAGTTTTTATGGGTTTTTAGAGTTTTTTAATGTTTTTAGGGTTTTTATTGGGTTTTTTTGGTTTTATGGTTTTTAGGATCTTTTTTGGTTTTTAGTGTTTTTAGGTTTTTAAGGTTTTTATTTTTTTAGGTATTTATGGGTTTCATAGGTTTCTTCTACAGGTTTTTGTGTTTTGATTTGTTTTTCGGATTTTTAGTGATTTTTTATATTTTTATGGTTTTTAATGATTTTAAGTATTATTAGGTTTTTAATGTTTACTTAGTGTTTTTAGGGGCTTCATGGTTTTTTATTTTTTACGTATGTTTACGGATTTTTAGGATTTTTTATGTTATTAGTGTTTTTAGGGAGATTGATGGTTTCTATGTTTTTTGGGGTTTTAGAGTTTTATGGTTTTATGGGGATTTATGGGTTTTTTGTTTTTAGGGGTTTAGGCTTATTCATAGTTTTTCAATATTTTTAGTGGTTTAAAGGGTTTTACAGTTTTTTAGTGGTTTTAGGGTTTTTATTTTTATTATGGTTTGTAGGGATTTTAATGGTTCTTTGTATTTTAGGGGTTTTAGGATTTTTATAATTTTTTAGGTTTTTAGGGATTTTAGGTTTTTTTAGATTTGTAAGGTTTTATTATGGTTTTTATCGGTTTTAGGTTTTTTAAGGTCTTAGAGATTTTTAGGTCTTCTTTAGGATTTTTATGGTTTTTAGAGTTTTAGGGATTTTGTGGGTTTTTGCTGTTTTTAAGGGATTTTTTTTTGTTTTTTTGGGGGGTTGAGTTTGTAGGGTTTTTTAGTTTTTCAGAGTATTAAATGGTTTTTGGAGTTTTTTAGTTTTTTAGGGAATTAAATTGTTTTTATATTTTTTATTGGATTTTTGGAGGTTTTAGGTTTTTATGAGTTTTTGTGGTTTCTCAGGTATTTTTGTGATTTTATCATTTTTAGGTTTATAAGGGGTTTAAGTGTTTTTATGTTTTTAAGGTTTTCATAGGGGTTTTCAGGATTTTTAGGGTATTTTATATTCAGGGATTTCTATTCCTTTTTAGGATTTTTATGGGTTTAATGTGGTTTAAGGGATATTGAGTGGTTTTAGGGTTTTTTGGATTTTTTGGATTTTAGGGTATTTAGCATTTTAGGTTTTTAGCAGCTCAGAGAGTTTTTAGTTTTTAAGGGTTTCTGAGGGTTTTTATGGTTTTTTAGTTTTTTTATATTTTTAATAATTTTAAGGGGGTATTTATGATTTTTATGGGTTTTTTGGATTTTTTTTTGGGATTTAGAGGGTTTTGGGTTTTTTTTGTTTTTATGGTTTTTATGGTTTTTTAGTTTTTCAAATAATTTCAAGTGTTTAAATGTTTTTTAAAGTTTTTTTTGGTTTTTGGTTTACATGGGTTTTAGTGTATTTGATAGCTTTTAGGGATTTGTAAGGATTTTGGGGGGTTTTAGGGTTTTTTAGGGTCATATATTTTTTTAAACATTTTTTTGGGTATTATGTTTTTTTAGGATTCTTAGGTTTTCATTGCGTCTTTCAGGGTATTTATAAATTTTAAAATTTTTAAGTATTTTTTGTAATTTTTTATTTTTTAGGGTTTTAATGTTTTTGAGGGGGTTTTTGGGGTTTTTTTATTTTTTAGGTATTTTATGGTTTTTTTAATTTTTTTAGGAATTTTATGGTTTTCATGTGTTTTATATTTTATAGGGGTTTCATAGTATTTTTTATGGGGTTTTTGGTTTTTTATGTTTTTAGGGATTTTTAGGGTTGTTGGGATTTTTATGGATTTTATAATTTTTTGCGATTTGTAAGATTTTTAGGGGTTTTGGGGTTTTTATGATTTTGAGGTTTTTCTTAGTATTTTTTAGGGGTTATTATGGTTTTTATAGGTTCTTAGGGTTCTTTAATAGATTTTTATGTTTTAGGGTTTTTTATGGTCTTTAGGGTTTTTAGGGTTTTAGTGTTTTGTAGGTTTTTATGGGTTTTAAGTGATTTTAGGGTTTTAATGTTTTATTTGGGGGTTTAATGGTATTCAGAGTTTTTTATGTTTATAGGTATTATACTGATTTTTTGGATAATTATGGTTTTTAGGGATTTTTAGGATTTTTAGGTTTGTAAGAGTTTTATTATATTTTTGTATATTTAGGATTTTTTTAGTTTTTTGGGTTTTTATGGGGTTTTAGAGTTTTTAATGTTTTTAGGGGTGTATAGGGTTTTTAGATTTTTTAAATTTTTTTAGAGTTTTATGGGTTCTTAGAGTTTTAATGTTTTTAGGATTTTTATTTGTTTTTATGAGATTTTATGGTTTTTAGCGTTTTTAGGTTTTTAAGGGTTTTATGTGATTTTAGGTTTCTAAGGTTTTCTATTGTTTTTTCAGTGTTTTTATGTTTCTATATATTTATAGTAATTTTCGGGTTTTTTTGAATTTTTATGGGTTTTTAGGTATTTTATGGAATTTGTTAGTATTTAGGGTTTTAGCATTTTAAGTTTTTAATGGTTTTATGTGTCTTGGGGTTTTAAAGATTTTCTTATCGTTTTTCAAGGTTTTTAAGGGTATTCATATTTTAATAATTTTTATAGTTTTTTAGGATTTTATGATTTTTGGGTGTTTTAGATTTTTTTGGGGTTTTGGTGTTATTTAGGGTTTTTAAAGTTTTTTGGGTTTTTTGGGGGCTTTATGGTTTTTTAAAATTTAATGTATTTTTTTTTGTGTTTTTTAATGTATTTAAGTGTTTAAATGGTTTTGAGAGCTTTTAGTGGGTCTTAGGGGTTTTATGGGTTTTAGGGTCTTTGAAGGATTTTAAGGGTTTTATGCGTTGTTGGGTTTTTCAGGGTTTTAGGGGTTGTAAAAAATTTGGTTTTTAGGGGCTTTATGTATTTTTTGGGTTTTTTGGTTTTCTTAGGGGTTTTCAGTGTTTTAGGGGTTTTCGGGTTTTATTGAGTTTATGGTATTTATTATGGTTTTTATGGTTTTTAGGCTGTCTAGTGGTATTTTTGGGGTGTTTTTGGGTATTTTTAGGTTTTTAGGATTTTTATCATTTTCATGTTTTTATGGGTTTTAAGTGTTTTTATGTTTTTATGGTTTTCTTAGGGTTTTCAGGGTTTTTAAATTTTTTTTGTTTTAGGTATTTTTAGGGCCTTTTAGTATTTTTATGGTTTTTAGGGGTTTTAGGGATTTTTCATGTCTCTATGGTTTTAGGAAATTTATGGTTTTTAGGGTATTTAGGGGGTTTTAATGAGTTTTTTTTTGGGATTTATGTTTTTAATATTTCATAACATTTTAAGGGGTGTAATGGGTTCTTATAAATTTTAGTAGGACTTGGGTTTTTATATTAATAAGGTTTTTAGGTATTTTTTATGATTTTTATGGATTTTAGGGATTTAAATATTTTTTAGGTTTCTGAGGGATTTTAAGTGGTTTTAGTTTTTAAAAAATTTCTAGGGTGTTTTCATGGTTTTTGGGGATTTTAGATTTTATGGTGTTTATAGTGATTTTAGTATTTTTTTGGTTTTTAAGCGTTTTTATGAATTTTGGGGATTTTCGGGGTTTTAGTGTTTTTGGTGTTTTAGGGTTCTTTTGTATTTTTTGTATTTTTATGCTTTTTAGGGGTTCTATGGTTTTTTGTAGCTTTTTACCTTTTTATGTGTTTAATGGGATTCATGATTTTTAATGGTCTTTAAGTACATTTATGGATTTTAGGGCGGGTTGGTTTTTAGGGTTTTTAGCCTTTTTAGGTTTTTAGAGGTTGTATGTGTTTTAGGTTTTTATGTTTCTTGTTGGTTTTTTTTAAGGTTTCTTAGGTTTTTTATTTTTTAGGGATTTTTTAGGATTTTTTTGTATTTTAATAGTTTTTAGGGTTTTTACTGGTTTTGAAGGATTTTATGGGGTTTTAAGGTTTTTAGGGTTTTATGGGATTTTTTTTTGATATTTTAGGGTTTTTTATGTTTTTAGGATTTTAATTTGTTTTTAATGTTTTTAAAAATTTAGGGGATTAAATATTTTTTTCGAGTTTTTAGTGGGTTTTTAGGATATTTATGTGTTTTTAAGGTTTTTTTATTGTTTTATCGGTTTTATTTTTTTTGGGTTTTTAGGGTTTTATGGTTTTTAGGCAAGGAAGATTCGAGGGTCAGGCTATCCCCCCCCCCCCCAAATTTATAAAGAAAAGACACAACAGACAAGGGATGGGAGAGGTCAAACGACCCACACCCAAAAACCCTTTACAACCCCAACCCAAAGACCCAAAAAAAACAAGAGCAAAAGGAAAACAAAGAAGGAAAGGGAAACAGATCAGTCAACATCACCACAAAACTCCGAAACAGAAGCCACACCATAAGGGTCACCATTCGAACCATATCCAGAGGCCGCATCATCAAAGCAGGAGTCAGAGTTGTCTCATCCTGACTCATAATCCTCATTGAGCTTAAGGAGCCTCAAAAACGTCTCCCTACGATTCTTTTGTTCCGGGGAAAGCGGTTGCTCCCGATTATTAACCTTGACTTTTAGCTTAACTGCCTTCGATGAAGCCCATGTAAAAATGGGTTTGGGGAGAGTGGAGTAATCCCGCTTCTGCCTCCTCTTTGAAGAGGTCGAGGTGGGACCAACGTCCATCCCATTCACCTTCTCAATCTCAAATAATCGCCACTCCACTTCCATTCCATGCACTTGAACCAGGATAGAGGAGGCTTTCAGATTAAGGGGGCACTCAACAAAAACTTCATCCTGAGAAATAGCAACCAGAGGCCTATTCCCATCCTCCCCAGGGAGGGCCGCCCCCTCATCTTCATGCCTGGCCAAGAAAACATGCTTGTCAGCCAGCTGTAAAAACCCCTGCTCCCTTGGAACCGCCTCCTACGTAACAGCACCCCTGTGTTCAGGGGAATCCCCCGTTGCTCCCTCCCCAACCCCCCCCCCCCCCCTGATGCCACCTCCTCTTCATACACTACAAGTCTATAAAGTTCAACACTATCATTGGCCACATTACTAGGTAGGAGGACCTCCACAACAGATCTCGCGAGTGCCTTCTCATTATCAACGGAGGGTTCCCCCACTTGCACCCCCTTGCCCATATCCTCACAAGAAGCTTCATGATTCCGAATGCAGGTACTCTTCCCTTCTTGATAACCAAAGTCACCAGTATATGCCTCCTCATTACCAGATAAAGGTAAAACCATTTTGGATAACCGTCTACCAGCCACACCGTTGCGACCAGTCTCTCCCAGCACCACGTTGGTCACCACTGGGGATACTTCTTCCTGTTCGGCCAAAGTCTTTTGCTCATCCACATCCCCATGTGCAGTATCTTTCCCCTCTGTCTCAGTACAAACCACCAAGCCCTGCATCGCTATATCCCCTTGTAGAGAGGACTCCCCCGATTTGATGACCTCCCTTAGTTCCTGTTGAGTCACATCCCGCTCAGGCTCTCCCCCAGGCTCAGCCACCACTTAACCCTGGTCCAGCACCCCCTGCTCAACCACCTTCTCCTGCCCAGCTGTACAATAGAAATCACCAGCAGCATCCTTATCAAGAACCACTCTATGAAATTTCAGTCCAGTAACATCTTCAACACCAACCTTACCTACCTCCACATTTTCCCCTGCTGCCATAACCTGCATCGCATAGTCTCTAGATCCATCACAACTCAAATCCTGCATTTCGGGTTCAACCACCTCACAGCTTAACATCCCATTCTATTCTTGGGCACAGATGAATCCCTCCCCTATCCCATCCATCTTATCCTGACCCTTCTTCATACATTACTCCTCTAGAACCCCATGTGCCATAGCTTCACCCTCTTGTGCAACAGAAACCAGACACTCAAACCGATTGTGCAGGGAAGTCCCACATAGGCTCGCCTCCCTTCCTCTGACCTATTCACTGTTGGAGAAATCAACAGAATTCGCTAGCACTGCATTTTCATCGACCTTTCCACTGCTCTCATTTAAAGAGTACATCCCCAAAGTGCATGAACCCATCCTTTCCACCTTATCACCACCAAAATTGAGGTCGGCTCGCAGGCGTGAAAAAATGTCCCTAACCATTGGTTGAGGGTGTAAGAAAACCTTAACCACATGTTCCCCAACCAAAGTCTAATGTCCTATGTCTTGCCCCTCCGGGGCCAAATTCAAGCCACCAGACCTCTTAATGGATTTCCTACAGACCTGATCAACATGGCCATGGTGCTGGCAAGAGGACCAGAAATCAACCCAGGATTCAATAATCACCGGATGCCTCCATCGGAGCTCCTCTCCAACAACAATCCACACAAAATCTATCATTTATTTTGAGACATCCACATCGATAAAAGACCTCGGAGCCACTGGGTGGAATAGAGACTGAGTCCGGCTATCAACACAAAGAAATCTTCCCACCAAGTTCCCCAACATAGAGATAATAGACAAGTTCTGGAAGGGGAGAGGGAGCTCTGGAAACCACACACAGGTTAGCACCATCGGCGAATCACGTTTCAAATTAATATCAAAACACTATCAAAATAGAGAGAATATGGCACCATCACAAACCAGGGGGGCCGAAGACCAGGCATGAATAAGATATTCCTCAGACACAAAACGAATCAGAATATGAAAGTTGTCAACAAGACCTACCGTAGCACGATCCTGCAGATCCCAAAATTAAAAAACAAACCTGTCAAAAACATCCACCGGGGGGAGCCATTTCATGAATCGAGCAACCAAAGTAAAATTATGCAAGGAAGAAGCTTCATTAAACTCTCAGATCGAAAGATGAAGCTGCGGATTCCCATCACGCAGGTCAGGAACCTTGGGGCAAAGCTTAATCCACAGAAAAGGGGGAAACAATTCTGGGGTAGTGAATGGAACGAAAAGACGATCATCCACAGGAGGCCCCTCCCCCATGGCAGAGGGATGTATGTGCACAAAGTCTGTCGTCGTCTTCAAGGGTGCCGAAGAAGACCTCCATCGCGAGAGAGCGGAGAAAGCGCCATCCTCCCATAAATTTATTAATGAATAGTATAAAATCATTATGGTTTTTAGGGATTGTAGCACTTTTAAGGGTTTTATTTTCTTTTAGGTTTTTATGGTTTTATGATGGGTTTTGAGGGTTTTATATTTTAAGGTATTTTTAGGGATTTTTAGAATTTTTAGGGCATATTTGGGTATTTTGAGGGTTTTAGGTTTTTTATGGTATTTATGGTTTTCATCAATTTTTATGTTTTTTGGGGGATTTAAATTATTTATGTGTTTAACATTCTCATAGTGTTTTTAAGGGTATTAATGGTTTTTTATGTTTTTTTGGGATTTAAATTTATTTTTTAGGTTTTTTATTATATTTTAGGTTTTGTTTTTTCTTGGGGGTTTTTAGGTTTTTTTTTATTTTTTCATTTTTAGGGGAGTTTTGAGGTTTTTAGGGGTTTTAAGGGTTTTATAGTATTTTAAAATTTTTAGAGGTTTAAATGGATTTTATATTTTTTTTATTTATTTTTAGGTTTTTTAGGTTTTTTTGGGTTTGTTGTGTTTTTAGGGGTTTTATGGTTTTTAGGGTTTTAGTGATTTTTATAATTTTTATGAATTATAGAGTTTTCAGGGTTTTTTGGGGATTAAAGTGTTTTAGGTTTTATGGGTTTTCTTTTATTAGGTGTTTTTTTACGTTTTTAGGTATTTTTAGTTATTTTATTGAATTTTTATGTTTTTTAGGGTTTTTAGGAATTTTGATGATTTTTAGGGTTTTAGGGATTTTTATGCTTATTGGGTTCTAAAAATATTGCAAGGGAAATTATAATAATCCCATTAATTTATAAAATGAAGGAAAAATGAAGTAATAATCAGGGAAAATATATTTGAAGATGCAAAAAAAAATTCAAAGGAAAAAAGATTGGTTACGGTGTATAAACCCTTCAAGGACTGCCTCTCCTCATGGCAGTCTGCATCATGAGGCATTTGAGACTTAATTAATTCATCGGAAGAGGACTGCAATGCAAGATCCAACAAATTAAATCAAAATCAATTATGGGAGAAGGGAGGTGATATTATCCTCATAGACAACATTTCCCATGAACTACAATAGTTCATGGGCAGGGTGAGACCAAAAGCTTCCCATGAACAAAACAAATTCGTTCCTAGGAGTGAACAATGATCATTGTCGTTGCAGTCGATGGCCTCGTACCCTACTAACTACATCTTCCAAGGGTCGGGATTCTTCTGTGGGCTTCCAAAAAATAAGGTCTCATCGCAGCCAATGGGCTACTACAGTATTCCATTCCCCCACTTCTCTATAAATAGAGTCTAAGATGGGTAGGATGAAGGATAACATATCAAAAGATTTAAGGATCAAGGGACCAAAATATCAATTGACTAATGATGGCATAGAAGAAGAGAGAACTACAAAATTTTTTCTCCTTTTATTACCCCTAGTAGGAAAAACCCCACTGCATAGAATTATGGAAGATAAAAATAAATCAATTCAACAATTTGTGAACTCAACACCCCTTACCATCATATTCCAAACAAGGCACAGAACCCATGGCCCCTTTTTCAACCAAGAATCCAACTTAGAAAATCACTACATCTTTGAAATTCTACCTCTCATAGAAAATCACTACGTGGGTAGTACTTAATTGCACATAGAAACATTTTGCGCAAATGGAGCCTAGATTCATATAGAAAATCACTACGCAGATCGAAACTAGGTTCTCATACCACCATGATATGTGGAAAGTCCCCCTAACCACATTCTAATATGCTATTTAGAGGAAAACCCATCCTATGTAAGGATATTCTATGCATAATGGTGTATCATAAAGTGTTCTACCATCCAGTTATAGTAATTTCCTTTTGTTTTCAATGCATCATTGGAAGTCCATTCACAATACAATCCAACGACATTTGGACAAAGCCTCTCCCAAAGCCACCGAACATGTATGATGACACCATCAGGTGAATCAGTTCCCCCCTTTTAGTTTACATACCCATTGTAAGTAGAGTCACATAGGTAATTCCCGCAATAGGGTAGACCCTCATAATTTCCCAAAGTTTACATTCCCATGGTATCCCAGGTTCCAACCTTGGGATACTCACATGAACTTCACCATTTTAGGTATTAAAGGAAATTGTTGACCATTACCTTTGATGAGGGTTAGTCTTAGAAAAAGGAGATCACATATTCATTTCCTTTTTATAAGGAGCGATGCTCATCCCCTTTCCCAGAACCAATTTAAGGTCAATCTCACTAAGGTAATCCCCTAGCTATTCTTGCGAGAGGTGGTGCTCTTGATCCTCTTCACCTTAGCCTAGGATGTATCCAAGTAGATCTTCAAACATGACTATCCTATATATTAAGACAATAGATGAAACAGGAACACTCAAATCCCCTCTCTCTTCTCAGTTAGGCTCCTGCACCATCCATCAACGGATATGGAGGGTTTCAAGTTTATCATATCTACTACTTTATCTTGTTTCTCACACTGAGCATGACTCACGTGGGCATAAATATTAATAGAGATCATGAAATCCACATGAGTACAAACTTCAAATGTGTCTTACCTATATATATAATACCCTACTAAAAAATAAAATGCTTCTCCCATGCATATGTACCACATCAAATCGGACCAAGAGTGGTCCTCTTGTAGTGGCCCTCCTCTTTAGTGAAATCCCCAATCTTGCCCCCTTTAATGGGAAACTTCCATGAATAAGCCCAAGACATCATAAATACATGTAATTTGATTCCAAATTAACATTCATTAATAGGAATCCTCCATTAGGATCAAGGATGGTACCATCATCTTCAAGTTAGTTCAGTCATGTCCTTGACACATGATGTTAAAGTGCATGGATGGGTTTTTCATACTACCAAAAAAGGGGATTTTCCCATTTATGTGACATAGAAAAATGAGGTTTCTGATTCATTTCATGAGTTTATGTAGGAATTCCATATTATGGGTTTGATCCCACCATTGAAACAATTATCATCCCCCCTTGATAACGATAATCTCCAGATCACCTCATCACATGGCTTGAACCAGCATTGTCTCAATAAATAACTAAAGAATTCCCAATTTTTCTACAAAATGGTAACCTTGATGAAGACCCTTGGATACCTACAAATTTCCTCATTTATGTAGAACCTAATATACATATTTATATCCACATTTATGTATAACATCATATACATACATATAATTCTAAACCCATGTGTATTAATGATCGATCTCACCTAGGAATAATCCATGGACGCATGCTTGGTAATGAACCAAGGATTATTGAACATATTAATATAGATTTAATCTAAAAGGGAGTTATAGAATATGCAATAGTTCCCCTAATTTTTTTTTGATGATTTCGAGTTCCCATCCTCTCGACCAATGCGAGTTCTTAAGTGTCATTGGCAAAATCATCCAACAAACACCTATCAATGGAAATCAGGTCCGTGAATCATTGATTTGAGAGCCATTGGGAATTCAGGGATCTAAAAATAACCCCTTTGGAGACCATTCAAAGATATTATACCTAACATTGGAGATTTCACAAAAGCTAACCCCCTGTAATCAACCCAACCAGGTATAATCATGTGTTCGTTTCAAACAAAATGGAAAACATGACATAAGTAACTTAACTATGTCACATACTTCAAAAGGTAAAAAGGATATAGTGGCCATTCCCCAACAATCCATTTTTTCTCAGGGTAATAAAATCTTTGACTGAAACAAAAAAGGTCTTCCTGACATGAATCCTTTACGAAGGTGTCAGTGATACCCCACATTAGACCCATTCCACATCTAAAGTGGAAGTGGTACAGATAACATCATCACTTACAAATTTATCATGAGATGATAATTTAAAATGGTTTTGTTTTTTTTCCTTTTCACATATATCATAGGCATTCTTCATGGCTTACATAAATACAATCAATTCCTATAAGTTCTCATAGACACACATGTCAACCACCGCATAGCCACCCAATCCCTCTACGATACAGAGGACTCCATCACCCACCCAACATCTCAAACACTGTGTCTCAAATGAACTAATTAAGAAGTACGATCCGCCCACCCAACAATAATCGACGGTCTAGAATTGAAAGGCTTCACTAGCTGTATCTAATTGTCTTGGGATCATGTCCATGAAATGTGATAATGAGTGCATGTCTTATCTTAGAGGGAGGATTAATTTATCATCAATAACTTAATTCCTATTGCATAGGGGTTACACTCAAGGGCCCATATTAGAAGACACCACCACCAACACCATGTGGCCTAGTGTTCTCATTCTAAAGAGGATATCACACCAAGGGATATTGATAAATTTTAATGAACAATGGTACCCTAGGTTTCCCACCAAGGGTGAAAAAAATATAATTAGGAACAGGTCATCACCCTCATTACTAAGGAGGATATCCTCCATGAAAATATCGTAGAAAATCATGTGTAAGTATATATTCCTTATCCCTCTTCTGAATCCCCCGATGATAATATAGAGGCATATTATGAGAAAGAGAAAATTACCACCGATGCACAGAAATTCTATAATGAAAATTGGGTGGATAATTATAGGTAGATGAAAATACATTCTGATGCACATGAAGCCCATCATCCAAATAAGATGTCAGATTACAGGCAGGTATATATCCTTACTAAGGAATGTGAAGCCCACTAGTAAAATATAGTGATAGTAAAATATGGGAAGATTCAAATTCCTATTCCTGCATATCAATACCACTATTCAAATAAAATGGAAATAAAATACAAATATATTCAAACTCATATAGATTCATATCAATCCCATTAGATAAATATAGTGTAAAACGAGCATGATGAAAACAACAACTCATAAATATGAAGTTAATCAGTCCAATTTGATGGAAATTGGAGAAAAAAACTAGGGTATCCCATATATAAACCATGGTAAGATTCGTTAATCTACCCCCAAATTTTGAGAACTATTATTATTAACTAAATAATAATGGAGGACTAGAGTAGGCACATATTTATGCTCTAAAATGGGAATGAGAATATATCCCCCTTCCAGTCAAATATATATATCTCAACACATTCTAAAAATGATGGAGAATCATACATCAATTCCAGATCATATTCTCTAGACCTGTCAGTAAGCAATCATGTCTACAATAATAGAAATGAATCATGCACAAAACCCCATCTCTCCAAGTGGGGTGACTCATCTAGAAGATAAGATGTCCACTCTAGAGAATACCTTCATCCCTGCTCCAGTCTAAGAGGGTCATTATCCATATTCAATGAAAATGGAAAACCATATCATAAAAAATACCAGTTCCAACTGGGGGACACAGGTCCACCATAGTGGCCACTCGAGGGAAGGCATATATCCCTACCAAAACTCAAGATTCTCATTGGAATATCCTAAAAGAATCATATGAATCACTCAAATAGTAACCTGTATATGATGTCCATTACACACATCAGGTATACCCAGTCGCCCGCAATAGAGTTCGCAAAAATAAATACTTCCAAAGGCAACTAGAAAATGAAGAGAACATTCATGACCCTTATCATCTAGAATATGGAGTTATTGATTCCCTCAAACCCATCTCAATAGAGGCTCATGATCCTGTCAATACATTACCAAATTTTGGAAGAGGCGGTAGGATTTGAGAAGGTCCTCCCCACAATGTTGTTACTAGAAAATTTGAAGGTGCTCCTCAGAGTACCCCTGAAGGCTTTCTTTGTGTGCAAGAAATGATCAATCATGAGAGCCTATATCCAGATGAGTGTAATGGTATCACTACTCAAGTCCATAAGATTGTAAAACAAGAATGTCATCCCCTGGATTTTTTCTTCCCTGATGATCCTTCCCATGGTATATGCTACACAAATTCTCCCTACAGTCGGACATTAAGCTATGATAATAGTTCTCACTATGATTGTAGTCACTACAAAGGACCTCCCCATAGGGATATCAAGAAGTAAGAAGGTACTTCCCTTATTTCATCCCATATTAAAGGTACTTATTATGATTCAAACGATTGATATTATCCCTATGGATTGACACCATGTTGAGATGGTAGCCCCCACCATCACAACATTAGCTGCAGAGGCCCTCCCTACTGACAAATTTTACACCAGAAAGAAGGGCCTCCCATCACCGATAAAAGTATGAGAAACCCTCATATTATTAGATAATAGTAAGTATGGGTTCAGACATATTGGATACTCTATATATGACAAGCAAAATCCTTTATCAACTATAAGACGGCCTGGGGCCATCCTATACATCTCAGCCACCTCCATACTGTTCACATATCAATGATACCCCTACTATCCCTACTATTCGAGACAAAATCATCAAAAAGATTCAAAATTGGTTTGACCAAGTAGAGGAATATCTATCAAAAGAAAAATTTGATATGTTACTCATGAGAATATAATTCGAATGGGATGACTTACCAATAATTTTTTGGGCCACAAAAACTTCTCAGTTCGATGTACTTAAGGAATTTCTAGGGAAATACATAAAAACATTCATCTCAATCTCTAGATAACCCTCCATAACTTGAAAGGAAAATAATTACCATATGATGTGAAAATATACCATGTTAACATTGTGGGAGACCTTAGCCCTCAAATTGTGATAGAATCCCTTCTGTTTGCAAGGAGACCACAATCAAATAGGTGAAAGAAACATCTTGAACAGAAGTACCTCCACCTACTACACAAGTTGAATTTCCTTATCAATGACGCCCCATATGGTGTTTTTATCTAGGGTTGGGGATATCATGGATCTCTACAATTCACCCCATATCCCATATAATAGAATCCACTGGAAATATAATCATGTAATTTCATTATCCCAAGAAGATAATCAAATGAAATCCTTGTTTTGGAATGTCGACAAGCTTGACAAGAACTGGCCTTGAGTAAGTGTCAAAATCATCAAGCCTAATGATATGGATCCATTGAACAACACCTAAAGTATATAACAAAGAACATACTACATAATTCTCACCTAATGGTATCCAATTAGAATGTTTTTATCATGACCATGGAACTAAATAATTCCCATGAAAATGTGACACCATATACATCTCACATCCGAATGGGCATGTGAAATATCAATAATGCAGAAATAGTAGTAGTAATAGTCATAGTACAGGATAAGCCCCAAATCATATGGATGGGGAAATTTTTAACACATATGTCCCTCATAAGGCCAATGAATCTGGGCGAGGCAAAGTAACAAAGTAATGTGATCAACCCCATCCCACAGGGCTGGGGGCATTTTTACCTCAACCACCCACCTAAAAACATAGGTTTATTTCTGATTAGGAAGGGTGAAAAATATAGTGGCCTCCTCATTCCCACCATCTCATGATTCATGTCCCCCAAAAGGTATTCATATGGAAAGGCCATATAAAGGGTCCCTTTGAGTGACCGTTTACCTTGAATCTCAAATAGGATCCTGGAATAGAAGGATAAGATCTAACAAAGGACGCAAAAGGCTCTCCTACCATTAGGTACTTGGTACTACAACCACAAGGAATTATGAATTGATTAGAATCATGGACTTCAATTCTATGTGAAACACTGAAAACAATGAAAATGTAGAAGAACTAGGAGAAAATGTTTTTAGGTTTTTTTTTATATTTTTAGGTTTTAAGGTATTTGTACGGTTTTTCATGTTTTTCAAGGTTTTTATATGTTCATGTATTTTTTTGTATTTTTTATATTTTTTTGGTTTATAGGGTTTTTAATGTTTTCGTGGGGTTTTATGGTTTTTAGGGTTTGTTTGGTTTCTTTATGTATTTAGTTGTTTTTATGGTTTTTTTTGTTTTTAGGGTTTTTGAATGTTTTTAGGGGTTTAAATGGTTATTACTGTTTTTAGTGGATCTTTAGGGTTTTTATATATTTTTAGGTTTTTATGGATTTAGGGGGATTTATGTTTCTTAATAGATTTTAGTGTTTTTATGTATTATAGACATTTTATTATTTTTTTTAGTTTTTATGGGTTTTATGTGTTAAGGGTTTGTTAGGGGTATTCTAGGTTTTCATGTTTTTTTACATTTTTAAAATATTTAGGGATTTTAAGGATATTTAAGTTTCATGCTTTTATATATTTTGATAGTCTTTTAGGTTTTCTAGTTTTTTTAAGGTTTTTAGAAATTTTAGTTTTTAGGGGTTTTAAGTATTTTTTTGTTTCTAAATGATTTATAAGGGTTTTTTAGTTTTCTATGTTTCTTATTTTTAGTTATTTTTATTTCTTTGTAATGTTTTTTATGAGTTTTGGGGGTTTTGGATATTTTAAGGGTGTTTAGTGTTTTTTAGAGTTTTTACTATTTTCATGTTTTTAGGTTTTTAAGGTTTTTTAGTATTTTGGGTTTAAAGGGTTTTTTGAGTTTATAATATTTTATGGGTTTAAAGGATTTTGAGAGATTTTTATTTTTTAGGGTTTTATGGGTTTTGGGGTTTTTATGGTTTTTAGGTGTTTTAATGGTTTTATGTTCTTGAGTGTTTTTTTATGTTTTAATGTTTTTTCATCATTTTCGATGTTTTTAGGTTTTTATGTTCTTATTATGATTTTTCAGTGTTTTATCATTTTTTTGTTTTTGGGGATTTTAATGGATTTTCAGTATTTTTGTTGTTTTTAGGGATTTTATTGATCTTAGGTATTTTGAATGTTTTTAGGAATTTTTGTGTTTTAGGGTGTTTATAGTCTTCCCAGGTTTTAAGGGATTTTTTTTCAATTTTTTTTGATTTTTATGGTCTTTAGATTTTTAAAACATTTTAAGGGGTTTAATAGGTTTTTAGAAATTACATTGGTTTTTGGTTTTTATGGTTTTATAAGATTTTAAGGGTTTGGGTTATTATGATTTTTAGGGGTTTTTTGAGCTTTAGGTGTTTTTATTGGTTTTTAGGCTCCTTATTTTTTTTTCTATTTTGTAGGGTTTTAACCGTTTGTAGGTTTTTATGTTTTTCTATAGGTTTGTCAATGTTTTTTCTATTTTTAATTATTTAGAGATTTTGGTGATATATACTATTTTTTATGTGTTTTAATGTTTATCGGGATTTGGGGGGAGTGTAATTTTTTTAGCTTTTTAGTTTTTTTTTGTGTTTTTGAGGGTTGAAAACATTTTTTAGAGTTTTTTCATTGGGGGGGGGGGGGTTAAAGGGTTTTTATATTTTTCAATGGTTTTTATAGGTTTTATTTATTTTTTGGGTTTTAATTTTTTTGTTGTTTTATGGTTTTAGGGGCTTTTAGGGGTTTTTTGGTCTTCTATTGTTTTTATCATTTTTTGGTTTTTTGGGATTTTAAGTGTTTTTTAATTTTTCAGGTTTTCTTATATTTTTTAAGTTTTTTATGTTTTTAGATACTTTTAGGATTTTCCAGGGTTTTTTGGGTTTTTTGGGTTATGAGGGGTATTTTTGGTTTTTTGGGCGTTTTAGGGTTTGTAGTGTTTTTTAATTTTTAGGGGTTTTCATTTTTTAATTTTTTTCTATTTTTATTATGTGCTTTCATGTTTTTATGTGTTTTTATGTTTTTAGGGATTTTTTTGAATTTTTTGGTTTTTTGTTTTTTTCAGATTTTGGGGGTTTTTATCATTTTTAGGTTTTTTTGGGATTTTAGGATTTTTTATATTTTAAGGGTATTAATGTTTTTCATATTTTTTAATGTTTTTTAAAGTTTAAAGTGTTTTTTAGGGTTTTTTATGTTTTTAAGGGTATTTATGGTTTTTATGAATTTCTTTATTGTAAGGGTTCTTATGGTTTTTAGGGGTTTTAAGGGTATTTAGTGTTTTTTGGTTTTTTATAAATTTTAAGTGTTTTTAATATTTTAAGGTTTTCATAGGGGTTTTGTGGAATTTTACATAATTAGGGATTTTTAGGGATTTTTTAGGAATATTAGGGGTTTTAGGGTTTTTAGGGATTTTGTGTGTTTTTATGGTTTTATGGATTGTTAGGATTTTACGGTATTTTTTTTAGTGTTTTAAAGGTTTTTTAGATTTTTTTAATGTTTTAAGGGTTGAAATATTTTTCAGAGTTTTTATTAATTTTTATGGTCTGTGTTTTTTTACAGTTTTTTAGTTTTTTTAATGGTTTTTTATATTTTATGGTTTTTATGTTTATTATGAGTTTCTAGTGTTTTTAGGGGTTTTACGGATTTTATGGGTTTTACGTGTTTTAGGTTTTTCATATTTTCTTAGGGTTTTTCAATGATTTTAAGATTTTTTTACATTTTAGTGATTTTTAAGGATTTTTTAGAATTTTTATGTTTATATAGGTTTTTTAGGGATTTTTTAGAGTTTTGAGGATTTTTAGAGGTTTTACAGCTTCTAATATATTTATCAATTTTTAGATTTTTAGGTGTTTTACGTGTTTTAGGTGATTAAGCTTTCCTTATGGTTTTTTGGGTTTTATTATTTCTTACATTTTAGGTATTTCAGATCTTTATTTTAATTTTAATGGATTTTTATGTTTATTAGTGATCTTGATGGACTTTAGGATTTTTAGTGTTTTTAAGGTTTTTATGGATTTAGGTTTCTTTTAGTTTTTATGGTTTTAAGTGGTTTCAATGTTTCATATATTTGCAGGGGTTCAAAGTGTTATTACGTTTTTATTGGTTTTTAGAGTTTTTATTGGGTTTATGGTTTTTTATATTCTTTTGGGGTTTTAATTTTTTTTTCGGGTTTTTGGTTTTTTTATGGTTTCAAGCATGTTTCAAATTTTTTAGGGATTTAATTGTTTTGGGGTTTTTAAGGTTTTATAAGGGGTTTTCATTGTTTTTTGGGTTTTTATAATTTTATGGATTTTAAGAAGTTTTTAGTATTTTTTCATTTTTATGGTTTTAGGGATTTTTCTAGTTTTTAATTTTTTTTGAGTCTTTAGGGTTTTTATAGTTTTTAGAGATTTATTGTATTTTGTATTTTTAGGCCTTTATCATTTTTTGAGTTTTTTAATGTTTTTTGGGGTCTAATGGGGATTTATAGTTGTATTGGGTTTTGATGTGGTTTTAGTATTTTTATGGGTTTTTGATGGGTCTTAATGTGTTTTAGGTGGTTTTTAGGATTTTTATAGGTTTTTTGAGGATTATAGGGTTTTAGTATGTTTTAGGGATTTTATGTCTTTTTAGGTTTTTAAGATTTTCATATAGTTTTTATGGTTTTTAGGGTTTTTATATATTTTTAAGTGTTTTTATGAATTTTATGGTTTTTTGGGTTTTTAGGGAATTTGAGGTTTTTCGTTATTTTTAGGATTTTTTGGTTTTTTTCTTTTTTGGGGGTTTTTGAGTTTTTAGGGGTGTAATGTTTTTTATAGTTTTTAATAGTTTTAGGGTTTTAAATGGTTTTTAGTGTTTTTTGTAGGATTTTAGGGGATTTATGGGGGTTGATGATTTTTATAGTTTTTGGGGGTTTATGGTTTTTTTGGGGTTTATGGTTTTTAGGGTTTATTTGGGGTTTTACCTTTTTTTAATTTTTTGGGTTTTAAGTGTTTTTAGGTTTTTAATATTTTCTTAGGGTGTTTTAGTGTTTCAAGGGGGTTTAAAATTTTTATAGATTTTATAGTATTTATGTTTTTTTTGGTTTTAATTGTTTTTCGATATTTTGAGGGGTTTTAGGGTTTTAAGGATTTTGTTTGGTTTTTAGGGTCTTTTTGAGTTTTTAGGGATTTTAGGGTTTTAAATTTTTTTAATGATTTTCAAATATTAAATGTTTTTAGAGTTTTAACTGATTTTTTGGTTTTTATTGGGTTTTATATGTTAATAAAATGTTTATGGGGATTATGGTTTTTATTGTTTTATGGGGTTTGAGTGTCTTTTATGGTTTTTAGCATTATTAATGTTTTCAGGGGTTTTATGTGTTTTAGGATTTCATTTTTTTTTTAGGTTTTTTATAGGATTTTTGGTTTTTTTCCATTTATAGGATTTTTAGTGGTTTCTTATTATTTTTATGAGTTTTTATTTTTTTTAGGGATTTTAGGATTTTTTATGGTTTTTATGTTTTTTTGGGTTTTATGGTTTTTTATGTTTTTAATGTTTTTTATAGTTCTTTGACATTTTTGGGGGTTTGAAATGATTTTATAGTTTTTAGTGGTTTGTAGGGGTTTTATGCCTTTTATGAGTTTTTAATGTTTTTATGGTGTTTTAGGGGTTTTATGGTTTTTAGGGTTTTTAGGGTCTTTTATGAGTTTTTAGGGTTTTTAACATTTTTAGGGTTTTTAGGCATTTTAAGTGTTTTTTTATTCTTATTTTTTCTTTTGTATTTTCATGCTTTGGGGTTTTTTTACCTTTTTATTGATTTTTAGGTATTTTTAAGGATTTTGATGGGTTTTTAAGGGATTTTGAGGGGTTTTATGGTGTTTATGGTTTTTAAGTTTTTTTTTATTTTTAGGGGTTTTTTGGGTTTTAAGGTATTTTATAGTTGTTATGGTTTTTAGGGGATTAAATAGCATTTTGAGTTTTTAGTAGGTTTTAAGGGTTTTTATTGTTTTTATGGATTTTGATGTTTTAGAGGTTTTATGGGTTTTAGGGCAAGGAAGATGCGAGGTTCGGGCTATTCTCAGCCCCCCCAAATTTATTAGAAAAAAAAGAGACTCAGAAGACAAGGGAGGGGAGGGGTCAATCAACCCACACCCAAAAACCCCTTACAACCCACGCCAAAAAAAGAAAAATCATAAAATAAAAGAATAAAAACAAACCCAAGCAGAAAAACACATGGCAACAAGTAGCAACCCTCATCATCACCATCATCAAACACCATCCAACATCTCACAACCAATCAATGGCCAACCTCCAATCTCGCCATGTAAAGCATCCAGCATAATCCTGTCATCATAGCCACAACATTGCATAGCAGCATCTCCAACCGCATCACCCAGCAAAACAGAACAAGCATCCCATAACACCGACCAGCTTCCAGACCCCAGCAACTCTTCTTTCCTACCAACAGCCAGCTCAAGAGGATTCCTACTGCCAAACCCTCTGCAGAAATCCATCCCTATCAGCAACTCACAGCCAAATATCCAGCCACATCCAGCCTCACAGCCATGCCAGCTACCAGCATTTTCGTTACAGAAATCAAAAACTCCCAACCATTCCACTTTCACCTAGGACGCATCAAGCATCCAACAGCTCCAACTCTAGAAATCACTAATGGCATCAGCCCACTCCAAACACCATAGAAACATCAAAACCATCAAAGAAGAAACCATCCCAGCCAGTATCTCATTCAGAACCATCACCAACATGCAACCAATGAACCAAGATACCAGCAAAGTGAACCATAGCAACAGATTGAACCCGTAGAGAAAACAACCATGATCTAACCGCACACCATAACCAGAGAAAAATCACAGAAACAACACCATGAAAGAGGAAACATACCATATCTACATCGACATCTAGGAAGCATCACTAAAACGGAACTGAAGTGGTAAAATAGGAGAGTTGAACAGCATCCAAATAGGCCATATCCCACACCGACGATGTGATCTACTCCCCCGCTTCAAATGTGCCTCCCGCAACCTCGGTGAAGAACTGGAAACTCCCGCAGTATCAAGCTCCTCGCCAAGATCGCACCGTCACTGAGGTACCCAGCATCAGTCAGCCCGAGGTAAACCCAGAACTGCAAAGTCAAATCTGAACTACAACGGGTCCACATCATGGATTCCGACCACCAAAGAGCAATCAACAACTCTGTAGACCAGATCCAGCTGATCCAAGCCCCTAGAAGACGACATAAGCTCTAAGCCTGATAAAACCCAAACGCATCTGCAAAGAAGTCCTTCTGAAGCTGAGAGCCGGAGCACGGGATGAGGAAAAGGAAACTGCCAAATATGGGAAACCACCTTCATCTTGGATCCAATGAACGTGCCCAAAGAGCACCACCGCGGAGGAAGACCCTCTCCAAATTCTAGGGGAGGAATCGCCAAACGAGAGATAGAACCTAGAGAGACCACCACCATCTCTCTTCTTAGGATTTTTTGGGATTTTATTTTGGTTTTATGGGTTTTAGGGTTTTATTTGTTTTTATGATTTTTAGGTGTTTTAGGTTTTTAAGGTTTTATTAGGGGTTTTCAGGGTTTGTAATTATTTATAAAATTTAATGGATTTTTAGGGGGGTTTTAGGTTTTTTAATATATTTTATACATTTTAGGGATTTTGAGTGTTTATAGGAGTTTTTTAGTTTGTAAAAAGATTTTCTTGGTATTTTGGAATTTATTATTTTCAGTTTTATTGTTTTTTAGTGATTTTTAGCATTTTTTGATGTTTTTAGGGGATTAAGTGGTTTTTAATGTTTTTAGTGGGTTTTATGGTTTTTATGATTTTAAGGTGTTTTTAGGTTTTTATATGTTTTAAAGATTTTAGGGTTTTCTAGGGTTTTAGAACTTTTTATCATTTTTGGGTGTTTTAAGTGTTTTTAGGTTTTTAAGGTTTTCTTAGTGGTTTTGAGAATATTTTGGTTTTTTATATTTTTAGGCATTTTAGGCCCTTTTCATATTTTTTTTTGGATTTTATGGTTTTTAGGGATTTTGTGGGTTTTTAGGTTTTTACGTAATTGTAGCGTTTAAATAGATTTTTAGGAGATTTTTGGATTTTTCAATTATTTTATGGTTTTTTATAATTTTAAAATTTTTTTAGAGGATTAATGGGTATTTATAGTTTTTAATGGTTTTTTGGGTTTTTTGGGGTTTAATGGGTTTTGAGGGTTTTGAGGGGTTTATGGTTTTTGGGAGTGTTAGGGTTATTAGGGTCCTTTAGTGTCTTCTATAATTTCTTGCATTTTTATGTTTTTAGGGTTTTAAGTGTTTTTAGGTCTTTCCGGTCTTAATTGGGTTTTTAGTGTTTTTTACATTTTTAGGTATTTTTAGGGTTTTTTAGTATTTTTATGCAATTTAAAGATTTTGAGGGTTTTTTTGGGGATTCAGAGTTTATATGTTTTCTAGATTTTTGATTACTTTAGGGATTTTATGGTTTTAATAGTAATTTAGTTTTTTTTTGGGTTTTAAGGATTTTTAGAGTTTTTGGTGGTATTTAGGGTGTTTACGGGGTCTCGGGGGTTTTATGGATTTTAGGGGTTTCTATAGTTATTAGTTTTTTAGTACTTTTAGGGTTTTATAATTTTTAGGTTTTTAATTATTTTAGTGTATTAATGTTTTAATTGTTTTCTAAAGGGATTTTAGGTTTTTTATATATTTTTTTGGATATTTATTGATTTTATAGAATTTTTATGTTATTTTTGGGGATTTTTTATGATGAGGGTTTTTAGAGATTTTAAATTTTTTTACTATTTTTTATGTTTATTAGATTTTTTTTGTTTTTAGGGGTTTTAATTATTTATATGGTCTTCAGGTTTTCTTATGGAATTTAAGGTTATTTAGGATTTTTAAATTTTAAGGGATTTTTTGGGATATTAATGGGGTGTATGGGTTTTAAGGGTTTTTTTATTTTTAGGGTAATTTTGGTTTTTAGTTTTTTTATGGAATTTTTGGGTCTTGAGGGGTTTTTTTGGTTTTTTTGGTTTAAAAGGTATTTAGAGGTTTTAAATCATTAAGGGGTTTTTTTTGATTTTTAGTGATTTTTAGGGTTTCTATGGGTTTTTTTTGGATTTTATGTTTTAAGTGGTTTTATGGTTTTTAGGTTTTTTATGGGTTTTATGGTTTTTTTGAATTTTGTTTCATTTTTTAGGTTTTTAGGGGTTTTAATAGTTTTTTTTTGGTTTTTTATGGTTTTCTTGGGGGTTTTTAATGTAATTAGTGTTTTTTACTTTTCTAAAGATTTTAATTACATTTTGAGGATTTTTATGCGTTTTATGGTTTTATAGATTTTGGTGGGTTAGAGTTTTTAAATTTTTTTCGGTTTTTTGGGTTTTTAGTGGTTTTTTATTTATTGGTTTCTAATGTTTTTAGATTTTATTTTAATTTTTTGGGCTTTTAAATGGGTTTTAGAGTTTGTAGTTATATTTAAGGGATTTATATGAATTTTTAAGGAATTTTTAGGTTTTTTGGGTTTTTTAGGGTTTTTTGGGTCATTGAAGGTTTTTAGGGTTTTTTGGTTTTATGGGTTTTAGGGTTTTTCAAGTTTTTTAGGTTTATAATTTTTTTAACATTTTTAAAGGTTTGAATATTTTTTATATTTTTATAGTGGTTTGCGGTTTTTTTATGGGTTTTCATGGGTTTTAGTTATGTTATGGTTTTTATTTTTTTTAGGGTTTTTAGGGTTTTTAGCATTTTTTTTGTTTTTTAGGTGTTTTAAATGTTTTGGGCTTTTAGGATTTTTCCTAGGGTGTTTTTGGGTCATCTATGTTGTTTATGTTTTAATGAATTTTTTATTATTAGTTTAATTTTTAGGGTTTATTGGGACTTTGATTTTTTTATTGTATTTTAGTGTTTTGCAATTTTTATTTATTTTGGGGTTTTTAGGTTTTTTTATTTTTTAGGTTTTTTAATGTTTCTTAAATTTTTTTAACATTTTTTGGGGTTTAAAGGGTTTTTAAAGTTCTTAATGGGGTTTTGGGGTTTTATAGGTTTATGGGGTTTTACAGTTTTAATTGTGATTATGGTTTTTAGGGGGTTTAGGCAAAGAAGGCACGGGTCCAGGCTATTCTCGGAACCCCCCAAAATTTATAAACAAAGGATATAGAAACTGCAGACAAGGGAGGGGAGGGATCAATCAATCCACACCCAAAACCCCTTACGACCTCAGCCCGAGGGCCACAAAAGGAAAGAAAAAAAAAGAAACAAAGTGCAAGACCAAAAAAGACACAGTGTCCAAAAGAAAATCACACACAGAGTGGGTCAGTCAACATCGCTGCCAAAATCCTCCAGCTCCGCATCACGAAACCCCATGCCAACACCAAAGCCGCTGCCATCGTCAGCAAAGCTAAAATCTGATTCATCAACCTGGTCCATTGAGTCCCATCCAGGGCCAAAATCTTCTTGCATGCCAAGTCTGGACCGCAGCTTCTCCATACCATTTACCTGCTCAGCAGAAAAATAAGGCTTCTCTCGCTTATTTAGCTTTAGATTCAGTTTGACAACTCGTGAGGAGGCCCTAGTTTCCATTGGGCATGGGAGGGAAGAGTAATACCTCCTCTGTCTTTGTCTTGGTGGGGCAGAGGAGGTTCCCGCAGCAGAAATCTTTGTTCCATTTCCACCATCACTAGCGGCTAGTGGTGCCTTGCCTTTCTTGCTTTCTGCCTCAAGAGTTTCAGCACCTCTGCTGATTTTTTTCTCCCTTGATGTGACCATAGCAGCATTTATCCATTGATCAGCCTCAGCAAACCTCTCCCCAAGCCTCCTTGCCTCATCTTCAAGAGGAAACCTTTCCCTTTCAACCCATACCATCTCATGGAGCTGCACACAAAAGTCTTCAGCAGATGGAACACCATGAAGGATCATCACCCTCTGTAGGTCCATGGAAGAACCACCAGCATCACCAGCATATCGGAGCTGTTCACTAGGCAGGCCCTCAGCACTGCCGTCAGAGGTGCATGATAACCCATGCCCCTTGCCAGGTCCTCCCACGCCAGGATACCCATGCAGGACCAGCGGGGCATCACGCCAGTCTATATCCCCATCCAGTATCGGCTTTTCCTCATCTGAGCATGATCTCCAGTCTTCTCCAGACCTCGTTTTTTGAGAAACAACATCCTCCTTTGCATCATCTTCCACCCGTACCCCAACCATGGCAGGCTCAGCCGAACCTGCAGCCTAAGAAACTTTCACAGGAGCCTCATCCGTTAGAGCAGATCCACCAGCATTCTCATCAACCTTTAATCCAGTTGTGTCATCCCATCCCAGATCCTTGCAGGAATTTTCCACATTTCCTGGCCAGACATCCATCGCAATTGTCCTATCTATATCAGTTTTCTTCCTAATATCTTCACCAGACCCGTGAACACCTTCAGCAAAGCCATGAATTCCTCCCTCAGCGAGCATGACTTCATCCTCAACAGCATTCCCTGAGACACCGGCGCTTGCTTCCAGACTCACCAAGAAGCCACCCGAATCCATCAGAGAGATTTTTAACCCATTACCAGCCAACATAGAAGACGAGCAGGGTACATTGGTAGACACAGAGTGGGAAACCTCCCCAATCGTCCCCTTCATCTCTACCCGAGGGAGGCCGCTCCCACCAGCAGACAGAGATTCACCACCCCTAGAAGCGCCAGAACAAATTCCAGAATAGTCACTGTGCCCGAAGCTCCAACACAAAGAGCAGAAGACTGGCCATTGCTCGAAGACAACAGATTGTCTCCATCTGAGATCCTCTCCCACAGAAATCCAGACAGAGTCCACAGGGGGTTTCGCCGCATCAATTTCAACCAAATCCCTTGGAGCAACCGGATGATAGAGGGCCCTCGTCCTACTATCCACACAGAGGAATCACCCCACCAGGTTTCCAAGCATCTAAATAATTGACAAATTCGGAAAGGGGAGTGGCAGTTCAGGAAAACACACCCAGGTAGTACCAATCGGGGAGCTTCTCTTCATATGAAAATCAAAGCTCCATCAAAAGAGGAATAATCGAGCGCCATTGTATGACCGAGGAGCCGCTGACCATGCAAGGATGAGATCATCCTCCGTTGCAAACCGAACCATGATATGAGAGCTGTCGAGCAGGCCGACAGTCGCATGATCCCTATGATTCCAGGTAGCCACAACGAACCCGTCGAAGGTGACCACTGGGGGTCGTCGCCTCGGAAAGCTTGCAACCAGAGTCAATCGGTGAAGATCTGCGGTCTCATTGAACTCCCGAGATGAGAGAGGAAGCTGAGGGGTTTTTAGGGTTTTATATTTTTCATAGGGGTTTTTAGGGTTTTAATATTTTTTATGTATTAATTATTTTATGAATTTCTTTGATGTTTATAATTTTTTGGGTTTTTATATTTTTTGAGGGGTTTTATGGTTTTTAGGTGTTTATGGATTTTTTGGGTTTTTAGGGTTCTTTTGATTTTTTAGGGGGTTTAACATTTTTAGAGTTTTATTAACTTATTTGGGTTTTAAAGAGTTTTTATAGTTTTTAGTGGGTTTTTAGGGTTTTTAGGGGTTTAGATAATATTTCATGTTTTTTTGGGATTTATGGATTTCATGGGTATTACGGTTTTTATGGTTTTTTAGGATTTTCAGTTTTTTAAGGTTTTTATGGGTTTCAAAGTTATTTTAGGTGTCCAAGGTTTCATAGGGGTTTTGAGCTTTTTTTGGTATTTTTTATGATTGTTCTAGTTTTTTAGGGTTTTTAGAGATTTTGAGGGTTTTGAGGGGGGGTTTTAAGTTTTTATGGTTTTAGGGGTTTTACAATTTTTTTAGTGTTTTATGTTTTTTATATTTTTTAGAGTTTTCATTTGGGTGGGGGGTTGTAGGGTTTTTAAATATTTTAATGGGTTTTATAGTGTTTAAGGTTTTTATGGGTTTTAGGGGTCTATGGTTTTTAGGGGTTTCAGGGGGTTTTAAGTTTTTTTAATCTTTTTTAGGTTTTATGGGATTTAAGGGTTTTTTGTGTTTTTATGGTTTTTTAGGGTTTTTCAGGTTTTCAGGGTTTTTTAGGGATGTTCAGGTTTTCAGAGTTTTTTAAATTTTATAGATTTTAGGGATTTTTATGGTTTTTTGGGGTTTTTGGGATTCTGACAATTTCAAGGGTTTTTAGTGTTTTATGGTTTTTATGGTTTTTTTGTTATTATAGGTTTTTTTACATTTTTTGTTTTTTTCTAATTTTTTTACATTTTAATTTCTTTTAAAGGGTTTTAATATTTTTTTAATGGGTTTGATAGGTTTGAAGGTTTTTAAATGTAGTTAGTTGTATTATAGTTTTTAGGGTTTTATGGTTTTTATAGTTTTTTTAGTCTTTTTAGTTTTTATTAGATTTTTATGAGTTTAATTCTTTTCTCGTTTTTATGGTTTTGTTATTGGTTTTCAAGGTTTTTGAGTATTTTTATTTTTTGGATTTTTAATGATTTTTTAGGATTTATATATTTTTAAGGGTTTTTTTTGGATTTTGTGGTTTTAGGGTATTTTATGGTTTTTAAGGTCTTATGGGTTTTTGAGATTTTGGTTTTTTAGGGTGTATTGACTTTTTAGGGTTTTAATTGTATTTGAAACTATTTATATGTGTCAGTGATTAAATGGTTTTTAGAGTTTTTTTTGTTTTTTGGGTTTTTTGGGGTTTTAGGATTTTTAAGGTTTTTATGTTTTTTAGTTTTTTAAGTGTTTTTATGGTCTTTAAGGTCTTTAGGGTTTTATCATTTTTTCATGGTTTTAACTATTTTCAAGATTATAATGATTTCATAGGGATTTCTGAGTTTTTTTTATCATTTTTAGGGATTTTAGTAATTTTTTGTATTTTTATGGGGTTTAAATTTTATTAGGGATATTTAGGGTTTTTAAGAGTTTTATGGTTTATTAGGGTTTTAGGGTTTTTAGGGGTTTTGAGGGGTTTTAGTTTTTTAAAACATTTTCAATAGTTTCAAGGGCATTAGTGTTTTAGTGGTTTTCTTAGGGTTTTAGGGAGTTTTATGGTTTTTAAGGTTTTTTTGTCTATTTATGATTTTAGGTGTTTTTGTGTTTTTGTGGTGTTTTTTAGTTTCTTGTTTTTTTTCGGTTGGGGGTGGGGGTAAAGTGTTTTTATGTCTTAAATGTTTTCTTATAGATTTCAGGGTTTTTGTGTGTTTTTAAATTTTTAGAGATTTTTAGGGAATTTTTAGGATTTTAAAGATTTTAGGCATTTTAGTGATTTTCAGGTGTTAGTAATTTTTAGGGTTTTAGGGTTTCCATGGTTTTTATGGTTTTTGGGGTTTTGTGTTTTTATGCGTTTTAAGGTGTTTTAGATTTTTTTAAAAAATTTACAGGTTCAAATGTTTTAGTGGTTTTAGTTTATTTTAGGATTTTACTAGGTTTGGTGTTTTAACATTTTAGGGGTTTTTATGTTATTTATGGGATGTAGTGTTTTTGGGACTTTTTTGGGTTTTATGGGTTTTAGCATTTTTTTTGTTTTTAGGGGTTTCATGTTTTTTTGGTTTTAATTTTTTCTTGGGGGTTTTAACTGTTTTTAAGGTTTTCTAAATTTTTTGGAGTTTTAGGGAAGTTTTATATGAATTTTATAGGTTTTTAAGTATTTTGATTGTTTTTAGGGTTTTAGGGTTTTATCGGTTTATTCGGTTTTGATGAGTTTTTCTAATTTTTAAGGGTTTTCTGGTTTTTTATGTTTTTAAGGTTTTAAGATATTTAAGGTATTTTTAGATTTTATTTGTTATATTTTAGGGTTTTTAAGGGTTTTAAATGTTTTTATGTTTTTTAGAAGGTTTTATAATTTCTTAGGATTTTAAGGGTTTCTAGGGTTTTTTTGGTTTCATAATTTTTATTTTTTTGGTGGTTTTATGTTTTTTTATGTTTTTATTGTTTTCTTAAGGTTTTTCAGTGTTTTTATTTTTTTTATTTTTATGTATTTTCAATGTTTTTTATGAATTTTTTGGTTTTTAGGGATATTTGGGATTCGAGGGTTTTAGGGTATTTAATGTTTTTTGGGTTTTTTTGTGGCTTTTTGGATTTTTGAGTTTTTAATAATTTTAATGTTTATTATCATTTTAGGTGATTAAATTATTTTTAGTGTATTTTTATGTTTATTATGGGGTTTTATTATTTTTAATGGTTTTACGGGTTTTGGGGGGTTTTAGGGGGTATTAGGGTCTTTCATATTTTTTTAGAGTTTTTAGTGTTTTTAGATATTTTAGGGGTTTCCAGTGTTTTTTGTGTTATTAAGGTTTCTTATAGGTTTAATGGGTTTTTATGGTTTTTTAAATTTTTAGTGATTTTTTAGTATTTTTACGCTTATTTAGGGTGTTAGGGATTTTGAGGGTTGTTTACAGTTTTTTGGGTTTTTATTGTTTTTATGGGTTTATGGTTATTTTCCATTTTTTGGGTTTTAATTTTTTTTAGTGTTTATAAATTGTTTAGGGGATTAATGTTTTTTTATATTTTTTATTTTTTTTAGGGTTTTAATGGATTTTAATTTTTTTAGGGATTTAATGGTTTTTTAGAGTTTTTATTGTTTTTATGGTTTCTAGGGATTTTGATGTTTTTTATGGTTTTTACTGGTTTTTTTATTTTTAGGGGTTTGAAGTGCTTATAGGTTTTGAAGGCGTTCTTAGAGAATTTCATGGTTTTATGAGTTTTTTTCATTTTTGGATTTTTAGGGATTTTCTGTGGATTTTGAGGGTTTTAGGGTTTTATTCATTTTTTGAGTTTTTATGGTTTTTTGCGTTTTTGGTTTTTTAAAATTTTGACAATTTTTAAGTTCTATTATAGATTCATAACATTTTAATATTTTTAAATTGTTTTAAGGGTTCTTAGGTGTTTTTAGGGTTTTTATTTTTTAGGGATTTTAACGTTTTTAGGACTTTTATGGTTTATATGGGTTTGTAGGGTTTTAAAGGACATTTGGTGTTTTTAGTTTTTTTTATTTTTAGGGTTTTTATGTGAGTTTAGGTTTTTAATGTTTTATTAGGGGCTTTTGGGGTTTTTAGGGGTTTTACTCTTTTGGATTTTAAGTTATTTTTTAGAATATTTATGGGTTTTTTGGTTTTTTGGGAATTTGAGGGTTTTGATAGTTTTTAGGGTTTTTGGGTTTTTTGGGGGGTTTTGGTGTTTTTTGTGTTTTTTAGGGTTTTATATGTTTTTTTGGTTTTTGGGTATTCTATGTTTTTAGGTATTCTTAGGACTTTTTAGGACTTTTATGTTTTTAGAGTTTTAGATATTTTGGGGTTTTTGGGGGGTTTAGTGTTTTTTATTATAATTTTTGGTTTTATGGTTGTTATTGAGATTCTTAGTGTTTTAATGGTTTTTATAATTGTTAAAAAATTTATTAGTTTAAAGGGTTTTTTATATTTGTTTTGGGTTTCAGAGTTTTATTAGTTTTTAGGGGTTTTAATGTTTTTTTGGGTTTTTTATGGTTTTTATTGTTTTAGTGTTTTATTTTGGTTTTTAACATTTTTAGATTGGGGGGGGGGGTATAAGTGTTTTTAGATTTTAATAGTATCATATGGTTTTCCTGGGTTTTTTGAGGTTTTATGATTTTAGGTATTTTTTGGAATATTTTAGAATTTTTAATGATTTTTTTTTGCTTTTTAGGGGTTTTAAGAGGTTTTTTGGGTTTTAGTATTTTTTAGGTTTTCAAAGAGTTTTATGTTCTTTTATGTTATTATGGATTTCGTAGTGGTTTTTTTTATTTTTTAAGTTTTTATGTATTTTAGGATTATTTAATAGTTTTTTATTTTTGATTGAATTTATGGATTTTGATACGCTGTAGGGGTATATATGGTTTTTTTGGGTTTTAGGGTTTTAATGGTTTTTGGGGTTTTATGGTTTTTTTATATTTTTTGGGGGTTTAGGGTTTTTAGAGTTTTTTAACATATTTATGGGTTTGAAAGGTCTTTTGAGTATTTAGTTGGTTTTTTGGGTTTTATAGGGTTTTATGTTTTTTTTAATTTTTGTAGGGTTTTTAGGGATTATTATGGTCTTTTAGGGTTTTAGGGTTTTTTGTTTTTTTAGGTTTTTAGGTGTTTAAAGTGATTTTAGTTTTTTTACATTTTTTATGTTTTTAGGGATTTTTTGGTTTTTATGATTTTTATGTTTATAAGGGTTTTTAAGGATTTTTAGGGTCTTTAAGATTTTGGGTTTTTATGGACATTATGGTTATTTTGTGTTTTTTTGTAGTTTTTTAAGTTTTTAAAAGGTTTTAAGGTTTTTTAGAGCTTTTTAAAAATTTTAAGGGTTTAAATATTTTATATATTTTTAATAGATTTAGGTTTTTTATATTTTTTACAATTTTATGATTTTAGGTGTTTTGTGGTATTTATATTTTTAGGGGTTTTTAGCGTTATTAGTGTTTCTAGTTTTTTAGGGGTTTTAAGTGTTTTTAGGTTTTTAAGGTTTTCTTTGGGTTTATCAGAATTTTTAATGTTTTTTATATGTTTAGGGATTTTTTGGATTTTTATTTTTTTATGGGTTTTTCAGTCTTTTAGAATTTTTTTGTTTTTTAGGGTCTTAAAGGTTTATCTGGGTTTTTTTAGTGTATTTATGTTTTGAGAGGAATTTAATTATGTTTAGGATGTTAAGGATTTATTTATGGTTTTCATTGTTTTTTGGGATTATTATATTTTTAATATTTTTATGTATTTTTTCAATTTGTATGTTTTTATGGATTTTTAGGGTTTTAGGGTTTTTTGGATTTTTAGTGTTTTTATGGTTTTTGGGTTTTAATGTTTTTTTGAGTTTTTTAGGTTTTCTAAGATTTTTTAGATTTTTTAAATTTTTAGGGGTTTTAATTTTTTTTAGATTTTGTACTTGTTTTATGTTTTTTAAGGTTTTTATGGTTTTCAAAGGGTTTTAGGGTTTTTATGGTTTTTTTATGGTTTTTAGGATTTTATAGTTTTTTAGGATTTAGGGGTTTTATATGTTTTTAGTTTTTTAAGGTTTTCTTAGGTATTTTTTTACATTTTTATAGTTTTTTATTTTTTTCTCATTTTTAGTTATTTTTTAATGTTTTTTATGGTTATCAGGGTTTTGTGGGATTTTGAGGAGTTTTTCGGTTTTTTGTGTGTTTTTTATGGTTTTATTGGGTTTTTAACATTTTTTAGTTTTTTATGGATTTAAATGGTTTTAGAGTTTTTAAAGCTTTTTGGGGTTTAATTGGGTTTTATATTTTTTATTGTTTTATTGGTTTTATTGGGTTTTGAGGTTTTAAATATTTTTGGGGTTTTTATTGTTTTATGTTTTATTGGGTTTTTCGGGTTTTCGGGTTTATAATGATTTTTTTAGGGGTTTTCATGTTTTTTTAGTGTTTTTCATGTTCTTATGGACTTTAAATAATTTTTATGTGTTTTATTGTTTTTAAGGGTGTTTATTGATCATGAGGTATTTCAGGGACTTTTAGTGATTTATGGTTTTTCTGGGTTTTTATGGTTTTGTAGGGGTTTTATGATTGTTTAGTGTTTTTTGATTTTTAGGGGTTTAAATGGTTTTGATAAGTTTTAGTGGTTTTATGGATTTAATGGGTTTTTAATGTTTTCAATTTTTTTAAGGGTTTTTTGGGTTTCAGGGGGGCTTGTTGTTTTAGGGGTTTTTAGGGTTTTCAGTGTTTGTAGGGTCTTAGTTTTTCTGTATTTTTTTGGTTTTTATGGTTTTTAAGTGTTTTTAGGTATTTTTCTAAGGTTTTTTATGTGTTTTCATTGTTTTTAAAATTTTAGATATTTTTAGGGATTTTTTTTCATTTTTTTGATTTTTCATTATTTTAGGGATTTTGAGAGTTTTTTGGGTTTTTCGATGTTTAGGGTTTTTTTAATTTTTTGGGTTTTTATTAATTTTTATATTTTTAGGGGTTTTATGCTATTTATTGTTTTATAACATTTTTAGGGATTTAAAAAAAATATTTTTTTTTTGATTTTTAATTTTTTCATTGATTTTAGGGGTTTTAGGTGTTTTTTGGTTTCTAAGGAATTTAGGGTTTTTAACGATTTTTAGTATTTTTTAGGTTTTCAGGGGTTGTAAATGGTTTTAGTTTTTAATGTTTTTCTTAGGGGTCTATATTTTTTTATATTTTTTACATTTTATGTATCTTTTGGTATTTTTTTGGATTTTTATGGATTTTTATGGGTCTTAGGGATTTTGAGGTATTTTAGGGTTTTTAGGGATTATATGGTTTTTTAGGGATTTTTAATGGTTTTTAGTGTTTTAAATTTTTTATTTAGTTTAAAGGGTTTATAGAGATTTTATTTATTTTTTGGTATTTTATTGAGTTTTTAGGGTTTATAAGGTTTTTATGGGTTTTGTGTTTTTAAGGAGTTTTAAGGTTTTCTATGTTTTTTTGGGGGGTTTTAACAATTTTATGTTTTTAGGGGTTGTAATTTTTTTTAGGTTTTAAAATATTTTTCTAGTTTTTTCAAGGGGTTTTGGTTTATTTTAACGTTTTAGGTATTTTTTATGATTTTTTATGATTTTTATAGTTCTTTTATGATTTTTTATTACATTTTGGGTTTTAATTTTTTTTAATGATTTTTTTGGGGTTTTAAGGTTTTTTGAGTATTCTAGGGTTTTATGGATTTTTAGATTTTGCAAGGATTTTTAAGGGTATAAAGGGTTTTTAGAGTTTTTAGTTCTGTATGGTTTTAATTGAATTTTAGGTTTTTTAATGTTTTTATGGGTTTTTATGGTTTTTAATCTTTATTGGTATACAAGTGTTTTTAGTAAAAAAAATTGTTTTTTATGTGTTTAACTATTTTTGGTTTATAAAGTGTTCTTGGGTTTTTCTTAGAAATATTGGTTTTTATATTTTTTCAGGATATTTAGGTATTTTTAGTTTATTTGGTATTTTATAGGTTTTAGGGTTTTTAGGGTTTATAAGGTCTTTATTATTTTTTGGGGTTTTGGGGGTTTAACGGGTTTTAAGAGTTTTTAGTGGGTTTGGGGGTTCTTATAGGTTTATCAGGTTTTTAATGTATTTGGTGGTTTTTATGGTTTTAAGGGTTTTAGGTAATTTTTATGACTTTTTGGTTTTTTAGAATTGTTATTACGTTTTGATGGGTTTTATGTGTTTTTAGGATTTTATGTTTTTGTTAGGTTTTTTCTAGGCTTTTATTTTTTTTCATTTTTAGGGATAGTTTTGGATTTTTTAGGATTTTTATGGGTTTTAGGGTTTTTAGGGATTTGGGGATTTTATGGGGTTTTAGAGTTTTAGGTTATTTATTGTTTATTGGGGTTTATGTTTTTTTGTTTTTAAGGTCTTTAAAATATCATAGATTTTTTAAACATGTTTAGGGCAAGGATGATGCGAGGGTCGGGCTATTCCCGGCCCCCCCAAATTTATTAAAAAGAAAAAGAGACGCAGCAGACAAGGGAGGGGAGGGGTCAAAAAACCTACACCCAAAAACCCTTACAACCCAAAATGAAAAAGACCCATAAAGAAAAATCAAAAATGAGAAAAGAAAAAGAAAGAAAGAAAATAAGTCAACATCACCACCAAAATTCCAAAACAGAAGTCTTACCGCAAGGGTCACCATCCGCACCATAACCTGAGGCCGCATCATCAAAGAAGGAGTTAGAGTCATCCCACCCTGACTCGTATTCCTCATTAAGTTTAAGGAGTGTCAAAAACTTCTCCCTTCGTTTTCCTTGTTCTGGGGAACACTGCTGCTCCTGATGATTAACTTTGATTTTCAGTTTAACCGCATTTGATGACGCCCGGGTAGCCATTGGTCAGGGGAGAGTGGAATAATCCCTCTTCACCCTCCTCTTCTAGGAGGCATAGGTGGGACCATAACCTTTCACCTACTCGAACTCATTGAAAAACTTCCCCACCTCCATGCCATGATCTCGTTCTTAATCCGAGATAAAGGATACTTCCTAATTTAGAGGGCACTCAACAAAACTGTCATGGTGCAGCAATCTCAGAGCCATTAAGGTAGGTATTTCTGCACTCCCAATGACAGAAACCAGTGGTCCTTTCCCATACACCCCAGGCAGTACTATCCCCCCAACATCATGCAAGTCAAAACAGACAGGCCTATCTTCCAGGGACTCTTCATGCACCTCCATGGCCAGCACTATCATTTCCTCCGTTGCAACAGCTTCTCCTTGTTTGTGATCACCCCCTTTCCCAACCCCCCTCCCCTTGGCCAGACACATTCCCTTCCTTAGGCATTCTCCCCTGATCAGCAACCTCCTCCAAAAGATCTGTTTCCCCCTACTCCTCCACCGTCCCACAATACAGCATGCTCGGTTCCACCGTAGGTTCTAGATTACCCAGACAAACAGGATCCCCCTGGCAAGAGGGCGCGTTTTCCAGTCCCTGAAAATCCTTAAACATTTTTAGGGGTTTAAATGCTTTTTAGAGTTCTTAAGGGGTTTTATGGGTTTTATGGGTTTTTAGGGTTGGTTATAATTATTAAGAGGTATTATGGTTCATATGGTTTATAATATTTTTAGGGTTTTTTTAGTTTTTTAGGTTCTAATGGGTTTTTAGTGGTTTTAGGTTTTTATGGTTTTATAAGGGGTTTTTCAGGGTTTTGGGGTTTTTTTACAATTTATCTATTTTAGGGATTTTTAGTGTTTTTATTTTTTTTACAGTTTTTATGGGTTTTATGGGTATTAGAATTTTTTATGTTTTGGGTGTTTTTTAGTGTTGTTAAGATTGTATTTATTTCTTTGGGTTTTCAGGGTTTTGGTTTGGTTTACATTTTTAGGGATTTTGAGTTTGTTTTTAGGATTTTTTTTTTGGTTTTTATGGGTTTTAGGGATTTTGAGGGGTTCTTGGGTTTTTTAGGGTCTTTATGATTTTTTAGTTTTGAGGTTATTTTTTTGTTTTTTGGGGTTTTAAGGTTTTTTAGTGTTTTTACCTTTTATATGTGTTTAATGTTTTTTATAGTTTTTAGTGGATTTTAGGGTTTTCATGTGGTTTTATCGGATTGTATAGTTTTTTAGCGGTTTTTAGGATTTTTTTGGATATTTATGGTTTTAGAAATTTTTGGGTTTAATGGGTTTTAAATGTTTTTGGATTTTTAATATTTTCATAGGTTTTTTTTATTTTTAATAATTTTTTTGGTTTTTTAATGGTTTAAGGTTTGTTTTCTGTTTTTATGGACCTTTATGGACTTTTTAGGATTATAATGATTTTTATGGGTTTTAGGGATGTTGAGGGATTTAGGGTTTTACGTTTTTATGGGGATTTTTGGATTTTTATTGAGTTTTTGAAAGTTTTTAAGGTTTTTGAGAGTTTTTTAACATTTTTATGGGTGTAAATGATTTTTATATTTTTTAGGATTTTATAGGTTTTATTAGTTTTTATGGGTTTTAAGGTTTTTATGGGTTTTATTGTTTTTAGGGTATTTTATCATTTTTTGGTTTTTTGGCACTTTTTTTTTATTTTAGGTTTTTTAATCATTTTTAGGTTATTAAGGTTTTATTGTGGGTTTTTAGAGTATTCAGGGTTTTTATGTTTTTATGGATATTTAGGGATTTTGTATATTTTTTTGGTTTTTTAGTTGTTTTGGGGATTTTGGTGGTTTTTACCGGTTTAAGGATTCTGGATTTTTATTGGTTTTTTTGGTTTTTTTGGGGTTTTTAGTTTTGAGGGTTTTAAATATTTTTTTTATAGTTTTAACTTTTTAGGGGTTTAAAATGTTTTTATAGTTTTAAGAGTTTTTAGGGTTTTCAATTTTTTTAGGTAGTTTTATGTATTTGAGTGGTTTAAATGATTTATGGTTTTTTAGGGGTTTTAACTTTTTTAGGTTTTTTAGGGGTTTTATGTGTTTTTATGTTTTAAATGATTTCATATTTTGTTGAAGGGATTTCAGGTTTTTCTAAGCTTTAGGAATTTTATTGTGATTGTTTTAATATTTTTATTGTTTTAATAATTTTTAGTGATTTTTATGCGTTTTTTGGGTTTCAATTTTTTTGTGTTTTAAGGTTTCTTGGAGTTTTTTAAGATATTTTATGGTTTTGTAAATTTTTTTAACATTTTTCTGTGTTGGAATGGTTTTGATAGTTTTTGTTTATTTTTACTAATTTTATGGTTTTTAGTGGTTTTATGGTTTTTGGTGGTTTTAGGGGTTTATGGATTTTATGAATTTTTAGGGTTTTTATCCATTTTTAGGTTTTTAGGGGTTTAATGTTTTAATGGGATTTTAAGGTTTTCTTAAGGGATTTTAGGTTTTTAGGGTTTTTAACTTTTTTATTTCTAGGATCTTTTACAGATTTTGATAGTTTTTAGGGTTTTAGTGGTTTTAGGGGTTTTATAGTTGTTTTGGGTTTTTAGGTTTATTTTTATTTTTTATGGTTTTTAATGTTTTCAGAGTTTTTTAACATTTTTAGTGTTTTACAGGGTTTTCAGATTTTTTAGTGGGTTTAGGGGTTTTGGGGGAGTTTTGGGTTTTTAAGGTTTTACTTTTATTATATTTTTTTAGGAGTTTTTTTAAAGAAATTCATGGCCATTTAGGGGTTTTTTTTCTTTTAGGGGTTTTGGTTTTTTTTGGATTTTAGTTTTTTTAGGTTTTTATGGTTTTCATATGATTTTTTTGGTTATTTATGGTTTTTTTGTTTTCAGATATTTTTAGGGATTTTTAGGATTTTTTTGTTTCTTGGGTTTTCCAGGGATTTTGAGGGTTTTATGATTTTTAGATATCTTTTGGTGTCTTTGGGTTTTTAGTTTTTTAGTTTTTAGAGATTAATGGGTTTTTAGTGGTTTTTATTTTTTTAGTCTTTTAAAAGGTTTTTAGAGTTTTTAGTTTTTTTAGTGTTTTTTGGGTTTTTTATGTTTTAAGGGTTTTTTGATTTTTTGGGTTTTTTGGTTTTTGGTGGTTTTTGGGGGGTTTATGGTTTTTATAGTTTTTTAGGGTTTTAGGGGTCTTTAGTTTATTTAGGATTTTGAAGTTTTCATACTATTTTTTAGGGATTTAATGGGTTTTTACTTATTAATTTTTATATGTAATTGTTTTGATTCTTAGGGATTTTAATGCTTTTTAGGGACTTTGAAGGAATTTATGGCTTTTATGAATTTGATGGGATTTTCAGTTTTAAGGGTTTTTTGATATTTTTAGGTGTTGAAATGGTTTTATAGTTTATAGTGGGTTTTTAATGATTTTATGGTTTTTAGAGTTTTGTAATTGTAATAGGTGTTATTATGGGATTTAGGGTTTTCATATTTTTTTAGGTTTTTAGGTATTATAAATATATTTAGGTTTTTATGGTTTTCTTATAATTTTTTAGGGTTTTTTGGGTTATTTAATATTTCTTTTATTTTTAAGGAATTGTTTTTGGATTTTTAGGGATTTAAAATTTTTAAAGGTTTTTACAGTTTTCTTACGGGTTTTTATAATTTTTTATTTTTTTGAATTTTGTGGATTTTTAATATTTTTATGGTTTTTAAGGAATTTAGTAATTTTGATGGTATTTTGGGGTTTTTTGGTGTTTTAATGTTTTTTATGTTTTTATGGATTTTTTGAGTTTTTTAGGGGTCTTAATGTTTTTTTTAGAATTCATTAATTTTTTAGAGTTTTAAAAGGGGTCTTGGAGGTTTTAGCTATTTTTTGGGTTTTTATGGGTTTTTAGGTGTTTTATTATTTTTTAGGGTTTCTAGTATTGGGGGTATATTTGGGTTTTTGTAGGTTTTTTAGGATTTTTAGTTTTTTATGGGTTTTAAGAGTTTTTTAGGGTTTTATGGTTTTCATAGGGTTTTTATGTTTTCTGGTGTTTTGAGGGATTTTAGGTATTTTTATTATTTTTATAGGTTTTTACTGTTTTTAGGGATTATGATTTGTTTTAGGGCTTCTTGGATTATTTTTTTGGTTTTTAGTGTTTTTTTAGATTTTAGTTCTTTTATAGGTTTTATTGTTTTTTAATGTTTGTGGGTTTAAATTATTTTAAGTGTTTTAGTGGTTTTTTTGGGTTTCTAAGGGATTTTAAAAAATTTAAGTTTTTCGAGGTTTTTAGGGATTTTAGGGTTTTTAGGGGTTTGGGTTTTTATGAGATTTACCATTTTTCTATTTTAAAGGTGTTAATTTTGTTTTGTTTTTATGGATTGGTTTTAGTTTTTTAGGTTTTTTAGTGTTTTTTTTCAATTTATAAATTTTTAGATATTTTTTAGTATTTTTATGGTTATGTGGAGTTTTTGGATATTTTCTTGGGTTTTCTTAGTTTTCTTGGTTTTTAGGAGCCTTTTCAGTTTTTATATGTTTAAAGGTGTTTTTGAGTTTTTTAACATTTTTATGGGTCTAAAAGTGTTTTTGAGTTTTTAGTGGTTTTAGGGTTTTCATGTCAGTTAGATATTTTTTTGGTTTTTATGGGTTATTATAGATTTTGGGGATTTGAGGTTTTTAGGGACTTCTTATGGGTCTTTTGGGGTTTTCTCATTTTTTAGGATTTTGGGGGTTTTAAGTGTTTTTAGATTTTTATGGGTTTTTATGGGTCTTCAAGGTTTTTGGTTTTTTTTATTTTTTTAGTCATTTTTAGGTTATATATATAATTTTTATGTTTTTTAGGTGTTTTAGGGATTTTGATGGGTTTTTTGGTTTTTTGGTTTTTTGGGTTTTTGGGGTTTTATGCTTTGTTGGTGGTTTTAGGGTTTTTTGAGTCTTTAAAGGATTTGATGTTTTTATCGTTCTTTTACATTTTAAGGGATTAATGGGGTTTAAGGGTTTCTATTGGATTTAGGGTTCTTTTTTCGTTTTTTAATGTTTTTATGGGTAATAGAGGTTTTGTGGTTTTTAGGGTTTTTAATGGGTTTTTATGGTTTTTAATGAATTCTTGTTTTGTTAGGGGATTTTTTTATAGAGTTTATGGACTTGTTATGGGTTTTTAGGTTTTTAGGGATTTATATGTTATTATTGATTTTTATGGTTTTTCGTGATTTTGATGGTTTTTAGGTATTCTACGTTTTTTTTGAGTTTTTTGTGTTTTTTAGTTTTTCAGTGTTTTTTAATGTTTTATGGGTTTTAATGGTTTTTTAGATTTTTTTGTTCTAGGGTTTTTATGGGTTTTAGGGGGGTGTATGGTTTTTTTAGGAATTTATGGGATTTGGTGTTTTAGGGGTTTCATGTTCTTTTTACTCTTATTAAGGGTTTTATTGTTTTTAGGTCTTTTGGGGTTTTACTGTATATAGTGTTTTATAATTTTATTAGGGTTTTTCTTGTTTTTTAGTTTTTTTAATGTTTTTAGATATTTTTAGGTTTTTATAAATATTTTCATGGTTTATGGGGTTTTGGGGAATTTTTATGGTTTTAGGGTTACTAGGGAAAGGAAGATGCGAGGGTCTGGCTATTCCTGGCCCTCCCAATTTTATTAGAAAGAAAAGAAGAGACACAACAGACAAGGGAGGGGAGGGGTCAAACGACCCACACCCAAAAACCCCTTACAATCCAAGATGAAAAGACCCCAAAAGAAAGAAAAACAAAAGCGAAAAAAGAAAAAGCACACCAAACCAAGCAGCCACCACCATCATCCAGCATCAACCAGCATCCAACATCTCACAGCTAACAAAAGACCAACAATCAAAATCAACCAGCAATCAACATCCAGCAGCAGCCCGATCATAAACCACAGCTTCAGCAACTCCCAACTCAGCAGCAACCAGCATCCAGCATCACAATTTCCATCATCCAACGCATTCCAGCATCCGGCAGCACCACATCCCATCCTAACAGCAACATAGCAGCAGCAACACATCCAAACCAACCAACCCCAGCAACCAACATCACCAAATCCGACATCGCAACCACTCACAACCAGCAGCAGGAAACCACAGCATGAGCACCGCAACCAAATGCGGCCATCATCACTTCCCAGCAGACAACAACAAGCAATTCCAATCACACCATTTCCAGCAACTAGCATGTCCTCCCTAGGAGGATCCACTGCCAGTGAAAACAAGCAGCAGACTCCAACAAACGACAGCACCAAAAAACCAGCATCAGCAACAAAAGCATCACCGACTCCTTGCCAACCAGCTCCTGTCAACTTGCAGCTCATAAAGAAAGAGCCAGCACATCCTAACCCATCGTCAAACATGGAATATCATCTCAACAACTAGCTGTCATGGTATTCGAACCAAATCACTTTCAGCATTCCACATATCGTAGCATAGCAAACCGCAGACCACCAGAAATTGCACAAAAATCGCCAAACTCATCTCAGCAAACCCAGAAACCATCACCCATTCATAACCGAAATAATAACCAAGTAGTAGGAGAACATGGAATGCCAAAAGGACCGACCGAAACTAGCATAAACAAGCTGGAGCAAAGACAATACCGAGAGACTAGGTTGAGTGTGCACCTGTCGTTGCTTCGCGAACCAACAGAAGAATCAAACCAGGGCATAGAGAAAACCTCCTTCCACAACGCAGGATCGAGAAGGATCGACCAGCGCCACAAGACCAAATTGCCACACCATCCGCAGAAACGAAGCGCCTTCCAAGTAGAACATGGATGCCGAAGCAACCAACCCTGCCAATGATCCCCTTGACCACGTTGACCCGCCTGCAGAAAACCTAGATCTGAAAAAGTGACCCCGACACGCAGCTGCTAGCAGATGTCGACCCATTCAAGATCAGGATGATCTGAAGACGTCACGACCACCAAAGCCATTGGAGGCCAGGATCGCCAGTAACGGAGCAAAGCGACATCAATTTCCGAATCCCAGAGCAATGGAACTCGGGGAAGTCGAAGTCATCGAAGCGAAGGAGCCACCACCGTCTTGAGGCTGAAATTCACATCCAGGTCATGCCATCGCCAAGAGCTGGGAAGGAGAAAAGGAACGCCGCTAAAGCTCCGATCTGGATCCAGGGGAAGGCCTGGAAGAAGTGTCGAGCGAGAGAGAATCCCAGGGGAGTGCGCTGCCATACTCTTAGGGTTACTAGGAGTTTTTTTGTTTTTTGGGTTTTTATGGGTTTTTTGAATTTTATGAGGATTTTATAATTTTTTTAGTGTTTTAATGTTTTTAAGGGATTTAATTGTTTTTATCATTTTCAGTGGGTTATTATGGCTTTTATGAGTTTTTAGGGTTCTTTATGGGTGTTATTGTGTTTATGGGGTTTTAAGGTTTTTATGGTTTTTATCATTTATAGGTTTTTTGCGGGTTTTAATTTTTTTAATCTTTTTATGTTTTCGTTGGGTTTTTTAGGGTTTTTATGGTTTTTTATTCTTAGGGATTTTTAGTGAATTGTTATGATTTTTAGGGGGTATCATGGTTTTTTGGGATTTTGATGGTTTATAAGGATTTTTTTTACTGTTTCAGGGTTTTTTTGTTTTTTATGGTATTTAGGGGTTTTTTATTTTTATTTTTTTTTAAAGTTTTTTATATTTTTTAATGTTTTTAGGTGTTCAAAGGTTTCTAGATATTTTAGTGCTTTTATGGTGCTTATGGGTATTTAAGGGGTTTTAATGTTTTAGGGGGTTTTATGTTTATTAGTGGGTTTTGGGTTTCTAGAGACTTTTTATGGGTTTTTAGAACATTTTATGTTTTTCAAGGGATTTAATGTGTTTTTATAATTTTAATGTTTTTTTATAGTTCTCAACATTTTTAGGATTTTTTTTGTTTTTGGGTATTTTATTGATATTTAGGATATTTATGGGAATTTGGTTTTTAATGTTTTTTTGTTGTGTTTTTAATTATTTTTAAGGGTTCTTAGATTTTTTTTAACATTTTATGGGGGTTTATAGGGGTTTATAATTTTTAGTGGATTTAAGGGTTTTTATGGTTTTTTTTGTTTTTTTTGTTTTAGTCATTTTATGGTTTTTAGGGTTTTAGGGGGTTTGGTGTTTTTAGGGTCTTTTAGGGTTTTTGTGTCCATAAAAGTTTTTAGGTTTTATGGGTTTTATGTTTTTTTAGGTTTTTAGGTTTTTCTTATGGGTTTTTAGGGTTTTCAATTTTTACGTATTAAGTATTTTTACGTATTTATATATTTCTTTGGATTTTTAAGGGTTTTAGGGATTATGAGGGTTTTTGTGGGTTTTACATTTTTATTGTTTTTTTGTTTTACGGTCTTTTGAGATGATTAGGGTTTTATGGATTTTGAGAGTTTTTTAACATTTTTTGGGGATTAAAGTGTTTTTAGAATTTTTAGTTATTTTTAGGGTTTTTATAGATTTTTAGTGTTTATATGGGTTTTTGGGTTTTTATGGTTTATTGGGTTTTTACTTTTTTTAGGGTTTTAATGTTTTTAGTATTTTTAGGTTTTTTAGGGGGTTTATACTTCTTAGGTTTTTATGGTTTTATTGGTATTTTCATAGCTTTTACGGTTTTTTATGTTTCTAGGAATTTTTAAAGTTTTTTAGGGTTTATGGTTTTTAGGATTTTAGGGATTCATGGATTCTTAGGTTTTGTCATGGTTTTTAGGTTTTTTATATATTATTTTTGTAGGGGGGTATTTTTAAGGGTTTTATGCATTTTTTAGTTTTTTAATGTTTTTAGGGGTTTAAAGGGGTTTTATATTTTTAGTGGGTTTTAGTGATTTTAATGATGTTTTGGTTTTTTAAGGTTTTTAGGGGGTTTTAGGTTACAGGGGTTTTAATCTATTTAATTTTTTTTAATGATATGTTAGGGGTTTTGATGGTTTTTTGGAATTTTTTAAATTTTTATGTATTTTTAGTGATTTTTAGGATTTTTATGGTATTCACTTTTTTCATGTATTTTTATATTTTTTTGAGTTTTTATGGGTTTTTATGTTTTTTTTATGTTTTTAGAGGTTATTAGGGTTTTAGGGGTGTTGGTAGTTTTATGTTTTTTTAGGATTTATTTTTTTAATGGTTTTTAGTATTTTTACATTTTTAGTGATTTTTAGGGTATTTTTATGATTTTATGATTTTTATAGTTTTTTTGTGTTTTTAGTGAATTTTGGGTTTTTAAGTGTTTTTAGTTTTTACGGTTTTTATAGGGCTTTTTAAGGTTTTTTATATTTTTCTGAACTTTTAGTTATTTTAGGTTTTTTATTTTCTATTTTTCATTTTTTTAGATTTCGAGGGGATTGAAGGTTTTATGGTTTTTCAGATTTTGACGTTTTTTTATTATATTTTTATAGTTTTTAATGGTTTTAAGGTTTTTATAAATTATAATGATTTTATGGATTTAAGGGTTTTTAATTTTTTTTGTATTTTATGGTTTTTATGGGTTTTTAGGATTTTTTGTGATTTAGGGGGTTTTATGTTTTTAGGGTTTTTAAAGCTTTTATGGTTTTTAATGTTTTTTTTTTACTTTTTAGGGATTTTTGGTTTTTAAGTGTCTTTAGGTTTTAATGTTTTCTTAATGGTTTTCTGGGTTTTTATGTTTTTTGGGATTTTTAGGGATTATTAGGATTTTAATGGTTTTTAGTATTTTTAGGGATTTTGAGGGGTTTTAGGGTTTTCTTTTTTTTTACGATTTTAGGTTTCTTATTGATTTTATCATTCTATGTGGTTTAAAAGTTTTTTAGATTTTATATTGGGTTTTTAATGGTTTTATAAGATTTAGGATTTCATAAAATTTTATAGGGGATTTTATGGTTTTTTGGGGTTTTCTAAAATTTTTTGTGTCATTACCATTTTTGATTTATTTAGGGTTTTTATGTTCTTTCAGTTTTTTAATATTTTATTCAGGTTTTTTAAGGTTTTTATGTTTTTTAAATTTTAAGGTATTATTTAGGTTTTTTATAGTTTTTTTGATTTTTAGAGATTTTGAGGGGTTTAAAGGGTTTTTAGTGGTTTTAGGGATTTTTTTAGTTTTTTTTGGGTTCTTTGGTTTTATTTTGAGTTTTTAGGGTTTTTAATGTTATTTAGATTTTTCAATGTTTTTTAGGGTTTAATGGGTTTTTAGTTCTTTTATTAGGTTTTAGAGTTTTTATGGGTTTTAGGGGTGTTTGTAAATTTTAGTGGTTTTTATGGGTTTTTGGTGTTTTTAGTGTTTTTAGGGTCTTTTCGTATTTTAAGGGATTGAATTTTTTTAGCTTTTTAGGGGTTTTAAGTGTATATGGGTTTTATGGTTTTCTAAGGTGTTTTAAGGGTGTTAGGATATTTAAAATTTTTAGGGATATTTTATTTTTTTTCCTTATTTTTAGTATTTTTAGAGATTTTGGGGGTTTCGGGGTTTTAAGGGGGTTAGTTTTTTTTGGTTTTTTGGTTGTTTTGTGTTTATTCTTTTTGTTTTTTATGGTTTTTGTGGGATTTTTTGAATTTTATACCATTTTTTGGGGTTTTAATGGTATTTAGATATTTTAGTGGTTTTGGGGTTTTAAGGGTATTTAGGGAAAAAAAGGCATGAGACCAGGTGAACCTGGTCCCCCAAAATTTATAAAATAAATAAACAACAAAACATTACAAGTAGGGATTACAAAAACACGTGTGTAGATCACCCTTTGAATCAGACTCCAAAAACTGTGTGCTGAAAGATGGGGCAACAAAATACTACATCAAATACCTCTCCACGATTGCCTCCTTGGAGAGAGAATTTGCAACAGAGATCGCCTCTCATTAAGCATGGGTAACATTAAGGTTAAACCCTTGACAATGGGTGAGCCATTCCACCCATTGGGGAAGAATCCTCTGTGGGACTCTGTCGGATTTCTTCTTTAGGGAATCCACCACACGCATTGATTTTGATTCAATCCTAAGAAGTCTCCATCCAAATTGAACAGAATATTTAATCACTTTTATCATAGCCCAAAATTTGGCTTCAAGGGAACACCCATTGTGAATAAATTGACGAAAACAGCCTATGACGAAACCACAATTGGTGTGAAAGACCCCAACACATCCTAAGGTACCTGGTGCTCCCAATATCACACTATCCACATTAACCTTAATAAACGAGGAGATCAGAGTAATCCAGTAGATGAACTTGTGAAGGAAGTGGGATACCAGCTTGCTCTAAGGACAATCACTACTAGAAATATAGGTATTTTCGAATGGCGATTTGCGACGGGATCCCGTCGCAAATGGATTTTTACGACGGGGGCCCGTCGCAAATCGCCCGTTGCAGAAAACGCCGTCGCAACAACAACTATTTGCGACGGGCCCGTCGCTAAAGCTAGTAGTTGCGACGGGGATACTTCCCGTCGCAAATCTTACTCCGTATTTTTTGTAAAAACTTTTAAAAGAGTGATTGCAATGGGGCCCGTCGCAACACGTATTTGCGACGGGGCCCGTCGCAAATACTGTTTTTTAGAAAAAAATAAAAAACTATTACTAAATTATTTTAATGAATATAATAAAAATAATATTTGCGATGGGCATAGTATCCCGTCGCAAATACTATAAAAAAATAAAAAAATTAAATTATTAATAAATTATTTTAATTAATATAATAATAATCCATTTATAATTCAAGATTAAAAAATAATAAAATATTAATAAATGATTTTAATTAATATAATAATAGAATTATAATTCACAAATAAAAATAATAAATTATTAATAAATTATTTTAATTAGTATAATAATAATAAAATTATAATTCAAAAATAAAAAATAATAGAATATTAATAAATGATTTAATTAATATAATAATATTATAATTATAATTCATAAATAAAAAAATATTAATAAGTTATTTTAATTAATAAAAAAATAATAGAATTATTTTACATTCAATTATTAAAATAATTAAAATATTACAAAAAAATATAATTAAATTATAATATTATAAAATTTTAATATATATATATAATTTAATATTATAAAATATAAATAATATTATTATTCATATAAATATTTTATAATGAGACAGAAACTACGAATAGAAAAAAAATTCATATTTGATTTTACAAACATTATAACATAAAAATAAACTCTAATCTGAAGGAGGGGGGGATATGCAGATGCTGGTGGAGGAAACTCCATCCCTAAAGCATGAGTGAGTCGGCGCATGTACTCCATTTTCTCCTGGTGATGCTGCTGCCACTGACTCATCTGCTCCTCATACAGCTGCTGCTGGCATCGATGCTCCTCCTCATGTTGCTGCTGCTGCTGACGCATCTGCTCCTGCTCCTGTCGGAGACTCTCTATCAGTGCAGTCTGAGATCACAACTGATCCTCATACTGTGTAGCAGAAGAAGATGCACGAGTTCCTCTCGAGCTGGACGCCGACATCGCAGCACTGCCATAATAATCTCTGGGAGTCAATCGAGAGCTAATACCAACTACCCGGTCCTTCTCGAAGGCATACTGGGTGGACTGCATCCATGCCGCCTCATCAAACTGACGGCCAGTGGTCTGATCTGATGACTTGGCCTGACTCTCAGGCCGGGTCTGTGACGCTGCGGCCTCATATAACTCCTGTAGTTGCAATTTAAAACTAAAATTGTGAATATATTATATGCAGTTAATTTTTAAACTTAAAAACAAATAATACTGACCACGATGTTATGCTGACGATCACCTCTGAGCTCCCCAGTAGCACGATCATTATACATCCTCTGATATACGTCGTACTCTGTAATATCGGGGTGCTCGACAGCCTATAAGAATAAAAAATAAACAGTTAATATTTATAGTTATATAAAATAATTATAAATAATGTACGTACCAAATGTTGTTTATGAGTACTAAAATAACGACTCCCAGCTCGATGAGTCACCTCCTATCTCACCTGATTCTGCCTCCCCACCGATGATCTCCTCTGAAAGGCACCACTCAACCAGTACGCACATAATCCATCCCATACATGGGATGAAATGTACTCTGGTCGGTGTTCTCTACATGACTCATCAAAATCTGACACTCCTGCTTTCTTCGTGGCAGCTTTTCTTAAATTGTGAAAAAACTGACGAATGTGATCACGCATTGCCACCTATCATGCCTTGTGGATGGCGTCACTCATGGTATCCTCGATCAGATACCATAAACCCTACAAATAAATCCAAATATCAAGTTAAAAATGAAATAATTTTCAAAATAAAATTTATTTAATTACGTACGTACCAACCAATGGCCGAACATGGCCTGCTGCACATCAATGGGAGTCTGCTCCCATGTGGTCCACGGCTGAGAGAAATAGTTGCGCAAAATAGCGCTGCCCTGTCCGACTGCTATATGCGGAAAACTGTAAAAATAATAAACATTTATTATGTGAATAGATTAATGAAATCATAGTCAAATCCACAGATTATCACACAGGTTATCACACCTCCGTGTGCGTGGATCAAACCCAAGACGTGGACGTCGCTCGGGGATGGGGTCAGGAATCATCAATCGTGCAAGACTGCGCCCCCTCCGCCTACTCCCTGGAGTGCCTGCAGGCTGAGGGTCATATGCCATCAACTCATCCGCATCGAAAGGCAGGTCAGCATCCGCCAACTCACTAAATGTGGCGTCATCTATCTGAAACAGAAAATGTTAATGTTGTTAGCAAACAATTGATAATTACTATTATATATACATATATACATATTATGATTGTATATAAATACCATGGAATTCTATCAGTGTTCATCTTCGTCATCATATTCATATATGTCAATGTCATCTTCATATTCCTCTTCAACATCATCGATATCCATTCGAGTTACAGTTGCTTCATCTCTTACCATTTCAAATTCATATGTGACATCATTAACATCATTGTCATCACCGATTCTTAAATGTGGGGTGTCGTCATCGATACTCATGTCTCTTTGTAAAAATGATTGATTTTGAGTACTCTCCTGAAAAACTTCAATTCTTTGCACATCAGTGAAATCACATTCACTTTGACTAAACTGATTGTCTCGAATTTTGATTTTTATTACACTCCACCAATCAGTCAAGTCTATTGATGTAGCATAGTACTTTGCGTAATAAACTTGATGTGCCTGTTGAGCCAATAAGAATGGTTCATTTACTACGAGAACACTTCTACATTTAATATCGATGATTCCATGAGTCGGATGAACACACATGCCTCTCTCTGTATCCAACCACCGACATTTGAACATGGTTATGTAATGTTGTCCAAGATAACAGAGTTCAATGATTTCATCAAGTATACAATAAAATTCAACTTCATTTTCTCGATGATGAGATCCTCTCAAGCTAACTCCACTGTTCATTGTTTTTTTCTATTCCCCATATGCATGTGTGTGAAATCGAAATCCATTCACCACATATGCATTATAAGTTTTAACAAGTTTGGAAGGTGGGTTACTCAATATACACATCCATTTGTCAATTTTATCAGCATGTCGAGACACCTGAAAATTTGTGAAATAATTATCAATATAGTAAACTATACATTGAATGAGTTGCTAAAAGATAAAGAATTTATGTTACCAGTTTTTGAAACCACTGAGTGAAATTTTTCAGTCGACGTTCTTCGAGAGCAGCTGCTGTAATTTGTGGAATTTTTTTCTTGATATGTTTATCATACAACCTATAAAAACCAATGTTATTTACTGTAACAGAAATGATAGAATAAGTGATATAAACACTTACAGTACAACTAATGTCATCTCTTCACAGTTGAGCAGAACATACGTATGAGCTCTATGATGTTCATCATCCGAAAGCCAGCGTTCATAAACTCCACCAAAACCAAGCTCTGGATGGTTGAAAACAGATAATTGATTGTCGATTTCATCAATATTCCTCTCGTTCCATCCCATTAGGTTGTGTTTCGAAGGATACTCAGATTCAAAATAATGGGAGCAGAAAAAAGATATTTCCTCTTGCAAATAAGCTTCTGCAATAGATCCTTCAACAGATGATTTGTTACGTACTTTTCTTTTCAATTTTTGCATGAATCTTTCAAATGGGTACATCCATCGAAACTGTACTGGACCTCCACATTTGGCTTCATATGGCAAATGTAACATCAAATGTTCCATTAAGTCGAAGAAAGATGGCGGAAATATTTTTTCCAGTTTACATATAATTACAACAACATCTTTTTCAAGTTTGCCTAGAGCATCATAATCTGATGTATCTGCACAAATTTCCCGAAAAAAATGAGACATGTCTGTTATGGAATCCCAAATCACAGAATTCAACAGACCTCTTAATCCAATGGGTAGAAGTCTTTCCATTATAACATGACAATCATGACTTTTTAATCCAGTAATATGACCATTCTTTACACATCTACCCAAATTGGAAGAACAACCATCTGGAAGTCTCAAATCTGCAATCCACTGACAAAATAATAAACAGTTTTCTTTAGACAGTGTATAAGCTGCTTTTGGTTTCAGTAACCTTTCTGTTCTGACATTCTCAAACAGTTCCAATTCTGGACACCTGAAAATTTGGGCAAGATCTAAACGTGCATTTACATTGTCTTTGCTCTTTCCTGGCATATCAAAACTGTATGAAACAAATTATAAAAACAGTTCTTCTCAATATGCATGACATCTAACAAGTGTCGGACCAACAAATCAGACCAATATGGCAAATCCCAAAATATGCTACGTTTAATCCAATTTTGTTCTTTCCCAAAACCAGAAATTTTCTGTTGGTTTATTGTGGGACCAAAAGTGATGGGAGGTAATGAAAATAGAACTGATTTTAAATCCGAACCTGATAGCATTTTTGGAGATCCATCCCTTTCAACTGTTCCTTTTCTGAAATGAGGTCTATTTCTGCGAAAAGGATGATCAGCTGGAAGAAATCTGCGATGACAGTCAAAATAACAAGGTTTCTTTCCATGAATGAGAATAAATGCTTTGTTCTCTCCCATAAAGTAAGGAAATTATTTCTGACCATGTGTACTCCAGCCAAATAACATCCCATAATCCGGGAAGTCACTAATTGTCCACATCAATACTGCTCTCAGTATGAAATTCTGTTTCGTTGCAACATCATATGTACTGACACCAGTACTCCACAATAAACTTAATTCATCAATCAATGGTTTCAAATAAAGATCAATATTTTTCTTCGGATGTCCTGAAATTAGTAAATTCAAAAAGATATATTGCTCCTTCTTCAACATCCATGGAGGTAAATTGTACGGAGTTAAAAAAACAGGCCAACATGAATATTGACTACCATAAGATCCGAACGGATAGAAACCATCAGTGGAAAGGCCGAGTCGAACATTTCTAGCTTATAAAGAAAAGGACGGATTCACTCTATCAAAATGTTTCCATGAATCACCATCGGCTGGATGATTCAAGATTTTATCGGTTGAAATATTTTCTTTATGCCATGACATCATTGTCGCTGTATTCTTAGACATGAATAAACGCTGAAGTCTGGATGTAAGAGGAAAATTTCTCAACTATTTTACAGGAATCAAACCAGACTTCCCATGTTGTCCTTCTATATATCTCAGTTGCCCACATGTGGGGAAACTATCCAACGACTCATTTTCCCCAGAATATAAAATGCAGTCATTTGAACATGCATGAATCTTCTGACAATTAAGTCCCAAATTTCGAACCAGCCTCTTACTCTCATATTAATTTGCAGGCAAAACATTTCCTTCAGGTAACAGTGTTTTAAGCAAAGAAAATATCTGGTCAAAATAGGTGTTTGACATTCCGTTATCTGATTTGATAGCCATAAATTTTGCAACTGCTTCTAATTTTCTCATCTTGCAGCCAGGATATAATGCATCCTCAGTAGACCTCAACAACTCATAAAATTCAGACGGTGCCAACTCAGGATTTGAAGCTATATCAGCTGGAGTTTCTGTATGTTGAACAGATGAACCTGCAGCATCATGTACTAAATCTTGAAACCGGTATGGATCCGAAATCAAGTTGGTATCACCTGCTCTGGAACTGCGTTCACCGTGTTGATACCAAAAAACATAATCTGGTTGAAAACCAAAACGCTAGAGATGTCCCCCAACTTTTTCAAACGTGTCAAACGTTCTCAATGCACATTTTCTACAAGGGCATTTTATTTTCCCTTCTGAAACAAATTCTGGATTTGATGTCGCAAATGATAAAAAAGTCTCCACACCCTCTATATATACTGGATTTAAACCAGAACCGTTTGGATTTTTACGTTGATTTATCCATATGCGGTCACCTAATAATGATTGTTGACGACCTCGTTATTCCATATTTTTCTATAAAATATAAAAGCATTACTGGTTTTGAATAATTTGTTAGAAAAAACACTCAAGCAAGGATAATTATAGAGTTTACATCATATACGACTGACGCAAACTTTTTATTGAGATAGACATAAAAGTTGACCCTTTAAGAATTGAATATATTGAGAATAAAGCAAAACCTGTTACAAATATTGATAATTTTAATATTATATAAATTTTTTATTATTTTCATAGTACTAATATTATTGGTAATTATTCCTAATTATTGGTAATTATTCCTAATTATTGGTAATTATTCCTAATTATTAGTAAGTATTCTTAATTATTGGTAATTATTCCTAATTATTGGTAATTATCCGTAATTATTGGTAATTATTGGTAATTATTACTAATTATTGGTAATTATTACTAATTATTGGTAATTATTACTAATTATTACTAATTATTACTAATTATTGGTAATTATTAATAATTATTGGTAATTATTACTAATTATTACTAATTATTACTAATTATTGGTAATTATTACTAATTATTACTAATTATTACTAACTATTGGTAATTATTACTAATTATTACTAATTATTGGTAATTATTACTAATTATTACTAATTATTGGTAATTATTCCTAATTATTACTAATTATTACTAATTATTGGTAATTATTGGTAATTATTGGTAATTATTCCTAATTATTGTTAATTGTTAATAATTATTGGTAATTATTACTAATTATTAGTAATTATTACTAATTATTACTAATTATTACTAATTATTGGTAATTATTACTAATTATTACTACTTATTACTAATTAATGGTAATTATTACTCATTATTACTAATTATTGGTAATTATTCCTAATTATTACTAATTATTACTAATTATTGTTAATTATTCCTAATTATTGGTTATTATTCCTAATTATTGGTAATTATTCCTAATTATTACTAATTATTACTAATTATTGGTAATTATTGGTAATTATTACTAATTATTGGTAATTATTACTAATTATTACTAATTATTGGTAATTATTCCTAATTATTACTAATTATTACTAATTATCGGTATTTATTGGTAATTATTGGTAATTATTCCTAATTATTAGTAGTTATTACTCATTATTGGTAATTATTGGTAATTATTCCTAATTATTGGTAGATATTCCTAATTATTACTAATTATTACTAATTATCGGTAATTATTGGTAATTATTGGTAATTATTCCTAATTATTGGTAATTATTACTAATTATTGGTAATTATTACTGATTATTGGTAATTATTACTAATTATTACTAATTATTACTAATTATTGGTAATTATTACTAATTATTACTAATTATTACTAATTATTGGTAATTATTACTAATTATTACTAATTATTACTAATTATCGATAATTATTACTAATTATTACTAATTATTGGATATTATTCCTATTTATTACTAATTATTACTAATTATTGGTAATTATTCCTAATTATTGGTAATTATTCCTAATTATTGGTAATTATTCCTAATTATTGGTAATTATTCCCAATTATTGGTAATTATCGGTAATTATTGGTAATTATTGATAATTATTACTAATTATTGGTAATTATTACTAATTATAGGTAATTATTTCTAATTATTAATAATTATTGGTAATTATTCCTAATTATTACTAATTATTACTAATTATCGGTAATTATTGGTAATTATTGGTAATTATTACTAATTATTTATAATTATTACTAATTATTGGTAATTATTGGTAATTATTCCTAATTATTGGTAATTATTCCTAATTATTTGTAATCATTCCTAATTATTTGTAATTATAGGTAATTATGGGTAATTATTGGTAATTATTACTAATTATTACTAATTATTGGTAATTATTCCTAATTATCAGTAATTATTACTAATTATCGGTAATTATTGGTAATTATTGGTAATTATTACTAATTATTGTTAATTTTTACTAATAATTGGTAATTATTGGTAATTATTCCTAATTATTGGTAATTATTCCTAACTATTAGTAATTATCGGTTATTATTGGTAATTATTGGTAATTATTACTAATTATTACAAATTATTGGTAATTATTACTAATTATTACTAATTATTGGTAATTATTCCTAATTATTACTAATTATTACTAATTATTGGTAATTATTGGTAATTATTGGTAATTATTGTAATTATTGGTAATTATTGGTAATTATTGGTAATTATTAGTAATTATTACTAATTATTGGTAATTATTCCTAATTATTGGTAATTATCGGTAATTATTGGTAATTATTGGTAATTATTACTAATTATTACTAATTATTACTAATTATTGGTAATTATTACTAATTATTACTAATTATTGGTAATTATTCCTAATTATTACTAATTATTACTAATTATTACTAATTATTGGTAATTATTCTTAATTATTTGTTATTATTCCTAATTATTGGTAATTATTAATAATTATTGGTAATTATTACTAATTATTACAAATTATTACTAATTATTGGTAATTATTACTAATTATTACTAATTATTAGTAATTATATTTAATTATTACTAATTATTACTAATTATTACTAATTATTGGTAATTTTTACTAATTATTACTAATTATTGGTAATTATTCCTAATTATTACTAATTATTACGAATTATTGGTAATTATTCCTAATTATTGGTAATTATTCCTAATTATTTGGTAATTATTCCTAATTATTGGTAATTATCAGCAATTATTGATAATTATTGGTAATTATTACTAATTATTGGTAATTATTACTAATTATTCCTAATTATTACTAATTATTACTAATTATTACTAATTATTACTAATTATTGGTAATTATTCCTAATTATTATTAATTATTACTAATTAGTGGTAATTATTAGTAATTATTACTAATTATTACTAATTATTACTAATTATTACTAATTATTGATAATTATTGATAATTATTACTAATTATTATTAATTATTGGTAATTATTACTAATTATTGGTAATTATTACTAATTATTACTAATTATTCCTAATTATTGCTAATTATTGGTAATTATTCCTAATTATTGGTAATTATATGAATAATTGCCAATAATTAGGAATAATTACCAATAATTTTGAATAATAACATTATTAGTATATTTTATTATTAATTTTAAAATAATATAATTTTCTATATTATATACAATTTTCATTATTCTGTGTGTTTTCTGTCTCCACATACAAATATTACATGTGGAGACAGAAAACACACAGATGAAAGGAGAATTGTATATAATATAAAAAATTATATTATTTTAATATTAATAATAAAATATACTAATAATGTAATAATGTTATTATTCCTAATTATTGGTATTTATTACTAATTATTAGCATTTATTCTTAATTATTGAAAATTATTACTAATTATTCCTAATTACCATTAACTATGAACAATACTAATAATTTAAATTAATAAGTAACAAAACAATGTAAACATAATTAAATTACAACTAATTAAGAATAATTGAAACTAATAAATAATTTAAAATAAATATTAAATTAAAATGAACATAAATACCTTTAAAATTGATCTGAGGTTGATCTCTGATCGTTCGTGAAAACATCAATATCAACTCCGGAGAAAAAAAATTAAACTTAACAAACGCTGAACTCTAGAAATAGAATTTTGAGAGAAGTAGAAGATGGAGTTTGAGAATGAATTGAAAAAAACGGATGGGGGTATTTATAGGTTAGATTATTTGCGATGGGTCCATTTGCGACGGGTATCCCGTCGCAAATAATATTATTTGCGACGGTACCCGTCACAAATACCTTAGCCATCATTTATTACGGTCAACGGTTAAATAGTTATTTGCGATGGGTCCCGTTGCAAATAATAACCTGCCGACATACTATTTGCGACGGGGGAATATTCCCGTCGCAAATACCTTTTACTGCCGCCGGTTATTTGCGACGGGCAATAACCGCCCGTCGCAAATATGTTTCCCGCGATTTGGCGCGCAAAGCGCGCCAGTTCGTTTGCGATGGGGAAAGATAATCTGTCGTAAAAGACTACTTATTTGTGACGGGCAAATACCCCCGTCGCAAATAAATTTTTAACAGGGCTATTTGCGACGGGATTTATCCCCGTCGCAAATAACCCGTCGCAAATACTCATTTTTCCAGTAGTGAATTCACCAGACTGTCCAATAGCTCAAGGAACGGCTTGTTCAAGAAAAAGGGGAACCCTAACAACTTCTACAAGTAGTCCCAAAATTCCACTACAAACCTTCATTTGAGGGAGGTATGCTATATGGATTCCTCACCACAGAGAAAAAGGAAGCAGACTGAGGCCAGGCTTTGCCCAACATTTTGCAGATGATCCTAGAGCGGTAGCTGATTCTTCCAACGTTTCCAAAGAGGAAACTGATTAGATGGGGGAACGAAGAGTCTCTTGAACCTTGAGAGCTATGATGGGAGGGGGGGGGGGGGGTCCTCCAAGAAAACCTGAACTGATAAAGGTCATTCGCATTGAGATGACCAAGAAGATTGGGATTCCAAATTAATATGTCATTAAAAAAGGTGTATCTTTGAATTTGCATGAGAATGTCTGCTAGAAGGAGCACTTCATACTCTCCAAATTGATGAATAAGATTTGCAATCAACATGTTTCTAAGATCAGTAAGAGGCACCAAAAAATCCATCAATGGACCATCGATCCATATAGTAGACCAATCATTCAGATCTAAATGCTTTTAGACAATCCATTTGGAATGATCGATAATTCCTTTATAAGAAGCACAGATTGTTGGCCAAACCATGGATGGAAAGTAGCCTATGAACCCATCACAAAGTTTCCGCACAAACCTCTACTGATTGAAGCCCATACCATTATCATTTATATCAAATAAACTCTATGTAATCTTGGCGAGGATCAAATCATTAAATCTTATAGGGTGATTGATGTTAAGCCCTCCCAAATAAATTGGATTTGTGCAACCTCTCCAAGACATAGAGACCAATTTTCTTTCACTAATGAAACCTATACAAGAGAATTTTCTAATCATTTCCTATAGGTCTTTAATGAGGTTAATCAGTCATCAATAAATGGAAAAGGCATAGGTGAACCTTGTGGTGATAACCAAATTGATGAGGTAGACTCTCCCAGTCTGCGACAAACACTTCACATTCCATTTACCACGTTATTGGGTGATTTTTTTCACCGTATTCTCAAGATAATAGCTCCTGAATCTTCCCCAAAAGATAGTGACACCCAAATAGACAAAGCTAAGTGATCCGTTTTTCACCCCAAGGGACCGAGAAATGTGTAACTGTTGATAGAAGGAAACCCCCTCTCTGAAGACAATACTGGATTTGTTCCAACTAATGAATTTTCCTGCCACAGATTCAATGTGATTGAAAATAATGTGAATTGAAAACATGGTCCGCTTGTTATCCTACCTAAAGAATAGGATTTCATCAACATAAAAAAGGTGAGATAGAACCTAAAGGTCTCTCTCTGCCTTTATTGGTTTGAAAAGGCCAGCCTAAGATCTATGAGACATCTGCTCAAATTGTTTTCATCAATCACAAAGATAATACCTGAAATAGGATCTCCATTATTGTCTCCATGAGAGCATGGGAAAAACCCCTTAGGTGAGCCATTAATAAGAAAAGAAACTCTTTCACTACATAAGATGGATGCAACCATCTGGATAAAGCTATCTGAGAAACCATATTTTTGAAGCACCTATAAAATGATGTTCAACTTTATGGTGTCAAAGGCCTTCAAGATATCCAACATTAAAGAAAACTTTTATTCTTTGAACGCTTCCTCATGATGTTTATACCTTCTGAGGCTATAAATAAGAAATTATGGATGTTCCTCCCTGAAAGAAACCCAAATTGATTCAGGGTAATTAGCTACCCCATAAACATCCCCATCCTCTTGACCAGAATTTTGCTGATAATTTTGGGAATGGTGTTCGCTATGAAGACCATCCGAATGTCCCCATTGTAAATAGATTTTTCCTTCCTAGGAATAAGAGAAATGATGTTTTTGTTTGTTCCATGTGGGAAACAGATGGAGTAAAAGACTTATCTCATAGAATTAGTAATTTCCATATGTATAATGTCCCATTAGAACATGGAGAACTTATTTCTAAAACCCTCTGGGCCTGCTGCACTTTCCATGTTCAGTGAAAATAAAGTAGATGTGACTTTCTCCTCTAATGGAGCATCCATTAAGGCTTGATTTTTATGCTCATCAGCACAAGGTAAAATGGAATTTGTCAATAGAAGAGATCACACCCCACTATCATCAGTGTATATCCCATATAAATAGTCCACCACAATGATGGAAATATTTTCCTTTGAAGTGAAGGTGGACTCCAAAAATCGGACAACATTTAGGAATTTCTTAACCTTATTTTCCTTATTCACTAATTAGAAGAATTTAGATTCTCGGTCTCCATTCTTAAGCCCCATTATATAGAGCTGTTTTTTGGCCATCTTCTCTTTACAGTCCAGAAGATCATCTAATTTTTCATGAAGCTACAACTCCTCACGATAGGGCAAGGGAAGCTGCTAATTAGAAGACTTAAGGGAGGAAATCTAAAGTTTAGTAGCCTTAATATCATCATCCATCCTATAAAACAACATCCTTCTCCACTAGTTAAGTATAACTTTGATATTATTATGTTTGGAGACTAGAATAAAATAATGACTTCCATGAAAGGAGCCATTCCACCCATTAGTAACAATCTCCCTGCAACATGGAATAGTGAACTAGGCATTATTTAATTTGAATGGAAAAGGTGATAACCTTGGAGAACCCCCCAAGAAGTCAAAAATAAGTGGGTTATGATCTAAATTGAATTTGGGGAGGGTAACCCCATAGACATCAGAAAAAACTTCTTTCACTGATCTGATAGAAGAATCTATACATCTTGTTGGGTTTCCTCCCATTAATTGTGAATTGTACCCATGTGATGGAGGCTCCTATAATTGTAACTTCCGTATGGTTACAAGTATCTAAGCAATGAGTGAACTCTTCAGTTGTCCAGAAGGATAATTTGAAGAAAATATTCCCATCTGGTCTCAAAATGGTGTTAAAATATCCAATGAAAATCTAGTTATGGTTAATTGACTCATACATGTGATCCAACATCCTCCACATAACCCTTATCCTGGTGTATGAGCATGAGGAATACACAAAGGACAAAGAAAAAGTATAATCATACAAGCGGTTTAACACGGTGATTACATGGGGACTTCCTTCAAATGACAGCAACTGGACATCATCATTCTTCAAAACCCATAAATTATCCAGACCAATCTCACTAAAATCATTAGCAACAAAGGAGTAACAAAGGCTAACCCAATTGAATCCCTTACAATTAACAATGGAAATAATAGGTTCAGCAATTCCATGAATCATTTACCTCTAGAAAGAGATAAAGTATTGAAGTGCCAAGGCAGTGGGAGAGTTACCAAGCACTTGGAAATTCCATAACATGATCCTCATTGTTTCAGGGAAGAATTTCCCCACTCAGAAGGCAGGTTCTTAGAGCCAGAGATAGGGGATGGACCGCCCCCTTTCCTTTTCCTTTTTCCATTTTTTCATGGGCCTTCCTACAAGATTTTTATTAATAGATGAGTTAGCGACTTACATAATCCTATATTTCAAACCATATACATACACTACTTGACTACCAACCATAGGGGGTTGATCACCATAAACAGGCTTGTATATTCCTTCTAACCAATCGCTAGCCTTGTCAGGATGATCCTCAACCTCATCATACAAGAATCTTCCACTAAGAGGGGTGAATCTATTAAGGGGATATAGACCTTCAGTAACAGCCCATGTACGGGTACACCTAACAGCCTTACCTGAAGACACCACTGTAAGGGAGTCATCACTTGTAGGAAATGTTTCCTCCGGTGTGGACTTCTTATTATAAATATTGATGGGGTTCACCACGGAAGATCCCCGAGAAGGGTCAAGTGTATCACCCTTTACCAGAGCATCCAAAGAGATAGAAGTATTGATAATATCCTTCTTAGTAGAGGAATTGTTAGGAATAACATCATTTATCGGGATAGCCACCGACCTAGCAGGGTTAATAGTAGATTTCCCATTCGGGGAAGGGTAAGGGGAATCAGGGGCTTAGTAATCACCCATTGCCACATGCCCATTGGTGCCCACATCTAGAATAAGAGACCGAGTGGAGGCATTAGGGAACGAAACTCCTTACCACTAAGTAGGTATTTCATAAAAGAAGGTATCTGACACTGACTCTTTATAAGGCATGGAGGGGGCCAGTGCTAGGGGCATCACATCAGTGGGAGTTGGATTATGAGGCCCCTTATGAGTCACTTATTTATTATCAGTGGATTTTCTAGATACATAATTAATGGAAGCTTGGGGTAAAAGAGGTAAAACCTGACCCTTTCTAGTCCTAGCACTACAATTTCTCTTGTAGGATTCGGTATCATTACCATTGAGATTTCATGATTACTCTTACATGATTTAGCATTTTTTGGGTTTATGGGGTTCAAAGTGTTTTAGTGTTTTGATGTTTTCTTAGGGTTTTTAGGGTTTTTTACATTTTTTGGAATTTTTAGGATTTTTTATGGTGTCTTAGGTTTTCAGGGATTTTAGGGATCGTTAAATTTTTTGGGGTTCTTTTGGGTTTTTAGGGATTTTATGGTTTTTATACTTTTTTGTTTTGGGGGTTTTTTGAGTTTTTTAGTGGTTTTAATGGGTTTTATATTTTTTGAAATGAATGGGGATTTAAATGGGTTTTAGTGATATTATTAGTTTTCTAGGGTTTTTATAGATTTTAATTGGATTTAATTTTTTAATAATTTTCAGGGTTTTTTAGGATTTTTAGAATTTCTTAGGATTTTTGGGGTTTTTTGTTTTTTATTATTTTAATGTTTTCATCGGTTTTCAAGGTTTTTAGGGTTTTTTGGTTTAGGTATTTTTATTGATATTTTATCATTTTTATGATTTTTAGGGATTTAGGTATTTTTTTGGTTTTTAGAGTTTTTATATTTTTATGGTATTTTAGAGTTTTATGATTTTTTTGATTTTTTATGGATTTTAAGGTTTTTTATAATTTTTAACCCTTCTATGGGTTTTAAGGGGTTAAGAGTTTTAATGATTTTGAGGGGTTTTTGGGGTTTTTGGGGGTTTTATGTTATTTTATGGTTTTATGATTTTTATATACTTTTAGGTTTTCTATGGTTTTTTCAACAAGCTCGTACCCGTGTGGTATGGGATCCTTCTTTCCATCCAAGAGACACAGGTTTAAAACAGGGTGGAGTTGAATTTCTAGGTTATTGTAGTTGTTATTGTAGCAGTTACAGTTCGGTATTGTAGCAGCCAGAACTATTCACCAGATTTGGGCCTTCGGGCCACTGGTTTGGGCCTATGGGTCTCAAGGGCCTTCAGGTCATCAAAGGTCTTCAGGCCACATGGCCTTTGTGCCACAGAGACCGTGGAGTATCCCAGTTCACACAAAACAGGCACCAAAAGAGGATTAGAGCAACAATAGTAGTAGCCACCAGAAGAAAAGCTAACAAGATTAAAAGAATGAGAGGGTATGGTAGTCGCCATCGGGACCAGGAACTGTGCAGCTTTGTACAAGGAAATTCTAGCCGATCAGTAATGCGATGTGGGGTGATAGGAGATCAATGAGGTAGAATATGTAGAGGTTAAGTTCTATTGGGTTGGTCATATGGGTCATGTTATGGGCACGGTATGCCTCTGGCCTTCGGGTCATGTATTACGGGTTAGTTGAGCCTTGTGCCTTAGACCTATGGGTCATGTACAGGTTCCTCTTCAACCCTTATTAGGGGTATTATATATAATAAAATAAAAATAAGGCCTTCGGGCCATTAGTACTAGGTTTTATAGGCTTTTTGGAAATTTTTTGTTTTTTGGGGGTTTTACAGGTTTTTAGGTTATTAAGGTTTTCTTAAGGGTTTTTAGTATTTTTAGGGTTTTTTTAAATTTTTAGGTTTTCTAAGGGTTTTTAGGTTTTTTATATTTTTAGCTATATTAGGGATTTTTAGGGATATTAGTGTTTTTAAGGGTTTTTTGGGTTCTTTGGATTTTTTGGCTCTTTTGGGGTTTTTTAGTTTTTTAGGGCTTTTACGGTTTTTATATTTTCTAACCGTTTAATGTGTGAAAACTGTTTTATAATTTTATTGGGTTTTTAGGGTTTTTATGTTTTTATGGTTTTCAGGTTTTTTATGGATTTTTTTAAATGTTTTTATAGTCACTATGAGTATTTACAGAATTTAGGGTCTCTATGGAGTTATAAAGTTATTAGAGGTTTTTTATGTTTTTAGGCGTTTTAATTGTTTTTATGTTTTTAATGTTTTATTAGAAGATTTTGTGGTTTTTTGGTTTTTTTATGCTCTTATAATTATTTTTATTTTTTATAATTTTATTATATTTATAGTTTTTATTAACTTTGAGTCATTTTATGGATTTTGGGGTTTTTAGGGGTTTTTTTGGTTTTTTTTATTTTTTAGTGTTTTTTTATTTTTTATGGTTTTTATGGGTTTTTAGAGTTTGTAAATTTTTTAAGGTCATAAAGGGTTTTTATAGTTTTTAATGATTTTTAGGGTTTTTAATCTTTTTAGGGGTTTCAAGGTTTTTTATGGGTATTTATTGTTTTAGGGTTTTATGGGTATTTAGGGGTTTAAATGTTTTTCTCAATTTTTAGGATTTTAAGTGGTATTATGTGCCTTTATATTTTAAATAAGTTCATATAGTTTTTTATTGTTTTTTAGGATTTTTACATTTTAAGGTATTTTAGGGAATTTTTAGGATTTTTATGGGTTTTATGTGTTTAGTGATTTTGAGGGATCTTAGGGTTTCAAGGGGTTTTTTGGTATTTTTTTTGGTTTTTTGGTTTTTTTTGTTTTTTATGGATTTTTGGTTCTTTAGGTTTTCCTTACATTTTTATGGATTTTAATTTTTTTAGAGTATTTAACTTATTTAGTGGTTAAACGGATTTTTATTGTTTTAGCGTTTTTTATGTTTTTTAGGGTTTTAGGGGTTTAAAGGTTTTTAGGAATTATGATGGATTTTATGGGGATTTTTAGGTTTTACCATTTTTTTCATTTATATGGGTTATAAGTGTTTTAGGTTTTTTTAGTTTTTCATCATGTTTTATATGGTTTTTAGTGTTTTTTACATGTTTAGGGAATTTTATGGAATTTTTTGTATTTTTTGGTTGTTAGGGATTTTAGGAATTTTGGGGGGTTATATGATTTTTTAGGTGGTTTAGGGTTTTAATGGTTTTTTTGTGTTTTTTAGTATTTTTAGTTTTTTAGGGTTTTAAGGTTTCTTAGAGTAATTTTATATTTTAGGGTTTGAATGGTTTTTACATTTCTTAGTTGTTTGTAGGGTATCTATGGGTCTTTTGATTTTTTTAATGTTTTTGGTGTTTTCTGGTTTTAAGGAATTTTATGTATTTTTAGTTATATTTAGGGTTTTTTCATTTTTAATGTTTTTTTGGGTTTTTTTGTTTTTTAAGTTCTTATTGTTTTCTGTGGAGTTTTTTTGGGTTTTTCATGTTTTCTAATTTTTTGGGATTTTTATGATTTTTATTCTTTTTAGGGGTTTTAGGGATTTTTGATGGCCATTACGGGTTTTTGGTTTTTTAGAGTTTTTTAGTCGGGTTATATTTTTTTTGTGGGTTTTTTTGGGTTTTTTACAAGTATTAGGGGATTTTATGGTTTTTATAGGTTTTTATGGGTTTTATGGGTTTTATAGTCTTTTTAGTTTTTTAGGTTTTTTAGTATTTTTAGGTTTTATGGGTTTTATGTGATTTCATGTTTTTATGTTTTCTTAGGGTTTTATTGTTTATTAGGGTTTTTTAAAATTTTAGGTGTTTGAAGTCTTTTTTTATGATTTAAATGGGGTTTTAGGGGTTTTATGGGTTTTGATGATTTTTAAGGTTTTTAGGTTGTTTTAGTTATTTGGGTTTTGTGGGATTGTTGGGATTTATTCGGGGTTTTTATGGTTTTTAAGGTATTTTAGTGTTTTCTAATGTTTTGATGGTTTTAAATAGTTATTACAGTTTTTAGATGGTTTTGTGATTTTATGGATTATTATGGGTTTTGAAAATTTTAGGGGGTTTATGGGTTTCAGGTCTTTTATGTGTTTTAGGTTTTTTAATATTTTTTTCTTTTTTTTTGGGTTTTGACTACATTTTGGATTTTGATGTTTTCTTATGGGTTTAAGAGTTTTTTCTGAATTTAGGTATTTTTTGGGTTTTTTAGGATTTTTATGGTAAAATAAGTGTTTTATGGATTTTATGGTTTTTAGGGTTTTATATGGTTTTCATTTTTTTTGGGTTTTCAGGGTTTTTTATTATTTTTAGGTATTGAAGGGTTTTTAGAGTTTTTATTATTTTGGGGGGTTTAAAGGGTTCTTATAGTTTTTAGTGGGTTTTAGGGTTTTTAAGGGTTTTCAGGTTTTTATGGTTTTTAGGTGTTTTATGTTTTTTAGGGTTTTAATTTCTTTCAAAGTTTTTTATGTCTTTTATCATTTTTAGGGTTTTCATGGGTTTCAAGGGTTTATAAATTTTTATGGTTTTCTTAGGTTTTTATGGTTTTAGGGGTTTTTATGAATTTATTGATTTTTAGTGTTTGGGGATTTTTATCATTTTTAGGGTTTTAGTTATTATAAAGGGCTTTAGTTCATTAGAGTTTCTTTGGGTTTTTTGGTTTTTTTTGGGTTTTAGGGTTTTTTGAGTTATTTAGGATTTTAATATTTTTAGTGGTTTTAACATATTTATGGTTTTAAACAAATTTATGATTTTTTAGTGGTGTTTAGGGTTTCTATGTTTTTTTAGGGTTTTGTTAGGGTTTTTGGGGGGGGGGTTATTTTTTTAGTTTATTTGTGTTTTTTTACGGTTTTTAGAAATATTTGGTCTTTATGGTGGTTTTACTATTTCTAGTTTTTAAGGGTATCTTATGGTTTTTTTGGGTTTAAAATGCTTTTTTATTTTTCAATGGATTTTTATTGTTTTTATTGATTTTTAGGGTTTTAGGGTTTTTTTGTTTTTGAGTGTTTTGCTATTTTTAGGGGGTTTTATATTTTTTAGATTTTTAAGGTTTTGTAGAGTTTTTTTGACATTTTAAGTGTTTATATATTTATATAGTATTTTTTTGTTTTAGGTATTTTATGGGTTTTAGGGTTTTTTTAGATTTTTAGGGGGTTTAGGGTTTTTATGTTTTTTATGGGTTTTTGGGAATTTATCAGGTTCTTAGTGTTTTTAGTTTTATATGGGTTTTAAGGGTTTTTAGATTTTTATGATTTTCTAAGGGATTTTTTAGGTGTTTAGTATTTTTTATGGTTTTAGGTATTTTCAGGGACTGTTTTGGATATTTTATGTTTTTTGGATTTTAAGGGATTTTGAGTAATTTTAGGGTTATTTTAGTTTTTGGTTTGTTTTCAGTTTTCAGGGTTTTTAATATTTTTTACATTTTTATCATTTTAAGGGTGTTTATGATTTTTTAGAGTTTTTGGTGATTTTTTATGGTTTTATGGGTTTTAGTGTTCTTTAATGTTTTCCGGGGTTTTAATGATTTTTAGTTTTTTTGGTTTTTAGGGGCTTTAAGTTTTAATGTTTTTAAGGTTTTCTTAGGGATTGTTAGGGTTTTTTATATTTTTAGAAATTTTTAGATATTTTTATGATTTTTTATGTATTTTAGGTTTTTTATGGATTCTATGGGGGGTTTAGGCTTTTAGGGTTTTTATTGATTTTATTATATTTATGGAAAGTTGAGTTTATAGGGGTTGTAGGATTTGTTTTGAGAGTTTTAATGTTTTTAATGGGTTAAAGGGTTTTGGATTTCTTGTGGGTTTTTAGGTTCTTTATAGTTTTTAGGGGGTTTTAAGGTTTTTAGGGGTTTTATGGTTTTTGGAGTTTATGGTGTTTGGGACCTTGGTAGGCTTTGTGGGGCTATTAGATTTTTTAGGTTTTTAGGGGTTTTATGTTTTTTTATGTTATTAAAAATTCATGATGTTTTAAAGGGATATTTGGATTTTTTATATTTTTAGAGATTTTTCGGGGTTTAGTGGATTTTAATGGTCTTAGGGTATCGAGGAATTTTGAGGGTCTTTAAGGATTCAGTGTTTTTAGAGTTTTTTGGTTTTTATGTGTTTCAAGCATTTTGATGATTTTTCAGGGGATTATGTTTTTTAGGTTATTTTGGTCTTCTAATGTCTTTTCATGGTTATTATATTTTTCTACATTTTATGGGAATTTTTTGGTTTTTTCATATTTTTACTGTATTTTTGGTTATTAAGGATTTTGAGGTTATTAGGGTTTCTCATGTTTTTTTGTTTTAATGGTATTTCTTAGTTTTAATGGTTTTTTTAATTTTTTATGGTTTTATGATTTTTTAGATTTTTTTTTACAATTTTAGGCTTTTAATGGGTTTTTTTACTTTTTGATGTTTTTTTATAGTTTTTATCTGTTTTTATGGATTTTTAAGGTTTCATTGGTTTTATGGATTTTTGGACTTTTATATGGTTTATGGTTTTAGAATTTTTAGGGGTTTTAGGGGGTTTAAGTGTTTTTTTAGGTTTTATTAGACATTTTTAGAGTTTTTAGAGTTTTTTCAATTTTTTGGAATTTCTAGGATTATTAGGATTTTTATAGTTTTTATGGATTTTATAGAATTTTTGGGGTTTAGGGTTTTTAGATATTACTGTTTTTATGGGTTTTTTGTATTTTTTTCAGAATTAAGGGTTTAAATTTGCTTAGAGTTTGAATAATTTTTAGGGATTTAAAGTGATTTTAGATTTTTAAATGGTTTTTAATGTTTTTTTAGGTTTCTAGGGTTTTTAATGTTTTTAGGTGTTTTATTTTTTTAGGTGGTTTTTATTTTTTATGGTGTTTTTAGGGTTCTTATGGTTTTTAGCATTTTTATGTGTTTTAAGGGTTTTAAGTGTTTTTATTTTTTTAATTTTTTTGGGGGGTTTTCTTGGATTTAGAGTTTTTTTAGTGTGTTTTACTATTTTTTTATGATTTTTATGGTTTTTAGTGTTTATAGGTATTTCAGTATTTTTAAGGATTTTTTCAGTAATATGGGTTTTGTGTTTTTTTTGGGTTTTAAGGTTTTTTAAGTTTTTTAATAATTTTAAGGTGTTTTAGAGTTTTGTAAAATTTTTATGTGTTTAAAGGGGTTTTATTATTTTTAATGTTTTTAGGGGTCTTATGGGGTATTTTAGTTTTTAGGGGTTTAGGGACTTTTATAATTTTAGTTATTTATGTTTTTATGGGTTTTAAGTGATTTTTGGTTTTTAAAGTTTTATTAAGGGTGTTCATGGTTTTTAGGGTTTTTTTATATTTTAGATAATTTTATGGATTTTAGGATTTTAATGTTTTTTAGGGTTTTCAGGGTTTTGAGTATTTTTATAGTTTTTAATGGTTTTTATTGTTTTTAGGTTTTTAGTTGTTTTAAGTGTTCTTAGGTTTTATAGGTTTTCTAAGGGTTTTCAGGTTTCTTAGGGTTTTTAACACCCTGTCGTATTTTTAGGTATTCTTTAGGATTTTAATATCTTTTTGGGTTTTTTAGTGATATATAGGATTTTTATGTTTTTTATGATTTTTAGGGTTTTTAGGGTATTTTGAGTTTTTAAAGGGGCTTATGGTTTTGTAGTTTTTTTAAATTTTATTGGTTTAACATGTTTTTATATTTTTTTAGTGGTTTTAGGGTTTTTATATTATTTTAGGGTTTTTAAGGTTCTTAAAGGATTATTTTTTAGGGGATTTAGCATTTTTTAAGTTTTTTAGTGTTTTTTTGTTTTTAGGGGTTTTAAGTGTTATATTTTTAAGGTTTTAATAGAGTTTTCGGGGGTTTTAGGGTTTTTTTAAAATTTTATAGATTTTTAGGGATTTTTTATATTTTATTGAGTTTTATGAATTTTGAGTGCTTTCATGGATTAAATACATTTTTTGATTTTTGGTGGATTTTTTGAGTTTTTTACATTTTATATAGCATTTTAGAGTTTTTAAAAAAAATATAGGGGTTCCAAGGGATTTAAATTTTCCAATTATTTTTAGGATTGTTTGTGCTTTAGGGGTTATATGGTTTTTGGGATATTTTGGTTTTAGTCCTTTTTGGGATTTTTAGTGTTTATTTTTTTTCAACATCTTTTGGTTTTTAGGGGTTTTAGATGTTTTCTGGGATTTTCGGGTTTTTAGTGTTTTTAGATATATAAGGTTTTATTAGGGATATTGGGTTTTTGATGTTTTTTAAGGATTTTTAGGTGTTTTTTTGAATTTTATAGTCTTTTGGGTTTTTGTGATTTTTAGTGGTTTTTAGGGGTTTTTATCAGATTTAGGGTTGTTTTGGGTCTATGGGTTTTTCCATTTTATCTATTTTTATGGTCTTTTGGAGTTTTTAATGTTTTTATGGGTTTGAATGGTTTTTAGAGTTTTTAGTTCTTTTTTAGGGTTTTTATGTGTTTTAGTGTTTTTTATGGTTTTTAGGGGGATTTAGGGTTTTAGAGTCTTTTAGTGATTTTTAGGGTTTTTACCATTTTTCTGTTTTGGGCGTTATTAAGTGTTTTTAGTTTTATAAGGTTTTATTTTATTTTTTCAGGGTTTTTTGGGTTTTTGTATTTTTATTGATTTTTAAACTTATTTTATTATTTTTATGAATTTTATATCTTTTGGGATTTTGAGTAGTTTTAGCGGTTTTATAGGGTTTTACTTAGTTTTCTATGTTTGTTGGATTTTTATGGATATTTTTAGTTTTTTCTGGTTTCCAAGGTTTTTCTAGTTTTTTTTATCATTTTTAAGGGTTTAAAGGGATTTTAGTTTTTTAGTGGTTTTTATGGGTTTTTAATATTTTAAAGGTTTTTAAGGTTTTTAGGGTTTGTTTAGATTTTAGGGGTTTTATCATTTTTTTGGTTTTTAGTTGTTGAAATTGTTTTTATGGATTTTTATGAATTTTTTGGAGTTCTAGGTTTATAATGTTGTTTTCTATTGATAGAGAATTTCTAGATTTTTTACATTTTTAGGGTTTCAATGAATTATGAAGGATTTAGTGTTTCATATGGATTTAAGGTTTTTGAGGATTTTTTTTGGTTTTGTTATAGTTTTTTGGGATCTTAAGGTTTTATAGTGTTTTTAAAAAAAAATATAAATCTATAGGAAATTTTTTAATTGTGTTTTAGGATTTTATGGGAATTTTGTGTATTTTAGGTTTTTAGGGTTTATAATGTTTATAAGGCCTTCTGTTTTTTTATTGTTTTTATTGTTTTCAATGTTTTTTAGGTTTTTAAGAGTTTTTATGATTTTAAGGGTTTCTTAGGCTTTTTAGCATCTTCATGTTTTTTTAGTTTTTTAGTAATTTTTAGGGTTATTATAGATTTAGAGTTTTAATGATTTTATTGAGTTTTATGGGTTGTCTCGAGTTTTTTTGGGTTTTAATGTTTTTAGAGTTTTCAAAATTTTTAGGTTTTAAAGGGTTTTTCTAGTTTCTAGGTACTTTTTATTGTTTTTGTGTGTTTTGGTGGTTTTTAAGGTTTTTATGTGTTTTATAGTTTTTATGGGTTTTACTATTTTTTAGGGTTTCTATCATTTTTTGGTTTCTTGGGGGTTTTAAGTGATTTTAGTTTTTTAAAGTTTCTATAGTTGTTTTCATGGTTTTAAGGTGTTTTTATGTTTTTATGTATTTTAGGGAGATTTTAGAATTTTTATGGTTTTTATGGTTTGTATGGTTTCTAAGGGTGTGACGGTTTTAGGGTTTTCATGGTTTTTTAGGGGGGGTAGAATTTTTTTCTTTTTAAGGTTTTATGTGTTTCAGGGTTTTTTAAATATTTTAGGGGTTTGTAGGGGATTTGGAATTTTTAGTGTGGTTTTATGGTTTTTATGGATTTTTAGGGTTTTTAACGAATTTAATGTTTTTTTTGGATTTTTTGGGGATTTAATTTTTTTCGGTTTTTAAGGTTCTTAGAAGCCATTTTATGGCTTTTATAATTTTTATGATTTTAGGGATGTTACAGGTTTAGGTGATTTTTATATGTCTCAGGGTTTTATAATGTTTATGAGGGTTTTCAGGGTCTTTTTGGTTTTTTTGGATTTTTAGTTTTTTAGGGGTTTTAAGTGTTTTTAGGTTTTTATAGTTTCTTATTGTTTTCATCGTTTTTATGTTTTTTTAATCTATTTTATATTTTTAGTTTTCTTATGTTTTAAGTGGTTTTTAGGATTTTAGGGGTTTTGAGGGTTTTAAGGGTTTTAGGGTTTTCATGGTTTTTTAGTTTTTGGTATTTTTGTGTTTTTAAAGTTTTAAGCTATTTTAGTTTTTTAATGTTTCTAGGGGTTTTATGGATTTTAGAGTTTTTAGTATTTTATAAGGTTTAATGAGTTTTTATGATTTTTAAAGATTTTTTGGATTTTTATGGTTTTTAGGGCCTTTAGTGTTTTTAATTTTTTTTATAGGTTTTATAGGGTTTAGAGGTGTTATAGGGATATTATGGTTTTAATAGTTGTTTTATAGTTTTTTGGGTTTTTTACTTGTTTACGGATTTTAAGCCTTTTTTAGGATTGTTTTATGGTTTTTAAATATTTAGGTATTTCTAGGGGTTTAATTAATTTTTTTGGGTTTTTAGAGTACTTTTTAAGTTTGTTTGGGTTTTTGGTTTTTTAGATTTATTAAACATTATTATGGGTTTTAGGAGTTTTTATTATTTTTTGACTTTTTACAGGTTTTTAGGTTGTGGATATTTTTTTGTGGGATTTAGGATTTTTAGGGGTATTAACTATTTTTTAGGGTTTTTTATCAATTTTTAAGTTTTTAGAGGTTTTAACTGCTTTTATGTTTCTGAGTTTTTCTTATAGTGTTTAAGGGTTTTTAGGATTTTTTATAATTTTAGTGATTTTTAGCTTTTTTTTATTATTTTTATGGGTTTTTAGTTTTTTAGTGATTTTTAGGTCTTTTAGGTTTTTTTGGTTTTTTAGGTTTTTTAGGGTTTTTATACTTTTTTGGGATTTTAAGGGGTTTTTTGGAGTATTTTTTATTTTTTAAGAATTTTTATAGTTTTTTATGATTTTTGGTGTCTAATGTCTTTTTTATAGTTTTTAGAGGTTTTTAGGTTTTCTATGGGGTTTTAGGGTTTGTAATGTCTTTAGGGCTATTCACGATGTTTAGAGGTTTTTTTAGATTTTAGGGTCTTTATTGGTTTTTTAAAATTTTTAGATTTTTTGGGGTTTTAAATGTTTTTAGGGTTTTAAGTGTCTCTTATGGGTTTTTTTAATTTTTAAGGTTTTGACATTTTTATGGATATCTCGAAAATTTTAGGATTTGTTTTTGGTTTTTTAGGTTTTTTTGTGATTTGAGGGTTTTTTGGGTTTTTATTTATTTAGATTTTTTGGGATTCTTTGAGTTTATTAGTATTATAATGGGTTTTCAGAATATTTTCACATTTTTATGGGTTTAAAGGGTTATTTTATTTTTAGTGGGTTTTAGGGTTTTTATGGGTTTTTGAAAGTTTTTTTTTGTTTTTATAGTTTTTAGTTTTTTTTAGTGTTTAGGGGGTTTTTTATTTTTATAGTTTTTTATTTATTTTAGTTGTTTTAAGTTTTTTTAGGTTTTTAATGTTTTTTTAGGGTTTCTCTAGTTTTGTATGTATTTATATATATTAGGTATTCTTATGGATTCTTTAGGGTTATTAAGATTTTTTATATATTTTAGTGGTTTCTAGGGTTTTTAGGGGTTTTTTGGCCTTTTATGGTTTTTTGAGTTTTTATCATTTAAATGATTTTTAGAATTTTTAATCATTTTTAGGTGTTTAAAGGGTCTTTAGAGTTTTATTAGGTTTCTATCATTTTATATATTTTTAGGGTTTTAATGGTTTTTAGGGGTTTTAGGGATTTGGGGCCATTTTATGGATTTTAGGGTTTTTAGCATTTTTAGGTTTTCAATGGGTTTTAAATGTTATCATTTTTTTGAAGTTTTCTAAGGGTATTTAGGGTTTTTGTGTTTTTTAGTTTTTTATGGTTTTTAAGTGTTTTAATTTTTTTAAGGGTTTTGTAATTTTTTCTGTGTTTTTAGATTTTTTTATGATTTTTGGGATTTTTATGAATTTATTAGGATTTTTAGAGGTTTTATGGGTTTTTTGGATTTTATAGTTTCTTTGGGATTTTTAGAGATTCAATTATGTTTTTGTTTTTAAAGTATTTAATTTTTTTAGGATTTTAAATGTTTTTTAGGGCTTTAGTGTCTTTATGGTTTTTATTGGGTTTTAGCTTCTTAAGATTTAATGTTTTTAGGGGTTTATGGGTTTTAGGGTTTTATGTTTTTTAAGGTTTTTATTGTTTTTTATTGTTTTTTATTTTTTAAGGGTTTTAATTTTTCTAGGTTTTTTATAGTTTTCTCAGGGTTTTTTTGTGTTTTGACAGTTTTTATATTTTTAGAGATTTTAGTTTTTTTAGGATTTTTATGGTTTTAAGGTATTTTAGGGATTTTGAGTGGTTTTTGGGTTTTTTTTTGGTTATTTGGGTTTTTAAGGTTTATAATTTAATTTATTGTTTTTATTGTTTTTATTTATTTAAAGGGTTTTAAGATTTTTCTTCTAGCTTTAGGGTTTTATGGGTTTAATATTTTAAAGGTTTTCTTAGGGATTTTCTAGGTATTTATGGTTTTTTATGTTTTTATATATTTTAGGGAATTTTTATGATTTTTTAGGATTTTTTTGTGTTTTAAAGTTTTTATGTTTTTATAGTTTTTATGGATTTTATCATTTTTTAGGTTTTTAGTCGTTTTTTTCCTAATTTTAAGGTTTTCTTAGGGGTTTTAAGGGTATTTAGTGTTTTTTATTTTTTTAGTTATTTTAGGGATTTTATATGATTTTAGGGGTTTTAGGGGTTTTAGGGAGGTTTAATGTTTTTTTACTGTTTTTAGGGTTTTTATTTTTTTTGGGTTATTTTGTTTTGTACGAGGTTTTTAGGAGTTCTACGTTTTTTATATATTTTTTAATGTCTTTATGTGTTTAATGGGTTTTTAGATTTTTTTACTGATTTTATAGTTTTTATGGGTATTATTTTTTATATGGTTTTATGGTTTTTTATGGTTTTAGGGGTTCTTAGGGTATTAGGAGCTTTGTAGTGATTTTTAGGGGTTTTAGAATTTTTACATTTTTAGGGGTTTTAAGTGTTTTTTATGGGTTTCTCAGGGGTTTTCAGTGATTTTAAGGGTGTTTTACATTTTCAGGAATTTTTAGGGATTTTTAGGATTTTTGATGTTTCTAGTGTTTTTAGAGATCTTGAGGGTTTTAAGGTTTTTAGGGATTTGGTGTTTTTATATTTTTAGGGATATTTAAATGTTTTTAGGGTTTTATGATTTTATTAGGGGTTTTTCATATTTTTTATGTCTTTAGGCATTTTCTTGATTTTTTTGGATTTATGACGTTTTTAGGGTTTGTGGGTTTTGTGGGTTTTTAGTGTTTTTATAGTTTTATGGTTTTTTTTGGGGTGTTAAGGTTTTTTATTTTTTAGGGTTTTATGTTTTTTTTGTTTTTTTAATGTTTTTATTGATTTAGTGGGATTTTGGATTTTTTAGTCTTCTTAGGGTTTTTATAGGTTCTTCTTGGTTTTTACGGTTTTTATTGGTTTTATGGTATTATTTTTTTTAGGGTATTATGGTGTTTTTAGAATTCTTAATTTTTTTATATATTTAGGAATTTTAAATGATTTTAGGTTCTAATGGTTTTCTTTTGTTTTTCTAGGGATTTAAGTTTTTTTATGTTTTTTGGGATTTTTTGGACTTTTTTGTATTTTTATTATTTTTATGGGTTTGAGGGATTCTTATGGTTTTTGTGATTATTGAGGGTTTTTATGATTTTTAGGTTATTTATGGTTTTTTAGTCCTTTAGGGTTTTATGGTTTATTATATTTCATAACGTTATTAAAGGATTAATGTTTTTTAGGGTTTTTAGTGTTTTTAGGGTTTTTTAGTGTTTTAGGTGTTTTGATGGTATTTAGGGTTTTATAATTTTTTAGAATTATTAGTTGGTTCAAGTAGTTTTAGGTTTCAAAGGTTTTTTTACAGGTTTTCAGTAATTGTTATGGATTTTTACATTTTTATGTATTTTTATGGAATTTATGATTTTTATGGATTTAGTGTTTTTATAGATTTTGAGGGGTTTTAGAGGTTTTTTAGTTTTTTTGGTTTTTTATGGGTTTTGAGTTTTTTATGGTTTTCAAGAATTTTAGATTTTTTAATGCTTTTAGGGGTTAAAGTGTTTTTATATTTTTTCATGGTTTTTATGGTTTTTATGGGTTTTGGGGGGTTTAAATGTTTTAGGGGTTTTTATGGGTTTTAATGGTTTTAAGGACATTTTAGGGTTTTTAGTATTTTAATGTTTTTAATGGTATTAATAGTTTTTATGTTTTCATGGTTTTCTTCGGTATTTCTAATGTTTATAGGGATTTTTTTCAGGTTTTTTATGATTTTTAGGATATTTAGGGATTTCATGGGGTTTAGGGTATTTTTGGGTTTTATGGTTTAATTTGTTTTTGGGGTTTTGGGGATTTTTTGAGTTTTTAAGGTTCTTATGGTTTTTAGTGTTTTTATTGTTTTAAGTGGGTTAATAGTATTTTGGTTTTTAGTTGGTTATAGGGGTTTTATAGGTTTTTATGTGTTTTTAAGGGTTTTACGGTTTTTAGGGTTTTTAGCGTTTTTTGACGTTTTTTAGGGTTTTATACGTTTTTAGTTTTGTATGGGATTCTTTCAATTTTTCAGAGTTTTTAGTGATTTTTTTGTTTTTAGAGATTTTTAAATATTTTTTACTTTTTTTATTTTTTTTAGTTCTTTCGGGGGGTTTATGGTTGGGGGGGGGGGGGTTGAGTTTTTTGTGTTTTAGATTTTTTTAGAATTTTGATTGTTTTTTTTAAATTTTAATGTTTTATATATTAGCGGATTTCCAGGTTTTTCATATATTTATGGTTTTAAGGTATTTTTATGTAATTTTTAGTAATATTATGGTTTTAAGGGTTTTCAGAGATTTTTAAGATTTTTAGGGATTATATATTTATGGGGTTTTATGGGTTTTTTTGTTTCCCTGTTTTTTTTATTTTTTAGGGGATTAAAGGTTTTTTATAGTTTTTAACATTTTTAGGGGTTCAATGGGTTTTTTAGTTTTTAGTGGTTTTTTGGAGTTTTATGGATTTTTTGGATTTATTTAATGTTTAGGGCGTGTATGGGGTTTTAATGGGTTTTACAGTTTTAGGGGTTTTATCATATTTTAGGTTTTTAATGGGTTTTAAGTTTTTTTTATGTTTTAAGGTTTTATTAGCAAATTTCTAGGTTTATTGGGTTTTTAATTTTTTTAGGGGTTTTAAGGATATTTTTTGTTTTTTTTTGTTTTTTATGGTTTTTAATGATTTTGAGGGTCTATAGTGTTTTTATGCTTTTGGGGTTTTATGGTTTTTTGGGGTTTTAGGGGTTTTTATTTTGGTTTTTGGTATTTTTTCTTTTTAGAGTTTTTTAATGTTTCCTTGAGTTTTTTAACATTTTTAATGGTTTGAAGTGTTTTACAAATTTTAGAGGGTTTTTAGGGTTTATGGAATTTTAGGGTATTTATGATTTTTTAGGGTTTTATGTTTTTGGGGTATTTAGGGGTTATAGGGTTTTGGCGGGTTTTTTACAATTTTAACCATATTTAGGTTTTTAGGAGTTTTAAGTGTTTTTAGGTTTTTAAAGATTTCTTTGACTTTTTCAAGGCTTTTATTGTTTTTATGTTTTTAAGGATTTTTAGGTATTTTTATGATTTTAAGGGATTTTTACCTTTTTTATGGGGTTTCATGATTTTTAAGTATTTTGGTTGTTTTTATGTTTTTTCTTGTTTTCTGGTTTTTTGGTTTTAGGTAATTTTTGAGTTTTTTGGGTTTTATGGTTTTTTTGTGTTTTTAACATTTTTTTGAGTTTAAAGAGTTTTTACATTTTTTAGTGCTTTCATGGTTTTTGGGGGTTTTATTGTTTTTAATGGTTTTTAGGGGTCTTTGTGTTTTTAGGGGTTTTAGGTTTTTTGTGTTATTTTTATGGTTTTAGTATTTTTTAGGTTTTTATTTGTTTTAAGTGTTTTTAGGTTTTTATGGAATTCTTAGGCATTTTCTCTGTTATTTGGGTTGTTGTGTTTTTAAGGATTTTTTGGGATTTTATAGGATTTTTTGTTTTTTAGGGGTTTTAGTGATGTTGAGGATTTTTTAGGTTATTTGGTTATTTTGGTTTTTTAGAGTGTCAGGGATTTACAGTTTATTACAGTTTATAACATTTTTAGGTGTTTAGATGGTTTTTAGAGTTTTTACTGTTTTTTTTTTCATTTTAATGTGTGTTTGGGTTTTTTAAATATTTTAGGGGTTTTATAGTTTTTAGGGGGGTTTGGGTATTTAGGGTCTATTATCGTTTTAGGGTTTTTTTTGATTTTTGATTTTATAGATTTTAGGTATTTTTATGTTTTTATTTTAGCCTTAGGGTTTTTCATGTTTTTAGTGTTTCTTATAATTTTAGGGATTTTTGAAGATTTTTTAAGGATTTTTTGATTTTTTAGGCATCTTATGGATTTTGTGTGGTTATTGGGTTTTTAGTTGTTTTAATGTTTTTTTGGGTGTTAGGGATTTTTTTAGTTTGAGTTTTTAGATTTTTATATTTTTTAACGTTTTAATGGAATAAATTTATTTTTAATGTTTTTTTGATTTTTAGGGTTATTAGGAGTTTGAGGGTTTTCAGAGAATTTTAGGGGTTTATGGTTTTTTTGGTTTTTATGGTTTTTAGGAGTTTGAGGGTTTTTAGGTTTTTAAGGTGTTTTAACTGTTTTTATGTTTTTAAGGATTTCCTTGGGGTTTTCAGGGTTAATAGGGTCTTTTAGGTTTTTAGGTATTTTTATCGAATTTTTATTATTTTTATGGGTTTGGTTATTTTTTTATATTTTCATGGGTTTTAGGGGGTTTTAAAGTTTTTATATTTATTTTGGGTTTTAGGGTTTTATTGAGTTTTACGGTTTTATGTTTCTTTAGATTTTCCTAATTTTTTTAGGGGATTAAAGGGTTTTTAGAGTTTTTTTAATATTTTGATTGTTTTTTAGAGTTTCTAAAGGATTTTAGAATTTTTTATTATCTTTCATTGTTTTTTTGGGTTTTTGAGTTTTTAAGGTATTCAAGGATTTTATCATTTTTTAGAAAATTAGTGGTTTTAATTGATTTTACAATTTAATTTTTTTTCTTAGGGTTTTTATGGGTATTGTGGTTTTTTATGTTTTATATATTATAATGTATTTTTTATAAATTTTATAGTTATGATGGTTTTTAGGGATTTTGTGGGGTTTGGGGTGGGGTTAGGATAATTATCGGTTTTTTTGTTTTTTTTATTTTTGTATGGTTTTTAATTTTTTTTATTATATGTAATGTTCTTAGGTTTTGAATGGGGTGTTTGAGTTTTTAGAGGTATTAGGGGTTTATAAATTTTTTATGGTTTTAAGGGTTTTTTGGGTTTCATGTTTTTTTTGGGTTTACGGTATTTCGGGGGTTGTAGAAATTTTTAGGGTTTTAGAGAATGCAATTTTTTTTAGGATTTATGGTTTTCTTCGAGTTTTCCGGTAATTTAGGGTTTTTATGTTTTGTGGATCTCTATGGGTTTTTTGTATTATTATGGGTTTTTAAGGTTTTCTGGAATTTGTAGGGTTTTAGGGGTTTTATATTTTTTTGTGTTTTATTGTAATTTTTTGATATTTTTTATCAATTTTATGATTTTTAGAATCATTTTATCATTTTTAGGGTTATAAAGTTTTATTATAGTTTTTAGTGGTTTATGGGTTTTATAGTTTTTTAGGGATTTTACTTTTTTCAATGGTTTTTTTGGTTTTATGGGTTTTTAGAGTCTTTAAGGGTTTTTAGGATTCTTAGCGTTTTTAGGTTTTTAGGGTTTTAATGTGTTTTTAGGCTTTTAAGGTTTTCTTATATTTCTTAGGGTTCTTATAATATTTTATGTTTTCCTATGTTTTTATTATTTCTTTTTGATTTTTACGGGTTTTTGGGTTTTTAGTGATTTTTAGGGTTTTATGGGTTTTTATGGTTTTAGGGTTTTTCTTGATTTATTATCATTTTTTAGGTTTTTAGGGGTTCTAAGTGTTTTTAGGATTTAAATTTTTTTCTTTGGGTTTTCTGGATTTTAGAATTTTTTTACATTTTTCAGTACTTTTAACAGTTTTTTGGGCATTTTTTGGTTTTTTTGGGGTTTAATGGGTGTTTAGGGTTTTTAAGGGTTTTAGGGTTTTAAATCATTTTTAGGTATTTTGGTATTTTTGATTTTTTAGGGGTTTTAGGTTTTTATGGATTTTTTTTACCATTTTCAGTTATTTTAATTGTTTTTAGAGTTTTTTAGTTATTTTTACGGTTTTAGGGTTCTTTATGGTTTTTAGGGGGTTTAGGGTTTATAGGGTTTGTAGGGTTTTAATAATTTTTTTGGTTTTTAGGTTTTTTAAGTGTTTTAGGTATTTAATTTTTTCTTATGGTATATAGGTTTTTTGTATTTTTATCATTTTTACGACTTTTCAAGGATTTTAAGGATATTTATGTTTTTTATTGTTTTTATGGAATTTAAATGTTTTTAGGGTTTTTAGGGTTTTAGGGGTTACAGGGATTTTAGGGATTTTAGGGATTTTTAGAGTTTTTAGTGATCTTTTAGGGTTTTTAATGCTTTTAGGTTTTTTAGGTTTTATGTTATTTAGTGTTTTTTTGGGTATTTTAGGGTTTTTATCATTTTTAGGTTTTTTATGGGGTTTAAAGTTTTTTTAGTTTTATAACATTTTCTATGGTTTTTTATGTTTTTTAGGGGTTTTATGTTTGTAGGTATTTTTAGGGATTTATTATTATGTTTATTATTCTTTATGGTTTTTCGAGATTTTGAGTTATTTTTTGGTTTTGGATTTTTAGTGATGTGTATGCTTTTAGGGGTTTTAAGTGTTTTTATCTTTTTCAGTTTTTCATAGGGGTTTTTAAGTTTCTTAGGGTTTTTACATTTTAAGGGATATTTTAGGATTTCCTTAAATTTTTTTGGTATTTAGGTTTTTTAGGATTTTGATTGTTTCATGGTTTTTTAGGATTTTTATGGGTTTTTAGGTTTTTATGGTTTTTTTTGTTTTTTATAATTTTAATGTTTTTTATATTCTTAACATTTTCGTTGTTTGAAGGGTTTCTAGAGTTTTTAGTGGGCTGTTAGTGTTTTTATAGGTTTATAGGGTTTTATGGTTTTTAGTATTTTTAGAATTTTAATTGATTTTTTACAGTTTTTGGGTTTTTGGGTTTTACACTAGTATAAAGTTTTTTTATGTTTGTAATGTTTTCTTATAGTTTTTCGTGGTTTTTTATGTTTTTAGGGAATTTTATGGTTTTTTTTGGATTTTTTGGGTTTCTAGTGTTTTAGGGATTTTTAGAGGGTTTTTGGTAATTTTAGGGTTTTTAGTGTTTTATATTTTATAAGGGCATTGTGTGATTTAGTACTACTAAGATTTAATTTTTATTTCTAAAAGCACTTTTGAGGAAAAGTGGGAAACCATACAAGTAAAGGCCGAAAGCTTTAAGCACGGTATGTAATCACACAATCATTAATAGTGAGACTAAAAAGATTGGAATTGCTTACCCGATATAGCCCCCAATGAGCATGGGCCTTTATATCCAGGTAATCTTTGACAAGGTATTCAAAGAAATTGACATGCTTGTCCCATGTTTTGATGTACTCCTCCATGTTGATTTTCCTTACATTGAAGCCACGAGCTAAAAGAATTTTTTTTGTAGATCCAGCCCCTTTGATCTTTACTGAAATCACCTTGAAGGTCTCTCTTTATGATTCTGCTCTTCTCCTCATCTGAGGCCATGAGCATAATGGACTCTTCTTTCATTTCTTCATTTGAAGAGATAAGGACCTCTAGATGTTTCTTCCCATTTTCCTCTTCCTCCTTTAAAGATTCATCCCATTACTATTGTATTTTGAGATCCGTACTCAGAATTTTTTGTTTTTCTTTTTAAAGAACCATTCTCTTCTTTCTACCCTGAACCTGGTCTACAGTTCCATTAGCCACAACCTTTTCCCTACTAGTCGACGTTGTCCCCATCACCTTCAGAAGCTAGGAATAGTCCTTCTGACCTTTAGATTTCTTCCCCTCAACCACAATCCACCCCCTGCATCACAAGTCCCCTTTAAACCCTTCTTCTTCCTTGAGCTATGGAGCCGTCTGACTTAAGTGTCCTCCACACATTCCTTACTAGAGAGCTCTTCCTCACGATCAGTCTCAGATACAAGGGGTGTATGCACTTCCACTACTGCTTGTAGCTCCTTCCCGTGGACCAGGCATGGTTCATGTTTGGACCCTTTCTCATCCAACCCATCGAACCAATTACTTATATTAAGAGATGGTTTGCTTCACCTAGGAATCCTCCTATATTCTTCCTCCTTATACATGCAATACTCAAGGGACCTGCACCCCTTGCTTACATTTGACACACCCTTCACTGGGATTTGATTCACCACTAAGGGAGGATTCACATAGCTAGAACGCAAAACCCCTACATAGGAGACAAGGTCACTCCCCACCACTTAATGCCTCGAAGGATAATTCCCCTAGATATGTTGACTAGATAGATCATTCTTCATATGTGTGAATATATTAACTACCCTTGGTTTAGGAAATCAGGGATCTTCAACTCGAGAAGGCTTTCCCATAACGGGGTCGCTGAGACCCAGACCCTCCTATTCAACTATAGTCCCATATGTTAAAGACTCTGGTCTTACATCCTCTGTGATCTGATATTTCCCATAAGGATGCACCTGTTTGTACCAATACCGATTACGACAGACATTAGCATGGTGACCTATCCCCCCATAGTACACATAGTGGTCAGTCCATGATTGAAATACAACTTCTTGTTTCCACCTTAATTCTTCTCCAATGGATACCCACACCTAGTCTACTGGCACCTTTGAAACACCTACCTCCAGGCATATGTGTGGTCAAATAGGATGACCCATGACCTCCATTCTACTATCAAAAAATAAGTAGCGACCAACTAGGTTTCTGAGTAATTTCAAAATAGAAGAGTATTGAAAGGGGAGCAGGAGATTGGGGAAACTTACACATATCGCTACAGTCAGAGCATCGTGCTTCATATGAAAATCAAAGGTCTACCTAAGAGGATAGAAGAAAACACCGTTGTATTTTCGAGGAGCCTTGGACCATGCAGTAATAAGATCCTCCATAGATGAAAATCTAATCATTATATTATTTCTGTCAAGAAGCCTCACCACCTCTCGTTCTTGAAAATTCCAGAATCCAAATACAAAATGACCGAATGTATCTTATAAAGGATAGCGGCCATGGAATATAACCATCAATGTTATATTTAAGATATCTGAAGCATGATTGAACTCCAATACCAAGATTGTAAGTTGAGAAGAACCTTAGAACATATCAGGGACATTCGGATAAATATGAATCTCCGGAAATGATGGGAGAAAATCCAGATTCAAGAAGGGTATAAATGAGTGCAGCCACTCCTTTTCAAAGAGCAGGAGGAGAGAACCTCCCCCCTCTAGGGTTTTTTGAATCTTTTTTGTTTTTTAGAATTTTATGGGGTTTTATAGTTTTAGGGTTTTTTAGAATTTTGTTTCTTGATCTTTGGGTGTTTTTGATATTTTATCTTTCTAGGATATTTTTTATTGTATTCACGTTTTTTAAGTTTTTTCATGTTTTTAACATATTTTGGGTTTATAATGTTTTTTGATTTTTTATTGGGTTTTTAGGGGTTTTAATGTTTTTGGGTGTTTAATTTTTTTAGGGGGTTTTCTAGTTTTTATAGTTTTTAGCCTTTTTAGGTTATTTATTATTTTTAATAGATTTTATTTTTTCAAGGATTTATTAGGTTTTTTAGGTTTTTTGGTGTATTTACATTTTTAGGGGTTTTTATGGATTTCTTAATATTTTAATTATTTTTATAGTTTTTAGGGATTTAGATAATTTTAAGAGTTTTTTACATTTTTTAGGATTTTTAACGGTTTTATATTCTTTAGGTTCTTTAGGGGTTTAAAGTGTTTTTAGGTTTTTTAGGTTTTCTAAGGGGTTTATCAGGTTTTCAGAATTTTCTAAATTTTTATGAATTTTTAGGGATTTTTATAATTTTTTTGGTTTTTTGTTTTTTAGGGATATTAAAGGGTTTAATGGTTTCTAGGGAATTTTGGGGTTTTATAGTTTTTTTTGTTTTTAGGTTTTTTTAGTTTTCTAAGGTTTTTAATGTTTTTTTAATACTTTTTAATTTTTTTATTGTTTAAATGTTTTTTAGAGTTTTTCGTCGGCGTTCAGTGTTTTTATGGGGTGTTATGTTTTTTATGGTTTTTACGGATATTTATGGTTTTTTGGGGGTTTTAGGGTTTTTTAGTGTCTTTAGGGTTTTTATTATTTTTTATGTTTTTTTAGGTTTTATGTGTTTTTAGGTTTTTTAGGATATCATAAGTTTTTAGGGGTTTTTGTTGTAACACCCTGAGATTTTATGAAAAATATTATTTTTAATTTCATTGATGTCTTGTGTTGTACGCTACACCAAAAGGAGCTTTCACTACATGCATCCCTGACATGGCTTGCATTACACGCAATCACGACCATCTACGATAGCGTGTGTTATACGCAATACTGAGTTTCACTAAACAATGATATATTATATAAACTAGCCGTTGTGAATAGTAATACCCACTTTTTAAAATTTTATAAATTTTATATTTGAAATGGACTTTATTTTTGGATTCAGAATATAGAAATTAGCCTAGGGTGAATTTTTGGTATTTTTTTGAAAACATTCAATTTTTTATGATTAGTGAAAACACTGATTTACTATTTAAAAACCGACATTTTATTTAAATAATTATTTATTTTATTTAAATTTATTTTAGGTAAAAATTGATACATAATACCTATATAAGTTCAATTTAATTAATTGGAGTCATTTTACAATAATTTTATATATATATAAATTTTATTGAACTTTTGATAGTCTTTTACCCACCTTTTAGGAGAATTTGAAAATTTACATAAAACATAATTTTACCACTTTTGTGAGTGAAATTTCAAAAATATGAGAGACATAGTTGATATCAGTAAGTAAAATGTTTTTCAATTAGATAAAAATAATTTTGGTGAACAGTAACTTTTTACTTTTATTTACCATGGTTAAAAGTAAATAGGGTGATTAAGGATAAAAATGATATTATTATTACCCTAACACATGTCCTGATTCTATTAGATAAGTGTAATTCAACCAAAAACAATCTTAGGAATATAATATTATCATTTAGGTTAACTTGGATTAGATTAGGACATTTATTATTATTTTATTTAAAGAAGAGTTAAAATAGTTAAAATCAACGTTTAATAACTAAAACATTTTTAATATTAAGTTATACATAAGATAAATTCGACTATAAATATTCATTATAATGAAAAAAATATTTCCTACATAATGGTATTTTATTTATAATTTTTAGACATTAAATAATTTAATTTATTTATGACACAATGATGATGCAGTAATTACCTTATTAATGAAATATTAACATAATTGATGTTATAAATACTAAAATAAATGTAATTTTAGACTTTTTATGAATTAACATAATTTTATACGTTAATATGACATGTTAGTATTTATTTAATTAACCTTTTTTGAACTAATCATGCTGTTATGATTTTCACAAAAATCAAGTAACAAATAGTGTCCAAATTGACATAAAACAGTTTTTAAAACAAATATTATATTATTAATTGTTATTTTATTCCTAAAAATATAAGGTTCAGACAAATGGCTTAGGTAAGGTTATATATATTAATAAGGAATAACTTTGGGTTCGTTTGGCTTGTTATAGTATGTTTATTAACCATATAGTGTATGAAAACAAGAAGACATGGTAAAAGTTAAATTATTTAACTTAGAGTTAAATCTAAATTATAAGGTTAAAATAGTAACCTAAACTAGTCTAAAACCTATTGGTTGAGTGGAATTCGACACATCCTATCTTTAGCTACAAAATAAATCAATTTGGAGCTATTATAAACTGAATATGACTTTATTATAAAATAATATTTTATGTTTTTCCAAAGGTGCCCCTCTCCTCCCTTATAAAACGGGAACCTCTTCCTCTTCTCTTCACACCCTTTTGAGCCTTGAAGCTCGGCTAACCCCTGCCAATTCCTCTTCTCAATATCTATAGTTATATCATAGAGATTCTGGTCTTCTCAAAAGACCAACTCTAGTTCTCTAAGAAGAAGTTTAAAGGAGGTGTGTTGAGGAAGAGGTAATCTTTTCTACCGACTCTTTCATGTTTCTTTCTTCTTCTACTTCCTCTTATTTAGTTGTTTCATTATAAATTAATAACATCAGTATTACTTATATACTGATATATTATTATAAATATGAAACAACCCTATTTCACCTTCAATCCATCCTACGGAAAACGAAATCCCCGTTCGTGCGTACGTACGTAATACCGTCTCCACGTTGTGGTGTAATCTGTTTTTCAACCAACACCATACTTGGATGGATAGAATGGTGTAAAGAATAACTATATATGATTATTATAACATCATACTAATACTGATATATTATATCATCCACTCTAATTCAATTCAATAATTATGGGAATTATATCATCGCTCGTGCGTACATACGGATTACCGTCTCCACGATGCGATGAGATTCATTCTCCATGTTAACCATTCAAGAATGATTATAAAGTATATATAATGAATAATAATAAAATATATTATATTATAAATCTATTGGATTTATGTATATATATATGTCATCTACTTACTTCCATTCAAGTTCATAAAGAAAGGAAAACAGCATTCAGACGTACGTACGGCCTACCGTCTCCATGAACGGTGTGTTTCATTTCATTTATCTATCTATTATATATATATATATAATGAATATATTCGATATATAAATAATTTTTTACATTCTAGAAGTAAGTAAATCATTATATAGGTAATAATAATATCAAGAACAACAAGTCCAAACATGTACGATAAATGAAACGATTTTACCCAAAACGCTACATTAACATGGAATTGACAAATAAATGGGTAATATAAATACCTAAGTGAACCATATATGATATAATAATAGTTAATATGATTCTATAATAAGTAAATGATATTATTTAAATCATTATACATAACGTTCAGATACATACGAAGCATATCGAAAATAAGGTAAGAGATAATTTTTCCAATCTCATTTTTATCTGAGATTGTTTATTTTAAAGTATTTACTGGGGTTATATTTATCATCCATGTCCCTATTTTATAAAAATAGTTTCATGTATGTTTAAAGTCCTTTTTACCCATTTTCGACTTTTACTACATGGTATGTAAGGAATATTTCCTTTTTTATCATACGAGGTACTTTTTAACTTTTTCGGTAGAAGTACATAAAGAATGTTTTTTTTAACTTATACGTCATGAAAGGATTTTTAAGGTTTCATAATGACTTATTTTCATGAAGTTCACTCTACAATATTTCATGGTTATTTTCAATAAAATACATTTTTTATAATTGTGTGGCATTTTGTGAAATGAAAATGATCTTAAAGAAGAAAGGACAATTTCCTCAAGAATTATTTTCAAGTGTTTTATCAAAACCATTTTCCATCTAAGATGAAATTATTTCATATGTGTACGTTTCAAGTATAATATCTCTATGATTTACACGGTTTCACTTTTCTTATTATGAAATTATATCCATTTGTTTTATATGGATTATGTTATGATGGGATGATGTTTATAAAACCCATTTTGATTCTATGGGTTATGATGAATGATTTATGTTTATGTTGTGGCACAAGTAAGAATGATTTCATTATGAGAAGGGTGGGACCAATATGTCACTCCATTTCATTGGGTAAAGATTTATATCTCATGAGCTAAACATGGATGGAATGGTAAGTTAATCTGGTTTAGTGATACAGGACTGGAACGAGGAGTCTTGTAAGCAATGCCTTGGCTACTACGGAAATCATATCATGCGCTTAATGTTTTTCCACAATTACAAGTTTTATTTCCAAGATATTTTATCATTATTGATGTTCTATTATGATCTATTCCTTAAAGACTGCCATGTTTTATGTCATTTATCAAGATTTCGATGTTTAAACAGTAAATTCATGTTTTTATATTCAAATGTATATGGTTTGTTTTATTTTCTCCATGCATACCCTTACTGAGCATTTGATCTCTCCCTTTATATGTTTTCTTTTCCCCAAGATATAAAGAAAGCTTTTAGGTAAGAAAAAAAGGGAAATATCTTTATGGGAGATGTTGAAGATCTTTCACCATGATTAGAAGATTATGTTCCGAGTCTACAAAGACACTAAACTATTATGTTCCTTCAGTGTTTGTTTTTGTTATGTATTAAGTATTCTAAAAAAGTAATGTAATGTCTATGTATGTCAAGCTTTGGGTCTCTACAGTTGGTATCAGAGGAATGGTTTATTTATCCTTTGGAAACTAGGATCCGAGAAACATTAGTGAGATCCCTAGAGATATTTCTAAGGTATGTCTAGGGATGTCTCTAAGGATAAGTATACGTATAGGTTAGAGTCCTCGAATTATGTTGACAATCATGAATAACCTAGGGTTAACCTAAGGTTTCATGTCTTAGAGAATTTTTGATAAGATAGACATCCCATAAGTGACTTTTTATGATTATGTGGTTCCTCATTATTTTAACTGTTTCTTGCACTATGGTTTCTGGTCTTAGTCAATGGGGGGAACTAGAAGGAATTCAGTTAACATTAATTCCAATGGAAAAATTGGTGACTATGATCAACAGAATTATGTAACTCCTGAAGAGAAAGATATTGTGATTATGCCTAATCAGCAATCTCGTAATATGATCAATAATCTCAAATTTGGTATGTTTCTCGACTCAACTAACAAGAGAAAGATGGAGTTTCATGATGATCATAGAGGAAAGAAATTTCAATTTACCTCATGTAAATCACGTGGGAAGAGGAATCGGGGAGATTGTTTCAAAGGAACTAGAAGATGCTTTGGTATGGAAAAGAAAGACACAAAGCCAGTAAGTGTAAATGAAAAGGTTCAGTTAACACCATGGACAAGGATAATGGTATTTCTATGACATCAAAAACGATTAAATGTTTTAAATGTGGAATGTATGGGCATTATTCAAACCAATTCCCTAAGGTAAAGTAAAGTCTCAAGAATAAAATAAGTATGGTCATATGGGTAGTATTTATGTTGATGATGATGAAGAGACTACAAATGATATGTGAGATGAAAGAATTGTTCAAGCTCGGTCGATGGTTTAAGAAGGTAGTGGAATGATTTATGTTTATCAAGAGTTATGTTGTATAGGTAATGTTACTATGGAATAAAGAAAAATCTAAGGATTGTTACCCTATTGTTTTTCCTAAAGTATTTGAAAGTATATGTTTAATGGTACCGGTAACCATGAATGGTTATTCAGTTATTTTTGGAAAGTATATGATATGCACATAATTAATGGATAAGGAGGAAATAAAATGTTTGCCAGTATTCATGAGCTCAAGACTGATATAAAGACAAAGTTATATCATGGTTTGAGTATATAAATTTTTTGGATTTTGGTATGTGGAAAGAGTTAACTTTTGACAGCATTCATGATTTCACTAAGGTTCAATGGGGATTCATTTTTCAATAGAATACAAGATTAAGGTCTTCACATGTTTGGAATGCAATAAACAAGATATATCTCGTGATATATGAGGGATAAATGATGGTATTCACATGCTTATTATATTACCTTTTTAGTAATCATTCTCTTTATACTATGAGTTTGGAAAGAAGTATTTTGGAAAATCCTAAATATTGGAATGGATTCTGTTGAACATAAGTTAGTATTATTTAAGGATAGAAATTTTTCTGTAATGTAATAATAGTGTAGTTTTAGAAAAAGGGACAACCTGCAGGACGGGCGATAACTCGTCGTGTTGGATAAGGCTACGGGAATCGAACCCACAACTGAAGTGTGCCATGCCTTTATCGCCTACCACTTACCTACAGGAAGTCCCTGGTTAGTAGAAACTAGTTTTATATTATTAAGAGGTGTGATAGATGAAGTATAAGTCCATTTTTGTAACCATATATGATTATTCTTACAATATATGGACTTATGTATATTTGATAACTTTTCCTAACATTTTGTTTGAAACATATGGAATGACCCATCATTCTATCACATGATCTGATAACACTTCATGAAAGAAAAATTCAACTTCAATTCATTATGAGATGAAGTAAAAAAATTTCAAGGCACGAACAACGGTGAGATTATACCGAAATAAAGTAAATATTTCTTTTGATTCAAATTCTTCAACTTTAGGGAAATGATCTTGAAAACCAAAAATGTTGTCCTAGTGCCCTTATATCTGATGAATTAGATGGTACCTTAGATCATCACAAATGTATATCTTTGTGATTGTTGGATTTCTCATAGCCATGTTCTCTACCACTCTCCATCAGAACATGATGGTTAGATTTTTCTTTCATATCCATATTTTCACCTATGTTCTCCTTTGTGGAAACCCAGTGATTAGTTAATTTGGGTAACCGTTATGTTTTATAGTTAAGTTTTTAAAGATAGGTTTTTGGTATTCCTTTTTACGATGTGGGTTTCTATTAAAGAAACTTTCGAGTAGTAAACCATTTATAACTCCGACGAATTTCGAGGGAGAAATTCATTTTAAGGGGTTAGAATGTAACACCATGAGTTTTTAAGAAAAATATTATTTTTAATTTCATTGATGTCTTGTTTTGTACGCTACACCAAAAGGAGCTTGCACAACATGCATCCCTTACTTGGCTTGCATTACACGTAATCGTGACCTTCCATGATAGCGTGTGTTGTACGCAATACCGAGTTTCACTAAACAATGATATGTTATATAAACTAGCCGTTATGAATAGTAATACCCAATTTTTGAAATTTTATAAATTTTATCTTTCTAAATGGACTTCTTTTTTGGATTCCGAATATCGAAATTATCCTAGGGTGAATTTTTGGTATTTTCTTGAAAGCTTTTAATTTTCGAGGAATAGTGAAAACACTAGGTTACTATTTAAAAACTGACTTTTTATTTAAATAATTATTTATTTTATTTAAATATAGTTTAGTTCTAAATTGATACATAATACCTATATATGTTCAATGTACTTCATTGGAGTCATTTTATAAAAATTTTAGATATACAAAAATTTTATTGAACTTTTTACCGTCTTTTACACACCTCCTAGGAGAATTGGAAAATTTACATAATAATTAATTTTACAGCTTCTGTGAGTGGAATTTCAAAAATCTGAGAGACACGGTTGATATCAATAAGTAAAAAGTAGTTCAATGAGATGAAAATAATTTTTGGTGAATAGTAACTTTTTACTTTTATTTACCACGGTTAAAAGTAAATAGGGTTATTAAGGGTAAAAATGATATTATTATTACCCTAAAACTTGTTTTAATTCTATTGGATAAGTTTAATTCGACCAAAAACAATCTTAGGAATATAATATTTTCCTTTAGGTCCACTTGTATTAGATTAGGACATTTATTATTATTTTATTTAAAGAAGAGTTAAAATAGTTAAAATCAAAGATTAATCACTAAAACATTTTTAATATAGGGTTATAAATAAGTTAAATTAGACTATAAATATTAATTATAAAGATAAAAATATTTCATACATAGTGGTATTTTATTTATAATTTTTAGACATTAAATAATTTAATTTATTTATGACACAATGATGATGCAGTAATTAGCTTATTAATGAAATATTAACATAATTGATGTTATAAATACTGAAATAAATGTAATTTTAGACTTTTTATGAATTACAATAATTTTAAAGGTTAATATGACATGTTATTATTGATTTAATTAACTTTTTTTAACTAATAACGTTGTTATGATTTTCACAAAAATCATGTACCAAATAGTGTCCAAATTGACAAAAAATAGTTTCTAAAACAAATATTATATTATTAATTGTTATTTAAATCCTAAAAATATAATGTTCAGAAAAATGGCTTATATAAGGTTATATATATTAATAATGAACCACTTGGGGTTCTTTTAGCTTGTTATAGTATGTTTATTAACTATATAGTGTAAGAAAACAAGAAGACACGGAAAAAGTTAAATTATTTAACGTAGAGTTAAATGTAAATGATAAGGTTAAAATAGTAACATAAACTTTTATAAAACCAATTAGTTGAGAGTATTTCTACCCATCCCCGCTTTAGCTTTGAAATAAATTAATTTTGAGCTATTATAAACCGAATATGACTTTATTATAAAATAATATTTTAAGTTTTTCCAAAGGTGCCCCTCTCCTCCCTTATAAAAAGGGAACCCCTTCCTCTTCTCTTCACAAACTTTTGAGCCTTTAAGCTTGGTAAAAAACTTCAAATTCATCTTATACACCTCTCTAGTTACATCATAGATGTTCTGGTCTTTTCAAAAGACCAACTCTGGTGCCCTATGAAGAAGTTTAAAGGAGGTGCGTCGAGGAAGAGGTAATCTCTTCTACCGACTCTTTCAAGTTTCGTTCTTCTTATACATCCTCTTCTTTAGTTGTTTCATTATAAAGTAATAAAATTAGTATTAATTATATACTAATATTTTATTATAAATATGAAACAACCCTATTTCACCTTCTATCCATCCTACGGAAAACGAAATCACTGCGCGTGTGTACGTACGGAATACCATCTCCATGCTGTGGTGTAATATATTTTTCCACCACCACCTTACTAGGATGAGTATAGTGGTGTAAATAATAACTATATATGATTATTATAACATCATACTGATTCTAAGATATTATATCATCCACTCTAATTCAATTCAATAATTATGGGAATGATATCACCGCTCATGCGTACGTAGGGATTACCGTCTCCATGACGCGATGTGATTCACTCTCGATCTTAAAAATTCAAGAATGATTATAAAGTATATATAATGAATAATAATGAAATATATTATATTATAAAGCTTCTATATTAATTTATATATATATAGTTCATCTACTTACTTCCATTCAAGTCAATAAGGAAAGGAAAACAGCGTTCATGCGTACGTACGGCCTACCGTCTCCATGAACGGTGTGTTTCATATCATTTATCTATCTATTATATATATATATACGGAATATATATATATATATATAAATCATTTTTTACATTATGGAAGTAATTAAATCATGATATAATTAATAATAATATCAAGAACAACAAGTCCAAACACTTACGATAAATGAAACGATTTTACCCAAAACGCTACTTTAACATGGAATTGACAAATGAACAGCTAATATAAATACCTAAGTGAACCATATATGATATAATAACAATGAATATGATTCTGTAATAAGTCAATTACATTATTTAAATCATTATACAGGATGTTTGGATACTTACGATGCATATTGGAAATAAGGTAAGGGATAACTTTTCCAATCTCGTTTTTATCCGAGATTATTTATTTGTAAGTATTTACTGGGGTTATATTTATCATCCATGTCTCTGTTTTCTAAAAATGGTTTCATGTATGTTTAAATTCGTTTTTACCCATTTTTTAATTTTACTACATGGTATGTATTGAATCTTTTTTTACCATATGAGGTACTTTTTGACTTTTCTGGCAAAAGTACGAGAAGAATGTTTTTTAACTTATACGTCATGAATGGATTTTTACACTTTCATAATGCCTTACTTTCATGAAGTTCACTCTACATGATTTTATTGTTATTTTCAATAAAATCCTTTTCTTTTAAAATTGCGTGGCATTTTTTGAAATGAAAATGATCTTTAAGAAGAATGGATATTTTCCTCAAGAATTCTTTTCAAATGTTTTATCAGAACCATTTTCCATCTAAGATGAAATTATTTCATATGTGTATGTTTCATGTATAATATCTATATGATTTACATGGTTTCAATTTTCTTGTGATGAAACGATATCCATTTTTTTATATGGATTATGTTATGATGGGATGATGTTTATGAAACCCATTTTTATTCATTGGGTTATGATGAATGATTTATGTTTATGTTGTGGCACAAGTATGAATGATTTCATTATGAGATGGGTGGGACCTATATCTCCCTCCAATACATTGGTTAAAGATTTATATCTCATGAGATAGACATGGGTGGAACAGTAAGTTAATCAGGTTTAATGATACAGGACTAGAATGAGGAGTGAACTCGATTCAGAAAGGGACTTTGTCCACTAAGATGGTCTTGGTAGCAATGCCTTGGCTACTTCGGATATCATGTCATGTGATTAATGTTTTCCCACAATTACAAGATTTATTTTCAATATATGTTATCATGATTTATGTTCCATTATGATCTATTCCTTACGCACTGCCATGTTTTATGTCATTTCTCAAGATTTTGATGTTTAAACATTATGTTCATGTTTTTACTTTCAAATGTATATGGTTTGTTTTATTTTCTCCATGCTTACCCTTAATAAACATTTGATCTCACCCTTTAAATGTTTTCTTTTCCCCAGGATATAAAGAAAGGTTTTAGGTAAGAAAAAAAAGAAGAATATCTTTATGGGATATGTTGAACATCTATCACCACGATTAGAAGATTATGTTCCAAATTTCCAAAGACACTAAACTATTACGGTCCTTCAGTGTTTGTTTTTGTTATGTATTAAGTATTCTATAAAAGTAATTTAATTTTTATATAGGTCATGATTTGTTTCTCTAAATTCATGTTTTTTATATTTTTAGGTAATTTTATGGAATTTGTTTGTATTTTTAGGTTTTTATGGTTTTTTAGGATTTTGAGGGGTTTTAGGGTTATTAGGGTTTTTGACAGTTTTAAGGATTTTTAAGGTTTCTAGAATTTTTTATTTTTTAGTGGTTTTAAGTGTTTTTATAGTTTTATTGTTTTCTTTGTATATTTCAGTGTTTTTACTCTTTTTAGGTATTTTTTAGGATTTTTATGATTTTAGGTTTTTTACAATGTTTTTTGGGATTTTAGGGTTTTTTAGCATTTTAGGGTTTTTTTGTTAAATTTGGGTTTTATGGTTTTTTTAGTTTTAAGGGTTTTTATAGGTTTTTTAATTTTTTTATGTTTTTTGGGTGTTTAAATTGATTTTATAGTTTTTAGTGCTTTTTAATGGGTTTTAAAATTTTTAGGGGTTTTAGGGTTTTTAGAGTTTTCAGCATTAATATTATTTTTAGTTATTTTATGTGTTATTATGTTTTTTAGGTTTTCATAGGGGTTTTTTATTTTTTTCATGTTTTTTAAGTTTTTAGGGATTTTTAGGGATTTCATATGATTTATAAGGTTTTTTGATTTTTTATGGCTTTTGTGGTTTATGGTTTTCAAGGTTTCATTGGAATTTTATTTTTTTATTTTTTATTGTTTTTGAGTTTTTATCAATTTCATGACATTTTTAAGGGTTTAATAGGTTAATATATTTTTAGTGGGTTTTTTGGTTTTTTATCTATTTTTAGGGGTTTTATTTTTAAGGGGATTCTGTGGTTTTTAGGGTGTTTAATGGGGTTTTTCCCTTTTTGGGTTTTTAGTGTTTTTTATGTTTTGTAGGGGTTAAGAGTATTTTTATAATTTTAATTTTTTCTTAGGGTTTTCGTTGTTTTTATTATTATTTTTATTTTATTAGGTATTTTAGGTCTTTTTAATGATTTTTATAGATTCGTAGAAATTGTTTCTGGTTATTTTTGGATTTTTTATGGTTTTTATGGGTTTTAGGGGTTTTTCACATTTTATGATTTTAGGGGTTCTAGTGATTTTAAGTTTTTAAGGTTTTATTAGGTGTTTTAATGGTTTATTGGGTTTTACATTTTTGAGTATTTTTTGATCTTTTAGAATTTTTTATGTTTTTTAAGGATTGAAGGGATTTTGTGGCTTTTATGGGTTTTTTTAGTGTTTTTGGGTTTTTAGTTTCTATTTTTTAATGGTTTTTAGTTCTTTTCAATTTTTTTAGCGGTTTAAATGGTTTTTGGAGTTTTTAATATCTTTTTTATGTTTTTATGGGATTTTGGGTTTTAATGGTTTTTAGGGGTTTTAGGGGTTTTATCACTTTTTAAGATTTTTATGTGTTTTAAGTTATTTTAGGTTTTTAAAATTTTATTAGGGTGGTTCAGGGTTATTATACATTTTTATATTTTTATTTTTTTCAGGTCATTTTTAGTATTTTTATGGGGTTTTGGGGTTTTTGGGAATTTGTTGGGTTATATGGTTTTGTAGTGTTTTAGGGGATTTTTTTTCATTTTTAGAGGTTCTTTTGAGTTTTTAGGGTATATATTGTTTTTAGAGTTTTTTAATGTTTTAGGGGATTAAAAGGTTTTTATATGTATAGTGTGTTTTTAGGGTTTATATGAGATTCATGGTTTTTTATGGTTTTTCAAATATTATGTTTTTATGGGGGGTTCAAGGTTTTTGGGTTACTTTTAGGGGTTTTATCATTTACAGGATTTTTAGGGATTTTAAATGTTTTAAGGTTCTTAAGGGTTTCTTAGGGTTTTTAGGATATTTATGGGTTTTATATTTTAAGGTATTTTAGGGATTTTTTTGGATTTTAATTGGTTTTTCATTTTTTTAGTGATTATAAGGGATTTTGGGTTTTTAGGTGTTTTTAAGTTTTTTAGGATATTTAGCATTATTTGGAAATTAAGAATTTTAAATGTTTTTTGGAATTTAATTTTTTCTTAGGGATTTTAGGGGGCTTCATGGTTTTTTATGCTTTTAGAGATTTTTATGATTTTTAAGATTAGTTCTATTTTTAGGGTTTTTGGGGAGTTTAAAGGTTTTTTTTGGGAGGTTTTAGAGTTTTATTGTTTTATGCAGGATTAAGGTTTTCTGTGTTTTTATGGGTTTAAGGTTTTTTAGAGTTTTTAAATGTTTTCAGGGGTTGGAATGGTTTTAGAGTTTTTATTGGATTTTAGGGTTTTTAGTTTTTATAATTTTTGGGGGTCTTAATGGTTTTTAGGGTTTTGGGGTTTCTATAGGTTTTAGGGTTTTTACCATTTTTTAGGTTTTTAGAGATTTTAGGTTTTTTAGATTTCAAGGTTTCAATGGGATTTTTTAGGGTTTTTAGGATTTTTTAGGATCTTAGGGATATTTAGGGCTTCTTTAGGATTTCTATTGTTTTACATATTCTATTAATTTTTATGGTTTTAAGTACTTTCTTTGTTTTTTTGGGGGTTTTGAGTATTTTAGATTATTTATGTGTCTTATGGTTTTTAAACGTTTGGGATATTTAAAGGATTTTTACAGTTTTTAGTGGATTTTTTGGGGTTTTAGGGGTTTTAAAGGATTTTTATGTTTTTAGGGGTTTTATGGTTTTATGGGGTTTGGGTTTTTGGGGAATTTTTTGGATTTTATCGTTTTTATGTTTTTAAGGGTTTTAAAGTGTTTTTAGATTTTTAAGGTTTTGTTAGGAGTTTTTAGGATTTTTTGTATTTTGCTATTTTTAGTTTTTTTAGGATTTTTAGGATTTTTGGGTATTTTTTATTTTATGTTTTTAAGAGAATAAGGAGTTTTTATGTTTTTAAGGGTTTCTTATTGTTTCTATGATTTTTAGGTTTTTTATATTCTTAATTATTTTATGGTATTGTTTAAGTTTTTTATGGGTGGTTTTGGTTTTTAGGGATTTGGAGGGTTTTTTGGTTTTTATGCTTTTTAAGGTTTTTCATTGTTTTTAACATTTTAAATGGTTTAAATGTTTTTTAATGTTTTAAGTGGTTTTAGGTTTTCTATGAGTTTTAGTTTATTTCAATGATTTTAGGGATTTTTATTGTTTTTAGGGGGTTTTAGGGTTTTTAGGGTCTTTTATTTTTTAAAAAGTTTATAGGTTTTTTGTGGGTGTTATTTGTTTTTAGGTTTTTAATATTTTCATTTAGTTTTTTAGTTCATTTAGGTTTTATAAAAAATTTACATATTTTCAGAGATTTTTTAGGTATTTTTTGTTTTTAGGGTTTTTTAGGATTTTGAGTGATTTTGGGTTTTTGCGGGTTTTATGGTTTTTATGATTTATTTAATTTTTTAGGTATTTTATGGGTTTTAAGATTCTTTATGTTTAAATTTTTTTCTTAGTATTTTTCAGGGTTTATTGGGTTTTTTATTATTTTTTTGGATTTTATGTTTTTTAGAGTTTTATGGTTTTTATAATTTTTAGGGATTTTAGGGTTTTTAGGGGTTTTAGTGTATTTATTATTTTTAGGTATTTTAGTGGGTTGTAGTGGTTTTTTATGGTTTTTATGGTTTCTTAGGGTTCTTTAAGAATTTTTAATGTTCTTAGGGTTTTTTGGTTTTTAGGGTTTTTTAGGGGTTTAGTGTTTTTTAGGTTTTTATGGGTTTTAAGTGATTTTTGTTTTTTAATGTTTTTTTAGGGGGTTTTATGTTAATCCGGGGGTTTTACATTATTAGTTATTATAATGATTTTTTAGGAAAATTATGGTTTTTATATTTTTTTAGGATTTTTAGGTTTTTAAGGCGTTTTATAGTATTTTGGGGTATTTAGGGTTTTTTGAGTTTTTATGGGTTTTCAGAGTTTTCAATTTTTTTAGGGATTTTAGGGTCTTTATAGTTTTTCATTTTTTTAGAGTTTTTATGGGTTTTTAGTGTTTTTTAATGTTTTTAGGGTTTTTATTGGGGTTTGTCGTGTTTAGGTTTTTACGATCTTTTATGGTTTTTAGTGTTTTTAGTTTTTTTAAGGGTTTTATTTTTTTAGGTATTTATGGTTTTCTTAGGTTTTTTCCAGGTTTTTTCCAAGTTTTTATGTTTTTATTTGTTTTTAGGATTTTTAGTGATTTTTAGGATTCTGATAGTTTTTAATTCTTTTTAAATATTATTAGGTTTTTAATTTTTACTTAGGGTTTTTATGGGGCTTCATGGTTTTTGTGTTTTATGTATTTTTATGGATTTTTAGGATTTTTTATGTTATTATTGTTTTAGGTAGTTTGATGGTTTTTATGTTTTTTGGGGTTTTAGAGTTTTGTGGTTTTATGGGGATTTAGGGGTTTTTTGTTTTTAGGGGTTTAGGATTATTCATAGTTTTTCAATATTTTTAGGGGTTTAAAGGGTTTTACATTTTTTTAGTGGTTTTAGGGTTTTTATTTTTATTATGGTTTTTAGGGATTTTAATGGTTTTTTGGGTTTTCGGGGTTTTATGGGTTTTAGGATTTTTAGCATTTTTTCAGTTTTTATGGATTTTAAGTTTTTGTATATTTGTAAGGTTTTATTATGGTTTTTATCGGTTTTAGGTTGTTTAGGTTCTTAGGGATTTTTAGGGCTTCTTTAGGATTTCTATGGTTTTTAGAGTTTTAGGGATTTTGAGGGTTTTTGTTGTTTTTAAGGGATTTGTTTTGTTTTTTTGGTGGGGTTGAGTTTTTAGGGTTTTTTAGTTTTTCATACTATTAAAGGTTTTTTGATATTTTAGTTTTTTAGGGAATTAAATGGTTTCTATATTTTTTAGTGGATATTTTGGGTTTTTATGGGTTTTTAAGGTTTGTTATGTTTTTAGGGGTTTTAGGTTTTTATGTGGTTTTTGGGTTTCTTGGGTATTTTTGCGGTTTTATCATTTTTTAGGTTTTTAAGGGTTTTTAACTGTTTTTAGGTTTTTACGGTTTTCATATGGGTTTTCAGGATTTTTAGGTTCTTTTATATTCAGCGATTTCTATTCATTTTTAGGATATTTATGGGTTTAATGTGGTTTAAGGGATTTTGTGGGGTTATCGGGTTATTTAGGATTTTTTGGATTTTAGGGTATTTAGCATTTTAGGTTTTTAGGACCTCAGAGAGTTTTAAGTTTTTAAGGGTTTCTTAGGGTTTTTATGGTTTTTTATGTTTTTTATAATTTTAAGAATTTTAAGGGGGGTTTAAGATTTTTATGGGTTTTTTGGGATTTGGAGGGTTTTGGGTTTTTGTATTTTTATGGTTTTTACAGTTTTTTAGTGTTTTAAACATTTTCAAATGTTAAAATAGTTTTTACAGTTTTTGGTGGTTCTGGGTTTATTTTGGTTTTAAGGTATTTAACAGCTTTTAAGGATTTGTAATGTTTTTAAGGGGTTTTAGGGTTTTAGGGTCATATATTTTTTAAAACATTTTTAGGTTTTTTCTGGGATTTATGTTTATTTAGGGTTCTAAGTTTTTCATTGTGTTTTTCCGGATATTTATAAATTTTTAAATTTTTAGGGATTTTTAGGGATTTTTAGGGATTTTTTTGGATTTTTTTGGTTTTTAGGGGTTTTTATGTTTTTGAGGGGCTTTGGGGGGTTTTTAGTTTTTTAGGATTTTTATGGTTTTCTTCATTTTATAAGAATTTTATGGTTTTTATGTGTTTTAAATTTTATATGGATTTCTTAGTATTTTTTAGTATTTATTTGGTTTATTATGTTTTTAGGGATTTTTAGGGTTGTTAGGATTTTTATGAATTTTATAATTTTTTGGGGAATTGTAGGATTTTTAAAGGTTTAGGGTTTTTTATGATTTTGAGGGTTTTTTAGTATTTTTTTGGTTCTAATGGTTTGCCTATGTTTTTAGGGTTTTTAATTGTTTTTAATGTTTTATGGTTTTTTATGGTTTTAGGGTTTTTAGGGTTTTAGTGTTATTTAGGTTTTTATGCATTTTAAGTGATTTTAGGGTATTAATGTTTTTTTTGGGGGTTTAATCGTATTCATTATTTTTTATGTTTATAGGTATTATAGTGATTTTTTAGGATAATTATGGTTTTTTTGGATTTTTTGGATTTTTAGGTTTTTAAGAGTTTTTATTGTTTTTTTTGGGTATTTATGATTTTTGAGTTTTTTGGGTTTTTATGGGTTTTTAGAGTTTTTTATGTTTTTAGGGATATAGAGGGTTTTTAAATTTTTTAGATTTTTTTTAGTTTTATGGGTTCATAGAGATATTAAGGTTTTTAGGGTTTTTAGTGGTTTTTATGATCTTTTATGGTTTATAACATTTTTTGGGTTTTAAGGATTTTATGTGATTTTAGGTTTCTATGGTTTTCTTATGTTTTTTTAGTGTTTTTATGATTCTATATGTTTTTAGTAATTTTTGGATTTTTTTTAATTTTTATAGGTTTTTAGGTATTTTATGGAATTTGTTAGTTTTTAGGGTTTTGGCATTTTTTGTTTTTAAAGGTTTTATGTGTTTTGGGTTTTTAAAGATTTTCTTATGGTTTTTCAAGGTTTTTTGGTGTATTCATATTTTAATAATTTTTACGGGTTTTTAGGTTTTTATGGTTTTTGGGTTTTTTAGAATTTTTGGGGGTTTTGGGGTTATTTAGGGTTTTTTGGGTATTTAGGGTTTTTGGGGGGCTTTATGGTTTTCTAAAATTTTTAGTTATTTTAATTTTTTTAAATGTATTTAAGTGTTTAAATGGTTTTGAGGGCTTTTAGTGGGTCTTAGTAGTTTTATGGGTTTTAGGGTCTTTGAATGATTTTAAGGGTTTTATGCGTTGTTGGGTTTTTCAGGTTTTTAGTGGTTTAAAAAAAATTGGTTTTTAGGGGTTTTATGTATTTTTTGGTTTTTTTTGTTTTCTTAGGGGTTTTAGTGTTTTAGGGTATTTTATGTTTTTATTGAGTTTATGGTATTTATTATGGTTTTTATGGATTTTAGGGGGTCTAGTGGTATTTTTGGGGGTGTTTAGGGTATTTTTAGTTTTTTAGGATTTTTTTTCATTTTTTAGGTTTTTTATGGGTTTTAAGTGTTTTTATGTTTTTATGGTTTTCTAAGGGTTTTTAGGGTTTTTACATTTTTTTATGTTTTAGGTATTTTTAGTGATTTTTAGTATTTTTTATGGTTTTTAGGGGTTTTAGGGATTTTGCATGACTTTATGGTTTTATGATTTTTATGCTTGTTAGGGTATTTAGGGGGTTTTATTGATTTTTTTAGGGATTTATGGTTTTTTATATTTTTTTAACATTTTTAGGGGTGTAATGGGTTCTTATAATTTTTAGTATTACTTGGGTTTTTTAGATTTATAGGGTTTTTAGGGTATATGCGGGTTTTATGGTTTTTATGCGTTTTTTTGTTTTAGGGTCTTTTAGAGTTTCATGCATTTTTTCAGCTTTTTGGGTTTTAAGTGTTATAGGGTTTTAATTTATTCTTTAGGGTTTTTATTGATTTTATGATTTTTATGATTTTAGGTATTATTTAGGTTTTTTATTTATTTTAGGGATTTAAATTGTTTTTAGGCTTCTAAGGGATTTTAAGTGTTTTTAGTTTTTAATAAATTTCTTGGGGTTTTCATGGTTTTTGGGGATTTTACATTTTAATTTGTTTATAATGATTTTTGTATTTTAGGATTTTTTAGGGTTTTTAGGGATTTTGAGGGTTTATGGGGTTTTAATGTTTTATGGGTTTTTGGGTTCTTTTGTATTTTTGGTTTTGTAATGCTTTTTAGGGGTTCTAAGGTTTTTTGTATCTTTTTACCTTTTAATGTGTTTAATGGGATTCAGGATTTTTTTAATGGTCTTTAGGTATTTTTATGGATTTTAGGGGGGGTGGGTTTTAGGGTTTTTATCTTTTTTAGGTTTTAGAGGTTGTAAGTGTTTTAGATTTTTATTTTTCCTTTGGGTTTTTTAGGGTTTTATTTTTTTTATTTTTTAGGGATTTTTAAGGATATTTTAGTATTTTTATAGTTTTATGGTTTTTACGGGTTTTGAAGGTTTTTATGGGGTTTTTGGGTTTTTAGTGTTTTATGGTATTTTTTGAGATTTTGGGGGTTTTATGTTTTTAGGGTTTTAATTGGTTTTTATATTTTTTAAACTTTTATGGGTTTAAATATTTTTTTCGAGTTTTTAATTTATTTTTAGGATTTTTTTTGGTTTTTAAGGTTTTTTTATGGTTTTGGGGTTTTATATTTTTCGGTTTTTAGGGTTTTATGGTTTTTAGGGATTGTATCATTTTTAAGGGTTTTATTTTTTTTTAGGTTTTTATGGTTTTATAATGGGTTTAAGGGCTTTTACATTTTTAGGTATTTTTAGGGATTTTGAGAATTTTTATGGGATATTTGGGGATTTTGAAAGTTTTAGGTTTTTTATGGTATTTATGGTTTTTATCAATTTTTAGGTTTTTGGGGGATTTAAATTTATTATTTTTTTAATATTATCTTATAGTTTTTAATGGTATTAATGGTTTTTAATGTTTTTTTCGATTTAAGTTGATTTTTTATGTTTTTTATTATTTTTTGGTTTTGTTTTTTCTTGTGGGTTTTTAGGTTTTTTTGTTTTTTTTCCTTTGTAGGGGTTTTTTTAGGTTTTCAGGTCTCTTGAGGGTTTTATAGTATTTTAACGTTTTCAGAGGTTTAAGTGGATTTTAGTATTTTTAGTTATTTTTAGGGGTTTTAGGTTTTTTTAGGGTTTTTTGTGTTTTTAGGTGTTTTATGGTTTTTAGGGTTTTAGGGATTTCTAGGGGTTTTATCGATTTTAGAGTTTTCAAGGTTTTTTGGGGATTAAAGTGTTTTAGGTTTTATGGTTTTTCTTTTTTTAGGGTTTTTTTACGTTTTAAGGGATTTTTAAGGATTTTATTGATTTTTTATGTTTTTAGGGTTTTTAGGAATTTGGATGATTTTTTGGGTTTTAGAAAAAATTTTTCTTATTGGGTCCTAAAAATATTTCAAGGGAAAATTTAATAATCCCATTGATTTAGAAAATGTAGGAAAAATGAAGGAATAATCGAAGAAAATATATTTGAATATGCAAAAAAATCAACGGAAAAAAGATAAGTTACGGTGTTTAAACCCTTCACGGACTGTCGCTCCTCATGGCGGTCCGCATCGTGAGGCATCTGAGACTTAATTAATTCATGGGAAGAGGACTATGGTGCCAGATCCTGCAAATGAAATCAAAATCAATTGTGGGAGAAGGGAGGAGATATTATCCCCATAGACAATATTTCCCATGAACTACAATTGTTCATGGACAGGGCGAGACCGAAAGCTTCCCATGAACAAAACAAATTTGTTCCTGGGAGTGAACAGTGATCCTTGTTGTTGTAGTCGATGGCCTCATACCCTACTAACTACGTCTTACAAGTGTCGGGATTCTTATGCGGGCTTCCAAAAAATAAGGCCTCATCGCAGCCAACGGGCTACTGCGGTATTCCATTCCCCACTTCTCTACAAATAGAGTCCAAGATGGTTAGGATGAAGGATCACAGATAAAAAGATTTAAGGATCAAGGGACCAAAATATCAACTGATTTATGATGGCATAAAAGAAGAGATAACTTCAAAAGATGTGCTCCTTTGATGATCCCTAGTAGGAAAAACCGCACTGCATAGCATTAAGGAAGATAAAAATAAATAGATTAAACAATTTTTGAACTCAACACCCTTTACCATCATATTCCATACAAGGTGAAGAACCCATGGCCCCTTTTGCAACCAAGCATCCCACGTAGAAAATCACTACATGGTTGGAACCCTACCTCTCATAGAAAATCACTATGTGGACAGAACTTGATCCCACATAGAAAAATGTTGCGCAAATGAAACCTAGATTCATGTAGAAAATCCCTACATAGATCGAACCCAGGATCTCATACCACCATGATATGTGGAAAGTCCCCCTACCCACATTCTAATATGTTATTTAGAGGAAAACCCATCATATGTAAGGATATTCTATGCAAAATGGTGTATCCTAAGGAGTTATACCATTCGGTTATAGTCATTTCCTTCTGTTTTCGGCGCATCATTGGTAGTCCCTTCACAAGACAATCCAACAACATTTGGCCAAAGCCTATCCCAAAGCCACCGAACATGTATGATGACACCATCAGGAACATCAGTGCACCCCTTTTAGTTTACAAACCCATGGTAAGTAGAGTCACATAGTTAATTCACGCAATAGGGCAGACCCTCATAATTTCCCTATGATTACATTCCCATGGTATCCCAGGTTCTAACCTTGGGATACTAACATGAACTTCACAATTTTAGGTATTAAATAAAATTTATAATATTTACCTCTGATGAGTGTTAATCTTAGAAAAAGGAGATCACACATTCATTTCCTTTTGACAAGGAGCGATGCTTATCCCCTTTCCCAGAACCAATTTAAGGTCAATCTCACTAAGGTAATCCCCTAGATATTCTTATGAGAGGTGGTGCTCTTGATCCTCTTCAACTCAGCCTGGGATGTATCCGAGTAGATCGTCAAACATGATTATCCTAGATATGAAGACAATAGAGGAAACATGAAAACTCAAATCCCCTCTCTCTTCTCAGTTAGGCTCCTACACCATTCATCAGTAGATAGGGAGGGTTTCAAGTTTATCATATCTACTACTTTATCTTGTTTCACACACCGAGCATGACTCACATGGGAATAGATATTAATAGAGATCATGAAATCTTCATGATCCCAAACGTCAAATGTGTCTTATCTATCTATGTAAGTCCCTACTAAAAAATAAAAATGCTTCTCCCATTCATATTTACCACATCAAATCGAACCAAGAGTGGTCCTCTTGCAGTGGCCCTCCTCTTCAGTGTAATCCCCAATCCTTCCCCCTTTAATGGGAAAAATCCATGTATAAGCCCAAGACATCATAACTACATGGAATTTGATTCTAAATTAACATTCATTCATAAGAAACATCCATTTGGATCAGGGATGGAACTATCATCTTCATGTCAGTTCACTCATGTCATTTCCACATGATGTTAAAGTGAATGGATGGGTATTTTCATACTACCTAAAAAGATGATTTTCCCAGTTAAGTGAAACAGAAAAATTTGGTTTCTGATTCATTTCATGAGTTTATGTTGGAATCTCATCTTATGGGTTTGATCCCAACATTTATACAATTATCACCCCCCCCCCCCTTGATGACAATAATCTCCAGAGCACCTCATCACATGGCTTGAACCAGTGCTGTCTCAAAAAATAACTAAACAATTCCCAATTATTCTATAAAATGGTAATCTGGATGAAGACCGTTGGATACCTAAAAATATCCTCATTTATGTAGAACCTTATATAAACATTGACATCCTCATTTATGTATAACATCATATACATACAAATAATTCTAAACCCATGCGTATTAATGATCGATCTCACCTAGGGGTAATCCATGGACGCATGCTTGGGAATGAACCAAGGATTCGTGAACATATTAATATATATTAAATCTATAAGGGAGTCCTGGAATATGCGATTGGTACCCTAAAAATTGTGTGATGATTTTGAGATCCCATCCTCTCGACCAATGGGATTTCTTAAGTGCTGTTGGCCAAATCACCCAACAAACACCTACCATTAGAAATCAGGCCCATGAATCATTGATTTGGGAGCTGTTGGGAATTCAGGGATCTAAAAATAAACCCTTTGGAGACCATTAAAAGATATTATACCTGACATTGGTGAGTTCACACAAGTTAACCCCTATAATCAACCCAAACATGAAAAATCCTGTTTTTGTTAAAAAAAATGGAAAACTTGACATAAGTAACTTAACTATGTCACCTACATAAAAAGGTAAAAAGGATATAGTTACCATTCCCCAACAAACCATTTTTTCTCAGGGTAATAAAATCTTGGAGTGAAACAAAAATTGTCTTCCTGACATGAATCCTTTACCATGGTTCCAGTGTTACCCCATGTCAGACCCCTTCTACATCCAATGTGGAAGAGGTCTAGATAAGATCATCACTTATGAATTTTATCATGAGTTGCTACTTTGAAATGGTTTTGTTGTTTTTAATTTTCACATATATTATAGTCATTCTTCATGGCCTCCTTCAGTCCAATCAAATATTATACGTTCTCATAGACACACATGTCAACCACCTCATAGCCACTCGGGCCCTCTACGAAGTAGAGGACTCCATCACCCACCCAACATCCCAAACACTGGGTCTCAAATGAACTAATTAGGAAGTACGATCCACGCACCCAACAATAATCGACGGTCTAGAATTGAAAGGCTTCACTAGATGTATCTAATTGTCTTGGGATCATGTCCATGAAATGTGATAATGAGTGCATTCCTTATCATAGGGGGAGGATTAGATTATCATCAATAACTTAATTCATATTGCATAGGGGTTACGCTCAAGGGCCCCTATTAGAAGACATCACCACCAACACCATGTGGCCCAGTGTTCTCATTCCAAAGAGGATATCACACCAAGGGATATTGATAAATTTTAATGAACAAAGGTACCCTGGGTTTCCCACCAAGGGTGAAAAAAATATAATTAGGAACAGGTCATCACCCTCATTCTTAAGGAGGATATCCTCTATGAAAATATCGAAGAAAGTCATGTGTAGGCATATATTCCTTATCCCTCTTTTGAAGCCCGCGATGATAATATAGAGGCATATTATGAGAAAGAGAAAATTACCACCGATGCACAGAAATTCTATCAAGAAAATTGGGTGGATAATTATATGTAGATGAAAATACATTCTGATGCACATGAAGCCCATCATCCAAATAAGATGTCAGATTATAGGCAGGTATATATCCTTACTAAGGAATGTGAAGCCCACTAGTCATATATAGTGATAGTCAAATATGGCAAGATTCAAATTCCTATTCCTGCATATCAATCCCACTATTCAAAAAAATGGAAATAAAATACAAATATATTCAAACTCATATAGATTCATATCAATCCCATTAGAGAAATATAGTGTAAAACGAGCAAGATGAAAACAACAACTCATAAATATGAAGTTAATCAGTCCAATATGATGGAAATTGGAGAAAAAAACTAGGGTATCCCATATATAAACCATGGTATGACTAACTAATCTACCCCCCAAATTTAGAGAACTATTATTATTCACTAAATAATAATAGAGGACTATAGTAGGCACATATTTATGCTCTAACATGGGAATGGGAATATATCCCCCTTCCAGTCAAATATATATCTCAACACATTCTAAAAATGATGGAGAATCGTAAATCAATTCCGGATCATATTCTCTAGACCTATCAATAAGCAATAATGTCTACAATAATAGAAATGAATCATGCACAAAACCCCATCTCCCCAAGTGCGGTGACTCATCTAGAAGATAAGATGTCCACTCTAGAGAATACCTTCATCCCTGCTCCAGTCCAAGAGGGTCAAGGGCTCCTAGCAGAAGACATCACCACTAACACTATGCGGGACAATGTTCTCATTCTAAAGAGGATATCACACCAAGGGATATTGATAAATTTCAATGAACAAAGGTACCCTAGGTTTTTCACCAAAGGTAAAAAATATATAATCAGGAACAGGTCATCACCCTCATTCTTAAGGAGGATATCCTCCATGAAAATATCACAGAAAATCAGGTGTAGGTATATATTCCTTATCCCTCTTCTAAATCTTGTGATGAAAATATACCGCCATATTATGAGAAAGAGAAAATTACTCCCGATGCACAGCAAGTCTATCATGAATATAGGGTGCATAATTATATATAGATGAAAATACATTCTGATGCACATGAATCCCATCATCCAAATAAGATGTCAAATTACAGGAAGGTATATATCCTTAATAAGGAATGTGAAGCCCACTAGTCAAATATAGTGATAGTCAAATATGGGCAGATTCAAATTCTTATTCCTGCATATCAATCCCACTATTCAAATACAATGGAAATAAAATACAAATAGATTCAAACTCCAATAGATTCATATCAAGCCCATTAGAGAAATATAGTGGAAAACGAGCAAGATGAAAATACCAACTCATAAATATGAAGTTCATCAATCTAATATAATGGAAATTGGAGAAAAAACTAGGGTATCCCATATATAAACCATGGTAAGACTCGTTAATCTACCCCCCAAATTTGGAGAACTATCATTATTCACTAAAAAATAATTGAGGACTAGAGTTGGGACATATTCCTGCTCTAACATGGGAATGGGAATATATCCCCCATCTAATCAAATGTGTATCTCAACACATTCTGAAAATGATGGAGGATCATACTTCAATTCCGCATCATATCCTCCAGACATGTCAAGAACAAATCATGTCTACAATAATACAATGGAATCATGCACACAACACCATCTCCCCAAGTGGGGTGACTCATCCTGAAGATAATATGGTCACTCTAGAGAAGACCTTCATCCCTTCTCCAGTCCTAGAGGGTCATCAGACATATTCCATGAAAAATGGAAAACCATATCATAAACAAATACCAGTTCCAACTAGAGGACACAATTCCACCATCGTGGCCACTCGGGGGAAGTCGTATATCCCTACCAAAACTCAAGATTCTCATTGGAATATCCTAAAAGAATCATAGGAATGACTCAAATAGTAACCTATATATGAAGTCCATTACCAACATCAGGTATACCCAGTCGCCCGCAATAGAGTTCGCAATAATAAATCCTTTCAAAGGCAACTGGAAAATTAAGAGAACATTCATGACCCTTCTCTTCTAGAATATGGAGTTATTGATTCCCTCAAACCCTTCTCAATAGATGATACTGATCCTGTCAATACATTAACAAATTTTGGAAGTGGCGGTAGGATTTTCAAAGGTCCTCCCCATAATGTTGTTACTAAAAAATCTGAAGGTTCTCCTCAAAGTACCCCTAAAGGATTTCTTTGTGCGCAAGAAATGATCAGTCATCAGAGCTTATATCTAGATGAGTGTAATGGTATCCCCTATCATGTCCATAAGATTGAAAAACTATAATGTCATACCCTATATTTTTTCTTCCCTGGTGATCCTCCCTATGGTATATGCTACACATATTCTCCCTATAGTCATACATTAATCTATCATGATAGTTCCCACTATGATTGTAGTCACTGCAAAGTCCCTCCCTGCAGTGACATCAAGTAGCAAGAAGGTAATACCCATAATTCATCCCATATTGAAGGTCCTCATTATGATTATAACTATAGATATTATCCCTATTAATAGACACCAAGTTGACATGGTACCCCCCCACCATCACAACATCAGCTGCAGAGGCCCTCCCTACTGCTAAATTTTACACCAGCAAGAAGGGACTCCCATCACCGATAAAAGTATGAGAAAGCCCTCATATTATGAGATGATAGGAAGTATGGGTTCAGACATATTGGATACTCTATCAATGAAAATAAAAATCCTTTATCAACTATAATATGGCCTGGGGCCATGCTCAACTTCTCATCCACCTCCATATCGTTCACATATCAATGATACCCCTACTATCCTGACTATTCAGGAAAAATCATTAAAAATATTCAAAATTGGGTTGACCAAGTGGAGAAATATCCATCAAAAGAAAAAATTGATATGTTACTCATGAGAATATAATTAGAAATGGATGACTTACCATATATTTTTTGTCCCATAACAACTTCTCAATTCGACGTACTAAGGGAACTTCTAGGGGAATACGTACAAAACATTCATCTCAATCTCTGGACAACCCTCCACCACTAGAAAGAAAAATTATTACCATATAATTGGAAAAAATACCATATTAATATGGTGGGAGATCTTAGCCCTCAAATTGTCCTAGAATCCCTTATGTCTACAAGGTGACCATAATCAAATAGGTGAAAGAAACATCTTGAACTAACCTACCTCCACCTACTTCACAAGTTGCATTTTCTTATCAGTGATGCCTCGTTTGGTGTTTATATCTAGGGTTGGGGAGAGAATGGATCTCTAAAATTCACCCCATGTCGAATATAATAGAACCCACTAGAAACAGAATCATGTAATATCATTATCCAAAGAATATAATCAAATGAAATCCATGTTTTGGAAAGTTGACATGCTCGATAAGAATTGGCCTTGGGTAAGTGTCAAAATCATCAATCCTAATGATATGGATCCATTGAGAAACTCCTGAAGTATATAACTAAGAACATTCTGTAAGATTCTCACCTAATGTTATCCAATCAGAAAGTTTTTATAATGACCAGGGAAACAAAAAATTCCCATGAAAATGTGACACTATATACATCTCACATTTGAATGGGAATGTGGAATATCAATAAATCAGCAATAGTAGTAGCAATAGTCATAGTACAGGATCAGCCCCAACTAATGGGTATGAGGGCATTTTTAACACATAATTCACCCATAAGGACAATTAATCTGGATGAGGCAAACTAACAAAGTAATGGGATCAACCCCATCCCACAGGGATGGGGGAATTTTTACCTCAACCACCCACCTAGAAAACATCGGTCTTTTTCTGATTAGGTAGGGTGAAAATATAGTGTCCTCCTCATTCCTTTCATCTCATGATTCGTGTACCCCAAAATGGATGCATATAGAAAGACCATATAAGGGTTACCTTTGAGTAACCCTTCACCTAGAATCTCGAATAGGATCCCGGAATGGAAGGGTAAGATCTAGCAAAGGACGTAAGAGGCTCTCCTCCCATTAGGTACTATGTATGACAACCACAATGCATTATGAGCATCATGGACCTCAATCCTATATAAAACACTAAAAACTATGAAAATGTAGAAGAACTAGGAGAAGATCGATCTTCTCAAAATATGATCCACACCAAACCCATAGGTTTGTATCCATAGAAATAGAGGTCCGCCCTAAATTTGGGTGCTCCCTCACACAATCCCTCTTTTCCTCCTTTGTCAATACCTAACAACCAGAGGAGTAAAAACAAGGAAACATACGATCCAAATACTCATCCAAATGAGAACGATATCCTAAAACTTGTGGGAATATTTTGTCGGCATGAGGAATAAATGAAAGAGTTGAGATGAATCAACACTGAGATGCTCTGTAGAATATGCCCTATTAAATAAACTCCCTTGGAAGAGATTCATTGTACACTTACAGTAGGTGTACCTCATCCACAAGGATTTATCCTAAAAAATTAATCAAGGCTAGAATTCCCATCCAAGATAGTTTCATGGTTGGCATTCTATCTAAATCCATTCTCATAAGGATATAAAGATTTCCCTAAATTAAGGAAAAAACTAAAACATATTTAGGAAAATCCACAAAGGTTTCCCCTTGTCACGTATTCACTTCAAATACCAGCAGAGCTGGTAGATCCAATCATTCCCCCTTGTATGCCCACCCATAATTAGGTTCAATAGGATATATATCAAAGGCACATTAAAACCATCTATTCATTGGACTCTTGGTTAGAAGCCATGAAAGTAAAGTGAACATTGATACAAGAAGAACGTAAGCCTTACCCAGACTAGTTGAGTAACACTCCACTAACACAAAATTTTAGGAATATCATGTCTCCAATATTCAATGGGTCAGGTGACCTTGAACAAAATATTATTCATTATGCATCTTATTATGATCCCTTGATGGGAACCTGTGATCTATAAGAATAAGTGAAACTCAGATGCTTTTTGTGAACTCAGTATGGTTTAAAATTTGTATGGTATACTATTTTATAACTCAGTCAAGAATAGGTTGGGAGGATCTCTATTGGTAGTTTACATTTAAATTTAGATCAATGTTTCCAAAGACAATAATCAATGACCTCATGAAGTAAAAAATGGGATAATGAGAGAGCCTATGATTTCATTTCTATATGGAAAGGTCAAACCTAATCTTTGAACTGGATGTTCCCCCAAGATGAGATGCTTGTTATGTGAATCAATAACCTCACTGAACAGATGTGAACACCACTCGTCCGGGTAAATTATACAAGTGGGTTTCATGATTTCTCAGTCATTTCCCAAAATAACAGAATATTACTTACAAAAGACTAACCTCAACTCCCAATTATCCCTTCCATCCCTAGGGAAAAGAGTGGAAAGAGATGATGTGGACTCTATTATGCTTAAGCCACCCATTTCTCTGGCTCTACCTCCCAATCCTACACCAAATTGTGTAGGGAATCTTGTACATAAAAAAAACCCACCCTCAACAAAATGAGCGGAGGGGACCCAGGAAAAATCAATTTGAGGAATGAAGGAATAAAATTTTCTCATTTTGAGATGACTAAGTCTATGGGATCTTTTTAGTCTCCATGAATATAAATTTTCTCCCTCTACTAAGGCCAAATATTCCTGATGAAGTAGGTCTCTAAGACCAACCATGTTATTATCCCTTCCACCGTATACTATGAAATACAATCCAATAATGTTTCCTTTTTAAAAACCTCCTGCAAGGAATGATATATTTTTTTCATTTAAATCTTGGACAACCACCATCACAAGTGTAATATGTTTCCACCATTGACCTAGAGGAAGGTAAGAGTGGAAAAAGTGGTTATAAAAAGGGAGAAGAAGTTTTATAGTTGGATGAATAAGAAAATAGTCAAATGAAATCATGGAATACTCCATGTTTAGTTCAATAAATCGAATATTCCCCTAACATCTCTTAATTCAACACAGCTAACATCCTCATCCCCACTTTCCTCAAATATTCAATTGTCCAAGAAGCAGTTATACTAGAAAGGTTGAGAGAATGTCCAACAAGATGAACCCATATCAATTACAAGTTTAGATTTGACACACTTGGATTTTATGCAATCGTATTTGAAAGCATGAGCACATCCCCACCAAATGACACCACTGAAAGTATTAAATCAGGGAGACTCATCATCAGATGAGGAAGTGATCTTCATATCCATTAATTTCATTAACTTATTGGACCCCTTATCTGATAAAGAGTATTAATATAAACCCAGGTTCCCTTCACAGTGTAACAGCCCGAGATTTTATGAAAAATATTCTTTTTAATTTTATTAATGTCTTGTGTTGTACACTACACCAAAAGGAGCTTCCAAAACACGCATCTTTGACTTGCCTTGCATTACACGCAATCGCAACCTTCCTCGATAGCGTGTGTAGTACGCAATACTGAGTTTCACGAAACAACGATATGCTATTAAAATATTATTAAAACTAGCCGTTATGAATAGTAATAACCACTTTTTAAATTTTATAAATTTTAGCTCTCAAAATGGACTTCATTTTTGTATTCGGAGTATCGAATTTAGCCTAAGGTGAAATTTTGGTACTTTTCGGATAACTTTCATATTCTGATGAATAGTGAAAATTACTAAATTATAATTAAAAACAAAATTTTTAATCGAAATAATTAATAGTGATAAATTATTAATTTGAGTTGTTTTAAAGTATATTTTGAATATATTTTTACAATTTAATACAATGTTGGTCATTGAATGTAATTTCACATTTAAACCAGACATAATCAAGTGTCAATCTTTTGATAGATATTGTTTCTTAAAAACACGCTATTTGTTTTAACAGTGGGATTTAATTATAAAATTAATTAATGCAACTTCTATGTTATGAATTTGGTAAAATAGACTTCATTTTTGAATTCGGAATATGAAATATAGCTTAGGATGCAATTTTGGCGTTGTTCTGAAAAACATCAATTTTTGAAGAATAGTGAAACTACTAAGTGGTAGTTAAAAAACTGAATTTTTCATAAAACCTAATTTTACCACTTCTGTGAATGGAATTTCAAAAATCCGAGAGACACGGTTGATGTCAGTAAGTAAAATGTGGTTCAATGAGATGAAAATAATTTTTGGTGAATAGTAACTTTTTACTTTTATTTACCACGGTTAAAAGTAAATAGGGTAATTATGGGTAAGAATGATATTAATATTACCCTAACACATGTCCTAATTCTATTAGACAAATTTATCTCGACCAAAAACAACCTTAAGTGTAAATTATTATCATTTAGACCCACTTGGATTAGATTAGGACATTTATTATTATTTAATTCAAAGAAGAGTTAAAAGAGTTAAAATCAAAGTTTATTTACTAAAACATTTTTAATATGGGGTTATACATAAGATAAATTCTATTGTAAATATTAATTATAAAGCTAAAACGATTTCATACAGAATGGTATTTTATTTGTAATTTTTAGACATCCAATAAGTTAATTTATTTATGACACAAAGATGATGCAGTAATTATCTTATTAATGAAATATTGACATAATTGATATTATAAATACCAAAATAAATGTAATTTAAGACTTTTTATGAATTCCACTAATTTTCTAGGTTACTATGATATATTAGTGTTGATTTAATCAACTTGTTTCGAACATATAATTCTGTTATGACTTTCACAAAAATCATATATCAAATAGTGTCAAAATTGACACAAAATAGTTTTTAAATAAAATATTATATTATTAATTGTTATTTTATTCCTAAAAATCTAAGGTTCGGCCAAATGACTTAGATAAGTATATATATATTAATAATAAAAAATTTGGGGTTCTTTTGGCATGTTATAGTAAGTGTATTAACCATATAGTGTAAGAAAACAAAAAGACACGGTAAAAGTTAAATTATTTAACTTAAAGTTAAATCTAATTGATAAGGTTACAATAATAACCTAAACTTGTCTAAATCCTATTGGTTGATAGGATTTCGACCCTTCCCCACTTTAGCTTCGAAATAATACCATTTGGAACCATTATAAACCGATTTTGACTTTAATATAAAATAATATTTTGAGATATTCCTAAGGTGCCCCTCTCCTCCCTTATAAAAGGGCACCTCCTCCCTCTCATCCTCACACCAATTTGAGCACTCAATCTCGGCCAAACCCTGCCATTTTCTCCTCTCCACTTCCCTAGAATAATCCTAGAGGTTCTGGTCTTCTTCAAAGACAAATCTTAGTTCCCTAAGTGGAGGATTCAAAGAGGCGTTCCAAAGAAGAGGTAATATCCATTACCGATCTTTTCAATTTCTTTCTTCTTCAACTTCTTCTTATTTAGTTGTTTCATTATAAAGTAATAACATCAGTATTAATTTCATACTGATATGTTATTATAAATATGAAACAACCCTAATTCACCTTCTATCCATCCTACGGAAAAATGAAATCACCGTGCGTGCGTACGTACGGAATACCGTCTCCACGCCGTGGTGTACTCTATTTTCCACCATAACCTTACAAGGATGGGTATAATGGTGTAATGAGTTACTATATATGATTATTATAAAGTGATATTGTTACTGAAGTAGTATACATACACTTCAAAACAATTCCACGACCATGGGAACGATATCATCGCTCGTGCGTACGTACGGACTACCGTCTCCACGACGCAATGAGATTCATTCTCAATGATTAACCATTCATGAATGATTATAAAGTATATATAATAAGTACTAATGAAATATATGACCTAATAATGATACTGGAATTATTTATATTTATATGTATGTCATCTACTTAATTCCATTCAATTCAATAAGGAAACGAAAACATCGTTCATGCGTACGTACGGACTACCGTCTCCATGAACGGTGTATTTCTTTCCATTTACTGATTTATTATATATGTATATTCTTAATATATATATATAAATCATGTTTTATATTCTGGAATTATGTAATCATGATCTAAGTAATCATATGAATAATTACAAGTTAAAAACACGAACGACAAATGAGACGATTCTACCCAAAACGCTACTTTAACATGAATTTACGAAAGAACGGGTAATATAATGTCATAAGTGGACCATATATGATATAATAACAATGAATATGATTCTGGAATAAGTCAATAACATGATTTAAATCATTATACAGGAGGTTCGGACACTTACAAATCAAGTCGGACCTATGGTAAGGGAAATATCACAATCTCATTTTTATCCGAGATTGTTTATACTTTGGCATTTACTGGGGTGTATTTTGTCATCCACATCCATGTTTCCTCAATATGTAATATTTATATCCTTATACAATAGTTTATATTCAATTTTACCCTTCGGTGAGTTTTTAGTAAAATATATGAAAGGAATCTTTTGTCATTTTTTTCGTACGAGGTACTTTTTGACTTTTCCGACAAAATTACGAAGAATGTTTTTCTTTAACATATATGGCAAGAATGGATTTTTAAAAACATTATTTCCAAGAATCTTCCTTTATAAGTTTTCAAGTTTATTTTTAATCAACTTCTTTTATTTTAAAGTCGTATGACATGTTATGAAAGGAAAAATGTTTTTGAAGTAGAAAGGATATTTTCCTCAAGAATGAAGTTCAAGTGTTTTATCAAAATTATTTTACATCTAAGATAATAAAGGGTTCTATTTTTATCACTATTATTACATTGATTTGATTATGTTGTGATGGAATTATTTTTATGAATTCCTTTATCTTATATGAATTGTTTTATGATGTCACGATGTTTAAGATTCCCATTATTATTACATGGGTTATGCAATGATGTATGATTTATGATTTTGTGGCACACATAAGAATGGTATCATTATGAGATGGGTGGGACCTATATCTCCCTCCAATGCATTGGGTAAAGATTTTATATCTCATGAGATAGACATGGATGAAATGGTAGGTTATACCGGTTCAGTGAAACAGGACTGAAACAAGGGTTACTCGATTCAGAAAGGGACTTTGTCCACTAAGATAGTCTTGGAAATGAGTCTTGACTAAAAAGAAATTATTCTCTATGATTTTTGGGATTACATTTCACTACTATGATTTATCCCATGTTATGAAATTATGCTCTCTTTTGCAGGTTAAGATTTCCAAAAGTTATGTTCTTATGAATATGATGTGATTGATTTTCTTTTGTTTACCTTTACTGAGAATTTGAGCTCACCCTTTTATGTTTTCTTTTCCCCAGGATATAAAGAATGGTTTTAGGTAAAAAAAAGGGGAAGATATTTATGGGAGATATTGAAGATCTTTCACCACGATTAGAAGATTACGTTCCGAGTTTCCAAAGACACTAAACTATTACGATCCTTGTGTGTTTGTGTTTTTTTGTTATGTACTATGTATTCCGCAAAAGTAATGTAATGGACATGTACGTCAAGCTTCGGGTCTCTACAGTTGGTATCAGAGGAAAGGTTTAGTCAACCTTTGGAAACTAGGATGCGAAAACGTTAGTGAGATCCCTAGAGATATTTCTACGGTATGTCTAGGGATGTCCCTAAGGTTAAGTATACGTATAGGTTATAGTACTAGAACTACGCTAACGATCATAGAATTAAACCTAAGATGTTAGATATTGAAGGTACTCCCTCTTTATTATGTTGTTTTCCCGAGCATGTTTTTTGCCTCTCACACTATTCTTTTTGGGTTTTAGAAAATGGCTGGAAACAAGATGATTCATGATAATGGAGGATATGATGGAAAATGGAATGATATTATTCATGAGCAACCAAATGAAATGGGATTTGGAAGTCCAAACATCATTATTATGCCGAATCAGAAATCTCATAATATGATCAATAAAGTAAAATTTGGTAAGTTTCCTGACTCGGCTAATAAGAGAAAGATGGAGTTTCATGATGATCATAGAGGAAAGAAAGTTCAATTTCCCATATGTAAATCATGTGGGAAGAGGCATCAAGGAGAATGTTTCAAAAGAACTGGAAGATGATTTGGGTGTGGAAAAGGACACAAAGCCAGTAAGTGCAAAGAAAAAGGTTCAGTTAACACCAGGGATTAAGATAATGGTATTTCTATGACATCAACAATGGTTAAATGTTTTAAATGTGGAATGTACGGGCATTATGCAAACCAATGACCTAAGGGAAAGTCTCATGAAGAGAATCAGTATGGTCGTATGGGTAGTATTTATGTTGATGAAGATGAAGAGACTACAAATGATATGTGAGATGAAAGAATTGTTGAAACTCGGTCAATGGTTTAAGAATGTAGTGGAATGATGACATGTTTATCATGTGTAATGTTGTATAAGTAATCTCATGGTACTATGGAATAAAGAGACATCTAAGGATTGTTACACTGTTGTCCTTCCTTGAGTTTTGAAAGTGTATGATTAATGGTACAAGTATCCATGAAAGGTTATTCAAATATTTTTGGAATGTAGATGATATGCGCATAATGAAGGGATAAGGAGAAAATGAAATCATGATTGATATAAGGACTAAGTGATATCATGGTTTGAGTATATAGAATTTTGAGGATTTTGGTATGTGAAAAGTGTTAACTTTTAACTGCATTCAAGTTTTCACTATGGTTCAATGGGTATTCAAGAGAATACATTATTAAGGCCTTTGAATGTTTGGAATGTGACCAACAAAACATATGATATATGGGGATCGACGATGGTGTTAAATCTCTGGTAATCATTTTCACTATGTTATGAGAGTGGACTGAAGTATTATGGATAAGCCTAAAGATTGGAATGGATTATGTTGGACATAAGTTAGTATTGTTTAAGGATATAAGTTTTATCGATATTATTGATGGGATGTTATAGTAATATAGTTTTAAAAAAAGGACAACCTGCAGGACGGGCGACAGCCCATCGCGTCGGACAAGGATGTGGGAATCGAACCCACAACTGAAGTGCGACTGGCCTTTATCGCCTACCACTGGCCTACAGGAAGTCCTTGTTTATTAGAAACTAGTTTAATTATATTAAGCAGTATGATATATGAAGTATAAAGTCCATTTTAGGAACCATATATGATTAATCTCACTATAGATCGACTTATGTATATAATTTTGCTAACCTTTTGTTTGAGACAGATGGAATGACCTGTCATTCTATCACATGACCTGCTAACACTTCACGAATAACAAATTCAACTTCATTTATTTAAGAGATGAAGTGGAAATTGTTAAAGGCACGAACAATAGTGAGATTGTACCAAAATAAAGTAAGTATTTATTCTAATTCAAATTCTTAAACTTTAGGGAAACGATCTTCAAAACCAAAAATGTTGTCCTAGTGATCTTATATCTGATAAATTAGATGGTACCTTAGATCATCACAAATTTATGGCTCTGTGATTGCTGGCTTTTCCATAGCCATGTTCTCTACCACTCTCTATCAGAACATGATGGTTAGATTTCTCTTCCATATCCATATTTTCACCTATGTGGAAACCCAGTGATTAGTTTATTTGGGTAACCGTTACGTTTCATACTTTTGTTTTTAAAGATTGGTTTTGATATCCCTTTTTACGATGTGGGTTTCTATTAAAGAAACTTTCGAATAGTAAACCATTTATAACCCCGACGAATTTTGAGGGCGAAATTCATTTTAAGGGGGGTAGAATGTAACAGTCCGAGATTTTATGAAAAATATTCTTTTTAATTTTATTAATGTCTTGTGTTGTACGCTACACCAAAAGGAGCTTCCACAACACGCATCTTTGACTTGCCTTTCATTACACGCAATCGCAACCTTCCTCGATAGCGTGTGTAGTACGCAATATTGAGTTTCACAAAACAATGATAAGCTATAAAAATATTATTAAAACTAGCCGTTATGAATAGTAATAACCACTTTTTAAATTTTATAAATTTTATCTCTCAAAATGGACTTCATTTTTGGATTCGGAGTATCGAATTTAGCCTAAGGTGAAATTTTGGTACTTTTCGGATAACTTTCATATTCTGATGAATACTGAAAATTACTAAATTATAATTAAAAACAACTTTTTTAATCGAAATAATTAATAGTGAAAAATTATTAATTTGAGTGGTTTTAAAGTATATTTAGAATATATTTTTACAATTTAATACAATGTTGGTCATTGAATGTAATTTCACATTTAAACCAGACATAATCAAGTGTCAATCTTTTGATAGATATTGTTTCTTAAAAACACGCTATTTGTTTTAACAGCGGGATTTAATTATAAAATTAATTAATGCAACTTCTATGTTATGAATTTGGTAAAATAGACTTCATTTTTGAATTCGGAATATGAAATATAGCTTAAGATGAAATTTTGGCATTGTTCTGAAAAACATCAATTTTTGATGAATAGTGAAACTACTAAGTGGTAGTTAAAAAACTGAATTTTTCATAAAACTTAATTTTACCGCTTCTGTGAATGGAATTTCAAAAATCCGAGAGACACGGTTGATGTCAGTAAGTAAAATGTGGTTCAATGAGATGAAAATAATTTTTGGTGAAAAGTAACTTTTTACTTTTATTTACCACGGTTAAAAGTAAATAGGGTAATTAAGGGTAAGAATGATATTAATATTACCCTAACACATGTCCTAATTCTATTGGACAAGTGTATCTCGACCAAAAACAACCTTAAGTGTAAATTATTATCATTTAGGCCCACTTGGATTATATTAGGACATTTATTATTATTTAATTCAAAGAAGAGTTAAAAGAGTTAAAATCAAAGTTTATTTACTAAAACATTTTTAATATAGGGTTATACATAAGATAAATTCGATTGTAAATATTCATTAGAAAGATAAAAAGATTTCATACAGAATGGTATTTTATTTGTAATTTTTAGACATCCAGTAATTTAATTTATTTATGACACAAAGACGATGCAGTAATTATCTTATTAATGAAATATTGACATAATTGATATTATAAATACCAAAATAAATGTAATTTAAGACTTTTTATGAATTCCACTAATTTTCTAGGTTACTATGATATATTATTGTTTCTTTAATCAACTTGGTTCGAACATATAATTCTGTTATGACTTTCACAAAATCATATATCAAATAGTGTCAAAATTGACACAAAATAGTTTTTAAATCAAATATTATATTATTAATTGTTATTTTATTCCTAAAAATCTGATGTTAGGCCAAATGACTTAGATAAGGATATATATATTAATAATAAACAATTTGGGGTTCTTTTGGCATGTTATAGTAAGTGTATTAACCATATAGTGTAAGAAAACAAAAAGACACGGTAAAAGTTAAATTATTTAACTTAAAGTTAAATCTAATTGATAAGGTTAAAATAATAACCTAAACTTGTCTAAATCCTATTGGTTGATAGGATTTCGACCCTTCCCCACTTTATATTCGAAATAAGACCCTTTGGAACCATTATAAACCGATTTTGACTTTAATATAAAATAATATTTTGAGATATTCCTAAGGTGCCCCTCTCCTCCCTTATAAAAGGGCACCTCCTCCCTCTCCTCCTCACACCAATTTGAGCACTCAAGCTCGGCCAACCCCTGCCATTTTCTCCTCTCCACTTCCCTAGAATAATACTAGAGGTTCTGGTCTTCTTCAAAGACCAATCTTAGTTCCCTAAGTGGAGGATTCAATGAGGCGTTCCAAAGAAGAGGTAATATCCATTACCGATCTTTTCAATTTCTTTCTTCTTCAACTTATTCTTCTTTAGTTGTTTCATTATAAAGTAATAACATCAGTATTAATTACATACTGATATGTTATTATAAATATGAAACAACCCTAATTCACCTTCTATCCATCCTACGGAAAAATGAAATCACCGTGCGTGCGTACGTACGGAATACCGTCTCCACGCCGTGGTGTACTCTATTTTCCACCATAACCTTACAAGGATGGGTATAATGGTGTAATGAGTAACTATATATGATTATTATAAAGTGATATTGTTAATGATGTAGTATACATACACTTCAACACAATTCCACGACCATGGGAACGATATCATCGCTCGTGCGTACGTACGGACTACCGTCTCCACGACGCGATGAGATTCATTCTCAATGATTAACCATTCATGAATGATTATAAAGTATATATAATAAGTACTAATGAAATATATGACCTAATAATGATACTGGAATTATTTATATTTATATGTATGTCATCTACTTAATTCCATTCAATTCAATAAGGAAACGAAAACATCGTTCATGTGTACGTACGGACTACCGTCTCCATGAACGGTGTATTTCTTTCCATTTACTGATTTATTATATATGTATATTCTGAATATATATATATAAATCATGTTTTATATTATGGAATTAAGTAATCATGATCTATGTAATCATATGAATAATTACAAGTTAAAAACATGAACGACAAATGAGACGATTCTACCCAAAACGCTACTTTAACATGAATTTACGAAAGAACGGGTAATATAAAGTCATAAGTGGACCATATATGATATAATAAAAATTAATATGATTCTGGAATAATTCAATAACATGATTTAAATCATTATACAGGAGGTTTGGACACTTACAAAGCAAGTCGGACCTAAGGTAAGGGAAATATCACAATCTCATTTTTATCCGAGATTGTTTATACATTGGAATTTACTGGGGTGTATTTTGTCATCCACATCCATGTTTCCTCAATATGTAATATTTATATCCTTATACAATAGTTTATATTCAATTTTACCCTTCGGTGAGTTTTTAGTAAAATATATGAAAGGAATCTTTTGTCATTTTTTTCGTACGAGGTACTTTTTGACTTTTCCGACAAAAGTATGAAGAATGTTTTTCTTTAACTTATACGGCAAGAATGGATTTTTAAAAACATTATTTCCAAGAATATTCCTTTATAAGTTTTCAAGTTTATTTTTAATCAACTTCTTTTATTTTAAAGTCGTATGACATGTTATGAAAGGAAAAAAAAATTTGAAGTAGAAAGGATATTTTCCTCAAGAATGAAGTTCAAGTGTTTTATCAAAATTATTTTCCATCTAAGATAATAAAGGGTTCTGTTTTTATCCCTATTATTACATTTATTTGATTATGTTGTGATGGAATTATTTTTATGAATTCCTTTATCTTATATGAATTGTTTTATGATGTCACGATGTTTAAGATTCCCATTATTATTACATGGGTTATGCAATGATGTATGATTTATGATTTTGTGGCACACATAAGAATGGTATCATTATGAGATTGGTGGGACCTATATCTCCCTCCAATGCATTGGGTAATGATTTTATATCTCATGAGATAGATATGGCTGAAATGGTAGGTTATACCGGTTCAGTGAAACAGGACTGAAACGAGGGTTACTCGATTCAGAAAGGGACTTTGTCCACTAAGATAGTCTTGGCAATGAGTCTTGACTAACAAGAAATGATTCTCTATGATTATGTGTGTATGCCACAAAGTTTCATGTTTTATGTTATGATTATTGGGATAACATTTCACTACTATGATTTATCCCATGTTATGAAATTATGCTCTCTTTTGCAGGTTAAGATTTCCAAAAGTTATGTTCTTATGAATATGATGTGATTGATTTTCTTTTGTTTACCCTTACTGAGCATTTGAGCTCACCCTTTTATGTTTTCTTTTCCCCAGGATATAAAGAAAGGTTTTAGGTAAAAAAAGGGGAAGATCTTTATGGGAGATATTGAAGATCTTTCACCACGATTAGAAGATTACGTTCCGAGTTTCCAAAGACACTAAACTATTACGATCCTTGTGTGTTTGTGTTTTTTTGTTATGTACTAACAATTCCGCAAAAGTAATGTAATGGACATGTACGTCAAGATTCGGGTCTCTACACACAGAGTCAGGGAATCGAAGGAAGAGGCCACAGGATCCAAGGATACTAGGTAAGATGCAGTCATGGTAGGAACTAACTTTTTGGATGCACCCCGACTCAAACTATCAATGTTTCATAAACTCATCATAGATCCCTTCAGGGGACCCACTAGGAAAAAAATATTCACCATCCCTTGTCAAAATTCAATCTATACCAATCATCATGGAATATCCATCATAAGAGGAGCAAATGTCTAATCGTCCACAGTGTGCAGGCAGAACTGCTTAGCCGACCCCACATAGCACAGAAGCAACACAAGCTCCTTTCTTGTGGGATATTCCAACCTCATCCCATTCTCAAGACCCTAATGTTCCTATGAAAGAGTATCCCCAAGTTTAGAAGTACCAGCCTTTAGACCATAAGTATGATATTCTAAAGTAATTATTCTTAGTACCGGCCAAACTATCAATCTAAGATTCCCTGAATTTATCAAAAGATCTTAGGGAAGCACTTATAGAATATTTTTTAAGCCATATGAGTTTGAATCCAAAGTGACTGTTGATTCTAATTTTCTTTTTAAATTTTCCATTCCTTTTGTTTTTGAAATCACAATATCTTTATTAAAAACTTACTACCAAACTCTTTTATTTCCAACGTATTTCTAAAATGTCTTTATAGAATACATAAATTTATCATATATCAAAATAGTTTGAAAGTATTTAATAAAACAAAACAACATTAACCATTTTGATTATCATAATCATCTTAGAACCGAGAATAATAAGATTTACTAAAATTGATAACAATCAGATTCATATGAAGACAATTCATCATAAAGGAATATGTAAGTAAATCCATCAAATTGACTTTTGTTTTACTCATGTATATGGAAAACCATTTTATCATAATGGAATGATTTACTCTTAACATTGTGATAGTGCATTGTCAAAATTATGTCACGTATTTAGTTATAATATGACCATTGAGGTTCCAGGTTTCCAGGTCCTTGTAAAAACCATAGAGAAAATATTATCCTTGGAGATCAAGATGATCATTTGAAGGATTTCCTATAAATAGAATTTTATTTGAAGATTTATCAATAATAATAAGTATACATAGACTCACGTTGAGGCACTCTATTGGTTTTGTTGTTGTGTAAGAGCTCTAATGTTTACAAGAGTGAACTACTTATTCATTGTGTTTGTAATCTTCTATAGTATGTAATTACATTGTGAAACTGATTGTGTGATTATGAGTGAGGGATTATGAGGCTAAGAAGACAGAGTTCCTGATCACCGTAATGACTAAGGGCTTGCAAAGATAGTAATATAGAATCTGGTCATCATATCGAGGGATACCGATGATAGGAAGATAAAAAAAATATGATCACCATATCGAGGGATTGTGGGGATAGTAAGATAGGCCAATATTTTTATTCAGGGCTTACCCTACTAAGGGAAGACATAATCTATTTTAAGTATAAAACACAGAACATTTATCCAAAGATATTGGATACCCTTCTCTTTGGGTTAAAATAATTGTATTCATTTACTTGTTTTATTACAAGTATTTTATTTCTTCTATAACTGTAATAGAAAATGAATTCTTTTTATATTCAACTTTATATTTTTATTAATTTTTTCTTAATATATTTAATTATGATACAATAATTCTTTCACTGTATTGATTTGTGAATACATTATTACCCTAAATATGATTTTATACACTTTATGATAGAATCATTATTTTGTATTACTCTCATTTATCAAAACAATTTAGATTACGATTCTTACTATGCTTACTCTGATTAAATTTTTTTATTCTATTAATATGATTAAATTATAATTAGGACATGTGGAATAAATATATGAATCTACTTGATTATGATACCATTTTTATCAGATCCATGGTCCCAGCCTGATCACTGTAAATACATAAGAGGTATTATGAATAAGATTAGTTTAACCCTGTTAAAATAAGTTTATTTTAAGGTTAAAAAAGAATGTTTTTAAAGATAAAATTCCCCCTATTGTATTAATCCTTCTACATATACATTTTGATCAAAAAATTGGCATCAGATAAAAGTATCTATTTTACTGATACTTAGATTTGGTATCATAGGAGGTTTCTACTACTTATATTGTTGTTAAATTTTATTGTCTCTTTAGTATTTTGAGTTAGTTGAATTTTGTTATAAACTTTTTGTTTATAAATACAAACTAAACAAATTTGTATTATGGAATAGAATTTTTTTATATATTTTTTGACTATGGTATGACTCAATGTTGGTTAAATATATAACCTCAATCCTAATAGACCTCCTATTTTTTATAGAGCTAATTGTGAATATTGTAGAGATAGATTTAATACATTCTTTATAAATACTGGAGTTGATTTTTTTTTCATGTTAACTGTAGATCACATGATTCTTGATGAAGAAGAAATTTCTTTTACAAATAAGGATAAAAAAGAGTATTAATTGAATTATAGAGTTAAAAACACTTTATTATGTTCCATGACCAGAAGTATTAATTGTTAGATTTATTCATTTGAAGCTTCTAAAAGTATCTGGAAAAATCTATATATTACTCATTTTGGAACATCAAAATTTTTTGAAACTAGAAGATCTATTCTTAGAGATGACTATCAAGAATTTTAATTTCCTTTTGGAGAACCAGTTGAAAAATTACAACAATGTTTTATAACAATAGTCAATAGTTTAAAATCTATGAGAGAAAAATGATTAGAAGATTAAATACTTGTTTAAAAGATTATTTAAATTATTCCAAATGAGTGGTAATCTAAGAGAACATATTTTGATGAATCATGAATGATAACATATCTATGTATTGATGATTTATTTGGAACTCTTTTATAGTATAAGGGTAGACTAAAAATAGATGATAGGAAATTAAAGTAAAATAATGGTGGAGTTCATTTTTATACTACTTAATATTTGATAAGAGCTTAGACTCCTGATAAATTTGGTAATCCAACAAAGAAAAGGGTTGTTATTTAATCTTATTCAAGTAATTATGATTATTATATGAAGGAATTAGCTAGTCTTTCTTGAAGAATGAATTAGACTATGGGAAATAAATATCTTCAATATCATTACAAGAAAAGTAAAAAAGAAGTGAATGAAAAGAAAGATTATGAATTTACTTTCTATGAGTGCAAAAGAGTTGGACATATACATCTAAATTTCCCTAAGTCGAACAGAAAAGACAGAAAGAATAGAAACATTGATAAGCATCAGAAGAAGTTCTATAAGTCAAAAGTAATGAATTTTCTTAAAGGTACTGAAACATGGAGTTCCAGTAGAGGTGATTCTTTAGACAATTACATAGACAATGAAAGTCCATATCAGAGGAATATAGGTCTTCTTGTGAGAGTACCTATTGCAAATCAATTTTTTATAGTTATGGTACACACTATTGAATATTTAACCAGTATGTCATTAAATAAAAATTATCTTGATTAATAGAATTCAATATATTTGGAGTAATAATCCTTATCATATAGTGATGATAATACTTTACATTCTATTGAAATAGCTTCTCACTTTTCAAAACTTTTAGAAAATGAAAATTATAATATTTGTAAAAAACATAATGAAGCTAATGAAAAACATATCAAAGGATAATTCAAGAATTGATATTTTAACAAATGAAATATTATATTTATCAAACGATATTGATAAATCTAATTTATAAAAATACAATATTTATAATGATTTAGAAAGATTAATTTCTTAAAAGGGTAGTTTGACAACTTGTTTTAAGAAATTTAATTCTAAAACTAATACAGATGTGGAAAAGAATTTAGTTGAAAACTAAAATATGAAAAAAAAACATCACTGAAGAAATATTTATCTAAATTTAATTCTGGTAAGGAAGATTTTGATAAAATATATAAACAAATTCATCCACATTATACTAGTTCAGGAATATGATATACTCATAGAAAACCTATTTTTAGAAACAACTTCTTTATTCCTAAATATTTCCCCTTTTATAATAAATGTAATAGTGGAGGACATTGTGAACAGAATTGTTCTTTAAATAATACTCAATCCTATGGATTTCACATAGCCCATTTTTTTTAAAATAATGTGGAATACTAAAATTTTTTTCTAACATTTTCTTACCCAATAAGGTTTTGGTTCTAAAAGTCTAATTGGTTTTTTTCAGAAAATTAAAGAAAGTACTGAAAACAAAAATACATGGTACATGGATAGTGGGTGTTCAATACATATGAATAGACATAAATATTTCTTTGAAAATATTATCAATATGAAAAGTTGGAATGTTACCTTTGGAGATAATGCTCAAGGAGAGATTGTTGGTATATGTAATATTGTTCTTCTAGGAAAATATTTAATTTAAAATGTTTTATTCGTTAAAGGTATTATGAAAAAGATTATAAAAATATTTCAATTATGTGAGGATGGTTACCTTATCAATTTTAGGAAATGAAAATACAAAGTACCCAATTCCAAGGAAGGATTCATTATTTCTCCTGAACGATATGAGAATGTATACACTCTTAACATAAAAGACCTTATAATCCCAGATATACATTACCTTAGTATAATGGATGATCAATATTTGTTATGATATAGAAGGTTTGAACACTGTAACCTAAGAAAAATATGTAAATTGATGAAGATAAGGCTTGTTAAGGATCTCCCAGAACATAGATTTGATTCTTCAAAAATCTATGCCCCCTTTTAATATGGTAAGTAACATAAGTCATGTTTTAAATCTATTAGTGAAGTCTAATCTTATGATTCTTTATAGAGAGTTCACAAGTATTTATTCAGTTCTACAAAAACTGGGATTATTGGAGGCAAGTAATAGGTATTTGTTTTAGTTGATTATTACACTAGATATACATGGTTTTCTGTTATAGAAAACAAATCTGAATCCTTTTTTATTTCAAAAAAAACTGAAAAAGTGAAAAATGAGAAAAACCATCCCTTGATAAAAATTCATAGTGATCATGGTGAAGAATTCTTAAATTCACATTTTTAAAAAATTTGTAGTATTAAAGGCATTACTCAGTACTTCTTATACCCTAGATATCATCATCAAAAAGGTTTTGTTAAAAAAAGAAATCATATTCATCAGTAAATAACAAGAACCATATTAAGTGAATACTATATTGCTAAACGTTTTTGGAATTAAGAAATTAGTACTTGTTGTTATACTATAAATTGAGTTTTAATTTAACCCTTTATTAATAAAACATATTATGAGGTATGGATAGGCCAAAAACCAAAAGTATATTACTTAAAACTATTTGTATGAAATGTATTCATATAGAATAAGAAAGACAACATACCAAAATTCACACCCAAATCCAATGAAGGTATATTTTTATGTTATTCCACTACATCTAAGGAATATCGATTTTTTTAAAAAAATTATTATACTATTGAGGAAAATCAAAATTTTAATTTGATGAAAGTGGTCCTTTTGTTTTTAAACAATACTAATCAACATCCTTGGTTGTGTTTTCGAACACTAATTCTGAATATTTGATAGAAGATTCATCTAATAAAGAAAATAGTCATGAAATTGTGTCTAAAGTATTTACTCAAGAATACCTTTTACTTTATGTTAACGAATATTTTTACAAAACCCATGTCAATTGTTTATTAGAAATCATCTTAATGATTGTCTCATCGGTGATGTGAATCAACAAGTAACTCTATAATTTCCTTAAGAAATGAAGTAGAACATCTTGCTTTTCTTTATAAATTTGAACCTAAAATCCTAATGAGGCTTTATGTGATGAGGATTGTATTAAGGTAGTAAAAATGATCCAAATGAATTTGAATGGAATAATGTCTTGACTTTAGTTAAGATACCCAAAAAAACTTCTTTATTTAGAGTAAAATGTGTTTTCATAAATAAATGTGATAAAAATTGAATAATTATTATAAATAAATAAATACTCATTAATAAAGGTTATAATCAGTAATAGAGAATAAATTATGAATAAACCTATGCACCAGTAGAAATAAATGAATCTATTTGCATTCAATTATCCATTGCATTATTTTTTTATTTTAAAAAATTTCAAACGAAAGAAAAATATTATTTCCATTATGGATATGTAAATGAGAAAGTTTATATTGAAAACCCCCTTGTTTTTAAGATACAAAACATCCTGAATACATTTATAAACATACCAAAGCTTTATATGGACTTAAAAAAATCCATTAAGGCATGGTACAACAAATAAATAGTATTTTTGTTACAAAACAACTATATTAAGGGAAAAACTAATCAAATATTTTTATTAATAAAGGAAAAACTATTATGATTATTTAAATATATATTGATGAAATTATATTCAGATCAACTCAAAAAATCATTCATAGATTCCTGTGCGAATCTTATGAAATCTATGTTTGAAATGAGTATGTTGGGTGAGTTCACATTTTTTATTTGTTTTCAAATTTATCAAAAAACTAGAAGGTAGATATATATCTCAACCTAAGTATGTAAAAAATATTCTTAAAAAATATTGATGAAAAAAATACTAAAAGTATTAGTAATCCCATCAGTAGCTCAAATACATTTGATCTTAATGAATCTTGGAAACAAATTGATCAGACAATTTTTTGAGGTATGATAGAAACATTACTATAATTAACTGCTAGTCATCCAGAATTAATGTTTTCTATATGCCTATTTTCATGGTATAAATTAAATAAAAAATTATTTCATTTAAAAGATGTAAAATAAATTTGTTATTTATTAAATTGAACAATGGATTTAGGACTTTTCTATTTTTCTTTAAATTAGTTTAAATTCAAAGAAAATTTTTAAACTGACTTTGGTGGTTGTATGATGGATAGAAAAAGTTCATTCAAAACATTTCATTTAATAGGAGCTTATTTAGTTTCATAGTCTTGTAAGAAACAAAACTGAGTAGCACTGACCACTACTGACGCTAAATTTGTGGTAGATGCATGTTTTTGTGTTCAAGTGTTGTGGATGCAACACACACTCGCTAATTATGGCATGGGTTTCACTAAGGCTCAAATACTTTGTGAAAACACAAGTTACATATATTTAATTAAAAACCTTTCACATCATTACCATGAAAACCATGTAGATATGAGGCATCTTTTTCTTAGGGATCACACACTTAAAGGAGATATCATTTTATAATTAATCATAATGCAAGAACAACGTTTTGATATTTTTACAAAACCATTACCCTCTGATATATCTAAATACATTAATGGGATACTATGAATGATCCCTGTAAAGTAATTATTCATATAAACATCTTGTCTAGACCATCTATTTATATTAATTTACTTTTTCCCATAGGGGGAGTACATATGATTTTTTTTACAAAACTCTTAAATTTCAAACTTTTAATTTTTCAAAAAAAATTTATATGTTTTCTAGACTCAAGTTTAATCTGAATTAGATTTGAAGGTTTTCATATTCATATGTTTTGTAATAATATTTTTGTAATCATATTTTAATAATTATATTTTCAATTTTTTCTTTCCTAAAATCTATCATTTTTATTTTTTATATATTTAAATAATTTTAATCTATTAAAAAAAGAACTAATTACTGTATTGATGATTCTACTCTGAAAGGTATTCTTCTTTATTTTATTTTTAAAAACTATTCCATTATGATTAGTTTCATTATTGATTGTGGTTATTATAAAAATTTTCATAATTTTTTTTCTAAATCCTTTTTTATTTAATTAACCCAATATGATAAAAACTATTTTTAAAATTCATCATATTCACTTAATATGATAAATTTTTATAAAATAACACGAGTTTTAATTTAAAAAATATATTTATTTTGATATAATTTCAGCCATCATATCATAAAGATTGAATATCAGAAGTTACATATGTTTGGTAGCTGAAATTTTGCTCAGATTATCCTATAAAAAAGGGACCCCTCATATCTAAAATTAGTTTTCTCCATTTTCAAGCTGTGAAGCGCTTCCATATTTAAGACTCTAAGTCTGATTATCTTCATGTCTAAAACTTCTATATCCAGCCCAAATATGATGGATTCGACAAAGGATTACAAAAAAAGATTTTTTCTTCTATGAAAGGTTAGTTTTATGATCCCTTTATGAGAAATATGATTCTTATTTGAGAAAAAATGATAGTATTTCAAGGATGGGAATAATTTTGTGTAGAACAGTCATATATGAATTATGATTTATTTTATTTTGATCTAGTTCATGATTTATATGATACCATAAAGTTTTTAAATGACTGTAGAAAATATATGTTTTCTTTTTTATGTTGATGATAAATGTTATAAGATGTCTCTAGAAGTTTGCACCGATTATACTAGTTTTACAGATGAGGGAGATTCTTTTTTTTCATCTCACAAACATCTACATTCTGAAGGAACTTTTAAAAGAATAATATCATGAAACTTATTTTTTATGAATAAAACAGATGTAGATCCAGGAAAATTTAGTCATTTAAAACATGATCACAGAGTGTATGAAATTTGGAAGCAATGGTTTCTCATTTTGAGAAAGGGTGACAAAGATACTCTAAGGGTATCTGATCTCATCATATTAGATTATCTTGTGAATACGAGGAAGATAAATCTCACTGGTGTCATTCTCTTAACTGTTAACAATATCAGGTAAAATTTAATCAATTCTCAGATTATAATGTTTCTTGGAATGATTTATAATATGATTAAAAATATAATGATACATTTCAATATTGAAATCATGTTTGAATCCATTAGGGAAAAGTTTTAGTTTAACAGTAAAGATAAAATTAGAAGAATTAATTATTATTATTTTATTTGGAATTAATAAAATTTATCCAAAGTTATAAAGTTTCTACATAAATGGTAGGAACTTCTAAAAATACAAATAAAACTAATAAATTTTTTAATAGAAGAAAATGTTATTCACTTCCCCCCTAAAAAATAAAATAAACAAAAGAAAGACCCAAATATGTTTTTAAATAATGGATAAGTAGGAAGGTCGAAATAAAAAAAACAGGGAGAACCAAATCATACATGACCCATCTTAATCTCTTTCTTTTAGAATACAGGGTGTAGAATAATTAGATAAGGATAAAAAGGGAAATAAAATTATTAGGAATAGAAAAGTTGATCTCTGGATGAAAATTTGTTGAAATGTGTAGAATCATATTTTATAGATATTGTTTTAACACTTGGTGTTGATCGGGAAATGAAATAATTATAATTTTTTAATGTCAATTCTCCCTCTACTATTGATAAAGTAAATAAAGTTATTGTGGAAAATTAATTGGTTCCAACAAGAAAATATTAATTGAGAATGAAGTATCAACTCCATGAAGAGTTTATTAAAGATATGGAGAAATGTGTTAAAGGGGTTGAAGAAAAAAGTATATTCAAAGAAATATAAAATTATAAATAAAAATAAAGTGATTAAGGTGAATAATAAGAATAAAAATTAGAATAATATAGATAAGAGGAAGATGAAGAAGAACAATAAGATAATACTAATGTTAAAAAGGATCCGAAAAAAAATAAATAAAAACAAATGAATGATAAATAAGACCTTCCTTCCTAGAATCTCTCATTGAGGACCTCTCAGGTATCTTCAAAACAATTATCCTCTTTGAGAAGTTAGAAATAGTATATAGTTTTCCAAAATAAACCAAAGTCTTCATCATTTTAAGAATTTTTTTCTTCATCTAAGAAGGATGAACAGAATCAAATTAAAAAGGTTATATTTGAAGAAAATTAAATTCTTGTTGGGAAGCATAAGTCAAATTCAATGAAAGGAAAAAAAGAAATCACGTCAAGTAGAGATTGGGACCAATCATAGAAACATTCAATCAGAAACAAAATCTTTGAATACAATCACAACTTAAGGTGATGATTACATTTATCATATGTTAAGAACATTAGTAAAACAAATTCCTTATTTTCCAAGATTGGAAACAAAGGTTGGTTTAGTTGTATATAATCAAAATAAAGATTCAAATTAAGTGAAATAATTAACAAATAGGATGATTATAATATATTCCTAGTCGAAGGTTTTTATAGAATGTACTAAATCCCACATGATGAGTTATAATAAGGTTGTAAAATGGTCTTATATTATGGATGATGACATAAAGATTCATGATGAAAATTTCATAAAATTCAAGATGTCTCTAGATTAATCTTATATATCTTTAAATATTCTTATAAGGGATATGGCCAATAGGGCTTAATATATTGAAAAATTTATAGGTTCTTCAAATAAGTAGACTAAGGATATCTCATATTTATAATAAATCATGATGTTTCTGCTGAATGATATTTCTAGATTCAATGTATGTAGAGGTGTGATTATTTCATTGAAGAATCATAGTGATGTTTTCTGAGAAAGAAACAAAGCCTAGTAAGATCAGAATAATATTTTCAAATAAAAGTATTAGTATCAAGAAGAAAAGTTAAAGGAACATGATGAAATAATTTGGATTTAGGAGGACAGCATTCAATAGCCAAAAAAGAAAAACAAGTCTCGGTAAAAGTTGATGGAAAAGGTTGAAGAAGATAGGATAGAGTTTAATAAGTTAAAGAAAATTTTTAGAACATTGATTCCACTAAGGAAATATTGATTTCTTAAAAATATTGTTTTACTTTTGTTGCTTTAACTTTCAATGAAAGACTTGTTCATCCACATACTTAATTTTGGAAATTTTTATAATTATTAATTTATTTAATGTTCATTCATTTATTTTTAGTTGATCAAGTACTTTATTGTTTAAGATATATTATTTCTCTAACACTTTTTAGGTAATAAAATATTCTTCCCCATCCCTTTTTTAAATCATAAATGGGGATAAATTTATACAATGGGGGAAATTATATATTAAGGGGAAGATGATCTAATAAAGGGGGAGAAAAACTTGTTAAATAAGAGGATATGATCCTTAGGGGATTTCTTCTCCTAAGGAGGAGTTATTAATATTCAATATTTTATTCAAATTAGTTATAAACTCAGGGGTAGTTAAATATTATTTTTTATTTCTATATAGGGTGTACTCAAAAATAATAATGGACTTAATATTTTAAAAGTTATTTTCTATATAAGTCATATGGTTTTTGATTTCCAAAATGGGGGATATTGTTGAGTCAAAACTTATATTTTACTTTTTCATTCCTTTTGTTTTTGAAATGACAAACTATTTCATAAAAACATAATACCTAAATCATTTATGTATAATGTATTTTTTATAATGTCTTTATAGAAAACATAATTTTACCATACTTTGAAATACTTTTATGGTATTTGGGAAAATAAAAGAATATTAACCAATATGATTATCGTAATCATACTAGAACAAAGAACAGCTAGATTGACTGAAACCTATAATAATTGGATTTATATCCATATAATTTATTGCAATGGAATATGTAAAGAAATCCATCAGATTGAGTTTTTTTAAACCTAAATACAAAAAACTATTTTATTTTATTGGAATATTTTACTCTTAACACTAAGATGGTGTATGTTCAAAATGTTTTCATACATTCTATTATAATATGACTATTGAGGTTCCATGGTTTCTAGGTCCTTTTGAAAATCATGGAGAAAATATAACAATTAGAGATCAAGCTGACCATTTTAAGGATTTCCTATAAATACCAAATCATTTGAATATTTCACAATAATAATAAGTAGACTTGGGCTCATGTATATACACTCTATTAATTTATCTGTTGTCCAAGAGATGTGATGTTTACAAGAGTTAACTACTTGTTTCTTGTGTTTATAATCTTCTGAAGTTTGTAATTGATTTGTGAAACTGATTGTGTGATTACAGATGAGGGATTATGATGTTAGGAAGATAGAGGATCTGGTCACTGTATTGATTGAGGGGTTTCAGGGATAGAAAGACAAAATTTGATCATCATATCGAGGGATGCCAAGGATAGGAAGGCTGAGAAAATCTAATCATCATATCGACGTCTTGTGAGGATAGCAAGATAGACCGATCTTTATATCAATGGGTTTCCTAGTAAGGGTAAGATGGTAAATCATGTAAGTATAAAACAAGGGACCTTTATCCTAGTTTTTTGGTTACCATTCTCTTTATGTTAAAATAATTATATTCGTTTACTTGTTTTATTACAAGTTTATTATTTCTACAGAAACTGCAATAGAAAGGAATTGTTTTTATATTCATCTTTCTATTTTTATTCAGTTTATTGTAATAAATATAATTACAATATAATTTTTTTTACTATATTAATTTTATGTATGTTATTACTATTATTATGATTCTATATGAATTATGATATAATCATTATTTTCTATTGCTCTAATTTATCATTACCCTTGTTATTACAATTCTTACTACGCTTACTCTAATTAAATCATTTTTTTCTTTGAATACAATTAAATTCAAATTACAACCTATTGAATATATATTGGAATATACTTGATTATGATACCTTGTTCATCATATCCAAGTGCCCAATCTGATAACTATAAATACATAAGAGATATTCTGAATAATATTTGTTTAATAGTGTTAGACTATGTTTCTTTTAAGGTTACAAATAATAGTTTTTAAGAATACCATTCACCCCCTATATTTATCTATATAGACATACATTTCTATCCAACAATGAATACCACTAAATTCTATCTGATAGAGAACGATCCCATATAATTCCATACTGTTATCTACTTCATTGATCGAGATGATGGTTCCATTATACATGGACACATCAAACCCTTATATGCGTCCAACATGACAAATGGTATCGATGTCTAAAAATACTTTATTGACAAAGCCTTTGGAGTTAATCTCATCCTACTATGGACACTCTATCAGCTCAGATGTGATGAAAATAATCTGACAACCTACACAACAACTCTATTGGGATGTGAAAAAAGTGAACAGAATCCATTAGGCCACATCAATATAAAAACAATGTTTAGAGAACTTTTAGTTGTCTTAGAATTTCTTCTGGTTCAGAAAAACATGGCCTTCAACATATTTCTAGGAGCACCCTTGTTAGATCAGTATGAAGTGATTCCCTAATCATACCATCAATGTGTCAAATATTTCATTAATGGATAGAATGGTATATTTCTTGCATATAGGTCCCCATTCAAATATTAAGAGTCACACTATTTTGATGTGGGATTCTATGTGTGGAAAGGGAAGTGATCCTTAGTCGATGGTTTTGATTGGATCACCAGTAAAAATTGTTTGGAAGTGGGCCCCACCTACCCCTTCAAGAATCATGGTAAAGAATACATAATTCCAACTAATTAGGCTATGTGCGGGAGTCCATATTCAAACACGTATTCATTAGTCATTATGATTGCAGTCATGGCCACCGAGCCTCATGGTGTTGAAAAATCCACTGGTCCCAAAAATATTGGTGAATTATCAAATGAAAATTCCATCAATCCATCCTCAAATTTCTAAATAATCCTTGAATAACCTAGTAATGAAGTAAATAATTAAGAAACTTGTCATTACCTCACTCCACCCTCTCCATAAAATTCCCCACTATATGTCGGGTTAAAAGAAGTTGCCTCAGCCTTCGAATACCCAAATTCTGACTCTTCTCCTAACTCTGGAGACCTCATGTCAACAATTGTCTCCCCATCATAATAAGAAGAATATGATGAGGAATATGTGTAAGAGGAAGATTAATAATACCTTAGAGATTCCCCTATAGCATTTGAGGAGTTTTTATCTAAAAACATTGACGAACATAGGGGAATAAACCTAGGTTCCGATGAGGACCCACAACACACTATGATTAGTGTGACCATGTCTTATGAAGATCAAGAGTTATATGCCTACTTTATAATGAAGAATTGAGATTTTTTCACCTTAAACTATAAATAAATTATAGTCCTCAATCTTAAGGTAGCCACTCACCACTTGGGCCTGCTGGAAGACCATAGTGTCTACAAGCAAGACACCAGGAGGACACACCCCCACTTTCTGCCAAAATAAAGGCTAAAACCGAAAAGAATATCAGAGAAAACATCATTCATGAGGTCCAATATCCCATATATTTTTCCAATATAGTACTTGTTAAATAGAAAAATGGAAAAATTTTAGTTTGCATCAATTTTAGGGATCTCAATTGGCACTACCTGAAATATTACTTCCCAGTCTCGATTACAGAATCGATGATCGATGTAATTTCTGGATATATGGATCTATCATTCATTGAAAATTATTCTGGATATAACCAAATATGAGTGTCCAAAGATGATTAAGAATCTAAATATTTCAGGGCTTCCAAGGTGTATTCTACTATAAGGTGATTCTCTTCATCCTAAAAAATTATGGTGCCGCATATAAGTATTCCATGCATCATATTTTTAATCCCTTCTTGGGAAATTTTGTTGAATGCTATGTCAATGACTTGGTTATAAAATCATTATAATTATTAGACTACCTATCATATATTGATGTCATATTCAATAAACAATGATAATAGATACATAAGAGGAACCCTTGAAATATGCTTTCAGTGTGACCTCAGGAAAATTACACTGCATCGTTGTGCACCATCATTCCATCAAATTCAACCCTGATAAGAAACAGGAAAAACTTTTAATTTCAACTCTCATCCTCAAAGATTTGAGGTGAATTTATGTACATATAGCCTAAATCTGGCACTTCATAGCCAACCTCGCAGAAAAATGTTTCCCCTTCACCAGGTCGATGAAAACGGATTTTATATCAATGGATTGATGATTTTTCAAAACCATTCAATAGTATTAAGATATATCTCATAATTATTCCGGTGTTTATACATCCTATCAAATAAATACCACTCATACTATATGTTATGGATTTAGAGAGGTCACTTGGCACCTTACACAGAAGAATGATGTTTGTACTGAAAAAACATTTATTATCTTATCTGGACTCAGATTGATGTTTAGAACCATTATTAAAAAACTAAGAAGAGTTGACAAGAACTAATTTTCATGGTCCAAAAACTATGAAACTACATGTATCACAATGAGATCTATTTTTTTTGTGTAAAAACCCACTCAATTACATTCTTAGATGTCCAATACTACATGGATGTAGTTCATGGTGGGTTATCATCTAGCATTAGTTCAATATATGGTTATACCATAGAAATCTCTCAATGCCTTGGAATTAAAATATATTATAGCAAAACACCCCTTGGATGAAATTACTCCAATGGATGATGAACTACTGGATGATGAGGTTTTATTATTTCAAGAGGACTCCCAAACATGGGAGATGAATTTTATGGCCCATCCAGAATCCATACAGAAAAATGATGGAGGACCCCAATCTCAACAATGCGGGGCTAGGAGTTGTACTCAAATAATTGGAAAAGGTAGTCCTTACTTACTCTTTCTTGATGTTTGAGGGGTGCACAAAAAATGAAGAAGATTATCATGCTCTCATTGTAGGAAGAGATATATCACTTCAAGTACATGTAAAAGAGTTGAAGATAAAAGGTGATTCATAACTTTTCATCAAGTAATTCGATGAAAACTATGATATCAAGATGGAGGAGATAATCCCTTTGATAGACCATACCCAAAAACTAATGGTAGAGTTACCATCATAACTGACATAAACTAAAGTCTCTTGGTAGAAAAATGCATTGGCTGATGCATTAGAAAATGAACCATAGCTCTGGATGATCTAGAACAGGATAAAAAATTCATTAGTACTTCCCACCATCAGATGATCTTAGAGTTTATTTAGGACAGCATGGAAGAAATTGATGAGATTAGTCACATAACTAAGTTTTATGGTCCTACCAGCCACTGTATGACTCCCATTCTAGATTACATTCAAAAGGGATAATGCCTATAAGATAGGGATCAAGGATAGATAATCCATAGACAATCTATTAATTTTCCTCTATATAATTGTATAAATCAACAAAAGGTTCTCTATAAGAGAGGCCCTGATGGGGTTCTTCTCAAGTGAATTGATGGAGAATAGACCACTGATGTGATGAAGGAAGGGCATGCCAAAGCTTCTGGGGAACATCAATTAGGATCCAAGCTCTCTCATCAAATTCATAGGCTTGGATACTATTGGCCCATTATGATGCATGATTATGCTATATTCACCACGAACTTCCATTCCTATTAGGTTTATGCTAATTTCATCCACTAACCCGTGATGTTACTTCATCCATCCAAGTACTCTTCGTCATTTTCTATATGAGTAATGGACATTGTGGGACCATATCCTCTCTATACGGAAAAGAAATTCAAGTATATTATCATAGAAAACAACTTATTTTACAAATAGTAGGAGGATATACCACTCAAAGTAGAGGTGGAAAGATTCATCTTCATCTTTGTGAAAGATAATATCATCACCAGATTTGGTTCCCCTCATAAAATACCGATCGATAGTTGCACCAATTTATATTTTTCTAAATTGTAGAAACTATATATGAAGTATGGTATCAAGAAAAACTATTCATCCTGCTACCATGAAACATCCAACGGATATATAGAGGCCTTAAAAAATACCCTATCCAATATACTTTAGAACATGGTAGACAAGGACATGAAATTTGGGCTGGATAAGCCCCCTATGCTATGTGGTATTACCAGAACATGAATCGCACCTCCACCCAAGCAACCCCTTACTCATTAGTATACAGTATTCATGAGGTTCTACCCATCAAGGTATAATTGCTCTCACTCAACATTTCCCTCTATGATTAGATATTCCTAGACGAGAAATCCTAAAAACAACTCGATGAGTTGGCTAAAATGGAAGATAAAATATTGTATACCTCGCACCATTTAGAGATTTATCAAAACCAGACCACCCAAGACTTCAACAAAAATGTTCTCCTTCTGTCATTACTCGGAGGAGAATTGGTGTTGGCTCTCATAACTCTAATGATACATAAAAATAATACTCCAAAATTGGATCCAAAATGGGATAGACCATATGTCATACACAAGGTCTACTCCAATGGATCATATTCCTAAATTTCAATGCATGGAAAAATTATCATAGATCCTACCAATTAATTTTTATTGAAAAATTATTTCTTGTAGAAAAAAGAAAATCCATACTGATCATATGATGTTAAATTGAATGATAAATGTCCTAATCACATGACATTAAACTAAAAATATAGAACATTCTAATCGTATGACATTAAAATGCATGACCAGTAGTTCATGAACGCATGACATTAAACTGAATTGCCATATTGTCCTTTTCATATGACATTCAACTACGTGAAAAACATTCTCATCACATAATGATAAACTCCATGGAAAAATTTACCTTTTTGTAAAACATTAAACTACTTATCATAGATTTCATAGCCATGCAATGTTAAAATATATGGAATTATTCCTTGAAACATGATGTTAAACTCTAATACCAACATCCCGACCACACGACAGAAAACTGGTCATATAGTCCATGCTCTATGACCTTAAACTAAGGGTTATTGTCCTAACCACATAATGTTAAATTGTACAGAGATAATTGTTCCAATAAATGATTCATCTCACATAAGTAAGATCTGTGTGGGAAAAGTTTGAAATTCCCTTTCTTCTATATGATATTGAGATCAAAATGGGTACTCTATTTCCCCAGAACTATGTGTGGCTTCATTCCTTCCCTCGCATGATACAATGTGATGCCCATATTCTACATCCTGGCCCAACCTCCACCATAAATAAATTAAATTCCCCCTCCCTATGTTTAGTTTAAACATGCATAGGTTCTATAACTACATTTTTCTTGATTCATGCATTCACAGGATACATAGTGACTCCCAGATTCTTCATCCTGGCCGATCCACCACCATAAAAAAAGAAATTCCTCTCCCTCAATATGGGTTAGACTAGAACAAGGAAATTATAGAACTATGTGTGGCTTGATTCCCCCTCCTTGCGTATGGGACATTAATGCGCATGGAAATTTGTAGAAATCTGTCTGTATTGATTTTAATTCCAAAGAGAGATGTACAAACACTCGGATATCCAAACCCATGCTCATGTGTGACAAAGGATCAAATATAAAAGCCTCCCATTCTTGTTTATTTCAGCCTTGTGTGGGGTAATAACCCTTGTTTGCCCCTTTTTTCTTACATTGAGCATAGCTCACATGGTATTAGTAGTATCATCAATGTATTCCCCAGATGGTCAAGGTGTATCAATTCACATTCGGGTTTCCATGGTCTTGGTAGTAAGAAATAAAAACTGAACACTAGGTATTTCCCCTTCAAAATAGTTATCCTATTTCCTCACCATATAATGAAAAACTGAATGGTTTGTCATGAACTATGTGTTTCACGATTATCATAGATACAAAGGTACACCTGGGTCCTATTCTTAGGTCTAGGTGTGAAAATAAAAATTCCCCAATCTCTTGCAATTAAATGAAAATCTATACAATAAATTCCAAACCCCATATCTCACAGCAAGGATTTGTTTAAGATTCATTTACCCCCTACAAATGAGTCAAATCTATGTGGTGGAGTCCAAACTTCATGACTAATCACAATTTGAATATTTATTGTTTGTCTAGATGTGCCCTTTCCATCAGTCAAACTCTATGCCCTATGAAATTTTATATCTACATAAACATCACCAACCATAAAAAATGTAAAGTTAGTGTCCTAATAACGCCATTTTTTGACTATGTACAATATTCCCTAGTGGCTCTGCATAAGTTTCCCAAAAAAAAGGTCTATCAACCAAAGGAAAATTGGTTCTTATGAGATTCTTCTCCTATATCTATATGATCTATGTCCTCTAAGACCCACACCATTTCTCTTAATCTATGAATTCATGGAACCATGATTAACACTTTCTTTTACCTTCACATCCAAATTACACCAGAATATATAATACCAACTAGCCCTTATTCATTAATGGTTTCTATGAAAATTCATCCCTGCACAATGACATTAAACTATACTAACAATATCCTTACTACAAGATGTTAATCTTCTTGGAATAAAAGTGTTATCACTTGAGAGGACATTTCCTTCATCCCTAGTCACCTACCATTCATTCCTCAAGAACTATGTACGACTTTATTACAATATACAGAGGATATATAGATATTCCTGGAATGCATATCTTGATCCATCCACCACCAAAATATAAAAATGGTCAAAAATCCACTTTTCCATTGAGTATGGGTCATACCCACATGGAAGGTTACCATTCAGAACAATGTATAACTTGATTCCAATCCCATGGGATATATAGTTATGTCTGGATCCTCTAACTCGGACTCAGCTACAGAAGGCATAAAAATGGCCTCTCCTCTAATTTAAAACCATGTCAAGTTTCTGGAGTACCAAAAATTTCCTATATTCATGACTATTAAAAGAATAGAAACATTCCCCCTCTTTTACATTAGGTCATTTACATCCTTTCTACAAGATGCTAAACTTTATGGAAGTTATCCTAATTGTATGACGTTAAACTACATGATAAACTTTCCTTATTGTACGACATTAAAACTGCATAACAAGATAAGGTTCTAACTTGAGAGAACATTTCCTCTAGAATTGGTCACCTAATATTCAACATTACAAAATTTCATATGGATTGATTCATGTCCAGACACGATATTTAGTGATGCCTGGATTTTCATCCTGGTCTAGCCAACCCAAATATAAAAGGATATTATCCTTTGTTATTCCACCCCTAAGTGATAGATTAAACCTTTTCTTACCCTTATTTCTCACATCATGTACTGTTCACATTGTCTTAGGGACCATGTCAAATGATTCCCCATGGAGTCATGGAAAATTCAAAAATTCTCCTCTCCCTATGAATAGGTTGAATCCATGTAGTAAGTCTGATGTAAAGAACTATATGTGGATTGATTCCTATTATATCATGATATATAGTAACAATTATATTTTCAAACTTGGGTCCAGATATAATAATAGAATAAAAATTCCCCTCTATACAATTCAGATATATGTAAATAATTACCAACTCTATGTGTAATGGTGGCCTTAATTTTTCTAATATTTCCAAAAGCATCCTTTGAATTTATCAAAACATGTGCCCCATGAAATTTAGGATCCCCATAAACCTCCATGACCACCTGAAATTGACAGTCAGGGTCCTAAGAACAAATTTGGTTTTCTATCCAAAATATGCCCCCATTGGATTTTCATAAGTTACCCACAAAAGGTCAAGTCATCCAAAAGAAAATTCATCCTTATATGAGGATTTTTCAACCTTCGTACCCTCATTGTATTTCATGCCCCGTATCATTTCCTCTGATCTGAGGAGCCCCAAAACCATGGTTTACACTCCCCTTCCCCTCCATGTCATGGGTATGTCAGGACGTTCAGGCCCAGTTTTTCTCTAGTTAATCAAAGATTTTATCTCAGTGTCCTAATCATACGATGTTAAGATTTCATGATGGTTGATACCCAATTTTCTTCATTGGGGATATTCGTAGCAAAGATTAAAAATATCTCTTCTCAACATACAATTCAGACCAATGGGGTAAATTTGTAGACATAATAAAGGATATCCCCCCTCCATGTTTTTGTGAACAAAATTAATACACTTAAGAAATTCTAATATAATCCCCTCCTCATTGGTAATATCATATACAAGATGGAAATTCCCCATTCCCATGCATGAACTAGATCTGTATATGGAGGAATAGTAATAGTACTACATCCAACATTATTTCTATCATAATAGGATATATAGTGACAACATAATATCATGTTTTAGTCCCATAAATGAAACCAAATGTTCCCCTCCTTTCATGCACATGGTTCAGACATATGTAGGGAACCTCCTCACGCCTGTATATGGAGAACATCATTACCTATATCTAAGAAAATTTGGCTTGAAATTTCCCTTTGATGTTAATGCACTCCATTTTCACTAACCATACTCTATGCCCAGATAGGTTAGAATCCCCATAACTATCCTTGGCCATCATAAATGAATGGTCAGTGTCATGAGAAAAAATTTCTTTGTATATAAAAAATATTTCCTAGTGGATCTCCATAAGTTTCCCACAAAAAGGCATGCCAACCAAAGGAAAATGAATCCTTAGGATAAAATTTTTCTACATATGTATGCCCCTTTGATGTTTACGTCCCACCTCACTACATAGTTCAGAAACACCCTGAATGATAGTTTACATATTTTTTCCCCTTTAATGACTGAAAATGATAAAGAATTTCTAGTTAGACTTTCATGAAAAGGGATAATTTTTTACTCCCTCTATCAGGGTAAAACAACATTAAATCATAAGTCTTAAATGTCCTCGTTTGAAAATATTAAATTGTAACCTACTTCAACCCTACCGTACACAAGGTAAAGATGTGTATGAGTGGTATCTCCTTCATGATCATAATTGATACAAATTCCCTCATAATTTTCAGACACCACTCCTTTGACAATCCACCCCTCGTGGTCTTGATAAATCAAAATTCCCCTAAAATTATATAGCCATCGAAAGTGGAAGGTCAGTGTTCTGAGGAAACTATTGGTTGTCTGTGCATAATATACCCCAGTGGCTCTGAATAAGTTTACCACAAAAAATGGATGACCAATGAAGGAAAATTAAACTTCTAGAAAGGATTTTACTACTTTTGTATGCCCCAATGGCTCACATTTCCCATATCATGTCTCACATCCTTAAATAAAAAATCAAGGACTAGAATAATCCCCCATGCACATATGAAAAATATTGGGACATTATGATCTAAAAAAACCCTATTAGGGCCATTTCCCTAAAATTCATAGTCGATGTTGTTTGACCTAAAACCTCAGTAATTTTAGTATAGTTCAAAAGATTCTAAACTAGCCATGAAAAGAGAAAACAAACATTCTAGGATGAAAACCTATAAAGATAACCTTGGATAGAATTCCATTACCTACTCACTAAACCTATTCTTAGCAAAGTTTATGGAAAATATCGAGCAATTTGAGATACAAAAGAGGCAAAAAATATTGTCAGGTCAAAAACTCACAAAGGGCGGCCAAATATATAGCCATGTTCTACCCACTATTCCCACACTAAATAGGGTTTAGGAAAAAATTAGGGAATTAAAAAAAAGATACAAAGATTTTATTGTTTTCTATATAACCCTTCTAATAGTGAAACTATGATCATTGGATCCCTCGATTTAGGAAAAAGTTTAATCCTAACTTGATTATTTCAATTTAATTATCTTGAATAATGATTAAAATTGGTACCTCTTAAAGATAAAAATTTAGAGTTCAGTCAATTATAATTGAGTGACAATTTAGGAAAAGATAGAGAAGCAATGGAGAACAAGCAAGTTTCCATTCCATTAAATGAAATTGGAGGAGCTTCCATACCCATGAGCCTCTTTCTCATGATAAAAAAATGAGGGGACATACTAAAATGATTATAATGAATCCCGTCTCACTTGGGTTATAAAATTGACCATATTCTAATGTGTTTCATCAAGGGAATGTTCTAGAGTATCCTTCTGTTTAACTACAGTATCAACTACTAGACACACTAGTTTAACGATGTCCATGATATATCATCATTTATATTTAATGGACTCCAAATTGGAACTTCTTAATGAAATTTTCACCTTCATCTTGGCCACACGAGCCTCCCACTCCCATATATCCCCTATTTGGGAAATCATTTGGTCGTGATAATTTTCTTCCTCAACCACTAGGTGGTGAAACTCCTCAGTAATATCTAGAAAGGCCTCCATTTGATGATGGGAGGTGTTGAACTGAATAAGGTCACCTTCACATATAGCGAGATCTTATAGAGATATGGAAATTTGATACATGAAAAGGTTCACGTGCTGATAATTAAATCCACCTAACCCCAAATCAATGAAAAATAACCTAAGGGTGTCCTCCTCATCAAAAAATTATGTTAGGAGAGTTTATATAATGATAGTATAGATTTGCTTCTAGGGTCATCTCAAAACCACCTAAAGTTCAATAATAGCATAGGGACCTCATTTTCGCTTCCCCACCAAAATAGGAATATAATATAGATGTGAAATCATGGTAGAATATGCCTCCCTTGGATAAACTACCCATGAAGGATAACTCTCCCTCTCGTTGGGTTGTTCAGTCTTTGAAGTTAAGCATATGGGGTTGACTATGATTTCAGGGAGGCAGGTGATGTTCCACTTCGGTCGGTCTCAATAGGACTGTCGTCAACATAAGACAAAGATATGGGGTCTGAGCCACTCAGCATAGATAATGGATGTGCACACAAAGTCCCTTATGAATGTAAGTAATTATGAACATAATCCCTTATTACAATAGGAATGTAGGAGGAAGGAGTAGCTGGAACAGGACTAAAAACAACCAATGGTCTCTAAAACCATCAAAATAACCTCTCCAATACTCTATTGGGATATCAATGCATCCACATTTGAGCATACTCCAATGATAATTAGGATGAGGCCTCTTTGGTTGGAATAAGTACTTGCATACTAGTGTTTTCACGCATCATCATTAGTCATAATTAGAAAAGTATTATTGGGTGAGATTCCCTCCAAACCTCTGTAACTAGGAAAAATGTGAATTGACATCATCATCCAAATTTTTTAGAAAACCTATAAAGATTATAGGGTTTCTGAATGTTTATTCTATCAATGTGAGTGGTAAAGATTCTATACCGAAGCACAATGATGTAGTAACTTGCTTCTATGTAATCCCTTCCATCATCTACCAATTCTCTATGAGCCATGAGATGAGGAACAAATGAAAATGTGAAAAATCACTCAACAATTCAATTATGATATCGGTACTCAAATATATTTGATGAACAATACTAATGTTGAGTAGGGATGAGCAAAAATTAGAATGAGGGACCATAAAAGAATGTCGATACTCATAAAAAGGGAAATGCTCATCCATCCAGCCATACAACAATTGAAACGGTCATATAAGATGATGTAGAGATCTCCATTCCTATATCTGTCGTAATAATTCATAAATACGGGAAAGGGTGTTGATATCTAAGTAGATAGGTTGTCCTTATTCTAATTTAGATATCATCATCAAGGTGAAAACCATGAAACCATTGTAGATTTCGTGTTAAGGGAAAATTCATCCTCTCTTGAACAAGGAAAATAAACATGCTAGTATGAGTTCAGATGATACGTCTGATCGAACCTCAAAACCCCATGAGGTATATTTTACTACCTCCATTGTATCACAATATGATAATAGAATGCATCATGACTATTGGTTTGGATGTATCCAGCTATAGTGGTTGTTTAGACTCAGTCTGTTCACCTAAAAAAACAGATTTATCCATGTTTCAAATGGAACGAGGGACCAATCATGTTGGGGTTGGCCAGGTAATCTCCCTGCTATCACCAAAAAATATCACACAAGTGGGGACACCTGATCAACATTGTCCCAGGTATTGGTATCCACTAATAATTTTTCATACATATTACCAAATACAGGAAGTCCTCCTAGTTGGAAGATGTCCCACATGCTAATTACAACATCCCATAGAACAATATGAAGGTGTTGGTGCATAAACACCAATGACTAAGAATTTCATGCAGCATGCCACCTAGGGAATAGATTGTGAATTGAGAAACTAGCACTGCTCGTTACAAGTTAACAACCTCAAATTTTTTGGGAAGTTCCAATCTATTTTGGTACATCCAGGATTTCAAAGCCCACTCATTAGAGAAGCACCCTCGATACTGTAAATCCCATTTGAAGATCCAACCTCCATTGGTATAAACAAACAAAAGGTTGAAAATGGATGGATAGTCATGGATGAAATATTCTAAGGATGTATTATGGTTATGTTGATTACTCTATGTCCACATGGATCCATTTAGAATGACAATTTTTTCTTGGTTCAAATAATATATGATCTCCCCCATGGTAGAAACATTTTCTTGATCGTGAACCCAAGACATCTCAAGAAAAATGGAAAGGTAGTTCTGGTCAACCAGTGGAAAAGGGCCATCATCATGGAGTTTGATGTTAAAAAATGGAACTTGTAGAACAATATATAGTCCATAAAATATAGTGGAAGGAGATATTTCAAGGTACTGTATAGAGGGACAAAAAAGACTAGAGATTGTCTTTAGCATTCTCGACTATATTCTCCATTATTTTGGTTGCATTCCTTAAAGTAATATGGATATCAATTACTGTTCCTACAATGGATCAAAAAAAGTTAGTTTCTATTGAAATTAGCAAAGTATTGAAAATGACTATCCCATAAATGAATGGTTTGTGAAGGCACCATCCGTGAACCAATAGTTCATGGAAGCCTGAAAATCAGTGGCCCATAAATAGTTATCCAAATAATCGATAGTTTGTTGAATAAGTGGGCTGGGCACTAAAACCCCACTATATAGAAGGTCAAACTCAATATTTACGATTGATGATAATTTATTTCACGGATTAAAAGTCTTGGTTTGTGGGAAAAGGCTTCCACAAATTATGGAGTTAGTGAAAGCAAGGATTCTGAGAGGGTCTTTGGGATCATAGAATGTGTCAAGAAAGATGGTAAAGAACAAATGAACTAGGCCCCATATATATAGGAATGGTCCCCTCATATGGGTGCACCCTCATACTTAAAACTAGTTCAATTCAGGATCACTTTCTAAATTTGAATAGCCTTCTCTTCATCCTGTTTGATGCTCATTATAATGGGGTTATTTATTGGATCCAGAAATCATTGTAAGAGAAATTGGAATAATCCTGTTGATTTGGAAAAGTAATGAAAATTGATTGAAGTTATAATTGAAGAAAAGATGTTTGAAGAAGCGAAAAATGGAAAATAAAAATTTTCCGGTCACAGAGTATAAACACATTTCAAACTAACGCACCATAGGGTTGAATGCTTTGTAAGGAATTTGAGAAATAATAAATTTCAGGGAACATGATGGCGGTTCCAGATTGTGAAAATGAAATAAAAAACAATTGTGGTAAATGGGTGGAGATAATCACCCCATAGGAAAAATTCCCCATGAAATAAAAGGTTTTTTTATGGATGATGAGACTAATAGCCTCCTATGAATGAAACAAATACATTCACGAGACTAATGAGGTGATCCTCACTACCGTAGATGACAAATACATTCCCCCACTGACTATGTAATCCATGGGTAGGGTTTCTTCTATGGTCTTCCTAAATATAAGGATCATGGTGTCATTGTAGATGAACGACAACAACAATGTCCAGTTCCCTACTTCTCTATAAATAGAGTCTGAGGGGGATATGAGTGAGGATCAGTAATCAAAATATTAAAGTATCAGGGGACCCTAATATCAATTGATCGATAAAGGAATTAAAGAAGATAACACAACAAAATATGGGCTCCATTGACGATTCCAAGTAGGAAAGACCCGACAACATAGAATTAAGGAAGATAAAAATAAATCAATTTAGTGGTCTGTGAATTCAATACCCTTCAAGGGAATATTCTCCATAATGTGTAGAACCCATGGACCCGTTTGTAACCAAGTGTCCTCCATAGCAAATCACTACGTGGGTAGAACCCCACCCCACAAATAAAATCACTATGTCAGAGGAACTTGATCATGTGTAGAAAAATGCTACATGGATGGACCCTAGATCCAAATTGCAAAATCACTACGCAGATCAAACCCATGTCTGCATACCACCATTATATGTGAATGGTCCCCCTACCTGTATGGAAATATTCTATGAAGAGGAAACCCCATTCCACATACAAATATTCTATAAATATTGGGATATCCTAGGGAGTTCTACCCTCCAGTTCCAGTCATTTCCTTTAATTTCATCACATCATTAGTAGTACCTCCACATGCTAGTCCAATGATAATATAAAAAAACCTCTCCCAAATCCACAAGACATGTATAGTTATACCATCGAGTTCATCAATGTTCACCTATTAGTTTACATACCCATGGTAAGAAGAGTCATGTAAATAATCCCTACAATAGGGTGGAACCCCATAATGTCCCTATGTTTACATTCCCATGGTAACCCAAGTTCCAACTGTAGGATAATCACGTGAATTTCCCCATTCTAGGGAATAAGGGGAATCACTGACCTTTCCCTTTGATGAGGGTTAGTATTAGACCAAGGGGATCACATTTGAATTTCCTTTTGACAAGGAGTGATGCTCTTACCCTTTCCTAGAATCAATTTAAGGGCACTCCCACTGAGGTTACCCCTAGCCTTTCTTGTATGAGGTATCACTATTTCTCTTCTTCACCTCATCCTGGGATGTATCCGGGTAGATCACCATATGTGACTATCCTGGATATGATGACAAGAGTGTAAGCAGGCACAATAAAATACCTTCCCTCTCCCCCTTTGGGCTCTAGCACCATCCATCAGTGGATGGGGAGGGTTCCATGATCATGAAATAAAATAATTTCTCTTGTTTCTCACACAAAGTATGTCTCACATGGGATTAGATATTAGTGGTGATCATGAAACCTTCATTAATCCAAAATTAAAATGGGACTTCTCTATAGATGTAATATCAAACCATAAACAATATAGGTAGCCCCCATGTGTAAGTCCTGCATCAAATATGACCAAGAGTGGTCCTCTTATAGTGGACCTCCTATTCAGTGTAAGCCCCAATCATGCCCCCTTTAATTGGAAACTTACATGCATAATCCCCAACCACCGTAACTATGTGGAATTTGATTCCCAATTAACTAGGATGCGTAGGAAACCTTCCAGAGGTTATTGCATGATACCATCATCTTCATGTTGGTTTACTCATGACCTTATCGTATGATCTTAAACTACATAGACGGGTCCTTGTCATATGAAATTAAATGTTGATTTGTCCAATTAAATGACACTAAACTACATGGGTTCTTATTAAATTCATGAGTATATGTCAAAAGCCCATTTTATGGGTTCAATCCCAATATTGAAACAATTCTCAACCTCCCTAGATGATGATAAACTCCAAAGCGCATCATTGTGTGGGTTGAACTAGAACTGTCTCAATAAATAACTTAGAAATTCTTGATTTATCAACAAAAGGGTATCCTTGATGAATAACTTCATATACATAGAGATAATTGAAAACCCATGCATATTTCTGATCGATCTTACCTAGCATTAATCCACTGACGCATTATTAGTAATAAACCAAGGATTCATGAACATATGATCATGGATTAAATATATAAGAGAGTCATGGAATTGGAAATGTTTCCTAAAAAAAGTGTGTGATGATCCTGAGTTACCATCCTCTCAACCAATGTGAGTTCTTAAGTTTCTTTGGCCAAATCATCCAACAAACACCTACCTTTGGAAATTAGGTCCATGAATCATGTATTTGAGATATTTTGGGTGTTTCTAGATCTAATAATAAACTAATTAAAAAATGACAGGATATTATACCATACATAAGTGAATACACACCAGTCAACCCCATGTAATCAACCTGACCAATAATAATCTTATGTTCAGTGGAAACAAAGTGGAAAACCTAATATAAGTTATTTAATAATGGAACCTCCTTAGAAAAGTAAAAAAGATATACTTCCTAGTCCCTAATTAACAATTTTTTTAGTTTAATCAAATATTCAAGTGAAACAACTATTTTTTGTGTTTTTAGGTTTTAGGGGTTTTAAGTGTTTTTACGTTTTTATGGTTTTCTTTTTATTTTTCATGTTTTTTCTAGGTTTTTTATTTTTTTAGGGAATTTTTGGGGTTTTATTATTTTTATGGTTTTTAAAATTTTTAGGTTTTCTAAGTGTTTTTATAGTTTTCTTGGGTTTTACCTTTTTTTATTTTTTAGGGTTTTTTGTTTTTTGAGTTTTTTTAACATTTTAGGGGTTTAAATGGTTTTTAGAGGTTTTAGTTATTATATAAGGGTTTTTAGATATTTTACTGTTTTAATTGGTTTTATAGGTTTTAGGATATTTATAATTTTTAGGGGTATTATAGTTTTTTAGGTTTTTCTGTTTTTTAAGTGTTTCTAGGTTTTTAATGTTTTCTTATGGGGTTTTAGGGTGTTTAGTGGTTTTTTAATTTTATTTTTAATGATTTTTTGGATTTTTATGGTTTTTAGGGGTTTTAGGGATTTTGATGGTTTTAGTGTTTTTATGGTATTTAGTGATTTTAGGTTTCTTGGGGTTTTAAGTGTTTTTATATTTTTAAGGGTTTCTTTTGGTTTTTCAAGGTTTTTAGTTTTTTTACATTTTTAGGGTTGTAAGGATTTTTTGGTTTGTATGGTTTTTAGGGGTTTTATGGTTTTTATAGTTTTTGAGGGTTTTTATGGTTTTTTATGGGTTCTAGGGTTTTTATGTCTTTTGGGTTTTATGATTTTTTTGGGTTTTTTGGTTTTTAATTTTTTTATAGTGTTTTCATGTTATATGGGTTTAATGGGTTTATTGATTTTTTAGTGGTTTAAGGGTTTTTTGGTGTCTTTATGGGTTTTTTGGGGTTTTAATGGTTTTATGGTTTTTAGGGATTGCAAGTATTTTTATCCTTTTTAAGGTATTTTAGGAGTTTTAAGTGCTTTTAGGTTTTTAATGTTTTCTTACGCATTTTTAGGGTTTTGGGGGGTTTTATGTTTTTAGGTATTTTTAGGGATTTTATTGGATTTTTATTGTATTTAGGTTTTTATATATTTGTATGTTTTAGGGTTTTTTGTGGTTTTTAGGTTTTTTTAGATTTTTTATCATTTTAAGTGGTTTAAGTGGTTTTAGTTTATTATGGTTTTATTATACTTTTTCAATGTTTCTCAGATTTTTTATGAAGGTATGTTTAATGATTTTTTAGGATTTTTATTTAGGTTTTATGGTTTTAAGGTTTTTAAGTGTTTTTTATGTTTTGTAGGTAATTTTAATGTTTTCTAGGGTTCTTTAACATTTTAAGAGGTTTAATGGTTTCTCAATGTTTTTAGTGGGGTTTTAGGGTTTTTATGGTTTTTTGTGTTTTTAGTGTTTTTTGGGGGTTGTAGAGGTTTTAAGTGTTTTTTTCACAGTTTTCTTATGGTTTTTTAGGGTTTTAGATGATTTTTACTTTTCTATGAAATTTTCATGCTTTTTTAGTATTTTTTTTATTTTTTTAAGGTATTTATGGATTTTTGGGGTTTTTTGGATTTTTAGGGGTTTTAGGGTGTTTTATGGTTTTGATAATTTTTTAGGTTTTTAGTGTTTTAAAGTGTTTTAGGGTTTTAATATTTTCTTAGGGGATTTTGGAATTTTTTATGTTTTTAGGTATTTTTAGGTCTTTTGGTATTTTTATGGTTTTTAGGTTTTTTGGGGATTTTTAGGTTTTTTGGGTGTTTAAGGGTTTTTGGATTTTTTACTGTTTTTAACATTTTTATGTCTTTTGGGGGGTTTAAGTGTTTTAATGTTTTTAAGGTTTTCTTTTCATTTCCAGAATTTTTATTTTTTTATGTTATTTTGGATTTTTAAGGCTTTTTAGTATTTTTTTGGTTTTGTGGTTTTTAGGTGCTTTGAGTGTTTTTTGGGTTTTTTGGGTTCTCAGTGTATTTTTTTTTTGATTTTATGGTTTTTTAGTTTTTAGGTATTTTTTGATTTTTTATAAATTTTATTGTTTTAGGGGTTTAAATGGTTTTTAGAGGTTTTAGTGGATTTTTAGGTTTTTAGGGGGGTTTTAAGTTTTCATGAGTTTTATGTTTTTAGGGTATTTAGAGTTTTTGGGATTTTAAGGACTTTTAGGGTATTTAATGATTTTTAGGGTTTTAGTGGTTTTATGTGTTATTTGTTTTTTATGGTTTTCTTAGGGTTTTCAGGGTTTTATGGTTTTTTATATTTTTAATTATTATTAGGGATTTTTAGGATTTTAATGTTTTTATGGTTTTTTCATGGTTTTTTTGGATTTTTTGGATTTTTAGTGATTTTTAGGAATTTTTTGTTTCTAGGGTTTTTAGGGGATTTAGAGTTTTTTGGGTTTTAGGTAGTTTTGAGTTTCTAGGGGTTTATGGGTTTTATATTTTTTTAACTTTTTTAGGAATTTAAGGGTTCTTTAGATTTTATAGTGGTTTTAGCAGTTTTATGTATTTTTATGGTTTTTACTGTTTTTAAGGGTTTTTATGGCATTTATTGTTTTTAGGGGTTTTTTTTGGTTTTTAGAGTTTTGTAGTTTTTTAGTGGTTTTAAGTAATTTTAGGTTTTTTTTTATTTTCTTAAGTGTGTTTGGGTTTTTAGGGCTTTTTTACTTTTTAGGGTTTTTTGGGATTTATTGGTATATTTATGGTTTTTTGGGTTTTTTGGTATTTTTATTATTTTTAGGGGTTTTTATGGTTTTTAGATTTTTTAAGGTTTTTGGGGTTCGTAACATTTTTTAGTGTATTTAGGGGTTTTATGTGTTTTTGGTTTTTAAGGTTTTCTTTTTGTTTTAGTGGTTTTTATGTTTTTATGGATTTTTAGGGATTCTTTAGTATTTTAATTTTTTATAGGTTTTTTTGGGGTATAGAGTGGGTTTTTTGGTTTTTTTGGGGTTTTAGGATTTTAATGTTTTTTTCAAGTTTTTAACATTTTTAGGGGTTTAAAGGGTTTGTATATTTTTTAGTGGTTTTTGGGTTTTTATGGGGTTCGGGGGTTTTAAATTTTTTTAATGATTATTATGGTTTCTTGGGTTTTATGGGTTTTAGCGTTTTTTATGTTTTTAGTGGTTTAAATTATTTTATGGGTTTTTTAGTTTTTTAGGGTTTTTAGGGTTTTTTCGTTTTTTATGTATTTTTAGGAAATTTTTATGATTTTTATAGATTTTATGTTTTCCTGGGATTTTGAGGTATTTTAGGGTTTTAGGGGTTATAACCTATTTTAGGTTTTTTAGCGATTTGGATGCTTTTTATTTTATTATGTGTACTTAGTAATTTCAGTGTTTTTAGTGTTCCTTACATTTTTATTGATTTTGAGGGATTTTTTAGGGTTTTATTCATTTTGGGATGTTTTGGGTTATTATGATTTTTGGGGGGTTTTGTGATTTTTAAGGTTTTAATGTTCTTTTGAGATTCATAATGTTTTTATGGGTATAATTGTTGTTTTGAGTTTTCTAGGGGTTTTAGGGTTTATATAGATATATATGGTTTTTATGGTTATAGGTATTTTAATTTTTTTTCGGTGTTATAGGGTTTTTAGGGTTTATAGTATTATTTGGGTTTTTAGGGTTTTTATGTGTTTTTATGTTTTAAGGTTTTTTGAGGTTTTTTCAGGGTTTGTAGGGTTTTTAAAATATTTAGGAGTTTTAATGGATTTTTAATATTTTTAGTGTTTTTTAGTGTTTTTAGAGATTATGAGGGTTTTTTTGGGTTTTTTATTGTTTCTAACATTTTTTGGGTTTTTAAGAGTTTTTTGTGTTTCTATGTTTTTAACACTTTTTGAGGGTTTATCATGGTTTTCGTAGGGTTTTTTATAGTTTTATTTGTTTCTATGTTTTGGATATTCTTTGGGATTTTTTATAATTTTTATTAGTTATTAGGGTTTTTAGGGTTTTTTTATGGATTTAGATTTTTTATGTTTTTTTTTTGTTTTCCAGAATTTAAGTTTTTTAATAGTTTTTGAACATTTCTCGGTGTTTGAAAGGTTTTTTTTTTGTTTTTAGTGGTTTAAGGTTTTTAAGGGGTTTTAGGGGTTTTAAATGGTTTTTAGGGGATTTTATGATTTTTAGGGTTTTTGGGGTTTTCATCATTTATTTAAGTTTTTTGGTATTGATAGGGATTTTGAGGATTTTTATCATTTTTTGGGTTTTTAAGGATTTGAGGGATTTTAGGTTTTTTTTTGTGTTTAAAGTGTTTTTTATGCTGTTTAGTGGTTTTAAAATTTTTTATTATTTTAGGGTTTTCATAAGGTCTTCAGGGTTTTATGGGTTTTTTCCATTTTTAGGTATTTTTAGATCCTTCTAATATTTTTTTAGGTTATTTTGGGTTTTTGAGGATTTAGGGGTTTTTTATAATTTTATGATTTTTATGGGTTTTTAGGGGATTTCTTTTGAGTTTTTATGGTCTTAGTGTGATTTAGGTTTTTTATGGGATTTTATGTTTTTTAAGGGTTTTAGGGGTTTTTATCATTTTTCAAGTTTTATGGTTTTTATGGCTTTTATAAATTTTTTATGTTTTTTAGGGTTTTATGTATTTTTAGGTTTTATGTTATTCTTAGGGTTTTGTAGGTTTTTTACGTTTTTAAGGATTTTTAGTGCATTTTTGGTTTTTTAGAATTTTTATGTGTTTTAAGGATTTAGAAGGGTTTTTTGGTGTTTTTTTATTTTAATATTTTTTTTTTTGTTTTGATGGGTTTTAAATGTTTATTGGTTATTAAGGATTTCTTAGAGTTTTTATAGTTTTACAAAAAAAATTATGTTTTTTCGGATTTTTTGGTATTTTAGGATTATTATGGTTTCTTAAAGTTTTCATAATTATAGGGTTTTTTAGTTTTCAGGGTATTTATTGGTTTTTAGAGAGTTCAAAAAATTTAAGAGGTTTAAATGGGTTTTAGAGTTTTTTGGATTTTTTGGGATTTTATGGGTTTTAAGGTTTTTATGGGTTTTTAGGGGTTTTTATAATTTTTTGATATTTTTAGTGATTTTAGGGTTTCTAGTGTTTTTTAGTTTGTAGGGGTTTTAAGTGTTTTTAGTTTTTTATGTTTTTCTTTTGATTTTTCATGTTGTTAAGGGTTTTTAGTTTTTTTGGGATTTTTCAGGTTTTTTAGGTTTTTTGGGGATTTTTAGGATTTTTATGTTTTTTTATGGTTTTAGTGATTTTGTGAGTTTTTAGGGTATTCAGTATATTTTGAGTTTTAGTATTTTTTGGGGGTTTAAGGTTTTTTGGTTTTTTGGTGTTTTTAAGTATTTTACGGGTTCTTTGTGTTTTAGGGTTTTAAGGATTTCTTATGGTTTTTTAGAAATTTAGGGTTTTTATCATTTTTATGTATTTTAAGTTCTTTTTTATAATATTTATTGTTTTTAATGTTTTTTTTGGGATTCTGAGGGTTTATAAGGTTTTAGTATATTTTAGTTGTTTTTATAGTTTTTTGGGGATTTTATGTTTTTATGTGTTTTTCTGTTTTTAGGGGTTTTATCGGTTTTAGGGGTTTTAAGTTATTTTATGTTTTTAATGTTTTCTTATGGTTCTTTAATGATATTACGTTTTTTTATGTTTTTAGTTGTTTTTAGTGTTTTTAGTGATTTTAAGGGTTTTTAGGGTTTTTAGGGTTTTTATTGTTTTTATGGTTGTTGATTTTTTTTTGTATTTTAGGGCTTTTTATGGTTTTTAGGTTTTTTATGTTTTTTATGGTTTTTTATGTTTTTATGTATTTTTAGGCTCTTCTTGTTATTTTTATTATTTTTAATGGTTTTTCAGAATTTTGATGGGTTTTAGGAGTTTTTTTGGTTTTTTGGGGATTTTAGGGTTTACAGAGTTTTTTAGGGTTTTTAATGTTTTTTAGATGTTTAAACGTTTTTAGGGGTTTGAAGGGATTTTAGAATTCTTTCTGGTTTTTAGGTTTTTAGGGGGTTTATTGTTTTTAATGATTTTAGGAGTTTTATGGTTTCTATAGTTTTTAGTGTTTTTTAGGGTTATTAGGGAAAGGAAGGATCGAGACCAAGCTAGCCTGGCCCCCAAATTTTATAACAAGAACAGAAAACAATATAGTACTACAAGGCAGGGTTACATAACTGGGTGTGCAAATCACCCTTCAATTCATAATTCACAATCAAAGAGAAAGAAGGTGTGGCAATGAAGGACCACATCGAACTCCTCCACATAATGGCCTGTTTGGAAAGAGCATTTGCAACCTCATTCGCCTCCTGATAGGCATGTGTCAAGGAGAGGTTCAGCCTTTGACACAGGGTGAGGCACTCCATCCATTGAGGGAGGATCCACCAGGGAACGTACCTAGATCTATTTTTAAGGGCATTCCCCGCAATCATGGAATCAGATTCAAGCTAGGGAAAGCTCCATCCAAAGCTGACATCATACTTAATTGCCATCATTATATCCCACATTTCAGCATCAAGGGTGCACCCATCACTAATGAAGTTATGGAAACATCCATTGACGAAGCCCCGACAGGTGCGAAATATTCCACCACACCCAGCAGGACCTGGTGCACCCAGGACTGCACCATCCACGTTAACCTTAATCAAATAGGGGAGTGGGGGGATCCAGCGGATGAACTTGGGAACCATTGGCTTTTCGGTCTAACGAGAGGTGCCAAGCAGCCGAAGAATAATGAGTTTGCTAACATCATTTTCAATTGAGACTGCCTGGATGCGGGACGCCACATAGACAGCCTTATGAATCATCACCACACCACCATGTATGGAGAGCTGCTTTTTTTGAAGGAAACTGCATTCCATGCATTCCAACTATAAGAGATGGTGGATACAGCGGTGACTAACAGGAGGTTGTGTACCTATTCACTGTAATCCAAACTGGTCAAGTTGCCCAGGAGCTCGAAGAGAGGCCTGTCCAGGTAAGCTGGGAGCCCAAAAATTTGCTGCAAGTATCTCCAAAGCCCTGCACCAAATTTTTATTGGAGTAATGTGTGATGAATAGTCTCTTCAGTCCATAGGAAGAGAAAACATGAAGAGGCAATGTTGTGTCATCTTTCTTCTAGTAGTTCTGTGGAGGCAGCCGATTCTTCCAGAGTTTCCAAAGAAGGAGATGGCTGACTGGAGGGATAAAATTCCTCCTAAATTTGGAGAGCTTTGCTTGTGGAGGGGAGCCCCGAGCGCAATTGCACCAATAATAATCCTTATCATTAAGACGACCAACAAGGTTGGGTTTCCAAATCAATATATCAGATTCAACAAAGGCATAAATCTGAATTTGAATAAAGGTTTCAGTTGGAAGGAGAACCTCAAACTCTTCTAGACATGGAATGAGAGCCACGATGGACAAGCTTCTAAGGCCAGCAAGAGGAATCATGTGTTCTTGAATAGTCCCATCAAGCTAAGGAGTGGACCAAGCATTCAGTTCCGAGTGCTTTGAAACAATCCATTTCGAGTGAGAAATAATACCCTTGTATGAATCATGAACTGCTGGCAAAACAGAAAAGGGGAAGTAACATGTATACTCATCATAGAGTTTAAGCAAAACCCTCTCCTACGTCAAGCGCAGGACTCCACTCCTATAGTTAAGCAGCCCTGAAGTAAATCTAGAAAAGAGATCATCATTGTGTCTTGTAAGATCTTTGATGCCAAGCCCTCCCAGCTCGATTGGCTTGGTACAGTCCCTCCAAGCCATCGTAATCAATTTACTTTCGCTAATGCATCCCGTCAAGGAAATGTTTCTGATCTTTGCTTGCAGGTACTTAATAAGGTTAACTAGACATATGTAGATAGATAAAGCATATATGAACATATAAGTGATAACTGAGTTGATGAGGCAGACCATTCCAGCTTGTGAGAGGCACTTCCCCTTCCATTTAGCCAGATGTTGAGTAATTATAGTGGCAATACTCTCATAGTGACAACACTTGAATCTTCCCCAGAAAATGGGGACACCCTGGAAATCAAAAGGAAGTTACCCTCTCTTGACCCCAAGGGACCTTACAATGGAAATCTAATGGGGTCGAGATACCCCCTCCTCAAAGACAATCAAAGACTTGTTCCAAATGATAGATTTCCCTACCACACTTTCATAATGCCATAAAATCATCTGGATAGAGGACAAGGTATATTTGTAAGCTTTACCAAATAGAAGAATATCATCAGCATAAAATAGATGGGATGAAACATCATGATCTCCCTCTGTCCTAATAGAATTGAAGAGACCAGCCTGGCCAAGGTCAATGAGACACCTGCTCAAGTAATCCTCAACAATCTCACAGAGAATTCCTGATAGCAGGTCACCCTGTCTAACCCCACGGGAGCAGGGGAAAAACCCCTAGGGAGATCCATTTATAAGGACAGAGACCCAAGCACTGCTTAAGATCGACATAACCATATTTATAAAGCTGTTTGAGAAGCCATACATGGAGAGAACCTGAAAAATGAAACTCCACTTAATAGTGTTGAAATCCTTAGAGTTGTCAATATTAAGTGCAAAATTGACCATCTTGAACTGCTTCCGTGTGATGTTGATGCCCTCTGAGGCTGTAAATAGTCATTCTTGGATGTTCCACCCTAAGAAAAACCCAAATTGATTTGGAGTGAGAGTTTCCCCCACAAATTTCTCAATTCACATGACCAGAATCTTGCTGATGATTTTGGGAATAGTATTCCCAATAGCCACTGGCCTAAAGTCACTAACATCAATAAAGTTATCCTATTTGGGAATCAGGGAAATGAAATTAGGTATGACTCCATGTAGAAAAACACTGGAGAGAAAAAATTCCCCTACAATGCGGGTGATGTCCTCAGCCCCTAGATATCCTCAGCAAAAATGTTTTGTTAAAAAAAGATATCATATTCTTCAGTAAATTACCAGAAGCATATTAAGTGAATGCTATATTTCTAATATTTTTTGGAATTAAGAAATTAGTACTTATTTTTATACTATAAATTGAGTTTTAATTTTACTCTTTATTAATAAAACATCTTATGAGTTATGGATAGGCCAAAAACCAAAAGTATCTTACTTAAAACTATTTGTATGTAAAGTATTCATACTGAATAGAAAGATAGCATACCAAAATTCACCCCCAAATCCAATGAAAGTATATTTTTATGTTATTCTACTACTTCTAAGGAATATAAGTTTTAAAAAAATTATTATAATAATGAGGAAAAATTACATTTTCAATTTGATGAAAGTGGTCCTTTTTTTTAAAAACAATCCTAATCAATATCCTTTATTGTGTTTTCAAAAAATAATTCTAAATATTTGATTGAAGATTCCTCTAATAATGAAAATATTCATGAAATTGTGTCTGAAGTATTTACTCAATAATACTTTCTACTTTATGTTGACGAATAGGTTTTAAAAAACCCATGTCAATTTTTTATTAGAAATTATCTTAATGATTGTCTCATCGGTGATGTGAATCAACAAGTAAGTCTAGAAGTTCCTTAAGAAATTAAGTATAGCATCTTCTTTTTCTTTGTAAATTTGAACCTAAAATAATAATGAGGATTTATGTGATGAGGATTGGATGAAGGCAATAAAAGATGATCTAAATTAATTTGAAAGGAATAATGTCTTGACTTTAGTTGAAAGTCCCAAAAAAAACTTCTATAATTAGAGTAAAATGGGTTTTCAAATATAAATGTGATAAAAATGTAATAATTATTATAAATAAAGAAATACTCCTTAATAAAGGTTATAATCAATAATAGGGAATATATTATTAACAAACCTATGCACTAGTAGCAATAATTGAATCTATTTGCATTCTATTATCCATTTCATTATTTGTTAATTTTAAAAAAATAAAATGGAAGTAAAATATTATTTCCTTAATGGATATGTATAGGAGGAAGTTTATATTGAAAAACACTTTGTTTTTTAAGATATAAAACATCTTGAATACATTTATAAACATACCAAATTTTTATATGGACTTAAAAAATCCACTAAAGCATGGTACAACAAATAAAAAGTATTTTTATTACAAAACAATTATATTAAGGGAAAAATTGATCAAATATTTTTATTAATAAAGTAAAAAATATTATGATTATTCAAATATATGTTGATGAAATTATATTCATATCAACTCAAAAATCATTCATATATTCCTTTGTGAATCTTATGAAATCTATGTTTGAAATGAGTATGATGGGTGAGTTGATATTTTTTATTTGTTTTCAAATTTATCAAAAAATTAGAAGGTATATATATATCTCAACGTAAGTATATAAAAAATATTATTAAAAATTATTGATGTAAAAAATACTAAAAATATTAGTACTCCCATCAGTAGCTCAAATACACTTGATCTTAATGAATCTTGGAAACCAGTTGATCAAACAATTTTTAGAGTTTTGATAGAACCATTACTATAATTAACTGCTAGTCATCCAGAATTAATGATTTCTATATAACTATTTTCATGCTATAAATTAAACAAAATTACCTCATTTAAAATATTTAAAATGAATTTTTCATTTATTAAATTGAACTATGTATTTAGGACTTTTCTATTCTTCTAGAAATTATTTTAAATTAAAATAAAATTTTGAAACTGACTTTGGTGGTTGTAGGATGGATAGAAAAAGTCCACTCAAAACATTTCATTTTATAGGAGCTTATGTAGTTTCATAGTCTTGTAAGAAACAACACTCATTAGTACTTCCTACTACTGATGCTAAATTTTTGGTAGATGGAAGTTTTTGTGCTCAAGTGTTGTGGATGCAACACACACTCACTAATTATGGCATGAGTTTCACTAAAACTCAAATACTTTGTGAAATAAAAAGTTCCATATATTTAATTAAAAACATTTCACATAACTATCATGAAAACCATGTAGATATTAGGCATATTTTTCTTAGAGATCACACACTTAAAAGAGATATTATTTTATAATTCATCATAATGCAAGAACAACTTGTTGATATTTTTACAAAACCATTACCCTCTAATAGATCTGAATACATTAAAGGGATACTATGAATGATCACTTTAAAGTAATTATTCATATATAAATCATTTTTAGACCATCTATTTATATTAAGTTAATCTTTTCCATTGGGGGAGTACGTATGATTTTTTTGAACAAAACTATTTGTTTTTCAATCTTCTAATTTTTCAAAAAAAAATTAATATGTTTTCCAGACTCAAGTTTAATCTGAATTAGATTTAAAGGTTTTTCATAATCATATTTTTTGTAATTATATTTTTTTAATCATATTTTCGTAGTCATTTTTTCAATTTATTCTTTCCTAAAAACTATCATTTTCATTTTTTTATTTATTTAAATATTTTTAATCTATTAAAACAAAGAATAACTAATTATTGTATTGATGATTCTACTCTTAAAGGTATTATTATTTATTTTTTGTTTAAACACTATTCCATTATGATTATTTTCGTTATTGATTGTGTTTATTATAAAAAATTGCATATTTTTTTTCTAAATCCTTTTTAATTATATTAACCCAATATGATAAAAAAAATATTTTTAAAATTCATCATATTCACTTAATATGATTAATTTTTATAAAATATCAAGAGTTTTAATTTAAAAAAAATATTTATTTGGATATAATCTCAACCATCCTATCGTAGAGATTGAATATCAGAAGATAGATATGTTTGGTAGCTTAAATGTTTCTCAGATTATCCTATAAAAAAGGGACACCTCATATACAATATTAGTTTTCTCTATTTTCAATCTATGAAGCGCTTCCATGTTTAAGACTCCATGTCTGATTATCTTCATGTCTAAAACTTCTATATCCAGCCCGAATATGATGGATTCGACAAAGGATTACAAAAAATGGGGTTGTCTTCTATAAAAGGTTAGTTTCTAGATCCCTTTATGAGAAATATGATTCTTCTTTGAGAAAAAAAGGATAGTATTTCAAGGATGGGAATAATTTTGTGTAGAATAGTCATATATGAATTATGATTTATTTTATTTTGATTTAGTACCTGATTTATATGATTCCATTAAGTTTTAAAATGAGTGTGTAAAATATATTTTTTCTTTTTTATATTGATTATAAATGTTATAAGATGTCTCTGGAAGTATTCACCGGTTGTCCTAGTGTTACGGATGAGGGAGATGATTTTCTTTTTCATCTCACAAACTTCTAGAGTCTAAAGGCACTTTTAAAATAATAAGATCATAAAACTCATTGTTTATGAATAAAAAAATGTAGATCCGAGAAAATTTAGTCATTTAATACATGATCACAGAGTGTAAGAAATTTGTATACAAGGGTTTCACATTTCGAGAAAGGGTGACAGAGATACTCTAAGGGTATTTTATCTCTTCATATTAGATTACCTTTTGAATACGGGGAAAATAAATCGCATTAGTGTCATTCTCTTAACTGTTAATAATATCAATTAAAATTCAACCAAGTCTTATATTATAATGTTTCCTGGAATTATTTTTAAGATGATTAAAAATATAATGATACATTTCAATATTGAAATCAGGTTTGAACCATTTAGGGAAAATATTTAGTTTATCAGTGATGATAAAATTAGAAAAATGAATTATTTTTTGATTTGGAATTTTTTTTTCAAAAGATCTAAAGTTTTGAAATCAATGGTAGAAAATTCTAAAAATACAAAGAAAACTATGAAATTTGTTAATAAAATAAAAGGTTATTCACTTCCCCCCCCAAAAAAATAAAATTAACAAAATAAAGACTCAAATATATTTTTAAATAATGGATAAGTATGAAGGAAGAAAGAAAAAAAAGGGAAAAACCAAATTAGGCATGACCAATATGAATCACGTTTTTTAGAATACATGGTGTATAAGAATTAGATAAAGAGAAAAAGGGAAATAAAATGATTAAGAAACAAAAATGTTTATCTCTGTATGAAAATTTGTTGAAATGTGTAGAATCATCTTTTGTAGATATTTTTTACCAATTGGTGTCAATCTGGAAATGAAATAATTATAATTTTTTATTGTCAATTCTCCCTCTACTATTGATAAAGTAAAGGAAGTTATTGTGGAAAAGTAATTTGTTCCAACAAGAAAAGATTAATTGAGAATAAAGTATCAAATCCATGAAAGAGTTTATTAATGATATGGAGAAATGTGTTAAAGGGGTTGAAGAAAAAATTATATCCAAAGAAATGTAAATGTATAAATAAAAATAAAATGATGAAGGTGAATAATAATAATAAGAAGTAGAAGAAGATGGATAAGTAGAAGATGAATAAGAACAATAAGAGAATACTAATGTTAAAAAGGATCTGAAAAAATATGAAAAAAAATGAATGATAAATAAGACCTTCCTTACTAAATGCTCTCATTGAGGACCTCTTGGGTATCTTGAAAACAATTATCCACAATAAGAAGTCAAAAGGAGAATATAGTTAGCCAAAATAAACCAAATTCTTTGTCATTTTAAGTAGTTTTTTCTTCATCCAAGAAAGATGAACAGAATCAGAGTAAAAAGGTTGTTGTTGAAGAAAATTTAATTCCTGTTGGGAAGCATAAGTCAAATTCAATGAAAGGAAAAAAAGAAATCACCTAAATAAGAGATTTGGAAAAATCATAGAAACATTCAATCAAAAACAAAATCTTTGAATAAAATCACAACTTAAGGTGATGATTATATTTATCATATGTCAAGAAGATTGGTAACAAAATTCCTTATTTTTGAATATTGTAAAAAAAGGTTGGTTTAGTTATAGATAATCAAAATAAAGATTCAAATTAAGTGAAGTAATTAACAAATAGGTTGATAATAATATATTCATATTGTAAGGTGTTTACAGAATGTACTGAATCCCCCATGATGAGTTGTAATAAGGTTGTAAAATGGTCTCATATTATGGAGGAAGATATACAGATTCATGATGAAAATTTCCTAAAATTTAAGATGTCTCTAGATTAATATGATATTTCTTTAAATATTCTTATAAGGGATATGGCCAATAGGGATTAATATCTTGAATCATTTATAGGTACTTCAGAGAAGTAGACTAAGGATATCTCATATTTACAAGAAATCCTGATGTTTCTGCTGAAAGAGATTTATATATTCAATGTATGTAGTGGTATGATTATTTATTTGAAGAATCAAAGTGATGTTTTCTGAGAAATAAACAAAGCCTAGTAAGATCAGAATAATATTTTCGAAAAAATACTCAGTCTCAAGATGAAAATGTAAAGGAATATGATGAAATAATTTGGATTCAGGAGGAAAGAATTCATGAGCCAAAAAAGTAAAACAAGTCTCGGTAAGAGTTTATGGAAAAGGTTGAAGAAGATACGATAGAGTTTAATAAGTTAAAAGAAAATTTTAGAACATTGATTCAACTAAGGAAATATTGATTTCTTAAAACTATTTCTTTACTTTTTTTTATTGAACTTTCAATGAAATACTTGTTCATCCACATACTTAATTTTTGAATGTTTTATAATTATTAATTTACTAAATGTTCATTCATTTATTTTTAGTTAATCAAATAAATTATTGTTTAAGATAGATTATTTCTCTAAACCCTATTAGGTAATACAAGACTATTCCCAATTCATTTTTGTAAATCATAAAGGGGGATAAATTTATACAAAGGGGGAAATTATATATTAAGGGGAGGATGATCAAATAAAGTGGCAGAAAAACTTGTTAAATATGAGGATATGATCCTTAGGGGATTTCTTATCCTAAGGGGGAGTTATTATTATTCAATATTTTATTCAAAAGTGTCAGAAAAACTTGTTAAATATGAGGATATGATCCTTAGGGGATTTCTTATCCTAAGGGGGAGTTATTATTATTCAATATTTTATTCAAATGAGTTATAAACTCAGGGGGAGATAAATATAATTTTTTTTTATATATGGTTGTAGGGTCCTGAAAATTCCGCAAGGGGTAAATCTAATTACCACAAGACATCGAAAAGGACCGAACCGATCCATGTGCTGGATCCCAGCAATAGCATGTGGACGGTCTGGCAGACTGCCCTCCCACAATTCCACGGACCAATGTCGTCTGCAAAGTAGAGGCAGAGCACCTTCACGGGCGTGAATCAGGATGACCGTCGGGTGCTAGGCCGGTCTATCGCCGTAAGCCACCCCCTCCGCGGGCCGTTGTCATTCGCGGGACAGAAGCATAGAGGTGCACAACTGCGGAGCAATTCTGTGGATCCCTGTTCCAAAAATCCATGGATGACCGAGTCACTCGTGGATAAGGATTCCTTCATGGATTCCACAAAGGCCATGTGACCATCCTATTCTTGGCTCTATAAATAATCATCGAGGGACGATGAAGAAAGAAGAGAGGAAGGACGGGTGAAAACCAATGGGGTGATGCTAGAGGAATTTCTCCCAGCGGTGTTCTGAGGCCATCCGCGGACCCCATATCATCCACGGATGAATTATTCCATGGAGAGGAGAGACCAGTCCGTGAACCATATGCATCCATTCTTTCGCAGACATCTCCTCCACGACTAGTCCCTCGTGGCCAGTCCTTCACGGACAGCTCCTCCATGGCCGGCTCCTCGCGGTCGACTCCTCGCGATAGGCTCCTACGCGGCCCACCCCATGCAGAAAACCCCATGCACTTGCTGGTCCATACCGTGGGGGTTGTGCCCCCGCCCCCACACTCTGTTTCAGTGTCAGTCTGGTCCCATCACTACCGTCACTGACCCCCATTAAAAGTGGACAGTCGCACTGTGAACTTTTCGGGCCATGATATCGGGATTTTCCATTGCACCGTTGTGCCGCCCCAACATCCATCCTATACATTCCATGAGTTGAGCTACTCCTCATGACTTTCTTATAAGACCATTACCGAGCTCCTTTTTCTAGGTTCTTCCAGAAAGGGCTGCCCTTGCGTAAGCCCCACACCAACTATTGGTAGGTATCTCCTATATAGTCGTCCTAACCACATGAAATTAAATTGCATGGCCCTCGTCCTGACCACATGATGTTAAAATGTATGACCCTCTTCCTGACCACATGACGTTAAACTGTATGGGCCTCGTCCTGACCACATGATGTTAAACTGTATGGCCCTCGTCCCGACCACATGATGTTAAACTGTATGTCCCTCGTCCCGACCACATCATGTTAAACTATATGCCCCTCGTCCTGACCACATAACGTTAAATTATATGGAAACAGTCCTCTCTACATGACTTTAAAATGTAGAATTACCTATCATTCGATAATTGGATGCCTCTTGCTCCATGAAATATATTACTTGTGTGCCAATCATAAGATGCGTAATTCCATGATCACAGTGGCATAATTTCTAGAGTTTTGGAATTCTTTCAAACATTCCATCACTCCACCCCACACTTTGCATGTCGTTCATTCGAATATTCATACTCTTCCATGTCTGAAGGTACCCCCTAACGGCCTGGCCTCATGCCGCATCGGCTCACCTAGCGTCCTGGTCCAACTCCTCGGAAGACATTGGACAACACATTGAGATAGGTCCTGTGTTTCGAACATGGTCAGTAGTCGACCCTCAGTTGTCTGTCCCCATTTCAGGCTAACGTGATATGGATGATGTGCTTTGAACTTGGTCAACATTTATCCTCCATCACCATGACACCCTCATTGTGTTCCGAATATCGGGCATGTAATTCACACTTTCCATCTCCCTTTGTTTGGACTAATTCCAACACCATTGGAGTTATATCGCTTGTGAACTTGTGCATAGGCGTTGGCCCTCATTATATTCCTCAACCCACCAATGGGTTGGGATACCCTCATGGCCAGACATGAGGAAGAAACCACGGGCGTCCATCTCAGAGTAACCCCCGACCATATGGGCCTCTTCAGAGTGTTAGTTCCAATCCATCTCTATGGGAATCCATCTAGGAGCAAGCCCCGACTTAATGGTCCACCTTCATGCATAAGCCCCTCTCCACTTCTAACGGACACACCTTTCGTGACGTGATCCTCTTGTCCCTGTCGCCTCTTGTTTCTCACACCGAGCATGACTCACGTGGGCTTAGAGTAAGCATTGACCATGACATCCTCTCTTGGGACTCCTCAGAGTGTAATCCCCAATCGATTACCATGGGCCTCTTCAAAGTGTAAGCCCCAATCCACATCATGGTCCTCCTTAGAGTGTAAGCCCCAATCAATCCAAACAACGTGGACTTTGATCTCGGTTTCCTAGGCGGGGTATGTAGGAAGCCTCTCTGAGGTTCAAGCCCAATAACGGGTCATTCTAACCCCCCCCCCCCCCCCTTCCACGTCGGTTTACCAATGTCTTGGGCCTCCTCAGAGTGTAAGCCCCAATCCACATCACGGGCTGCCTCAGAGCGTAAGCCCCGCACCCATCCAAACTACTGGGCCTCCTCAGAGTGTAAGCCCCAATCCATTACCCTGGGCCTCCTCAGAGTTTAAACCCCAATACACATATTGGGATGACTTAGAGCGTAATCCCTGCACTAATTCGAACTACGTGGACTTTTATCCATGTATCCTAGGTAGGGTATGTAGGAAGCCTCTCTAAGGTTCAAGCCCAACACCCGGTTGATCCGACTATCTTCACGTCGATTCACCGAGCGACCCCTAGCATCGTCTCAGTAAGTCCATACTCCTCGGGGTCATTAATCCAACGAGGGATGGTAAACCTCGGTCATAAAAGATTCCGTACCCCGGTGTCCAGCTGACCATTTCTAATCAAGGGTCAAATCCGTGGATACTATGTTTGGGTATAAACCAAAGATTCACCAACATATGAATATGTCTTAAATCTATAGGAGAGTCTCGAAACAAGCAATAATTTCCCGAAAAAGGGTGCGATGAGCCCGACTTCCCATCCTCTCAACCAATGTGAGTTCTTAAGCGTCGTTGGTCAGACCATCCGGCAAACTCCTGCCTTTGGAAAGCAGGTCCGAGTATCATCGGATACGGAGTTGTTGGGTGTTTCGAGGCTGAAAACCGGAAACCGAACGAAACAATGCTTTATTCAAAAATAAAAATGGACTTATTATTTTAAAATTTATTTTCTATATAAGTCTTATGGTTTTTGATTTCTAAAATGGGGGATATTGTTGAGTCAAAAGTTATTTTTGACTTTTTCATTCATTTTGTTTTTGAAATCACAAGCTATTTCATATAAACATAATACCTAAAACGTTTATGTATAATGTATTTTTAGAATTTCTTTATAGAAAACATATTATTACCATACTTTGAAATAGTTTTAAAGTATTTGGGAAAACAAAACAATATTAACCAATATGATTATAATAATCATACTAGAACCATGAATAATTAGATTGACTGAAACCGATAACAATCAAATTTATATCCATACAATTTATTGTAATAGAATATGTAAGGAAATCCATCGGATTGACTTTTGTTTTAAACCTAAACACAGAAAACTATTTTATTGTATTGGAATATTTTACTCTTAACACTATGATGGTGTATTTTCAAAAAGTTTTCATGAATTCTATTATAATATGACTGATGAGGTTCCAAGGTTTCTAGGTCCTTGTAAAAATCATGGAGAAAACATAACAATTAGAGATAAGATGAACATTTTAAGGATTTACTATAAATACCTAATCATTTGAATATTTCACAATAATAATAAGTAGACTTAGACTCATGTATATACACTCTATTAATTTTTTTGTTGTCCAAGAGATGTGATGTTTACAAGAGTTAACTACTTTTTCCTTGTGTTTATAATCTTCTGGAGTTTGTAATTGATTTGTGAAACAGATTGTGTGATTAAATATGAGGGATTATGATGTTAGGAAGATAGAGGATCTGATCACTGTATTGATTGAGGGATTTCAGGGATAGAAAGACAAAATCTGATCATCATATCGAGTGATGCCCAGGATAGGCAGGCTGGGAAAATCTAATCATCGTATCGAAGGCTTATTATGATAGCAAGATAGACTGATCTTTATATCAATGGGTTACCTAGTAAGGGTAAGATGGAAAATCTTGTAAGTATAAAACAAGGGAACTTTATCCCAGTTTATTGGATACCCTTCTCTTTAGGTTAAAATAATGGTATTTTTTATTTGTTTTATTACAAGTTTATTATTTCTACAGAAACTGTAATAGAAAGGAATTGTTTTTATATTCATCTTTCTATTTTTATTCTGTTTATTGTAATAGCTTTAATTAAAATATAATTTTTTTTCACTATATTACTTTTGAGTATGTTATTACTCTGAATATAGTTCTATATACATTTTGATAGAATTATTATTTTGTATTACTCTAATTTATCATAACCCTTGTTATTAAAATTCTTACTATGCTTACTCTAATTAAATCATTTTATTCTTTGAATACAATTAAATTCAAATTACAACCTATGGAATATATATTGGAATATACTTGATTATGATACATTGTTCATCATATCCAAGTTCCATGTCCGATAACTATAAATACATAAGAGTTATTGTGAATAATATTAGTTAAATAGTGTTAGACTATGTTTCTTTTAAAGTTAAAAATAAAAGTTTTTAAGCATAAAATTCACCCCCTATATTTATCTATATACACATACATTTCTATCCAACAATGACTACCACTAAATTCTATCTGATAGAGACTAATCCCACTTAATTCCATATTGTTATCTCCTTCATTGATCGAGATGATGGTGCCATTATACATGGACACCTCAAACCTTTATATGTGTCCAACATGACAAATGGTATCGATGCTTGAAAATACTTTATTGAAAAAGGCTTTGGAGTTAATATCATCCCACTACGGACACTCTATCAGCTGGGCTGTAATGAAAATAATCTAACAACCTACCCCACAACTCTATTGGGATATAAAAAAATGAGCAGAATCCATTAGGCCACATCAATATAAAAACATGGTTTAGAGAACTTGTAGCTGACTCATAATTTCTTGTGGTTCAGCAAAACATGACCTTCAACATATTTCTAGGAGCTCCCTTGTTACATCAGTATGAAGTGATTCCCTCATCATACCATCAATGTTTCAAATATTTCATTAATGGATAGAATGGTACATTTCATGCATATAGGTCCCCATTCAAATATTATGAGTCACACTATATTGATGTGGGATTCTATGTGTGGAAAGGGGAGTGATCCTTAGTCGATGTTATTGATTGGATCACCAGTCCAAATTGTTTAGAAGTGGGCCCCACCTACCCCTTCAAGAATCATGGTAAAGAATACATAATTCCCACTAATTAGGCTTTGTATGGGAGTCTATGTTCAGACACGAATTCATTAGTCCTTATGATTGTAGTCATGGACACCGAGCCTCGCGGTGTTGAAAAATCCACTGGTCCCAAAAATATTGGTGAATTCTCGAATGAAAATTCCCTAAATCCATCCTCAAAGTCCTAAATAATCCCTGAATCACCCACTAAGGTAGTAAATAATGAAGAAACATTTCATTCCCTCACTAAACACTCTACATAAAATTCCCCACTATCAATCGGGTCAGAAGAAGTTACCTCAACATTCGAATACCCAAATTCTGACCCTTCTCCTAACTCTAGAGACCTCATCTCAACAATTATCTCCCCATCAGAATAAGAAGAATATGATGAGGAAGATGTGTAAGAGGAAGATTAATAATACCTTAGAGATTCCCCTCCTGTATTTGAGGAGGTTTTGTCTACAAACATTGATGAACATAGGGGAATAAACCTAGGTACTGATGAGGACCCACAATCCACTCCGATAAGTGTGACCATGTGTTTTGAAGATCAAGAGTTATATTCCTCCTTTCTAATGAATAATTGATATTTTTTCACCTTAAAATATAAATAAATTCTAGGCCTCAATCTTGAGCTGGCCACTCACAACTAGGGCCTAGCGGAAGACCACAGTGGCTATAAGCAAGCCACCAGGAGGACACACCCCCCCTTACTGCCAAAATAGAGGTTAAAAACGAAAATAAAATCAGATAAAACATCATTCATGAGGTCCAATATCCCATATAGTTGTCCAATATAGTACTTTTTAAATAGAAAAATGAAAAAATGTGAGTTTGTATCAATTTCAGGGATCTCAATTGGAACTACCTGAAAGATTACTTCCCAGCCCCGATTACAGAATCAATGATCAATGCAATTGCTGGATATATGGATATTTCTTTCATTGAAAATTATTCAGGGTATAACCAAATCTGAATGTCTTAAGATGATGTAGAATATACATATTTTAGGGCTTCTAAGGTGTATTCTACTACATAGTGATTCTCTTTTTCCTGAAAAATGATGGTGTCACATATAAGTATTCCATGCATCATATTTTTAAGCCCTTCATGGGAAATTTTGTTGAATTCTATGTCAATGACTTGGTTATAAAAATCATGATAATTCTCATACTACCTATCATATATTGAAGTCATCTTCAATAAACAATGATAATAGAGACATAAAATGAACCCTTGAAATGCGCTTTCGGTGTGACCTCAGGGAAATTACTCAACATCGTTGTGTGCCATCATGCCATAAAAGTCAACCCTAATAAGAAACAAGAAATACTTTTAATTTCAACTCCTATCATCCTAATTTATTTGTGGTGAATTTGATTACATCTAGCCTAAATCTGTCACTTCATAGCCATCCTTGCAGAAAAATGTTTCCCCTTCACCAGGTTGATGAAAAACAGGTTTTATATCAATGGATAGATGATTTTTCGGAATCATTCAATAGTATTAAGATATATCTCTTTATTATTATAGTTCTGATACATCCTATCAAATAAATACTACTCATACTATATGTTATGTCTTTAGAGCTGTCACTAGGAACCTTGCACATAAGAATGATGTTCGTTCTGAAGAAACATTTATTATCTTATCTGGACTATGATTGATGTTCAGAACCGTTATTAAAAAATTAAGAAGAGTTGACTAGAACTAATTTTCATTGTCCAAAAACTATGACACTACATTTAGCACAATGAGATCCATTTTGTTTTGTGTAAAAACCCACTCAAGTACATTCTTAGATGTCTAATACTACCTGGACATATTTCATGGTGGGTTATCATCCAGCAAAAGTTAAATACATGGTTATACCTTAGAAAGCTATCAATGTCTAGGAATTAGAATATTTTATAGCATAAAACCCCTTGGATAAAATTACTCCAATGAATGATGAACTACTCGATGATGAAGTTTTATTATTTCAAGAGGACTCCCAAACATGGGAGACGCATTTCCATCAGAAAAAGGATGGAGGACCCCAATATCAACAATGTGGGGTTGGGAGTTGTACTCAAATCTTTGGAAAAGGTAGTACTTCCTTACTATTTCTTAATGTTTGAGGGGTGCACAAAAAATTAAGAAGATTATCAGGCTCTCATTGTAGGAAGAGATATTTCACTTCATTTACACGTAAAAGAGTTGAAGATAAAAAGTGATTCGGAACATTTCATCAAGTAATTCTATGAAAACTATGATATAAAGAAGGATGAGATAATCCATTTGATAGACCATTCCCAAAAACGAATGGTAGAGTTCCTATCATAACTGACATAAACTCAAGTCTCTTGGTAGAAAAATGCCATGGCTGATGCATTAGAAAATGAACCACTGCTTTGAATGATCAAGACTAGGTGAAAAAAGTCATCAGATTTTCCCATCATTAGGTGATCTTACATTTTATTTAGGACAACATCGAAGAAATTTATGATATTAGTCACATAACTAGGTTTTATGGTCCAACCATCGACTGTATGACTCCCATTCTAGATTATATTCAAAAGGGAGAACTCCTATAAGATAGGGATGGAGGAGAGGTAATCCATAGACGAGCTATTAATTTTCCCTTGTATGACGGTATAAATCAAGAAAAGGTTCTCTATAAGAGGTGCCTTGATGGGGTACTTCTCAAGTGAATTGATGGAGAATAGACCAATGATGTCATGAAGGAAGGGCATGCCAAAGCTTCTGGGGAACATCAATTAGGATCCAAGCTCTCTCATCAAATTTATAGGCTTGTATACTATTGGCCCATTATGATTCATGATTATGATTTATTCACCATGAAGTTCCATTCCTAATAGGTTTATGCTAATTTCATACACTAACCCCTGAAGTTACTTCAACCTTACATGCAATCTTGGTCATTTTCCATATGAGGAATAGACATTGTGGGACCATATCCTCCCTCTATCGCCATGAAATTCATGTATATTGTCATAGAAAACAACTTATTTTACAAATTTTAAGAAGTTATACCACTCAAAGAGAATGTGGAAAGATTTATCTTCATCTTTGTGAAAGATAATATCATCACCCGATTTGGTGCCCCTCATAAAATACCAATGGATAGTGACACCAATTTCTATTTTTCAAAATCGTAGAAACTATATCTGGAGTATGGTATCAAGAAAAACTATTTATCCATCTACCAAGAAACATCCAATGGATAGATAGAGGCCTTCAAAAATACCCTATCCAATATACATTAGAAGATGGTAGACAAGGACAAGAAATCAGGGCTGGATAAGCCCCCTATGCTCTGTGGTATTACCAGACCATGAACTGCACCGCCTCCTAAGAAGCCCCTTACTCATTGGTATACAGTATAGAGGAGGTTCTACCCATCAAGGTCTAATTACCCTCGCTCAGAATTTCCTTCTATGATTAGCTATTCCTAGATGATAAATCCTAAAAACAACTCGATGATTTAGCTAAAATGGAAGATAAAATATCGCATACCTTGCACCATTTAGAGATTTATCAAAACCAGACCACCCAAGACTTCAACAAAAAGGCTCACCTTCTGTTAATACTCAGAGGATAATTGGTTTTGGCCCTCATAACTCTGATGATACATGGAAATAATCCTCCAAAATTGGATCCAAAATGGGATGTACCATATTTCATACACAAGTTCTACTCCAATGGATCATATTTCTAAATTTCAATGGATGGAAAAAGGATCATAGCTCCTATCAATTAATTTTTTTTGAAAAATTATTTCATGTATCAAAAAGAGAAACCATCCAGATCTTATGTTGTTAAACTGCATGATAACTGTCCTAATCACATGACATTACACTACAAATCTAGAACATCCTAATTTTATGACATTAAAATGCATGACCATCATGTCATAATCTCATGACATTAAACCGAATGGCCATATTGTCCTCATCGTATGACATTAAACTATGTGAAAAACTTCCTCATTGCATAATGATAAACTCCATGGAAAATTTTTCCTTTTTGTACAACATTAAACTACTTATCATAGATTTTCTAGCCATGTGATGTTAAACTATACTAAATTAGTCCTTGAAACATGATGTTAAACTCTAATACCAACATCCCAACCACATGATGGAAAACTACTCATATAGTCCATGATCTATGACCTTAAACTAAGGGTTATTGTCTTAACCACATAAAGTTTAATTGTACAAAGATAATTGTTTCAATCAATGATTCATCTCACATAAGTCAGATATGTGTAGGAGAAGAATAAAATTCCCCTTCCTCTATATGAGATTGAGATCAACATGGGAACTCTCTTTGCCCAGAACTATGTGTGGCTTCATTATTTCCCTCACATGATACAATGTGATGCCCATATTCTACATCCCATCCCAACCTCCACCTTAAAAAAAATGAAATTCCCCCTCCCTATGTTTGGTTTAAACTTGCATAGGGAAATTACATAACTACATATTTCATGATTCATGCATTCACAGGATACATAGTGACTACCAAATTCTTCATCCTGGCCCATCCACCACCATAAAAAAATAAATTCCCCTCCCTCCATATGGGTTAGACTTGAACAAGGAAATTATAGAACTATGTGTGGCTTGATTCCCCCTCCTTGAGTATGGGCCATAAATGCGCATGGAAATTTGTAGAACTTTCTCTGGATTGATTTTCATTCCAAAGAGAGATGTAGAAACACTCAGATATCCAAACCCAGGCTCATGTGTGACAAAGTATCAAATATAAAAGCCTCTCATTCTTGGTTATTTTAGCCCTGTGTGGGGTAATAACCCTTTGTTGACCTTTTTTACTTACATTGACCATAGCTCACATGGTATTAGTAGTTTTAGCAAGGGATTCCCCACATGGTCAAGGTGTATCAATTCACATTAGGGTTTCCATAGTCCTGGTAGTAAGAAATAAAAACAAAACACTAGGTATTTCCCCTTCATAATAGTTAACCTATTTCCTCACTATATAATTCAAAACCGAATGGTTTGTCAAGAACTATGTGTTTTAAGATTCACATAGATAAAAAGGTACACCAGGGCCCTATTCTTAGGTCTAGGTGTGCAAATAGAAATTCCCCAATCTCTTGTAATTAAATGAAAATCTATAAAATAAATTCCAAACCCTATATCCCACAGCAAGGATTTGTTAAAGATTCATTTACCCCTAAAAATGAGTCAGATCTATCTGGGGGAGTCCAAACTCATGACTAATCACGGTCTGAATATTTCTTTTATGCCTATATGTGCCCTTTCCATCGGTTAAAATCTATTCCCTAGGAAATTTTAGATCTACATAAACATCCCCAACCATCGGAAATGGAAGGTCAGTGTCCTAATAACGCTATTTTTTGACTATGTGCAATATTCCCTGGTGGCTCTGTATAAGTTTCCCAAAAAAGGGTCTATCACCCAAAGGAAAATTAGTTCTTATGAGAGTATTTTCCAACATCTATATGATCAATGGCCTCTAATACCCATACCATTTCCCTTAGTCCATGAATTCATGGAACCATGTTTAAAACTATCTTTTCCCTTCACATCCAAATTACGCTAGAATATATATTCCCAACTAGCCCTTATTCATTAATGGTTTTTATGCCAGTTCATCCCTGAAAAATGACATTAAACTGTACTAACAATGTCCTCACTACATGATGTTAATATTCATGGAATAAATGTGTTATCACTTGAGAGGACATTGACTTCATCCCTGGTCACCTACCATTCCTTCCTCAAGAACTACGTATGACTTTATTACAATATACAGAGGATATATAGATATTCCTGGATTACATATCTTGATACATCCACCAGAAAAATATATAAATGGTCTAAAAACCCACTTTTCGTTTGTGTATGGTTCATACCCACATGGAAGTTTACCATTCAGAACAATGTATGACTTGATTCCCATCCCATGGGATACATAGTGATTTCTAGATCATATGACTCTGACTCAGCTATAGAAGGCATAAAAATGTCCTCTCCTTTAATTGAAAACAAATTCAAGGTTTTGGAATCCCAATAATTCCCTATATTCATGACCATTTAAAGAATAGAAGCATTCCCCCCTCTTTCGTGGTCATCTACATCATTTCTACAAGATGATAAACTATACGAAAATTGTCCTAATTGTATGGCATTAAATTGCATAATAAAATTTCCTTATTTTATGACATTAAAACTGCACAACATGATAGTGTTCTAAGATGAGAGAACATTGCCTCTAGAATTTTTCACTTAATATGCCACATTACAAAATTTCATATGGATTGATTCATGTCCACACACAATATGTAGTGATGGCTAGATTTTCATCCTGGTCTAGCCACCCCAAATATAGAAGGATCTTATCCTTTGTTACGCCGCCCCTAAGTGATGGATTAAACCTTTTCTTCCCCTTATTTCTCACACTGAGTACTGTTCACATGGTCGTAGGGACCACGTTGAGGGATTCCCCATAGAGTCATGGAAAATCAAAAATTCCCCTCTCCCTATGAATAGGCCGAAGCCATGTAGGAAGTATAATATCAAGAACTATGTGTGGATTGATTCCTATAATCGCATGATACATAGTAATAATCATATTTTGAAACATGAGTCCAGATATAATAAGAGAATAAAAATTCCCCTACATACAATTTAGATCTATGTAAATAATTACCAACTCCATGTGTAATTGTGGCCTTAATTTATCTAATATTTCCAAAATAATCCTTTGCATTTATTAAAACATGTGACCCATGAAATTTAGTATCCCCATAAACCTCCATGACCACCTAAAATTGACAGTTAGTGTCCTAAGAACAAATTTGGTTTTATATGAAAAATATTCCCCCATTGGATTTTTATAAGTTACCCACAAAAGGGCAAGTCAACCACAAGAAAGTTCATCCTTAGGAGAGGATTTTTCTACCTTTGTACCCTCATTGTATTCCATACCCCGTATCATTTCCTCTAATATGAGGAGCCCCAAAACCATGGGTTACACTCTCCTTCCCCTCTATGTCTTATGTATGTCAGAATGTTTAGGCTCGGTTTTCCTCTAGTTAATCAAAGCTTTTATCTCAGTGTCTTAATCATACGACATTAAGATTTCAGGATAGTTGATACCCAATGTTCATCATTGGGGTTATTTGTAGCAGAGATTAAAAATATCTCTTCTCAATGTATATTTCAGAACAACGTGGTAAATTTCTATACATAATAAAGGATATCCCCCCTCCATGTTTTTTTGAACAAAATAAATACGATTAGGAAATTTCAATATGAGCCCCGCCTTATTGGTAATCTCATATACAATATGAAAATTCCCCATTCCCATCCATGACCCAGATCTGCATATGAAGGAATAGTAATATTACTATGTCCAACATTATTTCTATCATAATAGGATATATATTGACACCAGAATATCATGTTTCAGACACATCAATGAAACCAAATGTTCCCCTACTTTCATGCACGCAGTTTAGACATATGTAGGGAACCTCCTCATGCCTGTATAAGGAGAACATTTTTACCTATATCCGAGAAATTTTGTCTTGAAATTTCCCTTTGATGTTAATGCACTCCATTTTCACTAACCATACTCTATGCCCAGATAGGTCAGAATTCCCATAAATATGCTTGGCCATCATCAATGAATGGTCAGTGTCATGAGAACACATTTTTTTGACTATGAACAATTTCTCTTGGTGGCTCTACATAAGTTTCCCACAAAAAGGCATTTAAAACAAATGAAAATGAATCCTTAGGATAGAATTTTTCTACCTATGTATTCCCCTATGATGTTTACATCCCACCTCACTTCCTAGTTCTGAAACCCCCTGAATGATAGTTTACATATTTTCCCCTTTCATGAATGAAAATTATAGAACATTCCTAGTTATAATACAATGAAAAGGGATTATTGTTTACCCCCTCTATCAAGGTAAAACAACATTAAATCATAAGTCTTAAATGTATTAGTTTCAAAATGTTAAATTTTACCCTGCTTCAACTCTACTTTACACATGGTAAATATGTGTATGAGTGGTCTCTCCTCCATGATCATAATTGATAAAAATTCCCTCATACTTTTCAGACACCACTCCTTTGACAATCTATCCCTAGTTGTCTTTATAAATCCAAATTCCCATAAAATTATGTAGCCATTGAAAGTGGAAGGTTAGTGTTCTAGGGACACTATTGGTTGTCTATGCATAATATACCCCAGTGGCTCTGAATAAGTTTCCCACAAAAAATGAATGTCAAATGAAGGAAAATTAATCTTCTAGAGATGATTTTACTACTTTAGTATGCCCCAATGGCTCACATGCCCCATATCATGTCTCACATCATTAAATAAAAAATCAAGGACCAAAAAAATCACCCATGCAAATCTGAAAAATATTGGGTCATTATGAGCTAAAAAAACCCTATTAGGGCCCTTTCCCTACAATTCATAGTTAAAGTTGTTTTACCTAAAACATTAGTAATTTTAGTATGGTTCAAAAGATTCTAAACTGGCACTGAAAATAGAAAACAGATATTCAAGGATGAACCCCTATAATGTTAACCTTGGATAAAAGTTGATTACCTACTCACTAAACCTATGCTTAGCATAGTTTATGGAAAATATCGAGCAATTCAGGATACAAAATAGGCACAAAATCTTTTTAGGTCAAAAACTCACATAGAGTAGCCAAATAAATAGCCAAGTTATACCCACTATCCCACACTAAAAGTGGTTTTGCAAAAAATTAGGGAATTAACAAAAAAAGAAACAAATATTTTATGGTTTTCTATATAACCCTTGTAATAGTGAAACTATGATCATTGGATCCCTCGATTCAGGAAAAAGTTTAATCTTAACTTGATTATTTCAATTTAATTATCTTGAATCATGATTAATATTGGTACCTCATAAAGATAAAAATTTAGAGTTTAGTCAATTATAATTGAGTGACATTGTAGGAAAAGATAGAGAAGAAATAGAGAACAATAAATTTTCCATTCCATTAAATGCGATTGGAGGAGAATCCACACCCAGGAGCCACATTGTCATGATAACAAAAAAATGGGGGGACATACTAAAATGATTATAATGAATCCCAGCTCACTTGGGTTATAAAATTGACCATCGTCTGACGTGGTTAATCAAGGTAATGTTCTAGATTATCCCTCTGTTTAACTTCAGTATCAAATTCTGGATGCACTAGTTTAATGATGTCTATGATATCTCATAATTTATATTTAATGGACTCCAAATTGGAAATTCTTAATGAAATTTTCACCTTCATCTTGGCCACATGAGCCTCCCACTCCCATAAATCCTCTATTTGGGAAATAATTTGGTCATGAGAAATTTCTTCCTCAATCACTAGGTGGTGAAACTCCTCAGTAATATCTAAAAATACCTCCATTTGATGATGGGAGGTGTTGAACTGAATAAGGTCACCTTCACATATAGAGAGATCCTATCGAGATATGACAATTTGATACATGAGAAGGTTCACGTGATGATAGTTAAATCCACCTAACCCCAAATCAATGAAAAATAACCAAAGGGTTTCCTCCACATCAACAAATTATGTTAGGATAGTTTCTATAATGATAGTTTATATTTGATTTTAGGCTCATCTCAGAACCACCTAAAGTTCACTAATAGAATAGGGACCTCATTTTCACTTCCCCACCACAATTGGAATATAATATAGAAGTGAAATCATGGTAGAATATACCTCCCTAGGATAAACTACCCATGAATAATAACTCTCCCTCTCTTTGGGTTATTCAGTATTTGAAGCTAAGTATATGGGGTTGAATATGATTTTGGGGAGGCCGGGTGATGTTCCACTTAGGTAGGCCTCAATAGGACTACCGTAAACATTAGCCAAATATATGGGGTATGATCCACTCACCATAGATATAGGATGCATAGACAAAGTTCCTTCTGAATGTATGTAATGATGAACATAATCCCTTCTTACTATAAGAATGGAGGAGGAAGGAGTAGCTGGAATAGGACTGAAAAAACCAATGGTCTCTGAAACCATCAAAAAACCTCTCCAATACTCTATTGGGATATCAATCCATCTGAATTTGAGCATACTCCCATGATAAGTAGGATGAGGTGGCTTTGGGTGGAATAAGGACATTCATACTAGAACCTTTGTGCATCATCATTAGTCATAATTAGAAAAGTATTATTGGGTGAGATTCCCTCCTAACCTAAGTAACTAGGAAAAATGTGAATTGACATTGTCATCCAAATTTCTGAGAAAATCTATAAATATTATAGGGTTCCCAAATAGTTATTCTATATATGTGAGCAGTCAAGATTCCATACCGAAGCACAATGATGTAGTAACTTGCTTCTAAAGAATCCCTTCCATCATCTACCACTTCTCTATAAGGCATGGGATGAGGCACAAACAAAAAATGTGAAAAATCACACAACGATTCAATTATGATATTGGTACTCAAATATATTTGATGAAAAATAGTGATGTTGAGTAGGGATGAACATAAATTAGAATAAGGGACCATCACAGTATGTCGATACTCATAAAAAGGGAAATGATTATACATCCAGCCATACAAAAAATTGAAACGGTCCGATAAGGTGATGTAGAGATATCCATTCCTATATCTACCACAGTAATTCATAAATATGGGAAAGGGTGTTGATGTCTAATTATATAGGTTGTCCTTATTCTAATTTAGATATCATCATCAAGGTGAAAACCATGAAACCATTATAGATTCCATGATAAGGGAAAATTCAACCTCTCTTGAACAAGGAAAATAAACTTGCTAGTATTAGTTCAGATGATATGTCTGATCGAACCTAGAAACCCCATGAGTTGTATTTGACTACCTCTAGTGTATCACAATATGAGCTTGGAATGCATCATGACTATTGGTTTGGATATATCCATCTATAGTGGATGTTTAGACTCAGTCCGTTCACCTGAAAAAACTGATTTATCCATGTTTCAAATAGAATGAGGAAGTGATCATGTTGGGGTTGGCCAGGTAATCTCCTGGCTATCACCAACAAATATCACACCAGTGGGGGCACCTGATCAATATTGTCCCAGGTATTGGTATCCAATAAGAATTTTTCATAAATATTACCAAATACAGGAATTCCTCCTTGTTGGTAGATGTCCCTCATGCTAATTACAACTTCCCCATAGAACAAGATGAAGGTTTGGTGCATAAACACCAATGACTAAGAATTTCAGGCAGTATACCACATAGTGAATATATTGTGAATTTAGAAACCCACACTACTTGGTATAAGTTAACAACCTCAAATTATGTGGGATGTTCCAATCTATTTTGGCAAATCCAGGATTTCAAAGCCCACTCATCAGAGAAGCACCCTCCATACTACAAATCCCATTTGTAGATCCAACCTCCATTGGATGAAATATTCCAAGGATGTATTATGGTTATTTAGATTACTCTATGTCCACATGGATCCATTTAGAATGAACATGTTTTCTTGGTTGAAATAATATATGATCTCCCCCATTGAAGAAACATTTTCTTGATCGTGACCCCAAGACATCTCAAGAAAAATGGTAAGGTAGTTCTGGTCAACCATTGGAAAAGGACAATAATTATGGAGTCTGATGTTAAAAAATGGAACTTTTATGAACAATATATAGGCCATAAAGTCTCATGGAAGGAGATATTTCAGGGTACTATATAGAGGGAAAAAAGACTAGAGATTGTCTTTAACATTCTCCACTATAGTCTCCCTTATTTTGGTTTCATTCCTTAATGTAAGATGGATATCCATTAATTTTTCTATAATTGATCAACAAAAGTTAGTTTCTATTGAAATTAGAGAGGGATGGAAAATGAATAGCCCATAAATGAATAGATTTTGAAGGCACCATCTGTGAACCAATAGTTTATAAAATCCCACAAAGCAGTAGCCCACAAATAGTTATCCCATGAATCGAGAGTTTCTGGAATAAGTGAGATGGGAACTAAACCCCCACTACATAGAAGGTCAAACTCTCAATTTGTGGTTTATGATGATTCAGTTCACAGATGAAAAGTCTCAGTTTGTGGGAAAAGGCTTCTACAAAGGATGCAGTTAGTGAAAGTAAGTAAACTGATAGGATCTGTGGGAGCATAGAATATTTTGAGAAATAAGGTAAAGGACAAATGAACTAGGCCCCCTATATATAGGAATGGTCCCCTCCTATGGGTGTACCTTCATACTTCAAACCAGTTCAAGTCAGGATCACTTTCTACATTTGAATAGCCTCCTCATCATCCTATTTGAAGCCCATTCTAATGGGGTTATTTGTTCAATCCATAAATATTTATAAGTGAAATTATAATAAGACTGTTGATTTGGAAAAGTAAGGAAAACAAATTGAAGGTATAATTGAAGAAAATATGTTTTAAGAAGCCAAAAATGGAAAATAAAAAAAATTTGTTCTTAGAGTATAAACCCATTTCGAACTACAGCATCGCAGGGTGGTATGCTTTGTAAGGAATTTGAGAAATAATAAATTTGAGGGAAGAGAACGTTGGTGCTAGATCATGCAAATGAAATCAAAAACAATTATGGTAAAAGGGTGGAGATATTAACCCCATAGACAAAATTCCCCATAAACTAAAATGTTTTTTATGGATGGTGAGACTAACATCCTCCTATGAATGAAACAAAGACATTCACGAGACTGATGAGGTGATCCTCATTATCGTAGATGATGACCCCATTCCCCCGCTAACTATGTAATCCATGGGTAGGGTTTCTTCCATGGGCTTCCTCAAAATAAGGATCATGACATCATTGAAGATGAACATAAACAACGGTATCCAGTTCCCTGCTTCTCCATAAATAGAGTCTGAGGGGGATATGAGTGAGGATCAGTAATCAAAAGATTGAAGTATTAGGGGACCCAAATATAAATTGATCGATAAAGGCATTGAAGAAGATAACACGACAAAATATGGTCTCCATTGAAGATTCCTAGTAGGAAAAACCAGACAACATAGCATTAAGGAAGATAAAAATAAATCAATTCAGTGGTCTGTGAATTCAATACCCTTCAGGGTAATATTATCTGTAAGGCGTAGAATCCATGGCCCCTTTTGTAACCAAGTGTCCTCCATAGAAAATCACTACGTGGGTAGAACCCCACCCCGCATAGAAAATCACTATGTCAGAGGAACTTGATCATGCATAGAAAAATGCTACACAGATGGACCCTGGATCCAAACTGCAAAATCAATATGCAGATCGAACTCAGGTTTGCATACCACCATTGTATGTGAACAATCCCCCTACCTGCATAGAAATATTCTATGAAGAGGAAACACCATTCCACATAGCAATATTTTATGACGATTGGGATATCGTAAGGAGTTCTACCCTCCAGTTCTAGTCATTTCCTTCAATTTCATCACATCATTAGTAGTACCTCCACATTCCAGTCCAATGATAATATGAAAAAACCACTCCCAAATCCACAAGACATGTATAATGAAACAATCAAGTTCATAAATGTTCTCCTATTAGTTTACATACCCATGATAAGTATAGTTATGTGGATAATAACTGCAATAGGGTGGAACCCCATAATGTCCCTATGTTTACATTCTCATGGTAACCCAAGTTCCAACTGTTGGATAATCACATGAATTTCCCCATTCTTGGGAATAAGGGGAATCACTGACCTTTCCCTTTGATGAGGGTCAGTATTAGACCAAGGAGATCATGCTTTCATTTCCTTTTGACAAGGAGTGATGCTCCTTCCCTTTCCTAGAATCAATTTAAGGGCACTCCCACTAAGGTTATCCCCTAGCCTTTCTTGTATGAGGTAGTACTATTTCTCTTCTTCCCCTCATTCTGGGATGTATCAGGGTAGATCACCATATGTGACTATCTTGGATATGATGACAAGAGTGTAAACAGTCACAATCAAAGCCCTTCCCTCTCCCCTTTTGAGCTATAGCACCATCCATCAGCGGATGGGGAGGGTTCCATGATCATCAAATCTAATACTTTCTCTTATTTCTCACACAAAATATGACTCACATGGGATTAGAGATTAGTGGTGATCATGAAACCTTCATTAACAGAAAAATAAAATTGTACTTCTCTATTGATGTAATATCCAACCATAAACAAAATAGGTATTCCCCATGTATAAGTCCTGCATCGAATCTGATCAAGAGAGGTTCTCTTTTAGTGGACCTCCTATTTAGTGTAAGCCCCAATAATCCCCCCTTTAATGGGAAACTTACATGCATAAGCCCCATCCTCCGTAACTTTTTGGAATTTGATTCCCAATTAACTAGGATATGTAGGAATCCACCAAGAGGTTATTGCATGACACCATCATCTTCACGTCGGTTCACTCATGACCTTGCCATATGATGTTAAACAACATGGATGGTTCCTTGTCATATGAAATTAAATGTTGATTTTTCTAGTTAAGTGACACTGAACTACGTGGATTCTTATTAAATTAATGAGCATATGTAGAAAAACCATTTCATGGGTTCAATCTGAACATTGAAACAATTATCATCTTCCCTAGATGATGATAAACTCTAAAGCACATCATTGTGTGGGTTGAACCAGTATTGTCTCAATAAATGGCTAAGAAAATACTGATTTATCCACAAAATGGTATCCTTGATGAATAACTTTAGATACATATATATATATATATATATCCACATTTATGGAGAACTTCAGATACATAAAGATATCCTCATATATGGAAAACCATAGATACATAGATATATTTTCAAACCCATGCGTATTTATGATCGATCTTACCTAGCGTTAATCCATAGATGCATTATTATAAATGAACAAAGGATTTATGAATATATGATCATGGATTAAATATTTAAGAGAGTTATTGAATAGGAAATGTTTCCCCCCAAAAGTGTGTGATGATCCTGAGTTACCATCCTCTCAGTGAATGTGAAATCTTAAGTTTCGTTGGCCAAATCATCCAACAAAAACCTACCATTGGAAGGTAGGTCCATGAATCATGTATTTGAGATCTTTTGGGTTTTTCTAGATCTAAGAATAAACTCATTGGAAAAAATTACAAGATATTATACCATACATAAGTGATTACACACCAGTAAACCCCATGTAATCAACCCGACCAAGCATAATCATGTTTTCATTGGAAACAAAATGGAAAACCTACTATAAGTGATTTAACAATGGAACCTCCTTCTCAAGGTAAAAAATATATACTTCCTAGTCTCTAATGAACCATTTTTTTAGTTTAATCAAATATTCAAGTGAAACAACTATTTTTTGTGTTTTTAGGTTTTAGGGGTTTTAAGTGTTTTTATGTTTTTATGGTTTTCTTTCTATTTTTCAGGTTTTTTTTAGGTTTTTTATTTTTTTAGGGAATTTTATTGTTTTTAGTATTTTTATGTTTTTTAAAAAATTTAAGGTTTCTGAGGGTTTTTATGGTTTTCTTGGGTTTTATCTTTTTTTCATTTATTTAGGGTTTTATGTTTTTTAGAGTTTTTTTATCCTTTGAGGGGTTTAAATGGTTTTTAGAGGTTTTAGTTATTATATAAGGGTTTTTAGATATTTTAGGGCTTTAATTGGTTTTATGGGTTTTATGATATTTAGGATTTTTATGGGTATTGTAGTTTTTAGGTTTTTATGTTTTTCACGTTTTTTTAGTTTTTAATGTTTTCTTTTGGGGTTTTAGGTTGTTTAGAGGTTTTTCAATTTTGTTGTTTTTAGGGGGTTTTTGGATTTTTATGGTTTTTAGGGGTTTTAGGGATTTTTATTGTTTTAGGGTTTTTATGGTATTTAGTGATTTTAGGTTTTTTGGTGTTTTAAGTATTTTTAGATTTTTAAGGGTTTCTTTTGGGTTTTCAAGGTTTTTAGTTTTCTTCGATTTTTAGGGTTTTTTGGGATATTTTGGATTTTACAGTTTTTAGGGTTTTTATGGTATTTATGGTTTTGAGGGTATTTATGATTTTTTATGGGTTTTAGAGTTTTTATGATTTTTTTGGGTTTTAATTTTTTATAGTGTTTTAATGTTATATGGGTTTAAAGGGTTTTTAGAGTTTTTAGTGGTTTAAGGGTTTTTTGGTGTCTTTAGGGTTTTTTTGGGGTTTTAATGGTTTTATGGTTTTTATGGATTGCAAGGATTTTCAAACTTTTTATGGTATTTTAGGAGTTTTAAGTTCTTCTAGGTCTTTAATGTTTTCTTAGGCATTTTTAGGGGTTTTAGGGGTTTTATGTTTTTAGGGATTTTTTTGGGCTTTTATTGTATTTTATAGTATTTAGGTTTTTTATATATTTTTAGGTTTTATGTTTTTTTGTGGTTTTTAGGGTTTTTCAGATTTTATAGCATTTTAAGGGGTTTAAGTGGTTTAAGGTTCTTATGGTTTTATTACACTTTTTTAGTGTTTCTCAGATTTTTTATGACGGTATGTTTCATGATTTTTTAGGATTATTATTTGGGTTTTATGGCTTTTAGGTTTTTAAGGGTTTTTTATGTTTTTTAGGAATTTTAATTTTTTCTAGGGTTCTTTAACATTTTAATAAGTTTAAAGGTTTATCAATGTTTTTAGTGGGGTTGTAGGGTTTTTATGGTTTTTTGGGTTTTTAGTGTTTTTTGGGGATTTTACGGGTTTCAAGTTATTTTTTCATGGTTTTCTTATGGTTTTTAGGGGGTTTAGGTGTTTTTTACCTTTTTATGAAATTTTCCTTTTTTTAGAATTTTTTTAGGTAATTTATGGTTTTTGAGGGTTTTTTTGGATTTTTAGGGGTTTTAGGGTGTTCTAGGGTTTTTAGAATTTTTTAGGTTTTTCGGTTTTTAAAGTGTTTTAGGGTTATAGTGTTTTCCTAGGGGATTTAAGAGTTTTTTTATGTTTTTAGATATTTTTAGGGATTTTTGGGAAATTTATGATTTTTAGGATTTTTGGGATTTTGATGTTTTTGGGGTGTTTCAGGGGTTTTAGGATTTTTTAGTGTTTTTAAAATTTTTATGCCTTTTGGGGGTTTTAAGTGCTTTTATGTTTTAAGGTTTTCTTTTGGTTATTAGAATTTTTATTTTTTATGTTTTTTTTATTTTTAAGGATTTTTAGTATTTTTGTTGTTTTTATGGTTTTTAGGTGCTTTGAGTGTTTTTTGGGTTTTTGGGGTTATCAGTGTATTTTTTTTGTTTTTTTTTATTTTAGGGTTTTTTAGTTTTTAAGTATTTTTTTATTTTTTAGAAATTTTAACGTTTTAGGGGTTTAAATTGTTTTTAGAGGTTTTAGTGGATTTTTAGGTTTTTTTGGGGGTTTTAGGTTTTCAGGAGTTTTATGTTTTTTAGGGTTTTTAGAGTTTTTGGGTTTTTTAGGAATTTTAGGGTATTCAATTCTTTTTAGGTTTTTAGTGGTTTTATGTGTTAGTTGATTTTTTATGGTTTTCTTAGGTTTTTCAGGGTTATATGGTTTTTTACATTTTTAATTATTATTAGGTATTTTTAGGATTTTAATTTTTTAGGGGTTTTTCAGGGTTTTTTTGGATTTTTTGGATTTTTAGTGATTTTTAGGAATTTTTTGTTTCTTGTGTTTCTAGGGGATTTAGTGTTTTTTGGGTTTTAGGTAGTTTTGATTTTCTAGGGGTTTGGGGGTTTTATATTTTTTTTATCTTTTTTAGGTGTTTAAATATTTTTTAGATTTTTTAGTGGGTTTTAGCCATTTTATGGATTTTTATGGTTTTTAATGTTTTTAAGGGTTTTTATGGAATTTATTATTTTTAGGGTTTTTTTGTTTTTAGAGTTTTATAGGATTTTAGTGGTTCTAAGTGATATTTTTTTCTTAGTGTTTTTTTGGTTTTTAGGGTTTTTTACTTTTTTAGGTTTTTTTGGTTTTTAGGGTTTTTTTTTACTTTTTAGGGGTTTTTAGGGGTTATAGAGTTTTTAAGGTTTTTCGGGTTTGCAACATTTTTTAGGGTTTTTAGGGGTTTTATGTGTTTTTGGTTTTTAAGGTTTTCTTTTTGTTTTAGTGGTTTTATGTTTTTATGTATTTTTAGGGATTATTTAGTATTTTTATTTTTTTATAGGATATTTTGGGGTATTGAGGAGTTTTTTGGGTTATTTTGGGTTTTTAGGCTTTTAATGTTTTTTAGAGTTTTTATCATTTTTAGGGTGTTTAAATGGTTTTTATATTTTTTAGTGGATTTGGGGTATTTATGGGGTTTGGGGGTTTTAAATTTTCATAATTATTATTATAGTTTCTTGGGTTTTAGGGGTTTTAGCATGTTTTATGATTTTAGTGGTTTTAATTATTTTAAGGGTTTTTATGTTTTTTAGGTTTTTTAGGGTTTCTAGAGTTTTTTAGTTTTTTATGGATTCATAGAAATTTTTTATGATTGTTATGGATTTTATGTTTTCCTAGGAGTTTGAGGTATTTTAGGTTTTTTAGTGGTTGTTGCATATTTTATGTTTTTTAGGGATTTGGATGTTTTTTATTTTTTTTATGTGTACTTTGTAATTTCAGTGTTTTTATTGTTCTTTACATTTTTATTGATTTTTTGGGACTTTTTAGGGTTTTATGCTTTTTGGAGTGTTTTGGGTTATTATGATTTTTTGGGGGTTTTGTGCGTTTTAAGGTTGTAATGTTATTTTGAGTTTCATAACGTTTTTATGGGTATAATGGTTGTTTAGAGTTTTCTGTGGGTTTTAGGGTTTATATAGATTTATATTCCTTTTTTGGTTTAAGGGTTTTTAATGTTTTCAGTGTTATAGGGTTTTTTAGGGTTTTTTGTATTATTTGTGTTTTTAAGTTTTTTATGTGTTGTTAGGTTTTAAGGTTTTTTGAGTTTTTTTCAGGGTTTTTTAGGGTTTTTAAAATATTTAGGTATTTAAAGGGATTTTTAATATTTTTATTGTTTTTAGTGTTTTTAGAGATTATGAGGGGTTTTTTGGGTTTTTTATTATTTTTAAAATTTTTGGGTTTTTAGGAGTTTTCTTGTTTCTATATTTATAAGTCTTTTTGAGGGTTTATCATGGTTTTCTTAGGGTTTTTATGGTAATAGTTCTTTCCATGTTTTGGATATTCTTTGGGATTTTTTATAATTTTTATCAGTTATTAGGGGTTTTATCGTTTTTTATGGATTTAGAGTTTTTATGTTTTTTTTTGTTTTCTAGAATTTAAGATTTTTTATAGTTTTTCAACATTTCTAGGGGTTCGAAAAGTTTTTTTTTGTTTTTAGTGGTTTAAGGTTTTTAGTGGTTGTAGGGGTTTTAAAAGGTTTTTAAGGGATTTTATGATTTTTATGGTTTTGGGGGTTTTCATTATTTGTTTAAGTTTTTAGGTATTTATAGGAATTTTAAATATTTTTATCATTTTTTTGGGTTTTTAAGGATTTGAGTGCTTTTAGGTTTTTTTGTTTTTTGGTTTTTAAGTGTTTTTAGGTTATTTAGTGGTTTTAAACTTTTTTTTATTTTAGCGTTTTCTAAAGGTCTTCAGTGTTTTATGGGTTTTCTCCATTTTTAGGGATTTTTATAGTCTTTTAAGGTTTTTTAGGTTTTCTTGGGTTTTTGAGGTTTTAGGGGTTTTTAGGCATTTTATGATTTTTATGGGTATTTATGGGATTTCTTTTGAGTTTTTATGGTTTTAGTGTGATTTAGGGTTTTTATGGGATTTTATGTTTTTAAGGGTTTTAGGTGTTTTTATTATATTCCATGTTTTTAGGGTTTTTTATGGTTTTTATACATTTTTTATGTTTTTAGGGTTTTATGTATTTTTAGGTTTCATGTTTTTCGTAGGGTTTTTAGGTTTTTTACATTTTAAGGATTTTTAGGGCATTTTTGGGTTTTTATAATTTTTATGTATTTTTAGAATTTTGAGGGTTTTTTGTTTTTTTTTATATTAAAATTTTTTATGTTTTGATGGGTTTTAAATGTTTATTTTTTATTAAGGATTTCTTAGGGTTTTTATAGTTTTACAAAAAATTATGTTTTTATAGATTTTTTGGTCTTTTAGGATTATTATGGTTTGTTAATGTTTTTATAATTCTAGGGTTTTTTATTTTTCATGGTATTTATTGGTTTTTAGAGTGTCTTAACATTTTTTGAGGTTTAAATAGGTTTTAGTGTTTTTGTGTTTTTGGGGATTTTATGGATTTTAAGGGTTTTTATGGGTTTTTAGGGTTTTTAGGGGTTTTTATACTTTTTTGAGATTTTTAGGGATTTTAGGGTTTTTAGTGTTTTTTAGTTTTTAGTGGTTTCAAGTGTTTTTTTTATGTTTTTCTTTAGAATTTTCATGTTTCTAAGAGTTTTTTAGGTTTGTTGGGATTTTTTTGGGATTTTTAGGATTTTTGGGGATTTTTAGGATTTTTATGTTTTTTATGGGTTTAGTGATTTTCTAGGTTTTTAGGGTATTCAGTATATTTTTGGGTTTTAATATTTTTAGGGGTTTTATATTTTTTAAGGTTTTTGGAGGTTTTTAGTATTTTAGGGGTTCTTTGTGTTTTAGGGTTTTAAGGTTTTCTTATGGTTTTTCAGAATTTTAAGGTTTTTATCATTTTTATGGATTTTTAGTTCTTTTTTTAAATTTTTTTTATTTTTAATGTTTTTTTGGGATTCTTAGGGTTTATAAGTTTTTAAGATATTTTTGTTGTTTTTATAGTTTTTTGGGGCTTTTATGTTTTTAGGTGTTTTTCTGTTTTTAGGGGTTTTATGGGTTTTTATTGTTTTTATGGGTATTTTGGTTTTCATGGTGATTTCAGGTTTTTCGTATTTTTATCTTTTTAGGGGTCTTATGTGATTTTATGTTTTTAAGGTTTTCTAATGGTTCTTAAATGATTTTACATTTTTTTATGTTTTTAGTTATTTTTAGTGTTTTTAGTGATTTTAAGGGTTTTTAGGGTTTTTAGGGTTTTTATGAATTTAAAGGTTTTTATGGTTGTTGAATTTTTTTCTGGATTTTAGGGATTTTTATGGTTTTTAGATTTTTTATGCTTTCTTATGGTTTTTTATGTTTTTGTGTATTTTTAGACTTTTTTTGTTATTTTTATTATTTTTAATGGTTCTTCATAATTTTGATGGTTTTTAGGCGTTTTTTAGTCTTTTGGGGATTTTAGGGTTCACTAAGTTTTTAGGGTTTTTACTGTATTTTATATGTTTAAATTTTTTTAGGGGTTTGAAGGGATTTTATAATTATTTGTGGTTTAAATGTTTTTAGGGGGTTTAGTGTTTTTAATGGTTTTAGGGGTTTTATGGGTTTTATAGTTTTTAGTGTTTATTAGGGTTATTAGGGAAAGGATGGATCAAGACCAAGCTAGCCTGGCCCCCCAAATTTTATAACAAGATGAGAAAACAATAGAGTGCTACAAGGAGGGGTTACATAACCGGGTGTGCAACTCACCCTTCAATTCATAATTCATAAGCAAAGAGTAAGAAGGTGTGGCAACGAAGGACCACATTGAACTCCTCTCCACAATGGCCTGTTTGGAAAGAGCATCTGCAACCGCATTCGTCTCCTAATAGGCGTGTGTCACAGTGAGGTTCAGCCTTTGACATAGGGTGAGGCACTCCATCCATTGAGGGAGGATCCTCTAGGGAACGTCCCTAGATCTGTTTTTAAGGGCATTCACCGTAAGCATGGAATCAGATTCATACCAGAGAAATCTCCATCCGAAGCTGACAGAATACTTAATCGCCTTCATCATAGCCCAAATTTCAGCTTCATGGGAGCACCCATCACCAATAAAGTGATGGAAACATCCATTGACGAAGCCCCGACAGGTGCGAAATATTCCACCACACCCTGCAGGACCTGGCGCACCCAGGGCCACACTGTCCACGTTAACCTTAATCCAAGAGGGGAGTGACGAGATTCAACGGATGAACTTGGGAACAATTGGCTTTTGGGTGTTGCAAGAGACGCCAAGCAGCCGAAGAATAATGAGTTTGCTAAAATCATTCACTATTGAGCCTGTATGGATGCAGGATGTCGCGTAGACAGCCTTATGAATCATCACCGCACCACCATGGATGGAGAGGTGCTTCTTTTTTAAGGAAACCACATTCTGAGCGGTCCAAATATAAGAGATGGTGGCTACAGTGGTTACCAACAGGAGGTTGCGTACCTATTCACTGTAATCCCAACTGGTCAAGTTGCCAAGGAGCTCGAAGAGAGGCCTTTCCAGGAAAGATAGGAGCCCAAAAATTTGTTGAAAGTATCTCCAAAGCGCTGCACCAAATCTGCATTGGAGTAAGGTCTGATAAATAGTCTCTTAGGTGTATAGGTAGAGAAAACATACAGAGTCAAGGTTGTGTCCATATTTCTGCAACTAGTTCTGAAGAGGCAGCCGATTCTTCCGGAGTTTCCAAAGAAGGAGATGGCTGGCTAGAGGGATGAAATTCCTTCTAAATTTGGAGAGCTAGGCCGGGGGTGGGGAGCCCCAAGAACAATTGTACTGATAATAATCCGTATCATTAAACTGGCCAACAAGGTTGGGTTTCCAAATCAATATGTCAGAGTCAACAAAGGCGTAATGCTAAATTTGAATAAAGGTTTCAGTTGGAAGGAGCACCTCAAAATCTTCGAGCTGAGGAATGAGAGCCACGTTAGGAAAGATTCTAAGGCCAGCAGGAAGAATCATGCATTCCTAAAGAGGCCCATCAAGCCAGGGAGTAGACCAACCATTCAGTTCTGAGTGCTCTGAAACAATCCATTTCGAGTGAGAAATAATACCCTTGTACGAATCATTAACTATTGGGAAAACAGAGTAGGGGAAGTAACATGTATACTCATCACAAAGTTTAAGCACAAACTTCTCCTGCGTGAAGCCCAGGCCCCCAATCCTATAGTTAAGCAGCCCCCAAGTAAATTTAGAAATGTAAACAACATTTTATCTTCTGATATCTTTGATGACAAGCCCTTCCGGGCTCAATTTTGCTTCGTACAGTCCCTCCAAGCCACAGTAATCAATTTCCTTTCGATAATGCATCCCGTCCAGGCAAAGTTTCTAATATTTTCTGGCAGGTACATAAGAAGGTTAACTGGCCATCTGTAGATATATAAAGCATATGTGAACATATAATTGATAACCGAGTTGATGAGGCAGACCCTTCTAGCTTTCGAGAGGCACTTCACCTTCCATTTCGCCAGATGTTGAGTAATTCTAGTGGCAATTATATCAAGGTGAAAACACTTTACTCTTCCCCAGAAAATGGGGACACCTTGGTAATCAAAAGGAAATGAATCTCTCTTGACCCCAAGGGACCCTACAATTGAAATATAATGGGGCTGAGAGACCCCCTCCCCAAATACAATCAAATACTTGTTCCAACTGATAGATTGCCCCTCCACACTTTCATAATGCTGGAAAATCATCTGGATTGAGGACATGGTCCGTTTGTAAGCTTTCCCAAACAGAAGAATATCACAAGTGTAAAACAGATGGGATGACACATGAAGATCTCTCCCTACCCTAATAGAATTGAAGAGACTAGCATGGCCAAGGTCAATGAGACACCTGCTCAAGTAATCCTTAGTAATCACAAAGCGAATTCCTGATAGCGGGTCACTCTGTCTAACCCCATGGGAGTAGGGAAAAACCGCATGGGAGATCCATTTATAAGGACAGAGACCCAAGAACTGCTTAAGATGGACATTACCATCTTTATAAAGCTGTTCGAGAAGCCATACTTTGAGAGAACCTGAAAAATGTAACTCCACTTAGTAGTGTCGAAAACCTTAGCGATGTTAATCTTAAGCACAAAATTGACCTGCTTGAACTGCTTCCACATGATGTTTATGCCCTCTGAGGCTATAAATAGGAATTCCTAGATGTTCCACCCCGAGAGGAACCCAAATTTATATGGGGTGAGAATTTACCCCACAAATTTCTCAATTCACAGGACTATAATCTTACTGATGATTTTGTGAATAGTATTCCCAATAGCTACTGGCTGAAAGTCACCAATATAAATGGCATTGTACTGTTTGGGAATTAGGCAATGAAATTAGTTTTGGCTCTATGTAGAAAAACAATAGAGAGAAAATATTCCCTAACAACACTGGTGATGCCCCCATTCATGATATCCCAGTAGGATGTAAAGAACTTTTTAGTGAAACCATCCGGTCTCACTGCACTATCAATGTTCAAAGAGAACAAAGCAACCCTTATTTCCTCATCATGGGGGGAAATCAATAAATCCATTTTCTGCTACCCATCAACGCATGGAATGATCGAATCCATCAAAGGAAGGGTCTAATCCCCAACATCATCAAAATAATGATCCTGGAAGTGACTGATAATGTCATTGGAGATATTATCCTCTGAGGTGAAGGTAGAGCCTGAGATACAAACTGCTTTTAAATGCGTTTTTAACCTTTTTCTCCCTATGCTATCAGTGGGAAAATTTTTAGTTGAAATCTCTATCTTTGAGCCATATAACATTGAACTGATTTTTGGCTAGATTTTCATTAAGTGCCAAAATATCATCAGTCTTGGAATGAAGCTGCAACTCTTCTCAATATGGTAGAGATAAATGCTGGTTGAAATCCTTGTAGAAGGAACGTTGTTGCTCAGCTACCCGAATATCATCATCCCGCCTAGAGAAGCAGTTTCTACTCCACTCATTGAGTAAGGCTTTTAATTTTTTATGATTAGAGACCAAAATATAGTAATGACTGCCCTGGAGGTCTTTACTACAACCATTGGTGACAATTTTCCAATAGTCTGGGACTGTGATCCAGGCATTGTGGAACCTGAAGGGTAGGGGTGACGACCTTGATGTACCCATAGAACATTCAGTAATCAAGGGGTTATGATCCAAGAGAAATTTGGGTAGGGTAAAGCTAGATACATCAAAAGGAGTATTCCTATCACTGATCATATAAAAACAATTGTCTAACTTGTTGGATATCCATCCATTAATAGTGAAATGCCCCCATGTAAAGGAGGCTCCAGAACTGGGAACTTCTGTGAGATCACAAGTGACTAAGCAGAAGGGAAAGTCTTTAGCAGCCGAGTGATAGAAGTGGGATCCAATCCTCTCATCCAGGCACAAAAGTGTTTTGAAATCCCCAATCACAGTCTAGTTATTCTCGATGAGCCCATTTAGAATAATTAGTTTTTCACATAGGGCCCATGTCTTTGTGTATGAGAAAGATTCATACTTAAAGGAAAGGGAAATAGGGGTATCACTATATATAATAGAAAAGGTGATGACTTGGGTACTCACATCCACAGACAGCAATTGGATGTTATCATGCTTCAACACCCATAAGGTGTAAAAACCATTCTCATTAGCAGTCTTGGTAACAATGGAGTATCCAAGGTTATCCCAGTTGAAACCCATCCAGTTATCGAACCAGATCATTGGTTTAGCGATTCCAAGAATCATAGGCCTTTGAAAAATGAGAAAATGACTAATGTTTGAGGCAGTGGGAATATTCCTGATCCCTTGACAGTTCCAAAATAGGATCATCATTTATTTAGATAGGATCCACCCCTCTCACAGGGCTGATGTTTGCATTCATAGGCATTGCCTTTCCCTTTACCATTTTCCCCTTCTTGTTGGGCCTGCCCACAGGGTTCTTTATAGGGGAAGGATAAGTGGATTCAGAGGTCTAGTATTTCAATCTAGATTCATCCATATATTGAGAGCCAACCACTAGTGGAATGTACTCCTCATCCATCTTCGAGGATCCTTCTTCCTCCTCATCATTCTGCTCCTCAGCCTCATCATCCCAGAAGCTACCTCTGAGAGGGTTGAAATTTTTAAGGGGGCAGAGTGTCACAGGGGAGGCACTCCCTATCGTGTTTCTCCTTGAATCCTTAAAAGAAGGACACAACCGTAAAGTAATCATCAGTCACTAATAGGAGGTCCAAAGGCGAGCAATACTTCCTAGGACTAGGGGAGGTAGTAGCAGACCCTAAAATAGCTACAGACACATAAAGGGTTGGCCCAAAATCCACCCCTTGCATGAGAGAGGGAGTTCCCTATTAGAAGGTGCCATCTACCACTGGCACCTCCTTTGGAAAGTCAGCAAGAGACGCAGGGCTCACCACCGTGGCAGGACCTGGTTGAGTGGAAGTTTGGACGGGCTTAGCCATGGCTGCCTGAGAGCTAGGGATGACAGCAGTAGGCCCTAAGGTAGTAGAGACCAGATCAGCCAGCAGATCGGCAAGGGGGTAAGGCATAGAAACCACTCCCTGCATATGAGGGAGCATCTCCTGGCATCAGGTGTCATCCACCCCGGCACCCCCTTTAGCGAAGGCGGCTCCATAGGACTTCTTACCATAGCCGGACCAGGCTGGGAGGGGGCAGGTGCCTGACCAGGCATGAGGGCCTATATCCCCACTCTTGCTCCTGATTTTCTATTACAGTATTCAGCAACATGCCCTTTAAGATTGCACTTGGTTCACACTTTCAGTCATTGACAATCAAATATGAGATGTTCAAAGAGGTTGTAGTGAAGGCAAAGCTCAGGTTTGTGCTCATATTGAATTTTCAGTGTGAATCTATCCTCATCAGTGTTGATTACCACTTCCTCAATCAGTGTGGAAGATAAATCAAATTCAATAAGGAAACGAGCATAATGCCCATACTTTGGATTTTTCATCCCCTTATCAATGCGTATAGGATAACCCACTGAGGAGGCAATGTCCCATAAAATCCGAAGATGCCAATAAAGCCAGCTACGCTTACATATACAAATCCACACCTGTGCAGTGGTATTCTTAACATTTAATGGATTGAAATTCCGATCCCACTCTTGGATCCTTAAGATGTCAAGCTTTAAGTTGAGGGAGCCAACTCTCTATTCTTGTTGCTTCCACTCATCAGATGGGGAGACAATATTATAATACCCTCTCCCTATAGCAGTCATTCTCTATTCAGAGAAACCCCATATCTCTTTGACCCGGTGGGTGAGGTCAAAAACTTTCTAGAGTAGCACACCCTTCAGAGTCAACACCCTAACAATGATGGTGAATCGATAGATATTGCACCTTTCCTCCACTTCCTCATGATTATCCAAAATGTGAGCCACCTGCCCCTTCCGAATGACCCGACCGGGAGAGGGAGTATCAAAATCTGAGAAGGTAAGTGGAATCACCAATTTCATCACCTCCGCAAAATTAAGCTTCAGTCTCGACACCTCTGATGCATCACATGTCACACCAATCCCAAAGTTTGAGCATTTACGGAGCTGAAAGAGCTTCCTGTGACCACAGACCTCTGACATGGCTAGGGCTGGCTCCACCTTGTCGTTAGGGGGTGACACGAACAAATGCCAAGTAGGATTCCCATCTCCATCGGACTCCCTTCCATGAGACATCTCTCCTTAGGGGTTTTATCATTTTTTTTGGGTTTTTCAGGGCTTTAATTATTTTTAGGTTTTCACTCTTTTCTTATTGTTTTAAGGGGGTTTACATTTTTAGGTATTTTTAGGATTTTTTTTTATTTGTATGGTTTTAATTGTTTTAATGGATTTTGATGATTTAGGGTTTTGTATGGTTTTTGGGTCATTTTTTTTACCATTTTTAGTTTTTAGGGGGTGTTTGTGTTTTTATCATTTTAATTTTTTATTATGGTTTTTCAAGTATTTTTGGGGGTTTTATGTTTTTTGGTATTCTTAAATTTTTTTTAGGATTTTTAGGATTTTAGGGGTTTTATAGTTTTTGGTGGTTTTTAGGATTTTTTGAGTTTTTATGGGTTTTAAGGATTTTTATAGTTTTTACTATTTTATGGGTTTATTGGGGATTTATATTTTTTAGTGGGTTCTATGGGTTTGATGGGTTTTTAGGGTTTTTATGTTTTTAGAGGTTGTTATTGTTTTTAGTGTTTTAGGGGGTTTAATGGGGTTTTACTGTTTTAGTGTTTTTAGGTATTTTAGGGGTTTTATGTGTTTAGGTTTTTAATGTTTCCTTATATTATTTAGGTTTTATTTAATTTTTTTATGATTTTAGGGTTTTTTAGAAATATTTTAGAATTTTATATTTTTTAGCGATTTTAGGTGTTTTTATAGTGTTTAGGGATTTTTACTATTTTTAGGGTATTGGGATTTTTTAGTTTAATTAATTTCTAGGTTATATAAGGGTTTCTAAATATTTTTAGGTTTATAAGATTTTCTTAGGGTTTTTAAGGGTTTTAGGTTTTTTCATTTTTGTGGATTTTTAGGTATTTTTAAGATTTTTTTTTGTTTTTAGGGTTTTTTAGGGTTTTTAGGGTTTTAAGCATTTTATTGGATTTTTGTGGTTTTTTGTGTTTTTTTAGTTTCTTTTGGGTTTTAATTTTCTTTAGATTTTAGGAGGTTTAAAGTGTCTTTATAGTTTTTTTGGTTTTTTGGTTTTTTAAGGTTTTTAAGGTTTTAAGGGCTTTTATAGTTGTTACGGTTTTCTATATTTTTAGTGGTTTTAGCATTATTTTTGTTTTCTTGGGGTTTTAAGGGTTTTTATGTTTTGAGGTTTATTAGGGATTTTAGGGATTTATGTTTTATTACATTTTGAGGCATTTTTCTGTGTTTTTGAGTTATTTATAGATTTTAGGATATTTAAGGTCTTTGTGGGGTTTTGAGTTTTTTAGGGTTTTAGGATTTCATTATTTTTTAGCATTATTTTTATTTTTATGGGTTTTATGTGATTTTTTGTTTTTAAAGTTTTCTTTGGGGTTTTATGGGTTTTTATGTTTTTGGGATTTTTAGGGACTTTTTGTGATTTTTATGGTTTTTGGGTATTTTGGTATTCTATGGATTTTTAGTGCATTAAATGTATTTATGGTTTTTTTGTATATTTACAGTTTTTTGAGTTTTTAGGGGTTTAAAGGTTTTTAGAGTTTTTCAACATTTTTAGGGGTTCAAGGGTTCTTTAGATTTTTTTGGTTTAGGGTTTTTATGTGTTTTTAGGGTGGTATCAATGTTTTTAGAGGATTTTAGGGTTTTTCGGGGGGTTTTCATGTTTTTTAGAGGATTTTATAGTTTTTAGTTATTTATTTGGGGTAGCACTTTTTAGGTTTTTTATTGTTTTTTTGTGTTTTATGATTTTTATGGTTTTCTTAGGGTTTTTTGAGATTTTGATGGGTTTTACTATTTTTAAGGTTTTTATAGTTCTTTTGGGTTTTTATTGTTTCTTTTAGTTTTAGGGTTTTTTGTATTTTGACAATTTTTAATGTTTCTAAGTGTTTTTAGAGTTTATTAGGTTTTTAGGGTCTTTATAGGGTTTTATATTTTTTAAATTTTTATGGGTTTTAGGGTTTTATGAGTTTTTAGTTATTTTAGGGTCTTTTGAGGTTTTAACATTTTTTTTGGGTTTTTTAGGGGAAAAATGTGTTTTTAGGATTTTATGATTTTCTTAGGGTTTTTTAGGGTTTTAGGTATTTTTAAATTACAAGGGAATTTTATGTTTTTTTATTTATTTTTATGGGTTTTGAGGGTTTTTGGGGATTTTTAACGGTTATAGGGATTTTTATGGAATTCAGGGTTTTTTTGTGTTTTTTAGGTTTTTAGTGGTTTTATTTATTTTTAGGTATTTTTGGTTTTCTTTGGTTTTTCCGGGTTTTTTAGTGTTTTGTACATTTTTAGGGATATTGAGGGATTTTTATGATTTTTTTGGATTTTTTGTGTTTTTATATATTTTGAGGATTTTTATTGGTTCTATGGTTTTTCAGGTTTCTCTGCTTTTTTGGGGTTTTAGGGGTTTTTTAGGGTTTTCTAGAGTTGTTAACGTTTTTATGGAATTAAAGGCTTTTAGTGTTTTAGTGGGGTTTTAGGGGATTTATTTTTTTCTTGGTTTTTTAATGTTTTTTGGGATTTTTAATGTTTTTTTTGGGTTTTTTTGGTTTTTTAGGGTTGTAACAATTTTTGGATTTTTACAGGTTTTATGTTTTTTCAGTTTTTATGGTTTTCTTAGGGGCCTTCAGGGTTTTTTGTGGGTTCTTTATGTTTTTAGGGATTTTTAGGGATTTTTTAGGTTTTTTATATTTTATAGGGTTTTTAAGGAATTGAGGGTTTTTAGGGGTTTTATGGGTTTTAGTTTTTCTATTGTTTTTTGGGTTTTTAGGTGTTTTTTTGATATTTTTTGGTTTTATAAGATTTTTTTGATTTTTTAATGTTTTAAGGGGTTTAATGTTATTTTAGAGTTTTTAGTGGGTTTTTAGGGTTTTAGGTGTTTTTAGGGTATTTTAAGGGTTTTCGGGATTTTTATTTTTTTTTAGGGTTTGTAAGGATTTAGGGCCTTTTAGGGTTTTTAGTGTTTTAGGTTTTTTAGGGGATTTATGTTTTTTAGGTCTTTATTATTTTATTATGGTTTTTTAATGTTTTATAGTTTTTTAATATTTTTAGGGATTTGGGGATTTTTGGGGATATCATGGTTTTTATTGTTTTTAGGGATTTTTTGGGTTTTAGGGTTTTTTTGTTTTTCACAGTTTTTAGAATATTTAGGATTTTAAGGTTTTCTTCATGGTTTTCAGGGGTTCTATAGTATTTTATTTTTTAGTTATTCTTATGTATTTTTCAGATTTTTATGGTCTTAGGGTTTCTAGAAATTTTGAATATTTGTACACTTTTTAGGGTTTTTATGGTTTTTTAGGTTTTTAGGTTTTTTAGAGTTTTTTAAGGTATTTAAATTTTTTTGAGTGTTTTAATCTCTTTAGGGGTTTAAAGGTTTTTTAGAGTTTTTAGTGTATTTTTTATTTTAAAGGTTTTTTAATGTTTTAGAGGTTTTTGTGGAATTTTGGGGTTTTAGGGTTTCTAGGGACTTTTGGGGTTTTTAGTGTTTTTAGTTTTATAGGTGTGTTAATTTTCTCGGTGTTTATAATATTTTTAGGAGTTTCTGGGTTTTTATAGAATTCTACGATTTTAGTATTTTTTAATATTTTTTTGGTTTTTAATGTTTTTATATATTTTGAGGGTTTTTAGGTTTTTTTATGGTTTTTATAATTTTTAGGTTTTTCTTAATTTATGTCTTTTTAGTGGTTTTAAGTGGTTTTTATGTTTTATTAGGGGGTTTTAGGGATTTTAGGTTTTTATATGTTTTTATGAATTTTTAGGGATTTTTTAGAATTTATTTGGGTTGTTACAATTTTTAGGGATTCGATGTCTTTTTTTCTCTTTTAAGGTTTTTTAGGGTTTAAGGGTTTTTTGGGGTTTTAGAGTTATTTTTAAGTTTCTAGGGGTTTAAGGTGTTTTTTATTTTTTTATCATTTTCATAGTTTTATTGGGATTTTATATTTTTAGTTTTTTATGATTTTTATGGTTTTTAAGGTTTTTTGGGATTTATAGTTTTTAGGGGTTTTAATGTTTTTTTATGTTTTTTAGTGTTTTTTAGGTTTTCAGGTGTTTTAAGTGTTTCTAGGGTTTTCAGGTTTACTTAGGTGTTTTCATGGTTTTTAGGGGTTTTTACATTTTTAGGGATTTTAGGTATTTTTTAGGATTTTATGGTTTTTAGTATTTTTATGGATTTTGGGGGATTTTAGGATTTTTTATGGTTTTTTTGGTGTTTATGATTTTTTTGGGTTCTTTTAAATTTTTCATGGTTTTAATGTCTATTAATGTTTTTGTAAATTTTTTATGTTTAAATGGGTTTGAATGTTTTTATTGGTTTTCAGGGTTATTATAGAGTTTTAAGGGTTTTTTAAAATTTTTATGATTTTTAATATTTTTTTGGATTTTATGGTAATATTGGGTCTTTATCATTTTTAAGAGTTTTTAGGGGATTTAGATGTTTTTAAGATTTTAAGGTTTTCATAGAGGATTTTCAGAGATATTATGGGTTTTTACCTATTTAGGAATTTTTATATAATTTTTAGGATTTTAATGTTTTTTAGGTTTTTTATGGATTTGACGATTTTTAGGGTTATTCAAGTTTTTAGGGTTTTTAGGCATTTTACCATTATTCAGGTTTTTAGGGATTTTAGTTGTTTTTCAGTATGTAATGTTTTCTTATGATTTTTCTAGGTTTTCAGTGTTTTTTATTTTTTAGGGATTTTAGGGATTTTTTTGAATTTTTATGGTCTTAGGTTTTTTAGGGTTTTTAGTGTTTCAGGGTTTTTAGGGGTTTTTTTGGTTTTTTTGGTTTTTAGGGACTTTTTTATTTTTTAGGGTTTTATATTATTATTAGAGTTTTTTAACATTTTTATGGTTTTAAAGGGGTTATAGATTTTTTAAGTTTAATTTTAGTTATTTATGTGTTTAAGATAGTTTTAAGTTTTAGGGTGTTTTTTGGTTTTTTTTGGGTTTTTATGTTTTTAAGGGAGTTTTTTTATTTTTTTAGGTTTTTAGGGGTTTTATGTATTTTTAGGTTTTCTAATTTTTTTCATATAATTTTTTAGTGTTTTTTGTTTTTTTATTTTCTTAAGGATTCTTAAGGATTTTTATGTTCTTTTTGGGTATTCGTGGATTTTGAGGGTTTTATGGTATTTACGAGTTTTATGGGTTTTGGTTTTTTATGGTTTTTTAGTTTTTTAAGGATTAAAAAGTTTTTATAGTTTTTTAATGTTTTTAAGAGTTTAAAGGTTATTATATATTTTAGTAGTTTTACGGTTTTATGTGTTTTTAGGATTTTTAAAGGATTTTGGGGTGTTACGGTTTTTATAATTTTTTTAGTTTTTCTAAATGTATTAAGTGATTTTAGTTTTTTATGGTTTTGTTAAGTATTTTTAGGTTTCTAGGTTTGTTAATTCTTTTAGAGATTTTTTTGGGTTTTTTGGATTTTTATGGTTTTAGAAATGTTGGGGTTTCATGGATTTTTTGGATTTTTTGGGTTTTAAGGGTTTTTTTTTTGAGTTTTTAGGTTTTTAAAATTTTTTAGATGTTTTAATGTTTTTAGGGGTTCAAAGGGTTTTTTATGTTTTTAGTGTGCATTAAGGATTTTATGGGTTTATGGTTTTTAGGGGTTTTATGGTTATTAGAGGTTTTAGGTTTTTTAACATCATAGGGTTTTTATTTTTTTAGTTGTCTTTGGGTTTAAGTGTTTTTATGTTTAGAATGATTTTAGGGGTTTTCCAGGTTTTTTACATTTTTATATTTTTAGGGATTTTTTATTATTTTATGGTTTTTAAAAAATTTAGATATTTTTAGGGTTTTATGGATTTTAGGGGTTTTAGTGTTTTTATAATTTTTTGGTTTTTAGGGGTTGTAAGTGTTATTAGGTTTTAAGGATTTTGGTGGTTTTTAGGGTTTCTATGGGTTTTTATGTTTTTCGGAATTTTAGGACATATTTAGTATTTTCTAATTTTTTTTATTTAGTGATTTTGATTGTTTTTTAGGGTTTTTAATGATTCTATGGAATTTTTGATTATCGGTATTTTAATGTATTTAGGGTTTAAAATTTATTTAGAGTTTTTAAAAAAAATTAAGGGTTTAAAGGATTTAAGTGGGTTTTGGGGTTTTTATGGTTTTTATGGTTTTTAGGGATTATTGGGGGTTTTAGGTTTTTTTTTTGTATTTAGTGTTTTGGGTTTTTAGGGGTTTTATGTGATTTTAAGGTTCTAGTTTTTTCTGAGTGGTTTTGAAGGTTTTCAGGTTTTTTACATTATTATGGTTTTTAGCGATTTTTTAGGATTTTTATAGTTTTAGGGTTTTTATGGATTTTGAGATCTTTTAGCAGTTTTAATGTTTTATGGGTTATTTAGGGGTTTTAGCATTTTAAAATTTTTTGGTTTTTTTTTTGTTTTTTGGTTTTTAATGTTTTCTTAGGGTCTTTTAGGGCTTTTATGGGGTTTTATAATTTTAACAGTTTTTAGCAGTTTTAGGATTTTTTTTGTTTTTTTGGGTTTTTAGGAAATTTGAGGGTTTTTAGGATTTTTAGGGTTTTCTGGGGGGGGGTATGTTTTTATGGTTTTTTAGGGTTTCTAGGTTTTTTTTTTGAAATATTTAAGGGTTTATGATATTCTAGATATTTTTAATATTTTTATGGGATTGAAGAATTTTTTGATCATTTACTGGTTTTAGGATTTTTATGGGGTTTTAGTGTGTTTTTTGTTTTTAGGGGATTTATGGGTTTTAGGGAGATTTAGGGTTTTTATGGTATTTTAGGGTTTTTGGTTTTTTAGGATTTTTAGGGGATTAATTTTTTTTATGTTTTTAAGGTTTTCATAGTGTTTTTAGGGGTTTTATTTTTTAAGGTGGTTTTTTATTTTTAGATTCTTTTAGTGGCTTTAAATTTTTTTAGGTTTTTTGGGGTTTAAGAGTTTTAGGGTTTTAAGGTTTTCTTAGGGATTTTTAGGGTTTTTAGGGTTTTTTATGATTTTATGAATTTTAATGGATTTTTATGATTTTAATAGTCTTTAGGGTTTTTAGGTATTTTGAGGGGTTTTAGGGTTTTATGGTTTTAAGGTTTTTTATAGTTTTTAATGTTTTTATGGTTTTAATTGGATTTATGTGTTTTTAGTTTTTTATGATTTTCTTCGGGTTTTCATTGGGATTCGGGTTTTTTTTCTTTTTCTAGATTTATATGGATTATTTTATCATCTTATTGGTTTTTATGGATTTTGGGGATTTTTAGGGGTGTTATGGTTTTATGGTTTTAACGGTTGTTTTTGGTTTTAAGTGTTTTTTTTAGTTTCTAGGTTTTTTTATTTTTTTAGATTTTTTAAATATTTTTAGGGGTTTATAGGGTTTCTAGAGTTTTTAGGGGTTTTAGGGTTTATGTTTTAAGGGTATTAATGTTATTAGGGTTTTTACTATTTTAAGGGGGTTTTAGAATCATTTAGTTTTTTTAGTCTATTTAGGTTTTTTGGGGTTTTATGATTTTCTTGGGTTTTAAGGATTCTTAGGGTTTTTAGGGTTTTAAGGTTTTTCTTACGTTTTTTGGAAATTTTATGTAATTTTTAGGATTTTAATGTTATTTAGGTATTTTGGGATTTTGAGGGATTTTAGGGTATTTTAATGCTTTATGGTTTTTAGGGTTTTTAGAATTTATTATATTTTTTGGGTTTTAAGTGTTTTTATGTTTTCATTATTTTCATAAGGTTTTTAGCATTCTTAAGGATTTTTATGTTTTTAGATAATTTTATTGTTTTTAGGGTTTTTTTGGGTTTTAAGGGTTTTTTGGATTTTGAGAGTTCTTAGCGTTATTATGGTTTTTTGTATTTTTTTGTATTTTTATTGCATTAAGGTTTTTTAGAGTTTTTAAATTTATTTAGGTATTTAAAGGTGTTTTAGAGTTTTAGTGGGTTTTGTGTTTTTATGGGGTTTTTTAGTTTTATTAGTTTTTTTAGTTTTTAGGGTATTTATGGTTTGTTTTATTTTTATAATTTTTTATATTTTTAAGTGTTTTTAGGTTCTTTATGTTTTAAGAGGGGTTTTTAGGGTCTTATAGTTTTTTATATTTTTAGGGATTTTTTAGGATTTTTTATGGTTTTTAGGGTCTTTAGGGTTTTTATAGTTTTTTAGGATTTTAGGGGTTTTATATGTTTTTAGGTTTTTAAAGTTTCTTGGGGGTTTTCAGGGTTTTTATGGTAATTTATTTTCTTATGTATTTTTATGATTTATGTGGGGTTTTGGGGTTTTAGATATTTTGATGAATTTTATGGTTTTTTTGGGTTTTAGGATTATTCAGATTTTATCATTTTTTACATGTTTTGGGTTTTTTGAGGTATTGGGTATTTTTTGATTTTTAAGGTTTTCCTAAGGTTTTTCTGGGTTTTTAGGTTTTCTTACGTTGTAGGGATTTATATGGATTTTTAGGTTATTTATGGTTCTTAGGTATTTTATGTATTTTGAGGGTTTTAGAGTTTTTATGATTTTTAGAGCTTTTATGGATATTGGGTTTTTGGTTTTGAGTTTTTGATGGGTTTTAAGGATTTCAAAATTTGTTAAAAATTTATATTGTTTAAAGGGGTTTTAGTGTTTTTTCTTTTTTAGGGTTGTTATGAATTTTTATGGTTTTAAGGTTTTTTGGGGTGTTTATGGTTTATAAGGTTCTTAGCAGTTTTATGGTTTTTTAGGGTACTCTGTATTTTTTTGTTTTTTAGGGTTGTAATTTTTTTAGGTTTTCAGGGTTTTTAAGGGTTTTATGTTTTAGGTATTTTTTGGTATTTTTAGGATTTTTATGTGTTTTTATGTTTTTAGGGATTTTGAGGACTTTGGGGGGCATTTAGGGGTTTTTGAGGTTTTATGGGTTTTTTTTTGTTTTTAAGGAATTTTTTATCATTTTTCTTACAGTTTTTTTATTTTTTTTAATGATTATAGAGGTTTAAATAGTTTTATAGTTTTAGAGGGTTTTTTTTGGTTTCTATAGTTTTAGGGTTTTTATGATTTTGGGGGTTTTTATTATTTTTAGGGTTTTTTATGTTTTTAGTGACTTTTAATGTTTTTAGTGGTTTCATGTTTTTAGAGGTTTTAAGTGATTTTAGTTTTTTAAGGTTTTCATATTGGTTTTTAGGGTTTTTAGGGTTTCAATTTTTTAGCTATTTTAAGGGATTTTTTAGGATTTTTATGGTTTTTTAGGTTTTATAGAGATTTTTAGGGTTTTAGAATTTTGAGGGATCTTTTAGTGGCTTTAGAGTTTGTTATATTTTTATGGGTTTTAAGTGTTTTTAGGTTCTATATTTTTCTTAAGGTTTTTAAGGGGTTTAGGGTTTTTTACTTTTTTCGGAATTTTTTGTAACTTTTTTCGTATTGTTATATTTGTTATATTTTTAGTGATTTAGATGGTTTTTAGTATTTTCTGGGGTTTTACGGGTTTTGGGGGTTTGTTTAGTTTTTATGGTTTTTCAGGTTTTCTATATTTTTTTAACATTATAATGATTTTAAAGGGTTTTTATAAAAAAATTTGGGTTTCAGGGTTTTTATGGGTTTTATGGGTTTTAAGGTTTTTAGGATTTTTTATTGTTTTTATGGGATTTTATTGTATTTTTGCAATTTTTTCGTTATTAGGTTTTTTGGGGATTTAAGTCTCCTAAATTTTATAAGGTTTTTATGGGTTTTTTAGGGATTTTAGGGTTTTTAGTTTTTTATGGTTTTTGGGATTTCTAGTGTTTTTTAAAATTTTTATTTTTTGTGAATTTTGATGGTTTGTTGGTTATTTTATGGTTTTTGGTATTTATAGGTTTTTTATCAATTTTTAGGATTTTTAGGGGTTTTTATTGTTTTTATTTTTTTATGGTTTTCATATGATTTTTCGTGGTTTTTAAGGGGTTTTATGTTTTAAGGGATTTTTAGGTATTTTTATGGATTTTTAGGATTTATATGGTTTTTTAGGGTTTTTATGATTTTTAGGGGTTTTAGGTTTTTTATGGGTTTTGGGTTTTTATGGTTTGTTAAGGGTTTAGGGTTTTTTAGTTCTTAGGGTATTTAAGGTTATTTAGAGTTTTTAATGGATTTAGGCTATTTATATATTTTTAGGTATTTTTTGGTATTTTTTTTATTTTTATGGGGTTTTGGTTTTAAGGGTGTTTTAGTATTTTAGATGTTTTATGGTTTTTATGGTCTTTTATGGTTTTAGTGTTTTCTAGGTTTTTAGGGGCTTTAAGAGTTTTTAGGTTTTTATAGTTTTTAGGGATTTTTATTTTTTTATATATTTTTATACAATTTTTAGATTTTTATTAGTTTTTACTGTTTTTATGGTTTTTGAGGGTTTTTATAGTTTCTTGGGGTTTTATTCATTTTTGGGTATTTATATTTTTTTATTGTTTTTTTGTTATTTGTTTGTTTTTTAGATTTTCTTTACATTTCTAGGGTTTTATACGACTTATATTATTTTTAGTAGTTTTGAGAGCTTTTATGATTTTTAGGGTTTTATGGTTTTTAGGGTTGTAGGTTTTTTAAGGGTATTTAGGTTTTTATATGGTTTTTAGAATTTTTCAGGTTTTTAGGGGTCTATTTATTTTTTGGTTTTTAATGGTTTCTTACAGTTCGACATAGTTTTTTCAGTTTTTGAAATTTTAAGGGATTTTTATGACTTATTAGTTTTTTATGTGTTTTTCTAGATTTTTGGGATTTTGAGGGGTGTAAGGGGTTTTGAAGATTTTGAGGATTTTATTGGTTTTTAGTGTTTTTTATTTTTAGGGGTTTTATGTTTTATTAGGTTTTTATGGTTTTCCTAGGGGGTTTTAGGTTTTTAGGTGTTTAATGTTTTCAGAGATTTTAGGTATTTTTAGGATCTTTATGGTATATTAGGGTTTAAGGATTTTCAGGGTTTTAGGGTTTTTAGTGATTTAGGGATTTTCTTATTTGTTTTAGATTTGTTGGGGTTTTGTTTACTTTTTAGGTTTTTAATATTTTTATAGAGTTATATAATTTTTTTAGGCATTTAAAAGTTTTTTTTTAGTTTCTAGTGGGTATTCAGGATTTTAGGGGTTTTGGAAAAGAAGGCTCGGGGCCAAGATATTCCTGACTCCCCCCCAAAATTATAAGAGAATAGAAAGACACTGTAGACAAGGGAGGGGCGGGGTGACTTTAGGGGTCTTGGGTTTTTAAGGTTTTTAGGATTTTTCTATTTTTTGGGGTTTTTAGAGTTTTTATCATTTTTATGATTTTAGGGGTTTAAAATGTTTTTTCGGTTTTTAATTTTTCTTAGGGGGTTTCAGTGTTATAAGTTTTTTTTATGTTTTTAGGGATATTGAGGGATTTTTTAGGGGTTTTATGGGTTTTTATGATTTTTAGGGTTCTTATGGGTTTTGTTGTTTTTTTGGTATTATGGTTTTTATTATTTATTTTGGGGTTTTATAGTTTTTATTTTTTAGGGTTTCTGTGGTTTTTGAGTTATTTTAAACATTTTTAGGTATTTAAAGTGATTTTTTGAATTTTTAGTGGTTTATGGTTTAAATGGGTTTCATGATTATGTAAGTTTTTATGGGTTTATGGTTTTTGGTGTTTTTTTGTGTTTTTTTGTGTTTTTTAGTGTTTAATGGTTTTATTATTTTTTATGTGTTTATGTTTTTAAAGTGTGTTTAGGATTTTTAGGTTTTCTTATTGTTTTTTCAGTTTTAAGGGTGTTTTATGTTTTTATATATTTTTATTTGTTTTATAGGTTTTTTATTTTTATAGAGTTTTTAGGGATTTTTAGTGGTTTTATGAGTTTTACAGGTTTTGGGATTTTGGTTTTTAGTGATTTTTGAGGTTTAGGGGTTTAAACTATTTTTATATTTTTGAAATTTTATTAGGGGTTTTTCTAGGTTTTTAGGATTTTATACATTTTTTGGGGTTTTAAGGGTTTTTATGGTTTTTATGGTTTTTTTAGGATTAGGGGGTTTGAAGGTTTTTATGTTTTTTATGGTTTTCTATGGTTTTTTGGTTTAATTGGGGTTATAGTGTTTTATAGTTTTTCTGGGGCCTAAATTTTTTTAGATTTTTTAATGTTTCAAAGGGTTTTAATTTTTTATAGAGTTTTTAGACGTGTTATGGTTTTTATGGGGTTTTATGGTTTTTAAGGTTTTTATAGGTTTTTATGGGTTTTTATGATTTTTAGGGGTTTTGGTTTTTTTTAGAATTTTTTAGGTTTCTTAGGGATTTTAAGTATATTTTTATCTTTAAGGTTTTCTTAGGGATTGAAGTGGTTTTTGTTTTTTTAAGTTTTTTGTGGATTTTTAGTGATTTATTGTATTTTAATGGTTTTCAGGGTTTCTAGGATTTTGAGAAATTTTAAGGGATTTTGGGTTTTTATAGATTTTTTGGTTTCTTGTGTTTTCAAGTTATTAAGGTTTTATAAGGGTTTTTCAAGGTTTTTCTGGGTTTTTTACATTATAATATATTTTTAGGGATTTTAGGATTTTATTGGTTTTTGGGTTTTTATGGGTTGTGAGGGTTTTGTGCTTTTTTTAGGGTTTCTTGATTTTTTTTGTTTTTGGTGTTCTAAGGTATTTTAAATTTTTTAATGATTTTAGGGGTTTAAAAGGGTTTTTAGATTTTTTTTAGATTTCCTCTTGAGTTTTAGGATTTTTATGGGTTTTAAGTGTTTTAATTGTTTTTAGGGGTTTTATATTTTGGGTGTTTTTAGCATATTTTTTATTTTTTAGGGGTTTCATGTTTTTTAGGAATTAAGGTTTTCTTAGGGTTTTCATGGTTTTTTGGTTTTTTATATTTTCATGGATATTTATATCTTTTTTTATGATTTGTATAGTTTTTAGGGGTTTTAAAGATTTTTAGTGTTTTTATGATTTTTTAGGAATTTTAGGGTTTTTCGGGTTTCTAGGATTTCATAGGTTTTTTAGAGGTATTAACTATTTTTATATTTTGAAGGTTTTCTTTCCGTTTTTAGGTATTTTGAGTTTTTTATGTTTTTAGGGATTTTAAATACATTTATATGATTTTGGTGGTTTTTAGTGGTGTTTAGGGGTTTTATAGTTTTTTGGGTTTTTATGATTTTTGAGTTTTTAGGGTTTTAAAGGTTTCTTAGAGTTTTTTTTAAAAAAATTTGTTTTTAAAGGGTTTTATATTTTTGTGTTTTTGGGTTTTTATGGGGTTTTTGGGTTTTTATGTTTTTTTTATGGTTTTTTATGGTTTTTAGAATTTTTAGGGTTTTAGCCTTTTTTTAGGTCTTATTAGGGTTTTAAGTGTATTTTGTGTTTTCAAGATTTTATTAGGGGTTTTTAGGTTTTTAATGGTTTTTTACATCTTGAGGGATTTTTTGTGATTTTTTAGGATTTTTTTGGGTTTTTAGGTTGTTTATGAATTTTGAGGGTTATTATGGTTTTTATGGTTATTATCTTTTTTTAGGTTTTTTATGTCTTTTAAGAGTTTTGTTTTTTATTTTTGTATAGTTTTCTTAGTGTTTTTAGTGTTTTTATGGTTTTTTACATTTTTAGGGATTTTATTGTTTTTTATGGTTTTAGGGTTTTTAGAGATTTTAGTATTTTAGGATTTTTAGGTTTTTAGGGTTTTTAGGGTTTTTAGGGTTTTAATAGTTTTTTGGGTTTTTATGGTTCTTTTTGTTTTTATAGGGTCTTAAAGATCTTAATATTTTTTTATCTTTTATAGGGTTTTAATGTGTTTTTATAGTTTTTAGTGGTTTTTGGGTTCCTATGGGTTTTTAGGGGTTTAAAGGCTTTAGAGAGTTTTAATGGTATTTCGGGTTTTTATGGTTTTTATCAGTTTTTAGTTTTTAGGGGTTTTAGGTGTTTCTAGTTTTTAAGGGTTTATTAATGAATTTTAGGGTTTTTATGGTATTTTACATTATTACCTATATTTAGGGATTTTAAGGATTTTTATGGTTTTTAAGGTTTTTTATGTATTTTGATTTTTTTAAGGTTTTAGGGGTTTTAATCGTTTTTATATTTTTAATGTATTCTTTGGTTTTTCTAAGGTGTCACAGTTTTTTTCTTTTAAAGGTATTTTTTTTTGCTTTGTTGTGATATTTATGTATTTTTTGGGTTTTTTGGGATTTTGGGGTTTTTATGGTTTTATGGATTTTTTGGGTGTTAGTGTTTATTGATTTTATTAGGAATATTAAGTTCTTTTTAGTGTTTTTAATTTTTTGGGGGTTGGAAGGGTTTTTAGACTAATTAGTGGTTTTTTGGTTCTTATGGGGTTTTATAGTTTTTCTAATTTTTTGGGGTTTTATGGTTTTTAGGGTTTAAGGGGGTTTTGGGTTATTTTATCATTTTTAGGGATTTTAGGGGATTTATATGTTTTTAGTTATTTAGTATTTTTTATTTTTTTAGGAATTATTAGGATATTTTAGAATTTTTATGTTTTTTAGGGTTTTTATGGACTTTGAGGATTTTTTTGCCTATTTAGGGTTTTATTGTTTTTAGTGTTTCCTGTTGGTTTTTATGTTTTTATGAGGTTTAGGGTTTTTATGGGTTTTACTGATTATTATGGTTTTAGGGGTTTTATGTTTTTAGATCCTTTTAGGTTTTTCACTATATTTATAATTTTAGGGGTTTTCTATGTTTTTAGAATTTTTAGGTTTTCTGAATGGTTTTTCAAGCTTTTTAGTGTTTTTTGAATTTTTAGGTATTTTTTTGGGATTTTTTGTATTTTTATGGTTTTTAAGGATTTTGAGGGTTTTAAAGGTTTTTAGGGTTTTAACATATTTAGGTTTTTATGGATTTTAACTATTTTTTGGTTTTTATGGTTTTTTATAGGTTTTCATGTTTTTTTAGGGTTTTTAAATTTTTATATATTTTTAGGGATTTCTTTTGATATTTATGATTTTTTATTTCATTTTTGGTATTTTGGGGGTTCTTAGGGTTTTATGGGTTTTATCATTTTTGTGGGGTTTAGGTGATTTTTCAGTTGTTTAGGTTCTTAACTGTTTTAGTGTTTTTAACATTTTTAAGGGTCTACAGAGTTTTTTATGTTTGTAGTGGTTTTCATGGGGTTCTAGGGGTTTTATAGATTTTATTTGTTTTATTGGGTTTTATGGTTTTTCAAGTTTTTACAGTTTTATAGTTTTTTTGGTGTTTTATAGTTTTCATGGGCTTATAGTTCTTAGGGGTTTTATAGTTTATAGGGCCTTTTAGGGTTTTTAGTTTTATTGAGGTTTGTAGGGGTTCAATTTTTTTAGGTTTTTATGTTTTTCTAATGTTTTTTCTATGTTTGTATGCTTTTTTACATTTTAGGCATTTCTTGATCATTTTTTGGATTTTTATGGATTTCTAGTGGTTTTAGTAATCATTAGGGTTTTAAGGTTTTCTTAGGGTTTTTCAAAGTTTTTACGGTTTTTTATTTTATTAATCATTTTTAGGGATTTACTATAATTTTTATGGTCTTTCATGGTTTTTATGATTTTGAGGGTTTTAGGGTTTTGATGGTTTCTTTACCTCTAGGGATTTTTTTTATTTTTATTTTTGGTTTTTAACAGTTTTTAGTGATTTTAAGTTTTTTAGGGGTTAAAATTGTTTTTAGAGTTTTAAGTAGAATTTTAGGGTCTTATGGGTTTTCTGGGTTTTATATGGTTTTAGGAGTTTTTATAGGTTTTAGGGATTTTAGGTTTTTTAGGGGGTTTTGGGTGTGTATGGTTTTTAGATGATTTTATTGTTTTTAGGGGTTTTATCTTTTTTTTTTGTTTTTAGGGGTTTTAGTGTGTTTAGTTTTTTTAGGTTTTCTAAGGGGTTTTAGTGTTTTTAGTGTTTTTTTTACCTATTTTGGATTTTTTAGGGATCTATTAGATTTTTTATGTTTTATTGCGGTTTTTTGGTTTTTTGGGTTTTTAACATTTTTAGTTTTTTAGGGGTGTTAACTATTTTTAGGTTTTTAATGTTTTATTAGGGATTTTTAGGGTTTTTTGGTTTCTTATTTTTTTAATGATATTTCTGGATTTCTTATTATTTTTATGGGGTTTTATGGTTTTTCTGGATTTTGATGTTGTTTTTGAGTTTGTTGTGTTTTTTAGGCTTTTTTGGGTTGTAATATTTTTTAGGGTTGTAAAGATTTTAATAGTTTTGTTGTTTTTTAGGGGATTAAAGGGTTTTTATGAGGATTTAAAGTTTTTTGGTGTTTTTATGCATTTTAGGATTTTTATGGTTTTAGGCTTTTTAGGGTTTTTAGTGTTTTTATGTGGTTTTATGGTTTTAAGGTTTTTTAGGGTATTACGTACATTTAAGGTTTTTAACGTATTTTAAGATTTTAGGGGATTTATGTGTTTTTAGGGTTTTAAGTATTTATAAAAAAATTTGGGTTTTTTTATTTTTAGGTATTTTTAGGGATTTTTAGGAATATTTATGGTTTTTTTGAGTTTTTAAGGATTTTTTAGGGTTCTTATGGTTCTTATCATTTCTTGGTTATTTTTGGGTTTCAGATTTTTTTTAGTTTTTTATGTATCCTTGTGGATTTTTATGGTTTAGGATTTTTTTTTTATTTTTGAGTATTTTTGGGGATTTCTTATGATTTTTATATGTTTTTAGGTCTTTTTTAGGATTTTAATGTTTTTAAGATTTTTTTAGGGTTTTATGGTTTTTTTTGCGGTTTTGGATTTTTGTTATATATTATAGTTTTAAAGGGTTTTTATATTTTTTGTGATTTTTTTGGGTTTAAAGGGTTTTTAGGGTTTTTGTGGTTATATTATATTTTATGGGTTTTAGGGTTTTTTATGGTTTTAGGGGTATTTATGTTTTTTAGGGTTTTTAGAGTTTTTAGCGGGTTTTAGTGTATTTACGGGTTTTAGAGTTTTTTAAAGGTTTTTATGGGTTTATGGTTTTTAGGTATTTTTAGGGTCTTTTAGGGGTTTTAGCATTTTATAGGAATTTTAGGGGTTTTAAGTATTTTTATGGTTTTAAGGTTTTCTTAGGGGTTTTTTAGATTTTCTAGGTTCCTTTTACATTTTTATGTATTTTTAACGATTTTTTAGGAATTTTATGGTTTTTATGGTTTTTAGGGTTTTAAGATTTTATTTTTTTTATTGGTTTTATGTGTTTTTATAGTTTTAAGGTTTTACTAAGATTTTTTAGGGTTTTAGGGTATTTTAGGTTTTTAGGAATATTTAAGGAATTTTTTGAGTTTTTATGGGCATTAGATATTTTGAGGGTTTTGAGGGTTTTTTGTGTTTTGGGGGTTTTACGGGGTTTTAGGGTTTTTAAGGTTTTTCTTATTCATTAAGGGTTTTATAGTTTTTTGGATTTTTTAATGTATTTAGGGGTCTAATGGGGTTTTTATATTTTTTTGGTTTTTTAGTGTTTTTAGGAGTTTTTAAGCTTTTTAGGGGGTTTTATGGGTTTTAATATTTTTTATAGGTTTTAGCGTTTGTTTGGTTTTAGGGGGTTTAAGTGTTTTTGTGGTTTAAAGGTTTTCTTATGGGTTTTCAGTTTTTAAGGGGATTTAATGTTTTTTGGAATTTTTATGTCATTTAAAGGATTTTAATTGGTGTTTATATATTATGCCTGTCTTTAGGGTTTTAGGGTTTTTATGTTTTTTATGGTTTTTATGGTTTTTTGGGGTTTTCTGGAATTTTGGAATTTTGTAGGTTTTTTGGGTTTTTTATAATTTTTAACATTTTTTGTGTTTTAAACGGGTTTTAGTGTTCTTAGATTATTTTTTGGGGTTGTATGGGTTTTTTATGGTTTTTCATGGGTTTTAATATTTTTAGGGTTTTAGGGGTTTTTTGGTTGTTTTTTGTGTTTTTGAGGTTTCTATGATTTTTTAGGGTTTTTAGGGGATTAAAGTGTTTTTTGGTTTTTAAGTTTTTCTTGGTTTTTTTAGGGTGTTAAGGATTTTTTAAATTCTTATTTATTTTGAGGTGTTTTATAAAATTTTATTGTTTTTACGGTTTTAAGGATTTTAGGGGTTTTAATATTTTTAGGGATTTTAGGGTTTTTAGGGTTTCTATTGTTTGTTCTTTTTTAGGGTTTTATTCGAGTTTTTTAGAGTTTTATGGATTTTCATTATTTTTCAATTTTTTATGGGTTTAAAGGTTATTTATGGTTTTTAGTTGGTTTTGAGGGTTTTATGGTTTTTTATGGTTTTATGGTTTTGTTTTTTTAGGGTTTTTATCATTTTTTAGTTTTTAAGGGTTTTAAGTGTTTTTTGGTTTGTAAGGGTACATTAGGGTTTTTCAGGATTTTGAGGGGGTTTTAGTTATTTTTTTGTTTTTTTGGTTTTTTTTATTAATTTTATTATTCTTTTTGTGTTTTTCACATTTTAGGGGGGCAAGGGAGGCTCAGGGCCAGGCTATTCCTGGCACCCCCCAAAATTTATTTAAAAAAGACACGAAGACACTACAGAAAAGGGAGGGGAGGGGTCAAACGACCCAAACTCAAAAGCCCTTTACAACCCACACCAAAAAAAGGAAAAACAAAAGGAAAAAAACACACAAACCAAACACACAACAACCTCAGCATCTTCTCATCCAACTCCAGAATTCGGCAGCTCCATATTCCTTTCATCACATCCCATCCAAGCAGAAACCAACATCCTGAGCTCACAACCAAACAAAGACCAGCATCCAAACTCATATTCTCCAGCATCCAACACCTCGTCACCTAGAAGAACCACCACAGGAAGCTCCATCATCCAGTGTTCACCAGCAACCAACAACTCACAAGAAACCACTGACAAGCATCCAATCACACAAGGTCTAGCACCCATCACCTTCTCACCAAGACGTTCCATCGCCAGCAGCATAGAACCATCAACACCAATAGAACAAAATCTAGTTCCCCCCAACAGAACCGATAACCAGCATCCACGTCGAAACATAACCAAACCAGCAATGAACCAAATAACACATCCCAAAACAGCAGCCAAAATGCAGCATCTAACCTGCCCTCCAACAAAAGCTTGAGGGGAAACCAGCAACTTGATATCCAACCAAAATTCAGCCGAAACTTATGAAAGGACCAACAACCAATAGCAAGCGTAAGATAACAGCTCAGAAATTAACAATAATCTCTTCCTGAGCAGACCAATTCCAGCATCTCGTCATAACCAAAAACAGAAGACCCCCACCATCCACGCGTGAACCCATTTGGCCACACCCACAACTCCTTAACCTCATCATTCATCAAAAACAGAAACTCAATACCAAGCCAGCCACAGACCAAGAACACACAGAACACCAAATCAATGCGAACACAGCACAGTGTGACCATACCTTCATCAGTAGCAAGATCCAAGAACAACAAAGCATAACCAGAAGATCAAACCTACATCCTCACCCTTTTCATCCACCATGACCCATCGAGAAGCCATAGAAGCCAGCAAGACCCTCCTCGGGTCCAATCAAGAAGCGCAGAACCAAGCGCGGAGCTGTAAACGCCATTGCAAAGAAGTCCAAAAGCCCGTTGAACCCTCTAATCATCAAGGTGAATCCAGAATTCCCGCCGACGAAACCACTAGAGTGTCTTGCTGCACCAAATAAGATATCCAAGGCACCAAACACCAAGAGACCTGCACATCCGAGACCAAACCCAAGTCTGACATGTATACCTGAAGATCGGGCCATGTACACCTTTGTCCATTTATTGAAACATCCATCGCACCTTCATTGACTTCACCATCGACCTCTTAGACTTCGACCAGATCACTGGAAAGTCATCACTACTTCCGCCAATGAGCAACATAGACGACAGCCGAGGAGGAGCAGAATCCAGATCAAGCAAAGCCGATCCAAATCGAAGAAAAACTCAGACCAAGCCGTCACTGCCCAAACCTGAAACAACCCACCAGATCCCAGCTTCTTCAACCATCTGCCTCAAAAACCTCAATCACTCTAGGGGAGAAAGCATCTCGAATAGAAAACCATCCACATCATAAAGCCTGAAGAGGGAGAGATCAACAGAGCTGCTGAAGAGGATTCCAAGATGGAACCCTAGAGATCGTCGCGTTGGTAGAATCCCGGGAGAGAGCAGCGGAATCTTCTCCTTAGTCACATTTTAAGGTATTTAAATTGTTTTTAGAGTTTTTGTGGTCTTTTAGGATTTTAGGGGTTTTATGGGGTTTTTATGTTTTTATGTGTTTTATGGTTTTTAGGTATTTTATAGTTTTAGGGTTGTTTAGGGTTTTTATAGTTTTTAGGTTTCTGTGGGTTTTAATTGTTTTAATGTTTTTAAGGTGTTCTTAGGGGTTTTTAGGGTTTTTAGGGGTTTTAGGTTTTTAGGTATTTTAGGTATTTTTTAGGTTTTTTATAGATTTTTATGTTTTTAGGGTTTTTGATGGCTTTTATAAGTTTCAAGGGTTTGAGGGATTTTAGGGTTTTAGGTTTTTTAGTGTACTTTATGTTTTTATTATTTTCAAAGTGTTTTATGAGGATCATGGAACACATGGGTATCAAGGGATTTAAGGAAGATTTGATGAGGAAGGAAGAATACACATGATTTCACTAGACCTATTACGAGGAGTTGGTGTGCCAATGAAAAGTGAGATGACCAAGAGAATGAATGAGCCATAAATAGTTTAATTATGGAATTCCAAGGGGAGGCCCATTACCCATTCTTGAGGGAAGCGTCAGGGACTATATTTACTTTAATTAAAGACCAAAAATGATTTAAAATACCCATCCCATTGTGATCTATGGATTTCAAGCCCACCCCACCACGGAATCTTCAATATCAAAAGTCACTAGATAGTTGAATTTACTTTAAAAAATGGTTTTCTACTTGTCCCTTAATGTCTTGGGCATGCTCCAAAAATTTCAAAAGAATCATTTAGGCTTTTTGACTTGTCAAAACTTGATGTTATACTTTTTTCACTCTTTTTATATAAATTTACACCCCTTGTACTCTTTGAACTTCATGAATTAAGGTAATGTTATTATTGTGAGTTTTTCTTGCAACCTTTTTATTTGCAGCTAATTATTTCCTTATAAAAGGATTGTCCATTATTTTTGTTGTCTTGTATCTAGAGTTCATAGAGAAAATTTTTATTTGGGTTCTACCTTGACCAACCCTCTCATGTATTCCTTATTTATGCCATTTATAGTCTTTATCATTTGTTTTCTTGCATATATCTAGGTTCTCTACAATCAGACATTTAATAAGGGTCCTTGGACACTTACGAGAAGGTATTGGATCACTTATCATTTGTTATCAAAGTCAAATTTCAAGAAATTTTGTTCATCATTTTTATCCCTTATTCCATATTCTTTTCTCTTATATCTGGCCAACATCAATTCTAGTCTATTTTTTTCATCACCTAAGAATGTAATTTCATCACCATTTTGGATATATAGTATATTAATCTGGTTTTTGAGAATCTTGTATCACTTCTCCATTTTTAACCATTTAAATAAAAGCTATAAATCGTGATATAAAATGATTTAAACTTTTGTGATAAATAATAACATTTTAAAACTATGCATGTAACCCCCCCCCCCCACCCACAATTTTAGGTACTTAACCCTTTATTTGTGTATTTTAAGTATATAAAATGACTCAATTATGTTTTTTGATGTTTTAAGGATATTTGACATGTTTCTTAGGCATTTAAGGAGTTACATGGTTTGATAAAAGTTAGATAAAATCATGTAGCACTTCTAGGAAACCAAGAAACTAAAATAGTGGACACTGGTGAGGTGTACAGTTAGGAGTACAGTTTGGAAAAAACATACATATGCCTAGAAAAAATAATTAAATGATGGATATTAGGGTATACAATGTTTCTTACATTCTTTTTATAATCATGCGATCTAACCATGTGAGGTGTGTTCTGAGGCCTTGGCTCGTGCACAATAAGTTCACGGTTTTTCTATCCATGAGACCAAACTATAGACCTTAGAAATTAGATCTAACATTTTTTTTGAATCTAATTCTTTTTACCTATGAAAACACCAATTTTTTTTAAAATATCCATAACATGAATTCCTCTTCCTCCTAAGGTGGTGGAGACAGTTACTTTTGATTCGAGAGAAATTCTTTTGTGAATCTAAGTGTATGGAGAACTGGATTCTTTGGTAAGTGATCATTATTCATCATTTTCCTTATATCTCTTCCCCTTCTCTCTTTTGGAATTATTGATCTATATTTTTGGGGATATATCCATGTTGTGTGATGTTAATTTTAATGGGATATAATTTTTTAAATTGATTGTAATGAGATATAAGTTGGAATCTTGAAGATTTATATCAGTTGGTTAATGTTTCGATATCGCTCTTCATTTTTTCCAATGTTTGAGATGTAGGTGACATCTATGTAAACTCATATTTATTATAAATTTAAGGATTTATTTAAAATTTATTTAATTGGTTGAATCTTATTTTTTTGTGAAAATAATGGTGTGATTTAATTTAATTCCCTTTTAAATTATGGTTTTGGAAATCATGGGAATTGAATGGATTTTTAGAAAACTATTTTTTAAAAAATTTTAAATGAATATTTTAAAATTATGGTTATTTTATTCAAGAAAATTGTTTTTTAAATTTAGTTTATTTCAATGTTTTGATATTATTTGGGAAATATTTTTGGGAATGAGTTGAATAGGATGGATAATGTTTGTGAAGTACCACCATCAAAGGGCTGGAGTATGGAACTGAAGTTCCACCATCAATGGTAAGACCATGTTTGTGTGTGTTTATATTAAGGATGTGTGTGGACTTGTAAATTTTTATACGAAATAATAAATAGATAAATGTTTAAAATATTTTTTGATGTTACTTGAAAAATTATTTGTTTGTTATTGATGTATTCCTTGAGAAAATGTTTTTTAAGGATTGTTTGATTATTTTCCATGGAAAATTATTCTTGTTAGATATAAACTACATTAAATTATTTTTAAAATATTTTATATAAATTTCCAAACATGTTTAATCCTACTGTAATGATTTGGGAATTAATTAGTGAAATCCTACTGAGTTTTATACTTAACCCCTTCTTGGGATCTATGGTGTGTTTGTAGATGTAATATATTGAGAAAAGTGAAAAGAAAAGGTATACCAGTTACTTAATGATTCATCATGATAACTTGGGTTGGCCAAGTGGATATGGAGCTTAGAGCGGATTGGTATTTGATGTTGTGTCTTTGTTGGATTTTGGTTTTTTATCATTTGGTTCCATAGAATATGTCACATTGATTCCACTTGTACTCTGATATTTTCCATCAGTTCAGTATTGTATAAGCTTGCATTTTTGTACTCTTGCATCATTAAAAAATTTGGTTGTTGTGGTTATCATTTGTTTTTTTTTTTCTTTAAAATGGAAAATAATCCCCCAAATATTTATGAGGTTCTTGAAATTTATTTCCTACGTTGAGTATCTTTGGGTGTCACCTAAGTTCTAGTAGCTCCACTGTCACTTCTCAAGCTAAAAAAGAGGGGCAGTATGTTAAAAATGGTATTAGCTTGTTTAGCCCTTGAATTTTAAATTGTATTGGTCTCTCTATTTGGATGGTAGAAAAGGGATAGTATAGTTAAAACATTAAATTTAAATCATAAAAATATGTATCTAACCACTTTATACTAAAACTAATGTTACCAGGGAGTTGGGTACCTGAGTGTTTTGGGACACTTCTATGAGCTATCACCTCATAGTCATGGGTTTATTAGATGAGAAGATCATGGCATTAATTGATATAAATGACTTCCCACTAAGAGTAAATAACTCATTTTTAGTAATTATTTATGATTTGGTGGAAAAATTTTGATTTATAAAATATTTGAAAATGGTTTCATTTTCAAAAGCATGGTGGAATTTTCAAAAATGGTTTGAATGTTGAAATCATTTATTTTCGTAAAGTCGTGTTGAGATATGTATGATGTGGTAAATTTGAAATTTAGAAGCCATTAGTTTCTATACAGTGAGACTAAATTGTGGTTTCTTTTTCTTATATCATGTGGCACCAGGTAGGCACCCTAGAAACTAACCAGAAGAGGCTGTAAAAAATGTGTTTTCACCTGATCCAAGGGTGAAAAAATAGTTTTTTCAGTTTATTTTATAGGAATTTTAGTCCATGTAATAATGGAATAGAAATAATGAACCAAGTAAATTATATCATTCAGTTCAATTCCAAAAGAATAATCCACCCATCTTTTGGGATGATTGAGAACCATAAAAAGTTGATGTGTGGATAAATAAGATGAACATAACATTTGATTTATTTGTCACACTAGCTAAGCTAGAGATAAAGTTGGAAACATACATATTGGTGATATTTTACACGAATTATGGATTTAGTAGTTCAGGCTAAATTGGTCCAAGACATGACATGGAAATATTTTGAATAATTATTTAATAAAAAATTATATCCTCATACTTTCCAAATTACAAGAATAATGAACTTCTATTTTTTTAATAAAGAGAAACTCAAAGTGATAGATTATTCCAATAAATTTATGAATTTAGTGTTATTTTCACTTGATGTTTCTACAAGTGTGTTTTTGAAGCCACAAATTTTTTAATAGGAGTTTAGGATATAGTTTCACTCAAATATTTATGAGATTTTTATATAGGATTATACAGAGATGTTCAATAGAGATTTAGTGGTAAAAATGGATATCTTAGAAAATATGGTTAGATGAAGAATTTTTATACCTATGGTAACATTTGGGAACTCTAATTATTAGAATAATAAGAAAATGGAAACGAAATTCCAAGGTGGTGGTATGACTTGGAATCATATGACAGTATCAATGAATATTCCACCTAAACTAAAGTGTAAAATTGGTTGTTTTAAATGTTTTTATCACAATATAATAAAGAGATATTTTAATGAACCCCCAAGAACATTTCACAATTGAAATAATATGGGAAATCTACAACATTATTTTTGCAGTGCCCAAGGTTGAGTGTTAGGTACACCTATCATGTTACTTTAGAATCATATGGTTTCAATGGATGGGTACAACAGAATAAATATTTTTAGTAAACCCAATAAATCCATCTAGATTCTAGAAATACCATGACTACTCAACTAGTTAAATCTCAACAGGGTAAAAAAGAGAAAAGTGTAGTGAGTAAGTAATTTATGGAGATGAGAAAGTTATCATGGATGATCAATCGTTACCTTTGTTGAAGACAGGTATGATTGTTTTCAATTCCTCCATTATGGAAGCTTTATTTGATATAGGCATGCCACATTCATTTATTTCTTGTCATTTTTTTGATCTTTTGGTTTTCTTGTTGAGATTATTCCCTCCCTTTTGAATCTTCAAACTCCTCAAGGAAAAAAATAATTTGATGCATTTGAGTTAAAATCATGTTCTATAACTATCGAATGTATTGAATAGATTTTTTACCTCTCTATTATTGATATGGATATTTATGACTTAATATTGGGAATATATTGGTTGATAATGGGAAAATATCACAACGATTGGTATACCTGAAGTGTTCATTTTACAACTGATTATGGTGTTGAGTATCTCTTTAAAGGAAATCAGAATGTAATAGAAGGTGGAGAAAGATTTTTGGCACCAACAGTTGGAACTATCTCATACTATTTGGAAGCCTTGACCTTGTAATCTATGTATGATATTTAGAATCTATGTTTTCCAAAAAAAATTGATCATTTTAATAATGTTTTTTCTTGATAATTTGTCTAGGTTTCCACCATCAATATAATTAAATTTTATGATTGATCTATAAATAAGAACTAGTACTATCACACTTCCATATTAGTGGATGACACCAATAAGAATTATGGTAATTTAAATTCTGTATGGAAGAGTTGGAATGAAAAGGATTTATTTGGCCATGTACGTCTCTATGGGAAGCACTGATTATTTTTGTTAAATATTTTAACATAACTCTTAAACATTGAGTGGATTATTAGAATCTTAATCAAGTTATATTAAAGAATCATTATCATATTCTAGGCATTTATGTCATATTTTATCAATTAAAGTAATCTTAATGGTTATCTAAAATTTAAATGCATTCTGGATATCACCAACTATAGGTTCTGATAGAGTATAGTCCAAGGGAATCTTTCAAAATTAGATATAAACAATACGAGTATGTGGTTATGGATTTATGTAATAAAAATTCACCTTATTTATTTATTTCATTGATTAATTGAATTATTCAAAGGTTTCTAGATTATGTTGTGGCAGTATTTTGGATTTCATATTTGTGTAATCTTAGATAGATGTTTATCATGAACAACACTTGGTGATAGTTTTGGGTATCTTGCGTGATCATTTTATGTATTTTGAATGTTCAAAGTGTTATTTTTGGATATAATAGGTTTGTTTCATTCTCCATGTTATCTTTGATAAATTGTATCTATGAATCAAGAAAAATAGATTTTGTGATCTCTTTGAAACCACCAAATAATTTATTTGAGATATGCAGTTTACTTGTCCTATCTGGTTATTACTAATGTTTTTTTTTGTGAATTTTCATGACTAACATCACCAATGAAAACTTTTATAAGGAAAACGGTTACATTCCAATGGAAAAATCAGTGTAAAAAATTATTTTCAAGAGCTTAAAGTTCACCTTACATTGGTAGTGATCTTGATATTACCATAATCGGGACAAGGTTATGTGGTGTATTGTTATACTTAGGGATCTGTGTTGGGGTTTGTTATCATGGAGAGATATCATGTTGTTCAAAAGGGATCACAGTAGCTAAGGTTTCATGGGAAGAACTATCCAACACATAATATTAAATTAACTTCAATGGTTTATGATTTGAAGACCTATCATAAATATCTTTTTTTGAAAAATTCATGGTGTTTAAGGATCAAAATATCATGATACAAATTTTACCACAAATATATTTGAATCTAAGAAAAATAATTTGGATAAAGTATCTTCACATGTTTGAATTTTAATTCATGTATACATTAGGTAAAGGTAACTCTATAAGAGATTCATTAAGTTGAAATTCATAGAGTCAGTTGGTGAAAGATGCTTCAGGTCAATGGTATCTAATGTTATTCATTTCCAACATGCACTTGGATTTTGAATATCGAGGTAGTGTTTCTATTTTATTTTCAGTTTCTTTTGTTCCTGATTTGGTAAAGATGGTTAAGAAGAAAAAGACATCAAATTCTGAATGTATTTCTATTATTTAAAATATAAATTATAGGGATAGAATTGAGGGATGGAATATTTATAGGATATTATAGTTCTGGTTTAAAGATATAATGGTTTTAAATTTGGATTTTTAGGAAAAAATCCTTCATGCTTGTCACCATTACATATGGGTTCTTCATCCTTCGATAAAAGATATATATAAGGAACTGAATGAAAAAAATTGGTGTATTGACATTAAGTTAATGGTGTATAAGTTTTTTGTGAGATGTATCACCTATCAATGGGTTAAGGTAGAGCACGAAAAACTAGTTGTTATCCTACAAACTTTACCAATTCCCATGTGAAAATAGGAGCATATAACTATGGATTTTGTAATTCGTCTACCAAGGATGGTACAAAAACCTGATTCCGTATGGGCGATAGTGGATCACCTCAAGACTATGTCTCATTCCATCCCTATTCATGAATCCAATAAGGTAGATTAATTGATAAAAATATATATCCAAGAATTTTTAATGTGGTATGGTGTTCCAATATCAATTTTATTTGATAGAGACCCCAGTTTTACATCTCATTTTGAAAATATTTACAACAATACATTTGGACTCAGTTGACTATAAGCATGTTGTATCTTCCTCAAATGGATGGGTGATATGAAAGGATAATCCAAAGATTGGAGTAAATTCTTAGGGCATGTGTGATGGATTTTAGTGGCTCATGGGAGGATCACATACAATTACTAGAGTTCTTGTAAAATAGAAGTTAACAAGCCTCAATATATATGGATCCTTATAAATAATTTAATGTTAATCCTTATCATTATCCACATTATTTGGTGGAAACATGTGATAATTCATTGGTTGGTCCTACACTTGTGAAAGAGACAATAGATAAGATTCAGTTAATTAGAAAGAGTATGGGGACCACATAGAGTCATTTGAAATTTTATTTGGATCATCGTCAATAGCCATTGACTTTGAGGTGAGTGGGGAGGTGTTCTTTATAATATCTCCAAGGATTGGTCATTTTCATTATAGGAAGCATGGAAATGTATATCCTGGATACATAGGACATTTTGAGATACATGAATTGGTCGGTGAGGTGGAACATCAGTTGGATTTTCCACTAAGGTTCATTTTAGTGCATAATGTGTTTCATGTATCTTAATTGAAGAAGTGTCAACCTACCCCTATCCATGTGATTCGATAGGATCATGCCGACCTAGAGGAGTATGTTACTATGGTTCATGAGCTGGTACAGATTTTGGATAGGAATGATAATTCCATATATTGGAAAATCATCTGTCTAGTGAGGGTTTTATTGAAATATGGTCATATTCAAGAGGAAACTTTTGAGCATGAAGAGGAAGTGACAAATAAATGTCCACAAATCTTCATGGAAAACACTATTTTTTACTTTTTAAGGATTGAAATACCAATGTTGGGGAGAATATAACACCCCCAATTTCAGGTACATAACCATTTATTTTTGTATTTTAAGTATATAAATTTATTTGTTTAATTTTATAGAGTTTCAGTGGTGATTTTTAATTTTATTTATATTTTTTAGTGGTTCACTATTTGATCATTGTAAGTAAAAACCATACAAAACCTTCATAAAACCATGAAAATGAAATATTGGACATTGTAGAGGCACAATGTTTGGATAAACCATGTTGATTCCCAATAGAAACTGTGAAATAAGGGATAGTAGGGTATATCATGGTTCACGCATAGTTTTTATTACTATTTAAGACAATTGTGAGATTTGTGTTTGGAGGGAGTGGCTCATGCATGGTTACAGCACATTTTCCCTAATCATGTTCCCAAACCATGTACTGTGGAAAATTTTATATGAGAAATTGTGTATCTGATATTATATACCTCATAAACAACTAATTTCCCCATAAAATTTTCATAACATGAATTCATCGTCCACCTAAGGTGGTGTTTAAAATTCCTTTCAATCTAGGAGTGATTACTAGGTGAACCCAAGTGCATTGGAGTCCTGGATTCATCGATAAGTTCTCATTCATTATCATTCTCATTATATCTCATCTCCTTCTTTAGTTTGGAATCATGGATATAGTTTTTTATGGATATATAAATGATTTTTTATGTCACTCTTTAGGGTATAACATTGTTTTGATTTAAGGAAATGATATCTAAGATGGAATCTTTAATATTTAAGATAGTTCATTAAAGTTATTGTGTCATTATAAATTTTCACCAATATTTGTGAGGTAGGTGGATTATATCAAGAATCATATTGATTAGAACTAAAAGAATTGATGTCAATTTTATTTAATTAATTTAATTTTTTTTTTAAAAATCATCATGTGATTTGATGGAATTCTTGTTCGAATTATTATTTTGGAAATCTGGGGAATTAGATTGATTTTTTGGAAAACTATTAGTTTGTAATTTTAAAATAGTGATTTTAAAATTATGGTAGGTTGATACAAGTAAATAATTTGTTGAAATTGTTTTATTTAAATGTGTTTATATGATTTGTCCATAATGGTTGGTAATTATTTTAATGTTATTGATAATGGTCAGTATGTACCACAATCAAAGGGATGGAGTATGGATGTGAAGTTCCACCATCAATGGTAACACCAATATTTTGTGTCTGTTTATGTTTTGGATGTGTGTGGGATTGGAAGTTTTTAAACTAATTTATAAATTGAGAAATGTTTAAAATAATTTTTTATGTTTCTTGAAAAATGATTATGCCGATTTTTGATTTATTCATTGAAAAACAAATTGTTTTGAAGCATTGCTTGTTTTTTGTCCTTGGAAAACTATTTTGGTTAGATATAAATTGATTTAAATTCATTTAATTGTTTTTATATTAACATGTTATGATGTTAAATCATACCTTAATTATTTGGGATATCATTTTAGAAATCCTATAGTGTTTTATACTCACCATCTTCTCAGGCACTGTGATACATTTGCAGATATTATATTTTGAGACACATTTAAAGGCAATGTTTCTCAATTATTTATTGAAGTTTCTTGATAAATTGGGTTGGGAATGTGTATTTACAGATCTAAATTGATTGGTATTTGTTTTTTTGTGTCTTTTGTTTCTTTTTTTATTGTTATCATTTGGATTAATTGGTTATGTTACATTTATTCCTCTTATACACTGATATTATCTTTTGGTTTAGTCTTGTATTCAATTTCATTTGGGAACTCATTTATCATTAAGAAGACTAGTTGTTATTTATATAATTGGGTTTTTCATTTTATTTTAATAGGTAAAATCATCCCTGGACTATTTATGAGTCCCTTGGAATTTATTTCCAGCCTTTGGTGTATTAGGGATGTCACCTAAGGCCTAGTATCTCTCTCATCACTTCTCAAGCCAATGAGAAGGTCTGAGATGTTACATCGTATCTCTCACATTAATTCCTTTTTATGTTTCAAATTATCGATTCTTATAAATTTACATATTTAAAATTAATCTTATTTCTAAAGCATTTATTTGAAAAATGATCTCGAAAAAAGAATAAGATAAAAAATTCAACATCTTGAGTCCTACATCCATTTATCATTTTTCTTCATCTACTATCTTCCCCGTCCAATATTTTTCTATTGAATCCTTTTTTTATTTTAACTTTTAATTATAGTTCATTATTTCCATACTCCAATGATCCTTTATAGTTGTTGGAATTTTATAAGAATGATATAGGATATATGTTTAGTAGAAAAAGTAAAGAGTGTAAAATTTTATTACATGATACAAAATTTGGTGAAACATGAGAGAAAAAAATATTTTAGAGTGTACACACAAGAGGGATTGTGTGAGGTCCAATTTAATTTATTTTAAAATATTATTGTTGGATTATTAAATGTATTAGGTGAGTAACACAGATGAAAATGGAAATTATGTTTTTCCTAAGGGTTGTACAAGAATTATTGCAATGTTTTCCAATTTTATAGCACCACAAATGTGGAGGTTTATTGAATAAAAATAAGAGTTATCTGATTTTCATGAGTCGCTAATTTAATGAAAAAAACCACCATATAGGGAAACAAATTATCTTGGAGGAGACATGTTGAGGATCCCTTCATTCCAATGAAATAATGATCCTGAAAGGTACTTGGAATGGGAATTAAAGGTAGATCATGTTTTTGATTTTCATAACTATTTGACGGAAAATGTGGGGTTGTTGGGGGCTATGTAATTCACCGACTATGATAGTATTTTTGGGACCAATAAAAAGTGAGCCGAAAACAATGTGGTGAAAGACCCATCCTCACATGGGAGGGGATAATGGTGGTAGTGTGTAAGAGGTTTATTTCTAGCTATTATTATCTTGATTTTTTTCTCAAGTTTTAGGGTTTGGAATAAGGAGTTATGCGTGTTTAGGAGTATCATAAATATATGTAGATCATTATGATTCGGTATCCAATATTGATGCAGATCAAGAGTCCCCCATGGAAAGTTTTTTGAATGGCCTCAAACATGACATTCAAGACATAGTGGATATGAACCACTATTTAGATATAGAAGATCTTCATTACATGGATACTAAAGAGAAAAGGTATGTAAAAGATATAATGATATACCACACATATTATGGTAAGGATTCTAAATATTCTTCCATGATGAAGTATTAAAAACCACAATAAATTATAATGGAACAAAAAATAGATTTGAAGTATGTGACCATACCAAAACCATTATTTTCAAAATTCAATCGTAAAATAGAGGGTATGATTGTTTCCAAATCACATGATATAAAAAAATTTAAATTTCAAGGATTTGATAGTATTTTCCCCACAATTATCAAATAAGAGGACGATGATTATTTTGGATAATTGATATGTTCTTACTACTAGCTCAATACAATAAGAAATTCAACCACTTTAAGAGTGTTTAGATATGGAAATAGGGGGCCCATACATGGATAAATTCTTGTGTTATGGTGTGATTTGAGTTATCAACCCTAACTATAACATGATCAAGAGAAATGGGAGCACATTTTTTATACAAAATTCCTCGTCAAAGATAAGGTATATTGTGGGATCACTGATGGGGGTAGTTGTAAAAACATAGAAATTGGTTTGATAGTTGATAAATTGTTTTTAGCTATGACAAAGAATATTAGGACTTATAGAGTGTAATGGTTAAATAATAGTAGGAATGTTAAATTGACTAATAAAGAACAAGTTCCATTTTATATTAGGAATTATAATGATTAGATGATATATGATGTTGTTCCCATGCATGCTAGTCATATCTTATTAGGAAGACCATTTAAATTTGATAGGAGGGTCACGCATGATGGATACACTAACAAATATTCTTTTGAGTACAATGGGAGGATGGTAATTCTTACACCCCTAAGGATATTTCAATATTATCAAGATTGGGTGAGGAGTGGGAGAGATTATGGAAAGATAGAAAAAGAGAGGATAGAAAAAAATGGAGAGAATGTAAAAATAAAGAGTGAAAATGGAGTGAAGAGTGAAATCAAAAGAAATAAGGGAAAAAATACTTGAAACGAATTGTGAAAATAAGGGTGAAAACAGTATTATTAATGGAAAATTGAGTTTATTTTTAGAAAAAAGAGTGATAAAGAGATATTTAGAGTAGGAGGAAACTCTCATGACTCTATGAAAGGTGTAATTTTTTACCACTAACTCTATTAACTCATCAATTCCTTCTTACGCGTGTCTTTTTTATAAGTGTATGGTAATTGAAAAAGGATGTGTTAGAAACAATCTATATTTCATCCAGGTGGTTTGGTATGAAAAAAAAATACTAAAAGGAAGGCTTTCATAGAAATGAAAATCAAAAAAATTATCCATGTGGAGGTTTACCTTTCCAATTCATAGAGATGAAAAACGATAATGCCTACAAGATTATGTTACCTGACAGGTATAAAAATATTAGTGCCACCTTTAATGTTGTAGATCCTTCTCCATTTGAATTTTCTAATTGAATAATGAATCATTTTGAGGATGGATGGGATGAGGAGGAACATTGAACACATGGGAATCAAGGTGTTGAAGGTGGACATGAAGAGGATAGCAGAATGCACTTGATTTCACAAGACCCATTGTGAGGAGTTGGTGGACCAATGACAAGTAAGTAGACTAAGATAATGAAGGAGGCCTTAAATGGTTTAATCAAGGAATTCCTTTGTCCCTTCAAATACCCTTTCTTATGGAATCATGCAGGCCAATATTTACATTAATTATGGCCAAAAAAGCCTTTAAAGACCCATCACATCATGTGCTATGAATTTCAAGCCCACCCCACCATGGAATCTTCAAATCCAAAAGTGGTGGACAAGTTGTATTTACATTGAAAAATGGTATGCCACTTATACATCAAAGTCGTGGTCATGTTCCAAAATTTTCATAAACATCATTTATTCTTTTTTACTTTTAGAAATTATGTGTTAGAATTGTGTATAACTCTTTGGGTATGTATAGAAACCCCTTATACTCTTTGAATATAATAAATTAAGGTAATTATATTATTGTTATTTTTATTTAAACCATTGTATTATTGAATAATTCATTATTTATCAATGTATTTTTCATCCTTTGTGGCATCTTATGGATAGAGTTCATAGAAACACATTTTGTTTGGGTTTTACCTTGACCAACTCAATCATTTATTACTTATTTCCACCATTTATCACCCCTCTCACTTGTTTTCTTATAGATATTTTGTTTCTCAACATGTAAATATTGAAAAAGGTTCCTAGGACATTTCAAATAAGGTCTTGGATCATATATCGCAGTTTTTAGGGGTTTTAGGGTTTTATCAATTTTAGGTATTTTTAGGTTTTTTAGGATTTTTATTATTTTTATGGGTTTGAAGGATTTTGTGAGTTTTATTATTTTTAAGGGTTTTTTGAGTTTTTAGGGTTTTTAGTTTTTGGGGTTTTAATGGTTTTTATAGTTTTTCATGTTTTTAGAGGTTTAAAGGGTTTTAATTTTTTAGTGTTTTTCAGGGAATTAAGGGTTTTTAAGGTTTCTAGGGTTTTTATGATTTTAAAGTTTCTATGGTAATTGGGATTTTAAGGTTTTTATGGGTTTTAAATGTTTTAGGATTGTTATGTTTTCTTAGAGGGTTTTAGGGTTTTGTATATTTATTGGTATTTTCATTATTTTTTATAATTTTTATGTTTTAATGGATTTTAGGTATTTTGAGGTTTTTTAGGGTTTTATGTATTTTTTATGGTTATTAGGGGTTTTATTAGTTCAATTGTGTTTTTATGATTTGTAGAGTTTTTTAACATTTTTATGGGTATAAATGGTTTTTATATTTTTTAGTTTATTTTTTGGATTTTATGGGTTTTTAATGTTTTTAACGGTTTTAGGGGTTCTTATGGTTTTTAGGTAATTTATGGTTTTTAGGTGTTTAAATATTTTTAAGTTTTTAGGGGTTTTATTTATTTTTATTTTTAAGGTTTTCTCAGGGTATTTCATGGTATTTATGTTTTTTTATTATTTTTGATATTTTAATTATTTTTATAGTTTTTATGGATTTTTAGGGTTTTAATTTTTTTATTTTATATGGTCTTATGGTTTTTGGGTTTTAGGTGGCTTTTTTGAGTTTTTTAGGTTTTATGTGGTTTTTTGAGAATTTATCATTTTTAGCGGTTGTAATGGTTTTTATAGTTTATTGGGGTTTTTGGGATTTTATGAGGTTTTAGGGGATTTATGTTATTAGGTTTTTTTATTGTGTTTAGGGGGTTTTAGTGGTTTTAAGGTCTAGTGTTTTATCCTTTTTAGGTTTTTAGGTTTTTATATTTTTTTACATTTTTAAGTATTTTTTTATTTTTTAAAAGTTGTTTAAGGTGATTTCATAGTTTTTAGTGGTTATTACATTTTTATGGATTTTTATGGTGTTTTAGGATTATAATGGGTTTTTATGGGTTTTAGGGATTTTTATAGTTTTTAGTTTTTTTAATTATTTTTTAGTTTTTAAGGGTTTTAATCATTTTTTAGGTTTTTAAGTTTTTCTTATTGTTTTTAAGGGGTTTTAGGGGGTTTTTTGTTTTTTTATAATTTTAGCGATTTTTAAGAATTGTATGTTTTTCAGGGTTTTAGGGATTTTGAGGGTTTTTAGGGTTTTAATATTATTTTGAGTTTTAGGGTTTCTTGTGTGTATAATATTTTTTATATCCTTTTAATATTTTTAGGGGTATAAAGGGTTTTTAGAGATTTTAGTGGTCATTAGAGTTTTTATGGGTTTTTTGGTTTTTTATGTTTTAAATGGTTTTATGGTTTTTACAGTTTTTAGGGGTTTTATCAATTGTTAGGTTTGGGGGGGGGTTAGTGTTTTTACGCTTTTAAGGATTTCTTAGGGTATTTCAGGGTTTTTAGAATTTTTTATGTTTTTATGGATTTTTAGTGATTTTTTAGGATTTTTATGGTTTATGGTTTTTATGGATTTTGAGGGTTTTATTTTTTTTAATGGATTTAGGGTTTTTATGGTTTTTTGGTGTTTAGTGATTTTTTTTGTGTTTTTTGGGGTTTTTATGTTTTTTATTGTTTTTTTGTTTTTTTTTGTTTAATGGTTTTTTAAATATTTTTAATGGTTTTTATATTTTATATGGGTTATTTGGGTTTTTATAGATTTTAGGGGTTTTAGGATATTTTTAGGGTTTTTAGGGCAAGGAAGGCTCAGGGCCAGGCTATTCCTGACACCCCCCAAAGTTTATTAAAGAAAAGAAAGACACTACAGACAAGGGAGGGGCGGGGTCAATCAACCCAGACCCAAAATCCCTTAACAAACACACACCCAAAGACCACAAAATAGAAAAGAAACCCCAAAATAAGCACCAAGCTTCCATCAACAACCCACCCCTTCACCGGATCTACCAGCCTTCATCATCCTCATAGTTTGCACCGGGGGGGTCTCCCTCGAAACCATAATCGAAGTCCGCATCATAGACTACTGATTCCCATTCAGAAGATTCATATTGCTTCATGAAATTGGCATAATACTCCCTTAACCTCACCTGCTCCACATTCAGCGGTTTCTTGGCATCCCTTTCACCTCTTCCAGAGGCATTTTCCTTAGCCTTGCAGGATGCTCTTGTGGACACCGTCTTTATCAAGGAAGAGTAGTCCTTCCTCGGCTTCCTCCTTTTTGGATCAACATAGATCCCAACATGCTTGTTTTCTTTCCCGGTGGCCTCCTCAAGCATGGCCCTCTCCTTAAAGACCATAGCCATGTTGTGACCCATCCTACTATTATCCTCCTGGACTTGGTTGTGAATGAAGGAGGATTCCTGGTTAAGTGGATAACCCGCAAGAACCCCACAAGGACTTGGGCAGTCCACCATTGTCAAAGTCATATCATGAGCATGTGCAGGGTTTCTCTTCCAAGGACCTGGTTATCCGGGATGGAGGGGGCCTCCTGATTTAGGTAACATTCAGTAAGAACATGTTCATCAGAAGCCATAAAAAGAGGGGACACCACACCGGCCAAGGCCAGCTGAAAATTCCCCTCATCCAATGGAGGCTCCAACCCATGCTTTTCCTTGTTCCCCCACTCGCCAACATCATTAAAGGGGAAAATAATATCTAGAATTGACTCATCATTCAGAACAACATCCTGCTTCTCTGTACAGCAAGCCTTGCACTCCCATCATCAACAACTGGAGCCCCTTTCCCCTCCTCTCCGTGAATATTTCTTACTTTTCCCTTATCCATATCAAAAACATCACAGTTGTTTCCAAGAGCCTTTAACTCCCTTATCTCCTACTCATCAACACCAACCGAGTGCCTAGTGCTGTCCAACAGTTACTCAACATCACTAGCCTGCTGGGCCACACCGTCTCCACCCCTCTCTGCAACAACAGCCTACACCCCTCTCTCCTGAACCTCGGACTTCTCACTCCCAGCATCAACAATTGGAGACCCTTGCACCTCCTCCTCAAGATCCATCCCTTCAAAGCGATTGAAGGTTGGGATGGCCTCCCTGTTATCAGATGAGTTTGATTTCCCACCATTAGCAACCTCCCTGCATAAGTAATTCCCATCATCCGAGAGCTTCGTGTCACTCCTCAAACGCTTGAAGATGTTGGCGACCTTGGGTTGGCACTCAATAACCACTTTACCTCCATCAACTAGAGATCTATTTCCCCCCACAAAACCAGAGGTCCCTCCAGCACAAACATCTGACCCAAATATTCAGAACTACTCCCAGAAGCAGGCTCCCCACCCCTCAGCAGCATTCCTTTTAAGCGTGATTGAAACATCCGCAGCATCCTCCGCCAAATTCATCTCCACCCAAGCCTAACCTTATTCACTAGGATCATTATGAACTTAAGGATCCTTGTGAACAACCTCCCGCACCTCACCCTGAATCTGCGTCTCTTCACCGGACACCTCCTGAGATCAGTACAAAACATAAAAAATTCCTCCGCTATACCTACATTTCCGAGCACTATGACCTAGAAGCCAGTAAGATGAGCAGAAATCAGTCCATGACTCAATGATCACCGATTGTATCCACTGAAGCTCCTCACCAACAGCAATCCAAACAAAGTCAATCGGCCCATTAGAGGAATCAATCTCCACAAAGGCCCTTGGGGCAATCGGGTGACAAAGAGCCCTTGTTTGGCTATCCATGCATAATAACCTTCCCACAAGGTTCCCCAACATAGAAATAATGGAGAAATTTTGAAAAGGAAGGGGATGCTCTGGAAATCTAACCCATGTTGCCACCAGTGGTGAATCACGTTTCAAGTGCCGATCGAAGCTCCACCGGGAGAGGGAAAATCGGGCACTGTTGCATCTTCTTGGGGCCGCTGACCAGGCATGAACCAGATCCTCTTCTGAAACAAAGCGAATCAAAATATGACTACTATCAAGAATAACTACCGTAGCGTGATCCTGGAGGTCCCATTTTTCAAACACAAATCTATCAAAAACATCCACCGGAGGTCACCAGTTTAAGAAATTGGCAACCAAGGTCAGCCTATGTAGGGAAGAGGCCTCGTTGAATTCCGCAATCGATAACCGGAGCTGTGGAAATCCTTCATGTAAGTCAGGCACCTTAGGTCATATCTAAATCCTCGGAAAAAGGGGAAGAAAGTCAGGGATTGAGAAAGGGACAAAAGGACGCTCATCATCAAGAACCAGTGGAGGCCCCTCCCCCTCGGAGGGGGGGGGGGCGAGGTGCACGAGCAGTCTTCGTCTTCAAGGATTCCGCAGAAGGTCGCCATCGCGAGAGATCCGAGCCTCCATCCTAGGGGTTTTAGTGTTTGTTTTATCTATTTAGGGGGTTTATGTGTTTTTTGGGGTTTAAGGTTTCCTTCTATGTTTTCATGATTTTTCGGGGTGTTTATGTTTTTAGTGATTTTTTTCGATTTGTATGGTTTTTGTGGAATTTAGGGAATTTGGTGGGTTTTCTGTTTTTTTAGGTTTTTAGGGTTTTTAGGTTTTTTAGGGGTTTTAATTATTTTTAGTTTATTAGGGTTTAAAATTTTCTAGGGTTTTTTACATTTTAAGGGTTTTTTAGGGACTTTTTTAGGATTTTTATGGTTTTTAGGATTTTTAGGGATTTTGAGGGTTTTTTGGGTTTTTGTGTTTTTGTGTTTTTATTGTTTTCGTGGGTTTTGGGGGGTTTTCTATGTTTCTTATGTTTTTAAGGTTATTGATATTTTTTAATGTTTTTAGGGGATTAATTTTTTTAGAGTTTTTATTGGTTTTTATGTTTTTTATTTTTTTAGGATTTTCTATGTTTTTCTATGTTTTTATGGTTTTTTTGTTTATTGGGGGTTTTATGGTTTTTAGGGTTTTAGAATATTTTAGGTCTTTGGGGGTTTAATTTTTTTAGGTTTTTAATAGTTTTAAAGGGGTGTATGGGGTTTTTTCCATTTTTGGGATATTTATGTTTTTTTTTTGGATTTTATGGTTTTAGGGATTTTTAGGGATATTATGGTTTTTGTGGCATTTTAGGTTTCTAGGGTTTTTTTTAGTTTTATAAAGTATTAAGGATTTTTATTGTTTTTAATTTTTTTTTAGTTTAAAGGGATTTTATAGTTTTTAGTGGTTTTGGATTTTTATGGTTTTTAGGGTTCTTTTTAGGGGTTTTATGGGTTCTAGGGTTCTTTTTTTTTATCATTTTCATCTTCTTATGGATTTTATGTGTTTTATGGATTTTAAGGTTTTCATATGGGTATTCGTGGTTTTTCGAAGTTTTTAGGTTTCTATATAGTTTTTTGGTAATTTAATGTATTTATTATTTTTAGGGGTTTTATGGATTTGGAGGGATTTTGGGAATTTAGGTTTTTTAGGGGTTTTTAGGGTTTTTATGTGTTTTTTGAGTTTTTTAGGGTCCTAATGTTTTCTTATATTTCTTAATATTTTTATGGGGGTAATGGTTTTTTAGAGTTTTGGTAATTTTTATGGATTTTATGGTGTTTGGAGGGTAGTATTTAGGGGGGGTATCTATTGTTTTAGGGGTTTTTATAGTTTTTAGGTGTTTTAATGTTTTTAATTTTACTGATTTTAAGGTTTTTATACTTTTTTAATGTTTTTATGAGTTTAGTGGTTTGCAATAGTTTTTAGTGGGTTTTTAGAGGTTTTATGGGTTTTAGTGTTTTTGTATGACTTTAGGATTTTTAGGGGGTTTTTGGTCTTTTAGGGTTTTTTAGGATTTTAGCATTTTTAGGTTTTTAGGTGTTATAATATTTTTTTGTTTTTAATGATTTCTTATGGGTTTTTGGGTCTTTTATTGTTTGTATGTTTTTAGTATATTTTCTATTTTTATTATTTTTAGGCTTTTTAGGAATTTTAAGTGTTTTGTGGCTTTTGGGTTTTTAGGAATCTTGGCATTTTTTTTGTTTTTATTAGTTTTAAATGAGTTTTTGTTTTTAATGTTTTCATAAGGACATTCATGTTATCTAGGGTTTTTTACATTTTTAGGGATTTTCATGATTTTTTTGGATTTTTTTGTTTTTAGTGTTTTGAGGAATCTAAAGGTTTTTGGGGTTTTTAGTAATTTTATGATTTTTTTAGGTTTTTATGGATTTTTTGAGTTTTTTAGGGTTTTAGGGGTTTCTAAAGGTTTTTAAAATTTTAAGGGTATAATGGTTTTTATATTTTTAGTGCTTTTTAGGGTTTGTGTGTTGTTTCATTTTCTTATGGTTTTTAGGGGTTTTTAGTGTTTTTAGAGTTTTTAGGGGTTTTAAGGTTTTATTTAGGGTTATCATGGTTTGAAGGGATCTTTTTTGTTTTTTTGGGGTTTTAGGATTTTTAATATTTAAATGGTTTTTAGGGTTTTTATGGATTTAGATGGTTGTTAGGGTTTTATGGTTTTTGGTTTTTTTTATGATTTTTTTTAGTTTTTTAGAGTTATTAAGGGTTTTATAGTTTTTATCATTTTTAGGGGTTTAAAGAGTTTTTTATATTTTTATATGTTTTTTTCAGGTTTAATGGGGCTTTAAATGTTTTTATTTATTTTTAAGATTTTTAGGGGGTTTAGGGGTTTTAGGGGTTTTAGAATTGTTTAAGATTTTAGGGGTTTTAAATGTTTTTTTATGTCATTCTTTGGGTTTTTTAGGTTTCATAGGGTTTTTTTTTGTTTTTAGTGATCATTAGGTATTTTTTATTATTTTTATGGGGTTTTATGGTTTTTAGGGATTTTGAGGGTTTTAGGGTTCTTATAGTTTTTGTGTTTTTTTTGGGATTATAGTTTTTTTTTTGAGTTTTTGGGGTTGTAGGGTTTTTTAGAGTTTTTTAAAAAAAAAATTGTGTTTAATTTATTTTTAGAGTTTTTAGTATTTTTTAGGGGTTTAATGGGATTTAGATTTCTTAATGGGTTTTTAGGGTTTTATAGTCTGTTGAGTTTCTTGCGGTTTTTAACATTTTTGGGTTTTTTTGTAATATTAAGGTTTTTTTGTTTCTTAAGAATTTTGATGGTTTTAGGGTTTTTAGGGGGTTTATAGTTTATTGGTTTTAGGGTTTTTTTAGTTTTTATGGTTTTAATATTATATAGATTTTTTAACGTTTTGGGGATTTAAAGTGTTTTTCATAGTTTTAGTGGGTTTTTAGGGGTTTTATGAGATTTTAGGGTTTCTTGTGTTTTTTTGGTTTTTTATTGTTTTTAGGGGTTTTAAGGTTTTTAGTATTTTTAAGGGTTTTAGCATTTTTAGGTTTTTATGGGTTTTAAGTGGTTTAGGCTATTGTGGACTTCCTATGATTTTTCGAGAGAGTACTTGGTGAGTTCCACAACTCACCCCTAGCGGTACACCAAGGAGTTTCCAAGATGTACTGAGGATTGAGGGGTCAGTTTTGGTGGCCTGGGGTAAAGCAGGCAGTGGCAGAGTTTGTGGCAAGGTGCCTCATGTGTCAGCAGGTGAAGGGTGAACACCGCATCCTAGGATCTCTGTTACAACCTTTATATGTCCCAGAGTGGAACTGGGATGACATATCGATGGATTTCATCATAGGACTACCCAGAGTTCAAGGAGGTTGTGATGTTATCTGGATAGTGGTGGACTGGCTAACGAAATTATCTCACTTCCCGACAATCAAGGAGTCGAGTGTGGTGGATGACTTAGCAAAGAGGTACGTGGATGAGTTGGTGTGGTTTCATGGAGTTTTGAGATCCATAGTCTCTGATCGAGATACCCAGTTTACCTCACGGGTCTGGAAAGGATTGCAACATGCTTTTAGCACCCATTTATGCCTCAACACCACTTTCCACCCCCAGACAGATGGGCAGATAGACCGCACCATCTAGAAGTTGGAGGATATGCTACGGGAAAGTGTTTTGGACTTTGGGGGATCGTGGTTATGAAACATTCCTATGGTATAGTTTTCCTACAACAACAGATATCATTCTACAATTGGCATGGCTCTGTTCGAAGCCTTGTATGGGAGGTTGTGTCACTCACCTTTGTGTTGGACAGAGGTTGGGGAAGTAAGTGTTCTTGGCCCAGAGGTGGTACGGAGCACGATAGAGATGGTTCAGCTTATATGGGAGATGATGAAGGCAGCTTAGGACCGGCATAAGTCGTATACCTATCATAAGAGGATCCCCTTGTAGTTCGAGGTCAGGGACCACATGTTCTTGAAGGTCTCCCCTCGGCGTGGCTAACAGAAGTTCAGCAGAGGGAGTAAGCTTTATCCCATGTTCATCGGACCCTTCGAGGTGTTACGGTGGGTCGACGAAGTGGATTATTATCTAGTTCTACCACCACCGCTACTGAGAGTTCACGACATCTTCCATGTGTCTCAACTCCGTCGGTATCCACACGATGATTCACATGTCCTCAATTGGGGAAGGGTGGATATCGAGGACGATGCGACATTTGTAGAAAGACCAGTGAGGGTCGAGGATCCTGAGGAGAAGCTTCTTCGTGGAAGAACCATTCCCTTGGTTTATGAGTTATGGAGGCATAGTGTCCTCAAGGAGAGTACCTAGGAACAGGAGGCACAGATGCGTGCTCAGTATCGAGAGTTGTTTTGAGTTTTGTTCTGTTTTGTTATGTACTTGTTTGTGATGTAGTTTTTGACCTTGTTAACTATGAAATGGATTGTCTCCATTTTTCTATGGATGCGTGTGAAGAGTCCTGACTACGGAGAGGAGAGGACCTGATCCCTAATTGAGATGCATTAAGGTGGATGTGATTAAACCCATGAAGGAGAGTTTGTTCCACCCAAAGTGGATAATATCTTGACATGGAAAAGGGACTACCTAATCCATATGACTGGATGGTATGACCTTTATATATTTGTGTGGTTACTGGAGGAAGAGGTGTTCCTAGATGTTGAAGAGGTCTACTCCTGAGAGGTATCTTTGAGGTGGTTGTTCGGACCCCTCTCTTTTGTTTGGTTTTATCCTTGAATTCTTGGGGATGAGAATAGTTTGAGAGGTATCTAATGTAATGGACCAGACCCTCCTGGTCCTGTACTTTTCACAGAACTTGGTTCCACCATTACGGTGGCACAGTCATGGTCACACTGTTGCGGTGTCACATCTTGTGGTGTCTCACCGAAATGGCGGCACCATCATGGTATCACACTAACACGGTGGCACCGTCTTGGTCACACACCAAAATGGTGGCACCATCATGGTCGCACAATGAAACAGTGGCACTACTTTATGGTGTCTCACTATTACGGTGGCACCGTCATGGTCGCACCGTCACGGTCGCACACCGAAACGGTGGCACCATGTCTTCCCTTTTGGATTTTCCTTTTTGTTTCTAGTGCCCGAATTTCCCCAGTTCCTCCCTTGCAACATAACTTTTGATGTAAGAGTGTTTTAAATACCCCTTTCAAAGCCATTAAAATCCCTTAAATGATATCTAAAATCCTCCATGATCTAGTAGAACCTTTATTTACCAAAACGTGTGGATTTTTCCTTCGTGTATCACCCTTTTCTTTTGTTTTTCCAGTTCTACCCCTGTTATTTGTTTTACTCTGTTTAAAGAAAATTGTTTAATGCATAGTTGTTATGGTCACCTGTCCAATGATAATTATTAAATAACAATTAATTCCATCATTTTTAACCATTCAACCACATGTTGAAACCAAAATCCATATTTTTATCCATTCAAAATTCATATCTCATAACTCAAGGATATCACCTTTTTATCGCATGGGAATTCATTCTTCTTTTGGGAAGCTATATTTTCCTTTCCATGGTGAATTTGGAGCCCCCCTTCCAAAGGCTAGTGGTGTGCCAGTGCTGGATCCCTTCCTGCTCAGTCTTGGAATCCCTGGATTTCTTCCCCTGCAAGTCGTGCATCCTCGGTTCTTGGCGCATGAAGAAAAACTTTTATCGTTGATCATCCAGGTAGGGTTCTTCCTTCATCTCTCTTTGCTGTGTATCAGGCGGGGTGGGTATGCTAATGTTTCTATAGGTATGGATGAAACCAAACCTTAATGAAGAGAACAAAGATACTTTTAAAGAATTAAGGGGTGGGTTTGATGATGATGTTGTACTCTTTCACCATTGATTATATGTTGTGAATTGTATGGGCTTATATCCACTAAAAACCATGGTCATTGGTGGTCTATAATTACGAACTAATAGAGATCTATTTTTCTAGATAATCATGTGACTGAATGAATTTAAAATGGAAACTGATTAATCACATAAAATTAGATGATTAAATGTTTTCTCGTTGGATAAGAATCATTATGTGATTACCCCGATTAACCAAATGAAAAGAAGGAACTTAATGAATGGTGTTTGATAAATATGAAAACATATTTTTTCTATGTTCTAATGATATGCATGGATGTTCTATTTAATGCCTTGTAGGGTGACATGGATGTGGATGGAATCCCATGGTATGCCCTACTGTGTTGTTGTTAGCTTGTGGATTTGGGGCTGTGTGGGGTCGTATGTTGGGCTTGGTTTGGTTCCCATACTTTAAGGGATCGCATAGATCCCTTTTGTTGTTGTGAATTACAAGAGAATTTTGTGTGAATGATTAAATTTTTGTTTGATTTTTTTCCTTCCTTAGCTTGTGTCTATGCCTGTTAGTTCCCCAGTGGTGAAAATTATTTAAATGGAACCACTTGAGTGTGATAATAAGAATCAGTTCAATGGGAAATTGCTTTCCAAGAATGAGTTGTGACTTGGTTATGGTTGTGGTGCATTTATGAATGAATAGTAATGAGGGTGTTTATGTAAGGGCTAGTTTTTGAACCCCTAGGTTGGGATGAGTACTTTTTTACCTATATGTATAATTTAGTTCTTATGTTTCTTATTCACTCCCCACCCAAGTTGATAACTCCATACCGAAAACCCCCATTTCACGGGGGAGGGTGTTTTTCCCAAAACTCCTATGAGTGGCAGGTTATTAGCTCCTTTTATGCTCCCTTTACCAAGTATCCTAAGACTCTTCGGGTAGGCTGTGATAGCCTGAGGTCCATTATAGCCCAAGAGTATTTGGGTTAGGGTAGTTTTGGTGGTTGGCCCAGGTGCGTGCGGATGGTTTGTTTCCCAAGTTTCATTGGGATGATGCCCAGGTGTCTTCGGGCATGGTAGTAGTTGTTCGGGACGAGGTGTCTTCGGGCATGGTGGGATATGTTTTGGACCAGGTTTTTGCAGGTAGTGGTTACATGTGGTTGTTGTTTCCCAGGTGTCTGTGGGTGGGATGTGTGGTTGTGGAAGCCCTGGTGTGTGCTGGTGGGGTATGACAGTGGGACTGCGGTAAAAATAGCAGGTAAGGGAAAGTACCAAAGAAAGGAAAAACAACAACAACAATTGTCCCAAAGTCTAACCTAGTATAGTCCTGCATGATCCATGAAGTACTCCAGGAAACCTGAAAGTATTTTTCTATACGTAGGGTCTATATAAAGTTATACTAATTTTTGAAAATCAAATGATCTTGTGCACAAGTGGGGAGGCATTCTAATGCCCTGTGAGAAAAACGAGATAACTGAATCACCGAGCAAGGAAACTATCCACCCAACCTCACCAAGGCACACTAAACAAATAACGTAAGTCAAGTAAATTAATAGTAATAACACATCAATGTTTCGACACCCCACACCACTTTCCCACTCGTTATTTAAGACATCCTATGCATCAGACCTTCCCTGCCATTTTCACCGCAGTCCCACTACCATACCCCGCCCGCACACACCTGGGCTACCACAACCACAAATCCTGTCCACAGACACCTGGGCCACAAAAAAAACATCTAACCATACCTAAGGACACCTGGGTCAGAACAACTACAACCATTCCTGAAGACACCTGGGCCCAAACAACTACTGCCACACCCGAAGACATCTCGGCCTCATTCTGAAGATACTTGGGAAACAAACCGCTCGCACACAATTGGGCCAACCACCACAACTATCCTCAACGAATAATCTTGGGCTATAATGGAACTCAATCTATCACATCCTTCCCAAATAGTGTTAGGCTACTCGAGAAAGGGAGTATAAAAGGAGCTAATAACAGGCCACTCATATGAGTTTTGGGAAAAACACCCTCCCCCATAAAATGGGGGTGTTCAGCATGGAGTACTCAACTTGGGTGCGGCGTGAATAAGAAACCTAAGAACTAAATTATACATATAGGTAAACAAGTATTCATCCCAACCTAGGGGTTCCAAAACCTTCCCTTACACAAACACCCTCGTTACTATTAATTCATAAAAACACAACAACCATAACCAATTCACAAATCATTCCTGGAAAGTAGTTTCCCATTGAACACGTTATTTTTTATCACATTCAAGTTGTTCCATTTAAATAAACCTTCACCACTAGGAAACTAACAGGCATAACCATAAGCCAAGTAAGAAAAAAATCAAACAACAATTTAAGTATTCACACCCAGTTCTCTTGTAAGTCACAACAACAAAAGGAATCCATGAGATCCCTAAAAGTACTGGAACCAAACCAATCCCAACATATGACCCCACACGGCCCCAAATCCACAAGCTAAAAACTGCACAACAGGGTATCCCATCCACATCCATGTCACCCCACAAGGCATTAAACAAAACCTCCATGCATATCATCATAACAGAGAAAAAACAAGTTTTCTTATTTATCCAACACCATTCATTAAGTTCCTTCTTTTCATTTGGTTAATCATTGTAATCACATAATGATTCTTATCCAATGTGCATCCATTTAATCATCAAAGTTTACATGATTAATCAATTTCCATTTTACATTCATACAATCACAATATTTTCTAGAAAAATAGATCTCCATTAGTGTGCAAGAAAAGACCACCAATGGCCATGATTTTCAATTGACAGAAGCCCATAAAATTCACAACATATAAGCAAGGGTGAAAGAGTACAACAACATAATCAAACACACCCCTTAATTCTTTAAAATTATCCTTATTATCTTCATTATGTTTTGGTTTCATCCATCCTCATAGAAAAATTAGCATACCCACCCCACATGATAAATAGTAAGGAGGGATGAAGGAAGAACCCTACCTGGATGATCAACGATTGATGTTTTTCTCCACATTCCAAGAACTGGGGATGAGCGACTTATTGGGGAGGATCAATGGGGATTCCAAGACATAGTAGTAAGGGCTCTATCATAGGCTCACCACTAGCCTTGGGAAGGAAGCTCTAAACTCACCAAGGAAAGGAAAATAGATCCACTCAGAAGAAGAAAGAATTCTTGTGCAATAAAAAGGTGAGATCCTGGAGTTACAGCATATGAATTTTGAACAGCTAAAAAGTCAGATTGTGGTTTCACCAAAAGGTTAACGGTTACAAATGATGAAATTAATTGTTATTTAATAATTCATATCAGAGAGGTGGCCATAATAGCTATGCATTAAATAGTTTTTTTTATCAGATGAAATGCATAATAGGGGTGGAACTAGAAAACTCAGGAAAAGGGTTTGACATCGAGGAAAAGGCTACATGTTTTGGTAAGTCAAGGTTCTCCTAACTCTTGGGGGATTTTAGATATCATTCATGGATTTTAATGTGTTTTAAAGGGGTATTTAAAACAATATTACTTCAAATGATATGTTGCGGGGACAGAACTGGGAAAACTCGGGATACTCGAAAAAAAATGCAAAGGCAAAAGGTAAGACACGGTTCCACCATTTCGATGTGAGACCGTGAAAGTTCAATCATTATGGTGTGACCATGAATGTTCCACTATGATGGTTCCACCATAACGGTTCCACTATTCTAGTGAGACATCATAGTGTAGTGCCACCGTTTTAGTGTGCGACAGTGACAGTGCCATTGTTTCAGTGTACGACTATGATGGTGCCACCAGTTTGGTGAGACACCAAAAGAGGTGTATAATTAATTTCTAAAGCAACATTAAGATATGTTTTCTTGGAATTATACAAAAATTCCATGACTTAATCCGGATGTATCCACCCATCATTTGAGTTTTCTAAAAGAACATCGTGGATTCAAGCAAGCAGCAGGAAGAACACACCCAACACATGCCTCTAAAATTGAAGCTAATATTTATAAGGTTATAAAGGATTATTTTGTTTTAGAAGTTAAATATCCCAAATGTTTGGCCAACATTGTCCTAGTGAAAAATAAGAATGGGAAAATTAGAGTTTTCATTGATTTCAGAGATCTTCATCTGCATTTTCCTAAAGATTATTTTCCAGTTCCAATTACAGAACTTTTAATTGATGCAACAGCTGGTTATGAAACTCTTTCCTTCATGTATGGATACTATGGGTATAATAAAATCCGTATGGCCCTAGAGGATGAATAATATACAGCCTTCAGATCCCCTCAAGTTGTGTTTTGCTATCAGGTAATGCCATTTGGTTTAAATAATACAGGAGAAACATACCAACGTGCCATGCACCATATCTTCAAACCCTTCTTATGGAAGTTGGTTGAATATTATGTGGATGATTTATTGGTCAATTCCAGACAACGTTCCAATCACTTGGATGATTTGGATAACACATTTCATAATCTTCGGCAACACAGTTTAAAGATGAACCCCTTGAAATGTTCTTTTGGGGCAACCTCAGTAAAGTTCCTTAGATTTTTTATACGCCATCATGGTATCAATGTTGATATTGAGAAAACAAAATCAATCCTTCGTATGTCACCTCCTAGAAATTTGAAATAATTAAGAGTACTACATGGACACTTGGCCTATATTTGGTGCTTTATCACCAATTTGGAAGGAAAGTGTTTTCTCTTCACCAGATTAATGAATAAGGGAGTCACCTATCAATGGACTGAAGACTTCTAAGAAGAATTTGATACCCTCAAGAAATATCTCTTGATTCCACCATTATTAATGCCACATTTTGAAGGAAGACCACTTATTCTTTATGTAACATATTTATAGTTATCACTGGGTGCCTTCCTTGCTCAAAAGAATGAAGTTGAGAATGAAAATAGTCTTTACTATCTCAGTCAAACTATGATTGATACAAAAACTCAATATTCAAGTATTGAAAAGCACTACCTAGCATTAATCTTTGCAGTTCAGAAAATGATTCACTACCTAAAACATCAAGAGGTTCAATTGGTGTCTTACAATAACCCGCTAAAATTTATCCTCAATCATCCTTTGCATATAGGTAATTTGGCATGGTGGGTAGTTATTTTGCAACAGTTAGATATCCTGTTTGTGCCTCAAAAGGAAATAAAAGGCCATGATCTGGCCCACTTCCTTACTGATCATCCATCTGCGGATGATACATCATTAAATACTGATCATCCTGATGAATAATTCTTCTCTATATTGGATAACCCCCAAACATGGGAAATGTAATTTTATGGTGCTTCCATAAGTCCAACAAGGATGATAATGAAAAATTATAAACTCAAAAAAGTTGGGTTAAGAATTGTCCTTATTTCCACATAAAAGGCAGTTTTTCCTTATTCCTTCCTATTTTCGGAAGGTGGTAGCAAAAATGAGGCACAATATCATTCTCTCATCACAGGTTTGGAATTGGCCCTTCAGGTGAAAGTGAATCACTTAAAAGTGAAAGGTGATTTGGAACAGATAAAAAAGAAAATCAATGGAGAATATTTTATTAGAAAAGAATATTTAATCCCTTTTTATGATTATTTCAAAGGGTTAATGGCTGCATTTCCCTCTGAAATGACACTATCTTATGTCCCACGATGACAAAATGATCAAGAAGATTCACTGGCTAATGTATCCATGACCTTGGTAGATCCAAATCGGGATGATACCATTATTAGAATAGCCCATCGTCATGTGGTCTTACCGTTTGTTCAAACCATAATGGAGGAAATTTATGAAATTAGCCCTATTTTTGAGCCATATAGTCATACCACAAAATGGAGAACACCCATCATGGTATATCTTTAAAATGGAGTACTTCCACTAAATATGGATGAAATAGAATAGATCCGATGGTGAGCAGCTAATTTTACTCTTTATGATAGTCCAGACCACCAAAAGATCCTCTACAAGTGAGGATTTGATGGAATACTCTTTAGATGTATTGATGGAGAATATACTGCATCTTTCATGAAATAAGAACATTCAGGAGCCTATGGTGCCCACCAGTCTGAGAACAGACTCTATGATCAGATCTGAAGGCTTGGATACTTTTGTCCATCAATGACACAGAATTTCACAGATTTCACTAAGAAATTTCATCCTTTCAAAGTGCATGCCAACTTCATTCATTAATCCCCATGTTTTCTACATACAGCTAAATACTCCTAGCCATTTTCCACTTAGGGAATGGATGTAGTAGGGCCTTATCCTCCAGCTATAGCTAAGCAGTTCAAGTATATTATTACTGCTACTGACTTCTTTTCTAAATGGGCTAAGGAAATACCTATCAAAGAATTCAGATCCAAAATCATTGTTAGTTTTGTCAAATCTAATATCATCACTAGATTTAGTGTCCCTCATACTATTTTGATGGACAATATAACCAATTTTTGTTCTGCTAAGGTGAAAAAGTTATATCAAGAACATAATATCAAATCCAACCATTCATCTCGATATCATGCGGCAACCAATGGACAGATAAAGGATTTCAATAAGACCCTATAAAATATACTATAGAAGATGTTGGAAGAAGATAAGAAATCATGTCCTGATAAAAATTTTAATTCTTTATGCGCTTATAGGACAACTACCCATATTGCCACCCAAGAAACTCCCTATTTATTGGTATATGGAACAGAAATAGTTTTGCCAATTGAAATGCTATTTCCTTCACTTAGAGTTGCAATCTGTGATTAATTGTCTAAATATGAGAGGTCTTAGAAATGGTTCAATGATATGGAATTATTAGATGAGTAAATATTGAATACTTTTCATCATTTAGAAGATTATCAGAATATAATAGCATGAGCTTTTAATAAGAATGTTCACCTCCTTTCATTTCTTCAAGGAGAACTGGTATTGGTCTTTAGGAATCCAATAATACTAGGGAAGAAACCGCCAAAGCATGAGCCAAAGTGGGAAGGTCCTTATTCCATATATAAGGTCTATGAAAATGGAGCTTATTCCTTAATCTCAATGGATGTAGAGATTATTACAACTCCAACCAATGTGAGATTATTAGAGAAATACTTTGTGTCATTATATAATCATCCTTACAGCGAGACTTAAAACTGCACAGTACAATGTCCTCGCTGCAAGATGAAAAACTACATAGCCCCATGTCCTTACTGCAAGACATAAAACTAGATAGTATAATGTCCTAGTTGAAAGATATTAGACTGCATAACAACCATAATCTTCCATGCTACATGACATTAAAATGCATAGTATCTTGATCCTTGTCACATGATGTTAAACTGTATGACATCATCTTTCCTTGTTGCATGACATTAAACTGTAAGGATAATGTTTTATCTATTTAAGGATAGAATCATCCATAAGAAAGCATCATTGACATCATCGCTACTCCTTACTATCACCTTAGTCCCACTCATTCATATGTCTGATTCAGATCTACATAGAGACCTTATTTCAAGAACTACATGTGTCTTGATTCTCATTTTTTAATGAGATACATAGAGACGCATAAATCTCCAATTTTGGGTCCAGCCATAATCACAAAATCTTCTAATTTTATTTTATCCTCCTATATATGAATCAGATCTATACATAGTGTTTTCTTATGATATATGATTTGGTCCCTATACCATTTTATATCTTAAGATTTACCATTCTCTTATAATGTGTTGAAAGCCTCATTTTTCATGTCAAACTCAATTGGTGTGAGAAATTATTGTTTCAAGAACTACATATGGCTTGATTATCATTTTCAATTAGATACATAGAGACACATAGATCTATAATATTGGGCCTAGCCGCAATATAAAAACCCTTTATTCCTTGTATAAGAATCAAACCTATATAGGTAATGTTGTAAAAACTATGTATGACTTGATTATTACCTTCAACAAGACACATAGTGAATCTTGGGTATTATCCCTAGTCCAGTTACAATATGTCTTTCTTTTCACATCGGTTCACATTCATCCCTACCACATGACATTAAACCTCATGGAGATCTAATGCCTTATTCTTCACTTGTGTCACCTTTATATTATAGAAGAAACCTTCACTGGTCTTTTTTTTCTCACACCGAGCATAGCTCAAGTGAGCTTAGGAATTGGGTAAAAGTTTTCTTTATATAAATAAGGTGTCTCAATTTCTTATGGGTTTATTAATGTCTTCACTACATGACTAAAAATTTCACAGTATAATGCCCTCTTCGCATTACTTAAAACTGCATAGTATAATGTTCCATTTGGATGACTTAAAACTTACCAACATAATATTAATTAAAAGGAAACAAAGAAAGTATCCATTTTACATATGATTAAAATCTATATAAAAATACTTCAAAATCACGGCCAATATTGGTTAAAATATTTCTCATATGCATTAGGCATAAACCCCTTCCATATTTCAAAATCTTAAAATTTAATTTTTTTCAGATCCTTACAATCTTTCTTATGGTTTCTAGTGACAGAGTTTCTAATACCTGAGAACTCTTTTTCCTGACTATGCATCATGTTCCCTTAGTTGGCCTCACATAAGTTGCCTACATAACGGGCTTGTGAATGAAAAGATTCCATTATTTTTCTATGCAGCAAGTTCCCCAGTTTTCCATGCATAACAAAACCCCCATAACGGGTTTATCAAATAATGGTAACATCATTACGGGTTATAGTATATTTGTCCCCTTCAATCTTTGATTACAATATACAAGAATATGTATTTTAAAACATTCATTCAAGTATACTTGTCCCATTATATTTTTCCCAATTTGAAAGTATTCAAGACCTTATTTTATACATTTCCCTTACCACGTGTTCAATGCAATATGTAATAACCTTGGAACCACTTGTCCACATATCACATAATGTTTCCATTTTTTTGACCCTAGTCATATGACCTAAAACTACAGACACTATACATCTTACGTTTGGGTTAGAGCTTCATAAAAGTATTATTCCTCCAATTATTTGGAAATCTTGGTTGGAAATAACATTTCCATATTCAGGTACCTTTATCCATAAACCATACTCTGTGCCTCAGAAAATATGAATCTCTATAAAACTTTCTTCGAATTTTAGCATTAGAATGTCTGATTTTTGGGATCTCTTTTTCTTGACTATGCATCATGTGCCCTTAGGTAGAATTGTATATGTTACCTATATAATAGGTATTTCAGTAAAAATATAATACTATTTTTCTATGCAGCATATGCCCCAGTTGGACCTACATAACACAACCCCAATAACAAGTTTGTCAAACAATGGTAACTTTGTTCCTGGAAAAAAGTCTTCCTCTAATGCCTTTAGCTCGTTTTCCATATCATTTTTCATATTTAGAAATTTCCAAATCACAATTTACCATTTTCCATTCCATACCTGAATATGATAGTATGTTTCAAAACAAATTATCAAGAAAATGGGAGAGTCTCATACTTTTGGTCAGAGCTAAAGACCTTAAATTAAAGCCACACAGTGTCCTCACTACATGAGTTAAAACTACACAGTACCAATGTCCTCACTGCATGACTTAAAACTGCATAGTACCAATGTCTTCACTACAGGACTTAAAGATGCACAGTACCAATGTCCTTACTGCATAACTTAAAACTAAACAATAAGATATTAGAAATTCCCCTTTATGAAAAATTTTAAACATTCCTCATACACCAAATTTCTATAGAGATAGTTTCCTTATTCATGACATATGTCGGTATAAAATAGCCCCTTTTATTCTTAAAATTCATTTCCTTTGAAAAACCACCCATTGTGGTCTTGAGTCACCCAAATCTTATTTTTCCCTATCTATCAACAACAAAATGTTAAATTACTAAAGAGGTCTTTTGCTTGACTATGCAACACATGCCCTTAGGTGGCCTTGGATAAGTTTCCTAGATAATTGGATTATCATCAAAAAGATGCCACTATTTGGCTATGCATCATATTCTCCAGTTGGCCTTGCATAATACATGCCCCATAACAGGTTTGTCAAAATAATGGTAACTTAATTCTTGGAAGATACTCCCCTTATGTTGATATAGGTTTTAAATTTGGTGGCCATAAAAATCATGGCTCAAGATTCCCCTTGGAAATATTTAAAGAATATTAAAGCAATTTATATCCACAGAGTCTTGTTTGGGATCTAATTTAAAAAATTATGGTCAAAGTTATTCAACCTTAAATACTAACCCTTTATAGTCCAACATGCATGACTCTAAAATATCAACAACAAAAGACATGGTAATCACTAAATTGAGAACCCACAAAGGGAACTCTGAACAGATGTCGAGTCCCAGATCACTAAACGTAAAATTTTTCTATGATTTAGGTAATATAGAGAAATAAAAACTCAAAAGATACAAATTTTGTGGGGTTTCCTATATAACCCTATCAAAAATAAAACTATCCTCTTTAGGCCCCATGGATTAGGAAAAAATTAGAGCATCCTTACAAACTTGATATAGCTCCATATTTGAACAAATGATGTTGGAATGTGTCAAAGTTCCCTACTTTTACCTTAGAACAAGATTATTTTCATTTTGAACGAATCAAATTTTAAGGGGGGGGGGCTTTTGTAGACACCATGAAATGTGTTTCTTGAACATCTACACAATTGAAGATGTATTTCTATGTGACTCATCTCAAACTTTCCTCAACCATGATAAAAAAAGTTCCCAGTGAGACTCTAAATTTTTCATGGGGGTCAGTGTCGGTAGCGAAGGCACCAGGACGAAGGCCCGGGACCGCAGTACAACACTGAGCCCAAGCAGGGGCGTGGGGGCACAACCCCCGCAGAATGGAGTAATTATTTTGGCAAAATTCCTAAATAGGTGACCAAGGTACCTATGCTCAAATACCTACGCACCACCATGCTGGAGCCGATTGAAATAATAATTTTGGCTAAGTCATCAATGTGTCACCCTAGTCTACCCAAATCACTGGCAGCACACAAGTCTACTTGGTCATGCCCCATCTGGTGCACAACAACTTATGCGCCACAAAAAGGCATGAAGCCTACTTGTGCCACCAAACTCCTTTCACCCAAGGTAATATTTTTTCTTATAAATAGTTCCTTGGGGAACTCATTTGTATGAAAATTTTTTTATTAAAGCCCAATTGCTACTCTGGTCTCCCTAGTACTTCACCCCAGTCTTCTGAAACTTTCAAGGTAGTTCTTAAACACCTTGAGTGGAGGATTTAAGGGAGGATCATTGTACTTAAATCCTTTTAGTGTTTGAAAACCATAACACTTGCATGCCTAAAGCGTGCAATCTCCACAAATCAGAAATACTTGTGTGCCACCCATTCCTCTCATAGGAACTTGAGCTCCCCACTTCTGGGATCACTTGTGAATATTGTTGAAGTATTGAGAAAGGTCTCTCCCATATATTAACATACGATTTGTTCATCTCTTAAGTGAACATCAGGTCACCAAAGTGTACTTCCACGCCCATACTTGTGTGCCATTACCTACATGGGTGACCCTCTTTGATTAACTTACTCTCTTCATTATATAAGACATCAAGCCTTCCTAAATCCATTCATGGGAAGGATTATTCTTCTTTGGCTCCCTTGTCTAAAAGGTATTCTATTGAGACCTCCACCAAAACATCCTGACTTGTCAAACCTTTGGGAAAGTCACATCAGCGTGTCTCCTATTTGGGTTTGTATTTCCACAATCAGAGGTTTCTCAAAAAAATTTCATAATGGGGTTAGGGTTCATAGAGGGTCTGTGGGTTTGTATATCCATAGTTACATGGACCATTCTCCCAGGAACAGTGTAAGGAAGTTCCTGGTTCTAAGAATATGGGTTTGGGTCATGGCCTCACCCTTCTCAAAGAGATGGAAACATCAACATTCTGCTTGGAAAGGTATGGTTCACACCTAATTTTCTTCCTTTTAAATAAATAAGAAGTCTCCCTCCCCTACTAGGATCAATTCATGGGTATCCATCCTTGTGTAACCCCTAACATTAATATTTTCTTCCATTCATTAGACCCTTGTCAAATGTGAAGAGAACTGAGGGAAGGCTTGTTGCCTCGCCCACTTCCTTCATTGCCTCTCCCTCTTCCACGGTCGACATGCCCTCTTCCACTAGTAGAGGAGGAAAATTTTGAAAGTGTTATTGTATTTGTTGAATCTATGAAATACTCTTTTTTCTCACACAAATAATGACTCATGTGGGCTTAGATATTTTTCATTGTCACAACATTTTAAGAAATGAATGAACTACGAGAACTCTGATTCCTATTCAAACCAAGATACGTAGGGATCCCTTTCAGGTCCCGAGGTCACTGGATATCTTCTTAAAGAATCCAACCATAATTACCCTAATATGGGCCTCCTCCTTAGGAATAATCCCCAAATTAAACCCCCAAATCACCAAGGCATCCTTTTCATGAAGTAAGCCCAAACTGATTTCTCCCAAAGGACCATACTCTCCTATGAGGCTTATTGAACTATGTGAGATTTGATTCGCATCCACGTGGGATACATAGGAAGCCTCCATGATGTTCAAACCCAACACTCCAAATCAACCATGGTCTCCTTGGGCTTTATTCCCAATATAGTCTAATATTACTTGGAAACCCATATCCTTTCCATGTTCCTTGGGATTCATTAACATAAGTCCTACACCAAATATTGACTAAGCATCTTCCGCTTAGATGTCTGTACAACATGAAATTAAACTGTGCAGCTAGGTCCTTATCACATGACCTTAAAATTTATGATGTGTTTCATTTAGTGGCACTAAACTACAAGGGTTCTGATTCCTTTTACAAAGACATGTAGGTAGACCATTTTAAGGGAATTATCCCCATATCAAATCAAACCTTCATCTCCCTGGACGACAATAAATTCCAAAGTGCTCCACTCAGTGGCTTAAAAACCAGTACCATCATAATGATGATTAAAAGAATTTTGAAATAGTATATTAGAGGATACCATTGATGGAAAACCTCGAATACATATATATATCTCCATTGATGAATAACATTGAATACATACTGATGATTCGGAATTTTACATATGTTAATAAGTTATTGAAAATTCCAAGGGAAACTTATTCCATACATGGTGAACTAATAAGGATTCATGAAAATATCTTAAATTTATAAAGAGTCCTAGAGTAGACACTAATTCCCCTCAAAAGGGTGTGATGATTCCAACCTCCCATCCTCTCGACCAATGTACATTCCTAAGTATCATAAAGTTCAAATTTAATGAATGCATGCCTTTGGAAAGAAGGTCCTTTTTAGATAAAGAACTGTTGGATGTTTCTAGTTCCATAAATAAATCCAATGGAAACTTCCTGGAAGCAGTGATTCTTAAAACTAGAATACATGATTCATGGACTATGAAACAAACATGGTGAACCCGATGTGAAAATAAAGGCATATAGTAACTGGACTAGGGATAAGACCCTAGTGTCACTATGTGTCTTTTTGAAGCTAAGAATCAATTCATACATAGTTTTCACAACATTACCTATGCAGGTTTGATTCTTATAGAAGGAATAAAGGGTTTTTTTTATCAAGGTTGGTTCCAATATTGGAGATCTAGGAATCTCTACATATCTCATTAAAAATGAGAATCAATCCATACATATTTCTTGAAATAATCATTTCTCATGCCAATCGAGTTTGACATGAAGAATGGGGGCTTTTGACACGTTCTGAGAGAATGGTAAATCTTAAGACATAAAATTTTATATGGACCAAACTATATATCTTAAGGAAATAATCTGTATAGATCTGATTCATATAAAGGAGGAGAAAAAGAAAATAAGAATATTTTGTGACTGTGGCTGGGCCAAAAATTGGAGATTTAAGCATCTCTACGTATCTCATTAAAAAATGAGAATCAATCCATATGTAGTTCTTGAAATAAGGTCTCTATGAAGATCATACTCAGACATAGGAAAGAATGGGACTCATTTGCAAATAAGGAGTAGAAAGGATGTCAATGATGTTTTCTTATGGAATCTTCTAACGTTAAATAGAGAAAACATAAATTGTACAATTTAATGTCATGTAATGAGGACAGATGATGTCATGTAGATTAACATCATGCGACAAGGATGAAGAAACTACACATTTAATATCATGCAGCATGGACTCTTAGGTTTGTTATGAAGTTTAATTTCATACAACTAAGACATTATATTATGCAGTTTTATGTATTGTAGTAAGGACATGGGGGCTGTGCATTTTTTAGTATTGCAGCGAGGACATTGTACTGTGCAGTTTTAAGTCTTGCAGTGAGGGAAATTATACAACTACACAAAGTATTTATTTAATAATCTTACATTGGTTGGAATTTTAATAAGCTCTCTATCCATTGAGATTAAGGAATAATATTTATTTGAATAGACCTTATGTATGGAATAAGGTCCTTCCCCCTTTGGATCAAGCCTTGGAGGTTTCTTCACTGGTATCATTGGAGTCCTAAGAACCAATACCAATTATCCTTGAAGAAATAAACAGAGGCAAACTTTCCTGTTAAAATATCACACTATTCTATTCTGATATACTTCTAAATGATGAAAAGTATTAAATATTGTTTTTGTAATTGTTCCAGCTCAATGAACCATTTCTGAGACCTCTCATCTGTATAAAACTGATCACAGATTGCAACTGGGAGTGACGAAAATTGCATTTCAATTTGAAAAAATACTTCAATTCTATATACTAATGAATAAGGAGTTTCTTGGGAGTTAATATGGGTAGTTTTCCAATAAGTCCATAAAGCATTAAAATGTTTATCATACCATGATTTATTATCTTTATCCACCATCTTTCGGAGTACATTTGATAGGGTCTTATTGAAGGCCTTTATCTGTCCATTGGTCGTCGCATGATGGAGAGATGAATAAAACTAATAATTCTTTTGGATCCGACTTCTTTGAGAGGTATTACCTTGTCCCATTTAGAGAAAAAGTCAGTAGAAGTATGAATATTCATGAAATGCTTAGCTGTGGTTGGAGGATAAGGCCCTACTACTTCGATTCCCCATGTGAAAAATGGCCAGGAGTATTTAGCTGTATGTAGCAACTCTAGGGGTTGGCGAATGAAGTTGGCATGCACTAAGAAAGGATTACATCTCTTAGTAAAATCTATGAAATCATGCGTATTTGAAGGCCAAAAGTATCCAAGCCTTTAGATATGATCAGAGAGTATGTGCCTAGATTAGTGGGAACTACAGGCTCCTGAATGTACTTCTTTCATGATAGCTATAGTCTTTTATCCATCAATACATCTGAAGAGAATTCCATTGACGCCTCACTCGCAGAGGATATTTTGGTGGTATGGACTGCCATAAAGAGTAAAATTAGCCACTCATCATCAGATCTATTATTTTTCATTCATATTTGGTGGAAGTACTTCATTTTAAAGATATTCCATGATGGGTGTTCTCCATCCCACAGTATGACCATATAGCTTAGAAATAAGGCTAATTTCATTAATTTACTCCATTTTGGTATGGAAAAAAGGTAATACCACATGATGATGGGCTATGAAGATGATTGTCTCATCCCTATTTGGATCTGCTAAGGTTGTGGCTGCATTCTCCAGGGCATACTCTTTGTCATTTTGTGATCGTGGGACATAAGACTGTCTTTTTTGGGTGAAATTCATCCATTAACCCTGTGAAATAATCATACAAAGGGATTAACTCTTCTTTTCTAGTAGAATATTCTCCATTGATTGTCTTCATTCCTAGTTCCCAATCACCTTTAACTTTTAAGTGATTCACTTGAACCTGAAGGGACAATTCTAAACCATTGACGAGATCTTCATATTCTACCTCATTGTTGGTACCACCTTCCGATAATAGGAAGGAATAAGGCAACACTACCTTTTAGGGGGAAATAAGGAAAATTCCTAACCCAACTTTATTGTGTTTAGGATATTCCATTCTCTTCCCTATAGGACTTTTGGAAGCATCATCAAAGTACATTTTACATGTTTGGTAGTTATCCTAAATAGAGAATAATTCTTCATAAGGAAGTTTAGTATTTAATGATGTATCCTCCCCAAATGTATACTCAGCAAGGAGGTCTTCTAGATCTGGCCTTTTATTGCCTTTTGAGGCACAAAATGGATAGAAAACTGTTGTAAAATAACTGCCAATAATGCCAAACTCCCTATAAGAATAGGATGAATAAGGATAGATTTGAGTGGGTTATTGCAAGATACCAATTGGATCTAATGATGTTGTATGTAGTGCCTCAATTTCTGAATAGCAAAGATTAATGCTAGGCATCACATTTCAATACTTGAATACCATGTTTCTACATCAAGCATAGTTTGACTGAGATAGTAAATACTATTTTCATTCCCAGCATCATTCTTTTCAGTAAGGAAGACACACTGTGTTTTCTCTAAAGCTATTACATAATGAATAAGTGGTATTCCTTCAGTAGGTGGCATTAATACTGGTGGACTAAAGAGATATTTCGGGAGTCTATCAAATTCTTTTTTTTGTCTTTAGTCCATTGATAGGTGACTCTCTTCTTCATTAATCTGGTGAAGGGAAAACACTTTCCTGCCAAATTGGCAATAAAATACCGAATGTAGGACAAGTGTCTTGTAGTCCCGTTAATTCTTTCAAATTTTGAGGAGGTGACATACCAAGTATTGATTTTGTTTTCTTAGGATCAACTTTGATACCACGATGGTGTACAATAAAGCCAATTAACTTTCCTGAGGTTACCCCAAAAGCACATTTCAAGGGGTTCATCTTCAAACTGTGTTGCCGAAGTTTATGTAATATTTTCCCTAAATCATCCAAATGATTGGAACATTGTCTGGATTTGACCACTAAATCATCCACATAACATTCAACAAATTTCCCTTGTAAGGTTTTAAATATATGTTGCAAGTCATGTTGGTATGTTGCGTATGAATTCTTTAAACCAAAGGGCATTACACGATAGAAAAACACACCTTGAGGGGATCTTAAGGCTGTAGATTCTTCATCCTATAAGGCCATACGGATTTGATTATACCCAAGTAGACATCCATGAAAGAAAGAGCTTCATAACTAGTTGTTGCATCAATTAAAAGTTTTGTAATCCAAACTGGAAAATTTTCATTAGGAAAATGCTGATTAAGAACTCTGAAATCAATGAAGACTCTGATTTTCCCATTCTTCATTTTCACTAGGACAAAATTGGACATCCATTTGGGATATTTAACTTCCCGAACAAAGTTATCCTTTATAATCTTATCAAATTCAGCTTTAATTTTATAGTCATGAGTTGGGTGTGTTCTTCATTCTAGTTGCTTGAATCCATGATGTTCTTCTAGAAAACCCAAATGATGGGTGGATACATAAATATTAAGTCCTATAATTTCTATGTAATTCTAAGCAAATATATCTCTATGTTGCTTTAGAAATGAAGTATACACCTCTTTCTCTTTAGAGGTCATGGCCCCACTAATTAGAGTGGGGCGTGGATCTTCTTATGTACCTATATTTATTTCTCTGAGCTCATCCATGGTTGTAGAGACACCTTCCTCAAATGATAGAGGAGTATCCCTAAGATCTTCCTCTTATTATTCATTATGTGTTACCTCTTATTTTTCCACTTTCATATTATATGAGAAGGAAAAACTTATAGAGTTAAAGGGGGAGTCAGTATTTGAATATCCTAAAGAATAGGCCACCATATCTGACCCTACTAATGAAAAAGGGTCTTTATATGGTAATAAAGAGGCAATGATGGATTGGTAATAAACATCTTTTTATTCCTCTAGCATTTCAAAAATCCCTTCTACTCTGGTTGATGAATTAGCATCTTTTTGTAGTTCAGTGGATGAAATGAAGACATCTCCATTTAAACTTCCATCACTACTTGGTCGATCAATAGCTTATCCCATGTTGTTAGGCTCAATTACCACAATTGACATTATAGAAGTTATTGGGAGAGTTCATGGATTTGATTTTACCCCTTAAATTTGATTGATGGGTAACACAAAATCTATGCTCAAATGTATGAATGGATTTGTCAGGGTCTTTTCCAGTCCATTTGGAGCATTAACTCTTGTTATTTATTTTTTCAGGGACTTCATTCCTTTTGGGTGATAAAACTATGGCTTAATTTATTGAGATTCACATGTTTTGAACGGAGCCTTATCACCATAGAAAATCCAAATTTGGCCATTGAAATAGTACTTAAGGCACTGGGGGTATGAAAAATGTATGGCCACATGTTGATGCAACCAAGGCCTTCTAAGTAGAATATTAAAGGTTGTGTCCTGACGAACAGCTATAAAATCTGAATTTGACACAAGATCTCCAAACTGCGTTCTGAGTGTAATCTCGCCTAGAGGTTCTTGGTCATTCTTATCATATGCTTGAAACATTAAATTCAAATGAGATAAGTCAAATTTAGTTAGGTCTAATCAATGAAGTATATGAATAGAAATGAGGTTGACTCTGGAGCCATTATCAATGAAGGCTCGTCAGATGTCTATGTCTTTGACCTTTCTAGAAAAATAGAAGGGTCTAATATTTCCATGTACAATATCTTCTTCTTCTTCTTCTGTAAAAGATTTGACTTCATGAAATTATGTAGGATCGTCCTCACTGCAAGACATAAAACTGCACAGTATAATGTCCTCACTGCAAGACATAAAATTGCACAGTACCATGTCCTTGATGAACGAATTAAAACTACACAGCCCCCATGTCCTAGTTTCAAGACATTACACTATATAACAACCATAAGCTTCCATGTTGCATGAATTTATAATGAGTAGCATCTTTTTCCTTGTCTCATGACGTTAAACTACATGACATCATTTGTCCTCGTTGCATGAAATTAAACTATACAGCTAAAATTTTCTCTATTTGGTGTTAGAAGCTTACATAAGAAGTCATCCTTAACATCATCACTACTCCTTAGTAACACATTAGTCCCTCTCTTTCCTATTTCTGAGTAAGATCTGCATAGATACCTTGTTTCAAGAAATACATATGGATTGATTCTCATTTTTAATGAGATACGTAGAGTCGCCTAAATCTCCAATTTTGGCCCATCCACAATCACAAAATATTATTTTTTTCTTTTCTTATCCTGTATATAAATCATATCTATAAAGTGTGTTTCCATAATATATATGATTTGGTACCTATACCATTTTATGTCTTAAGATTTACCGTTCTCTCATAACATGTCAAAATCCCCCATTATTCATGTCAGACTCGATTGACGTGAGAAATGATCGTTTCAAGAACTATGTCTGTATTGATTCTCATTTTCAATGAGATACATAGAGACGCATAGATATCAAATCTTAGTCCTTGCAACGATATAAAAAATCCTTTATTCATTGTATAGTAAACCAAACTACATAGGTAATGTTGTAAAAACTATGTATGACTTGATTCTTAAGAAACACTATTTATATAAAGAATCCTTTTACCCAATTACTAAGCTCACTTGATCTATGCTCGATGTGAGAAACAAGGAGTATTAAAGGTTTCTTCTATAATATAATGGTGACACAGGTGAATAATGAGGTGTTAGATCTCCATATAGTTTAACGTCATGCGGTAAGGAAAAAAATGGTGAACCCGACATGAATCCTTAACCAAGTTAATAATGTTACCCACCCATTAGGCCCCAATCAATTTATAAAGTAAGACCAAACAAAGGAATCAATCACGTATGTATCCATTTAAAAAGAGGTTGCATTAATGGATTTTGTTGTTTTTTCGTGTGTTTCTTAGAATTCCCTTCACTCCAAAATGACTTTCTTCAAGACAACATCTATGAACTTCGCGACCGCTGCTAAAGTTGGATCCCCATCCATGGGAAGGAATTCATCACTAACCCAGTGTCTTCAACACTAGGTCTCTAATATTATGGTAAAGTAATATCGCCGGCATGATACAATCCCGACATTGGAGGCTGCACGATAATCCCTTTAGGTCAATAACAATCCTTCATCATCTTGCCAACGACGACCAGTGATCAAGAAGTAGATGGTGCCAACGACCGACTTCAACTGTTTCAGGTCCTTATCACTAGAACTCAACAATAAATCCCTCCAGTACTACATAGAGGTGGATCAATAGGTCACTCAAGGCCTCAATTCAAGAATGCAGGTGTCCTTCTTGAGGACTCCCACCAGTAATCACCACCATAATCACGCGGTAGTGAACCCCAAACTTGATGGGGGTGTTGCCTTTGGATGTTAGGCCCATATCTCTTAGACCAAGACACACAAGATGAACCACCAGGGACAACGTCCAGATAGCATGGAGTAGGTTCTCACCTTTGCGTCCTTTATAGAATCCCATCAACCTATCTTGATGGAAAACAACGAACGGGCACATTCACCTGTCCGTCCTAATTTTTCTACCCTGCAGAATCATCTGAAAACAGCCCACCAATACCACCAGATAAACCTGGTGGAGTACCATTAACAGGAACATACACCTAATTACAAGTTATCAGCCAGTCAGTAGGATTGTCTGGCTACATTTAAAGAAGCTTGTCAATATAATGTGGTGGAAACTGGTAAACAGGAACAAACACCTGTTTACAATCACCAATTCAGCCAGCAGTCTCGTCTTCTAGTATTGAATAATTCTGTCAACCATACATGATGGGAAACATATAGCATACATATACTCCTGCCAATGTTCATCATGTCTTCCAACATTCTCATTTGGTAACACCTGGAGAAGTTAGTCAGAAAGCTCCAACAACAAATCGGGGGCAGACCCAACTCTCTGCCCCTATACATGAGTACTGTCAATATCCATTGACAGGAAAATGAGGAAAGGAGAAGTCACATACACCTACTCCAGATATAGAATCGACATATATTTCCATTTGGGTTGCTGAAGTCACCAAAAATATCTTATCAATGGTGAAAGGGTAGATTCAAATCCCTGCCCATATTCTGGAAGCGTTCTAGGATATTATAACAACCAATTCAGTAGTACTGAGGAAATAGACACATAAATCTATCCCCACACATGAGATGACACATCAACATTCCATCTCAGAGCTGATACATAACTCTGTTCCAGTCCGAGATGGTCATGAGGAATACTCCCCCATATCATACAGACAATAATATCAGGAACATTAACCCTTTCAAATTAGAGATAATCGGTCTATTCCAGTAACCACTCCAAGGTAGGCACATACACCTGCCAATGGTAACCACTTTTCCCTACAAGTGGCCCCAACTAAGTATAAGATAAAATCTAAGAAGAAGTCTCACCAAGAACTATTGTAAAATCATGAGTCAATCCACGATTTGGCTCCTCTTAATGCTGTAGTTCTTGATGCCCTCAGACATTTATCTATTGTTGCTCAAGATCCTACCCTCTCATTACCAAATTATGGGAGTGGTAGTAGTAATTCTAATGTTCCTCATCAGACAGTTCATCATGAAGACTTTCTTCATGAAAATTTAGTCAATCTAGAATTCCTATCTCTGGATGATAGCCATGGAAACCCTCTGTGTGTCTAGAAGACCAAGGAGCAAGAAGATTTATCCCCTGCGGTAATCCATCATGGTGATCCTCCCCATAATGTCATTCGCTGTGAAAGTTCTCTCCGCAGTAGTATTTCTCATTTTCAAAAAAAATCTATAATTGACAATATAGCGATGACAAAGCCCTCCTATCTTGAGGCACTTGAAAACACAAGACCAGTCATGTATGATGCCTTGTCGTTGATAGGTGAAACACTTTCTCACCCAGTAGACATCTAAAGAGAATGGTCATTCTTTGAACCTCCCTTAGGTCATTTTTCTTTTAATACAGAGCATCCACTTTGGTCAGACCAGGTGGAGAAACCTCTAGTAAAAGACGATGAAGATGAGTTAAACATGAGGAAACAATTAGCTAAGGGATAAGTACCAGTCATGTTCTGGCCATTGTAAAATTCTCATTATAAAATTCCAGAATTGATTACAGAGGATTGTATTCCTGGTATCTTCTACAATTTATGGAATACTCTTCATCATTTGAAAACTAAAATATTAACATATGATGAATATCAAAATCATGTAATGTTAATAGAAGGGTTGCAATGCCAAATTGACTTGATGTATCTCTCAGTTTCCAAACATCCAAAGGATGGAAAACAGTATAGAACCATTTAGCGTCCATGCCACAATGCTCTAAAAAGGCTATGCCAGTTAATTTCTAATTCCTCATCTAGTGCTCGTGTTAGAGGATGGGGTGCACATGGAGCATTTCATTTCACTACACGCCAAAATCAGAAAGTCCTCCAAAAGTGGTCTCATGAAATGTTATTTCCCACAGTTAGCCACAAAAAATAGATTTTTTATGTGATCAAATGTATGCTCAAGAACAGGCTTGAACTAGCTCTCATCAGAGTCGGGACCAAAGAAAAGAAGTTGTTGACAAAACTTTTACATCAAGCATTTGATAATCTTGAGCAGGCATCCCGCTTTGAGGGTACCAGGCGTCAAAAAATTGAAATGTCTAAAATAGAAAATCAATATTCTGAAATAGGTGATTTGAGTGGTTGTTGGATAATGCACCCAGCTAATGTCCGAACCAAAATTCACAAAATCATAAGAGAAGTTGCATGAATTTTAGTAATAGAAGTTCAAGAATCACCCTAACTTTCAAGGGTAGGGGATCATTTAACTCAACCTTCAGATTCATTAAACAAAGTTCAAATATTTGAAGAAGTAGAACAAGAACAGCCCCAGCCTGTAGGACTGGGGGCTTTTTCACATCTGCAATCCCCTCTTCAAGGGAATTAATTTTTCTCCCGATTAGGGAATAAGCCAAAAGGAAAGTGTAAAACTATACTATCCAAGGATTCCCTTTGAATTACTGTTTGCCAAAATATTCCTGATAATTTATCATATAAGAGAACAGAGCCTCATGGAAGATACAGAAGGAGACAATATTACAAAAATAATGACAGAATTTCATCGATGCATTATACATTAGTGAATATTATTAACACCATTGCAGAAGATCCTCCAGAAAATGAGTCCAGTTTAGGGGAATAAAAATATAAAGTTCTTGTCCATAATATGGTACACACTGAGGAAAATGACGAAGGTGTACGTACACAAAATCAGAGGCTAATCCAGAATCTAGGTATGCCTTCAAATAACTAACTCCCACCCCTCTAAAGGGCATATAATAAGGGGAAAGGAAAAATTCAGATTTCATATCACTTTTCCACTGAAGAAGTTCAATATCTTTCACTTGAAGAGAGATTTTCACATCAAGAAGAGGAAATGAAGGAGTTGAAAAGACACAATACAGAGTTACTTTGAAGCAGCATTTTTGCTAGACTTACTCTACAGGTAGGTCCTCAACTAGCACATCCTATAGGAGCTCCTCAGATTAGAGAATTTGTAGTAACTACAAATTCAGATAATGAATTCCCTCCACTGGGTACACAATCAAGGGGGGACCAGATACATCCGGATAGGCATGTTCCTGTGGGTTATCCAAGGAAAATATCAGTGTCACCATCAATTGTTTTGGTGGTTGTTGCACCAGATCAAGCTCCAGTTTCTATACCTTCATAGGTTCCAGCTCATCCAAATATTCTGCAAATGCTTATGAACACAATTGAGGAATTAACTAATTAATTGGAAGATATGGAGGAATGACATGCACTAGTTTAGTCAGAAAGAGAGCTTACCCTAAATGGGTGGATTCAATTCCTCCCCCACCAAATTTTGTGAATACCACATTCCCAATATTTAATGGTTTAGGAGATCCAGAACAACACTTAACACATTTTTTCTCTCGTTTTCATCTCATGATGGGAACTTCTCAACACCAAGAAGCAGTAAAGCTTAGGTTCTTTTTGCAGTCATTATAGGGACCATCTTTTGTCTGGTATACAAGCGTACAATCTCGATCAATTACTGGATGGGAAGATCTCTGTCAAAATTTTATTCTTAAATTTAGCTCAACACTACAAAAGATGACAGTTTTTTATCCTACCAATTTTAAACAAATGAAAAATTAAAGGGTTTTAGATTTAATTGTGTGATGGAAATGATTAACATATTCCTTAAGTCTATCACTCCCTCAAGAAGAGTTGATACCAATTTGTGTGGAAAATATGCATGATGAGTTATCCCATTCCATTGATCCTTGTGAAGTACATTGGAGGGTTTCAAGATCTTACTTCAATCGCTCAACAAATATAAGACTTTATTATAGAAACTAAGTCTAAAACTCATGTAATTCCATCAGCATCGGGGAGGAGGATAGGAAAGGAAGAAGATGCTACAGTTAAACTCAAGAAGGCACCTATACCTTCTTCTACTTCAAAACCATAATCATACCAAAGAGCTCCGCCTCCTGAGCATCAATAGAATTGACCACCTCATAACTATGATAAAAGAGATCAATAGAGGAACCAATTTGAGGAATTAAATAATAAAATTTATTATTTCTAGAATGAACAAATTCCTGGTTACTTCATCTCAGTCCTAGAAAACAATTTGGTTCAGTTTACGAGACCAAATAAACCAAATAATGAAGGAGATGAAGATCTTCCGAATTATTCTCCCTTTCACCAGATGTTAGGGCATCCCATCCAGGAATGTTTTGTTTTCAAATACCTCTTGGAAAAGATGGTATATTCTGGACAATTGAAACAAAAAAGTTCATCAACTCAAGTAGCATGTGTTACCACTACTAATCCAGAGGAAGAAGGAAAATGGAAGGAGTAAAAAGTAAAAATGTGTAAAAATATGATGATTGAATGATCAGGAAAATGATCAACCAAACTCATGTCATTTTATGAACATATTTGAAACAACCGATTGTGTCTTCTGTCACTCCTGCCACAGTAAAACTACCTTCATCAAAATCTCATTCCTCAATGTAGCAAAGTGATCATAAGGACAAAGAGAAGTAAAAATAAGATGATCTCACGTTAAGGACAAAGTTCTCCTTGACCTTGGAAGATTTCATGCCATCTGTTTCGAAAGTACGGGAACCGGCCCGCCAAATGGAACAACTAGAATTAACCCGTCAAGAAAATATTTATCAGATGAAGTGTTGATCTTTGTTTCCGTTAATGTTATCCACTTAGTAGATCCTTATTCCAATGGTGATTCTGATTATAAAGAGGTAGAATTACTTGTACTTAATTGGGGAACCAGAGGAAGAGGCCATGGTCAAGGATATAGGGGAAGATGTGGAAATTATAGAAACCATAATTTTAATTATACCCCTACTCAAACCATATATGCGGTAAAAACTCTTGTAAAATCCCTTCAGTGGGCTCAATAGGAACAAGGAGCTTCATCCATGAAAGACAGGTTTAGTTCTAAAAAAATTATTTTGGAGGACCGATTAGAAGTCACCCTGATTTATTCTCAGCAAATTAATAGACATAGTTAGTCTAATGTAACAAATTCAAGAGTATTTCCATCTTCTGCTCCAACATAGAGCATGTCTACATCAGAAGCATCAACTTCCAAACCACCTGCAAAACCACATCTCCATGCTGAGAAATGCAGATCTTTGGACCAAAAGTATGATGTCTTGAAACAATTGAACCAAGTACTGGACAAATTATCAATTCTGGATTCTTTGAATCAGTCAGAAGATCTTCAAGAAGAACTTATTGAGGCTTTTTCAAGTCCTCAAGAATTCGAAACCGAACTTGGAGATGTTGAGGTTTACCGTATAGAGAAAGATCCTGCAGAATGTCATGTAGTCATATATTTTACAGATGGAGAGTAAGATGATGTTGTAAATGGACGTATTAAACCCCTGTATTTGTCTGTAATGGTCAATGACATAGACATCTGACGGGCCTTCATTGATAATTTCCCCGGAGTCAACCTCATTCCTATTCGTACACTTCGTCAATTAGGCATGACTGAATCTAACTTATCTCCTTCAACATTAATGTTTCAAGCTTATGATAAGAATGAGAAAGAATCTATGGATGAGATTACACTCAAAACTCAATTTGGAGATCTTGTGTCTAATTCAGATTTTATTGTTGTTCTTTAGGACACAGTATTCAATATTCTCTTTGGAAGGACTTGGTTGCATCAACATTCTACCATACCTTCGTCATACCACCGGTGCTTTAAGTACTATTTCAATGGTCAAATCGGGATGTTGTATGGTTAAAAGGCTCTACTCAAAACATGTGAATATCAATACATTGAGGAAGAGTTTTATCACATAAAAGGAACAAAGTCCATGACAAAAGAAATAATCAGAATTAATGCTCTGAATGGACTGGAAAAGATCCCGGAAAATCCATTCATACATTTGAGCCCAGATTATGGGTTACCCATCAATCAAATTGAAAGGTTAAAACCAAATCCAAGAACTCATAAATCAACTTCTATAATGTCAATTTTAGTAATTTAGCCTAACAATATGGGAGAAGTTGTTGATCCACTAAGCAGTGATGGAAGTTTAAATGGAGATGTCTTCATTTAATCGACTAAACTACATAAATCCTCTACTTCATCAACCAGGGTAGAAGAGATTGTAGAAATCCTAGATGAAGACAAATATATTGATTCTCAATACATAATTCCCTCCTTATTACCATAGAAATACCCTTATTCAACAGTAGGGTCAGATATGGTGACCTCTTCTTTAGGATATTCAAATAATGACTCCCCCTCTAACTCTGGGAGTTCTGCCTCATCATATACTATTCAAGTAGAAATAGAAGAGGTAACACATAATGAAGAATAAGATGAAGATCTTGGGGATGCTCCTACAACATATGAGGAAGGTTCTCTGCCACCGTGGATGAGCTTAGAGAAATAAATCTATGTACGGAAGAAGATCCACGTCCCACTCTAATTAGTGCGGCCATGACCTCTAATGAGAAAGAGGTGTATACTTCGTTTATAAAGAAACATCTAGATACATTTGTTTGGAATTATACATAAATTCCAAGACATAATCCTGATGTAGACACCCATCATTTGGGTTTTCCAGAAGAACATTGTGCATTCAAGCAAGCAGCAAGAAGAACCCACCCAACCCATGCCTCTAAAATTGAAGCTGAAGTTGATAAGCTTATAAAGGTTAACATTGTTAGGGAAGTTCAATATCTCAAATGGCTGGCCAACATTGTCCCAGTGAAAAATAAGAATGGGAAAATTATATTTTTCATTGAGTTTAGATATCTTAATCAGCATTGTCCTAAATATTATTTTCCAGTTCTAATTACAGATCATTTAATTGATGTAATAGCTGAATATGAAGCTCTTTCCTTCATGTATGGCTACTCTGGGTATAATAAAATATGTATGGACCTACAGGATGACGAATCCACATCCTTAAAATCCCATCAAGTTGTGTTTTTCTATAGGTTAATACCCTTTGGATTAAATAATTAAGGTGAATCATATCAAAGTTCCATGCATCATATCTTAAAAACTTTATTAAGGAAGTTTGTTGAATGTTATGTGGATGATTTGGTGGTGAAATCCAGACAACATTCCAATCACTTGACTTATTTGGAACTATATTCCATAAACTTTGGCAACACAGTTTAGAGATGAACCCCCTGAAATGTGCTTCCGGGGTAACCTTAGGAAAGTTCTTTGGCTTCGTTGTACGCCATCGTAGTATCGAAGTTGGTCCTGAAAAAAAGTACTTGGTATGTCACCTCCTTGAAATTTTAAATAATTAAGATGAATCCAAGGACACTTGGCCTATATTCGGTGCTTTATCTCCAATTTGGAAGGAAAATGTTTACCCTTCACCAGATTAATGAAGAAGGGAGTCTCTATTAGTGAACTAAAAACTTCCAAGAAGAATTTGATACTCTTAATAAATATCTCTTGAGCCCACCGGTATTCATTCTTCCTGTTGAAGGAAGAACACTTATTATCAATATGAAATCTTTAGAGTGATCATTAGGTTCCTTACTTTCACGAAGGAACGATGCTGGGAATGAAAATAGTATTTACTATATCAGTCAAACTATTCTTGATGCAGAAACTTGATACTGAAGTATTGAAAAGTGCTGCCTAGAATTAATATTTTCACTTAAAAAATTGATGCATTACCTACAACATCATGAGGTCTAATTGATATCTCAGAATAACCCGGTCAAATTTATCCTCAGTCGTCCTATGCTTACTGGGAATCTAGCACGGTGGTAGGTTATTATGCAGCATTTTGATATCTATTTTGTGCCTCAAAAGGAAATAAAAGGCCAAGATCTGGCCAATTTCTTTTCTAAGCATCCATCTGTGGAAGATACGTCATTAAATACTAAAATTCCTGATAAAGAAGTCTTCTCATTTCAAGATAATTTCCAAAAATGGGAAATGTAATTTTATGGTGCTTCCAAAAGTCTAATAGGGATGAGAATGGAAAACCCTAAACTCAACAAGGTTGGGCTAGGAATTTTCCTTATTCCCCTATAAAAGGCAGTGTCTTCTTATTCCATCATGTTTTCATAAGGTGGTACCAACAATGATGCAAAATTACAGGCTCTCATCGTAGGCTTGAAATTGGACCTTCTGGTTAAAATCAATCAATTAAATATAAAAGGTGATTCAGAATTGGTAATAAATAAAATCACTGGGGAATATTCTATTAGAAAAGAAGATTCAATCCCTTTTCATAATTATGTCAGAGGATTAATGAATTAATTTCCTTCATAACTGACATTATCTTATGTCCCGCGATCACAAAATTCCCAAGAATATGCACTGTCTAATGCAGCTATATCCTTGGAAGATCTAAATTGGGATGATACCATCATTATCATAGACCATCGTCATGTGCTATTGCATTTTTTTCAAACCAGAATGGAGGAAATTATTGAAATTAGCCCTATTTCTAAGCCATATGGTCATACCATGGAATGGAGAACACCCATCCTGGAATATCTTCAAAATAGAGTAATTCCATCAAGTAGGGCTAAAAAAGAACAGGTCTGATGACGAGCAGTTAATTTTGCTCTATATGATAGTCCAGACCACCAAAAGATTGTCTACAAGAATGGCTTTGATGGAATCTTTTTCGGATTTATTGATGGAGAAGAGACTACAACTTTTATGAAATAAGTACATTCAGGATCTTGTGTTGCTCACCAGTCTGGGCATAGACTCTCTGACTAGGCTTGGATACTTTTCACCTTCAATGATGTGGGATTATAGATATTTCACTAAAAAATTTCATCCCCATCAAGTCCATGCCAACTTCATTCATCAACCCCCAGAGTTGCTACATACATCTAAATACTCCTGTCCATTTTCCACATGGGTAATGGATGTAGTAGGACCTTATCCTCCAGCCACAACTAAGTAGTTCAAGTATATTCTTACTACTACTGATTTATTCTCTAAATGTGCTAAGGAAATACCCCTCAAATAAGTCGGAGCCAAAAGCATTGTTAGTTTTGTAAAAGCTAATATCATCACCAAATTTGGTGTCCCTCATTCTATTTTGACAGAAAATGGAAACAATTTTTGTTCTGTTGAGTTAAAAAAGTTATATCAAGAACATAATATCAAATCCATCCATTCATATCGCTATTATGCGGTGGCCAATGGATAGATAGAGGCTTTCAATAAGAACCTATCAAATATACTCCAGAAGATGGTGGATAAAGATATGAAATCATGGCCTGATAAAATTTTGAATGCTTTATGGGATTATTGGAAAACTAACCTTATTTCCACCCAATCACCTCCATAATCATTGTTATATGGAACTAAAGCAGTTTTTTCAATTGAAATTCAATTTCATTCACTCAAAGCTGCAATCTGTGATCAGTTTTTTACAGATGAGAGGTCTCATAAATGGTTCAATGTGCTAGAATGATTAGACAAGAAAAGATTTCATACTTTTCATCATTTAGAAGTCTATCATAATAGAATTTCATGATATTTTAACAATAATGCTCTCCTCCATTCATTTCTTTAAGGAGAATTGGTGTTGGTCCTTAGGAATCTAATGATACCCGGGAAGAAACCTTAAAATCTTGAGCCAATGTGGGAAGGACCTTATTCCATACATAAGGTCTATTCAATTGAAGATTATTCCTTAATCTCTATGGATAGGGATATTATTATAACTCCAACCAATGCAATATTCTTAAAGAAATATTTTGTGTAGTTAAACACATCATCCTCCCTAGAAGACTTATAACTTCACAATAAAATGTCCTCACTGCAAGACTAAAAGGTGCGCAACCCCCATGTCCTTACTGCAAGACATAAAACTGCATAGTATAATGTCCTAGTTTTTAGACATTAAACTTCATAAAAATCGTAAGCATCCATGCTGCATGATGTTAAAATGCATAGTATCTTCTTCCTTGTCGCATGACGTTAAATTGCCTAACATCATCTGTCCTTGTTACATGACATTAAACTATACGGCTAAAATTTTCTCTATTTGATGTTAGAAGCTTCCATAAGGAAATAACATTGACATCATCACTACTCCTTAGTAGCACATGAGTCCCACTCTTTCCTATGTCTGATTCAGATCTGCATAAAGACCTTATTTCCTGAACTACGTATGGCTTGATTCTCATTTTTTAATGAGATACGTAGAGAAGCCTAAATCTCCATTTTTGGGCCCAACCACAATAAAAAAATTGTCTTATTTTATTTTCTCCTCCTTTATATGAATTAGATCTATACAGGGTATTTCCATAAGATATATGATTTGGTCCTTATACCATTTTATCTCTTAAGATTTACCGTTCTCTCAGAACGTGTCAAAAGCCCCCATTCTTCATGTCAAACTCGATTGGCATGAGAAATGATTGTTTCAAGAACTATATATGGCTTGATTATCATTTTCAATGAGATGCATACAAATTCCTAGATCATAAATATTGGGCCCAACCGCGATAAAAAAACCCTTTATTCCCTGTATAAGAATCAAACCTGCATAGTTAATTTTGTAAAAACTATGAATGACTTGATTCTTACCTTTATCAAGACAGATAGTGACACTTGATTGTTATCCTTAGTCCAATTACAATATGCCTTTATTTTCACATCGGTTCATCTTCATCCTTACCACATGATGTTAAACTATATGGAGATATAACACCCCATTATTCACCTATTTCACCTTTATATTATAGAAGAAACCTTTACTACTCCTTGTTTCTCACACCGAGCATAGCTCAAGTGAGCTTAGAAATTGGGTAAAAGGTTTATTTATATAAATAAGGTGTCTCAATTTCTTATGGGGTTATTAATGTCTTAACTACATTACTTAAAACTACATAGTATAATTTCCTCACTGCATGACTTAAAACTACATAGTATAATGTCCTCGTTGCATGACTTTAAACTACAAATCATAATATTAATTCAGAAGAAACAATGAAAGTCTTCATTTTACATATGAGTCAGATCTATGTAAAGAACGTTAAACTCATAGCCAATATTGTTTCAAATATTTCTCATATGCTTTGGGAATAACCCCCTCCCAAATTCCACACTCTTAATCTTGAATGTTTCCTGATCATCATAATGTTTCTTACGGTTTCTGGTGACAGAGTTTTTAATACCTGAGAGCTCTTTTTCCTGACTATGCAGTATGTGCCTTTAGGTGGCCTTGAAAAAGTTTACTACATAATGGTCCTTTCAATCAAAATATTCCATTATTTAACTATGCAGCATATTCCCCAGTTGTTCCTTCATAATATAGCCCCCATAACGGGTTTTTCAAATAATGGTACCTTCGTTCTTGGTTATATTATCTTTGTCCCCTTCAAACTTTGATGAAAATATATTAGAATATGTATTTTAAAACAGCCATTTGAGTGTACTTGTCCCATTAACTTTCTTCCAATCTTAAATTCTTCATGACCATAGTTTACACATTTCCCTTACTATGTGTTCAATGCAATAGAAAAAAACCTCGGAACCACTTGGCCACATATCATATAATGTTTTCTTTTTTGGTCCTAGTTCTTTGACCTAAAACTACAGACACCATACCTCTTATGTTTGGGTCATACCTTCATAAATTCATATTCCTCTGATTCTTTGGACATCTTGGTTAGAAATACCCTTTCCATATTCAGGTAACTCTCTCCATAAACCAAACTTCGTGCTTTGTAAAATCTGAATCTCTATAAAACATTATTCAAATTTTAGCAGTAGAGTGTCATATTTTTTAGATCTCTTTTTCTTGACTATGCAGCACATGCCCTTATGTGGCCTTGCATAATTTACCTACAAAATAGGTCTTTTAGTAAAAAGATGATACTCTTTGGCTTTGTAGCATAGGCCCCAGTTTTCCCTACATAACACAACCCCCATAATAGGTTTTTCGAATAATGGTAACTTTTTTCTAAGAGAAAAGAATTCCTCTAATGTCTTTAGCTCCTTTTCCATATCAATCTTCTGATTTAGAAATTCCCAAATCACACATTACCATTTTTCCTTCCATACCATAATATGATAGTATGTTTCTAAACAAATTATCAAGAAATTGGGAGAGTCTCATACCTTTCATCAGAGCTAAAGACCTTAAATTAATGCCACACAATGTCTTGACTGCATGACTTAAAATAGAACAGTACCAATGTCCTCACTGCATGACTTAAAATTGCACAATATGATATCATAAATTTCCCTTTCTGACAAATTTTAACCATTCCTCATACACCAAATTTATATAGAGATGGTTTTACTATTCATGACATATGTCGGTATAAAATAACCCCTTTCATTCTTAAAATTCTTTTTATTGGAAAAACCACCCACTGTGGTCTTGAGTAACCCAAATCTTATTTTCCCCTATCTATCAGTAGAAAAATGTTAAATTCCTAAAGATATATTTTGATTGACTATACAGTATGTGCTCTAAGGTGGCCTTACATTAGTTGCCTACATAATAGGACTGTCAGCCAAAATATGACACTATTTGGCTATGCAGCATATGCCCTAATTGGCCCTATATAATAAAACCCCCATAATGGGTTTGTCAAAATAACGGTAACTTCATTATTGGAATAAACTCCCCTTATTTTTATACCAGTATTAAATTTGGAGACCATAAAAATCATGGCTCAAGATTCCCCTTGAAAATAATTAAAGAATATTAAAACAATTCTTAGCCACGGAGTCTTGATTGGGATCTAATGTAAAAATTTATTGTCCAAGCTATTTGAACATATATACTATCCCTTTATAGTCCAACATGCATGACTCTAATCTTCCAACAATAAGAGACATGGTACTCACTAGATTGAGAACCCACAAAGGGAACTATGAACAAAATTCAAGTCCCAACTCACTAAACATACATTTTTGTATGATTTAGGTAATATTGATAAATAAAAAGTAAAAAGATACACAGTTAGTGGGGTTTTCCATATAACCCTAGAAAAAATCAAACTATGCTCGCTAGGCCCCATGGTATAAGAAAAAATTAGAGCATCCTTCCAAACATTATGTAGCTCCATATCTGACCAAATGATGTTAGAATGCATCAAAGTGACATAATTTTACCTTATTACATGATTCTTTTCATTCTGAAGGAATATAATTATAAGGGTTGGGGGGATTTTATAAACACCATGAAATTTGTTGCATGCACTTCACCACAATTGAAGTTGAATTTCCATGTGTCATGACTCAAAAATATCCCAACTAGGATTGAAAAGTTCACGGTGAAACTCTGCATTTTTCATGGGGGTTAGTAACGGTAGTGGAGGCACTGGCCCGAAGGTCCGAGACCGTAGTTCGACACTGAGCCCAAGAAAGGGTGTCGGGGTGCAGCCCCTGTGGTATAGAGCAATTATTTGGCTAAGTCCCTAAAGAGGCACCCAAGGTGCCTGCATACAAATACTTGCGCACCACCATGCTGCAGCTGAATAAAGTAATAATTTTTGTTAAGTCCTCAAGTTATCACCCTAGTCTAGCCAAATCACCGGCAGAGCGCAAGTATACTTGGGTACCACCCATCTGGTGAGCAGACACTTGTGCGCCACAAAATGCCACGCATCCTACTTGCGATAACAAATTCTTTTTTACCCAAGGTCCTATTTTTTCCTATAAATATACCTTGGGGCCTCCATTTGTATGGAAAAATTTCCGTAAAGCCCAATTTCTACTCTGGTCACCCTATTACTTCTCCCCAGTCTTTTGAAACTTTCAAGGTAGTTATTTAACATCTTGAACAGTGGATTTAAGGGAGGATCATTAGAATTAATTACTTTTATTGTTTGAAAACCATAACACTTTCACGCCTAAACCACCCAACCTCCTCATGTTAGAAATACTTGTGCACCACTTAATCCTTTTATATGAACTTGAGCACCCCACTTCTAGGACCAATTATGAATACTATTTAAGGCTTGAGAAAGGTCTCGTACAAGTATTAACATACTGGTTGTTCATCACTTAAGTAAACATCATGTTTCCCAAGCCTACTTGCACTCCCATACTAGTGTTCCCTTCTCTACTTGGGTGCCCCTCTTTGATTCACTTACTCTCTTCAGTATATAAGCCATCAAGCCTTCCTCAAAGCCATTCATTGAAAGGCTCCTTCTTCATTGTCTCAATTTACATTATGGATTTGAGTAAGGCTTGATGGATTATATACTAAAGAGAGTAAGTGAATCATAGAGGGGCGCCCAAGTAGGTAATGGAATGCAAGTATGGGTGTGCAAGTACACTTGGTAGACCTAATGTTTACTTACGTGATGAACAAACTGTATGATAATACTTGGGCGAGACCTTTCTCAAGCCTTCAAGAATATTCTCAGGTGATCCCAGAAGTGGGGAACTCATGTTCCTGTGAAAGGAATGGGAGCCGTTCAAGTATTTCTGATTTGGGGAGGTTGGGGACTTTAGGCGAGAAAGTGTTATGGTTTTAAAAAAATAAAAAGACTTTCGTCTAATGATCCTCTGTTAAATCCTTTTCTCAAGTTGTTGAAGAACTACCTTGAATGTTTCGGATGACTGGGGAAATGTACTAGGGTGACTAGAGTAGCAATTGGGCTTCAAGGAAAATTCTTCTATAAAAATGATGACCCTAAGAGACTATTTATAGGAAAAAATAGGACCTTGGGAAAAAAGGATTTTGGGCATATAAGTAGGTTGTTCGACATATTATGGTGTGCAAGTGGTTGTTCACCAGATGGGGGTGCCCAAGTATACATGCATGCCACCGATGATTTGGGTATATTAGGGTGACACCTTGAGGACTTGGCCAAAATTATTACTTTAATCAACTCGAGCATGGTGGCATGTAGGTATTTGTGAGAAGGTACTTTGGCGCCTATTTAGGTACTTAGCCAAAATAATTGCTCCATTATGTGGGGGTTATGCCCCTACACCCTTTCTTGGGCTCAGGGTTAGACTGTGGTCCCAGCCCTTCGGGCCGGTTCCTTCACTACCGTCACTGATCCCCATGAAAAATACAGAGTCACACTGTGAACTTTTTGAGACTGGATGAGGTCATTTTGAGTCGCAACACAAGGATATACATATTCAGTTGTGGAGAAGTGCATGAAACACATTTCATGGTGTCTATAAAATCCCCCCCCCCCTTAGAATTGGATTCCTTCATAATGAAAAGAATCTTGTTCTAAGGTAAAAATACGGCACTTTGACGCATTCCAACATCATTTGGTCAGATTTGGAGCTACATAAAGTATTAAAGGATGCTCTAATTGTATCTTAAGACATGGGACCTAGAGAGCATAGTTTTATTTTTTATAGGTTTATATGGAAAACCCCCACAAACATTTTAATTTTTGACTTTTTATTGATCAAAATTACCTAAATCATACAAAATGTACGTTTATTGAGATATGACTTGGCTTTTGTTCAAAGTGCCCTTTGTGGGTTCTCAATATGGTGAGTGCCACATATTTTTTTGTTTGTAGTTTAGAGTCATGCATGTTGGATTATAAAGTGATAGTATTTATGGTTGAATATCTTTGACTATAAATTTTTTAAATTAGATCCCAAACAGGACTCTATGGATAAGAATTACTTTAATATTCCTTAAATATTTCCAAGGGGAATCATGAGCCATGATTTTTATGGCCACCAAATTTAAAACCTGTATCTACATAAGGGCAGTCTCTTCCAATAATGAAGTAACCATTATTTTGACAAACCTGTTATTGGGGGTGTATTATGCAGGGCCAACTGGGGCATATGTTGCATAGACAAATAGTGGCATCTTTTGGCTAACAATCCTATTATGTAGGCTACTTATGAAAGGACGCCTAAGGGAACATGATTCATAGTCAAGAAAAAGAGCTCTTTAGAAAATTAACATTTTGCTGCTGATAGATAGGGGAAAATAATATTTGGGTGACTCAAGAAAACAGTGGTTGGTTTTTCCAAGGAAATGAATTTTAAGAATTAAAGGGTCTATTTTATACCGATATATGTCATGAACAGGAAAACTATCACTATACAAATTTGGTGTGTGAGGAATGGTTAAAATTTTTCAGAAAGATAAATTTATAATATCATATTGTACAGTTTTAAGTCATGCAATAAGGACATTGGTACTGTGTAGTTTTAAGTCATACAGTGAGAACATTGGTAATGTCCAATTTTAAGTCATGCAGTGAGGACATTGGTACTGTGCAGTTTTAAGTCATGTAGTGAGGACATTGTATAGATTTAATTTAAGGCATTTAGCTCTGAACAAAGGTATGAGACTCTCCCAATTTATTGATATTTTTTTTGGAAACATACTAACTTATTCAGGTATGGAAGGGAAAATGTTAAACTGTGATTTTGGAATTTCTAAATTAGAAGAATGATTTGGGAAAGGAGATAAAGGCATTATATGAAGTCTTTTTTCCCAGAAAAAAGTTACCATTATTTGAAAAACCTGTTATGGGGGTTGTGTTATGCAGGGCCAACTGGGGTATATGCTGCATATCCAAATAGTAGCATCTTTTAAATGAAAGACCTATTTTGTAGGTAACTTATTCAAGGCCACCTAAGAGCACATGCTGCATAGTCAGAAAAAAGAGATCTCAAAAATCCGACATTCTACTGGTAAAAGTTGAAGAATGTTTTATGGAGATTTAGATTTTCCAAAGCACGGAGTTTGGTTTCTAGAGAAAGGTACATGAATATGGAAAGGGTATTTCCTTCCATGATTTCCAAATAATTAGAGAAATATTACTTTTATAAAGGTCTATCCCAAATGTAAGATGTGTGGTGTCTGTAGTTTTAGGTTATATGAATAGGACAAAAAATGGAAATAGTATGTGATATGTGGCCAAGTGGTTCCAAGTTTATTTCATTTGGAATTGAACACCTGGTAAGGGAAATTTGTAAATAATGGTCTTGAATACATTCAGATTGGGGGAATGATAATGGGACAAGTATACTTTAATGACTATTTTAAAATAGAGATTCTTGTATATTTTCATCAAAGCATAAAGGGGACAAAGATACTATAACCAAGAACAAAGCTACCATTATTTGAAAAACCTGTTATGGGAGTTTTTTTATGCAGGGCCAACTGGGTAACATGCTACATAGCCAAATAATGACATATTTTTAATGACATTCCCGTTATGTAGGAATCTTATGCAAGGCCACCTAAGGGCAGGTGCTGTATAGTGATGAAAAAGAGTTCTCATGTATTAGAAACTCTATCACCAGAAACCGTAAGAAAGATTATGAAGATATGGAAATATTCAAGATTAAGATTGTGAAATATGGAAGGGGTTTATGCCCAATGCATATGATAAATATTTGAACCAATATTGTCAATTAGTTTTACGTCTTTTTTATATAGATCTGACTCATATGTAAAATGGATACTTTCTTTGTTTCCTTTGAAATAATATTATGATGTGAAGTTTTAACTCATGAAACGAGGACATTATACTGTGTAGTTTTAAGTCATGCAGTGAGGACATTATACTGTGTAGGTTTAAGTCATACAATGAAGACATTAATAATCCCATATTAAATTGAGGCACCTTATTTATATAAAGAAACCTTTTACCCGATTTTTAAGCTCACTTGAACTATTCTCGGTGTGAGAAACAAGGATTAGTAAAGGTTTCTTCTATAATATAAAGGTGACATAGGTGAAGATTGGGGTGTTATATCTCCATGAATTTTAACATCATGCGGTAAGGATGAAGATGAAACGATGTAAAAAGAATGACATATTGTAACTAGACTAGGGATAAGACCCAAGTGTCATTATGTGTCTTGCCGAAGGTCAGAATCAAGTCATACATAGTTTTTACAAATTACCAATGTAGGATTGATTCTTATACAAGGAATAAAGGGTTTTTTTATATCGTGAATGGGCCCAAGATTGAAGATCTAGGTGTCTCTACATATCTCATTGAAAATGAGAATCAAGCTATACATAGTTCTTGAAATAATCATTTCTCACGCCAATCAAGTTTGACATGAAGAATGGGGTTTTTGACACAATCTGAGAGAATGGTAAACATTAATACTAAAAATGGTATAAGGACCAAATCATGTATCTTAAGGAAACACTCTGTATAGATCTGACTCATATACAGGAGGTGAAAAGAAAATATGAAGATTTTGTGATTGTGGATGGGCCTAAAATTAGAGATTTAGGCCTCTCTATGTATCTCATTAAAAATGAGAATCAAGGCATACGTAGTTCTTGAAACAATTTCTCTATGAAGATATGACTCAGACATAGGAATGAGAGGGACTCATGTGTTACTAAGGATTAGTGATGATGTCAATGATGTTTTCTTATGTAAGCTTCTAACATAAAATAGACAAAACGTTAGTCGTATATTTTAATGTCATGCAATGAGGACACATGATGTTATGAAGTTTAACATCATGTGACAAGGATGAAGATACTACCCATTTTAACATCATGAAACATGGATGTGTATGGATGTTATGATGTTTAATGTCTTTCAAATAGGACGTTATACAATGATGTTTTATGTCTTGTAGTAAGGACATTGTACTATGTAGTTTTATGTCTTGAAGTAAGGACATTGTACTGTGTAGTTTTATGTCTTGTAGTAAGGACATTGTACTATGTAGTTTTAAGTCTTGCAATAAGGACATTGTATTGTGCAGTTTTAACTCTTGTAGTTAGGACATTGGTACTGTGCAGTTTTATGTCATGTAGTGAAGATATTTTACATCTATACAAAGTATTCCTTTAAGAACCATGCATTGGTTGGAGTTGTAATAAGCTCTCCATCCATTGATATTAAGGAATAATCTCTATTTGAATAGACCTTATTTGTGAAATAAGGTCCTTCCCACTTTAGCTCAAGCTTTTGATGTTTCTTCCCTGGTATCATTAGAGTCCTAAGGACCAATACCAATTCTAATTAAAGAAATGAACGGAGGAAAACGTTCATTTCAAAATCTCACACTACTCTATTCTGATAGACTTATAAATGATGAAAATTATGTAATCTCTTCTCATATAATTGTTACAGATCATTGAACCAATTTTGAGACCTCTAATATGTAGACAACTGATCACAGATTGTAACTCTGAGTGAAGGCAATTGCATTTCAATTAGAAAAACTATTTCAGTTCCATATACCAATGAATAAGGAGTTTCTTGGGTGGAAATATGGTTTAAAATTATCCCATAAATCATTCAAAAATTTATTAGGCCATGATTTCATATCTTTATCCACCATCTTCTAGAGTATATTTGATAGGATATTATTGAAAGCCTCTATCTGTTCATTGGACACCACATGATTGCGAGATGAATGGTTGGATTTGATATTACGTTCTTAGTATAACTTTTTTACCTCAGGAGAACAATAATTGGTGCCATCGTCCATCAAAATAGTATGAGGTACACTAAATCTGGTGATTATATTAGCTTTGACAAAACTATTAATGATTTTGGCTCTGACTTATTTGAGAGGTATTACCTCATCCCATTTATAAATGATGTTAGTATCAGTAAGAATATACTTGAACTGCTTAGCTGTGGAAGGAGGATAAGGTCCTACTACATCCATTCCCCATGTGGAAAATGGGCAAGAGTATTTTGTAGTATGTAGAAACTCTGGTGGTTGATGAATGAAGTTGGAATGTGCTTGTCAAGGATGACATTTCTTAGTGAAATCTGTGCAATCCTGCGTCATTGAAGGGCAAAAGTATCTAAGCCTTAGGATCTAATCAGAGAGTCTATTCCCAGGTAGGTGGGAACTACAAGCTCCTAAATGTACTTCCTTCATGATAGCTACAGTCTCATCTCCATAAATACATATGAAGATAATTCCATCGAAGCCTCACTTGTAGAGGATCTTTTGGTGGTCCGGACTATCATAAAGAGTAAAATTAGCCACTCGTCGTTGGATCTGTTCTTATTCAGCCCAATTTGTTGGAAGTGATACATTTTGAAGTTATTCAATGATGGATGTTCTCCATCCCATGGTATGACCATATGGTTAATAAATTGGGATAATTTCATTAATTTCCTCCTTTATGGTTTGAACAAAATACAAGACCACATGATGATGGGCTATGCTAATGACTGTCTCATCCCGATTTGGATCTGCCCAAGCTGCGGCTGCATTATTCAATGCATCTTCAGGGGCATTTTGTTATCGCGGCACATAAGACAATGTTAGTTCTGAGGGAAATTCATCCATTAACCCTCTAACATAATCATAAAAAGGGATTAACTCTTCTTTTCTGATAGAATATCATCCATTATTATTATTGATTACTAGTTCTGAATCACCTTTCACTTTTAAGTGATTTACTTGCACCTAAAGGGACAATTCCAAACCTATGATGAGAGCTTGATATTCTTCATCATTGTTGGTACCACCTTCTGAAAAATAGGAAGGAATAAGGCAACACTACCTTTTCTGGGGAAATAATAAAAATTATTAACCCAACTTTAATGAGTTTAGGATTTTCCATTCTCTTCCATGTTGGACTTCTGGAAGCACCATCAAATTACATTTCCCATGTTTGGGAGTTATCCTAAATAGAGAAGACTTCTTCCTCAAGAAGTTCAGTATTTAATGACATATCTTCCGCAGATGGATTCTCAGCAAGAAAGTGGGCTAGATCATTTCCTTTTATTTCCTTCTAAGGCACAAACTAGATATCAAACTGTTGAAAAATAACTTCCCACCATGCCAAACATGCTATAAGCATAGGATGGATAAGGTTAAATTTGAGTGGATAATTATGAGATACCAATTAGACCTCATGATGTAGTAGGTAGTGGCACAATTTCTGAACTACGAAGATTAATGCTAGGTAGCACTTTTCAATACTTGAATACCAATTTTCTGCATCATGCATAGTTTTACTGAGATAGTAAATACTATTTTCATTCCCATCATCGTTCTTTTGATCAAGGAAGGCACCCAGTGATCGCTCTAAATATTTTACATAAAAAATAAGTGGTCTTCCTTCAATAGGTGTAATTAATACTGGTGGACGCAAGTGATATTTCTTTAGGGTATCAAATACCTCTTGGCAGTCTTCAGTCCATTGAGAGGTGACTCCCTTCTTCATTAGTCTAGTGAAGGGAAAACACTTGCTTTATAAATTGGTGATAAAGCACTGAATGTTGGCCAAGTTTCCTTGTAGTCCTATTAATTATTTCAAATTTTGAGTAGGTGACATACCACGGATTTATTTTTATTTCTTAGTATCAACTTTGATTCCACGATGGTGTACAACAAATCCAACGAACTTTCATGAGGTTACCCCAAAAGAACATTTCAAGGGGTTCATCTTCAAACTATGTTGCCGAAGTTTATGAAATATGGTCTTCAAACCAGAAAAGTGATTGGAAAATTGATTGGATTTGACCACTAAATCATCCACATAATATTCAATAAACTTCCCTATGAAGGGTTTGAAGATATGGTGCATGTCACGTTGGTATGTTGCGCCTGCATTCTTTAAACCAAAGGACATTGCCCAATAGAAAAACACACCTTGAGGGGTTTTGAAGGCAGTAGATTCTTCATCCTCTAGGGCCCTATGGATTTGATTATACCCATAGTATCCATCCATGAAGGAAAGAGATTCATAACCAGTCGTTTCATCAATTAAATGTTCTGTAATCGGGACTGGAAAATCATCTTTAGGACAATGCCAATTAAGATCTTTGATATCAATGAAAACTCTAATTTTTTCCATTCTTATTTTTCACTAGGAAAATTATTTCCATCCATTTGGGATATTGAACTTCCCTAACAAAGTTATCCTTTATAATCTTATCAATATCAAATTCAATTTTAGAGGCATGATTTGAGTTTGTTCTTCTTGTTGCTTCCTTGAATCCACGATGTTCTTCTGGAAAACCCAAATGATGGGTAGCTACATCAGGATTATGTCCTGGAATTACTGTATAATTCCAAGAAAATATATCTTGATGTTACTTTAGAAATGAATTATACATCTCTTTCTCTTCAGAGGTCATGGCTGCACTAATTAGAGTGGGGCATGGATCTTCTTCTGTACACAGATTTATTTCTCTTAGCTCATCTACGTTGGCAGAGACGCCTTCCTCAAATGCTAGAGGAGCATCCCTGTGATCATCCTCTTCTTTTTCATTACGTGTTACCTCTTCTGTATCCACTTTCATATTAGATAATAAAGAAAAACTCCCCAAGTTAGAGGAGGAGCCAATATTTGAACATCCCAAAGAAGAGGCCACCAAATCTGACCCTAATAATGACGAAGGGTCTTCTTGGGGTAATAAAGTGGACATGATGGTTTGAAAATCAACATCTTTTTCTTTCTCTATCATTTCCACAATGTCTTCTACTTTTATTTACAAATTAGAGGCTTGCTGTAGTTTAGTGGATGAAATGAAGAAATATCTATTTATGCTTCCATCACTGCTCGGTGGATCAAGAACTTCTCCCATGTTGTCTGTCTCAATTACCACAATGGACATTATAGAAGTTATTGGAAGAGTTCTTGGATTTGGTTTTACACTTTCAATTTGAATGATGGGTAACACATAGTCTATCCTCAAATGTATGAATGGATTTGCAGGGATCTTTTCCAGTCCATTCAGAGCATTAACTCTGGTTATTTCTTTTTTCATGGACTCCATTCATTTTGTGTGATAATACTCTTCCTCAATGTGTTGATATTCACATGTTTTGAATGGATCCTTGTCACCATACAACGCCTCGATTTGACCATTGAAACAGTACTTAAGGAACTGGTGGTATAACGAAGGTATGACCACATGTTGATGAAACCAAGGTCGTCTAGCAGAATGTTGAAGGTTGTGTCCAGACAAACAACCCTAAAATATTAATTAGACACAATATTTCCAAACTAAGTTCTGGGTGTAATCTCACCTAGAGGTTCTTTCTCATTCTTGTCATATCCTTTCAACATTAAAGTGGAAGGAGATAAATAAGATTCAGTTAGGCTCAATCGATGAAGTGTGTGAACAGGAATGAGGTTGACTCCTGAGCCATTATCAATGAAGTCTCATTGGATGTCTATGTCATTGATCTTTCCAGACAAATACAAGGATCTAATATGTCCATTTACAACATCATATTCATCTTCATCTGTAAAAGATATGTGACAGAGCAAATTTATGTTCATATTTTCAATCAAATAATGAATATTTTTACTATTTTTCAATGATAAATCCCATGTATTTACTTGTTTTATTAAAATAATTTGTAAATTTAATTTTATGATGAAAATGAGAAAAATTGAGAAAAATGCATAATTCTGGATTTTGGACAGATTTTGACCACAAGGGTATTTTTGTCATTTATTAAAAAATATAATTCCAACATTAGTGATTATTATTTTTAGAATCCTTATTTTATTTCCTTAAACTTTGTTTTCTAGACCAGGAACTGATTCAGCCATCCAAAGGGCTTAAAAATCAATGATTTTTATGATTTTTCTAGGCGGAGAGAGTGGACCACACCATTATAATGAAACCACTACTCGGCCTAAACAAATTAATTTTGTGATTCCTCATGTGATAGCACAAAGACATATAGTTATGTATCTTCATAAAATTTGGTAAAATTTTGAAGTCATCAAAACAACCATTGGAGGTTATATTTTTGAAGGAAGCTTCTGGGAAGTTGCATCCAGAAAAAAAACCGCCAATGAAAAATTAATAACTCATTCATCATGTATCCAAATGAGCCTAAATTTGGAGGGTGAACAGAAAACATATTTATGAACAATATTTAATAAGGGTTACACACGTTAATCGGAAATTTAATTGTCCAAAAATTCACAATCTTTTAGAGGATAGAAATATGTCTATAAAAGGAGGCCCTCACCTCCCTCTTAAATCATCAGATCAACACCCACAACCAAGGAGGGATCCCACCGGGGCATGGGCCACTGCTCCTCCTCTCTTCCCACCTCATTTATTATTTTTATTTTATTTTCATTTTAGTTTTCTTTTAGTTTTATTTTCAATTGTAATTTAAATTTTAGTTTTATTAATCCATGCATTTGTGTTTCTCCATCCATTTTTCTTCATTTCTTTCTCTCTCTCTCTCTCTCTATATATCTCTCTTCCTTCACCCACTCCACCAAGTAATATCATACTCTCATAAATTAGAGGCTAATAACAAGAGTTGTCTCGATATTAGGTCAAGGTTTTCATTAATTTTCTTTAATGTTTAATTAAGTTTGTGGTAGAATTGAGTAGCATGCTTGGGCGAGGCAAATGTCCCTGATTGGGTGACGGTCCCCAATAACATGTGACCCATACTAATTCTCTTCTGTAAAAGAATAATTATTCAAACATGAGATTTAATGTTTTAATTATCAAACTAAATCAAACATATATACGAAAATAATGATTGAATCCAAGACTGAACCCCAAAACTACATTCTTTCTTATTAATTCATTTTATTTAGACTTGCATCGTAGTATTAATTTAGAATTATTGATTCACATGTCATTATTTTAAATAATAAAAAACCCAAGAAATATTTTCATCAGTTACATTTAATAAAAAAACCACAAAAAGAGAATGATTACACTAATTAGATAAATTAAGTGAACTAAATTGAGACGGCTCCTCAAGAGAGACGACCCTGGTCAGCCTGTCACGAACCGAATCTGGTCGCCACCAAAACCAGCCCCAAACCGATCCCATGACAAGTCCCGAAGGTCGTTTCTGATCCCCACGGGCTGGAACAAGTGCCCAGGTATCATAAAATGATGTTTGGGAACGATTTACCTGAATTTGTAAACATAAAACAACAAACGAAACCAAGAAACCAAAACTAGATTTTTGAAACAAAACATCTTTTACTAAAATTTAGAACTGAATTTCACAAATTTAAACAATGTATGAAGACCATTACAAAGGTAAAAAACCAAGAAATGATATCCCAAGAACCTCCACATGGAAAGAGGCGCCTCCCTCAAGCCATCCCCACAAGATTTCACCACCAAGGACCTGCTAGAATCCCGAACCAATGGTACTAAAAAATGTACCCAACCAGGGAAAAAAAAAATAACCAAGTCTACTTACTCCCACGGGTGTAAGTAGAGTGTGATCAAATTCCCAGTAGGATACCACCACTAATATATTCCATGTGATAAACATTTAAAGACGAAAATAATGCAAGTTTTCAAAAACATAAAAAGCTAGTTACAATTTCTAAAAGATGCGACTTTGAATAAAAACAGTTTTCAAGTGGGATATTTTAACGGGTTAACACTTTTAAAATAAACACCAAAGCTACTGAATTTTCCAGCCAAATGTACCGTATGGAGATGGTAAGTATAATGTAACTAATGATCACAAGAAATAGGAAATAACTCCTAGGCACTAGCTAGCTGTGGGTCCCAGGTACCTTGTATCTCGGTGAGAGTAACCATCACAAATATCCATTCCCATGCACGAGCCACTAGTAGGGAACACACCCATAACATAGTGGTCCCCAATTATCATCATCATAGTTTAGTTAGAGTTGTAAGAGACAATCTTTCTAAGTGAAACTGAGGCCAAACCCCACAGATTCACTAGTATTCTAGTACATGTCCACTCACCGAGATACCCAGGTTTTCCCCTTGTGCTAAAACAAGTTCAACAAGTCAAGAAATATATATTGAACATGAAAATATCATTTCTACATCACAAATTCACCAAACAGCCCATATGTATACCACACAAGTCACAAAAATCCATTTTTCATTCAAAATGATTTTGAAATCCGACTCACACCAAAATAGCCCACAACACATTTCACATCTCTTCAACACTTCCACAAAACCACTAAACAATTTTATAAAACAATTATAAGATATTTCAACTCATATAACAGCCCACACACATGGAAAATAACACTTCTTTCATAATCAAAAATTCAATTTTTCACATCACACTCACACAAAACACTCCACATCACTTTCACATCACTTTCACACCTCAATATCTCCTTCAAAAAATTTAATAAAAATTTTCCAAGATGATACATATCACATAACAGCCTTTTCACAAATTAAATTGACCTTTTAAAAATATACTCCCACCAAAACAGTTTTCTGATATAGTTCCACCTATTACACAACTCAATAAACCATTCAAAACATTCATAAAACAATTATAAGGAGTATACCCAAACTTTGCACATAAAACCCATTTCAAAAACCTATTTTTAAGCCAAAATCACACCAAGACCCTACCAAAATAGAATTGGAATCTCAATAAACATGTAATAATCCACTTTCAAATGTTATATAATCACCTTGAACAATATCACAAAAGATACCCATGAGAACACACAAATCCATAAAACACTTTCATGGAGTATAACAAGGTTATACACATAAAAACATTAAAATACACCCCCTTTTTAGGCCCACATGGCACTATATCATTACCCAGCCATAATTGGCAGCCCCTTTCAACAACTAATAAATCGCTTCCACATTTTTCAAAACTACCATAAGAGATAACACATGAAATACATTTGAAAAATACACACTTCACGAAAAAATGTAACTTTAATACCAAATTCTTTACTATTTCTACCAAAAATGGTTTTCTCATAATTCAAAACACATAAAGAACATGTGAAATTATTTAATCAAGCAAAATAACTCATCACTAAATGGTTACCCATGGAATCACCTACTGAAATTGTCGAATCCCTCAAAACATGGTGAGAAACATCAACCGCACCACCCCGGCACCACAAGGATGATAAATCCCGCCCTAGACCACAAATTTTCACCAAATAGACCCATGGTTAAACCCTAGGTACGAACCCTAGGTTCTGGATACTTTGGAACATCAAGAAAGAGGGATGAAACCCTAAGGAAGTGGAAGAAGTGGAAGGGAGGAACACTCACCTTGAAAAATCTTGAAGCAATTACCCAAATTAACCAAATTTCGAAACTCAAAGAAGAAAAACCTGATATTTAGGCTCGACTGGTGAGTAGGAGGTCATGTGGGGACTAAAATGGGGGAAAAATAGTAAATATTGAAGGAGATATGAAGGAATGAATTTACCTCTTCAAATCTGCCTGATTTTAGAAACCCTAATATGTTTAGACCTCAATAGCGATGAAGAAGAGCTTCAAAGAGGGGAGAGAGATCTTGGGAGCACGAATGGGTTCAAGAGGCACGTTTTAGGCTTTGAATCACCGAAAAGGACTTAAAAATGAATAAGTTATTAATTAATCAAATTTTATTTTTAAAACTGGAATTGGAATTTCGGGCAGGCCCAATCCCTTAAATAAAAACCCTTATACACCTTAGTTATGGATTTATAAAGGCTCATAACTACAATTTTGGTGTTAATATGTCAGGTTAGACCATTTAGGAATTGGAATGGGTGAAAAATATTAAAAAATTAAAAAGTTATAAAAGAAACAAAATTTATTTTTAAATCTGGAATTGGACTTACGGTTTGGCCCAATTCACGAAAACTCACCCATTCCACCATAAAAGCTTGAGAAACCCAAAAAACAAAGGATAAATGGAAATTAAATTAAATTTAACTTTAAAATAAGTCATTTATGTGAAAATTCCCCCCACCATGAAAACTTTCCGCCCCGGAAAGTCACATCAAGGCCAAAGCAACAACCAAAACCAACTGAGAAACCAAGAGGTACTTCCTTGTCAGGTTTCACCCCCAAAGGCCAAAACACCTCCAATGATCAATTAATGAAGGATTAATCTCACAAAAAAACCTTAAACCACTTTAATAAAATGATAAATCACATTTATAATTGATCCCAAAATAAAACTCATTAAACACTATCCAAACAAGACTCAAGAAATTCACCCAAATGAACAACAACATCAAAGAAGGTTATAGTTACCTTACTTTAACTAGACCATTGGGTACTCCCCAATCCCAATGTTTACTAAAGGAAGATTTAGGTAGCTTGATAGCTCAGAATGAGACTATCTACCGCCAATCCATGACCATGGATAAGTCTGAGTTACTGGTATGGGGGAACAAAAATAACCTCCCCACCATAAGAGACAACCTATATTTTTTTTCCCGAGAAAGAATCAGGACACTAACAGGGGGAGGCATGAATGGACTCCCCAGTACAAAGGGTATACTTCCATCAAAAATTTACAAAATATATTATATAAGACTCATAGTGTGTCTCCCCACCATAAGAACCAACCATCTTAACTGACCAGCATGGGCTGGTACAGAAAGCCCCCAGAATTGAAAGAGTTGGGACGACCACATGGTTAGTCTGCACGGTTTCGGAAACTATGCACTAACAATGGGGATCCTTCTGTCTACAAGGTTTTCTAGGGCATGGTCACTACTAACCAAGTCAAAATAGTGTGCCCAACCTATCTATCCAAACTTCAAACCTTTCTCCAAAGACTCAATGGAAACCAAAGGGGGGTGGAATAACATTGGGCGATGACATGGGTACAAGGCCCTTTACCTATTTCCACTGAACATGAACAATAGAAGAAAGATAACGAGACCATAGGTTTAAACTCTTACTATCTTTCATACTAATGATAGGACTTTGTTCAAGTGTTTAAACGACCCTGTGATTTCCCTTGACTACAAGCCAGCTTCTCTCCGAGACCTATGGCTGGAGCTCAAATGATTGAAGCATCTTTGGCCTCGCAGTTAGGCTTTGGAAACACCATGAACCATAATTCTTCTTTCGGTGCAACCAACAACTACACTGCAATCCCTGATAAGTTTTCCAAGACATAACACATTCCAAACTCACTTTACCCTAACCCGATATTTCACTGAAACAAGGGCATATATGATGCACACACATCACACCTTGTTTTTTTTTCGGGTGAGAAACAATAGAAGTAAAGAACACCTATACTCAACTTCCTCTAAAATGGAATATTTTTTTTATGTTTTTTCCAAATGAGTTATTCTCCCAACATAACATAGACTCTCATATGATTTCCCAACTTTCACCTTTATGGTCAATTGATCACATGACATCATAAGGTATCACCGAACATGACCATTGCGACTGATATAAATAATTCATGGAGAGGGGCCTTATACAACATCTCCAAACAACAAAAAATTCTAGATAGTGGCCACAATATCCTATTGTGACCATATTTCCTACACTGGTTGTTTAACATAAACTCATGCTTCAATGAAATTGTGAAGAACCAAAAGGCCCTCTTAGACGACATCAAGACACTCATCCCCATTAACAACCCTAGACCACTTCCAGATTCGATGAATTAGGAAACTTAAGAAACTAAGGTCTCTTTCAACCTTTCACGAGCACTCTTCCTCTACAAGAGTATCTAAAAATCAAAGAAAGGAATGGTTGTAGACTCAATCCACAAATATCGATAAAAAATTCCTTATATTGATCAACTGGAGGATTCTCCAATGGAGAAACAGTACGGATTGTAGTTCAGTTATGCATTAACCCTTAATGGGGGCATACCTTATCCAATGAGATAACCCAAGGACCCAACCAATCTAGTCCATTAGTCAAAACAAGCCCTAAACCAGAGCCAAACACATGAAGGTAACCACCATAATGGTGTCCCGAAACATATCTCAGAGGAGACTACTAACCGGTCCTTCTACCCAGCTTACCGACCAAACATAAACCCAAAACACAGTTCAAACAGGAGGGGTTCTTGGACTCAAAACCTCCCACAACATCAAAATTTTCCAAAAACACAGAATATAATCCATCACAAACAATTCATCAAGACATCATGTTTTTCTTTAAAAAAATTTCTTGAAAACAAACGGTTCAGCGGTTAGCGTATCCACGAATAGTACCCCATGGGCCTTACACATGCATGTTTCTGTTCCACACTGGGCACCCTACTCATGTCCATCCTGACACTCATCCAGTCATGAAATCAATCATCCATCATCCCATATAACCCCATGCATGTTGTTGCCCATGGAAATACCAAAGGTTAAAACAAAACATTCTTTCCACATTTCAAAACCAAAAAAGTCAACCAACACATCCTTTTTCTCAAAACTGCTAACCACAAGATCAAAATCCCAACTCACATCTTACACAAATTTTCAGAAAGACACAAAAATTTAGAAAATAAATCACTTTCAAGATATTCACATCAATTTCAAAACATCTCATCCCATTAAAACACCCTTTGATTGTTTAGAAAACTTTATTGGAAACACTTTTCAAAACCAACTTTAATATAGTTCCTTCTTTCAAAAGAGGTGTAAGCACACCATTTTCAATTTCAAAAAAATTCTAAAAATTCACTTCCACCATTTCATAAATCAAACCATTAACTATTTATTTTAAAATAATTTCACAAAAACTTTACACTTCTTAAAACCAAAGTGCCAAGACTTCAAAAGCTAAGCACAAAACAATGCGAGAGGAAACTAGTTTCAGTGGGTGACTTGGAAATATGGTTGGAGGCCATATTATAATCACTTAACTATCACAGAGAGTGTTATAGGGAAAATCCTTGGCTCCAAGTGGCTTTCCAGGCCATGGGAGCTCACTAGGACCATTATCCCAACTCTCTTTTCATTTCCCCTATTCATCATCGAACCAAGAAAACCAAAGGACTTAGATAAATCCCGAATTCTCTTGGAAAATTGAATCCCATTATGAGGTTTGGTTGATCAGCCACACTACCCATAACTAGAATTACTTGTCCCAACAATCCTAACTCCAGACTATCCTGACTCTTCCCTAAATAACATGACCCAAAGAGTTAACCTGAACCTCCTCTGATGCCATTTTGTTACGAACCGAATCTGGTCTCCACAAAAACCGGCCCCAAACCCAGCTCGTGACAAGTCCTGAATGGCGTTACCGATCCCCATGGGCTGGCACAAGTTCCCATGTATCATAAAATGATGTTTGGGAACGATTTACCTGAATTTGTAAACATAAAACAACAAAAGAAACCAAGAAACCAAAACTGGATTTTTCAAACAAAACATCTTTTACTAAAATTAAGAACTGAATTTCACAAATTTAAACAATGTATGAAGACCATTACAAAGGTAAAAAACCAAGAAATGATATCCCAAGAACCTCCACATGTAAAGAGGCATCTCCCTCAATCCATCCCCACAAGACTTCACCACCAAGGACCTGCTAGAAACCCAAACCAATGGTACTAAAAAATGTACCCAACCTGTGACCACAAAAATAACCAAGTCTACTTACACCCAAGGGTGTAAGTAGGGTGTGATCCAATTCCCAGTAGGATACCACCACTAAGATATTCCATGTGATAAACATTTAAAGACGAAAAGCATGCAAGTTTTCAAAAACATGAAAAGCTAGTTACAATTTCTAAAAGATGCGACTTTGAAAAAAAACAGTTTTCAAGTGGGCTATTTTAATGGTTTAACACATTTAAAATAAACACCAAAGATACTGAATTTTCCATCCAAATGTACCGTATGCCAACGGTAAGTATAAAGTAACTAATGAGAACAAGCAATAGGAAATAACCCCTAGGCCCTAGCTAGTTGTGGGTCCCATGTACCTTGTATCTCGGTGAGAGTAACCATCACAAATATCCATTCTCATGCACGAGCCACTAGTAGGGAACACACCCATAACCTAGTGGTCCCCAATTGTCATCATCATAGTTTAGTTAGAGTTTTAAGCGTCAATCTTGCTAAGTGAAACTGAGGCCAAACCCCACGGATTTACTAGCATACTAGTAAACGTCCACCCACCTAGATACCCAGGTTTTCCCCTTGTGCTCAAACATGTTAAACAAGTCAAGAAATATACATTGAACATGAAAATATCATTTACACATCACAAATTCACCATAAATCCCATATGTATACCACAAAAGTCACAAAAATCTATTTTTCATTCAAAATGATTTTGAAATCCGACTCACACCAAAATAGCCCACAACACATTTCACATATCTTCAACACTTTCAAAAAACCATTAAACAATTTTATAAAACAATTATAAGATATTTCAACTCATATAACAGCCCACACACATGGAAAATAACACTTCTTTCATAATCAAAAATTCAATTTTTCACATCACACTCACACAAAACACTCCACATCACTTTCACATCACTTTCAAACCTCAGTATCTCCTTCAAACAATTTAATAAAATATTTCCATGATGATAAATATCCCATAACAGCCTTTTCACAAATTAAATGGAATTTTTAAAAATATACTCCTACCAAAAAAGTTTGCTGATATAGTTTCACCTATTACACAACTCAATAAACCATTCAAAACTTTCATAAAACAATTATAAGGAGTATACCCAAACTTTGCACATAAAACCCATTTCAAAAACCTCTTTTTAAGCCAAAAGCACACCAAGACCCTACCAAAACATAATTTTCAGCCCAATAAATATGTAATAATCCACTTTCAAATGTTATATAATCACCTTGAACAATATCACAAAAGATACCCATGAGAACACACAAATCCATAAAACACTTTCATGAAGTATAACAAGGTTATACACATAAAACCATTAAAATACACCCCCTTTTTAGGCCCACATGGCACTATATCATTACCCAACCATAATTGGCAGCCCCTTTCAACAACTAATAAATCACTTCCACATTTTACAAAACTACCACAAGAGATAACACATGAAATACATTTGAAAAATACACACTTAAAAAAATGTAACATTAATACCAAATGCTTTACTATTGCTACCAAAAATGGTTTTCTCATACTTCACAGCATTTAAGGAACATGTAAAATTATTTAATCAAGCAAACTAACTCATCATTAAATGGTTACCCACAGAATCACCTACCGAAATTGTCGAATCCCTCAAAACATGGTGCGAAACATCAACCGCACCACCCGGGCACAACAAGGATAATAAATCCATCCCTAGACCACAAATTTTCACCAAAAAGACCCATGGTTAAACCCTAGGTACGAACCCTAGGTTCTGGATACTTTGGAACATCAAGAAAGAGGGATGAAACCCTAAGGAAATGGAAGAAGTGGAAGGGAGGAACACTCACCTTGAAATATCTTGAAGCAATTACCCTGAATTAACCAAATTTTGAAACTCAAAGTAGAAAAACCTGATATTTAGGCTGGACTGGTGAGTAGGAGGTCATGTGGGGACTGAAATGGGGGAAAAAGAGTAAATATTGAAGGATATATGAAGGAATGAATTTACCTCTTTAAATCTGCCCGATTTTAGAAACCCTAATAAGTTCAGGCCTCAATAGCGATGAAGAAGAGCTCCAAAGAGGGTAGCGAGAGCTTCGGCGCGCGACTGGGTTAATGGGGTGTGTTTTAGGATTTTAATCACCGAAAAATCCTTAAAAATTAATAAGTTATTAATTAATAAAATTTTATTTTTAAAACTGGAATTGGGATTTCGGGCAGGCCCAATCCCTTAAATAAAAACCCATATACAACTTGGTTATGGATTTATAAAGGTTCCTAACTACAATGGTGGTGTTAATATGTCAGTTTAGAACATTTATGAATTGGAATGGGTGAAAAATTTTAAAAAATGAAAAGTTATAAAAGAAACAAAATTTATTTTTAAATCTGGAATTGGGCTTACGGTTTGGCCCAATTCACGAAAACTCACCCACTCCACCATAAAAGCTTGAGAAACCCAAAAAACAAAAAATAAATGGAAATTAAATTAAATTAAACTTTAAAATAAGTCATGTATGTGACACAGCCACTGTGCTATACTAGGAAAAATATAATTGTTTTTGTCTATGCCCCAGGATAGGCGTGCGTCAAAATTGGCTCCATTTCCAGGGATCCAATTATTAGTTCGTTTAATTTTTTTATTTTCACATAATAGTTAGATTTAATTTCTTTTAAAAAAACAAAAACAAACAAAAAAAATTTCATGATGTATTCAAATTAAGAATATTATGCATAGAAAAATTACTCACAGATGCAACAACACCAACAACCAGAAGGTTCTATAAGGGCTCAGGTGCAAGAACATAGAGAAATCATTGATCAACTAACAAGAAAATATGAACGGGCATTTGACTATGTTTGTGAATTAATTGAGAAACCCAACCCTGGGCAGGATCAAGAACCATAGGTGGAAACGGGTTAATACATACCTACTGAGCTACAAGTGGGAGATCAACAAAGATTGGATGAGTTAATGATTAATTGTGAGGAATTACCTTATCTTCCCATACAATACAAAGAAGAATATCCAGAACCACTAAAGGAAGAAACCACCCAAGTGGTTGAATTTGATGTTAAGATAGAGGATATCGACTACCTACCTCTATCCACAAAGAGTCTACTCCAAGAGGAACTTACCACTAAGGCAGAGATTGAAGATAAATCGACTTAGGGAGTTAAACCATTCTTTGACTCTATCTTTTCTAATTTCATTGAATCTTAATTCTACATCACTCCTTGTGATTTTGATTGTATAGAATCAAAAAATATTTGTTATGCCTTGGATGAAAAAGATGAAGCTATATGTGCACCTGTTGAGGAACATATGGAGATCCCTAGAAATGTTGAATATTTATTGAAGGAAGCTCATGAAGAGATGCTTGTAGATTTACCTATGGAGACCATGAAAAAAGCTGATTACTTTGATGGGGAATAATTTGATCTTGATACTTCATGTTTTAATTTTATTCAAATAAAATTACACTCTGACTTTCCCATTGACTATTCTTTTGATGCAGCATACCTTGAGGAACTGCTGGACAAATAAGAAGAGGTTTTACAAGTAGAATCCAAGGTGGAGGATGATCCATACTTCATCCTACCCCCACCATTCAAGCTATAACACATTGTGAAGGTGTAGGATCTTGTGTACTCTATCCATGGATCATTACTCACCTATAAGGATGAATCATAAGCTCAGAAAAGCCACAAGTGGTGGTTCAAATGAAAAAAGCTTCATCCTCCATCAGATTTTGGATAACAGCTCGTACTGCCCTCTAGAGGCAGTAAAATTTCACGGCCCACTTGGTGGATCATACCAAGATTTACCTTTACCTACTTTATATGAAATAGATGTCAATTTATTTTCTTATATTTAGTGCAGTATGCATCCCACTCCCTCTATCTTTTTGAGCTTTAATGACATGATCCTTGAGATTAATTGAGTTGTTTTCCCTTATAGGTTCGTAGTGGTAGAAGGCATCCCCAAACATTGAAGAGGAAGGACCAAGTTTTATAGAAAAAATGGAGTTAAATTTTAGTGTTTTATCTTTTAAACTCTCCACATTTTAGTCCATAACATGTTTTGATATTTAATGATAAAATTGCATGCCCACACTTGAATTCATGTTTTACTCGACTTATCTGGGAGACATGAGTTTATTAGGAACCCAATGATTCCATGTTTTAGATTTCAATGTTTATACGATTAAATGATTTAAATGAAGAATTTAATTTTTAAAATGAATCATGGATATTGAAATAATGACCCATGATTTGAAGGAATTAATTGATTCATGTAAATGAAATTTCCCTACCATATTTCATGCATTGAATTTCTAAAATTTATGTAAATTGATTTTTTATTATTAGTCATGCCATGAGTGATTGTCCAATGTTATATTCCTCATTCCAAAGAGGTTTTCCAAACCAATTACTTTCTTCTTAACTCATTATGTTTTCATTTCATTCTTGTTCATATTTTTAAATCAAAAAACCAAAAAAACATTCTCATTTTTTTAATTAGATAATAAAAACACCAAAAAGATATATTCTAGGTGATATAGAAGAAGCAGGTGAACTACATTTACAAAGATCCTCAAGAGAGATGCCCCTGGTCAGCCACTGTGCTGCACTAAGAAATAAATATAATTGTTTTTTTCCATGCCTCGTGACAGGCGTGCGTCAAAACTGGCACCGTTGCCGGGATGATACACATTATAAGGAAGAAGTTTGGGGGTGTTATTGTGGGAATTGTAAAAGGTTGTGAAATCATTAATTATACTCTATTTTTCCCTCTTGAATTAAAAAAAATGAAAAAAAAGACAAAAAGATCAAACAAATATAAAAATGGGTTGTGATTTGGGAGAACCAAAAATCAGCATTTTCCAGACCAATGATCTTATGATCGTATGTGGTTAGGTGAGGAATGTGAGGTTTTATCTTATCATAAATTTTGAAAAAGGAAAAAAAGTAAAAAATAAAAAATTCAAGAGGGTGCACAAATCATTCATTATGTTTACTTTATCATAACATTTTCTATGAGTTTTTGAAAGTAGGCGTTGTTACTTTGAAGGGGAGAATTTCATTACACTTTTACTTTTAATATCATGCATTGTACTTCATAGATTAGCCTCCTCCTTGAGGATTAATTTTTAAATCATAAAATCCTACCAACCTTAAGCCTCAGATTCATTTGATCCTTTGTTGCAAGTCCTCATGATTTTATGTGTCTTTTGTCATTACAAAGTGTAGAAAGTAGTTCATTTACAAGCCTATGGATAAGGAGCATGTTCTCAAGATATGATCATAACTCTAATTAATTGTATCATTAATTAAGAGATAAAAAAAATCAAAATTGAGCTAAATCATGACTTGGTATGCTTAATAAAAATGAATCAAGGAGCTTGAATGAATGAAAGGAGAAGTTTCATTAGTTTTCAAAGGGGAAAAGTAAAATATGTGAATTTTTTGTTTCTTTCAAAAATGGGAAATTAAATTGATATTTTATGCAGATTTTTGTAACTTTGATTTCACATTTTAAATTTTTCTATTTTATTTAATTTAAATTTGAATATTGGTAACAGTGGTGTCCTCTGATTTTGATGTTGAGATTTTATGCTTGAGGACAAGCATGGTTTAAGTGTGGGGGTATTTGACAGAGAAAATTTATGTTCAAATTTTCAATAAAATAATGATAATTTTTTAATCCTTTTCAATGATAAATTCCATGTATTTACTAGTTTTATTAAAATAATGGCTAAATTGAATTTTATGATGAAAATGCGAAAAATTGAGAAAAGTGCATAATTCTGGATTTTGGACAGATTTTGACCACAAGGGTATTTTTGTCATTTCATAAAAAATATAATTCCAAATTTAGTGATTAAATTTTTTAGAATACTAATTTTATTTCCTTCAACTTTTTCTTCTAGACCAGGATTTTATTCGGCCATCCAAAGGGCTTAAAAATCAATGAAGTTTATGATTTTTCCAGGAAGACAGCATCAACCCCACCTTTGTAACGGAACCACAACTCAGCCTAAACACATTAATTTGAGGTGATTTTACCTGTCATAGCACGAAGATAGATAGGGTCATATCTTTATCAAATTTGGTGGAGCATTGAAGTCATTAAAGCTACCATTAGAGGTTATATTTGTGAAGGAATCCTTCTAGAGGCTGCATCCTAAAAATGGAACTGCCAATGAAAAATTAATAACTCATTCATATGGTATCCAAATGAGTTGAAATGTGAAGGGTGAACGTAAAACATATTTATGAACAACTTTGAAGAAGGGGTCCATGCATGAATCGGCTATTTAATGGTACAAAAATGCACAATCTTTCAGAGGAAAAAAATCTGCCTATAAAAGGAGGCCCTCACCTCCTTCTCAAATCATCAGCTCAACACCCAGAACCAAGGAGGGATACCACCAGGGAATGGGCTACTGCATCTCCTATCTTCTCCCCTCATTTATTCTTTTTATTTTATTTTTATTTTAGTTTTCTTTTAGTTTTATTTTCAATTGTAATTCATATTTTAGTTTTATTAATCCATGCATTCGTGTTTCTCCATCCATTTTTCATCATTTCTTTCTCTCTATCTCTATATCTCTCTCTCTATCTCTCTATTCCTTCACCCAATCCAACAATTAATCTCATACTCTCAAAAATGAGAGTCTAATCATGAGACTTGGCTCAGGGTGAGGTCAAGGTTTTCATGAATTTTCTTTAAAGTTTAATTAATTTTGTGGTAGAATTGAGTAACATGATTGGGCAAGAAGAATGTACTTGATTGGGTGACGGTCCCCAATGACATGAAACTCAAACTACTTCTATTATGGAAAAGAATAGTGATTCAAAAATGATATTTCATGTTTGAATTATCAAACCAAATCAAACACATGTACAAAAATAATGACTGAATCCAACACTGAACCCGAAAACCAAGTTCTTTCTCGTTAATTCATTCTGTTCAGACTTGAATCATAGTATTAATTTAGAATTATTGCTTCACATGTAATTATTTTTAAAAAATAAAAAACCCAAAAAATATTTTCACCAATTCCATTTAATAAAAAAAACACAAAAAGAAATATATTAGGTGAATTAGATAAATTAAGTGAACTAAATTAAGAAGGCTTCTCAAGAGAGATGACCCGGGTCAGCCATTGTGCTGCACTAAGAAAAATATAATTTTTTTTCCATGTCCTATGATAGGCATGTATCAAAAAGACTGCATGACATTCTATAGGATCATTCTTTATATCATAAACCTCAGCAGCAGCAACTTCGGTTTCAAACTATTGAGGACTTGACAAAGCCTTAATGAGTGCCTCTTAAAGATCTTTTGAAAGATTCAAAGCATCCAGAATTGATAACTTGGATGATACTTGGCCCAATTGTTTGAATACATCATACATTTTGTCTAATGGTCTACATTTCTCAGTATGGAGATTCGGTTTTTCATGTGTTTTGGAAGTTGATGCTTCTGATGTAGATGTACTTTGTGTCGGATCCAAAGCTAGAAATACTCCTAGATTTGGTAAATTAGACTGAATATGTCTATTCAATTGATGAGAAGAAGATGGTGTGACTTCTAATCGGTCCTCTAAAATAATTTTTTCAAAACTAAACCTGTCTTTCATGGAAGAAACTCTTTATTCCTATTGATCCTGCTGAAGGGATTTTCCATGAGTTTCTGCCGCATATATGGTTTGAGCAGAGGTAGAATTAAAATGGTGGTTTCTATAATTTCCATATCTTCCCATGTATCCTTGACCTTGTCTGCTTCCTTTGGTTACCCAATTAATTAAAAGGAATTATGACTCATTATAATCAGAATCACCATTGGCATAAGGATCCGCTAAGTGGATAATGTTGACAGAACTAAAGATCAACTCTTCATTTGATGAAGATTCTTCTTGACAGGTTAATTCTGGTTGTGCAATTTGGTGGGATGGTGCCCATGTTTTTGAAACAGATGGCATGAAATCTATCAGGGTCAAGGACAAATTTGGCCTTAACATCATCTCATATTCTTCTGATTTCTCTTTTTCCTTATAATCACTTCACTTCTCTGAGGAATGACTTTTTGATGAAGATAGTTTTACTATAGACGAAGTGGAAGAAGACACAATTGGTTGTTTCAAATATTTTTGTATAATGGAAGGAGTCTGGTTGATCATTTTCCTGATCATCCAATCATCATATTTCTTCCCATTTTTACTTTTGACTTCCTAACATTCTTCGTCTTCCTCTATATTGGTTGCAGTAACACATGCTACATGAGCTGATGAACATTTCAGTTTCACTTGTCTAGATTCTACCATCTATTTTAAGAGGTCCTTGAAAACAAAACACTCCTGAATGGGATGTCCCAACATCTGGTGAAATCAACAATAATTTAGAAGATCTTCATCTCATTATTTATTTGGTTACTTCAGCCTTAGAAACTGAACCAAATTGTTTTCCAGAGTTGAGATAATATAACTAGGAACTTTTTCATTTCGAAAATAATAAAATTTGTTCTTAAATTTCTCAATCTGTTTCCACCGTTGATCTCTTTGATCATATTGACAAGGAGGTTGTTGCTACTAGTTCTCAGAAGGTGGATCCCTTAGGTATGATGAAGGTCTTGAAGTAGAAGAAAGTACATGTGCCTGCTTGATTGTAACTCTAGCAGCTTCTTCCTTTCCTATCCTCCTCCCCAGTTCTGATGGAATTACATGAGTTTTAGAGTTAGTTTCTATAATATATTCTTCTATCTGTTGAGCGATTAAAGTAAGGTCTCAAAACCCTCCTGTTTATTTCACATGGATCAATAGTGTGCATAACTCATTATGCATATTTTCTACATAGATTGGCAGAAACTATTCTTGAGGGAGTGTTATACTTAAGGAATATGTTAATCCTTTCCATCACGTAATGAAATCTGAAACTCTTTCATTATCCATTTGTTACAATTGTTAAGATAAAAAACTTTCCTCTTTGGTAGCATTGAGCTAAACTGAAGAAGGAATTTCTAATGGAGATATTCCCATCCAGTAATTGATTGAGATTGTAAACTTGTATACCAGACAAAAGATGGTCTCTGTAATGACTGCACAAAACACATAAGCTTTACTGCTTCTTGTTGTTGATAATTTCCCATCATGGGTTCACAAAAAGAAACGAAATGTGTTAAGTATTGTTCGGGATCTCCCGAACCATTAATTATTGGGAATGTGGTATTAAAAAAATTGGTGTGGGAGGAATTTCATCCACCCATTTAGGGTAAGCTCTTTTTCCGGCTGAACTGGTGCATGTCATTCCTCCATAGCTTCCAATCGAGTTTTTAATGCCTTAATTGTGTTCATAAGCATTTGGGGAACATACAGATGAGCAGGAACCTGTGAAGGTATAGTAACTAGATCATGAGCAGGTGCAACGACTGACAAAACCACTTATGGTGATGTTGATATTCTCCTTGGATAACCCATGGGAACATGCCTATCAGGGTGTATCTAATTATTCATTGATTGTGCACCTAGTGGAGATAATTTATTATCCACATCTGTAGTTACTACAAATCCTCTTGATGAGGAGCTCCTACAGGATGTCAAAGTTGAGGACCTACCTAGGGAGTATGTCTAGCAGAAATTCTACTATGAAGTAACTATGTATTTAGTCTTTTAAAATCCTTCATTTAATTTTCTTGATGTTAAAATCTCTCTTCAATTGATTGAGATTGACCTTCTCCAGTGGAAAAGTGAGATGTAATCTGACTTTTTTCCTTTCCCCTTGTTAGATGCCTTTCAGAGGGGTGGGGGTTGGTTATTTGAAGGCATACCAAGATTTCGAGTAAGCCTTTTATTTTAGGTATGTACACCTTCTTCATTTGCCTCAATGTGTACCGTATTATGGACAAGAACATCATATTATGATTCCCCTAAACTAGACTCATTTTTTGGATGATCTTCTGCAATGGTGTTAATAACATTCACTGATTCATAATGCATCGATGGCATTCTATTAGTATTTTTGTAAGATCATCTCCTTCTTTATCTTCTATGAGACTATGTTCTCCTATATGAAAAATTTCCAAGAACTATTTAGAAGACAGTAACACAAAGGGAATCCTTGGATAGTTCAGTTGTACACTTTCCTTGTGGCTTCTTCCATACTTGGGAGAAAAATGACTTCTGTTGAACAGGGGATTTCAGATGTGAAGAAGCCCCCATCCTATAGGCTGAGGGTGTTCTTCTTCTTCTTTTTCAATTCTTTGAACTTTGTTTAATTAATTTTATGGTTGAGTTAAATGACCCACAAGCCTTTCAAGCTTGGGTAATTCTTGAACTAATATAACTGAAATTCGTTCAACTGCTCTTCTGATGTTGTAAATTTTGGTTCAGACATTAGCTGGGTGTACTATCTGACAACCACTAAAATAACCTATTTCGGAAGATCGCTTTTCTATTTCAGACATTTTCATTCTTTGATGCCTGACATCCTCTAAGTGGGGTGCCTGCTCAAGATTCTTAGATGCTTGATGTAAAAGTAAAAAAACAACTTCTTTTCTTTGGCCTAACTCTGATGAGATCTAGTTGAGGTCTGTTCTTGAGCGTACATTCGATTAAATACAAAATCTATTGATTATGGCCGACCGTGGGAAATAACATTGCATGAAACCAATTTTGGCTGACTTTTTTGATTTTTGAGTGTAGTGAAATGCAATTCCCCATCTGCGCCCCATCCTCTAATACAAACACTAGATGGGGAATCATAAATTAACTGGTGTAGCCTCTTTAGAGCATTGAGGCATGCACGCTGAAGGGTTTTCTACTATTTTTTAGCCATTTGATGTTGGGAAACTGAGAGAGACACTAAGTCAATTTGGCGTTTCAACCCTTCTATTACCTTTACATGATTTTTATATTCATCATATGGTAATATTTTAGTTTTCAAATGATGAAGAGTCTTCCATAAATTGAGGCAAATATCTGATATACAATCCTCTGTAATCAATTTTGGAATGTTATAATGAGAATTTGACAATGGCCAGAACATGACTGGTACTTCTCCCTTAGATAATTGTTTCCTCATGTTTGGGACATCTTCATCATCTTTTACTTGAGGTTTCTCCACTTGGTTTGACCAAAGTGGATGCTCTGTATTAGAAGAAAAATGACCCAATGGAGGTTTGGAGAATGATTGTTCCCTTAAGATGTCTTTTGGTTGAGAAAGTGTTTCACCTATCAATTAAAATGCATCATACATGACTAGCCTTGTGTTTTCAAGTGCCTCGAGATTGGAAGGATTTCTCATCACTACAATTTAAATTATAGAATTGTTTTGACAATAGGAAATACTACTGTGGATAGGACATTCGTAGAAAATGACATCATGGGGATGATCACTATGATAGAGTACAACAAGGTATAAATCATATTGCTCCTTGGTCTTCTGGACACACAGAGGGTTTTTGTGGCTCTCATCCAGAGATAGGCATTCAAGATTGACTAAATTTTCATGAAGCAAGTCTTCATGATGAAGTGTCCAATGAGGAACTTCATAACTGCTACTACCACTCCCATAATTTGGTAATTAGAGGGTATGATCTTGAGCTGCAACAGATAAATGTCTGGGGGCTTCAAGAACTCTAGCATTAAGAGGAGCCAAAGTGTGGCTGGAATCTTGATTTTACAATAGTGACGAGACTTCTTCTAAGATGTTGTTTTATACTTAGTTGGGGCCACATTCTGGGAAAATTGGTCATCATGGGAAGGTGTATGTGCCTTCCTTGGATTGGTTACTGGAATAGACCGATTATCTCCAATTACAAATGGTGCATGTTCCCGATCTTGTTGTCCAAATGATATAGGGGAGTACGCCCCATGACCCTCTTGAAGTAGAACAGAGTTATGTATATGCACTAGGAAGGAATGTCGATGTTTCATCCCATGTGTGGGGATAGATTTATGTGTCTATTTCCCCGGTACTACTGAAGTGGTTGTTATAATATCTTGAAATAGTATATTAGAGGATACCATTGATGGAAAACCTTTAATACATATAGATATCTCCATTTATGAAGAACCATGAATACATACTGATGATTCTGAATTTTACACATGTTAATAAGTGATTGAAAATTCCAAGGGAAACTTATGCCTTAATTGGTGAATTAATAAGGATTAATGAAAATATCTTAAATTTATAAAGAGAGTCCGGGAGTAGACAATAATTCCCCTAAAAAGGGTGTGATATGTCTGAACTCCCATCCTCTAGACCAATGTATGTTCTTAAGTATCATAAACATTAAACTTAATGAAATCTTGCCTTTTGAAAGCATGTCCTTTTTAGATAAAGAACTGTTGGATGTTTTCAGTTCCATAAATATATCCAATGGAAACTACCTAGAAGCAGTGAATCTTAAAACTAGAATACATGTTTTAAGGAACTACAAAACAAAAATAGTGAATTTGATGTAAATCCTTAACCAAGTTAATAATGTTACCCACCTGTTAGGCCCCTATAGATTGATAAAGTAAGGCCAGAAAAAGGAATCAATCACACATGTATCAATTTAAAAAGTGGTTGCTTTAATGGATTTTGTTGTTCTTTCAAGTTTTTCTCAGAATTCCCTTCACTGCAAAATGAATTTCCTTAAGAAAACATCTGTGAACTTCTTGATCGTTGCTCAAGCTGGATCCCCATCCATAGGAAGGACATCATCACCAACCCAATGCCTTCAAGGCTAGGTCTCTAATGTGCTGGTATAGGAATATCACCGGCACTGTACAATCTCGACTTTGGAGGCTACCTGGAAATCCCTCCAGGTCAATAACAATCCTTGATCATCTGGCCAACCACTATCTTAAACCGTTTCGAGTCCTTATCCCTGGAACACAACAATCCCTCACTCTCGTACTATAGGTAGGTGTATCAAGAGGCTACTCAAGGCCTCAATTCAATAATTAAGGAGTCCTTCATGAGGACTCCCACCAGAAATCACTGCTAGAAGAATCGTGTGGTAGTGAACCCCAAAATGATGGGGGTGTTTCCTCTAGACATTCATATCAGGTCTATTAGACTCTAGCATGAAAGAAAAACTAACAGGGACAATGTCTGGTTAGTAGGGAGTAGGTTCCAACATCTGCCTCCTCTGAAGAAGACCATCAACTTAACTTGATGTCAATAAATGAACTGGAATGTACACCCATCCATCCTAATTTTTCTGCTCAGTATACTTATCTGGAAGCAACCCACCAATCCCACCAGATAAATCTTGTGGAGTATCTTGAACATGAATATACGCATTCTTACTAGTTATCAACTAGTCATCAGGCTTGTCCGACTGCATTAAAGAATCCCACCAATCTAATCTGGTGGCAACTGGTAAACAGGAGGATACACCTGTTTACAATCACCAATTCTTCCATTAGTCTCGTCTTCTAGTTTTAAAGGAAGTCCATCAACCATACTTGATGGAAAATAGCCATAAAACATATTTATCTTCCAATGTTCATCAAGTCTTCCAATAGTCTCATTTGGTAGCTCCCAGAGAAGTCCGTTGTAAAACATCGACAACAAATTTGGGGTCGAACCAACTCTCTTCCCCCATACATGAGTACTATCAATACCCATTTATAGAAAAAGGAGGACATGAAAAGGCACATACACCTACTGCAGATATGGAATAGACGTATATTTCCGTTTTGGCAACTGAAGTCACCAAACACATCTAATCAATGGTGAAAGGGTAGACACAAATCTCTGCCCATATTCTGGAAGCATGCCTGGACATTATAACAACTACTTTAGTAGTACCATGGGAAAAAACACATAAATATATCCCTACACATGGGATGACACATCAACATTCCATCTTAGAATAGATACACACCTCTGTTCAAGTTCAGGAGGTTCATGGGGAAAACTTCCCCATATCATACGGACAACAAAATCAGGAACATACACCCTTTCTAATTAGAGGTAATCAGTCTTTTCCAATAACCATTCCAAGGTAGGCACATACACCTTCCCATGATAACCACTTTTCCTTGCAAGTGTACCCATATAAGTATAATAGAACATCCAAAAATAATTCTTGCTAGGAACTACTGTAAAATCAAGAGTCAAGCTGTGATTTGGCTTCTCTTAATGCTGGAGTTCTTGAATCCCACAAACATTTATATATTGTAGCTCAAGATCCTATCCTATAATTACCAAATTATGGGAGTGGTAGTACTAATTCTGAATTTCCTCATCAGATACCTCATCATGAAGGCTTGCTTCAGGAAAATTTGGTTAATCCAGGGTGTCTATTTCTGGATGAGAGCCATGGTAACCCTCTGTGTGGTCAGAAGAACAAGGAGAAAGAAGATTTATCCTTTTCTTTAATCCACCATGGTGATCATCCCCATGATGGAATTCAATATGAAAGTCCCCTCCACGGTAGTATTTCGTATTTTCAAGATAATTCTATAATTGATAATGTAGCAAAGAGAAATCACTCCTATCTCTAGGCACTTGCAATCACAAGGCCAGTCATATCTGATGACTTTTCATTGATAGGTGAAACATTTTCTCAACCAGAAGACATATCTATTGATGCTCCTTTCCGTCACAGAGTCTAAACGAATGGAAAGGTAAATGACCTAGAATAAATTTATTCATTCTTTGAAGAAAACATAAAAAATTGACAAAGGAATGAACAAGGGTTCTTTTCCATTTGGGTCACGAAAGTTCCATCAGGGACGCACTGGTGACTTTCTCACCACGTAGGTGACTTTTGCGCTGCACAGGTGACTTGAAATCCCTCTCGGAAATTCACCCAGGGTCTTCTCCAGCCTATAAATACCCCCGGTGGGCCCCCCATATGAAGGACGAAAAATTCCAGAACCTTAGATTTGAGCTCCCGACGCCCTAGTCTATTCTCAAAGATTCTGAACACTTCTAAGGTAATTTCTTACCTATAACGGAAGATCTAAAGAGGGGGAGGAAGTCCTATGTGTTGAAACTCATCAACACTTGCGTTCTTGGGTGGCCAGCTCTTAAGAGAAATGGCCACACTTGCGCGCCGCCTTACCCCTTCCACATAACTTACGCGCCTCTCTTATAGAAGTTTCTAGGGGTAGTATTAAAGGCTTGAGAAAAGCCTCGCCCAAGTTCTACCCTATGGATTGGCCATTATGCAAGTACTCATGTGTCATGCAGGTACACCTGTGCGACCAGGACTTTCACGCCCACGCAGTACTTGCGTGCCCCTCTCTTTTTGGGTGCCCTTCCTGCCCATTTCACCCCTCTTACACCTATCCACCTCTCCTCTTTATGATTAAGCCTTCAGAACTCTCTCCAAAGCCATTCATGGCATGATTTCTTTATTGGATTCGTTATCTGAAAGGAATTCTGTGGAACATATCTTAAAACCTAGTGATTTATATATCCTCATATCACTAAGGTCATAGATTTCATTCATTCAACCTCATCCTTTAAGATGAGAGAATCCTCAACCTGGGCCTTCTTTTCAAGAGTAAGCCCCAGTCCAAATTTTCATTAATTTGGGCATCCTCTTTAGGAGTAAGCCCCAAGTCCTCATTAATTTAGGCCTTCTTTTCAGGAGTAACCCCAAAGTCCCCTAATCTGGGCATCCTCCTTAGGAGTAAGACCCAATCATAATTCCCTTAACCTGGGCTTCCTTTTCAGAAGTAATCCCCAGTCTCCAAGTTCCCAAATATGGGCATCCTCCTCAGGAGTAATCCCAAACCATGGTTCTCTTAACCTGGGATTACTCTTCAGGAATAATCCCCAGTCTCAAAGTCTACAAATATGGGCATCCTCTTTAGGAGAAAGCCCCAAGTCCCTTTCACCTGGGCCTCCTTCTTAGGAGTAAGCATCAGTCTTAATTTCTCTTAACTAGTCTTATTTTACTTTTTATCCGGGATTCCTTCTCAAGAGTAAAACACAATCATAAGTCCCCTCCTAACTTGGGCATCTTCCTTAAGAGTAAGCCTCAAGATTAGTGTATCAAAATCTCCATAAAGTACACATACCTTTATGGACCTTGTTCCTGGGTTTCTTCCCTGAATTAAAACCCAATATCCATCTATTTTAGGCACTCATACATACATAAGCCCCACATCATTGCGTCATTCATGGTACAATTGTCTGGTTTCACCAATACCTCTTGTTTCTCACACCGAGCATGAATCATGTGAGCTTAGAGTGTAAAAGTAATCATGACATCTTTCTTTGAGCCATAAATAATGAATTAACATCATACTCCCTAAATTGAACTACATGGGTTCTGATTCCTTTTCTAAATAAAGGATACGTAGGTAGCCCATCTACGGGTACGATCCCAACTCTGAAATAATCCATGTCCTTCTGAATGACAATAAACATCAAGTTCCCCACTGAGTAGATTTAAAACAAGTATGGTCATCATAATGACCAAGAGACTTTTATGTATTGAAGTATACTATTGACTAAGAATCTCTAACAAATACAGATGATTCTCTATCGATGAAGAACCTTGAATACATATAAAATATTCTCTAAATTTTCAACATATCAATCATTGATTGTCAGATCTAAAGGAAAGCTCATTTTATACTTGTTAATGTAATAAGGATTCACGAACATAACTTAAATCTATAAAGAGAGTCCCGAAGTAGAAAATAATTCCCCTCAAAAAGGTGTGATGAGTTCGACCTCCCATCCTTTAGACCAATGCAAATTTCTAAGACTCATTATTCCACAACTAATGAGCTCCTACCTTTGGAAATTAGGTCTAAATTGATATGGAATCATTGGATGTTTTTGGTTCTATGAACAAACCGTTAGAAACTGATTGGAATGTTTGAACCTTCAATCAACCAGGTCATCCCTAATTCCAGAGGGAACAAAAAATGGTGAACCTGATGTGAATCCTTAACCAAGTTAAAGTGATGTTTTACCTATTTGTTAGGCCCCTATTTTAACTCAATGATAGGTCCAACAAAGCAATAAATAACATATGTGCTCATCCAAAAGATGTAATAGCCGAATTTATCTTGATTATGTGTGATATATCAAACAAACACTCTTTTCCAAGATCTTCTGCATTACAAAAATGAATTTTCTTAAGTTTACTATTGTGAATACTTCTGCCGTGAATACTTCTACTGTGAAAACCTCTGCTGTGAATGCCTTTGCTGCTACTCCTACTGGATCGTCGTCCGCTCTGAGGGAAACATCACCTAATCAACGTCTTCAATGCTGGGTATCAAATGTGCTGGTTAAGGAGTACCATCAACACGGTACCATTCCAACTACGGAGGCTGCTCGACAATCCCTCCAAGTGAACAACTCACCTTGGTCGTCCGGACAGTGATGACTAGTGATCAAGAAGCAGACGGTGCTAACCACTATCTCCAACCATTTTGAGTCGTTATCCCTGGAACGCAACCACCATTCTCTCCCATACTCTGGGTAGGTGAATGAGCAGGTCCCTCAGGGCCTTAACTCAAAGTGATAGGAGTCCTTCTCGAGGGCTCCCACCAACAATCGCCGCCAGACTCGTGCAGTAGTGCACCCTCAACATGATGAGGGCGTCGTCTCCGGTCATTCGGCTCAGGTTCCTCAAACCCAAGAAGGCAAGACGAACCACCAAAGGAGACAACTGGTTAACAGTGAGCTGGTTCTTATCTATGCCATTTCCAGAGAATTCCACCAACCTAACTTGGTGGCAAGCAACGAGCGGGCACATACACCCATCCATTTTAATCCCGCTGTCCAGTAGACTCGTCTGGAAGCAGCATGCCAATCCCACTAGGTAATTATGGAGGAGTATAATAGACAGGACCATACACCTATTTATAAATCATCAGCTAGTCAGCAGGCTCGTCTGACTACATATGATGAAGCATGGCAACCCAATGTGTTAACAACTGGTAAACATGCACATACACCTGCTTACACTCATCAATCCTGCCAGCAACCTCGTCTGTCAGTATTAAAGGAAGCTCATCAACCACGTTCAGCGGAGTGAAATTAGTAGGCACATACATCTACTAGTATTGATCAAGACTAGCAACAATCTCATTTGGTAGCATTCAGAAAAGTCAGTCGGAATGCTCCAGTGACAAACATGAGGCAGACTCAACTTTCTGCCCCCCCACATGAGTACTGTCAGGATTCACTGACAGGAAAAGGAGGACAAGAGAAGGCACATACACCTACTACAAGCACAGAATGGACGTATATCCCCATTCCAGCAGCTGAATTCACCAAGCATATTCTATCAATGGTGAAAGAGCAGAAGAAAATCCCTGCTCATATTCTGGATGCCTGTCAGGATATTATAACAGCTTCAGCAGCATCTCAGGGAAAGACACATAAATCTATCCCTACCAGTGGAGTGACAAATCAACAGTTCACTCCGGAACAGACACACACCTATGTTCCAGTCCAAGAGGGTTGTTGGGCGTACTCCCCCGTATCATACGGATAGCCAAGTCAGGAACATACACCTAAATTGAGGGGAGATAATCATCCTAACCATATAATTTATCCTGAGCAGGCACATACACCTGCCCATAATGGCCACTTTCATCAACAAGTGGTTACTAAAATGAGTAAGATGGTGTCTAAGAAGAAAACCCACCTAGCACAGTCAAGAAATCAAGGGACAATTTGTAACAAGGCCTTACTCGATGCTGAAGTTCTTGATGCACTCAGAAAATTATCTGTTGCAACTCAAGATTATCCTCCCTCTGTTCCCAATAGTCGGGACATTAATTCCGAAGGTCTACATCAGACACTTCCTCATGAAGGTTTGCTTCATCACAATTTGGCCGATCTTGAAGATTCATCTTCATATGAGAGCCACAAGAACCCTCTGTGTGGCCAGAAGACCAAGGAGCAAAATGTTTCATCTTTTGTTGTAACCCACCATGGTGGTCCTCCCCATGATGAAGAATTTAGCTACGAAAGTCCTATCCAGAGTAATAATTCACATTTCTTGGAAAATTCTATAATGGAAAATGTAGTGACGAGAAATCCCTCTTATCTTGAGGCACTTGTAAATGTGAAGCCAGTCATTTCTGATGCTTTACCAATATTAGGTGAAATACTTTCTCAATCCAAAGATAGCCCAGGGTGTATGTCATTCTCCGAACCACACCTAAGTCATGAATCTTATAGTTTGATCAATGAATTCTCTACCAATCTTGTTGAATCCAATGAAGAAACAAGAAAACACCAAGTTTTGTCTAGTCATGTAGAATAATCTTCATTGAATGATAAAGAGAACGTACTAAGCATGAGAAAACAACTGGAGAAAGGTGAAGTGCCAGTTATGTTTTGGCCTCTAGCTGATTCTCAGTATGACATTCCAAAGATGTTGATGGAAGATGGAATTCATGATATTAGTCTCAACATATAGAAAACTCTTTGTCAATTTAAAAATAAAATATTATCTTTTGATGAATATGAAAATCATATCAAGATAATAGAAGGGTTACAATGCCAAATTGATTTGGCATCTCTCTCAGTTTCTCGATATCAAAAGGCTGAAAATCAACTGAGATCCCTTCAACGTTCATGTCTTGGCACACTAAGAATATTGCACCAATTAATTGACAATTCCCCATCTTGTATTCATATCAGGGGATGGGGTGTTTATGGAGAACTACATTTCACTGTACTCTCCAGTCAGCAAAGCCCACCGAAAATGGTTTCATGTAATGTTATTGCCCATAGCTGGACACAATCAATGGGTTTTATTTGTAATCAAAATATTTCCCAAGAACAAGATTCAACTAGTTCCTCTCAAAATCAATCATACAGAGAACAAGTTGTTGAATTACTCTTGCATCAAGAAAATGAGAATATTGAACAGGCCTCTCGTTTGGAGGAAGCATATCACCAAGTGACAGATGTATCTGAAATCATCCAAAGGTCTTTTGATCTGGGTGATAAAAGTGGATGCAAGTTGATTCATCTAGATAATTTCTGGACTAAAGTCCAAAAGATCATGAGAGATTTCAAGAAAGTCTCAGATATAGCATGTCAATAACCACCCCAGCTTGCTAGACTGGGGACTCTTTTAACCCAACCCACCGAATCAACAAATAGGATTCGAGGAGTTGAGAAAAGACAATAGGAACAGCCCCAGTCCACCAGGCTGGGGACTTTTTCAAATCCTCAATCTCTTGCTCAGAGAAAGTTAGTTTTCTCTCGATTAGGGAAGAAGCCTCAAGAGGAATGAAGAACCAAATTATTAAGAGATTCCCTCCAAATTATAGTTTTTCAAGAAGTTCCTGAGGGATCGAATCAACAAAAGGAAATGTCTCATCAAGGACATAGAAGAAGACAATATCACAGAAATGCCGATAGAAGGGATGCAATGAATTATGCATCAATTAATGTCATTAATTCCTTTGTTGTTGATCCACCAGATGAGGTTCACTCAAAGGGATCAGATGAAGAGGTTCCTACTCAAGAAGTTGTACGCACAGACACAAATGAAGAAGGTGGGCATACACGAAATCAAAGGATTACTTAGAACCTAGGAAATCCTTCAAGTAACCCACTTCCCCCTCTCCTAAAGGGAGCCAACAAGGGTAAAGGAAAGAATTAGGTTACATACCCTTCCTCTAGAGAAGTCCAATCACTCTTGCTAGAGCAAAAATTTGCACAATAAGAGGAAGAGATGAAGGAATTGAGGACATTGAATGCAGAACTACTTCCTAGTAGTCTTCCTCCTAAATGTGCTGGAGTCAGTCAGTCAAGAGAATTTTTTGTGGCTACTGAGATGGATCAAGAATATCCTTATCTACTAGTACACCATCACATGTCTAATCCTATGAGTCAAGTGAAACAACAATTGGCGGTGCTACCATCGGTTTCAGTACCAGCCACCACATCTGCACTAGCTCCAGTCATTGCACCTATTCAGGTCCAAGCCCAACCGAATGTTTATCAAAATTTAATAACTACTATTGAGTCATTAACAGCTCGGTTGGAAGCTATGGAGGGAAAGCGTGCTAAAATTCAACCAGAAAAGAGATCTTACCCTGAATGGGTTGATGCAATTACTCCCCCATCAAATTTTTCAAGTACCACATTCCCAATCATTAATGGTTCGGGATATCCAGAGAAACACTTAACACATTTTGTTTCTCGTTGCGATCCTATGATGGGAACCCTTCAGCAAAAATAAGCAGTTAAGCTCAAGTGTTTTGTACAGTAATTACAAGAACCTTATTTTTTCTAGTACACACGCTTACAATCCCGGTCAATTACCGGATGGGAGGATCTCTGCCAAAGATTTATTCTTCAGTTCAGCTCAACATTTCCAAAGACAACAGTTTTTCATCTTACAAACTGTAAGAAAAGGGAGAATTAAAGGGTTTCAGATTTCATTTCTCGTTGTAAGAGATTAACATATTCCCTGATCTTACCACTCCCTCAAGAGGATTTGTTGCCAATCTGTGTGGAAAATTTACGTGATGAGTTGTGCACATCGCTGATGCCTATGAAATACATAGGAGGATTTTTATACCATACTTAAATCACTCAACATATTGAATATTCTCTTATAAAGACTATGGATAATGCTCATTTAATTCCATCAGCTCCAGGAAGGAGAATGGGTAAAGCAGAGACTACTACAGTTATGCTTAAACAAGAACCTGTGCCTACTTCTACTTCAAGACCTTCATCTTCTCAAAGGGTTCCGCCTCCTGAGCATCAACAACAGAGGTTGTTTTGTCAATATGATCAAAGAGATCAAAGATAAAACAATTTGAGTATTTAAAGAGAAAAACATACTCTTTCCAAAATGAACAAGTTCCTGGTTATTTCATTTTGGATCTGGAAAATAATTTTGTTCAATTGCCAAGGCCCAAGAGGCCGAAAAAGGAAGGAGATGAAGACCATCCCAATTATTGACCATTTTATCAGATGTTGGTTCATCCCATTTAAGAGTGTTTTGTCTTTAAAGACCTCTTGCAGAAAATTGTCGACTTGGGACAATTCAAACTGAAAGGTTCTTCATCTCAGGTAGCATGTGTTACTGCTATATATCCAGAGGAATAGGGCGAGTGGGAAGAAGTCAAGAACAAAAATGCGCAAAAATATAATGATTGGATGGTCAGAAAAATGATCAACCAAACTCATTCCATTTTTTGAACAAAATTGGAGAAACCAATTGTGTATTCTGCCATGAATGCCGCAACAAAACCTTCTTTATCAGAGGGAAAATCCTCAAAGAAACAGAATAATTAAAAGAAAGAAGAAGAATTAGAAGAAGATGATTATGTGTCAAAGCCTACGTTGTCTTTCACTCTGGAGGACTTCATGCCATCTACTTCAAATCCATGGGCACCACACCACTAAACAGCACAGCCTAAACAGGATAATCATGCAGAATCTTCATCAGATGAAGAATTTATCTTCGATTTTGTTAATATGATTCAATTAATAGATCCATATGCCAGTCATAGTTTTGATTTTGATGATCCCAAATTCCCTGTATCAAGAAGAGGAATCAGAGGAAGTTCCAGAGGCTCAGGATATAGGGGAAGACGTGGATCTTTCAGAGGCCACTATTCCAATTCTACCCCTGCTAGAACTGTGTATGTGGCAGAAACTCATGGCAGAGCTCTTCAACAAGATCAACAAGAACAAGCAAGTTCTTCCACACAAGGAAGACTCAGCCCTAGCATGATTATTCTAGAAGATCAGTTGAAGGTTCTATTTTCTTCCTCTCAGTAAGTAAATAGACCTAATTGGTATAATCTTCCAAATCCAAGAGTGTTACCAACTCCTATCTCAGTACAAGATGCATCAACTTCCAAAGCATCTACTTCTAAGGTACTTGTGAAACAACATGTTCCTATTGGGAAACGCAGACCTTTGGATCAAAAGTATTATTTATTGAAACACTTGGCCCAAGTAATGGCTATGTTATCAATTTTGGATGCCTTGAATTTATTGAAGGATCTTCGGGATGCACTCATTGAGGCTTTGTCGAGTCCCTAAGAGTTTGAAACTGAAATTGTTGAAGTTGAAGCCTACCATGTTGAGAATAATCCTACAGAATGTCATGCAGTGATATCTTTTAAAAATTAAGATGAAGATGATGTCATTCATGGACATATCAGACCTTTATACATATATGGAAAGGTCAATGGTGTAGACATCTGAAGAGTCTTCATTGATAATGGTTTTAGGAGTCAACCTCATCCCCATTCGTACACTTCATCGATTAGGCCTTACAGAATATAATTTATCTCCTTCTACATTGATGTTACAAGGATATGATAAAAATGAACAAGAACCACTGGGAAAGATTACACTCAGAACTCAGTTTGGAGGTCTTGTATCCAATTTAGATTTCATGGTTGTTGATTAAGATTCAGCGTTCAACATCTTGCTTGGTGGACCCTGGCTACATCGGCATGCGGCTATCCCTTCGTCATATCATCAATGTCTCAAATATTTTTTTGATGGTCAAATTGCTACATTGTATGGTGATAAATCCCCATTCAAGACATGTGAATATCAATACATTGAGGTGGAATTCTATCACATGAAGGGAAAGGAGAAATTCAAAACAAGGGAGATTACCAAATTTAATGCTCCATATGGTTTGGAAAAGATTCCAGTAAACCCATTTATTCATGTGAGTACAGATTATGTATTGCCTATCAGTCAGATTGACAGGATAGACTCAAATCAAAATACTCTTATGGAAACTTCCATAATTTCAATTATGACAATCAAGCCAAAAAACATGGTATAAATTGGGGATTCACTAAGCAATGATGAAAGCTCAGATGGGGATGTCTTTATTTCATCTGCTGAAATTCAGTAAGTCTATACTTCACCAATCAGGTCAGAGAAAGTTATAGTAATGTCAGAGGTAAATGATGTTGTCGATTCTCAATCTATCATCTCCTTTTTATTACCCAAAGAAGACCCCTCTTCATCAATTGGGTTGGAAATGGAAGCTTCTTCTTCAAGATGTTCAAATTTTAACATCTCTTCTGGTCATGAAAATTATACTTCATCATCTAATATGCAAGTAGAAACAGAAGAAATAACACATGTTGAAGAAGAGGAAGAAGATCTCAGGGATGCTCCTCTAGCATTTGAAGAGGGTATCTCTAGCATTGTGGATAAACTTAGAGAAATAAATATAGGTACAAAATAATATCCACACCGCACTTTAATTAGTGCGGCCATGACTCTTGAAGAGAAAGAAATGTATATTTCCTTACTATAGAAAAATTGAGATATATTTGCTTGGAACTATACAGAGATGCTAGGGCTTGATCTTGATATTTCCACTCATCGTTTGGGTTTACTAGATGAACATCGAGGATTCAAACAAGCCGCTAGAAGAACAAACCCAACCTATGCTTCCAAAATTGAAGTTGAAGTGGATAAGATTATCAAAAATAACTTTGTTAGAGAAGTTCAATATCCAAAATGGTTGGATAATATTGTCCCAGTGAAAAATAATAATGTGAAAATTAGAGTTTTCATTGATTTCAGAGATCTTAATCGGCATTGTCCTAAGGATGATTTTCCAGTTCTGATTACAGAACACTTGATTGATGAAACAGCTGGCTATGAATCACTTTACTTCATGGATGGATATTCTGGATATAATCAAATATGAATGGCTCCAGAAGATGAGGAATCTACATCTTTCAGAGCCCCTCAGGGTGTGTTTTTCTATCGGGTAATGCACTTTGGCCTGAAGAATGTAAGAGCAACATATCAGCGTGCCATGCATCATATCTTCAAACCCTTTTTAGGGAAGTTTGTTGAATGTTATGTGGATGATTTGGTGGTTAAATCCAGACAATGTTCTAATCACTTGTCTGATTTGGAAATCATATTCCACAAACATCAGAATCATAATTTGAAGATGAACCCCTTAAAATGTGATTTTGGGGTAACCTCAGGAAAATTTCTCGACTTCATCGTATGCCATCGTGGTATCAAGGTCGATCCTGAAAAGACAAAGTCAATCCTTGGTATGTAACCTCCTCAAAATTTGAAATAATTGAGAGAACTTCAAGGAAACTTGGCCTATATTCGGCGTTTCATTGCCAATTTAGCAGGAAAAATTTTCCCTTCACCAAATTGATGAAGAAGGGAGTCATTTATAAGTGGACTGAATAATTTCAAGAAGCATTCGATATTATTAATAAGTATCTCTTGAGTCCACCGATGTTAATTCCACCTGTTGAAGGAATGCCACTTATCCTCTATGTGACAACTCTAGAGTGATCATTAGGTGCCTTTCTTGCTCAGAAGAATGATGCTGGGAATGAAAATACCCTCTACTATCTCAGTTGGACTATTCTTGAAGCAGAAACCTGATATTCAAGTATTGAGAAGTGCTTCCTAGCATTGATCTTTACAGTTTAGAAGTTGAGACACTGCATACAACATCACGAGGTCCAATTGGTATATCGCAATAACCCTCTCAAGTACATCCTTAGTCGTCCAATGCTTACAGGACGTCTGGAAAGGTGCGCAGTTATTTTACAGTAATTTGATATTCAATATGTTTCTCAAAAGGAAATAAAGGGCCAAGCTCTGGCTGATTTCCTTGTTGAACACCCTTCAGTAGAAGACACATCTTCAGATATTGAACTCCCTGATGAGGAATTCTTCTCTATTCAAGATAGTCTTTAAACATGGGAAATGTACTTTGATGGTGCTTCCAGAAGTCCAACATGGAGGAAAATGGAGAATCCTAAATACAACAAAGTTGGGTTAGGATTTGTGCTCATTTCTCCAGAAAAGCCAGTGTTAATATATTCCTTCTCATTGTTGGGAGGCGGTATAAATAATGAAGCAGAATACCAAGATCTCATTGCAGGATTGGAGTTGGCGCTTCAAGCACAAGTGAATCACTTAAAGGTGAAAGGTGATTCAGACCTGGTAATCAAACAAGTCAATGGGGATTATGCAATTAGAAAAGAAGAACTAATCCATTTGTATGATTATGTCAGAGTGTTAATGGCGGAATTTCCTACGGAATCGATATTTTCTTATTTCCTAAAATCTCAAAATGCCCAAGCTGATGCATTGGATAATATGGCTACAACTCTAGCAGATCCAAATCGGGATGAGACAACCATCAGTATTGCCCACCGTTGTACAATTTCACCTTATGTTCAAACCAGAACAGAGGAAATCAATGAAATAGTATCATTCCCGATCCATATGGTCATACTACAAGATGGATGATACCTATAAGAGAATACCTTCAAAATGGAACACTTCCACCTAATAGAGCCAGGAAAGAACAAGTCTGTAGACGTGTGGTTAATTTCACTCTTTATGATAGCCCATATCACCCAGATAAACTTCTCTACAAGCGTGGTTTTGATGGAATTCTCTTCAGATGCATTGATGGTGAAGAGACAATGGTTTTCATGAAAGAAGTGCATGCAGGAGTTTGTGGTGCCCACCAGTCTGGACACAGACTATCTGATCAAAGTCGAAGGCTTGGATACTTTTGGAATTCAATGATACAAGATTTTGTTTATTTCACAAATAAGTGTCATTCATGATAAGTACATGCCATCTTCATTCATCAACCCCCAGAGTTTCTTCATATAGCTAAATACTCATGGCCATTTTCCACATGGGGAATGGATTTAGTGGGACCTTATCTTTCGGCTACATCCAAGCAATTGAAGTATATTCTTACTGCTACTGACTTCTTTTCAAAATGGGCAGAGGCAATACCCCTCAACGAAGTCAGTTCTAAATGCATTGTTAGCTTCATAAAATCTAACATCATTACCATATTTGGTGCCCCTCATACCATATTGATGGACAATGTCACCAACTTCTGTTCATCCGAGGTGAGGAAGTTGTATCAAGAATAAAACAGTAAATCTAATAATTCCTCTCAGTATCATGCAGCGGCCAATTTCCAGATAGAATCTTTCAAAAAGACATTGTCAAATATACTACAAAAGATGTTGAATAAAGATAAGAAGTCATGGCCTGATAAACTCTTTCATGCTTTATGGGCTTATCAGACCACCATCCGCAATGCAACACGGTCAACTCCATATTCATTGGTATATGGAACAGAAGCAGTCATGCCAATTGAGGTTCAATTACCTTCGCTCAGAGTATCCATTTGTGATCAGTCGTCTACAGATAGACAATCTCAAAAGCGATTGGATGAATTAGAATGGTTAGATGAGAAAAGATTATGCACCCTGCACAACTTGGAAGTCTATCAGAATCGAATAGCACGAGCTTTCAACGAAAAATTTCATCTTCATTCATTCGTTCAGGGAGAATTGGTATCAGTTCTTAGAACTCCAATGATACCCAAAAAGAAACCTCCCAAGCCTAAGCCAAAATGGGAAGGACCTTATTCAATACATGAGGTCTACTCTAATGGAGTTTATTCTTTAATCTCAATGGATGGAGAACTCATCACTACTCCAACCAATGCTATATTTCTGAAGAAGTATTTTGTGTAATGCAAATATCCTTTACATTCGACATGACATTAAACTGTGATATTGTCCAGTAAGACGTTAAACTGTAGCACCAACGGTCCATGCATATGACCTTAAACTATTCGAAATTTCGTCCAACATGACGTTAAACTGTGACGTCCTAACTACATGTCGCTAAACTGTTCAAAAGTCCCTTACGTCCAGCAAGACATTAAACTGCATAACCAACGGTCCATGCATATGACCTTAAACTATTCACACTTTCGTCCCACATGACGTTAAACTGTGTCCCTTTCATCATCCTATACAACGTTAAACTATACAGTTATGGTCCATGCATATGACCTTAAACTATTCTCACCATCATCCAACATGACGCCAAAAAATATCATCCCTTTTCTGTCCAAAATGATGTTAAACTGTGAAAAAGTCCCTAATACGTCCAACATGATGTTAAAATGTGCCTCTTTTGTCCTTACTACATGACATTAAACTGAACAATCCCCTTTTTTGTCCAACATGAAATTAAACTGTATTGTCCCCATCGTCTTAGTTATAAGACACTAAATTATACATCACCCTAATACATCCTACATGACGTTAAACTGTATTTTGTCCCTTCTACATGACACTAAACTGTGCAGCACCAATAGTTCTAACTGTAAGACTTTAAACTGCATAGTCCCTTCATATGTCCTACATGACATTAAACTGTGCATCATTAAGTTTGTTTCCACCTCTTGCTTCTCACACTGAGTATGAATCACGTGATCCTAGAGAAAACTTCAACCATAACACCCTCTCTGGGCCGCTAACCACTTGTAAGTCCCAAAACTCTTTTTAGTTCATTGTACCCAAGAACAACTTGATCACTAATTCATTATTTAATTGAACTACGCGGACTTTGATCCTTGCCTTCCAAGCTGGGTACATAGGCAACCTTCCAAGGTTCAAGCCCAAAACCAATCTCTTTAAATTGGTTAACCTTCGTCCTTGCTATATGACGTTAAACTGCACAATATTTTTTGTCCTGTATGACAATAAACAACAATATTCTTTGATACCCTCACCTGATAGGGAATCATTATTTACATTGATTTTCAATCATGTTATATTTCAAAGACTATGTGCATACATGGTAATTTTTGAACCTTTTATCTTGGGTCAAACCATCATTGCACTAAAGTCCCCTTTTCACCCTTCACTTGTACGAACCAAATCGGTACAGAGGGTATTTCAAGAAATACGTGCGGCTTTATTCCCATCCTTATGGGATACGTAGGAGCGTTTTAGTGTCCCTCGAATCTAGCCCCAAGTCTTTTGGGACTAACCCCAAATTCCACTATCAGTCCCTTGGCTAAAAAGTACCTATGAAAACACACACTGTGTATTCATTATAATGGTCTCAGATCTATGACCTCAAACTAAGATCTCTTACACTTTCATCCCACACGACGTTAAACAGTATTTCAACAACTATGTATGGCTTGATTCCCATACTTATGGGATATGTAGTGAAGTCCAACATTTCAATTCAGGACCCAGCCAGAGCATGATTATGGTTAGCATTGATCTGTGTATCTCTACATACATTGGACAATACCCGTTTTCATGTGTCATAATCCTAATCTTAAATATTTTCAGATCTTTATAACCCTTTTCTCAACTTCTAATCACAAAATGTCCAATTTATGAGAGTTCTTTTTCCTGACTATGTAGCACATGCCCTTAGGCGGCCTTGCATAAACAGTCTACATAACAGACTTTTCAGCCAAAAAGATACTATTGTTTGACTATGCAGCCAATGCCCTTAGACAGCCATGCATAATTCAACCCCCCTAAAGGGTTTGTTAAATAATTATAACTTCATTAATTGAAAGAAAACCTCTTTTTTCCTTAGTTGTCTTAACGACAATATGTAAGGATCCACAGAAAATAGCCATTCTTAACATATTCGCCCCATGTTCTTTTTCATGATCTGCAAGTATTCAAGTCCATGGTTTATATTTCTCTTCCCTACGTTTGGGTCAGACCTTTGTAGGATTGACATTAATCAAATTCTTAGACAATTTTGTTTGGAAATATCTTCTCCATATTCAAGTACATCTCTCCATACATCAAACTCTTTTATTTGGAAAATTTGAGTCCCCATAAACTTCCACTGGCTTTTTAGTAGTAGAAAAGTAAATTTCTGAGAGTTCTTTTTCCTGACTATGTAGCACATGCCCTTAGGCGGCCTTCCATAAACAGTCTACATAACATACTTTTCATCCAAAAGATACCACTATTTAAATATGCATCCAATTCCCTTAGGTGGCCCTGCATAATTCAACCCCCTAATGGGTTTGTTGAATAGTGGTAACTTCATTTTTGGGAACTACTTCTTCTAATTCCTTTTAGCCCTTTTTCATATCATTCCTCAGATTAAAATTTTCTTTAGTCATCATTTACATATTTTCCTTCATACTTGAACATGGTAATATGTTTTTAAATAAATTATCAAGGAATTTAGTCAATCCATTCGGTCAAAGCTATTTCGACCTTAAACATTGGCCTTTTTATGTACAATGTGTATGACTTTAAACTTCTCACAAAATACAAAGGAACTCTGAACAAAATTCAAGTTCCAGCTTACTAAACATACATCTTGTATGATTTTAGGTAATATTGAGTGATAAAAAGATTCAAAGATTGTAGGGTTATTTATAATAATCCTAACAAGAATCAAACTATGCTTACTATGACCATTGTATTAGGTAAAATTTAAAGCAGGTATCAAAGAATACAAGCACACATGATTGAAGATGAAAGTATTCTTCATTGATGCATAAAAGTTATAAGGACACCCACAGACTGAATTCTCTTCTCTTTTCTAGGAATTACAAAAGGCTGTCAACATAAGTCTTCACATGATGTACAAAATCTTGATCTTGATCAGTAGCCACTTGAAGCTCACGCACTCGACCAGATTCACTCTTTTCAGCCTGATGGAGTTCTTTCTTGGCATCTGCAATGGCTTTCATTCCATTTGCTTGAGCTCCCTCCAGTGAATTGTTGAGTTGGTCAAGTTCCCCAGTAAAAGCATCTAACTGTTGCTGAAGATGCATTTGCTGGACGAATTTATCTTTGATTTTATGCTTCAGCTCCTTCATCTTGGTAGCATAGTCAGCCTTAGCTCGGGATACCACAACCTCAAATTCACTGATATTGGCTGACAGCTTCACCCTGGTCAGATCTTCACGACACTTTTTCTCTTCCTCCCTTCTTAAGATGACATGATTCACCGTGGCATGGATCTTTTGATATCCGAAACTGCCAAGTCCCACCATGAAAAATAGGGATGACATTCCCAGGATCTTTGATGACAGCTCTTCAAGAGGCACTTTAGATATTATTTTCCATATATTTTTTCATGCCTTGCGTCGTGAAAATTGGAGCGCCTTTTGTACTTATGGATCCGACTCAGCATCACTATCACAGGGGGAATGTAATTTGGGATTAATGCACTTAAGGAAGTTCCTCATTCTGCTCCTTCCCCCCTGACCTGTGCTTCTTCTCTTTCAATTCCCGTTGGGGCGGAGTCTGAGGCTTCACCTCCATATCTAGCCACTGAAATTGATGGCCCTGCATAATTAATTGAAATATTTGGTTAGTTTCAAAGGATAAAAAAAGTTAATTGGCTTTCTTGAAAATTAAGTACAGTCACAAATATTGTTATCCCTTACCCAACAGTAGATCAGTGACTTGGGAAGGCTCTTCCCCATCTTTCCTAGCCTTAATAGGATTTTCAGGGTGAGTTTGAGGAAGCTCTATGGGGTTCAACTCCACTTGCACTAATGTCTCTGTAATAGTAGGGTTTTATGTACCCCCTTCAAGAATTGGTAGTTCAGCAACTTGCTCAGATAGAGTTTCATATTTGAACCGATCATGATTAGACATGTAATAAAGAATTTATTTTTAATAGGATGAAGGATAACACTCACATCCATAATCTTCTAAATTACATTGTAATTTATCATGATTTATTAAATCTTCGAAAGATGAGACATGTTCCATCATTTTAGCTAATGTCATCTCATAATCCTGGTTAGTCTCACCAGTGGGATCATTTGATGTGTCTTCTTGGTGACCTTCATCCTGCGGTCCCTGACCCTAGACAACATATTAAGATAAAATCGCGGCATCAGTTGCAATAGCCTCCAAAAGCTCTAATGCAGGGGTTGAACCTGAAGTATAATAGAATTGAAGTCATTCAATGTTTCATTCAACATTTTATGAAGCATTGTTAACTTACCAGAAGTAGGTTCTTCTCTTCTTGCAATAGTAGCAGGAGGGATACTGGGAACAGATGTTGGCTCTTCTTTAGGAGCAGCCAAGTCAGACTGAATTTGTGATTGTTCTACAACACCCTCTATGGTCCTCAAAGTAGGGTCAGTCCTATCTCTCAAAGTAGAAATTGAAGAATCCCCTGCAATCCCCAGAAATATGAGTAGCCTTTTCATGGGTATAGAATCATGAATATTCGAAGGACTTACTGCTACTAATGAAGCGTTTAGCTATGGAATTCCTCCTTAGTTTCCTTTGCTTCTTTGGTTTTTTGGGAGTATCAGCATTCTCCCTTATAGGCACTTCAATTGGAGAATATAAATCCATGTCTAACTCCTCATTCATGGCCTGTTGGCCTGGAGATATCTCGCCCGATTCGCGAGCAGATTCAGCAGCAGCTCCAATGGAAGTACCACCGGGGCTATATTGTGGCGAAGGAACCTCAGAAGTTCCATTCTTTGTGAGCTTCAGGATGAAGAAAACAATTTCCTTGAGTAACAAAGCTTTATAAAATCAAGATGAAAATTAAATAAGGAAAGAAAACTCACATCTTCAGGAGCCACGTAATTGTGCCACACCTCATCTCTAGAACCACCAGTCCCCTCAGTGGCACCACGATCAATCATTTCCTTCACCCGCTTGGTGATAAGAATGTAATCGTTAGTGGCATATATGAGCATTTCTAGCTCTCTGATGTAAGACCACACTTCATCGGGATTATCCTAGTAACTGATATCTGTAGAAGCTAGATGTCTCCTTATTCCAGGGAGGTGTAGTCCCTCACACAAATCTAGCCAGGCAGTTTCAGTATCATAGTATAAAATCTGCCATGTCTAGACAGCCTCTGGTCATAGATATTCAGTTCGTGTATCAGAAGGTTTCGAGGAAGGTCCTACAATCTTCAACTTTAGATTCTTCCTAGCTCCTAAAACTACTAATAGAGAACAAGAAAATAAGATTTGTTTCTCTATAAAGTAATGGTGATTAAATTTCCACAATGAAGTAACTTACCAGAAGTTGATGGAGTGTGTCTTTTAATTATGACTGGAGGATTATATCGGTCACGAGCCCGCTTAGCCTCTTGTTGTGCCTCATCATCCCCATCTTGGTAATCCGGTGAGTCAGTCCTAGATGAGGAATCTGGAGAATCATCTTTAGGTGAGGAAGCATCACCTTCTTGAGGAAGGGTTTCTTTCTCTATAGTCCTCTTCCCTTTCCCCACCTGATAAATGGGGTGATTCAGCATCCCTCTAGGGTATGATGCTATCCAGTGCTCGGTATACCATGTAGTCAAGTTATATGCCGCTTTTTCAACAGGTAGCTCAAACACTACCCCAGTCTTCTCCCTAGATGTCAGCAACCATAGTTATCGAGCAACCATCAGATGTTGCTCTAACCTGACATGCACGAGGGGAGATACAACGGTTTTATGTAAACACTTGAATTTATGTGCAAATATATATGGATCATAGGCCTCTCATATAATCTCTCCATCAATTCTGGTGACAAGCACACCATCTCAGCAGGACAGCATGTTTGCCCTCAAATCCATGCCGGTTGTTCCATCATCAACAAACTGCCCAGTTGGAGGATTTCCATAAGGAAAAAAATTAAATTCTTTATACATGCTCAGCATCACCTTAATGTCATAAGAATTGAGATCTATTGGAGAAATTCCAGATAATTCCTACACTAATGGCCTGAAAGAACTTCAGGGGATTTGTACTCCATTCTGTACATTATACATCCTGAAGTGAGTGGCGATCCATCCCCATAAAACTTGGAATGGTCCCAATATTCTTAAAGGAGACTTACCCATGAAAACATGGAGTAAGCTCCTATGAATCTTTGCTAAAATTGGGGTATCCAACCCAACCATTTTTCCCTCATCCAACTTAGCTGCGATAACGAAGGTCCCTGGCCTAACACCTCCCTTCGAGTCCCTGACTGGTATAAGATAAACAGTAAGCCACAAGGCCAAAAATCCCGCCAGACGAGTCTTCTTTGGGATTCACTTATTCATCTCATATCCCCACTTCTCAAATTCTCCTACTTCTAGGGTCGGCCAGAATGTTCCAGGATAATCCCTTTTCTCTATTTTTGGGGCAAGGGGTAGGACGAATTGGAATATTTTCCTTGGGCCCCTTCTTCATGGATCACTTCTCCTTAGACCCCTTTTTCTTCGGCTCCTTCTCCGACTTATCGATAAGAAATATATTCATCCATTCCTCTGGATGAATATCATTTCTAGAATGATTCAAGGAGGTCTATGAACTCTTGAGCTTGTGGAATATTTTCAATAATTCCCAATCTAAATTCGGGGACTTCATCGAATCATTCCAAGTCACCTTGTGAGGGATGAATTCATCATACATATCACCCAGAATTGGAGCCCCTTAGATCTTGTGGACATCCCACAGACTGATGCCTACTTCTCCATGATTTAGATGGAATGAATTGGTTTCTAGGCTCCAATGGATGATTATTTCCAGCACAAAGTTTTCATTTCTGTAAACATATGTTTGCCCAGCCCAGACGACCTCATATATCATAACTCCTTTCAAATACTTTATAAACTTTTCACAGGTTTGTCGTACCCAGTATGCCCACATCCAAGTTGGCCTCACACCTCCTCTAGGATAGAAGTCCCAACTCTTCTTCCAGCCTTTGGATTGATCCATCTTAGAATTTCAGAAGATTGAAGGATAACAATGTGGTTGCATATCGGGCTTGTGAGGTTTCAGATCCAGCGTACAAGGGCTATGATGCATCATATGGGCCTTCTCCACTATTCCAGCATTTAAAAATTCTCCTCCAAATGAAATATTTACCGAAGCAATGTTGGTGTAATTCTGAAACCAAGAAAGTGGGAGATAGTAATTTTCCTCTGGAATGGTAACTTCTCGCAGATGACCATAGCCATACAAAGGAAGATAAATGCTCTGGGGGAAGTCATGATGATACTTCTTCAAATACATATCCAAATCTGGGAGAGTGCTATTGCATATGGCATAGTAATCAGGGCCAATGATGCTCATCATATCATCAATCCGGTTTCTTACCAGTTCATCAGCTATTCCAATTCTCTTGTGATCCATTGAATCTGCACAAATGTTGAATAAATTAACTCTTAAGTAAGTTGATTTTTCATACAATTTGTGAAGGAATTCGAAAAAAAAATGGCAAAGGAATTAAGGCACGCAAGTATCATTCTGGAGCGCAAGTATGAATGTGTTGCGCAAGTTTTTGGCGGGTAAATATCACCGCGCAAGTCCTAATACCTTGATAGCAGCGCGACAGCGAAGAAATAGTGGAAAATAAGTAACTAGCATGGCAAAGTCAACTTGCATGGTGAGAGCTCAAAATTCTTAAATTCGGTGCTTTGCACGAGGAATGACCACATATATATAGGCCAGGCCGCACCCTTGCGCGCTGACGCCTGCGCGGCTCACCACCTGCATGCCACAATTTGCGCTCTCTACAGAACTTTCACACCGCATGTTCCTTGGTTTTCTTCTTTTCCTCAGAGTCATATCCTCATTTATTTTAGATTCAACTTAGAGGGGGGACTTTTTTTTACGCTCCTTTCCATCACAGATTCTAAACGAATGGAAAGGGAAATGCCTTAGCATAAAGTGATTCATCCTTTAAAGAAAACATCAAAAATTGACAAAGGCATGAACAAGGGTTCTTTTCCATTTGGGTTGTGCAAGTTCCATCAAGGCCATGTAGGTGACTTGCACGTCGTTCAGGTGACTTTTACATCACGTAGGTGACTTGCACGACCTCTATGAAATTTTCCCAGGGTCTTCTCCAGCCTATAAATACCCCCGGTGGGCCCCCCATTTGAAGGACGAAAAATTCTAGAACCACAGATTTGAGCTCCTGGCTCCCTAGTCTTTTCTCAAAGCTTCCAAACACTTCTAATGTAATTTCTTACCTAGAAAGGAATATATAAAGAGGGGGAGGAAGAACTAAGTGTTGAAACTCATCAAGACTTGCATGCCTGGGTGGCCAGCCCTTAAGGGAAATGGCCACACTTTCGCACCACCTTACCCCTTCCACATACTTTCATGCCTCTCATTTGGAAGTTTCTAGGGGTACTATTAAAGGCTTGAGCAAAGCTTCACCCAAGTTCTACCCTAAGGATTGGTCATCACGCAAGTACTCATGTGTCGCGAAGGTACACCTGCATGACCAATACTTGCGCGCCCATGCAATACTTGTGCGCCCCTCTCTTTTTGGGTGCCCTTCCTGCCCATTTCACCCCTGTTACACCTATCCACCTCTCCTCTTAAGGATTAAGCCTTCAGAACTCTCTCCAAATCCATTCATGGCATGATTTATTTGTTGGCCTCCTTATCTAAAATGAATTCTGTGGAACATCTCTTAAAACCTAGTGATTTATATATCCTCATATCACTAAGGTCAGAGATTTCATTCATTCAACCTCATCCTTTAAGATGAGAGAATCCTTAACCTGGTCCTCCTTTTCAGGAGTAATCCTCAGTCCAAATTCTCATTAATTTGGGCATCCTCCTTAGGAGTAAGCACCAAGTCCTCATTAATTTGGGGCATCTTTTTAAGAGTAATCCCCAAGTACCCTAATCTGGGCATCCTCATTAAAAGTAAGCCCCAGTCATAATTCCCTTAACCTGGGCTTCCTTTTCAGGAGTAAGCCCCAGTCTCCAAGTTCCCAAATATGGGAATCCTTCTCAAGAGTAAGCCCCAACCATGGTTCTCTTAACCTGGGCTTCCTCTTCAGGAATAAGCCCCATTCTCAAAGTCTACAAATATGGGAATCCTCCTTAGGAGCAAGCCCCAAGTCCCTTTCACCTGGGCCTCCTTCTTAGGAGTAAGTATAAGTCTTAATTTCTCTTAACCATTCTTAATTTACTTTTGATCTGGGCTTCCTTATTAGGAGTAAAACCCAATCATAAGTCACCTCCTAACTTGGGCATCTTCCTTAGGAGTAATCCCCAAGATTAGAGTATCCAAATCTCCATAAAGTACATATAACTTTATGGACCTTGTTCCTGGGTTTCTTCCCTGAGGTAAAACCCAATATTCATCTATTTTGGGCAGTCATACATACATAATCCCTACATCATTGCATCTTTCATGGCACAATTGTCTGGTTTCACCAATACCTCTTGTTTCTCACACTGATCATGACTCACATGAGCTTAGAGTGTAAAAGTAATCATGACATCTTTCTTTGAGCCATCAATCATGAATTAAAATCATACTCCCTTACTCGAACTATTTGGGTTCTGATTCCTTTATTAAAAATAAAGGATACGTAGGTAGCCCATCTATGGGTATGATCCCAACTCTGAAATATTCCATGTCCTTCTGAATGACAATAAACTTCATGTGCCCCACTGAGTGGCTTTAAAACAATTATGGTCATCATAATGACCAAGATACTTTTATGTATTGAAGGATACCATTGACTAAGAATCTCTAACAAATATAGATGATTCTCTATCGATGAAGAACCTCGAATACATATAAAAGATTCTCTAAATTTCTTACATATCAATCATTGATTGTTAGATCTAAAGGAAATCACATTTCATACTTGGTAATGTAATAAGGATTCACGAACATAACTTAAATCTATAAAGAGATTCCCGGAGTAGACAATAATTCCCTTAAAAAAGGTTTGATGAGTCCGACCTACCATCCTCTTGACCAATGCAAATTCCTAAGCCTCATTAGTCCACAACAAATGAGCGCCTACCTTTGGAAAGTAGGTCAAAATGGATATGTAATCATTGGATGTTTCTGGTTCTATGAACAAACCCGTTAGAGACTGATTGGAATGTTTGAACCTTCAATCAACGAGTTCATCCCCAATTCTAGAGGGAACAATATCAAGGCAACGATCATTCTCTGAACCTCCCTTGGGTAATTTTTCTTCAAATATAGATCATTCACTTTGGTCAGATCAAGTGGAAAGTCCCTTAGTAAAAGACGATGAAGATGTGTTAAACATGAGCAAATAATTGGCTAAGGGAGAAGTACCAGTCATGTTCTGGCCTTTGGAAAATTCTTAGTATAACATTCCAGAATTGATTGCAGAATATTGCATTCATGAAATCCTCCTAAACCTATGGAAGACTTTTCATCATTTGAAAACTGAAGTATTACCATATGATGAATATGAAAATCATGTAAAGGTAATAAAATGGTTGCAATGCCAAATTGACATGGAATCTCTCTCAGTTTCCCAACATCCAAAGGTTGAAAAATAGTAGTGAATCCTTAAACATGCATGACTCAATGCTCTAAAGAGGCTACACCAGTTAATTTTTTATTCCCCATCTAGTGTTCATATCAATGGATGGGGTGCAAATGGAGCATTTCATTTCATTGCACTCCAAAATCTACAAAGTTTTCCAAAAGTGGTCTCATGCAATTTTATTTCTCACGATCGTCCACAATCCATATATTTTGTATGTAATCGAATGAATGCTCAAGAACAGGACTCAAGCAGCTCTCATAAGAGTCATTCCCAAGAAAAGAAGATGTTGAGTTACTTTTACATCAAGCATCTGGGAATATTGAGCAGGCATCCCATTGAGAGGATATCAGGCGTAAGAGAATTCAAATGTATGAAATAGAAAAGCAGTCGTCTGAAACAGGTGATTTGAGTGGTTGTTGGATAATGCACCCATCTAATGTCCAATCCAAAATTTTCAAAATCAGAAGAGCAGTTGCACAAATTACATCCATAACAGTTCAAGAATCACCCCATATTTCAAGGTTGTGGGATCATTTAATTCAACCTTCAAATTAATTAAACAATGTTCAAAAATTTGAAGAAGATGAAGAGGAACACCCACTACCTACAGGGTTGGGGGGGTTTTACATCTTCAATACCCTCTTCAACGGAATTCAGTTTTCTATCGATTAGGTAAGAAGCCACAAGGAAAGCATACAACTGAATTATCCAAGTATTCCTTTCAGGTTACTTTCTGCCAAACAGTTCCCAGAAATTGATCATATAGGAAAATAGAGTCTCATGGAAGATACAAAGGGAGATGATCTTATAAAAATATGGACAAAACACTACTACGAAAATGGGCTTTATTAGCACTCAAAATTGGCTTTATCAGTTCTAAAAAATGTTGTAAAGCTCAGCACTGATAAGGGGGGTCCCCTTTATGAGAGCTTATTGAGCACTGATAAAGGGGTACATTATCAGTGCTAAAAAATCACTGATAATGGAAACCTTTATCAATGCTAAAAATTCACTAATAAAGGAAAACTTTATCAGCTCTAAAAAATCACTGATAAAGGACACCATTATCAGTGCTAGAAAAGCTCTGATAAATGTGTTTTTATCAGCGCTCTTTTAGAACTGATAAACTTATCCTTTATCAGTGGTTTTTTAGCACTGATAAAGGTTGATTTAATCAGTTCTAAAAAAGAGATGATAAATGCCATGTCTGCTGCAACAAAAAATTCTACAGCAGCAGCAACACACCCGAACAACACCTGTAAAAAATTCCACATCTCAGTAAGTAAGTATAACCATGAAAAATTAACACATAAATCACAAGGTAATTACACCAACTATACCCATAAAAAAATTTTACACATACACCATTAACACGTAATTCATAAGTTAATTAAATACATAGAGAATTCAATTCATAATTTAGGGGGTTGGGGGTCTATTCAGGGGTTTGGGGTGGCTGTCCAAGGGGGGGTAGGGGTGTCCGGGGGGATGGGGGTTTTTGGGGGGATAGGGGTGTCCAGGTGGGTGGGGGAGGTCTAGGAGGTTGGGGGCTGTCCAAGGAGGGTTGGGGTGTCTAGGGTGGTGGGGGTGTCTAGGTTGTGGGGTGGTGTCTAGGGGGATAGAGGTGTCTAGGGGGTGGGGGTGTCCAGGTGGTGGGGGGCGGTCCCGGAGGTTGGGGGGATGTCCAAGGGGGTGGGGTGGTTTCTAAGGAGGGGGGTGTCTAGGTGGTGGGGGGATATCTATGGGTTGTCCAGGGGGTGGGCTGGTGTCCAGGGTGTCAGGGGGGGGGGGATTCTAGGGGGTGGGGGTATCCAGGGGGTGGGGGCGGTCCACTGGGTTGGTGGGGTTGTCCAAGGGGGGTTGGGTGGTGTCCATAAGGGTGGGATGAGGGTTTATGGGGGAATAGAGGTGTTCATGGGGGTGGTGGAATTCTAGGAGGTTGTGGGGATGTCCAAGGGGGGGTGGGGTGGTGTCCAAGGAGGGGGGTGTTCAGGTGGGGGGGGGGCTATCTATGGGGTTTCCAGGAGGTGGGGTGGTGTCCAGGGTGTCGAGGGGTGTCCGGGTGGTGGGGGAGGTCTAGGGGGTGGTGGGGATATCCAAGGGGGGTGGGGTGGTGTCCGGGAGGGTGGGGGTGGCCGTCCATGGGGGGTGTCTAGGGGGTGGGGGTGTACAGGTGGTGGGGTGGTGTCTAGGAGGGGTGGGGGTGCCGTCCAGGGGGGTGGTGGTTGTCTAGGGGGTGTGGGTGTTCGGGGGGGGGGATGTCCTAGGTGGGGGGGGGGGTTGTCCATGGGAATTTCTAGGGGGTGGGGGTGTCCAGGGGGTTGAGTGGGCTTTCTAGGGGGTGGGGGTTGTCCAGAGGGGTGGGGGTGTTCAGGGGGTGGAGGGTGTCCAGAGGGGTGGGAGTGTCCAGGGGGTGGGGGGTAGCACAGGGGGTTGGTGGGGATGTCCAAGGGGGGTGGTGCAGTGACCAAGGGGGTGGGGGTGGGGATGGTTGTCCCTGGGGGTGGGGGTGTCCAGGGGTGGGGAGGTGTCCAGGTTGTGTGGTGGTGTCTAGGGGGTGGTGCGTCCAGGGGTTGGGGGGGCCACACTGTGCCTCAGATTGAGACGGGGTTTACTCTTACATGTCTCAAAGGACCCATGTATCATTCTACTACAAGATCAACACAATCCTAATGTGTTTGGTCAGATTTGCATATATCAGTTGTTATTTTTACATAAAATTGTGTCCATTTAAAACAAAAGAGAGACCCTTTGAGTGATACCGGCCACACCATGCCTCAGATTGAGGCGAGGTGGACTTGTACACATCACAAAGGACCCATGGATCAATATTTTAAAGGAATAACACAATCCTAATGTGTTTGGTCAGATTTTCTTAGGTCAGTTGTTTTTTTCACTTAAAATTGTGTCCATTTTAAACAAAAGACAGACACTTTGAGTGATACCGGCCACACCATGCCTTAGATTGAGATGAGGTTGACTCGTAAATGTCTCAAAGGACCCATGGATTGTTCTCATAAAGTATCAACACAATATGAATCCGTTTGGTCGGATTTGAGTACATCATTTTTGTTTTCACTTAAAATTCTATCCATTTTAAACAAAAGAGAGACCCTTTGAGTGATACCGGACACACCATGCCTTGGATTGAGGTGGGGATAACTCGTACATGTCAAAAAGGACCCATGGATCATTCTCCTAAATTATAAACACAATCTGAATGCGTTTAGTTATATTTTTGTAGGTCAGTTTTTGTTTTCACTTAAAATTGTGTCCATTTTAAACAAAAGGCAGACACTTTGAGTGATACCGGCCACACTATGCCTCATATTGAGGTTGGTTTGACTCTTAAAAGTCCCCAACGCACCCATGTATCTTTATCTAAATGTATCAACACAATCCGAATGTGTTTGGTCAGATTTTTGTATGTCAGTTGTTCTTTTCACTTAAAATTCTGTCCATTTTAAACAAAAGAGAGACACTTTGAGTGATACCAGCCACACCGTGCTTCGGATTTAGGTGGGGTTGACTCATACATGTCAAAAAGGACTAATGAATCATTATCCTAAAGCATAAACACAATCCTAATGCGTTTGATCGGATTTCCATATGTTAGTTGTTGTTTTCACTTAAAATTCTATCCATTTTAAACAAAAGAGATACCTTTTGATTGATACCAGCCACACCGTGCCTCGTATTGAGGCGGGGTTGACTCGTAAACATCTTTAATGCACCCATGGATCATTATCTTAAAGGATCAACACAATAAAAATATTTTTGGTCAGATTTTTGTACGTCGTTTGTTGTTTTCACTTAAAAATATGTCCATTTTAAACAAAAGAGAAACACTTTGAGTGATACCGGCCACACTGTGCCTTAGATTAAGGCGGGGTTGACTCGTTCACGTCCCCAATGCACCCATATATTTTTCTCATAAATTATCAACATAATATGAATGCGTTTGGTTGAATTTTCGTACGTCATTTTTTGTTTTCACTTAAAATTCTGTCCATTTTAAAAAAAAAGAGAGACACTTTGAGTGATACCAGCCACACCATGCCTTGAATTGAGGCGGGGCTGAATCGTACACATCGAAAATGACCCATGGTTTGTCCTCCAAAAGTATAAAAACAATCCAAATGCGTTTGGTCATATTTTAGTATGTCAGTTGTTGTTTTCACTTAAAATTCTGTCCATTTTAAACAAAAGAGAGACCCTTTAAGTGATACCGGCCACTTCGTGCCTCGGATTGAGGCAGGGTTGACTCGTTTTCGACGCTCCATTCGTCACAGAATCTAAAGATCGGAAAAGGGAATATCTGAGCTCAAAGTGATTCATCCTTGGAAGAAAACATCAAAAATCGACAAAGGCAGGAACAATGGATCAAAAGTAACTTCACCGCGCAAGTTATATAACTGTCGCACAAGTCAACTTGCGCGACACTCTTGGTCGCGCAAGTGACTTGCGCGATCTAAGTGATAACCGCCCGGTAACCGCCCGGGGTCTTCTCCTGCCTATAAATAGACCCTGTGGGCCCCCATCTGTGAAGATCTTTTTCCAGAAACTCAGATTGAAGCTCCCGACGCCCAAGTCTCTTCTCAAAGCTTCTGGAACACTTCTAAGGTAATTTCTTACCTAGAACAGAAGATCTAAAGAGATGAAGGAAGGCCTAAGTGTTGAAACATATCAACACATGCGCGCCGACTTATTTCCTTCAATATAACTTGCGCGTCCCTTTTCTGGAAGAACCTCAAGAGGATTCTAAAGTGATTAATAAAGAGTCGCTCAAGTATTCTAATGCTGGTTGAAAATCGCGCAAATACCCCACATGTCGCGCAGGTATACCTGCGCGACCAATACTTGCGCGCCCACGGAAGACTTGAGCGCCTTTCAAGACTTGCGCGCCCCTACCTTTTTTGGGTGCCCATCTTGCCCATTTTACCCCTCTTAAGCCATTACACCTTTCCTTTTCAAGATTCAGTCTTCAAGACACTCTTCAAAGTCATTTATGGAATGATTTCTTGATTTGACTTCCTTATCTGAAAGTAATTCTGTGGAATATCTCTCAAAACCTAGTGATTTAAATATCCTTATGTCACTAAATATGGAGAGTTCATTCATTCAACCTCATCCTTTAAGATGAGATAATTCTTAACTTGGGTCTCCTTTTTTAGGAATAATCCCCAGTTATAAGTCCTTTAATATGAACATCTTTCTTAGGAGTAAGCCCCAAATTCTTAAAGTTCCCAAACTTTGGGCATCCTCCTCAGGAGTAAGCCCCAAAACATAATTCCTTAACTTGGGCATCATCCTTAGGAGTAAGCCCCAATCACAATCCTTTAATATGGGCATCCTTCTTAGGAGTAAGCCCCAAGTCCTCTAAAATGGGCATCCTTCTTAGGAGTAAGCCCCGAGTCCCTTAATTTTGGCATCCTTCTTAGGAGTAAGCCCCAATCTCAAATATGGGAATCCTCATCAGGAGTAACCCCAAACCGTAATCCCTATCCTGGGTCTCCTTTTCGGGAATAAGACCCATTAATAATCATGGGATTCTTTTCAGGAGTAAGCTCCAAGTCCCCTAACTTGGGCCTCCTTTTTAGGAGTAAGTCCCAGTCATAATCTTGGGCTTCCTTTTCAGGAGTAAACCCCAAGCCCCATAAATTTCTCTTAACCAGTCCTAAATTACGTTTGATATGGGGTTCCTTCTCAGGAGTAAACCCCAATTATCAATCCTCTCCTAATTTGGGTTTCCTTTTCAGGAATAAGTCCCAAGTTAGAGTATTCAAATCTCCATAAAGCACATATACCTTTATGGACCCTGTTCCTGGATTTTCTCCCTAAAAGTAAATCCTAAACCTTCATCTATTTGGGCAGTCATACATACATAAGCCCCAAACAATTTCTTATGATTGCATCTTTCATGGAACAATTGTCTAATTTTTACCAATACCTCTTGTTTCTCACACCGAGCATAACTCACGTGAGCTTAGAGTGTAAAAGTAATTATGACATTCTTCTTTGAGCCATCAATCATAAACATCATACTCCATTACTCGAACTACATGGGTTCTGATTCCTTTTCCAAAACAAAGGATACGTAGGTAGCCTATTTATGTGTTCGATCCCAACTTTGAAATAATCCATGTCCTTCTGAATGACGATAAACTTCAAGTGCCCCACTGAGTGGCTTTAAAACCAGCCTGGTCATCATAATGATCAAGAGACTTTTATATAAATGTTTTGAAGGATACAATTGACCAAGAATCTCTAAACAGATATAGATGATTCTCTATTGATGAAGAACCTCGAATACATATAAAAGATTCTCTAAATTTCTTGCATATTTAATCATTGATTGTTAAAACTAAAGGAAAGCTCATTTTATACTTGGTAATGTAATAAGGATTCACGAACATAACTTAAATCTATAAAGAGAGTCCCGGAGTAGACAATAACTCCCCACAAAAAGGTGTGATGAGTCCGACCTCCCATCCTCTTGACCAATGCAAATTCCTAAAGCCTCATTAGTCCACAAACTAATGAGCGCATACCTTTGGAAAGTCGGTCCAAAGAGATGTGGAATCATTGGATGTTTCCGGTTCTACGAACAAACCCTCTAGAAACCGATCGGAACGTTTGAATCTCTCGTCCAGGAGATCATCCCCGAAATCCGTGTGAAACAAAAAATGGTGAACCCGACGTGAATCCTTAACCAAGTTAAAGTGATGTTCTTCTTATTTGTTAGGCCCCTTGGGCCAAAAAATCAATCATTGACATGTGCTCATCCAAAAGATGCAGTGGCCGAATTTATCTTGATTATGTCTGTTATATGGAATAGGCACTCTTTTCTCAAGATCTTCTGCAAAATGGATTTCCTTAAATTCACCCCTGTGAATACTGCTGCTGTGAACACCTCTACTGTGAGGTCTGCTGCTGTGAAAACCAATGCTGCTACTCCTACTGGAACGTCGTCCGCTCTGAGGATGACATCACCAACTCAGCGTCTTCAACGCTGGGTTTCTAATGCACTGGTTAAGGAGTACCGTCGCAATGGTACTATCCCAACTCTGGAGGCCGCTCGTCAAGCCCTCCAAGTTAACAACTCTACCTGGTCGTCCGGACAACGGCGGCCGGCGATCAAGAAGCAGGCGGTGCTGACTACCGTCTCCAACCGTTTCGGGTCGTTATCCCTGGAACGCAATTTCCATTCACTCCCTTACTCTGAGGAAGTGAATGAGAAGGTCCCTCAGGGCCTTAATTCAAAAATACAGGAGTCCTTCCCGAGGGCTCCCATCAACAATCACCGCTAGACTCGTGTGGTAGTGCACCCTCAACATGATGAGGGTACCAACTCCAGGCATTCAGCTCAGGTTCCTCGAACCCGAGCAGGCAAGATGAACCGCCAGAGACGGAATCCGGTTAACAATGGGTAGTTTGTCATCCCTGCCATCTCCGGAGAAGTCCACCAACCTAACTTGGTGGAAAATAACGAGCAGGAACAATCACCTGTCCGTTTTAATTCCGCTGTCCAGCAGACTCGTCTGGCAGCATCACGCCAATCCCGCCAGGCAATTCCAGCGGAGTACCATAGGCAGGAACATGCACCTGCTTATACATCACCAGTTAATCAGCAGGCTCGTCTGACTACATATGATGGATCTCGTCAACCGCGTTTGGCGAAGTGTAATCAGCAGGCACATACACCTACTCATACTAATCAAGCCTACCAACAGTCTCGCTTGGTAGCGCACGGAGAAGTTAGTCGGAAAGCCCCGACGACAAATAGGAGGCAGACTCAAATCTCTGCCTCCACACTTGAGTACTGTCAGGATTCACTAACAAGAAAAGGAGGACAGAAGCAGGCACATACACCTACTCCAAGCCTGGAATGGATGTATATTCCCGTTCCGGCGGCTGAAGTCAACAAACATATTTTGTCAATGGTGAAAGAGCAGAAGAAAATTCCTGCTCATATTCTGGATGCTTGCTAGGATATCATAACAGCTTCAGCATCATCTCAGGGATAGACACATAAATCTATCCCTATCAGTGGAGTGACACATCAACGATTCACTCCGGAACAGACACACACATCTGTTCCAGTCCAAGAGGGTTATGGGGCATACTCCCCCATATCATACGGACAACCAAGTCAGGGACATACACCTGATTTGAGTGGAGATCGTCAGCCTAACCTGACCATCTTTCCTGATCAGGCACATACACCTGCTCAGAGTAACCACTTTCGTCAACAAGTGTTTTCTAAAGTGAGGAAGAAGGCATCTAAGAAAAAGATCCTCCCAGCACAGTCAGGAGATCAAATGCCAATCTGCAACAAGGCCTTGCTCAATGCTGGAGTTCTTGAAGCCCTCAGACATTTATCTGTCGGAATTCAAGATTCTACTCCCTCAGTTCCCAATAACGGGAACATTAATTTTGAAGGTCTTCAACAGACACTTCCTCATGAAGGCTTGCTTCATGAAAGTTCGGTCAATCTTGAAGTTTCTTCTTCAGATGAGAGCCACAGGAACCCTCTGTGTGGTCAGAAGACCAAGGAGCAAGAGATTTCATCTTTTTCTGTAACCCATTATGGTGGTCCTCCCCATGATGATGAACTTCGCTACGAAAGTCCTCTCCGAAGTAGTGATTCACATTGCCTGGAAAATACTCCAGTGAATAATGTAGTTCCGAGAAAGCCCTCTTATCTTGAGGCACTTGCAAATGCGAAACCAGTCATGTCTGATGCTTTATCGCTAACAAGTGAAATACTTTCTCAATCAGAAGATATCCCAGGGTGTAGGTCATTCTCCGAACCACCCCTAAGTCATGCATCTTCTAGTTTGATTAATGATCTCTCTACCAATCTTGTTGAATCCGATGAAGCAACAAGGAAACACCAACTCTGGTCAAAACAGGTAGAAGAATCTTCATTTAATGATAAAGAGGAAATGCTGAACATGAGGAAAAAAATGGCAAAAGGTGAAGTACCAGTCATGTTTTGTCCTTTGGCTGACTCCCAGTACGACATTCCAAAGATGTTGACGGATGATGGAATCCATGATATTCGTCTCAACATATGGAAAACTGTTTGTCAATTGAAGAAGAAAGTATTATCTTACGGTGATTATGAAAATCATATTAAGATAATAGAAGGGTTACAATGCCAGATTAATTTGGTATCTTTATCAGTCTCTCGGTATCTGAAGGCTGAAAAGCAACAGAGAACCCTTCAATGTTCATGCCTTGGCGCACTAAGAAAATTGCGTCAGTTAATTGTCAATGCTCCATCTGATGTTCATATCAGAGTATGGGGTGTTCACGGAGCACTACATTTCACAGTGCTTTCCAGTCAGAAAAGCCCGCCGAAAATGGTCTCATGCAATGTTATTGCCCATGGCCGGCCACAGTCAATGGGCTTTGTTCATAATCAAAAGCTTGCTCAAGAACATGCTTCAACTAGTTCCTATCAAAATCAAGTATATAGAGAACAAGTTGTTGAATTTCTCCTACAAAAAGCAGGCGAGAATACTGCACAAGACTCTCGTCTGGAGCAAACACATCATCAAATGAGAGAAGTTTCGGAAATCATCAAACGGTCTGTTGAACCAGGTGATAAAAGTGGATATAGGTTAATTCATCGAGCTAATTTCCGAACTAAGATTCGCAAGATCAAGAGATCTTTTAAGAAGATCTCAGACATAGCATGTCAAGAGACACCCCAGCTTGTCATACTGGGGACTTCTCTAACCCAACCCTCAAAGTCAACAAATGGGATTCGAGGAGTTGAGCGGAAGCAGCAGGAACATCCCCAGTCCACCGGACTGGGGACTTTTTCAAATCCTCAATCCCTCCCTCAGAGAAAGTCAGTATTCTCTCGATTAGGGAATAAGCCTCAAGAGGAACGAAGAGCCAAGCTATCAGGAGATTCTATCCAAGTGACGGTTCTCCAAGAAGTTCCTGAGGGATCAAGTCAACGGAATTCCATGTCTCATCAAGGACATGGAAGAAGACAATATCACAGAAATGCTGATAGAAAGGATTCCATGCAATATTCATCCATTAATGTCATCAATGTCGTTGCTGCTGATTCACCAGATGAGGCTCAATCAGAGGGATCAGACGAAGAGGTTCCTGCTCAAGAAGTTGCGCACACAGACCTAAATGAAGAAGGTGTGCGCACACATAATCAAAGGCTTACCCAAAATCTGGGTATTCCTTCAAGTAACCCACTTCCCCTCTCCGAAAAGGATCCAATAAGGGGAAAGGAAAGAATCAGGTTACTTCTCACCCTTCCTCTGAAGGAGGTCAATCGCTATCATTAGAGCAAATGTTTGCACAACAGGAGGAAGAAATGAAAGAATTAAGAAGGTTGAATGCAGAACTACTTCAGAGTAGTCTTCTTCTTAAGAATGCTGAAGTCCGACAGCCGAAGAAATTTGTTGTAACTACTAAGATGGATCAGGAATATCCTCCTTTATCAGTACACCCTCAGAGGTCTAATCCTACGGGTCAAACGCAACAACGGTTGGCAGCACTACCATTAGTTGCAGCACCAACCACCACGTCTGTCCAAGCTCCATTCATTGCACCTACCCAAAACCAAGTTCAACCTGATGTTTCTCAAAAGTTAATAACTACTATTGAGTCATTAACAGCTCAGTTATAAACTATGGAAGGGAAACAGGCGCAAGTTCAACCTGAAAAGAAAGTTTACCCTGAATGGGTAGATTCAATTTCTCCTCCATCCAGTTTTGGAAACCCTGTTTTCCCTACTTTCAATGGATCAGGCGACCCTGAACAACATTTGACGCATTACGTGTCTTGTTGTGATCCTATGATGGGAACTCCAGAGCAGCAAGAAGCAGTTAAACTCAGATGCTTCGTGCGAACCTTGCAAGGACCAGCTTTTGTCTGGTATACAAGCTTGCAATCCCGGTCAATCATCGGATGGGAGGATCTTCATCAAAAATTCCTTCTTCAGTTTAGCTCAACTTTTCCAAAAACGACAGTTTTCGATCTTACAAACTACAAGCAAAGGGAGAATGAAAGAGTCTCTGATTTCATTGCTCGCTGGAAGGGATTAACGTATTCCCTGAGTTTAGCACTCCCTCAGGAAGAGCTGTTACCAATCTGTGTGGCAAATTTGCGTGACGAATTACGCTTGACATTGATCCCTGTGAAATACACAGGAGGGTTTTGAGACCTTACTTCAATCGCTCAACAGATTGAAGATTCCCTTATACAGGCTAAGTTTAAATCTCGTATAATTCCATCAGCTCCAGGAAGGAGAATGGGTAAAGCGAAAACTGCTACAGTTATGCTTAAACAAGCACCTGTACCTATTTCTACTTCAAAACTATCATCTTCTCGAAGGACTCCACTTCCTGAACGCCAACAACAAAGGCTGTTTCGTCCAAATGATCAAAGAGATCAACGACGAAAACAATTTGAGGATTTGAAGAGTAAAACATACTCTTTCCGAAGTGAGCAAGTTCCTGGTTACTTCATTTCAGCTCTGAAAATAATTTGGTTCAATTACCAGTACCCAAGAGGCCAAACAAGGAAGGAGATGAAGACCGTCACAATTATTGTCCCTTTCATCAAATGTTGGGGAATCCCATCCAGGAGTGTTTTGTCTTTAAAGACCTCCTGCAAAAGATGGTCGACTTGGGACAAGTGAAATTGAAGGGTTATTCAGCTCATGTAGCGTGTATTACCGCTACAGATCCAGAGGAAGGAGGCGAATGGCAGGAAGTCAAAAGTAAAACTGCGAAAAAATATGATGAATGGATGGTCAGAAAGACAATCAATTGGACCCATTCCATTTTGCGAACACAATTGAAAAATCCAATTGTGTCTCCTACAAAAGCTGCAGTAAAGCCTCCATCAAAAGACAAATCCTCAAAAGGGCAGCGCAATTCAAAGAAGAAAGAGGAATCAGGAGAAGATGAGTATGTATCAAAGCCAAAATTGTCTTTGACTCTGGCAGATTTCATGCCATCTACTTCAAAGCCACGGGCACCGTCCCACCAAACGTAACAGCCTAAACAGGCTAACCAGGCAGAGTCTTTATCAGACGAAGAGTTAATCTTTGGTTCTATTAATATGATTCAATTAACAGATCCATATTCCAGTCTTGATGAGCCTAAATTCCCTATATCAAATAAGGGAATCCGAGGAAGTTCTAGAGGTTCAGGATACATGGGAAGACGTGGATCTTTCCAAAGCAACTACTCTAATTCTACCCCTGCTAGCACTGTATATGCAGCAGAAACTCGTGGTAGAGCCCTTCAGCGAGCTCAAAAAGAACAAGCAAGTTCTTCTGCCAATGGCCAACTCAGTTTTGGCACAGTTATTTTGGAAGACCGATTAAAGGTTCCATCTTCTTTATCTCAGCAAGTAAATGGATCTAATCAGTCTAATCTTCCAAAACCAAGGATGTTGCCAACTTCAATACAAGATGCATCAGCTTCCAAAGCATCTGCTTCCAAGGTACCTGCTAAACCGCATATTCCTATTGGGAAATGCATACCTCTAGATCAAAAGTATGATATATTGAAACACTTGGCCCAATTACCAGCCAAGTTATCAATTTTGGATGCTTTGAATCTGTCAAAAGATCTTCGGGAAGCACTCATCGAAGCTTTGTCAAGTACTCAGGAGTTTGAAGCTGAAATTGCTGCAGCTGAAATCTATCACATAGAGAATAATCCTGCAGAATGTCATGCAGTGATATCTTTTACTGATAAAGATGAAGATGATGTTGTGCATGGGCACATAAAACCTTTGTACTTATCTGGCAAAGTCAATGGTGTAGATGTTCGAAGAGCATTCATTGAAAATGGTTCAGGAGTCAACCTCATGCCCATTCGTACACTTCGTCGATTGGGCCTCACAGAATCTGATTTATCTCCTTCTACCATGATGTTACAAGGATATGATAAAAATGAACAAGAAACACTGGGATAAGACACACTCAGAACTCAGTTTGGAGATCTTATATCCAATTCGGATTTCATGATTGTTGATCAAGACTCAGCTTTCAATATATTGCTTGGAAGACCCTGTCTACATCAGCATGCAGCTATTCCTTCATCATACCATCAATGTCTCAAATACTGTTTCGATGGTCATGTTGGAACATTGTATGGTGATAAGGCCCCATTCAAGACATGTGAGTCTCAATACATTGAGGCAGAATTTTATCACATGAAGGGAATAGAAAAATCTACAATGAAGGAAATTACCAAAGTTAATGCTCCATATGGTTTGGAGAAAATTCCAATAAATCCATTTTCACATGTGAGTACAAATTATGTGTTACCTATCAGTCAAATTGACAAAATAGGCCCAAATCAAAATACTCTTATGGAAAGATCCATAATGTCAATTACGGCGATCGATCCAGATAACATGGGAGAAATTGGTAACCTACCAAGCAGTGATGAAAGCATAAGTAGTGACGTTTTCATTTCATCTTCCGAAGTCCAACAAGTCTATACTTCGCTAATCAGGCCAGAAGAAGTTATAGCAACACCAGAGGTGAATAATGATGTCGATTCTCAATCCATCATCTCCTCTTTATTTCCCAAATAAGACCCTTTATCATCAATAGGGTCGGAAATGGAAGCTTCTTCTTCAAAATGTGAAAATTTTTACATCTCTTATGATCATGAGAATTTAGTTTTTTTCATCTACTTTGCAAGTATAAACGGAAGAAATAACACAAGAGGAAGAGGAAGAAGAAGATCTTAGAGATGCTCCTCCAACATTTGAAGAGGGTATCTCTACCACTATGGATGAACTCAGAGAAGTAAATCTGGGTACAGAGAAAGATCCACGCCCCACTTTAATTAGTGCGGCCATGACCCTTGAAGAGAAAGAGATGTATATTTCTTTTCTAGAGAAAAATAAAGATATTTTTGCTTGGAATTATACAGAAATGCTTGGGCTTGATACAGATGTTGCTACTCATCATTTGGGTTTACCAAAAGAACATCGAGGTTTTAAGCAAGACGCGAGAAGAACACACCCAACCTATGCTTCCAAAATTGAAGCTGAAGTGGATAAGATGATCCAATCCAACTTCATTAGAGAAGTTCAATATCCCAAGTGGTTGGCTAATATTGTCCATGTAATGAAGAAGAACAGACAAATTAGGGTTTGCATCGATTTCAGAGATCTTAATCGGTATTGTCCTAAAGATGATTTCCCAGTTCCGATTATAGAACTCTTAATTGATGCGACGGCTAGCTATGAAGTACTTTCTTTCATGGATGGATATTCCGGATATAATCAGATCTGAATGGCCCCAGAAGATGATGAATATACAACCTTCAGATCTCCTCAAGGTGTGTATTGTTACCGGGTGATGCCCTTTGGTTTAAAGAATGCAGGTGCAACATATCAACGCGCCATGCATCGTATCTTCAAACCTCTGTTAGGGAAGTTTGTTGAATGCTATGTAGATGATTTGGTGGTTAAATCCAAACAACTTTCTAATCACTTGGCTGATTTGGAAGTCATATTCCACAAGCTTCGACAACATAATTTGAAGATGAACCCCTTAAAATGTGCTTTTGGGGTAACCTCGGGAAAATTCATCGGCTTTGTTGTACGCCATCGTGGTATTGAAGTCGACCTTGAGAAGACCAAATCAATCCTTGGTATGTCACCTCCTCAGAATTTGAAAGAATTAAGAGGACTTCAAGGACACTTAGCATATATTCGGCGTTTCATTTCCAATTTGGCAGGCAAAAGTTTACCCTTTACCAAATTATTGAAGAAAGGAGTCACTTACCAGTGGACTGAAGAATGTCAAGAAGAATTTGATGTTCTCAAGAAATACCTCTTGATTCCACCAGTACTCATGCCACCTGTTGAGGGTAGACCGCTTATCCTCTATGTGACAGCTTTAAAGCGATCATTGGGTGCCTTTCTCGCTCAAAAGAATGATGCTGGGAATGAAAATAGTCTCTACTATCTCAGTAGAACTATGCTTGAAGCAGAACCCCGGTATTCAAGTATTGAAAAGTGCTACCTAGCATTAATCTTTGCAGTTCAGAAACTGAGACACTAGCTGCAACATCACGAGGTCCAATTGGTATCTCGTAATAATCCGCTCAAATTCATCCTTAGTCGTCCAATGCTTACAGGACATCTGGCAAGGTGGGCGGTTATTCTACAGCAGTTCGACATTCAGTATGTGTCTCAAAAGGAAATTAAGGGCCAAGCTCTGGCTGATTTCCTGGCTAAACATCCTTCAGTGGAAGACACGTATTCAGATATCGAACTCCCTGATGAGGAAGTTTTCTCTATTCAAGAGAGCCCTCAAACATGGGAAATGTATTTTGATGGTTCTTCTAGAAGTCCAACAGGGAAGAAAATGGAAAATCCTAAATTCAACAAAGTTGGTTTAGGAATTGTGCTCATTTCTCCAGATAAGGCAGTGTAACCTTATTCCTTTTTGTTGTGGGAAGGTGGTACCAATAATGAAGCTGAATACCAAGATCTCATTACAGGATTGAAGTTAGCGCTTCAAGCACAAGTGAATCACTTAAAGGTGAAAGGTGATTCAGACCTGGTAATCAAACAAGTCAATGGGGATTATGCCATCAGAAAAAAAGAATTAATCCCTTTGTATGATTACGTCAGAGAGTTAATGTCGGAATTCCCTTCAGAACCGACATTTTCTTATGTCCCAAGATCACAAAATGCTCAAGCTGATGCACTGGATAATATAGCCACAACTTTAGCAGATCCAAATCGGGACGAGACAACCATTTGTATTGCCCACCGTCGTGCAATTTCACCTTATGTTCAAGTCAGAACAGAGGAAATTAATGAAATTAGTCCCATTCCTGAACCGTATGGTCATACTACAGGATGGATGTCACCTATCAGGGAATACCTTCAAAATGGAACACTTCCACCTGATAGAGCCGAGAAAGAACAAATTCGGCGACGTGTGGTCAATTTTACTCTTTATGATAGCCCAAACCACCTCGCGAAAATTCTCTACAAACGTGGTTTTGATGGAGTTCTCTTCAGATGTATTGATGGTGAAGAGACAATGGCTTTCATAAAAGAAGTGCATGCAGGAGTCTGTGGTGTCCACCAGTCTGGACATAGACTGTCTGATCAAATTCAAAGGCTTGGATACTTTTGGCCTTCAATGACACAAGATTGTGTTAATTTCACAAAGAAGTGTCATTCATGCCAAGTATATGCCAACTTCATTCATAAACCTTAAGAGTTGCTTCATACAGCTAAATACTCATGGCCATTTTCCACATGGGGAATGGATGTGGTGGGACATTACCCTTCAGATACGACCAAGAAATTTAAGTACATTCTTACTACTACTGATTTCTTTTCCAAATGGGCAGAGGCAGTACCTCTCAAAGAAGTCAGTTCTAAATGTATTGTTAGCTTCATCAAGTCTAACATCATTACTAGATTTGGTGTCCCTCATACCATATTGACGGACAACGGCACCAACTTCTGTTCTTCTGAGGTAAAGAAATTGTATCAAGAATACAACATTAAGTCCAACCATTCATCTCGATATCATGCGGCGGCTAATGGCCAGATAGAAGCCTTCAACAAGACTCTTTCAAATATACTGGAAAAGATGGTGGATAAAGATAAGAGGTCATGGCCTGATAAAATCTTTCATGATTTATGGGCTTATCGGACTACCAATCGCAATGCAATGCGGTCAACTCCATATTCATTGGTATATGGAACAGAAGAAGTCCTGCCAATTGAAGTTCAATTACCCTCACTCAGAATAGCCATTTGTGATCAGTTATCTACAGATGAGAAATCCCAAAAGCGGTTGAATGAATTGGAACAGTTAGATGAGAAAAGATTGTGCACTTTTCACTACTTGGAAATCTATCAGAATCGAATAGCACGAGCTTTTAACAAAAAGGTTCGTCTTCGTTCATTCATTCAGGGAGAATTGGTATTGGTTCTCAGAGCACCAATGATACCAGGAAATAAGCCTCCCAAGCTTGAACCAAAATGAGAAGGACCTTATTCAATACATAAGGTCTACTCCAATGGAGCGTATTCTCTAATCTCAATGGATGTAGAACACATCACGACTCCAACTAATGCCAGATTTCTAAAGAAGTATTTTGTATAAACATAAAATATTGTTCCCAGAGCCAAAACAGTCACATTGGTTCATATTATGTCCTACATGAAACTAAACTGTATTCTGTCCTATCTACATGACGTTAAACTGTACATAAGATCCTTATTTGTCCGAGATGACATTAAACTATATTTTGTCCGAGATGACATTAAACTATATTGTGTCCTAGAAATATGACATTAAACTGTGTGGCACTTTCATCGTCCAGCATGACGTTAAACTGTGTCAGTTCCCTTATCGTCCAACATAACGTTAAACTGTCACATTGGTTACTATTATGTCCTACATGACACTAAACTGTATTGTGTTAAACTATATTATGTCCTAGCAACATGACATTAAACTGTGTGGCACTTCCAGCGTCCAGCATGATGATAAACTGTAAAAAGTCCCCAGAGCTGATATCCTCATATTGGTTCACCTTAGTCCTAGCTACATGACTTTAAACTGTACAACAATGTTCTATCGTCCAACATGACGTTAAACTGTAACAGTTACTTGAATTGTCCTACATGACATTAAACTGTTAAAAAGTTTCCAATTCGTCCAAAATGACGTTAAATTATGCGGTCCGTGTATACGACCTTAAACTATTCACGTGTTCGTTAGTCCAGTATGACTTTAAACTGCATCATCATCCATGGTCCATGCATATGACCTTAAACTATTTTCCCTTTTTTCGTCCAACATGACATTAAACTGTAGAAAAGAAGATGTCCGTGCAACATGACACTAAACTGTGCAGCACTAGTTCGTCCTTGCTATATGACGTTAAACTACACAGCAATGGTCCAGTATGACTTTAAACTGCAACTTCGTCCCACACGACATTAAACTGTGAAAAATTTCCCTAAACCGTCCAGCATGACCTTAAACCGCATCATCCCTCGTCCATGTTTATGACCATAAACTATTTACAAATCCCTTATGTCCAGCAAGACGCTAAACTGTGACATCCTAACTACATGACGCTAAACTGTATAAAAGTCCCTCACGTCCGGAAAGACGTTAAACTATATAATCATCAAAGGTACAACATGACATTAAACTGAACCATCCACGGTCCATGCATATGACCTTAAACTATTCGCACTTTCGTCCAACATGACATAAATGGTGTGTTATTTTGTCCCTGCTACATGACACTAAACTGTGAAGCACCAATAGTCCTAACTGCAAGACTTTAAACTGCATAGTCCCTTTATATGTCCTACATGACATTAAACTGTGCATCGTTAAGGTTATTGTTACCTCTTGTTTCTCACACCGAGTATGACTCACGGGAGCTTAGAGCGAACATCAACCATAACACTCCCTTTGGTCCACTAACCATGTGTAAGTCCCAACAACATTTTAATTAGATTGTTGTCCACAAGAACAACTTGATCATTAATTCATTCTTTAATTGAACTACATGGACTTTGATCCTTGCGCTCCAGGCTGGGTATGTAGGCAGCCTCCCAGGGTTCAAGCCCAAAAATAATCTCTTCACATCAGTTCACCACCATCTCATATGATGTTGATTTGTGAAACCGCCCCTAGAATCAATATTTTTTTACATTGATTCACTTTCGTCCTTGTTATACGACGTTAAACTATACAACACTTTTGTCCGGTACGACAATAAACTACAATATTCTTTGATTTCCTCACTTGAGAGAGAATTATTATTGACATTTATTTTATTTCAATCATGTTTCATTTCAAAAAGACTACGTGCATACATGGTAATGCCTAAATTTTTTTATCTCAGGTTAAACCATCATTGCACTAAAGTCCTCTTTCACCCTTCACATGTACGAACCAAATTTGTACAAAGGGCATTTCAAGAACTACGTGGGCTTGATTACCATCCTTATGGGATACGTAGGAACGTTCAAGTATCCCTCGAATCTAGCCCCAAGTCTTTTGGGCCTAACCCCAAATTTCACTTTCAGTCCCTTGGCTGAAAAATCCTCATGAAAACACACACTGTGTATTCATTATTATGGTCCAAATTCTATGACCCTAAACTAAGATTTCTCATACTTTCGTCCTGCACGACGTTAAACTGCATTTCAAGAACTACGTATGGCTTGATTCTCATTCTTATGAGATACGTAGTGAAGTACAAGTTTCAATTCAGGACCCAGCCACAACATGATTATGGTTATCATTGACCTATGTATCTCTATATACATTGGACAATACCCATATTTATGTGTTATAATCCTAACCTTAAATATTTTCAGATCTTCATAACCCTTTTCATGACTTCTAGTCACAAAAATGTCAAACTTCTGAGAATTCTTTTGCCTGACTATGCAGCATGTGCCCATAGGTGGCCTTGCATAAACAGTCCACATAACAGACTTGTCAGCTGAAAGATGCTATTTATTTGACCATGCAGCCAATGCCCTTAGGTGGCCCTGCATATTTCAACCCCCTAACGGGTTTGTTAAATGATGATAATTTCATTCTTGGGAAGAATTCCTCTTTTGTCCTTATTTGTCTTAAACGACAGTATGTAGGGATCCGCAAAAAATAGCCATCCTTAACATATTTGTCCCATATCCTTTTTCATGATCTGAAAGTATTCAAGTCTATGGTTTATTCTTCTTCCCTATGTTTGGGTCAGACCTTCGTAGGAGTGATATTCATCCAGTTTTTCGATATTCTTGTTCGGAAATATCTTCTCCATATTCAAGTACCCCTTTCCATACAACAAACTCTATACTTTAGAAAATTTGAATCTCCATAAACTTTCACTGGCTTTTAGCACTAGGAATAAATTTCTGGGAGTTCTTTTGCCTGACTATGCAGCACATGCCCATAGGTGGCCTTGCATAAACAATCTACATAACAGACTTATCAGCCTAAAGATGCTATTTATTTAACCATGCAGCCAATGCCCTTAGGTGGCCCCGCATATTTCAACCCCCTAACGGGTTTTGTTAAATAATAGTAACTTCATTCTTGGAAACTACTTCTTCTAATGCCTTTTAGCTCTTTTTCATATCATTCCTTAGATTCAAATATTCTTAAGCCATAGTTTACATTTTTTCCCTCATACTCGAGTATGGTAATATGTTTTCAGATAAATTGTCAAGGAATTGAATCAATTTTAGTACATTTCGGTCAAAGCTATTTCGACCTTAAACATTAGCCCCTATATGTCCGGCATGCATGACTTTAAACTGCCCACAAAAGACAAAGGAAATCTGAATAAAAGTCAAGTTCCAGCTCACTAAATATACATTTTTGTATGATTTAGGTAATATTGAGCAATTAAAAGGTTCAAAGTTTGTAGGATTATTTGTAATAATCCTAGTAAAAATCAAACTATGCTTACTAGGCCCATTGGCTTAAGTAAAATTGAAGCAGGTAATGAAAGAATGCAGGTACAAATGATTGAAGACAAAAGTGTTTTTCATTGATACACAGGAGATGGAAAGACATCCACATACTGGAGTCTCTTCTCTTTTTAAAGAATTACAGAAGATTGTCAACATAAGTCTTCATTTGATATATAGCATCCTGAGCTTTATCAGCAGTTATTTGAAGCTCGTGCACTTGACCAGCTTCACTCTTTTCAGCCTACTGAAGTGCCTTCTTAGAATCTGTGATGGCTTTCATGCCATTCATATGAGTTTCATCCAATGATTTATTAAGCTGATCAAGTTCCCGAGTAACAGCATCTAACTGTTGCTGGAGTTGCACCTGCTGGACGACCTTTTCTTTGATTTTTTGCTTTAGATCCTTCATCTTGGCAGCATAATCAGCCTCAGCTTGGGATACCATAGCCTCAAATTCGCCTATGTTGACTGACAATTTCACTCTGGTCAAATCTTCGCGACTTTCCTGTGCTTGCTCCCACCTGAAAATGATCTGTTTCACCACGGCATGGATCTTTTCATACCCAAAACCACCAAGTCCCAGTATAACAAATTGGGATGACAATAGAGAAATTTTTGATGGTAGCTCTTCTAAAGGCACCCCAGATATGATGTTCCATATGTTGTTCCATGCCTTACGTCGTGAAAAGATGAATGCTTTAAGCATCTCTGGATCTGATTCAATATCATCGTCAGAAGGGGGTATGTAATCTGGAATTAGTGCACTTAAAGAAGTGCCCTGTCCTGCTTTTCCCCCTCGGATTTGTGCTTCTTCACTTTCAATTCCTGTTGGGGAAGAGGCTGAGGCCTCACCTCCGGATCTAGTCATTGCAGTTGATGGTCCTGCATGATTAATTGAAAGATTTAGTCAGCTTCAAAGGATAACAAAAGAATATATTTTCTTGCGAATAAAGTACAATCACAAATATTGTTATCCCTTACCCAAGGATGGTTCAGCAACCTGAGAAGACTTTTCCCTATCTTTCTCGGTTTCAACAGGATTTTCAAGATGGGTCTCAGGAGGGTTTATTGGATTTATCTCTACTTGAGCTAATGTTTCTGAAATGATAGGGTTGACATCAGTGTCCACACCCTCTTCGGGCATTGGCAGTTTAGCAGCTTCTACGGAAGAAACTGCATTTTGTTTTCAGTCATGGTTAGAAGTGTAAATTTTTTAAAAAAAATTTGGGCGAAGGGTAGCACTCACGCCCAAGGTCTTCTAAATCACATGACAACTTAGCATGATCATAAAATTCTTCGAAAGTCATTCCTTGATTCACCATTTCATCCAATGATATTTCAGAATCCTGGTTAGTCTCACCAGTGGGAGCATTTGCTACATCTTCTTGCCGACTTATGTCCTGCAACCCCTGACCCTGGATAGCATCTTCAGCAGTAGGAGGGATACTGGGAATGGATTATAGCTCTTCTCCAGGAGCAACCAAGTTAGCTTGGGTCTGTGATTGTTCTACAGCACCCTCCAAGGCCTTTGAAAAAGGATCAGTCCCTTCCCTCAAGGGGGAAATTGAAGAATCCCCTGCAATCCTCAGAAATATGAGTAACCATATGATTATGGGTATAAACTCATGATTGTTCGAAGGACTTACCGCTGCTAATGAAACGTTTAGCTATGTATTTCCTCCTTCGTTGCCTTTGCTTATTTTGTTTTTTTGGAGTATCAGTGGTCTCCCTTATAGGCACTTGGATTGGCGAATGGAAGGTTGTGTCCAGTGCCTCATTCATGGCCTGCTGGCCTGGAGATATCTCGCCTGGTTCGCGAGGAGAATCAACAGCAGCCCCGATAGCAGTACCACCAGGGCTATACTGTGGCGAAGGAACCCCAGTTCCTTTCTTTGCAAGCTGCGAGATGAAGAAAATAACTTCCTTAAGTAACAAAGCTTCAACTGAAATCAAGTTGCAAAGAAAATAAGGAAAGAAAACTTACATCTTCAGGAGCCACGTACTCTTTCCATTCCTCATCTCCAGAACCACCAGCCCCCTCAGTGGCGCCACGATCAATCATTTCCTTCACCCGCCTGGTGATAGGAACCGAGTCATCAGTGGCATATATGATCATTTCCAGCTCTCTGATGTAAGCTCGCACTTCATGGGGGTTATCTTCGTATTGAATATTTTTAGAAGCTACAAGATTTCCTATTCCAGGAAGTTGTAGACCCTCACACAAATCCAGCCAGGCGGTCTCAGTACCACAGTATAAGCTCTTCCATAGCTGAATAACCTCTGGTCATAGATATAAAGGCTGTGAGGACGGTCCTACAATTTTCGATTTTAATTTCTTCCCAGCTCTTACAACTACAGATAGAGAATAAGAAAGTAAGACTTATTACTTTATAAAGTAGCAGTGATTGAAATTATTACAATGAAATAACTCACCAGGAGTTGATGGAGTGGGTCTTTTAATTCTGGCTGGAGGATTATATCGAGCACGAAACCGCTTTGCTGCCGGTTGTGCCTCATCATCCCAATCGTGATAATCCAATGAATCAGTTCTAGAAGAGGAGTCTGTTGAACCTATTTCAGGTGGAGAAGCGTCACCTTCATGAGGAAGGGTTTCTTTCTCTACAGTCCTCTTCCTCTTTCCCACTTGATATACTGGGTGATTCAATATCCCTTTGGGGTATGATGCTATCCATTGTTCGGCATAAAATGTAGTCAGATTATGTGCCGCTTTTTCAACTGGTAGATCAAATACTGCCCCAGTCTCCTCTCTTGATGTCAGCAACCATAGTTGTCGAGCAACCATCGGATGTTGCTCTAACCTGACATGTACCGGAGGGGATACAACAATCTGTTGCAAACATTTGAATTGGCGTACAAATTTATATGGAGCATAGGCCTCACATATGATTTCTCCATCAATTCTGGCTACTAACACGCCATCCCTGCAAGCTAGCATGTATGCCCTCAAATCCAAATGGGTTGTCCCATCATCAAAAAACCGCCCGGATGGCGGAATTCCATAGGGAAAGAAGTTGAATTCCTTAAACATGCTCAGCCTTACTTTCATGTCATAACCATTAACATCTAATGGAGCAATTATAGGGAATGCTTGCACTGACGGTCTGAAAGAGCTTCCAGGAATTTGTAATCCATTCTGTACATTTTAAGTCCTGAAGTGAGTGGCGATCCATCCCCACAAAACCTGGAATGGTCCCATTATTCTTAAAGGAGATTTACCATGGAAGACGTGAAGTAAACTCCTGTGAATCTTTGCTAAAATGGGGGTAGCTAACCCAACCATTTTTCCCTCAGCCAACTTTGCCGCAATGAAGAAGGTCCCTGGCCTAACGCCTCCCTTCGAATCCCGGACCGGCAAGAGATAAACACTGAGCCACATTGCCAAGAAAACCGCCAGACGAGTTTTCTTTGGAATTCTTTGATTCACTTCATATCCCCACTTTTCAGACTCTCCTGCTTCTAGAGTTGGCCAGAATGTGCCAGGAGCTCCTCTCTTCTCGGGTTTTGGACAAGTGGTAGGATGTCTGGGCCTGGTATCCTTGGATTTCTTTTTCGTAGATCGTTTTTCTTTTGGCTCCATCCCCTTCTTCTCAGTAAGAAACACATTCATCCATTCTTCCGGATGAATATCTTTTCTAAAATGAGTTAATGAGGTCTCTGAACTCTTGAGCCTATGGAAGATTTTAAATAATTCTCGAGCTAAATCAGGAGTCTTCTCTGAATCATTCCAAGTCACCTTGGGAGGAATGAATTCATCATACATATCGCCCAAGATTAGAGCTCCTGAAATCTTGTGAACATCCCACAAACTGATACCTACTTCTCCATGAGTCAAATGGAAAGAATTAGTTGCTGGGATCCAGTGGCTGAGTATCTCTGGCACGAAGTTATCATGTCTATAAACATATGTTTTCCCAACCCAAATAGCCTCATATATTGCAGCTCTCTTCAGGTCCTCGATAAACTCTGCGCAAGTCTGTCGCACCCAGTATGCCCACATCCAAGTTGGCTTCACACCTCCCCCAGGACGGAAATCCCAACTTTTCTTCCAGCCATTGGATTGATCCATCTGAGAATTTTGGAAGATTGAAGGATGAAAATGTGTTTTAAGCTCAGGTGTATGTTTTTTCAGATCTGGTGTGCAAGGGTTATGATGCATCACATAAGCCTTCTCCATTGTTCCAGTAGTTAGAAATACTCCTCCACCTGAGATATTTGCTGAAGCAAAATTGGTATAATTCTGAAACCACGAAAATGGAAGATAATTCTTTACTTCTGGAATAATGATTTCTTGTAGATGACCATAGCCATACAAAGGTAGATAAGTGCTTTGAGGAAAGTTGTGATGATATTTTTCAGATACTTAGCCAAATCTGGAAGAGTACTATCCTTGACAGTATAGTAATCGTGGCCAATGATGTTCATCATATCATCTATCCGCTTGCTAGCCAGTTCATCAATTAATCCGGGTCTAAGAGCCATTAATTCTGCACAAAGAGTTGCATAAATTAATTTATAAAGGAATTAATTTTTCACAAACTTTGTGGAAGAAATCAAAAAATGGCTAAGGCATTAAGGCACGCAAGTATGGAGATGTCGCGCAAGTGTTACATGTGCCGCGCAAGTTTTTGTCGCGCATGTATTACCACGCAAGCCCTATTACCTTTACAGTAGCGAGACAGCGAGGGAACAGTGGAAAAGAGACTTGCGCGGCTTAGGTGACCTGAGCGGCGAGAGCTCGAGAAATTCGGGATCAGATGCTACAAACGGCCAAAAGCCATGTATTTATAGGCCAGGAAGCCTATTTGTGCGCCGTACCCAGAGCGCTTAAGGCCTGCGCGACACAAACATGCGCGCCGCCCTCTGTGCACTGAAGACTTGCGCGCCCCCCCTTTTCCTTTGGATGGATTCGATTTCCTCAGAGTCAAATCCTCATTTCTCTCCGGATCCAACTCTGAGGGGGGACTTTTGTTGACGCTCCTTTCGTCACAGAATCTAAAGATCGGAAAAGGGAATATCTGAGCTCAAAGTGATTCATCCTTTGAAGAAAACATCAAAAATCGACAAAGGCAGGAACACGGGATCAAAAGAAACTTCACCGCGCAAGTTATATCACTGTCGCGCAAGTCCACTTGCGCGACACTCTTGGTCGCGCAAGTGACTTGCGCAACCTAAGTGATAACCGCCCGGTAACCGCCCGGGGTCTTCTCCTGCCTATAAATAGACCCTGTGGGCCCCCCATTCGAGAAGATCTTTTTCCAGAAACTCGGATTGAAGCTCCCGACGCCCAAGTCTCTTCTTAAAGCTTCCGGAACACTTCTAAGGTAATTTCTTACCTAGAACGGAAGATCTAAAGAGAAGAAGGAAGGCCTAATTGTTGAAACTTATCAACACTTGCGCGCCGACTTATTTCCTTCAATATAACTTGCGCGTCCCTTTTCTGGAAGAACCTCAAGAGGATTCTAAAGTGATTAATAAAGAGTCGCTCAAGTATTCTAATGCTGGTTGAAAATCGCAAAAATACCCCACATGTCGCGCAGGTATACCTGCGCGACCAATACTTGCGCGCCCACGGAAGACTTGCGCGCCTTTCAAGACTTGCGCGCCCCTACCTTTTTTGGGTGCCCATCTTTCCCATTTTACCCCTCTTAAGCCATTACACCTTTCCTTTTCAAGATTCAGTCTTCAAGACACTCTTCAAAGCCATTTATGGAATGATTTCTTGATTTGACTTCCTTATCTGAAAGGAATTCTGTGGAATATCTCTCAAAACCTAGTGATTTAAATATCCTTATGTCACTAAATATGGAGAGTTCATTCATTCAACCTCATCCTTTAAGATGAGAGAATCCTTAACTTTGGTCTCCTTTTTTAGGAATAATCCCCAGTTATAAGTCCTTTAATATGGGCATCTTCCTTAGGAGTAAGCCCCAAATTCTTAAAGTTCCCAAACTTTGGGCATCCTCCTCATGATTAAGCCCCAAAACATAATTCCTTAACTTGGGAATCCTCCTTAGGAGTAAGCCCCAATCACAATCCTTTAATATGGGCATCCTTCTTAGGAGTAAGCCCCAAGTCCTCTAATATGGGCATCCTTCTTAGGAGTAAGCCCCGAGTCCCTTAATTTTGGCATACTTCTTAGGAGTAAGCCCCAATCTCAAATATGGGAATCCTCCTCAGGAGTAAGCCCCAAACCGTAATCCCTAACCTCAGTCTCCTTTTCGGGAATAAGACCCAGTCATAATCATGGGATTCTTTTCAGGAGTAAACTCCAAGTCCCCTAACTTGGGCCTCCTTTTTAGGAGTAAGTCCCAGTCATAATCTTGGGCTTCCTTTTCAGGAGTAAACCCCAAGCCCCTTAAATTTCTCTTAACCAGTCCTAAATTACATTTGATATGGGGTTCCTTCTCAGGAGTAAAACCCAATTATCAATCCTCTCCTAATTTGGGTTTCCTTTTCAGGAATAAGTCCCAAGTTAGAGTATTCAAATCTCCATAAAGCACATATACCTTTATGGACCCTGTTCCTGGATTTTCTCCCTAAAAGTAAATCCTAAACCTTCATCTATTTGGGCAGTCATACATACATAAGCCCCAAACAATTTCTTATGATTGCATCTTTCATGGAACAATTGTCTAATTTTTACCAATACCTCTTGTTTCTCACACCGAGCATGACTCACGTGAGCTTAGAGTGTAAAATTAATTATGACATTCTTCTTTGAGCCATCAATCATAAACATCATACTCCATTACTCGAACTACGTGGGTTCTGATTCCTTTTCCAAAACAAAGGATACGTAGGTAGCCCATTTATGGGTTAGATCCCAACTTTGAAATAATCCCTGTCCATCTGAATGAAGATAAACTTCAAGTGCCCCACTGAGTGGCTTTAAAACCAGCCTGGTCATCATAATGACCAAGAGACTTTTATATAAATTTTTTGAAGGATACCATTGACCAAGAATCTCTAAACAGATATAGATGATTCTCTATTGATGAAGAACATCGAATACATATAAAAGATTCTCTAAATTTCTTTCATATTTAATCATTGATTGTTAAAACTGAAGGAAAGCTCATTTTATACTTGGTAATGTAATAAGGATTCACGAACATAACTTAAATCAATAAAGAGAGTCCCGGAGTAGACAATAATTCCACTCAAAAAGGTGTGATGAGTCCGACCTCCCATCCTCTCGACCAATGAAAATTCCTAGAGCCTCATTAGTCCACAAACTAATGAGCTCCTACCTTTGGAAAGTAGGTCCAAACGGATGTGGAATCATTGGATGTTTCCTGTTCTACGAACAAACCATCTAGAAACCGATCGGAACGTTTGAATCTCCCGTCCAGGAGATTATCCCCGAAATCCGTGCGAAACACTCATACATGTCACAAAGGACCCATGGGTCATTCTTATAGAGGATAAACACAATCCAAATGCTTTTGGTCAGATTTTTGTAGGTCAGTTGTTGTTTTCACTTAAATTTGTGTCCATTTTAAACAAAATACAAACACTTTGAGTGATATCGGCCACATCGTTCCTCAGATTGAGGAAGGGTTGACTCTTACACATCGCCAACACACCCATGGATCGTTATAATAAAGGATAAACACAATACAAATTCATTTGTCTAGATTTACGTATGCCAGTTGTTGGTTTCACTTAAATTTTTTTCCATTTTAAACAAAAGAGAGACACTTTGAGTTATACCGGCCACACCGTGCCTCAGATTGAGGTAGGGTTGACTCATACCCATCAAAAAAACCCATGGATCATTCATCGAAAGGATAAACACAATCTGAATGTGTTTGGTCATATTTATGTACGTTAGTTGTTGTTTTCACTTAAAATTTTGTCCATTTTAAACAAAAAAGAGACAATTTGAGTGATACCGGCCACACCGTGCCTTAGAATGAGGCGGGGTTGACTTTTACATGTCAAAAAGGACCCATGGATAGTTATATTAAAGGATAAACAAGATCCTAATGCATTTAAACTGAAACCTTCCAGAAAAAAATACAGTACAATACCTGCAAGTTGTAACTTAGGTCGCTTTGCACAAGCCGATTTCCACATTGTTTGTAGCAACCACATTTGCTCCAACACTCTAATGATCTTCATTGCTTCATGTCTTTTATACTCTTCCAGAAACCCTTCTCTAAGAAGGTCAACTATCGTGTATGCATACTCACCTTCAAATGTGACGTGTACGAGTCAACCCCGCCTCAATCTGAGGCCTGTTGTGGCTGACACAACTCCAAGTACCTCTGTTTTGTTCAAAATGGACTTATTTTTAAGTGTGAAATCAACAACTGACATACGGGAAACCGACCAAACGCCTTCGGATTGTGTTGAAACTTTAGGACAACGATTCATGGGTTATATGTGACGTGTACGACTCAACCCCGCCTCAATCCGAGACGCGGTGTGACCGGTATCACTCCAAGTGTATGTATTTAGTTTAAAATGGAAAATATTTTACGTACATACGCCAAACTAATCTAACGGCTTCTGATTGCATTGATACTTTTTCACAATTATCAATGACTCATCTGTGACGTGTACGATTCAACACCGCATCAATCCGAGGCCCGGTGTGGCCGACACCACTCACAGTGTCACTGTTTTGTTAAAAATGGACTTAATTTTAAGTGAAATCAACAACTGACATACGTCAAACCGACCAAACACATTGGTATTCTATTTAAACTTAAGGACAACTATCCATGGGTCAAATGTGACGTGTAAGATTCAACCCCGCCTCAATCAGAGGCGCGGTGTGACTGGTATCACTCCAAGTGTATGTATTTAGTTTAAAATGGACAATATTTTACGTACATACGCCAAAAAGATCTAACGGCTTCTGATTGCGCTGATACTTTTTAACAACAATCAATGACTCATGTGTGACATGTACGATTCAACACCGCATCAATCTGAGGCCTGTTGTGGCCGACACCACTCACAGTGTCACTGTTTTGTTAAAAATGGACTTAATTTTAAGTGAAATCAACAACTGACATACGACAAACCGACCAAACGCATTGGGATTCTATTGAAACTTAAGGAAAATTATCCATGGGTCAAATGTGATGTGTACGAGTCAACCCCGCCTCAATCAGAGGCACGGTGTGATCGGTATCACTCCAAGTGTATGTATTTAGTTTAAAATGGACAATATTTTACGTACATACGCCAAACTGATCTAACGGCTTCTGATTGCGTTGATACTTTTTCACAACGATCAATGACTCATGTGTGACGTGTACGATTGAACACCGCATCAATCCGAGGCCCGGTGTGTCCGAAACCACTCACAGTGCCTCTCTTTTGTTCAAAATGGACTTATTTTTAAGTGAAATCAACAACTGACATGCGGAAAACCGACCAAACGCATTTGGATTCTATTTAAACTTAAGGGAAATGATCCATGGGTCAAATTTGACGTGTAAGAGTCAACCCCGACTCAATACGAGGCCCGGTGTGGCCGACACCACTCAAAGTGCCTCTATTTTGTTCAAAATGGATTTATTTTTAAGTGAAATCAACAACTGACATACGGGAAACCGACCAAACGCCTTAGGATTGTGTTAACACTTTAGTAAAATGATCCATGGGTCATATGTGACGTGTATGAGTCAACCCTGCTTCAATCCGAGACGCGGTGTGGCTGGTATCACTCCAAGTGTATGTATTTTGTTTAAAATGGACAATATTTTACATACATACACCAAACCGACCAAACACATCCAGTTTCTATTGAAACATAAGGAAAACGATCCATGAGTCAAATGTGATGTGTACGAGTCAACCCCGCCTCAATCCGAGTCCCGGTGTGGCCGACACCACTCAAAGTGCCTCTGTTTTTGTTAAAAATGGACTTAATTTTAAGTGAAATCAACAACTAACATACGACAAACCAACCAAACGCATTCGGATTCTGTTGAAACTTCAGAACAACGATACATGGGTCAAATGTGACATGTACAAGTCAACCCCGCCTCAATCCGAGGCCCGGTGTGGCCGAAACCACTGAAAGTGCCTCTGTTTTTGTTAAAAATGGACTTAATTTTATGTGAGAAATCAACAACTGACATACGGGAAACTGACCAAACGCATTCAGATTCTATTGAAACTTAAGGACAATGATCCATGGGTCAAATTTGATGTGTATGAGTCAACCCCGACTCAATCCGAAGCCCGGTGTGGTCGACACCACTCAAACTGCCTCTGTTTTGTTCAAAATGGACTTATTTTTAAGTGAAATCAACAACTGAGATATCCACCTCACATGTAGTGTAGACCCTCCCCCAAGACTTGGAATGAATTTTTGAGATACACAAACATGGGGTGGATTACATGGCTTTCCTACATGGAATATATCCCACTACACGTCTTTAATGAGCCAGCTACGCAGTTTATCCCTTGTACAGATACACAGGAAGAATCACACGAGATCGACGTCATGTACTAACATAGGGCAAGGGTGCATAAGAGGACACAATATAAAAGTGTAACACGTATATGTTTTTTAACATGCCATGTAATTTCCTATTGATATGACATGTATATTCACACAGGAAGCTGAACATTGGAGTTACCCAGGGTAAAGCAACAGGGCATGTGGCCCTTTAAATGACACATAATTTTATGTACCATGATTTATCTCTTTGAAAACTATATCAAGGACATATTTCATTAGGGTTGGCTCCCATGATTCTTCCTAGGATGGTTTTGGTATCTTTTCTGACTTACGGTAGTACGATCGCTTCAGCAGGACGTCCTAGACATAGTTGGAATCTCTCTGAAAGTCCTGGAGTGAGATCATATATCTATTTTTGAGGTCCAGGTAGAGTCATGTATCAACGCAACCAATCCTACCAGACATCGATCCTATATATAGAATGTTAATATTGATGTCTCATTACAGTCCCCCAATTTATGATATGTTACCTTTTTTGTATTAATATACATAATTACTAAGGGTGATGGTTGGGAGAGTTAGGATATCCTTTTTATGTATTGCAGAATGATTCAAGGAGCACGGGCTCTGCACAATTTTTGAAAACCAAGTGGCAATCCAAGGAGAAACAATGCATAGTGGAATGTTCTAGTATTTATCTTCTGAGTTGTGTAGGAATATTTTGTGATACTATGTAATGAGGTAGTTTTGGTTTCTAGGTAGATGGTATCTAACTCATGGTAAGAACACTGTTTGGTTGGGTTGTGATTGGTTGATGACATGCTTGTGGTTGATATACTGGTTTTTGTGCAGGTCTGTGGTTGATATACTGGTTTTTGTGCAGGTCTGGTCGGCTGGCTATACTAGTGCAGGTTTTTTATTAGTAGCAGGCAGGGATTTAACAGCGCTTTTTTAGCGCTGTTAAAGGTGACATTTAACAGCGCTAAAAAAGCGATGTTAAAGGAGATATTTAACAGCGCAAAAAAAGCGCTGTTAAAGGCAACATATAACAGCACTTTTTAGCGCTGTTAAAGGTATCCTTTAACAGCGCTTTTTTAGCGCCATTAAAGGTGACATTTAACAGCGCTTTTTTAGCGCTGTTAAAGGTGACATTTAACAGCGCTAAAAAAGCATTGTTAAAGGACCCCCTCCCCCTTTATCAGCGCTGAGCTTTACTGCGCTTTTCTAGCGCTGTTAAAGCCCGATTTTAGCGCTGTTATTGCCCGTTTTTATAGTAGTGAGACAAACACTTTGAGTGATATCGGTCACACCGTGCATCATATTGAGGTGGGGTTGACTCATACACATCCCCAACGCACCCATGGATTGTTATCCTAAATTATAAACACAATATTAATGCTTTTGGTCAGATTTCTGTACGTCATTTGTTGTTTTCACATAAAAATCTATCCATTTTAAACAAAAGAGAGACACATTGAGTGATACCGGCCACACCATGCCTCGGATTAAGGCAGGGTTGACTCATACACATAATAAAGGACCCATGGATAGTTCTACTAAAGGATAAACCCAATATGAATGTGTTTGGTCAGATTTGTGTACGTTAGTTGTTGTTTTCACTTAAAATTGTGTCCATTTTAAACAAAAGACAAACACTTTGAGTGATACTGGACACAATGTGCCTCAGATTGTGGTGAGGTTAACTCGTACACGTCCCCAACACACCCATGGATCATTCTTCAAAAGGATAAACACAATAATAATTCATTTGATCATAATTATGTATGTCATTTATTGTTTTCACTTAAAAATCTGTGCATTTTAAACAAAAGAGAAACATTTTGAGTGATACCGGCCACACCGTGCCTTAGATTAAGGAAGGGTTGACTCATGCACATCCCCAATGCACCCATGGTTTGTTATCATAAAGTATAATCAAAATAACAATGTTCTTGGTTGGATTTTCATACGTTGGTTGTTGTTTTCACTTAAAATTATGTCCATTTTAAACAAAAGAGAGACACTTTGAGTGATATCGTCCACACAATGCCTCGGAATGAGGCAGGGTTGACTTTTACACATCTAAAAGGACCCATGGATCATTCTCCTAAATAATCAAAAAAATAAAAATGTGTTTGGATGGATTTTCATAAGTCAGTTGTTGTTTTCACTTAAAATTCTATCCATTTTAAACAAAAGAGATACCCTTTTAGTGATATTGGACACACCGTGGCTCCGATTGAGGTGGGGTTGGCTCATAAACATCACAAAGGACCCATGGATTGTTATCATAAAGGATAAACACAATCTGAATTCATTGGGTCATATTTTCGTAGGTCAGTTGTTGTTTTCACTTAAAATTGGGTCCATTTTAAACAAAAGACAGATAATTTGAGTGATACTGGCCACACCGTGCCTTGGATTTATGTGGGGTTAACTCATACATGTCCCCAACACACCCAGGGATTGTTCTCCTAAAGGATCAACATAATCCGAATGTGTTTTGTTTAATTTCCATAAGTCATCTGTTGTTTTCACTTAAAATATGCCCATTTTAAACAAAAGAGAAACACTTTGAGTTGTTCATCATTCTTGCATGTTGTCGGTGCATATTATCTATTAAAATGGGAAAATTAATCATTGGAGAAAGGATGTTTTATTTAATAAAAATTAAAATTTTCCCACGAACATTTAGATACAATAATGTTTCATCTTTTGATCCCCTTAACCCCTCTCAAAAATGACCGCCAATTGTACATGTCCCCAAGTCTAATATTCATGCTATTTCAGTACAATCTACCATCTGGTATGTGGCCCACTCGTTTCTGAATAAACTTATATCGTCTTGTGAGTATGAGGATTTTCGGCAGTTAGAGTAGTACTGCAAAATATAAAAATAAGGAATTAATAAATAAGTTAAATGAAATAGTAGTTACTTTTGAAAATACCTCTTTAGGGATTCTAGTTTATTGATGAAAAACGGTATCTTTCATAAATTTAAAAACAAAGTAATCACAATCATTATCATTTGTTTGTTTTGGACACTGCAAAAAAATTTATCATTAGGAAAATAAGTAGCTTGTGTTGAGATGTGTTTGGATAGTGAAATTTTATTATATATACCCTGATATTTGTCCAGACATATTACTTGCTCGCCTCCTTATTCACATCTCCTGTACTCATTACTTTTTTAGATGATAATGATATACCACCCTATCATAACAGAATCCTTTGTAGAAGATAAAATAAATTATATTACTTGATTTTTAGACCTAAAACGTAGGATGTAGTGTCTTACAGATTCACAAACTCTATCATGTGTGGTCGGTTTGATGGATATCCTAGCGTTGAATCTAGAAAATAAATCTTTTGAGTATCCAAGTTTATCTCAATTAGAATCCAATGATGCCTAAAAACACAAAAAGGAATAAGCAATAAAAGAATTAAAAATATAATTGATATGCTTTAATCGTAGAGTTTTACCCATGCATGGTTGGTATTTGGAAGAGTCTTTCTTCTGTAATCTTTCTTTCAAATTTTTTCAGTAAGCCCTTCACTATTTCATTCTTTTTTAATGGCTCTAATTTTGTTAGATGTGTTGATGTGGTATGAGGACTAACGAGTCCAAATTTTGGCTAATGGGAAAATTCCTTCAACTATTTTTCATATATGCATCTGTCAAAAATATATAATGCATTGAGTCCTAATTTTCACATTAGATCAGCTTTTAGAAAATCAATTCATGATAACATACCTCATATATATATTTACAACTGTGATGCCTATCCAACCGTTTTCAAGGATCTCATTTACATTTTCAGCAACAATGAAATATTGAATTTCCTCTCTGAATATATTATTTTCGAAATCCAATATATGACTTCTACCACCTCTTAGCTTCATATCCACATGAGTCTTCAATGATATAAAATATGGATAGAGAACAGGTGGTGTTATTGTGCTTTCAGTAGCTCCTTGGTATCGGTTGGTCGATCCTTTAGATGGTTTCGAGCCGACATTTGTCACCCCCTTCCCTTTCTCTGTCTATAATAACATTCATTGGTTCGGACCCTTTTTCCATTAATTGTTAAAGGTTTATCTTGAAAAAAAGGAAATAAATACCTCTTTGCCTGCATGTACTCTTACAAGTTGTGATGGCCATGAAGTGAATTTCCCAATAGCCTTTTCAACCATATGAATATCATCATCATCAAGTGGAATAGGTAGCTCTGCATTTGGCTCATGATCTATAGTAATCGTCACTTTCAGATGATCTTTAAGAAGTGGTCTATTATGAAACATGTCATCTGGGATGTTGAAAACTATAGCCCTCACTACAAGGTGATAGGTGGGTGTTGAAAGATATAAATCACAATCATTATCACCCTATAGAAGATCATTAGAGAAAAAGTATCAATGTTTGTCTAATTCACATTTCATGGCAACAATTATTAGAATATTGATTACCACGACTAAGACAGCTCTTTGAGGGGAATGAATGACCTCAAAGCTGGTGGGGGTGGGGCAGGATCTTCACATGTTGGTTGTTCCTGAGTTGTGTCTTCTCCTTTCTTACCACCCCTAAAAGTTACTAGAAACTCTCCCTTCCATTGCAATCGTTCTTCAAGAGTTTCTAGTCTTTTTCTCATTTGTTTCAATTTTTCATCTATATCATCTATTTTTTTCTCCTCAAAATATACTCGGGGTGTCACCCCAAACCTCACACCTCTGACACGATCGTATTGTTCTAGATACTTCAAAGCTGTCAATAATAGGTCTGCATCTGCTACAGGAGTATATGATTCCTGTAACTGTCAGATATAGGAAAATAACTAATTATTTTTATGTAAGAGCAATTTAAAACAAATATTTTTATCATCCTGTCATACTTACACATATTTCCCACACTTTTTGTGTGTTTTCATCTATTATATTCCCTTACTTATTCACACGTGCCTCCTTCCATAGCACGTGATGTGGGATGGAAGTGTCTTTGGTTTTAGACTCATCAATCTATATATAAATATAGAAAGATAATTATGATGTTGTTTATTGGAACCTAACAATATTATAGTAAATTTAAAATATGTACCATTTTATTTTCTAGTTAAGCGTACTCCATCCTTGCTTTAGGATAGGGTTATGTTGGTTTTGATGCATGTTTCTTATTTTCAGTACAGATTTGTTGTTTCATAAATGAAATATTGACAATCAAAGTGATGAATACACGTATCCTCAAATAATGTATCATCACCCACAATGTACCTGAAACATCTCATCCCCCCGACATCCAATAAATGCATCCCATGCTTCTTGAGATATCATGTGATCGTAGAGAATGGTTGGGTTCAGGTTTATTTTACCATTGGAATCTTTCAGGTGAAATCTTGTTAAAATAGTGAGAAAATTACGATGAATCCTTCCTACAAGCCTCGGTACATAATCCTTGTGTAAATATTCTATTATAAATGTACTCCGCAAGAGATTAAGAAGAGTAAGACATTGTTTAATTATTTTATTTGCTAGTAAATTAATGAAATAATATCATAATGTTACCGTAATTTCTTCCCAGATCACATCCTTTAGCCCAGAAACAACATGGTGCCATGAATATATGTCAATCGGCACGCGTTTCTGAGGGATAACTCCAATGTAACTACTAAACATAGCCTTGTTGGGATTCACATGTTGGACTCGTGCATTCCATCTGACATCAAATTTGATGCCTTTTCTTTTCGCCTTAGGAACTTTGGATAACACCGTTAAACTGCGACACACCTGTGTTTTCTGTGATGTCGGTCCTTCATTCCCGACCATTTCATCGATATCAACATCATCTATATGTTCATATGAAACGATATCAATGACATATGATTATGGTTGTTGGACCTCAACACTAGGAGAAACAACAAGTTCAGAAACTTGTTGTTTCTCTACACTGTGAGTAGCCACAGCAGGAGCAGCAGCAGCCGCTGCAGCCGTAGCAGCAGCTTGAGAGACATGTTCAGCCTCAAGGTTAGGAGAACCAGAACGTACATAAGTCATCATCTGCAAAAGGGGTTGAACAATTAATTTAGATTACATAAATTCAGTAATGATAGGATAATAACATGAGATAACAATATCTATATTACAAACAAAATATAACCTGTTTATTGAAATCTCTTTATTTTTTTCAAAGGCTGAAGTGATTTAAAACCTCTATAGATTATCTAAATCCCTTAATTGTGGTCTCCTATAATATAAAAAATATCATCTACATTGGGACCGTTTCAAAATGATTGCGACATACCACTGAAAGGATCTTCCTCAACTAAATTTTCATCAGACCCTTCAGTATATTTGGATGATAACAGAACAATCGACCACTTTCAGTTTATGGGATCTGGAACGTAAGAAACATGTACCACTTGTGATGCCATTATAAACTATTAATCTTTGTACCCTTCTTTACTAAAATCAACTTTAAAAAATCCTCATTCATCTATTTTACACCACTGTTGTTATCAACCGATTTGCATTGAAAAATTGGCAATTGGAATGTCATATAATCCAACTCCCATATTTTTTTGATAATGCCAAAGTATGAAATATTTTCATAAATTGGATTTCTGTCCTTAATACCAGAAACATGCATCACTTCAGCCACTAGTGTAACTCCACTATTTTTCATGGTACTATCTACATCATGTTCATTTGTATAGAATGTATAACCATTAATTTCATAACCATTGTAAGATAATACATACACACCTGGTCTGGCTGCTAGCCATCGAAGTCGTTCTGAAATTAAATTCGTATTTTAATCCGACTCCTTAAAAATATGGTCCTGAAACCATCCTATAAATTGGTGATTATGTGTATTTGATAACCATTTTTCATCCCTTTATGAATTCAACTGCCTAAGAATTTCTTTGTGAGCTTCAATATATGGAGAAACCCCCCACCTGTTATGCAAAACAAAAATTTGGGCTTGCTTCTGATCTGTAATACCGATATCTATCCTCTCTAGAAAGAGTATAAGCAGTTGTAGGAAGAAATATTCGATTTTCACCCTTCACGAGAGCCAACTCTTATCGTATTTCAATGTCAAACATGTCCAACCTTGCCTTAATTCCATCCTTTATTTTTACAGGGGATTTTAGAAATGTTCCAATAACACTTTCACATGCATTTTTTCCACATGCATCACATCAAGATAATTTCTGACGTACAAACAATTCCAGTACGGTAATTCAAAAAAACTGATATCTTTTTCCAACGGATTTTCATAAGGTTTTTTGAAAATGGTTTACTAAAAATAGTGTTCAAATATTTTACTTTCTCAAACAGATGATCACCTGTTAGTGGAGATGGTGTTGTGCGTTGTTCTAAACTTCCATTGAATGATGTCATCCAAGATCAGTACTTATGCCGATGAGGTAGAAATCTACGATGTCCTAGAAACATAGATTTCGAGGAATGTTTCAACCTAATTTATTCTATATCATCTTCACACATGGGACACACTTGAGTTCCTTTAATGATATAGCCTAAAATTTTTCTATAAGTAGGGAAATAATTTATTGTCCCATACAACATCGCTCTCAACATGAAGTATTCACTTTTATAAGCATCATACAACATAACACCTGAATCCCACAATAACTTCAAATACTCGATCAAAGAAGCCAAATAAACATCAATATCGTTATCTGGATATTTTGGTCCTGATATAAGCATAGATAACATGATGAATTTTCACTTCATGCATGACCAGGGTGGCAAGTTATAATTTACCAACATAACAAGCCATGTACTATGAGTGCTGGTTTGAAAACCCAAAGGATTCACTCCATCTATAGATAACACAAGACGAATGTTTCTCGGATCTTTTCCAAATTCAGGATAGTCATGATCAATTTTCTTTCATTGAGGAGAGTCAGCCAGATTATGTAATTTCCCATAATTATTTCTTTTATCTACATGCCACGACAATTGTCTTGCAGTTTCTTCACTTTTATATAGACACCTAAACCTTGAAATGATTGAAAAGTACCATACAAATTTTGTATAATTGGATACATCTTTCTTGTATCGAGAAGCACCAAACTTTGGGAATTATGTAAGTGATTTTTTCTCCTTGAGAAAAACTATACATTCTTTTTGGGAAGGAATGTATTCTTTCAGAAATAATTCCCATTGAGCGTAGAATTAGTTTAGCTTCATTTGTCTGGCTTGGGAGCTCATTATCTTCCAAGAGCATGTCATTCAAGAGAGCAAGTAGTTCCATAAAACTAACATCACTTCATCTGTTGCCTGCTTTAAATTTATAAAACTTCAGTATAGCTAACAATACTGTATATTTAGTGCAACCAGCATACAATGGCGTCTTTTCACAACTCTTTAACTTATCAAAAAAATTTGGGAAATCACGGAGCTCAAATTAAATTGTCTTGTTCATTTCCTCAATATGATCTTCATCATCATTGACATCTATAATCACATCCTCCATATGGTCTTCTTCATTATCCATATTTATATTCATATCTAATGATCCATAAAATGCGGTTTTGTCCCAGTCAGTAGATATATTCTCTTTTTCTCTGTGTTTATTCCAACATTTATAACTATGATCTATTCCATGACATATCAAATGTTCTTCCAACTCCTCTAGAGTAATTAGTCTAGAATAACAACAACATAAACAAAGACAAAGGATTTTAGAAGGATCCTTTGTGTGATCCTTTTCAAACATGATGAACTCTTTCACTCTGTTCTCATACTCTATTGTCAAATGATTAGAATCCATCCAATTTTTATTCATCACCATCCTATTTGAATCTCAAATATTTGTATTTATGGTTCAAGTACACAAAACAAGACTTCCAAATATAGTAAAAGAGAACCACTTCTATGGTCAACTAGTCTATCCTTTTATACCTCACCAACCTAAAATACATATGGATGAAAACCAGTAGCCAGCTCTATAAGTAAAAAAAGTATTATCATAATCTCTAAAATATGGAATTCATTAAATATAATTACTTTAGCTTCATTATAGTTTCCTCAAATCAGCCCAGTCCAAACACAAGAATAATAAAGAATGATACATCTACCACTCCTAGGTCTCTACCATACATTCAATATCATCATGCCTAATATTTTTGGTAAGCTCATGTTACTTACTTTAAATCACAGGGGGGATAATCACTTGTGTCATAGATGGTATCCCATGTTATTTCATATGAAAATTTTAACAAATATTATTGACCAATTATCCCATTCAATCCTCATGAGTGTCTAATTCCAAACTCCATCTTAAGTGTAATATCAAAAGAATATATATTAATAAATTACCCCACATCCACTTCCCCACTATATCTGGTCATTCTCACACACTAATGGAGTATTTCTTATGCTTCACCCCCTTCTATATAATCTCATAACCATATATCCACACATACACATGTCATAAACACATAAAAAACCATATCCACATCACAACCACACATCACATCCTCATACTCTCCTCCTATAATGCACAACCCCACTATGTATCCACACCAAATACACGTAATCATGTCCAAAAGAATATATATACACTAAAACCTAAAATCATTATAGGTTGTACATATATATCCATTGTGAGCCATTACAACTCATACTATGTGTGAAGGGGGAGAAGGGAAGAGGAAGTGGTTCTATATGTGTTCCCTCTATAACCTAGATATTGAGAAAGACACTCAGAACCAAAGTACCCATATGGATTTCAATCAGTTTACTCGACTCAAGTGGTGGTGTGTAAGAAATAATAATAAAATATAATAAGTATATAGTCACACATAAATCTCAAACTGGTGATAATAATCCAATAAACCCAAGAAGTACTAAATCTCAAAGACATTCTATGGTTCCTCCCATGAAATGATAGTTTTAACCTTTTTAGATCAATAGAGACACCATGTTCCGAGACCACGTGACCAATGAAATTCACCTCCTAAATCTAGAATTGGCACTTTTACAACTTGGCACAAAATTGGTGATTCCTCAAGATGTCCAAAACTATTATCAAATTAGGTATATGACCATCCACAGTTTTAGAATAAACCATGATGTCATCCATAAATACCATAATAAAATAGTTGAGATACTAGTGGAAAATCCTATTCATCCTCACCATAAATATATATGGAGTGTTGGTTCATCCAAATGGAAAAAAATTACTCATAGTGGCTATATCTACTCTTAAATGAGGTCTTTGGAATATCAAACTCCTTGATCCTGAGCTGGTGTTAACCAAACTAAAGACTGATCTTAAAGAACCACTCCCCCCACATTAGAAGATCTAATAAATCATAAATATAGGTGAACAAATAATTTTTATTGACCACAACTCGATTGAGATTCTGGTAATCAACACACAAGAAAAAGGTTCCAATGACCTTCTTGGTGAAAAGCACGAGTTATTCCCAAGGCAACACAGTAGGTTAAATAAATAATTTGGAAACCAATTCATCCCATTGATTATTTAGTTCATTCAATTTAACTAGTTATATATGGTAAGATAGAATAGATATTGTTTTTGTACCCATCACCAGGTTGATAGAGAACTCCACCTCCCTCTCTAGTGGTAGACCAAAAATTACTAAAGGAAACACTTTTGGAAATTCAATAACTACTAGGGGAAGTTAACTATAATAGGATTTCTACTCCAGTTCAATAGCATAAAAGTATATCATCCCACTCAACTGTGGAAGAAGAGGTCTAGCTTGACTTGACCTCAGTTCTGATTCTCTATGGAAAACATGTAATTCCCCATCAAGGGCAGTGAAGGACACCCACTGATGATAATATTAAATCGAAGATTTATTAGAAACTATCCAATCCATTCTTAGAATAACATATAGGGGAATCATTTTAAGAACTAAAAAATATCATATGATCTAAATCTCCGAAAAAGAGAAAGCGTGAGTGGGGAATCAGAGACCTTACTCCCTCTTTATCCAGAGAGATGTTACAATCTCTATCAAATAATCCATGAGCTCTATTATAAGTTTTAATAGTTCTATATTGAGGTTTGATATGAAATAATTATGGGAATCAATATCAAATAAAACATACACTAAATAAAAAGAAATAGAAATGGTTCCTCTCACTATCGCATGACCCAAATCAGTTGCTATTGGAGATTAATCCACTGCATGAAGTTGTTTCGTTCCTAATACATGTTTCTAGGATCCCATTTTTATTGATTAATATTACTATGATTTGGTACCTCTCAATATTTATGATCCCATTCCACTACACAGGGTAGTAAAAACATGTAAAACCCTATTCAAGTGGGTTTAATGTCTGTACGAGATGTAAATATTCTATACTTCCATGCAATAATTCTTTGAGTGATCAATCTATCCACATTGGAAAAAAGTCATTTAGCCTTTACTAGACACTACAGATGATCTGGAAGAAGTTTTCTATAAAACACCAACACCACTATTTTCACTATAAGGTTCATTCTACTTTTTATTCCACTTATAGGAACCACTAAAACTACCACTTGGAATGTAAGCAACTCTACTTAACCCTGACATAATAGTCATGCCAATTTCTTCCATCACATCCCTATCGAGAACATAAAAATTTTATTTAAACTTTAGCATAAATACAAAATATTGGATATCTGATCGAAGACCCATATAAAACCAATGACACTTAAGATTATTGTTTTACACAAATTCAACTGAAAACTGAGCAAGTTTAGAAAAATTATTAGTATATTGAATCAATGTCTAATAACCTTAGATGATGTTGAGAAACTCCATGGACTTACCTGATACCATCGAATCTAGTTATAATTGCTCCGTAAAAAATTTCTTGATGTTTTTTCAATCTAAGACCCCATTTAGCTTAATTATAACTATAAAATCCCATAATATCCTTCTAGACCCCCCAAGACTGAATATGGATCACTGTACATTAGTGGAATATGACATCTCCAAAAACTCAAATAGCCTTTAAATATTTCACAACCAATATGCTTCCTCCTAAGGATCGTTTGTTACTTAGAAGGATGGTTATTTCAGATGAATAAAACCCTAGGCTTGATCTCCAATATTTTCTCTTTAAGGTGCCACCACTTTATCCTAAATTGGGGTAGGTGAGGCTCCCTAGACCATAGCTCTGACAATGTGCACTACTTCTTCTACGAGGTGCTAGTTGATAGGAGGATTCTATTTATTGGTTCATTAGTAAATCCCTCATAAAGCTTGATTATAAGTCTTATTAGGGGCATGTTACTATACAATATTAACATAAAACAAGGAAACATTATTCAAGAGACACAAGAACATAAAATATATCAATTAGAACTCAATCGGGGAACAAAAACCACATATTAGGATTTGGGAAAATTCTATAATTAGATTAATTAATTCCTCAAAGACTCATTTTTCAACCACCCATGGTAACTTAAGGATCAATTCAATAATAGCTATTCATAAACTCGATCATAACCTACTAGTTATGTCCCAAAAATCATATCTCTTACCTACCATGTCATATCCAACCACATCAATCAACCACCACCCTTATAATCATAGTGAAAAATACCTCATACATAGTAGCATGAAAGAGAAAACATATAAAAAATTCACACTAAAAGTCCTATTTATGACCATTAACCATTAAAACAATAATAGAAAAACACAAAAACTGAATTAGCATTGTTGTCACATCCTTATAATGAAGAAAGTTCCAGAAGAGAATCAAGAACTATAGAAAATAAATTCACCTTAGAGGAGGATAAGTAGGGAACCTTCTACGCTACGTCGGGAGTGGAAGGCGTGGCGACCAGAGGTGGAGGTGCACAAGAGGAGCCTCCAACTGAATATAAATGGAGGAGTATGTTTTGTGGGGAGTAGGGTCGAGCGAAGTGGAGGAGAAGTATGGTTTGCGGGGAGGAGGATCTGCCAAAGGGGTTCGAGGGGGAGGATTAGGAGAAGGGATGGTGGTGGAGGTCTGGCAACGTGAAGATTGAGGGCGGCGGAGGTCCAGCCATGCGAAGATTGGGGGTGGTGGAGGGGATTTGCAGGGTTACAGTACCGCGAGAGCTTTAGGTCGCGATAAACCAAGGACATTGTGCGACAAATTTTATAAAATATGGGAAAATGGTTTTATCAGCGCTAAAAAGGTGCTGATAAAGGCTACCTTTATCAGCGCTAACATTTTAGCGCTGATACAAGACTTCTTTATCAGTGATTTTATAGCGCTGATAAAGGGTCTCTTTATGAGCGCCTTTTTAGCACTGATAAAGGTTACCCTGTATCAGCGCTAAAATTTAACGTGGATATAGGGATTCTTTATTAGCGGTTTTTGCTTAGCACTGATATAAGTTGGTACTTCCCTTTCCCATTTTTGTAGTAGTGAAATGACTCCAATGCATTATGAATTATTGAATGTCATTAACACCACTGCAGAAGATCTTCCAAAAAATGAGTCCAGTTTAGGGGAATCAGAAGATGCAGTTCTTATCCATAATACGATACACACTGAGGGAAATGAAGATGGTGTGCATACATAAAATTAGAGGATTACCCAGAATCTAGGTATGACTTCAAATAACCAGCTACCACCCCTCCGAAAGGCATCTAATAAGGGGAAAGGAAAAAAATTCAGATTGCATATCAATTTTCCACTGGAGAAGTTCAATCTCTTTTTCTTGAAGAGAGATTTGTACAGAAAGAGGAGGAAATGAAGGAGTTGAAAAGACTCAATACAAAGTTAGTTCGAAGCAGCATTTCTTCTAGACGTACACCCCAGGCCCGTCCTCTAATTTCACATCCTGTAGGAGATCCTCAAAAAATAGGATTTTTAGTAACTACATATGTGGATAATGAATTCCCTCTAATGGGTACACAATCAAGGCAGGATCAGATACATCCTAATGGCATATTCCTGTGGGTTATCCATGTCAAATATTAGCACCACTATCAGTGGTTTTTCCAGTCACTGCACCAGCTCAAGCTCCAGTTTCTATACCTGTATAGGTTCCATCTCATCATGATGTTCCCCAAATGCTAATGAACACAATTTAGTAATTAATGAATCGATTAGAAGCTATTGAGGAACGATGTGCAACAATTCATCCAGAAAATAGAGCTTACCCTGAATGGGTGGATGAAATTCCTCTGCCACTAAATTTTGTGAATACCACATTCCAAATATTTAATGGTTTGGGAGATCCAGAACAATACATAACACATTTTGTTTCTCATTGTGATCCCATGATGGGAACTTCTCAACAACAAGAAGCAGTAAAGCTTCTGTGTTTTGTGCAGTAATTACAAGGACCATATTTTGTCTGATCTACAAGTTTACAATCTTGATCAATTACTAGATGGGAAGATCTCTGTAAAAAATTTGTTCTTCAATTTATCTCAATGCAACCAAAGATGACAGTTTTTGATCTTACCAATTGTAAATAAAAGAGATAATGAAGGAGTTTCAGATTTAATTGTGAGATGGAAAGGATTAACATATTCCTTAAAGTCTAGCACTCCCTCAAGAAGAATTGCTTCCAATTTGTGTGGAAAATCTACGTGATGAGTTATGCACACCTTTGATCCCTGTGAAGTACAAGGGAGTTTTTTGAGACCTTACATCAATCGCTCAACCCATATAAGACTCTATTATAGAAACTAAGGAAAAAACTCATGTAATTCCATCAGCTCTGGGGAGGAGGATATGAAAGGCCAAAGCTTCTACCATTACAATCGAGTAGGAACCTATACCTACTTCTACTTTAAGACCTTCATCATACCAAAGGGCTCCGCCTCCTGAGCATCAGCAGCAATGACCTCCTCGTCAATATGATCAAATAGATCAATGTTTGAGGAATTAAAGAATAAAGTTTATTCATTCTAGAATGAACAAGTTTCTGGTTACTTCATCTCAGCCCTGGAAAAAAAATTTATTTAGTTTCCAAGATTAAAGAAATCAAATAAATAAGGAGATGAGGATATTTCTAATTATTGTCCCTTTAACTAGATGTTAGGGCATCCTAACCCAGAATGTTTTGTTTTCAAAGACCTCTTGCAAAAGTTGGGAGAATCTGGACAAATGAAACTGAAATGTTTGTCAGCTCATATAGCATGTGTTACCACTACTGATCCTAAGGAATAAGGAAAATGGAATGAAGTCAAAAGTAAAAATGTGCATGAATATGATGATTGGATGATAAGGAAAATTATAAACTAGACTCATGGATGGATTCCAATTTTGTGGTTCTAGAGAATGCGCCCCACACGCCTAGTTGTTTTCAAATTTTTTCATCTGGCGCCCTTCTGGATGGTGGATCCCCAGCGTTTGTAGTGCCTTCTTCACATCGGAGTATCGGTGGTTTTACTCTACGCGACAACAAAGTTGTCTCTTCCTTTAAGGAGGTGCTCTATAAGCCCTCTCCTATGGAATGGTTGGCGCCATGTCCCGAGATCAGACCATTCTCTTCAAAGGTTTCCAGAAAAGGTAATTGTCTGTCGGTGGAGTTTCCCCTGGAGACCTACAAGGAGGTCGTTGAATGTTTGAAATGGACTTTAGCAGCATGATTTGGTTCTTCTAGGCCTCTTCTTTCGGTTTTTAAGTGATTTGTGGACTCTTGGGGTCTCGTGGCTTTGGTGAAAATATCCCCTCTTCATAGGAACTCTTTTTTTCTTGACATTCTCTTCGGAGCATGACATTATCCAATTGTGGTGTAGAGCCCCTCGGTTCTTGGATAGATGGCACTTCAGTCTTTCCTGATGGTCTCTCGCGGCCCATAGTGGGAGGGAGTTCTCCCGTGCTGCTGTCTAGATTTCCTTACCAGATTTACCTATTCATTTTTTTAACGATACTCTTCTTGGAGCCATCGGGGATTCTATTGGATTCTTTCTTTGTACGGATGACAGATCAAAAAATGGGCGGTCTCCTTTGATGTTTGGATCTGTGTGGAGTTAGATCTGGCCATGCTGCCCCCGAAACATATCAAATTAAAGGTTCAAGGTTCCCTGGAATGGAGTCAGGACATTGTTTACCTGGTCTTCCCAAGATTCTGTTCCTTCTGTTCTCTTCAGGGGCACTCTATTAAGATCTGTAGAAATTGCCGCAGAGGTGGACGGAGGAAAGATTCTGTTCCTCTAATTTCATTAGTTAGCAGAATAACCCCAAGGACTCCATAGGAGGCAAATCTTAAGGATAACTAGGTCTATCCTGTTCTGGTTTCTTCTCTCGAAGTTGTTCTTGGAAAAGGCTGTGTGGTGAGTCAGGCAGACTTGGATTTGGCGTCGCTTTATTTAGTTTCGATATTTTCTTCTTAGGTTGCTCCAATAATTGGCTCCCCTAATCCTTTTCATTTTCATCCTGATTTCTGGTGGACGGATGGAATCTGGAGAATGTTTTATGAATGGTCAGGTACAAGGTCTTGAATTATGTTAGCATCAAGTTTACCTTGCAGCAAATCTATTGGAGGGGGGTAAGGGAGAGGTATAAGTCTCTGGTTGTCTGACCATCATTACTCCTCCTAGTCTCTCTAGATCGGAGATAGACTGGAATACTAATGTTCCCCCAGGGCTTCCATCAGCACAACCTGACAGTGTTTCTAATACTGGCAGTGACAGTTTTCTGCAAGAATCCTCAGACGTCCAACTGGAGACTATCATTCCAACCCCTTAAATTAAGAGGAAAGGAAAGTGTAGTATGATGCCCTTGCTCTCGACCGCTTCAGGTGGAACATTTTCTCCAACAACTGTGGGAGTATGAATGAGGGCCCAGAGCAGAATTGTGAAATAAGGTTCACCTTCTCGTAGCATGAAGGCCAGATCTCCTGGGGCCAAATCCAGGCCTTCCCTATTTCAATGATACCCATTCTAATCTAGAATGATCGTGGCCTTGGGGCCCGAGTTAAAAACAATTTCATAGAAACAGAGATTAAGAAACACAATTTTGGAATCACCATTATTTTTGAGCACAAACAGATCTCTATAAAGATCAAGGATTTCACATATAGAATCTTCATGCATGCGGCCATGCATGCAGAACCCGCTAATCATCACATCTGGATTTTTCTGGGGAAAGGAGATTAGTGTGGATATGGTAGAAGATGGAGATCAATTTATTACAGTGAGGGCCTCCAGTAGTGATGATTATTTCTTCTATTCTTTTGTGTATGCGAGCTATGATGTGCAAAGAAGTCAGGTTCTGTGGCAGTATCTTAGCATGTTTGATCCGGCAGACTCTCCTTGGCTCGTTGGTGGTGATTTCAACATCATTTCTGATCTGGAGGAGAAGCGCAGCAGGGGAGACTTTCATCGCGGCGCCAGTCTCAACTTCTCCCATTTCATGGCTGGTAAGGGACTTATGGACTTGGGATACTATGGGGACCATTTCACATGGTGTAACAATCAAAAAGGAAGTAGGTGATGGTGGAGCTGTCGGGATCAGTGCTTGGAAAATTTGCATGCCATTAACAAGTATTCTGAGGCTAAGGTCGACCATCTAGTAGGTGGGGTGTCTGATCATTCTCCCTTGTTAGTTTCATTGAATATCAGGAAGGAGAGAAGTGACTATTTCAGGTTTCTGGAGTACTGGGCCAGTATTCCTAGATTCCATCAATTCATACATGACATCTAGAATGAACCGGCTCAGGGCCATTCCTAGGTTTCTATTAACAACAAATTAAGGTGACTCAAAATAAAAATTCATTCATGGGTGAAAGGGATTCCACCCAATGACAGAGGTTTTAACGTACTCAAATTGGAAGTGGAATGGCTGGAGGGTTGTTTGGAAGAGGTTTGGGATGAGGCAATTTTTGAGGAGTTGTCTAATAAGAAATCTTTACTTCCATAACTTATTCTTAAATAGGAACATGTTGCAAGGGAATGATCCAGGGTGAAATGTCTTCGCGAAGTTGATAAGAACACAACCTTTTCTCATGCATGCATAAAGGAGAGAAGTCAGATGGTTAGGACCAATATTAGGTTGAAGGATGTATCCTACTCAAATGACAGGGATGTGGTCAGAAGCAGCGCTCTGTCTTTATTTCAGAATTTACTTGTAGGTCCTAGCCAGGCCATGGGGAATGGTTATCCCATAGGATCCTCGAAGTTGTTCAAGGTGATTCCAAGATAGGTGTATAGGGATTATAACACATCCTTTGAGACCATTCCCGAGGAGGAAGAGGTGATCGTAGATATGTAAAACCTCAACCCAGACAGTGCCCCGGGCCCCGAAAGGTTTTTTGGTTCTTTTTATAGGATATCTTGGGAGGTGATGAAGGTGGATATAGTCGTGTCCATAAATGAATTCTTCCGTGACGACACTCTGCCCAGGATCGCAAGTGTCACGACGCTGATTCTTTTTCCTATGATCAGAGATTTGTCCTCCATTTCCCATTACAGGCCAGTGGGTATGTACAACTTTTCTCATAATATTCTTTCCACCATTATCAAATCGAGGCTATCCAAACATACTCCACGGTGGCTATCTCTTGAGCAGCATGGTTTTGTGAAAGGCCATTCGATTCAAGGTGTTATTGCTTTGGCGCATGAGATGATTAGAGATATCAACCTCAAGACGTATGGTTCTAACATAGCTATAAAATTGGATATAGACAAGGCTTATGATAGAATTTAATGGGGTTTTATCAACAGGGTTCTCTCAATCATGGGATTCTCAGTCTCGGCTACTTATATTCTTTTTAGACATGTGAGTTCTCCATGGTTGGAAGTATCTTTTATGGGTAAGTCCCATGGAATTTTCAAGGCTACTCAGGGGCCCGGGAAAGGTGACCCCCTTTCCCCAACAATTTTCATTATCATGCAGAACACACTTAGCCGTTTCCTCAACAGGAAGGTACTCTATGGGGAAATCCTTCCATTTCGCAGGAAAATGAATCTACCCACAATATCCCATCTAATGTTTGCAAACGACTCCTTGATTTTCAGTAATGCTAATAGACAAACATTATGTAGTATAAGAAATGTCCTGGATGAATATTTCTCCTGGAGTGGTCAGGTGATCAACAGATCCAAGAGCACTGTGTACATCTCCAACAAATGTGGATCAAGTCAGATTTCCCTCTTGTGCAGCGAGATGAACATGCAGAAGGTATCCTTTCCCTTGGAGTATTTAGGCACACCAGTTTATCTAGGGAGAACTTGCATTAAATAATTTTATCAGATTATTAACAAGATTGCGAGCTGGGTGCTCAAATGGAAAAACCATTTCCTTTCATTCATGGGATGCATTACCTTGATTAATAGTGTCCATTCAAGCATACCTATCCATGCTCTTTCATCAATTAAAGTGCCTAAGGGGGTCATCCTTTCCATTGATAAAATCCTAGAAAATTTTATATGGGATGCTTTATCTGAAGGCAAGAACCATTGTATTTCCTAGAAAAGGATGGTGAGACCAGTTCTTGAAGGAGGGATCAATTTTAGGAACCAATCTGAGACACTACAATGCATGAAAGTGAAACTTGTTCGGGAGGTTGTGGAAGAACCTATGCTGTGGGGTAAGTTTATGTATTCAATTGAAAGAGAGAATAATGATAATGAGAGAGCCCATGGTTCCCCTTTATGGTCCATGCTTTCACCAATGGTGTCGGATCTTCGATAGCACTCTCGGTGGATTGTGGGCGAGGGAAATATTCTCTTTTGGCATCACAACTGGGTAGGATCCACGTTTGGATTCCCAAGATGTCCTACCACTTGGATGGATTTCAAGGAATCCATCATGCATATAAACATTCTTCATGCGGTTTTAGATGAAGAACATCGAGGAGTTTTTGATCTCATTAGCATCAACTCAGAACCGAATCGCTGTGTGTTCACTCCATCAGCTTTGGGGATCTTCACCACAAGGGATTTTTGCAGAACTGCTATCCAACAGGATCAAACTGACAGATGGAACAATGTTGTGTGGAGGAAAAGAATTCCAACAAAGTATAATTTCATAACCTGGAGAATAAAGAACTACACAGTCGTGGCAGATGAAAAAATCAAGCATCTGGGTGTTAATCTTTCCTCCAAATGCTGTTGTTGCTAGTGTCATCAGAAGGAGGATATGAACCATTTATTTTTTGAATGTGACTGAGCACAGAAAGTATGGAGTTTCCTTAGGGTGGTTCAGGCACCGCATTTTTAGAATATTATGGAGGGAAACTATCAGGAGCAGTGGTTTTATGACAGTAACATCATAATGGTGGAAAGGACGGCTCGAGTGATTATTCTGAACACAGCTTGCTGGTGTATTTGGAAGGCCATAAACAATGCTATATATGAAGGAATTCCCACCTCTGGTAGAACTATTATTGTTAGAATTAAATCTTTGCACATGGATATGGTCAGTGGTATTAGCAACTGGCATGAGGTGCCTTCTTTATGGTGTTTTTAGGGCAGTACATCACCAAATACTCATAGCAATGGAGGTGTTGGCGGACAGTGGGTGTGGTGGAACCTACCATCTTCTGACTTCAAGCTTAATTTTGACGGTTCGTGTAAATAAGGGCGCATCCATGGGGGAGGAGTTGTTGAGGATTACAGAGGCAATGTCCTTATGTATTTCTCTACATATTATGTCCCAGGAAATTCACTTAAGGCAGAAGCTAAATCAATTCTTACAGGCCTGCAATTATGTGATCAGGAGAACATGGCTCTTTCTCAAGTTGAGACGGATTCCAATATCATCCACAACTCCATGAAAGACAAAGGTATCACTCCATGGTCAATTGTTTATGACATTAGGATATGAAAACAGATCCTTGATAATAATACTGTGGTAACCCATACTTGGCGGGAAGGTAACAAGGTGGCTAATCACTTTGAATCTTTGGCTGTGGTAGACCAGGGTATTAACATTACTTGCTTTCCCATTTGTCTACTTGTGAAACCTGAAGGGGGAACTTTATTAGAGTTTACGCCCTTGTCCTCCATTACTTTATACCGCCTTAGGTCTTATGGTTTTGTTTCATCCTTGTATGTTGGAACTCTTCTATGTTTTATATTAAAATTTACCTTTGATGATGATGATAAACCAGAATCATGCCATTTTACAAACACAGTTGAAATAAACAATTGTGTGTTCTTCCACTCCTATCACAAAAAAACCACCTTTATCAAAAGGTCATTCCTCAAATAAGAAAAGTGATCATAAGGAGAAAGAGAAGTCAGAAGAAGATGAGCTGATGTTAAGTCCAAAGTTGTCCTTAACCCTGGAATATTTCATGCCATATATTTTAAAAACACAGACACCGCCCCGCCAAACGGCACAACCAAAATTAACCAATCAAAAATAATCTTCTTTAAATGAATAATTGATCTTTGGTTCTGTTAATGTTATAAATTTAACAGATCCGTATGCCAATGGTGATTCTGATTATAATGAGATATATTTCCTTGTACCTAATTGCAGAACTAGAGGAAGAGGACAAGGTTGATAATATAGGGGAAGATGTTGGAATTCTAGAAATCACCATTTTAACTCTACCCCTACTCGAACCATATATGTGGAAAAAACTTGTGGAAGAGCCCTTCTGCAGGCTCAACAAGAACAAAGAGTTTCTTCCAGGAAATACAAGTTTGTTTCCGACACAATTATTTTGGATGACCAATTAGAAGATACATTGTCTTTTTCTCAGCAAGTGAATAGACCTATTCAGTCTAATCTAACAAAGCCAGAAGTATTTCCAGCTTCTGCTCTAACACAGAATACGTCTACATCAGAAGCATAAATTTACAAAACACCTACAAAACTGCATCTCCATGCTGGGAAATGTAGACCTTTGGACCAAAAGTATGTTGTCTTGAAACAATTGTCCCAAGTACTGGCCAAGTTATCAATTTTGGATGATTTGAATCTGTCAAAAGATCATCAAGAGGCACTCATTAAGGCTTTGTCAATTCCTCAAGATTTTGAAACCAAAGTTGCTACTGCTGAGGCTTACCATATAGAGAATGATCCTACAAAATTTCATGAAGTCATATCATTTACAGATAAAGATGAAGATGATGTTGTACATGGACAAATCAGAACCTTGTATTTGTCTGGTAAGATCAATGACAAAGACATCTGACGAGCCTTCATTGATAATGGATTTGGAGTAAACTTCATTCATATTTGTACACTTCATTGATTGGACCTGACTGAATCTTATTTATCTCTTTCCACATTAATGTTACAAGGATATTAAAATAATGAGCAAGAACCTCAAGGGTGAGATTACACTCAGAACTCAGTTTGAAGATCTTGTGTCAAATTCATATTTCATGGTTGTTCGTCAGGACACATCCTTCAATATTCTACTTGGAAGGCCTTGGTTACATAAACATATGGCCATACCTTAGTCATACCATCAGTGCCTTAATTACTGTTTCAATGGTCAAATCCGAATGTTGTATGGTGACAAGGCTCTGTTCAAAACATGCGATTCTTAATACATTGAGGTAGAGTTTTATCACACAAAAGGAATGAAGTCCATGACAAAAGAAATAACTAGAGTTAATGCTCTGAATGGAATGGAAAAGATCCTAAAAATCCATTCATACATTGGATCATAGATTATGTTTTACCCATAAATAAAATAGAAAGGGTAAAACCAAATCCAAGAACTCATCCTATAAAACTATAATGTCAATTATGGTAATTGAGCTTGAAAACATGGTAGAAGTTATTGATTCACCAAATAGGGATGGAAGTATAAATAGAGAGGTATTTATTTCATCCACTGAACTACAACAAGACCATAATTCCTCAACAAGAGTAGAATATATTGTATCAATTCTCAAGGAAGAAAAATATATTTACTCTCAATACACCATTCCCTCTTTATTACCACAGAAAGACCCTTCGTTATCAATAGGGTAAGATATGGTGGCCTCTTCTTTATGATATTCAAATACTGACTCCCCCTATAACTCTGAGAGTTTTTCCTCATCATCTACTATGCAAGTGGAAATAGAAGAGGTAACATGTAATGAAGAAGAAGGGGAAGATCTTGGGGATTCTCCTCCATCATTTGAGGAAGGTGTCTCTACCACCGTGGATGAGCTTAGAGAAATAAATCTGGGTACAGAAGAAGATCCACACCCCACTCTAATTAGTGCATCCATGACCTCTGTAGAGCGAGAGGTGAATACTTCATTTGTAAAGAAACATTGAGATATATTTTCATGGAATTATAAAGAAATTCCAAGTCTTAATCCTCATGTAGCCACCCATCATTTGGGTTTTCCAAAAGAACATTGTGGATTCAAGCAAGAAGCAAGAAGAACTCACCCAACTCATGCCTCTAAAATTGAAGCTAAAGTTGATAAGAATATAAAGGATAACATTTTTAGGGAAGTTCAATATCCCAAATGTCTAGCCAACATTGTCCCATTGAAAAATAAGAATGGTAAAATTGGAGTTTTCATTGGTTTCAGAGATATGAATCGGCATTGTACTAAAGATGATTTTCCAGTTCCAATTATAGAACTTTTCATTGATGCAATGGCTGGTTATTAAGCTCTTTCCTTCATGGATGGATAAACTGGGTATAATAAAATCTGTATGGCCCTGGAGGATGAATAATCTATAGCCTTCATAGTCCCTCAAGGTGTCTTTTTCTATAGGGTAACGCCCTTTGGATTAAAGAATACAGAAGCAACATACCAACGTGCCATGAACCATATCTTCAAAAACATCTTAGGGATGTTTTCTTAATGTTTTGTGGATGATTTTGTGGTCAAATCCAGACAAAGTTCGAATCACATGGCTGATTTGTAGACCATATTTCATAAACTTCAGCAACACAGTTTGAAGATGAACCCCTTAAAATATGCTTTCATGGTAATCTAAGGAAAGTTCATTGGCTTCTTTGTATTCAATTGTGGTATCAAAGTTGATACTGAGAAAAAAAATCAATCCTTGTTATGTCACCTCCTCAAAAATTGAAAGATCTAAGAGGACTACAAGTGTATTTGGCCTATATTCGGAGCTTTATCTCTGATTTGGCAGGAAAGTGTTTCCCCCTCACCAGATTAATTAAGAAGGGAGTCACCTATCAATAGACTGAAGAATACCGAGAAACAATTTATACCATCAATAAATATATCTTGAGTCTATGTGTATTAATGCCACTTATTAAAGGAATACCACTTTTTCTTTATGTAACAACTTTATAGCGATCACTGGGTGCCTTCTTTACTCAAAAGAACGATGCTGGGAATGAAAATAGTCTTTACTATCTTAGTCGAACTATGATTGTTTCAGAAACTCAGTATTCAAGTATTGAGAAGTGTTGCCTTTCAATAATCTATCATGTTCAGAAATTGGGGCACTACCTAAAACATCATGAGGTCCAATTGGTATCTCGTAATAAACCACTCAAAGTTATTCTCCGTGGTCGTATGCTTACAGGGCGTTTGTCATGGTGGATTGTTATTTTGCAACTGTTCGATATCCAGTTTGTGCCTCAAACGAGAATAAAAGGCTATGCTCTGGCCAACTTCCTTGTTGAGCATCCATCTATGGAAGATACATCTTTAAATACTAATCTTCTTGATGAAAAAGTCTTCTCTATTTAGGATAACTCGTAGGTTTGGAATTGACCCTTGAGGTTCAAGTGAATCACTTAAAAGTGAAAGGTGATTATAAACTAGTAATCAAGCAAATCAATGGAGAATTTTCTATTTGAAAAGAATATTTAATCCCTTTGTTTAATAATGTCAGAGGGTTAATGACTGAATTTCTCTCAGATCCAACATTGTCTTATGTACCGTGATCACAAAATTCCCAAGAAGATTCACTTTCTAATGCAGTTATAGCCTTAAAAGATCCAAATCGGGATGAGACATTCATTATCATAGCCTATCGCCGTGTGGTCTCACCTTTTGTTCAAACCAAAATTGAGGAAATTAATGAAATTAGCCCTATTTCTGAACTATATGGTCATACCATGGGATATAGAATATCCATTATGGAGTATCTTCAAAATGGGTTACTTCCACCGAATAGGGGTGAAAAAGAATAGATCCAGCGATGAGCACCAACATTACTCTTTATGATAGTCTAGGCCACCAAAAGATCCTTTACAATTGAGGCTTTGATGGAATACTCTTCAGATGTATTGTTAGAGAAGAGACTACAACTTTCATGAAAGAAGTACATTCAGGATTTTGTGGTGCTCAACAATCTGGGCACAAAGTCTCTGATCAGATCCAAAGGCTTGGATAATTTTTTCCTTCAATGACGTAGGATTACACATATTTCATTAATAAATTTCAACCTTTCAAAGTGCATGCCAACTTCATTCATCACCCCCAGAGTTTCTATATATATCTAAACACTCCTGGCCATTTTCCACATGGGGAATGGATGTAGTAGGGCCTTATCCTCCAGCCACAACTAAGCAGTTCAAGTATATTCTTACTGCTAATGACTTCTTTTCTAAATGGGCCGAGGAATAACCTCTACAAGAATTCGGAGCCAAAATCATTGTTAGTTTTATCAAAGTTAATATCATCACCAGATTTGGTGTCCCTCATACTATTTTGATGGAAAATGGACCCATTTTTTGTTTTTCTGAGGTAATAAAGTTATATCAAGAACATAATATCAAATTAAAACCATTCATCTCACTATTATGCGGTGACCAATGGATAGATTGAGGATTCCAATAAGACCCTATAAAATATACTCTAGAAGATGGCAGATAAAGATAAGAAATCATGGCCTGATAAAATTTTGAATGCTTTATGGGCTTATCAAAAAACTACCATATTGCCACCCAAGCAACTCCTTATTCATTGGTATATGGAACTGAAGCAGTTTTTCCAATTGAAATACAATTTCATTCCCTCAGAGTTGTAATCTATGATCAGTTTTCTACAGATGAGAGGTCTAAAAAATGGTTCAATGATTTGGAATGATTAGATGACAAAAGATTGCATACTTTTCATCATTTAGAAATCTATCAAAATAGAATAACGAGAAATTCTAATAGGAAAGTTTGCCTCCATTTATTTGTTTAAGGAGAATTTGTATTGGTCCTTAGGAAACTAATGATTCCAAAGAAGAAATCTCCAAAGATTGATCCAATGTGGGAAAGTCCTTATTACATAAATAAGGTCTATTCAAATGATTCTTATTCCTTAATATAAATGGATGGAGAGCTTATTAAAACTCCAACCAATGCAAGATTCTTAAATAAATTCTTTATGTAGTTGTAAAATCGTTCTCACTGCAAGTCTTAAAAGTACACAGTACAATGTCCTCCCTATATGACTAAAAACTGCATAGCCCCCAGGTCCATACTGCAAGACTTAAAACTACATAGTATAATGTCCTAGTTGAAAGACATTAATCTACATAAAAACCATAAGCATCCATGTTGCATGATGTTAAAATGCATAGTATCTTCCTCCTTATCGCCTGACATTAAAATGCATGACATAATCTATCTTCATTGCATGACATTAAACTGTACGGCTAAAGTTTTCTCTATTTGATGTTAAAAGCTTCCATAATCAAACATCATTGACAACATCACTAATCCTATGAGCACATGAGTCCCACTCTTTCCTATGTTTGAGTTAGATATGCACAGAGACATTATTTCATGAACTACGTATGGCTTGATTGTCATTTTTTAATGAGATACGTAGAGACGCCTAAATCTCCAATTTTGGGCCCAATCACAATCACAAAATCTTCCTATTTTTTTCTCATCCTGTATATGAATCAGATCTATACAGATTATTTCATTAAGATATATGATTTGGTCTAAATACAATTTTATGTAATAATATTTACCGTTCTCTCAGAACGTGTGAAAATATCCGATTCTTCATGTACAACTCAATTGGCGTGAGAAATGATTGTTTCAAGAACTACGTATTTCTTGATTCTCATTTTCAATGAGATACATAGAGATGCCTAGATCTTCAATATTGGGCCCTGCTATGATAAAAAAACCCTTTATTCCTTGTATAAGAATCAAACCTGCAAAGGTAATGCTATAATAACTATATATGACTTGATTCATGCCTTCATCAAGACACATAGTGACACTTGGGTCTTATCTGTAGTCCAGTTACAATATGTATTTCTATTCACATCAGTTCATCTTTTTCCTTACTACATTATGTTAAAATTCATAGAGATCTAACACCCCATTCTTCACCTATGTCACCATTATATTATAGAAGAAACCATTACTACTCCTTTTTTTCTCACACTGAGCATAGCTGATGTGAGCTTAGGAATTGGGTAAAAGGTTTTTTTATATAAAAAAGGTGTCTCAATTTCTTATGGGGTTATTAATGTCTTCATAACATGACTTAAAAATGCACATTATATTTTCCTCACTGCCTGACTTTAAACAACACAGTATAATGTCTTCACTGCATGACATTAAACTGTACATCATAATATTAATTCATAGGAAACAAATAAAGTATTCATTTTACATATGAGTCAAATCTATGTAAATAATGTTAAACTCATGACCAATATTGGATCAAATATTTCTTATATGCATTGGGAATAACCCCTCCCATATTCCACACTCTTAATCATGAATTTTTTCAAATCTTTATAATATTTATTACGGTTTTTGGTGATAGAGTTTCTAATACCTGAGATCTCTTTTTCCTGACTATGTAGTACGTTCCCTTAGGTGGCCTTGCATAAGCTGCCTACATAATGGGCCTTTCAATCAAAAGATTCCATTATTTGACTATGTAGCATATTCCCAAGTTGTACCTGCATAATACAACCCCCATAACTGGTTTGTCAAATAATGGTAACTTTGTTCTGGGTTATTGTACCTTCTTCCCCTTCAAAATTTGATGACAATATATAAGAATCTATATTTTAAAATAGTCATTTCAGTATACTTGTCCCATTATCTTTCTCCCAATCTGAAAGTATTCAAGACCATAGTTTACACATTTCCCTTATCATGTGTTCAATGCAATATGAAATAACCTTGGAACCACTTGGACACATATCATATATTGTTTCCTTTTTTTTGGTTCATGGTCATATGGCCTAAACCTATAGACACCATACATCTTACGTTTGGTTCAGACTTTTGTAAAAGTCCTATTCCACTAATTCTTTGGACATCTTGGTTATAAATAATCTTTCCATATTCATGTACCTTTTTCCATAAACCAAACACTATGCTTCGTAAAATCTGAATCTCCATACAACTTTCATAAACTTTTAGTAGTAGAATGTCAGATTTTTGAGATCTTTATTGGCTGACTATGCAACACGTTCCCTTAGGAGGACTTGCATAAGTTACCTACATAATAGGTCTGTCAGTAAGAAGATACTACTATTTGGCTATAGAGCATATTCCCCAGTTGTCTCTGCATAACACAACCCCCATAACGGGTTTGTCAAATATTGGTAACTTTGTTCTTGAAAAAAAGTCTTCCTCTAATGCCTTTAGCTCCTTTTCCATATCATTCTTCAGATTTAGAAATTCCCAAATCACTGTTCACCATTTTCCCATCCATACTTGAATATGATACTATGTTTCCAAACAAATTATAAAGAAATTAGGAGAGTCTCACACCTTTGGTCAGAGATAAAGACCTTAAATTAAAGCCACAAAATGTCCTCAGTACATGACTTAAAACTGAAAATTACCAATGTCCTCACTACATGACTTAAAACTCCACAGTAAAAATGTCCTTGCTGCATGACTGAAAACTGCACAGTACCAATGTTCTCACAACATGAATTAAAAATTCACAATATGATATTAGAAATTCACCTTTCTAAATAATTTTAACCATTCCTCATACACCAAATCTATATAGAGATGGTTGTCATATTCACGACATATGTCAGTATAAAATAGCCCCTTTAATTCTTAAAATTCATTTCCTTGAAAAAACCACCCACTTTGGCCTTGAGTCACCCAAATATTATTTCCCCCTATCTATAAGAAAAAAAAATGTTAAATTCCAAAAGAAATCTTTTTCTTGACAATGAAACACCCTCCCGTAGGTGGTCTTGCATATGTTTCCTACATAATAGGATTGTCAGCCAAAAATGCCACTATTTAGCTATGATGCATATGCCCCAGTTGGCCCTGCATAATAAAACCCCCATAAAGGGTTTTTCAAAATAATGGTAACTTCATTCATGGAAGAGACTCCCCTTATGTTGATACATGTTTTAAATTTGGCAGCCATAAAAATCATGGCTCAAGATTCCCCATGGAGATATTTAAAGAATATTACAGTAATTCTTTACCACAGACTCTTGTTTGGAATTTAATTTCAAAATTTATGGTCCAGGCTATTTCAACCCTAAATACTGTCCCTTCATAGTCCAACATGCAAGAATCTAAACTACCAACAACAAGATACATGTTACTCACTAGATTAAGAACCCGCAAAGGGAACTTTGAACAAAAGTCGAGTCCTAGCTCACTAAACGTACATTTTTGTATGATTTAGGTAATATTGAGCAATAAAAATTCAAAAGATACAAAGTTTTTGCGGTTTTCCATATAACCCTAGAAAAAAATAAAACTATGTTTGCTATGCCCCATGGATTAGGAAAAAAATTGAGCATCCTTCCAAACATGATGTAGCTCCAAATCTGACCAAATGATGTTGGAATGCATCAAAGTGCCCAACATTTACATTAGAATGAGATTCTTTTCATTCTGAAGGAATCCAATTCTAAGGGGGGGATTTTATAGACACCATGAAATGTGTTTCATCCACTTTTCCGCAATTGAAGATGTATTTACTTGTGTCACGAGTCAAAATGACCTCAACCAGGCTGGAAATGTTCATGGTGTGACTCTGCATTTTTCATGGGGGTTAGTGATGGTAGTGAAGGCACCAAACTGAAGGGCCGGGACTGCAGTCCAACACTGAGCCCAAGCAGGGGTGCGAGGGCGCAACCCCCACAGTATGAAGAAATTATTTGTCTATGTCTCTAAAGAGGCGCCAAAGGTACCTGCGCACAAATACTTACGTGCCACCAATCTGGAGCTGATTGAAGTAATAATTTGGGCTAAGTCCTCAAGGTTCCACCCTAGTCTAGCCAAATCACCTGCAGCATGCAAGTATACTTGGGCACCACCCACCTGACATGTACCCACTTCTGTGCCACAAAATGTTGAGAAACCTACTTATGCAACCAAAATTCTTTCTCCCAAGGTCCTATTTTTTCTAATAAATAGACACTAAGCGCCTCCATTTGTATGGAAGAATTACCTTGAAGCCCAATTTCTGCTCTGGACACCCTTGTACTTTGCCCCAGTATTATGAATCGTTCAAGGTAGTTCTTTAACACCTTGAGTAGAGGATTTAAGGGAGGATCATTGGACTTAAGTCCTTTTAGTATTTGAAAACCATAATACTTGCGCACCTAAATTCCCCAACCTCCCCAAGTCAGAAATAATTTTTCTCTGCCTAATCCTTTTATAGGAACTTGAACGCCCCACTTCTAGGACCACATGTGAATACTCTTTAAGGCTTGAGCATGGTCTTGCCCAAGTATTAACATACAAGTTGTTTGTCTGTTAAGTGGACATCGGGTCACCCAATCCTACTTGCACACCCATACTTGTGCAACCTTCTCTACTTGGGATCCCCTCTTTGATTCACTTACTCTCTTCAGTATATAAGCCATCAAGCCTTCCTTAAAGCCATTCATGGAAAGGATCCTTCTTCATTGGCTCCCTTGTCTGAAAGGGATTCTGTTGAGACCTCCACCAAAACCTCCTGACTTATCAAACCTTTGGGAAAGACACATCAGTGTGTCTCATATTTGGGTTTGTATATCCACAGTCAAAGGTTTCCCACATTTGTTTCACAATGGGGTTAGGGTTCATGGAGTTTCTGTGGGTTTTTATATCTAGACTCACGTGGACCTTTCTCTTAGGAACAGTGTTGGGAAGTTCCCAGTTTGGAGGAGGGTTGGGTCCTGGCGTCCACCTTCTCGAAGAGACAACTTGGAACCTCAGGTCTCTAGTTGGGATGGTACAGTTCATATCTAATTTTCTTCCTTTTTTAATAAAGGTGAAGTCTCCCTCCCCTACAAGGATCAATTTTAGGGCAACCATCCAAGAATAAGCCCCTATCTTTTCTTTCAGGAGGTAGAATCAGCACTTCTCCTCTCTTATTTGGTGCCAAATACTAGAGAGGAGATGGGAACATGGACCCTTGTTACCCTTTACCTCTCCCGTCGGGCTTTTTCACCATGGGAAGCCATCCTGGTGTATTCCCCTAACCTTCATCCCTTCTTCATTTCATTGGACCCCTGTCTAATGTGAAGAGAACAGAGGGAAGTCTTGTCGCCTCGCCCTCTTCTTTCAACGCCACTCCCTCTTCCACAGTTGATGCACCCTCTTCCACTAGCAAAGGAGGAAAAATTTAATAGTGTGAATGCCTTTGTTAAATATTTTACATCCTCTTATTTCTCACACCTATCATGACTCACATGGGATTATAGATTTTTCATGGTCATAAAATTTTCACAAATTAATGTAATACAAGAACTCTGATTCCCACCATGATCAGGATACATGGGAATATTTCTCAGGGCCTGAGATCACTAGATGTCCTCTTCAGGATTCCAACCATAATTCCCCTAATTTAGGCATCCTCCTTAAGAATAAACCCCTAATTAAATCCTCAAATCCCCAAGGTATCCTTTTTAGGGAGTAAGTCCAAACTCATTTCTCTCAAAAGACTATACTCTTCTATGAGACTAATCGAACTATGTGGGTTTTGATTCCCATCTATATGGGATACGTAGGAAGCCTCCTTGAGGTTCTAACCCAATACCTTAAATCAACCCTATTCTCCTTGGGCCATATTCCCAACAGGGTCTGATCCTACTTGGAAACCCATATTATTTCCTAGTTCATTGGGCATCTTCAGTATAAGTACCACACTATGTTTTGACTAAGCACCTTCCACTTAAATGTGCATAACACATGACATTAAACTTTACGGATAAGTCCTCATAACATTACCTTAAAAGGTATGATTTGTCCCATTAAATGGAACTAAACTATGAGGGTTCTGATTCCTTTTACAAGGATATGTAGGTAGCCCATTTTATGGAAAGAATCCCAAAATATAACCAAACCTTCGTCTCCCTAGATGACAATAAATTCTATAGTTCCCCACTAAGTGGCTTAAAAACCAGTATCATCGCTTCAATGATTAAAAGAATAACTAAGTAGTATACTAGAAGATACCACTAATGGAAAACCTCGAATACATATTGATAGTTCCATTAATGAAGAACCCTGAATGCATAATAATGATTATAAATTTTACACATGTTAATAATTGATTGTAAATTCCAAGTGAATCTTAAGTTATGCTTGGTGAATTAATAAGGATTCATGAAAATATCTTAAATTTACAAAGAGAGTCCTAGAGTAGACAATAATTCCCCCAAAAAAGGTGTGATGAGTCCGACCACCCATCATATGGACCAATTTTTGTTCCTTAATATCGTGAAGTTCAAACATAACGAACACCTGCCTTTGGAAAGCAGGTCCCATTTGGATAAAGAACTGTTGGATGTTATTGGTTCCATAAATAAATCCAATGGAAGCCACCTGGAAGTGGTGATTCTTAAAACTAGAATAAATGTCTCCAGGAACTACGAAAGAACTATTTATAGGGGTTTTTAGGATTTTAGGGAATTTTTTTTTGAGTTTTTGGTTTTTTTTGGGTGAGTTGGGGTTTTTAATATTTTTTTTAATTTTTATACCTTTTTAGGGGTTTAGAGGATTTTAGATTTTTTAGTGGGGTTTTAGGGTTTTTATGAGTTTTTATGGGTTTTATGGTTTTTATTGTTTTTTGGGGTTTTAGGGGTTTAAGGGTGCATAGAATTTTTTAGTTTTTTATGGGTTTTAAGTGTTTTTAGGTTTTTTACTTCATTCTTAAGGTTTAAGAGTTTTTATGTTTTTATATATTTTTTAGTATTTTTTAGGATTTTTAGGATTTTCTTGGTTTTTATGGGTTTTAGAGATTTTGAGGGTTTTTAATTTTTTAGGGTTTTAGGGAATTTATGGGGTTTTAAGGTTTTTTTATTTTCTAGGGATGTTAATGTTTTTTTGGAGTTTTTAAACAATTTTAGTTGTTTAAATGAGTTTTAGTGTTTTAGCGGGTTTTGGGTTTTTATTGGTTTTAGGGTTTTTATGGTTTTTTGGGTTTATAATGGTTTTTTGGGTTGATAGTTTTTTTAATGTTTTTAGTGTTTTATAATTTTTTAAGTTTTAGGGGTTTTATGTGTGTTTAGGTTTTTAAGGTTTTCTTAGGGTTTTCAGGGTATTTAGATGTTTTATTTTTTTAGATATTTTGTGGGATTTATAATAATTTTTATGGTTTGTTAGTTTTTTTAGTGATTTTTTAATATTTTATTGGTTTTTAGGGTTTTTAGGTTTTATTGTTTTTTGGTTTTTTAGTGTTTTTTGTTTATATAATTTTAAGGTTTTTTTAGATTTTTTAGCATTTATAAGGGTTTAATTGTTTTTAGGGTTTTTTGTGGTTTTTATGGTTTTTAGAATTTTAAGGTTTTGGGGGTTTTATGGTGTTTATAGGTTTTTATGGCTTTTATGATCTTTTAGGGTTTTCAACGTATTTATTTTATTTTCAGGGATTTTATGTTGTTTAGGTTTTAAGGTTTTCTTATGGGTTTTCTTTAGGTTTTTTAGGGTTTTATGGTTTTTTACATTTTCCGGGATTTTAGGGATTTTTCAAGTTTTTATGGTTTTTATTGTTTTTATGGATTTTTAGGGTTTTTAGGGGTTTTATAATTTTTTGGGTGATTATAATTATTTCTGTTTTTAGGGGTTTAAAGTGTTTTTAGGTTTTTATGGGGTTTTAGGATTTTTAGTGGGTTTATATTTTTGAGGTTTTTAGGGATTTTTAAGATTCTTATGTTTGGTAGGGGATTTAGGGATTTTAATAGTTTTAGGGTTTCTGAGAGGTTTTAAAGAACCCGAATTTCTGTGGAATTTTTATTTATTAAATACATAGAAAGATTACGAGTTCATGAAAACTGACGGCGCATGATTCTGAGGCCCGATGTGCCCGGAATAAATTTCTGAAGTTTTGTTCGGGTACGTTCAGTAAACATACGGACGAGTTTTTATAACTTTTGAACCAGTGATCAGAATTAAAATATGTGGACACCGTAGAACTCACAGTTCCGATATTCTCTTAAGAATACTCTCACCTCAATGACAATGGGTCGAGATTAAAAGATAGTTTTTGGGTTTTTAGAGAATGTTTTAAATAAAAATAAAGTGTGTGGCTTATTTTTATTTGTTGGTTAAAACGTCCTCATGGATGCTGGAGGTGGGACCACCACACCTTAACCTCCCATGAGAGGTTATGGTGGTAGGGCCCACCCAAACATAACCTCCCATGAGCGTTTATGACTTGGGGACCACATGGGACTAAACCCCCTATTAATGGGAGGAGAGGAAAACCTCTCAACTCTCCCTCATTAATGAGGGAGAGCCTCTTGACTCATCCAACTTTAATGTTCAAAATGCTCCATCCTTAATACACCAACCTACGTAATTAATTTCCCAAATTTTAATTTTTTTCCAACAATTAAATTTGGGAAATCATATCACTTTTGGCTTTCATTTTCAATTTGGTAGAAGCTTCAGGAAGGGGAGAGCTTGGGAGAAAGCTTCCAAATAATAACGAAGAATGTTGGGAATGTTCTTCTTCGAACTTCATCACAGGACACCTACTAATGTGGGATTTCTTCAACCAACCTACCCTCGACATTGTCATCAACGAGTAGACACAACTCGAGATTGGTAGTGTGCGGCAGATGCGACTAATGATGATCTCCTTTGTCTTATTTCCAGGACTTCATCATTGATCAATGAACAAAGGTAGGGGTTAATTTGAATAATAATATTATTAGCTTTCTTTTTATATTCTTCGGATGGAAAGGAATCATTGGGAGGTTGTGAAACAATTGAAGTTCATCTTTATTACTTCTTGATGATCCATGTGTTACCACCCTAAACGCGGAGGGTGAGGGCCAAACCAACAAGGACCGACCCCTCCGCCATTCTTGTTTATGATGATCTTTGGCATGGCGATATAGCAAAGAGGCGATGAAGGTGGTGAAGACAAAGGCCACGCTACCCGCGGCCTCCATAATCTGTGCCGCTCCCGTGGTGTTCCGCACCACCACCAGCCAATCCGGCCCCGTCCAAGCCCCCACCGGCCGCGCCACTCGTAGAGCCTAGCTACTGCCCCGAGCCAGCCTATGCCCGACTGACCTGCCCGGACGCCCGACGGCCCACCTGGTGCCCTGCCCGGCCACCATCTGGCCTCGCCGCGCCTTGCCCGGCCGCCCGCCGGCTTGGCCGTGCCCTTCCCAGCTGCCCGTTGTCCCTCCCGGCACCCTCCACGACCGCCTGCTGACCTGGCCACGTCTAGCCCAGCTGCTATCCGGCTTGGCTGCATCCTTCCCCACCACCCTCTGCCCCCCTAGTGCCCTGCTCAGCCACCCACCGGCCTGGCCGCACCCTGCCCGGCTACCTGCCGGCCGGGCTGCGCCCCGCCCGGCCGCCTCCCATGCACCTGGAAAAACCACAGCGGCCCGCACACCCCGCATGACTCGTGCTGCCTGAGTCGCACCCCTCGCGGTGCTGGTCGAACCGGTCTCATCCATCTGGGCCGAGAGGCCGAGATGCGCCCCATGCACTCCGGGCCAAACTGGCCTCGAGCCCGGGCCGAACCACCCTCGCGGCATGCTGGGCTGGGCCTAACGGGCCGGACCAAACCTAACAGGATGTCCCACCCAATGGTCTAGGCGAGACCCAAAAAGTCTGATTGGGTTGACCTAGACTAGGTTGGCCCAGACTAGGTCGGATCGTGTCGGTCCGATCGGGTCGGACCAGACCCGGGTCCCCTGCCGACCCCTTACTTTCTTTGGCCATATCATTGGCACCAGATGACCATTTGATGAACCATCAGCGGCGCTGGTAATCTTGAAGAGAGATGGTCCCGTTGAGTATACCCCACTGGAGTTCGGGGAATAGTTGAGATACAGTCAGCTTGGATCGTACACGAATCCAACCAGGGCCCTGGGACTAAAAGGCTAATAACTCATAGAACAGGTGTTCGATTGACGCGCAATCTATTGCGTTGAGACCACTGTGATATGGAAGAAAATTGAGATAATTTTCATGGTACTTAGGGATAGTTGGAGTATCGACCAGTAGCTCGTGGAGTGGATCCTTCCGGTGACGAGCGAGCAGAGTGCGGAGACCTAGTAGCTGGCTGAGACCTGACGTCTACTGACCATTTTGATTCGGAGTGACTCTACTAGCCCAGCGAGGAGTGCCATGGTGTCGTGGCAGACCCGCAGTTGGGAGCGCCTTGGTGTCGCGGAAGACCCACGGTACTCGACAAGAGGAGTATCTCAGTAGGCTACGAGGGGGTGCGCATTGGTGACGTGGCAGACGCACGGTGGGGATCACCTTTGTGATGCAATAGACCCACGATACTCGATAATAGGAGTACCTCAGTAGTCCATGGTTAGTGAGAAGTGCCTTGGAGTCACGGCAGGCCCACTATAATCCATTGAGCAGGAGTTCTCCAGGAGTTGATGTTTCAATAATGTGAATAAAATCCCGGTTGAGTTGAGTTAGTAAATTTTTTATTTACCTCATTCTTGATATCGATTACTTGATAACTTAGGTATATGTATGGAAATATACCTAAGTGGGGTTATCTATTGATTTCATACTTTTTGGTTTATCCTTGATGGATTTTGTGAGACCTTGAGGGTATTGGGGTCCCTACTGAGTATCGTTATACTCACCCCTGCACGGGCTATGCCCGCACCTCATTGTGTTGGTTGTAGATAATGGACTGCACTGACTGAGGCTGAGAGTACCAGGACTGGACGTTACCTGGAGGTGGACCATACGACGTGTTAGTACACAGAGGAGACCGACAAACTTGTATTGATGAGGAGGCTATCTGTACATACCCTTCAAGTAGGATCCATGGTGGATGATCTAGGAGCAGCTTTTCACCTTTCAGATGTTTTTTCCTTTTCAGTTGTACTGGTAATTTACAGTTGGGCTTATATTTCCAGCCCCTTTTTTACTTTCTAGCACCCCTTTTGTATATAGTTTTTTAGTGTTTTGTTTCCATCTTGTACTCTGTTGTGTGCATTTTCAAGATTTAAAGGCAATGGCTTACTAGTTTAGGGATTTACGCATTTAGTGCTAGTCGCCAGCCCCTGGCCTATGGAAGGTGGGCTTGGGGTAGTCACGGCACGTGCCCCGGGGGACGGGTTAGGACAAATTGGTATTAGAGGAGTCGCTTCTACCACAGAACTGAGGACTCTGATTCATTTTTGTGAAGCAATAGTGTTAAGTGTACTGAGTGTGATTTTTAGTTTAGGGAGTTCAGTGTTGGTGAAGCGGCCAACATATCCATACACCAGGACCCTGACTACTGATTTCCAACTCAGTGCACGAAAGCACTAATTGTGTGTGTGTTTTCAAAAGTTTTTTTTAAGTCAACTCAACCAGTTCAGCTCACCAAGTTTAATCTTTGACCGTGCCGCATCTGTTTCTTTCAGGATGCCTCCCAGTGTACGACCAGCTAGAGCCCCGAGAGTTGTACATGCAGATAGCCCACCGAGCGATGAGGCCTCGATGTAGGGACCTTTTCCAGTAGAGGCACCAGCGGTACCAATACCTGTTGGTCCACCGCTGCCACCAGCCCTAGAAGCAGATGATGCATGTATCTTAAGAACATTGCACGAGTTCCAATGCCAGAGGCCACCCATTTTTAGGGGAGAGACGGACCCACAGGCGGGTGAGGATTGGATGGAGTATATGGTGAGAGTTTTCCAACAGGTAGGGACACCAGCCAAACTCATGGTGATTCTTGGTGCCAGCATTCTACTGGAATCAATGGGAAGATGGTGGAGCCAGATGCTCCAGGTGTATGATGAGACGACACTTATCTGGGTAGAATTCAAGAGCCTGTTTCAGGCAGAGTTTGTCCCAGCGATTCTCCACATAGTGCGCATTGAAGAGCTACTTCATTTGAAGTAGGTCAACATGACTGTAGCTCAGTACTCAACAAGGTTCACAGACCTCTCACGCTACTCCACTAATATGGTGTATGACCCATTCTTCAGGGCATGAACCTTCGAGCAGGGACTCAGGTGAGAGAACAGAGCTGCAGTGATCTCACTCAGAATCCCAACGTATGCAGGGGTGTTAGAGAGATCCCTCATAGTGGAGAGTTTCCTTGCTGAGTAGTCTCCAGTAGTGAGACCCACCACTAGTTGACCTGCAACAGAGTCTTATGAAGCTGGTAGTAGACAGATGTCGTAGAGGTCCAAGAGGGCCAGACCTATAGGTGGACGACCGCATGACTCAGGGTCAGTTTTTTGAGGCACAAGAGATAGAGCCAGACCTTCCAGGAGCGGTCAGTGTTACTCATGCAGCGAGCAGGGTCACATGGCTCGTGACTATCTAACCCTCCATTTGGATGATCAACAGATGGTCGAAGGACCCCCCTGGCAGAGACAAAGATTCGATCGAGGTGGTCTGTAGGGAGTAGGCGGACATGGAAGAGGAGCTGGTCGTGTACCGGGAAGTGGACGACGTTTCGAGGTGTTACCACCAACACCACCATGAGGTCCACCCGGACTGCAGGGAGCAGGTGGAAAGGGGAGAGCTCAGCTCCAGGCAGCTGAGACCTATGATCACGGAACTCCGGAGATGATACGAGGTACGATCTGTGTCTAATCCACCATTGATGCAGTACTTATAAACACAGGTGTCATTCACTCTTTCATTTCCACTACCCTCGTTCGGAGCTCGTAGATTACGATGGAGTTGTTAGATCGATCCTTATGGCTAGAGACTCTTACGGGAGAATAATCGACAATTACACACTAGTGACGGTAGTGTGATATTACTCTAGGAGTTGATATCTTCAGCTGTAATCTACTAGTAGTGGCGTCGAGGCCTTACGACGTCATCTTGCGCATGGACTGATTATCTACAGTCCTTGCTCAGATTGACTGTATTAGGTGCAAAGTGCGGTGTTCCCGAAAATATGGGACCAGTTTTACCTTCACTGGTGATAAGGGATCCTTTACAATACAAGGCGAAGATACTGGAAGGAGGGTGCAACCGATCACTCATCATTCGGCTTGCCTTACCCTCAGAGCAGTTGATGTGGAGAGTCCTACATATCCTGTAGTGGTGGAATAATACATGGATGTTTTCCCTGATGATGTCCCAGGTATACCTCCTCATAGAGAGGTGGACTTATACATTGACTCGTACCCTAGGACGACACCTATATCTACACCATCATATCAGATGGCTCCCGCGGAGCTACACGAGATGCGTGTACAACTAGAGGACTTTCAGGGGAAGGGATTCATCCAGTCTAGTGTTTCTCCCTGGGCATCTGTTGACGTTCCTTTCATCACAGAATCTAAAAATCGGAAAAGGGGAATATCTGAGCTCAAAGTGATTCAACCTTTGAAGAAAACATCAAAAATTGCCAAAGGAATGAACAGGGAAAACATTTCCCATAGGCCGCGCAAGTTTCCTCATGGTCGCACAAGTGGACTTGCACGACGCACCTTGGCGCGCAAATGACTTGCGTGGCCTAATTGATAACTGCCCGGTAACCGCCCGGGGTCTTCTACTGCCTAAAAATAGACCCTGTGGGCCCCCCATTCGAGAGGATTTTTTTCCAGAAACTCGGATTGAAGCTCCTGACGCCCAAGTCTCTTCTCAAATCTTCCGGAACACTTCTAAGGTAATTTATTACCTAGAACGGAAAATCTAAAGAGAGGGAGTAAGGCCTAAGTGTTGAAACTCATCAACACTTGCGCGCCTGAGTGGCCAGCCCTTAAGGGAAGTGGTCCCACTTGCGCGCCGCCTTATTCCTTCGATAGAACTTGCGCGTCCCTTTTTTGGAAGAACCTCAAGAGAATTCTAAAGGCTTTAATAAAGAGTCGCTCAAGTATTTCAATGCTGGTTGAATATCGCGCAAGTACATCACATGTCACGCAGGTATACCTGCACGAGCAATACTTGCGCGCCACCGTAGTACCTGCGCGCCTTCCAAGACTTGTGCGCCCCTTCCTTTTTGGGTGCCTTTCTTTCCCATTTCACCCTTATTAAGCCATTACACCTTTCCTTTTCAAGATTCAGTCTTCAAGACACTCTTCAAAGACATTTATGGCATGATTTCTTGATTTGAATTCCTTATCTGAAAGGAATTCGATGAAATATCTCTCAAAACCTGGTGATTTAAATATCCTTATGTCACTAAATATGGAGTGTTCATTCATTCAACCTCATCCTTTATGACGAGAGAATCCTTAATTTGGGCATCCTTCTTAGGAGTAGGCCCCAAGTCCTCTAATTTTTGGCATCCTTCTTAGGAGTAAGTCCCAAGTCCAAATATGGGCATCCTCTTTAGGAGTAAGCCCCAAGTCCCTTAAATGTTTGGGGATCCTTCTTAGGAGTAAGCCCCAATCTCAAATATGGGCATCCTCTTCAGGAGTAAGCCCCAAACCTTAATCCTTAACCTAGGCTTCCTTTTCAGGAATAAGTCCCAGTCATAAATCTTGGGCTTCCTTTTAAGGAGTAAGCCCCAAGTCCCTTAAATTCTCTTTAACCAGTCCTAATTTACGTTTGATCTGGGATTCCTTCTCAGGAGTAAAACCCAATTATCAATCCTCTCCTAATTTGGAATTCCTTTTCAGGAATAAGTCCCAAGTTAGAGTATTCAAATCTCCATGAAGCACATATACCTTTATGGACCCTGTTCCTGGATTTTCTCCCTAAAGTAAATCCTCTGGGTAGTCATACATACATAAGCCCCAAACCATTTCTTATGATTGCATCATTCATGGCACAATTGTTTAATTTTTACCAATACCTCTTGTTTCTCACACCGAGCATGACTCACGTGAGCTTAGAGTGTAAAAGTAATTGTGACATCCTACTTTGAGCCATCAATCATAAACATCATACCCTTATTCGAACTACATGGGTTCTGATTCCGTTTCCAAAACAAAGGATACGTAGGTATCCCATCTATGGGTTCGATCCCAACTTTGAAATAATTCATGTCCTTCTGAATGACAATAAACTTCAAGTACCTCACTGAGTGGCTTTAAAACCAGCCTAGTCATCATAATAAACAAGAGACTTTTATATAAATATTTTGAAGGATACCATTGACTACGAATCTCTAAATAGATATAGATGATTATCTATCGATGAAGAACTTCGAATACATAAAAAAGAATCTCTAAATTTCTTAAATATTTAATCATTGATTGTTAAACTGAAGGAAAGCTCATTTTATACTTGGTAATATAATAAGGATTCACTAACATAACTTAAATATATAAAGAGATTCCCGGAATAGACAATAATTCCCCTCAAAAAGTTGTGATGAGTCCAACCTCCCATCCACTCGAACAATGAAAATTCCTAAGCCTCATCAGTCCACAAGCTAATGAGCGCCTACCTTTAGAAAGTAGGCCCAAATGGATGTGGAATCATTGGATGTTTCCGGTTCTACGAACAAACCAGTTAGAAACCGATCGGAACGTTTGAATCTCCCATCTAGGAGGTCATCCCCGAATTCGGAGGGAAACATCATCCCCGATTCTGTTCGCCAAGAAGGTGGATGAGATATTGAGACTTTGTGTCGACTACCGTCACCTAAACTAGGTGACCATGAAGAATAAGTACCCACTCCTGAGGATTGACGGCCTCTTTGATCAGTTCAAGGGAGCATGGTAGTTCTCGAAGATAGACCACAGATCAAGCTATCACCAGCTCAGAGTTCAAGATAAGGATGTGCAGAAGACAACCTTCATATTTCGGTACAACCACTATGAGTTCTTGGTTATGCCTTTTGGTGTAACCAACTCTCCAATAGTTTTCATGGTAGTCATGAACAGCATTTTCCAAACATTCCTGGATCACTTTGTCGTAGTCTTCATCGACAAAATACTGATCTACTCGAATACTGAGGTGGAGCATGCCTACCATTTGCAGGTAGTACTGGACACACTCTGAGAGCACCAACTTTATGGTAAGCTCCCGAAGTGCCAGTTTTGGATCTGGGAGGTTCACTTTTTGGGACAAGTCATCTCAAAGGCTGGAGTTGTAGTGGATCTAGTGAAAGTTCATTCCATACTTCTCTAGGAGTGTGATAGTGGTACAAAGTTATCTGGGTTCGGTTGGTTACTACCAAATGTTTGTTATAGAATTATCTAGATTTGAAGCACCACTATCATCCTTGACAAAGAAGGGGAAACCATTCTTGTGGTCAGAGAGATGCCAATAGAGATTTCAAGATTAGAGGTAGAGGATGACTAGTCCCCCCATCTTGAGGCTTTCAGAGGAAGGTTTTGGGTACGTAGTCTACTACAATGCATTAGGGACCAGACTCGAGTGTGTCCTAATGCAGGAGCGAGCATTGATCACGTATGGTTCTCTGTAGTTGTGACAACCCAAGAAGAACTACGCTACCCATGACCTGGATTTAACAGCAGTGGTCTTCACCTTGAAGATTTGGAGACACTATCTGTTGGGCAAACGTTTTACCATGTACTCTGATCACAAGAGTCTCAGCTATATCTTCTCTTAGAAGGACCTGAACCTGATGCAGTGGTGATGGATTGAGTTCTTCAAGGACTATGACTTCAAGATATTCTATACTCTTGGAAAGGGGAATATTGTAGAATATGCACTCAGAAAGAGATCTGGTATACAACTTCTAGGTGAGACGATGGAGCAGTTGGCCACTATGAAGATATCCTTTATAGATAAAGATGGAGCATCTTTCCTTCAGTCCCTTATAGTCACTCCCCCACTTCTTCAACGAGTCAGGGAGTCACAACATGTGGACGCTGACTACGAGACACGATGTGCTCAAATATCCACAGGGCAGACACCTGATGGATTTTCTGAAGGTGGTGAGCATGTCATCCTCTTCAGAGGATGTACTATGGTGCCAGTGTCACTTCAGGAGGAAGTGTTGAGGGATTTACACACATCCCCTTTAGTGGTACATCCAGGAGTGTAGAAGATATATCGGGACCTTCGACAACAGCACTGGGGGCTAGGTATGAAGAAGGCAGTAGCGGAGTTTGTCTCTCAATACCTCACTTGTCATTAAGTGAATGTGGAGCACCGGGTACTAGCCGGCTAGGTTCAGCCTTTAGAGGTCCCTGAGTGGAAGTGGGATGGGATATCCATGGACTTCGTAACAAGACTTCCACGTACATCCAGGGGTCATGACTCGATTTGGGTGATCGTTGATTGGCTCCCCAAGTTGGACCACTTCCTACCGATCAGAGAGCAGGGTTTAGTAGAGATCTTGGGGTGAATTTATGTGCAGAAGATTGTGTGTCTACATGCAGTACCTTCATCTATTGTCTCTGATCATGACACACGGTTTACTTCCCATCTATGGAAGGGGTTACAGGAGGCTTTCGGGATGCAACTTCGTCTGAGCACCGGATTCCATCCTCATATGGATGAATAGACTGAGCAGACCATCCAAACCCTCAAGGGAATGCTGTGTGCTTGTGTCCTAGACTTCAGTTGCAGATAGGAGGATCACTTAACTTTGGTGGAGTTTGCATACAACAGAAACTATTACTCCACCATAGGGATGACACCTTTTGAGGCGTTATACGGACGACCTTGTAGATCACCCTTGTGCTATACAGACCCAGGGGAGTCTGCACTGGTGGGACCAGAGGTGGTATGGGCTACCAGAGAGATGGTGCAGATCATCCAGGAGCGGATGAAGACTACACAGAGTAGGCAAATGTCATATGATGATAGGATATGTAGACCTCTGGAGTTCAAGGATGGCGACCATGTCTTTCTACGGGTCTCACCTTGACGAGGTCTATGGAGATTTGGTCGAGGAGGAAAGTTATCTCCGAGGTTCATCAGAACTTTCTAAGTCCTTAGTAGAGTTGGCGAGGTGGCATACCACCTGGCTCTTCCACCTTAGTTGCACCGGGTGCACGATGTCTTCCACGTATTTGAGTTGAGGAGATACGTGCATGACCCTTCTCACATCATCAACCATGGGGAGATGGACATCGATGAAGTGGAGAATTTCACGAAGGTTCCAGTGGAGATTTATGATTGAGAGGAGTGGGTCCTACGTGGATGGTCGATACCTCTGGTGTGCATTTGTTGGCAGCATGAGAACCTCTAGGAGAGCACATGGGAGCGGGAGGCTCAGATGCATGCTCGGTACCCCCACTTGTACCCTTAGTTCGAGTTGTAGCTTACAGGGACGTAAATACCTGATGTGGGGAGAATGTAAAGACTTAGAATTTCTGCGGAATTTTTTCCCTAAAATACATGGTAATTTTAAGAGTTCACAAAAACTAATGGCACATATTTCTGAGGCCCTGTGTGCCTGAAATCCATTTCTGATGTTTTGTTCGGGTAAATTCAGTAAACATATGAGTGAGTTTTTATAAATTTTGAACCGTTTCGTGGAATTGAAATCTGAGGACACCGTTGAACTCACAGAACCGGTATTTTCTTAAGAATACTATCACATTGGTGGCTTTGGGCCGAGATTAAAAGACAGTTTTTGGGGTTTTAGAGAATGTTTTAAATAAAAATAAAGTTTGTGGATTAGTTTTATTTATTGATTAAAACCTCCACATGGAAGTTAGAGGTAGGACCACAACACCTTAACCTCCCATGAGAGTTTATGGTGGTAGGGCCCACCCGAACATAACCTCCTGTGAGAGGTTACGACGTGGGGACCACACGGGACTAAACCCTCTACTAATGGGAGGAGAGGAAAACCTCTCAACTCTCCCTCATTAATGAGGGAGAGCCTCTTGACTTCTCGAACATTAATATTGCCAACAATCCATCCTTAATACACCGACCTACGTAATTAATTTCCCCAATTTAAATTTTGTGCCAACAATTAAATTGGGGAAATCATATCACTTCTAGCTTGGCATTTGCAATTTGGTGGAGGCTTTGGGAAGGGGAGAGCTTGGGAGAAAGCTTCTAATGAAGAATGAAGAACGCCGACAATGATATTCTTTGAACTTATTCCACGGAAACCTACCGAGGTGGGATGGCTTCAACCGACCTACCCTCCGCATCATTGTAAATGAGTCGATGCAGCTCGGGATTGGAAGTGTGCGGAGAATGCGACGAACAAAGATCTCCTTCATCTTCATTCCACGACTTCATCATCGATCAACGAACAAAGGTAGGGGTTAATTTGAATAATAATATTATTATCACCCTTTTTGTATTCTTCGTTTGGAATGGAATCGTTGAAGAGGTTGTGAAAAAATTGAAGTTCATCTTTCTTACATATTGATGAGCCATGTGTTACCACCCTAAATGCGGAGGGTGTGGGCCAAACCAACACGGCTCGACCCCTCTGTCATTCTTTTTTATGATGATCTTTGGTATGGAGAATATGAAACGAGGTGAAAAAGGTGGCGAAGACAAAGGCCGCGCTACCCGTGTCCTCTATAATCTGCGCCGCCCCCGTGGCATTCCACACCGACATCAGCCAATCCATCCCTGGACGATCCCTCGCCGGTCACGCCGCTCGTAGAGCCGACCCAGTGCCCCGAGCTAGCCCGCACCCCACCGGCCTACCTGATCACCTTTCGGCGTGGCCTCACCCTTCCCGGCCGCCCGCTGGCCCGCCAGGCACCCTACCCGGCCGCCTTCCGTCCTGGACGTACCCTACTCGGCCGCTCGCCGGCCCGCATGGCGCCTACCCGGCCACCCTCCGGCCCTCCAAGCACCCTTCTCGGCTTCCTGTTGGGCCTCCTGGTGCCCTTCTCGGCTGCCCACCGGCCTGGACGCACCGTGCCCGGCCGCCCGCCGGCCTGGCCGTGCCCTGCCTGGCCGTCTGTCTGCCTGGATGCACCCCGCCGGCCTGCCCGACTGCCTTCTGTGTGCCCGGACGAACTGCGCCAGCGTGCGCGCCCCATGCGCTATGTGCTTCCCGAGCTGTGCCCCTCGCGGGGATGGCCGAACCGATCTTGGCCATTCGAGATGAGACTCCAAACCGCGCCCCTTGTGCTCTGGGCCAAACCGGCACCGAGCCAAGGCCAAACCGCCCTCACGGCCTTCTGGTCTGGGCCCAGTGCACGAGGCCAAAACTAACAGGTTGTCCAGACCCAACAGGTCTGATTGGGTCGACCCAGACCAGGTCGGCCCAGACCGGGTCGGACCAGACCCGGGCCTACTACCAACCCTTTAGTTTTTTTGTCTATATCTTTGGTATCAGACAACCGTTCGACAAACCATCAACGACGCTGGTAATCTTGATGAGAGACGGTCTCTTTGAGTATACCCACTAGAGTTCGGGGTATAGTTGAGATACAGTCAGGTTGGATCATACACGAATCCAACCTGGCCCCCGAGACTAAACGGCTAATAACTCACAGACCGGGAATCTGATTGACGCGCCATATGTTGCGTTGAGACCCCTCTGATGTGGAGGACATTTGAGATACTTCTTTTTGGTACTTTGTGATAGTTGGATTATTGAAAAGTAGCTCATGGAGTGGATCCTTCTGGTGACAAGTGAGAAAAGTACGGAGACCTAGTATCTTGATGAGACCTGGCGACTGCTAATCTTTTTGACTCAGAGTAACTATACTAGCCCAGCGGGGAGTGCCATGGTGTCGCGGAAGACCCGTAGTGGGGAGAGCCTTAGTGTTGTGGCAGACCCACGATAATCGATAGGAGGAGTAACTCTACAGGCTATGAGGGGGAGAGCCTTGGTGACGCGGCAGACCCACGGTGGGGAGCACCTTGGTGATGCAGCAGACCTACTATACTCGACAGGAGGAGTACCTCAGCAGTCCAAGGTTAGTGGGAAGCACCTTGGTGTCACGGTAGGCCCACTGTACACAATTGAGCAAGAGTTCTCTAGCAGTCGAGGTTTCAATAATGTGCATAAAATCATGGTTGAGCTGAGTCAGTAACTTTTCTATTTACCTCATTATTGAGATGGATTACTTGATAACTTAGGTATATGTATGGGCATATACCTATGTGGGTTTATCTGTTGATTTCATACTTTGTGGTTTATCCTTGTTGGATTTTGTGAGACCTTGAGGGTCTCGGGGTCCCTACTGAGTATCTTTATACACATCCCTACACAGGCTATGCCCGCAGATGACAGACAACATTGAATGAGGCTGAGAGTACCAGGACTAGATGGTACCCGGAGGTGGACCATATGATATGTCGGTACACGAAGGAGACCGACAGACGTGGAGTAATGAGGAGGCTATCCGTACTTACTCTTAAGGTAAGATCCATTGTGGATTATCTAGGAGCTACTTTTCACCTTTTATTTGTTTTGTCCTTTTTAGTTGTACTTGTACTTTACAGTTGGGCTTATACTTCCTACCACTTTTTACTTTCCAGCACCACTTTTGTATAGAGTTTTTTTAGTGTTTTGTTTCCAGCTCATACTCTGTTGTGTGCGTTTTCAAGTTATAAAGGAAATGCCTTCATGGTTTACGGATTTATGCCTTTGGTGCTAGTCGCCAGCCCCTGGCCTATGGATGGCGAGATTGGGGTACTCACAACACGGGCCCCAGGGGACGGGTAATGATAGGGGTTTTAGGGTTTTTATGTTTTTTGGGAGTTTAAGGGTTTTGTGTGTGTTTTTATGGTTTTTAAGGGTTATATTTTTAAAAATTTTAGGGTTTTAAAGGGTTTTTATAGTTTAGTTATTTTTTTGGGTTTTTATGGGTTTTAGGGTTTTTAAGATTTTAGGGGTTTCCATGGTTTTTAGGGATTTTAGGGTATGTAACATTTTTATTTTTTTAGGGGGTGTAAGATATTTTAGGTTTTTAATGATTTATTTGGGGTTTTAAGTGTTTTAAAGGGGTTTTATGTTTTTATATATTTTTAGTGATTTTTCATAATTATTATGGTTATTAGAGGTTTTATGTATTTTGAGGGGTTCTGGAGTATTTAGAGTTATTTATTTATTTTTTAAGGTTTTTAATTATTTATGTTTTTCAATAATTTTAGGGGTTTAAAGGGTTTTAAGGGATTTTAGAAATTTTTATGGTTTTTATTTTTTTTGTTTTTTGGTTGTTTTATGTGTTTTGGGGGTTTTTGATATTTTTAGGTTTTTAGGGTTTTAATAGTTATTTATTTTTTGGGGGGTTTTGATTTTTTTGTTATAGATGTTTTAAATTTTTCAGTCTTTTATGGTTTTCTTATAGTTTTCAGGGTTGTTATTGTTCTTATGTTTTTAGGGATTTTTAGGGATTTCTTAGGATTTTTAAAGGTTTTTAGGGTTTTTACCAATTTTTATGGTTTTAGTTTTATTAGGGTGTTTAGGTTATTTTAGGGGTTTTAGAATTTATTGGGGTTTTTTGCAAGGTTTTATGGTTTTGTTAGGATTTTCAGGGTTTTAGGGGTTTTTATGTTCTCAGTATTTTTATGTATTTTTAGGATTTTTATGGGTTTTTAGGTATTTTGAGAGCTTTTAGTGTTTTTACATTTTTTATTGGGGGTTTTGAATTTTTTTAGGGTTTTTACGGTTTTTAGTGTTCTCTACCTGTTTTAGGGGTCTAAATTATTTTTAGATTTTTTTGTGGTATCTAGGGATTTTATTGGTTTTTAATGCTTTTTATTGGGTTTAGGGGTTTTAATGGTTTTTGGGTTTAAGGGTTGAAGTGTTTTTAGGGTTTTTAGTGTTTTTTAGGGTTTTAGTGGGGTTATGTGTTTCTAGGTTTTTATGGTTTTTTCTAAGGTTTTTTAGGGTTTTAGGGGTTTTTATGTTTTCATATATTTTTTTTGGATAATTTAGGTATTTAGGATTTTTTGAGTTTTTTAGGTGTTTTATGTTTTTTCAGAGTTTTCAATGTTTATAAGGATTTATATGGTTTTTATTGGTTTTTATGGTTTATATGGGTTTTAGGGTTTATAAGGTTTTATGGGTTCTTGTGGTCATTAGGGGTTTTTTGGTTATTTTAGGGTTTTCATCATTTTATATTTTTTAGGGTTTTTAAGTCTCATTATGTTTTTATACTTTTCATAGGGTTTTTTTGGGTTTTTAGCGGTTTTTACATTTTTATGGAAATTTAGGGAATTTTTACTATTTTTATGGGTTTTATGATTTTTTTTAGATTTTTTGGCGTTTTAGGATTTTTTTTGGGTTTTAGGGGTTTTATGGGTTTTTTAGTTTCTAGTTGTTTTTTTAATTTTTTAGGGTTTCTTTGGTTTTTATAGTTTTTTAATGTTTTTATGGGTTTAATGGTTTTTTAGATTTTCTTAGTGGTTTTGGGTCTTTTATGGGTCTTTATTTTTTTAATGATTTTAGGGGTTTTTTGGGTTTTTTGGTTTTTATGTTTTTTAGTGTTTTATCATTTTTTAGGTTTTTAGGGTTTTAAATTGATTTTAGGTTTTAATATATTTCATAGGGGTTTTCAGCAATTTTTGAGATTTTTACATTTTTGTTGTGTTTTTAGGGATTTATAGGATTTTTATAGCTTTTAGGGTTTTTATAGATTTTAAGTGTTTTAGGGGGTTTTAGGGGTTTTTGTGTTATTAATATTTTTATGGTTTTTTGGGGTATTAAGGGTTTTTTATTTTATTTTTGATTATATTATTTTTTATATATTTTTATGTTTTTAGTGGTTTAATGGGTTTAAATAGTTTTTAGTGGGTTTTAGGGGTTTATGGTTTTGAAGGGGTTTTATGGTTTTTTAGGGTTTTATGGTTTTTAGAATTTTAGGGGTTTAGGGATTTTAGTGTTTGAGGTTTTTAGGAGTTTTAAGTAATTTTAGGTTTTTAAGGTTTTATTAAGTATTTCTAGGGGTTTTATGGATTTTTACATTTACATTTATTTTTCAGGAAGTTTTAGGATTTTATTTTTTTAGGGATTTACGGATTTTGAGGGTTTTTGGGGGTTTTGAGTGTTTTTATGGGTTTATGGTATTTCATGTGTTTGGTATTTTTTATGTTTTTTGAGGTTTTAAAGTTTATTAGAGTTTTTAAGGTTTTTAGGGGTTTAAAGGGTTTTTATATTTTTTAGTGCTTTTAGGGTATTATGGATATTTATGGGTCTTTAAGGTTGTATTGCATTTTATGGTTTTTATGTTATTTATGGGTTTTTGGTTTTTGGGTTTTTAGCATTTTTAGGTTTTTAAAGGTTTTAAGTGTTTTTAGGTTTTCAAGGTTTTATTAGGGGTTTTAGGATTTTTTTTATATTTTATGTATTTTTATGGATTTTTAGGATTTTTATGGGTTTTTAGAGATATTAGGGATTTTGAGGGTTTTTATGGATTTTTAGGTATTTTAGTGTTTTATGATTTTTTGGGGTTTTAGGTTTTTTTATCTTTTAAGGGTTTTAATGTATTAGTGAGATTTTTAATGTTTTTACATGTTTAAAGGGTTTTTAGTGTTTCTAGTGGATTTTAGGGTTTTTAGGGGTTTGTATGATTTCTAAGGGTTTTTATGATTTTTTGATTTTTTTTATGGTTTTAGGGGTTTTTATTGTTCTTAGGTTTTAGGGGTTTTAGGTTTTTTAGGTTTCTTAGGTTTTTATTATTTTATTAGCGGTTTTCATAGTTTTAAGAGTTTTCTACAATTTAAGGGATATTTATGTTTTTTTATTGGTATTTAGAGATTTTGAGGTTTTTAATGGTTTTTATTATTTATAGGGTTTTTAAAATTTTAATGTTTTTATGGTTTTTTGGTGTTTTTAGTTTTTTAATGTTTTCTTAGGGGTTTTCAAGGTTTATGGGGTTTCTATATTTTTAGGGATTTATAGGGATTTTCTTATTATTTTTATAGTTTTTAGGTTTTTAGAGATTTTGATTGATTTTATTGTTTTCATGGGTTGTTGAGATTTTTTTTATTTCTCAGATATTTTTAGGTGTTTTAAGTTTTTTCTTAGGTTTTTGAAAATTTTATGGTTTTAAAGGAATTTTAGTGTTTTGGTGGTTTTTAGGGGATTTTAAGAATTTTAGGGTATTTTTTGTTTTTTTTTGTGTTAGGTTTTTTTTGGGTTTTTAGAGGTTTTAATGTTTTTAGGATTTTCTGAGGGTTTATGTTTTTTATGTATTTATGTTTTTCTTTGGGTATTTCCGGCAATTCAGGGTTTTTAAATTTTTATTTATTTTTTGGATTTTTTAGGATTGTTCTGTTTTTTGTGTTTTCAGAGAATTTAAGGAGTTTTAGGGTTTTTTGTGTGTTTAGGGTTTATATGGTTTTTGCGTTTTGTTTATTTTTTAGGGTTTTTAAGGTTTTTTAGATATTTCTCACATTTATAGGTGTTTTATGTGTTTTTAAAGTTTTTATTGGGTTTTATAGGGTTTTATGTTTTTATGGGTCATGTTGTTATTAGGGGTTTTATGGGTTTTAGGGTTGATTGTGTTTGTTATGGTTTTAGGTATTTTAAGTGTTTTTAGGTTTTGATGTTTTTCTTTGGGTTTTTTGGGTTTTTAGGGAATTTTAATTTTTTTGGTATTTTTTGGGATATTTTTTGTTTTTAGGTTTTTTAAGCTTTGTTAGAGTTTTTTTGGTTTTTTGGGGTTTTATGGTTTTTTAGGTGTTTTAGTTTTCTATGGTTTTTTATAGATTTAACATTTTTAGGGTTTAAAGGGTTCTTACAGTTTTTAGAGATTATTAGAGTTTTATAGTTTTTTGGATTTTTTAATTTTTTATACGTTTTTATGGTTCATAGGGTTTTTATGGTTTTTAGTTTCTTATGGATTTTAATGTTTTTAGGGTTTTTCATATTTTTAGGTTTTTTGGGTATTTAAGTGTTTTAATGTTTCATTGGTTTTCTTAAGAGTTTTAATAGTTTTAGGTTTTTATGTTTTTAGGAATTTTTAGGAATTTTTAATTTTTTTATTATTTTTAGGATTTTCAGTATTTTTGAGAGATTTTAGGGGTTTTAGGGGTTTCAGGTTTTTCTTGATATTTTTTTGGTTTTTCTGGATTTTTTATATTTTTATGGGTTTTAAGATATTTATAGTTATTTAGCATTTTCATGGGTTTAATGTGTTTTTAGATTTTTTAGTGGTTTTATGTTTCACCGGGGTTTTAGTGTATTTTATTTATTTATGGGGTTTTATGGTTTTTAGGGGTTTCAAGGTTTTTAGGGGTTTTAGGTTTTTTAGAAATTGTTTGTTTTTTAGGTGTTTAAAGTGTTTTTTTGTTTTTATAGTTTCCATAGTGGTTTTTAGGGTTTTTAGGTTTTTTTATTTATTTATAAATTTTTATTTATTTTTTAGTATTTTTGTTGTTTTTATGGATTTTAAGGTTTTTTATGTTTTTTTAGTTTTAGGGGTTTTTTGGGGTTTTTAGGTATCTTAATATTTTTTTAGAGTTTTTATTGTTTTTAGGGGTTTAAAAGGTTTTATGATTTTTTTAATTTTATTTAATGTTTTTATGGTTTTTATGGTTTATAGGGTTTTTATCATTTTCCTAGGTTTTAGGGGTTTTAGGTGTTTTTAGGTTTTTATGGGTTTCTTAGGGGTTTCAGGGGTTTAAGGTTTTTTTATGTTTTACGGTTTTTTAGGGTTTTTTAAATTTGTATATTTTTTGTTTTTTGGGATTTAAAAGGTTTTTATTAGTTTTTAGTGTTTTTAGTGTTTTTATGGTTTTTTGGGTATTAGTTTTTTTTAGTTTTTAGGGTTGTTTGGATTTTTTATCATTTTTAACATTTTTTGGGGTTTAAAAGGGTTTTAGAGTTTTTAGTGACCTTTTACGGTTTTTTGGGCTTTTAGGAATTTTTTTTGTTTTTAGGGGTTTTATATTTTGTAGGGTTTTAGGGTTTTTTTGGATTTTTATGGTTTTTAGGTATTTTAGTGGTTTTAAGTGTTTTTTGATTGGGGATTTTCTAGGTTTTTTTGGTTTTTGACATTTTTTGAAATATTTAGTGTTTTCTGAAGTTTTATTTTATTTAAGTGGTTTTAGGGATTCTGAAGGTTTCTACTGATTTTAGAGTTTTCACGGGTTTTTAGGGTATTTTTTCAATTTTTATCATTTTTAGGGTTTTTATAGTTTTTTAATTTTTTACATGTTTAAAGGGTATTCATAATTTCGGTGATTTTTTAGGTTTTTATAGGTTTTTAGGGTTTTTTATATATTTTATGATTTTTTAATTTTTTAGGGGTTTTACCATTTTTGAGGGTTTTTAGGGGTTTTAAGAGTTTTAAGGTTTTTATGGTTTTCTTAGAGTTTTCCACTATTTTCGGTCTTTTTAACGTTTTTAGGGATTTTTAGGGCTTTGACGATTGTTATGGTTTTAGGGGTTTGGGGATTTTTTTGGTTTTAGGGTTTTTGATGTTTTTTAGGACTTCAGTGGTTTTTTTATTTTTTAGGGTTTTTAGGATTTTTATATTTTTTAATGTTTTTAGGGGTTTATATGATTTTAAGATTTCTTATTGAGTTTTAAGGATTTTTATGGGTTTTATGGTTTTCTATTTTTTAATGTGTTTTAGGTTTTACAGAGTTTTTTCTATTTTAGGTTTTTAGGGGGTTTTAGTGTTTTATTTTTAAATTTTTTTCTTAAGGTTTTTCAAATTTTTTATGTTTTTTTGATATTTTTGGGATATTTTTGATTTTTTCTAGGGTTTTTATGGATTTTTAGGTTTTTAGGGGTTTTAAAGGGTTTATATTTTTTTGGGGGATTAGAGTACTTTTACATTTTTTAGTGGTTTAAATGTTTTTATGATATTTATTGGATTTTATGGGTTTTAGCGGGTTTTAATGTGTGTTATGGTTTTTTCGAGTTTCTATGGTTTTGTGTAGTTTTTATGGTTATTTTTATTTTTGGGGATTTTTGGGTTTTTAATTTTTTGTGGTTTTTTGGGGTTTGATAATTTTTTTGGTTTTTGAGGGTTCCAAAGATTTTTTCATGGTTCATATGGTTTTTTATGTTTTTAATGATTTCTAGGTATTATTATGTTTTTTATGGATTTTTAGGTTTATTAGGGATTTTGAGGGTTTTTAGGATTTTAATGGTTTTTTGGGGTTTTTATACATTTTTTATGGTTTTAGGGTTTTATAATGTTTTCAGTGGATTAAAGGGTTTTCAGAGTTTTTAGTGTTTTGTAGGGTTTTTATGGGGTTTTAGTGTTGTTTAAGGATTTTCATAGTTTTATGGTTTTTAGGATTTTTTGGGGGTTTAAGGGTTGTTAGTGTTTTAAGCATTTTTATGTTTTTGGGGGGTTTATGTGTATTTTGGTTTTTAACATTCTCTTAGAGTTTTTCAAGGTTTATAATGTTTTCCATTTTTAGGGACTTTTTGTCCATTTAGGGTTTTTACCGTTATTTAGGATTTTGAAGGTTTTTATGTTTTTTAGGGTTTTAGGGTTTTTATATTTATATGGATTTTTTGGGTTTTTTTTAAATTTTACAGTTTTATGTTTTTTAGAATTTTTTAAACATTTTTATGGATATAATTGGGTTTTAGTGCTTGTAGTGTGTTTTATGGGTTTTAATGATATTTAAGGGTTTTATATATTTTTAGGGGTTTTAGGGTTTTTAGGGGGTTTTATGGTTTTAGGGCCTTTTTATATTTTTCATCAATTTTTTTGTTTTTTTGTGGTTTTTAATTGTTTTTAGGTTTTTAAGGTCTTGTAAGGGTTTTTAAGGGTGTTTAGGGTTTTTTACATTTTAGGAATTTTTTGGATTTTTTAGGATTTTGATTGTTTATTTTTTATTTTTGGGGATTTTGAGGGTTTTTTGGTTTTTTAGTGTTTTTAGAGATATCTTTGTTTTTTGGGGTTCTAGGGGTTTTTAAAGTTTTTATGATTTTTAATGTTTTTTAATGTTTTATAACATTTTTAAGGGTTTGAGGGGTTTAAATAATTTTTAGTGGTTTTTATGGGTTTTTGGGTTTTTTAATGTTTTTAGGTTTTTTTATGGTTTTTAGGGTTATCAAGATTTTAACGGTTCTTTACGGTTTTTAATATTTTTAGGTTTTTAGGGGCTTTAAGTGTTTTTAGGTTTTTAAGGTTATCAAAGGGGTTTTGATGGTTTTTAGGGTTTTTTATTTTTTTTCTGATTTTTAGGTATTTTATAGGATTTTTATGTTTCTTGAGGGTTTTTAGAGACTTTTAGTGATTTAGGGTTGTTATGATGTTTTCTTTTTTAGATTTTTGAGTTTTTACGGTTTTTATGGGTTTTTAGAGTTTTTTTAACTCATTTAGGGGTTTGAAAGGTTCTTAGAGTTATTCTTGGGTTTTAGGGTTTTTATTGGTTTCTTTGGTTTATTAATGTTTTATGGGGTTTTAAGATTTTTATTATATTTATAATTTTTAGGTTTTTAGGGGTTTTAATTGCCTTTATCATTATAATGTTTTCATAAGGGTTTTCAGGGCTTTAGGTGTTTTTACGTTTTCAAGGATTTCTATTGATATTTAATGATTTTATGGTTCTTAATGTTTTTTGGGATTTCGATGGTTTTTGGGTTTTGGGTTTATTTTGTTTTTTGTTTTTAGGGTTTTTTTGAGTTTTTTAGGGATTTTAATTTTTTTAGTTTTTAGGATTTTTAGAGATTTAATGATTTTTATGCATTTAATTGGTTTTTAGAGTTTTATGTGTTATTATGATTTTATGAGTTTTTAGGGTTTTAAATGGTTATTAGTAATTTTTATAGGTGTAATGAGTTTTTAGGACCTTTTTAGTGTTTTTATACTATATAGTTTTAGGGTATTTAGGGTGTTAAATTATTTTATGTTTTTAATGTTTTTTGAGGGGTTTTCAGAGTTTTTTAGGTTTTTTAAATTTTTTTAGCATTCTTAAGTCCTTTTTAGGATTTTTATGATTTTTAAAAGTTTATGGGTTCTTATGGTTTTTTTGTGTATTTAGGGTTTTAAATATTTTTGTGTTCTTTAGGTTTTTAGATGTTTTAATTGTTTTTAGTTTTTTATGGTTTTCTTATGATTTTTAAGGGTTTTTAGGATTTTTTACAATTTTAGGTATTTTAACACTTTTTTTTTGCATTTTACGATTTTTGGGGATTTTTAGGGGTTTTAAGGTTTTTTTATTTTTATGGGTTTTTTGGGTTTCGGGGGGTTTTTTAGCCCTTTTTAGTGTTTCTATGGTTTTTTAGAGTTTTTTTTCAATTTTTATAGGTTTAAATCATTTTATAGTTTTTAGTCAGGTTTTTTATTATTTTTATGGGGTTTATGTTTTGATAAGGTTTTTAGGGTTTTAATTGTTTATAGGGATTTTTTGGTTGTTTAGGTTTTTTAGGGATTTTAGTATTTTTTAAGGTTTTATTAGGTTTTATGGTTTTTAGGGTTTTTAGGGGGTTTTAGTGTTTTTAGGGTTTGTTAGTGTTTTTAATATTTTTATGGGATAGGTGGGTTATAGATTTTTTATAGGTTTTTTGTATTTTTATGGGTTTTAGGGGTTTTTAATTATTTAGGGGTTATTATGGGTTTTATGGTTTTAGGGAATTTTAGGGTTTTTATTATTTTTTATTTTTGGGGGGTTTTATGTGTTTTTAGGTTTGTAAGGTTTCCTTAGGGGTTTTCAATGATTTATTTGGGGGATTTATGTTTTTTTGAATTCTTAGTGTTTTTTAAGATTTTATGGGTTTCAGGGTTTTTAGGGATTTTTGAGTAATATTAGGGTTGTTTAGTGTTTTATGGGATTTAGGGTTTCTATAATTTTTTAGGTTTTCTAGGGGTTTTTACGTATTATTAGAATTTAAGGTTTTCAAAGTGGTTTTCAGGGTTTTTATGTTTCTTTGTATTTTTTTCGATTTACTAGAATTTTTATGCCATTTTAGGGATTTTAGTGATTCTGAGGGTTTTTATTGGTTTTGGGGGTTTTATGCATTTTTGGTTGTTACATTTTTTTGAGTATTTTATGTTTTATGGTTTTTTAGAGTTTCTTAATGAATTTAGGGTTTTAAAATGTTTTTAGTTTTTTAGTGGTTTTTATCATTTTTATGGGGCTTTAGGATTTATATTATTTCTAGGGTTTTTTATTGTTATTATGTTTTTTTTATTTAGGTGATTTCAGTGTCCTTAACAATTTTTAAGTTTTTAGGTGTTTTAATTGTATTTGGTTTTCTAAAGTCTTCTTAGGGTTCATCAAGGTTTTTTCTGTTTTTAAAATTTTTAAGGATATTTATAGCCTTTTATGATTCTCATGCCTACTTAGGGATTTTAGGAATTTTGACGGATTTTAGAGGTCTTTGGGGTTTTTAGGGTGTTAAGGTGTTTTTTTTGGTTTTAGGGCTTTTTGATTTTGATTTTTATTTTTATAGCTTTTATGGTTTTTAACATTTTTAAGGGCTTAAAGAGATTTTAGAGTTATTATTGGATTTAGGGTTTTTTGGTTTTTATTTTTTATAAATTTTATGGGTTTTAGGGGTTTAGGGGTTATAGGGTCTTTTAGAATTTTTAGGGATTTTTGTGTATTTAGATTGTTTAGTTATTTTAAGGGTTTTTATGTTTTTATGATTTTCTTTGGGGTTTTCAATGTTTTTTTAGTTTTTTATATTTTAAGGATTTTTATTGTTTTTAGTATTTTTATGGTTTCTTAGGATTTCTAGGTATTTTTCACGTTTTTAGGGGTTTTATAGTTTTTATGCATTTTTTTGGAGTTTTTAGGCATTTATTGGTTTTTAAAGTTTTTTATTGTTTTTAGCAATTTAAAGTTTTTTTATTATTTTTAGTGGGTTTTATGGGTATTTAGTTTTTCATGGATTTAATGGTTTTTATGATTTTAAGGGTTTTAGGGTTTTTAGGGTGTTTTAGTGTTTTTGGAGTTTTCATGTTTTTTAGGGGTTTTGTTTTTTTTTTAAGATTTATTTTGGGATTTCACGGTTTTTAGGGTTTATGTTAACATGGATTTTTAGATTTTTTATGGATTTTATTAGTTTTTAGTGATTTTGAGGGATTTTAGGGTTTCTAGTATTTTTAGGGTTTTTGCATTTTAGGGGTTTTAAGGATTTTAAGTGTTTTGTCTTTTAAGGTTTTCATATGGATTTTATGGTTTTTTATATTTTTAGTGACTTTTGGTTGTTTTTTTGAATTTTCATAATTTTTTATTACATTTTGGGGATTTTGAGGGTTTTTAGGTTTTTTATAATTTTTTTTGGAATTTTAGGGTGGGGGTGGGTGGTGGGGGTTAGTTGTTTAGGTTTTTAAAGATTTTTGAGCATTTAAACATTCTTAGGGGATTAAAGGGTTTGTAGTTTTGTAGTGGGTTTTTTGGGTTTTTATGTTTTTAGTGTCTTATAGACTTTATGGGTTTTAATTTTTTATATTTTTTTGTGTTTTATGTTTTTAGTGGTTTTAAGTGTTTTAGGTTTATAATGTTTTTAAAGACTTTTTAGGGTTTTAATGGTTTTTTACAGTTTTAGGAATTTTTAAGGATTTTTTTTGAATTTTTTGTTTTTAGGGTTTTTAGGGATTTTTAGGGGTTTTAGGGTTTTTAGTGTTTTTAGGATTTTTATGGTTTTTATGGGGTTTTATGGTTTATTTAATTTTTTAGGGTTTTAATGTATTTCATAGTTTTTAACATATCTTAGGGATTAAAGGGTTCTATATTTTTTCGTGTTTTCATGGGTTTTAAAGGATTTTAAGTCTTTTAAGGGTTTTATGGTATTTATGGTAGTCTGTGTTTTTTAAGGTTTTTATGGTTTTTATCATTTTTTAGGTTTTTAGGTATTTGAAATGTTTTTAGGTTTTTATGTATTTCTTAGTGTTTTTCTGGGTTTTTAGGGTTTTTATATTATTTGGGGTTTTTAAGACTTTTTCAGGTTTTTTATTTTCTTAGGGTTTTTAGGGATTTTGAGGATTTTAGGTTTTTTAGGTTTTCTTTGGTTTATTTGGGGTTGAGTTTTTAATGTTTTTATGGTTTTTTAAACATTTTTATCGGTTTAAAGGTTTTTAGTATTTCATTGAGATTTTATTGGTTTTTAGGGTTTTTAAAGTTTTTTTTGGGGGGGGGGGGGTTATGGTTTTAGAGTTTTAGGGTCATAGATGTTTTTCTTATGGTTTCTATATATTTTTTATGTTTTATAGATTTTATGTGTATTTAGGTTTTTAGGATTTTCTTAGGGTTTTTTTGGGTTTTTTACATTTTTAGGTATTTTTCAGTGTTTTTATGGGTTTTAGGGTTTTTTAGGATTTTGAGGTTTTTTAGGGTTTTGTTGGTTTTTTTTGAGTATTTAGGTGTTTAAAGGATTTTTAATGTTTGTTAAAAAAATTATAATTTAATGTTTTTAATGAGTTTTAAAGGAATTGTATGGTTTTTATGGTTCATTAGGATTTTAGGGTCTTTTAGGGTTTTTAGGATAGTAGCATGTTTAGTTTTTTTTGGGGGGGGGGGGTTTAGTGTTTTTTAGTTTTTAAGGTTTTGTAATGGGTTTTAAGGGGTTTTAGAGTTTTTTTATGTTTTTAGGGATTTTTACGATTTTTATTGTTTTAGGGATTTTATGGATTTTGAGGGTTTTCTAGTGTTTTCTAGTGTTTTAAGAGTCTAATGGTTTTTGGGTTTAAGGAGTTTTATGTTTTTCTAAGGGTTTTTAGATATTTTAGTTATTTTAGGGGTTTAAAGGGTTTTAGAGTTTGTAGGGGGTTTTTAGGGTTTTTATGGGTATTCAGGGTTTTTTTTTATGTTTTTAGGGGTTTTATGGTTTTTAGGGATTTTAGAGTTTTTTACGGTTTTAAAGTGTTTTTAGGTTTTTGAAGTTTTCCTAAGGGTTTTTTCGGGTTTTAGGGTTTTTTCTCATTTTTAGGTATTTCTTGTGATTTTTTAAGATTTGTATGTTTTTAGGGTTTTTAGATACTTGGAGGGGGTTTAGGGATTTATGTATTTTTCGGTTTTTTGGTTATTGGGTTTTTTTTGTGTTTTTATTGTTTTATGATTTTTAGAGGTTTTTAATGTTTTTATGGGTTTAATTGATTTATAGAGTTTTTTGTTGCTTTCAAGGTTTTTATGTATTTTTTGGATTTTTGATTAATTTTAGGGGTTTTTATTTTTAGGAGTTTGTAGGTATTTTTGGGTCTTTTAGGGTTTTAGCATTTTTTTTGATTTTTATATGTTTTATTTTTTTTGTTTTTATGGATTTCATTGGGTTTTTCATGGTTTCTATGTTTTTTATGTTACTAGATATTTATGGATTTTTATGTCTTTAAGGGTTTTTTTTTTAATTTTGATTGTTTTTAGGGTTTATAGGGATTTTATCATTTTTTTAGGTTTTTAGGGGTTTATGTGTCTGTATGTTTTAAGGGATTTCTTAATCTTTTTCAGCGTTTATTAGGATTTTTTTTAATTTTTTAGGTATTTTAGGGTTTGTTGACGATTTTTATTATGTTTTTGGATTTTGAGGGGTTTTAAGGTTTTTTTTCGGTTTTTATGGTTTTTAGGGGTTTTTTGTGTTTTTTTCATTTTTAATGTTTTCTTGATTTTTCTAATATTATTTGGAGTTTAAAGGATTTTTAGAGTTTTAGTGAGTTTTTAGGTTTTTTATGGGGTTTAAGGTTTTATGGGTTTTAGGGTTTTTAGGATTTTTTAGTGTTTTTAACATTTTTATGGGTTTTCGGGGTTTTAGGTGTTTGTGGTTATTTAAGGTTTTTAGAGGGTTTTAAGGTTTTGTTATGTATTTTTTTAATTTTAGGTACTTTTTAATATTTTTATCGTTTTTAGGGGTTTTAGTGATTTTGAATGTTTTAATGGGTTTTAGGGTTTTTATGGTTTCTAAGGGTTTTATGGTATTTAAATTTTTTTTGAGTTTTTAATACCTTTTTGAGTTTTTGTCATTTTTAGTGGTTTAAAGGGATTTCAGATTTTTTTAGTATTTTTAGGGGTTTTATGGGGTTTATGGGGTTTTTTCAGGTATTAAGGGTATTATGGTTTTTATGGTGTTTAGGGGTTTTTAGAATTTTTTTTTCAGGTCATCAGGGTTTTAAGTGTTTTTTGGTATTTAAGGGTTTCTTAGGGATTCTATAGTTTTTGGGGTTTTTTTACATTCTTAGTGATTTTGAGGGCCATTTAAGGATTTTTATTATGTTTTAGAGATATTAGGTATTTTTTAGAATTTTTAGGGGTTTTAGGGTTTAATGTTTTTTATGCAGTCCATTATTTTTTGAGTTTTTTTAGGTTTTTACAGTCTTTTGAGTTTTTTTAATGTTTTTAGGTTTTTTTTGGGGTTTTATAGTATTTAGTGGATTTTAGGTTTTTTAAGTTTTTATGGAATTTTAATCGTTATAGAAGTTTTATGGTTCTTTTTGTTTTTTGGGTTTTTAGGGTCTTTTGGATTTTTAGGATTTTAGTTTTTTAGGTCTTTTAGGGGTTTTAAGTGTTTTTTTGTTTTAAAGGTTTTCTTAGATTTTTTCATTTTGTTTATGTTTTTAGGGATTTTTTTTTGGATTTTTAGGATTTTTATGTTATCTTGTGGTTTTAGGATTTTTTGGGGATTTAGGAGTTTTATGGGGTCTTTTTGGGTTTTTTGTATTTTTTAGTTTTTTGGGGATTTTATGGATTTTATGGTTTATATAGTTTTTAATTTTTTGCAGTGTAGAGGGTTTTTAGATTTTTGAGTGGTTTTTAGGTTGTTTATTAGTTTTAGGGTTTTTATGTGTTTTATGGTTTTAAGGGGTATTTTGGTTTTTTGGGTATTTTAATGTTTTTAGTGTTTTTAATGTTTTTTGGGATTTTAAATGATTTTAGTTGTTTATGGACTTATTTGTGGTTTTCAGGGTTTTTAGAGGTTATTTAGATATTTTGATGGTTTTTTTAGGATCATAGGTTTTTTTTGTTTTTAGGGATTTTGAGGGTTTTTAGGGTTTTTAGGGAAAGAAGATTCTAGACAAAGCATTCTTGGCCCCCAAAAATTTATTAAAAAATTAAAGGAAAAGAATTAAAAAGGAGGAGGAATGAAACATACCACACACAAATAAAACTACATGTCAAAAGGTTCAACATCATCACCATATGCATAATCCTAAGCTTCACAATCATCTGCCTACTCTCATTCATATTGTGAATTTTGTTTGTTGCTTAAAGAGAATAGAATACATCTCCCTAAGCCTTTACTACTTGAAAGTAAGATGAACTTTGGAAGAGTAATTGTTTCACCCCCCTCACATGGGATTAGAATCATTATTTTTAGAACCCTTAGAAGATGACCTATTAGACATGATATTTGGAATATTTGAATAATCCTTCCTCAACCTCATCTTCAGGGGAGCAGAGATGAACCACTCAAACACATTATCCCTCCCATGTGAAATGACATCACTGGCCGATGATTTATCAAAACTCAAGGCCTTCGATTTACTACATTCATCCTTCTTTTCATGATAACTGACATCATACCATCTATCATAGATTTGCTAAAAACTATGGAGTTTCTGGATATCCTCCTGAAAATTAACTTTTTGTATTTTATTTCCATGATCCCCATCACCTAAAACCTGCACTATTATATTTTGTCCACTTCAGTACAAAATACTACATCCCATAAAATGCATTTAGACATTAGTGTCCTCCAAAACCAAATAGTGAAAAATAAAAACATTCTCATCACATCCCCCTTCATTCATCCCTGAAATCGGCTGCAAGACCTGAACCTCCCTCTCCTCATGCCCAGCACAAGAAGGAACCTCACCAATGAACTGGTCATCAAAGATTTTTTCATTCCCCACCTCTTCCTTGTATGATCTTGATGAAGCCGAATGCATGGTCACCGAAACTTCCAAGTGAATCTCCCTCTCCCGATGTCCAACATGATCATCGTGTGCCTGACCATCATCTTCCTTGACAATAGGGAGGCCCTGTTGGCCAGATGATATTTGTCTTGAAGATGAATATTTCACATCATTAGAAATGATATTCTTCCCACTATTAAACTTATCTTGTATAAAAATATTAACATTGTTCAACAGAGGAAGGTACATATTATCAACTACAAAATTTTGAGATTCTAAATTAGAAAAACCTAAATCATGATTCAACCAATGAAAAATACCTACAACATTCAGCTCAATAACCGTAGATTGTGAGGAATATTTTTGAAGAGAATCAAAAGTGACCTCTCTGTTACCCACCTATGAAGGGGTAGTAGCACCAGGACCTCTCATTGAACCACTCCCTTATAAACCCCATTTTCTTCGCCGACATGAATGGGACAGATTCCCTAGATGATAACTCAATTAGCATAAGTATGTCCAAGATTCAAACACAATAGGATGATTACATATAAATTATTATCTTAATAAAATCCACAAACATTCAACTAAAGGTATTTAAATGCCATATTCGAAAAAAATCCACTGGGAAATTGGATGAAAAACAGAAATAGTTCTTGAGTCGGAGCACATATAACATCCAACCATGTTTCCAAGAATTCAGACTATATAAGGATTCTATAAAGGAAGAGGGTGTTTGAGAAATCTTACACACATAGTCAACGTCGGGGTATCACGGTCCATATGAAGATCATAAGACCATTTAAAAAGATGGATGTGAAGACCATTTCATGATTGAGGACCTCCAGACCACAAAATGATCAGATATTCCAAATAAAATACGTGAATCATGATATTTCATTTCTCAATTAGAGCGTTAGTCACCCATTATTGAATTCCTAGGATCCAAAAACAAAATTTTTTAAGGTGTAAATTGATGGATTCCGCAAAGCAAATTGAGCAACCAATGAGTGATTAAGAAGAGCATAATCATTAGTGAATTTTATTGTTGAAATCATGAGCTGAGGATAGCCATCATGAATATATGGAACTTTAGTGAAAATAATTTTTTTGGGAATGATGAAAAGAAATTTGGGTTTGAAAATGGAATGAAAAGGGAATGAAATTTAGGGCATTAATGGATTTTTAGTGTTTTTAATATGTTTAGGGGTTTTATGACTTATAAGGTTTTAATATTTTTTAGGGTTTTTTTTTCCATTTTTAGGTTTTTAGAGGTTTTTAAGTGATTTGGGTTTTTATGGTTTTCTTATGATTTTTAGGGTTTTGTGGATTTTAATTTATTTAGGGATTTTTTAGGATTTTTATAGTTTTATGTTTCATTAATTTTTAAGGATTATGAGCGATTTTAGGGGTTCTATAGTTTTTGGGGTCTCTTAGGTTTTCATTGATTTTTAGGGGTTTTAGGGTATTTTTGAGTTTTTTAATATTTTTAGGTTTTTGTAGGGTTTTTATATATTTAAGTGGGATTTTAGGGAATTTATGGGGTTTTATTGTTTTTATGGTTTTTAGGGGTTTTATGAGTTTTAAGGGGGTTTTACAGATTTTAGGGTCTTTTAGTGTATTTATAAATTTATAGATTATTAGGGGTTTGAAGTGTTTACAAGTTTTTAGGGTTTTATTAGGGTTTTTAGGGATTTAGGGTTTTTCATGTTTTTATGGATCTTTAAGATTTTTATAGATTTTAGGGGTTTCTGAGAATTTGAGGGGTTTAAGGGTATTTACATATTTTTAGGTTTTTAGTGTTTTTAGGTTTTTAGGGGTTTTATGTGTTTTAGGTTGTAAAGGTTTTATTAGGAATTTTTTAATATTTTTATTATTTTTTACCTTTTTAGTTATTTTTGATGATTTTTATGTTTTTAGGTATTTTGAGGGTTTTTATGGTTTTTAGGTTTTTTTGGGTTTTAGGGTATTTTAGTGTATTTGAGATGTTTTAATGTTTTTAGTGTTTTTAATGTTCTTTTGGGGTTGAAAGTATTTTTAAATTTTGTGAGGGGTTTTAGTGTTTGAGGGTTTTTTATGGGTTTTAATGGTTTTTATGGGATATATGGCGTTTTTAGATTTTTAGGGTCTTTTATGGTTTTTATCATTTATATGTTTTTAATGGTTTATGTTTTTTAGGTTTTTAAGGTTTTCATAGGGGGTTCTCGAGGTTTTAGGGTTTGTTTCATCCCGATTCACATCACACTGGGTATATTAATAGGGTGAGATGCTCCCACTAGGATTGGGCAGTGTATCCATTTTTTATATTATTAAGGAGGTGCCATGATTGCATGATATTGTAAGGTGATTGTAGAGGGGCTTATGTGTCTGTGCAATCAGCCTATATTGGGTATGATGTCCTCAGATGGTCTCCATCTGGTTTATTCTGGGTGCCAAACACACCCAACAGCAATGATATTCATGATTCATGGACATTCATTCAAAAAGAAGGTGCTCGTTGGAGAATGATTTGGACAATGACACTTTAGGACTCCATTGGTGGATAAGATGGGATATCTATCTTATCACACCCTTTTGGTGGAAATTATTTCCCACTCCAGGACTCTCTTATATATTTAAACAATGTTCATATGTTCGTGAATCCTTGGTTCTTTCCCTAAAAGTGTGTCAACAGATTACCCCTGTGTTTTAATATCAATCATGGATACATATGGATTAGGAATTTCCAAGAGAACTCTAGTTTAATCCCTATGATGAGGTGATCTAGATTTTATCATCATCCAGGGGGGACAGAAGTTGCTTCAATATTGGGATAGAACCCTTGATATAGGTTTCCTATATATCCTCTTGAGTGGAATCAGAACCCACGTTATTCAGTGTCACTTAACTGGACACATCACCTTTTAAGGTCACATGACAATGACCCATCCATGAAGTTTAACGATGTGTGGTAAGTAAATCTAGGCCAAAGGTGCCTAGTCAAGATCTAATGTATGACTTAAGCTAATGCGGCCTGGGATTACCAAGAAAGATATGGTCTCCTAGATTAATGTGACTCCCCTGAGAATATGTACAGGATAATGGTAGGGTGATTTGGGTATTGAGTTTGGACCTCGAGGAGATTTCCTACGTATCCCAGTTGACTAGGAATAAAATCCCTCATAGTTTGGTTCAAGTTGTAATTTGATTGGGGCTTACACTTGGCAGCTTTCGATTTGAAGGGGACATGATCTCTCATTTCATGGATGAGTTGGTATGGAGCTCGGGACTAGGTAAAGGCTTCCTATCTATCCCATTTTTTCTTATAATCAGAGTTCTCATAGTTCATTTTGGGCTATGCCAATGTCGTATTATCATGGTTTTATAAGCCCATAGAAGTCCTGATTGGTGTGAGAAATAGGAGGACGTGAAGGATTTAATAAGGGCACACTTTCTCTTCTTGGTTGAGGTAAAAAGGAGGATCCCATGGAGGAATATGCTAGAGAGACGGTGGAAGAGGGTGCAAGGAAATAAAAAATTCAATGTGGAATGAATGTGAGGGTCATTGGGTTTGTCCTGAAAGGTTAGGGGCATACCCTAAGAAAGATTCCCTAGAATGTGTTTTAGGAAAGTACAGGATTGTTGCTTCTCATCAAAAGGAAAATAAAGCATAAATCTATTGACTTATCACTGCCCTTTATTTAATGTAAAAGAAAGTGATTACCCTTGATCCCTAGAATGGATAGATTCACATTAGTATCATAAGGATGGACTCTAGATACCCATAGGAATGTATACTTAAGAACATTCCCGGAGTCTATACGAATGTGGGGATTACCTTCGTGATTCCACTGACCATGGGTATGTAGACTAAGAAGGGTGCGCTGATGCAGCTGATGGTTTGTTCATATTGGTTTGGTGGATTTGGAAGAGTCTTTGGTCTGATGTTGATAGAATGGTTTGCAGAGGGTATGACAACCCTGCTTTTTATTACAACTTAAACATGATTTATTAAAAAAAACATCACTTGATACAACAAAGAAGATCGATAGGTTTAGTGTCTTTGGGGCTTAGGATCATTAAATAAAGACTTAAAACATGAAATACAACATCTTTATTGAAAACTTCCTTTACATTACCACTACATTCCTTCGTACATAGCATTGCATGGGGTAACCTGAGGACATGAATATGAAAAGGGTGAGCTATAAAGCCCAGTAAGAGAGTACACATGGAATAACATGAGGAGTACAATACATGTTATACAATAGGCATATGAATAGGGCATAAAACGAACATGAACATAAATGCATGATAAAGAATAATAATCAATACATGGAAATGTGGCAGCAAAACTTAACATGGAATTAGCATGAGCCAAAACTCATTGCACATGGAGCATGATTAAACCCGTATTGCAAATGGAGCATGAGTAAACCCTCATTGAACATGAATTAGCATGATTCATTACTCATTGCACATGACGTATCATGATACTATACTTTAACCAATGCATTGGAGCACTATAAGGGTGCACCCTTCTTAAACATTTCACTTCATGCATAAGTGTACCACATGGATCATAAAACATGTATTCATAAAACACAATCATTTCTTCCATGATAAAGAAATTCGGAATTCATACATGAATCTTTAAATTCAATATGTAAATGTGTATAAAGGTGAATACCCTTGATGGAGAAATGGGCATGGTATTCACTACACAAAGACATTTTCTTAGAAAATCGGTGCGATTTCGGCAGTGTAACGACGTGACATAGGAATTCATAAAAAAGGTTGATGAGAGAGAAAGGGGTTCCTCATCATATTTAAATGTAATGGACAGTAAGGAGTTCATATAGATACATGTACCAACAATTTTAATTGAATTTATATTCATGATACAAAAGTATTGCTTGAATTTAAAAGAGGAGAGGGAAGTTCCTTTCGGAATTTCAGCAGAGTAACGGGTGTACATGGGAGGCATTTAATGAGAGATAAAGGGTCTCCCATCATTAAAACATAAAGAGGTAAGTATTAGGTAGGTGAAAAACCATACCCCAACATTCATAATTGAAATTAAAAGGTCAAAACAACTTAAAGAAAATTGGACAAAAATGAGAAAGGAAGAAAAAACCCTTACTTGGAAGTGTGCTTCCAAAGGCTAGAGAGAGGCTTGTGAGAGGCTTCTTGGGAGATTGGGGCACCTTGGGAGGATTCTAGAGAGATTAGGGCCGTGTTTGGACGAACTGCAAGGGATTTTAGTGAGGAGGAATTGGGAGCTTGGGTGGGTTTATATAGGAAAGGTCAGGGAATTCTTTATTATTTAGGTTTGGGTCCCCTTACATTAAATTAATCCAAACCACAAAACATCCCATGGTTTTTACCCATGGTTTTTGGAAAAGGGAAGAGGAAAAAAATATTTTATATGTCCCAAGATCTATCTTCTTAAAATAATAATGTTTCTTATGTGGAGGTGAGTCACACTCCCATAGAAATTAATTTAAAAAGGAAAAGTGTTGAATATGTCTTGAGGGGTCCATTAATGCTTTGAAAAGTAAGTAAAACAAACCCAAAATAACATTATTTTAATGATAAAACATATATTGTCTGAGCATAAGGATTGTGGTATTTTATTACATCACCATTTGGTCATTATGATGTCATAAAACACATTATATATCTAAACGGTATTTAATTTTTTCCCAAAAATTTGACTGTCTTAGAAAATTATGAAAAATTCACCATTGGATAATTTTGACGTCCTGATTCCAAAAATGACATTTATTTTATCCAAATAATTTTCTAAATATGTTAATTTTTACTTTTAAAATAAAAACTGACATTTATCGAAAATTCACGGGTTTTGACAGAAATGGATTTCAAACCATAATAAAAATTTTAATTGCATTCATAAAATTATAAGATCATTTGTATTTAATAAAAAATTAATTTAATAATAATAATATTATTTTATTAAAATATTATTTAATTCAAAAATCCCTTAATTTAATAAAATAGGTTTCTTAATTAAATAATAACTAAAAAGTCCATTTGTTCTTTAAAAACTATTTAAAATGTATCAAAAATGACTAGAAATTATATCCATTATTATATACAAAAATAATGTAAATGAACATAGTACTACTTATTTTTTACATAGCCCCTTAAAACAGCTGCATAAGACCTAAGGGTAAGGTGTGTGATGGTGACAGACTCTTGGGGTGGCTCGGATAACATCGCTCGAGTGGTAATTTCAATCAACTTACACTTTTCCCGTAGACAGTAACGTTCGAGCTTGACATAATGAAGCTCATCTTGGGCTTGGTCAAGGGAGAAGCCCAAGGATGCCACCTCTTTTCCGAGCTCTGACAAATGGGCTTCGTATGGGTCAATTCTGCTGGATGAGGCCATCACTTCCTTTGTCTGAGTAAAATTGGGTTCGTTAAAGCCTTATATTTATACTAATCATGTGATCACTGTTCAATGACTATATTAACAACGGTCACAATTCATTACATAAAACCAAAGAAGTTGACATCTTATAAAAACATTTTTTCATAAAGAGACTTTTAATTGGATGAAGAGAGATTTTCCATTAATGAAACTTTGGGTCGTTACAATATTCCCCCCTTAAGAAATTTCTCCCTCGAAATTTTCCTTTTCCCACACTAAAACAAATGTGGGTAAGTTAGCTTCATCATATCCTCCAACTCCCAAGTCGCTTCTTCAAACTTGTGATTTCTCCACAACACCTTGATGAGGGGCATTGTCTTATTTCGTAGAACGTTTTCTCTACGATCTAAGATCTTCACTGGTTGATCCTCATAAGAAAGATCATCTTCCAATTGTACCACCTCAGAAGAGAGTACATGTGAAGGGTCCGGTATGTACTTCCTTAAGAGGGATACATGAAAGACATCATGCACCTTGGTCATGCTAGGTGGAAGTGCTAGTCGATAGGCCACAACCCCAACACGATCATGAATCTCGAAGGGGCCGATGTACCTTGGAATTAACTTCCCTTTCTTTCCAAACCTCATGACTTTATTCCACAGAGATATGCGTAGAAACACCATGTCTCCAACTTTAAACTCAAGGTCTCATCGAGGATTATCTGCATAACTCTTCTGTCAACTCTGGGCTGCCCTGATATGCTGCTGAATGGTCTTCACATTCTCCATCATTTCCTCGACCATTTCTGGTCTAAGAAGCTTACATTCACCGACCTCATCCCAACATGCCGGTGTTCTACACCTTTTCCCATACAGGGCATCATATGGTGCCATTTGGATGCTCGAGAGGAAATTGTTATTATAAGAGAACTCAACCAGAGGAAGATGTTGATCCCATCCTCCTTTAAAGTCCATTGACCATGCTCTCAATATATCCTTAAGTGTTTGGATAGTCCGCTCGGATTAGCCATCAGTTTGAGGATGATAGGCCGTACTGAATTTCAGTTCAATATTCAGATCATGTTGAAGACTCTTCCAAAACATATAGGTGAATCTTGGATCTCGGTCAGAAACAATAGATAGTGGTACTCCATGCAACCTTACCACTTCCTGGATATATATCTGTGCCAGTTGATCCAATGAGAAATCCTCCCGAATAGCAATGAAGTGTGCAGTCTTTGTAAGACGATCCAAAAAAACCCAGATTGCATTGTTGCCTTTGGATGTCCTTGGAAGTCCGGTGACAAAGTCCATGGTGATGTTTTTCCATTTCCATTCTGGTATGGGAAATGGTTGCATCATCCCCTTAGACTTCTGCCTCTCTGCCTTCACTTGTTGACACACCAGGCACTTTTATGTATATTCGGCAATCTCCTTATTCATATTATCCCACCAAAAGTTTTCTCGGAGATCTCGATACATCTTTGTGCTCCCTGGGTGAATAGAGAAATTTGAACTATGTACATCATCCAAAAGTTCCTTCTTCAGCTCCGGACTTGATGGAACACATAGTCTTTTCCCAAACTGCACAATTCCTTCTTCTTTAACATTAAACTCCAAGGATTTCCCCTTTTTGATAGCTTCCACTTTTTCTTGAATTCCCACATCATCCTTTTGAGCATCCTTTAACCTTTCGAAAAGAGATGGTTGAGTTTTCATTTTTGAAAGGATTGATTATGTTCCCTTCTTTATGATTCCCACATCCATCTTCATCAAGTCTAAGAAGATTGGATCCTTCTCAATTCTCATCACTGATTGAATTGCTGGATCATTTCTACTTAGGGCATCCGCCACCTTGTTCGCTTTCCCAGGGTGGTAATGTATTGAACATTCATAATCCTTGATGAGCTCTATCCATCTTCTCTAGCGCATATTAAGCTCTTTCTGTGTGAATATATTTTTAAGACTCTTGTGGTTAGTATATATCTCACATTTCTCTCCATAGAGATAATGCCGTTATAGTTTCAAGGCAAAGATCACAGCCTCCAACTCCAGATCATGCATTGGATAGTTTTGCTCATGGATTTTCAACTGCCTTGAGGCATAGGATATCACTTTATCATTCTACATCAGCACACATCATAAGCCCTTCTTCGAAGCATCACTGAATACCACAAAAAGCTCCCCACTTGTGGGTAAAGTGAGCAAGGGTGTAGTGATAGGCCTTCTTTTCAACTCCTTGAATCTTTCTTCGCATTCATCACTCCAAGAAAACTTTACTCCCTTTCGAGTTATCTTGGTAATAGGGTTGGAAAATCGTGAGAAATTCCTCACAAATCGTCGATAATATACAGCTAACCCCAAGAAGCTACGGATATCCGTTACCGATGTTGGCCTCGGCCATCCCTCAATTACATCGGTTTTGGAGGGGTCCACAGATATCCCATTGCTTGTGATGATATGGACCAAGAATGAGACCTTCTTCAACCAGAACTCACACTTTCTGTACTTTGCATAGAGCTTCTCCTTGCGCAAATTCTCTAGTATAGTTTTTAAATGATCCTCATGATCCTCCTTGGTTTTGGAGTATATTAGAATATCATCTATAAAGACTACCAAAAAATTTTCAAGGTAATCTCTAAATAATATATTCATCAAGTCCATGAATATTGATGGAGCATTGGTGAGTCCGAAAGGCATTACTATGAATTCATAGTGCCCGTATCTTGTATGAAAAGAAGTCTTGGGGACATCTTCCTTCTTCACGCTTACTTGATAATATCCCGAACGCAAGTCCACCTTGGAGAAGTATTGTGCTCCACGCAACTGATCGAACAAGTCATCAATTCGTGGGAGAGGATACTTGTTCTTTATCGTGATTTTGTTAAGTTCACGATAATCGATGCAGAGCCGCATTGACCCATCCTTTTTCTTTACGAAGAGGACTGGTGAACCCCATGGTGAATCACTTGGGTGTATAAACCCTTTATCCAGATTCTCCTATAGTTGTTTCCTCAGCTCTTCAATCTCAACAACAACCATTTTATATGGAGTCTTGGATATTGGTAATTCCCCAGGTATAAGTTCAATTGAGAACTCAACATCTCTTCCAGGAGGAAGACCATGCAGTTCCTCGGGAAACACTTCAGCAAATTCCCTCACAATAGGCATTTCTTCAAGGATGGTTTCTTCCATGGACTCAATCATCTGAGCCAGATACGCGTGCTCATAAGGCAGTAATATCCATGCTTGAGATGTTGGATCTAAAAGAGATTCATCTTCCTCCTGACACTTGTAAAGAATCAGGGGTCGATTCTCCATATGGAGTGTGATTTCCCTCTCCCGACAATTTATGTTAACTCTATATAAGTAAAGCCAATCCATGCCAAGAATTGCATCAAATTACACCAAAGGGAGTATGATGTGGTTCACCGGGAAATTCAATCCACTGATTATAACAAGGGAGGACTTCTATTCATGGGATGCAATGATTTCCCCATTTTCCGTACTCATCGACATCTTTACTTCCATGATTTGTGGTGGTGATGGGATTGTTCTAATAAACTTTCTAGATATAAAAGAATGCGTAGAACCTGAATAAAAAAGTAAATTCACTATTCTTGAATGAATAACTAGCGTACCTATCACCACTTCATTGTCGGGGTTCACTTCGGCAGAAGTGATGGAAAAAGCTCTTCCTTGTTGTCTTGGAGGTTGTTGGTTGCCTCTGATAACCCTTGGATTAGGGCACTGATTTGAAAAATGACCCGGTTATTTGCATTTGTAGCATTGAACAACGTGTTGAGGTTCTAACGGAGCGTTCCTCTCCTCTGTCGCAGTCACGGGTCCTTCTTGCTGACAGTTAATAGCTAGGTGCCCTTCTCTTCTACACCTGAAGCATTTTCTCGTCCCCTTAAGGCAATTTCCAGGGTGCTTCTTTCCGCACTTTTGGCAAGTGGGGTGCTAGAACTTCTTAGCGTCGTTGGATTTATCCATCAGACCAACAGCATTGAAGTCCACCTTACGCTTCTTGTCCCCATGATACCCATGTGATTCCCTGATCTCCATTTTGACCTTGAGGTAACATCGGACAATTTCCTCATAGCTGTCGAAGCCACAGATCACTAATGCTTTCTACAAGCTAGGCTTCAGCCCACCAAAGAAGCGGTAAACCTTGCATTCGAGGGTAACAACAATGCCGGAAGCGTATCGTGCAAGCCTTGTAAAGTTTTCCTCGTACTCTCCAACAGATTCTTCATCTTTTTTCTTGAGGGAAAGGAAGTCCCTTTCCATATTAAGCCGGAGGGTGCGCGGAAAATATTTATCGAAAAACATCTTCCGGAATTCCTTCCGTTCCAAAGCCTTGATCTCCTCCTCAGGCTTCATATTTTTGATCAACTTCCACCATTGATCAGCTTCACCCTCCACATGATAAGTAGCCAGGAGAACCTTCTCTTGTTCAGAACGTTGAAGGATGGAGAAGATCTTTTAAATGGAGTTGATCCATTGTTCAGCGATCGTGGGATCGAATGATCCACTAAAAGTAGGAGGCCATTATCTCATGAAGCTTTCGATAGAGACTTGTTCTTTCTTAGGGGGGGTTGAACGTTCCTCTTGACCCGTGTTTCTATTCAAAACTTGAGTTAGCTGAGAGAGAAGCGTGACAAAGTTTGTGATTCCCGCTCCCATTGGATTGGGCATCTCATTAGTAAAATCATCACACTGATCTTCAAAATGGTTGTTAGCCCGAGTCCTCCTATTACAGGCCATTGGGTGGAATAAAAGGAAAGTTAGGGGTAACACATAAAGGGTAATCTAATGAAAAAAGTTTTTGACTTATAAATAAACATTAATTTCATTAACTCATGAGTCTATAGGCTTCAATCTAGGCTTTTCATGATCTACTTTATAACATATATTCTTAGGGGGCATTTTTCCCTTAATAAGGGTTCATACTAAGATTGTGAATTTATCAAAACATATCACCCGGGAGTGTCGTAACCAAGAGTGTAGAAAGGCCCATTTTTTGTGCACCAGTTCCCGTTCGAGTCTATCTCAAAGCGGTGTTTTCTGGTTTTACCCCTAGGATACATCTGTGCTAGAGCCGCCTCTACCTGCTCGTATCTAGACAGGGATGTATTTATTTGATAAACCACTTACTTAGTATTTACCAAAATTTAGGGATGTTTTTATTATACTTAGTCTTGTATCTAAGGCTTTACCAGGGATTCCTAATCCCAAAAATAAGTAAACCTATCCTCTGATACCAACTATGACAACCCTGCTTTTTATTACAACCTAAACATGATTTATTACATAAAACTTTACTTGATACAACAAAGAAGATCGAGTGGTTTAGTGTATTTGGTGCTTAGGATCATTAAATAAAGACTTAAAACATGAAATACAATATCTTTATTGAAAACATCCTTTACATGACCACTACATTCCTTCGTACCTAGCATTGCATGGGGTAACCTGAGGACATGCATAAGAAAAGGGTGAGCTATAAAGCCCAGTAAGGGAGTACGCATGGAATAACATGAGGAGTACAATACATGTTAGACAATAGTAATATCAATAGAGCATAAAAGAAACATGAACATAAAGTCATGATAAAGCATAATAATCAATACATGGAAATGTGGCAGCAACACTTAACATGGAATTAGCATGAGCCAAGGCTCATTGCACATGGAGCATGAGTAAACCCTCATTGCACATGAAGCACGAGTAAACCCTTGTTGCACTTGAATTATCATGAGTCAACACTCACTGCACCTGACGTATCATGATACTATACTTTAACCAGTGCATTGGATCGCTATAAGGGCGCACCCTACTTAAACATTTCATTTCATGCATAAGCGTGCCACATGGATCATAAAACATGGATTCATAAAACATAATAATTTATTCCACGATATAGGAATTTGGAATTCATACATGAAACTTTACAATCAATATGTAAATGTTCATAAAGTTGAATACCCTTGATGGAGAAATGGGTATGGTATTCACTACCCAAAGACATTGGCTTAGAAAATCGGTGCGATTTCAGCAGCGTAACGGCGTGACATAGGAATTCATAAAAAAGGTTGATGAGAGAGAAAGGGGTTCCTCATCATATTTACATGTAATGGAAATTAAGTAGTTCATATAGATACATCTCCCAAAAATTTTAATGGAATTTATATTCATGATACAAAAGTATTGCTTGAATGTAAAAGAGGAGAGGGAAGTTCGTTTCGGAATTTCGGTAGAGTAACGGGTGTACATGGGAGGCATTTAATGAGAGAGAAAGGGTCTCCCATAATTAAAAAATAAAGAGGGAAGTATGAGGGAGGTGATAAACCATACCCCAACATTCATAATTGAAATTGAAAGGGCAAAACAACTTAAAGAAAATTGGACAAAAATGAGAAAGGAAGAAAAAACCCTTACATGGAAGTGTGCTTCAAAAGGCTAGAGAGAGGCTTGTGAGAGGCTTCTTGGGAGCATGGGGCACCTTGGGAGGATTATAGAGAGAGTAGGGTAGAGGTTGGACGAACTCCAAGGGATTTTAGTGTGGAGGAAGTGGGATCTGGGGTGGGTTTATATAGGAAAGGTGAGAGAATTCTTTATTATTTAGGTTTGGGTCCCCTTACATTAAATTAATCCAAACCACAAACAATCCCATGGTTTTTTACCATGGTTTTTGGAAAAGGTAAGAGGAAAAAAATATTTTATAAGGCCCAAGCCCTAACTTCTTAAAATAATAAGGTTGCTTATGTGGAGGTGAGTCACACTCCCATGGAAATTAATTTAAAAAGGAAAAGTGTTGAATATGTCTTAAGGGGTCCATTTATGCTTTGAAAAGTAAGTAAAACAAACCCAAAATTACATTATTTTAATGATAAAACATATATTGGCCGAACATAAGGATTATGGTATTTTATTACATCACCATTTGGTCATTATGATGTCATAAAACACCTTATATATTTAAACGGTATTTAATTTTTTCCCAAAAATTTGACTATCTCAGAAAATTATGAAAAATTAACCATTGGATAATTTCGACGTCCTGATTCCAAAAATGACATTTATTTTATCCAAATAATTTTATAAATATGTTAATTTTCAATTTTAAAATAAAAACCGGCATTTATCGAAAATTCACGGGTTTTGACAGAAATGGATTTCAAACCTTAATAAAAATTTTAATTTCATTCATAAAATTATAAGATCATTTATATTTAATAAAAAGTTAATTTAATAATATTATTATTATTTTATTAAAATATTATTTAATTCAAAAATCCATTAATTTAATAAAATAGGTTTCTTAATTAAATAATAACTAAAAACACCATTTGTACTTTAAAAACTATTTACAATGTATCAAAAATGACTAGAAATTATATCCATTATTATATAAAAAAATAATGTACATGAACATAGTACTAATTATTTGTTACATAACCCCTTAAAACAGCTGCATAAGACCTAAGGGTAAGGTGTGCGATGGTGACATACTCTTGGGGTGGCTCGGATAACATCGCTTGAGTGGTAATTTCAATCAACTTCCACGTTTCCCATAGACGGTCATGTTCGAGATTGAAATAATGAAGCTCAGCTTGGGCTTGGTCAAGGGTGAAGCCCAATTATGCCACCTCTTTTCCGAGATCTGACAAATGGGCTTCGTATGGGGAAATTATACTGGATGAGGTCATCGCTTCCTTTGTCTGAGTAAAATTGGGTTCGTTAAAGCCTTATATTTATACTAATCATGTGATCACTGTTCAACGACTATATTAACAACGGTCACAATTATTAACATAAAACCAAAGAAGTTGGCATCTTATAAAATTTTTTTTTTCATAAAGAGACATTTAACTAGATCAAGAGGGATTTTCCATTAAAGAAACATTAGGTCATTACAGAGGGGGTTTGGAGGATGGGATGGAGATGTAAGGGCATGATCAGTACTAGAAGGTGGAAATCCAAGAAGTTCCCTACTCCACGTACCATTTCTTCATGCGTGGTGGTGTACCTTCTGGATAGATTTTTGCTATGACTATGGAAGGGTCGTCTGCATATCGGGGTGGTACACGGATATAAATGTGGTATGCATACTAGAGTGGTATGCATACTCGGGCTCCATTAGAATACAAAGGTGGTATGCAGTGCTGGAGTCCCTCCATGTGGAAGAATGCTATGTCAGGCTAGGTTTCATCTGCATAGGGTTATGCTATGTGGTACACCAGTTTGAAGAAGGGGCATTAGTATCGTAGTTCAAGGAGATTCATCTATGAAGGGAGCATGGTTCCCAGTTTTCCTTCTAGGTTAAAGGTTCTACCATATTATTATAATTTATTCTATTTGTGGTTCGCAATATGTTTATACCCTTTGGAAACCCTTCGCGGTTCTGTAATTCACCAAATTTTCACCTTTGAAGCCTCTAGTCCATGGAATCCCATATCTCCCCAAAAATATGATCCTTTTCATGGATCCCAATATGATTCTTTTATAGAGTAACTAGGAGTCCATATTTATGGGAACATGGCACCTTTTTCGGAATCCCAGGGATGGATCATCTGACCCGCGAATGACTCGGTCAACTAAGTCTTGCAGTGTTGCAATTCATGGTGGTGGAAATTACAACCTCAATTCCACAAATGATGTGGTTCGCAGGGTGCTATTAGGATTTCTTCATCTGTGAGCTACTCAGTCTATGGGGATGGTATGTGGGGGTGTACCTCTCTATCATGTTTTCTCCAACGATGTGTTTTTCAATTTACAGACTCCTTTACTCATTCATTCCGTAAAGTTCTTGGTTTGCTGGACAACACTTCATGGGATAGAGTTTTGTAGACCTCCCACTTACCACTCAGTTCTCAGTCTATGCCTTCCATAGACTCTTCCCAAACACCAGTACATGGACTAGTTTAGTCTTTTTCCAAACTATATTCCATCATTCTTTTCCTCCAAAATTTATCCCCACATGCATGCATTTCCTTTATAATTTTTATAGGAGTATTTTATTTCCCTTTTAGGATTTTTCAGGGCCCTAAAAATGCCCCCATCGGAATGGGTTGTGGTCAGAGTAAAGAGGAGGCTATTTTGATGTAGAAAATGGCCCCGAACTGAACTAGTTTGTGGTAGAATGGTGGACCAATTTGTGACCAAAGCTATATATAGGGGACCCAAGTAATTTTTATTTTACTTGGTTTCCCAGAAAAAAGTACTCTGGAAAGCACTCTTGTCTTTCCTTGCTTCAGTGTACTAGCTTATTCGTGAAATTCATTGTCTTTGAACTATGCCTTTTGTTCTGTGAACCGCTTACCCTTCATAGTTTCCTCATATATGAACTGTCATTTGGATCTATGAACCAAACTATAGAATTTGAAAACATATGTTTGAAATTCCTTATAGTTAGATGCTACACAGATTTCCTATCCTGCAGAATTAACATCAGAGCTGGTTAACTAAACATTAAATTTACAAATAGGATTTGAAATATCGAAATTCTTATGTTCTGCATAGCAGGGCTTGGTACGTGAATTTTTAATTTTGTAAAACAATCGACCTGCTGGCCAACGCTTCACATGCTAGCTTTTTGTGGGGAATTATTCATACTACTGGTTCATGGGGGGTTCACTCTATGATCCATCCCCATGCTTTAGTATATGAAGACTTTCAATGGGCAGACATCTTTGGTCATTTGGAATTTTTTGGCATTTTCCCCAATTATTTTAATTGGAATGACCCTTTTGAATGGACTTTTTGTTGTTGGACGAAGGAAATGGAACTTCGTTATACTGTCATTTTTGTGATGTTCTTGCTAACATTATCTCCACTCCCCTTTCGGTTTCCAATGAAAGGTAGAAGTCTATAGAAAATGCAATAAGTGAAAAAATACCAGTCACCCCACTACATCAATCATTAGGGAAATTACTTACTATGGGTGAAAAGGAATATCTTATCATAGAAAGGATTCCCATTTATGGATTTGGTCTACTATTTGACACACATATCACAGAGCCAAACTTGGTCGACCAGCCCATCGCTTGGATATTTAGTGGAACTATAACTATGGATCTCATCTCATTGACAAGGTGATTCATACCAAATTATACCTCTATCGGGTCCTTGTTGAACTATGCCCCTCAGACTTTATAGGGGGAATGAAAAAAGCTAGATTAGATGGACCATTGTTATCATAGCATTTCCTGGAGATCCATTGAAACTGAACAACATTGATGGTCCTCCATATGAGAAAAATTCTATGGGGTTCATTTTTCATATATTGGGGGTGTCCCTTCTATATTCATCAAATTTGTAAGGAATTATGGGTTAAATTGCAGAACGTGGGGCTATATGAGGCCGTCTGGGTATTCTAGACCTATACTCATTGAAACAACACCCTCATCTCAAATATTTTTAGTTGGTTGATTTCAAACACCAACAAGTTCCCTTTGACCCATGGGAAGGTTGGAATCAGCCTCTGGGACATTTGGCTGATTTCGAGGGTCCCTATCATCGAGGAAATGTATGATGATTTTCTACCCCTCTCTTCCACCTATGATGACGAGGAGAGGAATCCTCCTTTGGATAAAATTCTCATTGATCAAGTGGGAAAACTTTCTAGAGAAGATGACCTATTTACAAAATAATACATCTCCTTCTCAAAGTGGATTAGTGCCTTTACCAAGTAGAGTGGCCCAAAGCGTGATGTGTGTACACCTAGGTCCTGTCCATCTAGGTAATATTGAAGGAAAGAAGGCACCTATTGGACCATCATAGAGTAGGGTAAGTTCCTAGAATGGGTATGGGATCTCATCCCTAAAGTGGACCATTATTTTTCTATTGGAGTCCTTCCTAGCCATGTTTTCAAGCATATGGATCTTACCGGCATGAGATTATAGCTGTGTAAGAGTCACGACCTTTTTCATGGAAGCTCACTTGGACACCGAAAAATGCATCAACCTTGATATTTTGGTATTTTCCAAAATTTACCACCTACTAGGTCAGATCAGTGAAGGAAATTCCCCTTAGTGGATGATTGGTCCCTTCCAAATTCTCTAGGTTTGGATAAGAGATCTCATCGGAGGCTACACATTTATCAATTCCTTGTAGATTCCTTACTCTATTATTGGAATATATCTTCAGAGCACCTATGGGGTTATGCTAGAAGGCTAGTCAACACATGATAAATATGAAGAATGAACTAAAACGAATGATTGAGAAATTATGGATCAAATCAATGGTCATGACTGCTTCACCTATCGTTGTTATGATTCTCCTACTCTCACCATCATTAATGTAGAATCTAAGAACCTTATTAATCGATTTTATCTCTTTTCTTTTAGGCATTGTATATTTATAGCTCGCATCGACAAGGAGCTTATTCGTGAGGGATAAGTGCTTTATAGATTTTGCTATCAGTTTATCTGGGTTAAAATTTTGTGTCCCTCGACTCTTAAAACTACCCTCTAGGAGAAAAATATTTTGACACCCCATCAATTATGGCTAATTTTTACCCAAGAGGACACTCAGTACAAGGTTAAGCTCCCAAATTCTGAGGGTTCCATTCCCTTATTTACGAAAGTTTATGCTCATGCATGTATTCAATCATATCAAACTGTCATTTTTTGAATTTAGTCTCCATTATCAGAACCCACAAGGCATCTAAGGAAAATGGGAGGAAGAAGTAGAAGAAAAATATTGTGTATTCCTAACCATTGAATGTTCTCTATATGCCTCTTGATCCCCTCCTAAGGAAGGTATTGGTAACTTGGGGGGTCACCACAATAGCTGTTGAGGTTGCTACTAGTGGCCAACCACCCAACCAACCTGATGCTAATTTTCTAGTGGATTAGAATCAATGGGATATCGTGAATGGTTGCTAGTATTTTTTCATTCAGTCCCTTCACACTTTTTGGAATTTCATCCAAGAGAGGCCTGTTTCCCTTACTGATCTTGTCCATGTGTCAGCACCTATTAAATTTCTTATTATGAGGAACCAAAGAGTTGGGGAATTACCTTTCAGACCTTGATACCCCGATCTATGCCCGGAATGATCATCATAAATACACGCATCAGGTACTTTCTATATTGTGTCCGAATTATAAAAGAGAGGGTGATGGTACTGTGGGTTTTCCTACTTCAGCTGACATAGGAGAAGTTCCTTTCTCAATCCTAGAGTCCCGTAAGTGTCCATCTCCTAAGGCTCCAGAGACTGTGAAGGCGAATAGGAAGCAATTGTATCTAATTAACCATTCATCACTTCCCCAGGAAAATCCACTAGTGCTTTCCATTCTTATTACATCGGCTTTCTATATGCATAGAGGTTCTGGGATGAATTGAGGGTGAACACCTCCAATAAAGACATTTGGAGGCTGCTTCAAGGAGGACACTTTGACCATCCGGGTTTTGGGGGTTCTATCACCCTCTTATTTATTTTTACTGAAGAAAAACCAAATGAGGTGGTTTTTTACCTGAGTGAAATGGATAAATTCCCCCATATTCCCAAGAAAAAACCTTACTAGTCTAATGAGGCGGCATGAATGGTGGCACTCTTGTGACCAATGTATATCGATGGAGAGTTCATTTGATTCACAAGCCCTAAATTTAATTCCCCCTACTATGAAGATTCTAAAACATACATTCTTTTCATTCATAGGATCCTAAAGAGTCTTGAGAAATGAATCCTTCCCCAGTATACACCACCAGAGGCACCATTTCTAGGAATCATGTACATTTATATGCAGGGATTTCTAAGGAAGGTTCTCTAGATGATGATGAACATATCGACGTAGTCATTGCTGAATCTTCAGTGGAATTTCCTCCTTCACCTCTGCATGATATTCATTTTAGAGATCCATCCCTATGGAATATTAAGAAACATTGGCATGCATCTCAACTGTCGAAGCATATCAAGAAGGGTATTGAAGGTAACTTCCACACCTATTTATCTGGTCATCGTACCATGCATTTTATCTTTCTAACCCATTCCTGCATTCCTATTTTCATGCAGGAAAAATACATAACCATGCAGAAGTTTCCCAAGAATCTATGACTCTTATCCCCTCTATGGCGGAAGAAAGGATACCAACAACCATGGTTTCCCCAGATCAGTTTATTATTATCCTAATAGTGGAGGAGCATTTTCAAGTTTAAGTCCCATCCGAACATTCATATCTCACTACCATGGAAGAAGATAGGATGACCACAACAAAAACAAAAGAGCTGGGTGAGGAGTCCTGATCACCCCCGAGGGATAACTAGTTCTGGGTATTCAACTGTTCCAAACCAATTGGGAACCTTCCATGCTGAGAGAACTCCTTTGGAAGAAGATACATAAACCAAGCAAGCTGATCTTACTCCCTCAGAGGTTGTAAACATAGGGAAGTCTGCTATCCTGGATCTTGATAACTTATAATGGGATATTGTTCCATTTCTTCCAACCACAAGAGAGACCGTGATCCTATCCCCTAGAGTTTTGTAGGAATCCATCAAACTTTTTCCAGGATAATTATCCATCCAAGCCTGATCTCAGTAAGTTATCTTTTGGAGACTGCCTTGGAGGTTGATGGTCTGGTTAGGCATGACCCTAAAACACAAACCCTTCTAACTGAATTTGGGTCTCAATTTCTTATTGAGGATATAATACTATCTTTACCAAGTGGTTATGTCACCATGGAAGATGAAGGCATCAAATTTTTCAGTAGGTGGAGGTTAGTTTTATAGTCCCCCTACCACTATCTCTTCTCCCATACTTTCTTTTCAGGGGTCAGGTATGTTTATTGGTTTCCTTTTTGATTCCAGGATTACAGATGAAAGTATGGGTGATTGTGGCAGGTGCTTCGATCCTACCCATTATCGCAACTGTTAGGGACGATACTACAGAGGGATCTAGTCGCACTGCAGTATTTGAATCAACTATCCCCTAGTGACAGTCATTCTTAAATATATTTTGTCATCAGGAATAAATTTTGAGACTGATTGAGAGAGCACGGTCATCCTTCGACCCGATCGCCAGAGGGAATGGAAAAACATCTGGAGGTTAAATTCTCAAACACAACTTATCGACATCCAAACTAATTTACTGAAGTTACACCACCCATTTTTTGTTTTGGGGTTCAGTGGGTTCGATTATCACAACATATATGATATAGTGAAGTAGGTGATTGATTCTAGGGAGGAAATGGGAATGCATGAGTTTCATCTTACTACTGTAGAGTTTGTGTATCACCTTAAAACTTCTAGGAAAATACTTATCAATGAAGCTACCGATCATGTTGGGGAAGTTGTGAGGCTGCAGATAAAGCTCAAAAAGTAGAGGTCTATAGAGGAACAACTTGACCAGGAAGGGAAGCAGTTTATTTGGGAATTGGAGCACCTTAAACGGTAAGGGGACTGTGTCACAGCCGTAGTTTACGAGGGGTATTAGTAAGTGGATGAAGGGTAAAGGGTTGTCCTTGAGGCCTCATAGGTGGTAGAGGTAGTGCAGGTGGGTGTAGAGGCCGAGACCATGACTTTTATAAGGCTTTGTTAGACCATTGAAGAGTCAAATCAGACACTGATAAAATTTTGTGATTCTGTCGAACTTCTTTTGTAATAGTGTTGTCCTACCCATATGGAGAGGCTACGAATCATGGGTGCCCTCCATATCTTTATTCAATGAGATTAAAATATTTTTCCCTCCAATACTCCTTCTTTTATCTTTTATTCTTACAATATTAATCATTTATGACTCAATGAATTTTAAACAACAATTTCAACTGGATATCAATTTGAATTATAACCCAGGATAAGGGAATAATCATGTTATGCTCTATTTTTTTCCGTAAACTAAGGGGATCATCAAACAAAGTTTTACATTTTTAGTGTTAGATGGACAACCCTACAAACTTTGTGCCTTCTATGTTATCACCCTAATTTTTCCTAAGCCTACTGTGTGGACATACTGGGTATAAATAAACTTTGTATTAGGATTCCCTTTTTGGGTATTCAACCTAACATGCTTTGTGTCACTTGATGATTTTTGATTGATCAATGTTTCTCCAAAACCGTATGTAGCATAGATTTAGCAAGCTGGAACTCAAATTTTTTCCAGGATTCCCTTTGAAGGATTTCATCCTAGCGAGTGTTGCATCTTTTTTCATTGGAAGTTCAGACCCTTTCCCTCATAAATATAATTACTGATGTTTTAGATCAACATCTTTGACAATAACATTCTAGGAGAGAGACCCATTTCAGTATTCATTAACGGAGGATGCCCTGAAAACATTCAGACATGGATGAGGGATTTTTTCTTGACCCTAACTTGTGATTTCTAGATATGGGATGTGATATGGGGCATGGATGTCATGGGGAATAAAGATATATGAAAATCCTCTCATGGGGAAGAATTTTTCTTTGGTTTAAAGGCTATTTTTTGGGTAACATATACATAGATGTCGGGGCATTATGTGCATAGTCAAACAGAGATGTTCATAGGATATTGTCCATCCATTTCCGATGGCCAGAAAATTTTTATAGAACATTGTATTTATTTTTTCGATATATAAACTTTCATATGAGGAGTCTCTGAATCCAAGGGTAGATGTGGGACAAAAAATTCATAAGGGCATACGTAGGTAAGAAGAGCAACTCCGAAGGACGGATTTACCTTTGGTTGAGAATCTATCTTTGTGGGAAGAATATGATGAGCCTCTTGGGAATAATGTGAATAGTTAAACAAAGGTGTCCATAGGACACCGACCTTCCACTTATAATGGCCATGGAGGATTATTGAGGATTAGAACTTTTTTTGACACAGAGTATGAATTATGAAAAGGGGTTTTCCTAAACATGAAAAATGAGTAATTTTAGGTTGAACTTTATTAGTGATTCTAGGAATTGGTAAGTTCATTTCAATCCAATTCATGTGAGTTGTTTCCTTATGAAAGTATGACCCTTGTGTGGGTGGGGATGTGATTTTTTGTTTTACAGCTGTATCTGATTATGAGAATTAGATGTCACTATGTATCTTCTGATGATAGGAATCAATCTATATGTAGTTGTTTTATGTTTTTTTCCTTATGCAGATATGATTCATGCACATGGATGCACATTTTTATTTTGGAAATGGATTCACCAATGAGGCGAGAGTGTATGTAGAACCTCCTTGGGTAGATTGATTTCTTGTGCAGGGTCCTGAGGGGAAATAATATTGGACATGACCAGGCCTAAAGGTGAATACTTGTTATAAGTATCATGTAGTTTAAACATCATTAAATCAATAAGTATATGTATAAGTCTTGGGTAAATGGAGAATAATCGAGCCAGTGTGTTCTGACATGTCTAGTGTAAACAATAGTTTCAAGGGTTATTGGATCAAGAGTAATGACAAGGGGATTAGAATTATTTAGGCGTATGAAAATAGGAAAATCCTTTCTTGGGGAAGAATTTTCCTTTGGTTGACATGTCATTTTTGTGGGAAACATATGCAGAACCTCCAGGAAAAAATGTGCATAGTCAAACAAAGGTATTCACCGAACACGGAACTTCCATTCCTGATGGCCAGGAGGAATTATGATTATCCAAGATCACTCAATGAATAGAGTCTGATGAAGGGAGATTGTTGATTTGGACATGTCAAAAACACTCAGTCCATGATTATTCACAGAATCCCATGAGTATTCATGGAATTTGGAGTCTCTCAATATAGATTTAACCTATATGCGAGGTGGGATATTTTTACTCCATTTTCTGATCGAGGCCTAGTTTTGAAGATCCAGGCATACTGAGACAAGGTTACCTAAATAAATATTGGTCCATGCATAAGTAGTGGCGGAATTTTAACTATATTTTGGGTACCATGAAATTTTTTATGTCATGCAGTTAGAACATTGGACCATTTAGTTTAAGGTCATGCAGTGTGGAAATCATCAGTATAGTTTAATGTCGTGTGGAAAGGAAATTGACAACATAATTTAATTGTCATGTTTTAGGGATGAAACATCAATGTGACCATGCGTAATTATGAGATAATCAGGCCAGCATATTATTGGTACTCCCCAGACATGATCTGGTGAAGATGGTTTAAACCATGATTGCGGGGGGCCTCATGTCAGGAGGAATGACATGTGGCTTAGAGTCTGTTAGGCATATGACAATAGGTTATTCCTCTCCTAGGGATGAATTAACCTTTTTTTGAAAGACCATTTTTATAGCAACCCTGCCTTGTTTTACATTACTATTACATCATTTTAAATATAAAAAACATAATATTATTACACATAGAGGTTCCAAAGGTTTAGTGTCTTGGGAAAACTAGGACAATACATAACAATTAGAATATCAAGCATAAAAATTTATTTAATTTCTTCTTCTCTAGCTTCTTATTGGCACTTGTCCTCTCTTTAGTACATGTAGCCAACTGAGGATATACATAAAAAGGGGTGAGCTAAAATCCCAGTAAGAGGATAGATAAAAAGAATATAGCATGGGGTGAGCATATTCATGAAATAGAAAAAAGATCACAAACATGAGAGGAGCATAAAAAAAGACTTGAAATGTGGCAATGCATAAAAATGAAACATCATGTCTTAGTGGTTAACTACCACACATACTTGTAAACCAATATAAAATCTATTTGACACATCATTTCACATTTAATCATGAGGTTTATCACTTTAACAAATGCATTGGAGCGCTGTATAATTCCGAGTGCACCCGTCACATTCAAACATTCATATTGCGCTATATAATTTTGGGGGCACCCATCACCTCATAATATTATCATTATCATGCATGCCACAAAGAACATATATCAATAATTAAAATAACTAACCCATGGTAAGGAATGGGTTTCATCTCATAATAATACATTCATAAGCATTGTGTTCCGAAAAGAAAGAGGGAACAACTTACTGGATACAAGAACCATCCACCACGAATGAGAGGTAAAAGTTGAGTTCTTAAAAGAAGAGTTATTTTGGAAAAAATTTGGATTGACATAAACTTCATTAGGAAACATGTTTATCCCAGAAAAGGTAAGATAATTATGAAAAAATAATTTTTAAGATGTGACCATACCAAATTGGAGGGAAAGAGGGGGAACCCGAAGAAGGAAAATTGGGTTTGAGATTTCCCCTAACCTTGTATCTGAATGCTTCCTTCTATTTAATATCCTGGATAATGATATTATATTCATTAAATATAAATAAAGAACCTTGTTTACATTAATATGGATCATTATGGTTTCATTAAGTGATTTTATGTTCCTTTGTATGAGTTATATAGTATAGAAACATTTTTTGGGAATGTTTGTTTTTATGGTTTTCTTGAGTGGGTCACTTGTATTCTTAAATTGATGCTCTAGTAGAACATGGGTAAACATCCAGAACTGATATTACATGTTATTAATGATATTACCAGATTTTTAATGATCTTATACTGAATCATATTATATCCATGTGGATGAATCATTATATAAGAATTAAATGATGATTGTTTGGGTTAATTTTAATGGTTTTTCAATCACGATGAACTTGTTTTATTTTATCACTAGTAATATGGCCATAAGCTAGTTCCAAAAATTTCAATAGGGTATAATACATATAAATAATTCTTTTTCAACCATAATAATTGTTTCATGACCAGATCTGAAGGTAGAAATGGAAGAAGAAAACATGTCGTTCTTCAAGGTGATAAATTAACACCTCACAAACAACGTTCTCTTTAAAAAAATAAAAGGAAGAGGGAAAGGGTGTTGGATGATATAATATCCCATTAGCATCATAAAATTACATTAAATTTATAATACTTGAGTTAAAATACCATTTGGATGAAGATAGGTGGGGAGAGATCAAGAAATGAACTTGAACTTGAAAGGAAATTAACAGAGAAGAGGGAGAGAAATTACCTCTTAAATCCTCCTCTTGAGATCCTCCTTAAGGAAGCTAGGATTGGTCTTTTGATGAGACCAGAAGCTCTTGGAAGTGGGGGAGGGGCTAGGGAATATGTTTGGGAAAAGTTTAGATAAGTCTTGGAGCTTGAGAGGTGTGAGTATATGACGGTATGAAGGGTGGAATTTATAGTGGAGGGGAGATGGGTTTCCTTAATATAAAATTCATTAGTTTATTAATTTACCCAATGACAAAGAATAGTGAGTCTTGAATGACCAGGAATAGTTCTTTTATCATGTGATCCCGAACCAAGTGGACTTACATCAGAATAACATCACACATGACTCTATAATTAGCATATTTAGCTTATTTTTGTAAATTATGGTATTTCACTATTCATAAAAAATTCTAGTATTTTAGAAAAATACCAAAAATTTACCCCAACCATTTTTCGACATTTAGAATCCAAAAATGAATTAAAATTTTCAAAAATAATTTTCTAAATACTATTAATTTAATATTTAATTAAAATCATAATTTACTTAAAAAACAGTTTTTAAAAATTAAAACTGATTTTATAGGGCTTTCAAAAATTACATAGGGTCTTATAAAATTATCTAAAAACTATAAGAAATTGATTATATAATTTATGAACACATTTTAGGAAAATAAATTAATTAATAAATTATAATTAATTATTTATGACTTACAAAATACCAAAACGTTTACTAAGGTCAAATTGTCACTTTTTAAGATGTCTAAATTTTATTTAATTATTCATGGGTAAGGTTACTCTTATGTTTGATGATTTACTATTAATAAGGGTAATATTACTATTCATAAGGGTATGTTACTATTCCTAAGGGTATGATACTATTAACTGAAAATTATTTTTGTTTCATTAGACTCCAAAAATCATCTTGAACACAACCGTGTATGTCGTATTTTCAAAATTTCAAACACATAAGTGACAAGATTATGTTTAAAGGACACTTATCACTTTGTAGTTCATTATGTTGTGTTTTAATGTTATTTTATGACATAATTATAATAAGGGAATTCCCACTGAAAAACATTGGGTCATTACATTCTTCCCCCCCTTAAGAAATTTCGCCCCCGAAATATCATTTTACACAAATAGGTGAGGGTGTTTCTCCTTTATTACCTCTTCTGGTTCCCAAGTTTCTTCCTCAAACTTATTGTTCCTCCACAACACTTTGACAAGATATGTTGTCTTGTTTTGTAGAACCTTATCCCTCCAATCCAGAAAATTTACTAGCTGCTCCTCATAGGAGAGATCATCTTCCAGCTGTACTACCTCTGAGTTTAGTACATGTGAAGGGTCTGGTATGTACTTACTTAGTAGGGATACATGAAACACATCATGAACTTGATCTATATTTGGTGGAAGTTCAAGATGATATGTCACAGCTCCAATAATGTCAAGGATTTCAAAGGGGCCAATGTACCTAGGGCTTAGCTTACCTTTCTTGCCAAACTGCATAACTCTCTTCTATGGTGATATTTTAAGGAAGAATTTATCCCCAATGTTGAAATCCATGTCCTTTCAATGGTTTTCAACATAAATCTTTTGCCGACTTTGAGCAGCATTGATGTGTTTCTGGATGACTTGAAACTTCTCTATCATCTCTTGCACAATATTGGGACCAAGTAGCTTTCTTTCTCCAACTTCATCCCAACAGGTTGGAGTTATAAATCTCTTCCCATAAAGAGCATCATACAGAGCCATCTGAATACTCGAGTGAAAGATATTATTGTATGATAACTCAACCAATGTGAGATGCTGATCCCAACAAACCTTTTAATTCAAGAGAGAATGATCTTAGCATATCTTCAAGCATCTGAATAGTCCTTTTAGATTAGCCATCAGTTTGGGGGTGATAGGTCGTGCTGAAATTTAATTCAGTACTCAAAACATGTTGAAGGCTCTTCAAGAATTTAGATGTGAACCTTGGATCATGGTCAGAGACAATTGAGAGTGTACCACCATGCGGTCTCACCACTTCATTCACATATATCTTTTTATGTTTTTCAAGTGAGTGTTCTTCCTGAATAGCGATAAAATGGGAACTCTTGGTGAGTCGGTCAACCACAACCCATATCACATTATTTCCCTTTTCTATCTTTAGGAGACCCATGACAAAGTCGATAGTATAATTTTCCCATTTCTACATGGGTATAGGCAATGGATGCATCCTTCCTTTGGACGTTTTTCACTCAACTTTAACTCACTGACATACCAAGAACCTTGATATATATTCTGCAATATCCTTTTTCATGTTATCCCACTAGAAGTGTTCTCAGAGATCACAGTACATCTTGGTACTCCCAGGATGCATATAGAATGTTGAGCAATGTGCATTTTCCAATAGCTCCTTCTTTATCCTGGGTGATGAAGGCACACAAATCTGTGTTCCAAACCGAATCACACCATCATCACCGATATGGAACTCCTGCAGCTTCCCTTACTTTACTGCATTCACCATCTTTTGTATCTCCACATCATCCCTTTGTGCTTCCTTAAACTTCTCCTGGATAGATTATTGCGCAATCATTTGGGAAAGGTAGGATGTATCCCCTGACCTTATGATTTATAAATCCATCCTTTTCATATCTAAAGAGATAGGGTCTTTCTCAATCCGTAACATGGATAGAGCAACGAGTTATTTTCTACTTAGAGAACCATCTACCTTGTTCGCCTTTCCAGGATGGTAGTGAATATACAAATCATAATCCTTGATTAGCTCTAACCATCTCCTTTGATGCATGTTGAGCTCCTTTTGTGTGAATATATACATTAGGCTCTTGTAGTCGGTGTATATGTCACACTTCTCACCATAAAGGTAGTGCCGCCAGATTTTCAAGGGAAAAATCACGGCTGTCAACTATATATCATGTTTCGGGTAGTTATGCTCATGGATCTTCAAATCTCATGAGGAATAGGATATAACATTATCATTTTTCATTAGTAAACAACCCAATCCTTTCTTTGAAGCATCACTGTATATCACAAAACATTCTCCACTTTTCGATAGTGTGAGTACAGGTTCTGTGATCATCCTTCTATTTATCTTTTTGAAGCTTCCCTCACATTCTTCCATCCAGACATACTTTACCCCCTTCCTTGTTAACTTAGTTAGCGGGCTTGATAATCGTGAGAAGTTTCTCATAAAACGTTGGTAGAACCCAGCTAATCCAAGAAATCTACTGATTTCTGTGACACTAGAGGTCTTGGGCCATTCCTCAACAACCTTTGTCTTTGAAGGATCCATAGAAATTCCTTCACTTGTGATCACATGTCCCATGAACGTAACTTGTTTCATCCAAAAGTCACACTTTTTAAACATGGCGTACAACTTATCCTTTCTCAAAGTAGCCAACACAAGTCTTAGATGTTCATCATGTTCCTCCTTGCTCTGGAAGTAGATAAAAATATCATCAATAAACACTTCCACAAATTTGTCAAGGTAATTCCTAAAGACTCTATTCATCAAATCCCTGAAGATTTCAGGGGCATTAGTAAGTCCAAAGGGCATCACCAAAAACTCATAGTGCCCATACATTGTTCGGAAGGCAGTCTTCTTAATATCTTCCTTCTTCACCTTTACCTGATGATATCCAGAATGAATATACACCTTTGAGAAGTATTGAGAACCTCTTAACTAATCGAAGAGGTCGTCAATACTTGGAAGAGGATACTTGTTATTTAAGGTGATCTTGTTGAGTTCCTGATAATCGATACACATCCGAATTGTTCCATCCTTCTTCTTCAAAAAGATCACTGGTGCACCCCAAGGTGATGCACTAAGGCGTATCAACCCCTTGTCCAGATGCTCTTGTAGTTGCTTCTTTAACTCCTCCAATTCGATAGGATTTATCCAATAGAGACACTTCGAGAGAGGAGTAGCTCCGGGTATGAGTTCAACTGAGGACTCTACCTCACGATCCGGGGTAATTCCGAGTAACTCTTCGGGAAATACATCGTTATATTCCCACATAATGGGAATTTCCTCAAGGTTGGAACTTTCCTTCGACTCAACCATTTGGGAGAGGTATGCTTCTTCATAGGGAATAAACACCCACACCATTGATGGATTTTTCAAAGGAGATTAATGATCTTCCTTGCATTTGTAGAGAAGCATGGGATGGTTCAGAATATGAAAAGATATTTCATTTTCCCGATAGTTGATATGTGCTCTATATAACGAGAGCCAATCTGTTCCCATTATAGCTTCAAATTACACCAAGGGAAGCATTACGAGATTTTTCAGAATCATCTTCCCACATACTCCAACTAGAGAAGAGTCAAACACTTGGGTTTCAATTATTGCACCACTTTATTTTTTATAGATATCTCTACTTCAAGGTTTCATGGCTTCAATTCTATAGTTCTAGAAAACATGCATGATATAAAATAATGTGTAGAACTAGAATAAAATAATACTTTTTCCATTCTTGAGTGAATAGGAAGTGTACCTTGTAAGACTTTATTATCCTGCTCCACCTCCACAGTAGTGAAGACATAAACCTTCCCCTGTTCCTTTGTATTTGGTGGCTGCTAATGCTAATTACCCTCGAGAACTCATGGTTTAGTGCACTGGTTTTCATAGTACCCGATCTCTCTATAGTTGTAGCATTGAACCATTAGTGGTTATCTCCTTTCATCGACTACATTCTACTTCCTTTTCATGTCTTTTCAACACTATTGAGCATGGTTTTATTCTTTCCCACACTTGAAGCATTTCCCCATCCCTTTGAGGTAGTTCCCATGGTGTAACTTCCCACATTTTTAGCATGAGGGTCGTTGAGTTTTCTTCCCACTTTTGTCATTAGATCCTCCAGCTTGAAACTCCATATTTCGTTTAATTTCCCCATAGCCATGGGACCATTCTCTAAAATCCATATCCACAATGAGGGCACATCGAACAAATTATTCATAACTCCCAATGTCTCGAATTTCAAGAGCCTTTTGAAGGCGTGGTTTTAATCCACTAATGAATCTATCAATTTTTCTATCATTGTTGATAAAAAAACAAAGCGTACCTTGAAAGCCTTGTGAAATTTTCTTCATAGGTTGTGAAAGATTCTCCTTATTTTTTCTTGAGCACTATGAATTATATATCCATATTTGTGTGAAGAGTTTGTGGGAAATAATTATTAAGAAACATTATCTTGAATTCTTCCCATTCCATATCTTCAATATCCTCCATTGGCTTGGTGTTCTTAATCCAAGCCCAACATTGATCAGATTATCCATCTAGACAATAAACGTCTAGAGTCACCTTCTCTATCATAGAACAGTGAAGAATAGAAAAGATATTCTCCATGGATTTGACCCACTGTTCCGCAACTATTGGATCAGAAGATCCACTAAACGTCAATGGTCGTTGTCGCATAAAACATTCGATAGGCAGTTTCTCCCTATTTGGTGAGGGAGGATGTTCCCCATTATTATGGTTATTGTTCATAACCTGAAATAATTGGGTAAGAATTTCCATGAAGTCTTGAACTCCACCTCCCAAATCATTGGGGATGTCATTCGGGCAATCTTTGCATTGGCCCTTGCACGAGTTGTTGGCCTGATTTATCATGGTTTCCACCATTTTCTAAAATAGAAATGTTTAGAACAAAAAATAAGTAAACAAGTAATGAATAACTTAATAATTTGAACAATTTACCCCAAAAACATAACATATGGGATCCCTATGTAAATATTATTGTGTGCATATTTGTACTTAGTCTCATGCTATATGTTTTCCCTAGGGTTCACTAATCCTAATTCCCAAATTAACTAAACATTTACTTTGATACCAACTATAGTGAACATTCCTTTCCATATAGTACTATTACATCATTTTAAAGATAAACAACATAATAGTATTACACATAGAGTATAAAAAGGTTTAGTGTCTTGGGAAAACTAGGACTGTACATAACAATCACAACATCAAGCATCAACATTTATTTAATTTCTTCTTCTCAAGCTTCTTATTGGAACTTGTCCTCTCCTTAGTACATGTAGCCACCTGAGGATATACATAAAAAGGGGTGAGATAAAATCCCAATAAGAGGATAGAGAAGAATAATATAGAATGATGTGAGCATAATCATGACACAAGCAAAAGATCATGAACATGAGAGGAGCATAAAGAAAAGACTTGAAATGTGGAAATGCATAAAGATGAAACATCATGTCTTAGTGGTTAACTACCACACATACTTGTGAACCAAGCTAGAATCTTTTTCACACATCATTTCACATTTACTCATGAGATTCATCGCTTTACCCAATGCATTGGAGAACTGTATAATTCCGGGCACACCCGTCACATTCAAACATTCATATTGCGCTATATAATTCCGGGCGCACTCGTCACCACATAATATTATCATTATCAGACATTCCACATAGAAAATATATCAATAATGAACACAAATAACCCATGGAAAGGAATTAATTTCATCTCATAAGAATATATTCATATGCTTTGGGTTCCCAAAATAAAGATGGAACACCATACTTGATACAAGAACCATTAACCATGAATGAGAGGTAAAAGATGAGTTCTTAAAAGAATAGTTCTTTTGGAAAAAATTTGAATTGACATAAACTTAATTGGAAAACATATATATCCAAGAAAAGGTAATGTAATTATGAACAAATGAGTTTTAATAAGTGACCATACCAAATTGGAGTGAAAGAGGGGGAACCCAAAGAAGGAAAATTGGGTTAGAGATTTTCCCCTTACCTTGTATCCGAATGATTCCTTCTCTTTAATGTCCTGGATAATGACATTATATTCATTAATTAGAAATAAAAAACCTTGTTTAAATTAATATGGATCATTATGGTTTCATTAAGAGATTTTATGTGCCTTTGTATGAGTTATAGAGTTTAAAAACATTGTTCGGGAATGTTTGTTTTTATGGTTTTCTTGAGTGGTTCACTTGTATTCTTAAATTGATGTTCGGGTAGAACATGGGTAAACATACAAAACTTATATTAAATGTTATTAATGATATTAAAGGATATTTAATTATCTTATAATGAATCATATTTTATCCATGTGGATGAATCATTAGATATGAATTAAATGATAATTGTTTGGGTTAATTTGAACGGGTTTTAGATCATAATGAACTTGTTTTATTTTATCTCTAGTAATATGGTCATAAGTTAGTTCCAGAACATTAAATAGGGAATAATACATATAAAAAATTCTGTTTCAACCATAATAATGGTTTCATGACCAGATCTAAAGGTAGAAATGGAAGAAGAAAACATGTTGTTCTTGAAGGTGATAAATTAACACCTCACGAACAACGTTCTCTTTAATAAAATAAAAAGAAGAGGGAAAGGGGGTCGGATGATATAATATCCCATTAGAATCATAAAATTACATTAAATGTATTATAATGGAGTTAAAATACAATTTGGATGATGATAGGTTGGGCGAGATTAATAAATGAACTTGAACTTGAAAGGAAATTAACGGAGAAGAGGGAGAGAAATTACCTCTTAAATCCTCCTCTTGAGATCCTCCTTAAAGAAGCTAGGATTGGTATATTGATTAGACCAGATGCTCTTAGACGTGGGATATGGGCTATGGAAGGTGTTTGGGTAGAGTTTAGAGAAGTATTGGAGCTTGAGAGGTGTGAGGAAAAGAGGGTGTGAAGGGTGGTATTTATAGTGGAGGGGAGAGGGGTTTCCTTAATATAAAATTTATTAGTTTAGTAATTTACCATAAGACAAGAAATAGTGAGTTTTGAATGACCAAGAATAATAATTTTATCATTTTATCTAGATCAAAGTGGGATTACATCATCATAACATCACATATGACTCTATAATTAGCTTATTTTTGTAAATTATGGTATTTCACTATTCATAAAAAATTCAAGTATTTCAGAAAAATACCAAAAATTTACCCCAACAATTTTTTGACGTGTAGAATACAAAAATGAATTCCATTTTTCAAAAATAATTTTCTAAATATTATTAATTTAATATTTAATTAAAATCATAATTTACTTAAAAAACAGTTTTTAAAAATTTAAACTGATTTTATAGTGCTTTCAAAAATTACGTAGGGTCTTATAAAATTATCTAAAAACTATAAGACATTTATTAGATAATTTATAATCACATTTTAGGAAAATAAATAAATAAATAAATTATAAATAAGTATTTATGAGTTATAAATTACCATAACGTTTAGTAAGGTCAAATTGTCACTTTCTAAGATGTCTAAATTTTATTTAATTATTCATATGTAAGGTTACTCTTATGTTGGATGATTTAATATTGATAAGGGTCATATTAATATTCATAAGGGTATGTTACTATTCTTAAGGGTACATTACTATTCACCGAAAATTATTTTTGTTTCATTAGACTCCAAAAATCATCTTGAACACAACCTTGTATGTCAGATTTTCGAAATTCCAAACACAGAAGTGACAAAATTATGTTTAAAGGTCACTTGTCACTTAGTAGTTCATTATGTTGTGTTTTCAGGTTATTTTATGACATAATTATAAGAAGGTAATTTCCATTGAAAAACTTTCGGTCGTTATAATTTTTATGGGAAACATATGCAGAGTTGATAGAGAAGACTGTTCATAGTCAAACAAAGGTGTCCGTAAGACACCAACCTACCATTCCTAATAGTCGTGGATGATTATGGTGACTCAAGATTTTACACGGAATGGAGTTTGATGGATGAAAATAGTATGTATGGGTTCATGAGGAATTTCTAGACCATGATTAGTTTTTATGTAAGAGATCCTTTACATAGATGTGATTCATATGTAAGGGGAATCATGGTCTCTTGATATAGTCAAAATGTAATAATTCAGATCTAAAATCCCTTGTATCTATTTCAATTTCAATGGGTGGGGTGGTTATTTTATTCTGCATGGATAGAACCTATATTTCTGACTCAAGTTTCACTATGTATCTTGTTATATCGAGAAACAATATAAAGTAGTTCTTAATAAACCTTACAGTTTAATATCATGTGGTTAGGACTTATTTGGCAATGTAGTTTAATGTCATGCAGTGAGGATCCATGAATTTCCTCATAAAAGTATGGATCATATGCAGGGGAGGTATATTTTTTATGATAGTTGTCCTCAGAAAGGCCTATGCATCACTATGTGTCCCATTGGTAGATGGGAATTAAGCCACCCATAGTTTTGGTATCCGACATAATTTAACATCATACAATAGGGGTGAAAGTGAACCGACTTGAAAAGGATGAGGTGAGTGAAGTGTCATGTTTGAATATCATGTATGTTTCCTATGTATCCCAATTAATTAGGAATCAATGTTCACATTGTTATTGACTGAAATTCCCTGCATATGTCTAATTTTTATGCTGAAAGGAGGAATTTTTTTAAGTGGCGGGTAAACCGGTATGAAGAATCTGGGTGTCACTACGTATCCTGAGAGAGCATAAATCCATCTACATGTAGTTCTTGGCATTCCCTATTCCATTCAGACCCATGCAAAGAGAGGGGAAATTTTATTTGTTTCATTGTTTTACTGTAGCTGGACCGGGATGGAAGATCTAGGCATCACTATGTATCTTACTAGGAAGGAATCAAGCCATATACAGTTCTAATGATCCCCCATGCCAGTCTGACCTATACAAATAGAGAGGGGGGTAAACTTTATACAATTATTTTCAAGATAATGGGATTATTATTCTGCAGTATTATTTTTCTATGATGGGGAAATACTGACCTCCATTCCTAATCTCATGTGAGTTATACTCAGTGTGAGAAACAAGGAAAGAGGAGGAGTTTCCTTGTAGTATCAGTGAAACAGAGGATACAAAATAGGAATTCTAGGTTATGTGGTAGCTAGACCAAGACTTAGGTTCACAGTGATTCTACGTATCCTATTGACGAATAAGAATCAAGACGCACATAGTTCTCTAGCACGACATAGTAGGTGACCGATGCCAGAGACAATGTTCCCTTAGGTGAGAACATTTTTGGGGCCATGCACATTCATGTCATGGAGCTAAAAATATTGTGCTGAGAATTTTAATATCGTGCAGCAGGGAAGAATATGTCACTATATAGTTTAATGTCATATAGTTATGAAGATTATGCTGAGTAGTTTAACATCGCGTAGAAGGGATGAATATGTCACTATGTAGTTAAATGTCATGAAGATAAGGAGATTATGAATAGTAGTTTAACATTGTGTAGAAGGGATAAATATGTCACTATGCTGTTTAATATCATGCAGCTAAGATGATTAATCTGAGCATTTTAACATCGTGCAGTAGGGATGAATATGTTTCTATGCAATTTAATGTCATGCAACTAAGACGATTGTGATGCGGTTACACAAAGTACTTTTTTAGGAACCTCACATTGGTGGGAGTTTTTGTGATCTATCCACCCATTAAAATCAGGTAATATTATCCATTACCATAAAATTTGTGTGTGACATATTTTCCTTCCCATTTTGGATCCAACTTTGGATGTTTCTTCCTAGGTATCATCAGGGTTCTGAGGACCAACACCATTTATCCTTTGAGGAAATATTAGAGGTGAACCTTCTTATTGAAGGATCATGAAATATGATTTTGATAGACATCAATATAGTGTCGAGTGTGCAATATTTTATCATCCAACCACTCAAGCTCATAAAACCATTTTTGAGATTTCTCATCTGCAGATAGTTGATCATTGACAGCCACACAAAAGTGATGGAAATTGAATTTTAATGGGAAGAACTGCCTTCTTCTCGTATATTAATGAGTATGGGGTTTCTTTAGTGGTTGTGCGGGTTGTGGTCCTATAAGCCTAAATATCAAGGAGGATATTTTTCGGCCCTGATTTCTTATCCATATCTACCATCTTTTGGAGTATGTTGGATATGGCCATATTGAAAGGTTCAATCTGTTTGTTGGCTGCCGCATTATAACGGGATGAATGGTAGGATTTTATACTATATTACTAGTAGAGTTTTTCCAATTCAATAAAGAAGAAATTGGTACCATTTTCCATCAGTATTGTGTGATAGACACCAAACCTAGAAATGATATTGGATTTCACAAAGCCAACAATTATTTTTTCTCTGTCTTCATTGAGGGGAGCGAGTTCTATTCATTTGGAAAATAATTTGGTTTCTATAATAATATTCTTAAATTGTATGGAAATGGTGGGAGGATATGGTCCCATGTTGTCCATTCCACATATGTAAAATGACCAGGAGTAATTATTTGTGTGAATCAACTCTGGGGGTCAATGGATGAAATTAAATTGGACTTAGTAGGAATGAATCTTTTTGGTGAAATCAGTACAATCATGCATCATGGTTGTCTAATAGTACCCAAGCCTCCTAATTTGGTGATAGATTTTTCATGCTAACTGGTGTTCCCCACAAGTTTCATCATGCACTTATTTCATGACATTGGTGGTCTCTCCTCCATCAATGCACTTGATAAGGACTCCCTGAGGGACCCACTTATAAAGAACCTTTTAGTGGTTTGAGCCATCATATAGCATAAAATTGACTGATCTTCTTCTGATTTGTTCCCTTCTAGACCTATCTAGTGGGAGTAATCCCTTTTAAAGATAATCTACAATGGGAGTCATATAGTTGGTGGTTGGACCATAAGGCTCAGAGATGGGACTGATCTCATTAATTTATTATGTGTTGGACTTAACATATGGTAAAACAATCCAACGATGGGAAATACTGATTATTGTCTCATTCTGATCCGGGTCAGCCAGAGCTCTGGATTCGTTTTCCAATGCATCGTCTTTCACATTTTGTGACTGGGGAATGTAAGTCAATGTCGGTTCTGATGGGAATTCTAACATCAGTTCTTGAATGTGGTCCATCAAAGGGATCATCTCTTCTTTATTAATAGTATAGTCACCATTGAATTTCTTGATGACCAGTTCTAAATCACCTTTTACCTTTATGTGTTCGACTTGCAGCTGGAGTACTAATTATATTCATATAATGAGGGCCTGGTACACCACATCATTGTCTGTGAATCCATATGATAGTAGGAAGGAATAGGGAAGAACCAATTTTTCTGTGGATATTAGTATGACTCCTAGGCCAACATTGTTGAATTTGGGGTCTTCCATTCTTCTTCTTATAAAGATTTTAGAGGAACCATTGAAGTATATTTCCCACATCTATGAGTTCACTTACATATAGAACACTTTAACATTATGTCACTTAACATATGATCGGGCCACTCATGTTGAGGTATGCTTGGCCAGAAAATCTGATAATATCTGGACTTTGATAGATTTCTGTGGTATATACCGTATACATAACTGTTGTAGGATGATCAACCACCATGATAGACATCTAGTTAACATTGGATGACTGAGAATACACTTTAGAGGGTTGATACATGAGACCAAATGGACTTCGTGGTGCTATAGGTAATGTCACAGCTTCTGGAATGAAAATATTAATACGAGGAAACTCTTCTCGATATTTGAATAATGAGTCTCAACATAAATCATGGTCAAGATGAGATAATAGAGACTATTCTTGCTGCCAGTATCATTTTTTTGCATGAGAAAGGTTCCTAGGGATCCCTATAAGGTCGTTATGTATAGAATAAGAGGTCTTCCTTCAATGGTAGGCATTAGCACTTGTGGAATCAAGTTATATTTCTTGCTACTGTTGAATGATTCCTTGAAATCATTAGTCCATTGATATTCTACCCCTTTCTTCAGCAACCTAGTGAAGGGAAAACATCTTCGAGCAATATTTTCTATGAAGAGCCAAATTTAATCTTGATTTCTTTGTACTCCTATCATCTCCGTAAGGTTTCATGGTGGTGACATGATAAGGATTTTCTTTTTCTTCTAAAGTTCATATTTCATGCCTCGGTGGAGCATGAAGAAGCCATGTAATTTCTCTGAGGTGACACTTAAAGCACATTTTAGATGGTTCATTATTAGATTATGGTATCATAATTTGTTGAAGACAGTTACTAGATTCACTATATGGTCTGAGCATTGTTATTATTTAACAAATAAATCATCAAAATAACATTCAATGAACTTTACCATGAAGCTTTTGAAAATGCAGTGCATGGCGTACTGATATGTGGCACCGACATTTTTCAAACTGAAGGGTATCACCTTATAGAAAAACACTCACTCGGGAGCACTGAAGGAATTAGATTATTCATCTTTTTGGGAAATTCAGATTTTCCTACAACATGAATACCCATCAATGAAATAGAGATCCTCATATCTAGCAGTCATGTCGATCAACAATTATTGGATCAGGATTAAGAAATCACCATTCGGGTAATACCGGTTGAGGTCCACGAAATTGATACAGAACCCGATATTCATATTTTTATTCTTAAGGGGAAAGTGTTTTCTATTCATATGGGGTATTTTACCAACCAAATGAATTTATATTTTATGATCTTTTCATCTTCAGCTTCTATTTTGGCACCATGTGTCGGGTGCGTCCTCCTGGGGGCATGCTTGTAACCACAGTGATATTCTGGAAGGACAGGGTGGTGAGTGCCCACATCTGGATTGAGACCTAGAATTTCCGTATAATTCCAAGCAAAAAATATCACTTCTAATTTAGAAAATAGGTATACATATCTTTCTATTTGAGAGGCATGGTCGCACTAACCAGAGTGGGTCGTGGGTCTTCTATTGTACCCAGGTTTATTTCCTTGAGTTCATCAATAGTGGTGGAAATTCCTTCCCCAAATGCTGGAGGGACCTCCATTAGGTTTTATCTTTCTCCTCCCATGAATCATCATCATCTCCCTCTTCATCTTCTGATGTGGAAACAATCCTTGAAATGATTGCTCCATAGTTGAGGGGGAATATAATTTTGGTGTAAGGTCATCTCTTATGCCTCGCCCATTGGCAGAGGCTTTTCTTTGAAATATGTAGTTGAGGATAAAAGAGTTACCTCATATTTATTGAATGAATAGACACTTATTCTATCCTCATCAGGTGATTTGGGAATTTCATAGAGTTTTGATGTTGGTTTTGAGGTATTTTCATCTGAACCCTCCCCATTATCTTAGGAGTCAATGAGATTTTCAATATCATCAGGCTCGACAGTCATAGCTAAAATCACAATGTTTGATAAATAAACATCTAAAATTGGACTTTCACTTTCAATCCCTGAGATTCTTTAGGGGATTGGAAGGAAACATTTCCAACCCATTTGGTGTGGCGACCCGGTCGATTCCATTAGTCACGATTTGTTTCCCCTGTGGTTCTTAGAACCATACATCTATGTAGTGTGACTCATTGGACTCGAGTGGGAACTTATCAGCTTATAGTGTCCCACTATTTCCATTAATTATATACTTCAAGAACTGATGGTATGAAGAGGATATTTCTATATGCTTATGCAGTCAGGGCCTTCCTAGAAAGGCATTGAAGGTAGTATTATTTTAGACCACCTAAAATTCTGTGTGAGCTTTGAGGTCACTGAAATGGGTTTCGAACTTGATTTTTCCCAACGTATTATTCTCTCTTTGTTCATACCCCCACAAATTTGTTGTGTAAGGAATTAGATTATCCTCATTTCATCCCAGTCGATGGAGTGTCCACAGTGGGAGGAGATTAACCCCAGAGCCATTGTCGATGATGAATTTTCATATGTCTATGCCATTTATCATGCCAGAAACATATAAAGGATTGATGTGTCCTTTTATGATTGTGTCTTCATCTTGATCTGTGAAGGAGATAACTACATGACATTCTAAAGAATTGATCTATGTTCTGTAGACTTCAGTAGTGGCTACTTCATCTTCAAACTCCTGGGGACTCTGCAAGGCCTCTATGAGAGCTTCCCTGAGATTTGATGATAGAATCAGTGAATCCATGTTTGAGATCTTATATGGAACTGAAGCTAACTGCTTCAAAATTTCATACTTATTATCCAATGGTTGGCTCTTCCCATCTTGGGAATCCACTTTCACAAGAACATTATGGGATTGAGAATTTGATGAAGATGGGTCAACCCTTAATACTGGAGCCATAGGAGCTTCCATTATTTTTGGATTGGAATGAGAATATATTCTCACATAATGAGGGTAATTATTCATTCATTCTTCCTTTGAAGGAAATTTTAGAAGAATTGGATATGTGGGTTCCTATATGGGGAAAATAATTTTTCGGCCCCTGTTGTATCTGCCAGAGGGTCCTTCCACTGGTTTCCGTAACACTGATAGTTTGAGTGGGGTTGTGGCTATAATCTTGACTTTTACCACGGGTACATATCCCTTGGAATCCATAACTTTTGTGGATTTTTCCTCTAGATCCTTGTTTGGGTATGTAGGACTCCGGTTGATAACCATACTCATCATCAGATAAGGGATCCATCAAATGGATGAAATTTATGGAGAAAAAATAGCTCCTCTTCTGATGATGAATTTTCCTCATCATCTACCTTATGTGGTTCCATTTTCAGGGTCGTTTCCTGTTGTTCCATTTAGTTGGGTGGTGCCTATTGTTTCAGATTTTTTGGCATGAAATATGAGAGTTCCAAAGACAACCTTGGCTTTGGTGTGAGTTTTTCTTCATACACTCACTTTATGAACTTCTTATTGGACTTCTTTTTGGGTGGCTATACTCGAGATTATTGTAGAGCCAAGGATGAAAGTTTTGTTTCATTAAGAGTCATTGGATGCATGGTATGTTTCTTCAACTATTCCATGATTTATACATGATCTCAATCGAATATCTTCTAAGTCATCTAATTATAAAAAGTTTTTATTTTTTTATTAACAACAGTTTTCTAGTTCCCTTCTTCATCCAAATCAGGGGTTGAAACATATTCCACTTTTGATGGTGGTGGTCCCAACTTTACTTGTTTGGAATATATCATATTTTTATGAGGTCATTAAAGACAATACACTCCTAGATATTGTGTCCCAATATCTGATTGAAGGGATAATAGTTTGGCATTTCATCAAGACCTACTTCATCTACCCTATTTAGCTTAGGAATCTAATGAAAGTTTCAATTCATGGAATCTATGAAGTAATTGCATACTTGGTCTTCCAGGAATGAGTTTAATTATTTCTAAATTCAAAAAATTTATTTCTTTTGGTCCCCCTCCACTCATCTTGATTGGTCGGTGTGGATGTTAATGTCCAGAGGTCCCTGCATGATTTTGTGGGGGCCATGAAGCTAGGTCTGGTGCAGGGGGTGTTTTAAGAGTGACATAAGACACTTAGGGTCTCCCTTCACTTTTTAATGGGGTTGATGGGGATGCATGGGACTTGAGATTATTTTGTTGCAAGGAATCCTCTATCCTTTGAGCAATGGTGGAGAAATACCAAAACCCACTTGTGTACTTAATAAGAATGAGTGGAATTCACATCTCATCCCATATATTATTGATGCACATGGAATGCATCTCATCTTTGGGGAGAGGTCAGTTGAAAGAGTATGTCAGACCATTGTATCTGACGATGAAGTCTACGACTCTCTCATTCTCTCTATGTTTTCAGTTCATGAGATCATTGATAGATGTTTTTTTCGAAATATTGAGTTGAGCTGGAATAGGAATTGGTGTCAAAGATCCTCTCATACTATTATTGAGTTATATTGAAAACAAGTGTACCATTCAAAGGCTGAACATTGTAGAGTTCTCACAAATCATATGAGTTTTACAGAATTTTGTTGCTCTAGAGTTCCCATAATGGGATCAAAATAAGACAAGTAGTGAATTAGATGATGCTCTAGGTCTCCTGATCCATTTAACATGAGGAATATGGGATTCCCAAAATTTGGTGAAGTTGGGACATTTCTCACCCAGTTGGGGTAAGGTTTGTGTTCTGGGTCTTTTGAAGCATGACGTCCTTCCATTTCTTCAATCCGAGTAATTAATAACATGATGGTATTAAAGATCCCTTTATGCATGTCTTGTTGGACCTGAGCATGAGCAGGCATAACAGGGGAAAGATTGGACGTGCTGGTGCTATTGAACCTGGAGTCGGATACCCAGCTAGTGGAACCCCTTACATATATTCATGAATATATTTTTGTTGCTTCCCTAATAGAGGGAAATATTGATATCCTATTGGGATTGGTTTTAGGTAGAATGATGGTCATATTTCCACCCTAACAAAGCCTTCTATCCTTGCTTCGTTATTTGGGATAATCCCATGAGGCAGAGGGACATCTGATGGAAGTGTGTGTTGATGCTCCACCTAAGGAACATACCCAGTAGGACTAATTTCTCTTAACATCACAAAATTTAGTCACTTAATCTCTTTCATTTCTTCCTCCTATCAATAAAATATATCCTCAAGTGTAGTGGAATCATACTCATGGGGAGGAGGAGGTGGGTCATAGAACTTTCTATTATTCTTCTCCTTGTTGAGGATTCACTTGAGAGGTAATGGAGGATTGAATAAGGTGGCACCCAATATTAAGAAAAATCTTTGGATTCTGTTGTGTACACCCCTAGGATCGATGTGGACTATATTAAGGAGGGAATCCTCTTCTCTAGTTTCCTTATTATTTTCATTATTTTCAGTGATGTTTGTGGGGATTATGTCCACTACATTCAATGATGCATACCGCATCAAGGGCGATGTACTAGGTGATGAATGGTAGGAGAGGTTCTTATTCCCTTTATATTATTTTTTTTGAACATTTTGTGAAACTCTTTGGGTTTCTTGGTGAAGAGTGACTCAATGTGATACCTGATATACCCTTGTAGTATGCCTTCACCTTGAGGGACATGAGTCATGGAATGGGATGGAATGTGTGACCCCCTCTACATTTTTCTCCCTAGATAGAAGAATACATATGTCCATTGGGTGGGAATTTGAGGTAAAAATTCCCCCATCCTGGTGGGTTGGGGTATCTCCTATTCTTCTATTGATAGTATTGGCCTGGATTTTCCGGTCTTATGGGTGAATTTTGAGTTAAAAATTCCCCAGACCCACGAGCTAGTGTTGATCCCGTGTTGCGGTGAATGCTGCTACTACTTATGCCTTGTTGATCCTACGCATTCCCATGCGGATGTGAGACAAATACAATGTCGGGTCTTCACATGAATTACTAGCTTCCTAGGAAATGAGAATTTCTCATTGATTGGATTCCATTAAACTAGAAGCATGTTGGATGTCCTCGGTTGCATGGTTTAAGAGCTTCTCGATGGATTGCTCTCGTCAGGCCTAACACTTTTGAGGCTTAATCAAGGATTTATTTTTTTGATCATTCATCCTTTCCTAAGTAAGAACTTCAATTGACTACAGTCTTTGGGTAATGACATTAAGAGATGTCATTTCCACTGATTTCTATTGAACGGAGAGTGGGGTGAAGTGTAGGGCTCCATGTTCTCCCCATCCCCAGATATGAGCACCAGATGGGGCATCACTTATAAGACAACGCAACTTATGCAACACATGGAGGTAGGCTATCCTGTGGTCCTTATTTCACCATTGAAATGTGGTCACCGTTTATATGGAATGAATTCTAGGTCTATTATATGGATATGATCTCCCAAGACATTAACATGTTTTATGTACCTATCATAGGGAAAAACATTGCTTTTAACTGGCATCGGGTTTTCAAGATATTGATGTGAATGTTATGCATACATTCCTCTATCAAATCTTCGGTTTGTTGAACTAAGAAGTGGTTGTGGTTCAATACATCATTGGTATGTCATTATTTTCTAGTTGTATTCTCACAAGAAACATATATTTTTTTTGTTCCTCTAGGGACTCTTTTTATTGATCCACCTAGTTTGACTACTCCTTAGTGATTTCATTCTAATCAGTGGGGTTAGCAGGAGACTTATTGACATTTGAAATGTTCGAGGGTGGCTCGGAAGCTGAGTGCAACCTCGGGCCATCCTTTGGGTGAGAAAGGACATTAATGGTCATCGAGAGAGTATCCCATACATCACACTCCATTTTTCCAAGTACCTTAGCATATGAGGGTTTTCTCATATTTGACCTAACAGGGGAGGACCTTCTCATATGAATGAATTTGGATTGTGGGGATGAACTTCTCAGTTCGTGACATGATGGATAGGGCTAATATCATATCTTAATTTTCAATCATATAGAAGACTTCTGTGATGTATACCTTGGGGAGGACCTTCAGGGTGGACAACATCAAGGGGAGGACCTTCTTGCTTCTTGGTGTCATTGAGGGGAGGGCCTTCACAATGACTGCTATTAAGGAAAATAATACCATCATAGCTATGGATATAGGGAGAGTATCTATATTGTACACTGTGGAGAGGACCTTCAATATGTACTGAAATTAGTGGAGGGCCTTATCCTTGGTTAATGTCATTGTGGGGAGGACCGTCGTAGCGACAGACGTCATAGTTAGGACTAATATCATAGCTTACTGCCTGGCCGTAGATAGGAATTATATGGCATATACCCTAGGGAGGGCCTTTAGGGTGCACCACAGTATAGGGAGGACCTTTTTTCTGCTTGTCATCAATGAGGGGAGGTAATTCACCATGATTGTTATTATGGTGAGGAATATCGTTATAGATCTAGATGTAGGGAGAGTATCTAAAAAGCACACTCTAGGGAGGGTCTTCAAGATTTACTACAATGAGGGGAGGTCCTTCTCATTGATTAATTTCACTGTAGGGGGGACCTCTATAGCAACTACCTTCATAGAGTGGACTACCATCATGGATTTTCACCCAACTACAGGGAGAAACATATATGTATCGTATACCCTAGGGAGGATCATCAGGGTGGACTAAAACATGGGGAGGGACTTCTTACTGTAAGATATTATGGCCAAGGGTAGGGAAACCCTGACATTGATTAGGAGATAGGCTCTTGTGATCGATCATCTCTTTCCAATGGATTAATCCCCCATGGGTGCTCTGGGGAGGGCCATCAGAGCTGCTGGTAGCGACATTGCAGGGATGAACTTCACAACTACTACTATCACTTACATAATTTGGAAATGGACTAATAGGATCTTGATCCTTTATTGGTAAATATTTGATAGTTTCAAGAACCCCATCTTCCAGTAGAGCAGGATCTTGAATGTTCCCTTCATTTTCTAGTTGCCTTTGGAGCCTTTCATTTTGGTGAACTATTTTGTGGGAAATTGAGGTCGTCCACTATTGGTAGTGACCTTCATGAATGGGTCCTTGTCTAATTGGTTTCCTTGGTGTCACTAGGATATTCCGACGAACATATTGAGTTATAGTAGGGATATATGCATGCCATAGAGTATCCACCATGTTGGACTAGTGTCACATAGTTAGAAAAGGTATTTGTTCCTGATTCGGGTTTCCTTGTATCATTGAATATGGAATTCATCCCTCATAGACTGGATCTTGGATGATGGTCTTCTTTAAAGTGATTATCTGATTTAGTGGATAGATCACCCTGCTCATGGAGATTAGGTCTTGGGCACGACTCCTTGCTTTTTCCATTGACAAAATGAAATCTTGACATGTCTGTAGGATATAGTTTAGAATATATTATTGATCATTCATTATAGAATGTATGTGATGAGATATATCTTTAGTTGGAATGGGTTTGAATTCTCATTCTGATATCGGGGGTAAGAGTTTATCCTTGCTATGGTTCTCCATGAGTTTCCAGTGGGTACTAGCGGTTCTCCTGTGTTGGGGCCAAGGAACGAGTCTATTTCAAGATTTTTTCTCTAGTTACTACCATATTTAGCTAGTGGTATTTTTATTTGCAAGCATTAACTTGCATCTGCTCATTTGCTGCAATATTTTTCTCATGGGTTTGATTTGAATCCTCTAAACATCAACTCTACTTGTATTTAATTTTCATTGTATTTGGTTGGTAGGATTTATATGCATTGGAAGTGTTGTATGACTACCCATAATTTTCCACCCTATTTAGAAATCAGGCTTGTTTTTCATTAGTAGGGATTTATTCCTACTTATAGCTGGGTGTTGTCCTATTTGGGTGACATAATTCTTGCACATTGGTAGAGATTTGCATCTACTAATAATTTTTTGCTCTGTCGGCATGGTAGGACCGGTGACCACTTGCAGGAATGTGCGTTTTCTCATACTGTGTCACCCTATTTCTGTGGCGGGATTCATCATTAGGTGTAGGGTTGTACATTGTCTTGTTACGTGCCACCACATTTGTGTGTCAGACCTTCTCCTTAGGAACCATGTTAATAATCTATTTCTTATTATTCATTTGCCTCCCTCAGTGGGCAGCCCAAGGGGCTCATGTCCTTTGGATGTCAATAGGTGCCCTTAGCATGAGATCCTCTTCAGGGTGAGAATATCAAGTCGTATGCCTCTAGTGGAGACATCCTCCGAAAGGATCCCTTGAGCAGGGTTCCTATGCATTTGGGATGTTTTCATTAGCATTGAATTCATCTTCCTTCCTAAGATAAGTGAGGTACTTGTTATAATTCTCTAGGGATAGACTCCTCAAGTGGTTGGAGATGACCATCAGAGACGTCTTGTGCAGAATATTTGGTCGTAGCTAAGGAGGTGGCTAAAAAACATCCACTGATTGGAGACCTACCTTGAAGACTCCACTATAGGGAGAGATCTATTTTTGTGGTACTCTTTGATTACTGTGTTTGAAACCTAGTGGTGAAGATTTTGGGTAGGCTAGGGGGTCCTGTTCTTCATTGGAGATCCATCTTCCCATGTGGTCACTGAAAAATGTGTTTAAGTGATTTTTTGAGATGCCATTTGGATCTAAGAGAGCCCTCCTAAATTCCCGCTATATATATGACATATACGTACATCAAAACCTTATGAAAGTAGAATCTGATGACCAAATGTGAAATTGATGAACTTTCTTGGCCCTTTTTCTTTTTAATGTGAAAGGGGTTTGAGGTGGGGTAATCTGTCACCTTGCAGAAGGATTCATTTATGGTTCACCATTTTTGATTCATCAAAATTCGCATCACATGGGGTATATTGATACGGTGTGTTGGTCCCACTAGGATTGGGTAGTGTATCATTTTTTATGTTATTAAGGGCGTGTTGTGTTTGAATGATCTCAGATGGTGATTTCATAGGGGGTTATCTATCTGTGAACTCATCCAATGTTGGTTATGAATCCCTCATATGGTCTCCAACAAGTTTTTTCACGGAGCCAAAAACACCCAAATGCCATGATATCCTTGATTCAGGAACCTTATTTGCAAAGTTAGATGCTAGTTGGATGACTATTTGGCCAATGACATTTTAGAACTCCATTGGTTGAGAGGATGGGAGATCGAGATCATCACACCATTTTCAGGGGAATTATTTCATACTCTAGGACTTATTATAGATTTAATAAATGTTCAAATGATCATAAATCCTTGGTTCTTTCCCAAATAGTGTGTCCACATATTACCCCATGAATGAAAGATCAATCATAGATACACATGGATTAAGAATTGTTGAGACAATGATAGTTTAAGCCCTATGATGAGGCTCTCTAGAGTTTATCATCATCTAGGGGGACAAAAGTTTCTTTGATATTGGGATCAAACCAGTGAGATGGGTTTTCTATGTATCTTCATGAGAGGAATCAGAATCCATGTAGTATAATGTCACTTAAATGGACACATCAACTTTTTAGGTCACGTGACAAGGAACCATCTATGAAGTTTAACGTCGGGTGGCAAGAAAGTCTAGGAGAAAGGTTCCTAGTCAAGATCCAATATAGGACTTAATTTGAGACAGACCAGGATGCCCAGAAATATGGTCTCTTGGATGAATGTGAACCCACTAGGAATATAGCCAAGAGAATTCTAGGGTGCTTTGGGTATTGGTTTTGGAGCTTAGGGAGGCTTCCTATGTATATTAGTCGACTAGGAATAAAATCCCTCATAGTTTGGTTCGAGTAGTCATTTGATTGGGGCTTACGCTTGGGATATTCCCATTTGAAGGGGACATGATCTCTCATTTCATGGATGAGATGGTATGGAGCTCATGCCTAGGTACAAGGTTCCTATGTATCCTGGTTGTGTTGGGAATTAGAGTTCTCTTAGTTTATTCTGGGTTGTTCCAATGTCGTATTATCATAGTCGTCTAAGCCCATGGTAGTCATGCTCGGTTTGAGAAACAAGAGGGCCTGAAAGATTTATCAAAGGAACACATTCTCATCTCTCTTAAGGGAAAAGGAGGATACCATGTCGAATGATGATGGGGTGATGGTGGATGAGGGTGTGGACCAATGAACCCTTAAATGTGGAATAAAACTGAGGGTTTTAGGTCCATCCTAAAAGGTTTGGGGATTAATCTAGAAAGGATTCCCTATAATGTCTTCTTGGAAAGGGGAGGAATGTTGCTTATCATCCAAAGGAAAAGAAATCATAATTCTTTGAACTTATCACCTCCTTTTGTTGAATGGTAAAGAAAGTGATTACCCTTGATCCCTATAATACAGAGATTCATGTTAGTATCCCAATGATATAATATGGGTTACTATGGGAATGTATACTTAAGAACATTCCTGGAGTCCATACATATGAGGGTATTACCATTGTGACTCCTCTTACCATGGGTATGTAGACTCAGAAGGGCGTGATGATGAGCTTGATGGTCCATTCATGCAGATATGGAGGCTTGGGAAGAGGCTTTGGCCTAATGTCGATTGACTGGTTCATGGAGTGGATTCCGATGATGGGATGGAGATGGAAGGTCATGATTAGTATTAAAAAGAGGAAATACCATATGTTACCTACTACATGTACCATTTGTTCATGTGGGGTGGGGTACTTTCACATAGTGTTTTTCTATACAGGTGGAAGGGTCGTCTGCGTACCGATGTCGTACGCGGATATGGATGTGGTCCACATACCTGAGTGGTACGCAGACTCAGGTTATGTTCACATACCTTGGTGGTATGTGGTGATTGAGTCACTCCATGTGGTGGAACGCTATTCCAAGTAGATTTTCATCTGCATAGGATTATGCTATGCAGTATGCCAGATTAAAGAAGGGACATTAGTCTTAAAGTTCGTAGGGATTTATCCGTAAAGGGAGTATAGTTCACGGTTCACCTTTTAGGTTTTTGTTTTACCGATAATATTATGTTTTCTTTTATTTATGGTTCACAATGTGTTTTTACTTACTAGAAAATGTTCACGGTTTTGTAATTCACTGACTTTTTTCCATAGAAGCCTCCAGTTAGTAGAATCTGAGTTCTCCCAAAAAATCTGATCCTTTTCACAACTCCCCTTGGGATCCTTTTTTAGAGTGCGAAGGAGGAAATATTTATGGGTACAAGACACCTTCTATGGATTCCCATGGAGGGATCATTCAACCCGTAGATGAATTGGTCAACCAATGATCGTGATGTTGCAGTTTGCGGCGAAAATAATTACCGCCTCAATTATGTGATCTACATGGTTAGTGGGATGCTGTTATCCTTTCCTCATTCATGAGATGATCATTATGTGGGAATGGTATACGAGGGTTTACCTATATGTCATGTTTTCTCCAATGATGTGGTTCATGGTTGACCGATGACTTTACTCATTCATTCCATGAATTTCCTAGTCCACTGGCCAATGTTTTGTGGGATAGCATTTCACAGACCTCCTTCATACCACTTAGTTCATAATCTATGGAATCTTAAAACCCTTCCTGGAAACCATTATTTATACTAGTTTGATTCCTTTTCCAAGCTGGATTCTTTCATTATTTTCCTCTAATTTTAATTCCCCACATGAATCCCTTTCCTTTATCAATTTTTCGATAGTATTTTCATTACCTTTGAGATTTTTTTGGGACCACATAATGTTTTTTTCAATTTTTAGAATTTTGGGAATTTATTTATATTTTTAGGAATTTTTAGGTTTTTTATATATTTTGACAGTTTTTAGGGTTTTATGGTTTTTATAATTTTTATGGTTTTTAGGTTTTTAAGTGTTTTATGTTATTTTATGGTTTTTAATTTTTTTAATATTTTTAATGGGTTTTCAGGTTTTTTATGTTCTGAGGAAATTTTACAGCCTTTTTATGGGTTTCTTATTTTTTGGGTGTATTTATGGATTTTTACGGTTTTTAGGGGTTTTATGCTTTTTTTGGGTTTTAGGGTTTTTTATACCTTTCTTATGGGTTTAAAGGATTTTTGAGTTTGTAATTTTTTTACGAGTTTAAAGGGTTTGAGTGTTTTGAGTGGTTTTTAGGATCTTTTGATATTTTAAATTTATTGCGGTTTTTATTTTTTTTAGGTTTCTTTGTTTTTTAAGGAATTTAGTGTTTTTAGGTTTTTAGGGGTTTTAATTTTTTTTAACTATTTAAAGTTTTATTATGGGTTTTAATGGTTTTTAGGTTTTTTATGTTGGTTATTTTAGGGGTATTCATGATAGTTAAGGGTTTTTTATGGATTTTATGTTTTTTAGAGGTTTTCGGGTTTTAGTATTTTTTATTGTTTTGTAGAGTCTTTAAGGATTTTTAGATATTTTTATTGATTTAAGGGGTTTAAATTGTTTTTAGATTTTTTAGTTGGTTTTTAGGGTATTAGTTGTTTTTATTTTTTAGGGGTTTTAAGGTATTGATGGTTGATAGGGTTCTTCATGTTTTTAATTGTTTTTAGGTTTTTAGTAGGTTTAAGTGTTTTTATACTTTTATGTTATTTGTAGTGATTTTCACAGATTTTGTGGTTTTATTTTTTAGGTATTTTTTGGTATTTATTAGGATTTTTATTAGTGTTTTGGGGTTTTTTGGGTTTTTTGGGGTTTAAGGATTTTTTGGTTTTTGATGGTTTTAAGGAATCTTTGAGTTTTTTATTGTTTTCCAGGGTTTTAAGGGGGTTTAGAGTTTTTAGTTATTTTTATGGGTTTTAGGGTTTTTATGTGTTTTTATTTTTTTAGGGGTTCTATGGTTTTTATGGTTTTTAGGCAGTTGAAGGATTTTTATATTTTTTAGGTTTTTATGGGGTTTAATTATTATTTTTGATTTTATGATTTTCTTAGTGTATTTAGGGTTTTTAGTGTTTTTTATAATTTTAGGGATTTTTTAGGAATTTTATGGTTATTAGGGTTTATAGTAATTTTTAGGATTTTATGGTTATTTATGGTTATGGTATTTTTATATGTTTTTGGATTTTTATTGTTTTTTGTGTTTTTAGGGTTTTTATTTTTTTATATTTTTTTAATTTTTTTAGGGGTGTTATAGGTTCCTAGGTTTTTAGTAGTACATTAGAATTTTTATGGGTTTTATGATTTTTAATGGGTTTAATGGTTTTATGGGTTTTTATTGTTTTTAGTGTTTTTATGGTTTTTTTGGATTTAGGATTTTTTAATCCTTTTTTAGGTTTGAGGGGTTTTAAGTGTTTTTATGGTATTTAATTTTTTCTTAGGATATTTCCAGGTTTTTAGTTTTTTTAATTTTTTAGGGACATTAGGGATTTTCAAAGATTTTTATGAATTTTGGGGTTTTTCCAGACATTAAGGGTTTTATGGGTTTTATGGTTTTTTATGTTTTTATCAATTTTTATTTTTCAGAGATTTTATGGTTTTTAGAGTTGTTTAATGTTTTATGGGTTTAAATGATTTTTTTATTTTTTAGTTGTATTTTGGGTTTTTATGGGTTTTAGGATTTTTAAATATATTTTCTATTTTTATGGATTTTAGGGTGGTTAGGGTTTTTATGGATTTTAATGATGGTTGGGTGTTTTATTTGTTTTTAGGTTTTTAGGTATTTTAATGTATTTTATGGTTTTTAGTGTTTTATGGTTTTTAGGGGATTTGAGTGTATTTAGTTTTTTATTATATCTTTGGTTTTTATGGGTTTTTATTTTTTTAGTGAGTTTTGGTAATTTTTAGGATTTTTATGGTTTAAGGGTTTCTATGGATATTTAAGGTTTTTACGGTTTTTAGGGGTTCTATGTTTTTTAGGTGTTAGGTGTTTAAATTGTTTTTTTCCTTTTTAAAGTTTGTAGGGGTTTTTAAGGTCTTTATGGTTTTTACATTTTTATGTAAATTAACGATTTTTAATATTTCTATAGGTTTATAGCTTTTTTAGGGATTTTAAGGGTTATAAGGGTATTTAGGGTATTTAATGATTTTATGTTTTGTGTTTGTTTTTAGGGGGTTTTTGAGTTTTTTTACGGTTTTTAATGTTTTTAGATTTTTTAATATTTTTAGGGTTTTAAAGGGTTTTTATAGTTCTTAGTGGTTTTGTGGGTCTTTGTTGGGTTTTACGATTTTTAATAGTTGTAGGGGTTTTTATGGTTTTCAGAGTTTTTAGGGTTTTATATGGTTTTATAGGGTTTTTTCCTTTTGTAAGGTTTTCAAGGTTTTATATTTTTTAGGTTTCAAAGGTGTTCATAGGGGATTTTATTGGTTTTTCCGTTTTAAGGGATTCTGGGTATCTTTTTTTTATTTTTAAGTTGTCTAGGGGTTTTCGAGGATTTTAGGGAGTTTATTATTTTTTTAGGTTTTTATGGTTTTTTTTTCTAGGGTTTCAAAAGTTTTTTGTGTTTTTTAACATTTTTAGGGGGTTTAAGGGTTTTATGGGGTTTTAATATTTTTAGTTGTTTTTATGTTTTTAGGGGTTTTTATGAAATTTTAGCTGTGTTTAGGGTTTTTAGGAGTTTTTTTTTTCATTTTTAGGTTTTATGCATTTTAGTGTTTTTAAGGTTCTTTGAGGATTTTTCAGTGTTTGTACTATTTTTTATGTTTTTAGGTATTTATTAGGGTTTTAAATACTTTTAAGGTTTTTAGTGATTTTTAAGGTTTTTTGGGTATTTATGTTTTTTATGGTTTTTTGCATTTTTATGTTTTTTGAATATGTATGGGTTTTAAGGATTATTTTATTTTTAACATTTTTAGGGGTTTTATGGGTTTTTTGTGTTTTTAGTGGGTTTGTAGAATTTTTATGTGTTTTAAGTGTATTTATGGTAATTAGGGGTTTTATGATTTTTTTTGGGTTTTAGGGGATTAAGGTAATTTTAGGGTTTTTAGCATTTTTAGGATTTTTACACTATTCATTTGTGTTTAGGTTTATAATGTTTCTTAGTCATTTTCAGTGGTTTTAATATTTTTTTGGTATTTTTAGGGCTTTTTTATGATTTATATATTATTAGTGTTTTTATGGAATTTAAGGTTTTTAGGGGTTTTAGGGATTTTATCATTTTTAGTTTTTTTTGGGTTGTTAAGTGTTTTTAAGTTTTTAATGTTTTCTTAAAGGATTTTCAGGTTTTATAGCTTCTTTACATTTCCAGGGATTTTTAGGAATTTTTAAGGAATTTATGGCGTTTAGATTATTTAGGTTTGCTAGGTATTTTGAGGGGTTTTAGGGATTTTGAATATTTTTTTGGATTTTCTAGGTTTTTTGGATTTTAGGGTTTATTTAGAGTTTTAGGGTTTTTATGGTTTTCATATTTTTCTAATATCCTTATTTTTAAGGTTTTCATAGGGGTTTTAAGGTTTTATGTTTTTATAGATTTGTAGGATTTTTAGGATTTTATGGATTTTAAAGACTTTGAGGGATTTTAGTGTTTTTATGGGTTTTAAGGGTATTTAGTGTTTTCACATATTTAAGGGTTTTTAAGGGGTTTATGTATTTTTAGGTTTTCAAGTATTTCTTAGGTTTCAATGGATTTTTAGGGTCTTATTATATTTTTAGAGTTTTTAGGGATTTATTTTGATTTTTATGGGTTTTAGAGATTTTAGTGATTTTGAGAGATTTTAGGGGTTTTATGGGTTTTATGGTTTTTGGGTATTTGGTTTTATTTTAGGGTTTTTATTTTTTAGTGGTTTTTAATTTTTTATGGGTTTAATGGGGGTTTAGTGTTTTTAGTGTATTTTTAGGGGTTTTATTGGTTTTAGGGGGTTCTTATGGTTTTGTGGGTTTTCAGGGTTTTTAGAGTTTTTAGGTTTTTAGCCTTTTTAAGTGTTTTTAGGTTTTTATGGTTTTGTTAGGGGTCTTCAGGTTATTAGGGGTTTTTATGTTTTGGGTATTTTTAAATATTTTTTGTATTTTTAGCATTTTTAGGGATTTTAGGGGGTTTTAAGGGATTTAACGGTTTTTAGGGTTTTAGGGGGTTTAAGTGTTTTTAGGTTTTTAATGTTTTCTTAGGGTTTTAAGGGTTTGAGGTTTTCTTCTTTTTTTATGGTTTTTTTAGAATTTTTATTGTTTCTAGGATTTTAAGGATTTTGAGGGGTTTTTAGGGTTTTTATGGGTTTTTGTTTTTTAGATTTTTTTTGAGTTTTTAGGGTTTATATGGTTATTTATAGGTTTTAATATTATTATGAGTTAAAAGGGGTTTTAGAGGTATCATTGTATTTTTATGGGCGTTTTGGTTTTTTAATATTTTTAGGGTTTTTTTGATTTTTATAGTTTTTAGGATTTTTAGGGTTGTAGTATTTTTATGTTTTCATGGGGTATTGAGTGTATTTAGATTTTAATGGTTTTCTTGGGGTTTTAGGTTAGTAAATTTTTTCACATTTTTAGGGAATTTTAGGTTTTTATTTTCATTTAATGGTTTTAGGGTTTTTAGGGATTTTGGGGGTTTTAGAGTTTTTATGGGTTTTTTTATTTTTATGGTGTTTTTGGGGTTTCATTGTTTTTTGATTTTTCTATGGATTTTAGGGGGTTTTAAGGTTTTTTTAACATTGTTGGGGGTTTAATGGGTTTTTAGAGTTTTTAGTGGGTTTTGGGTTTTTATTGTTTTTAGGATTTTTAAGGGTTTTTTTGGGGTTTTATCATTTTTTATGTTTTTATGGGTCTTAAGTGTTTTTAGGGTTGTATGGTTTTGTTAGAGTTTTTCTGTGTTGTTATGTTTTTTGTATGTATTTAGGGATTTTTAGGGCTTTGAGGATTTATATGGATTTTTGGTGCATTATGATTTTTTAGATGTTTTGGTTTTTTTGTTTTTTGTGTGTTTTTTGATTTTAGTGATTTTTTGATTGTTCAGGGTTTTTAACATTTGTAACATTTTTAAAACATTTTTTGGGGCTTAAATAATTTTTAGAATTTTTTTGTTGTTTCTAGAGTTTTTATGGGTTTTTAGGGGTTTTCATGTTTTTATGGGTCTTATGGTTTTTAGGGATTTAGGGTTTTTAGCTTTTTTTGGGTTTTTAGGTGTTTAAAGTGTAAGGATTTTAAGGTTTTATATTATTAGGGATTTTTAAAGTTTTTCTAGGTTTGTATGGGGTTTTATGGTTTTTAGTGATTTTGAGTGTTTTAGTGTTTATAGGGTTTTATGGTATCTTTTGGTTTTTAGAGTTTTTATTATTTTTATGAGTTTAAAGAGTTTACAGTGTTTGTAGTGGTTTTTTTGGTTTTCAGGGTTTTTAATATTTTTATGGTTCTTTAGTTTTTAGGGTTTTTAGTGTTTTTAGGGTTTTGAACGTTTTTACTGTTTTTAGGGTTTTTAGGGGGTATGAGTGTTTTAATCTTTTTGTGGTTTTCTTTGGTATTTTTGGGGATTTTATTGAATTTTGTATTTTTAGGGATTTTTTGGGCCTTTTATATTTTTTTTAAATTTTTATGGGTTTTACAGATATTGAATCTTTTTAGGGTTTTAGGGCCTTTATGGTATTTAGAGGTTTTTGAGTTTTTTAGGGTTTTAATGGTTTTTAGATATTTTTTAATGTTTTTATGGGTTTAAAGGGGTTTTGATATTTTTATTTATTTTTGGGTTTTTATGGGTTTTCGGGTTTTTATTGATTATATAATTTTCTGGTTTTTAGGGGTTTTATGTGTTTTTTATATTTTTAGAGGATTTAAATGTTTTACGTGTTAAGGTTATCTCAGGGGTTTTTAGGGATTTAGGGGTTTTCATGTTTTTTTGGGTTTTAAGGGTTTTTAGGATTTTAATTGTTTTTATGGGTTTTAATTATTTTTATTTTTTTAGGGGGTCTAGGGTTTTAAGGTCTTTTATAGGTTTTTTGGGTTTTATGTTGTTTTTTGAGTTTTTATGGGTTTTTATATTACATTAATGATTTTAAGGTTCTAAAGGGGTTTTAAGGGGTTTTATTGGTTGTTATTGTTTTAATGGGGTCTAGGGTTTTGATGGGATTTGGGGGTTTTATGGTTTTTAGGGTCTTTTAGGTTTTTCTGGTTTTTAGGTTTTTAGAAGTTTGAAGTTTTTTAATATTTTTTATGGTTTTCTTAGAGTTTCTAGGATTTTTTATATTTTTATGATTTTTAAATAATTTTTATAATTTTTACAGGTTTTGAGATTTTTTGGATTTTTAGGGTTTTTAGAGTTTTTAGGGGTTTTAGGGTTTTTTTTGAGATTTTAAGGGTTTAAGGTTTTATAGTATTTAGGTTATTTAGAAGTTTTAATTTTTTTTAGGTTTTTTTGGCTTTCTAATGGATTTTCATGTTTTTAGGGTTTTTTTGCAATTTTTTGAATTTTTAGGGCCTTTTAGGATTTTTATGGGTTTTAAGTATTTTTATAGAATTTGAGAGTTTTTAGGGTTTTTAGGTTCTTAGGTGTTTTATGGGTTTTTAACTATTTTTTTTAGTGTTTTTATGAACTTTTAGAGTTTTTAACATTTTAGGGATTGAATATTTTTTATTTTTTATAGTTTTATTCGTTTTTTATGGGGTTTTAGGGGTATTTTTTGGATTTTAAGTGTTCTTATATTTTTTTAAGGTTTTAAGTGTTTTTAGGATTTTTTGGGGGGTTTAAGAGTTTTTAGGTTTTTATTGCTTTCCTATGGGTTTTTAGGGGTTTTAGTTACTTTTTTATGGATTTTTGGGGATTTTTTTCACTTTTTTATGGATTTTTCAGATTTTATGGATTTTGAGGGTTTTAGGGATTTTACTATTTTTACGGGTTGTTAGGGTTTTTTTTATGTTTTTATGGTTATTATTGTTTTTATTGTTTTTAATGATTTTATGGGTTTAAAGGGTATTTATATATTCTAGTTTCATTTTTTGTTAATTTAGGGTTTTCGGTGCATTTTAGTTTTTAAGGGATTTTTAGTGTTTTTTGGTTTTTAAAGTTTCCATAGGTTTTTTCAAGTACTTTTTGTGTTGTTTGGTTATAGGGATTTTTAATTCATTATTATGATTTTTATGGGGATTTAGGTATTTTTGAGAGTTTTATGGTTTTTATGTTTTTTATATTTTTTAGGTGTTTTATGTTTTTTATGTTTTTAAGGTTTTCTTAGGGAGTTTCAGGGCTTTTATACATTTTTAAATATTTGGGGGATTTTATGAATTTTGAATCATTTTTAACAGTTTTATGGTGTTTTGGATATTTGTAGGGTTTTAGGGTTTTATGTTTTTTTGGATTTTAGTGTTTTTTAGTTTTTCAGGTTTTTATTTGTTTAGAGTTTTTAATGTTTTAGGCATTTAAAGTGTTTTTAGAGTTTTTAGTGGTTTTATGGGTTTAAACATTATTATTGGTTTTAAGTGTTTTAGTGTTTTTTTGGGTTTTTACGGTTTTTAATATTTTTTTTTTATTTTGGTTTTTTTGGGGTTTTTTGGGTTTCATGGGTGTTATGTGTTTTAGGTTTTTAAGGTATTCATATGGGTTTCTAAGGTTTTTATATATGTTAAAATTTTAGGGGTTTTTATGGGTTTTAAGGTTTTTAGGGATTTTCAGGGGTTTTAGTGGGTTTTAAGGGTCTTATAGTTTGTTTGGGTCTTCAAGGTTTTTTTTTGATTTTTTTAGAAATTTTAAGGTTTTTATATTTTTAAATGTTTTTAGGTGATTAATGTTTTTTAGATTTTTTAGTAGCATTTAGAGTTTTCTTGGTTTTTAAGGGATTATCAGTTTTTATGGTTTTTATGTGTTTTTTAGTTTTAGGGACTTTTTAGAATTTTTAAGGTTTTTTTCAGTTTTATGTTTTTTGGATCTTAAGTACTTTAAGTTTTTCAATGTATTCATAGGGGTTTTTGGGTTTTTTATATTTTTATGAATTTGATGGATTTTTTTTAGGTTTTTATGGTTTTTAGGGACTTCAGGACATATAGGTGTTTCTAGGGGTTTTAGGGTTTTATGGGGTTTTGGGTTTTTAGGGTCTTTTTTAGTCGTTTTGGGTTTTAATGGAGCAAGGAAGGCTTGGGTCCAGACTATTCCTAGGACCCCCCCAAATTTTATTAAAAGAAATGACACAGACACAACAGACAAGGGAGGAGAGGGATCCGCCGATCCACACCCAAAACCCCTTACGACCTTATCCCGAAGGCCAAAGAAAGAGAGGAAGAAAAGCAACAGGAAAAAACAAACAGGTCAAAAAGTTCAAAAGGAAAAGCACACAATGGGAGGATCAGTCAACATCGCCACCAAATTCCTCCATATCCGCACCTCGAAACCCCATGCCCACACCAAAGCTATCTCCCACATCAGCAAAACTGAAATCTGGCTCAGCACCCATGTCCGTTGAGTCCCATCCAGACTCAAAATACTCTTGCATGCCAAGCCTGGATAGCTGCTTCATCCTAGCCTTCTCTTGCTCTACGGAAATTGAAAGCCGCTCTCACTTATTCAAGTTTATATTAAGTCTGACAGCTCGTGAAGAGGCCCTAGTTGCCATGGGACGTGGGAGGGCAGAGTAATCCCTCCCCCGTCTTCATCTCGGAGGGGCAGAAGTGGATCCAGCTGCAACACCCGCCTTCGCACAAGTGACACCATCACTGACAGCCAATGGTGCCTTACCTTTCTTACAGTCTGTCCCAGGAGTTTCAGCACCTCCTCTGATTATTTTCTCCTTTGTCCTGGCCATAACATCATTTATCCGGCGATCAGCTTCAGCAAACCTCTCCCCGAGCCTCTCAGCTTCATCCTCAAGCGGGAATCTTTCCCATTCAACCCACACCATCTCATGCACCTGCAAAAAAAAAAAGCTTCACCAGAGGGGACACAATGAAGGACCATAGCCCTCTTCAGTTCCATGGATGAACCACCAGCATCACAAGAATTTCCCAGCAGATGGCTAAAGAACTGGCCACTGGGAGGATCCTTAGTACCGCTTGTGCTGTCAGAGGGAGGAGATAACCCAGACCCCATGTCATATCCCCCCATGCCGGGACACTCAGACAGAACCAGAGGGGCATCATGCAAGTTCATGTGTGGACCCTTGGGGATCCAGGTCTCTTCATCCACCATAGACCTTTCCTTAACTGATGAGAAGCTCCACTCATCTCCAGTCTTCGGGCCCCGAGCAACCACTGCCTCCTTCACGACATCTGCCACCAGCACATGCACCACAACAGGCTCATCCAATACTGTAACCTGAAAGTTGTTTTGAGCAGTCAAAACACCCTCAATTGCTAAAAAGGATCCATCAGTGGTTTCATTAACCTTCAAACTAGCTATATCATCCCGTTCCAGATCCAGAGCACAGGGCTCCTCCACATTTTCTTCCCGGACACCCATCACAACAACCTTCCCTAAATCTGTCTGCCTCCTAGGGGAGTCACCACACCCGTGGACACCTTCAGTAGAAACCCGATTATCCCTCTCATCCAGCATCACTTCCTCCTCATCAACATTCCCCAAAACACCAGCACCTCCATCCAGACTCACAACTAAACCATCCGAATCCATTAGGGCCACCTCTATGTCACTTCCAGCCAGAAAAGCAGACGAGCAGGGAAAATCATCATTTAGTGGTTGGGAGGAAGCCACCCCCTTTGTCCCCATCACCTCCACCAGAGGGAGGGTAATCTCACTAGAAGACATGCGAGCCAGAGAACCACCACCCCTGATAGTGCTAAAGCAGCCTCCAGAGTGATCACTATGCCCAAAACTCCAACAAGATGAGCAAGAAACCGGCCATTGCTCAAAGATGATAGGCTGTCTCCACCTCAGTTCTTCCCCCACTGCAATCCAGACAGCATCCACAAGAGACTTTGAAGAATTGATTTCAACAAAATCCCTTGGTGCAACCAGATGACAAAGGGCCCTAGTCTTACTATCCACACATAGGAACCTCCCCACCAAATTCCCAAGCATCGAAATAATAGATATATTTTGAAAGGGAAGGGGAAGCTTAGGAAATCTCACCCAGGTAGCAGCAATCGGGGAACTCCACTTCAGATGGAAATCAAATATCCACCGAAAGAGGGAGAAGCGAGCACCATTTCATGATCGAGGTGCCGCTGACCAGGCAAGGACCAGGTCTTCCTCCGTGGAAAAGCGAATCATGATGTGGGATCTATCAATCAAGCCCATAGTCACCCGAGCCCTATGATTCCAGAAATTCGAAACAAACCTGTCGAAAGTGACAAACGGGGGTCACCGCATCAGAAAGATTGCAACTAGAGTCTGGCAGCACAGGTCTGAATCTTCAGTGAACTCCCGAATCGAGAGGGGAAGCTGCAGACAACCTTTGAAAAACTCCGGAACCTTTGGGCAGAGCACCGTTCTTGGGAAAGAGGGTAACGAGTCAGCAGAGGAGAGCGATGAGATTTCCTCCGAGAGAGGATCCTCCCCTATAGAGATGGGGGAGTTGCTTCATTTTCTATCGTCTTCAACCTGGGAGGAAGCTTCCATCGCGAGGGAGATGGATTGCCATAATCGCCAGAACCGCCATCTTCTAAGTGTTTTTTTGGTTTTTTCTTGGGTTTTGATGGTATTTATATTTTTTAATGTTTTTAGGGGTTTAAAGGGTTTTTAGAGTTTTTAAGAATTTATGGGAATTTATGGGTGTTTAATATGTTTAATGGTTTATATAGTTTTTAGGGGTTTTTAGATTTTTTTTTCATTTTCATATTTTGAAGTGTTTTTTGGTTATGAAGGTTTTCTTAGGGGAGTTCAAGATTTTTCATGTTTTTCATGATTTTAGGAATATTTAGGGCATTTTATGAATTTTATGGGTTTTAAGGGGTTTTAGGTATTTTTAGGGGTTTTAGGATTTTTAATGGTTTTAGGGATTTCAGCATTTTCAAGTTTGTTGTTGTTTTCGAGTTTTTAGATTTTCAAGGTTTTATTAAGGGTTTTTAGGTTTTTATTTTTTTATTTATTAGGTATTTTTTAGGGTTTTTATGGTTTTTATAGTTTTTTTTTGTGTTTTTGAGTGTTTTTAGTTTTTTTGGTGGTTCTACAGTTTTTATGGATTTTTTTTATGTCCTTAGGGTTTTATGTTTTTTGGTGTTTATTAAAAATTTTTGTGGGTTAAAGGGGTTTTTTAGGTTTTAGTGGTTTTATTGGTTTTAGTGTTATTTAAGGTTTTTAGGATTTTTTCCATTTTTTGGGGTTTTTAGTGTCTGTAGGGTTTTAGGGTTCTTAATGTTTTTAGTTTTTTTTGTGTTTTCATTTTTTTAGGGGTTTTAAGTGATTGTAGGTTTTTAGTGTTTTATTAGGGTGTTTTCATGATATTAAGGTTTTTTATGTTTTTAGGTATTTTAGGTAAATTTTAATTTTTTTGGGGTTTTTTGTTGTTTTTAGTGATTTTGAGGGTTTTAGGGTTTTTAGGGGATATAGTATTTTTTCAGGGTTTTATAATTTTTGGCCTTTTATGGGTTTTAATTGTTTTTATGTTTTTATGTATATAGAAGTATATTTAGGGTTTCTTATGATTTTACTGATTTTTAGGTTTTTTTAATGACTTTTATGGGGTTTTATGGTTTTTGGAGGTTTTTTGGAGGTTTTATGGTTCTTATATTTTTATTGATTTAAATAGTTTTTATTATTTGTATTGATTTAATGTTTTTAGGAATATTTAGGGATTTTTATGAGTTTTTTGTTTTTAAGGGTTTTAGTTATTTTCAGGGTTTTTTCTTATTTTTATTGTTTTAAGGTTTTTACGGTCTTTTGGGTTTTTGTGCTTTTTTTAGTTTAATAGGGTTTGTAACGTTTTTTGAGTTTTTTTTAACATTTTTAACATTTTAAAAAGTTATTAGAGTTTTTATTCATTTTAAGCGTTTTAATGGGTTTGAGTGTTTATATGGTTTTAGGCTGTTTTATAGTTTTCAGTGTTTTAAGGTTTTTTATAGGATTTTAGGATTTTTATTTTTTAGGGGTTTTAAGTGTTTTTAGTTTTTAAATTATTCATTGGGTTTTTTTGGGTTCTAGGATTTTTTATTTTTTAGGTTTTTATGGATATTTATGAATTTTAGGGTTTTTATGGGTTTTTATTGATTTGGAGGATTTTTATGGTTTTAAGGGATTTTAGGAGTTTTTTGGATTTTTAAGTGTTTTCAGTTTTTTAGTGTTTTCTTACTGTTTTTATGGGATTTTAGGTTTTTTGAGGGTCTTAGGTGTTTTAAGTGTTTTTAGGGTTTTCATGGTTTTATAGCATTTTAGTTTTTTTGTAGTTTTTTGGGTATTTAGGTGTTTTTATTGTTTTTAAAATTCTAGTGGATTAACGGGTTTCATATTTTTTGTGGTTTTTAGGTGTTTTATAGGTTTTTTGATATTAATAGTTTTTATGGGTTTTAAGGTTTTTAGATTTTTATGATTTTTAGTGGTTTAAGTGTTTTTAGTTTCTTAATGTTTTTTATTTTTTTTATGGTTTTTTATGTTTTTATTACTTTTAGGGACTTTTAGTATTTTTATGGATTTTTGGGTTTTTTGGATACTGAATGGTTTTATGGTTTTTATGATTTTATAGTTTTTATTTGGTTTTTGGGTTTTTTTATGTTTATTATGATTTTATGGTTTCTTATATTTTTCAATGTTTTTAGTTTTTTAAAGGGTATTTACAGTTTTTAGTCATTTTAGGGGTTTTATGGATTTTTAGGGGTTTTTAGTCTTTTCAAGGGTTTTATGGTCTTTAGGGATTTCTAGGATTTTAGGATATTTTTAAGGTTTTTAGAGTTTTTAAGATTTTAAGTATTTTTAAGTGTTTTTAGGTGTTTATGGTTTTCATAATTATTAGGTTTTTACGTTATTAGGGATTTTTATGTTTTTTATGGTTTTAGGGTTTTTAGAGATTTTGGGGGTTTTTAGGGGTTTTAATGTTTTTAGGGTTTTATAATTTTTTGGGGTTTTTTGGGTTTTTTTAAGTCTCTAGGGGTTTAAAGATGTTATAGTTTTAATCTTTTTATGGGTTTAAAGGGTTTTTTAGATTTTATAGTAGGGTTTTATGATTTTTATAGTTTTTAAGGTTTTTATGATTGTTATGGTTTTTGTGGTTTTTTGGGTTTTTATGGTTTTTAGAGTTTTTTAGGATTTTAAGGGTTTTAAGTGTTTGAAGGATTTTATGGTTTCCTTCGGGGTTTTCATGTTTTTTAGGGGATTTTACATTTTTAGTGATTTTTAGGGAATTTTGAAGATTTTATGGTTATTAGTTTTTGGGGATTTGTTTTGGGGTTTTATGGTGTTTATGGGTTTAGAGTATTTTTTAGAATTTTATATTATTTTAATGGTTTTTAGAGTTTTTAATATTTTTAGGTATTTAAAGGGTTATTAGAGTTTTTAGTGGGTTTCAGGGTATTTTTGGTTTTTATGTTTTTTAAGATTTTTCAGATTTTTTTGGGATTTTTGGGGTTTCTGGGTTATATATGTTTTTAGGATTTTTATGGGTTTAGAATTTTAAATTTCTATCGAGTTTTAAGTGTTTTTAGGGTTTTACAGTATTCTTAGGGTTTTTAGGGCTTTTAGGGTTTTTATGTATTTAGGGGTTTTTAGGGAATTGTTCTAATTTTTATTTCTTTTAGTGTTTTTAGGGATTTTGAAGCATTTTAAGGTTTTTAGGGATTTTATGGGTTTTTATGGTTTTTAGAGTTTTAAAAAAATGTGGGGTTTAAAGGTGTTTTAGTGTTTCTAGTTGATTTTTGGGTTATTGGGATTTTTAAGGCATTCATGGTTTTTCGGGTTTTTATAGTTTTTAGTAGTTTTTAGGGGTTTGAAAAACTTTTGGGGTTTTTAGTATATATATGTTTTTAGGGGTTTTATGTGTTTTTTTAAGGTTTTCTTAGGGGTTTTATGGTTTTTATGGTCTCCTACCATTGTATAGTTTTTAGGTATATATTATGATTTTATGGGGTTTTTTGGGATTTTGAGGTGTTTTAGGTTTTGAGGGGTTTTAGGGATGTTTAGGGGTTTGGGGGGTTTTAGTGTTTTTGGGGGTTTTAGGGGTTTTTATTGTTTTTAATTATTTTATTGTTTTTATGGTTCCCCACATTTTTATGGTCTTTAAGGATTTATTATGAGTTTTATAGTTTTTAGGGATTTTGGGGGGTTTTAGGTTTTTTGTGATTTATAGGTATTTTTAGGCGTTTTTGGGTTTTTATGGATTTTTAGACATTTTGATGTGTTTAATGGTTTTTAAGGGTTTTAGGGTTTTTAGTGTTTTGAGAGGGTTTTAGTGGTTTTAGGTTTTTGAAGGGATTTTAGTGTTTTTAGGGTTTTTAGGAGTTTTAAGGTTTTTACAGATTCAAAATTTTCAAGGTTTTCATAGGCTTTTTAGTGGTTTTTTCATTTTAATGGATTTTTAGTGCTTTCATGGGATTTTTTTCATGGTTTTTTGGTTTTTATGAATTTTTAGTGTCTTAGGTGTTTTTAGGGGTTTTGAGGTTTTTTGGTGCTTTAGGGTTCTTGTGTTTCAGGTGTATTATGGGTTTTTTTGTTTTTAGGGTTTTTTTTTTAGTATTGAGGGTTTAATAATTTTTTAATATTTTTATTAGATTAAAGAGTTTTTTAGGGTTTTATGGTTTTAAAGGGTTTTTTGGTTTTTTTCATTTCAAGAGATAGTCAGGGATTTTTAGGATTTTTATGGGTTTTAATGGATTTTATGGATTTGTATGATTCATAGTTTTTTTTATTTTTAAGGGTGATAACATTTTTTTGGTTTAATTTGTTTTATTTGTTTTTAATATTTAATGGATTTCATAGTGTTTTTAAGGTTTTTTTGGTTTTTTTGTGTTTTAGTGATTTTTTCATGATTTTATAGGTTTTAGGTTTTTCAGAGTTTTTAAAATATTTATAGATTTAAATACTTTATAGCGGTTTTAAGTTTTTTATGATTTTTAGGGGTTTCAAGGTTTTTAGGGGTATTTATTTTTTATGGGTTTTAGAGTTTTTAGGGGTTTTAGTGTTTTTAGTGTATTTTTATTTTAGGGGTTTTATGTGTTTTTTTGGGTTTTCATGGGTTTAAGGGGTTTTTCATATTGATGTATTTTTAGTGATTTTTAGTGATTTTTATTATTTTTAGTGTTTTAGGGATTTTAAGGGGTTTTATGCATTTTTTGGGTTTTAGTGGTTTTTTTATATTTTAGGGTAATGTATTTTTTAATGGTTTATAACATTTTTAGTGGTTTAAAAGGGTTTTTGTGTGATTTTTTATTTTTATATATTATTATAGGTTTTCAATATTTTTTGGCATTTTACGGTTTTTCGGGTTTTAGGGGTGTTTAGGGTGCTTTATGGTTTATTGCTTTTTTAGGTTTTTACAGGTTTTAAGTGTTTTGAGGAGTTTAGGTTTTTCTTTAAAATTTTAGGGTTTTGTGTTCTTTATGTTTTTATAGATTTTTAGGGATATTGAATATTTTTATGGGTTTATAGGGGTTTTTTTGGGTTTTTAGGGGTTTATGGGTTTTTGTGTTTTAGGGGTTTTCATGTTTTTAGGGTTTTTTTTTGGGTTTTTATACATTTTTAATTTTTTATGGGTTTAAAAGGATCATAATGTTTTTATTGGGGTTTTAGTGTTTTTATTTGTTTTTGGGGTTTATTTAAGGTTTTAGGTGTTTTTTGGTTTTTATAGATTTTTGGGTTTTTAGTGTTTGTGGTATTTTTGCGGGTTGTAAGTGTTTTTAGATTTGTAGAGATATCTTAATTATTTTCATAGGTTTAATAATTTTTATGTTTTTTTTGTATTTTTATAGATTTTTTAGGATTTTTATAGATTTGGGGGGTTTTAAGGATTTTGATGGTTTTTATGTTTTTTGGATTATAGGGTTTTTTTGAGTTTTTTAGGTTTTTTTAGGTTTTTTTAGTTTTATAAAAAAATTAGAAGTTTAAAGGGGTTTTAGTGTTCTTAGTTATTTATTAGTGTTTTTATGGGTTATAGGGGGTTTTAATGTATTAGGGGTTTTATGGTTTTCAGGGGGTTTAGGGGTTTTATGGTCTTTTAGGGTTATCAAGGGGTTTTAGGGGTTTTAATGATATTTTGGATTTTAAGGTTTTATGAATGATTTTAGGGTTTTTAGGGTTTCAGTGTTTTTTTACATTTCTTGAAATTTTTAGGGTATTTTTTAGGAACATTATTATTTTTAGTGTTTTTAGATATATTAAAGGATTTTAGGGTTTTTAGGGGTTTTTTGGTTTTTATGGTTATTTTATGTTTTTATGATTTTTTTGAGTTCTTAGGGGTTTAATTGTTTGTATAGTTGTTTAAAATTTTACGGTTTTTAGTGTTTTTAAGGTATTTAGTGCTTTTCAATTTTTTGGGTTTCAGGGTTTTTTAGGGTTTTAGGGGTTTTTTTTGTTTTTAAGAGTGTTTAGGGATTCTTGGTCTCGCATATTTTTAGATTTTTTTGCATTTTAAGGAGTTTAAAGTTTTTTTATATTTTATGTTTTTATTAGGGTTTTTACGTTTTAAGGGATTTCAAGTGATAATTTAAATTTTTTTCATTTAAGGTTTTTAAGGATATTGAGGGGTTATGGGTGGGGGGGTTTATGGATTTTTATTTTTTAGGGTTTCTAAGTGATTTTAGGGTTTTAATGGTTTTATAGGTTTTTTCTAGATTTTAGTGTTTTTGACATTTTTATGGAATATAGGGATTTTTTACAATTTATTACGATTTTTATGTTTTTAGGGTTTTTTGGGGGTTTTAGTATTTTTTGGGTATTTTTGATTTTTTGGTTTTTATGGTTTTTTAGTTTTTAGTGGTTTTATGGTTTTCTTAGTTTTTTTAGGTTTTTTACATTTTTAGGAATTTTTAGTTATTTTTTATGTTTTTTATTGTTATTTTTGGTTTTTAGGGGTTTTGAGGGTTTTAAGGTTTTTTTTATGTTTTTAGTGTTTTATCATTTTTATGTTTTAGGGGTTGTAAGTGTTTTTAGGGTTGTATGATTTTCTTAGGGATTTTCGTTTTTTCTATTGTTATACATTTTTAGAGGTTTTTAGGGATTTTTTTGATTATTATGGTGTTTAGGGTTATAAATATTTTGAGGATTTATAGGATTTTTTATTTTTTAGGGTATTTATGGGTTTATTGGGTCTTCAAAGGTTTTTGGGTTTTTTTGGGTTTTAAGGTTTTTATCTTTTTTAATGTTTCTATGGTTTTAAAGTGTTTTTAGATTTTTTAAAGGGTTTTAGGGGCTTTAATGTTTTTTGTGGGTTTTACAGTTTTTAGGGTTTTCATGGTTTTTATTGTTTTTAGGTTTTTTTAGGGATTTAATGTGTTTTTAGTTTTTAATTTTTATTCGTGTTTTTAGGGATTTATGGTTTTATGGACTCTTAGGTTTTTTTGATATTTTTATAGTTTTTTTGGTTGTTAGAGATTTTGAGGGGTTTTTTTGGATTTTTAGGTTTTTATATTTGTTTGGGATTTTGAGGGTTTTTTTGTTTTTAGGGTATTAAAGGTTTTAGTGGGTTTTAAAATTTTTATGGGTTTATGGTGTTTTAAATATTTTATTGGTATTTTAGGGTTTATGGGTTTTATGGTTTTTTAATTTTTTAGGGGGGGTTTATAGTTCTTAGAGGGTTTTACGTTTGTTGTGTCTTTTAGGGGTTTTAAAGTTTCTAGGATTTTCATTTGTGTTTAGTTTTCTATGATTTTATTATTTTCTAAAGGGTTTCAGGGTTATTTATGTTTTAAGGTATTTTGAGATATTAATTTCATTTTTCTAGGTTTTAAGAGTTTTTATGGATTTTGATGGATTTTAGGGATTTTATGGTTATTCGGGTTTCAAGGATTTTAGTTTTTTAGGTTATTTAGGGGTTTTAAGTGATTTTAGGTTTTTAAGAAATTATTTAAGGTTTTTAGTTCATTTAGAGGTTTTATGTTTTATAGTTTTTTTAGTTTTTTCAATATTTTAATGGGGTTTTATGGTTTTTATGGATTTTCATGGTTTTTAGCATTTTTCGGGGTTTTTTGGTTTTCTTTGGATTTTCGTATTTTTTAAATTTTTTTATAGTTTAATGTTTTTTAATATTTTTTGATCATTTTAATTGTTTTGAAGGGTTATTTTAGTTTTTATTGGGTTTTTAGGGTTTTTATGGTTTTTTATGGTTTTTTATGGTTTTTTAAGGTTTTTATGGTTTTATAGTTTTTTATGGATATTAGGCTTCATATATATTTTTTAAAAAATAGGGGTTTTATGTTTTTTTAGTTTTTTAGGTATTTCATAGGTATTTTAATGGTTTTTAACATTTTAAGGATTCTTATAGATATTTTTGGATTTTTATGGTTTTTAGGGATTTTAGGGGTTTAAGATATTTTGTGTTTGAAAGGTTTTTTATTTTTTAGGGGTTTTAAGTTTTTTTGTAGTTTTCTAATTTTTATTGGGTTTTAAAGGGTTTTTTATATTTTTAGTCTTTTATGGGTTTTATGGTTTTTTATTTTTTAAGGTATTTAGTATTTTTAGGTTTTTTATTGGTCTATAGTGTTTTTTAGTTTTTAAGGTTTTCTGTGGAATTTTTAGGGGTTTTATGATTTTTTACTTTTTTGGTATTTTTAGGGATTTTAAAATTTTTTATGGGTTTTAGTGATTTTAGGAATTTTTATGGGTGTACAGAATTTAGGGGTATTGTGGTTTTTCTAGGTTTAGGGTTTTTGTGTATTTTTAGGGGTTTAATGGGTTTTAGATTTTCTTAACGTTTTTAAGGACTTGATGTATTTTTTTGAGTTTTTAGTGGATTTTATGGTTTTTATAAATTTTTAGAGTTTTTATTTTCTTAATGGTTTTATGGTTTTTAAGGTTCTAATGGGTTTTTCAGGGTTTTTATATATTTTTTAGTTTTTATAGGTTTTAAATGTTTTTATGTTTTTAATGTTTGCATTATCTTTTTTAAGGGTTTGTGGGTTTTTATGTTTTAGTTATTTTTAAGGATTTTTTTACATTTTTTATGGTTTTTACTGATATTGAAGGTTTTTAGGGTTTCTATTTATTTTTTTTCATTTATCGGGGTTATTTTAGTTTTTTTTCGGATTTTTATGGTTTTTAGAGTTTTTTTAACATTTTTATAGGTTTAATGGTTTTTTAGTGTTTCAAGTCGGTTTTAGGGGTTTTATGGGGTTTTATGGTTTTCTATGGTATTTATGGTGTTATGGTTTTTATATACTTTTTAGGGTTTTTAGTATTTTTAGCATTTTTAGGTTTTTAGGGGTTTTAAGTGTATTTAGGTTTTTAAGGCTTTCCTAGGGAAAGGAAGGTGTGAGGCCAGACTATTCCTGACCTTCCAAATATATTAAGAAAAGAAAAAAATACATGATAAACGAGGGAGGGGCGGGGTCAAACAACCAACACCCAAAACCCTTGAAACCCCCACAAAAGAAGTCCAAAAAGCCCAAGTTGAAAAAGGAGAGAGGGCTACAGAACAAAATCACCATTCCCATCGGGGTCCCCATCAGCACCATAGCCTGAGGATGCATCTGAGTCCACCGACTCCTATTCAGAAGATTCATATTTCTTGAGAAAGGCTGCACAATACTTCTGGAGTTCCACATTCAGCTTCACTTTGGTATCCCAGTCTTCCCTACCATGAGAATCTCCTTTACCTTTGCTGGCTTTGGAGGAGGCCTTAGTAGCCATTGGACTAGGTAGGGAGGAGTAGTCCCTCATAGTCCTCTGTTTCACTGGAGGGTCACTCATCATCTTAGCCTATCTGTGGGCAGTGGCAGTAGGCACAACCATGTCACCCTGCCCGCTACATTCAGGATCAGACCGTGACCTTCTCTTCTGCTTACTGCCAGACGAGTCAGAGAGGCCCATCGTCGCCAGTGCCCTCTTGATCCTATTCAAGCTGGAATAAATAAGGTCATCACGGTCCCCAAGGATTTCTCCAAGCCTTATGTGTTCATCATTATCATCTCCAAGAATGATCACTGGCTGCAGGTCCGACTTTTGAAAGATATCATATATATGCTGCTCAAGTGGGATTTCCGAACAGTCCCACATAATCGGGTCAGACAATTCAACACAGGGAGGAACCTTCTTGAATAGGACAAGAGCCAAGTTCTTGTCGGGATGCTCAATGCTCCTCTTATCAGCATTAGGACAACCAATTTGCGGCATGGGATATGGGGCATCACTCAGACCAAGTCTAGGCACAATAGAGTCCAGGAGCACTTACTTCAGAGATGCCATATTGGGTAAGGGGTGTTCCACACCCAAGGCCCATGAAACATCATTAGGGGAAGGCAGGTCTGAATCCTGAAGGACATCATTAGCTTCCACCTCCTGGAGTTCCAGTCCCCCCTAACCCACTTCCTCAGCTCCCACAGGGTCCAGAGGGACCAGGCCATTAAACCGATTTGAGAATAAAACCATATCGTAACCACTTACAACATCTACTGGAGGTCTTGGTAAAGAAACCCTCTCTGTCCCCTGGAAATCTATCCTTAATTCCATTCTCATGTCCCTGCCAGGATCAGACTGTAATACCACAGCCCCAACTCCACCAGAAGTGTCATCCCCCACTGTAGAAGAGGCATCACCCCCCAGTCCCAAATTACCATTCATTCTCTTAAATATTTACGTGACCAAGATTTGTTCCTAAGAACCCTGCCGGGGGGATGATCCCCCTTCTACCATCTTGTCACCCCTCCAATCATCTAGCAGAGAGTCCTGAGGAACATCATTCCTCACCTCCAGGTCCCCTATTGAGCTTACCATCTGGGAGATGGGCTCCTTGCCACAACATTCCACCACACCATCCCTACATCTGCAATCCCTTTTCATATGACCAACAATAAAGCACGAGACGTAGTAATTCACCCATGATTTGAACACCACCAGTTGCTTCCATCGAAGATCTTCACCAATTTCAATCCATACGAAGTCAACTAGTTCCTTAGAGACATAAATTTCAACACAAAATCTCAGGGTAACTGGATGAAAAAGGGACCTTGTTCAACTATCCACACACAGAAACCGTCCGACCAAATTTCCCAACATAGTAATAATGGACACGTTTTGAAAGGGTAGGGGATGTTCAGGGAACCTTACCCTGATTTCTATCAGTGGAGAGTCCAAATTTTAATGGAATTCAATGTTCCACTAGAAAAGGGAAAAGTGAGCAGCATCACACCTACGAGGAGCTATGGACCAGGCTCGGATAAGGTCTTCCTCCGATGAGAACCGAATCAAAATGTGACTGGAATCAACCAAACCAACAGTGGTGCAGTCCCTAAGACCTCTATGCTCAAACAAAAACCTATCAAAAACATTAACAGGGGGGTTCTAGTTCAAAAACATGGATACCAAGGTCAGGCTATGGAGAGAAGAGGCCTTGTTGAACTCCACAATCAACCGAGGAATCCTTGGCACCCCTTCGTGCAAACCCAGCACCTTAGGGCAGAGGTCAATCTGTGAGAAAGTAGGAAGCAAATTATGATATTATAAAGGATAGAATCTATCTTTAACATGGGTAGAGGAGACCCCTCCCCTACAGATGAGGGAGGCTAGGATGCAACCTTGTCATCATCTTCAATCCAGCGATGAAGTGGTAGGAGCACCATCATGAGAGTGGAGTAGAGCAGCCATCTTCTCTAGGTTTTTTTAGGCATCAGGCTTTCCTAGGGGTTTTTAGGGTATTTTTGTTTTTACATTTTTAGGGTTTTTTAGGTATTTTTATGATTTTTATGTGTTTTTAGGGTTTTTTATTGGTTTTAAGGGTTTTTAGAATTTTTAGGTTTGTAGGATTTATATGGGTTTTGGGGATTTTAGGTTTTTAGGGTTTCTAATTTTTTTAGGTTTGTATGGTTTTCTTAGAGATTTTGATGGTTTTTTGATTTTTTTTACATATTTATGGATTTTAGGGATTTTTTTAGGATTTTATAGATTTTTTTGGGTTTTTAAGGATGTGGATGTGTTTTAGGATTTTAGGGTTTTTATGATTTTTTGGGTTTAAGGGTTATTTTGGTTTTAGTATTATTTTTTATTTTTTAGCAACATTAAGGGTCTAAAGGGTTTTTAGCATTTTAAGTGGGCATTTATGGGGTTTTAAGGTTTTTTGTTTAATTTTTAGGGGTTTTTAGAATTTTTTATGGTTTGTAGATTTTTTTTTATTTTTAGTGGTTTATGTTATTTAAAGTTTTTTATATTTTATTATGGGTTTTACAATTTTTAGGGGTTTTTTACATTGTTATGGTTTTTATGGAATTTTTTGGGATTTTTATGTTTTTTAGGGGTTTTAGGGAATTTTAGGCTTTTAGGGTTCTTAGGGTTTTTTGGGTTTTTAGGAGTTTTTATGTTTTTAGAGTTTTTTAATGTTTATAGTTGTTTAAGGGGTTTTTATAGTTTTTAGTATTTCTTTTATTTTTAGTAGTGTTTTTGGATTTTTAGGGATTTCAGGGGTTTTATGGTTTTTAGGGGGTTTTACGTTCTTTTATATGGTTTTATTCATTTTAGGGGTTTTTGGTTTTTAGGGGTTTTATGAATTATTCGGTTTTGAATGTTTTTATGGTTTTTAGGGATTTAGGGATTTTTTATGTTTTTTATTATTTTTACAGATTTTAGGGATTTAGATAGGGTTTAGGGTATTTATGGGTTTTTTGGGTTTTATGGTTTTTTTAGTTTTAGATTTTTATGGTTTTTTGTGTTCTTAACATTTTTAGGGATTTAAATGGTTTTCATAGTATTTAGTGGGTTTTAGTGTTTTTTATAATTATCTAGGGTTTTATGGTTTTTATGTGTTTTTAATTTTTTAGGAGTTTTTTGGTTTTTTGGTTTTTTTTATTTTTAAGATTTTAATAGTTTTATGTGTTTTTAGGTTTTAAATGTTTTGTTAGGGTCTTTTAGAGTTCTTAGGGTTTTTAGTGTTTTTCAAATTTATAGGAATTTTTAATCCTTTTTGTGTTTTTGTTGTACTGAGGGGTTTTTAGGATTTTGGGGGGTTCTGGGGTTTTAGGTTATTATATGATTATTACGGTTTTTTAGGGTTTTTATTATTTTTAATTATTTTAGGGGTTTTAATTATTTTTAGGTTTTTAAGGTTTTATTAGGGTTTTCAGGGTTTTTTTGGGTTTTTTAATGTATTTTTTTAGGATTTTTATTGTTTTTAGGGTTTTTTGATTATTTTTTGATTTTTTTGATTTTTTATATGGTTTTTGAGTATTTTTAATGTTTTAAGTGTATTAATTAATTTTTGTGTGTTTTTTTGTTTTATTGGTTTTAGTATTTTATTATTTTTTATGGTTTTTATGGTTTTAAAGGTTTCTTGAGATATTTATCTCTTTTGAGGGTTTTTAGTTTTTTTTGTTTTTAGGGGTTTTATTTTTTTAGGATTTTAATTTGTTCTTATGTGTTTCCACGATTTTTATTTTTTTAATATTTTAATGGAATTTTAAGATTTTTTTTGGATTTATATGATTTCTTATTGATTTTAGGGAATTTTTGGCGTTTTAGGGTTTCTAGGGTTTTAAGGGTTTAGTGGTTTTTTGGGTCTTTTAGGATTTTTTTTATTTTTTAAAGGTTTTACTGGTGTTTTTCATTTTAAAAATATTAGGTTTTTAAATGTTTTTCTGATTTTTAGTGGTTTTTGTGGTTTTTATGGGTTTGTAGGTATATTTATGGTTTTTATGTGTTTTTAGGGTTTTTAGAGTTTTTAGTGTTTTAGGGGTGTTTAAGATTTTTATAGTATTTTACATTTTTAGGGGTTTTTTGTGTTTTCAGGTTTTTATGATTTTATCATGTTTCTTTGAGGTTTTTTTTCTTTTTTACTTTTTATTGATTTTTAGGGTTTTATGTATTTTTATAGTTTTTAGGGGTTTTAGGGATTTTTAGGGAATTTAGGGTTTCTAAGGGTGTTAGGGTTTTACATAATTATGGGTTTTAAGGTTTATTTTAGTTTTCTATTATCTTTATGGGTTTTTAGAGTTTTCTAACATTTCTAGGGGTTTAAAGAGTTTTAATATTTTTACCATTTTTTAGTATTTTTATGGTTTTTTAGAGGTTTTAAGGTGTTTTTATGGTATTTACGAGTTTCAAGTGTTTTAGGGACATTTGAGGGTTTTTAGGGATTTTAGTTTTTTTTAAAGATTTTTAGGGTTTTAATGTTTTTTTTGGTTTTTATGTTTTTGTTAAGGGTTTTTAGGGTTTTATGTTTGTAGCTATTTTTTGGGATTTGTATGATTTTTATTGTTTTTATGGGTTTTATAGATTTTGGGGGTTTTAGGGTTTTTAGGTATTTTACCATTATTTTTAGTATTTAGTGTTTTTATGAGTTTTTTTAGGTTTTATGGGGTTTCTGTGTTTTTAGTATTTTTATGATTTTAAAGGGTTTTAGAGATTTTAATGGGGTTTTAGGGGTTTTATGGGTTTTTAGCGATTGTTTATGGTTTTTAGTGCTTTTATTGTTTTTTTGGTTGTAAGGACTTTTAGGGGTTTTATAATTTTTAGGTTTTTAAGGGAATTTAGTGTTTTGGTTTGTTAATGTTTTCTTAGTAGTTTCTAGGGTCTTTATGGTGTTTTAATTTTTATGGATTTTATGGATTTTTTAAGATTTTTATGGGAATTTTGGGATTTTATTGATTTTGAGATATTTTATGGTTTTATTGTGTTTTTCTAGTTTTTATGGTTCTTTGGGATTTCTAGTTTTTTATAGAATTTTTAAGGTCTGTAAGAGCTTTTAGATATTTTTTATCGATTTTTGTGGTGTAATGGGGGTTTAGAATTTTTAGGGGGTTCTTAGGTTTTTATAGGTTTGTAGGGGTTTTAATGAGTTTATAGGTTCTATGTGTTTTTATGTTTTTATGGTTTTTTGGGGTTTTCAGGGTTTTTAGAGGTTTTTATGTTTTTATATAATTTTTGGGAATTTTTAGTATTCATATAGTCTATTAAGGTTATTAAGTATTTTGAGAAAGTTTAGGGTTTTATGGTTTCCAAGGGGTTTTTAGAGCTTTTAGTGTTCTTAAGGGGTTTTGTAGTTTTTTTTACATTTTTCGGGGTTTAGATGGTTTTTAAATTATTTGTGGGTCTCTTGGGTTTCCATGGATTTTAGGGGTTTTAATCTATTTTAGTGGTTTTTATGGGTTTTACGAGTTTTATGGTTTTAGGGTCTTTTAAGTGTTTTTTGGGTTCTTAGGGGTTTTAAGTGATTTTATGTTTTAATATTTTTCGTAGGATTTTTTAGGTTTTCTGTATTTTTTACATTTTAATGTATTTTAGGGACTTTTTAAGTGTTTTTATTGTTTTCTAGGGTTTTAGTGTTTTATTGGATTTTATGGTTTTTTAGTGTTTTAAGAATTTATTGATTTTTTAGGTTTTTAAGGGGTTTTAGCGTTTTTTATCCTTTTTAGGGGTTTAAAGGGATTTTGGAGTTTTAGTAGAATTTTGGGGGGCTTTTATTGGGTTTAGGGAATATTATGGGTTTTTTTTTGTGTTTTATGGTTTTATGGTTTTTAGGGTATTAGAATTTTTTATTTTTTAGGGTTTTAAGTGTTTTTAGGTTTCTATGTTTTTCATAAGGGTTTTATCAGTTATTATTATTTTTAATCTTTCAGTGAATTTTAAAACTTATTAATATTTTAATGGTTTTTAGGGGTTCTAGATATTTTGAGCATTTTTAGGGTTTTTAGGATTTTAGGGGTTTTTGGATGGTTAGGGTTTTTTTGGTTTTTAGGGTAATTTTAAATTTTTAGGGTTTTTATACATTTTTAGAATTGTTCTAACATTTTTTTTGTCTTAAAGGTTTTTTAGAGATTTTAGTGGATTTTAAATATTTAAGGGTTTCATGGTTTTTATGGTATTTAGGGTTTTTTTTGTTTGTAGGAATTTTTATGGTTTATTTGGGTGTTAGGGTTTTTAGGGTCTTTTTATTAGTTTTATGGGTTTGTAGTGCTTGTAGGTTTTAGGGTTTTTATGTTCTTTCAATGTTTTTGGGTATTTTCTATTTTTAGTAATTTTTAGGGGTTTTTAGGATTTTTAATTGGTTTTTAGGGGTTTTAGTTATTTTGATGGGTTTTAGAGATATAGGATTTTTAGGGCTTTGTAGTTTTTTTTAGTTTTTTAGTTTTTTTAAAATTTTATTATTTTTTACAATTTTATTTACTTAAATGTATTATATATTTTTTTTGTGGTTTTATGAGGTTTTAGGGTTTTTTACGGGTTTTAAATATTTCTTGCTGTTTTTATTGTTATTAGGGATTTTAGAGTTTTTAGGGATTTTGGCGTTTTTGGCGTATTTAGGGTTTTTTGTGTTTTTAGTGTTTTTATATTTATATGTTTTTTTATAGTGTTTTCAGAGTTTTTAGATATTTTGTGTACTTTTAGGGATTTTTAAGGGTTTTCAAGTTTTTATGGGTTTTTTTGGGGTTTTTTTGTGGTTTTATGTTTTTAGAGTTTTTAAGAAGTTTTAGTGTTATTCAACATTATTATGTGTTTAATGTTTTTTTAGAGTTTTTAGTAGTGATAAGGGGTTTTTTTTGCGTTTTAAGTTTTTTGAGGGTTTTTGGGGGTTTATGGTTTTTTTGTTTTCAATATTTTCTTAAGGATTTTCATGGTTTTTTTGTTTTTTTATTTGTTAGGTATTTTAAGGATTAATTTTGATTTTAATTATTTTTTAGTTTTTTGGTATTTTTAGGGGTATATGTGATTTTTTTGGATTTTGAGAGGGTTTAGAGTTTTTTTGGGTTTTATGGGTTTTTATGGTTTTATTGGGTTTTTCTGTTTTTTTTGGGTTTTATGTTATTTTATAGTTTTCATTGTTTTTCAATGTTTTAAGGTTTTTCAAAATATTTGGTTATTTTTGGGTTTTTATGGGTTTTTAGGGTTTTTAATATTTTTGGTGATTTTTATTATTTTTAGCTGTTTCTAGGGTTTTTTGTGTCTTTTTAGGGTTGTACGATTTTTTAAAGGTTATATATTTTTAGGGGGTTAAATTAATTTATTGGTTTTTATGATTTTATTTTGGTTTTTAGGTTTTTAGGGTTTTTTTTGTTTTTAGAGACATTTTATGGATTTTTTAGGATTTTTATGGGTTTTAGGGATTTTGAGGATTTATAGGGGTTTTTAGGGTTTTAGGGTTCTTATGGTTTTAAGGTTACTTATATATATTTTTGCATTTTTTCGGTTTTAAAGGATTTTTAGTATTTTGTGTGGGTTTTTAGGGTTTTGAGGGTATTTTTGGTTATTAATAATATTTATGGTTTCTAAGGTTTTTACTGTGTTTAGGATTTTAGTGGTTTTATGTGTTTTTATGTTTTAAATGTTTTGTAAGGGGTTTTCAAGGGTTTTAGTGTTTTTTATATTTTTAGGGATTATTAGGGATTTTAAATTTTTTTGGTCATTAGGGGTTTTATAGATTTTGAGGGGGCTATATGAATTTTAGGGGTTTATGGTTTTAATAATATTTTTGGTTTTTTCATCTTTTTTGAGTCTTTTTTGGTTTAATTATTTTTATTGTTTTTTACTTTTTAGTTGTTTAAAGGCTATTTGGAGTTTTTAGAAGGTTTTAAGGGTTTTATGTGTTTTTAGGGTTTTCAATGTTATTCTGGATTTTTATGGTTTTTAGGGGTTTTAGTGTATTTGTGTCTTTTGTGATATTAGTGTTTTTAAGTTTTTAGGGGATTCAGTTATTTTTAGGTTTCAAGGATTTATTATGGTTACTTCATGGTTTTAGGTGTTTTTACATATTTATGCATTTTAGAAGATTTTTTGGTTTTTTTGGGTTTTTTTGGGTTTTTTTGGGATTTTAGGGTTTTTTAGTGTTTAAGGGTGTTTGGGGTTTAATGTTTTCTTAGGGTTTTAGGTTTTCTTAGGGTTTTATCATTTCTAGGGGATATAATATTTTTAGGTTTTTTATTTTCTCTTAGATAATTTAGGGGTTTTACCGTTTTTACATTTTTACAGATATTTAATAAATTTCAAGTATTTTTATGGGGTTTTAACGTTTTATGGATTTTCAGTGTTTTTGGGGGGTTTTGGGTTTTTTGGAGATTAGTCTTTTTGAGTTTTTAGGGGGTTTATGGTTTTTTTAGTTTTTAATGTATTTTGTGGATTAAATATTTTTTAAATCACTATGTGGTATTTAGGTTTTTATGGGTTTTTAGGTTTTTATGGTTTTCAGGGGTTTGTATGGTTATTATGGGTTTTTGGGTTTTTAGGGGTTTTAAGTGTTTTTAGGATTTTATGGGGTTTTCATGGGGTTTCTCGGTTTTTAGGATTTTTTATTTTTTTTGAATTTTATTGTTTTTTATTTTTTTTATGAATTTTTACGGTTTTAGGGATTTTTTGGGGTTTTTGGTATTTTGGGTTTCTATGGGTTTTTTGGTTTTTTGAGATTTTTTGAATTTTTTTGGATTATATAGTTATCATATTTTTTTAATTCTTTTTGTTTTTTTGAATTTCTTAGAGTTTTAGCTGGGTTTTTGGGTTTTTTTGGGTTTTAGGGTATGCAAGGGTTTTAGGGATTTTTATTGTTTATAGGGTTTTTAGGGTTTTAGGGGTTTTAGTAATTTTTTAGGTTTTTCAGGAGTTCTATTTTATTAATGTTTTATTAGTGGTTTTCATGGGTTTTTATGGTTTTTTATCTTTTTTCTATTTTTTTAGAGATTATTTTAGATTATTTTGGTTTGTATATTTTTTTTGGATTTTGAGGGGTTTTAGGTTTTTTATTGTTTTTGGGGATTTTATTGGATTTTTTAATTTTTATGTCTTTTAGGGGTAATTTATATGTTTTAATATTTTTTTAAATTTTTATGTTTTTAGGGGTTAAATGGTTTTTAATAGTTTTTAGTGGGTTTTATGGTCTTTATTTTTTAGGGGTTTTAAGGGTTTTTTGGGTTTTTTGGTTTTTGGGGGGTTTTCATGGTATTTCAGGTTTCTTGAATTTTTAGGCTTTTGGGGTTTTATTTGAATTTAGGTTTTTAATTTTCTAAAGGTTTTTATGGGTTTTTATGGTTATTTATGTTTTCAAGGAATTTAATTATTTTAATGGTTTTAATAGTTTTTGGGATTTTGAAGGTTTTAAGGGGGTTTTAAATGTTTTTGATGGTTTTATGGGGTTTTAGGGTTTTATTGTGTTCTTTAGGGGTTTTATTGGTTTTTTTATGGTTTTTATGAGTTTTATGGTTTTTTAAATTTTTAGGTTTTTAGAATTTTATGTATTTAATGTTTTTTATTATTTTCTTTGTTGGTTTTAGAGTCTTTTTTGGTCTTTTAGTTTTTTCTAGGGACATTTACGGAAAGTTTAGGTTTTTTTGTTTTTAGGTTTTTAGGTTTTTTTTATTTTAGGGTTTTAGGGTTTTTTTGGTTTTTAGGATATTTAAGGTTTTTTTTTACATTTGGTATTATATGATTATTTTTTAGATTTTTATGTTTTTATGATTTTTATAGTTTTTAAAAAAAAATCCAGGTTTGAATAGGTTTTATAGTTTTTAGTTGTTTTAGGGGTTTTATGTTTTTTATGATTTTATGTGTTTTTATGATTTTTAGGTTTTGGGGTTTTCATGGATTTTAAAATTTTTATGTTTTTTAATGGGTTTAATTGTTTTTATGGTTTTACGTTTTTCTTATGGTTTTCATTGTTTTTAGGATTTTTTACATTTTTAAGGATGTTTAGTGTTTTTAGTATTTTAATGGATTTTTAGTGTTTTTACAGACTTTGAGGGGTTTTAGTTTTTTTTTTGGTTTTAAGGGTTTTATGGTTTTTTTGGGGTTTTTGGGGGGTTTTTCTAGTTTTTTATGGTTTTGTGGGTTTTTTATTTTTTAACATTTGAAGCGAATAAATGGTTTTTAGAGTTTTTTTTTGGTTTTACGGATTTTATGAATTTTTTGGGTTTTAAGGTTTTTTTTTGTGTTTTTAGGATTTTAAGTTGTGATAGGGTTTTAGGGAATTTTATGGTTTTTAATGTTATTATACTTTTTAAGGTTTTAGGGGTTTTAAATTATTTTTGGTTATTCCGTTTTTCAAAATGTTTTTCAAATTTTTTAATTTATTTTCATGTTTTAGGGATTTTTAGGGATTTTTTGGACGTTAGTTTTTAGGTTTTTAGGTATTTTTAGGTTTATTAAGGTTTTAGAGTTTTATTTTTTTTTTCAAAATTTTCAGGGTTTTATGTGTTTTTTTGAGTTTTTTGGATTTCCAATTTTTTTTGAGTTTTTACTTTTTTAGTGGTTTGAAGTTTTTAGATTTTTTTCTGGGTTTTATGGTTTATATGGGGTGTTTTTGTTTTTAATGATTCTAGGGGTTTTATTATTTTGGGTAGTTATTCAGGTATTTTAGGGTTTTTTGATGTTTTTTCTTGTTTTTAGGGCTCTAACGTTTTTTATATTTTTAATGTTTTGTTAGGGTTTTTATTGTTTTTAGAGGTTTTTATTTTTTGGGATTTTTCATCTTTTTTCATTTTTAAGGGTTTTTAGGGTTTTAGGGATGTGGGGGGGGGGGGCAGGGTTCTTTCGGGGTTTTAAGGTTATTAACAATTTTTAGGTTTTTAGAGGTTTTTAGTGTATTTAGGTTTTAAGGTTTTATTAGTGATTTTTAGGTTTTATCAATATTTTTATGTTTTTTAGGGATCTTTATGATTTGTTTTGGTTTTTAGGGTTTTTATAAATTTTGTGGGGGGGGGGGGGGTATTTAGGGCTTTTAGTGTTTTATGATTTTTTTTGTGGTTTTAGGGTTTTTAATTTTTTGGGGTTTTTAGTGTTTTTAGATTTTTATTAACGTTTTGTTTGGGTATAAAGAGTTTTTAGTGTTTTTAGGGTACTTTTTTGTTTTAAGATTTTATAGGATATTTAGTGTTTCATGGGGGATGTAACATTTTTTCATTTTATAGGGGGTTTATGTTTTTTATGTTTTTAAGGTCCTCATAGGGTTTTCAGGGTTTTTAATGTTTTTTTAATTATAGTGATCTGTTAGAATTTTTATGGTTTTTAGTGTTTTTATGGATTTTGAGGGTTTTTAGGGTTTTTACGGATTTTATGGGGTTTGGGGGGGTTTTTTATTTTAAGGTTTTTATGGGTTTTTATAGTTTTTTAATATTTTTAGGGGTTTGAATGGTTTTTAGGTGTTTTAGTGGGATTTAAGATTTTTTATGTGTTTTTATTGTGATTAAGGGTTTTTAGGGGTTCTATTTTTTTAGGGGTTTTTAGTGTTTTTAGGATCTTTTGGGTTTTTTTGAATTTTTAGGTTTTTAGGGGTTTTATGTTTTTTTAGAATTTTCAGGGTTTATTAGGGTTTTTAGGGGTTTTAGTGTTTTAATGTTTTTAGATATTTTAGGGATCTTTTATAATTTTTATGGCTTTTAAGGTTTTTGTAAATTTACAGATTTTAATGGGTTTTAGGGTTTTTAGGGTTTTGGGGGTTTTATCTTTTTAATGATTTAAGGGTTTTATGTGTTTTTAGATTTTTATTTTTTTTCTTAGCAATTTTCAGGTTTTTAGGGTTTTTTACGTTTATAGGTATTTTAATAGTTTTATATAATTTTTATGGGTTTTTTTTGGTTTTAGTGATTTTGAAGGTTTTCAGGGTTTTTAGTGTTTTTATGGGTTTTATGGGGTTTTTTAGTTTTTAATGTTTTTTTATGTTTTTAGGGTTTTTACTATTTTTAACAATTTTAGGGGTTTACATTATTTTTAGAGTTTTTAGTGGTTTTAGGGATTGTATGGGTATTTAGGGGTTTCAAGATTTTAAGAGTGTTTATAGAATTTAGGATTTTAAGGTTGTTATCATTTTTTGGTTGTTTACAAGTTTTATGGGTTTTTAGGTTTTTAAGGTTTTCTTAAGGTTTTTATGGGGGTCTTTACATTTTTAGGTATTTTTTAGGATATTTCCTTTTTTTAGTTTTTTTGAGAGATTTCGAGGGTTTTATGGGTTTTTATGGTTTTTGTGGTTTTTTTTATTTAGTTATTTTTTAGTTTTTTTGGGATTTAACGGATTTTTATAGTTTTTTACATGTTATGGGGTTTATAGGGTTTTCATATTTTTAGTGGGGTTTAAGGGTTTTAAAGGTATTTAGGGGTTTTTATGGGTTTTAGGGTTATTAGGGCTTTTATGGATTTTAATTTTTTATGTTTGTAGTGGTTTTATGTGTTTTTACATTATAAATATTTTCTTAGTTTTTTCAATGATATTATGATTTTTTAACATTATTTGAGATTTTAGGTTTTTTTTAGAATTTTATGGTGATTATGATTTTTATAGATTTTAAGAGTTTTTAGGATTTGGGGGTTTTTATTGTTTATTTCCTATTTTTCGGATTTTTTTTGACTTTTTAAATGTTTTAGGGTTTTAATGGGTTTTATAGTTTTTAGTGTGTTTTCTATGGTGTTTACCAGTTTTTAGTATTTTTAGGTGTTTTCTGGTTTTTAGTGTTTTTTGATGATATAATGTTAATAGTGATTTTTAAGTTCTTTAGGGGTCCTATGTGTTTTAGGTTTTTAAGGTTTTGTTTTGGTTTTTCCAGAATTTTAAGGGTTTCTATGATTTTATATATTTTAGGGAATTTAAAATATTTTTCGACCTTTTTAGGGTTTTTATGGATTTTGAGGGTTTTATGGCTTTTAGGAATTTTAGAGGTTTAATAAAAATTTTCGGATTTTTTGGTAATTATGAGTTTTTTTGGGTTTTAAGGGTTTTTATAATTTTTAAAAAATTTAGGGGTGCAAAGGGGTTTTAGTATTTTTAGTGGTTTCTATATTTTTAGGGTTTTTGGGAGTTTTTATGTTTTAGTGATTTTAGTGTTTTTATTGTATTTTGGTTTTTATATTTTTTATGGGTTTTATGTTTTTTATGGTTTTAAGGTTTTCTTAGGGGTTTTTAAGGGTTTTTTATGTTTTGAGGTATTTTTATTTCTTTTTTTAGGATTTTACTAAATTTTTGGGGTTTGTTTTTTTTTGAAGGGTTTTTATTGTTTTTAGGGTATTTTGGTTTTTATCATTTTTTTGGGTTTTAGGGGTTTCAAGCGTGTTTGTGTTTTTATATTTTCATAGGGGTTTTTAGGGTATATATTTTTTTTAATGTTTTTTGGGGTTTTAGTTATTTTTATCAATTTTTATGGTTTTTAGGGATTTTAAAGGCTTTTGTTGGTTTTTTTGGGGTTTTCAGGGTTTTGGGGTTTTATGGTCTTTTTAGTTTTTTTTGGGTTTTTTTAGTTATTTTAGCTTTTTATGGTGTTCTTGATTTCTTTAACTTTTTTAGGAGTTCATGGGGATTTTTTCTTTTTTTTTATATTTCTATGATATTTATGGGGTTTTATTGTTTTATAATTTTTAAGGTTTTTATGATTTTTTCGTGTTTTAGGGTTTTAATCAATTTTTAAGATTTTACGGGTTTTAAGAGTTTTTAGGTTTTTATGTATTTCAAAATGTTTTTAATGGTTTTATGGGTTTTTATGTCTTTAGAGAATTTAATTTTTTTTCATATTTTTATGGTTTATATGGTTTTTAGTGATTTTTACATTTTAATGGTTTTGGGGGTTTGTTTGATTTTTTATGAATTTTAAGGTCTTTATATTTTTTTAATTTTTTTATTGGTTTAAATGGTTTGTAGTTTTTAGTGTTTTTCGGTATTTTATCGGTGTTTTGAATTTTTAAAGGGTTTTAGGGTTTTTTTGTTTTGAGGGGTTTGGGACTTTTAGGGTTTTTATCATTTTTAGGTTTTTAGGGGTTTTAAGTGTTGTTAGATTTTAAGTTTTTTTTGGGTGGTTTTGGGAATTTTAAGTGTTTTATATGTTTTTAGGGATTTTTAGGTGTTTTTAAGTTTTTTTTGTGCTTTTTGGGATATTAGGGATAATTAAGGGGTGTTATATATTTTTAGGGTTTTTAGGTTTTTATGGATTTTAACATTTTTAGGTTTTTTGGGTTTTAATTGTTTCTAGGTTTTTAATATTTTCATAAGGGTTTTCATGGTTTTATCGTTTTTTTTACATTTTTAGGGATTTTAGGCATTTAGTAATTTTATGGGTTATTCGGGTTTTAAGGATTTTGAGGGCTCTTAAGGGTTTCAAGGTTTTTATGTTTTTTTTGGGATTTACAATTTTTTTGAGTTTTTATGGTTTTGAGGTTTTTAGAGTTATTAAATGTTTCAAGGGATTTAAAGGGAAAGGAAGATGCAAGGGTCGGGCTATTCCCCCCCCCCCCCAAATTTATTAGAAAGAAAAAAAGAGACACAACAGACAAGGGAGGGGAGGGGTCAAAAGGGCCACACCCAACAACCCCATACAACCCACGCAAAAATAGAAAAATAAAAAAAGAAAATAAGAAAAACAAACCCAAACAGAGAACACAAAACAACAAGTAGCAACCATCATCATCACTAGCATCAACCAGCATCCAGCAGCTCCCCCCCAAAATCAGAGAACGAAGTAGGTCCATAAGGGTCCCCATCCGCGCCATATCCAGAGGCTGTATCTGTGTCTGCTGATTCCCATTCCGAGGATTCATATTTTTTAGGAAAAGGCCCTTAGTATTCCCTTATCCTTTGCTTCTCCTCAGCATGAATCTCCTGCGAAGCCTTGTTGGAGATTTTATATGATGCTCTAGTAGACACGGTCCTTGGGAGGTTTGAATAGTCCTTCCTCTGCTTTTTCTGAGGAGCCGAAGACTTATTCTCTTTACCATGACTCATGGAATTTTTTAACAACGCTTTATCTTTGTTGATCCAGGCCATGTTGGATGCAATCCTACTATTATCATCCCTGAAAAAAGAAACTTGCTCAAAAATATTAGGGTTCTCCTGATTTAAAGAGCAGACTATGGTCTCATAGGCCTTAGCTTCCATTGCCTCTCCAGGAAAGTGTGCATACAAAGCATCTATAGAAATGGGAAACAGGAGTCCGTCTTCTCCAAGAGTATAATCATGCAAGTCATAGAATACCCAGGCTGCCCCTTTAAGAACATCCTTCTTACAGGAAAACTTCTTGGCACACTTTCCATCAATCCCAATAGAGTCATCCACCATAACACCGACATCACGGACAACAACATCATCCTCAGAGGAAACACCCACAGAGCCATGGAAAACGATCCATCTAGATTCCTCATCATTGGCGACCTCCAGAGTCGCCTGCTGTGTATCATCAAACCCCCCACCAGCCAATCCATCGATTTGGAAGGTGGCATCATTACTGTCCACATGCGCCACCATGGCATCCCCAACACCCCTATCCTGTAGAATTCTATCACAGCCTATAGACAGTATGTTCCACTTACTACATCCAGGTCCCAGGACGTTATCCCCCCTTGTATGGGTATCCTCCTCATTTGATGTCAAGGGCCCACAGGTGGGCACCACAAACACTACCAGCAGAGGAATCTGCTTGTGGTCCTATTTTTCACCATCCTAAACCTTGTGCCAAGACCCCAAAGCAGAAAACCGGTTATCCAAAGAAATATAAGCATCAACCTGAGGCATCCTGCCATTTTGAGGTACAGGAAACCCATATCTATTGCTTGTATCATCCTCCACCACTCCTAAATGAGCATCAGCACCTGCTGCCGCTTTCCCACCACTATATAGGTCCCTATCCCAACCCTTCTCCGCATCAGCAACAACTAGTTTTCCGGCACCCACCTCTTCCAGATCATGCCTGCCTTCAACAACAGATATCTGCAGAGCCTGATCAGGGTAGCTCAAAAAACCCACCACAATGTACACCAAATCCTCGCATTGTATGCCTTCTGTACATTTAGTAGGTGTCACCATTTCCCTGTTTCAACTAGCTTTAAAAGGGTTTTTATTATTTTTAGTGATTTTTATGGGGTTTTATGGGTTTTATTCTTTTTTATAGGGTTTTATTCTGTTTTAGGTATTTACATTTTTAGGTATTTTTTGGTATTTTTTGTGTTTTTAGTTTTTTATGGGTTTTAAGTATTTTGAGGATTTATAGGTTTTCTTAGGAGTTTTCAGGGTTTTTATGTTTTTAGTGATTTTGATAGTTCTTGAAGGATTTTTTTCTTTTTTTATATGTTTTTGTAGTTTTTTGTGTTTTTTTTCTTTTTAGGTGTTTTAGGGATTTGATGGTGTGCACCGTATTTTTATTTTATAAGAGTTTTTATGTGTTTTTAGGTTTTTAAAATTTTATTAGGGTTTTTAAGTATTTTAGGTCCTTTTAATTTTTTAGTGATTTTAGAAATTTTTTTATTATTTTTATGTTTTTTGGGGTGTTAGGGATCTTGATTGTTTTTAGGGTTTTAATGTTTTATGATTTTTTGGGTTTTTTGGGTGTTTAAGGGTTTTTAGAGTTTTTAACATATTTATGGGTTTAAAGAAGATTTATAGTTTTTAGTGGGATTTAGGGGTTAGTGGAGTTTATGTTTTTTATGGTTTTAGGGGTTTTATGGTTTTTAGGAGTTTTATGTCTTTTCGGTTTTTCTATTATTTTTAGGTGTTTTTGATTATTTTTAGGGGTTTTAAATTTTTTAATTTTTTATAGTTTTTATGGTATTTATGGTTTTCTACATTGATAGTGTTTTAGGAGTTTTTTGGGATTTAATTGTTTTTAGGGTTTTTTTGGCATTTTGATGGTTTTTATGGTTTTTATGTATTGTTTCGGTTTTTAGATTTTATATCAAAATATAAGTGTCGAAGATGTTTGTTTGAGTTTTTTTAGAAACAAATTAGCAGTTTAATGTGTTTTTAATTATTTAATTGGTTTATAGGTTTTTATGCATTTTAGGGTTTTTAATATTTTTGGGGTTTTATGGTTTTTAGGAATTTTTATTATTTTAGCGTTTTATAGGTTTTTGAGGGGTTTTAATTTTTTTATATTTTCATGTTTTCATCATGGTTTTTTGTGGTTTTATGGGTTTTTATGTTTTTAAGGATTTTTTAATATTTTTATGGGTTTTTAAGGTTTTTATGGATTTCAAGGGCTTTTAGGGTTTTTCGTGGATTTAGGGTTTTTTTGGTTTTTCGGGGTTGTAGGATTTTTTTGCATTTTTAGGTTTTTTATGGTTCTATAGTGTTTTTAACGTTATTAATGATATAAAGGGTTTTAAGAGTTTTTAATGGGTTTTTATTATCTTTATATGTTTTAATGGTTATTAATATTTTAGGAGGATTTATGGTTTTTTTACGTCGTAAGGTTTTTAGGGTTTTTTGTTTTTTAGTTTTTTTGTGGTTTTATGTTTTTTAGACATTATTAGATGTTTTTTGGGTTTTTTATGTTTTTATTGATATTTACGTATTTTTAATTTTCTTTTATTTAGGGTTATAGTTATTTTGAGTATTATTATGGGTTTTTAGGGATTTTAGGGTTTTTATGATTTTTTTATTTTTAGGTTTTTAATTTTATTTAGAACTTTTTTTTTGTTTTATGGGTTTTAATGGGTTTTTTGTGTTTTTTGGTTTTTTGTGTTTTAAGGGTTTTTATGGATTTTAATGTTTTGTGGTATTTATATATTTTAGGGTTTTTATTGGTTTGAACATTTTTTTAGCTTTTTAGGGGTATTATTTCTTTATGATTTTATGGTTTTTGTAGGGGTTTTAAGGGGGTTTTTGAATTTTTATTGTTTTTTAGGATTTTAATGGAATTTTTCAATTTTTTATTTTTTTTATTTTTAGGGATGTCAATGGTCATTATGGATTTTATCGATTTTATGGTTTTACTAGGGTTTTAGGAATTTTTAGTTTTTATCGGGTTAATGTGTTTTTATTGTTTTTTAATGTTTTTAGGGTTTTAAAGTGTCTATATAATTCTTTGTGGTTTTAGTGTTTTTATGTGTTTTTAGGGTTGTTATAGTTTTTATGGTTCTGTGGTTTTTAGTTTTTTAGTGTTTTTAGGGGGTTTTAGGGGTTTTTAGTGTTTTTAGGTATTTTAAGTGTTTTTAGGATTTTAAAGTTTTCATAAGTTTATTGGGTTTTTGGTTTTCTTACAATTTTAGGGAATTTTACAGTTTTTTAGGATTTTTGTAGTTTTTAGCTTTCTTAGGTAATTTAAGGTATTTTTTTGTTTTTAGGGTGTTAAGGGTTTTGATTTCTTTTTGGGGTTTTATAATTTTTTTAACATTATTATTGTTCTAAATGTGTTTTACGGGGGTTTTGGGCGTTTTAGGGTCATTTTAAGGTTATTAAAATATTTAGGTTTCAGGGGTTTAATTTTTTTTAGGTTTTATTAGGGTTGTTGGGATATTAGGGTTTTTATGTGTTTCGATATTTTAGGCCATTTTTAGGTTTCTTATTTGTATTAGGGATTTTAGGGATTGAGTGGGTGGTTGGGTTTCTAGGGATTTCTTTGGTTTTTATCGTTTTATTGAGTTCTTTATGGTTTTTAGGGTTTTTATATTTTTAGGGGTTTAAAGGGTTATTTGTTATTTTATTGGTTTGTAGGATTTTTATGGGCATTAGGGTTTTGTGAAGGGTTTTAAGGGGGTTTATCGTTTTTGGGATTTTATGGTATTTTGGGGTTTTAGTGTTTTTTATGTTTTTTTGGGATTTAAGTGTTTTTAGGTTTTTGCAGATTTCATAGGGTCTTTAGGGTTTTAAATATATTTTTATGTTTTTATTATTCTTGGGATTTTTTTGGAATTTTATGGGTTTTAGTGTATTAGGGATTTTGAGGGATTGAATGGTTTTTAGGGTTTTTGATGATTTTTAGATTTTTTTAATCATTTTTAGGGGTTTAAAGGATTTTATAATTTTCTGTTGCTTTTAGGGTATTTATGGGCTTTTTATGATTTATGGTTTTTATGGGTTTTGGGGTTTTTAGGGTATGTTTATGTGATTTATGTTTTTATGTGTTTTTTGTGTTTTTAAGGTTTTTTATTTTTTTTGGTTTTTATGGTTTTCTTATTGGTGTTCAGTGTTTTTAGTGGTTATTAGTTTTTTATTGATTTTTGTGACTTTTTAGGATTATTATGATTTTTAGTGTTTTTAGGGATTTTGATGGTTCTAGGGGTTTATTAGGTTTTTATGGTTCTTTTGAGTTTTTTATGGTTTTTAAGAGTTTTTAACATTTTTAGGATTTTATATTTTTTATATTTTTGTAGTTTTTAGGGTTTTTAAGGTTTTAGGTGTTATATGATTTTTGGGTTTGAGGTTTCTAGTGTTTTTAGTGTTTTTAGGTTTTTAGGGGTTTTTAGAGTTTTTAGGTTGTTATGTATTTCTTAGGGTTTTGGGATTTTCAACATTCCGAGGGATTTTTATTTCATTTCTAGTATTTTTATGGTTTTTTATTTTTTTTTTGGATTTTTAGGGTTTTGAAGGTTTTTATAGTTTTTAGGGTCTTTTTGGGGTTTTTTGTGTTTTTCAGGTTTTAAAGTGTTTTTAGAGTTTTTAATGTTTTTAGAGGTTTTATGGGTTTGTGTAGTTTTATTAGGGTTTTAGGGTTTTTATTGGTTTTTATCCTTTTAATGTATTAGAGGTCGTAATTGTTTTCTGGGTTTTTTAGAGTTTTTAGTGTTTTTAGCATCTTTTAGGTTTTTAGGGGCATTAATTTTTTTTAGGTTTTAAATGTTTTCATATGGTTTTTAGGATTTTTAGGGTTTTTATGTTTTTAGTGAATTTTAGGTATTTTCTATGGTTTTTATGGTTTTTATGTTTTTTAATGATTTTGAAGGTTTTTAGGGTTTTTATGATTTTATGGGTTTTTGGGGATTAAGGGTTTTTGGGTTTTTAGGTATTTTAAGATTTTTTTTCTATTTTTTAATTTTTTAAGAGTTTAGATTTTATTTAGATTTTTTATTTGTTTTTGTTTTTATGGGTTTTTATGGATTTTCTGGTTTTTATATTTTTAACGGGTTTCTAGGTTTTTAGTGTCCTTTTACGATTTTTTAATGTTTTTAGTGTGTTTTAGTTTTTTAGGATTTTTAAGGTACCTGTTTGGGTTTTAGGGATTTTATGGGTTTTTATAATTTTTTAACATTTTTAAATATTTAAAAGGTTTTTAGTGTTTTTAGTGTTTTTAGGGTTTTAAGGAAAGGTTTTTTCATTTTAATGTTTTTAGGATTTTTTATCAATTTTATGTTTTTAGGGTTTTAGTGGTTTTTTGGATTTTTTTTCATTTTTAGGTGTTTATGGGATTTTATTATTTTAGATTTTTAAGGCCTTCTTAGGTTTTTTAGGTTATTTAATCATTTTTATATTTTTTGGGATTGTAGATATTTTTATGTATTTTTATGCGTTTTTTGGGTTTTTTGGGAATTTCAGGGGTTTTGTGCTTTTGGGTTTTTTTTGGTTTTTTAGTTTTAGGGGGTTTTAGTGTTTTTAGGTGGTTTATGGTTTTTAGTGTTTTAATTTTTTTGTGATTTACTGGGTTTCTAGTGTTTTTAGCGGGTTTTTAGGATCTTATTGGTTTTTAGGAGTTTTGAGGTTTTTAGGGTTTTTAGGGTTTCAATGTTTTTATGGTTTTTATGGATTTATTCATTTTTAGGTCTTTTATGGGTTTTAGGTTTTTATGGTTTTAAGGATTCTCCTAGGGTTTGTATAATTTTTTATGTTTTTATGTACTTTTTTTGGATTTTTCTGGATTTTTATGGGTTTTAGGGTTTTTAGAAATATTGAGGTTTATTAGTTTTTTAAAGGTTTTATGGTTTTTTTGGGTTCTTATTGTTTTTTGGAGTTTTAAGGTGTGTAAAGAGTTTTTAATGTTTTTAAGGTTTTATGAAGTTTAATGGGTTTGTAGAATATTATGTGGGTTTTAATGTTGTATGGGTTTTTAGGGGTTTTAAGGTTTATTTGGATTTTATGAGTTTTGGTCTTTTTAAGAAATTTTTTATTTTTTATAAATTTTTCATTTTTTTACGTGGCTGAAAGTGTTTTTATGGTTTGAAGTATTTCTTAGAGTTTTTCATGGGTTTAGGTATCATTATGTTTTTAGATATATTTAGGGATTTTTATGATATTTATGGTATTTTTTATTTTTAGGGATTCAGGGTTTTTTGGGTTTTTATGTTTTTTTGGGTTTGTATTTTTTTTAATTTTTTTTGGGGTTTTTAAGTATATTTAGTGTTTTTAATGTTTTTGGGGTTTAAATGGTTTTCATAGTTTTTAGTGGGTGTTTAGGGTTTTATTTTTTTCAAGGTTTTTTTGGTTTTAGTAGCATTATTGTTTTTAGAACTTTTAGGGTTATTATGGTTTTTCTTGGATTTTTTAGAGTTTCTGGCATTTTTTATGTTTTCAGGGGTTTTATTTGTTTTATGTTTTGAAGGATTTATTAAGGATTTTCAGTATTTTAGGAATTTTTTATTTTTTTGGGATTTTTAGGATTTTTATGGTTTTTTGGAGTTTTAGGTATTTTAAGGGGGTTTAGGGTTTTCATGGTTTTTATGGTATTTTAGTGTTTCTAGTATTTTTAGATTTTTTGGGGTTTTAATAGTTTTTAGGTTTTTAAGGTTTTCTTAGGGGTTTTCAAGGTTTTTAAGGTTTTTAAATATTTAGTAATTTTTATGGTTTTTTAGGATATTTTGGATTTTTAGGGTTTTTTGGTATTTTGTGGGGTTTAATGGTATCCTAGGGTTTTTAGTGTTTTTATGGTTTCAGGGTTTTAGGGTATTTTGGGGTTTTTATGGTTTTTCCATGATTTTTTGTTTTTCTAGTTTTTAATGGATTTTATATTTTTTTATAATTTTTAATGTATTTAGAGGTTTAAATTGGTATTGTATATTTTATTGGGGTTTTCAAGTTTTTATATGTTTTTAGGGTTTTTAATGTTTTTAGGAGTTTAAATGTATTTTTTGGTTTTTTAGGATTTTTAACATTTTTAGTGTTTTAGCGATTTTAGTGTCTTTATTTTTTTAAGATTTGGTTTGGTTTTTTAGTAATTTTATGGATTTTTAGGGATATATCAGGATTATTATGGTTTTTAGTGTTTTTTTTGATTTTAAGGGTTTTTTAGTTTTTAGGGGTTTTAAGGGATTTCGGGTTTCATCATTTTTAGGTTTTTAGTGGTTTTATTTGTTTTTATGTTATTAAGGATCTCTTAGGGGTTTCCATGGTATTTAATGATTTTTATGATTTTTGGGATTTTTTGAATTTTTACTATTTTTATGGCCTTTTAGTTTTTAAGGGATTTATGGGGATTTTTTGTGTTTTTATAGTTTTTAGGGGTTTTAAGGTTTTTAGTGCTTTTTTAACAATTTTTAGGGTTTAAATGGTTTTATAGTGTTTTTTGGATTTAAGGTTTTATTGTTTTTAGGGGTTTTATGGTTCTTAGGGGTGCTGGGGTTTTATGGTTTTTAGGTATTGTTATGGGTTTTAACATTTTTTAGGTTTTTGGTGGTTTTAAGTGATTTAAGGTTTATTATGATTTCTTAATGGTTTTATAGGGTTTTTCGAGGTTTTTACATTTTTTGGGGATTTTTTATCTATTTTATTATTTTAATGGTATTTTAGGGTTTTTAGATATTTTGTGGGTTGTATGGTTGTTATGGATATTGGGGGTTTTAGGGGTTTTTTTATTTTAATGAGTTTTAGGTTTTTTATTGGTTTTAATGATTTAGAGGTTCTAAGTGGTTTTAAAGTTTTTAGTAGTCGTTTAGAGATTTTAAGGGCGTTTATGGTTTTTAAGGTGTTTAATGTTTTTTTGTTTTACAAGGTTTTAGGGGATTTAGGCTATTTTTACTATCTTTTAGTGCTTTTATCATTTTTTTGTTTTTAATGCTTTTATGTGTTTTAATGTTAAATAGGTTCTCTTATGGAATTTCATGTTTTTTTGGGTTTTCATGTTTTTAGGTATTTTAATGATTTTTAGGGTGTTTATGTTTTTAGTGTTCATAGGGTTTTTTGTGTTATTAGGGTATTTTAGGGTTTTTAGGTTTCTAGGGGTTTAAAGTGGTTTACCATTAAAGTATTTCATAGGGAATTTATGGATATTAGGGCCCTTTATATTTTTAGGTATTTTTATGTTTTTATGGGTTTTAGGGATTTTGAGAGGTTTTAGGAGTTTTTAGAGTTTTATGGGTTTTTTTGAGTTTTTTTGGGGTTTTCTGGATTTATTAAAGTTTTTATGTATCTAGAGTTCTTTAATGTTTTTAGGGGGTTAAATGGGTTTTAGAGTATCTAGTAGGTTTTTGTATTTTTATTTGTTGTGAGGTTTTTAAAGGTTTTTAGGGTATTCTAGTATTTTTGTTGTCTTTATTGGGGTTATACGGATTCTATTGTTTTTAGGTTTTTATGGGTTTTATTTTTAGTATTTTATGGATTTATTAGGGGTTTTAATGGTTTTAGGTGTTTTTTAGCTTTTAGGTATTTTATGTTATTTTTTTAGTGTTTTTATGATTTTTTGGTATCTTAGGGATTTTTGGTATTTTTTTGAGTTTTAGGGTTATTTAGGGTCTTTATCAATTTTAGGTTTTTAGGGGTTTAATGAGTTTTATTGTTTTTAAGGTTTTATTATAGGTTTTTAGCTTTTTAAGGTTTTTTACATTTTTATATATTTTTATCATTTTTATGATTTTATGATTTTTAGTGTTTTAATGGATTTTGAGAGTTTTTGTTGGGTTTTTAACGATTTTTTGGGTTTTATGGTTTTTGAGTTTTGTGTTTTTTGGGTTTTAATGTTTTTATATTATGTTAATGTTCTTTATGGTTTAAAGTAGTTTTAGAATTTTTTGTGTCTTTTTAGGTTTTATGGTTTTATGGGTTTTATGGTTTTTAGCGATTTTAGGGTTTTGAGGTCTTTTTGGTCTTTATGGTTTTTATTTTCTTTCGTATTTTAGAAGATTTATGTTTTTTAGGTTTTTAAGGTTTTCTTAATGTTTTTTAGTATTATTAGGGTTATTTATAATTTTTGGTACTTTAGGGATTTTTTATATTTTTATGATTTTAGGGTTTTTACTGTCTTTTGGTTTCTTAGGGGTTTGAACTGTTGTTATGTTTTTATGATTTTCTTAGACGTTTTCAAGGTTTTTATATTTTTAATGTTTTTAGGGATTTTTAGGTTTTTTATGATTTTAAGGGGGTTTAGTGTTTATAGGTATTTTTAGGGGTTTTAGGGTTTTTTGGGTTTTTGTTGTTTTGTTGAATTTTTTTTCATTTTTTTGTGTTTGTTAGAGGTTTAAAGGTTTTTAGAGTTTTTAATGATTTTAGGTGTTTAAAGGGTTTTTATAATTTTTAGTGTTTTATGATTTTTGGGGTTTTTAGGGTTTTTAGGTTTTTTAGGCTTTTTATGATTTTTAGGGTTTTTATGGGGTTTTTGGGGTTTAAGGGTTTTAGGTTCCATTTAGGATTTTAATCATTTTTTAGGTTTTTAGTCATTTTAAGTGTTTTTAGGTTTTCAAGGTTTTCTTAGGCTTCTTCATTGTTTTTAGTGTTTTTTAAAATTTTATGGAAAGGAAGATGCGATGGTCGGGCTATTCCCGACCCCCTAAATTTATTAGAATGAAAAAAAAAGACACAGCAGACAAAGGAGTGGAGGTGTCAAACAACCCACACCCAAAAACCCTTTACAACCCAAGAGGCAAAAGACCCCGAAAAAAGAAAAAATCAAAAACAAAAAAAGAATAAACACACATAGCCAAGAAGCCACCACCATCATCCCGCATCAGCCAACATCCAGCAGCTCACAGCTAACCAACGACCAGCATCCAATCTCAAACAGCAATCAACATCTAGAAGCAACATGACCATAAACTGTAGCTTCATCACCTCCCAGCTCAGCAGCAACTAGAATCCAACATCACAATTTTCATCATCCAGTGCATTTTTTCCATGAAAGTTCACCACCAGCAACACACATGCACGAGCACCAGAAGCATAAGCATCACCATCCTCATCCAGTACCAACAGAGTGTTTAAACCAAGCCAGCCACCACCCCATTCAACCGCATCAAGCCAAACAACACCTCCTTACAGGTAAACATCCAGTATTCCACATCCAGCATCATTTTCAACCACCCATGACAACCACAACCCACGAACTGAACCAATTTGAAGCACCCAAGCCTCCCTGTTCAGACCCAAAACACCATACAACACCCCCATCCCGCATGAAGACCGTCAACGAGCATCAATAGCGACTTGCGACAAAACCTGCAGCCAACAGCAAACATAACCCAACAACTCAGCAACCATTGTCAATCTTCTCCAATCCACTCAACTTCTAGTATCCCAAAGTAGCCAAAAACACAACCAAAGCCGAGCCATCCATAACTCAAAATTCTACAAAACAACATCTCAAAAAGAGCGCAGCACAAATTGACCAAACCTTCATCAGCAGCAACACCTAAGAACAAAGCTAAGGAACCAGAAAAACGAACATGCATCTTCGCCCTCCGCATCCACCATAACCCATCATGGAGCAAGAAAAACCAGTGATCTCCTCCTTCTATGAATGCCCGTCGCACTCGCCTTTCACCGTCATAGGACTAGAAGGACCACCACATCCACAGATCCGGAGCCAACATTGAGAGTCGCATTTCCATCGAACTGCAGGCCCTCCTACTACCTCACCGACAGCCACATATGACACCAAGCCAGACGATCTGTTGAGAATACATCTGCTGAACAAACCACTTCCCAGAAGAACTCATCAAATCCTCCTTCTTCGGAACATTATCACAAAACCTTGCCTCGCCATGGTCATGATGCCGGAGCAACCTGATTTTTCGTTGATGCCCCCGTCCCCGCTGATCAGCCCTAGGAATCCCCAGATCTTCAAAGTCAACCCCAAACCGTGGATGACTTCCAAAAAGGGTTCTGACCACCAAGGAGCCATCATCTTTGACATAGTCTACATCAGGCCGATCAAAGACCATAGAATCCCGTGCAACCTCAAAAGCCGACAAAACCTAGACGCACCAGTAGAGAAGGCCATCCAAGGTTGAGAGCCGGAGCACGGGATGGGGAAAACGAGAATGCCGAAGAACCACTGCCATATCGAGTCCAAAGAGCGTGATCAGAGAGCACTATCGCCGAGGAAGCAAAGAAACCTTGCCAGGATCCCATGAATAAACCAGAGGAAAACCTAAATGAAGCGTCGAGCGAGAGAGTGGACCGGGGGAGTGCGCCCTCATATCAGCTTCATTAAAATTTTAGGTATTTCTGGGATTTTTAGGATTTTTATTGTTTCTAGGGGTTTTAGGGATTTTTGATGGGTTATAGGGGTTTTAATTATTTTTAGGGTTTTTAACATTTTAGGTTTTATTGAGTTTAAGCGTTTTTATAATATAATGGCTTTCTTAGGGGTTTTTAGGGAATTAATTTTTTTTTCATTTTAAGGGTTTTATTAGTTATTTTGTTGAGTTTTTATGGTTTTTAGGGATTTTAGGGATTTTAGGATTTTTTAGGGGGTTTTAGGGGGTTTTATGTTTTTTTAGGGGTTTAAGGTTTTTTGCGTTTAAAAATGTTTCTAGTGGTTTAAAGGGTTTATAGAGTTTTTGGTAGTGTTTAGGGTTTTATGGGGTTTTATGGATCATTTAATGTTTTGACGGGGTTTTAGGGTGTTTTACAGTCTTTTATAGATTTTAGTTTTTTATGCCTTTTAAGGGTTTGAAGTTTTCTTTGGGTTTTAAGGTTTTATTAGGGTTTTCATGGTTTTTTACATTTTTTATGATGTTTAGGACTTTTTTAAGAATTTTTTAGTTATTTTAGGTTTTTAGGGAATTTGAACGGTTGAGGGTTTTAGGGTTTTTAGGGTTTTATATTCTTTTTGGTTTTTTAGTGGTTTTATGTATTTTTAGTTTTTTATGTATTTATTACTTATTTTTATGGTTTTTGTGGGTTTTATGTCTTTTAAAAAAAATTAGGGTTTTTTTAGAATCTTTAATCTTTTTTACAGTTTTTATGGATTTTATGAGTTGGGGGGGGGGGGGTTAGTTTTTCTTGGGTGTTTTGGGGTTTTATGATTTTATTTTGAGTTTTTTAGGGTTTATAGATTTCTAGAGAGTTTTAATGTTTTTAGTGGTTTCAAGGGTTTTTAGAGTTTTTTTGTATATTTTAGGGTTTTAATGACTTTAATGGGTTTTTTAGTTTTTGGGGGTTATAGATAACTTTTAGAGATTTTAAACGATTTTTAGCATTTTTTGGTTTTTAGTGGTTTTATGCATTTTTATCTTTTTACAATTTTATTTTTGTTTTTACTATTTTTAGGATCTTCTAAATTTTTCTAGGTATTAGGGATTTTTAGGTTTTTTATTGTTTTAGGGGTTTTTGGGATTTTTATGGGTTTTATGGGATTTATGGGTTTTTAGGGGTTTTATAGTTTATAATTTTTAGATTACTTATAATTTTAGATGTTCTGAGGTTTTAATAGTATTCTTAGAATATTTCAAGGGTTTTAGGGTTTTCTAGATTATTTGGTATTTTTTTTGGTTTTCATGTTTTTATGGTTTTTAGTAATTCTGAGGGTGTTTTTGGGGTTTTGGTGTTTTTGGGGTTTTTATGGTCATTCAAAATATTTTTTATATTTTTTTGGGGTTTAAAAGGATTTTATAGTTTTTTTTGTAAGGAAAATAGAATTTAATATATATAATAGGGAATTAAAGAGTAACACAATCACCTAAAGGGTGAACCAAATGTGTTGATGGCCCCTGACAATAGCAAAAAAGGACAATCAAACCGAGAACGCTTATGTAGCCCAAACAAATAAACTATTGAAAATGGCTCTGAGAAACCTCATGAAGCCTATCCAAGCCCCTGTCTTGAAAATGTTCATGAGATACCTTATGAAACAAAAACAAAACATTTCTTGAAAAATGGATTGAGAAACATCATGAAGACAAAGAAAACCAAAACCTATATGATATACTATGAAACTCACAAATCCCATCCAAAAATTCCTAAAAAGGCCTAAGAATTTTCAGGAATCCCAACTAACCCAAAACCCATCACATAAAACCCATATCCCAACTCCATCACTTGCTCATGTAGTAAACAACAGCACAACCAGGACCCATCCAACACCCAAAACTATATCTAGCATCAAACAACTCTAACTCCCAGCTCCCATAACATGCTCTATGAATTAGCAACCCCCGACACCCTAGAAATCTCCCAACACCTAGCACCCTACAATATCACCCATAACCTTATATAAATATCCTTGGACAAGCATCTCTCAAAAGATTCTAATACCCATCTTTCATTCAAGTATAAAATATAGTACTGACAATAAGTCTATAAACCTATAACATCTCCCAAAACAACTCCAGGTTGTCTCTTCCCCACCTCTAGCGCTAAATAATAGATCAACAAACACCACAACCATGCAGCCCCAACACCCACTGTCCATCACCCAAAACTAGCTCCACTGACAAACAAATCACATCTCCTAGAACCGATCTATCTCCCATCATTTGAAGCACTCACTAGTATAAAAAACTATTTTTAATGCTACCTTTTTTCACGTCGGGTTTTTCAAATCGATGTGAAAATCTATAAAAAATCATTTTTTACGTCAGTTATTATATACATGATGTGAAAATAATATTTTCTTAAATTGTCACGTCATTTATATAAGAACTGATGTGAAAATTCCATTTTTTCAGATTCTTCATGTCTGTCATATAAGAACCTATGTGAAAAATCAATTTTCATGACAATTTCACGTCAGTTATTTAATAAATGTCATTAAAAGGTATTTTTCACACCAGTTATTAAATAACTGACTTGAAAAATGATTATAAACATGTTGATAATTACCCAATATTAGATTTTATCTATCACACAGCTCAAACAGAGTTACAGATTAAATGTTATGGTCATCGGAAGTTGATCATCTCTAAACAAAGTGTTAGGGAAGGTCCATTTCTGAAGGCCATAACTTTTGATCCGTAACTCCCTTTTAGGTCTATGAACTATCAAATCAAATCTTGAGAAATGAAATACATGTTTTAAACATTTTTAAACATTTTTATTAAATAACCTATGTGAAAAAGGAATTTTGACATTGGTTATTAAATAACGAACATGAACAAGTCATGAAAATTGATTTTTCACGTCTGTTATTTAATAACAGACGTTAATAAGTGATAAAAATTTATTTTTCGTGTCAGTTATTAAATAACTGTTGTGAAAAATGTATAAAAATATGTAGTTAATTTTCCAAGATTTGATTTTATAGGTTACAGAGTTCAAATGGAGTTACGATTTAAAAGTTACGGTCATCAGAAGTTGATCATCTCTAAATGAAGTCTTAGGGAAGGTAAATTTTTGAAGGCCATAACTTTTGATCTGTAACTCTATTTGTGCTTGGTTACCTATCAAATAGAATCTTAAGAAATTAACTACATGTTTTTAAACATTTTTCACATCCGTTATTTAATTAATGACATGAAAAGGTGATGAAAATTAATTTTTCACGTCGGTTATTAAATAGTCGACGTGAAAAATCAGTGAATGTTTTAATATCTTTTCATGACGATTATCATAAAACCAATATGATAGATAATTTTAATATCCATCCAACATGAAATTTGATTTTTTTCACATCGTGGTATCAAAATTTCCAATTGCTGTATAAAATTTTTAATACTAAATTTTCTTTTATCATCTCAAATATATGTTTTCATTGTACAAATATCGTAATTTAACGATCATTTCATTCAACCATCATTGTTCCCCCAACTCGACTCGTTTTATCTTCAACGTGAATCAATTTTTTCTTCTTTTCATGATTTTGTTAAAGTACATGTAATTATTTATCCCTGATTTATGGTTTTTATGATTTGTTTTCTTAATTTATATACCATTTAATGATCATTTCTTTCAACCATAATTGTTTCACCAACTAGAATTGTTTGATCTTCTACGAGAATCCAATATTTCTTTTTTCTGAGATCTCTTCAAGGAATTTGTAATTATTTTTCCATGATTTATATTTTTTATGAGTATTTTTCATAATTTATATACCATTGAATAATTACTATTTTATAATAATAATGATTAATGATTTATATCAAGATAAAACTACAAATCCTCCTTCGGATTGTAAAATTCTTTTTAAGACAAAGCTGTGGTTGGCTCATTCGATCTTTCCTCCAAAAAAATATACCAAAATTTTGATGGCCATAACTTTTGATTTGTAACTCCATTTGAGCTCTACAACCTATCAAATTGAATCTTAAACATTATCTACAAGATGTTAAACATTTGTTACGTAGGTGTTTTAAAAACCATCGTAAAAATTCCATTTTAACTTTATTTTTAGATGGTATTTCATGCAGGTTTTTTAAAAACCGACATTAAAAATCATAGAACCACGTATTTAACATCGGTTATTAAATAATTGAAATAAAAAATAATATTTTTAACATCACCCGCAACAATGTCACATAAAAACTAATGTTAAAATGCTAAAAACCCGACATAAAAAAAGGTTTATGTACTAGTGACTATCCCATACACCATCCAAAAACCTATCATCCCACCACCATAATTTATCACCAACAACCATAAACAATAAAACCACTAAATAAAATCATCCTAACCACACCTAGACACATATTTAGTAACCAAAACCCCACAATTAGTAGCCAAACTCCACAAAATAATCAACAGAGCATGTTGAAAACAAAAAATGAACCTTGGAAAACCTCACTAACACCCAAAACATAAGAAAAATAACCAAACCACACAACCAAAAAACAAGGTAGAACATATATATATCATCCAAAGGAACCTATTCCTCACTATTCCATCCCTACATCAACCATGAAACCAGCCTTGAATACCCATAGTGTCAGACACCTGAAAATAGGGTTGTGTAAGATAGAGGAGTCTAGCGATAACCTCAGCGAGTGGTGCCTTCGATGAAGGAAATTGGAACCATGAAATAGGAAAGGGTTTCGGCGAAAAAACACCATATAGTGGAATCAGGAGCATCAATGAAATGGAAACCCAACAGTGAGAGAAGGAAGAAACCAAACCTACTTGTCGCGACCACCCACACTGAAGGCACATGTAATCCATGATGAAAGAAAACCTATGACCATGAAGGATAAATATAAATTTCAAGAAAAGAGACACCATAATCTAAAGAACCATATTTTATTAATCCGAGTAACCAAAAACCATCACTTCTATCAGAGAGAGCACTGAAGAAGATGGACCTCCCAACACTAAAGATGTCATTGTTCCACAAAAGAAAGAAACACAACCATCCTGAAACTTCTAATAGAACCTGAAAAATATTCAAAATACCTATATAAGTGAGAATACTACACTAGTTAATAATATATATGAAAGAACATGGTGTCATAAAACCATTGTGACACCTCGATCCCGACAACATTGAACCATGAACCCCTAAAAAAACAAAAAATGTTTTATATTCAGAAGAATCAAGTGCCTAAAATAAAATAACATTGAAAATGAGATCCCAAGAGCCACCATGGAACACTAACTATGATTCCCCTCACCAATACAGAGAGAAAACAAGAAAAATAGGCCGCTGATGGCAATTACCACACCCAACATCGAATATATTCTGATGACTGCGACCGTGTCTTTGATAAGGGTTGGGACCCCAAGTACTAGCTTGAGGAAAATCCCACCACCCTCAACGCACCACCAAATGGAAGGAATGCTGGTGGATCATATGGCCCAAACTACCCAGCACAGAGAAGAAGCACCCAGAGCACCCCAATAATGGATTCCCTATAAACATGATGGAAGATCCTCTACCAACACAATAGATGACCAATAGACTGACCTCTAATAGAAGTCCACAGACCAAAACCAAGAATAAGAACATCAAAAATGAATAAGAAGATCCCATGCAACCAAAATAATAACCTCCAATCATGCCATCTAAAAACACCAAGGAACAAATATGCATCACCAACACAAATTAAAATAGAAATAATCCCAACAGAAAGCTTTGAATAAGATAGTAGATCTTACCTAGATTAACATGTACCAAGAAAAAGTATTAAGTCCACCACGAGAAAGGAGCTCATTAGAGCTTCAAGAGCTCATTCAAGAGGTCTAAAAACATACCTTAGATAATTTTTTAGAGTTTTTAGTGGGTTATTTGGGTTTTTATACATTTTCTATTTTTTATATGTTTTTATTAGAATTTACAGTTTTTAAGGGTTCTGGGTATTAATTAGGTTGATCTTTTCATATGTTCTTATTGTTTCTATGTGTATATAGGGTTTTGAGGTTTTATTAGGAATTTTATGGGTTTTGAATGTTTATAGGTATTTTAAGGTTTTTTTGGTTTTTTTGGAGTTTTATAGGGTTTTGGAAATTTGAGGGGTTTTATGATTTTTATTGCTTTTAGAGTTTTTTAGGTTTTTAGGGGTTTTAAGTGATTTTATGATTTTATGGTTTTTATAGGGGTTTTTATGGATTTTAGGGTTTTTTATGGATTTTTTATTTTTAGGTTTTTTTATATTTTTATGATATTTATGGGTTTTAGGGATTCTGATGGTTTTTTTATTTTTATGTGGTTTTTGGGGGTTTATTGTTTTTTTGAGTTTTCTATGGATTTTATGGGTTTTATAGTTTTTTTAATATTTTTTGGGTTTAAAAGGTTTTAGAGTTATTAGTGATTTAAATAGTTTATATGGGTTTTCATAATTTTTAAGGTTTTTAGTGGTTTTTATGTTTTTAGGGGCTTTTTTAGGGTCTTTAGAGTTTGTAAGGGTTTTAGGTATTTCAACATTTTTTAGGTTTTTAAGGTTTTATAAGGGGTTTTCTGGGTTTGAGGGATTTTTACCTTCTTTTGGATTTTTTGGGATTTTTTAGAAATTTAGGAGTTTTTAGGAGTTTTATGGATTTTAAGGGTTTTTAGTGTTTTTAGAGAATTTAGGGGGTTTTAGGGTTTTTTTGGTTTTTTAGGTTTTTTGAGGTTTTATGTGCTTTTATGTTTTTAATATTTCCTTAGTGTTTTTAAGGGTTTTTAGGTATTTTTAGGGATTATTTAAGACTTTTATGGGTTTTAGGGTCTTTAGTGCTATTGAGTGATTTATGGATTTTCTGGTTTTTATGTTTTTCTAGTTTTTTAATTTATTTAGTGTTTTATGTTTTTTTGATATTTTTATCATTTATAGGGAGTTTAATGGGTTCTTATATTTTTAATTGATTTTAGGGATTTTATGGGTATTTAGTGTTTTAGGGGTTCTATTATTTTTAGGGTTTTTAGGGTTTTTACGTTTTTTAAGGGGTTTTATAATTTTTTAGGTTATTTTGAGGTTTAAAGTATTTTTTTTGGTTGTTAAGTTTTTTAGTGGGTTTTATGTTTTTTGGAGTTTACATTTTTAGGTATTTTCAGTGATTTATTAGGTCTTATATACGTTTTAATGGTTTTAGTAATTTTGAGGGTTTTATGTGTTTTTTTTGGTTTTTGGAATTTTTTATTGTTTTTAGAGTTTTTATGTTTTGGTGGATTTATGTTTTTTTAGGTTTTTATGGTTTCCTTATTTTTTTTGGGTTTTATGATATTTTATGTTTTTAGGGATTTTTATGGATTTCTAGGATTTTTATTTTATTTAGAGTCTTTTGGGATATTAGGGTTTTTAAGGTTTTAATGGTTTGGGTTTTTTGGGATTTAGGTTTTTTAGTTTTTAGGGTTTTTATGTTTCATTAATGTTTTTAAACATTTTAGCGGTTTATATGTTTTTAAGTTTTTATCGTTTTAGGGGTTTTTAGGGTTTTAAGGACTTTTATGTTTTTATGGTTTTTATTTTTTTAGTATTTTATAGGATTTAATTATTTTAGGTTTTTAAGGTTTTCTTAAGGGTTTTTATTATTATAAGGATTTTTTAAAAATTTTGGGACTTTAGGGATTTTATAGATTTTTATGATTTTTAGGGTTTTTAGCATCTTTAGGTTTCTTAGTGGTTTGAACTGTTGTCATGTATTTATGGTTTCCTTAGGGATTTTCAAGGATTTTATATTTTTTTTATCTTTTTAATGATTTTTAGGTTTTTTATGATTTTAATGGGGTTTAGGTTTTTTAGGTATTTTGAGAGTTTTTTTGGGTTGTTAGGGTTTTTGGGGTTTTTTGGATATTTTTTTCATTTTTATGGGTTTTTGAGTATGTTAAGGGTTTAACAGTTTTTTGAGTTTTTAATGACATTAGTTGTTTAAAGGGTTTTTATAATTTTTAGTGGTTTTTGGTATTTTGGGTTTTTATGGTTTTTATGGATTTTAGTGTTTTTATGGTTTTTTGGGGTTTAGGGTTTTTAGGTTATTTTTAGGATTTTAAACAATTTTTAGGTTTTGAGTTGTTTTATGTGTTTTTATGTTTGTAAGGTTTTCTTAGCCGATTTCATGGTTTTTAGTGTTTTTTAAATTTTTAGGTATTTTTGGTCTTTATAGGACTTTTATGGTCTCTAGGGTTTTTAGAGATTCTTGAGGGGTTTTAAGGGTTTTTATAAGTTTTAGGGTTTTTAGCATTTTTAGGTTTTTAGGGCGTTTAAGTATTTTAAGGTTTTAATGGTTTTCTATGGGGTTTTTGTAGTTTTTTTATTTTTTTTCATTTTAGGTGTTTTTTGGGTATATTGATGATTTATATGGTTTTAAGGGGTTTTTGGGATTTTTGGAATTTTTGGATTTTTATGTTTTTTAGGGTTTTAGGGGGTTTTATGTTTTTTAGGGTTTTATGGTTTTTCGAGTTTAAATATTTTTCTAGGGGTTTAAAGGGTTTATAGTGTTTTGGTAGTGTTTGTGGTTTTGATGGGGTTTTATGGATCTTTTATGTTTTTGACGAGGGTTTAGGTTATTTTATGGCCTTCTAAGGATTTTATATTTTTACGCCTTTTAAGGGTTTTAAGTGTTGTTAGGGTTTTAAGGTTTTATAATGGTTTTTAGGGGTTTGGACATTTGTTATGATGTTTAGGTTGTTTTTATAAATCTTTTAGTTATTTTTGGTTTTTAGGGATTTTGAGGGGTTTTAGGTTTTTATGGTTTTTAGGGTTTTATAATTGTTATGTTTTTTAGGGGATTTAAGTATTTTTAGTTTTCTATGTTTTTCTTACATATTTTCAAGGTTTTAGTGGGTTTTATGTTTTTAAAATTTTTTAGATATTTTATTTGGAAATTTTTTATTTTTATAGTTTTTTATGGATTTTGTGAGTGGGGGGGGGGGGTAGGTTTGTTTTTGGTTTTATGAATTTTTTGAGTTTTTAAGGGTTTAAATATTTCTATAGTTTTTAAAGTTGTTAGCAGTTTGAGGGGGTTTTAGAATTTTTTAGTATCTTTTATTATTTTACAAATTATTTGGGATTTTAATTGGTCTAAGGGGTTTTTTAGTTTTAGGGTGTTATGAGGAATTTTTAAATATTTTTAAGGGTTTTTAACAATTTTCGTTTTTCAGGGGTTTTAAATGTTTTTATATTTTTATGGTTTTATTTGGTTTTTTTACTATTTTTAGGATATTTTAGATATTTCTGAATTTTAGGGATTTTTCATGTTTTATATTGTTATTAGAGGTATTTGGGATTTTAATTGGTTTTATTGGGTTTTAGGGGTTTTTAGTTTTTATTTTTTATATTGTTTTTAAATTTAGGTGTTTTGAGGTTTTAAAAGTTTTCTTAGAATTTTTCAAGGGTTTTAGGGTTTTCTAGATTTTTTGGGGATTTTTAGGGGTTTTCATGTTTTTATGTTTTTATGGATTTTAGGAATTTTGAGGGTGTATGAGGGGTTTTTAGTTTTTCTGGGATTTTTTGGTTTTTTGGGATTCCTTGGGGTTTTTTAGTTTTTTAGGTTTTTTATGTTCTTTTAGAATATTTTCTATATTTTTTGGGGTTGAAAGAGATTTTATTGTATTTTTTGTAAGGAAAATATAAAGTAATATATAAAATAGGGAATTGAAGAACAACACAATCACCCAAAGGGTGAACCAAATGTGTTGAAGGCCGCCGATAATAGAAAAAAAAGGAAATCAGCCCAAGAACACTTATAAAGCCCCAAAAAATAAACTCTAGAAAATGGTCTAAGAAACCTCCTCAAGCACATCCATGCCACTATCTAGAAAATGTGCTATAGATACCTCATGAAACCCAAACAAAAAATTTATTGGAAAAGGGATCGAGAAACATCATGAAGCCAAGCCAAACCGCAACATAGCTGATAGCCTAAGAAACTCACGAATCACATCTATACAAATGCCTAAAAAAGGCCCAAGAAACCTCAAGAATCCCAAATAACCCAACACCCATCTCATAGAACCTTTCTCTCGACTCCATCACTAGATTATGTAGTAAACACCAGTGCAACCAGGAACCATCCAACACCAATATACCAACAAAAAAAACCATATTTAGCATAAAAAAACTCTAAATCCTAGCTCCCATAACATGATCTATGTATCAACAGCCCCTAACACCCCAAGAAACTCCCAAAAACACCCATCACCCTACAATATCTCCTAGAACTATGAATAAATATCTTATGAAAAGTATCTCATAATATCTGCCAATTCCCATATTTCATTCAAGTATAACATCTAGTAGCTTCAATAAGTCTAGAAACCTGTAACATCTCAAAAAACAACTCCAAACAATATCTTCCTCAACTCTAACACTAAACAATAGGAAAAAAACATTACAACCATACGACTCTAAAACCCAGCATCAATCACCCATAAATAACTCCACCATTAAAAAACTCCCATCTCCCAGCACCAATCCATCTCCCATAATTGGAATCACTCACATGTACAAAAACTATTTTTAACGCCGCTTTTTTTTCACGTTGGTTTTTTAGAATCGACGTGAAAATATCTGAAAATGGTTTTTTCATGTCAATTATTATATAAACGACATGAAAATAAATTTTTTCAAATGTTTGATGTCTATTATATAATAACTGATGTGAAAATTCCATTTTTTATGATTTTTCATGTCGGTTATATAAGAACTGACGTGAAAAATTAATTTTATCGACATTTTCACATCGGTTATTTAATAAGAGAAGTTTAATGGTATTTTTCAAATTAGTTATTAGATAACTGACATAAAAACTGTTTACAAAATTTTATTTCAATTTCCAATCTTTGATTTGATAGGTCATTTAGCTCAAATGGAGTTACAGATTAACAGTTATGGTCATCAAAAATTGATCATCTCTAAACGATGTCTTAGGGAACGTCAATTTTTTAGGGCTGTAACTTTTGATCCGTAACTCCATTTGAGCTATGTGACCTATCAAATCGAAGATTGAGAAATGAAATACATGTTTTTAAAATTTTTTAACATTTTTTATTAAATAGCCGTCAAGAAAAAGGCCTTTTAACATCTATTGTTAAATGACCGATGTGAAAAAGTCATGAAAATTGATTTTTCACGTCGGTTATTTAATAACCGACGTTAAAAAGTGATAAAAATTGATTTCTAACATCGGTTATTAAATAACCGGCATGATTTTTTTAAAAAAATATATAGTTCATTTTCCAATCTTTGATTTTATAGGTCATGAATCTCAAACAGAGTAACTGTTTAAAAGTTATGGTCATCAGAAGATGATCATCTCTAAATGAAGTCTTAGGGAAGGTCAATTTTCAAAGGCCATAACTTTTGATATGTAACTCCGTTTGAGCTTCATGACCTTTCAAATCGAATCTTGAGAAATGAAGTACATGTTTCTAAACATTTTTCACATTAGTTATTTAATAACCAATATGAAAAATTCCTTTTCACATCGATATTTAATAACCAACATGAAAAAGTGATGAAAATTTATTTTCACGTCGGTTATTAAATAACTGACGTGAATAATCAGCGAAAATTTAAATATATTTTCTTGATGGTTATCATAAAATTGACATGATAGATAATTTTAATATCCCTCCAATATGAAATTTCAATTTTTTTACATTGTAGTATCAAAATTTCCAATTTCTGCCTAAATTTTTTAATACTGCATTTTCTTTTGTCGTCTCAAATACATGTTTTCATTATACACATATCCTAATTTAGAAGTCATTTTTTTTCAACAATAATCTTTCCCCCAACTTGAATTGTTAGATCTTTAATGTGAACCAATTTTTTCTCCTTTTCACGATCTCATCAAGGTATTTGTAATTATTTATCCATGATTTATGGTTTTTATGATTTGTTTTCTTAATTGATATACCATTTAATGATAATTTCATTCAATCATCATTGTTCCACCGATGAATATTGTTTGATCTTCCATGTGAATCCACTATTTCATTTTTCTGAGATCTTGTTAAGGCATTTGTTATTATTATTTCCATGATTTATATTTTTTATGAGTAGTTTTCTTAATTGATATACCATTGAATTATTATTATTTTATCATAATGATGGATACTGATTTATATCATGGTAAAACTATAAATCCTCCTTTAGATTCTATAATTATTTCTAAGATGAAGCTAGGGTTGTCTCATTTGATCTTTCCCTGAAAAAAATATACCAAACTTCTGATGGTCATAAATTTTGATCCGTAACTCCGTTTGAGATCTACGACCTGTCAAATCAAAGCTTAACAAATTTACTACAAGAAGGTAAACATTCTCTATATAGGTTTTTTAAAAACCTATGTTATAAATGAATTTTTAACATCATTTACACATAGTCTTTCATGTCATTTTTTAGAAAACTAATGTTAAAACCCATAGAACCCCATTTTTAATGTTAGTTATTAAATAACCGACATAAAAAATCATATTTTTATTGCATCCCGCAATAATGTTGCCTCAAAACTGACATTAAAAAGATAAAAAACCACATATAAAAAAGGTTTCTCTACTAGTGACTAGCCCATACACAATCAAAAAACATATCATCCCACCACCATCATTTAGCACAAACAACCATAAACAATTAAACCACTAAAGAAAATCATCCTAACCACACCTAAACACATTTTTAGTAACCAAAACCCCACAAGAAGTAGCCAAACGCCTCCAAACAATCATCAAATCTTGTATAACACTAAAAAAGAACCTATAAAACCTCACTGGCACCCAAAACATAAGAAAAATAATCAAACCACACAACCAAAAAACATGGTAGAACCTATATACATCAGTTGAAGAAACATATGCCTCACCATTCAATCCCTACACGAATCTTCAAACCAGCCTCGAATACGCATAGTGTTGGAAACTAAAAAATAGGGTTGTTAAAGATAGAGGAGTCCAATGATATCCTCAACGAGTGGTGCCATTAATGAAGGATGTTGGATACATGACATAGGAAAAAAATTTAGTTGAAAAAACACCTTTTAGTGGAATCATGATCATTAATGATAATGAAACCCAACATTGAATGAAGGAAGAAACCAAACTGACTGGTTACATCCAACCACACTGAAGACACATGGAATCCATGATGAAAGAACACCTCTGACCATGAGGGATAACTATACATTTCTAGAAAAGATACATCTCCATCTGAAGAACCCGCTTCCATTAACCAGAGGAATCAAAAACCATCACTGCAATCAGAGAGGGCATTGAACACGATGAACCTACAAACACCAAAGAATTCATTGTGCCATAAAGGAAAGAAATACCACCACCATTAAACACATTATACAACCTTCAAAAGACACCAAATACCTATAGAAGCGAGAATACTAAACCTGTTAACAAGACTGATGATAGACCTTGTTGACAGAAAATCATAGTGACACCTCGATCCCCATGACATTAAACCATGAACCCCTGAAAACAGAAAAAATGTTTTCTGTTTAGAATAAACTAGTTCCTACAATAATAAATCATGGAAAACAAGATCCCATGAGACATCATGGAACATTAAATATTATTCCCCTCACCAATCCAGAAGTGAAAACTAGAAAAAGAGGTCACTGATGACAATTACCACACCCAACATCAAAAATATTCTGATTATTGTGACCATATCATCGATAATGGTTGGAACCCTCAGTAGGAGCTTGAGAAAAATCCCACCACACTCAACACACCATCAAATGGAAGGAATGCCGGTGGATCATAAGGCCAAAACTATCGAGAACATATAATAAGCACCCAAACCACCCCAAGAATGGATTCCCTATAAACATGATGGAGGATTCTCTACCAACACAATAAAAGACCAACAGATTTTCCTCTAATAGAAGGCCACTAACCACAACCTATAATAAGAAAATCAAAACTGAATAAGAAGATCCATAGAAACCACAAGAATAACCTCCATGCATGCCATCTAAAAAAACTACCGACCAAATATATATCACCACCACTAATTAAAAAGAAAATCATTCCACTAGAAATCAATGAATAAGATAATAGATCCTACCTAGAGAACCATGTACCAAGCCAAAGCAGTAAGTCCACCGCGAGCAAGTAGATCTCGAGATCTTCAAGAGCTGAATTAAGAGTTCTAAAAACATACCTTAAAGAATTTTTTAGAGTATTTTAGTGGGTTATTTTAGTTTTTATTCATTTTCACATTTTTTTATATGTTTTTATTTGATTTTATAGGTTTTAAGGGTTTTAGGGTATTAATTGGGTTGATAATTTTTTTGGTTTTTAGGGTTTCTATGTGTTTATAGGGTTTTAAGGTTTTCTTAGTCATTTTATGGGTTTTAAATGTTTTTAGTGATTTTTATGGTTTTTTGGATTTTTTGGATTTTTATGGGGTTTATGATTTTGGAGGGGTTTTAGGATTTTTATAGAATTTAGATATTTTTAGGTTTTTATGGGTTTTAAGTGATTTTATGTTTTTTGGTTTTTATAGGGGTTTTCAAGGATTTTAGGGTTTTTTTGTTTGTTTTCAAATTTTAGGGATTTTTTTAGGTTTTTATGATTTTTATAGGTTTTAGGTTTTTTTAGGTTTTTAAAATTTTATGGGATTTGGGGGGGGGGGGTTAGGGTTTTTTGATTTTTCTGGGGATTTAACAGATTTTATTATTTTTTAACATTTTTTGGGGTTTAAAGGGTTTTAAAGTTAATAGTCTTTTAAAGGGTTTATATGGTTTTTCATAATTTTTAAGGTTTTTCATGGTTTTTATTATTTAGATGTTTTTAGCATATTTTTACGGTTTTTAGAGTTTGTTATTTTTTTTGATATTTCAACTATTTTTTGTTTTTTAAGGTTCTATAAGGGGTTTTCTGGTTTTAATGGATTTTAAAATTTTTATGGATTTTTATGGATTTTTTTTAATTTTAGGGGTTTTTAGGATATTTATGGATTTTAAGGGTTTTTAGGGTTTTTATAGAATTTAGTCAATTTTAGGATTATTTAGTTTTTTTTTGGTTTTTAAGACTTTTATGGGTTTTAGGGTCATTATGAATTTTGAGGGTTTTATGGATTTTATGGTTTTTTGTGTTTTTTGGTATTTTCATGTTTATCAGTGTTTTATGTTCTTTTGGATACTTTTACAATTTATAGGGGGTTTAAAGGGATCATGTATTTTCTATTATTTTTAGAGATTTTATGGGTTATTAATTTTTTAGGGGTTTTTTAGTTTTTATTTTTTTAGGTTCATTACTTACATTTTAAGGGTATTATGATTTTTAGGTTATTATGGGGTTTTAAGTTTTTTTGGGTTGCTATGGTTTTCTTAGGTGTTTTATATTTTTTTTACTTTTCATTTTTAGGTATTGTATATGACTTTTTAGGACTTATATTGTTTTTAATAGTTTTAGTAACTTTAAGGGTTTTATGTGTTTTTCTAGTTTTTGGAATTTTTTATGATTCTTGTGTTTTTAGGTTTTTAGGGTTTTATGTTTTTTTAATTTTTTTAATATTTTCTTATGCCTATTCGGGTTTTGGGATATTTTATGTTTTTTTGATTTTTAGGGCTTTCTTGGTTTTTTATTTTATTAGGGTCTTTAGGGATTTTTTGGGTTTTTAAGGTTTTAAGGGTTTTTGGGATTTTTTTTGGATTTAGTTTTTTTTGCTTTTTTAGTTTTCTTATGTTCTATTCATGTTTTGAAACATTTTAGAGGTTCATAATATATTAGAGTTTTATGGATTTTTAGATTTTTTGGGGGTTTTAGAGTTTTTATGGTTTTGGGGGTTTTTTAAATTTTTATTGTTTTTTAATTTTTTTTATCATTTTATTGTGTTAAGGGTTTTTTGTTGTTTTATATTTTAAAGGTTTTTATTAGGTTATTTAGTGTTTTTTTAGTTTTTTATATTTTTAGGTATTTTAGAAAATTTGTAGTATTTTTATTATTTTTATGGTTTTTTTGGATTGGGGGGGTGGTAGTTATGGTTTTGAGGACTTTTAGAGCTGTTATGTACTTTCTTTTTATTTTATGAATTTTTTAATTTTTTAGGGTTTTAATGGTTTTTATATTTTTTAGTGTTTTTAGGGGTTAAAAGGATTTTTAGAGTTTTCAGTTGGTTTTTCAGGTTTTATAGGTTTTTCATGCTTATAATGACTTTAGGGTTTTTATGGTATTTAGGATTTTAGGGGGTTTTTTTGGAAATTTTAGGTGTTTTTAAATTTTTATATTTATTGGGTTTAATTTAATTTTAGTTTTTTAGTGTTTTAGAGGTTTTCATTGTTTTTAGATTTGTTTACATTTGACAGAATTTTAACAATTTTTTAGGATTTTAATGGGGTTTTTAGTGTTTTCAGGTAATTTAAAGTGGTTTTTGTTTAATTAGGGGTTTTAGTGGTTTTATTATTCTTATGTTTTTAGGGGTTTTATGTTTTTTATGGTTTTTATATTTTTCTAGTGTTTTTTAGGATTTTTTGTGTTATTAAATTTTTTATGGATGTTTTGGACCTTTTCAGGTTATATGGTTTATAGGGTGTTAGGTATTATGAGGATTTTTATGTTTTTTTGCGTTTCTATGGGGCTTTACTATTTTGAGGTTTTCAGTGGTTTTTGTGTTTTTTCATTTTCAAAAGTTTTAAGGGGTTTAAATGGTTTTTTGAGTTTTTAGTGGTATTATAGGGTTTTATTAATTTTTAGGGTTTTACTATTTTAGTGGGTTTTATGGATTTTATGGTTTTTATGGTTTTTAGGGTTTTAGGGTATTTTGATGTTTTTAGGGGTTTTAGTGTTTTATAGAATTTAAGTGTTTTTTGGTTTTTATGGGTTTTCTTAGAGTTTTTAGGGTATTTATTAATTTTTATTTATTTTGGTATTTTAGGTTTTTAGGATATTTAGGGGAATTTATGGTATTTATATACTTTTAGGTTTTTTAGGGTTTTCATCATTTTTATCATTTTGGGGGTTTTACGTCTTTTTTGGTGTTTTAATGCTTTCTTATATTTTATTTCAGATTTTATCATTTTTTATGTTTTTTGTTATTTTTTGTGATATTTATTATTTTTTATTATTATTTATGGGTTATTAGAAATTTTGAGAGGTTTTAGAGTTTCGTAAGGCTTTCTAGGGTTTTCACTGTTTTTAGGTTTTTATGGGATTTATATATTTTTTGGTTTTTAAGGTTTTTTTAGGTCTTTCGACAGATTTTATAGTTTCTATGTTTTTTGGGATTTCTGGGTATTTTTTAGATTTTTAGGGTTTTGGGGGGTGTTTGGAATTTTTAGTGGTTTTTGGGTGTTTTAGGTTTTTTGGTTCTTACGGGTTTTTAGTATTTTTGGTTTTCTAAGGGTTTTGGAGTTTTTAACGTTTTTATAGGTTTAAAGGGTTTTTCGATTTTTTTTTTATTTTTAAGGGTTTTATGTGATTTTATGTTTTTAGGTTGTTGTATGGTTTTTAGAGGCTTTAGTGTATTTTTAGGGTTTATGGGTTTTTTTGCGTCTTTAGGTGTTTCAGGGTTTTACGTAATTATATTTTATTTATGGTTTTCATAGAGTTTTTAAGATATTTTAGGATTTTTTTTAAATTTAATGAACATTTACTGTTTTTTAGAATTTGTATGGGTTTTTATTGTTTTTAGGATTTTCATTATTTTAGGTTTTTATGTGTTTTATGCGTTTTACTTTTTTTCTTAGGATGTTTCATGGGTTTTATTATTTTATAGGGGTTTATATATTTTTAGGGATTTTAGGATTTTTAAGGTTTTTAATTTTGTTTAAGGTTTTTATTTTTTTTAGGTTTTTTAGGTTTTTTAGAAGTTTTAACATTCTAAGGCATTTTACGGGGTTTTATTGTCCTAAATTGGTTTTATGGTTTTATAGGTTTTTATAGTACTTAATTAATTTATGGTTTTTATAGTTTTTAGGGTTTATGGTTTTAGGGAGTTTTTAAGCCTTTTATAAATTTTTAGGTTTTTTGGGTTATTAAGTGTATTTAGTTTTTTATGGGTCTCTTAGTGTTTTTAGGGTTTTATGGTTTTTAATTTTTTCATGTATTTCTAGGATTTTTTATGATTTTAATGGTTTATATGATTTTTAGGTATTTTGAAGGTTTTTAATAATTTTAGGATATTTTAAGGATATTAGGGTTTTAGGGTTATTTTCGTGTTTCCATCATTTTTAGTTTTTTAAGGGTTTTATGTTATTTTATAATTTTAAGATTTTATTAGGGTTTTTAGTGTTCTTAGGGTTTTTAAATTTTTAGGGTTATTGATGGATTTTATATATATTTTAAGGGTTTTAATATTAATAGGGTTTTTAAGGGTTTTCAGGTTTTTAGTGGTTTTAGGGTTTTATGTTTTTTTGTGTTTTTAGTGTTTTTTTTTGAGTTTTTTGGGATTTTAAGATTTCATTGAGTTTTATAAGGGTTTTAAGGTTCAATGGGGTTTTTAGAGATTTTAAGGGTTTTAGGATTTTTATTGGGTTTTAGGATTATTATGGTTTTTAGGATCCTTTAAGTATTTTTTAGAGTTTGTAGAATCATTTAGATTTTCAGGTGCTTTATTCATTTTTTAGTTTTTTGTATTTTTCTTATTTTTTTCAGGGTTTAGGACTATTATATACATAGGGATTTTTAGGAATTATATAGAAATTTTATGAATTTTTAGTGTTTTAGGGGTTTTATGTTTTTTTTAGTTTTTATGTTCATCTTATGGTTTTCAGTATTTTTTAAATTTTTAAGTATTTTCGGATTTTTACTACTTTTTTGTATTCTTATGGGGTTTTAGGGAGTTTTGGGACTTTGTGGGGTTTTAAGGATTTTTCAGTTTTTATGGACCTTTTGAGTTTTTTGGGTTTTTTGATATTTTAATTTTTTTTAGTTTTTTTAATTTTTTATTAATTTAATGGGTTTTATGGGTTTTTAGTGAGGTTTTAAGATTTTATGGGTTTTTAGGTTTTTTTTGGTTTAATAGTTATTAGGGTGTTTAAGGGTATTTAGGTTTTTAGTGTTTTTAGGTGTTTAGGGTTGAAGTGTTTTAATTTTTTTAGGGTTTTTATTGGGTTTTTGGGGATTTTTAAAATTTTAATATATTTTTTGGAAAGTTGATGATTTTTATGGGATTTAGGGTTTTTATGGATTTTGAGTGGTCTTAGAGTTTTTTTTGGATTTGTGAGGTTTTTGGGTTATTAGAGGGGTTTTGAATTTTTTTAGGGTTTTATGGTTCTTTAGAGTTTTTAATCTTTTTAGGGGTATTAAGAGTTTTTAGATTTTTTTGTTTTTAGTGTTTTTATGGGGGTTTTTTTGGTTTTTTGGTGTTTTTATGATTTTTAGGGGTTTTAGGATTTTTAGTGACTTTATTTTTTTACCTTTTTTAGGGATTTAAAGTGTTTTTAGGTTTTTATTTTTTTTTTCTTAGTGGTTTCACGGTTTTTAGGGATATTTTTAGTTTTAAGGTTTTTTGGGATTTTATAGGATTTTTATTTTTTTAGGGTTTTAGGGATTTTAAGGGCTTTATGTGTTTTTTTTCTATTTTTTGATTTTTATATTTTTTCGGTTTTGAGGGGTTTTTAGTGTTTTTTAGTTGTTTATGGTTTTGTAAAGTTTTTTCATGGTTTTTAGGGTTCTTTACCTTTTCTTTGGAATTTTGGGCATTTTTTAGGATTTTTATGGTAATTTATGATTTTTAATTTTTTTGAGGGTTTTCGTCAGTATTTTGGGTTTTTAGGGTTTTTTATTTTTTTTGTTTTTAGAAGTGTTTAGGATTTTATTTTTTTTACCTTTTTATGTGTTTAAGGGATTTCTAATATTTTCAGTGTTTTTAATGTTTTTATTTGTTTTTAATATTTTTATGGTTTTTATGTATTTTTATAGTTATTAGTGGGTTTTAGGGTTTTTTGTTTCTTTTTATGGATTTAAGGAGTTTATGGTTTTTTTGGGTTTTATGGAATTCTTGAATGGTTTTTAGGTTTTTAGGTTATATATTTTTTTTATGAATTTTAAGGGGGTTTTCTAATATTAATGGATTTACGGGGTTTTTGGCATTTTGAGGGGTTTTGGTTATTTTACATTTTTAGTGTTTTTAGGTTATCTTGGGTTTTATGTGATTTTAGGTTTTTATGGGTTTTATGATTTTTCAAGGTTTTAAGGGGTTTTCAGTTTTTATGGATTTTAGGGATATTTTTTGATTATGATGTTTTTTCAGGTTTTTTTGTAATTTTTAGGGGTTTTTTGTTTTTTAAGTCTTTTATAGTTTTTAGGGGTTTTAGGTTTTTTCATGATTTTTACAGTCTTTTAGGGTTTTTATGGTTTTTAATGTTTTATGTTGTTTTAGGGGTTTTTAGTTTTTTAGGTATTTAATGTTATCTTAGATGTTTTTAATGATTTTTGGGTTTTTTATATTTTTAGGAATTTTTATGGATTTTAAATATTTTATGGTTTTTATGGGCTATAGGGATTTTGAGGGGTTTTAGGGGATTTAGTGTTTTTATTGTTTTTAGGGTTTTTTATATTTTTAGTTATTTTTATATATTTTTAGGATTTTTTTATTCTTTAGGGTGGTTTAAGAATTTTGAGGGGTGTTTATGGTTTTTAGGGTTTTAATGGGTTTATTGGTTTATCGGGTTTTTAAAATTTTAGGGGTTTTAAGATTTTTAGTGTTTTTAAACATTTTAAGGGGTTTAAAGGGTTTTATTATTTTTATGGGTTTTTTGGTTTTGAAAGGTTTTTAACATTTCCTATCGGTTTAAGTGGTTTTTATGATTTTCTAGGGTTTATAACAAAATTTTGGTTTTTTAGGGGTTTTAATTTTTAGGTTTTTATGGGATTCATCGGGTTTTTGGGTGTTTTATGTTTTAGGGATTTTAAGTTATTATTTAGGATTTTTTTTAGATTTTGGGTATTTAGGTTTTTTAAGGTTTTTAGTATTTTTAGGGTTTTTAGAGTTTTTATATTTTTTTGTGGTTTTATGGGTTTTATAGGTTTTTAGGTTTTTAGGTCTTTTATTGGGTTTTATGGGTTTTTGGGATTTTGATTTGTTTTAGCATTTTAGGATTTTTATATATTTTAGGGTTTGTATCTTTTTTTATATTTTATAAGAATTGTAAGTGTTTTATGGTTTTAAGGTTTTCTTTCATGATTTTTAAATTTTTTTATGTTTTTCAGGATTTTCAAGGCTTTTTTAGAATTTTTAGGGTTTTTAGGGGTTTTAGGTTTTTTAAGCGTTTTGGGATTTTTTATTTTTAGGGTTTTTAATGATTTTATAGTTTTTTAAAATTTTTAGGGGTTTAAAGTGTTTTTATAGTTTTTATTTCTTTTTATGGGTTTTTAGGTTTTTTAATGTTTTTAGGTGTTTTATGGTTTTAGAGGCATTAGGGTTTTTAGGGTTTTTAGCATTTCAAGTATTTCGGGGTTTAAAGTCATTTTTGATTTTTTAGTTTTCCTAGGGGTTTTTGTGGTTTTGAATTTATAAAATTTTTAGGTATTTTTATTCATTTTTAGGATTTTTATGGGTGTTATGGTTTTTAGCAAATTTTAGGGTTTTTAATGTTTTTTTGGTTTTTAGAGTTTTTTATATATTTTTTTGTTTTTTTGGAATTTTTTGAGTTTTTAGGTTATTAATTTATTTTTAATATTTTTCGTGGTTATGTGGATTTTATATTTTTGTTTATATTAGTTATTTATTGTTTTTAGGGATTTTATGGATTTTAGGGGTTTTTGTAGTTTTTAGAGGTTTATTATTTTTTATAGTTTTTATGGGTTTTAGTTTTATAGGGTATTTTTAGGTTTTCTAGGGTTTTTATAATTTTATTAAGTTTTAGTGGTTTTATGTGTTTATAGGTGTTTAAGGTATCATTAAGGATTTTAAGTGTTTTTTTGGTTTTTTAATTTTTTTTATTATTTGAGATTTTTAAAGATTTTTTTAGGGTGTTTATATATTTCTAGGGTTTTAGGTGCATTTTGTGATTTTATGGGTTTTAATGATTTTTAAGGGATTTAAGTGTTTTTAGGATTTTATGATTTTCTTTGGGTTTTTCATGATTTTTATGATTTTTATGTTTTTAGGGGGTTTAGAGAATTTTTATGGTGGTCATAGGGATTTTGAGGGTTTTAGGGTTTTTTTTGGGGTTTATGGTTTTTTAGTTTTATTGGGTTTTGAAGATTTTTTGAGTTTTTAATATTTATTGGGGTTTAATGTGTTTTTAGAGGTTTTAGTGTCTCTTTATGGTTTTTTTATATTTTCAATGGTTTTTGGGATTTTATTGTCTTTAGGGGTTTTAGGGGTTTTATGGTTTTTAGAGATTTTGTGGATTTTAGGGTTTTTTACAGTTTTGAGTATTTTTATGTTATTTAGGTATATATGTGTTTTTTTTATTTTTTAGGTTTTCTTTGGGGGTTTCTAGCTGTTTATAGTTTTTTATATTTTCGGGGATTTTTGGGATTTTTTTTAGAATTTTTTTGGTTTTTTGGATTTTTTGGGTTGTTAAGGTTTTTTGGGTTATTTTTTTGTTTTTATGTTTTTTAGTTTTTAGTGTTTTTTATTTTTTATGTTTTTAATATTTTTAGGGATTTAAATGGGTTTTATAGTTTTTAGTGTTTTTGGGGTTTAATGGGATTTAGGTATTTGTAATTTTTTTGATTTTATGGTATTTATGGAGTTTTAGGATTTTTAGGGATATTTTTAATTTTTTTGGTCACTAGGGGTTTTTTATGTTTTTAGGGTCTTAAGGATTTCTTAGGGGTTTTAAGGTTTTTAGCGGTTTTTATGTTTTAGGGATATTTAGTGTTTGATAGGATTTTTTATGGGGGTTTTGGGTGATTAAAGAGTTTCTTGGATTTTAGGTTTTCTTATGGTTTCATTATTTTTATAGTTTTTTGGGTATTTATTTTTTTTTGGTGTTTTTAGTGTTTTTTATGTTCTTTTAATTTTTTAACATTTTTTTGGGGTTAAAATTATTTAGAGTTATTATTTTTTTAATCTGTTTTTAGGGGTGTTTTTGGTTTTTTGTTCTATTTGGGTTTTTATACTTTTTAGGTTTTAGGGGTTTTTTTGTGTTTTTAGGTTTTTAAGGTTTTTATTGGGTTTTTAGTTCTTTATGTTTTTATGGATTTGAGATATTATTTTTGAATTTTTATGGATTTCGGTTTTTTTGTACATTGTTGGTTTTTAGTGTTTTATTTTTTTAGGGTTTTAGGTAATTTAGTTGTTTTAAGTGTTTCTATGGGGTTAAGGTTTTCATAGTGGGTTTAATGGTTTTTAGGGTTTCTATTTTTAGTGATTTTTGGTATTTTTTATGATTTTTATGGTTTAAAGGGTTTTTAGGGAATTTGTCGTTTTTAAGGTTTTTAGGGATTTAAAGTTGTTTTTATTTTTGGGGTTTTTTTTTGAGTTTTTAGGGTTCAAATGTTTTTATAGTTTTTAAAGTTTTAAATGTTTAATGGTATTTTAGAGGTTTTATGGGTTTTAGGGTTTTTCTGGGATTTTAGATACTTGTATGGATGTTAGGGTTTTATTGCTTTTGGGTCTTTTTAAAGATTTTAGGTGTTTTAGCAGTTTTTGTATCTTTTAGGAGTTATTGGTATTTTATGGTTTTATGGGATTCTTTTCATTTTTAGGGGTTTTAGGGTGTTTTTATGTTTTTAGAGATTTTTTCCCTTTTATGATTTTATATGGATTATATGGATATTAGTGATTTTGAGGGATTTTTGGGTATTTTATTCTTTTTATAGTTTTCAGGATTTATTTAGGTATTTAGTTGTTTTATGTATTTTTATGTTTTTAAGGTTTTCTTATTGATTTTCATGGTTTTCGGGGTTTTTTAAATTTTTATGGTTTTTTTGAGATTTTTTGGATTTTCTGGTTTTTTGTTACGTTTCGAGATTTTGAGGGTTATTATGGGTTTTTATGATTTTTTAGGTTTTAGGGTGTTTTATGTTTTAAGTGTTTTTATGTATTTTTATAGTTTTTAACGTGTTATGGGTTTAATGGGGTTTTATAGTTCTAGTGGGTTAATGGGTTTTATTGGTTGTTAATGTTTTTAATGTTTTTAGGGTTTTCTACGGTTTTTATGCATTCTATTTTTTTTTTTTGAGTTTTTATAAAATTTTAGGATTTTAGGTTTTTTGATTGTTTTTAGGTTACTAATGTCTTCTTAAGAGAATTAAGGGGTTTTATGAGGTTTTGAATGTTTGGTATTTTGGGGAATTATAGGATTATTATGGGTTTTTAGGGTTTTTAGAGTTTTTAGGGTTTTTAGGGATTTTGTGTGTTATTAGTGTTCATAAGGGTTTTATCAATTTTTTGGGGTTTTAGTGTTTTTCATTTTTTTGGGATTTTAATGGTTTTTAGAGTTTTTAAACATTTTTAGGGGAGTAAAGGGTTTTTTTGAGTTTTTAGTTGTTTTATAATTTTTTTTTATTTTAGGTGTTTTAATTTTTTAGAGGATTTATGGTTTTTAGGGTTTTTTGGTTTTTTTGGTTTTTAGAAGTTTTATATATTTTTAGTATTAGAAATATTTCTTAGGTTTTTAGGGGTTTTTTGTTTTTTTAGGATTTTTAGGGAATTTTATAATTTTTATGATTTTCATGGGTTTAAGGTTTTTTAGAATTTTTAGGGTCTTTAATGTTTTTATGATTATTAAGATTTTTTTTCGTTTTTAGGGTTTTTTGGTTGTTTAGGGATTAATGTTTTTTAGAGTTTTTAATTTTTTTAGGGGTTTTAAGGATTTTAGATTTTTATATGGGTTTTTTGGGGTTTTATGGGTATTTAGGGGGTTTTATGGTTTTTAGGTGAATTTAATTTTTTTAGGGGTTTATGTTTTTAGGGTTTTTATGGTTTTTAGAATTTTTAGGTTTATAGGTGTTTTTAGTGTTTTTAGGTTATATCGATTTCTTATGGGTTCTCAGGTAATTTTTTGGGTTTTTTACATTTATAAGGTATTTTAGGGATTTTATTGGGGTTTTAATTATTTTTATGGGTTTTAGTGGTTTTTATGGATTTTAGCATTATTTATGTTTTTAGGGTTTTAATTTTTTTAGTTTATAAGGTTTTATTAAGGCTTCTTCAGATTTTTTAGGGTTTTTTATGTTTTTATTGGTTAGTCTGGTTTTTTTATTTTTAATATTTTGTGGGATTTTGTGGGTTTTTAGGATTTTTAGGGGTTTTATGGTTTTTTTGATCTTTATTTTTATTTTTAATTTTTAGGGTTTTTAAGTTTTTTCGAGTTTTTTAATGCATTAATGGGATTAAACAGTTTTTAATGTTTTTATTAGTCTTATGTGTCATTATTGGTTTTCAGGTTTTAAATTTTTTTAGTGGGTTTTATGGATTTTAGGATTTTAGGGCTTCTTAGGTTTTTTATGTTTTTTTACATTTTATATTTTTAGTGGTTTTAAGTGTCTTTAAGTATTTATGGATTTCTTAGGGATTTTAAATTATTTTTTTAGGGGATTAAGGGTTTTTTTATGTGTTTTAATTGATTTTTTTTCATTTTTAGGAATTTTTAGCCTTTTGGTTTTTATTGTTTTTTGGGGTTTTGGGGTTTTGGGTTTTTTAGGATTTTAGGGGTTTTTAATTTTTTAGAGATTTTATAGTTTTTATGGGTTTTAGGGAGTTGTTTTAAATTTTAATTTTTCAAGTTTTAGGGTTGTTATGTTTTTTTGGATTTTTTTTTGTGAATTTTGTGATTTTTTTGGGTTTATGGTTTTTATGTATTTATAAGGTTTTATGGGTTTTAATGATTTTATGTATTTTGGGGGGTTCAAAAGTTTTTTTGGTTTTTAGGGGATCTATGCTTTTAGAGTATTTTAACAATTTTAGGGGTTTAAATGGTTTTTTAAGGTTTTTAGTGATTTTTTTATAGTTTTTATCAGCTTATATATTTTTTAATATTTTTAGGGGATTTATGGTTTTTAATGGTTTTAGGGGATTTAGGGTATTTTTATGATTTTTAGGGGTTTTATTGTTTTACATGTTTTTAGGAATTTTAGGAATTTTTATGTTTTCAAGGATTTAATAGGTTTTTTTGTTAGTTTTAGGGTGTTTTATTTTCTTTTTTTCTTTTTAGGGGGTTTATGACATTTAATTTTTTACCATTATTAATAATTTTAAGGGTTTTTAGAATTTATAGGGTTTTATGTTTTCTTTGGTATTATCCGTTTTTGTTATTTTTTGGGGTTTTATGTTTCTTAGAGCATTATAACATAATTAGGGGTCTAAATTGTTTTATAATTTTTTTGTGGTTTTAAATAATTTTTTTCGAGTGTATAGTTTTTAGGGGTTTTAATGGTTTTAGTGTTTTAAGACTTTTTTGGGGTTTTATTTTTTTTATGGATTTTTGGGTTTAGGTGTTTTTAGGTTTTCATTCTTTTCTTATGGTGTTAGGGTTTTTTATATTTTAGGTAGTTTTATGTATTTTTTGTTGTTTATTGGTTTTTAGGATTTTTAAGGATTTTGAGGGTTTTATGGTTTTTATGGGTTTTGGGTTTTATGGTTTTTTAAATTTTTTAAGGATTGAAGGGTTTTTTAGATTTCTTAGTGGTTTTTAGGGTTTTATGAGTTTTTAGGGATTTGAAGGATTTTAGGTGGTTTTAGGTTATTTATCGTCTTTTATGGTTTTTAGGGTTTTAAGCAATTTTATATTTTTATGGGTTTTATTTTTTTTAGTATTTATATTTTTATTATCAATTTTCAATGTTTTTAGAGGGATTTATGTTTTTACCTATATTTATGCATTTTTATAACTTTCATTTTTTTTACGGTTTTTAGGTATTTAAAGTGTTTTTAGGGTCTTTAAGATTTTTTGGGTTTTTGGTGTTTTTATTATTTTAAGGGTTTTTTGGGTTATTAGTGTTTTTTGGTTTTTAAGGTTTTCTTATGGGTTTTATGAGATACTATATTTTTTAACATTTTTATGGTTTTTAGTATTTTTATAGTGTTTTGGGGTTTTTAGGAATTTTGGGGGTTTTTGAGATTTTTATGGGTTTTATAGATTTTTTGGGATTTTTAAATTTTTAGGATTTTTACGTGGTTTAGAGTTTTTTAATTTTTTGGGGGTTTAATGTGTTTTTATATATTTTAATGGGTTTTTAGTTTTTTTAGTTTTTACAGTTTTTATGGGGTTTAGGCATTTCTAGGGTTTTTAGAGTTTTTAGGGTTTTTATCAATTATAGGTTTTTTAGAGATTTGAAGTGTTTTTTAGGATTTATGGATTTATTAGGGGTTTTCAAGGTTTTAAGGTTTTTTATATTTCTATGTATATTTATGGATTTGTATATTTTTATGATTTGTATAAGTTTTAGGCATTTCAATGCATTTTAGGGTTTTGTGGGTTTTGTGGGTTTTATGTTTATTAGTGTTTTTTTAGTTTTTTAGGGATTTAAGCTTGTCAAAGTTTTTTAATGTTTTTAGGGGTTTAAAGGGTTTTTAGAGTTTTTAGTGGGTTTATAATTTTCTATCGATGTTATTTGGGTTTTTAAAGATTTTAGTATTTTTAATGATTTTTAGGGGTTTTATGGTTTATAATGTCTTTTTAATATTTTTTACGATTTTTATATTTTTTTTATCTTTTTAGGGGATTTAAGGGTTTTTTAGATTTTTATGGTTTTTCGGGTTTTTCGAGTTTTTAGTAGTTTTTTGATTTTTTTCTGATTTTAGGTCATTTGAGTATTTTTATGGGTTTCCAATATTTTTAGGGATTTTGATGCTTTTTACTGTTTTATGGGTATGATGGTGTTTTAGGGTTTTTTAGGGCTTTAATATTTTTTTGGGATTTTAAGTTTTTTTTGTTTTTAAGGTTTTCTTAAGGGTTTTATAATTTTTTATATTTTCACAATTTTTAATGGAATTTTAGGATTTTTATGGTTTTATGGTTTTTGGGGATTTTTATGGGTTTTACAGTTTTTAGGATTTTTATGCTTTTTTTGGTTTTTTTTGTTTTATGGGTATTTTATGATTTTAATGGTCTTTAAGGCTTCAAACTGATTTTTAACCTATTTTGGGGTTTAAAGGGTTTTAAGAATTCTTAATGGTTTATAAGTATAATTCTGGGTTTTGGGGGGTTTTTATTGTTTGTAGAGGTTCTTATGTATTTAAGGGCCTTTTAGGGATGTTATTATTATTTAGGTTACTACAGTATTAAGGTTTTTTTAAATTTTTATTGATATATTAGGGGTTTTAAATGTTTTTTTGGGTTTTTTTACGTTTTTAGTGTTTTAGGTCTTTTTTTGGATTTTTTTTATTTTAATCATCTAGGGAATCAGTGGCTTTTAGGTTTTTTAGTTTTTTGGGTTTTTTGATTTTGTGAGTTGTTTTTATTTTTAGGGGTTTTATGTGTATTTTGTTTTTTAATGGTTTCTTAGTGGTTTTTAGGGTTTTCCGGGTTTTTTATGTTTTAGGGATTTTTGTAGATTTTTTAGATTTGTTTGTTATTTTGGGGTTTTAAGACCTTTTAGAGGGTTTTGGGTTTTTTTTTGAGATTTACATTTTTTGTGGTTTTAAGGTTTTTTGATTTTTTTCGGGGTTTTAGGGTTTTTTGAGTTTTTTTGGGGGTTTTAGGGATTTTCTATATTTTTTACAATTTTTGGGGTTTTAAGGGTTTATAGATATTTCCATGGGGTCATAGGGGTGTTATGGATATTTTGTGGAGTTCTAATGTTTTTAGGTGTTTTTATGATTTCAAGGGATTATTAGAGTTTTAGGTTTTTGTTAGTTTTTTAGGAGTTTTTTAAATTTTTTCAGGATTTTGTGCTTTTTTAGGTTTTTTGGGTTTTATTATGGATTTTTAGGGGGTTTTTTTTTGGCTTTTTTGGTTTTAAGGATTTTTAGGTATTTTTAGTGATTTTTATTGTTTTTCAGGGGTTTAGTTGTATTTATCATTTTAGATATTTTAGTGTTTTAGTGTTTTCTAGGGTTTTCATCATTTATATGTTTTAGGGGGTTTAAGTGTTTCTTTGGTTTTTATGGTTTTATTTGAGGTTTTGAGGTTAATTTATAAAAATTAGATGTTTTGTGGGATTTATATTAGGATTTTTCTTGTGCTTTTAGGGTTTTATGGGTTTTGATTATTTTTAGGGGTTTTATTTTATTTTGGGGTTTTAATGTCTTGTAGTGTTTAAAGGGTTTTTAGAGTTTTTTATTGTTTTTATGGGTTTAATGTTTTTTTAGTTTTTAATGGGATACACGGTTTTTTAATGATTTTAGGGATTTTATGTTTTTTATCATTTCTTTAGTTTTTATGGTTTTTATGTTTTATTTGGGTTTTTTTATTGGGTTTTTAGCGTTTATTAGGCTTTTAGGGATTTATGGTTTTTTATTAATTTTAGGGGTTTTAAGGATTTTGTGGGGTTTTTTATGTTTATTTAGGTTTAAATAGTTACTTTAGGGTTTAATAGTTATTTTGAGTTTTTGTTTGTCTTTTTTATGGTTTTCAATTTTTTTGTATCATTTTAGGTGGTTAAAGTATTTTTAGAGTTTTTATAGGGGAATTAGGTTTTTTATAGGTTTTTTGGGTTTTTTATGGTTTTTATGGTTTTTATGGTTTTTATAGATTTTTATGGTCTTTTGGGGTTATTACGGTTTTAGAATCTTTTAAACTTTTTTAAGGGATTTAAGTATTTTTATATTTTTATGGTTTTATTAAGGTTTCTTAGGGTATTTATGTTTTTTATGTTTTTTCATATTTTTAGGTATATTTTTATTTTTTATTATTTTTAGGGGTTTTTAGGCATTTTTGGGATTTTAAGGATTTTTAGTTGTTTTAGGGAATTTTATGTTTTGTAGAGATTTTATGTTTTCTTATGTTTTTCTAGTTTTCTTAGTTATTTCTAATGTTTTTAGGGATTTTTATATTTTTAGGTATTTTTTATGATTTTTAGGATTTTTAACGTTTTTATGGGTTTTGTGGATATTGAATGTTTTTAGAGTTTTTTGTGGTTTATGATTTCTATGGGTTTTAATATTTTTATGGTTTTATTGTTTTTAAAGGGATTTCTTTGGGTTATTTAAGGTTTTTACTATTTTATAGAGATTGTTAACATTGTTTGGGTTTTAAGGTTTTTTTAGAGTTTCTAGTGGTTTGGGGTGTTGTTGTTTTTTGGATTTTTTTTATGGTTTTTAGGGGTTTTATAGTTTTTTGAGATGTTTAGGGGTTTTAGAGTATTTTTAGGGTTTTTTGTCATTTTTTAGAGTTTTAGGGATTTTATGTGTTTTTCTGTTTTTATGGTTATCTTAGTTTTTTTAGGAATATTTTGGGTTTTCATGTTTTTAAGGATTTTTAGTGCTTTATAAGGATGTTTTTTGTTTTTTGGGTTTTTCAGATTTTGAGGCTTTTAGGGGTTTTAGGTGTTTTTGGTCATTTAGTGGTTTTAGAATTAATTTAATGGTTTTAATTATTTTTATCTTTTTTGTGTTTTCTCAGGGGTTTTCTTGGTTTTAAGGATTTTTTCATTTTTTTGGGATTTTTAAGGATTTTTTAAAATTCCTATGTTTTTAGGGATTTAAGGTATTTTTAGGGCAAGGAAGATGTGAGGGTCGGACTATTCCCGCCCCCCCCCCCCCCAAATTTCATAGAAAGGGAAAAAGAGACACAACAGACAAGGGAGGGGAGGGGTCAATCAACCAACACCAAAAACCCTTACAACCCAAGACACAAAAGACCCAAAAAAAAGAAAAGAAAAAAAAGACAAACACAAAAAAAGAAGACAAACAGAAAAGTCCCCAACAACGCCTCCCATCCAATCATCAGCTCTCATCCATCAGCACCAAATCCAGCATTCATCAGCACCAAAGCCAGCAACACTAAATCCATCACCATCAATTTCATTAGCCCATCATCAGCCACCAACAACATCAGCATCTCGTTCAGCAATTTCCCAGACCATGGTCTCTCATTCCAGAGTCCATCATCACCTAAACAGTAGTCCTCTAGCACACCGCTACTCACCATCCATCAAACAGCATCATTGGACCCGACATCCAGAGCCTCCAGACCAAGCATCTCAAACTGACCATTCACAACCAAAAAACCACAGCACCATCGATTCACAACCAAATCATCCACATTCACACCAATTCCAACTGCCAGCATGTCCTTCCCAGGAGGATCCACTGCCAGTAACACATGACCATTGGCACCAAAGACATCTTCTTCCACGCATACCAGTCCAGCAACAAACATCATCTAGTACCAAGGTTTCAGCCAGCCAACATTCCCTTTGACAACTCGTGAACACGTAGTAGCACAACTCTTATCTCCCTCATCAGCACACAACAAAAGCCACAACAACATCAACAAATTTGAACAAGCCCGAACTACCTCAACCATAAGATCAAACAGAAAAACACCTACCAGATAAAGAAACCAACAAGGAAACCATTCCAACAGCCAAACAATCCATAACAGAAGATCAATTACGCACCCATTAAGCAGTAGAGCGCCGAATCTGTGAACCCCTGAAACACCAGGAGAAGAGATAAAATGCAGGAACAACACCGAATCAAAGACAGCATACATTATTTTCTGAAGAATCTGAAATCTCCACGAACCGTAACACCAAGATCTGTCCCGCTCTTCCCTGGATCTGTAATTAACCATACTGAAGCATCCTGACATAAGAGATTCCACCATGGATCTACAATTCTGCGTGAAATCTCCATGTCCAGATCTAGATCCATGCAACGCGCGGAGAGCAGATCGGGTCCACTCTTCCATGGATCTGCAACACCAAGCGAAGGGGAGACTAATACCAGCCGAAACCTCAACAGAGATACAACATCACACGCCGGAGGTTCCAGATCTACCCCAAAAAATGAGTCGCACACCAGGAATACTGAAACCGAACACCACCTCCATGGAACACCTAGAGGAAAGACCAGATCTGGTCTACCCCATGAAAGCTCCACAATGCCAAAGTCCAAAACCTTCCAGCTCGTCCATGGATGAAGCCTTCATCCGAAGTCGCTTATAGAGAAGACCTGTGAGGGAACCATCGACCCATAGAAAACTGACCTCAAGGGGAGCTAGCAGTAGCATTAAGCAAGCAGGGGCCTGAGAATCCACAGCCGTTCCAGAGAAGCACCATGTGATGAAGGGTTGACGTCGGACCCAAACGAGAGAGAAGCCCGGAGATGTGGGCGCCATCCTTTCTAAGGTATTTTTCGGGGTTTTAGGGTTTTGTTGGGGTTTTGGGTTTTATAGTTTTATTTGTATTTTTAGGATTTGATGGGGTTTCAAGGTATTTATGGTTTTTTTTAGGATTTTTAGGGATTTTTTGGGTTTTTAGTGGTTTTAGGGATTTTTATAGGGTTTTAGTGGTTTTAGGGTTTTTAGTGTTTTTAGTGTTTTAATATTTTTAGGTTTTTCTAGTGTTATTATTTTTTGTTTTTTTCTCAGGGGTTTTCTAAGGGTTTTTTTATTTTATGTCATTAGGGATTTCTGGGCATTTTTTATGATTTTATGGTTTTCAGGGTTTCAATGGATTTTGCAGCTTTTTAGTGTTTTTATAGTATTTATGGGTTTTTATGACTTCTAAATAGTTTTATTGTGTTTTGAATGTTTTTATAGTTTTAGTACCATTTTTAGGTGTTTAATGAGTTTTTAGAGTTTTAGTGGATTTCTAGGGGTTTTATGGGTTTTTAAAATTTTAAGGTTTTATGGGATTTTACTATTTTAGGGGTTTTAATGATTTTATGGTTTTAAATGTCTTGTATAGTATTTTGGTTTTTATTATTATAAATTGATTTTAGGTTTTTAAGGTATTCTTAGGGGGTTTTAGTGTTATTAGGTATTTTATGGTTTTATGGATTTTTAATGATTTTTTTGGTTTTTAGGATTTTTATGGATTTAGAGGGTGTTTATGGTTTTAGGGTTTTCAGTGTAGTTTGGGTGATTTTTGTCTTTCATAGTTTTTTAGGGGATTTATTATTTTATGAATTTTTAAAGTATTTAGGTGATTAAATGGTTTTTAGAGTTTTTAGGGGGTTTAATGTGTTTTAGGTGTATTTATGTTTTTAGGGGTTTTTAGGTTTTTTCAGGGTTTTAGTGTTTTTGGGTTTTTTGGGGTTTTAATGTCTATAGAATTTTTTGGTTTTGTTAGGAGTTTTCATATTTTTTGGGTGTTTTACATTTTTAGGGATTTTAGGGACATTTTTTGGATTATTAGGGTTTTTAGTTTTTTATGGATTCTGAGGGTTTTTATGGTTTTTAGGGGTTTTAGTGTTTTAAGGTTTTTAAGGTTTTCTTAGTTTTTTTCGGGGGTGTTTGGTTTTTTTATGATAATTTTTTTGTTTTATTAGTTTTTTATGGGTTTTAGTGTTTTCAGTGATTCTGATGGATTTTCAAGTTTTTAGGGATATTAGGGGTTTTATGGATTTTTTGGGATTTTTGGTATATTTTAAATTTTTAGGTTTTAAAGGTTTTTATAGTTTTTAAAAAAATTAGGGGTTTAAAGGTATTTTATATTTTTTAATGACTTTAGGGTTTTTATGGTGTTTTAGGTTTTTTTATGATTTTTTTGAAGATTTAATAGATTTTTTGGTTTTTATCATGTTTATCATTTTTTGTGGTTTTAGGTTTGTTTAGGTTTGAATGGTTTTTTATGGTTTTTAATGGTTTTTATGTCTTTTTTACATTTTTATGGATTTTATAAAATTTTAAGTATTTTTATGGTTTTTCTATTTTTTATTGATTTTAATGATTTTTAGGGTTCATTGATGTTTTTAGGTTTTATAGGTTATTTTGGGTTTTTAGGTCTTTTTTATTATTTTAGGATTTTTAATGTTTTATAAATTTTTTATGGAATTCAAATGGTTTTTAGAGTTTTTATTGTGTTTTAGGTGTTTTGTGCATTTTTAGAGTTTTTATGGGTTTTAAGGCTCTTATGGTATTAGGTTTTTTAGAGGGTTTAAATGGTTTGTACGATTTTTAGCATTTTTTAGGTGTTTTAGGTATTTGGAATGTTTCTAGAATTGTAATAATTTTTGAGGGGTTTTAAGGGTTTTTAATTATTTTTAGTGTTTTGAGTGTTTTTCAGGAGTTTTAAGATCATTATATTTTTATTTGGATTTTTTGGGATAATTTTTCTGAGTTTTTAGGGGTTAATGGTTTTTTTGGAGTTTTTAGTGTTTTTAGGACCAAGATTTTTTTATGGTTTCTAAATGGTTTTTTGTGTCTTTATGGGGTTTAGGGTTTTTTAATATCTTTAGGGGTTTTATAGTTTAGGGTTTTATGAGTTTTTAGGGTTTTTATGGGTTTTGACATTTTTATGTTTTTTTGTGGCTTTAAGTGTTTTTAGGTTTTTATTATTTTCATTGGATCTTACATGTTTTTAGAGTTTTTTTAATTCTTAGGTATTTTTAGTTTTGTTAGGATTTTTATGGTTTTAAGGATTATTATGGTTTTGAGGGTCTTATGGTGTTTAAATGTTTTTATGGTCATTATAGTTTATAGAGTATTTATTGTTTTTTGGGTATTCATGTTTTTTGAGTCTTATAGAATTTTTATTGTTTTTCATGTTTTAACATTTTAGGGGTTTGAAGGTATTTTAGTAGGTTTAGTTGTTTTTAGTGTTTTACGGGGTTTTAGGGGTTTTTTCTGGTTTTACGTGTTTTTATGGGTTTTAGAGGTTTTTAGGGGTTTTAGGGTCTTTTAGTGTTTCTATTATTTCAATGCGTTTTAAGTGTTATTTATGGTTTTATGAAGGGTTTTAAGGTTCTTATTGTTTTTTACATATTTAGAGATTTTTTGGTTTTTTTATGATTTTTGTGGGGGTGTTGGGGCTATAATGTATTTTGAGGGCGTTTAAGGGTTTTAGGGTATCTTTGGGATTTTATTGTTTTTTATATATTGTAGGGGTTTTAAGTGTTTTTATTTTTTTATGGTTTTCTTATGGTTTTATGGGTATTTGAGGATTTTATGTTTTTTGGTATTTTAGGTTTTTAGGTATTTTTTAGTAATTTTATTTATTTTAAGGATTTTGATAACTATTTAGAGTTTTAATATTTTTTAGGGTTTTATACTTTATTGGTTTTCAGAGTTTTTTTGTGTTTTTTAAAAATTTATTGCATTTTTTTAAATTTTTAGGGTTTTAAATGGATTTTAGATATTTTATTGGTTTTATGGTTTTTATGCGCTTTTAGGTTTTTTATAGTTTTAATTATATTTTATGGTTTTTTGGTAGGTTTAGGTTTTTAGTTTCTTTTAATGGTTTTTAGCTGTTTTAAGGTTTCTAGGGGTTTTATGAGTTTTTGGGATTTTAAGGCATTATTTTTTTGTTGGTTTTTGCTTTTTTAGGGATATTTACTTCTTTTTAGGTATTTTATGGTTTTTATATTTTTTTGGATTTTTAGGGATTTTAGAATTTTTAGGTTTTTAGGGGTTTTAAGTGATATTGGTTTGTAAGATATTTTTAGGGTTTTTAGGTTTTTTATGTTTTTAGATATTTTGATGGATTTTTTTGGTTTTTTATTGGTTTTTAGGGGCCTTAATAATTTTTTGTGTTTTTAATGTTTTTATGGTTTTTGGGGTTTTATGGGTTTTCTTTATTTTTTAGGGTTTTAGAGTTTTTAATTTTTTTAGGGCCAAGAAAGATGCGGAGGTCTGGCTATTCCGGACACCCCCAAATTTATTAGAAAAAAGACATAAAAGAAAAGGGAGGGGAGGGTCAAACAACCCACACCTGAAAACCCTTACCAACCTCAAACCAACCAAAAAACCAAAAAGTACACAAACCCGAGCAAAGTAGAAAATCAGAAAAGTTCACATTAGTATCTCCCAGCCAAACAACAACTATCATCCAGCAGCAACATAACCATAATCAACAACTTCATCAACATTCATCAGCATGATATCAGTATCACCACAGTAAGAACTGCCTTAGAACCACCATATTCTGGCACCTTATCATGGTAAACAACCATTAGCCTATACTCAAGTCACAGTTTGTCAAACCTATACTACTTAATAACCCCACCCCACCAAGATGCGCCCTTGACACTGAGCTGAACCACCAACACCATCCCATCACCGCCACATGCACCATCATACCAAACCAAGGTTGGGGTTTAGTGATGGGAAGGTCAAAAAGAGCAGATGTGGGTGATCAGGCCAAAGGGAATGACAACGGTGAGTAGTTGCAGCAAACAACATCCATAAGCTCAAATTTCAGCATCCAATACTACCTAGACAGACATCCCCCCAGCAAAATCCTTTTGAGGGGTCTATGTTTGTTTTTTCATATTTAATGTTTTTAAGGTTTTTAGTTTTTTTAGGATTTATAACTTTATTATTAATTTCTAATGTTTTTTAAAAATTTTATGGGGTTTTAGACTATTTTTCTATTTTTAGGCTTTTTAGAGTGTTTTTTTAGTTTTTAGGGGGTTTAATGTTTTATAATTATTTTGGGGTTTAATCTGTTATATTTTTTAAGGGTTTATTAGTTTTTTAGTGTTTTTGGGGATTTTTAGGGATTTTTAAATATTTTTATGGTTTTTAAGGTTTTTAGGGGTTTTAGGGTTTTTAGGGGTTTTAAAAGTTTCTATTTTTATTAGGTTTTTAGGGATTTTATGGTTTTTTAGGATTTTAGGGTTTTTGAGCATTTATGAAATGTGTGGCCTTTTTTTTGTTTTTTAACATTGTTAGGGGTTCAATGGATTTTTGCATCTTTGAGTTGTTTTGAGTAATTTTATTGGTTCTTCAAGGGGTTTTGAGGTTTTTATAGTTAATTTAGGTTTTTCAGAGTATCAGTTCATTAAGGGATTTTATGGTTTTCTATATTTCGTTTGGATTTTTAGGGTTTTATGTGTTTTAAGGTTGTTTATTCTTTCTTCTGAGTTTTCACGATTTTTAGAGTGTTTTATGTTTTTAGGGAGTTTAGGGATTTTTTGGGGTTTTAGTTATTGTGAGGTACTTTAGGGTTTTCATTGTTATTAGGGGTTTTATAGTTTGTTTGTATTTTTGGGGTCTTTTTTCATATAGGGTATTTTTATATTTTTTTAGTTTTTTTATCAATTTTAGGTGTCCAATGGGTCTTTATAATTTTTGGTGGGTTTAACGTGTTTTTGGGTTATTTGGGTTTTCTGTGTTTTATGGTTTTTAGGGGTTTTTTATTTTTGTATTGTTTTTTAAGTTTTTTAGTGTTTTTTATATTTTTATGGGTCTTATATTTTTAATGTATTATTATTGTTTCCTTATGGGTTTTATGGTTTTTTATGTTTTTAATGATTTTTAGGGAATTTTTTATTATTTTTATGGTTTTTGGGGTTTCAGGCATTTTGAGAGGTTTTAGGTTTTTGTGGGTTTATAGAGTTTTTAGGGTTTTATGGTTTTTTGAGATTGAATGGTTTTTTTATTTTTTTTATGTGTTTTTAAGGTTTGTGTTGATTTTTAGGATTTTTATGTTTTAAAAAAAAAATGAACATTTATATGTGTTTAAACTATTTTTAGAGTTTTTTTTCCGTTTAAGAGTTTTTATGTGGTTTTATGGGATTATTAGGATTTTACGTGTTTTTATGTTTTTATTATTGTTTGGGTATTTTTTTGTTTTAATAAATTTTTAGCTTTTTCAAGGTTATAAAGTAATTTTTTGTTTTTATGGTTTTCCTAGGGTTTTCAGAGGTTGGGGGGGGTTGTTTTTATGTATTTTTGGTGTTTTTTAGGATTTTTATGGTTTTTTAGGATTTTAAGGGTCTTTAAGGTTTCTTTGGGTTTTAAGAGTTTTTATTGTTTTATTTAGTTTTTAGGTTTTTTTGAGTTTTAAGGTGTTTTAAGATTTTTTTTAACATTTTTAGGATTTTTAATGGTTGTTAGATATTTTTGTGTTTTCTAGGAATTTGAATATTTTATTCGTTTTTATTCTTTTTAGGGTATTTAGCGGTTTCTAGGGTTTTAATCAGTTTTTTTGACTTTTAGGGGTTTTATGTGTTTTTAAGTTTTAATGTTTTCTTATTTTTTTCAAGGATTTTAGGGGTTTTAAATTTTTGAGGATTTTCAAGACCTTTTATTGATTTTTAAGTAATTTGGGGTTTTTAGTGATTCTAAGGGTTTCTAGGGTTTTTAAAGGTATTTAGGGGTTTTTTTGTTTTTTTGATTTTTTTTGATATTTGTATGGTTTTAGGTTCTAAGTGTTTTTTAACATTTTTAATGTTCAAAAATTTTATAGAGTTTCTAGTATGTTTTAGAGTAGTGATGTGTTTTAGGGTTTTTACTGGTTTTTATGGGCATTGAAATTTTTTAAGGGTTTTTAGGTTTCTAAGAGTATTTTATGGTTTTTGGGTTTTTATGTTTTTAAGGGATTTAGTATTTTTAGGTTTTTTGGGGTTTTTTGTGGTTTGAGGTATTTAAGGTTTTCCTAGGGTCTTTCATTTGTTTCATTATTTTTTCAGATTTTTGGGATCTTTATGCAATTTTCTGGGTTTTTTTCTAGGGTTTTTATGGATTTTGATGGTTTTTCTGGGTTTTATGGTGTTTTTTGTTTGTAGGGTATTTTTGAGTTTTTTAGGGTTTTAATGGGTTTTATAGATTATTATTATTTTTAGGGGTTTAAATTGGTTTTAGAGTATTTTTTGTGTTTTTAGTGTTTTTATGGGGTTTTAGGGTTTTGGGTTTTTTGGGGATTTATGGTTTTATGAGTTTTAGGATCTTTAGAGATTGTATAATTTTTTTATCTTTTTAAGGGGATTTAATTTTTTTTAGTGTTTTATTGTTTTCATAGGGGTTTCATGGGGTTTTTGGGTATTTATGTTTTTTGGATTTTTAGTGTTTTTATGATTTATTTAGTTTTTTGTGGTATTTAGGGATTTTGAGAGTTTTAGGGTTTTTAGGGGTTTTAGGAATTTTTTAGAGTTTTTAGAAATTTTTAGGGGTTTTAAGTGTTTTAGGTTTTTAGGAATTTCTTACGTATTTTCATAGTTTTTTGGGTTTCTTATTTTTTAGTGATTTTTATGGTTTTTTAGGATTTTTATGATTTTTAGGGGTTTTGGGTATTTGGAGGGTGGTTAGGTTTTTTATCTTTTATTATGTTTCAGTGGTTTTAATTTTTTACGTATTTTTAACATTTTATGATTTGTTTTAGGGTGTTTATGATTTTAAGGTATTTTTGGGATTTTTTATGATTTTTATGGTTTTATTGATTTTTAGGGATTCTAATTGTTTCTAGGGTTTTTAGTTTTTTTATGGTTAAATGAATTTTTTGGGTTTTTTTGGTATCATTTGAGTTTTTAGTGTTTTACTATTTTTGTAGCTTTTTAAATTTTTAGAGGTTTAAAGGGTTTTTAGAGATTTTTTGTGATTTTTTTGTGTATGGGTTTTTAGGTTATTTATGGATTTATTGATTTTAGATTTTTTAGAATTTTCAGGGGTTTGTAAGGTTTTTAGGGATTTTAGCATTTTAGGTTTTAATGGGGTTTTAAATGATTTATTTTGTTTTTAAGGTTTTCATATGTTTTTTATGGTTTTGGGGTATTTTATATTTTTAGGGATTTAATGGAAATTATAGTATTTTTATAGTTTTTATAGTTTTAATTTATTTTCATGATTTTAATTATTTTAGTGTTTGGGGAATTTATAATATTTTATGTTTTTTGGGTTTTTGGGATTTTAAAAAGTTTTTAGGATTTTTATGAGTTTTTATATTTTTTTTAATTGCTTTATGGGTTTAATGGGTTTTATAATTTTAGTGGTTTTAGGGTGTTCATGATTTTTTTGGGTTTTTATGGGGTTTATGGATTTTTATGGGTTTTAGGTGTTTTTATGATCATTTTTGGGGTTTTAGAATTTCTTAATTTTTATGTGTTTTTAGTGTTTTTTGGTTTCTAAGGTTTCCTTATGGGTTTTCCTATATTTTAGGGTTTTTATGTTTTAGTTATTATTTTCAATTTTGAGGTTTTTTATATTTTTAGGGGTCTAGGGTGATTTTCAGGTTTTTAGTGTTTTAGGGTTATTTGGGGTTTATGGTTTTTTATGTTTTTAGGGGGATTTAGTGTTTTAAGGTTTTTTGTATTTCTTAGGTTTTTTCAATGTTTTAGGTGTTTTTTATGTATTTTTAGATAATTTTTTATATGTTTATGGGGGTATTAGTGTTTTTAAGGATTTTGAGGGATTTTAAAGTTTTAATGTTTTTTGGGTTTTTGGGTTTTTTTAGTTTTTAGGTCTTAATAGTTTTTAGATATTTTTAACATATTTAGTTGTTTAAATTAGTTTTAGTGTTTTTTTAGGCTCTTTATATTTTTTTATAGATTTGTCTGCTTTTTTTATTTTTTTTGTTTTATGGTTTTTATGGATTTTTGTGTTTTATAGTGGTTTCAGCATTTTTAACATTTTTAGGTCTAAGAGGTGTTTTAAGTGTTTTTAGGTTATTACTTATTTCTTATGGATTTTCTATATTTTTAGGGTTTTTTACATTTGATATATTTATTGGTATTTATTAGGATTTTTATCGGTTTACTTATTTTAAGGATTTTCGGGATTTTATTTTTTTAGTTTTTTTGAGTTTTTAGGGGTTTAATGGTTTTTATAGGTTTCAATTGTTTTTATGGGTTTAAATGGTTTTTATAGTTATTTGTGGTTTTACGGGTTTTATGGGTTTTTAGGTTTTTTTGGGGGTTTTCTATTATTATGGTTGTAGGGTTTTAGGGTTTTTTAGGGTTTATCACATTTTTGGTTTTTTTGGGATTTTATTTGTTTTTAATGATTTTAAGGATTTCATAGGCGTATTAAGGGTTTCTGATGTTTTTATGAATTTTTATGATTTTTATGATTTTTATGGTTTTTAGGGATTTTCAGGGTTTGAGGGTTCTTAATATTATTAGCCTTTTTTGGCTTTTTTTTTGAATTTTTAGGGTTTTTTTGAGTTTTTATAGGGTTTGAAGGTTTTATGAATTTTCCATGTTTTTTGGGCTTTAAAGGGTTTTAGATTTTTAGTGGTTTTAGGGCCATTTTTGGTTTTTAGTGTTTTAGTGATTTGTATGGGTTTTGGGGATTTTTATAGGTTTTTTATGGGTTTCAAGTGTTTTTAGGGTCTGGAGGTTTCCTTATGAGTTTTTGGTGTTTTTAGTTCTTTATGAATTTTAGGGATTTTTTATAATTTTTATGGTTTTTAGAGATTTTGATTTTTTTTCGGGTTTTATGGGTTTTATGATTTTTATTGTTTTTAGGTTATTTATGTTTTTGTTTTTAGGTTTTTAAAGATTTCTTAAGTATTTTTAGATATTTAATAGTTTTTTATGTTTTAGGGATTTATATATTTTTTGAGATTTTAATGTATTTTGGGACTTTGAGGGGTTTATGGTTTTTTGGGTTTTACGTGTTTATGGTAAGGAAGCCTCGAGACCCGGCAAGCCCGGTACCCCTTAATTAAACCAAAATAAAAGGAAAAACATAGTGTTAAAAGGAGGGGTTACATAACCTGGTGTGCAACTCACCCTTCAAGTCAGAGTCGACGAACGAAGAGTAGGAAGGCGTGGTGATAAAGGACCAGAGCGAGCACCGCTCTATAATGGCCTATTTGAAGAGAGCATTTGTAATCATATTCGCCTCCCAATAGGTGTGTATTACTGTGAGATTCGACCTTTGACACATGGAGAGGCAGTCCATCCACTGGGTGATGAGCCTCTAGGGAACACACCGAGATCTGTTTTTAAGGGCACTCACAGCAAGCATGGAGTCAGACTCAAGCCAGAGGAAGCTCCACCCAAATCTGACAGCATACTCAATTGCCTTTATCATGGCCCACAATTCAGCTTCAAGGGCACACCATCACTAATGAAATGCTGGAAGAATCCTTTAACAGAGGCCCGATAGGTGTAGAAGACTCCACCGCATCCAGAAGGGCCTGCCACACCAAGTGCCGCACCATCCACATGAACCTTAATTCAGGAAGGGAGTGGAGGGATCCATCGAATAAATGTGGGAACCATGGGTTCTTTTTCCCTTCGAGAGACTCCAAGAGAACGTAGGATGATGAGCTCGCTAACATCATTCGCCATCTGTTTTGTATGAATATGGGAGGCCGCATAAAAATCCATGTGGATCATCACGACACCATCATGAATGGATATCTATTTCTTATTGAAGGAAACTACATTCCGATCAGTCAAGATAAAAGAGATAGTGGCTGCAACCGCGACTAGAAGGAGGTTGTAGACCTATTCGTTGTAATCACAGTTGGGTAGGTCGGCCAGGAGCTCAAAAATAGCCCTATCCGGGCCAGCTGGGAACCCAAAAATCTACTGTAAGTAGCCCCAGAGTTCAGCACTGAATCTTCAATGGAGGAAGGTGTGCTGAACATTTACAAGTTTATGGATTTTAATGTTTTTTAGTTTTTCAGAATTTTAATGTATTATATATATATATATTTTAATGTTTTTAGTGGTTTAAAGGTCTTTTAAATTTTTAGCAGTTTGCTAGGGGTTTAATGTGATTTTAGGGTTTATAAGGATTATAGGGTATTTATTTTTTAGGGGTTTTATTTTTTTGGGGTCTTTTTTATGGATTTATAGGGGTTTAGTGGATTTTAGTAATTTTATGGGTTTTAAATATATTCTGATTTTTATGTTTTTTCCTATGTTTTATTGGTTTTTAGGGTTTCTATGTTAATATGGATTTTTGGAGCATTTTAGAAAATTTATTATTTTTAGGTATTTTATGGATTTTGAGGGGTTTTAGGTTTTTTAGTAATTTTAGGAATTTTAGAGTTTTTATCGTTTTAGTGTTGTTAGGGGTTTAAATCGATTTTTGTTTTCTATTGTTTTATTAGTTGTTTTTAGGGTATTTTTATTTTTTAACATTATTAAAGATTTTATTGTTTTTTATATTTTGGTTTTTTGGGTTTTTTATAGAATTTCATGGTTTTGGGTTTATATATATTTTTTGGGTGTTGGTGGTTTTTAAATTATTTTACTGTATTAGTTTTTTAGAGTTTATTTAACTTTTTTTTTGGTTTATAGGTTTTTTATATCTTTTGAGTTTTTTATGCATTTTTATCATATTTTATATTTTTTGTGGTTTTTATAGTTTTTAGGGAGTTTAATGGGTTTTAGGAACATTTTATGGTTTTTTAGGTTTTAGGGGTTCTCAAAATATTTTTATGTTTTTAATGTTTTCTTAGGGGATTTTTTAGGATTTATAGGTGTTTATACATTGTTTTATTTTTACTATTTTTATTTGATTTTTTTTGTATTATATGGTTTTTATGGTATTTTAGGGTTGGGTTTGTTTCTATGGATTATTTTGAGTTTTTAGAGTTTCTTTGGTTTTTTTCTTTTTTAGTATTTTTTAGGTTTTTAGGGTTTTTAGAATTTTTTAATGTTTTAGGGGTTTAAATGGTTAATAGAGTTTTTAGTTGTTTTTGGGTTTTTAAAGGTTTTAATATTTTCAAAGATTTTTAAGTGTTTTTATGTTTTTATGTTTTTTAGGGTTGTTAGTGGTTTTAGAATTTTATTTTTTAGGGGTTTTGAGTGTTTTTAGGTTTTTATGGTTTTCTTAGTGGTTTCATGGTTTTAAAGTTTTTAAATTATTTTTTAAATTTTTAGGGATTTTTAGGATTTTTATGGGTTTTCTTGGTTTTTGGTATTTTTTGGGGTTTTTGTGTTCTAATGTTATTTTTTGTTTTTTGTTTTTTTTGTTTGAATGGTTTTTATTGTTTTTAACGTTTTATGGGTTTAAAAGGTTTTTATAATTTTTAGTAATTATTAATTAATTTAAGTATTTTTGTGGGGTTTTACAGTTTTTAGAGTTTGTTTTCGTTTTAGGGTTTTTAGTGTTCTTAATTTTTTTAGTATTTTCATGTTTTAGGGATTTTATGTATTTTTAGGGTTTTAAATATTTAGCATGGGTCTTCGGGTTGTTTATGTTTTTAGGAATTTTTTGGAATTTTATTGTTATTAGGACTTATAGAAATTTGATTGGTTTTAGGGTTCCTAACATATTTTATTGTTCTTATGGGTTTTTTTGTTTTAGGGTTTTTCATCTCATTAGGATTGTTATTTTTTTAAAGATTCCTCAACATTTTTATGGGATTAAAATATTTTTAGAGTTTTTAGTGGATTTTTAGGGTTTTATTGATCTTTTGGTGTTTTAATGCCTTTTAGAGGAATTTATTGTTTTTAATGGTATTATTTTTTAGGGTTTTAGCATTTTCTATGTTTTTTGGGCCTTAAGTGGTTTTTTGGTTTCTATGGGTTTCTTAGGGATTTCATCGATTTTTCATTTTTTACATTTATTAGAGATTTTTTGTGTATTTTTAGGGTTTTACGGGTTTTTTTATTTAGAGGGGTTTATGGATTTTTATATTTTTTAGTGTGTTTTTGATTTTAAGGGTTTTTTTTGTGTTTTTTTGGTTTTTAAGGATTTCTTAGGGGATTTCAGGGTTGTACGGTTTTTGATTTTTTTGTGATTTTAAAGGATTTTTTATGATTTTTAAAGGTTTTTAGGAGTTTTAGGGATTTTGAGGGGTTTTAGGGGATTTAGGGTTTTTATAATTTTTATGTTTTTTGGTGTATTTAGAAGTTTTTTAGTATTTATAGTTATTTATAATTTTAGAATTTTTTGAACATTTTTAGGTTTTTGAAGGGTTTTTAATGTTTTTATTGGTTTTAAGTTTTTTATGGGTTTTGGGTTTTTTAATATTTTTAAAGGTTTTAAGGTTTTTAGGGGTTTAGGGTGTTATGGGTTTTTAGGGCTTTTATCCTTTTTATGATTTTAGGGATTCTAAGTGATTTTAGGTTTTTATGGTTTTCTTATGATTTTTGGGGTTTTTCTGTATTTATGGGTTTATGGGATTTTTTATGTTTTTTTGGTTTTTCTGTTTTTTTTTCTATTTTTTTGGGTTTTTAGCGATTTTGAGGATTTTCAGAGGTTTTTATTGTTTTTATGGTTTTTATAGTTTTATTTGTTTTTTGTGGTCTTTTTAGTTTTTTAGGGTCCTTAAGTATTTTTAGATTTTTTAATGATATTAGGGGTTTAAAGGGTTTTGTATTTTTCGGGCTTTTATTGATTTTTTTTTATTTTAAGGATTTCAGGGATTTCATTAGTTTTTGATATTTTTAGGGTTTTTATGATTTTTTAGCATTTTATAAATTTTTAGGTTTTTAGTGGTTTAATGTGTTTTTCAATTTTTAATGTCCTCATAAGGGTTTTCATGGTTTTTAGTGTTTTTATGCTATTTTTATTTTTATTCAATATTTAGTATTTTTATAGTTCGTAGAGATTTCGAGGGTTTTTTAGTTTTTTTGTTTTTAGGATTTTTAGTGTTTTTTCAGGGTTTTTGGGGTTGATTACTTTTTAAAAATTTTAAGGGAATTTGGTGTTTTTTTTACTTTTTTAGGGGTTTAGATATTTTTTATAGTTTATAGTGATTGTTTATTTTTTTCAAGGATTCATATAGTTTTTTAATATTTTTAGGGGTTTTATGGTTTTTTTCATTTTTGTGTTTTTAGTGTCCTTTTAAGGGTTTTTAGGATTTTTTTTTAGGTTTTTTAAAGATTTTACGGGATTATAGGTTTATAAGGTTTTCTTTAGGACTTCCTTTTTTGGGTTTTTTTAGTAATTTTTTTGTATTTTAGGGGTTTTGAGCGGTTTTAGATTTTTTTAGGGTTTTTGGGTTTTTTGTTTTTTATAGTATTTAGGTTTTTTTTCGATTTTAGGGTTTTTTAGAGTCTTTAGGGTTGTTAAAATTATTGATTTTTTAAAGGGTTTTAGAATTTTTAGTGGGTTTTAGTGGTTTTATAATCTTTTAGAATTTTACAAGTATCTAGGGGTCTTATGGTTTTTATGGTTTTAGGGGAATTCATGGGTTTTAGCATTTCTATGTTTTTAGGTGTTTTAAGTGTTTTCAGGTTTTAAGGGTTTCTTGGGGTTTTATTAGTTTTTTTACAATTTCTTACATTTCTATGTATTTTATGGTTTTAATGATTTTCTTTTTTTTACGATTTATTTTGGGAAATTAAGGGGTTTTAGGGTTTTTTTTTGTTTTTTTTGGTTTTTATGCATTTTTTACAGTTTTACATTATTTTATAGTTTTTAATGTTTTTAGGGGATTAAATTATTTTTTATTGTATTAAGTGGTTTGGGTTTTTTTTGGTTTTTTATGTGTTTTTAGGTTTTTATGGGCTTTTAAGCATTTTTTCTGTGTTTTTAGTGTTTTTGTACCTTTTTAGAAACTTTTACTGATTTTTTAGTATTTTTATGGGGTTTTAGGGGTTTTATGGATTTTTAGTATTATCAAGGGGGGGGGGGGGGTTGGGTATATAGTGTTTTTAGGTTTTGGGGGGTTTTAAATGTTTTTAGGTTTTTATGGATTTCTTAGTGGTTTTATGGTTTTTAGGGTTTTATTAAATTGTTAGGGATTTTTAGGGGGTTTTAGGATATTTAATGGTTTTAGGGGTTTTATTATTTTTTATGGTTTTATGGTTTTTATTAATTTTAAGGGGTTTAAATGTTTTTAATTATTTTAATATTTTTATAGTGTTTAAAGGGTTTTTAGAGTTTTTTTTGGTTTTTATTGTTTTTACAGTTTTGAATATTTTAACAGGTTTTTATGGGTTTTATGGGTTTTTATGGTTATTAAAATTTTTAGGTTTTTAGGGGGTTTAATTAAAATTTTTTAAGGTTATCTTGGAGGTTTTCCGGATTTTTAGGTGTTTTTTAATATTTTAGGGAATTTTATGGAATTTCATATTTTTATGAATTTTAGTACATCTTGGGATTTTGATGGCGCTTAAGGTTTTTATCAATTTTTTTGGTGTTTTAGGGTTTTTTAGTTTTTAGGGTTTTATGAGTTCTTTAGTGTTTTAAGGACATTATAGTTTTTGTACGTTTTTTGGGTTTTAAAGGTGTTTTAGAGTTTTGAGTGGGGTTATAGGGTTGTTGGGGGTTTGGTGTCTTTTATGGTTTATAAGGGGTTTATGATTTTTAGGGTCTTTTAGTGTTTTTTACTATTTTTAGTAGTTTTTATTATTTTAGTGGTTTTAAGCGATTTTTCATTTTTACGATTTTCATGTGGGTTTTTTTGTTAATTTTTTAGGATTTTAATTTCATTTTTAGTAATTTTATGTGTTTTCATTTTTTCTTTGAATTTTGACGGTTTTTGGTTTTTAAGGGTTTTAAGGGGATATTACATTTTATTGGGATTTTTTAGGTTTTTAGCATTTTATTTTTTTAGGAATCTAATGTTTTATAAAGGATTTCAGGTTTTTAGGATTTTCAAGTTGTTTTTCATTTTTAGGGATTTTTAGTATTTTATGGGTTTTATGGTTTTTTCAGATTTTGATGGGTTTAAAAGTTTTTAATGTTTTTATGGTTTTTTGAAATTTTTGTGTTTTTTGGGGTACCGAAACCCGTAATCCGGATTCTAATAATGGAAAAAATTATATGCATGCATGGAAGGGATTTTATAGTTTGTAAATTTATTTAAGGTTATTTAGGATTATTTAGGGGTTTTAGTTCTTTTTTGGTTTTTAGGGTTTATAAGTATTTTTCTATTAATTTTTTTCTAGGCTTTGTTAAGTGTTTTTATTGTATTTTACATTTTTAAGGTTTTTATGTATTTTATAGGATTCTTATTATTGTTATCGATTTTATGGATTTTGAGTCTTTTTAGATTTTTTTTGGGTTTTTTGGGTTTTTAGGTGTTTGAGAGTTTTCATGGTTTTATATATTATTTAGGTTTTTAAGTTTTTCATAGTGAGTTTTAGAGGTTTTTTTATTTTTATATTATTTGTATTTTTTATGGATTTTTAGTTTTTGTTTGCATTTTAGGGGTTTTAGGGATTTTGATTGGTTTTAGTGTTTGTTAGGGTTTTAGGGTTGTATTTTTTTTAGGTTTTTTTTAGTGTTTAGGGGTTTTAAGGTTTTTTAGAGTTGTTTTTAAAATATTTATGGGTTTAATATGTTTGTAGAGTTTTATGTGGTTTGTAGGGTTTAATGTGTTTTACATTTTTTTAGGTTTATAGGGGTTTGATGGTTTTGATGAGTTTTTACTATTTTTGGGTCTTTATGGTTTACATGCTGTTTTATTTTTTTCAGGGTTTTATCTATTTTCTGTTTTTATTTTTTTCTTACCATTTTTAATATATTTAGTGTTATTTACATTTTTAGGGATTTTAAGGGAATTTTAATGATTTTAATAATTTTTAGGGGGTTTCTGTATTTTGATGTTTTTTGGGGTTCTTTAGGGGTTTTAACCACTTTTATGGGTTTTTGTGTTTTTAGGGTTTTTAGTGATTTTATGTGTTTTTAGAGATTTAATATTTTCTTAGGGTTTTTTCTGGGTTTTTAGTGTTTTTATGGTTTTAGTGATTTCCATGACTTTTAAGATTTTTTCGGTTTTTGGGATTTTGAGGGTCTTAGTACATTTTAATGTTTGTAGGTGTTTTTAGTGTTTTTACTGGGATTTAATTTTTTTTTTAAAATTTTAGGGAATTACATGGTTTTTTTATTTTTAGTGGGTTCAAGGGTTTTATGGGTTTTTAGGGGTTTTTACGTTTTTATGTACTTTTATGGTTTTTAGTGTTTTTACCGTTTTTAGGGTTTTAGGGTCTTTTTATGGAATCTATGGGTTTTTATCATTTTTTAGGGGTTTAAGGAATTTTAAGTGTTTTTATGTTTTTGAGGTTTTCATAGTGTATTTCAGGTGTTATATTACTTTTTAACAATTTTTGATATTTTTTGTGGACTTTTTAGTATTTTTAAGGGGTTATAGGGTTTTTAGTTATTTTTAGGTTTTTAAGGATTTTTAATGTTTTAGGGGTTTTTAGTGTTTTAAGAGTTCTTTAGTTATTTAGGTGTCTTATGTTTTTTAGGTTTTTGAGGGTTTCCTTGGGTTTTTATGGTTTTATGGTTTTTAGGTTGTTTGGGATTTTGAGGGATTTTTGGTGTTTTTAGGGATTTATGGTATGTTTGGATTTTAGTGGATTTTTTTTATTTTTTAATGTTTTTATGGGTTTTATAGTTATTTAATCTTTTAAGGGGTTCAAAAATGTTTAAGGGGTTTAGTGGGTTTTAAGTGTCTTCATGGTTTTTAGAGGTTATTTGGTTTTTTGGGGTTTTAGGGTTTATAGTTTTTAGTGTTTTTATCATTTTTAGTTTTTAGGGGTTTTAATTGCTTTTATTTTTTAATGTTTTTTTTGGGTTTTCATGATTTTAAGGGTTTTTTACATTTCTATATAATTTTAGGGATTTTATAGTTTTTTTATTTGTAGGGTTTTTTAGGATATTGAGGATTTTTAGGCTTTGAAGGTTTTTATGGTTTTTTGATCTATACGGTTTTTGAAAATTCTTTTGTTTTTTTATGATTTTTAGAGTTTTTTAAATTTTTATGGTTTTAATGGGTTTTTAGAGTTTTAGTTGTATTTTTGGGTTTTATGGGTGTTTTTACAATTTTTAAGGTTATTAATATTTATTATTGTTTTAAGGTAATTTTTGGGTTTTAGGGGATTTTAGTTATTTTTTAGGTTTTTAGCGTTATTAGTTTTCTAGGGGATTTAAGTGTTTTTAGGTTTTTAGGTTTTTATGGTTTTTTGTATTTATTAGGGATTTTATCATTTTTAGAATTTTTTTTTATTTTTTGGGATTTTTAGAGATATTTTCCTATTTTTATTGGGGTTTTGGGTTTTTTTGTTATTTTGATGTGTTTTGGAGTTTTTATGGTTTTTAGGGTTTTCTAGTGGTTTATAGTTTTTTATGTATTTAGGGGTTTTTATTTTTATTTTTATGTTTTTATGCTTTCTTATGTTTTTTGGGGTTTTGGGGTTTTTTTCTTTTTTACTTATTTAGATATATTTAAGGATTTTTATTATTTTTGGGGGATTTAGAAATGTTATTTTGGGGTTTTTGGAGTTTTGGAGTTTTTTTTGTGTTTTTGGTTTTTTTATGTTTTGTAGGGTTTTGAGTTTTTTTTATATTTTTCAACGTATTTAGAGTATTTAAGTGTCATTCAGGTTTTTAGTGGTTGTTTAGGTAATTTATGCCTTTTGGGGGGTTTTATGGATTTTGGGTTTTTAGGGATTTTGGGTTTTGGGGGTTTTTATGGGTTTTATTGGTTTTAGGTTTTTTGGTTTTTTTAGGGTTTTGTTTTCTTTTTATGTTTTAAGGTTTTATTTACGGTTTTCGTAGTTTGTAGGGGTTTTTTATTTATTTTTTGTATTTTTAGTGATTGTTTAAGATTATTATTATTTTTATGGTTTTTTATATTTTTTGAAAATTAGAAACTTTTTGAATATTTAGGTGTTTTAGGGGTTTATAATTTTATTGGTTTTTAGGGATTTTATGTGTTTTTATGTTTTTAAAGTTTTCTTATAGTGTTTCTGGGGTATTTAGTTTTTTTTATATTAAGGATTTTAAGGGTTATTTTTTGACATCTATGGAATTTTAATAATTTTTTAGCATTTTAGGGGTTTTATGTTTTTTGGTTTTAAAATAAATGAATTTTTTTGTCTTTTATTAGATTTAGAGTATTTTTAGAATTTTAGGGTTCTGATTGATCTCTGTACTTTTTAATTTTATATATTTTTATGGGGTTTTTAGAATTTTTTATGTTTTTTTGGGTTATTATGTTTTTAGGGGTTTTTATGGTTTTGTGATTTTGGGTTATTAGGGACCTTTTTGGGTTTTATGTTATTTATATTTTTCAGTTTTTAGAGCATATAAGGGGTTTTTTGGTTTTTATGATTTTATAATTCTTTTATAAGGATTTTTGGTTTTTTTACATTTTGAAAGAATTTTAGGTTTTTTTTAGATTTTAATTGTTTTTATAGTTTTTTCAATTTTGAGTGATCGTAGGGATTTTTAGGGGTTTTAAGGGATTTTAGAGTGTTTAGGTATTTTATGGATTTTAAGTGTTTTTAGGTTTTTACGGTTTTTACAAGGGTTTCCATGGTTTTTTGGGATTTTACAATTTTAGGTATTTTTGGTATTTTTATTTGTTTTTAGGGGTTTTGGGAATTTTGATAGTTTTTTGGGTTTTTAGGGAATTTATGTTTTATGTTTTTTTTGTTTTTAGGGATTTTTGAGTGTGAAGAGGATCTAATGATTTTAACATTTTTAACCTTTTATGGTATTAATGGGTTTTTAGTGATTTTTGCATGTATTAGGGTTGTATTGGATTTTAATGCATTTTTAATTTTTAAGGGGTTTTCTAGTTTTAGGGGTTTTTTGGTTTTTAGTATCTTTTTTGGGGTTTTTTGGTTTTTTAGAGTTTTTAGGTTTTTAGGGGTTTTAATTTTTTTTGGGTTTTTAATGTCTTCATAGGGATTTTTAATGATTTTCAAGGTTTTTATGTTTTTTGGGATTTGAAAATATTTTTTATGATTTTGATGGGTTTTAGTGTTTTTCAGGATTTTGAGGGAGTTTTATGGGGTTTTAGGGTGTTCTAGGGTTTTTAGTGATTCTTAGATTTTTACGTTTTTCCTAAGGTTTTTCTTCTTTTTTTTTGGGTGTTTTTAATATTTTTTTTGGAATTTTATGGTTTTAGGGATTTTAGATATTTTGAGTGTTTTTAGGGTTTTATCAATTTTATATATGTATTTTTGTGATTATATGTTTTTTTAGTTTTTAGGGGTTCTAAGGGTTTTTAGAGTTTTTTATCATTTTTATTTGTTTTAATTGTTTTAGTGTTTTGATTAGTTATTTGGTTTTTATTTGATATTTTGGGTATTTAAGGTTAATACTGGTTTTATGGTTTTAGAGGGTTTATGGAATTTTAAGATTTTTATAGTATTTAGTTTTTTTTAGATTTTTAGGTGTTTTAATTTTTTTTCTTTTTAAAATTTTCGCAGTGTTTTTTATGGTTTTATTTTATTTTATTTTATTTTGTATTTTGAGCAATTTAGTAGGATTTTTATTGTTTTTACAGTTTTTAGAGTTTTTAAAGGGTTTAAGGTTTTCAGGGGTTCTATTAATTTTTAAAATTTTTAGGGGTTTTAAGTGTTTAATGTTTTTAAGGTTTTATTAGGGTTTTGATGTATATTTGGGTATTTTACATTTTTAAGAATTGTTAGGGCTGTTTTTTGTTTTTTATTATTTTTAGGGGTTTTATAAATTTTGAGTGTTTTTAGGGTTTCTAGGTTTTTAATATTTTTATTGTGTTTTAATTGGGTTTTTTGAGTTTTTTTGGGGGTTTTAGGTTTCTTAGTGTTTTTAACGGTTTTATGGGTTTTTATCGTTTTTAGTATTTTTAGTGGTTTTTAGTGTTTTTATGGGATTTTCATGATTTTAAGGTTTTTTGAGGTTTTTAGGGAATTTAGAGGTTTTTATGGTTTTAAGGTATTTCTATATTTATAAATGTATATTTTTCATTTTTTAGGTTTTTAGGGGTTTTACGTTCTTTTAAGGTTTAAGGTTTTCTTAGGGTTTTATAGGGTTTTTACATTTTTAGGAACATTTTGGGTTTTTATGTTTTTTTATTATAGGGGTTTTTGCGATTTCGAGAGTTTTTTTAGGGTGTTAGGGTTTTTATCTTTTTTTATTTTTTATGGGTTTTGTGTTTTTTTTATGTTTTTCATAGTGGTTTTCATGTTTTATAGGTTTTTTAGGTTTTTAGGGATTTTTAATGATTTTTATGGATTTTTAAGGATTTTCGGGTTTTCAGTATTTTAATGGGTTTATAGGTTTTTATCTTTTTTATAGTTTGGGGCAGTTTGTTTTTATGGTTTTATATTTATTTATATATTTTTAATGTTTTCCACATATTAAATGTTTTTTATAATTTTTAGTGGTTTTTAGAGTTTATATGGGTTTTTATGGTGTTTTAAGGTTTTAGTGGATCTAAGGGATTTTAGGGTTTTGCATTTATTTTAATAGATTTTTATGGTTTTTATAAATTTTTTATGTTTTTAGGGGTTTTAATATTTTTTTTGGGTTTTCAGGGTTTTTATGATTTATTGAATTTTTTGATATTTTTATGGATTATTTATGAATTTGATGTATTTTTATATTTTTGGGATTTTTTTGGATTCTAGGGGTTTTATAATTTTAGATTTTTTATGTGTTTTTTGGGTTATTAGGGGGTTTTGAGTTTTTTTGGATATTAATTTTTTTTATTCTTATCGATTTTATTTTTTAAAAAATATAATATAGTTTTTAGTGTGTTTTTAGGGTTTTTTGGGGTTGTTTTGCTTTTAGTTGGTTTAGATGTGTTTTTTTGCTTTTCGGGTTTTTTGGGCTTATGGTGGTTTTAGTGTTTTTAGGGGTTCATATGGTTTTTTTGGGGGTTTAATATTTTTATGGTCTCTATGGTTTTTATAATTTTTTTATGTTTTTAGGGGTTTACGGTTTTTAAGGTTTTTAGTGTTATTTTGTTTTTTTACTACATTTAAGTGTTTGTAGGTTTCTATTGCGTTCCTTTGCTCTGTCAGGATTTTTATTAAGGGGGTTATATTTTTAGGGATTTAATGTAATTTTTTGTATTTTTATGTTTTTTTGGGTTTTTAGGGATTTTGAAGGTTTTTATATTTTTTTATGGTTTTTATTATATTTTTGGATTTTAGGATTTTTTTTAGTGTTTTAGGAATGTTAAGGGTTTTTAGTAATTTTATCATTTTTAGGGGTTTAAAAGGGTTTTATAATTTTTAGTAGTTTTAAGGATTTTCCTTGATTTTTAACATTATTATTGTTTTTATGGGTTCTTATGGTTGTTAGGGGTTTTATGATTTCTAGGTACTTTTTAGGGTTTTTAGGCATTTTAGAGTATTTAATTTTTTGTGGTTTTAAGAGTTTTTTGGTTTTTAAGAATTTCTAAGGTGTTTTCATTGTTTTTAGGGGTTTTTTACATTTTTATTTTGAGTCATTTTTTAGGATTTTATGGTTTTTAGGGTTTTTATGTACATTGAGGGTTATACAGTTTTATGGTTTTTTAGGTGTTCCATAATTTTTAGGAGTTCAAGGTTTCTTTATTGTTTTTAGTTTTTGATATTTTCTTTTGGGTTTTCCTGTTTTTTGGTGGGTTTTAATTTTCATGTATTATTTTGCCTTTTTATGTTTTTAGGGGTTTTTGTATTTTTAATGTTTCTAGGGGTTTTAATGTTTATATGGGGTTTTAGGGTATTTAGTTTATTTTTAGGGGTTTTAAAGGTATTTAATCTTTTTTGGTTTTTATGGATTTTATGTTTTTTTTTGTTTCTAACGGTTTCTTATTGTTTTTAGGTTTTTTTTTGAATTTTTACCTTTTTGGTGATTTTTTGGGTTTTTTAGGATCTTTAATGTTTTTTGATTTTAGGGTATTTGGGGGGGTAGGGGTTTTTGTGTTTTTTCATTTTTAGGGGTTTGAAGTTTTTTTAGGTTTTTAATGTTTTCTTATAATTTTTCAGGGGTTTTAGGCTTCTAATTTTTTTTTTGAACTTTGGGATTTTTTAGATGTTTCATGGTTTTTACGGTTTTTTCAGATTTTATGGGATTTTATGGTTTTTATGGTTTATTTCAGTTTTAAGGATTTTTGTTTTTTTGGGGTTTTAAAATTTTAATTTGAGTATTTTTCATTTTAATGGATTTGAAGCATTTTAGAATTTTTATTAGGTTCTTGGTGTTTTTGTGGGTTTTTAGTGTTTTATATGGTTTTATGGGTTTTTATGGTTTTTATGGGTTTTTAGAGTTTTTACGGTATTTTTTACTTCTTTTAGAGTTTTTAGCATTTTTGTGTTTTTTATGGGGTCTAACTTATTTTTGGTTTTTAAGGATTTCTTCAAATTTTAGGGGTTTTATTATTTTTTATATTCTTAATGTTTTTTAGGTTTTTAATTATTTTTATAGTTTTTAGAGTTACCATGATTTTTTTTGTTTTTAGGGTTTTTTATCTTTTTAGAAATCCATTTGTTTTTAGGGGTTTTAATTGATTTTTGGTTTTTATGGTTTTCTTAGGAGTTTTCATGGTAATAGAGGTTTTTATATTTTAGTAAAATTTATGGTATTTTTTAGTGTTTTTATAGTTTTTTTGGATTTATAAGTATTTTTAGGGTTTTTAGGGTTCTTTTTGGCTTTTAGGGACCCATGGTTTTGTTTGGGATTTTAGGGTTTTTTGAGTTTTTTATATTTTTAATGGGTTTTTATTGTTTTTATTGTTTTTAGGCGTTTAAAGGGGTTTAGATTTTTTAGTTCTTTATAGGGTTTATGGGTTTTTAAGGTGTTCATTTCTTTAGGGGTTTATGATATTTTGGGATATTATTTTTTATTCATTTTATGGTTTTTAGGTCTTTTGGTTTTTATTGGTTTTTTTGAGTTTGTTTAGTTCTTATGGGTTTTTTGGGTATTTACGTATTTTATATTTTTTAGGGAATTTTGTGGATATTTTTAGAATTTTATGCTTTTTGGGGTTTTGGGATGTTTAGGGTTTTAGTGTTTTTATATTTTTTATGGGTTTTTTGGGTTTTTAGGTTTCTTATGGTTTTTATAGTTTATAACCATTTTTGGGGATTAATTGGTATTTAGAGATTTTAGTGTTTTTTATTTTTTATAGGTTTTAGGGTTTTAAGTTTTTTGAACCCCCATTTTTCATGTAGGATTATGGGGTTCTTACCACGAAGCCAAACCCCAACTTTTTTTTGAAATTTTTTAGTGTTTTATGGGTTTTTAGAGATTCATAATGTTTTATGGGTTCAAATGGTTTTTAGATTTTTTAGGGGTTTTTATGGGTGTTAGGGGTTTTATGGTTTTGGGGATATTTTCTTGGTTTTAATGGTTTTTACAATTTTTTAGGTTTTTATGAGTTTTATTTGTTTTTAGGTTTTAAAGCTTTAATTAGGTTTTTCAGAGTTTTATGGAATTTTAGTTCTTTTTTTTGTATTTTTATTGATTTTTTGGGTTATTTTGTATTATGAGTGGTTTAGTTGTATTTAAGGATTTTATGGTTTACATAGTATTTTTCAAGGTATTTTGGGGTTTTAGGTTTCTTTGATATTTTTTGTGTTTTTTGGATGTTTATGGTTTTTTGGGTTTTATGCATTTTGAGGGATTTTTTTTGAATTTTATAGGGATTTAGGGTTATTTGAGTTTTATGTTTTTTAGTTATTTATGAATTTTATAGTTTTTAGGGGTTTAAGGATTATGGGGCAGAAAAGGTGTGGGATTAGACAAAGATGATCCCATGATTTATTAAAGAACATAAAAGTAAAGTACAAAGCATTACAAAGGAGGCTTGCATATCCTAGTGTATGTCGTCCCCTTCATGTCTAAATCAACTGAAGACAAACAGAAGTCTGGAGTCCTGAAAGACCATACCGAAGTCCCTTCATCAATCGATCTCTTGGAAAGAGCATCTGCAACCCAGTTCTCCTCCCTATATGCATGTGGGATGCCCAGGGTTAGAGTCTTGGCAGCATCGAGGCACTCGACCCAGTGTTGGAGAAGTCGCCATGGCACAAGTCATGACTGCTTCCTAAAGGCCTCCACCACCAATGATGAATCAGATTCAATCCAGAGCTTATTCCATCTAAAATGGGTTGCATATTGAATCACCTTTATGATGGCCCAAAGTTCTACCTCATACGCGGTACCTCTCCCAGGGAAGTGGTAAAGCATCCTTTGTAAAATCCCTGAGAGGTACGAAAAACCCCACCAAATCCTGAAGGACGCGGCGCACCCATGGAAGCGCCATCAACATTGACCTTGATATAGCCTGCTATCGGAGGGATCCACATAATAAATTTCAGCATCCTTGGTCTTCTGCATCTCCTTGGAATTCCAATTCAGCACAGGACTAGGAATTCATTCATATCATTATTCATCTCCTCGTTCTGGATTCCTGTCGCCGCATGGATAGCCCTATGAATGCTCACCACCCCTTCTTGGAAAGAACCTATTTTATTCCGATGTGCCACCGCATTTCTGGAAAACCAAACATAGGAGAGCAGTGACGCCACCGCTACTAGAAGAAGATTGTGAATCAGTGAGCTTAGGCCGACCTCAGTTACCGCAACAAGAAGAATCACCATCTCCTGTTTCCAACTCAAATTAAGATTAATTCCAAAGATGTCATGAATATAAAGCCATAACTTAGAAGCCATACTGCAGTGTATGAAAAGACGATTACTAGTTTCCTCCGCCTGCAAGAAAATGTTACAGCCTGAAACAATTTGCCATCTGGCCAGTTTTAGCTCCCCATGTAGAGGCAGTCTTCCTTTCCATATTTTCCATAGGAAAATCTGCCTTGAAGGAGGAATAAACAGCTTCCTAAATTAGGAAAGCCACGCTGGAACAGAGGATCTATGCTCACATTTTTGCTGATATAACCCTTTAGTATCAAGAAGACCGCACCGATTAGGTTTCCACAATAAATCATCAACATTGAAAAATTTATATCTCTTTATTTACATGGCGATCATGCTTGGAATCATGCCATCCATGTCATCAAAATTCTGCAAAAACACAGAAATTTTCATATTCTGCATGTTGTCCGGTAGCTGAAGTATTGTATTTAGCAGAGTGTCCAACCAAGTACTAGTCTAGACGTTCAGGCTATATTGCTTCGAGACAATCCACCTTGAATTGGAGATAATATCATGGTATGTTGTCTTTATGGAGGGCCAAACCAAAGAGAGAGAATAACCAGCATATTCATTAATCAGCCAGCAAACAAATCGATCATTGAGGAAATCTAGACCCTCATTTCTAGAATTGATCAGATTCTAGACAACGTTACCCATGTGTGACTCGTTGAACTTACTCATGTCCTTGATACCAAGGCCTCCCATGTCAATTGGTTTAGTACACTTTTTCCAGGCCACTGTGACAACCTTTCATTCATTGATGCATCCCGTACACATGAAGTTTCTGATTTTCTCTCCAATTTTCTTAAGCAAACTGACTGGCCACCTGTAAATCGAGAAGGCATGCACCATCATGGGAATTAATACTGAAATGATCAGACAAACCCTTCCTGCTTGTGATAGATATTTCTCTTTCCACAGGGAAGTTGGTTGATGGCTCTTTCCGTAATCGATTCAAAGTGAGAACATCTTGGCTTACCCCAAAAGAGAGGAACCCCGAGGTATGTAAATGGAAATGAACTCCTCTTCACACCCATAAGATGGGAATATCATATCTGCCTAGCATTGGAGATTACTTTACCAAATATGATGAATGATTTTCTCCAACTAATAGATTGCCCTGCTACCTCCTCATAATGCTGGAAGAGCTTCTTTATTGAAATAAGTGTTGTACGGTTTTCCTCCCCAAAAAGAATGATATCATTAGCATAGAGCAGGTGAGATGGTACATGAAGATCCCTACTTGCTTTAAGAGGTGTGAAGAAGAAGTAGTTAACCAATCCAATAAGACAACAGCTTAAATAAGCCTCATAAATAGAAAAAAGAAGTCCTGATAGGGGATCCCCCTGTCGGACTCCACGAGAGCAGCGAAAGAAACCTTTTGGGGATCCATTTATCATGACAGACATTCTTGCACTCTCCATGATAGATTTTATAATCTTGATGAAATTTTTAGAGAAACTATATTTTCCAAGAATATCAAAGATGAAACTCCATCTAATTGTGTCAAAAGATTTGGATATGTCAAGATTTAGAGAAAAGATGCCATATCTGGTTTTCCTATGCATAGAATTAACTCCCTTTGAGGAAATGTATAAACAACTTTTAATATTTCTTCCTGTAACAAATCCGAACTGATTTAGAGTAATAATATCATTGATGATCTTTGACAACCTGATAACAATGATTTTACGGATGACCTCCGGGATAGTATTCTTAAGTGCAACTGGGCAAAACTCATTGATTTTAATCGCATTCTCCAACTTTGGAAGTAAGGAAATACAATTGGAGTTAGCCCCATGTGGTATAGATGCAGTCTTGAAGAAGTCCTTTACCGTAGAGGATACCTCAACATGCACAATATCCCAGAAAAACATGAAGAACTTATTGCTGAATCCATCAAGACCCATTGCGTTGTCCATGTTGAGTGAAAATAGAGCATTCCTGATCTCATCATCAGAGGGAATAGCAGCCAGGTGCAAGTTCTGCTGCTCATTGATACACGGTTCAATGGAATTCAAAATATGGCAGGTTAGCGGTGTTCGAGATTCTATATATAGATCCTGGAAATAATCCCCCACTACACTAGCTATATCAAGCTCTTCCGTAAACAGGTCACCATTTACCCAGACATCACTAAAAATATTCTTTTCCTTTTTCTCCTTCTGAAGACGGGGGAAGAATTTTGTGTTCTTATCTCTTTCTTTGAGCCATGTCACATTGAACTGATTCCTTATCAACCTCTCTTTTAACAAAATAAGGTCATCCAGTTTTGAGGTAAGCCGCAATTCCTCCCTAGAATGCTCATGTTGCTACTGGTTCAGAAGTTGGCAATGAGCAAGCAGAGATTCAGCCTCATTAATTTCATCATCCAATTTGGAGAATTAATTCTTGCTCCATTCTCTCAGCTTTGATTTGATACTTTTTAATTTAGAGATCACTTTAAAAAAGGAATTTCCTTGGGTATCATGACTCCAGCCACTAATGGCAGCTTCTCTTCACCCAAGAATTCTGAGCCATGTGTTATTAAACTTGAAGGGTAGAGGGGATGACCTTGCTGGACCATCTTGAAATTTAATCACCAGCAACGTATGGTCCGAATGATACTTTGGAAGGGTGTGAACGATAATTTCCACAGGAACCCCATTCTCATTTATTCGAAGAAAGCATCTGTCAAGCTTACTACCTTGCCGTCCATTTCTAGTGAACCTTACCCATGTAAATTTATCCCCAGCAATTGAGATCTCTGTCAAGTTGCAGGAATCAATGCAAGATGAGAATTCATCCGCCGTAGCACGAATGAAATGAGGACCAATTTTCTCCTCTGGCCTTAGGACTGTATTAAAGTCCCCCACCACAGTCCAGTGACAATCCACTTGATGGTTGATTCTTTCCCAATCTCCCCGCATCTCATGTCTTCTGATGTAAGAACAAGATGCATAAACGAAGGAGAAACAAGCTTCAAGACCATAAAAACTCACCGATATGGTTATGAGTTGAGGGAATACTTCTACAGAAAGAATTTGAACCTCCTGATGGGTAAGGATCCATAATGATTCACGTCCATTGGCATCCCCATTATGTGCCGCCAGGGAGTAGTGAAGGGAACTCCAACTGAAGCCTTTCCATTTACTAAACTCAACCTTGGGCTCTGTAATTGTAATCAACCCTTGTTTATATTGCAAGATAAAATATCTAATAGCGGAGGTCGTTGGAGAATTCCCAAGTCCTCTGCAATTCCAATATTGTATCTTCATTGATCCTGACAGTGTACCTTTACACCCTTCTTCTTGGGTGGTCGTCTAGCCAGTCTCTTTCTAGGCTTGGATTCAATAACCAAGTTCTCCCTACCATCTTCATGTTGTCCTTGTGCCTGATCCGAGTTATCAGCCCAAAACATACCTGATAACAGAGAAAATGTGTTCAATGAGCACATTCCTTCCTGCATGGTTTTTCATTAGGGGTTCTGCTTTGCACATTTCATTGAGGTAACTATCGTAAATCCGTCAGTAGCTGCAACTCCCTGAGCGAGAACAGGTAATGGCTGCTCCACTGCCAGAATTATAATAAGGGTCAGTGCATCTTGAGGAGTTTCAGCAGATGACGACTCCTTTTTTGAAACCACAATGGAATTACCTAAGTGTGGCTCCAACTGACTTGGCTCCTCAGTTAACCTATCCAAAGGTGTGACAGGGGAATTAATTAAATCTGGAACAATTCCTCCAGAAATAGTAGGGGAAAGAGATCTGACAGCCATTTTCGGTAGTTCACTGGCCTCCTTATCCCCCTTTTCATCAGTTAGCATGATACCAGAGACCTTAGGAGGTACCTTGTCCTCAAAGCCAGATATAGGCTCAACATTCCCTTCCTCCAGTAAGGGATAATCTTGTAAGTTACTACATTCTATTCCCTGATATCCCACATCTCCAGCCTCCACAGGGGCTAAGTTAGCTCGGTCAGTAGTAGTAGGGGATTCAGAAACCTAGACAGTAGGAAACTCCTTTAGATTACTGCAGTTAGTGCCGTGATATCCAGAACCCCTGGCCTCCATGGGGCCTGAAATTCGTCCAGGCAGAGAGTTTATTTTAGGTGGCGATGCCTCGGAAATCTTTGATTTTCCCTTTCTTTTCATTGTTTTTATGGTTTTTTACTTTTTTCAGGATTTTTAGGCATTTTTAGGATTTTTATGGGTTTTTAGGGTTTTAGTGATATTGAGGGTTCTGGGTTTTTTAGGGTTTTTAGGATTTTAATGCTTTATCTGGGTGATTTTATAGTTTTTATAGTTTTTACAATTTTAGATACTTTTAGGTATTTTTAGGTATTTTTAGGTTTTTTAGTATTTTTAGGGATTTTTAGTGTTTTAAGGGTATTTAGGGTTTTATGGTTTTATTTAATTTTTTAAGTGTTTTCATAGTTTTTTAATGTTTTTAGGGGTTTAATGGGTTTTCATATTTTTAGTGTTTTCTATTTCTATTATGGGTTTTTAGGATTTTTATGGTTTTTAGGTATTTTTATGGTTTTTGGTTTTTTTTTTGTAGTTATTAGGGTATTATAAGGGTTTTTTATCATTTTCTTGTGGGTTTCATGTTTTTTTATGTTTTTTAGGTTTTCTTATGGTTCTAAGGTGTTTTAGGGAGTTTTAGGGTATTTAGGGGATTTTATATTTTCTAAAATTTTAAGGTTTTTTTTGGTTTTTAATGGGTTTTTTGGGGGTTTGAGGGTTTTTAGGGTGTTAGGGTTTTTAAGGTTTATGTTTTCTAAATTTTTTAGTGTTTTCTTGTTTTTAGTGATTTTTGGTCCTTTTTTTGGATTTTTATGTTTTTAGGGTTTTATGGATTTTTATGTTTTTAGGGTTTCTATTGTTTTTTCGGTTTTTAGTGTTTTTATGAGTTGTAAGGATTGTTTGAATTTTTATCATTTTTAGGATTGGAAGTGTTTTTAGATTTTAGAGGGTTTGTGGGGTTTTTATTTATTTTTAAGGGTTGTAAGGTTTTTAGGGGTCTTTATGGTTTTTAGGTTATTCAAGGCATTTTAGTGAATTTATTATTTTTAGGTGTTTTAATTATTTTTATTTTCCTATGGATTTATTATGTGTTTTCCGGGGTTTTTTACATTTTAGGGATGTTTAAATATTTCTTTTGGATTTTTTTAGTTTTTACAATTTCTAAAATTTTGATGGCTTTTAGGGTTTCTACATTTTTGATCGATTTTTTTTTGTTTTTAGGTTTTTAATTAGTCTTTTAGGGTTTTTTAGGGATATTTTTTATTTTTAAAGTTTATAGGAATTATATAGGTTTACAGAGTTTCTAGTGGGGTTTTATGGGTTTTTAGGGTTATTATGGTTTTAGTGGTTTTTAGTGGTTTTAGGGTTTTTATGGTCTTTTTAGGGTTTTTGAATTTTTGATTTTTTAAGTGTTTTTCATGTTTTTTAGGTTTTCATGGTTTTCTTAGGGTTTTTCTGGGATTTTAGGGTTTTTACATATTTAGTGATTTTTAGATACTTTTTAATTTTTTTATGGTTTTTATAGATTTTATTTATTTTGAGGGTTTTTAGGGTTTGTAAGGTTTTCATGGTTTTTTGGGTTTTCAAGGTTTTTTAATGGTTTATGGGTTTAAATGGTCTTTAGAGTTTTCAGTGGGTTTTATGTGTTTTATGGGTTTTTATGGTCCTTATATATTTTTATTGTTTTAGGGGTTTTAATATTTTTAGGGTAGTTTTAGGGGTTTTTGGACTATTGTTGGGTTCCATAGGTTTTATGGGGTTTTGGGGGATTAAAGTGATTTTAGAATTTTATTGTAATCCGAGGGTCTTATAGGGTTTTGGGGTTTGTTACGTTTTAGTGATTTTTTAGGTGTTTTGGGATTTAATGGATTTTAGGGTGTTTAATGGTTTTTAATGTTTTTATATTTATTTAGTGTTTTGGGATTTTCATACTATTTTTAGCATTTTTAAGGATTTAGTGGTTTTATGTTTCTTTAGGTTTTTATGTTTTTCTTTATAGTTTCCATGGTTTTTTGGATATTGGTCTTTTATGTATTTTGATGTATTTTTAGTATTTTATGGGTTTTCAGGGGTTTGAGGATTTTGAGGTTTTTCGGGTTTTAGGAATTTATTGTTTTTTTAGTTTTTATGGATTTATAGATATTTAGTGTTTCTTGGGGTTTAAAGGGTGTTTAGTGTTTTAGTGGGGTCTTGTGGGTTTATGGTTTTTTAAAAGTTCTATGGTTTTAGGGTTTTTATATTATTAATGTTTTTATATATTTTAGGGTCTATTAGGATTTTTAGATATTTAGCATTTTTAGGTTTTTTTGTGTTTAGGATTTTTTATATTTTTAAGGATTTCTTGTGAGTTTTTTCAGTTTTAGGGGATTTAATTCTTTTAGGTACTTTTAAGGACTTTTTAGGATGTTTATGGGTTTTTACTAGTTTTATAGATTTTACGGGATTTTTCAATTTTTAATGTTTTTAGTATTTTTCATATTTTTAAGGGTTTAACGAATTTTTATGTTTTAATATATTTTTTGGGTTTTCAGGTTTTAATGTTTTATTTGTTTTCATTGATTTATGGGTCTTTTATAATTTTTTAGGGTTTTTAGAGATTTTTATGGTTTTAAACATTTTTACGTTTTTAGGGTTTATTATAAGTTTTTTAGGGGTTCAAAGATTTTGTAGAATTTTGAAAAATTTAGGCGTTTAAAGTTTTTTTATAGTTTTTTGTCATTTTTAGTGTTTTTCTATGTTTTTATGGATTTTTATTATTTTGAGGGGTTTATGGTTTTTATGGGTCATAGGGTTTTTAGGGTATTCTTAGTTGTTTTTAAGGTTTAAAATTATTTGGTTTTAAGGGTTTTAAGTTCTTTTAGGTTTTTGAGGATTTTGTTGGGGTTTTAAATATTTTAAGGGTTTTTTATATTTCTGGTGATTTTTAGGTCTTTTAAAATATTTTTTATGGATTTAAGGTTTTTTCGGGATTTTGGGTGTTTTAGGGGTTCTTATAGTTTTTAGATATTTTATCTTTTTTTAGGTTCTTTAGGGAGTTTATCCTATTTTTAGTTTTTTATTCTTTTCTTAAGGTTATTCTCAGTTTTTCAGGTTTTTACATTTTTTGGGATTTTTAGATCTTTTTTAATATTTTAGGGGTTTATAGGGTTTATATGGATTCTGAGTGTTTTTTGGGATTGAAGGGTTAGTTAGGGTTTTATGATTTTTATTTATTTCTTATTTTAAGCTTTATTTGTTTTTTGTGGTTTTCATATGGTGTTTAGGGTTTTTATGTTTTTAGGCATTTTTTTCACCTTTAGGGTTTTTTATGGTTTTTTAGTGTTTTAGGGATTTTTCAATTTTTAAGGTGTTTAATTATAAATAAATGTTTTTATCATATGTTACTGGTGTTAACTGTCTCTAGGATTTTAAGGTTTTCAAATGGGTTTTCCTGGTTTTCTTATTTTTATGTTTTAGGTATTTTTTGGGATTTTTTTTGTAATTTTTTCTAGTTTTATAGTTTTTATCGTTTTCTATGGGTTTTAGTGTTTTTTACGGTATAATTATTTTTATTATTTTCACTAGTTTTTAGGATTTTTAGTTTTTATGGTTTTTTTTAAAAATTCATCATTTTGGGGGTTTAAATATTTTTTTTGAGTTTTTAGTGGGATTATGATTTTTATGGATTTTTATAGTTTTTAATGTTTAATGGGTTTTTATAATTTTTAGGTTTTTTTGGGATTTAACAATTATTGCAGTTTTAGGGGTTTTATATGTTATTTTGTTTTTAAGGTATTCTTATTAATTTTTAGCAGTTTTATGGGTTTTTATGTTTTTAGGTATTTTAGGGATTATTTTAGTATTTTCCCTATATTTAGGGTTTTTATGGATTTTGATTTTTGTGTTTTTAGTGTATTTAGTGTTTCATGAGTTTTTTTTGTTTTTATGGAATTTTTAGTTTTTAGGGTTTTTTATCTTTTTTAGAGTTTTAAAAATATTTAGGGTTTTAGAGGCGTTTTAGTTGGTTTTTATGTTTGTATGAGTTTCTAGTATTTTTAATGGGTTTTAGGGGATTTATTTTTTTTAGGAGGTGTTTACGGATATTATGGCCATTAAGGGTTTTATTATATTTTGAATTTTTAAGGGTTCTATGTATCTTTACGTTTTATGGTTTTTATAGGGATTTTCAGTGTTTTTTGGGTTTTTATGTTTTTAGGAATTTTTACTAATTTTTTAGTATTTTTATATTTTTAGGGTTTTTATGGATTTTGATGGTTAATATATCTTTTAGAGATTTTTTCATTTTATAGGTTTTTTAGTGTTATAAGTGTTTTGATGCTTCTAATGTTTTCTTAGGGTACTTAAAATTTTTAAGGATTTTTGGGAATTTTATGAGTATTATGGTTTTAGGGTTGTTGAGGATTTTGATGGGTTTATAGTTTTTAGGGTTTTTAGATATTTCACATTTTTATGGGGTTTAGGGGTTTTTTATTTATATAAGGTTTTATGAATTTTTAGAGTTTTTTTTAAAAATTTACATTGTTTAAATTTTTTTTATATTTTTTAAGGGGTTTTGGGTTTTTTTGTTTTTATGATTTTTAGAATTTTTATGGTTTTTAGGGGTTTTAGGGTTTTTAGGATCATTTAGGGATTATTTGTGTTTTTAAAATTTTTAGGTTCTTTATTGATAAAAGGTGTTTTTAGTTTCGCAAGGTTTAATAAGATGTTTCAATGTTTTCAGGATTTTTTATATTTTTAGGACCTTTTTATTATTTTTTTGGGGTTTAGGGATTTTTATGGTCTTTAGAGTTTTTATGGTTTTAGTAATTTTTAAAGTTTTTTTTATTTTTTTATTTTTTAGTGGTTTCAAGTGTTTTTAGTTTAATGGTTTTCTTTTTGTTTTTAGGGGTTTTAGGTTTTTTTACATTTATAGGGAGTTAAGGGATTTTTAGTATTTTTATGCCTTTTTGGGCTTATAAGTTTTTTGCTAGGGTTTTATGGTTTTTAGGTTTATTTACGGTTTTATAAATTTTAGGTTTGTTAGGGTTTTGAAGAGTTTTATATTTTTATGGCTTTATTGGGTTATTAGGGTATTTAGGGGTTTTTATTATAACTTTTTTTAGGTTTTTTATGATTTTATGTTGTTAGGGGTTTTATGGATTTTTTTGGTTTTTAAAGTTTTTAGGGTTTTTGAGGTTTTTTTATGTTTTTTGGGTTTTTTTGATTTCTTATGAATTTTTATGTTTTTTATAGTTTTTTTAAAAAAACAATTAGTGGTATAATGGTGTTTCATAATTTAAGTGGGGTTTTTGAGTTTTTTTTAGTATTTTTAAATTATTTAAGGGATATTTATGATTTTTATGGTTTGTAGGGTTTTATAGTCCCTTTAATGTTATTAGTGTTGTTATCATTTCTTTAATTTTAGTCGATTTAAATTTTTTTAGTTTTCTAAAATTTACTTATGGTTTTTTGGGAATCTCAGTTTTTTACATTTTTAGGAAATTTAGGGATTTATTTTCATTTTTTCTGTTTTTTGAGTTTCTATGGATTTTTCGGTTATTTAGGATTTTTAATGTTTTTTGGGTTTCATAGGTTTTTCTATTTGTTTGGTTTTTGTGGGTATTATATTCTTTAGGATTATAAGTATTGTGGAGGGGGTTTTCATGGTTTTAGTGTTTTTTACATTATTAAGGTCTTTTAGGGATTTTATATATTTTTACGGTTTTGTAGTGTTTATATTGATTTTTGAGCGATTTCGAGTTCTAGGGTTTTAGCATTTTTATTTTTTTTGGTTTTTATGATTTTTTGAGTTCCTTAGTGTTTTTAAGGTTTTTAGAGTTTTTTTAACATTTTTTGGGGTCTAAAGGGGTTTTATAGTTTATAGTGATGCATAGGGTTTTCGTGGGTTTTATGGTTTTTATGGTTTTAGGGGTTTTAATAGTTTTTTGGGGGTTTTATGTTTTTAGTGTCTTTTAGTGATTTTGGGTTTGTAGCGTTATTAAGGGATTAAAGGGCATTATGATATTTTGGGTTTTTACGGTTTTCTTAGGGTTTTTAGGAGTTTTTGGGTTTTTTATATATTTATGAATTTTAGGGTTTTTTATGTTTTTTTATCTTTTTTGTGATTTTTGGTATTTTTAGGGTTCTTATGGTTTATTTACGGATTTAGGGTTTTTACGATTTTTTTGGTTGTTGGGTTTTTTTGAGTTATTAGGGGTTTAATATTTTTTGGAGTTTTTTATTGAGTTTATACCAGAAAATCCGTTAGAGGATAAACCTCTGACCATTTATTAAAAAGAGAAAGAAAACCAGTTTAAGGGTTGCCGGTAACCATTACAAAACATCCTCGCGCCATACATTTCAAAACAACTTTCACATTTCAAACTCAAAAAACCATCCAGCTGTCCTCGATCAGCATGCCATCACCGCACACCTTTCCATGCATGTACATCCCGCCAACACCAGAACGAAAAAATTCAAATTCACAAAACCCAAACCGCTTTCCATTTTTCCTGACCGCGTGTCCCCCTTCATCATTTCCAAGAGCCACCTCGAGACGCAAGCATGGAAATCGTGACCCACTGCAGATCAAGTCGACGTTGAAATCCCCATCCAGTCGCCAACCAGTCAACATCATCAGCGGTATCTCGGAACTACCACTTTCATCGTCGCTGGGGCACCTCACTGTTGTCGCCGGAGCACCATCAACAGAGCACCTCACCGTCGTCACCGCCGTCATCACCTTCCCAACATCCCACCGGTCGCCGGAAAAAACCAATCCGACACCGTCATCACCACCGTCATCACTCAGAAAATCATCCATTCACAAAACCACAAAAAGAAAAAAAACCACGCAAACCAAACAACCACACCTCCACACAGAGTGAAGAACCTCAAATCCAGTAGGGAAAAGACAAAACCCTAAAATGGGAACCCCACCGTCACCGATTAGATCGACCGCATCAGACGCAACAGAGCCCCCCCTCACTCACCTGAGAAGAGTCAGAGCCCCCAAAACACCGACGCATGAGCGTAGACCTCAAACGCTGAGAAACACCCCAGAGGATGACAATGAGCTGCATAGAACATAACCAATGGCGCTCCGGAGAGTATGCCGTCGAAAGAGACTGGTTTTAGAGTTTTTTCTATTTTTAGGGTTTTAATTGGGTTTTATGGTTTTTAATGGGTTTAGGGGTTTTTATGGTTTTCATGGGGTTTTAGGTTCTTTAGGTTCTTTTAGAGTTTTTAGAGTTTTTATTATTTTTAGGTTTTTTGGGGTTTTCTATTTTTTTGGGTTTTTGTGGTTTTTGTATGGATTTATGGGGTTTTTTGGATTTTTAGAGCTTTATTAGAATTTTTATTAGTTCTTGGGTTTTGAATGATTTTTCAGGTATTGGGTTTTTTATTTTTGTATGGTTTCTTTATTTTAAGGGTTTTAGAGTTTTCTAGTATTTTTATTTTTTTTATTTGTTAACATTTTAGGGGTTTACTGGGTTATTATATTTTTTTGTGGTTTTAGGGGTTTTAGTTGTTTTAGTTTTTTAGGGTTTTTATGGTTTTTAGCATTTTATGGTTTTTAGGGGTTTTAAGTGTTTTAGGTTTTTATTGTTTCTATAGGGTTTTTTAAGTGTTAATAGGGGTTTTATTTATTTTTTATATGTTTTAAGATTTTTATAGTTTTTATGGGTTTTACGGTTTCTATTGATTTCCAGGGTTTTGTGGTTTTTAGGGTATTTTTGGTTTCTATGGATTTTTTTTTGCATTTATGGGTTTTATTGAGTTTTTAGGATATTTAAGGTATTTATATTTTTTTTTTATTTTTATTGTTTTAATGGTTATATATAATTTTTAGTGGTTTTAGGGTTTTTGTAGTTTTTAGGTTTCTTTAAAGTGTTTAGGGTTATTTTTTGTTTTTAGGGGTATAGGGTTTTCATAGTCATTTTTTCATTCTTGTGTGTTTAGATTTCTTAAGGGATTTATTGTTTTTAGTTATTTAAATTTTTTTAGTGTTCTTTAGGGTTTTATGGTTTTTTATGTTTTCTGGGAGTTTTGGGTTTTTAATAGGATTTTTATGGTATTTTAGGGTTTTTAGAGAATTTTTGTCTTTATACAATTTTAGGGTATTTTATGTTCGTAATGGGTTCTAATATATTTAGGGTTTTAAGGGTTTATGTGTGTTTTCATGGTTTTAAGGGTTTTTAATTTTTATGTATTTTTATGTTTTTATTAATATCTTTATACATTTTTATTTTTTTAGGGATTTTGAGGGTTTTAGGATTTTTTGAGATTTTAGGTTTTTAATTCTTTTTGTTTTTTTGGGTTTTATTGGTTATTTGTGTTTTTAATATTTTCATGGGTTTAAATGGGTAATATATTTTTAGTGGTTTTTATGTTTTTATGGGGTTTTAGGGTTCTAACTTTTTTTGGGCTTTCATGGATTTTATGGTTTTAGAGTTTTTAGGGTTTTTAAAAAAATTCGATATTTAGGGGTTTTTGGTTTTTTGAGTTTTTTTATTTTAAAGATTTTTTGGGAATTTTTTTAAAAAATATTTTTCTAGTTTTTATTTTTTTTTATGGATTTTAAGGGTTTAAGGTTATATAACGGTTTTTAGGGATCTTATGGGGTTTTATTGATTTTTTTGGGTTTTTTCGTTTTTAAGGTTTTAAATGTTTTTTATAATTTTTTAATGCTTTTATGAAATTAAAGGTTGTTATTATTTTTTAGCTTAATTTTATGGTTTTTATGAGTTTTATGTTTTTAGGGATTTATATAGTTTCAGGGTTTTTAGTGTTTTAAGACTTTTTTAGGTTTTTAGTATTTTTTTTTGTTTATAGGGTTTTTAAGTGTTTTTTGTTTTTAAGGATTCAACTAGGGTTTTCAATGATTTTATGGTTTATTATATTTTCAATTATTTTTATTATTTTTATGGTTTTTATGTTTTTTAGGTTATTAGATGGTTTTATGTGTTTTTAGGTTTTTTATGGTGTTTTGGTTTGGGGGGTTTATTTTTTTAGATTTTTTAAGGTTTTGATAGGTTCTTAATGTTTGTAGGTGCTAAAGGGGTTTTAGATTATATACTGGGTTTTTAAGGTTTTTATGGGTTTTTAGAGTTATTTAAATTTTAAGGGATTAATTGTTTTTAGGGTTTTTATGGGTTTCATGGTTTTTTCATCTTCAGTGTTTTTATGTTTTTTAAGGTTTAAAGGGTGTTTAGGGGTTTTAATAATTTTTATGGTTTTTATTTGTTAGGGATTATTATTGATTTAGAGGATTTTTATGGTTATTTTGGTAATTTTAAAGATTTTGAAGGTTTTGGTGTCATTTTTAGGGTTCTAAAGGGGTTTTTAGTTTTTTTGATATCATTATATTTTAAGGGTATTTAATTATTTTTATCTTTTTAGGGTTTTAAATGTTTTTTGAGTTTTTAGTGGTTTTATAGTTTTTATGAGTTTTTCTATTTCTTATGGTTTTTTATTGGTTTGTATTTTTGGGGGGATTAGGTTTTTAGGATCATTTAAGGGTTTTTAGAGTTTTTAGGGTTTATTATGTTTTCTAAGGGTTTTATTTGATTGTAGAATTTTAAATTTTCCTTAGGATTTTCCAACATTTTTTATGTTTTTAGGGATTCTTTTTGGATTTTATGGAATTTAATAGATTTTACGGTTTTTTAGGGTTTTTAGGGTTTTAGTGGTTTTCTGGTTTTGGAGATTTTTTATATTTTTATGTGTTTAAAGTATTTTAAGTATTATATTTTATATTATGTGTTTTTGGGTTTTTAAACTTTTAACATTTTTATAATTTTTTATAAATTTTTAAGGAATTTTATTTGTTTTTATGTTTTTAGAGATTTTGAGGGTTTTATGGGTTTTAGAATCTGTATGGTTTTAGGGTCTTTATAGTATTTTCAGTTTTTTGGTTTTTTATTCTTTAATAGTTTGTAAGGTATTTTAATTTCTTTTAATCTTTTTAGGAGTCTAAAGGGTTTTCGGATTTTATTTGTGGTTTTTATGTTTTTTGGGATTTTTTTAGGTTTTATAGTTTTTATCAATTTATATAAGTTTTTGTTGTTTTTTTGGTTTTAAGGATCATTTTATGGTTTTTTGGTTTTTAGGGGGGTTTTACTATTTTTAGGTTTTTATTGTTTTTAGGGGTTTTAAGGGGTTTGGGGATTAAAGTTTTTAGTGATTTTATGTCTCTTTTCAAATTTTTATTTCTTTACGGTTTAAATTTATTTTGATGGATTTTACGGAATTTAAGTATTTTATCGTTTTTGGGTTTTTTGAGGTTTAATTATTTTTAGGTTATTATGTTTACATTGGGGTTTTAGGGTTTTTTAGTTTTTAATGTATCTATATTTTTTAACATTTTAGGTGTTTAAAAGTTTTTTATATATATTTGTTTAGTTTTTATGTGTTTCTAGTGTTTTTAGGTTTTTTTATTGATTTTTATAATTTAATGGGGGGTTTTAGGGTGTTTAGGCCCTTTTTAGGGGTTTTATCATCTTTTTATTTTTAGTTATTTTATCTGTTTTTAGTATTCTATGTATTTTTAGGTATTTTTATGTTTTTTAGTGCTTTTTTGTTTTTATATATTTTTAGTGCTTTTAGTATATTTAGGGATTTTATGGTTTTTTGTGATTTTGAAAGACTTTTGGGTTTTTAGGGTTTAAGGTATCTTACAGTTTTTATTAGTTTTTATGTTTCTAGGGGTTTTTAGTTCTCTTTAGTTACTATGTTTGTATTTTGGAATTTCTAGATTTTAATTGTTTTTGAGTAATTAGGTATCTTTAGGGTTTTTAGATTTTTTATTATTATTTTTTAGTTTGTATTATTTTTTTGGGTTTTTTGGGTTTTTTGAGTTTTATGGGGTTTTATAGTTTTTTAACATTATATGGGGTTTAAAGAGTTTTTTGAGTTTTAGTGGGTTTTTAAGGCTTGTATGTGTGTTTTAAGGAACTTATTGGGTTTTATGGTTTTCATGGGTTTTAGGGTTTTTCGATTCTTTTAATGGTTTCTTTGGGGTTTTATAATTTTTAGGGTTTTCATGGGTTTTATGTGTTTTTATATTTTACTTTTTTCTTAGGGGTTTTCATTATTTTTAGTGAGTTTTAAATTTTTAGGAATTGGGGTGGGGGTTAGAATTTTAATGGGTTTTTAGCGGTTTTAGTTTTTTTTAGAGTTTTTTTTATTTTTAGGTTTTTGGGTTTTTACCATATTATAGGCTTTTCTAAATTTTAGGGTTTTCAAGGTTTTTATGGTTTCCTTTAGGTTTTATTGGTTTTTTGGGGTGATTTAAATTTTTCACGTATTTTAGGGGTTTTTATTCCTTTTATGTTTTTTATTTTTAGGGATATTAAGTATTTTTAGGCATTTTTAGGCATTTAAGTGTTTTATGGTTTTGGTGGGTTTAGGGTTTTCTGATTTTTTTTTTGTTTTAATTATTTTTTAATGTTTTTATTTATTTAATGGGTTTTCATATATTTTAGTGGTTTTTTAGTTTTTTAATACAATTTTAACATCTCTTATTGTTTTTAGGGGTTGTATGGGTTTTAGGTGTTTTAAGGGTTTATTTGGTATTTTTCATGGATTTAAGGGTTTTTAGTATTTTATGGATTTTAAGGGATTTTTAGGATTTTTATGTTTTTTTTTTGTTTTAGGTGTATTTTTGGTTTTTAATTTTTTTAAAGTTTTTAACATATTCTCTAGGTTTGAGATGTTTTTTGAGTTTTTTCAGTTTTTATAATTTTTGGGTTTTATGATTTTAAGGGTTTTTAGGGTTTTTAGGGATTTTAGTGTTTTTATGTATTTAATGAGTTTAATGAATTCAAAAGTATTTATGCTTTTCCTATGGGTTTTCAGGGTTTTTTGGTATTTTTAAAATTTTAAGGATTTTAGGTCTTTTTTTATGATTTTTATTGTTTTTAGGGTTTATGGATTTTAAGGGTTTTTTGGGTTTTTTGGTTTTTATGGGGTTTTTTGAGTTTTTATGGGTTTTAAGGTTTTCAATCCATTTTTTAACATTTTATGGAATTTAAAATGTCTTAATATTTTTAGTGATTTTTTTTTATTTTTAATATATTTTAGGGTTGTTATGGTTGTTATATATTTTATTGTTTTAGGGGTTTTGTTGTTTTAAATGTTTTAGAGTTTTTTAGGCTTTGTATTTGTCTCAATATTTTTTTTAAGGTTTTCTTATTGGATTTCATGGTTTTTAGGTTTTTATTATTTTTAGGTGTTTTATGAATTTTTAGTAATTTTATGGTTTTTCTGGGGTTCTATGAATTTTGAGGAATTTTAGGAATTTTTAGGTATTTTAGGGTTTTTTAGGATTTTTAGGGTCATTTATTTTCAATGTTATTTTAATGTGTTTTTAGGTTTTTAATGTTTTATTAGGGGTTTTCTATGTTTTTTTTGGTTTTTATTTTTTTAAGGATATTTACGGTTTTTAGGATATTTAATGTATTTTAGGTTTTTTGGGATATTAATGGGTTTTGCAGTTTTTAGGGGTTTTCGAGTTTTATGGGTTTTTTTGGTTTGAGGGAATTTTTGAATTTTTAGGGGTTTTTTATGTGTTTAAATTTTAAATGGGTTGTAATTTTTTTAGTGTTTTTAATAATTTTAATGTTTTTAGGATTTTATGGTTTTCGGGGTTTTAGGTTCATTTTATGGTTTTTAGGGTTTTTAGAATTTTTATGGGTTTTACAGGTTTTATGTGTTTTTATTTTTTTTTGGTTTTCATTGGGTCATTCATGTTTTTTATGGTTTTTTTTGTTTTTTTGGATTTTGAGGGATTTTTTTTTGAATTTTACGGTTTTTAGGGTTTTTAAGGAGTTTGATATTTTTAGGGTATTCATCATTTTTAGGTTTTTTATGGTTTTTAGAGTTGTTTTGATTTTAGGGTTTTGATTGTTCTTATGTTTTTATGGCCTTAGTAGATATTTTCATACATTTTATGATTCTTAATGTTATATGTATTTTTTATGATTTTTATGGGTTTTAAAAGTTTTTAGGGATTTTTATTGTTTTATGGTTTTATTTGGGTTTTTGTGTTTTATTGAGATTTTAAGGTCTTCATGGTTTTTTAGATTTTTTACCCTTTCTAGTGTTTTAATGTGTTTTTGAGTTTTTATGGTTTTACGGGGTTTTATGTGTTTTTAGGGTTTGTTAATATTTTAAGGGCTTTTACTGATTTTAAGAGTTTTCAGGGTTTTCAGGTCTTTTTATAGATTTTTGCATTTTTTGGATTTTAGGGTTTTTAATAGTTTTATGTTTTTAAGGTTTTACTATGAATTTTATGGGTTTTATGGTTTTTTATGTTTTCAAGATTGTTATGGTGTTTTTATAATTTTTATGGTATTTTCAGTTTTTTAGGGATTTTGATGTTTTTATGGGTTTTAGAGATTTAGGATTTTTTTTATTTTTTAGAATTTTTAGGTTTTTAGGGGTTTTAAGAGTTTTGAGTTTTTATGGTTTCCTTAGGATTTTCAAGTTTTTTGGGTTCTTTATGTTTTATTGAACATATGGATTTTTAGGATTTTTAGGTTTTTTAGGGTTTTATGGATTTTGAGTGTTTTTATGGGGTTTAAGGGCTGTGGGGTTTTTATGATTTTTGGGTTTTAGGGGTTTTTGTGTGTTTTAGGGGTTTTAAAGGGATTTTAGATTTTTTTCAAACAATTTTTTCGGTTAAAAGTGTTTTTAGAGTTTTTAGTGGGTTTTTTGGGTTTTTATGGTGTTTAAGGGTTTTTTATGTTTTTTGGGGTTTTAATGGGTTTTAGGGTTTTAGGGTTTTTTTAGGGTTTTAGGGTTTTTTTTGAGCTTTTATGGTTTTTAGGGTATTTATATATTTTTAGGTTTTTTTAGTTTTTATAAGGGTTTTTTTGGTTTTAAAGTTTTTTTTCATTTTTAGGGATTTTTACATCTTCTTAAAGATTTTAACATATTTTTAGTTTTTTAGGTATTTTGATGTTTTTTGGGTTTTATGGTTTTTATGGGGATTGTTTTCTAATTTTTGGGGTTTTTTGGAATATTATGGTTTAAAAAGTAGAGTTTAAATATTGTTAGGTTTTTATAGTGTTTTAGAGTATTTTTTTGGTTTTTGGGTTTTTTGGGGTTTTAGAATTTTTTTATGTTTTCATGGGGTTTAATGGATTCTAGGGGTCTTATGGGTCTTTTTAGGATTGGGGGGCGGGGGGGGGGGGGGGGGGGGGTTGTGTTTTTAGGTATTTTGGATATTTTTCCTATTTTAATGTTTTGTGGTTTTATACGAGTTTTTAAATGCTCTACAGAGTTTTACATTTTTATGGATTTTTAGGGATATTTTAGGATTTGTTTTCTTTTTAGGGGTTTATGTGATTTTGTGGAGTTCTAGGTGTTTTAGGGGTTTTACGGTTTTTCAGTGTTTTATGTTTTTTAAGTTTTTATTTATTTTTATATTTTTATTTCTTCCTTATTTTTTTACAAGGTTTTCAGTTTTTTTAAATTTTTAGGGATTTTTAGGTCATTTTTTGAATATTTATGGTTTTTAGGGATTCAGAGGTGTTTTAGGATTTTTAGAGTTTTTAGGGTATTTATGGGTTTTTAGTGGGTTTAGAGTATTATTTAACATTTTTAGGGGTTTAAATGTTTTTTTAGATTTTTTGTGGGTCTTATTGGTTATTTGTGTTCTTATAGTTTTAGATATTTTTAATTTTTTAGGGGTTATTAGAGTTTTAGGATCTCTTAGAGGTTCTTAGGGGTTTTAGTGGCATTATATTTTTTTGGTTTTAAGTTTTTTTATGGTTTTAAGGTTTTCATTTGGTTTTAGGGGTTTTTTTTATTTTTTATGTTTTAGGAATTTTGGGGATTTTTAGGAATTTTATGGTATTTAGAGGGTTTTTGGGCTTTGGAGGGTTTTAAATTATATTTTTGGTTTTTATATTTTTTATATATATTTATGATTTTAGGGGTTTTAAGTGTGATTATATTTTTATAGTTTTATTATTATTTTTGGGGGTTAATTTTTTTTATGTTTTTTTTGGATATTTAGCTATTTTTTGTATTTTTATGTTTTTTAATATATTTAGCAATTATACGGTGTTTTTTGTGGGTTTTAGGGTTTTAGGGTTTTTCTGGTTTCTTTGGGTTTTTTGGGTTTTATTGAGTTCTTTGAGGCTTTAATATTTTTAATATTTTTTATATTTTTAGGATTTTAATGGGTATTTATTGTTTTTAGTGGTTCTTTAGTGTTTTTATGGATTTTTTTATGGGTTTAGTTGTTTTATAGTTTTTATGGAATTTTTTGGTTTTTAGCGTTTTCTAGGTTTTTAGGGGATTTAATTATTCAGGTTTTTGTTGATTTCTTAGTGTTTTTAAGGTTTTTAGGGATTCTAAATTTTTAGGGATTTCTAGGGATTTTTTAGTGTTTTTATGTTTTATTATTATTTATAGATATTTTTAGGGTTTTTAGGTTTGTTACGATTTTTATCATTTTTAGAAATTTTAGATGTTTTTTGTGCCTTTTCTTGAAGGTTTTCATAGGGATTTTCAAGATTTTTTAGGTTTTTTAAGATTTTAGGGTTTTTAGTGCTTTATTATTATTTTAATGGTTTTTAGGATTTTATATAAATTGAGAGTTTTAAGAGTTTTATTATTTTTTGTGGTTTTTAGATTTTTTTAGTGTTCTTAGTGTTTTAATATTATATTGAGTTTTTAACGTTTTTGGGGTTTATAGGGTTTTTAGAGTTTTTATTGGCTTTTAAGGATTATTTTATTTTATTTTTATGATTTTTAATGGTTTGTAATTTTTTTATGTTTTTATTGTTTTTTTTATTTTTTGTGGCATTTAGGGTTTTTAGTGTTTTTTATGTTTTAATGGTTTTATTTGGGGTTTTCAAGATTTTTAGGGGTTTTTTACATTTCTTGGTATTTTTATATCTTTTCTATGATTTTTGTGATTTTGATTTTATTTTGGTATTTTGATTATTTTTAGGATTTTTTAGTGTTTTTGGATTTTATGGCATTTTTTGTTTTTTGAGTTTTTAAGGTTTTATTGTTTTTGTTATTTTTTAACATTATTGAATTTAAATGTTCTGTAGATTTTTAGTGGATTTTAATGGATTTTATGGGTTTAATTGTTTTCATGGTTTAAGGTTTATTTATGTTTTAGAGGTTTTAGCATTTTTAATGTATTTGTAGTGTTTTTATGGTTTTTTGATTTTTTCGGGTTTTGAGGGGTTTTAAGAGTTTTTAACCTTTTTTGGTTTCCTTAGATTTTTTCAGTGATTTTCATGGTTTCTATGTATTTTTGGAATTTTTTATAATTTTTATGGGTTTTTAGCGTTTCTATGGTTTTGAGGGTTTTAATTTTTTTATTGTTTTTAGGGTTTTTAGGTTTTTTGGTGTTTATGGTTTTTTTAATATTTTTAGGGTTTAAAAGTTTAATTGAGTTTTTTATCATATTTGAGGGCGTTTAAAGAATTTTAGAGATATTAATGGGTTTTTATGGTGTTTATGGGTTTTTAGGGGTTTTAAAGGTTTTTAGGGGTTTTAATGGTTTGTATGATTATTATAGTTTTTAAGGGCATTATGGGTTTTAGGGTCATTTAGGGGTTTTGAGTGGTTTTATCATTTTTTATGTTTTTAGATGTTTTAAGTGTTTTGATGTTTTTATGTTTTTCTTAGGGTTATTCAGGATTTTTATTTTTTTTACATTTTCAAGAATTTTAATATTTTTGAGGGTTTTTAGAGATTTTGAGGGTTCTAGTTTTTTTTCCAGTTTTGGGGGTTTTATGGAGTTTTATCATTTTATTTTTTTTATGTTTTTAGGGGTTTTAAATATTTTTTATACTTTTTAATGTTTTTATGGGTTTAAATGGATTTTAGAGTTTTTAGTGGGTTTTAAATGTGTTTTTGGGTTTTTATTGTTTTTAGAGGTTTTAGGGTCTTTTAGTATTTTTTGGGTTTTTAGGTTTTTATGGATTTTATGAGTTTTTATGTTACTAAATTTTTATTATGGTTATTTTTTGGGATTGTGGTGTGTTATGTTCTTTGGGGTTTTAAGGATTTTGACGATATTTATAGTTTTTTAGGTTTCATGGGGATTTCTTGGGGTTTCGAGGTTTTTTAGGGTCTTTAGTGTTTTTAGGGTTTTTAGTGTTTTTAGGTATTTTACGAGTTTAATTGTTTTAGGATTTTAATTTTTTCTTATGGGTTTTTAATTTTTTAGTGTTTTTTAATGTTTTTATAGATTTTAGGGATATTTTTGGAATTTTAATTCTTTTTTGGTTTTTAGGGATTTTCAGTGTTTTTTGGGTTTTTATGAAATTTTAATTTTTTATTATTTTTATGGTTTTTTTGGCATTTTTTGGGATTTAATGGAATTAATGTTTTTGAACATTTTTTGTGTTTTATAGATTCTTAGAGTTTATAGGGGTGTTTTAGTTTCTTGATTGGGTTTTATGGGTTTAAAGGTTTTTAGTGGTTTTTATGGATTTTAGGATATTTAGGGGTTTTAGTGAAATTTTAGTGGTTTTTAGGGTTTTTATGTTTTAAAGTGTTTTTAAGGGTTTTATGGTTTTTGAAGGTTTCTTTGAGTTTTTAATGTATTTATGGATTTTATGTATTTTTTTGGTTTTTAGGGTTTTTAGGTATTTTGTGGGGTGTTAGGAAAAGAAGGCTCGGGTCCAGGCTATTCCTTGCACCCCCCAAAATTTATTAAACAAAAAGACACAAACACTGCAGACAAGGGAGGGGAGGGGTCGAACGACCCACACCCAAAAACCCTTACAACCCACGCCAAAGAAAGAAAAACAAAGAAAGAAAAAGACACAAAAACAAACAAAACCGCAGCATCATCACGTCACATCCAGCCAGTACCAGCATCCAACAGCACTATATCCAGCGTTAACCAGTATCCAGCAGCTCACAGTTAACCAACAACCAGCATTCAGACTACAGCAACAAACAACATCCAGCAGCAGCAACCAGCCAACCAGCATCCACAACAAACCAGCAACCAGCATCCTCATTTTCAGACAGCCATCACCTCTTTCGACCACCAAACATCTCCCAGCATCCCACTTCCACTCCAGCAGCACAGAAACAAACTCATCGACATCAGTAGCAACTACCAAACAGCCACACGTCATCCAGCATTTACCATACACCATCCACTCAAAACCAACAAAATACCCACATCCAGCACCTAGTACCTTCTCACCAAGAAGGCCCCTTTCCAACAGCATAGAACAAACAACATCAACAAAACATGAATCATCGCCACCCAACAGAACCGGCAGCCAACATCCACAACAAAGCCAAAAAACCAGCCAAAAAGCAACACCAATCCTTCTCCCCAACAACAGCTTTGGGGGAGGCCACGAATGAAAAATCCAGCCAAAGTCTAGCCAAAGCAGCAACACAGAACCAGTCCAGCCACCAAACAAGAACACGCAAGCAAGAAAAATCAGTCGGACACAGGACATAGCGTCTATACCTTCGTCAGCAGCAAGATCAATGAGCAAAAAGCCTGCACCTCTTCGAATCCGGACAGACAGCGTCGAACCAAGCGCAACGCCAATGCTCGCGCGAAGTAGATGCAAAGCCCGATGAGCCCGTTTGTCACCAAGACGTGACTATACCTCCCCCCGACACCAGAAATTCTCGTCACACAAAAAAACCAGCAAGCCGAACCCTCCTATTCGTCAAAGAAACCATCTCATCGGTGTTGACTTCACCGTCGACAGCTTCATAATCATCCAACACACAGGAAAATCATCTCTACTACCACCAGAGAGGGCAGAATCCATATCTAGCAACACCGATCCAGATCGAAATGAAAAACTGCCACAACCTGAAACAGACCTCAAGCTCTCAGCGTCGTCATCCATCCGTCGCGAAAACCTCCATCGCACCAGGAGATAACGCTTCCCGAACATCAATCCATCCGCATCGCAAACCCTGAGGAGATCAATGAAGCCGCTGAAGGGGGTTCCAAGATGGAACCCTAGAGATCGCCGCGTCGGGAGAGACCCGGGAGAGAGCGGCGGAATCTTTCTTTCAGCTTTTTCTTAGGTATTGTTATCTTGTGGGGCGTTAGGGTTTCTTAGGGTTTTTATGATTTTTATATATTTTAACATTTTTAGTGTTTTACGGATTTTACGTGTTTTTAGTTTTTTCAGGTTTTCATAGGGTTTTCAATGATTTTTTAGGTTTTTATTTTTTTAGGTATTTTATAGAATTTTTATATTCCATTATAGATTTAGGTATTTTGAGGTTTTTGAGGTTTTTTAGGGTTTTTAGGGTCCATATGGTTTTTTGGGGTTTTAATGTTTTTTTAGTTTTAAGTGTGTTTTGGATTTTTTTAATGATCTATTGTATTTAATGGGGTTTTATATCTTCAATGGATTTTTATGGTTTTTATGGGCTTTAGGGTTTTAAAAATATTTAGGTTGTTTTTATTGTATTTAGTGTTTTTATTATTTTTATGGTTTTTATCATTTTTGAAGTTTTGTTGGGGATTTAAGTGTTTTTATGTATTCAATGTTTTATTAGGAGTTTTCTAGGTTTTAAGTGGTTTTTCTGTTTATATAATTTTTTTGTTATTTTTTAAATTTTTACGGTTTTTAGGGTTTTTATATATTTTTAGTGGTTTAGGGTTTTTATATTATTAAGAGTTTTTAAATAATTTGAGGTTTTCGGGTTTCTGTTGAGTTATTTAAGGTTCTTATCTGATCACAGTTATTAACATTTTTAGGGGTCTGAAGGGTATTTAGAGTTTATAGTGGTTATTGGTTTTAGGGTTTTTTAAATTTTTAGGGGTGTTTATGGTTTTTTGGGGGTTTGATGTTTTTTTTGGGTCTTCTGGGGTTTTATGGTATTTTATCATTTCATAGGTTTCTTGGGGGTGTTTAAGTGTTTTTTGGTTTTTCTAGGGGTTATTATTATTATTTTTGGGTTTTTTCATTTTAGGGATTTATTGGTAATTTTAAGGATTTAATGGTTTTTTAGTATTTTTAGTCTTTTTTTAGTTTTTGTGTTTTTTAGGGTTTCTTTAGTTTTTATCCTTTTTTTAATTTTTTTAGGGTTTTATGGTTGTTGAGTGTTTTTAGGTTTTTAATGATTTTTTGGGGTTTCCAATTTTTCGAGTGTTAATTATGTTTTTGGGGATTTATTAATCTTTTTAGGATTTTTATGGGTATTTAGGGTGTTTAGAAATACATAGTGTATTTAGGGGTTTTAATGGTTTTAGGGTTTTTACAGTTTTTTGAGGGTTTTGGAGTTTTTATAGTTTTTAGGGTTGTAAATGTATTTTATAGTTTTTTAATGTTTTTTGGGGTTTAAAGGTTTTCTATAATTTTTAGTGGGTTGTATGCTTTGTATGGGTTTTAGGTTTTTAATAGTTTTTTGTGTTTTTTATTGTTTTCAGGGGTAATTGGGTGTTTTATGGTCATTTTAGGGTTGTTACTATTTTTAGGTTATTTAGAAGTTTTAAGGGGTTTTAAGGTTTAAAGGTTTTCTTAGGTTTTTTGATCTTTTTAAGGGGTTTTAACATTTTTAGCTATTATTACGGATTTTTAGGTTTTTATGGTTTTTATGGTTTATAGGGATTATGAGGGTTTTTAGGGGTTTTTTACAGTTTATAGCATTTTTATATTTTTAAGGGTTTTATTTTTTTAGGGTTTTTAGTATTTCTTTGGATTTTAGGCTAGTTTATTTCTTTAGTGTATTTTATGGATTTTTAGGATTTCTATGGGTTTTTGTGATTGTGAAGGATATTATATATTATTAGGGATTTATTTATTTTTGGGTTTCATGGGTGTTTAGGGTTGTTTGAAATTTCAAGTGATTTTATGGGGTTTTAGAGTTTTTAACATTTTTAGTGGTTTAAAGGGATTTTACAATTTTTTTGGACTTTAGGGTTTTGTGTGTTTTTATGGATTACATGGGGTTTTGTGGATTTTAGTGTCACTAAGGTTTTTTGGGTAATTTTTTTTGTTTTTCAGGGTTTTTATGGTTTTAATATTTTTTGGGATTTTCCAGGATTTTTTACGATTTTTATGGGTTTTAAGGATTGTAGGGATTGTGAAGGTTTTTAGGGGTTTTAGGGGTTTTAGGGGTTTTATGTTAGTTTTTGGGGTTTTTAGGGATAATATGTTTTTATGGGTTTTATGGTTGTAGGGTCCTGAAAAAATTGCAAAGAAGATTGATGATCCCCTTTAACTCAAGGGAGATTCTTCCCAATTTATCCTCAAAAGGGATGGGAAAATGTGGACAATACTCAAGGATGGCGAAGGAAAACCCGGTCTGTGGAAAGGTCTGATGTTAACGATGCACGACCGGTTCTGTGAATCATCCCAGCTCCGCGGACCATCGTCGTTTGTGAAATGGAGGTGGAGGTCCTCCGCAGTCACGAAGCACGACCTACGCCAACCCGATCCACCATTCCGGACCACCCCAGCTGTGAGCGGTGTCACCCGGCCCGAACCGCCTCCAGTGTCATTCGTGAGATGGAGGTGGAGGTCCTCCATGGGTGAGAAGTAGGGCAGACGCCAATCCGGTTCACCCACATGAACCGACCCAGTAGCGATTCGCGTCAGCCGGCCCGAACCGCCTGCACTGTCGTTCGCGAAATGGAGGCGGAAACCTCCACGGCCGCGAAGCACTCCCCTCATTCGGTTCGCTGGAGGGGAAGAAGCGGTCAATGCCCACCGTGAATTACGGATTGATCAAGTCAGCCATAAACTGGGTATTCGGTCATGGGCCTCCGCAAAATGTGTCGCGTGACCGCAGATACATCTCTTTCCCAACTCTATAAAAGGAAACCGATGGGGGAAGAAAGGGGGGATTTTGGAGGATTTTGGGATTCAGAAGGAGGACGGAAAGGAGATCGATCAGATTCAGGTGGAAGGATTTCGAAGGAATGCTTAGGATTCCGAAAGTTCTAGTTCGCGAACCAGAGCAGGTGTGAACCTGGGAACGAACCAATAAGGAACCAAAAATGCATAATAATTTGGTGAACCACGAACTCAAAATAACACAAAAAGAGATGACCGCGAACCATAGCCCCCTCCGCAGATGCACTCCCCATAGACCAGGGAGTTTAAGCCTATTTTTTGATCTGTCGCACCGCGTAGCACCCTCCTACGTGGGCGAAGCCCCAACCGATGAGCCTCCAGCCAGCTCCGCCCTTGGCACCCGCTGCCTACATGGAACCCTCCACAGACGACCATGGTTTGCGGATCGAACTCGAAGCCATGAACCACCTTGGTTCACGGGATGCCAATCAGTCCGAGGACCCTCCTAGTTCACAGACAGCCGATCAGTCCGCGGACCCTCCTGGGTTGGGGATGGCCAATCAATCCACAGACCCTCCTGGGTCGTGGACGGCCAATTAGTATGCGGACCCTCCTGGTTCGCGGATGACCTCTTAGTCCATGGACCACCCTGGTTCGTGGACGGCCCCTCCAGCTACGTTGCACTTCCCTACGTAAAGGGCCCCAAAACCTTTGGAGTTCCCATTCCTTGACCCTAATAAAATCCCTCCAAGCCAGCCTGATACCCCGTGACTCCTTCATTGGCCCATTCATCGGCCCCGAGTCGAGGCCTCCACCAGAGCCACTGGATCCATTTGATTTAACCCTTAGGCGCATCAGCGCGCCGTTTTGAGTTCACATACCCACGGTAAACATAGGCGAAGGGGTTTCCCCAACCCTTGAACAGATTCCTAATGCATTCTTGGGTTCACATTCCCACGATAATGTGCATTCTGAGATCAGGAGTCCCCTTTCTGCCCCTCCACTTGTTAAGGGACCCTTGGGGGTGGTAAAATACCCATCAGGAGGGAGCCCTCATGCACTATAGGAGAGGAGATGGGCACAAAAGCTCCCCCTTTCCATCTCCCACTGGGCTTTGTCACCATGGGCGTCCATCTCGGAGTAAGCCCCGACCTTATAGGCCGCCCTATGTGTAAGCCCCACTTCACTACTCACAGATGCATGTTTCGCGACGTGATTGTCTGGTCCTTGCTGCCTCTTATTTCTCACACCGAGCATGAATCACATGGGCTTAGAGTAAGCATTGACCATGACATCCTCTTATGGGCCTCCTTAGATTGTAAGCCCCAATCCATCACCATGGGCCGCCTTAGAGTGTAATCCCCAAGTCTATGTGAACTATGAGGACTTTGACTCCCTACCACAGGGATACGTAGGAAGCCTCCCCGAGGTTCAATCCCGATCACAACTGGACCCCCAGGTCCACCTTCACGCTGGTTCTCTGACACCCCGATTCGAATTACATTGACTTTGATCCATGTCTCCTAGGTAGGGTACGCTAGAAGCCTCCCTAAGGATCAAGCCCATCAACCGGTCGATCTGACTATCTTCACATCGGTTCATCGCACCACTCCTAGTGTCACCTCATTTAGTTCCAAATTCTTCTGAGTCATTAATCCAATGAGGGATGGTAAACCTCCGGCCTAAATGATTCTGAACCCTTGCATTCAGTTGACCATTGCCAACCAAGGGTTTAATCCATGGATACTATGTTTGGGTATAAACCAAAGATTCAAGAACATATGAATACATCTTAAATATATAAGAGAGTCCCGAAACATGCAATAATTCCCCCCAAAAGGGTGCGATGAGCCCGACTTCCCATCCTCTGGACCAATGTGAGTTCTTATGTGTCACTGGTCAGACCATCTGGTGAATGCCTACCATTGGAAAGCAGGTCCATCCATCATTGGATACAGAACCGTTGGGTGTTTTGAGACCGAAACCACGAAACAAAAACGGTGAACCCGACCTGAATCTTTAACCAAGCATGATAGATTTAACCTATTCCCACCATGTGCCCCCTTTCAGTCACAAGGAGGGCCAAGCGATGTCATTGATTATGCAAGGGATCATGAGATGCTACATTGATGGGTTTTTTGTTTGTATATTGCTAAAATATTTTGTAGGTACTATACAGAACTCCCTTCGATACGATGGTGTCCCAAAGGAACTCGCAAGTGCGCACTTCAGGCTATGAAATGATAGGACTTCCTCACCTATGGAGGACCCCGTCACCCACCCAGTGTCTTCAACGTTGGGTCTTGGATGTGCTAACCCAAGAGTACCACGTGAACGGTACTCTCCCAATGGTGTAGGCGGCCATGCACACCCTCCAATCCACCAGAACCCGCTAGTCACCTGCCCAGCAGTGGCCACAAAGGCAGATCCAGACAACCCCTTTTTCTGTCTCCAACAATTTCGGGAGCCTATCCCCGGAACGGGACAATGCGTACCTCCCTTATATTAAGGAGGTGGATGAGGTAGACATTGAGGACTTCATCCCCACCAAACGGGGGTTCTGATCCAAGTCCCCCACCGGCAGAGGTCATTGCGGTCATGCCGCGATTCAACATCCTCACGCCAAGGAGGATGTCTACCCGAGGATTCTGGCCCATGCTCCCCAAGCTCCGGCCCCTCGGACCGCTTGATGAGGGCGGCATATGTACAATTAGGGACTGGTCATCACCCGGGTACTTGAGGAGGAGCTCCGCTACCCAGCCACAGAGACGTAACACGAACAGGCACCTACACCTGTTCGCTCCTTGCGAGCCCGCCACCCAGACATGGAGGCATCATACAAGCCGGCGTGCATCCCCGCCGAGCTCCATCAAGCCCGTCGCTCACACAAGATGGCACATACCAGGTAGGAACCTCTCCCTTCCCAGGGTCGTGAAGCCCACTAACATGACATGGTGGTAACCCGACACCTACAGGACCAGCTCCTAGCAGTTTCTTCTGATGCCTGCCATTTTGATATGGTGGCGATCAACAAAGTCCGCCTCCCAGATGTGGTGGCAAATCATAGGTGGGCACGCCTCCCCACCAACAATTTCCACCGAATCGATACGGTGGGAAAACAATATATTCAGGGCCAGCTCCCTATGGATGTATGTAAAGTCCGCCACCCCGATGTGGCGGCAGACGAAGAGATAAACAGGCGTATCACGGTACAGGGGCAGATTCATTCACCTACCCCAACACAGGAGAATTGTCAGTACCCACTAACCACCAGAGGACCGGAGAAGGATATTCCTACTCTGTTACCGGAATGGGCCTTCATACCTGTTCCAACCAAAGATGTCTCTCTGCATATCCTGGCAATGATAGAGGAGGAGGTATCGATCCCAGATCATATCTTAAAGACTTTACAGAATGTAATTTCATTAGTGAAAATATCAATGACTCGGGCCCGTGATCCCATCTCCCCAATTGTGGTGACTCATCTAAGAGATTAGGTACCCACATCGGAGTAGATCTACATCCCTGATTCTTCCCAGGAGGGTCTCCGGCCATATTCCATGATGCAAGGGCAACCGGATCGAGCAACTTCACTCGTTCCAACTGGGGGACACCCGTCCATCATGGTGGACGATCCAGAGCAGGCATATATCCCTGCTAAAACTCAAGATGTTTGTCAGCATATCCCGACAGTATCATGGGGCCCAATTAGACAGGGAACCAATGGTGAAGGTCGTTGTCAACATCAGACGGTCCCCGCTGCCCGTAAAAGAGTGCCCCGAACGTGCCAAAGGCTGTCAGAAAATAAAGAGGGAGTTCATGACTCTGCACTATTGGAAGATGGGGTTCTCAACGTCGCTAAGAATACATCAATGGCTTATAACCCTGCCCACCCATTACTATATTATGGGAGTGGCAGTATTATTTGCGAAGTTCCTCCCCGCAATGTTGTTACAAACATCTCTGAAGGTCCTCCCCAGAGAACCTGTGGGGGAATCCCCTGCGGGCATATAAAGATAGATCATGAGGGCTCCTATTTTTGATGAGAGTCATGAAAACCCTCCACGTGACTAGAAGATTGAGCAGTAAGAAGGTCCTCCACTTGTTGCGGTCCACCCTGAAGGTCCTCCCTGGGGTATACGCTGCAAACACTCTCCATGCAGTGGGACCACAGAATATGATGTAGTCCTCACTATCATAGTCGCAACTGCGGAGGCCCTCCCTATAGTGACGTCTCGTCACGACATGAAGGTCCTCCCCTTGTCATAGCCTACCCTAAAGATCCTCCCCAGGGGTTATGCTGCAACGGAACTCCACGCAGCCAGGCATCAGATCACGGTGGTAGTCCTCTCCACCCTGATAATGGAGGTCCTCCCCGTAGAGACGTCAAGTAATGAGAAGGACCTCCCCTCATTGCCGTACATTCTGGAGGCTCTCCCAAGGATGTATCCTGCAGATATTCTCCCTTCGTAAGCAGTAATGGTAGTCCTTTCCATTGTCGCAGCTGTGATGGTAGTCCTCGCCACCATGGACGCCATTGCGAAGGTCCTCCCTGCAGTGTCCCCAAGCAACAAGAAGGTCCTCCCCTTTTCGCAGTGTGTCCTGAAGGTCCTCCCCAGGATGTACATTGAACATCAATCTATGATGGTCATCCTCACCATGATGGAAGTTCTTGAGAAGCCCCTCCCCGTAACGATGCTACGCAGCCAGAAGGTCCTCCCCTTGCTGTGACATGCCTTGGAGGTCCTCCCCTTGGTGTGCACTACAAAAGTCCTCTATGCAGTGAAGAATCAAGAAGTAATGGTAGTCCTCACCATTACGGCCGCCATTGTGGAGGTCCTCCCCGCGATGAAATATAAAGTCGACAGGATGGTCCTCCCTCTACCGAATCAAGTATAGAAAATCCCTCGTACGCCGAGGCACTCAGAAGGACAGGATCAAGCATCTCAGATTACCAGATAGTTGCTGAATAAATCCTTCTGCAATCAAGAGATGGTCCAATGTCACGTTCATCCTCTGAACCACCTTGTAATCACCCACATAATCATTCTGTTCCTACCGGTCCCACTGCCTCCGACCACATTGGCAGCGAGCGTCTCAGTTGGTTTGACAAGGTAGAGGAGTCACTAGTAGATGAGTATGCCGATATGATGAACCTGAGAGATTGACTAGCCAGGGATGATATACCAGTTATGTTTTGGCATACGGCCACCTCTCAGTTCGACATACCCAGAGAGTTTATGGAAAAATGCATGCACGATATTCACCATAATATATGGAAAAACCTCCACCAACTGAAATCAATCTTCCTACCCTACGACGGGTATGTATACCACGTCAAGACAATAGGAGACTTCCTGCGTCACATCGACCTGGAAGCTCTTCCTTCAGTGTGACAACAACGCCCCGAGAGACTTAAATGAAACATATAGATCACCTGCCTCTGTGCACTGCACCAGCTGCGCTGCCTCATCGGCGTTGCTCTGACGGGAGTCCATGTCAGGGGATGGGGAGAACATTTAGCTCCACATTTCACTCCACTCCCCGCCCAGAAAAACTCGTTTGGCATAGTGTCTTGCAACGTCATCACATCGAGATGGCAATCAAGTGGTCTCTCTATTCAAGAAAGTCAACACACCCAGCAAAGTCCGGCCTTGAGTAAGTACCAGAAGCATTAGGCCTGACGAGAACAATCCATTCAAGAACTCTTGAATCAGGCCACTGAGAGCATACAACTAGCCTCTCTCCTGAGAGAGGCCAATCAACGATCTTTTACTGCCTCCCCAGAAGGGATTGATTCACAGAAGAACTCGACACCAAACCCAGTTCACCCTCGAATGGGGGTACACAAGATCTTATAGGTAGCGATAGACGCAGCCACTGCCATAATCCAGGGTCAACCCGAGCCTGTAGGGATGGGGGCATTTTTAACAACAAATGTGCCGGTAAGACCAATAAAACTGGGAAGAGACTCAATGTCCAAGGAACAGAGCCAACCCCAACCCTCAATGATGGGGGAATTATTAACCCCTCAACAACAACCTCCCCCACAAGAGTTAGTATTCTCTCATCTAGGGAGGAAAATCAGAAGAGGAGGTCCCCATCCTATCCCTTCATTCGAATCATCATCCCCTCTGAGAGGAAGGTGCACCGTAAGGTCACACCAAAGGACTCTTCATGTCACCCTTTGTCAAGAAGTACAAAGGAAATCTGAGGTCACGAAAGGGAAAGACATCAGAATACTGGGGAGATCCTCTTACCATTTGGAAGATGAAATCTTCTCCGCCCCGCGATATGCATATATCAACGTCATAGAGGCTAACCCCACGAGTGACACTAGAGATACTGCAAATCAGGAGGGATCAGGGGACGATAGTTTCAGTCAGGTTGTGACTCACAACGAACCACCAGGTGTGCACACCTGGAATTAGTGGTCCACCCTAAATATGGTGTTCCTTCTAGCCAACCCTCCTCCGCCTACCCTATGAGCATCCAACAAGGAGAAGAACAAAGGATTGGTTACCCTTAACCCGCCTCTGTCTCTCGACAAAAATGAGCCACTCACACTCGAAGAGAGATTCACTCGACAAGAAGAGGAGATGAAAGAATTGAGGTGGCTTAACACCGAGCTACTCCAAAGGAACCACCCTATTAAAAGTGCATCCCAGGAGGAGCCACATCATGCACTCCCAGCAAGTGCACCTCAAAGACTAAGGTTTGCCTCAGAAAACAAAACATGGTCAGAGCTCCTGTCCAATGAGGCGCTTGGCCTGTCCAACTACCTAGATGTAAATTTGGATGAATACCAAGACTTCTCTCCACTCAGGAAGCAACTGGAGTGAGTACACCTGAACCCTATGAAGGTGCCACAAACGGCACACGCACCCCTGGTGTCGGCCAATCTAGATCCTTAGGCAATGCATCGGGCTACGCCTGCCCAGGACCGGGCCCAACAGGATGTAAACCAAGGTCTCACCAACACCATCGAGGCACTAACAGCTTGATTCGAAGCGATGGAAGGCTGACGTGCTCTAATAAAACCAGAGCGAAAACCCTACCCATATTGGGTAAGCAACACACTACCTCCACCCAATTTTGGGAGCCCTGTATTCCCTATCTTCAATGGATCGGGTGATCCGGAACAACATTTGATACAATACACATCCTATTGTGACCCTATGATGGGAACTCCATAGCAACAAGAAGTAGTGAAACTCAAATGCTTCATACGGACTATGCAAGGATCTGCCTTCATCTGGTATACGAGTCTGTCAGCCCAGTCAATAAAGAGCTGGGAGGACCTTCGACAGCAGTTCTTATTCCACTTCAGCTCGACGCTGCCTAAAACAACAGTCATCAATCTCATGAACTGTAAGCAGAGAGAGAAAGAGAGGGTCTCTGATTTCATCGCCAGATGGAAAGGTCTGCCCTACTCTCTGAATAGGACAATGCCTCAAGATGAGATGCTAGCCATATGCATCGATAATCTTCGTGATGAGCTGCGAACACTGCTCATACTAGTGGACTGCACCACTGGATTCTGCCATCTCTAGGCCATTTCCCAGAGAATTGAAGACTCCCTGCAGTAGACTAATTCAAAGTCCCAAATAGCCTCGCATGCTCTTGCGAAAAGAGTCCCTAGAGATGAAGCATCTGCTGTCACACTCAAGTCGGCCCCTGTGCCCGCTCCTCCACTCAGGCCTCCACCAAATCGTCTAGGGCCTCCCGCATATCAGTGGCCGACTCCTCCTAAATGGGATGATCGGTGAGGACCGAAGCGGAATCAGTTTGAGGAACAAAGAAAAAAATTATTCTCATTCTGAGATGATAAAGTCTGCGGCTACTTCATTGCCTCTATGAGCTGAAACTTACTCCGCCTCCCAAAGATGAGGAAACCTAAAGAGGTCAGCCGTGATGACAGGCCATATTACTGCCCCTACCATCGGATGTTGGGGCACAGTATCCAAGAATGCTTCATCTTGAAAGACCTCCTACAGAGGATGGTAGACTCTGGAGAGGTCGAGCTGGGACCACCCTCGGCACATGTGGCATGTATCTCTACCACCGACTCCGACAAAGAGGAGGGGTGGAAAAAAGACACCAGCAAACAGGGGCGGAAATTTGACAATTGGATGACTCAGAAGACTATCAACTGAGCCCAGGGCATACTCCGAGCTCAACTACAGTAGTCGGTGTTGCCACTAACATCCCCTAAAGTCGTAGAGCTGACAGTATCAACCTCACAACCCTCCACGAGCCAGTCATCTGGGCGTAAACGAAGAAGGAAGAAAGAATCACAATAGGAGCAGTCCGTGATGGGGACAAAGTTATCCCCGACCTTGGAAGATTATATGCCCTCGAATTTGGCACCATGGGCACCAACCCACCAAACGACACCATCAGGGGAAACCAACTAGGTTGACCTGTCAAAGGATGAAGAGACAATCGTTGGTTCTATTAACATCATCCATCTTATGGAATCATTACCTGATGAAAGGTATGGTTATGAACCAGAGTTCCCTACACAAGGAGCCGGGAGGAGAAATCGTAGAGGTTGGGGATACTAGGGGAGGTGTAACCGCGGCCGAAACCAACCCTACGGTTGGAACCAGTCCCAAACCGTTAGTATCGCAGAAACCTGTGGGAGAGCCCTTCAACATACTCAGCAGGAGAAAGAATGCCCATCCACCTCCATAAACAGCCACTCTGTCCCTGTTGTTCTGCGATACCAACCAGAGGAGGAACAAGTGTTTTGTTTCCTAGTGCGCACAAACAGACTGGACCGTCCAAGTCCTCAAAACGTGGGGACTCCATCGATATCTGACCCCACGGTCGGTCCCTCCTCTTCAAATGCTCCATCCCCTAAAGCACCAACTAAGACTCTCCCACCAACAGAGATGCTTCGGCCACTGGAGTAGAAATACGATATCCTTAAGCATCTGGAATCGGTACCAGCCAAGCTATCAATCCTAGATTACCTAAGTCTATCAGCGGACCTATGGAGGCGCTTATAGAAGCTTTAATTAGTCCCCAAGTGTTTCAAGACGAGGTAGCTACCACCAAAATTTTCTGGATGGAGACTGACCTGGCTGAATGCAATGCAGTGATTTCCTTCACTGATCAAGATGAAGATGACATCATGCAAGGACACATCAGCCCACTATATATGTTTGGCACACTAAATGGTATTGAGATCCAGAAAGTCTTTATAGACAATGGCTCTAGAGTTAACCTCCTTCCCCTATGGGCACTTCGTAAGTTGGGCTACAGTAAGGATGACCTAATTCCCTTGGCCACAGCTCTGTTGGGTTATGACAAGATCAAGAAGAAGCCAATGGGACAAATTAAGCTAACAACCCATTTTGGTGACCTAGTGGCCTACATGGAATTCTTGGTGGTCCGACAGAGCATAATATTCAATGCCCTGCTGGGGAGTCTGTGGCTCCATAAGCACATGGTCGTCCCTTCATCCTACTACCAGTGTATCAAGTACTGCGTCAATGGAAAAACTGGAACATTGCACATTGAAAAGGCCCCTTTCGAGCTCTACAAGTCACATTATATTGACATCGGGTTCTATGCGCTAATGAAAAAGAAGCCTTTGGTTGATTGTGTCGAATGGATCCCTGCTCCAAATAGCCTAGAAATGGTTCTTGATGACCCCCTCATGCAGCTTGGTAGAGATTACATCCTTCCCATCAACCATATTGAAAGAAGGGGTTCATGTTCATACACACACTCAACTATATTCATGACTTCAGCCACAACGACCGAGCATGACAATGCGGGAACGTACACCAACCCAAAATCAAGGGATGAATACTCGAGTAAGGATGCCCCCAACACCTCACCTCTAGAATCCCAAGAGCCTATGTCAGGAGCTCTGTCCTCACCGAATCAAGAAGATGAGGACTTGGGAGAATAAGAGGAGGAAGACCTCTGGAATGCACCTCCTACATTTGAGGAGGGTATCTCCACCACGATGGACGAGCTCAGGGAAATAAACCTCGGTACCGAGGAAGATCCAAGGCCTACTCCCATTAGAGCAGCCATGTGTCCCAAAGAGCATGAGGTATATACCACCATCTTAAGGAAACATCGAGATGTTTTTTCCTGGAATTACACTAAAATTCCGGGAGTTGATCCCGAAGTGGCGACGAATCACCTGGGTCTTCCAGAAAACCACTGGGGCTATAAACAGGCCGCCAGAAGGACACATCCCTCACATTCCACCAAAATAGAGGCTAAAGTCGATAAGCTCATTGAAGTAGGATTCATTAGAGAGGTCCAATACCCCATGTGGTTTGCCAAAATCGTCCCTATCAAGAAAAAGAATGGACAAACCTGTGTCTGCATTGACATTAGAGATCTCAATCGGCATTGTCTGAAAGATGATTTCTCAGTCCCGATCACCGAATTATTAAGCGATGTGACGGCCGGGTATGAGGCTCTATCCTTCATGGAAGGATATTCTGGATATAATCAAATCAGGATGGCCTAAGAAGACGAAGAAGATACTACCTTTAGGGCCCCTCAGGGGGTATCCTGTTACAGGGTCATGCCCTTTGGCCTCAAGAACACTGGCACCACATATCAGCATGCCATGTATCAGATCATTAAACTGTTCCTTGGGAAATTCATTGAATGTTACATGGATAACCTGGTGGTCAAGTCCAGACAGCTCTCAGATCACCTGGCAGACATTGAGACCATCTTCAACAAACTTCGACATCATAACTTGAAGATGAACCCCTTGAAATGCGGCTTTGGGGTTACATCAGGGAAATTACTTGTCTTCATCGTACGCCATCATGGCATCGAAGTTGACCCAAAGAATAAAAATGCTATCCTTGTAATACCAACTCCTCGACATATCAATGAGTTGAGGGGATTCTAAGGACACCTAGCCTATATTAGGCGGTTCATAGCCAACCCGGCAGGAAAATGTTTTCCCTTCACCGGGTTAATGAAAAAGGGGGTCACGTACCAATAGACAGATGACTGCCAAGAGGCGTTCGATAACTTGAAGAAGTACCTCTTAAGCCCACCGGTGCTCATTACCCCGGTTGAAGAAAGACCTCTCATCTTGTACGTGACAACCTTAGAGCGATCTCTGGGAGCCTTCCTCGCACAAAAGAATGACACGGGTAGGGAAAATAGTCTCTATTACCTCAGCCAGACCATGATTGATGCTGAGACTCGATACTCAAACATTGAGAAGAGTTATTTAGCCTTGGTATTTGTGGTTCAGAAGCTGCGACATTACCTGCAGCATCATGAGGTCCATTTGATCTCGCGGAGTAACCCGCTCAAGTACATCCTCAGTCGCCCGATGCTAACCTGACGCCTATCCCGATGGGCGGTCATCCTGCAACAGTTTGACATTCGATTTGGGCATCAGAAAGCCATCAACGGTCAGGCATTAGCCGAAATTCTCGTAGAGAACCCTTTGATAGGGACCACTACACCGGACGCCGAGCTACTTGATGAAGAAATATTCTCAGTTCAAGAGGAGTTCCTGGCATGGGAAATGTATTTTGACTGCGCATCCTGAAGCCCAACCGGGAAGAGGATGGAGGATCCCATATTCAACAAAGTGGGTTTGGGAATAATACTCGTGTCCCCAGAAAAGGTAGTCATTACATATTCCTTCCCCCTATTATAAGTATGTACGAATAATGAAGTGGAATATCAAGCTCTCATTGCAGGCCTGGAACTCACACTCCAGGCACATGTACAACACCTTAAGGTAAAAGGTGACTCGAAAATGGTCATCAAGCAAGTCAATGGTGACTATGAGATTAAAAAGGAAGAGATGATCCCCCTGTTTGACCATTTATGAAGGTTAATGGTGGAATTATCCACATAAACAACATTGACCTATATTCCCCAATCTCAGAACGCTCAGGCTGATGCATTAGCAAACACGGCCACAGCCCTGGCTGACCCAGGCTGGGATGAAACAATTATCAGTATTGCTCACCATCGAATGGTATTTCCATTTGTCCAGACAAAGACGGAAGAAATCCATGAAGTCAGTCCTGTCCCTGAGTCATATGCTCCTACCACTGGCTGGATGACCCCCATTGAAAACTAATTTCAATGGGGATAACATCCATCAGACAGGGCTGAACGAGAGTAAATACAGAGAAGGGAAATCAACTTTTTCTTATATGGTGGCGTGGGTTAGAAAGAGGTCCTCTACAAATGAGGCCTCAATGTAGTGCTCCTCATATGCATTGATGGAGAAGAAACCACTATCGTAATGAATGAAGTACATGCTGGAGCGTGTGGAGCACATCAACCAGAGACTAAGATTTCCCATCAGGTTTGAAGGCTTGGGTAATACTGGCCCACAGTGGCACGAGACTACGAGTGTTTTACTGCAAGATTCCACTCATTCCAGATTCATGCCAACTACATACATCAACCCCCAGAGTTACTTCATCAAGCCAAGTACTCCTGGCTGTTTTCCATTTGGGGGATGGACATTGTGGGACCATATCCCCCTGCCACAACCAAACAGCTGAAGTATATCCTCATGGAAACTGACTTATTTTCCAAATGGGCAGAATCTGTACCCCTCAAGGAAGTTACGACAAGAAATATTGTCAGCTTTGTGAGGACCAATATCATCACCAGATTTGGTATCCCTCATACCATACTTACAGACAACGATACCAACTTCTGCTTTGCTGAATTGGAGAAACTATACCATGAGTATGGTATGAAAGCTAACCACTCATCCCACTACCATGCAGTGGCTAATGAACAGATAGAGGCTTTCAACAAGACCATGTCTAACATTCTCTATAAAATGGTAGACAAAGAAAAAAATTCGTGGCCGGATAAAATCCTCCATGCATTGGGGGATTATCAAACCACAATCTATACCGCTACTCAGGCCACCCCGTACTCATTGGTGTACAGCACAGAGGTGGTCCTTCCCATTGAACTCCAACTTCCCTCACTCCATGTTGCCATCTATGATCAATTATCCAACGATGAGAAATCAGAAAAGTGGCTAGGTGAATTGGAACAGCTAGACGAGAAGCAGCTGTACACTTTGCACCATCTAGAAGTCTACCAGATTTGGATTGCACGAGCCTTCAATAAAAAAGTCCGCCTCTGGTATTTCTTGGAAGGAGAATTGGTATTGGTCCTTTGGACCCCAATGATACCTGGAAAGAAGCCTCCACAGCTGGAGCCCAAGTGGGAGGGACCGTATGTTGTACACAAGGTCTACTCCAACGGAGCATATACCCTGATCTCTATGGACAGACAATTTACAACGGCTCCTACCAATGCGATATTACTAAATAACTATTTCGCATAGAAACTGAAAGTATTATGTCCTAACCATATGACGTTAAACTGCATTGAGTTCTTCTAAGTTGCATGACATTAAACTTCCAAGCACCCAATGATCCAAACTCTATGACCTTAAACTAAGACCATTACATCCTCACCGCATGACGTTAAGATGCATGGAGTTCGTCTGTGTTTCATGACATTAAACTGCCAAGCACCCAATGGTCCAAACTCTATGACCTTAAACTAAGAGTATTAGGTCCTCACCGCAAGAAGTTAAACTGAATGGAGTTCGTTCGAGCTGCATGAAGTTAAATTTCCTAGATTTCATCCTTACCACACAATGTTAAACTACACAGAATCTAATAATACCCCTCATCCTCACCGCATGACGTTAAACTGCACGGATTTCTGAGAACTACATATGGCTAGATTCCTGCCCTCGCAGGATATGTAGTGACGCCAGGATCCCCCATCCTGGCTCAGCCACTCCAGAATAAACTTTAAAGATGCCTTCTACCCCATGTACGGACCAGACCTGCACGGGGTGTATTCTTTGTCCTCACCGCATGACGTTAAACTGCACAGATTTCAGAGAACTACGTACGACTTGATTCCTACCCACACAGGATACGTATTGATGCCGAGATACCCTATCCTGGACCAGCCACTCCTAAATAAAAGTTAAAAATGCCCTTCTTCCCCCCATGTACATACCAGACCTGCACGGGGTGTATCCCTCATCCTCACCACACGACGTTAAACTGCACGGACAATGAGTTTTAACTATGCCCTTTCCCCCTGTGTAGGGACTAGAAGTGCACGGGGTGTACTTATTCCTGAGAACTACATGTGGCCTGATTCCTGCCCTCGCAGGATACGTAGTGACACCAAGATTACCCGTCCTGGCCCAACCCCTTGAATAAAAGATAAAAATGCCTTTTCTCCCGCATACGGACCAGACTGGCATGGGGTGTACTCTTCATCCTTACCATACGACATAAAACTGCATAGATTGTAAGATTTAAAAATGCTCCCTTTTTCCCCATCTATGGGATAGACCTGAATGGGGTGTATTTTTGCATCCTTGCCACACGACATTAAACTACATGGACAATAATGTTAAAAATGCCCCTCCCCCCGTGTACGAACCGGACATGGATGGAGAGTATACCTCACCCTCACCACATGATGTTAAACATCACCAAATTTGTCCTAACCGCATGACGTTAAACTCCACAGTCTTCATCCTCACCACATGGTGTTAAACTTCACGAACTTCGTCGTGACCCACCCAAGGCACACGGCGATACGAGATGGAGATAATCCTTGCACATTTTGATACATCCTCTCCATACATCAGAATCAACGACCTGAACAATTATGGATCTTCATAACCACTCATAGCCATCAAAAGTGTAAGGTCATCAACCCATGGACACCTTTGAATGACTATGAATACCATGCCCTCAGTGACTCTACATAATGATATCCCCTAGCTTGTCTACCAAAGGCAAGATTTCCACAGGCGACACTCTTCCTAGCTCCGTATGCTTACCTGCCTCAAAGCCCCCATACCACACCTCCTGATCAAAAAATTTATGGAGAAGTGGTTTACAAGTTCACCCCCTCTTCACATCCAAGTGTTTCTAGAGTATCCCTACCTGGATAGATTATGTGTCCACCGGTGGTTCACATAGAGACCTGCATCAATAAACATCAAGCCGGGACTAGGCTACTTTGACTCAATAGACAATTGTAGTGAAGATTTTTATTGTATACTCGGACACCATTATCCTCACGTATCGAACTCAGTACTATGACCGACCGCGGATCCTCATAATCATTCATGGCCATTGGAATTGAAAAGTCATCGACCCGAGGACACATTTGTACAACTATGCATACCATCCCCTCAATGGCTCTGCATAATGGTAGCCCCTAGCTCATCCATCAAAGGCAATATTTACTTGGGCGGTACTCTTCCTAGCTCTGTACACTTACCGGCCTCAGAGCCCCCACACCACACCTCCTGATCTGGGAAAACATAATGTTGCAGTTTACAACCTTCATCCCCCACCTTGTACCAAGTATATCAGAGCATGTTGACCAAGTTATCCTTTGAGTGACTGGAGAAATAGTAACACAATGGTCCGATACCTATGAATGCTAAACTAGGAGTACCTCGTCCTTACCGCACGACATTAAATTGCATGGAGTATAGGTAAACACCCGTGCACAAAATAAATCAGCGTAGCGAGCTATCTAAGCATTAACAGCAACCAGGGCCGAGTATGCCCGACATGTTCAGACATTTCCTTCCCCGATGACAGACTTCGTGGCCTAGATAATTGCGGATCTTCATAACCCTTCATGTCCATCATATGTGGAAAGTCATCGACCCGGAGACACCTTTGCATGACTATTCATTCCATGCCCTCAGCAGCTCTGCATATTTATAGCCCCTGGATCGTCTACTAAAGGCAAGATTTCCCCAAGCGATACTCTTCCTAGCACCGTACGCTTACTAGCCTCAGAGCCTCCGTGTCATCTATCCTGATCCAAGAAGCCCTAGAACCAGAATTTACACCATCAACCCCCCTCCACATCTTGGACATTCCAGGATACTTGGGCCCGGTAACATTCTAATCAAGACTGACCTTTTTAACTACGTCCTTGCCGCATGACATCAAACGACACGGATCACATCTTGGCCACCTGACGGAAGGCTGCAAAGACCGTGCTTTAAACATCCAAGGGAATTCCTCCAACAACAATCATTTTCACTGGATTAATAATGCTCCTCGTCCTTACCACACGACGTTAAACTGCATGGTCAATCGACCTTACTGCACGACGTTAAACTGCACAACATCCTTTAATAATGCTTTTCATCTTTACCGCATGATGTTAAACTGCACGGTCAAACTCGTTATAGGTTCAGTAAGGAACATAGGCTTTTCTCTATCCTTCAGTGCACGGGTCAGACCTACAGAAGCCACCATCTCACATCTGCGTGATAAGGGATTTCTTCACCCATTCTTAGGATGTTTAGTTTAGATGTTTCCCCCCATATCCAGGCACCCTCTCATCATAAACCATATTCTGTACTTAGAAAAAGACAAACTCTCATAATCCTCCCATGGGGGTCCCGAATCTGAACTTCCCTGAAGTTTCGTGGCTATCGGGGGAATACAATCATTGACCTAAGGACACCTTTGCATGACTATGCATACCATGCCCTCAGCGGCTCTGCATATTGATCACCCCTATCCCGTCTACCAAAAGTAGGATTTCCTTAGACAATGCTTCTCTCCGTACGCCTCTTGGCCTCTGAGACCCCATATTTATCCTGAGATTCGGAAACCCTCTGAGCTACAGTTTACCAACCTCTTTCACAATCCTTCTTGAATATGGTGGAACCTCTCTAACAAGATTACTGAGGACCAGGAGAATTCGTTCCATTCAAGATAATGTCCCAGCTGCATGAAATTATACTGCACTAAGCTTCAACCATCCCTTATGCTAATTAAATGCGTAGGAAAGTGGTTTCCCAACCACAACCCTGGTTAATATAGGTGCTCTCAAAACCTTTTAGACGTCTCATATCTTTTCTGAGCCACCCCCGGGGGTTTTCATAATTTTCCAAGCCACCCATGGTGGTTTCCATGAGCCATACTTTCATGAAGTTTTATAGCCATCAGAAATGGAGATTCATTGACTTAAGGACACCATTGCATGACTATGCATACCATGCCCTCAGTGGATCTACGTATTGATCGCCCCTGGCCTGTCTAATGAAGGAAAGATTTCTTTAGGAAATGCTCCTCCTACCTCTGTACGCCGAAGTGGATTCAATGCCTTGAGACTTGCCCTGCATGTCGTTAGTATTTAAACATGTTTTCTCCCACGTACGTCTGAAGAGTATTAAGACATCTTTTAATCAACCATACCCCATCAGGGACCTTTCCCCACTATATCTGGTCAAAGCTGTTAGACCTAAAACATCAGTAATGATAGTCTTGACGGTGAGACTTTAAACCTCCCAAGAAAAGAGGTAGAAAGCCTGTTAAGCTGAAAAACCAAAAAGGGTGACCTGAAGAAAAAGTTAGGCTGCACCCGCGGTGTTCAAACTGAATGAGCCTAGGAAAAATTTGGGAATTAAAAGAAAACACAAAAATTTTGTAGGGATTTTCTAAAAATCCCTACCAATAGTCGAACTATGCTCTCTGAACCCCATGGTCTAGGAAAAAGTTAGAGTTTTTTTCATGAGTTATGATTAATTCTGATTTGGTGAGTTGTTATTTAAACAAAAAAATTTCTAGTAACAATCAAATTTTGTAGTGATTGACAGATTTTGTATTTCGTTAAAACAAAAAAAGGGGAGGATGTCCACAAGCTGGGGTCTCTCCCTCATAAAAAAAGGGGGAGAGGGGTAAGTAAAACAGAGAGTACAAGAGTGGCTCTGATAGTCATAAAGGATCCTGACTCGCTCTCTCCACCAGATCAGCGACCATGCGGCGGAGGTCATTGCAATACTGTTCCAACATGGCCTTCTCCCTAGCATTAACCTCATCCACTGGATGAGTACACTCCACTATGTTTCAGAGATCATTGATCCCTTTTCTAGTGGCTTCAAGATGAATAGTCACAGATGAAAACTGGTTACTCAGCATCGCTGCCCATTCTTCACATTCAAGCAACTTGGAGGATATGATGACCACTTGATCTCGATTGACCAACTCCTGTGCTATCAGCTGACGGAGTTGTATCGTGGATTCCTCCAGGGCTCGGGTCCCGCAATAAGCAGTAGCAAAGTGAGCAAGTTTTCATTCACTAGTGGCAGCTTCCTCACGGGTCATAAAAACAAGTAAAGAAAGAGAATGGAACTTCAGATAGTCAAAGAAACCCGACCCCAAACCCAGGAAGAGATGTTGAAGAGCTTCGGTCTAGGTTTCCATCTCAGGAAGAGGAGTTTCGACAACGATCTCGCAAGTCCGAGTCCAAGCCCACCTGCGCACCGCCCGATGGTCCGCCATGACACAAGGATCTTTGGTATCCCCACTGGATAACACAGGAATGAAATCTAGCATTGCAACCAGCACATGCATGTTCTTACTGGAAGTTGGTTCCTAAGCTGGAATGTCTAGAGCCTCTAACCCCGGTTCAGGCTTGGGGATCAAGTTTCTATGCCCAGTATCAACTAGAAAAACTTCCGTGATTGTCTCGCTGGGACTCGGAACCACAGGGTCGTCCTCATCCATGTCCAAGAAGGATGAACCCATCTGAACATCATCTATCGTAGGGCTGGGAGCGGAAAATCCCTTGAGTCGCTTTGATCGACGAACCATCAGTCGATCCTACCTTAGAGATGATGAGGAAGGTGTGGTGGATGCAACAGCTGTAGTACCTCCTGATCTGGGAACATGCCAGATGTCCTTCCCTAGGATCCCTTTGGGATAGTGGTTTACCCATGCTTTTGCATACTCTAGGGATAGGCCGGCGGACGCCCCCACAACAGGCAGGGGAATGCTCACGTCAGATCCCCCCCCCCCCCGCGTCAGAATCAGCCACCATTGACGAAGTATGGATGTGTGCAGTCCTCGAGCCTAATGAGGGAGAAGGGAATCCTGGACTTGCATGCACCCAAACTGACGAGAAAAATGATACGGGACATACACCTCGCACAGAGAAACTCCGTCGATCCGCGCAGACAAAAATCCATCACACAGAGAGATCATGTAAGAACGTTCCTCCAGACTCTCCCGGTGATTGTCAACTAAGACACCATAAGGGGTTGGGTAGGGGGTTAAAGAAAACGGGGAGTAGTCACTCAGAAGCTCTAGGACTACACCAGAGCGGAGGTATTTCAAGTGAAATCTAGCTATATCAATCAGGGTATTCCAAAAAGTAGGAAGCGAGATGACCGTGTTGTGAAGATAATCATAACAGCGATAATGATCCACTACCTAGCCATAAAAAAATTGAAATGACCCACTTATATGGAAGGGTGACCCACCCTTCTGCATGTGACCCAGAAGTTCATAAATATGAGCCAATGTGGGCATGAACAAATTCACGAGGCGACCCTCTGCCAGCTCAAATGCCATCATCAGGGTACAAGACCTGACACCAGGATTAATATCCAGAAAAGGGAATAGCCACCCTCTTAGGAACATAGCAAACAAACCTTCTAGCTGGAGCATAGGCGGCACACCAGGGTGCACCTCGTAACCCCATGAACGGTAGTCGCCCGCCTCCAGAACCACCCAGTAGGAGCCTAGGGAGGTTCTTGAATGTTGATAAGGATGAGTCCTGGGGCGCTTGGTCTTCGGCACGGGACCAATGGTATTCATAAATAACCCTATCCATGTACTATAGGGAATAAGAGAGCCGGAACACAGGGCCTAACCCAGTGATTTCTCTTCCAGAACCAGTAGATCCCTCGCCAATAAAGGTACTTGTTCGACATTGTCCCATGCATTAGGGGCGGGCAAAAATTCATCATACATTTCACTAATAACCAAGAGCCCTCCCAATTGATGGATATCCCACAGACTAATGCCAACTTCACCAAGGGAAAGGTGGAAAGTATTAGTGCTTGTACACCAGCAACTGAGTAGGTCTGGCAGGACCAGGGATGGTGGGTAAATAGAAAATTGGGAAGCCCACACTGCGGAGTATAAATTGATGAATTTTAGTGATTCGGGAGACTCCCAGAAGTGATGATGGATCCAGAAATCCTAGGCCCAATCATTCGATAAGATATCGCCAGACTGAAGATCCCACCTAGGAATCCACCCCGCATCGGGATCTACTCGAGCATGTTTGATAACGGAAGGGTAACTGCTGAAGACATCTTCCCAATAAAAGCTTTCGGCATGCTAATCACTTTGGGTCCAAATAGTGCCTCTCGAAATGGAGGCGTCTTTATAATTAGAGTCAGAAACTATCTCCCCCAATTGGATAAGGTTAGCCTGAATACACTTAGACGACGCTTCCAAGAAAGGAGAAGGAAGACCTACGAAAGGGGGGGATAGGGACATCGTCTTGAAGACCGAATCCATGAAGCAGAAGCCAATTTTATAATGGATAATCCAGGAGCTCAGTAGCGAGCAAGTCTTTCGAGACACCATTTTTGGGGACGATGGACCAACTAGGGTCTTCTTCGATGTCCTCTGCTCTGCGAATCATGGCTAAACATCTCCCTGAACCAATTGAGAGAGGCTCTACAGCAGGCCTTGGTGCAGAATGAGGGGAACCAAATTTTCTCCCTGCATAACGAAATCCAACAAATGGTTAGTCCAAAAATAATAAAACTTGGACAAAATACCAAATATATGGCTGATGATCAATTTAAGAGAGAAATATCTGCAACGAGGCCTAGCAGGATGGTTCGCGATAACAGTATCCCGCGAACCAGCCATTCGCAAAAGCAGTCCGCAAAACCCTGGCCCGCGGAGCGTTGGCTAGGAAACTGCAGACCAGGTTGTTCTATGGAATTTCAAACCATATTTTTAAGTGGTTATGTTTGAAAGACATAGAAACTTTTAATGTTCAGAATATTTTTTTTCACAGAGAATCGAAACCGCGGAGCATCGAAACCATGGAGCACCAAAACCATGAAGCAAGTTCCTACGCGGCCCATCATAGATTACATTTTAATAAAATAAAAGTGTTGGTTCGCAGCTGGGACGTTGATCCACATATGAAGAACATCGTGAACAAGAAATGGTTCACGGAAGTAGTAGTCGGTTCGCGGATGAAGTGCTTCGAGAAGGAACAAGCCCACAGAGGCAGAAAAGTGAAAAAAGCTCTGGTTTCATGAAGAATCCGGTAAAGGAAAAATGAATGGGGCCCTCCGTATTTATAGGCATAGTCCAATACTAGGTCCACTACCCTACTGCAACCCATCAATGTTTCAGGACCACTCTACATTAGAATGGCCTCCTCTTCATTCCGATCGGACCCCATTCCGATGGAGGGCATTTGTAGGGTCCGGAAAAATTAGCAAAGGAGAATGATTATCCCCTTTAAATCAAGGGAGATTCTACCCAATTTACCCTCTAAAGAGATAGGAAAATGTGGACAATACTCAAGGATGGAGGAGGAAAAACCGGTCCGCGGACCAGTCTGATGTTAACGATGCATGGCCGGTTCTGCGAAGTGTCCCTCCTCCGCAGACCGTCGTCGTTCGCGATATGGAGGCAGAGGTCCTCCGCGGTCATGAAGCAAGACAGGTGCCAACCCGGTCCACCATTCCAGACTTCCCCAGCCGTGAGCGGTATCATCTATCCCGAACCACCTCCTGTGTCGTTCATGAGATGGAGGTGAAGGTCCTCCGCGGGCGCGAAGCAGGTCGAGCGCCAATCCGGTTCACCCACATGAACCGCCCCAGCCGCGAGCCACGTTAGCCGGCCCAAACTACCTCCGCTGTCGTTCACTAAATGGAGGTGTAACCCTCCACAGCCGCGAATCACTCCCATCATTCGGTTCGTGTGAGGGGAAGAAGCGTTCAATGCCCACCGTGAATTACGGATTGACCCAGTCAGCCATAAACCGGGTATTCGGTCATGGGCCTCTGCAATAGGGGTCTCATGACCGTAGATACATCTCTTTCCCCCCTCTATAAAAGGAGACCGAGGGGGGGAGAAAGGGAGGATTTTGGAGGATTTTTGGATTCAGAAGGAGGATGGAAAGGCGATCGATTATATTCAGGTGGAAGGATTTCGAAGGAAGGCTTAGGATTTTGAATGTTCCAGTTCACGAACCAGAGAAGGTATAAACCTGGGAACGAACTAATAAGGAACCAAAAATGCATAATAATTTGGTGAACCACGAACTCAAAATAACATAGAAAGAGAAGACCGCGAACCATATCCCCCTATGTGGATGCACTCCCCCCGAACCAGGGATTTTATGCCTCTTTTCCGATCCACCGTGCCGCATAACATCCTCCTACGTGGGCGAAGCCCCGACCGACGAGCCTCTGGACGGTGCTGCCCTTGGTCGTCACTGCCTGCATGGAACACTCCAAAGACCTCCATGGTTTTCGGATCAAACCCAGTGCCGCGAGTCACCTAGGTTCATGGGATACCAATCAGTCTGCAGACCCTACTAGTTTGCGGATAGCCGATCAGTCTGTGGACCCTCCTGGGTCGTGGGTGGCCAATCATTCAACGAACCCTTCTGGGTTGCAGAAGACCAATCAGTCTGTGGACCCTCCTGGTTCGCGGATGGCCTCTCAGTCTGCGGATAACCATGGTTCACGGATGACCCCTCCATTCACGTGTCACTTTCCTACGCGAAGGGTGCCAGAACCTTCAGAGTTCCCATTCCCTGACCCAGATAAAATCGCTCCAATCCGACCCGATACCCCGTGACTCCTTCATTGGCCTATTAATCGGCCCCAAGTCGAGGCCTCCACTAGAGCCACCAAATATGTGTGATGGATCCCTCAAGCGCATCATCACACCATTTTCAGTTCACATATCCATAGTAAACAGAGAAGAAGGGGTTTCCCCGACCCTTGAGCAGATTCCCGAAGCATTCATGGGTTCACATTCCCACATTAATGTGAAGTCTACGCTCAGGAGTCCCCTTCCCACCCCTCCACTTGTTAAGGGCTCCTCAGGGGTGGTAAAATACCCATTAGAAGGGATCCCTCATTCACTGCATGAGAGGATATGGGCACATGAACACCCCCTTTCCCTCTCCCACTACGCCTTTTCGCCATGGGCGTCCATCTCGGAGTAAGGCCCAAATTTATGGGTTGCCATATGCATAAGCCCCACATCACTTCTCACGGACGCACCTTTCGTGATGTGATTGTCTGGTCCCTACTTCCTCTTATTTCTCACACTGAGCATGACTCACATGGGCTTAGAGTAAGCATCGACCATGACATCCTCTTATGGGCCTCCCCAGAGTGTAAGGCCTAATCCATCACCATGGGCCTCCTCAGAGTGTAATCCCCAATTCTATGAAAAATATGAGGACTTTGATTCCCTACCATATGGATACGTAGGAAGTCTCTCTGAGGTTCAAGCCCGATCACAACTGGACCCCCAGGTCCACCTTCATGCTGGTTCTCCGACACCCTAATTCGAACTACGTGGAATTTGATCCTTGTCTCCTAGGAAGGGTACATAGGAAGCCTCCTTGAGGATCAAGCCCAACAATAGATCGATCTGACTATCTTCACATTAGTTCACTACACCACTCCTAGTGCCGCCTCAGTGAGTTCCAAATTATTCAGAGTCTTTAATCCAGTGAGGGATGGTAAACCACCAGCCTAAATGATTCTTAATCCATGCGTTCAGCAGACCATTTCCAACCAAGGTTAAATCTGTGGATAATATGTTTGGGTGTAAACCAAAGATTCAAAAATATATGAATACATATTAAATCTATAAGAGAGTCCCGTAACAGGCAATAATTCCCTCAAAAGGGTGCGATGAGCATGAAATCCCATCCTCTCGACCAATGTGAGTTCTTAAGTGTTGATGGTCAGACCATCTGGCAAACTCCTGCCTTTGGAAAGCAGGTCCATCCATCATTAGGTATGGAACCGTTGGGTGTTTCGAGACCGAAACCACGAAACAATGGTTTTTAAAGTTTATAATATTTTAATGGATTTAAATGGGTTTTATATTTTTTTTGGTTTTTATGTTTTTATTGGGTTTAATGTTTTTTGGGTTTTAAGGGGTTTAGGGTTTTTAGGGTTTTAATCATTTTTTAGTTTTTCAAGAGTTTTATGTGTTTTTTGGTTTTCAAGGTTTTATAAGGGTTTTTACGTTTTTAGGGTTTTTTATGTTTTAGGGATTGTAGGGGGGTCTTTTGGACATACTTTATTTTAAGGGTTTTTAGATGTTTTGATAATTTTTAGGGATTTATGGTTTTTTGGGTTTTTTGGGTTTTAACATTTTATGGTTTTTAGGGGGTTTAAGTTCCTTTAGGTTTTGAATGTTTTCCTAGAGTTCCTCAAGGATTTTATGGTTTTTTATATTCATATAGATTTTTTGGGTTCATAATATTTTTTGGGGTGTTCGGTATTTTTTTGGTTTGGGGGGGGGGGTTATGGTTTTTATAGGTTTTTGGGTTATTAGAGGTTTTTTAGGTTTATAGGTTTTAAAGGTTTTTTATTTTTTTATGGTCTTATAGCGTTTTAATTATTTTTTATTGTTGTTTTAAGGTATTTTATTGTTTTTATAGGTTTTTGGTGTTTTATGGTTTTAGGGGATTATTAGGGTCTTTTAGGGTTTTTAATTTTTTGAATTTTATTGTATCTTATTGGTTTTATGTGTTTAGAGGTTTTTAATATATCCATTAGGGTTTTAGGGTTTTTTCTATTTTTTGGGTTTTTGGGGTCTTGTGATTGGATTTTAGGATTTTTTTGTGTTTATAGCGTTTTTAGGTTTTTTGGTGTTCTTAGTGTTTTTAGGTATTTAGGGTATTCTTATGGTTTTTAAGGTTTTATCCTTTTTATGTTTTTATCGATTTTGGGGAGTTTTATTTATTTTTATTATTTTTAGTGTTTTAAGGTATTTTGAGGGCTTTTAGGTTTTTAGGGGTTTTAGGGGTTTTTTTGGTATATTTGGGGTTTTATGGGTTTTTGTGTTTTTTATAATTTTCAATTAATTTTATATGTTTTTATCATTTTTGACTTTTAAAACAATTTTAGAGTTTTAGTGTGGTTTTATATGTTTTGTGGACTTTAGTGGTTTTGAAGGTTTTCAGGGGCTTTTATTTTTTTTGGATTATAGGGGTTTTAGGGTATTTTTTATGTTGTTTAGGGTTTTTATAAATTTCTTAATTTTTTAGGGGATTGCGGGTTTTTTGGTTTTGACAGTTTTCTTAGGGTTTTCTCAGGGTTTTTTTGGGGTTATTTATTTTTTTTTCGAGATTTTTTGAATTTTTTGTTTTTTATTGTTTTTAGGGTCTTATGGATTTTTAGGGTTTCTAGGGGTTTTAAAGAGGTTTGGGGAATTTTATGGTTTTAAGAGTTTTTAGAGTTTTTTTTATTTTTATGAGTTCTCAAGGGGGTTACTATTTTTATTGGTTTTTTGGTTTTTAGGGTGTTTACAGATTTTTAGGTAATTGAAGGGTTTTTTTATTTTTAGTTTTTCTAATGGTTTTATGTTTTTTTGGTTTTAATTATTTTATATTGTTTTTCATGTTATTAGGGGTTTTTTATGTTTTTAGGGTTTATTTATGTTTTTATAATTTTTATGGTTTTTTGAAAATTTGTGTGTTTTTTGGATTCTACAGGGTTTCTTGGGGTTTTGTGGTTTTTGGGGGTTTTACTGTTTTTTTAGTTTTTTATTATTTTATTTGGTTTTTAGAGTTTTTTAATATTTTAGGGGTATAATTTTTTTAAGGAATTTTCTAGGATTTTTACTGTTTTGTGGGTTTAGGGATTTTGTGGGGTTAAAGTTTTTATAGTTTTTCTGTTTTTTTGGATTTTAATTGTTTTCTAGTTTTTTGGGTTTTGATGTTTTTTATGGTTTTTAATATTTTGTAGGGGGTTTAAATGGATTTTAGAGTTTTTGTTGGGTTTTAGTGTTTTTAGGGCTATTTAGGGGTTTTACGGTTTTCTGGGTTTATGATTTTGTTAGAATTTAGTTTTTTTGTGTTTTTAATTTTTTTGGATTTTAGTGGTTTTATGTGTTTTAGGGTGTTAACATTTTCATGGGAATTTTCAGTATTTTAAGTGGTTTTTTTCTTTTTTTTTTTTGATTATTTGCAATTTTTTAAGATTTTTTGTTTTGTTTTTAGGGGATTTTGTGATTTTGAGGTTTTTTAGGGTTTTTTGTTACTATAGTTTTTTGAGTTTTCATAGGTTCTAATGTTTTTTAAAGTTTTTAACATTTTAAAGGGTCTAAGGGGATTTTTTATTTCTTTGTGGATATTAGGGTTGTTATCGGTTTTTATGGTTTTAGGGGGGTTTTATATTTATTTGGATTTTATAGTTTCTAGCATTCTTTAGGTTTTTAGGGGTTTTATGTTTTTTTGGGATTTGTGTTTCTCTTCATGTTTTTAGGGTCTTTATGGTTTTTAAAATTTTACAAAATTTTAATGTGTTCTTAGGATTTTTATGTATTTTTATGGTTTTTATGGTGTTTGAGGGGTTTTAATGTTTTTTTAGATTTTGTGGGTTCTATGTTTTTATATATTTTTTAAAAATTTAGAGGTTTAAAGGTTTTTCATAGTTTTTATAATTTTGTGTTGGTATTTATGGTTTTTATTGGAATTTATGGTTTTTAGTGTTTTGTGGATTTTTCAGGATTTAAGTGTTTTTGAATTTTTAGTGTTTTTATGGGTTTTATGTTTTTTATGATTTTATACTATTTGAATGTTTTTTGGGTGTTGAGGGGTTTTTTTGATTTTAGGGATTTAAAAAATGTATTTTGAATTTTTAGGGGTTTTAGGTTTTTATAGTGATTTTAGGGTTTTTTAAGGTTTTAGGGTTATTTATGGATTTTAGCATTTTTAGGTTTTTTTATATGTGTAGGAATTTTTAGTTTTCTAATGTTTTGTTAGGTTTTTAGGGTTTATTTCATTTTAGTAATTTTTAGTGATTTTATAGGATTTCTATGGTTTATTATGGTTTTTAGTGATATTGTGGTTTTTAGGGGAGTTTAGGGTTTTTGGTTTTTAAAGTAGTTTTGGGTTTGTAGGGTTTTTTTATTTCTTAGGGTTTTTAAGAGCTATAGATTTTTTTTACAATTTTTTTACTTAATTTGGTTTTATTGTTATTATTTGGTGTTGGAGTTATAAATTTTATTAAATGGATTTATGGTACTTAGGTTATTTATGGTTTTTTTGGGTTTTTAGTATTTTTCATATTTTTTAGCGATTATATTTTTTTATGTTTTTAAGATTTTATTAGCATTTTTCTATGTTTTTTAAATTTTTAGCGATTTTAGGTATTTTTTTGGATTTTTACAGTTTTTTGGGATGTTACAAATTTTTATGATTTTTAGAGTTTTCAGGGTTTTATGGTTTGTTTGGTTTGTTGGGGGGTTTTTTGTGTTTCTACGGTTTCTATGGATTTTAGAGTTTTTAACATTTTTATGGGCTTAAATAATTTTCTAATATTTTTGTAGTTTTAGTGTTTTATGGGTTTTTATGATTTTTAATGTTTTTAGGGGTTTTTAGGAATTTAGGGTTTTTAGGTTTTTTCTTGTTTGTTGATTTTTTTTGTCTTTGATGTATATAATGTGTTTTTAAGTTTTTTTTCATAAGAATTTTATGGTTTTTATAATATTTATTTTTTTGGGATTTTTTTTGGATTTTTGAGATTTTTTATGGTTTTTAGGGTTTTGAGGATTTTAGGTGTTTTAGTTTTTTAGTTTTTTGTGCTTTTACTATTTTACGTTTTATGGATTTTAATTATTTTTATGTTTTTAAGGTTTTTTATGGGTTTCCAATGGTTTTACTCTTTTTTTTATGTTTTCGCGGTTTAATGGATTTTTGGTATTTTTATAGTATTTAGGGTTTTTGGGATCCTGGGGGTTTTAGGGGTTTTTAGGAGTTTTATGATTTTTGGGGTTTTTAATTTTATTTAGTTTTTAGGGTTTTTTTGGTTTAGGTTTTTTAGAGTTTTTTAAATTTTTAGGTGTTTTGAGGTTTTTTTAATGTTTTAGTGGTATTTTGGGGTTTTACAGGTTTTTTTTGGTTTTTATGGCTTTTATGGGGTTTTAATGTTTTCGAGTTATTATGATTTTTTTACAGTTTTTATCATTTTTATGTTTTATAGGTTTTATGTTATTTTTTATTTTTATTTTATATTATGTTTTTAGTGTTTTTAGAGATTATTAGGGTTTTATGGATTTTTAACAATATTTATGATTTATTGGGATTTTATAGATTTTGAATGTTTATGGTTCTTTGGGTTTTTAGGATATTTTGGGTTTTATGTTTTTTTAATTTTTAGGGGTTTTATTATTTTTAATTGTTTTATAAATTTTCGGGGGTTCAATGGGATTTTAGTGTTTTTAATGATTTTTTGGGGGTTTTATGGGTTTTATGGTTTTTTAAGGTCTTTACGGATTTTATGGTTTTTTGGGTTTTATTGTACTTTTGGGTTTTTATTAATATTTTTGGTTTTTTGGGTTTTATGTTTTTTTAGGTTTTTAATTTCTTCTACATAGTTTTAAGGGGTTTTTTTTTGTTTTTTTGTGTTTTAGGTAGTTTTAGGGATTTTTTTATGATTTTTATGGTGTTTTTTGGGATTCTAGGGATTTTGATTATTTTAAAGGTGTTTTAGGATTTTTGGTTCTTATCCTTTTCTTAATGTTTTTAGTGTTTTTTATGGTTTTTTACTTTTTTGGAATATCCTTTAGATTTTAAGGTATTTATGTTTTTTCATGGTTTTTAGGTATTTTGATGGATTTTAGGATTTTTCAATGGTTTTAGGGTTTTTATTGTTTTTTTTTGAGTTTTCATAATTTTTTCGTTGTTTTATAGTTTTTATATTTTTTTAGATTTTTTAGGTTTTTAAATGTTTTTTAGATTGTTTTGCGTGTTTTTTGGATTTTAATGAATTTTTAGGGCTTTTATGGTTTTTAGGGGTTTTATGGATTTTAGGGTTTTTATAGGTTTTTTTTGGGATTTTAGGGTTTTAATTTGTCGAGTTTTTTGTAGTTTTTAAGTGTTTTTAGTTCTCAACGTTTTATTAGGTGTTTTCAAGGTTTTTAAGATTATGTACATTTTTAGGTATTTATAGGGACTTTTTAAGAAATTTATAATTTTTTATTATTATTAGGGATTTTGATGGTTTTTACTATTTTTAGTGTTTTTAGAGATTTTATGGATTTTTGGTTTTTTTAAGGTTTATTTAGGGTTTTTTGGGGTTTAAAGGGTTATATATTTTTTAAAATTTTTAAGGGTTTAAGGGATTTTAAGGGTTTTTAGTTGGTTTGATGGGTTTTATGGGGTTTTAGGGGTTTTAAAGGGTTTTAAGGGATTTTTTGGGTTTTAGGGTTTTTATGGTCTTTTAGTTTTTTTGGGTTTTTATTGTGTTCTTATTTTTTGGGGTATAATGTAAATTTATGTTTCTAGGTTATTTAGTGTTTCTTGTTTTTGTTAGGGTTTTTTACATTTTCAGATATTTTGAGGAAATTTCTTGGATTTATGTTTTTTAGGGTTTTTTTGTATTTTGAGGGTTTTTATGGTAATTTTTTTGGATTTTATAATTTTTTAGTTTTTTTAATAGTTTCTTTGTTTTTGGTTTCCCCAGTATTTTTCTTCTTTTTTAGTATTTTTTTACCATTTTAGTATTTGTTGTGATTTTTTGGTTTTATTAGGTTTTTTGAAATTTTTAGGGTTTAATTTTTTTATAGTTTTAAGTTTTTTAATGGGTTGAAATGGGTTTAGAGTTTTTTTGGGGGATTATATTTGAATTATTAATGTTTTAAGGGTTTTTATGGGTTTTAGGATTTTTGGGTCTTTAAGGGTTCTCCTTTGTTGGTATTTGGGATTTAATGATATTTGAATGAATTCTTAAGTGTTTTCAGGGTTTTTAGGGGTTTTTATGTTTTTAGGTATTTTTAGGGATTTTAATGTTTTTATGGATTTTTAGAGTTTTTAGGTATTTTGAGGGTTTTAGTGTTTTGTGGGGGGGTTTAGGATTTTCATTTCTTTTATTGGTGTTTTAGGGTTTTTTTTGAGTATTTTAGGGTTCTTAAGGTCTTTTAGAGTTTTTTTTAACATTTTTAGGAATTTAAATGGTATTTAGGGTTAGTTATTATTTTTTAGGTGTTTTATCTGTTTTATGGTTTTTAATGGTTTTATTGGGTTTTATGGTTTTTTTGGGCTTTAGGTTTATTAAAGTTTTTTTAGGGTTTTTTACAGTTTTTAGAGTTTTTAGAAGAAATAATTTTTTTTAGTATTTTAATACATTCTTAGGAATGTTCAAGTTTTTTATGGGTTTTAATGTTTTTAAGGAATTTGTGTGAATTTTTATAATTTTAATGTCTTTAAGGTTTTTGGGATTTTAAGATTTTTAAGATTTTTATTGATTTTTTGTTTTTGAGGATTGTGTTGTGTTTTATGTTTTTAGGGGTTTTAATTGTATTTTGGATTTTATGGTTTTCTTAGGGGGTTTTCAGTGTTTTAGGGTTTTTAGGTTTTTAGGTTTTTTATTATTTTTTAGGATTTAGGGGTTTTAAGTGTTTTTACGTTTTAAATATTTATTGTGTATTTAGGGTTTAACGTTTTTTTAACATTTTTAAGATTGTTTTGTGATTTATAAGATTTTATGGTTTTAGAGGATTTCAGGATTTTGAGGGATTTTAGGGAATTTTTGGGGGTTTTATTGTTTTATTGTTTTCTTGGGCTCTTATATTTTATTTGGATTTTAGGGTTTAATTGTCATATAATTTTTTTTAACATTTAACAGGTTTTAAATTATTTTTAGAGTTTTTACTGGGATTTTATGGGTTTTTTGGGTTCTTGTGATTTTTTAGTGTTTTTAGCATTTTTATGGGGTTAAGGGGTGTTTATGTGTTTGGAGATTTCTAAGGTTTTGGTAGAGTTTTTTTGGGATTTAGGTTTTTTTATTTTTATCCATTTTAGGGATTTTTAATATTTTTATGTGTTTTTAGGGTTTTGGGGATTTTGTGGGGTTTTAGGGGTTAATAGTGGATTTATAATTTTTTATGTTTTTAGGGGTTTTATATGTTTTTTATTTTTATGGTTTTATTAGGGTTTTCAAGTTTTTTAGGTTTTTTTTAATTTTGTGTGATTTTTAGTTGCTTTACTATATTTATGCATTTTAGGTTTTTCAGGTTTTTGAGTGATCTTTGGGGTTTTTAGGTTTTTTAGGGGTTTAATGTTTTTTTGGGTTTTGGGGTTTTGGTATTTTTTTTACAATTTTATGGTTTATTGGATTTTTTTATCATTTTTAGGGGTATAAATAATTTTTTTTCTTTTTTGAGGATATTTAGTGTTTTTATGGGTTTTTTGGATTTTTAATGTTTTTAGGGAATTTTCTATTTTTATGGGTTTTAGGGATTTTAATGTCTTTTTAGGTTTTTTGGGGTTTTTATCATTTTTTTGGATCATTAGGGGATTTAATTTTTTTTCTTTTTAAGGTTTTCTTTAAGGGTTTCTAGATTTTTAGGAGTTTTTTCATTTTTTGGGATTTTTAGATATTTTTTAGGATTTTATTGGTTTTTTGGATTTTTTGGAATTTAGAGGGTTTCTAGGATTTTTTTCAAGAATTTAAGGGTTTTTAGGATTTTTAGCATTTTCATGTTTTTTGGGTTTACAACATTTCTAGATTTTTTTAGAAATTCATAGTGGTTCTTAGGGGTTTTAAATTTTTATGTTTTTTAGACTTTTGAGATATTTTTAAGGATTTTTATCATTTCAGGGGTTTTGGAATTTTTAGAGTTTTTTTGGTTTTTATAATTTTTTTGTGTTTATTCAGGTTTTAGGTATTTTCTTATATTTTTGGTTTTTAAATATTTTTCTAAATTTTAAAGGTTTTAAGGGTTCAAATTGTTTTTAGAGTTTTTAGTTATTTTATGGTTTTTATTGGGTTTTAAGGATTTTTTTTAATGTTTTTACTTTTTTGGGTTTTTATGGTTGTTTAGGGTTTTAGTGTCTCTTTATGGTTTTAGGGGTTTTATGAGTTTTTAGGTTTTTTCGAGTTTTCTAAGAGTATTTTAATATTTTCAGGGGATTTTATGTTTTTAGGAATTTTTAATGCTTTTAAATATCTTTATGGTTATTTTGGGTTTTTATGAATTATGAGGTTTTCTAGGGTTACTTAAGTTATTTATGATTTATATAGTTTTTAGAATTTTATAATTTTTAACTATTTTTTAGTTTTTACAGGTTTTCATAGGGTAATTCATGGTTTTTTAGGTTTTTAAAAATATTATGGATTTTTAGGAATTTTTTAGCATTTTTATTGTTTTTTCGGTTCATTGGGTTTTGTAAGGTTTTAGGAGTTTTATGGGTTTTTATGATTTTTTGCAGTTTTTACATTTTCTAGGGGTTTTATGTGTTTTTACATTTTTATGGATTTTTATGGGTTTTTATGGTTATAGGGGTTTTTTCATTTTTTTGGGATTTTGAGTTACTTTTTTTATTGGGTTTTTCATTTTTTGGGATTTTGAGGGGTATTCTGGTATTTAGTGATTTTGGGGGTTTTAGAATTTTTTGGGCAAGGAATTCTCGGGGCCAGGCTATTCCTGACCACCCCCAAAATTTATTATAAAAAGAAACAAATACACTGCAGACAAGGGAGGGGCGGGGTCAATCAACCCACACCCAAAAACCCTTAACAAACACACATAGAAGCCCAAAAAAAGAAAAGAAAAGAAAGAAAAAGACTCAAAAACCAGACACAACAACAACATCATCACGTCACATCCATCCAATACCAGCATCCAGAAGCACCACGTCCAATTATCACAGCTACACAGCAGCATAAACACGTCCAAACCAACCACCCCCAGCAACCAACAACACAAAATCTGACATCACAGCCAATCACAACCTGTAACTTCAAACCACAACACAAGCATCGTAACCAAACATGGCCATAATCACCTCCCAGCAAACAACGACCAGCAACAAGCAGCACAACATCAAACTCATCCACAATAGCAAAAAATAACCAACCAACCACAAGCATAAACCCTCAATTAACATTCAACAACTAGTAAATAATGAAGCCTATCCCCAACTAGCCTCCATTCAGAACCTTTCCAACTACCAGCATGTCCTCCCTAGGAGGATCCACTGCCAGTAAAACAGTACCATCATCATGAAAATTATCTGATTCCACACATCCCAGTCCAACAACAAACATCAACCAGCACTAAAGAAATATCCATCCAACCTTCCCTTTCACGCCTCGTGAACAAGCAGCAGCAAAATGTCTATCTCCCTCATCAGGACACACCAAAATCCACAACAGCAACAAAAAAATTGAAAAAACCTGCATCCTCAGAGCACATCACTGGCCAACAAATCAGAGAGCCCAAAACATCCATAACTCCTCAACCTCATCATTCAGCAGAAGTAGCAGCTCAATACTAAGCCAGCCACAGGTCAAGAACAATGCGACCTGCATCCTCGCCCTTTTCATCCACCATGACCCATTGAGAAGCCATAAAAGCCATCAAGACCCTCCTGGGGTCCAAACAAGAAGCGTTGAACCAATAAATGAGTCGTAAACACCACCACAAATAAGTCACAAAGCACTTTAAACCCACTTATCACCAAGGCGAAGCCAGAACTCCCCCCGAAAAAGCCACCAGAGCGTCTTTCCACACCATAGAAGAGATCCAAAGCACCAAACACCAATAGACCTAAACAGCTGAGACTGAATCCCAGTCTGACAAGCATACCTGAAGATTGGGCTTAGCACACCTCTGTTCATTCGTCGAGACATCCATCGTTTTTGTGTTGACTTCACCATTGACCTCTTAGACTTCCTCCAGATCACTGGAAAAACATCACTGCTGCCACCAAGGAGCAACAAAGGTTACACCAGAGGAGGTGTAGAATTCAGATCTTGTAAAGCCGATACAAAATGAAGAAAAAGCCAGACCAAGTTGTCACCACCAAAACCTGAAACAACCCACCAGATCCCAGTGCCATCAACCATCTGCCTCAAAAACCACCATCGCGCTAGGGGATAGAACATCTCGAATAGAAAACCATCCACATCCCAAAGCTTAAAGTGGGAGAGATCGACGGATCTAATGAAGAGGATTCCAATATGGAACCTTAGAGATCGTTACATTGGGAGATTCCCTAGAGAGAGCAGTAACATTTTTAGGGGTTTTTATGTTTTTGGGGATTTTAGTGCTTTTAGGGTCTTTGAGGGGTTTAATTTTTTTATATTTTTTCTTTAGAATTTTTAGGGGTTTATATGATTAATGGTTTTAATGATTTTATTATGGTTTTCCTGGGTTTTAGTGATTTTTAACATTTTAGAGACGATTTAGAAATTGTATTCCTTTTATGGGTTTTATGGTTTTTGAGTGGTTTTATGGTTTTTTTGTTTTTAAAGTTTTATATTTGGTTCTTTGGGTTTTTTTGATTTTTTTAGTTGTTTTTAAGGTTCTAATGGGAATCTAGGGTTTTAAGGGTTTTAGAGGTTTTAATGGTTTTAGGCTTTTTAGGATTTTTTTAGTGTTTTTAGAATTTTCAGGTTTTTAGGGGTTTCAACTATTTTTAGGTTTTTATGGTTTTCTGGTTATATTAAAATTTTTTTAGGGTTTTTTTCATTTTTATGGATATTGAGTGTTTTTTGTTGGATTTTTATAATTTTTATGGTTTTAGGAATTTTTAGGGGTTTTTTATGGTTTGTATGGTTTTTATAGGGTTTTTTGTTTTTATATCCATTTTTAATTTTTAGGTATATTAGGGGTTTTTTTATGTTTTAATATTCTTAGGGGTTTAATGGGGTTTTTAGTGTTTTTTGTGGGATTATGGTTTTTAAGGGTTTTAAATATTTTTAAGGGTTTATCTAGTTTTTAGGATCGTTATGGGTTTTAGTGCTTGTAGGTTTTTATGGATTTTATGTGTTTTTATGTATTTATGGTTTTCTTAAGGGTTTTTAGGTTCTTACGTGTTTTTACATTTTTAGGGATTTTAGGGATGTTTAGGGGTTTTATAGTTATTAAAAGTTTGAAGTGTTTTTATGGATTTAAATGTTTTTTTGATTTCTTAGGGATTCTTGAGTTATATTGATTTTTATGGGTTTCAAGTGTTTTTAGGTCTTTATGTTTTTCATTGGGATTTATGGGTTCTATAGTTTTTTTATGTTTTAATGGATTTATAGGGATTTTTAAGATTTTTTTTGCGATATTTAGAATTTTTATTGTTTGGAGTTTTAGGTTTTTAGGGTTTTTTGTTTTTATTAGTTTTTCAAGGTTTTTAAGGCAAAGAAGGGGCGTGCCAAGCAAAAATCTTGGCGCCTAAATTAATAAAAAGAAAAGGTACAAAACATTACAGGGGGGACTTGTACATTCGTGTGCAGGTAGCACCCATCATGTCAGAGGCTATATGAGATGTGCAAAAGGAAGGAGCAATGAATGACCACCGTGAGAAGCATTCTTCAATAGCCATCTTGGAGAGAGCATCGACCACCATATTTACTTCCCTATATGCATGAGAGATCCTGAGAGTCAGGTTCTTGGATAGGCTAAGGCATTCAATCCACTGAGGAAGAAGCCACCATGGAACCTTCCTTGAGTTTTGGCAAAGCTCCTCCACTGCAAGCATTGAGTCTGATTCGATCCATAGATGCAACCACCCAAATTGAATTTCAAAATGAATAGCCTTGATAATAGCCCAAAGCTCTGCCTCATAAGCACATCCATTCCCAATGTAGTGATAGAAAATACCCTTGAAAAATCCTCGACAAGTACGGAAGACCCCACCACAACCTGAAGGGCCTGGTGAGCCTGCCGCCGCACCATCAACATTAACTTTGATCCATGACGGGATTGGTGGAATCCATCTAATGTACTTCATCAACATTGGTTTTTTTCACCTGCCAGGGACACCAAGGGTGTGGAGTGTAACAAGATCATTGAAGCAGTTGTTCATCGTACCTGATTGGAGACTCCCAGCCAGCCGGACAACACTATGCATGGAAATAATACCCTCATGCGTGGAGCATGATTTGTTCCGAAACATAGCAGAATTTCTTACAGCCCATAAAAAAGAGACAATGGATGCCGATGTTGAAAGAAAGAGGTTATGAAGCTGCTCACTGTAGCTAAAATCATTGATAAAAAGCATCCGTTGAGAAAAGGTTCCAGGAGGTAAGCGGAGACCAAAAACATCCTACATGTAGCTCCATAATCTGTGTGCAAGATTGCAATCAATAATTCAAGGTTTTTAAGGGTTTCTGAGTTTTTTAAAAAAAATTGGGTTTTAAGGGAGTTTAGATTTTTCTAGTGGTATTTTGGGTTTTAATGGTTTATTAGGTTTTTATGGTTTCTAGTGGTCTTATGGGATTTAGAGTCCTTTCGAGTTTTTAGGGGTTTTAACATTTTTAGGTTCTTTAGGGGTTTTATGTTCTTTTAGTTTTGATGGTTTTATTATTGTTTTTCTTGATTTTAGTGTTTTTTAATTTTTTATGAATTATTATGTGTTTTTAGGTTTAATAGGTATTTTTGGGGACTTTATGGGTTTTTGGGTATTTAGTGTTTTTAATGTTTTTATGATTTTTAGTGGTTTATTTGTTTTTAGTTTTTTAATGTTTTATAAATATTTTTATGGTTTTTTACATTTTTAGGAATTTTCAATGATTTTTAATATCTTTATTGTTTTAGAGTTTTTAGGCTTTTGGGTGGTTTTAGGATATTTTGTGATTTTTTAGGTTTTTTATATTTTTTATCATTTTTTAGGTTTTTAGGGGTTTTAAGTTTTTTTAGGTTTCTATGGTTTTATTCGGGTTATTTAATATTTTATGGTCTTTTATGTTTTAATCGATATTTAGTGGGTATTTCATATTTTTTTTTATTTTTAGGGATTTTTTAAGGATTTAAGTGGTTTTTTGGTTTTTAGGGTTATTAAGGTTTAGGGTCCTATTATAGGTTTTAGGGGAATTTATATTTTTAGGGGCTTTTACTTCTTTTAGGTTTTTGAATTTTTCTTTGGGGTCGTTTTGGTTTTTTTATTTTCATTTTAGGGTTTTTAGGGTTTATTTTATTTTCATAGTTTTTATGGTTTATATATATTTTAATAGTTTATGTGTTTTTAAATATTTAAATGCATTTTTTGTTCTTTTAGTGTCTCTTTTTTTATTGGTTTTAATTAATCTTATGGGTTCTTTGGGTTTTTAGATTTTTTAGTGGTTTTTAGGGTTTCAGGGGATTATGTGTGTATTTATTATTTTTAGAATTTTTTAGGATTTGTGTAGAATTTTATGTGGTTTTATGTTTTTATTTTAATTTATGTTTTCAAGTTTTTAGGGTTTTTAACATTTTAAGGATATTTAAGGTATTTTTTTATTGTTTTTTATTTTTTGGGATTTTTTGGGATTTTTTGGTTTTTATCTTTTCTTTGGGATTTTAGGGTATTTTTTGAATTTTTATGGGTTTAAAGGTTTAGTAGAGTTTTTTAACATTTTAGGGGGTTGATGTATTTTTAGAGTTTTTAGTGGTTTTATTTTTTCATGGGATCTAGTGTTTTTTAAGGTTTTTAGGTTTTTATGGGTTCTAGGGGATTAGGGACGTTTGAAGTTTTTATGATTTTTTTGTGTTTTTTGGTAATTTTTGGATTCTTAAGTGTTTTTAGGTTTTCAAGGTTTTCTTAATGTTTTTTACGGTGTTTAGGGGTTTTTTCAATTTTACACAATTTTGGGGTTTTAGGGTCATTTTAGTTATTTTGTGGGTCTTTAGGGGTTTTAGGGTTTTTAAGAATTTTATCCTTGCTATATTTTAGAGGTTTTAAGGGTTTTCATGTATTAATATTTTCCTAGGGGTTTATAGGCTTTTTTGGAATTTAAATTTTTAGGTATTTTTAGGTATTTTTTATGTGTTTTAGGTTTTTAGTGGTTTTAGGGATTCAGATTGGTTTTTAGGGGTTTTTTAGTTTTTAGGGTTTTTTGGTTTTTTGGAGGATTAGAGATTACTTTTATTTTTCTAGCGGTTTTAATATTGTTTTTATAATTTTATTTATCATTTTAATGTGTTTAAATGTATTTTATAGTGTTTAGTCATTTTTAGGTTTTTTTTGTGTTTTTAGAGTTTTAACTTTTTTAGGGGTTTTTGGTTTTTAGGGTCTTTTAGGGTTTTTTATAATTTTATGGTTTTAATGGTTTTAATTGATTTTAGGTTATAAGGTAATATTATGGAGTTTTAGGATTTTATGTGTTAATTTGTTTTTTTAATTTTTATGGATTTTTTTAGGAATTTAGGGTTGTTTATGTTGTTTAGGAATTTTTAGTTTTTTAGGATTTATTGTTTTTTGGGATTTTTTACGGTTTTGAGCATTTTATGGTTTTTAGGGGTTTTAAGTGTTGTTTTGGTTTTTATGGTTTTCTTAATGTTTTTTATGTTTTTGTGGACTTTTACATTTTTATGGATTTTTATAGAATTTCAGTATTTCTATGGTTTTTTACGGTTTTATGGATTACGATGGGTTTTAGGGTTTTTAGGGATTTTATTGTTTTTATGGTTTTTTGGGTTTTAATGGTTTTTTTTGGAGAGTTTATGGTTTTTTCTATTTTTAGAGTTTTTTAACATTTGTAGGGGTTTATTAAATTTTTATATTTTTATAAGTTTTCACGTTTTATGGATTTTTAGGCTAAATTATTGGTTTTAAGGGATATTATGTTTTTAGAGTTTTTTAGTTTTTTTAGCATTTTTGGATGTTTTAGGTGTTTTAATTATTTTAAAATTTTAATATTTTTTTTGGGGTTTTAGTGTATTTATATTTTTTTGCATTTATAAGTATTTTCATTTTTTTTAGGATTTAAATGTGTTTTCGGGTTTTTTGGAATTTTAGGGGATACATTTTGTTATGATATTAGGGTTTTTATGATTTTTTTTGGTTTTTAGCAATTTTTTTGAGTTTTTAAGGTATTAAAGGGTTTCAGGGTATTTTAATATTTTTATTGGTTAAAAGGGACTTTAGAGTTTTTAGTTGTTTTAGTGTTTTTTGGGTTATTAGTATTTGATTAGGTACTGATGAGTTGTTAGGGTTTTAGGTTATTCTTAGGGGTTTTTATGGTTTTTAGTGCTTTATGTCTTTAGTGGTTTTAATATCTTTATGGTGTTTAATATTTTTTATGTTTTTTCTGGGTTTCTGGGTGTTTTTACATTTTTAGGTATTTTAATGGATTTTTAGGTTATTTATGGGTTGATAGGGTTTTTAGGTATATTGAGTGGTTTTAGGTCTTTTATGGTTTTTATGGTTTTTAGAATTGTTTATGATTTTAGGGAATTTAATTATTTTTATTTTATTTAGGTTTTCCTTTGGGTTTTTATGGTTTTTAGGGATTTTTATGTATTTCATATTTTTTGGGAAATTTTTGAATATTTTAATGATTTATAGGGGTTTTAGGGGTTTTAGGGGTTTTAAGGTTTTTCAGGGGTTTTTGGGTTTTTAGATATTTTAGTGTTATATGGCCTTTTGGGTTTTTAGGATTTTTAGAGTTTTTGGATATTTTAATGGTTTAAAGGATTTTTTGGTGTTGTAATTGGTTTTAGGGTTTTTAAGGGTTTTACGTGATTTAATGGTTTGTAGGGGTTTTAAAAAAAAATACGGTTGTATGGTTTTTAAGGAATTTTTAGTATCTTTAGAGTTTTCATTTTTATATGTTTTTTGGGAGTTTTTAGGGTTTTAAGGTTTTTATTCATTTCATAATATTTTTTAAGATTTTTTATGTCTTTTACATTTTTACTAATTTATATGTTTTTTTGGTTTTTATGGGGTTTTAGGATTTTTGGGGATTTTTGGGGCTTTTAATGTGTTTTAGTGTTTTTTCATTTTTCGTTTTTTTGGTATTCTATGTTTTTTTATGTTTTTAAGGATTTGATAGTGTTTTTGCAATTTTTAGGGTTTTTACTTTTTTAATGACTTTAGGGATTTTCTGTGATGTTTATGAATTTTAGGGGTTTTAGTGATTTTTAGGGTTATAGGGTTTTTAGGTTATTTAATGTTTTTTGGGATTTTAGGGTTTTTTAGATTTTTATGGTTTTAAATATTTTTAGAAATTTTTTAAATTTTTAATGGTTTAAATGGTTTTGGTTGTTTCAAATGAATTTTTAGGGTTATTATGGGATCTTAGGGGTTTTTCAAGGTTTTGGGATTTTTAATGTTTTTACAGTTTTTTATAGTTTTTAGGATTTTAATGGTGTTTTATGGGTTTTAGGGATATTGAGGGTTTTATGGGGTTTTATGGGATTTATGGGTTTTTATGTTTTTTTAGGTTTTTATGGTTTGTTTGAGTTTTTTATTGATTTTATTGATTTTTTATTTTTTTATGTATTTAGGGTTTTATAGGTTTTAGTTTTTTTAGTAGGTTTTGGGGATTTATGTATTTTATTTATTTGTTATTTCTATGGGTTTTTATAGTTTTAACAGTGTTTAATGTTTTCCAAAATTTATAGACTTTTAATTTTTTTTAGTGATTTAGGTTTTAAAAACATTTAGAGGTGTTTTGAGGGCTATTTGGAATTTTTGTGTTTTAATGTTTTTTGTAACCTTTTAGTATTTTTATGGAATTTATGAATTTTTAGGGTTTTTTTGAGTTTTATGGTCTTTAGTGATTTTTATGTGTTTTATGGTTTTTACATTTTTTAGAGTTGTAGCATTTTACTTTATTTTTAGGGTGTATCAGTGTTTTTATGTTTTCAAAGTTTTATTTTGGGTTTTAAGCGGTTTTAAGGGGTTTTTATGTTTTTTGAAACTTTTGAAACTTTTTATTATTTTATGGTTTTTTATGGATTGTGAAGGTACTTATATTTTTTAAGGTATTTAAGGGATTTTGGGTTTAAGAGTTTTTTGGGTTTTATAGGTTTTAAGATTTTTTAGATTTTTTTAATCATTATTAGGGGTTTAAAGGGTTTTTAGAGATTTTAGTGGTTTTTTAGGAGATTAATGGGGTTTTAGGTTTTTTTAGGTTTTTAGAGGTTTTATGGTTTGTAGGGATTTCATGGGGGTATTAGTCCCTTTTAGGGTTTTTATTGTATTTAGTGTTTTAGTTTATTTAATGTTTTTATGTGTTTTATGTTTTTAATGGTTTTCTTGGCAGTTTTTAGAGCTTTTAGGGTATTTTACATTTTCCAGGAATTTTATTATTTTTATGGTTTTTAGTGTTTTTAGGAATTTTGAAGGTTTTAGGAGTTTTGGGGGGTTTTAGGGTTTTAAACAATTTTTAGATTTTTTACAAGTATTAATTGTTTTGGGGTTTTTACGGTTTTCATAGGGGTTTTTTGGGGTTTTTGTTGTTTATATGTTTTTAGAAAAGTTTAGGGATTTTTTAATCATTTTTATAGTTTTTATGGTTTTTAGCAGTTTTTTTATTTTTTTAGTTTTTTAGGGATTTTAGGGGTGCTATCTGTTTTTAAGGGTTTTAATGTTTTCCTAGGTGTTTTTAGTGTTTTTTATATTTTAAGGGATTTTTTCAGATTATATTGTTTTTAGGATTTTAGCTATTTTGATTGGTCTTAGGTTTATTTTTTTTGTTTTTTTCTAAATATTATGGATTTTTATATTTTTTAACATTTTTATGGGTTAAAAGGGTTTTTAGAGTATTAAGTTGATTTTTTAGATTTTTTCAATTTTAAGGGTTTAACTAATTCAAGGGTATTTTAATGGTTTTTAGGGTTTTTAAGGTTTTTAAGATACTTTTAGGGGTTCTATGGTTTTTATGTTTTTTGGGTTTGAGGGGTTTTTTGTGTTTTGGTGTTTTCAAGGTTTTCATAAGGGTTATCAGTGTTTTTTTAATTTTTTTGGGCTAATTGTGTATTTTTTGGTATTTTAATTTTTTAGTGTTTTTAAATATTTTGAGGGTTTTTTGGGGTTTAAATTGTTTTTAGGATTATATGTTTTTATTATGGGTTTTCACAGTTTTTAGGTTTTTTTATATTTTTATGAATATTTTTCAATTTTTTGTGTTTTTACTAGTTTTAGGGTTTTTATGGATTTTGATGTTTTTAGGGGGTTTTAGGATTTTAGTGTTTTTATGGTACTTTTTGGATATTAGGTTTTTTTGTGTTTTTTATAGGTTTTATGGTATTTTAGTTTTTTGAACATTTTTAAGGGATTAAACGGTTTAAGTTTTTCTAAGAAATTTAGGAGGTTTTAGGGCCTTTCAAGGTTATATGGGTTTTAGTGGTTTTTATGGTTTTAAGGGTTTATTGGGTCTTCTAGGGTTTTATCATTTTTAGGTTTTTAGGGGCTTTAATTATATTTAGGGTTTTAAGGATTTCTCAGGTTTTTCTCATTGTTTAAAGTGTTTTTTATGTTCTTAAGTATTTTTAGGAATTTTTTAGGATTTCTATAGTTTTTGGGTTTTTAGGGATTTTAAAGGTTTTCAGGGTTTTTAGGCATTTTATGGTTTTTATCGTTTGTTTTTATTTTTTGGAGTTTTTTGAGTTTGGTTGGGTTTTAATGTGTTTTTAGAGGTTTTTAACATTTAGGGTTTTAAAGGGTTTGTATTTTTTCTAGTTTTTTAGTTTTTACTGGTTTTAGGGATTTTATTGTTTGAAGGGTTATTATGTTTTTTATGGTTTTGATGGTATTTTAGGGGGTTTTAGGTTGTTTATTTTTTTAGGGGGTTTTAGTTTTTCTAGGTTTTTATTGTTTTTTATAGTTTTATGGATTTTACATTTTTAGGGTTTTATAGGGATTTTTAGGATATGTATATTTTTGTAGGTTTTTTTTGTTTTTCTTGGTTTTTCATGTTTTTATTATTTTTGGTTTTTTATGTTTGTTTTATTTTCCTTGGTTTTATGGTCATCTAGAGTTTTTTAACTTTATTAGGGTTTTTATGTTTTTTAGAGTTCTTAGTGGTTTTAGGGTATTAGGGTTTTTATGTGTTTTTAAGATTTTATGGGTTTTTTTCTGGTTTTTAGTTGTTTTAAGGTTTTTATGGTCGTTTAGGGTTTTAAGTGTTTCATAGGTCTTTTGGTGTTTTAAGCGCATTTAGGTCATTAATGTTTTATTTGGTCTTTTTTAAGTTTTAGGGTATTTCAATTTTAAGGGATTTCTTGTTTTTTTAAATTTTTAGTTTTTTGGGGGGTTTTAGGGATTTTGAGGGATTTAGGTGTTTTTTGGTTTTTTGGTTTTTATTGTTTTTATCTTTTTTCGGTTTTTTAATGTTTTAAAAAAATTTAGGCCTTCATGTTTTTTTTGTTTTTATGTTTTCATGTTTTTTTGGTATTTTTAGGTGTTTTTAGGATGTTTATAGCTATTTAGGGTTTTTATAGTTTTTGATATTGTGTGTGGGTTTTTAGGGTTTTATGGTTTTTATGTTTTCAGTTTTTTTGATATTTTTTTGGTTTTTATGGGGTTTTCTTATTTTTATGTTTTAAGAGGTTTAAAAGATTTTTAGTGGTTATTATGATTTTATGGGTTTTTGTGTTTTATGGTTTTTAGGATTTTTATGGGTTTTTTTGGGATTTTACCATTTTAGTATTTTTTTAGGTTTTGTATTTGTATTATGTGTTTTTATGTTATTAAGGTTTTATTATGGTTTATAAGTTTCTTGGTTTTTTTTATATTTTTATGGATTTTTAGGGATATTTGTGGTTTGTGGATTATTAGGATTTTTATGGCCGTTTAGGGTTTCTAAGGATCTTATTGTTTGTTAGGTGTAATATTCTAAAGTGGTTTTTGGAGTTTTATTTTTTTAAGTGTTTTTTGGTTTTTATGGTTTTCTTAGGATTTTTCTCTTTTTTAGGGTTTTAATTATTTTAGGGATTTTCAAGGATCAGTTAGGTTTTTTTTGTTTTTAGGGTTTATTATGATCTAGGGGGTTAGAGTATTAATTTATTTAGTGGTTTTTTTGTTTTCTGGTTTTTTTTATTTTTTTTGATTTTTATGGGTTTCAATGTTTTTAAACATTTTTAGGGGTTTAACTGGGTTTTAGAGCTATTAGTGGGTTTTTAGGGGTTTTATAGAGTTTAGGGGTTTTATGGTTTTTAGGAGTTTTACAGTTCTTGGGGTGTTAGGGTATTTAGTGATTTTTATAGTTTTTAACGTTATTTATGTTTTAGTGGTTTTAAGTTTTTTTTGTTCTTTAATGTTTTATTAAGTGTTTTCAAGATTATTAGTGATTTTTAAATTTTTAATATTTTTAGGGACGCTTTAATATTTTGAGGGTTTTCAGGGGTTTTTGGGATTTTTAGGCTCTTTAGGGTTTTAGGGCCTTTTTTATTTTTTACAGTTTTTATCATTTTGAAGTTTTTTCAGGCTTTAAAGTGTTTTTAATATTTTAATGGTTTCATAGCCGTTTTCAGGTTTTTATGGCATTTCCATTTTATGGATTTTTCATGGTTGTTTATGATTTTTATGGGTTTTTAATGTATTTAGGGATTTTGGGGGTTTTGTTATGTTCATTTTTTTGGGTTTCTAATAGTTTTTCGGGGTTAAATGTTTTTTAGTGTTTTTTTAAATTTAAGGGTTTAATGGGTTTTAGAGTTTTTTGTGGTTTTTGGGTTTTTTTGGTTTTTAGGGTTTCATAAGAATTTTAGGCATTTTTATAGTTTTTAGGGGGGTTGGGTTCTGGTAGACTTTGGTCATTTTTGTGTTTTTTATGTTTTTATAGATTTTATATCTTTAGGTTTTTATAGTTTTCTTAGGGTTTTTAGGGCTTTAATGTTTTAGTGTTTTTTTTTATTTTTTGATTTTTTGGTTTTTTAGTGTTTTAGAGGATTTTAGGGGTTTATGGGTTTTCAAGGTTTTTAGTACTTTTGGGCTTTCTTGAGTTATTAAGTTCTCTTTATTTTTAAGGGTTTTTAGTGTTTTTAGGGGTTTTAGGGCCATTTACAATGTTATAGATTTTATGGATATTTATAATTTTTATTGTTATTTGAGTTTTTAGTAATATTTAATGTTTTTGGTTTTTTAGGGTGTTTATAATTTTTTTTGTATTTTAGCATTGTTTTTCATTTTTATAGTTTTTTAAGGGTTTCTAGAGGTTTTTAAAAAAATTAGTTGTTTAGTGGGTTTTTAGTGTTTTTAGAGATTTTATGGGTTTTTAGGGTTTTCTAATATTTTTAGGGGTTTTATGGTTTTTAGTAGTTTAGGGGTTGTAGGGTATTTTAGGGTTTTTAGGTTTTTAAGGGATTAAATTTTCTTTAGGTTTTTTATGTTTTCGTTGGGGTTTTCATTTTTTTATATTTTTTACTTTTTTTATTTTCATATATTTTGTAGTATTTTTATAGTTTTTATGGTTTTTCGATTTTCGGAATTCACATGTGTTTAGGGTTTTTAGGATTTTGTTGGTTTTTTGGGGGTTTTACTATTTTTCTGATTTTTATTATTTTTAATGTTTTTTAGAGTTTATTTTTAGGGGTATAAGGGGTTTTAGAGATTTTAGTGGCCTTTAGGGTTTTTATGAGTTTTTAGGGTTTTTATGGTTTTTAGTGGTTTTTAAGGTTTCTTGTGTTTTTAGGTTATTGTAGGATTTTTAAGGTCTTTATCCGTTTTTGTGTTTTTAGGGGTTTTAACTATTTTAACTTTTTAAAGGTTTTATTTGGGTTATTCCTAGTTTTATTGGATTTTATTATTTTTTTTAGTATTTTTAAGTAATATTTAGAATTTTTTTAATGATATTTGGGTTATTTGGGATTTTTAGGGATTTAGTAATTTTTATAGATTTTATGGTTTTCTAGGGGTTTTAGCATTTTTTGGGGTTTTAACATTTTTATGGGTTTTAAGTGATTTTTGGTTCTTCAAGGTTTTTTTGGGTGTTTAGGTCTTTTAGTGTTTTTATGTTTTTTTTGACTTTTATTTATTTTTAATAATATTTATGGTCATTTGGGTTATAATATATTTTGAAGGATTTTTTATGGTATTTATGGTTTTTTTATTTTAGTTTTTTTGAGGTTTCTAGGGTTTTAGAGTTTTTAGATCATATAAACATTTTTAGGGGTCAAAAGGAATGTTTTGTGTATTTATTGATCATTTAGGTGTTTTATAGGTTTTTAGGGGTTTTCGGTTTTAAGGATTTTTTTTCAATTTTTACTGTTCTTATGGGTTTTATGATTTTTTTAGGTTTTTTTGTTTTCATCGCGTTTTTAGGGGTTTAGAGTGTTTTAGGTATTTTGGTATTTTTAGGTATTTATTGTGTTTTTATGGGTTTTAGGGTTTTCATATATTTTGAGAGTTTTTAGGAATTTTTAGTGTTTATAAGTATTTAGGGTTTTTAGATTTTTTAGGTTTTTAAGGGTTTAATGGTTTTTATGTGTTTTTAGGTTTTTAATGATATTTTTAGGGGTTTGCATGAATTTTTGGGTATTTTAAATTTTTATGTGAATTTTAGATAATTTTTTCTATTTTTAGGGGTTTTAGGGATTTTGAAAGTTTTATGGGATTTAAGGGGTTTTGGGTATTTTTGAGTTTTTAGGTTTTATAAGGTTGTTTGAGTTTTTTTTAATTTTCAGGGATTTTAAGGGATTTTATAGTTTTTACTTATTTTTTAGGGATTTTAATGGGTTTGGTGTTTTCGTTTTTAGTGGTTTTTATGGTTTTTATCAGTTTATTGGGTTTTTTAGTTATTTTACGGGTTTTTATGTTTTTTGTGTTTTTAGGATTTTATGGGTTTTTAGTGTTTTTTAGGTTTTTATGCTTTCCTTAAGTATTTTAGGGTTTTTAATGTTTTTACGGATTTTAAGATCTTTTTTAGGGTTTTTATGGTTTTTCTGTGTTTTATGGATTTTAATGGTTCTGGGGTATTTAAGGTTTTATGGTTGTTAACATTTTTTTCATTTTCTCGGATTTTAGTTTTTTATGTTTTTTTGTTTTTGAGGGTTTTTTATGGTTTTAGGGGTTTATCAAAATTTTAGGGACTTTAGGAATTTTACTATTTTTATGGGTTTTAAGGGTTTTATGCATTTTGGGGTTTTCATGTTTTTAGAGTTTTTAGAGGCTTTATGTGTTGTTTGGTTTTTAGGATTTTTTTAGTTTTGTATGGTTTTAAATGATTTTATAGTTTTTAAATATTTTTAGGGATTTCAAGATATTTTTTGAGTTTTTACTAGTTTTTTATTGTTTTTATAGGTTTTTAGGGTTTTTTTAGTTTTAGGGGTTTTTATTGTTTTTAGGGTTTATTGGGAATTTAACATTTTTTTTGTTTTTAGGTGTTTTACATGATTTTAGGTTTTTATGTTTTTCATGGGGGGTTTCATTGTTTTTTTCTAGTTTTTATGTTTTTATTAAATTTTATTTTTTATGGGTTTTCTATTTTTTTTTGAATTTTAGTGATTTAGAGGGGTTTTGGTTCTTTAGGGTTTTTATGTTTTAATTATTTTTTGTTTTTAGGGATTTTTTATGTTTTTATATTTTTATGGTGTTTTAGAGTTTAATTTTTTGGGGGTTTAATGGTTTTTTGAGTTTTTAGTGGTTTTAGGTTTTTTTATTGTTTTAAGGTTTTTATGGTTTCTAGCGTTTTTCTTGTTATCAAAATTTTTATGGTCTATAATGGATTTTTAGGGTTTTGAGCATTATTTAAAAATTTAGGGTTTTAAGTGTTTTTTATTTTTTTAGTTTTTCATTGGAGCCTTCTGGGATTAAGTATTTTTTATGAATTTTTGGATTTTTACGGTTTTTTAGGTATTTGGGGGGTTTTAGGGTTTTTAGAGAGTTTGGTGTTTAGCATTTTTTATGTATTCTAGGTTATTTAAGTGTTTTAAGGTTTTTATGGTTTTATTGGGGCTTTCCAGGGCTTTTAGGATTTTAATATTTTTAGGGAATAATAGGGAATAATTGGATTTTTATGGGTTTTATGTGTTTTATAGATTTTTAGGATTTTTAGGTTTCATTATGAGTTGTTAGGTTTTTAGGTTTTTTTGTGTTTTTAAATTTTACAGTATTTTAAGGGTTTTTAGAGATTTTTTAATGTTTATAAGGTTCAAAATAGTATTTTGTTATTTTTTTTATCTTTTTGTTGTTTTTTTGGGTTTTAGGGTCTTTTAATGTCTTAAGGGGTTTTTGGGGTTTTAAGTTATTTATATAGTTTTCAGGGGGGTTATTTTTAAGGGTTTGATGTATTTTTTAGGTTTATAATGTTTTCAAAGGGATTTTTAATGTTTTTAGGGTTTTAACACTTTATGTTACTTTTAGGGTTTATTCAAATTTTTAGGGATTTTAGGAATTTTTTGATTTTGGGGGATTTAGGGATTTTATGATTTTTACAGATTTTTTTGGGTTTTTAAGATTTTTTGGTTTTTAAGGGGTTTTAAATGTTTTTTAAGTTTTCAATGTTTTTATAGGGATTTTCATGCTTTTTATTGCATTTTTGTTAATAGGTATTTTTGGGGGGATTTTTTTTTATTTTTATGGTTTTAGGGTTTTTGGATATTTTGATGGGTTTTTCTTGTTTTTTTGGTTTTTTTTGTTTTTACGATTTTCTTAGGGTTTTTAAGTTTTTTCTATTTATTATAGTTTTTATGGTTTTATTGATATTTATACGGTTTTTTGGGGTTAAAATATTTTATATATTTTTTATTGGTTTTTATGGTTTTTTTGTTTTTAGGATTTTTAGGGTTCTTCGGGTCTTTTAGGGTTTTTATCATTTTTTTGTTTTTAGGGGTTTTATGTTTTTTAGAAATTGAAAGGTTTATTAGGGATTTTTTTATTTTATAGGGTAGTAAAATTTTAGGTATTTCTGTTGGGGTTTTAATAATTTTTATGGGTTTTCAATAATTTTTATGGGTTTTTAGCTTTTTAGTAATTTAGAGTGTTTTATGTGTCTTAGGGTTTTCAAGGGAATTTCTATTTTTTTGGGGTTTTTGATTATTTTTTGTTTTCATAATTTATTAGGGTTTTAAGGAATTTTATGTTTTTTTAAGTTTTTTAGATTTTTTAGGGATTTTGAAGATTTTTTTGAGTTTTTAGGGTTTTTATGTATTTTTAGGTATTTTTGGGTTTGTTAGTATTTAAGGTTTTTTGGTTTTTTCGGTTTTTTTAGTTTTTTTAGTTTTTTATTGTTATTAAGGTTTTATTGAGTTGTTTATAATTTTTAGGTAGTTAATGGGTTTTTATAAATTTTACTGGGTTTTATGGGTTTTATAAGGTTGTAGTGTTTTTTAAGGTGAGAATTTTAAGGGTTTCTCAGGTCTCTTTAGGGTTTTTTAGGGTTTTAGCATTTCAAGGGACTTTAGGGGTTTTAAGTGTTTTTTATATTTTTTAGGTTTCCTTAGGGGTTTTCTTGGTTTTTATGGGTTTTAGGGCCTTTTAAGATTTTTATTGTTTTTAGGGATTTTGGGGATATTGATGGGTTTTTTGTTTTTATGGATTTTAGCATTTTCCAGATTATTAGGGGTTTTATGTGTTTCTAGGTTTGTATATTTTTATTAAAGTGTTTTAGTTTTTTAGGGTTTTTACGATTTATACACTTTTTTGGACTTTTTGTGATTTCTATGTTTTTTTAGTGTTTTTAGGGCAAGGAAGATGTGAGGATCAGGCTATTCCCGACCCCCCCCCCCCTCCAAAAAAATTTATAAAGAAAAAATCACAGTAGACAAGGGCAGGGTGGGGCCAAATAGCCCACACCGAAAAGCCCTATACCCCCTAAGACACCAAAACCCCAAAAGTCCCAAAAGAAAAAGAGAAAAAAAACCAGGAACAACCAAACAAGAGTCAAAAATCTCCATCCCCATATGGGTCCCCATCAGCACCCTATCCAGTGGAAGCATCTGACTCCACCGACTCTCATTTAGACGAATCGTATTGCTTTAGGAAGGTGGTGCAGTAATCTATGAGACGTTGCGGACTCACATCAAGTTGCACCTTGATGGTCCGACCTCCCTTGGTAGAGAGATTAGATTTGCAAAAAGCCCTCGTAGACACAGCCCTTGGCAAATTAGAATAGTCCTTCCTCGGTTTCCTCTTGTATAGATCTAAAGAGACCCCTAAAGAATTGTTTTCTTTCCCATGAGTAGTGGCCACCTCGAGCAAAGACCTCTCCTTGATGATCAAATTCATATTATGAGACACCCTTCTACCTCCTTCCTGGAAAAAATATTGATCAGGGACAAATAGGTCTTCTTGATTTAGGGAGCAAACAACAAGAGCCCCGCACTGCGACATATGAGAAGCCACCAAGGCAGAATCATCAAAATCAATGCAAGGTGGGGATACCACACCAGAAAGGTCCAATTGTAACTGCCTTTACTCCCTAGGCCGCATGAAGAACTCTATAGCCGGCTCTTCACCTCCCTATGTTTAGCAGCCTCCCCCGACTCAAGATCAAATCAAGTTGAATCCCCCTGCAGAGCCTCACTATCAGAAGTTCCTGCATGCGCCGACAAAACCAAAGACCCTGCCCAGGCCACGGAGATCCCTCCAACACAAAAGAACGCTTCTCTGAAAGCTCCCCATGCTAGTGGACTTCACCATGCTCAACCTCCTTCCCCACCACCTAGCTAAGAGTGGGTGTATCAACTTGTTCATTCCCCTCCTCTTGTTCAAGCACCTTCCCTTCTATAGACTCCCCCACCTGATTAGCCACCACCTCCTTCCTATTCAGCACCCCCGACACCTCCAACATCCCCTGCCCAGATTCAACAATGTCCTCTCTAGCCTTCACATTACTCTCAACCAACATAACATTCACCTCTTCACTTCCTTTTTCATCATAGCTCAATTACGGAACAACAACATCAACCACCAGAGAAGCATTATGAACGCTTCCTCCACCATGCCCAGTGGCATCGTCCTGCACCTTCCTCTGTACCTATTCATCAGGCATCTCACATCCCGTATTGACAATTGGGGACCCTTGCACCTCTTCCTCAAAGTCCATCCCTTCAAAATGGTTAGACATTGGATCCAATTACTGCCTCTTCTTCGGACTGTTCTCAGAGGAAATAGGCATCCCACTAGCAGCAAACTCCATGCCAAGAGAGGCTCTAGCATCTCGAAGCTTCAAGTCACTCCTCAAGCACTTGATGATACCACACACATTAGGTTCTGATTGGCACACATCCACTTTACTAATTCTGTCTGCACCTAAAATCTCAGAATACATTGAGGGAGCTACTGTAGACATCCCAGGAACCAAAGAGGAGGAGCCGCTTCCACACCGGCACATAGATGCAGTGTGGCCTAACCTGTAACAATTTGAGCAAAAGTAGACCCGGGATTCAAACTAGACTTGTTGTTTCCACCGGATTTCACCTTAATTCTTGATGCAATACAAATTGACCATGGTCATAGACACTTCCACCTTAATGAAAATTCGTGGCGCAAAGGGGTGACATGAAAATCTTGTCTGTACATCCATAAAAAGAAATCGCCCAACGAGATTACAAATGACGTGAAGGATGGCCAGATTCTGGAAGGGGAGCCCAAGTCCAGGAAGATTTACCCACATCTCCGCTCTTGGGGGGGGGTCACGATTCAGGTGGAAATCAATGCTCCACCAGAATAAGTATAACAGAAAATCGAGGACAGTCTGCGGAGCCACAGTCCAGGGTGAGATCAAGTCATACTTATTCCCAAAACAAACCAAAAAATGATGGGCATCAAGTAACCCTACAACAGCTCTTTCACGGAGATTCCAAAAAGAAGCAACGAACATGTCAAAACTGTCAATAGAGGGTCGGTTCCTCCACAACTGAAACACCAAAATCAGATCCAGAAGAGAAGAGGCCAAAGAAAACACTTGATCAGAAATTGGGACCGAGGGCACACCGTTCTGGCAGTGAGGAACATTCAAAAAAATCTTAATGTCTAGGAAAAGGGGGTGAATATCATGCTCAACTTATAGGGGAACCCCATCTGCTACCGCTCCAATACCAGGGAGGGGTTATGTGTTTTAGGATGGTTTTAGGATTTTTAGGGAGTTTACGTGTATAGAATTATTTTATGTATTTTAAGGTCTTTAAGTGTTTTTAGGTTTTTACAGTTTTATTGTGGCTTTCTAGGGTTTTTAGGATTTTAATGTTTTTAGGGAATATAAGGGAATTTTTGGATTTTTATGGGATTTATGTGTTTTAGGGATTTTGAGGATTTTTAGGGTTTATTATGCGTTTTTATGTTTTTTGGTTTTTTTGTGTTTTTTAATTTTACAATATTTTAAGGGTTTTTAGAGTTTTGTTACTGTTTGTAATGTTCTAAATGGTTTTTATATTTTTGATGTTTTTGTGGTTTTTATGGTTTTTAGGGTCTTTTAATGTTTTAAGGGGTTGTTTGGGGTTTCATGTTATTTATATAGTTTTTAGGGGTTTTTTATTATTTTTAAGGGGTTGATGTATTTTTTAGGTGTATAATGTTTTTAAATGGATTTTAATGTTTTTAGGGTTTTGACACTTTATGTAACTTTTAGGGTTTATACAAATTTTTAGGGATTTTAGTGATTTATTTATTTTGAGGGATTTAGGTTGTTTATGATTTTTATTGTTTTTTTGGGTTCTAAAGATTTTTTGTTTTTAAAGGGTTTTAATTTTTTTTAAGTTTTTAATGTTTTATAGGGATTTTCATGCTTTATATTACTTTTTTATTAATTGGTATTTTGTGGGGGATTTTTTATATTTCTATGGTTTTAGGGTTTTTTGGATATTTTTATGGGTTTTTTGGATTTTATTGGTTTTTACTATTTTCTTATGTTTTTTATGTTTTTTTCTATTTTTTATTGTTTTTATTGTTTTTATGATATTTATATGGTTTTTTGGGGTTTAAATCTTTTTTTTATAGTTTTTATAGTTTTTATGGGTTTTATTTGTTTTTAGGAATTGTAGGGTTCTTAGGGTCTTTGGGGTTTTTATTAGTTTTTTTGGGGATTTTAATTGTTTTAGGAATTGAAATGTTTCTTAGGGGTTTTTATATTTTTAGGGTCATAAAATTTTAGGTATTTCTTATGGGGTTTTAATAATTTTTATGGGTTTTATTAATTTTTATGGGTTTTTAGCTTTTAAGAAATTTTGAGGGTTTTAGGTGTTTTCGGGTTTTTATGGGATTTCGGTTTTTTTGGGTTTTATGAATATTTTGGGTTTTCATAATTTCTTAGGTTTTTATGGTGTTTTATGTTTTTTATGATTTTTAGGATTTTTAGGGATTTTTTAATATTTTTTTGAGTTTTTATGGTTTTTAGGTATTTTTGGTATTTTTGGGTTTGTTAGTTTTTATGGTTTTATGTTTTTTGGGTTTTTCTAGTTTTTTTATTTAGTTTATTGTTTTCAAATATTTTGAGGGTTTTTTTTGGGGTTTTTAGGTTTGTTAGGTTTTTTAGTGTTTTGGAATTTTTAGGGGTTTAAATTGTTTTTAGGTTTTTATGTTTTTATTAGAGGGTTTTCACGGTTTTTAGGATTTTTTATATTTTTATAAATATTTTTCGATTTTTAGTGTTGTTACTAGTTTTAGGGTTTTTATGGATTTTGATGTTTTTAGGGGTTTTTAGGATTTTAGTGTTTTTATGGTACATTTTGATATTAGGTTTTTGTAGTTCTTTATAGTTTTTATGGTATTTTAGAGATTTGATCGTTTTTAAGGGATTAATGAGTTTTAGTTTTTTTATGGTTTTTTGATGTTTTAGGGCCTTTCAAGGTTATATGGGTTTTGGTGGTTTTTATGGTTTTACGTGTTTATAGGGTCTTTTAGGGTTTTATCGGTTTTATGTTTTTAGGGGATTTAATTATATTTAGGGTTTTAAGGTTTTCTCAGGTTTTTCTCATTGTTTAAAGTTTTTTTTATTAAGTATTTTTAGGAATTTTTTTAGGATTTTCATAGTTTTTGGGTTTTTAGGGATTTAGAAGGTTTTAAGGGTTTTTACGCGTTTTAGGGGTCTTATCGTTTGTTTTGATTTTTTGGAGGTTTTTGAGTTTGGTTGGATTTTTAATGGTTTTTAGATATTTTTACCATTTAGGGTTTTAAAGGGTTTATATTTTTTTCTAGTTTATTGGTTTTTACTGGTTCTCGGGATTTTAATTTTTCAAGGGTTATTATGTTTTTTAAAGTTTTGATGGTCTTTTAGGGGTTTTTAGGTTGTTTAGTTTTTAGGGGGTTTTAGTGTTTTTAGGTTTTTATGGTTTTTTATGGTTTTATGATTTTTACATTTTGAGGGTTTTATAGGGATTTTTGGGATATTTATATTTTTGTAGGGTTTTTTGGGTTTTTTTTGGGTTTTCAGGTTTTTTTTTATTTTTTTGGGTTTTTAGGTTTTTTTATTTTCCTTGGTTTTATGTTCTTAGAGAGTTTTTTTAACTATATTAGTTTTTTGATGTTTTTCTAGAGTTCTTAGTGGTTTTTAGGTTTTTAGGGTTTTTATGTGTCTTTATGGTTTTATGGTTTTTTATGGTTTTTAGTTGTTTTAAGGTTTTTATGGTCTTTTAGGGTTCTAACTGTTTCTTAGGTCTTTTGGTGTTTTTAGTGCATTTAGGTCATTAAGGTTTTCTTTGGTATTTTTTAGGTTTTAGGGTTTTTACATTTTAAGGGATTTCTTCCTATTTTTTAAAGTTTTAGGTTTTTTTGGGGTTTTAGGGATTTTGAAAGATTTAGGGGTTTTTTGGTTTTTTGGTTTTTTAGTTTTTATGGTTTATATATATTTTTGGTTTTTTTATATGTTAACAAATTTTATGCCTTCACGTTATTTTGGGTTTTTATGCATTTCATGTTTTTTTGGATTTTTAGGTGTTTTTAGGATGTTTAAAGCTATTTAGGGTTTTTATAGATTTTTATGAGGTTTATGGGTTTTTAGGGTTTTATGGTTTTTATGTTTTTAGGTTTTATTGAGATTTTTTAGGTTTTTATGGGGTTTTCTTATTTAAATGTATTTATAGGTTTAAAAGGGGTTTTAGTGGTTATTATGATTTTATGGGTTTTTGTGTTTTATGGTTTTTCGAATTTTTTATGGTTTTTTGGTTATTTAGAATTTTAGTATTTTTGAGGTTTTGTATTGGTATTAAGTTTTTTTATGTTATTAATGTTTTATTATGGTTTATTGGGTTTTTAGGTTTTTTTTTCATATTTTTATTGTTTTTTAGGGATTTTAGGGGTTTATGGATTATTTGGACTTTTATGGCTATTTAGGGTTTTTAAGGAAAAGAATATTCGAGGGTCGGGCTATTACTGACCCCCCAACATTTGTTAGAATGAAAAAAGAGACACAACAGACAAGGGAGGGGAGGGGTCAAATGACCCACACCCAAAAATCCCTAACAACCCATTCCAAAAAAGAAGAAAAACAAAAAGGAAAAGGAAAACCACACAGTGAGCAGAATAGAGAGAGGCAGGAACAATAATTCAAAGGTCAGAATTCTCCATCCCCATACTGGTCCTCATCAGAACCATATCCAGTTGAAGCATCTGACTCCACCGACTCCCATTCAGATGATTCATATTGTTTAAGGAAGGTGGCGCAGTTTCCTCTGAGGCATTGCTGCTTCACATCAAGCATCACATGCTCCACATTTATTTTGTTGTCTGTTAGGTGTAATATTTTAAAGGGGTTTTAGGGGTTTTATAGTTTTTAAGTGTTTTTTGGTTTTTATGGTTTTCTTAGTCTTTTTCTCTTTTTTTAGGGTTTTAATTTGTTTAGGGATTTTTTGGGATCATTTAGGTTTTTTTGTTTTTTAGGGTTTATTATGATATAGGGGTTAGGGTTTTAATTTATTTATGGGTTTTTTTTGTTTTTTAGGATTTTTTAGTTTATTGGATTTTTATGGGTTTTAGTGTTTCTAAACGTTTTTAGGGGTTTAAATGGTTTTTAGACCTATTACTGGTTATTTAGGTCTTTTATAGGGTTTCAGGGTTCTTTTATGGTTTTTTGGAGTTTTAAAGTTCTTTGGGTTTTTAGGGTTTTTAGTGATTTTTATAGTTTTTAACTTTTTTTATGTTTTTTTGGTTTTATGTTTTTTTGGTCTTTAATGTTTTATTAAGTGTTTTCATGATTATTAGGGATTTTTAAAATTTTAATGTTTTTATGGATGCTTTAATATTTTTAGGGTTTTAGGATTTTTTTGGATTTTTAAGCGTTTTAGGGTTTTAGGGACTTTTTTATTTTTTCTAGTTTTTATAATATTTAAGTTTTATCAGGGTTTAAAGTGGTTTTAATATTTTAATGGTTTCATAGAAATTTTCATGTTTTTATGGCATTTTCATTTTAGGGATTTGTTGGGGTTGTTTATGATTTTTATGGGTTTTTAATGTATTTAGGGATTTTCTGGGTTTTGTTATGATCATTTTTTTGGGTTTTTAATAGTTTTTTGGGGTTAAATTTTTTTTAGAGTTTTTTTTAAAAAAATTAAGGGTTTAATGAATTTTAGAGTTATTAGTGGTTTTTTGGGTTTTCTTTGTTTTTAGGGTTTCTTAAGAATTTTAGGCATTTTTATAGTTTTCAGGGGGGTTGGGATATTGTAGAAATTAGGTGTTTTGGAGTTTTTTAAGTTTTTATAGATTTTTTTTTAGGTTTTTATATTTTTCTTATGGGTTTTAGGGTTTTTATGTTTTAGTGATTTTTTTATTTTTTATATTTTTAGGGTTTTTAGTGTTTTAGAGGGTTTAGGGGTTAAGGGGTTTTGATGGTATTTATTACTTTTGGGTTTTCTTGAGTTATTATGTTTTCTTTATTTTTTAAAGGTTTTTTAGTGTTTTTAGGGTTTTTAGGGCCATTTACATTGTTATAGATTTTAGGGATACTTATAATTTTTTTGGTTTTTAGAGTTTTTAGTAAATTTTAATGTTTTTTTTGTTTTTTAGGGTGTTTTAATTTTTTTGGTATTTTAGCAGTGTTTTTCATTTTTTAGGTCTTTAATGGTTTCTAAAGTTTTTTAAAAAATTTAGGGGCTCAGTGGGTTTTAGTGTTTTTATTGTTTTTTGGGAATTTATGGGTTTTTAGGGTTTTATAATATTTTTCGGTGTTTATGGTTTTTAGTAGTTTAGGGGTTCTAGGGTCTTTTAGGGTTTTTAGGTTTCCAAGGGCTTAAATTTTCTTCAGGTTCTTAATGATTTATTAGTGGTTTTCATTTATTTATATTTTTTACTTTTTTAATTTTTATAGATTTTGTAGTATTATTATGGTTTTTATGGTTTTTTGATTTTTACACTTTCACATGTGTTTAGGGTCTTTAGGATTTTATTGGTTTTTTGGGGGTTTTACTCTTTTTCTAATTTATTAGTATTTTTAATGTTTTTTAGAGTTTATTTTTTTAGGGGTTTCAAGGGGTTTTAGAGATTTTATGGCCTTTAGGGTTTGTATGAGTTTTTAGGTTTTTTATGGTTTTTAGTGGGTTTTATGGTTTCTTGTCTTTTATGTTTTTTTTGGATTTTTAAGGCCTTTATCATTTTTCATGTATTTAGGGGTTTTAAATATTTTAACTTTTTAAAGGATTTATTTGGGTTATTCCTAGTTTTTTGGGATTTTAATATTTTAGGGTATTTTTAAGTAATTTTTTTAAAAATATTAATTATTTTTGGGTTTTTTGGGATTTTTAGGGATTTTGTAGCTTTTATAGATTTTATGGTTTTCTAGGGGTTTAGCATTTTTAGGGGTTTTAACATTTTTATGGGTTTAAACTGTTTTTTGTTCTTTAATGTTTTCTTTGGGGTTTTTAGGGCTTTTAGTGTTTTTATGTTTTTTTGGACTTTTAGACATTTTAAAGGATTTTTATGGTCTTTTGGGGTTATAATATATTTTTAAGGATTTTTTATTTTTTTATGGTATTTATGGTTTTTTTATTTTATGTTTTTTTGAGGATTTCTGGTTTTTAGGGTTTTTTAGAGTATATAAACATTTTTAAGGGTTAAAATGAATGTTTTGTGTATTTATTGATCTTTTAGGTGTTTTATATGGTTTTAGGGGTTTTGTGGTTTTTAGGGGTTTTATGTTTTTGGGTCTTTTTAGGTTTTAAGGGTTTTTTTCAATTTTTATTGTTTTTATGGGTCTTATGATTTTTTAGGTTTTTATTGATTTCATTGCCTTTTAGGGGTTTAGGTTGTTTTAAGTTTTTTTGTATTTTAAGTATTTAATGTGGTTTTTATAGGGTTTCTGGTTTTCATATATTTTGAGGGTTTTGAGGAATTTTTAGTGTTTATAAGTATTTAGGGTTTTTAGATTTTTTTAGTTTTTTTATGGGTTTTATGTGTTTTTAGGTTTTTAATGATTTTCTTAGGGGTTTGCATGGATTTTTGGGTTTTTTACATTTTAAGTGAATTTTAGGGTTTTTTTTTGTATTTTAATGGTTTTTAGAGATTCTAAAGGTTTTATGGGATTTAAGAGGATTTGGGTATTTTTGAGTTTCTATGTTTTGTAAGGTTTTTTGATTTTTTTTCATTTTTATGGATTTTAAGGGCTTTTTAGTTTTTAATGATTTTTACGGATTTTAATTGGTTTGGTGTATGCGTTTTTTAGTGGTGTTTATGGTTTTTATCAGTTTGTTGGGTTATTTGGTTATTTTACTGGTTTTATGTTTTTTGTGTTTTTAGGATTTTATGGGGTTTTAGTGTTTTTTATGTTTTTATGTTTTCCTTAAGTATTTTAAGGTTTTTAATTTTTTTAGTGATTTTAAGATATTTTTTATTGTTTTTATGGGTTTTTTGGGTTTTAGGGATTTTAATGGTTCTGGGGAATTTAAGGTTTTATGGTTTTTAACATTTTTTCATTTTTTCTGATTTTAGTTTTTTTATGTTTTTTTAGGTTTCTGAGGGTTTTTTAGGGTTTTTAAAAATTTTAGGGACTTTAGGAATTTTACTATTTTTTGGCTTTTAAGGGTTTTATGCAATTGGGGGTTTTCATGTTTTTAGGGTTTTTAGAGGCTTTATGTGTTTTTTGGTTTTTAGGATTTTATTCTCTTTATATGGTTTTAAATGATTTTAGAGTTTTTATTTTTTTAGGATTTCAAGAGTTTTTGGAGTTTTTACTAGGTTTTATGGTTTTTATGGGTTTTTAGGGTTTTTATAGTTTTTAGGGGTTTTTATTATTTTTAGGTTTTATATGGAATTTAACTATTTTTTTGTTTTTAGGTGTTTTACATGATTTTAGGTTTTTAGGTTTTTCATGGGGGTTTTTAGGGTTTTTTCTAGTTTTTTTGTTTTTATTGATATTTATTTATTTTTATGGGTTTTCTATTTTTTATAATTATTGTGATTTTGAGTGGTTTTGGGTCTTTAGGGTTTTTATGTTTTAATTTTTTTGGGTTTTAGGGGTTTTTTTTTTCTTATGTTTTTTATGGTTTTTTATAGTTTAATTATATGGGGGTGTAATGGTTTTTAGAGGATTTAGTGGTTTTAGGTTTGTTATTGTTTTTAGGGTTTTTATGGTTTCTAGCGTTTTTCTTATTATCAGGGGTTTTATGGTCTATAAATGTTTTTTATGGTTTTGAGTGTTATTTAATAATTTAGGTCTTTAAGTGTTTTTTATTTTTTAGTTTTTCATTGGAGTCTTATGGGATTTAGGAGTTTTTATGTAATTTGGGGTTTTTATAGTTTTTAGGTATTTGGTGGGTTTTAGGGTTTATAGGGAGTTTAGGTGTTTAGAATTTTTTTTGTATTTTAAGGTCATTAAGTATTTTTAGGTTTTTAAGGTTTTATTGTGGCTTTCTAGGGTTTTTAGGATTTTAATGGTTTTAGGGAATATAAGGGAATTTTGGGATTTCTATTGGTTTTATGTGTTTTAAGGATTTCTAGGATTTTTAGGGTTTATTATGCATTTTTATGTTTTTTGGTTTTTTTGTGTTTTTTAATTTCACACTATTTTAAGGGTTTTTAGAGTTTTTTTACTATTTATAAGGTTCTAAATGGTTTTTATATTTATTTATGTATTTTTGGTTTTTATGGGTTTTAGGGTCTTTTAATGTTTTAAGGGGTTGTTTTGGGTTTCAAGTTATTTATATAGTTTTCAGGGTGGTTTAATTTTAAGGGTTTGATTTTTTTGTTAGGTTTATAATGTTTTCAAAGGGATTTTTAATGTTTTTAAGGATTTAACACTTTATGTTACTTTTAGGGTTTATTCAAATTTTTGGGGATTTTAGGTATTTTTTGATTTTGAGGGATTTAGGGTGTTTATGATTTTTACCGTTTTTTTGGGTTTTTAAGATTTTTTGGTTTTTAAGGGGTTTTAAATGTTTTTTATGTTTTAAATGTTTTTATAGGAATTTTCATGCTTTTTATTTCTTTTTTATTAATTGGTATTTTGTGGAGGATTTTTTTTATTTTTATGGTTTTATAGTTTTTGGAAATTTTGATGGGTTTTTTTTGTTTTTTTGTTTATATTGGTTTTTATGATTTTCTTAGAGTTTTTATGTTTTTTCAATTTTTTATAGTTTTTAAGGTTTTTATGATATTAATACGGTTTTTTGGGGTTTAAATCTTTTTTATAGTTTTTATTGGTTTTTATGGTTTTTATTTGTTTTTAGAAATTTTAGGGTTCTTAGGGTCTTTTATGGTTTTTAGCATTTTTTTGGTTTTTAGTGGTTTTAAGTGTTTTAGGAATTGAAATGCATCTTAGGGGTTTTCATATTTTTTATGGTAGTAAAATTTTAGGTATTTTTGATGGGGTTTTAATAAATTTATGGGTATTTAATAATTTTATGGGTTTTTAGCATTCCAGTAATTTTGTGGGTTTTATGTGTTTCAGGGTTTTTAGGGGATTTCAGTTTTTTTGGGTTTTATGATTATTTTGTGTTTTCATAATTTCTTAGGGTTTTTATGTTGTTTTATTTTTTTTATGATTTTTAGAATTTTAGGGATTTTTTATGATTTTTTGAGTTTTTAGGGTTTTTAGGTATTTTTATGTATTTTTGGGTTTGTTAGTTTTTATGGTTTTTTGGTTTTTTGGGTTTTTTAGTTTTTTAGGGTTATTAAGGTTTTATAGAGTTTTTTATGCTTTTTAGGCATTTAATGGGGTTTTATAATTTTTACAGGGTTTTTACGGGTTTTATAGGGTTTTAGTGTTTTTTACGGTGAGTGTTTTTTACTGGGTTTTAAATGTGTTTTATAAATTTTTCCATATTTTATGGTTTTTAGGGTTTTTTGGGATTTTAAGGTTTTTTGGGGGTTTATGATTTTTATAGGTTTTTGGGATTTTTTGGTTTTAAGGGTTTTCCATTTTTTGTATTTATGGATTTCATATAATTTTGGATTTGAAGTTTTCATAAGGTTTTTATGTGTTTTTTTTATGTTTTAGGGATTTGTAGGAATTTTTATGAATTTTTAGGGGTTTTAGGGATTTTGAGGGTTATGAGGTTTTTTTTATATTTTTATGGTTTTTAGAGTTATTTTTTTAGTGTTTTTAATATTTTTTTATATTTTTATCATTGTAAGTTTTTGAAAGGTTTTTATAGTTTTTAGGGGGGTTTGGAGTTATTTTTTTGGTTTTAGGGGGTTTTAAAGGATTTTTTGGGGTTTTATGGATTTTAGAGGTTTTAGTGGTATTAGAGGTTTATAGGTTTCTGAGTTTTTTTATGTTTTAGGGGTTTATGTGTTTTTATGTTTTTATTTCATTTCTTATATTAGTTCAGGTTTTTTAGATTTTTTAAATTTTTTGGGATTTTTTAGAGTTTGTAGGGTTTTTATAATTTTTATGGTTTTTAGGGTTTTAGGGTTTTTAGATTTTATGGCTCATATGGGATTTAAGAGGTTTTTTATTTTTTATGGGTTTTAATGTCTTTTAGAGTTTATTTAATCTTTTTTAACTGTTTAAAGGGTTTTAAATATTTTTAGTTTTTTTAGGGTTTTCATGGGTTTTTAGGATTTTTTATAGATTTTAGAGGTTTTTATGGTTTTAGAGGTTTTAGAAAAAAATTAACGTTTTTAGGGCTTTTAGTGTTTCCTATATTTTTTATGGGTTTTATGTTTTTTAGGTTTTTAATGTTTTCTTATGTTTTTTTCATGGTTTTAGGGATTTTAATTTATTTTTTATGTTTTTTGGAATTTTTATGGGTTTTACGAATTTTGAAGGTTGTTATGATTTTTTTAGTGTTTTAGGGTTTTAGGATTTTAGGGTTTTGAAGGATCTTGCCTATTTTTAGGATTTAAATGTTTTCTTAGGGTATTTTATTTTTTTTAGGTTTTTTACATTTTTAGTTATTTCTAGTGATTATTTAGGTTTATTTTCGGTTTTTCCAATTTTTTGGAATTTTTAATATTTAAAGGGGTTTTAGGGTTATTATGGTTTTAAAGGGGATTTAGGGTTTTTTTGAGTTTTTTATGATTTTAATAGTTTTTAGGGTTTTTTAAACAGTTTTAGGCGTTGAAAATGGTTTTAAAAAGTTTATTCGGATTTAGGGTTTTTTGGGTTTTTAATTAATTAATGTTTTTTTTGGTTTTTGGGATTTTTAGGGAATTTTTAGGGTTTTTAGCATTTTTAGTTTTTATTTTATTTAAGAGTTTTTTAGGATTTTCAGTTCTATTAGGGGTTTTTAGGGTTTCAAATGGTTTTTATGTTTCTAAAATTTTTTAGGGATTTTTTTGATATTTATTGTTTTGGGGGGTTTTAAGGATTTTAAAAACTTTTCAGGTTTTTATGGTTTTATACTTTTTTGTGTTCCTATTATTTTTATGGTTTTTTGGGGTTTTAAGTGTTTTTATTTTTTTAATGTTTTATTTGGATTGTTTTGTTTTTTTCATGTATTAGTGATTCTTATGGATTTTATATAATTGTTATGGTTTTTAAAGTATTTTGGGCTTTTAGTGATCTTCAGGGGGTTAACAGTTTTTCAGGGATTTAGGGTTCTTATGGGCATTTTTTGTTTTTATGGTTTTTTAAATTTATTATGTCTAATAAGGTTTATTAAATATATTTTATGTTTTTAGGGGTTTAAAGGGTTTTAAGAGTTTATAGTGGGTGTTATTGTTTTTTTTTCTTCTGTTTTAGTGCATTTTTAATATTTTTAGGGGTTTTTATAGTATTTAGTTTTTTTTATTATTTGTATGGTTTTTTGAGTTTTTAGGTTTTTAGGGTTTTTAAGTGTTTTTAAATTTTTAGATATATCTTATTAATTTTCATTCTTTTTTGGGATTTTAATTTGTTTTTTGATTTTTTGGGATTTTGTATGATGTTTATGGTTCTTATATCTTTTATAATTTTTAGGGGCTTTAGGTTTTTTTGGGTTGTTATGTTTTTTTATTTTTTTAAAGTTTTTATGGTTTTTTTACAGTTCTTTACTGTTTTTATTTATTTAAAGGTCCTTTATAGATATTATTTATTTTTTTCATTTTTATTAGTTTTTAGGGTTTTAAAGGTTTTTAGGGTTTTTAAGATTTTAGGGTCTTTAGGGTTTTTAGGATTTTTAGGGTTTTCAGTGTTTTTAGGTTTTTAGGAGTTTAACAATTTTTTATATTTTTATGTTTTTCTTAGTATTTGTCATGTTTTTTAAGGTTTTTATTTTTTTAGGGATTGATAGGTATTTTTTTATGATTTTCATGGTATTTGGGGTTTTTATGGATTTTTAGGTGTTTCAGGTTTTTTATCATTTTTTATGTTTTTAAGGGTTTTATGTGTTTTTATGTTTTTATGTTTTATAAGGGTTTTCAAGTAGTTAATGGATTTTTATATAAATTTTGATGTTTTAGAGATATTTTTGGATTTTTATGGTTTTTGGGGTTTTTAGGGTTTTCGAGGAGTTATACGGTTTTTTAGGGTTTTATGATTTTATGGTATTTTGGGGTTCTGTGGTTTTGGTTTATTTTTAATTTGCTTAGGGGGTTTTAGGTTTTATTATTTATTTAATTATTCTTAGGGGTTTAAAGTTTTTTTATTGTTTTTAGGGAATTATGGACTTTATATTTTATTAACATTTTTAGGGTGTTTTAGGGGTAATAGTGTTTTCATGGGTTCTTAGAGTCTGTTTAAGGGTTTTTAAGTTTTTATTTTTGAAGGTTTTTATTGGTTTTATGTGTTTATTTGGTTTTTAATGTTTTCTTAGTGGTATATAGAATTTTGAGTTATTTTATGATTTGTTGATTTTTAGGTACTTTTATGATTTTTTTTTATTTTTAGGGTTTTTTTCATTATGTTTTTAGAAATGTTTTAATTTCAAGGGTATTAATTGGTTTTTTTTTGTTATTTAGGTTCACTTATGGGTTTTCAGGTTTTTTATGGTTTGTAATTTTTTTTGTTATTTTCGGGATTTTTGGGGAATTTTAGGGTTTTCATGGGTTTTATGGATTTTTAGGGTTTCTAGTGTTTTTAAGTATGTTAGGGTTTTTTGGGATTTAGAGATTTTTTTGAGTTTTTTTAGGGATTTTAATGTTCTTAGAGTTTTTTAAATTATTCTAGAATTTTAAATGAATTTTATAGTTTTTAGTGGGTTTTAGGATTTTTATGATTTTTGTTAGGTTTTTACAATTGTTATGGGTTTTTATGGGGTTTATGGGTTTTAGGGATTTTAGTCTCTTTTAGGGTTTTTTTAGATTTTTAGGGGTTTTTGTGTTTTATGGGTTTTAATTTAATCTTTTGGGTTTCTATTTTTTTGGGTTATTTATGATTTTAGTTATTTCTAGTGATTTTTATGATTTTAATGGTTTCTTAGGATTTTTAGGGGTTTTATGGTTTTTAGTGGGTTTAGGGGTTTTATGTTTTTTTGGATTTTAAGGATTTTATTGTTTTTTAGTGTATTGTGTTTTTTATTTTTTAAATGTTTTAGGGATTTAATGGGTTTTTAGTATTTTTAGTGGTTTTTAGGGTATTTATGTGTTTTTTTGGGTTTTTAGGTTTTTAAAAATCTTTATAGTTTTTATGTGTTTTAGGGTTTTTAGGGAAAATTTACAGTGTTTTAGGGATTTTACATTTTTTTATGTTTTTAGGGGTTTAATATGTTCTTAGGTTTTTAAGGTTTTCTTATAGTTCTTCATTATTTTAAGGTTTTTTACTTTTTAGGTTTATTTGGGTTTTTAGGATTTTTTTGGTCTTTAAGGATTTTGGAGGGTTTAGGGATTTTGATGGGTTTTAGGGGTTGTAGGGTTTTTTTAAATTTTATAGAGTTTTTATTGATTTTTAGGATTTTTGTTAGTTTTAAGTGCTTTTAGATTTTTAGGTATTTCATTAGGGTTTTATGAATTTTTTTAGGTATCTCTAGGTAATTTTTATGATTTGTAAGTATTTAGCGATTTTATGGATTTTGGAGTTTTTTTGTTTTTTGGGTTAGTTTTTTGTTTGGGTTTTAACGGTTTTAAAGGTGTATTTTATATATTTTTAATAATATTAAGTCTTTAAAGGGTTTAGAGTTTTTATTGGTTTTTAGGGTTTTATGGGTTTTTAGGGTTTTATGGTTTTTAGAATATTTTATGGTTGTTAGGCTTTTTTAGGGTTTTTTAGGGTTTTTATGGTCTTTTATTGATTTTTAGGGTTTTATCCTTTTAGGGTTTTTAGGTGTTTTAACTATTTTTAGTTTTTTATGTTTTCTTAGGATATTTCATGGTTTTATGGATTTTTATCTTTTTTGGGGGATTTAATATATTTATGGTTTTTTATATTTTTTTGGGGTTTTACGAATTTTGTTTCTTTTTTGGGTTTGTAAAGGGTTTTATGGTTATTTTAGATTTTTATTGTTTTTTTGTTTTTAGGGGTTTAATGGTTTTTATAGTTTTTTAACATTTTTTGGGATTTGAGGGTTTTTAGATTTTTTTAGTTCTTGTTTGGGGTTTTCATGGGATTGTAATGTTTTTATGTATTTAGTGGTGATTATGGTTTTGGGGGTTTTAGGGGGTTTAGTGTCATTTTTGGGTGTTTAGTTTCATAATGGGGTTTTAGGGATGTTTAGTGTTTTTATAGTTTTTGGGGTTTTAAGTGTTTTTATGTTTTTAAGGGTTTATTATAGTACTTCAGGGTTTCAACGTTTTATTTTTATTTTTAGGAATATTTTAGGATTATATCAGATTTTTATGGGTTTTGATGATTTTTTGGGATTTTGAGTATTTTTATGGGGACTTTTTAGTTTTTAGGTATTTTCATGGTTTTTAGTGTTTTTATAATTCATAGTGGTTTTAATTGTTTTACATTTTTAAGTTTTTTTAATATTCTTTTCCTGGTATTTAGGGTTTTTAGCGTTATTATATTTTAGGGGATTTAATTGTTTTTATTATTTAACAGTTTTCATAGAGTATTTCCCGATTTTAAGGGTTTTTTAAATTTTAAGAATTTTTATTTCACTTCGAGGAAATTTATGGATTTAAGGTTTTCTCAATTTTAAGGGTTTTCGGGTTTTTATGGTTTTTAGGGTTTCAAGGTTTTTTTGGGGTTTTGGGTTTTTAATATTTTTGGAGTTTTTTAATGTTTATGGGTTTAAAGGGTTTTTAGAGTTTTAAGTGGTTTAAATTATTTTAAGGGTTTTAGGGGTTTTAGGGTTTTTAGGATTTTAGGAGTTTGATTGGTTTTTTGGGAATTCTTTGGTCTTTATTGGCTTTTTAGGGGGATTGGGTGTTTTTGGGATTTATGTCTATTTAGGTTTTTATGGTTTTATTAGTGGATTTTATGGTTTTTATATTTTATTATAATTTTTGGGATCTTTTAGATTTTATAGGATTTAATGCTTTATAGTTGTTTTAGGGATTTTGAGGGTTTTGAAGGGTTTTGGGGGTTTCAGAGGTTTTTTGTTTTTTTAGGATTTAACATTTTAAGGGTTATAAGTGTTTTTAGGTTTTTAATGTTTTTTTGGGGTTTTCTTGTTTTTATGGTTTTTTACATTTTAGAGATTTTTATCGATGTTTTATGATTTTGATTGTATTTTAGTGACATTAAGGTTTTTAGGGGTTTTTAGTTATTTTATTGTTTTTGTGGGGTTTTTTTGGATTTTTAGAGGTTCTTGGAATTTTTTAGGGTTTTAATATTATATAGTGTTTTTAATGATTATAGGAGTTTAAAGGGTTTTATATGATTTAATTACTTTAATATTTTTAAGGGTTTTAGAGGTTTTATGGTTTTTAGGGAAAGGAAGGCTCGGGGCCAGGCTATTCCTGACTCCCCCCAAAATTTATTTGAAAAAGACACAAAGACACAGCAGACAAGTGAGGGGCGGGGTCAAACGACCCACACCCAAAAACCACTTACAACCCATGCGAAAAAAAGAAAAATCAAAAAAAGGAAAAGAAAAACAAAGAAAGCACACCAAAGTCCAAACAGCAACCAACACCCTCATCCAGCAGTATCCAGTAACCGACATCTCATTACCAAGAAATGATCATCTTCCAACCCCAAAAATACCAGTATCCAGCAACTTCTCACCAAAACAAGCCACCACCTACAACACATAACCATCAGCACCAGAAATGCACAAAAGCCAGAAACTAGAGCTCACATCCATGCAAAAACAATCATCCATTCTCACAAAAACCAGCATCCAACACCTCCTCACCAAGAAGGTCCACTTCAAGCAACACAGAACAAATAAAACCAAATTCCAACCCCCCAAACTTCATCGCATTCCAGCCAAATAGCAACCAGCCCACAAAAGAATTACCAAAAAAACAACCAATCCAGCAACTTCTACATAGTTACCAGCTCCCACTTCACCCCGCGCCACCACGCAGGGCAGAACCGTCTTCACTATAACAGAACTACCACTAGCAGAAATAAGATAAAAAATTTCCTCACCTTTCAACCAAGTACCAACCAAATCAGCTATCACCACGATGCCAGGAAGAAATGTTCCCGACAATACAGAATCACCCGCACTAAACAAAAAGAAATCATTCTCAAAATATCTCATCCAAGTTACACACACCACTCTAGCATAACACACCCAAAAACACATCCAGGAGTGTAGAATCACTAGCACTACAGCCCAAAGATCCCTTACAGTAATATGTAGTCTCAATCCAAGAATTTCAGTAGAAAATCAGGGACCAAAGTAGCCATTTTGGTATCCCGAAGAACCAAAGACTAGAAAAATGACCAGATCCCAGCACTGCATAAGCCACCTTGCAACAACAACGTAAAAAGTAGACAATTCCAAGGAACCGAAAAACCAAACTTGAACCCTATGAGTGAGTCGTTGATGAGCAGATCTGTAAGTGAAAGCAATAGGACCAAGCATACCACCATCAGATCGACACCAAACCCTCTCGATCCTCTGCATAGACCAAAAACTGGTCGGCAACTTCTGTACAAATCATTGCCGAGTCGAGATCATCTGCGGATCCTTTCCATGACTTCTCACAAAAACAACAACTCTAGGAATCAACCATTGAAGCCCGAAACCGTGACTCCAGTACCTACAATGTCGATGAGGCCCTGGACTCCACTGATCCTCCTGAGGGCAAAGATCTGCAAAGTCAACCCCAAACCATGGAAGATTTCTAGAAAGGTATCCGAGCTCCAATGATACATTTTCTTCCCTGCAAGACAGATCAGACCGATCTGAAACCACAACATCCCACACAACCTTCAAATCTGACGAAACCCAGGCGCGCCAGTAGAGAAGTCCATCCAAAGCTGAGGTCCAGAGCAAGGAAATGAGAGAACGAAGCAGCTGAATACTGAATTCCATTTCCATCTTGAGACCGAAGAGTGCAATCAGAGAGACCCATTGCTGAGGAAGCAAGAATCTAACACCAAGATCCTGAGAAGAAACTCGAGGAAGAATTTGATGAAGCGTCAAGCGAGAGTGAGATCTAGGGGAGTGTGCCGACATCTTCCTTCTATCTAGAATTCATTCTTATGGTTTTAGGGGCTTTAGGGTCTTTTAGGGGGTTTTATAGATTTATCATTTGTTAGGGTTTTTAGGGATTTTAAGGCTATTTAATTTTATAAAGTTTTCTTATGATATTTCGGGATTTTTTGGTTTTTTATTTTTTAGATGATTTTTTTTGTCTTTTTTGGATTTTTACACGTTTTTTTGGGTGTTTAGGTATTTTGAAGGTTTTTAGGTAATTTTTGGGTTCTTTGTGATTTTAGGGGTTTTAGCGTTTTTTAGGTTTTTTAGGTTTTAATCTTTTTTAGGTTTTTAATTTTTCTTTAAGGTTTTCCGTATTTAATGGTTTTCCATTTTTAGTTATTTTTTGATATTTTGTATGTTTTTTATTTTTTAAGGGTATTATATATTTTTTTGTTTTTTGGGGATGTTATGGGTTTTTAGGTTTTTTTGAGTTTTTTAGGTTCTTTATTATTTTTTATATTTTTTAACATTTTAATAATTTAATGGGTTTTATAGTTTCCAATGGTTTTCTTGGTTTTATGGGTTATTTAGGTTTTTTCAACACTTTAGGGATTTTTATGTTTTTAGGGATTTTTAGGGTCTTTTAGGTGTTTTAGGGTTGTTACCATTTTTAGGGGGTTATATGTGTTTTTTTTTCTTAAGGGTTTTCAGGGTCTTTAGGTTATATTATTTTTTATGGTTTTTCGTTATTTTATGGATTTTTATTGTTTTTAGGGTTCTTTGGTATTTTTTTGGATTTTTAGGGTTTTTATGTTTTCTAGGATTTTAAGATTTTAACACTTTTTTAGGTTTGTAGGGGTTTTTAGTGTTTTATGTTTTTAAATTTTTATGGGGTTTTTATTTTTTAATTATGTATTGTATTTTTTAGTTTTTTTTAAAGTTTTTTATAGGTTTTTAGTTTTTTAATGGTTTATTTTGTTTTTTAATTTGTAGGGGTTTTTTAATTTTTGGAGGATTTAATGGGTTTTTATAATTTTCTAACACTTTTAGATCATTAAATTATTTTTATAGTTTTAGTGCTTTTAGTGTTTTTTTGAGTTTTACGGTTTTCAGGGGTTTTACAGTTTCAGATGGTTTTAGTGTTTTTATGGTCTTTTACGGTTTTTAGTGTTTTTTAGTGGATTCAATTTTTTTATTTTAATGTTTTCTTATTGGTTTTATGGTTTCTTATATTTTATTTTATTTTTAGTATTATTATGGTTTTTATATATTTTTATGATCTTTAGTGGATTTATGTTATTTATGGTTATTATGCTTTTATGGTTTTAGATTTTTGGTGTGTTATTAGGTTTATAATGTTTTCATAGTGTTTTGCTGGGTATTAAGGTTTTTTTATTTTCTTGCAAATTTTACTAATTATTTAGGATTTTTATGTTTTTTAGTGTTTTTAGGATTTTGAGTGTTTTAGGGTGGTAGTGTTTTTATGGTTTTTTATGTTTTTTGGGTGTTTTTTGAGTATTGTAGGATTTTTAAAATTTTAGTGTTAATTTTCTATTTTAGGGGTTTAAAGGGGTTTTAGAGTTTTTAGGGGTCTTTTAGGGTTTTAGGGGACTTTTTTGAGTATTGTAGGTTTTTTAAATTTTTTAGATTTATTTTTCTATTGTAGGTCTTTTAGGTTTTTGTGTTTGTCTTTGGGTTTTTTCATCTTTTTTTTACATTTTTGAGATTTTAAGGAAATTTTAGGTTTTCTAGCTATTATAAGGGTTTTTAGGGATTTTAGGGTTTTTCAATGTTTAATACCATTTTTTTTGTTTTTAGAACTTTAGGGTTTTTAGGTGTTTTTATGGTTTTCATTGTGGTTTTCAGGGAATTTAGGGTTTTTCACATTTATAGGGATTTATAAAGGTTTATTTATTATTTAATGGTTTTCAATAGTTTTTATGGATTTGGGGGTTTTTTTTAGTTTTTCTAGATTATAGGGTTTTTATGGTCTTTTATGTTTTAGGGTTTTTACAGTTTTTAAGGATTGTAACTTTTTTTGGGATTAAAGGGTTTATATTCTTTTTAGTGGTTTTTTAAGTTTTTAGGTTTTTGAGGGGTTTCATGGTTTTTAGGGGTTTTACGGTATTTTTTGGGTTTTTTAGTGTTTTATATTTTTATGTATTTATAGAGTCTTTAGTTTTTTACGTGTTTCTTCTCTTTTTTCAAGGTTTTAAAGGATTTTAATGATTTTATGTATTTTATTGTTTTTAAGGATTTTTATGGTTTTTTAGATTTTTAGGAATTATGATGGTTTTAAGGTTTTATGGGTTCTAGAGTTTTAAGGTTTTCTGTCTTTTTTGAGTTTTTATGGGTTTTATGTGGTTTTAGTTGGTTAGTGTCTTCTTTGGGTTATCCTATGGTAATAGGGTTTTTATATTTTTATTGATTTTGTAGGGATTTTTTAGGAAATTTTTGGTCTTTGGGTTTTAAGGTATTTTGTGGGGTTTTAGGGTTTCTATGAAAAAAAGGATTCTATAAGTTTTTGGGATTTTAGGGTGGGTTTTTCAGGGATTTTGGGTTCTTGAGGGATTTTAGATTGCTTTAAAAAATTTGCAGGTTTAAGGGTTTTTATAGTTTTTAATGGTTTAGGGGTTTTATGGATTTTTATGGTTTTTAGGGATTCTTAGGGATTTTAGGGTCTTTTAGGATTTTAGTATTTTTACCATTTTATAGTTTTTCAGGGGTTTTAAGTGTTTTCTGGGTTTCAATGTTTTCTTTCGGGTTTTTAGGTTTTTTTATTTTTTATGGATTTTTAAGTCTTTTTAATATTTTATGGTTTTACGTTTTTTTGTATATTGAGGATTTTTATGGTGTTTTAGGGTTTTAGTGTTTTTTAGTATTTTTAGGATTTTTAGGTTTTTTGGGTTTTTTTGGGTGTTAAGGATTTATGAGGGTTTAAAGGAGTTTATGGTTGTTTATATTTTTATGGATTTTTAAGTCTTTTTGAATTTTTATGACTTTTAGGGTTTTTAGTGATTTTTATTATACAAATGTTTCTTAGTTTTTTATGTTTTTGATGTTTTTTGGGGTTTGGAGGGTTTTTTTTTTGAGATTTTAGGTTTCAAAATCTTTTCTGGAGTTTATTAACATTTTTTAGTTTTTAAATGGTTTTAGTGTTTTTGTGGGGTTTTAGGGTTTTTATGGGGTTTTAGGGATTTTTAAGGTTTTAGGGGTTTTTATGGTTTTTTGGGGTCACTTTTTATGTCTTTTAGGATTTTATCATTTTTCAGGTTTTTAATTATTTATTTGTTTTTATGTTTTTGAGGTTTTCCAAGGGGTTTTCAAGGTTTTTTATTTTTTAGGGATTTTTAGAATTTTTAGTATTTTTATATGTTTTAGGGATTTTAAGGATTTTGAGGGGTTTTAGGGTTTTTTGGATTTTTTTGGTGGTTTTTAGGGTTTGTTTTTGTATTTTTATGTTTTTATATGTTTTAAGTGTTTTAAGGTTTTACTATTTTCTTAGGAATTTTTAGGGATTTTTTTGTTATATCTTTTTAGTTATAATTAGGGATTAATTATATTTTTTAGGGTTTTAGGGCCGTTTTGAGTTTTTAGGGGATATAGTTTATTTATGGATTTTCTCATTTTTAAGGGTTTAAAGGGTGTTTAGAGTTTTTAGGGGATATTTTTTAGTATTATGGTTTCTTTGTTTTTTACGATTTTAGGGGGTTTAGGTTTTGTTGTTTTCTGGGTCTTTTTAGTGTTTTTTAGGTTTTATATATTTTTGGTTTTTATGTGTTTCAAGTATTTTTAGTTTTTTAAGGTTTTCAGAACGAGTTTCTGGAGTTTTAGGGTTTTGTATGTTTAAAGGGATTTCTCGGGATTTTGAGGATTTTATTGTTTTTATTTTTTTCGTATTTTGAGGGTTTTAGGGTTTTTATGGTTTTAGGTATTTCTGGCTTTTCAGCATTTCTTAGGTTTATAGGGGTTTGAAATGTTTTTTTTAAGGTTTTCTTAGGGTTTTTTTTAAAAAGTATGTTTTTCTTAATTTTTGTTATTTTAGGAATTATTAGGATATAAATGGTTTTTGGGTTTTTTTTATTTTCTAGGGGTTGTATGATATTTAGAGTTTTTATAAATTTTTTATGAGTTCAAAGGGTTTTTAGAGTTTCTAGTTGTTTTTAGGTGGTTCATAGGTTTTATGGTTTGTTAAGGATTTAAGTGTTTTATGGTTTTTCAAGTTTTAGGGTTTTAATGTCTTTTAGGTTTTTTATCATTTTTTATGTTTTAGGGGTTTAAAGATTTTTTAGGTTTTAATTGGTTTTTTCAAGGTTCAAATGGTTTCTATTTTTTTAAATTTTAGTAATTATTTAGGAATTTTATGGTTTTTAGTGGATTTAAATAATTTGAGGGTTTTAGGGTTTTTTGGGATTTAATTTTTTTAGGGTTTTTAGGGGTTTTAGGTTTATTGGGTGTTTCAAATGATTTTAGTTTTTAAATTTTTTCTTAGGGGTCTGTAGGTTTTTAGGGATTATTTCTTTTATAAGGAATTTTATCCAAAATTTCTTATTTTTATGGGTTTTTATGATTTTTAATAATTTTAAGAGGTTTTAGGGGTTTTATGGTTTTATGATTTTTTTGGAGTGTAGGGGGTTTTTTATGGTTTTAAGGTTATTAGAGTTTTTTAATGATCTTATTGGTTTAGTGGACTTTTATATATTTTAGTGGTGTTTAGGTTTTATGTGTTTTCAAGGTTTTATATGGTTTTTATGGATTTTATTGTTTTTAGGGGGTTTTGGTGTTTTATTGGTTTTAGTGATTTTGGGGGTTTTTAGAGGTTTTATCATTTTTTTAGTTTTTTTGTTATAAATTATTTTAGGATTTTTAGGTTATCATAATGTTTTTAAAGTTTTTTTGGGTATTTTATTTTTGTACATATTTTTTGGATTTTTTTATTGTTTTTTAGGATTTTTAGAGACTTTGATGGGTTTTAGGGTTATTTGCAGTTTTTAGAGGTTTTAGGGTTATTAAGCGTTTTATGTATTTTTATGTTTTTTAGGTTTTCATAGTGGGTTTAGGGTAATTAGTATTTTTTTATATTTTTATGGATTTTCGTGATTTTTAGGTTATTTTTTGGTTTTTAGGGGTTTTTAGGGATTCTGAGGGTTTTGAGGGTTTTTAGAGATTTTATGGTATTCATGGTTATTCAATTTTTAGGGGTTCTTTAGTTTATTATGGTTTTAAATGTTTTGTATATATTGTTTATGTTTTTAGTGTTTTTTTGTTCTAGGTATTTTAATTGTGTTTATGTTTTTATGTTATTCTTTGGGTTTTCAGAGTTTTTAGGGGTTTTTCAATTATATACATTTTTGGGGTGTTTTAGGAATTGTATGGTTTTTTTGGTTTTTTGCAATTTAGATACTTTTAGGGTTTTTTTGGGAATCATGGGTTTTAGGGTTTATAGAGATTTTGTGGCTTTATTGGTATTATGTGTTTTTAGGGTTTTAAGGTTTTTTTTGTGTTTTGGCGTTTTTTGGATTTTTTACATTTTATGGGATTTTTACATATTTTTATGATTTTATGGTTTTTATGGTTTGTTTGAATTTTTAAGGTTTTAAGGTTATTTTTTATTTTTATGGTTTTATGGATTTTTTTAATTTTAGGGGGTTTTTTTTATTTTTTTAGCGTTTTGACAAGTTTTCAGAAAATAATTCTTTTTTAATACTTTAAAAAGATTATATATATTTTATTGGTTTTTAGTGTTTTGATGGGTTTTTAGGGGTTTGTTTGGTTTTATGGGTTTTATGATTTTTAGTGGTTTTAATGGTTTTAGTGTATTTTTAGAGGTTATATCATTTTTATGGCTGCAGGGGTTTATATGTTTTTAAGGTTTTCAAAGGGGTTTTCTGGGTTTTATTGATTTTAGATATTTTTAGTGAATTTTTAGGATTTTTATGTTTTTGATGGATTTTGAATGTTCTAAGAGGTTTTTAGGGTTTTTAGTGTTTATAGTGGTTTTATAATTTTTTATGTTTTTTGGGGTTTTATGTTTTTTGAGGTTTTTAAGATTTTGTTTGGATTTTAGAGGATTTTAGAGTTTTTTTCATTTTCAGGTATTCTTAGTGCTTATTTAATTTTATTTTTGTTTTTTAGAGTTTTTAGGGAATTTAAAGGTTTCTAGGATTTATAATGTTCTTTGGGTTTTTAGGGTTTCTTCAGTTTTTGATGGTTTTTAGTTTTTTTAATGTTTTAGGGTCTTAAAGGGGTTTTATAGTTTTTAGTTGGTTTTTAGTGTTTTTTGGTTTATTTTATGGTTTTTAGGGGTTTTTTAGTTTTTAGGGGTCTTAGGCTTTTTTAGGGTTCCTAGTTTATTTGGGTTTTAAGGGTTTAATGTGTTTTATGTTTTTTATGGTTTTATTTTGGTTTTTTAGAGTTTGAAGGGGTTTTTAAATTTTTAGATATTTTTAGTATTTTTTTTAATTTTTTTGTTTTTAGGGTTTTTCTGGATTTTGAAGATTTCTAGGGGGTCTAGGGTTTTTAGGGGTACTTTGGTATTTTGGGTTTTTTTTTAATTTTTTAATTTTTTAGGGTTTTTATGTTTTTTAGATTTTTTTACATTTTAGGTGTTTAAAGGATTTTTAGTGTTTTTAATGGGTTTTAATATTTTTGGGGATTTTATGGTGTTTTTTGGTTTTTATGGGATTTATGGTTTTTAGTGTTTTTTATTGTTTTTATGAATTTTTAAGTTTTCTTGTTTTTAGGGGTTTTATTTTTTTAATTTTGTTATGGGTTTTTTAGGGGATTTCAGTGTTTTTAGGGTTTTGAACCTTTTAGGGATTTTTAGTGTTTTTAGGATTTTGATGGGAATTTTTGATGTTCTAGGGACATTGAGGGTTTTAGGGTTTCTAGAGGTTTTAGTGTGTTTTATGGTTTTTAGGGATTTTATGTGTATTTGGGTTTTAAGGTTTTCTTAGGTTTTTTCTATATTTTAATGTATTTTTATGATTTTAGGGATCTTTAGGGACTTGTTATAATTTTTATAGTTTTTTAGATATGTTGTGGGGTTTTAGTGTTTTTTATGGTTTTAGTATTTTTTTGGTTTTTTGGGTTTTATTATGGTTTAAAGGTTTTTTTATGATTTAAGGGATTTCTAGGTTTTATGGTGTTTCTGGGGATTCTAAGGGTTTTATAGGTTTTAGGGATTTTCGGGAATTTTGGTTTTTTAGGTTCTTAGGTATTTTTTCAATTTTTTATTATTTTTATGGTTTTTATGGGTTTTTAGAGATTTTAATGGTTTTAGAGTTTAAAAGTGTTTTTAGAGTTTTTTGTGGTTTATAAGGATTTCAGGGGTTTTAGGTGTTTTCAAGGGTTTTATGGGGTTGTTTGGGTTTTAAGGGTTTTGGCGAATTTTTATGATTTGTTAGTGTTTTTATGTTTTTAGGGGTTCTAAGTGTTTTAAGGTTTTTATGGATTTTTTAGGTGTTTTTTGGGTTTTTAGGGTTTTTTATAATTTTAAGGATTTTAGTGATTTTTTAGAATTTTTATGGGTTATTTTATGGATTTTGAATGCTTTTGTATTTTTATGGTTTTTGAGTTTTTAGAATTTTTTAGGTTTTTATGTGTTTTATTGGTTTTTATGTTTCTATGGTTTTCATATAGTTTTTCGTTGTTTTTATGGATATTTATGTTTTCATATATTTTTAGTGTTTTTATAGGATTTTTAATTTTTTTTAAGATTTTTTTGGGATTTTTAGGGTTTTGGTGATTTTAGGGTTTTGGGTGTTTTTACATTTTATGGGTTTTTGGGGTTTTTTGAGGATTAAAAGGTTTTTAAGTGTTTTAGAGTTTTTAAAATAATTAGTGGTATGATGTTTTTTTAGTGTCATTTGTTTGTTTTAATTGTTTTTATGGGTTTTAGGTATTTTTAATGTGGGGGGGGGGGGGGGTTATGGTTTCTAGGGGTTTTATGGTGTTTTTAGATTTTTTATGGTTTTTAGGATTTTTTGGTTTTTAGGGGTTTTAAATTTTTTTAGTCTTGTAATGTTTTCTTATGGTCTTCATGATTTTTAAATTTTTTTATATTTTTAGGTATTTTTAGTGTTTTTTTAGAATTTTTATGGGGTTTTAGGCTTTTTAGGGCTTTTGAGGATTTTTAGGGTTTTGAGGTTTTTTTGGTTTTAGTGTTATTTTTTCAGGGTATTTAACTATATTTTTCTTTTTATTGATTTTTTTGGGTTTTTTTAGGGTTTTAGGGTTTCTTTTGTTTTTAGGGATTTTTAGGGCTTTTTTTGTTTTATGTGGTTTTTATATTTTTTAGGCATTTTTATGATTTTTCATGTTTTTTATGGTTTTTAGGGATTTTTTTGTTTTTTTGGTTTGGGGGGGGTATGTTTCTAAGGGTTTCTAATGATTTTTAGATTCTTTCAATGATTTTAGGGGTATAATGGTTTTTAGTATTTATGTGGTTTCTTTGGATTTTTATTGGTTTTTAAGGGTTTTAGTTTTTATAGGTTTTTATAGTTTTCATGGGTTTTATTCTTTTTAGGGGGATTCATGGTTTTTAAAATTTTTAAAATTTTTTTTATGTTTATTGTGTTTTAATAGTTTTTTATGGTTTTCTAAGTGTTTTTAGGGTTTTTAGTTTTTTTTTTCATTTTTATGAATTTTAGGGATTTAGTGTATTTGAGGTTTTTTATTGTTTCTTGGGTATTATAACTTTTTATGGATTCCAAGTTTTTTAAGTTTTTAGGTTTTTAGTGGTTTCTAGTGTCTTGGGTTTTAATGGTTTTTATGGGGTTTTATGATATTTAATTTATTTTTCTTTTTTATAAATTTATATGGATTTCTCAGGAATTTATGGAATTTTGCTTTTTTAGGTATGTTGAGAGATTTTAGTGTTTTTATGTGTTGAACAGGTTTTATTGGTTTTTTGGTTAAAAGGTGGTGGGGTTGATTTTTTTTGTCTTTTGATAGTTTTTTACCATTTTAGGGGTTTAATGTGTTTTAAGAGATTTTAGAGGAGGTTTTAGTGTTTTTTTGGTCTAGGGTTTTTTAGGATTTTTTGAATTTTTTAATGCTTTTATGGGTTTTAAGTGTTTCTAGGTTTTTATGGGTTTCTTGGGTTTTTTTTCATTTTTTAGAGTTATTTACATTTTTAGGGATTTTAGGTATTTTTTGGAGTTTATGGTTCTTAGTTTTTTTTAGGGTTTTGGGTTTATTATATTTCTTAGAGTATTTTATGTTTTTTAGAGATTTTACATGTCTTTAGATTTTTATTGTTTTCTCAGATATTTTTAGGGTTTTTTACTTTTTTTAGTATTCTTTGGAATTTTTTAGTATTTTTATGGGTTCTAGGGTTTTTAGGGATTTTGAGGGTTTTTAGGTTTCTTCGGTTTGTTAATGATTTTGTTGTTTTTTATGTTTTTATGGTTCTTTATGTTTTTTATGTTTTTTACTGTTTTTAGTGTTTTTAAAATATTTAAGGGTTTAAAGGGTTTTAGAGTTTTTATGGGAGTTTTAGGGTTCTTAGGAAGTTTAGTGTTTTTAGGTTTTTATATGTTTTTTTGGTTTTATTGTTTTTATGTTATTTTTAGGGTATTTTGGATTCTATATAATTTTTATAATTTTTTACATATTTTACTTGTTTTTATGTTTTTAAGGTTTTCTTATGGGTTTTCATGGTTTTTTGAATTTTTTAGAGGTTTTGAGGTTTTTTATTGATATTTATGAAATTTTGTAAATTTGAAGTGTTTTGGGGTTTTAGGGGTTTTGTTGTTTTTTAGGATTTTAGTGTTCTTTGATTTTTTAGATGTTTTAAAGGTTTTTAGAGTTTTTAACATTTTTTTGTCTACAAATTCTTTATAGAGTTATTATTGGCTTATTTGTGGTGTTTTTGGATTTTTGGGAGTTTCTATGGTTTTAGGGATTTTATGATCTTTTAGGGGTTTTAGGGTTTTTATAATTTAGTGGTTTTTAGTGGGTTTTAGGGTTTATCACTTTCTTTGGGTTCTTTATGATTTTAGAGTCTTTTTCATTCTAAATGATTTTTTGGTATTTTTTTTAATTTTTATGGTTTTTAATGTTTTAAATAATTTTGAGAGTTTTTACGATATTTAGGATTTTTCATGTTTTTTTTCATTTTTAGGTTTTTAGGTGTTTTAATTGTTTTCATGTTCTCGGAATTTATTTAGGATTTTTTATGGATTTTATTATTTTTACAATTTAATGGATTTTTAGGATTTCTTAAGGATTTTATGGTTTTGTATGGGTTTTTTGGATTTTTAAGGTTTCTTGGGGTTTTATGGGTATTTGGGTTATTAGAGTTTTTTTTCTGTTTTTATGGGTTTTAATATTTTTATTGTTTTATAAAAATTAGGGGTATAAATGGATTTTTTATGTTTTTATGTTTTTTTATGTTTTAGGGTTTTATAAGTTTATAGTGGTTCATAATTTTTTTTATTGTTTTTAATGGTTTTATTTTTTTAGGTCTTTTAGGGTTTTAGGATCTTTTATAGTTTTTAGGGTTTTTACTATTTTTAGGTTTTTAGGGTGTTTTATTTTATTTTATGTTTCTATGGTTTTCATATATTTTATGAGGTTTTAGTTTTTTATGGATTTTAAGTTATTTTTTAGAATTTTTATTCTTTTTATGGTTTTAGTGATATCGAATGATGTTTAGGGTTTTTGAGATTTTTAAAAAAATTAGGTTTTTAGGAGTTTTATGTGTTTTTAGGTATTTATGGGTTTCTAATGGAATTTCCCTGTTTTTTGGTTTTTAATGTTTTTAGATATTTTTTGGGTTTTTTGGATTTTTATTTTTTTAGGGATTTTAAGGGTTTTTAAAGATTATTTGGGTTTTTAGTGTATTTTTAGTTTTTATAGTTTCTATGTTTTTTTATAGTTTTTTAATGTTTATAGGGGTATAAAGGGGTTTTAGAGTTGTTAGTTATTTTTATGGGTTTGTAAGGTTTATATGGTTTTTAGTGGTTTTTTGCTTTTAGGTGTTTTAGGGTGTTTTTAGGGTATAATCATTTTTTATAATTTTTAAGAGTTTTATGTGTTTTTGGTGTATTTAATTTTTTTGTATATTTTTTTATATTTTAGTGTTTTTTCATTTTTATATATTTTTTGTGTGTTTTTAGGATTTCATGGTTTTTTAGGGATTTCGGGGGGGGGGTTGGGGTTTCTTTACTTTTTTAATTTTTATGGATTTTAGATTTTTTTTTTGTTTTTAGGGGTATTAAGTGTTTTTCAGTTTTTACGGTTTTCTTAAGGTTATTCCGAGTTTTTAGGATTTTTTATGTTTTTTGAAATTTTTTGATAATTTTATGGATTTTTAGGGATTTTATATATTTTTATGGTTTTAGGGTTTTGAGGGTTTTTATGTTTTTTATGTTTTTTGTGGTTTTACATTTTTTACTTTCTTAGGTCTTTATGGTTTTTATAGTTTTTTAATTTTTTGGGGTTTTCGAGGGGATCTAGAGTTTTTTCAGTTTCCATGGTATTTATGTGTTTTTATGGGTTTTTATATTTTGAGGTTTTTTATAGTATTTAATTGTTTATGTATTTTATGTCCTTTTTTAGATTTTTAGGGTTTTTGATTTTTTTTGGTTTTTAAGGGTTTTCAAGTGTTTTAGGATTTTAAGGATTTCTTAGGTTTTTCATGGTTTCTAGAGTTTTTTATGTTTTAGGGGTTTTTGATTTCTTTTTTAGAATTTTTTATGGTTTTTAGTGGTTTTTTGGTTTTTAGGGGATTTATAGTTTTTAAATATTTTTGTATTTTTGGAGTATTTATATTTTTCTATGTAATTTAGTGGTTTTAAGTGTTTTTAGGTTTTTATGCTTTTCATAGAGATTTTCAGAGTTTTTTGGGATTTTTTTACGTTTTTTGGGATTTTAGATATTTTTTTGGTTTTTTATTTTTTTCATGGGATGTAGAAATTTTTTGGTTTTTAGAGTTTTTACGGTGTTTAGGATTATTAATATTTTATGGATTTTTAGGTTTTATGTAGTTTTTTAGTGTTTTATAGGTTTTCCACATATTTTAATATTGTAGGTGTTCATAGGGTTTTTGTTGTTTTTAGAGGTGTTTTAGGGTTATGTTTTTTATAATTTTTAAGGGTTTTAGTGTTTTTTATTTGTTTAAAGGTGTTTTGTGTTTTTAGGGTCTTTTTAGGGTCTTTTTAGGGTCTTTTGGGGTTTTTATGTTTTTTATATTTTTAGGGGTTTTAACTGTTTTTAGGTTTTTATGGTTTTCATAGGGGTTTTTAGGGTTATTACAGTTATTTAAATTTTTACGGATTATTACGGTTTTTTGGTTATTTATTATTTTTTTGGGTTTTATTATTTTCCAAGGGGTTTTATGGTTTTTATGTTTTTTTTTATGATTTACAAAAATTTTAATTTTTTATGAGTTTAAGTGTTTTTTGGTTTTAAATGTTTTTATTGGGTTTCTAGATTTTAAATTTTTTAATGTTTTTAGTGAATTTTTTATATTTTATGTGTATTTATGGTTTTTGGGGTTTTTTGGAATTTTAAATGTTTTAAGGGTTTTTAGGGATTTTTTTTGGTTTTTGGGATATTGTGGTCTTTTTGAATTTTTTATGGTTTTAAAGGGTTTTTAGTGTTTTTAACATTTTTAAATGTTTAAAGGAGTTTTATAGTTTTTTTTATTTCTATAATTTTTATGGTTTTTAGGTTTTTTAATGTTTTTTATATGTATTATGGTTTTCAATGTTTTTATGGATTTTAGGGTCTTTTGGGGTTTTTAGTGTTTTTAGGTTTTTAGGGGTTTTTAGTGTCTTTAGCTTTTAAATGATTTCTTAGGCGTTTTCATGGTTTTATGAATTTTGAACATTTTTAGGGTTTTAAGGTTTTTAGAGTTTTTTATTATTTTTTGGAGTTGTTTGAGTATTTTGGTTTTTATGATTTTCATATAATTTTTCAGTGTTTCTAGGGTTTTTACATTTTTATCGATTTTATGGATTTTTTGTCTTTTATGTTAATATGGGTTTTCAGGATTTATATGGTTTTAGTGTTTTTTGCTGTTTTAGGGGGTTTTGGGTATGTAGGGTTTGTATGGATATATTATTTGATTTTTAGCAGTTTTATTGTATTTTTAGATATTTTTAATGTTTTTAGGGGTTTAATGGGGTTATAGAGAATTTTTAAGGGTTTTATGATTTTTAATGGTTTTATGGTTTTTAGTGGTTTATGGTTTTTAGGGGGCTTAGGTTTTTTTTTTCATTTTTAGGTATTTACTGGTTTTAAGTACTTTTAGACTTTTCAGTTTTCTGAAGGGTTTTCAGGGATTTTAGGGGGGGGGTTTACATTTTTAGGGTTGTTTAAATTTTTAGATTTTTTAGGAATTATTGAGCATTTTTATTGGTTTTTTGGGTTATTAGTTATTTAGATAGGATTTTTTTGGTTTTTCTGGTACTTTATGGTTTCAGGGTTTTAGGGAATTTTTGTTCTTTTTTGGGAATTATGGTTTTTTAGAGTTTTTTATAATTTATTTTTTAATGGGTTTTTAGAGTTTTTAATGTTTTTAGGGTTTTTATGGTTATTTAGATTTTTTAGATTTTTAGGGGTTTTTTATTTTTTCTATTTTTTTTTAATTTTTATCAATTTTTTTCTAGGGGTTTTATGTTTTTTAGGTTTTTATGGTTTTTCTAATTTTTCTAGAGGTTTTAGGGGTTTTGAGGTTATTTGGGAGTTTTAACATTTTTTTGATTTTATTTTTGTTAGGGTATTATGTTTTTTAGGTTTTTGGGGGTTTTAAAAGTTTTTAGATTTATAAGGATTTCTAATGGGTTTTTATGTTTTTTTGTATTTTTTATATTTGGAATGATTTTTACTGATTTCTTATAATTAATAAGGGTTTTGTGGTTTTGGGGGATTTTTAGGTGTTTTAGGTTATTTAGTGTTTTTATGGTTTTCAGCATATTTTCTATTTTTAGAGGTACTAAGTGTTTTTATGTTTCAAATGGTTTTTTACATGTTTTTAGGGTTTTTTTAAGTTTTTAGGTATTTTTTTATTTTTTCTAGGATTTTTATGGGAAATTAGGGTTTTTAATAATTTTGAGGGGTTTTAGGGTTTTTATGGCTTTTCTAGATTCTATGGGTTTTGGGGGGTTTTTGGTTTTTTGGCTTTTTTATGGTTTTTACTGAATTTTAGAGTTTTTAACATTTTTAATGGATTAATGGGTTTAAGAGTTTTTAATTGGGTTTATGGGTTTTATGGGGTTTTAGTGTTTTTAATGTTTTGTAATGGTTGTATTGTTTTGGGGGATATTAGTGGTTTTTTGGTTTTTAGAGTATTTTAAGGTCTTTAGTGTTAGTATGTTTTCTAGGGATTTTAATATTTTTTAGTTTTTTACGTTTTCCATAGGTGATTTCTCTGTTTTTTTGGGTTTTAGCAATTTTGATGTTTTTTTTTTGGTTTTTTGGTTTTTTAGGGTTTTTAGGTTTTTTAGGGTTTTAGGGGTTTTAATTGATTATTGGTTTTTAAGGTTTTCTTAAGTTTTTTCAGGGTTTTTAGAGATTTAATGTTTTTAGGCATTTTTGGGCATTTTTGGGGGATTTTTGTGGGTTTAATGGTTTTTTTGTGATTTGGAGGGTTTTTAAGGTTTTAATGGTTTTTTGGGTGGTAGGGTGTTTTATTTTTTAATGGTTTTAAAGGGTTTTTAGAGATTTTATACACTATTAGGCCTTTGGAGGGTATTTATAGTATTTATTGGTTTTAGGGTATTAGTGGATATTTGTTGTTTGGATTATTCATGTGTTTTGTGCTTTAGGTGTTTATATGGTTTTTAGTTTATTTTGGGGTTTTTAGGATTTTAACTTTTTTAATTTTTTAGGGGTTTTATGTTTTTTCTGTTTTTAACATTTTCTTTATGGGATTAAAGGTTTTTATGTGTTTTATTTTTTTTAAGGAATTTTTTTTTGGAATTTTTTAGGTTTTTAATTTTTTTAATATTTTATGTATATTTATTATTTTTATGGATCATGACGGTTATTAGAGTTTTATGGTTTTTAATGTCTTTTGGTTTTTAATGGGTTTAAGTGTTTTTAGGAATTTAATTTTTTCTTAGGTTTTTTAGGGTTCTAAGGATTTTTTATGTTTTTTTGGGATTATAGGGTTTTGTAGGATACTTATGTTTTTTTTGGATTTTAGGGATTTTGAGGATTTTATGGGTATTTTGTTATTTGATGGTTTTTTCTTTTTTTAGGATTTTTTTCATTTTTCTAGTTTTTATTGTTTTTATGTTATTTTTAGTTTTTAGGGGTTTCATGTGTTTTTAGATTTTTGAGTACCTTTTAGGGTTTTCATCGGTTTTCATAGTTTTTAGGGGTTTTATAGTTTTTAGGGTTTTTAGGGTTTTAGTGGTTTTTGGGGTGTCATAGTTTTTAGGTTTTTAGGGTTTATATTTGTATTTAGGTATTTAGGGATTATACATATTTGTTGTTTTTAAAGTTTTCTTATGTGTTTTTACTATTTTTTTGATTTTTTGATTTTTTTTAAGTACTTTATTATTATTTTTTATGGGGTTTTTTGGTTATTTTAGGATTTTGATGGATTTATGGGTTTTTAGGGTTCTTAGTAGTTTTATCAGGTTTTGGGGTTTTTCTAGTTTTTTTTGACTTTTCAAAAATCAAATGAGGGATTTTACTATTTTTAACATTTTTTGGGGTTTAAATGGTTTTTATAATTGTTGTGGGTTTTATAGTTTTAATAAAATTTTAGGGTTTTCACGATTTTAGGGGGTTTTATTGTTTTTAGGGATTTTAGGTTTTTTAGGGTATTTAAGGGTTTTCAATTTTTTTGTTTTTAGGTTTTTTAATTAATTCAGTGTTTTTAGGTTTTTTTTGGTTTTTAGTGTAATTATATTTTTATGGATATCTTATGGTTTTTCAGGGTTTTATTTTTTTATGTCTTTTGGGTTTTTGGGGATTTTTTTAGGATTTTAATCATTTTTTAGGATTTTGTAGTTTTTTCAGTTTTTTGGGTTTGATGGGTTTTTTTGGTTTTTTGGCATTTAAGGATTATAGTTTTTTAGAGTTGTTTAACGTTTTTAGGGGTTAATGGGTTTTTAATGTTTTTAGTGGTTTTACGGTGTTTATGTTTCAAATTATTTTTAATGTATTTTTTGAATTTATGGATTTTCATAGTTTTAGGTTTTGTGGGGTTATGATTTTTAACAATTTTTATGATTTTTAGGGGGTTTTGTTGTTATTGATTTTAAATTTTTTCTAAAGGGATTTTAGATTTAATAGTATTTCGGTATTTTTATGTATTTCTTATGATCAGTATGGGTTTTAGAGATTTTTAACTTTTTTATCATTTTTTATGTTTTTAGGGGTTTTAAGTGATTTTTTGTTTTTGATTGTTTTCATATGTATTTTTAGAGTATTAATGTATTTTTATGTTTTGAGTGATTCTTAGGAATTTTTTAGGAATTTTATACTTTTTCATAGTGTTTAGAAATTTTGAGGGGTTTTAGGGGCTTTTAGGTTTTTTGTTGTCTTTTGGGTTTTTTGGGTTTTTAGATTATTTAGGGGTTTTATGTTTTTTAGACATTCTTAAATTTTTAGTAGTTTAAATGGTTTTTAATGTGTTTAGTGGCTTTAGTATTTTTTTTGGGATTAAATGGATTTTACTGTATTTTGGAGTTTTAGGGTTTTTAGGGGTTTCAATGGTTTTGGGGTCTTTTGTGGTTTTAGGGATTCTTGCATTTTAAGCTACTTTATGGAGTATAAGTGTATTTTGGATTTTAAGGTCCTATTATAGGGTTTTCAAGTTTTTTAGTGTTTTATGTTTTTTAGGTATTTTATAATCTTTTTTATGATTTTATGGGTGTTTATGGGTTTTAGGGATTTTGATGATTTTTATAAATTTTTTGGGTTTTAGGGTTTTAATGGTTTTTAGAGGTTTTAGAATTTTTTCGTGTTTTAGGGGTTTTATGTGTTTCTAGGTTTTTATGGTTTTATCAGAGGTTTTTATGGGTTTAAGGTTTTTACTACATTAGTTATTTATTGGGAAATTTTAGGTTTTTTATGTTTTCAGTGTTTTTGAAGATTTTGAGGGGTTTAAGGGTGTTCAAAATTTTTAAGTGTTTTAAGTGTTCTTAGGTTTTTAATATTTTTTCATAGGGTTTTCTTGGTTTTTATGGTATATTATGTTTTTGAGGATTTGATTTGTTTAGTTTTTTTAGTTTTTAGAGGTTTTTTAGGTATTTAAGGGTTTTTAGGTTTTTTTTTGTTTTTATGATTTTCATAGTGGATTCTATGGGTTTTAGGTTTTTAAATGTTTTTTTAGGTTTTAAGGGATTTTTTTTATTTCTATGGTTTTTAGGGTTTATATAGATTTTGATGATTTCAGGGAAGTTCGGGTCATCTAGGGTTTTTAGAATTTCTAGGTTTTTATGAATTTCTTATGTTTTTATGATTTTATCGTTTTCTTATGGGTTTTTAGGATTTTGGGGGGTTTTACATGCTTAGGTATTTTTATGGGTTTTTAGGATTTTTATGGTTTAAGGGTTTTTACAGAGTTTTTGGGCATTATGATTTTTAGGTTTTTCTATGTCATATGATTTTTTATGTTTTTAGGTATTTTTATGAGTTTTTAGGATATTATAAATCATTTTGTTTTTTTAGAAATTTAAAGGGTTTTAGAGATTTTATTGGATTTTATGGTTGTATGGGGTTTTAGTGTTTTAATGGGTTTTATGGTGTTTTATGGTATTTATTGGTTTTTATGGTATTCTTATTTTTATGATTTGAAGTATTTTTAGGGATTTAGGGTTTTTAGGTATTCAGAGTTTCGATGATTTTTTAGTTTTTAATGTTTACTTTGGGTTTTCAGGTTTTTTAGTGTTGTCAAAATTTTTAGGGATTTTAAGTGACTTTTTAGGGATTTTATGGTTTTTTAGGGTTTTTAGGGATTTTGATGGATTTATGGGGTTTTATGGGGTTTAGTGGGTTTTTATATTTTTTAGTGTTTTTTAGGGGCTTAGGGGATTTAAGTGTTTTTAGGTTTTAAATGTTTTCTTAGGGTGTTTTTTGGATTTTTCGTTATTTTATGAATTTAAGGATCATTGGGAATTTTATGATTTTTATGAATTTTGTGGTTTTTTGAGAATTTGAGGGGTTTTAAGGGTTTTCAATGTATTTAGGGATTTTAGGTTTTATCAGGTTTAAAGATTTTAGGTTTATTTAAAATAATTATCATTTTTAGGGCTTACGTTTTTTTTGATTTGTTTGTTTGATTATAGTTTTTATTAGTTTTTAGGGGTTTTAATAAGATTTAGTGGTTTTTAGGGGGTTTTGGGTTTCAATGATTTTATGCTTTTTAAGGGGATTAATATTTTTTGAAGGTTTAGGATTTTTATCGGTTTTTACAATTTTTATAATTTTTAGGGATTTTCATGTTTTTTAGGGTTTTTAGTGTTTTTAGTATTTTTATCCTTTTTTATGGGTTTCACGTGTCTTTAGGCTTATAAGTATTTTTTGTTTTTTTTAATTTTTGTATATTTTTTACATTATTTTGGATTTTTTAGTTTATTTGGTTTTTTATTGTTTTTAAGGTTTTATGGGTTTTGAGGGTTTTAATGGGTTTATGGTTATTATTATTTTTTCAGTTCTTATCATTTTTAGGGGTTTAAATGGTTTTTTGAGTTTTAAATGGTTTTATATGGTTTTTATGGGTTTTCAAATTTTATTTTTATTTTTATGGGTTTTATTGGTTTTACCGATTTAAAGGTTTTTATAGTTTATTAGGGGTTTAGCAGTTTAATGTTTTTTTGGTGGTCTATGTGTTCTATGGTTTTTAAGGTTTTCTTATTGGTCTTTTGGGTTTTTAGGTTTTTTACCTTTAATGGATATCTTTTTCTTTTTAGATATTTTTTTAGGTTTTTAGGGATTTTGAGGTTTTTTTTTGGATTTTTACCGATTTTTGGGGTTTTTACGGTTCTAGGGTTTTTATTATTTTTTAGGTTTTTAAAGGGTTTTTTGTTTTTTTATATTTAATTTTTTCTTGGGTTTTTTCTTGGTTTTAGGGTTTTTTTAGGGAATTCTTCGGAATTTTTATTATTTTTTAGTGTATATTGTGAATTTTATGGTTTTAGGGTTCTTACAATTTCTATTATTTTTTTGATATTTTAGTATTTTCATTGAAATTTTTAGGTTTTGAGATTTTTTAGAGTAATTTAATATTTTATGGGATTTTTAGTGTTTTTAGTGGTTTTTGGGATTCTATGCGATTTTAGGGTTTTAAAGGTTTCTATAGATTTTATTTTTTTAGGGATTTTAGGTTTTGGTGTGTATTTTAGTGTTTTAGGGGTTTTAAATCTTCTTAGGTGGTTATTTGTTCATGGTTATTTTTGTTTGTTATGTTTTTAGGGTTTTTTTTGGCATTTTTATGATTTCTATGTGTTCTTATGTTTTAAGGTAATATGAGGTTTTTTTGGTGTTTTAAGGTTTTTAGAGTATTTTAGGGTTCTTAGAATTTTTTTAAGGATTTTAAGTGTTTTTAGGTTTGTATGGTTTTATCATGATTTTAAGAGTTTTATGGTTTTTTATGTTTTTATGGATTTTTATAATTTTTATATTTTTTTGTGGGTTTCTATTGTTATTAGGGATTTTATGAGTTTTTATGTTTCAATTGGTTTTTTTGATTTTTTAAGGATTAAATGTTATAAATTTTTTTAAACATAATTGGGTTTTAAATAATTTTAGAATTTTTAGGGGATTTTTAAGATTTTTATAGGTTTTATGGTTTCTTATGGTTTTAGGGGTTTTATGGTTTTAGGGGTTTTAAGGTGTATATTTGAATCTTGGTTTTCAACGTCTTCTTTTGGTTATTATGGGTTTTAGGTTTTTTTTATCATTTTTAGGGATTATTATGGACTTTTTTTTATTTTGATTTTTTAGGGGTTCTAGGGTTTTTAGGGCATTAGGGTTTTTTATAGATTTCTACCACTTTTAGTTTTTTTGTAATTTTATGTGTTTTTAGGTATTTTTTGTTTTCTTAGGGGTTTTAGGATTTTTTAATAATTTTTAATAATTTTTAGTATTTTTATTATTTTTAGCGATTATAGTTATTTTGAGGGGTTTATTTGGGTTTTTAGGGTTTTTAGGGTTTTTAGGGATACTATTCGTTTTTTGGGTTTGTAGGGTTTTGAGTTTTAAAGGGGTTTTAAGGGTTTTTATACGTTTTAACATCTTTTGGGATTAATGTATTTTTAGAGTTTTTAGGGGTCTTTTAGAGTTTTTATGGATTTTTATTGTTTTTTTTGTTTTTAGCAGTTTTAAGGGAGTTTTTTAGATGTTGTAGAATTTTTTTTGTTTCTTAGGGGTTTAAGTGTTTTTAGGTTTTGAGGTTTATCCAAGGGTTTTTAGGATTTTTATGTTTTTTGGGATTTTCATTAATTTTTAGTAGAGTCATAGTTTTTGACATTTTTAGGGATTTTGAGGGGTTTTTTGGGTTTTTAGTGTTTTAGCATTTTGAGTTTTTAGTGGTTTTAAGTGTTTTTAGATTTTTATGTTTTTCAAAGGGGATTTTATGGTTTTATAATTTTTTATATTTTTGTGACGTTTATACATTTTTAATGATTTTTATAGATTTTTTGGGCATTTGGGAATTTGATGGCTTATATGGTATTGGGGTTTTTATGTTTTTTTTGGGTTTTTAGGATTTCTATGAGTTTTTAGTGGATTGAGATAATTTACTATTTTTAAAATTTTCTAGGGTTTTAAAGGGTTTTTATAATTTTTGTGGATTTTTTGGGTTTTAATGTGTTTTTTTGTTTTTAGGGTTTTTATTGCTTTACATGGTTTTATTCTTTTTAGTGACTTCTAGAGTTTTTATCATTTTATAGGTTTTTAGTTTTTTTTATTTTTTTATGTTTTTATATTTTTTAAGTTTTCATAAGGTTTATAAGTTTTTTATGTTTTTTGGGATTTTTATGGATTTTTACTTTTTTATGGGTTTTTATATGTTTTTGGGATTTTGTGGGTTTTTATGATTTTTATGGTTTTTTTGGGGGGGGGGAGTGTTAGGTTTTTAGAATTTTTAAGTGATTTAAGGTTTTAATGGTTTCATGGGGTTTTTATAATTTTTAGTGTTTTTATAGTTTTATTGAGATTTTTTTGCCTTTTAGGTGCTTTAACGATTTTGAGGGTTTTAGGGGCTTTACAGTATTTTTTTAATATTTTTTCATTTTATTATGTATTAAATTATTTAATAGTCTCTTAAAATTTTATGTGGTTTAATGGGTTTTTATAGTTTTTATTGGGTTTTTGGGTTTTTATGGTTTTATGGGTTTTATTGTCTATATGGATTTTTGGTTTTTTAGTGTCTTTTATGGTTTTTATAGTTTTTAAGATATTTTAAGGTTTTTATGGTTTTCGTTGGGTTTTTCTTTGTTTTATGGTTTTTTATGTTATTAGGTATTTTTAGTGATTTTTGGGATTTTTTTTGTTTTGAGGGATTTTGAGGGGTTTTGGGATATTAGGGTTTTTATGATTTTTAGTTCTTTTTAATTTTAGTATTTTGAAGTGTTTTTAGTTTTTTAATGATTTCATAAGGTTTCAGGGTTTTACCAGTTTTACTTTTTTGTGATATTTAGGTTTTTATAGGATTTATATTGGGTTTTAGTGTTTTTTGGGTTTTTCAGGGATTATAGGGTTTTTTTGAAGATTTTAGTGCGTTATGGTTTTTTTGGGATTTTAGGGGTTTTTATATTTTTTAGGTTTTTAATGGTTTTTTAGTGTTTTTTAAGATTTTTTTGTTGTTTTAAGGTTTTTTGAGTTTTAGTGGTTTATATGTTTCTTATGTGGTTTTGGGGGTTTTTATTGTTTTAGGGGTTTTATGTTTTTATTATTTTTATTGTTTTTAGGTTTTTCAGTGATCTTTTTGTGTGTTTTTAGCATTTTATTTTTTTAGGGGTGTAATTATTTTGAGGCTTTTAAGGGTTTCTTAGGAGTTTTCATGATTATTATGGGTTTTCCATTTTAAGGATTTTTAGGGTGGTTAAGGATTATTATTGGTTTTAGAGTTTATTCGATATTGATTGGTTTTAGAGTTTTTAGGGTTTTATAAATTTTTTTGTTTTTATGGGGTTTTTATAATTTTAATTTGTTTTAGAGTTTTTTATTTATTATGTTTCAAAGTGTTTTTAGAGTTTTGAGTGGTTTTTTTGGTATTTATGGGCTTTAAAGATTTTTATTGGTTTTTAACATTTTGTAGGTTTTTTTGGTTTTAAGTGCCATATTTTTTTATGAATTTCTTCTGATTTTCCATGGTTTTTAGTGTTTTTATGTTTTTACATATTTTTAGGGGTTTTTAAAATTTCTAGGGGTTTTAATGATTTTATATATTTTGAGGGGTTTAGGTTTTACTAAGTATTTATTAGTTTCTAGGATTTTTGGTGTTTTTAGATTTTAGGGGTTTAAACTATTTTTAATTAGTTTTTATTTTCTTATTATTTTTAGTTATTTTAACATTTTATTGATTTTTAGGGATGTTATATGGTTTTTATGGTTTTTAGGGAATTTATTTTTTTAGTGTTTTTAAGGGTTTTTAATGTTATTAATTTTTTATGTTTTTTAGATTATATTTAAATTTTTATTATTTTAATTGGTTTTAGAGTGTTTTCCACATTTTTAGGATTGTAATGGATTTTTATAGTTTTTTATAGTTTTTAGGGATTTTATGGGGTTTTGAGTTTTTATGGGCTTTATTGGTTTTTAGGGTTACATGTTTTTTAGAATTATATTTGTTTTTAGCGTTTTTTAAGTTTAATTTGGTGGGGGGGGGGGTTAATTTTTTTTAGGATTTTAAGGTTTTCTTATAGTTTTTTTGGATTTTTTGGGGTTTTACATTTTTTTGGATTTTATGGTTTTTTAGGACTTTTTGGGAATCAACGGATTTTGAGGGTTTTAGGGTTTTTTTTTTCAGTTTTCTGGTTTTTTTGTGTTTTAGTTTATTTATTTATTTATTTCTGGTTTTAAATGCATTATAGGGTTATTTAACATATTTACGGGTTTAATGGGGTTTTAGTGGGTTCTTGTGTTTTTTGGGTTTTAGAGTTTTTACTGTTTATATGTGTTGTTCTAGTTATTAGGGGTTTTGGTATTTTTAGAGTCTCTTTAAGGTTTTAGAGTTTTTTTAGTTTTTAGGGGTTTAATGTGTTTTTATATTTTTAAGGTTTTCTTAGAGTATTTTACAGTTTCTATGGTTTTTACATTTTAAGGGATTTTTAGTAATTTTTATGGTTTTATGGTTTTTTTGGTTTTTAGGGAATTTGAGGGGTTTGGAGTTTTTTTTGGGTTTTAAGGGTTTTTATGGTCATTTTTAAATTATTGTTTTGGTTTTTTATTTTTTAAGGATTCTAAAGTTTTTTAGATTTTTAACATTTTTATGGGTTTAATATTTTTTAAAGTATTTAGTCAATTTTTAAGGTTTTTATGGGGTTTTATGATTTTTAAAGTTTTTATGGTTTTTATAATTTTCCAATTTTCTTTGAGTTTTCTTGTGAATTTTCTAGTTTTTAGCTTTTTTAGGTTTTTAGGGGTTTGAATTGTTTTGGGATTCTTCATTTTCTTTAGGGGATTTCATGGTTTTTTAGTTTTTTTGTGATTTTTAGGGATTTTTAGGTTTTTATGGTTATAGGATATTTACTCATTTTGAGGTATTTAGAGAATTTTAGGATTTTCATTTCAATTTTAGGTTTTTGGTGTTTTTTATTATTTTACATATTTTTAATTATTTTTAGGGTTTTTGGGTTTTTTACATTTTTAAGGATTTTTTTATCTTTTTTTGGATTATTATGATTTATAGGGTTTTTAAATTTCTTGGGTTTTTATTGTTTTTATGGTGAATTTGGGTTTTTAGGGGTTTTTTTGATGGATTTTAATGTTTTTAGAGTATTTTTATGTTTTTTGTAGTTTAGAGAGTTTTTATATTTTAGTGGTTATTTATGGTTTTATGGTGTTTCTGGTTTTTTATGTTTTTTAGGGGTTTATGGTTTTTATGGAGTTTTGGGTTTTGATGGTTTATTGGTGTTTTTAGTGTTTTTTAGGTTTTTAGGGGATTTAAGTGTTTTTGGATTTTATTATTTTTTTGGGTTTTCTTAGGGTATTTACTGTTTTAATGTTTTTTGGGATTTTTAGAATTTTATTGGTTTTAGGTTTTTAGGGATTTTTAGTGTTTTTACACTATTTAGGGTTTTTGGTTTTTATCACTTGTTAAGATATTAAGGGCTTTTAGTGTTTTTAGTTTTTAATGGCTTCTTAGTGTTTTTAATGTATTTAGGATTTTTATGTTTTTAGGGATTTTTTGGGCTTTTTTGGATTTCAGGGTTTTATGGTTTTTAGTCTTTTTTTGGGTTTTTTAGGGTTTTTAGGGATTTTTAGGGATTTAGGGTTTTTTAGAGATTTTATAGTTTTTATAGTTTCGGGGTTTTTTGTGTGTTTTGAGTTTTTATGGGTTCTATTGTTTTTAGAGTTTTTAAAACATTTTTATTTGTTTAAAATGTTTTTATATTTTTAGTGGATTTAATGGGTTTTACGGGTTTTTTTAGTGATTGTTAAAGTTATTAAGGGATATTCTGGGTTTTTGGTGTTTAGTTTTATGTTTTTATGGGTTTATATAAGTTTTTGGGTGTGTTTGTGGTTTATGTATTTTCAGGGATTTAGAATATTTGAATTTTAAGGTTTTATTAGGGGTTTTTTTAGTTTTTTACAATTGATTAGAGTTTTAGGTATTTTTTATGATATTTAGGTGTTTTAGGGTTATTAGGGATTTTGGTTGTTTTAGTGTTTTTCATGTTTTTTGGGTTTTTTGAATTTTAGTGTTTTTATGCTTTTTAGGGGTTTTAAGTTATTTCAAGTCTTTCGGGTTTTCTTCGTTATTTTCAGGGTTTTTATAGTTTTTACATTTTTATTAATTTTTATGATTTTTATAATTTTTTAGAGTTTTTGATGGGCTTTACAGTTTTAAGGGTTTTTAAGGATTTATATATTTTTTAACGTTTTTATAGGTTTAAAGGTATTTCAGTGGGTTTTAGGGTTTTTATGGTCTATTTGGGATTTTTTATTTGGAGTGTTTATAGTTTTATGATTATTTAGAGTTTAGGGGTTTTTAGTGGTTTTATTGTTTTTATGGGTATTTAGGAGTTGTGTGTGTTTAAATTATTTTATATTTTTCAACCTTTTTGTGGGTTTAAAGAGATTTTTGAGTTTTTAGGGGTTTTTAGGGGTTTTATGTGTTTTATAGTTTTTGACTGTCTTTATGGGTCCTTATGGGTTTTAAGGTTTTTCATGTTATTTATTGGTTTTCTATTTTTTCAGTATTTTTGAGTTTTAATTATTTTTATGTTTTCTCGGTTTCCTTATTATTTTTCATTGTTTTTAGGGGTTTTCAATTTTTAATGGTTTGTAGGACTTTTTAGGATTTTTATGGTTTTTAGAATGTTTTGGTTTTGAGGGTATTACATTTTTTAGGGTTTTAAATGTTTTTTAATTTTTTTTGGGATTTTGGGAGTTTTTAGTGTTTAATGATTTTTTAGAGTTTTTAATGTTTTTAGGGGCTTACTAAATTTTTAGTTTTTTTAGATGTTTCTTATGTTTTTTATTTTTTTTAATTTTTTTTGGTATTTAAAAGTTTTTTGGTTTTTTGTGCATTTTTTGGTTTTTAGGGTCTTTTAGTGTTTTTAGGAATTTTCTAATTTTTTATAGGATTAATGTTTTTAGGTTTTGATGGTTTTCATAGGGGTCTTCAGTGTTTTTATATTTTTAGGACAACATACATTTTGGTGAATTTTATGGGTTTTTATAATTTTGTGGAATTGTGAGGGAATTTAGTTTTTTTTATATTTCGGGTTTTAAGTGTTTTTAGATTTTTTTGGGGATTTATGTGTTTTTAGGTAACTGTGGTTTTCATAGGGGTTTTAGGGTTTTTTACATTTTTATGGAATTTTGGGGATTTTTTAGTTTTTTAGTGATTTTAGGTATTAAAATGATTTTAAGGGGTTTTAGGGGGTTTTAGGTTTTTTGTTTCAATAGTTTTTTTGATTTTTTGTTTTTTCTGTGTTTCGTATGGTTTTTATGTTTTTAAGAGTTTTAATGTTTTATAGAAATAAATTTAATTTATAGTTTTTAGTTATTTTAGTGTTTTATGGGTTTTGGATTTTTTAGGGTTTTTAGCATTTTTGGTTTTTAAAGGGTTTTATGTGTTACTACATATTTCATATTTTTATGGGTTTTTCAAGGTTTTCAGGTTTTTATGTTTTTATATTTGTTATGCTTTTTATTATTTTTTTTGGGGTATTAGGTTTTTAGAGATTTTTAGGGTTTAAAATGAATTTAAGGGTTTCATGATTATTATGTTTGTTTTGGGGTTTTACGGTTTTTTAGTTTTATGTGTTTTAAGGGTTTTTAACATTTTTAGGGGTTGAGTGGGTTTTATAGATTCTATGTTATTAGGATTTTTATGGGTTTTATGGTTTTTATGGTTTTTATCTGTTTCATGGATTTTGGGGTTTTGGGGTTTCTAGGAACTTTTAGGGTTATTTTCTTTTTTTATGGTTTTAGGTGTTTAAAGTGTATTTTGGTCTTCAAGAATTACATAAGGGGTTTCAAGGTTTTTAGGGGTTTTACATTTTCGATATTTTTATTGATTTTTAGTACTTTTTTTATTGGTTTTTTTGGTATTTTGAGGAGTTTAAATGTTCTTTAAGGTTTTTTTTGGATTTTTAGGATTTTTAGTTTTATAAGGGTTTTATGTATTTTTAGGTTTTAGTGGTTTTCTTAGGGGGTTTAAGGTTTTTAATATGTTTTTGGGATTTTAATGTATTTTTTAGTTTTTTTGGATTTTTATGGACTTTAGAGATTTCGAGGGTTATAGGGTTTTTATGGGTTTTTGGGTTTTTAGGGTTTTTTAGTTTTGTGGGTTTTTTTTATTTAGATGTTGTTAATGTTTTTATTTGTTTAAAAGCATTTTTGATTTTTTAGTAGTTTTTAGGGTTTTAATGGATTTAAGGGGTTTTATGGAAATTAAGTGTTTTATGGTTTTTTGGGTTTTTATGGTTTCTTATGGCTCTATAATTTTTAGGTTTTTTGGGGGTTTTATGTTCTTTTTGGATTTTAATATTTTTTTAGAGGTGTTTAGTGTTTTTAGGGTTTTTAAATTTTTTGGTATTTTTAGAAATTTTTATGATTTATATGGGTTTTCGGCAGTTTGAGGAAGTTTGAGAGTATTTTTTTTTGGTTTTTTGTGTTTTTCTTCGTTTTTTGGGTTCTTAAGAGTTTTCTAGTTTCTTGGGGGTATTTAGGGTTTTTTAGAGTTTTTTAATATTTTTTGGGATTTAAATGGTTTTTAGAGTTTTTAGTGGTTTCAAGTTTTTTATTGGTTTTCAAGGTATTTATGGTTTGATGGTTTTTATGTTTTTTGGGGTTTTTAATGTTTTTATGGTATTTTAGGGTTTTTATATATTTTTAGGTTTTTAAAGGTTTTAAGTGTTTATTGGTTTTTTAGGTTTTCTTTCGGGTTTTTATAGTTTTATGGATTTTTTTGTTTTTATGTATATTTAGGGAATTTTAATGATTTTTAGTACATTTTAAGGTTTTTCTAAAAATATGTGGGATTTAATGATCTTTTAGGGAGTTTTGGGGTTTTTTTTTGGTTTTTTAATTTTTAGGGGTTTTACCCTTTTTTATGTTTGTATAGATTTCATAGAGTATTTAAGGGTTTTTATGGTTTTTTAATTTTTTGGGTATTTTTAGGGATTTGTTCAGATTTTATTTTTTTGGGGTTTTTTGGATTTAGGGGATTTTATGGGTTTTTATGATTTTTAGTGTTTTAGGGCAAAGAAGGGAAAAGAAGGCATGAGTCCAGGCTATTACCGGAACCCCCCAAAATTTATAAACAAAGGATACAAACACTACAGACAAGGGAGGGGAGGGATCAATCAATCCACACCCGAAACCCCTTACGACCTCAGCCCGAGGGCCACAAAAGGAAAGAAAAAAAATGAAACAAAGCGCAAGACCAAAAAAGACACAGTGTCCAAAAGAAAATCACACACAGAGTAGGTCAGTCAACATCGCCACCAAAATCCTCCAGCTCCGCATCATGAAACCTCATGCCATCACCAAAGCCGCCGCCATCGTCTGTAAAGCTAAAATCTGATTCATCACCCTGGTCCATTGAATCCCATCCAGGGTCAAAATCTTCCTGCATGCCAAGTCTGCACCGCATTTAAAGGGTTTTAGTGGTTTTAGGGTTTTTATGCATTTAAAGGGTTTTTGTGGGTTTTAGTGATTTTTTAGGTTTTATGGAATTTTATGTGTTTTTAGGTTTTTATGGTTTTATATGGTTATTTTACGGTTTTTTTTGGGATATTTATTGATTTTTTCGGATTTTTATGGTTTCGATGGTTTTTAGTGATTTTGATGGAGTAAGGGTTTCTTAGGGTTTTCAGGATTTTTTCAGGTTTTTAGCGTTTTTAGGTTTTGGGGGGTGTTAATTGTTTTAAGGTTATTAATGTTATCTTATGCTTTTTCAAGGGGTTTAGGGGTTTTTACGTTTTTAGTGTTTTTAGGGATTTTCGGGATTTTTATGGAATTTTAGTATTTTTATGACTTTTGAGGGTTACAAGGATTTTTGTGATTTTAGGGCTTTTATGATTTTTTGTATTTTTATGGGTGTTTTGAGCTTTTCAAGGTTTTATGGTTTTTTAGAGTTTGATAATGTTTTTAAGGATTCAAAGGGTATTTAGTGTTTTTGGTAGTTTTTAGGGGTTTTATGGTTATTAGGTGTTTTTGTGTTTTCTTGTAATTTAGGGGTTTGAAGTGTTTTTTTAGTTTTTTATCTTTTTTATGTTTTAAAGGGGTGTTTTCTATTTTTTTGGTATTTAAGTTTTTTAGGGGTTTTTATTGGTTTTACGGTTTTTAGTGATTTTTATGTATTTTTTATGATTTTAAAATTTTAACAGTTTTTAGATATTTTGAGGGTTCAAATGGGTTCTTTGGATTTTTTTTGTTTTTTGGGTTTTTTATATTTTTTTCTAATGTTTTCATAGTTTTTAAGGTTTTTAGTGGATTAAAGGGTTTTTAGAGTATTTAGTTATATTAGGATATTTAGGATTTTTTAAGGTTTTATAGTTTTTTTATAGTTTTAGGGGTTTTAGGGTTTTAGGGATTTTTAGTGTTTTATTATTTTTTATGTATTTAGGCATTTTAAGTGTTTTTAGGTTTTTATTGTTTTCTTAGGGGTTTTAGGGTATTTTTTATTTTTATATATTTTTAGATCTTTTTTGGATTGTTACAGTTTTTTGGGTTTTAAGGGATATTGGGGGTTATCAACGTTTTTTGTATTTTAGGTTTCTTTGGGGTTTTATGTTTTTTTGTGATTTTAGAGTTTTTAGGGGTTTTATGAGTTTTTAGTTTTTTACGGCTATTGTAGTGAGTTATAGTGTTTTTAGATTTTTTTATATTTTAATGAATTTTATGGATTTTTTATTACTTTTAGGTTTTTATGTTTTTGGGGATTTTGGGGGTTTATGGATTTTTAGGTTTATTGGGGTCTTTATGGGTTTTAGGGTTTTTAGCAATTTTAAGTTTTTAGAGTTATTATGATTTATTCATGTTTTTAAAAAATTTAATGGGTTAAAGTGTTTTTATATTTTTTAATAGGTTTTATGGGGTTTTACGTTTATTTATGGTTTTAGGTGTTTTATGGTATCTAGGTTGTATAGGGTTTTAGGATCTTTGATATTTTATCATTTTTTACGTTTTTTAAGAGTTTTATGTTCCTTTATGTATTTTGGTTTTTCTTTTGGAATTCCTAGGATCTTAGGATTTTTTATGTTTTTAGGCATTTTTAATAATTTTTTATGATTTTTATCTTGTTTATAGTTTTTATGAATTTTTATTGTTTCTGGGTTTTTAGGGGTTTTAGGGTTTCTAGGGTTTTTAAGAATTTTATGGTTTTTAGTTTTTTTAATTTTATTATGATTTCATGGTTTTTATAGGGGTTTGTGGGGTTTTAGGGTTTCTTACATGTTTCAATATTTTTTGGGCTTGTTTGGATTTTTGTAGAATTTAGGGGTTTAATGATTTTTATAGTGTTTAGGACATTTAAAAATTTTTAGGGTTTTTATTGTTTTTTTCAATTCTTGTATCATTTTGAGTTTTTTAGGGTTCTTAAGGTTTTTTATAGTTTTCTAAAAAATTTAGTCAATTAGAGGATTTTTTAAAAAATTTAGTTTTTTTCAGGGTTTTGGGGGATTTTAACGTTTTTAGGGGTTTTATGGTTTTTAGGGTTTTTTGTTTTTAATGTTTTTATGGATTTTTATCATTTTTATGTTTTTATGGATTTAAAGTGTTATTAGTTTTTTAAAGTTATCTTTGGGGATCTCTATGATTTTAGGGTTTTAAAATTTTAGTTGTTTTTATGGATTTTTTTATGAATTTTAACGAATCTTAGGTTTTTAGTGATTTTGAGGGGTGTTGGGCATTTTTAAGGTTTTTAGGCTTCAGCAGCCCTTCATGAAAGCCTGTCACTTTAGGGCAGAGATCAATCTGTGAGAAAGTAGGAAGCAAATCCGGATCCTATAAAGGAGAGAATCTTTCTTTAACAAGAGGCAGAAGTAGCCCTTCCCCCACAGATGGTAGTGTCTAGGGCGCAGCCATGTCATCTTCCTCAATCCATCGAAGTGGCAGGACCACCCTCGTGGGAGTGAAGCGGAGTAGTTATCTTCCTCTCTTATTCTTCTTCTTCTTTAAGTATTTAGGGATTTTAGGGCCTTTTAAGATTTTATGATTTTTTTGGTTTTTATAATTTTGAGGGTTTTTATTGTTTTTAACGTTTTTAGGGTTTTTATGGTTTCTTTGGGTTTTTTGTTTTTTGGATATTTAGGGTTATAACATTTGTTTAGAGTTTTTTATGTTTTATGGGTTTTAATGGTTTTAAAGGTTTTAATGATTTTTAAGGGTTTTTATGATGTTTTATGGGTTTTTAGGTTTTATATATTTTTATGGTTTTTGTTGGTTATTGTTGGTTATTGTTGTTTTAAGGGTCTTCTAGATTTTTAAGCATATCAAGGTTTTGGGGGGTTTTAATTAATTATAGGTTTTTAATTTTTTTCTTGTGGTTTTGCAATTTTTTTTTCTTTTGGTGTTTTTTTAGGATTTTTATGGGTTTTTAGGATATTTATCATTTTTAGGGATATTTAGGGGTTGTATTTATTTAGGGTTTTATAAGTTTTTAGGGTTTTTAGTGTTTTTTGGGTTTTATGCATTTTAATTGATCCTAGGTTGTTGAGGTTTTCAATGTTTTTTTCATGGTTTTTAGAGTTTTTTTACACTTTTTTGGGATATTTATGGTTTTTTAATATTTTATAGTTTTAGGGTTTTATGTGATTTTGAGGGTTTTTTGGGTTTCTAGTGTTTTCATGGTTTTATGATTTTTAGGGTGTTTTTAGTTTTTTAGGTTTTTTATGTTTTTATATAATTTTAATGCTTTTAGAGGTTTTATGCATTTTTAGTGTTTTTGGGTTCTTATGGGTTTTTAGGGTATTTTAATGTTTTTAGGGGTTTTAATGGTTTTGTAGGGATTTTATCATTTTTTGGAGGTTTTAAGAGTTGTTAGTTTTTGTGGTGTTCATAGGGGTTTTCTGGGTTTTTAGTTGTTTTTACATATTTAGGGAATTTTTGGGGATTTTTAGGATTTTTATGATTTTGTAGAGTTTTTAGGGATTTTGAGGTTTGTTGGTTTGTTAGAGTTTTTCTAGGTTTTTAGAGATTTTTCAGTTTTTACAGTTTTAAGTTCTTTTTTTAGTTTTTTAACATATTTTTAGTTTAATGAGTTCTTAGAGTTTTTAGTGTGTTATGTTGTTTTTAGAGGGTTTTATGAATTTTATGGATTTTAAGAGGTTTTTTGGGTTTTTTGGGTCTTTAGAGTCTTTTATGGCAAGGAAGGCTTGGGGTCAGGCTATTCTTGACTCCCCCAAAATTTATTATAAAAATACATAAAGACACTATAGACATGGGAGGGGTGGGGTCAATCAACCCACACCCAAAAATCCCTTACAACCCAAGACACAAAAGACCCCAAAAAAAAGAAAAATCAAAAAACACAAAAAAACCCGCAAGACCAAACATAGCAGTAGATTCAAAATCACCAGCATCATCATCCAGCTCCTCTTTGTCATGAAGATTCACCACCAGTATCACAGAACCACCAACTTCATCACCAGCCAAACAGCACCCAGCAGCACAATTTTCATCAGCCAACTCCTCTTTGCCAATCATATCCAACACCAGAATCACAGAACCACATCCCTTCTGCACCTCCCAGCTAAGATGTAACCAAAGTCCACCAAAACACCTTCCATCACCCAACAACATCCCACAAAAAAGACTTACAGCCAACAACATCAATCCACCAGCACCAAAATCACCAGCCTCCATGACAGCCAACACCTCCATGCTAGTCAGATCCATATCCTGCAGCACATAACCATCCCCATCAGAAACAAAACTAACTTCATCACATTCCAGCCAAAAAGTAACCAATGTTCTATCATACCACACCTAGAAGTACAACCAGGGGAAAAGAACCACCATCATCCAATATAAAATCTAGTCTGTAACCCAAACAGCCCTTCCAGAAACCCTGAAACTGTAACACATAGTGAGCACACAATACCTCATACCAATCCTCGCAAACATCCCCAACATCAACCCACAAAAAAATCATATATCATCATATCAGATCTATTCAAAACCTTCAACAAGATGCACATAACCAAAAAGACTACTTTGGCACCACAGGAAAGCATAGACAGAAACTAGATCACAACAATATACAAACAGACCAGAAGTGCTAGCAAGATTCAAGAACATGACCGGGGAACAAACTTGAGGCCTGCGCGCAGACCGAAAACAAGAAGATCTGAAAACCCAGAAAGCCGGATCAATTGCACCACCAAGTCGGCTCCACAACTCCCACATCCACCAAGAGATACCCATCACGCCGCATCGACGAAGATACCAGAGCCCACGCCGCCATTGAATCCCCCTCTACCATTAAGAAGATTGAAGTTGCTGATCCATCTGAGGAGGTCTCATCACTGCGTACACAAACCATAACCATATCCAAATCCCATAAGGGTACCCAATCTATAGAGTGTTATCCGCCTCGACTCTAGCCAAAGTGATCCCCCTCCATCGATGATAACATTGAAGCCGTTGACCTGCCTAAGGAGGACCCATCTCTGCAAACATGATCCAGAGCCCCTTCTGATGCCCAAAAGGGCTTCCAAACTCCATATTTCCATCTGTATCATCTTGTACCGAAGTGATCTGATCCAGAAACACAACATGCCTCACATGTTCTATGAACGCCGAATCCAGATCACAAGGGAAAAGATGTGTAGATCTGTTAGAAACAGGAGCTTAAGGCCCACGAAAAACCAACACCCTAGAAAGATAAAACTACCGGAACAAGAAAACCACCGCGATCATGGATTTTTTGACCACACCTAGGCATTAAATAAGTCTCTAAACCTTCCAAACACCAACATTAAACCAAATATACCTGCGCGACTTCAGATCTAAAGTGATCATTGAGATCTGCTTATCAGTTGACCAGGACGATGCCAACAAATGACGCCCGATCTTTCCACCATCATGCTGGCATAAGCAACCACAACTAGCCCTGAAGCAGGCGATCATCCAAGACTGCATCCAAGCCATTGAAAGATCAACAATGCCGCCAAAGAGCAGCAATGATCTATCAGGGATAGATGATGATGAAGGAGAACAAAGGAGAGCACCCAGAGACTCAGCCGCCATCTTTTTTAGTCCACCTTTAGATTGTTTTAGGGGTTTTAACATTTTTTAGGTTTTTAGGGGTTTTGTGTATTTTTATTCTTTTTATGGTTTTCTTAAGGGATTTAGTGTGTTTTTAGGGTTTTTTATCTTTCAGGGTTTTTTATTTATTTTTAGTAATTTTGTGTTTTATTGAATTTTTCTGATTAGTTTGTGTGGATTTATGATTTTTCGGGTTTTTATCATTATTTAGGTTTTTAGGAGTTTTAAGTGTTTTTAGGTTCTTCTGGTTTTCATAGGGGTTTTTAAGTTTTTTTACTATTTGTTTAATTTTTAATTATTTTTTAGGATTTGGATGGGTTTTCTAGGTTTGTAGGTATGTTGGGGGTTTTTCAATTTTTTTAATGTTTAAAGGGGTTTTTTGGTATTTAGAGTTTTTTTAGGGTTTTTATAATTTTTAAAATTTCTAGTGGTATGAAGGGTTTTTATAGTTTTTAGTTTTTTAGATGTTATTGATGTTTATGAGATTTTAGGTTTTTTTGAGGTGTTTTAAATTTTAGGTGTTTTTACAGTTATTAGGGTCATTTAATGATTTTATAATTTTTATAATTTTTATGGGATTTAGGTGTTTTTTGGTTTTTATGGTTTTATGAGTGTTTTTCATGGTTTTTATGGTTTTTTATGTATCTAGGGATTTTAAGGATTTTTTTGGATTTATATGGTGTTTTGGGTTATTATGGATTTTAGGCTTTCAGGGTTTTTAGCATTTTTAGGGTTTTAGTGATTTTTTTTTTGTTTTTTGGATTTTAAGTTTTTATGAGGTGTTTTCAAGATTTTTTTTGGATCATTATTTTTTTTATTTCAGTGTAATTTTTATGATTTTTATTGTTTTTTGGGTTTTAAGGGATTTAAAGGTTTTTAGGATTATTAAGTACGTTTTGGATTTTAATATTTTTTAGAGGTGTTTAGTGTTTTCAGGGTTTTTAAATTTTTTGGTATTTTTAGAAATTTTTATGATTTATATTGGTTTTAGGCAGTTTGAGGAAGTTTGAGAGTATTTTTTTTTGGTTTTTTGGTTTTTTCTTCGTTTTTTGGGTTCTTATGAGTTTTCTAGTTTCTTGGGGTATTTAGGGTTTTTTAGAGTTTTTTAATATTTTTTGGGATTTAAATGGTTATTAGAGTTTTTAGTGGTTTCATGTTTTTTATTGGTTTTTACGGTATTTATGGTTTTAGGGTTTTTATGTTTTTTGGGGGGTTTTAATGTTTTTATGGTATTTTAGGGTTTTTATATATTTTTAGGTTTTTAAGGGTTTTAAGTGTTTATTGGTTTTTTGGGTTTTGTTTCGGTTTTTTATAGTTTTATGGATTTTTTGTTTTTATGTATATTTAGGGAATTTTAATGATTTTTAGTACATTTTAAGGTTTTTCTAAAAATATGTGGGATTTAAGGATCTTTTAGGGAGTTTTGGGGGTTTTATTTTTGGTTTTTTTATTTTTAGGGGTTTTACCCTTTTTATGTTTTTATAGATTTCATAGAGTATTTAAGGGTTTTTATGGTTTTTTATTTTTTTGGGTATTTTTAGGGATTTGTTCAGATTTAATTTTTTTGGTTTTTTTGGGATTTAGAGGATTTTATGGGTTTTTTATGATTTTTATTGTTTTAGGGGTTTCTTTTATTTTCAAGGTTTTCTTGGGTTTCTTAGGGTTTTATGTATTTTTAGAGTTTTTTATCATTTTATCTGGTATAAATGTTTTTAAGAGTTTTTAGTGGTTTTAGGGTTTTTATGCATTTAAAGGGTTTTTGTGGGTTTTATTGATTTTTTAGGTTTTATGGAATTTTATGTGTTTTTAGGTTTTTATGGTTTTATATGGTTATTTTATAGTTTTTTGGGATTTTTATTGATTTTTTCGAATTTTTATGGTTTCGATGATTTTTAGGGATTTTGATGGAGTAAGGGTTTCTTAGGGTTTTCAGGAATTTTTCAGGTTTTTAGCGTTTTTAGGTTTGGGGGGGGGGTTAATTTTTTTAAGGTTATTACTGTTATCTTATGATTTTTCAGGGTCTTTAGGGGTTTCTACGTTTTTAGTGTTTTTAGGGATTTTTGGGATTTTTATGGCATTTCAGTATTTTTATGACTTTTGAGGGTTACTAGGATTTTTGTGATTTTAGGGCTTTTATGATTTTTTTTATTTTTATGGGTGTTTTGAGATTTTCAAGGTTTTATGGATTTTTAGAGTATAATAATGTTTTTATGGGTTTAAAGGGTATTTAGTGTTTTTGGTAGTTTTTAGGGGTTTTACGGTTATTAGGTGTTTTTGTGTTTTCTTATAATTTAGGGATTTCAAGTGTTTTTTTAGGTCTTTATCTTTTTTATGTTTTGAAGGGGTTTTTTGTATTTTTTTGATATTTATGTTTTTAGGGGTTTTTATTGGTTTTACGGTTTTTTAGTGATTTTTAGGTATTTTTTAAGATTTTAAAATTTTAACAGTTTTTTGATATTTTGAGGGTTCAAATGGGTTTTTATGATTTTTTTTTGTTTTTTGGGTTTTTTATATTTTTTTCTAATGTTTTCATAGTTTTTAAGGTTTTTAGTAGATTAAACGGTTTTTAGAGTATTTATTTGTATAAGGGTATTTAGGGTTTTTTACGGTTTTATAGGTTTTTTATAGTTTTAGGGGTTTTAGGGTTTTAGGGATTTTTAGTGTTTTATCATTTTTTATTTATTTAGGCATTTTAAGTGTTTTTAGGTTTTTATTGTTTTCTTAGGGGTTTTAGGGTATTTTTTGTTTTTAGATATTTTTAGATCTTTTTTGGATTGTTACTGGTTTTTGGGTTTTAAGGGATATTGGGGGTTATCAACGTTTTTTTTATTTTAGGTTTCTTTGGGGTTTTAGTTGTTTTTGTGATTTTAGAGTTTTTAGGGGTTTTATGAGTTTTTAGTTTTTACGGCTCTTGTAGTGAGTTATAGTGTTTTTAGATTTTTTTATATTTTAATGAATTTTATGGATTTTTTATTATTTTTAAGTTTTTATGTTTTTTGGGATTTTGGGGGTTTATGGATTTTTAGGTTTATTGGGGTTTTTATGGGTTTTAGGGTTTTTAGCAATTTTTAGTTTTTAGAGTTATTATGATTTATTCATGTTTTTAAAAAATTTAATGGTTTAAAGTGTTTTTATAGTTTTTAATAGGTTTTATGGGGTTTTACGTTTGTTTATGGTTTTAGGTGTTTTATGGTTTCTAGGATTTATAGGGTTTTAGGATCTTTGATATTTTATCATTTTTTATGTTTTTTAAGAGTTTTATGTTCCTTTATGTATTTTAGTTTTTCTTATGGTTTTTCTAGGATCTTAGGATTTTTTATGTTTTTATGCATTTTTAATAATATTTTATGATTTTTATCATGTTTATAGTTTTTATGAATTTTTATTGTTTCTGGGTTTTTAGGGGTTTTAGGGGTTTTAACATTTTTATGGTTTTTAGTTTTTTTTAATTTAATTATGATTTCATGGTTTTTATAGGGGTTTGTGGGGTTTTAGGGTTTCTTACATGTTTCAATATTTTTTGGGCTTGTTTGGATTTTTGTAGAATTTAGGGGTTTAATGTTTTCTATAGTTTTTAGGACTTTTAAACATTTTTAGGGTTTTTATTGTTTTTTTCAATTCATGGATAATTTTGAGTTTTTTAGGGTTCTTAATTTTTTTTTATAGTTTTCTAAAAAATTTAGTCAATTAGAGGATTTTAAAAAAAAATTAGCCATTTTCTGGATTTTGGGGGATTTTAACGTTTTTAGGGGTTTTATGGTTTTTAGGGTTTTTTTAATGTTTTTATGGGTTTTTATCATTTTTATGTTTTTAGGGATTTGAAGTGTTATTAGTTTTTTAAAGTTATCTTCGGGGGTCTCTATGAATTTAGGGTTTTTAAAAATTTAGTGGTTTTTATGGATTTTTTTATATATTTTAACGAATCTTAGGTTTTTAGGGATTTTGAGGGGTGTTGGACATTTTTAATGTTTTTAGAAATATTTACGTTATTTGGGATTTTCAAGTGATTTCATGTTTTCAAGGATTTCTTCACGATTTTTAGTGTTTTTAGAGTTTTTTAGATTTTTAGTTATTTTGGGTATTTTTATAAGTTATAAAGTTTTCTGTATCTTTAGTGATTTTGTGGGTTTACATGTTTTTATTGTTTTGTGGTGTTTTTATAGCATTTTTTGAGTTTTTATGGATTTTAATGGAATTTAGAGTTATTTAACGTTTTAGGGGTTTAAAGGGTTTTAGGATTTTATATTGGTTTTTGGGTTTAATGGGATTTTATATTTTTTAAAGGGTTTATGTGTATTTTTAATGTATTTAGGGATTACGATTTTTTAGTATTTTTTTCTTGATTTTTTACATTTTTTAGGGTTTTCTGGTTATTAAGTGTCTAGAATTTTTACAGTTATATTAGGATTTTTAGGGGTTTTATGATTTTTTATGTTTAGGAATTTTATAGTTTTTTAGGGGTTTTATGGATTTTAGGGTTTTTATGGATTTCAAGGCTTTCTAAGGGTTTTAGGGTTTTTTATGTTTTCTATGGTGTTTATGGGTTTTTAGTTTTTTTTACTTTTTCAGAATTTAAATGGTATTTTGAGTTTTTTATTTTTTATGGTATTTTGGGTTTTTAAAGGTTTTTTGGGTTTTTTGGTTTTATGAGGATTTTAGGGTATTTAGGTTCTTTTAGGGGTTGTAGTGTTTTTATTTTAGGGGTTTTATGTGTTTTTAGATTTTTATGGTTTTATTAGTGTTTTTAGGTGTTTTAGGGTGTTTCACTTTTTTAAGAATATTTCGGGGTTTTATTGATTTTTAGGGTTTTAGGGTTTTTAGGGGTTTTATGGTTATTTAGAATATTTTTATGTTTATAAGAGTTTTTAGCATTCTTTATGTTTTAATGGTGTTTATGTGTTTTTATGTTTCTAATTTTTTCATTGTTTTTCCATTTTTTTTATCAGTTTTAATGTTTTTAGGTATTTCTAGGGAATATTTAGGATTTTTATGATTTATTTATAGTGTTTGTGTATTTTGAGGGTTGTATGGTTTTTATTGGTTTTTGGGGTTTTTAGGTTGTCTTTTGATTTTTAGGGTTCAAAATGTCTTTAGATATTTTTAATAATTTTAGCTGTTTAAAGGGTTTTTATATTTTTAGTGGTTTTCTATTGTTTTTATAGGTTCTAGTTACATTATGTTATTTAGGGGTTTTTATGGATTTTATGTTTTTTTGGGGGTTTTAGAATTTTATAGATTTTTTAGGGTTCTAAATTATTTTATGTTTTTAACATTTTCATAAGGGTTTTCAGGTTTTTTTTATGTTTTTTATAATTTTATGTATTTTTTGGGATTTTTAGTACATTTAAGGTTTCTGGGTTTTAGTTTTTTTGTGTTTTTTGGTTTGTTGGATTTTTTGGAGGTTTTTAGGGTTTTTATGGTTTTCTATAGTTTTTAACATTTTAGCGGTTTAAAGGGTTTTAAGAGTTTTTAGTTGGTTTTTAGGGTTTTTATGGGTTTTATGTTTTTATATTTTTGGGGGTTTTATTATTTTTAGGTATTTTGGGGTTTTTTAATTTTGTTTAGCATTTTTATATTTTAAGTCGTTCAAATTGTTTTTAATTTTATGGGTTTTTGATGTTTTTTCAAGGTTTTTTGGGGTTTTATGTTTTTAGGGCAGGGAAGATGCGAGGCCAAACCATTCCTAGCCCCTCAAATATTTTAAAGAATAGAGAAACAACAACAGAAAAAGGAGGGGTGGGGTCAAAAGACCCACACCCTAAACCCCGACAACCCCCACAAAAACAAAAGTCCAAAATGACCAAGAAACAAAAGGAGAGATAGATACGAAACAAAATCATCATCCCCAAAGGGGTCCCCATCTACGCCATAGAACGAGGATGCATCTGAGTCCACCAAATACCATTCAGAAGATTAATATTTCTTGAGAAAAGCTTCATAATACTTCTTAAGTTTCACATCCGGCTTCACTTTGGTAGTCTGATCTTTCCTGCCTTGTGTGCCTTCATTGCCTCTGTTGGCCTTGGAGGAGGCCTGAGGGGATATTGGCCTAGGACAGGAGGAGTAGTCCCTTCTAGCCCTCTGTTTCACTGGAGGGTGACTCTTCACATTGACCTTGTTGTGAGCTGTGACAACAGGCGTAACCATGTCACCTTTCTAAATACATTCAGGGTCAGACCGTGACCTTCTTTTTTTATTATCGCCAGAGGAGTTAGAGAGGCCCATCTTCTCCTGCGCCCTCTTGATCTTGTTCAAGCTGGCATACATAAGGTTATCATGGTCCCACAATATTTCTCCTAGACGAATGTGCTCGTAATTTTCATCCCCAAGAAAGATCAGATTCTATAAATCTATCTTACAAAAGATGTCATATATGTGCTGCTCAAGTGGGATTTCTGAACAGTCCAACATAATTGGGTCAGACAATTCAACATCGGGAGGCAACTTCTTGAATAGAAAAAGGGTCGAGTTCCTTTCAGGCTACTTGAAGGTCCTCTTACCAGCATGAGGACTTCCAAGTTACAACATGGGATGAGGGGCATCACTCGGACCAAGTCCAGGCATAGTAGGGATCATCAGCGCTTTCTCCAAAGGGGGCGCAGTGGGAGATTCCACACCTAAGGCTCAAACACCATCAATAGGGGAAGAAAGGCCTACCTCCTAGGGGACATCAGCAGCCACTTCCCCAAACAACTCTGGACCTCCCTGACCCCCTTCCTCAATTCCCACAGATTCCAGGCCATTGCACCGATTCGAGAACACAACCAACTCGGTGCCACCTCCTACATCCACCAGAAGACTTGGAAAAATCATCCTCTCCGTGCCATGATGAGCTGGCTTTATTGTCATGCTTCTGCCACTTGCATGAAAAGGATGCAACACCACGACCCCCACTCCACCGGGAGTGACATCCCCTACTTTGGAAGAGGCATCACTGCCCAGTCTCAGATCACCCATCATACGTGTATATATGTCCATGATAAAAATTTGTTCGTCTACGCCCATACGGGGGGATGAACTCCCTTCCTTCATCTTGCCACCTCTCCGAGCATCAAGTGGAGAATTCTATGGGGTGTCATTCTTAACCTCTAGGTCCCCTGTTGAACTTACCATCGAGGGAATTGATTCCTTACCAAACCAAGACTCAATGGCATCCCTGCGTCTCCAATCCCTTTCCAAATTACCAAGAGCAAAGCACGAGGTGTAGTAATTCTCCCATGATTCGAAAACCACCTGCTGTTTCCATCGAAGCTCTTCACAGATTTTAATCTAGAAGAAGTTGACTGGTTCCTTCGAGACACCAATTTCAACAAAAACCCTCGGGGAAACTGGATGACAAAGGGCCCTAGTTCAGCTATCCACACACAGAAACTGTCCAACCAAGTTCCCCATAATAGTAATAATGGAAAAATTTTGGAATGGTAAGTGGAGTTCAGGGAACCATACCTAGATTTCCATTAGCGGGAGTCACGATTTAAATGGAATTCAAAGTTCCATCGGAAAAGGGAGAATAAAACGACATCACACCTACGAGGAGATGTGGACAAGTCCTGGATAAGGTCATCCTCGGATGAGAACCAAATCAAAATGTGTCTAGTGTCAACCAAACCAACGGTGGTGTGGTCCTTGAAATCCCAATGATCAAACTCAAACCTATCAAAAACATCAACCGAGGGATGCCAATTCAATAACTTGGAAACCATGGTTATACTATGGAGTGCAGAGGTCTTATTGAACTCCAAAAGTGACAAAGGAAGCTTCAACAACCCTTCATGAAATCCCATCACTTTAGGGCAGAGATCAATCTGTGAGAAAGTAGGAAGAAAATCCGGATCTGATAAAGGAGGGAATCTTTCTTTAACCAGAGGCAGAAGTAGCCCTTCCCCCATAGAGAGGAGTGTCTAGGGTGTAGCCATGTCATCTTCCTCAAGCCATCGAAGTGGCAGGACCACCCTCGTGGGAGTGAAGCGGAGTATTAATCTTTCTATCTTCTTCTTATTCTTTATGTATTTAGGGATTTTAGGGCCTTTTAAGATTTTATTATTTTTTTTGGTTTTTATAATTTTGAGTGTTTTTATTGTTTTTAACATTTTTAGGGTTTTTATGGCTTCTTTGGGTTTTTTGTTTTTTGGATATTTTAGGGTTATAACATTTTTTAGAGTTTTTTATGTTTTTATGGGTTTAAATGGTTTTAGAGGTTTTATTGATTTTTAAGGGGTTTTATGATGTTTTATGGGTTTTTAGGTTTTATATGTTTTTATGGTTTTTGTTGGTTATTGTTGGTTATTGTTGTTTTAAGTGTCTTCTAGAGTTTTAATCATATCAAGGTTTTGGGGGGTTTAAATTAATTTTAGGTTTTTAATTTGTTCTTGTGGTTTTGTAATTTTTTTCTTTTGGTGTTTTTTTAGGTTTTTTATGGGTTTTTAGGATATTTAGCATTTTTAGGGATTTTTAGGGGTTGTAGTTTTTTAGTGTTTTATAGGTTTTTAGGGTTTTTAGTGTTTTTTGGGTTTTATGCGTTTTAAGTGCTCCTAGGTTGTTGAGGTTTTCAATGTTTTTTTCATGGTTTTTAGAGTTTTTTACACTTTTTTGGGATATTTATGGTTTTTTTAATATTTTATAGTTTTAGGGTTTTATGTGATTTTGAGGGTTTTTTGGGTTTGTAGTGTTTTCATGGTTTTATGATTTTTAGGGTGTTTTTAGTTTTTATGATTTTTAGGTTTTTATATATTTTTAATGCTTTTAGAGGTTTTATGCATTTTTAGTGTTTTTGTGTTCTTATGGGTTTTTAGGGTATTTTAATGTTTTTAGGGGTTTTAATGGTTTTTTAGGGATTTTATCATTTTTTGGAGGTTTTAAGAGTTGTTAGTTTTTGTGGTGTTCATAGGGGTTTTCTGGGTTTTTAGTTGTTTTTACATTTTTAGGGAATTTTTGGGGATTTTTAGGATTTTTAAGATTTTGTAGAGTTTTTAGGGATTTTGAGGTTTGTAGGTTTGTTAGAGTTTTTCTAGGTTTTTAGAGATTTTTCAGTTTTTACAGTTTTATGTTCTTTTTTTAGTTTTTTAACATTTTTTTAGTTTAATGTGTTCTTAGAGTTTTTAGTGTGTTATGCTGTTTTTAGAAGGTTTTATGAATTTTATGGATTTTAAGAGGTTTTTTGGGGTTTTTTTGGGTCTTTAGAGTCTTTTATGGCAAGGAAGGCTCGAGGTCAGGCTATTCTTGACTCCCCCAAACTTTATTTGAAAAAGACATAAAGACACTATAGACAAGGGAGGGGTGGGGTCAATCAAACCACACCCAAAAATCCCTTACAACCCAAGACACAAAAGGCTCCAAAATAAGAAAAATCAAAAAACACAAAAAAACCCGCAAGACCAAACATAGCAGCAGATTCAAAATCACCAGCATCATCATCCAGCTCCTCATTGTCATGAAGATTCACCACCAGTATCACAGAACCACCAACATCATCACCAGCCAAACAGCACCCAGCAGCACAATTTTCATCAGCCAACTCCTCTTTTCCAATCATATCCAACACCAGAATCATAGAACCACATCCCTTCCGCACCTCCCAGCTAAGCAGTAACCAAAGTCCAGAAAAACACCTTCCATCACCCAACAACTTCCCACAAAAAAGACTTACAGCCAACAACATCAATCCACCAGCACCAAAATCACCAGCCTCCATAATAACCAACACCTCCACGCTAGTCAGATCCAAATCCAGCAGCACATAACCATCCCCATTACAAACAAAACTAACTTCATCACATTCCAGCCAAAAAGTAACCAATGTTCTATCATACCGCACCCAGCAGTACAACCAGGGGAAAATAACCACCATCATCTAAGACAAAATCCAGTCCGCAACCCAAACAACCCTTCCAGGACCTTGAAACTGCAACACATAGTGAGCACACAATACCTCATACCAATCCCAGCAAACATCAGCAACATCAACCCACAACCAAACCATATATCATCATAGAAGATCCAGTCAAAACCTTCAGCAAGATGCACAGGACCAAAAAGACCACTTTGGCACCACAGGAAAGCATAGACAGAAACTTGATCGCAGCAATACACAAACAGACCAGAAGTAGCAGCAACATTCAAGAACATGACCGGGGAACAAACTTGAGGCCTACGCGCAGACCGAAAACAAGAATATCTGAAAACCCAGAAATCTGGATCAAGTGCACCACCAAGCCGGCTCCACGCCTCCCGCATCCACCAGGAGCTACCCATCACGCTGCATCGACGATGTGACCAGATCCCACACCGCCATTGAATCCCCCTCTACCATTGAGATGATTGAAGTTGTTGATCCATCTCAGGAGGTCTCATCACTGCGTACAAAAACCATAACCATATCCAAATCCCATAAGGTTACCCAATCTACAGAGTGTTATCCGCCTCGACTCTAGCAAAAGTGATCCTCCTCCATCGATGAGAGCATTGAAGCCGTTGACCTGCCTAAGGAGGACCCATCTCTGAAAACACGATCCAGAGCCCATTCCGATGCCCAAAAGGGCTTCCAAACTCCATACTTCCATCCGCATCATCTTGTACCGAAGTTATTTGATCCAGAAACACAACATGCCTCACATGTTCTATGAACGCCGAATCCAGATCACAAGGGAAAAAAGTGAAGATCTGTTAGAAACGGAAGCTGAAGGCCGACGAAAAACCAACACCCTGGAATGAAAAAACTACCGGAAGATGAAAACCACCACGATCATGGATTTGTTGAGCACACCTATGCATTAAAGAAGTTTCTACACCTGCCAAACACCAACATGAAACCAAATATACCTGCACGACTTCAGATCTGGAGTGATCATTGAGATCTTCTTATCCGTTAACCATGACGGTGCCAACCAATGACGCCCGATCTTTCCACCATCATGTTGGCATAAGCAACCACAACTATCCCTGAAGCAGTCGATCATCCAAGATTGCATCCAAGCCGTTGAAAGATCAACAATGACGCCAAAGAGCAGCAATGATCCATCAGGGATAGATAATGATGAAGGAGAACTAAAGAGAGCATCCAGAGACTCAGACACCATCTTTTTTAGTCCACCTTTAGATTTTTTAGGGGTTTTAACATTTTTTTTATGTTTTTAGTGGTTTTGTGTATTTTTATTCTTTTTATGGTTTTCATAAGGGGTTTATTGTGTTTTTAGGGTTTTTTATCTTTCAGGGTTTTTTATTTATTTTTAGTAACTTTTTGTTTTTTTAATTTTTCGGATGATTTTGTGCGGATTTATGATTTTTAGGGTTTTTATCATTATTTAGGTTTTTAGGAGTTTTCAGTGTTTTTAGGTTCTTCTGGTTTTCTTAGGGTTTTTAAGTTTTTTTTACTATTTGTTTGATTTTTAATTATTTTTTAAGATTTGGATGGGTTTTATAGGTTTGTAGGTATGTTGGGGGTTTTTTAATTTTTTATATTGTTTAAAGGGGTTTTTTGGTATTTAGAGTTTTTTTAGGGTTTTTATAATATTTATAATTTTTAGTGGTATGAAGGGTTTTTATAGTTTTTAGTTTTTTTAGATGTTATCGATGTTTATGATATTTTATGTTTTTTTGACGTGTTATGGATTTTAGATTTTTTTACAGTTATTAAAGTCATTTAATGATTTTAGAATTTTTATAATTTTTATGGGCTTTAGGTGTTTTTTGGTTTTTATGGTTTTATGATTGTTTTTCATGGTTTTTATGGTTTTTTATGTATCTAGGGATTTTATGGATTTTTTAGTATTTTTATGGTGTTTTGGGTTATTATGGATTTTAGGTTTTCAGGGGTTTTAGCATTTTTAGGGCTTTAGTGATTTTTTTTTGTTTTTTGGATTTTAAGTTTTTATGAGGTGTTTTCACGATTTTTTGGGATCATTATTTTTTTTATTTCAGTGTAATTTTTATGATTTGTACTGTTTTTTTGGGTTTTAAGGGATTTAAGGGATTTTAGTATTATTATGTGTATTATGATTTTTATGAATAATTTTGGATTTTTAGTGAATTTTTTGAGTTTTTACTTTTTTAATGTTTTTAATGTTTTTTATTTTTTTGTGGTGTTTAAAGGGTTTTAGAGTTTTTAGTGGGTTTTATGGGTTTTATGGGGTATATCGTTTTTATGGTTTTTATGGTTTTTAAGGTTTTTATGATTTTTATTGGGATTTAGGATTTTTTTTATTTATAGTTTTTAGGTGGATTAAGTGTTTTTAGGTTTTTAATGATTTTTTAGGGGTTTTCAAGGTTTTTAGTGTTATTTATGTTTTATGATTTCAATGGATTTTTATGGTTTTTAGGGTTTTTGAGGGGTTTAGGGATTTCATTTTTTATTGTTTATATAGTTTTTTTGAGTATTAGGATTTTTTGAGTATGTTACTTTTTTTAATATTTTTTATATTTTTTAATTTTTTTAGGGAATTAAATTATTTTCCTAATTTATAGTGTTTTTAGGGTTTATATGTATTTTTTGGATTTTAAGGTTTTAGGGGGGGTTTTGGTTTTTGGGTTTTTATGGTTTTTAGGTTTTTTAGTATTTTTTTAGGTTTTTATAGATTTTATGTTTTTTAGTTTCTACGGTTTTGATGTGGGACTTTAGTGTCTTTAGGGTTTTTATATTTTATGTGATTTTAGGGATTCTTTTGTCTTTTTAAGAATTTGTAGCATTTCTTTTTTGATTTTAATGGTTTTTTGGGTTTTTAAGTTTTTAGGGGTTTTTTTATTTGTCTATGGTTTTTGAGGTTTTTCAGAGTTTGTAAAATTTGTTATGGATTTATTCGGGTTTTTGAGTTTTTATATTTTTTATGGGTTTTTAATATTTTGTAATTCTTTAGGGGTGTTTAAGGTTTAAATGGGTTTTAGGTTTTTCTGTATTTAAATTGTTTTTTATGGTTTTAATGTTATCTTAGATGCTTTTAGGGTTTTTAAGGGATTATGATTTTATGGATTTTCAGGTATTTTTTATTATTTTTTCTTGTTTTTATTTTTTTATAGATTTTGAGGATTTTTAGGGTTTATGTTTTTTTGGTTTTTTAGGGTGTTGGGTGTTTTTTAGGGTTTTAGGTGTTTTAACAAGTTTTTGGATTTTATGATATTTTTTATTTATTTTAATTTTTTTCAGGGTTTTAATGTTTCTACAAATTTTTTTGTAATTTTTTTGAATTTTATGATTTTTAAGGGTTTTTAGGGTTTCTGATGTCTTTTAGGGGTTTTAGGGTCTTTAGGGTTTTATGGGGTTTTTGGGTTTTTTATGGTTTATATAGAGTTTTTTAGGATTTTAAGGGTTATATGCTTTTCTGGTTTTCTAGATTCTATTGGGTTTTTTAGAATATTTAAGTTTATTGGGGGTTTTATGTTTATTTAGGATTTTAAATTTCTCATTGGGGTTTTCTGGGTTTTAGGGTGTTTTATATTTTTAGGAACTCTTTTTTATTTTGAAGTATTTTTATGGGTTTTTATACTTTTTAGGGATCATGAGGCATTTAATGTTGTTTTTAGGGATTTTAGGGTTTTGATCTATTTTAGGTTGTTAGGGGTTTTAATTGTTTTTATTTTTATAAGGATTTCTTAGTTTTTTTATAGTTTTTTTTGGATTTTTCCATTTTGAGGATGTTTATGTCTTCTTAGGTTTTTATGGGGTTTCTGGGTTTTTATCGATTTTAATGTTTTTTTGGTTCTTACAGGTTATTAGATTTTTTAACGTTTTAATGCTTTAAAGGGTTTTTAGATTTTTTAGTGTATTTTATATTTTTTATAGATTTTTAGGGGTTTTAAGTTATTAAGGGGGCAAGGAAGGTTTAGGGCCATGATATTCCTGACACCCCCAAAATTTATTAGAAAAAAAAGACACGATTAAGGGCTTTTATTGTTTTTAGGTGTTTCGGGGTATTTAGTGTTTTAGGGTTTTTTGTGTTTTTAGGTTTTTATGGGGTTTAATTTTTTTTAGGTTTTTTATAGTTTTTAAAATTTTATGTTTTTTTATTGTTTTTAGAGTTTTTAGCGTATATTTAGAGTTTTAGGGTTTTAGGGTTTTTAATGGGTTTTTAGAGGATATATGGTTTTAGGGTTTTTAGGGATTTTTGTGTTTTTAGCATTTTTTTTTTGTTTTTTTATGGGTTTAAATTGTGTTTATATGTATTTAATGTTAAATTTAATTTTTACTTATTTTATCAATTTTTAAGGATTTTTATGTTTTTATGGGTTTCCGATATTTTTTGGGTTTTAGGGTTTTTAGGGTTTTCAAGGTTTTTCTGGGTTTTGGATTTTTTAGAGTTTTATGGAGTTTTAATATTTTTTATAGTTTTTTTATTTCTAAGAGGTTTAAAGGGTATTTTGTGTTTTTAGTTATTTTTTATTTTTATATGTGTATTTTTGGTTTATTAGATTTTATAGGTTTTAGGGGTTTTTAGTGGAATTAGGGTCTTTTATGGTATTTATAAATTTTAAGGTTTTTGAGGGGTTTAAGTTTTTATATATTTTTTAGGTTTTATTATGGTTGTTCAAGGTTTTAAGGTTTATTATGTTTTTATAGATTTTTAGTATTTTTTTAAGATTTTATTGCTTTTACGGGTTTATGGATTTGTATGTGTTTAAGGTTTTTTACAGTTTTAAGCATTTTTATGTTTTTAGGGGTTTTGGTATTTTCATTTTTTGAGGTTTTATTAGGATAGTAGGGTTTTAATGGTTTTAGGGATTATTAGGGATTTTTAATTATTTTTATGGGTTTTAAAGAAATTGAGGTTTTTAAGGGATTTTTATAGTTTTTTCAGGTTCTTTGGTTCTTTGAGTTTTTTTTAGTTTTTAAGGGTTTTATAGTTTATATAAATTTTTAATGTTTTTGTGGTATAAATTATTTTTACTGTTTTTAGTAGTTTTTATTGATTTTTAGGGGTTTTAAAAGCTTTTAAGGGTATTTATAGTTTTTTTGGTTTTATAGTTCTTATTGATTTTTATGGATTTTATCAATTTTTTATGTTTTTCGGGGGTATGAAGTGTTCTTAATATTTATAAGTTATCTTATTTTCATCCAAGATTTTTTATATTTTACATGTTTTTTAAATATTAGGTTTTTTAGGATTGCTTGGTTTTTTAGTTTTTTTTGTATTTTGAGGATTTATTGGGTTTTTGTGGGTTGTAGTGTTTCTATAATTTTTAGCATTTTCGGGTCATTAGTTGTATTCAGTGTTTTTAGGTATTTATATTTTTTTAGGTTTTTTGGGGCTTTTTATTTTTTTATGATTTTTTATGATTTTTGTGATTTTTTATGGTTTTTTGGGTTTTCCGGGTTTTAGGGGGCTTTTGGGGTTTTTTTGGGTTTTTGTGTTTTTTTTTATTTCAAGGTTTTTATAATTTTCATCATTTTTTGTGGTAATTTATTTTTTGTTTTTTTTTGTGATTCTTTAGGGTTTTTTGTATTTTTAGTGTTTTTAATGGTTTTGTAGTGTTTTGTGGCTTTTATGTTTTTAGGGATTTTTAGGGATTTTGGGAATTTTATTGCTTTCGAGTTTTTTAGTTTTTCATAGGGGTTTTTATGGTTTTTTGGATTTTTTTACATTTTGAAGGATTTTTATAAATTTTTAAGTAGTTTTATGGGTTTTATGCTTTTTATGGATTTTAATATTTTAATATTTTTCTACGGTTTTTATGGTTTTAACAATTTTTTAATTTTTAAGGGTTTTTTTAGTTTTTAAGTTTTTCTTAGTTTTTTTGAATGTTTTTTTGGGTTCCCTTCATTTTTAGGGATTTTTAATGAGTTTTAGGAATTTTATAGTTTTTTTTCTATTTCTAGGGTATTTTAGGGGTTTATTGGTTTTTTAGTGTATCTTGGGTTTTATGGTTTTCTTGGGTTTCTAGGGTTTTTATGGGTCTCTTATGGATGTTATGTTTTTAGTGTTTTTTAATATTTTTTGGGATCTAAATGGTTGTTATATTTTTTATCAGTTTTTATGGGTTTTATTAGTTTATCAGGTTTTTTATGGTTTTTAGGGGTTTATGGAATTTTATGAGATTTTATTTCATTTATTATGTTTTTATGGGTTTTATTTTTTAGGTTTTAAAGTTTTTATTAGCGTTTTACAATATTTTTAGGGTTTTTACATTTTTATGTATTTTTGGGATTTTCAAGGATTATTATTATTTTTAAGGATTTTTAGTGTTTTCTTGGGCTTTTCATATTTTTAGACTTTTTTTTTGTTTTTATGGTTCTTTTATTTTCTAAGGGAATTAAGATGTTTTATAGTTTTTTAACATTATTAAGGGTTTATGGTGTTATTAATAGTTTTTTTCTATTTATATAGGGTTTTTATCTTTTTAAGGGTTTTTAATATTATTTAGGGTTTTTATGATTTTTAGAGGGTTTAGGGGTTCTGGTTCTTTTTATATTTTTAGCATTTGTAAGGTTTTTGGGGTTTTAAGTGTTTTTAAGGATTTATTTTTTTCTTAGGTTCTTTTAGGGTTTTTTAAATTTTTGGGATTTTTCAGGATTTTAGGTTTTTTATGGTTTTTTATATTTTTAGGTAATTTTTGTGTATTAGTTTTTTAGGGGATTTAGGGTTTTAAGAATTTTATATATTTTTATGGGTTTAGAGTGGTTTTAGTTTTTATGGTTTTATTAGGGGGTTTTAAGGTTATTATTGTTTTTATATGATTAGATATTTTTGGAAATTTGATTATTTTTTTGGGGTTTTAGGGTTTTTAGTGTTTTTTAGGTTTTTTAGGATTTTTAGTGTTTTAAGGTTTCGTTGGTTTTTTGGTTTCTTTGTGTTTTTAGGGTTTAAATTTTTTTTAGTGTATTTTATTATTTTTTGGGGTTTAAATTTTTTTTAGATAATTTAGTGGGGTTTTAGGGTTTTATGTATTTTTAGGGGTTTTAATATTTTTCTAGGGTTTTATGGTTTTTATGGGTTTTAGTGTTTTTATTTCATAGGTCTTTTAAGAGTTTTTAGTTTTTTATGTTTTATCTAGGCTTCTCACGTTTTTTTGAATTTTTATGTTTTTATATATTTCTAGGGATGTTTCTGGATTTTTTTGGTTTGTTAGGGTTTTTATGGATTTTTAGCATTTTGAAGGGTTTTTATGGTTTTTAGCATTTCATAGTTTTAAGGCATTATATGTGTTTTTAGGGAAAGAAAGGTGCAAGGTCATGCTATTATTTGCCTCCCAAAATTTATTAAAGGAAAATAAAAGTAGAAAAGGGTGAGGTGGGGCCAAAAAACCCATAACCAAAATTCCCTAAACCCCCCATGACAACAAAACCCTAAAAGACCCAAAAAGAAGAAGAGAAAAAATATAGAACTACAAGTCAACGTCTGTATCCCCATAATGGTCCCCATCAGCACCATAACCAGAGGAAGCATCCGACTCCACCGACTCTCATTTAGATGATTCATACTATTTTAGGATGGTAGTGTAATAATCTCTAATATGTTTCTGCTTCACATTCCACTGCGCTTTGACAGGTTGACCTCCCTTGCCAGAGGTAACTTTCTTAGCTTTTCAAGAGGCTCTCGTGGACACTGTCTTAGGTAAAGTCGAATAGTCCTTCCTCGGCTTCCTCTTTCTGGGATTTGAAGACAGCCCTACAAGTTTTTTTCCATCCCATGTAGAATGGACACCTCTAGTAGGGCCTTCTCATTGCCGATCATAGACAAATTTTGATTCATCCTTCTATGATACTCCTAGAAAAAATCTTGATCAGGGACGAACGTGGCTTCCTGATTGAGGGAAAAGTTAGAAAGAACCCCACAATGCGGCGCGCTAGGACCCACCAGGGCAGGTTCCTCAATATCGAGATAAATAGGGGACATCACACCAGCTAGGGCCGAATACAATTTCCCCTCCTCCCAAGGAAGCTTACTTTCATCCCTTGGTACGAAGGAACATTCTGCAACAAACCCTTGCAATTCCCTTTTCCCCTACTCACCAGCACCATCTAAGAGCCCAATTATGTTCTGCACTGGCTCAACTTCACTAGCATTCAGGGAAACACACCCTTCACCATTCCTAGCAGTGATAACTTGCACCTCACTCAGCATCTGTACAATAAGACTCACATTCCCAGCTATAGAAACCTGAGAACCTTACCCCTCTTCCCCCAAGAAGCTTGCTTACTTTCCCCTCATCCACAACAAATCCATCCCGATTGTGCACAAGAACTCGTAACTCCCTTTTCTCTATCTCAAAATCACCACCTAAGTACCCAGTGGTGTCCAAAAATATCTCAGCATCACATGCAATCTAGGCCACACTCCCTCCATCCCCAACATCCCTATAGCGGTGTCCGTTAGCACCATATCCCGAAGAATCATTGGAATCTACCATATCCCGCCGCATCTTTCATGGCATTTTTCATATCATCATCATGCTTGGTATATATTTCCCTGAGCTTCTACTACACTGTAGACTTGGATGCCTTTGAGGAGGCCCTGGATGCAATTGGCTTGGGTAGAGTAGATTAGTCATTTCTTGGCCTCCTTCGCCTTGGGGTGATAGCTCCACAATCCACCATCCGTCCATGTAGTACACACTCAGCACTCAACTCCCTAGTCTTAGAAATTACATTTTTCTCATGCTTAATAGAACCAAGATTATCCCCATCTGACTGGGTACAAAATTTTGGAGTATTGGTAGCCCACAACTTCCTTCGAGGCCATTTTAAACCAACAGAACCAGAATCACCCATTGAGGCCTTTTTCTACATTATCCGAGCTATGTTGGAATATAGAATGGAATCATGATCTGTAATGATTTTATCAAGCCTGGCTCCTACATCATCATCAGCCCAAACAAATTGCAATTCCTACTTCAGTTTAGGGGTTTAAGAGTTTTTTAGGGGTTTTAGCAGTTTTTAGTTTTTTAGGGGTTTTAGATGTTTTTGGTGTTTATAGTTTTCATTGGTTGTTTTAGGGTTTTAGGTTTTTTACATTTTTTGTAATTTCAAGGGATTTTTAGGATTATCATGGGTTTTATGGTTTTAAGGGATTTTTAGTTTTTTCATGGTTTTTATTTTTTTTTTGTTTTTAGGATTTTTTGAGTTCTTTAGTGTTCTCAAAGATTTATATATATATTTTTTAACTTTTTAGGGGTTTATATGATTTTTATATCTTTTTTGTTTTTATAGTTTTATGGGGTTTTATGATTTTTATTGTTTTTATGTAACATTAATATTTTTATGGGTTTTAGGGTTTATAGGGTGTCTTAGGGGTTTATAATTTTTTATTTATTTTAAATGATTTAATTTATTATAGGTTTTTAATATTTTCTAAGGTATTTAAGGGTATTTATTTGTTTTTATGATTTTTGGTATTTTTTGGGATTTTTTTAGGATTTTATGGGTTTTTAGTGTTTTAATGATTTCTACGGTTTTAAGGATTTTAGAATATTTAGGGTTTCATGCATTTTTATGATTTGTAAGGGTTTAAAGTGATTTTTGGATTTTAATTTTTTTCTTAGTGTTTTTTGGGTTTTTTTGTTTTTTTCTTTTTTAGGTATTGTTAGATTTTTTTGGTTTTTCATTATTTTTATGGTTTTTATAGATTTTGAGGGTTTTGTGGGGTTTTATGGATTTTTGGGTCTTTACATATTTTTAGGTGTTTTATGGATTTTAAGTATTTTTATGTTGTTAATGTTTTATTCTATTTTTTGGGTTTTTGGGGATTCTTATATCTTTAGGGATTTTAGTTTTTTAGGGGATTTTTTTTTATTTTATGGTTTTTATGGATTTTTAGGTTTTTTAAGATTTCTAAGGTTTTTAGGGTTTTTATAGTCATTTTGGGGGTTTAGGGTTTTTTTATTTTTATAGGGTTTTAAGGTTTTTTTTAGTTTCTTATTTTTTTAGGGGATTAAAGGCTTTTAACAGATTTATGGTTTTTTTGGCTTTTATGGTTTTTAGGGTTTTATGGTGTTTAGGGGTTTAATGGTTTTAGGGTTTTTATAATTTTTAGGTTTTTAGCTGGGTTATGTTATTTTAGGATTTTAGGTTTTCCTATGGGTTTTATGGTTTTCTATTTTTTTATTTTTCTATGGATATTTACAGATTTTTTTATTTTTTTGGAATTATTGGGTTTTTAGGGATTTTAAAGGGTTTTAGGTTATTTTATGGTTTTTTTCATTTTTATGTTTTTAGTGGTTTAATTGTGTTTAGGTTTTTAGGGTTTTCTTAGGGTTTTTATCGGTTTTATGTTCTTTAATGTTTTTAGAACTTTTTAGGTATTTTTTTACCATTTTTATATTTTTTTTTATTTTTAGGTATTTTGAAGGTATTTTGGTTTTTTTAGGGTTTTAGGTTTTTATGGTTTTAGGGATTTTTTATTTTCTTATGGTTTTTAAGGGTGTTAAGAGTTTTTAAATGATTATAGGGGTTTAATGGGGTTTTAAAGATTTTAGTGGTTTTGTACGGTTTTTATAGATTTCTAGGTTTTAATGGTTTTTCGTGTCTTTTATGGTTTGTAGGGTTTTAAATTTTCATTAATGTTTTAGTGTTTTTATCTATTTTCTGGTTTTTTAGGGTTTTTAATTTTTTAGGATTTAATGTTTTTATAGTGTTTTTAGGGTGTTTAAGGAACTTTACATTTTTATAAATTTTTTGGACTTTTATAGAATTTTTAATGTTCTTTATAGTTTTAGGAATTTTTTGTTTTAGGGATTTTATTGTTTTTTGGGATTTTAGGGTTTTTTAGTTTGTTAGAATTTCTGACGTTTTTAGAGTTTTTATCATTTTTAGAAGTTTAATTTTTTTAGTTTTTGGTTTTTATTTAGGGGTTTTACGGTGTTTTAGTGGGTCTGATTTTTAGGGGATTTTATGGCTTTAGGGTTTTTTTGGGATTTTAGGGTCTTTATAGGTTTTAGCATTTTTTTAGTTTTTTAAGGGATTAATGTTATCTATTGTTTTTATGGTTTTCTTATAACTTTTAAGTGTTTCATGGGTGTTTATGTTAATAGGAAATGTTAGATATATTTTATGATTTGTTATCGGTTTTTAGGATTTTATGGATTTTTTTGGGGGTTTTAGGGTTTTTAAGGTTTTTAGGGTATTTATGGTTTTTAGAGTTTTTATGATTTTTAGTGGTTTGAATTATTTTTAGGTTTTTTATAATTTCATAGTTTTTTATTAGTTTTTATTATATTTATGTGGTTATGTTTTTGGTGATTTTAGGACAATGATGGTTTTAGGGTTGTTGAGGGTTTTTTGGGGGTTTTATGGGTTTTAATGGTTTTTTGGGGTTTTGGGGTTTCTTTTTTAGTATTTTAGGTTTTTAATATAATTATTGTTTTTAAAAGAATTTATGGTTTTAATGGTTTTTTATTGTGTTTAGTGGATTTTTATTATTTTTAGGGGTTTTTATGTTTGTTAGAGGATTTTATGGTTTTGGTTTTTTTTAGGTTTTTTAGAGTTTTTTATGGTTTTTAGAGTTTTTAGGTTTCTTTAGGAGTTTAGAGTGTTAGGATTTTGTGATTTTAACAAGGGTATTCATGGTGTTAGGTAAATTTATGTTTTTTTATTTTAGGGAATTTTTATAATTTTTTATGTTTTTTAGGGATTTGAGATATTTTGAGGGATTTTTTAGGTTTTATGATTTTTTTGGTTTTTTGGGTTTTTTTAAGTTTTTTCAATTATATAGGTTTTTAGGGTTTTTAATGTTTTGTGCATTTAAATGGGTTTTATAATTATTAGTGGATAATAGGTGTTTTATTTTTTATTACGATTTTTATGTGTATTTGGTTACTAATTTATTTTGGATTTTTATCAATATTCTTTGTTTATAACATTTTGAGGTTTTTTAAAGGTTTTAATTATTTTTATCTTTTAAAGGTTTTCTTATTGTTTTAAGTGTTTGTTACATTTTTAGGTATTTTAATTTATTTTTATGATTTTATGGATTTTTTAGGGTTTTTATGAATTTTGAGGGGTCTAAGGTTTTCGGGTTAATAGGGATTTTAAGGTTCTTAGAATTTTTTGGCTTTTAGGGGATTTAAGTTTTTTTAGGATTTTAATGTTTTCTTATGATTCTTGATGGTTTTAGGGTTTTTTTTACATTTTAGGGATCCTTAGAGATTTATTAGTATGTTAATGGTTTATTTAGAGTTTTTTATATTTTTCAAAGTTTTTAGGGATTTAAGGGGTTTATGGGTTTTTATGTTTTTTTCTTGTTTTATGGTTTTTTTGTTTTTTATGATTTTAATGTTTTTTAGGGTTTTTAATGTTTTTAAGAGTTTAAAGGGTTTTTAGTGTTTTTATCAGATCTTTACAGTTTTTATTGATTTATAGGGGTTATAATATTTTTAGGTGTTTTTATGTTTTTGGGGTTTATTGGCAAGGAAGATGTGAGGATCGGGCTATTCTCGATCCTCCCATATTTATTATGAAAAGAGGACGCAACAGATAAGGGAGGGGGAGGGTTAAACGAAACACACCCAAAAACCCTTTACAAACCCAAGACTCAAAAGACCCCAATAAAAGAATGATCAAAAAATAAAAAACACATATGTCCAAGCAAGAAATATCCAGCAGTAGTCCCAACCAAGAGGCAACCAACATCTAGTAGCAGCAGCACTATCACCATACCTAGTAACTTCATCACCTACAAAGCATCAGTAATATCACATCTCACCCAAGAAGCCAACGTCCAGCCCATCAAAAAAAGAAAAGTCCCCAACAGCGCTTCCCGCCAATCATCAGCTCATATCCATCAGCACCATAGCCAGCATTCATCAGCACCAAAGCCAGCAACATCAAATCCAACACCAGAAATTTCATCAGCCCATCATCAACCACCAAGAGCATCAGCATCTCCCTTCGCACTTTCCTAGACCAGGGTCTCTCATTCTAGCATCCATCACCACCTAAACAACCATCTTCTAGAACCATGCTACTCACCATCCAACAACCAGTATTACTGAATCCAGCATCCAGAGCCTCCGGACCAAACATCTCAAACTGACCAATCACAACGAAAAAAGAGCATCACCATTGACTCACAACCAATTCATCAACATTCAAAGAATTTCCAGCTACCAACATGTCCTCCCTCGGAGGATCCACTGCCAGTATAACATGACCATCAGTACAAAAAGCATCTGCTTCCACGTATCCCATCCCAGCAACAAACATCATCTAGCACTATTGTTTCAGCCAGCCAACATTTCCTTCAACACCTCGTGAACAAGCAGCAGTATAACCCCTATCTCCCTCAATAACGCACCCACTAAATAGTAGTTCACTGAATCCACGAGCCAACAGAACACCATGGGAAGAAAAAAAACATAGGATCAAAACCACACCAAAGAAGACATACCTGATTTCCCGAAGAATCAGAAGGGCACCTGCAACCGTGAGTCTGAGGAACACCACTGAGGCCCATCGCCACGAACAATAACACAAAAATCTGGCTCGCTCATCCCTGGATCTATAGCGGTACACATGAAAGATGCTAGAATTCATTGGTTCCACCATGGATCTTCACCACCGCGAGTAATATCCATGACTATATCTAGCTCCATACAGAGCGTGGAGAGTAGATCGTGACCACACTTCCATAGATCTGCAACATCGAGTGAAGGGAAGACCAATTCCACCCATAACCTCTAAAGAACTTCAACTTTTCATGCTAGAGGGTCCAAATCTACCCCAAAAAACTAGTATCACATCAGGAAGACCAAAACCGACCACCTCCTCTGTGAAACGCCTAGAGGAATGACCAGATCTTTCCCACCCCATAAAGGCTCCACAACGCTGAATGTCAAAAAATCCAGAGCATGCCTGGTCATCCATGGATGAATCCTTCAACCACAGTAGCATCCAGAAAAGACCTGAAAGGGCACCATCAATCCAAAGAAAACTAACCTCAATAGGAGGTGGTAGTAGCTCTAAGTATGCGGGAACCTAATAATCTACATCCATGCTAGAGAAGCACCACGCGAGGAATGGTTGATGCCGAAGGTTTATTAGGTTTTAAGGGTTTAAACAGTTTTTTGGATTATAATTGGTTTTGAGTGATTTAGGTATCTATGGTTTTCTTCTGATTTTTGATTATTTTAAGGTTTTTTTACACTTCTAAGGGCCGTTAGGGTTTTTTTGGTATTTTAATGTTTTTAGTTTTTTAGGGATTTTGAGGGCTTTATGGTTTCTTATGGTTTTTATTGTTTTTTTATTTTTAGTGATTTTTAGGGTGTTTAAGGGATCACAGGTTTTTAGTGTTTTTAATGTTTTAGGGGTTTAGATGGTTATTATAGTTTAAGATATTTTCAAGGCTTTTTGTTGGTTTTAGGGTTATTTATGGTTTAAGGGGTTTTATATTTTTATGTGTTTTTAGGGATTGAGGGACATTTATGGTTTTTAGAATTTTAACGATTTTAAGGGTATGAAGTGTTTTTACGTTCTTAGTAGGAGTTTTCATTATTTTAGGATTTTTTTTATTTTTTTGTATTTTTAGCAATTTTAAGGATTTTTATGCGTTTTTATGGTTTTTAGGTATTTTGAGGGCTTCTTTGGATTTTTATGATTTTTAGGATTTTCAGTATTTTTTAGGTGTTTTAGGAGTCTTAAGTATTTTTATTATTTCAAGGTTATCTTAGGTTTTTTGTGTTTTTATGAATATTGGGGCGTTTTTAAGGATTTTTAAGGGTTTATGATTTTTAGGGATTTTGAGGGTTTAGGGGTTTTAGTGTTTCCAATGTTTTTTGGGATTTTATGGATTTTTTTGAGATTTTAGGGGTTTATGGTTTTTATATTTTTTAAGTGTTTTTAAGTTTTTAGAGTGTTTTAGTGTTTTTAATGGGTTTTAGGGTTTTATGGGCTTTTAGTATTTTTTATGATTTTTAATTTCTTTGTTTTTAGGGTTTTTTATACTTTTATACTGTTTTTTTGATTATGTAATGTTTTGGGAGTTTATGTTTGCTTATGTTTTTAAGGATTTCTTAGGGTTTTTAGGGTTTTAGGATCTCATACATTTTTTGGATTATTTATGATTTTTTAGCTTTTTATGGGTTTTTAGTGATTTTGAGGGTTTTAGGGTTTGTATGGGTTTTGGCATTTTTTTGGTTTTTTAGGGGTTTTAAGTGTTTTTAGGTTTTATGTTTTTCTTATAGTTTTATAGGGTTTTCAGAGTTTTTAATGTTTTTTTGGGATGTTAGTTCTTTTTTATTATTTTTATGGTTTCTAGGGTTTTTTTGGTTTTTAACGTTTTATGGTTTTTAAGGTTTTTGGGTTTTTTGAGATCTTCTGGGTTTTTACGGTTTAAAAAAAATAAATCTTTTTAGAGGTTTAAATAGTTTTTAGAGTCTTGAGTGGGTTTTAGGGTTCTATGGGTTTTTATGGGGTTTTAGGGTTATTTATGGTTTTTATTAGATATTATGGTTTTTATGGTTTCTATGGGTTTTATGGATATAGGGTTTTTAATGGTTCTCAGGGGTCTTAGGGTTTTTAGGTTTTTTATAGATTTAATTTTTTTAGGTTTTCTTAGTGTTTTATGGTTTTTTAGGTTTTTAATTTTTTAGGGATTTTTGGAATTTTTAAGGATTTTAGTGATGATTTATGGGTTTTAAGGGTTTTATAGTTTTTGAACGGGTTTAGGGGTTTTTATGGGTTTTATGATTTTTATAATCTTTAGGGGTTTTTTAGTGTTTTATGTTTTTGAGAATTTTTAGTGTTTTTGGATGTTTTTTTGGCTTAAAGGGTTTTTAGTGTTTTAGAGGTTTAGTATTTTTATGGGTTTATTGGTTTTTTATATTTTTTAGGGGTTTTTAATTTTTTAGGAGTTTTTATGGTTCTATGTTCCTTTAGTGTTCTTAGTTTTTTTAGTGTTTTAATTATTTCTTATGATTTTTATGGGTTTTAGGGTTTTACATTTATATGGATATTTACGGATTTTTAAGATTTCTATGATTTTTAGGGTTTTATGGATTTTGAGGTTTTTTAGGTTTTTTATATTTTTAGGGTATCTTATATTTTTTAGTGTTCTTTTTCGTTTTTAGGGGTTTGAATAGTTCATAGGTTTTATGGGTTTTTAAGGGTTTTAAAGTTCATTTGGTTTTTTGTGTTTTTATGGATTTATTGGGATTTTATTTGTATGTTAAGGCTTTTTAGGTTTTTTTATTTCAAGGGTTTTTAGGTTTTTTTTGGGTTTTATGGTTTTTATTGTTTTTATGTTTTTTATAGTTTTATATAGTTTTATGGGTTTTTATAGTTTATTAATATTATAGTGGTTTAAAGGGTTTTTCACGTTCTTAGTGGGTTTTTCTGTTTTTCTCTTTTTTTTGTTTTTTAATGTTTTTATTGGTTTTTATGGTTTTTAGCATTTTATGGGGTTTTGATGTTTTGTAGGGTTTTAGAATTTTTTATTTTTTAGGGATTTTAATTGTTTTTAGGTTTTTAATGTTTTTCCTGGGGTTTTCATCACTTTTAGGGTTTTTAGGCCTTTGAGTATTTTTAACCCGTTTTAGTATTTTTATGGTTTATATGGGTTTTAAGGTTTTTGTGGGTTTTTTTGTTTTTTGGGTTTTCAGGGTTTTGTTGGGTTTTAGGGTTTCTAGAAACATTATATGGTTTTATTATTTTTTGTATTTTTTTAACATTTTCATTTATTTAAAGGGTTTTAATACATTCTAATTGTTTTTTGGGGTTTTATAGGTTTTTAAGGTTTTTATGTTTTTATGGTTTTATGGTTTATTAGGTTTTTTAAAGTTATTATACTTTTTTACATTTTTATGGGCATTATGTTTTTTTGGTTTTTAAGGTTTTTCTAGTGTTTTCTATGGTTTTGGGGGAGAGTTTATATTTTTATTTATTTTAAGGGCTACATTTTTTTTGGGTTTTTAGGGATTTTAGATATTTTGATGTGTTTTAGGATTTTCTTGGTTTTTTCAGTGATTTTAGCATTTTTTGTGTATTAGGTATTTTAAGTGGTTTTATTTTTTTTAGTATTTCTTAGGTTTTTTATGTATCTTTACATTTTTAGGGATTTTTTAGATGTCTTAACATTTTAGGGGCTTTAAGGGTTGTGAGTGTTTTTAGTGTGTTTTTAATTTTTCATTTGGTTTTATGGGTTTTATGGTTTTTAAGGGTTTTCAACGTTTTTACGGTATTTAAGGGTACTAATGATTTTTAGCATTTTTTAGATTTCATAGGTGATTTAAGTGATTTTAGGATTTTAAGCTTTTCTTAGGGGTTTTTAGGGGTTTTTAGGTTTTTTTTTATTTTTAATGATTTTGTAGGATTTTATGGTTTTAGTGTTCTTAGGGATTTTGAGTATATTGCGGGTTTTATAGATTTTTGGGTTTTTTGGGCTTTTGGGTTTGTATGGTTTTTAGGGTTTTAAAGATCTTTTTAGGGTTTAACATTTTTATGGGTTTACAGGGGTTTAATGATTTTATAGGTTAATGTTTTCTATGGGATTTCATAGTTTTAAAGTTTTTCAGGTTTTTTTTATAAATTTTAGTGGTTTATGGATTTTCTTGGGGTTTATTCAGGTTTTTAGGGTTTTTACATTTTTTTTGATTTTTGTGGATTTTTAGGTATTTTATGTTACTTTCCGGTTTTAAGGTTTTCATAGATTTTTTAGGATTATTAGGGTTTTTAACAAATTTTTGTGATTTTTTTGGATTTTTTTGGAATTTTATTGTTTTTATGGTTTAAATTATTTTGAGTGGATTTAGGGGTTGTTAGTGTATTTAATGTTTTTATGGTTATTTTGGGTTTTCTGGGATTTTTTTTATTTTTTTCGGGGTTTTAAGGTTTTTGTATATTTTTTAATGTTTTATGGGGTTTAAATATTTTTTAGATTTTTTCTCTATCATTTAGGGATTATATTGGTTTCTTAGGTATTTTAGGCTTTTATGGGGTTTTTTGGTTTTTTGGGTTTTAAGGTTTTCTTATGGATTTTCATTTTTTTAGGGTTTTATGGATTTGAATGTTTTATGGATTTTTAGGATTTTTTATGATTTTTATCGATTTTTGGGATATTTAGGTTTTCCTGTATTTTTTTTGAGTGTTTATGAATTTTTGGAATTCTTGGGTTTTGGAGTTTTTATGGTTTTTATAATTTCTTAGTGTTTTTCTTGTTTTAGTCATTTAAAGGGTATTTATAGTTTTTAGTTATTTTTTATGTTTTATGGGGTATATAGTTTTATGGTTTTTAGAGGTTTTTTAGGGTATTTTGGTGTTTTAAGAATTTTTAGCTTTTTTTCATTTTTATGTTTTTAAGGCGTTGAAATGTTTTTAATTATTTAAGGTTTTCTTAAAAGATTTCAGGATTTTTTATTTTTTTATGGATTTTTAGTAATTGTTTATGATTTTATGGCTTCTTAGGTTTTTAGGTAGTCTGAGTGTTTTAAGGTTATATTATGGTTTAATGTTTTTTTCATTTTTAAATTTTATACGACTTTTAGGTATTTTTTATTTTTATGTTTTTATTAAGGGTTTAGGGTTTTTAGGTATTTTTATTTTTATATGGGTTTTTATGAATTATTTAGGATTTTAATTGATTTTTAGGGGTTATGTGATTTTGATAGGTTTTTATGGATTTTTAGAGTTTTTATGGGTTTTGGAATTTTACTGTTTTTTGAGTTTTATATATTTTAATGATTTTTAGAGTTTTTAATGTTTTTAGGGGTACAATGGGTTTTTATATTTTATTTTTTTGGGTTATTATGGGTTTTATTTTTTTTTAATGTTTTTTATGATTTTTTTGTTCTTAGGGTTTTTGGGGTTTTAGTGTTTTTTATGTTTTTAGGGGTTTAAGTGTCTTTATGTTTTAAAGGTATTCATAGGGGTTTCTATGTTTTTTACATTTTAGGTATTTTTATGGGTTTTAAGGATTTTTTTGGTTTTTAGAGTTTTTATAGATTTGATGGTTTTTATGGGTTTTTAGGGTTTTAGGTTTTTTATAGATTTTAGAGTTTTTTGGGGGCAGGGGTTTAGGGGATTTTTGATTTTTTTGGGTTTTTAGGTTTTATCTAGGTTTTCAATCTTTATAGGGGTTTAAAAGGTTTTTATAAATTTTTAGTGGGGTTATATGGTTTTGTGGGGTTTAAGGAGTTTTTAAGGGCTTTAAGGGTTTTCTGGTTTTTAGGGTTTTTAAGGCTTTCTTATGGGTTTTCAGGGTTTTCATGGAATTTTATGTTTTTGTGGTCTTTAGTGATTATTTATGATTTTTATGGGTTTTTAGAGTTTTTATGGATTTTGAGGGTGATTAGTATTTTTTAGGGGTGTTAGGATTTTTTACTATTTTAGAGTTTTTTCGATTTTTGGGGATTAAAGCGTTTTTGGTTTTAAGGTTTTCATAGCTGTTTTTAGGATATTATGTTTTTTATGTTCCTATGGATTTTTATGGGTTTATTAAGAATTTTATGGGATTTTAGGGGTTTTATTGTTTTTAGGGTTTTTTCTATTTTTTTGGATGTTTTCTATATTTAGGGTTTTTTTTATTTTTTTAGGGTTTTAAATGGTTTTTAAATTTTTTATAATTTTTAGGGGTTTAATGGGTGTTTAGATATTTTAGGGGTGTTTTGGGTTTTTTATGGGTTTGAGGGGTTTTTTAATTATTTAGGATTGTTTGGGTTTTTAGTGTTTTCATGTTTTTAAGGTGTTCATAGGGGTTTTCAAGTTTTCACAATGTTTTTAATTGTTTACAATTTTATTGATTTTTAGGGCTATTATGGATTTTTATTTTTTTAGTGTTTTTAGAGATTTGGAGGATTTGTAGTGATTTTTAGGGTTCTTAGGTTTTTTAGGTGTTTCAGAAATTTTAGTTTTTATTGGTATAAGAGTTTTTTATGTTTTTATGGTTTTCTTAGGATTTTAGTGTTATTTAAATTCTTAGAAATTTTTAGATATTTTTTAGGATTTATATGTTTTTTGGGGTTTTAGGGTTTTTATGATTTTTATGGTTTTTTAAGGTATTCTTGGGTTTTTCTCTTTTTGATCATTTTTCAGTTTTATGGTTTTTCAATTATTTATGGTTATTGTGATTGTTTAATTTTTTTAATGTTTTAGGGGATTAGAGGGTTTTATGGGATATAGAGTTTCAATGTTTTTATTAGGTTTTATGGTTATTAGGAGTTTCAGTGTTTTTAATGTTTTTAGAGTTTCTTAGTTTTTCTAGGTGTTTGGGTTGTTTTTAGTTTTTTTATGGATTTCTAAGAGTTTTTCAAGGGTTTTAAGGGTTTTTTATGTTTTAATTATTTTTACATATTTTTTAATTTTTATGGTTTTTTAGTTTTGGGGGATTTTAATTTTTTTAGGAGTTTTGGGTTTTTGAAGTTTTTAAGTTTTTTCTGGGTTTTTATGATTTTATTGAGTTTTTTTAGGGTTTTTTTAATTTTTTTATGTGTCTATATTATTTTACTTTTTGTAGTGGGTTTTATGGGTTTTTAATGTTTTAAGGGGATTTCATGGTTTTAGGGTTTTTATTTTTTCTATGGGTTTTGGGTAGTTTTTATGTTTTTAGGTTTTGGGTGGTTTTAGTTGTTTTATGGTTTTTAATATTTTCATAGGGTTTTTCATGGTTGTTATGGTTATTTATGTTTTAGGGTTTTTTGGAATTATTATGGATTTTTATGCTTTTAGGGATTTTGACGTTTTTCGTGTTTTTAGGATTTTCATGGATTTAATGATTTTTTGGATTTTTAGGGGGGTTTATTTTTTATGGTTTTGAATTTCTTTATTATTTTTAATGTTATTTGAGTTTTAAACGTTTTTTTATAGTTTTTTGTGTTTTATAGTTTTTTTTGGTTTTTTATTTTTTTAGTGGTTTTATAGATATTTTTTTTGTTTTATGGATTTTAGTGTTTTTATTTTTTTAAGGATTCATGTTTCTTAGGTATTTAAGGTTATATTATGGGTTTTCAATGTTTTTATATATTTTACTATTTTTAGGGAATTTTAGATAATTTTTTTTGATTCTACGGTTTTACGGTTTTTAGGTTTTTTAGGGGGTGTTAATTTTTTTAGGAGTTTTGGGGGTTTTTTTTGTTTTTTTTTTGTTTTGTGTGTCTCTCTGAATTTTTTAGGGTTTTATGGTTTTTTATATTTCTAACTTTTTATGGGTTTAAATGGTTTTTAGTGTATTTAGTGCGTTTTAGGGATTTTAGGTGGTTTATGGGTTTTAGGGTTTTTAATGTTTTTAGAGGTTTTTGGTTTTTATGGTTTTAGGGGGGTTTAGGGTTTTTTTATCATTTTTTATATTTTTTAATTATTTAAGTGTTTATAGGTTTTTAAGGTTTTATTAAGTATTTTCATGGTTTTTTGGGTTATTTATTTCTTTATTGTTTTTTTACGGTTTTTAGGGGTTTTAAGGATTTTGAGAGTGTTTAGGGGTTTTTTGTTTTTTTAGTATTTTTATTGTTTTAATTTGTTCATTTTTTAAATTTTATTATGGTTTTAATTTTTTGTTAATGTTTTATGAGGATCATGGAATGCATGGGTATCGAGGGGCTGAATGAAAACGTGATGATGAGGACGGAATGTACATGATTACACAAAACTCGTTGTGAGGAGTTGGAAGACTAATGATACGGGAGAGAACTAAGAGAATGAAAGAGGTCATAAATAAGTTAATCCTGTAATTCCAAGGGTATTCCCAATAACCTTTCTTGGGAGAAGTATCTGGGCTGATATTTATATTAATTAAGTCCCAAACATTGTTTTAATGACCCATACCATGGTGTGCTTTGAATTTCAAGCCCACCATACCATGGAATCATCAATATCAAAGTGTTGGGTTAGTTGTATTTACATTTCAAAAGGGTGTTCTACTTCTCCCTTAAAGTCATGGGCATGTGCAAAAATTTTCATAATCATCATTTCAGATTTTGAATTGTGTAAACTAGGTGTTGGAATTTACTATAACTATTTTGATATAAATAGCCACCCTTGAACTCTTTATTTATGTTTTTTAAGTATATAAAATGATTGGGTTATGTTTCTTGATATTCAGAAGATATTTGGAATGTTTTTAAATATTTAATGAAGGGTAAAAACTTGTGAATGATTAGTAGAAATTGTGAAACACCTCTAGAAAACCATGCACCTAAAACAGTGGAGACCAAGGAGGTGCGTGTTCAAGTGCATGGTTTTCTCATATCATGTGGATATCAAGTTGAAATAAAAAAAATACTAGATAATGGTGTATAACATGGATGGTGCATGGTTTTTTAATTATGAGAGACAACCATGCGAGTTGGGTTTAGAGGTAGTTGCTCGTGCACAGTTAGTGCATAGTTTTATAAACTATGCTCCCTAATTGTGAACCATGGAAAATTAGATCCAAAATTGTGGATATAATCTAATTCATCTACTAAACCACTCAATTTTCACCTAAATGTCCATAACATGAATTCCTCTTCCTCCCAAGTTGATGGATATAATTATTTTCAATCTGAGAGTGATTCGTTGGAAAATCCATGTGCATTGGGGACCTGCATTCATCAGTAAGTGCTTGTTCATCATCATTTTCCTCAGATAACTTATTCTTCATATCTTTTTGAATCATGGATCTAGTTCATTGGGGACTTAAATATGTTTTTTGATTACAATATTGATGGGATATGATTGATTTCATTGAATGGAATGAGATCTATTTTTCAATCTTGAATATTTAAGAAGGTTTGTTAAAGTTGTTGTGTCGTTCTTCATTTTCACCTAATTTTTACATGTAGGAGGATTATTTATTCACTCCTCTTGATTATAAATTGAATCCTTGATTTAAAATTGATATAATTTATTTAAATTCGTGGGAAAATCATAGTGTGATTTGATGGAATTATTATTTGAATTATGGTTTTGGAATTAATGGGAATTGGATGAATTTTTTGAAAACCATTTTTTATAATTTCAAATGGTAATTTTTATATAATGGTGTGTTGATTCAAGTAAAGTAATCAAAGAAATTATTTTTTTGAAAATGGTTGATCCGATTTGGTTTTAATGGTTGTGCATGAGTTTAATTGGATGAATAATGGTTTTGAAGTACCTCCATCAAAGGAATGGAGTATGGATGTGAAGTTCCACCATCAAAGGTAGCACCAAGAGTGTGTGTTTGTGTGTGTGTTTGTGTCGAGGATGTGTGTGAACATGGAAATGTTTATCCCAAATCATAAATTGAGAAATAGATAAAATAATTTTTATATTACACGACAAATTATTGTCTTATATGTTGATTTATTCCTTGAAAAAATGGTTTTGAAGTATTGTTTGATATTTTTCTTGGAAAACGTTTTTCGTTGGATATAATTTTCTTATAATTGTTTTATACAAATTTTATAACATATTTAATCCTAGTTTAATGAATTGGGAATTAATTTGGTAAATACTACTGAGATTTATACATATACTTTTTCTGGAAACTATGGTTGATTTTTAGATGTTATATATAGAGAGATAGGTAAAGGAATGGTATACCAGTTCTTTAGTGATGCTTCTTGATACCTTTGCATAGCCATGTGGATTAATATCTTAGAGAAGGTTGGTAATTTATATTGTTCTATTTTGTGTCTTTTTTTTTGTTATCATTTCATTCCATTGTATATTTCTCATTGATTCTACATGTACCCTAACATTGTCTTTTTGTTTAATCTTGAATTGGATTGAATTTTGGTATTCATGAATCACTAAGAAGATCAGTTGTTTTGGTTATCATTGGGTTTGTAATTTTATCTTAAAATGGAAAATCATTTCTCAGCTCTTTAGGTGTCCCTTTGAACTTGTTTCAATCCATTGGTGTCTGTGATATGTCACCTAAGGCCTAGTAGCTCCCTTGTCACTTTGGAATCCAATGAAGAGGGGAAAGATGATATAAATGGTATCGTGTTTTTTGTTCCTTGACATTGAAAAAATATTTTTATATCTCTTTGAATGGTTGTAAGGATATTGGATTTTCAGAATATCAAATGTAAAGAATAAAAGGTTATAGTTAACCTCATTATATAAAAGAAATTATTTCTAGGTAGTTTGGTACATTCGTGTATTGAGACACTTCTATGAGTTTTCACTTGAAATTAATTGGTTTTTCTGATGAGAAGAACATGAAAATAACTGATATAAATGACTTCCCACTTAGTGTACAAAATTTATTATGAATAAAGTGCTTTATTAAATAGTTTAAAATGATTTTACTTTCAAAAGCATGGTGTAATTTTCAAAAATGGTATAAAAGTAAAAAAAATTTAATATTGACAAACCTTGTTATGATATGTGTGATTTGGTTAATTTGAAATTCCAAAAAATTCAGTTTTTAGATAATTACAATGAATGGATATTTCATTGTTTATGGAAAATTGAACTTGGTAGGCACCATAGAAACCTACTGGAAGAGGCTTATGAAAATGTGGTTAAAATTGAGCCCTGAGTCAACCAATGGTTGGTTAAGAGTATTGTTTAGGTTTTACAGGATATAGACAGAGGGAATGGAAACAATGAACCAAGGAAATTGTATCATTCAGTTCAATTCAAAAAGCTGAATCCACTCATCTTTCAATGTGATCTTGAACAAGTAAAAGAATAAGTGGGGCTAAATATGATGAATTAAATCCTTTATTCCCTTATCATGACATTTGAGAAAAGGACGATGTTGGAAACAAATGTGCCATAAGATCTTGCATGGCCATGGGGGAGTTATCTGTTCAAGATAAATTATACCAAGGAATGGCATGGGAATATTTTGAATAATTTTGTAACAAAAAATTCAATCTGTATAATTTTTGGATTTGAAGAACAACATACTTATTTATTTTAAAGGAAGAGAAACTCATAGTGATATATTATGTAGCTAAATTTATGAATTTATCCCTCTTTTCACTTGATGTTTCTAGAAGTACATCCTTGAAGGGAGACATTTTTAATCGGGGTTGAGACCCAAGACTCAGTCAAATATTATACCACTTTTCATATCATATTACACATAGATGATTAATAGGGAAATAGTATAAGAAAGGTATATCCAATGAAATATCATTGGAGGAATCATGTTAATGCATAAGGGAACTATAGTATTGGGAATGTAGAGGGAAACCAATTTCTAAGGTGGTGGTATGACATTAAAATTAAGAGAGGGATAAGTGAATCTTCCTATTAATGCAATATACACACATAATTATTTTCAATGAGGTTTTCTCAATCACATAATGTGAGATTGTATAGAACCACCTTGAGCATGTCACAATTTCAATAAGATGGGACATCTATAACATTATTTTTTCATTGCTCCAAGGTCGGTTTCTAGGTACACATATCACTTTTCTTATGAATTGTATTATTTGATGGGATAAGTAAATCAGAACATATCTCATTAGTGAACCCAAGAATGCGATGGTGATTATAGGAATACCCTGACCCCTCAACCACAAAAATATGAATCTGATAACAAAGGGAAAAGTGAAGCGAGTAAGGAATTGTATGGAGATAAGTAAGGGATCATTGAAGATCAATTGGAAAATTTGATGGTGAGATATATGATGAATTTAAATTATACACTTATGAAGTATTTTTTTGGTATTGGAACATTAAATTCATTTATTTATTCTCATGTTTTGAACTTCTAGGTATACATGTCATATTATTTCCCCTATTTTTAATCTTCAGACTCCTATTAGAAAAAATAATATTCATCCTTTGTGTATAAATCATGTTCTATAACAATAAATGTGGATTAATTGATTTGTGGCTTCTTTGTGATTTATTTGGATGTATATGACTTAATTATGGGCATAGATTGGTAGAAAAAGTTCAGATCTCACCTCAATTATTATACCTAAAGGGTAAATTTTACAATAGATGATGGTGTTTAGCATCTCATTAGAGGAAATAATAATTTAATGGAAAGTGGAGCAGGATTGTTGGAATTAATAGTTGCAACTATCTCATAAAAGTTGGAATCCATGTCTTTTTCATCTGTGGATGGGATCAAGGATAGTGGGTTTATAATAATTGTTGATTATTTTTCTAATGTTTTTCATGCTATTGTTATATGATTAACACCCAAAAGGGAAGAAAATTTTATGATTGATATATTATTATGGAAAATTCTTATATCCCTTCAATATTATCAGATTAAATCAGTATAATTATGGAAATTGAATGTCTAGTTAGGAGATTCAGACAGAAAAGTGTTCATTCAGCCTACTATTTCTTTATGGTAAGCCCTAGTTCTTTTAGTGATAAAGAAAGATTACACAATTATAATATTTGCAGATTATCATAATCTTACAAAATATATTATAAATAATTGGTATCCCTTTCCACACATAGATGACCTCTTTGATCAACAGGGGGGAGGCCATGGGTTCTGAAAAATTCACTTGTGTTAGGGATATCACAAAATGCATGTTCAGAAGGAGGATGTTCTGAAGATATATTTTTGAAGTAGATATAGCTATTATGAGTATGTGGTTATGCATTTCAATATTAAAAATTCACTATATGTATTTATATAATTTAGGGGTAATATAATTCAATGGTATATAGATTATTTTGTGGTGGTATTTATGGATGAAATACTGGTGTATTCTAGGGAAATTATTAAAAATAAGCAACACATGGTGATAGTGTTGGGTATCTTGAATAATCATCAACCTTATGAAAAACATTAGAAGAGTGATTTTTGGATATAAAAATTATGTTTACATGGCCATGTTATCTTTGAAAAAAGTTTTTCTATGGATCCAGAAAACATAGAGGTTTTGATCTCTTGGTGACCTCCAAATAATGTCTTTGAGATACACATCTTCTTTGGCCTCGTTGGTTATTACTGAAATTTTCTTCATGAATTTTAAAATCAATATTCACTAATGATATATTTTACAGTGAAAAGTGTTCCATTCCAATGGAATGATAAATGAAAAAATCATTTTCAAGTGCTTAAATTTTTCTTTACATTAGCACCAGTCTTGATATTTCCAGAATCACAAAAAATGATATCTGGTGTATTGTGATTCTTTGAAATCTTTATTGGGGTGTGTTCTCATTCAGTAATATTATGTTGTTTCATATGGATCATGATAGTTATAGTTTCATGAGAATAACCACCCAAAAAATGATTTATAATTATCTATTGTGATCCATGTTTGGTATACCTGGTATCATTATCTTTTTGGAGTAAAATTAATGGTGATTATGAATCATAAGATCTTGGAACACAATTTCTCATAATGATATTTGAATAAGAGACAAAAAATATGGATGAAGTATCTTATAATGTGTGAATTTTACATAATGTATACATAGGTTAAACTGGAATTTTTGGCATATGAATTAAATGGAATTATATATAGTAAGGTGGTGAAAGAAGCTTCTAGTCAATGGAATATAAAGTATATGATTTGTTATATAGAATTATATTGTGAAAATCGAGGTAGTGTTTCTATTTTCTTTCTGGATTCTTTTGTTCCTAATTAGGTAGAGAAGGTTCAAGAGGCACATGCATATGATTTGGAAAGCTCTTCTATGAAGTCAAAACATAGTGGTATAGAGACCATTAGGGGATGGAATTTTGATAGAAGATCATTTTTAGAGATTATATGTTCATATATTTTTATTTTCATGAAATACTCCTTTATATTTATCACAATATAATCAAGGTTTTTCATCCTATAATACAAAATATATATGAGGAAATGAAAGCATAATTTTGGTGGGATGGAATCAAGAGAATGGCAGCTGAGTTTGTTTTGAGATGCCTCACCTGTTATAAGGTTAATGAAGATAACTAGAAGCCATTTGGAATGTTGTATTATTTGCTGATCGACATGTGGAAATTGGAGTAGATATCCACAGATTTTGTAAGAGGTCTTCCATGGATTGTATAAAACAAGGTTTCATTTGGGGTGATAGTGGATTGGATCCCAAAGTCATCACATTTCATCCCTATTGGTTAATATAATATCGAGGAGGACATGTCAAAAATCTTCATCTGAGAAGCTATAAAGAGGCATGGTGTTCCAGTATCAATTTTATCTAACATAAAACTCAATTTCATGTCTTGTTTTTTAAAATATTTACTCAAATACCTTGGGTCTAAATTCAATTTGATCACATGGTATCATCCTCAAACGGATGGACCATCCGAAAGGAAAATCCAAACATTGGAGGACATGGTTAGGGATTGTGTAATGAATTTTGGTGTCTCATGGAAGGATCAAATTCTGTTGGTGGAGTTATACTATAACCACAGTTATCATGCCTCGATATATATGGATCCTTTTGAATAATTTTATGGGTTTCCTTTTCGTTCTCCAATTTTTTTGGGTGGAATTTTGTGAGACTTCACTGTTTGGAACAAGACTTGTGCAAGAGATAATGGAGAAGATTCAGTTGATCAGAAATAGGATATAGATGACATATAGTCATCATAAATCATAATAAAATCATCATCTATAGTAATTTTCATCTGAGGTGAGTGGTAATTTTTTCTTTATAATCTCTCCAAAGATTGGGAATAATTGTTTTAGTAGGTTGGGAGAGTTATTCCCTCGATACATAGTCCTTTTTGAGAAACTAGAAACGGTTAGTGAGTTGGAATATTTGTTGGCATTTACACAATGTTTTAGTTCAGTGAATAATGTGTTTAAAGTATATCAAATTCAGAAGTGTTAACCTAACATAGACCATATGATTTGATGGGTTCATGTTGAACTAGATCTGGATGAAATAATGGTTCAAGAGCATGTACACATTCTGTATGGTCAAGATAAAGTCTTGTGTGGGAAAATCATAAACCTAATGTGTGTTTTATAGAATCATGCCCTTATTCATTAGGAAACATGGGAGAGTGAAATGTAACTTATGGAGAAATTTCAAAAACTCTTTTGGGACAACTCTGGTTTTCTAATTACTGGGTATAGAAAGACCAATGTCAAGGAGATTGTGGCACCCCAAATTTCAGTTAATTGACCCATTATTTGTGTATTTTATGTATAAACAAATTTTGGGTTAATTTTTTAGAGGTTCAGAGGATCTTTAGAATGTTTTTGAGTATTTTCTAGAGGTGAATGGTTTGATCACGATAAGTAGAAATTGTGAAACACCTCTCTGAAACAATGAAAATAAAATAATGGACATTGGGGATAGTTAGGCAGACGGTTTTTCCAAACCATGCGAATTCCTTGTATAAATAGCACAATTCTATATAGTGAGGTGTTAAACGGTTAGTATACACCTTTTCTAACTATTTTAGGTGTGTTTGGATGTAGTGTCTCATTAATTATTAGCACACATGTTTCCAAACTGTGTTTCCTAACCATGGACCATGGAAAATTAGATAAAAATATTGTGGATCTAAACTGATTTACCGCCTCAACCACTCATTTTTTCTTAAATTGTCTGTAAGATAAATTCCTCTTCCTCCAAATGTGTTTGAGGAAATTACTTTTTATCCGATAGTTTTTCCTAGAAGAATCCAATTGCGTTGAAGACCCAAATTCTTTTGTAAGTGATCGTTCTTCAACATTTTTAGTAGATCTCTTGTCCTTACCTCTTTTGGAATAATGGATCTACTTTGTTGGGGATAGATCCATGTTGTGTGATGTTAATGTGTATGGTATGTGATTGTTTTAATTTAAGGGAATGTGATATAAGTTTATATCATGAATATTTAAGCTGGATTTATAAATGTGTTGCAATTTTCTTCATTTTCACCTCTATTTGAGCAGTAAGTGGATTCTATCTTGACACCTATTTAATATAACACGAACTATTTATTTCAAATTTATTTAATTTGATGATTTTTTTTTTGAAAATAATTAGGTTATTTGATGGAATTGTATTTTGAATTATGTATATGGAAGTCATGGGAATTGTATGGCCTTTCAGAAAACCATTGTTTATAATTTTAAAATGGATATTTTTTAATTACAGTTGGTTTATGATAGTAATGTATTTGTGGAAATTATTTTATTAAAATGGGATGATATAAGTTTGTAATAATGGTTTGGAATGAGTTGAATGGGATGTATAATGGTTTTAAAGTACCACCATAAAAGGGACAGAGTGAACGTGATGTTCTGCCATCAATGGTAACACCAATCTTGTGTGTTCTTCTGCATAGAGTATTTGTGTTGAAATAGAAATCAATATAAAAAATCATTTATGAAATGGTTAATATATTTTTTATTTTCCATGAAAAATTATTGTGATTGATTTTTTGTATTCATTGAACAAAAAATGGCTTTGATGGCTTGTTTGATTAGTTTCCTTGGAAAAATATTTTGGATGGACATAAATTGTATTTAATAATTTTTAAAATGTTATATATAAATGTGATAACATGTTCAGTACTAGTGGTGTGAGTTTTAATGTATTTAAAGAAATGCTATTGAGTTTTATAATCACCCCCTACTTGGGAACTATTGTGCATTTGAATATGTTATATATTGAGACATAGGTAAAGTCATGATGTCTTAGTACTTTATTAATTCTTCTTGATACCTTTGGTTAGGAATGTGTATTTTGATCTTGGAGAAGATTTGGAGTTTTTTAGTGTCTTTGGTGTATTTTTGGTTTTGTTTTTATTTGGTTTCATTTGTTATATCACATTGATTCTGCTTTTACTATGATATTTTCATTATGTCTAGTCCTGTATTGGAATGAATGTTGGTACCCATGCCACACTAATAAGATTGATTTTTTTTGTAATCATTTGTTTGGTCATTTTATCTTAAAAGGTACAATCATCCCCTAAATATTTATTATGATCTTAGCATTTATTTCCACTATCTAATTTCTTGGGGATGCCACCTAAGGCCTAGTAGATCCTCTTCACTTATTAATACAATAAGGAGGGGCAAAATGTTATATCAAAACTATCACATTGATTAAATTTTATGATTCAAATTATTTCATCTCCTACATTTACATATTAAAAATTAATCTTGTTTATATATAATTTATTAAAAAAATGTTCCAAAAAATCTAAATAATTAAATTCTTAAAAAAAATTTAACATATTGACTCCTACGTCCATTTATTATTTTTCTTTATTAATTATCTTCCACCTCCAACATTTCCCCTAGAATCCATTTTTAATTTTATCATTGAATTCTATTTTGGTATTTTCACAATCCAAATATCCTTTAGATTTTATTTGGAATTCAGTATAAATACACTAGTAAGTAAGATGAGTGGTAAAAGGAAAGAGTTTTACATTTTTTGAAAAAAGAAAAAATTGGGTGAAACATGAAAGAACATAATATTTTTTAGTGTAAATAAGTGTGGGAGTGTGTGAAGTATATATTCATTTATCTTCAAATTTTATTACATAATTATTAAATGGTAGAGGTGTGTAACACCAATGATATAGAAAATAAGTTGTTCAGGAGGGTAGTACAAGAACAATTACAAAGTTTTATTGTGATGATAGATGGATTGTAATCCCATTTCAATTATAGAGAACCACCAAGGAGGAATGTTATTGAAAAATATGAGGATTTATATAATTTTCCTGACTCAATAATTCGGAGAAAGAAACCACCATGGAGTAAATCAATGATATTGGAGGATTAATGTTGAGGATCACTTCATTACAAGGTAATAATGATCCCAAAACATAAATGGAATGGGAATGAAAGTTATTGCATGTTAATAAATTTCAGAACTATTTAGAGGAAGATAAGGTGATGTTTTCAGTTGTATAATTCAACAAATAGGATATAATTTTTTGTGAAAAACTACAAGTTAGTCGATAGAAGTGTAGAGAAATACCCATCCAAATATGGGAGGAGATGAATGTTGCAATTCATAAGAGGATTATTTCTAGCCACTATTATCAATATTTGTTCCTCAATATGTAGGGTTTGAAAAAAATTATTATTACTTTTGGGTACTATCTTAAAGGGATGTAGGTCATTATGATTTATGACAATATTGGTCAGAAGTGAGGGGAAACTATGTAAAGGTTTATGAACATCATCAACCATGACATTTAGGATAGTGTACATGCACCACAATTTGGATATGGCGAATCTTCTTCACAGGGATACAAAAATAAAGAGGTATATAAAGAAAATAACGATAAACCTTGTATCTTATGGTAATGATTCTAAATATTTTTCCATGTTCATAAATTCCAAACCACAATAACATGTAAGGGAACACAAAATGACATCAAAGTATCTGAACAAAACAAAACCATTATTTTCATAATCCCATTGTAAAATGATGAGCAATGTTTTTTCCAAATCACATGTTATAAATTTTTTAAAATGTCAGTTATTTGGAATTTTTTCCACATAATTACAATATAAGAGTACCATTATTATTTTTTATGATGGAGATGTTTTTAGTGATAGATTAAGTGAAGATTAAATTCCACCACCTAGGGAGTCTTTGAGTGTTGAAATAGAGATCCTAACACATGGATAAATTCTTCTGTCAAGGAATGTTTTGAATGGTTAACCCGAAAGAGAAGATTATCAAGAGAAAAGGGAGCATATTTTTCATACTAGATGCATCACCAATGATAGGCTATATTGTATGATCATTGATGGGGAATTTTCAAAAATGTAAAAAATTTCATAATGGATGATAAATTTTTTTTATCATTGGCCAAGCATCCTAGGCATTATAGATTGTAATGGTAAAATAATAGTGGTTATTTTAAAGTGACTATCCAAGGTAATGATACATTTTATATTAAAAAGTATTTAAACAAGGTAATATGTGATGTCATTCCAATTCATATTAGTTATATCTTCTTGGGAAGGGCATGGAAATCTGATTGGAGGGTCACACATGATGGATAAACTAATATCTATTCCTTTGAGTACAATGCGAGGACAGTTATACGTACACCCTTGAGGATGTTTCAAGAATATCAAAACCAATTTAGGATTGAGAGAGATAATTAAAAGAGAGATAAATAAAAGAGGGATAAAATAAATTGAATAGAAAAATAAATATTTAAAAAGGAGAGATGAGTGACATAAAAATAAATGAGTAGAGGATAAGAGATGAAACAATAGTGAAAATAATAGTGATAACAAGTGTGTTGAGGGATAAGAGAGATTATTTTCAGAAAAAAAGTGACAAATAGATATTTATAGGGGGAGGAAACTCTATTTATTATAAAAAATTATAATGTTTTACCCTTAACTATCTTTACCCATAAATTTTTTCTTATGATATGTCTTTAATACTAGAATATGGTGATCAAAAGTGTTGGAAATGAACTACCTTTAATCGTAGTGGATTGGTATAGAAAAACCATCTAAAAGGAAGGTTCTTGGAGAAATGAAAATAAAAACTTCATCAATGAGGATATTTCCACGTTTTAAAGAAAATCATTGATAATTCCTAAATGATTGATTTACTAGAATGGTATGGAAATGTTAGTGTCACCTTTAATGATTCTGATCTTTCTCCCTTTGAATTTTCATATTCAAGGATGAATCCTTTTGAGAAGGGAGGGGATCATGAGGATCATGGCACACATGGACATATAAGGTTTAAAAGAGGACTTGATGTGGGGGGAAGAATTCACATGATTACACACGACTAGTTGTGTGTAGTTGGTAACCCAATGACAAGTGAACAAACTAAAAGAATTAAGGAGGCCTTAAATTGGTTATTAATGGAATTATAAGGGGATTCCCAATACCCTATCTGGGTGGAAATATCTAGGAATATATTTACATTATTCACGTCCCAAACAAGATTTCAAAGACCCATCTCCTGGGGTTCTATGAATTTTAATCCCACCACGCCATGGAATTTTCAATGTAAAGAGTGTTGGGATAGTTATCTTTACATTCCAAAAGGATGTTCTAGTTGTCCCTTAAAGTCATGATCATGTGATAAAATTATTTAAATAATAATTTAGGATTTTTGGCTTGTGGAAACTATGTTTTATAAATTTATATCAGTATTTTGATATAAATAGACACCCATGTACTCTTTGAACATCACGACTGAAGGTAATATTATTACGATGAGATTTTCATACAACCATTGTGTTCACGCCTAATTCTTATCTTATAAATGGAATGTTCATATTTTGTGTTCCCTTGTGGTGAGTGTTATTATACTCAAGTTATCATTGGGTTTTACCATGACCAAATCCCACATTTCTTCATTATTTCCACCATTTATATAATTTATCATGTATTTTCTTATATAGATTAATGTTCCCAACACATAAATTTTGAACAAGGTTCCTAGGAAACTTCTGCAATGGTCTTGGATCATATATCAGAGTTTTTCATCAATTTTAGGAATTTTAGGTATATTTTAGGAATTTTATGATTTTTATGGTTTTCAAGGATTTTGAGGATTTTTAAAAGATTGAGGGGTTTTTTTGGTTTTAGGGATTTCTTGAGTTTTTATGGGTTTTATGATTTTTTTGAGTTTTTTATCATTTTCAAGGATTAATAGTTTTATAGAGATCATAATAGGTTTTAGGGTATTTATGGTTATTAGGGTTGTTAGTATTTTTTATTATCTTGGGTTTTAGGGTTTTTAGAGTTTTTAGGTTTTTAGGTGTTTTTGTGTTTTTAGGTTTGTAATGTTTTATTAGGGGATTTTATGATTTTTAGGATTCTTAAATTTTTTTGGATTTTTTAGGATTTTTTTAGGATTTATATTTTTTATAGAGTTTTTATGGTTTTTAGGGATTCTGGGGGTTTTTATGGTTTTTCAGGTTCTTTTGGTTTTTGTGTTTTTAGGGTTTTCAGTTTTTTATGTTTTTAAGGGTTTTAGAATCTCTTTTCCATTTTCTCAGATTTAAAGGGGTTTTAGATTTTTAACAGTTCTTACGGTTTTCATAGGATTTATGTGTTTGTAATATTTTTAGAGGTTTTAAGAGTTATTGGCGTTTTTAGAGTTTTTAGAGTTTTTAAGGGTTTTAGTTGTTTTATATGTTTGTAGATTTTTAAGGGATTCTAAGGGTTTTAGGAAATTTTATGCTTTTTTCATATTTTAAGGGGTTTTATGGGGTTTTATGGTTTTTTTTGTTTTTATGGATTTTTAGGGTTTAAAGGGGTTGTAATGTTTTTAGGGGTATAATGTTTTTTTCTTTTGGGGGGTTTTTTGAGTGTTTTTAGCTATTTAGGGTTTTATAGAGTTTTTTAATGTTTTAATGGTTTTATATGGTTTAAGAGTTTGTAGTTTTTATTATGGTTATTAGAGGTTTTTAATATTTTTAAGGGTTTTATGGTTTTTAGTGGTTTTTGATTTTTCTAGTCTTTTAGGGTTTCGACATTATTTACATTTTTAGGGATTTTTTGTATTTTTGGTTTTTAAGATTATCTTAGGTATTTTAAGGGGTTTTTAGGGTATTTTAAAGAATATTCCTGGGTTTTAAGGGTATTAGTTATTTTAAGGTATTTACGGTTTCAACTGTTTTAATCATTTCAATTTTTTAAGGTTTTTATGAGTTTAAGTGTTATTATGTATTAATGTTTGATTATGGTTTTTTTGGTTTTTTGGTTTTTTATTTTTTTAGGGATATTTATGATTTTTTTGCGGGTTTTAAGATTGGTAGGGTTATTATGTTTTTTGGTAGTTTTGGGAATTTTTTTAGTTTTATCATATTTTATGAATTTTAATGTATTTTAATTGTTTTAGAGTTTAAATGTTTTTTTTGAGTTTTTATTGGGTTTTTGGATTATTTTGGGTTTAATGTTTTTTTAGTTTTTAAGGGTTTTATAGTTTTCGGGTTTTTTTGGTTTTTAGTGTTTTTATGGTTTTTATCATTTTTTGAGGTTTTTTTGTTTTAAGTGTATTTAGGTGTTTAACATTTTCTTAGGATTTTATTTGATTTTACGGATGTTTTAAATTTTAGAGATTTTTAAGGCTTTTAGGATTTTTTGGAATTTGGGGGGTTTTATTTATTTTTATTGGTATTTTGGAGTTTTTCGGATTTTTGATTTTTTGGGTTTTAGATTTTTTTTGTGTTTTTAGGGGTTTTACGAGGTTTTAGAGTTTCATAAAAAATTAATAGGTTTAATTGGGTTTTTTGAGTATTTAGTGGCTTTTATGGTTTTTTGGGTTTTTAGGGGTTTTTAGTTTTTTTAGGGGGTCTTATGGGATTTAGGTGTTTTTAGGGGTTTTAGTGTCTTTCAGATTTTTTAGTTTTTTCCATGTCTTCTAGATTTTTAGGGGCTTTAAGTGTTTTTATGTTTTTAAGGTTTTGAAGGAATTTTCAGGATTTATAGGGATTTTTATGTATTTATGTATTTTTTAGATTTTTTTAGGAATTTTATGGTTATTAGTATTCTCAGTGATTTTCAGAATTTTTTGTTTTTTATGGGTTTTAGGGATTTTAAGGATTTTAGAGTTTTTTGGTTTTTAGAGGTTTTTAGTGTTTTTTGGTTTTTTATCCTTCCTTAGAGGTTTTAGGATTTTTCTATGTATTTACATTTTTTATTTTTTTGGTTTTTATTATTTTAATTTTTTAGGGGTTTTAGGGATCTTGTCGGTTTTTTGAGATTTTTGAGATTTTTTGGGTTGTCATTTTTTTAGGGGTTTCATATTTTTAGAGTTTTTAATGTTTTATGGGTTTAAAGGGGATTTAATTTATTATTGATTTTCAGGGTTTTTATTAGTTTTTAGGGATTTAAGGTTACTCGAGGTTTTATGGTTTCTACTATTTTGTAGGGTTTATATCTTTTTAGGGGTTTTATGTGTTTTATTTTTTTAAGGTTTTATTAGGTATTTTTAGGGGTTTTAAGGTTTTTTAGATTTTTAAGGATTATTTGGTTTTATTATGATTTTTATGATTTTTTTAGTTTTTAGGAACATTGTGGGTTTTTAGGGGTTTTGGAGTTTTAGTGGGTTTTTTTTGACTTTTTAAAGATTTTAAGGGTTTTAAAGGTTTTTAACTGGGGGGGTTAAAATAATTTTCAGTGTTTTATTGGGGTTTTATGGGGTTTTTATGGGGTTTTTATGATTTTTAGGGGTTATAGGGTATTTCATGGTTTTTAGTTTTTTACTATTTTTAGATGTTTATAGGTTTCATGTTTTTTTAAGTTTTGAACTTTTTTATAGTTTATTTTTGGATTTTAGGGTTTTTTACATATTTAGTTAATTTAGGAGTTTTTAAATATTTTTATGGGTTTTTAGGGTTTTAGGGTTTTTAAAGAATTTTAGATTTTGGGGGGTTTTTATAGGTTTTTGAGTATTATATATTTCTGGGTTTTACGGGTTTCTGAGATGTTTACTGTTTTAAGGGTTTTTTTTAATTTTTAAATGTTTTATGAGTTTAAAGGAATTTTAGAGTTTTAGTGGGTTTTTATAGGGTTTTAATGATTTTTCAGAGTTTTATTGTTTTTGGGTTTTTTATAGGGTTTTTAGTGTTTTTAGGTTTTTAGGGTTTGTAAGTGTTTTTATCTTTTTATGATTTTATTAAGTTTTTTAGGTTTTTTTCATTTTTATAGATTTTTGGGAATTTTAGATTATTTTTAAGGGTGTTTAGGGTTTTACTGATATTTAGGGTTTTTAGGGTTTTAAGTTATTATTTGTTTTTTCCTTTTAGGGTTTTTGTTATGTTTTTGAAGGGTTTTAATGGGTTTTTAGAATTTTTAACGCTGTAGGGGTTTAAAGTGTTTTCAGAGTTTTTTTGGGTTTTTAAGGATTTAATGAGATTTTATGTTTTAGGTATTTTTGGGGCTTTCAGGGTCTTTTAGGGTTTTTATTTGTTTTCACATTTTTTAGAGATTTAGGTGATTTTTTTTGGTTATTATGGGTTTCATTAGATATTTTAGGGTTTTTGTTGGTTTTTATGTATTTTCATTATTTATTATATTATCATGATATTTATTATTATTACATTCTGTAGGGATTCTGATGTTTTTTAGTTTTTTTATGATTTTTTGTGGTATTATGTTTTTTTTTTGGGATTTAGGGTTTTTTAATGTTTTTAGTGGTATTATGGTTTTTAGAGTTTTTAACATTTTAGGGGTTTGAAGGGTTTTTAGATTATTTAGTATGTTTTTAGGGTTTTTATTTTTTATTTCTTTTTAAGTTTTTTTGGGTTTTTAGGTTCATTTTGGTTTTTTCGTTTTTTGGTTTTTAGGGGATTTAAGTGTTTTTTGGTTTTTAATGTTTTTTGGGGTTATCTAGGATTTTTACATTTTTAGGGATTTTTAGGGATTGTTTATTATTTTTTTGATTTTTAGTGATTTTGGAGATTTTTTGGGTTTTATTTTGTTATTAGGGTTTTTAGAGTATTTTTTCTTTCTTGGGATTTTAGTGTTTTTTGATTTTTTAGGAGTTTATGGTTTTTTTATTTTCTAAATTCTTTTTGGTTTAATGGGTTTTTATATTTTTTAGTGGGTTTTTGGTTTTTATGAGTTTTTTGGGGTTTTATGGTTTTTAGGTGTTTTAGATTTATTATCATTTTTAGGCTTTCTTAAGGTTTTAAGAACTTTAGAGATTCAATGTTTTATATGGGTTTTAATTATTTGTTTGTTTTTTTGTTTTTTATAGGTTTTAATGGATTTCATTATTTTTAACAATTTTAGGTATTTTTGGAATTTTTTAGCAATTTTATGGTTTTTAGGATTTTTAGGCATTCGGAGGGTTTTTAAGGATTTTAAAGGTTTTTAGGAGATTTAATGGTTTTTGGGTTTTTAGTCACCTTATTGTTTTTCAGCTTTTTAGGGATTTTAAGAATTTTTTTAGGTTTTAAGGAATTATTAGTGGGTTTAAGGGATTTAACAATTTAAGTATTTTTTGGAATTTTTAGGAATTTTTTATGTGTTTTTTGGTATTTTGAAGGTTTTTTGGGTTATTATGGTTTTATTTGGTTTTTAGGGTTTTTCAGTTTTTTGGGATTTTACAGTTTTTTGAGTATTTTAGCTTTTTAGGGGTTAAAAGTGTTTTTTTTAATTTTAGTTGGTGTTTAGATTTTTATGGGTTTTTTAGGTTTTTTTATGATTTTAGGAGTCTTTATTGTCTTTTATGGTTTTTGGTGTTTATTAGTTTTTTAGGGGTTTTAACTATTATCATATTTTTAGGGATTTATTAGGATTTTTCAGGGGTTTTAGGGTTTTAGGCATTTATAGGGATTTATTATAAATTTTATGGGATTTTAGGGGTTTTATGGATTTTAACATTTTTTGGGATTTTATTTCTTTTTAGCTTTTTAATGATTTAAAGTGTTTCTTGGGTTTTAGGGTTATCTAGTGTTTTTCTGGGTTTTTAGATATTTTTTTTGTTTTTAGTGATTTTTAGGGATTGATTTGGTTTCTATAGTTTTTAGGGTTTTTAGGGATATTGAGGGTTTTTAGGGTTTTTTAGGTTTTTATGGTTATGTTTTAGGGTTTTTGGGGTTTTATGGATTTTTATAGTTTTTAATATTTTGTGTATTTAATTCAATTTTAGGGGTTTTATAATTTTTAGGTTTTTAGGGGTCTTTGGTTTCTTTATGGTTGTTGGTGATTTAATGCTTTTGATCGGTTTTTGTGTTTTTGGGTTTTTTCGTTTTTTGTGTTTTTAGTTGTTTTATGTGTTCTTTGGTTTTTATGGGTTTTTTTTGGGTTAGTATGTCATTTAACATTATTAGTTAATTTTATGGACTTTTAGGGTTTTTATTGTTTTTAATTGTTTTTGGGATTTTGAGGGTTTTAAAGGATTTTTGTGTTTTTAGGTTTTTTAGAAATTTTAGGTTTTTAGGGGTTTTAATTTTTTAGGGGTTTTTATGATTTTATTATTGGTCTTTAATTTTTTTGGTGTATTTTACATTTTTAGAGATTTTTAGGCCTTTTTTGGATTTTAGGGGTTTTAAGATTTTTACTGATTTTGAGGGGTTTTATGGATTTTTAGTGGTTTTAAGGGTTTTCAGAGTTTTAATGTTTATAAGGTTTTAAAGTTTTATTGGATATTTTAGTTTTTAGGGCATAACGGGTTTATAGTTTTCTAGGGTTTTTTGTGGTTTTTATTATTTTTAGAGTTCTTATTGTTTCTACAACTTTTTAGGGTTTAAAAAAATTATGGGAAATTAATTGTTTTTAGGTGTTAAGGGTTTTTATATTTTCTTTCAGATTTTGAGGGGTTTTATGTTTGAGATATTTTTAGGTCTTTTATGGTTTTGTTAGTTTTTTAGGGTTTTTAGTGATTTTGAGGCGTTTTAGGGTTTTTTGGGGTTTTCTGGTTTCATTAGGATTTTTTAAGTGCTTAGGGGTTTTGGGTTTCTTTATAGTTTATTAATGTTTTTATAGGTAAAAAGGGTTTTTATATTTTTTAGTGGGTTTGGGTTTTTTGATGGGTTTTATGGTTTTTAAGGTTTTTAGGTGTTTTTTTGGGTTTTATGGGTTTTAGAATTTTTGGGTCTTTTATTGTTTTCATAGTTTTTATGTTTTTAGGGGTTTTATCAGTTTTAATGTTTTTATTATTTTTATTAGGGTTTTTATGATTTTTACATTTTTATGTACATTTTGGGATTTTATTATTTTTATGGTTTTAGGGTTTTTTAATATTATACTGGTTTTTATGGTTTTTGGGTTTTTTAGGGTTTTACTATTTTTTAGGTTTTTGAGTGTTATAATTTTTTATAATTTTTATGGTTTTATTTAGAAGGTTTCATGGTTTTTAGGGTCTTTCTCATTTTTAGGGATTTTAGGGCTTTATTATGATTTTTATGTTTTTTATGGATTTTGATGTTTTTATGGGTTTTTTGGATTTTTAGGGTTTTTATCATTTTTTATGTTTTTTGTGGTTTTATGTGTTTTTAGGTTTTTGAAATTTTTCATGGGTTTTTCATGGATTTTATTATTATTACATTTTTTTAGTTTATAATGATTTTATAAGATTTTATGTATTTTATGGTTTTAGTGTTTCTATGGTTTTATGGTTTTATGATTTTTTTTTTATTTTTTGGGGTTTTTGAGTTTCTTATATTATTTATGGGTTTTATGAATTTTTTAAATGTTTTTTAGGGTTTAATGGTTTCATAGAGTCTTTAGTGGGTTTAGGCGTTTTTATGGTTTTTATGGTTTTCATGGTTTTTTTGTGATTTAGCATTTTAGCATTTTTTTAGTCGTTACGGGTTTAATGTGTTTTTTTATTTTTTACTTTTTAGATTTTTTCTAGGTATTGAGGGGTTTTGACATTTTTATTAATTTTTATGGATTTTTTAGTATTTTTATGGTTTTTAGGGGTTTTAAGGATTTTGAGGGTTTTTAGGGATTTAGGGATATTATTGTTTTTTGTGGTTTTACGTTTTTTAGAGTTTTGTAATGTATATATGGGTTTAAAGGGTTTTTAGAGTTTTTACTAATTTTTAGGACTTTGGGGTTTTTAGGGTTTTAGAATGCTTTATGTTTTAAGTGTTATTATGGGTTTTTAGGATCTTTATGGTTTTTTGGGTTTTATTATTTTTAGGGGTTTTAAGTGTTTTTTGGATTATGAGGTTTTCTTAAGGGACTTTATGGTTTTTAGGGTTTTTATATGTTTTTAGTGATTTTTACTGATTTTTTTAGGATGTTTATGGGTTTTAATGGTTTTAGGGATTGTGGGGGATTTTAAGATTATAATTCTTTTATGGTTATTCTAATTTTTATGGTTTTTTATTTTTTAGGGGGTTTTATAGTTTTCTTTGAGTTTATACTAGGTTTATATTTATTTTTATGGATTTTTTGGTTTTTATTGTCTTTAGTTGGTTTTAATGGGTTTTAGGGGATTTAGGGTTTTTATGTTCGTTAAGGATTTTTAACAATTTTAGTAATTTTGGGGTAATAACTGATTTTAGGTTTTTAAGGTTTTCTTATGGTATTTCAGTGTTTTAATGTTTTTTACATTTTTAGGTTATTTTTGGTCCGTTTTTTAGGATTTTTCAGTTTTATAGGATTTTAGGGATCTGAGGTGTTTTAGGCCTTTTAGGGTTTTTGGTTGGGGGGGTGGTGTTTTTATGTTTTTAGTTATTTTATGTGTTTTTAGGTTTTTAAGGTTTTTAGGGGTTTTATATATTTTTAGTGTTTTTTATGTTTTAAGGGATTTTTAGGGAATTTTTAGAATTTTTATGGTTTTTAGGGTTTTAGGTATTTTTAGCTGTTTAGGGGTTTTTTTGGGTTTTTTGGTTTTTGGGTTTTTAGGTATTTATTTTAGTTTTTTTCATTTTTGAGGGGTTTTGGTGTTTTTTAATGTTTCTAGAGGTTTAAAGGGTTTTAAGAGTTTTTAGTTGTTTTAAGGGTTCCTTGGGTTTTAGGGTTATTAAGGTTTTATGTTGTTTTAGGGGGTTTAGGTTATTTTAAGGGTTTACCGTTTTTAGGATTTTAGTGGTTTCAATTTTGTTTTGGTTATTAGGATTTTTTAATGGGATTTCAGTGTTTTTAGGGTTTTTTTAACGTTTTTATGTATTTTATTGTTTTTAAATTTTTTTATAGGTTTTTAGGGATTTAGGTTTTTTTGGATTATTGGGGTCTTTTGGATTTGAGGGGTTTTATGTTTTTTGGGTTTTATGGATTTTTGAGTTCTTTATCATTTTAAGGGGTTTAAAGGGTTTATAGAGTTTTTTGGTTTTTTGGTTTTTGTGGGGTTTTATGGTTTTTGTGGCCTTTTTAGTGTTTTTAGGGTTTCAACATTTTTTTGGATTTTTAGGGGTTTAATTTTTTTTAGGTTTTTATGGTTTCATTCATTTTTTAGTGTTTTTAGTGTTTTTATATTTTTTTTGGTTTTAGGGATATTTTATGATTTTTTATTGGTTTATAGTTTATATGGTTTTTAATTGGTTTTAGGGTCTTATACGGTTTTTAGGGGTTTTATGCTTTTTGGGGATTTTAGGGTTTTTAGAGTTTTTAGGGTTTTATGTTTTTATAGAGTTTTATCATTTTTAGTGTTTAAAGTGGTTTTATATTTTTTTAGTGTGTTTGAATAGTTTAATGAGATTTTATCATTTTTTTAGGTTTTTAAGTATATTTTTTGTTTTTATGGTTTAAGGTTTTTAGGGCTTTAGGGGGGTTTTATCTTTTTTAGGTTTTTAGTGGTTTTAAATGTTGTTGGATTTTTATGGTTACCATATGTGTTTTCATTTTCTTATTGATATTTTTATGTTTTGATTAATTTTTAGCTCTTTTTAGTATTTTTATGGTATTTTATGTTCTTTATAGATTTTGAGGGGTTTTAGGGTTTTTTTTTGGAATTTTAGGGGTTTTATAGTTTTTGAGGGGTTTTGGGGTTATTTTTAGGGTTTTAATGACTATAGTGTTTTTAATATTTTTTGAGGTTTAAAGGTTGTTCATATTTTTAGTGGGTTTTAGTCTTATATGAATTTTTACCCTTTTTAAGGGTTCTAGGGATTTATGGTTTTTAGGTATTTTACGGTGCTTATGGATTTTAGTGATTTTCAATATTTTTTGGGTTTTAGTTGTTTTAAGTGTTTTTAGGTTTTTAAGTTTATATTTGGGGTTTTCAGCATTTTTATGTGTTTTAACATTTTAGTTATTTTTAGGGTCTATATAATATTTTTATGTTTTTCGGGTTTTTAGGGATTTTGACGATTTTATGGTTTTTTTGGGTCTTTAGGGTTTGTTTTGAGTTTTTAAAGGTTTTTAAGTATTTTAGATTTTTTAACTTTTTCATGGGTTTAATGGGTTTCTAGATTTTTTATGGTATTTTAGGGTTTTTATGTATTTAAGGGATTTATGTTTTATATTATTTGTTTGAATTTTAGTGTTTTATGGTTCGTAAGAATTTATTTAGGTTTTAAAGTGTTTTTAGGTTTTTAAGATTTTTTAAGGTTTTTTCAGTGTTTTATGGTTTTTTATGTGTTTAGGGATTTTTATAAATTTTTGTTTTTATGGATTTTGATGGGTTTTAGGGTTTTTATAGTTTTAGGGTTTTTTGGGTTTTTAGGGGTTTTTATGCTTTTATGGTTTTAAATGTTTTTTAGAGTTTTCTTATCAGTTTTTGGGGTTTAAATTGTTTTTATAGTTTTTAGTGTTTTTCTTAATTTTCTTTGGTTCTTATGTGTTTTAATGGTATTTTTTTTGTTTTTATGATTTCTATAGTTTTATGGGTTATATGAGTTTTAGGGATCTTTGCCTTTTTATGTTTTTATGGGTTTTAAGTTTTTATTGGAATTTAATATTTTATTGTGGGGTTTTAAGGTTTTTAGTGTTTTTTATGTTTTATGGATTTTATGGTTTTTTTAGGATTTTTATGTTTTTTATGGTTTTTAGGGATTTTTAAGGCTTCTATGTTTTTTAGGATTTTGGGTTTTTTTGTTTTTTGGGGTTTTAGGGGGTTTTGTTTGACTTTTTGGCGTTTTAATTGGTTTTTATATTTTTTAACACTTTTGTGTTTAAAATGTTTGAATATTTTTTAATGTTTTTTTTGTTTTAATGTATTTTTAGGGTGTTTATGGATTTATAGGGTTTTTTATGGTTTTTTAGTTTTATTTATTTTTACAGGGTTTATATTGTTTTTTATGTTTTTATGGATTTTAATTTTTTTGCGTTATTATGGTTTTATTAGGGAGTTTTAGGTTTTTTCTATTTTTACATATTTTTATTACATTTTTATTATATTTATGGAATTTAGGGATTTTGAGGGTGTTTATATATATTTCATTTTTTTGGGTTTTAAACATTTTTTAGAGTTTTTAAAAATTTTAGGGTTTAATAGGGATTTTGTGTTTTAGTTTTTTTTTGTGGTTTTAGGTTTATTAATATTTTTATGGATTTTATAGTTTTTACAATTTTTAGTGCTTTCAGTTCTTTTTAGGTTTTTAGTGGGTTTATGAGTACTATGATTTTCAGGGTTTTGTTATGGTCTTCAGCGATTCTATGAATTTTTTTTAATGATTGTAGGGTTTTTTTGGAATTTTTTATGGTTTTTATGTTTTTTTATATATTTAGGGTTTCAGGGTTTTTTTGTTTCTTTTTGGGATTTTAGAGGATTTTTTAGTTTTTTAGTTTTTTAGGTTTTACGGTTTTTTATGTTTCTTAATATTTTCTGGTTTAAATTGGTCTTTATTGTTTTTAGAAATTTTATTGTTTTTATGGGGTTATAGGATTTTTTATTTTTTTATGGATTTTTAAGAGTGTTTTGGGAGTTTTAGTTTTTTTTGTTTTATTTTTTTCATGGGTTATAAGTATTTTTAGGTTTTTATGTTTTTATTTGAAATTTTTTAGGTTTTAGGTTTTTATGTGTTTAGGGATTTTTATGTCTTTTTTGTGTTTTATGGGTTTTTAGGGATTTTAGGTATTATAAGGGTTTTTAGTGTTTTTTAAGGCTTATGGGTTTTCAGGGCTATTGTATTTTTTTAGTTTTTTAGGGTTTTTATTTTTTTAATGATTTTAAGGATTTCATAGGGGTTTTTAGGGTTTTGAGGGGTTTTTATGTACGTAGGGATTTTATGGATTTTTTTATTTTTATGGTAATTAGGGTTTTAAGGGATTGTGTGGGGGATTAGTGGTTTTTAGGGTATTTAGTAGTTTTTATGGTTTTTTATTTTTTAGCCTTTATAAGGTATTTAGAGTTTTGTAAATTTTTTTGGGATTTCAATTGTTTTTAGAGTTTTCTCTGGGTTTTATGGGTTTTGTAGGTTTTGGGGTTTTTACGGGTTTTAAAAGTTTTTGTGGGGTTTAGGGTTTATAGGGGTATTTAGTGATTTTATTGTTTTTAGGATTTTTAGGGGTTTTATGTTTTTTTAGTTTTTTGAATTTTTCTTAGGGTTTTTCTATTTTTTTAGTTTTTTTACTTATTATGTATTTTTAGTTCTTTCTTGTGAATGTTATGGGTTTTACTTTGTTTATGGATTGTGAGGGGGATTTAGGTTTTTTAGTTAATTTTGGTTTTATGTTTGTTTTGGTTACTATGGTTTTTTAGGTATTATGTAATTTAAATGTATTTTATAATTTATTATTATTTTCAAGGGTTTTAATGTTTCTAAAGAGTGTATTGGTTTTTAGGGGTTCCAATGGTTTTTAATGTTTTTAAGGGATTATGGTATTTTGGGGCTTTTCAGGTTTTAATGTATTATAGGTTCATTTTGGGTTTCAGGGTTTTATCATTCATTATGTTTTTAGGGGTTTAAATTATGATTAGGTTTTTAAGGTTTTCTTAGGATTTTTTAGGGTTTTAGTGTTTTTTAGATTTTTTCATATTTTTAGGTATTTTTTTTGTTTTTTTATGTATTTTAAGGGGTTTTATGGAGTTCAATGGGTTTTTAATATTTTTTATTCAATTTTTAGGTTCTTGGTGGATTTTATGTGTTTTTAGGTTTTTGAGCTTTTCATTTGGTTTTTTGGGTTTTTTTACATTTTTTTGGATTTTTATTTCTTTTTCATATTTTTATTGTTTATTATGGGTCTAAAGGATTTTTAGGGTTATTATGATATTTAGGATTTTTATGGTTTTTATCATTTTTTGAAGATTTAAAGGTATTTTAATTGTTTTTAGGTTTTTAGTATTTTTATGTTTTTCTTAGGAATATTAAGGGGTTTTAACATATTTTAAATTTTTAGGTCTTTTTTAGAATTTAAAGGGTTCTATGGATTTTGATTTTTGTAGTGGTTTACTGGGTTTTTGGGTTGTTATGGTATTTTAGGTTTTAAGGGTTTTTTTAGTTTTTGGGGGTTTTATTTTTTTCTCTAGGAATTTAACATTTTTAGGGCTTGAAAGTGTTTTTAGTGGGTTTGGGTTTTTATGTGTTTTTAGGGGTTTTAAAGGTTTTTAAGAGTTTATGGTTTTATGGTTTTTAGAGTTTTTGGGTTTTTAGTATTTTTAGGGTTTTTAGGGGTTTTGGATTTTTATGTTTTTATGATTTTATTAGGTATTTCCCTGGATTTTAGGGGTTTTAAATTTTATAGTGTTTTTAGTGATTTTTTAGAATCTTTACTTTTTTGTTTTAAATATTATGATAGATTTTAGTGTTTTAGGAGTTTTAAGGGTTTTTGCTTTTTAGGTTCTTAGGGGTTTAATGGATTTTATAATATTTATTCTATTTTAGGTGTTTTATGTGTTTTTTCGATTTTTAATTTATTAGGGGTTTTATGGTTTTTTGAGAGTTTAGGTGTTTTGTGTTTTTTGGGTTTTAATGTTTTTTTCGTTTTTTGGGAGTTTTAAGTGTTTCTATGATTTTAAATTTTTCTTCGGGTTTTTCATGGATTTTAGGGTTTTTATTTCTTGATGGTTTTTTTGGGATTTTTTAGTATTTTTATGTTTTAAGGTTTTTTTTTATTTCGATAGGTTTTGGGGGGTTTTTTGAATTTTAAAAATTTTATTGCTCTATAGGGGTCTTATGTGTCTTTATGATTTTATGGTTTTATTAATATATTTTTGGTTCTATTTTTTATGTTTTTTAAATTTCTTTTAATTTTTTTTGGTTTTTAGGGCTTATAGGGTTTTTGTGAGTTTTTTTGTTTTTTGGGGGTTTAAGGATTTTAGGGGTTTTTTTGGGGTTTTCAGGGGTTTTTTAAAATTGTTACGGTTCATAAGGGTTTTATAGTTATTCAATATTTAGGTTTTATGGTTTTATTAAATAATAGGTTTTTAGGGTTCTTAAATTTATATGGATTTTTAGGGATTTTTTAGGTTTTTTTTTGTTTTAGGGGTTTTATGGATTTTTAGGTTTTTAGGATTTTTAGTGTGTTTAGAGTTTTTAGGGTTTTTATCATTTTTTGTTTTTTTTATTTTTAATATTTCTTTGTTTTTATGGTTTTTTTGGGTAATTTCTAGGATTTTTTGGTTTTCAATATTTTTAATGATTTTTTAGTATTTTTGGATTTTTATGGGATTTATTGATTTTTAGGGTTTTAGGGTTTTATGTTTTTTTGGGTTTTTATTGTTTTAAGGGGTTTAAGACTTTATCTTTGTTATTAGTTTCTTTATTTTTTAGGGTTTTTATGGTTTTTGTTTTTTTTTTAAATTTTTAGGTTATATTATTTTTTACGTTTTATGTTTTTTATAATTTTCTAGTGTTTTAATTTTCAAATGATTTATTAGAGTTCTTTGAGGTTTTTTATGGTTTTTTGTGTTAAAGGCATTTTTTATAATTTTAATGGTTTTTATTATTTAATGGGTTTTAGGGTTTATCAGAATTTTTTGGGTTTTGAGGTTTTTTTATTTTTGTAGTATTTTTATAGTATTTTTAGTTTGTAAATTATTTTATAGTTTAAAATGATTTTATTTTTTTAGTGGGGTTTTAGGATTTCATTGGTTTTTATGGTTCTTTTTATGTTATTAGGGTCTTTTGAGGTATTATATGATTTTTAGTGGATTTAAGGGGTTTCAGAGTTTTTAGGTTTTTAGGGGTTTTAAGTTGTTTTTGGTTTTTTAGGGTTTTCAGGGTTTTTGTTTTTTTAAATATTTTAATATTTTTTTTGATTTTATGGGTTTTTAGAGTTTTTAGGGAAAAAGAGGTGTGAGGTCAGGCTATTGTCGACCCCCCAAAAAATTATTACTAAGAAAAAAGACGCAACAAATAGAGGCGGGGAAGGGTCAATCAACCCATACCCAAAAAAAGCCTCAAAAGGAAATCAAAGAGAAAGAACAAGTCCAAATGAGAGAAGAAAGCAGAAAAGAATAGGAAAAACACCATCACAGGGTCTACCAGCCTTCCTCATCATCATCATTATAGTCCGCACCAGGGAGTCTCCCTCGGAACCATAACTGGAGGCCGCATCAGAGTCTGTTGATTCCAATTCAGAAGAGTCCTATTGCTTCAAGAATTTTGTGAAATACTCCCTTAACCTCACCTGATCCACATTCAGCTGCTTCTTGGTAGGCCACCCCACCTCTCCAGAGGAGTTATTTGAAGCTTTTCTAGAGGCCCTCATAGATACTATTCTCATAAAGGAAGAGTAGTCCTTCCATGGCCTTCTCATTTTTAGGACAATAGTGTCAACATCACCAAGTTTTTACTGGACAGTGATAGAAATATCCTCCTAGTTGAGTTAAAAAGAGGTGGGAGGTGGAAGCCTCACCTGCGACAGGCCCCCTGCAATGTTTTCATTCCCAAAATAGGAAAAATCTTTAAGTAGGGCCTTGTCCTTCAAAATATGGACCATGTTGGACTTCATCCTAGAATCATCATTAGAGCCACTCCCCCAAAACATTAGGAACTGGGGTTCCATTCCCTTCTGCAATAGAGAAATATGAACAGGTACATTCATCACATTAGGGTCCTCCAAAGGTATTTCATTCAGAACCAAACATTTGGAGTTCCCATCCACATTGTCCCTAATCATCCCATCATCAAAAAATTTAGCATCATGTGACCCAAAGGGGATGCCCCTCTAATGCATCCCGTGCGATCAGAACTAGTTCATGGGAGTCAGCCGTGGCATCCTCATGCACTGCCATAATTGGCTTCAACCCATCCCCCTGTATAGCAGTATCCCCTTTCACATGATCATCCCCCGTCGCTGCGCCCTCCTCCTGCCCGCACCCCTTCCCATCCACCTCCTCCAACTTATTCACTAGCACCTACACCTCTACCTCTCCCTACTTTGTCACCTGGAAGGAAGCATCACTAACAGCCCCCTTAACCACTGCCTCAGGAGTATTCAAGTCTAGTCCAGAAGTCCAGTAACCAGCCCCACCCTTAGAGCCATCCTCCCTGACTGCCCCCATATGCTGCTACTTCCCCTTCTGGCTCAACACATCTAGAATGCTCAAAGCTATCACTAGTAGCATAACTGAGAAAGGGAATCTACCCATCAGTGCTTATGGATGCCTTCTAATTACCAGCTGGTGGTTCCACTAGCACTCCACTGAGCTCTAGAGATGCAACCCCTCTAGTATGATCTAGAGATCCATAGACCGCAACACTGACGTCATCCATCATTCCTTGATCCTCACCCTATATACCAGCTAAAAAATCACTATAAGAGTCCTACAACCCCTTCCCCATATCATCAAAATAGGCTCCCTGAGGCCCTAAGTAGGTATTCTTCCTATCTTGTTCATCAAAGTTTCCAGCCAACTTTGCTTGTTTAGTTTGATGCTCCTATGTCAGCTCCTCCAAAACCAAGACATCAAACTGACTGTAAACGGGGACACCATCATCTCCCTCATGCACTTTCAATGTCTTCTTAGAAACTCTTGTCACCTCCAAACCACCAGTACCGTGAGAAGTCCTTGGAAGCTCCATCATTTTCGACTCTACTATCCTCAGACTCTTGGTTCCTTCCACACGTTTCACCACTCCCCTTCTATACACAATTCCAAGATCATATTTCAGCTTTTCAAAGCCATCACAGACCCTTGGGTTAGAAAGGGTCTTCCAATCAACCTGCATTAGAACATAACCTACCATGATAACTCCATGATCCATAGCCAGAGGTGAATTAGCCATTCCAGAAGGGAGACCCTCATTGTGCCTTCCATGTTCCCTCCCCAGGGAGTCGCAACTGTTAGCATACCATCAGGTGGAGAAAATTTCCACTGAGGAGAAGGCTTGTAAGAGAAAACATTCCTACTAGAAGAGTCATAGTGGCCTAGCATATGAAACTATGAGTAAAAATGGCACTCATGATTCAAGGAAAACGTCCTGGTGCCACCTGAGCTCACTTTTAATCTCAACACAAACCCAATTAATCAGAAATTTGGACACATCCACCTCAACAAAAATCCTCGGCGCAACTGGGTGGCAGGAAAGACTTGTTCGTGCATCTATAAACAAGAATCTACCAATGAGGTTACCAATCATATAGAGGATGTCTGGGTTTTTCAAGGGTAGGTCAAGACCAGGAAGGGTAATCTACAAAGACACGCTTGTGGGATCACGATGCAGGTGAAAGTTAAAATTCCAGTGGAATAAATGAAACTGAAGACCATCAGCAGATCGAGGAGAAAAATCCCAGACAGAGACAAGATACTTTTCATTTATAAATCGGATCATAAAGTGTCAAGCATCCAACAATCCAACAACCACTTGTTCACAGAGATTCAAAGAAGAAGAAACAGACCTGTTAAAATCATCCACGGAGGGTCGTGTCCTTCCAAATCAGGCCACCAATGTGAGATCCAGAAGGGCGGAGGCCATCGAGAACTCACGGGAAGAGATCTGGAATGAAGGAACACCATTCTCATAGAGTGGGACTTTAGGGAAGACATAAATATCTAGAAAGTGAGGAAGTTGTGCTGGATCAGAATACAGAGAAGAGGGAAGCTGTGGGGAAGGCCCAGCCACCACCTCCCCGTGCCAGGGAGCATGGCGGGGCGATGTCGATGAATCCATAGGCTACGTAGTCTTCAACCTCCATGTTGAGGAGGGGAGAACCCATCCCGAGAGCTTAGATGCTTCCATCATAGGGGTTCCTAGGATTTATAGGGATATTTAGGGTGTTTTAGAGTTTTAAGGGATTTTGAGGGGTGTTAGGGTTTTTTTGGTTTTTAATGTTTTTAGGTATTTTATGGATTTAAATTATTTTTAAATTATAAGGTTTTATTAAGGTTTTTTATGTTTTTAGGGCCTTTTTCATTTTTATGTTTCTTTGGGATTTTTTAGGATTTTTATAATCTTTTAGGGTTTTTAGGGATTTATGAGTTTTAGGGTTTTTAGGGGTTTTAGGATTTTTATGGTTTTTGTGGTTTTTTTATATTTTAGGGGATTTAATGTTCTTTAACCATTTTATATGATTAATTTTCTTAGAGTTTGTAGCATGGTTTTAGGGTTTTTAGGGGTTTTAGGGGTTTTAATGGTTTTCACATATTTTTATGGTTTTATTGTTTTTTTTTAATTTTAGGTTTTTCAGTGTTTTAAGTATTTTTATGTGTTTAAGGGTTTCTTAGTTTTTTTAGTGTTTTTAGGGTACTTTAATTTTAGGTAATTTATAGGATTTTTAGGGTTTTTAGGGTTTTATGCATTTTGAGTGATTTTATGGTTATTTGGGTTTTTTGAGTTTTTTGGGTTCTCATGTTTTTTATACTTTTAGGTTTTTAAGGTTTTCTAGTGTTTTTAACAATTTTGGAGTTTAAAGGGTTATTATAGTTTTATTTATTTATAGGGTGTTTATTATTTTAAGGGGTTTTAACATTTTTTAGGGTTTTTAGATTTTACAATTGTTCTCATGTTTTTATGGTTTTCTTTGGATATTTCAAGTTTTTTGGGTTTTTATATTTTTTTTTAATTTTTACGGAATTTAGGATGTTTATAGTTTTTATAATTTTTACGTATTTTGAGAGTTTTATGGTCTTTAGGATTTTAGGATTTTTAATGTTTTTGGGGGTGTTAGTATTTTTTTAGTTTTTAGGGATTTTAATGTATTTAGAGTTTTTAAACGTTTTTAGAGGATTAATGGGGTTTTAGAGTTTTTAGTTGTATTTTAAAGATTTAATAGATTTTTAGGTTTTTTTAATTTTTTCATTGGTTTTATAGTTTTCATTGTTTTTTATGGGTTCTAGGTTTTTAGGGGTTTTAAGCTTATTATGGGTTTATGTTCTTTTTAATTTTTGTGGTTTTCTTATATTTGATTCGGGTTTTTAGTTTTTTACATTTTTAGTGATTCTTACAATATTTTAGTATTTTTATTAATTTTATGTTTTTTTAGGGATTTGAAGGGTTTTAGGGTTTTTTTTTTGATTTTTTGGGTTTCCTTGGGGTTTTTTGTTTTTAGAATTTTTACGGTTTTTAGGGTATTTTTTGACTTTTTTTTATTTTTAAGGTTTTGATGATTTTTTAACATTTATAGTGGTATAAAGATTTTTTAGGGTTTTTAGTATTTTTAGGATATTTTTGGTTTTTATGGGTTCTTAGTGATTTTTAGGGATTTTGTGTTTTTTTAGGTTTTTCAGGTATTATGGTTTTTAGAGTTTTTAAGGGGTTTTAGTATTTTTTGGGTTTTAGGGGTTTTAAGTGTTTTTATGTTTTTATTGTTTCCATAGGGGTTTTTAGGGTTTTCAATAGTGTTTAGGCTTTTTGTGATTTTAAGGATTTTTTTAAATTTTTATGGGATTTTGGGGGTCTTAGGGATTTTGATGAGTTTTAGGTTTTTTGGTGTTTTTAGAGTTTTTATGTGTTTTTTGATGTTTTAGGGGTTTTTCATTTTCTTAGATTTTTTATGGTTTTGAATATTTTTTAATGTTTTATGGGTTTAAATGGTTCCTATATATTTTAGCGTTCCTTTATGGGTTTTTGTTGGTTTTTGTGGGTTTTTAGGTTTTTATGGATTTTAGGGGGCTATATGGTTTTTAGTGGTTTTTAGGGTTTTATGTTTTTTAGGGTTTTCTAGGTTTTTATTTTGTTTTTCATGGGTTATCATATTTTCAACGTATTTTGATTTTTAGGGATTTTAAAGGTTGAAATGATTTTTATGGTTTTTATGGATTTTGGGTTTTTTAGTGTATTTTGAGTTTTTGAAAGATTTTAAGGATTTTTAGAGTTGCTTAATGATTTTAGGGGTTCAATGAGTTTTTAGATATTTTAGTTATTTTTATTTCATTTATGGGTTTTTTTGTTTTAAAATTTTAATGTGGGTTTTAAGGGTTTTATTTTTTTATGTATTTAATGTTTTCTTTGGGGCTTATAGGGTTTTTAGCATTTTTTACAATTTTTTTCTGTTTTTTACATATTTTTTTGTTTTTTTGGGAATTATTTTAATTTTATTGTTTTTATGGATTTTGGTTGGTTTTAGGGTATTTTTGGATTTTTATAGTTTTTAGGGTTTTTTTTGTTTTTTAGGTATTTTTGGGATTTTAAGTGTTTTTTGGTTCTTAAGGACTTCTTAGTGGTATTCAAGTTTTTTTTTAATTTTTTTACATTTATAAGGATTTTTAGGGATTTTTAGGATTTTTATGGATTTTCAAGGGGTTTAGGGATTTTTTGGGATTTGGAGTTTTTATGGTTTTTATGTTTTTTATGGTTTTTTTATTTTAGGGTTTTTTGGATTTTCTCAGGTTTTTTATGGGTTTATAGAGTTTTATAATGTTTTAGGGGTTTAAATAATTTTAGATTTTTTATTAGTTTTTAGGTTTTTATGGTTTTATGTGTTTTTATGGATTTTAGGGTTTTATGGGGTTTTAGAATTTTTTAGGTTTTTATGGTGTTTTTGTGTTTGAGGTTTTAAGATATTTTTTGGGTCTTAATTTTTTGGGGATTTTTTTGGCCCTACTATATTAGGAATTTTACTGATTACTAGGGTTTTGGGGGGTTTGTGGGTTTTAGTTTTTTTTGTTTTTAAGGATTTTGGGGGTTTTCATTATTTTTAGGGGTTTAAAGAGTTATTAGTTTTTTTAGTGGTTTTATGGGTTTTATAAGGAATTTTCAGTTTTTAAGGTTTTTAATGTTTTTATGGTTTTTTGGGGTTTTTATGATTTTTTGGTTATTTTAATAATTTTTTGTGATTTTTGAGATTTTTTAGGGGTTTTATGTTTTTTACATTTCAAATTTTTTTGGAGTTTTTATGTTTTTTAATGTATTTATGGATTTTAATGATTTTTTTGACTTTTTATTGTTGGTTTAGACTTCTAGTATTTTTAGTTTTTTCAAAGGATGGGGCTAAAGACTAATTTTTATTATTAAAGCAAAGACCTCTTTATGACTGGGTAGAGGGAGACCCATTAGATAGCTCGAAGGCCCAAGACCAAGTGGTCTACATACAAGACTCGAAAGACCATTTTTTGAGCCAAATGGCCCTTCGGTGAATAATACTTCTACAGTACCAAGACTGCTACAGTCCTACTATAGTCCCTCTACCGCTCTAGTTCCTACTACAATACCTCTGCCACTGTAGTATCATCGGTGCTATAGTTCCCCCATTCTTATAGTACTGTTATAGTACCCTTCTATAGTGCTACTACAATATATGGAATTCCTCCCCTACGTGAATTCGATCCTGTGCCTTTTGTATGCCAAGCTAGAGCCTCTACCACTAGGGTATAGGCTCGTTGGTGTTCAAGGTTTCTTAGTGTTTTTAGTTCTTTTAGGCATTATGGTTTTAAATTGTTTTTAGGTTTTTAAGGTTATCATAGGGTTTTACATGGTTTTATGGTTTTTTAAATGTAGGGATTTGTTGGTATTCTTTAGTATCTTTATAGTTTTTTGGATTTTTTGTATTCTTTTTTGTTTTTCAGGTTTATCAGGTTTCTTAGGGGTTTTGGGTTTTTAGTTTTTTAAGGATTTTAGTTTTTCAGGTTTTGGAGTTTTTAATGAGTTTTTAGTATTTTATGGTTTTATTAATGGTTTTTAGGAGTTTTAGGTTTCTTATGAATTTTTTTTGAGTGTTTAGGATTTTCATGTTTTTTAGGGTTTTTATGGATTTTGAGGTATTTTATGATTTTCATATATTTTCATGTTTTTCCTTTGAGGTTATTACAAATTTTAATAGTTTTTAAATGTTTAGGAGTTTAAATATTTTTAGTTTTTTTTTGGAGTTTAAGGCATTTAGGGGTTTTTTGGGTTTTTGGGTTTTTTAGGTTTTTTTGGGTTTTTCTAGTTTTGTATGATTTTTTTTCAGTTTTTAGGGATTTTACATGTTTTAGGGTTTTATGTTTTTCTTAGGGTTTTTTGGTTTTTTTTATGTTTTAATGTATTTTTAGGTTTTTATATAATTTTTATGGGTTTTTATGATTTTAGTTATTTTGAGGGGTTTTAGGGTTTTTTTGGATTTTATTTTTGTTTGGTTTTTTTGGGTGTTTTTAATTTTTATAGTGTTTTTATGTTTTTTTTAAAAATTTAATTTTTTAGGGGTTTTTTAGAGTTTTATATTTATTAGTGGGATTATAGGATTTTATGGGTTCTTAGTGGTTTTGTGGTTTTTGGGGGTTCTTATTGGTTTAGTGTTTTTTAGGGTATTATTTTTTTATGTTTTTAATATGTTTTTAGGTTTAAAAGTTTTTTTTAGGATTTTTTAGTTATTTTGTTAAATTTAGTGATATTTGGAATTTTTATATTCTTAGGTATTTTTAGGTATTTTTGGATTTTTATGGTTAAAGGGTATTCTCGTATTTTTGGGGTATTTATGATTTTTTATGGTTTTTTGGTTTTTGGTTTTTTTCTTTTTATGGTATTTTATGTTTTTAGGGGGTTTATAGGATTTTAAATATTTTCTATTTATTTTATGGGGTTAAGGGGTTTTTAGATTTTTTCTTTTTTCACGTTTTTGTAGTTTATGGGGGGGTTTTAGTATTTTTTGGGTTTTTAATGTTTTTAGGGTTTTTAGGGTTTTTATAATTTTTTGGTTTTTAAGGGTTTGAAGTGATTTTAGGATTTTTATGCATTTTTCTGTGTTTTCAAGGTTTTTACGATTTTTTACATTATTATATATTTTTAGGAATTTTTTATAATTTATATGTTTTTTATGGGTTTTAGGGTTTTTGAGGGTTTTAATGGTTTTATTATATTTATTTTTGATTTTTTAGATTATCTTGTGTTTTAATTGATTTTTAGTGTTTTTATGTGTTTGTAGAGTATTTTTTACATTTTTAGGGGTTCAAAGGTATTTTTATAGTTTATAGTGGTTTTTTGGTTTTTATTTGTTTTTCAGGCTTTATGGTTTTACAAATTTTATGGATTTTATTGTTTTAAGATGTTTAATGGGTTTTCATGGTTTCTAGTGTTTTTTATTTTTTAGCAGTTTTATGTGTTTAAAGTTTTCTAATAATTTCATATGGTTCTTAGGGGTTTTATGTGTTTTATGAAATATTTATGATTTTTATTTATTTTTATGGTTTTTAGGAATTTTTAGGGTTTTTTGGGGTTTTTGGGGGGGTTTTAGGAATTTTTAGAGTTTTTAGAGGTTTTATGGTTTTATGGGTTATTAGGGTTTTTATGGTATGTAGAGGTTTTTATTCTTTTTATGGGGTTTCATGGGTTTTTAGTGTTCTAAAGTTGTTTATGTTTTTAGGGATTTTATATATTTTTATGTTTTAAGGTATTATGATGTTTTTAAGGGTTTTAGGGTTTTTTACGATTTTTTGGATATTTGGTATTTTTATGATTTTTAGGGATTTTAGGGATTTTAGTTTTTTTAGTGTTTTTAGGGGTTTTATGGGTTTGGGGGGTTATATTTTTTTTTGTTTTTTGGGGTTTTAAGGGTTTTAGAGTTTCTTATTGATTTTTGGGGTTTAAATAGTTTTTAGAGTTTTTAATATTTTTATATATTTTATGGGTCTTTATGGTTTTTATGGTTTTTAGTGGTTTTATGGTTTTTAGGGGATTTAGGGATTTATAGTATTTTTAGGGGTTTAGGTTTTTTTTATGTTTTTAGGGGTTTTATGCATTTTTAGGTTTGTAATGTTTTAAAAGTATTTTTCATGGATTTTTTAGGTTTTTTTTTATTTTTGGGGTGAATTTAATATTTTTGTAGCTTTTAGTGTTATTAGGGATTTTGAAAGTTTTAGGGGTTTTTTATTTTTGAGCAATTTAATGGTCTTTATGGTTTTTTAATTTTTCTATGGGTTTAAAGTGGATTTAGTGTTTTTATAGTTTTTTTGATTATTAGGGTTTCTATTTTTTTACGTTTTTATGGATTTTTTTTAGGTTTAATTTTTTTATATATTTATTGGTTTTAAGGGTTTTAAAGGTTTTTAGAGGATTAATTTTTTTAGTTTTTGAAGGTTTTCATTAGGGATTTTTGGGTTTTATTATTGTTTTTTGATTTTAGGGCATTTTAGGAATTTATTGGTTTTAGGGTTTTTATTGATTTTTATGGTATTTATAGTTTTTTAGGGGGTCAGAGTTTTTATGTTTTTTTTGTGTTTTAGGGTTTGTTTTTGATATTTTTTGGTTTTTATGGTTTCTTAGAGTTTTTTATCAATTTTATTGGCTAAAATGGTCTCTATAGTTTTAGTTATTTTATGGAATTTTATGGGTCTTTAAGGATTCTAGGGTTTTAATGGATTTTAGAGTTTTTAGTGATTTTATGGTTTTATTAGATTTTTAGGGTTTTGAAATTTTTATGGTTTTTATAGGGATTTTTGGATTTTTAGGTTTTATACTTTTTAGGGGTTTTGGGTTTTTGGATTATTATAGTTTTTTAGGGTTTGTGGAGATTTTGATGATTTTTGTGGGTTTTTGGGTTTTTCTGGATTTATGGTTTTTAGTGGTTTATAAATTTTTATGTTTTAATGTTTTTTAGAGTTTTAAAAAAAATTTAGGGGCTTAATGATTATTTATATTGTTAAGTGTTTTAAATTTTTTTAAGGGTTGTAAAGTTTCTTTCGATTTTTAGGGGTTTTATGATTTATATGGTTTCTAGGGTTTTATCAGTTGTAGGGTTTTTATGATTTTGTATATTTTTTTACTTTTAATTGTTTTATGTTTTCAAAGATTTCAAGGATTTTAGAGTTTTTTACATTTTTACATATTTCTAGGGATCTTTTAAAATTTTTATTTTTTTTTGGATTTTTATTTATTTTGAGGAGTTATAGATGTTTTATAGTTTTTTTCGTGGTTTTGGGGGGGTTTTAATGTTTTTAGTGGTTTTAAGGTTTTTTGAGTTTTTACATTTTTAGGTGTTTAATGTTTTTTGATATTTTTTAGTCAGTTTTAGGTTTTTTATTGGCTTATCAGGTTTAAGGGGTTTTTTAGGGTTTTATGGTTATTTGGAACTTTTAAGTGCTTTTTGGGTTTTTAGAGTTTTTATGTCATTAAACGTTTAAAGTGTTTTTATATTTCTATGGTTTTTGTATAGTTTTTTGGGGTTATGATGATTTTTTAATTTTTTAGATATTTTTACGGAATTTTCTGTATATTTATGAGTTTTTAAGGTTTTATGGATTTTTAGGGTTTTTAGTGTTCTTAGATTTTATTTGGTTTTCTAAGGTTTTAACTATATTTATGGTTTTCTTAGGGGGTTCTAATATTTTGGGTTTTTTTAATTTTTAGTTATTTTATGTATTTTTTAGGATTTTAATTATTCTTTAGGGTTTTTAGCGATTTTAGGGGTTGTTATCGTTTTAGGGTTTTACGATTGTTTTGTATTTTTTAAGATTATATGGTTTTCATAGTTTTTTATGTTTTTTTGTTTTTTATGGTTTTTAAATGTTTTTAAGGATTTAATGGGGTTTTAGAGATTTTTGTGATTGTTGATGTTTTTATTGGTCTTTAGGTTTTTTAATATTTTTATTTATTTTTATGGTTTTTAGGATTTTTACTGTTTTAAGAAGTTTTATCATTTTGAATTTTTTTAGTCATTATAAGTGTTTATAGATTTTATGGTTTTCTTAGGGGTTTAGGGCTTTAGGGTGTTTACATTTATATGGATTTTGTGGATTTTTTTGACTTTTATTGTTTTTTGGGTTTTTATGGTTATTGAGGGTTTGGGGGAGGGTTATGGTTTTCAATGGGTTCTGGGGTTTTTATTGGTTTTAAGTTTTTAAGGTGTTAGTGATTTTTTTTCATGGTTCTTTAGGTTTCTTTGGATTTTTAGGGTTTATAATGTGTTTAAGTATTTTTAGTGGTTTTAATATTTGTTAGGTTTTTGAAGATATATTATGGTTTTAATGTTTTCTAGGGTTTTTATTTTTTCATGGATTTTTATAGATTTTTTTATGTTTTAATTATTTTCAGTGTTTTTATGGAAATTTATTGTTTTTGGATTTTTAGGTATTTAAGGTATTTTTAGGGATTTTGGGTTTTTTTGTATTTATGGTATTTCAGGTTTTTAGGGGGCTTATGTGTTTTTAGGTTATAATATTTTCTTAGGGGGTTTTAGGGTCTTTATAATTTTTTATATTTTCAGGGTTTTGTGGATTATTTTGGATTTTTTTGGTTTTTAAGGGTCTTTAGGGATTTTTAGGGTTTTATGAATTTTTAGGTCTTTTAGGGAATTTTTGATTTTTTAGGTGGTTTTAGGTTTCTATAGTTTTTTTAACATTTCTAGGGTTTTAAAGGGTTTTTACTGTTTTTAGTGTGTTTAGTGGTTTTAGGAATTTTTTTATTTTTCAATTGTTTTTATGATTTTAAGCGGTTTAGGGTTTAAGGTAATTTTGTGGGTTTTAGGTAGTTTTTAGGGAATGTATCATTTTTAGGTTTTTGGGGGTATTTAGTGTTTTAGGTTTTTATTGGATCCTTTGGTGTTTTTAGAAAAATAAGGTTCAAGAACGGTCCCCGGTCCCCCCAAATTGATTAAAAAACATAGTAAAAAACATTATAAGGAGGCCCTACATAGTAGAGTGTGCACCCCACCCTTCACGTCCGACTTGAAAAAGGGGTTACAGAACTGTGGGACAAGAAATGACCACATAAAACAACCTTCATCAATTACCTTTTTTGGATAGGGTATCCTCCATAGCATTTAACTCGCTGAATATATGTGTGACATTGATGTTCAGCACTTACGATTCCTATAGACAGGTGTTCCATTGTGATAGCAGCCGCCATGGTACCATTCACGTCTTGATTTTAAAGGCCTCCATGGCCAACATTGAGTCATATTCAATCCAAAGGTTCATCCATTGGAAGTGGGTTGCATATTGAGATGCCTTAACAATGGCCCAAAGTTCATCTTCCTAAGCACATCCATTTCTGATGAAGTGTTTGTACAATCCTATGACGAAGCCTCTGCATGTATGAAATGCACCTCCACATCCCGAGTGGTTGGGGGAACTGGAGGCAACACTTACCTTCATCCAGCTGGGGAGTGGGGGAATCCAGCGAATGTACCTTGGCACTAGTGGTTTTTTGCATCTTCCTGCCATGCCAATAGACCGTAGTATGATGTAGTCATTCGTGTCCTTATTTATGGCACCATTTTGTATCTCCGATGCATTCCAGATTACCTTATTTATGTTTTTTTTGGTTTTTAAGTAATTTATATGGATTTTTAAGATCTTTACTTTTTTATCATTTTATGCATATTTAGCGATTTTTTAGAATTTTTTATGGATCATAATACTTTTTGGTATTTTGGGGGATTTGTGGGGGCTTTTAGGGTTTTATGGTTTTTGGGTGGTTTTATAATTCTTCTAGGTTCTTTATGGATTTTAAGTATTTTTAGGTTTGTTAAGGTTATCTTATGGAATTTCATTGTTTTAAGGTTTTTTATGTTTTTAAGGATTTTTACAAATTTTTTAGGATTTTTATTATTTTTTATGTTTTTAGGGACTCTGAGGGTTTTACGGCGTTTATTGTTATTTTCTATTTTTATGGTTTCTAGTTTTTTTTTATTTTTTAGGGGATTAAATTTTTTCTTGTTATTAAAAATATTTCTTAGTTCTTTACATAGATTTTGGGGTTTTTATCAATTTGGTAATTTTTTGGGATTTTTGTGACGTTTTTATGGTTTCTAAGGTTTATAGATATTTTGAGGGGTTTTAGTTTTTTGTGGTTTTTATTGGGTTTTTATGGATTTTAGGGGTTTTTAGAGTTTTTTACTTTATATAAAGTTCAAAAGGTTTTTATTGATTTTACTGGCTTTTTATTTTGGGGGTGGGGGTTTCCATTTTATGAAATTTATGGTTTTTAGGGGATTTTGGGTTTTAGGTACTTTTTAGGGTTGTAGGGTTTTTACCTTTATTTAGGTTTTTGGGGTTTTATGTGTTTTATGTGTTTTAAGTGTTTTTAGTTTTTAAGGTTTTTATGGGTTTTCAGGGTTTTAAATATTTTTTTACATTTTTAGGAATTTAGGATTTTTTATAATTTTTATGTTTTTAGTGGCATTAGGGATTTTGATCAGTTTAGGGTTTATAGGGGTTTTAGGGGTTTTATGGTTTTAGGGGTTTTTATTTTTTATTTGGTTTTAATGTTTTTTAGAGTTGTAAGATGTTTGTAGGGGTTTAAAGGTTTTTGGTGTGTTTTATGTTTTTTTTATTTTTTATAGTTAATTAATGTTTTAGTGGTTTTTAAGGTTTTCATGGGTTTTATGGATATTTAGGGGTTTTAGGTCTTTTTGAAATTATATATATTTTTAGTGGTTTTAATTGTTTTTAGGGGTTTCAATGTATTCGTAGAGTTTTATGGGTTTTTTGCGGTTTTCAAAGTTTTTGAGTATTTAGTGGTTTTTTATGATTTTAATGGATTTTTGGGGGTGTTTTGGGAATTTGATGATTTTTAGTGTTTTATTGTTTTTATGATTTCTTCACTATTTTTTTTGGTTTTAATTGTTTTTCGGATTTTATGGTTTTCTTAAGGTTTTTTGGACTTTTTACATCCTTGGGGATGTTTAAGTATTTTTTTAGGATTTTTTGGGCTTTTTGAATATTTATGGATTTTCAGAGGTTTTAGGGTATTTATTGTCTCTTATGTTTTTTTTGGTTTTTTTGGATTTATTTTGTTTATTGATTTTATGGGTTTTTTAATTTTTTAATTTTTTAGGATTTAAGAGTGGTTTTATAAATTTTAGTGGTTTTTAGGGTTTTTATAGATTTTTATGGGTTTTTACAGTTTATATGGTTCTTTCAGGTTTTATGGTTTTTATCATTTTTAGGGTTTTCTGGGTTTTATATGTTTTTAGGTTTTTAATGTCTTATTCGGATTTTTCTTGGAATGTGGGGTTTTATGTTTTTATAGATATTTTTTTGTCTTTTTTAGGATTTTTTGGTTTTAGGATTTTGGAGTTTTTAAGGTTTTTAGAGTTCTTTCGGGGTTTTATTATAAGAACCTGGTTTTTACTATAAAAGACTTTGGAAAATTCTTGATGTTATTCCAGAGCAGCGCCATGAGACGACATACGATTCCGAGCCCCAGTGAGCCCGGAATTATATTTTTAGTGCGTTAACACTGGGCACGACAAATAAATTGGATAACTCATAAACTGTAGCTTAGACGGGAAAATCTAGGGCACCGCTGAGTCCAGAACGTGACGTTTACCCTAGGAGGGGTGTAACTTTCGAAGGCGTGGCCCTTCTGTGAAAACAACCACCAGGGGAGTTTTCGTAATTTAGCGGCCTTGGGCGTCAAATTTTATAACTTTGGAATGGAGTGTTGAATTAAAATTCCAAGACTGCCATTGCTCTCAGGGAATGGTGTTTACCCTAGGGGAGGCTTAACCTCAACCCCACAGAAAGTTAGGGTATGGGGCCTACGAGTGGAGGGTTTAAGTGTTTTTTATTTAAACATTAACCCCACCCTTATTTATCCCTTTCTTCCCTGGAGAAAACTCTCCCAACGATGAAGTATGAACTCATCTCCTCTCCTCCACCCCTTCGGCAGGGCCGTGATGGATCCGGTGGATCGTCAGTGAAGTGTCGGGCAACGCCCATTGAGGTAGGCTAGTGATTTTGTTGTTTTAATTCCCGCAATCTTCTTCAAATTGAATTACTTGCTTCGAATTGCTATCGAATTGTCGAGTGAAGCCTATATTTCCTTAGTTTATATCTTGATATTTCTGCTCTCCTTTTGGATTTGAATTCTGTGTTTCAGTGTGTCTGCAATCGACCAAAAAAGTTTCTAGCCTTTTTCATGGTTTTCCATCGGTTCCGTGGTGGTCCGTAGAATTCCGGAGGTCCGGGATGACGGCAACAGGAGGCGTGGGATCCGGGCTCTAGGAGGCGGTAGCGCGAGATCCGGTGGCGGTGGCGCAGTCTCCAGGCGGCGGCGGCGAGGCTCTCAGGCGGAGGGCGCAGCGGGCCGACTGAGCGCTGATAGTCGGCCGGGTGGACCAGGGTCATGGCGCACGACCCCGTGAGAGGAACTGAGACCTGTTGGAAGCGGGTCTCCGCGTGGACCAAAGACCGGACACGAGGGCCGGTCAGTAGAGTAGTAGACCATGGTTCCATGGCTTGCCTAGACCGGGTGGACCGGCCGGCCAGGTCGGTCCAGCCCAAGGGGCTTCGTCCCCGCCGGATTCGGACAACCATAACATTCACTACGGGTGTCCGTTTTGTGTGACGTCTATGGTTGGGTAATCCTCAGGGTGAGACAATGTTTTTGAGATTGTCTCTGGGATTTTTAATTCCCTAGAAGAGGGGCTCAGTGGCGCGACACATACGTTAATTGGTTTAGCATTTTTTTGAGGTTCTTGTTTTGGGAGGCATGGACACATCTGGAATCCGTTCTATGCACCGTCTGCGGCCTTGAGACCCTGGCGTCGAGACTAAGATTTACATTATGGTATCAAGAATTGAAACCGGATTTGAGTCGTGGGCCCCACGGCCCGTCTTTTGAGCTGCGAGCAGCATTTTGTAACTTTTCCATCGGACTTTTGTTCAGGGCGTGCGAGTAGTAAATTCTGAGTGTTTTTTCAAGAGAATTGCTATTGTGAAATCTACCCACTTTAATTCATCATGGTGGTGTGGGTCCCACGAGTATCGTTTTGGGTGTTATTGGTGAATTCTACCTATGTCACCGGGTGTCCGTTTTGGACAAGTGATTAGTCAATATTGTGTACTTTTTAGAGAGGGTCGCAACAGTGTGATCCGTACATTGGGATTCAGGATAGAAATATAGGTCCCATGAAGCACCGCTTGTCTGCGGTACGATGAAATGAATCTTCTCCTATAGACACCCTTTCCACGCAAGTAAGTAGTCAATTTGATGTGTCTTTCCGAGGAGATCACAATGGTGTGATGCGCCTGACTATTTTCGGGGTCGAGGCTCGGGACCACGGGACGCCCTTCGGGTGTAAAGTAGTGTCAGACAACTTTTACATCAGATATTCATTGGAGGGAGGTAGATAGTCTATCTCACTTTCTTTTTCATGATGATTACAATGGTGTGATCCATTTGGACGTGCAGAGACTCATTTGAGATCTCAGTAATGTGGAAGCAGGAAAGGTGTACTGGTGGTGGTTCATCCTGTGGTGTTTGTAGGGAACCCTTGGCATGTGATCACGTTCACTACTATGAGAGTGAAGTTAGTGTTTAAAGAGGTATGGTTGGCCATGCTAGGGCTATGGAGAATGCAGGTTGGAAAAATTACATATTCTCCCTTCGCGCTGACTCTGGGTGCCATGTGTTCGATAGCCTTTGGATTAGAGATGTGATATACTTTGGGTGTATACGAAAATGCTGGAAGTTACATTTTGTAGTTGTACCTGGGAATGTTCGTGTTCGTGGTTTGGAGATGAGATAGGGCCACACGTCGTGTGGGCCTGTTGTGCATGTCATGTTCTACTTTACTTACCTTTGACCTCTCGTGACGTAGAGGGTCCTCCTGTTCACGATGGTCTAGACCAGCAGGGTTGAGTGGTTTCCCCTGGTTCTGTTCTCGACGGTGTGATTAGAGGAGTTGTTTGGGTTTCCATTTTTCCTTTATCCATGTGGGCTTTCAGTATCATGTCCCTTCGTGTTCCCAGGAAGAATTTTGAGGATTTGGTGTGACAAATACATCACACTAGAATCAATCATAGACTTAGGAGGTTGTTTCTAGTAGGGATGGCCAGAGTAGTTCCAGGTCTACCCTCTAGCAGGGCTGGGCAGTGGGTCGCCTATCGGCTTCTTCTAGGTCTACCCTCCAGCAGGGCTGGGCAGTGGGTCGCCTGTCGACTTTTTCTGGGTTTACCCTCCAGCAGAGCTGGGAAGTGGGTCACCTATTGACTTATTCCAGGTCTACCCTCCAGCAGGGCTGGGCAGTGGGTCACCTGTCAACTTCTTCCAGGTCTACCCTACTGCAGGGCTAGATAGTGGGTCACATGTCGTCTTGTTCTAGGTTTATGCTCCAGCAAGGCTGGGCAGTGGGTCTCCTGTCAAATTCATCTAGGTATAACCTTCAACAGGGTTGGACAGTGGGTCACATGTCGTCTTGTTCCAGGTCTACCCTCTAGCTGGGATGTGTAGTGGGTCGCATGTTGACTTCTTCAAGGTCTACCCTCCAGCAGGGCTGGGCAGTGGGTCATTTGTCGACTTGTTCTGGGTTTACCCTCCTGCCGGGCTGGGCAGTGTGTCACCTGTCGACTTATTCCAAGTCTACCCACCAGCAGGGCTGGGCAGTGGGTCACATGATTATGATTTAGGGTTTACACTCCAGCAGGGATGGGCAGTGGGTCACCCGATATCTTATTATGATTTACCTTCCAGTAGGGCAGGGCAGTCGGTCACCCGTTGGTATTTCAGACTCAGGTCTTCTTATGAGGCTAGTCAGTGACTTTTCTCTGTGACTACTGGAGCGAGAACCATGGTTGTACGGGTCAGTGATGTGAAAACTTTTACTTTCAGAAGACCTCTAGACTGCATGACAGTGATGAGGTGTGGTTTGACTTTCCCCAGAACTCTCAAGAATGAGTGGCCCTATTCCCACCAAGACGCGTTGGGAGTTAGTTCCGCCCAAAGTGGATAGTGTCGAGGTGTGGTGACTTAATTCCCTTGACTTGCAGTTCAGGGAAGACGTGCGACATGCTGGGCATCGATGGTGTTTACTTCGGGGACTGTTGGCGACTCACTTTCATGGGATGAGCTACGGGATGGAGATCCCCTTACGATCTTGTTCGGGTTTCCTGGGAGAGAATATATATATATATATACCTTTTTCCAGTACCCACTTCTTTGGTTTTTGGTTACTCTTCTTCCAAGGTAGGCGATGATGTGTGGGGTATGCCACGTGATTTTCGGGTCTTGCTTCTCGTGGTTAGATGAGTCTACTCTCCTACTCTATGTAGCAAAGGCTCGAGGGGAAGTTCATCTTCTCACCGTTTCTATCTCCTTGTGTTAGGACAAGTATACTTCTCTCTTCTTATTGGGTTGAGATGTACTCTTTACTTTACTCTCTGTTGTAATCCTTTACCATTCCATGTATGATATACTACTCACTCTTCGGTACCTCATTTGTTGCTCCCTTAAGCCTTCAGAGTATCCTACTGAGTATTTTTATACTCACCCCTACTTGGTCATTGCCTTCACTTGGTGTGCCCTTGTAGATGATGAATAGGTTGCTTGTGACTATAGAGGATCATAGGAGTTCGGATCTTGGACCACGTGCAGTGGTGGTAGTCAGGTTCCAGGTATGAAACTCTCCCAGTTGTTTTACTTTTGTTTACCTGTTTCCGGTTTATGGAACTTTACTGGTTGGGCACATGTTTTTCCTCTTTTCATTTTAGTTTACCTTCTGCACTTTCTTGGTACTATGTAGAGGTCGATGCACTTTGTGGTTTATTTATAGCTGTGGTATTTTACTTTTCTTTTTACTCGAAACTTCTGCATTGAGTGGGCTGCGTGTGTGTGTACAGGTACTCAAGAAAAGTCCTCCCCAAGTTGTTTAGACTTCAGCGCTTGTCACCAGCCACTGGCCAATGGAGGCGGGCTTGGGGTAGTAATAGCTCGAGCCTGAGTATGGTCTGGTCATGATAAAGTGGTATCAGAGGTGGTTCATTCCTTGGTACGTTGTTCAGACATCCCTAAAAAAGGAATTGGTTGGGATCTAGGGCAACATTGTCAACGCGTCTCGAGAGTGGCTCTGATGCTAGGGTGTCCAGTGATGGTGCGGCGGCTGATGTATCCATTCACCAGGACCCTGATAACCCGCTTGTCGACTTGGCATGCTGAGACACTCGTTTCAGGGAATTGGTTTGTGAATCACATAGGATTGAGTCATTGACTGTCCCTCTTGAGTCAGATCCCCATTGTTGATACTGTTATATACATATATTCTCATCTAACCGCGACACTCGTTGATAACATTCAGGATGTCTCTGTGAAGACAGACATATCAAAAAATGAGGGTAATGCCTCATACACAACAAGATCAAGGTTCGAGTCATGTTTTTCTCCATTATTATTCCTCATTATAGAATTTGAGGATAGGTCACCCTGGTCTTCATGTATCTCCATATTTGCAGGAGGACAAGACTGGATGCCTTTAACTTGTCTATCCCCATTCCCATCAACATTAGACTACACCTATAATTTGTTCTTCACTTTCTCAACAACGATTAATGGATTTTTCACTAACTCCTACCTCCCCATCCCCTCTAAAATAGGCACTGGTTCCTCCTCCAGAAGATCCTCAGGTTGCCCGGTTTCATGACTAGCAACTTCAACATGCACCACTCCCTACCCCTATATCCCAAACCTAACCACCCCCATTATCCAGAATATCCATAGGTTCCAAACCCTCAAATCGGTTGGGAGTTGAAACGACCTCATGCCCCTTCTTCAAGAGTGGAAGGTCATTGACAATAGCCACACATTCTTTGAGAACCCCAACCCCCTTCCCTCTAGAAGAAGGAACATCGCCTGCAATTCCCATATCACACCTCAGGAGCTTGAATATTTCACTCACCTTATCGTCAGATTGATACCCCACTAAAACCTACCCAAAGAGAGATCCCCCTTCCTCTACTCTAAAAACCATCAGTGCACCCAAAAGGCCATCCCTTAAAGTTCCCGACCGTTCATCAAAATTAGGTGCCAATAATTTGGACCATTTCTCAATTAGTGTATGTCATCCTTGTGCAGGGTCCATGACATTTTTCTCTATATCATTCCAATTTTATTGGATGTCTCCAAAGAGATAGGTTCAGTTAGGGTTTTTTTGGTTTTTAGCATTTTTTATTATTTTAAAAATTTTATGTGTTTTGTTTTTTAAAATTTTTATGTGGATTTTGAAAAGTTTTTAAGTTTTTTAGAGATTTTGGGAATTTGTTTATGATTTTTTGGTATTTTTAGATTTTTTTTTTCAATTTTGATGGGGTTTATTTATTTTTTAGGGTTTTAGGGTTTTTATGGTTTTTTGGGGTTTTTAGTTTTTTTTTCAGTTCTTTACGATTTAATGTTTTTAGAGTTTTTTGATCATTTTTAGGATTTTAAAGGATTATTATTGTTTTTAGTTCAGTTTTAGGGGTTTTAAAGGTTTAAATCGTTTTTAGAGTTTTTATTGGGTTTTTAGGGATTCAATGGGTTTTTAGGGGTTTTATGGTTTTCTGTTTCTTATTATTTTTAGGGGTATGATGGAATTTTTAGGGGTTTTAGGGTTCTTATAATTTTATATATTTTTAGTTGTTTTATGTTTTTTCATTTTTTAAGATTTTATTAATGGTTTTTTGGGTTTTTGGTATGCCTTATATTTTAATGGATTTTTTGGGATTTTTTAGGAATTTTATGAGTTTTTTGGTTTTTTCCGTATTTTATGGTTTTAGGGTTTTCATCTAATTTTTTGGTTTTTATGTTTTTTTAGGGTTTTAAGGAATTTATATTTTTTTAACATTTTTACGTGTTTAAAGGGTTTTTGTGTTTTATGGGTTTTTTGGTTTTTTGGTGTTTTAGGGAATTGGGGTTTTCATATTTTTTAGGTATTTTGGAGTTTAAATTGTTTTTTGTTTTTTACAATTTTCATAATTTTTATATATTTTTTAGGGTTTTTAAGTTTTTCGGCTTTTTAAGGATTTTTTATATTTTTCAATTTTTAGAGATTTTATGTGTTTTTAGGGTTTTCATAATTTTTAGGATTTTTAATTTTTTTGTGTTTTTTGTAGAATTTTTTATTTTTTAGGGTTTTGAAGGTCTCTTATTGTTTTTTTGGATTTTAGAGGTCTGAAGTGTTTTTATATGTTGTAGTGGTTTTACTGTTTTAAGGATTTTTAGGGTTTTATGTGGTTTTAGGTTTTGTTTAGGTTTTTAGGATCCTTATAATTTTTATATTTTTTATAGGTTTTATGTGTTTTTAGGATTTAATGTTTTTCTTGGGTTTGTAGGGTTTTTAGAGATTTTTATGTTTTTAGGGATTTTTTTGGATATTTTGGATTATAATGGATTTGATTGTTTTTAAGGATATTGAGGGTTTTTAGGGAGTTTTATGATTTTTAGTTATTTTTATCATTTTTTTAGTTTTTGTGGGTTTTAAGTGTTTTTAGGTTTTGAAGGTTTTCATAGGGGTTTTTAGGGTTTTTTACATTTTTAGGTATTTTAGGGATTTTTATTATTTTTTCAATTTTTTGTGGTTTTATGGATTTTAAGGGTTTTTTGTTTAATAGATTTTTACAGTGTTTTGAGTTTTCTAGTGTTTTTTAGGTTTGTAGAGGTTCCTAAATTTTTAGGGTTTTAAAGGGTTTTTAGTGTTTTCATTTTTTAATATTTTTGGGGGTTTGTGGATTTATGGGTTTTTATGGTTTTTAGGGACTTTTTTGGGTTTTTAGATTTTTATAATTTTTTATATTTTTTAGGGGTTTTAATTTTTTTTAAGGTTTTATTAGTGTTTTTTAGGGTTTTTTATTTTTGTGATTTGGTGGCATTTTTAGTACTTTTATTATTTTTTGTGTTTATTTTTATGATTTTGAGAGTTTTTTGAGTTTTAATGTTTAATAGGATTTTAGAGTTTTAAATATTTTTTAGGGGTTTTAAGTGTTTATGTTATTTTATGGTTTTCTTGGGTTTTATAGGGTTTTTACAATTTTTTACATTTATATGGATTTTTAAGGATTTTATGGATATTTTTGGTTTTTAATTGTTTTTAGGTATTTTATGGTTTTTTGGGTTGTTTGGGTTTTAATGATATTTTGGGTTTTGGGTATTTTTTCAATTTTTTAGGGGTTTTAACTTTTTTAGCGTATTTTAAAAACATTTTACGAGATTAAAGGGTTTTTATAATTTTGGTGGTTTATAGAGTTTTTATGTGTCTTTAGGGTTTTTATGTTTTGGAAGGATTTTTTGGTTTTTGGGGTTTTAGGTTTTTTTACGTTTTTAGGTATTTGTAGGGCCTTTTAGGGGTTTTTATTTTTTTAGGAATTTAGGGATTTTTAGGGTTTTATTAGTTTTATTGTGTTATAGGGTTTTTATTTAGTTTTTATATTCTTTGAGAGTTTTTTATCGTTTTAGTTGATTAAAGGGTGTTTAGAGTTTGTTGTGGTTTTTAGATTTTTATGGGTTATATGAGTTTTATGGTTTCTAATGGATTTTTATGGTTAAAAGTTTTTTAGTTTTTTGGTGTTTTTAGGGATTTTAACAATTTTATGTTTTTTTCAGTGTTTTAAGTGTTTTTATGATTTATGTTTTTCTTATGGATTTCAATGTTTTTAGGGTTATTAATTTTTTAATGTATTTTTATGTCCTTTTTAAATATTTATGGTGTTTTAGAGATTTTTAGGGTTTTGAGGGTTTATAGTTTTTAGGGGATTAGAATTTTTTTTGTGTTTCATGTTTCTTAAGTATTTTTTGGTTTTAAGGTTTTCATATGGGTTTTCAATGTTTTTAGTTTTTTTAACATATTTATTATTTTCAGGGAATTTCTTGGATTTTTATGGTTTTTAGTGTTTTTCGGGATTTTTAGGGTATTATGTTTTTTGGGGTTTTAGAGTTTTTATAGTTATTTGGATTTTTTTGGTTTTAGGGATTTTTAGAGTTTATTTGGATTTTAATGGAATTTTACTGTATTCTAAAAATTTTAGGGGTTTAAATTGTTTATTGAGTTTTTAGTGGTTTTGAGTGTCTTATGGGTTTTTAGGGTTTTAATGATTTTTAGGTTTTTTTGTTTTTCTTGTTTTTTTGGTTTTTAGGGTTTTTAAGGATTTTAGGGTTTTCAGAGTTCTTAGGATTTTTATGTTTTTTTTGGTTTTTTATGTTTTCTTAGGTATTTTTAATATTTTTAGAGGTTTTTATGTTATTAAAAATATTTAAGGAATTTTAATGATTTTTATGGTGTTTTTGGTTTATATTTAATTTGAGGATTTCTATATATTTTATGTTTTTTATTTTGTTTTTTGGTTTTTTATTTTTTTCTTTTTTTTTTGGGATTTTTTATGTTTTTGGAGTTTTTACCATTTTTCGTGGATTAATAGGGTTTTAGTGATTTAAATTGTTTTTAGTTTTTTATGGGTTTTTGAGAATTTTATGGGTTTTTAGAGGTTTTCTAATTTTTATAAGTCTTAGGGGTTTTAGGGATTTTGAGGGTTTTTAGGGGGTTTTATATTTTTTCTATTTTTTAGGGTTTTAATCATTTTTTTGGTTTTTTAGTGGTTAAATTTTTTTTTCCAATTTTTATTGTTTTCTTATAGTTGTTCAGTTATTTTTATTTTAAGGGACGTTTTGGTAATTTTTTGAAATTTTGAGGTTCTTTAGTGTTTTTAGGTATTTTTATTATTTTTAGGTTTTCTCATGTTTTTAGGTTTTTCAGGGTTTTTTTGGCTTTGTTAGTCATTTTGGTTTTCTATAGTTTTTAGAGTTTTAGGTGTTTAAGTGTTTTTTATAATTTCTAGTGGATTTTTATGGTTTTTATGGGGTTTTGGGGTTAGTTTTAATTTTTTAAGGGGGTTAGGGTTTATAAGGTTTTAGTGGTTTAAGGGGGTTTAGCATTTTTTGTTTTTTTAGACATTTTAAGGGTTTTTAGTGTTTTATTATTTTCATTAATTTTTTTCTCAGTTTATAGTATTTTTGATGTTATTAATCATTTTTAGGTATTCTTACATATTTTCTAGGATTTTTATGATTTCATTTTTTTAAGGATTTTCATTATTTTTTAGGGTTGTATGGATTTATTATTTTTTAAAGATTTAGGGTTTTTTGTGATTTTATGGTTTCTAGGTCTTTTAGAGTTTTTAAATTTTTATTATATTTTAATGGGTTTTAGGTTTTTTTTGGGTTTTTGGGTCTTTTAAGGTTTATAGAGGTTTTTTGGTTTTTAGGGGGCTGAATAGTTATTATGATCTTTCAGTTTTTTTAGGTTTGGGTGGGGGGGGGGGGGGTTTAAGTGTTTAAGTTTTTTGAGGTTTTTTTAGGCATTTTTATATTTTTTAGTGTACTTATGATTTTTAGCAATTTATTGGGGTTTTTAGTATTTTATTTTTTAATGGTTTTAAGATATATTGAGGGGTTTTAATGTTTTAGGGTTTTATGGATTTTTTGGGGTTTTACGTTTTTTATGTTATTTGGGGTTTTATTTTTTATTATATATTTTTTGTTTTCATTGGGGTTTTCTATGTTTTTTGGGTTTTTAATTTTCTAATGAATTTGAGTCTTTTTTAAGATTTTTATGCTATTTAGGGTTTTTAGGGATTTTGAGGGTTTTTAGGGGATTAAGGGTTTTATGGTATTTTAGGGGTTTTAGTGCTTTTTCTATTTTAGAGTGTTTTAAGTATTTTTAGAGTGTTTTAATATTTTAGGGGTTTAAATAATTTTTAGAGTTTTTAGAGGGTTTTAAGGTTATAATGATGTTTTAGGGTTTTTAATGGTTTTTAGATTTTTATGGTTTCTCAGGTTTTTAGGGTTTCAATGGTTTTTGTTGCGTATTTAAGTATTTAAATGGTTTTAGGGGTTTTTAGGATTTTTATATTTTTTGGGTGGTTTTAGGGTTCTGTTGAGTTTATTAGAGTTTTTATTGGTTTTTAAAGTTTTTAAATGTTTTAGGGATTTTAAGGGTTTTTACAGTTTTAGTTGATTTTTAAGGTTTATCCAGGTTTTTAGTTTTAATTATTTTAGGGGTATAATGTTTTATATTTTTTAGGGTTTTTAGGGTCTTTTAGGGTTTTAGGGTTTTAGTTGTTTTTTAGGGTTTTAAGGATTTTATGTGGTTTTTTGTTTTTAAGGTTTTCATTGGGATTTTCAGGGACTTATTGGATTTCACATTCTCTGGGATTTTATGGAATTTTTGACATTTTTATGATTTTAGGGTGTTTAGGAATATTGAGGATTTTTGGATTCTATTGGGATTTCAGGGTTATTATGGTTTTGGTGTTTTCTCTAGTTTTAGGGATTTAAAGAGTTTTTAGATTTTTATGTTTTCCTTAGTGTTTTTGAAGATTTTTAATGTTTTAAGGTATATTTAAGGATTTTTTAGATTTTTTGGGTTGGTAGGTTTTAAGGGATTTTTTATTGATTTTAGGGATTTTTTTTTGGTATTTCTTCATTTTTTGAGTTTTTATGGGTTATCAGGTTTTTTTTATTATTTAACATTGTTTAAGGTTTAATGGGTTTTAGTTAATTTTTGATTTTAGGGATTTTATGGGTTTTTAATGTTTTCTGGGTTTTATGTTTATAAGGATTTCTTAGGGTTTTTAGGGTTTTATGGTTTTTATGTTTTTAGTTTTTTTAGGTGTTTTAGGTTTTGTGGGTTGTCTTAGGGGTTTTCAGGGATTTTAGTTTTTTTGGATTTGAGGTTATTTTATAAAATTTTATTATTTATTAGTGATTTTAGGGAATTTTATTTTTTATTGTTTTTAGGGGTTTTAGGTTTTTTTTGTTTTAGGGGTTTTTAAAATTTCATGGTTTTTATTTTTTGAGTTTTTAAATATTTTTAGGTGTTTATAGTGTTTTTGAGTTTTTAGTGACGTTTTAGTGGGGTTTAGGGGTTTAGAGTGTTTTTATAGTTTTTTGTTGTTTTTTAGTTTTTTATGGGATTTAAGGTTTTAGAATTTTGAGTTTTGGGATTTATAGTTTTTTTCGGTTTCTATGGGTTTTTAGTTTATATATGGTTTTTACTGTTTTTTACTGTTTTTAGAATTCTTCTGCTTTTTAGGGTTTTTAGGGATTTCAAGACATTTTTTAGGATTTTTATAGGGTGTTTTTTGTTTTCATGGTTATTAATGTTTGTACGGTTCTTTTAATAGTTTTTATGGTTTTTTGAGTTTTTAGGGTCTTTAAGGTATTTTAAAGTTTCTTAATATTTTTAGTGGTTTTTGAATTTTTCATTTTTTAGGGTTTTATGGAGTTTTTTTGTTTTGGTGTTTTTTTGTTTTTATGGTATTTAAGGGGGTTTGGGTTTTGGGTATTTCTTATAATTTTTAGGTGGTTCAAAGGTTTTTAGTATTTTAATCATTCTTTTAAATTTTATGGGTTTTAAGTGTTTTTAGGGTTTCATGGGGTTTTAGGGGTTTCCATGATTTGTAGGTTTGCTTATATTTTTAGTGATTATTAAGACAATATTAGGATATTTTTAAGTATTGGGGTATCATTGATTTTGAGGGTTTTCCGTTTTTTAGTGGTTTAAAGGTTTTTATGGTTTTTAGTGGTTGTAGGTTTTTTAGGTGTTTTATGTTTTTTTAATTTTTTTATGTTTTTGTTATATTTTTCCGGGTTTTATGATTTTTTTAGGCCTTTTTAGTATTTTTTGGATTTTATGGTGTTTCTTGGTTTTGAGTGTTTTTTTGGTTTTTCAGTTTTTGAAGGGATTAGATAGTTTTTTGGGTTTTTAATTTTTTTAGTGTTTTAAGGGTTTTAAGTGTTATTAAAATTTTCAGTGGTTAAAAGGGTTCTCAATGTTTTAAATTCGTTTTCAATGTTTTATTTGTTAATAGGGGTTTTAACGTTTTTATATTTTCTAGGGTTTTTAGGATTTTTAGTGTTTGTATATTTTTATGTTTTTAGGTTTTTTAAGTGTTTTTAAATTTTTAGGGTTATTTATGGGGTTTTTAGTGTTTTTTACATTTTTATGGATTTCTAGGGTATTTTATGATTTTTATGGCCTTTTATAGTTTTTAGGGATTTTGAACAGTTTTAAGGTTTAAATGGTTTTAGGATTTTATGGGGTTAATGTTTTTTTAGTGTTTTTACTTTTTAGGGATTTTATAGGTTTTTTGGGTTTTCTATGGATTTTAGGGTTTTTCCTGGTTTTATAGTTTTTATGGTTTTTTTTATTTTTGGGATTTTATCATTTCTTATGTTTTCTAGGGGTTTTAAATTTTTTTATGTTTCTATTAGGTACTTTCATGTTTTTTATATTTTTTACATATTTTGGAATTTTTATATGTTATTTAGGTTTTTTATGGTTTTATGGTTTTTAAGGATTTCGAGTAGTTTTAGGGGTTTTATGGTTTTTTTTATTTTTTTGAGTTTTATTAAATTTTTTCCGTAATTTTAGGGTTTTTATAATTTTTAGTGTTTTTTGTGGTTTTATGGTTTTTTATATTTTTTAGTGGTTTAGTGTTTTAATGGTTTTTAGAGTTTTTCATGGCTTTTAGAGGTTTTATGGTTTTGGGGGTTTTATGTTTTTTGGGTTCATTAGGGTTTGTAGAGTTTGTTATGTTTTTAGGGGTTTAAAGTGTTTTTTGTTTTTTATGGTTTTCTTAGGGTTTTTGACATTTTGTTATGTTTTTAGGAGTATTTATGGATTTATTTGGATTTTTATTGGTTTTCATGTTTTTTATGGATTTTAAATGTTTTTTTTATTTTTAAGGTTTTCATAGTATATTTCAGGGGTTTTAGGGATTTCTAATTTTTTTACAGAATTTTGTGTCTTTTTAGGATTATTATGATTTTTCGGGATTTTAGGGATTTTAGGGATTTTAAGGGGGTTTAGGGTTTTTTAGGGATTTTAGATTATTTTCATTTTTAGTGGGTTTGGAATTTTTAGGGTATTATGTATTTGTTGAGTTTTTTTACAGTCTTAAGGATTTAAAGGGATTCTTTATTTTTTTAGTGGTTTTTAGTGTTTTTTGAGTTTTTAATGTTCTTATGGGTTTTAATAGTTTTTAGGGATTTTTAGGTTGTTTAATGTTTATTTGTTTTTAAGGGTTTTATGTTGTTTTAGGTTTTTAAGGTTTTGTTGGTGTTTTTCAGGGTTTATAGGTTTTTTATGTTTTTTTGGTTTGTAATGTTTTTTTGGGGTTTTTGGGATTAAATGGTTTTTTGGGATCATTAGGGTTTTATATTTTTTTATATTTTTTGGAGTTTTTAATTTTTTAACCGTTTTTATGTGTATTTTTAGTTTTAAAGGTCTTTTAGAGTATTTATTTGTTATTTATTGTTTTATGGATTTTTAGGGGTTTTAATGGTTTGAGGGTTTTTTTTATGATTTTATTGGTTTTTAGAGTATTAGGAATTTTATGGTTTTTTCTAGTCTTTGGGGTTTTGCAGTTTATTCTCTTTGTACGTTTTTAGGATCTGTAAAGATTTTAAGGGTTTTTAGGAATTTTTGATGTTTTTCAGAATTTTTGACGTTTTTGATGATTTTTATTATTTTTAGTGTTTTTGGGGAATTTGATAGTTTTAGGGTATTTAGGATATTTGATGTTTTTTTGATTTGTAGGGGGTTTTTTAGTTTTTTATGGTGTTTAAATATTTGTAAATTTTATTTTATTTTTTGGCTTTTAAAGGGTTTATAGAGTTTTTAGTGGGTTTTAGGGTTTTTATTTTTTTTATGGGGTATTATGGTTTCAGGGGTTTTTTGTTTTTAATGGTTTTAGGGTTTTTACTGTTTTATAGGTTTTTTAGGGGTTTAAAGTGTTTTTATGTTTTTTATGATTTTCATATTCTTTTTCAATGTTTCTTCTTTTATTGCAATTTTACACATTTTTAAAGTATATTATGGAATTTATTTGTTTTTAGGGATTTTAGGGTTTTTGTTGGGTTTTTATGGTTTTTAGATTTTTATGGTTTTATTGGGTTTTTAATGATTATTAGCTTTTAGGGGTTTTAATTATTTTTTAAGATCTTTAATATTTTAGGGGATTAAATGTTCATTAATTTTTTTGGCTTTTACGGTTTTTTGGGATTTAAAGGATTTTATTGTTTTCAGGGTTTTTTGGTTTTTATAGTGTTTTGGCATTTTTTTAGGTTTTAGGTATTTTACATGATTTTGGTTATTAAGGATTTTGTTAGGATTTCTATGGTTTTTAGTGTTTTTTAAATTTTTAGGTATTTTTAATGATTTTTGGGTATATTTATTGGATTTTAGGATTTGTAGGAATATTGAGGTTTTAGGGGTTTTTTTGGTATTTTTCTTATTTTGAGTATCTTTTCTACTTTTAAAGGGTTATAATTTTTTGAGATTTTTTAAACATTTTTACATGTTTATTGTGATTTTTATTTTTTTAGTGGGTTTTTATGGTTATATGTGTTTTTAGAGATTTTATGATTTTACCGGTTTTTTGGTTTTTTGGTTTTTATATTTTCTTAGTGTGTTTTAGGGTTTCTTAAATGTTTTTAGGTTTTTAGGACAATGAAGGCTTGGGGCCATGCTATTCCTGACCCCCCCCCCAAAATTTATTAGAACAAATACACGAAGACGCTACAAACAGGGGAGGGGAGGGGTCAAACGACCCACACCCAAAAACCCTTTTCAAACACACGCTCAAGAACCACAAAAAAAGATAAAAAACACACAAGAAGAAGAAAAACCAAAACATTTCTTATAGCATCTCCCATCCAATCAACAACCAGCAGTAATGCAAGCACTGCTCCTTCATCATTTTTATGGTTTTTTAGAGTTTTCAACAATTTTAGTGGTTTAAATGATTTTTAGAGTTTCTTGTGGTTTTTGTGGTTTTTATGGTTTTTATGGGATTTTATATTTTTTTGGTTTTTCATTCATTTATGGTATTTAGGGTATTAGGGTTTTTTCTAATATTTTTTTATTTATAAGGAATTTAATCATTTTTTGGATTCAACGTTTTCTTTGGGGATTTCATGATTTTTAGAGTTTTTTATGTTTTTTGTGATTCTTTAGGGTTTTTAAGGTTATTTGGGGGTTTTATGGTTTTTATTATTTTTTTGGTATTTAGGCATTTTTTGGGTTTTGGGGGGGGGGGGTTTATGCGTTTTTTGGGTTTTTTGGGTTTTTATGATTTTATGGTTTTGAGGGGTTTTATTGTTTTTTGGGATTTCATTTTTTTAGGTTTAGGGGTTTTAACTGGTTTTTTTATTTTTATGGTTTTTATAAGGGGTTTAATTGTTTTATTATCATTTACTTTTAGGTTTTTATGGGATTTTTAATTTTTTTATGGGGTTTTAGGGTTTTTACGGATTTGAGGGATTTAGTGTTTATAGGGGTTTTATGTGTTTTGTAAGGTTTTGATGAGTTTTATAGTTTTTAAAAATTTTAGTTGATTGAAAGATGTTTAGAGTTTTTAGTATTTTATGGGATTTAATGGTTTTTATTTGTTTTACAGGTAATAGTGTTATTAGGTTTTTAGTGTCTTGTTGGTGTCTGAGAAGTTTTATGTGTTTTTCAAGTTTCAATATTTTTTAAGTGTTTTTTTTAAAAATTTCATAGTTTTTAACTTTTTTTTTATTTTAGGAATTTTTAACGGTTTTAATGGTTTTTATAGTATATATGTATTTTTAGGGTTATAAAGGATTTTAGGGTATTTATGGTTTTTATGGTTTTTATCATTTTTAGGTTTTTATGGGTTTTATGTGTTTTAGGTTATTATGGTTTTCTGAAGGGTATTCTGAATGTTTAGGGTTATTTTGGTTTTGTATATTTTTATATATTTTTTTTTTGTTTTTTATGGGTTTTTAGGGTTTTTAGGGATTTTAGGGGGTTTACGGTTTTTATGGATTTTTGGGTTTTTGTGTTTTTTTGAGGTTTTATGATTTTTTTAATGTTTGTAGAATTTTTAGTGTTTTAAGGGGTTTAAAGGGGTTTTAGTAGTTATTTAGTTCATTTATGGGGTTTTATGGGTTTTTATGGGGTTTAAGAGTATTATGGGTTCCTAAATTTTTTAGGGTTCCTTTAGTATTTTTATTGTTTATTATTTTTTAGTTTTTCAGGGGTTTAATGTGTAATTATGTTTTTCAGTTTTTGTTGTAGTTTTTTACGGTTTTAAGTTTTTTTACTTTTTATGAATGTTTAGATCCTTTTTAGGATTTTTATGGTTTTTATGGTTCTTGGTGATTTTTAACGATTTTTAGGGATTTTTAGGGTTTCAGTGATTATAGTTTTTTTGGTGTTTTAATTATTTTTATGTTCCAAGGTTTTAAAGGGGTTTTAGAGTATTCAGGGTTCTATACGTTTTTTTATATTTTTAAGGATTTTAAATATTTTTATGGTATTTAGTGATTTTATGGATTTTATTGTGTTTTTAGGGTTCTATGGTTTTGGGGTTTTTTTGGTCCTTTGGGTTTTAGGGGTATTTTCGAGTTATTAATGGTTTTAAAGGTTTTTAGTTTTTTTAACGTCTTTAGGGGTGTAAATGGTTTTAAAAGTTAATAGTGTGTTTAGGGTTTTTATGGGATTTTATTTTTTAAAGGTCTTAGTGTTTTTATGGATTATTGGGTTTTAGGGGTATTAATGGTTTTTAGGTTTTTTTGGTATTTAGGGGGTTTAAGTGTTATTAGGTTTTTATGGTTTTTGTAAGGTTTTTAGGGTTTTTAGGTCTTTTTTGTTTTCAGGGTTTTTATGGATTTTTTTGAATTTTTATAGTTTTCAGGGTTTTAAAGATTTTGTGGGGTTTGGGGTTTTTAGAGGCGTTATGGTTTTTAGCGATTTGGGGGTTTTTGTATTATTTTTTGAGTTTTTATGCCATTTATGTTTTTTTATCTTTTTTAACGTTTATTGGGGTTTAAAGGTTTTTTAGTGTTTTTATTGTTTTTTTAGGATTGATGGGTTTTTGTATGTTTTTATTTTTTTTGGGGGGCTTAATTATTTTTAGGGTTTTTAGGGATTTTTAAGGTTTTTTATTATTTTTTAGTATTTTAGTGGTTTTAATTGTTTTTATATTTTTACTGGTTTCTTTTGGGTTTTCATCATTTTTAGGGTTTTATGTTTTTTGGTAATTTTTATGATCTTTTTAAATTATTATGGTTTTTAGTGTGTTTTGGTATTTTGCGGGGTTTTGGGGTTTTTTAAATATCTATGTTTTTTAGGTTTTAGGGGTTGTTTGAGTATTTTGTAATTTTAAGAATATTTAAAGTTTTTCAATGTTTTTATAGGTTTAAATTTTTTTTGATTTTTTAATGTTTTTAGCGTTTTTATTGGGTTTTAGTGTTTTTTAGTGTTTTTTTGTTTTATGATTTTTAGGTGTTTTATAGTTTTTAGGGTTTTTATGGTTTTAATCAATTTTTCTATTTTTAGGGGTTTAACTTGTTTTAAGGCATTTAAGGTTTTATTTGGGTTTTTTATGGTTTTTAGGCATTGAATAATTATTTTTAATTTTATGGATATTTTACGATTTAATTGGTTTTTTTGGGTTTTTAAGGATTTTGAGGGTTTTATGGGAATTTAGGGTTTTTATAGTTTTACATTTCTTTATGATTATAGGTTTTTTTAATTTTTAGGGTGCTTAGAGTTTTTTTATGGGTTTTATGGTTTTATGGAATATTGGGGCGTTTTATTGTTTTGAAGTTTTTTATCGCTTTTGGGGTTTTTATGATTTTGTAGAGTTTTTATCATTTTATAGGTTCTTATAGTGTTTGAAGTGTTTTAAGTTATTTTATGTTTTCATCAGATATTTAGGGTCTTTCAGTTTTTTAATTTTTTATAGTTTTTTTGGATATTTTATGATTTTTTTGATTTTTTTGTTTTTGGTGATTTTGAGGGGTTTTAAAGTTTTTAGGATTTTAGGATTTTATGGGTTTCTTGGATATTTAGGGGTTTTTTGAGTTTTTTAGAGTTTTATGGTTTTTTATATTTTTTTAATGTGTATAGGGGTTTAAAGGGGTTTTGGTTTTTAGTGGGTTTTATGGTTTTCAGGGGTTTTTTATGTTTTTACAATTTTTAGGCTTTTGTAGTTTTTATGGGTTAAAGGTCATTTAGGGTTTTTAAAATTTGTTTGTTTTTGGGGGGTTTTAAGTATTTTTGGGTTTTTTATGTTTTCATCATGGTTTTTTGGTATTGGTATGTTCTTTGCAATTTTTAGGGATTTTAGGGGATTTTTAGTGTTTTTATGGGTTTTTAGTGTATTATGTTTTTTTGATATTTTTTGTTTTTTGCCTTTTATTGAGTTTTTAAGGGTTCAAGGTTTTTTAGTGTATTTAAATGTTTTTAGGGGTTAAAATGGGTTTTATAGTTTATAGTGGGTTTTTAGGGTTTTATGGGTTTTAGATTTTTTTAATTAATTTAATGTTTTTATGGTTTTTAGAGTTTCATAGAGTTTTTATCATTTTTAGGTGTTTTTAGGTTCAATGTGGTTTAGATTTTTAATGATTTTTAGGGTTTTTACAATTTTGGGTTTTTATATATTTAAGGTTTTTAGTGATTTTTATCGATTTTTATAGATTTTATTGATTTTAGGGATTTATATCATTTTGGAAATTTAGGTTTTTTATTATTTTAAGGGGATTTTTGGATTTTAGGGGTTTTTTTTATTTCTTACAGGTTTAATTGGTTTCTAGGGTTTTGTAACATTTTTAGGGGTTTAAAGGGTTTTATATTTCCAGTGTTTTATAGAGTTTTATCTGTTTTAGGATTTTAAAATTTTTGTAGGGGTTTTTAGGGTTTTTAGGGAGTTTTATTTTTATTTTTTTGATATTTTTTGGGGTTTGTTTAATTTTTATAGTTTTTAGGGTTTTGGGATTTTTGAGGTTTTTAGGTATTTGATGGTCTATATTTTTTTTAGTTTTTTTAGTTTTTAGATATTTTTTTTTTCAGTTTTAAGGGTTATAAATATTTTTTGAATTTCTTAATGTTTTTATTTGATTAATGTTTTTAGATTTTCTGTGGTTTTTTTGAGTTTTTTTTTGGGTTTTAGGTTTTTTAATTGTTTTATGGGTTTTATGGGTTTTAGTGGTTTTTATGTTTTTAGGTCCTTTTAGGGTTATTACCATTTTCATGGGGATAAAGTGTTTTGTAGGTTTTATGGTTTTCTTTTGGTAATTCAGGATTTTTAGGGGTTTTTACATTTTTAGGGTTTTTATATTTTTAGGGTTTTTAAGGATTTTTATGAATTTTAGGGTTTTTAGGGTTTTTAGGATGTTTATGGATTTGAAAGATTTTAGGGTTTTATAGGTTCTATGGTATTTTAAGGCTTTTAGAATTTTTTAGTTTTTAGGGGTTTTATGCGTTTTAGGATTTTAAGGTTTTCATGTGGTTTTTCATTGTTTTGATGGAATTTCTATTATTAGGTACTTTTTGATTTTTAATATTTCTAGTGTTTTTAGGGTTTTATGATTTTTTAGTTTTTGGGGTTTTTAAATTTTTAAGGGTTTTTAGGTTTTTAATGATTTTTAAAAATTTTATGGGTCTAAAAGGTTTATATAGTTTTAGCAGTTTTTAGTGTTTTTTTGTGTTTCTGTGGGTAATTAATTTTTTGTGTGGTTTTTAGGGTTTTTTCTTTTTTAGGGGTTTTTAATGTTTTTTGGATTTTTAATGTTTTTAAAATATTTAGGGGTTTTAAGTGTTTTTAGGTTTTTCAGATTTACTTAAAGTTTTTTAGGGTTTCATAGTATTTTACAATTTTATTGATTTTATGGATTCCATGTTGTTATGGTTTCTAGTGGTTTCTTTGGAATTTTATGGTTTTTTTGAATTTTATTGTTTTTTTGAGTTTTTTTGGATTTTGTGGCTTTTTTTGGGGTTTAAATAATTTTATGGGTTTAAAGGGTTTTTACAGTTTTCAGTGGGCTTTAGGGTTTTTTTGAGTTTATGGGTTTTTTAAATTCATTATGGGTTTTTATTATATTTATGTGATTTTATGTTTTTAGGGACTTTTTGGGGTTTTTAGAATTTTTTAGGTTTTTAGGGGTTTAATTATTTTTTGTTTTTTAATGATTTCCTTAAGTTTTTGAATGTTTTTAGGTTTTGCCATATTTTTAGGGATTTTTTTGAATTATTTTGGATTTTATGGGTTTTAATGGTTTTTAGGTATTTTTAGGGGTTTTCATCTTTTTAGGGATTGATAAGGTTTTTAGAATTTTAAGGGGTCTTAATTGTTTTTAGGATTTTAAGACATTATTAGGGTTCCTCAATGTTTTTAAGGAAATTTTTGTTTTTAGGGATTTATTGGGATTTTTTAGGATTTTTATGGTTTTTAGAATTTGTAGGGATTTTGAGGGTTTTTATAGTCTTTTTGGTTTTTATGAATTTTACGGATTTTTAGGTTTTTCTGAGATTTTAGGGGTTTTATAGTATTTAAATGTTTTTAAACATTTGTAGGGGTTTAGAGGTTTTTAGTGTTTTTATTGTGTATTTTTGGTTTTTGTGTGTTTTAATGGATTTTTTTATTTTTTAGTTTTATGGTTTTAGGGGTGTTTAGGATTCTTATAATCTTTTAGGGTTCTTAGTGTTTTATAGGTTTTTAGGGATTTTATATATTTTTAGGTTTTTATTGTTTTAATATGGTCATTCAGGGTTCTTAAGTAATTTTTTATTTAGATATATTTAGTTACTTTTATGATTTTTATCATTTTTAGGGTTTTTTTGTGATTTTGAGGGTGTTTAGTGATTTTAGGGAGTTTAGTATTGTTAGGTTTTTAGGGGTTTTAAGTGATTTTATGTTCTTAAGTTTTTATTTAGTTTTTAAAAATAATTTTTAGAGTTTTTACATATTTAGGGATTTCAAGTGAATTTTTACAGTTTTTATGGTGTTTTAGTGTTTATAGAGATTTTGAGGGGTCTTAGGGTTTTTTGGGTTTTTTGGGTTTATGGTTTCTTGGGTTTTTTGTGTTTTATTTTTGAGTTTTTAGGGTTTCAAGATTTTTTATATATTTTATCAGTTTTAGGGGTTTATATGTGTTTTTAGAGTTTTTTGGGTTTTAGGGCATTTACGGTTTTTAGGGATATTTATGTTTTATGGGTTTATGGTTTTTAGGATCTTTTAGGGTATATACCATTTTTAGTTTTTTAGGGATTCTAACTGTTTTTTGGTTTTTATGGGTTTCTTAGTGTATTTAGGGTTTTTAGTATTATGATTAATAGTGATTTTTTAGGATTTTTATGGGATTTTTGGGTTTTTAGGGATTTTAAGGGTGGTTAGGGCTATTTTAAGGTTTTTATGGTTTTTTAGGGTTTTTAGTATTTTTTTATTTAGTAGTATCAATTGAATTTATGTATCTAATTTTTATTATGGGTTTTCAAAGAATTTAATGATTTTATGTTTTAAATAAATTTTAGGGAAATTTTAGAATTTTTATGGTTTTTACAGATATTTTACAATTTGTAGGGATTTTTGGAGTTTTTTAGTTTTTTATGTTTTTAGCATTTTTTAACTTGTTGGGTCTTTAAGTGTATTTTTTTACGTTTTTCTTTCGGTATTATTTGTTTTTTGGAATTTTTTCCTTTTTAGGATTTTTATGGATTTTTAAGATTTTTGTGGTTTTTAGGGGTTTTAGGGATTCTGTAGGTTTTCAGTTCTTTTAAGGTATTTAGGATTTTTAAATTTTTTAGGGTTTTATAAGGTTTTTAGTGTTGTTATGGTGTTTCATATTTTTTTAGTGTTTTTATATTTTTATGTGTTTTAAGTGTTGGTATGTTTTTATGTTTTTCTATGGGTTTTATGGTTTTAGTGGTTTTTATGTTTTTATCGATATTTCTGGTTTTCCTAGAATTTTTATAGTTTCTTTGTGTTTTTAGGGATTTTGTGGGTTTTTAGGGGGGGTTTATTTTAAGGGTTTTATGGTTTTAATGGTTATTTTGGTTTATTATTTTTTTATGTTTTAATGGGTTTTTATATTTTAAATACCTTTTAGGTTTCAACTGTTTTTAGTGTTTTTAATGGAAATTTAGGGGTTTTATTTTATTTTATGATTTTTATGGTTTTGGGGGGTATTAAGGTTTTTATGGTCTGTTAGGGGTTTTAGAATATTTTATGTTTTTAATGGTATTAAATATTTTTAGGTTTTTAATGTTTTATAGAGGTTTTTAAGGTTTTTAGGGTTTCCTATGCTTTAGGGATTTTAGTTCTTTTTTAGGATTTGTTTTGGGTTTTTAGAGATTTTGAGTGTTTTGAAGGTTTTTTGGGTTTTTTTGGGGTTTTATGGTCATTATAATTTTTTATGTTTTTTAAGGGTTTAAGTGTATTTAGGATTTTATGGTTTTCTTAGGGTTTTAGGGGTTTAAGGGTATTCTATGTTTTTAGGTATTTTTATTGATTTTTTGGATTTTTATGGTTTTTAGTAAATTTGATGGGTTTTTGGTTTTTTAGGGTTTTTAGGGTTTTAGGTTTTTTATTTATTTTGTGGGATTCATTTGTTTTGAGGGGTTTATGAATTTTTATATTTTTGACATTTTTTATGGGATTAAAGGGTTTTTATGGTTTTTAGTGGTTTTAGGGGTTTTATGTGTTTTTATGGATTTTTTAGCATTTGAGTGGGTTTATTTTATAGTAGTTTTAGGGGTTTTAACAACTTTTAAGGGTTTTAGGGTTTTTTTGATTTTTTTGGTTGTTTGGGGGTTTTAAGAGTTATTATATTTTTCATATTTTCTTAGTGGTTTTCAAGGTTATTTATGTTTTTAATGGATTTTATGTTTATTTAGGGTGTTTATATATTTTAAGTGTATTTAGGGGTTTTAAGGGATTTTGGGGTTTTTAGAGTTTTTTATGTTTTTGGGGTTTTATTTATTTTATGTTATATAATTTTTTTCTTTGGTATTTTCATAGTTTTTAGAGTTTTTTATGTTTTTGTGATTTCTAGGGATTATTTATGAATTTTTTAGTTTTTTTGTGTTTTTAGGGATTTTAAGGGTTTCATGGTATTTTAGGGTTTTTCGGTAAGAAAGATGCGAGGGTCAGGAGATTCTCGACCCCCCCCCCACCAAATTTATTAGAGAAAAAAAAACATAGAAGACATGGGAGGGGAGGGGTCATACAACCCGCACCCAAAAACCCTTTAAAACCCAAAACCCACATATCCCAAAAAAGAAAGACCAAAAAAGAACACAAAACAAAAAAAATGCAGAAAAACAGAAAAGTCCCCAACATCACCTCTCAGCCAATCAGCATCCAGCATCCAGCAGCTTCAAAACCATCCACAACAAATTCAACAACCCAGCTTCAGCACCTCCCAGCTAAGTAACAACCAGCATCCAGTAGCGCAATTTTCAGCATCCATTGACTTCAGCATCATAATCTCCTTCAACACTTTTCAGTGCTAGGGATTTCCTCCCAGCCAAGCAGCAAACAACATCTAGAAGCTCAAATTCCAATCTAGAACCACCTATACAAACGCCCCCTAGATTACCAATTCCATTTTCCAACAATCGTCATAATCAACATGACATAACCAAGAATCCAACTTCTCCTGAATAAACATCTCGTACCGGCCAATCACAACCAATAACCAGCACGACCACCAATTCACAACTGATTCATCCACACACCCCAACAAGCACTTAGACAATACACCAGCTCCATGTCTTACACCACCTATATAAGTAGCAAGCAAGAACCAGAAGCCCAATATCCAGCGACTTTCCCTTTTAAACAAATCAAGACCCAACATCCAGCAATATTCACTCCACATTTCATAGCTAGCTGCACTGCTTGCATTACAGAACCAGAATCCCTCTTGCCAAGGACCAATCTGCAACACCCAAAATTCCTTGGTAATACCTATTACCAATCTACTCATCCAACCACATAGAGATTGCATGCCATCAGAAGAAAACATCCAGAACCTTGCACCATGACCATCAAACAACACCAATCCAATCCCACAACACTTTGTGGACCAGTCACTACATCCCAACAAGGAACCCAGAACACAACTCTGATCCAGAGAAGCATCAACATCAAGCAGCAAAAAAGAGACCTATAAACGAACCTGCATCTGTTCTGAATTCCACAAATCATCCCTAGCGCATGATGATCTGAGCAAAACTAGGTCAATGGATCCCTGTGTAGATTCACGAAACACCCATGTGGAGACATCCCACCACGGACCAAGCATCTTTTAAATGACATTGGTACAGAAGAACACCACCAGCTCCCACCACACGGCTTCCAGAAACACCGAGGCCATGCCCTTCCATGCTAGTGCCCGGAGAAGGCAAAGTCACCAAAACATCTGGGATTCACCAACCACTATAACACTAGAGGTTTACACAGAGGTCCATCAAAGACAAAGGGATAAATATCTACAATGTAGCAGCCCAAAGCACCCAGATCTGACTCGCTCCTTCATAGACTGCCTCCTGAAAAAAACCAGATCTGAACGGCTCTACCATGGTAATGCAGATCTGCGCCAGGGAAAGACTAGATCTGGCCCACTCCTCCTTGAATCTGAATTTCTGTAGGCCGGGGAAACCAAATATGACCTGGTTGTCAGATGTTGGAGCCATCTACTGAAGTCTCCACCTTAGAAATCCAGATTGCAAGCGTACTGCCGATTTAGAAGAGATGCACCACCAAGGGAAGTAGCAATGCTATGAGAGCCAATACCATAGATCCAAAAGCATCCGAGAATGAAACTTCACGCCGGAGGAAGAACACCATGAAGGGAATCACAAAGATACCCAAGCGAGAGAGGATCCAGGAGAGATAGTCTCCATCCTATTGTTTTCATCAAACATGTTTTTGGGTAAAGAGGTATTAGGGGTTTAAGATGTTTTGAGGTTTTTATGGGTTTATGGGTTTTAGTGTTTTATGATTTTATAATTATTTATTTATTTTTCATTATTTTAATAGTTTTTATGGTTTTTTAGAGATTTAGAGTGGTTTAGGGTTTTTAGGATTTTATCAATTCATGTATTTTAGTAGGTTTAAGTGTTTTTAGATTTTTAAGGTTTTTTAGGTGTCTTAATGGTTCTAGGATTTTTTTACTTTCTTTTGATTTTCTAGTATTTTTTATGTTTTTTAGGTTTTCTTGGGTTTTTAAATATTTTTTGGTTTTTAGGGTTTTTTAGGGATTTATGTTTTTTATGGTTTTCATGGGGCTGTTATAGTTTTTTAGTATTTTAATGGTTTTAGGTATTTAAAGGGTTTTAGAGTTTTTAGTGGTTTTTATAATGTTTTTTAGGATGCTTATGGTTTTAAGGGGTTTTAGGGTTTTTATTGTTTTTAGGGGTTATTTGGCTTTTCAGGTTTTTATAATTTTGTAGGTTTTAGGGTTATTATGTGTTTTTAGTTTTTTATTTTATTTTTATATTTTCATGTTTTTATTTTATTTAATTTATTATGTAATTTTGGCATTTTTTGGGCTTTTTATGTTTTCCTAAGGTTTTAGAGTATTTTGGGGTATTTTTTTAGGTTTATTAGGGTCTTTAATAATTTATCACTATTTTTGGATTTATAACCTATTTTCATGGTTTTTTGGTGTTTTTTTACATTTTTTAGGATTTTTATGGATTTTTTACTTTTTTATTTTTTTAGTGTTTTTTAGGATTTTTAGTTGTTTATGGTTTTCAGGTTTTTATGAGTTTTTGGGGTATTTGTTTTTGTTTTTTTTTTGTTTTTAGTGTTTTAAATGTTTTTAAATATGATTAAAATTTGTAATGGTTTAAAGGGTTTTTGATTTTTACGGTTTTTAGGAATTTTATGGGTATTTTTTTTCTAAGGTTTTTAGTGGTTTTATAATTTTTAGGGGTTTTAGGGTCTTTTAAGATTTTTTAAAATTTTTAAGGGTTTTACGTTTTATTATGTTTTTAGGGTTTTCTTATGTTTTTTCAAGATTTTTAGGGTTTTTAATTTTTTAGTTACTTTTATGGTATTAGTGTTTTCAGGTTTCTTAGTGATTTTAGGAATTTTTAGGGGTTTTAGGGTTTTGTGGGTTTTGTGGGTTTTAGGGAATTTAGTGTTTAATATTCTTTTTTGATGGATTAAGGTTTTCTTATGTATTTTCTGGGTAATTGTGTTTTTATAAGGAATTTTATATATTTTTAAGTATTTTTATGGTTTTTACATATTTTTAGGTATTTTGAGGGTTTTTGGGGCTATAGGGGATAATTGTTTTTTGTTTTTAGGGTTTTTTGAATTTTTTAAAGTTTTATGGATTTTAGAGTGCTTAAAATTCTAAAAGGTATCAGGGGTATTGAGATTTTTTAGTGGGTTTTTATTTTTTTATGCGGTTAAGGGACTTTTTTAGTATTTAGGTGGTGTAAGGGTTTTCATTAATTTTTAGGATTTTTCATGTTTTTAAGTGTTTTTAGTTTTTATGGTAATTAAATAATCTTATGTTTTTATGGTTTTCGTAAGGGTTTTCTTATTTTTTTGTATGTTTTATGTTTTTATGGATTTTTTATAATTTTTTTAGCATTTTTCAAATTTTTATGGTTTTGGGGAATTTTTTGGGGATTTTTTTGGGGGGTTTTATGGTTTTTTTTTTCATTTTTTGGTTTTTTGGTGTTTTAGGGTTTTTTTGAGTTTTTAGGTTTTTAAGGGTTTTTTGTTTTTTTAATGTTTTTAGGGTTTCAAAGAGTTTTTTTAGTTTTTAGTGGGTTTTAGTGTTTTTTAGTTTTTTTGGGTTTTTAGGTGATTTTATTTTTATGTTTTTTGGGTTTTTAGTGATTTTATCATTTTTTAGGGCTTTCCAGGTTTTATTTGATTTTATGTTTTTATGATTTTCTTATGGTTTTTCATGTTTTTTAGTTTTTTTATATTTTTTGGAATTTTAATGGATTTTTATTTATTTTTTATGGTTTTATATGGTTTTTAGTTTTTTTGAGAGGATTTAGGGTTTTTATGTTTGGTACAATTTTTTTTTATGGTTTTAGAGTATTTTTAGTTTGTAAGGTTTTTAGAGTTTGTAATGTTTTAAGGGGTTTAAATACTTTTCAGTGTCTTAGTGATTTTTTTGGGTTTTATGTGATTTTAGTATTTTTAATGGATTTTAAGAGTTTTTATGGTTCGTAAGGATTGTAGGGTTTGTAGGGTTTGTATTGGGTTTTTAAAGTTTTATATGTTTTTAGTTTTTTAAACTATTTTTAGAAATTTATGGTTTTCTGATTGTTTTTTGGTTTTTTAGAGTCTTTCTCTTTTTAGGTATTTATACGGATTTTAAGGATTTTTTTTGGTTTTATATGGGTTTTGGGGTTTTTGGGTTTTATGGTTTATAAGGGTTTTAGGGTTATGTTGTTTTCTTGGGATTTTTTTTTGTTTTATAGGATTTTATTGTTTTTTATAGTTTTTAAAATTTATGGGCTTTAAATTGTTTATATATATCTTTTTACTTTTTAGGGGTTTTACTAGTTTTCATGTTTTTATGGTTTTTAAGGGTTTTATGGTTTTAATTTATTTTAGTAGTTTTTGGGTTCTTATCATTTTTCAGGATTCTTAGGGGTTTTATGTGTTTTATTGGTAATTAAGTTTTTCTTTTTATATTTTAGGTTTTAATGGGTTTTTATGTTTTTTGGTATTTTTAGGTATTTTTTATTATTTCCAGGAATTTTTTAGCATTTTTAGGATTTTCATGATTTATTATGGTTTTGGGTATTATTTTGGAGTTTTGTGGTTTTTATTATTTTTTGGGTTTTATGGGTTTTAGGGTTTAAAATTATTTTTTGGGTATTATGATTTTGGTGGTTTTTAGGGTTTTTAGGGTTTTTAGTGATTTTTTATGGTTTTTATCATTTTTAGGTTTTTATGGGTGTAATGTGATTTATTTTTTATGGGTTTCTTTAGGGTTTTTTAGGGTTTTAAGGTATTTTTACCTTTTCTATGAATTTTTGGGTATTTTTGTATTTTATGGTTTTTTAGTGTTGTTAGGGATTTTGAGGGTTTTGGAGTTTTAAGGGTATTTATTATTTTGGGGGGTTTTAGATTTTAGGTTTCTTATAATTTTTTATGGTTTTTCTGTTTTGTATATTTTTTAACAATTTTATGGCTTTAAATGTTTTTTAGAGTTTTTAGTTTTATTTTGGGGTTTTAATGGGTTTTAGGGGTTTTTACGATTTCTAGGGTTTTGGTTTTTTTAGTGTTTTAGAGTTTTTTTGGTTTTTATGGGTTTTAAGTGTTTTTAGGTTTTAATTCTTTTATTAGAGGGGTTTCATGAATTTTAGGTAATTATATGTTTTTAGGGATATTTATGGTTATTTAGGTTTTTTTGGTTTTTTTGGGTATTTAGCGATGTGGGGTAGCGATTTTTACGGGTTTTATGGTTTCTAGCATTTTTAACATTTTTTGGATTTTTAAGGTTTTAAGTGTTCTTTGGTTTTTAAGGATTTCATTTGGTTTTTCATTATATTTAAGGAATTTTATTTTTAAGTTAGTTTTTTGTATTTGATGGATTTTCATTTTTTTAGTGATTTTAAGGGGTTTTTAGGGTTTTTATGTATTTTTTTGAGGGAGGTAATTTTTTTTAGTTTTTAGGGTTTAAAGGTTTCTTTATTTTTATAATTTTTGTAGGGGTCTAAAAGGTTTTAAACGTTTTATGTACTTTTTATGGTTGTTATGGGTTTCTAGGGGTTTTTTTGATTATTAGCAGTTGTTATGTTTTTTATCAGTTTTTAGGGTCTCTTATGGGTTTTTAGGGGTTTTATCTTTTTTATATATTTAGGAGTTTTATGTGTATTTTGGTTTTTACTGGATTTTATGATATTTCATGGTTTTACAGTTTTTTACATTTTAATTGGTTTTTATTTATTTTTTAGGATTTTTATGGTCGTTTTATAGTTTTAGTGATTTTTATGGGTTGTAGGGTTTTTTGGATTTTTAGGGTTTGATGGTTTTTAGCATTTTTTGTTTTTTTATGTATTTTTATGTTTTTTAGGTTTTATATGTATTTATTAATGTATTTAGTATTATTATTAATTTTTATGGATTTTTAATATTTTTATGGTTTTTCTTTGGGTTTTTAGGGATTTTGTGGTGTTTTTTTGGGTTTCTAGGGTTTTTACAGGTTTTCTTGGTTTATGGGGTTTTTTCGACTTTTTATTTGGTAAATTGGATTTTTATTGTTTTTAAATATTTTTACGTCTTTAAAGGTTTTTTTGTTTTTAGTGGATTAGGGTTTTTATGTTTTTTAGGGTTTTTAATGGTTTTTTGATTTTTTAGTGGTTTTAAGAGTTTTTTATTGTTTTATGTTTTTTACGTATTTTGGCGTTCTTAGTGTTTCTTGGTTTTTCAGCTTTTATTTGGGATTTCAATGGGTTTTAGGGTTTTTTATGGTTTTTAGAACTGTTATGGTTTATTTTATTTTTTATGTTAATTAGGGAATTTTAGGTTTTTCGGGTTTTTGTGTTCTAGTTTTTTTTGGTTTTTTCAATTTGAAGGGGTTTTTTTGAGTTTTTTAGGGATTTAAAGGGGTTTTAGAGGTTTTTTTATCATTTCTGGATGATTTAATAGTTTTTAGATTTTTTAGTGGTTTAGGGTTTTTATGTGTTTCTAGGGTTTTTTTAGGATTTTGGGGGTTTTAATTTATTTTAAAATTTTAAGGGTTTTTTTGGGTTTTTTGGGTTTTTACCGTATTTATGTATTTAGGTGTTTTATGTTCTTTTAGGTTTTTAAGGTTTTCTATGGGTTTTCAGGGTTCTTTGGTTTCTATGTTCTGTTTTATTTTTAGCAATCGTTTATAAATTTGATGGGTTTTTATAGTTTTTATGAATTTTGATTGTTTTTAGGGTTTTTATGGGTTTTTATGTTTTTAACGGTTTTTTGAGTTTTTAGGAATTTTAGAGTTTTTATAATTTTTCAACATTTTAAGGGGTATAAAGTGTTTTTATATTTATTTTTGGTTTTATTGTTTTTAGTTTTTTTTAATGTTTCTAGGGTTTTTAGTGTTTTTCGTTTTTTACGGGTTTTGGGGGGTCTTAACATTTTTTTTGGTTTTTAGGGGTTTTATGTGTTCTTAGGTCTTTGTGGTTAATTATGGTTTTTCAGGGTCTTTAGGGTAATTTTAATTTATATGGATTCTAGGGGTTTTTTGTTTTTTAATATTTTTTATGGGTTTTTTGGATTTTGAGGGGTTTAGCGTTTTTTTCTGAATTTTATTGTTCTTAATGTGTTCTTAGGGGTTTTTTAGTTTTTTGGGGGTTTTAGTTTTTGTAGAATATTTAAAATTTTCTTTGGGTTTATAGGGTATTTAGATTTTTCAGAGGGTTTCATTGGACTTAATGGGTATTAGGGTTTTTAAGGTTTTTATGGTTTTAATGTTTTCATGGATTTTAATGATTTTAGGGTTTTGTAGGGTTTTTGGAATTTCTAGGTTCTTTAGGGATTTTAAGTGTTTTTAGAGTTTTAAATTTTTTTTAGGGTTTTTAGGTTTTATGTGTTTTTTAATTTTTAATGGATTTTTGGCCCTTTAAGGATTTTTATAGTTTATCAGAGATATTAAATATTTTTAGTGTTTTAAAATGTTTTTATTATTTATTGTGTTTTAGGGTTATTTTGTTTTTTGAGGTTTTTATGTTTTTTACGTATTTTGGTTTTTAAGTCTTTTTATTTTTTGAATATTTTTTTTGGGGTTTAGAGGGATTTTATATCTTCTTAGTGTGATTTTGGATTATTATGAGTTTTTTGGGTTTTTAAATGTATTTAGAGGTTTTTATACTTTTAGGGTTTTTGGGTTTCTTAGGGTATTTCACTTTTTTAGGTTTTTAGGGACTCTAAGCGTTTTTAGGTTTTTAATGGTTTCCGATAGTTTTCATTGTTTTTTGGGTGTTTACATTTTTTAGTTATTTTTAGGGATTTTTAGTGATTTTTATCATTTTTATGGTTTTTAGGGTTTTTGGGATTTATAAGGGTCTTATGATTTTTTTAGTTTATAGTGTTTTTTTAAAACATAGGCATTTAAAATTTTTTAGTGTTTTTTATATTTTTAGGCTTTTATATGGTTTTAGATTTTTTAGTTATTTTTCATGTTTTTGTTTTTTTAGGGGTTTGTAGTATTTAGAGTTTTTAGGGTTTTTATTCTTTTTAACATGTATAGTTTTTTTAGGGTTTTACGTGTTTTTTTGGTTTTAATGGATTTCTTATTTTTTTTTGGTTTTTATGGTTTTTATGTTTTTAAGTAACTTTGGGTTTTTGTTATGATATTTATGAATTTCTAGAGATTTTAGGAATTTTGAGGGGTGTTAGGGGTTTTAGGGGTTTTATGGTTTTTTTGAAGTTAAGGGCTTTTATAGTTTTTTAGAATTTTAATTGTTTCTTTGTGTTTTTCATGATTTTTGGGTTTTAAATTATTTTTGGATTTTTTAGTTGGTATTTTGGGTTTGTATGGGATTTTTTGTTTTTAATATTTTTAGGGGTTTTTTGGTTTTAGGGTGTTTTTTGTTTTTAGGCTCTTTTAAGGTTCATAGTGTTTTTTTCATTTTTTTTGGTGTTATAAGTTTTTTTATATTTTTAATTTTTTCATTGGGGTTTTTTGGATTTTTTATGTTTTTTGGATTTTTAAGGCTTATAGGATTTTGATTGATTTTTTCAGATTTTAGAGATTTTGAATTTTTTTGGGTTTTGGGGTATTATTGGGTTTTTAGTGTTTTTAGAATTTTAGGGTTTTTATGTGTTAAAATATTTTTTATGTTAGTAATGATTTATTTGGCGTGTTTAGGTTTTTAGGGGGTTTTATATTTTTGTAGATTTTTATGGATTTTTACTATTTTTTTTGTATATTTGGAATTTTATGGATTTTGATGGGTTTTGGGGTGTTTTAGGGTTTCTAAGAGTATTTATTATTTTTTTGGGTTTTTGAGTTTTTTGGTTTTTTGGTTTTTTATGATTTTAATGGTTTTTTTATGTTTTATCATTTCAAAGGATTAATGTGTTTTTATATTTTTTAATTGAGCTTTACTATTTTTATGGTTTTTATTGTTTTGGGGTTTTTATTTATTTAGGGCTATTTAGGGACTCTATAATTTGAAGTTTTTTTAAATGTTTAGATTTTTTTTTGGGTTATAATGTTTTATCTGGTTATTAAAGCTTTTTAGGGGTTTTTTATGTTTTTAGGGACATTTATGTATTTTTTTGGATATTTGTGTGCTGTTATGATTTTAAGGGATTTTGATTGGTTTTATATTATTTTAGTTGTTTTAGGGGTTTTAGGGTGTTTTGCATTTTTTTATGTTTTTTTGAATTTTTAAATTATTATAGGTTTTTAAATTTTTCATAGGGGTTTTCATGGATTTATGGGGTTTTACATTTTAAATATTTTTTAGGGATTTTTAATATTTTTATTGGTTTTAGGGTGTTTCACGATTTTGAGGGATTTTAGGGGTTTTAGAGTTTTTTAGGTTTTTTATAATTTTTTAAATTTTTATGAGTTTTATGTATGATTGGATTTTTATGGTCTTCTTAATGTATTTTAGGTATTTTTGTGTTTAATTATGTTTTCATGGATTTTAACACTTTTTTGGGTTTCTAGGGGTTTTATAGATTTTGAAGTTTTTGAGAGTTTTGGGGGTTTTAGTTTTTTTAATGTTTTAGGGTTTTATATGGTTTTTAGGGTTGTTATGTTTGTTAGTGTTTTTTGTATTTTTATTTTTTTTAGTGTTTTAAATGTGTTTATGTTTTTAAGGTTTTCTTAGGGTTTTCATGGTTTTTTATTTTTTTATTGATGTTTATGGTTTTTATGGTATTTTTTAATTTTTAGTGTTTACAGATTTTGAGGGTTTTAGGATGTTTTTGTGTTTTAGTGTTTTTATTGTTTTTTTAACATTTTTAGGGGATTAAAGAGTTTTTGAGTTTTTAGTGATTTTTAAAGGTTATATGTATTATAATTGTTTTTAAGGTTTTAGGGGGTTTATGGATTTTAAGTCATTTAGGGATTTTAGTGTTTTTATTGTTTTTAGGTTTTTGACAGGTTTTTTTTTTTTAGGTTTTTAATTTTTTCTTAGGGAGTTTCAATGTTTTAGAGTTATTTACATTTCTATGGGTTTTTAATTTTTTTTTGTTTTTTATGGTTTTTAGTGTTTTATAGGATTTTTAGGATTTTGGATTTTTTTAGGGTCTTAGGGGTGTTTTGTTTTTTTTTCAATTTTGAGTGATATTTTTAGTATTTAGTTGTTTTAAGGTTTTTTAGACTTTTTAACGTTTTTATGGGTTTAAAGGGTTTTTTAGAGTTTTTAGTAGGTATTTAGGGGTTTTAAGTGTTTTGTTCTTTTAAGAGTTTTAAGGGTTTTACTGTTTTTAGTGGTTTTAGGGTTTTTATGTTTATTTAGGTTTTAGAGTATCTTTTATGTTTTTATGGGTTTTAATTGTTTTAATGTTTTTAATGTTTTCATTGGGATTTTTATGTTATTAGGAATTTTTTAATGTTTTTTTATTTTTAGGGATTTTTATGAATTTTATGGATTTTAGGGTTTTTAGGGATTTTGAGGGTTTTAGGGTTTTTAATGATTTTAGGGTTTTTAGGTTCTTTATGGTTTTAAGGGTTTAATTTTTTAATGTTTTATTGTTTTGTTGTGTTATTTATGGTTTTTTGGGTTTAAATATTTTTAGGGGTTTTAAGGATTTTTTGGATTTTTGTGTCCTTTTATATTTTTTAGGGATTTTTGAAAGTCTTAGGGTTTTTAGGGGATTTAATGGTTTTCATGGTTTTTTTGGGATTTTTTTGTTTTTTTTTGTAATTTTAGAGTTTTTAGGTATTTTGAAGGATATTTGGGTTTTTAAGGGTTTTAATGGTTTTGATGGGTTTTTTTGTCTTTATTGTTTTTTATTTTTTAATGTTTTAATTATTTTTTATATTTTTTTACTATTTTATGGGGTTTAAAGGGTTTTTAGAGTTTTTAATTGGTTTTTTCGATTTTTATGGTTTTCTAAATTTAATTTTGTTTTCATGGTTTTAATGCTATTAGGTTCTTTAGTGTTTTTAGAATTTTAGGTTTTTTATGAGTTTTACTATATTAAATTTTTAAAAAATTATTGTATTAATAGTTTTGGGGTTTTTTTATTTTTTACATATTTTTGGTATTTTTTATGATTTTTTAGGTTTTTGAGAATTTTTAGGGATTTTGAGGGATTTTCAAGGGATTTTTAAGGGTTTTACATTCTTATAAGGTGTTTATATTTTTTTAGGTATCTTAGGATTTTTTCTGTGCTTTTAGGTATTAATGTTTTCTAATTGTTTTTAGGGTTTTTATTATTTTTTCTTTTCAAATATTCTATGATTTTTTTATTTTTATTGCCTTCTAAGGTGTTGTGGATTCTGAGGATTCCTAGGGGTTTTGTGGTTTTTTATTTTTTTAGGGTTTTTATAATTATATATATCCATATAATTTTTATGTGTAGTTTGGTTCTTAAGGTTTTCTTAGGGTATTTCTAGGTTTTTTATGTTTTTAGAAATTGTTGGGGCTTTTTAGGATTTTTATACCATTTAGGGTTTTATGGATTTTGAAGGGTTTAGTGTTTTTCAGGTTTTAGGGTTTAAATGGTTTTTAGGTTTTTAAATGGTTTTTAGGGTTGTTATGGTTTTTAGGGTTTTTGTATTTCTAGGTTTTTATGGTTTTTCATGTTTATAAAAATTTCTTCAGGTTTTAAGGGGTTTTGTGGATTTTTATGTTTTTATAGATTTTTATCATTTCTTATTATTTTTATGGGTTTTGGGGTTTTAAGAAATTTTAGGGGTTTTAGGGTGTTCTTTGTTTTTTATGGGTTTTCTAGTTTTTTAGGTTTTTAGGATTTTTTTTTGGTTTTTAATGTATTTAGTGTTTTTAAACATTTTTTGGGGTTTAAATGGATTTTACAGTTTTTAGTGGTTTTTACATATTTAGGGGTTTAGCGGTTTTTATAGTTATAAGTGGTTTGTGGGTTTTTATGGTTGTTCGCATATTTTAATTTTTTTATGGTATTATGATTTCATAGCTTTTAAATTTTTTCCTATGGGTTTTCAGATGTTTTGGGGTTTTATATTTTTTGAGGAATTTTTAGGGATTTTATATGATTTATATGGATTTTTAGGGATTTTGATGGTTTTTACGGTTTATTTTGGGTTTCGTATTTTATGGTTTTTTGGTCTTTTAGGGTTTTTATAATTTTTTAACTTTTTTAGTTGGTTACAGGGTTTTTATAGTTTTTAGTGGGTTTTTAAGATTCTGATGGGTTACATAATTTTTTAAGGATTTTATAAGATTTTATGTTTTTATGTTTTTATGATTTTTAGGGTTTTCCATTTTATTTGTTTTTATGGGATTCAAGTGTTTTTATGATTTTTAGGGTTTTCCATTTTATTTGTTTTTATGGGATTCAAGTGTTTTTTAGGGGTTTTAGGGATTTTAATATTTTATGGTTTTTTGGGATTCTAGGGTTTTTTGAGTTTCTTGGTGTTAAATGATATTTAGTGTCTTTAATGATTTTATGAGTTTAAAGGTTTTAACAGTTTTAGTGGGTTTTAAATATTTTTATGGGTTTGAATGGGTTTTTAAGGTTTTTAGAGGTTTTATGGATTTTTGATTTTATGGTATTTATGGGTTTTTAGGGTTTTTATCATTTTTATGTTTTTAGGGGTTTAAGTGTTTTTTGGTTTTTAATTTTGTATTGTGGGTTTTCAGGTTTTTTAGGTTCTTTATCTTTTTAGGTAATTTTATTGTTATTTTAGAATATTTAGGTCTTTATGGTTTTTAGGTTTTTGATGGGTTTTATGGTTTTTATGGGTTTTTTGGTTTTTGGGGTTTTTTAGGGATTTTTTTTTGTGTTTTTAGGGGTTTTATGGTTATTTTTAATTTTTAATGTTTTAGGGGTTTAAATGATCTTTAGAGTTTTTGGTTGGTTACTTATGCTTTTATGGATTTTATTGTTTTTTATGGTTTTATGGGGATTTATAGATTTTATGGGGGTTTTTGGATTTTATGGTCTTTTAGGGTTATTAGAATCTTTAGGTATTTTAGCGTTGTTAGGTGTTTTAGGTTGTAAATGCTTTAATGATTTTTAGGCTTTTAGGGGTTCTTATGTTTTTTAGATTTTTTACTTTTTATGGGTTTTTAATATTTTTTAGTGTTTTTAGGTTTTTCTTTGGATTTTATGGGTTTTGTGGATTATTAGTGTTTTCTGTTTTTTATTGGTTTAATGTGTTTTGATATTCTTTAGTTTTTCAATAGGGGTTTCATGTTTTTAGAGGTTTATACAATTTTATATATTTTTATTCTTTTTTATTATTTTATGGTCTCTTATGGTTATTTGGAATTTTGAGGTGTATTATGGATTTTCAGAGTTATTGGGGGGTGTTTATGGTTTTTTGGGGGTTTAGGGTTTTTTGAGTTTTTAGGGTTTAAAGGGTTTGTAGAGTTTTTTAATATTTTCTATGGTTTAACTAGTTTTAGAGTTTTTAGTGGGTTTTTAAGGTTTTATGATATTTAAAAGTTTTATGTCTTTTTATGGTTTTAGGGGTTTTTATGGTTTTATGGTTTTTAGAGTTTTTAGCATATGTAGGTTAATTGGGGGTTTTAATTGTTTTTTGGTTTTTTTTTGTTTTCTTAGGTTTTTAAATAATTTTTTATGTTTTTTTGGGTTTTAAATGAATATTTTAGTATTTATTTTGGGTTGTTAGGTTTTTTAAGAATTAATTTTGGGATTTACGGTATTTATGGTTTTTTGGTTTTTTAGGGATTTTAGGGATTTTTAACTTCTATTAGTTTTTTAGGAGTTTTATGTTAATTTAGGATTTTAATTATTTCTTAGGGTTTTTCCTGATATTTTAGGGTTTTTTATTTTAAATAATTTTTATGGAATATTATAGTTTTGATGGTTTCTTTTGTTTTTAGGGCTTTTGAGAGGATTGAGGGTTTTTGTAGTGTTTTCACTATTTTTAGGGTTTTTGGAATTTTTTATCTTTTTTAGGTTTTTAGATGTTTAATGTAATTTTATGATTTTTATGGTTTTCATATGATTTTTTAATGTTTCTTCTTTTTTATGACTTTTTAGGGTCTTTTAAGGGTTTTATTTTTGTAGGGATTTTAGAGATTTATTTGTTTTTTATGGTTTTTAGATTTGTTATGGTTTTATTAGGTTTTTAGTGATTATTTGTTTTTAGGGGTTTTAATTATTTTTTGAGTTATTTAATGTTTTAGGGGATTAAAGGGTAATTAAATTTTCTTTGTGGTTTTTAAGGTTTTATAGGTTTTATAAGATATTATTATTTTCAAGGTTTTTAGGTTTTTATAGAAATTTTCCATTTTTTAGGTTTTAGGAATTTTACATGTTTTTGGTTATTAATGTTTTTATAAAGATTTTGATGCCTTTGAGGGGTTTTTTAAATTTTTAGGTACTTTTATCCATATTTTGGTATAGTTTTTTTATTTTATGATTTTTAGGAATATTGGGGTATTGAGGATTTTTTGGTTTTTTTAGGGTTTTTTAGTTTTAAAAGGTTTTAGTTTTTTGAGATTTTTTAATATTTATAGAGGTTTAATGGGATTTTCTATTTTTAAGTGTGTTTTTATGGTTTTTAAGGGTTTTTAAAGATTTTATGATTTTACAGGTTTTTTGGTTTTTTGGAATTTAGAGTTTTTAGGGTGTTTTAGTGTTTCTTAAAATTTTTAGGTTTTTAGGGTTTTTAAGTATTTTTCGGTTTCTAAGGTTTTCACTGGGGTTTTGAAATGTTTTGGTGGATTTTATGTTTTTAAGGGATTTTTTGAATTTTTTTAAGGATTATTTGGGATCACATTAACCTCGTGGATTTTAGGGTCTTCACGGGGTTTTAGGTGTTTTATGATTTTTAGGGGTTTATGGTATTTATGATTTTTATCATTTTTAGTTTTTATGGGTTTTATGTGTAAATGTGTTTTAAATATTTTCTTAGGGGTTTTTAGGGTTCTTTTTGTTTTTTACAGTTATAGGTATGTTGTTGTATTTTTAAAGATTTCCAAGTGTTTTAGGATTTTAGGTATTTTGAGGGGTTTTAGGGTTTTTAGGGATTTTAGGGATATTTATGTTTTAATGGGTTTTTAGGTTTTTATTAATATTTATGGTTTTTATAGATATTTAGTATTTTTTTACGGTTTTTTGGATTCTAATGGTTCATAGGGTTTGTAGGGTTTTTTTAAGGTTTTAAGAATTTTTTATGTTTTTAGTGTTTTAATGTTTTTTTAGGTTTCAAAGGTATTCTTAGAGTTTGTTCATGGATTTAGTGTTTTTATGTTTTTAATAATTTTTTGGTTTTTTATTTTTATGGTTTTTAGTGTTTTTAGTAATTTTATGGATTTTAGGGTTTTTCCACTTTTATGATTTTTTTAAGTGTCTTTTGATATTTTAGTATTTTTATGGTTTTTTATAGTTTTTAACACTTTTAGTGCATTAAAGGATTTTTATAGTTTTTAATGGGTTTTAAGGTTTTTTTGGGCTTTTAGGTTTTTTTTGGTTTTTAGGGGTTTTTTGGTTTTTAGGGTTTTAGTGGTTTTTATAATTTTTTATGTTTTTTTGGTTTTTTATCATTTTTTGGATTTAAATTTTTCATTGGATTTTTCATGATTTTTAGAGTTTTTTATGTTTTTTGGGATTCATTAGGGTTTTTAGGGTTTTTTTGATTTTTTGGGTTGTTATGGTTTTTATATATTTTTTTTGTATTTAGGCATTTTTTTGGGTTTTTAGGGGTTTTTTTGTTTTTAGGGTTTTATTGGTTTTTAGGATTTTTATGTTTTTCAGGGGTTTTATAGATTTTGGGCTTTTATTTTATTTGGGTTTAGGGTTTTTAACTAGTTTTTAATGGTTTCATAGGGGTTTTCATTATTTTATGGTCTTCTTCATTTAGGTATTTTATGGGATTTTTAATATTTTTATGGGGTTTTAGTGTTTTTAGGGATTTGAGGGATTTAGTATTTTTTTAGGTTTTTATGTATTTTGTAGGGTTTTAAGGAGTTTTATAGTTTTAAACATTTTAAGTGGATTAAAAGGTTATTTGAATTTTTAGTGGTTTAGGGTTTCTAATGGTTTTTATGGGTTTTATGGGTAATAGGGTTTTTAGGTTTTTAGGATTTTTTCGGTTTCTGAGAAGTTTCAAGTGTTTTTCAGGTTTTAATGTTTTTAAGGGGTTTTTCAAATAATTTATAGTTTTTAACGTTTTTGGTGATTTAAGGGATTTTTCATGGTTTTAATGTTTTTTATATTTTTTATGGATTTTTATGGTTTTAAGTTATTTTAAGGGTTTTGTGGTTTATATGGTTTTTTGAATTTTTAGGTTTTGGGGGGTTTTAAGTGTTTCATGGTTTTTATTGTTTTCGGAGGGTTTTTCTTTGCTTTCTAGATTTTTAGGGTTATTTCAGTTTTGTATATTTTTAAAGATTTATAAGATTTTTGTGGGTTTTACGGGTTTTAAGGATTTTGACCGGGTGGGGGTTGTTAAGGTTTTTATGGATTTTTGGGTTTTTAGGTTTTTTGGAGATTTTAGGATTTTTTTAATGTTTGTAGACTTTTTAAATATTTTTATGGGATTAAAGGGTTTTTATTAGTTCTTTAGTTTATTTTTTGGTTTTTAGCGGGTTTTCTAGGTATTAAGGGTATTATGGGTCTTTTGGTTTTTATGAGTATTTAATTTTTTTAGGGTGCCTTCAAGATTTTTTTTGTTTTATCGTTTTTGAGTTTTGTAGGGGATTTATGTGTTTTTATGTTTTTAATATTTTCTTATGGTTTTTTATAGTTTTTAATTTTTTTTACCTTTTTATTATTTTTTAGGGCCTTTTTAGTATTTTAATGGCTTTTATAGTTCTTATGGATTTTAACGATTTTTATGGATTATTTGGGTTTCAGTGACTTTATGTTTTTTGGTTTTATAATTGTTTTTCTATTTCAATGTTTTTATGGGGATTTTGGGTTTCTAAGGTTCTGTAAATTTTTATATATTTTTAAATATTTTAAAGATTTTAATTGTTTTTAGTGATTTTATGGATTTTTTTTTAGGATTTTATGTTTTTGGGTTTTTTTGTGTTTTGGCGTTTTATGGGTATTCTTTGAGTTATTAACGGGTTTAAAGGTTTTTTGATTTTTTTATGTTTTTAGGGGTTTAAAGGGTTTTAAAAGTTATTAGTGGTTTTAGGGATTCTATGGGTTTTTTATTTTTTAAAAGTTTTATTGTTTTTATGGATTTTAGTGTTTTTATGGGTTTTATGGTTTTTTAAGTTTTTTAAGTTTTTAGGTTTTTAGGGTTTTTTTCTTTTTATGTGTGATTAGGTTTTTAAGGATTTCTTAAGGTTTTTAGGGTTTTTTGGTTTTTTATGTTTTTAGGGGTTTTAGGGATTGTTTTGGATATTATTAGTGTTTAGGGTTTTAAGGATTTTGCGGGGTTTAGGGGTTTTTAGAGGTGTTAAAGTTTTTGGTGTTTTAGGGGTTTTTTTTATTTTTTTGAGTTTTTTATGGCATTTATGTTTTTTTAGCATTTTTAACATTTATTTGGGATTAAAGGTTTTCTAGTGTTTTTATTGGTTTTTAGGATTTATGGGTTTTTATATGTTTTTATGTTTTTAGGGGTTTTATTGTTTTTAAGGGTTATAGGGGTTTTTACGATTTTTTATGGTTTTTTATAATTTTTTAGGTTTTTAGTGATTTTAATTTTTTTATATTTTTACAGGTTTATTTGGCGTATTCCTCGTTTTTAGGAGTTTTATGTTTTTAGGTATTTTCTAGGATATTTTAGGATATTTATGGTTTTTAGGGTTTTTATTGATTTTGAGAGAGTTTGGGGTTTTTTGGATTTTTGGATTTTTTATATTTTTTAGGTTTTTAGGGTTTCCTGAGTTTTTTGGGATTTAATAATATTCAGAATTTTTCAATGTTTTTATAGGTTTAAAGGGGTTTTAAGAATTTTTAATGTTTTTAGCGTTTTTTATTGTTTTTATTTGTTTTATGGTTTTTAGGCGTTTTATTATTTTTAGGGTTTTTACGGTTTATATAGTTTTAAGGAATTTTTCTGTTTTTAGGGGTGTAAAGAGTTTTAAGGAATTTATGGTTTTATTTGTATTTTTTATGGTTTTAAGTATTATTTTTTTTTCAAATGCTATGTATATTTTATGATTTTGATGGTTTTTTGAGTGTTTTAAGGATTTTAAGGATTTTATGGGTATTAATGGTTTTTTTGGTTTTTCATTTTCTTGTGATTGTAGGTTTTTTTAGTTTTTTGGGTGTTTAGAGGATTTTTATGGGTTTTTGGGTTTTAGGGGGTTTAGGGTTTTTTATGGTTTTTATGGTTTTGTATATCTTTTAGCGTTTTTTGGATTTTGTAGAGTTTTTAGAATTTTATAGGTTCTTTAAGGGTTTGAAATGTATTTTGATTTTTTATGTTTTCTTAGGATATTTAGTGTCTTTCTGTTTTTTACTTTTTTTATTGACTTTCAGAGATTTTATGATTTTATGATTTTTTTTGTTTTAGTGATTTTGAGGGGTTTTAGGGTTTTTAGGATTTTGTGGTTTTTGTGGGTTTCTTGTGTTTTTAGGGTTTTTTTTGAGGTTTTTAGGGTTTAAATGTTTTTTATAGGTTTTTAATGTTTATAAGGGTTTAAAGGGGTTTTGGTGTTTTTAGTGGGTTTTATGGCTTTGATGGGTTTTTTATGTTTATAGGATTTTTAGTATTTTATGGTTTTCAGGGGTTTGAGGTCTTTTAGGTTTTTAAGAATTTCTTAGTTTTTTGGGGGTTTTATGTGTTTTTTATTTTTGGATGTTTATTTATTGGTTTGTAGGTTTTTGTATGTTTTTTGTGATTTTAAGGGGATTTAGGGGATTCTCAGGGGTTTTAGGGGTTTTAAAGTGTTTTTTGTGTTTTTTTGTTTTTGTTTTTTGTGATTTTTGTCTGTTATTGAGTTTTTATGGTTTCTAGGTTTTTAGTGTATTTTAATTTTTTTTGGTTTAAAATGATTTTTAGAGTTTGTAGTCTATTTTTTGGGTTTTTTGTGTTTTAGATTTTTTTTAATTTATTTAGGTTTTTAGTGTTTCTTTGATTTTTTTTATCATTTTTAGGTGTTTTGGGGTTCAACAGGGTTCAGATTTTTAAAGTTTTGTTATGGTTTATCATGGTTTTCAGTTTTTTTATATGTTTGGGTTTTTAGTGATTTTTATCAATTTTTATGGTTTTTAATGTTTTTAGGGATTAATAGGTTTTTAGGTTTTTAGGTTTTTTATTTTTAAAGGGGTTTTTGGGTTTTAGGGTTTTTTTTATTTTTTCACAGGTTTTATGGGATTTCAGTGTCTTGTTAAATTTTTAATGGTTTAAAGGGTTTTATATTTCGAGTGGTTTATAGGGTTTTGTAATTTTTTAGTATTTTAAATGGTTTTTAGATGTTTTTGGGTATTAGGGTTGTTAGTTTCTTTGTATTTTTAATGTTTTTAAGGTTATGGGGGATTTTGAGTGTTTTTAGGTTTTTAAGGTTTTCGTAGGGGTTTTCAAGGTTTTTAGGGAGTTTTATATTTTTAGGTATTTGTTTAGGTATTTTTTGGGGTTTTTTTTTCTATTTTTATAGTTTCTAAGGTTTTTTGGATTTTGAGGTTTTTAGGGATTTGAGGGTTTTTATGATTTTTTGTTTTTTTTTTGTTTTTAGGTATTTTTTTAGGTTTCAATGGTTACATGTATTTTTTTAATTTCATAATGTTTTTATTGGTTTAACGGGGTTTTATAGTTTATTGTGGTATTTTAGAGTTTTTTTAGGTTTTAGTGTTTTTAAGGGTTTAGGGGTTTTAATGGTTTTTGTGGTTTTATAGTTTTTAGGCACTTTTATGTTTTTTACCATTTTCTTGGGGTAAAATTGTTTTTTAGGTTTTATGGTTTTGTTTGGGTAATTCAGGCCTTTTATGGGTTTTTACATTTTTAGGGTTTTTTTAAACATTTTTTGGGTTTTTAGGGATTTTTATGAATATTATAGAATTTAGGGCTTTTAGGATGTTTAAGGATTTGATGGATTTTTGGGTTTTATTGGTTCTAGGGGTTTTAGGGGTTTTATCATTTTTTAGTTTTTTAGGGTTTTATGCATTTTTAGGTTTTATGGTTTTAATGTGGTTTTTCATTATTCTTAGGGGTTTTCTATTTTTAGGTACTTTTAGTGATTTTTATGATTTCTAGAGTTTTTAGGGTTTTATGAATTTTTTAGGTTTTGTGGTTTTTTAATTATTAAGGGTTTTTTATGTTTTTAACGATTTATTAATTTTTTAGGGGTTTAAAGGGTTTATATAGTTTTTGATGTTTTTATTTTTTATGTTTTTATGGGTAATTAAATTTTTTTGGTTTTTAGGGTTTTAGCATTTTTAGGGTTTTAGGGTTTTTAGGATTTCTATTGTTTTTTATATTTTTAGGGGTTTTTAGTGTTTTTAGGTTTTTAAGTTTTACATAAGGTTTTTTTTGGATTTTATAGGTTTTTCAATTTGTAGTAATTTTATGGCTTCTAGGATGTTATTGATTTTTATGGTTTTTTTGGGATTTTATGGTTTTTTGGGATTTTAGTGTTTTTTGATTTTTTAGGATTTTTATGGGTTTTTAGAATTTAAAAGAATTTAATTGGTTTAAAGGTTTTTTAGATTTTTTAGTGGGAATTAGGGGTTTTTGGGTTCTAGGGTTTTTTAATTCTTTATGGTTTTTTATCATTTTCAGGTTTTTTTATGTTTTTGTGGACTTTTAGAGTTTTTAGCATTTTTTAGGTTTTTAGGGGTTTAGTTATTTTTTATTTTTTAATTTTTTCCTAATTTTTTTGAATATTTTTAGGTTTTTCTATATTTTTAGGGATTTTTTAAAATTATTTTGGATTTTATGGGTTTTAATGGTTTTAAGGTATTTTTAGGGGTTTTGGTTTTTTTGGGATTATTTGGGTTTTTAGCAGTTTTTAGAGTTTTTTGGGGTTTAAAGTGTTTTTATCATTTTAAGGGATTATTAGGTTTCTTCCATGTTTTTAAGGATGCTTTTGTTTTTAAGGATTTTTTTGATTTTTTATGATTTTTATGATTTTTTTTTTGGATTTGTGGGAATTTAAAGGGTTTTTAGGGTTTTTAGGGTCTTTTGGGGTTTTATGTTTTTTAAGTATTTCTAGGTTTTTTGGATATTAAAGGGGTTTATAGTTTTTAAATGTTTCTAATTATTTTTATGGGTTTAGAGGGTTTTTAATGTTTTTAGTGTATATTTATGGTTTTCATGGGTTTCAATGGATTTTTAGTATTTTTTATTTTAATGGTTTTATGGGTGTTTAGGATTCTAATAATCTTTTTGGGTTCTTAGTGTTTTATAGATTATTTTGGATTTTTCCAATTTTTAGTCTTTTATTATTTTAATATGGTCATTCAGGGCTGTTAAGGTTTTTTTGATTTAGATATATTTAAGACTTTTAGTATTTTATCATTTTTAGGGTTTTTAGGGATTTTAATTTTTTTAGGGATTTTAGGGATTTTATGGATTTTAGCGTTGTTAGGTTTTTAAGAGATTTAAGTGTTTTTATGTTCTTAAGGTTTTATTTAGTTTTTTAATATTTTTTTATGGTTTTTACATTTTTAGTGATTTCTAGGTAATTTTTATGGTTTTTATGGTGTTTTTGTGTTTTTAGAGATTTTGAGGGGTGTTAGGGTTTTGGGGGTTTTATGGTTTTTTTGGGTTTTTGTGTTTTTTATTGAGTTTTTAGTGTTTTAAGAGTTTTTATATTTTTCAACAATTTTAATTTTTTATAAGTGTTTTTAAAGTATTTATTGGGTTTTAGGGTTTTTATGGGTTTTAGGGATATATAGGGTTTTAGGGTTTTTAAGCTCTTTCAGGGTATTTAGTATTTTTAGGTATTTATGGGTTCTAATTTTTTTTATGTTTGTAGGGGTTTCTTAGTGTATTTAGGGTTTCTTAGTTTTATGTATTATTAGTGATTTTTTTGGATTTTTATGGTATTTTTGGGGTTTTATGGATTTTAAGGGGGTTAAGGACATATTAGGGTTTTTATTGTTTTTAGGGGTTTTAGAATTTTTTTTATTTAGTGGTTTCATGTGATTTTAGGTATTAAATTTTTTATAAGGGGTTTTTAAGGAATTTAAGATTTTGATGTTTTAAATAAATTGTAGGGAATTTTATGAGTTTTATGGTTTTTATAGATATTTTACAGTTCGTAGAGAATTTTAGAGTTTTTAGTTTTTTTATGTTTTTAGATTTTTTTAACTTTTTTATGTCTTTAAGTGTAATTTTTTACGTTTTTCTTATGGTATTATTGGGCTGTTTTGGATTTTTTACCTTTTTAGAATTTTTATGGATTTTATTTTTATTTTTATGATTTTTAGGAGTTTAAGGGATTTTTTAAGTTTTCAATTCATTTAAGTTATTTATGGGTTTTACATTTTTTAGGATTTTATAAGTTTTTTAGGGTTTTTATGGTGTTTCATATTTTTTATCATTTTTAGGTTTTTATGGGTATTAAGTGTTTTTAGGTTTTTAAGGTTTTATTTGTGTTTTAAGGATTTAGGGGCTTTAATGGTTTAATGGATATTTATGTTTTTCCTAGAATTTTTATGAGTTTTTTTTGGGTTTTAGGGATTTTGAGGGTTTTTTAGAGGGTTTTCATATTTTTATGGATTTATGGTTATTTTGTTTTTTTGATTTATTAGTTTTTTATGTTTTTATGGGTTTTTATATTTTTAAATGTTTTTAGGTATTAATGGTTTTTAAGTGTTTTTAATGGGATTTTATGGATTTTATTGGATTTTATTTTTTTATGGTTTTTGGGGGAATTAAAGTTTTTATGATCTATTAGCATTTTTAGCATATTTTAGGTTTTTAAAGGTTTTAAGTATTTTTAGGTTTTTAATGTTTTAATAGAGGTTTTTCGAGTTTCCTATGCTTTAGGGATTTTAGGTCTTTTTTATGAATTTTTGTGGGTTTTTAGATATTTTGATGGTTTTTATGGGTTTTTTGGGTTTTTAGTGGGTTTTGTGGTCATTATAATTTTTTTAGGTTTTTAGGGTTTAAGTGTATTTTGGATTTTAAGTTTTTCATAGGGTTTTATTAGGGTTTTAGGGGTTTTAGGTTATTCTATGTTTTTAGGTATTTTTATGGATTTTTAAAATTTTTATGGTTTTTAGGAATTTTGAGGAGTGTATGGGTTTTTAGGGGTTTTAGGGTTTTTAGGTTTTTTTATTTATTATTTTCGTTTATTTTTCTATTCAGGGTTTATGAATTTTTAGATTTTTTAACATTTTTAAAGTGATTAAAGGGTTTTTGGAGTTTTTATTTTTTTAGGGGTTTTTGGTATTTTATAGATTTTTAATGATTTGAGTGTGTTATTATTTCTATGTGTTTTAGAGTTTTTTTAACTTTTTGGATTTTTAAGGTTTTTTTATTTTTTAGGCTATTTGTGGGTTTTAAGAGTTATTTGGTTTTTAATTTTTTCTTAGGGGTTTTCAAGTTTTTTTTATGATTTTAAGAATTTTTATATTTATTTAGGGTTTTTATATATTTGAAGGGTATTTAGGGGTTTTGGGAATTTCAGTTTTTTTATAGTTTTTTATTTTTAGGGGTTTTAATTGCCTTTAGTTATTTAATTATTTCCATTGCTATTTATAGTGCTTTTAGGGTTTTGATGTTTTAGGGATTTATAGGTATTTTTTAGAAATTTTTTGTTTTTTTTGGTTTTTAGGTATTTTGTGGGTATTATGATATTTTAGGGTTTTTAGAGTTTTTAGGTATTTAGGGTTTTTTAGAATTTTAGGGTTTTTAGTGTTTTTAGAGATTTTAGGATTTTAAGGTTATAATTTTTTTAAATTTGTAAGGTTTTCATAGGGATTCTCATGGTTTTTAGGGTACTTTATGTTTTTAAGGATTATTAGGGCCATTTTAGCATTTTTTATGGGATTTTAGGATTTTTAAGGATTTTGAAGGGGTTTTTTGGGTTTTATGGGTTTTTATGGATTTTGGGGTTTTTAGTTTTTTTTTAATTTTTAGGGTTTTTAAATTTTTTCATATTTTTGTTATTTTTCGGGGATTTAATGGGTATTTTGAGTTTTTAGAGTGTTTTTAGTGGTTTTATAGGGTTTTTAGGGGTTTAAATTTTTAATGGGTTTTAATGGTTTTATGGGGTTTTATGTTTTTTTGGGCCTTTTAGGGTTTTTGTGTTTTCAAAGTTTTTAGGTTTTTAGAGGTTTAAAGTGTTTTTTGGATTTTATTGTTTTTTTATGGGTTTTCATTGTTTTATGTTTTTTAATAATTTTACGGATTTTTAAAGATTTTAATGGTTTTTATGGTTTTTAGGAATTTGGAAGGGTTTTGGGGTTTTTTAGGGTTTTATTAATTTTAGTTTTTTAGATGTTTCAAGTGTTTTAGGTTTTTACGGTTTTTATAGGTGTCATAATGGTTCTAGGTTTTTTTACCTTTTGTGGATTTTCTAGTCTTTTTTTAGTTTTTATGGTTTTATAGGGTTTTTAAATATTTTTAGGTTTTTAGGGTTTTCTAGGTGTTTTACGGTTTTAATAGTTTTCTTGGGATTTTATAGTTTTTTTAGTTTTTTAATGGTTTTAGATATTTAAAGGGTTTTCGAGTTTGTAGTGGCTTTTATAGTGTTTTTGGGATGTTTAAGGATTTTAAGGGGTTTTAGGTTTTTTAAGGTTTTTTAGAGTTATTTGGGGTTTTAGGGGTTTTTTAATTTGGTAGGTTTTTATGGTTATTATGTGTTTTTAGGTTTTTAATTTTTTATATTTTCAGGTTTTTTTTATTTACTTTACTAGGTATTTTAGGGGTTTTTTTGAGCTTTTTATGTTTTCCTAGGGTTTTAGAGTATTTTAGGGTATTTTTGTTTTTAGGATTATTAGGGGTTTTAAGAAATTTTTTTGGTTTTTAAGGTTTCCATAGCTATTTTTAGGGATTTTTTTGGGTTTTTAAAGTTGTTAGGGATTTTTATGGATTATTTATGTTTTTTATTATTTTTTAGTGTTTTTTGGGACTGTGATTTTTTATGGTTTTTATTGGTTTTGGGGGTTTTTTCTTTTTTTTGGTTTTTGGTATCTTGTTTTTTTAGGTTTTAAATGTTTTTAAATATGATTAAAAATTTTAATGGTTTAAAGTGTTTTATATTTACAGTGTTTTTTGGCAGTTTATGGGTTTTTTTTGTTTTTTTATGGTTTTTAGTGGTTTTATAATTTTTTTGATGTTTTAGGGTCTTTTAGTATTTTTTAGGTTTTTTAGGGGTTGTAAGTTTTATTTGGTTTTTACGATTTTCTTAAGATTTTTCAGGATATTTAGTGTTTTTATTTTTTTAGTTACTTTTATGGTTTTAGTGTTTTTATGTTTCTTAGTGATTTTAGGGATTTTTAGGGGTTTTAGGGTTTTTAGGGTTTTGAGCAAGGAAGATGCGAGGGTTGGGAGATTCCCCCCCCCCCCACATTTATTAAAATGAAAAAAGTGACACAGCAGACAAGGGAGGGGAGGGGTCAATTGACCCACACCCAAAAACCCTTAACGACCCAAAAAAAAGACCCAAAAAAAAAATTCAAGAACGAAAAAAGAAAAAACACACAAAACAATGCAGCCACCACCATCATCCAACGTCAACCAGCATCCTGCAGCTCCCAGCTAACCAACAAACAGCATCCAAACTCAAACAACAATCCACTTCCTGCAGAAGAACGACCCTAAACGATAGCTTCAGCACCTCCCATCGAAGCAGCAACCATCATCCAGAACTGCATTCATCCAACATCACAGAACCAGTAGCATCCAATATCACAGAACCACCAGCATCAAAATCACAAGCCTCATCATCACCATCATTCAGCAGTTCACCACCAAGTAGCAACCAACATCCAATTACACAAAGAAGCGACCAACAACCAATCTCGCATGATCCAGTATCCAACACCTCCTCACCAAGGAGATCCACCATACGCGGCACCATCATCCAGCATTCATCAGCAACCAGCAGCTCACAACCAAACAAGAACCTGCATCCAAACTCACAAAGTCCAACATCCAGCACCTTCCCACTAAGAAGATCAACCGCCAGCAGCAGAGAACCATAAGAACACCTATGCCCATTACCCAACCATAGCACCCAAATTAGTATCCAGCGCCACTCGACAGAACCAAAATCCAGCATCCACAATAAAACACTCGCATTGAAACACCATCACCCACCAATGATGCCAGAACGCAGAACAGAGAAACCTAGGTCCAAAACCTCACCCAGATTGTCCAGCAACAGCTCACATTCAAACCAGCCAAAGCTCATGGGATTAAAAAGCAGAAAAGCATCCAAACTTCACAAATTGGATAGCCTTTCATCAACATCATAGAGCAGAAATGAACTAGAGGAAAAGGAGGCACAGACTTGCATTTTTTGCACAAAATGGTACCCAGCCGACTAGAAATCCCAAACCGAAGAACTAGTTAGGCCACCTCTAAGCCAACAATGTTTGATCCTCCTCTTCCAAAGCCTCCGCAGAAGCCCATCACTCCTGTCATCAAGTCCATCGAGAAGAACCTCAAAAGGGCTGAACCGTCACGAGCCGGGGGACCCAGATCTACCGCAAGAAGCCGAGAAGCAAAGTCACACTCCGTAAAAAATGGGAATGACCCAAGACTCTATGAACCTGAAGCACCACTCCCAGGGAAGACCGAATCCAACCCTCCCCATCAAAGCAATTCGAGGCCGCACTCTAGTCGAACCAGATCCGATCATGGATCTGAAACACCACACAGAGGAGAGGAAATATCCGACCCATCTCACCAAAGCACAAAAATGCCGCACACCCTAAAGCTTATATCTAACATGATTGTTCTTGAGATAAATTAATGAACAGATCAGCCACCTGAGGAGATCTACCGGGACACCATCAAACCAGATAAAATGCTCCTCAATAGGGGGATGTAGTAGTGCTGAGCATATTAGGGCTTGAGAATCCATCACTATGCCGAAGAAGCGTCATTTTAGTGTTTTTTGATTTTTACTGGGTTTAAGGTTTGCTTATTGATTATTAGGGTAATTATGATTTTTATGATTCTATGGAATAATAGAGATTTTTTAGGATTTTCATGGTTTGTGAGCGGTTTTTTGGGTATTTGGGGCTTTAGAGGTTAAAAGGTTTTTTGGTTTTTTGGGTATTTTTAATTTTTTTAGAGTTTTATAGTTTTTTAGAGTTTTTAAAATTATAAAAGTTTTAAGGGGTTTTTAGATTTCTTTAGTGGGTTTTAAAGTTTTAGTGGGGTTCTGGGTCTTTTTTTGGGTTTTAGGAGGTTTGGGATTTTTTATGATTTTTTATTGTTTTTTATTAATTTAAGAGTTTTTAGTTTTCTATGGGTATTAAATATAATTATGGTTTTATGGTTTTATTATGGTTTTTCATGTTTTTTTGAATGTTTTTTAATTTTATGAATTTTTTATACTTTTTTATGATTTTTCTAATTTTTAATGTTTTTTGATTTTTTTTATTTTTTTGGGTTTTATGGTTTTTATCATTAATTTGTTTTAGGGGGTTTTTGAGTTTTTTATGGTATTTAAAGGTTTTTAGTGTTTTTAATATTTTTAGGGGTTCAAATAGTATTTTTGTTTTTAGGACTTTTAGGGTTTTGAAGTTTTCAGGTGATATTTTTTAAGGTTTTTGTTGGGTTTTTTTGTGATTTTATCATTTTTTAGGGGTTTCCATGTTTTATTTGATTTTATGTTTTTATGGTTCTCATATTTTTTTCATTTTTTTTAGTTTTTTTATGTTTTCTAGGATTTTAATGGATTTTTATTTATTTTTTATTGTTTTATAGGGTTTTTTTATTTATTTTTTGTTTTTAGGGTTTTTAGGGTTGCTACAATTTTTTGTTTTTCAGGGTTATAGGTTCTTTTTAGTTTGTAAAGTTTTCATATATTATAATGTTTTAAGGGGTTTAAATATTTTTCAGTGTCTTAGTGGGTTGTTAGGTTTTTTATGTGATTTTATAATTTTTAATGGATTTTAGAGGTTTTTATGGTTCTTAAGGTTTGTAGGGTTTGATTTGGGTTTTTACTATTTTTTATGTTTTTAGGGTTTTTAAGTGTTTTTAGGCCTTTATGGTTTTCTAATGGGTTTTTAGGTTTTTTAAAGTCTTTCTCATTTTAGGGATTTATAATGATTTTAAGGATTTTTATTTTTTATAGGGGTTTGGGGGATATTTGGGTTTTATGGTTTTTTAAGGGTATTAGGGTTATTATGTTTTCATGGGGGTTTTTATGTTTTTAGGGATTTATGTTTTTTTATAGTTTTTTAATGTTTTGGGATTTAAATTGTTTATATAGATCTTAGTAGTTTTTAGGGGTTTTACAGGTTTGCATGTTTTTTACTGTTTTAGTTGTTTTATGATTTTTATTTATTTTAGTAGTTTTTTGGGTTTCTATCATTTTTCAGGTTTTTAGGTGTTTTATGTGTTTTATTGGTTATTAATATTTTCTTTGGGTCTTTCAGGTTTTTAGGGTTTTTAATGTTTTTAGCAATTTTTAGTTATTTTTTAGGATTTCTTGGCTTTTTTAGGGTTTTTAGGGTTTTCATGGTTTATTTACGCTTTTGGGTTTTCTTTTGTAGTTTTACAGTTTTTATTATTTTTAAGGTTTTATGTTTTTTAGGGTTTAAAATTATTTTAGGGTTATTATGGTTTTGGGGGTTTTTAGGGGTTTTAGTGTTTTTTATTGTTTTTATCAATTTTTAGGTTTTCAGGGGTTTATGTGATTTGTTATGGGTTTTTTAGGGTTATTTAGTTTTTTAGGAGTTTTTATCTTTTCTATGATTTTTAGGGTAATTTTGGATTTTATGGTTTTTGGTGTTATTAGGGATTTTGAGGGATTTGGTGTTTTAAGGGTTTATAGTGTTTTTGGGTATTTTTTTGGGATTTTAGGGTTCTTATGTTTTTTAGGGTTTTATTATTATGTATATTTTTTTAATATTTTTATGGTCTTATAGGGTTTTTAGAGTTTTTAGTTGTATTTTGGGGTTTCAATGTTTTTTATGGATTTTTACTATTTTAAGGGTTTTAGGGTTTATTAGTATTTTAATGTTTTTTGGTTAATATTGGTTTTAAGTGTATTTAGGTTTTAATGGGTTTCTTAGGGGGGGGGGGGTTCAAGGATATTAAGTAATTATATTTTTTTTGGGATATTTATGGTTTTATGATTTATTGGGTTTTTTGGGATTGGGGGTAGGTGTTTTTACGGTATTTACGGTTTTTAGCATTTTTAGAATTTATTTTTGGTTTTTTAGAGGTTTAAGTGTTCTTAGGTTTTTAAGGATTTCATTTGGTTTTTCATGGTTTTTAAGGAATTTTTTTTATCTTATTATTTTGATTTTTTTTTATTTTCATGGTTTTTAGGGATTTTAAGGGGTTTTTAGGGTTTTTATGTTTTTTATTTTTATTTTTTGTGGGGGTAGGTTTTTTATGTTTTCAGGGTTTAAAGTCTCTTTTTTTTATAACGTATGTAGGGTTAAAAAGGGGTTTTAGAGTTTTAATTAGTTTTTAGGGTTGTTATGGGTTTTTAGGGAATGGAAGATGCGGGGGTCAGGCTATTCTCGACCCCCCCTCAAATTTATTAGAAAAAAGACGCAGTCGACAAGGGAGGGGGGAATCAAACGACCCAGACCCAAAAAACCCTTTACAACCCCTAACCCAAAAACCCCAAAAAACCAAAAAGTATGCAAAAGACAAATAAAGAAGAAAATCAGAATAGACCCCATCATCACCTCCCAACTAACCAACAACAAGCATCTCATAGGACATATTCCATCATCCACCACCTTCATCAACATCAGCTCCTTTAACACTTTCCAGGGCCAGGGTATTCCTCCCAGCCAAGCTAGTATCCATCATCTCAAATTCCATCATCTATCCCCACATAAAAAGACATCTCTCATTGGCTTCATGACTTCCCAACTAGGAAGTAACAAGCATCCACCAGCACATATCCAAGCTGCAACCAACTCCAACCTCACAAATGCCAACATACAACACCTCCTCACCAAATAGATCGATCACCAGCAACACTGAACCATCAGTAAAAAACTTGTCAACATTAGCTTCAAGTCATCCCATCCCATCAGCATGTAGAATCCAACATGTCCACTAGTAGCACAAAACAGTTAGCACCAAACTAAAAAACACCAGCTTCATCACATCTTGTCCAAGAAGCAACCAAACCATAACACCATTTCCATCACCCATCACCTCCTTGTCAACTAGATCAACTACCAATAGCATAGAACCGACAGCATCACCGCCCCCCAACACCTCCTCACCATGTAGATCCACCACCAACAATGCATAACCACCAGTACCAAACTCACAAACATCAACTGCAACCCATCCCCAGTCCATCAGCAAGTAGCATACAGCGCCACCATTTCCAACAACCAGTAGCTCCTTCCTCACCTCGTAAATAAGAAGTAATAAACATCCTAACCCTCTCATCGGTGCACACCAAGTTCCACAACAGTATTAAATAATCCAAACAACCTAGAACCATTTCAACCAGTAACTTGAGTATAGAATCCTTAGCCGGATGAAGGGCCCGACCAACAAACCCATCCACAAGGAAAAAAAATCCATAACCATAGATAAAGGAAGCACCCACAAGACCAAAGAGACCTGGGTCCAGAAGCCACTAGCACACCAGACAAACGTAGGATCAACATTGCAGAAGAGATAACATACAAGATTTGGATCACCTTTGGAGAAGAAATCGAACACCAAAGAAGTATATCGGAATATGCGACTGACCATCGATGAGGCCTACACCTATGCCGCCGATGGAACTCTCTCCGGCGATGAAACTCATGGCCGCACTGCAACTTCTAAAATAAATGCCCAAAAGATCCAAGCATGCCACCACTAGCCTACCGAGAATCCCTCAACATCCACCAAAAACCATCAAGAAACCAGAAGAGCCAGCAACCCAGACCATGATTGATATCTGCCACCATGAAACCAAAGATCTTCATTTAAGCCCAACGATGTCGAGATCGCACATCACAAAAGGGGAGGGACGTGGATCTAAAATGACGTGAAACGAAACACCCAGATCTTTCCTGATATTTCTTGGATATGTCACGCCACACTCCAAAAAGTCTAGATCTGTATCGATGTGCTCTAAAAATTCCAAATCTGATAGGCTTCACCAAGGATCTAAAATGCCTCACCTAGGAAGGAATAGATCCTACCCGCTATACTAAAGAAATGCAACTCTAAAATCTAGGGAGGCCAGATCTTACCCAGCCGTCCAAGGTTAAAGTCTTCATCCAAAGCCAATGCCCCGGAACATTCCACAAAACCACCACAAATCCAGAAGAACCATGCCGCCAGAGGAGGGAGTAGCCACTTTGTGAGAGCCGACACAAGAGAAGAAGAAGTATCAACGAAAGCACCACCTTACCAGATAAGCACTGTGGGAGGAACACTCCTAGGGAAACCCAAGCGCGATAGGATCCAAGAGACACAACTACCATCTCTTATGGGGTGTTAGGGGTTTTTATGGTTAATTTCAGTTTTTATTTTTTATTGGTTTTTATGGTTTTTAGGGTCTCTTATGGGGTTTTAAGGGTTTTATCCTTTTTTATATTTTTAGGGGTTTTATGTGTATTTAGGTTTTTATATTTTTTATGATATTTATTGGTTTTATGGTTTTTTTACATTTTAATCAGTTTTTATTTTTTTTTATGATTTTTATGGTTGTTTAGAATTTTTTTGGATTTTTATGGGTTTTAGGTTTTTTATGATTTGTAGGGCTTTATGGTTTTTAGCATTATTTTTGTTTTTATGAATTTTTATGTTTTTAGGTTTTATATGGATTCATTAGTGTTTCTAGGTTTTTTAATTTTTTTATGGATTTTATGGATTTTTATGATTTTTATGCTTTTTTTGTGATTTTAGGGATTTTGGGGGTTTTTTGGTTTTTAGGGTTATTATGGGTTTTTTGGGTTTTACGATTTTTTTGACTTTTTATTAGGTAAATTGGATTTTTAGTGTTTTTTAATGTTTTTACAGAATCAAATGTTTTTTAGTGGTTTAGGGTTTTTTGTTTTGAGGTTTTTTAAGGGTTTTTAGGTTTTTTAGGGGTTTTATGAGTTTTTTATTATTTTATGTTTTTTCGGTATTTTGGGGTATTTTGTGTTTCTTGGTTGTTCAGGTTTTATTAGGTTTTTCAATGGGTTTTAGGGTTCTTTATGTTTTTTGGGAATTTTTGGGATTATTTTTTTTACATTTTTTGGGAATATTAGGGTTTTTTGGGTTTTTTGGGTTTTTTGGGATCTAGGTTTTTTATGGTTTTTTCGGTTTTTAGGTTTTTTTGAGTTTTTTTTGAGATTTTAAGGTTTTTTATAGTTTTTTTTCATTTTTGGAAGATTGAAAAGTTTTTATAGTTTTTAGTGTTTTAGGGTTTTTATGGGTTTTAGGGTTGTTTAAGGTTTTTTGAGGTTTTATTTTTTTTATAATTTTTAGAGTTTTTTGGGTTTTTTGGGTTTTTACCCTATTTTGGTATTTAGTTGTTTTAAGTACTTTTAGGTTTTAAATAGTTTCTAAGGGTTTTTCATGGTTTTCAGGTTTTTTTTATTTTTGGGTATTTTTAGGGATCTTCTTTGAATTTGATGGGTTTTTATTGTTTTTTTTTTGTATTTTGAAAGTTTATAGTGTTTTTATGGTCATTTAGGTTTTTAGAGGTTTTCTGATTTTATAGGTATTTGAGGGTTTTTACAATTTTTAAACCTTTTAAGGGGTGTAGAGTGATTTTATATTTTTTAGTGGTTTTATTGTTTTTACGGTTTTTAGTGTTTCTAGAAGTTTTAGGGTTTTTAGTGTTTTGAGAGTTTTGTGGGCAGTATTAACAATTTTTTGGTTTTTTATTGGTTTTAAGTGTTCTTATGTTTTTATGGTTTATTATGGATTTTTAGGGTTTTTAGGGTAATATACATTTAGAGGGATTCTAGGTATTTTTTTATTGTTTATTATTTTTTAGGGGTTTTGTGGATTTTGAGGTGTTTTAAGGTTTTTCAGGTTTTTATAGTTTTTAATGTGTTTTTTTTGTATTTTATGTTTTTTAGGGGTCTGATTTTTTATAGAGTATTTAAAACATTCTTTGTGTTTGTAGGTTATTTATATTATTTAGTGGGTTTCCTTGTTTTTTATGTGTTTTAGGGGTTTTAAGGTTCTTATGGTTTTAAGGTTTTTATGGTTTTTAATGTTTTAAGGGTTTTTTATGGATTTGTAGTGTTTTTAGAATTTCTTTTTTCTTTAGGGATTTTAAGAGTTTTTTAGTTTTTAAAATTCACTTAGAATTTTTATGTTTTTTTTTTGTTTTTTACATTTTAATGTATTTTAGGCCATTTAAAAAAATTTATAGTTTTTAAGGGTTTTGTGTATTTTGAGGGTTTTATAAGGTTTTTTTATTTATTTTTTGGGTTTTTATGTCTCATTAAATTTTTTAAATATTTTTTCGTGGTTTAGAGAGTTTTTATATATTTTTAGTGGTTTTTCATATTATTATAAGTTTTTTCGGGTTTTTAAAGGTATTTTGAGGTTTTCATACTTTTAGGGTTTTAGGGTTTCTTAAGGTTTTCACATTTTTAGGTTTTTAGGGATTTTAAGAATTTTTATGTTTTTAAGGGTTTCTTGGGGTTTTTAATTTTTTAGTGTGTTTAAATTTTTTAGTTATTTTAAGGATTTTTCATGCTTCTTAGCATTTTTATGGTTTTCAGGGTTTTTTGGATTTAGAGAGGTTTATGTTTTTTTTGGTTTGTAGTGTTTTTTTAATTTTTTACGCATTTAAAAGTTTTTCGTTTTATATTTTTAAGATTTTATAAGGTTTTAAATTTTTTTAGTGATTTTCATGTTTTTATTTGTTCTTAGGGGTTTTTTAATTTTTAGAGTTTTTCGGGTTTTTTATGATTTTTGGCATTTTTTGGTTTTTCAAGGTTTTAGGAGTTTTTAGGTTTTAATGGTTTTCTTATATTTTTTACTGTTTTTATGTTTTTTATGTTTTTAGAAACTTTAGGGTTTTCTTGTGATATTTATTGATTTTTTGGGTTTTTGGGGTTTTTAGGGGTTTTAGGGTTTTTAGGGGTTTTATGGTTTTTTTCTATTAAGGGATTTTTTAGTTTTATATAATTGAAAATGTTTCTTTTTTTTGTTATTTTTTTTTCATTATAAATTATTTTTACAGTTTTTAGTTGGTATTTTGGGTTTGACGGGTTTTAGGGTTTTTAATATTTTTAGGAGTGTTATGGTTTTTAGGGGGATTTAGTTTTTTTATGGTCTTTTAATATTCCTACATTTTTTTGGGTTTTTAGGTGTTATAAGTGTTTTTATATTTTTAATGTTTTTTGGGGGTTTTTGGGTTTTAGGGATTTTTTATGATTTTCGGATTTTTAGGGATTCTAGGATTATGATGGTTTTTTTTTGAATTTAGAAATTTTACGATTTTTTGGGTTTTTGGGGATTTTTGGTTGTTTAGTGTTTTTATCATTTTAGGGTTTTTATGGGTTAAAATATTTTTTTGTTCATAATGATTTATTTGGTGTGTTTTGGTTTTTTATGGAGTTTTATGTTTTTATTTATTTTTGGGGTTTTTTTTGTATTTTTGTGGTTTCTATAAGTTTATGAATTTTGATGGGTCTTGGGATTTTTAGGGTTTCTGGGGGTATTCATTGTTTTTTTTGGGTTTTTGGGTTTTTTTACAATTTTAATGGTTTATATATTCTTTAGCATTTCATAGGTTGAATAGTTTTTTTATAGTTTTTAGTGGAGTTTCACTATTTTATGGTTTCTATTGTTTTAGGGTTTTTATGGTTTTAGGACTATTTAGGGACTCTAGAATTTTTAATTTTTTTGGGTTTTAATATTTTTTAGGATTATAAGGTTTTTTCAAGGGTTTAATGGTGTTTATGGTTTTTTTGGTTTTTAAGGATATTTATTTATTTTTTAGGATTTTTGTGTGTTGTTGTGATTTTTAGGGATTTTGATGGGTTTTATATTTTTTTAGGAGTATTAGGGGTTTTAGGATGTTTTTCTTTTTTATGTTTTTTGTAAGTTTTAAATTATTTTAGTTTTTAATTTTTTTTCATAGGTGTTTTAATGGTTTTATGAGTTTTTACATTTTAAATAATTTTTTGGGATTTGTGGAATTTTTATTGGTTTTTTTGGTGTTTCACGATTTTCAGGGGTTTTATGGGTTTTAGTATTTTTTATGGTTTTTATCACTTTTTAAATATTTATGAGAATTATGGGTGTTGGGATTTTTATGGTTTTCCTATGGTATTTTACGTTTTTTCTATATTATTTATGTTTTAAGTTATTTTAAGGCTTTTGGGTTTTTTTGTTTTTAGTGGTTTTATGGATTTTGAATGTTTTTATATTTTTCGAGGTTTTAGTTTTTTCAATGTTTTTATGTTTTTATAAGTTTTTAGGGTTGTTATGTTTTTTAGGGTTTTTGTATTTTTAGGTTTTTAGGGTTTTTAAATGTTTTTAGCTTTTTAAGGTTTTCTTTGGGTTTTCGTGGTTTTTATGTATTTTTAATTTTTATTTATGTTTATGGTTTTTAAGTGGATTTTTATGTATTTTTAGTGTTTTAGGTTTTTTGAGGGTTTTAGGATGTTTTAGGGTTTTAGGGTTTTTATTGTTTTATTTTAGTGTTTTAAAGGTTTTTATAGTCTTTACATTTTTATGTATTTTTAGGATTTTTAATATATTTATGTTTTTTATTTTTTTAGGTATTTAGACTTTTGTAGGATTTTGTGGGGGGGGGGTTGTTTTTTGGGTTTTCAGGGGGGTTGATATTTTGGTGGATTTGTGTTTTTTTAGTGTTTTTTATCATTTTTAGGGGCTTAAAGAGTTTTTGAGTTTTTAGCTGTTAAATGATTTATGTATTTGAAGGGTTTTTAAGGTTTTAGGGGTTTTATGGATTTATTCTTATTTAGTATTTTTAGTGTTTTTAGTGTTTTTAGGTTTTTGGCCGGTTTTGATTTTTTTTGGTTTTTAATTTTTTCTTAGGGGGATCCAAGGTTTTAGGTTTTTTTACATATTTTGGGGATTTTTTTTTTGTGATTTTATGGTTTTTTAGGGTTTTAAGGGATTTTTAGGGATTTTGGGTTTTTCTAGTGTTTTAAGGGGTTTTTTTGTTTTTTTTTTAGTTTTTAAGGATATTTTGAGAATGTAGGTGTTTTTCAGTTTTTAGAGTTTTTTAAATTTTTGCATGTTTAAAGGGTTTTTAGAGTTTTTAGTGGATATTTAGGGTTTTATGGGTTTTTTGTATTTTTAATGATTTTAGGGGTTTTATTGTTTTTAGTGGTTTTAGGTTTTTATGTTCATTTAGGATTCATAGTATCTTTTAGGTTTTTATAGGTTTTAATTGATTTAAAATTTTTAATGTTTTCTTATAGATTTTTAGGGTATTTGGAATTTTTTTGTTCTTCTTATTTTTAGGGATTTTTATGATTTTTATGTTTTTTAGGGTTTTTAGGGATTTTGAGGGTTTTGGGGTTTTTGCGATTTTAGGGTGTTTTCGGTTTTTAGATTCTTTATGGTTTTAAGGGATTAATTTTTTTTACAAGTTTTTATGGTTTTATTGTGTTTTTACAGTGTTTTGGGTTTTTATATTTTTAGGGTTTTTAAGGATTTTTAGGATTTTTGTGTTTTTTTAGATTATTTAGGGATTTTGAGGGGTCTTAGGGTTTTTATGGGTTTTAAAGTTTTTCATGTTTTTAGGGATTTTTGGATTTTTTTCATTCTTTTAGAGTTTTTATGGGTTTTGAGTGATCTTAGGGTTTTTATGGGTTTTCATGGTTTTCATGTTTTTTTTCTTTTTTAGGGGTATTTTTGTTTTTTATGGTTTTATTTATTTTTTATATATTTTCAGAATTGTATGGAAAGGAAGATGCAAGGGTCGGGCTATTCCTGACCCCAAAAAGTTATTAGAAAGAAAAAAGAGACACAACAGACAAGGGAGGGGAGGCGTCAAGCGACCCACACACAAAAACCCCTTACAACCCACGCCAAAAAAAAGAAAAATCAAAAAAGAAAAGAAAAACCAAATAAGCACACCCAGGTCCAAGAAGCAATCATCACCATCATCTAGAAGCATCCAGCATCCAACAACTCACTACCAAGAAATTACTAGCTTCCAACATCACATTTACCAGTATCCAGCATCTTCTCACCAAGTCAAGCCATCACCAACAACAAATAACTATCCGCCCCAGAATCACACAAGAGCCAGCAACCAGAGTTCACTTCTATACAGCAACCATCACTCATTCTCCCATGATTCAGCATCCAGTGCCTCCTCACCAAGAAGGTCCAGCAGAATCAGTACAGAGCCAATAGCACCAAATTCCAACACCCAAACATCATCGCATTCCATCCAAACAGCATCCAGCCATCATACCAAATCAAAACAACAACCAGAACTTTAAACGTCTTATTTCCAAGAAGATCAACCAACTACAGCATGAACCCAATATCAATCGTAGCTTCCAGCACCTCCTCACCAAAAAGAGCCATCACCAGCAACATAGAACAAACAGAACCAAACCCATAACTAGAAGCTTTATCTTTCCCTATCCCTACATCAAGTAGTAACCAACACCACCAATTCTGGAAAACAAGCTCTCCTTCCGCACCACGCAAATCAGCAATGCCAAAAATCCTATCTCTCACACTAGTACACATCGAATTCCCCAGTAGCATCAAAAACATTGATAGAACCAGAACCATCTTAACCAGAGACTCGAGCAGACCACTAACCAATGGGCATGCCCATTCATCAAGTCACTCCACAAGCAGAACAAACCATAGAAGTAGAACAAGAAAACACCCACCAAACTACAGCCACTGGAAAACACAAGCCACTGAAACACCAGAAAAATGGTGAATCCAAACATTGGGGGAGACAACGTACCCGATTCAAGGCATCATCGGGGACAAAACCAAGCAGCGAAGCAATAAGTCAACGCAAAGCCACTGAATTTTAATTGTTTTAGGGGTTTTATGGGTTTTAGGGTTTAAATATTTTTATTTTTTTTATGGGTTTTAAGTGTTTTTAGGTTTTTAATGTTTTCTTATGATTTTTCATGGGTTTTATATTTTTTATATTTTCAAGGATTTTATTGATTTTTTAGGGTATTTAGGGATTTTGAGGGTTTCTAGGGGTTTTAGTGTTTTTAAGATTTTTGTGGTATTTTGGGTTTTTATGTTTTTTTGAGTTTGTATAGTTTGTAATGTTTTTCATAGTTCTTTAAAGTTATTAGTGTTTCAAAAAGATTTACATATTTTATTTAGTTTTTATATTTTTTAGGGTTTTATGGTTTTTAGGTGTTTTTATGTTTTTAGGGGTTTTATCATTTTTAGGGGTTTTAGTGTTTTAGGGTTTAAAGGTTTTCTTAAGGGTTTTCATGGTTTTTTTTGGTTATTTACATTTTATTTGTTTTTGAAGGTATTTATTATGTTTTTTTGGTTCTATGGGTTTTATGTATTTTGATTATTTTAGTGTTTTTATGGGTTTTTTGGAGTTATTTTGAGTTTTTTATGGTTTTTAGAGGTTTTTTTTGTTTTTAACTTTTTTAGGGGTTTATGGGTTTTTAGGGGTTTAGGGAATTTTAGGCGTTTTGGGGTTATTTAGGTTTTTTATGATTTTTTCGATATTTGGTGTTTTTAGTGGGGTTTTAGAGTTTTTTGGGGGTTTATGGGTTTTAATGGTTTTATGGGATTTTATGGTTTTTAGAATTTTTAGGGGTTTTTAGGTTTGTAGGGTTTTTAGTGGTTTTTATGTTTTACCTAGTTTTATTTTTGTATTTTTTAAGGTTTTCTTATAGTATTTAGGGGTTTTAATGTGTTATTTTTATTTTTAGCAATTTTTACGGATTTTTCCAATTTTTAAGAATTATATCATTTTTAGTGTGTTTGAGGGATTTTGGGGTTTTTATAGTTTTTTTGGGTTTTATGGTTTTTTTGAGTTTTTTATTATTTTTAATATTTTTATGTGTTTTTAATGATATTATGGGTTTAAAGTTTTTTTAGTGTTTTTAGTGGGTTTTAAGGTTTTTATGGGGTTTTATGGTGTTTTTGGGGGTTTTATTGGTTTTTGGGATTTTAGGGTTCTTTGGGTTTTTTAGAGTTTTTAGCATTTTTATGTTTTAAAGGGGTTTCATGTTTTATATATTTTTTCTATTTTTCTAAGGGGTTTTAGTTTTTCAGGGTTTTTTTTACATTTTTATGGATTTTATGGTTTTTGTATGATTTTTTTGGTTTTTAGGGATTTTATGGAATCTAAGTGTTTTGGGTGTTTTACGGTTTTTATGTTTTTTATAGTTTCCTAATTTTTTAGGGTATTATGGTTTTTTGTATTTTTAGAGATTTAGGGTTCTTTTGAGATTTTTAACATTTTAGTAGTTTGAAGGGTTTTTATAGATATTAGTGTTTTTTGGGGTTTTATGTGATTTTTAAGGGTTTTATGGGATTTAGGGTTTTTAGGTGTTTTTAGGGTATTTTAGGGTTTTAGGCTCTTTTAGGGGTTTTAGAGGTTTTATGTGTTTATTTTGTTTTGAAGGTTTTCTTAATGTTTCATATGTTTTTGGTTTCTTACATATTTATAAATTTTTAGGATCATACAAATTTTACAGTTTTTAGGTATTTTGAGGGGTTTCGGGTATATTGAACTTTTAGGGTTTTAAGGGTTTTTAGTATTTTTATGTTTTTAGACATTTTTAGTTTTTTAGGTTATTAAAGTTTTCTTATGGTTTCTCAGTGTTTTTTTTCAATTTTATGAATTTCTAGGGATTTTTTACTATTTTTAGTGTCTTTTAGTTTTGTCAGGGATTTTGAGTTTTTTACGGTTTTATGGTTTTTTTTCTTCATTTTTATGTATTTTTATAATTTTTTGGGCTTTTTAGGTTTTCATGTTTTTTTATCCTTTTAGGGGTTAATTAATTTTTTAGTGTTTTTAGTTTTTAATGGTTTTTATGGGTTTTAATGTTCTTAATGGTTTTTATGGTATTAGGGTTTTAGGATTTTTTTATTGTTTTTATCATTTTTAAGGTTTTTATGGGTCATAGGTATTTTATGTTTTTATGGTTTTTGTTGTAGTTTTCAGGGTTTTGTGGGGGTTTTTAATTTATTTGTGGATTTTAGGGTTTTTTTATTTATATGAGGTTTTACAGTTTATTGGGATTTTAAATTTTTTTAGTTGTTTGAAGGATTTTTAGAGTTTTAATGAGGTTTGGGGGTAAACCGTTTTTTTAGTTTTTAGGGTTTTAAGGTAGTTTATATTTTTTTAACATACCTAGTAGTTTAAAGGCCTTTATATTTTCTTGTTGGTTTTTAAGGTGTTTAGGTGTTTTTTGGGGTTTTAGGATCTTTTAGGGTCATTTTAGGGTTTTAATCATTTTAGGTATTTTGGTTTTTTAAGTATTTTTTGGTTTTTTAATGTTTTCATAGGGTTTTTGTGGGTTTTAGAGTTTTTTATGTTTTTAGGTATTTATAGGGATTTTTTTTATTCTTAGTGTTTTTATTTATTTTGATAGGTTTTATGGTTTTTAGGAGATTTATGGTTTTTTTGGTTCTTTGCATCATTTGTGTTTTAAGGGATTTTATGTGTGTTTATGTTTTAAATGTTTTCATAAGGGTTTTCAGGTTTTTTCATATTTTTAGTTATTTTGAGGTAATTTTTAGGATTTATATTGGTTTTTAGGGGTTTAAAGGTTTTTTGTGTTTTTTTTGTGTTTTTTGATTTTTTAGTGTTTTTTTAGTTTTTAAGGGTTTTTAGAGTTTTTTTATATTTTAGGACTTAATAATATTTTTTTATGTTTTAGTAGTTTTTATAGTGATTATGTGTTTTAGGGGTATTAAAATATTTAGGGGTTTTATTGTTTTTTGGGGTTTTATGGGTTTTAGGGTTTTTTTATTTTTATTTGTTTAGGGTTTTAAGTATTTTTAGAGTTTTAATGATTTATTATTGGTTTTTTAGGTTTTAGGGTTTTTAAATTATTAGGGATTTTTTAGGATTTTAATGGGTTTTTATCATGATTTTGGATATTCAGGGTTTTTATTTTTTTATGGTTTTTTGGGTTTTAGTTTTTTTTTTGAATATTTAAAAAAAATTATATTTTTTAAAAATGTTATGGGTTTAAAATGTTTTTTGTATTTTTAGTGGGTATTAATGTTTTTATATATTTTTGGGAGGTTTTAATGTATTTATGGGTTTTATGTTATTTGGGGTTTTTGTTGTTTTTAGGGTTTTAGTGGTTTTAAGTTTTTTTATTTTTTAGTGTTTTCCAAGAAGTTTTCTTGGATTTTATGGTATTTTATGTTTTTATCGATGTTGAGGTTTTTTTTATCTTTTTTAGTGTTTTAGGGATTTTGATGGGTTTTAGGGTTTTTTTGGGATTTAGGGTTTTCATAGTTTTTATGGGTTTTATGTGTTTTTTTGTTTTTATGGATTTTAACGTTTTTAGAATTTCTTTTAACATTTCAATTGGTTCAAGGGATTTTTAGTGGGGTTTAGGGTATTTTTGGAGTTTTGGAGATTTATTTTTTATGGGTTTTAAGGGTGTCATGTGTTTTTATGGTCTTTTAGAGATTTAAGCATTTTTAGGTTTTAGGGATTTTATGTATTTTTATGTTTTTAGGGTCTTATTAGTGATTTTCAAGGGTTTTTACATTTTTTGAGATTTGAAGCATTTTTTAAGATTTTTTATGGTTTTTAGGGGTTTTAGGCATTTTGAGGGTTTTATGGGGTTTTACAGTTTTTAGAGGTTTTTAGGGTGTTAGCATTGTTTTTTAGGGGTTTTAAGTTTTTTGAGGTTTTAACAGTTTTTATAGGATTTCTCAAGGGTTTTAAAGGTTTTTATCTTTTTAGGGGATTTTAGTATTTTTATGGGTATTTAGGGTTTTCGGGATTTTGACGGTTTTAACAGTTTTTTTTGTTTTTAGAGTTTTTTTGAATTTTTAGGGTTTATAAGTTTTTTAGTTTTTTACCTTTTTAAGGGGTTTGAAGGGTTTTTTGTGTCCTTAGTGGGGTTTTAGGGGTTTTATGTTTATTTGGGTGTTTAAGGTTTTTACTTATTTTTATGTGTTTTAGGGTTTTCTAGGGTTTTTGGTTTTTCAGTGATCTTTAGGTTTTAGGGGTTTAAGGTTTTTTATGGGTTTTAAGGTTCTCTTATGGGTTTTAATGTATTTTAGAGTGTATTACATTTTGAAGATTTTTAAGTTATTTTTTATGATTTTTTTTTTAGTTATTTTCTGGGATTTAGGGGGTTTTATATTTTCATGATTTTTCTTTGATTTTTTTTTTATGGGTTGTCGTCGTTTTTGGGGTTTTTTTAAATTTTTAGAGTTCTTTAATGTATTTGGGGGTTGAAAGAGATTTTAGAGTTTTTATTTGGTTTTTATTTTTTTTATGGGTCTTAGGGGTTTTATGGTTGGGTTTTATGAATTTTAGGTGTTCTTTTTGTTTTTAGGGTCTTTTTTGGGTTTTTAGCATTTTTATGTTTTTAGGGGTTTTAAGTGTTTTTTGGTTTTTGCGATTTTCATTGGGGTTTTTAGTGTTTTTATATTTTTTTATGTATTTAATATTTTTAGTGGTTTTTATGATATTTTTTGATTTTATAGTTTTGAAGGATTATTATGGTTTTTAGTGTTTTTAGAGTATTTAGGTGATTTTATGGTTTTAATACATGTTTGATTTTTAGGGGTTTTATGTGTTTTTAGGTTTTCAAGGATTTTTTAGTGTTTTTCAGGGTGTCTCGGTTTTTTTTAAAATAAGGGAATTTTAGGGTTTTATTTGGATTTTAATGAAGTTTATGTTTTTTTTGGTTTTTGAGGGTGTTGAGGGGGTTTTTTTGGGTTTTCATTGTTTATTTTGGTTTTTAGGCTCTTAATTTGAGTTTTTTGGGTTTTTAATGTTTTTAGTGTTTCTAACGTATTTGTTTGTTTAATATTTATTTTGTGTTTTTAGTGATTTAATGGGTTTTTTCTGGGTTTTGAAGGGGTTTTCAATATCTGTAGGGGTTTTATGGTTTTAGGGGTTTAGTTTTTTTTTTGATTTTTTAGGGTTTTCAACATTTTTTTTTCATTTTTAAGTATTTTATGTGTTTTTATTTTTAAATATTTATTTTGGTTTTCAGGGATTTTTGAATTTTTAGGTATTTTTGGGAATTTTTTAATTTCTTCTTAGGTTTTAGGTTTTTGTGGGATTTTATGTGTTTTTAGGATTTTTATGGTTTTTATGCGTTTTTGGATTTTAGGGGTATTTTTTATTTTTTTAGTGCCTTAATGGTTTTTAGTATTTTTAACATCTTAAGGGGTTAAAAAGTTTTTTATTGTTTTTGGAGGTGTTTAAAATTTTTATGGTGTTTTTATGGTTTTTAGGGGTTATATAGTTTTTAATGTATTAGCGGGGTTTTCGGTTATTCGGGTTTTAAATTTTATTTAGGTTTTTTGGTGTTTTAATTTATTTAAGGTTATCTTAGAATTTCTTAAGTTTTTTGGGAGTTTTTTGGAATTTTTTATTTTTATGGGGTTTATGGGATTTAGGAATGTTTATGATTTTGAAGGGTTTTTGTTTTTTGTAATTTTAATGTTTTTATTATTTTTTTTGTTTAAATATTTTTTAGATTTTAAAATGATTTTTGGGTCTTAATGTTTTTTTAGAGTTTCTAGTGGTTTAAGTTTTTGTTTGGGTGTTTTGGATTTTAATGGTTTTTTGGTTACTGTGATTTTATGTTTTATTTTATTTTATCATTTTTTGGGTTTTAAGGGGTTTAAAGTGTTTTGAGGTTTTACGGTTTTCTTAGGGGTTTTCAGTGTTTTAGGGTTGTTTAAGTTGTTATAATTTTTAGGCATTTTTTAGGATTTATATGGTTTTTAATATTTTACTGGTTTTTAGAGTTTTTACCATTTAAGGTTTTTAGGAGTTTTAATCGTTTTTATATTTTTAATGTTTTCTTAGGGGTGTTTAGGGGTTTTAGTTTTTTTATGATTTTATGTATTTTTATGGACTTCAGAATTTTTATGGTTTTTTAAATGTTATATAGATTTTGACGGTTTGTAGTATTTTTATGGTTTTTTGGATATTTGGGTTTATTTGTGTTTTTATGGTTTACTATAGTTTTTTGCCTATTTATGGGTTTAAATGCGGTTTTATAGTCTTTGGTAGTTTTTAAAAATTTTATAGGGTTTCTAGGGTCTTTTAATTTTTGGGGTTTTTTATTGTTTTAAAATTTTTATAGGGTTTCTAGGGTCTTTTAATTTTTAGCATTTTTTATGTTTTTAGTGGTTTTTTTTGTTTATAGTTTCGGAAATTTTTCCTAAGGGATGTCATGTTTTTTAGTTTTTTTATTTATTTAGAGATATTAGGAATTTTTTTATTTTTATGGTATTTTTGGGGTTTTAGGGCATGGAATGTACGAGGCCAGTCTATTCCTAACCCCCCAAAATTATATTAAAAAAAAGATCATGACATACAAGGGAGGGGTGGTGTCAAACAACCCACACCCAAAACAATGGATACCCCCACATACAAAAGTCTAAAAGGCCCATGAAACAAAAGGAGAGACAACTACGGAATAAAATAACCATCCTCATAGGGGTCCCCATCAACACCATAGCCCCAGGAAGCATCCGAGTTCACTGAATCCCATTCAGAAGATTCATATAGTTTGAGGAAGGCTGCACAATACTTCTAGAGTTCCACGTTTGGCTTCACTTTAGTAGCCCGGTCTTCCCTGACATGTTCATCTCCTTTACCTTTGATAGCCTTGGAGGAGGCCCTAGAAGCCATTGGCATAGGCAGGGAGGAATAGTCCCTCTTAGCCCTCCATTTCACTAGAGGGTCACTCATCACCATAGCCTTTCTCTGGGCTATGTCAGCAGGCACAACCATGTTTCCCTGCCTACCACATTAGGGGTTTAAGGGTTTTTAGAGTCAACAGTGGGTTTTATGGTTTTAATGGGATTTATGGTTTTTATGGTTTTTATGAGTTTTAGGGTTTTCAGAGTTTTAGGGGTTATAATTAATTTTTAGCATTTTCTGGGTTTTTAGGGGTTTAAAGTGTTTTTTATGTTTTTAAGGTTTTCTTAGAGATTTTCAGGGTTTTTAAGATTTTAGGGATTTTTATGGTTTTTAGGATTTTTATGGGTTTTATGGTTTTTAGGGATTTTGAGAGTTTTAGTGGTTTTTAGGGTTATTATAGTTTTTTTGGGTTTTGGGGGTTTTAAGTTTTTTTGGGTGTTTAAGGACTTTAATGAATTTTGATTTTTTTAACATTTTTATGTGTTTAAAGGGTTTTTTGAAATTTTAGTGAATTTTTAGGGTTTTTATGGGTTTTTTGGATTTTTTAATATTTTATGGATTTTTATGTTTTTTAGGGTATTTAGGGTTATTAGGGTTTTTAGCATGTTTTAGGTTTTTAGGGGTTTAATGTGTTATTAGGTTTTTACGATTTTCTTAGGGGTTTTAGGGTTTTTAGGTTTTTAGGAATTTTTGGATTTTTAGGGTTTTTATGGGGTTTGGGGGATTTCTGGGTCTTTTGAGTTGTTTATGGGTTTTAAATTATTTTATAATTTTTGAACATTTTTAGTGCTTTAAATTGGTTTTAGTGTTTTTTTTGGTTTTTAGGGGTTTTATGGGTTTTATGATTTTTTAAATATTTTATAGGGTTTTTATGGTTTTTAGGGGTATTAGTGGTTTTTTTTGTTTTTACCATTTTTAGGTTTTTAGGGAGTTAAATCGATTTCTTTTTTAAGGTTATCTTAGGTGTTTTCCTGGTTATTATGGTTTTCTATTTTTCTATGGATTTTTAGGTATTTTTAAATGTTGATGTTTTTTGGAATTTTTTGGATTTTAAGGGGTTTTGGGTTTTTGGGGTATAGTGTTCTTATGGGATTTTAGTGTTTTTTGAGTATTTTATGGGTTTTAAAGGGTTTTAGAGTTTTTTTAAAATTTTGGGGATAAAGGGAATTAAGAGTTTTTAGTGTATGTTTCTTGTTTTTCTATGTTTCTAGGTTTTTTTGGTTTTAAGAGTTTCTAAAGTTCTTAGGATTTTTAGGGGTTTATGCATTTTTAGGTTTTGATGTTTTTATTAGGGGTTTATGTGTTTTAAGGGGTGTTTTTCATTTTTATGGGTTTTCCGGATGCTTTTTTTTGATTTTATGGGATTTTTTACATTTTTAGTATATTAGGTTTTTTATGAGTGTTTTAGGTTTTTTTAGTTTTATAGTGTTTTAAAGGGGTTTTAGAGTTATTAATGTATTTAGGGGTTTAAGGGGTTATTAGGTTTTTTTTGGTTTTTAGATTTTTTATGGGTTTTTAAGGTTTTTTTTTGTGTTTTGTGGTTTTAGGGTTTTTTGTCTCTATGTGTGTTTTTTTTCAATTATTTGGTTTTTAGGGGGTTTTAAGATGTTTTATGTTTTCATGATTTTTATAGGGTTTTTAGGTTGTTAGGTATTTTAGGGGGTTATAGTATTTCTATGGGTTATAGGGTCATTAGGGATATTGATGGTTTTAGGGTTTTAAGGGTTTCATGCGGTTTTCTAGTTTTTTGAGATGTTATGATTTTTTATTTTAATGTCTTTGTGTTTTTTGGATTTTTAAACTTTTTAGTGGTTTAAATATGTTTTTGAGTTTATAGTGCTTCTTATTGTTTTTATGGGGTTTTAGGAAATTTAGGGGTTTAAATTTTTTTAGGTATTTGTAGGGTTTCTAGGTTCTTTTATGGTTTTTAGTAGTTTTAGGTTTTTAGGGGTTTAATCATTTTTAGGTTCTTTAAGTTTTCATAGGTGTTATCAGTGTTTTTAGAGTTATTTACATTTTAAATTATTTTTTTGTATTTTTTAGGATTTTTATAGTTCTTAGTGTTCTTAATGATTTTTAGTGTTTTTGGGGGTTTTTAGGGGTTTCTTGTTTTTTCTATTGTTTTTAGTGTTTTGAGGATTTTTTTCATTTTTAGTTTTTTAAGCATTTATAAATTTTCTAGACTTCTAGGAGTTTTTTATTTATTATTCGTTTTTTTTATTTTTTAGGATTTTTATTGTTTTTTGGATTTTAGTGATTTTGAGGGTTTTTAGGTGTTTTTAGGGTTTTAGGGTTCTTTATTATTTTTAGTGTTTTTCAGGATTTTTAGGGACTTTTATGATTTTTATGGTTTTTAGGGTTTTAAGTGTTTTCCATGTTTTTATGGCTTTTAAGTGTTGTTTTGGGTTTTAAGGATTTCTTAGGTGTTTATGAGTTTTTAAAAATATTAATGAATTTTAAGGTTTTTTTGGTTTTTTACTGGTTTTTAGGATTTTATGGTTTTTGAGGTGTTTAGGGTTTTTAGAGGTTTTATGTGTTTTAGTGTGTTTGGGGTTTTAGGTTTTAGGAGTTTTTTAGGGTTTCAATGTTTTTTATAGTTATTTAATGTTTTTAGGGATTTAAAGGGGTTTTATAGTTTTTTGGGCTTGTTATGATTTTTATGGGTTTTTAATATTTTTAGTAGTTTTTTATGATTTTTATAATTAATAATAATTTTTAGGGTTTTTTGAATTATTTATGTTTTTAGTGGTTTTAATTATTATTTTATTTTAATGGATTTTATGGTTTTTTAATGTTTTTAGGACTTTTTTTCATTTTTATGGATATCTTAGGGTTTTAGGTTTTAAGAGTTTTTAGTGGGTTTTGAGGTTTTATGGTGTTTTTGAGATTGTTAATCGTTTTAGGGGGTTTTTTGTTTTTAGGGTTTTTAGCATATTTTAGGATTTTTAGGAATTTTAATATTTTTAGGTTTTTGGGGTTTCAGTGAGTTTTTCAGGGGTTTTATGGTTTTCTATGTTTGTAGATATTTGTGGGGTTTTTGGTTTTTTATTTATTTTCAGGGTTTTAGGTATTTTCAAGGTGTTTATTGGTTTTAAGGTTTTTTGTGTTTTTCATGTATTTAGTGTTTTTATGTTTTTAGCAGGTTTAAGTGTTATTTTTTTTGTTTTTAATGATTTCTTAGGGTTTTCAGGGTTTTTACGGTATTTGGGAATTTAAAAAATTTTCAGGACTTTAAGGATTTTTTTTTGATTTTTATAGTTTTAGTGTTTTAGTGATTTGGATAATTTTATGGGTTTTGGGTTCTTAGGTTTTTTGTGTTTTTTTCAAATTTTTAGGTATTGTTTGAGTTTTTTTGTTTTCCTAATGTTTTTAGAGTTTTTTTAAAATTTATGGGGTTTAAAAGGGATTTATATATTTTTTTTAAAAATTTGGGCTTTTGGGGGTTTTAGGGGTTTAAAGGTTTTAGGGGTCTTTATGGTTTTTCAATTTTTAGTAGATTTTGGGTTTTAGGTTTTTTAATGTTTATTAGATTTTTATTGGTTTTAATGGTTTTTATATTTTAACCATTTTTAGGGTATTTTTGGGGTTTTTATGTTTTAAGTAATTTTAGGTATTTTTTGGTGTTTTTATCGGGTGTTATGGTATTTAGGAGTTTTTAGTGTTTTAGGATTTTTTTGGGTTTTATGGTTTGTTTTGGATTTTAGGGTAATTTAGTTTTTAGTGGTTTTATGGTTACTTATTGTATTTAATGTTTTTGGGGTTTTTATGGTTTTTAGAATTTATATTGGGGTTTTTTGGGTTTTTGGGTTTTAAGGTTTATAGTGGTTATTAGGGTTTTGGGGGGTTTTTGGGTTTTTTGGATTTTTTATGTGTTTATGTTTTTATGGGTTTTAAGTGTTTTTAATGTTTTCATAGGGTTTTTAAGAGTTATTTTATTTCTTATGTTTTAGGGATTTTTTAGGTTTTTAATTATTTTTATTTGTTTTTAGGTTTTTTAAATTTTTTACTATTTTTTTGGTTTTTTGATTTTTAGGGTTTTCAATGTTATTTAGGGTTTTTTTATTTTTATTGGTTTTTAGGGTTTTTACTGTTCTTACTATTTTTTTCGTTTTTTTATTTATTAGGCTTTTCAATGTTATATAGAGTTTTTAAATTTTTTTAAGGGTTTAAGGGTTTTTAGTGATTTTAGTGGATTTTTTGGGGTTTTATGTGGTCTTAGAGTTAAAAGTTTTTAGGGGATCTAGGGTTTGTACAGTTTAATGGTTTTAATTTTTTTTTTATCATTTTTAGGTATTTTAGGGTTTTAATTATTTTTATGTTTTTAAATATTTCTTAGGTTTTTTACCATTTTTTGGTTTTTCAACATTTTAATGTATTTTAGTGATTTTATGTTATTTTTGGGATTTTTGGGATTTTTAGTGTTTTTATTGATTTTTAGCGTCTCTAAGGATTTATGGTTTTATTTGTGCCTTTTGAGTTTCTTCTATTTTTTTAGAGTTTTAATGGTTTTTAAACATTTCTTTGAGTATTAGCGGTTTAAATGGTTTTAGAGATTTGGTGGGTTTTTAGGGTCGTTAAGAGTTTTACGGTTTTAGGGGTTTTATGGGTTATAAAGGTTTTTGGGTTTTAAAGTTGTTTTTAGAGTTCTTTAGTGGTTTTAGTGTTTTTGATATTTTATAGGGGTTTTTACTGTTTTTAGGGTTTTAAAATTTTCTTATATTTTTGAAGGCTTCTTAGGGTTGTAGGTTTTTAAGAGTTTTTTAGGTTTTTAGGTGTTATAAGTTTTTTTTGTTTTTAAAGTTTTATTAGGTGTCATTAGGGTTTTTAGGTGTTTTTACATTTTTTGGATTCTTAATACTTTTTAATATTTTTATGGTTTTTACGGTTTTTATGGTTTTTAGGGGTTTTAGGGGTTTTGAGTGTTTTTACAGTATTTAGGGTATTTAAAGTTTTTTTGGGTTTTTTGGGGTTTTTTCTTTTTACAGGGGTTTTATGTTTTTTTAGAGTTTGTATCATTTTTAGGGGTTTAATGGGATTTTAGAGTTTTTAGTGGGTTTTAGGGTTTTTATTGCTTTTTATGGGTTATTATGGTTTTTATGTTTTTTAGGGTTTTAGGGGTTTTGGTGTTTTTATGTTTTTTAAGAGTTTTATGTTTCTTAATATTTTTAATGTTATTGTTAGATTATTTAGGGTTTTAAGTGTTTTCTTCAGTTTTAGTTATTTTTACGGATTTTAAAAAAATTATGCTTTTTAGTTATTTCTTGTGTTTTTGGGGTTTTTTGGTTTTTGATGGGTTTTTATGGGTTTTCTAGTTTTTATGGTTTTTATAGTTTTTTATATTTGTTAACATTTTTAGGGTTTTAAATGTGTTTTAGATTTTTCAGTTGTTTTTTTGGGTTTTTATGTGGTTTTTAGTTTTTTTACGATTTTTAGGGGGTTTTATGGTTTTTATGGTTTTTAGGGTTTTAGGGTCTTTTTGTGTTTTTTTAGAATTTTTTAGATTTTTTGTTGTTTTAAATGGTTTTAGGTTTTAATGGTTTTCCTAGTTGTTTTCATGGTTTTAAGTTTTTTTACATTTTTAATTTTTTTTTTTGAAATTTTAGAATTTTTATGGATTTTTTTTTGGGATTTTGAGGGGGTTTAGGTGTCATTAGGTTTTTGGGGTTTGAGGGGTTTTTTGAATTTTTAGGGTGTTAATGTTTTTTAGAGTTTTTTTAAAAATTTAGTGGTTTAAATTTTTTTATAGTTTTTAGTGGGGTTTTATGTTTTTAGGTGATATTAATTGTTTTTTGGGGTTTTACGGTTTTAACATATTTTTGTGGTTTTTAGAATTTTTTAGTGTTTTTAGGGATTTTTGCGCTTTTTGTGTTTTTAGGGGGTTTATGTATTTTTATTTTTTTATGGTTTTCTTAGAATTTTTCAAAGTTTTTATATCTTTTTATATTTTTACATATTTTTAGATAATTTTTTGGATTTTTAGTTGTTGGTGTTTTAAGGTTTTTGAGGTTTTTTTGGTTTTATTCAGTTTTGAGGGTTTTGAATTTTTATTGTTTTAAGGTCTTTCATAGTTCATTAATAATTTTATGCATTTTAAATAGAATTTCAAGTTTCTAGTGGATTTTTTTTATTTATTATTTTAGGGGTTTAGGATCTTAGTGTATTTAGTTTTTTTTTGTTTTTGGGAGGTTTCTAGTTTCTTTAGGTTTTTATAATTTTCTTTGGAGTTTTATGGTTTTTTAGGGTTTTTATTCTTTTAGGTATTTTTAAGGATTTTTTTTTATTTTTTGGGGTTTTAGGGTATTTTAAAATTTATAGGGATTATAGGGTTTTTTGGTTTTTATAGTTTCCAAGGTAGTTTTAGCTTTTTAGGGTTTTTTGAGTTTTTTAGAGTTATAAATATTTTTTAGAGTTTTATTAAGTTTTTATTGGTTTAAAGGGTTTTTTGAGTTTTTAATATGTTTTAAGGGTTTCATGCCTTTTTATGGTTTTTATGGTTTTTAGGGGGTTTATGGTTTTTAATGATTTTAGTGTTTTATAGGGATATTTGAATTTTTTAAGGGTTTAGGGATTTTAAGTGTTTTTTTTTGTTTTAAGGTTTTCTTTGGGTTTTTTAAGGTGTTTAGGGTGTTAGGGAATTTTAGAGATTTTAATTATTTTTTATGGTTTTAGGATTTTTTGTATTTTGAGGGGTTTTATGGTTTTCCTGGTTTTTATTATTATTTTTGGGTTTTTTGGTTTTTTTAGTTTTTTATTTATTTAAGGTTTTTAAGAGTTTTTAATCTATTTTAAGGGTTTTAAGGGATACTAAATTTTATAGTGATTTTTGGGATTTTATGGGTTTATTTGGTTTTTAATATTTTTTTGTGGGTTTTTTTGGGTTTTTTTTGGGTTTATGAGTATTTAGAGTTGTGGGGTCTTTTAAGATTTTTATCATTTTTGGTTTTTTGGGGTCTTTAATAGTTTTTAGTGTTTTAATATTTTCTTAGGGTTTTTAATGTTTTTAAGGTTTTTTTACATTTTTAGGGATTTTTAGGGATCTTATGGATTTTTATAATTTTAAGTGTTTATATGGATTTTTAGTGTTTTTTTGGGTTTTTATGGTTTTTAAATTTTCTTTCTTTTGGGGGATTTTTATTTTTTTAGGTTTTAATGGTTTTATTTGGTTTTTAGGGTATTTAGGGGTTTTTACGTTTTTATTGATTTCTAGGGATTTTTAGTATTTTTATGGTTTGTTTGTTTTTAGAGGTATTTTGTGTTTTTAGATCTTTTTTGTGTTTGTATTGTTTTGGGGTTTTTTGGGTTTTTTGGTTTTTTTTGGGTTTTGGATCTTTTTTGAGGTTTTAGGGGTTTTAATGTTTTTATAGATTTTTATTGTTTTATGTGTTTAAATGGGTTTTGTAGTTTTTATTGATTTTTAGTGTTTTTATGGGTTTTTAGGGTTTGTTACGGTTTTTAGGGGGTTTCATGGTTTTTAGGGGTTTTAGTATAATTTTGCATTTTTTTGATTTTTAAGTATTTTTATGTTTGTAAGGTTTTCTTAGGGTTTTCATTTTTTTTGTTTTTTTACTTTTATGTGTTTTAAGTATTTTTATAATTTTATTGATGTCTAGGGTTTTTTTTGGTAAGTTATGGGGTTTTAAGGGTTTTTGGGGATTGTATATTATTAAGATTTTTACATTTTTAGGGGTTTTAGAGGTTTTAGGTGTTTTGGGGTTTTAGTGTTTTGGTAGGGTTCTCACAATTTTAGGGGTTTCTAATTTTATAGAGATTTTTAGGGGTTTTTATGACTTTTATTATTTTTAGGGAAACTAGTGACTTTGAGGATTTTAGGGGTTTCAAGGGTTTTATTGTTTTTATGGGTTTTTGATTTTTCCAGATATTTTTAGTTTTTATGGTTTTTAGTATTTTTAGTTTTTTTAAACTTTTTAGGGGTTTAAAAGGTTCAAATATTTTTTACTAGTTTTTAGTGGTTTGTGGTTTTTATATTTTTTTAAGGTTTTATGGTTTTTATGGTTTTGGGGGATTTAAGGGTTTTTTGGGTATTTTAGTGTTTGAAGTGTTTTTTTTATTTTTAGGGTTTTAAGGTTTTCTTTTGGGTTTTCAGGGCTTTATGTGTTTTATTACTTTTAATGATATTTAGGGAATTTTTACTACTTTTACTGGTATTTATGGTGTTTTGGGATTTTTTTGTTTATAATTTTTTTTAGGATTTTCAAGGTTTTTTAGTGTTTTTTTATCATTTTTGGGGGTTTATAAGGTTTTTAGAATTCTTATTGGGTTTTAGGGTTTTTTTATTGGATTTTTAGTGTTTTTTAGGTTTTTATAAGTTTTAAGTGTTTTTTTGTTTTTAATTTTTACAGAAGGATTGGTAGGGGTTTTATGGTTTTTACATTTTTAGGAATTTTTCTATCTTTTTTTAGTATTTTTAATGGGTTTTAGGGTTTTTAGAGATTTTTTGTATTTTTAGGGTTATTACAGTATTTATTATTGTTGGGTTTTTTGAGTTTTTATGGTTTTATGGTTATTTAGATTTTTTATTGTTTTTAGGGGTTTAAATGGTTCTTAAGTATTTTATTGGGTTTTTAGAGTTTTCGTGGGGTTTCAAGGTTCCTTTAAGGTTTTTAGGGGGATTTATTTTTTGTACGTGTTTAAGGCGTTTTTAAATTTTCATTATTTTTTATGGTTATAGTTATTTACGAGTTTTTAGGTTTTTATGGTTTTATTACGGGTTTTTATGTTTTTTTGGGTTTTATAAATTTTCGGAATTTATATTAATTTTTTGAATTTTTAGTGTTTTAAAGGTTTTTAGAGTTTTTTTGGGGTTTTAGGGGTTTTTTAGGGGTTTTCGTGTTTTAAAGGTCTTTATAGGTTTTTTTAGTGTTTTTAGAGTTTTTTAGGTTTTATTGTGGTTTTAAGTTTTTTTAGGTTTTTATGTTTTTCTTAGAGTTTTCAAGAATTTTTATTTTTTTTTGGATTTTTAGGGTTGTTTAGAATATTTGGATATTTATGAAGTTTTAGGTATTTTTTTTGGAATTTTAGGGGTTTTAGTGTTTTTTAGTTTTTTGGGGTTTTTTCAATTTTTTGAGTTTTTCGGGGTTTTATTGTTTTTAGAGTTTTTTAGGTTTTAAATGTTTTAAAGGGTTTATAGAGTTTCTAATGGGTTTTTACAATTTCTATGGGGATTTAGTTTTTTATGGTTTTTTTAAGTTTTATGGTTTTCAGTGTTTTTATGATTATTAGGGGTTTTATCTTTTTTTAGGGGTTTTATGTTTTTTTTGAGAATATAAACTTTTCTAAGGGATTTTTTGTTTTTTGTTGGGTTTTTTACATTTCAGGGATTTTTAGGTAATTTTTAGTATTTTATGGTGTTAGGGGTTTTAGGGACTATGAGGTTTTCAGGATTATTAGTTCTTCTAAGGTTTTATCATTTTTTTTGTTTCAGTGTTTTTTTGAGTTTTTTTGGTGGTTTTCATGTTTCTATGAGTTTATAATGTCTTCGGGAGGTGGGGGGGGTTGTTTACAATTTTTTAGAGTTTTTAATGGGATTTTAGGGATTTTATTATTTTCTAAGGGGTTTTTACTTTTTTATGGGTTTTTATGTTTAGAGTGTTTTTAGGTATTTTAAATGATTTTTACGAGTTTTTAGGGTTTTGGATGAGTTTTAAGGGTTTTATTGTTTATATGTTTTTTTTGTTTTTGGGATTCTATTGAGTTTTTTGTTTTTTTATAGTTTGTGAAATTTTTATTACTGTTATGTTTTTAGTGGTTTTTAGGGTTTTTAGGTGTTTTCAATGTTTTTAAGAGTTTTTATGGTTTTAGTATTTTGAGTGTTTTAATGGTGTTGTTGGGTTTTTAGTTTTTTTCAAGGATTTAAGTGTTTTTAGGTTTTTTCATTTTTATAGGGGTTTTCAGGGTATTTAAGGTTTTCTTGTTAGTATAAATTTTATGGATTTTTTAGGATTTTTATGGGATATAAGGGTTTTTAGGGATTTTGAGGGTTTTTTTGGTGTTTGTGTTTTTTAGGGTTTTTACGAGTTTTTTGGGGTTTTAATTTTTTTAGTGTTTTGTAACATTTTGGGGTTTAAATGGTTTTTTGATTTTTTATTAGTTTTTATGAGTTTTAAGGTTTTTAGGGGATTTAGGGTTTTTAGTGTTTTTAGAGGTTATATATTTTTTTGTTAATTTAATGGGAATAAAGTTTTTTTAGGGATTTAATGTTTTCTTAGCGTGTTATAAGGTTTTTATGGTTTTTGATTTTTTATGGATTTTTCTAAATTTTCTATGATTTTTAAGGGTTTGTTGGGTTTTAAGAATTTTGAGGGATTTTAAGGGTTTTAAGGGGATTTAGGTTTTTTGGGATTTTAGTGGTTTTTTATTCTTTTTGGTATTTATGGGTTTTTTGAGTTTTTAACATTTTAGGGGTTTAAGGGGTTTTAGAGTTTTTAGTTATTTTTTGGGTTTTTATTTTTTAGGTATTTTTATGGTTTTTATGGTTTTTAGGGTTTAGGGTGTTTTAGTGTTTTTTTCATTTTTAGGGGATTTAATTGTTTTTATGTTTTTAAGGTTTCTTATGTTTTCTAAGGGTTTTAGGGTTTTTTTGTTTTAAGGGTTTTTTAGATATTTTTAGTATTTTTATGGGTTTTAGTGTTAATAGGGGTTTAGGTTTTTTATGGTTTTTAGGTTTTTATGATTTTTTGGGGGGTTATAGGGTTTTTTTAGTTTTATGGGTTTTAATGATTTTTATAGTTTTTAAAAAATTTATAAGTTTAAAGGGTTTTTATAGTTCATAGTGGTTTTATGGTTTTTATGATTTTTTAGGGTTTTAAGGTTTTAGGTGTTCTTCTGGTTTTTATTGTTTTAAGAGTTCTTTAGGGGGTTCGAGTTTTTATGTATTTTAGGTTTTTAGGGGTTTAAATATTTTTAGTTTATTAAGGATTTTAATGGGTTTTCATTGGTTTTTATGTTTTTAGGGATTTTTATATCTTTTTTATGGATTTTTTATTATATTTAGGTTTTCAGGGATTTTTTTGGTTTAAGGATTTGAACGGTTTTTGGGTTTTTTCTTGTTTTTTTTGTATTTAGGATTATTTTGAGTTATTTTGGGTTTTATGCATTTTCAATGTTTTTTATGGGTTTTTAGGGTTTAAAGGGTTTTTTGGATTTTTTACTTTTTTGTTTGATGGGGTCATAGGGTTTTAGAGGTTTTAGGGTTTTTTCGTATTTTTAGGGGTTTTTAGGGTTTTTAGTGTTTTTAAGCTATTATAATATTTCATTTTCTTTTATGTTTTTTTGTTTTAATAAGGGTTCTACATGTTTGTTAGAGTGTTTTGTTTTTTTGTGAATTTTAATTTATAATATGATTTTTATGTTTTTTTCTGGGATTTTAGGGATTTTGAAGGTTTTTAATGTTTTAATGTTTTTTTGGGTTTTTAGAGTTTTATGGGTTTATTTAGGGTTTTATGGGTTTTATGAGTTTTTAGTTGTCATAGGTTTTTATTGTTTTTTTGAGTCTTTAGGGATTTTGAGTGTTTATGGGTTTTTATGATTATTTTGGTTATTTTGGATTTTATTTCGTTTTTTGGTTTTTTACATTTATTTAGAGTTTTTTATTTTTTTTAGAGGACTTTGGGGTTTTTTTGAGTTTTTATTCACTTTTATGGGTATTATGGGGTTTTTGAGTATTTAATGGCTTTTTAGGGATTTATGTTTTTTGTATTTTAATTGATTTTCATGGTTTTTAGGGTTTTTTAAGGGGTTTAGGTTTTTTTTTACTTTATAATGGTTTTCTTAGGAGTTTTTCTATTTTTTTTGGTTTATTATTTTTTTTGGGATTTTTAGGGATGTTTTGAATTTTTATGGTTTTTAGGGCTTTATGGATTTTGAGGGATTTGAGAGGTTTTTTGAGATTTTTAGTGATTTATAGGGTTTTTAGGGATTTTAAGATTTTTTTTGGTTTTATAGTTTTCATATAGTATTTAGGGTTTTTTATTTTTTAGGGATTTTAATTTATATTTTTGGATTTTATGGGGTTTTAGGGATTTTGAGGGGTTTTAAGGATTTTTAGGGTTTTTATGGTTTGTTAGGGTTTTTAGGGATTTCATTATGTTTAAAGATTTTTTATTGGTTTTTATTGTTTTTTTATAGTTTATTGGGTTTAAATATAATTTCTTATTTTTTAGTGGTTTTATAGTTTTTTTAGATTTTTTGAGTTTTTAATGTTTTAGGGGGTTTTGTGGTTTTTGTGTATTAATGATTTTTAGGGTTCTTATCATTTTTTGGGTTTTTAGTAGTTTGAAGTGTTTTTAGGTTTTTACCGTTCTATTAGTAAATTTCATGTTTTTATGGTTGTTTCCATTTTTTGAAGCTTTTTGTGATTTTATGGAGTTTTATGGCTTGTAAGGATTTTGAAGTATTTTTAGCGTTTTTTGGATTTTTTGGGTTTTTGGGGTTTTAGAATTTTTTTTTGTTTTTAGGGTTTTAATGTTTTTCAGATTTTTTTAAATTTTGTAGGGTTAAAAGGGGTTTTAGAGATTTTAAAGGTGGGTTTTAGGGGGTTATATGTATATTAGGTTTTTAGGGTTTTTTTAGTGTTTTTGGCGTTTTTAGGGTTTTTGTGTTCTTTTTTATTTTAAGGGTTTCTTAGGTGTTTTTTGTGTTTTTACCGTTATGACATTTTTATGTATTTCTAGGGATTTTTTTGTATTTTATGGGATTTTTTGTTTTTAGGGATCTAAAGGGGTTTTAAATGTTTTTTTGGGTTTTTATGGTATTTAGGGTTTTTTTAGTTATTTAGGGTTTTACGAATATTTATATTTTTTTAAGTAATTTATGATTTTATAGGCGTTATATAGTTTTTATTGGGTTTTTAGGTTTTTATGGGTTTCCAGGGTTTTTATAGTTTTAGTGGTTTTTAATAATTTTATGGTTTTTAGGAGTTTTTAGGGTATATAGTTCTTTTTAAGGTTTTAGTGTATTTAGTATTTTTTTTTGTTTTAGGGGTTTTAAGTGTTTTTAATTTTTTGAGGTTTCATTTGGGTTTTTCCTGTGTTTTAGCGTTTTTATGATTTTTTGGAAGCATTAAATCTTTTTTAGGATTTTTATGGTTTTTTTGTAGTTTTCATGGATTATGAAGGTTTTTTTGTGGGGGGGGTCGTAGTTTTATGATTTTTATGTTTTTTAGAGTTTTAAGGTGTTTTTATATTTTTAAGTTTTTCTTATAATTTTTCATTTTTTATGGGGATATAACATTTTTAGTGATATTTAGGAATTTATTAGGATTTTTTTAGACCTTATAGGGTTTTATGTTTTTTTAATCATAAAGGGGTTTTTTGAGTTTTTTAGGGCTTTGAAGGTTTTTTAGATTTTTTTCATCTTTATAGGGGTTTAAAGTTTTTTAATATTTTTTAGTGGTGTTATATTTTTTGGGGGGATTTTAGGGGTTTTATGGTTTTTATGGATTTATGTTTTTTTATCATTTATTGGTCTATTATGTGTTTTAAGTTTTTTTGTTTTGCAGGGTTTCTTAGGTTTTTCTCGGGATTTTAGGGGTTTTTAAATTTATATGGATTTTATGTATTTTTTTTAAATTTTTATGGTTTTTAGGGTTTTTATGAAATTTTTGGGGTTTTAGGCTTTTTGGATTTTATGTTTTTTTGAGTTTTTTTGGGTTTTAAAGTTTTTTATGGTTTTCATAAAATATAAAGGGGTATATGGGGTTTTATATTATGAGATTTTTTTAGGGTTTTATGAGATTATATAGTTATTAATGTATTTTAGGATATTTAGGGTTCTTAGGGTATTTTTTTGATTTTAGGGTCTTTAATGATTTTTATTATTAGGAGGGGTTTTATGTGTTTTTTGGTTTTTATGTTTTTATTAGAGGTTTTTTGGGGTTTTTTAGTTTTTTACATGTTCAGACATTTTCCATGTTTTTAATAATTTTTATGGTTTTCAGGGAATTTGGGGAATTTGATGGCTTTTTGGGTTTTGGGGTTTTTAGGTTTTTATGGTTTTACATTTTTTTTGATATTTTTAGGGTTTTTTGGGTTTTATACGATTTTTTGATTTTTAGTGGGTTTTTAAAAAATTTAGGGGTATTTTTAGTTTTTAGATGTTTTCAGAGGTTTTACAGTCTTATAGGGTTTTTAGCTTTTTTATGTTTTTTTTTGGGTTTTACGTGTTTTTATGTTTTTATATTTTTGTAAGGGATTTTCAATGTTTTTAATGTTTTTTTACATTTTTAGTGGTTTTTATCCTTTTTAGGATTTTTATGATTTTTTAATATTTTTTGGGATTGGAGGGTTTTAGGGGGTTTTATGGGTTTTAGGATTTTATGTAATTTATCATCTTTATGTTTTTATATGTTTTAATATTTCTTGGGTTATTATTTTTTTTATTGTTTTTTTGATGTTTTTTTTTCAGTTTTTTAGGTTTTGGGGTTTTTAGGGATGTTTTTGTTTTTTTATTTATTTATGTTTTTTTGGGATTTAAGTGTTTTTATAAGGTTTTAAAGGATTTATTGGGTGGGTTTAGGGTTCCTATGGTATTTCCAAAGGTTTTAATGACTTAAAAGTATTTTTACGTTGTTAGGGGTTTAAATTGTTTTTAAAAATTTTAGTGTGTTTTTATGGGTTTTATGGGATTTTATGGTTTTTAAGTTTTTTATGGTTTTAAGGTTATTTATGGTTTTTTTTATTTTTTAGGGTATTAGGGGTTTTAAACATTTTTATGTTTTAAGGGTTTTTATGTTTTTTAGTGGTTTTAAATAATTTTTCCGGATATTTAATTTTTTTGGAGTTTTTAGGGTGTTTTGGGGCGTTTTGGTGGGTTTTTCATATTTTTAGGGGTTCAATGTTTTTTACAGTTGTAAAATTTTTTCTGGGTTTAATGGGGTTTTAATGTTTTAGTGGTTTTTTGTGTTTTTAAGAGATTTTAGTATTTTTATGGTGTTTTACGGGTTTTATGGTTTTTATGGTATTTGGGGTTTTTAGGGTTTTTATATTTTTATGTTTTTAAGTGTTTTATGTTTTTTAGTATTTATTATGGGTTTTTTAGGTTTTTAGGGTTTTTTACTTTCTCGGCATTTTTAGGAAATTTTTAGGATTTTTAGGATATTTTATATTTTATTGATTTTAAGGGGTTTTAGAGTCTTTACAATTGTTTTGGTTTTTATGGGTTTTTTCATTTTTTGAATTTTTTAGTTTTGTTATAATTTTCTAGAGTTTTAGTAGTTTTTGTGGGTTTTATTGGTTTTTAAAGTCTTTAGTTGTTTTTAAGGTTTTTTTATGTTTTTGGGTTTGCAAGGTTTTTTAGGGTTTTAGCATTTTGTAAGTTTTTAAGGGGTTTAAGTGTTTTAATGTTTTTAAGGGTTTCTAAAGTATTTTCAATGTTTATAGGGGTTTTTACATTTTTTTTATTTTTTATTGATTTTTGTGGATTTTTAGGGTGTTTAAAGGTGTTTATGGATTAGAAGTTAGGGTTTTAATGGGGTTTTTTTTGGATTTTAAGGGGTTTTTAGTTTACTTAGGTTTTTATGGTTTTTTAGTCTATAATTTTTTCGGATTATTATAGATTTTGATATATCATACTGGGTTTTAGGGTTTTAATGGTTTTAGGGGTTTTAATGGTTATATGGAGTTTTAAGGTTTTTAGGTTTTTTATGGCCTTTTAATGATTTTAGCATTTTTATGTTTTTATGGTTTTTAATTGTTTTTTGATTTTTAGGGTTTTGTTAGAGATTTTCAGGGTTTTCTTGGTTTCTTATTCTTTTAGAGGATTTTTAGGGATTTTTATGATTTTTTTGCTTTGTAGGGTTTTTACGTATTTTGATGGTTTCTATGGTTTTTTGGGTTTTAGGGTTTTTTGGGTTTGTTAGGTTTTTATGGTCTTTTGAGTTTTTTAAAGTTTTTTGGGGTTTAATTAATTTTTATTGTTTTTAGTGTTTTTGGGGTTTTTATGGTTTTAGAGATTTTATGGTTTTTTAGGGTTGTTATTTTATCATCTTTTTTAAGGTTTATAATATTATGAAGTGTATTTAGGGAATGAAATTATTCCTATTTTTTATAAGGGTTTGTAGGTATTTTTACATTTTTTAGATTTTGAGTTCTTGTTTAGGATTTTTATTAGATTTTAGTGTTTTTTGGGATTTTGAGGGTTTTCAAGTTTTAGTGTTTTTTTGGTTCTTTTGGGTTTTTAGATTTTTTGTGTTTTTTTGTATTTTAATAATTTTTATAATTTTTTAACATTATTGGTGTATTAAGTGGTTTTTAGAGTTTTTTGTTTATTTTTAGGTTTTAAGGAATTTTTTGGGTTTTTACGATTTTAGGGGTCTCTATGGTTCTTAGGCTTTTTAGTGCTTTTTAGGGTTTTAAGGGGTGTCAAGTGTTTTTAGGGTTTTAAGGATAACCCATGGTTTCTCAATGTTTTCAGGTTTTTTGTGTTTACATGTTTTTTAATAATTTTCAAGGTATTATGGGTTTAGTGATTTTGAGGGGTTTTAGGGGTTTCATGGTTTTTTAGGGTTTTGGGGTTTTTTGGTTTTAGGGTTTTTTTTTGTTTTTATGGTTTTGATGGTTTTCAGAGTTTTCTAATGTTTTTATAGATTTAATTGGTTTTTAGAGTTTTTAGTTTGTTTTTATGGGTTCAAAGGGTTTTTATACTTTTAGGGGATTTTATGCTTTTTAGGTTTTTTATACTTTTTGGGGATTTTATGATTTTTAGGATTTTTAGGGTTTTAGGGATTCAAGGATTTAACAGATTTTTAGGCTTTTATGGGTTTTAATTAAATGTAGTTTTTAATGGTTTCTTAGTGTATTTGAGTTTTTAGTGGATTTATACATTTTTTGGGTTTTTTTGGATTTTTATGGACCTTAGGGATATTTAGGGTTTTGATGGTTTTAGGGGGTTTAGGGTTTTTATGGGTTCTTGGGGAGTTTTTTAGAGTTTTAACATTTTTTAGGTTTTAATGTTTTTAGGTGATTAAATGAAATTTTATAAGGTTTAGTGGTTTTTATGGGTTCTTATATTTTCAATAGTTTTTTGGGTTTTATGGGTTTTATGGTTTTTATGGTTTTTTGAGTTTTTACGTTTTTATGGTATTTTTCATTATTACATTTTTATGGGTTTCATGTCTTTCTAGGTTTTTATGGTTTTATTAGAGGTTTTCGAGGTGTTGCGCATTATTTAGAAAATTTTGGTTTTTTTTATTTTTCGTTATTTTTAGGGGTTTTAGGGATTTTTTTCAGGGGGGTTTGTGGTTTTATGGTTTTTTGTGATTTTTTGTGGTTTTATGAGTTTTTAAGATTTTAATGGTTTTATAGAGTCTTTTATCAATTTTAGGGTCTTAATGGGTTTTTATAGTTTTTAGTGGGGGTTTTTGGTTTTTTTGATTTATTAAGGCTTTATGGATTATTATGTTTTTATGGATTTTAAGTAATTGAATGGTTTTTAGTAAATTTAGGTTTTTAGGGATTTTATGTGTTTTTAGTTTTTTAGGTTTTATTAGGGGTTTTAGGGTTTATAAGGTTTTTATATTTCATGAAATTTTGAGGGTTTTAGGGGTGTTTATAGTTTTTTTTGTGTTTCAAGTTCTTTTATAGTTTTTAGGGTTTTTATATTTTTTTAACTTTTTTAACATTTTTTATTTTCTAAAGGGTTTTTAGAATTTGTATTGTTTTTTAGGGTTTTTATGCGTTTTTATTGATTTTTACGGTTTTAATGTTTTTTGGGGGTTTTAGGGGTTTTATCATTTTTGTTGTTTTTACAGATTTTATATGTTTTTAGGTTTTTGTAGTTTTTAGGAATTTGTAGGTATTTTTTTAGAATATTTATTTTTTGGGGGGTTTTAGAGATTTTGATGGGTTTTAGGGTTGTCTATGTATATTTTGGGTTTTATGAATTTTTTAGTTTTTTAGGGTTTTTATCAGTTTTTATAGTTTTTTAACATTTTTATGTGTTTAAAGGGTTTTCAATGATTTTATTTTTTCAGAGTTATTATGGGTTTTTATAGTTTTTATGGTTTTTAGGGGTTTTTAGTGGTTTTAGGAACTGTTAAGGTATTTAACATTTTTTTTATTTTTTTATTTTTACAAGTATTTTTACATGTAAAAAGTTTTCTTATGGTTTACATGGGTTTTAGGTTTTTTAAATTTTTCAGAATATTAAAGTTATTTTAGGATATTTATAGTTTTTAGGGTTTTTAGAGATTTTGGGGGTTTTAGAATTTTTTATGATTTTAGGGGTTATATTTTTTTTATGATTCTAAGGTTTTCTTAGGGGTTTACAGGGTTTTTAAAGATTTTTAAATTTTTAGGGTTGTTTAGTTTTTAGGTCTTTATGGGTTTTTAGGTTTTTAATAAATCTGGTTTTTTATGTTTTTGTGGGTTTTTTGGGTTTGTTGGATTTTTGAGTAATTTAGGGTCATATGGTGTTTTTTACATTTCTAACTTTTTAAGGGTTTAAAGGGGTTTTAGAGATTTTATTCATCTTCTTGGGTTTTTAATGTTTTTTAGTGTTTTTATTTTTTTAGGTTTTTAGTGTTTTTATGGTTTTTAAGGGGTTTTAGGTTTTTAGTTTTTTCAGGGGTTTATTTGTTTTTAGGATTTTAAGGTTATCTGGGTGGTTTTCTTTGTTTTCGTGTATTTTTACATTTTTTGTGATTTTAGGTCTTTTTTAATACTTTTATGTGTTCTATGGTTTTTAGGGATTATAAGGGGTTTTCTGGGTTTTAGGGTTTTTATGGTTTTCTTGGGATTTTGGGTTTTTTTTATTTTTATGGGTTTTAAAGGGTTTTATGTATTTCTAACATTTTTATGGGTTTTAATGGTTTTTATGTATTTTTAACATTTTTATGGGTTTAATAGTTTTTTAGTGTTTTTAGAGTGTTATTAGGGGTTTTATGGGGTTTTAGATATTTCAAGGACTTAGGGTTAATTCTATCTTTTAGGGTTTTTAGGAGTTTTTATGAATTTTTGGGTTTTTATTATGTGTAGGGATTTTAAGTAATTTCATATTTTTTGGGTTTTTAAGTGTTTTCAAGGTTTTTTGGGGTTTTTTTTTGTTTTATATAGATTTTAGGTTTTTTTGGAATTTTATAGGTTTGTAGGGTTTGTAGGTATTTTGAGTTCTTTTAGGTTTTTTATGGTTTTATGGGGTATTTCAGGGGTTTTGTGTTTTTTTAGAGTTTATATTGATTTTTAGATTTTTTTTAAACAATTTTACGGATTGAAGGCATTTTATAGTTTTTAGTGGGTTTTAGTGTTTTTATGGGTTTTATCATTGTTAAAGGATTTTAGGAGTTTCTATGGTTTTCAGGGTTTTGAGGTTTTTTTTGGGTTTTTAGTTTTTTTATGTTTTTATGAGTATTATGTATTTTTATTTTTTTGTGGTTTTCTTATAGTGTATCAAGGTGTTTTGGGTTTTTAATCATTTATGTAGTTTTAAAGATTTTTTGGATTTTTTTTCTTTTTTAGGGATTTTAGGGTTTTTATACGTTTTAGTCATTTAGAGTTTTTTAGGTTTTTGATGGGTTTTGGGTTTTCTTAGTTTTTTTATAAATTTATGGAGTTTTTTTATATTTTTATGGGTTTAAATTGATTTTAGATTATTTAGTGGTTTTTAGGTTTTTCATGGGTATCTAGGAGTTTTATTCTTTTCATAGTTTTTTGGGGTTTTAGAGGTTTTAAGGGTTTTTTAAAATTTTTATGTGTTTCTTGGTTTTATGTGTTTTTAGGTTGTTATGGTTTTATTAGGTTTTTTTTTGTGTTCTAGGATTTTTTATGATTTTTGGTATTTTTAGGGAGTTTTTAATATTTTTATTCTTTTTTAGTGTTTTAGGAATTTTGAATGTTTTTATATCTTTTAGGGGTGTTAGTGTTTTATGTATATTTTTTTGGAATTTTAGGGGGGGTTCAGTTTTTAGTGGTTTTACATTTTTTAGAGTTTTTTTATGATTTAATGGATTTGATGGGTTTTTAGTGTTTTAGTGGTTATTTAGGTTTTTATGGTATTTATGTTTTTAAAAGTTATTAGGGTGTTTTATGGATTTTAATTTTTTAAAGGATTAGGGTCTTTTAGGGATTTTAGTATTTTTTAGGATTTTAAAGAGTTTATGTGTTTTTATCTTTTTAAGTGTTTCTTAGGATTTTTTAGAGTTTCATAGTTTTTACTTTTTGGGTTTTTATAGATTTTTTAATGTTTTTATGCGTTTTTAGGTTTTTAGGGATTTTGAGTGGTTTTATTGTTTCAGTTTTTTTAGGGTTTTATTGTTTTTATGTATTTTGTTTTTTTTTTGTTTTTTTTTGAGTCTTGTAGGTTTTTAGGAAATGTAGGTTCGGGGATAGGCGTGTCCCGGCCCCACAAAATTTATTAACAAAAAAGTAAGTACAAGGCTTTACATGGAGGATCTGCACAACCGAGTATGCAAGTCACCCTTCATGTATGAGTCAACAATGGGAGTACAAAAATTCAGTGCTACAAATGACCACATGGAACATCCATCCTCAATTTCATTCTTAGAGAGCATGTCTGCCACCTTGTTCACCTCCCTATATGCTTGTGTGACCACAATGTTCATACCTTGAGAAGTCCTCAGACACTCAACCCAATGTGGGAGGAGACTCCATGGGATTTTCCTTATTTTGCTTTTGATGGCTTCCACCGCCAACATCGAGTCAGATTCAATCCATAGCTTCTTCCACCTAAAGTGAACTACAAACTGGATAGCCTTAATCATAGCCCGAAGCTCCACAATATATGCACATCCATTCCCAATGAAGTGATAAAAACATCCTTTATCAAATCCTCTATTCGTCTGGAAAACACCACCACAACTGGAGAGACCAGGCGCACACAAAGCAGCACCATCCACATTGATTTTATCCATTTTGGGATTACTGGAATCCACCAAATGAATTTAAAGTCCCTTGGTTTTCTGCATCATCTAGAAACTCTGAGATTTCTCAACATAATAAGATCATTAACATCATAATCCATCGTACTATCTTGAATATGAAATGCCATGCAGACGACTTTGTGGATCGCCACCACACAAGTGCGGAGGTAGCGTGGAGCGTTATCAAAAACCACTTTATTCTGTGCTGCCCACACAAAAGCGGAAAGGGCCGCAACAGCAACAAGAAGAAGGTTGGGAACTTGTTGAATGCATTGCACACTTACAACACTGGTGAAAAGAGAAGACAACGTGCTGTCTGTGCAGATTTTCAGCTAGAAAATAACCTGCAAATACTCCCAAAGACCAGCAGCCAATCGACAATTAAGAAAAATATGCTACAGATTTTCCTCATCCTGAAGATAGATCGAGCAAGAAGAATCTAAGAACCACCCAAATCTTTTCAACTACTCTTGAAATGGAAATCTATTTCTCCAAATTTTCCATAGTAGAAGCTGCATAGAAGGAGTAATGAAGGGCATCTGAAATATAGAGAGCCAAGCAGGGGGTTGAATTCCCTGCTCACATTCAAACCAGTAAAACACATTCACACTCAACAGCCCTACCATATTGGGATTCCAAATAAGATAGTCCATGTCTATGAAGCTGTAACATTGTATTTTTGCAATAATATTTTGTGACATAATGCTTTCAATATAGCTCATGTTATTGTTGAGATCAGCAATGGAACAATGTTTAAAATTCTGAGGTGGCTGGACAGATTCATGGATGGGCCGATCAAGCCAGGTGGTCTTATAACAATTCAAAACTGGATTCCTTGAGACCACCCATTTGGAGTTATAAATAATGCTTCTATAGGAGGACCTGATTTTGGTCCAGACCAAAGAATGAATGAAGCCAGGGAATTCCTAACATAGTTTTGAAGTGAACCATTCCCTTAAGAAGTCAAGACTCATGTCTTGTAGGTTGAAAATATTCCATATAAATTTACTAATTAAGGCATCATTGAATTTTCTGAGGTCCTTGATGCCCATCCCACCCATTTTGATGGGATTTGTGCATTCTTTCCATGCCATAGATACAAGCTTCTTCTCATTCATGCAGCCCGTCCATGTGAAGTTTCTGATTTTTTCTTGCAAGATCTTGATGAGACTTGTCGGCCATCTATAAATGGAGGAAGCATACACAAACATGGATGTAATAATAGAGTTGATCAGGAAAATTCTTCCCACCTTGGATAAGAATTTTTCTTTCCATATCACAAGTTTCTGAGTGATTTTGAGTGAAATTCCCTCAAGGTATCCACTTTTCACCTTCCCCTAGAACAAGGGAACCCCCAGGAACATGAAAGGGGGGGAACCCCTCATGAAACCAAGAGTTCTAAAAATTATGCGTTTCTTGGAGGCTGGAATCCCATTTCCAAAAAAAACATAGGACATTTTCAAACTAATCTATTGCCCCGCAGCCTCTTTATAATGTTGTAGAAGTGATTTAATTGAGGATAGGGTATGCCTATCAGCCTTCCCAAAAAGGAGAATCTCATCCACATATAGAATATGAGTTGGAACATAAAGATCTTTCCCATATTTTATCATATCATAAAAACAAGCCTGAACGAGATCAATTATGCATCTGCTAAGGTAATCCTCAACCAGAGCAAAGAGGAGGCCAGAAATTGGGTTACCCTGCATAACGTCGTGAGAGCAATGAAATAATCTCATAGGGGATCCATTAACAAGAACAGAGATCCTGGGACTGGACAAGATAGTATGGACCATCTCTATAAAAGAGGTGGAGAAGCCATACCTGCTGAGAACAGTAATGATAAAGCTCTATTTGACCAAATCTAATGCCTTTGAGATGTCCATCTTCATAGAAAAGCTTCAATACTTAGATTCTTTCCTCATGATGTTGATACTCTCCGATGAAAAATATATACAGCACTAAATATTATGTTTTGGGACAAACCAAATTGGTTTGGGGTAATTATCCCACCAAAAATTTTCCCCAGCTTGATCACCAGAATTTTACTTATTATCTTTGGAATAGTGTTTCCAATCACCACCGGATGAAAGTCCCCAATATCCATGGAATTCTCATTATTGGTAGTAAAGCAAGGAAGTTGGAATTTGGTCCATGATGGATGGAGTAGGAGATAAAGAACTCTCTGATAGCACTAGTGACCTCCACATGTAAAATATCCCAATAGAACATGAAGAACTTATTATTGAATCCATCTAGCCTTGGAGTGTTGTCCATATTCAGAGAATATAGAGCAGACCTGACTTCCTCCTCAAACGGGGAATCATTAAGATTCTTATTCTGCTGATCATTAATGCAATGACCAATATATCCAAAAATTGTAGGGTTCTTATCAGGCCCGCCATCATTGTAAAGTGCTTTGAAGTGACCAACAACTGCATTAGAGATCTCATGTTCAGATGAAAAGGAGGCCCCATTAATCCGGATGACATTCAGAACATTCTTGGATTTTTTCTCCTTTTTAAGACGATGAAAGAATTTGGAATTCCTATCCCCTTCCTTGAGTCAGACCACACAAAATTGATTTCTATCCAGCTTCTCTTTAAGAGCCAAAATCTCATCCAGCTTAGAGTGAAGCTACATCTCCTCCCTAGAGGGGGTGAGTTGCTGCTGATTGTTTATTTAATAGTGAGAAAGCTGGGATTCAGTAGCCATGATGTCATCATTGAGTTTGTAGAAATAGATCGTACTCCATTCCTTAAGAAGACTCTTTATTCGTTTGATCTTTGTCTCCACAACAAAGTGTGGGATTCCAGAAAAAGTGATACTCCAACCATTAACAACCACTTCTCTGCAACCAGGGATGGTGAGCTAGGCATTGTTGAATTTGAAAGGCAATGTAGAGGACCTGCTGTTATTATCATTGATTTCAATCATCAAAGGGTTGTGATCCGAATTGAACTTAGGGAGAGTAGATGCAGATATCGCACTTGAAGAACTGTTATCATTGATTTGGAAGAAACATATATCTAATTTACTTGATTTCCTCCCATTGACGGTGAACCTTCCACGTGTGAAGCGATCACCTACAATAGAGAGCTCCACTAGATTACACTGGTCAATACAACAAGAGAATTCCTCTGTAGTGATGCGTGAGAAAGATGATCCAATCCTTTCATCTGGCCTCAACTCCGTATTGAAATCACCAACCGCAACCCAGTTGTAATGAGTGTGCTCATTAACGCTCATCATATCACTCCATAGTTTCCTTCTTATAGTGTAAACACATGAGTCATATACAAAATAAATTGTATGTATGGAGTCATAATTCTGGATCCGTAGTGAGATGACTTGAGGTCTTCTCTCAAAGGATAATAATTGAATATTATCATGCATGATAACCCAAAGATTCTCCATACCACTCTCAATGTTATTATGAGAAAAAAGATAATATCCAAACTTCTTCCAATTAAGGCCCTTCCATCGATCATAGCTATTCATAGGTTCTACAATCCCAAGAAGCATTGGTTTGTTGGATAAAATTAAATGCTTAAGGGCATGGGACATTGGTAAATTTCCAATCCTTCTACAGTCCCAGAAAATTAACTTCATTAAGAAAAGGTTTTCCCACCCCCCAGGAGGAGGTTGCTTCTTCTTGGATGGGGGATCTATGTCTTTCCCTTTTCCATTCCTATCCTTATTTATAGGAGGCCTTCCAACAGGCTTCTTTGTGGGTTCAGATGCATTCCCATACACCTGCACCTCATCAGGAGTGCCATTATTAGAAGAACCGTGGGCCCCCTCTTCATAACCATGCTCATTACCCCTATCATCATCCCAGAAGCTACCAGAGAGCGGGGTAAACCTGTTGGTGGCACAAAGCCCTTCAAGAGGCTCGACACCAGTGGAAATCCTTCTTACAGCCTTACATGACACGACCAGAGTGAATTCCCCACTCATATCTTGTAGAGCACCATCAGAATGCTCCATCACACCAACAAACTCGTTGCACACCCTACCATCTTGCACAATTCTATCTTCCTGATCTAGTGTAGCTGCATCCATAGGACTCCAATCCATCATCATTAGAGGGAGATAAGGAGAGTGTGATGAAACATTACTTGGGATGACAGTATTGATAATATGGCCAACTGATAACTCCGCTTGTCCTGGAACGTGCTGCACCTAAGCAAAATTATCACCCGGCCTAGAGTCGTACTTTTTCCCACTGGCTGCACCCTCCACATCCTTAGCTACATGTGGCGCTACCATATTCCCCATAGGAATAATGGATTCTTGTGTGCTTTCCAAGTAGTTTGGGCCAGGGAACATCATGATATGGCTATTCCCAGATAGGGGATTGGGCTAGGTCTTCCTATTCGATTCTCCATGGGCCATTTGGATCTCAAAGATCCAATTCACTCTATTTCTTATCAGGGAGAGCGGAAACCCATGAATTTTGATCTTAGGGTTGTAGATATTTTATCTAATTTGAGGTGTTATTTGGATGTTTCTAATTTGATAGAACGGTTTTTAGGAGAGGCTGGGATAATTGTCTCTTTTGATGAAATGAATAAGGATAGTGTTACTGGTAATGGATAGGAGCTCACTAAAATCATAGTGGAAACTCAAATTTATCTAAGGGGGTTATTTTTCATGGCATGATCTCTGTATTCTATGTTCTACAATGAATCTAAGGTAGGGGTATCCTAGCCAACATGACCCTTAAAAACCAATTTAGTGTTTTCATGGACAATTTAGTGATACTTTCAATGGATTATGTATTTAGAACTATTTTGTGGGGTTAGGTGGTGGTGATTTAACCCCATTTGAAGGAGGGAATGGCAAGGAGGTAGGGTTGAGGGGAACATTTCATTAAGAGGCAAGATGGATGAAAAAGAAGAAGATATGTATTTTATCTCTAAAACATGGTCATCTAAGTCCAAGGAAGTGAAACTTGGTAAATAGTACCTTCATTCTTCTTTAAATAAAGGAAATAAGACCCTCATCTATTCATATGGGTCTATTCAAACATATAATGATTCCACTAAAAAGGAAGGGCTACTCAAATTTATTTATTCATCCTGTAACAAGATCATATGGGAAAGAATCATGTAAGTATAAGGTTCTTATTTTTTATGTGGATCACGAAGAACCTCCCATGCGATGAATCTATTGAAACATTGACATCTAGGGTAACTATATCAAACTAAAAGAGGTAATCATAATCCATTGATCTAATGAATACAGATAAGGAGGTCATCAATAAAAAGTACACCTAGAAGATTATAATAAATTATAATGATGAAATGATAGAGGATTACTACCAAGTGAAGTTATCTATAGAGGAATCCCATAGAATTTTTTTAAATATCACTCTGAGTTAATCTATATGAAGGTCAAACCTCTCCGATTGAAAAATAGAATAATATTTTGATATGTAGTTTCAATGAGAGGATAAAATCCTGGAATACTACATGCATACATGGAACAAGATGGAATATCACTTCGAGTAACTTATCAAAGAAAATCCTGAAATGGAGGTTACCTCCATCGAATAAAGTTTATTCGCGGACAATAATTACCAATGATTTAAATTATTTCTGAATGACCTGATTATTTCTTATGAAGTTTGATATTTTCTGTATCCTAATTTTTTTTGGTTTCCCACATTCTCCCTAAAAGTGTTTTTGAAATAAATGATTTAATTTGGCATGTTTTTTGGGTGATTTTTTGGGTTTTTTGGGGTATTTTCATTTTTTGGGATTGATATGGATTTTTGGTGTTTATTTAGTTTTTAGGGATTTTGAGGGTTTTTAGGGTTTTGGGGGGCTTTATGGTTTTTAGAGGTTTTAGGGATTTTATCAAAAAAATTGTTTTTTATGTTTTTAAGGTTTTTTATGGTTTTATGGTTATCTTAGTGTTTTTTGGGGTTTTTTTTTTATGTTTTAGGGATTTTTTTATTGCTTTTATGGTTTTAGAGATTTTATGGGTTCTTAGGGTTTTTAAGGATTTTAGAGCTTTTAATAGTTTTTAAGTTTTTAAAGCTATTAAGTATTTTTAGGTTTTTAAAGTTTTTTAGGGTTTTTCATGGTTTTTGGTGTTTTTTAATTTTTTAGGGATTTTAATGGTTCTTATAGATTTTATGAGTTTTAGGGTTTTTAGGGATTTTGATGGGTTTTAGGATGTTTATAGTTTTTATGGTTTTTTGTGATTTAGGTTTTTTTGAGTTTTTTATGGTTTGAGGGTTTTTAGATTTTTAAATGTTTTTGATAGTTTATTAGGGTTTTAGATTTTTATTGGTTTTCGATTTTTTAGTAATTTTTATGTTTTCTAACATTTTTAGGGGTCTTTATGGTTTTAGGGTTTTATTAATTTTAGGTTTTTTACATGTTTGATGTGTTTCTTTGCATTTAATATTTTCTAATTTTATTCATGGTGTTTAGGGTTTTTTATATTTTTAAGGAGTTTATGTGGTTTTATGAATTTTTATAGCTTTTAAGGTTTTTAGGGGTTTTGTGGGGTTTTTAGTACTTTTATGGTTTTTATGGTTTTAGGGATTTTTAGTTTTTAGGGTTTTAAAGTTTTTTATTGTTTTAAGGGTTTTTGGGATATTTAGGGGTTTTTATTGCTTTTAGTGTTTTTATGGTTTTAGGATTTTTTTTATGTGTTTTTTATTTGAGTTTTTAGGGATTTAATGGTTTTTAGTGTTTTTTAATGTTTTTGGGGTTTAATGGGATTTTAGAGTTTTTATTTATTTTAAGGTTTTTAGGTTTTTTAGGGTTTTAGTTTTTTATGTTTTTAAGGGGTTTTATGTTTTTTTGGTTTTTATGGGTTTTAAGGTATTTCATGGTTTTTAGTGTTTTTACCTATTAGGGAAAAGAAGATGCAGGAACCAGGCTATTCTTAGCCCCCACAAATTTTATTAATAAAAAGAGAACACAACAGACCGGGGAGGGGCAGGGTCAAATGGCCCATACCCAAAAAACAAGCCCCAAAAGGAAAATAAAGAAAGGAAAAGACACAAAAGACCAGACACAACAGCAGCTTCAGCACCACTCATCGGACTCCAGTATTCAGCAGCTCCAATCCCCCTGCCAAGCACCAACCAATACCAGCATCAAGCATCATAGCATTCAGCTTCTTCACCTCATAGGCACCCATTTCATCATCACTCATCCTTAACCAAGTACCCGCCAAGCTCCACCACCTTAGATTCCAGCAGCCAAATCCCCCTTCAATCGTACCCATCCAAGCAGCATCCAACAACCAGCAGTTCAGTTTACAGCATCTAGAACCTATAATCCTGACAGCATCAAACATACCACACCTAAGAGCACCACCAGCCAACACACACTTCCCAGCATCCAATGAACCCTCACCAAGAAGATCCATAACTAGTAACGCAGAATTACTAGCACCAAACACATAAACCTTAGCATCATCACATCCCATCCAAACAGTAAGCAACATCCAGAACCTCAGTTTCTGGCATCCCTCACCTCCATCAGCCCCTCTAACACACACAGCTCCAGCTAACCAATCCCTTGCATCAGCCCACACCAAAAGCCGTAGCATAGCCAAAGCTATCGAGAAAACAAGAACCATCTTGACTAGCATCTCATTTAGAATCCCAACTAGGTGTAGAGCGCAACCAAGAAACTAAGCCACCAGCAAAGTGATCCAAAGAAGCCGATTGAAACCACAGATAAATAAACCACAAACCATCTCCACACCGAAACAAGAGCAAAAACGTAGGGTCAACACCATGGAATAGAAATCATACCAGATTTGGGTCAACGTCAAGAACAACAAACAAAACAGAGCCATCTCAATCAGGAATTCAAACAAGATACCTTCGATTTGAATCATCGTCAGAGAAGAAACTGGACCCTGAGGCGGCATCTTGTGTCACTGTTGCAACCCTCGCCACCGTTGGAACCCCCAGTGCCACTAACCCATCCGTGGAAGCCTCTGGTCAATATTCTCAACTTCGATCAACACTTGAAGCTCATAAAATCCAGCCGCCAAGGAGCCATCTGCAACGACACTATCTTTACAGTAGACCACAGTGCCTCCTTAGACGCCGAAGCCCGATCACACAGAAACCCTCCTGGATTCGAGACCAAAAACCCTAATTTGTAATAGATGGGGTTTTTTTGACTTCGTCACAGACCAGATCGGGCCGTTCTAAAGGCCTCGCAACCTCCAAAGCCAGTAAAGCCTGTACGTGCCAGTAGTGAAGAAAATCCCCATCCAAAGCTGATAACCCAAGCGTTAGGGGAAGTTGAAATCGCTGAATACCAAAACCCACCACCACCTTGAGCGCAAAAAGATCGTCCCGAGCACCCCATCCCTGAAAATAGGGAGGAAACAAGGATCGAACACCAGAAAACAGAGCAGAATTCCTGGAAAACCCTAGAAGAGGAAACAAGCGAGATAGAGACCCGGGGGAGTGCGTCGCCATATTCACTTCTTTTACCTAATAGGGACATCTAGGGATTCTCGTGATTTTTATGGTTTCTATGGAGTTTAGGTATTTTTTTGGTTTTGGGGATTTTTTTGGGGTTTTAATGTTTATTTTATTTCTTAGTGTTTTAAAGGTATTTTATTATTTTTAGTGTATTTAAGGGTTTTAGACTTTTTATGGGCTTTTAGTGTTTTAAAGGTTTTTAGGGTTTTAGTTGTTGGTAGGTTTTTGATGAGTTTAAATTGTTTTTACGGTTTTATGTTTTACTTAGGGTTTTTCAGGGTTTTAGGGGATTTTAATTTTTATAGGGCTTTTGAGTGATTTTTAGGATTTATATGGGGTTTTTTATGTTTTTTAAAGATTTTAAGGGTTTTAGTGGGTTTTTAGGGATTTATATTTTTTGGTTATTTAGGGGTTTTGAGTTTTTAAGTGTTTTTATATATTTTTAAATGTATTTATGGGATTAAAGTGTTTTTATAGTTTTTAGAGGGATTTTATTGTTTTTTTTTGGTTTTAGGGATATTTAGGATTTTAGGGTGTTAGGGTTTTTAGCGATTTTACGATTTTTAGGGTTTTTAAGTGCTTTTAGGATTTCAATATTTTTTAGTGTTTTCTGGGGATTTTACGGTTTTTAACTTTTTCATGGATATTTTGAAATATTTATTTTTTTGTGGGGTTTTTGGGGAATTATGAATTTTCATGGTTTTTAGGGTTTTCAATGTTTTTTAGGGTTTTTACCATTTCTAGGTTTTAGGTGGGGGCGGGGGTTTAAAGTGTTTTTACATTTTAAGGATTTATTTGTGACTTTTAGGGTTTTAGGAGTTTTTTTCTTTTTAATTATTTTTATGGATTTTGAGGATTTTTATGGTTTTACGGTTTTTTGGATTTTGGGGGTTTTTAGGGTTTTATGATTTTTAAGGGTTTTAACAATCTTATAGATTTTTAGAGTTTTTTTTATCATTTTTAGTTCTTTAATAGGTTTTATATTATTAGTGTGGTTTTAAGGTATTCATGGGTTTTAAAGAATTTTGGGGATATTTTTTAGATATTTTAGGGTTTTTAGTTCCTTTTATGTTTTTTGGGGTTTTAAGTGATTTTTGGTTTTTGTGATTTTTAAGGGTTTTTCGTGGGTCTTCAGGGTTTTTTGGGGTTTTACATTTTTAGGAATTTTTAGTCATTTTTGGGGATTTTTTATCATTTTTATAATTTTCAGGGTTTTTAAGTATTTTTGTAGTTTTATGTTATTTTATGGTTTTGAATGTTTTTATGGTTTTTTGGGGTTTTAGAGGTTTTTTTAGTTTTTTGGGTTTTTTGGGTTTTATTTTTTTTAGTGTATTTGGTTTTTTATGGACTTAAATGGGTTTTAGAGTTTTAAATTTGATTAAGGGTTTTTATGGGTTTTAGGGAGGTTAATGTTTTTAGGGGTTTTATGGTTTTTAGTGGTTTTGGGGGTGTTTTATGGTTTTTTGCATTTTTTATAGTGAATTTAGGTTTTTTTGTTTTATTTGTGTTTTCAAGGCTTTAGTGTTTTTAGGTTTTAGGTATTTTTAGGGATTTATAGGATTGTTATGGTTTTTAGTGTTTTAAGCATTTTTAGAGATTTAAGTAGTTTTATATTTTTAAGAGTTCTATAAATTTTTAGGTTTTTAGGGGTTTTATTTAGTCTTTTAAGGCTTTATTATGGTTTTTTGGGAATTTTAGAATTTTTTTCATTTTAGGGATTTTAGGGTGTTCTTCATAATTTCAGCGTTTTTTGTTTTTATAGGGATTTTGTGGTTTTTTAATATTTTTACAGTTTCTATTGATTTTATGATTTTTTTTCAATTTCTTATGTTTTTAGCATTTTATGTTTTTTAGAGGATTCTGATGTTATATGGGGTTTTTAATGTTTTTAGAGTTTTTAGTGTTTTCTAGGTGTTTATGGGTTTTTACTATTTTTAAAAGTTTCACAGGTTTTTATCGTTTTTTATTTTTTATGGTTTTATATGGGTTTTAGGGTTTTTAGTATTTTTATGGTTTTTAAGGGTTATACTAGATTTTAGTTTTCTATGGTTTTATTATTGTTTGTCATATTTTTTTCCTTTTTTACGTTTGTAGGTATTTTTAGTATTTTTATGTTTATTTATGGTTTCTTTATATTTATTTGGTTTTCAAGTTTATTAGTTTTTTTATAATTTTTCTAAAGATTTTTCTAATGTTTTTGGGTTTTAAAGTGTTTTTAGAGTTTTTAGTAGGTTATAATTATTAATGTCTTTTTTTTAGTTTTTATGGGTTTTAATGATTTTTAGTGATTTAGGGTTTTTAGTACCTTTTTGGGTTTGGGAGATTTTAGTGCTTTTTAGGTTTTAGGGGTTTATGTGTTATTAGGTTTTTAGGGGTTTCTTAAGGTTTTTCAAGGTTTTTAGGGGGGGTACATTTTTAGGTATTTTCTGGGATTTTTAGGAAATTTATTATTTTTAGGTGATTTGAGATTTAGAGTGTTTTTAGGGTTTTTAGATTTTTAATGTTTTTGGGGGTTTTTTGAGTTTTGTAGGGGTTTTTAGGTTTTTAGATTATTTAATTTTAAGGGGTTTATAGGGTTCTAGAGTTTTTAGTGTTTTCAGGGGTTTTATGTGTTTTTAGTGTCTTTTATATTTTTAAAAGTTTATGGTTTTAGGATTTTGAGGATTTTATATGTTTCTTTTTGGTTTTTAGCGTTCTTTTATGTTTTTATGGGTTTTAAGTGTTTTTAGGCTTTTAAGGATTGCATAGGGTTGTTTAGTGTTTTTCATATTTTTTATGTTTTTATATATTTTTCATCCATTTTAGGATTTTTATAGTTTTAAGGGGTTTTATGATTTTTTTTAATTTTTAGGGGTTTTATGTTTTTATGGTTTTAGGGGCATAATGGGGTTTTTTTTGAGTTTTTAGGGCTTTGACGGTTTTTTGAGATTTTAATGTTTTTAGGGTCTTTAATGGTGTTTTAGGGTTTTTAGTAGTTTTTTGTGTTTTTATTTGTTTTTTCGATTTTGTATGGTTTTTTGGGTTTTTATGATTTTTAGAGGATTTATTATTTTAGGGTATTTTTAGGTTTTTTAGCAATTTTACGTTTTTTGAGGTATTAATTGTTTTTTGGGTTTTATGTTTTTCTTAAAGTTTTTTAGGGTTTTAGGGGTTTTTTATTTTTTAGTGATCATAGGGATTATTTATTATTTTTATGGGGTTTTAGTGTTTTTAGTGATTTGGAGGATTTTTATGGATTTTTATTCTTTTTTCAATTTTACGGTGTATTTGGTTTTTCGGTTTTTTTGTTGTTTTTAGGGGTTTTAAGTGTTTTAAAAAAATCATTTTTAAAGGTTTATAGATTTTTAGACTTTTTATTGGTTTTTTATTATTGTATGGGTTTTATGAGTTTTATGGGGTTTAAGGGTTTGTATGATTTTTATGGTTTTTAGGGGGTTTTAGGGTTTTTTACATTTTTAGGTACTTTAGGTGTTTTAACTATTTTTAGGATTTTCAGGTTTTCCTTGGGGATATTTTAATGTTTTTTTGGGTTTTTAAATTTTTATGGATTTATAATTATTTTTTGTTATTTTAATGGTTTCTAAGGGGTTTTAGGAATTTTTTTCTTTGTTAGGGTTTGTTTTGTGTATTTAGTTCTTATGATTTTTTTGGGTCTTAAGTAGTTTTTTGAGTTTTTAGGGAATTTATGAATTTTATATGTTTTTAACATATTTAGGGGTATAAAGTGTTTTTAGATTTTTTATTTTTTAGGTAATTATGGGTTTTTAGGGTTCTTAATGTGTTTAGGGGGTTTTTATAATTTTTAAGGTTTTTAGTGTCTTTATAGTTTTCTTGGGTTTTTATAGGTTTTAATTGTTTTATGTTTTTAAGGATTTTTAGGGGTTTCTAGGGTTATTTAAATTTTTATGGATTTTTTAATCATTTTATGGATTTTTATTGTTTTTAGAGTTTTTAGGTATTTTGAGAGGTTTATATATATATATATTTTGTTTTTTAGGCTTTTTATGGTTTTGTTTTGTTTTTATAGGGTTTTAATGATTTTTAGTGTTTTTAATATATTTAGTGGTATAAAAAGTTATATGAGTTATAAGTATTCTTTTTAGTGTTTTTGGTTTTTAGTGATTTAAAGGCTTTATGGGTTTTTATGGTTTGTAGTGGTTTTTAGTGATTTAATGTATTTTTTGAATTTTTTTTGTTCATATGTTTTTAGGGGTTTTATGTTTTTTAGGATATATGGTTTTCTTATAGGGTTTCATGGTTTTTAGGATTTATTATTTGTTTAGGTATTTTATAGATTTTTAGGATTTCTATGGGGGTTAAGGGTTCCAATGGATTTTTTTGGGTTTTAGTTCATTTAGGTTTATTATGGTTTTTTTTGGGGGGGGGGGGGTTAGGGTTTTAGAGTTTTGAATGGGGTTTTACGGTTTCTATGGGTTTTTCATGTTGTTGATATTTTATGGGGGTTTTTGGTTTTTAGGTATTTAGGGGTTTTAGGATATTTAGTGGTTTTATAAATTTTAAAATTTTTTAGGGGTTATAAGTGTTATTAGCTTTTTAATGTATATTTAGGGTTTTTAGGGATTTGTATTTATTATTCTCTTAAGGGATATTAAGGATTTTTAAGGTTTTTAGGGGTGTTTTGGGTTTTCATATATTTTGAGGGTTTTGGCGATTTTTAGGGGGTGTATTTTTGTGTATTTTTTTTGTGTTTTTAGAGTTCTTAAGGTTTTTATAAATTTTTAATGTGTTTAGGGTTTTAAAGTTTTTTAGTGTTTTTAGTTTATTTTCAGGGTTTTTTTGAGTTTTTTATGGTTTTTAGGTGTTTGTGGGTTTTAGGTGTTTTAGGATCCTTTAGTGTTTTAAGGGTTTTAGTGTTTTTTTTCTTTTTAAGGGGGGTTTAAGTGTTTTTAGGTTTTTATTATTTTCTTATGGTTTATAAGGTTTTTAAGGGATTTAGGGTATTATATATTTTTTGGTTTTTATTACCATTTTTAGGGTTTGGGGGTTTTTTGAGTTTTTTCGAGTTTGTTAGGGGTTTTAAGGGTGTTTATATTTTTTAATGTTTTTTCAAGATTTAAAGCTTTTTTATAGTTTTTAGGGGTTTTTTAGGGTTTTTAAGGTTTTCAATGGGTTTTTATTTTTTATGGTTCTTAAGATTTTTTGCTTTTATTTAGGTTTTAGGGGTCTTAATTGATTTTAGGTTTTTATGTTTTTCTTAGGGGTGTTTAAGGCTTTTATGGTTTATTTATTTTTTCATATTTTTATCATTGTTTTAGATTTTTTTTGGGTTTTTTGGGATTTTGATGGTTTTTAGGGGTTTTTTAGGTTTTTTGGGGTTTTAAGGTTTTTCTAGGGGGGTGGGTTTCTTTTAGTTTTTAAGGGTTTTTAAGAATTTTTAAAATTTTCTAACATTTTATGGGTTTAAAGGGGTTTTAATGGGTTTTAGAATTTTTAATGGTTTTAGGGTTATTTATAATTTTAGGTGTTTTAGGGTCATTAGGGGTTTTATGGTTTTTATCATCTTTCGGGTTTTAGGGGTTCTAAGTTTCTGTATTTTTTAATTTTGTTCTGAGGATTTTTTAGGTTTTTTAGGTTTTTTTTACATTTTTAGTGATTTTTATTGGTTTTTAGGGTTGTTAGGGATTTTGAGGGTTTTAGGATTTTTAGGGGTATACCATTTATTAGTTTTTAGGGGTTTGAAGGGTTTAGGTTTTTTTGTTTACCTTATGACCTTTCTAGGTTTTGGGGGTTTTCTTATGTTTTTTGGGAATTTTAGGGAATTTTAGGATTTTTTATGGATTGTTATGTTTTTAGGGGATTTGGGGTGTTTTAGGGGGGTTTAGGGTCTTTTGAGTATTTTAGGGTTTTTATGGTTTTTTTATAATTATTTAATGTTTTTATGGGTTTAATGGGTTATTAGAGTTTTATATGGTTTTTCATTTTTATGTATTTTTATGGATTTTTATGGTTTTTAGGGGTTTTAGGGTCTTTTTTTAGTATACATGGTTTAAAGGGTAATTTTAGTGATTTTGGACTTTTTAGCATTGTTTAGGTTTTTTGTGGTTTTATGTTTTTTAGGTTATTATTGTTTTCTTAGGGGTTTCTAGGATTTTTAATGTTTTTAAAATTTTTAATTAATTTTTAGGTTCATAGGTTTTTTATGTTTTTAGTGTTTTTAGGGACTTCGTGGGGGTTTTTTCGGTTTTATGATAATTTAGGGGGTTTAGAACTTTTTGTTTTTCTAATGGTTTTATGTGTTTTTAGGTTTTAAAGGATTTATTTGGGGTTTTCATGGCTTTATGTTTTTTATGTTTTTAAGGAATTTTAAGGAATTTTTAGTGTTTTATGGGTTTTTAGGTTTTTAGGGGTTTTATGAGTTTTTAGGTTTTTAAATCATTTTTATAGTTTTTAACATGTTTAGGGGTTTAAATTTTTCAGTGTTTTTAGTGGTTTTCTTGTTTTTATGGGGTTTTAGCCTTTTTTAAGGCTTTTGTGGTTTTTATGGTTTTTAGGGGTTTTAGGGTGTTTAGGTTTTTTAGCGTTTTTATTTTATTTTAGGGGTTTTTTGTTTTTTAGGTTTTTATGGTGTTCTAAGGGTTTTTAGGGGGTTTTATGTTTTTTAGGTTTTTTAGATATTTTTTTGGATTTTTAAGGAAATTTATGAATTTTGTTTGGATTTTTAGGAATTTTAGGGTTTCCTTGGATTTTATGTTTTTTTAGGTTTTTTTGGTTTTTCTAGTTATTTAGGGTTTTAAGTGTTTTGTAGTTTTTTATTATTTTTATTGTTATAAATGGGTATTAGTGTTTTTGGTGAGTTTTAAGTGGTTTTAAGGGATTTAATGGTTTTTAAGGTTATTATGGTTTCTATGGTTTTGAGTAGTTTTTTTATTTTTAGGTTCTTTTTAGGACTTTGTGGTTTTTAACATTTTTAGGTTTTTATAAGTTTTTTTTTGTGATTTTAGGGTTTTATGGTTTACTTAGGGGTTTTCTTAGTTTTAGTGATTTTTAGTGATTTTATAGGTTTTTGTGGGTTTTTAGAGATTTTAGGGATTTTGTGTGTTTTAATGGTTTTTTAGTTTTTTCTTTTTTTTTTTACGTTTTCTAAGGATTTAGGGGTTTTAAGTGTTTTTAGGTTTTTATAGATTTTTTTGGATTTTTCTTGGTTTTGGGATTTTTATGCTTTTATGGATTATTAGAGAATTTTTAGAATTTTTATGTTTTTAGGGTTTTTAGTAATTTTTAGGATGTATATGATTTTTGTGTTTTTTTTCATTTTTATTGTTTTTATTTATTTTATGTTTTTAGTAGTTTAAATGGTTTTTAGAGTTTTTAGGGGGGGTTAGTATTTTTATTTTTTTAGGGTTTTACATGTTTTAGGGGTTTTATGGTTTTTTAGGTGTAACATACTGACCCGAGATCCACAAAATAGTGCCCCAAGATAGTGGGTAACAGGGCCTCAAGTGCACCTCCCCATAGGCCAAAGGATACTGAATATAAGTGAGGGTCTATTGTGAAATAGTGGGAGACTGTAACCTCATAAACAAAGTTTAAAACAATGATATATCAATAATAATTAATTGAAGAAGTAATAATACCAGGAAATAACAACATAAGATAACATCCAGATAGTATAAATAAATAAAGAAAAATAGTTTTTCATATACAATATGATAAAAATTTCATGTCTCTATAATAAATGTAATGAAATACATGGAAACAATCATTTAGTACAATACTAGTATCAAAAGTACAAAAGACCAAAATGAATTATCTTCAAATAGCATCATTATAATAGCTCTGTCCTATAATTCCATGATCCTAAGTAATGAGAAAATCAATAATCATAAAGCAGTCACTTACCTAGATCCCTACCTATATCTATAAAGTCTTTCTGGGTACCCAAAGTCGGCCTGAACAGGTTGTGATATAACACCCACTAGGCCACCTGAAATGGTGTCTATAATAGGTCCAACATATGTATGTAAAATAAAGCTCGGTGAAATACATAACAATTATAATGTAATAAATGAAGAAGTGAAACTATCCATATTACCAAAAATAATCAATAACCAATAAAAAAGGGTCAACTATATTCATTAAACATTAAGCACTACCTGATTTAAAGAAAGGAAAAAACATCCACACCGGTCTATGTCGTGTAATCAAGTATTAGACCCTATAGACCAGATCAATGGAGAAGAAATTTCAAAGGCATTCCATTCATCCTACTTTGAGTAATATAATGTTAGTACTACATGGTTTTGATCCATGTTTCATAAACAAGTCATCCCATCGATTCCATGGAGAGCATTTATAACAGATTAGGTAAACACTTGGTTACATCCCAAGGAGTATAAATTTCCAAGGTAGTCCAAGCATTCTAGATCCTTGAAGTATAAATGCCCTAGGAATCCCAAGTAATCTATATCCATGAAGTAGAAATATCCATGGAATCCAAGTCAACCAAATACAAGTAGTGGAGATGTCCAAGGCATTCAAATAATAAAAAAAATTACTTAACATTTCATAACCCATTTCATATTTCCATTCTACACAGTCAAGAGTTTTAGCAAAATGTAATTACATGGAAAAGGAGAGAAAAACCCTCTCCTAATATCTCATTTAATTCGACAGGGATCCCTCTACCATAGGTGATCTCACAAACACCCTAAAGAGTGGTATATCATATAAACATTAATGAAACACACCTCACAGGTGGTCCTATTTGAGGTGAATGACTTCCAACTGAATAATGGTACTTAGTGGGAAACAAAATCAGTTTACAGCAATTTAATGAAGCCATTTCATCAATTTAAATGTTATTCCTGGAAAGTATACCATGCGTCACAACGACAAATATCTATAAAACAATCAAAATTGAAAAGGTAAAGACCCCATATCATATACCCATGGTATAACACTAGTCTGGTGTTGGATTATAAATAATCCCTAATTAGAATAAAATTGAAGAATATGTGAATGACTTGAAAATATGGCATAATATATCACAGAAAAATAACTTCATCTATAAAAATGAAAATAATGAAATTAGTCTTAGGAGTGATGAACATACCAACAACTCTCTATAGAGATGATAAGAAATTCAATTGGAGTTTGAATAACAAAAAAAATCCTAGGTTTATACCTCAAAGGAACATCTCCCAGATCTCCTACATGAGAGAGTGGAAGGATTTGGTAAAAAAATGATCCCCTAACACTTATCTTAGTAACTGACCCTAGGAATTTACATGGAATGTAAATGATTTACATTTTTTGAAAAATTGGGGCTTTCCCTCCTGGATAAATATCATTTCACACTGTGAATTGAACCTCCCAATCTATTAAATGTCAAGTAATGAAGATATGTATTGTATTCCTTGTTCTGGCCATGTACTTCGATTTTAGGATTCCTCTATAACCCCTTTCACAAACCTACCTAGGTCCACCACAAACTGGTCACCTAAGATAGCCCATGATAATGCCCAAGATCCATTCTTGATCCTCCCCCAATGGAAACTAGTGTCAGACATCAGGAATACTTATTTGGGAGATATTTATACCATAAAAAATAGATAAATAAATAAAATAGAACAAGTAAGACAGAACTAACAATAAAAATAGATAAAACCAAACATACCTCCATGTGACCTCGTAGCTCACCATCAACCACAAAACCAACATTTATCCATGGTGACTGAGTCTTAGAAGGAAGAAACAACAAAAGATAAAAATAAAGATATAGCTATAGGAATGATTATTAAAAATCTATGTGCTCCTAAATAAACTATTCCATGTGCATTACCATTAAAAATAATACCATGTCATTATAGTTTGAAGATATAAATATTCAAAAATAGGTTTTATCCATTTTAAAAAAGTAGCAGACTAGAGCTTCTGAACCTCATTTTTTTCTCTTTTAACAAGAAAACAATTTTAAAAGGGGAGTTCATTTTTCCAAAAAACCCATTTACATAAAGGAGTATGTGTCAAAGGAATAATTTAATTACGTTCAACACAATGAAGTAAATTAAAATATGTCTTTCATTATTTTTGAAATGGACATAAATATGAGCATAATGCATTTAGTCTAGAAATACCATAGAAAAATATGGTAAATGACAGAAAGTGCCATAAAAAATCCCTACGAAACTATGTTATTCGGGTTCATAGGATCATCATACTCTTAGTGAACAACCATAGACATGAAGCTACACTCTTCTGCTCGATCCAACCAATCCACACCACTATATTTTTGTTAATTTGTGATGTAATCCTTATAGGGAGACCAGACCTCAACCATTCTAACTCTCCAAGAATAAAAAACCTAGTCTTCCCACCAAGATACCTAGTATACCCATTTACTTTGCCCAAATGGGGGTGATTTATTATCAATCTAGTATATACATATATTTCACATAATTTTACTAAAAAAAATCATCCATTATCTCACATCTAAACTCCCTTTTAAGCATAACCACTTATATCATTCCAAAATGAACAACAAATCAAAAGCTCCATTAATGCATACCTTACATTTCATACATTTAATACACATCACATTTCAATTACAATGGGAACATATTAAAATGAGGATTTATTTCCCTAAAAAATTTGAAGGTACCCATCGACCCTTATAACATTAAAATTTAAAAATTATTCTAATTTGGAAAAAAATTAAAAATTAAAAATTAACTACTCTTCAAAAAATATGAAAACTTTACTTAAAAAAAGTGAAACTATATTAGAAGTATAGGTAAAACATGGTCAGTGAGTGAAAATGAACTTATAATAATTAAAATCCACTTTTCATATCATAGAACTTTCATTTAATCGAATAAGTTTTTTTAAAATAATTAATAAAGCATGGAATACAAATTAAAAGTCCAGGAATAGATAACCTACCTCAAAACATTTTTTACGATGGAAATCCTAAACCACCCCAAAAGGGACACAAATGAAAAGAGACCCTGCTTTTATTATTACACACATATAAACATATATCTATATATATATTCCTTACCCATTCATATGTGTGTCATATTCCTTCACAAATGATGGTAAAAACACACAAGAAAATACCAAAAACTAAAAAATTTCAATATCTCTAGATAAAAATTGTGAAAAATTGAATAAAAAAATAAAACCTACCTGAAAAACATAATGAATCCACTGGCTTCAAAGATTGTGGCTAGAATTTTTCCCCATAGGACACGATAACCCTAAACATTGAGGAGAAATAAGATAAATAACCAAAGGGTCATTTGGTTTATAGTAAATCATGTGAAAAACCCATGAAAAAAGAAAACCAAGAAATAGATAATAACATGGAAGGGGAATGAGAAAAGAAACTCAAAAAAGTCAATAAGACTCAAAATTGGAAGCAGAATTGGTGATTGAAGTGAGAGAGAGGGGGTCCATGCTTGTGATATATTCCTTATGGGAGATCTACCTTCTGGTGGTCGGTCGAGTGAAAGAAGGATGGTGGTGTTGTGTGGAATGTAGAGAGGGTTGGGAGATACACATTATATTGTTTAATGAAGATAATAATAATAATACTCATAATCATCATAATCTTAATACCATTGTTATTATTGTTATTATTATTATTTTTAAGGATGGTCATTCTGCCTGGTTTGGTCACACGGTTGGAAAAAATGTATAAAAACTCTACACTCCTCATAGGGCCCCTAGAGCCCCATGAACAAGATGACTACATGGTTTGAAAAACTAAATACTGTCCATTTGATTAAACTTTATTAAAAAAATAGATAGCTGGAATGAGTTGCGCCTGGTTTCTAATAATCATGTGTCAATTGTGTGCCTATTCTAATAAACCAAAATTTTAAAATCTAAACATGGATCGGACCAAAAATCAAATGTGAGTCAAAAAAAAATAAAATAATTAATATTTCAGAGTTAGGGTGTGACAATTCTCCCCACCATGACACATTATTCCCCTAAAAAGTCCAAAAATACTTAACTAAACGAGACACAAACAATCCAAAACCTAAAATGAATCCCTAAAAAATAGTGGTCTTGGAACTAAAAACTCACTTTTCACCCTAAAACTAAAACACTGATATCCAAAATAATCCACTAAGGGAATCATCAATGAACCAGTTCATCGTCAAAATAAACAACTAATGAGGTGAAATAATCAAACAAGAAAATGATGTAATTAAGGATGACGAACACATATCTCTAAATGTGACCTAAAATCAAGGAATCTCCGACCCTTAAAATAATTATCACCAAGAGAAACATATCGTTGTCTATTTTTGATTTCCATGAATAATAATCACATGATCCACTTCCAAAGATATAAAAACTACCATGATCAGGTTCATGTAGAGTAGTAACAAGAAATTTTCCCATCATTAATTCCTTGAAGAATGAGTTTTTCACAAGATCATCCTATAGTGGTCTCCCTACAATATCATGACATTGATAAAATAATTATTTCCCCACAAAAAAAAACCAAAAAAACCAAAAATAGTAGTGATATATCTTAACTTCTTAAATTAAACCTGATTAGTTTAAGAGAATACATCAATGAGACTCATAGTGGGTCTCCACAACATTATATAACTAACTATCATGGATGATCCCCCAACATGGGGGGGCCCAATAAAAGATACAAAAATTAAAAATGATAATGATTCAACATCCCAATTTCTATTATATGTCTTCAATAGACACTAATAATTAATGAAAACCATTCAAAAAAGAAATCCTCCAAAACCACCATAACAAAAAAAGAGTTTCGAAAGAGATAATCAAGATAAGGGAAAACTCAAACAGACTCTTCTATCATGTCGATGAATATAATTTGGATATATAATTTTCTACACACCCAAAAATTCCATGACTATGTGAAAAGAATCACTTTGGGACCTTTGGCTAGATACCTGATGTCTTGAAGCATCTTCTTCCCCACAGTCGGGAACTAAAAACCTCCGATCGAGGATTACTCTCATGTAAAAAAGTTTATTGAAGTTTTCCACAACCAAACTATCTACAATAATTCAGTATTTTATGGAAATGTTTTTATTGTACCTAAATGAATGACATTTTAGTCAACCAAGTGTGTGGCCTAATGAATGATAATTAGTAACTAACGATGTAGACATGCCAAGAGATGGTTTCTTTGGTTCACACTCCTTGCCAGATGGGGAACCATTCATGAGTATATCGAGATTATAGATTTACAACTACCAAAGACTACCCTCTATAAACCATTTCATCAAGGTAAACCCCATTCACCAAATTCTTGAACATAAATTTCCCATATAAGAGAAAATGATATTTAATATTATGATGAAGACTCCATACAAAGAGAGTAGATAATAAATGATTTCTCGAAGATAAATATGAGGAAATGAAACTAGAGTATTCAAGATGTTCAACATAACCCTTCATTGTAAGAAGACCAAGATGAATATCCGCAAGATCTACTATCCTTAATCCTCTAATGATCCTCAACCACTACGAAAAAATAGGCAATAGATGAAAATAACCATACACCCCCACTCCACTGGGAGTCTGGAGAAAACAAACAACTAGAATAAAAACCAATAAAAACCTTCACGAACTTTCTGATTGGAATTATATAAACATTATAAAAATACCAAACCAAGTCAATATCAAAAAAAATGTCAACCAGAACTCATCTGAGATAACATTTCAACCCAAAAAGACTAATTCAAAAACCAAACACTATACAATGGAACCAAAATACCCTTTTGGGGCCACGACCTTCATTTCAAATTTAAAACCACTTCCAATTAAAAATAATGTGAACATAAAAACGAATTTCAAAATAAAATTCCCTTTTTAAGTCCTCATGGAATAAAATCATTACAAATCAGCTACTTATCAAAACATCATAACCCCCCTTAGAAAGAATTTCCACCAATAAAAACAATCTAAGAAGGTTGGTAACTTACCTTTGGTATTCCATGAATCAACACACATATGATATCCCATGATAGATCATGAACACATCAATACATACCAATAATTATCTACTAACCACATAAATACATAGATGTGATAATCTATAGGAATACCAAGGTTCAAAAAAAAAATATCTTCCCAAACTCTCATTAAAACATGTCAATTCAATTTTCAAATCCTCTATTTATCATATGAAAACAAAACATATCTTAATTCTAAAGAAAATTCAATCCCAATTTTCACAAAAAATTCCAAAATCAAAAATCACTTTCCAAAATGACTCCCATTTTCAAAAATACCTGTTTCAATTTAAAAAATATTCAATGATTTCATTCTGAAAATAAAATTTTTGATAAACCAATCACTATTATTATAACTTTACATAATTTTAAAATCTTAATAAAAAAACCCCCAAATAAACTCAAAATATAACAAAAAACATAAAATAAACACAATTCTCGATAAAAATCCCAAAATCTCATGGGAAAAACTACTATACATGGTTTACCCGCATAGTTTGGCAGGCTGTGTTCCAACCGAGTGAGTATATCCATGATCATCAAAGGCAGTTTCATAGTATGCACAAGGTTTTCTAGACCGTGAAAAGAAACAATGAACCCTATGAATCCCTCCTATAATAACCACCAAATCCTCAAAACTAACCAGAAATTATCAAACAAAATCCTAGGAATTCAAAAATGAATAAGGGATACACTCGTATTTTAGGTGCAAAACATCTCGAATTAACATAGAAATTGAAGAATCCTTCCAAATTGATGGTGATAAAGAACCTACCCAAGACTGATTACATGAATTATTATAATCCTAGATCAAAACTACCAGACATCCCCAATTAACAAGGGATAATTCCTATGATACCATTTTTTCATGAACCAACCCAGGTCAACTCCAAACAAGTCACCTAAGATAGAACATGATAAGGCCTGAGAGGAATTATTGATCCTCCCATGCGGAACACTAGTTTGGAGTATCAATAATACCTGGTAGGGAACAATTTATCCCATAAACAATAGATAAATAAAAAATAAAAAAATATAACAAGTATTCCTCAACCAGAAGTATAAATGAAATAAAACTGAATATTCCTTAATATGACCCCAAATTTCACTATCATATACTAAACTAACATTTCTCCATGAAGACCAAGTGTGAGTTTAAAGTAGCACCATAAGCTAAAAACTATGACAAATCTATATGTTTGTGTATTATAACTCATTATTCATCCCTGAAAGAAATCTATTCCCTATGATTTACCTTTAGAAATTAAAACAATTAACATTAGTTTGAAAATATAAATAGACAAAAAGAGATTTTTCATTCATTTCAAAACAAGTAGTAGGATAAAACTTCAGATTTTTTTATCTTTTACCTTGAATTGTTTTTAAAGGAGGAATTTATTTTTCTAGAAAAAAATTTACATCACTAATGATGTAGTAATGGAATAATTTCGTTACTTAATACAAAATAGTGGAAAATAAAATATATATTCCATTATATCTGAAATAAAAGTAAAAAGAGCATAAATCATTTAGTGAAGCAGTACCAAAAAAATATTGGTAAATGATATCAAAAACCATGCATCATCCCTAAGAAACTAGGTAATTTTAGGTCCTAGGATTCTCATACTCTCAGTGATTGGCCATGAAAATAATGTTTCATTCTCTTACTCATTCCAACAAGTCCAAACCCCCAATGTTTATTTAGTGTTCAAACATAATTCTGATATCTAGATAGGGCCCCAACTTTACGAACTCACATAGCATAAAAAATCTATTATTCTCACATAAATACTTAGGATTCCAATGTTCCATGCCCAAATGGAGGTGATTTTATATCAATATATCATATACTTACATTTCACATACTTTTACTAAAAACCCAAATCACATTTTTTACCTCTGAATATCAATTTTACATGTAGCCCCATTTACCTTTTACGAAAATTAGACAAAAATATCAGAAGCTCCAATTAATGGAACTCTTTACATGTCACACATTTAACACAAACCACATTTTAAATACAAGGGGTGTGTCTTAAATAGAGGTTTTTATTTCCATAAAACAAATTAAGGTTGGATCCTATACTTATCACATTAAAATTGAAAATCACATTTCTTTTGGAAAACCAATTAAAAGTTTAAAATAAACTAATATTCAAAAAAGTTAAATTAAATGCCTAAAAAAGGAACCTCTATTATAATATTAGATAAAACAAGGGTGGTTAGTGAAAAACAAATTTAGAGTTATAATCCCCTTTTAATATCATATAAATTTTATATAATGGAATTTTTTAAAATACATAAGAAAGTATGAATTCAAATTAATGGTCCAGGCATAAGAAATCTACCTCAAAACCTGTTTTTTATGATGAAAATTTTAAACCAACCCAAAAAGGTCCATGGAGGCAGAGAGATCCTCCTTTTATGCTAACATTCACACACACACACAGATATATAAAAACACTTAGCTGTAATATAGATATTACACTTTCCATGATTTAATATATACAAAAATGGTATGTATATATATTACCTACACATACATATGAGTGTAATTAAAATTTCTAAATGGTGGTTCAAAATTAACTTGAAAAATACAAGAAGAAAAATTAAAATATTTATAACAAAAAAATTGTAAAAAATTGATGAATAAAAAAACCAACTCGAAACCCATGGAGAATCCACATCCATCAATGATCATGGATAGAATTGATCCCAAAGAGACCCTAGTACCCTATTAATCTAGGAAAAAAAAGATAAATACCCCATGGGGGTTAGGGTTCATAATAAATCATTCACTCCACCTCATAGAAAAGAAAACCAAGATAAAGGGAAGTGTATGGAAGGATAGTGAGATAGGAAAATCACTGGGATTTATTGCACCCAAAATCGGAAGAAATATTAGTGATCTAAGGGAGAGGGAGGTAGTTTCCATGCATGTGAGTGAGCCCACTCAAGTGGACGGTCGAGTGAGATAACAAAGTTTGGGGGAGTCACATGTGGAGAGGGGTGGTGGGGAGACCCATTTGAGTGTTTAATAATAATAAAATAAAATAAAATTAATAATTATAATAGGAATAATAATTATGTTATTATTATAATTAGTATTAATACATTTTTTGAAGGTTAGAAATTGTGAATGGTTTGGATGCACAGTTGGATAATTTGTGCACCAACTCTCTATCCTTCATTTGGACCTTGGAGCACCATGCATGGGTAGGCTACATAGTTTAGAAAACCATGTATAGACCATGTGATACAGATCTATAAAAAACAATAGATGGTTCACACAGGTTGTGCATAGTTTCTAATAACTCTGCACAGACCATTCACCTATTCTAAAAACAAAAAATTTTAAAATCTATACATATTTCAGCCAAAAACTAAAAAAAGGCTAAAAATAATTAATACGTCTGGTTAAATTTTTGACACACCTACATCCTTATTTCAAATAATCCTAACCAGCCCACAACAATTGAAATAGGTTCTATTCTAAAAAGAGATCTTAAAAAAGACTTTAACCAAAAAAATAAAAGGAATTGTACATCATAGAAAAACTAGGTTCTTATAATCTTCCCCTCATTTAAAGAAATTATACCCCAGATTTCCCTTCTAAGGGTGGTTGAGCATCTTCTGAGAATGACTCTAGAAACTGGGAACACACATCAGCCTCCATCTCCCAAATCTCATCCTATACACGATTATACTTCCATAGAACACATACTGGAGGGATATAACGGCCTTAGAGAGAATTCATGCTCTAATCAACAATACATATAGGATTATCCTCAAAATATGAATCTACTTATATCTCAATGTCCATAGGTTGAAGAATCTGTGAAAAGTATGAGTGATAACGGTGCAGTTGAGATACATGTAAGATGTCATGCGTGACTTGGTACCTCTAAGGTAACTATGAAAAATAGGCTCTGGCCTAAATCTCTCCAAAATCTTGAACGGACCTACATATCATGATGAAAGCTTACCCTACCTCTAAATCCATCTACTCCCCATCCTAGGAGAGACATAAGAAAAGACTTGATCCCCAACCTCAAAGTCTTGAGGTCAATGATGGAGATTAGCATAATATTTCTACATATATTGTGAAGAATCTATATTCTTTATGATTACCTATAAATTATATGTAGTCTCCTAAAATAGAAAATATCCAAGTAACAATACCTCTTTTGCCTCTAATCATCACAAAGGTGATTGGCATGGCCTATTGTATAAATCCTCATAATGTTCCATATGTATAGTCTCCTCATTGATATTTGTTTAAGAAAATGTAACTAGGGGTATTTTCCTCTCCCAATTTTTCCAAATATCAAGGACACATGCTCATATCATGTTCTCTAAAACCTGTATGTCACTCTATAACATCCCACCCATCTAAGGGTTACATCTATAAGCCTTTCCAAAATTGAGATGTGGGCCTGGAATCCCTATCTAATATAATGTCATGATGATCCTTATAAAGGTGCATAATATCATGAATTTAAAGTCTCCCAAACTCATCTACTAAGAAGGTCTCCCTGACTAGATGTAAATGGGAGACCTTTGTGAGCCTGTCCACAACAAACCATAAAAAATTACTACCTCGAGGTGACCTCAATAACCTGGTCATGGAATCCATACAAAAATCATCCCATTTACACTTAGTAATAGACATTTTTTATAAACTCCCATCTTGTAACTGATGTTCCTCCTTCACCTACTAATAGCTGGAACAGCTCATGACCAAACTAGATACTTCTCATTTCATCCCCAACCACCAGTATTGACAACATAAGCCTCAACACAAATTGTGGACAATAGGATGTACATACAATGTTGAGGAATGAAATTATTTCATAAGCTCCACATGATTGTCTAACAGAACCCAAACATGGACATGAATACATATAATTTCATCGTCATCGATTGTCCAACTAAGAGGCAGGTCCTCATTTGCTACACTTTCCCATAGGACAAAGACCTCAGAATCTGATATTTGCCTTATAATCACCCTATCTAGTGGAGTGATAGTCAATACCATGGAATAGAATAAATTCTATCCATAAATTTCATTTACCTCCAAGGGAATTTATACAAAACAAGGCCATGATATGGTACTTGCTACTGGCCTCTTAAACCACATGTGTCTGAGTCTTCCATTTTAGAGCTGATACTATCAAATTTCCATTACCAGGTGTATAAGCTATCTAAAAATTAAATAAATGAAGATATTCAATCCATACTCACTACCGAAGGTTTAATTCACACTGTGTAAATATATACTTGGGGATTATGTGGAACGTAAACACCATAAAATTATCTCCATGTAATTAGTGCCTCTAATAACTCAAAGAATGAACAACTACAACTAACTAGAGGTCATGCATAGGGTAATTCCTATCACGAGGTCTCAAATATTGAGTCTTTTATTCAATGACTTGATCTCCCTACATCAATATATATCCCATACCGATACCCAATTCATTATAAGAAACCACATAACTTTTTCTAAGATCTGGTAGAATCAGAATCAGTGATGTAGTCAACCGGTATTAAAGATCCTAAAAATACATTTCACACTCTTCATACTATAAAAATTGAACCCCTTTATTGATCAGTCTCATGAGAGGAATATCTAGAAGTAAAAACCCTAGGTTAAAGCACCTGAAATAATTGGACAATCCCATGAAACTTCGGATATCAAATAATTCCTTTTGATACTCCCAATAATCCATAGCACTCACATTCTCTAGATCCAAAGACACCCCTATCTCTAAGATGATGTTACCCCAGAAGTGTACTTCATCTTTCCAAAACTGACATTTTGAGATCATGGAATACAATCTATTCTCATTCAGTTTATTTCAAAATATTTAAATATTATTGGAATGATAATTTTGATTCTGATAATACACCAAGAAGTTTTCCATGAGAACCACCACAAAAGAATACCGAAACGGGTGGAAAACATGATTCATCAAGGACATGAAAACTACTAGTGAATTTTTGAGACCGAATAGAAGAACCAGATATTCATAAAGTAAATTCCTATTATTGAATTCTATATGGGGTATTTATGTCATCCTGACATGCACCTAGTGATAACCCAACCTCAAACTAAATTTCAAGAAAAACCATGATCCTCAGAGCTAGTAAAAAAGATCATCTACATATGATAAGGAATACCTAATATTAACAATAAACTAGTTATCCTTTTAGTAATCCATACATATCCCAAGGGTTTTATCTACATTTTCCATAAAATGTACTGATGAACCCCATGGAGAAGTATTGAGTCTTATAAACCACTTTGTCTTCAAGTCATGTAGTTGTCTCTCGAGATCATGAATCTTTGCAATAACCATTATATAAGGATTAATGGATATTGATGATTCTCCCAAAAATATCTTGATAGAGAACTCAAAATCTATATCATTAGGTATACTAGAAATGTAATCCATGAAAATTTCCATTAAATGATCAACCATTGGAGGGATATCTACCTGACACGTTCCTTGTTCATCTAGATATAAGCTAGAAATATGGTATTTCACACCTTCCAGCCCACAATTCATTGGTCCAACTATACCAGACTGGACATCCCATTCACCTTTTTGAATAAAAAACCCTCCCTCTGGTGATGTAAAGGTTACCCTTCGATAATATAAATCTACATAAGCATGATATGGGACCAACCATTCTATCCTGATAATGATGTTAAACCCTGTCATCTCAAGGATAAAGAGGCCACATATGAAGAAACACCCACAATCCTCAAGGTGGAATTACTTTCATTAGCCTAGGCTCTCTAATCAAATCCAAAACAGAGTATAAGTTATCATAACACAATAAAAAAAACTAAACATTGAGTCAATGTCTCTACACAACATTCAAAAAAATGAAATAATGTTAATTACATGTATTGAAAAGAGAAAACACTATAGTAGAGGAAAATAAGGTCATAACTCTCACTATATATGACTTGACACTTTGGTCCTCAGGTATTAGTTTTACAAAATATATCTATCATGAACCGATACACTATGAAAAAAACTGACTACCCAAAGTAGGCCCACTATACTGTTGAGGTAAAACTAGTGTCTGGATCCCCTATCCATAATCACCTTATCATCCAAAATGATTGGTAGTACCCTTGCTCCATGTCAGATGCATAGCTTTAAATACCATATATTCCACTGACCATTAAAGTAAAGGTCATCCAAAAGCAATATATATGGACCATCCAACCACATGACCAGCACTCAACTAGATATCTATCACACTTTCTCCTCATATGTCCATATTTTATATACTGATGACATAATATAGAACTACCATCACTGAAACTCTAGCTGGTTTCCCATAACGAGAAGTTACAAAATTTATTTTCCTTCCACCTAACACAGAACCACTGGGTCAAGGAGCTACACTACCATGTTATGGACCCCCAAATTCACTTAGTTTATGTTTAGTAATCACTCCCTAATTTACTATCACAATTATAGTAGGAAATTGTAACATGTTAAACAAAAGTTAAATGACACGTTTGAGACCTACCTCAAAGAATCTTTCCCTAGATGGATCATCATCTAGATAGATAGGTAAAATCACTAAATATTTATAAATAATTATGAGTACATCAATACTATTAAGTAAATAGACTCCTAATGCATAAAATAACTTGCCTGCTCAACCCTCAATTTATCGGTAAAGAAGTAGTCATAAAACCTGGATTGGAAATCTCTCAAAACTATATCCCAAATTGTATCATCTTGATTCAAAAAATCCCACCAACAATTTTCTACTTTTTAATGAATATACATCATGAGATTCAATATTCTATCAGGTAGTGTCTCGAAATTCCTGATGTTCGATAAAATATTCTCAATCCATATATCAATATCCTATGGACTACCATCACCTGAGAAAGTGGGTGGATGCTGTTGTTGGAACACACATGTCAACTCTTCCATAAATGAGGTAGGTAGTGGGGATCCCTGAATAGTCTGTATAAATTGTAGGAAACATTCACGTAACTAGGAATCATCACTCATGTCCGGTACAACTGGTGGTTCCACGATTGTAACTACTAGAGTTCCAAATAGTTTCCCAGGTCCCATTACCTTTGTAGGTTGTTCATCGCCACCATACTGACACATGACTCAAGAACGACATGGTGGAATGTCTTTAAAAATTCCAAGTGCACACATAAAAAATATTTCAAAATGAAAAGATCACAAATATAAAAATATAATAGGTTAAATCATGCCTATAAACAAGACACACCCCTCTGCCTTCTCTAAAATCTAGGACTGGGTAAAAGGAATAATTCTATGAAACACTAAAGACATTTTCTGCAACCCTCTCATAAAGATGGGTCTAGGTTAACATCTCTAGTTCAAAAATTAAAGTCATTTATGATCATATTTATATTATAATTATCTTCATATTTTTGATTAACATAGATCACTATGTCCAATCTATAAGGGACCATACACAATATTAATTTAATTTTAACATCTATTTAATCCCAACAATAACATCTTACTGCCCATATGACCAATAGTCTATGGATCGACATTCCATAATTGATTTCTTAAGGTGTTTGCATTAGCCTATGTAGAATATCACTATTATGTTAATTTAGGAACCTTAAGTACCAATTATGTTTCTTAATACCCTAAATGAAAGGTTGTTATAAGTAAAAATTATATCACACAAAGAACAAGTGATAAATTTCGTGCAGTTAAGCAATGCATTCTACATGGCATGCCATAATGCATGGCATGTGAATTCCCAATGTTCCTAAAATAATAAATAAGATGGAATTACCTCATCTCATTAAGCTATATTTAAACCAATAATTATAAATAAAATTAAAAATCATGTACATCACCCAATGGTGAAGTAAAATCAACCATAATAGCACAATATAGAACAAAAAATCCCATTCAGGAAACCTAATAATTACCCTAAATGTGGGTTAGCTACTCCAAATTACAAATTATAACCATGTTATAATATATACCTAATATCCTTCCTATTGTATCAAAATAGTAAGGTAATACTTGAAACATGACTCAGATACCACTTTGTAACATCTCTAACCAGGAGACACTGAATGGTTCCTCGATATGGTGGGTGACATGGAATCAAGAGTGTCCCCTCATAAGTTGGAGGCTGCAAAACAGTAACAAGGGTTTATGGTGGAATAGGGAAAATAATATAACCTCATGATAAAATTTTAGTACAATAGTGTTATTACAATAATCAATAGTGGAATAAATAATACCAAATAGTAATAGTAAAAGATAATATCCAAATAGTATAAAAAAAGTCCAAAATATTTGTAATATAAAATATGATGAACATGTCATGTCTCTATAAAAATATGGTAGAAAATAAATGTAAACATTAATCCAATACAATAAAATTATAAAAAGTACAAAAGACAAAAAATTATGATTAATAGATAGAATATTGAGCATAGCTCGATCCTTTTATCCCATACTCCTAAATAATGTGAAAATCAAGCTTCATTGAGAGTCTTCTTTTCTTGGTCCCTACCTACATCCATGAAGTATGTGCAGGGACCTAATTATGGCCTAAAAGGGGTGTAAGATAACACTAATTAGAACAACACCAATGGTGTCTATAACAATTATAGTCTCTGTATATAAACTAAATAAGGGTGAAATATATTATAGATATAAAGTGATAAATGCAGAAGTGTAATTGACCATCCTATCAACAATAATCAAGAACTGTAATAGAGGGTGCACATTAATCATGAAATTGTAAGCATAGGCTAACTAAAATTAACATAAAACCTATACATAATGACCTATTCCATGTAATCAAGTGTACGACCCCATGAGACATATCCAAGGAGTAGAAATTTCCAAGGCATCCCCATCATCCAGTGTCGAGTAATCTATTTTCAGGCCTACATGGGATGGATCCAAGGTCCATGACTAATTCATTCCCTATATTCCATGGATCACATCCATAGTAGAGTCAGTAATGTCTTGGTGTATCCTAAGGAGTATAAATTTACAATCCAATCCAACCAAGATGGATACTAGGAGTGGAAATGTCCCATGAATGTAATGTAATTTGGATCTATATAGTTTAAATGTACATGAAATCCAAGTGAGATGAATCCAAAGAGTAGAAATGTCCAAGGAAATCTATTAATAAAGTAATTAATAATCATTTCATAATCTATTTATTATTTTCATCAATACCTTTCAACTATTTTAACAACATGTAATTACATGGAAAAGGATGTATAAAACACTATCCTAATATCCCATTCAATTTAAAATAGATCCCTCTACCGAAGGCATGCTCAAAGAAACCCAACATGGTACTATATCATTGGATAGATACTCAAACAAAACTTACAAGTTGTCTGGGATTTGGTGAATTTCATCCAATTGTATAATGGCTATAAGTGGGAAACCTAAACAGTTTCCAAAAATATTATAATGGAATTTAATAAATTTAAGACCAACAGCCAAAATTTATGATGTATGTAATGATAAAAACATGATATAATACATCTAAATATTTAGGGAAATGGAATAGACCACCTACCATATAACCTTGGTAGAACAGTCATCCCATATTGGTTCCCAAATAAACCTTTATTAGAATAAAATGGAAGAATAGAAGAACACTCTAAAAATATGTAATAAGTGCTCACACCAAGGAAAGATCATTGATAGAATGAAAAATGAATAAATGAGCCTAATGAGTGAAACACTTATAAAATACTATCTGATGAAATAATCATAAGTTGAACCAATGGTCAGATGATAGAACAACTTCAATGCCTATGTTTAGGCCACCAATGTGCTTCTCTTGGTTCTCATTCATGAGAGAGAAGAAGATTTCTCTAAAAAATGAGTCCCTACAGCATATTTTAAAAAATAACCCTAGGAATTTACACTACGTGTTAATTCTTTACACATCATTTAATTCTCAAACATTCCCTTATGATGAAAGAAAATTACATGTTGTGAATTGAACATCCCATATAATTACAAGTCCTTTAATGAATACACACTCAGTATTAAAAGTAAATGGCATGTATATAGCCTATAGGATGCCTTTACCCTATGATTATATGTTTCAAAAACACCAAAGGGGCCTATAGGATTTTAAATGGGGTTTATTCCAAAAATAGAACATAAAAAATTATTTTAATCAAAAAATAAAATGACCCATACCTCTTAGAAAAAATGGTTATTACATGGGGTTTTTAGGTTTATTACAGTTTTAGGGGTTTTATAGGTTTTTATCATTTTTTTGGTAATTTAGGGTTTTGATTATTTTTAGGTTTTTTAGATTTTTTAGGGTTTTTACAACGTCTAGGGGTTTTAAGGTATTTTCGTATTTTAGATATTTTATGGATTCTTATGGTTTTTATAGTTTCTAGGGATTTTGTGGGTTTTTATTGGGATTTAGGTTTTTTAGTTTTTATAGATCAAATGGTTTTTATGTGTTTTTAGGTTTTCAATGTTTTCTTACTGGTTTTTAGGCTTCTTAAGGAGTTTATGTATTTAGGTATTTTTAGAGATTTTTTAGAAATTTAGTGAGTTTTTAAGGTTTTTAGGTATTTTAAGGGTTTTTTTTTGGTTTTTTAGGTTTTATAGTTTTTAAAAAAAATTGGGTTTAAATTGTTTTTATATTTTTAGTGATTTTCAGGGTTTGTAAGGTTTTAAGGGATTTCTTTGGTTTATTGGGGTTTTATATTTTTAATTGTTTTATGGTTTTTAGGGTCTTTATCATTTTTTAGGTTTTTAGAGGTTTTAAGTATTTTTAAGGGTTTCTTAGGGTTTTCTAGGGTTTTTATGAGTTTATTAGGTTTTAGGGATTTTAAGGTTTTTTTATGTTTTTATGTTTTTAGGGTTATTAGGGATTTTGAGAGGTTTAGGGTTTTTAACGTTTTTAAGTTTTTAGGGATTTTATGCAATTTGGGGTTTTACGGTTTTTTAGGGGTTTTGATGTTTTTTAAAATTTTAGATAATTTTAGGGATATTTTAGGTTTTTATGGTTTTTTTTAGGGTTTTAGGTATTTTGAAGATTTTTAGAGCTTTAGGGTTTTTTGTTTTTTTATGTTTGTAGGGTTTTTTCAACATTTTAGTGTTTTTAGAGTTTTTTAATTTTTTAATAGTCTAAAGGATTTTCATAGATTTTAGTGGTTTTTATTATTTTTATATGGTTTTAGGGTTTTAAATATTTTTTTAAGGTTTCATTGGTTTTAGGGGTTTTAAAGTCTTTAGAATCTTTTTAGATTTTTTAGCATTTTTATCTTTAGTAGGGGTTTTATTTTTTTAGGTTTAAGGGTTTCATCATGTTTGTAGGGATTTTAGGGTTATTTACATTTTTAGTGATTATTAAGAATTTTTTAGGGTTTTTTTGGGATTTTTGGATTTTTAGGGATTTTGATGGTTTATAGAGTTTTCCAGGATTTCAGACCCTTTTAAGGGTTTTTTAATTTTTTTAGGTTTTTCGGTGTATTGTGTGTTTTTCAGTTTATTGTGTGTTTTTTGGTATTTAAAGGTCTTATTATGGGTTATAAAGGTTTTAGTGGTTTTTTCATTTTTAGGGATTTTTATGGTTTTTTTTTTGGATTTTTACGATTTTTATGGTTTTTTGGGATTTTGGGGGGTTTTAGAGTTTTTAGGATTTAGATGGTTTTATTGGGGGTTTTATATGGATTTTGATATTTTTTATTGGTTTTATGGTTTTTTATAGTTATGATCATTTTTATAGGTTTAAAGGGGTTTTAGAGTTTTTAATGAGTTTTGAGGGTTTTTATTGTTTTTAAGGTTGGGGGGGTAGGTTTAGGGGTTTAATGGTTTTAGGATTTTTTACGATCTTTTATGGTTTCTAACATTTTTAGGTTCATATAGGGTTAATGTGATTTTAGGTTTTTGTGGTTTTCAAAGGAATTTTCAAGTTTTTTTGGATTTTTTATGTTTTTGACCTTTTGAGAGTTTTTGGGGGTTTTTATGGGTTTTTAGGGTTTTAAGGGATTTTTAGGGGTTCTAGGGTTTTCATAATTTTTAGGGTTCTTAGGGGGTTTAAGTGTTTTTAGGGTTTTAATGTTTTCTTAGTGGATTTTGGGGTTTTTTGGTGTTTTTACCTTTTTAGTTTGTTTATGTTTTTTAGTATTTTTATGGGTTTTAGGGTATTTAGGGATTTTGAGGTTTTTCAGAATTTCTAGAAATTATTGGGGTTTTTATGGTTTGTTTGGGTTTTAGGGTTATTTTTAGTATTTAGGAGTTTTAAGGGATTTTAGAGTTTTAAATTTTTTTAGGTATTAAAGGTGTTTTTAGATATTTTAGTGGGTTTTAGTGTTTTTGGGTTCTTTGGTTTTTTGGGGTTTTATGGTTTTAGGGGGGTTTTGTGTTTTTTTGGGAAATTTTGGGTTCTGGGTTTTTTGGAATTAATGGTTTTTAGTTATTTATGGTTTTTATAAGAGATTTTGGTTGTATATATATTTTTAGGGTTTTCATATGTTTTTTTATTTTTGAGGAATTTTGACGGTTTTTAGTGTTTTTATGGTTTTTAGGATTTTTTAGGAATTTCATTGTTTTTAGGTTTTTAGGGGTTTTAAGGGTTTTTATATTGTTATGTTTTTTCACGAGGTTTATTTGTGTTTTTTATGGTATTTATGTTTTTATTGATTTTTTGGGGATTTGTTAGGGTTTCTAATGTTTTTAGGGATTTTAGGGATTTTGAGGGTTGGTCAGGTTTTTAATATTTTTAGGATTTTTTGTGGTTTTATTTGGGGTTTATGGGTTTTTGATTATTTTTAGGGGTTTAATGGGATTTTAGAGGTTTTTATTATTTTTAGATATTTATTGGGTTTTTAGAGTTTTAGTGTTTTTTAGTTTTTTTAGTGTATTTTAATGTTTTTAAATGTTTTATGGTTTTAAGGAATTTTTAAGGTATTTAGTTTTTTAGCATTTTTTGGTTTGAAGGTATTTTAAGTGTTTTTAGGATTTTTTTTGTTTTTGATTGGTTTTTTCTAGGTTTTAGGAGTTTTTATGTTTTTAGTGGTCTTTTGGGCATTTTTTTTGGATTTTTATGGTTTTTAGGGCAAGGAAGATGTGAGGGTCAGGCTATTCCTGATCCCCCCACCCAAAGTTATTAGGAAAAAAGACGCAGCTGATAAGGGAGGGGAGGGGTCAAACTACCCACACCGAAAAACCCTTAAACACCCCAAACTCAGATAAAGAAACCCAAAATTTAAGAAACAAAACAAAGCCAAGAAAAAACACACAAGAACCAAGCAGCAACCATCACCATCATCCAGCATTAACTAACATCCAGCAGCTCACAGCCACACATGGACCAACATCCAAACTCACAAATTCTAGCCAAACAATAACCAGAATCCAACAACACCGTAACCATCAACAAAAACTTCATCAAAATTCACCAGCATAATATTAGTGGCACCACAATAAGACATTGTCTCAGCACCACTATATTTCTTCATAGTACCAGGTTCGCCAACCATCAGCCTAAACTCCAATCTTAGCTTCTCAAGCCTCCACCACTTAACAGCTCCGCCCCACCAAGATGCGCCCTTGGCACCAAGATGAACCACTAGCACCATCCAAAAACTACCACATTCACCATCATACTAGAACAAGATAGATTCCAATGTAATGGGGAGGGAAGAAAGAGTAGAGGTGGGCGCACGAGCCAAGGGGAAAGACAACAGTGAGTAGTTGTACCCCCACACCCAAATCCAACAGCCACCTAGCAGAACATACAAACATCGCACATCAACATTAACACAAAAAGTTGGCTTCTAGAAGCACCATACCAGGAAGAACCAATCCAAGAACATCACACAAAAGCAGCGACCAGCATTCCTCATCAAAGCAGGAAAGGGCATCCATCTCTTTGATTTCCACCAACCAGGACCTTCTAACAAGACTTCATCCAGTATATCACCATCAAAAGAAGCATAGGACCACCAATGCCCACACCTGGGACCATTCCATAACACATGAACCTCCTTAATCAGATCTAGATCCCAAAAACACCTCACATCAAACCCATCAGACCACACCAGCAACACGCAACTGAATAAGAAACAACCAGAAAAGCATCCATCACCTTCAAACTAATCAATATATAACATCCAACAAATTGAAAACAGTATCTCCCAACAAAAAGCATGATAGGAACTCCCCCCTTTTCCAAACTCAAGATCTAGGGTCAACATTCTGAGTATAGGAACCCCCACCATTGAATCCCTCAAGCACCAAGTCATACCATAAGATTGGAACCAGTAAACAAATTAAAACATAAATATATACCTCATGCCACATCCCAGGAGTAGTAGCCAAAAAAATCCATCTTCCATAGAAAAAAACCCAATGCCAGGAGAATTTACCTTAATGGTATCCGAAAAATTTCACCTGAAGATCCTAGGCCACAACGCGAGCAGACACAACAGAGACCACCTGCAAAGGGAACCAAAACTGAAAAAACCATAAGATAGAATCATCATCCGAGATGAGATCCTAGGTCAGGAAACTGATCATCGTCTATGCATATACTACATCCTTCTTAGCCTAAGATGTTCACAACGTTGTAGACCTAAAAGTGGACACTTCATATTTGAAAACAAGACCCCGTTCCGTGGCAAAACTACAGCAACGTCGCCTTCCAAAATGACCAGATCTAAAGCCACAACAGATCTCATAACCTCCATATCCTTTGAAGATCGAACACACCGGAAATTGAGAAACTCCCTACAAGGATTAGAAGCCTATGTCCCAGACAAAGACACCAATCGGGGAAGTTGAGGCTGCCAAAAATAGGAGACCACCACCACCATAAGACTGAAGAGTGCATCTGAAACAGGCCTTCACTGAGAACTAGCAAGAACAGAGTATCCATCACCGAATCTATAGGAAAAACCCAGGAGAAACCCTGTAATAGGTTTCAAGTGAGAGAGAGATCTTGGGGAGTGAATCACCATCTCTTAGGTTTTCCTTTAGGGTTTTTTTATTATGATTTTAGGGGTTTTAGGGATTTTGAGAGATTTTATGGATTTTAGTGTTTTTGGGGATTTTATAATTTTTAGGTTTTTACATGGTTTATTTTTTAGGGCTTTATGGTTATATTATTGGTTTTTAGGGTTTTTAGGGTTTTTTTTACATTTTTAGGGATTTTAAGGGGTTTTTAAAATATTATGTTTTTACAGTTTTTAAGGGTTGTGAGGGTTTTTATAGGGTTTTATGGTTTATAGGGTTTCTTTGGAGTTTCAGGGTTTTTTTATTTTCTTTGGGTATTATGGTTTTTTAGATTATTTTAACATTTTATTGGTTAAAAGTGTTTTTAGAGTTTTATTGGTTTTTATGGTTTTTATGGGTGTTTGAATTTTTAATGTTTTTAGTGGTTTTAGGGTTTTAAAGTCATTAAGGGTTTTTAGTGTTATTTTGTTTTTTTAGTTTTTTTGTGATTTAATAGTTTTTAAGTTTTCATATTTTTCTTAGGTTTCTTATTGAGTTTTTATTATTTTTTATTAGTTTTTAGATTTTTATGTCTTTTTAATGATTTTTATGGTTTTTAGGTTTTTTAGATATTTAGTGGGTTATTATAGGTTTTATTATTTTTATGGGTTTTCCTGTTTTTAAGAGTTTTTAGCTTATTTATGGGTTTTATGTACTTTTAGGCATTTAATATTTTCTTAGGGGTTTTCAAGGTTTCTTACATTTTTATGGGTTTTTAGAATTTTGTAAGAATTTTTTAATTTTATGATATTTAATAATTTTCAGGTTCTAAGGGTTTTCATAGGGGTTTTGATTTTTTATGGGTTTTTATTTCATTAAGGGTTTTAATGTTTTTAGTTTTTTAATCATTTTAGGGGTACAATGGGTTTTGATAATTTTTATTGGTTTTTAGGGGTTTTAAGGTTTTTTTTGGGTTTTAATGGTTTTTAGGGTTTTGTATGGGTATAAAGGAATTTATAGGGGTTTTAGGGGTTTAATAGTATTTATAGGAGTTTTTAGGGTTTTTATCATTTTTTATGTTTTTAGAGGTCATGAGGGGTTTTAAAATTTTATTATGGCTATTTATGATTTTTAGGGGTTTTTAGGTTTTTAGGTATATTTATTGAATTTTTTAATATGTTTATGTATTTTTAGCATTTTCTAGGATTTTGATGGTTTTTAGGGTTTATAGGGATTGTAGGGGTTTTTACGTTTTGTAGGTTTTTAGGGGTTTTAAGTGTTTTTTGGTTTTTATGGATTTATTTATAATTTTTATGGATTTTAGGGGGTTTATGTTTTTATAAATATTAGGGATTTTTTATAATTTTTATGGGATTTATGTTCTTTAAGGATTTATGGAGGTTTTAGGGATTTATAGGGTTTTATTTTTTTTAGTTTTTATGTTTTTGTTTAAATTTGTTGGGTTTTAAATGTTTTTTAATGTTTTTATCATTTTTTTGGATTACAGGAATTATAGAGTTTTTATTGGATTATAGGGTTTTTATGGTTTTTTAAAACATTATGGGTTTTATCATTTTTAGGTTTTTTAGGAGATGTTAGAGTTTTTCGTGTTCTTAGTTTTTTTATTTCTTTTATGTTTTTATGTTTTTCTTTGGGGTTTTATGTTCTTTAGGGGTTCTAGGGTTTTTGTAATTTTAATTATTTTTTTAGGATTTAAATTGGTTTTTTATTAATTTTAGGTATTTCAAGGGGTTTTAGGGTTTTTAGGGGTGTTAAGGTTTTTTATGTTTTTATGTCTATTTTAGGTTTTTTAGAATATTTATGGGGTTTTGGGTGTTTTGTGGATTTTGAGGGGTATTGGGGGTGTGGGGTGTTTATTTTTTGTTTGGGTTTTAGGATTTTCTTGAGTTTTCAGTGGTTTTAATGTTTTTATATTTTTTTATTTCTTTTAGGTGTTTAATATGTTTTTAGATTTTTAGTATGTTTAGGGAATTTTTATGGGTTCAAGGGTTTTTCAAGTTTTTAGTGGGTTTTTTGGGGTTTTAGGGCCTTCTATTGTTTTTAGTATTTTTTAGGTTTTAGGGGTTTTATTTTATTAGGTTTCTATGGTTTTCATAAGAGTTTTCAAGGTTCTTATGGTGCTTTATGTTTTTAGGCATTTTTAGAGTAATTTAAGGATTTTTCAATATTTTTAGGGTTTTTTGGGATTTTGAGGGTGTGTAGATGATTCTTGGTTTTCAAGGTCTTCTAGAGTTTTTAGGGGGTTTCTATGTTTTTAGGGGATTTATGTAATTTTAGGTTATAAAGGTTATCTTAGCTGGTTTTGGGGTTTTTAGTGTTTTTATGTTTTCATTGTTTTCTACGAATTTTTTGGATTTTATGGTTTTTATGGGTTTAGGGTTTTATGGTTTTCTGGGGGTTTAGGTGGGTTTTATTTTGAGTTTTAGGGGTTTTATGGTTTCTAGTGTTCTTTTTATCATTTTTAGAGATTTAGAGGGTTATACTGATTTTATTTGGTTTTTAGGGTGTTTGGGGTTATTTTAAATGTTGTTTGGGTTTTTTATTATTTTAGGGGGTTTTATGGTTTTTGGAATTTTTAAGGGTTTTTATTGTTTTTTATGGTTTTCAGTGTTTTATGGTTTTTAATTTTTCTTATGGGATTTCATGGTTTTAAGGGTTTTTATTTTTTAGTATTTTTTAGCGCCATTTTAATATTTTTATTGAATTTTATGTTTTTTGGGAATTTTGATGGGTTTTCAGGTATTTTAGGCGTTTTAACATATTTTAAGTTTTATGGGATTTTTTTTCATTTTTATTATTTATTTTTTTAGGTTTTCTCTATTTTCTATGGCCTGTTACATTTTTTGGAGTTTGTATCAATTTTTTAGGATTTTCATTGTTTTGGGGTTTTATGGATTTTGAGTGGGGGTTTTGGGTTTTAGGTTTTTTTTTCAGGTTTTGGTTTTTTAAGTGTGTAGGTGTTGAAGGATTTTTTTATTTTTTTAAAATTTTATGGGGTTAAAGTGTCTTCAGATTGTTTTTTGGTTTTCAGTGGTATTACACAATTTCCTGGGTTTTCTAGTTTTTATGGGATTTAGCGTATTTTACAGTATTTAGCGTCTATTAGGGTTTTTTTCATTTACAGTTTTTTTATTTTTAAGGGGGTTTAAGTATTTTTAGGTTTCTTAATGTTCTATTAAGTGTTTTAGGGTTTTACGTATTTTTTTAAATTTTAATTATTTTTTTTGTTTTTAGGTTTTTAAGGTTTTAGGGTTTTGTAGATTTTGAGGGTTTGAACTGATTTTTTTGGTTCTGGGCATTTTTTATGTTTTTAGGGGTTTAAAATGTTTTTACAATTTTATGGTTTTATTAATTATTTAAAGTTTTTTAAGGGGTTTTTATGTTATTGATGGATTTTAGGGTTTTTAGGATTTTATGGTTTTTAAGGGTTTTTAGCTATTTTAATGGTTTCTAGAGTTTTTTTGTTTTTAGGGTTTTTTTTGGTTTTTTTGGGGGTTTAGGTGTTTGTTTAATTTTTAAGGGGTTTAAAGGGTTTAAGAGTTTTATAATGTTTGTATGGGATTAAAGGTTTTTAAGAGTTTTCATTGGTTTATGGTTTCTATGGGGTTTTAGGGTTTTATGGTTTTTAGGGGATTTTATGGTTTTTTGGAATTTTGGGATTTTTTGGTTTTTAGTATTTTTATGTTTTTCAGGGTTTTAAGTATTTTGACGTTTTTATGTTTTTATTAGTGGTTATCTTGATTTTTTTGGGTTTTTTTTTACATTTTTAGGAAATTTTTAGTATTTTTATGGTTTAAAAAAAATTATTATTTTTTATGATTTTTTTGGATTTCTTGTGGTTTTAAGGATTTTTTGAGTTTTTATGGATTTTTGTATCTTTTATCATTTTATCATTCTAATTTTTTTAATTATTTTAGTGTTGTTTAATGTTTTTAGGTGTTTTAGGTAATTTAATGGGTTTTAGGGGGATTTATGGTTTATTGGTGTTTTTAGGGGTTTTTCGGGTCTTTGGGGGGGGGGGTTAAGAATTTTTCATTTCTAGGTATTCATGGGTTTTAAGTGTATTTAGGTTATTAATGTTTTCATAGGAGTATTCATATTTTATAGTGTTTTTAATGTATTAAGGATTTGTAGTTTTTTCAAGATTTTTATGGGTTTTTATGTTTTTATAATATTTTTAGTGTTGTTGATTTTTTAGGGTATTTTAGGGTTTTAGAGTTTTTAGGTTTTTAGGGGTTATAAGTTTTTGTTTGGTTTTTAAGATTTTCTTTGAGTTTTAGAGGGTTTTTATAGTTTTTTAGGGGTTTTGGGATTTTTTAGGATTTTATTGTTTTTATAGTTTTAAGGATTTTGATAGGTTTTGGGGGTTTTATGATTGCATAGGTGGTTTAGAGTTTTTTTGAGTATTTAGGGGTTTAGGGTTTTTAGGGTTTTAGGGTTTTTAGAGGATTAAGGATTTATAATGTTTTTTGATGTTTTTTAGGGTTTTATGGAATTTTATGATTTCTTTTGTTTTTAGGAATTTTTATGGTTTTTAGTGTTTTTAGAGATTTAGGGTTTTAACTATCTTCATGTCTTCCAGGTTTTCTTAGTGGTTTTTAGGGAATTTAATTTTTTAGTGATTTTTATGCTTTTTTGGGGGGTTTATCTTTTAGATATTTTAGTTATTTTGAGGGTTTTAGGGTTTTATGGGTATTTTGTTTTTATGGGTTTTAGAAATTTTTAGGTTTTTAGGGTTTTTAATTTTTTTAGGTTTTTTTGGTTTCCTTATTTTTATTTATGGTTTTTATGGGTTTTTATGGTTTCTGGGAATTTTGAATGTTTTAGTGTTTTTAGAGTAATTTTTTTATTTTATTTTGGTTTTTTAGGGTTTTGTTTTTTTTAAGTTTGGAACCTTTTTAGGGGTTTTAATGGTTTTTAGAGTTAATGTTGATTTTTAGTATTTTATTGTTTTGTAGGGTTATATGGTTTTTAGGTATTTTTTTTGGTTTTTATAGTTTTTTAGGCTTTTTATGGACTTTTAGATTTTTTATGGTGATTAAAATTTTTAGTTATTTTAAGGAAAGGAAGAAGCGAGGGTTAGGCTATTCCCGGCCCCCCCAAATTTATTAATGAGAAAAAAAAAGAGACACAACAGACAAGGGAGGGGAGGGGTCAAATGACACACACCCAAAACCCCTTACAAACCCACACCAAAAAAGAAAAACAAAGAAAGAAAAAGACTCAAAACAGACACAACAACGACATCATCATGTCACATCCAACCAATACCAGCATCCAGCAGCACCACCTCCAATCATCCCAGCTATACAATAGCAGCAGCACATCCAAACCAACTAGCCCCAGCAACCAACAACACCAAATCCGACATCACAACCAATCACAGCCAGCAGCATCAAACCACAACACAAGCACCGCAACCAAATGAATCCATCATCACCTCACAAGGTTTTCATTGTATTTTTTGGGGTTTTTGGGTTTTTTATGTTTTTATGGATTTTAAGTGATTTTTTAGGATTTTTTTGAGTTTTTAGGGTTTTATGGGTTTTATGGTTTTTATCATTTATAGGCATTTTTGGGATTTTAAGTGTTTTATGTTTTTTAAGGTTTTCTTTTGTATTATCCTGGTTTTTAAGAATTCTATATTTTTTGAAACTTATAGTTATTTTTTGGACTTTTATGGTTTTTTGGGTTTTATTTATTTTGATGGATTTTTTGGTTTTTATGTTTTTATGGTTTTTTTGAGTTTTAGGGTTTTAAGCTTGTTTAGATGTTTTTTATGTTTTTATCAGTTTTATGGTTTTTCAGGGATTTAATTATTTTTAAGGATTTTTGGGGTTTTTGTGTCTTTTAGAGTTTTTTTGTGTTTTTAGCATTTTTAGAGTTTCTAGGTCCTTTAAGTGTTTTTATGTTTTAAATGTTTTCTTTGGGTTTTATGGGTTTTTCAATTTTTATGTATTTTTATGTATTTTTTAATATTTTTATGATATCATTCAATTTATAATTTTTTTAGGTTTTTAGGGATTTTGTTGATTTTTTTTGTTTTTTAGTTTTAAAGAATATTGAGGATTTTAGGGGTTTTATGTGTTTTCAGGTTCATAATGTTTTCTTAGGGAATTTTAGGATTTTTAGAGATTTCAATATTTTTAGTGATTTTACTGAATTTTTAGAACCTTTATGGGGTTTTAGTGCTCTAGGTATTTTGAGGGGGTTTGGGGGGGGGGGGGGTTGTAGGTATTTTAAGGGTTTTTATTTTTATTGCTTTTTAATTTTTTATCTGTTTTTAGGTTTTTAGGTTTTTAGGGTTTTCATAGGTTTTTTTTGTGTTTATGGGTATTTAAATGTTTTTATGGATTTTAGTGTTATTACCAGGGTTTTATACATTTTCAGGTTTTTTATAGATTTTTGTGGGGGGTTTGGGGTTTTTTTTTATTGTTATGGGTTTTTCAGGTTTTAGGGTTTTTGTAGTTTTATGGGTTTTTATATTTTTTCAGATATTTTTATCATTTTAGTGCATTAAAGGGTTTTTATATTTTCAATGGTTAGTATTATTTTTAAAGGGTTTATGGGTTCTTATGGATTTTAGATGTTTTATAGTTTTTTTAGTGTTTTTGGGTTTTTAGGGGTTTTAGGGTTTTTAGGATTTTAGGGGTTTTACGATTTTTTTGGGTTTTTATAGTTTTCTTAGGTTTTTTTGGGTTTTTATCGGTTTTTTTGTTTTTTTATTTCTATGGGGTTTTCAATTTTTTTTACTTTTTTCGGGGTTTTAGTGATATTTAGGGATTTTTTGGGTTTTAGGGATTTTAGAGTTTTCTATGGTTTTATAAATTTTAATTTTTATGTGTTTTAGTGTTTTTAAGGTGTTTTGGGGGTTTTTTGTCTTTAGGAAATTTGGGGATTTTTTATGATTTCTATGGTTTTTAGGGTATTTTGGGGTTTTAGGGATTTTTATTTTTTGATGTTTTATGTTTTTTTTAGTTCTATAGTTTTATTTTGAATTTTGTTATGTTTAAAGGGTTTTAAAGGGTTTTCAAAAAATTTAGTGGGTTTTAGGGTTTTTTTTGTGTTTTTATGTTTTTAAAGGATTTAGGGATATTTATGGTTTTTAGGGTATTTAGGGTTTTTTATTTCTTAATTTTTTTATTATCTTTTGAATTTTTATGTGTTTCAATTGTTTTTAGGTTCTTAAGGTTTTCATAGGGTTTTTCGTGGTTTTTACTATTTTTTATGTTTTAAAAGAGTTTAGGAATTTTTTCTGGATTTTTAGGATTTTATCAGGTTTTTAGGATTTTCAATCGTTTTGGGGTATTTTATGATTTTAAGGGTTTATATATATTTATAATTATTTTTTATTTTTAGGGGTCCTATATTTTTTTAGGTTTTTAAGGGTTTCTTACTCGGGTTTGTGGTTTTTAGTTTTTTTTTATATTTTTAGTAATTTTTTTGTATTTTTTGGATCTTGATGGGTTTTTATGGTTTTTATTGTTTTAGGGTTTTTTATTTTTTTGGTTTTTTATGGTTTTTTATTTTTTTTATTATTTTTATGGTTTTTGATATTTTTTAACATTTTTATGGTTTTTGAAGGGATTTAGATTTTTATTTTTTTGGGGATTTATGGATTTTTAGATATTTTTAATGTTTATAGGGGTTTTTTGGATATTATATGTTTTTATGGTCTTCAGGGTCTTTTTATGGGGTTTACTTAATGTTTTTATACTTTTATTAGGTTTTTATGTGTTTTAAGTGTCTTTAAGTTTCATTGTTTTCTTAGGGGGTTTTTAGGGGTTTTATGGTAATTTAGGTTTTTAGGTATTTTAGCATTATTAGGGTTCTTTATGTTTTTTAGGGGTATTATGGACTTTTGGGGGGTTTTGGGTTATTATGGTTTTTATGGTTTTTAGGTTTTTTGGGAATTTAATCTTTTTTAGTGTTTTAAGATTTTCATAATGTTTTTCATGGGTTTTAGTGTTTCTTTATATTTTGAGATTTTTATGAATTTTATGGTTTTTATGGTTTTTATTGTTTTTGTCGATTTGGGAGGATTTTAGTGGTTTTTTTGGGTTTTTTGGGTTTTTATGTTTTTTTTGGGTTTTAGGGTTTTTTTCCTCATTTTTGGGTTTTAAGGTCTTTATTATTTTTTAATATTTTTAGGGGTTTAAAGAGTTTTTAAAACTATTTGTTGTTTTTAAGGGTTTTTTGGTTTTTATGATTTTTCCGGTTTTTAGGGGATTTTATAATTTTTAGGGATTTAGGAATTTTTGGGCCTTTTGGGGTATTTATGGTTTTTTAATTATTTGTATTTTTGAATGGATTTAAGTGTTTTTATATATTTGTGGTTTTTTAGGGTTTTCATGTTTTTTGGTGTTTTTACATTTTTTCATTCTTTGGGATTTTTTAAGATTTTTTTTGGATTTTATAGTTTTCAGGGGTTTTGGGGGTTTGTATGGTTTTCAGGATTTTTATAGTTCTTTTATTTTGGGGTTTCAAGTGTTTTTATTTTTTTAAGGATATATTATGTTCCTTTAGAGTTATAGGGTTTTATAAATTTTTATAATTTTTTACGGATTTTTTAAAATTTAACGATTTTTAGGGTTTTTGGTTTTTGTAGGATTTTTGGATTTTTACTATTTTTATGGTTTTTTGTGGTTTCTACAGTTTTTACATTTTTAGAGTTTTTATTGTTTTTATTGTATCTAATTTTTTTATTAGTTTGATGGTTTTTTGATGTTTTTTTGTGTGTTTTAGAATTTTTATGAGTTTTTAGGTGTTTCCAAGTTTTTTAGTGGGTTTTATGGGTCTTAGGGGTATCACTGTTTTTAGTGGTATTTATGATTTATTAGGGTTTTATTATATTTTGGTTTTTAGGGGTTTCACTTGTTTTTAGATTTTTAAAATTATCAAATGGGTTTTTATGGTTTTTAGTGTTTTTTTATTTTAATGGATTTTTAGGGATTTTTAGGATTTTTAGTGTTTTTACAGTTTTTGGGATTTTGGGGGTCTTTAAGGTTTTTTTGGGGGTGGGAGGGTTTTAGGGTCTTTATTGTTTTTATGGGGTTTGAGGTTTTTGGGATTTTGATGGTCTTTAATGTTTTTGAGGGTTTTAGGGTTTTTATAGTTATTAAGGGTTTTAGTGTTTTTAGAATTTTTTATGTTTTTAGGTGTTTAATGTTTTTTATGTTTTCAATATTCTCTTAGGTTGATTCAATGTTTCCATGGGTTCTTATGTTTTTATGTATTTGTTTGAATTTTTTTGCTTTTTAGAGTTTATATGGATTTTGAGGCTTTTTAGGGGTTTTCCGTTTTTTTGGGGTTTCAGGCTTTTTTTGAGTTTTTTTGGTTTTTAAGGATTTATAGAGTTTTCAGTGGTTATAGGGGTTGAATTTTTTTTAATGTTTTGTTGGTTTTGTGTTTTTTTATGAGTTATTAGGGATTTAATGGTTTATAGGGGCTTTTATGGTTTTAAGGTGCTTTTTTCTTTTAATATTCTTTTTTGAGATTTTCAGGGTGTTTACCATTTATTTTTGTTTGATGGATTTTATGTGTTCATAATATTTTAATGTTTTATTTGGATTTTTTAAGGGTTTTAGATTTTTTAGTGTTTTTAGGGTTTTCTTTAATTTTTTAGGTATTTTATGGATTTTTTTGGATTTTTTTGGGTTTTTGCGGTTTTACAGATTTTGAGGGTTTTTTTGGGTTTTTTGTGTTTTTTCAGTTTTTAAGGTTTTTGTCATTTTTTATTTTGTTTGGGTTTTTATGTGTTTTTAGTTTTTTATGGTTTAATTAGGGTTTTAGGGGTTGTAGAATTTTTGTGTTTTTAGGGTTTTTTTAGGATTTTGGTGGTTTTAACCTTTTTATTGATTTTATGGGATTTTAGTGTTTTTAGTATTTTTGGATTCATATGGTTTTTTTGGGGGTTGTAAGTTTTTTTGAGTTTTTATCATTTTAGAATTTTTAGAATTTTAATGTTTTTAAGGGTTTAATGGGTTTTAGAGTTTTATGAGTTTTTATTGTTTTTATGGGTTTTAGGGGTTTTGGGGGGTTTTTGGTTTTTTGGTTTTTTGGGTGTTTCATTTTTTAAGATTTTTACAGTTTTTTAGGTTTTTAGGGTTTTTAAGTGTTTTTAGGTTTTTAGGGTTTCCATAGTGGATTTCAGGTTTTTAGGGGTTTTTAGATTTTTAGGGATTTTTAGGATTTTTAAGATTTTTAGGATTTGTAGGGTTTCAAGGATTTCAATAGTGTTTAGAGTATTTTGGTATTTTATGGGTGTTATTGGGTAATTAGTGTTTCTTAGTTTTTAGGTGTTTTTAGTGTTTTTTGGTGTTTTAGTTTTTCCTAAGGGGTTTTAGGGCTTTTGAGTTTTTAAGTTTTCTTCATTTGAGGTTTTTAAGTTAGTTTATTCTTTTTATGTTTTAGGTTTTTTAATTACTTTGACCATTTTTTGTATTTTTATAGTTTTTAAGGTGTTAAGGTTTTTTTAGTTTTTAGTGGATTTTTATGTTTTTTGGAAATTTTTAACGTTTTTTTGTTTAAAGGTTTTTTAGATTTTTTTGGGGTTTTATGCATTTTAGGGTTTTTAATGTTTTAGGGGATTTATGGTATTTTAATGGTTCTTATGGTTTTTAGAGTTATTAATGGTTTTAAAGGTTATCTTATGGATTTCATGATTTTTGGTGGTTTTTCCTTTTTTAGGGATTTTTAGAATTTTTTAGGATTTTTATGTTTTTTAGTGTTTTTAGGGATTTTGATCATTTTATGGGGTTTTGGTGTTCTTTTTTTGTTTTTTGGGTTTTAAATGTTTTTAAATTTTTATGATTTTCTCATGGGTTTTGTGGTTTTTTGGGGTTTTAATTTATTCTAGAAATTTTAGGAGGTTTTAAGATTTTTTATGGGTTTTTAGGGTTCTAAGGATTTTGAGGGTTTTTAGGGTTGTTAGGGTTTTTTTGGTTTTTTGTGTATTTTAGATTCTTTATTTTCTTATGGTTCTTAATAATTTTTAGGGCTTTTATCATTTTTGTGTTTTAGAGGATTGTAGTGTTTTTATTGGTTTTTAGGGATTTTATGTGTTTTAGGGATTTATGGTTTTTAGAGTGTTTTATGTTTTTAAAGGTTTTGAGGACATTAATGGTTTTTATGGGTTTTTATCAAATTCTTTTTTTGTAGGTTTTTTATGTTTTTTATGGTTTTATGGTTTTCTGATCACTTTTTAGGTTTTTAAGGCTTTTTACATTTTGAATTATTTTTTGGGTTTTTTATAATTTTTATTGGTTTTAGGGGGATTTCGAGGGTTTTTGTGATTTTTAGAGTTCTTGGCGTTCTTTATGTTTTTATTGGTTTTATGTGTTTTTGTGCTTTTGATTTTTTCTATGGATTTTTCATGGATTTTATGGGTTTTTTATGATTTTTAAGATTTATATATTATTTCAACAATTTTATGGGTTTTATAGGTTTTAAGGATTTTGTGGTTTTTTAGTGTTTTTAGGGTTTTTATGGGGATCTTAGGTTCTTAGGGTTCTTTTAGTTTTTATGGATTCCCAATGTTCAAAGATTTTTTAATGTTTTTAGGGGTTTAAATGGGTTTTATATATTTTTTTTGTGTATTTTAGGATTTTTATTGGTTTTTGGGGTTTTTAATGTTTTTAGGAGTTTTTATGTGTTTAAAAAGATTTTAGGGTTTTTAGGGTATGTTATGGTATTTAACAAATTTTCTTTTTTTGAAGGTATTAAGTTATTTTCAATTTTCAATAATTTAATTGGATTTTTATGTTTTTATTGATATTTAGATTTTTTTAAAGATTTTTGTGGTTTTTAGAGTTTTTAGAAATTAATGGGGTTTTGGGTTTTTTTGGTATTAGTGTTTTTAGAAACATTCAAGTTTTAGGGGATTTAATTCTCATTAAGTTTTACAGATTTTCATAAGTTTTTTAATAGTTTTTTAGAGTGTTTAATATTTTAGGCTTTTAAAGGGATTTTTAGGGATTTTTTAGGGTTTCTTGGGATTTCAATTGATTTTAGGTTTTTAGGGTTTTTAGGGTTTTATGGATTTTTTTAGTTCTTAGGGGTCTTTCAGTTGTTTAGGGTATTATGTTTTTTTATTGGTTTGAAATTTTTTTATGGGTTTGAAGTGTTTTTAGAGATTTAGTGGGTTTTAGGGTTTTTTTTGGGTATTTTAGGTTTTTATGGATTTTATGGGTTTTTAGGTTTTTAGGGGTTTTTAGGGTTTTTAGTTTTATTTTATTAGTGATTTTTAGTGTTTCTATGTATTTTTAAGTTTCATATGGGTTTTCAAGGTTTTTAGGGTTTCATACCATTTAATTGATTTTTAGTGTTTTTGGTTTTTTATTATTTTTAGGGTTTTTTGGGATTTGGGGGTTTTTATGATCTTTAATCTATTTTTTGATTTTGAAGGTTTTGATGGGATTTAGGTTTTGTAGGGTTTTGTAACATTTTTCTAGGTTCATATCATTTTTATGTTATTAATGATTTTAAGGGTTTTTATGTTTTTAATGTTTTCTTGTGGGTTTTCACGATTTTTTATGTTTTTTATGTTTTAAATATTTTTAGGGATTTTTTTAGATTTTATGGGGTTTAATATTTTTATGGATTTTGTGGGGTTTTTGCGATTTTGGGGTTTTTATGGTTTTTATATGTTTTTAAGTGTTTTTGGGATTTTTAGTGGTTTTCAGAATATTTAAGGGTTTAATGGGTTTTCAAATTATCCAGTGTCTTTTAGGGTTTTTCTGGGTTTTAGCGTTTTTATGTTTTTAGGTTTTTTAGGGGTTTCATGGTTTTGAGGGGTATTGGGTATTTTTAGGGGTTTTTATCATTTTTATGTTTTCATGGATTTTAAGTGTTTTTAGGTTTTTGGGGTTTTGTTAAAGGTTTCGAAGGTTTTTAGGGGTTTTTAATTATTATTGATTATTTGGAATTTTTTAGGATTTTTATGGTATTTATGGATTTTAGGGATTTTAGGTTTTTTTTGGTCATTTAGGATTTTAGGGTTTTTAGCGTTTTTTTGGTTTTTACTCCTATTATGGGTTATAATATTTTTATGATTATCTTAGGGGTTTTCATGGATTTCATGGTTTTTATGTTTTTAGGAATTTTTAGGTAGTTATTAGTATTTTTATCATTTTTATGGGTTTCAGGGATTGGGGGTGGGGGTTAGGGGCTTTTAGGGTTTTATGGTTTTTAGGTGTTTGGTTTTTATTTTTTAGGGGGCTTATGGATTCAATTGAATTTTTTTTAAAAAAATTAGGGTTATATATGGTTTTTAGAGTTATAAGTGGGGTTTTTGGTTTTATGGGGGTTTAGGATTTTTATGGTTTTAGGGGTTTTAAGGTTTTAGTGTTTTTTGTGTTTTTAGGGTCTTTTTTGGATTTTAGGTTTTTTATGTTTTTATTAGTTCTATGCATTTTTATTTTTTAAGTGTTTCATATGAGTTTTTCCATTTTTTAGGGTTTTTTACAATTTTATGGATTTTGAGGGATTTTTTAGGATTTTAATGTTTTTGGGGTTTAAGGATTTTGAGTGTTTTTCAGGTTTCATGTGTTTTTAGGGGTTTTAGCTTTTTTTATATTTGTAATGGTGTTTGAGTGTTTTTAGGTTTTCAATATTAACATCAGGGTGTTCAGTGGTTTTTTGGTGTTTACATTTTTATGGATTTTTTTTGATTTTTATGGTTTTTATGGTTTTTAGAATATGAGAGATTTAAGGGTTTTAATGGTTTTTTTCATTGTTTATGTTTTTAAGAGTATTAAGTGTGTTTAGATATGTAAGGTTTTCTTAGGGGGTTTTAGGTTATTTACGGTTTTTATAGTTTTAGGGATTTTTAGGGCTTTAAATTATTTTTTTCTACAGGTTTTACTGAATTATATTAGTTTTATTTTATTTTAGGATTTTATGGTTGTTTGGTTTTTTTGGATTTTTATAAGTTTGAGGGGTTTTAATGTTTTTTAGATTTTTTTGGGGTTTAAATGGTTTTTATAGTTTTTAGTGGGTTTTTACGGGTTTTACGGGTTTTTAGTGTTTTTATGGTTTTTAGTAGTTTTCAAGGGTATTCGTGGTTTTTTAATGTTTATAGGGACTTTTTAGGATTTTTAGCATCTTTTAGTTTTTAGGTGTTTAAATTGATTTTTTTATTTTAGGGTTTTCTTAGGGGTTTTTGGGATTTTTAAAGTTTTTACTATTTTTTGTATTTTTAGTTATTTTTTAGGATTTTAAGGTTTTTAGGCATTTTTGGGATTTTGAGGTGTTTTATTGTTTTTATTGATTTTACATGGTTTTAGGGTTTATAGTATTTTTAAGGTTTTTGGTTTTTAGGGTTTTTTGGGATTTTGAAGAATTTTATTGTTTTTAGGGGTTTAAAGGGTTTTTAGGTTTTTTATGTGGGTTTAGGGGATTTATGTGGTTTTAGGGTTTTATGTTTTTTAGGCATTTGTTTTTTTAGGGTTTTATGGTTTTTGGGTTTTAGCGTTTCTAGGTTATTTAGGGGATTTAAGTGAATTTATGTTTTTAGATTTTTCTTAGGGGTTTTCAGGGTTCTTAGATTTTTTTACATTAAATGGATTTTTAGAGATTTTTTTGATTTTTATTGACCTTTATGGGTTTCAGTTACTTTGTAGGGTCTTATTGATTTTTGAGGTTTTCGTATTTTTAGAGTTTTTTTAGGTTATTATGGGTTTTATGTGTTTTATGTTTTTTTGATTTTCATAGGGGTTTTTAGTGTTTTATGTGTTTTCTATATTTTTAGTTATTTTAGGCATTTTTGGATTCTTTTGGTATTTAGCGTTGTAGATATTTTAAGAGGATTTTATATTTTTTGGCCTTTTCCTATTTTTAGGGTTTTAGAAATTTTAGTTTTTTAAGGGTTTAAGAGTTTTCATATTTTTAAAGTTTTCTTAGGGGTTTTAGATTTGTTCAGGGTTTTTACGTTTTTAGGTATTTTAGGTATTTTTTATATATTTATGGTGTTTGGGTTTTTAGGGATTTTGATGATTTTTTTGGGTTTTTAGTGTGTTATAATGTTTTTTCATTTTTTTGGGTATTTTTTATTTTTTTTGGGTTTTAGAGGTTTTAGATTTTATGAATATTTTAGGGGTTTAAAGCGTCTTTTGATTTTCTTAGTGGGGTTTTAAGGTTTTAATGGGGTTTTATGGTTTTTATGGTTTTTTATGGTTTTAGGGGTTTTAGGCGTTTGAATGTCTTTTTAGGGTATTTTTAGTGTTTTTTGGATTTTTAGATTTTTTAGGTGTTTTCGGTTTATTTTTTTTAGGTTTTTAATGTTTTATGATGAAGTTTTAAATAATTTTTTGTTTTTAGTAATTATATGTTTATGGTTTTTGGGGTTTTTAGCGAATTTGATGTGTTTTAAGGGTTTTTGAATTTTTAGGATATTTAATCCATTTTATAATTTTTACGTGTTTTTAGTGGTTTTAGTTTTTTAAGATTTTATCATGGGTTTTTTGGTCTTAGAGGTTTTTTTTAGTTTTAGGTGTTTTAAGGGTTTTTTGATTTTTAAAAAAAATTGATGTTTAAAGGCTTTTTAGAGTTTTTAGTGGGTTTTTTATTTTTTGGGGTTTTTAGGGTTCTGTATGGTTTTTAGGGGTTTGATGGTTATTTTGGTTTTAGGGTATTTATGGATTTTTTGGTTTTTTATAATCATTTAGGTTTTTTTGGTGTTAAGTGTTTCTAGGTTTTTACATATTTCTTAGGACTCTTCATGGATTTTATGATTTTTATTTTTTTAGGGAATTTTTTGGAATTTTATTGTTCCCTATGGGTTTTTAGGTATTTTAAGGGGATTTAGGGGTTTTGGAATTAGATTTAGTTTTTAATGGGTTTTAAGTGTTTTATAGGTTTTTAAGGATTTATAATGGTTTTTAGTGTATTTAGGGTTTCTACATTGTTGTGGGGTTTGGGGTCATTTTGAGGTGTCTTTAGGGTTTTTAGGGTTTTGGGGTTTTATTTTCAGTATTTAGGGTTCTTTAAGAGTTTTTACGAGTTTAAGTGTTTTTTTGTTAACTTTTTTAGGGTATTAAAAAAAGTTAGAGTTTTTAGTGGGTTTTGGTGTTATTATTGGTTATTAGGGTTTTTATGCTTTTGGTGATATTTTATGGGTTTCACTAATTTTAGTGTATTTTTTTCTGTTTTTAAGGTTTTTATTTTAGGTTATTAGGGAATTTAATTGTTTTTATGTTTTTGTGGGTTTCTTAGGTTTTTCAGGTTATTTTATTTTATTTTTAGGTATCTTATGGATTTTTTTTATGTTTTTGAATTTTTTATGGTTTTAGGAATCTTGAGGTTTGTACTGTTTTTTTGGTTTTTAGGGGTTTTTATGATTTTTAGTATCATATAGATTTCAGAGGTTTTAGGATTTTTTTTGGGGGGTTTTAGGGATTTTTTAGTATTATTTTCGTTTTTTAGAACATTTAGTGTTTTATGAGTTTTAGCAGTTTTAGTTTTTTTATAATTTTTTTATGTTTTTATGTTTTTTTTTGAGTTTTTACTATTTTAAATATTTTTTATATTTTTATAAACACTTTTATGGTTTTAAATGTGTTTTAGAGCTCCAAGATTTTTTAGGGTTTTTATGGGTTTTAAGGGTTTTTATGGTTTTTAGAGGGTTTATGGTTTTTAGTGGATTTTAGTGATTTTAGGTATTTTTTGGGGGTTTTAAGATCTTTAGTATTTTTTTTGTTTTAATGGAATTAAGTGTTTTATGGTTTTTATTTTTTTCATAGGGGTTTTCAGAAGTTTTGGGTTTTTTAAGTTTTACGTTTTTTTTGTTTTTTTTGATATTTTTGGTTTTAATAGATTTTAAGGATTTTCATGTATTTTTAGGGGTTTTAGGGTTTTTTGGATTTTTTTCATTTATTTTTTTTAGGGATTTAAGTGGATTTAGGTTTTTATTTTCTTTATGGATTTTCATGGTTTTTTGGTTTTTTACATTTTTAGGTATTTTTTGGGATTTTTGGGGTTTTTATGGTTTTTATGGATTTTTAAGGATTTTAGGGGTTTTAATGTTTTCTAGGTTTTTTTGGTTTTTATGTTTTTTATTTTTTTAGGTATTTTATGGGGTTTAAGAGATTTTAACATTTTTAGGGGTTTAATGGGGGTTTTATAGCTTTTATTGGTATTTAGGGTTTTAATGGGTATTACAATTTTTATTGTTTTAGAGGTTTTTTAATTTTTAGGTGTTTATAATGTAGTTTTTTAGAATTTTGGTTATTTTATATTTTTAGGTGGTTTTATTTTTTTTAGGTTTATATGGTTTTTATTTGGGTTTTCATAATTTTTAGGGTTTTTTATGTTTTCAAGTAATTTTTTGGATTTAATGGTTTTTTTTATTTTTATGATTTTTTATAATTCTTTGGATTTCTTATAAATTTTTAGTTTTTTGTCTTTTTAAGTGTTTTTAGGGGTTTAACATTTTCTGGGAGTTTTTATGGGGTTTTAGGGATTTTTAAATTTTAATAAATTTGTAGGGATTTTTTTGGATTTTTTAATTTCTTTGGGTTTTAGGAATTTTGAGGGATTTAAGAGTTTTTGATAATTATTTTTTTAGAGTTTTTAGTTTTCTATTGGTTTTAGGGGTTTTCATGGTTTTTTATATTTTTAGAGATTTTTAGGTATTTTTAAGGATTTTATATTTTTTTAGTGTTTTTAGGGATTTTGAGGGGTTTTATTTTTTATTTCGGTTTTTGGGGTTATTAGGATATTTTTTTTTGTTTTAATGGGTTTTATGGTTTTCAGAGTAATTTTACATTTTTTGGGGAATAAGGTTTTTTGGTTTTTTTTATTCTGTTTTTATGGGTTTTATAAGGTTTTAGGCGTTTTTTTGGATATTTGGGAATCTAAGGATTTTATTGTTTTTAGGGGATTAACATTTTTTATATTTTTATGGGTTTTTAAGTGTGTTTAGGTTTTGAATGATTTCATTGGGTTTTTGGGGGTTTTACTATTTTTTATGTTTAAATAGATTTTTAGGGAATATTTTGTATTTTTAGAGATTTTCATAGTTTGAGAGATTTGGAGGGTTTTTTTGTATTCAGGGTTCTTCTTGTTTTTAGGTTTTTAGTGGTTTTAAGTGTTTTTAGGAATTTAATGTTTTCTTAGGGGTTTTCATAAATTTTAGGGATTTTTATGTTATTATTGATTTTCAAGGATTTTTCAAGATTTTATTGGATTTTATGGGTTTTTAGTGATTTTGATGATTTTTAGTGATTTTCAGGGTTTTTTAGGGTTAATGGGATTTTTGTGTTTTTTGTGTTTTTATTGAGTTTTTAGGGTTGTAAAGGTTTTTTAGTGTTTTGTATGTTTTAGAGGACTAAAGGATTTATAGGGTTTTTATTGTTCTTTTGGGATTTTTATGTGGTTTCTGTTTTTTATTGGTTTTATGGGTTTTAGAATTTTTAAGACCACATTAGGGGTTTACAGTTCTTAGCATTTTTTTAGTTTTTTAGGGGTTTTAATTGTTTTTAGAGTTTTCTGGCTTTCTAAGGGGGTTTTAAAGTTTTTATGGGGTTTTATGTTTTTATGTATTTTAGGGATTTTTTAGTATGTTTATGGCCTATAGTGATTTTTGGGGATTTGTAGTAGCTTTAGGGTTATTACTATGTTTTTATGGTTTCATTGGTATTTTTCAGGGTTTTTTAAATAAATGAATTTTTAGGATTTTTTTTTGGATTTTCATTGTTTTTTGGGTGTTTAGTGATTTTGATGGTTTTTAGGGTTTTTTTGTTTTCAGTGTTTTTATTGGTTTTTGGGGTTTTTTCAGTTTTTTAGGGTTTTTTACCTTTTAGATTTCTTAACATTTTTTGGGTTTAATGGGATTTTAGAGTTTTAATATGGTTAAAGGGTTATTATAGGTTTAAGGGGTTTTAATGTTCTTAAATTGTTTGGGCTTTTAGAGGTTTTTACTGTATTTTTAGGGATTTTAATGTTTTTAGTGTTTTCATGTTTTTAGGGTTTTTAAATATTTTTAGGCTTTTAACTATTTCATAGGGTTTTTCAGGGTTTTTGGGTTTTTTCATTTTTGACGATTATTTGATATTTTTAGGATTTTTATGGTTTTTAGGTTCTTACAGATTTAATGGGTTTTTAGGGGTTTCCGATCTCTTAGGTTTTTTATTATTTTTATGTTTTCAGGGGTTTTATGTGTTTTTAGCTTTTTTAGGATTTCATAGGGGCTTTTAGGAATTTTATGGTTTTTTACTTTTTAAACGTTTTATGGTTTTTTAGGATATGTTTTCTGTTTTTAGGGTTTTAGGTATTTTGAGGCTTTCTAGGGATTTTAACAGGTTTATGGGTTTTAACACCATTTAGGTTTTTAGGGGTTTTACGTGTTTTAGGATTTATTACGGTTTTCCAGGGTTTTTAGGATATTTCAAATTTTTAGGATTTTTAGGTATTTTTTAGGTTTTTTACGGTTTTTAGGGTTTTTATTTATATTGAGGATTTTCCAAGTTTTTAGGGTTTTTAGATTTTTAGTTGTTTTTTGGGATATTATGGGGTTTTAGGGGTTTTTATGTTTTTTTGGTATTTATGTTTTATAGTGGCCTTAGGGTATTTAGGGTCTTTAAGGATTTGACTTTTTTTATATTTTTAGTAGAGTTAAGTGTTATTAGGATTTTAATGTTTTCATATAGTTTCAAGGGTTTTTTTATTTTTAGGGTTTTTAGTAATTTTAATGTTTTTAGGGTTTTTAGGAATTTTGAGGGTTTTTAGAGGTTTTTATGGTTTTTAGTGTCTTTTGGGTTGTTATCATTTTTTGGGATTTTAGGAGTTTTAAGTGTTTTATATATTTATGATTTTTTTAGATAATATTTTTGTTTTTATGGTCTTTTAAATTATTTGGAATTACTAGGAATCTTTAGGAATTTTATTTTTTAGAGGTTTTGTGGGTTTGTAGGGGTTTAGGGATTTTATGGTTTTATTGAGGTTTTAGATTTTTTTTTGAATTTCTTAGTTTTTTATCTTTTTTAGAGTTTTTTTAATTTTTTAGTGTCTAAATACTTTTCATTTTTTATTTTTTTATGGTATTTATGGGTTTTAGTCTTTTTTATAGTTTTAGGGGTTCTCTGGTTTTTTGGTTTTTAGCTTTTTTTAGTTTTTAGGGTCTTTAGGTGTTTGATGTGTTTTTAGGTGTTTAGGTTTTCTTATGGGTTTTAAGGTTTTTTAGAGTTTTTATTTTTTGGGGGATTTATAGTTTTTTTATGTGTTTTATGGTTTTAGTGATTTTAGTGATTTTGAGGGTTTCAGGGTTTTTATGGTTTTTGAATTTTCTTAGGGGATTTATAGTGGTTTTTTGGTTGTTTGGTTTTTTTGGTTTCTAGGTTTTATTTAATTTTTATGTGTTTTAAGATTTTTTGAGTTTTTAAATGTTTTATCTTTTAAAGGACTTTTAAGGTTTTTAGTGGTTTAGGGTTTTTTTGGGGTGTGATTGGTTTTTATGGTTTTTTGTTTTTAGCAATGTTAAGGTTTTTAAGAGTTTTATATATTTTTAGGATTTTTAAGGTTTTATTATGTGTTTCAAGATTATAATGGGTTTTTACATATTATGGTTTTTATGAACATTTTTATATTTTTATTGTTTTATTGGGTTTTTAGAGAATTGGATGGTTTTTAGGTGTTTTAGGGGCATTAGGGGTTTTAGAATTTTATTGGTTTTTAGGGGATTATGTGTTTTAATTTTTTAAGGTTTATCTTATAATTTTTTTAGGGATTTAATTGTTTTCTACGTTTTTAGGGAATTTTTCATATATTTTTGGTTTTTATGGATACTGTCGATTTTTAGGTTTTTTAGCATTTTTTTTTTGTTTTTTTTTTGTCTTTTTAACTGTTCTTAATTTTTTATGGGTTTCATGGTTTTAATGACTATTTTATTTTTCATTTTTAGGTTTTTAAAGGGGTTTTATAGTTCTTATAGTTTTTATAAGGTTATAGGGTTTTTAAAGTTTTTAGAGGTTTTATGGTTATTGGGGGTTTTTAGGGTTTTTAGTAGTTTTAGGGGCTTTGTTTTTTTAGTGGTTATAAGTATTATTATGTTTCTAACGTTTTCCTAGGGGTTTTAGGGGGTTATAGGGTATTATCATTTTTTTGGGATTTTTAGGTACTTTTATGATTTTTATGATTTTTATTTTTGTAAGGACATTCAATGATTTTACAAGTTTTTTGTTGTTTTAGAGTTTTTATTTTTTTTTAATGTTTTATGGGGTTTTTTTGGAGTTTTTAGGGTTTATAAAGATTTTATAGATTTTTAATGTTTTAATGGTTTAATATTTTGTGTTGTTTTTAGTGGTTTCTTATGGTTTTAGGTTTTTAGGGATTTTAGGGGTTTGTATGGTTTTTAGATGTTGTTAGGGGTTTCAGGGTCTTTTATGGTTTTTAGTATTTCAAGATTTTTATGGGTTTTAATTATTTTTTTTTGGTTTTCATAGACTTTTTTAGGGTTTCTATATTTTTAGGTATTGTTAGTGTTTTTTATTATTTTTATGTGTTTTAGGGGTTTTAGTGATTGTAAAGGGGTTTTAGGTTTTTAAGTGTTTTTAGGGCTTTTATAGATTTATTGGTTTTTATAGGTTTGAAGTGTTTTGTTTGCTTTTTAGGTTTTTTCATAAGGTTTTTCAAGGATTTTTACATTTTAAGTGATTTTTAGGGATTTTTTAGTATTTCTATGGTTTTTAGGGTTTTAGGTATTTTGAGGGTTTTAGGGATTTAATTTTTTTCTAGGTTCATAGGTTTCCTATTTTATTAGTTTTTTTAATGTTTTTCAAGTTTTTTACGGTTAAGGGGTTTTAATGGGTTTTTGAGATTTTAGTGGTTTTTTGGGTTCTTATGGTTATTAAGGTGATTATGGGTGTTATGGGTTTTCATTTTTTTTACTTTTTATCATCTTTATAGGTTGTTAGAGTATTTAGAGTATTTTAGGTTTTTCGGGGTTTTAAGTGTTTTTAAGGTTTTCATCGGGTTTTTAGCTTTTTTGGGTTTCATAATTTAGTGGCTATTTTTTATTATCTTTTATTATTTCTATGGTTTTTAATATTTATATGGTTTTAATATATTTTTTGTGTGTTTTTAGGGTTTTTAGTGTTTTATGGGTTATTGGGGTTTTAATTTTTTTTGATTTCTTTATAGTTTTAAGGTTTTATAGATTTTTCCAATGTTTTTAGTGGTTTAAAGGGTTTTTAAAATTTATAGTGGGTTTTAAGGGATTTATGGATTTTCAGGATTTTTTTACTTTTTTTGGTGTTTTTTGGGTTTCCAGGGTCATTTAGGTTTTTTAGAGTATTTTATGTTTTTAGGGGCTTTAAGTGGATTTATATTTTTCTAGTTTTCCTAGGAGGTTTTTAGGGTTTTTAAAGTATACAGTGAATTTTAAGGATTTTTATGGGTTTTAGAGTTTTAAGGGGTTTCAGGGTTTTTTTAGACTTTAGTGCTTTCGGGGTTATATGGTTTTTGAAGATTTAATAATTTTTAAATTTTTATGGGTTTTAAGTGTTTTTAGGGTTTTAAGGATTTCATAGGTTTTTTCTTGGTTTTTTTGACTTTTTATCTATTTTTAGGGATTCTAATATTTTTATGTGTTTTTTTGGATTTTGGGATTTTTAATGGATTTAGGGTTTTTAGAGATTTTAGGGTTTTATGTTCTTATGAATTTTTGTGATTTTAGGGTTATTTTTTGAGTTTTTATTGATTTTAAGGTTTTTTACAGTGTCTAACATTTTTATGGTTTAAAAAGATTTTTGTAGTTTTTTAGGGATTTTTGTGTTTTTATGGTTTTAAAGGTTTTTAGTGTTTTTTGTAGTTTTTTGGGGTTTGGGGTTTTTATCGTCTTTTTAGGTGTTTTAGGATTTTTTTTGAGTTTTTATGTTTTTAAGGGTTTTAAATGTTTTATGATTTTAAGGTTTGCTTAGGGGTTTTCAGGGTTTTTAGGTTTTTTTATGTTTTTAGGTTTTTTTATTATTTTTTTGTGTTTTTAGGTTTTTAGGCATTTTGAGGGTTTTTCTGTTTTTTAGGGTTTAGGTGAATTTTTTAATTTTTTATTGTTTTAAGTTTATTTAGATTTTTTTAATGTTTTTACGAGTTAAAATGGTTGTTTTTATTTTTTAGTAATTTTTAGTCTTTTAATGGGTTTTTAGGGTTTTAATTATATTTATGATTTTTATGGTTTTTAGGGGTTTTAAGGTTTTTTTTGTATTTTGGGGTGTTTAGAATTTTGTATATTTTTAGGGGTTTAATGTCTTTAGAGCTTTAAGGTTTTCTTAGTGTTTTTATGGGATTTTTTGAGTTTTTATGCTTTTAAGGTTTTTAGGGGTTTAAGGATTTTTATGGTTTTTAAGTATTTTGGGGGTTTTTAGGGTTTTTTAGTATTTCTATGGTTTTTAATGATTTTTCAGGTTTTAGGGGTTTTAGAGTTTTTTACATTTTAAAAAAAAATTGGATTTTTTTTATTTTTATGGGATTGTTAAGGATTTTGAGGGATTATAAAGGGTTTTAGGCAGTTTATGGGTTTAATTGTTTTTTTAATTGTTTTTGGGTTTTTAGAGTATTTTATGGTTTTTAATGATTGTAGAGTTTTTTATAATTTTTAGGGGTTTAAATAGTATTTATTATTTTAGTGGGTTTTTTGGGGTTTTTTGGGAGTTTTTGGGGTTTTTGGGCCTCTTATGGTTTTTAGTGTTTTAACATTTTTCTTATTTTTAGGGGATTTAAGTGTGTTTTTGGGTTTTTAAGTATTTATTAGGAGTTTTCTGGGTTATTAGGGTATTTTATGTTTATAGGGATATTTAGGGGTTCTTGAGGATTTTAATGGGTTTTAGGGGTTTTAGGGATTTTGAAAGTATTTTATGTTTATATGGTTTTTAGGGGGTTTTAGGGTTTTTGGGCAATTAATTGATTTAAGGATTTTATGTGTTTTTGCTGTTTTAAGGGTTTTTAGGGGTTCTTAAATTTTAGGGATATTTTGGGCTTTATTTGGATTTTTATGGGGTTTTATGGATTTTTAGGGTTCTTAGGTGTTTTAGGGTTTTTACAATTTTTTTTAGATTTTTAGGGTTTTTTCGTTTATTGGATTTTTATGATTTTTAGCTATTTTTATAGTTTTAGGGGATTAAAACATCTGTTAGTTGTTAGTGGTTTTATATAATTTTAACTAGTTTTTTGGGTTTTATAGGTTTTAGGGGTTTCTATGGGTTTTAGGGTATTTTATGCGGTTTTAGGTCTTTAGTGGGTTGTGGTGTTTTAATGTTTTTATGGTTTTCTTAGGTTTTCATGGTTTTTAGTGTTTTTTACTATTTTAGGTATTTCCAGGTATTTTTTAGGATTTTCATTTTTTATAGTCGTTATGGATTTTGAGGGATTAGAGGGGTTTTAGGGCCTTTTGGTTTAATGGGTTTTAGGTTTTTTTGTTGTGTTTTTAGTGGTTTTTTGGTTTTTAGTTTTTTTTAACATTTTTAGGGGTTTTATGGGTTGTTATTGCTTTTAGTGGGGTTTAGGAATTTTATTGTTTTAGGTTTTTTTATGTTTTTAGGGGTTTTATGTTGTTTTGAATATTTATGGTTTTTATGGGATTTTATGGATTTTTAGGGATTTTATCATTTTTTTATAGCTATTATGTGTTTAAGGTTTTTATGTTTTTCTTATGGGTTTTCATGGTTTTTTTGAGTAATTATGTTTTGAGGGATATTTAGAGTCTTTTAAGATTTTTATGGGGTTTTGTGGTTTTAGGGATTTTGGGGGGTTGTAGAATTTTTAGGGTTTTATGGTTTGTTCATGTTGTTTGTTTTTTTTATTTTTCATTATTTGGGTTTTTATGTTTTTGTATATTTTTAACGTTTTTAGGGTTTTAAATGGGTTTTAGAGTTTTTAGTGGGCTTTCATGTTTTTTATTTGTTTTAGTGTTTTTTAATGTTTTTAAGGGTTTTTATTTATGGGTATTTTGATTCTTTTTATAGTTTTAGGGGTTTTATAAATTTTTGGTCTTTTAGGGATTTTAGTGTTTTTATGTTTTTAGGGGTTGTAGGGTCCTGAAAAATCTGCAAAGTAGAATGATGATCCCCTTTAACTCAAGGGAGATTCTGTCCAATTTCCCCTCAAAAGGGATGGGAAAATCTAGACAATACTCAAGGATAATGAAGGAGGAACTGGTCCATGGACCGGTCTGATGTTAACGATGCACAACCGGTTACATGAAGCGTCCCTCCTCCGCGGATCGTCGTCGGTCGCGAGAAGGAGGTGGAGATCCTCCACGGTCGCGAGGCGGGACAGGCGCCAACCCAGTCCACCATTCTGGACCGACCTAGCCGCGAGCTCCGTCAGCCGGCCCGAACCGCCTCTGGTGTCATTTGCAGAATGGAGGCCGAGATCCTCCGCGGGCGCGAAGCAGGGCGGGTGCTAGTCCGGTTCACCCACATGAACTGCCCCAACCGAGAGCCACGTCAACCAGCCTAAATCGCCTCCACTGTCGTTCACGAAATGGAGGCGGAACCCTCTACGGCCGCGACGCACTCCCCTCGATCGGTTCGCAGGGGAGAAGAAGCGCTCAATACCCACCAAAAATTACCGATTGACCAAGTCAGCCATAAACTAGGTATTCGGACATGGGCCTCCCAAAAGGTGTCGCATGACCGCAGATACATATCTTTCCCCACTCTATAAAAGGAGACCGAGCGGGGAATGAAATGGGATTCAGATTCGGAGGAAGGGAACAGAGAGGAGATCGTTCAGATTAGGGTGGAAGGACTTCAAAGGAAGGCTTAGGATTTCTAAAGCTACAGTTCGCAAACCAGAGAAGGTATAAAACTGGAAATGAACTAATAAGGAACCAAAAATGCATAATAACTTCGTGAACCGCAAACATAAAGTAATAAAAAGATAAATCCGCGGACCAGGGTCCCTCCGCGGATGTACTCCCCGTGGACTGGGGAGTTTATGCCTCTTTTCCGATCCGTCGCACTGCGGAGCACCCTCCTACACGAGCGAATCCCCTACCGATGAGCCTCCGGCCGGCGCTGCCCTTGGCTACCACTGCCTGCATGGAACCCTCCGCGTACCACCTTTGTTCGCGGATCAAACCTGAAGCCACGAACCCTCCTAGTTCGTGGGATTCCGATCAGTCTGTGGACCAGCCTGGTTCGCCGACGGACTCACAATCTGAGGACAACCCTAGTTCGCGGACGGCCTCTCCGTCCGTAGACCACCCTGGTTCGCGGGCGGCCTCACTGTCCGTGGACCACCCTGGTTCGCGGACGGCCTCTCAGTCCGTGGATGACCCTGGTTCGCGGATGGCCTCTCAGTCCGCAGACCACCCTGGTTCACGGACGACCTCTCAGTCTACGGACCACCCTGGTTCGCGGAGAGCCCCTCCAACCGCGTAGCACTTCCCTGCACGAAGGGTGCCAAAACCTTCGGAGTTCCCGTTCCCAGAGCCAGATAAAATCCCTCCAATATGGCCTGATCCCCCGTGACTCCTTCATTGGCCTACTCATCGTCCCTAAGTTGAGGCCTCCACTAGAGCCACCGGATCTGTGTGGTGTAACCCTCAGGTGAACCAGCGCGCCATTTGAGTTCACCTACCCATGGTAAACAGGGGAAAAGGGGTTTCCCTAACCCTTGGGCAGATTACCGAAGTATGACTCGGTCACATTCCCACGGTAATGTGGGGTCTGAGCCCGAGAGCCCCCTTCCTGCCTCCATTCTCCAGGATGGGGGACTGCATGCTTCGGCGGTCGGGCACTTCTCCCCTCCCTAGAGAGGGGGTGGCATACCCATTAGAAGGCATTCATCCCCGTGCACCTCGGTACTTCCCCGCGTACTTCCCCAGGGAATGAGAGAGGTGACGGGCACATGAGCACCTCTTTCCCTCTCCCACTGCGCTTTGTTGCCATGAGAATCCAACCCGTAGGAAGCCCTGACTTAATGGGCTGCCCTCATGCATAAGCCCCACTCCATTTCTCACGGATGCACCTTTCACGATGTGATCGCCTGGTCCCTGCTGCCTCTTGTTTCTCACACTGGGCATGACTCATGTGGGCTTAGAGTGAGCATCGACGATGACATCCTCTTATGGGCCACCTCAAACTGTACGCCCCAATCCATCACCATGGGCCTCCTCAGAGTGTAAGCCCCAATCCATCATTCTGGTCTGGCTCAGAGAGTAAGTCCCAAGCCATTCGAACTACGTGGACTTTGATCCTTGTCCCCTAGGAAGGGTACATAGGAAGCCTCCCCAAGGTTCAAGCACGATCACAATCGGACCCCAGGGTCCACCTTCACGTCGATTTTCCAGCGCTCCCATTCGAACTACATGGACTTTGATCACTGTCCCCTAGGTAGGGTACGTAGGAAGCCTCCCTGAGGTTCATGCCCGATCGCAATCGGAACCCCGGGTCTACCTTCACGTCGGTTTTCCGGTGCTCCAATTCAGACTACATGGATTTTGATCCATGTCCCCTAGGTAGGGTATGTAGGAATCCTCCATGAGGTTCAATCCCAACAACCGGTCGATCCGACTATCTTCACATCAGTTCACTGTGCCACTCCTAGAACCGTCTCAATAAGTTCCAACTCCATGGGGTCATTAGTCCAACGAGGGATGGTAAACCTCAGGCCTGAATGATTCCGAACCCCTTGTGTCCAGTTGACCATCGCCCACCAGGGTTAAATCAGTGGATACTAGGTTTGGGTATAAACCAAAGATTCACGAACATATGAATACATCTTCAATCTATAAGAGATTCCCAAGACATGAAATAATTCCCCCTAAAAGGGTTTGATGAGCCCGAATTCCCATCCCCTCGGCCAATGTGAGTTCTTAAGAGTGGCTGGTCAGACCATCTGGCGAACACCTACCATTGGAAAGCAGGTCCATCCATCATCAGATACGGATCCATTAGGCGTTTCGAGACTAAAACCATGAAACAAAAATGGTGAACTCGACATGAATCTTTAACCAAGCATGACAGATTTAACCCAATCCCACCCTATGACCCCTTTTAATCACAAGGAGGTCCAATCGAGGTCATTAATTATCCATGAGATCGTGATATGCTACATTGACGGGTTTGTTGTTTGTATTTGTTAAAATGTTTTACAGGTACTATAAAAAACTCCCTTCGATCCAATGGCATCCCGAAAGAAACTCACAAGTGCGAACATCCAACAACACAATGACCGGACGTCCTCACCTACAGAGGACCTCGTGACCCACCCAGAGTCTTAAACACTGGGTCTCAGATGCGCTGATCCAAGATTACCACGTGAATGGTACTCTCCCAACGGTGGAGGTGGACATGCACGCCCTCCAATCTTCTATACCTCACCATTTGCCTTCCCAGCAGCGGCCGCAAAGGAGGATCTAGACATCCCATGTTGCTGTCTCCAACCGTTTCGAGAGTCTATCCCTGGAATGGGACAATGCGTACCTCCCTTATCTTAGGGAGGCGGATGAGGTCGACGTTGAAGACTTCATCCCCACCGAATGGGGGTTCCACTCCAAGGCCCCCGTCGGAAGACGTCATCGTGGTCACGCTGTGATTCAAAATCCTCGCGCCGAGGAGGATGTCTCCCTGAGGATTCAAGCCCACGCTCCCCGAGCTCCGGCCCCTCAGACCGCCCGACAAGGTCAGCAGACGTACAATCAGGGACCGGTCATCACCCTGGTCCCTGAGGAGGAGCTTTACTGCACAACCATGGAGACGTACCACGAACAGGCACCTACACCTGTTCGCTCCTCTCGAGCCCGCCATCCGGACTTGGTATCATCATAAAAGCCGACACGCATCCCCGCCGAGCTCCATCAAGACCGTCGCTCACCTAGGAAAGAACATACTAGGCAGGCACCTCTCCCTGCCCAGGGTAATGAAGCCCACCAACCTGACGTGGTCCTGAACCAACGTCTGTAGGGCCAGCTCCTAGAAGATCCCATTGACGCTTACCATCCTAGCATGGTGGCGATCAACAAAGCCCGCCACCGAAATGTGGCGGAAACTCATAGGCGGGCGCGTCTCCTGGCCAAAAAAGGCCACCGACTCGATACAGTGGGAAATAAATATATGCAGCGCCAGCTCCCGGTGGATGAAAGTAATGTCCGTCATCCTGATGTGGCGAAAAACGAAGAGATAAACCAGCGTATCCCGGTAAAGGGGCATATTCGTTCACCTTCACTGACACATGATAATTGTCAGTAACCACTGACCACGGGAGGACCGGAGCATGATATTACTACTCCGATACCGGAATGGGCCTTCATACCCATTCTATCCAAATATGTCTCTCTACATATCCTGGAAATGATGGAGGAGAAGGTATCGATCCTAGATCATATCTTGCAGACTTTCCAGAATGTAATTTCATCAGTGGAAATAGCAAGGACTCGGGCCTGTGAGTCCGTCTCCCCAATTGAGGCGACTCATCTAAGAGATGAGATAGCAGCCTCGGAGTAGATCTGCATCTCTGCTTCTTCCCAGGAGGGTCACCAGCCATATTCCGCGACGCAAGGGAAACCGGATCAAGCATCTTCACTTGTTCCAATGGGGGGAAACACGTCCATCATAGTGGACGCTCCAGAGCAGGCATATATCCCTACTAAAAGTAAATATGTTCGTCAGCATATCCCAGCATCATCACGGGGCCCAATTAAATAGGGACCCAAAGGTGAAGGCTGTTGTCAATAGCAGACGGTATCTACTATCTTCAAAAGAGCGCCCTGAACGCACTGAAGGCATCCAGAAAATAAAGAGAGAGTTCATGACTCCGCTCTGCTGGAAGCTGGGGTTCCCAACGCCGCTAAGCATACATCAATGGCTCAGAACCCTGCCTACCCATTACCATATTATGGGAGTGGCAGTAGTAGTTGCGAAGGTCCTCCCCACAATGTTTCTACGAGCAGCTCTGAAGGTCCTCCCCAGAGCACCCATGGGGGCCTCCCCCGTGGGAATATAATGATCGATCACGAGAGATCCTCTTTTGATTCGAGTCATGGAAACCCTCCACGTGACCAGAAGATTGAGCACCAATAAGGTCCTCCACTTGATACGGTCCACCCCGAAGGTCTTCCCCGGGGTATACACTTCAAAAACTCTCCGTGTATTGGGACCACAGAGTATGATTGTAGTCCTCTCTATCATAGTCGCAACTACGGAGGCCCTCCCCATTGTGACGTCTCATCATGACAAGAAGGTCCTCCCCTTGTCGTAGCCCGCCCTGAAGGTCCTCCCCAGGGGTTATGTTGCAAGGACACTCCGCGCAGCCGGGCAACAAATCACGGTGGTAGTCCTTGCCACCCTGATAACGGAGGTCCTCCCAGTAGAGACGTCAAGAAACAAGAAGGCCATCCCCTTGTTGCGGTACATTATGGAGACCCTCCCCAAAATGTATCCCACAGATATTCTCCCTGCGACAATAGTAATGGTATTCCTCTCCATTACCACAGCTTTGATGGTAGTCCTTGCCACCACGGCCGCCATTGTGAAGTTCCTCCTCGCATTGGCCCCAAGAAACAAGAATGTCCTCCCCTTGTCGCATTGTGTCCTGAAGGTCCTCCCCTGGATGCACATCAAATGTGAAGACATGATGGTCATCCTCACCATGATGGCAGTTGTTGTGAAGGTCCTCCCCGTAAGGACACTACGCAGCCAGAAGGTCCTCCCCTTGCTGCGACACACCGTGGAGGTCCTCCCCAGGGTGTGCACTACAAAAGTACTCTATGGAGTAAATCATCAAGCAGTAATGGTAGTCCTCTCCATTACGGCCGCCATTGCGGAGGTCCTCTCCGTGATGACTTATCATATCGACAGGAAGGTCCTCCCCCTACCTAATTAAGCATTGAAAAGCCCGCATATGTCGAGGCACTCAGAAGGATGGGATCAAGCATGTTTGATTCCCAGTTAGTCACTGGCGACATCCTTTCGCAATCAGGAGACGGTCCAGGGCCGTGTTCATCCTCTGAACCACCTCGTAATCGTCCACATAATGATTCAACACCTACCGGTCCCACTACCTCCGACCACATTGGCAGCGAGTGTCTCAGTTGGGCCGACCAGGTTGAGGAGTCACTAGTAGAGGAGTATGCCGATATGCTGCACCCGAGGAAATGAGTGGCTAGGGATTATATACTAGTTATTTTTTGGCCTATGACAACCTCTCAGTTCGACATACCCAGAGATCTATCAGAGGAATGCGTGCACGACATCCACCATAATATATAGGCAACCCTTCGCCGACTGAAATCAATCTTTTTGACCTATGACGGGTATGTAGACCAAATCAAGACAATAAGGGACCTCTTGCGTCACATCGACCTGGAATATCTTCCTTCAGCATGGCAACAGCGACCCGAGAGGTGTAATGGAAACATAGAAATAGCCTGCCTCCGTGCGCTGCACCAACTACGCCACCTCATCAGTGACGCTCTTACGGGATTCCATATCAGGAGATGGGGAGAACATGAAGCTCTTCATTCCACTCTGCTCCCCGCCTAGAAGAACTCGTTCGGCATGGTGTCTTGCAACGTCATCACGTCAGGACAGCAATCGAGTGGTCTCTCTATTCAAGAAAGGCAACACACCCAGCAGATTCAAGCCTTGAGTAAGTCCCAGAAGTGTTAGGACTGACGGGAACAAGCCATTCAAGAACTCCTGAATCAGGCCACTGAGAGCATACAATAGGCATCTCGCCAAAGAGAGTCCAATCAGCGATCATTTCCTACCTCCCCAGAAGGGATTGATTCATAGAAGAACTCGACACCAAACCCAGTTCATCCCTGAATTGGGGCGCGCAAGATCAGGCAGGTAGTGATAGCCGTAGCCACTGCCGCAATCCAAGGTCAACCCTAGCCTACAGGGCTGGGGGCATTTTTAACAACAAATGCCCCCGTAATAACAATAAAACCGGGAAGAGACTTGATGTCCAAGGAACGGAGCCAACCCCAGCCCTCATAAATGGGGGCATTATTACCCCCTCAACAACAACCTCCCCCACAAGATCCAGTATTCTCTCATCTAGGGAGGACAATCAGAAGAGGTGGTCCTCATCCTATCCCATTATTTGAATCATCATCCCCTCTGAGAGGAAGGCGCACCATTAGGTCGCACCAAATAAATCTTCGTGTCACCCTTCATCAAGAAGTCCGAAGGCAATCCCAGGTCATGAAAGAGGAGGCCAGTAGAAGACGCGGAAGATCTTATTACTATTTGGAAGATGACATCTCCTCCACCCCATGATATGCATCTCGGCCGATAGGATGGTTGCCTAATCTCGAGAGATCTCCTCTTGTGCTACCAGCTGATGAAGTTGTATCGTGGCTTCCTCCAGAGCATGGGTCCTGCAATGAGCGGCAGCAAAGTGAGCAAGTTTGTGTTCACCAGTGGAGGCTTCCTCACGGGCCATGACAACTTGGAATGCAGGAGAATGGAACTTCCGATAGTCAAATCCACCCAACCCCAAACCCAAGAAGAGCTATAGAAGAGCTTCAGTCTTAGTTTCCATCTCAGCAAGAGGGGTTTTGGAAAAAATCTTGAAAATCTGAGGCCAGACCCACCTACGTACCACCCAGTGGTCTGTCATGACACGAGGATCTTTGGTATCCTTGCTGGATAACACGAGAACGAAATCCGGCATTGCAACCAGCACATGCATGTGCTCGCTAGAAATTGGTTCCAAATATGGGAAGTCTGGAGCCTCTAACCCCATTTCAGGCTTTTTGATAATGTTTCTAAGCATGATATCAATTAGAAAAACTTCCAGAATTGTCTAGCTGGGACCCGAAACCACAGGGTCGTCCTCATCCACATCCAAGAAGGATGAACCCATCTGAACTTTGGCCACTGGAGGGTAGGGAGAGGAAAATCCCTTAAGTCACTTTGATTGACGAGCCATCAGTTGATCTTCACTTAGAGCTGATGAGGAAGGTGCGATGGGCGCAAAAAATGTCGTACCTCCTGATTTGGGAACCTGCCGGATGACCTTCCCTATGATCCCATCGGGATAGTGTTTTTCCCACACTTTTGCATACTCTAGGGATAGGCTGATGGTCACCCCCACGACAGGAAAGGTAATACTAGTGTCAGATCCCTCCCACATCAGCATCAACCACCATTGAAAATGTATATCTGGGTGCAGTCCTCGAGACTGAGGAGGGGGAAGAGAAACCTGGACTTGAATACACCAAAACTAGTGAGAAAAATGATACGGGACATACATCTTGCACAAAGAAACCTCGTTGATCCGCACATACAGAAATCCATTCGGCAGAGAGATCATGTAAGAATGCTCCACAAGCTCTCCCAGTGGTTGTAAACTAAGATTCCAGAAGGGGTGGGGTAGGGAGTGAAAGAAAACTGGGAGAAGTCACTCAGAAGCTCGAGGACATCACTAGAGCTGAGGTATTTCAAGAGAACTCCAGATATATCAAGAATGGTAGGCCGAAAAGTAGGAAGCGGGATGACCATGTTTTGATGATACTCATAATAGCGACAATGATACTCTACCCAGCCATACAAAAATTTAAATGGCCCACTCAGACATAAGGGTGATCCGCCCTTCTTCATGTCACCCAGCAGTTCATAAATACAACCCAATGTGGGCACAGTCAAATTCACTAGGTGGCCCTCTGCCAGCTCAACTATCATCATCAAGGTGGAATCCCTGATGCTAGGATTAATATCTCGAGAAGGGAATAGCCAACCTCTCAAGAACATGGAAAACAAACCTGCCAGCCGGAGCATAGGTGGCACACCGGGGCGCACCTCGTAACCCCATGAAAGGTAGTTTCCCGCCTCCAGAACCGCCCATTAGGTACCTGAGGAGGTTCGTGACTGTTGAGAAGGATGAGTCCTAGGGAACTTGATCTTCGACACGGGACCAATGGTATTCAGAAACAACCCTATCTAGGTACTATAGGAAATAAGAGAGCGGGCACACAATGCCTGACCTAGTAACTACTCCACCATAACTAGAAGATCCCTGGAAAATGAGGGCACTTGTTTGACATCGTCCCATGCATTAGGAGCAGGCATAAATTCATCATACATTTCACCGATAATCAGGATTCCTCAAAAGTGATGAATATCCCACAGACTAATGCCAACTTCACCCTCGGAATGGTGGAAAGTATTAGTGCTTGAACACTAGAGAATGAGTAGGTCTGGTAGTACCAAGGATGGTTGGTAAATAGAAAATTGGGAATCCCACATTGTAGAGTATAAATTTACCACTTCCAGTGATTTGGGAGACTCCCGACAGTGATGATGGACCCAAAAAGCCCAGGCCCAGTCATTTGAGAAGAGTCCGCCAGACTGAAGATCCCACATAGGAATCCACCACGCATTGGGATCTACTCGAGCAAGGTTGATAACAGAAAGGGTAAATATTGAAGAATGCTTCCCAAGAAAAGCTTTGGGCGTGCTGATCACTTTGGGTACAAACAGAGCCTCTCAAAAAGGAGGCGTCTTTCTGGTCATAGTCAGAAACTATCTCCCCTGATTGGGTAAGGTTCACCTGAATACACTTGGATGAAACTTCCATGAAAGGAGAAGGAAGAGCTGAGAAAATGGTGGGAATAGGGACATCACCTTGAAGACCAAATCCACAAAGCAGAAGCCGATTTGATAGTGGATAATTCAGGAACTCATGAGGGAGAAAGTATTTCAAGACACCATTGTCAGGAATGATGGATTGACTAGGGTCCTCTTGGATGTTCTCCACTCTGAAAATCATAGCTAAAAGTCTCCCTGAGCCAATTGGGAGAGGCTCTGCAGTAGGCCTCGGTGCAGAACGAGGGGGAACCATATTTTATCCCAGCACAACGAAAGAAAACAAATGGTTAGTCGAAAAAATAATAAAACTTAGGGAAAATACTAAATATATGGTGAAGGATCTGTTGAGAATCCTTCATAGAAAAATCCACAAGGAGGCCTCGAAGGATGGTTCGCGATGACAACATCTCGCAAACCAGCCCTTCACAAAAACAGTCCGCAAAACCCTGGCCTGTAGAGCGTTGGCCAGGAAACCGCGGACCAGGTTTCTCCGCGGAATTTCAATCCCGATTTTTAAGTGGTTAAGTTCAGAAGACTTGGAATCATTTAAAGTTAAGAAGATTTTAAACCACAGAGCATCGAAACCGTGGAGCATCGAAACCACGGAGCATCAAAACCACGGAGCACCAAAACCGTGAAGCAAGTTCCTACGCGGCCTGTCGTAACATACTTTTTAATCAGTTAAAAATTTTGGTTTGTGGCTGGGATGTTGATCCTTGGATGAAGAACAGCGTGAACAAGAAATGGTTCACAGAAGTAGTAGTCAGTTCATGGATGAAGCGCTTCTTAAAGGAACAAGCCCATGAATAAAGAAAAGAGAAAAAAGCTCCAGTTTCGCGAAAAATCTAGTATATTAAAAATGAAAGGGGACCTCCGTATTTAAAGGCATGGTCCCATACCAAGTCCACTCTCCCTAATGCAACCCATCTGAGTTTCAGGACCACTCTACATCAGAATGGCCTCCTCTTCGTTCCGATAGGACCCCATTCCGATGGGGGGCATTTGTAGGGTCTTGAAAAATCCACAAAGGATAATGATGACCCCCTTTAACTCAACTGAGATTCTACCCAATTTCCCCTAAAAAGAGATGGGAAAATTTGGACAATACTCAAGGATGAAGGAGGAACTGGTCCGTGGACCGGTCTGATGTTAACGACGCACAACCGGTTCCACGAAGCATCCCTCCTCCACGGACAGTCGTCGTTCGCGAGAAGGAGGCGGAGATCCTCTACGGTCATGAGGTGGGACATGAGCCAACTCGGTCCACCATTCCAGACCACCCCAGCCGCGAGCTACGTCAGCCGGCCCAAACTGCCTCTGGTGTCATTCGTGGAATGGAGGCGGAGATCATCTGTGGGTGCGAAGCAGGGTGGGTGCCAGTCCGGTTCACCCACATGAACCATCCCAGCCAGGAGCCTCGTCAGCCGCCCTGAACCACCTCCGCTGTAGTTCAAAAAATGGAGGCGGAACCCTCCATGTCCGTGAAGCACTCTCCTCATTCGGTTCGCGGGGGGGGGGGGGGGATAAGCACTCAATTCCCACTACGAATTACGGATTGAGCAAGTCAGCCATAAACAGGGTATTAGATCATGGGCCTCCACAAAAGGTGCCACATGACTGCAGATACATCTCTTTCCCCACTCTATAAAAGGAGACTAAGGGGGGTATGGAAAGGGGATTCCAATTTGGAGGAAGGGAATGAAGAGGAGATCGTTCAGATTTGGGTGGAAGGACTTCAAAGGAAGGCTTAGGATTTCAAATGTTCTAGTTCGTGAACCAGAACAGGTATAAATCTGGGAATGAACTAATAAGGAACTGAAAACTCATAATAACTTGGTGAACCGTGAAATTAATTTAACAATAAGAGAAAACCACGGACCAAGGTCCCTCCACAGATGTACACCCCATGGACCAGGGAGTTTATGCCTCTTTTCCAATTCATCGCACCATGTAGCACCCTCCTACGCGGGTGAATCCCCTACCGACGAGCCTCCGGACGACACCGCCCTTGGCCGCCGCTACCTACATAGAACCCTCTACGGACCACTGAGGCTCGCAGATCAAACCTGAAGCCATGAACCCTCCTGGTTCATGGGATGTCGATTAGTTCGCAGACCACCCTAGTTCGCGGACGACCTCACAGTCTGCGGACCGCCCTGGTTCACGGACAACCTCTCAGTCCACAGACCACCCTGGTTCACGGACGGCCTTACAGTCTGTGGACCACCCTGGTTCGCAGATGGCATCTCAGTCCGTGGACCACCCTAGTTCACGGACGACCTCTCAGTCTGCGGACCACCCTGGTTCATGGACGACCCCTCCATCCACGTAGCACTTCCCTACGCGAAGCGCACCAAAACCTTCAGAGTTCCCGTTCCCTGAGCCAGATAAAATCCCTCCAATCGTGCCCGATCTGCTGTGACTACTTCACTGGCCTACTCATCAGCCCCAAGTCAAGGCCTCCACCATAGCCACCAGATCCGTGTGGTGTAAGCCTCAGGCGCACCATCACGCCATTTGAGTTCACATACCCATGGTAAACAGGGGCAAATGAGTTTCCCCGACCATTGGAAAGATTCCCGAAGCATTCCTGGGTCCACATTCCCACCGTAATGCGGGGTCTGATCCTGAGAGCCCCCTTCTTGCCTCCATTCGCAAGGATGGGGGACTGCATGCTTCAGCGGTCAGGCACTTATCCCCACCCTAGAGAGGGGGCGGATTACCCATCAGAAGGTAGTCGTCCCCATGCACCTCAGTACTTCCTTGGGTACATCCCTGGGGAACAAGAGAGGTGACGAGCATAGGAGAACCCCTTTACCTCTCCAACTTCTCTTTGTCACCATGGGTATCCATCCTCGTGTAATCCCCAACTTAATGGGCCACCCTCATTTGTAAACCCCACTCCACTTCTCACAGACTCACCTTTCACGTCATGATCGTCTCGTCCCTACTGCCTCTTGTTTATCACACCAAGCATGACTCACGTGGGCATCGAGTGAGAATCGACCAAGACATCCTATTATGGTCCTCCTCAGAGTGTAAGCCCCAATCCATCACCATGGGCCTCCTCAGAGTGTAATCCCCAATCCATCATTATGGGTTGTCTCAGAGCGTAAGTACCAAGCCATTCGAACTACGTGGACTTTGATCCCTGTCCCCGAAGCAGGTTATGTAGGAAGCCTCCCCGAGGTTCAAGCCTGATCACAATCAGACCCCCGGGTCCACCTTCACATCGGTTTTCTGATGCTCGTATTCGAACTACGTGTACTTTGATCCCTGTCCACTAGGAAGGGTATGTAGGAAGCCTCCCTGAGGTTCAAGCCCGATCACAATCAGACCCCCGGGTCCACCTTCACATCGGTTTTCCGGTGCTCCCATTCAAACTACATGGACTTTGATCCCTGTCCCCTAGGAAGGGTACGTAGGACACCTCCATGAGGTTCAAGCCCAACAAACCGATCGATCCGACTATCTTCACATCGGTTCACCATGCCACTCCTAGCACCGTCTCAATGAGTTCCGACACCTCGAGGCCATTAGTCCAACGAGGGATGGTAAACCTTGGGCCTGAATGATTCTGAACCCCCTGCATCTAGTTGACCATTGCCCACCAGGGTTAAATCCATGGATACTATTTTTGGGTATAAACCAAATATTTGCGAACATATGAATACGTCTTAAATCTATAAGAGAGTCCCGGAATAGGCAATATCTCCCCCCAAAAGGGTATGATGAGCCCAACTTCCCATCCTCTCGACCATTTTGAGTTCTTAAGAGTCACTGGTCAGACCATCCAATGAACGTCTGCCTTTGGAAAGCAGGTCCATCCATCATCAGATACGGAGCCGTTGGGCGTTTCGAGACTAAAACCACAAAACAAGGGTTTTATGTGTTTGTAGTTTTTTAAGGTCTTATTAGGGTTTTTAATTGTTTTATAGTATTTACATATTTTTTATTTTTAGGGATTTGTGGTTTTTTATGGATTTTTAGGTTTTTTAATAATTTTTAATGTTTTTAGAATTTTTAATGTTTTTAATTTGTTTATCTTTTTTTAGTTTTTAGGTTTTTTTGTGTTTTTATGTTAATAAGGTTTTCTTTGTGGGTTTCAGGGTTAGTTGGGGAGGTTTTAAAATTTTTATGGTTTTTTGGGATTTTTAATGATTTTTATGGATTTTTATGGTTTTTAGAGATTTGGAGGATTTTTAGGGGTTTTAAGTGTTTTTATGGTTTTTTGGATTTTTAGAGTTTTTTTATTATGGTTTTCAGAGTTTTTTACGTTTTTAGGGTTTAAATTCTTTTTAAAAAATTTAGTGGCTTTTAGGGTATTATATATTTTAATATTTTTTTAGGTTTTTAAGAGGTTTATGGTTTTGGGGGTGTTTGTATCTTTTTTGTAATTTTATCGTTTTATGGTTTTCAGTGGTTTTAAGTTTTTTTAGGTTTTTATGGTTTTCTTAGGTGTTTTCACGGTTTTTATTGATTTTTTATTTTTAGGGATTTATTTTTATTTTTTCGAATTTTTATGATTTTTCATGGTTTTAGAGATTTTGAGTGGATTTAGGGTTTTGGGGTTTTTAGGTTTTTCATGGTAATACGTGTTTTTATGTTTTCAAGGTTTTAAAAGGGTTTTCTAGGTTTTTATTATTTTTTATGTTTTTAGGGATTTTAAGGATTTATTGGTTTTTAGTGTTTTTATGTTTTTTAAGATTTTTTATGGTTTTTATGGTTTTTTGGGTTTTTTGGGTTTTTTGGGTTTTTAAGGGGTTTTTCTATATTTTAAGGGTTTTTAGGGTTTTAGAGTCTCTAATGTTTGTAGGGGTTTAAATTTTTTATGGGTTTTAGTGGTTTTTATAGTTTTTATGGTGGTTCAAGGTCTTTTAAGGATTTTAGGGGTATTATGGTTTTGGTGGTTTTTATTGTTTTTAGAACTTTTATAATTTTAAACATTTTTTTGGTTTTTTGGGGTTTTAAGTGTTTTTAGGTTTTAAATATTTCCATTGGGTTTTACATGGATTTTTTTTTTGATTTTAGGGATTTTTATTATTTTTATGGGTTTTGGGGTTTTGGGGGATTTTTTGGGTTTCTAGGTTTTTTATGTTTTTAAGGGTTTTTATCATTTTTAGGTTTTTACGGTTTTTCAGGGTTTTTATGTTTTTTATATTTTCTTAGGGTTTCAGAGGGGTTTTAGGTATTTTAATGTTTTTAAAATTTTTAGGATTTTTTGTAATTTTTATGGTTTTTTAGGTTTTTATAGGATTTAAGTGTATTTAATGTATTCTTAGGAATTTTCATGGTTTTTAGTGTTTTTGTGTTTTCATGAATTTTTATTTATTCATTTATTGATTTTTATTTTTTTTCTGTTTTTTATAGATTTTTTATGCTTTTAGGGTCTCTATGGTGTTTTGGGTTGTTCAAGTTTTTTGGGTTTTATGTTTTTTTGACTTTTTTTGGTTTTGAGGGGTTTTAGAGTTTTTTTTAATGTTTTTAGGGGTTAAAGGGTTTGAGCATTTTAAGTGATTTTAGGGTTTTTATGATTTTATAACGTTTTTAATTTTTTTAGGGGTTTATGGTTTTAGGGTTATTTTGGATTTAAGGTGTTTTTTTTGTTTTGTTTAGTTTTTTGGTTTTTAGGGGTTTTTAACTATTTTTAGGTTTTTATGATTTTTTGTGTTTTTTAGGGTTTCTATGTGATTTTCTATTTTAAGTTATACTTAGGGATTTTTCTTGTAATTTTTATGATTTTTTATGTGTTTTTGGGTTTTTTAATGGTTTTAGGGGTTTTAGAGTTTTTATTTTTTTCTTGGGTTTTTCATTTCATTATTTTTAAGAGTTATTAATATTTTAGGGGTTTAAAGGGTTTTGTATTATTAGTGGTTTTATGGGGTTTATGGGGTTTTATTATTGTATAGTTTTTAGGGGTTTTCAAAGATATTAGGGTTTTAAGTGTTTTTTTGGGTTTTAGATTCATTTAACATTTTATGAGTGTCAAGTGTTTTTAGGTTTTTAAGGTTTTAAAAAGGGGTTTTGTGACTTTTAGGGCCTTTTCAAATTTAGCGGTTTTATGGATTTTTTCGGTTTTTATGGATTTTTGCAGTTTTTAGAGATTTTTAGGGGTTTTAGGTTTTTAAGGGATTTTATGGGAATTTATATATTTCCTTTTTATTTTTAGGGGTTTTATGGTTTTAGGATTTTTTAATGTTTTATGGGTTTTACGGGGATTTAGAGTTTATAGTGGATTTTAGGGGTTTTATGTGTTTTTCTGTTCTTTTGTTTTTCAGGGATTTTTTAGTACTTTTATTGTTTTTAGGGTTTTAGGGATTTAGATAGTTTTCTTTGTTTTTTTAATGGATTTAGGTTTATTTGTATTTTTTTGAGTTTTTTAGGGGTTTTATATATTTTTAGGTTATTATTGTTTTCTTAGGGGTATTTAGGGTTTTTATGGTTTTTATATTTTTAGTTATTTTTACGGATTTTTAAGGATTTTTTTGGCTTTATACAGTTGTTAGGAATTTTGAGGGGTTTAAGGGATTTTTATGGTTTTTAGATTTTTTGGGATTTTAGAGGTTTTATGTTTTTAGGGGGTTTAATGTTTTTTTATTTTTTTTAATGTTTTCTTAGGGTTTTTTAGCCTTTTTATGTTTTTAAGGATTTTTATGGATTTCTTATATTATAATCAGGTATTTATGTATTTTGAGATTTTGAGGGGTTTTAAGGGTTTTTAGAGTTTTTATATTTTTTTGGTTTTAGAGTTTTTTTTGAGTATTTAAGGGTTTTTAGAGTCTAACGTTTTAGGGGTTTAATGGGTTTTAGTTTTTTCAAATTTTTAGGATTTTTAAGGCTTCTAGAGAATTTTAGGGGTTTTAGTGGTTTTTAAGGTTTTTAGGGTCTTGTAGGGTTTTTTTTTAGTTTTTTGGTGTTATAAGTGTTATCAAGTATTTACGGTTCTCATAGGGTTTTTAGGGTTTTTAGAATTAATATGTTTTATGGTTTTTTTGGTATTTTTATAAATTTCTAGGATTTTGGGGATTTTGATGGTTTTTATAATTCTTTGGTTTTAAGGGTTTTAAGAGTTTTTAGGTTTTATTTTTTTTCTTTATATTTGTCATGGTTTTATGATATTATACATTTTTATGGGCTTTTACTTTTTTAGGATTGTATGGTTTTTAGGGGTTTTAGAGGGTTTAGGTATTTTAGTGTTTTTATGTTATTTACGATTTTTTTTGTTATTAGGGGTTTTTATGTTTTTATGGTTTTTAAGGTTTTTAGTGTTTTTACTGTTTTTATGTGTTTAAAGGGGTTTTAGAGTTTACAGTATTTTATAAGGTTTTTTATGTGCTTATAATATTTTTAATGGTTTTTAGGGAATTCAAGGTTTTTACTCGGTGTTAGTGTTTTTAGAGGTTTTAAGTTTTTTAGGGGTTTTAAGTGTGTTTAGGTTTTTTTGGTTTTCTAAGGGTCTTCTAGAATTTAAAGGTCTTTACAGTTTTAAGGTTTCAAAATATTTTTTCGATGTTTTATGATTTTTAGTGTTTTTATGGATTTTTAGGGTTTTAAGGTCTTTTTATGGTTTTTAAGGTTATTTTGGAATTTAAGGTTTTTTTTATTTTCCTTGGGGTTTTAAGGTTTTTATAGTTTTTAACTTCTTAGGGTTTTAATGGGTTTTTAGTGTTTTAATAGGGTTTTAGTATTTTTAGGGATTTTAGTGTTTTTAGGGACTTTCACATTTTTTAGGTTTTTGGGGGTTTTACCTGTTTTCAGGTTTTTTTGGTATTCTTAAGGTTTTTATGATTTTTTACATTTTTAGTGATTTTAGGGATTATTTAATAGTTGTTTTACTTCTTTGGGTTTTTAGGGATTTATTTGGGTTTTTAGATATTTTTAGGGTTTAAGGAAAGGAAGGCTCGGGGCTAGGCTATTCCTGACGCCCCCCAAAATTTATTAGAAGAAAGACGCAAAGACACTGCAGACAAGGGAGGGACGGGGTCAATCAACCCACACCCAAAAGCCCTTAACAAACACATACAATGACCGCAAAAAAAGAAAATCAAAAGAAAAAAGACACAACACCAAACCCACAACAGCTTCAGCACCTTCTCAGCCAATTCCAGCAGTTGGCAGCACCATCACCCCTTTATCACTTCCCAGCCAAGCAGAAGCCAGCATCCATGGCTCATAGCCAAGCAGCGACCAGCGTCCAATCTCACGAGTTCCAGAAACCAACCCCTTCTCACCAAGAAGCTCCGCCATAAAAAGATCCATCATCCAGCAGTCACCAGCAACCAACAGTTCACAACCAACCAGATACCAGCATCCAAACTTACACAGACTAGCATCCACCACCTTCTCACCACGAAGATCCACCACCATCAGCACAGAACCACTCAGCAGAACACATAGCCAAAATACACATCGAACAACAACCATACCGTCTTTGCCACCACACAGTAGAACAAAAACCCTCACCAAGCACTAGCATACATAACCAACGACCAGCAGCCGCAGAAAATCACAACCGAACCAACCATTTCACAGAAAACTACAGGTAACAACCAGACAGCAGCACCAAAGATAACCCCGCTCAGAAGTCCAAGACAAGCTCATCTTCCCATGAAACCAATAGCAGCCTCCAACAAAAGATAGCACCAAAAAACTAGCATTAACAGCAAAAACATCACCACTTCCAAGCCAACCAGTCCCAAAAAACATGCAGCACAAAACACAGCAAACAACACATCTAAAACCTTCATATCCCAAGGGAACGTAGCTCCACATCCAACAATCAAGGCCATTTGACCGAACCACATCCAGCATTCCACACCTCATATCAAAATCAACCGCATACCACCAGAAAGCACACATCAATACTCGTCTATCCCATTCCAGCAAAACCAGATGATTCATAACCAACATCACAATCAAGAAATAAGAGAACATGGAATGCCAAAAGGTCCGTCTAGATCTAGCATCAACAGCATGGAGCAGAGATGAATCTGAGAGATTAGGAAGAGCACGCACCTGCATCATCTTCATGAAACGAGGAATGGATCGACTTAGAGAATGATACAAACCTTCTATAGAGCATAACTAAGAATCAGAGAGTTGAAAATAGAAAAATTTGTCGATGCCTTTCGCGTTTAAGCCGGAGAAACCCGTTGAAAACTGCTTGCCTCCCCGATCGAGGATCGCCATCGTCAGAACCGAAGATCTTGAGACCCAAGAAACAGATTTCAGATCTGTTGTGCCCGCACCACACCGCTGCAAGAATCCATCCGAAACAAAGCCAACAAGTACCGAGGAACACCATCAGAACCAAGATCTGTCGAGGAGAGTCCCCAAAGCCCGCAAACGCGCCTCCAGCTAGATGAAAACTGCTCCACCCATACCTCTATAGCTATGGAGCGTGTAATCTACGAGCCTCTTAAAAGAGGCCGAGAGCACAGATCTACACTGGCAAGAAGCCCCGCCGCCAAAATTTGTGTCTGCATCACACGGCAAGGTCCTGAAAGGAGCAGCGAAGCCGCCGAGAAGGGTTCCAGGAGGAGCTCCTAGGAATCGCGAGACCAAGAGAGAACCTGGTGAGAGCAGCGGCATCTTCCCTCTTTAGGTGTTTTCTTTTTAGGGTTTTAGGGAATGTTTTTTTTTTGTTTTAGAGGTTTTTCTGAGCTTTTAATATTTTTATTAGTTTTTATACATTCGTAATGTTTTTATTGGTTTGAATGGGGTTTAGAGTTTTTACTGGGTGATAGTTTTTTATTGTGTTTTAATGGTTTTAGGGTCTTTTCTTCATTTCTTGGTGGTTTTAAGTTTTTAGTGTCTATTATGGTTTTTAGCATTTTTATGTTTTTTATGGGTTTTAAGTCTTTTTAAATTTTTATAGTTTTGGTATGATTTTAGGAGTTTTTGTGTTTTTATTTAGTTTTATTATTATTTTTGTATTTGTATATTTTTTTTCATTTTTCTAGGGTTTTTATTGATTTTGAGGTTTTTAGGGTTTTTATGGTTTTTAGGGTCTTCTACGAATTTTTGGTTTCAGGGTCTTTACGCATTTTTTTGGGTTTTGAGGGTTTCTTTTGGATTTTCAGGGTTTTAATGGTTTTTATGTTTTTCTAGATTTTTAGTGTTTTTAATAATTTATGGTTTTTATGGTTTTAGGGTTTTTGAGGGGTTCTAAGGGTTTTATGGTATTTTTGGGGTTTTTTGATTATTTTTAGAATTTCAATTTTTTTAGGGTTTTAATTTTTTTTAATTTTTTTAGAGTTATTAGTGGGTTTCTGTGTTTTTTATGGGTTTTTAGAGTTTTTTTTTGTTTTCAGTGGATTTTTATGGGTTTTTTGTGTTTTAGGGCAAGGAAGATGCAAGGGTCGGGCAATTCCCCCCCCCCCCAAATTTATTAGCACGAAAAAGGAGACACTGCAGACAAAGGAGGGGAGGGGTCTTCAAGGGTTTTTAGCATTTTTAGTGTTTTTAACAGTTTTGGGGTTTTTTATAAGGGTTTTTATGGGTTTTTATAATTTTCTATGTTTTTAAAATTTGTAGGGAATTTTTAGGATTTTTATGGTTTTTGAGTTTTATTGGTTTTTAGGGTTTTTAGGATTCTTAGGGTTATTCTGGGTTTTTTTTGTTTTATTCTTTTTTTGTTATTTAGATGTTTTAAATTTTCTTATGATGTTAAGGGTTTATTAGGTGCTTTAGGGTTTTATATACATTTAGGGTTTCATTATTTTTTATATTTTATTAGGATTTTTAGTTATTTGTAGGGTTTTTTGTTTATTAGGGATTATTTTTGGGTTTTGGTGGGTTTTTGAGTTTTTTATAGTTCTTAGGGTTTTTATATTTTTAAAATTTTTTATGGGTTTAATGGATTTTTAGTGTTTTAGTGGTGTTTTAGGGTTCTTTATAGTTTGTAAGAGTTTTATGGGTTTTAGGTGGTTTTAGGATCTTTTAATGTTTTAGAATTTTTAGGGTTTTTAGGGGTTTTAATTATTTTTATTGGTTTTTAAGGTTTTCATGGTGTTTTAAGGGGTTTTATGGTTTTTATAATTTTTAGGTAATTTTGGTCGTATTTACGATTTTTATGTTTTAAGGGTTTTTATGGATTTTGAGGGTTTATTTTGGTTTTTTTGGACTTTTAGGTTTTTTATGGTTTTTCTGTTTTTATATTTTTGGGGTGATTTTAGGGTTTTCTTGTTTTTAGATTTTTTATGTGTTTTAGGGTTTTTTTATTTTTAGGATTTTTAGGGTTTTATGGTTTTTCTTATGTTTGGGGGGTTTTATTGATTTTTAAACATATTTAAATGTTTTTTATGGTTTTCCTATTTTTATGTTTTTATGTTTTAGGGTTTTTTTATTTTTAGGATTTTAGTGCGTTTCATAATTTTAATGTTTTAAATGTTTTTAGGGTTTTGATGTCTTATGAGGGTTTTTTAGGGTTTTTAAAAATTTTAAGGCTTTTAGGGTTTTTAAGGATTTTTATAGTATTTTATGGTTTTTTCATTTTGAGGTTCTGTAGTTTTTTTAGAGGTTTTTGGGATTTAATGGTTTTTTCGGGATTTTTGGGTTTCGTTTGAGATTTTAGAATTGTTAAGGTTTTTAAAGGATTTAAAATTTATATTGGTTTTAGGGTTTTTAGAGTTTTTATTGGTCTTAGTGTTTTTCTCCGTTTTTGGGTTTTTAAGTTTTTGGGGGGTTTTGTGGTTTATATGGGTTTTAGGTTTTTTAGGGTATGTTGAGATTTATAATTTTTTTTATTTTTAGGGGTTTAAATTGGTTTTATATTTTCAATGTTTTCATGGTATTTAAGGTTTTTATGTTATTTAGAGATATTTGGGGATTTTTCTTATTTTTTGTTTTTAGGGATTTTGAGAGTTTTAGTGATTTTTAGTAATTTTAGGGTTTTAGGGTCTTTCAGATTTTTTGGTTTTTAAGATATTTTTATTTTTTTGGGTCAATATAGTTTTATTAGAGTTTTTTGGGGTTTTAGATTCTTTTCATTTTGTGGGATTTTAGGGATTCTTTATAATTTTTAGGGTCTTTTGAGTTTTAGGGATTTGAGTGTTTTTTGAAGATTTATGGGTTTTTTTGGGTTTTTTAGTTTGTAATATTTTTAATGATTTATATTTTTTTAACATTTTTAGGGTTTGAAATATTTTTTATCAATTTAATTTGGATTAAAGAAATTTTATGTCTTTAATTGGTTTTTAGTGTTTTTAGGGGTACTATGGTATTTTGTGGTTTTAGGGTAATTGTTTTTTTTTAAAGTATTATCATTTTTTTGGGTTTTATGGTGTTTAATTGTTTTTAGATTTTTAATTTTTTCATAGTTTTTTATGGGGTTTTACATTTTTAGGATTCTTAAGGGGTTTTAAGGTTTTTTTGTGTTTATAACATTTTTTTGTTTTTTGGGGTTTATAGAGTGTTGAGGTTTTTAATGTTATTAGGGGTCTTTAGAGGTTTTTGTCTTATTTTTAATTTTTTTGTGATTTATGAACTTATTAAGGATTTTTATGGATTCAAGTTTTTATTTATTTTAATGATTTTTATAGTTTTTTAGGGTTTTATTGTTATTTATGTTTTTAATGTTCCTTTGGTTTTTAGTGGTTTTAATTAATTTTTTGGTTTTTAAGGATTACATTTGGGTATTTAGTTTTTTTAAGTGTCATAAATATTTAGGAATTGTTGGTTTCTTTTTAGGATTTCTATGGTTTTTAGATATTTTATATATTTTGAGGGGTTCTAGGGTCCTTTTATATTTTAGTGTTTTTATGGATTTTGGAGGTTTTAGGTTTTTTTTGGGGATTTTAAGTATTTATATTTTCTTAACATTTTTAGGGTTTGAAAGGTTTTCAGTGTTTTTAGGGCCTTTTGGTATTTGTATGTTTCTAGAGGAATTATGGTTTTTAGGGGATTTTATGGCCTTTGTCGAGTTTTTAGAATTTTTATTGTTTTTATGTTTTTAGTGGTTTTATGTGTTTTAGGTTTTTAAGGTTTTATTGGGGTTTTAGGGTTTTGTTCATTTTTAATGATTTTCTGGTGATTTCTAGGATTTTTATGGTTTTTTAGGCATTTAGGGATTTTGATGGGTTTATGGATTTTTTATTGTCTTTAGGGTTATAAGTGATTTTATCATTTTTTGGTTCCTTATGTCATTAAAGTGTTTTTTGATTTTAAGGTTTTCTATTCGTTTTCAGTGGTTTTAGTGGTTTTTAAGGATTTTATGTCCTTTTTAGGATATTGATGATTTTTGTGTTTTTGGGAATTTTCAGCGATTTATTATTTTTTAAGGTTTTTGTGTTTTATGGTTTTTTAATATTAGGTCATTTTTTAAGGTTTTAAGGTTTTTAGAGAATTATAATGACTTTAGGGGTCTAAAGAGTTATTATAGTTTTTAGTGGTTGATGGGTTTCTAGGATTTTTTATGTTTTTAATGTTTTTTGGTGTTTTATGTTTTTTGGGTATTTTAATATTTTTAGGGTTTTTAGTGTTCTTAGCGTCTTTAGGGTGTTTTAGGTGTTTTAGGTTATTAATGTATTCTTAGAGTTTTTAGGGCTTTCTATGATTTTTTGAGTATTTAGTGTTTTTAGGAGTTTTATGTGTTTGAGGGTTTGTATTGAGTTTGAGGGTTTTTAGGGTTTTCTAGTATTTAAAACATTTTTAGGATTTTTATGGGTTGTATGTTTTTTATGTTTTTAATGATTTTTATTTTTTTTTGGGGTTCATAGAGTTTTTTAAATTTATAGGGAATTTAGGACATTTATTATTTTTATGGGTTTTAGAAATTTTGAGGGTTTCTTGGGATTTTATAGGTTTTTTGGTTTTTTGAGTTTTTAGAGGTTTTTTATTGAGTTTATTAGTTTAAAAAATTTCAGAGTTTTTTTAACATTTTTAGGTTTTGATGGGTTTTAGAGTTGTTAGTGGGTTTTAATGTTTTTTACAGTTTTTAAGGGTTTTATAATTTTTAGGGGTTTTATTTTTTATAGGGGTTTTAGGATTTTCCTTCTTTTTATGTTTATGTGTCTTGTGGTTTTTATGGTGTTTAAGAGTTTTTAGGTTTTTAAGGTTTTCATAGGGTTTTTGATGTTTTTTCGTATTTTTTGGAGATTTTTGGAAATTTTAATTATATTTATTGGTTTTTAGGGTTTTTAGGGTGTTTAGGTGTTTTTAGGGTTTTTATAGTTTAATGGTTTTTAGGATTTTATGTGTTTTTAGGGTTTTAGTGGTTTTATGTGTTTTTAGGTTTTTATGTTTTCCTTTAGGTTTTTAGGTTTTTAAGGTTTTTACATATTCTGGGGATTTTTTAAATATTGTTATAGTTTTTAGGGTTATTATGTATTTGGAGAGTTTTTTGGTTTTTTGGGGTTTTACAGTTTTTATGATTTTTTAGGATTTTAATTGTATTTTGAGTTTTAGGGTTTTAATGGATTCCTAATGTTGTTTATCATTTTAAGGGGCATTAGGGTTTTTATATTTTGAGTGGGTTTATGAGGATTTTATGGAATTTTTTTCTTTCATAAGGGTTTTAGGGATTTTATGGTTTTAGTGGGTTTCAATGTTTTTTGTTTTTTAGGGTTTCTTAGGTTTTTTCAATTTTTTACATTTTCATGGATTTTTATGGTTTTCTAGAATTTTATGTTTTTTAGGGTTTTTGTTATTTTATGGGTTTTATGGTATTTGTGGTTTTTTGGTTTTTAGGGTTTTTAGTTTTTTCAGTTTTTTCAGTTTTTTTGGGTATTTAAATTATTTCATGGATTTATAGTTTTCTTAGGGTTTCCTGGGTTTTTTCATTTTTGGTGTATTTAGTTGTTTTTTATAATTTTTATGGGTTTTAGATTTTTTATAGATTTTGAAGGGTGTCATGTTTTTTAGGGTTTTTATGTTTTTGGGTTATTTAGTTTTTTATATGTTTTCGGGATTTAGGTTTCTTTAGAGTTTTTTACGGTTTTAGTGGTGTATAGTGTTTTTTGGGATTTTGTGGGATTTTGTGTTTTTGTGGGTTTTTACAGTTTTGAAGGGTTTAGGGGATTTATGGTTTTAGGGTTTTCATAGTCTTTTTGGATTTTTATCATCTTTATGGATTTGATGTGTTTTTTGGTTTTTTACATTTTCTTATGGGTATTTATTTTTTTAGATTTTTTTATGTTATTAGGGATATATAGTGATTTCATAGTTTTTTCATGTTATTTTGGGTTCTTTACGTTTTTATGAATTTTTAAGGTTTTTTAGGATTTTTATACTATATTAGGGGTTTTTAAGAATTTTGAGTGTTTTATGGGGGTTTTAGCAGTTTTATGGGTTTTTAGGGGTTTTAATATTTTATAGTTTCTTATTATCTTTTGGTGTTTCATGGGTTTTTAGAGTTTTCAGTGCCATTTAAAGGTTTTTATGGGTTTGTAATGTTTTTAAGGTTTTTAGGGTGTTTTAGTTTCTTTTAAGGGTTTTTTCATTTTTGGTTTTAGGGGATTTAAGTTTTTTTGGTTTTGATGGGTTTCCTAGGTATTTTAAGAATTTTTATAATTTTTATGTTTTAATGGGTTTTGAGGTTTTTTTAATTTTTTTGGTTATTTAGTGTTTTGAGGACTTTGAGGGTTTTATGACTTTTAGGGGTTTTAGGGATTTTCAATGGTTTTAGTGTTCTTTTGGTTTATAGGGGTTTTAAGTATTTTTTGGGTTTTTAGGTTTTCATTTGGGTGTTCATGGTTTTTTTTCTTTTTTACACTTATTAATTTTCGAGATTTTTTACAATATTTATGGTATATAGGATTTTTAGGGATTTTGATGATTTTTGAGATTTTTGGGTTTTTGTGGTTTTTAGTGGTTTAGTGGGGTTATTGATTTTTTAGGGTTTTTCATGTTTTTTTTTGTTTCTAAAAAAATTTATTGGTTTAAAGTGTTTTTATTGTTTTTAGTGGTTTTATTTTTTTTTGTTTTTATGGTTTTTTATGGTTTTAGGTGTTTTTATGGGTTTTAGGGGATTTAGGTTTTTTAGGGTATATTTAGGGGTTTTTATGTTTTCAGTTTTGTAGGGGTTTTATGTTTTTCTTGATTTTTAAAGATTTATTAGGTTTTTTTTACCTTTTATGGATTTTTATGGATTTTTAATATTTTTATGGTTTTTATTATTATTAGGGATTTTGAATATTTTTAGGGACTTTTGGGTATTTTAGGGTTTATTGGATTTTTAGGTTTTTGTGGTATTATGTGTTTTTACTGTTTTATGTTTTTCTTTTGGGTTTTTAAGGTTTTTATGGTTGTTACGTTTTAGGGAATTTTTTGTCCTTTTAGGATTTTTATTGATTTTTTGGGGTTTTAGAGAGTTTGAGGGTTTTTAGGGTTTTTTTGTATTTATGGTTTTTTTGGGTTTCAAGGTTTTCTTAGTGTTTTAGGTTTTTAAATTTTTTTAGAGTTTTGTAACAATTTTTGGGTTTAAATGAATTTTAGTGTTTTTTTATTGTGTAGTGTTTTCATGGGTTCTAAAGGATTCTAATTTTTTATTAGTTTTTAGGGGTTTTGGGTTATTTGGGGGTAGGGGGTTATGGGTTTTACCATTTTTGGGTGTTTAGGGGTTTGTAGGGGTTTTCAGTATTTTGGGTTTTTATTTTTTTTCTTAGGTGTTTCAGGGTTTTTAGAGTATTTACTATTTCTAGGGATTTTAAGGGTTTATTTTTGTTTTTATTATTTGTATCGTTTTTAGGTTTCTAGTTTTTTTTAGGGTTTCTTTAGGTTTTACAAGTTTTTAGGTTTTCAAGTTTTTCTAATGGTCTTTGTGGTATTTAAGGGTTTTTACGTTTTAAGGGATTTTTAGTGATGTTTTAGGATTTTTATTGGTTTTTAGTAAATTTGTTGTTTTTATTGAGATTTTAGGTTTTCTATGGGTTTTTATGGTTTTGGTGATTTTTATGGTTATTTAGGATGTTTTAGAGTTTTAATCATTTTTTAATTTATCGGGGATTTAAGTGTTTTTTTGGTTTTTAATATTTTCATACGTTTTTCATGTATTTTTGGGTTTTAAAAACTATTAAGGGTTCTTATGTTTTTTTTGTTTTTAGGGGTTTTATGGATTTTAATGGATTTTAGATATTTTAGTATTTTCTCGGTTTCAAGGGTGTTTTAATGGGGGTTTTCAAGTTTTTTATGTGTTTTATATTTTTTTTATGTTTTTATGGTTTTATTAGTTATTTAAGGTTTTTGGGGTTTTTATGTATTTTGGGATTTTGAGGATTTTGAGGGATTTTTTTATTTTTAAGGATTTAATGGATTTCATAGGTTTTTTGTGTGTTTTAATTTTTTTATAGGGGTAAATGGTTTTTAGATTTTTTATTGGGTTTTTATGGGTTTTATGGGTTTTAAGGGTTTGAGGGGTTTTGATGGGTTTTAGGGATTTTTGTGTCAATTTGGATTTTAGGGTTTTCAGTTTTTTTAGTTTTTTATCGGTTTTATGTGTGTTTAGGTTTTAAAGAATTTATTAGGGTTTTTCATATTTTTTTATTTTTTTTATATTTTTAGGGATTTTGAGGGACATGTTTGGATTTTTATGGTTTTTAGGGTGTTAGTAGTTTTGAGGGGTTTTGGGTTTTCTGAGTTTTTTTCATTTTTAACATTTTTAGGTATTTTAGGTGTTTTATAGTTTTTAGGTTTTTATGTACTTATGTTTTTTATAACATTTTTGGGATCTTTTTATTTTATTTTTTGATTTTTATAGATTTTGAGGGGTTTTAGGGTTTTTTATGTTTTAGGAATTTTATTTTTTTAGTGTTTTTAGGGATTGCTATGTTTTTAGGATTTTAATGTTTTTTTGGAGTTTACAAAAAATTTATTTAATTAGAGGGGTTTTATAGTATTTAGTGGTGTTTTAGGGATTTTATTGGGTTTTATGTTGTTTAGGATTTTAGGAGTTTTTATGGTTTTTATGGGTTTTTAGGGGTTTTAGGGTCTTTTAGGGTTTTTTAAGGGTTTCACCATTTTTTAGGTTTTTAGGGTTTTATGTTTTTTTTATGTTTTTAATGTTTTCTTAGGGATTATTATGGGTTTTAGGGTTTTTATGTTCCAAGGGGATTTTAGGTATTTTAATGAATTTTACATTATTTTAGGTTTTTCATAATTTTGTGGGTGTTTTTATTTTTTTAATGGTTTTTATGGTTTGTAGCATTTTTTTTGGTTTTCTGGGGTTTGAAGTGTTTTTGGTTTTTATGTTTTCTTAGAAACTTTTAGGGGTTTTAGTGTTTCTTAAATTTTTATTATTATTAGGGATTTGTTTTTTTTGTCTTTTTGTCAGTTTATAGGGATTTTGAGGAGTTTTATGGTTTTTATGGTTTTAGGAAATTTTTTATTTTTTTGGATTTTAATGTTATTTACAGTTTATTGACAATTTTAGGGGTTTAAAAGGTTTTTAGAGTTTTTTTTGGTTTTAGGATTTTCATGGGGTTTTAGGGATTTTTATGTTTTTAGATGTTTACATGGTTTTTTGGAATTTTTTTGCGTTTTAGGTGGTTTTTTGGGTTTTCCTTGTTTTCTTAAGAATTTTTAGGGATATTAATGTTTTTAATTTTTAGTTATTTTTAGGTCTCTTTTAGTGTTTCTGGATTTTTTGAGATTTTTGGGGTTTTAGGGGATTCACATTTTTAGAGGTTTTAAGGTTTTTTTAGAGTTTTTATGTTTTTAGAGATTTTAACTATTTTTTGGTTTTTAATTATTTATTATAGGTTTCAGTGTTTTAGGGGTTTTTACATTTTTATGGATTTGTAAGGATTTTTGGATTTTTGTTATATTTTTGAATTTTTAGGGTTTTAATGTTTTTAGGTTTTTTTGGTTGGGGGTTAGAATTGTTTTAGTTTTTTTTGGATTTTAAACTTTTTTAAAAAAATTACATTTTTGAGTTTTAAATGGTTTTTCTAGTTTTTGGGGGTTTTCTGTGGTTTGTTAGGATTTTATGGTTTTAAAGGTGTTTATGGGTTTTTATGGTTAGAAGTAGGGTTCTGGGTTTTTATGGTCTTTTTTTTTTGTTTTTTATGGTTTTTATCATTTTTTGGTTTTTTATGGTATTACCTTTTATTAGGTTTTTAATGTTTTTTTAGTGTGTTTTAGGGACTACATGAACTTTTTAGGACTTCTATGGTTTTTAGGGATTTTGATGGTTTTTAGGAGTTTTTGGTTTCTTGGTTTTAGGGGTTTTAGTTTTTAGTGGTTTTAACCCCTTTTGGAGTTTTTAATGTTTTAGGGGTTTACAGTTCTTTATATTTTTTTAGTTGATTTTTTGGTTTTTGGGGTTTTAGTTATTTTTGGTTCATTTTAGAGTTTTATGGGTTTTAGGGTTTTTAGAGGCATTATCTTGTTTAAGATGATTAATTTTTTTTCTAGGGTTTTCCAGGGCTTTCAGGGGCTTTTATGTTTTTAGGGATATCAAGTTCTTTTAAGGTTTTTATGATTTTAGTGTTTTTATAGATTTGGGGGGTATTTATATATTTGGAGGTGTATTAGGGTTTTTATGGTTTTATGGGTTTTATGGGTTTTTTTAAGTTGTTTGGGTTTTGGGATTTTTTAGGGGTTTTATAGTTTTTTATAATTTTTTAACATTTTATGGAGTTTAAATTGTTTTTTATTTTTAGTGGGTTTTCAAGGTTTTATGAGGATTTGAATTTTTTATGATTTCTAAGGGTTTTACTTTTTTAGGATCATTTAGGATTTGTTTTCATTTTCTGAGTTTTTAAGGTATTAAACTATTTAATGGATTTTAAGAATTTCATAGGTTTTTTAGGGATTTTTCGTTTTTTAACTATTTTTTTGTAATTTTAGGTCTATTTTATAATTTTATGGGTTTTATGGATTTTGAGAGTTTTTTGGGTTTTTTAGGGTCTTTAGGCATTTTAGGATTTTTTTTCATTTTGTAGTTTGATTAGGGTTTTATGTTTTTTAACGTTTTCATAGCATTTTGATGTTTTTTATGGTTTTTTCATTTTTAAGTATTTTTATAAACTTTTATTATTATTATGGTTTTTATGGTTTTCTATGATTTTGAGAGATTTTATAGTTTTTCGACTTTTAGGGTTTTTATAGTTTTTATCATTTTTTATGTTTTAGGGAAAGGAAGGTGTGAGGCCAAACGTTCCATGACCACTAGATATATAAAAAAGAAGAACAGCAGCATACAAGGGAGGGGCAGGTTCAAACAACCCACACCCAAAGCCCTGACAACTCACACAAAAAAGAGTTCAAGAGCCCAAAAGCAAGACAGCTACAGAACAAACTCGTCATCGCCATACGAATCACCATCAGTTCCATAACCCATGGATGCATCTAAGTCCACCAACTTTCATTCAGAGGATTCATACTACTTGAGAAAGGCTGCACAATATTTCTTAACTTCCACATCTGGTTTCACATTGGTAGCTCAATTTCCCCAGCCATGTGCATTGACTTTACCTCTACTGGACTTGGAAGAATCCCTGGTTGTATAAACTTTGGCAGGGAGGAATATTCCCTCCTAGCCCTCCATTTCACTGGAGGGTCACTCTAAATCTTGCTCCTCTTTTGAGCTAAGGCGGCAGGAGAAACCATATCTTTTTGCTGGCTACATTCTATGTCAAACCGCGACCTTCTCTTCGGCTTACCACCAGATAAATCAGAAGGACCCATCATCTCTTGTGTCTTCTTAGATCTTTTCAAGCTGGCATATATGAGATCATCACGTTCCCCAAGGGTTTCTCTAATCCTTATGTGCTCATCATTTTCATCTCTAAGGAAGATCACCGGCTACAGATCTGGCTTGTGGAAGATATCGTAAATATGCTTCTCCAGCGGTATCTACAAACAATCCAGTATTTAGGTTTTTAGGTATTTAAGGGTATTTAATTTTTTATGCGTTTTATCATTTTAATGTATTTTTCTGAGTTTTTTTTTTGATTTTTAGGTTTTTTGGTATTTTTATGGTTTTTAGGGTTATTAATATTTTTAGCGTTTAACAGTGATTTGGGTTCTTAGGATTTTTTGTGTTTTTTTTGTGTTCTAAGGTTTTTTTTAATTTAAAATTTTTTAGGGTCTTAATGTGTTTTGAGTGTTTTTAGTGGTTTTGAAGAGTTTTTATAGCTCTTATATATTTTTATGGTTTTTAGGGGATTTATTACTTGTAGTGGTTTAGTGTTTTATATGGTTTTTTGGTATTTGGTATTTTTTAGTTATTAAAGTGTTTTAACTATTATTAGGTTTTTAATTTAATTAATTTTTTTTGAGTTTTTAGGAATTTTTAAGTTATTAAGGATTTTTAGAGATTTTTTTTGTATATTTATGGGTTTTTAGTTTTTTAGGGATTTTGATGGTTTTCAGTTGTTCTTTTATTTTTTATGATTTTAGGGGTTTTCTGGGGTTTAAAATGTTATAAGTTATTTTTTTCTGTTAGGAATTTTTAGGGGTTTAAAGGGTTTTCTAAATTTTTAGGAATTTTTTTTGATTTTAATGGGTTTTTAATGTCTTTAGGGATTTTGAGGGGTTTTTTTGGGAAATTTGGGTTTATTTTTTTGGTATTTTTAGTTTTTTAATGAGTTTTGGGGTTTTAATGGTTTTTAGGGGTTTTTATAGACTTTTGGGTTTTAGAGATTTATAGGTTTTCTAGGATTTTTATCTATTTTTTGGTTTTCTCTAGGTTTTAGGGTTTTTCTTCATTTTTAAGTTTTTTTGGGATTCTTTAGGTTTTTTATTTTTTCTTAGGATATTTTGGTATTTTAGGGTTATAAGGTTTTTAGGGTTTTAGGGTTTTTAGGGGTTTTAGTGTTTTTTAGATTTTTAGTTTATTTATGTGTTTTAATGTTTTAAAGGATTTCTTAGGGTTTTTTTGTATTTTTAAATTCTTAGGAGTTTTATGGATTTTATAGTATTTTTATTTGTTTTTTGTGATTTTTTTGATTTTGAGGTTTTTTAGGGTTTTAGAGTTTTTATGGGTTTTACATTTTTTATTTTTTTTGGTTTCATGGGTTTTTTAGTTTTTTATGGTTTTTAATTTTTGTTGCACTTTAAAGGGTTTTTTAGGGTTTTTGTGGGTTTTAGGGGTTTTAAGGTCTTAGTGATTTATATGGTTTTTAGTGGTTTTAGAATTTTTATGGTCATTTAGTTTTTTTAATGTTTTAAATCATTATTTTGTATTTTAGGGGTTTTATGTGTTTTAGGATTTTATGGTTTTCTTTGGGTTTTACAAGGTTTTTATGATTTTTACAATTTTACTAATTTTTAGAACTTTTTAGGATTTTTAGGGGATTTAGGTTTTTTGTGGGGTTTTAGGGGTTTTAGGGTTTTTAGGATTTTTTGGGGATTTCTTGCTTTAATGGGGGGTTTTTGGTTGTTTTGAGTTTTTTATTATTTTTAAGGTTATTTAGAGTTTTTAATGTTTTAGGGGATTAAATGGTTTTTTGAGTTTTTAGTTTGTTTTTATGGGTTTTTATATTTTTAGCGCTTTTGAGGTTTTAGGGGTTTTTAGTGTTTTTTGTGGTCTTTTAGGGTGTTCACTATTTTTTATGTTTTGGGGTTTAATTTTTTTTAGGTTTTACGGTTATCCTATGATTTTTCTATGGTTTTAGGTTTTTTATTTTTTTAGTGATTTTTAGGATTTTTTTGGGTTTAAGGTTTTTTGGATTTTGAGGGTTTTTAAGGTTTTTAGTGTTCTTAGAATTTTTAGGTTTTTAACGGAATTATTTGTTTTTAGGTTTTTGTAGTTTTTTGGTTTTTTAGAGTTTTAAAAGGCTTTTAGGAGTTTTTATGTTTTTGTTGAATCCTTGGGATTTTTAACTATTTTTAGGGGTTTTTTTATTTTCAAGATTCTGGGGGTTTTTAGGATTTATATTGTTTTTTTTTGTTTTGTTCTTTAGTTTTTAGTGTCTTTAATATTTTTTAGTGGGATTTATCATTTTATGTGGCGAAAAGGGTGTTAAATTTTTTTAGTGGGTTTTAGGGTTTTTTGGGGTTTTAAGGTTATTAGGGGTTTATGGTTCTTATTGTTTTTTAGTTTTAGGGTCTTCTTTGTTTTTTAGGGTTTTAATGTTTTTTTTTGATATTTAGGGGTTTTTAGTGTTTTATGTATTTACGGTTTTCTTTGTGGTTTTTTCATGTTATTAGGGTTTTTATATTTTTTTGAATTTTTTCATTATTTTTTGTATTTTTATGGGTTTTTAGCATTTTAGGGCAAGGAAGATATGAGGGTCAGGCTATTCCAGACCCCCCTAAAATTATAATGAAAAAAGACTCGACAGAAAAGGGCGGGGAGGGGTCAAACGGCCCACACCCAAAAACCCTTAACGACACCAAAAAAAGAATGATCAAGAAAAAACAAACAGAAAAGGTCCATAATAAAAGACGCACACAAAAAGCGCGACAGTCAATATCACCACCAAAGTCATCCAACACCGCATCACGCGTCCTCCCATCCATAGGGGTCCTCGTCTGCACCATACCCAGAGGAGGCATCCGAGTCCACCGTCTTCCATTCAGATGAATCATACTTCTTGAGGAAGTTAGTGCAATACCTCCTGAGTCGCTTCTTCTCTAGCTTCCTATCTGCACGGTCCTCGACAAGGGCGCCTTCCACTGCTTTGGAAGCCTTCGAGGAGGCCCTTGTTGACATTGGTTTTGGAAGGGATGAATAGTATCTCCTTGCCCTCCTCTTGGAATGGGAATCACTCCCCCTCCTCCTGCTGTGAAGGACATCAGCAGCACTCACCACCTTGGGGCTCCCCTCCTGCCTGGAATCAACAGCCGTGGGCTCAGACCCTTCTCTTGGATCCAAGTCAGGATGAACTGAGCCATCCATCCAGGTCCTCCTCCTCCCATTCTTAGGTGTGTTCAAATCAATGAATTCATTGTGGTCCCCAAAGACAAAATCACATTTATCATCCTCATCAATGTTATCGCATTCAAACCTCACCTTCAGTTTGTACTGCTACAAAATCTCACATCGGTGTTTCTCAAGGGAAACTGCAGAACCATCCAGCACGATCATATCAGGGAGTTCAATACAGAGAGGTTTCTTTTTGAAGACCACAATCTCAATTCCCAAAATCTGTTTCACCACCGTCCACTCAGCAGCAGAAGGGGCCACATCATGCAGCTCCTGCTCCAGCAAAGGAATAGATGGGGAGGCCTTGGAACCACCTAAATCATCACCCGAGGTATTTAAGGCGGTCTCGTCTAAGTGGATTTCAATGGCCTACCGCTCCCCATCCACCTGGGCATCAGCCAGTGACTCCGGGAACTCCCCCTCCTATGGATCAAGAACTATAAGTGGATTTGAAGTGAGAACTGGGTCTTGTTCTAACTCTGGACCATTTGCCTTGACAGAAGACGAATTCTTCAGCAACCCCTCCATTCTCATCCCCTCAAAGCCTAGACTGGGGATGTCACTGCACCCCCACTTGGAACCATCTGCAAGAAGTCATCATTAGCCATATCTTCCTCACAACCTACATCCACCACCCCACTGGACGAAGGGGCAGAACCTACCCATCATAAATCAGCCTTCAACCGATTGAAACAGTCCTTTACCAAGACCCCTGGGTGAACCTCACCCTCATTTTTATCAGGGTATGGTCCATCCTCACAGTCATAAACTAGGTCCATACATGGGGGTGGAACAAACATCACTCTCAGAAGCCAAGCGATCACTTATCCCATGACGACACATCCATTTTACATGACCAAGAGTCAGACAAGATTCACAGTAATTCACCAAGGATTTAAAAACCACAGGTTGCTTCTACCACAACTCTTCGGCATTCTCAATCCAGACAAAATCAACTGGTTTCTTGGAAACATCAACCTCAATACAGACTCTCAGAGCAACCGGATGATAGAGGACATGCATTCAGCTATCCACATATAGTAAACTTCCAACAAAGTTTCCCAGCATTGTATGAATTGAAAGATTTTGAAATGGAAGAGGGAGTTCAGAGAATCATACCCAAATGGAAACCAAAGGCGAGTCCCTTCGTAAATGAAGATCAAAGCACCACATGAAGAGAGAAAAGTGTGCACTGTCACATCTACGAGGGTAAGTGGACCATGCCTGGATAAGGTCCTCCTCAGAAGCAAAGAGGATCAAAATATGGCATGCATCAACCAAGCCCACCATCGCCCTATCCTAGAGATCCTAATGTTCGAACACAAATCTATCAAAAAAATCCACCGGAGGGTGCCAGTTAGAGAATCGAGCCACCAGAGTCCGATTATGCAACGCTGAAGCCTTGTTGAACTCTGAAAGTGACAACTGTAGCTTCAGATTACCTTTAAACATACCCGAAACCTTAGGGATGAGAGTAATATGCATAAAAGAGTGAAGTGAATCAAGATACAAGAACGAAATGAAGGCTCTGATTTCATCAAGAACCAGCGAGGACCCCGCCCCTCGGGGGGGGGGGGGGGGGGTTGGCCATGTCTTAGAGGTCACCATTATCTTCAATCTGGTAGAGGACCATCATAGAGTGGAGCGTGATATAGAAGATCATTCATCCTTCATTTTTAGCATTTTAGGGATTTCAATGGTTTTTAGGTGTTGTTAGGGCTTTTATATTTTTTAGATTTTTTAGGGATTTCATGTTTTTTAAGATTTTATGGGTTTTAAGGGTTTTTTAGGTGTTTTATTTTTTTTAGATATTTTAGTGAGTTTTTATGTTTTTTTTTAATTTTAGAGATTTTGATGTTTTTAGGAGTTTTAAAAATTTTAATTGGGTTTTTTTGTATTTGGGGTTTTTGAGTTTTTTTTTCATTTTTTAAGGTTTTTAGAGTTTTTAAAATTTTTAGGAATTTAATGGTTTTTTGTGTATTTTGTGGATTCTAAGAGTATCTATTGGTTTTTAGGGTTTTTATGGTCTTACGTGCATTTCTGGTTTTATGATTTTTATGGTTTTAGGGTCCTTAAGAGTTTTTAGAATATTATAGTCTTTATTGGTTTTTAGTTTTTTTTATGGTTTTAAGGTTTTATTATATATTTTTTGGTTTTTTATATTTTGTGTATTTTTAGTCTTTTATTGGATTATTTATCTTTTTTGGGGTATTTGGGATTTTTAGGGGTTTTAGGGTATTTAATGTTTTTTGGGTTTTAGGGTTTTTTTAGTTTTTAAGTATTTAAAGGTTTTATAGTTTTTCAATATTTTTAGTCGCTTAAAGGGTTCTATAGTTTATTGTTTTTTAGGATTTTTAGGGAGTTTTAGGTGTTTTTATATTTTTATGTATTATATGGTTTCAGGGGATTTTTGCGATTTTTCATTATTTAGGGGTTTTATAGTTTTTATTATTTTTAGGGTTTTATAGTTTTTAAGTATCTTTTTTATTTTAAGATTTTATAATGGATTTTATGGTTTTATGGATTTTAGGGGGTTTTAGGAATTTTATTTATTTTTATGGGATTTTAGGATTTTTAGGGACTTTGAGGGTTTTTTTGGTTTTTTGGGTTTTTTCGGTTTTTGGGTTGTTAATAGATTTTTATGTTTTAAGGAGGTTGTAAGGTTATTTAGATTTTCTTAACATTTTGAGGGGTTGAAGGGTGTTTAGACTTATTATTCGTTTTCAATGTTTTTATGGGTCTGATGAGTTTTTAGGGTTTTGAAGGTTTTAGTCGTTTTCATTAATTGTTTTTTTGTATGTTATGTTGTTACATGTATTTCTGGATTTTAAGGGTTTTTATGGTTTTTAGGGTATTTTAGGGTTTTTATCATTTTTTATATTTTTATGGGTAACATTTGTTTTTAGGTTTTTATGGTTTTCATAGGTTTTTTAGGGTTTTTAAGGTGTTTTAAATTTTTGGGTTTTTAGTGCTTTTTTAGGACTTAATTTTTTTTATAGTTGTTATGGATTTTTTGGGTTTTGGGGGATTTAGATTATTAATGGTTCTTAAGGGAATTAGTGTTGCTTAGGTTTTTCTTTCTTTTATGTGCTTTTATGTTTTTATGTTTTTATGTATTTCTTAGGTTCTTCTAATGTCTTTGGGGTTTTTACCTTCTTAGAGATTTTTGGGTCTTTTACAAATTTTATGGGTTTTAATTTTTTAGGTTTTTTTTGTTTTTAGGGTTTTTATGGATTTTATAATTTTTAGGGTTTTAGGGGTTTTAAGTGTTTTTATTTTTTTACTCTTTTATTTTATTTTTCATAGGTTTTTGTTATTTTTAGGTGTTTCAAGATGTTTAGTGTTTTTTGGTTTTTAATGTTTTTAGGGTTTTTTGGGGTTTTTTGGGATTTTGAGGGGGTTTTTTATGTATTTTAGGGTTTAATGGTTTTCTTTGGATTTTAATAATTTTATTCAGTTTTAATGGGTTTAACATTTTTAGGTTTTTTTATGTTTTATGGGTTTAAAGTTAATTTATTATTATTTTTTGTTTGATAGGGTTTCATGGGTTTTAGGTCTTTTAAGGATTTAGGGGGTTTTTTAATGGGGTTTAGGGGTTTTTTGTGTATTTTAGGGTTTTTTTATGTTTTTAGAATTTTTTGGGGTTTTAGGGGATTTATGTTTTTTATTTTTTTATGGTTTTAGTAGTGGTTTCAAGGTTTTAAAGGGTCATTATGTTTTTAAGTATTTTTAGTGATATTTTTTTTATGGTTTTTATGGTTTTTATGGTTTTAGGGATTTGTAGGTTTTTTGGGGTTTAGTGTATTTAGGGTTTTAAGTGTTATTTAGGTTTTTAGGGGTTAAGGTGTTTTAATGATTTAAAATTTTTTACGATTTTATATTTTTTTAGTGTTTTTTATATTTTTAGGGATTTTTTATAAATTTTATGTATTTTTTGGTTTTTAGGGATTTTGGGAGGTTTTAGGATTTTTTTGAGTTTTTTAGGGTTTTATGTTTTTAGAGTTTTTAAATGTTTTATAGGTTTAAATTGTCTTTTATGTATTAAATGGTTTTATAGGGGTTTTTGGGTTTGTTGTTTTTGCATGTTTTTATATGTTTTATTGTTTTTATTGCTTTTGTGGTTTTTTTCCTTTTTATGGTTTTTATGGGTTTTAGTGTTTTTAGGGGGTTTAGTGGTTTTATGTATTTTTAGGGTTTTAAGGTTTTATTATGGGTTTTAGTTTTTTTAATGTTAATGATTTGTGGGGACTTTTTAAAAATTCTTATTGGTTTTTAGAGTTTTTATGGATTTTGAAGGTTTTGGGGGTATCATGAGTTTTAGGGTTTTTAGAGTTGTGTTGTTTGTTGGGTTTTTTTGATTTTTTATTTGGTATTAAATTTTTATATAGTTTTTAACAATTTTTGGGTTTTAAAGGGGTTTTAGGGATTTTTTGGGTTTTATGGGATTTTTTAGATTTTAATGGTTTATAAGGGTTTTGTGGATTTTAATGAATTTAATTTTTTTTGCCCTTTAGGGGTTTTAAAATTTGTTTGATTTTTTGGTGTTTTATGTGTTTTAATTTTTCTGTTAGGGTTTTTAGGGATTTTAGGGATTTTTATGTTTTTAAGGGTCATTAGGGATTTTTAATGATTTTTAGGGTTTTTAGGGATTTTAAGTGTTTTTATGTTTTAAGGGTTTTCTTAAGGTTTTTCAGGGTTTTTACATTTTTGGGGTTTTAAGGATTTTTTTGGAATTTTATGAGGTTTTAGGTTTTTTAGGGATATTGAGGGATTTTAGGTTTTTAGGTTATTTTTTGTTTTAATGGTTTTTATGGGTTTTCAGTGTTTCTTAATATTTTTTTGGTTTTAACGTGTTTTTATATTTTTTTACACTTTTAGGGTTTTAAGGGGATTGAGAGTTATGTAGGTGGGTTTTAGTGTTTTTGTGTGTTTTTAATGTTCATATGGGTTCCTATTATTTTTAATGGGTTTTTGGGTTTTTAGAAATTTTCTGTTTTTAGGGGTTTTAATTTTTTTTATGTTTTTTAGGTTTTCATATCGTTTTTCTAGGGTTTTTTTGGGTTTTATGTTTTTAGGTATTTTTAGGTATTTTAGTATTTTTATGGTTTTTAAGATATCATGGTATTATATGGGTTTAAGGGTTTTTAGGGATGTTAGTGTTTTTAAGGTTATTTAGTTTTTAGGGGTTTAAACTTTTTTTAGAGCAATACTTATTTTTTATGTTTTTAATGGTTTTGAGGGTTTTTATGGTTTTTATGGGGGTTTATGGTTTTAGAGAATTTTAGTTTTTTATGGGATTTATGTTTTTTAGGTTTTTAGGGTTTTCTTAAGGGTTTTCTTATTTTTTTTCAGGGTTTTCACATTTTTTGGTATTATTACGGATTTTTAAGGATTTTGATGGTTTTTAGATTGTTAGTGTTTTTAGTGTTTTTATGATTTTAGGGGTTTTAATATATTTTTTAATATTTTTGGGGATTTTAGGTAATTTTTGGTTTTATAGTTTTTCTTAGGTTTTTTAGGGTTTTTAGATTTTTAGGGATAATTATAGATTTCTTAGATTTTTTAGGGGTTTTTTTTTGGGATTTTGAGTGTTTTAGGGATTTTTTGTGTATTTATGGTGTTTTTGGATTTTTATGTTATTTTAAGGTTTTAAGGGTTTCATGGTTTTCTGGATTTTTTAAACATTTTAGTCATTTCAAGGGATTTTATGCTTTTTAGTGGTGTCTTTGGGTTTTATGGGTTTTTAGAGTTTTTTAAATCTTTAGTGGTTTTTTTGGTTTTCAGGTTCGTAAAATTATACATTCAAGAAGAATAGAATTATATTAGAATTGGAAAAAGGGTAACATAAGAAACCCATAGTTGATTAGAAAGAAAATGATCTAAGTACATGATTTCATCGTGGGAGGCTTGGTCTTGTGAAGTAGCAATGCTACACTAACCACCGATCTGCATGGAGTTACCCTACTCTGCGATGTGTCTTGTGAACGACAAGCACCCTCAAACTTGAAAAAGTAGTTTATGGGTTTGGAGGGTGATTTCAATCCACACGAATAATCACTCTTCACTGACCAAGTTATTCCTGGGCCAAAGCGTCCACCCTAGGCTCACAAAAATGAAAGCCCAACGTCCCACCATGATAGGCTGGTCTAGTTTTTATTTGCGCCACTCCTCTATAAAGAGTAGAGAGGGGGGTAGTTTCTTTGTTCCTCAGAATGTGTGTTCTAGTTAGGATTCACTAATTTTGGGCATTTTCAATTCAATGTATTTATGGAACCCAAAACATCCAATGGTTCCTTATCTAAAGGGACATGCTTTCCAAATGAATGAGTTCATTGGGTTTGGACTTACTATACTTAAGAACATGAATTGGTTGAGAGTATTGGAGGTTATAATAATCATACCCTACTGGGGGGAATTATTGCTTACTCTGGTACTCTCGTGTAGATTTGATTTATTTTCTTTAATCCTTATTAATTCACCATGTCTAATGTAGGTTTCCCTTGGAATTTGCAATCAATTATTAGCATGTATGAAATTTAGAATCATCTATTTGAATTCAAGGTTCTCCATTAATGGAGACATCCATATGTATTTGAGGTTCTCCATAAATGGTGTCCTTTCATATACAATTTCAAGATTCATTTAACAATCATTATGATAATACTATTTTTTAAGAAACGTAGTGTGGATCTCTGGAATTTTTCTTCATCCATGGAGATGGAAGTTTATTTTGATGTTGGGATCATACCCATAAATGGGCTACATACAAATCCTTTTGACAAAAATAAGAACCCTCATAGTTTGGTGCCGTTTAATGGGACAAATTATACCTTTTATGGTGATTCATTAAAGACATAACTGTACAATTTAATGTCTTATGGTATGGAAATCTAAGTGAAAGGTTCTTAGTCAAGGTTTGGTGTTGGACTTATGACTAAGGATCCCATGAAACTTTGAAAGAATATGGGTTTCCACGATAGATTAGAACATGTTGGGAACATGGTTCTAGGAGAACATGTTTGATTTGAAATGTTGGGTTTGAACCTCAGAGAGGCTTCCTACGTATTCCATTTGGATGGAAATAAAATCCCACATAGTTTGATGCACCTCATAGGAGAGTATATTCCTTTGAGAGAAATGAGTTTGGGATTACTTCTTGAAAATGATGCCTTTTATAGATAAAATGAGATGGATCTCGGTCCTTATAAAGGATTCCTACATATCCCAATTATGGTGGGATTCAGTGTTCTCGTAGTTCAAGAGTTGAGGTGTTTTGAAAATGTTGGGGTCATGAAAAATCTATAATCCCACACGAGTCATGCTTGGTGTGAGAATAAGAGGATGTCAAAGATTCAACAAAGGCACCCCCAATTTTCCTCCGCCGTTGGTGTTAGAGGAAGGGCCTACAACAGGGATGGTGGAAGAGGCCGTGGAGATGAGTCTTCCCTTTATTCTCTTTGCATTAGACAAAGGTACAATGTAAGGATGGAGTAAAGGTGAAGGAAGTATAGTGGAGCAAGACTGTAACATCCTACAGGAAATGTTAGGGGCTTACACAAGTATGGATTCCCTTAAATTTGTCCGGGTAGGGGAGGAAGACTTCTCATTTGTTCAAAAGGAATATTAAGTGTGAACCATACCTTCCCTACCAAGGATATGAGGTTCTAGGTTTTTGAGATGAAAAGTGGAGGTCATGACCAAAACTCTAATCCTCCAAATCGGGAACTCCCCAACACTATTCCTAGGAGAAAGATACTTGTGATTGCGGATATACAAACCCACAGACACTCAATGAATCAAAACCCCATTGAAAAAAATGTGGAAAACCTATGATTCTAGATATACAGACCCAAATTTGAGACACACTAATGTGCCCTTTCCAAATGTTTGATATGTCAGGAGGTTTTGGAGGAGGTTTCAAGATAACCCCTTTTAGATAAGGGATCCAATAAATAAGAAACACTTCCATTAATGTATTTGAAGAAGGATTGATGAAAGGAATCTATAGAACGAAGGGATTAGGTGAATCAAAATAAGGGTGGATAGGTAAGTATCTGGTGCGTAGGTATAAGAATGAATGTAAGCTTGGGAGACCTGATGTTCACTTAAGTGATGAAAAAACATGGATGTTAATAGTTGGGAAAGACTTGACAAAATCCTTCAAGAGTATTCACAGGTATTCCCTGAAGTGGGGTTCTTAGGTTCCATTGAGAGGAATAGGTGGTGCACAAGTGTATATAATTTATAGAGGTTGGGTGCTTTGGGTGCACAAGTGTTATGGATTTCAAACAGAAAATGAACTCAAGTCTTATTATACTCTTTCAATTCCTCCACTCTAGTTGTTAAATAAATACCTTGAAAGTTTCAGAAGACTTGGGTGAAGCACTAGGGTAACCAAAGAAGCAATTAGGCTTCAGGGAAATTAATTTTTACAAATAAAGTCCCTAAGGTCTATTTATAAGAAAATAAGAAACTGTGAGTGAATTGAGATTGGGAATGTAAGTATGTATCACACCAGAATTGTGGCATGCAAGTGGCTTGCACACTTTCGGTGATTTTTCCTGACTAGGGAACCACTTTGAGGGCTTAGCCAAAATAATTTCTTCATTTAGATCTAGGATGGTGTCACAGATGTGTTTGTGCATTGGTACCTTGGGTGCATCGTTATGGACTTAGTAAAATTTAATGCTCCATACTAAGGGGGTTTCACTCCCACACCACTGCTTCAGATCAATTCCTTCTCTACCGTTCCTAACCCCCATGAAAAATTCAAAGTCGTACCATGAACCTTTTGAGCCTGGTTGAGAACATTTTGTGGAAGAGTTCATGGAAGACATCACATGGTGTCCATAGGGACCTATAATGGACATAAAAAATATGGGTGATAGATCCAGATATGGTGCATGAGAAATCCCTCCCACACTTGAAAGACATTATGGATGTCGTACCATGAAACATATATGGTTGGCCCTTCACGGAAACCATCCTACATACCATATACAGAATATCCTCCATAGAATATTTCATGTTAAGGTAGTGTCATTTGTGATATGAGGCATCATTTTTTGACCATGCAATGGAATCAATTTATTTACATGTAGATACTTTATGGACTCCCTTTATGGATGATTCTTTGCGTATGACGCTTTGTGGAAGATGATGCTTTGCAGGCAACTCCTTTACTTACATATCCTATGTCAAAGAATGCTTCATTAAAATTTCTTCACATATGAATCTTTTGTGGCTAACCCTTCATGGGGAATTCATTGAAGCCAACCATTTTCAAGAACCCTTCACAAGTGGACCCTTTCTGGCAAACCCTTTTTAATAACCACTTCGACGAAAATGCTTCGTGTACAACACTTCCTAGATAAACTATTCCCAGAATCCCTTTACAGGAGGTCCTTTGTGGACACCCTTCACAGATAGTCCTTTGTGGACATCTCCTTTGTGGATTCTCTTTTGTGTCCAGTTCCTTCTCGGATATGCTCCTTTGTGGCCATCCCCTATGTAGACAGCTCTCTCAAGACCAACTCTATGCAGAAAACACTATGTACATGCTGGTCCATAACGCAGGGGGTTTCACACACACACCCCTCTCAATTTTAGTGGCCAGCTATAGTCCCATCCCTCTGGGCTAGTCCCTTCCATACCATTACTTACCCCCATGAAAAATGGAGAGTCGCACCATGAATTATTTGGGGCGGGTCAACGAAATTATGGGTTTCACCATTTATGACCCAAATTTCCAACCCATATAATACCATTAATCAAAACATTCCTCATGATCCACCTAAAATCCCATAACCCGAATCCTTTTCTATGTTGAACTAGAAAGGGATGATCTTGCATAATTATTACACTATCCATTTCCAGTATTATTCCCCCTAGTCATCATGAACACATGATGTTAAGCTATATAGAACTCATCCTGACCACATGATGTTAAACTATATTTAACTAGTCCCTACAACATGATGTTAAACTATGCTAACATTATCCTATCAATATGAAATTAAACTATTCTATACCATATATGAAAAACATAGTATGAATATTGTGATTAACATGAGATGACTACAAGTCCACCAGTTTTAGGGAATCCCTCCTGAAGTAAGTCTATAACCTTTCTCGAAGGAGGTGGAACCTTTTTCCCCTTTCACCTCAGCCTAGGACATAGTCGTGTATATCACCTAATGTTACTATCCTGGCTATGAAAATAAAATATGTTACAGACTAAATTAAATAACTATCCCTCTCCCTTTAGGCTTTAGTACCATCCATCAGTGGATAAGTTGAGATCATTTGATCATCAGATCTACTGATTCCTCTTATTTCTCACAGCAATCATGAATCACATGGAATTAGAGGTTTGTGGTGATCATGACATCCACACAACCCTAAACCCCAATAAGGAATTCTCAATATATTTAATCCCCCACATCAAATCTCAAATGGTACTCCAATAGTTTATCAATCTCAAAAAAATACTTCAACATTCAATGGTCCATATTCATATTGAGGCAACACCATGTGGAACTCCTTCTAAGTGTAAGCCCTAATCATGTCCCCCCTAAATGGGATGATTCCATGTGTATGTCCCAACATACCAAACTACATGGGATTTGATTCCTAACTAACTGGGATACATAGGAATCCAAATGGAGCTCCAAACCAAACACTCAAATCCTTCCTAACAACTCTACCTTCCACATCCCTAGTAGGGTCATATACACCCAAGAGGCCATATCTATTTTGTTCCCCTTAGGTTACCTCATCGTAAGTCTCACACCATCTTTGACTATACACCTTTCTCTAGGGAATCCTTTCCATATAACATTAAACTTAATGGCGTAGTCCTCATTGCATGAACATAATGGTGATGCTCCCAATTTAGTGGCACCGAACTAAATGGGTTATGATTCCTTTCATAAGTATAAATAGGAATCCCATTTTATGGGGTTGATCCCAACATCAAGAAGACTTCTATCAATATGGATGCCGGTAAACTCAAGATCACCCCACCAATTGATTTAAAACTATCAATGTCCTAATAAATGTCCAAGAAATTATTGACCTGACCATAAAAGGGTAAAATTGATGAAAAACCTTAGATACATACTAGTTCAGTCATTAATGGGGAACCACAAATTCATAAAAATGACTATGTACCCATATGTATTCATTATCAATACATACCATGTGGTAATCCGTAATATACATACATGGGAATGAACCAAGGATTCGTGAATGTAACATAAATCTAAAAGAGATTCCTAGAATATGAAATAGTTCCCCCAAAAGGGTGTGATGGGCCCCATATCCCATGGTCTAAAAAATTTGATTTCTTTAGTGTTTTTGTCCTTGTTACCAAATGAGATATTGTCTTTGTAATGAAGGTCAATGAATCATGGATATGAGATCCATTGGTCATTTTATTCTCCATGAAAAAAACTCATTGGCGTCCATTTGATGACATTATACCTTGTGTTAATGGTTACATACCAGTTATCCCCTTGAAATCAATTGTTCAGGCCACAAACTAATGTTCGAGGGAAAATGGGTTTTAAGTATTTTATAGTTTTTTGGTGTTTTTATGAATTTTTAGAGTTTTTTATATTTTTATGTTTTCAGTGGTTTTATTTTATTTTATGTTTTAAGGTTTGCTTAGGTGTTTTCAGGTTTTTGGGGTTTTAATGTTTTTTTAAGAATTTTTTATGATTTTTTTTGATTTTTACAGTTTTTGTTGTTTTTTATGGTTTTTAATATTTTTTTTCTGATTTAATTGTTCTATGTTTTTCTGATTTTATTTGTAGATTTTAGGGTTTTTAATGTTTTTTACTTTTTATGGATTTATTTATTTTAATGGGATTTTAATGTTTATAGTGATTTTTAGGTTTTTGGAGTTATTTGGGTTTTAGGGGGGGTTTGTGTTTTTAGGTTTTTATGGGTTTATTGGTTTTTATGGTTTTTAGGTGATTTTGGGGTTTTATGGTCTTTTAGGATTTTTAGTGTTTTTTGGGTTTTTAAGGGTTTTATGTGTTTTTAGGTTTTAAGGTATTATTTGGTTTTATACTAGTTTTTTAGGGTTTGTTTAATTTTTTGGGATTTTTTGGGATTTTTTGGTTGTTTATTTTTTAGGATATTAATGGATTTGTAATAATTTTTAGGGTTTTTGGGTCTTTTATGATTTTTTGTGTTTTAGGGTTTTTTATATTTATTAGGTGATTTAAGTGTTTTTCGGTTTTTGAGGTTTTCTTAGGTTTTTCTTGGATTTTTATATTGTTAGGGTATTTATAGATTTTTTAGTTTTTTTATTTTTTTGGTGTTTTTGGGATTTTGGGGGTATGTTTGGTTTTTAGAGTTTTTATGGGTTTAATGTTTTATTCATTTTTTGTTTTAGTTTTTTTTTGAGTTTTTCATGGTATATACTATTTTCAGAGTTTTTAACATTTTTAGGGTTTATAGGGTTTTTGGAGTTTTTAATGATTTTTAGGGTTTTATGGGTTTTAGGGTTTTTAAGGGTTTTAGTGTATTATAGGGTCTTAGGGTTTTATGGGGTTTTCGGGTTTTTAGTATTTTTGGATTTCAATGGTTTTTTTATTAATTTGGTTTTTTATATTTATTTTGAGGTTTCACTTTTTTATGGTTATTTATATTTTTTTTACATTTTATGGGTTTAAATGGTTTTTATATTTTTAGTGAGTTTTTAGTGTTATTAATATTTATTTGTTTTTTCTAGTTTTTATGGGTTTAAGGGTTATTGGGGGTCTTTTAGGCTGTTTATCATTTTTTACATTTTGGGGTATAAATTTTTATTTAGTTTTTAAGGATATATTAGTGTTTTTGTTGGGTTTTAAGGGTTTTTATGTTTTTATGATTTTTAGAATTTTTATGTTTTTTTATTTTGATAGTTTTTAAGGTTTTTAGTGCTTTTAGCATGTTTAGGTTTTTAGTGGCCTTATTTGTTTTTAGGTTTTTATAGTTTTCTTACGTTTTTAGAGGGGTTTTAATATTTTTTACATTTTTATTAATTATTTGGGATTTTTGTAGGTTTTTATGGTTTTTATTTTTTTTCAGGATTTTAAGAGTTTTCAGGTTTAAATTTATTTTTTGGTTTTTAGGTTTCCTCTGAGTTTTTATGCACATTAATGATTTTAGAGGATTTTCACATTTTTAAGGGTGTAAATGGTTTTTAATGTTTTACTCATTTTAAGATTTTTATGGGTATTTAAGGGTTTAGGGGTTTAAGGTATTTTGGTGTTTTATGTTTTTATGGTCTTTTAGGTTATTTAGCATTTTGATGTTTTTTGGTTTTTAGGAGTTTAAAGTGTTTTGAGATTTTTAAGGTTTTTCGGGTATTTACAAGTTATTATGGTTTTTATATTTTTATGATTTTTTAATAATTTTTTGTATTATTATTGTTTTTAGAATTTTACGGATTTTGATGGTTTTGAGTTGTGGTTAGGGTTTCTAGAAATTTTAGGTTTTTTAGGGATTTCATGTTTTTTTAGTTTTTTAAGGTTTTTTAATGGTTTGTCTGGGGTTTTAGTTTTTTTTATGTTTTGGGGATTTTTAGTGATTTATTAGGTTTTTCAGTGGTTTTAGGTATTTTGAGGTATTTTTGGGTTTTTATGGTTTTTTGGGTTTTGGGGGAGGTTTTTTTGAGTTTTTTTTTGGGGGGGGGGGTTTAATGTTTTTTAGATTTTTTAACATTTACGGATTAAATTAATTTTTTTGAACTTAGTGGATATTTAGATTTTGTATAGGTTTTAATTTTTTTTAATGTTTTATGGGAATTTCAGGTTTTAGGTGTTTTTAGGGTCTAGGGTCTTTTAGGGTTTTATCATTTTTTTGAATTTTATTAGTTTTAAGTATTTAAATGGTTTTAATGTTTTCTTAGTATTTTTTTTGGTTTTTTTATTTTCTGTTGATTTTTAGGTCTTTTATAGTATTTTATTTATGTTTTTTGGGTTATTATGGATTTTGAGGGGTTTTAGGATTTTTAATGTTTTTTGGGTTTTAGTTTTTTTTGAGATTTTAGTGGTTTTAAGGTTTTTATAGCTTATTAATGTTTTTAAAGGAATAAAGTGTTCTTGATATTTTAGTGGGTTTAGGGTGTTTATGTGGTTTTATTGTTTTTTATCTTTTTAGGGGGATTTAGGGTTATTTTGGGGATTTTATTGTTTTTAAAATTTTAAGTTTTTTATAGGTTTTATGTTTTTTTAGGATTTTAGGATTTCTTAATGGTTTTTAGGGTTTTAGGGTTTTTATGTTTTAAGGGTTTTTTAGGTATTTTTAGTATTTTTATAGGTTTTTTGGATTTTTAGGAACTTTGATGGGTTTTAGGGGTTTTTTGTGTTGTTTAGTGCTGTTTATATTTTTAGGATTTTTTATGTTTCTTATAGTTTCTCATCAATTTTTTGGTTAAAATATTATTTAATGTTTTGGTGGTTTTTTTGGGTTTTTATAGGTTTTAATGGGTGTTATGGTTTTTGATGTTTTTGGTGTCTTTCATTACTGTTTTATTTGTTAATTTATTTTTTTATTGGTATTTGTTTATTTTAACATTTTTGTGGTTTTTTATAGTTTTAAGTGTCTTTTAGGGTTATTATCATTTTTTAGTTTTTAATGGGTTTAACATATTTTTTAGGTTTCTCTTTGTTTTTTCAATATTTTTAGGTTCTTTTATTCTTTTTGGGTCTTCTAGGTATTTTTAAGGACTTTTATGGGATTTTAGTGTTGTTAAGGATTTTGACAGTTTTTGTGGTTTTTAGATTCTTTATGGGTTTTAAGCCTATTAGCATTTTCTAGATTTTTTATTTTTTTAAGTGTTTATATTTTTATGTATTTATTATGTTTTTCTGAAGTGTTTAGGGTTCTTTACCTTTTTAGGTATTTTAAGGATCTTTTAATATTTTTTGGGTTTTTATTGTTTTAGGTATTTTTTGTTTTTAGGGTTTTTATGGATTTTATCATTTTAATTTTTTTAGTTGTTTTATGTATTTTTAGGTTTTAAATGTTTTCTTAGGTTTTTTAGGGGTTTTAGGGATTTTTATGTGTCTCCGGATTTTTAGTGATTTTTAGGTATCCTTTGTTTTTAGTGTTTTTTGGGGATTTTGTGATTTTTTTTATAGGGGTTTTATGGTTATATGGTTTTCTTGGGATTTTAGGATTTTTTGTTTTTATGGGTTCAATGTTTTTTAGAGTTTTTTTTAATGTTTTAGAGGTTTAAATTGTTTTTAGCATTTTCAGTGGATTGATATGGTTTTATGGGCATTTAGGTTTTTTATGGTTTTAGGGGGTTTAATGGATTTTATGTGTTTTTAGGTTTTTTAGTGTCTTTTAAGGTTTTTTGGGTTTTTAGCTTTTTGGGGTTTTTATGGGATTTGTGTTTTTAGGGTTTTAGGGTTTTCATAGGGATTTCATAATTTTTAAGGGTTTTTATGTTTTTAAGTAATTTTATGGAATTTTTAAAGTTTATAAGTTTTTTAGAATTTTAGGGATTTTGATGAGTTTTAGTGGTTTATGGGTATAAGTGTTTTTTTAGGATTTTTTGAGGATTATTGTTTTTATTAATTTTAATGTTTTCTTTTAAAATTTCAATGTTTTTGTGGTGTTTTAAATTTTATGTATTGATTATAATTATTTTTGGTTTTTATGGTTTCTAGGGATTGGGGGTTGTCTTTTAGGGTTGTTAGGGGTTTTAGGGGTTTTCTGTGGTTTTAATGTTTATTTTGAGTTTTTTTTGTGTTTTTATGTTTTTAGATTTTTTTATCTTTTTAGGGGTTTAAATGGCATTTATAAGTTTTTGTGGATTTATAGGGTTTTTATGCATTTTATGGTTTTAGGGGTTTTATTTTTTAGTGGTTTTAGGGTCTTTTATGGTTTTTAGGAGTCTTAGAGTTTTTAGGGGTTTTAGTGGTTTAATGTGTTTTTAGGTTTTTATAGTTTTATTACGAGTTTCATCATTTTTATTATGTTTTTTATTTTTAGTTATTTTTTGGCCTTTTCAAATATTTTTAATTATTTTTTGGGTTATTATGGATTTTGAGGGGTTTGGGGGGGGTTTCAGGGTTTTTAGTGTTTTTATAGTTGTTTTGGTTTTCATGGTTTTTTAATGTTTTTTAGTGTTTTGAAAAAAAATTAGATATGTTTACATTTTTTTTGTTTTTAAAGTGGTTTTATTGGTTTCTTCATTTTTATGGGACTTTTTGGATTTTTATGGTTTTTAGGGATTTTTATAGATAATAGCGATTTTTAAAGTTTTTTAGCTCCCTTAAGGGATTTATCATTTTTAGATATTTAGGGGTTTTATGTGTTTTTAGTTTTTTATGGTTTTCTTGTGGTTTTATAGGTTTTTGGGTTTTTTATATTTTGAGGATTTATTAGGTATTTTTATATATTTTTTGGGTTTTAGTGGTTTTAAGTGTTTTTCTATGTTTTAAAGGACTAGTTAAGGTTTTTCAAGTTTTTTTACATTTTTAGGGGTTTTATGAATTTTTTTTGGATTTTTATGAGGTTTTAGGTTTTCTAATGATTTATAGAAGTTTTTGGTTTTCAGGGTCTTTATTGTTTTAATGGGTTTTTGGTGATTTTTAAAATTTTAATATTTTAAATGGATTTTATATTTTTTTTACACTTTTAGGGGTTTCAAAGTGATTGAGAGTTATATTGGTGTATTTTAATGCTTTTATGGGGTTTTCATGTTTTTATGGGTTCATAATGTTTTTAGGGGTTTCTAGGGTTTTTTTCATTTTTCATTTTTTAGGGGTTTTAAGTGGTTTTTTGATTTTAATATTTTTAGGTGTTTTCTGGGTTTTTTGGGTTTTATGTTTTTAGGTATTTTTAGGGTTCTTTATACTTTTTATGGTTTTTAAGGTTTCTTGGGATTCCATGGTGTTTAATGGTCTTCTAGGGATGTTAGTGGTTTTAGGGATTTTTTTAGTTTTAAGAGGTTTAATGGTTTTTTAGAGGTTTTTATTATTTTAGGGGATTAAAGGGGTTTTATAGATATAGTCATTTTTATGTTCTACTCAGTTTTTAGATTTTTATGGTTTTTTTGGTTTTTAAGAAAATGTAGGGTCTTATTTGTTTAATGTGTTTTTACGTTTTTATGGTTTTCTAAAGGATTTTCTTGGTGTTTTTTTGATTTTTATATTTTTAGGGGTTTTCAGAGATTTTATGAATTTTGATGGTTTTTTAGATTATTAGGGATTATTAGGGTTTTTAGAGTTTTAAGGATTTTTATTATTTCTTAGGGTTTTTACAATTTTTTTTATTTTGAGGGGTTTTATGGATTTTTATCTTTTAAGGATTTCATAGGGTTTTATGGTTTTTAAATTTTTAAGGATATTTAGGGATTGTTTTTATATTTTTATTTGTTTTTTAGTTGTTTTAGAATTTTAGTGTTTTTAGGGTTTTTGGAATTTTATGGATTTCTTGGGTTCTTAGGTTTTTTTGAGGCTTTAGGGGTTTTATGGGGTTCTACAGTTTTTAATGTTTTATATATTTCGATGGATTATATATTTTTTAGTGTTTTCTTATTGTTTTATTGGGGTTTAGATTTTTTTTATAGTTTTATTGGTTTTTATGGTTTTCTGGTCCTAAAAATTCCGCATTCAAGAAGAAGAAAATTAGATCCGAATTAGGGAAAGGGTAAAATAATAAACCCATATATTATTTTAAATAAAATGATCAAAGTGTGGAATGACGTGGAGGGAGGCTTGGTATCATGAAGTAGAAATGCCACCCGAACCAAAGATATGCATGGAGTTCCACCACATTGTGTGGCGTTTGATGAACCACAAGCAGCCTCGAACAAAATAAAAGTTGTTTATAGGGATGATGGGTGATTTCCATACTCACAAATGAGCACTCCCCATTGATTATGTCCTTTGTGGGTTGGGGAAAAATGTTGTCTCTTGAAAATGAAGGCGCTGTGTCCCACCATGATAGGTTGATCTGGGAGTCATTTGTGTCAATACTCTATAATCCATGTAGAGGGGGACCTGAAAAAACAAACTAAAGATGGGTGAATGATCCAGAAATGGTGTGGGAGAAATCCATACCACACTTTATGCACTTCATGGATGTTGTATTGTTAACCATATGTGGTTGGTTCTTCATAGAAACCATCCTGCGAATCATATGCGGAAGACCCTCCGTAGAAGATCTCATGTTGTGATAGTGTCATTTTTGATATTTGGAATCGTTTTTTGACCCTAAAAGGAATAAATTGATTCTCTGATGGACCATTTTTGGACTCCCTTTGCAAATAATGCTTTGTGGAAGATGCTTTGTGGCCAACTCCTTCACAGACGTATCCCATGTCAGAGAACACTTCATAAAAATTGCTTTTCTGATGGACCTTTTGTGGCCAACCCTTCATGGGGAATCCTTTTAGGCCAACCCTTGGTGGTAAAATATTCACATATGGATTCTTTTTTGCCATCCCTTTGCAATAAACCCTTCATGGTCAACGCTTTGCAAATGACACTTCACAGATGACCCATATGCAGACTCCATTAAAGGATGGTCCATTAAGGAAAACCTTTATAGATGGTCCTTTATGGACAACTCCTTTGTAGATGATCTTTTGCAGCTAGTTAATATATAGATATTATACTTTACAACAATCTACTATGCATCCATCCCCATAATGGACATCCCTATGTAGAAGACACTATGTGTATGCTAGTCCATACCATAAGGGATGCACCCACACAACCCCACTCAATTTCCGTGCTCAGCTTCATTACTAGCCCTTTGGGCCCATCCCTTATCTACCATTACTAACCCCCATTAAAAATGGAGAGTCACACCATGAGATCTTTGTGGAAGGTCAAAAAAAAATTTTGTTTTACCTAATTGGCCCTAATGTCCAACCCGTATAATACCATGAGTTGAAACATTCCTCATGCACCACCTGAAGTCCAATAACCTGAATCCATTGCTATGTTGAACCAGAAAGGGATGATCATGTATAATTACCACAAAATCCATTTTTATGCATCTTCTTCATAGTCGTCCTGACCACATGATGTAAAACTATACATAACTCGTCCAGAAAACATGATGTTAAACTGGATGGAACTAGTCCCCAAAACATGGCGTTAAACTATGATTCCATCATTCGATATTTATGAAATTAAACTATAGAATACAATATATGAAAAACAAATTATTCCTCTCATGATACACATGAGATGGCTGAAATTACAACAGTTTTAAGGAATCCCTTCTGATGTAAGTATGTAGTCTTTCTGGAAGGAAACATAACTTTTTACCCTCTTCACCTCATCCTTAGACATAGCTGGATGGATCACCTAATGTGACAATCATAGCTGTGAAAATAGAAGAGGATAAAAACAAAATAAAATCCCCCTCCCTCCTCTTTTGGGATTTAGGACCATCCATCAGTAGATATGATGAGAAAATGTGATCATCAGACCTACAAATTCCCCTTGTTTCTCAAACTGATCATGAATTGTGTGGGATTAGAGGTCAGTTGTGATCCTGATATCCACATGATCCCAAACCCCAATTGGTCCATCTCTATAGACATAATCCCCAACATCAAACATCAAATGGGACTTCTATACTATATAAGTCTTGAAACGATACTTCAACCATCAAAGGGCCATATGTCCAAGGAGGCAGCACTAGATGGGCCTCCTTCTGAGTGTAAGCCCCAATCATACCCCCCAAATGGTATGCTTCCATGTGTAAGTACCAACATACTGAACTACATGGGATTTGTTTACTAACTCACTAAGTTGCATAAGAAGCCTCATGGAGGTCCAAACCCAACACTCAAATCCTCCATAACACTCTTTAAGACAAATCCTTGATAGGTTCATATACACCCAGGATACCATATCTCTTCTAGGCCCCTTAGGTAAAGTCATAATAAGTCCCACACCATCTTTGATGAGGTACCTTTATCCTATAAATCCTTTCCACTTAACATTAAACTGAATGGTGCGGTCCACATCATGTGACCCTAAAAGGAGATGTGCCCAATTGAGTGGAGAATCTCAGATAAATGACCAAGGAATACTCCATAAAAGGGTAAAATTGATGAATAACCTTGGATGCACATAGGTTTATTCATTGATGGAGAATATTAGATATATAAAGATGACTCTAAACACATATTTATTTATTATAAATCATTAACATGGAGTAATCCATAATATTTATATATGGTAATGAAAAAAGGAATCAAGAACATAACTTAAATCTAAACATAATTTCACGAATAAGAAATACCCCCCCCCCAAATAGTGTGATGAGATCCCCTTACCATTTTCTTGACCAATGTTAGTTATTTTCAAGGTTTTATGTTTCTTTAGGTTTTTAAGGATTTTAAGGATTTTTTTTAATATTTTTATGGTTTTTGGATTTTTTGGGATTTTGAGATTTTTATGGTTTTTATGGATTTTTGGATATAATGTGTTTTTAGGGGGGTTTTTATGTATTTTTGGATTTCATGTATTTTTAGAGTTTTTTATAATTTTTAAGGGTCTATAGGGTTTTTAGGGTTTTTAGTGGGTTCTGTGTTTTATTGGAGTTTATAATTTTTAAGGGTTTTAGGGTTTTATTGTTTTTAGTGTTTTTTTCCATTTTTAGGGTTTTAGATATTTTTAGTTTTTAGGGGTTTTATGATTTTTTTAGTTTATTAAGGTTTTCTTGGTTTTTTAATGTTTTTAGGATTTTTTATGTTTCCAAGAGTTTTTTGTTATTTTTGGATTCTTATGGTTTTTAGGTTTTCAAGAGATTTTGTTGGTTTTAGGTTATTTAGGGGTTTTACCATTTATTGTTTGAATATTAGGGGGTTTAAGTGTTTTTACGTTTTTATGGTTTTCTTTTAGGTTTTTTGGTTTTTAAGGTTTTTTATGTTTTTAGGTATTTTTTGGAATTTTTATGGATTTTTACTATTTTTAGGGTTTTAGGGATTCTGTGCATTTTAGGGTCTTAAGGTTTTTTCATTTTTATGATATTTTTGAGTTTTTAGGGGTATTTTTATTATTCTATTAATTTTAAGGTTTTTTACATTTTTTTTATTTATTAGGGGTTTAATGGGTTTTTAGAGTTACAGTGGGATTTTATGATTTTTATGGGGTTTTTTGGGGTTTTTTTGTGGTTTTGTGGTTTTTAGAGTCTTACGTTTTTAGGGGTTTTAAGTGTTTTTATTATTTTCAGTTTGTCTTAGGTTTTTTCATGTTTTTAAGGGTTTATATGTTTTTAGGGGTTTTAAGGGATTATTAGGATTTTTTGGGTTGTTAGGGTTGTTAGGTAATTTTAGTGGTTTTTAGGATTTCTAGGATTTTTATTGTTTTTTGGAGTTTTGGGTTTTTTTATTTTTTAGAGATTATAAATGATTTATATATTATTTTACAATTTTTTGGATTTGATGTGTCTTTTAGAGTTTATAGTATTTTATTGTTTTATGTATTTTTTGTGTTTTTTATTTTTCTGATTTTATGGTTTTAGGGGGTTTTAGGGTTTTAGGGAATTTTTATTGTTTTAGAGGTTTCAGGGATTTTTTAGGATTTTTATGAACTTTAGGTTTTTTGGGGTTTTAATGGTTTTTATGGTTTTTAGGGGTTTTAGGTTTTTATTTTTGGGTTTTTATATTTTGGGGATTTTTTTTATTTTTAGGATTTTATGGGTTCTTTGGGATTTTGACGGGTTTTTAGGTTATTTTTGTTTTAGTGTTTTTTGTGTTTTTATGGATTTTTTTGGGTATTTATTTTTTTAGTGTTTTTTACATCTATAAGGTTTAAATTTGTTTTTAGTGTTTTATGGTTTTATGGATTTTTAGGGGTTTTTAAGATTTGTGATTTTTTATGGGTATTAGGGGGTTTTAGGGTATTAGTGTATTTTTAATGTTTTTTATTTGTTTTAAATTTTTTTGGGTTAATTTAGGGGTTTTAAATATTGTATAGGGTTTAAATGTTTTCTTAGGGTTTTTTTGGGTTTTTATCGAATTTTCAATTTAAGGAATTTTTTGTAGCTTTTTATGGTTTTTAGGAGTTATGGGGGATTTTGAGTGCATTAATGTAATTTTAGGGGTTTTAGGTTTTTTATGTATTTTTTGGGGTTTTTTTAATATTTTAGTGTTTTAAGGATTTTTGTGATTTAATGTTTTAATATTTTTACTATTTTTAAGGTTTTTAGTTTTTTAGAGGTTTTTAAGAGTTTTTACAATTTTAAGGGTTTTACAGTGTTTTATGCCTTTTATGGTTTTTATGGGTTTTTATGGTTTTTAAGGGTTTTATGGATTTCAGGTTATGTTATGGCTTTTTGAATTTTTTATTTTTTTATGGGTTTTAGATTTTTTTTATGGCTTTCTTAGGGTTTTTTGGGGTTTAGGGTGTTTTATGTTTTTAAAGATTTTGAGGGATTATTTAGGATTTTTATGGTTTTCTGTGTTTTAGAATTTTTAGGGTTTTTGGGGTTTTTAGTGATTTTTATGGTTTCTACTTTTTTTCATTTTTTTGGTTTTTTTGTGATTTAATTGTCTTTATGTTATTAGGGTTTTCTTAGGGTCATTTAGGGGTTTTAGAGGTTTTTTTTGTATTTAGGGATTTTTATGAATTTCTAAGGATTTTTATAGGGTTATGGATTTTTTATGAATTTAGATAGTTATGAGGGTTTCTAGAGTTTTTTTGGGTATTTTATAATTTTTTTGGGGTTTTTTAGTTTTTATTGATATTTCTGGTTTTTAATGTTTGTATACTTTTTTAACGTTTTTTGGGTTTTAATGGGGTTTTAATGTTTTTAGAGGAATTTTAGGTTTTTTTCCATATTTTTTGGGTTTTAACTGTCTTTAGGTTAATATGGTTTCTTATTTTTTTCATGGTTTTTAGCGGTTTTAATGTTTTTAGGGATTTTTAGAACTTCTACATAATTTTATGGGTTTTTTAGTGTTTTAGGGAATATTATGGTTTTTAGTGTTTTTTAGTTTTTAAGGATTTTGTGGTTTTTTGTTGTTTTAGGGGTTTTACTGGGTTTTTAGGTTTTTTATGTTAGAGTATTAAAAGGGTTCTTAACGTTCATTGTGGTTTTTCGGGTTTTCCTTGGGTTTTAGAAGGTTTTTAGTGGTTTTATGGTTTTTAGTGGTTTTATGGTTTTTAGGATTTTATAGTCTTCAGAGTATTTTTGGGGTTTTTAATATTTTACAGTTTCTAAGGTTTTTAGGGGTTTTATGTTTTATTAGGTTTTAAGGACTTCTTAGGCCTTTTAAGGGGATTTTTACATTTTTAGAAATTTTTATGGCATTAGGGATTTTGGTTTTTATGGGTTTTTTTGGGTTTTAGGGTTTTTTGGATTTTTTAGTATTTTTGAGGTGTTTTTCGTTTTTATAACATTTTTAGGTGTATGATGGTTTTTTTATTTTTAAGTATTTTTAGAGTTTTTAAGGGTATTTAAAATTTTTATGTGTTTTTATTATTTTTAGAAGATTCGGGATTTTATGGACCCTTTAGGGTATTTAGCATTTTTAGAATTTTTAGGTTTTAAGAACATTAATTATTTTTAGTTTTTAAGGATTTCTTAAGGGTTTTTTGGGTTTTTAGGTTTTTTATGTTTTTTGGAATTTTTGGGAATTTATGTTCTTTATGATTTAATTTTTTTTATGGAATTTAAGGGGTTTTAGGGTTTTTAAGGATTTTTAGGTTTTTTAACATTTTTTAGGTTTTTAGGAGTTTGAAGTGTTTATGTTTTTTGAGGTTTTATTTTTTATTTTCAAGGCCTTTGGGTTTTTTTCTATTTTTATGGATTTTTATGGATTTTTTAGTATATTTTTTGTTTTTTATGTATTTTATGGATTTTTAGGGGGTTTAGGGTTTTATGGTTTTATGGTCTTTTGGGGTTTTCATGATTTTTTGAGTGTCTTACTATTTTTAAAGACTTTTAAAAATTTGTAACATTTTTATGGGTTTAATGGGTTTTGGTATTTTTGTTATTTTTAACGGGTTTTATGGGTTTTACTAGTTTTTAAAATGATTTATGTGTTCTATGGTTTTTAGGGGTTTATGGTTTTATTTTTTAGGATTTTTTGGTTTTCTAGCGTTTTTTATGTTTTAAGTGGTTTTAGGGTTTTAGGGGTTTTAGTATTTTTCTTGTTTTTTGGGTTTTTAGGGGTATTTGGATTTTTTAGGGTTCAAAATGGGTTTTGGAGTTTTTAACATTTTTATAAGAATAATTTTTTTTGATTTTTTAGTGATTTCTTGTAGTTTTCATGGTTTTTTGGATTTCTTATGATTTTAAGGTTTTTATGGTTTTTAGTGGTTTTAGGGACTTTCAGGATTTTTTGAATTTTTTAGTTTTATTGACCTTTTAAGTGTTTTTACTTTTTATATATTTCTTTGTTTGATTATGGGTTTTAGGTATTTTTGGTTTTTAGGATTTTTAGGGACTTTTAGGGGTTTATTATTTTTTGGGTTTTTAGGATTTTAAGGTATTTAGTGGTTTGGGGGTTTTTAGGGTTTTTAGGTTTTTAGGGGTTTCAAGTTTTTTTATAATTTAAAGGTTTTTTTAAGTGTCTTCATAGTTTTTAGGGGTTTTTATGTTTTTAGTAATTTTTAGTGATTTTTTATGTATGTTATTATATTTATGTTTTTACGGATTTCAAAGGTTTTTAAGGGTATTTTGGGTTTTTAGGGTTTTTATGGTGTTTAGGGATTTTAGAATTTTTATATTCTTAAGTGTTTTAAGTATTTTCTAGTTTTAATGGTTTGCTTATATTTTTCAGGGTTTTTTATGTTTTATATAGTATTTGGGAATTTTAATGAATTTTAAGGTTTTTAGGGATTTTAGGGATTTTTATTGTTTTAGTGTTTTATTTATTTGTTCGATTTTTTAGGTTTTTTTTGAGATTTTAGGGGTTTATGTTTTTTTATAAATTTTCAAAAATTCTAGGGGATTAAAGGGGTATTAGAGTATTTAGTGGTATTTTAGGTATTTATGGGGTTTTAGGGTTTATTAAGGTGTTAAGGGTTTTATGATTTTTAAGGGTTTTTGGGTTTGTATAGGATTTTTAGGGGTCTTATGTTTTTTTCAATTTTTATTCTTTTCTAGGGGTTTTAATTTTTTTTGATTTCTATGTTTTTTAGGGGTTTTCAAATTTTTCATGGGTTTCAAAATTTTTGGGATATTTAGTGCTATTTTAGGATTTTTATGGGTTTTTGGGGTTTTAGGGTTTTCTGGTATTTTTGATTTTTTTGGGTATTTTTGAGTTTTTTAGGATTTAAAGATTTTTAGAGTTTTTAAAAACAAATAGAGATTTAAATTGTTTTTAGAGTATTTAGTGATATATAGGGTTTTATGGGGTTTTAGGGTTGTTCAATGTTTTTAGGTTTTTTTTTATTTTTTTTGGGGTTATAGGGTTTTTATGGTATTATTGGGTTTTTATAATTTTTTATGTTTTTAAAGGTTTTAACTATTTTTATGTTTTTAGGGATTTCTTATTGGTAGTGTGGGTTTTATGTTTTTTTGATATTTTTTATGCTTTAATCAGTTTTTTGTTTTTTAGAGTTTTTAGGGATTTGAGAGTTTTTAGGCTTTTTAGGGCTTCTAGAATTTTTATATTTTTTGGATTTTAAGGTTTTTAGAGATTTTAATGTTTTTAGGGTTTATGGTTTTAATAGTGTTTTTAATGGTTTTTATGGTTTTATGTTTTTAGGAATATTTTGGTTTTTTTTCATTTTATTAGTTTTTTTTGGATTTTTGGGATTACTAAGTTTATTTTTTTTATGGATTTATGGTTTTTTTGGTTTTTTTAGTCGTAGGTGTTTTTAAAATTTTTAGTTTTATTGGATTTTAGATTTTTTAAAACATTTTTAGAGGTTTATAGGGATCTAAATTATTTTAGTGGTTTATATGGTTTTTAAGGTCTTTATGGGTTTAACATTTTTTTTTGTTTTTAAATGGTTTTATGGTTTTAGGGTTTTATGGTATTTTTAGGGTTTTTAGAAATATTTTTGGTTTTAGGGGTGTTAAGTGTTTTTAGGGTATTAGGGTTTTCTAGTCGGTTTTTAGAGTTTTTATATTTTTTGGAATTTTTAAAACTTTTTGTGATTTTTATGGTTTTTAGAGTGTTTAGTGACTTTGAGGGTTTTTTGTTTTTTGGGGTGTTATGGTTTCTTTAGGTTTTTAGTGTTTTTTGAGTTTTTTTTGGGGGGGGGGGTTTAAGGTTTTCGGAGTTTTTTACCGTTTTAGGTGTTAAAAAGTTTTTTCTTATTTTATTGTGGGTTTTAGGGGTTTTATATGGTTTTAGGGTATTTATGGTTTTTAATGATTTTTATGGTTTTTAGGGGGTTATTGGATTTTTAGGGTTTTTACAATTTTTTTTGTTTTTAAGATATTTATGAATTTTTGTTTTTAAGGTTTTATTAATGTTATTTGGGTATTTTATTTTATTTTTTAGGGATATTTAGGGGTTATTATGATTTTTATATTTTTTTAATGAATTTTGAGGGTTTGTAAGGTTTTTAAGATTTTTAGGCTTCTTTAGAGTTTTTTAGAGTTTTTAGGGTTTTCTGGGGTTTTATGTGTTTTTAGGTTTTTACATTTTTATTAGGGGTTTTCCCGGTTTTAATCAAATTTCACATTTTTAGGGAATATTTGGTGTTTTTTGGGATTTCATGGGTTTATTTATGGTTTTCCATGGTTTTTAGGGTTTTAGATTTTTTATGGTTTTTTTATTTTTTTCGGTTTTTATAGGTTTTTATAATTTTTTAACATTTTATGGGTTTAAAGGAGTTCTCATGTTATTCGTTTTTAGGGATTTTATTATTTTTTGTGGTTTTTATGGGTTTTATTTTTTAGTGGTTTTTTGTATTTTTTGGGTCGTTTAGGGGTTTTAGTGTTTTCTTTGTTTTTTAGGGGGGCTGGGTTAGGTGTTTTTACATTTTTATAGTTTTCTTAAGGGTATTTACGGTTTTTACATTTTTAGGTATTTTTAGGGATTTTTTGGATATTTGTGGTTTTTATGATTTTTTAGGGATTTTGAAGGGTTTTGGTGTTTTTATGGCTTTTTCTTTTTAGGATTTTTGGTGTTTTTAGGATTTTTCTTGATTTTAAGTATTTTTAGTCATTGAATGTTTTCGTAAGGTTTTTCAAATTTTTTAGGGTTTTTATAGTTTTGGGGATTTATATGGAATTTTATTTTATTTTAGGATTTTATGGTTTTTAGGGATTTTGATGGGTATTATGATTTTTAAGGGTTTTTGGGTTTTTTTGGTTATTTGGGGGGTTTAGTATTTTATTTTACTTTTTTGGGTTTTTGAGGTTTTTTTTGAGTTTTTTAACATTTTTAGTGGTTTAAAATATTTTAGGGTTTTTAGTGTTTTTATGGTTTTATGGTTTTTTTGTTTTTAAAGGGTTTTAGGGTTTTAATGGTTTTTAGTGTTTTTAGGATTTAGAGGGTTTTTAGGGTTTTTAGTATTTTTAGAATTTCATTGGGCTTTTAGAGTTTTTAAGTGTTTTTATGATACTACAGGTTTCTTATGGGTTTTAGAGATTTTTAGGGGTTTTTAGGTTTTTAGGAATTTTAGATATTTTTTAGGATTTTATGATTTTTATGGTTTTTATTGATTTTGATGTTTTTTAAGAGTTTATATTTTGGTGGATTTTATGAATTTTAGGGTCATTAAGTGTTTTTATGTTTTTAATGTTTTCGTAGTTGTTTTTATGATTATTAGTGTTTTTTATATTTTTATGTATTTTAGTTAATATTTATGTTTTTATGTTTTTTAGGTTTTTTATGGATTTTGATGTTATGATGGGTTTTTTAGAATTATTGGGTATTTATGGTTTTTTGGGGTTTAGTGTATATTTTAGTTTATAGGGGTTATATATTTTTTTTATCATTTTTAGTGCTATCAAAGTTTTTTAGTTTTTTTAGTGGTTTTTTGGTTTTTATATGGTTTTGGGGTTTTATAATAATTTTAGCTGTTTTATTATATTTATGTGGTTCTCAAGTTTTTATGTTCTTTTATGCTCTTACGGTTTTTATTTTTTAGGGTTTAAAGTGTTTTTAGGTTTTTCTAGGATATCTTTGAGGTTTTTAAGGATTTTAGGGTTTTTATGTTTTACGTATTTTGATGTGTTTTTTGGATTTTTATGGGGTTTTAGGGTTTTTATATTTTTTGATGGGTTTTATGGTTTTTTAGGGTTTTTGAAGTTGTTTTATTTTTTCTAATTTTTACGGTTTTTTGTGTTTTTTTCTTTTTATGGTTTTTTAGAGTTTTTAACGTTTTTATAGATTTAAAGGATGTTTAGAGTATTTAGTGGTTTTATGGTTTTTATATGGTTTTAAGGTTTTTTATAGTTTTAAGGTCTGTTATGGTTTTAGGGATTTTAGGTTTTTTATTATTTTATAGGTTTTAGGGGGTTTAACAGTTTTTAGGATTTTATAAATTTATTAGTGGGTTTTCATATAGTTTAGGTATTTTTATGTTTTTATGAATTTTTATGTGTTTTTTAGGATTTTTAGGGTTTTTATGGTTTTAGGGATTTTTGAGGATTCTTCGAGATTTTTAGGTTTCTACGGTGTTTTAGGGTTAAGTTTTTTTCATTTTTTAGGGTTTTAAGGTTTTTAACAATTTTTTAATGTTTTTAGGGGTTGAAATGGTGTTTATAGTTTTTAGTGGGTTTTTTGGAACTTTTTATATTTTTAGGGGTTTGTATGGTTTTTTGGGGCTTTTATGGGTTTTAAGGGGGTTTAAGGGCATTTTGAGGTCTTTAACATTTTTATAGTTTTTAGGGGTTTTAGAGTCTTTATGTTTTAATGTTTTATTAGGGTTTTTAGGGATTTTAAATTTTTAGGGTTTTTTAGGGTTCTTCAGGTTTTTATAGTTTTTAGGGATTAATTGGGTTTTCTAGCCTTTTATGTTTACATAGGATTTTTAGAGATTTTTTTTTCTTTTCTAGGGTTTCCCGTTATTTTCATTTTTTAATTTTTTTCTTAAAGATTTAAATGTTTTTAATAGTTTTTACATTTTTAGAGAATGTTAGGGATCTTTTTAGGATTTTTAGGTGTTTTAGGGATAGTTGGGGTTTTGAGGCCTTTTAATATTTTTACTGGATTTAGGATTTGTATGTTTGTTTTAGGTTTTAGGGTATTTTTAAGTTTTTTAGGGGTTTGAAGTTCTTTTAGGTTTTTATCATTTTTATTTGTTTAAATGGGTTTTAGAATTTTTAGTGGGGTTTTAGGGATATTATTGGGTTTTTAGGTTCATTTTTAATTTTAGGGTGTTTTATGGGTTTCGGGGTTCTTTTCATGTTTTAAGGGGTTTTAGTAGATTTCAGGTTTCTAGGGGATTAATGATTTTTAGTTTTTTAATATTTTATTTGTATTTTTCATGTTTTTATGGTTATTATTATTTTTTTATTTTTAGGGGTCTAATAGATTATTATGATTTTTAGGTTTTTTAATTTTTTTATTTTTTAGGTGTTTCAATGTTTTTATTGTTTTTATTGCTTTAGTGTTTTAAAGGGTTTTTAGTGATTTAAGTGTTTTTAGGTTACTTTTTTAAATTTTAGTGCTTATTAAGATTTTTATAGATTTTAATAATTTTAAGGGAATTTTTGTGTCTTTTATATATTTTTTGGATTTTATGGTTTTTATGTGTTTTTTGGTTTTTATGGTTTTTATGTGTTTTTTGGTTTTTAAGGATTTTATTGGGGTTTAAGATTTTAATGTGTTTTTATGTTTTTAGTTATTTAGAGATTTTTTATTATTTTTATGGTTTTTTGTGGTGTTGAGGGATTTTGAGGGTTTTTACAGCTTTTAGGGTCTTTTTTGGTTTTTATGGATTTTAAATTTTTTTAGGTTTTTAGGGGTTTTAAGGGTTTTTTATGTTATCAATGGTTTCATAGGGTTTTTAGTATTTTTACAATTTTTTACATTTTTGGGATTTTTTCTGTTTTGTCAGATTTTTATGGTTTATCGGTTTTTTGGGGTTTTAAGGTTTTTTGGGTTATTTTGGTTTCTTTTGGGATTTTTTTTATTTTCTTATGTTTTTCAGGGGTTTTAAGGTTTTTATAGTTTTTAATGTTTTTACAGGTTGAAATTATTTTTAGTATTTTTAGTGGGTTTTTAGGCTTATGTGGTTTTTTTGGTTTTTAATATTTTTATGGGGTTTTATGGGTTTTGGGGGTCTACAGTTTTTAGGAAATTTCATGGTTTTTAGTTTGTTATGTATTTAGGGATTTTAATTTTTTAAGGTTTTTAATGTTTTCTTACAATTTTTAGGATTTTATGGTTTTTGTGTTTGTTTTCATGGATTTTTAGCGAGTTTTTTGTTTTTTATAGTTTTCAGGTGTTTATGGGATTTTGATGGTTTTATAATTTTTAGGGTATTTATTGGTTTTTAGGGATTTATATTTTTTTGGTCTTTATGGGTTTTAAGTATTTTTAGGATTCAATGTTTTCTAAGGGTTTTCATGGGTTTTATGTATTTTTATGTTTTTAGGTATTCATAGGAATTTTTAGGGATTTTGGGGTTTTTAGTGTTATAGGTATTTATTTCTTTTAAGGGTATTTACGTTTTAGGGTTTTTATGGTTTTATGGGTTATTTATGGGTTTTTTGAGTTTATTTAAGTGTTTAAGGTTTTTAGAGTTTTTTACATTTTTAGAGGTTTAAAGGGTTCTTATAGTTATTAGGGGTATTTTAGGGTTTTATGGGTTTTAGAGTTTTAATGTTTTTAGGGGGGTTTATGTGTTTTAGGGTTTTCTAGGGTTTTTTGGTTTTTTATTGGTTTTTATGTTTTTATAGGTTTTAAGTGATTTTAGGATTTTAAGGTTTTCTTATGTGTATTTCAGTTTTTGATGAATTTTTATTTTTTGGGATTTTATTTTTGTTATTTTATGGTTTTTTAATGATTTAATGGATTTTGAGGGGTTTTATGATTTTTTAGGTGTTTTATAGTTTTTTAGGTTTTTCATGATTTTTTTGGTTTTTTACGAGTTTTAGGTTTTTCTTGGTTTTATAGGTTTTCTTATAGTTTTTTAGGTATTTTATATTTTTAGGGTTGTTTATTGTTTTTTGGATTTTTATTATTTTTATTTTTTTAGTAATTATGTGGGTTTTAGGGTATTTAAGTTTTTTAGGGTTTTTTAACTTTTTAGGGATTTAATGATTTTTAATTTTTTTTTGTTTTTACAATTTTTATTTAATTTTGTGAGTTTTTATGGTGTTTATGAATTTTATGGTTTTATAAGTTTTATGGGTTTTAGGGCCCTTTTAGGATTTTTTGGGTTTTAGCATTGAATGTTTTTACAGGTTTTCAGTGTTTTTAGTTTTCTATGTTTTTATAAGAGATTTTTAGTATTTTTAGTGTTCTTCACATACTAATGGATTTTTATGGATTTTTAGGTTTTTTTGGGTTTCTGGGGATTTTGAGGGGTTTTGTGTTTTCAAATTTTTTAGGGTTTTTTTATTTTTTGATGGATTTATGCATTCTTAGAATTTGTAAACATTTTTTTTGGGTTTATAGGGGTTTTAGAGTTTTGATTGGTCTGTTAAGTTTTCATGGTTTTTTTGTTTTTTAAGTGTTTAGGGGGTTTTATGGATTTTAGTGGTTTTTAGGGGTTTGAGGGTCTTTTTTGGTTTTTATCCTTTCTAGGTATTTTAGGGCTTTAAATTTTTTTAGGTTTTCATATATTTTAAGGGTTTTTAGTGTTTAGGGAAATTTACATTTTTAGAGATTTTTAGGAATTTTTATGATTTTTATTGCGTTTTATGATTTTTTTGGTATTTTTTTGGATTTTAGGGTTTTCAATATCTTCTATGGGTTTTTAGGGTTGTTAGATTTTTTTAGTTTTTTCAAGGGTTTTATTTATTTATTTTTTTAAATTTTTATTAATGGTTTCTTGGTTTTTAGTTTTTTTATACATTTCTGGTGGGTTTAAAGGGATTTTAGGATTTTTATTGGTTTTTAACGGCATTAAGGATTTTGAGGGTATTTAGTGTTTTAGGCGGTTTAGGGTTTTTATGTATTTTTGGGTTTTTATGGGTTTTTGGAGTTTTAGGGTCTTTAGGGTTTTCTAGAGTTTTTTATAATTTTCATTAATTTAAAGAGTTTTTATAATTTTGAGTGTGTTAACTAGGACATTTTTGAGATTTTTAGTGTTTTCAAGGTTTTAGCAATTTTACGGATTTTTAGGGGTTTCAGGGTTTTTTTGGATATTTTATAGTTTTTAGGGATTTGAGAGTTTTTAGGCTTTTTAGGGCTTCTAGAATTTTCATATTTTTTGGATTTTAATGTTTTTAGAGATTTTAATGTTTTTTAGGGTTTAGGGTTTTAATAGTGTTTTTAATGGTTTTTATGGTTTTATGTTTTTAGGAATATTTTGGTTTTTTTTCATTTTATTAGTTTTTTTTTTGGATTTTTGGGATTACTAGGTTTATTTTTTTATGGATTTATGGTTTTTTTTGGTTTTTTTAGTCGTAGGTGTTTTTAAAATTTTTAGTTTTATTGGATTTTAGATTTTTTAAAACATTTTTAGAGGTTTATAGGGCTCTAAATTATTTTAGTGGTTTATATGGTTTTTAAGGTCATTATGGGTTTTACATTTTTTTGTTTTTAAATGGTTTTATGGTTTTTAGGGTTTTATGGTATTTTTAGGGTTTTTAGAAATATTTTGGGCTTTAGGGGTGTTAAGTGTTTTTAGGGTATTATGGTTTTCTAGTCGGTTTTCAGTGTTTTTATATTTTTTGGAATTTTTGAAACTTTTTGTGATTTTTATGGTTTTTAGAGTTTTTAGTGGCTTTGAGGGTTTTATGTTTTTTGGGGTGTTATGGTTTCTTTGGGTTTTTAGTGTTTTTTGAATTTTTTTTGGGGGGGTTTAAGGTTTTTGGAGTTTTTTACCGTTTTAGGTGTTAAAAAGTTTTTTCTTATTTTATGGTGGGTTTTAGGGGTTTTATATGGTTTTAGGGTATTTATGATTTTTAATGATTTTTATGGTTTTTAGGGGGTTATAGGATTTTTAGGGTTTTTACAATTTTTTATGTTTTTAAGATATTTATGAATTTTTGATTTTATGGTTTTATTAATGTTATTTGGGTATTTTATTGTATTTTTTAGGGATATTTAGGGGTTATTATGATTTTTATATTTTTTTAATGAATTTTGAGGGTTTTTAAGGTTTTTAAGATTTTTAGGCTTCTTTAGAGTTTTTTAGAGTTTTTAAGGTTTTCTGGGGTTTTATGTGTTTTTAGGTTTTTACATTTTTATTAGGGGTTTTCCCGGTTTTAATCAATTTTTACATTTTTATGGAATATTTAGTGTTTTTTGGGATTTCATGGGTTTTTTTGTTTTTATGGTTTTCCATGGTTTTTAGGGTTTTAGAGTTTTTATGGTTTTTTTATTTTTTTGGGTTTTTATAGGTTTTTATAATTTTTTAACATTTTATGGGTTTAAAGGAGTTTTCATGTTATTCATTTTTAGGGATTTTATGATTTTTCGGGGTTTTTATGGGTTTTATTTTTTAGTGGTTTTTTGTATTTTTTGGGTCGTTTAGGGGTTTTAGTGTTTTATTTGTTTTTTTAGGGGGGGTTAGGTGTTTTTACATTTTTATAGTTTTCATAAGGGTATTTACGGTTTTTACAATTTTAGGTATTTTTAGGGATTTTTTTGGATATTTATGGTTTTTATGATTTTTTAGGGATTTTGAAGGGTTTTGGTGTTTTTATGGCTTTTTCTTTTTAGGATTTTTCGTGTTCTTAGGATTTTTCGTGATTATAAGTATTTTTATTCATTTAAAGTTTTCGTAAGGTTTTTCAAATTTTTAGGGTTTTTAATGTTTTGTGGATTTATATGGAATTTTATTTTATTTTAGGATTTTATGGTTTTTAGGGATTTTGATGGGTATTATGATTTTTAAGGGTTTTGGGTTTTTAAGGTTATTTGGGGGGTTTAGTATTTTATTTTACTTTTTTGGGATTTTGAGGTTTTTTTGAGTTTTTTAACATTTTCAGTGAATTAAAATATTTTAGGGTTTTTAGTGTTTTTAAGGTTTTATGGTTTTTTTGGTTTTTTAAAGGGTTTAGGGTTTTAATGGTTTTTAGTGTTTTTAGGGTTTAGAGGGGTTTTAGTGTTTTTCGTATTTTTAGCATTTCATTGGGGTTTTAGAGTTTTTAAGTGTTTTTATGATACTACAGGTTTCTTATGGGTTTTAGAGATTTTTAGGGGTTTTTAGATTTTTAGGGATTTTAGATATTTTTTAGGATTTTATGATTTTTATTGTTTTTATGGATTTTGATGTTTTTTAAGAGTTTATATTTTGGTGGATTTTATGAATTTTAGGGTCATTAAGTGTTTTTATGTTTTTAATGTTTTCGTAGTTGTTTTTATGATTATTAGTGTTTTTTATATTTTTATGTATTTTAGTTAATATTTATGTTTTTATGTTTTTTAGGTTTTTAATGGATTTTGATGTTATGATGGGTTTTTTAGGATTATTGGGTATTTATGGTTTTTTGGGGTTTAGTGTATATTTTAGTTTATAGGGGTTATATATTTTTTTATCATTTTTAGCGCTATCAAAGGTTTTTAGTTTTTTTAGTGGTTTTATGGTTTTTATATGGTTTTGGAGTTTTATAATATTTTTAGCTATTTTATTATATTTAGGTGGTTCTCAAGTTTTTATGTTCTTTTATGCTCTTACGGTTTTTATTTTTTAGGGTTCAAAGTGTTTTTAGGTTTTTCTAGGATATCTTTGAGGTTTTTAAGGATTTTAGGGTTTTTATGTTTTACGTATTTTGATGTGTTTTTTGGATTTTTAAGGGGTTTTAGGGTTTTTATATTTTTTTGATGGGTTTTATGGTTTTTTAGGGTTTTTGAAGATGTTTTATTTTTTCTAATTTTTAGGGTTTTTTGTGTTTTTTTCTTTTTAAGGTTTTTTAGAGTTTTTAATGATTTTATAGATTTAAAGGATGTTTATAGTATTTTGTTGTTTTATGGTTTTTATATGGTTTTAAGGTTTTTTATAGTTTTAAGGTCTGTTAAGGTTTTAGGGATTTTAGGTTTTTTATTATTTTATAGGTTTTAGGGGTTTTAACAGTTTTTAGGATTTTATAATTTTATTAGTGGGTTTTCATATAGTTTAGGTGTTTTTATGTTTTTTATGAATTTTTATGTGTTTTTTAGGATGTTTAGGGTTTTTATGGTTTTAGGGATTTTTGAGGTTTTTTGAGATTTTTAGGTTTCTACGGTGTTTTAGGGTTAAGTGTTTTTTCATTTTTTAGGGTTTTAAGGTTTTTAACAATTTTTTAATGTTTTTATGGGTTGAAATGGGTTTTATAGTTTTTAGTGGGTTTTTTGTAACTTTTTATATTTTTAGGGTTTTGTATGGTTTTTTGGGGCTTTTATGGGGTTTCAGGGGGTTTAAGGGCATTTTGAGGTTTTTAACATTTTTATAGTTTTTAGGGGTTTTAGAGTTTTTATGTTTTAATGTTTTATTAGGGTTTTTAGGGATTTTATATTTTTAGGGTTTTTTAGGGTTGTTCAGGTTTTTATAGTTTTTAGGGATTAATTGGGTTTTCTAGCCTTTTAAGTTTACATAGGATTTTTAGAGATTTTTTTTCTTGTCTAGGGTTTCACGTTATTTTCATTTTTTAATTTTTTTTCTTAATGTTTTCAATGTTTTTAGTATTTTTTACATTTTTAGAGAATGTTAGGGATCTTTTTAGGATTATTAGGTGTTTTAGGGATAGTTGGGGTTTTGAGGCCTTTTATGATTTTTACTGGATTTAGGATTTTTATGTTTGTTTTTGGTTTTAGGGTTTTTTTCAGTTTTATAGGGGTTTGAAGTTCTTTTAGGTTTTTTATCGTTTTTATGTGTTTAAATGGGATTTAGAATTTTTTGTGGGGTTTTAGGGATATTATTGGGGTTTTATGTTTATTTTGAATTTTAGGGTGTTTTATGGGTTTCGGGGTTCTTTTCATGTTTTAAGGGGTTTTATCAGTTTTCAGGTTTCTAGGGGATTAATGCTTTTTATTTTTTTAATATTTTATTTGGATTTTTCATGTTTTTATGGTTTTTTTATTTTTTTTATTTTTAGAGGTCTAATAGATTATTAAGATTTTTTAGGTTTTTTAATTTTTTTATTTTTTAGGTGTTTCAATGTTTTTATGGTTTTTATTGCTTTAGTGTTTTAAAGGGTTTTTAGTGATTTAAGTGTTTTTAGGGTACTTTTTTAATTTTTAGTGCTTATTAAGGTTTTTATGGATTTTAATAGTTTTAAGGGAATTTTTGTGTTTTTATATATATTTTTTGGATTTTATGGTTTTTATGTGTTTTTTGGTTTTTAAAGTTTTTATGTGTTTTTTTTGTTTTTAAGGATTTTATTGGGGTTTATGATTTTAATGGGTTTTTATGTTTTTAGTTATTTAGATATTTTTTATTATTTTTATGGTTTTTCATGGTGTTGAGGGATTTTGAGGGTTTTTACAGCTTTTAGGGTCTTTTTTGGTTTTTATGGATTTTATAAATTTTTAGGTTTTTAGGGGTTTTTAAGGGTTTTTTTTTATTAATGGTTTCATAGGGTTTTTAGTATTTTTACTATTTTTTACATTTTAGGGATTTTTTCTGTTTTGTCAGATTTTTATTGTTTATCGATTTTGTGGGGTTTTTTGGTTTTTTGGGTTATTTTGGTTTTTTTGGGATTTTTTTGATTTTGTTGTGTTTTTCAGGGGTTTAAAGGTTTTTATATTTTTTAATGTTTTTAGAGGTTGAAATTATTTTTAGTATTTTTAGTGGGTTTTTAGGCTTATTTGGTTTTTTTGGTTTTTAATGTTTTTTATGGGGTTTTATGGGTTTTGGGGGTCTACAGTTTTTAGGAAATTTCATGGTTTTTAGTTTTTTATGTATTTTGGGATTTTAATTTTTTTAATGTTTTTAATGTTTTCTTACAATTTTTAGTATTTTATGGTTTTATGATTGTTTTTATGGATTTTTATTGATTTTTTTGTTTTTTATAGTTTTCAGGTGTTTATGGGATTTTGATGGTTTTATAATTTATAGGGTCTTTAGGGGTTTTTAGGGATTTATATTTTTTTGGTCTTTCTGGGTTTTAAGTATTTTTTGGTTTCAATGTTTTCTAAGGGTTTTCCTGGGTTTTTATGTATTTTTATGTTTTTAGGTATTCATAGGAATTTTTAGGGATTTTGGGGTTTTTAGTGTTTTAGGTATTTTTTCTTTTAAGGGTATTTACGTTTTAGGGTTTTTATGGTTTTATGGGTTATTTATGGGTTTTTTGAGTTTATTTAAGGGTTTAAGGTTTTTAGAGTTTTTTACATTTTTAGGGGTTTAAAGGGTTCTTATAGTTATTAGGGGTATTTTAGGGTTTTATGGGTTTTAGGGTTTTAATGTTTTTAGGGGGGGTTTATGTGTTTTAGGGTTTTTTGGGGTTTTTTGGTTTTTTATTGGTTTTTATGTTTTTATAGGTTTTAAGTGATTTTAGGATTTTAAGGTTTTCTTATGTGTATTTCAGTTTTTGAGGATTTTTTATTTTTTGGGATTTGATTTTTGTTATTTTATGGTTTTTTAATGATTTAATGGATTTTGAGGGATTTTAGGATTTTTTAGGTGTTTTATAGTTTTTTAGGTTTTTCATGTTTTTTTTGGTTTTTACAAGTTTTAGGTTTTTCTATGTTTTATAGGTTTTCTTATAGTTTTTTAGGTCTTTTATATTTTTAGGGATGTTTATTGTTTTTTGGATTTTTATTGTTTTTATTTTTTTAGTAATTATGTGGGTTTTAGGGTTTTTATGTTTTTTAGGGTTTTTTAACTTTTTAGGGATTTAATGATTTTTAATTTTTTTTGGTTTTTACAATTTTTATTTAATTTTGTGAGTTTTTATAGTGTTTATGAATTTTATGGTTTTATAGGTTTTATGGTTTTTAGGGCCCTTTTAGGATTTTTTGGGTTTTAGCATTGTATGTTTTTACAGGTTTTCAGTGTTTATAGTTTTCTATGTTTTTATTAGAGATTTTTAATATTTTTAGGGTTCTTCATATACTAATGGATTTTTATGGTTTTTTAGGTTTTTTTGGGTTTCTGGGGATTTTGAGGGGTTTTGTGTTTTCAGATTTTTTAGGGTTTTTTTATTTTTTAAAGGATTTATGCTTTCTTAGAATTTGTAAACATTTTTTTTGGGTTTAGAGGGGTTTTAGAGTTTTGATTGGTCTGTTATGTTTTCATGGTTTTTTTTGTTTTTTAAGTGTTTAGAGGTTTTTATGGTTTTTAGTGGTTTTTAGGGGTTTGAGGGTCTTTTTTTTTGTTTTTATCCTTTCTAGGTATTTTAGGGATTTTAATTGTTTTTAGGTTTTCATATTTTTTAAGGGTTTTTAGGGTTTAACGAAAATTTACATTTTTAGATATTTTTAGGAATTTTTATGATTTTTATTGGGTTTTATGATTTTTTTGGTATTTTTTGGGATTTTAGGGTTTTCAATATCCTCTATGGGTTTTTAGGGTTGTTAGATTTTTTTAGTTTTTTCAAGGGTTTTATTTATATATGTTTTTAAATTTTTATTAATGGTTTCTTGTTTTTTAGTTTTTTTATACATTTCTGGTGGTTTTAAAGGTATTTTAGGATTTTTATTGGTTTTTAGCGGCTTTAAAGATTTTGAGGGTGTTTAGTGTTTTAGGCGGTTTAGGGTTTTTATGTATTTTTGGGTTTTTATGGGTTTTAGGAGTTTTAGGGTCTTTAGGATTTTCTAGAGTTTTTTTTTATTTTCATCAATTTAAAGAGTTTTTATAATTTTGAGTGTGTTAACTAGGACATTTTTGATATTTTTAGTGTTTTCAAGGTTTTAGCGATTTTAAGGATTTTTAGGGGTTTCAGGGTTTTTTGGATATTTTATAGTTTTTATCGTATTTTCCTTTTTTTAATCTTGTTAAGTGTTTTTAGGGTTTTAGGTTTTTCTTATCATTTTTAGGGTTTTTTATATTTTTTATGATTTTAGGTATTTTTTTACGATTTTTATAGTTTTTAGGGGTTTTAGTTATTTTGAGGTTTTTATTTTTTTAAGGTCTTTTGGGTTTTTTTGATTTTAATGTTTTTTTATTTTAAGGGGTTATATGTGTTTTTATGTCTTAGGGTTTTATTAATAGATTTTAGGGTTTTAGTGGTTTTACTTTTTAGGTATTTTTAGTGCTTTGTTTGATTTTTTTTGGTTTTTGTGGTATTTAGGGATTTTGAGTGTTTTTAGAGGTTTTTTGGTTTTTGGGGGATTTGGGTTTTATTTTTTTTAAATGTTTTCTGGGTTTTTAGAGTTTTTACCCTTTTAATGTGTTTTAAGGGGGTTTATAGTTTTTAGTGGTTGAGGGATTTTATGGTTTTAGGGTTTTAATGGTTTTTAGGGGGTTTTATGGTTTTTATGGGTTTTTGGGTTTTTAGTGTCTTTTTAGGGTTTTTTTGTTTTTTAGAATCTTTTAGGATTTGTGGTGTTAATTTTTTTAGGTTATTAAGTTTTTATCAAGGGTTTTCAAGGTTTTTTACATTATTAGGGATTTTTAAGGATTTTTAGGATTTTTCTAAGTTTTAGGGATTTTTTGGAGTTTAAGGGGTTTTAATGTTTTTTGAATTTTTTGTTTTCTAGGGGTTTTAATTTTTTTTAAGGTTTTTAATGTTTTCCAAGGGTTTTTAGGTTTTTTAGAGTTTTTTACATTTTTAAGTATTTATTTGGAGTTTTTTAATTTTATGGGATTTTAGGGGTTTTTAGGTTTGTTGGGGTTTTAAGGATTTAATGTTTTTTTAGATTTAATGGTTTTTCAATCATTTTTATGGTTTTAAAGGATTTTAGAGTTTTTATCAATTTTCTAGGTTTAAAGGGTTTTTTTAGGGGTTTTGGTTTGTTTTTGTTTTTATAATTTTTGGGGTTTTATGGTTTTATAGGTGATTTTGGATCTTTTTCTGGGTTTTGGGAGTTTTAGCATTATTTGGTTTTTAGGGGTTCTAAGTGTATTTTGGGTTTCCTAATGGTTTTTTGGTATTTTCTATTTTACTTGATTTTAGGAATATTATAGGGGTTTTATGGGTTTTTAGGGTTTCTAGATATTTTGAGGGATTTTAGTGGTATTTAGTTTTTGTAGGGGTTTTTTGATTTTTTGGCAGTTTTGAGGTTCTTTATATTTTTTAACGGATTTAGAAGTTTAAAGGTATATTAGTTTTCTATGTGTTTTTAGGGTTTTTATTGGGATTTTAGGGTTTTCTAAGGGGTTGAGGGGTGTTTTAGGTATTTTAGGGGGTTTTAGGGTCTTTAAGTCATTTTAACATATTTTAATATTTTTATAGTTTTTTAGTTATTTTTTAATATTTTCATTAGATTTTAGGGTTTTTGGGCTTCAAGGTGATTCTGTTTTTTTACTGTTTTAATTTTTTTTTGTTTTTCTAGGTGTTTAGGTTTTTTTAATATTTTAGGGGTTTTATGGTTGTTGATATTTTTTTGACGGTTGAAGGGGTTTATAGGTTTTTTGGAGTTTTTAGTGGTTTTTAGAGTTTTATGGGTTTTATGTTTTTTAATGTTTTTAGGGTTTTATGATTTCTAGGAGTTTTCATGGTTTCTACTGTACTTGAGTGTTTTTAGTGTTTTTATATTTTTTAGATATTTTAAGTGTTTTTAGGTTTTTATGGTATTATTAGGGGTTTTATGTTTTTAGGGATTTTTATAATTTTTATTTAGTTTTTTTATTTTTATGAATTTGGATTGTTTAGGGGTTTTTAGGGTATTTATGGTTTTTTAGATGTTAGTGACTATTATATTTTTTTTGGTTTTTATGAGTTTTTAGTTTTTATGGGTTTTTTGGGAATTTTAAGGATTTTGTAGGATTATAATGGTTTTTTGGGTTTTAGGGATTCTGAGATTTTTTAAGTTCATTTATTATTTTTTAGGGTTTTATTGTCTATTTGGGGTTTTATATGTTTTAAATATTATTACGCTGTTTCTAGGTTTAATGTTTTATTAATTTTTTTAGGGGTTTAAATGGTTTTCGTATTTTTTCCATTTTTTGGGGGATTTATGGGTTTTTGGGTTTTTACTATTTTTAGGTATTTTTAGGGGTTTATGGGATTTAGGTATTTTTGGGATTTTAGGAACTTTTGGGTTTTACGGTTTTTAGGATATTTTAGGTTTTTGGGGGTTTTATGTGTTTTTAGTTCTTTAAGATTATATTTCCCATTTTTATTTTTTGGTTTGTTTAATATTTAATGGATTTTTGGGATTTTTAGGTTTTTTAGGATATTTCAGATTTTTAATATTTTTATGGGATTTTAGGGGTTTTAAGTATATTGAGGATTTTAATAGTTTTTATGGTTTTTATGGTTTTATTGGGTTTTTCTTGAGTTTTTTAATTTCTTTATGTTTTTTTATTGTTTTTATCATTTTTGGGATTTGAAGGGTTTTAAGTGTTTTTAGATGTTTTATGGTAATGTAAATGGTTTTTAAGTTTTTAGGGGGTTTATGGGTTTTAGGTGTTTTAGGGTTTTAGTGAATTTTAGTATTTTTAAAATTTTTAGGTATTTTAAGTTTTTTATCTATTTTTAGGTTTTTATTTATTTCTTAGTGTATTATCAGGGTTTTTAGAATTTGTTTTCATTTTTAGATATTTTTTTCCTTTTCAGGAATTTTAAGGTTTTATAGATTTTGAGGTGTTTTATGGTTTTTAGTGTTTTTTATAGTTTTCTTGGTTTTTTAGTATATTTCGATTTTTTATTGTTTTATGGGTTTTCAAGTACTTTTTATTACTTTTAGTTTTTTAAAGGATTTGTGGTGTTTTTACTAGTTTTATTATTATTATGTATTTTTAGTGTTTTTACTGTTTTTAGGGGTTTTATGGTTTTTATGGGATTCTAAGGTTTTTAGGATCTTTTAGGGTTTTAATGTTTTTTATGATTTTATGGGTTTTAAGTGTTTTTTTTTGGGTTTTTTCATTGTTTTTAGAGGTTTTATGTTTTCAGTTATTTTAGGTCTTTTTTGGATTTTATGGTTTTTAGGGTTTTATGGGTTTAAGGGGTTTTTTTTGGGGGGGGGGGGGGTTAGATTTTTTTTGTTTTTAGGGTCTTTAAAAATTTTCAGGTTTTTGGGATTTTAAGAGTTATTAGGTTCTTAATGTTTTATAATGGGTTTTCCAGGTTTTGGGTTTTTACGATTATAGTGATTTTAAGTAATTTTTTAGGAATTTATGTGTTTTTAGTGATTCTATGTATTTTGAGTCTTATGAGTGATTTATGGTCTTTAAATGTTTTATTATTTTTTAGGTTTTTAGGGATTTTAAGTATTTTTAGGATTTTAAGGGTTTTTGTGGTTTTTTTAGGATTTAATTTTATTTAGTTTTTTTATGGATTTTTATGGTTTTTTATTATTTTTAAACTTTTTAGAGATTTTGAGGGTTTTTTATTTCTTAGAGACTTTTTTGGTTTTATTGGGGTTTTAATGTTTTTATGTTTTTATGCGTTTTAAGTGTTTTTTTGGATTTTATGTTTTTCATTGGGGTTTTCAGGGTTTTCAGGGGGTTTTACATTTTATGAAATTTTAGTGTTTTTAGTATTTTTATGTGTTTTAAGGGATTTACGGATTTTGATGATATTTATGGTTTTTAGTTTCTTTGGGGGTTTTAATGTTTTTTTGGTATTTTTATGGTTTTTTTAGATTTTAGGATTTTTATGTTTTTTAGAGTTTTTAACATTTTTAGTTGTTTATAGGATTCAAGATGTTTTGGGGGTTTCATGATTTTTATTGACCTTTAGGGTTTTTAGGTGTTTCAACTGTTTTTTGGGGTTTTATGGTTTTTATGGTCATTATGTTTTTTCATCGTTTTTATGTTTTTAGGGGTTTTATGTGTTTTTAGGTTTTTAAGGTTTTATGAGGGTTTTTTATATATCTAGGTATTCTAGGTATTTTTTATGATTTTTATGGGGTTTTAGTAATTGAAGGGATGTTGAGGGTTTTTTTGGCTATAAGGGTTTTTTAATATTTTTATAATTTTTAGATTTCTAGGGATTTTAAGAGTTTTTAGGATTTAAAAGTTTCCTTAGGGGTGTTCAAGGTTTTTTTCATGAGTTTTTAGGTTCTTTAAATTATTTTGTATTTTTATTTCTTTTTTTGGGTTTAAATGGGGTTTTCAAAATTTTGAAGTTTATTTTGGGGGTTTTATGGGTTTTAGAGGTTTATGGTTTTTTTAGGTTTTTTTAGTGTTTATGGTTTTTAATTATTTAGAGTTATTTCACATTTTATGGACTCCAAATAGTGTTTAGAGTTTTCAATGGTTTTTATTTTTTTATAGGTCTTAGGGTTTTACTTTTTTAGGGGTTTTATGGTTTTAGGGGTTATTTGTTCTATTTATGGACTTTAGTGTTGTTAGGTTTTTTCGTTTTTAAGTGTTTTTATGTTTTTGATGTTTTCATTAGTTTTTTCATTGTTTTCATATTTTTTATGTCTGAATGTATTTGTAGGGATTTTTAGGATTTTTATGGTTATTTGGGGTTTTTATGGAATTTGAGGGGTTTTAAGGTGGTATAAGGTTTTTGAGTTTTCTTTTCATTTTTATGATTTTTGTTGTGTTAAGTGTTTTTAGGTTTCTCATATTTTCTTTTGGTTTTTCACATTTTTTGGGTGTTTATGTTTTTATGTATTTTTATGGAATTTTAGGGTTTTTAATGTATTTTAGGGGTTTTAAGTTTTTTTGGGGTTTTATTGTTTTTTTGGTGTTTCAGTTGTTTTAAAGTTATTTATAGATTTTTTAGCATTTTAGTGGCTTAAATGGTATTATGTGTTTTTAGTGGGATTTAGAGTTTTTAGGGGTTTTAAGGGTTTTAATATTTTGGGGGGTTTTTGGTTTTTTTAATATTATCTAGTCCTTTTGAATTTTTAACAATGTTTAATTTTTTTAAGTTATTCTTAAGGGGTTTTGGGGTTTTGAGTGGCATGGATTATGTGAGGGTCGGGCTATTCTCGGCCCCGCAAAATTTATTAGAAAGAAAAAAAGAGACTCAGCGGACAAGGGAGGGGTGAGGTCAAACGACCCACACCCAAAAACCCTTTACAGACACACTCTCAAGAACCGCAAAAAAAGAAATACAAAAAACACACAAGAAAAGGAAAGTCCAAGACATCACCGACAACAACTCCCATCCAATCAACAACCATCAGTAACACAAGCACAACACCTTCAACAGCTCCCATTCCAGTAGCGTCAAGCATCCAGAACCACCAACATCCAATATCACAGAATCACCAGCTTCCAACACCACAGAACCATCAGCATCAGAGTCACAAGCCTCACCTTCACCAGTATTTAGTGGCTTGCCACCAAACAGCAACCAGCATCCAATCTTATATAAACAAGAAACTAGCACCTTCACACCAAAATGAGCTACCACCAACAGCACATAACCATCAGCACCAAAAGCACACAACCACTAGAAACCAGAGTTCGCATCTAGACAACAGCCATCCTCCTTCTTCCCATAAACCAGTATCCAGTACCTCCCTTCATCACGTCGGTGCGAAGAAACACCCCTTTCCAAACACCAGCAGCAACAATCACCTTCAAACCAGTCAGTATACAACATCTCACACCATACAGCAACAACCAGTACAGCCACAAATATCATATAGCTCCAGAGATTCAGGCAGTGAAGATTCCCTTATGTGCCTCATGAGTATGAATCAGCAAAATGCTTACTTCCCTCATCAGCACACACCAAAATCCATAGCAGCAAAAGAAAAAATGAAAAAACAAGAACCACCTCAGCCATAAATTCAAATAGAGTATCTTTAACAGATGATGATCCCCACTCGAGAACCAATACACCATCCAAGCGAACTATATCAACAGATCAAACATGCACCCATTAAGAAGTGGTGCACTGAAACCAAGAGCCACCAGGAAACCAGGAGAAGAGCAAAAATGCAGGAACAAACCCGCTCAAAAGACGATATACCAGATTTTCCGAAGAAGCCGAAGAGCACCTGCTGCCAGGAGTCTGAGAGGCACCACTAAAACCCATCGCCACAAGCCAGAACACCGAGATCTGACCCCCTCATTGCTATATCTGTAGCGGCGCTCTCTAGATCAAAGTGATTCCACAACGGATCTTCAAACACCACTCCCAGATCTAGCACCAAGAAGGGAGAATCTTTTCCACTCATCCTTGGATCTATAACACCGAATGAATGGGAGACCAAATCCTATCGAATCCTATATAGAAATGCAGATTCACATGCCGGAGGGTCCAGAGATGCCCCAAAAGACCATTTGCACACCGGAAAGGCGGAGCCGAGCCACCTCCTCCATGGATCTCCAAGTGGAATGACCGGTCTACCCCACGAAAGCTTAGTAGCGCTGAAAACCAGAAATACCAGAACTAGGTTTCTTGAAAGTAGAGGAAGCCTTCATCTGAAGCAGCTTCCATAGAAGACCTGTGAGGGCATCAATGATCCAAAGAAAGCTCACCTTGAGAGCAAAGAAAACTGACACCTAAGGATCCATAGCCGCGCCGAAGAAGTATTGACACTGATGGAAGACACAATTGCGAGAGGATCTTGGAGATGTGGGAGCCATCTCGGGGTTTTTAGGGTTTCTATTTTATTTTTTGATTTTTGGACCTTTTTTGGATTTTTATGGGTTCTAGGGTTTTTAGGTATTTTGATTGTTTAAAGGGTTTTTAGGTGTTCAAATATTTTTTAAAGGTTTTTAGATTTGTTTAGTTTTTTAGGGTTTTTAAGTGTTTTATGGATTTTATGGTTTTCTTAGGCGTTTTAGGGTTTTTATAGTTTTTTATATATTTTGGGATTTTGAGTTCTTTTTTAGGAATTTTTATGAGTTTTAAGGTTTTTATAGTGTTTAGTGATTTTTTATGTTTTTGTGGGGTTTTTATGGTTTCAGTGGTTTTTTCTAGTTTGGAGTTATTTTTAATGTTTTTAGAGTGTTTTTGAGTTTTTGAGTTTTTAGGGTTCTTAGAGTTTCTAAGGTTTTGTAGGGAAAGGAAGCCTCAGGGCCAGGCTATTCCTGACCGCCCCCAAAATTTATTTAAAAAAGACATGAAGACAATGCAGACAAGGGAGGGGCGGGGTCAATCAACCCACACCCAAAAACCCTTCAAAAACACACACACAGACCCAAAAAAAGAAAATCAAAGAAATAAAATGACACGAAAACCAAAGACAACAACAACATCATCACGTCAAATCCATCCAATAGCAGCATTCAGCAGCACCACGTCCAATCAAAAACCAATATCCAGCAACATCCCTCAGCAGAATCTCCAAAACATCTCCCAGCCAAACAGAACCAGCATCCCATAGCACCAACTCGCCCTCATCCACTAGCAACTCTTCTTCCATACCAACAACAAACACCAGCTGAAGTCCACTACCAAACAGCCGTAACATGCCAGCCCCAATAGAAACTTACATCCAAACATGCAGCCACATCCAGCATCACAGCCAAACCATTCAACATATTTATCATAGCCAAACCATAAAACAACCAACATCCATCACCCCAATTTTCAGACAACCAGCTCCTCTTTCAAAAAAACATCTCCCAACAGCCTGCTTCCACCTCACCAACCATCAACACCAGATCCTCTCAACCCCACCATAACAAAAATCTAGTACCCACCACCTCCAGTCCTCCAGCTCTCTTTCACATTTTCTTTAGGATTTTTATTATATTTTTTTTTTTTTACGTATTTGGGATTATTAAGGATTTTTAAAGATTTTCATGTTCTTTTCTGGATTTAGTGATTTTGAGGGTTTTTTGGGTCTTTAGAGTGTTTTTATTTTTTTAGTTGTTAGTGGTTTTATGTGTTTTAGGATTTTGTGTTTTTCTTAGGGTCATTTAGAGTTTTAAGGGTTTTTTACATTTTTTAGTATTTCTTTAGTTGTTAGGAGTTTTTTGGTTTTTTAGGGATTTTGAGGGATTTGGGGTTTTTTTATGGTTTAGGGGTGTTTTGATTTTCATATTTTTTACGGTATTTAGGTGTTTTAACTCTTTTATGTTTTTATGGTTTTTTGTGGGTTTTCAAGGTTTTATGAGTTATTATGTTTTAGGGATTTTTATGGATTTTAAGTATTTTTATGGATTTTAAGGGTTATAGAGATTTTTAGAGTTTGAGGGGTTTTAAGGTTTTTTAGATTTTTTGGGATTTTTGTGTTTTTTGATTTTTTTTGGTGTTTCAAGGATTTACATCTTGTTAATATTTTTAGGGGTATAAATATTTTTTAGTGGTTCTAGGGTTTTATGGTTTTTTATGTTTTTATGGTTTTCTGAGGATTTAATGGTTTTTAAGGGTGTTTAGGGGTTTTAGTGGTTTTTATGGAATTTTAGTGTCTTTTAGGGGTTTTAGTGATTTTAGTTTTTATAGGTTTTTTGTGTTTTTTATTTTTAATTTTTTCTTATGGTTTTTAGGGGTTTTAGGGTTTTTATGGTTTTTTGGATTCTTTGGGGATTCTTAAGGGTTTTATGTTTTTTAGGGATTTTAGGGATTTTGAGAGTCTTTAGGGGTTTCAAGGGTTTTTAAAAAACTAGTTTTTTGGGGGTTTTAAGTGTTATTAGGTTTTTATTGTTTTATTATAGGATTTCATTATTTTTAGTTTTTTTTATTTGTAGGGATTTTTATCACTTTTCTGGGATTTTTATGGTTTATTAGGGTTTTAGGGATTTTTTGGTTTTAAATGTTTTTAGTGTTTTTAGGGTGATTATGGTTTTTTGTGTTTTAGGTGGTTTTTTGTTTTTTATGGTTTAAAAGGTTTTTTAGTGTTTTTAATGTATTTGGGGGTTTATAGGGATTTTAGATTTTTTATTATTTTTATGTTTTTATGGGGTTTTAGGGTTTATATATTTTAGGGGGTTTTTTTGTTTAAAGGGGGTTTTAGTTTCTTTTAAGGTTTTTAAAGTTTTCAGTATTGTTATATTTTTTGGTGTTTTATGTTTTTTAGGTTTTCAAGGTTTTGTTTGATATATTCAAGTTTGTTTGGTGTTTTTTTTTTTGTGATTTTATAAAACTTTTAGGATTTTTATATCTTTAAACGTTTTTAGGTATTTTGAGGGTTTTGGGGTTTGTAGTGTTTTTGGGGTTTTTATGGTTTTTACCTTTTTTACGTCTTTAGGGATTTAAAGAGTTTTAGGTTTTTATGGTTTTAATTGGGATTTTTTGGGATTTTTACATTTTCATTTCTTTTTTGGGGTTTTGTAGGATTTTTCGGGTTTTATTGTTTTTAGGGATTTTGATTGTATTATGGTTTTTAAGGTTTTATTAAATTATTGGTATTTAAGGTATGAAACATTTTGTACTGGTTTTAATTATTTTTATACATTTTAACATCTTTAGGGGTTTAAAGGGTATTTAGAGCTTTTACCTGTTTTTATTGTACTTATGGGGTTTTGGATTTTAATGATTTTTAGGTATTTGTTGGTTTTAGGAGTTTTTAGGGGTTTAAGGAATTTTTCTCATATTTAGTGGTTTTGGTGTTTTTATGTTTTTATTGGAGATAATTGTTTTTTATTTTTAAGGCTTATATGTGTTTTTAGGGTTTTTACTTTTTTTCATTTTTAGTGTTTTTTATAGAATTTTATGGTTCTTTGGGTCTTATGATTTTTAGGGATTTTGAGTGATTTTTGGTGTTTATGGTTTTCATGTTTTTTATACGTTTTAGGGTTTTTTTGATTATTAGAGGGCATAAATGTTGTTTAGAGTTTTTTCATGTGTTTAGGTGTTTAAAGGGTTTTAGAGTATTTAGTGTTTTAGTGTTTCCTTGTGTTTTTACGGTTTTTATGGTTTTAAGGGTTTTTTATGGTTTTAGGGGGTTAGGGTCTTCTAGAGTTTGGGCCTTTTTTAGGTTTTTAGAGGTTTAATTTTTTTTATTATTAAGATATTATTTGGGATTTTTTGTATTTTTTGTGATTTTTACATATCTAGAGATTTCTAGGGGTTTTCAGAATTTTTATTTTCCTAGGGTTTTATTATTTAGATGGTTTTTAAGGTTTTTTTTACTTTTTTATGGTTTAAATGTTTCTAGCATTATTTAGGTTTTTTATGTTTTAATTTGTTTTTACGTTTTAATGTTTTCTTACTATTTTTTAGGTTTTTTAGGGATTTGAATGTTTTTTTGGATTTTTAGGGGGTTTTATGATTTTAATGGGTTTTAAATTTTTTATCTATTTGGAGGGTTTTAATATTTTTTGGGTTATAGCGTTTTTATTATTTTTTTGGTGTTTCGGATTTGTTTTTGAATTTTTAGGGTTTTTAAATTTATTTAGACATTTTCAACGTTTTTCAAGATTTAAACGGTATTTAATTTTTTAGTGGAATTTGGGTCACTATGGATTTTGAGTTTTTTAAACATTTTTAAATATTTTATGAGTTTTAGGATATTTTGTGGTTTTAGGGTCACTCTAGGGTTGTTAGGTTTTTAGTGTTTTTTAATTTTTATGGGTTTTTTGCATTTTTAGGGTTTTAATGATTTTTTACGGGGTTTCAAGGTTTTAAGTTTTTTTTAAATTTTAATTATATTTAAATATTTTATATGATTTTTATAGTTTTTTTGGGTTTTATTGATTTGAAGGGTTTTTAGTAAATTCTTGGTTTTTAATGATTTAATGGTGTTTTGGGTTGTTTAGTGGTTTTCTAGTTTTTAGTGGTTTTATGGTTTTTATGGGGATTTAGGGTTTTAGGGTTATTAAGGCCTTTTACAAGTTTTAGTGTTTTTTATGTTTTTAGGTGTTTTTCTAGAGTTTTTGTTATTTAATTATTTATTACGTTTTTAGGGGTTTCAGGGGTTTTTACATTTTTTGGGTTTTTAGGAAATTTTTATATTTTTAAGGTTTTTTATTATTTTTAGATATTTTTAGTGTGTTTTGAGTTTTATTATACTTTTTTATGGTGTTATGGGTTTTAAGGATTTTTATATGTTTTTTAGGTTTTTATGTGTTTTAGATTTTTATGATTATTTAGGGTTTTTAGGATTTTTAGGTTTCTAGGGATTTTCAAGGAGTTTTTTTGTTTTTTTACTTTTAGGGTTTTTCATTCTTGTGGTTGTTATGATTTTTTTGGGATTTAGTGTTTTTTAGTTATTTATAGTTTTTATGGGTTTTTTTAGTTCTAAATGTTTTAGGGGATTTACATTTTTTTTATGTATTTAGTTTATTTTTAGGGGTTTTATAAGGACTAGGCTTTTTAGTGTTATAGAGGATTATGTTTTTTTTTGTATTTTTAGGGTCTTTAGGGTAATTTTTGGAATTTTTTATTATTTGTATCATATTTTTGGTTTTAAGGGTTTTTAAGGGATTTTAGAGTTTCTAGGTTTTTAAGGTTTACATAATATTTTTTAGGGTTTTCGGTTTTTTACATTTTTAGGAATTTTTACGGGTTTTTATGTATTTTATAGGTTTTGATGGGTTTTTTGTGTTTTTTGGTTTTTATGGTTTTTAGGGGGGTTTTGGGATTTTAGTGTTTTGATTTATTTAGTTTATTAAGGTTTTTAGTGTTTTTTTGGTTTAAATTGTTTTTAGAGTTTTTAGGTGATTTTATGGATTTTTGAGGATTTTTGGTTTTTAACGTTTTTATGTTTCATAGGGGTTTTAAGTGTTTTTAGGTTTTTAATGGTTTCTTATAGATTTTCTAGGTTTTAGTGTTTTCTGTTTGTAGGTATTTTCATTTTTTATGGTTTTTAGGGTATTTTGGAATTTTTAGGGTTTTTAGCAATTTTTAGAGTTTATTTTGGGCTTATTGGTTTTTTGGGGCATTTGTGCTTTTTCAGTTTTTTAGCATTATTATGTTTTATTAGAGTTTTTTAACGTTTTGATGGTTTTAAATAGTTTTTATAACATTAAGTGGGTTATAGGGTTTTAATGGATTTTCATGGTTTTAAGGTTTTTAGCAGTTTTATGGTTTGAGGGGTTTTCTGGGTGTTTAGGTTCATTAATGGTTTTTGGCATTTAATAGGGTTCTAAGGTTTTTAATATTTATTAGGTTTGTAAGGTCATTATAATGTTTTTATTGTTTTATAAGGATTTTTGTTTTTTAAGATATTTTTATGGTTCTTTTAGGATTTTTATTGTTTTTATGGATTTTAAGGATTTTGATGTTTTTTGGGTATTTTTTGGATTTTAGGATCTTTTGGTACTTAGCGTTTTTAGGTTTTTTAAGGGTTTAAAGTGTATTTAAAATATTAATGTTTTTTTTGGGTTTTTCTATTTTTTCAATTTTTTAATGTTTTTTAGTTGTTTATTGGAATTTTAATGGTTTTTAGGGTTTTAAGTGTTTTTTATGGTTTTTTGGGGTTATAGGGTTTTTAGGTTTTTTATGGGCTTTTTGTTTTTTAGGTTTCTTTGAGTTTTTTATGGGTTCTAAATTTTTTTAGAGTTTTTATGTTTTTCAAAAGTTTAAATGGGTTTTAATGTTTTTAGTAGGTTTTTATGGTTTTCATTTATATTTAGGGATTTTAAGGGTTTTAATGAGTTTTATTATATTTATCAGATTTTAGAGTTTTTAAGGTTTTTAAGGTCTTTTTTATATTATATTTTTCGTAGGGTTTAAGCATTTTTAGGTTTTGAAGGTTTTATTTTGGGAATTCAGGGTTATTAGGGTGTTTTTACATTTATAGATTTTTAGGGATTTTCATCGTTTTAGGGTTTTTAGGGGATTTAGATATTTTTTGTTTTTGGGGTTTTAGGGGTTTTTTCAGTTGTTTAGGGTTTTTACTGTTTTTAATTTTTTTAGGTGTCCAATGGATTTTTTATAGTTTTTAGTGGGTTTTTAGTGGTTTTCTATGTTTTTAGAGATTTTACATATTTTTAATGATTTTCTTGTTTTTAGTGGCTTTAGTGTTTTTTGGGTATCTTTAGGGGGGTTTATAGTTTTTGGAGTTTTCTAGGGGGTTTATGTTTTTAGGTTTCTTGGATTTATTGGGTTTTTTCTATGTTGTTATAATTATTTTATGTTTTTAGTGATTTTCATGGATTTTTTATGATTTATATTGGGTTTTAGGTTTTTCAGGATTTTTAGAGTTTTTTGGTTTTTATAGTTTTTAGCATTTTTTAGGTTTTTAGAGTTTAAAGGGTTTTAAGGTTTTAAGGTTTTTTTTCTATGTTGTTAGGGTTTTATGTATTTATGGATTTTTAGGGATATTTTTTGAAATTATTGGTTTTTAGGTTTTTCAGTATTTTTCTAGATTTTATGGTTTTTAGGGTTTTTAGTGTTTTATGGTTATTTTTTGGTTTAAGGGGTTTTATTGAGTTTTATTATGATTTTTATGGTTTTAGAGTTTTTTATAATTTTTAGGGGGCTAAAGGGATATTATAGTTTTCAGATATTTTTTAGGGTTTTTATAGGTTTTTAGGGTTTTCTTTGTTTTTAGAGGTTTTTTTTGGGTGTTTTAGGTTTTTTTGGGTCCTGTTGGGGGGTTTTTAGAATTTTTAGGTTGTTGGGGTTTAAAATGGTTTTTGATTTTTAAGGTTTTCTTAAAGGTTTTTAGGTTTTTTTGTGTTTTATGATTTTAGGGGGATTATAGATTTTTATTATTTTTATGGGGTTTTAGGGTTCTTAGGGCAATGAAGATGTGAGGGTTAAGCTATTCCCGACCCCACCCCCCAATTTATTAGATAGAAAAAAAGAGACACCGCAGACAAGGGAGGGGAGTGGTCAAATGACCCACACCCAAAAACCCTTAACGACCCAAGACAAAAGACCCAAAAACAGAAAAGTCAAGAACGAAAAAAGAAAACACACAAAGAAAAGAAGCCACCACCATCATCTACCATCAACCAGCATCCAGCAGCTCACAGCTAACCAACGACCAGCATCCAAACTCAAACAGCAAACAGCAGCCAATAGCAGAACGACCATAAACCATAGCTTCAACACCTCCCATCCAAGAAGCAACCAGCATCCGGAACCACTAGCATCCAACATCACAGAACCACCAGTATCCAACATCACAGAACCACCAACATAAAAATCACAAGACTCACTAAAAAATGAAAAACACCAATCTCACAATGACCAGCACCTAGCACCTTCTCACCAAGAAGGTACATCGCCAGCATCATAGAACCATCAGCACCAACAGAAAAAAATCCAGCGCCACCCAACAGAACCAATAGCCAGCATCCACATCGATACATAACCAAACAAGTAACAGAACCAAAGAAAACATCCAAAAACTGCAGCCAAAACCCAACATCTAACAAGCCCTCCAACAACAGCTTGAGTGGAAACCAGCAACTCGATATCCAAGTAACATTCAGCAGTAACTTATGAAAGGACCAACAACCAACAGCAAGAATAAGATAACATCTCAGAAATGAACAATCATCTCTTCCTAAGAAGAACAATTCTAGTATCCCATCATAACCAGAAACAAAAGACCACTAGCATCCATGCGTGAACCTATTCCACCACACCCACAATTCCTTATCCTGATCATTCAGCAGAAAAAACAACTCAATACCAAGCCAGCCACAGGTCAAGAATACGTAGACCAACAAATCAGAGCGAACAAAGCACAGAGTGACCATACCTTCATCAACAGCAACATCTAAGAAAAAGAAAGCATAACAAGAAGAGAATAACGTCATCCTCACCCTTTTCATCCACCTTGACCAATCGAGAATCCAAAGAATCTAGCAAGACCCTCCTCAGGTCCAAAAAAGAAGTGTATAACCGAGCACGGAGCCGTAAACACCATCCCAAAGAAGTCACAAGGCCCGTCAAACCCACTTATCACCAATGAGAAGCCATAAATCCCCCCGAAAAAGACACCAAAGCGTCTTTCCAAACCATATAAGAGATCCAGAGCACCAAACACCAAGAGACCTGAATAGCCGAGACCAAACCCATGTCTGACGAGAATACTTGTAGATCGGGCCAAGCACAGCTCTGGCCATTTGTTGAAACATCCATCACGTCTGTGTTGACTTCACCATTGATGTCTTATACTTCGACTATATCACTGGAAAGTCATCACCACTGTTGCCAATGAGCAACATAGATGACACCTGATGTGGATCAGAATACAGATCTAGCAAAGCCGATCCAAATCGAAGAAAAAACTAGACCAAGCCGTCGCCGCAAAAACCTGAATCAACCCACCAGATCCCAGTGTCGTCTACCATCCACCTTGAAAACCACCATCACGCCAGGGAAGAAATCCTCTCGAATAGAAAAACATCCACATCGCAAAGCCTGAAGAGGGAGAGATCAACTGAACTACTGAAAAGGATTCCAAGATGGAACCCTAGAGATCGCTGCGTTGGGAGAATCCCAGGAGAGAGCGGCAGCATCTTTTCTCTTATTGCTTTAGGGGTTTCTAAGGTTCTTAGGGATTTTGTAGGCTTTCACGGTTTTTCAGTTTTTTAGAGATTACGGATTTTTTGCTTTTAGTTTTCTTGAGGATTTTTAGTATTTTTATGACATTTATATGGTTTTGAAGGGTTTTTAGTATTTTTAGTGGTTTTTTATGGTTTTATCTGTGTTTTGGATTTTTTTGGTTGTGGGGGTTTTTATGTTTTAAGGGGTTTTAGGGTTTTCAGGGTTTTTGGGGTTTTTTATGTTTTATAATTTTTTAGGGGTTTTATGTGATATTAGTTTTTTTTCCTCTTAGGGGGTTTTAGGGGGTTTTGCATTTTTTTTATGTTATCTCTGATTTGTTATGATTTTGTTGTATTTTTATTGGTTTTTATGGATTTCAAGGTCTTTTAGAGTTTTATGGTTTTTATTATTTTTTATTTCATTATAAGATTTATGTGTAGGTCGGTTTTTAGGGTTTTTTTGTTTTCTTATTGTTTTAGGGTTTTTTAAATAATTATGGTTTTTAGGGGTTTTATAGGATTTTTACGGTTCATAGGGGTTTTAGGGATTTCGAGTGGTTTGGGGTTCTAATTATTTTGGGGGGGTTTAATGGTTTTTTTTATTTAATTTTTTTTATGGTTTTTAGAGTGTTTTAACATTTTTAGGGATTTGAAGGGTATTTAAAGTTTTTAGTGGTTTTTAGTGTTTTTATGGGTTTTATGTTGTTTTAAAAAAATTAGGGGTTTATTTTTTTAGTGGATTAAACATTTTAGGAAATGTTTAGGTTATTTTATGTTTTTATCACTATTTTGATTTTTAGGGGTTTTTATGTTTTTTAGATTTTTAGGGTTTTGTTAGGTTTTTTTGAGATTTTATGCTTTTTAAAATTTTAATACATTTTAGGGATTTTTAGGATTTTTATGTGTTTTTATGGGTTTTAATGATTTTGATGGATTTTATGGGTTTTTAAGGTTTTGAGGTTTTTTAGGATTTTACGCATTTTTAGGTTTTAAGGGTATTAAGTGTTTTTATGGTTTTAATGTTTTCATACAAGTTTTCAGAGTTTTTTAGGGTTTTTAATTTTTTTTTATTATTATGGATTTTTTAGATTTTTATGGTTTTTTGGGTTCTTATTTATTATGAGGTTTTTTGGGTTATTTTAGATTTTTAGGTACTTTTGGGGTTTTTAATTTTTTTTAGTATTGTGGGTTTAAAGGTTTTTTAGAGTTTTGTAATGCTTTTAGTAATTTTGAGGGTTTTTAGATTTTTCAGTTGGTTTCAATAGTTTTTATCGGGATTTAGGGTTTTAAAAAAATAGGGGGTTTTGTGTTTTCAAGTGTTTTTAGGGGGTTTATGTTCTTTTTTGGGTTTTTATAGTTTTTAACATTTTTAGGATTTTAGGGGTTTGATGTGTTTTTATATTTTTATTTTTCTCTTAAATTTTCTCAGGGGTTTATATGTTTTTATGTTTTAAGGGATTTTTAGTCGTTAGATTTTTATTTTTTGGGGATTTTTGGGATTTTTAGGTGTTTTAGGTGTTTTTTATGGAATTATGGTTTTTTGGTTGGTTGTGTTTAATATTTTTTTATAGTTTTAGACTTTTTGAGGTTTTTAGGGTCATTTTACATTTTAATGGGTTTAAGGATTTTATAGGATTCATATTGGTTTTAGGGATTTTTTGGTTTCTAGGTTTTTATTTTTTTATTTTTGGTTTTATGGGTTTTAGGGATTTCAAGGACTTAAGGATCTTTTATTTTTTTAGTGTTTTTTAGGTTTTTAGTGTTTTTAATTTTTGTAGGTTTTTAATATTTTCTTAGGGGTTTTTAGTGTTTTAGGGTCATTTACATTTTATGTTTTTTTAGGTTTTTTTTGTATTTTTTGGTTTTTTGGTTTTTATGGTTTTTGATGGATTAAGAGGTTTTTAGGGACTTTAAGGTTTTTTATTTATAGTTTTTTAGGTTTTTTATGGAGCTTAAGTGTTTTTAGGTTTTATAGTTTTCTTATAGTTTTGAAGGGATTTAGGGTTTTTTTAAGGATTTTTAAGGAATTTTTTGGATTTTTATTGGTTTTTTTTTGTTTTTAGGGATTTTTATGGATTTTTTTTCAATTTTTAGGAATTTTGGGTTTGTAGGGTTTCTTGGGAATCTTGGGTTTTTGTGTTTTTAGAAAATTTAATTGGTTTTCTGTGTATTTTGGTTTTTTGGGTTTTAGGTGGTTTTATGGTTTTTAGGGGGCTTTTTGGGTTCTTAGGGTCTTTTATGGTTTTATAGGTTTTAAAAGGCTTGAATATTTTTTTCATTATAAGAGTTTTTAGGTTTTTAATGTTTTCTTCGAATTTTTCTAGGATTTTTATTTTTATAGGGATCTAAGGTCTTTTTTTATTTTTATTGTTTTTAGGTTTTTTGGGATTTTGAGGGTTTCTTTGTGTTTTTTGGGATTTTTGGGTTATTTAGGGGGTTTACCATTTGTTAGGTTTTTATGGGTTTTATGTGTTTTTTTTGGTTTTCAAGGTTTTCATAAGAGTTTTTAAGGTTTCTAAGTTTTTTTATTTTTATGGATTTATAGGATTTTTAAGGATTTTTTTGGTTTTTAGAGATTTTTGGGATTTTGAGGGTATTTTGGTCATTTATGGATTTTTATCATTTTTATGGTTTTTATGGGGTTTTATATTTTTTTATATGTTTACGTACTTAAGGGTTTTTAGTGCATTGTCACATTTTAAGGGGTTTAACTTTTTTTATAGTTTTTTGTTTCATTAAGGGATTGTATGTGGTTTTACGGTTTTTAAGGATTTTCGAGATTTATTGTTATTATGGGGGTTTAAAGTCTTGTTAGGGTGTTATATTTTTTTATTGTTTTTAAGTTTTTAGGGGTTTTAAATATATTTATGTTTTAGATTCTTCTTAGGGGTTTCCACAATTTGCCATTTTTTTTAGATATTTTTAGGTATTTTTAAAAACATTAATGTGTTTAAGGGTTTTTAGGGGTTTTGATTATTTTTTAGGGTTTTTAGTTTTTTTTGTTTGTTTCGGTTTAGTTGTTTTCTTGAGTTTTTTAGGGTTAATAATGTTATTATAATATTTTAATGTTTTTAGGGAATTAAAGAGTTTTTGGAGTTTTTAGTGGGGCTTTAGGGTTTTTATTAGGGTGTCAAGGTTTTTATGGTTTTTAGGGGTATCATGTTTTTAGGGGGTTTCTGGGTTTTTATGTCTTTGTAATTTTTTTAGTGTTATAGAGTTATTTTTGGTTTTTATGGGTTTATAGTGTTTTTTTTGGTTGTTATGGTTTTTTCAAGATTTTTTATGGATTTTAGGATATTTTTAGTGTAATGTAGGGTTTCTATCATTTTTTATATTTTTATGAGTTTTAATTGTTTTTAGGTTTTTATGTTTTTCTTAGTGGTTTTTAGAGTTTTAGGGATTTTTATGTTCTTAGGTATTTATATGAATTTTTTAGCATTTTTATGGTTTTTTAGTGTTTTTATTGAGTTTGATGTTTTATCGTGTTTTTTGGGGTTTTGGGGTTTTTAGAAATTTATTTGTTTTTTGAGTTTTTAGTAATTTTATGTTTTTCAAGTTTTATCAGGGTACATAACGGTTTTTTTGGATTATTATAATTTGTGGGATTTCTACAAATTTTTCATGATTTTTATGGTTTTTATAGTTTCAAAGAATTTTTGTATTTTAATTATTTCAATGGTCTTTAGGGGTTTTAGGGATTTTTTTGGTCATTATCATTTTATATGATTTTAGGGTTTTAATTTTATTTTGGGTTTTATGGTTTTATTAGGTTGTTTAGGGTTCTAGGTTTTTATATTCATAGGGATTTTTAAGGATCTTAATGGTTTTTTTTTATTTATGTTTTAGGGACTTTGAGGTATTTTATTATTTTTAGGGGTTTTAGGGTTTTTGTAATTTTTTATGTTTGTTAGTGTTTTTATGGGTTTTAATTTTTTAGGAATTTTTTCTTTTTTGGGTTTTAGAAGTTTTTTCATATGTTCTTTTAGATCATATGGGTTTTTAGTTTTTTATGATTTTTAGGGACTTAAGTGGTTTTAGGGATTTTATTGGTTTCAGAGTTTTTATGGGGTTTAATGGTTTTTTTACTGTTTTAGGGGTTTTATGGATTTTATGGTTTTTAGGGTTGTTAGTTTTTTTGGGATTTTTATGGGTTTAAATGTTATCGAGTATTTTAATATTTTTGTAGGGTTTTTTTTGGGATTTTTGTGTTTTTAGGGATTTTGAGGGGTGTTTTAGGGTTTTTTTGGTTTTTTGGGTTTTTAGAGCTTTTTATGTTTTATAGGTTTTTAATGTTTTTTTTGAATATTGAAATTTTTTGGAGGATTAAAGGGTTTTTAGAGTTTTATGGGTTTTTGATTTTTATGGGGGTTTAGGAGTTTTTATGGGGTTTTATGGTTTTATGGTTTATAGAGTTTTTGGTATTTTTAGTTTTTTTAGGGTTTTAATTGTTTTTAGGTTTTTAAGTGTTTCTTAGGTGTTTTTAGGGTTTTAGAGTTATTTATGATTTTAGGTATTTTGATGACTCTTCAGGATTTTTATGTTTTTTTAGGTTTTTTTAGATTTTTGTGGGTTTATATGGTTTTATTATTTTTTTGGTTTTTATGGGTTTAAATTATGTTATTGTTTTTGTGGGTTTCGAATTTTTTTCAAGGTTTTAGTTTTTCATAAATGTTTATGTATATTTAGTAATTTTTTTGGATTTAAATTATTTTTAGGGTTTTTTGGGATTTAGTGATAGTTTTTTTGGGTTTTTTGGTGTTTTTGTATTTTTCAGTTTTTAAAAGGTTTGTAGAGTTTTTATGGGATTTTTAGGCTTGTAGGTGTTTTTAGGACTTTTTAAGGTTTTTAGGGGTTTTATGGTTTGTAGGGGGTTTTGGGGTCTCTTTAGGATTTAGGGATTTTTCCATTTTAGTTTTATTTTATTTTAGGTGTTTTTAGATTTTTAGGTTTTTCCTTATTGTTTTTTATGCTTTTAGTTTTTTTAATATTTTTAGGGATTTTAGGGATTTCATTTGATTTTTATGGTTTTTATAGTTTTTTAGTATTTTGAGCCTTTTAGGGGGATTAGGAGTTTTAAGGTTTTTAGTATTTTAGGGTTTTTTGGGGATTAAGTGTTTTTTGGGGTTTATGGATTTTTAATTTGTGTTTTTGGGTTTTTATGGTTTTTAATGTTTTCTATAATTTTAATGGGTTTGTTATATTTTTTTGGTTTTTATGGATATTTAGAGGTTTTAGGGTTTTTAGGGTTTCTCTGGGTTTTGCAGTTTTATGAATTTTTTAGTTTTTTATGTTTTTAAATATTTTCTTGGTTTTTTAAATTTTTTCTAGTTTAGACATTTTTTTAATGTTTTTTCTGTATTTTTAGGGTTTTTATGTTTTATAACATTTTTAAGGGTTTTTTGTTTTTTATGATTTCTAAGGATTTTAGGGTTTTAGGGGTTTTAGAATTTTTATGTTTTTTATATGGATTTAGGTGTTTTTTGTTTTTTAATGATTTAGAAGGGGTTTTCATGTTTTTTAAGTTTTTTCACATTTTTTTAGTTTGTTAGCGATATTTTAGGATTTTATAGGTTTTTATAGTTTTTAGGGATTTGAGGGTTTTTTATTATTTTAGGGGGTTTCAGTGTTTTTACCATTTTTTAGGTTTTAGGTGCTTTATGTGTTTTTTGGTTTTTATTATTTCGATTTTTAGGGGTTTTAGAGGTTATTAACTTTTTTAGGGTTTTATGGATTTTTTGGATATTTATGGGATATTAGGGATTTTAGCGATTGGAGGGGTTTTTTGGGATTTTTTTGGTTTTTAGGGGTTTTTTGTTTTTTTGGTTATTTATATTTTTATAGTTTTGTAAAAATTTAATGGTTTTATTAAGTTAATGTTTTTATAAGTTAAATGTTTTTGAATATTTTATAGTGATTTCATAGTACATTTATGGGTTTTCTTGTTTTTATGGTTTTTAGGGGTTGTATAGTTATTAGGGTTTTTAAGGATTTTAGTATTTTTAGTGATTCATAGGGTGTTTAGTGTTTTTTTATTTTAAGGATTTTATGTTTTTTAGGTTTTCAATTTTTTCTTATAATTTTTAGTGTTTTTATGTTTTCAGGGATATTTATCTCTTTTTTGGATTTTTATGGTTTTTAGATATTTTTAGGGTTTTTATATTTTTTCGATTTTTAATTTATTTTTTTACTTTAGTGATTTATTGAGTATTTTATTATTATTAATGGTTTTTAGTTTTTTATGGTTTTTAAGTATTTAAAGAGTTTTTAGTTTTTTAGTTGTTTATGGGTTTTTATTGGTTTTTAGAATTTTTAATGTTTTAGGGGTATTTGTTATTTTAAGGGGTTGTAGGGTTTTTGGTAATTTTAAATGACTTTTATGGTTTTAGAATTTTTTAGGGTTTTATGGGATTTATTTTTATATAATTTTATGGTTTTCATAGTTTTTTCAGCGTTTTTAGGGTTTTATACATTGTGATCTAATTTAATGAATTTTTATGATTTTAATGATTTTTAAGGTTTTTTTTATTTTGAGAGTTTTTGGGGTTTTAGGGATTTTAGGGTTTTAGGTAGTTTAGAATTTTTTATTTTTTTAGGGGTTTAAAGTGGTAGGGTCCTGAAAAATCCATAAAGGAGAATGATGACCCCCTTTAACTCAAGGGAGATTCTATCCAATTTCCCCTAAAAAGGATTAGGCAAATATGGACAATACTCAAGGATGGAAAAGGAAGAACCGGTCCGTGGACCGGTCTGATGTTAACGACGCATGGCCGGTTCCACGAAGCGTCCCTCTTCCACGGACCGTCTTCATTTGCGAGATGGAGGCGTAGATCCTCCGCGGTCGCGAGGCGGGACAGGCGCCAACCCGGTTCATCATTCCGGACCACCCCAACCGCGAGTTGTATCAGCCGGCCTGAACCGCCTCCACTGTCGTTCGTGAAATGGAGGTGGAACCCTCCGCGGCCGCGAAGCACTCCCCGAGTTCGGTTCGCGGAGGAGAAAGGTTTAATGCCCCGTGAACTGCAGATTGACCAAGTCATCCATGAACCGGGTTTTCGGTCATGGGCCTCCGCAAAAGGTGCCACATGACCATAGATAGATCTCTTCCCCCACTTTATAAAAGGAGACCAAGGGGGAAGAGGAAGGGAGGATTTTCAGATTCGGAAGGAGGATTGAAAGGAGATCGATTAGATTCAGGTGGAAGGATTTCGAAGGAAGGATTAGGATTTCGGAAGTTCCAGTTCTTGAACCAGAGCAAGTATGAACCTGGGAACAAACTAATAAGGAACCAAAAAGGCATAATAACTTAGTGAATCGCAAACTTAAAATAACAAACAAGTGAAGACCGCGAACCAGGGTCCCTCCGTGGATGTACTCCCCGCGGACCAGGATGTTTATGCCTCTTTTCCGATCCATTGTGCCACGTAGCACCCTCATATGCAGGAGAAGCCCCGACCAACGAGCCTCCGTCCGGCGCCGCCCTTGGCCACTGCTGCCTGTATGGAACCCTCCACAGACCACCCTGGATCGCGGATCAAACTCGGAGCTGCGAACCACCTTGGTTTGTGGGGTGCCAATCAGTCTGTGGACCATCCTAATTCGCGGACGGCCAATCAGTCTGTGGAACCTCCTAGTTCGTGGATGGCCAATCAGTCTGCGGGTCACCCTGTCTCACAGAAGACCTCTCCAGCCACGTAGCACTTCCCTACGCGAAGGGCACCACCACCCATACCCCTGCATGGCCTGCCAAAACCATCGTAGTTCCCATTTCCCGAGCCAGATAAAATCCTTACAATTTCAATCCGGCCTGACCCTTCACAACCTCCTCATTGTACTATTCATCGGCCCCGTGTCGAGGCCTCCAGCAGAGCCACTGGATCTGTGTGGTGTAACCCTCAGGCGCATCAACGTGCCGTTTTGAGTTCACATACCCACGATAAACAGAGGTGAATGGGTTTCCCCGACCCTTGAGCAGATTCATGAAGCATTCCTGGGTTCACATTCCCACGGTAATGTGGATTCTAAGCTCAGGAGTCCCCTTTCCGCCCCTCCACATGTTAAGGGCTCCTCGGGGGTGGTAAAATACCCATCAGAAGGGAGCCCTCATGCACGTCAAGAGAGGAGATAGGCACAGGAGCACCCCCTTTCCCTCTCCCACTACACTTTGTCACCATGTCCATCCATCTCAGATTAATCCCCAACCTTATGGGCCTCCCTATGCGTAAGCTCCACTCCACTTCTAACGGATGCACCTTTCGCGACGTGATCTTCTGGTCCCTTCTGCCTCTTATTTCTCACACCGAGCATGATTCACATGGGATTAGAGTGAGAATCGACCATGAAATCCTCTTATAGGCCTCCTCATAGTGTAAACCCCAATCCACACCTTGGGCCTCCTCAGAGTGAAATCCTCAATCCACGCCTTGGGCCTCCTCAAAGTGTAAACCACAATCCATCACCTTGCGCCTCCTTAGAGTGTAAGCCCCAATCCATCATTTTGGGCTGCCTCATAGCATATGTCCCAAGCCATTCGAACTATGTGGACTTTGATCCTTGTCCCCTAGGCAGGGTACACAGGAAGCCTCCCCGAGGTTCAAGCCTGATCACAATTAGACCTCGGGGTCCACCTTCACGTCAGTTTTTCGGCGCCCCCATTCAAACTACGTGGAATTTGATCCCTGTCTCCTAGGTAGGGTACTTAGGAAGCCTCCATGAAGTTCAATCCCAACAACCGGTCAATCTGACTATCTTCACATCAGTTCATCGTGTCACCCCTAGTGTCGCCTCAATGAGTTCGGACTCATCGGGGTCATTAATCCAACGAGGGATGGTAAAACTCGATCATAAATGATTCTAAACTGCTGTGTTCAGCTGACTATTGCCTACCAGGAGAAATCCGTGGATAATATGCTTGGGTATAAACTAAAGATTCGTGAACATATGAATATGTCTTAAATCTATAATAGACTTCCAGAACAGGCAATAATTCCCCCCAAAAGGGTGCGATGTGCCCGACTTCCCATCCTCTTGACCAATGTGACTTCTTAAGCATCACTGGCCATGTCGCCCGGCGAATTCCTGCCTTTGGAAATCAGGTCCATGCATCGTCGGATACGGAACCGTTGGGTGTTTCGTGAACGAAACCACGAAACAAAATTGGTGAACCCGACGTGAATCTTTAACAAAGCATGACAGATTTAACTTATTCCCACCATGTTCCCCCTTTTACTCACAAGGAGGGCCAAGAAAGGTCATTAATTACCCATGGGATCATGAGATGCTACTTTGACGGGTTTACTTTTTGTATTTGTTAAAATGTTTTATAGGTACTATACAGAACTCCCTTCTATCCAATGGCGTCCCAAAGGAACTCGCAAGTGCGCACTTCAGGCTACGCGACGACCGGGAATCCTCGCCAAAAAAGGACCCCATCACCCACCCAGCATCTTCAACGCTGGGTCTCAGACGCGCTGATCTGAGAGTACCACGTGAACGGTACTCTCCCAATGGTGGAGGCAGCCATACATGCCCTCTAGTCTGCCAGAACTCGCCAGTCGCCAGCCCAAGAATGGACGCAAAGGTAGATCCAGACAACCCCTGTTTCTGTCTCCAACCATTTCGGGATTTTATCCCTGGAACGGGACAATACCTACCTCCCATATCTTCGGGAGGCAGATGAGGTCGACATTGAGGACTTCATCCCCACCGAACAGGGGTTCAGCTCCAAGCCCCCCGCCGGCAGACGTCATCATAGTCACACCGCGATTCAACATCCTTGCACTGATAAGGATGTATCCCTGAGGATTCAGGCCCATGCTCCATGAACTCTGGCCCCTCGGACCACCCGATGAGGGCGGCAGAACTACAACCAGGGACCGGTCATCACCCTAGTCCCTGAGGAGGAGCTCCGCTGCCCAGCCAGGGAGACGTACCATGAACAAGCACCTACACCTGTTCGCTCCTCTCAAGCCCACCATCCAGACATGGAAGTATCATACAAGCCGGCACGCATCCCCTCTAATCTCCATCAAGCCCATCGCTCACTCGGGACAACACTAACCAGGAAGGCACCTCTCCCTACCCAGGGTCATGAAGCCCACCAACCAGATGTGGTGGCATCCCGGCACCTACAGGACCAGCTCCTAGCAGTTTCTTCTGACACCCGCCATCCTGGTATGGTGGCGATCAACAAATCCATCCACTCAGATGTGGCGGCAAATCATAGGCAGGCACGTCTCCCCACCAACAAAGGCCACTGACTCAATACAGTGAGAAACCAATATATACAGGGCCAGCTCCATGCGGATGTAAGTAAACTCCGCCATCCCAATGTGGTGGCAAACAGAGAGATAAACCGGAGTATCTCAGTACAGGGGTAGATTCGTTCACCTGCCCCGACATAGGAGAATTGTCAGTACCCACTGACCACTGAAGGACAGGAGCATGATATTCCTACTTCGATACCGGTATGGGCCTTCATACCTGTTCCAGCCAAAGATATCTCTTTGCATATCCTGTCAATGATGGAGGAGCAGGTATCGATCCTAGATCATATCTTGCAGACTTTCCAGAATGTAATTGCATCAGCGACAATAGCAAGGACTCGGGCCCATGAGACTGTCTCCCCAATTGAGGCGACTCATCTGAGAGATGAGATAGCTGCCTCGGAGCAGATCTGCATCCCTGCTTCCACCCAGGAGGGTCACCGGCCATATTTCGCGATGAAAGGGCAACCAGATCGAGTAGCCTCACTCGTTCCAACTGGGGGACACCCATCCATCATGGTGGATTCTCTAGAGCAGGCATATATCCCTGCTAAAGTCAATATGTTTGTCATCATATCCTAGCAGCATCACGGGGCCCAATTAGATAGGGACCCAAAGGTGAAGGCCATTGTCAACAGCAGACGGTCCCCGCTGCCCGTAAAAGAGCACCCCAAATGCGCCAAAGGCAGCTGGAAAATAAAGATGGAGTTCATGACTCCGCTCTGCTAGAATCTGGGGTTCCCAACATCACTAAGCATACATCATAAGTGCAGGAACCTACCCATCCATTACCATATTATGGGATTGGAAGTAGTAATTACGAAGGTCCTCCCCACATTGTTTCTACCAGCAGCTCTGAAGGTCCTCCCCATAGCACTCATGGGGGCATCCCCTACGGGCATATAAAGATCTTTCATGAGAGCTCCTCTTTTGATGCGAGTAGCAGAAATCCTTCACGTGGCCAGAAGATCGAGTAGTAAAAAGGTCATCCACTTTCTACGGTCCACCCTGAAGGTCATCCCCGAGGTATACACTACAAACACTCTTCATGCAGTGGGACCATAGATTATGATAGTTTTCCTCGCTATCATAGTCGAAACTGCGGAGGCCCTCCCTGTGGTGATGTCTCATCACGACAAGAAGGCCCTCCCCTTGTCATAGCCTGTCTTGAAGGTCCTCCAAACGGGTTACATTACAATGACACTCCGCGCGGACAGGCATCAGATCATGGTGGTAGTCCTCTGCACCCTGATAACGGAGGTCCTCCCCATAGATATGTCATGCAACGAGAAGTCCCGCCCCTCATTGTGGTACATTCTAGAGGCCCTCCCTAGGATGTATCCCGCAAATTTTCTCTCTATGGAAGCAGTAATGGTAGTCCTCTCCATTGCCACAGTTGTGATGGTAGTCCTTGCAACCACAGCCACCATTGTGAAGGTCCACCCTGCATTGGCCCCAAGCAACAAGAAGGTCCTCCCCTTGTCTCAGTGTGTCCTTAAGGTCCTCCCCAGGATGCACATCGAACATCAAGCCATGATGGTCATCCTCACCATGATGGCAGTTGTTGTGAAGGTCCTCCCCGTAATGACGCTACGCAGCCAGAAGGTCCTCCCCTTAATACGACATGCCTTGGAGGTCCTCCCCAGGGTGTGCACTGCAAAAGTCTTCTATGCAGTGAAGCATCAAGCAGTAATGGTATTCCTCACCATTACGACTGCCATCACGGAGGTCCTCCCCGCGATGACATATTATATCGACAAAAAGGTCCTCCTCCTACTGAATCAAGCACAGAAAATCCCTTGTATTCCGAGGAACTCAGAAGGATGGGATCAAGCATGTCAGATTCCCAGTTAGTCGCCAACGAAATCCTTCTCCAATAAAGAGACGGTCAAGGGCTTCGTTCATCCTTTGAACCACCTCGGAACCGCCCACATAATGATTCATCACCTACCGGTCCCACTGCCTCCGACCACATTAGCAACGAGCATCTCAGTTGGGCCGACTAGGTAGAGGAGTCCCTAGCGGAGGAATATTTTGATATGCTGAACCTGAGGAAACGACTGGCCAGGGATTATATACCAGTTATGTTTTGGCCGACAACCACCTCTCAATTCGACATACCCAGAGAGTTGTCCGAAGAATGCGTGTACGGAATCCGCCATAATATATTGACACCCCTCCACCGACTGAAATCAAGCTTTCATCCCTATGACACATATGTAGACCACGTTAAGACAATAGGATATCTCTTGCATCACATCAACCTAGAGGCTCTTCCTTCAGCACGACAACAGCAACCCGAGAGGCGTAAATGAAACATGGAGATAACCTGCCTCTCTGCGCCGCACCAGCTGTGCTGCCTCATCTGTGACACTCCAACAGGTGTCCATATCTGGGGATGGGGAGAACATAGACCTCTACATTTTACTCCACTCCCTGCCCAGAAGAACCCGTTCAGCGTGGTGTCTTTCAACGTCATCACGTCAAAATGGAAATCGAGTGGTCTCTCTATTCAGGAAACATAACACACCCAGTAGAGTCAGGCCTTGAGTAAGTCCTAGAAGCATCAGGCCCGATAGGAAAATCCATTCAAGAACTCCTGAATCAGGCCACCGAGAGCATACAACATGCCTCTCACCTAAGAGAGGCCAATCAGCGATCTTTTCCTACCTCCCCAAAAGGGATTTATTCACAGTAGAACTCGGCACCAAACCCAATTCACCCCCGAATGGGGGTATGCAAGATCAAGTAGGTATCAATAGTTGCATCCACTGCCGCAATACAGGGTCAACCCCATCCTGTAGGGCTACGGGAATTTTTAACAATAAATGCCCCTGTAAGACCAATAAAACCTGGAAGAGACACTATGTCCAAGGAATGGAGCCAACCCCAGCCCTCAAGGCTGGGGGCATTATTACCCCCTCAACAAAAACCACCCCCATGAGAGTCAGTATTCTCTCATCTAGGGAGGACAACCATAAGAGGAGGTCCCCATCCTATCCTGTCATTCAAATCATCATCCCCTCCGAGAGCAAGGTGCCCCGTAAGGTCGCATCAAATAACTCTCCACGTCACCCTTCATCAAGCAGTCCGAAGGCAATCCCAGATCATGAAAGGGAATGCCAGCAGAAGACGCGGGAGATCCTCTTCCTGTTTGGAAGATGACATCTTCCCCAACCCGCGATATGCATCTGTCAACGTCATATAGGATAACCCCTTGGGTGACACCAGAGATACTACAAATCAGGAGGGATCGGGGGACGATAGTTCCGATCAGTCTATGACTCACAATGAACCACTAGGTGTGCACACCCAAAACCAGATGGCCACCCTAAATATGGTCGTCCTTCCAGCCAACCCTCCTTCGCCTACCCTGCGAGCTTCCAACAAGGATTAGAACAGAGGACTAGTTACCCTTATCCTGCCTCCTTCTCTCGACAAAGATGAGCCACTCATGCTCGAAGAGAGATTCGCTCGACAAGAAGGGGAGATGAAAGAATAGAGGTGGATTAACGCCGAGCTACTCCAGAGGAATTTTCTTATTGAGAGCACGTCCCAGGAGGAGCCACATCATGCACTCCCAACAAGTGCACCTCAAAGACTATGGTTTTCCCAGGAAAATGAAACACGGTCAGGGTTCCCACCCAATGAGGCGCCCGACCCGTTCAACTACCTAAACATAGATTCGAATGAATACCAAGACATCCCTCCACCCAGGAAGCAATAGGAGAGAGTACACCTGAACCCACCAAAGGTGCCACAAGCGGCACATGCACCCCTGGTGCCGGCCAATCCGGATCCTCAGTCAATGCCTCGGGATACACCTTCCCAGGACTGGGCCCAACAGGATGTAAACCAGGGTCTCACCAACACCATCGAGGCACTAACAACTCTATTGGAAGTGATGGAAGGTCGACGCGCTCCGATACATCCAGAGGGGAAACCCTACCCGGATTTGGGGAGCAACACACCGCCTCCACCCAATTTTGGGAGCCCTGTATTACCTATCTTAAATGGATCAGGAGATCTAGAATAGCATCGGACGCACTATGCATCCTATTGTGACCCTATGATGGGAACTTCTGAGCAACAAGAAGCAGTGAAACTCAGATGCTTCGTACGGACCTTGCAGGGATCTTCCTTCGTCTGCTATATGAGTCTACCAACCCAGTAAATAAAAAGCAGGGATGACCTTCGGCAGTAGTTCATGTTCCACTTTAGCTCAATGTTGCCTAAAACAACGGTCAGCGATCTCATGAACTGTAAGCAGAGGGATAATGAGAGGGTCTCAGATTTCATCGCCAGATGGAATGGTATGACCTATTCCCTGAACAGGCCAATGCCTCAAGATGAGATTCTAGCCATATGCATTGATAATCTTCGAGATGATCTATGAACACTGCTCATACCAGTGGAGTTCACCACTGGCTTCTGACATCTCTCGGCCATTGCCCAGAGAATTGAGGACTCCCTGCAGCGGACTAATTTGAAGTCCCGAATAGCCTTGTAGGCTCCTGTAAAAATATCCCCTAGAGATGAAGCATCTGCTGTCACACTCAAGCTAGCCCATGTGCCCGATCCACCTCTCAGGCCTCCACCAAATCGTCAAGGGCCTCCTGCATATCAGCAGTCGCCTCCTCCTAAACGGGATGATCAGCAAGGACTAAAGAGTAACCAGTTTGAGGAACAAATATAAAAAGTATACTCATTCCGAGATGATCATGTCCATGACTACTTCATTGCTGCCATGAACTGCAACTTGATCCGCCTTCCGGATCTGAGGAAACCGGAAGAGGCCGGCCGCGATGATAGGCCGGATTGTTGCCCCTACCATCGTATGTTGGGGAATAGTATCCGAGAATGATTCATCTTCAAAGACCTCCTGTGGAGGATGGTAGACTCAGGACTGGTAGAGCTGGGACTGCCCGTAGCACATGTTGCATGTATCTCTACCACCATCTCTGACAAAGAGGAGGGGTGGCAGAAAGTCACCAGCAAGCAGGGGCAGAAATTTGACAACTGGATGACTCGGAAGACTATCAACAGAGTCAAGGGCATAATCCAAGCTCATCTACAGCATCCAGTGTTGCCATCAATATCCCCTGAAGCCGCAGGGCTGATAGTATCGACCTCACAACCCTCCACGAGTGGGTCATCCGTGCGTAATCAAAGAAGGATGAAATAATTGCAAGAGGATCAGTCTGCGATAGTGCCAATGTTAGTCCCAACCCTGGCAGATTATATACCCTCAAATTTGGTGCCACGGGCACCAACCCACCAAACAGAACCATCGGGAACAACCGACCAGGTTAACCTATAAGAGGATGAAGAGAAAATATTTGGTTTTATTAATGTCATATATATTATGGAATCATTCCCTGATAAAGGGTATGGTTATGAACCCAAGGTCCCTGCACGAGGAGCCGGAAGGAGGAATCATAGAGGTAGGGGGTACCAGGGGAGGTGCAGCCACGGGCAAAGCCAACCCTATGGTTGGACTCTAGCCCAAGCTGTTAGTATCATGGAAACCCATGGGAGATCCCTTCAACAAACTCAGAATGATAAAGAATGCCCCTCCACCCCCACATACATCCACTCTGGCCCTGTTGTTCTGCGATACACACCAAAGGAGGAACAAGCGTTTGGCCGCCTAGTTTGCACGAACAGACCTGCCGATCTATGTCCTCAAAACACGGGAACGCCATCAATATCCGACCTCGCGGTTGGTCCTTCCTCGTCAAATGATCCATCCACTAAAGTACCCACCAAGACTCTCCTACCAATGGAGAAGAGTCGGCCACTAGAGAAAAAATACGATATTCTTAAGCAGCTGGCATTGGTACCAGTCGAGTTGTCAATCCTCGATTCCCTAAGTCTATCAGCAGACCTCAGGGAGGCACTTATAGAAGCTTTGATCAACCCCCAGGAGTTTCAATCCGAGGTAGCTGCCACCGAAATTTACCGGACGAAGACTGATCCGGCTGAATGGAATGTAGTGATTTCCTTCACCGATCAGGATGAAGGTGCCACCATGCAAGGAAACATCAGACCACTATATGTGTCCGGCACACTGAATGGTATTGAGATCCAGAAAGTCTTTATAGACAATGGCTCTGGGGTTAACCTCTTTACCCTACAGACACTCCGTTAGTTGGGCTACAGTGAGGATGGCCTAACTCCCTCGGCCACAACTCTTTTGGGTTATGAAAAGAGTGAGAAGAAACCAATGGGAAAAATTAAGCTAAAGACCCATTTTGGTGACCTCGTAGCCTACACGGAATTTCTAGTGGTCCGGCAGAGCACAACATTCAATGCCCTACTAGCGAGGTTGTGGATCCATAGGCATATGGTCGTTCCTTTATCCTACCACCTGTGTATCAAGTATTGTGTAAGTGGAAAAAGTGGAACGTTTCACGCTGAAAAGTCCCCTTTCGAGCTCCCTGAGTCACATTACATTGACCTCAGGTTCTATGAGAAAAAGAAAAATAAACCTTTGGTCGATGTTGTTGATTGGATCACCGCTCCAAATGTCCTGGAAATGGTTTCTGATGACCCCCTCAGGTAGCTTGGTAGAGATTATGTCCTTCACATCAACCATGTTGAGAGCAGGAGTTCATGTATGGACACACACTCGGATGTCCTCATTACTTCAGCCGCAACGGCCGAGCTTAACAATGTTGGAACATCCGCTAACCCACAATCTGGGGATGAATGCTCGAGCGGGGATGCCCACGATGCCTCTCCCTCACCTCCGGACCCCCAAGGACCTGTGCTGGGAGAAATCCCCATGTTATATCAAGAAGACGAGGATTTTGGAGAAGAAGAGGGGGAAGATCTCAGGGATGCACCTCCTACATTTGAGGAGGGTATCTACACCACGGTGGATGAGCTCAGGGAAATAAACCTGGGTATCGAGGAAGATCTAAGGCCTACTCTCATTAGTGCATCCATGTCCCCCGATGAGAATGAGGTATATACCTCTTTCCTGAGGCAACATCAGAATGTTTTTGCCTGGAATTACACAGAAATGTCAGGACTCAATCCCAAAGTGGCGACGCATCACCTGGGTCTCCCAGAAGACCACCAGGGCTATAAACATGTTTCCAGAAGGACGCATCCCACACATTTTTCCAAAATAGAGGCTGAAGTCGATAATCTCATTAAAGCAGGCTTCATTCGGGAGGTCCAATAGCCCATTTGGTTGGCCAACATCGTCCTTGTCAAGAAAAAGAATGGACAAATCTGCATCTACATTGACATCAGAGATCTCAATTGGTATTGTCCGAAAGATGATTTCTCGGTCCCGATCACCGAATTATTAATCAATGCGATGGCCAGGTACGAGGCTTTATCCTTCACGGACAGCTATTCGGGATATAATAAAATTATGATGGACTGAGAGGACAAAGAAACCACTGCCTTTAGGTCCCCACAAGAGGTATTCTGTTATAGGGTCATGCCCTTTAGTCTCAAGAACGTTGGCGCCAAATATCAGTGTTTCATGCCTCAGATCTTTAAAACGTTCTTGGGGAAATTCATTGAATGTTACGTGGATGACCTGGTGGTCAAGTCCAAACAGCGCTCAGATCAACTATCATACCTTGAGACTATCTTCAACAAACTCCGATAGCATATCTTGAAGATAAACTCCTTGAAATGGGCCTTTGGGGTTACCTTAGGGAAATTACTTGGCTTCATCGTACGCCATTGTGGCATCAAAGTCGACCCTGAGAAGACAAAGGCTATCCTTGGATTACCACCTCCCAGAAATCTCACCGAGTTAAGGGGGTTCCAAGGAAACCTAGCCTATATTAGGTGGTTCATAGCCAACCTAGCAGGAAAATGTTTTCCATTCACCAGGTTAATGAAGAAGGGGGTCATGTACCAATGGACAGATGATTGCCAAGAGGTATTCGACAACTTGAAGAAGTACCACTTAATCCCACCGGTGCTCATTCCCCTGGTTGAAGGAAGACCTCTAATCTTGTACGTGAAAACCTTAGAGCGATCACAGGGAGCCTTCCTCACACAAAAGAATGATGGCGGTCGTGAAAACAGTCTCTATTACCTCAGTCAAACCATGATTGAAGCTGAGACTCAATACTCAAACATTGAGAAGAGCTGTTTAGTCGTGGTCTTCACAGTTCAAAAGTTGCGACATTATCTACAACATCATGAAGTCCATTTTATCTTGTGAAGTAACCATCTCAAGTACATCATCAGTCGCCCGATGCTAACCGGACGCCTATCGTGATCGGCGGTCATCCTGTAGTAGTTTGACATCTGGTTTGTGACTCAAAATTCCATCAAGGGTCAGGCATTAGAAGAATTTCTGGCAGAGAGCCCTTTGATAGGGACCACTATATCTGATGTTGAATTACCTGATGAAGACATCTTCGAGGTTCAAGAGGAGCTCCCAACATGGGAAATGTACTTCGACGACACACCCCGAATCCCAATCGAGAAGAGTATGGACGATCCCAGATTCAACAAAGTGGGTTTGGGAATAATACTCATGTCCCCAGAAAAGTCAATCATTCCATATTCCTTCCTAATATCAGAAGAATGTATTAACAATGAAGTGGAATATCAAGCTCTCATTGCAGGCCTGGAACTCGCACTCAAGGCACAAGTAAAACACCTTAAGATAAAAGGTGACTCGAAACTGGTCATCAAGCAAGTCGATGGTGACTATGCTATTATAAATGAGGAGTCAATCCCCCTATTTGACAATGTCCAAGGGTTAATGGCAGAATTCTCCATAGAACCAACATTGACCTATATTCCCCAGACTCATAATGCTCAGGCTGATGCATTAGCCAACGTGGCCACAGCCCTAGCTAACCAAGGCCGGGATGAAACAGTTATCAGTATTGCTCACTGTCGAATGGTATTTCCATTTGTTCAGACCAAGACATAAGAAATCCACAAATTCAATCCTGTCCCTGAGCCATATGCTCCTGCCACTGGCTGGATGGCCCTCATTGCAAACTACCTTCAATGGGGAGAACTTCCATCAGACAGGGTTGAACGAGAGCAAATACGGAGAAGTTCAATCAACATTGTCCTATATGGTGGCGCGGGACAGCAAGAGGTCCTCTACAAATGAGGCCACTATGGATTTCTCCTCAGATGCATTAATGGAGAAGAAACCGATACTTTAATGATTGAAGTACACGCCGGAGCGTGTGAAGCACATCAATCGGGGACTAAGATTTCCAATTAGGTTCGAAGGCTTGGGTACTACTAGCTCACATTAGCATGAGACTGCGGGCGTCTTACCACAAAATTCAACTCATTCCAGATTCATGCCAACTTCATACACCATCCCCTGGAGTTACTCTATTAAGCCAAGTACTCCTGGACATTTGCCTTCTGGGGGATGGACATCGTGGGACCATATCCTCCCACCACGGCCAATCAGCTGATGTATATCCTCATGAAAACCGACTTCTTTTCCAAATGGGTAGAAGCCATACCCCTCAAGGAAGTCAGGGAAAGAAATATTTCCAGCTTTGTGAAGACCAATATCATCACCAGATTTGGTGTTCCTCATACCATACTGACGGACAACGACACCAAATTATGCTCTGTTGAATTGGAGAAACTATACCATGAGTATGGTATCAAGGATAACCACTCATCCCGCTACCATGCAGTGGCCAATGGATAGATAGAGGCTTTCAACAAGACCATTGTTGACGCTCCTTTCGTCACAGAATCTAAAGATCGGAAAAGGGAATATCTGAGCTCAATGTGATTCAGCCTTTGAAGAAAACATCAAAAATCAACAAAGGAAGGAAGAAAGGATCAACAGCAACCTCACCGCGCAAGTTATCTAACTGGCGCGCAAGTGTACTTGTGCGGCTACCTTGGTCGCGCAGGTGACCTGCGCGACCTAAGTGGTAACCGCCCGGTAACCGCCCGGGGTCTTCTTTTGCCTATAAATAGACCCTGTGGGCCCCCCATTCGAGAGGATCTTTTTCCAGAAACTCGGATTAAAGCTCCCGACGCCCAAGTCTCTTCTCAAAGCTTCCGGAACACTTCTAAGGTAATTTCTTACCTAGAACGGAAGATCTAAAGAGAAGAAGGAAGGCCTAAGTGTTGAAACTTATCAAACACTTGTGTGCCGACTTATTTCCTACAATATAACTTGCGCGTCCCTTTTCTGGAAGAACCTCAAGAAAATTCTAAAGGGTTTTAAAAAGAGTCGCTCAAGTATTTCAATGCTGGTTGAAAATCGCGCAAGTACACCATGTGCCGCGCAGGTATACCTGCGCGACCAATACTTGCGCGCCCACGGAAGACTTGCGCGCCTTGCAAGACTTGCGCTCCCCTATCTTTTTGGGTGCCCATCTTGCCCATTTTTACCCCTCTTAAGCCATCACACCTTTCCTTTTCAAGATTCAGTCTTCCAGACACCCTTCAAAGCCATTTATGGCATGATTTCTTGATTTGACTTTCTTATCTGAAAGGAATTCTGTGGAATCTCTCTCAAAGTCTAGTGATTTAAATATCCTTATGTCACTAAAATACAGAGAGTTCATTCATTCAACCTCATCCTTTAAGATGAGAGAATCCTAACCTGGGTCTCCTTTTCAGGAATAATCCCCAGTTATAAAACCTTTAATCTGGGCATCCTCCTCAATAGTAAGCCCCAAATTTTTAAAGTTCCCAAACATGGGCATCCTTTTTCAGGAGTAAGCCCCAATCAAGTCCTCTAATTTTGGGCATCCTCTTCAGGAGTAAGCCCCAAACCTTAATCCCTAACCTGGGTCTCCTTTTCAGGAATAAGACTCAGTCATAACCTTGGGCTTCCTTTTCAGGGGTAAACCCCAAGCCCCCTTAAATTTCTCTTAACCAGTCCTAATTTACCCTTGATTTGGGTTTCCTTTTCAGGAGTAAAACCCAATCATAAGTCCCCTCCTAACTTGGGCATCCTCCTTAGGAGTAAGCCCCAAGATTAGAGTATTCAAATCTCCATGAAGCACATATAACTTTATGGACCCCGTTCATGGATTTTCTCCCTAAAAGTAAATCCTAAACCTTCATCTATCTGGGCAGTCATACATGCATAAGCCCCAAACAAATTCTTATGATTGCATCTTTCATGGAACAATTGTCTAATTTTTACCAATACCTCTTGTTTCTCACACCGAGCATGACTCAAGTGAGCTTAGAGTGTAAAAGTAATTATGACATTCTTCTTTGAGCCATCAATCATAAACATCATACTCCATTACTCGAACTACGTGGGTTCTGATTCCTTTTCCAAAACAAAGGATACGTAGGTAGCCCATTTATGGTTTCGATCCCAACTTTGAAATAATCTCTTTCCTTCTGAATGATGATAAACTTCAAGTGCCCCACTGAGTGGCTTTAAAACCAGCCTGGTCATCATAATGACCAAGAGACTTTTATATAAATGTTTTGAAGGATACCATTGACCAGGAATCTATAAAAAGATATAGATGATTCTCTATTGATGAAGAACCTCGAATACATATAAAAGATTCTCTAAATTTATTTCATATTTAATCATTGATTGTTAAAACTAAAGGAAAGCTCATTTTATACTTGGTAATGTAATAAGGATTCACGATCATAACTTAAATCTATATAGAGATTCCCAGAGTAGACAATAATTCCCCTCAAAAAGGTGTGATGAGTCCGACCTCCCATCCTCTCGACCAATGAAAATTCATAAGCCTCATTAGTCCACAAGCTAATGAGCGCCTGTCTTTGGAAAGTAGGTCCAAACGGATGTGGAATCATTGGATGTTTCCGGTTCTACGAACAAACCCATTAGAAACCGATCGGAACGTTTGAATCTCCCGTCCAAGAGGTCATCCCCGGAGTCCGTGCGAAAAAAAAATGGTGAACCCGACGTGAATCCTTAACCAAGTTAAAGTGATGTTCTTCTTATTTGTTAGGTCCCTTGGGCCAACAAAGCAATCATTGATATGTGCTCATCCAAAAGATGCAGTGGCCAGATTCATCTTGATTATGTCTGTTATATGGAACATGCACTCTTTTCTCAAGATCTTCTGCAAAATGGATTTCCTTAAATTCACCTCTGTGAATACTGCTGCTGTGAACACCTCTACTGTGAGGTCTGCTGCTGTGAAAACCAATGCTACTAATCCTACTGGAACGTCGTCCGCTCTGATAATGACATCACCAACTCAGCATCTTCAACGCTGGGTTTCTAATGAACTGGTTAAGGAGTACCGTCGCAACGGTACTATCCCAACTCTGGAGGCCGCTCGTCAAGCCCTCCAAGTTAACAACTCTACCTGGTCGTCCGGACAACGGTGGCCAGCGATCAAGAAGCAGGCGGTTCTGAATACCGTCTCTAACTGTTTCGGGTCGTTATCCCCGGAACGCAATTTCCATTCACTACCTTACTCTGAGGAAGTGAATGAGTAGGTCCCGCAGGACCATAATTCAAAAATACAGGAGTCCTTCTCAAGGGCTCCCATCAACAATCGCTGCCGGACTCGTGCGGTAGTGCACCCTCAACATGATGAGGGTACTGACTCCATGTATTCAGCTCAGGTTCCTCAAACCTGAGCAGGCAAGATGAACCGCCAGAGACGGAATCCGGTTAACAATAGGCAGGTTGTCATCCCTGCCATCTCTGGAGAAATCCACCAACCTAACTTGGTGGCAAATAACGAGCAGACACAATCACTTGCCCGTTTTAATTCCCCTGTCCAGCAGACTCGTCTGGCAGCATCAAGCCGATCCCGCCAGGCAATTCCGGCGGAGTACCATAGGCAGGAACATACACCTCCTTATACATCACCAGTTAGTCAGCAGGCTCGTCTGACTACATATGATGGATCTCGTCAACCGCGTTTGGCGAAGTGTAATCAGCTGGCACATACACCTGCTAATACTAATCAAGCCTACCAACAGTCTTTCTTGGTAGCGCATGGAGAAGTCAGTCGGAAAGTCCCGACGACAAACAGGAGGCAGACTCAACTCTCTGCCTCCACACTTGAGTACTGTCAGGATTCACTGACAGGAAAAGGAGGACAAGAGCAGGCACATAAACCTACTCCAAGACAGGAATGGACGTATATCCCCGTTCCGGCGGCTGAAGTCACCAAACATATTTTGTCAATGGTGAAAGAGCAGAATCAAATTCCTGCTCATATTCTGGATGCTTGCCAGGATATCATAACAGCTTCAGCATCATCTCAGGGATAGACACATAAATCTATCCCTAGAACTGGAGTGACACATCAACGATTCACTCCAGAATAGACACACACATCTGTTCCAGTCCAAGAGGGTTATGGGGAATACTCCCCCATATCATATGGACAACCAAGTCAGGCACATACACCTGATTTGAGCGGAGATCATCAGACTAACCTGACCATCTTTCCTGATCAGGAACATACACCTTCTCAGAGCAATCACTTTCGTCATAAAGTGGTTTCTAAAGCGAGAAAGAAGGCATCTAAGAAAAAGATCCGCCCAGCACAGTCAGGAGATCAAAGGCCAATCTGCAACAAGGCCTTGCTCGATGTTGGAGTTCTTGAAGCCCTCAGACATTTATCTGTCAGAATTCAAGATTCTACTCCCTCAGTTCCCAATAACGGGAACATTAATTCAGAAGGTATTCAACAGACACTTCCTCATGAAGACTTGCTTCATGAAAATTCGGTCAATCATGAAGTTTCTTCTTCAGATGAGAGCCACAGGAACCCTCTGTGTGGTCAGAAGACCAAGGATCAAGAGATTTCATCTTTTGTTGTAACCCATCATGACGGTCCTCCTCATGATGATGAACTTCGCTGCGAAAGTCCTCTCCGCAGTAGTGATTCACGTTGTCTCGAAAATTCTTCAGAAGACAATGTAGTGATGAGAAATCCCTCCTATCTCGAGGCACTTGCAAACGTAAAACCAGTCATGTATGATGCTTTACTATCGGCAGGTGAAACTCTTTCTCCATCAGAAGATAGCCTGGGGTTCAGGTTATTCTCCGAACCATCCCTGGGTCATTCATCTTCCAGCATGAATAGTGATTTCTCTACCAATCTTGTTGAATCCGATGAAGCAACAAGGAAACACCAACTCTGGTCCAAACAGGTAGAAGAATATTCATTCAATGATAAAGAGGAAATGCTGAACATGAGGAAAAAACTAGAAAAAGTTGAAGTACCAGTCATGTTTTGGCATTCGGCTGACTCCCAGTACGACATTCCAAAGTTGTTGACGGATGAGGGAATCCATGATATTCATCTCAACATATGGAAGACTCTTTGTCAATTGAAGAAGAAAGTATTATCTTATGGTGATTATGAAAATCATATTAAGATAATATAAGGGTTACAACGTCAGATTGATTTGGCATCTCTATCAGTCTCTCGGTATCCGAAGGCTGAAAAGCAACAGAGAACTCTTCAACGTTCATGCCTTGGCGCACTAGGAAAATTGCGTCAGTTAATTGCCAATGCTCCATCTGATGTTCATATCAGAGGATGCAGTGTTCACGGAGAACTACATTTCACAGTGCTTTCCGGTCAGCAAAGCCCGCCGAAAATGGTCTCATGCAATGTTATTTCCCATGGCCGGCCACAGTCAATGGGCTTTGTTCATAATCAAAATCTTGCTCAAGAACAGGCTTCAACTAGTTCCTCTAAAAATAAAGTATATAGAGAACAAGTTGTTGAATTTCTCCTACATCAAGCAGGCGAGAATATTGCACAAGCCTCTCGTCTGGAGAAAACACGTCATCAAATGACAGAAGTTTCGGAAATCATCCAACGGTCTGTTGAACCAGGTGATAAAAGTGGATACAGGTTAATGCATCCAGCTAATTTCCGAACTAAAATTTGCAAGATCAAGAGATATTTTAAGAAGATCTCAGACATAGCATGTCAAGAGACACCCCAGCTTGCCAGACTGGGGACTTCTCTAACCCAACCCTCAGAGTCAACAAATGGGATTCGAGGAGTTGAGCGGAAGCAGCAGGAACATCCCCAGTCTACCGGACTGGGGACTTTTTCAAATCCTCAATCCCTCCCTCAGAGAAAGTCAGTATTCTCTCGATTAGGGAATAAGCCTCAAGAGGAACGAAGAGCCAAGCTATCAGGAGATTCTCTCCAAGTGACGGTTCTCCAAGAAGTTCCTAAGGGATCAAGTCAACGGAATTCCATGTCTCATTATGGACATGGAAGAAGACAATATCACAGAAATGCTGATATAAAGGATTCCATGCAATATGCATCCATCAATGTCATCAATGTTGTTGCTGCTAATTCACTAGATGAGGCTCAATCAGAAGGATCAGACGAAGAGGTTCTTGCTCAAGAAGTTGCGCACACAGACTTAAATGAAGAAGGTGTGCGTACACGTAATCAAAGGCTTACCCAAAATCTGGGTATTCCTTCACGTAACCCACTTCCCCCTCTCCGAAAAGGATCCAATAAGGGGAAAGGAAAGAATCAGGTTACTTCTCACCCTTCCTCTGAAGGAGATCAATCACTCTCATTAGAGAAAAGGTTTGCACAACAGGGGGAAGAAATGAAAGAATTAAGAAGGTTGAATGCAGAACTACTTTAGAGTAGTCTTCTTCTTAAGAATGATAAAGTCCGACAGGCAAAAAAAATTGTTGTAACTACTGAGATGGATCAAGAATATCCTCCTCTATCAGTACACCCTCAGTGGTCTTATCCTACGGGTCAAACGCAACAACGGTTGGCAGCACTACTATCAGTTGCAGCACCAACCACCACGTCTGTCCAAGCTCCATTCATTGCACCTACCCATAACCAAGTTCAACCTGACGTTTCTAAAAAGTTAATAACTACTATTGAGTCATTAACAGCTCTGTTAGAAACTATGGAAGGGAAACGGGCGAAAGTTCAACCTAAAAAGAAAGATTACCCGGAATGGGTAGATTCAATTTCTCCTCCATCCAGTTTTGGAAACCCTATTTTCCCTACTTTCAATGGATCAGGCGACCCCGAACAACATTTGACGCATTACATGCCCTGTTGTGATCCTATGATGGGAACTCCAGAGCAGCAAGAAGCAGTGAAACTCAGATGCTTCGTGCGAACCTTGCAAGGACCAGCTTTTGTCTGGTATACAAGCTTGCAATTCCGGTCAGTCATCGGATGGGAGGATCTTCGTCAAAAATTTCTTCTTCAGTTTAGCTCAACTTTGCCAAAAATGATAGTTTTCGATCTTACAAACTGCAAGCAAAGGGAGACTGAAAGAGTCTCTGATTTCATTGCTTCTTGGAAGGAATTAACTTATTCCTTGAGTTTAGCACTCCCTCAGGAGGAATTCTTGCCAATCTGTGTGGAAAATTTGTGTGACGAATTACGCACGCCATTGATCCCTGTGAAATACACAGGAGGGTTTCAAGACCTTACTTCAATCGCTCAACAGATTGAATATTCTCTTATACAGGCTAAGGTTAAATCTCGTATAATTCCATCAGCTCCAGGAAGGAGAATGGGTAAAGTGGAAACTGCTACAGTTATGCTTAAACAAGCACCTGTACCTATTTCTACTTCAAAACCTTCATCTTCTCGAAGGGCTCCACCTCCTGAACGCCAACAACAAAGGCAGTTTCGTCCAAATGATCAAAAAGATCAACGACGAAAACAATTTGAGGATATGAAGAGTAAAACTTACTCTTTCTGAAGTGAGCAAGTTCCTGGTTACTTCATTTCAGCTCTGGAAAATAATTTGGTTCAATTACAAGTGCCGAAGAGGCCAAACAAGGAAGGAGATGAAGACCGTCCCAATTATTGTCCCTTTAATCAATTGTTGGGGCATCCCATCTAGGAGTTTTTTGTCTTTAAAGACCTCCTGCAAAAGATGATCGACTTGGGACAAGTCAAATTGAAGGGTTCTTCAGCTCATGTAGCATGTATTACCGCTACAGATCCAGAGGAAGGAGGTGAGTGGCAGGAATTCAAAAGCAAAACTGCAAAAAAATATGATGATTGGATGGTCAGAAAGACAATAAATCAGACCCATTCCATTTTGCGAACACAATTGAAGAAGCCAATTGTGTCTCCTACAAAAGCTGCAGTAAAGCCTCCATCAAAAGACAAATCCTCAAAAGGGCAGCGTAATTCAAAGAAGAAAGAGGAATCAGGAGAAGATGAGTATGTATCAAAGCCTAAATTGTCTTTGACTCTGGCAGATTTCTTGCTATCTACTTCGAAGCCACGGGCACCGTCCCACCAAACGGCACAGCCCAAACAGGATAACTAGGCAGAGTCTTTATCATAAGAAGAGTTAATCTTTGGTTTTGTTAATATGATTCAATTAACAGATCCATATTCCAGTCTTGATGAGCCTGAATTCCCTGTATCAAATAAGGGAACCCGAGGAAGTTCTAGAGGTTCAGGATATAGGGGAAGACGTGGATCTTTAAGAAGCCACTACTCTAATTCTACCCCTGCTAGCACTGTATACGCAGCAGAAACTCGTGGTAGAGCCCTTCAGCGAGCTCAAAAAGAACAAGCAAGTTCTTCTGCCAATGGCCAACTCAGTTTCGGCACAGTTATTTTGGAAGACCGATTAAAAGTTCCATCTTCTTTATCTCAGCAAGTAAATGGATCTAATCAGTCTAATCTGCCAAAACCAAGGATGTTTCCAGCTTCAATACATGATGCATCAGCTTCCAAAGCATCTGCTTCCAAGGAGTTTGAAGCTGAAATTGCTGCAGCTGAAATCTATCACATAGAGAATAATCCTGCAGAATGTCATGCAGTGATATCATTTACTGATAAAGATGAAGATGATGTTGTGCATGGGCACATAAAACCTTTGTACTTATCTGGAAAATTCAATGGTATAGATGTTCGAAGATCTTTCATTGACAATGGTTCAGGAGTCAACCTCATGCCCATTCGTACACTTCATCGATTGGGCCTCACGGAATCTGATTTATCTCCTTCTACCATGATGTTGCAAGGATATGATAAAAATGAACAAGAACCACTGGGAGAAGTTACGCTCAGAACTCAGTTTGGAGATCTTGTTTCCAATTCGGATTTCATGATTATTGATCAAGACTCAGCTTTCAATATCTTGCTTGGAAGACCCTGGCTACATCAGCATGCAGCTATTCCGTCATCATACCATCAATGTCTCAAATACTGTTTCTATGGTCAAGTTGGAACATTGTATGGTGATAAGGCCTCGTTCAAGACATGTGAGTCTCAATACATTGAGGCGGAATTTTATCACATGAAGGGAAGAGAAAAATCTACAATGAAGGAAATTACCAAAGTTAATGCTCCATATGGTTTGGAAAAAATTCCAATAAATCCATTTTCACATGTGAGTACAGATTATGTGTTACCTATCAGTCAAATTGACAAAATAGGCCCAAATCAAAATACTCTTATGGAAAGATCCATAATGTCAATTACGGCAATCGAGCCAGACAACATGGGAGAAATTGGTAACTTACCAAGCAGTGATGAAAGCATAAGTGGTGACGTTTTCATTTCGTCTACTGAAATCCAACAAGTCTATACTTCGCTAATCAGGCCAGAAGAAGTTATAGCAACACCAGAGGTGAATAATGATGTCGATTCTCAATCCATCATCTCCTCTTTATTTCCCAAAGAAGACCCTTTATCATCAATAGGGTCAGAAATGGAAGCTTCTTCTTCAAAATGTGAAAATTTTGACATCTCTTATGATCATGAGAATTTCGTTTTTTCATCTACTTTGCAAGTAGAAACGGAAGAAATAACACATGATGAAGAGGAAGAGGAAGATCTTAGAGATTCTCCTCCAGCATTTGAAGAGGGTGTCTCTACCACTGTGGATGAACTCAGAGAAGTAAATCTGGGTACAGAGAAAGATCCACGCCCCACTTTAATTAGTGCGGCCATGACCCTTGAAGAGCAAGAGATGTATATTTCTTTTCTAAAGCAAAATAAAGATATTTTTGCTTGGAATTATACAGAGATGCATGGCCTTGATCCTGATGTTGCTACTCATCATTTGGGTTTACCAAAAGAACATCGAGGATTCAAGCAAGCCGCGAAAAGAACACACCCAACCTATGCTTCCAAAATTGAGGCTGAAGTGGATAAGCTTATCAAAGCTAACTTCATCAGAGAAATTCAATATCCCAAGTGGTTGGATAATATTTTCCCTGTAAAGAAGAAGAACGGACAAATTAGGGTTTGCATCGATTTCAGAGATCTTAATTGGTATTGTCCTAAAGATGATTTCCCAGTTCCGATTACAGAACTCTTAATTGATGCGACGACTGGATATGAAGTACTTTCTTTCATGGATGGATATTCGGGATATAATCAGATCTGAATGGCACCAGAATATGTGTAATATACAGCCTTCAGAGCTCCTCAAGGTGTGTTTTGTTACCGGGTGATTCCCTTTGGTTTAAAGAATGCAGGTGCAACATATCAACGCGCCATGCATCGTATCTTCAAACCTATTTTAGGGAAGTTTGTTGAATTCTATGTAGATGATTTGGTGGTTAAATCCAAACAATGTTTTGATCACTTGTCTGATTTGGAAGTCATATTCCACAAGCTTCGACAACATAATTTAAAGATGAACCCCTTAAAATGTGCTTTTGGGGTAACCTTAGGAAAATTCCTCGGCTTTGTTGTACGCCATCGTGGTATTGAAGTCGATCCTGAGAAGACCAAATCAATCCTTGGTATGTCACCTCCTCGGAATTTGAAAGAATTAAGAGGAATTGAAGGACACTTAGCCTACATTCGGCATTTTGTCGCTAATTTGGCAGGCAAAAGTTTACCCTTTACCAAATTATTGAAGAAAGGAGTCACTTACCAGTGGAATGAAGAATGTCAAGAAGCATTTGATGTTCTCAAGAAATACCTCTTGAGTCCACCAATACTCATGCCACCTGTTGAGGGTAGACCTCTTATCCTCTATGTGACAGCTTTTGAGCGATCATTGGGTGCCTTTCTCGCTCAAAAGAATAATGCTGGGAATGAAAATAGTCTCTACTATCTCAGTAGAACTATGCTTGAAGCAGAAACCCGGTATTCAAGTATTGAAAAGTGCTGCCTAGCATTAATATTTGAAGTTAAAAAACTAAGACACTACCTGCAACATCACGAGGTCCAATTGGTATCTCGTAATAATCCACTCAAATTCATCCTTAGTCGTCCAATGCTTAAAGGACGTCTGGAAAGGTGGGCGGTTATTCTACAGCAGTTCGACATCCAGTATGTGTCTCAAAAGGCAATTAAGGGCCAAGCTCTGGCTGATTTCCTGGCTGAACATCCTTCAGTGGAAGACACGTATTCAGATATCGAACTCCTTGATGAGGAAGTTTTCTCTATTCAAGAGAGTCCTCAAACATGGGAAATGTATTTTGATGGTGCTTCTAGAAGTCCAACAGGGAAGAAAATGGAAAATCCTAAATTCAACAAAGTTGGTTCAGGAATTGTTCTCATTTCTCCAGATAAGGCAGTGTTACCTTATTCCATTTTGTTGTGGGAAGGTGGTACCAATAATGAAGTTGAATACCAAGCTCTCATTACAGGCTTGGAGTTAGCGCTTCAAGCACAAGTGAATCACTTAAAGGTGAAAGGTGATTCAGACCTGGTAATCAAACAAGTCAATGGGGATTATGCCATCAGAAAAGAAGAATTAATCCCTTTGTATGATTACGTCAGAGAGTTAATGTCGAAATTCCCTTCAGAACCGACATTTTCTTATGTCCCAAGATCACAAAATGCTCAAGCTGATGCACTGGCTAAAATAGCCACAGCTTTAGCAGATCCAAATCGGGATGAAACAACCATCTGTATTGCCCACCGTCGTGCAATTTCACCTTATGTTCAAGTCAGAACAGAGGAAATTAATGAAATTAGTCCCATTCCTGAACCGTATGGTCATACTACAGGATGGATGTCACCTATCAGGGAATACCTTCAAAATGGAACACTTCCACCTGATAGAGCCGAGAAAGAACAAATTCAGCGACGTCTGGTCAATTTTCTCTTTATGATAGCCCAAACCACCTCGAGAAAATTCTCTACAAACGTGGTTTTGATGGATTTCTCTTCAGATGTATTGATGGTGAAGAGACAATGGCTGTCATAAAAGAAGTGCATGTAGGAGTCTGTGGTGGCCACCAGTCTGGACATAGACTATCTGATCAAATTCGAAGGCTTGGATACTTTTGGCCTTCAATGATACAAGATTGTGTTAATTTCACAAAGAAGTGTCATTCATGCCAAGTATATGCCAACTTCATTCATAAACCTCCAGAGTTGCTTCATACAGCTAAATACTCATGGCCATTTTCCACATGGGGAATGGATGTGGTGGGACCTTACCCTTCAGCTACAGCCAAGCAGTTTAAGTACATTCTTACTGCTACTGATTTCTTTTCCAAATGGGCAGAGGCAGTACCTCTCAATGAAGTCAGTTCTAAATGCATTGTTAGCTTCATTAAGTCTAACATCATTACTAGATTTGGTGTCCCTCATACCATATTGACGGACAACGGCACCAACTTCTGTTCTTATGAGGTAAAGAAATTGTATCAAGAATACAACATTAAGTCCAACCATTCATCTCGATATCATGGAGCGGCTAATGGCCAGATAGAGGCCTTCAACAAGACTCTTTCAAATATACTGCAAAAGATGGTGGATAAAGATAAGAAGTCATGGCCTGATAAACTCTTTCATGCTTTATGGGCTTATCGGACTACCACTCGCAATGCAACGCGGTCAACTCCATATTCATTGGTATATGGAATAGAAGCAGTCTTGCCAATTGAAGTTCAATTTCCCTCACTCAGAATAGCCATTTGTGATCAGTTATCAACAGATGAGAAATCCCAAAAGCGGTTGAATGAATTGGAACAGTTGGATGAGAAAAGATTGTGCACTTTGCACCACTTGGAAATCTATCAGAATCGGATAGCACGAGCTTTTAACAAACAAGTTCGTCTTCGTTCATTCATTCAAGGAGAATTGGTATTGGTTCTCAGAGCACCAATGATACCAGGAACGAAGCCTCCCAAGCTTGAACCAAAATGGGAAGGACCTTATTCAATACATAAGGTCTACTCCAATGGAGCATATTCTCTATTCTCAATGGATGGAGAACACATCACGACTCCAACTAATGCCAGATTTCTGAAGAAGTATTTTGTATAAACACAAAACATTGTTCCCAGATCCAAAACAATCACATTGGTTCATGATATGTACGAGATGACATTAAACTATATTTTGTCCGAGATGACATTAAACTATATTTTGTCTGAGATGACATTAAACTATATTTTGTCCGAGATGACATAAAACTATATTTTGTCCGAGATGACATTAAACTATATTTTGTCCGAGATGACATTAAACTATATATTGTCCGAGATGACATTAAACTATATTTTGTCCTACATGAAACTAAACTGTATTATGTCTTACATGACAATAAACTGTATTACGTCCTATCTACATGACATTAAACTGTACAAAAGTTCCTATATTTTGTCCGAGATGACATTAAACTATATTGTGTCCTAGCAACATGACATTAAACTGTGTGGCACTTCCAACGTCCAGCATGACGATAAACTGTAAAAAGTCCCCAGAACTGATATCCTCATATTGATTCACCTTCGTCCTTGCTACATGACTTTAAACTGTACAGCAATGGTCCATGACTTTAAACTGCAACTTCGTCCCACATGACATTAAACTGTGAAAAAGTTCCATGAACTGTCTAGCATGACCTTAAACTGCATCATCCCTGGTCCATGTATATGACCATAAACTATTTGCAAATATGTCCAGCAAGACGTTAAACTGTGACGTCTTAAACTACATAAAGCTAAACTGTATAAAAGTCCCTCACATTAGAAAAGACGTTAAACTATATAATCATCAAAGGTCCAGCATTACATTAAACCGCACCATCCACGGTCCATGAATATGACCTTAAACTATTCACACTTTCGTCCAATACGACGTTAAACTGTATTATCCCCATCGTCCTAACTACATGACGCTAAACTGTACAGAAAGTCCTTAATATGTACTACATGACATTAAACTGTTATTTTGTCCCTGCTACATGACATTAAACTGTGCAGCACCAATAGTCCTAACTGCAAGACTTTAAACTGCATAGTCCCTTTTTTATGTCCTACATGACATTAAACTTTGCATCGTTAAGGTTGTTATTACCTCTTGTTTCTCACACTGAGTATGACTCACGTGATCTTAGAGCAAATATCAACCATAATACTCCCTTTGGGCCACTAACCATGTGTAAGTCCCAACAACATTTTTTATTAGATCATTGTCCCCAAGAACAACTTGATCATTAATTCATTCTTTAATTGAACTACACGAACTTTGATCCTTGCCCTCCAGGCTGGGTATGTAGGCAACCTCCCAGGGTTCAAGCCCAAAAATAATCTCTTCACATCGGTTCACCACCATCTCATATGATGTTGATTCGTGAAACCGCCCCTAGAATCAATATTTTTTACATTGATTCACTTTCGTCCTTGTTATATGATGTTAAACTGTACAACACTTTTGTCCGGTACAACAATAAACTACAATATTCTTTCATTTCCTCATTTGAGAAGGAACCATTATTGACATTGATTTTTTTCAATCATGTTTCATTTCAAAAGACTACGTGCATACATGGTAATACCTAAACTTTTTATCTTAGGTTAAAACCATCATTGCACTAAAGTCGCCTTTCACCCTTCACATGTACGAACCAAATTTGTACAAAGGGTAGTTCTAGAACTACGTGGACTTGATTCCCATCCTTATGGGATACGTAGGAACATTCGAGTGTCCCTCAAATCCAGTCCCAAGTCTTTTGGGCCTAACCCCAAATTTCACTTTCAGTCCCTTGGATGAAAAGTCCTCATGAAAACACACACTGTGTATTCATTATTATGGTCCGAATTCTATGACCCTAAACTAAGATCACTCATACTTTAGTTCTGCACGACGTTAAACTGCATTTCAAGAACTACGTATGGCTTGATTCTCATTTTTATGAGATACGTAGTGAAGTCCAAAATTTCAATTCAGGACCCAGCCACAACATGATTATGGTTTTCATTGACCTAGGTATCTCTATATACATTGGACAATACCCATCTTTATGTATTATAATCCTACCCTTAAATATTTTCAGATCTTCATAACCCTTTTCATGACTTCTAGTCACAAAAATGTCAAACTTCTGAGAATTCTTTTGCCTGACTATGCAGCACGTGCCCATAGGTGGCCTTGCATAAACAGTCCACATAACAGACTTGTCAGCCAAAAGATGCTATTCATTTGACCATGCAGCCAATGCCCATAGGTGGCCCTGCATATTTCAACCCCCTAACGGGTTTTGTTAAATAATAGTAACTTCATTCTTGGGAAGAATGCCTCTTTTGTCCTTATTTGTCTTAAACGACATTATGTAGGGATCCGCAAAAAATATCCATCCTTAACATATTTGTCCCATATCCTTTTTCATGATCTGAAAGTATTCAAGTCTATGGTTTATTCTTCTTCCCTACATTTGGGTCAGACCTTCGTAGGAGTGATATTCATCCAGTTCTTCGATATTCTTGTTCAGAAATATCTTCTCCATATTCAAGTACCTCTTTCCATACAACAAACTCTATACTTTAAAAAATTTGAATCTCCATAAACTTTCACTGGCTATTAGCACTAGGAAAGTAAATTTATGGGAGTTCTTTTACCTGACTATGCAGCACGTTCCCATAGGTGGCCTTGCATAAACAGTCCACATAACAGACTTGTCAGCCAAAAGATGCTATTTATTTGACCATGCAGCCAATGCCCATAGGTGGCCCTGCATATTTCAACCCCCTAACGGGTTTTGGTTAAATAATAGTAACTTCATTCTTGGAAACTACTTCTTCTAATGCCTTTTAGCTCTTTTTCATATCAATCCTCAGATTCAAATATTCTTAAGCCATAGTTTACTTTTTTTCCCCTCATACTTGAGTATGGTAATATGTTTTCAGATAAATTGTCAAGGAATTGAATCCATTTTAATCCATTTCGGTCAAAGATATTTCGACCTTAAACATTATCCCCTTTATGTCCGGCGTGCATGACTTTAAACTTCCCACACAAAAGACAAAGGAACTCTGAATAAAAGTCAAGTTCCAGCTCACTAAATATACATTTTTTGTACGATTTAGGTAATATTGAGCAATTAAAAGGTTCAAAGTTTGTAGGATTATTTGTAATAATCCTAGTAAAAATCAAACTATGCTTACTAGGCCCATTGGATTAAGTAAATTTGAAGCAGGTAATGAAAGAATGCAGGTACAAATGATTGAAGACGAAAGTGTTTTTCATTGATACACAAGAGTTAGAAGGACATCCACAGACTGGAGTCTCTTCTCTTTTTTTTACAAGAGGCTTTCAACATAACAATTCATATGATTTTACGGCATCCCTAGCTTCATCAGTAACCACCTGGAATTCTTTCATTCAACTGGATACAATAAGAGATGCAGTGATACCAGCTCTTCTTGGAACAATTGTAAAAGGATGTTCTTAAGTGCAGTTTGAGAAAATTTTCTGCTGATCAAACATTGACTTTGTTTCTGTCAAAGAGACTTGGAAGATGGATACATGGATTTGAGAATGGAGCATTGGAAGTAAAGATCCATTTAAAGAGAGTACTCTTTTCAGATATTGCTCTAATATCAAGTTTGTCTTCTCTCCACCAACCATTAGTAGAAAACATTTCAGCCCATGGGTTTGCCATTTTCATATCTGCAAGGGAATGACATGGAGGAAGAATTTGAAAGTTCACACCATTGTTGTTACTCTTAATGCACAGCATAAATGAAATAGAGAAGTGGCAGTGCAGCTGCATCTCAGGTGTATAATTGTTTGCATTTGGAACATTGGCTCCTTGCAGATGACCATGAACACACAGAGACAGGTAGATGCTCTGTGGGAAATTAAGATGATATTTCTTCAAGTACTTATCCAAATCTGGGAAAGTGCTGTCGCAGATATAATAGTAATCATGGCCAATAATGTTCATCATGTCATCAATCCGCTTGCTAGCCAGTTCATCAGCCGTTCCAATTCCCTTAGGAGCCATTGAATCTGCACAAAAGTTGAACAAATTTAACTCTTAAATGGGTTTATTTTTCATAAAATTTGTGAAAGAATTCTGAAAAAATGGCTAAAGGCATTAAGTCGCGCAAGTCTAAACAAGGACGCGCAAGTATTTCGTGTGCCGCACTAGTTTTTTATGCGCAAGTATAAACCGCGCAAGTATGAATACCTTTACAGGAGCGCGACAACGAGGGAACAGTGGAAAAGAGACTTGCGCGGCTTAGGTGACCTGCGCGGCGAGAGCTCGAGAAAGGGATGAAGTCCGGAAATCCGGATACTTGTACGGAGGTGAGGTCGTGTATTTATAGGCCAGGAAGCCTACCTGCGCGCCGCACCCAGAGCGCTTAAGGCCTGCGCGATGCAGACTTGCGCGCCGCCCTCTGCGCACTGAAAGACTTGCGCGCCCCCCCTTTTCCTTTGAATGGATTTGATTTCCTCAGAGTCAAATCCTCATTTCTCTCCGGATCCAACTCTGAGGGGGGACTTTTGTTGACGCTCCTTTCGTCATAGAATCTAAAGATCGGAAAAGGGAATATCCGAGCTCAAAGTGATTCAGCCTTTGAAGAAAACATCAAAAATCAACAAAAGAAGGAAGAAAGGATCAACAACAACCTCACTGTGCAAGTTATCTAACTGGCGCGCAAGTGTACGTGCGCGGCTACCTTGGTCGCGCAGGTGACTTGCGCGACCTAAGTGGTAACCGCCCGGTAACCGCCCGGGGTCTTCTTTTGCCTATAAATATACGCTGTGGCCCCCCCATTCGAGAGGATCTTTTTCCAGAAACTGGGATTGAAGCTCCCGACGCCCAAGTCTCTTCTCAAGGCTTCCGGAACACTTCTAAGGTAATTTCTTACCTAGAACGGATGATCTAAAGAGAAGAAGGAAGGCCTAAGTGTTGAAACTTATCAAACACTTGCGCGCCGACTTATTTCCTTCAATATAACTTGCGCGTCCCTTTTCTGGAAGAACCTCAAGAAAATTCTAAAGGGTTTTAGAAAGAGTCGCTCAAGTATTTCAATGCTGGTTGAAAATCGCGCAAGTACACCATGTGCCGCGCAGGTATACCTACGCGACCAATACTTGCGCACCCATGGAAGACTTGCGCGCCTTGCAAGACATGCGCGCCCCTATCTTTTTGGGTGCCCATCTTGCCCATTTTTACCCCTCTTAATCCATCAAACCTTTCCATTTCAAGATTCTGTCTTCAAGACACTCTTCAAAGCCATTTATGGCATGATTTCTTGATTTGACTTTCTTATCTGAAAGGAATTCTGTGGAATCTCTCTCAAAGTCTAGTGATTTAAATATCCTTATGTCACTAAAATACGGAGAGTTCATTCATTCAACCTCATCCTTTAAGATGAGAGAATCCTAACATGGGTCTCCTTTCAGGAATAATCCCCAGTTATAAAACCTTTAATCTGGGCATCCTCCTCAGGAGTAAGCCCCAAATTTTTAAATTTCCCAAACTTGGGCATCATTTTTCAGGAGTAAGCCCCAATCAAGTCCTCTAATTTTGGGCATCCTCCTCAGGAGTAAGACCCAAACCTTAATCCCTAACCTGGGTCTCCTTTTCAGGAATAAGACTCAGTCATAACCTTGGGCTTCCTTTTCAAGAGTAAACCCCATGCCCCCTTAAATTTCTCTTAACCAGTCCTAATTTACCCTTGATTTGGGTTTCCTTTTCAGGAGTAAAACCCAATCATAAGTCCCCTCCTAACTTGGGCATCCTCCTTAGGAGTAAGCCCCAAGATTAGAGTATTCAAATCTCCATGAAGCACATATAACTTTATGGACCCTGTTCATGGATTTTCTCCCTAAAAGTAAATCCTAAACCTTCATCTATCTGGGAAGTCAAACATGCATAAGCCCCAAACAAATTCTTATGATTGCATCTTTCATGGCACAATTGTCTAATTTTTACCAATACCTCTTGTTTCTCACACCGAGCATGACTCACGTGAGCTTAGAGTGTAAAAGTAATTATGACATTCTTCTTTGAGCCATCAATCATAAACATCATACTCCATTACTCGAACTACGTGGGTTCTGATTTCTTTTCCAAAACAAAGGATACGTAGGTATCCCATTTATGGGATCGATCCCAACTTTGAAATAATCTCTTTCCTTCTGAATGATGATAAACTTCAAGTGCCCCACTGAGTGGCTTTAAAACCAGCCTGGTCATCATAATGACCAAGAGACTTTTATATAAATGTTTTGAAGGATACCATTGACCATGAATCTCTAAACAGATATAGATGATTCTCTATTGATGAAGAACCTCGAATACATATAAAAGATTCTCTAAATTTCTTGCATATTTAATCATTGATTGTTAAAACTAAAGGAAAGCTCATTTTATACTTGGTAATGTAATAAGGATTCACGAACATAACTTAAATCTATAAAGAGAGTCCCAGAGTAGACAATAATTCCCCTCAAAAAGGTGTGATGAGTCTGACCTCCCATCCTCTCGACCAATGAAAATTCCTAAGCCTCATTAGTCCACAAGCTAATGAGCGCCTGCCTTTGGAAAGTAGGTCCAAACGGATGTGGAATCATTGGATGTTTCCGGTTCTACGAACAAACCCGTTAGAAACCGATCGGAACGTTTGAATCTCCCGTCCAGGAGGTCATCCCCGGAGTCCGTGCGAAACAACCATGTACAACATTGTCTAGAAAATGGTGGACAAAGACAAGACGTTGTGGCTGGATAAACTCCTCCATGCATTGTGGGCTTATCGAACCACAATCTGCACCGCTACTCGGGCCACCCCGTACTCATTAGTGTACAACACAAAGGCGGTCCTTCCCATTGAACTCCAACTTCCCTCACTCCATGATTCCATCTGTGATAAATTATCCGATGATGAGTAGTCAAAAAACCAGCTAGGTGAATTGGAATGACTAGACGAGAAGTGGTTGCACACTTTGCATCATCTAGAGGTATACCAGAAGCGGATCACACGACCCTTCAACAAAAATGTTCGTCTTCGATCTTTATTGGAAGGAGAATTACTGTTGGTCCTCCGGACCTCGATGATACCTGTAAGGAAACCTCCAAAGCTAGAGCCCATGTGGGAGGGACCATACGTTATACACAAGGTATACTCTAACAGAGCATATACCCTAATCTCTATGAATGGCCAAGTCACCATGGCTCCTATAAATGCGAGATTCCTAAAAACGTATTTCGTATTGTAACCCAAAATGCCCCTCGTCTGAGCTGCAGGATGTTAAACTGCCAAGCACCCAATGGTCAAAACTCCATGACCTTAAACTAAGAGTATTCTGTCTGCATCGGCATAACTAAAAGTAGTTGTCGTCCGAGCTGCATGACATTAAACTGCTAAGCACCCAACGGTCCAAACTCTATGACTCTAAAATAAGAGATGTTCTTCCTCAACCGGCATAACAAAAATGCCCCATGTCCTCATCGCATGATGTTAAACTGCAAGGAGTTCATTCTTACCACACGACGTTAAACTGCACAGAATCTAATAATACCCCTCGTCCTAACCACATGACGTTAAATTGTATGGCTTTCGTCCTTACCAAACGACGTTAAACTGCATGGATAATAAACGTTAAGAATTCCTTCTTCCCCCGTGTAAGGACTAGACCTACACGGGGTGTATTACTCATCCTCACCGCATGATGTTAAACTGCACAAATTTTAGAGAACTATGTACGGCTTGATTATTGCCCTTGCAGGATACGTAGTGACACCAAGATCCATTGTCCTGGCCCAGCCACACCCTATAAGAAGTAAAAAATACCTTCTGCCCCCCCCCCCGCCCCGTGTACGGACCAGACCTGCACGGGGAGTATCCCTCGTCCTCACTACACAGGATACATAGTGACACTATGGTTCCCCGTCCTGGTCGATCCCCCTGAATAAAAGATAAAAATGCCCTTTCCCCCCATGTACGGGCCAGACCGGCACGAGGGGCACTCCTCATCCTTACCGCACGACGTAAAATTGCACGGATAGAAAGATTTAAAAATTCTCCCTTTTCCCGTGTATGGGCTAGACCTGCACGGGGTGTATTTTTGTGTCCTTACCGCACAATGTTAAACTGCACAGACAATAATGTTAAAAATGCCCCTTCCCCCCGTTTACAGACCAGACTTTCACGGGTTGTATAACTCATCCTCGCCGCATGACGATAAATTGCACGGACCTCATCCTTACCGCATGATGTAAAACTGCATGAACCTCATCCTTACCGCATGATGTTAAACTGCACAGACTTCGTCCTCACCGCCTGACGTTAAACTGCACGGACTTCATCGCGACCCACCCATGGCACATGGAGATACGAGATGGAGATACTCCCTGCGCATTTGTATGCATCCTCTCCATACATCAGACTCCACGACCCAGACAATTATGGATCTTCATAACCATTCATAGCCATCGGATGTGGAAGCTCATTGACCCGTGGACACCATTGCATGACTATGCATACCATTCCCTCAGTGACTCTTCATAATGATAGACCATGGATCATCTACCAAAGGCAAGATTTCCACAGGCGATACTCTTCCTATATCCATATGCTTACTGGCCTCAGAGCCCCCATACCATGCTTCCTGATCCAGAAGTTTATGGCCAAGTGGTTTACAAGTTTGTCCCCTATTCACATCCATGTGTTTCGAGGGTATCCCTACCTGGCTTACCTATCTATCCACCAATGGTTCACATAGCGACCTGCATCAACGAACCTCAAGCCAGGACTAGGCTACGTTGACTCAACGGATAATTGCAGTGAAGATGTTTCTTGTATACTCGGACACCATTATCCCCACGTGCCGAAATCTGCACTATGAGCGACCGGGGATCCTCATAATCATTCACGGCCATCAGAAGTGGAAAGTAATCGACCCAGGGACATCTTTGTACGACTATTCATACCATATCCTCAGTGGCTCTGCATAATGATAGCCCTTGGCTCATCCATCAAAGGCAAGATTTCCTTGGGTGATACTCTTCCTAGCTCCATATGCTTACCGACCTCAGAGCCCCCACACCACACCTCTTGATCTGGGAAAACTCAAAGTTACAGTTTACAACCTTCATCCCCCACCTTTTTCAACGTATATCAGAGCATGTTGACCCAGTTATTCTTCGAGTGACTGCAGCAATAGTCACCCAATGGTCTGAGCTCTATGACCGCTAAAATAGAAGTACCTAGTCCTTACCACACGACATTAAACTGTATGGAGTGAAGTTACACCCCCACTTACAAAATAAATAAGCTTAGGGAGATCTCTAACCTTTAACAGCAACCAGGGCCGAGTATGCCCGACATGTTCCTACATTTCCATCCCCGATGACAAACTTCGTGGCCCGAATAATTGAGGATCTTCATAACCATTCATGGCCATCAGAGGTGGAGAGTCATCGACCCGGAGACCCCTTTGCATGACTATGCATACCATGCCCTCAGCGTCTCATCATATTGATATCCCCTGGCCCGTCAACCAAAGGCAATATTTCCCCTGGCGATACTTATCCTAGCTCTATACGCTTACTGGACTCAGAGCCTCCATGTCATCTCTCCTGCTCCAAGAATCCCTGGAACCATGATTTACACCATCAACCCCCATCCAAATCTTGGACATACCAGGATACTCGGGCACAGTTACATTCTAATCAAGAGCGGCCTTTTTAACTACGTCCTTGCCGCATGACGTCAAATGGCACGGATCACATCTTGGCCACTTATCGTAAGGCTGCAAAGACCTATCATTAAACATCAAGGGGAATGCCTCCAACAAAAAGCATTTTCACTGGTTTAATAATGCTCCTCTTCCTAACCACACGACGTTAAACTGCACGGTCAATCATCATTGTTGCACGACGTTAAACTACACGTCATTGGAAAAGGAAAGAAAAATTCCACAAGTCCTCACTGAATGACATTAAATATCACAACATTCTTTAATAATGCTCTTCATCTTTTCTGCATGACGCTAAACTGCATGGTCAAACCTGTTACGGGTTCAGTAAGTAATGGAGGCTATTCTCTATCCTTTAGTGCACGGGTCAGACCTACAGAATCCACCTTCTCACACCTGCCTGAGAAGGGATTACATCACCCATTCTCAGGAAGTTCAGTCTAGACATTTCCCTTTTATCCAGGCACCCTCTCATCATAAAACTTACTCTGTACTCAGAAAAAAAGGCCGGACTCTCATAATCCACCCCTGGTGGTCCCAAATCTCCACTTCCCTAAAGTTGATTGGCTATCGGGGGAATACAATCATTGACCTAAGGACACCTTTGCATGACTATGCATACCATTCCCTCAGCGGCTCTGCATATTGATCTTCCATGTCCTGTCTACCAAAGGCATGATTTCCTTAGGCAATGCTTCTCTCCGTACGCCTCTTGGCCTCTAAGCCCCCTTGTCTATCCCGAGATTCAGAAACCCTCTGAGATACAGTTTACCAACCTCTTTCATAATCCTGCTTGAATATGGTGGAACGTCTCTGACAAGACTACCGAGGACCCGGAGAAGTCGTTCCATTCTAGATGATGACCCAGCTGCATGACTTTAAACTGCGCCAAGCTTCGACCATCCCTTACACTAACTAAATGCATGGGAAATTGGTTTCCCAACTACACCCCTAATTAATACAGATGTTCTCAAAACCTTTCAGATGTCACATACCATTTCCTAGCCACCCCTGGTGGTTTTCATAACTTTCCAAGCCACCCATGGTGGTTTCCATGAGCCAGAATTTCATGAAGTCCAATGGCCATCAGAAATTGAGAGTCATTGACTTAAGGACATCTTTTCATGACTATGCTTACCATTCCCTTAGCATCTTTTCATATTGATTTCCCATGGCCTGTCTACCAAAGGCAAGAATTCTTTAGGCGATGCTCCTCCTACCTATTTACACCGATGTGGCTCCCATGCCTTGAGACATGCCCTGCATGTCATTCAAATTTAAACATGTTTCCCCCCACATGCGTCTGAAGAGTACTAAGACATCTTTTAATCATCCAAACCTATCGGGGCACTTTCCCCGCTATATTTGGTCAAAGTTGTTCGAACTAAAACATCAGTAATGATATTCTTGACGGCGGGACTTTAAACCGCCCAAGAAAAGAGGAACATAGTTCGTTAGGCTGAAAACCCGAAAAGGGGGACCTAAGAAAAAGTCATGACATACCCACTGGGTCCACACTAAATGGGCCCAAGTAAAATTAGGGCATTAAAAGGAAAAGGGAAAAAGTTTGTAGAGTTTTTCTACAAAAACCTAGAAATAGTCAAACTATGCTCACTGAATCCCATGGTCTAGGTAAAAGTTGGCATTTGTTTTCCTGAGTTATGATTAATTCTGACTTAGTGAGTTGTCATTTACACAACAATTGTTCTAGTAATAATCAAATATTGCAGCGAAAAGTGATTGACAGATATTTCATTTCATTCGAATGAAAAGGGGGGATTTCAACAAGCTGGGGTCTCTCTCTCACAAAAAAGGGGGAGAGGGGTATGTAAAATAGAGAGTACAAGAGTGGATCTAATAGTCATAAAGGAGCTTGACTCGATCTCTCCACTAGATCAATGACCGTGTGCTGGAGGTCATTGCAAGACAGTTCCAACACGGCCTTCTCCCTGGCTTTAACCTCAGCCACTAGACGAGTACGCTCCACTATTGTATGGAGATCACTGATCTCTTTTCTAGTAGCTTCAAGATGACCCATCATAGCTGACAACTGGTTCCTCAGCATCGCTACCTGTTCTTCACATTCAAAAAACTCGGAGGATATGACGGCCACCTGATCTCGAGAGATCACCTCCTGTGCTATCAGTTGATGGAGCTGTATTGTGGCTTCCTCCAGGGATTAGGTACCGCAATGAGCATCAGAAAAGTGATAAAGTTTTCATTCACCAGTGGCAGCTTCCTCACGGGCCATAACAACTTGGCAAGCAAGTGAATGGAACTAACAATAGTAAAATCCACCCGGCCCCAAACCTAGGAAGAGCTGTCGAAGAGATTCGGTCTTAGCTTCCATCTCAGCAAGAGGAGTTTCAGCAACAATCTTGCATATCCGAGGCCAGAACCACCTACAAACCGCCCGGTGGTCTTCCATGACACGAGGATCTTTGGTATCCTTACCGGATAACACGAGAATGAAATCCAGCATTGCAACCAGCGCAGGCATGTGCTCGCTAGAAGTTGGTTCCGAATCTAAAAAGTATGGAGCCTCTAACCCCAGTTCAAGCTTGGGGATAACGTTTCTAAGACTGGTATCAACTGGAGAAACTTCCGGGATTGTCTCACTGGGACCCAGAACCATAGGTTCATCCTCATCCATGTCCAAGAAGGATGAACCCATCTGAACATTAGCCACCATAGGGCTGGGAGATGAAAATCCCCTGAGTTGCTTTGATCGATGAGCAATCAGTTGATCTTCCCTTAGAGTTGATGAGGAAGGTGCGGTGGGTGCAACAGCCACGATACCTCATGATTTGGGAACCTTCCAGATGACCTTCCCTAGGATCCCATAGGGATAGTGTTTTTCCCACGCTATTGCATACTCAATGGAAAGGTCGGCGGCCGCCCCCATGACAGGTAGGGGAATGCTCGTGTCAAATCCTTCCCGCATCAGCATCAGCCACCATTGACAAAGTATGGTTCGGTGAAGTCCTTGAGACTGAGGAGTGGGAAGGGAAACATGGACTTTCATACACCCAAAATAGTGAGAAAAATGATACGAGACATACATCTCGCACAAAGGAACCTCATCGATCTGCACAGATAGAAATCCATCCCACAGAGAGATCATGTAAGACCACTCATCCAGGATCCCCCAGCGGTTGTCAACTAAGACACCAGAAGGGGTGGGGTAGGAAGTGAAAGAAAACTTGGAGAAGTCACTCAGAAGCTCAAGGACTTCACCAGAGGTGAGGGATTTCAAGAGAAATTCAGCTATATCAAGTTGGGAAGGACGAAAAGTAAGAAGCGGGATGACAGTGTTGTGACGATACTCATAACAACGACAATGATTCGCTACCCATCCATAAAAAAATTGAAATGGCCCACTCAGACGGAAGGGTGACCCTCTCTTCTACATGTGACCCAGCAGTTCAAAAATATGAGCCAATGTGGGCACGACCAAATTCACCAGGCGGCCCTCCGCCAGCTCAACTGCCATTATCAGGGTGCAAGCCCTGATGCAAGGATTAATATCTCGAGAAGGGAATAGCCACCCGCTAAGGAATATAGCAAACAAACCTTCCAATTAGAGCATAGGTGGCACACCGGGGCGCACCTCATAACCCCATGAAAGGTAGTCGCCCGCCTCCAGAACCGCCCAGTAGGAGCCTGGGGAGGTTCGTGACTGTTGAGAAGGACGAGTCCTGGGATGCTTGACCTTTGGAATAGGACCAGTGGTGTTCATAAATAACCCTATCTAGGTATTATAGGTAATAAGAGAGTAGACATGCAAGGCCTGACCCAGTGATTTCTCCTCCATAACCAGCAGATCCCTTGCCAATAAAGGCACTTGTTCAACGTCATCCCATGTGTTAGGAGCAGGAAGAAATTTGTCATACATTTCACCAATAACCAGGAGCCCTCCCAATTGATGGTTATCCCATAGACAAATGCCAACTTCACCATGGGAAATGTGGAAAGTATTAGTGCTTGAACACCAGTGACTGAGTAGGTCTGGCAAGACCAAGGATGGTGGGTAAATAGAAAATTGGGAAGCCCACACTGTGGAGTAAAAATCGACTACATCCAGTGATTCTGGAGACTCCCGGTAGTGATGATGGACCCAGAAATCCCAAGACCAGTCATTTGAGAAGATCCCGCCAGACCAAAGATCCCACATAGGAATCCACCCCGCATCGAGATCTACTCGATCAAGGATGATAATAGAAGGGTAACTCTTGAAGACAGCTTCCGGAGAAAAGTTTCAGGCGTGATGATCACTTTGGGTCCAAACAAAGGCTCTCAAAATGAAGGCATCATTCTTGTCAGAATAGGAAACCATCTCCCCCAATTGGGTAAGGTTCGCCTGAATACACTTGGATGACACATCCAAGAAAGGAGAAGGAAGGCCTAAGAAAGTGGGGGGAATATGGACATCGCCTTGAAGACCAAATCCATGAAGCAGAAGCCGATTTGACAGTGTATAATCCAGGAGCTCAGGAGGGAGAAGGTCTTTCAAGACTCTATTGTCAGGAATGATGGACTGACTAGGGTCCTCTTAGATGTTCTCTGCTCTATGAATCATAGCTAACCGTCTCCCGGAACCAATTGAGAGAGGCTCTGCAGCAGTCCTCAGTGTAGAATGAGGGGGAACCATATTTTCTCCCTGCACAACGAAATCCATCAAATGGTTAGTCCAAAAATAATAAAACTTGGACAAAATACCAAATATATGGTTGAGGATCAATTTAGGAGCCTTCATAGCAAAGTCTGTGAGGAGGCCTCGAAGGATGGTTTGCGATGACAGCATCCTGCAAACCAGCCCTTCGTGAAAGTAGTCCGTGAAACCTTGGCCCGTGGAGCGTTGGCCAGGAAACCGTGGACCAAGTTGCTCCGCGGAATTTAAATCCTGAAGTTATGTGTTTAAGTTCAGAAGACTTAGATAATTTTAAAGTTTAGAAGATTTTAGTACACAGAGCATCGAAATCACAGAGCATTGAAACCACAGAGCATCGAAACTGTGTAGCATCGAAACCACGTAGCATTGATACCGCGAAGCATCAAAACCATGGATCATTGAAACTGCAGAGCACCAAAACCGTGAAGAGAGTTCCTATGCGGACCGTCGTGACTTACATTTTAATTAATTAAAAGTATTAGTTCACGGATGGGACGTTGATCCATGAATTGTGAACGGCGCGAATGAGAAATGGTTCACGGAAGTAGCAGCCGGTTCGCGGACGAAGCGTTTCATTAAGAAACAAGCACGCAGAGGCAGAAAAGTAAAAAATCTATGGTTTCGCGAAGAATACAGTAAAAGACAAATGAAGGGACCTCCATATTTATAGGCGTTGTCCCCTAATAGGTCCACCTCTCAACTATGAACTACCTGAGTTTCAGGACCACTCTGCATCAGAATAGCCTCCTCTACATTCCGATCGGACCCCATTCTGATGGGGAGAATTTGTAGGGTCCTGAAAAATCAGAAACGGAGAATGATGATCCCCTTTAACTTAAGTGAGATTCTGCCCAATTTCCCCTCAATAGGATTAGGAAAATATGGAAAATACTCAAGGATGGAGAAGGTAGAACCGGTCCCCAGACCGGTCTGATGTTAACGATGCACGACCGGTTCTGTGAAGCATCCCTCCTCCACAGACCAACATCGTTCGCGATATGAAGGCGGAAATCCACTGAGGTCATGAGGTGGGACATGCGCCAACCTAGTCACCATTCCAGACCACCCCAGCCATGAGCTACGTTAGCCAGCCCGAACCACCTCCGCTTTCATTCGCGAAATGGAGGTGGAACCCTCCACGATCATGAAGCACTCCCCGAGTTTGTTTCGCAGAGGAGGAATGATTAATGCCCCACGAACTGTGGATTGACCAAGTCATCCGTGAACTGGGTTTTTGGTCATGGGCCTTCGCAAAAGGTGTCGCATGACCATAGATACATCTCTTCCCTACTCTATAAAAGGAGACCGAGGGGGAAGAGGAAGGGAGGATTTTCCGATTTGGAAGGAGGACGGAAAGGAGATCGATCAGATTCGGGTGGAAGCACTTCGAAGGATGGCTTAGGATTTCGGAAGATCCAATTCGCTAACTAGAGCAGGTATGAACATGGGAACGAACTAATAAGGAAACAAAAAGGCATAATAACTTGGTGAATCGCGAACATAAAATAACAAACAACAGAAGACCGTGAACCAGGGTCCCTCCGCGGATGTACTCCCCACGGACCAGGAAGTTTATGCCTCTTTTCCAATCCACCATGCCGCATAGCACCCTCCTACGGGGGCGAAGCCCCGACTGAAGAGCCTCTGGTCAACACTACCCTTGGCCGCCACTGAATGTATGGAACCCTCCGCAGACCACCCTGGTTCGTGGATTGAACCTGGAGCCACGAACCACCTTGGTTCACGGGATTCCAATCAGTCTGCAGACCATCCTAGTCCGCAGAGGGCCAATCAGTCCACAGGCCACCCTGGCTCCTAGACGGCCTCTCCAGCTACGTAGTACTTCCCTACACAAAGGGATCCACCACCCATACCCCTACATGGCCTACCAAAACCTTCGAAGTGCCCATTTCCTGAGCCAGATAAAATCCTTCCAATTTCAATCCGGCCTAATCCTTCACAACCACCTCATTGGCCTATTCATCGGCCCCGAGTCGAGGCCTCCACCAGAGACATCAGATCCATGTGGTGTAACCCTCAGGCACATCAGCACGCCATTTTGAGTTCACATGCCCATAGTAAACAGAGGCGAAGGGGTTTCCCCGACCCTTGAGCAGATTTCTGAAGCATTCCTAGGTTGGCATTCCCACGGTAATGTGGAGTCTGATCTCGGGAGTCCGCTTTCCGCCCCACCACTTGTTAAGGGCTCCTTAGGGGTGGTAAAATACCCATCAGAAGGGAGCCCTCATGCACTGCAAGAGAGGATATTGGCACAGAAGCACCCTCTTTCCCTCTCCCACTGCACTTTGTCACCATGGGCGTCCATCTCGGAGTAAGCCTCGACCTTATGGGACACCATTTGTGTAAGCCCCACTCTACTTCTCACGGACGCACCTTTCACGACGTGATCGTCTGGTCCCTACTTCCTCTTGTTTCTCACACCGAGCATGACTCATGTGGGCATAGAGTGAGCATCGACCATGAAATCCTCTCATGGGCCTCCTTAGAGTGTAATCCCCAATCCACACCCTGGGCCTCCTCAGAGTGTAAGACCCAATCCACACCTTGTTCCTCCTCAGAGTGTAAGCCCCAATCCATCACCTTGGTCCTCCTCAGAGTGTAGGACCCAATCAATCATTCTGGGATGCCTCAGAGCGTAAGTTCCAAGCCATTCGAACTACGTGGACTTTGATCCCTGTCCCCTAGGCAAGATACGTAGGAAGCCTCCCCGAGGTTCAAGCCCGATCACAATCGGACCCTCGGGTCCACCTTCACATTGATTTTTTGGTTCTCCCATTCAAACTACATGGACTTTGATCCCTGTACCCGAGGCAGGGTACATAGGAAGCCTCCATGGGGTTCAATCCCAATAATTGGTCGATCCGACTTTCTTCACATCGGTTCACCGTGCCACCCCTAGTGTCGCCTCAGTTAGTTCCGACTCATCGGGGTCATTAATCCAACGAGGGATGGTAAACCTTCGGCATAAATGACTCTGAACCCCTACATTCAGATGACTATTGCCAACTAGGAGAAATCCATGGATACTAAGCTTGATTATAAACCAAATATTTGTGAACATATGAATACGTCTTAAATCTATAAGAGAGTCTTGGAACAGAAAAAAAATTCCCCCAAAAAGGGTGTGATGGGATCGAATTCCCATCCTCTCGACCAATGTGAGTTCTTAAGCATCAATGGCCACGTCTCCCAGCGAACACCTACCTTTGGAAAGCAAGTCCACGCATCGTCGGATACGGAACCATTGGGTGTTTTGAGACAGAAACCACGGAAGAAAAGCGTATTTAGGTTTTTATGGGTTTCCTAGGGGTTTTTTATTCTTTTATCAATTTGATGTCTTTCTTAGGAATTTTAGTGTATTTTATGGTTTTTAGAGACTTTGATGGGTTTTACGATTGTTAAGGGTTTTATGTTTGTGGGGGTTGGGGGATGATTTTATTAGGGTTTTGAAGGTTTTTTAGATTTTTTTAACATTTTTAGGGTTTTAAAGTATTTTTTTTCTATTTTAGGGGTTTTTGTAGGTTTATAATATTTTTTTAGGATTTTTACGAATATTCATGGGGTTTTAGTCTTTTGAGTCTAATTAAGATTTTCTAGGGGTTTTGACATAGTTTAGGTTTTTAGGGTTTTTAATTTTTTATTATATTGTTAAGGTTTTCTATGAGTATTTTATGGTTTTTATGGGTTTTTATTTTTTAGGGATTTTTAAGGATTATTTAGTATTTTTATTGTTTTTTTGGGTTTTATGGATTTTTGAGTGTTTTAATGTATTTTAGTATTTTGACGATTATTTAGGGGATTTAGGGTTATTATCGTTTTTTTAGGTTTTTAGGGGTTTTAATTTTTTTAGGTTATTAAGGTTGTATTATGGTTTTTGAAGGATATTATGGTTTTGTAGGTTTTTAGTGAGGTTTAGGGGATTTTAGGGGATTTAGAGTATTTTATAAGGTTTTATAGTTATTACCAATTTTAGGTTTTTAGGGTTTTTATACTTTTAGTGTTTTTTCGTACTTTTTATTATATTTATGGTTTTTATGGTTTTGAGGGATTTTTAGGATGATTTGAATTTTTTGGGTCATTTTATGAATTTTGTTCTGTTTTTAAGGTTTTTAGTATTTTTTAGGTTTTTACTGGTTTAAAGTGTTTGTTAATTTTTACAGTTTTCTTAATTTTTTTCAGGAGTTTTAAATCTTTATGGGATTTAATATATTTAGGGGTTTTTTTTATTTTTATGGTTTTTATGTATATCTGGTTTTTTGGAAGTTTGTTGAAGGTTTTAGGGTTTTTATAATTTTTTAGTTTTTAGGGGTCTTAAGTGTTATTAGGTTTTTAAGGTTTTCTTATGGGTTTTTAGGGATTTAATATTTTTTTAAAATTTTAGTGGTTTTTATGAATTTTTTAGTATTTTTATGGGTTTTTTGATTTTTTACAGATTTTGAGGAATTTAGAGTTATTTTGGGTTTTTGGTGTTTTATTTTTTGGTGTTCTTTATTATTTAGGGTTTTAATATTTTTGGAGTTTTTTAATGTTTTTAGGGGTTTTTTTGGGTCTTAAGAGTTTTAATTTGTTTTCAAATTTTTATGGGGTTTTATTATTTTTTTAGTTTTTAGTGTTCTTTATGGTTTTATGGGGTTTTATGTGATTTTATAGTTTTTAGGATTTTTAAAATGTTTATGTTTTGTAAAGGTTTTATCTGATTTTATTTTTTATGTTTTTATTATTTATTTTTAGGTTTTTTAAGGTTTTTAAATTTTTAGGTATTTTTAGGTAGGCTTATTATTTTTATGGTTTTTAGTGTATTTAGGTATTTTTAGTGGTTTTTGGGGTTTTTTAATATTGTTTTGTGTTTTTGCTACATTTAAGGGTTTTAGGGATTTTAATTTTTTAGTATTGATAATTTTTAGGGTATTTAAGTGTTTTTATGGGTTTTACATTTTTATCTATTTAAAGAGATTTTTTTGATTTATATGGTTTTTAGTTTTCTAGGGAATTTTAGGGGTTTTCAGGGTTTTAGGGATTATAAGGAATTTATGGCTTTTGAGGGTGTTGGGTTTTTATAAATTTTTAGGGACTTTAGGGTTTCTAAGATTATTTTAGCATTTCTAGTGTTAAATGGTTTCAAGATTTTTTATTAGTGATTTATTATTTTTATGAGTTTTTAGGGTTGTGAATGTTTTAGCGGGATTTATTTTTTAAGGGGTTTAATGATTTTTAAGGTCATTTTAGGGATTTCTATTGTTTTTAGAGGCTTTAACATTTTTAGGTTTTATTGGAGTTTTAAGTTTTTTATTTTTTAGGTTTTATTAGTGTTTTTCTAGGTTTATAAGGTTTTTTCTATGTTTATGGATTTTTCGGGATTTTTTAGTTTTTAATGGTTTTAGGGATTTAGGGATTTAGGGATTTTGATGGTTTTTATGGATTTTTAGTGTTTTTAGAATTTTAATTTTTAAGGGTTTTAAATTTTAAATTTTTTTAGGGTTTTCTTAGTGTTTTTCAGGGTTTTAGGGTTTTTAACATTATAAAGCATTTACAGATATTTCTTTGTATGTTTTTGGTTTTGGGAGGTTTTAGGTATTTTATTGGTTTTATAGTTTTAAGGTTTTTTAACAGTTTTTGGTTTCTGAGGGTATTAATTATTTTTTTCCGTTATGGTTTTATTTGTACTTTTCATGGATTTAATGGTTTACTATTATTTTAGTTATTTTTAGGGCATCTTTATGTTTCTTATTGTTTTTTTGGGTTTTTAGGAATATTAAGGGTTTTAATATTTTATTGTTTTTAGGGGGTTTTAAGGGGTTTTCCAAGATTCTTTGTGGTTTAATGGTTTTTTATAGTTTTTTAACTTTTGTATGGGTTTAATGGGTTTTTAGATATTTTAGTATGTTTTTATGGGGTTTTTAGGTTGTTTGGTTTTTATTGGTTTATATGGGTTTTAGGATCATTTAGGGTTTATTATATTTATAGTGTTATTAGGTGATTTATGTATTTTAAAATATTTTATGTTTGTAGTGTTTTCATAGGGGGTTTCAGGTTGTTGGGGGTTTTTAATATTTATGTTTTTTGGGATTTTTTATGATTTTTAACTTTTTTTATGTTTTCATAGAATTTTAGTATATTTAGGTGTTTTAAGGATTTTATCATTATTAGGTTTTTAGGGGTTTAATATTTTTTGGGTGTTTATTTTTTTTCCTATAGATTTTCACGGTATTTAGAGTGTTTTACATTTTTTGGGGTTTTGTTGTTTTAATGTTTTTATATTTTTTTCACGGGTTTTTCGGGTTTTTGGTGTTTTTATATTTCTTGGGATTTTTAGGTCTTGTTTTATATTTTTATATTATTTTGTGATTTTTAGGGATTTTGAGGGGTTCTAGGGATTTTAGGGTTTTATGGATTTGAAATTTTTTATGTAATTAGGGATTTAAAGTGATTTTGTGTTACTATGGTTTTCTTTGGTTTTTCAAGTTTTATTTGGGTTTTTACATTTTTAGATATTTTTATATATATATTCAAATGTTTATGGTTTTTAGGGGTTTTAGTTATTTTTAGGATCTTTTAGGGGTTTGGGTTTTAATTTTTTTTGGTATTTATGGGTTTTTTTTGAGTTTTTAGGGGTTTTAAGGATTTTATAATTTTTGATCATTTTTAGTAATTTAAATGGGTTTTTTAGAGTTTTTATTTAGTTTTAATGGTTTTTATGGGTTTTAGTGGGGTTTATGGTTTTTAGAGGATTTTATGGGTTTTATGGGTTTCTAGGGTCTTTTCGTTTATTTATAGTTTTTATGTTTTTTTATCAATTTTTTTTATTTTTTACTGCTTTAAGTGTTTTAGTTTTTTAAGGATTTCTTCAGGTTTTTTAGGGTTTTAATTGTTTTATGCTTTTTAGCCTTTTTTGGGTTTTAAATAACATTTATAGGTTTTTAGTGTTTTTACAATTTTAGGTATTTTTTGGGAATTTTGTATGATTTTTTTGGTTTTTAAGTGTTTTTGGGATTTAAATGAGTTTTTTCAGGTTTTAGGGCTTTTAGTGTTTTTATGGTTTTTATGGGTTTTAACAGTTTTTATTGAGTTTTTAGGGTTTTTATGGTTTTTATAGTTTTAAAAGTTTTTAGGGATTTAATGGATTTTTAGAGTGTTTAGTTGTTTTTAGTCTTTCAATGGATTTATAATGATCATACAGGAATTAGGGGGTTTTATGGTTTTTATGGTTTTAGGGATTTTAGTTTTTTTTGTGGTTTTTATCATTTTTTAGGGTTTTGGGGGGTTTGAGTGTTTCTATGTTTTAAATTTATTCTTAAGGATTGTGTATGAATTTAGGGGTTTTTATGGTTTTTATAATTTTTTAGGGGTTTCCATCGTTTTAGGGTTTTTAGTGTATTAATTGTTTTTAGGATTTTTAGGGTTTTAGTGATTTTCATATATTTTAGTGTTTTTATTATTTTTACTATTTTTAGGATTTTAGGCATTTTATGTGTTTTTAGGTTGTTAAGGTTTTCATAGGGTTTTTATGGTTTTAAGGGTTTTTTCATTTTTAGGGATTCTAATGGACTATTTTGGATATTTATAGTTTTTAATGTTTCAATATATGTAGAGGTGTTTTAGAATTTTTTTGGTTTCTAGCATTTTGGTGTGTTTTTGGGTGTTATATTTTTTTGGGTTTTAAGGTTATTTAAGGTTACTTTAATTTTTTTGTGGGTTTAAAGGGTTTTTAGGGTTTTTAATGGTTTTCTAGCGTTGTTATATGTTTTTATATTTTTTATTGTCTTTAGGATTTTTATGTTATTTGGGGGTAGTAGGGACTATTAGGGTTATTAGTGTTTTTTTATGTTTTTAGGGGTTTTAATTATTCTATGGGTTTTAAGGTTTTCTTAGGGTTTTTCGAGATTTTTCATTTTTTTACATTATTAGTGATTTATTTGGATTTTTATTATTTTTATGTTTTCTCAGAATTATTTGTGTCCTTAAGTTTTTTAGTGATTTTAGATTTTTTATGTTTTTTATCATTTTTTAGGCTTTTAGGGGGTTTATGTGTTTTTACGGTTCAGTGGTTTTCTTAGGGTTTTTGGGTTTATAGGCTTTAGAAAAATTTTATGATTCTTATGGAGTTTTATGGTTTTTTTGGATTTATTGGGATTTTAGTGTTTTTAGGTTTTTCCTAGTTTTAATGGTTTTTAGGTTTTTAAGGGTTTATTAGTTTTTATGGTTTTATGAATTTTTAGTGCTTTAGCATTTTTAAGGGTTAAAATGGTTTTTACATTTTTTATTGGGTGTTAGGGTTTTTATATGTTTTTACGGTTTTAAATATTTTATGGTTTTAAATGATTTTAGGGGTTTTATATTTTTTAGGGTATTTTAGGCATTACAATTTTTTTTCTTTTTTATATTTTTTCAAGATTTTAATGGTTTTTTTATCTTAGTGTTTTTTAGTGTTTTTATGGGTTTTTTGTTTTGAGATATTTTTTTTGTATTTTTAGGATTTTTAGGGTTTTACAGATTGTGAGGATTTTTAGGGTTTCATAGGCTTTTCGGGTTTTTTTGGTTTTTATTTCTTTTTAGGATTTTTAGTAGTTTGTAGTGTTTTAATGGTATTTAGGTTTTCTTTGCGGTTTTTATGATTTTTAGGATTATTCTGTTTTTTTTATTTTTATATTTTTTTAGGGGTTTTCTATTTATTTGGGATTTAAGTTTTTCATATTTTTTTCAAAGTGTTTATGGGTTATCACATTTTTATGAATATTTAGGGTTTTTTGGGTTTTTTAGTTTATTTATGGGTTTTAGGGTTTTTTTGAGTTTTTTGGATTTTCAAGATTTCTATCATTTTCAGTGGTTTAATGGGTTATTAGAGGTTTTAGTAGTTTTTAGGGGTTGTGGGTTTTAAATATTCATAGGGTTATAGGGATTTTATTGGGTTTATGTGATTTAGGGTATTTTATAGGGTTTTTAAAATTTTTACGTTTTTAGGGGTTGTAAGTGTGGTTATTTTTTTTTATTTTTTCCTAGGGTTTTTAGGGGTTTAGGGATATTTACAATTTTAGGGATTTTCAATGAATTGTTTTTTATAATTATGGTTTTTATGGTTTTTAGGGGTTTTTAGGGGTTTTATGGTTATTTAGGATATTTAAGTCTTTCCATTTTTTTAACATTTTTTAGGTTTTTATGGATTTTATGTGTTTTAAGGTTTTTTATTTTTTTTGGGTTTTTAAGGATTTTAGGGTGTTTTATGTTTTAACATATTTTTATGGTCTTTTATTTTTTTGGGTATTTTATGGTTTTTGAGATTTTTACGGATTATAAGGCGTTTTAAGGGGTTTTTGGTTTTTTGGTATTTTTTAGATTTTTAGGGTTTTTTGCCTTTTAATAGTTTTCTAATGGTTTTGGGGTTTAATGGGGTTTTGAGGTTTCATTGTTTTCGAGGGTTTTAAGGGTTTTTACGTGTTTTAAAGTTTTTACAGGTCCAAGGGTTTTTAGAGTTTTTATGGTTTTTAGGGTTTTTTAGTGTTTTTACGTTTTTTGGTGTTTTTTAGTTTTTTTATGGTTTTAAGTTTTATTAGGGTTTTAAGGTTTTCATAGGTTTTTTCAAAATATTAGTTCTTTTTTTGTTTTTTAGTATTTTTAGTGATTTGTAGGGATTTTTTGATTTTTAAGGGTATTTGGGGATTTTTAGGGGTTTTAATGGTTTAAAGGTTTTTAACATTTTTATGTTTTTTAGAGTTTTCAAGTGGCTTTATTTTTTCATCTTTTTATTAGGGGATTTCATAGTTTTTAAATATTTTTTGAGTGTTTTTAGGATTTTAATTGTTTTTTGGGTTTTTAGCGATTTTATGGTTTTTATGCATTTTTAGGGGGGGAGGCGGTTTGGTTTTTTCAGAGTTTTAAAGGATTTTAATTTTTCTTTGAGTTTTTAATGTTTTAGTGGTTTAATTTGTTTTTATAGTTTTTAGTGGTTTTTAGGGATGTTACGGAGTTTTAGTCCTATTCAAATTTTTTATTATTTTTAGGTGTTGTTAGGGTTTTTTGTAACGTTTTAGTGGTTTTAAGGTTTCCAGGTGTTTCTAGTTTTTAAATATTTTCGTAGGGGATTTCAATATTTTTTGGGTTTTGTAAAAAATTTAGAAATTTTTTACGTGTTTTATTGGCTTTTTGGGTTTTAAGGGATTTTTAGGGTTTTTTGGGTTTTGGGTTTTGGGTTTTTGGGGCATTGAGAGTTTTTAGAGATTTTAGGGGGTTTAAGTGTTTTTAGGTTTTTATGTTTTTGTTATGTTTTTTAGGGTTTTAAAAAAATTATGTTTTTCTGGGGTTTTAAGTATTTTTAAGTATTTTATTATTTTTCAGGGTTTTTTATAGATTTTTATGGATTTAGAGTTTTTGGATATTTTGGGTTTTGGGGGGTTTGTTTTTGAGTTTTTATGGTTCGTAAGGATCTGTAGAGTTTTTAACATTTTTAGGGGTTTAAAGTTCTTTTATAGTTTTAATGTTTTTTAATGTTTTATGGGTTTTTAGGTTTTTTTGGTTTTTAGGGGGGTTTAGTGTTTAATGGGTTTTTACAGTTTTTCAGATTATTTTGGGGTTTTTAGTGTTTTTATATTTTTAGGGGTCTTAATTATTTTTAGGATCATAAGGTTTTCTTATGGGATTTCCTAATTTTTAGAGGTTTTTTTTTATTTTTTGGGATTTTTTGGAAATTTTTATGGTTTTTATGAGATTTTAGGGTATTAGGGATTTTCAGGGTTTTTTAGAGGTTTTTACTATTTTAGGGATTTTAGGATTTTTAGTAATTTTTATTATTTCCAGAGGTTTTACATGGTTTTTAGGTTTTTATGATTTTCATTGGGGATTTCATGGTTTTAGTGTATATACTTTTTTAGGGATTTTAAGGATTTATTGGGTTTTTACGGGTTTTAAGGTTTTTATGGGTTTTTAGTTTTTAACGATTTTTAGAATTTTTTAGGGTTTTAAATTTTTGTTAATGTTTTTAGGGGATTAAAGAGTTTTTAGAGTTTTTAGTGGTTTTAGGTTTTTTATTGTTTTTTGGGGATTTTTAATGTTTTCATTTGTTTTATGATTTTAGGGGTTCTTTGGGGTTTTAAGGTCTTTTTAGTGTTTTTAGTGTTAATATAATTTTTAAGTATTTTAGGGGTTTTAATTGTTTTAATTTTTTTTTCTTATGATTTTTCAGGTTTTGTAGTTTTTTTATGTTTTTAGGGATTTTATGGGTTTTTTATTTTTATTTTTTAGTGCTTTAAGGATTTTGATATTTTAAGGGTTTTTTTATTATTTTTATAGATTTTTATAATTTTTAATGTTATTTAAGATTTTAGGGATTTCATGGATTTTGATGGTTTTTAGGGGGTTTTGGGCTTTGGGTTTTTTATTATTTATAAATTTTTTTATGGGTTTAATGTTTTATTAGGGTTTTAAGGTTTTATTAGATTTTTTCTTAGTATTTATGGGTTTAAGTGGTTTTTATGATATTTTAGGGGGTTTTAGGGATTTTTTGGATTTTTTTGTTTTCTTAGGGGTTTTAGGGTTTTTGTTTAGTTTTCTAGGGTTTTTAATGTTTTTATACATTTTATAGTTTTTAGGGATTTAAAGTGTTTTTTTTATTTTTTTTAGTGGGTTTTTGGTGTTATGTGGATTTTTAACATTGTAATTTTTAGTGGGTTTTACATTTTTAGGTGTTTTAGGGGTTTTTATAATTTTTAGGTTTGTAGGGGTTAAATAATTTTTAGGTTTATATGGCTCTCTTAGGGTATTTCAGTGGTTTTAGTGTTTTTAAATTTTTAGGGGTTTTTATATTTTTGGTATTTTGGTGGATTTTTAGGGGTTTTATCGATTTTAGGGTTTTTAGGGGTTTAAAAGCGTTTTAGGGGGTTTTGGGTTTTTTAGAATTTTTTTAGGTTTTTAGGTTTTATATGTTTTTATATTTTTATGGTTTTCTTATGTTTTTTCTGGGTTTCTAGATTTTATTAATTTTTAGTGATTTTATGGGGTTCCAACTTATTTATGGTTTTTGAAGATTTTTTGAATTTTGCAGTTTTTAATGATTTTTAAGGTATTTAGGATTATATGGTTTTTTTATGATTTTTTTGAGTTTTTAGGGTTATAATGGGTTTTCAATTTTTTAACATGTTAAAGATTTTCATGGATTTTTAGAGTTTTTTTTGGTTTTAAAGTTTTTAGGTGTTTTTTGGTATTTTGGGTTTTTATGGACTTTTTACGGTTTTTATGATTTTATGATTTTCATGTTTTTAGTGGTTTTTAGTGTTTTTAGGTTTTTAATATTTCATTAGGTGTTTTAATTATTTTTATATTTTTTTAAATTTTTGGGATTTATTTGCTTTTTATGGGTTTTTATTCTTTTTAGGGAATTCAATGGGTTTTGGGGTTTTTGGTTTTTTTGGTTTTTGGGGGTATTTATGAGTTTTTATGGTTTTTAATGTTTTTATTTTTTTAATAGATTTAGTTGTTTAAATGAATTTTAATGTTTTTAGTGGGTTTTAATGTTTTATGGGTTTTAGGGGTTGTTTCGATTATTAAGTGTTTTATGGTTATTGGGTTTTTAATGTTTTTATTTTTTTAATAGATTTAGCTCGTGTCTCGAGATCTGACCTGATGGTGCATAATGATGGCTTCCGATTTTTGATGATAGTGTTGGGAAGATGGTTCGTGAAAGAGGCGGTCGTGATGATGGATTTTAGGTTTTTGAATTTTGATAATTTAATCAGTTATCTCATGTACGACTCGGTCTGGGTTATCGCTCATCCTTAAAGAAGATTTCGAAAATCAAATAAAAAGTGAATTTTTAGTCAGAAAAAATCTAGTGAATGATATATAAGATAAAGTGTTGTGTACATTGTATAGAATAATAGAAACAAGGAAGAATTATATTTGAACTAAAGAATTTGTGATCTATTTTGATAATGAGTCTCTTAAATACCTTAAAAAATACTAAATATTAGTCATCCTATATGGTAGGAATTCATTAAATCATTTCCACATATCATCATGCATAAAAGTGGTAATGAAAATAATATGGATAGTTAAATTTCATGTAGATATTCTATTTTATTCTTACTATATTCTAAAATGCTTGGTCTTTAATACATCATGGATTTATATGCATATGATAGAAATTTTGGGGAACCATATGGTCATGGTAAACTTGTATAATGTTTGGAAAAGTTTTATTTTCATAAATAATTATTATTCTAGATTGATACGCTTGATTTTCCATGTTTCTCTATGTATTTACTTTTACTATTGGAATTACATTCTGGTGGGTTTTTGTGACATTTTGGTGTTTCAAAAACTCTATGTGTTCTTATTAAGATTTTTTATTATCCTAGTATGTCTATATATATTGAAAAATTTATGGTAAAGTTCATTTTATTCCATAAATCCGAATCTAAAATGATCCCACGTGAATTTTATCTTCCTATCCTAATCCCCAACACCACCTAGGAGGGCATATTAATGAAATTCATTGTGGGGTTACCAAGTACCAATTAGGGGGGAGATTCCATTTTTTATGGTGGATTAGTTTTCTAAAATTTCATATTTTATTATTTATCAAAAAATATGACTCCCATAACATTGCATCACATTTATTTCAGAATATAGTTAAACTCTATATAATTCCTATAATGATTGTTTTGGATAGGGACATAAAATTCTTCAGTTAATTTTGGATGATAATATGGAGAACACCAAGAAAAAATTATTATTCTGCACTAATTTTCATCCAAAATCAAATAGTAAAATAGAGTGGTCAATCATACACTATCATCCATTCTACAGATAATTTTTCAGATTAATATCATGAATTTGGAGGAGTGTTTTTCCCATGTGAAATGTTCATATAATACGGCCAATAATTTCCACTTGAAAGTTTTTATGTGTTTAACCCTCTTACCCCTATTGATCTTGTTCCTTTTAATATGCATTAATAAACTGTTATGGATGAGAAATGGCATGTAGAATTCATCGAAAAACTCCAGGAAAAGGAAAGGAAAAATATCAAGTGAAAACCCTAGAAATACATTTATCAGGAAAACAAGGTTTCTATGAAAGTGTTATTTAAGCATGGGTATTAAGTCTTTATTCATATGTGAATGAAAATATTTGTCAATAAGAGGAAATAAAAACTCATTCCATGAAGAGATATAAATTTTGGAGTTCTTGAGAATATAATAAAAAATCCTTCAAAGATATTTTTTTCAAGTGAGTATACTTTAAGTTTTACTTTCGATGTTTTTTATCAATACCACGAGTGTAGAGGATGAAGAGTCAATTGAGACTTAATTTCAATATGGGAGGATAATGAGAACCATTTTGAAGGCACTGAGTCAATTTACCTAATAGAGGATTTTGATTTTCCCTATCAGATGATGCGAGGAAAATAGAATTGGTTGAATGCTACAATCGGTATCTATCTCACATTATTAAAGGCCCATTGGATATCACCCTTCATAGATGGAGAAAATGGTCCTATTATCTTTCTTATTCAGGACCAAAAATGATGCTTTGTGATTTTCCCAAATTATTATATTAAATATGGAAGAATTTCCTACGTGGTGATTATAGAAGGACATCATTGGACACAGAAGTCAAAATTTGAGAGGTAGGTTATCAATATCAAATTAGGTGGGTTATAGGAGGAAATACATGTGCTACATTTCCAAGATTCTTTCATAGATTTTTTTATTTTTATATTAAGGGAAAATGTTTTTTTACCCTTTATGATTTTAGTGTATTAGACCATTGAATATTATATCACCCCTATGCTATAAATTGCGACACCATGACACTTGTATGGCATTCAAGATTGTAATAGAGAGATTATACTTTGTTTCCTTCTATTGTGTGATTACTGTTTTAGTTTTTCCCCTTTTCGTTTTTCATTTTTTTTCTTTTCAATCTACAATCTAGATTTGTGATCTATGATCACAACGTCCCCAATTATATAACTCAACCTCAGTGTGTTATTTTTTGTATTGTCCATCACATCCCCCCCATTGAGTGTGTGGTCTAAGTATTAGATCACTCTCTCTATAGCGTGGATTGATGGCCTTCATCCAAAATCCACACCCATCCTCCACCACATAGCCATGAATCACATACTCAATCTACAACCCTATGCTATGAAGACCAGGTCACCCTGAGCATATCACATTAGGTTTTTTTGGGTTTTAGTGTTTTTACAGTTTTTGGGTTTTTATCCTTTTTAGGTTTTTAGGGGTTTTAATTTTTTTAGTTTTTTAATGTTTTTTAGGGGTTTAAGGGTTTTATGGTTTTCTAAATTTTATGGATTTAGAGTGTGTTTGGTATTTTATTGTCTTTAGGGTTTCAAATTATTTTGATGGTTTTTTTGGTTTTTAGGGTTTTTAATGTTTTACCATTTTTAGGCTTTTCGGGTACTAATTATTTATTGGTTTTTATGATTTTCATATTGATTTACGGATCATAGGGGTTTTTTTAATTTTATTGGTTTTTAGGAATGTTGGGTATTTATATGGATTGTTTATGTTTTTTTGGGAATTTGTGGGGATATATGGTTTTGGGTTTTTTATATTTTTAGAGGCATTATTTTTTCTAGGTTTTTTAATTTTCTTAGCGGTTTTGAGGGTTTTATGGTATTTTAGGTATTTTGGTATTTTCAGTGTATTTTTTTGGATTTTTATAGATTTTAGTATTTTTAATGATTTTTATGGTTTTTAGGTTTTTTTGGGGGGGGGGGGGGTTGGTTAATTTTTATTTCTAGGTTTTTCTGGGTTTGTAGGGTTTTGAAGGACTTATAGAGTTTTTTATTATTTTTAAAACTATAAATTTTATTTAGAGTTTTTATTTTCTTTTAGTGGTTTTAGGGGTATTTGGGGGTTTTATGGTTTTAGAGGATTTTATTGTATTTAGGGGCATTAGGGTCTTTTAGTGTTTTTATAATTTTTTAGGTTTTTAGGAGTATTTTTAGTTTTTTATGTTATTCTTAAGAGATTTTTGGATTTTGATTATTTTAGGGATTTTTTTGGAATATTTACTAATTCTATGGTTTTTAGGGGTTTTAGGGATTTTGATGGTTTAAGGGTTTTTAGATTTTGTTAGGGGTTTTAGTTGTTTTGAGGTCTTTTAGGGTTTTTATGTGTTTTGTGGTTATTTATATTTTCTTAGGGGTTTTCATTTTTTAGGTTTTTTTACATTTTTATGGATTTTTTATTATTTTTATGGGTTTTTAGATATTTTTATTATTTTGAGTGATTTTAGGGGTTTTCGGGTATTTTGGATTTTAGGGACATTTTTTTAGTTTTTAGGGGTTTTTAGGTGTTTTATAGTTTTTAATATTTTAGGTGTTTAAAGGGTTTTTTGAGATTGTATTAGGTTTTATGGTTTTTATTTGTTTTTATAATTTTTAAGGTTGTTATGGGTTTTTATGGTTTTTAGGGTTTCATTGGGTTTCTATAGTATTTTTAGTGTTTATAAGGATTTTCGGATTTTTTATGTTTTTAGGGGTTTAATGTGTATTTACAGTTTTATGGGTTTCTTATGATTTTTATGTTTTTCTTGTTTTCATAAATATTTTAGGGATTTTAGGATTTTTATAATTTTTTATGGGTTTTTGGGACTTGAGGGTTTTTTGGGGGTTTTAAGGTTTTATGGTTTTTAGCATTTTTAACTTCATTTGGGGTTTTAAATGTTTTCTGTTTTTATGGTTTATATACATATTTATAGTGGTTTATGGTTTTTATTTTTTAGGTATTTTTATAAATATTTTAATATTTTTTCAATTTTTAGGGGTTTTAGGTATTTCAAGTTTTTTTAGGGTTTATTACGGTTTTTAGGGTTTTTTCTGGGTTTTTGGGGGATTTGTTTATTTCTGAGTTTTTTAAGGGTTTTAATGGTTTAGAATTTTTTTTCATTTTTAGGGTTTTAAAGGGTTTGTAGAGTTTTTAATGGTTTTCATCATTTAATTTGATTTTATGGTTTTAAGTATTTTAATGTTTTCCATGGATTTTTTGGGTTTTAGGTTCTTTTTATTGTTTTATGGGTTTTAAGAATATTTAGGTTTTTATGGTTTTTATAAGGTTATTTAGATTTTTATGGGTTTTTATGTTTTTTGGTATTTTATGATTTTTTACATTTTATATACTTTTGGAGGGTTTTTATGTAATTTTAGGGTTTTTAATGTTTTTTGGGTTTTTAAAATTTTTCCAGTTTTTAGGGGTTTTATGTGTTTTTATGTTTTTAAGGTTTTCTTGGGGTATTTCATGGGTTTTAGGATTTTTTACATTTTTAGGTATTTTTAGGGATTTTTATGAATTTTTTGGGTTTTTAATTTTTTTTAGAGTTTTGGGGTTTTTTTAGGGTTTTGGGGGATTATTTTTTTTATTTGGGATTTTATTGGGTTTTTTGAGTTTTTTGGTGGTTTTATGGTTTTTTTTGTTTTTAAACATTTTTTGGGGTCTAAAGGGTATTTATATATTTTAGTGGTTTTTACAATTTTTGTGGGTATTTGGGGTTTTTATGGTTTGAAGGAATTTATATTTGGGGGGGGGTTAGCGTCTTTTTATAGTTTTTCAGGTTTTCAGTGTTCTGTAGATTTTTTTCAATACAAAGAATAAATTTACATAAATATATATCAAAGGAATTGGTTATTACTTTTTTTTATTATTTTATTTATTTTATGTTTTTAAAATTTTCTTAGGTATGTTCATGGATTTTAGGGGTTTTATGTTTAAGGTTTTTAGGGTGTTTTTATTTTTACAGGTTTAAGGGTTTTTAGGGATTTTGAAGGTTTTTAGTGTTTTATGGTTTTTATGGATTTTATCATTTTTTATTATTCTTATGGGTTTTTTTATTTTATTTGGTTTTTACAGTTTTCATAGTGTTTTCCATGATTTTAATTTTTTGGTGTTTTTGGATTTTTAGTGTTTTTGGGATTTTTATGGTTTTTTGGGTTTTATAGAATTTTTATAATTTTTAGGGGATATTTGAGTTTTTTTGGATTTTTATGGTTTTATGATATTTTACGGATTTTTTGAATTTTAGGGGATTTTATTGTTTTTAGGGTTGTAGGGTCCTTTAGATTTTTAGGCATGTTAGTGTTTTTTGGTTTTAATAGTTTTTATGTTTTCAAGGTTTCAAAATACTTTTCAAGATTTTTAAGGTTTTTTATTGTGTTTAGGTACTTTCGGATTTTTATGGGTTTTATGGTTTTTTACAGATGTTGAGTGGTTTTGGGGTTTTTTGGGGAATTTAGGGTTTTTTGGGATTTTAGTGTTCTTAGGTTTTTAGGTATTTTAGGGTTTTTTTGATTTTCTTAGTATTTTTCATGTTTTTAGGTATTATTTATTTATATTTAGAGATTTTTATTATTTTAATGTTTTTAGTTGATTTAAGGAGTTTGAGGGTTCTTACAGGTTTTATAACTTTTTTGGTTTTTTATGGTATTTTGTGTTTTTGGGGTTTTAATGTATTTTAGAGAGTTTAAAATTTTTTAGGAATTTAAAGCGGTTTTAGAGTTTTGTGGATTTTAGGTTTTTATGGGTTTTAGGGTTCTTATTAGTTTGTTGGGATATTTATGGTTTTTAAGGGGTTTTAGGGTTTTTAGGGTTTTTAGGTTCCTTTTAGGGTTTATAAGGTTTTTTTTGTTTTTTAGGGTTTTATGGGTTTTAATTGTTTTTAGGTTTTTATGGTTTTCCATGGGTTTTCCTCATTTTAGTGTTTTTTTATGTTTTTACAGAATTTTAGGGCTCTTAAATAATTTTAGGGGGTTTTTATTGTTTTTAGGGATTTTGTAGGCTTTTATGGTTATTATGGTTTTTAGGGTTTTTATATTTTTAGGGATTTTTTTTATGTTTTTTGGGGGTTTTGTTTTTTGTGGTTTTAAGGTTTTCATAGGTGTTTTCAGTGTTTTATGAATTTTTTACCTTTTTACTAATTTTTAGAAAATTTATAATTTTACGGGTTTTTAGGGTCTTCAGTATTTTTGAGGTTTTATGATTTTTAGGGTTTTAATAGTTTTTTTTCGTTTTTGTGTTTTTTTAGATATTATGGGTTATGAATGTTTTTTAGATATTTTTAACAGTTTAAAGGATTTTTAGAGTATTTAGTGGTATTTATTGGTTTTTAGGGTTTTTGAGGTTTTATTATTTGTAGGGTTTTTTAAATTTTAAATTTTAGTTTTTAAATTTTTTTTAAAATTATTTGGTGTTTTTTGTGTTTTTAGGATTTCAAATTTATTTTTTTTTAGATTAAGGGTTTTTAGGGTTTTTTCATTTTTAGGGATTTTCACAATTTTTATGATTTTTATTATTTTATACTTTATTTTAATATTTTGAGGAATTTTATGGTTTTAGGCTTTGGGGGTTATTTAGTATGTTTTAGAATTTTTAGGGGGTTAAATTGTTTTTAGGGTTTTAAGGTTTTATTACATTTTTCAGTTTTTTATGGTTTTAATGTTTTAGGGATTTTGTTATGATTTTTATGGTTTATAGGGTATTTAGGGATTTTGATTGGTTTTTTGGTTTTTTGGGGTTTTATATTTTTTGATTTTTAGGGGGGGTTCAGGGTTACATAGTTTTTTTTATAGTTTTTAGGGGTATGAATTTTTTTAATGCTTTTTAGTGGATTATTAGGGTTTTTTGGGTTTTATGGGTTTTAATGTTTTATAGGTTTTATAGTTTTTAGAATTTAAAGGTTTTTAGGTCTTTCATGTGTTTTTATATTTTAAATGTTTTCTTATGGGTTTTTAGGGTTTTTACATTTTTTGTTATATTTAGGGATCTTTAGGATTTTTATGGTTTTTTGGATTTTATTGGTTTTTATGGTTTTATAGTTTTTAGGTATTTTTTTGGGTTTTTAGTGTTTTCTATATTTTTGTATATTTTGATTATTTTGGGGGTTTTGAAGGATTTTATAGGATTTTTCAGAGTATTTTTTTTTATTTTTAGGTATTTTTAGGGTTTTTTGGATATGTATGGTTTTTAGTGTTTTTAAGGATTATTAGGGATTTAAGGATTTTAGTGTTTTTATATTTTTTGGGGGTATATGTGTTTTTTGTTTGTTTTTAAGAGTTTTTATGGTTTTCTGGAATTTTCATTGTTGTTTTGGGTGTTGAGTGGTTTAAATATTGTTTAGTGGTTGTTACAGTTTTTATTTGTTTTGGGATTTTTATGGTTTTTTGGGTTTTTGGTATATTTAGGGTCTTTTATGGGTTTTATGGTTTTACCATTTCTTAGGCTTTTGGGGTTTAATGTTTTTTAGGTTTTTATTGTTCCCTTTATGGTTTTCATAGTTTTGAGGGTTTCTTATGTTTTAGGTTTTTAGGAATTTAAGGATTTTTTTTATTTTTTTCAATGATTCGGAGGGTTTTTAGTGATTTATTTTGGGGTTTTTTTGGTTTTTAGAGGTTTTAGAATTATTTTAGATTTTTGGGTTTTTATGTGTCTTTAGGATTCTAAGTTGTTCTTTGGGTTTCACAGAATTATACTAGGTTTTTACACCATTATGTATTTTTATGATTTTTTAGTTTTTTAAAGGTTTTTAGGTATTTTGAATGTTTTTAGGGATTTTTAGGGGTTTTAGGTTTTTTTGAGTTTTTATGGGTTATATATTTTTTTAGAGATTTTATTATTTAAAGGGTTTATAATGTTTTTAATGGTTTTTAGTGTTTTTATTAGTTTATGGGTTTTCTAATGTTTTTACGGGTTTTATTGGTTTTTCTCTTTTAGGATATTTTAGGGTATTTTAGGGTTTTTAATGTATTTTATGTTTTTATGGGTTTATGTATTTCTGGGATTTAAAGGTTTTATCATAGGATTTCTGATTTTTTAGTATTTTTTAGGTTTTTATTGACTTTTTGGGATTTTGTGGGAATCTTATAGGTTTTTAGGGGTTTTAGGGATTTTAAGGTTCTTATTGTTTTTTTGGGTTTTAGTTTTTTTTGGGTTTTAGTTTTTTTTGGGGTTTTAATGGTTTTTTGTTTTTATGTTTTAATGATTTATTAGGTTTGGGGGGTTAGATATTTTTAGGTATTTTTTTAGAAATTTTATCATTTTTAGGGATATAATGATTTTTATGGTATTTAGGGTTTTAAGGTTTCTATGATATTTATGGGTTTTTGTATTTTTTTTCTTTTTTTAAGGGTTTTAAGGGTTTTTATTGTTTTTTGGACATTTTTAATGGCTTATTGTGTTTCTAGAGTTCTTACTGGCTTTTATGGTTTAAATGGACATTTAGGTGGTTGTAAGGTTTTATGTGTTTTTATGGTTTTTTTGGGGTTTTAAGGTTTTTAGTGGATTTTATGGGTTATTAGTGTTTTTAGAATTTTTAGGTTTTTAAAGGATTTACATGTTTTTAGTTTTTAAGATTTTATCAGGATTTTCCTGGGTTTTTAGGGATTTTTATTTTTTTTCTGGGATTTATAGGGTTTTTGGATTTCTATGTGTTTTTAGTGTTTTCTGGGATTTTGGGGGTGTTTTTTATTTTTTGGGGTTTTTTTATTATATGGATTTTAGGGGATTACTGTTTTAAAAAATTTTATGGTTATCTTAGGGATTTTTTGGGATTTTAGTGTTTTTAGTTTTTTATGGATTTTTAGGGGTTTTAACATTATTATGGCCATTTATGTAGTTTTTGGAATTTTAGGGATCTTATTTTATTTAGGGTTTTAGAGTTTTTAGGTTTTTGAAGATTTTTAGGTTTTTTATAGTTTTTAGGGTTTTTATCTATTTTTATGTTTTTTTAGATTTTTTAGATTTTTTATGGTTATTAGGGTCTTTGAGGGGTTTTATGGTCTTAACATTATTTAGCGTTTATAGTGGTTTTATGTTCTTTTATTTTTTAATGATTTTATAGGTTTCTTATAGGTGTATTAAAGTTTTCCACATTTTTAGGATTTTTTATGGTTTTTTAAGTTTTTATGATTTTTGGGGGTTTTAGGGATTTTTAGGGGTTTTATGGTTTTTAGGGGTTCTAGTGTTTTTTATGTTTTTTAGGATTTTATTGTTTTTGGGGTTTTAAGGTTTTATTAGTGTGGATTTTAGGGATTTTATTATTTTCTACAATTTTAGTGGTTTTTTACAATTTATAGGGTTTTTAGAGATTTTGTGGATTATTATTATTATTATTGGTTTTTATGGTTTTTAGTATTTTTTTGGTTTTTTTATGTTTAAATTTATTTTGGCTTGTAAGATTTTCTTATGGAATATTAGGAACTTTTGGGGTTTTTTGGTTTTAAAGATTTTTTCGGATTTTTTTATTTTTATGGTTTTAGGTATTTTGAGGATACTTAATGTTTTTAGGGATTTTGTGGGTTTTTTTGGTTTTGAAGGGCTTTTTAGTTTTTAGTATTGCTAATGTTTTTATAATTTTTTAAAGTTTGGTGGGGTGTAATGGGTTTTTAATGTTTTTAGTGGTTTATGATTTTTAAAATTTTTAGTGGATTTATTTTTTTCAGGATTTTCATTTTTAGGGTATTTTTATCGTATTTGTAGTGTTTTAAGCTTGTTTATGATTTTAAGGGTTTAAATTATTTTTAGGTTTTTATATTTTCTTATGTTTTTTTTTATTTTTTTAGTTTTCTTATGTTTTTATGGATTTTTACTGATTTTTTTGGATTTTTATTGTTTTGTAGGATTTAAAGGATTTTGTGGGTTTTTTGGTGTTTTTTGGTTTCTCAATGTTTTTAGATTTTAGGGGAATTATGTGTTTTTAGGTTTTTATGTTTTTCATAGAGGTTTTCAAGGATTTTATGGGTTTTTTTTTATTTTTATTTTATTAGGTATTTTTTTGAATTTGAATTGTTTCTGGGGTTTTTAAGGATCTTAAGGGTTTTAAGGGTTTTTATGGGTTTTCAAGGTTTTATGGATTTGTTAGATTTTTTAGGGGTTTAATTTTTTTTTTAATTTTTCTAAGGTTTTAAAGAGTTTAAAGGGTTTTCAGAGTTTTTAGTGGGCAAGGAAGATGTGAGGGATAGGCTATTCCCGACCCCCCCCCCAATTTTGTTAGAAAAAAGATGCAGCAGACAAGGGAGGGGAGTTTTGATAGTTTTTATGGGTTTTTTCTATATGTAGTATCTTTATAGGATTTCTCTTATTTTTAAGGTTTTTAGGAGTATTAATTATTTTTTTATATTTCATGTTTTCTTAGTATTTTTTTATGTATTTTTTTGGAATTTTTAGAACATTTCAAAAATTTATTATTTTTAGTTTTTTTGAGAAGTTTTGTGTTTTAGGACTTTTAGGGATTTTAGGGGGTTTTAGGGTTTTTTTTGGGTTTTTTGGTTTTTAAATGGATTTAAGTGTTTTTTGGTTTAAAGGATTATTTAGTATTTTTCATGGTTTTTAGGGTTTTTAAAATTTCTTAGGATTTTTATGGGTTTTTTGGGATTTAATGATTTTTTTCTTTTTTTAGTGATTTTAAGGGATTTTTTGTTTTTAGAGGGTTTAATGGTTTTTAATGTTTTTTATATTTTTTTATGTCTTTTAATGTTTTTTCAGTTTTTAAGGATTTCATAGGCTCGTCTTAGGGGTTTTAGTGTTTTTATGTTTTAGGGATATTATTGATTTTTTAGATTGGTATTTAGTTTTTAGTGTTTTTAATGATTTTGATGGTTTTTGGGATTTTTTTTGTTTTAGGGATTTTTTATGTTTCTTAGAAATTTTAAAGTATATTATAGTTTTTTTAAATTTTTAGGGTTTTAAATGGGTTTTAGTGTTTTTACTGGGTTTTTGGGTTTTTATGGTTTTGTAGGGCACTTCTAGGATTTTGGGGTTTTAAGTGTTTTTTGATTTTAATGGTTTTCGTAGGGTTTTTTCAAGGCCTTTATCATTTTTACTTTTTTTGTTTTTTTAGTTCATTTTTATGATTTGATTTTATTTTTTGGATTTTTTGGGATTTGGAGGATTTTTAGGGTGTTTATAGATTTTTTGGATTTTTTTTGGATTTTTTTGTCTTTTAGCGTTTTTTTGAGTTTGTAGGTTTTTAAGGTTTTTATAAGTTTTTTTCAGGTATAGGGTTTTCTCTATGTTTAGGGGTTTTGAGGGGTTTATTTGGATTTTTATGGGGTTTTATGGGTTTTTTAGGGTTTTTATATTTTTTTAAGGTTTTAAAGGGAATAAATTGTTTTTATAACTTTTAGTGGTTTTTATGATTTTCTATGTATTTAGTGCATTTTATGGGTTTTAGATGATTTTAGGGGTTTGAAGAATTTTTAGGGGGTTTAGGGTTTAAACATTTTTTAGTTTATTAGGGGGTTTATGTGGTTTAAGTTTTTTGAGGTTTTATTTTGATTTTTTCAGGCTTTTTAGTGGTTTTTATGTTTTTATGAGTTTTGAGGGCCTTTTGGGTTATTAATGGTTTTAGGGATTTTAGGGTTTTGGGGAATTTTTAGGGTAATTAGGGTATTTAATGGTTTTTATGAATTTTAGGGTTTTTAGTGTTTTTAGGTTTTTAGGTGTTTTAAGTGTTTTTGGTATTTGTCATTTTCTCATTAGTTTTCAAGGTTTTTTTTATGTTTTCAGGCATTTTAGGTATTGTTTATAATTTTTTATTGATTTTTAGTTTTTCAATGGATTTTGATGGTTTTAAAGGTTTTTTGGTTTTTTGGGTGTTTAGGGGTATTTTGAATTTTTGGGTTTTTTGTAGGTTTTTTGAGTTTTTAACATTTTTAGTTGTTTAACAGGTTTTTATAGTATTTATTTGGTTTATGGATTTTTTGGGGTTTTAGGTTTTCTAATATTTTTAGGGGTCTTTATGGTTTTTTTGGGTTTTAGGGTCTTTTAGTGTTTTTAGGGGTTATATTATTTTTTATTTTTTATAGGGGTTTTAATTGTTTTTATGTTTTATGTTTCGGTTAAGGTTTTTCAGTTTTTTAGGGTTTCTTACATTTATAGGGATTTCTCTGGTTTTTAAGGATTTTTAAGGATTTTTATGGGTTTTAGGGATTCTTAGTTTATTTAAGGTTTTTAGGGGTTTTAGAGTTTTAGGTTATTCGAGGTTTTTATGTATTTTTATGATTATAAGGATTATATATGGTTTTTATGGTATGTAAAAGTTTTTATGTTTTTATATATTTTTATGGATTTCTTCTTATTTTAATAGTTTTTAGGGATTTTCAAGGTTTTCAGGGTTTTTATGGTTTTGAAGGATTTTAACATTTTTATGGGTTTTTGGTGTTTTTCGGTTTTTAAATTTTTTTACCGTTTTTTAGATTTTTATTTGATTAAATGGTATTTATATTTCAGTGAAGTTTTTATATTTTATTGTGTTTTAGGGTTTTTTGACGTATTTTTTGGTGTTTTATGGTTTTTAGGGGTTTTTTGGGTTTGTAGTATCTTTTTAGGGTTTTTTGAAATGTTTGTATTTGTTAGGTTTTGAGTGGTTTAAGGTGATTTTAGTTCATAAAAATTTATTAAAGGGTTTTTAGGGGTTTTTGGATTTTTGTGCTTTTAGGGATTTTTAGGGGTTTTATAATTTTTCAATTTTTTATGTATTTATGGATTTGTTTGGTTTTTATCATTTTTAGGTTTTTTGGTGTTTTATGTGTTTTTAGGTTTTTAATAATTTCTTATGGGTTTTTAGTGCTTTATATTTTTTTCTAATTTAAAGGGTTTTTATGGTTTTTAGGATTTTAATTGTTTTTGGGGTTTTAGGGAAACATGTAGGTCAACATCACCACCAAAGACATAAATAGGGGTTTCACCATATGGGTCACCATCCACATGATAGCCAGTTGCTGCTTCAGCAAAGAAGATGTCTGAGCATACCACTATGTCCATTGATTCCCTTCTGGATTTGAGATCTCCTGAAGTTCGAAGAGTACCAAATACTTCTCCTTGAGTCTTTCTTACTCTAAGGTGCGTAGAGTCTGCACTCATTTTTTGTCATTGACATTCAGTTTTGCAGCCTTTGAGGATGCTCGGGAAGCCATGGGTCTTGAAAGAGTGGAATAATCCCACTTAAGCCTCCTTTGGAAAGGGAAGAGGTGAAACCACCAGCCTGATCTTCCTTCTCATATAAGATGCTATCACTTGCCACACATAACTCCCCCATATCACCATCCCTATTCTCACACCTTGTCAGTAGAGGATTAAAAACTTCTCTACTAGACTTAAGGTCTTTATCACCTAAAGTGAACCCTATCGATTTATTACCTTTCCCATTCAGAAAGGAATCCCCATTCTTATCCCTATCCCTCCTAACATTAGCCATAATGAACTTGATCCTATAGTCATCCTTAGAAAAAATCACACCCAATTGTTTAGCCTCATACATATCTCTAGTAAACTGTAGGTCATGCATCTGAAGATCTCCCTGAAATGATCCTTTTTAAATTGTGGATCAGTCTCATCTGGATCCTTTTCATCTAGCCCACAATCACTCATACATCCCTCCATTACTATGTCTTCCATCACCACACAACCTGCCCCATTATTAGAGGCCCCCTCATAACCCACCATGGAGAGCTTCAAGTCCTGAGCCATACATAACTCTCTATGGGTTGTAGCATTCCCAGGCAACATGTGTCCATCCACATCCTCAGCACAATCTTCACCAACCTCCTCATTGTGAACTAAAAAAAGAACTCGTAGACCAGCCCTCCCATTACCATCGCAATGAGGGATTTGCACAATAGGGTCATCCACAGTCCGATCAGGGGGCCCCTCATCAAAGCCAAGGCATTCTTCTCAAATAGATTATTCACTTGCCCCAATCGAGCCACCTCCCCCTGCTTAGTCACCCCCCCCCCCCACGCAACATATCTACTAGTTGTCTCTAAAGAGTCAATACACTCAAATTTATTACCCATAAAAACACCATTCAGAACCAGAAACTGACTGCTACTAGCCTACCCACTGTTGTTACACAAGGTCACTACTACCCTGCCCAAGGGATGCTTAAGGGGTCCCTCAAATAGACTCAAATTTTTCCCAAACTCAACTATCTCCCCCTTCTCGGCCACCTGTAACTCATTACTTCCGGCCATCCCACTTTTGTTTCTCAAAGACATGCTTTCAACATTACACATCTCCTCTACAGTATCCCTTTACCTTCCACTAAAATTCAAAGAAATATCCAAATCCATGACACATTAAGCCACCACTAACACGTCCTTACCACACCTATAATTCAAATTAGTTGTCAAGAGCTTAAGAATTGCACCATCCTTTGACTAGGGAGGCAAATGTTTGAGTTCATTACACACTGTCATCTCCTGAACCTCCACCAAGGCCTAACATTATTCACCGGACTCCACCTGAGCCAGATTTACACCACCTATTTCCATGGCACCGCACTTGAAAGCCTAATCACGATGCCAAAGTTTCCAACTAGAAGAACAGAATTCCATCCATGACTCAAAATCACATGGTTTCTTCCATCAGAGCTCCTCACGAACATAAATCCACACAAAGTCAATTTTCTCCTTAAAAGCATCAATCTCAAAAAATTCCCTTGGATCCACAGGGTGGCAGAAGGACAGAGTCCTATTTTCCAGGCATAATATCCTTCCCACAAGATTCTCTAACATTAAAATAATGGATATATTTTGAATGGGTAGGAGATTTTTTATAAATCTAACCCAAGTAACAAACATCGGAGAGACACGGTTCAAGTGAAGATCAAAATTCCACTGATAAAGGGAGAAATAAACACCATTTCATCTTCAAGGGGCCCTGGACCAATCAAGGATAAGGTCCTCCTCAGTATCAAAGATAATCACTATATGGAATCTATAAAAAAGACACACCATATCAAGGTATTGGATAACCCAATGCTCAAAAATTAACTTTTCAAATAAATCCACCAAAGGGTGTCAGATCAAAAATCGAGAAACTAGAGTCAAACTACACAGAGAGGAGGCTTTATTGAATTCTTGAATTGAGAGATGAAGCTATAGGTGGCCTTTAAAAATTCTAGTCACCTTATAGAAAAGATATATTTGTTGAAAAAGAAGTAGAAAATAAAAATACAAGGATGGAACGAAGACATGGTCTTCATCAAGAATCAATAGAGGCCCCTCCCCTGTAGAGGGGGGAGAGAGAGACGCAAAAGTTATCGTCATCATCACGCTTTTAGAAGGAGAGGGGAAAGACCAACGTGAGAGAGAGGAGGAGGCTCCATATTATTTATATTTGGTTTTAGGTATTTTTAGGGGTTGAAAGGTTTTTATAATTTTTATAGATTTTTGGATTTTTATGTTTTTTATGGTTCTATTAGGTCTTTAGGGGTTTTTGAGTTTTAGAGTTTTATGGTTTTTTATTATTTTTTAACAAAATCAGCATTAATGTATTTTTTGAGTTTTTAGTGGGTATTTAGAGTGTTTATGGGGTTTTCATAGTTTTTAGTGGGGTTTAGGGGTTTTGGTGTATTATGATGGTTTATAATGTTTTTATCATTTTTGGAGTTTTAAGGTTTTTAGGGTTTTTAAATTTCATTATTATTTTAAGTTTTTATTTGGGGCTTTCAGAGTTTTTATGGTTTTGGGGATTTTTATGGATTTTCAATATTCATATAGTTTTTATGGTTTTAAGGGATTTGTAGAGTTTTTAGTGGGTTTAGTGGTTTTTAATGTTTCATCAGTTTTTGAGGTTTTTAATTTGTTTTTAGGTATTTATGTTTTTTAGGGGTTGTCAGGGTTTTTAGGGGTTTCTATGTTTTCTAGGATTTTTAGTGGGTTGTAATGATATTTTTCGGTTTCATGATTTTTAGAGATTTTAAGGGAATTTTTCATTTTTTTTGTGGTATTTTTGGGTTTTTATGGGTTTTTTGGGTTTTTATTGGTTTTTTGGTTTTTTCTGTTTTTTAATTTTTATGAGTTTATGGTTTCTTTAGAGTTTTTATTGTTTTTATTTGTTTAAATGGTTCTTACTATTATTAGTGGATTTATTTTTTTGGGCATTAGGTTTTTAAGGATTTTAGGTAGTTCTAGGGTTTTTCATGTTTTAGGGGTTTTGAGGGTTTTTATGTTCTTTTTAGTGATTATAAGGGTTTCTCACATTTTTTAGGGTTTTTAGGGATTTAAATTTTTTTATCATTTTAAGGGTTCTTATGGTTTTTCACCATTTTTTAGGATTTATATGTTTTTTGATATTTTATGGATTTTTAGGATTATAATGGTTTTTAGGATTTTTGTGATTTTGAGGGTTTCTATGGTTTTTATGGTTTTTGGCATTTTTTTGGTTTTAGGGGTTTTAAGTGTTTTAATTTTTTAAAGATATTCTTTGAGGGTTTAGTGTTTTTAGGAAATTTTTGGTTTTTAGGGATTTTTTGGAATTTTATAAAAAATTTATAGTCTTTAGAGATGTTTAGGGTTTATGTTTTTAGGGTTTTTATGGTTTTAGTGTTCTTTTGAGTTAATAGGTTTTTATGGTTTTTAGAGTTTTTGAGTGTTTTTTGGGGGTGAAAGGGTTTGAAAATTTTTAGTGGGTTTTTAATGTTGTTAATGCATGTAGGGTTTGTTTATTAGTTTTAGTGTTCTTTAGGGATTTTAGGGACTTTTTGGGTTTTAGGATTTTTGTGTTTTTTGGTTTTTTAGTGGTTCTAAGTGTTTTTTAAGGTTATCTTAGGGGTGTTTAGAGTTTTTTGTGGTTTTTAAATATTTTTATGGCTATTAGGGTTTGTAGGGATTTTTAGGTGTTATGGATTTTGGGGGTTTCAGTGTCTTTGAGAGTTTTTAGTGTTTTTAGGTTTTCTAGGGTTTTTTGGTGTTTTTAATTTTTTTATATTTTAATTAGGGGTTTCAATGTTTTTATGGTTCCTTGAATTTTTTGAGAGGTTTATTATTTTTTTTAGTTTTTAAAGGGTTTGGTGGATTTTGGGGATTTTATAGATTTTAGGGTTTTTATTTTTTAGGGGTTTTACATGTTTTTAGGTGTTTAGGTTTTTTAGGGTTTTCAACGGTTTTTAGGGTTTTTTACTTTTTTGGGATTTTAGGGATTCTTAATTTATTTTATGGTTTTTAGGATTTTCATGGAATTTACGAGTTCATAGAGTTGTTATTGTTTTTCATTGGTTTTAGTAGTTTTTTGGGTTCCTAGGGATTTTATTGTTTTTAGAGTTTTTTAGCTTTTGGTAGCATTTGAAGGGTTTTTAGTGCTTTTAAGGGTTTTATGTCTTTTAGGGTTTATAATGTTTTTAATGAATTTTATGTATTTTATGTAATTTAGGTTCTTTTATGTGTTTTTTGGGGTTTTATAATTTTTATGTTTTAGGGGTTTTAAGTGTTTTAATGTTTTATGGTTTTCTAATGTTTTTTAGGAATTTTAGTGGTTTTATATATTTTGCTATTTTTGGGTATTTTTAGGATTTTTTTAATATTTTTTATTATTTTTAGTGTATTTAGATTTTTTAGATTTTTAATGATTTTAGGGGATGAAAGTGTTTTTTAGTTTTTGACGTTTTCTTAGGGATTTACATTATTTTAGGCGGTTTTAGGATTTCAGTGAAATTTAGTGTCTTCAGGTATTATGAGGGTTTTTTCATTTTTTTGTTTTTAGGGATTTTATGCCTTTTGGGTTTTTTATTTTGAATTTTTAGGGTTTTAACATGTTCTAGGGTTTTCCACCATGTTTAAGGATTTAAAGGGTTTTTTGTGTTTTTAGGTGGTTTTAGGGTTTTTATATATTTTTAGCATTTTTAAAAATTATAAGGGGTATTGTAGATTTATGGGTTTTAGTTTTTTTTTGTGTTTAAGGGTTTTTAGTGTTTTTTATATTTTTTCGTTTTTAGGATTATTAAGTGTTTTTAGGTTTTTCATTTTTTATATGGTTTTCAGATTATTAAGGTTTTTTATTTGTTCAGGGAAATTTATGGATTTTTTAAGAATTTTACGGTTTTTATTGTTTTTAGGGTTTTTAGTATTTTTTGGGTTTGTTAGGTTTTTATGGTTTTTTTAGGATTTTATCATTTTTTATGTTTTTATAGGTTTTTTATGTTTCTATTTTTTAATGTTTTCTAATGGGATTTCATTTTTTTTGGTTTTTTTACCTTTTTAGGTTTATTATAGTTTTTTTCTATATTTTTATGGTTTTTATGGTTTTTAGGGATTTTAGGGATTTTGATGGTTTTTATGGTTTTTATGGTTTTTATAGTATTTTGGGTTTTTTGGGGTATTAACTTTTTTGGGTGCTGAGGTTTTTAGTCTTTTAAAAACTTATTTTTGGTTTTAAAGGTTTTTAATTGTTTTTAAGTGGTTTTGAGTTTTCATGGATTTTTAGTGGTTTTATGGTTTCAATGGTTTTTATTGTTTTTAGGGTATTTTTATTATTTTAATCATTTTTTTATGTTTTTAAGAATTTTATGTGTTTTATTTGTGTTTAGGTCTTTCATAGGGGTGTTCATTTTTTCAGTGTTTTTTACATTTTTTTAGATTTTTGCAATGTTTTTGGGTTTTTATGGGTATATAGAGTTTTTAGAGAATTTAATGTGTTTTAATTTTTTTTTTAGATTTTAGAATTTTAGGATTTGTAGCGGTTTTAAGTGTTGTTAGGTTTTTAAGGTTTTCGTTGGATTATTCTTGTTTTTTGAGTTTTTTTTGGGATTTTAGGGATTTTTAGGATTTTTTTGTTTTTATCTTTTTTAGGAATTTGGAGGGTTGTAGATTTTCTTAGGTTTTTATGGTTTTTTGGTTTTTTGAGGTTTTTTATTTTTTCAGGGTTTTAAGAGTTTTTATAGTGTTTACCATTATAGTGTTTTGAATGTGTTTTAGTGTTTTTGGTGGTGTTTAGATATATTTATAGGTTTGAGGGGTTTTAATGTTCTAATGGCCTTTTATGTCTTTAGGTGGTATTTTTGTTTTTATGTTCTTTTTATTGTTTTCAGGTTTTTAAAATGTTTTAAATAAAATTAAGGTTTTTAGGTGTTTTTAGGTTGTTACAGTTTTCCTCAAGGGTTTTAGAGGTTTTTACATTTGTAGTATTTTTTAAAGAAGTTTTGTGTTTTTTTTTGGTTTTTATAGTTTTAGGTATTTTTATGGTTTTTGGGGGTTTAGGGGTTTTTAAGGGTTTTAGAATTTTATTGTTTTAGGGGTGTTAAGTGTTTTTAGGTTTTTAATGTTTTATTAGGGTTTTCATTGTTTTTTTTTTTGTTTTTTTACATTTTTTGTCAATTTTTGGATTTTTGTTTTATTTATGGTTTTTAGGGTTCATAGGTATTTTAGGGGTTTTAGATTTTTGTGTGTGGAATTTTAAGGATTTTATGGGTTTTTGGGTTCGTTGTATTTTATTTTTTTATTTATTGTTTAAGTGTTATTTAGAGTTTTTATGTTTTTAGGAGATTAAAGGGTTTTTAGAGTTGTCAACAGGTTTTTAGAGCATTTATGGGTTTTTGGGTATATTAAGGGTTTTAGGTTTTTTAGGGGTTTTAGGGTCTTTTATGAGTTTTTAGTGTTTTTATCATTTATTTAAATCTTTATGTGTTTTATGTGGTTTTAGGTTCTTATCTTTTTATTCAGATTTTTCTAATTGTTTTCAGGTTTTTAATATTTTCCTAGGGTTCTTCTAGGTTTTTAGGGGTTTATCATTTTTATAAATATTTAGATAATTTTTTGGATTTTATAGGTTTTTATGGGTTTTTTTTGGATTTTGAGGGTTTTTTGGGGTTTTGGGGTTTTTTGGGTTTTGAGTGTTTTTTAGTTTATTTTTTATTATGGGCTTTAATATTTTTAGTGTTTTTTAATTATTTTAGGGGTTTAAAATGTTTTTAGTGTTTTTATTGTTTTAGTGTTTTTATTGGTTTGTATGGGGTTTTATGGGATTGTATAGTATTTAGGATGATTATGGGTTTTAGGGTTTTAATTGTTTTAGTGGTTTTTGATGTTTTTATAATTTTCTACTATTTTTAGGGGTTTTGAGTGTCTTTTGGTTTTTAATGTTTTCTTATGGTATGTTTGGAATTTTTGGGATTTTTATGTTTTTAGAGATTTTTTTTTGTTTTCTGATTTTTATTGTTTTTATGTATTTTGGGTATTTTGAGAGTTTGTAGGGTTTGTAGGGTTTTTTATTGTTTTTTTTAATTTTTATATTTTTTAAGGGATTTATTTTTTTTACGTATTACGGTTTTCTTAGGGTTTTTATTGGATTTTAATTTTTTATGGTTTTTTGGTGTTTTGATGGATTTTAAGGGGATTTACGGTTTTTATAGTTTTATAGGGTTTTTTATGGGTTTTTTGGGACTTAGGGTTTTTTTTTGTTTTTTCTGTTTTTACATTTTTTTTATAATTTTTTACATTTTTAGGGGATTAATGGGGTTTTTAGAGTTTTTAGTTTTTTTAGAGTTTTTATGGGCTTTTTAATGTATAAGGTTATTTATTGATTTTTTTTGGGTTTCTTAGGATTTTAATTTTTTTAGTTTCTTAGTGCTTTTATGGTGTTTCTAGGTTTTTAAATTTTTTAGTATTTTTGGTATTATTACAACATTTATTAGGATTTTTATGTTTTTTATGGAATTTAAGGATTTGTGGTGTATTTTATGGTTTTTTGTGTTTTATGGTTTTTTTGTGGTTTTAGGGTTCATTTAGTTTTTATGGTATTTATGGTTTTTAGATTTTTAACGTTTTTGGGGTCTAATGTGTTTATAGTTTTTATAGTGGTTTATAGTGTTTTAAGGGTTTCAGTGGTTTTTAGGTATTTTGGATTTTTCATGTTTTCAGGTTTTTTATGGTTTTTATGGGTTTTATCTTTTTTATATTTTTAGCGGATTTACACTTTTCTTCTATTTTAAAGGATTTTTTAGGGTTTTTTCTCAGTTTCATTATTTTTAAAAAATTTATGGATTTTTAGGTCCCTTTAGTATTTTTATGGTTTTTTTGTTTTTATAGATTTTGAGTTATTATAGGGTTATTTTGGGCTTCTAGTGTTTTTTGTGCTTTTTTTGTTTTTTTGGTTTTTGGATTTTTTAGGTTTTTTTCCTTTAATGTTTTTGTGTTTTTTAATATTTTTAGGGGTTTAAAGGTGTTATGGTTTTTTACTAGTATTTTTTAGGTATTTTTCATTTTTTTGGGTGTTTTATGGTTGTTAGGCTTTTAATATTTCTTAGAGATTTTATGGATTTTATGGATTTTTTCATTTTTAGGTTTCTAATGGGGATTAAGGGTTTTTTCTTTTATGTTTTTCATTGGGTTTTTTCAGCGTTTTTGGAGTTTTTATGTTTATAATCATTTTTAGTTCCTTTTGGTTTTTTATTTTTTTCTGTTTTTAGGGATTTTCAGGATTTGTAGTGTTTTTAGGTTGTTTAGGGGATTTAGAATTTTTATTTTTTTACGAGTTTAAGTGTTTTTAGTTTTGTAAGGTTTTATTATGGGTTTTCAGGATTTTTATATGTTTTTATGTTTATAGGGATTTTTATGGATTTTTGAGAATATTTATCATTTTTAGGGGTTTGAGGGATTCTGAGGGTTATTAATTGTTTTTATAGTTTTTATAGTTTTCTTATTTTTTTGGTTTTTTAGTGTTCTTAAGTTTTTTAAGGTTTTTGGATATTTTAACATTTATATGGGTTCAAATGTTTTTATAGCTTTTATTATTTTTTAGTGGTTTATGGATTTTTAGGTTTTCAGGGGTTTTATGGTTTTTAGGGGTTTTAGGGTTTTAGGGTTTTTAGGGGTTTTATGGTTTTATGGTTTTTAGTGTTTTTAGGGGTTTTAGGGGTTTTGAGTGATTTTAGGTTTTAATTTTGTTCTTAGGGGTTTTTTGGGTTTTGGGTTCTTTTACATTTTTTGGAATTTTTTGTATTTTTGAGTATTTTTATGGTGTTTAGGGTTTTTAGGTATTTACAAGGTTTTTAAGGGTTTTAAGATCTTATAGGTTATTTAGAATTTTTAGGTTTTTAGGGTTTTAAAAGGTTCTTAGTTTTTTAAAGTTTTCCTTGGGTTTTCAAGGTTTTAGATTTTTTAGTTTTTAGGGATTTTAAGGATTTTTTTGTATTTTTATGGGGTTTTAAGGATTTTAGGCATTTTTAGGGTTTCTAGGGGTTTTATGGTTTTATTGTATTATTTGGTTTTGTTGGGGATTTGTTGAATTTTTTTCATTTTTAAAATTTTAAGCGTTTTAATAAAATGGTGTTCCAATGGTTGTTCGTGTTTTAGTGGGTTATTATATCATTTATAGGGTTTTTTAGATACTTTATGGATTTCGGGGTTTTTATGGTTTTAGTTGTTTTTAGGTTTCTATGGTCTTTTAGTGTTTTGATCAGTTTTTTTTTAATTTTTAGGGGTACTAAGTGTTTTTTGGTTTTTATGTTTTTCTCATGGTTTTTAGGGTTTTTACGTTTGTATGGATTTTTAAGTATTTTTTAGGGTTTTATGGGTTTTTTTGGTTTTTAGTGATATTTATGGGTATTATGTGTTTTTAGGTTTCATTCGGAGTTTTGGGTTTTTTTACTTTTTGGTTTTTTGCGGGTTTTATGTGTTTTTAGGTTTTTATGGTTTTGTTAGGATTTTTTAGGGTTTTTAGGGGTTTTTAAATTTTTAGGGTTTTTTAGTTCTTTTTTAAAATTTATATGGGGTTTTCAGGATTTTGAGTAATTTTCTGGTTTTTAGGGTTTTTAAGGTTTTATGGTTTATTAGGTTCTTATGCGTTTTTTAGTTTTTTAGGTTTCTCATGGTTTCTTTAATTTTTTAACCTTCTTTGGGTATTAAATGGTTTTTATAATTTTTAGTGGGTTTTAAGGTTTTTATGGGGTTTTTAGTGACTTTTAATGTTATTGGAGGTTTTTTTGTTTTAATGGTTTTTGGGTTTTATGTTTTCTGGGACATTTAATTGTTTTTATGCTTTTATGTTTTTTGTAGGGGTATTCCATTTATTTTACATTTTTATGTATTTTTAAATATTTTTAATAATTTTTATGGGTTTTAGGGTGTTTATAGATTTAGAGGGATTTTTTTGGAATTTTCAGTGTTTTTTTTATGTTTTTATCAGTTTTTCATTTTTTTGTGGTTTTAAATTTTTTATTGTTTTAATTTGTTCCTAATATTTTTATAGTTTTAAGGGCTTTTTAGCTTTTTGGGGATTTTTTGGACCGTTTTATTTTTATGTCTTTTTTGGAGTATTAGGGAATTTTAGGGTTTATTCATTTTTAGGTATTTTAGAGTTTTTTATGTTTTTTAGTATTTAATGATTTTTCTTTGTTTAGGTTTTAAGGGGTTTTAAAGTTATTTTGAATTTTATGGTTTTAAAGGTGGTTTATAGTCTTTAGTGAGTTTTATATCTTTTATAAGGTATTTGGGTTTTTAATGTTTTTAGGGATTTTATTCCATTTAAGGGTTTTAGGTTTTTAGGTATTTTTAGTATATTTATGGATTTTTATGTTTTATTAGAGGTTTTGAGAGTTTTTTGGGTTCTTAAGGAATTTTTTATTGTTTTTTCAGTTTTATGGTTTTTTATAGTTTCTTTGGGTTCAAAAGTTTTTAGTGTTTTATAATGATTCTTGGGGTTTTAAGGGATATTAATTCTTTAAATAAGTTTGTAGGGGTTTTTTAGGTTTTAGCGGTATTAGTATTTTTAGGGTTTTTATGGTTTTATGGTTTTTATGAGTTTTTAGAGGTTTTATTGTTTTTTTATTTTTAGAGGTTTTAAGTGGTTTATGGTTTTTAATTTTTTCGTAGGGTTATTCTTGATTTTTTGGAATATTAATGTTTTATATTTTTTATAAATTTATGGGTTTTTTTATGATTTTTAATTCATTTTGAGGGTTTTATGGTTTTAAAGAGTTTCAACATATCTTAGTTTTTTAGGGTTTTTATGTTTTTTTGTTTTTATTTTTTTTCTGAAATGTTTTTAGGTTTTTACGATTTATTATGTATTTTGGTGGTTTTGGGGATTTTTTTAGGATTTTTTTGGTTTTTATTAGTTTTTGGGATTTTGATGGTTTTTGGTTATTTAGAGTTCTAATGGTTTTTTGGGGTCTTAGGGTTTTTTTTAGAGTTTTTAGGGTTTTAATATGTTTTAATAGTTTTTATAGGTTTTAGGGTTTTTTGTATTTTTATGGATATGAATTTACTTTTGGGGTTTTATGTGTTTTAGTGTTTTTAGTGTTTTTATAGTTTTAGATTTTTTAGTTTTTCTAGGTTTTTAGCAGTTTTCTGATATTTAGGGTTTTAAGGGATTGTTCGTGTTTTTATAGTTTTCATTGGTTTTAGTTTTTTTATTTTTTTTTATGTATTTTTATGTATTTTTATGTATTTTTTGTATTTTGATGTGTATTTTGGGTTTTTATATATTTCTAGGGTTTTAAGGATTTTTTAGGGTTTTAAGGTTTTATGTTTTTTTGGGGGTTTTGGGGTTTTTTGAGTTTTCAGGGTTATAATGTTTTTTAGAATTTTTATAAAGTTTTTTTTTGGGATTAATGGGTTTTTATAGTTTTTATTGGATTTAGGGTTTTTATGTGGTTAGAGGGTTTTTTTGGTTTTTAGGTGTTTTTAGGTTTTTAGGTTTTTTAGTGTTTCTTATGATATTTAGCATTTTTTTATTTTTATGGGCTTAATTCATTATTTGGTTTATTTAGTTTTTCTTTGTGTATTTTATGATATTTAGGGGATTTTATGTTTTTCAGGATATAGTTAGGATTTTATAGTATTTTTTTTTGTTTTTTGGGAATTTGATATTTTTAGGGGGTGTCTGTAATCTTATGGTTTTTTATTTTTTTTAGTTTATTAACATTTGAAGGTGTTTATAGTGTTATTGAGTTATTACTAGATTTTTAGGGTTTTATCATTTTTAGCATTTTTTAGAGGTTTTAAGTGTCTTTAAGTTTTTAATACCATTCTTACTGTTTATCATGGTTTTAAGTGTTTTGTACTTTTTATCAATTTTTAGGGATTTTTAATATTTTTGTAGGGTTTTTAAAGATTTTGAGGGTTTTATAGGTTTTATGGGTATTTAGATTTTTATGGGTTTTTTAGGGTTTAGGGTTTTTTCTACAGGTTTTTAGATATTTTAGTGACTTTTATGGATTTTTGTGTTTTTTTGGTTTTTTAAGGTTTTTGGGGTTTTATTTTTTTGTAGCTACTTTTTCGGTTTTAAGTTATTTTAGTGTTTTTAGCAATTTTTTATGTTTTTGTGGATTTTAATTTAATTTTTTTAATTTTTTTATTCTTTTTTAGTTTTTTAGGGGTTTTAGGGTTTTTTTTTACATTTTTAGTGATTTTCAGTATTTTATAGTTTTTTTAGTATATTTTTTATTTTAAGGGGGTTTAAGGATTTTGAGGCTTTTAGGGATTCTTTGGGTTGTTATATTTTTTTGATGTTTCTATTATTTTTTAGGGTATTAGGGGTTTTAAGTGCTTTTATGTTTTTAAGGTTTTCATATGGGTTTTAAGGGTTTTATTGTTTTTTATTTTTATGAAATTTTTTAAAAAAATTAAAGCTTTTATGGGTTTTTAGGTATTTTTAGTTTTTTATTATTTTTAGAGGGTTATTGATTTTTTTTGTGTTTTTAAGGGATTTTTGAGTTTTATGGGTTTCACAACCCATCCCCCGGGGTCTGTTCCATGACTACCCCAAACCCGCCTTCCTTATGCAAGGGGATGGAAACTAGCAACAAAGGTGTAATTCCCCAGAACTGGGAAGGCATTGCCTTTATAGCCTATAAACACACACAACAGATATGATCACGAGTAAACTGAAAAACTGACAAGTGAGTACAGTAAGTAAAAAGGGGCCAGAATACAAGCCCAACTGGAAAGTACAAGAAACTGAAAGTACAAGTACAATTGAAGAAATAGGAAAAATAGTCATTGAGTCGTCCTCTAAGGTTCCTATCTGAAGGGTAGGTACAGATCACCTCCTCACCACTCCATGTCCTTCTATCTCCTCTGTGTACCAACACGTAATAAAGTCCACCTCCACGTACCGTCCAGTCGTGGTACTCTCAGCCTCGGTCAACGTTGTCCATCGTCTGCATCCAACACAACGAGGTGCGGTCATAGCCCGTGCAGGGGTGACTATAATGATACTCAGTAGGGACCCCGAGACCCTCAAGGTCTCAAAAAACCAACAAGAATAAACCACAATTTATGAAATAAACAAATAACCGCACTTAGGTATATGCCCATACATATACCTAAGTTATCAAGTAATACATCTCAATCAAGAGGTAAACACAAAAGTTACTGACTTAGCTCAATAAGGATTTTATTCTAGGGGTAGTGTCAATCTGAACCCTCTACTGCTAGAGAAAGTTTCCTCTATCGAGTACAGTGGGTCTGCCGCGTCACACAAAGACGCTTCCCACTAACCATAGACTGCTGAGGTACTCCTCCTGTCTAGTACCGTGAGTCTGCCGCGTCACACAGAGGTGCTCCCCATCGTGGGTCTGTCGCGTCACACAGAGGCACTACCCCTCATATCCTATTGAGGTAATCCTCTTATTGAGTACCGTGGGTCTACTGCATCACTAAGGCGCTACCCACTGTGGGTCTACTGCGACACCAAGGCGCTCCCCACTAGGCCAGTAGGGTCACTTCGAGTTAAACGGTCAATAGTCGTCAGGTCTCACCCAGCTACTAGGTTCCTTCAAAAAAGATCGCATGTCTCTGATAGATCTGCTCTACAAGCTACTGGTTGAAGCTCTAACTTCCACGAAGTCCCACGAATAAGTATCTCAATGGTCTGACACGTCATAGAGGTCTCAACACAACAGACGTCGTGTTAATCAGACCCCTGGTTAGTGAGTTATTAACCTTTTAGTCTCGGGGCCCGGTTGGATTCGTGTATGATCTAACCAGAACGTATCTCAACATTACCCCGAAATCTAGTTGGGTATGATAAAAGGGACTGTCGGGCTCCAAGAAAACTATCGTCGTTGACGGTTTGTCAAATGGTTGGCTGGTGCCAAAGACACGGACAAAGAAAGTAAAGGGTCAGTTGTGGGCCCAGGTCCGGTCCGACCTAGTCGGACTGACTTGGCCCAACCCATTTTAGGACAACCTGTCTGGGTTATCCCGGTCAGACCTATTTGGTCTAGGCGGACCCACTGGGCGAGCCAGCCTATTAGGTTCGGCCCGGCCTGTGGGGCCCAACCCAGCAGGCCGTGAGGGCAGTTCGGCCCGGGCTCAGGGCTGGTTCGTCCTGGAGTGTCGCGAGGGCGTGGCCTGGATCGACGTGGCCCAGAGGGCACAACTAGGTCGGTTCATCCAGGGCACCGTGAGGGGGGTTGTGGGCCAGTTCAGGAGGTCGGGCGGCTGGGAGGCGGCTAGGCAGGGCGCGGCCAGGTGGGCACGCGGTCGGGCAGGACGCGTGGCAGGCCGGGGGGTGGCCGAGCAGGGTAGGGCTAGGCCGGGAGGTGGCCGGGTAGTGCGCCAGGCGGGCCAGTGGGGGTCGAGAAGGGAACCAAGCGGGCCGGAGGGCGGCCAGGCAGGGCGCGGGCAGGCCGGGTAGGCGTCCGGGCAGGGCGTGGCTGGGTTGGGGGGCGGCTGGGCAGGGCGCCAGGCGGGTCGATGGGGTTTGGGTAGGGTGCCTGGCGGGCCGGTGGGAGGCCAGGCAGGGCGCGGCCAGGTTGAGCGGTGGCCGGACTGGGCACCAGGCGGGCCAGCGAGTGGCCGGGCAGGGTGCTAGGAGAGCCGGTGGTTAGGGCACAGCCAAGCTGGGAGGCTGTTGGGAGGTCGGGCCGGCGTGGCTCGGGGCGGCGCGGGCCGGCAGGGTTCGGTCGGGGTGCATGGGAAGTCGGCGGCTGTTCAGCCTGCGGAGTCGGCCTGGTAGGGGCACTGGAATGTCATGTGGGTGGCGAGGTTCGCGGAGGCCGCAGGAAGCACGGCCATTGCCTATGCCTTCATTGCCTTCAACACTGCTTCATTTCCATGCTGAGAAAAAAACACAACCAAGAACGTTGGAGGGTTCGGGCCATGTTGGTTTGGCCCGCACCCTCTGCATTTAGGATGGTAATACTTGGCTCATCAAAGAGTATGAAAGATGAAAAACAAATGTTTTAAAACCACACAATGATTCATTTCCAATCCGAAGAAGAGAAAAAGAAAAAGGAAAGTTACACAATCAAAATAAACTCCCTACCTTTGATTGTCGGTTGTTGATGTTGATGTTGCGAGAAGAGGGTGAAGGAGTTTGTCGTTCATTGTACCTGCCCCGAACTCCCAAACCTAAGCTACGTTGGCTCATGGATGGCAATGTGGAAGGTAGGTTGGTTGAAGAAGCCCCATGTCGGTAGGATCTGAGGGAGGAAGTCGAAGAAGGTCGGCATTCTTAATCGATGGAGCGTTCTTCATCAGAAGAAATTTTCTCCCATGCTCTTCACTTTCCAAGCTCTACCAACTAAAAAATTACAAGAAAAATAATAATAGAATTAGTTTTTCTATTATTTAGTTATTGACACAATATTCAAATTGGTGAATTAATAACTTGGCTCCGCTAATTAATCCATGAGTTTTGGCACAAATTAATTAGGGGAGTTGGCACCAATTAATTAACGGGGGGGGGGGGGTTAAGAGGCTCTCCCTCATTAATGAATGAGATTTGAGTGGTTTTACTCTGCTCTATCAATAGGGGGTTTAGCCCCGTGTGGTCCCCATGTTGTAACCTCTTGTGGGAGGTTAGGTTTGGGTGGGCCCCACCACCATAACCTATCATGGGAGGTTAAGGGTTGGTGGTACAACCTACAACTTCCATGAGGATGTTTTAACCACCAAACAACCACATGGAAACACAAATAAAATAAATTGAAGCTCAATTTATTTTATTACTTTCTACAAAAACCCAAAAACTATCTTTTAAACTCAGCCCACTGCCATCAAAGTGAAAGTCTTCCTAAGCGAATACTGGCATTGCGAGTTCAACAGTGCCCTTGGATTTCAATTCCGAGCACCGGTTCAAAAGTTATAAAAACCTTATCATACGTTTTCTGAATGTACCTGAAAAAAACTTCAGAAATCGATTCCGGGCTCACTAGGCCTCGAAATTATGCACCGTTAGTTTTCCCAGACTTGTAAAATTCCCATGTATTTATGAAAAAAAATTCCAAATAATTTCCAGGTCTTTACATTCTCCCCACCTCATGGCTTTAAGTTCATGTAAGATACAATTTGAACTATGGGAACAAGTAGTGGTACTGACCATGCATCTGAGCCTCCCTCTCTAATGTGCTCTCTTGGAGGTTCTCGTGCTGCCAGCGAATGCGCTCCAAAGGTATCGACCGTCCACAGAGAACCTACTCCTATCGATCCTCAATCTCCACTGGAACCTCTGTAAAATTCACCCCATCGTTGACGTCCATCTCTACATGGTAAATGATGTGAGAAGGGTCGTTCACTTATCTCCTCAGCTAAGATATGTGGAAGACATCGTGCACCCGGTGCAACTGAGGTGGAAGAACAAAGCGTTATTCAACCTTGCCAACCCTACTGAGGACCTGGAATGGTCCGATGAAATGTCACCCTGACCAAATCTTCGTAGACCACATCGAGGTGAGACCCATAGGAAGACGTGGTCGCCATCCTAGAACTCCAGAGGTCTCTGTCTTCTATCATCATACGACTTTTTCCAGATATGTGCAATCTTCATCCACTCCTGGATGATCTACACCTTCTTCGTGGTAGCTCGTACCATCTCTAGTCCCACTAGTACTGACTCCCCAGGGTCAATCCAGCATAAGGGTGATCTACAAGGTTGCCCATATAACCCCTCGAAAGGTGTCTTCCCAATGGTGGAGTGATAGCTGTTGTTGTATGAAAACTCCACCAATGGTATGTGGTCCTCCTAGCTGTGACCGAAGTTGAGGAAACAAGAACGCAACATGTCTTCAAGGTTCTGAATTGTCTACTCAGTCTGGCTATCTGTCTGAGGATGGAAGGCAGTGCTCAGATGAAGCTACATCCTTAAAGCCTCCTACAACCCCTTCCATAGCAGGGAAGTAAAACTTGTGTCACTATCAGAGAAAATTGTGGATGGTATTCCATGTATCTACACAATATCATACACATAGAGGCGTCTCATGCTCTCTACTGAGCCCTTCTCTCTAATCGGTTGGAAGTTGGCCGACTTGGTGGGTCGGTCGACGATCACCCAAATCGAGTCATGACCCCTGGATATACGTGGATGTCCTATCACTAAGTCCATGTATATCCCATCCCACTTCCACTCTAGGAGTTCTAAAGGCTGATCCAAGCCTGCTAGTACCTGGTGCTCTGCCTTCACTTGCTGAAAAGTGAGCCATCTAGAGAGGAACTCTACTACTGCCTTATTCATACCTGGCTACCAGTGCTGTCGTCGAAGGTCCTGGTACATATTCGCCACTCCTATATGTACCTCTAAAGGGGATGTGTGGAACTACCTCAACACTTCTTCTTGAAGTGACACTCGTACCATGGTATTTCCTCTGAAGTGAATGGCGTGCTCCCCACCTTCAGAAAATCCATTAGGTGCCTACCCTGTGGATATATGAGCACGTCGTGTCTCGTAGTCAGTGTCCCCATACTGTAGCTCCCTGACTCACTGATGAAGTGGGGGAGTGACTGTAAGGGACTGTAGAAAAGATACTCTGTCTATATCCACAATGGATATCTGTATGGCAGCCAGCTGCTATGTCACCTTGCATAGAAGCTATATACCAGATCTCTTACTGAGTGCATCCACTACAACATTCCCCTTTCCATGAGTATAGACTATATTGAAGTTATAATCCTAATGGAACTCAAGCCATCGCCGCTGTCTCAGGTTCAGGTCCTTCTGAGATAAGATATACCTGATACTCTTGTGATTATAGTACATGGTAAGATGCTCACCCATCAGATAGTGTCACCACATCTTCAAGGTGAAAACCACTTATGCTAAATCCAGGTCATGGGTAGCATTGTTTTGATCATGTTTTCTCATCTTATGAGAACCATAAGTGATCATTGCTCGCTCCTACATCAGGACCCACCCGAGTCTAGTACCGGATGTGTCGCAGTAGACTTTGTACCCTATGCCTTTCTCTGGAAGCCTCAAGATGGGGCACTAGTCAGCCTCTTCCTCGGCTCCTGAAAGCTCTACTGGCATCTCTCCGACCACACGAAGGGTTTCCCCTTCATCGTCAAGGCTGATAGTGGTGAGGCAACTCTGGAAAAGTCTGGCACGAACCTACGGTGGTAACCAGCCAATCCCTGAAATCTTCGTACCTCCGTCACACTCTTGGGTGGCTCCCAAGAAAGTATTACCTCAACCTTTACTGGATCCACTGCAGTTCTAGCCTCCAAGATGTTGTGTCCGAAAAAGGGACCCTCACGAATTCAAAACTGGAACTTCGAGAGATTACCATAAAGTTGGTGCTCTCAGTGTGTATCCAGTACTACCTACAAATGGTAGGCATGCTCCTCCTCAGTATTCGAGTAGATCAGAATGTCATTGATGAAGACTAGGACAAAGCGATCAAGGTATGGCTGGAAAATCCTATTCATGAGTCCCATGAACGTTGCTAGAGAATTGGTTACGCCAAAAGGCATAACCAAGAAATCATAGTGGTTGTACTGACATCTCAAGGACATCTTCTGCACATCATCGTCCCAAACTCTAAGCTGGTGATAGCCTGATCTGAGGTCTATCTTCGAGAACTACCATGCTCCCTTCAGCTGATCAAAGAGGTATTCAATCCCAGGGATTGGGTACTTGTTCTTCACAATCACCTGATTTAGGAGAAGGAAGTAGACACAAATCCTTAAGCTCCCATCTGCCTTCTTGGAGAACAGAATTGGGGCTACCCAGGGAGAAACACTAGGTCGGATGAATCTTTTCCCCTACAAGTCCTCTAGCCATACCTGCAGCTCCTAAATCTCCACAGGAGCCATCGAATATGCTAGTGTAGTTATCGGTGTCTTCTCGGGGTACAGGTCAATGTAAAATTCCACCTATATACGAGGAGGTAGACCTGGGACATCATCAGGGAAAACATACGTGTACTGTTCCACCACTACAGGATATGTCAGAATATCCATATCTACTACTCTAAGGGTAAGGCCAGCCAATTGATGATTGATCTCCTTCACTCTCCTCCGGGAAAGTCCATCCTGCTCTGCAAAGGCTCCTTCTCACCGGTGATGGTAAACCTAGTCCCATCCATGTGGAAACACCGCACTTTACGCCTAATACAGTAAATATGAGCATGGACTGTAGATAACCATTCCATACCCAATATGACATCGTAAGGCCTTGACGCTGCTACGAAGAGATCCCAGCCGAAGCTCTCATCTCCTAGAGTAAGATCACACTGCCGGTACCAGTGCGTAATCTTCGTGTCTGCTCCCATAGGAGTCTCTATCCGTAAGGATTAAGCCAACAGCTCCATCAGAATCTCCGAGCTCCGAACAAGGGTAGTGGCAATGAAAGAGTGACTAGCACCTTTATCTATAAGTACTATATCTAAGGTGGAGTAGATACATATCGTACCTTGAATCATCTCTAGAGTGCCATGGTCATATGATTCAGCTGCCTGAAGTTGAGCTCTCGTCTATCCACCTACTACTTGCGGTCGGGGTGGACCTCCTAGTGGTGGTGGTGGTAACACCTAGAAATGTCTCCCAATACCAACTGCTCGATCAGCTCCTCTTCTAAATCCTCCTTCTCCCTGAGGACTGCATCGATCGAATATTTTTCCCTACTTGGGCGGTCCTTCGACCATCGGATGATCATATGAACGGCGGGTCAGAAAGTCATGAGCCATGTGACCATGCCTGTCGCATGAGTAACGCTGCACACTCTTGGCTTGCGTGTCCCTACCCTAGGTGCCCCTTACAACTGATCATGAGTCATTTGGTCGTCCACTCGTGGGTCTAGTCCTCTTAGACCTCTGTGAAAAATATCTACTACTAGCTGCAGAAGACTCCACTGCATGTTGACTAGTGGTGGGTCTCACTATTGGAGAATGCTCAGCAAGAAAACTCTCCACTAAGAGGGCTCACTCCAACACCGTTGCATGTGTTGGTATGGTGAGGGAGGTCCTCGAAGCCTTTATCTCTCTCTTAAGCCCCTGATCGAAGGTTTGGAACTGCACGATATCTATGGATTAGCACGAGAGGTCATTGAACCTCACTGAGTACTATTCCACCGTCATGCTGCCCTACTGCAGATGAAGTAGCTCATGTATGCGCACTGCACAGAGAGTGTCTGGGAAATCTCCACCCGAAATAGGCTCTCTAAGTCTACCCATAGTAGCTTCATCTCATAGTGAACTTGGAGAATCAATCTCCATGAAGGATGGAAACAAGAATCACCATGAAGTCTGCTGGTGTCCCTATCAATCAGAAGACTCTCACCACAGCCTCTAGCCAATCCTCAGCCGCCTGTGGGTCCGTCTCTCCCCTGAACCTGGGTGGCCTCTGGTGCTGTAACTCTTGCAATGTGGTCAAGGGGTGTGCATCATCTATTACTGGGGCTGTTGGAATCGGTGGCCCAATGGGGAGTGGTACCACTGGTACCTTCGCTAGAAAAGGGCCCTGCACCGAGGTCTCATCTCTTGGTGGTATATCTGTGCGTACAACTCTCGGGACTCTCGTTGTTTGTCCGTGGGGAGGCATCATAAAAAAAAAGATGTGACACGGTCTAACGATTATACCTGGTGAGCTGACCTGGTTGATCTGACATAAAGAAAACTTTTGAAAACACTCACGTAATTAGTGTTTTTGTGCACAGTGTCAAAAGTTAGTAGTCAGGGTCCTAGTGTATGGATAGGTCAGTCCCTGCACCAACACTAGACTCCCTTAACTCAAAACCACATTTAGTACCCTTAAAAATATTGCTTCACAGAAAATAAAGATCAAAGTCCTAATATATGTAGTAGAACTGACTCCTTTGATACTAATTTGTCACTACCCGTCCCCCGGGGCCCGTGTCGTGACTACCCCAATCCCAACTTCAATAGGCCAGGGGCTGGCGACTAGCACCAAAGGAGTAATTCTCTAAAACTAGGAAGGAATTTCCTTTATAACCTGTAAACACCCATAGTAGATATGATCACGAGTAAACTGAACAACCGAAAAGTGAGTACAGTAAGTAAAAAAGGGCGAGATTACAATCCCAACTGAAAAGTACAAGAAACTGAAAGTACAAGTACAACTGAGGAAATAGGAAAAATAGATTCTGGATCATCCTTTGAGGATTCTACCTGAGGGGTTGATATATATCACCTCCTCAGCACTCCATGTCCGTTCGACTCCTCTGTGTACTGACACGTCATAACGTCCACCTTCGGGTACTGTCCAGTCCTGGTACTCTCAGCCTCGGTCAGCGTTGTCCGTCATTTGCATCCAACGCAACGAGGTGCGTGCATAGCCCATGTAGGGGTGAGTATAACGATACTTAGTAGGGACCCTGATACCCTCAAGGTCTCAATAAAACCAGAAAGGATAAACCAAAAAGTATGAAATCAATAGATAACCCCACATAGTTATATTCCCATACATATACCTAAGTTATCAAGTAACCCATATCAATCATCTGGTAAGCACAAAAGTTACTGACTCATCATAACTGGGATTTTATTCTAGGGGTATTATCAATATGAACCCTTGGATGCTGGAGAACTCCTCCTCTATCTAGTAAATTGGGCCTACCACATCACACAGAGGTTCATCCCACTAACCTTGGACTGTTGAGGTACTCCCCCTGTCGAGTAATGTGGGTCTTCCGCGTCACACAGAGGCACTCCCCACCATGGGTCTGCCATGTCACATTGAGCTGCTCCCCTTGATAGCCTGCTGAGGTACTTCTCCTGTCAAGTACCGTGGGTCTGCTACGTCACCAAGTCACTCCCTAATGTGGGTCTACCGCAACACCAAGGCCCTCCCCACTGGGCCAGCAGAGTCACTCCGAGTCAAACGGTCAGTAGTCTTTAGGTCTTATCCAGCTACTAGGTTCCCACATAAAACCTCATTTGTCTCCGATAGATCCGCTCTACAAGATAATGGTCGATGCTCCAACTGACACTAAGTCGCACAAAGAAGTATCTCAATGTTCCACCACTTCATAGAGTTCTCAACGCAACATACGGCGCATCAATCAGACGCCTATTCTATGAGTTATTAGTCTTTTAGTCCTGAGGTCCCTATTGGATTCCTGTACGATCCAACCTGACCATATCTCAACATTACCCCAAACTATAGTGGGGTATACTCAAAGGGATCATCACGCTCCATTCAAACCAGCGCCACTGACGGTTCATCAAACAGTCGTCTGCTACTAAAGATATGGCCAAAAAAGTAAAGGGTCAGTAATGGGCCCAGGTCCGGTCCATCTTGGCCCAACCCAGTCTGAGTCAACCTGGTGTGGGTCGACCCAGTCAGACCTATTGGGTCTGGCCCAGCTCATTGGACCGGCCAGCCTGTTAGGTTCGGCCCGGCCTGCTCGGCCCACCCCAGCAGGTCGCAAGGGCAGTTCGGCCTGGGCTTGGGGCATGTTCATCCCGGAGTGTCGCGACGGCACGACCCGACTCGGCTCGGCCCTGTGTACACGGTCGGGCCGGTTCAGCCAGGGGACCATGAGGGGGTTCGTAGGCCTTTCGGGAGGCCAAGAGGTTGGGAGGTGGTCAGGCAAGGCGTGGCCAGGTGGGCATGCGACCTGCCAGGGCGCCAGGCAGGTCAGTGGGCGGCAAGGCAGGGTGCGGCAAGGCCGAGAGGCGACTAGGAAGGGCACCAAGCGGGCCGGAGGGTGGCTGACCAGGGATCCAGGCAGGCTAGTGGGAATCCGGGCAAGGTGCGGCCTAGCTGGGAGGCGGCCAGGTAGGGCGTCAGGCGGGCCGGAGGGCGGCCGGGCATGGTGCGTTCAGGTCAGGAGGCGGTCGGCCATGGCACGAGGAAGGCCGGAGGGCAGCCGGGCAGGGCGTGGCCAAGCCAGGAGGCGGCTCAGAGTCAGGGAGGCCAGGCCAATGCTGTTCGTGCTGACGTGGTTCATCGTGGCTCGGGACGGTGGGGTTCGGCTGGGGCGCGCAGGAGGCTGGCAGCGATTCGACCTGCAGAGCCAGCTCGGTTGGGGCACCAGAATGCCACGGGGGCGGCGTGGTTCTCAGAGCCCGCAACAAGCCCGGACATTGCCTTCATCACCTTCAACACCACTTCATCTGCATGCCGAGAAACAACACAAACAATAACGACAGAGGGGTTGGGCCATGTTGGTTTGGCCCGCACCCTTCGCATTTAGGGTGGTAACCCTTGGATCATCAAAGATTATGAAATATAAACAACAAATGTTTTACAACCACACAATTATTTCTTTAAAATTTTAAGAAGATAAAAAGAAAAGGAATGTTACACAAAAAAATAAACCCCCTACCTTTGATTGTCGGTCATCGACGTTGAAGTCACTGGAAGAAGACGAATGAGTTCGTCATTCGTTGCATCCACTGCGCACTCCCAAATCCGAGATGCATCGGATCATTGATGATGATATCAAGGGTAAGTCAGTTGAAGATGTACTGCGTCATTAAGATCCGAGGAAGGAAGTTGAAGAAGGTTGGAGTTCTTCATCGGTGGATCGTTCATTGTCGGAAGAACATTTCTCCCAAGCTCTTCTCTTCCCAAGCTCTGCCAAATGAGAAATGCGAAGAAAAAAAATAATAGAATGATTTTGTCTATTATTTAGTTTCTGAAACAATATTCAAATTGGTGAAATAATAACTTGGTTCCCCTAATTAATTCATGGGTATTGGGACAAAATAATTATGGTAGTTAGCACTAATTAATTTAAGGGGAGGTCAAGAGGCTCTCCCTCGTTAATGAGGGATAGTTGAGAGGTTTTACTCGCCTCCATCATTAGGGGGTTTAGCCCTGTGTGGTTCCCACATCGTAACCTCTCCCTGGAGGTTAGGTTCGGGTGGGCCCCACCACCATAACCTCTCGTGGGAGGTTAAGGTGTGGTGGTCCCACCTCCAACTTCCATGTGGAGGTTTTAACCACCAAACACCCACATGGAGGCTCAAATAAAATAAAGTGCAGCTCACATTATTTTATTACTTTCCAGAAAAACCCAAAAACTATCTTTTAAACATGACTCACTTTTTTCTATGTGAAATTCTTGTTAAGTGAATACCTACACTACGAGTTCAACAGTGCCCTCATATTTGAATTCCGAGCACCAGTTCAAAAGTTATAAAAACTTTTTCGTATGCTTACTAAATGTACACAAACAAAACATTATAAATTGATTCCGGGCACACTAGGCCTCAGAATCACGTGCTATCAGTTTTTACAGACTCATAAATTCCCATGTATTTATGAAAAAAATTTGAACAGAATTTTTGGGTCTTTAAACTGGGTTTTTTAGGGTTTTTAGAATGTTTTACTTTTGGGGTTTTATAGGAATTTTATATTTCATAGTGATTTTTATAGTTTTTTGGGGTTTTTTTGAGGTTTCACAGTTTTTAGTATTTTTATGGTTTTTAGGGATTTTAAGGGTTTTATTTATTTTTATGTTTTTATGGTTTTTATAATTTTTAGTTCTTTATGGTTTTCTTAGGGTTTTACTAGTTTTCTTGGGTTTTTTTTACATTTTTTGGGGTTTTTTGGAATTTTGTAGGATTTTTATGGTATTTAAGGGTTTTAGGGATTTCTGGGGTTTTAGTTTTTATGGTCTTTAGGTTTTTATGGAGTTTTTGAGTTTTTTTGGTTCTAGGGGTTTTATGTTTTATTAGGTTTTTCTGATTTTCATATGGGTTTTCACTGTTTTATGTTTTTTTCATTTGAATGGATTTTTTGGGATTTTTTTGTATTTTTATTTTTTAGGGTTTTTAGTGATTTTTATGGTTTTAGGGGTATTAGGGTTTTTATTTAAGGTTGTTTTGGGTTTTTGGGTTTTTATGTATATTTATAATTTTTAACATTTTTATGTTATTAAAGGGTTTTTAGAGTTTTAAGGGGGGGGGTTAGGGTTTTTTGGGGGTTTTATGGTTTTTATGATTTCTAGGGTTTTATGGTCTATAACATTTTTTAGTATTTTTAGGATTCTTGGAGGGTTTAGGTTTTTTAGGTATTTTAATTTTTTGTTGGTTTTTTGTTGTTTTCTTAGATATTTTTAGGTTTTTATGGGTTTTTTATGTTTTTATGGATTTTTAGGGAATTTATCAAATTTTTATGGTTTTTTGGATTTTTTATTCTTTTTCTTTGGTATATAGGGTTTTTGTGGTTTTAGAGTTTGTTTTATCAGTTTTATGGGTTTAAAGGGGTTTTAGAGTTTTTATCAGTTTTAGGGTTTTATGTTTTTATGGGTTTTTTTGTTTTTAGGGATTTTATTTTTTAGGGGTTTTTTGCGTTTTAACATGTTTTTAGGATTTTATGGTTTATATAATTATTACGGTTTTAGGTGTTTTATTTTTTTCAGGTTTCTATGGTTTTCTTAAGGGTTTTAGGGTTTTAATGTTTTTATCATTTTTATGTATTATTAGGGATTTTTAATATTTTATGATTTTAGGGGTTTTTATGGATTTTATCGGTGTTAGAGTTTTTAGGGTTATTAGCATTTTTTGGTTTTTAGGGGTTTTGATTATTTCCAGGTTTGTATTGTTTTCTTAGGATTTTTCATCAGCCTTAGTTTTTTCCCATTTTTGGTATTTTGAGGGCTTATTTGGGATTTATAATGTTTTTATGGGTTTTAGGAATTATGAGGGATTTTATGGGTTTTAGGGACTTTTGCGTTTTATCATTTTGATTTGTATTTTAAGGATTTTTTTGATTTTTAGTGATTTTTATTGTTTTTAGAGTTTATTTAAATTTTTCTTTGTTTAAGGTGTTTTTCTAGTTTTTAGTGATTTTTAGTGTTTTTATGGGATTTTATGATTTTTAATGTTCTTAGAGATTTTTATTAGTTTTAGTGATTTTATGTTCTTCTGTCCTTTTTAGGGTATTTGGAATTTTTAGCTGTTTTTTAGGTATTTATATGTTTTAAGTGTTTTTTTGTTTTTAAGGTTTTCATAGTGTTATTCATGGTTTTATGCATTTTTTATGTTTTTAAGGAATTTTTGAAAATTTTATGATCTTTATGGTTTTTTGAGTTTTTAGGGATTATGTGTCTTTGTATTATATGTAGGGTTTTATGGGGATATTGAGTGTTTAGAATTTTGTTGGGTTTTTTCTTGTTTTTTTTTGTTTCTATGATTTAAGGGTTTTTTAGGTTTTTAGAGATTTATTGGGATTTTTAGGATTTTTATTATTTTAAGTGATTTTTTCATTTTTGTCGTTTTTAGGGTTTTAGGGCAGAAGAGGTTCGGGGCAAGGCCAGCCTAGCCCCCAAAACTTAATTCAAAAGGAAAAGGTAGCTGCCAAATGGGCCTGAAAGGGAGTGTATGAAATTCTCCCTTCCGATCCGAGTCCAAGAATGGAATACAATAAGGTGGGGCGATAAAGGACCACATTGTGGCCCTCTCCACGATCGCCTGTTTGGAGAGGGTGTCAGCAACTGAGTTAGCTTCCCTATAAACATGTGAGACATTGAGATTCAGGTTCCGAGATAGGTCCAGGCACTCGATCCAATGTGGAAATAGTCTCCAAGGAACATCCCTTGAGAATCCCTTTAATGCAGCAACTGCAAGCATCGAGTATGACTCAATCCAAAGCTGTGACCAGGTGAACTGGCATGAAAACTTCATGGCCTTTATGTCGCCCACAGCTCCACTTCATAGGAAAAACCATCCCTAAGGAATTGAAAGAAGAATCTCTTCAAGAATCCCTGTGGGGTGAAAAATATGCCTCTACACCCCGATGGCCCAGGAGCTCCAAGTTCCGCGCCATCAACGTTAACCTTCATCCATGATGGGAGTGGAAGAATCCATCTAATATACTTCAAGACCAGAGGTTTTCGGCTCCTACCATCCACACCAAGAGCACGCTGACCAGTCAGATCATCAACGTCATTAAACATCGAACCTATTTTTATTCGTGAGGTGTTGTGAATAGCCATGTGGATCAACACCACTCCCCCCTGCAGTGAGAGAGGCTGCTGATTAAATGCAGATGCATTCCAGGCAGCCCAAATGTAATGAACAATAGCAGCCGCCCTGGCCAATAGCAGGTTCCGGACCTGGTCTCTCTGGTTCAGATCAACCAACCCATGAATAAAGTCACATATCAACCCTTGCAGACAGCAGGCCAGCCCAAAGCTCCATGATAGGTAGAACCATAACTCCGCAGCAAAGGTGCAGTGCAAGAAAATATGGCTGTATCTTTCTCCATATCTCATGCACAAGAAACAGACAGAAGCAAGTTTCAATCCATTGAGTTGAAGTTGATCATGTGTCGGGAGCCTGTTTCTCCAGATTTTCCAGATTAGAGTGATGTGCAATGGGGGAATGAAGGGTGTCCTGAATGTAGTCATCCATGGTGACAAGACAAGACCTGGAGGGCACTTCAACTAGTAGTAATCATGGGTGTTGAATTTTCCAACCATGCTAGGTATCCAGATAAGTGTGTCAGTTTCAATAAAAGTATATCACTGCACTTTCATGGCAATGCTATCTGGGAGAGGGGTAGTTGAATCATCACATTACCGCACAATATCAGCAATGGTGAGGTGCTGCAGGTCAAGCGACGGTATTACGACGTCTGAAATGGGATGTTCCAGCCATGGTGTGGACCAGAAATTAAGGATATAGTTTCTAGACACGATCCATTTCACTTTGGACATAATATCCTTATATGAGGACCTTAATGTCGGCCATACCGAGGAGGAAAGATACCTCGTAAAGCCATTACACAATCTATGCGTGAATATTTCCATGAGAAAGTCAAGGTCATCATTCTGAGGATTACGCAAGCTCCATGTAAATTCCCCAATCATAGCATCATTGAACTACCACAGGTCCATAATTCCAAGCCTACCCATGTTAAGTGGCTTCATGCAATGATTCCAGGCAACCGAGATCATTTCCCACTCAGCAATGGAACCTGTCCAAGAAAAGTTCCTAATTTTGACATTATGACTTTTGATGAGACTCATTAGCCATCTATAAATGGAGAAGGCATGAACAAACATTGAGGTGATAACATAGATAATCAAGCAGACCTGTCCAGCCTGCGAAAGAGATTTACCCTTCCATTTCGACATTTTCTAGATGATTTTAGAAATGATGCCTTCAAAGTAGAAGCTTCTGGTTTTCCCCCAGAAGAGGGGAACTCCCAGGTATGTGAAGGGGAGGGAGCCTCTCTTGACGCCGAACATATTAGCAATGCAAGTATGCTTTACAAGAGAGACACCATTTCCAAAAACAATTGAAGACATAATCCAACTAATGGCCTGCCCAGCCACACATTCATAGTAGTGAAAGATTTGATTAACTGTGGACAAAGTCTGCTTATCAGCCTGCCCAAAAAGGAGGATATCATCCGCATTGAGGAGATAAGTGGGGACGAAAAGGTTCCAACCATCTTTGATCGGAGAAAACAACCCTGACTTCACAAGATCAAGAATTCACCGACTCATGTAATCCTCCACCATAGAAAAGAGAAAACCAGAGAGGAGATCCCCCTGAATAAATCCATGAGAGCATGTGAAAAATACATATGGAGAGCCATTAATAAAAAATGAAACTCTGGCGCTGTAGAGTATTGAAGCAATCAACCTGATGAAGCTACTGGAGATGCCATATCTGTTAAGGATCTCAAAGATGAAACTCCACTTTATTGTGTCAAACACCTTCGAAATATCCTGCTTCAAATCAAGGCTACCTTGCTTTATCTTTTTCCGCATAACATTGACCCCCTCCAAAGATGTAAAAGACAGGTTTGTATGCTCCTTCCAGGGACGAACCCTAATTGATTTGGGGTAATGATGTCACCTAATATCTTCCCCAGTCTGATGAAAATAATTTTGCTGATTATTTTCGGGATGGTGTTGCCAACAGCAACCAGTCATAAGTCTCTAATCGCAATATCATTCTCCTTCTTTGGTATCAAAGAAATAAAATTGGCATTTGTGCCAGGTGGAAGAGAGCCTGAATGAAATAATTCCCTCACCGCATTAGTAATTTCAACATGGAGACTATCCCAGTAGAACATGAATAATTTATTTCTAAAACCATCAGGTCCCGTATGCTGTTTAGATTCAGCGAGAACAGTGCTGACCTAACTTCCCCCTCAAGAGGGGCTACCATGAGAGCCTCATTTGGCATGTTTTTAACACAAGTTGAAATGGAGTCAGCAAACATGGTGATGATTTGACAGTCGTCTATGTACAACCCCTGAAAATAGTCCACGGCAGCCTTGTCATTGTCCTCAACTAAGGTAAAAGTGTTATCATCAACCCGAACAACACTCAAGTTATTCTTGATACTCTTTTCTCTGTGCAAGCCATGAAAAAACATATATATTCGGTCTCCATAGTGCAGCCACTTAACATTACATGTTCTTTTTCAAGCTTTTCTTTGAGGTCCAACAACTCATCAAGCTTTGTATGCAGGCGATGCTCCTCACCTAATGGAGAATTCGGCTGCTGCGCCATGATTTGACATGCGGCCAGCTGAGATTCCACCGTAGCAATATCATCATCCAACTTTGAAAAGGACATCTTACTCCATTCACTTAAGATGGGCTTAACCTCTCTTAATATCAAAATCACAATGAAGTGAGGGATGCCAGTGAAAGTGGTGCTCCGTGTCTTCTGAACCTCCTCCATCCACCCGGGTATTGTGACCCATGCATTGTTGAATTTAAATGGGAGGGGTGGGTCTAGAAAGTCGGTCCCAAAATTCAACCACTAGGGGATTATGGCCAGAGTTAAACATTGGGAGAGTAAAGCCCGAAATAACCATCGAGGATCCTCCATCACCCATGTGTAAAAAGCATCTGTTCAGCTTGCTGGCCTGTCTTCCATTAACAGTATATCACCCCCATTTAAAGGTGGCCCTAGAAATGGATACCTCAGATAAATCGCAGTGGTCCATGAAAAAGGAAAAATCCTCTGTAGTAGAATGGGAGAAGTGTGGACTCGGTTTTTCCTCTAGCCTCAGGACTGTATTAGAGTCCCCAATAACCACCCAAATATTTTCAATGCCTTCACTAACACACTCTAAATCCTTCCAGAGAAGTCGCCTAGTGTTGTATGAGAAGTAGGCATAAACAAAATAAAGGGTTAAAATATCAGCATTCAAGCGGACATTAATGGAAATCATTTATAGGCTCGGGTCAACCGAAATAACCTGAACACTACTGTGCCCCAAGACCCATAAGGTGCCCATACCATCAGATCCACCATTTAATGATATGAGAGAATATCCAAGAGAGTTCCAGTTTTAACCCTTCCAGTTACCAAATTTAATCATGGGCTCAACCAACCCAATTAACAGAGGCTTATGAGAAAGAAATTGTCAAAGGGAAGCAGCCGTGGGGGAATTTCCCAGCCCTTGGAAGTTCCAAAACATTATCTTCATTGGGGTTTTCAGATTTTTATGAGTTTATTAGTGTTTTAAAGGTTGTTTAGAGTTTTTTACCATTTTGTGGTTTTAAAGGGGTTTTATAGTTTTGTGGGTTTTTATGGTTTTATGCGGTTTTATGGTTTCTTGGGCTTTTAGGGACTTTATAGTTTTGTAGGATTTTTTAGAGTTTTTATTTTTTTTATGTTTTTAGATATTTATTAATTTTTAGGGTTTTATGGATTTGTTATGATTTTTCATGTTTTTAATTTTTTCTATGTATTTACTGATTTTTTGGCCATTTTTGTATTTTTATAGTTTTTTAGGGTTTATAGGGATTTTTAGGGTTTTATGGATTTTTAGGGTTTTTATCATTTTTAGGTTTTTATGGGTTTTAATCGTTTTTTTTTGGTTTTTAACATTTTCTTAGGGGTTTTCAGGGAATATAGTGTTTGTTTAAATTTTAGATATTATTTTGATTTTTGAGGATTATTATGTATTATAGGGGTTTTAGGGATTTTTTCAGTTTTTAAGGGTTTAATGGGTTTTAAGATTTATATGTTATTTATAATTTTTAGGGTTTTTAGAGGTTTTATGTATTTTTGGGGTTTTAGTTTTTTTTAAGTTTTCATGTGTTTTAGGGAATTAAATATTTTTAAGGATTTTAATGTCATTTTTAGGATTTTTATGGATTTTTAGGGTTTTATGGGTTTTATTATTTTTTAGAGTTTTTATGGGTTTTTTGGGTTTTGGGTTTCTTTTTGATTTTTCATTGGTTTAAGGTTTTTTAGAGTTTCCTAACAAATTTTGGGGTTTAAAGGTTTTTAGTGGTTTTTGAGGGTTTTTTTCATTTTTATCATTTTAAGGGTATTATGGGGTTTTATGGTTGTAATAATTTTTAGTTTTTTATGGTTTTCATTGGTTTTTTCTATGTTTTTAGGGTTTCATAATGTTTTAGTTATTTTTAGAGAAATTTTACATTTTTTAGGATTTTTTAGGGTTTATAGGGATTTGTGGATTAAAAGGTTTTAGGGTTATATGGTTTTAGGTGGGGGGGGGGGTTAGGGTTATTTTTATTTTTTTAGGGTTTATAGGTTTTTTGATATTTTTAACATTTTTACATGTTTAAATAGTTTTTATATTTTTCCATGATTTTTTGGAATTTTTTGAATATTAGGGTTTTTTATGGTTTTTAGTATTTTTATAGCTTGTTGGGGTTTTAGGGGTTTTTTGGTATTTTTTGTGTTTTTTTGTTTTTAGTGTTTTGAATGTTCTTAGAGGTTTTAAATTTCTTTTCATTTTATAGTTTTCTTTATAAGATTTATGGGTTTTAAAGGGTTTTTACGCTTTTAGGGATTTTTTAACCTTTTTAGGAATTTTTCATTTTTCTGTTTTTAAGGTATTTTTATGGTTTATTTGGGTTTTTCGTTTATTATGTTTTTTGGTATTTTTATTATTTTTAGGATTATAGGGGTTTTAAGAGTTTTTTGGTTTCAATGTTTTTAAGTTGTTTCAAGTGGTTGAGGATTTTTAATATATTTATGGATTTTTAGAAAATTTTTGTTTTTTTATTATTTTTATAGTTTTTACGAATTGTGATGGGTTTTGGAGTTTTTTGGGTTTTTGGACAGTTGAGGGTGTTTTCTTGAGTTTTTAGTGTTTTTAATGATTTTATTTTTTTTAATTTTTTTAGATTTTTAGAGGGTTGTTAGAATTTTTAGTAGGTTTTAGTGTTTTTAAGTTGTTTTAGGGTGTTTTATGTTTTTAGGGTTTAGGGTTCTTAAGGTATTTGAGGGGTTTAATGATTTTGGTTTCCTTTTAGGGTTTTAATGGTTTTAGGGTTTTTATGATTTTAGGGGTTTTATGTATTTTTAGGTTTTTAAGGATTTGATAGGGTTTTCAGTGTTTTTTAGGTTTTTATATTTTTAGCAATTTTTAGGAATTTTATTGTATATTTATGGTTTTTTATATTTTTTTGGGATTTTGATGGTTTTTTGGGTTATTTTCGGTTTTTATGGTTTTTATCATTTTTATGTTTGTAAGGTTTTATATTACTTTTTTGGGTTTTATGATTTTATTTGTTTTATTTAGGGTTTTTAGGGTTTTTACATTTCTATGAATTTTATATATATTTTTTTAATATTTTTATGTTTTTTTATGTTTTTTAGGGATTTTGAGGTTTTATATTGGTTTTTGGGATCTTAGGGGTTTTTGGAATTTTAGCATTTTTTAGGTTATTATTTTTTTCTGTGTTTTTGGATTTTTAAGATTTTATTATGTTTTTTAAGGTTTTTTGTGGTTTTTATGTTTTTATAGATATTTATGGATTTTTATGATTTTTATGTTTTTTAGTATTTTTAGGGGTTTTATAGTTTCTTTAGGTTTTAGGGTTTTTAATGATTTTTTGGGGTTTTAGAATTTTGTTTATTTTTTATACGTTTTAATGTTTTTAAGATTTTTTAAATATTTTTAGGGGTTTAAATAGTTTATAGTGTTTTTATTAGTTTTATCTTTTTATAGGTTTTTAGGGTTTTCGTAAGGTTTTAGTGTTTTTAATGGTTTTTAGGGGTGTTATTGTTTTTTAGGGTTTTAGGGGTTTTTTAATTTTTATGTGTTTTGGGGGTTTCAAGTTTTTATATTTTTTTACAGCTTTCTAAGTGGTTTTCAGTGGTTTTTAAATTTTTAGTGATTTTTAGGCCTATTTTAGGATTTTTATGGGTTTTTAGTCTTATTAGGGAATTTGGAGGATTTTAGGGTTTTTATGGTTTTTTGGGTTGCTTGGGTTTTTTGTGTCTTGTCTTGTTTTTAAGGCTTTATAGAGTTTTTAGTTTTTTAAGTGTTTTTGTGGGTTTATAGAATTTTTATTTTTTTAGGGGTTTTTATGTTTTTTATGGTTTTATGGATTTTTATGATTTTAAGGGGTTTTAGATTTTTTTGTTTTTAGATTTTTTAATTATTTTTAGTTGTTATGGTTTTCCTATTGGTTTTTAAGGTTTTTAGGGTGTTTTAAAATTTTACAAAATTTAAGGTTTTTTAACATTCTCATGGGTTTTTAGAGATTTTGAGTGTTTTAGGGGTTTTATGGTTTTCTTTTTAATTTTAAGGGTTTTTAGGTGTATTAGTTTTTTTAGGTATTAAGGTTTTCTTAGGGTTTTTTAGAGTTGTTTGGATTTTTACGTTTTTAGGTAGTTTTTGGTTTTTTATATTTTTATGGATTTTTTGGGTTTTTTAATGGGTTTTAGGGTTTTCTTTAGGGGTTCTAGGGGTTTTTTGGTTATTATATTTTATTATTTTTTTTGTTTTTTTCGGGGATTTTATTATTTTAAACATTTTCAGGGGTGAAAATGGTTTTTAGAGTTTTCTGTGGTTTTAGGGTGTTATGGTTTTTATGTTTTGGGTGTTTTTCTGGTTTTCATGTTTTTAGGGTTTTTATGATTTTTTGCATTTTTAGGTTTTTTAGGGGTTTTATGTGTTTATAAGTTTTTAAGGTTTTCATATTTTTTATGGGGTTTTAGGGTTTTCACATTTTAGGTATTTTTATATATTGTTTTGGTTTTTGATAGGTTTTATGGTTTTCAGGATTTTGAGGGTTTTATGTTTTTTATGGTTTAGGTTTTTTTTAGTTTTACAGAGTTTTAATGTTTTTATAGTTTTCTATGTTTTTTTGGTTTTTAAATGGGTTTGGTAATTTTAAGGGTTTTTATGAGGTTTTAGGGGTATTTTAGGTTTTTAGGTGGTTTAATTTTTTTATGGGTTTTAGGGTTTTTTGATGTTTTTATGGGTTTTTATCATTCTTTAGGCTTGATAGGGGTTTTATGTGTTTTTAGTTTTTTATGGTTTTCTTTGTTGTTTTCATGGGTTTTAGGGGGTTTTACCTTTTTATGTATATTTAGGGATTTGTTAGTATTCTTATTGGTTTTTAGGGATTTAGGGGGATATTAGTTTTTTAGGGTTTTAGGGGTTTTATGTTTTTTAAGGTTTTTAATATTTTAGGGGTTCTACTATTTTGAGGGTTTAAAAGGTATTTTAGTGTTTTTTAATTTTTAGTTTTTATGGGGTTTTACGGTTTTAATGGTTTTCTTGGTTTTTATGGTTTTTTTCATTTTTATGGGTTTTATGGTTTTTGTGGGTTTTTAGGGTTTTAGGGTTTTCTGTGTTTTAGGTGTTTTAGGGAAATTTTTTATTTTTCTGATCTTTTAGGGTTTTAGGGATTTTGAGAGATTTTAAGGTTTTTCATATTTTTATGGTTTTTTTGTTTTAGTGGGGGTCGATTTTTAGGGTATTATTATTTGTTGTGTTTTTAAATTTTTTAGGTGTTTAAGGGGTTTTTTTTTGAGTTTTTAGTGGTTTTTATTGGTTTATGGGTTTTTAGTGGTTTTATGGTTATTAAGGGTTCTTGGGTTATTTGGGTTTTTAGAATTTTAAGGTTTTTAGGGATTTTATGTGTTTTTAAATTTTATTGTTTTATTTAGGGTTTTCATGGGTTTTAGGGTTTTTTTTATTTTTCAGGATTTTTGGGCGTTTTTAGAATTTATATGGTTTAAGGTTTTTTATGGATTTCGAGTGTTTTTTAGGCTTTTATGGTTTTCATGCATCACCTAAAGCAAAAAAAATGAGTAACTGAAGATTAAGAACAAACCCATAACTAAAATTATCAAGGATTAAAGGCAACACCACCCTCTATGGTTTCCCTGAGATTAATGAAAATGTCACCAGAAATGGAGATGTACCACGAATTTTGAGAAAAGGGGAGAGGCTAAAACAATAATGATTCATAGTAAGCTTTAAAAATTATTCATATCAAAGTTCCCCAAAAAAAGAGGGATTAAATTATAATGAAAAATTAAAGAGAGTAAAATGTCCCAAATTTAATTACAAGGAATAAAGATCAAAAAAGGCATATTAAAACCATACAAACACTTCCTCGTGCTATTTAATGGCCCCATTAACTAATGTGGATAGATTAATTCATATATATTTTTAAATTCTCTCTCTTTTTTAATGTGTTGCTAAAAATTTCATTCCATTTTCATATGAATAAGTAAGTATGATCCAAAAATAAATATGTTGTGTCCCACCATGGTTTTGGATTTCAAAAAGTTATGTTCGGTCCAATTCAAAATAAAATTAGGCTTAAATTTTTTATCAAGCCCAAAATTATCCTTCTTGGGTCGAATATTTTATATATCATCCCCCCTGATTGGAGAGAATTATTCCTCAAATATATATCATGATATCCTTCAATGTATAATGATATCTCCCCAATGTTGAATGATGTCAAAATTCTACCAAAACTATCAAGTAAATAAATTTTGTAAGCATTGTTTCCCACTCATTCAAGAAATTTGAATGGAAATTTATCTCATGGAGACATATTTATTTAATTTTGGATGGATGTATCTACTTATGAAGAAGATTCCAAACGTTTTCTCCATGTTGGAAAGAGGCCTACTTCTGATTCTTTTTAGATCACCTCCTGTATACATCAATAGAATTATCTATTTGAGCATGAATAGATTCTTCTACATTACCTTCTACTTTTCATCAATATTCACTAGGAAAAAGGTGGAAAAGATAAAAAATCTATAAGAGTGATTAGATTGATTCCATAAACCACTTCAAATGGAGAATGCCATGTTCTAGCATTGAGAGATTTGTTGTGTGAAAATCTGTCATGTGTAATCTATGAATCCCAATCACACATATTCTTGTTCAACAATTTTCTATAAATTGTGAGAAATTTAGGATTGGTAATTTCCATTTTTCCATCAGTTTGAGGGTGATGGAATGTGCTGAAAAGAATATTCACAACAAATTTCTCCCATAATTTCCTCCAAAAATGGCTATGAAATTTCGAGTATCTATCTGAAAAAATGTGGTGTGGAATTTCATGAAGGAGAACAATCTCTTTGAAAACCCATTTTCTACTTTATCTATATCTTCAGTATTATAGAAGTGTATGAAATAATCCATATTAGAAAATTCATCAACAACAACCATTATTGAATATTTATCTCGTTGATTATTTGGTGAAGCCATAATTAAATCCATGTTGAGATCTACCCATGGCTGCTCCGTAATAGGTAACAGATTGTATAAACTACACATGAAATGAATGTTTTCCCTTTGACATGTCCCAAAATAACAATTGAATTTCTTGGAAATATTATTCCGTCTTAGTCCAGTATAAATGATCCTTTAGTATCTCCAAGGTTTTGTGGATTCCAAAATGACCAGCAAGTCCCCTTTAAGTGCCTCCTGATTGAGAAAGTCCATATAATTACATTTTGAAACACACATCTTATTTAACTTCAATATACACCCATCGTGTTTAGTATAATCTTCAAAAATACATTTTGACATTGGATTACTATGATATTTAACTCTATATCATGATGATAATATTTTTTTATAAGGTGAAATTCATGAATTAATGAATATATAACGGTAAGTAATGAATAATTTAGAGATGAAAATTCATTCACCAGGATATCTTTCCCCTTTATTTATGTTTACAAACACGGTAATGATTGAAATATTTCCACCCATATTTCATTCCTTGAACAGACATTGTGCTGACCATTTTTGAATCTCTATGTTTGATCATCAGAATGAAGAAAACCCTATTTTGATCATAGATAATGGGACTGATGATCTTGGGATCTCATAATCGCATAAAATTATTTATCATAGTTGTTATAATTTATCCTTTAATAATTACATTTATCACCAAAATATGCAATATAATGGTTTCTTTGGATGAGAATAGTTTTTATCCCAACTCCACATACATCACACTTTATTTCAAAGACTTGTTAAAAATCTGGTAATTCCAAAATTAATGCTTCAAACAAATTTTTTTTAATGATTTCAAATACATTGTTTCTTCCATTGACTACTAAAATTTTTCATTTTTAAGGATTCCATAATAGGAACCATGATAGTGATGAAATTTTAAACAAATTGATGATAAAAAGATTCAAAACCATGAAAACTCTTTACTCCAAAGATAGATTATGGTGTTGGCCATGACTTGATTTCTTCCACTTAAGATTTATCAACCATTAAGCCTTCTTTAGATACTATATATCAGAAGAAAACCACTGATGTTGAAAAAACTCACACTTTTACATATTTCCATATATCCTTTTTTGCACATAATTCTGAATACATATCAAAGATTATCCACATGGATATCCAAATCCTTAATTTAAATAAAAAAATCATCAAAAAAATTAGCAATAAATTGTTTCAAAATGTATTCATTATTTTCTTGAATATACTAGGATAATTTTAGAGGATGAGTGAAATAACCAGTCACTAAAACAACCCTTTAGTTTCAAATGAATTTTTCCACTCATACACTTACTTTATTTTAATATAGGTGTATTCTCTCTGAAGATCAACCTTCAAAAATATTAGTGACTGTTTCTTATGAAAATGGGGATGACCTTGTTTGTTTAAGGTTCAAAAAATCCAATCGGTTTCTAATGGGTTTATTTGTAGAACCAGAAACATCCAATGATTCTATATCCATTTGGACTTACTTTGCAAAGGTAGGTGCTCATTAATTGTGGACTGATGATGCATAATAATTTTCATTGGTTGAGAGGATGGGAGGTCGGTCTCATCACACCTTTTTGGGGGGGAATTATTGTCTACTATTGGACACTCTTATAGATTTCAGTTATGTTCATGAATCCTTATTAATTTAACAAGTATGAAAATGAGAATTCCTTTAGATCTGACAATCAATTATTGATATGTATGAGATTTAAGGAATATTTTATATGTATTTGAGGTTCTTAATCGATAGAGAATCATCTGTATTAATTATAGATTCATAGTCAATGGTATCCTTTAACATATTATATTGAAATATCTTAGTCAGTATGATAACCATACTAGTTTTAAAGCCACTCAGTGGGGAACTTGAAGTTTATTGTCATTAAGAAGGATAGGGATTATTTTAGAGTTGGGATCGTACCCGCATATGGGATACCTACGTATCCATATTAGGGAAGGAATCAGAACCCACGTAGTTCGAGTGACAAAGTATGAGGTTTATTCATGATTAATGGACCAATGAAAGATTTCGTAATTACTTTTACACTTTAAGATCATGTGAGTCATGCTCGGTGTGAGAAACAAGAGGTATTAGAGGGGGACTAATGATTGGGTTTTAATTCATGAGAAGGAAGCCCAAGTCAAAAAGAGATTAAGCCTGGGGCTTACTCCTGAAAAGGAGGCCCAAGTTAAGGGGACATGAGATCTGGGGATTACTCCTAAAAATGAGGCCCATGTTAAGAGAAATTGTTATCGGGGATTACTCCTAATGAGGATGCCCAGATTAGGGAACTTGGGGCTTACTCCTAAGAAGGATGCCCAGATTAGGGAACATGGGGCTTACTCCTAAAAAGGATGGACAGATTTGGGAACATGGGGCTTACTCCTAAGGTTGATGCCCAGATTTTTGAACTTGGGGATTACTTAGATGTAGGATTCCCAGATTAGGGAACGTGGGGATTACTCCTAAGGAGGATGCCTAGATTAAATATCTTCTCATCTTAAAGGATGAGGTTGAATGAATGAAATATCTAACCTTAGTGACATAATGTTATGTAAATCACGAGGTTTTGATAGATGTTCCACAAAATTTCTTTTAGATAAGGAATCCAACAAAGGAACCATACCATCAATGGCTTTGTAGAAGGTTTTGAAGTTTGTCTTTGAAGAGGAAAGGTGGATCTGAGGAAAGGAAGTGAATAGGTAGGAGGGGAACATAAAAAGAGGTAGGCATGCAAGTCTTGTTTGGGTGCGCAAGTCCTGGCCGCACTAGTATACTTGCATGACACATGTGTACTTGGGTGATGGTTAACCCATAAGGTAATACTTGGGTGAGACTTGGCTCAATCCCTTAGTATTATCCCTAGAGTCTTCCAAAAGGGTGGCACACAAGTTTTGTTGAAGGGATAAGGTGACATGCAAGTGTGGCCATTTCCCATAAGGGAAGGACACATAGGAGCGCAAGTGTTGATGAATTTCAACAATTAGGCCTTATTCCCCCTATTTAGATCTTCCATTCAAGGTATGAAATTACCTTAGAAGTGTTCGGAAGACTTCAAGAAAAGACTAGGGCGCTGAGAGCATAAATCTGACTTTTGCATTTTTCATCCTCGAAATGGGGGGCCCACAAGGGGTACTTATAGGCCCTTGAGGTCCTTGGGAGAAAAATGAATAAGGCACTCAAGTCACTTGTGTGACCCATATTTGGCGCACAAGTATACTTGAGTGACCATAGTGAAACTTGCGCTACTCGTGCTTAATGAATCCTTGTTCATGCCTTTGTTAATTTTTGATGTTCTTCAAAGGATGAATCTATTTGTGATTAAGGTATATAATTTTTCATTCATTAGAATATATAATGGAAAGGAGCATAAAAAAAAGTCCCCCCTCAGTGTTGGATCTGAAAAAGGAAAAGGGATTTGACTCTAAGGAAAATGAGAAACAGGGTACTGTGGCGGGCAAGTCATAGGCACGCAGATAGGCTTTAGGCACACAGGGGTATGGCCTCACCTATAAATATGTGGCACCACTTCATGAAAAGCACTCAGTTTCAAATGCTTCTGAGCTCTCGGCACGCAGGTATCTCTCATCGCACATGTGTCTTGGTTTTCCGCTCGTTCGTACTTCTGTTCGTGTCGAGCTTCTACAGTGAGTTTTTGACTTGCGTGCTAGTGCTAGTGTGGTGAACTTGTGAAACCAACTTGGAAATGTGTGCCAATATGGGACTTGTGCATATTAATTCCTTAGCCATTTTTTTACTTTTCTTCACAAATTTTATGAAAAACCAACTTACTTAAAAGTAAATTATATGATGTTTGTGCAGATTCAATGGATCCCAGAAGAATTGGAACTGATGATGAGCTGGCTAGCAAGAGGATTAATGACATGATGAATGTTTTTGTCCATGATTACTATAATATCTGTGAAAAATATCTCCCAGATTTGGCCAAGCAATTGAAGAAATATCATGTTAATTTCCCATAGAGCATCTACTTGCCTCTGTATGGGCATGGTCATCTGCAAAGAGTCAATGTTCCAGATGCAAATAATTATATGCCTGAGATGCAGTCTCATTATTACTCCTTTATTTTGGTTATGTTGTGCATTAAGTGCAGCAAAAATTGTGTGAACATTCAAAATTTTCCTCCATGTCATTTCCTTGCAGATATAAAAATAGAAAACCCTTGGGATGATATGTTTTCCGCTTCTAGTTGATGGAGATAATACTATCATGGTATTTGAACCATATCTGAATATATTACTCTCTCCAAATGGATCTTTACTTCCAATTCTCCATTCTAAAATCCATGTAACCATCTTCCAAGTCTCCTGGACAAAAATAGAGTCACTATTTGATCGGTAGAAAATATTCTCAAACTGCACTCAAGAACATTCTTTTACAATTGTTCCAAGAAGAGCTGGTATCACTGCATCTCTTATTGTATCCAGTTGAATAAATGAATTCCAGGTGGCTACTGTTGAAGCTTAGGATGTCGAAAATTAAATGAAGAGTTATGTTGAAAACCTCTTTTAATTCCTTAAAAAGATAAGAGACTCCAGTCTGTGGATGTCCTTCTAACTCTTGTGCATCAATGAAAAACACTTTCATCTTCAATCATTTGTGCATGCATTCTTTTTCTACCTGCTTTAAATTTTTACCTAAGCCAATGGGCCTAGTAAGCATATCTTGATTTTTTCTAGGATTATAAAAATAACCCTACAAACATTGAATCTTTTTATTGATCAATATTACATAAATCATAAAAAAATGTATGTTTAGTGAGATGGGACTTGAATTTTTTTTCAGATTTCCCTTGTCTTTTATGGGTAGTTTAAATTCATACACGTTGGAAATAAAAAGGCTATTGTTTAAGGTCAAATTTCTTTGACCGAATGGATTAAAATTGACTCAATTTCTTGATAATTTATCTGAAAACATATTATCACATTCAAGTATGGGGAAAAATGTAAAATATGACTTAAGAAATTATGAATATGAGGAATGATATGCAAAAATAAATAAAATTCATTAGAAGAAGTATTTCTTAAGATTGAAGTTACCATTATTTAACAAACCTGTTACGGGGTTGAATTATATAGGGCCACTTAAGGGCATTGGATGCATAGTCAAATAATAGCATCTTTTGGCTGACAGGTCCATTATGTAGACTACTTACGCAAAGCCACCTAAGGGAACATGCTGAATTGTCAGGAAAAAGAACTCTCAGAAATTTTACATTCCTATTGCTAAAAATCCAGTGAAAGGTTATGGAGATTTAAATTTTCCAAAACATAGAGTCTATTGTATGGAGAGAGGTACTTGAATATGGAGAGGATATTCCCAATCAAGATTTTCAAAGAATTGGATGAATGTCACTCATGCGAAGTTCTGACCCAAATGTATGGAAGGGAAATATAAACCATAGACTTAAATACTTTCAGATCATGAAAAAGAGTATTTGAAAAATATGTTAAGGATGTCTATTTTTTTTGTGGATCCTTACATATTTTCATTAAGACCAATATGGAAAAAAGTGGTTTTCCTCCTAAGAATGAAATTACCACTATTTTACATACTCGTTAGGGGGTTGAATTATGCAGGGACACTTAAGGGAATTGGATACATAGTCAAATAATAGCATATTTTGTCTGACAGGATAGTTATGTAGACTACTTATGCAAAGCCACCTAAGGGAACTTGCTATATAGTCAGGAAAGAGAACTCTCGGGTATCATAAATTTTATGACCAGAAGTCAAGAAAATGGTTATGGAGATCTGGACGTATTTAAAGTTAGGAGTATGAAACATGAAAATGGGTATTGTCCAATGCATGTAGAGATACACAGACCAATGCTAACTATAATCATGTTGTGGCTGGGTCCAGAATTGAGGTGCTAGACTTCACTACATATCTCATAAGGATGGGAATCAAGCCATACGTAGTTCTTAAAATATAGTTTAATGTCATGTGGGATGAGAATGTAAGAGATCTTAATTTAGTTTCATAGATCTCGGACCACAATAAAGAATACACATTGTGCGTTTTATAAACCTTATGTGAATGAAGACCAGGGTTATCATACCACATTCATTTTTTCACATGGGGACTTTTCAGCCAAGGGACTGAAAGTGAAATTTGGGGTTAGGCCCAAAGACTTGGGGCTAGATTCGAGGGATGCTTGAACGTTCCTACGTATCCCATAAGAATGGGAATCAAGATGCAGGTAGTTCTTAAAATACCCTTTGTACAGATTTAGTTAGTACAAGTGAAGGGTGAAAGGGGACTTTAGTGCAATGATGGTTTGACCCGATATTAAAGGTTCGGGCATTACCATGTATGCACGTAGTCTTTGAAATATGACATTATTGGTGTTTGGGCTTGAACCTCAGGAGGTTGCCTATGTACCTATCCTAGAAGGCAAGGATCAAAGTCTGTGTAGTTCGATTGAAGAATAAATTGGTGATGAAGTTGTTCTTGAGGAGAACGACCTAAAAATGGTGTTGGGACTTACACATGTTTAGCAGCCTAGAGAGGGTGTTATGATTAAAGTTTACTCTAAGCTCACGTGAGTCATACTCGGTGTGAGAAACAAGAGGTAGAAACAACCTTAACGATGCATAGTTTCGTTTCATGTAGGACATAAGGTACAAGAAGTAGTTTAATGTCATGTTGGACAAAGAAGGGGGACTGTGAAGTTTAAATTCTTGCAGTAAGGACTAAAGGAGGGGACTATGTAGTTTAATATCATGCAGTGAGGATTAAAATAGTTTAAGGTCATATGTATGGACCAATCTTTCACAGTTTAGCGTCATGTAGCTAGGACAACAAAGTTTAACATCAAATTGGATGAAATTGTGTTGTACAGTTTAGCATCATGTAGCTAAGATGTAAAGTATTTGTGTTACACAAAATACTTCTTCAAAAATCTTGCATTGGTTGGAGTCGTGATGAGTTCTCCATCCATTGAGATTAAATAATAAGTTCCACTGAAGTAAACCTTATTTACAGAGTAACATCCTTCTCACTTTGGCTCAAACTTGAGAGGTTTATTTCCTAGTATCATTAGAGTACTGAGAACTAATACCAATTCTCCTTGAATTAATGAATGAAGATGAAATTTTTTGTTGAATGCTCATGTTATTCGATTCTGATAGACTTCCAAGTGGTGCAAGGTGCACAATCTTTTTTCATCTAATTGTTCCAATTCATCCAATCGCTTTTTAGATTGTTCATATATAGATGACTGATCAAAAATGAATACTCTAAGAGAAGGTAATTTAACCTCAATAAGAAATACTGCTTCTGTTCCATATACCAATGAATATGGAGTTGACCGCGTAGCAATGAGGGTGGTGGTCTGATAAGCCCATAAATAATGAAAAAGTTTATCTGGACATGATTTATTATCTTTATCCACCATCTTTTGTTGTAATTTTTAAAGAGTCTTATTTAGGGATTCTGTTTGGACATTGGACGCTGTATGATACTGAGAGGAATGGTGGGATTTGAGGTTGTATTCTTGATACAACTTCCTTACCTCAGATGAACAGGATTTGGTGCCATTGTCTGTCAATATGGTATGAGGGAGAACAAATGTGGTAATGATGTTAGACATTATGAAGCTAACAATGTTTTTAGAACTAACTTTTTTGAGAGGTATTTCCTCTTCCCATTTAGAAAAGAAGTCAGTAGCAGTAAGAATATACTTAAACTGCTTGGATATGGATGATGGGTAAGGTCCTTCTACACCCATTCCCAATGTGGAAAATAGCCTTGAGTATTTAGCTGTATGAAGAAACTATAGGGGTTGATGAATAAAGTTGGAATATACATGGAAAGAATGACACTTCTTAGTGAATTCAACACAATCCTGTATCATTGAAGGCCAAAAGTATCCAAGCCTTTTAATTTGATCAGACAGTCTATGTTTAGACTGGTGGGCACCACAGACTCTTGCATGTACTTCTTTTATGATAGCCATTGTATCTTCACCATCAACACATCTGAAGATAATTCCATCAAAACCTCTTTTTTAGAGAATTTTTTCTAGATGATTTGGGCTATCATAAAGAGTAAAATTGACCACACATCGCCGGACTTGTTCTTCCCTAGCTCTATCAGGTGGGAGTGTTCCATTTTGAAGGTATTCCCTGATATGTGTCATCCATCCTGTAGTATGACCATATGATTCAGAAATGGGAATAATTTCATTGATTTCCTCTGTTCTGATTTGAACATTAGGTGAAACTATATGACAGTGGGCAATAATGATGATTGTTTTTTCCCGATTTGGATCTTCCAGAGCTGTGGCTACATTACCCAGTGCATTAGCTTGAGTATTTTGTGATCACAGGACATAAGAAAATGTCGGTTCAGAAGGAAATTCTTCCATTAACTCTCTGAAGTTAACATACAAAGGGATTAATTCTTATTTTCTGATGGCATAGTCGCCATTGACTTATTTGATTACAAGGTATGAATCACCTTTCACCTTTATGTGATTCACCTATGCCTGAAGCACCAACTCCAATTCTTTGATGAGAGCTTGATATTCTGCTTCATTATTTGTACCACCTTCCAAAAATAAGAAGGAATAGGTTGCACAACCTTTTCCAGGTAAATAATTACAATTCCTAACCTAACTTTTTTGAATTTAGGATCTTCCATTTTCTTCCCTGTTGGACTTATTTAAGCACCATCAATGTAAATTTACCATGTTAGAAGATTATCTTGAATAGAAAAAACTTCATCATCAGGAAATTCAATATCTAAAGATGTATCTTCTACTGAAGGGTGTTTATTAAGGAAATCAGCTAGAGCTTGGTCCTTTATTGCCTTTTTAGACACATACTGGATATCAAATTACAGCAAAATAACTGCCCACCATGGAAGACGTCCTATAAGAATTGGATGAATAAGGATAAATTTGAGTGGGTTATTGCAAGATACCAATTGGACCTCATTATGTTGCAGGTAGTGTCTCAATTTCTGAACCGCAAAAATTAATTCTAGGTAGCACTTTTCAATAGTTGAATATTGAGTTTATGCCTCAATCATAGTCCAACTAAGATAGTAAAGGCTATTTTCATTCACAACATCATTCTATTGGGCAAGGAAAGCACCCAATGATCACTCTAAAGCTGTCACATACATAATAAGTGGTCTTCCATAAACAGGTGGCATTAATACTGGTGGAATCAAGAGATATTTCTTGAAGAAATCAAATTCCTCTTGGAAATCTTCGATCCAATGGAATGTGACTCCCTTCTTCATCAATTTGGTGAAGGGTAAACATTTTCCTGCCAGATTGGTGATGAAACGGCAAATATAAGCCAAGTGTCCTTGAATTCCTCTCAATTACTTCAAATTTCAAGGAGGTGACATACGAAGGATTGATTTTGACTTCTCAGGATCAACTTCGATACCACGATGGCGTAAAACAAAGCTGATAAATTTTCCCGAGGTTACCCCAAAAGCACATTTTAAGGTGTTCATCTTCAAATTGTGTTTTCAATGTTTGTGGAATATGATTTCCAAATCATCCAAGTGATTATAATGTTGTGTAACACCCCAAGCTTCCATGGTATGCTTCTCTTTGAATAATGTGATAGCGTGTGTTGTACTTAACACCGAGTTCTAACACACCATAACCAATCAAACTAGCCGTTACAAATAGTAATAACTAATTTTTGAAACTATATATATTTTATTTTTTAAAATGGACTTTATTTTTGGATTTGGAATATCGAATTTAGCCTAAGGTGAAATTTTGGTACTTTTTGGATAACTTTAATATTTTGATGAATAGTGAAAATTACTAAATTTTAATTAAAAACATCTTTTTTAATCAAAACAATTAATAGTGATAAATTATGAATTTGAGTGGTTTTAAAGTATATTTAGCATATATTTTTACCATTTAATATAATTTTGGTCATTGGACATAAATTTACAATTAAACCGGACATAAACAAATGTCAATCTTTTGATAGTTATTATCTCTTAAAAACACGTTTTTTGTTTTAACAACAGGAATTAATTTTAAATTAATTTCTACCACTTCTGTGTTTTGAATTTGAAAAAATGGATCCCATATTTGGAATCAGGATGTTCAAATTGTGTAAATAGGTAACTTTTATTTTTAGACATTTTGAATAATTACTTCGGTAAATATTTTATTTACCATGGTTAAGGGTAAATCCGGTAAATAAGGGTTAAAAAAAATTTATAATAATACTAAATTACCCTAAAACGCGTCCTAGACTTATTGGTTGATACATGTTCGACCATAGGCATCTTTGGGTCGATTTTGGGACCCCATGGAGCCACTTGTAGGTGATAGGGACACTTTATTTTAATTAAGTTAAAATAAGTACAAAAATGACATAAGCATATATATTTTAGAAAAAAAAATTACATAGGGTTATCTATGTTGGAGTTTCGACTATAAATATTCAATAGAAAGCTAAAACTATTTCCTACATAATTATATTTTATTCATAATTTTTCGACATTAAATAATTTAATTTATTTATGACACAATGATGATGCAGTAATTACCATAATAGTGAAAAATTAAAATAATTGATATTATAAATAACCAAATAAATATAATTTGAGACTTTTAATGAATTAAAATAATTGTCTAGGTTAATATGACATATTAGGATTGATTTATTTAACTATTTTATAAGTAATAATTCTGTTATGAGTTTCAAAAAAATCAACTATTGAATAGTGTCAAAATTGACATAAAAGAGTTTTTAAAACAAATATTATATTATTAATTGATATTAAATTCCTAAAAATCTAAGGTTCGGCCAAGAGACTTATATCATGATAGGTGTATCATTAATGGACCACTTGGGGGTCGCTTGGTTGTATATAGTAAGTTTATTAACTATATAATTTAAAAATACAAAGTGACATGGTAAATGTCAAACTAATTAACTAAGAGTTAAAACTAAAAGATAAGGTTAATATAGTAACCCAAACCTGTATAAATTATATTGTTTGAGTGTTTTTCGACCCATCACCACCTTAACCTTTAAATAATAAACTTTTGAGCCATTAGAAACCAAATATGAATTTATTATAAATTAATATTTCTAGTTTTTTCAAAGGTTCCCCTGACCCCTCTTATAAAAGGGCACTCATCCTTCTCATTTCTTCACACCATCATAGCCTTTTCGTTCGGCCAAACTATTCCCAAATACTCTCCCAAATTCCCTCACTACATCCTAGAGGCCTTAGTTTGATCAGAATCAACCCTAAGGAGCCCTTTTGATCAAATCAAAAGGAAGAACCCGAAGAAGAGGTAATGATTTCACCACCCTTTTCCAAGTTCCTTTCTTCTTCCACTTCTTCTTCCTTTGTTATTACCATTATAAAATAATAACTCCAGTATCATATATATATTGTGATGTTATTATAAATATGGTACAACCATATTCCTTATTCTATCCACCCTTTGAATAACATGTCACTATACGTGCATACGTACGACTTACCATCTCCACGTCGTGGTGTAATTGTTATTCAATATATTATTATTTGGATGGGTATAATAATGATGTGTAACTCATGTAAATAATAAATATAACATGTTAATGATTCTGTATATATGAGATACCATCAATTAATATATTATTTTAATATCAAAATAATGATATTGTCGCTCGTGCGTATGTACGGACTACCTTCTCCACGAACGCGATGAGATTCATTCTTCATCGTATCCATTCAAGTATAATTATCATTTTATGATTTAAAAATAATGTTTAAGGACTTGATATCATTCTGTATATGAATAATATACAACCTATCCATGAAAAACATGGCTTATGTAACAAAACATATAAAAGAAAATGAGTAAGTTAACACTTGAAACGACGATAATACTAAGATATTATTAACAAAGAAATGTTAAAAGATCATATATTATATCATATGAATGTATATGATTCTTTTATAATTTAATAACAATTATTTCACTATTATACAGGAGGTTAACCTACCCCAACCAAGGAAAAGTACATGGTAAGGGTTATTTCATAATCTCTTCATTATCTGAGGTTGTTTATACGTAATAATCTACTGAGATCTCTTTATCTTCCACATCCATGTTTCATAAAAATGTATTTGAAAACATTTTTTACTATTTAAAAGAATATGGGTTAAAGTCATTTATACCCTTGTTTGACTTTTTATCAGATTTTTGTAAAGGAATCTTTCAGTCGTTTTCCAAACAAGGTTCTTTTTAGCCTTTTCGACAGAATTAATGTAAGAATGTTTTTTTAAATTATACGGCGGGTGCGGTTATTTTCCGCCGTTATAAAATCGTCGAAGCTTCCCATACAATCTTATAAGAATATTTTCAAAGAAAATGTTTTATTTCATAAATATATGACTCTTAAATGATTTCAAAATAGAAATAGATATTTCTCTAAAAAGAGTTTTGATTTCATCTATGTCAACATCCTTTGATGGATTTTACGCTTGTTTCAAGTTGATTTATTATGATACAAAACTTCTATATTTTATTGAAGGTTTTGTGATAGGTTTGACTGTGGATGTGCTATTCATAGTTTACGGTGAAAGTATTGACATTTCGTATGCTAGTTTTAATACAAATGTTTATGTCATGTGTAAACCTTTTCATATTAGAATGCATTGGACATAATATGTGACGGGTGGATCCCTCTATAGCTCCTCGATGCATAAGTAGATCTCATGAGACAAACTAGTGTCTTGGAACAAGGCCTTGGCAAAATCTTATTTGTATTCTTGGCACGAGGCCTTGGATATGTGGTTATGATAGTCTGGAATTATGAATTACATCATTATGAAAGTGGTTATTGATATTTCATGTGATCATTCGATTAGTAGAATATCCATGTGAATAAGTAAATGGAATTATTTCGTTTTACTTTTTCCACACTATGTTGAAGTTCAAGTTTAAAAGGCTTTTGTCTTATCTATACATGGCCTTAAATGGTTATGATTATTTTTGAAAGTTTCCACTATATTTTTATCCTTACTGGGCATTTGAGCTCACCACTTTTCTATGTTTTATTTTTCCCAGGATGGGAAGAAGTAAGTTATGAATGACCTGCAGGGATTTTATGTTGGGATATGAGTGTGGAATATGGAGACTATGTTGTTTTAGTAGTTTTTCACTTTATGATGTAATCTAAAACTTTATGAATATATCTAGTGTTTCCAAGGCTACTAAAACAATCGGTCTTTCGAGATTTGATCTTTCTTGTGATCATGCCAATGTTATGTAATAATGCACCGACTCTGGGTAACTAGGGTCGGGGTGTTACAGTTGGTACCATAGGAAGTTCAGTACAAACCTTGGAAGCTAGATTTAGATAAACTCTGATTAGAGCCAATAGATTTAAGATGAATTTTGAGGATTAGTATAGAAGAACTTCCTAGAATGTTGGTATTGTAGAGATTTTGTGAGTTTTCCCAGCAATACATCCCTGTCTGGATATGATCAGGTAGAGGAGGCTCTGACACAGATGTACCTAGGGGTAAAACCCGAAAACACCGCTTTGAGCTAGACTCGAATGGGAACTGGTGCAGGACAACGGGCCTTGCTACACTCTTGGTTACGACACTTCCGGGGGATATGCTTAGGATAACTCTCATTTTATTTACAAATCATTATGAAGGGTTTATGAGTATATACTTCCTCAAATAAAACATTCTTATGATTATGGATTACATCCATAAATAGTTCAATTTATGTTAAGTGTTTTGTAAGTATGGGATTATGTATTTTGATTCATAAACTGATCTAGTTTATACCATTGATTAGAAATGGTGCCTAGTGGAAGAAATGGAAACTGTATCAATGCACACACTCCATGTAGGGATTTCCCTCCTGCTCAAGATAATTATAGTGGAGCTGTTGATGCAACTGGTGCCGATCAGCTAATCACCATACTGGGACAACTTACTCAGGTTATGAATAATAACCTTACCCATATGGATCACCCTGATCCACAGCGTGGAGGATCAATGTTAGATCGATTCTTTAGGCAACAACCACCAACGTTCAATGGGAGTACAAATCCCTTAGTAGCTGAGCAATGGATAAATTTCCTAGAGAAAATATTTCAGGCTTTGGGGAGTAGTGAAAGGGAAAAAGTTATCATGGTAGTTTACTAACTCACTGGAGATGCTGATCAATGGTGGTCATTGATTCAAAACACTAAGGAAGATGATGAAGTATCAAATATGGAATAGAGGGAGTTCAAAGATCTGTTTTTAGAAAAATACTTTCCTCGCGACCATCGAGCAGATATGGAAAGACAATTTCTGAGTCTGAGACAAAAGGAGGATGAGAATGTCACAAAGTATGAGGCTAACTTTACAAGGTTAGCAAGGTATTCTGGAGATTATATACGTAACCCAAGAAGTAATATTGATCGTTTCTTTGATGGGTTAAAACCATTTCTCTATCGAGCATTAGTCTCACAATCCTTTTTATCATACGAAGACATTGTCTCATGTGCTATCAAGACTGAAAAGGAATTCTCTATGTCTTATGACTTTAAAGCAAAGAAAGAGAAGAAGAGATCTGCTGATCAATCTGGGAATGGAAATAAGGGTATGAAGGGAAAGGTTTAATATCCATCCTGTGGTAAATGTGGTAAGAAACACCCCGGTACTTGCTTGAAGGGAACATGAGTCTGTTACAATTGTGGTGAAAAAGGCCACCAAGCTCGTGATTGCAAGGGGAAGACGGAAACTACCAATGTTCAGTGCTACAATTGCAGGGAGATGGGGCATTATGCAAATGAATGTCCTAAGCATCAGGAGAACTTACATCAGAAAAGGCCAAGCTTATGCTATCACTACTGCTGAGGTAGAATCTCCAAAAGACGTAGTGGCAGGTAATTTAATGGTTTCCTCAAGTTTAAAAAATGAATTATTTGATTCTGGATCATCGCATTGTTTCATATCTTCCTAGTTTTCTAAGAAAATTAGATATTTCCAATTTGATTTAACAAGGGAGTTGTCAGTTAAAACTCCTAAGGGAAGTATCATTGCAAAAAAGTTTTGTGAATCAGTCCCCATTAGAGCACATAAATGTTCTTTATCTGCTGATCTCATCGTCATACCTATGATTGAGTTCGATATAATCCTCAGTATGGATTGGCTTTCGGACTATGATGCGAAGATTTATTGTAAGAAGAAAGACGTTACGATTTTTGATGATGATGATAAGGAACACCTTATCTTTAGAGCAGAATTGTCACCACCTAATTCTTATCTAGATTCACCCCCAGTAGCTCAACTAAATTCAATTATTGGGGAGGAAGAGAATGAAATAACTGTGGGTGAGGAAAGGAATGTTCAAATAGAGGATGTACCTATTGTGAAATAATATGTAGATGTATTTCCGGAAGATTTACCTGGACATCCTCCAGAACGAGAGGTTGAGTTTTCCATTGATTTAATTCCTGGATCAAGGCCTATATCAAATACCCCTTATAGAATGAACACTATAGAATTAGTTGAACTAAAGAAACAACTAGAGGAATTGAGTAATAAAGTATTTATTCTCCTTATTGTTTCTCCATGGGGAGCCCCTATTCTTTTTGTTAAAAAGAAAGATGGATCTATGAGGTTATGTGTCGACTATAGGGAGATCAATGCTATAACAATAAAGAACAAGTATCCCCTACATCGAATTGATGATTTATTTGACCAACTGCATGGAGCTCAATAATTTTCAAAGATTGACCTTCGATTTGGATACCATCAGTTGTGTGTGAATAAGGAAGACATTCCGAAGACAGCATTTCGAACCAGTTACGGGCATTACGAGTTTACTGTAATGCCTTTCGAATTGACTAATGCACCCTCTGTATTCATGGATCTGATGAATAGAGTTTTCAAGGAGTATCTCGATGAATTTGTGGTGTTATTTATTGATGATATCTTGGTATACTCCAAAATCTACGAATATCATGAAAATCACTTGCACATTATCCTGAAGACTCTGAGAAGACATGAATTATATGAAAAGTTTAGCAAGTGTGAATTCTGGCTTCATGAGATTTCTTTTCTTGGCCATATTGTCTCTAAAGATGTAATCTCTGTTGATCCTTCTAAGACCAAGGCAATCCAAGAATGGCCAACACCTACGAGTATAACTGAGGTACATAGTTTTATTGGTTTGGTAGGTTATTATCAATGTTTCGTCCAAAATTTTTCCCGATTGGATAACCCATTAACGAAGCTCACACGTAAAGGGGTTAAATTTGTTTGGACAAAAGAGTGTGAAGAATGTTTCGAAGAACTGAAGAGAAGATTAGTCAATTATCCTATATTAACTCTACCATCGGGGAATGATGGGTTCGTTATTTATAGTGATGCATCGAAGAAAGGACTTGGTTGTGTCCTTATGCAGAATGATAGGGTTATTGCCTATGCATCACGACAGTTGAAAATTCATGAACAAAACTATCCTACTCATGATCTCGAGTTAGCAGCTGTGATCTTTTATTTGAAGATATGGAGGCACTACCTCTATGGTGAAAAATGTGAGATTTATACTGATCACAAGAGTTTGAAGTATATTTTCTCACAAAAAGAACTCAACATTAGGCAAAGGAGATGGCTTGAATTACTCAAGGATTATGATTGTACGATACACTACCACCCGGGGAAAGAAAACATGGTGGTAGATGCTTTGAGAAGAAAAGACCATGGAGTTTTGAACGTGATGAGAATTGAAAGGGATCCAATTTTGATAGATCTAGTGAAGATGGACATGGGAATAACCAGGGAAGGTGAAACATCAATTATTTTTCAAATGGTTGCCAAACCATCTTTACTAGAATAGATTAAGAGTTCTCAGACCGATGATGAATAATTTCAAAAGAAGATTAAAGCTGTGAATGATGGGAGATTGAGAGACTTTGTGTATGAAGATGGAATTTTGAAATTCGGGAAAAGACTTTGTGTTCCTGATATACCTGATCTAAAAAGGTAATTGCTGGATGATTCTCATTATTCCAATTTATCTATACATCCTGGGAGCACCAAAATGTATAGATATTTGAAGGAAAATTTTTGGTGGGACAACATGAAGAGGGAGATTGCTGATTTTGTGTCAAGATGTATGGTTTTTCAACAAGTGAAAGCTGTAAGGAAACAGCCTGGAGGAGTCATGCAACCTCTTCCCATACCGGAGTATAAATGGGACAATATTACGATGGACTTTGTCATGGGGCTACCAAAGACTCTTAGAAGAAATGATGCAATATGGGTTATTTTTGATCGTCTTACCAAGTCAGCACATTTTCTTGCTATAAGAGAAGATCTACCACTGGAACGTCTAGAAAGACTATATATTAATGAAGTTGTGAGACTTCATAGAGTACCCCTATCGATTGTTTCTGATCGTGATCCCCGTTTTACTTCAAGATTCTAGAAAAGTCTTCAGAAATCCCAGGATACTGAACTTCATTTGAGCACTGCCTACCACCCTCAGACAGACGGACAATCAGAACGGACTATTCAAACCTTAGAAGACATGTTGAGATCCTGTTCACTTGACTTTCAGGGTATGTGGGATCAGTATTTACCTCTGGTAGAATTTTCCTATAATAATAGCTTCTATTCGAGTATTCATATGGCACCATATGAAGCGTTATACGGAAAGAGATGTCATACACCAACCTGTTGGGATGACATTGGTGAAATAAAACTTGTAGGTCTAGAACTGGTGGAGGAAACGATAGAAAAGGTGAAGGTAATCCAAAATCACATCAAAGCAGCTCAAAGTAGGCAGAAGATCTATGCCGATAATCGAAGTAAGGATTTGGAATTTCAAGCTGGTGATCATGTTTTCCTGAAGGTATATCCTTGTAAGGGAGTCATACGTTTTGGTAAGAAAGGTAAATTGAGTCCTAGGTACATCAGACCTTTCACAATTCTAGAACGAATTGGGGCTGTAGCTTACCGATTGGAAATGCCGCCAAGTCTCTCCAAAGTTCACGATGTGTTCCACATATCTCTATTGAGGAAATAAATGTCTGACCCAACGCATGTACTCACCTATGAGGAATTAGAACTGGAACCCGATCTGTCTTATTATGAAGAGCCCGTCAGGATTCTTGATACGAGAGAACAAGTACTGAGAAACCGGACGACGCGTCTGGTAAAAGTTTTGTGGAGAAACCATAAGATGGAAGAGGCAACGTGGGAACCCGAGGAACTTATGATGAAGAACCACCTGAGTCTTTTCATGTGATAATATTCTAGAAATTTCGAGGACGAAATTATTTGAAGTATGGGAGAATGTAACACCCCAAGCTTCCATGGTACGCTTCTCTTTGAATAATGTGATAGTGTGTGTTGTACGCAACACAGAGTTCTAACACACCATAACCAATCAAACTAGCCGTTAAGAATAGTAATACCTACTTTTGGAAATTATATATATTATATTTTTTAAAATGGACTTCATTTGTGGATTTGGAATATCGAATTTATCCTAAGGTGAAATTTTGGTACTTTTCGGATAACTTTAATATTTTGATGAATAGTGAAAATCACTAAATTTTAATTAAAAACATCTTTTTTAATCAAAATAATTAATAGTGATAAATTATGAATTTGAGTGGTTTTAAAGTATATTTAGAATATATTTTTACCATTTAATATAATGTTGGTCATTGGACATAATTTTACAATTAAACCGGACATAAACAAGTGTCAATCTTTTGATAGTTATTATCTCTTAAAAACACGTTTTTTGTTTTAACAACAGGAATTAATTTTAAATTAATTTCTGCCAATTCTGTGTTTTTAATTTGGAAAAATGGATTCCATATTTGGAATCAGGATGTTCAAATTTTGTAAATAGGTAACTTTTATTTTTAGACATTTTGAATAATTACTTCGGTAAATATTTTATTTACCATGGTTAAGGGTAAATCCGGTAAATAAGGGTTAAACAAATAATATTATAATAATACTAAATTACCCTAAAAAGTGTCCTAGCCTTATTGGATGATACAGGTTCGACCATAGGCATCTTTGGGTCGATTTTGGGACCTCATGGAGCCACTTGTAGGTGATAGGGACACTTTATTTTAATTAAGTTAAAATAAGTACAAAAATGACATAAGCATATATCTTTTAGGAAAAAAAATTTTACATAGGGTTATATATGTTGGCGTTTAGACTATAAATATTCATTATAAAGATAGAAATATTTCCTAAATAAATATATTTTATTCATAATTTTTAGACATTAAATAGTTTAATTTATATTTGACACAATGATGATTCAGTAATTTCCATAATAGTGAAAAATTAAAATAATTGATATTATAAATACCCAAATAAATATAATTTTAGACTTTTATTGAATTAAAATAATTTTATAGGTTAATATGACATATTATTATTTATTTAATAAACTTTTTTCGAAGTAATAATTCTGTAATGAGTTTCACAAAAATCAACTATTGAATAGTGTCAAAATTGACATAAAAGAGTTTTTAAAACAAATATTATATTATTAATTGATATTAAATTCCTAAAAATATAAGGTTCGGCCAAGAGAATTATATCCTGATAGGTGTATCATTAATGGACCACTTGGGGGTCTCTTGGATGTATATAGTAAGTTTATTAACTATATAATATAAAAATACAAAGTGACATGGTAAATGTCAAACTAATTAACTAAGAGTTAAAACTAAAAGATAAGGTTAATATAGTAACCCAAACCAGTCTAAATTCTATTGGTTGAGTGTTTTCGACCCAGCCCCACCTTAAACATTAAATAATAAACTTTGGAGCCATTAGAATCCCAGAATGAATTTATTATAAAATAATATTTCTATCTTTTCCAAAGGTTCCCCTCACCGCTCTTATAAAAGGGCACTCCTCCTTATCATTTCTTCACACTGTCATAGCCTTTTGGTTCTGCCAAACTCTGCCCAAATACTCTCCCAACATCCCTCACTACAACCTAGAGGCCTTATTTTGATCAAAAAGCCAACCTAAGGAGCCCTTTTGATCAAATCAAAAGGAAGAACCCGAAGAAGAGGTAATGATTTCACCACCCTTTTCCAAGTTCCTTTCTTCTTCCACTTCTTCTTCCTTTGTTATTACCATTATAAAATAATAACTCCATTATCATATATATATTGTGATGTTATTATAAATATGGTACAACCATATTCAGTATTCTATCCACCCTTTGAATAACATGTCACCATACGTGCGTACGTACGGCTTACCGTCTCCACGTCGTGGTGTAATTGTTATTTAATATATTATTATTTGGATGGGTATAATAATGATGTGTAACTCATGTAAATAATAAATACAACATGTTAATGATTCTTTATATATGATATAACATCCATTTATATATTATTTTAATATCAAAAGAATGATATTGTCGCTCGTGTGTACGTACGGACTACCGTCTCCATGAACGCGATGAGATTCATTCTCCATCGTATCCATTCAAGTATAATTATATTTTGATGATTTAAAAATAATCTTTAAGGACTTGATATCATTCTGTATATGAATAATATAAAACCTATCCATGAAAAACATGGCTTATACAACAAAACATATAAAAGAAAATGAGTAAGTTAACACCCGAAATGACGATAATACTAAGATATTATTAACAAAGCAATGTTAAAAGATCATATATGATATCATATGAATGTATATGATTCTTGTATAATTTAATAACAATTATTTCACTATTATATAGGAGGTTAACCTACCCCAACCATGGAAAAGTACAAGGTAAAGGTTATTTCACAATCTCTTCATTATCCGAGGTTGTTTATACGTAATAATCTACTGGGATCTCTTTATCTTCCACATCCATGTTTCATAAAAATGTATTTCAAATTTTTTTTACTATTTAAAAGAATATGGGTTAAATTCATTTATACCCTTGTTTGACTTTTTATAAGAGTTTTATAAATGAATCTTTCCGTCATTTTCCAAACAAGGTGCGTTTTATCCTTTTCGACAGAATTAAGGTAAGAATGTTTTTTTAACTTATACGGCGGGTGCGGTTATTTTCCGCCGTTATAAAATCGTCGAAGATTCCCTTACAAGATTATAAGAATATTTTCAAATAAAATTCTTTATTTCATAAATATATGACTATTAAATTATTTCAAAATAGAATGAGATATTTCTCTAAAAAGAGTATTGATTTTATCTATGTCAACATCCTTTGATGGATTTTACGCTTGTTTGAAGTTGATTTATTATGATACAAAACTTCTATATTGTATTGAAGGTTTTGTGATACTTTTGACTGTGGATGTGCTATTCATAGTTTACGGTGAAAGTATTGACATTTCGTATGCTAGTTTTAATACGAATGTTTATGTTATGTTTAAACCTTTTCATATGGGAATGCATGGGACTTAATATGTGACGGGTGGAGACCGCTATAGCTCCTCGATGCATCGGTAGGTTTCATGAGACAAACTAGTGTCTTGGCACAAGGCCTTGGAAAAATCATATTTGTATTCTTGGCACGAGGCCTTGGCTATGTGGTTATGATAGTCTGACATTATGCATTCCATCATTATGAAATTGGTTATTGATATTGCATGTGATCATTCGATTAGTAGAATATCCATGTGAATAAGTAAATGTCATTATTTCATTTTACTTTTGCCATACTATGTTGAAGTTCAAGTTTAAAAGGATTTTTTTAGGTATACATTTCCTTAAATGTTTATGCTTATTTTTGAAAGTTTCCGCTATATTGTTATCCTTACTGGGAATTTGATCTCACCCCTTTTCTATGTTTTATTTTTTCCAGGATGTGAAGAAGTCAGTTATGAATGACTTGCAGGGATTTTATGTGGGGATATGAGTGTGGAATATGGAGACTATGTTGTTGTAGTAGTTTTTCACTTTATGAAGTAATGTAAAACTTTATGAATATATCTAGTGTTTCCAAGGCTACTAAACCAATTTTTCTTTCGAGATTTGATCTTTCTTGTGATCATTCCAATGTTATGTAACAATGCACCGACTCTGGGTACGTTCGGCCGGGGTGTTACATGTTGTCTGGATTTAACCACGAAATCGTCCACATAATATTCAACAAACTTCCCTAAAAAGGGTTTGAAGATACAGTGCATGGCACATTGATATGTTGCACCTGCATTTTTTAGGCCAAAGGGCATTACCCGATAGCAAAACACACCTTGATGGGCTTTGAAGGATTTAGATTCTTCATCTTCTGGAGCCATTTGATTTTGATTATACCCAGAATATCCATCCATTAAGGAAAGTGCTTCATATCTAGCTGTTAAATCAATTAAGAGTTCTGTGATCGGAACTGGAAAATCATCCTTGGGACAATGCCGATTAAGATGTTTGAAATCAATGAAAACTATAATTTTTCCATTCTTATTTTTCATAGGGACAACATTAGCCAGCCATTTAGGATATTGAACTTCTCTGATGAAGTTGGATTTGATAAGCTTATCCACTTTAGCTTAAATTTTGGAAGCATAAGTTGGGTGTGTTCTTCTTGAAGCTAGTTTGAATCCTAGATGTTCTTCTGGAAAAACCAAATGATGAGTAGAAACATTAGGATTAAGCCCTGGAATTTTTGTATAGTTCCAAGAAAATATATCTCAATTTTTCTTTAAAAATGAAATATAATTTTCTTTCTCTTCAGGATTCATGGCCGCACTAATTAAAGTGTGCATGGATCTTCTTTTGTAACCAGATGTATTTCTCTGAGCTCATCCACAGTGGTAGAGATACTCTCCTCAAATGCTGGAGGAGCTTCTCTGAGATCTTCCTCTTCTTCTTCAACACGTGTTATTTCTTCTATTTCTACTTGTATAGTAGATGATGAAGAAAAATTTCCATGATCAAGAGAGATGTTAAAATTTGAACATCTTAAAGAAGAAGCTACCATTTCTGACCCAATTGATGATGAAGGGTCTTCCTTAGGTAATAAAGAGGAGATGATGGATTGAGAATCAACATCATCATTCATCTCTGACATTGTTATAACTTCTTCTATTCTAGTTGATAATGTATAAAATTTATGGATTTTAGTAGATGAAATGAAGACATCTCCATTTGAGCTTTCATCATTGCTTGGTGAATCACTAATTTCTTCCATGTTGTCTGGCTTGGTTTTCTTAATTGACCTTATAGAAGTTTCCATAAGAGTATTTGGATTTGGGTCTATCCTGTCAATTTGACTAATATGCAACACATAATCTGTACTCACATGTATGAATGGGTTTACTGGAATATTTTACAAACCATATGCAGCATTAATTTTGGTAACCTCCCTTTCTTTAGATACCTCCTTTCCCTCTATGTGATAGAATTCTGCCTCAATGTATTGAGATTCACATGTTTTGAATGGGGATTTATCACCATAAAATGTCCTAATTTGACCATTGAAACAATATTTGAGACATTTATGGTATGATGAAGGTATAGCCTCATATTGATGTATCCAAGGTATTCCAAGAAAAATGTTGAAGGCTGTGTCATGACGAACAACCATGAAATATGAATTGGATATAGGATCCCCAAACATAGTTCTGGGTGTAATATCGCCCAAAGGTTCTAGTTCATTTTTATTATATCCTTTAAACATCAATGTAAAAATAGATAAATCAGATTCAGTGAGTCCCAATTGATGAAGTGTACGAATAGGGATGAGGTTGACTCCAGAACCATTATCAATGAAAGCTCGTCGAATGTCTATATCATTGAACTTTCCAGATAAAAACAAGGGTCTAATATGTATATGCACAACATCATCGTCATCTTCATTTGTAAAAGATATCACTGCATGGAATTCTGCAGGATCATTCTCTATATAGTTGACTTCAACCGCATCAATTTTAGTTTTCAATTCCTAAGGACTTGATAAAGCCTCAATGAGTTCCTCCCAAATATCCTTTGATAGATTCAAGGAATCCAGAATAGATAACTTGTCTAGTACATGGGCCAAATTTTTCACGACATCATAATTTTGGTCCAAAGGTCTGCGCTTCCCAACAGGAACATGTGGTTTCACAGATTCCATAGAAGTTTATGCTTTAGAGGTAGATTCATCTTGTATTGGTGTAGGAGTATGAAATACTATTGGTTTTAGAAGATTAGACCGACTAGGTCAATTTAATTACTGAGAGGAATATAGTGTAACTTTTAACCGATCTTCCAAAATAACTGTTCCAGGACTTAATCCGCCATGTGTGGAAGAACTTTATTGTTCTTGTTGAGACCACTGAAGGGATCTTCCATGATTTTCTGTAGTGTATACAGTTCTAGCAGGGGTAGGATTGAAATAGTTTCTTCTGGAATATCCATGTCTTACTCTATATCCTAAACCTCTAAAACTCCCTCTAATTCCTCCTCTGTTTTATACAGGGAACTCATGCTCATTAAGATCGAAACTGTAAATGGCATAAGAATCTATTAAGTGAATCATGTTAACAGAACCATAGATCAATTCTTTATCTGATGAAGATTCTACCAGATTGGTCAGTTTAGGCTATACCATCTGGTGGGGCGGTGCCTGTGATTTTGAAGTAGATGGCATAAAATATTCCAGAGTCAAATACAACTTGGGCTTTAACATGAGCTCATCTTCTTTTTACTGCTCTTCTTTCTTCAAATTATGCCGCTTCTTTGAGGATTTTCCTTATGATGAAGGGGGTTTTGTTGTCGCATTCAGAGCAGAAGACACAATTGGTTTATTCAATTGTGTTCATAAAATGGCATGACTTCGGTTGAACATTTTACTGACCATCCAATCATCATATTTCTGCACATTTTTTCTTTTGACTTCTTTCCACTTTCCTTATTCCCCTAGATCTATAGCAGTAACACATGCTACCTAGGCATAAGAACCATTCAGTTTGACTAGTCCTGAGTCAACCATCTTTTACAGGAGGTCTTTGAAGACAAAACACTCCTAGATGGGATGCCCCAACATCTGATGAAATGGGAAATAGTTTGGAAGGTCTTCATATCCTTCCTTGTTCAGCCTTTTAAGCCTTGGCAATTGAACCAAATTATTTTCTAGAGCCGAAATGAAGTAACCAAGAACTCTTTCATCCTGGAAAGAATAAACTTTGTTATTTAACTCCTCAAATTGTTTCTATCTTTGATCTCTTTGATCATCATGATGAAATGGCCTCTATTGTTGACACTCAGGAGGTGGATACCTTTGACATGATGAAGGTATTGAAGTGGAAGCAGGTACACATGCTTGTTTAAGTGTGACTATAGCAGTCTCTGCTTTACCCATTCTCCTTCCTAGAGCTGATGGAATTACATGAGTTTTATCCTTAGTCTTTGTAAGAGAATCTTTGATCTGATGAGCGATTGAAGTAAGGTCTCAAAACCCTCCTGTGTATTTCACAGGGATCAATTGTGTGCGTAATTCATCATGAAGATTTGTCAAACAGATTGGCAAGAATTCTTCTTGAGTGAGTTCTAAGCTTAAGGAATATGTTAATCCCTTCCAATGAGCAATGAAATCTGAAACTCTTTCATTCTACCTTTTATTAGAATTTGTATGATCAAAAACAATTTTCTTTGGAAATTTAGTTCTAAATTGAAGCAGGAATCGTTGACGGAGATCCTCCCACCCGGTAATTGACTGGGATTGCAAGCTTGTATACCAGACAAAGGCAGGCCCTTGTAATGACTTTAAAAAACACCTGAGCTTACCTGCTTATTTTTGTTGAGGAGTTCCCATTATAGTATCACAAATAGAAAAAAAATGTGTTAAGTTTTGTTCTGGGTCTCCCTAACCATTAAAAATTTGGAATGTGGTACTTGAAAAATTTGATGGGGGAGGAATTGCATCAACCCATTCAAGGTAGGCTCTCTTTTCTGGTTGAATTTGTGCATGTTTTTCCTCCATAGTATCCAACCAAACTGTTAATGAATCAATGGTAGTTATTAACTTTTGAGAAACATAAGGTTGAGCTTGGACCTAAGAAGGTGCAATAATTGGAGTTTGGACATGTGTGGTGACTGGTACTGCAACTGATGGTAGCACTAACGGTTGTTGCTGCACATGACTCATTGGATTAGACCTGTGAGGGTGTACTGGAAAAAGAGGATATTCTTGATCCATCCTAGTAGCTGCAAAAAATTCTCTTGACTAACTTAATCAAGCATGCTTAGGAGGAAGACTACCTTGAAGTAGTTATGCATTCAACTTTCTTATCTCCTTCATTTATTCCTCTTGTTGTGTGAAACTTTTCTCTAGTGAGTGTGATTGGCCTTCTCTAGAGGTAAGGTGGGACACATCCTGACTTTTTTCCTTTCCACTTGTTGGTTGTCTTTCGGAGAGGGGGGAGTTTTTAATTTGAATGAATTCCTAGATTCTGGGTAATACTTTGATTTTGTGTACACACACCTTCTTCATTTTTTTCTGTGTGTACAACCTCTTGAGAAGAAACTTCCTCATATGATTCCTCTGAGTGAACTTCATGTTCTAGGGGATCCGTGACAATAACATTAATGATATTTATTGATGCATGACGCATTTCATCCCTTCTATCAGCATTTCTGCGATATTTTCTTCTCCCATGTCCATGATGAGACATTGAATTTTGTTGAGTTGATCCCTCTGGAATTTCTTAATAAACCGTAATTTGGAGGGAATATTCTGATAATTTAGCTCTTCGTTCCTCCTGTGGCTTCATCCCTAATCGAGAGAAGACTAACTTTCACTAAGGAAGAGATTTAAGATTTGAAAATGTCCCATTTCCGGTGGAATGGGGTTGTTCTTGCTGTTATTTCTCAACTCCTCAAATCCAATTTGTTGATTCCATGGGTTAGGTTAAAATAGTCCTCAATCTGGCAAGATGAGGTGGTTCTTGAGCTGCTACATCTGATACTTTATTAAAATCTATCCTGATCTTGCGGACTTTAGTCCAGAAATTAGCTAGATGTATCAAACTACATCCACTCAAATAACCTGACTCAAATGAATGCTAGATGATTTTTGAAACTTCTGTCAGTTGATGATTCACCCACTCTAAATGAGAATCCTGTTCGATATTCTCATTTTCTTGATGCAAGATTAATTTGAAAACATTTTCTTTATATTCCTGACTTTGAGAAGAACTAGTTGAGGCTTGTTCTTGAGAAAGCCTTTTATTACAAACAAAACCAATTGGTTGTGGTCGGCCATGGGCAATAACATTGCATGATACCATTTTGGCCGGGCTTTGTTGACTAGAGAGTACAGTGAAATACAATTCTCCATGAAAACCCCATCCCCTAATATGAATACCATATGGGTCATTGGTAATTAAGTAGCATAATTTTTTTAGTGCACCAAGGCATGAACGTTGAAGGGATCTCTGCTGCTTTTTGACCTTTAGATATCGGGAAACTGAGAGAGATGCCAAATCAATTTTGCGTTGTAACCCTTATATTATCTTGACATGATTTTCATATTTATCATAAGTTAATATATTATTTTTCAAGTGACAAAGAGTTTTCCACTTGTTGAGATGAATATCATGAATACAATATTCTGTCAACATTTCTGGAATATCATACTGAGAGTCAGCCAAAGGTCAAAACATGACTGGTACTTCACCTTTCTCCAGTTGTTTTCTCATATTCAGCACTTCCTCCTTATCATTTGATGAAGATTATTCTACCTGATTAGACCAAATCTGGTGCTTCTTTGTTTCTTCATAATATTCAACAAGATTGGTATAGAATTCATTTATCAAACTAGAAGATGAATGAACTAGGGGTGGTTCGTAGAATGACCTACACCCCGGGCTATCTTCTGATTGAGAAAGTATTTCACCTGCAAGTGGTAATGCATCAGACATGACTGGCTTCACATTTGCAAGTGCCTCAAGATAAGAGGTCTTTCTCGTTACTATATTTTCCTTTGAATAATATTCCAGGAAATGAAAATTACTACTACGAAGATGAATTTCACATCTAAATTTATCATCATGGAGAGGACCATCATGGGGGCTTATAGAAAAAGATAGAACCTTTTTCTCATTGATCTTCTGGCCACCTAGAGGGTTATCGTGGCTCTCATCTGAAGATAATACTTTGAGATCGACCAAACTATCAAGAAGAAAGCCTTCATTAGGAAGTGTCTGATAGAGAACTTTGGAATTATTGTTCCCCCTATTGGGAAATGAGAGAGTAGAATCTTGAGTTGCAACAGATAATTGTCTAAGGGATTCAATAAATCCAGCATTGAGCAAGGCCTTATTACAGATCGGCTCTTGATTTCTTGACTGTGCTGAATGGTTCATCTTCTTAGATACCTTCTTACTCATTTTGGGAACCACTTGTTGAAAAAAGTGGTTGTTATGGGTAGGTGTATGTGCCTGCTTAAGAGAAATAGTCAGGTCAGGCTGATTATCTCCATTCAAATCGGGTGTATGTGCCTGACTTGATTATCCGTATGACATGGGGGAGTATGCCCCACAACCCTCTTTGGACTAGAACATATGTGTTTATCTATTCGGGAGTGATATGTTGAGGAATCACTCCACTGGTAGAGAGAGATTTGTATTTCTTTCCCTATGACGCTGCTAAAGTTGTTATAATATTCTGAAAAGCATCTAGAATATGGGAAGGGATTTGCTTCTACTCTTTCACGATTTTCAGAATGTTCTCAGTGACTTCAGCTATCGAAACGGGAATATACGTCCATTTAGTGCTTAGAGTAGGTGTGTATTCCTGCATCTGTTCTCCTTTTACTATCAATGAATTCTGACAGTACTCATGTGTGGGGACAGAGAGTTGAGTCTGCTCCAAATTTGTCATCAGAGCTTTTTGACTGACTTCTTCGAGTGCTACCAAACGAGACTGTTGGCAGGCTTGATGAACATTAGAAGGTGTATGTTCCTACTGTGTATTCTTCTTCAAGTATGGTTGATGAATTTCCTTAAATACTGGCAGATGAGACTGTTGACAGAATTTATTATTGTAAACATGTGTATATACCTGCTTATCAGTTACCACCATATTCGATTGGAGAGCTTCTATGGGTGTAGTCAGACGAGCCTGCTGACTAGATGATGAGTTATAAACAGGTGTACATGCCTGCCTATAATACTCCACTGGAATTTCCTGGTGGGATTGGCGTGTTACTACCAGATGAGTCTGATGGGCAGTAACATCATAACGGACGGGTGTATATGCCCGCTCGTTGTTTTCCATCAAGTTGGCTTGATGGAATTCTCCGGAGGGGGTAGAAGTATGAACCTACTCCCTACTGACCAAATTTCACCTCTGGCAGTTCATCTTGCGTGATCAGGTTTGAGGAACCTGATCCGAACCACTAAAGATGGTACCCTCATCAATTTGAGGGTGCACTGTCACACGGGTCTGGCGGCGATTGTTGATGGGAGCCCTCGGGAAGGACTCCTGTCTCCTTGAATTAAGGCCTTGAGTGACCTTCTCATTCCCCTCCCCAAAATATTGGAGGGAATGGTGATTGCGTTCTGAGGATAATGACCCGAAATAGTTGGATATGGTGGTTGGCACCACCTGTTTCTTGATCACTGGTTGTCGCTTTCCGGACAACCAGGGTGAATTATTGACTTGGAGGGCTTGTCGAGCGGCCTCTAGAGTCATAATGGTACCATTTTGAAGGTATTACATACCAGTTCATTTGAGACCTAGCGTTGAAGAATCTGAGTAGGTGATGTCATCCTCAGAGCGGACGAGGAACCAGCAGGAGTAGTGGTCAGGGCATTCAAAGGTGTGAACTTTAGAGAATCCATTTCTGTAACAGAGAGAGATCTTGGAAACGCATTCTTGTTTGATATAACAGACATAATCAAGACAATTTTGGCCACTACATCTTTTGGATGAGCACATAAGTTATTTATTTCTTTGTTGGACCTCACATTGAGTTAAATAGGGGCCTAACAAATAAGTAAAACATCATTTAACATGGTTAAGGATTCACGTCGGGTTCACAATTTTTGTTTCTTCTAGAAATGGGGATGACCCTATTTGTTTATGTTTCAAACATTCCCATCAGTTTCTAATGGGTTTATTCGTAGAAATGTAAATATCCAATGATTTTATAATCATTTGGACCTACTTTCCAAAGGTAGGTGCTCATTAATTGTGGACCGATGAGGCTTAAGAATTTTCATTGGTCGAGAGGATGGGAGGTTAGACTCATCACATCTTTTTGTGGTGAATTATTGTCTTCTCCATGACAATATTATAGATTTAAGTTATGTTCATGAATCCTTATTAATTTACTAAGTATGAAAATGAGCATTCCTTTAGATCTGACAATCAATTATTGATATGTATGGGATTTATAGAATCTTTTATATGTATTTGAGGTGCATCATCGATAGAAAATAATTTGTATTTACTAGATATTCTTAGTCAATGGAATCCTTCAACATATTATATATAAATCCCTTGGTCGTTATGAAAACCTTACTGGTTTTAAATCCACTCAGTGGGGAACTTTGAGTTTATTGTCATTCAAAAGGACAAGGATTATTGTAGAGATGGGATCGTACCCGTAGATGGGCTACCTTCGTATCCTTGTTAGGAAAGGAAACAGAAAGCACATAGTTTGAGTGACGAAGTATGAGGTTTATGCATGATTAACGGCCCAAAGAAATATGTCATAATTACTTTTACACTCTAAGCTCACGTGAGTCATGCTCGGTGTGAGAAACAAGAGGTATTAGTAAAACCTGATGATTGTTCCATGAAATATGCAATCATAAGAAATGATGTGGGGCTTATGTATGTATGAAGCCCCAAGTAAATGAGGATCATGACTTAGTTTAGGAATGAATCCCAGGAATAAGGTCCATAAAGGTATATGTGCTTTATGGTGATTTAAATACTTAACTTAGGGATTACCCCTGAGAAGGATGCCCAAATTAGAGAGGGACTAATTACTGGGTTTTAATTCCTAAGAAGGAATCCCAAGTCAAAAGGAGATTAAGCCTGGTGAATACTCCTGAAAAGGAGGCCTAGGTTAAGGGGACTTGAGATCTAGGGCTTACTTCTGAAAAGGAGGCCCAGGTTAAGAGATATTATGATTGGTGCTTACTCCTAAGGAGGATACCCAGATTAGGGAACCTGGGGCTTACTCCTAAGGAGGATGCCCAGATTAGGGAACTTGGGGCTTACTCCTAAGGAGGATGCCCAGATTTGGGAACTATGGGATTACTCCTAATGATGATGCCCAGAGTTGGGAGCTTGGGGCTTACCCTTAAGGAGGATGCCCAAATTAGGGAACTTTAGGTTTACTCCTAAGGGGGATTCCCAGATTAAAGATATTCTCATTTTAAAGGATGGGGTTAAAAGAATGAAATCTCTTACATTAGTGACATAATTTAATGTAAATCACAAGGTTTTGAGAGATGTTGCATAGAATTCCTTTCAGATATGTAATATAACAAAGGAACAGTTACATAAATGTATTTGAAGAAGGTTTTTAAGGTTTTCATTGGAGAGGAAAGGTGGATTTTAGGAAAGGAAGTGAATAGGTATGAGGGGCACCCAAAAAGAGGCAGGCACACAAGTCCTGGTCACGCAAGTATACTTGTGTGATACATGTGTACTTGGGAGATGGTTAACCCATAAGGTAATACTTGGCCGAGCCTTGGCTGAAGCCGTTATTATTATCCCTAGAGGCTTCCAAAAGGGTGACGTGCATGTTTTATTGAAGGGATAAGGTGGCACGCAAGTGTGGCCATTTCCCTTAAGGGTCGGACACTTAGGCGCGCAAGTGTTGATGAATTTCAACACTTGGGCCTTATTCCACCTCTTTATATAATCCATTCTAGGTAAGAAAATACCTTAGAAGTGTTTGGAAGACTTCAAGCAAAGACTAGGGAACCAAGAGCTTAAATCTACCTTTTAGATTTTTCGTCTTCAAAATGGGGGGCCCACAAGGGGTATTTATAGACCATTGAGGACCTTGGGTGAAAAAAGAATTGGGCGCGCAAGTCACCTGCGTGGCCCATATCTGGCGCGCAAGTATACTTGTGCGACTATAGTGAAACTTGCGCGACCCATGCTTAAAGAATTATTGGTTCATGCCTTTTTGAATTTTTTATGTTCTTCAAAGGATGAATCTCTTTGTGCTTAAGGTATTCCCCTTTTTCAATTTATTAGACTCTATGAGGGAAAGGATGGTCAACAGTGACCCATGTAATTCATTGAGCATATCATAGATTTATTGAATTGGATACATGTATTTTATGGTAATATTTATCATAGTTATACTATTAATACACACGTGATGTGTACCATCATTTTTTAGAACGAAAAATGAGGGAACTAAAATGGGATCATTCTTGGACTTATGAAGCCTCAGTCAATTAATTCTTACATTTTCTTTTGCAATTACATTGATTATCTAGGATTATGTTGATTGGTTTATTTATTAGGAAAATTTTCATCTCATACAAGGTCAATATGGTGTTTGATGCCTCCAAATAGATGCAATCCTTCTAAAATATCATCAATAAAGACATCATGATATTATTCAATAAAGGACAAAGATAATGGATGGTGATGACTATCCTCATCATGGAATGACTTCTCCATCATCAATCAATAAAAAATATCTTTTTTATTCTTGATTTGCTTCTCCAGTTGAGATCTATTTATAAAAAGATATATTTGGGAGCTTATGGGACTGATTTTTCCTTGATGAGTTTGATATGGAATAAAAGGATAGAGTGTGATATCATTGTCATCAAATCATAATGAATTAGTATTATTTATTCCCATCATATTTCACTTCCCTTTCAAACTACCAAGGAATTCCCAAAAAAGTTGACAAACATCCATAGAAATGAAATCACATAATACTAAATCCACATTTTTTTAATAATGTAAAATAAAATAAGAACATATTTATTGTCTTGGAGTGTTCTCCATTTGTTTGACCATTAAAATCTGTTTGATCGAGGATGGTTCTGAGTTGGATGTTGTAATTTATCCACTAGTGATGTTGATGAAAAATTTATATGGCTCAAATTATCAATAATCAGTAGGAATAATCAATGATTAATGGTGAAATGATTTTAGAAAATTTTTATTCCCTGATCATCTTCCAAGTAGATTTCACCTTGAAAAAATCTTCGTAGCACAAGTATGTTATCCACATCAGCTTCTTCCATAACTTGATCTTCGTTTTCATATTCTTCAATGCCTTTTTTATCCTTTTTATCACCCTTTCAATATATTTAGTCTATTTTATAATAATAATTCGATTGTTAGGGAAATTGGAATGAAACTAATCATACCTATGAAATTTGAAGCACTTTTGATTCCAACATTCAATGGAGTCTGATTTCCCCATTGGTTGTTCCGTAGCCTTATCTTTCCCTTTTTCTAACATTGCGTTCATTCCAAATTATTTATCACTAATAATATCATTATTAGAATAAATTAAATTATAAATATATTTACTTCGATGGTAGTTTTGGATTTTCACTGCCTTTGAGGTATGATTTTACTTTTCCACCTTGATTTCCAACTATCAAACATCATAAATAGAGAAAAATATATTCAATCCACTAAATATATAATTTAATCATTTATTACAGCCAATAAACATGATATAATTTTCTATTTTTACTCTATAACATCAATTCACATTAATAAAAGATCACAATCCTAAATGCATTGTTCAATGAATTTATATCCTTTTCAAAAGCTACATATTCTAAAATAATGCTATTTTTTATAATTCAATGGCATCAATAATATTCTCAAAAGATTTTTAAACTTATCAAATGAGTATATTTTTTCATTCCCATAATGTTATGTGTTATTATTTAGATTTTACATCCAAAGATATTTGTAATATTTAATTTTCATTATGGGTAACCCCCACTTATTCTCATCATAAAATTCATAAATTCCAATAATCATTCTATTTACCACATTCAATCTAGAAAATAATTTAAATTAATAATCCCATATTAATCTAGAATATTAATATTCAAACCTCTTTCAACATCCTCATCTTCTCTTCTTCATTGAAAATCTACCTATGAATTACTGGAATCAATTTCATTTGTACTATATTTATAAAACGTTTCTTTATTTTTCCTATTATGTGGAGATAGCCATCATGGATGATTCTATGGTGGAGGGTAATCGTAACATCTATCTCTCAGTAGTTGAAAAATTTGATCCCTGATTTGACCAATTTGTGACTGTAGTTGTGTGTTTGAAATTTCCCATGGAGCAGGAGGATTATAAGATTTTCTCTTTTGAGACACGGTAGAGTGTAATGAGAAGAACACAATATAACTTACTCGTTGGAAATTGATTATATGATACAAAAAATGATGTATCTCTAGAAGGTTGAAATGATTTTATGAATATAAAGGAGATAAATGTAGCTGAAATGACCATGGATTAATGAAAAAACCACCCACAATGTTTTCTCCAATATTAAATACAAAGTCACCAGTAATGGAGATACACCACCAATTCTAAGCAAAGGGAATGGGCTAAAGTAAGTAGGATTTACAAAAATCTTAAAAAAAACCATCATATTCAACAACCCCCTTATAAAAGAGTAAATAAAATTCATAAAGTCAAAATAAAGATGGGAAAAAGACCCAAATTTAATTACAATGCATGGGTCACTCAAAGGACAGATAAAAACCATAAAAACTTCACTATACTATTTTAAGGACTCTGCTAAATAAAGAATTTAAATTCCATATTAATGATTCCTTTTTTATGATTCCTGTATTCTTTAATGTTTTTCTATGATTTTCCTTACTTTCCATGTGGTTGAGTCAGATTGGGACACAGATAATTTTGTCCTTTCCTATTATGGTGTTTGGTGGTTAATATTATGGGTTAGTCTAATTTGAATAAGAATTGGTCTAAATTTTTTGTAAACCCAAATTTATTCTCCTGGGGTTGAATATGATTTATATTAGTTTTTTGGGGTTTTAGGTTTATTTTTTAGTTTTTATGATTTTTAAGGTTTTTAGGGGTTTTTAAAGTTTATTTGGGTTTTAAACATTGTTTAGAGTCTTTAGTCGTGTCTTAGGGTTTTAATGGGTTTTATGGGTTTTCAGATTTTCATGGGGTTTTATGGTTTTTTTGGGTTTTAAAATTTTTAGGGTTTTTAGGGGTTTAAAAGTGTTTCTATTTTTTAAGGGTTTTTAAGTGGTTTTCTTGGTTTTTTGGGTTTTCTGATTTTTATGGATTTTAGGTATTTTTATTGTTTTTATTGGTTTTTATGTTTTTAGGGATTTGGGGGGTGTTTGGATTTTTATGGGTTTTTTTCAGTTTTTAGGGGTTTATTGAGTTTTTAGTGTTTTATGGTTTTTAGGGATTTCATTGTTTTAGTGTTAGTTTCGTAGTTCCTTAAAACATGTGTTCTTGTTTAAGAATCCCTGATTACATGCAATTTCCATTGGATTTATTCATGGAACCAGAAGTTTCCAACAGTTCTTTATCTAAAAGGGACATACATTCCAAAGGTAGGCATTTGTTAAGTTTGAACATTACGATAATTAAGAACAAGAATTGGTTGAGAGGATGGGAGGTCAGACTCATCACACCCTTTGGGGGGGAATTATTGTCTACATCGGGACTCTCTTTATAAATTTAATATATTTTCATGAATCCTTATTAATTCCCCACGTATAACAAAGGTTTCACTTGGAATTTTCAATCACTTATTATTATGTGTAAAATTTAGAATCATCAGTATGTATTCAAGGTTCTTCATTAATAGAGATATCCATATGTATTAGAGGTTCTGCATCAATGGTATCCTCTCATATACTATTTAGAGATTATTTTAATAATCATTATGATAATACTGGTTTCTAAGCCACTCGGTGGGGAGCTCTGCAATTTATTGTCATCTAGGGAGATGATGGTTTGTTTTGATATTGGGATTGTACCCATAAAATGGACTACCTGTGTATCCTTGTGAAAGGAATCGGAACCCTTGTAGTTTGGTTCCGTATTGTGGGACACATCATACCTTTTAAGGTCATGTGATAAGGACCTATCCATACAGTTTAATGTCATGTGCTAAGGACATATAAGATAAATGTGTTTAGTTAAATTTTGGTGTGTAACTTATGCAAAATCATCCCATGGAATTTTTAAATCATATGGGTTTACAAGTAAGATTATACCCTGTTGGGAATATGGCCCAGGAAGAACAGGGTTGATTTGAAGTGTTGGGTTTAAACCTCAAGGAGGCTTCATACGTATCCCATGTAGATGGGAATCAAATCCCACGTAGTTTGATGAGTCTCATAGGAGATTATAGTCCTTTGTGATAAATTATTTTTGGCTTACATACTAGAAAGGATGACTTGGTGATTTGGGGGGTTAATTTGGGGCTTATTTCTATGGAGGATGCCAAGATTAAGGGAATTAGGGCTGGATTCCTAAAAAGGATATCCAATGATCTCGGTCCTTGAGAAGGCTTCCGACATATCCCAATTATGATAGATATCATAGTTATTGTAGTTCATGAGTCTCATAGGAGAGTATGTTGGGGATTATGCATGAGACCAGCCCATTGGAGGGGGCATGATTTTTCAAACCCTTTTGGAAGGGCACCCTTTTGAGGTCAGGCCTTCAAGAAGGCGTCCTCCGTATCCTGGTTTCAATAGGAATCAGAGTTCTTGTAGTTCAAGTGGGATTGTGAAAATTTTGTGACCATGAAAAATACCTAATCCCACATGAGTGCTGCTTGGTGTGAGAAAAAAGAGGATTTCAAAAATTTAACAAAGGCACAAACACTTTTCCTCCTACATTGGTGGAAGAGGGTACACCTATAGCGAAGACGGTGGATAAGGGATAGGCGATCGTGGAAGAGGGCAAGGTGATGCACCTTTCCTCTATTCTCTTTACATTGTATAAGGTTCCAATGTAAGGAAGGAGTTATGGTTAATGAATTAGAGATGATAAAGACTGCAACCTCCTACTTGAAAGGTTAGGGTCTTACACTTGGATGGATACCCTTGTGGATCTTGGTTGGAGAGGGAGACTTCTCAATTAAATTAATGGATAAAAAGTGTGAACCATACCTTTCATACTTCAGAACTACTGTTCCGGGTCATAAAGACGAAAAGGGGAGGACATAATAAAAGACCTAATCCTACAAACCAGGAACTTCCCAACACTGTTCCTAGGATAAAGGTCCATGTGATTGCGGATATAAAAACCAATAGACACTCCATGAATCCTAACCCCATTGTGAAATAAATGTGGGAAACCTCTGACTGTGGATATACAAACCCAAAGAGGATACACACTGATGTAACTTTCCCAAAGTATTGATAGGTCAGGAGGTTTTGGTGGAGTTCTCAACAGAATCCCTTTTAGATAAGGGATATAATGAAGAATAATCCTTACCGTGAATGGCTTTGAAGAGGGCTTAATGGCTTGTAGACTAAAGAGAGTAGGTGAATCAAAGATGGGTTCCCAATTAGGGACCGGTGCACAAGTATGGACATGCAATTTGGATTGGGAGACCTGATGTTCACTTGTGTGATGAAAAACCTGGATGTTAATACTTGGGTGAGACCTGACACAAGCCTTCAAGAGTATTCACAGGTATTCCCAGAACTGGGGTGATCAAGTTCCTATGAGAGGAATAAGTGGAGTGAAAGTGTTTATGATTTAGGGAGGTTGGGTGATTTAGGCGTGCAAGTGTTATGGATTTCAAACACTAAAAGGACTTAAGTCCCCTGATCCTGCTTCAATTCCTCTACTTTAGGGGTTAAAGAACCACCTAAAATGTTTTGGAAGACTTGGGTGAAGCACTAGGGTGAATATAACAACAATTAGTCTTCAGGAAAATTTGTCCATACAAATTAATTCCCCAAGGGTTTATTTATAAGAAAAATAAGACCCTAGTTGAAAAGTTATTTGGGCATGAAAGTGTCTTGCACACCAAATTATGGCATGCAAGTACCTTGTGCATTAACGGTGTTTGGATATACTAAGGTGATCCAATGTGAAAGACTTTTGAAACCATGATTTTATTCACGTGTTTTATCATATTTTTTTAAGGTGTTTCCCTTTTCAATTTTTAAAAATCTCTGAAAAAATGGATTGTCAACAAAATCCCCCCTCAGAATTGGATCTGAAATGAAAAAGGATCCTATTCTGAAGTAAAGTAATGAATAAGAAAAAAGATGGGATTGTGGCATGCATGTTTCAGCACAAAAGGAAAATGGGGTGCGCAAGTGGTAGCATGCATGATTCTAGCACGCAAGGTGACTCACATCGCTTATATATATCAGCTTCTCTTCTATCAAAATTCTCATGATTTCAAGAAATCCATCTCTCGACATGAAAGTCCTTTCATTCTGATGCTCCTGTTTTAATCACACTTCTTCTGTATGTTTATCATTTGTGCTCCATAACTAGGGATCCATACTTGTGAACAGTTCTATACTTGTGCACCAATTGAATACATGTGAACTTTAATTACTTTGTCAAATTTTTTTCAATTTTGTAGTCAAACAATCAAAAATTAACTTACATTAAAGATGACTTTTTGATCTCTTTTTCAATTTCAATGACTCCCAAAAGAATCAAAACCACTAATGAATTGACCAGTAAGAGGATTGATGACATGATGAACATTTTTGGTCATGACTATTATGAAATTTATGACTCCACACTCCCAGACTTTAAGAAATACCTTAAGAAATATAACTTGAATTATCCCTGGAAAATTTAGTTCTGTTTGTATAGTTATGGTCATCTATAGGATGTCAATATTCCAAACCCAAAGAACAATATTCCACATTCCTGATTTCAAGACTATAATAACTTCTCATCTTCCAATTTTTTTGGGGCTCATATGCTAATGTTGGGTTAGAAAATAAGGCTCATATCATGAACCACAACCCATATGATCCAGATTTGAAATCACACACACCTGAGTTTTATCCACACAATTATTAATTCATCTTCAGAGATTCTCAGACAGATCAATCCAAAGGCTGGAATAAAAGATGGGATTTCCTTCCAGGAGGGGGTGTTAAACCTGCATGGATGTGGGAATATTGGGTGTGCAAGACATTTTTTTGAATTTATAGATGACTTAAAAGGTGTTGGGATTTATGAGGCTATATGGGTTGGGAAAACCAATGTGTATAAGAATGACAATTTTGTGCCAGAGTTACTAAGATGATGAAGTCCAGAAACTAACCCTTTCCATTTGACAGATAGAGAAGTAGGAATTAGTTTTTGGGATTTCAATAAGATATATGGAACTCCAATCATTGTATATATGTATGATGAGTTTATTCCCCCCCAGGTGACATGGAATGACTTAGAGATGACACCAACCTTGGTTCGTCAGATGATGAAAATATTTTATAAACTCAAGAATGTAAGAACCAAAATGTCCAATAGAATAAGGTATATTCATCTAGATGAGTGGATAGAAATATTCCTAGTAAAGAAGAATGAAAAAGGCCCCACATACAATCATCTGACCATCTGTCCAAAGGTAGAGAAGAGAGGTACACCTAACACTTTTTTAAAAACATTAGAGAAAGGAGAGTTTAACAAGTGGGGATATGAAATCAATTCCAAAATTTATGTGAAGACATGTTTGTAAGGTTTCTGGAAAATGTGGCTCAGCATGTATTTATTACCAGTCTAAGATTACAAAGGAGAAGTGAGGCTAGGAAATTTTTTTATCACGGCCAAGATGGCTGAGATAATGATGGTAGGGTTGGCCACTCCTATTTTAGAAAATATTCATGGGAGATTACTGCATATTTATAGAGGGAAGTATTGTTTTAGAATAGCGGGACTATTCCAGGTGTTATAGGGGTGGATCACCACTCATTTCAAATCTTAAGATGTGCAAAGTGGGGTACAGTTCATTGGAAGTTCTTTCCAACCATATTTTAAGGATTTATCTAGAATTACACATTTTTCTCTAAACGCTTATGATATTAATGGAAGGTTGAGTATGCATAAGGAATTTCATCTCTTCCCTTATAGAAGTATACCTAGAGGGTGATTCGTTGATTATAGGACAGCAAGTATAGATCGAAGGGAATACATGTTAGCCTATAGACATGGTGTATTAGACACCAGGATTGATGAAGAAATCATATGTGAGGCCTATTATCCTTATATATTTGCACATCAATTCAAATGTCTACAAAATATACTCCCCCCCTATGCATGAAATATTAGAACAACATCTGATGGTTTCCCAACAACTATGGTTGCTGACATCTATGGGGAAGAGTATGGTGATATTTAATTTACCTATCTTTGATGCAATAAGCAGATTAACAATTTGGTATGCTGAAAACTAGGTCCCATCATACCCTAAAGAGGTATTAAACCATGATGCCCCTGGAGTGGTGATAAATAGAGGTATTAGGATGTAACCCCTTAATTTTGAAGGTAATTCATCTTTATCAGGGGATGACTCACTAGAGTTAGAGGGTGGAGTTGACGAGGCTCCAAATTCACTAAAGTGACCTCGTATAAGATATAATCCTCTTATCAGGGTTATGAGGGCCACACCACCAATCCCTGATGAATTTCTACTAAGGTGGTCTATTTTCAATCATTTCTAAGAGCAACGAGTCACATTTTCTCATCCCTTATATGTGATTGTGGGAATTGGGAAGAAACTTAAATCCAAGGCTGCAGGATCCTCTTCACAACCCTCTGGCATGTACTTTGAATATATACAAGCAAAGGCTGTTCAAATATAGAACAGTTAATATTTTGATGCTAAAACCACATGGATAGATCTATGTGAATGGTTTTGTATTCCAAGAATAGGGGTTCTATGGGTATATTGTGATATTCTATTTAGGAACAATTCTGATGATGTGAGAACATACATCTGAGAGTTGGAAATGATCATATACGCAACTGACGAATCAAATCCCACCATGAAGTGGGTGAAGGAAATGATAGACTGTGGTGCCACTGAATGGATTTATCTTTTATTAGATGATGAATGACATGATTTCATGGATCAGGAATTTATAAGTTCCCTTTTTTTTCTCACATTCTCTTATTCTTTTCAATTTGAATATTGTAAAAGCATTTTTACTCAAGGTAAACATCATAATAACTTGTAGTTGGCTAACGGAAAATTGAGTAAAGTTCCATTGCCATGGTATATCCCTAGTGGCACTGCTCTTCGAGATACTCAATCACCCTATGAATTGAGAGAAATATCTCCAGGCCAACATGCCATGGAGGATGAGGTAGAAAGGGAATTGTAGTATCCAATACCTATTTTTGGAGATGATGAAACAAGTCCTTCTAAGAAGGTGATGAAACAAAAGAATTGAAGAAATATGACAACGATTAAACGCTTTCTCAGTAGTGGTAAGCCTCATTGATAACATGAATTTTACCCTTATTAATGAATCAGTGTTTAACCTTCTTGGAATTGCAGGAGATTATTATGTTTCTTCACTAAAAGAAAATACTAGTAATCTTCGAGGAACTATGGAGGATGATTATGATCACACACAAATTCCTACTAAACCGAAGGTTCCTAAAGATACATTATGTCCAAAGGAACCAATGTCTATTCCCATCACTGCTCATGCTCCAACTATCCAAAGAGAGAGGGCCTATGATAATTAAAAAGTTCATTATAAGACATAAAATGTGACAATAACTAAATTCCCTCCAGTGATACATTAGGTTCATCACATTCACCAGAAAATCTAGTGACAATTGATGTTAACCCCACAACTGTTGCTTAGGAAGCTATTCGAGGTCAATGTTTGTTGGAGGAAGGTTGTGAAGAAAACATGTCGAGTGTTACCACATGTGAGACTAACATGGGATATGGGATATCATTGGATGCTATGATGAACCTTGGAATGTATTTTGAAGAAGTATTAGAACATGTTAATATAAAAAATTCATTAGAATATTTTGAATTTCCTTTTATAGAATAAATTTGATGCGAGTTCTTCATTATTCGTTCTATTAATCTTCCTATAATTAAATTTATAACCATGATTGGTTGAAATGTGAAGTTCCATCTAAAGAAACTACTATCGTGATGATGCCTGAAGGAAGTGTTTTGGCTCATGTGAATCTTGAGATAGAAGATCTTCCTGAGATTCATTATGTTGATCCTGAGAAAATTAAAGACATCATTCCCCACCCATAGACATCAAACAAAACCATTGAAACTAAGAATTTTGGGGAGGAGTCTTCTAACGCTTCTAACCTACTGTTAGGTAAGAGATTCTAATATTGTTGTTTTGCTTAATTTTTTTTCTCTTAAACCAAACAATAAACATAATTTAATTCACCATATAGGGATATTAACATCAATGGATAGATCTAGAGTTCAAGCCTCTTCATCAGCTCAAACAATATCAGATGGTGAAGCAACCACTGTTAAGGAAGGAGGAGAACATGGAACTTCATTAAGTGAATTAATCCTAGAATATGTACCTACTTATGACAGTGATTTTGAATCAGACCTAGAACAAAAAAAGGCCCTTCATATTGTAGGTCGCAAGGTTTGAAAAAATATATAGAAGATAATATCTGAAATTCCCCTTGAGGAACTACCTTCAAGAATTCCATGACTTTCATCTCTATTTATCATTCTGGGATTTGGTGTTTTTGAATATATTCAAATTCATACCATAGTGAAAGAGATTATCCTAAAGGGGAGAAAAATCAGAAGCTTCAGCAAGATCTGATAAGAACTAAACTATTGATCAACAATGAATAATTACAATCAGTACTGTCCTGAGCTGAGGTCAATCATACTGAAAAGTAGAAATAACTGAAGTAGAAGACTAAAGAAAAGACTATTCAACAGCTACGTCTTCAACAATAATTAGATATTATCACAGGGTAGCTTGACTAGCTTTATAACTCAATAGGAGAAGTTGATAAGGAAGGTGAAAAATTCATTGCAGATGCTCATGAATCACTTCGTCATGCTGAAGAGAACAAAGCTAGTCAGCAAAACGAACATCAACAGGTATCTTATGGGGGTCAATAGGTTATTGACCAAATGAGAAGTTACATAGAAACCCTTTTTTTTATTTTTGACAGAAGAGAAACTTCAGTTTGTGGATGCTCCGCTGTGAATTTTTTTACTCACAAATGAATTTTTTTGTCTTTAATCATTTGTGTTTTAATTATTGCTATCTTTTTTACCTAATCCAATTATACTAGTAATCATAGTTTTATTTTTTACTAGGTTTAAATATAAAACCACAAAAACTTTGTATATTTTGACTTTTTATTTCTAAATATTACCTAAACCACACAAAATGTATGTTTAGTGAGTTGGGACTCAATTTTTTTCCTGAGTGACCTTTTTAGGTTCCTAATAAGTTAAGTACCACATCTCTTGTTTTTGGCAGTTTAGAGTCATGCATGATAGACTATAAAGGGAAAGTGTATAAGGTCAAACTAATTTGACCATAAATTTTGAAATTAGATCCCAAACAAGACTCAATGTCTAATAATTGATCTAATATTCTTTAAATATTTCCATGGGGAATCATGATTCATGATTTTTATTGTCACCAAATCTAAAACATTTATAAAGATAAAAGAATTTTCTTCCAAGAACAAAGTTATCATTATTTTAAAAACTCATTATGGGGGTTGGGTCATGCAAGTCCAATTGGGGCATATGTTGCATAACCAAATAGTGGAATATTTTTAATGATAGGTCTGTTATGTAGGAAACTTATGCAAGGCCACCTAAGGGAATGTACTATATAGTCAGGTATAATATCTCTTAGGAATTTAACATTTTATTGTTGATAAACAAAGTAAAATAATATTTGGGTGACTCAAGACCACATTGGGTGGTTTTTTTCAAGGAAAGGTACTTTAATAATAAAGGGTTATCTATTCCAACATACGTAATGAATATGAAAACCACATTTACACATATTTGGTGTATGAGTAATGGTTAAAAAATCGAAAAAATAGAATTTATGATATCATACTATGTAGTTTTAAGTCATGCAGTGAGGACATTGTAATGTGTAGTTTTTTGTCATGTAGTAAGGATATTGTACTATGTAGTTTTAAGTCATGTAGTATGGACATTGTGCTGTTTAGTTTTAACTCAATGTAGTGAGTACATTGTGTGGATTTAATATAAGGTATTTATCTTTGACCAAAGGTATGAGACTCTCCCAATTTCTTGATAATTTTTTTTGGAAACATACAAACATATTTAGGTATGGAAGTGAAGAATTATAAACTGTGATTTAGGAATTTATGAATTCAAAGAATGATATGGGGAAAAAAGGGCTAAAGGCATTAGAGGAAGTCTTTTCCAAGAATGAAGTTAACATTATTTGACAAACCCGTTATGGGGGTTTTATTATGAAGGGACAACTGGGGAATATGCTTCATAGCCAAATAGTGACATCATTTGACCAACAGGACTGTTATGTAGGCAAATTATATGTAAGGCCACCTATAAGACATACAACATAGTAAGGAAAAAGAGCACTCAAATGTTTGACATTCTATATCTAAAAGTTGAAGAAATTTTATGAAGATTCAAATTTTCCAAACCACGGAGTTTAGTTTATGAAGAATGATACCTGAATATGGAGAGGGTATTTCCAATCATGATTTCCAAATAATTAGAGGAATGGGATTTATACGAAGGTCTGACCCAAATGTAGTAAGTATGTTGTATGTAGTTTTTAGGTCTTACTACTAGGACCAGAAATGGAAACCGTATATGATATATGAGAAAGTGATCCAAGGTTATTTCATATTGCTTTGAATACATGGAGAGGGAATGTGTAAACCAAGGTCTTAAAGACTTTTAGATTGAGAAAAATGTAATGGGATAAATATAAATGAATGACTAATTTAAAATAAATATTCTTGAATATTGTTATCAAATTTTTATGGGGACAAATAGACACTTTATGAATGAAAAAAATTACCATTATTTGAAAAACCCATTATGGGGGTTGTGTTACGCAATTCTAACTAGGGCATATGCTGTATAGACAAATAGTGGCATCTTTTGACTGACATGCATGTTATGTAGGAAACTTATGCAAGGTCACTTAAGGGAACATACTTCATAGTCAAGAAAAAGAGTTCTCAGATATTAGAAATACTGTCACTGAAAACTGTAAGAATGATTCTGAAGATCTAAAAATATTTAAGATTAACAGTGTGAAATATGGAAGGGGTAATGCTCAATACACATGAGAAATATTTGAATCAATATTGGCCATGAGTTTGAAGTCCTTTACATAAATCTGACTCACATGTAAAATGGAGACTTTATTTGTATCCTTTGATTAAATATTATGCTATGTAATTTTGATTCATGCAATAGGGGAATGAAGTGATTCCGATTTAAAAAAGTGAATATTGTGGTTGGAATAAGGAATTGAACACATGTGTCACTACATATATCATATGGATGAGAATCAATCTATATGTAGCTCTTTACACATTCCCTTTATAGGTTTGATTCTTTCATATGGAATAATGGGGGATTTTTTATCATGTTTGGGCCCCAAATTGGAGATTTATGTGTCTCTACTTATCTCATATAGATGAGAATCAAGACAAACACAATTCATTTACCATTCCCTATGCAGGTTTGACTCTTACATAGGGAATAAAGGGTTTTTTTTATCATGGTTGGGCATAATATTGGAGATCTAGGCATCTCTACATATCTCATATAGATGAGAATCAAGTGAAACGTAGTTTTTTAATAATCATTTCCCACACCAATTGAGTTTAATATTGGATACAGGTGCTTTTAACCCATTATAGAAGAATTGTTAGACTTAAGACACAAAATTGTATGAAAATCAAACCATGTATATTAAAATAACACTTTGTATAGATTTGGTTTATATATAAGTGGGAAAAGGGAAATAAAAAGATTTTTGTTAATACTGGGTCCAAGATTGAAGATCCAGGAATCTCTACGTATCTCATATAGATGAGAATCAAGCCACACATAGTTTGTGAAATGAGTCCCCTATACAAATCTGATTCAAACATAGGGAGAAATGGAACTCATGTACTACTAAGGAGTAGTAATTATGTGAATTATGCTTGCATATATAATTTATTAATGCCAAAATATAGAATACATTAACCGTATAGTTTATTGTCGTATAATGAGGACAAATGGTGTCATGCAGTTTAATGTTGTGAGACAAGGAAAAAGATTCTATGCATTTTATCATCATGCATCATGGACGCTTATGTTTGTTATGTAGTTTAATGTCTTGAAAATAGGACTTGTATTGTGTTTTTTAGAGTCATACAGAGAGATCATATAGTTTCATGTTGTTTAATGTCGTGCGACAAGGACAAAGATGCTACGCATTTTATCATTGTGCAGCATGGACGCTTATGGTTGTTATGCAGTTTAATGTCTTGCAACTAGGACATTGTGATGTGCAGTTTAGATTCATGCAGTAAGGAAAATATGTGTAGTTACAAAGAGTATTTCTTCAATAATCTTGAATTGGTTAGAGTTGTAATAATCTCTCTATCCATTTAGTTTAGGGAATAAGTTCCATTTGAGTAGACCTTATGTATGGAATAAGGTCCTTCCCACTTTGGCTCAAGCTTTGGAGGATTCCTTCCTGGTATCATTGGAGTCCTAAGGACCAATACCAATTTTCCTTGAATAAATGAACCGAGGTGAACTATCTTGTTAAAGTCTCACAGTATTATGTTCTGATATAATTATAAATGATCCAAAGTATGATTTTTTTTTATTCTAATCATTCCATATCATCAAATCATTTCAAAGACTTTTTATCTATAGAAAACTGATCACAGATTCCAACTCAGAGTGAAGGAAATTAAATTTCAATTGGAAACACTGCTTCTGTTCCGTACACTAATGAGTATGAAGTTTCATGAGTAGCAGTAGGGGTATTATTCCGATAATCCCATAGAGCATTCAAAATTTTATCAGGACACAATTTCTTATATTTATCCACCATCTTCTAGAGTATGTTTGATATGGATTTATTGAAAGCCTCTATCTATCCATTGGCTACCATATGATAGCGAGATGAATGGTTGGATTTGATATTATGCTCATGATAAAACTTCTTTACCTCAATAGAATATAAATTGTTGCCATTTTCCGTCAATATAGTTGAGGGACACCAAATTTTGTGATGATGTCAGTTTTGATAAAACAAATAATACTTTTGGATCTGATTTCTTTGAGAGTTATTGGGTCATCCCAATTAGAGAATAATTTATTAGCAGTAAGAATATATTTGAACTTCTTAGACATAGTTGGAGGATAATACCCTACTACATCCATTCCCCATGTGGAAAATGTCCAAGAGTATTTAGTTGTAGGTAGAAACTTTGGGGGTTGATGATTGAATTTTGCATGCCCTTGGCAGGGATGACATTTCATAGTAAAATATGTGCAATCCTGCGTTAATAAAGGACAAAAGTATCCAAGCCTTCAGATTTGATCAGAGATCCTATGCCTAGACTGGTGAGCACTACAAGATCTTACAAGTACTTCCTTCATGAGAGCTATAGTTTCATCTAGTTCAATACACCTGAAGAGAATTCTATCAAAGCCTCATTTGTAGAGGATATTTTGGTGATTTGGACAATCATAAAGAGTAAAATTGGCCACTCGTCATCAAATCTGTTATTTTTCAACTATATCTGGTGGAATTACTCCATTTTGAAGGTATTCCATGATGGATGTCATTCATTCGGTGGTATGACCATATATCTCATAAATAGGGATAATTTCTTTAATTTCCCCCATTATAGTTTGAACAAAATGTGAGATCACATGAAGATGGGAAATACCAATGATTATCTCATCCCAAATTGGATCTTCCAGGGTGGTGGTTGCATTAGCTAGTGCATCATCTTGGGAATTTTGTTATCATAAGACATAGGACAATGTTAGCTCTGAGGGAAATTCAGCCATTAATCCTATGATGTAATCACCCATAGGTATTAACTCTTATTTTATTATAGAATAATATCCATTTATTTGTTTAATTACAATCTTTGAATCACCTTTCACTTTCTGGTGACTCACTTGTGCTTGGAGTGCTAACTCCATGCCTACGATGAGAGAATAAAATTTTTCCTCATTGTTGGTTTCTCCTTCCGACAACAGGAAGGAATAAGGAAACACCTCCTTTTCTGGGGAGATAAGTACAATTCCAAACCCAACTTTTTTGAGTTTAGGGTTTTCCATTCTATTCCCTATTGGAATTCTGGAGGAACCATTAAAGTACATTTCCTTTGTTTGGGGATTATCTTGAATAAAGAAGACCTCTTCATTAGGATGTTTAGTATTCAATGATGTCTCATTCGCAGATGGATGTTTAGTAAGTAAATCCACCAAATCTTGGCATTAAATTGCCTTCTGTGCCATAGACTGGATATCAAACTATTGCAAAATAACTACCCACTGTTCCAAACATTCTGTAAGTATAGGAAGATTGAGGATAAATTTGAGCGGGTTATTGCAAGACCCTAGTTAGACCTCATGATGTTGTAGGTAGTTCCTCAATTTATGAACATCAAAGATTAATTATAGGTATCACTTCTCGATACTTGAATATCGTGTCTTTATGTCAATCCTAGTTCGACTGAGATAGTAAAGTCTATTTTCATTCCCACCATCATTATTTTGGGAAATGATGGTACCTAGTGATCACTCTAAAGCTGCCACATAGAGAATAAGTGGTCTTTATTCAACATGTGGAATTAATATCGGTGGGATCAAGATATATTTCTTGAGGGTATCAAATTCCTCATGGAATTCTTTAGTCCATTTATATGTGACTCCCTTCTTCATTAATATAGTGAAGGGAAAACACATGCCTGCAAAATTCACGATATAGCACTTAATATTGGGCGAGGGTACTTGGAGTCCACTTAATTCTTTCCAATTTGGAGGAGGTGACATTCACAGGATAGATTTTGTTTTCTTAGGATCAACGTTGATGCCATGATGGTGAACAAAGAATCCGATGAAATTTACTAAGGTTGCCTCGAAAGCACATTTGAAGTGGTTCATCTTCAAATTCAGTTGTTGATGTTTATTGATTATGGTCTTCATATCAGCCATGTGATCAAAAAGTTGTCTGGATTTAACCACCAAATCATCCACATAAAATTTTATAAATTTTTCCAAGAAGGGTTTGAATATATGGTGCATGAAATGTTGATACGTTTCACCTCCATTCTTTAATCCAGAGGGCATTAACCGATAGAAAAACACACCTTTAGGGGATCTGAAGCCTGTATAATCTTCATCCTCTAGGGAAATTCAGATTTGATTATACTCAAAGTAGTCATACATGAAGTAAATAGCTTCATATCCAACCATTTAATCAAATAAAAGCTCTATGATCGGAACTAGAAAGTCATATTTAGAAAAATGTTTATTAAGATATCTGAAATTAATGAAAAGTCTGATTTTCCCATTCTTCTTTTTCACTAGGAAAATGTTGGTAAGAAATTTTGGATATTGAAACTCCTTGATAATGTTAGCCTTGATATTCTTATCAACTTTAGCATGAATTTTAGATTCCTGAGTTGGGTGTGTTCTTCTTGCTACCTGCTTGAATCCTCGATGTTCTTATGGAAAACCCAAATGATGACTTGCAACATTAGGATTAAGACCTAAAATTTCTATATAATTACAAGAAAATATATCTTGATTTTTCTTTATAAATGCGGTATACATCTCTTTCTCTTTAGAATTCATGGCCACACTAATTAGAGTGGGGTGTGGATCTTCTTCTATACCCAAATTTATTTCTTTGAGCGCATCCATAGTGGTAGAGACACCTTCCTCAATTGTTGGAGAATCATCCCAGAGATCTTCCTCTTTTTCTTCCTTATGTTTCACTTCTTTTGTTTCTACTTTTATTGTAGATGATGAAGTAAAACTTTAAATTCTAGGGAATGAGTCAGTATTTGGTCATCCAGAAGAAGATGCCACCATTTCTGACGCTACTAATGATGAAGGGTCTTCATGGAGCATTGAAGAAGATATGATGGGTTGGGAATCAACATCCCTGTCTTCTTATAGTATTGATACAACATATTTTAGTCTTATTGGAGTAGAGACTTTATGAGGTTTAGTGGAGGAAATTAAGACATCTCCATTTACGATTCCATCACTTCTTAGTAGTTAAACAATTTCTCCTATGCTTCCAGGCTCGATTACTGCAATTGAAATTATGGAAGTCAACTGATGAGTGTTTGGATTTGGGTTTATCCTTTCAATTTTATTAATAGGAAACACATAATATATAATAAAATGTTTTAATGGGTTTTCTGGGATCTTTTCTAGACCATTTGGAGCATTGATTCTAGTTACCACCTTTATCATGAACCTCGTTCCCTTCCTGTGATAAAAGTCTACCTCAATGTATTGAGATTCACTCGTTTCGAATAGAGCCTTGTCACCATACAGTGTTCCAATTTTACTATTGAAATAGTACCTAAGACATTGGTGGTTTGACAAAGGAATATCCACATATTTATGTAGCCAAGGCCTCCTAAGTAGAATGTTAAAGGTAGTGTCCTAAAGGACAACCATAAAATCAGAATTAGACAGAAGACCATCGAACTAAGTTCTAAGTGTAATCTCACCCAAAGGCTCTTGCTCATTCTTTTCATAACCTTGAAATAATAAAGTAGAAGAAGACAAGTCATATTCAATGTGACCCAATCGAAGAAGTGTACAAATAGAAATGAGGTTGAATCCTAATCCATAATCAACGAAGGATCGCCAAATGTTTATGTCATTGTCCTACCAGATAGATACAAGGTCTTGATATGTCCATGTACAACATCATCTTCATCTTCATCTATAAAAGATATAAATGCATGAAATTTGGTAGGATCATTTTGTATAAGGTAAACCTCAGCAACATCAACATCAGTTTCAAACTCTTGAGGACAAGAAAATGCTCTAATAAGTGCTTCTCGATGATCTTTTGATAGATTCAAGGCACCCTAAATCAAAAACATGGATAGTAATTGGGCCTGATGTTTCAAAAAATAATACTTTAGGTCCAGAGGTCAACATTTCCCAACATGGAGATGCAGTTTTATAGGTTCCTTATAAGTTTATGCTCCTGATGTTGATGTACCCTTTGTTGGAGAAGAAACTGTAAATACTCCTAGATTTGGTAGATTAGACAGACTAGGTCTATCTACTTGCTGAGAGGTAGATGGAGTAACATCTAATCGGTCCTCCAAAACAATCTTGTCAGTACTGAACCTGTCTTTCGTGGAATAATCTCCTTGTTCTTTTTGAGCCTGGTAAAGGGATCTCCCATGAGTTTCCACCGCATATATGGTTCGAGAAGGGGTAGAGTTAAAATAGTGGCTTATAATGACCATGTCTTTCCTTGTATCCTTGATTTTGGATTATTCCTCTAGTTCCCTAGTTATGTATAGAGAACTCAGACTCATCATAACTAGGATCACCATCATCATAGAGATCCATTATGTGGATAACATTAACGTAACTAAAGATCAATTCTTCATCTGATAAAGATTATTCTTGATAGGTCAGTTCTAATTGTGCCTTTTGGTAGGTAGGTGCCCGTTTATTTGAAATAGATGGCAGAAATCGGCCAGTGTCAATGAAAACATTGGCCTTGACATGATCTCATCTTCCTCTAACTTCTCTTTTTTCCTTCTAATCACATATCTTCTTTTAGGATTCACCTTTAGAGGACTGATCTTTTGATGAAGGTATTATTGATGTGATGAGAGTGGTAGAAGACACAATTGGTTGTTTCAATTGTGTTCGTAGAATAGAATGAGTTTGGTTTATTGTTTTCCTGAGGATACAATCATCATATTTTTACACATTTTTACCTTTGACTTTATGCCATTCACTTTCTTCCTTTGGATCAGTAGTAGTAACACATGCTACTTGGACAGATGAAATTTTTAGTTTGACTTGTCTAGATTATACCATTATTTGCAGGAGGCCCTTGAAAACAAAACACTCCTGAATGGGATGCCCAAAAATCAGGTGAAAGAGACAATAGTTCAGAAGATAATCATCTCCTTCATTGTTTGGTTTCTTTGGCCATGAAAACTAAACCAAATTATTTTGTAGAGCTGAGATGAGGTAATTGGGAACCTGTTCATTCTAGAATGAATAAACATTGTTCTTAAATACCTCAAAATAATTCCATTTTTCATCTCTTTAATCATCTTGACCAGGCGATCATTGTTGCTGACGCTCAGGAGGTGGATCCCTTCGATATGATGAATGTTTTTAAGTAGAGTTAGGTACAGGTTCTTGCCTGAGTGTGACTATAACAACCTCTACTTTCCCATTTATCCTTCCAAGTGCTGATATAATTACATGAGATTTAGCATTAGTTTCCACAATGGAGTCCTCCTCCTGCTGGGATATTAAATAAAGGTCTCAAAACCCTCCTATGCATTTCACAAGGATCAATGGTGTGAATAACTAATCATTCATATTTTCTACAAAAATCTGTAGAAACTCTACTTGAGTGAGTTATAATTTTAAGGGTTATGTTAATCCTTTTCATTGAGAAATGAAATATGAAACTCTTTCATTTCCCTTTCCTTGGAATTTTTATGATTTAAAATTATTGTCTTATGTAGTGTTGAGCAGAATTGAAGAAGCAATTTATAATGGAGATCTTCTCATCAAGTAATTGATGGAGATTCTAAACTTGTATACCAGAAAAAATCAGGTCCCTGTAATTAATGCACAATGTACCTAAGATTTACTATTTATTTTTGTATTGGAGTCCCCACCATGGTATCACAATGAGAAACAAAATGCGTTAAGTGTGCCTATGGATCTCTTGAACCATTAAATATTGTGATTGTGGAATTCAAAAAAAATTTGTGGGGGAGGGATCAGATCCACCCATTCATGGTAAGCTCTATTTTTCAGCTGAACTGATGCACGCCATTATTCCATATCTTCCAATCGAGTTTTTAATGACTCAATTGTGTTCATAAGAATTTGGGTAATATCTGGATGAGCAAGGAACTATACAGGTACTACAGTTGGTGCATGAACTAGTGCCACGATGAGAAAAACCACTGGTGGGGGTGCTAGTATATGTCTTGGATAACCCATGAGGACATGCCTATCAGGATGTGTTTGATCGTTCCCTATATGTGTACGCAATGGATGGAATTCATTATGCACATCGTCAGTTACCAAAAATCCTCTTTGTTGAGGAGCTCCAACAGGATTTGCAAGTTGAGGATCTTCCTGGGGAGTATGTCTAGAAAAAATGCTGCTTCAAAGTAACTATGTATTGAGTCTTTTCAACTCTTTCATGTCCTCTTCTTGCTATTCAAATATTTCTTCAAGTGTAATATATTGAACTTCTCCAGTGTAAAAGTGATACGTGATCTTACTTTTACATTTCCCTTATTAGATACCTTTCGCAGGGGGTGGGAGTGGATTATTTGAGGTCATAATTGGATTCTAGATAAGCCTATGATTTTAGTTACGCACACCTCTTTAATTTTCATCAGTGTGTACCACATTATAGATAAGAAATTCATCTTCTAATTCCCATAGTGAGAATCATTTTCTGGAGGATCTTCTGCAATGGTGTTAGTGACATTTATTTAGTCATAATGCATTTTTTTGAATTCTGTCATTATATTTGAAAGATCATCTTCTTCTGTATCTTCCATGAGACTCTTCTCTCATATATGATGAATTCATGGGAAGTGTTTGATGGAAAATTACCCAAAAGGAATCCTTGGATAGTTTAGTTGGGCGCTCTCTTTGTGGCTTCTTCCCTAATCGGGAGAAAACTGACTTCTGTTGAGGAGGGGATTGTAGATGTGAAAAATCCCTCATCCCTGCAGGTTGGGGTTGTTTATGTGCTTATTCTTCAAACCATCATACATTTTTTTATCGAATTAAAAGGGTGACTTAAATAATCCCCCTTCCCTATAGGATAGGGTGGCTCTTGAAATGTTATAGTTAAGATTCGTGCAACTTCTCTTCTAATTTTGCGAATTTTGGTTCAGACATTAGTTGGGTTCATTATCTGAAAACCACCCAAGTCACCTATTTTAAAAGATCACTATACTATTTCAGACATTTGCGCCATCTGATAGCTAATATCCTCTAAGTGGGAGGCCTGCTAAATATTCTCATATGCTTGGTGAAAAATTATATCAACAACTTGATTTCTTTGTGCCTGGCTATAATAAGAGCTAGTTGAGGCCTGTTCTTGAGCGTATACTTGATTACATACAAAAAGTTTTGTTTGTAGCTAGATGTGGTCAATATCATTTCATGAGACCACTTTTGGTAGGCTTTGCTGATTCTGGAGTGTAGTGAAACGAAATTCTCCATCTGCACCACATCCTCTAATACAAACACCATATAGGTTATTAGAAACTAACTATCGTAGACTCTATAGAGCACTAAGGCATGCACGCTAATGGGTTCTCTACTGCTTTTCAACCATTGTATTTCAGAAAACTGAGATATATGTCAAGTAAATTTGGAATTGAAACCCTTATATTACCTTTACATGATTTTGAAATTCATCATATGAAAATAATTTGGTTTTAAAATGATGAAGAGTCTTCCATAAGTTGAGGAAGAAATCATGAATGTAATCTTCTACCTTAATTTATGGAATGTGGTATTGAGAAAATTCCAAAGACCAAAACATGACTGATATTTCTCCTTTAGCCAACTATTTTCTCATATTTAACATATCTTCATCATCTTCTACTATATGTTTCTCTACTTGGTCTGACCAAAGTGGACTCTTCTCGATTTTTTTATTAAAAACAATGAAATCATTCAATTTTCATATACTATACTTGAAGAAAAATGATCCAAGGGAGGCTCAAAGAATGACCATTCCCTTAAGATGATTTCTGGTTAAGAAATTATTTCACCCATTAAGGACAAGGTATCAAAACTCACTAGCCATGTGTTGGAAAGTACCTCGAGATAAGAGGGATTTCTCATTACTACATTGTCAATTATAGAATTATTTTAACAATTAGAAATAATACAGTAGAGATAAATTTCATAGTAAAATTCATCATGAGGAGGACCACTATGGTGGATTATAGTAAGGGATAAATCCTCTTTCTCCTTGTTCTTCTATCCACACGGAGGGTTATCGTGGCTCTCATTCGGAGATAGAATATCTGGAATGACCGAATTTTCATGAATAAATCCTTTATGATGAATTTTACAATGGGTAACTTCATAATTACTACTACTACTCCCATAAATTGGTAATGGGAGGGTAGGATCTTGAGCTGAAATAGATAAATGTATTCATGCTTCAAGAACTCCAGCATTAAGAGGAGCCAGATCACAAGTTGGATCATGATTTTACAACTGTGTTTGAAGAGACTTTTTCTTGGAAGCTCTCTTACACTTAGTTGTGGCCACTTGTTGGGAGAAGTGGTTATCAGGGGCAGGTGTATGTGCCTTACTTGGAGGGGTCATCAGAACGGGCCGATTACCTCCAATTGGAATGGGTGTATATTCCTGATCCTATTGTTCATATGATATGGGGGAGTATGCCCCATGAACCTCCTGTACTAGAACAATGGTTTGTATTTTCTCAGGGATGGCATGCAGATGCATCATACTAGGTGTGTGGATAGATTTATGTGTTTGTTCCCCTGGTACTACTGAAGTTATTGTTATGATATTCTGGAATACTTCCAGAATATGGGTTGGAATTAGTGTCTACCCTTTCACCATTTTTAAGATGTTTTTGGTGACTTCAGTGACCAGAACAGGAATATACATACCTTCCATTTTGGTATTAGATTTATGTGCCTCCTCCTGTCCTCCTTTTCCTATCAATGGGTACTGAAAATACTCAGGTATGGGCGCAGAGAGTTGAGTCTGCCCCAGATTTGTTATTGGATCTTTCTGACTAACTTTTCTGGGTGCTTCCAAATGAGACTGTTTGTAGGATTTATGAATGATGTAAGCTGTATGTACCTAATGGATATTTTATATCTAACATTATTGATGAAATTATTTCAATACTAGCATAAGAGACTCCAGGAAGAATTGGTGAGTGTAAGCAGGTGTATATTTTTGTTTACCATTTTCCACCACATTTGATTGTCGGATTTCTTTAAATGTAGTTAGAAAAGTCTACTGACTGGGTAATAATTTCTAAATAAGTGTATATACCTATTCACGATACTCCACTATATTTTATTAGAGGGATTGGTGGGACTCTTCCAGATGAGTCTGATGGGTAGCGAAATTAAGATGAACATGTGTATGTGTCTTCTTGTTGTTTTCCATCAAGTTAGGTTGATGGAATTCTCCAGAGGGGAAAATTTAAGAACCTGCTCCCTGTTTACCTGACGTTTTCCCTGACGGTTTGTCTTGCGTGCCTGAGTATGAGAGAACTGGGATGAACGTCTAGAGGCAACACCCCCACCATGTTGGGTGTTTACTGCCTCGCGATTCTATTAGCGGTGATTATTGGTGGGAGTCCTTAGGAAGGACCCACACATCTTTTAATTGAGGCCATAAGTTACCTATTGATCCACCTACCTATAGTATGTGAGGGACTGGTTGTTGCATTCCATGGATAAGGACCCAAAATGGTTGAATATGGTGGTGGGAACCGTCTACTTCTTGACCATCGGTCATCACTGAGTAGTCGATCGATGGTTTTTATTAACCTGGAGAGCTTTCGGGCAACCACCATGGTTGGGATAGTACCATGATGATGATACTCCCTTAACAAATAATTGTAGACCCAACACTGAAGATTATGAGTGGTTGATGACATCCTTTCCATGTATGAAAATCCACCTTGAGCGGCGTCCAGGAGATTCACAGGTGTTATCTTGAAGAAATCTATTTTGAAGTGAAGGGAGTTCTCAGAAAAAACTATGAACAACAATAAACTCCATTTTTGCAACATATTTTAGATATATACATGCATGAGAGATTATTTTGTTTGGCCTTCCTTTATTAATTTATAGGGTCCTGACAGTTGGGTAAAATTATTAACTTGGTTAAGGATTCATGCCGGGTTCACAATTTTTGTTTCATAGTTCCTTGAAACGTGTGTTCCAGTTTAAGAATCATTACTTTCAGGTGGTTTCCATTGGATTTATTCATGTAACCAGAAATATCCAATAGTTATTTATCCAAAAGGGACATTCTTTCCAAAGTCAGGAATTCATTTAGTTTGATATTTACGATATTTAGGAACATGCATTGGTCGAGAGGATGGGAGTTCGGACTCATCACACCCTTTTAGGAGGAATTATTGTGTAATCTAGGACTCTCTTTACAAATTGAAGATATTTTCATGAATCATTATTAATTTACTAGGTATAACATAGCTTTCCCTTGGAATTTACAATCACTTATTAACATGTGTGAAATTTAGAATCATCCGTATGTATTCATGGTTCTTCATTAATGGAAATATTAGTATATATTTGAGGTTCTCCATCAATGGTATCCTCTAATATACTATTTAGATATTCTTTTAATCATCGTTATGATGACACTATTTTTAACCCACTCAGTGGAGCACAATGGAATTTATTGTCATCGTGGGAGAAGAAAGTTTTTTTTTGATATTGGGATTGTACCCATAAAATGGACTACCTACGTATCCTTGTAAAAGGAATCATAACCCTCGTTTTTTGGTGTCACTTAATGGGACACATAATTCCTTTTAAGGTCATTTGATAAGGACCAATCCTTACAGTTTAATGTCATCTGGTAAAGACATATAAGGGAAAGGTTTTTAGTCAATGTTTGGTGTGGGACTTATACCTAAGAAGCCCAATAAATTTGGAAAGGATATGGGTTTTCATGTAAGATTAGTCCCTATTTTGAATATGTCCTAGGAAGAATAGGGATGATTTGAATTTTTGGGTTTGAACCTCAAGGAGTCTTCCTACACATCCCATGTAGATTGGAATCAAAGTCCACGTAGTTTTATGAGTCTCAAAAGGGAGTATAGTACTTTGAGATAAATGAGTTTGGGATTACTTCCTAAAGGATCCCTCAGTGATTTGGGTGTTTAATTTGGGAATTATTCCTTACGAGGATTCCAAGATTAATGTAATTAGGTTTGGATTACTTAAGAGTATATCCATTGAGATCGGACCCTGATAAGGATTCCTACATATCCCAATTATGATGGGAATCAGAGTTATCATAGTTCATGAGTCTCATAGGAGAATATGTTGGGAATTTTGCATGAGAGATGCCCATTGGAGTGGACATTATTGGTTAAACCCTTTTAGAAGGTCACACTTTTGATCTCAAGACTTCAAGCAGGCATCCTACATATCCTGGCTTGAATATGAATCAGAGTTCTTGTACTTCAAGTGGGATTGTGAAAAAGTTGTGATCATGAAAAATTTATAAGCCCACATGAGTCATGCTCCATGTGAGAAATAAGGGGATGTCAAAAATTCAAAAAAGGCACCCATAAATTTCCTCCTCCGCTGGGGGAATAGTGTATGCCTACGGTGGTGACAATGGATGAGGGAGATGTGATCAGGGAAGAGGGCATGGTGACGAGCCTTCCTTCTATTATCTTTACATTAGACAAGGGTCCAATGTAAGGAAGGAGTGAAGGTGAAGGATGTAGAGAGGATAAAAATTACAACCTATTACTTAAAAGGTTAGGGGCTTACAACAGGATGGATTCCCTTCAGGATCTTCATATGGGAGGGAGACTTCTCATTTTCTTGCATGGAAAAGAAAGTGTGAACCATTCCTTCCCTACTAGAGACTTGAGGTTCTGGGTCTTAGAGATGAAATGGGGAGGAAAGAATCAAAATCCTAATACTCCAAACTGGGAACTTCCCAAAAATGTTCCTAAGATAAAGGTAAATGTGACTACAGATATACAATTACGCAGAAAATCTATGAATCCAAACCCCATTGTGATAGAAATGTGAGAAACCTTTCACTTTGGATGTACAATCCCAAATAGAAGACACACTGATGTGCCTTTCCCAAAGGTAGGATAAGTCATGTAGGTTTTAGTGGAGGTCTCAATATAATCCCTTCTAGAAAAGGGTGCCAATTAAGAAGAATCTTTTCCATGAATGGATTTGAAGAGGGCTTAATGGCTTATAGACTAAAGAGAGTAGGTGAATCAAATAAGGGCACCCAAGTAGGGACTGAAGTGCAAGTATGGGCACACAAGTATTCTTGGGAGACTTTATATTCACTTCAGTGATGAAAAAAATAGATGTTAATACTTGGGTAGGACCTGACTCAAGCCTTCAAAAGTATTCATAGGTATTCCTAGAAGTGGGATGCTCAAGTTCCTGTGAGAGGAATAGGTGGTGCCCATGAGTTTCTGATTCAAGGAGGTTGGTCACTTTACGCGCGTAATTTTTATAGACTTAAAACACTAAAAGGGCATAATTCCTATGATACTAATTTAATTTCTCCACTTTATGTGTTAAAAAACTACATTGAATGTTTCAGAAGACTTGGGAAAAGCACTAGGGTGACAAGAGCAGCAATTAGGCTTCAAGGAAATTCTCTCATACAAATGATGGTCCAAAGGGCCTATTTATAGGGAAAAATAGGACCTTGGGTGAAAATAGATTTGGGTACGCAAGTGGCATGTGTGCCAAATTGTGGTGTGGAAGTACCTTGCACGTCGACGTCGTTTAGGTAGACTAAGGTGATCCAATGTTCATGACTTTTCAAACCTTGATATTATTCATGTTTTTTCTCCTCTTTTTTCTAAGGTATTTCCATTTTTCATTTTTAAATATTGTGACAGAATAGAGTTTCAACAGTGTTCTAAAGAGGATTTAGAGGTTTTAGTGTGTTGTTTTGGGTTTAGTGGGTTTTTATGTGTTTTAGGGTTTTTACGGTTCATAGGGGTTTTAGGTATTTTAGGGTTTTTAATTTTTTTTTGGTTTTGGGGGATTTAAGTGATTTTAGTTTTTTATTATTTTATAATGTCTTTTTAGACTTTTTATAGGTTTTACAGTTTTATGGATTTTTAATCTTTTTATGGGTTTTAGGGTTTTTATGGATTTTGAGGGTATTTAGGTGTTTTAGGGTTATTATGGGTTGGGGGGTGGGCTTATAGGTTTTAATATATTTTGGGGTTTTATGGGTTTTTAGAGTTTTATATGGTTTTTTGGGGTTTAAAGGGATATTATAATTTTTAGGGGTCTTAGCATTTTATGGATTTTAATGGGATTAGAGGTTATTAAGTATTTTAGAGATTTTATGTGTTTTTATCATTTTTATGTTTTTAGTTATTTTATGTGGTTTTAGGATTTTAATGTTTTTAGGGTTTTCTAGAGTTATTCTGGGTTTTGGGATTTTTTACAATTTTATTGATTTTTTTGATTTTTAGGATTTTCATGGGTTTTTAGTATATTTAGGGAAATTTAAGGTTTTCATGGATTTTATGGTATTATGGTTTTAGGTTTTTTGGGGGTTTTAGTGTTTTATTGATTTTTAAGGGTTTTATGGTTTTTAGAGTTTTGTAATATTTTAGGGGTTTAATGGGTTTTTAGATTTTTAGTGGTATTTTTGGATTTTGTGGGTTTCTAGGGTTTTTTTGGTTTTAGTTATTTTTATAGTTTTTAGGGATTTTAGGATTGTTTGGGCTTTTATAGTGTTAAATTTTTTTAGGCTTTTAAGGGTTTTAAGGGTTTTTAGTTTTATAATACTTTTAAGGGGTTTTAGGGTTTTGAGTGTTTTTTACATTTTTAGACATTTATAGTGATTTTCAATGATTTTTTTATTTTATTGATTTCTATGGATTTTGGGGGTTTTTAGTATTTTTAAGGTTTTATGGTATTTTTTAGTTTTTAAGCCTATTTTTGAATTTTTAGGGGTTTTATGGTCTTTAAGAGATTTTAATTTTTTTTGCTGGTTTATAGTCTTTTTAGATTATTAGTGGATTTAGGGTTTTTATGGGTGTTTATGGGTTTTAATGTTTTTAGGAGTTTTATGGGTTTAATTTTTTTTGTTTTTTTTCATTTTTAGGTCGTTAGAGGTATCCAGTGTTCTTGGTTTGTTAATATTTTCTTAGGGTTTCCCAACGTTTTTAGGTTTTTGTTAAATTTTTATTGATGTTTTGGTATTTTTATGATTTTTATGGTTTTCTAGTGTATTCATGGATTTTAAGGGTCTTTATAATTTTTATGTTTTTTGTGATTTTTATGGGGTTTTTATGGGTTTTTATGTTTTTATGGGACATTATGGTTTGTATATTTTTTAGTGTTATTAAGGTTTTAAATGGGTTTTAGTGTTTCTAGTTGGTTTTTAGGGGTTTTATGGAATTTTTTATTTTTTAAGGATTTTAGGAGTTTTTATGGGTTTATGGTTTTTAAGGTTTTAAGCACTTTTTAGGATTTTAGAGGTTTTGTGTTTATTATGTATTGGTGGTTTTCTTAGTGTTAATAGGTATTTTAGGGGTTTATGTTTTTGGTTTTTTACTTATTTCTTTTGATTTTATGGTTTTTAGGGTTTTAGGGATTTTGAATTGTTTTTATTTTTTTGGAGTTTTAAGGAGTTTTTTTTGTTTGTATAAGATTAAAAGATTTTTGAGTTTTTTTTAACATTTTTAGGGTTTTAGAAGTTTTTTATATATTGGTTTATTTTGGATTTCTAGGGTCTTAAGAGTTTTAGGGTTTTTGAAGGTTTTTAGGGGTCTTGATGTTTTGCTTTTTTTTATGTTTTTTTGGAATTTTAGGTTTTTTTGAATTTTTAATGGTTTTAGAAGGTTATTTGGAGTTTTTAACACTTTAGTGGTTTATAGTTTAATTGGATTTCAGGGTTTTATGGGGTTTTATATTTTTTAAATGTCTTTATGGTTATTTATGGGTTTTAGGGTTATTAGGGTTATTAGGGTTTTTAACATTTTTAGGTTTTAGGGGTTTTATGTGTTTTTTATTTATTTTGTGTTTCTTTGGGGTTTTCTATATTTTTAGTGGTTTTTTAAATTTTTATGTATTTTATTTTTTGATCTTTTATGATTTTTAAAGATTTTAAGGATTTTGATAGTTTTAGGGTTTTTATGGTATTAAGGGTTTTTAGGGTTTTAGAATATTTAATTTTTTAGGGGGATTAGTGTTATTATGTTTTTATGGTTTTATTAATACTTTAGTTCTTTTATATTTTTTTGTTTTTAATTATTTTAGGGATTTTTAATAATTTTTATGGATTTTGTCATTTTAGGGATTTGTGGTTATTTAGGTTTTTAGGATTTTGAAAATGTTTATGGTTATTTTTCATTTTTTAAGTGTTTAAGGTTTTTATAGTTTTTAACATTTATAGGATTAAATGGTTTTTAGAGTTTTAGTGGTTTTTATAGTGTTTATGGGTCTTTGTTGTTTTTATGTGTTTTAATAGTTTTTAGAGGTTTCTCTATTTTTTGAAGTTTTTAGGGTTTTTTTCTATTTTTATGTTTGAGGTGTCTTAAGTGATTTTAGGGATTTAAATGTTTCTCAGGGATTTTCATGGTTTTTAGAATTTTTTATATTTTTAGTGATTTCAGGGATTTTTAAGTATTTTTATGGGTTTTATGTTTTTAGGGATTTTTAGGGGTTTCAGGTTTCTTTTTGTTTTTGGGGGGATTTTATGGGTTTTTTGTTTTTTTAGTTTTTAGGGGTTTTATGGTTTTATATTTTTTTAATAATTTTAGGGTTTTGAACGGTTATAGTTATATTTAGTGATTTTTATGGTTTTCCTGGGGTTTTATGAGTTTTAAAGGTTTCTTGGGTTTTAGGGATTTTAAGGGTTTTTATGGTTTTTAGTATTTTTTAGGGTTTTAAGGGTTTTGAATGTTTTTTGTTTTTAAGGGTTTTTTATGGTTTTTATATTTTTAATGATTTTTTATATTTTTTTAGGTGTTTAGGGTTTTACGTATTTTGAGGGTTTTAGCAGTTTTAAGGGTTTTTCAGTTATTTTTGGGTTTTTTGAATTTAATTTCCTTTTTATGGGTTTATGGTTTTTTAGTGTTTTTAAGGTTTTTATGGATTTAAATGAGGTTTATATTTTTTTATGTTTTTTATGTTTTTATGGGGTTTTATAATTTTTTATGGGTTTTCAAAGATTTATTTTTTAGTGTTTTAGGGGTTTTTTAGGGTTTTTTTTATTTTTACCGTTTTTAGGGGTTTTAAGTTATTTAGTTTTTTAAGGTCTTATGTGGGTTTTTAGGGTTTTATGTTTTCTTATTTTGTTATTTATTTTTAGGGATTTTTTCATATATTTATTGTTTTTAGGTGTTTTAGGATTTTTGGGGGTGTTAGGTTTTTAGGATTTTTATGGATTTTAGGGTTTTTTAAAAAATTTTATGGTCTTTATAGTTTCTTTTTATGTTTTTATAGGTTTAATGGGTTTTTAGTATTTTTAGTGCTTTCTAGGGTTTTTAGGAGCTTTTAGGGGTTTTAAGGGGGTTTTGGCCTTTAAGGGTTTTATTGTATTTTAGGGTTTTTAGCATTTTTTTGAATAGTATTTGTTTATTATGATTTTCTATTTTTATGTTTTTATTAATGTTATTCAGAGTATTTAGGGGTTTTTAGGTTTTTATGTATTTTTATGATTTTTATGGTTTTTAGATTTTTTTGGGATTTTCATGGTTTTGGGGGGGTTTTGGGAATTTTTGGGGTTTTAGTGTTTTTTGAGTTTTTTAAGGTTTTAAGGTTATTTGAAATTTTAATATTTTTTAAGGTTAAAAATTTTTTTAGATATTTTTTTAGGGGTTTTATGTTTTTTTTGGTTTTTGGGGTTTTTTTGTTTTTTCTTTGTTATTTGGGTTTTTATAGTCTTTATTTGATTTTTGGTTTTTGAGGATTACTTAGGGTTTTTAGGGGTTTTAGGGTTTTCTCATTATTATGGGGTTTTAGGATTTTGTATGATCTTTCTTTTAGTTCTTTTAAGGATTTTGAGTGTTTTCTAGGGTTTTATGTTTTTTTTATTTTTATGGGTTATTTGTGTTTTTAGGGGTTTTTTATTTTTTTTGTTTTATGGGTTTGAGATATTTTTATTATTTTTAAGGGTTTAATGGCATTCTATAGTTTTTAGTTATATTTAGTGTTTTTATAGTGTTTTATGGGTTTGAAGGTTTTTAGATTATTTATGGTATTTCATGGTTTTTAGGGTTTTTTTGTTCATTTTAGGTTGCTTAGGATTTTTAGAATTTTTTAGGTTTTGGGGGGTTTTAGTTGTTTTCATGTTTTAACGAGTTTCTCAGTGTTTTTCAGGTTTTTTATAGGTTTTATTTATTAGGGAATTTTAAGGTATTTTTTAGGATTTTTATATTTTTAGTGTTTTTGGGATATTGACGGTCTTTAGGGTTTTATTGGGTTTTTTTGTGTTTTTTGGTGTTTTAGTGTTTATTGAGTTTCTTAGAGAATTAATGGTTGTTATAATTTTTTGAATTTTTTAAGGATTTAAAGTGATTTTAGAGTTTTTAGTGGGTGTTCTAGTTTTTTATTTGTTTTATTAGTTTTTTAGGTTTTCATGGGTTTTTAGTGTTTTTTAGGCATTTACGTGTTTTTATGGTTTGGGTTTTCTTGGTTTTTTGTTTTATGGAATTTTTCCTAGTTTTTTGGGGTTTATGTCTTTAAATGTTTTCATTTTTTTGTTATGGGTTTTCTAGAATTTTTATATTTTTTTAATGTTTTTTGTAATTTTTATAGATATTTTAGTATTTTTATGGGTTTTAGGGGTCTTGATGGTATTTATGAATTTTTATTATTTTTCATATTTTTATGGTTTCTTTGCGTTTTTAGAGATTTCTATGAGTTTTATAGGGTTTTAATGTTTTTATATCATTTTATATTTTTTTGGAGTTTAAAGGGTTTTAGATATTTTAGTTGATTTTTATGTATTTTTTTGGTTTTTGGGGGTTTAATATTTTTAGGGTTTTTTTGTTTTTTAGGTTTTATTATTTTTTTTGTATTTTTAAGGGGCTCAATCATTTTTAGGATTTTTTTTCTCATATTTTGTTCAGAGTTTTAAATGATTTTATGGATCTTTTTATTTTTTATCTTTTTATGGTTTTTATGGTTTTTAGGGTGTTTAAGGATTCTAAATGGTTGTTTTAGTTTTATGGTATTTTTGTGTCTTTAGGGTTTTTATGTAGTTATTATGGTTTTTAGAGTTTTTAAAAATTTTATGTGTTTAAATGGTGTTTATATATTTTAGTTATTTTTAGGGGTTTTATGGGGCTTTAGGGTTTTTACGTTTTTTGAGGGTTTTATGGTTTTTATGGGGTTCTGGACATTATTTGTGTGGTTTTAGGGTTTTGTTTTTCCATTTTTAGGTTTTTAGTGGTATAAAGATTTAAATAGGGTTTATTGAGGCTCACCTAGGGTCTTTCAAGGATTATCTAGGGTTTTAAGGGTTTTAGTTTTTTTTAGGATTTTTAGGGGTTGTAGGGTTTTTAGGGATTTTGAGGGATTTAGGGTTTTAGCATTTTAAGAATTTTTTAGATTTTTATGGGTTCTATGTGTTTTTATGATATTAATGTTATATTTCGGCGGCGGGGGGGGGGGGGGGGGGGGTTTATGGGTTTTAGGTGTTTTTCAATTTTTACGGATTTTAGTGCCACTTTAATGTGTTTTGATATTTAGGGCAAGGAAGGCTCGAGACCAGGCAAGCATGGTCCCCCAAAGATATACCAAAAGAAAAGAAAAAACAGAGTGCTACAAGGAGTGGTTACATAAACAGGTGTGCAATTCACCCTTCAAGTCAGAGTCGACAAACGGAGAGCAGGGAGCCGTAGCGACAAAAGACCACAACGAGCACTGCTCCATAATGGCCTATAGGGGTGTCCATGGGTCGGGTCGATGGGGTTTTTGGACCCGACCCGATCGAAAAATGTTGGGTCGGGTCGGGTCGGGTTAGGCGTGTTTTTTAGCTCCGACCCGACCCAACACAACCCATACTGAATCAGGTTGGGTCTGGTTGGGTTTATGGGTTTATGGGGAAAAACATTGACAGGTTCTGGATATCCCGTAGGAAATCACCGCTTCGACACGATGCAACCACTATCCCCTCCACCCATGTAGGATCTTGATCCCTACGCCTCCATCTCCTGCAATATATATTCACAGAAATGGAGGCAGTGGAGCAGCCATCATCAGTGGCACGTGGGTGCTAATGAAGGCGGCAACGATCGTGCTGGTTCTGTGAGAAGAATCCTCCCCAATCTTCTTCACCTCTTAGTAGTGATCACACTTCCATACCCCCATTGTCGAAAACACACCAAAAAAACCAGTATAAAGATGCAAAAAATTAAAAATTCTAGCAATTCTATGTTTTCTTACATGCTGGAATAAAATCAATTGCTACGCTTGAAATATTCCAATGCTTCTATGTTCAGTTCCATGATCAAAAAATTCCAATGCTTCTCCTAAAAAATTGAACAAATTTTTTTAGAATGATGTGAAAATAAAAAATTGATCCCCACTATGGAAAAATTTCGGCTCTTCTAGGTTTATTTCTACACTCGATCGAAATCAATTTCTTCTCAATCCTCTATGGTTGGATTCCTTGGTTGAAACCCCAACACTTGTCTTGGATCTAGAGAAAAAATAGCTCCCCTCTCTGGTGGATCTAGAACCGTAGTCATAGCCGAGACGGAGGAGGAAGTCGGAGGTGAAGCGATGGCCTTGGGGTCAGTATGGTGGAGTGGTGGCCCTTAGACGATGTGGAAGAGACAATGAACAATAGGGAAGGCTATACAGAAACAATAGTAGAGTCTGAAGTGATGTGTGGTAGTGAAAACACCGGCCGAGTTGGATGGGTGGATGGCATGGGTGTAGTAGGAAAGGAGGAAGGTAATAGAAAGGGCCTCAGGTTGTGAGGGAGGGAGGAAATAGAGTGAAGCCTGACGAGAAGGGGTCACGCGAGAGGAATAGTAGCTCGGCGAGTCGATGCAGCGCATGTGGCTAACGGGTTGGTTGGGTCGGGTTGGGTCATTTTTTTCCCAACTCGTGACCCAACCCAATCCGACCAAATTATGAGTCAACCCGACTCAACCCGTGGTATAGTTTTTTTAACCCGACCCAACCCGACCCAACCCAATCGTGACAGGTCGGGTTGGGTCAGGTCTGGACACCCCTAATGGCTTGTTTGGAGAGAGCATTGGCAACCGCATTCACTGCCCGATAGGCGTGTGTCATAGTGAGATTCAGACTTTGACACATGGTGAGGCATTCCATCCACTGGGTGAGGATCCTCTAAGGAACACACCTAGATCTGTTTTTAAGAGCGCTCACAACAAGCATGGAGTTGGACTCAAGCCACAGGAAGCTCCACCCAAACCTGACAGCATACTCAATCACCTTTTTTATGGTCCACAATTCATCTTAAATGGAACACCCATCACCAATGAAGTGCTAGAAACATCCATTTACGAATCCCCAACAGGTGCAGAAAACTCCACCGCATCCTTTAAAGATTTAGGGGTTTTAATAATTTTGATGGTTTTTTGGGATTTTTGGGTTTTTTTGTTTTTGTGGGTTTAGGGATTTTTTTTTTCAATTTTTATGGTTTCTAAAATTTTTAGGGTTTTATAAAATTATTGTGGTTGAATGATTTTTAAGAGTTTTTGGGGGTTTTAGGGGTTTTATTTATTTGTATTTTTTTTATTTTTTGTGTTTTTAATCGTTTATTAGGTTTTTAGTATTTTTTAGGATTTTTACCTATTTTGGAATTTTTTATGTGTATTTATTTTATTTTTGTTTTTATGGTTTTCTTTGGGTTTTTTAGTATTTTTAGGATTTTTAATGTTTTTAAGGGTTTTATTTTGGATTTTTGGGGGTTTTATGTTTTTTTAGGGTTTCTATTTTTTGGGTTTGGGATTTTTTGTGTGATTTTAGTGGTTTTAATTTTTTTCTAATTTTTTAATGATTTTTTGGTTTTCAAAGGTTTTTAGAGTTTTTCGAGTTTTTAGTTGTTTTGGGGGTTTATTGTTTTTACGTTTTTAAGTGTGTTTTTGGATTTTAAGGTTTTTGGGATTTTAGTGTATTTTATTGGTTTTTAAGTTTCTAATGTTTCTAATATTTTAGGGGTTTTAATTTTTTTAGGTTTTTAATGTTTTTATATGTATTTTAGTCATCTTTACGTATTGAGGGATTTTAGGGTTTTAGTATTCTTATGTTTTTGTAGCGTGTTTAGGGATTTTTAGATTTTTTGGAATTTAAGTGTTTTTTTGTGTTTTTTATGGTTTTTAACATATTTATGTTTTTGGGGTTTTAAGTGTTTTTAGGTTTCTGATGGTTATTAGGGTTTTAGGTGTTTTGATTGATTTTTAGGACTTTTTTATGATATATTTGGGTTTTTAGGGATTTTAGTGGTTTTGAGGGATTTTAATGTTTTTCAAGGCATTAGAGAATTTATACTTTTTATGTAATTTTATGTTATTTTAGGGTATTTTGGGATTTTATTTGATTTTTTATATTTTTTATGATTTTTAGAGTTTTTAAAAAATTTAGGGGATTAAAGGGGTTTTATAGATTTTCAGGGCTTCAATGGGTTTTAGGGTTTTTATTATTTTTTGTCGGTTTCATGGGTTTTAGGTATTTATGATTTTTTATGTTTTTATTGTTTTTTGGTTTTTAGGTGTTTTAAGTATTTTCTATTTTTCATTATTTTTAAGTGGTTTTTAGGGTATTATAGTTTTTTATGTTTTAGGGATTTTCAGAGTTTTTTTATAATTTTATGGTCTTTTTATTTTATAGTGTTTTTGATGTTTTTGGGATTTTATTGTTTTTAGTGTATTTTAAGGTTTTTTATACTTTTATTGGGATTTCAGGAGTTTTAGTTGTTTTTTGGGTTTTAAGGTTTTATTTTGGGTTTTTAGGTTTTAGGTTTTTTATGTTTTTTGGGATTTTTTGGATTTTTCAAACTTTTTAGCTGTTTTTATGTTTTCTAGGGTTTTTAGTTACATTGAGGGTATTTAGAGATTTTTGTGTATTATGGTGTTTTTTATGGCTTCAAGGTTTTTAGAGTTTTTTATTGTTTTTAGTGGTTTATGGGATTTTAGTTTTTTAGTGGGTTTTATGGTTTTTATGTGCTTTTAGGGTTTTTATGGTTTTAAGGGGTTTCTATAGTTTTTCGGGGTTTTCAGGTTTCTTGTTTCTTTTTAGGGTTTTTAGAAATTTTTAGGTTCTTCGAATTTTTGTATGTCTTTAACATTTTCAAATGGGTTTTTTGGTTTTAGGGGTTTTTATGTTTTTATGGTCTTTAATGATTTTTTAGATTTTTATGATTTATAGGTTTTTAGGGATTTTGTGGTTTTTTTATTTTTTAGGGTTTTTATATTTTTATGTTTTTAGGGGTTTTTTATGTTTTTAGTTTGTTTAAGGTTTTCTAAGGAGTGTTCGTGATTTTTTGGGGGGTTTTGGGATTTTTTAAGGCCATTTTGAATTTTTATGGTTTTTAGTCTTTTTAGGGATTCTAGGGTTTTTAACATTTTAGTGACTTTTTTCGGTATTTATGGGTTTAGATAAGCTTTTAGGGGTTTTAATATTGTTTATTTTTTAACCATTTTTTGGGTTTTACTGGATTTTAAGTGTTTTCGAGGGTTTTGAAGGTTTTTAAATTTTTATGTTTTTAAGGGGTTTCAGTGTGTTTAGGTTTTTAAGGATTTTTTCAGATATTTCATGTTTTTAGGGTTTTTATTTTTTAGGTATTTTAATGATTTTTACATTTTCATGGTTTTTAGGGATTTTATTATTTCTTTAGTTTTTATGTTTTTAGAGTTTTATTATTTTAAATATTTTTAGTTTTTAGGAATTTTAGTGATTTATGTACTAATGTTTTTATATATATTTTCATGATTTTTAGTGGTTTTTTTTTTCATTTTTTGGGTTTTTAGAGTTTCTTGGATTTTTAAATTTTTTTGGGGGGGGGGGGGGTTTAGGAATTATTTGGGTTTCTAAGGTTGTTAGGGTTTGATGGTTTTTTGGGTTTTAGTGGTTTTTGAGTTTTTTGGTGTTTTAGTTTTCATTAATGTTTTCAATGTTTTTTAGAGGATAAAATGGTTTTTATAGTTTTTAATGGTTTTGGGTTTAAATGGTTTTAAAAGGTTTTTAGGTTTTTTGGGGTTTTTTTGGGGATTGAATGTTTTTAGTGTGTTTTCAAATTTTTATCTTTATTGATTTTTCAGGGGTTTAAATTGGTTTCTTTTAATGTTTTCTTTTGGATCTTTGGGTTTTATTATTGTTTATATTTTAGGATTTTTTTGGGATTTTTTTATTTTTATGGTTTTCAAGGATTTTTAGGGGTTTGGGGTTTTTAGGGTTTTATGGGTTTTTTTTTGGGATTTTAGGGTTTTTTTAAATTTTAATGATTTTTAAGAGTTTTTTAATATTCCTAGAGGATTAAAGGGTTTATATATTTTTTAGATATTTTTAGTCTTTTTAGGTTCTTTTAAGGTTTTTCAGGTTCTTTATGGTTTTTGGGGGTTTAGGGTTTTTAGTTTCATTTACTGATTTTAAGGTGTTTTAGTGTTTCTATGTTTTTAGGTGTTTTAGGTGTGTTTTTGTTACTTTTGTTTTCATTGGGGATTTAGGGTTTTTAGGTTGTTTACATTATATGGGGTTTTAGGGATTTTTTGGGTTTTTTATTTTTTTGGTGTTTTTAGGAAATTTTGATGGGTTTTAGGGATTTTAGGATTTTATGGTGTTTAACATTTTTATGTCTTTATGGGTTTTAAGTGTTTTTATGTTTTAATTATTTCTTTGGGTTCTTTAATGTTTTTAGGGTATTTTATGTTTTATAGATTTTTGGGCCTTTTTACGATTTTTTATGGATGTTTATGGTTTTTTTAAATTTTAATGATATTTAGGGGTGTGAGGGTATTTAGGGTTTTAGGGTTTTTTGGTTTTTAGGGGTTTTTAGTTCTTTATGGTTTTTTAGATATTTTATCAATTTTTGGGTTTAAAGCGTTTTTAGGGTTTTAAGTAGTTTTAGAGATTTTATGGGTTTTTGGTGTGTTTTGACATTTTTAGGGGTATTAAGGTTTATAAGGGAATTATGGTTTTTATGGTTTTTAGGGGTTTTATCATATTTAGGAATTTCATTGGTTTTTAATTTTATCTAGATTTTTATGGTTTTCCTAGGGTGTTTTCTGATTTTTTTTGTTTTTTACAATTTAGAGACTTTAGGGAATTTTTATGATTTTTATGGTTGTTAGTGTTTTTGGGATTTTTTGGGTTTTTAGCATATTTTATGTTTTTAGGTGTTTGATGTTTTTAGAGTTTTTCATGATTTTTAGGATATTTATGAGTTTCATAGTCTATTTGTATTTTGAGGTTTTTTATGGTTTTTAGTTTTTTGGTTTTTTATGGTTTCTATAGTTTTTGGGGTGGTATTGGTTTTTTTTATTTTTTTTATTTTTAGGGGTTTGTGGATTTTTCGAGTTTTTAACATTTTTAGGTGTCTAAATGGGTTTTAAATTTTTTTTTTTTTATTTTAGGTTTTTATGGGTTTTATGGTTCTTTATGGGTTTTGGCTATTTTTATGGTTTTTGGGGTTTTTAGAGTTTTTTAGAGTTTTGGATGTTTTTTAGGTTTTAAGGGATTTAATAATCTTTCAGATTTAAAAGTTTTATTATGGGTTTTCAGTTTTTTATGGGTTTTTACATTTTTTGTATATTTTTAATGATTTTTTTTATTTTTATGAATTTTTAGGGTTTTTAACGTATTTAGATTTTTTATTGTTTTTATGGTTTTTAGTCTTCTATGTTTTTATAGGTTTTTAGTGTTTTTTATCTTTTAAATGGATTAAATTATTTTTATATTTTTTTGTTGTTTTTTGGGGTTTTACGGTGATTCATAGTTTTTTATTATTTTTTTGGTTTTTAGTGTATTTTGGGTCTTTTATGTGTTTTTAGGGTTTTTAGTGTATTTATGGCCTTCTATGAGTTTTTTATGGTTTTTATATTTTTATGGATTTTAAGGGATTTTTTCATATTTTTATAGTTTCGTTGGGTATATATAGATTTTGATGTTTTTATTGTCTTTTTTTTGGGTTGAGGGATTTTTTGGTTTTTTATGGTTTTATGGTTTTTTAAAGTATTATAATTTTTTAGGGACTTAAAGACTGTTTAGAGTTTTTAGTAGTTTTTAGGGGGTTTCATATTTGTTCGGGTTTTTAGGGATTTTTCAGTGTTATGGTTCTAATTTTGTTTAAAGGTTGGGGTCAAAGCCTCATTTATTATTAAATCAAACCAAATACAACTTTAACTGGGTAGAGGGAGACCAATTACGGTTCTTATGTTTTATAGAGTTTTTAGCATTTTTAAGGTTTTAGGGGTTTTATCTATTTTTAGGACTTAATGATTTCTTATGGTTATTTGATGGATTTTAGTTTTTTTTTTCATTTTTAGTGATTTTTTGAAATTTAATTGTTTTTAGGGTTGTTATGGTTTTTAAGGGTTTTGAGGGATTTTTAGGGTTTTAAGGGGTTTTCTAGTTTTTTTGGGGATTTTATGTATTTGTTGAGTTCTTTAGTGTTTTTAGGCATTGAAAGGATTTTTAGTGTTTTTATTGTTTTTATTGGTTTATAGTGGGTTTTAGGGGCTTTTAGCATTTTTATAATTTTTTAGTTTTTTAATGGACTTTAGTGTTTTTGGGTTTTTATTATTTTGTTAGGAGTTTTTTGAATTTTTTACATTTTTATGGTTTTTTAGATATTTTTTTGGAATATTTAAATTGTTTAGTTCTTTTTTTATTTTCACGGTTTTTAGAATTTTTTTTTAATTTTTTGGGTTTTGATGGTTTATATAATTTTTTGGATTTATATGGGTTTTAAGTTTTATAATGTTTTGAAGGTTTTCTTAGGTTTCTGATGGTTTTTAGGGGATTTATTTTATTAGGCACTTTATGGATTTTTTATGATTTTATGTGTTTTTTGGGTTTTTAGGGATTTTGAGAGGTTTTAGTGGTTTTCTAGGGTTTTTATATTTTTATTAGTTTTTGTGGTTTTCATGGGTTTTTAGTGTTTTTGAGGCTTTTAGGGGTTTTTTCTGGTTTTCTAGGATTTCCTGGCTTTTATGAGTTTTTCATGTTTTCTATGGCTTTTAAGCAGGTATTTTTTTATTTTTTTTCTTATGGTTTTTTCACAATTTTTTAGTTTTTTAGGTTTTTAGTAATTTTTATTAATATCTTTGAATTTTTATGGGTTTTAGGGGTTTTGATGGTATTTGACAGTTTTTATCATTTTTTGGGTTGTTATGGTGTTTTTGGGATTTAGGGATTTCTATTAGTTTTTAGGGTTTTAAGATTTGTTAGAGTGTTTTAGAATTTTTTGGGATTTAATGGGTTTTAGATATTTTAGTTGGTTTTCATGGTTTTGATGGAGTTTTTTGGGGGGTTTTATGTTTTTAGGGATTTTTTGATTTGTTTTATTTTTAACATATTTTGGATTTTTAAGGGTTTTAAGTTGTTTTATGTTTTTGAGGATTTCTTAGGGTTTTCAAGTTTTTTACGATTTTATGGATATTTGGGAATTTTTATCTTTTTATAGTTTTTAGGGATTCTGAGGGGTTTTTGGTGTTTTACGGTTGTTTCTTGTTTTTAGTAATATTATTGAGTTTTTTACAGTTTTTAGAGTTTTTAAAAAATTTATGGGTTTAAATGGTTTTAATAGTTTTTATTTGTGTTTATTGGTTTTATGGGATTGTAGGTTTTTATGTTTTTTGGGGTTTTATGGTATTTATGGATTTTTTGTGGTTTTCAAGGTATTTTTTTATTTTTAGGTTTTCAACGGTTTTATGGATTACCTATGGTATATTATGGATCAACTAAGGCCTTGTAATTTTTACCTAGGGGTTTTAAGGTTTGTAGGTATTTATAGGATCTTTATGGATTGTAGGGATTTTAAAGATTTTGAGTGTTTTTTTGGGTTTTAGCATTTTTAGCATTTTATAGGTTTTTATGGGTTTTAAACGATTTTAGGTTTTTAGGGATTTCTATGGGGGTTTTAAGGATTTTCAGGTTTTTCTTCATTTTTATGTATTTGTAGGGACTGTTTAATATTTTTTTACAGTTTTGAGGGGTATTAAGAATTTTAATGGTTTTTTGGTTTTTTGGGTTTTTTTGGGTTTTAGTGTTTTTTTATAAATTTTAGGGTTTCATAATTTTTTTTAATTTTTAAATTTTTAGTGGTTTAATGGGTTTTATTGTTTTTTATAGTTTTTAGTTTTTTGGGGGTTTATAAATTTTAGGGTTTTGGGTTCTCATTTAGGTTTTTTGAATTTTTGTAGAATTTTAGGGTTATTAAGGGTTTTTATCATTCTAATTATTTTCTTAGGTTTTTTTAGAATTTTAGGGGTTTTTATGTTTTTAGGTGTATTTATGATTTTTTTGGGTTTTTAGGGTTTATATGGTTGTTTTGGGTTGTTATGGATTTTTAAGGGTTTTAATTTTTTTGGGGGTTTTAAAGTGTTTTTATAGTCTTTAGAGGTATTTTAGTTGTTTTGAGGGTTTTGGGGGGTTTAAGGTTTTATGGGTGTTTATGGTTTTTAGGGGTTTTGGGATTTTAGGGTGTTTTAGTGACTTTAAGATATTAGTGTTTTTAGGTTTTCTAGTGGTTTTAAGTGTTTATAGGTTTTTAAGGTTTTCAGATGGATTTTAGGGTTTTATAAATCTTCAGAGATTTTAGGGGGTTTTATGATATTTATGGATTTTAAGGGTTTTTAGTTATTTTTCTTATTTTTGGGAATTTTAAGGGTTTTAGTGTTTTTATCATTTTTAGGTTTATAGAGGTTCTATGTGTTTTTATATTTGTCTAGTTTTCTTAGGGTTTTAGGGTTTTAGGGGGGGTTTATGGATTTTTAGGGATTTTAAATACTATTTAAGGGATTTTTCGGTTTTAAGGGATTTTGTTGGGTTTTAATGTTTTTCAGTGATTTTAGGGACTTTATTCTATTTATGGTATCTTTTGGTATTTCAAGATTTTTTTTGATTTTTTAAACATTTTATGATTTTTTTGAGTTTTTAACATTTTAGGGGTTTAAAGAGATTTTTATGGGTTTTCAGGGTTTTAATGTGTTTTAGTGTTTTTATTGTTTTTCGGATTTTTTTGGTTTTTAGGGTTTTTATGTGTTTTTAATATTTTTGTCATTTTTTTGTTTTTCAATGTTTTAATATTTTTCTATTTTTTGTGGTTTTCTAAGGGGTTTTTCAGGTTTTTAGAATTTTTTTCATTTTACAGATTTTATGGGCTTTTAGGATTTTTATAGACTTTTTATTTTTTAGGGGTTAAGAGGTTTCCTTTGGTTCTTATTGTTTTTAGGGTATTCTAGGGATTTTTATTGTGGTTTTAGGTGTTTTAAGGGTTTTTAAGGTTTTAAGGAATTATTTTGGTTTTTCAGGGTTTTTGGTTTTTTATGTTTATTTGGATTTTGGGGTTTTTTTAGTATTTTTATGTCTTATAAGGTATTTAAGAATTTTGAGGATATTTAGGGAATTTTAGGGGATTTTTATTTTTTGGGGTTTTAGGTGTTTTTTAGGGTTTTTAATGTCTTAGGGGTTTTTAATGTTTTTAGTGTTTTAAGGGGTTTTAGTGTTTTAGCATTTTTTTATGGTTTTTATGTGATTTTATGGGTTTTTATGATTTTTAGGGTTTTCTATGGTTTTTATAGGTTTTCTGTTTCCTTATTTTTATTTTGGGGTTTTATAATATTTTGGGTTTCTTAGAGGTTTTAATTTTTTCTTGGTCTCTAACATTTTCAAATGGTTTTTGGGGTTTTTAAGGGTTTTTACATTTTAAGGGATTTTGTGTACTTTTTATATTTTTATAAAATTTTATTGTTTTTCTGGATTCTAGGGGTTTTACTATTTTTAGGGGTTCTAGATTTTGTGTGTTTTTAGTGGTGTTAAGTGTTTTTAGTTTTTAAGGTTTTCGAAGGGGTGTTCAAATATTTTTTGGAGTTTTTTTTTGGATTTTTAGGGGCTTTTTTGGATTTTTATGGGTTTTTTGGGTTTTAGGAATTTTGAGGGATTCTAGGGTTTTTAGTTTTTTTATATTTTTTAGGGATTTAGTGTATTAGACGGGATTTTAGGGATTTCAATGTTTTTTAGTGTTTTTAATGATTTTATGTTTTTTACATAATTTTAAGTGTTTTTAGTGGGTTTTATGGTTTTTTCTATTTTATGTTTTAGGGATTTTCAGTGTTTTTAGGTTGTATCATTTTCTTAGGATTTTCTTGTTTTTTTATGGTTTTCTTCTAGTGTCTTTAGGAATTTTCTTATGGTATTTATGTTTTTATGGTTTATTGGGATTTTATGGGTTTTTATGTTTTTAAGGTTTTAGAGTTTTTATGATTTTAATGATTTTTAGGTTTTTAATCATTTTAGGTAATTTATTTTTTAAGTTTTTTGTATATGTATTAATGTTTTTAGGGTTTTTATTTATGTTTATAGGAATTTTTGGGCATTTGTTTGGATGTTTATGGTTTTTAAGGTATTTAGGGATTTTGAGGGTTTTTAGGGTTGATTGGGATTTTATGGTTATTTTGGTTTTTGGGTTTTTATAGCATTTCAGGGGTTTTGGTGATTTTTATTTTTTTATAGTTTTTATGTGTTAAAATAGATTTTAGAGTTTTATTGGTTTTTTAGTTTAATATGTTTCTAGGGTTTTATAATAGTTTTTAGTTTTTTTTATAGTTTTTTTGGTTTTATTGTTTTAAGTGTGTTTTCAGGTTTTTATCATTTTTTTTTGTTTTTATGGGATATAAGTGTTTTGGATTTTTTATTGTTTTCTTTTGGATCTGTACAGGTTTATTAATTTTTACATTTTAGGGATATTTGGGGATATTTTTTTGGTTTTTATGGTTTTCAGGTATTTTTGAGGAGTTTTGGGATTTGTAGGGTGTTTAGGGGTTTTAATGGTTTTGGAGTTTTAATGGTTTTTTTAATTTTAATGGGTTTTATATTTTTTTAATGATTTTAGTGGTTTAATGGGATTTTATAGTTTTTATATATTTTTTATGGTTTTATAGTGTTTTACAGTTTTTACAGTTCTATATTTTTTTTTGTGTTTTAAATATTTAGTTTTTTTATGGTTTTTAGGGGTTTTATATTTTTTTACATTTTTAGGGGTTCTAGGTCTTTTATGTTGTCTAGTTTTTCATAGTGATTTTCAGGGTTTTTAGGTTTTTTTAAATTATAGGTTATTTTAGTGATTTTATAGGATTTTTATGGTTTTTAGAGTTTTTATGGATTTTTAGGTATTTTAGGTGTTTTATGGGTTTTAACGATTTTTAGGTTTTTGTGGGTTTTAATTGTTTTTAATTTTTTTAAGTATTTCTTAGATTTATTTAATGTTTCTATGGTTTTTTATTTTTTAGATATTTTTTGGTCTTTCTTATTATTTTTTATCCTTGTTTATGGTTTTTCATGATTTTGAGGATATTTAGTGGTGTTTGGGGTTTGAGGGGTTTTTTAGTTTTTGGATTTTTATTATTTTTTATATTTCTTTATCGATTTAGGGGTTTAAATATTTTTTAGTTTTTAAATTAGTTATAGGGGTTTATGGGGTTTTAGTGTGTTTTGCTGTTTTTAGAGGTTTTATGTTTTTGGGACTTTAGGGTTTTTATGGTATTTTCAAGGTTTAAGCATTTTTTGGATTTTCTATGGGGTTTAGGGTTTTCAAGGTTTTTATGGTTTTACTAGGGTGTTTTGGGGTTTTTAGGATTTCTTAGAATTTATGGAATTTAGAGTATTTTCTATTATTTTTTAGATTTTAGTGTTTTCGGGGGGTTTTAGGGTTTCTATAATTTTTTTAGGTTTGTAGGGTTTGAAGTTTTATTAGTTTTTTACGGTTTTCTTAGGGGTCTTTGATGGTTTTTAGGGGTTTTTATATTTTTAGATATTTTAATTGTTTTTATGATTTTTATTATTTAAGGGTTTATATGTATTTTAGGTGATTAAAGTATTTTTTTAGGGGATTTAAGGTTTTTATGATTTTTTGGGCGGTTTTGGGTTTTTTGTGTTTTTAGGGGTTTATGGTTTTTTGAGTTTTTTACATTTCTACTAGTTTAAATTGGTTTTAGTTTTATTATTAGGATCTTAGGAATTTTCAAGATTTTTATGGATTTAGTGTTTTTAGGTATGTTTGAGGGGTTCATGGATTTTAGGATTTTAGGTGTTTTAGTGGTTTTTAGGTTTTTATTGGTTTTATGTGTTTTTTGTTTTAAATTTTTTCTTATAATTCTTCAATATTTTTTGGGGTTTTTATGTTTTACAGATTTTTTTGAGTTTTTTTATGATTTTTATGGTTTTTATAGTATTTTGAGATTTTGAGAATATTTAGGGGTGTAAGGGGTTTAATGTGTTTTTTGTTTTTTTTGGGTATTTAGGTTTTTTTAGTTTTTTATGGTTTTTTTATTTGATAGTTTTTTATGGATTTAAGGGTTTAAAGTGTTTTAATTTTTTTATTATTTTAATGGGTTTAATTTATTTTTAGTGAGTTTCGTTGTTTTTAGGGGTTTTATAGTTTTTAGGGGATTTATGTATTTTTGGTTATTTTTAGGACTTTCATCATTTTTAGGATTTTCTATGGGTTTTATGTTTTTCTAGATTTTTATGGTTTTCCTAGGATGTTTATGGGGTTTTAGGGTTTTCTATGATTTATTGAATTTAGGGTATTTTTTTATGATTTTTATGGGATTTAGTGTTTTGGGGGGTTTTAGGGTTTTTTGCATTTTTATGTTCTTAGGGGTTAGAAATGTTTTTAATTTTTTATTATTTTCTAAGGGTTTATCAAAATTTTAGTGGTTTTTAGGATTTTAGATATTTTAATGAATTTTTAGAATAAATATGGGTTTATTGGTTTATATGTGTTTTGATTTTTTGAAGTATTTACTATTTTTAGGGTTTTTAGTGTTTCTAAGAATTTTTTGGCGGTTTTGAGTTTTTTATGTTTTTAGGGGTTTATGGTTTCTTTGAGTTTTTAACGTTTATAGGGGTTTAAAAGGGTTTTAGATATTTTAGTGAGATTTTAGGTTTTTTTTTGATATTTTATGGTTTTTATTATTTTTAGGGATTTTTAACGGGTGTTAGGGATTTTAGTGTTGTAGGGTTTTTAGTGATTTTTAGGTTTTTAGGGGTTTTAAGTGTTTTAATGCTTTTAAGGTTTTCACAGGTTTCTTCATGGTTTTTAGTTTTTTTTTATGTTTTAGATATTTTTGGACTTTTTAAATATTTTTTATGGTTGTTTAGGGGTTTTCCTGAATTTTAGGATATTTAGGGGTGTTAGGGGTTTTAGTGTTTTTTGGTTTTTTTGGGTTTTAGGGGTTTTTTAGTTGTTTAGGGTGTTTATGGCTTTTTATATTTTTTATTTATATATGGGTTTAAAGGGTTTTTATATTTTTAAGTAGTTTTGGGGTTTTATGGGTTTTAGTGTGTATTTAGGTTTTTAGGGGTTTTATAGTTTTTAGGGGCTTCAGGTTTTTCAGGTAATTTAGGGTTTATAGTATTTTTAAAATTTTTTATGGGTTTTAAGTGTTTCTAGGTTTTTAATGGTTTTCCTAAGGTGTTTCAATGTATTTTGGTTTTTTAAGATTTAGAGATTTTATTGGTTTTTTAGTATTTTTATGATTTTTAGTGTTTTTAAGGTTTGTAGTGTTTTTATCATTTTTTCTTATTTTAAGGGTTTGAAGTGTTTTTAGAGTTTTTTAATGATTTTTAGGATTTTAATGGTTTTTTGGGTTTATATATATTTTGATTTGTTTTAAGGTTTTTAGTTTTTTAGGGGTTTTATTGTTTCTATTCTTTCTTGGGGGGTTTGGGTTTTCTGTGTTTCAGGGGTTTTATGTTTTTTTTTGAGTTTTTAACATTTCTGGGGATTTAAATGGGATTTATAGTTTTTTTTGTGATTTTATGGTCTTTTTGGGCTTCATGGTTCTTTAATATTTTTTTGGTATTATTATAGATTTTAGGGTATTTAGTGTATTTTAGGGTTTTTGATGTTTTTTAGGTTTTAAGGGTTTTAAGTGTCTTTTGGGTTTAAAGGTTGTCCTAGATGTTTTCAGAGTAATAATGGTTTTATACATTTTTTTCGACATTTTTAGGGGTTTTTTGGATTTTGATTGATTTTTAGATCTTTGAGGGATTTTTAGGGTATTTAGGTTTGTATGGTTTTTAGTTTTTTGTGTTTATTATGGTTTTTAGTGGTTTTAGGGTTTTTACTGGTTTTTATAGTTTTCTATCTTTTTAATGGTTTAAATTGTTTTAGAGTTTTTTGTTATTTTAGCGTTTTTATGGGGTTTCATAGTTTTTTATTGTTTTATAGGGTTTCAATGTCTTTAGTGACTTTTATGTTTTTTTAGGGTTCTTAAAATTTTTATGTTTTTGGTGGATTTAATTTTTTTATATATATTAAAGTTCTCTTATGGATTTTCAATTTTTCATTGTTTTTATATTTTTATGTATTTTAAAGGATTTTTTCTTTTTTTTTTTATATTTTTGGTGGGTATTTAGGGGTTTTTATTTTTCTCATAGTTTTTTTGGGATTAGGTTTTCTTATGTTTTTTTATGGTTTTAAGGGTTTTTAGAGTATTATGACATTTTGGGGATTAAATATTGTTTAGTATTTTTAGTGTTTTTAGGTGTTTTTGAATTTTTCTGAGTTTTTAGGGATTTTATAGTTTTTGGGGTTTTAGGGTTTTTAGAGTTTTTATCATTATTAAAGTTTTAGGGGTTTTATGTGTTCTTAGGATTTAATGTTTTACTAATGTTATTTCAGGGAATTTACTTTTTTTTCAGTTTTAGTGATTTTTTGGATTCTTGGGATTTTAATTGTTTTTAGGGTCATTATGCTTTTGGGGGTTTTGAGGGGTTTTAGGGTTTTAAGAGGTTTTCTAGTTTTTAGGGAATTTTGTTATTTTTTTTGAGTTATAAAAAGTTTTCAAGTTTTCAAAAGGTTTTAGGTGATGAAATGGTTTTTAGTGTTTTTAGTTTTTTTAGTGTTTTTATGGGTTTATAGGGTTTTTAAAGGTTTTAAGAGTTTTAGGGTTTTAACATTTTTTTAGGTCTTTGGTAGATTTTATTGTTTCTTTGGATTTTATGATTTTCTTTCGGTTATTTTCTATTTTTACATTTTTAGGAACTTTTAGGTATTTTTAGAATTTTTTTATTTTTTTATTGTTTTTCAAATTTTGACGGGTTTTAGGATTGTTTTATAGTTTTTAGGGTTTTGATTATTTTTATCCTGTTATGGATTTATAAGGGATTTATTTATTTTTATGTTTTGAAAGTTTTATTAAGGTTTTTCATGGCTATTTGGGTTTTTATGTTATTATGGATTTTTTAAAGATTTGTACGTGTTTTAGGGTTTTTAGGGATTTTTTGGGGTTTTACTAGTTATCTTGGGTTTTTATAGGTTTAATTAGTTTTTTGTGTTTTCATGTGTTTTTAGTGTTTTTGACGATTCAACTGGTTTGTAAATTTTCTAAGGTTTTGTAATATTTTTGGGTTTTTAGAGTTTTACATGTTTTAATGTATTTAAAGTCTTTTAATTTGTTTATTCTTTTCTTAGTAATTTTCCCCACATCTTTAGTTTTTTATTTTTTAGTAAATTTCATTGATATTTTATTATTTTTATGGTTTTATGCATTTTATAGTATTTATGGGTTTTTATCATTTTTAGGGTGGTTATGATTTTTTAGGGTTTTAGGGTTTTCTATCAGTGTTTAAGGTTTTTAAGGTTTTTTAGTGAATTTTAAATATTTAAGGGTTTATTGGGTTCTAGAGATTTTAGTTGTATTTTATGGTTTTTATCTAGTTTTTTGGGGGTTTTATGTTTTTAGGGGTATTTTGGGTTATAGATTTTTTAACAATTTTTTTTATGGGTTTTATGTTTTTTAGGTTTTTGAGGTTTCTTAGGGGTTTCAAGGGTTTTTTTTATGATTTTATATATTTATGGGATTTTTAAATATTTCTATGGTTTTTAGGGTTTTTAGGGGTTATGAGAGTGTTTTTGGATATAATAGTTTTTTTGTTTTTATGTTTTTATTGAGTTTTTTTTATTATTTTTAGAGTTTCCAAAATTTTTTGGGGTTTAGATGGTTTTTATAGTTTTTAGTTGTTTTATATGTTTTATAGGTTTTTACGGTTTATATGTTCTTTGGTGGGTTTATCGTATTTTGGGGTTTTGGGTTTTTTTTGGTTTTTTCTTTTTATGTTTTTAGTGGTTTTAAGGTTTACCTACAGTTTATTAAGGTTCAACTTGGGTCTTGTAACGTATACCTATGAGTTTAAGGGTTTTAGATATATTTAGTATTTTTATGGATTATAGGGGTTTTAGGAATTTTTAGTGTTTTATGGTGTTACCATTTTTAGCATTTTTAAGGATTTTATGGGTTTTAAGTGTTTTTTGGTTTTTAAGGTTTTTTTGGGTGATTTTAAATGTTTTATAGGTTTTTTAATTTTTTATGGATTTGTATGGCATCATTATGAATTTTTTATTTTTTTATGGGTTTTATGGGTTTTGAGGAAGTTTTTTTGGGTTTTTAGGTTTTTTTGGGTTTTTGGGTTTTTTTTTGAATTTTTAGTGTTTCAAAATATTTTAATAGATTTTAACATTTTAGGGGATTAATTGGTTTTAATAGTTATTAGGTGGTTTTAAGGGTTTTATAAATTTTATGGTTTTTATTTTTTAGGGTTTTATGGTTTTTAGGGTTTTAGGGGTGTTTAGGTATTTTAGCTATTTTAAAATTTTTAGTGGTATTAAGTTTTTTTTATGTTTCTACATTTTTTAGGGGTTTTATATATTTTTAGGGGTTTTTACGTTTCAAGGAGTTTTATGTATTTTTAGGGGTTTAATGTAATTTTGGTTTTTTAGGGATTATATGGTTTTTTCGTGTTGATAGGGATTTTTTAGTGTGTTTTTAGGGGTTTTAATTTTTTATATTTTTTTAAATTTTTTTATATTTTTTCAATTTTAATGGGTTTTTAGAGTTTTTAGTTGTTTTAGTCATTTCAGGGGTTTTTAGTGGTTTAAAGTTTTTAGGGGTGTTTATGGATTTTAAGGGGCTTTGGGATATTAGAGTCTTTTTGGGTTTTTGAGGTTTTACTATTTTAGGTTTTTTTAATGGTTTAATGTGCCTTTATTTTTTTATGGTTTCTGTTTGAATTTTACGGGTTTCTACATTTTCAGGGATTTTAGGGGGTTTTTGGATATTTAGTGTTTTGTTGTGTTTTTAGGGATTTTTAGATTTTTTGAAATTTTAGGGTTTTAGGGTTTTAGGGTTTTTAGGGTTTTTATCATTTTTATGTTTTTATGGATTTTAAGTGTTTTTTATTTTTTCAGTTTTCTTAGGGTTTTTATGGTTTTCAAGGGTTTTGTGGATTTTTAGGATTTTTAAGGATACTTATGGGTTTTTAGGGTTTTTAGGGATTTTGAGGTATTTTAAAATTTTTCAGTGATTTTAGGGCATTTATTCTTTTTTTGTGGTCAATTTTGTGATAATTTTATGAGTTTTTATACCATGAATAATTTTCTATTAGTTTTAATGTTTTTAGGGATTTAAATGGGTTTCTATGGTTTTAAGGGATTCATTGGGTTTTAAGATATTTTATTGTTTTGGGGTTTTTTGTTTTTAGGGGTTTTAAGGGTTTCTTTGTTTTTTTTGCATTTTTATGTTTTTATAGGTTTTGAGTGTTTTCGAATTTTCATGGTTTTATAAGGTGTTTTAATGGTTTTAGAGTTTTTTTTAGTTTTTGTATTTTCAAGGATTTGTATGATTTTTATGGACATTTTTGTTTTTAGGGGTATTGAGGTTTTTTGGGTTTTTATTGTTTTTATGGTATTTTAGGGTTTTTCGATTTATATTGAGGTTTTCAGATTTTTTAGTGTTTTAAGGATTTACGGTTTTATTTCGAGTTTTCAGGGTTTTAGGTCTTTTTTATGTTTTTAGGGATTTTTTGGGCTTTTTTATTATTTTTATGTTTTCTAGGTGTTTTAGAGATTTTGAAGATATTTAAGGATATTTATGGTTTTTATGGGTTTTGGGGTTTTTAGGTATTTTTGGTGTTTTAATGTTTTTAGTGTTTTTTCATGTTTTTATGTTTTTATGTTTTTAGTGTTTTAATTGGTTTCAGTGTTTTTCATGGGTTTTATGGTTTTTATATGCTTTTAGGGTTTTTATGGTTTTAAAGGGGCTCTATGGTTTATAGGGGTTATTGGGTTTTTGTTTATTTTTAGGGTTTTAAGAAATGTTTAGGTTTCCTATAGGTTTTAATTTATTCTAGGTCTTCAACGTTTTCAAAGGGTTCCTGTAGGTTTATGGGTTTATACATTTTTAGTGATTTTAGTGAATTTTTTGGGTTTTAATATTTTTTAAGGTTTTTAATGATTAGGGGGGTTTGTAGTTATTTAGGGGTTTAACATTTTATTTTTCTTTCTGGGTATTAAGTGTTTTTAGTTGTTTAAGTTGGGTAAGGGGTTTATCGAATTTTTGGGGGGTGTGGGGATTTTTAGGCCTTTTAAGATTTTTATGGTATTTAGGGTTTTTTGGAATTTTGAGTGAGTCTAGGGTTTTTACTCTTTGAATGGGTTTTTATATTTTTTTGATTATTTAGGGTGTTATATAGGGTTTTAGGGGTTTTAAGGTTGCTTAATATTTTTTATGTTTTTAGGGTTTCATAGGATTTTAATAGATTTTAGTGGGTTTTATGGTTGTTTTCATTTTTATGGTTTAGGGGTTTTCTGTTTTTTTATATTTATTGTGTTTTTCTTAGGATTTTTCATGTTTTAAGGGTTTTTTATGTATTTATATATTTAGCTATTTTTTAATATATATTTTTGTTCTTATGATTTTTAGGGATTTCTGGGGTTTTTTGGTTTTTTATGGTTTTAGCGTTTTTAGGGTTTAAATCATTTGTAGGTTACTAATTGTTTTAATTTATTTATGTTTTAATATTTCTACAGATATTTTAAATTTTTTTAGAGGTTTTTATGTTTTTAAGGATTTTTTGGATTTTTATGTTTTCTATGGTTTTTAGGGATTTTGAGGGATTGTAGGGTTGATGGAGTTTTTATGTTTTTTTGGGTTTTAGGTATTTTATGAGTATTTATGCGATTTAGTGTTTTTAATGTTTTTTAATGTTTTTAGGTGTTGAAATGGATTTTAGAGTTTTAGTAGTTTTGGGGTGTAATGGGTTTTTAGGGTTTTATAATGGGTTTTATGTGTTTTTTGGTTTTTTGGGGTTTTAATGTTTTGATTGGTTTCCTTGTTTTTATCCTTTTTATGATTTTTAAGGGTTTAAATTGATTTTGGTTTTAATGTTTTCTTTTGGATATTTATGGTTTTATTATTTTCTACATTTTTTATATTTTTAGGGATTTTTTTGGAATTTTATGGATTTCAGAGATTTTGAGGGGTTTGGGGTTTTTATGGTTTTTAGGGGTTTATTTTTTGGGGGTTTTCTGTGTTTTTTTAATTTTAATTGATTTTAGAGTTTTTAATGTTTCATTAGTTTTAAATGGGTTTTAGAGTTTTTAGATATTTTTATTCTTTTTTATGGTCTTTAATGTTATTAGTGTTCTTTATTTTTTCTTGATTTTAGGGTTTTTAGTTTCGTTTATGGTTTTTAGGGGTTTTAGAGTTTTTATGTTTTAGATGTTTTTGGTATTTTTTTGTTTTTTCAGGATTTTGGAGGGGGTTTTAGGGTTTCAGGGTTTTTTACATTACAGGGATTTTTAGATATTTTTATGATTTTTATGGATTTTTATGGTTTTTCGTGTTTTACGGATTTTTTATAAGTTTTAAGGATTTTAGGGTTTTAGGATTTTTAGTGATTTTTAGGTTTTTATAAGTTTTAATCATTTTTATGTTTTTTGTGAATTTCTTAGAGTTCTTCAATGATTTTATGTTTCTTTTTGTTTTAGATATTTTTGGGTCTTTTTACGATTTTTTATGATTTTTTATGGTTATTCGAGATTTTGATGATATTTAGGGGTGTTAGGGTTTTAGTGGTTTTTTTGGTTTTTTGGGTTTTAGGGTTTTTTAGTTTTTTAGGGTTTTATTGTTTTTTATATATTTTATCAATTTATGTTTTTAAAATTCTTTTATATTTTTAAGTAGTTTTATGGGTTTTATGGGTTTTTAGTGTGTATTGATGTTTTTAGGGGTTTTATGGTTTTTAGGGGATTTATTATATTGTGGGTATTTTTAGGGTTTTTAGAGTTTTTATGATTTTCTATGTGTTTTATGTTTTTCAAGGTTTATATGGTTTTCCACGGGTGTTCTGGTGTTTTTAGGATTTTTTACGATTTAGGTAATTAAAGGTATTTTTTAGGATTTTGATAGTTTTTAGTGTTTTGGGGTTTTAGGGTTTTTATAATTTTTTGGTTTTTAGGGGTTTGAAGTGTATTTAGTTTTTGCAGGTTTCATAGGTGTTTTTCCATCTTTTTCATGGGTTGTTATATTTTAAGATATTTTTAATAAATTTTTAGGATCTTTTTGGTTTTAGGGTTTAAATGTATTTTGAGGTGTTTTTAGGTTTTTAGTGTTTTTAGGGGTTTTAGTGTTTGTATGGTTTTTTGGGAGGTTTGGGGTTTTCTTGTGTGTTTAGGGGTTTATAAGTTTTAATTTTGTGTTTTTAGCATTCCTATGGGTTTAAATGAGTTTTGGTGTTTTTAGTATGATTTTATGGATTTATTGGCTTTAGGGTTCATTATGTTTTTTTGTCTTTTTATTGTTTTTACGGTTTTTAGAGATTCTTAGGGTTTTGGTATTTTTTAGGTTTTTTGGGGTTTATGTGACTTTTTGTTTTAAAGGTTTTCTTAGGGGTTCTCTAGGATTTTATGGTTTTGTACATTTTTTTGATATATTTAGGGGTTTTTGGGTTTTTATGTATTTTTAGAGTTTTTATAAATTTTTAGGGTATTTTGGTTTTTTATGGTTTTTTGTGTCATAAGGGGTTTCATGATTTTTTGGGTTTTTAGTTTTTTTAAATATTTAATGGTTTAAATGGTTTTTAGATTTTTTAGTTGTTTAGGGTTTTCTGGGGTTTCAGAGCTTTTTATGGCTTTTATGGGTTTTTAGTGTATTTAGGGTCTTTATTGTTGGGGTTTTATCATTTTTAGGTTTTGGGGATTTAATTGGTTTTAGGTTTTATGGTTCTTTATAGGTTTTTAGTATTTTATAGTTTTTTATTTTATTAAGGATTTTAGGGGTTTTTTTTGTATTTTTGTAGTTTTGTTGGGTATTTAAGGATTTCTTATTTTTATGATTTTTTTGGTTTATTGATTTTTGAGTTTTTATGGTTTTAACGGTTTTTAGAGTATTATAACATTTTGAGGGGCTTAAGGTGTGTTTAGAATTTATTTTGGTTTTTAGGGTTTTTTTGTATTTTTTATGGTTTTTAGGAGTTTTATGGTTTTTAGGTTGTTATGTTTTGTAGTGTTTTTTTCATTTTTATGGGGTTTAAGGGTTTTATGTGTTTTTAGGATTTAATGGTCTTATAAGTGTATTTTAGGGTATTTTTTGTTTTTTTTCATTTTTAGTGAATTTTTGGATATTTTGGATCTTAATAGTATTTTAGATTGTTATGGGTTTTGAGAGTTTTTTAGATTATTCAGGGGTTTTCTAGTTTTTTTTTGGGGATTTTAGGTATGTTTTTTTATTTTTTTGAGTTTTATTGATTTTTATAGATTTTTAATGTTTTTATGTGTTGAAATAATTTTTAGTGTTTTTTTGATTTTAATTGGTTTATGGGGGGTTTTATGTAGTTTTAGCATTTTAGCATTTTTTATATTTTTAGTGGCTTATAGTGTTTTGGGGTTTTTAAGATTTTCTAAGGGTTTTTCTTGGTTTTATGACATTTTTAGGTATTGTTATGTATTGGTTTGAATATTTATATTTTTTGTGTTTTTTTGGATTTTGAGGGGTTTTAGTATTTTTAGGGATTTGAGATTTTTTAATTGTTTTTATCATTTTTTTGGATTTATAAGGATTTTAATGGTTTTTAAGATTTGATGGTTTTCTGGGGGGGTTTTCATGGTTTTTAAGGGGTTTATGTTAATTATAAATTTTATGTGGTTTTAAGGATTTTTATGTGTTTTTAGGGTTTTTAGCAATTTTGAGAGGTTTTGGGTTTGTATAGTTATTTTTGGTTTGAAAGGGTTTTGTAGTTTTATAAGGGTATGTTTTTTAGGGTATTTTAATTTTTTTTAGGTATAATTAGTTTTTAGAGTTTTTAATTGGTTTTTTGTTTTTTAGGGGTTCATAGGGTTTTAAAGGCTTTTTGAGTTGATGTTTTTTTTTGGTTTTCGGGGGTCTTTTTGTTTTTTACGGTTTTAACATTTTTATAAATTTTAGGGGGTTTAAGTGCTTTTATGATTTTAATCTATTCATAGGGTTTTTGGTTTTTCATGTATATTCATGTTTTATGGTATTTCATTGGATTTTTTTGATTTTTATGGGTTATTGGGGTTTTTTCAGTTTTATGGATTTTGAGGGATTTTTAGATTTTTATAGTTTTTTGGGGATTTTTGGGCTGTCTTGAATTTTTTTAGCAATTTATGTTATGTTAGATTTTTTTTTCATAGTGGTTTAATGTTTTTTTATAATTTATAGAGCATTTTTTTTGTTTTTAGGTTGTTTTATGGTATTTTAAATTTTTATGGGGTTTTATGGGATTTAGGTGTTTTTAGGGTCTTTTAAGGGTTTTTTGAGGTTTTAGAATTTCTAGGATATTAGGGGATTTATTTATTTTTTTTGGTTTTAAATATTTTCTTAGGGGTTTAAGGGTTATCTTGATTTTTATGTTTTAGTTATTTTTACGGATTTTTAGTCTTTTATAGTTTTTTCTGCTATTTACGGATTTTGATACTTTTTTAGGATTTTTTACTACACTAGGGTTTTTGTTGTTTTTTGAGGTTATTTGAGTTCTTTATGGGTTTTAATTTTGTTTATGTTTTTAATTTTTTTAGGGGTTTAATGGGTTTTAGAGTTATTTGTGGGATTTAATGGTTACATGGGGATATAGGTTTTTTAATTGTTGTTAGGGATTTTTCTTATTTTAGGGGGTTTAGGGTATTTTAAGGGGTTTTAGTTTGTTTTTTGATTTAAGGGTTTTAAGTTTTTATAGGATTTTAAGGTTTTATTAGGTTTTTAGGGTTTTTAGGATTTTTTTATGTTTTTAGGGATGTTTAAGAAATTTATATGTTTTTTATTTTTGTAGGGTTTTATGTATTTTGAATGGTTTTAATATATATTTTTGGGATTTTAGGGTTTTAGAGTCTATTATGTTTAAGGATTTTGAAGTGTTATTAGGCTTCTAATGTTTTCTTAGGGGGTTTTCGGGTTTTTTACATTTTTTGGGATTTTAAGGGAAATTTTATTATGTTTTTTTTTTGGATTTTTATGGATTTTAAGAGGTTTGTGGTTTTTAGGGGTTTTATTTTTTTATTATTTATGTTTTTTGGTATTTTTTAATTATTTTAATGATTTTTAATATTTTTATTGTTTTTTGACGTCTTTAGGGGTTTAATGGGTTATTATATATTTTTTAGGTTTTAGGGGTTTTCTTGGTTTTTAGAGTTTTTAATGTCTTTAGGGGTTTTATGGGTATTATGGTTTTTTGGGTTTTTTGTGCTATTATGTTTTTTATAATTTTTTAGGTTTTTTGGGATATTTAGGGTTTTTAGGTTTTTAAGGTTTTCTTAGGTTTTTAGGGTTTATTAGGGTTTTCACATTTTTATTTTTTAGGGATTTTATAAGATTTGAATGGTTTTACAGATTTTGATGGATTTTATGGATTTTTAGGATTTCAATGGTTTTATAGATTTTTTCATTGTTTTTTGAGTTTACTATGGTTTTAAAGGGTATTTACACTTTTTTTTAACATTTTACGGTTTTAAAGGGTTTTTAGAAGTTTTTTTCATTTTTAGGGGTTTTTTTGTTTTTTATGGTTTTTAGGGAATCTATGGGTTTTTTTTGGTTTTATGGTTTTTTAGGGTTTATTAATTTTCTAGGTTTTTGGGGATTTATGCGTTTTTAAGATCTTAATATTTTCATACTGTATTTCATGGTATTTAGGGTTTTATATGTTTTTAGGAATTTTTCAATCTTTTAGGGGATTTATGGATTTTGAGGGACTTTGGTGTTTTTAGGGTCTTTAGGTTATTTTAGTGTTTTTTACATTTCCTTTGTATTTTAATTTTCGTAGTTTTAATGTTATATTATTTTTTAGTAGATTTTAAATATTTAAGTATTTATAGCTGTTTTTTAGGGTTTTTATGGGTTCTACGACTTTATTGAAATTTTTTGGGGTTTAGTGTTTTCTGGGATTCTAGGGTTTTTATAGTGGTTTAGGGTTTTTTGGTTTTTTTATTTTTTAGCATTTTTAATGTTTCTATAGTTTTTTGAACATTTTTATGCGTTTAATTGGTTTCGGAGAGAATTTTGGGGATTTATGTATTTTTATGATGTTTTATGATTTTTGGTGTTTTAATTTTTTTTTGTAGGTTTTAGGGTTGTTTAAGGTTTCTTCTGGTTTTTGGAATTTTTTAGGTTTTATGGTTTTTTAGTATTTTTATATTTCCAATATTATCTTTGGGGTTTTTGGGGTTTTTATTTTTTTTTACATTTTTATCAAATTTTAGGGATTTTTAAAAAAAATTATGGGTTTTAGGGATTCTGAGGAGTTTAGGGTTTTTAAGTTTATTATGGGTTTTAAGTGTTTTTAGAGGTTTTTCATTTTCTGGGATATAAAGGGTTTTTTAGAGTTTTTATTGGTTTTTAATTTTTAGGGGTTTTATGGTTTTTAGGGGTTTTTGGGACATTATGGTATTTATCATTTTTTAGGATTTTTATATATTTATGGTTTTCTTAGGGGTTTTCATATTTTTGGGGTTTTTGATTTTTAGGGATTTTAGGGAAAATTTTAATTTATTATTTGTTTTAATTTTTTAGGGTTTTTAGGGTTTTTAGGGTTTTTAGGGTTTTTAGCATTTTTATAGGTTTTATGTTCATTTAGTTTTTTAGAGTTTTCATAGGGGTTTTAGGGTTTTTAGGGGTTTCCATGTTTTGTGTTTTTTAGGGATTTTTAGTATTTTTATTGTTTTTTGGGATTTTGAAGGGGTTTTGGGTTTTGGGTTTTAATGGTTTTTTAGTTTTTAGGGTTTCTTTGAGTTATTTTGGGTTTTTAGAGTTTTTTAATGTTTTAAGGCATTTAAATAGTTTCTAGGGCCATTCAGTTCTTTTATTGGTTTTTAGGGTTTTTAGGAATCTGAGGGTGTTTTGGGGGTTTTACGATTTAAATATATTATTGTTTTTTTTGTTTTAAGTGTTCTTATGTTTTATAAGGGGTTTAAAGGGTTTTAGGGGTTTTTATGTTTTTAGAGATTTTTACAAAATATTTAGGATTCTTATCATTTTTCGTGATTCCTAGGGTTTTAGTGTTTTCAAGGTTTTTATGGTTATCTCTTGTGTTTATATTTTTTTTTTTGGATTTTATGGTAATATAGTTTTTTATGATTTTAGGTTTTTAAAGGGTTATTAGTGTATTTTGTGGCTTTTTAAGAGATTATGGGTTTTATGATTTTTTTTTGGTTTTGGGGGGTTTTATAATTTTTAGCGATTTGTATGAATTTTTTAATTTTTAGTTTTTAGGGGTTTTAATATTTTTAGGTTTTTGATGTTTTATTAGGTATTTTCATAGTTTTTGGGTTTTATGTTTTTAGGGATTTTTAGTGCTTTTTAATAATTCTATTGTTTCAGTTTTTTTTACAGATTTTGAATGGTTTTTTGAATGTTTATTGATTTTTGGGTTTTTATAAGTTTTGTTGAGTTCTTAGGGATTTTATGTTTTTAATGTTTTTAATGTTTCAATGAGTTTAAAGGGTTTTTAGAGTTATTCGTTGTTTTTAGGTTTTTTTTTTGGGTTTTTAGGTTTTTATGGTTTTTAATGGTTTTATGGTTTTATGGGTTTTTAGGGGTCTTAGGTTCTTTTAAGGATTTAGGTTTTTTAGATTATTTAGGTTTTTTGGGGTTTAAAGTTTTTTTTTTGGTTTTGAATATTTTCAATGGGTATTTATGGTATTTTTATGTTTTTAGGTATTTTTAGTGCTTTTTTGGAATTGTTATATTTTATGTGTTTTTTGGGATTTCAAGGCTTTTTTGTGGGTATTAGTGATTTTAGGGTTTTTAACATTATTTAGGTTTTTTGGGGTTTTAAGTTTATTTTTGTTTTTATGGTTTTCTATGGGTTTTATGTTTTTAGTGATTTTTAGGTATTTTATAGGAATTTTACCGGTTTGAGGTTTTTTAGGGAATTGGTCAGATTTGTTTTTTGATTTTTTGGGTTTTTATGTTTTTTTGGGTTTTTAAAGTTTTGTTTTGGGGTATTTAGGGATTTTAATGTTTTTAATTTTTTTAAAAATTTTAGGGGTTTAAATAGTTTTTAGAGATTTTAGTGGTTTTAGGGTTTTTAGGATTTTTATTTGTTTTTATGGTTTTTAATTATTTTAAGGGGTTTTATTGTTGTTATTGTTTTTATTGTTTTTATTTTTCTTAAAAGTTTTTTAACAATTTTGGTTTTATCTTTTTATGTGTTTTTACTTTTTTTAATTTTATCTTAGGGATTTTATGTGTTTTTAAGTGTTTTTATCATTTTAGATATTTTAAAGTATTTTCTAAAATTTTAATGGTTTTTTGGATTTTTAGGGATTTTTAGGAGTTTTAAGTGTTTTTAGGTTTTTAAGGTTTCATTTTTTTGTTTTAGGGTTTTAGGATTTTCTATGTTTTTATGGATTTTTTGAGACTTTAAGGGTTTTTATTGTTTTTTTGGGTTTATTTATTTTTTTACCATTATTTTGGTTTTTATAGATTTAATTTTTTTTCAAGGATTTTAAAGTTTTCTTTAGAGTTTTTTATGTTTTTATGGTTTTTATGTGATTTTAGGGATTTTTATGATTTATATTGTATTTAGAGTTTTTAGAAGGTTGTTGGGATTTCAAGGGTTTTAGAATTTTTAGGGTTTGTAGGGTTTCTATGGATTTTTGGGTTTTAGGGTTTTTTCCAATTTTTTAGGGTTTTAAAGGTTTTTAGTTTTTTTTAATCATTTTTAGAGTTTTAAAGGGATTTTTGGAGTTTTTAGTCATTTTACGAGTTTTTTTTGGTTTTTAGGGTTTTTAATGGTTTTGTGGATTTTTCAGTTTTATGGGTTTTTGGGGTCTTTTATGGATTTTTTGTATTTAGGGTTTTAATATTTTTATGCTGTTTAGGGGTTTTATGTTTTTTATGTTTTTATGTTTTTATGACTTTCTTAGGGTTTTTACGTTTTTAGGAGTTTTAAGCTTTTAATTATTTTGTTGGCATTTTTAGGATTTTTATGGTTTGTATGTTTTTTTAAATTTTGAGGGTTTTAAAGATATTTATGGGTTTTGAGAGTTTATCAGATTTTTGTGTTTTAGGATTTTTATGGGTTTTATGTGGTTTTAGGTTTTTCATGCTTTCATAGGGTTTTTCTGGATATTTTTTGATTTTTACCTTTTTGGGATTTTTATGGTTTTTAGGGATTTTTAATGATTATTTTGGTGTTTTATTATTTGTAGAGATTTTTAGGGGGTAAATGGGTTTTCATGGGTTTTGTGGGTTCATAGGGATTTTTTTTGAGTTTTTAATTTTTTTTATGGTTTTTTTGAATTTTTAAAATTTTCATGGGTTTAATGGGTTTTTTAGATTTTTTTTGGTTTTTAGGGTTTTTATTGATTTTTATGGGTTTTAAGAGTTTTTAGTGGTATAGTGGTTTTTTGGTTTTTTCGGTCTTTAGCATTTTTTAGTTTTTTAGGGTATTAAGGTTTTTAGAGTATTTTTACATTTTTCGGGGTTTAAAGGGTTTTCAATGTTTGTGTTGTGTTTTAGGGGTTTTTATGGGTTTTCGAGTTTTTTAGGTTTTTTGGGGGTTTCATGGTATTTATGTGTGTTAGGGTCCTTTTAGGGGTTTTAGGGTCGTTGTTGTTTTTTGGTTTCTTAGGGGTTTTAAATATTTTTAGTTTTTTATGTTTTTATTAGGGTTTTTAATAATTTTTGGGGTTTTATGGCTTTCAAGATGTTTATTGTTTTTAGGAATTTTTAGGGGTTTTAGAGTTTCTTTTGTTGTTATCGTTTATAGGTTTTCAGGGGTTTTATGAGTTTTTAAATTTTTAATGTTTTCTTACGGTTTTAGTATTTTTATATTTTTAGGTATTTTTAGGTCATTTTTGGGTTTTTATGGATTTATGGTTTTTTGGGATTTTACGGGGTTTTCTTGGTTTTAAAGGGTTCTTTGGATTTTTATGGTTTTTTGGGGTTTTGGGGGTTTATTGTTCTTTTTATGGTTACTAAGATTTTTTATTATTTTAAATAAAATTTAGGTATTCAAAGTGTTTTTAATGTTTTTAGTGTCTTTTAGGGGTTTTAATGTTTTTAGGGGTTTTAATGTTTTAAAGGTTTTGAGGCAAGGAAGGCTCGGGTCCAGGCTATTCCTGGGACCCCCCAAATTTTATTAAAAGAAAAGACACAGCCACTGCAGACCAGGGAGGGGAGGGATCCACCAATCCACACCCAAAACCCCTTACGACCTCAGCTCGAAGGCCACAGAAAGAGAGGAAGAAAAGCAAAAGGCAAAAACAAACAAGTCAAAAAGATCAAAAGGAAATGAACACAAGGGGACGATCAGTCAACATCGCCACCAAAATCCTCCAACTCTGCACCTCGAAACCCCATGCCCAAACCAAAGTCGTCACACACATCAGCAAAACTAAAATCTGACACAACTCCCATGTCCGTTGAGTCCCATCCAGACTCAAAATCCTATTGCATTCCAAGCCTGGATAGAAGCTTCATCCTAGCCTTCTCTTGCTCTGCAGAAATTGAAAGCCGCTCTCACATATTCACCATTAGATTAAGTCTGACAGCTCGTGAAGAGGCCCTAGTTGCCATGGGATGTGGGAGTGTAGAGTAATCCTTCCTCCGTCTCCGTCTCGGAGGGGCAGAAGCAGATTATATGGGATTTTTTAATTTTTTTTGGGGGTTTTAGGGTTTTAAGAGATTTTGAGGGGGTTTAGATTTTTTAATGGTTTCAATGCTTTTAGTGTTTTTGTATTATTATTATTATTACATGTTTTTTTTGTCTTTAATTTTTTTATGTTTTTCATAGAATATACAATGTGTTTTAAAGGTTTTTACGTCCTTATGTATTTTAGGTATTCTTTAGGATTTTATTTTTTTTAGAGTTTTTAGGGATTTTGTGGCTCTTTAGGTGTTTTAGGGTTTTTTTATATATTTAGTATTTAGTGTTTTTTTATATATTTTTAGTCATTTTAGTGTTTTTATAGTTTTTTAATGTCTAAATCCTGCTTATAATTTTTAGTGTTTTAGTGTTTTTAGTGTTTTAAGGTGTTTATGGCTTTTTAGGGTTTTTGGGGGTTTTGGGGTTTTAGTGTTTTTATGGGTTTTAGTGCTTTTTAGGTTTTTTTGGGATTTTAAGTATTATTTATTTCTTCATATTTTTTTTTAGTTTTTAGGTTTTTAAGTTTTATTTTTCATTTTTTAGTATTTTTATATCTTTTTTATGATTTTTAAAGGTTTTTACTGGTTTTAGTTTTTTAGGGTTTTAATTTTTTTTAGTTTCAAGGGATTCAAAGTGTTTTTAGGTTTTTATGGTTTTTTAATTCTTTTTCATGGGTTTTATGGGTTTTTATATTTCTAGAGGTTTTAGGATTATTATGGTTATTAATGTATTTTTTGGTTTTGTGGGGTTTTAGAGGATTTAGGGGTTTTTTTCTTTTTTGTGGAGTTTTTGAGGGATTGTAGGGTTTTTTGGGGTTTTAATGTTTTTTGGGTTTTCAAGAGTTTTATTTGTTTTTATATATTTAATGGTTTCTTACAGTTTATAAGGGTTTTAAGGATTCTATACACTTTTAGATATTTATATGGATTTTTAGGATTTTTATTGTTTCAGTAATTTTATGGATTTTGATGGGTTTTAGGTGTTTTTAGGGTTTTTCTTGTATTTAGGGTTTTTTGCGTTTTTTAGGTATTTTAGGGTTATTATGTTTTTTATGGTTTTTTTGTTTTTTTTGAGGTTTTCATGATTTTTATGGTTTTTGACGTTTTAGGTATTTTTAGGGATTAAAAATGATTTTTTTTTGGTTTTTAGGGATTATTATTTTTTAGGGATAATGAGGGTTTTTAGGGTTTTTCATGGGGTTTTTTTGAGTTTTTTTGTGTTTTTATGTTATTTTAGAGTTTTTTAATATTCTTATGGGTTTAAAGGGTTTTTAGAGTTTTCATGGGGTTTTAAGGTATTTAATTTCTTTTTGGGATTTTTACATTTTTATTGGTTTTTATGGTTTTTATGTTTTTTAGGGTTTTAAGAGTTTTTATTTTTATAGAGTTTTTATGAATTATCAGGGTTTTATAGCATTCTTAGGATTTTTTCAGGGTTATACGATATTTCATTTTTTAAGGATTTTTAGGGCTTATGGTATTTTTATCGGTTTTAGGGTTTTTACGTATTAAAGGGTTTATATAGTTTTCAGAGTATTTTGGTTATTTATGGTTTTTGGTGTTTTTTGTATTCCTTAATGTTTAAAGTGTTTGTTTGGAGTTTTTAGTTCTTTGATGGGTTTTCAAGGTTATAGGGTTTTATGGATTTCATTATTTTTTAGAGTTTTTTTTTTGTATTTTAGGGTTTTTTGAGTTTTTCTAGGATTTCTTAAGGGTTTTAATTGTTTTTTGTTTTTATGGTTTTCTTAGAGTATTTCAGTGTTTTTAGGGTTTTTTACAGTGTTGGTATTTATTGATTTTTTGTATTTTTATGGGTTTTTAGGGAATTTGATGTTTTTAGAGTTTTTATGGTTTTATTTCTTTTTATGGTTTTTAGTGTTTTTAGTTTTTTAGGGGTTATATTGTTTTTTAGGATTTGTGGTTTTCATAAGGTTTTTTAGGGTTTCTAGGATTTTTTCATTTTTACAGTTTTTATGGCATTTATATGATATTTATGGTGTTTGGGTTTTTATGGAATTTAAGTGTTTTGATGTTTTTTTGGGTTTTATTTTTTCGGAGTTTTAAGGTTTCTTTAGAGAATTTTAGGGATTTTATGGTTTTTTTATATATTTTTAAAAAATTTAGTGGTTTAAACAATTTTTAATGTTTTTATAGTTTTATGGGTTTTAGGGTTTTGTTATGGTTTTATGGTGTTTTTATGGATTTTACTATCATTATTGTTTTTAGGGGTTTTACCATTTTAAGGGGTTTTAAGTTTTTTTATGTTTGTAATGTTTTCTTAGGGGTTTCAGGGTTTTTAGGGGTTTTTAAATTTTTAGATATTATTTTGGATATTTTTTTGTGTTTTTGGGGTTTTTAGGGATTTTTAGTGGATTAACTATTTTTAGTCTTTTTTTCTTTTTAGGTATTTAGTGTTTTAAAATTTTTAGGGGTTTCATTTGGTTTTAAGTTTTTATGATTTTATTTGGAATTTTTTCTATTTTAGCATTTTTATAGATTTTTACGGGTTTTAGGGATTTTTTTTATGATTTTTATGTTTTTAGGGGGTTTTAAGATATTTGTAGACATTGGTATTTTTAATGTTTTTTTTGTTTTGTTACTTTATACAATTTTTTAGTTTTTTAGTGGTTCTAATTTTCTTAATGTTTTTAAACATTTCTAGGCGTTTAATGGGGTTTTAGAACTTTTAGTGGTTTTATGGTTTTTCTAGGTTTTAAGGTGTTTATGGTTTTTAGGGGTTTTATAGTTTTTAGGGGTTTTTGGGTTTTCAGTCTTTTAGGGTTTCTAGGGTATTTAGTGTTTTTTAGGTTTTATAAGGGTTTTATTTTTTAGGTTTTTTAGGTTTTCTAGGTGTTTTTCTGGTTATTTAGATTTTTTTTCTTGTTAAGGATTTTCTTGGGTTTTTAAGACTTTTATGGGTTTTTATGGATTTTCATGTGTTTTAGGGTTTTTTGGTTTTTTAAGGGGTTTCTAATGTTTTTATCATTTATAGGGTTTTAGTTGTTTTAATTGATTATAGATTTTACGGTTTTCTTATCGTTTTTACAGGGATATTAAATCTTTTGTGTTTTAGGGATTCTTAGGTATTTTTAGTGTTTTAGGGATTTTATGGATTTTTTGGGGATTCCCAGTTGTTGTAATTCTATGATATTTTGGTGTTTTAGGGGTTTTCTGATTTTTTAGGGTTATTTGGTTTTTTTAGAGTTTTAAATGTTTTAAGGGGTTTTATGTTTTGAGAGCTTCGACTGGGGTTTTAGGGTTTTTATATGTTTTTTTAATAAAAGATTTTATTGTTTCTTAGGGGTTATAGGGTTTTAGGCTGTTTTTATTGGTTTTAGTGTTTTATGGTATTTTAATGGGTTTTTATGTTTTTTAGCTCATTTTAGGATTTGAGGGTTTAATGTGTTTTTAGGTTTTTAATGTTTTCCTACATTTTTCATGGGTTTTATGCGGTTTTATGTTTTAGTGATTTTTATGGATTTTGTAGGTTTTTTATTATTTTTTATCTTTTTATGGATTTGGTGATTTTTATGGGTTTTTTTTTGTGTTTTTAATGTTTTCACCTGTTTTTTGTTTTTTATGTATTTAGACGTGAAAAACGATTTTAGAGTTTTTTGTGAGTTTCTAAGGGTTTATTTTTATTTTGGGTGTTTTAAGGATTTTTGGGGTTTTAGGTTTTTTGGGGATTTTATAAATTTTTAGGGTTTTATTGTTTTATTAATTTATGAGTTTTTAGTGTTTTTTTAGATTTTAATATTTTTATTGAGGTTCTTTTTGGTTTTTAGATTTTTTTAAATTTCTTTGGATTTTTTGGGATTTTTTTGGGTTTTAGGGTTATTAGTGATTTTTAGGGTCTTATGGTTTGTAGGGTTTTTGGGTTGTTATGGTATTTTTGAGGGGTTTTATTTTTTAATGTTTTTAATGGTTATTAGTGTCTATAAAATTTTTAAGGGTTTAAAGGGATTTGGGAGTTTTTATTATTAATTTATGTATTTGTGGGGTTTTACGGTACCTAGGATATTTAACGGTTTCAGGGTTTTTAACATGTAGGTTTTTAAGGGTTTTTTGTTTTTTAGGTTTTAAGGATTTATTTTGATTTTTAGGGTTTTAAGGGTTTTTATGATTTAGTTGTTTTTAGGGCTCTTTTATGGGTTTTTATGGTTTTTAGGGTTTCCATTGATTTTGGGTGATTTTAGAGTTTTTAGGGTTTTATGTTTTTAGGGTATTTTTGAATTTTATGTGGTTTTAGTTTTTAAATGTTTTCTAAGGGTTTTCTATTTTTTTGGGTTTTTAGTTTTTTAAGGATTTTTAGAGATTTTTTAGGATTTTTATGGTTTGTAGGGTTTTTAAGGATTTTGAGGGTTTAATGTTTTTTAGGGTTTAATGGTTTTTTATTTTAGGTTTTTTTCAAATTTTTAAGGATTTAATTATTTTTTTAGAGTTTTAATACGTTTTAGGGATATAAATGGTTTTTAGTGTTTATAGTTTTTGGGGTTTTATTAATTTAAGGGGTTTTTAGGTTTTTAGGTTTTTTATAGTTTTTGGGGATTTAGGATTTTTAGGAGTTTCATATTTTTTTCATTTTAGTGTTATTTGGGATTTTATGAGTTTTTAGGTTTTTAATATTCTCTTAGGTTGTTTTAGGGGTTTTATATTTTTTAGGATTTTGGGGATTTAAGTGATTTTTTTGGATTTTTATGCGATTAAAGGTTTATAGGGATTTTTAGGGGTTTTATTGTTTTAGGGTTTTTACATGTTTTCGGGTCTTTTTTAGTTTTTTTGGATTTATTTTCTGCTTTAAAAACATTAATGTGATTAATTGTTTAATTGGGTTTTAATGCATTAGTGGCCTTTTAGGGTTTTTATGGAAGAAGAGGTGTAAGGCCAGGATATTCCCAGCCCCCTTAATGTTTATTATTAAGAAAGACATAACATACAAGGGAGGGGAGGGGTCAATCTACCCACACCCAAAAACCCTTTAAAACCAAGACGCAAAAGGACAGAAAAATAAAAAAAGAAGACAAAAAACACAAACAAAGAGCAAGTCAGTCAATGTTGCTACCAAAATCACCAAGAGGTTTAGTCGCTGCACCAAAAAAGGCCGCATCATCACCATATAGATCCCCATTAGCACCATACCCAGAGGAGGCATCCAAGTCCACTGTCTCCCATTCAGATGACTCATACTACTTGAGGAAGTCAGTACAATACCTTCTGAGTCGCTTCTTCTCCAGCTTCCTATCCGCTCAATCCTTGGCAAGAACATCCTCCACAGCTTTGGAAGCCTTCAAGGATTCCCTTGTTGCCATTGGTTTTGGAAGGGATGAATAGTCTCTCCTTTCCCTCCTCATGATAGGGGAAGCACTCTCCGTCCACCTACAGTGAAGGAAATCATCAGCACTCAAGACCTTAGGGTTACCCTCTTGCCTGGAATCAGCAGCCATGGGCTCAGAACCTCCTCTTGGATCTAATTCAGGATGAACTAAGCCATCTATCAAGGTCCTCCTCCAAATCTTAGGGATTTTATGGGCTTATATGGTTTTATGGTTTTTAGGTATTTTAATGTTTTTTTTGGGTTTTAGGGATTTTAGGTTATTTTATGGGTTTGTAAGGTTATTTTTGGTTTTTAATTTTATTTGGGTTTTTATTTTTTTAGGGGTTTTTGGTTTTATTACGAGTTTTTAGGGTTTTTCAAGGGATTTTAAATTTCTAAGAATATTTAGGATTTTTTTAGGTTTTCATGGTTTTTAGGGTTCTTTAGAATTTTTTCATTTTTATGGGGTTTAAGTGTTTTAAGGTTTTTAATATTTCAAAATGTTTTCAGGGTTTTGGGGTTTATAAATTTTTACGTATTTTGGGGATTTGTTATGAATTTTTAATTTTTTTGGGGTTCTATCGATACTGAGGGTTTTAAGGCATTTTTTGGGTTTTTTAGTTTTATGGGTTTTTTGAGTTTTTAGGGTTTTAATGTATTTAGTTTTTTATAACAATTTTAGGGGTTTAAGGGTTTTTATATTTTTTAGTATTTTATTGGGGTTTATGGTTATTTGGGGTTTTAATGGTTTTTTTGGCTTATTATTTTTTGGTTTTCTTAGTGTTTTTAGGGTGTTCTATTATTTTTATGTTTTAAGGGCATTTATCGGTTTTTAATAGTGTTAAGGATTTTGAGGAATATTAGGGGTTTTATGGTGTTTAAGGATATTTTGAGTTTTTTTAAAAAAATTGATTTTTAGAGTTAGATAACATTTTTTGGGGTTAAAGGGGTTCTTAAGAGTTTTTTTAGGATTTTATAGTTTTTATTTTTTTTGGGATTTTAAGGGGTTTTATGGTGTTATGGTTTTTAGGGTTTTCTTGTTTTTCTTGTTTTCAGTGTTTTTTTACTTTTTGGAGGTTTTAATATATTTTTATAGTTTTTAACATTTTTGGGGATTTAATGGGTTTTTAACGTTTTTAGTGGAATTCTATGGGTTTTATTATTTTTAAAGTGGGGGGAGGGGTTTAAACATTTTTCGAGTTATTTGTTAGTTTTAGGAGATTTTTTGGGATTTTATCCTTTTTGGGGTTTTGGGGATTTAATTTTTGTATCTTTTCAAGGTTTTCATAGGGGCTTCAATGGTTTTTATGGATTTTAAAATTATTAGATAGTTTATGGATTTTTAATTATTTTATTGGATTTTGTTGGGATTTTGGGGGTTTTAGGGTTTTTAGGGTTTTTAGCATTTTTTGGATTTTTTCTGGTTTTATGTGTTTTTATGTTTTAAAGACCTTATTCACGTTTTAGGAGTATTTTTGAGTTCGTGTATATTTTATTGATTTTTAGTGTTTTTATCCTTTTCATGGGTTTAGAAGGATTTTTTTAGTTTTTAGTGTGTTTGTATGGTTTTTATAGGTTTTAAGAGTTTTTAGGGTTTTTATTGGTTTTATGGTTTTTATTTTTTTTGGGGTTTATAAGTTTTTTAGGGGACATAGTGTCTTTAGGGTTTTGGGTTTTAAATTTTTAGGGTTTTATTGTTTTCATAGGGGTTTTAAGGGGTTTTAGAGTTATTTATGTTTTTAGGGATTTTATGGTATGTTTTGGACATTTTATGGTTTTTAGTGTTTTTAGGGATTTTAAGGGTTTTGGGGTTTTAGGGTTTTTATAGGTTTTTTGGTTTCTTAGGGTTGTTTCCATTTTTAGAGGTTTAAAGTTTTTTAGAGTTGTTAATGATTTTTGGGTATTGAAGGAAATTAAGAAATTTTTGTGTTTTTTGAGTTTTTTGGATTTTAAATTTTTATGGGTTTTTATGGGTTTTATAGGTTGTTAGGGTTTTAGGGACTTTTATTGTTTTTATCATTTTTTAGGTTTTCATGGTTATTTTTTATTTTAAATAATTTATTATGGTTTATTAGGGTTTTTGGTGTTTTTATGTTTCTATGGAATTGTAGAAGTTTTTCCTGATTTTTATGGGGTTTTAGGGTTTTTAATGATTTTAATGGTTGTTAGGGTTTAATCATTTTTATGGGCTTAAGCTGTTATTTTGAGTTTAATGTTTTCAAACATATATTCATATTTTTGGGGGTTTTTATTTTTTTAGGGTTTTTATTTATTATTTGGTATTTTTATGGTTATTTTAGGTTTTTAGATTCTTTTGGTTTTTAGGTTTTTATGGTATTTTCAAGTTCCTATGTGTTTTTTGAGTTTTTAGGGGTTTTTTATGAGTTTTTAGAGTTATTTTATTTTATTGGGGTTTAATTGGATTTTAGAGTTTTTAATAGTTTTTAGAGTTTTTAGGGATATTTATGGTTCTATGGTTTTTTGGTTTTTTAATGATTTTAAAATATGTTAATGGGTTTTGGGTCTTCTTAGGGGTTTTATGTGTTTTATCATTTTCAGGTCTTTATGGTTTTAATAGTTTTTTGTTTTTTAAGGTTTTCTTTGGTGTTTTAGGTATTTAAGGTCTTTTTACATTTTTATTGATTTTTTGTTCTATTTAAGCTTTTTATAGTTTTTTTTGAGATGATGATTGTTTTTATTGATTTTTTTTGGTTTTTAGGGTTTTTACTATTTTTAGTGTATTTTAAAAAATTTAATGGTTTTTATAGATATTTAGGGATTTATAGGGTCTTTTTCGTTTTTAGGGGTTTATAGGTTTTTATAATTTTAATGGTTTTTATGGGATTTAGGTATTTTTATTGTGTTTTAGTGTTTTTATGGTTTTTATTAGTTTCTGGGGTCTTTTTTGTTTTTAGGATTTTAATGGGTTTTAGAGTTTTTAGTTATTTTTAATATTTTAACAGGGTTTTAGGGATTTGTTTTGGTGTTTTTATGGTATTTTGGGGGTTCTAGGGTATTTTATGCCTTTTGTGGTTTTTAGTGTTTTATGGTTTTTAATGGTTTTAATTGTTTTTTTGATTTTAAGGTTTTTTAGTCTTTTTTAATGTTTTTTTATTTTTTTACATTTGTATAGAATTTTATAGGTGTTTATATTTTTGATAGGTTTTAGGGATTTTCAGGGATTTTATGAATTTTTATTTGTTTTGGGTTTTGGGGGGTTTATCATTTTTTAGGTTTCTTTGGGGTTGTAATTATTTTTAGGTTTTATGGTTTTATTAGGGTTTTAGGTTTTTTTTTTAAATTTTTTGTTTTTATAGATTTCTTTTTGTATTTTTAGGATTTTTACACCTTTTATGGGTTTTAGAGAATTTTTGGGGGTTTTATAGGTTCTTGTGATTTATTAGGGGTTTTATATATTTTTATTTTTTTTAGGATTTTTAGGATTTTTATAGGTTTTTAATTTTTTTCGGGGTTTAAAGGGTTTTTTGAGTTTATAGTGGTTTTAATGGGTTTTAAGGTTTTTAAGGTTTTTATGTTTTTTAGTGGTTTTATTGTTTTTTGGGTTTTATGTTCTTTTAAGGTTTTTTAGGTTTTTAGAAATTTTTGGTTTTTAGGGGTTTTATGCATTTTTAGGTTTTAATGTTTTTCCTAGGTTTTTTCAGGGCTTTTAGATTTTATTTTTCTTTTAGGGATTCTTAGGGATTTTCTATGATTTTTATGGCATTTAATGATATTTATGGATTTTAGGGATTTTATGGTATTTTGGGTTTTAATGCAATTTAATTGTTTTTATTGTTCTTAAGGGTTTTTAGAGTTTTTAAGATTTTTAGTAGTATAAAGGGTTACTATATTTTTTAGTGGTTTTTAGTGTTCTGATGGGGTTTCAAGGTTTTCAATGTTTATAGATAATTATTAGGTTTTTCAGGGTTATAAATTTAATTATGGTTTCCTTTCAATTTTCAAGGTTTTAGGGTTTTTATATTTTTAGGGATCTTAGGGACTTTTTTTGTTTTATAGTTTTTTAGGGTTTTTACGTGTTTTTAGAGTTTTTATGGATTTTAGGGTTTTTGTGGATTCTTGGGTTTTAAAGTTTTTCAATTTTAAGGTGGTTTAAGTTTGTTTAGGTTTTTAAGGGTTTCATAGGGGTTTTAGATGTTTTCGGGTATTTTATATTTTTTTGGATTTTAGGGTTTTTATGATTTTTAATATTTTTAGAGATTTTTAGGGTTTTTAGAGAATTTTTGGGTTTTTGGGTTTATAAAAAATATAGGGTTTTTAGTGTTTTTTGAGTTTTTATAGGTTTTTACTGGTTTTTAGAGTTTTTTTAACCTTTATAGGGTATTAATGATTTTTTATATTTTTTATTCTATTTTATAATTTTATTGTTTGATATATGGTTTTCTAAAAATTGAGTGTTTTTTATTGTATCTAGGGTTTCTAGGTTTTTTAGGGTTTTTAGAATTTTTTAGGGTTTTTTGGGGTTTCAGGTTTTTTATATATTTATGTTTTACTGAGTTTTTTTCATATTTCTTATAGTTTTTAAGGTTTTTAGTATTTTTCTGGGGTATTGAAGAATTTATTATTTTTAGGTTGTTTAGAAATTTGGAGGTCATTTATGTTTTTTTAGGGGTATTACGGTTTTTTTGTTTTTTCGAGTTTTTAATTTTTTATATTTTTTAACAATTTCAAAGATTTCAAGTGTAATTATAGTTTTAGTGGGTTTCTAGGGTTTTTATTTGTCTTTAAAGTTTTTATGGGGTTTAGGAATTTTTATAGATTTCATGGATTTTTAGGGTCTTTAGGGTATATTTGTGTTTCTAGAGTATTTTAGGTTTTTCAGCGGTTTTATATTTTTTTGTTTTATGGTTTTCTTAATGTTTTGATTTTTTTAGGAATTTTAGGGAATTTTTAGTATTTTTATGGTTTTTTGGGTTTTTTATTATTTTAATGGATTTTTATGGATTTTAGGGTCTTCAGGTTTTTAGGGTTTTTATGTTTTTTATATTTTTAATTTTTTATTAAGGGGTTTTAGGGATTTTTTTCTTTTAGTTATTTTAGGGATTTTTTATTATTTTTATGGATTTATATTGATTTTAAGGATTTCTATAGGTTTTATCAATTTTTATCATATTTTGGTTTTTATGGTTTTTTGGGGTTTTAGGGCTTTTTGAGTTTTTAGGGTTGTTACGGTTTTTAGAGTTTTATATTTTTTAGGGATTTGAAGGGTTTTTAGAGATTTTGGTGTTTATTTCAATTTTATTGGTTTTAAATGTTTTTTTATGGTTTTCTGGGTTGTTATGGTTTTTAAGGGTTTATTTGGATTTTAGGGCATTTTTTGTAATATTTTGGTTTTTAGCATTGTTTATGTTTTTGAGGGGTTTTAAGTGTTTATATATTTTTACCATTTTATTATTATTTTTCAAGATTTTATAAGTTATTTTAAATTTTTGGGGATTTTTTATGATATTTCTGGTTTTAGAGTTTTTATGGATTTTGAGGTTTCTTGGGTTTTTGAGAGTATAGGGTTTTTAATATTTTTATCTTTTGGATGAGTCTTAGGTTTTTTAGGATTTAAGGATTTCATAGGGTTTTTTATGGTTTTTAGGGTTTAAATTTTTATTATATTTTTCGGGGTTTTTTATGGATTATTATGGGTTTTAAGGTTTTATGTATTTTTTGGGGGTTTTATGGTTTTTTGGGTTTTGTGTTTTTTTTCAGTTTTTAAGAGTTTATTGGTTTTTTGAGATTTTTCAACATTTTTTTGTGGTTTAACTTTTTTATTATTTCTAGAGATATTTAGGGTTTTTATTGCATGTTATGATTTTTATGGTTTTTAGGGGGTTTATGGTTTTTAGGGATTTTTGGGTTTTTTGGGTTTTTTGGGTTTTTTGGTTTTTATACGTTTTTAGAATTTTTCATTTTAATGGTTTTTAAATTTTGGTGTTTTTATTTTTTTCCTAATATTTTTAGTGCTTTTATGGGTTTTTATTTTTTTTAGGGATTTATATGTATTTTTTGGATTTTTACCTTTTTAGGGGTTTTAGGGATTTTGAGTGTTTTTAGGGGGTTTTTTTATGGGGTTTAAGTGTTTTTATATTATTTTATTTTCATAGGGTTTTTTCTGTATTTTTAATGGTTTTTACTTTTTTTGTGATTTAATGATTTGTAGTACCTTTTATGGATTTTAGTTATTTGGATGGTTTCTAGGGATTTTACGGTTTTTATAGTTTTTTTTTTGTTTTTTTGGGTTTTTATTGAGTTTTTATGGGGTTAATAATTTTTAGAGGTTTTTATGAATTTTGTGAGTTTAAAAAAGGTTTTTTGGTTTTTTGTGGGTTTTTGGGTTTTTATGTTTTCTTATGGGTTTTAAGTCTTCTAGGGGTTTTATTAATTTTTAGGGTTTTGGGGTTTTTATTCTCATTTTTGGATTTTAGGGTTTTTATATATCTTTTTCTTTTTTTGGTTTTACTGGGATTTCGGGGTTTATAGGGTATTTTAGATTGTCATGTTTTCATAGGTTTTTTTTAGGGTTTTACTTGTTTTTTCATTTTTAATCACTTTTATGGGTTATGAAGATTTTTCAATTTTTTAGGGAATTTAGGGATTTGGAGGGTTTTTAGGGTTTTTTTTGGGAAGTTTTAGGGTTTTATCAATTTTTAATATTTTAAGGGTTTTAAATTTTTTTTATGTTTATCCGGTCTTCTTAGATGTTTTCATAGGATTTAGGTGCTTTTATGGATTTTTGTTGGGATTTTAAGGTTTTTCGATGTTTTTAGTGTTTTAATGTTTTTTAGAGTTTTTAATATATTGGGATTGAAGTGGTTTTTTGAGTTTTTGTGGGTTTTGGGGGGTTTTGGGTTTTATTGGTTTTATTATTTTAGGGGTTTTAGGGATTTTAAGGTTTTTACAGTTTTATAATATTTGGTGTTTTATGTGTTTTAAGGTTTTTAAGGTTATATAAGGGTTATCTTAGGGTTTTTATGTGTTTTATGGTCATTTATTTTCTTATGGTTTTTTATAGTTTTTATGGGTTTTATGATTTTTATGGATATTGAGGGGTTTTTGGGTTTTAAGGTTTTTTTTGTTGTTTTTGTTTTTAGGAGTTTAATTGTTTTGGGTTTTTAAGGTTTTCATGGGGATTTAAATTTTTCTGTTTTTTTTTATTTTTATAAATATTTGATGTATTTATGAATTTTATGGTTTTTTTGATTTTTTAGGGATTTTGAGGGTTTTTAGATGTTTTTAATGTTTTTACAGTTTTTATGTTATTTTTTTGTGTTTTACAGTTTTTAGAGACATTTAAGATTTTAAGCGTTTTTAGTGTTTTTTAATTTTCATAAGAAATTAATGGGGTTTAGCTTTTTTAGTGGCTTTCTTACCTTTTATGGAATTTTTTATGTTTTAAGGTATATATGGGTTTTTTTTTGTTTTTAAAATTTTTAGAGTTTTTTGGATTTTTAGGATTTTAGGTGTTATATGTTATTTTATATTTTAATAATTTCATAGGGGTTTTCATGGATTTTAGTGTTTTTATCTTCTTAGGGATTTTTAGTTTTTTTATGGTTTTAGTTGTTTTTAGGGATTTTGGGGATTTTGGGTGGTTTCGGATTTTTTTATTGTTTTAAGGTTTCTATTGTTTTTTATATTTTTTGTGTTTTTGAGATTATTTTTGTTTTAATGGTTTTTTAGATTTTATAAATGTTTATTGAGTTTTAACTGGTTTTTATTGTTTTTCATGGGGTTTTAGTGTTTTTATTGGGTTTTAGAGTTTTTTAATATTTTTAGGGTACTTTTGGGTTTTAGTGTTTTTAGGGATCATAGGGTGTTTTAGGTTTTGTAAAACATTTAGGGATTTTAGGGTTTTATTTTTTTTTGGTTTTTATGGTTTTCGTAGTAATTTTCACAGTGCTTAAAGATTTTAGAGATTTTTTAGTATTTCAACATATTTTGGTTATTATGGATTTTAAGGCTTTAAGTGTTTATTTGGGTTCTTATAGTTTTCAGCTTTTTAAAGTTAATTAGGGGTTTTATGTGTTTTTAGACATTTATGGTTTTATTAGGGTTATCATGGGTTTTTATGTATTATAATTTTTTAGGTTTTTTAGGTATTTTTAGTGATTTTATTCATTTTTTGGGTTTTTAGGGGTTTTATGGTTGTTTTGGTTTTTTGGGCGAGTTTTAGTTTTTTAGTGTTTTAAGAGTTTTCAGTTTTTTAATGTTATTAAGGGTTTAAATTGTTCTAAAAATTTTTATTGGTTTTTAGGGTTTTATAATTTTCTAGGGTTTCTAATTTGTTTATCAATTTTTATGGGTTATTTTTGGATTTTTTTGGGAATTTTTAGGTTTTTGAAATTTTCATAGTTTTTTGGGGGATTTTAGTATATTTAGTTTTTTAGGTTTTCCAAGGGGTTTTCTGGATTTTTAAGTGGGTTTTACATTTTTAGGGATTTTATGGAATTTTATTTTTTTATGTTTTTTTACGGATTTTTTATAATTTTTATGGTGTTTTTTGGGTTTTAAGGATTTTAAGGGTTTTTTGAGTTTTTTAGGGTTTTTATGGTTTCATGGGTTTTATAGGTATACTGATTTTTTTTTAATTTTTTATGGGTTTTAATGTTTTATATAGTTAGTTAATGGTTTTTGGAATTTATTGAGTTTTTGTAGTTTTGAGTGGATTTTTAGGGTTTTTATGGGACATAGGGGTTTTAAATGTTTTTAGGGGTTTTTTGGGTTTTAGGGGATTTGGTTTATTAAGGAAATTTTGGGGATTTTTAGGTTTTTAGAATTTTTAGGTTTTTAGGGGAATTATGTGTTTTCAGGTTTTTATGGTTTTCTAAAGATTTTTCACAGTTTTTAAGGTTTTATGTTTTTAGGGATTTTAAGGGATTTTCACGAATTTTTATGGGTCTTAGAGTTTTTCTGGATGTTTAGGAGATTTAGGATTCATTAGCGTTTTTTGAGTGTTTACAGTTTCCATCATTTATAGGTTTTTTTGGTTTTAAATTCTTCTATGGATTTATGTTTTTCATAGGGATTTCTTTCGTTTTTAGCGGTTTTTTACATTTTTAGGGATTTTTAGGGCTCTATGATTTTTATTATATTTATGGGTTTTGGTGATTTTGAGTGTTTTTGGGTTATTGTGGGTTTAGGTTTTTTGGGTTTTTATGTTTTTTTTGTACTTTTTATGTTTTTAATGGTTTCATAGAGTTTTTAACTTTTTATTGGGGTTTTAATTCAATTATGGTTTTTTTTAATTATATGGATTTTAGGGATTTTTTTGGGTCTTTTATTGTTTCAGCTTTTTAGGGTTTCTATGTGTTGTATGTGTGTTTTGGTTTTTACATTTTCCACAGGGTTTTTCAATATTTTATGTTTTTTATGTTCTTTAATGTTTTTTAGAATTTTTTAGAATTTTCCTGGTTTCTTTTATTTTTATAAATTCTTAGGTTTTTTAAGATTTTCATGGGTTTCAACATTTTTGTGGTTTTTAGTGGGTTTATGTGTTTTTAGTTCTTAGTGGTTTTCATAGGGTTTTTTTTTGGTTTTACGGGTTTTATGGTTTTATTTTTTTAGATATTTATTTTTATTTTTATGGTTTTTATGGAGATTGAGGGTTGTTAGGATTTATAGGTGTCAACGGTTTTATCAGGTTTTAGGGTTTTTTTGAGTTTTTATGGATTTTTTGTTTTTTATAATTTTTAACATATTTATTGGCTTATTGTTTTTAAAGTATTTTAGTTGTGTTTTGGGTTTTTATGTTTTCTTATTGATTTTAAGGTTTTTAGGGTTTTTATGGGTTTTCAGGATTTTAAGGATTTTTAGGGTCTTTTAGGGGGTTTTAGGTTTTTTAGGGGTTAAAAGTGGTTTTAGTTTTTTACGGTTTTATTTGGGTTTTTAGGGTATTAGGGATTTTTATGTTTTTTTGTTATTTTTAATACTTTTTAGGATTTTAATTTTCTCTTTGAGTATTTAGGGATTAGTGTAGGGGGTTTAAATTTTTTAAATGTTTTTAAGGGTTTTAAGGGTTTTTAGCAATTTTAGGTTTTTTATTGGTTTCAAAAAATTTCAGGGTTTTAAAAATTTCTTGGTACTTTCCTAGGTTTATATAATTTTTGATAGATTTGATTATTGTTTTGGATTTTTAATATTTTTATGGGTTTTTGGGTTTTTAGGGTATTTGTGGGGGTTTTGGGTTTTTTCAAAACATTTAAGGTTTTATGGTTTTTGGGGGGTTTTAGAGTTTTTTGTGTTTTTATATTTTTATGGGATTTTAATGTTTTTTTTATAATTTTAGGGTTTTAAATAGTTTTACATTTTTTTATATTTTTTTTATTTATCATTTAAAGAGTTTTAAAGGTTTCATGGGGTTTTTTGGTTTTAGTGGTTTTTATCAGGTTTTATTGTTTTTCATGGGTTTTCAAATTTTATAAGTTTTATGGGTTTTGTGTGTTTTTAGGTTTATCATATTTTCTCATAATTTTTCATGGTTTTAATTGTTTTAACATTTTTAGGAACTTTTTGGAATTTCTATATATTTTTATTTATTTTGGGTGTTTTAGGTTTTTAGGTGTTTTGAAGGGATTTTTTTGGGTTTTTAGGGTTTTTATAATTTTTCTGATTTTATAGGAATTTTTTCTTTTTTAGGGTTTTAAGGATTTCTTTTGGGTTTCTAGATTTTAAGGGTATTTATGGTTCTAGGTATTTTTATCAAATTTTTTGGATTTTATTTTTTTAGGGTTTTAGGGAATTTTTGGGGTTTTAGGTGTTTTATGTGTTTTCTTGGTTTTTTGTGGTTTTTTTTGATTTTTAAGGTTTTAGTGTTTTTATTGTTTTTGGGTTTTATTGTGTTTTGGAGTTTTTACTGTCTTTTTTGGTATTTATGTGTTTTAGGGTTTTTAATGTTTTTTTTTGCGGTGTTTATGGGTTTTGGGGGTTTTGGGGGTTTTTTATTTTTAAGGCCATTATAGGGACTTATAGGGTTTTAGCTATTTTTATGGTGATAGTTGTTTTATTTTATTTTAGGTTTTATGATTTTCTTTGTATTTTTTAAGGTTTTTTGGTTCTGTTACATTTTTGGGTATTTTTATGGAATTTTTTAGATTTTGATGGTTCTTTTTTTTAATTTCTATGGGTTTTATGGTTTTATGGTCTTATTTATTTATTAGTTTTTAGGTTTTTTACTTTTTTATATGTTTTAATGATTTCTTAGGTGTTTTTTTAGTTTTTAAGTGTTTTTACATTTTTATATATTTTTTGGGATTTTCATGGATTTTTATTGGTTTTTCGGTTTTTGGGATTTTTTAGGGTTTTTGGGAATTATATGGGATCTATGGGTTTTATGGTTTTTAGGTTTTATAATTTTTAGTTTTCATAAGTTTTTTATAGTTTTTAAATGTTTTTAGGTTTCAAATTTTTTTGGGGTTTTAGTGATTTTGAGGGTTTTCTGAGTTTCTAGGGTTTTTATAATTTTTATGGGGTTTATTGTTTTTAGAGTTATTTAGGGTTTTTATGGTCTTTTTATGGTTTGTAATTTCTAGGTTTTAATGTTTTTATGTGTTTTTAGGATTTTATGTTTTTTGGGGGTTTTCAGGGCTTTTCGGGTTTTTTATATATTTAAGGATTTTTATCCTTTTAGGATTTTATACTTTTGAACGATTTTGAGGGTTATTATGGTTTTCATTGGGGTTTAGGATTTTTGAGGGTTTTATGTGTTTTTAGATTATTTTATGTTTTTAGGGGTTTAAAGTGGTTCCATAGTTTTTAGTGGTGTTATGATTTTTATGTGTTTTTTAGGTTTTTTAGGGTTTTAGGGTGTTTTATGGTTTTTTTCGGTTTTACAGGTTTTACGGTCTTTTATTGATTTTAGCATATTAGTTATTTTGGTGGTTTTATGTTTCCTTAGGTTATTAATTATTTCATTAGGGTTTTAAGGGGTGTTATATTTTTTATGATTATTAAGGATTTTAGGGCTCTTTTAAAATTTTTATAGTTTTATAGGTTTTAATGATTTCATGGGTTTTCTGGGTTTTTTGTGTTTTTATTATTGTTAGGTGTATTTTGTATTTTTAGTATTTTGAGGTTTTCATAGCCATTTTTTTTATTTTTAGGGGTTTTAACAATTTGAGGGAATTTTATGGATTTGAGGATTTTGATTATTCTTTGGGTTTCCCTAGTTTTTATGTTTTAAGGGGTTTTTGAATGTTTTTTGGTTTTAGGTTTTTTTATGTTTTTAGATTTTTATGGTTCTATATAGTTTTTTAACATTTTTAGGTTTCAATTGTCTTTTATGTTTTTAGTGGTTTTAAGGTATTTATGAGTTTTTAGAGTCTCTCTGGTTTTGGGGGTGTTTAGAGTTATTAGTTTTTTTATGTTTTATTATTTTTTCATGGTTTTTTGGGTTTTTATGGTTAAAATGTTTTTTTGGATTTTATGATTTTTTATGTGTTTTAGGGTTTTAAAGGAATTTTGGGTTTTTAATGTTTTTTAGGTTTTCTATTTTTTTCTTGTATTTTTTTAGTTTTTTTTTGAAATTTCAATGTTTTTAGAGTTTTTTAATGTCTGTATGGGTTTAAAGGATTTTTAGAGTTTTTAATAGTTTTGTGGATTTTATGGATTCCAGGTATTTAAATTTTTTTTTGTGGTTTTATGTTTTTTGGTATTTTTAGGTACATTAGGGTTTTTATCATGTTTTTTTGGTTTTTAAGGTTTTTTTATGTTTTTTTTAATTTTTTTTGCTTGATGTGCTTTTTGGGTATTTATTTATTTTTATGGATTTATTAGTATTATTTTTGTTTTTTAGGATTTAATGATTTTGTGTGTTTTTAGGATTTTTAGTGTATTAAGATTATTTTTAGGATTGATTTTTATTTATTGGGGTTTTAATTGTGTTTAGGGTTTTAAGGTTTTCATTGCATTTTTCACAGTTTTTTGGTTTTTTACATTTTTAGGGTTTTTTTGGGGTTTTAGGGGTTTTATTATTTTTTGGATTTTAGGGATTTTATGGTTTTTACAGTTTTAGCATTTAGGGGTTTTATGTGTTTTACGGTTTTGAAGGTTATCTAAGGGTTATCTTAGGTTTTTATGGGTTTTTACAGTTTTTTATTTTCTTATGGATTTTTAGTATTTTTATGTGTTTTATGGATTTTAGGAATTTTGAGGGGGTTTCGAGTTTTAAAGAGTTTTTATTGTTTTTTATGTTTTTAGGATTTTTAAGTTTTTTAGGGTTTTTTAAGGTTTTCTTGGGGTTTTAGGGTTTTCTGGGATTTGTTTAAATTTTAAGGATATTTGAGGTATTTAGGATTTTTGTGGTATTTTTATTTTTTAGGGATTTTGAGGGGTTTTAGATGTTTTTAATGTTTTTAGGGTATTTATGCTTTTTTTGTGTTTGAGGGGTTTTAGAGACTTTTTGGATTTTAAGCGTTTTTGGTGTATTTTATGTTTCATTTGAAATTAAAGGGGTTTAACTTTTTTTAGTTGTTTTCTTACATTTTATGGGATTTTTTGTGTTATAAGGTATTTATAGGTATTTAAAAAAATTATGGTTTTTTTTGGAATTTTTGGTTTTTTAGGATTTTAGGTGTCATATGTTTTTTTATATTTTAATATTTTCATCGGGGTTTTCATGTGTTTTAGGGTTTTTATGTTCGTAAAGATTTTTAGTTTTTTATGCTTTTTAGTGGTTTTTAGGGATTTTGGGGATTTTAGGGGGGTTTAGGGTTTTTCTTATTGTTTTTAGGTTTCTATTGTTTTTTATATTTTTTGAGGGTTTTTGAGATTATTCATGTTTTAAAGGTTTTTTAGATTTTTTAATTATTTATAGGGTTTAACTGGTTTTAGTGTTTTTCATGGGGTTTTAGTGTTTTTATTGGGTTTTAGTGTTTTTTAATATTTTTAGGGTACTTTTTGGTTTTTAGTGTTTTTAGGTATCTTAGGGGCTTTTAGGGGTTGTAAAAGTGTTAGGGATTTTACGTTTTTAATGGATTTTTGGTTTTTATGGTTTTCTTAGTAGTTTTCATCATTTTTAGTGATTTTAGGGATTTTTTAGTATTTTTACATTATTTAGGTTATTAGGGATTTTTAGGCTTTAAGGGTTTATTCGGGTTTTTATAGTTTTGAGATTTTTTAGGTTAATTAGGGATTTTATGTGTTTTTTGATATTAATGGTTTTATTACAATTTTCCTGGTTTTTTAGGTATTTTTATTCTTTTTTAGATTTTTATTGTTTTTTATGGTTTTCAGAGATTTTAAGTTTTTTTAGGCATTTTTGGGTTTTTAGGGGTTTTATGGTTGTTTTTGTTTTTTGGGGGATTTTTATTTATTTATTATTTTAATACTTTTTAGTTTTTTTAATGTTATTAAGGGTTTAAAAGGTTTTTATGTTTTTATTGGTTTTTAGGGGTTTAAAAGTTCCTAGGGTTTCTAATTTGTTTATCTATTTTTATGGGTTATTTTTTTATTTTTTTGGGAATTTTTAGGGTTTTAGAAATTTTTCGAGTTTTTTGGGGATTTTAGTATTTTTAGTTTTTAGGTTTTCTAAGGGGTTTTCAAGATTTTAGGGGGTTTTAATTATTTTAATATTTTATGTAATTTTAGGTTTTTATGGATTATATTGGATTTTTTAAAAATTTTATCTGGGTTTTTGGGTTTTAAGAATTTGGAGGGTTTTTAGAGTTTTTTTAGGGTTTTTAGGGTTTTATGGGTTTTATATGCTAATATAGTTTGTTATTTTTTTAGGAATTTAATGAATTTTTGTAGTTTTGATTAGATTTTTAGGGTTTTTATGGGTGTATACGGTTTTTAAATGTTTTTAAGAGGTTTTTGGGTTTTAGGGAGATTTGAGTTATTAGGGAAATTTTTGGGACATTTATGTTTTTAGAATTTTTAGGTTTTTTGGGGTTTTATGTGTTTTTAGGTTTTTATGGTTTTCTAATATTTTTTCTTACTTTTTATGGTTTTATGTTTTTAGGGATCTTAAGGTATTTTTTCCAGAATTTTATAGGTTTTAGGGTTTTTATGGAAGTTGAAGATTTTTAGGGTTCATTAGGGTTTTTTGAGTGTTTAGAGTTTTTTATCATTTACTATTTTTAGTGGTTCTAAATTATTTTATGGATTTATGTTTCTAATAGGGGTTTCTTGTGTTTTTAGGGGTTTTTACATTTTTAGGGATTTTTAGGGCTCTATGATTTTTATCGTATTTATGGGTTCTATTGATTTTGAGTGTTTTTTGGGTTTTAGGGGGTTTAGGTTTTTTGGATTTTTATGGTTTTTTCTCACATTTTATATTTTTAATGGTTTCATAGAATTTGTTAACTTTTTATTGGGGTTTTAAATCTTTTATGGTTTTTATGATTTATATGGGTTTTAGGGACTTTATGGGTCCTTTGTGTTTTTAGATTTTTAGGGTTTCTATGTGTTTTAAGTGTTTTTTGTTTTTACATTTTCCATAGGGGTTTTCAATATTTTTAATTTTTTATGATCTTTAATTTTTTGTAGAATTTTATTGGCTTTTCATGGTTTATTTTTTTTTATGAATTTTTATGGTTTTTTGGATTTGTAGTGGTTTCAACATTTTGGTGGTTTTTAGTGGGTTTATGTGTTTTTTGTTTTTAGTGGTTTTCATAGGGTTTTATCTGGTTTTCTTTGGTTTTTTATTGTTTTAGGTATATTTAGATTTTTTTATTGTTTTTATGGTTTTTATTTAGTTTTGAGGGTTGTTTTTATTTTTTAGGTGTCAACTGTTTTATGGGTTTTTAGGTTTTTTTGAGTTTTTGTGGATTTTGTGTTTTTTATAATTTTCTACATATTTATTGGTTTAATGTTTTTTAATTTTTTTAGTGTTGTTTAGGGTTTTATGGGTTCTTATTGTTTTTAATGTTTTTATGGTTTTTATGGTTTTTCAGGGTTTTTAAAATTTAAAGGTCTTTTAGGGGGTTTTAGGTTTTTTTAGGGGTTAAAAGTGTTTTAGTTTTTTATGATTTTATTAGGGTTTATAGGGTTATTGGGGTTTTTATGTTTTTTTTTGGATTTTTTTTTTCACTTTTTTGGATTTTAATATTCATTTTGAGAATATAGGGATTAGTGTAGGGGGTTTAAATGTTTTTAAGGTTTTTATAGTTTTTAGGGTTTTTAGCATTTGTTGGTTATTTATTGGTTTCATGATTTTTTAGGGTTTTAATGTTTTCTTAGTATTTTCCCAGGTTTATATCATTTTTTATTTAATTGATCATTTTATAGATTTTTATTATTTTTATAGTTTTTGGTTTTTTTGGGTTTTTGTGGGTTTTTAGTGTTTTTCAAAACATTAAAGGTTTTATGGTTTTTAGGGTTTTTAGTTTTACTTTTTTTTTATATTTTTATGGTTATTTATTTTTTTATCATTTTACGGTTTTAATGAGTGTTAGATTTTTTTGTGGATTTTTTTTGTTTTAAAGGGTTTTAAAGGTTTCATGGGATTTTTATTTTAGTGGTTTTTATCAGGTTTTAGTGTTTTTCATGGATTTTATCATTTTTTCTGTTTAAAGGGTTTTATGTGTTTTTAGGTTTTTCATATTTTCTTATATGTTTTCATGGTTTTATTTGTTTTAACATTTTTAGGAAAATTTTGTAAGTTCTATATATTTTTATGGGTTTTGGGGGTTTTATGTGTTTTGAAGGGTTTTATGGTTTTTTACGGTTTTTATCATATTTCAGATTTCATAGGCATTTTATTATTTTTTAGGTTTCTGAAGACTTCTTTGGGGTTTCAAAATATTTAGGGTTTTTATGGTTTTAGGTATTTTTACTGATTTTTTTGCATTTTTATTATTTTTAGGGTTTTAGTAAATTTTAGGGGTTTTCTTGGTTTTTTGGGGTTTTTTATTTTTGTTGTATTTTAAGGATTTTGTGTTTTTATCATTTTAGGGTTTTAATGTGTTTTGTTGTTTTTAGTTTCTTTTTTGGTTTTTATGTGTTTTAAAATTTTTAATGTTTTTGCGGTGTTTATGGATTTTTGTATTTTATTATTTTTAAGGCCATTATAGGGATTTATAGTGTTTGAGATATTTTTATGGTTTTATATGTTCTATGTGTTTTTAGGTTTTATGATTTTCTTAGAATGTTTTAATGTATTTTGGGTGTCTTACATTTTTGGGTATTTTTATGGATCTTTTGGGATTTTTATGGTTTTATGGTCTAATTTATTTATTGGATTTTAGGGTTTTTAGAATTATTAGGTTTATATGGTTTTTACGTGTTTTTTGGGTTTTAATGATTCTTAGGTGTTTTCCAAATTTTTAGGGGTTTTTACATTTTTATATATTTTTAGTGATTTTCTAGGATTTTTATGGGTTTCTGTGTTTTTAGGCATTTTTTAGGGTTTTGCTTATTATGTGTTTTAGAGTATTTTATGTTTTTAGGGGTTTGAAGTGGTTCTTGAGTTTTAGTGGGGTTAGGAAATTTAAGTGATTTTAGGTTTTAATGGGTTTTATGGTTTTTAGGGGTTTTAGGGGTTTTATTGTTTTATGGTTTTACTGTCTATTATTGAATTTATATGATTAATGTTTTTAATAGTTTTATGTTTCTTTAGGTTATTAAATATTTCATAGGGGTTTTAAGGGGTGTTATGTTTTTTATCATTATTAAGGATTTTAGGGCTCTTTTAGGATTTTTATGGTTTTATAAGTTTTAATGATTTCATGGGTTTTCTTGGTTTTAGTGTATTTATTATTGTTAGGGGTATTAATTATTTTTAGTCTTTTAAGGTTTTTTAGGCATGTTTTTGATTTTTAAGGGGTTTATCATTTTGAAGGAATTTTAGGGTTTTGAGGATTTTGATTATTCTTTGAGTTTCCATGGTTATTTATTTTTTAAGGGTTTTTTTGAATGTTTTTTGGTTTAAGGGTTTTTTATGTTTTTATAATTGTTATGGTTCTCTATAGTTTTATAACATTTTTAGGTTTTAAATGTCTTTTATGTTTCTAATGGGTTTTAAGGTATTTATGGGGTTTTAGAGTCTTTAGGGTTTTGAGGGTGTTTAGTGTCATTAGGTTTTTTAGGCAAGTTATTTTTTTTATGTTTTATTAATTTTTTCACGGTTTTTTGGGTTTTTATTTTTAAAAGCTTTATTTGGGATTTTATGATTTTTTTTATGTGTTTTAGTGTTTTAAAGGGTTTTTTGGGTTTTTAGGGTTTTATAGGGTTTTTATGTTTTTCTTGGATTTTTTTAGATTTTTTTTAATTTTCAATGTTTTAAGAGTTTTTTTATTTTCTGTAGGGGTTTAAAAGATTTTTAGAGTTTTTAATAGTTTTTTGGATTTTTTGGATTTCAGGGATTTAAATTTTTTTAGTGGCTTTTTTGATTTTTTGGGATTATTAGGTTTACTAGGGTTTTAATCAGGTTTTCTTTTGTTTTTAAGTGTTTATTATGTTTTTATGTTTTTATTTTTTCTTAGGGTTTTAAGGGTTTTTTGGGTTTGTATTTATTTTTAGGGATTTATTTGGATTATTGTTGTTTTTTAGGATTTAAAGATTTTGTGTGTTTTAGGATTTTCAGTGTATTAAGATTATTTTTAGTACTGTTTTTAATTTTTGTGTGTATAAGTGTGTTTAAGATTTTATGTTTTTTATTACATTTTTCATAGTATTTTGCGTTTTTATGTTTTTAGGGTTTTTTGGGATATATTATGATTTTTTTCATTGTAGACTTATTATTTATTTTTTATGGTATTTAGCTTTTGGTGGATTTTTTTATAGTTTTTAGACATATTTAATGTTTTAAAGGGTATTTGGGGTTTTGGTTCATTTTATGGTTTTCAAGGGTTTTATGGTTTTAACTATTTTTACTATTTTTTAGCTTTTGTTATTGTTTTTAAGGTTTTTAGCATTTTTAGGTTTTTTAATGTTTTGAAGTGTTTGTTGGTTTTTAATGTTTTCATAGTGTTTTTAATGTTTTTATTTTTTTTTTGAGTTTTTTAATGGTTCTAATGTCTTCCATTGGTTTTTTATGTTTTTAGGGGTTTAAATGATTTTTTATTTTGAGTGTGTTTTATGGGATTTATTGGTTAATTTTTATTTTTTATGGTTTTTACAGGTATTTTTGGATTTTGGGGTCTTTTAGTGGTTTTTATGGGTTTTGGTGTTTTCAGGTTTTTAGGGGTTTTAAGAGTTTTTAGATTTTTTTGATTTTATTTGGGTTTGTAGGTGTTTTTAGGGTTTTTATGTTATTAGGTATTTTTAGGATTTTTAGGATTTTTAGAATTTTTATGGGTTTCAAGGCTTTATAGGGATTTGAGTATTTTTAGTGTTTTTAGTGTTTTAAACAATTTTTTCTTATAGTGGATTTAAATTTTATTACATTTTCATGAATTTCTTACGGGGTTTCATGGTTTTTAATGTTATTTACATTTTGATGAATTTTTAGGATTTTTAAGGATTTTTTTGGTTTTAGGGTTTTTAGGGAACTGGGGGTTTCATGGTTTTAGGGGTTTTGGGGTTTGTTTTGGTGTCTTTATAATGCTTAATAAGTTTTAGGGATTAAATGATTTTTTAAAATGGTTTTTGGGATTTATGGGTTTTCATTATTTTAAATGTTTTTTTGGGGTTTCTAATATTTTATAGATTTTTTTTGTTTTAGGGTCTTTTTGGGTTTTTGGGTCTTTTAGGGGTTTTATTAATTTTTAGATTTTCAGGGGTTTAAATTATTTTTAGTTTTTTAAGGATTTAATTGGGTTTTTAGGGGGGATATTGTTTTATTATTTTATTGGGGATTTTTTGTCTTCTTTATGATTTAAAGGTATTTTAGGGAATTTTATGCGTTTTAGTTTTATTTCAATATTTATGGTTTTTATGGGATTTGGATTTTTTTAGGTTTTTAGGATTTCATGTGTTTTTAGGTTTTTATGGTTTTCTTAGGGAATATTAGGGTTTTTATGTTCTTAGGGATTTTTAGGCTTTGAGTGATACTTATTTTTTTGGGTTTTATAGATTTTGTGGGTTTTAGGGGTTTTTATGGGTTTAATATTTTATTAGATTTTTTAAACATTTGGAGGGGTTCAAGTGGTTTAATGTTTTTACTAGATTTTATGGGTTTTTATGGTTACTAATGGTTTTAGGGGATTTTATGGTTTTTAGGGTTTTTATTTTATATATATATATTGGTTTTTAGGGGTTTCAAGTGTTTTTAGGTCTTTTAGAGTTTTTAAACTTTTAGGGGTTTAAAGTGTTTTTAGATTTTTAGTGGTTTTATGGGTTTATGGGTTGTTTGGGTTTTTATGTTTTTTATGGGGTTTATGATTTCTATGGGTTTAGGGGTTTTATGGTTGCTTGGTTTTGTAGGGTTTTGGGTGTTTCTGGTCCTTTTATGTGTTTTGGGGTTTTTAGGGTTTTTATAGTTTTTATCTTTATTAGTACTTTAAAGGGATTTTGAAATTTTTAGTTAATTTTAGGGTTTTTATGGGGTTTTATGTTTTTTATGGTTTTTATAGGTTTTAGAGGTTTTATGTGTTACTATGTTTTTAAGGTTTTCTAATGGTGTTCATGGTCTTTAAGGTTTCTAGGTTTTTAGGTATTTTTAAGTGCTTTTATGATTTTAATGGGTTTTTAGTTTTTTTACTGATTTTGAGGGGTTTTAGTGTTTTTAGGGGTCTTATTTTTTTTTATTATTAGGATTTATTAATGGTTTTTATGGTTTTTTAGTGTATTTTAACATTTTTAGGCATTTAAAGCGGCTTTTGTGTTCTAGTTGTTTATTGGGTTTTAGGATTTTTTTAGTGTTTTAAGATATTTTTAGGATTTATAGTGGTCTTATGTTTTTTAGATTTTTATGGTTTTCATAGGTGTTTTTCAGGGTTTTTCATATTTTTAGGGATATTTATGTTTGTAAGGATTTTTTTGGATCTTTATATTATCATATTTTCTTTATGATTTTAATGGTTTTTATATTTTATACGGGGTTTAGGTTTTTTTCCTATGGTTGTTAACATTTTTACAGTAATATAACATTTTTAGGGGTTTAAAGGGGTTTTATAGTATTATCTGGTTTATATGATTTTTTACAATTTTTTATGCTTTTAGGGATCTTATGGTGTTTAGGGATTTTTAGGGGTTTTCGGGTCTTTTTATGTATTTTTCCATTTTTAGGTTTTTGTGGGCTTTTATGTGTTTTATGGTTTTTATGTTTTTGTAAGGGGTTCTCAGGGTTTTTATGTGTTTTTACATTTTGAGGGTTTTTAGAGATTTTTTTAGGTTTTTTATTTTTTTTAGTGTTCTGAAATTTTTTCTAGTGGTTTTTTGGTTGATAAGTTATTTTTAGGTTATTATGGGTTTTATGGGTTTTTTAAGGTTTTAGGGTTTAGGGGTTTTATGGTTTTTAGGGTTTTAGGGATTTTAGGTTTTTATGCGTCTTTAGTGTTTTTGGGTTTATAGGTGTTTTTAGGTTTCTACAGTTTTTAGGGCCTTCATGATTTTAGGGTTATTTAAAAATTTGAGGGATTTTTTTGTGATTTTTAGGATTTTTATGGGTTTTTAGGGTTTTCTAGGTGTTTTAGGATTTTTAGTGTCTTCAGGGATATACAGTTTTTTCGTATTTTAGAGTATTTTAGTTTTTAATGGGTTTTATTATTTTTAGAGTTTTTTTAAATGTTTTAGGGGATTAAAGATTTTCAGTTGTATTTTTTGTTTTTTGGGGTTATAAGGTTTTTATTGGGTTTTACAAAATTTTTGTTCTTTTAGGGTTTCTACTATTTTTAATATTTTTAGTAGTTTTTTGTGTTTTTTAGGTTTTTAATGTATTTTAATTTCATATTCCTCATGTTTTACGGGTTTTTTCGGTATTTTAAGGATTTTTTAGGTTTTTGGACTTTTTTAGGGGATTTTGTGATTTTGATGGTTTTTTTGGGTTTTTGGGTTTTTTATGGTTGTTAGAATTTTTTATATTTTTAGGGGTTTTATGTGGTTTTTGGTCTTATAGTTATATTAAGCTTTTCATAGTTTATATTTTTTTATGTTTATATAGATTTTATAGCATTTTAGAATTTTTTGGTTTTTTGGGTGGTAAGGGATTATAATGTTATGATGTTTTTATGGGTTTTAGGATTTATATATATATATTTGGGTTTTTATGGTTTGTTGATTTTTTAGTGTTTTTAATGTTTTGATTGTATTTTATCATTTTAATAGATTTCTAGGTTTTTTACAGATTTAGTGGTTTTAAGGTTTATGGTTTTTTAGTATTTTTATGTTTTGTGGTTTTTATTTTTTTAGGTTTTTAGGGTTATTAGGCTTTTAGCCTTTTAGGTATTTAGGGGTTTTATGTGTTTTTAGGACTGTATGGTTTTCATTGATGTTTTTTTGGGTTTTCATGAATTTTCATGTTTTTATGGATTTTTATGGCTCTTTATTATTTTTATAGGATTTTTGGTTTTTAGGGATCTTGATATTTTTTGCGGTTTTTGGGTTTTTTTATTTTTAATTTTTCTTTTTAGGGTTTTCTTTTTTTAGGGTTTTTATGGTTTTTAAGTGTTTGTAACAATTTTAAGTGTTTAAATGGTTTTATGATTTTTTTTTAGTGGATTGTAGGGGTTTTTATGGTTTTAGGGTTTTTTACGGTTTTTAGGTTGTTTTATGGGTTATAGGTGTTTCAGTTTATTTTAGGGATTTTATATTTTATTGGGATTTAATGTGGTTTTAGGTTTTTGAAATTTTCATATGATTTTTCAATCTTTTTAGGGATTTTTATGTTTCAGATATTTGGTTTATCTTTTTAAATTTTTATGTCCTTTCTTGGTTTTTAGGGATTTTGATGGTTTTTTGGGTTCTTAGGGTTTTCAGTGTTGTTTACGTTTTTCAAGTTTTTATGTTTCTTTTTCTATTTTTATGGTTTTCATAGAGATTTTGGGGGTTTTATATTTTTTATGTTTTTAGTTATTTATAGGGATTTTTAGGATTTTTTTATTTTTTGGGTTTTTAAATATTTTGAGGTGTTGAAGAGTTTTTTTAGTTTTTATGTTTTTTTGATGTTTTTTAGATTTTTGTATCATTTTTAGGGATTTAATGGGTCTTGTGTTTTTATGTTTTCATGGTTTCCATATGGTTTTAGGGGTTTTAGGTTTTTTTATGTATTTAGGGAATTTTATGGATTTTTTAAGGATTCTACTATTTTTATGGGTTTTTTTAGGGTATAGGTTTTTTTGTTTTTTTTTTGATTTTTTTGGTTTTATTGGGTTTCTTTAGTTTTTTTGGGATTATATGGTCACTAAATTTATTTTACATTTTTAAGGGATTAAAGGGTATATAGTGTTTTAATGGTTTTATGGGCATTATGGGTTTTTAGGGTCTTTTATGTTTTTATGGATTTTTATGGTTTTTTGGGGTTTCAGGTTCTTTAATTGGTTTTTAGAGTATCTTTGTTTTTATGGTTTTTTGTGTCATTATGATTTTAAGGTTATCCTAAGGTTTTTAGGGTTTTTATGGATTTTTATGATTTCTGAAATTTTTAGGTTTTTTATTGTTATTTATATATTTTTATTGTTTTTAGGGATTTTGATGTTTTTAGGGTTCTTAGGGTTTCAGGGTTTTTATATTTTTCAGGGTTAATGTTATTTCAGGTTTTTTTGGTTTTTTTGGTTTCATTTATTATTCTAGGGTTTTTTACATTTTTATGGGTTTTTATGTTTTTTAGGATTTATATGGTGTTTTAGGGTGTTTAAGGATTTGGATTGTTACAGGTTTCTTAGAATTTTTATTGTTTTTTAGTTTCAAGGTTTTTTTTGTTTTTTTAGGTTTAACAAAATTTTAGATTTTTTCTATGTTTTTATGTGATTAAAGGGTTTTTTGATATTTTTTATTTGGTTTGTATGATTTTAATGTGTTTTTGGGGTTTTTTTTCATTTTATGGATTTTTATAGCTTTTTGGATTTTTAAGGATTTAAGGGGTTTTGGGGGGTTTTATCATTTTTAGGATTTTTTTTGGGTTTTAAGCATTTTTAGGTAAATAAGATTTTCTATGTGGTTTTCCTAATTTTTGGGTTTTTTATGTTTCTAGGGATTTTTTGTGACATTTATGTAATTAAATGGTTTTTAGGTGTTTTAATGATTTTAATAGTTTTTAGGGTTTTTTGGGTTTTCATAATTTATATGTTTTTAAGGATTCGGAATGAATTCAGTGTTTTTATATTTTCTTATGGTTTATAAGGGTTTTAGGGTTTTTATGTTTTTTTTATTTTTAGTGTTTTCCTTAGGTTTTTTTTTGGTTTTTTGGGATTTTAGGGTTTTTTTAGAGTATTAGGGTTTTTAGGGTTGTAGGGGTTTTTAGATATTTAGGTTTCTAATTGGTTTTAGAGTTTCATAATGTTTTAGGGGTTTAATCTTATTTTTGATTTTTTTTTTGTATTTTTTACGGTTTTTATGGGGTTTTATATTTATTATTGTTTATGGGTATTTATGGTTTTAGGGGGTTTAGGGTTTTTTAAGGCTGATATAATTTTTTTGGTTTTTAAGTGTTTTAATTGTTTTTAGGTTTTTAGGGTTTTTAGTTTTTTTAGGGACATTTAAAGTTTTTAATATTTTTTACATTTGAAGGGACTTTGGGGCTTCTATATTTTTATATGTTTTATGGTTTTATAGTCTCTCTGGGTTATTAGGGGTTTTAAGGGGATTTTTTTTTGGTTTTTATGATTTTTTGAGTTTTTAGGGTTTTAAATCATTTTTTAGGTTTTAATTTTTTTAGTGAATTAAAGGATTTTTAGGTTCTTTCATCGTTTATTATTTTTTCATGGGGGTTTAGAGTCTTTAAATATTCTATAGGTTTTTATGTTTTTTGTATTTTTAGTGGTTTTAGTGTTTTTATGGGATTTTAGAATTTTTTAGGTTTTAAGGTTTTAAAATTTTTTAGGTTTTAAATTCTTTTAGATTTTTATGGTATTATATGTTTATAGGGTTTTTTTGTGACTTTTAGGGATTTTTATTATTTTATGGATTTTTAGCACATTTTAGGATCTTTATGGTTTTAGTGTTTCTTATGGTTTTTATTGTTTTTATGTTTTTTGGGGTTTTAAGTGTTTTTAAGGTTTTATGGTTTTCTAAAGTGTTTTTAAGTGTTTTGTTGTTTTTTACTTTTTTTGGGATTTTTTGTGAATTTTTAGGTTTTTAAGGTGTTTAGGGTTTTTTGGGATGTTGAGGTGTTTTATGCGGTATTAAGTATTTTATTGTTTTTATGGTTTTTTGGATTTGGATATTTTTATTTTTTAGGACTTTTATAGTTTTTTAATTTCACAAAATTTTAATGGGTTTAATGGTTTATGGAGTTTTTATTGGGGGTTTAGGATTGTTATTGGTTTTTATAATATTTTATGTTTTTTTTTGGTTCTTTAGGGTTTTTAGGGTTTTTACGATTTTTATAGGTTTTTAGGGGTTTTTGTGTTTTTATGTTTTATCGGTCTTAATTGTTTTTATGGTTTTATGGTTTTCTTATAGATTTTCGAGGAATTTATGGTTTTTTATATTTTATGATTTTTTTGGTTTCTTACAATTTTTATTGTTTTTAGGATTTTTAGTGATTGTTGGGGATTTAATTATTTTTACAGTTTTTATGGTTTTTAGTATTTTTTATTTTTTAGGGTTTTAACTATTTTTTATTTTTAAGGTTTTCATAGATTTTTATCAGGGTTTATATGGGTTTTTATGTTTTTATGTATTTTTATGGATTTATTACTATATTTATCGCTTCTTAGTGTTTTTGTGGGTTTTCATAGTTTTTAGAGGATTTTTGGTTTTTGGGGTTTTATGGGATTTTCTATTTTTATGGTTTTCATGGGAGATTTCATTATTTTTAGGGATTTTATGTTTTTTTTATATTTCTATGTATATCTTATGATTTATATATATTTCTATAATTTTGATGGTTTTTAGGGGTTTTTGGATTTTTTGGATTTTTCGGTTTTTTTAGTTTTAATTTTTTTAGTGTTTTTATATTTTTTATGACTATATAGGTTTTGTATAGTTTTTAGTGGGATTTTTTTGTTTTTAGGGGGCTTTATGATTTTTACTATTTTTATGGTTTTTAGATTTTTTAGTGATTTTTTTAAGGTTTTTAATATTTGTTAGGATTGTAGGAGGTTTTAATTATTTTTTAGTTTTAAGGATTTTTTATGGTTTTTTATGTTTTTAGGATTTTTGCATTTTTATGTTCATTTTGGGATGTTTAATACTTTTATGGTTTTCAGGGGTTATAATAATTTTAATGGTTTTTTAATAGTTTAGAGGTTTTTTTTGTTTTTTGTTTTTATGGATTTTTAGGGTTTTTATGATTTTTAGTGGTTTTATAATTTTTTCAGTTTGTAGGTGTTTTAGGGTTTTTAGCGTTTATTTGGGTTTTTTTGATGTGTTTTATGTTTTTTTATTTTTCTTAGGTTTTTCAGTATTTTTATTTTTTTTTATGTTTTATAAATTTTTAGTTATTTTTTTAGGATTTTTATAGTATTTTACATTTTTGGGAATTTCTTGATTTTAGGAAGATTTTTAGGTAATTTTTATGATTTTTTTATTTTTTTTTATCGTTTTTAGGGAATTTCAAGAATATAGGGGGATTTAGGATTTTTAGGTGTTTTAGGGGTTTTATCATTTCTAGGGTTTGAGGGTTTTTATGTTTATTTAGTAGTATGAGTTTTTCATAGGGGTTTTCATGGTTTTTTTTGGGTTTTTTATATTTTTTTGGTTTTTTTATTTTTATAGGTTTTTTGGGTGTTTAGGGTTTTGAGTCTTTATTCTTCTATGGTTTTTATGGGTTTTCATCAATTTTATAGTCTTCTGAATTTTTAGGTGTTTAGGGGATTTAAAAAAAAATTTAACATTTTTTCGGTTTTATGTTCATAGTTTTTACTTGTTTTTGGTTTTTATTGGTCTTTAGGAATTTTAGGAATTTAAGGGCATTTATGGTTTTACAAATTTTTTTGTTTTTTTTTTGGGTTTTTGGGTTTTTGGGTTTTTTTGGGGTTATAAAATTTTTAATACTTTTAAGTATTTCTTAGGGGTTTTCAAGAAGGTTACGAAATATTTTTAAAATTTTAGTAATTTTAGCTATTTTTTAGGATTTTAATGGTTTTTTTTTGGTTTTTTATGATTTTTTTGGGTATTTAGGTTTTTTTAAGGTTCTCAGTGATTTCAAGTTTTTAGGGACATTAATTTTTTTCATATTTTATGGTTGACTTAGGTTTTTTCAGTGTTTTTATGTTTCTATGCTCTTTAGGATCTTTTAACATTTTTAGGATTAATTTTTCATTTTAGGGTTTTTATGGTTTTTAGGGGTGTTATGGTTTTTAGGGTTTTTATAATTTTTTATGTTTTTATTATTTTTAGGTGTTTTATGTGTTTTTAGTGTTTTATGTTTTTCTTATAAATTTTCTGGTGTTTTATGTGTTTTTACGCCTTCATACTTTTTTAGGATTTTATGGGTTTTAGGGGTGTTAGAGGATATTTGGGATTTTTAGGCATTATGGTTTTTATGTTTTTTAGGGATTCTGAGGTTTTTATTTGTATTTAGGTTTTTTATATTTATTTTGGAGATTAGATGTTTTATTGAGTTTTTTTATAATATTTACGGTTTTAAAGGGATTTTAGAGTTTTCATTAGGTTTTATGGTATTATGGGTTGTTAGGTTTTATAATGTTTTTAGGGGGTTTTTTGGATTTAGGATATTTTAAAGGTTTTAAGGTACTTTTTTGTATTTATCTTTTTTTTATTTAATTGGGGTTTAGTTGTTTTTATGTTTAATAATTTCCAATGGTTTTTATGGTTTTTAGGTTTTTTTTACATTTGTAGATATTATTAGGTTTTTTTAGGATTTTATGGGTTTTTCCGGTTTCATTGGGTTTTGAGGGGATTTAGGGATGTTATGGGCTATTTTGATTTTTTTTGGTTTTTTGGGTTTATTAGGTTTTCTATGTTTTTTTAATTTTTCTAAATGTTTTTATGGGTTTTCAGGGTTATAGATATTTTAGTGTATTTTTTTATATGATTTTATGGTTTATAAGGTTTTTAGGGGTTTCAATAGTTTTTGGAATCTTGGGTTTTTATATTTTGGTGGTAGTTTAGGTTTTTTTTGTTTCTTTGGGTTTTAGGAGTTTTTAGAGTTTTTTAACATCTTTAAATATTTAAAGAGGTTTCATAGTTTTAATTTGATTTATGGGTTTCTAGGTGTTTTTAAGGTATTAAGGTGTTTTATGGATGTTAGGAGTTTTTATGGTTGTTCGGGACATTTATCGTTTTTTGGGTTTTTATTATTTTTTGGTGTTTTAATTATTTTTAATATTTTATGGTTTTCTTTTGGGTTTTTAGTTTTTTAGTGTTATTTTTTTGGTAGTTTTTAAGGACTTTTTAGGGTTTTTTTAGTTTTTTAGGTTTTTAATGATTTTGATGGTTTTGGTGTTTTTTTTGGGTTTTTTGGGTTTATTTGATTTTAGTATTTATAGGGGTATTAAATGTGATTGGGTTTTTTAAGGTTTTCATAGGTTATTTCCTAGTTTGTAGGGTTTTTAATATTTTAGGGATTTTAGGGGGGTTTTTTTATTTTTCGGTTTTTCAGGGTTATTAAGTTGTTTTTGGATTTTTAGTGATTTTTTACATTATTTTAAATTTTAATGTTTTTATTGTTTTTTTAATGTTCTTAGGGATTTAAATTTTTTTCAATGTTCTTAGGCATTTTAAATTACTTTAATGTTTTTAGCGGGATTTTGGGGGTTTATGGGATATTATGGTTTATAATGTTTTTAGGGATTTTTGGGTTTCTGGGTTTTAGTGTTATAAGGGATATTAAGGATTTGTAGTGTTTTTTAGGAATTATGGGTTTTAATTATTTTTGTGTTATGAATATTTTTTTGGGGGGTTTTAATGTTTTTATGTTTTCTGGGTTTTAATGTTATCAGTTATTTTTTGGATTTTTATGGTTTTGGGGGTTTTAGGGATTTTGACGGTCGTTTGTTTTTTTTCATTTCAAAGGTTTTAAGGGTTTATGTGCTCTTTTTTAAGGTTTTATTATGGGTTTTTACGGTGTTTATGGGTTTCTTCATTTTTAGGAATTTTTTCGCCTTTTAGAGTTTTTATGGGCATTAGTGTTTTTTGGGGGTTTTTAGGGTTTACAGAGATTCTATTTTTTGGGGGTTTTATGAGTTTTTAGGGATTTAGGTTTTTAAAGATCTTTTTAATTTTTTTAGGGGATTAAAGTGATATTTATGTCTTTAGTGGGTTTTATAGAATTTAGGGGTTTTTTTAATGGGTTTTTAGGTTTTTAGAGTGTTTAGGTGTTTTTTAGGGGTTTTATCATTTTTAGGGTTTTTATGTTTTTTATGTTTTAAGTATTATTTATGGGGATTCAAGGTTTTTAGGGTATTATATGTTTTTGAAATTTTTAGCTTTTTAATGGGTTTTTTCGGTTTTTAAGGATTTTTGGAGTTCTTAGGGGTTTTTAGTGTTTTAGGATTTTTTTTCTTTTTCTCATAGGGTTTTTCAGGTGTTTTGGTTTGTTACATTTTTAGGGATTTTGATGATTCTTTTGGATATTTTTTTAATTGCATTTTTTTGTTTTAGGTTTTTTTAGTTTTTTTGCATTTTAAAGGGATTTTATAGATTTTCTAATGTTTTGGGGTTTTAAATGGTTTGTAGAGTTTTTAGTTTTATTTTGGGATTTTAAATGTATTTATGGTTATTAAGGTTTTAAGTGGTTTTAGGGTTTGTAGGGTCCTGAAAACTCCAAAAATAGGAAATCCAATTACCGCAAGACATGGAAAAGGAATGAAACGGCCCGCGCAACGGATACCAGCAATAGTACACGGCCGGTCGGCAGACCACCCTCCCGCAATTCCATAATTCCGCAGACCAGCTTCGTCCGTGAAATAGATGTAGGGACCCTCCGTAGGCGCGAAGCAGGATGGGTGCCAGGCCGTTCCACCGCCGCGAGCCACCCCCTCCGCGGTGCCAGGCCGGTCCACCACCACGAGCCACCCCCTCCGTGGACTGTTGTCTTTCGCGAGATAGAGGCAGAGGAGCAATTCTGCAGATCTCGTTTCCAAAAATCCCCAGTTAATCGTGTCATCCTTGAGTGGGGACTCATTCATGGGCTTCCGCGGAAAGTTCTACGGGCCCATCGAAACAGCCTCCTTCATGACTCTATAAATAGTCACCGAGGGGAACCCAAAAAAAAGAGAGAGGAAGGATGGATTAAACCCATGGGGAGACGCTGGAGGAATCCCTCCTAGCGTTGATCCGTGACCATCCACAGATCCCATATCAACTGCGGATGAACTCTTCTGCGGAGAGGAGAAACTAGTCCGCGAACCACATGCGGCCAGCTCCTCCGCGGCCAGTCCATAGCGGCCATTTCCTTCACGGATAGTCCCTCCATGTCCACCCTTTCCACAAACCAGTGTCGTTCGCAAAATGGAGGTGGAACCCCTCCACGGGCACGAAGTAGGATGGTTTCCATCCCCTTTGCAGACACCCTTCGCGGACGACCATCTCATCCGCGGACAACTCCCTTCACGGATGACCATCTCCACTGCGGACAACACCCTTCATAAACAGACTCCTTCGTGGCCTAGACCTTCGTAGCCTTCTCCCTCATGGCCAGCTCCACCGAGGACACCCTTTCTTGGACAACCAAACTGTGAACCACGTGCGACCATTCCTTCGAGGATAGCTCCTCTGCGGCCAGCTCCGCCGCAGCCGGCTCCTCGCGGCCAGCCCCATGCTGAAAAGCACCATCCACTCGTGGATCCATACCGTGGGGGGATAGCCCCCGAACCCCCTCTCGGGTTCTGTGACGGGCTGCGGTCCTATCCCTCCCGGCCAGTCCATTCGCTACTGTCACTGACCCCGATGAAATATGGATAGTCGCACCGTGAACTTTTCGGACCGGGATGTTGGGATTTTCCATTGCACCCTTGTGCCGCCACATCATCTGTCCTATACATTCCATGAGTCGAGCTACTCCACATGAATATCCTATATCCCCATTTCCTAGATCCTTTTTATAGGTTCATCTAGAAAGGGCCGCCTTTACGTAAGTTCCACACCAACCATTTCTAGGTATATCTTACCTAGTCATCGTGACCACATGACATTAAATTGTATGGTTGTTGTTCTGACCACATGACGTTACACTGTATAGCCATCGTCCTGACCACATGATGTTAAAATGTATGGCCCTCATCCTGAACACATGATGTTAAATTGTATGGACCTTGTCCTAACCACATGACGTTAAACTGTATGGCCATTGTCCGAACCACATGATGTTAAACTGCATGGCCCTCCTCATGACCACATGACGTTAAACAGTATGACCATCCTCTTGACCACATGACATTAAACTGTATGGAAAGAGTCCTCTCTACATGACTATAAACTGTAGAATTCCCTATCATTCAATAATTGGATTCCTCTTGCTCCATGAAAGAGATGTCGTACACTATGTTTACAGTGGCATAACTTCAAGAGCGCTGGAATCCATTCAAACATTCCATCACTCCACCTCATGCTTTGCACTTCCTTCATTCAGATCGTCATTCCCTTGCATGTCTGAAGGGACCCCCTAAGGTCCTAGTCTCATGTCGGATCGGCTCACCTACCGTCCTGGGCCAACACACCGGAAGACATTTGACGACACTTCGAGATAGGTCCTGTGTTTAGAATATGGTCAGTAGTCGACTCTCATTTGTTCGTCCCCATTTCAGGCTAACATGATATGAATTCTTTGTTTCAAACATGGTCAATAGTAATCCTCCATCACCATGCCACCCTCATTTGGTTCTGAGTGTCGGGAATGTAATTCACACTTTTCATCTCCCTTTTTTTGGACTGATTCCAATGCCCTTGGCGTTGTCCCGCCTGTGCACTTTCACATAGGCTTTGGCCCCCATTATATTCCTCAACCCACCAATGGGTTGGGATTCCCTCATGGCCATACATGAGGAAGACACCATGGGCATCCATCTAGAAGTAAGCCTCGACTTCATGGGTCGCCCTCATGCGTAAGCCCCACTCCACTTCTCACGGACGCACCTTTTGCGATGTGATCCTCTGGTCCTTGCTGCCTCTTGTTTCTCACACCGAGCATGACTAATGTGGGCTTAGAGTAAGAATCGACCATGACATCCCCTTATGGGCCTCTTCAGAGTATAATCCCCAATCCATGCGAAATACATGGACTTTGATCCTTGCCTCCTAGGCATGTTACGTAGGAAGCCTCCCCAAGGATGAAGCCCAACAACGGGTCATTCTGACCCCCTTTCATGTCAGTTTACCAACATCTTGGGCCTCCTCAGAGTGTAAGCCTCGATGCATCACCATAGGCCTCCTCAGATTGTATGCCCCAATCCATCCGAACTATGTGGACTTTAATCCCTGTCTCCTAGGCAGGGTACGTAGGAAGCCTCCAAGTGGTTCAAGGCCAACAACCGGTCGATCCGACTGTCTTCACATCAGTTCACCGAGATGCTCCTAGCACCTTCATAATGAGTCCATACTCCATGGGGTCATTAATCCAACGAGGGATGGTAAACCTCAGGCTGAAATGATTCTGAATCCCCTGAATCCAGATGACCATTTCCCACCAGGGTTAAATCCATGGATACTATGTTTGGGTACAAACCAAAGTTTCATGAACATATGAATATGTCTTAAATCTATAAGAGAGTCCCGGAATAGGAAATAATTCCCCCTAAAAGGGTGCGATGAGCCCGAATTCACATCCTCTCATCCAATGTGAGTTATTAAGCATCGCTGGTCAGACCATCTGGCGAATGCCTACCTTTGGAAAGTAGGTCCGCGTATCATCGGATACGGAGCCGTTGGGTGTTTCGAGGCCAAAAACCGGAAACCTAATGAAACAGGGTTATTAGGATTTTTTGGGATTATAAAGTTTTTATGTTTTTTATGGGTTTATATTTTTTATGGTTTTTAAGGTTTTCTTATATTTTTTCATTTTTAGGATTTTTATATTTTTATAGATTTTTAGAGTATTTATGAATTTTTATGGTTTTAACGATTTTAAGGTATTTTGATGGTTTTAGTGGTTGTTTGAGTTTTTTACGTTTATAGGTTTTTTTGGGATTTTAAGTGTTTTTATATTTTTAATGTTTTCTTATGTGTTTTCATGATTTCTATTTATTTTTATATATTTAGGGATTGTGATGGAATTTCTAGTATTTTTATAGTTTTTAGAGGTATTAGGGATTTTAGGGTTTCTGAGGGTTTTAAGGATTTTTAGGGTTTTTATTGTTTTATGTTTTTTAGTGTTTTATGGTTTTGAGGGATTTTTGTGTTATAAGGTTTTTTTTACTATTTTTATTATTTTTTTGAGTTTTTAACATTTCTAATGTTTTTAGGGTTTTAAAGGAATTATAGTTTTTTGGAAGTTTATAAGGTTTTCCATGGTTTTTATAGTAATTTAAGGTTTTTTGGGGTGTAATGGTTTTTAGGGTGTTTCAAGACTTTAGAATTTTTTAGGTTTTTATGGGTTTTATGTTTTTTTTTATTTTAATATTTTTTTGGGTTTTTCATTTTTTTTTAGTTTTTTAATTTTTAGGTATTTTTATTTCAATTTGAGAATTTTTAATGGTTTTTAGGGTTTTTGAGGAGTTGGGCGGTTATTAGGGGTTTTTGGTTTTAATGGTTTTTTAGTGTTTTTACTTTTTTAGGGGTATAAGGGGTTTTTAATTTTTTTTAGTGTTTTAGGGTTTTATGGATTCTTATGGGTTATGTAGGTTTTTGGGGGGTTTGTGGGTTTTACGGTCTTTTAATCTTTTTTAAATTTTTAGGTAATTAGGGATGTTATGTGTAGTTTGGTTTTTATTGTTTTCTTATGGTTTTTATGGTTATTATAATTTTTTATATTTTCAGATATTTTTAATGATTTTTAATATTTTTACGATTTTTTTGGATTTTTGGGGATTTTTGGGATTTTTGAGTTCACAAGGTTTTTTTAACTTTTAGGTTTTTAGGGGTTTTAAGTGTTTTTATGTATTTAATGATTTCTTATTGGTTTTTTGGGTTTTTAGGATTTTCAATATTTTTAGGTATTTTGATGGATTTTCTATATTTTTTTATTGGTTTTTAGGCTACTTAGGGATTTTGTAGGATGTGAGGTCTTTTAAGATTATAAGGGTTTTTATTATTTTTGGGGGCCTTGGGGGTTTTTGAGTTTTTTAGGTGTTTAATCGTTTTTTAGAATTTTTTATCATTTTAGGGGTGTAATGGGATATTAGTTTTTTAGTGGGTTTTTAGGGTTTTTAATTTTTTAATTTGTTTTAACATTATTATATGTTTTTATAGTATTAAGAGTTTTATGGTTTTTAGGATTTTTTATGGTTTTTTACATTTTTAGATTCTTTATGTTTATTAATATTTTTTGTTTTTTAATGTTTTTATAAGGTTTTATAAGGGTTTTTTCAAAATTTTATGCATTTTAGGGTATTTTATGTATATTTAGGTTTTCTATGTTTTTTTGGTATTTTTAATGGTATTTTGGGTTTTTAGGTTTTTCATGGATTTTTATGGACTTTTAAGGTTTTTAGGGTTTTTGATGGGTCTATGAGTTTTAGTATTTTTTTTTCTATATTTGGGATTTTTATGGTTTTTTAATAATTTATGGTTTTTAGGGTTTTTTAGTTTATTAAAAAAATTAGGGTTTTAAAGGGGGTTTAGTGTTTTTTGTTTTGTGTAGGGTTTTTATGATTTATACGCTTTTAGGGGTTTATGGTTTTAGAGAATCTTGGGATTTTATGTTTTTTAGTGTTTTTATGTTTTATAGATTTTTATTTTTTTTAGGGTTTAAGGTATCCTAATGGCCTTTCATGTTTTTTATCTGTTTTACTTTTTATGGATTTTTAGATTTTTTTTTATTTTTGTCGGTTTTTCAGGTTTTTAGAGATTTTTAGGGTTTTTATGGATTCAATCAATTTTTTTGGGTTTTTATTATTTTAACTCATTTTTAGGATTTAAATGGGTTTTAGGGTTTCTCATGATTTTTTTAGGGATTCTTATGTTTTAATGAATTTCTATGTACTTTTTAGTTTTTTTACATTTTTTAGGGATTTTGAGGGTTCTCATGGTTTTCAGGATTTTCTTGGTTTTATAATTTTTTTTATTTTATGGGTTTTCTTTATTAATTGGTTTATAATTTTTTTATAGATTTTTTTTACATTTTTAGGGTTATAAAGGAGTTTATAGTTTCTAGTGGTTTTTAGGGGTTTTAGGGATTTTTAGTGTTTTTTACGGTTTTTGGGGATTTATTATTTGTATAGTTTAATAGGGTTTTAGTGGGTTTAGGGGTTTCATGGATTTTATGTGATTTTTTATTTATAAGTTTCTGTTAGGGGTTTGAGGGTTTTAGGTGTTTTTAATGTTTTTAGAGATTTCTAGGGCGTTTATGGATTTTTATAAAAAAATTCGGTTTTAAGGTTTTTTTTAAATTTTAGTGGATTGTGTATTTTAAATTTTTCCCCAAAAAATTTTATGGGTTTAAAGTGGTTTTAGAGTTTTTAGTGGGTTTTGGGGTTTTAGGGGGTTTAAATAATTTTAGGGGTTTTATGGTTTTTAGAGGTTGTATGGTTTGTAGGGTCATTAAGAGTTTTTTTATTTCAAATGTTTTTAGGGTTTTAATGTGTTTTACCTTTTTTAAGGTTTTCGTAGAGATTGTCATGGTTTTTAGAGTTTTAAACATTTTAAGTAATTTTTATGGATTATTAGGGTTTTTATGGAATTTTAGAATTTTTTATTTGTTTTGAGGGTTTTGAGGAGTTCAGTGTTTTTAGGGGTTTTAGAGTTTTTTATGTTTTTTGGGGGTTTTTGTCTTTTTTATTTTTTAATGTTTTCATTGGGTATTTTAGGGTTTTATAGTTTTTTACATTTCTAGTAATTTCTAGGATTTTAGGATTTTTATGGTTTTTAGGTTTTTTAGGGATTTTGAGGGTTTTTATGGGTTTTTAGGGTTTATGGTTTTCATGGGTTTTTTAGGGTTTTAGTGTTTTTTGAGATATTTATGATTTTTATGGATTTTACTGTTTGTAAACCTTTTTAGGTATTTAAATTTATTTTAGAGGGTTTAGGGTTTCATTGGATTTTTTGGGATTTTAATTTTTGAGGATATTTTTGTTTGTTAGGGGTGTTATGGTTTTTATGGTTTTTATAGATTTAATTTTGTATGGGTTTTATGTGTTTCTAGTTCGTTAAGTTTTTATTATGGTTTTTCAGGGTTTTATGGGCATCTTTTTATTTAGGTATTTTATGAATTTTTTAATATTTATATTTTTTTACAGTTTTTAGGGTTTTGGAGGTTTTAAGGTTTCAGGAGTTTTAGTGTTTTTATCATTTTAAGGGTTTTTAGTGGTTTTAAGAGTTTTTAGGTTTTTATTGATTTAATAGAGTTCATTTTGGGTATTTTGGGTTTTTTGTTTCTAGGTATTTTTAGGGATTATTCTATAATATTTATAGTTTTTATGGTTTTTAGGGTTTTTGATGGTTTTGTAGGTTCTTTGAGGTTTTTTTGGTTTTTTAGGTTTTTATATTCCTTTTTATTTTTATGTTTTTTTAGGGTTTGAGAGTATTTTATCATTTCTAGGGGTTTAATGGTTTTTAAAAATTTTTCTAGGTTTTTTTGTATTTTATTGGTTTTTAGTTTTTTAATGGGTTTTAGTGGTTTTTTTTGTTTTTAATGATTTTAGTAACTTGTGGGGATTCGGGATTTCATAATTTTTATAGTTTTAGTGGTTTTATGTGTTTTTATGTTTTAAAGGATATCTTAGTTCTTTTTATCATTTTTAGGGGTTTTTACGTTTTTATGGATATTTTGGATTTTTATGGGTTTTTATGGTTATTGGGAATTTGAGGGGTTGTAGGGGTTCATAGGGTTTTTATTATTTTTATCATTTATATCTTTTATATATGGGTTTAGTGTTTTTAGGGTTTTAATTTTTTCTTAGGTGTGTTCATGGTTTTTAGTTTCTTTTTAATTTTTGAGTTAATTTTAAATCATTTTTACGATTTTTTGGTTTATTTGGGTTTTTACAATTTTAGAGTTATTTTTTTTGTTTTTTTGGGTTATGAGGTTTTTAAGGTTTTTTTTTTTGGATTTTTAGGGTTTTTTTGGGTTTGTATGGGTTTTGTGGGTTTTTAGAATTTTTTACCATATTCTGGGGTTTAAAGGGTTTTTTAAGTTTTTAGTGGGTTTTAGAGTTTTTAGTGGGTTTTTAGAGCATTAATGGGGTTCTGGGGGTTTTAGGTTTGTAGTTCTTATTATGGATTTTAAGTTTGTTTAGTGTTTTTATATTTTATTAGGTTTTTAAGGGTTTTGAGTCTTTTTTGGTTTTTAAGGTTTTCTTAGGGGTATTGAGGGGATTTTTTCGGGTTTTCTGGTTATTTGTAATTTTATGGGATTGTTTAGTATTTATGGGTTTTTATGTTTTCTAGGGGATTTAGGGTCTTTTAAGGGTTTAGGGGGTTTTAAATTTTTTTAATGGTTTTAAGTATTTATAGGTTTTCAAGTGTTTTAGGGGTTTTCTAGGTTTTTGGGGGTTTTTACATTTTTATGGATTATTACAGTTTTTTTAAGATTTTAATGGGTTTTAATGGTTTTGAGGTGTTTTAATGTGTTTATGGTTTTTATTATTTTTTGGGTTTTAAGGTATATTTGTTTTGGTTTCAGAGTCTTCTTAACAATTTTAGAGGATTAAAGGGTTTTTATAGATTTTAGAAGGTTTTCATGGGTTTTAAGTGATTTTAGGGGTTTTAATGGGTTTAAAGTTTTTATGGTCTTAGGGGGTTTTATGGTTTTTAGGTACTTTTATGGGATTAATAATTTTCTAGGTTTTTTAGAGGGGTTTAATTTTTTTTGTATTTTTTGTATTTTTTGGGCTTTGAGGTTTTATGGGTTTTTACATTTTAATGGATTTTTGGGGATTTTTTATGATTTATATGGGTTTTAGGGTCCTTAAAAAAATTTCTTGTTTTTTGGGGTTTTATTATTTATTTGGTTTTTATGGGTTATAAGTGTTTATATTTTTTTAAGGTTTTCATAAGAAATTTTAGAAGGTGTTTAGGTTTTTTTTGTTTTTAGGTATTTTTAAGTGATTTTTTAGAAATTTTATGTTTTAAGGTGTTTACAAATTTTGATGGGTTTTTTGGGTTTTTTGGGTTTTTTATATTTCTTATGGTTTTTTGAGTTTATAGGTTTTCTCTTGGGTTTTTTAGGGTTTTTAGGGTTTTTAATGTTTTAAGAGTTCTTTAAAATTTTGTGAGTATAATTGTTTTTGTGTATTTTGTGTTTTTTTTATATTGGTGTTTAGTGTTATCCAAGGTTTTTAGGGATTGAAGTGTTTTCAGGGTTTTTAGGGTTTTTATCTATTATTTTGTTTTTTAATTTTTTTCTTTGGGGTTTTCATGGTTTTTTGGTTTCTTTACATTTTTAAGGATTTTTAGGTATTTTTAGTATTTTATGGTTTTTTAGAATTTCTTAGGGATTTTGATGTTTTTTAGTGTTTTTAGAATATTTAGGATTTTAAGTTTTAAGTGTTTTTAGGTTTCTTAGTTCTTATTAATATTATATATGTGTTTTTATATTTTTAGGGGTATTTATAGATGTTTTGAAATTTTATCAGTTTTAATGGTTTTTAGGGATTTAAGTGTTTTAATGGTTTCTAAGGCGTTTAATGTTTCAGTTTTTTTAGGGTATTATGAATTTTTTTCATTTTTTATTAATTTTAGGGTTTGATTTTTATTTTTTTAATGTTTTGTGGGGTTTAATGTTTTTTAGATTTGTTAGTTGGATTTTTTGGTATTATGGATTGTTATAGTTTTTTATGGTGTTAGGGGTTTTAAGTGTTTTTTATGAATTTATGGGTTTGAAGTATTTTTAGTTTTATTAGGTTTTGTTATGGGTTTCAGGTTTTTAGAGGACTTTAGGTTTTTAGGGATTTTAAGTATTCTTATAATTTTATAATCTTTAAGGATTTTGATAGTTTTATGGATTTCTTATGGTTTTTATAGTTTTTATTCCTTTTAGTGGGTTTTTAGTAGTTTTGGATTTTTATAGTTTTTATTTATTTTTAAAAACTTTAGGGTTTGAAAGGGATTTTATTGTTTCAAGTTTTTTCATTATTTTTATGGGTTTTAGTAGAATTTATGGTTTTTAAGTGTTTGTATGGATTTAATTTTATTAGGGTTTTTTAGATATTTTATATGTTTTTTGGTTTTATGTTTTTATTACGGATTTTCTATGTTTTTATGGGTTTTTATGTTTTTAGGGATTTTTATGGATTTTTAAGAAATTTATTGGATTTTTTGGATTTTTAGGGGATTTTAGGGTTTTTAGGTTTTTAGAGGTTTTAGGGTTTTGTGAGTTTTTATGATTTTTAATATTTTCATAGATTTTTATGTTTTAAGGGTTTAAAGGGTTTTTTGTGTTTTTTAGAAGGGGTTTTAGGATTTTAATGGGGTTTTGGACTTTTTAATGTTTCTAGAGGGTTTTATGGATTTTTGGGCTTTTATGATGTTTCATTGTTTTTTAGGTGTTTTAGTATTTTTTATAAATTTGTGGGCTTTCAGTGTTTTTAGTTTCTTACAGATTTCTTAGTGTTTCCCAAGTGTTTTTTATTTCATAAATTTCTAGGGATTTTTAGGTATTGTTTAATATTTGTAAAGGTTTTTAAAATTTTTTGATATTTTGAGGGGTTTTGGGGGGTTTTGGGGGTTTTAGAGTTTTCTAGGTATTTTAGGGGTTTTATGTGTTTTTATGTATTTGAGATTTTCTTAGGGGTTTTCATGGTTTTTATGGATTTTTTTTATTATTTCTAGTAGTTTTTTAGGAATTTTAGTGAATTTGAGGGTTTTAAGGGTTTTTGTTTTTATGGGTTTTGGGGTTTTTGTGTTATTAGGTTTTTTAACGCTTTTATAGTTTTAAAAATTTTATAGGTACAAAGGGTTTTTTGATTTTTTTTAATTGTTTGGGGTTTTCTTGTTTTTTATATATATTTAATATTTTTCAGAATTTTATGGTTTTCAGGGGTTTTAGGGTTCTTATGTACTTTTAGGATTTTTATCAGTTTTATTTTTTTTTGTTTTATTGGGGTTTTTACATTTATAGGAATATTTAAGGATTTTTTAGGATTCTTATGTTTTCTAGGGATCCTATGGATTATGAAGGGCATCAGGATTTTGAGGATTTTATGGGCTTTTAGAGATTTTTTGCATTTTCAAGGGTTTTTAGTTTTTTAGGGTTGTAAGGTACTCTTAAGAGTTTTCATGGTTTATAGTGGTTTTTACCGTTTTAGGGTTTTTTATGATTTCTTAAAGATTTTTTCTTTGGTTTTTTGGGTTTTTAGTAATTTTGAGAATTTTTTGGGATTTGTTTTTCAATATTTAGTTTTCTTATGGTTTTTTTATTTTTAAGGTTTTTTTAGTTTTATAAGTTTTTTATTATATTTTAATTTATTTATCATTTTTAGGGGTTTAAAGGGTATTTTGAGTTTTTAGTTATTATTTAGGGGTTTTATGGATTCTCGACATATTTATATTTTTTTGGGTTATAAGGGTTTTTGTGGTTTTTGTGGTTTTATGGTTTTTAGTATTTTTAGGGTTTGTTATTCTTTTTAGGGTTTCTTTTTTATTTCATAGGGGTTTTAAGAATTTTTAGTTTTTTAATGTTTTTTTGGGGTTTTTCATTTTTAGGTATTTGCCTTTCTAATATTTTTTGTGATTTTTTAGGTTTTGATGTTTTTTAGTGTTTTTATAGATTATGGGTGATTTTATAGTATTTTATGCTTTTAGTATTTTTTAGAGTTTGTTTTAACATTTTTAGGAGTTAAAATGGGTTTCATAGTTTTTAATATTTTCTAGGGGTTTGTGGGTTTTTACGAGTTTTTAATGATTTTTTGGGTTTTATAGCCAATAGGGTTCTTTAGCGTTTTATAATATTTTATGGTTTTTAGCATTTTTATATTTTTAAATTTTTTTCATTTTTATGTTTTTATTAGGGTTTTCCATGGATTATATGGTTTTTATATTTTTAGAGATTTTTAGGGTTATACTCCAACATATCGAGATCCAATGCTTAGTATCATCAAACAACCCAGGCTTATCCCCCCTTGAAAAAATCATCCGCCCAATAAGCAAGAACATGTAGAGGTAAAATCTTTGATTCAAGGCATCTGGATCCACTACCACCGAGAAACATCAATCCTCTAAATGTAACAGGAAAATTGAATTCAGGTTTTATAATGAATGATATTTATATCAGTGATTTTCATCCCTCAAACAAGGATGAACTTAATATTGTTAATGTTCAAGAGATTGCATGTTCTAAGGGTTCTGAACAGGTTTTGCATAGGAATGATTTAAATACTACCCTAGACAAGGAGAAGGCTGATTATATAAGTGATTCTCAAATCATGTACAGGATTTTAGATACTGGTCAAGTGCAGGAATGTAGTGGTTCCACGGAATTTAGACAGGATATGAAGGATCTTTTTTCGATTTCATCAGTTAAGGTTAATTCTCAGGATGTCCAGGAGGAGGGAAATAAGCAGATTAAGCCAGTGGATATCACCAGCTTGGTTCAAGATCCACTAGTTCCTAAGAAGAAGGCTGAGAGGCTTCCAAAATTCATCAAAAAATTGAGGGAGATGGGAATAAGAGGGGGTTTAATTCCAAAAGTGGATCGAAAAGAGGATTTTATTTTGGAATTTTCAGGGCCTTGACAATTGAACCAATGTCTTGTCTATTAAACTTCATATTCAGCTTCATATACCTGTACTGTTAGGGGTAGTTGAGCGTAAAATGTTTTTCTCAAATATAATTTCTATCCTTGAACTTATGGGTTTCTCTTGGTTAGGTGTGAATAATAGTTTATCCGAGGTCAAAAATCTATGGGTTCTAGTCTATTATTCTCTTTCTGATACTCTTTTGGTAGACTCTGGTCCTCAACATATTACTTGTTCTTTTTCTGTGATGGGATGCAATCAGTTTTGTTCCTTCATTTATTCCAATAATAGTTATCTCAATTGTATAATTCTCCGGTATGGTATTACTTATCATAAAATCATTGTTGATAGTCCATGGAACGTTCTTGGTGATTTTAATTCTATTCTTAGCATGGATGAAAAAATGGGATCAATGAATAATTCTATTCCATCAAGATATTTCAATGAAGAGTTGATAAAAAATAACTAATTGAATTCAATATTGTTGGTGCGATGTTCACTTGGTATAGAAGAAGTCATAGAGGTATGGTTTCTTGTAAACTTGATAGATCCTTTGTGAATGAGTCTTCTTTATGTTTTTGGGACTCTATCACTTTCATGAAATTATCTCAGAATAATTCTGATCATCACCTAATCATGGTTGATCTCATAGGAAAGGATTTTAAGCCCCCCTTTCCCTTCAGTTTTAATAAGGATTGTGTTTTACATCCTGATTGTGATAAGCTTGTTAGTGATACTTATGGTTCAGTGGGTTGTAAGAATAATTTTTTCTCTATCATTATTATATTAAAGACTCCCAAGGGGAATCTCAGATTTTGGATTAAGGATCAGTTAATCAACATCATAAGGATATTTCGAATCTTGAAAACTCCCTTCGTTGTCTCCAGGAGTAGTATTCTCATGATGATTTTTCTGGTGGTGTGGTTTTGGAATCATATTTGACTTTTAAACTCAATAATCTTCTCAATATTAAATATACTATGCAAAGAGCAATTTTTAATGGTAATTGGCTTAACGATGGGTATATGAGCTCTATTTTTTTAACTCCCTTTAAAGAGTTAGAAAAACCTCTCAGCCTCTTACTTTACATTTGAGTGGAGATCAAGTTTTGAACAATATAAAATATCTTTCTGAGAACATTTTTTATTTTTATAAAGGACTCTTTAATGGTTCTACCACTACTTCGGTCCCTATGGATGGTGTTGTTCCAAATCTTGTTAATCAATAGGAGAATTCAAGTCTTACTTCTATTCCCCTAGAACTAGAAATCATGGATATAGTGTTAAGCCTCATGTCTGGTTGTTGTCTTGGACCTGATGGTTTAAGAAACTTCTTTTTTTCAGAACTACTAGGAGACTATTCGTGATACTTTTTGCAAGGTTGTTGTTCATTTTTTCATAAGTGGTCTCTTTCCTCAAGGTTTAAATGCTCAATTCCATTCTTTAATTCCTAAGGAGTATAATTTCAATGAAATTAATAATTTTAGATCTATGGATTTGATTAATACTTTGTTTAAAATTATTTTAAAAATTCTTGCGAATAGATTGGATCCTATTTATAGTAAAATTGTTTCCTCTAATCAGTTTGGTTTTTTCAAAGGGAGATAAATTCAAGAATATATTTTTTCTACATCAGAATGTGTCAATATTCTAAAAAATCCTATTAGAGGAGGGAATATTACATTAAAGATTGATATTAAAAAGGCTTTGGACATGATGGATTGGGACTTTATTTTTAAAATCCTTGATATGTTTGGCTTTGATAATACTTTTATTTTTTGGGTGAAGATTTTTTTTTGAATTTGCTCGTGTTTCTGTGCTTGTGAATAGTTCTACTAAGGTATATTTCTCTTATTCAAGGGGGTTAGATAGGGTGATCCCCTCTCGTCTATTATCTTCTCCATTTATGAGGATTATCTTAGCAGATTATGTACTAAGATGGCTAATAATGGATGTTTGAAGCCCATTGGTGCTAGTAGAGGTCTTTTTACTTGAACTCATCCTCTTTATGAGAATGGTCTTATTTTATTCACTTGAGGGACCAAGAAAAATATTCAAAATATCAGGAAGGTTCTCTTGAATTATGAGTAAGACTCTGGATAGCAGGTAAGTTGGAACAAATATTTTGTTTATTTTGGTAAGAATATCTCCTCTGTTAGGACAGTTGATATCATTAATGATTTGGAGGTTAGTAAAGGAACCTTTAATTTTACCTATCTTGGGGTTCCTATGTTTTGGGGTTTTTCTAAGGCTTGTTATTTTTCTGGAATTCTTGGTTGAATCAAAAAATCAATTATCCTCCTGGAAGGGTGAATCCCTTTCCATGGCAGGTTATGTTTGTCTCCCTTTAATGGATGGACTAATATTAACACTGATGGTTCTTCTAGAGGTAATTTGGGCCCTTCAAGATATGAGGCTATATTTCAGAATAGTTTTGGGGATGTGGTGGGAAATTTATTTGGTTCTTATGGTATTTTTTTCTCTTTGGAAGTAGAGATTATAGGTGTTATCGTTGCTTTAGATCATGCTAAACAAAGATGTATGAATAATATTTGGTTAGAGTGGGATTCTACTATTATTGTTCATGCTATTAGATCTGCCTCTGCTCATATTCTTTGGTGACTTGCTAACCAACCTATTTCTTGTTTACATTATCTTTCATATATTGATTATATAGTTACCCCTGTTTTCAGGGAGGGAAATGCTTTGGATAACTTTCTTGCCAACAAATGTGCTGATGGGAACAATCTTATTTAGTTTGATCATCTTCCTTTTCATGTTTTCCTATTTTTTATGGACAAATATAATTTTCCTTTATTTAGACTTTTTTTATTTTTTTTTTGTTTTTAATATAATCTTAGTGCCCGGTATTCAGGCAGGTGCTTAGTTCTTCAATAAATGGGGTTTAACGGGTCTTCTAGTGTTTTAGTGGTTACTATTGTTTTTAAGCATTTAAAGTTCTTTTATGGTTTTTAGTGGTTTTCATTGTTCTTAGAGGTCATTATCGTTTTAGGGTCTTTTGGAGGTTTTAGGGGTTTTAGTGTTTTTAATGTTTTTAGGAGTTTTAAGTGTTTTAGGTTTTTTTGGTTTTCTATTTTTTTTCACTTTTTTTTATATTTTTATGAATTTTAGGTATTTCTAATGAGTATTATGGGTTTTTATAGTTTTCATTGATTTTGTGGGTCTTGAAGGATTTTTTGGGTTTTTACGGTCTTTTGTTATTTGTGGGGTTTTATTTATTTTTTAGGTCTTTTAATGTTTTTATACTTTTTTAATGAATTTATGGGTTTAAGGGGTTTTTATAGTTTTATGTGGTTTTATAGGTTTTATGGGGTTTTAGGGTTTTTAAATGTTTTTATAAGGTTTAATGGGTTTTTGGGTTTTTGGGGGTTTTATGGATGTTTAGGGGTTTTAGTATTTTTTAAGTTTTTTAGGGGTTTCATGAGTTTTTAGGTTTTTATTTTTTTAGGGTTTTCAGGGTTATTAGTGTTTTTTATGTTTTTTGAGTTTTCTATAGATTCTTAATATTTTTTATTATTTTTTGGGGTTTTAAGGATTTTGTGTGGTTTTAATGGTTTTTAGTGTTTTAGGGGTTTTAGTGTTTTTAGGTTGATTAAGGGTTTTTAGTGTTTTTTGATTTTTATGGGTTTCATAGGGTTTTTTACTGTTTTTATGGATTTTTAGATTATTATGTAATTTTAGGGATTTCTTATGCCTTTTAGTGCTTTTTCGAGTTTTTATGGGATTTGAGGGTCTTTTGAGTCTTTAGGGGTTTTATTATTTTTTTATAGATTTTTTATTTTTTTGGTTTATAATGTTTTTAGATTTTTTAATAGTTTAATTAGTTTAAAGTGTTTTTAGAGTTTTTAGTGGCCTTTAGAGTTTATCTGGGATTTGGGGAATTTGCGGTTTATAAGAGTTTTTTTGGATTTTAGGGTTTTTTTGGGTTTTACACTTTACATAGGTTGTTATCATTTTTAGGTATTTTTGGGATTTTAAGTGTTTTTAGGTTTTTAATGTTTTCTTATGGTTTTTTAGGGTTTTAGTGGGTTTGGGGGTTTTAAGTATTTTTAGGGATTTTACGATATTTATGGTTTTTTAATGTTTTTTAAAAAAATTGATGTCTTTTTTGGGTATTTAGGGGTTTTGGGTTTTTAGTGTGTTAGTGTATTTTGAGGGTTTTAGGGGTTTTAAGTGTTTTTAGGTCTTTAATTTTTTTTTAAGATTTTAAGATTTTTAGGTTTTTATATTTTTTATTTATTTAGGGGTTTTTATGTATTGTTTAGTATTTTTATGGGTTTTATGTTTTCTAGGGATATTTTGGGCTTTTAGGGGTTTTAGGGCTCTTATAGTTTTTCTAGTGTTTGGGTTTTTTTTAAATGTTAGGTTTTTTTTGTTTTTAGAGTTTTTTATGTTGTAGTGGTTTCAATGTATTTAACATGATTTAGGGGGTTTTATTGTTTTATGTGCTTTAGGGTTTTTAGGATTTGTATCGTGTTTATGGTTTTTTGGGTTTTTTTGGATTTTTAGTGTTTTTAGGGGTTTCAATATTTTTAGGTTTTTATGGTTTTGTTATAGAATTTTATGGTCTTATGGGTTTTTACATTTTAAGGGATATTTAGTTATTCTTTGTATTTTTATGGGTTTTAGGTTTTTCCAGAATTTTGAGGGTTTTATAGTTTTTAGGGTTTTTAGGGGTTTTAAAATTTTTAGGGTTTTATGTTTTTCTTTGGTTTCTTTAGGATTATAGGGTTTTTATATTTTTTGGGAATTTTAGGTGGTTTTAGTGTTTTATGTTTTCAGGGTCTTCTGGGGTGTTATGATTTTTTATTTTTAACAGCTTTAAGATTTTTATAGTTTTTAGTGTTTTATTGATTTATAGGGTTTTTAGAATATTTTGTGGGTTTAAATAGTTTTTAGGGATTTTTAGGGTTTTTATGTCTTGTTTTTTTTAATGGTATTAGGATATATTATGGTTTTTATCACTTTTTAGGTTTTTTGGGGTTTTAAGTGTTTTTAGACTTTTATGGGGTTTTAGGGGGTTTTCATGATTTCAATTCTTTTTTACGTTTTTATGGATTTTTAGTTCTTTTTTTAGGATTTTTATGGTTTTTCAAAACATCGATGGGTTTTGGTTATCAGGGTTTTTTAGTTTTTAGTATTTTTATTGTTTTTAAGAGTTATTTTGGTTTTTAATTTTTTTATGATTATAATATTTTATCAAATTAAATGGTTTTTATAGTTTTTAGTGGTTCTAAGGGTTTTTGGGTTTTAGGTTTTTTAAGGTTTTTAGGGGTTTACGGTTTTTAGGGGTTTTAGTGTCTTTTAGGGTTTTTAGCAGTTTTTATAATTTTATGGGTTCTAAGGATTTTTAGGGTCTTAATGGTTTCTAAGGGTTTCAATTTGTTTTATGGTTTTTTATATATTTTGGTATTATCATACATTTTTATATGAATCTTATGGTTTTTATTAGTATCAGGGATTTTGAGGTTTTTATGGTTTTTATAGTTTTTAGGGGATTTAGTTTTTTATGGGTTTTAAGTTTTTTAAGGTTTTTTATGATTTTATTAGATATTTTAGGGTTTTTATATTTTTAGATATTTTAGGGCCATTTGGAAATTTTATTGTTTTAGTTTTTTTAGTGATTTTGGTTGTTTTTATGGTTTTGAGGGTTTTTTAATGTTTTTAGTATTTTTAGGCATTAAAAGTGGTTTTATTGTTTTTACTGATTTTTTGGTGTTTTTATTGGTGTTTAGAATTGTTAATGTTTTTAGGGGTTTTTGTTTTTTAGGTTTTTTTTTTGATTTATTGGGTTATGGTGTTTTTAGGTTTTTAGGTGTTTTAAGTGTTTTCGGGTTTTTAATGATATCTTATGGGTTTTAATTATTTTGTATGATTCTTTTTACGTTTTTTCTGTTTTAGGGAATTTTTATTAATTTATGGGATTTTAGGGTTTTTTTGTGGTTTGAGTGTTTTTAGAATTTTTATTTTTTAGTGTTTTTATTTATTTCAAGTGTTTAACGATTTTATGGTTTTCGTATGAATATTTTCAGTTTTTTGGGTTTTTATTTCTTTAGGTATTTATTTGTGATTATATAGGGTCCTGAAAAATCCGAAAAGAAGAATGAGAATCCCCTTTAATCCATGGGATATTATACCTAATTTCCCTCCAATGAATTGGGGAAAAGTGTGTAGAATACTCAAAGGATGGCACAAGACAAACCGGTCCGCAGACCGGTCCAATGATAATGGTACGCAGCCGGTTCCACGGAGTGCCCCCCTCCGCAGACCGTTGTCATTCATGGAATAGAGGTGGGGATCCTCCATGACCGCGAAGCAGGACGAGCGCCAACCCAGTCCACCATCATGAACCACCCCATCTGTGAACCGTGTCAACTGGCCCGGGCCGCATCCTCTGTCATTCGCGGAATGGAGGCGGAACCTTGTGCGACCGCGAAGCACTCCCCAAGATAGTTTGGTTCACAGGGAAGGTGTGTTCAATGCCCCCTATGAGTTTTGGATTGACCAAGTCATCTATAATCCGGGTTTCCGGTCATGAGCCTCCACAAAAGGTGCTTCTTGACCACAGATACATCTCTTTCTCCACTCTATAAAAGGAGATGGATGGGGAAGAGGGATAAAGAGGATCGATTAGATCGATCGGATTTTGGTGGAAGGATTTCGAAGGAAGGAGCTTAGGATTTTGTAAACAGTGAAGTTCTGGTTCACGAACAAGAATATGTATGAAGATGGAAACGAATTAATAAGGAACCAAAAATTCATAACAACTTGGTGAACCGTGAACTTAAAATAACAAAGAAATGAAGATCATGAACCATGGACCCTATGTGGATGCACTCCCTATGGACAAGGGATTTTATGCCCCTTTTCTGATCCGTCGCACCGCGTAGCACCCTCCTACGTGGGTGAAGTCCCAACCAACGAACCTCTGACTGGCATCGCCCTCAGCCACCACTGCTCGCATGGACTCCACCGCGTACCAACCTGGTACGCGGGCTGAACCCGAAGTCGCGTACCACCCTGGTATACGGGATGCCTATCAGTCTGTGGACCACCCTGGTTCGCGGACGGCCTCTCTAGCCACGTATCAACCTCCTACATGAAGGGTTCCCCTCCTCATGAACCCACGCAGTCCGCTAACTCCTTCGGTGTTCTCATTATCCGAGTCAGATAAAACCCTTCCGACTTGATCTGATCCTTCGCAACCACTTCATCGGCCTATTAATCGGCCTCGAGCCAAGGCCTCTACTGAAGCCACCGGACCCATATAATGACACCTTCAGGCACATGAGTGCGCCACTTTGTGTTCACATACCCACGGTAGGTGAGGTCGAAGGGGTTTCCCTAACCCTTGACCAGATTCCCGAGTCACTCCTGGGTACACATACCCATGATAGTGCAAAGTCCAAGCCTGAGGTTCCCCTTTCTACCCCTCCACTTGTTATGATTGGGGCACTTCTCCCCTCCCTCAGGAGTGGCGGACTACTCATTAGATGGAAGTACCCATGCACCTCTATACTACCCCACAGCCATGGCCATGGAAGGGAAGGATGGGGAAGGTTTCTTCTACATTCTTCTTCGATGTGAAGTCCCTCTCCCTTTGGGCTTCATCACAACGGTCATCCATCTCGGAGTAATCCTCGACTTTCTGGGTCTCTCCATGCGTAAGCCCCACTTCGCTCTCCACGGACGCACCTTTTGCGGCGTGATTGTCGGGTCTCTACTGCCTCTTTTTCCCCATATAGAGCATGACTCACATAGGCTTAGAGTAAGCACTGACCCTAACCCCACCTATTCCCGAACTACGTGGACTTTGATCCATGTCTCCTAGGCAGGGTACGTAGGAAGCCTCCCCGAGGTTGAAGCCCAACAATCGGTCACTAGCCAAATCGCCCAGCGAACGCCTGCCTTTGGATAGCAGGTCCACATATCGTTGGATACAAAACTGTTGGGCATTTTGAACCGATCTGGAATAAAAAATGGTGAACCCAATGTGAATCTTTAACAAAACAAGGTGAACCCAACACGAGTCTTTAACCATGCATGACGGATTTAACCTAATCTCACTCTGTTCCCCCATATACTCACAAGGAGGGCCATGAAAAGTCATTAATTATGCATGGGATCATGAGATGATGATTTGATGGGGTTTCTATTTGTTTTTGTTAAAATAATTGATAGGTACCAATCAGAACACCCTTCGATCCAATGGCATCACGGAGGAACTCGCAAGTGCGCACTTCAAACTACGCAGTGAGCAGACTTCCTCATCAACAAAGGACCCTGTCACCTAACCAGCGTCTTCAACGCTGGGTTTCAGATGTGTTGATCTGAGAGTACCAACTAAATGGTAATCTCCCGACAGTGGAGGTGGCCATGCATGCCATCCAATCCACCAAGGATCACCGGTCGCCTACCCAGCAGCAGCCACAAAATCAGACCCAGACGCTCATGTTTCCGTCTCAAACCATTTTGGGATTTTATCCCAGGAATGAGACAACGTGTACCTCCCTTATCATAGGGAGGCGGATTAGGTCAACGTTGAGGACTTCATCCCCACTAAACAGGGGTTCCGCTCTAATCCCCCCGCCAGAAGGTATCGTCGCGGTTATGCCGCGACTCAATATCATCATGCTAAGGAGGATTTTGCCCCAAGGATCTATGTAACAATCCAAGATTTTATGAGGAATATTCTTTTTAATTTCATTGATGTCTTGTGTTGTACGCTACACCAAGATTATTTTGCGCTATACGCAACACCGTATTATCTTGAAGTATACACAACACTGTTCTTGGATTGTGTTACACACAATTTCAAGTTCATTTGATAGTAGTCATTCTATGCAACATTGAGTGTATATATATATATATATATTCAATGTATAAATGAAATATGGTAGGATTATGATAAAAAAACAACGAAGGAGTATTTCACAACATGAAACCCTGACATGGGTTAAATTACATGCAATCATGACCTTCCACGATAGCGTGTGTTGTACGCAATAGTGAGTTTCACTAAACAAAGATATACTTTTAAAATATTATATAAACTAGCCATTTTGAATAGTAATACCAACTTTTTGGAATTTTATAAATTTTATCTTTCAAAATGGACTTCATTTTTGGATTCGGAATATCAAAATTATCCTAGGGTGAATTTTTGGTATTTTTCTGAAAACATTAAATTTTTTATGAATAGTGAAAGCACTAGGTTACTATTTAAAAACCGACTATTTATTTAAATAATTACTTATTTTATTTAAATTTTTTTTAGGTCAAAATTGATACATAATACCTATATAAGTTCAATTAAATTCATTGGAGTAATTTTATAATACTTTTTGATATATAAAAATTTTATTGAACTTTTCACCGTCTTTTACCCACGTCCTAGGAGAATTTGGAAATTCACATAAAACTTAATTTTACCGCTTCTATGAGGGGAATTTCAAAAATCCTAGAGACAAGGTTAATATCAAGGACTAAAATTTGGTTCAATGAGATGAAAATAGTGTTGGGTGAATAGTAACTTTTTACTTTTATTTACCACGATTAAATGTAAATAGGGCAATTAAGTGTAAAAATGATATTATTATTACCCTAACACATGTCCTAATTCTATTTGATAAGTTTAATTCGACCAAAAACAACCTTATTAATAAAATATGACAATTTACGTCCACTTGTATTAGATTAGAACACTTATTATTATTTTATTTAAAGAATAGTTAAAATAGTTAAAATCAAAGTTTAATAACTAAAACATTTTTAATATAGGTTAATACATTAGATAAATTCTACTATAAATAGTAATTAGAAAAATAAAAAGATTTCAAACATAATGGTATTTTATTTATAATTTTTAGACATTAAATAGTTTAATTTATTTATGACACGATGATGATGTAGTAATTACCTTATTAATGAAATCTTAACATAATTAATGTTATAAATACCAAAATAAATGTAATTTGAGACTTTTTGTGAATTAAACTAATTTTATTGGTTAATATGACATGTTAGTATTGATTTAATTAACTTTTTTAGAACTAATCATGCTGTTTTAATTTTCACAAAAATCAACTAGCAAATAGTGTCAAAATTGACATAAAATAGTTTTTAAAACAAATATTATATTATTAATTGTTATTTTATTCCTAAAAATCTATGGTTTGGAAAAATTACTTAGATAAAAATAGTTGTTTTTTGTCCATATCCCTTTAATGGATGGACTAATATTAACACTGATGGTGCTTCTAGAGGTAATTCGGGCCCTTCAGGATGTGAGGCTATATTTCAGAATAGTTTTAGGGATGTGGTGGGCTATTTATTTGGTTCTTATGGTATGTTTTCTCTTTGGAAGTAGATATTCTAGGTGTTATCGTTACTTTAGATCATGCTAAACAAAGATGTATGAATACGATTTGGTTATATTGGGATTCTACTATTATTGTTCATGCTATTAGATCTGCCTCTGTTCATATTCTTTGGTGACTTGCTAACCGATAGATTTCTTGTTTACATTATCTTTCATATATCGATTATATAGTTACCCATGTTTTCAGGGAGGGAAATGATTTGGATAACTTTATTTCCAACAAATGTGATGATGGGAACAATCTTATTTGGTCTGATCGTCTTCCATTGCATGTTTTCCTATTTTTTATGGACAAATATAATTTTACTTTATTTAGACTTTTTTGATTTTTTGTTTTTTTTAATATAATCTTAGTGCCTGGTATTCAGGAAGGTGCTTAGTTCATCAAAAAATGGGATTTAACGGGTCTTCAAGTGTTTTAGTGGTTTTTATTGTTTTTAATCATTTAAAGTTCTTTTATGGTTTTTAGTGGTTTTCATGGTTCTTAGAGGTCATTATTGTTTTAGGGTCTTTTGGAGGTTTTAGGGGTTTTAGTGTTTTTAATGTTTTTAGGAGTTTTAAGTGTTTTAGGTTCTTTAGGTTTTCTAATGTTTTTTCACTATTTTTTATGTTTTTATGAATTTTAGGTATTTCTAATGAGTATTATGGGTTTTTATAGTTTTCATTGATTTTGTGGGTCTTGAAGGATTTTCTGGGTTTTTACGGTCTTTTGTTATTTGAGGGGTTTTTTTATTTTTTAGGTCTTTTAATGTTTTTATACTTTTTTAATGAATTTATGGGTTTAAGGGGTTTTTATAGTTTTATGTAGTTTTATGGGTTTTATGGGGTTTTAGGGTTTTTAAATGTTTTTATAAGGTTTTATGGGTTTTTGGGTTTTTGGGGGTTTTAGGGATGTTTAGGGGTTTTGGTATTTTTTAAGTTTTTTAGGGATTTCATGAGTTTTTAGGTTTTTATTTTTTTAGGGTTTTCAGGGTTATTAGTGTTTTTTATGTTTTTTGAGTTTTCTATAGATTCTTAATATTTTTTATTATTTTTTGGGGTTTTAAGGATTTTGTGTGGTTTTAATGGTTTTTAGTGTTTTAGGGGTTTTAGTGTTTTTAGGTTGATTAAGGGTTTTTAGTGTTTTTTGGTTTTTATGGGTTTCATAGGGTTTTTTAGTGTTTTTCTGTTTTTTAGATTTTTATGTAATTTTAGGGATTTCTTATGCATTTTAGTGCTTTTTCGGGTTTTTATGGGTTTTGAGGGTCTTTTGAGTATTTAGGGGTTTTATTATTTTTTTTATAGATTTTTTATTTTTTCGGTTTATAATGTTTTTAGATTTTTTAATAGTTTAATTAGTTTAAAGTGTTTTTAGAGTTTTTAGTGGCCTTTAGAGTTTATCTAGGATTCGAGGAATTTGCGGTTTATAAGAGTTTTTTTTGGATTTTTGGGTTTTTTGGGTCTTACACTTTACTTAGGTTGTTATCATTCTTAGGTATTTTTGGGATTTTAAGTGTCTTTAGGTTTGTAATGTTTTCTGATGGTTTTTTAGGGTTTTAGTGGGTTTTTGGGTTTTAGTTATTTTTAGGGATTTTACGATATTTATGGTTTTTTAATGTTTTTAAAAAAAATTTATGTCTTTTTTGGGTATTTAAGGGTTTTGGGTTTTTAGTGTGTTAGTGTATTTTGAGGGATTTAGGGGTTTTAAGTGTTTTTAGGTCTTTAATTTTTTTTTAAGATTTTCAGATTTTTAGGTTTTTATATTTTTTATTTATTTAGTAGTTTTTATGTATTGTTTAGTATTTTTATGGGTTTTATGTTTTCTAGGGATATTTTGGGCTTTTAGGGGGTTTTAGGGCTCTTATAGTTTTTCTAGTGTTTGTGTTTTTTTAAATGTTAGGGTTTTTTAGAGTTTTTTTATGTTGTATTGGTTTCAATGTATTTAACATGATTTAGGGGGTTTTATTGTTTTATTTGTTTTAGTGTTTTTATGATTTGTAGGGTGTTTATGGTTTTTAGGGTTTTTTTGGATTTTTAGTGTTTTTAGGGGTTTCAATATTTCTAGTTTTTATGGTTTTGTTATAGAATTTTATGGTCTTATGGGTTTTTACATTTTAAGGGATATTTAGTTATTCTTAGTATTTTTATGGGTTTTAGGTTTTTCCGGAATTTTGAGGGTTTTATGGTTTTTAGGGTTTTTAGGGGTTTTAAAATTTTTAGGGTTTTATGTTTTTCTTTGGGTTCTTTATGATTATAGGGTTTTTATATTTTTTGGGAATTTTAGGTGGTTTTAGTGTTTTATGTTTTCAGGGTGTTCTAGGGTGTTATAATTTTTTATTTTTAACAGCTTTAAGGTTTTTAGAGTTTTTAGTGTTTTATGGATTTATAGTGTTTTTAGAATATTTTGTGGGTTTTTAGGGTTTTTTAGGGATTTTTAGGGTTTTTCTATCTTGTTTTTTTAATGTTTTTAGGATATATTATGGTTTTTATCACTTTTTAGGTTTTTTGGGGTTTTAAGTGTTTTTAGAATTTTATGGGGTTTTAGGGGGTTTTCATGATTTCAATTTTTTTTACGTTTTTATGGATTTTTAGTTCTTTTTTACGATTTTTATGGTTTTTCAAAACTTCAATGGGTTTTGGTTATCAGGGTTTTTTAGTTTTTAGGATTTTTATTGTTTTTAAGAGTTTTTTTGGTTTTTAATTTTTTTATGATTATAATATTTTAGCAAATTAAATGGTTTTTAGAGTTTTTAGTGGTTCTAAGGGTTTTTTGGGTTTTAGGTTTTTTAAGGTTTTAAGGGGTTTACGGTTTTTAGGGGTTTTAGTGTCTTTTAGGGTTTTTAGCAGTTTTTATAATTTTATGGGTTCTAAGGATTTTTAGGGTCTTAATGGTTTCTAAGGGTTTCAATTTGTTTTATGGTTTTTTATATATTTTGGTATTATCATACATTTTTATACGAATCTTATGATTTTTATTGGTATCAGGGATTTTGAGGTTTTTATGGTTTTTATAGTTTTTAGGGGATTTAGGTTTTTATGGGTTTTAAGTTTTTTAAGGGTTTTTATGGTTTTATTAGATATTTTAGGGTTTGTATGTTTTTAGAAATTTTAGGGCCATTTGGAAATTTTATTTTTTTAGTTTTTTTTAGTGATTTTGGTTGTTTTTATGGTTTTTAGGGTTTTTTAATGTTTTTAGTATTTTTAGGCGTTAAAAGTGGTTTTATTGTTTTTACTGACTTTTTGGTGTTTTTAATGGTGTTTAGAATTGTTATTGTTTTTAGGGGTTTTTGTTTTTTAGATTTTTTATTTGTTTTTTTGGGTTATGGTGTTTTTAGGTTTTTAGGTGTTTTAAGTGTTTACAGGTTTTTAATGATATCTTATGGGTTTTAATTATTTTGTATGATTCTTTTTAACTTTTTTCTATTTTAGGGAATTTTTATTAATTTATGGGATTTTAGGGTTTTTTTGTGGTTTGAGTGTTTTTAGAATTTTTATTTTTTAGTGTTTTTTGTTATTTCAAGTGTTTAATGATTTTATGGTTTTCGTATGAATATTTTCAGTTTTTTGGGTTTTTATTTCTTTAGGTATTTATTTGTGATTATGTAGGGTCCTGAAAAATCCGAAAAGGAGAATGAGAATCCCCTTTAATCCATGGGAGATTATACCCAATTTCCCTACAAAGAATTGGGGAAAAGTGTGGAGAATACTCAAAGGATGGCACAAGAAAAACCGGTCCGCAGACCGGTCCAATGATAATTGTACGCAGCCGGTTCCACGAAGCGCCCCCCTCCGCAGACCGCTGTCGTTCATGGAATAGAGGTGGGGATCCTCCATGACCGCGAAGCAGGACGAGCGCCAACCTGGTCCACCATCATGAACCACCCCAGCTGTGAACCGTTTCAACTGGCCCGGGCCGCATCCTCTGTTATTCGCGGAATGGAGGCGGAACCTTGTGCGACCGCAAAGCACTCCCCAAGATAGTTTGGTTCACAGGGAAGGTGTGTTCAATGCCCCCTGCGAGTTTCGGATTGACCAAGTCATCTATAAGCTGGGTTTCTGGTCATGATCCTCCACAAAAGGTGCTTCTTGACTACAGATACATCTCTTTCCCCACTCTATAAAAGGAGTGGATGGGGAAGAGGGATTAGAAGGATCGATTAGATCGATCAGATTCCGGTGGAAGGATTTTGAAGGAGGGAGCTTAGGATTTCGTAAACAGTGAAGTTCTCGTTCATGAACAAGAATATGTATGAAGATGGAAACGAATTAATAAGGAACCGAAAATGCATAACAACTTGGTGAACCGCGAACTTAAAATAACAAAGAAATGAAGATCGTGAACCATGGCCCCTCTGCGGATGCACTCCCTATGGACAAGGGATTTTATGCCCCTTTTCTGATCTGTCGCACCGCGTAGCACCCTCCTACGTGGGTGAAGTCCCGACCGACGAACCTCTGACTGGCGTCGCCCTCAGCCACCACTGCTCGCATGGACTCCACCGCGTACCAACCTGGTACGCGGGCTGAACCCGAAGTCGCGTACCACCCTGGTATACGGGATGCCTATCAGTTTGTGGACCACCTTGGTTCGCGGAAGGCCTCTCCAGCCACGTAGCACCCTCCTACATGAAGGGTGCCTCTCCTCATGAACCCATGCAGTCCGCCAACTCCTTTGGTGTTCTCATTATCCGAGTCAGATATAACCCTTCTGACTTGATCCGATCCTTCGCAACCCCTTCATCGGCCTATTAATCGGCCTCGAGCCAAGGCCTCTACTAAAGCCACCAGACCCATATAATGACACCTTCAGGAACATGAGTGTGCCACTTTGTGTTCACATACCCACGGTAGGTGAGGTCGAAGGGGTTTCCCCATCCCTTGACCAGATTCCCGAGTCACTCCTGGGTCCACATACCCACGATAGTGCAGAGTCCAAGCCTGAGGTTCCCCTTTCTTCCCCTCCACTTGTTATGATTGGGGCACTTCTCCCCTCTACTAGGAGTGGCGGACTACCCATTAGATGGAAGTACCCATGCACCTATGTACTACCCCACAGCCATGGCCATGGAAGGGAAGGATGGGGAAGGTTGCTTCTACATTCTTCTTCGATTTCAAGTCCCTCTCCCTTTGGGCTTCATCACTACGGTCATCCATCTCGGAGTAATCCTTGACTTTCTGGGTCTCTCCATGCGTAAGCCCTACTTCGCTCGCCACAGACGCACCTTTCGTGATGTGATTGTCGAGTCTCTACTGTCTCTTGTTCCCCACATAGAGCATGACTCACATAGGCTTAGAGTAAGCACTGACCCTGACCCCTCCTATGCCCGAACTACATGGACTTTGATCCCTGTCTCCTAGGTAGGGTACGTAGGAAGCCTCCCCGAGGTTCAAGCCCATTAATCGGTCACTAGCCAAATCGCCCAGCGAACGCCTGCCTTTGGATAGCAGGTCCACATATCGTTGGATACGGAACCGTTGGGCATTTCGAACCGATCCGGAACAAAATATGGTGAGCCCAATGTGAATCTTTTACAAAACATGGTGAACCCAACTTGAGTCTTTAACCAAGCATGATAGATTTAACCTAATCTCACTCTATTCCCCCATATACTCACAAGGAGGGCCATGAAAGTCATTAATTATGCATGGGATCATGAGATGATTCTTTGATGGGTTTTCTATTTGTTTTTGTTAAAATATTTGACAGGTACCAATCAGAACAACCTTCGATCCAATGGCATCACGGAGGAACTCGCAAGTGCGCACTTCAAACTATGTAGTGACCAGACTTCCTCATCAACAAAGGACCCTGTCACCTACCCAGCGTCTCCAACGCTGGGTTTCAGATGTGTTGATCCGAGAGTACCATCTAAATGGTACTCTCCCGACAGTGGAGGTGGCCATGCATGCCCTCCAATCCACCAAGGCTCACCGGTCGCCTGCCCAACAGCAGCAACAAAATCAGACCCAGACGCTCATGTTTCCGTCTCAAACCATTTTAGGATTTTATCCCAGGAATGAGGCAATGTGTACCTCCCTTATCTCAGGGAGGCGGATTAGGTCGACATTGAGGAATTCATCCCCACTGAACGGGGGTTCCGCTCTAAGCACCCCGCCAGAAGGCATCATCGCGGTTATGCCGCGACTCAATATCATCAAGCTAAGGAGGATTTTCCCCCAAGGATCTATGTAACAATCCAAGATTTTATGAGGATTATTATTTTTAATTTCATTGATGTATTGTGTTGTACGCTACACCAAGATTATTTTGCGCTATACACAACACCGTATTATCTTGCAGTATATGCAACACTATTCTTGGATTGTGTTACACACAATTTCAAGTTCGTTTGATAGTAGTCATTCTACACAACATTGAGTGTGTATATATATATATATATTCAATGTATAAATGAAATATGGTAGGATTATGATATAAAAAAACAACAAAGGAGTCTTTCACAACATGCAACCCTGACATGGCTTAAATTACAGGCAATCATGACCTTCCACGATAGCGTGTGTTGTACGCAATAGCGAGTTTCACTAAACAAAGATATACTTTTAAAATATTATATAAACTATCCGTTATGAATAGTAATACCAACTTTTTTTAATTTTATAAATTTTATCTTTCAAAATGGACTTCATTTTTGGATTCGGAATATCAAAATTATCCTAGGGTGAATTTTTGGTATTTTTCTGAAAACATTCAATTTTTTATGAATAATGAAAGCACTAGGTTACTATTTAAAAACCGACTTTTTATTTAAATAATTATTTATTTTATTTAAATTTATTTTCGGTCAAAATTGATACATAATACCTATATAAGTTCAATTAAATTCATTGGAGTCATTTTATAATAATGTTTGATATATAAAAATTTTATTGAACTTTTCACCGTCTTTTACCCACCTCCTAGGAGAATTTGGAAATTCACATAAAACTTAATTTTACCGCTTCTGTGAGGGGAATTTAAAAAATCCTAGAGACACGGTTAATATCAAGGACTAAAATGTGGTTCAATGAGAAGAAAATAGTTTTTGGTGAATAGTAACTTTTAACTTTTATTTACCACGGTTAAAAGTAAATAGGGTAATTAAGGGTAAAAATGATATTAGTATTACCCTAACACATGTCCTAATTCTATTTGATAAGTTTAATTCGACCAAAAACAACCTTATTAATAAAATATGACAATTTAGGTCCACTTGTATTAGATTAGGACACTTATTATTATTTTATTTAAAGAATAGTTAAAATAGTTAAAATCAATGTTTAATAACTAAAACATTTTTAATATAGGGTTATACATAAGATAAATTAGACTATAAATAGTAATTAGAAAAATAAAGATATTTCATACATAATGGTATTTTATTTATAATTTTTATACATTAAATAGTTTAATTTATTTATAACACAATGATGATGCAGTAATTACCTTATTAATGAAATATTAACATAATTAGTGTTATAAATACCCAAATAAATGTAATTTGAGACTTTTTGTGAATTAAACTAATTTTATTGGTTAATATGACATTTTACTATTTATTTAATTAACTTATTTAGAACTAATCATGCTGTTATAATTTTTACAAAAATCAACTAGTAAATAGTGTCAAAATTGACATAAAATAGTTTTTAAAACAAATATTATATTATTAATTGTTATTTTATTCCTAAAAATCTATGGTTTGTAAAAATGAATTAGATAAGAATATATGTATTAATAATGAACCACTTGGGGTTCTTTTGTCTTGTTATAGTATGTTTATAAACCATATAGTGTATGAAAACAAAAAGACACGGTACAAGTTAAATTATTTAACATAGAGTTAAATATAAATGATAAGGATAAAATAGTAACCTAAACTTTTCTAAAACATATTTTCTTAGAGGATTGCGACCCATACCTACCTTATATTAGAAATAAATCTACTTGGATCTATTAAAAACCGAATATGACTTTTTTTATAAAATAATATTTTAAGTTTTCCTAACGTGCCCCTCTCCTCCCTTATAAAAAGAGAACACCATCCCTCTTCTATTCACACCCTTTTAAGACATGAATCTCAGACAAAACCTACCCATTTCTCTTCTCCAATTCCCTAGAAACATTCTGGAGGTTATGGTCTACTCAAAAGACCAACTCTACTTTCTTAACAGGAAGCTTAAAGGAGGAGCATTGAACAAGAGATAATATCTTCTTCCGATTTTCTCAGGTTTCTTTCTTCTTCTACTTCTTATTCTGTAACTGTCTCATTATAAATTAATAACAAAATTATTACTTATATAATGATATGTTATTATAAATATGAAACAACCCTATTTCACCTTCTATCCATCCTACGGAAAATGAATTCACCACGCGTGCGTACGTACGGAATACATACTCAACGCCGTGGTGTAATATGTTTTCCACCACCACCTTAATTTGATGGGTATAATGGTGTAGAGAATAACTATATAGGATTATTGAAAATTTATATTTATTCTAAAATAGTATACATACACTTAAATACAATTACACGATCATGGGAATGATATCATTGTTTGTGCATACGTACGGACTACCGTCTCCACGACGCGATGAGATTCATTCTCCATGTTAACCATTCATGAATGATTATAATGTATATATAATGAATAATAATAAAATATATGACATAATTATGATAATTTATTTATGTATATATATATGTATGTCATCTACTTAATTTCATTCAATTCAATAAGGAAATGGAAACAACGTTCATGCGTACGTACGGCCTACCATCTCCATGAACGGTGTATTTCATTCCATTTATCGATCTATCATATATATTTATATGCTGAATATATATTATATATAAATCATGTTTTATATTCTAGAATTATGTAAATCGGGATACAAGTAATAATATCAAGAACAACAAGTCCAAACATATACAATAAATAAAACGATTTTACCCAAAACACTGCTTTAACATTGAATTTACAAAAGAACGGGTAATATAAAGTCATAAATGAACCATATATGATATAATAACAATGAATATAATTTTTTAATAAGTAAATTACATTTTTTAAATCATTATACAGGAGTTTTGGATACGTATGAAGCATATCGGACCTAAGGTAAGAGATAATTATTCCAATCTCATTCTTATCTGAGATTGTTTATTCGTAATTATTTATTGGGGTTATGTTTATCATCCATGTCCATGTTTTCTAAAAATGTATTCATAAAATGTTTAGTATTCTTCCATGTATGTTTAATTTCTTTATTACCCTTTTATTACTTTTACTACAAGGTTTGGAAGGAATCATTCTTTTGTTTACCATACGAAGTACTTTTTGACTTTTCCGACAAAAGTACGAGGAGAATGTTTTTTTAAAACATATACGACATGAACAGATTTTTATAGTTTCATAACTCCTTATTCAAAAGAAGCTTACTATACATGATTTCATGAATATTTTTAAATAAATCCCTTTCTTTTAAAACTTCATGGCATTTTCCAAAAAGAAAATGATTTTGAAGAAGAAAGGATATTTTCCTTAAGAATTCATTTCAAGTGTTTTATCAAAACCATTTTCCATCTATGATGAAATTATTTAATATCTGTATGTTTCAAGTATAATTTCTCTATGATTTACATGGTTTCACTTTTCTTATTATGAAATATCCATTTTTTTATATGGATTATGTGATGATGGGATGATGTTTATGAAACCCATTTTATTCATTGGGTTATGATAAATGCGTTAAGTCTATTTTGTGGAACATGTAAGAATGATTTCATTATGAGATGGGTGGGACCTATATCTCCCTCCAATGCACTGGGTAATGATTTATATCTCATGAGATCGACATGGATGGAATGGCAAGTTAATCCAGTTCAGTGTTACAGGACTGGAACGAGGAGTGAACTCGATTCAGAAAGGGACTTTGTCTACTAAGATGGTCTTGGTAGCAATGCCTAGGATACTATAGAAATCATATCATGTGCTTAATGTTTGCCACAATTACATGTTTTATTCCCATTCTATTTTATCATGATGGATTTTCCATTATGATATATGCCTTACGTACTTCCATGATTTTTGTCTTTGCTCAAGATTTTGATGTTTAGATTTTATGTTCAAGATTTTGCATTCAAATGTTTATTGATTGTTTTATGTTCTCTATTTTTACCCTTAATGAACATTTGAGATCACCCTTTTTATGTTTTCTTTTCCTCATGATATAAAGAATGTTTTTAGGTAAGAAAACAAAAGGGGAAGATCTTTATGGGAGATGTTGATGATCTTTCACAACGATTAGAAAATTATATTCTGTGTTTTTAAAGACACTAAAATATTACGGTCCTTCAGTGTTTGTTTTTGTTATGTATTAAGTATTCTGAAAAAGTAATTTAATGTCCATGTACGTCAAGATATGGGTCTTTACAATCTAGGCCCATTCTCCTCGAGCTCCGGCCCCTCGGACCGCCCGATGAGGGATGAAAACATACAACCAGGGACCGATCATCAACCTTGTCCCTGAGGAGGAACTCCACTACCCAGTCACAGAGACGTATCGCGAGCAGGTACATACACCTGTCTGCTCCTCCATATTCCGCCATCTAGACATGGCGGAATCATACGAGCAGGTGAACATCCCCGTCAAGCTCCATCAAGCCCGTCACTCACACAAGACAGCACCTACCCAGCATGCACCTCTCCCTACCCAGGGTCGTGAATCCTACCAACCAAACATGTTGGCGACCCAACGCCTACAGGACCAGCTCCTAAGAGATGCTCCTGGCACCTACCATCCCAATATGGTGGCGATAAACAAAGCCCACCATCCAGATGTGGTGTAAATTAATAGGTGGGCACGTCTCCCTTCCAATAAAGGCCACCGACTTGATACGTGGGAAACCAATATATGCAGGTCCAGCTCCCTACAGATCCAAGTAAATATTTCCATCCTGATGTGGCCGCTAACGGAGAGATAAGTAGGTGTATCTCGGAAACAGGGGAAGATTCGTTCACCTGCCCCGACATAGGATAATTTTCAGAACCCAATGACCACCAGATGACCAAATCAGGACATTCATACTCTGATACCAGAATGGGACTTCATACCCATTCCATCCAAAGATATCTCTCTGCATATCATGGCAATGATGGAAGAGCAGGTATCGATCCCAGATCATATCTTGCAGTCTTCCAGAATGTACTTGCATCAGCAGCAACAACAAAGACTCAGGACCGTAAGACCATCTCCTCAATTAAGGTGACTCATCTAAGAGACGAGGTAGTCACCTTGAAGCAGATCTGCATCCCTGATTCTACCCAGGAGGGTCGTCAGCTATATTCCACGATGCAAGGGCAACCAGATCAAGTATCTTCACTCGTTTCAACTGGGGGACACCCACCCATCATGATGGATGCTTTAGGGCAGGCATATATCCCTGCTAAAAGTAAATATGTTCGTCGGCATATCCCGACAGCATCATGGGACCCAATTAGAAGGGGAACCAAAGGTGAAGGTCGTTATCAATAGCAAACGGTCCCCGCTGCCCACAAGAAAGCACCCTGAATGCGCCGAAGGTAGCTGGAAAATAAAGAGCAGGTTCATGACGCCGCTCTGCTAGAAGCTGGGGTTCCTAATGCCTCTATGAACATATTGAAGGCTCAAAACCCTACCCACCCATTACCATGTTATGGGAGTGGCAGTAGTGGTTGCAAAGGTCTTCCCCACAATGTTGCTACCAGCAGCTCTGAAGGTCCTCCCCAGAGCACCCGCGGGGGCCTCCCCCATGGGAATTTAATGATCAATCACGAGAGTTTCTCTTTTGATGCGAGTCACGAAAACCCTCCATGTGACCAGAAGATCGAGCAGCAAGAAGGCCCTATACTTGCTGTAGTCCACCCTGAAGGTCCTCCCTAGGGTATACACTGCAAACACTATCCATGCAGTGGGACCACAGAATATGATAGTAGTCCTCGCTATCAGAGTCGCAACTGCAGAGGCCCTCCCCACAGTGACGTCTCATCACGACAACAAGGTCCTCCCTTTGTTGTGGCCTACCCTGAAGGTCATCCCCAGGGGTTACATTGCAATGACACTCTGGACAGCCTGGCATCAGATCGCAGTGGTAGTACTCGCCACTATGATAATGGAGGTCCCCCCCATAGAGACGTCAAGCAATGAGAAGGCCCTCCCATCGTTGTGGTACATTTCAATGGACCTACCCAAGGTGTACCCCACAGACATTCTCCTTGCGGAAATGATAACAGTATTCCTCCCCATTGCAGCTGCCATTGCGAAGGTCCTCCCCACAATGGCCCCAAGCAACAAGAAGGTCCTCATCATGTCGCAGTGTGTCTTGAAGGTCCTCCCCAGGATACACATCGAACGTCCAACCATGATGGTCATCCTCACCATGATGGCAGTTGTTGCGAAGGCCCTCCCCGTAACAACACTACGCAGCCAGAAGGTCCTCCCCTCGTTGCGATATTCCTGGGAGGTCCTCCCCAGGGCGTGCAATGCAAAAGTCCTCTATGCAGTGGGGTGTCAAGTAGTAATGGTAGCCCTCGCCGTTATGACATGGATAACAGAGGCCCTCCCCACCTAAATGTCATCCAATGAGAAGGACCTCCCCTCATTGTGGTACATTCAGAAGGCCCTCCGTAGGGCGTACCCCACAGGTTATCTCCCTGTGGCAACTTTGATGGTAGTCCTCGCCATTGCAGCTTCCATTGCAAAGGTCCTCCCCGCAGTGACATGTCATATCGACAGGAAGGTCCTACCCCTGTAAAATCAATCACAGAAGATCCCTCATATGCTGATCCACTCAGAAGGACGGGATCGAGCATGTCAGAATCCCAGTTAGTCACCAACGACACCATTATTCGATCAGGCGATGGTTCAGGGCCCCGTTCATCTTCTGAACCACCTCAGAATCACCCATATGATAATTCAACACCTACTGTCCCCACTTCCACCAGCCACACTATCGGTCAACACCTCATCTGTGCCAACCAAGTAGAGGAATCACTAGCAGAGGAGTATGCCGAAATGTTGCACCTGAGGAAATAACTGGCCAGAGATGATTTCCTAGTTATGTTTTGTCCCACGACCACCTCTCAATTCGACATACCTAGAAATGTTTCAGAGGAATGTATGCACGACATTCGCTCCAATATGTGGGCAAACCTCTACCAGATGAAATAAAGATTCCTTCCCTACAATGGGTATGTATACCATGTCAAGACAATAGAAGACCTCCTGCGTCACATCGACCTGGAAGCTCTTACTTCGGTGCGACAACCGCGACCTGAGAGACGTAAAGGAAACATGGAGTTAGCTTGTCTACATGCACTGCACCAGCTGCACCACCTCATTGGTGATGCTCTGACGGGAGTCCATATCAGAGGATGGGGAGAACATGGAGCTCTACATTTCACTCTTCACCCCCCATGGAAGAACCCTTTTGGCGTAGTGTCTTGCAATGTCATCACGACATGACAGCGATTGAGTGGTCTCCCTGTTCGGAAAAGGCAACACACCCAGCGAAGACAGGCCTTGAGTAAGTCCCAGAAGCGTCAGGACCGACGAGAACAATCCATTCATGAACTCTTAAATCAGGCCACTGAAAGCATATAATAATCCGCTCGCCTAAGAGAGGCTAATTACTGGTCATTGCCAGCCTCCCCAGAGAGGATTGAGTCACGAGTGATCTCAGTATCAGATCCAGTTCACCCCCGAATAGGGGCATGCAAGAGCAGGCAAGTAGAGATAGCAGTAGCCGCTGCCACAATCTAGGTTCAACCCTAGCCTGCAGAGTTGGAGGCATTTTTAATAACAAATTTTCCTGTAAGACCAATAATAATGGGAAAAGAATCAATGTCCAGGGAACGGAGCCATCCCCAGCCCTCAGGGCTGGGGGCATTTTTACCACCTCAACAATAACCTCCCCCATAAGGATTAGTATTTTCTCATCTAGAGAGGACAGTCAGAGGAGGCAGTTTCTGCCCTATCCCATCTTTTGAGTCATCATCCCCTTCAAGAGGGAGGCATACCATAAGGATGCATCAATGAATTCTCCGCATCACCCTTCATCAAGGAGTCCAAAAGAAATCCCGAGACATGAGAGGGAGGACTAGAAAAAGGTGTAGGATATCCTATTTCTATTTGGAAGATGACGTCTCATCCACCCCGTGATATGCATCAATAAATGCCATAGAGGCTAACCATATGGGTGAAACTGGAGACGATTCAAATTTGGATGGATCAGGAGATGATGGTTCCAGTTAGGCTGTGACTCAGAACGAACCATCAGGTGTGCACCCCCGGAACTAGAGGGTTTCCCTAAATATGGACACCCTTCCAGAAAACCCTCATCCGCTTACCCTCGGAGCTTCCAACAAGGATAAGAATAAAGTATAGGTTACTCTTAACCTGCCTCCTCGTCTAGATAAAAACGAGCCACTTACGCTTGAAGAGAGATTCGATCGATAGGAGGAGGACATGAATGAATTGAGGCAGCTTAACACTAAGCTACTCCAGAGGAACCGTCTTATTAAATGCGCTTCCCAAGAAGAGCCACACCTTGCACTCCCAGCAAGTGCACCTCAAGGACTAAGGTTTTACTCGATAGAAGAAGCATAGTCAGGGCCCTCGCCCAATGAGGCAGTCGGTCCGTCCAACTACCTGAACATGGATTCAGGTGAATACCAAGAATTCACTTCCCTTAGGAAGAAACCAGAGTGAGTATATATGAACCCTCCAAAGGTGTCACAAACGGCATACACACCCTTGGTAATGGCCAAGACAGATCCTTAGGCAATGCCTCAGGCTACACCCGCCCAAGACCGAGCCCAACAGGATGTAAAACAGGGACTCGCTAGCACCATCTAAGCACTGACATCTCAATTGGAAGAAATGGAAGGTCGACGCGCTCCGATACAACTAGAGAAGAAGCCCTACCAAGATTCGGTGAGCAACATGCCTCATCCACCAAATTTTGGGATCCCTATATTCCTTATTTTCAATGGTTTAGGCGATCCGAAATAGCACTTGATTCACTACACATCTTATTACGACCCAATGATTGGAACTCCAGAACAATAAAAAGCAGTGAAACTCAGATGTTTCGTACAGACCATGCAAGGGTTTTCCTTCATCTGGTATACAAGTATACCCTCTCAGTCAATAAAATTTTGGGAAGACCTTCAGCAGAAGTTCATGTTCCACTTTAGCTCATCATTTCCTAAATCAATGGTCAGCGACCTCATGAATTGAAAACAGAGGGAGAACAAGAGGGTCTCATATTTCATCGCCGAATGGAGAGGTCTGACCTACTCTTTGAAAATTCCAATGCCTGAAGATGAGATGCTTTCCATATGCATCAATAACCTTCGATATGAGCTACAAACACCGTTCATACCAGTGGAGTGCACCACTAGCTTCCGCCATCTCTCGGCCATCACCCAGAGAATTGAAGACTACCTACAACGGACCAATATGAAGTCACATGTTGCCTCACAGACTCCTGCAAAGAGAGCAGTTAGATCTGAAGCATCCTCTGTCATGCTCAAGCCAGCCCCTATGCCTTCTCGACTGCCTAGGCCTCCACCAAATCTTCAAGGCCCCCCCTGTATATCAGCGACCACCTCCACCCAAGCGGGATGATCAGAGAGGATCAAAGAGGAACCAATTCAAGGAACGAAGAAAAAAAGTATACTCATTCCTAGAGGATCAAGTCTGTGTCTATTTCATCGCCGCCAATAATTTCAACTTGCTCCGCCTCCCAAAGCCATGTAATCCTGAAGAATTCATCCATGAAGACAGGCTGGACTACTGTCCCTACCATTGAATGTTAGGGCACAGTATCCAAGAATGCTTCATCTTCAAAGACCTCCTACAAAGGATGGTAGACTCCAGGTATGTCAAACTGGGCCCACCCCCAGCACATGTGAAAAATATTTCTACCACTGACTCCGACAAAGGGGAGTGGTGGCAGGAATTCACCAGCAAGAAGGGGCCGAAATTTCATAGCTGGATGACTCGGAAGACTATCAACCGAGCCCACGACATACTTTGAGCTCAATTACAGTAGCCGGTGTTGCCACCAACAGCCCCTAATGCCGCACAACCGAAAATATCTGCCTTGTAACCCTCCAGGATCCAGTTATCTAGGCGTAATAAAAAAGGGGGGAGAAAAGTGCATGAATAATAGTCTACAAGGAGGCCAAAGTTATCCCCGAAATTGTCGGATTTTATTCTCTCAAACTTGGCGCCATGGGCACCGACCCACCAAACGACACCATCAGGGACAATCGACCAGGTCGACCTATCACGAGATGAGGAGCTAATCTTTGGTTCCATCAACATTATCCATATAGTGGAATTTTTCCCTAACAATGGGTATGGTTATGAGCCTAAGTTCCCAACACAAGGGGTCGAGAGGAGGAATCACAGAGGCAAGGGATACTGGGGAAGGCGCAATCACGACCATAACGAACCCTATGGTTTTACATCAGCCCAAACCGTTAATATCACGGAAACCCATGGGAGAGCCCTTCAACAGACTCAATAGGAGAAAGAATATCCCTCCACCTCCACCAGCGGCCACTCTGGCCCTGTCATTCTATAGTTTCCATTAGAGGAGGAACAGATGTCTAGACTCCTAGTGTGCACAAACAGATCAGCCATGCCGAGTCCCCAGAACATGGGAACACCATCAACCTCAAACCCCGTGGTTGGTCCTTCCTCGTCACATGCTCCAACTCCTAAATAGCCTGCTAAAAATCTCCCGCCAACAGAGAATAATCGGTCGTTGGAGAAAAAATATGATATCCTTAAGTATATGGTGTCATTACCAACCAATATGTCAATCCGGAATTCCCTGAGTTTGTCAACAGATCTCAGGGAGGTGCTTATTGAAGCCTTTCTTAGCCCCCAGGAGTTCCAAGCCGAGGTAGATGCTGTTGTGATTTAACGAGTGGAGACTGGCCTGACTGAATGCAATCTGGTGATTTCCTTCATTGATCTGGATGAAGGTTCCATCATACATGGGCATATTAAACCACTATATACGTCTGACACACTAATTGATGTTGGGATCCTCAAAGTCTTTATTGACAATGGCTTCAGAGTTAACCTCCTTCCCCTACAAACACTCCACAAGTTGGGATACAAAATGGATGAACTAATCCCCTTAGCCACAACCCTATTTAGTTATGACAAGAGTGAAAAGAATCCAATAGGAAAAATCAATCTAAAAACCCATCTTGGAGACCCTGTGGCCTACTCGGAATTCCTAGTGGTCCAGTAGAACACAACATTCAATGCCCTGCTTAGAAGGTCATGGATCTATAAGCACATGGTCATTCCTTCATCCTACCACCAGTTTATCAAATATTGTGTCATTGTAAAAAGTGCGACATTTCATGCTGACAAGGCCCCTTTCGAACTCTCTGAGTCACACTACATTGACACTGGGTTTTATGAGCAAAATAAAAAGAAGCCTTCACTTGATGGTATTGACTAGATCCCCACAAAAAATGGTCTAGAAATGGTTCCTGATGACCCCATCAGGAATCTTGGTGGAGACTTCGTACTTCCCATCAACCATGTTGAGAGTAGGGATTCAATCCTGGACACACACTCGACTGTGCTCATGACTTCATCCATGACGCCCGAGCATAGTGGTCCGGAAACAACCGCTAACCCTCAAATTGGGGGCAAATACTTGAGTGAGGATGCCCAAAATGCCTTGCCTTTAGACTCCCAAGAGCCCGTGCTGAGAACTCTCCCCCCGTCAGATCAAGAGGATGAGGGTTTGGAGGAAGAGGAGGAGGAACATCTCAAGGATTCACTTCCCACATTTTAAGAAGGTATCTCCACCACTGTGGATGTGCTCAGCGAAATAAACCTAGGTACTGAGGAAGACCCAAGGCCCACTCTCATTAGTGAAGCCATGTCTCACAAGGAGAAACAGGTATATACCTCCTTCCTGAAGCAACACCAGGATGTTTTTTCCTGGAATTACACGAAAATGCTGGGACTCGATCCTGAAGTTTCGACTCACCTATTAGGTCTTCCAGAAGACGACCGAGGCTATAAAAAAGCTGTCATAAGAACGCACCCCTCACATGTTTCCAAAATATAGGCTGAAGTAGATAATCTTATTAAATCAGTATTTATTCAGGAGGTCAAGTACCCCATCTGGTTGGCCAACATTGTCCTCGTCAAGAAATAGAATAGACAAATCCGCATCTACATCGATTTCACAGGTCTAAATCGGCACTTCCTAAAAGATGATTGCCGAGTATGGATTACCGAGTAATTAATCAACGCAATGGCTGAGTATAAGGCTTTATACATCATGGACGGTTATTCTGGGTATAATCAGATCCAGATGACCTAAGAAGATGAAGAAGCCACTTCCTTCAAAGCCCCTCAAAGAATATTATGTTACAGGGTCATGCCCTTTGGTATCAAGAATGCTGGCACCACATATCAACACACCAGGCATCATATATTTAAATCATTACTGGGGAGATTTGTCGAATGCAACATGGATGAATTAGTGGTAAAATAAAGATAGTGCTCGGATCACCTATCAGAACTTGAAACCGCCTTCAACAAACTTCGACAATATATCCTGAAGATGAATCCCTTGAAATATTCCTTTGGGGTTACCTCAGGGAAATTCATTATATTCTTTGTACGACTTTGTGGAAACGAAGTCGACCCCAAAAATAAAAAGGCTATCTGTGTCCTACCACCTCCCCGCAATCTCACTGAGTTGAGAGGATTCCGAGGGAACCTAGCCTACATTAGGCGGTTCATATCCAACATGGAATGCAAATTTTCTCCCTTCACCAGGTTAATGAAGAAGGGGATTACATACTAATGGACATATGAATGTCAAGAGGCGTTCAACAGCCTAAATAAGTACCTCTTGAGGCCACAAGTGCTCATGCACCTGATTGATGTAAGACATCTCATCCTATATGTGACGGCCCTAGAACAGTCACTAGGAGCCTTCCTCACGCAGATGAATTCCACTGCCAGTGAAAATAGTCTCTATTACCTCAGTTGAACCATGATCGATACTGAAACCCGATACTCGAACATCGAGAAGAGTTGTTTGTCCTTGGTCTTCATAGTTCAAAAATTGAGACATTATCTGTGTCATCAGGAATTTGATTTGGTCTCGCGGAGTATCCTGCTCAAGTTCATCCTCAGCCACCCAATGATGACCAGGCGCCTATCCTAATGGGTAGTCATCCTACAATAGTTTGACATATGGTTTGTCCACCAGAAGGCCATAAAAGGCCAAACATTAGTAGATTTTTCGGAAGAGCACCCCCCGACAGGGACCACTATACCGGACATCGAGTTACCTGATGAAGACATATTCCTGGTTTCAGAGGAGCTCCCGAAATGGGAAATGTACTTCGATAGCGCATCTCAAAGCCTGACAGGGAAAAGGATGGAGGATCCCAAATATAACAAGATAGGTTTGGGGATAATACTCATGTCCCTAGAAAAGGGAGTCTTTCTATATTTCTTCCTTCTATCAGAAGGATGTACGAAAAATAAGGTGGAGTATCAATCCCTCATTACGGGCCTGGAGCTTACACTCCAGGCACAAGTACGACACCTTAAGGTAAAAGGTGACATAGAACTGGTCATCAAGCAAGTCAATGGTGACTATGCTATCAAAAACGAGGAGCGGATTCCCCTGTTTGACCATATCCAATGGATAATGGATGAATTATCTACAGAACCAACATTGACCTATATTCTCCAGTCTCTGAATGCCCAAACCGATGAATTAGATAATGCGGCCATAGCCCTAGCTAAGCTAGAATGGGATGAAACAACTATCAGTATTTCTCATCGTCGAATGGTCCTGCCATTTGTTCAGGTCAATATGGAAGAAATAAACGAAATCATTCCTGTCCCTGAGCCATATTCTCCTTCCAACGACTGGATGACCTTCATTGAAAACTATCTTCAAAAGGGAGAAATCCCATCAGACAGGGATGAACAAGAGAAAGTACGGAAAAGGGCAATCAATTTTGTTCTATATGACGGCACAGGTCGGCAAGAGGTCCTCTACAAATGAGGCCTCAATGGAGTCCTCCTCAGATGCGTTGATGGAGAATAAACCTCTACCATCATGACTGAAGTTCATGCTAGAGTATGTGGAGCACATTATTCAAGGTCTAAACTTTCCCATCAGGTTCAAAGGCTTGGGTACTATTGGCCCACCGTGGCACGAGATTGTGAGCACTTTCCCGCAAAATTCCACTCATGCCTAATTAATTCCAACCTCATATACTAACCCCCAGAGTTACTTCATCAAGGTAAGTACTCCTTGACATTTTCTATTTGGGGAATGGTGGTTGTGGGGCCATATCCTCCCGCCACACCTAAACAATTGATGTATATCCTCACAACAACCAACTTCTTTTCCAAAGGGGAAGAAGGTGTACCCCTCATGGAATTGGTGGCAAAAAACATTATCAGCTTAGTGAAAGCCAATACCATCACCAGATTTTCTGTCCTTCATACCATACTGACAGATAACAACACCAATTTCCGTTGTGCTAAATTATAGAAACTATACCAAGAATATGGTATCGAGGCTAACCACTCAGCCTGCTACCATGCAGAGACCAACGAACAGATATAGGCTTTCAACAAGACCCTATCCAATATTATCTATAAAATGGTGGGCAAAAACAAGAAATCATGGTTAGATAAAATTATTCATGGATTGTGGGCTTATCGAACCACAATCTACACCGCTACTAGGGATACTCCGTACTCATTAGTATAGGGAACAAAAGCGGTCCTACCCATTGATCTCCAATTCCCTCACTCCATGTTTCCATTTGTAATTAGTTATCCAATTATGAGCAATCAGAAAACGGCTAGATGAATTGGAATAGCTAGATGAGAAGCGGTTGCACACTTTGCACCATCTAGAAGTATATCAGAATCGGATCGCACAAGCCTTCAATAAAAAGGTTTGTCTTCGGTCTTTCTTGGAAGGAGAATTAGTGTTGTCCCTCTAGTCCCCAATGATACCCGGAAAGAAGCCTCTAAAGCTGGATCCCAAGTTGGAGGGACCATATGTTATACACAAGGTCAACTCCAATGGATCATATGCCCTGATCTCCATGGACAGGCAATTCACCACCGCTCATACAAACGCGAGGTTTCTGAAGAAGTATTTCGAATAATAAAAGGTATTTTTTGTCAGAGCTATAGGACGTTAAACTACCAAGAACCCAACGGTCCAAAATCCCTGAACCTAAATGAAGAGTATTTCATCTGTACTGGCATAACTAAAAGCAGTTATCGTCTGAGCTGTAGGACGTTAAACTGCCAAGAACCCAATGGTCCAAAATCTATGACCATAAACTAAGAGTATTTCTTCCACACTGACATAAATAGAAGCAGTTATCATCTAAGATGAAGGAAATTAAACTACCAAGCACCCAATAGTTCCAACTCTATGACCCTAAACTAAGAGTACTTCATCCTCACCGCATGAAGTTAAACTGTGTGGATTCCAGAGAACTACATCCGGCTTGATTCCTGCACTTGCAAGATATGTAGTGATGCCAGGATTCCCCATCATGGCCCAGCCACCCCTGAATAAAAAAATGCCTTTCCCCCCTTGTACATACCAACCCTGAACGGGGTGTATTCCTCGTCCTTACCGCATGGCGTTAAACTGCATAGATACGAAGATTTAAAAATTCCATTTACCTTATGTATGGACCAGACCTTCATGGAGTGTATTCCTCATCCTTACCTCATGATGTTAAACTGTACGGATAAGAAATATCGAAAAATTACCTCTTCCCCCGTGTATGGACCAGACCTGCACGGGGTGTATTATCTTTCAAGAGAACTACATCCGGCTTGATTCATGCCATTGCAGGATACGTAGTGACCCTAGGATTCCCCATCCTGGCCCAGCCACCCCCAAATAAAACAAAAAAATTCCCTTTTTTCCTGTGTATGGACTAGACCTGCACAGGGTGTATTCCTCGTCCTCACCGCATGACGTTAAACCGCATGGATAAGGAAAAAAATCCCCCCCCCCGTGTACGGACCTCCCCTGTACGGGGTGTACCCTTTCAGAGAAATACGTACGGCTTGATTCCTACCCATGTAGGATACGTAGCAACAACATGATCCCTCATCCTATCCCAGCCATCCCTAAATAAAGTTAAAAATGCCTCCCCCCCCGTGTACGGACCAACCTCGCATGGGGTGTATTCTTCATCCTCACCGCACGACGTTAAACTACACGGACTTCATTCTCACCGCATGATGTTAAATGGAAAGGACTTTTTCATGACCCACCCACGATATACGGAGAAATGAGATGGGAATACTCCTTGCACATTTGGATGCATCCTTTCCAGACATAAAACTCCATGACTCTGTCAATTGCGGATCTTCATAACCATTCATGGCCATCAGAAGTTGAAAGTTATCGACCCATGGACACCTTTGCATAACTATGCATACCATGCCCTCAGCGGCTCTGCATATTGATATCCCCTGGACCGTCTACCAAAGGCAATATTTCCTTGGACAGTACTCTTCCTAGCTCCGTACGCTTACCCACCTCAGAGCCCTCATATCATATCTCCCAGTCCAAAACTTCATGGAGCAGTGGTTTACAAGATCATTCCCCTCTCACATCCAAATTTTTTCAGGGTATCCCTACCTGGTTAGCCTATATATCCGCCTGTGGTTCACTTGATGATCTGTATTTACGAATATCAATCCAGTGCTGGGCTACATTGACTTGACGGACAGTTGAGGTGAAGATGTTTCTTGTATGTTTGGACACGATTATCCCCATAAGGCAAACATTTCATTGTGGGAAATCTTGGATTTTCATAATCATCCATGTCCATCAGAAGTGGAAAGTTATTAACCCATGGATACCTTTGTATGACTATGCATACCATGCCCTCAACGGCTCTTCATATTGATATCTCATGGCCCGTCTACCAAAGGCAAGATTTCCTCGGGCGGTACTCTTCCTAGCTCCATACGCTTAATAACGTAGAGCCCCCATGCTATAACTCCTGATCCAGGAAACCCCAGCGTTATAGTTTACTCCCTCATTCCCTCACACTTGTTCAAAGTATACCAGATCATCCTAACTCAATTTCCCTCCAGGTGATTGTAGCGATAGTCACCCAATGGTCCAAACTCTACAATTGCTAAACTAAGAGTACATCGTCCTTACTGCCTGACATCAAACTACATGGAGTAAAGGTATGCCCCATATGCAAGATAAATCAGCGTGGTAAACTCTTCAATATTTAACAACAAGTAGGGACAAACGTCCCCAACATGTCCAGATATTTACTTATCCAAATGACAAACACCATGGCCTGGTCAATCGTGGATCCTCATAATCCCTCATGGCCATCAGAAGTGGAAAGTTATCGACCTGTGGACACCTTTTCATGACTATTCATACCATGCCCTCAGCGGCTCTGTATATTGATAGCCTCGGGCCCGTCTACAAAAGGAAATATTTCCTCAGCTGACACTCTTCCTAGCCCCATACGCTTACCGGCCTTAGAGCCCCCATCTCATCTCTCCTGATCCAAGAAGCCCCAGAACCACGGTTTACACCATCAACCCCCCTCCACGTCTTGGACATTAAAATATGTTCATGCCTTGTTACATTCTGATCAAGATCAGCCTTTGTAACTACATCCTTACTGCATGTCGATTAAAACTACACGAAACATGTCTTTTCCACTTGGTGAGAAACTGCAAAGGCCAAGCATTAAACATCCAGAGAAATTCCTCCAATCACAAGCATTTTCATAGATTTAAAAATGATCCCATGTCCTCGTTGCATGACGTTGAACTACACAGCATCTTCAAAATTGCTTCCCGTCCATGCCGCATGACGTTAAAATGCACGGAATTTAAAATGCCCCCCGTCCTTGCCGCATGACATTAAAATGCACGGTCGAACCTATCTTGGGTTCAGTCAAGAGTGAAGGCTTTCCTCTATCCCTTAATGCACAGGCTAGACCTACACAAACCACCGTCTCACACTAGCATGAGAAGTGATGACTTAACCCATTCCCAGGAAGTCTATCTTTGATGTTTCTCCCGTATCTGGGCACTCCCTTTTCATAAACCATACTCTGTTCCCAGAAATATCTGAACCCTTGTCAACCACCCCAGGTTTTCCCGAATCCCAAACTTCCTTGAAGTTGCCTAGCTATCTAGAGAATGCAATCATTGAACTAAGGACACCTTTTCATGACTATGCATACCATTCTTTCAGCTGCTCTTCATATTGATCGCCCCAAACTTGTCTACCAAAGGAAAGATTTACTTAGGCAATGCTTCTCTTCGTACGCCTCTTGGCCTTTGAGCCCCCATAACCATCCCGGGATTCGGAAATCTTACGAGCAGCAGTTTACCAACCTCTTTCATAACCCTGCATGGATATAGTGGAACGTCTCTGATGAGATTATCGAGATCCAGGAGAAGTCATTCCACTTTGAATAATGTCCCAACTACATGACTTTAAACTGTGCCAAACCCCAATCATCCTCTACGCTAACTAAATTCGTAGGACAAGGACCCTAGGTCCACAATCTTGATTAATATAGGTGTTCTCAAACCCTTTCAGCCATCACACACCCTTTGTGAACCACCCCTGGTGGTTTTCAAATTTCTCCAAGCCACCCATGGTGGTTTCTATAAGCCGGACTTCCATAAAGTCCTATGGCCATCAAAAATTAACAGTCATTGACTTAAGGACACCTTTTAATGACAATACATACCATGACCTTAGTGGATATGCATATTGATAACCCCTGGACCATCTACCAATGGAAATATTTCCATAGGCGATGCTCTTACTACCTCTGCATGCCGATACGGCTCTCATGCCTTGAGATATGCACTGCATGTCATCCAGATCTAAAAATTTTCCCCCCACGTGCGTCTGAAGGGTATTGAGACATCTTTTAATCAACCAAAACTCATTGGGGCCCTTTCCACACCATATCTGGTCAATTATTTTTGACCAAAAACATCATTAATGATAATCTTGTCAGCGGGACTTTAAACAGATCACAAAAAGAGGCGCAAAGCCCGTTAGGCCAAAAAACCAAAAAGGGCGACCTAATCAAAAGTCGGGCCACACCCGCAGGGTCCACACCAAATGGGACCTTGAAAAATTAGTGTAGAAAATGAAAAGACAAAACGTTTGTGGGGTTTTCCTACAAAACCCTAGAAATAGTCAAACTATGCTCGCTGGATCCCATGGTCTAGGCAAAAATTAGAGCTTGTTTATATTCTTATCATTTTCCTGAATTATGATTAATTCTAATTCAGTGAGTTGTAAATTATACGACATTTGTTCCAGTAACAATCGGTGTATTCCATTTTAAATGAAGAGGGGGGGGAGTAGGATGTCCACAAGTCGGAGTCTCTCCATTGCTGCAACAAAAGAGGTAAAAAAGAGTGTACAAAAGCATCCTCATCAATCAGAAACAAGACTGGCTCACCCTCTCCATCAGATCAGAAACCGTATGATAAAGATTATTTCAGGCTTGATCCAGCATGGCCTTCTCCCTGGCCTCGACTTCGGCCACCAAAAATGCATGCCTCACCGTTATTTAGGGACTGTCGATCTTTTTTCGGGTAACTTTGAGGCCTCCAGTAAAAGATGACAACAGATTCCTTAGCACCACCTCCTGAACATCGCATTCAAGCAGCTCAGTAGATAGGGCAGTCACCTGATCTTGAGAGCTTATCTATAATCCTGTCAGCTGATAAAGCCTCTTCATAGCTTCCTCAAAATCTCGGATCCCACAATGAGAGTCAACGAGATAAAAAAGCTTGTGTTCACCAGCGGCAACCCCCTCGCGGGCAATGAAACCCTGGAAGGTGAGACAATGAAGTGGTTGATAGTTGAATCCACCTGACCCCAAACCCAAGAAGAGTTGTCGAAGGGATTTATTTTTGGTCGCCATCACAGCCAGATGAGTTTCGACAACAATCTCACAGATCTGGGGCCAGGCCCACCTTTGCATTGCCCGATGGTCTGCCATAATACAAGGATCATTAGTATCATCACTAGATGACACAGGAATGAAATCTAGCATTGCGGCCAGCGTAGACATGTGCTCGCTAGAAGATGGTTCTGAATCTGGAAGGTCTGAAGCTCCTATCCCTGGATCAGGCTTTGGAATCAAGTTGCTAAGTTCAGTATTGGCTGGAAAAACTTTGGGAATTATATCGTTGGGACCTGAAGCCAAAGGGTCATCTTCATCCACATCCAAGAAAGTTGGGTCCATATGAAATTTGGCCCCAGAAGGGTTGGAAGAGGAAAATTCCCTGAGTCACTTTGACTGATGAGCCATCAGTTGGTCCTCCCTCAGAGCTGTTGAGGAAGGTGCGGTAGGCACAGTAGCTGCAATAACTCCTGATGTGGGAACCTACCGAATGGCCTTTCCTAGGATCCCATATATCCACATTCTCGCATATTCTGAGGATAGGCTAGAAACCGCTCCTATTTCAGGAAAGGTAATGCTTGTGCCAGATCCCTCCTGCATCAACATCAACCACCATTGACATAGAGTGGCCAGATGAAGTCCTCAGGCCGAAGGATGGGGGAGGGAAACCTGGAGTTGCATGCATCCAAACTGGAGAGAAAATCGATATGGGGAGTACAACTCGCACAGAGAAACCCCACCAATCCGCACCGAAAAAAAAACTGTCCTGCAGTGAAATCATGTAAGAATGACCCTCTAGGATCCCCCTACAGTTGTCAACCATGAATCCAGAAGGGGTGGAGTAGGGAGTGAAATAAAACTGGGAGAAGTCACTCAGAAGCTTGATGCCTTTATTAGAGTTGAAGAACTTCAAGCAAACTCCAGCTACATTGAGCAGGGTAGGCCGAAAGGAAGGAAGCATTATAATTGAGTTATGGAAATACTCATAACAGCAGTAATGATCTGCTACCCAGCCATATAATAATTGAAGTAGACCACTTAGATGGTAGGGTGACCTTCCCTCCTGCATGTGGCTCAGTAGTTCGTAGATACGAGCCAGAGTGGGCATGGCCAGATTCACTGGGCGGCCTCCCGCCAGCTCAGCTACCTTCATCATGGTGCAGGCTCTGACACCTGGGTTGATATACCGAGACAAGAATTTCCACCCACTAAAAAACATGTAGAAAAGACCAGAAACCCTAATCATAGGTGGCACATCGGGATGCACCTCATAACTCCATGAAAGATAGTCACTCGCCTCCAGAACCACCCAGTAGGAACCTGGGATAGTTCGTAATTATTGAGAAGGAAGATTCCTGGGGCGCTTGATCTTCGGCACAAGACCTGTGGTCTTCAGAAATAACCCTATACAGGTGATATAGGGAATAAGAGGGCAGGAACGCAAGGGATGGCCTAGTGACCGCTGCGCCATAACTAGTAGATCCCTCACTAACAAAGGCACATGATCGACATCATCCCATACATCAGGAGGGGGCAGAAACTCGTCATACATCTCACCAATGATTGGAAGCCCTCCCAGTCGGTAGATGTCCCATAAACTAATACCAAATTCATCGTGGGCAAGGTGGAAAGTATTAGTGCTTGAACACCAACGACTGAGAAAGTCAGGAAGGATCAAAGATGGTGGGTAAATAGGAAACTGGGAAGCCCACACTGCGGAGTATAGATTAACCACTTCCAGTGAATCGGGAAATTATCGGCAATGATAATGGACCCAGAAATCTCATGCCCGGTCATTTGGGAAAAGTCCACCAGACCGAAGATCCCACCAGGGAATCCATCCTGCATCAGGATCCACTCGAGAAAGGTTTATTATATAGGGGTAACTCTTGAGGATGACCTCTTGGGAGAAGTCTTGATTATAACGATCAATCTGAGTCCAAATAGAGCCTCTTAAAATAAAAGGGTCTTTTGGGTCGGAATTAGAAATAATATCTCCTAACTGGGCAAGGTTCACTTGAGTGAACTTTGACAACAATTCCAAGCAGGGGGACAAAATACCAAAGAAGACAGGGGGTTATGGACGTTGTCTTGAAGGATAAAACCATAAAATGGGAGATGATTAGATGGCGGATTTCCTAGAAGTCCGAAAGAGAGTAAGTACTTCAAAACACCATTATCAGGAATGATTGGATGGCTGGGGTCCTCTATGATTCTCTCAGCCCTACGAATCATAATAAGACGTCTCTCTGGACCAATTGGACGAGGCTCAGTGGCCGGTCATGGTGCAGGTCGATGAGGAACCATATTTTCTCCAAAAATTATGAAAACCAGGAAAATGGTTAGTCCAAAATAATAAAATTTTAGACAAAAATACCAAGTATTATGAAAATGATTCTGTCAAGGGGACTTCAAGACGAGTTCCGTGAGCTAGCCTCAAAATAGGGTTCGCAACGGCTGCATCCCTCGAACCAACCCTATACGGAACAAGTCCGTGGTGCTCTGGCCTACTGAGCATTGGCCAGAAAACCGCGAACCTGGCTGCTCTGTGGAATCTCAATCCTATATTTAAATGTTTATGTTCGTAGGACATAATAAATTTTCAAAGTCATGAAAATTTCAGTCCAAGGACCATCAAAACCACAGAGTGAGTTCCTACGCGTCCCGTCATGAATTACTTTTTAATTAATTAAATTTGTTAGTTCACGGCTGGGATATTGGTCCATGGGTGAAGGCGGACGTGAATGAGGAATGGTTCATGGAAGTGGCAGCTGGTTTGCAGACGAGGTGTTTTGTGAAGGAACGTGCACACAGAGACAAAAAGCAAGAGAGCTCCAGTTTCGCGGAGAATCTAGTAAAGGACAAAGGAGAAGAGCCCTATGTATTTATAGTTGTGTTCCCCTACCGAGTCCACCCCTCTACCACAAACCATCCAAATTTCAAGACCACTCCTCATTGGAATAGTCTCCTCTTCGTTCCGATCGACCCCATTATGATGGGGGGCATTTGTAGGGTCTTGAAAAATCCACAAAGGATAATGAGAATCCCATTTAATCCAATGGAGATTATACCCAATTTACCTCCAAGTAATTGGGGAAAAGTTTGGAGAATACTCAAAGGATGGCAGAAGAAAAACCGATCTGCAGACCGGTCCAATGATAGCAGTACACAGTCAGTTCTGCGAAGCGCCCCCCTCTGTGGACCACTGTCGTTCACGGAACAGAGGCAGGAATCCTCTACGACTGCAAAGCAAGACGAGCGCCATCCTAGTCCACCATCACAAACTTCCCCAGCTATGACCCGCATTAACCATCCCGGGACGCATTTGCTGTCATTCACGGAATAGAGGCAGAACCCTGAGCAGCCGCGAAGCACTTCCCGAGCTACTTTGGTTTGCGGGGGAAGTGTGTTCAATGCCCCCCGTGAGTTGCAGATTGACCAAGTCATCCATAAACTGGGTTTTCGGTAGTGGGACTCCACAAAAGGTTCCACATGACCAAAGATACATCTCTTTCCCCACTATATAAAAGGATATGGAGGGGGAAGAGGGAGAAGGAGGATCAATCAGATTCGGTTGGAAGGATTTCAAAGGAAGGAGCATAGGATTTTTCAAATAGCAAAGTTTAGGTTCGCAAACCATAATTGGTATGAAGTTAGAAACAAATTAATAAGGGACTGAAAAAGAATAACAACTTGATGAACCGTGAACTAAAAATAAAAAATAAAATAAGACCGTGAACCATGGCCCCTCCGCGGATGCACTCCCTGCGGACAAGGGAGTTTATGCCCCTTTTCTGATCCGTCACACCGTGTAGCACCCTCCTACGCGGGCGAAGCCCCGACCGATGAACCTATAACCATCATCGCCCTCGGCCGCCGCTTCTTGCATGGACTCCACCATTTACCAACCTAGTACGCGGGCTGAACCTGAAGCCACCTACCACCCTAGTACGTGGGATGCCTATCAGTCCATGTACCACCCTAGCTTGCGGATGTCCTCTCCAGCTGCATAACACCCTCCTATATGAAGAGCGCCGCTCCTCATGCACCCACATGGTCTGCCAACTCCTTCGATGTTCCCGTTCTTCGAGCCAAATAACACCCTTCTAAATCGATCCGATCATTTGCAACCCCTTCATCGGCCTATTAATCGGCCTCGAGCCAAGGCCACTACCGAAGCCACCAGACCCGTATGATGACACCTTCAGGAGCTTCAGCGCGCCACATTGTGCTCACATACGCACGGTAGGCAAGAGAGAAGGGATTTACCCAGCTCTTGAGTAGATTCCCAAGTCACTCCTGGGTCCACATACCCATGGTAGTGCAGAGTCCAATCCCAGGGGTCCCCTTTCTGCCCCTCTACATGTTAGGATTGGGGCACTTCTCCGCTCCCCTAGGAGTGGTGGACTACCCATCAGAAGGAATCACCCATGCACCTCTGTACTTCCCAATGGCCATGGCCATGGAAGGGAAGGTTGGGGAAGGGTGCTTCTCCATTCTTATGTGGTGTCAAGTCCCTCTCTCTTTAGGCTTAATCACAAAGGTCATCTATCCAGGAGTAATCCTTGAATTTCTGGGCCACTCCATGCATAAGCCCCACTTTCCTCCCCACAGACGCACCTTTCCCGACGTGATCACTGGGTCTCTGATGCCTCTTGTTTCTCACACCGAGCATAATTAATGTGTGATTAGTGTATGAACCGACCCAGACCCCACCTACACCCAAACTACGTAGACTATGATCCCTGTATCCTAGGAAGGGTACATAGGAAGCCTCCCTGAGGTTCAATCCCAACATTCAGTCATTCCGACCACCTTTATGTCAGTTTACCCACACCTTGGGCCACCTCAAAGTGTAAGCCCCATTCCAATAAAAATTACGATGTCTTAGTTCCATGACAAGGAATGGTACGTAGGAATCCACCACGAGGTTCAATACAATTACCCATTAGACCCCCGGTCCATCTTCACATCGGTTCTCCGACAACCTACCAAACTTCGTGGATTCTGATTCCTCTTGAAAGGATATGTAGGAAGCCCGCATCACGGGTTCGATCCAAATGCTCAAGTCGTTATCTTTTCCCCCTTAAAGACAATAAACTACAGAGCGCCCAATTATAAGGCTTTAAATCATCATCGTCCCAACGAGTCCCAACTCCTTTGAGTCATTAATCCAGTGAGGGATGGTAAGGCTCAGGCCTAAATGATTCTAAATCCCTGTGTTTAGTTGACCATTGACAACCAAGAATAACCTGTGGATACTATATTTGGGTATAAACCAAAGATTCGAAAACATATGAATACGTCTTAAATCTATAATAGAGTACCAAAACAGGCAATAATCCCCCCCCCCAAACGGTGATATGAGCCCAAATTCCCATCCTCTCAACCAATGTGAGTTCTTAAGTGTCACTGGCCAAATCTCCCAGCAAACACCTGCCTTTGGAAAGAAAGTTCACGTATCGTTGGATACAGAACCGTTGGGCATTTTGAACTGATCTGAAATATATTTATTTGTTTTCCAGGGATATGAGAGGTTTTGGGGGTTTTTTTTAATTTTTTGGGACTTTTGGGTTTTTAGTGGTTTTAGGGTTTTTGAAAACAATTATTGGGTTTAAGGGTTTTTATATTTTTTAATGTCTTTCTGGGTATAAATGTTATTTAGTGTTTTAGTGGGTTTTTAGTAGTTTTATAGTTTTTTAGGTTTTTATGGGACTTTTTGGTTTTTTTGGTTACTAGGAGTTTTTAGGGTTTTCAGGTTTTTTTTTGTTTTTTGGGTTTTTAGGGGTTTGAAGTGTTTTAATGGTTTTTTTGTTTTCTTTGGGTTTTTCCTTATTTTTAATGTTTTTATAATTTTATGGATTATACATAATTTTATTGATATTTATTGTTTTTTAGGATTTTTAGGGATTTTGAGAGTTTTTTTTGGGTTTTATGGCTTTTAGAGAAATTCTGGTTTAATCGTTTTTCCGTGTTTTAAGAAATTTTCAATTTATATATATATATATATTTTATTTTTATGGTGTGTTATGTTATTTGGGATGTGTAGTGATTTTTAATGTGTTTTTATTTATATTTAGAGTTTTTAGGTATTTTTTTCAAGGGGTTTCATTTTTAAGGGTTTTTATTGTTTTTTTAGGTTTTTAGAGTATTTTGTGATTTTTAGTGTTTTAATTTTGTTTGATTTTATGAAGGTATTTAGTAGATGAAAGTTTTTTTATATTTTTTATTTTATTTTATGGTTTTTTTGGGTTTCATGTTTTTAGCAGTTTATGGTTTTTAGGGTTTTGGGGTCTTAGGGTTTTTTAGGTTATTAGAATATTTAGGAGTTTTATGGGATTTATGTGATTTTAGGTTTTTAATTTTTTCATAGGGTTTTCTATGTTTTTTAGGATTTTTACATTTATGAGGGATTTTTAGAGAATTTTTATTTTAATATTTATTTTTAAGGGGTTTTATGTATTTTGAGATGTTTTGGTTTCTTTAAGGATTTTAAGGTTTTTAGTGGATTTAGTTTTTTAGGATTGGGTGGGGTTTTATTTTTTTTTTTATGATTTTATTATTACATTACGGGTTTTAGGGTTTTTAACATTTTTATTTATTTTAGAGGGGTTATTAAGGTTTTTATAGTTTCTTGGATTTATGACGTTTTTGAGGGGTTTTAGGGGTTTTTTGGTTTTTTTGGTTTTTTGATTTTTCACTATTTTTTTGAGTTTCTTATGGGTTTTAAGGGTTTTTTAGTTTTTGAGAAAATTTAAGCTGTTTTAGGGGATTTTAATGTTTTAGGGGTTTTATTTCTATTTACATTTAAAATTTTTTTAGGGATTTTATTTTTTTTGGTTTTTAGGTGTATTAAGTGTCTTCTAATTTTTAAGGTTTTATAGTGGTTTTTAGGGTTTTATATTTTTTAAAGTATTAGGGATTTTTATAGATTTTTATGGTTTTATGGTCTTTAGGAAATTTAGGAATTTTATGGTTTTTAGAATTTTTTTTGGTTTTTTAGAGTTTTATGTGTTCTTATGATTTTAAGGTATTTGTAGTTTTTTTCATGGTTTTTTGGATTTTTACATTTTTTTGGTTTTAGGGATTTTTAGTATCTTTGTGGGTTATTATTGTTTTAAGGGTTTTTATGTTTTTTGGGTTTTTTAGTTATAGGGGGTTTGATTTTTTCATAATTTTAATGTTTTTTTGAGTTATTTTTGTTTTTAGTGGTTTAAAGGGATTCTTTATAGTTTTTAGTCATTTCATGGGTTTTTAGGGATTTATAGTTATTAGGGATATTTAAGGCATTTATGGATTTTATGTGTTTTATGGGTTTTTAGTATTTTGAGGTGATTTAGGGATTTTATAATTATTTGTTTTTCTTTTCATGGTTTTAAGTGTATTTAGAATATAATGGTTAATTAGAGGTTTTTAGGGTATTTAGGATTTTTATGACTTTGTGAAATTTTAGCAATATTTTAGGATTTTTATGATTTTTATTGTTTTAGGGATTTCTTGTGGGATTTATGGTTTTTTTTATTTTAGGGGTATTTATGGTATTTTTTTGTTTTTGATGATTTTTTTATTTTTTTTGGGTTTTAAGGTATATTAGAGTATTTAATGTTTTTAGGGGTTTAAATGGGTTTTAGTGTTTTTATTGGGTTTTAGTGTTTTTATGGGTTTTGGGGGTTTTATGGTTTTTTTTGGGGGGGGGGGTTATGGTTTTTAGGGGATTTTATGTTGTTAGATTTTTTATGTTTCAAGGGGTTTTAAGTTGTTTTAGGATTTTATGGTTTTCTTTGGTGTTCTAATGGTTTTAGGGTTTTTAATGTTTTACTAATTTTTTAGGATTTTAGGATTTTTATCGGTTTATAGTGTTTTTACTGATTTTGATGGTTTTTAGGGTTTTTAGTATTTTTAGTTATTTTATGTTTTTAGTTGTTTTATGTTTTTTATAGTTATTTTTTATTTTTGTTAGGGGTTTTTAGGGTTATTAATATTTTATGTTTTGAGGTATTTCAGGGAAATTTTAGTATTTTTAGATAATTTTAGGGTTTTAGAGTTTTTAATGTTTTAGAGTTTTTTGCTTGGGGGGGGGGGTGAGATATATCTTGGTTCTAAGTAGTTCTTAATTTTATTAAATTTTTTATGGGTTTAATGTGTTTTTAGTTTTTAGTTGTTTTAGGGTATTTTGGGTTTTTAATGTGTTTTAGATTTTTTTGGGTTTTAGGGTTTTTTATAAATTTTAGAATTTTTAGGTTGTTCTAGGTTTTATGTGCTTTTAGGTTTTTAAGGTTCACTTAGGGGTTTTCATGGTTTTAGGGTTTTTTTACGTTTTTAATAAATTTTAGGGCCTTTTATGATTTTTATGTTTTTAGGGTTTTAGGTACTTTGAGGGCTTTAGGGTTTATTATTATGTTTAGGGTTTTTAACCCTTTGGAGGGATTTAAAAATATTTTCGATTTTTAAGTCATTTATAGGGTTCTTATGGGTTCTTAAAGGTTTAATATTTTTTGGGTGGTTATAGGGTTTTGGGTCATTTAGGGGTTTTAGGGTTTCAAGCATTTTTTAGGTTTTTTATGTTTTTTTAGGTTTTTAAGGATTTCTAAGAGTTTTCATTATTTTTTTTGTTTTTCTATATTTTTAGGGAATTTTAGGGTTTTTTAAGAATTTTATATTTTTTAGTGTTTTTAGGTATTTTGATGGGTTTTAGGGTGTTTAGTATTTTTAGCCTTTTTAGGTTTTTTGGGGTATTAAGTGTTTTTAAGGATTTATGGATTTCTTTAGGGTTTTCATTATTTTTATAGTTTTAATGGATTTTGGAATTTTAATTATATTATAGGATTTTTTTGGGTTTCATGGTTTTTAGGGATTTTGAGGGTTTTTAGGGTTTATATGGTTTTTGGTTTTTGGGGGTCTTATAGTTTTTTATGTTTTTTAATATTTTTATTATTTTTATTATTTTTATGCATTGAGGGGTTTAAAGGTTTTTAGAGTTTTTAGAGGTATACTATTATATTTTTGTGGATTTGTATGGTTTATTAATGATTTTTGGAGTTTTTATGGATTTTGGGTTCTACTATTTTTTAGCGTTTCATGGGTTTTTATGATTTTATGGGTTTTAGGGTATTATGGGGTTTTAGGGTTTAAACGTTTTATTTGGGGTTTTCATGGTTTATAAGGCTTTTTATGTTTTTAGATATTTTTTGGGATATTATCGGATTTTTATCCATTTTTAGATATTATAAGGGTTTTAGAGTTTTTTATAGCTTCTTGGGTTTTTTAGGGATCTTAGTGTTTTTATGGTTTTTGGGGATTATATTGTTTTTTCATAGGTTTTCATAGGGATTATATGGTTTTTAGGGGTTTTACATTTTAAGTGATTTTTAGTTTTTTTGGATTTCTTTATTTTAAGGGGTTTTAACATTTTTGAGTGTTTTAAGGGTTTTTTTATTGTTTTAGTTTTTTAGTTTTTTTAGTTTTTAGGGGATTAAGTTTTTTTATATTTTATTAGAATTATTAATTATTTAATGGGTTTTTAGATATTTTAGATGTTTTTTGATTTTTTTACCGTTTAAATGTGTTGTGTGATTTTTATAGAGATTTAGGGTCTTTTTTGGCCTTTAAGGTTTTTTCAATTATTTATATTTTTATAGTTTTCAATTGTTTTTATGTTTTTAATTATTTTTTATGGGTTGTCCTATTTTTTATTGTTTTTACATTTTTATGAATTTATTCCTTTTCAGGTTGTTAGAGTTTTTCTGGTTTTTGGGATATTCAAGGTTTTTAGATATTTTTTTTCAGGTTTTTGTTTTCTTAGAAATTTTATACATTTTTGAATATTAATTGTTTTTAAATTTTAAAGCATTTTATAAGGATTTTCATGGGTTTTAGAGGTTTTTATGTTTTTTGGGATTTGTTTCTTTCTTAGGATTTGTATGGTCTTATGGTTTTTAGGGAGGTTTTTTGATTTTTTTGGATTTTAAATTTTTTAAGAGTTTTTCTATCATTTTAGGGGTTTAATGAGTTTTTTAAGTCTTTAGTGATTTGGAGGGTTTTTGGGTTTTTTTGATTTTTATTCCATTACTGTTTTTTATTAAAGGTGTTCTTATGTTTATAGGGTTTAAAGTTTTTCACCTTTTTTATGTTTTTATGGGTTTTCTGTGATTTTATATTTTTAAGGATTTGAAGGGTTTGGGGGGTTTCTTATGTTTTTAGGTATTTTAGAGCTTATTTACGATTTTTTGGGATTTTAGGGTTTCTAGGTATTTTGAGTGTTTTTAGGGGTTTTAATGGGTTTTTTTGGGTTTTAAGGCCTTTTAGTGGGTTTTAGGTTTTTAGGGGTTTTATGTGTTTTGTGGGTTTTAAGGTTTATTTCAGTTTTCATGACCTTTAGGTATCTTTTTGTTTTTAGGATTTTTTAGAGAACTTTAGAATTTTTAGGAATATTAGGGATTTTGGTATTTTGAGGGCATTTAGGGGTTTGGAGGGTTTTTAGGGGTTTTAAGTGTTTTTTGGTATTGAATTTTTATTTGGGTTTTCGGAGTTTCTATAGGTGTTTATTTTTAAATGTATTTTAAAAGAATTTTATGAGTTTATGGTTATTGTTTTTTTGAGTATTTTTAGGGTTTTAGGGGTTTTCTATGTTTTTTTTGTTTTTCGGATTTTTTTTTGGGTTTTTTGAGTTTTTTAGAGTTTTTAGAGTTTTTTAAATTTTTATGTTTTGAAAGAGTCTGTAGAGTTTTTCATGGAATTTTAGGTTTTTTAGGTAGTTATAGGGTTTTTAATGTTTTTATGGGTTTTTTTATGATTTTTCTGGGTTTTATGGTTAATAGGGTGTTTTCGGGTTTTTAGGGGTTTTTTTAGTTTTTTGGTTTCTCAAGGGTTTTATGTGTTTTTAGGTTTTTATGGGTTTCATGCAGTTTTTCAGAGTTTTAGGGTGATTATGTTTTTATAGAATTTATGGTTTTAATAATTTTTATGGGTTTATCTTGATTTTGAGGATTTTTAGTCGTTTTCACGTTTTTATTGATTTTAGGGTTTTTACTATTTTTTACGATTTAAGTGGCATTAAGTGTTTTTCTGTTTTGAAAGTTTTCTTTGGATTTTTAGGGTTTATTATGTTTTTTCTATTTTTAGGGTTTTTAGGATAATTATGGGTTTTGGGTTTTTTTATTTTGATTGTTTTTAGGGATTTTAATGTTTTTAGTTTTTTTTATGGTTTTGAGGTTGTTAGGATTTTGTTAATTTGTTAGCTTTTAATTTTTTTTAGAAAATTTAATCATTTATATGGGATTAATTATATATTTGGTTTTTATTTTTTTTAGTTGTTTTGGGGTTTTTATCTATTTTTATGGATCTCGAAGGATTCTCATGGTATTTATGTGTTTTGGGGTTTTTATCAGTTTTTGCGTTTTTAGTCTTTTAGGGGTTTAAAGTGTTTTTATGTTTATTTTGTGTTTCATATGGGTTTTTAGGGTTTTTAGTTTTTTGAAATTTTATTGATTTTGGGGCCTTATTAAGAATATTATGTTTTATAAGTTTTTACTGGAATTGGAGTTGTATTATGCTACTTTTTGGGATTTTATCATTTTTTGGGATTTTAGGGTTTTTTGATTTTTAGGGTTTTCGAGGTTATTTATTGTTTTTATATATTTTAGGGGTTTAATTTATTTTTAAAGTTCTTTGTTGGATTTTAGGGTTTTTGAATTTTATATATTTTTATGGGTTTTAATGTTTTTTGGGGTTATAATGTTTTTAGGGTCTATTTGTTTGGGTTTTAAGGGTTTTTGACATTTTCATGTTCTTATGGGTTTTGGTATTTTTAAGGTTTTTAAAGTTGTCTTAGAGGTTTTCATTGTTTTCATGGATTTTTATGTTTTTAAGTATTTTTAGGTCATTTATGTTTTTTATGGTTTTATGGTTTATGGATTTTTACGGTTTTTTGGTTTTAGGTATTTTAGTGTTTTATAATTTTATAAGGTTTTAAGTGTTTTCAGGTCTTTATGCTTTTCTTAGTGGTTTTCATGGTAGTTGGGTCTATATCCTTTTAGGTATTTTTAATCATTTTTTATAATATTTAACGGTTTTAGGGTTTTAGAGATATTTATAATTTTAAAGGTTTTTAAAGGTTGTATATGTTTTATTATTTTTTGGTTTTTTGGGTTTTAGGGTTTTTTGAATATTTATAGTTTTTAACATTTTAGGGGTTTAAAGGATTAGGGTTTTTATGTTTTTTAGGGTTTTGTAGGTTTTCTGGGGGTTTGAGTGGTGTAAGGTTTTTTGGGGTATTCAAGGGTTTTTAGAGTTTTTAGATTTTTAGGGTTTTAAGTATTATTAATTTTTCATGGTTTCATTAGGTCTTTTTTGCAGTTTTTTGTGTTTTATACATTTTTAAGGATTTTAAGGTTTTTTAAGGGTTTTTAGGTTTTTTGTGTTTTTAGGGGTTTTGAGGGTTTGAAGGTGTCTAGGTTTTTAAGGATTCTTGGGTTCTAGGGTTTTTTGTTGTTTTAACATTTTTTACTTTTTTTGGTTTTTTAGTATTATTAGGTTTTTAAGGTTTTTGTATGGTTTTTCTGATTTTTTAGAATATTTTTCAATTTTTCTGAAATTTTTCGGGATTTTTTTTGATTTTTATGGTTTTTAGTAATTTTGAGGGATTTTAGAATTTTTAAGGGTTTTTGGTTTTTTTAGTTTCTTATTTTATTTGAGTTTTTAGGGTTTTCGGGTTTTTTATAAAATTTTCAATTTTTTTATGGATTAATGGATGTTTAATGTCTTAGTGGATTTTAGGGATTTTGTGGGTTTTTAGGATTTGAGGGTCTTTTGGGTATTATGGTTTTCATGGGTTTTTAGGATTCTAAGGGTCATTTTAGTGTCTTTTAGAGTTTTTATCAATTTTAATGTTTTGGGGTATTATGTTTCTTTAGGTTTTTATGGTTTTCAAATGGTTCTTCATGTTTTTTTGGAAGTTTTATGTTTTTAGTGATTTCTAGGGATTTTTATGATTTTTAGGTTTTTGAGGTATTTTATGGATTTGGAATGTTCTTAGTGTTTTTAGGGTTTTCAAGGTTTTGTCACACTTTATGTTTTTTATGGGTTTATATTGATTTTAGAGTTTTAGGATTCTATTAAGAGTTTTTCGGGTTTTGGGGGTTTTTTACATATTTATGGATTTTAGTGCATTTTTATGATTTTTTGGGGATTTTATGGTTTTTAGGAATTTGGTGTATTTTAGGGATAGTCATAGGTTTTTATGGTTTTATATATTTTTTGGGTATTAAATTTTTTATGAGTTTTATAGTTTATAAAGTTTTTAGAGTTTTTATTGTTTATATGGGTTTAAAGGATTTTTAGAATTTTTAGTGGTTTAGTGTTTCTATTGTTTTTTAGGGGTTTTTATGGTTTTCAAGAGTTTTTATAATTTTAGGGTTTTCTAGGGTGTTTAAGTATTTTATGGTTTTAGGGGTTTATACATATTTTTTAGGTTTTTTAGAAATTTTTTGTGTTTCTAGGTTTTTAATGATTTGTAAGGGGTTTGAAGGGTTTTTAGTGTTTTTTACTTTTTAGGGATATTTAGGAATTTTTAGAGATTTGTTAGGATTTTTATGTTTTTAGGGAAAGGAAGATGCATGGGTCGGGCTATCCCCCCCCCCCCCCTAATTTATTAGCAAGAAAAACGAGACACAACACACAAGGGAGGGGAGGGGTCAAACGACCCACACCCAAAAACCCCTTACAACCCACGCAAGAAAGAGAAACAAAAAAAAGGAAAAAGACAAAAAACACACACATCCAAGCATCCACCACCATCATCCACCATCAACCAGCATCCAGCAGCTTACAGATAACCAACGACCTATATCCAAACTTACAAAATTCTGCATCCATCATCAAGAACCAGCAACAATAATCACCTCCCAACTGATCAGCAGCAAACAACCATCATCACAAACAGCAGCATTTCAAACCACCATAGCCATTCACCACAAGAAAAAACAGACCACAACACCATCTAGCCAACCAGAACCAGCATCCAACAACAGCATCCATCACCAACACCAAAACATTACATCCACGCAGTAGTAATATCCCATCCAATCCAACTCGCCCAAAACAACCATTCCATCGAACCAATACACCAGTTTTGGGGTGTTTTTTAGGGGTCATATAATTATAAGGTATTTTTAGCGATCTTTTGGATTTAAGTTATTTTAATATGTTTTTAGGTATTTTGATGGTTTTAGGCGTTTTTATGTTTTTTAGGGTTTTTATGTCTCTTCCAGTTTTGGGGTGTTTTTTAGTTTTTTTTGGAGATTATGGTTTCAATGTTTTTTATTATTTGTAGTGGTTTAAAAGATCTTAATAGTTAATAATGGTTTTAGGGTTTTGAAGGGAATTCATGGTTTTTTATGGTTTGGGTGTTTAAAAGTTTTTAGGGTTTCAAGGGTTCTTAGTGATTTTTATGTTTTATAGAGTTCATAGGTTATTTATGGATTTGAAGTACTCTAATGTTTTATGGGTTTCCTAGCGCTTTTTAGAGTTTTTAGTTTTTTTATGTATCATGGGTTTTTATGGATCATTACGATTTTTATGTGTTTAACGGATTTTAGGGATTTTTAGGGTTTTAGGGTTTTAGGGGTTTTATTGGTTTTAGGGTTTTTTTTCAATTTTTAGGTATTTTTTAGTGTTTTTATGTTTTTAACATTTTTAGGGGTTTAAATGGTTATTATAGTTTTTAGTGGGTTATTAGGATTTTAATGGTTTTTTAGCAGTTTTCATTGTTTTATTAGTATTTATGGCATTAGAGGTTTTAGGGTCGTTTGTTTCTTTTTATTTATTTATTTAGCTTTTATCAATCATTAGATTTTTAGAGATTTTTTTTATGTTTTTATGTTTTTATGTTTTTATGTTTTCTTATGGATTTTCATTGTTTCAGGTATTTTACATTTTTATGGATTTTAAATAATTTTATGGGTTCTTTTATTATTTTAGTGTTTAAGTATTTTGAGATATTTTAAGGTTTTTTGAGGTTTTTAGTGTTTTTTAGTGTTTTTAGAATATTTTTTAGGTATTTAATTTTTTTAGGATTATATTTTTTTCTTCATTCTCTTCATGGGATTAATTTATTTTTTTTAAATTTATGGATTTTTAGTTATTATTTAAGAATTTTATGTTACTTAGGTTTTTTAGGGATTTTTAGGGGTTTTAGGGTTTTTATTGTTCTTTTTAGTATTTTGGTATTTTTTATTTTTTAATGGTTTTATGATTTTTTATATTTTTTTAACATTTTAGTGGTTTATATCGGTTTTAGATTTTTTTAAGGTTTTTTAGTTTTTTCTAGATTTTTTTAGTTTTTATGGTTTTGGGGAGTTTTTGGAGTATTGTGGATTTTAGGGTTATAGGGGATATTATAAATTTTTAGGGTTTTTAGGGGGTTTATGTATTTTTAGTATTGTATGTTTTCTTTTGAGTGTTTGGGTTTTATAGTTTTTTATGTTTTAATGGATTTTAAGGATATCATGGGTTTTTTAGATTTTTAGGGTTTTGATGTTTTAAGAGTTTTTTTGAAGTTTTTAGTTGTTTAAATAGTTTTTATAGTTATCAGTTGTTTTGGTGTTTTTATGGATTTTTATTGTTTTTATGTTTTTTTTGGGACTTAATTTTTTAGGGGGATTTATGCGGTTTAGGAGTTGTAGGGTATTTTAGTTGTTTTTAGGGTTATTTTTTTTTGTGTTTTTAGGGGTTTTATTTTTTAATGTTTTTATGGGTTTCTTAGAAGTTTTCATGGATATTTAGGTTTTTTACATTTTTATGGATTTTTTAGGATTTTTATGACTGTTATTTTTTAGGGGTTTTTGGATTTTACTGGTTTTTGGGTTTTTAGGGGTTTTTATCATGTTTTATGATTTTAGGGGTTTCAAGTGTTTTAGATTTTTAAGGTTTTATTTTTTTATCAGGGTTTTAGGGTTTTTAAAATTGTAGGTATCTGTTGGTAGTTTTGAAGATTTTTATGTTTTTTTACAGATTTTGTGGATTTTAGAGTTTTTTGGATTTATTTTGGTATAAGGGTTTTTTATTTTTTTAGATTTCTTAAGGTTATTATTATTATTTTTAACAATTTTTTGGGTTTAAATAATTTTAATGTTTTTATTTTTTAGGTTTTTATTCTTTTTTTAATTTTTAGGGGCCTTTATAGTTTTTAGGGTATTATGGGTTTTTACCATTTCAATAGTTTTAGGGGTTATGAGTGTTTAGAGTTTATAATTTTTTAATGGTTTTCAAGGTTTTATAGTGTTTTAAGGATCTTAGATGTTTTTATGCTTTTTATTGTTTTGAGGGGTTTTGAGGGGTTTTAATATTTTTAAAAGCTTTTTAATATTTTGGTGTTTAATGTATTTTTCAAGTTTTTAGTTGTTTTAGGGGGTTTTTTTTGTTTTTAGGTTTTGCATTTTTTCGGTTTTTATGATTTTAATTTTTATGAAGGATTTTTAGTGCTTTTAGACTTTTTTTCTTAGCGTTTCTGAAGGATTTCATTCATCTTTATGTTTTTTGGGTTTTTTGGGGTTTTTTATGATTTTTAGGGTTTTATTAATCTTGAGGGTATGTTGGGTTTTTTAGTTTTTTTGGGGTTCAGGGGTTTTATCATTTTTTTGTTTTTAGGAGTTTTAATTGTTGTTTTGGTTGAAAGGTTTTTATATGATTTTTCAAGGTTTTTAAGTTTTTTTCTTCTATTTATAGGTATTTTTAATGTTTTTTATAATTTTTTACAGGTTTTAAGATTTTTAGGGATTTTTTTGGTTTTATGGGTTTTTACGGTTTTAGATTTTTATTATTTTTATGGTTTTTTTGAGTTTTTATGGTTTTTTTGTGTTTTCTAGGGAATTTAAGGTTTTTAGTGTATTTATCATTTTTAGGGGTTTACATGGTTTTTAGAGTTTTTGTTAGTTTTTATTTTTTTATGGGGATTAAGGTTTGTTAAATATTTTAAGGTGTTTTATGGTTCTTAAGAGGTTTAAAGGGTTTTTTTATTTTCTTATTTTTAGAGGTTTTACATGTTTTGAGTCTTTTAGGGTATTATAGGGTTTTAGGTTTTTTTACATTTTTTTGTATGTATACGGAATCTTTAATATTTTATGGAATTTTTTGGGTTTAAGGTATCTTGATGTATTTTAGGAGATTTTATGTTTTTAGTGGTTTTCCCCCTTATTACGATTTTAAGTCTATTTTGGTTGTAAGGTCTTCCTATTGTTTTCATGGTTTTATGTTTTCTTTCTTTTTTATGGAATTTAGGTATTTTCACATATTTTTAAGATTTTAAGTTATTTTGGGTTTTAGGGTTTTTTGTGTTTTTAGGGGTTTTAGGGGCCTTATGTGATTTTTGGTGTTTTAAGATATTTTTTGTATTTTAGGGCTTTTAAATTTTTGTAGGGGTTTTTAATGTTTTTTAGAGTTTAGTGGGTTTTATGAGTTTTTAGTGTTTTTAGGATTTTTTAAGGATCTAGGGGTTTTTATGTTCTTTAGGGGTTTTTTTGTTTTTAAAGACATTAGGGTTTTAAATGGTTTTCCACATTATTAGGGGGTTTCAGTGTATTTAGTGTTAATTGAATATTTAATATTTTTTGGGATTTTTCATATTTTTATGGTTTTTAGGATTTTAGGGATTTTTGTCTGTTTTTATGGTTTTTTATATTTTTAGGGATTTTATAATTTTTTTGGGATTTAGGGGTTTTAAGTGTTTTTAGGTTTTCAAGGTCTTCTTTAGGTTTTCTACAGTTTTTGGGTTTTTAATTTTTTAGTGATTTCTTTTGATTTTTAGGATTTTTATGGATTTTGATGTTTTTTTGGTTTTTTATGGATTTAATTTTTTTTGGGTTTTTATGATTTTCATGAGTTTTTAAGGTTATGATGTTTTTCATATTATTTCGGGTTTGTAGTTTTTTAAAGTTGTTTTAGAGCTTTTAGTAGTTTTTAGGGGTTTTAGGGTTTTTTTACAATATGTTATTTTTTTAGGTGTTTTGTCGTTTTTAAGGGGGGTTAACGGTTTTATGTTCTTTTAGGGTTTTTTAATTTTTAGTAGTTTTAGGGTTCTTGCATTTTTTAGGTTTTTATGTATTTCATTAAGGTTTTCTTTGTTTTCGTTTTTTTTCATTTATATGGATTTCTCGATTTTTCTTAAGATTTTTATAGTTTTTTTGTTTTTAGGGAATTTGAGGGATTTGATGGTTTTATGGATTTTAGTGTTTATAGGGTAATAAGGATTTTTTTGATTTTTTGGATGATTTAGTGTTTTTGGGTTTTTGGGTAGACTTTGGGGTTTTATGGGATTTTTTTTCATTTTTTATGTTTTAGTTATTTTTCATTATTTTTTTGGGATTTTTTTTTATTTTTTAGTTTTTTTATGGTTTTAGGGAACTTTATGTTTTTTTGGGTTTCTTTTTTTATGGTTTTTAGGGTTTTTTAGTTTTATAGGGTTTTTAACATTTTTTAGCGTATGTTAACTTTTTTAAGGGTTTAAAGAGTATTTAGAGTTTTTAGTTGATTTATTAGTATATTATAGGGTTTTAGGGTTTTTATGGTTTTATATGTTTTAGGATTTTTATGGTTTTATGGGTTTTATTATTTTTAGTGTTTTCAGGGTTTTATAGTTTTTACCATTTTTAATGTTTTTAGGGGTTGGAGGATTTTTTTAGGTTTTAATGGTTTTGTTAGGGTTTTTTAGTAATTTTAGGGTCATTTTGTTTTTAGGGTTCTTTATATTTTTAGGGAATTTTAGTCTTTTTAGGATATTCTTATTTTAGGTGTTTTGGGGGTTTAAGGGTATTTATGTTTTTTTAGGTTTTTATGGTTTTTTATGATTTATTTGAATTTTTTATATTATTAGGATTTTTTTGTGTTATTAAGATTTTTGAGTTTTTCCTCATGGTCTTTCAGGGATTTTAGGTTTTTTTACAATTTTTTTTGCAATTTTTAGGGGTTTTTAGTACTTTTCTTGGGTTTTTGGGGTTCAAGGATTTTGTGGTGTTTTTGGGGTTTTATCATTTTTTGCGTTTTCTGAAATTTTTGTGAGTTTTTAGTGGTTTTTTAGTGTTTAGGGTTTTTATGGTTTTTGAGTTTTTAACATTTTAGGGGATTAATTTGGTTTTATAGTATTTAGTGGGTATTTATTATTTTTATGCATTTTTATGGGTTTTAATTATTTTTGGTGTTTTATGGTTTTCAGGGATTTAGGGGTTTTAGCATCCTTTTCTGTTTTTATAGGTTTTAAGTATTTTAATGTTTTTATGTATTTCTTATAGTTTTTTTGGGTTTTATGGAATTTTTCTATTTTAGTGATTTTTATGGATATTTTATTATTTTTATAGGTTTCAGGGTTTTTAGGAATTTTGAGTGTCATTATGGTTCTCTATGGTTTTTTTTATTTTTTGTGTTTTTAGGGAGATTTTTTTGGTTTTGATGGATTTAATGGTTTTTGTTATTTTTTTATCTTTTTAGGATTTTTGGGCTTTAATGTGTTTTAGGTTTTTACGGTTTCTATAGGATTTTGGATGGTTTTTAGGAGTTTTTACATTTATAGGTATTTTTAAGGCTTTATAATTATTTAATTGGTTTTTTTGGGTTTTCAGATTTTTATTTTATTTTTGATTTTTTGTAAATTTTGAGTTTTTAATTATTTATATGGTTTTAGAGTTTTTTAACAATTTTAGGGGTTTAAATTTTTTTTTAGTGTTTGTGGTTTTATAATTTTTTTTTGGTTTTAGGGTTTTATATGTTTTTTTGGGGTTTTATAGTTTTTAGGGGTTTATGGGTTTTAGGGTTTTTACGAGTTTTTAATGTTTTTTTTGGTTTTATGGGTTTTATATATTTTTATGTTTTTATGATTTTGTAGGGGTCTTATGGGATTTAAAAAAATTACAATTTTTTATATGTTTTAAGGATTTTAAATATTTTTTTGGGTTTTTGGGATTTTGAAGGGTTTTATGATTTTCATGGTTTTGTAGGGTTTTATGGGTTTTTTGAATTTTTAAGCATTAATATTATTTTTTGAGTTTTTTTAATGATTTTATGGGTTTGATGGATTTTTTTATAGCTTTTAGTGGTTTTTTGGGTTTTTTGGGGTTTTGGGATTTTTTAGGTTTTAGGGGTTTTTATTATTTTAAGGGTTTTTTGGTTTCTAGGATTTTTAGGTGTTTTTATGTTTTTAGGGATTTCTTATGGGTTTGATGTGTTTTTAGGATTTTTTATTTTTTAGGTATTTTAGGGATATTTTATTATATTTATGGTTTTATGGTTTTAAGGGTTTTGGTTATTTCTAGTATTTTTTTTGCGTTTTTTATTTTTAGGGTTTCCATTGTTTTTTGGGTTTTGTGTTTTTTTATTTAGGATTTATGAGATTTTTTAGAGTTTTAATGATTTTAGGGGTTTAAATTGAATTTTTCATTTTAGTGGGTTTTTATGATTTCATGGTGTTTTATAGAATTTTATAGTTTTTTAGATTTGTATATTTTTTAGGGTTTTATTACGGTTTTAGAAAATGTTTTCAGTTTTTATGGGTTTTATGTGTTTTTTGGTTTTAGGTTTTTATTAGAGTTTTTAGTGTATTTATAGTATTTATGATTTTAGTGATTTTATGTAATTTGTAGTATTTTTATTGATTTTTAGGGTTTTAATAGTTTTTTGGGTTTTAGGGCTTTTTTAGTTTCTTAGGGGATAAAATTTTCATTAGATTTTTTAATCATTTTACGGGTTTAATGGGTGTTTAGAGTTATTAATGGTTTCAGGAATTTTATAGGATTTCTCATTTTTTAATGTTTTTAGAGTGTTTAGGGTTTTTATGGGGTTTTGTATTTTTTAGGGTCGATTAGTGTTTTTATCAATTTTAGGGTTTTAGGGGTTTTATGCATTTTTGGGGTTTTAATGTGTTTATGAGTGGTTTTTCGAATTTTTTACTTTTTATGGATTTTAGGAATTTTTTAGTATTATTATAGCTTTTAGGGTTATTTTGGATTACATTTTTTAGGTTTTTAAGGTTTTATTATGGATTTTAGGGTGTCTTATATTTTTAGGGATTTTTAGGTATTTGATTGGGATTTTTTTGTACTTTTATGGGTTTTAGGTTATTTAGTGATGTTTATGGTTTTTAGGGGTTTTTTAGATTCTAATGTTATTTATAGTTATAAGGGATTTTGGGAGTTTAAGGGTAATTTGAATTATTATTTATTTATGGTTTTTATAGTTTTATTGAATTTTTAATTTTTTAATGGTTTTTAGTGGACTTTTATGTTTTTATGGGGTTTTGGGTTTATTTTGGTTTTTAGGCTTTTATTTTTTTTGTTTTTCTAGTGTTTTTTATAGTTTTTAGATTCTCGTAGAATTTAAGGTGGTTTCAGTGTTTTTTAATGATTTCTTATCATTTTTTAGTTCTTTAAACTTTTTTAATATTTTCAATGATTTTTATGGGGTTTATGATATTTAGGGTTTTAGGGATTTTGAGGGGTTTATGATTTTTTTAAGTTTTAGGGTATGGTTGTTTTTTAGTATTTTTTGATGTTTTTAGTGTTTAAAAGTCTTTTTAGAGTTGTATTGGGTTTCCATAGTTTTTTTGGGTTTATCATTTTTAAAGGTTTTTAAGGTTTTTTATAGCTTTTAGGGTGTTTTAGGTTTTTTATTTTGTTTTTAGGGGTTTTAACATTATTAAGGTTTTTAGTGGTTTTAAGTGTTTTTAGTTTTTTATGCCTTTATTATGCTTTTTAGTGGTTTTAGGGATATTTGTTTTTCATATTTTTAGGACTTCTTTGGATTTTTATGGTCTTTATGGGTTTTTTGAATTTTGAGGGTTTTAGCATTTTTAGTTTTTTATGAGGTTTTTATTGGTTTTTTATTGTTTTTAGGTTTTATGTGGATTTTAATGTTTTAGGTATTTATGGATTTTTTTGGGGTTTTAAGGTTTTAGAGGTTTTTATGTTTTTAGGAATTTTTAGTGTTTTTATGGATATTTAGTGTATTTATTGATTTTCTGGGATTTAGGGATTTTTAGGGTCTTAAGGGGTTTTATGTTTTTTTTGGGTTTGTAGTGTTTTTTAGGTGTTTGGAGGCTTTCGATATTTCTGTTTATTTGTAAAAAAATGGGTTTTTAGAGTTTTTAGTGGATTTAGTATTTTATGGGTTTAACTTCTTTTTATAGATGTAGGGTTTTTTGTTTTTAGGAATTTTTTTTGTTTTTAGATTTTTAGCAAATTTATGGGGTTTATTTCCTCCTAGGCTTGTTAGGGGTTTTAATTTTTTTAAATTTTATGGTATCCTTCGGGGTTTTCTTGGCCTTTATGTTTTTTATGTTTTAATTGATTTTTAGGGAATTTATTGTTTTTATGGTTATTAGGAATTTTGATGGTTATTAAGGATTTTATAGTTTTTTGGGTGATTTAGTGCTTATTTATTTTATTTTGGTATTTAAGGTTTTTATAGTTTTTAACGCTTTAGGGATTGAAGGGTTTTTATTATATTTAGTTGGTTTTATGGGATTTTTTGGGAGTTTTAGGGATTTTTTGGTTTTTCTTTATTTTAAGGTTTTTTTGTATTTAGGTTTTTAGTATTTTTTAGATTTTAGTGGTATTAATTCATTTTGTATCAAATTTTTTTCATATGGTTTTCACCATTTTTAGTGTTTTTTAATTTTTAGGGTATTTTTTAATTTCGAATATTTTTATGCTATTTTATTGGTTTTATGGATTTTGAGGGGGTTTTTGGGTTTTTATGGATTTAAGGGTTTTTCTAATTATTTTTTATTTTTATGGGTTTTTATTATATATTTTGGATTTTAATAATTTTTAGATTTCTTTTCATTTTTAGGTGTTTGAAAGTTTATTATAGTTTTTAGGGGGTTCATGGGTTTTATAGATTCTTAGGGTTCTTAAGGTTTTAAGGGTTTTTAATGTTTTTAGTATTTATGGGTTTTTTTTATCAATTTTTAGTGTTTTTAGATATTTTTTGGTTTTCATAGGGTCTTTCAAGGTTTTTTTAGGTTTTACATTCTGGGATTTCTATTGGTTTTTTGTGTTTTTATATTTTTTGGGTATTAATGGATTTTTAGGTTTTTAATATTTTTATGGTTTTATTGTTTTTTGTGTAATAGGTATTTTTTTCCTGTTTTTAGTGTTTTAAGGTTTTTTAATGTTTTCATATGTTTTTCTAAATTTAATGTGTTTTTAGTGTTTTAGTGGGTTTTAGGGTTTTATAATGTTTTTGGGGATTTTTTCATTTTTTGGGTTTTTATGTGTTTTATAGGTTTTAGGTTTTTAGGAATGTTAGGATTTTTGAGGTTTTTGGGGTGTTTTAAGGGATTTTAGGTTTTTAAGGTCTTATTAATAGTTTTCAGTATTTTTTGTAATAATTTTTGGGGTTTTTAGTGTTTTTTAGGATTTTAATTGGTTTTTATGGTTTTTTGGGATACTGAGAGTTTTTTATAGTTTTTTGGGTTTTTATGTTTTTTGGGTTTTTAGTGTTTCTTTGGGTCTTTTTATAATTTTTTAGGTTTTCAACAGTTTTTTAGCATGTTTATGGGTTTAAAGTGTTTTTAGTATGTTTTTACTATTTTATGGTTTGTTAGGTCAATTTAAGGTTTTTATTACTTTTTATGGGTTTTAGGGGGTTTTAAGTATTTAGGGTATTTTGGGGGTGTTTAGAGTTTTTAAAGATTTTTGGTTTTTAGGTGTTTTAAGTGTTTTTAGGTTTTTATGGTTTCATTTTGCTAATTTAGATTTTGAGGTTTTTACATTTTTTTGATTTTTTTGAATTCATTAGGAGTTTATGGGTTTCTTGGGGGTTTAGGTATTTTGCAGGTTTTTGGGATTTTATAGTAATTATGGGTTCTTTGGGTTTCTAGAGTTCTTTTTGTTTTTTAGGGTTTTAACTATTTTCAGTGCTTTATGGTGTTCTTAGGTTTTTTAGGGATTTTGGGTTTTTTTTTATTTTTAGGTATTTTTATGGATGTTTTTGAATTTTATGGTTTTTATCATTTTTGGGGGTTTTAGGGTTTTAATAGTTCTTTTTTGTGTTTTTTGGATTTTGTTTAATTTTTTTGACTTTATATTTTTTTATAGTTTTCAATGTTTTTTGGGGATTTAATTGTGTTTAGTGTATTTAGTGTTTTTTAGTGTTTTTAAGGGATTTTATGATCATTTATGTATTTTAGGGGTTTTTTTATTTTTTGGGTTTTTTGGTTTTTGGGTTTTTGGGGTTTTGGGGTATATGGTTTTCATCGATTTTAGGTTTTTTGTGTTTTATGGGTTTTTAGGATTTTTGGGGATTGCAGTTTTTATGGTGTTTTTAGGTTTTTAGTGATTTTAGGGTTTTTAGGATTTTTAAGGATTTTAATATTTTTTAAGGATTTTGAGGGTTTTAGGGTTATTATGGTATTTTGCGGTTTTAGGGGGTTTTGAGTTTTTTTGGGTCTTACGGATTTTTAGTGTTTTTTTACATTTTGAGGGTAAGGAAGATTTGTGGGTCAGGCTATTCCACCCCCCCCCCCCCCAAATTTATTAAATAAAAGACACAGCAGACAAGGGAGAGGAGTGGTCAAACGACCCACACCCAAGAACCCTTTACAACCCCAACCCAAAGACACCAAAAAAGTAAATATCAAAAGGAAAACATAGAAGGAAAAGAATACAGATCAGTCAACATCACATCCAAAATCCGAAACAGAAGCCACACCATAAGGGCCACTATCCACACCATATCTGGAGGCCGCATCATCAAAGTAGGAGTCACAATCATCCCATCTTGACTCATAGTCTTCATTAAGTTTGAGGAGCATCCGGAACTTCTTCCTGCATTTTCTTTGTTACGGGGAATGTGGCTTCTCCCGATTATTATCCTTGACTTTCAGATTAATTGCCTTTGAAGATGCCAGAGTAACCATGGGTCTGGGGAGAGTGGATTAATCCCACTTCCTCCTCCTCTTTGAGGTGTTCGAGGTGGGACCATCATCCCTCCCTTTCACCTTTTCGATCTCAAATGAGCGCTCCTCCGATTATATTCCATGAACTTGGTCCGGGATATAGGAGGATTTTTTATTAAAGGGGAACTCAACAAAATCTTTATCCTGAGGCAAGCTTAGAGCCACTATGGTTGGTATTTCTGCACTACCAGCGACAACTACTGGAGGCCTTTTCCTATCCTCCCCAGGCAGGACCGTCCCCTCATCATTATGCCTGGCCGAGTAGTCATGCTTTCCAGTCAGCTGCAAAAGCCCCTCCTCCCATGGAACCACCTTCTGCACAGTAACACCCCTTTATTCGGGGGCATTCCCTATCCCATGTCCCTCCCCCTTCCCGCACTCCAACCCTGCTTCAGGTGCGCTCCCTTGAGAAGCTTCCCCCTCCATGTTGTCCACTGTCCCCTGCCCAGCCACCTCCACCAACTTATTCTCTGGCACCTACACCTACACCTCCTCCTGCTCATTCACATGACAGGTAGCAACACTAGCATCCCTCTCAACCCCCGCCTCAGATGCATTCGAAACTAGTCCCATGGACCAGCAACCAGCCACACCTTCAGAGCCATCCTCCCCAACCGCCCCTAGTGCTGCTACCTCCCCTTCTACCGTAGCATGTCCAGAATGCTAAACATTGTCACTAGAAACACGGCTGAGAAAGTGGACCTGCACATCAGAGCCCGCGAATTCCTTCTCATTTCCAATGGGATGCTCCACCACCTGCACCCCTTTCCCATATCCTCACAAGAAACTTCCTAAGGCCCAAGGCATGTATTCTACCCATCTTGATCATCAAAGTCACCAGCAGACACCTCCTCATTACTAGCGGGTGGCGCCACCACCTACAACCCCTTGCCCATATCCTCCAAAACAGCTACCTGATTCCTAGGGAAGATATTATGCTCCTCCTATACATCAAAATCACTATCCAACTTTACTTGGATAGTGTGATGCTCCTGAATCAACTCCTCTGAATCCAAGACATCAAACATATTGCCCAAGGGGACACCCTCATCTCCCTCATTCACTGACAAAGGTTCACCAGAGACCCCATCCACCTCCAAGCCTCTAGGAGAAGATCCAGGGTGTACCATGACTCCTTCCATAGGTTTCACCACACCCATACGTTTCACTATTCCAAGATCATTTTTTAGCCTGTCAAAAACATCACAGATCCTTGGGTTGGAGAGGGGCGGCCGATCAATCTACATCAGAACATCCCTGACCATAAAAACCACCTGCTCCTCAGCCAGAGGTGGATTAACCATTCCAGTGAAGAGACCCTCATTGTGCAATACAGGTTCCCCCAAAGGAGGAACAACTACTAGCGAACCATCAGATGTAGGAGACTTGACAGATAAAGCGCCCCTAAAAGAAGTGACAAAGTGACCCAGCCTTTGAGAGGATGAGCAGAAACGCACCCAGGATTCAAAGCATACATCATGATTCCACCTTAGCTCACCTTCTATATCAACACATACAGTATTAATCAGAACATTGGACACATACACATCAATAAAAAGCCTCGGCACAACTAGGTGGTAAGCAGAACTTTTTCGAGCATCCATACACAGAAATCTACCAATGAGGTTAGAAATAATGCAGAGGATGGCGGAATTTTTGAAGGATAGGGCAAGACCAAGAAGGGTAATCCATAGAGCCACACTCAGGGGATCATGATGCAGGTGAAAATTAAAATTCCAGCAGAATAAATAAAACTGAATTCCATCAATAGCTCGAGGAGAAAAATCCCTGACAGAGACAAGATCATCTTCATTCCTGAAGAGAATCAGAAAGTGCCAAGCGTCCAAAAAATCTATAACCACTTGATCAAGGAGATTACAACAAGAATTAACAGACCTGTTAAAATAATCCACAAAGTGTTTAATCCTTCCAAATTGGGCCAACAACGTTAGATCCAGAAGGGCGAAGGCCATTGAAAACTCCCAGGAAGAGATCTGGAATGCATGCACACCATTCTCACAGAACGAGACTTTAGGGATGACATCAATATCTAGAAAGTTAGGAAGCTATGCTGGAATAGAAGAAGGAGACAAGAGAAGCTATGGGGAAGGCCCAAACACCACCTCCCCTGGCCAGGGAGTAGGGCGGGGTGAAGTCAATGACGCCATAGGTTACGCCATCGTCAACCTCCATGCTAGGGAGCACGTAGACCATCATGAGAGCTCTGATGCCACTATTTATTTCATTAACATTCTTTTTCATACATTTTTAAGGGTTTATATAATATTTATGATTTTTAGTGGGGTTTTTTGTTTTTTTAGTTTTATAGATTTTTCTATGGGTTTTATGGTTGTCAAGGGGTTTTTGGGTTTTAGGTTCCTTTTAGGGTCCATCAATGGTCCTTTTTGTGTTTTTATGTATATTTTTTCTAAGGTTATTAGGGGTTTTAGGTATTTTTTTTTTACATTTTTGGTGTGTTTTTCAAGGGTTTTAGGGTATTTTACATTTTTAGTGATTTTTAACGCTTTGTAGGATTTATATGGTTTTTTGGGTTTTGATGGATTTTGAGGGTTTTTAGGTTTCTTGGCAGTTTATCTTTTTAAGGATTTTAGTGATATTGATTATTATATTTTTTTTAGGTCTCCTTAGGGGATTTTTTGATTTAGGATTTTTATGTGTTTAGCGATTTTTAGGGTTTTTAGGATTTTTTTATTATTAAGGGTTTTTAAGGATTTTGAGTGTTTTAGGTTTTTATAGGGTTTTTCTATTTTTTCAGGTTATGGGGGGTTTTTTTAGGGTTTTAAGGGTTTTTAGAGTTTTTTTTATCATTTTTAGTTGTTTAAATGATTTTTATAGATTTAGTTATTTTGTTCGGTTTTTATGGGGTATTAGTATTTTTATGATTTTCTGGATTTAATGGTTTTAGGGATTTTTTCACAGTTTTATGTTTTATGGGTGTATATTTATTTAGGTTATTAATGTTTATTAGGGGTTTTAATGGTCTTTAGGGTTTTTTAAATTTTTAGTTGTTTTATGTATTTTTATATATATGCTTTTGGATTTAATTGGGTTTACAGATTTTGAGTGTGTTTATGTTTTTTTGTTTTTTTGGGGGTTTTTGTGTAGTATTTTGTTTTTTAGTGGTTTTACAGTTTTAAGAGTTTTTAATTATTTTATGGGTTTAGTTGGTTTTTAGAGTTCTTAGTGGTTTGAGAGGTTTTAATAGTTTTAGGAGTTATTATGTCTTTTAGGGTTTTTGGGATTTTTGGTTTTTAGAGTTTCTTTGTTTTTAGGGGTTTTAAGTGATTGAAATTTTGTAAGAATTTCATAAGGGTATTCGGGGTTTTTTTATTTTTAGGGATTTTAGGTATTTTTGGATTTTTATGGGTTTTTAGGGTTTCTAGGTATTTTCAAGGTTTCATTATTTTTTTTTGGTTTTAGGGATTTTATTATTATTTTTGGGTTTTTTTTGGTTTTTGTGTTTTTAGGGTTTTTAGATATTTTTAACATATTATGGGTTTAAAGGGATTTTATATTTTTAGTGGTTTTTGTGTTTTTATAGGTTTAATGGGTTTTTTTAGGGGTTTTATGGGTTTTAGGTAGCTTTAGAGCATTATAATCCTTTAGTATTTTTAGAATTTTTAGGTTTTTTAGGTATTTTAAGCATTTTATGGTTTAAATGGATTTCATATGATTTTAGGGATTTTTAAAATTTTACGGTTTTCTCATATTTTTTAGCTTTTTTATGGATTTTTAGGTTTATTTTGAATTTTTAGGGTTTTTAGGGTATAGGGTATATAAGGTATTTTTTGAAGAGTTTTTTTAAAACTTTTAGGGTTTTTGTTTTTTATAATTTTTAAGGTTTTTAGGGTTTTATTTTTAGGTTTTAAGGGTTTTTATTTGGTTTTATAGTTTTAATAGTTTTCAGCGGTTTTATGGTTTGTATGTTTTTAGGATTTTGATGGTTATTTTTGGGTTTTAGCGGTTTTTATGGTTTTTAGGGTTTAAGTGTCTTTCATTTGTTATGGTTTTCTAAGGGTATGATAGGTTTTTTCAGGTTCTTTCCATTTTTATATATATTTAGGGATTTTTTATGATTTTTACGGGTTCTTAATATTCTTATTAATTTTTAAGAGTTTTATCATTTCTTAATGTTTCTAATTTTTTAGGGGGGGGGGGGGGGGTTTGGTTTTTTAGTTTTTAGAGGTTTTTAAAAATTTAGGGGTTTAAAGGGGTTTTAGAGATTTTATTATATTTTAGGGTTTTTTTGTTTTTTTGTTTTTAAATGTGTTTAGGTAATTTTATTGATTTTAGGATTTTAGGGTTTTTAGGTTTTTTAGGGTATATGTAGGGTTTTCATATTTTTTTGGGTTTTTAGAGATATTAAGTGTTTTTATGTTTTTATGGGTTTCTTCAGTTTTTTCAGGGTTTTTATGGTTTTCAACTTTTTTAGGGATTTTTAGTGATTCTTCAATATTTTTATTATATTTAGGGTTTTTAGGGATTTTGAAGGGTTTTAGGGTTTTTAGAATTTAATGCCTTTGCTAATTGTTTTTCTATTTTTTTTGGTTTTTTAATGATCCTTTGTGTTTTAAACCTTTTTATAGTATAATGGTTTTTCTTAGTTTTTAATGGGTTTTTAGTGGTTTTTAGGTTATTATTATATTTGGGGTTTTTTTATTTCTTATTTTTTAGGGTGTATAGGTGTTTTAGTTTAAAAACATTTTCTTATTTTTTCAGTGTATTTATGGGTTTTTTGTTTTTAGGGGTTTTTATCATTTTTTTAAATTTTATTGTTTTTAGTGTTTTTAGGGATTTTGAGTGGTTTATTTTTGTTTATTTTTGTTTTTAGGTTATTTATGTAATTTTATGTTTTTAGGGGTTTTAAAACTTTTATTTTTTTATGGTTTTCATAGATTTTTTATGTGGTTTTAGGGTTTTTACATTTTTTGGGATTTATTATTATTTTTAGGGCTTTTATTTTATTAGGGATTTATTGTTTTTTGGGGTTTGAAGGTTTTTTGATCTTTTATTGATTTTTATGGTTTTTATACATTTAAACATTTTTAGGGGTTAAAAGGATTTATATATTTGTTAGTGTGTTTTAGAGTTCTTATTGGAATGTATGGTTTTTATGGTTTTTCGAGGTTTTATTATTTTTATTATTTTAGGTTTTTCTTGGTTTTTTGGGTTTTCATAATTTTTATCTTCTTTGGTGTTTAATAAATTTTAGTTTTTTTGGGTTTCTTGGGGTATTTTAGGGTTTTAGGGTTTTTAACCTTTTAATGGATTTTATAGATTTTTTGGGTATTTATGTTTTCTATGTTTCTAAAGGATTTTAACGTTTGTATGTTTTTTATGGTTTTAGGCGATTTTATGAGTTTTTATGGGTTTTATAGTTTTTATATTTTTTAAACTTTATGAGGGGATTATAAGGTTTTTAGTGTTTTTTGGTTTTTTGGTTTTGTATGTGTTTTTTGGTTTTTTAAATATTTTTTGGGGTTTAATTACTTTTTGGGGTTTTTTCATTATTTTTCGGTCATTGAAGGGATTTTCAAATATTTTTAGGGATATTAGATTTTTTTAGGTTTTTTATGTGTTTTATGTGTTTTTAGGTTTTTAAGTTTTTCTTAATTTGTTTCATATATTTTAGTTTTTATGGATTTTATGTTATTTTTAGGATTTTTATGGGTTTAATGTAATTTGGGGTGTTTTCCGGGATCTCATGGTTTTTCTTTAGGGTTTTATATTTTCTTTGTTTTGTAGTGGTTTAATGTGTTTTTTGGTTTTTATGGTTTTCTTATTATTATTTTAGATCTTTTGCATTGTTTATGTTTTTAGATTCTATGAATTATTTTTATTATTTTAAATGTTTTTATGGTTTTTAGGAATTTTGAAGGGGTTTGGTGTGTTTCTGGGGTTTTAATAACTTTTTGGGGGTTAGGGTTTTTTTTCCAGTTTTTAGCCATATTTAGGTTTTATAGAGATTTTAATATTTTTATAGGTTTGTACAATTATTTTATTTTTAGTTTATTTTATGGTTTTTATGGGATTTTAGGTTTTATGGGATTTTGGTATTTTAGGGTTTTTTTTGTTTTTTGATTTTTTGGGAGTTTTTCATTTTTTTTGCATTTAGGTGTTTCAAGCATTTTTTGGTTATCAATTTTTTCTTAAGGGTTTTCAGGTTTATAATATTTTTTTGTTTTTAAATATTCAGAGACATTTTTTTAGGTTCATTTAGTTTTAGGGTTTTAGGCATAGGGTGGATTTTTAGTGTTTTTAGTGGTTTTATGGTTTTTATTAGATTTTATGATTTTTTTTTATTTTTTAGCGTTTTTCATGTGTTTATATTTTTTAAAAAAAATTAGAGTTTTAATTAGTTTTTATCATTATGATAGGTTTTTATGATTTTTTCATGTTTGAGAGGATTTTATGTGTTCTTACGGTTGTAGGGTTTTTTAGAGTTTTACGTTTTTTAGTTCTTTTGGGGCATCAAGTGTTTGGTGATTTTTAATGTTTTCATAGGGTTTTCCATTTTCTAAGGGGTTTTGTTTTTCTTTGAGTTTTAGGGGTTTTGGATTTTTAATGATTTGTTTGGGATTTTAGAGATTTTGTGGGTTTTTATTGATTTTTAGATTTTATGGGTTATTTATGGTTTTTGGGTTTTAGCTTTTTTATGTTTTTAGGGTTTTTTATTTTTCTTAGAGTTTTCTAACATATTTTCAGGTTTAAATGGTTTTTAGTGTTTTCATTATTTTTGTATTTTTAAGGGTTTTTGGTTTTTAATTGTTTCAGGGTGTTTTATTATTCGTAGAGATTTTAGAGTTTATAGTGTATTTTTGGTTTTTTAGTCTTTATTAATTTTTTTGGGATCAAAGTGTTTTCTGGTTTTTATGGTTCTCTTTTTCTTTTTTTTGTTTTCCTTTTTTTACTATTTTTATGATTTTTAGGGATTTTTTAGGATTTTTATGGTTTTTAGTGTTTTAAAGGATTTCAAGGTGTTTTAGGTTTTTCAGTGTTTTTTTAGATTTTTGGGGTTTTATAATTTTTACATTTTTTGGTGTTTTTATCCATTTTAAGTTATTAAGGTTTTATTTGGGATTTTGGAGGGTTTTATGTCTTTTGGGATTTTTTGAGATTTTTTAGGATTTTTATGGTATCCTTGTTTTTAGTAATTTTGACAATTTTTAGTGTTTTATTCTTTTTTGGGGGATTAAGGTGTTTTGGGATTTTAATGTTTTCTGATTTTTTAATGTTTTAGGGGTTAAATGGATTTGTATAGTATTTAGTGTGTTTTTGGGTTTTGATAGTTTTTTTTGGTATTTCTATGATATTATGGGTTTTTATTGGTGTTAGGATTTTTATGTTTTTAGGGTTTTTAGTGATTTTAGGGTTTTTATTCTTTATTAGGTTTTTAGGGGTTTATGTGTTTTGATTTTTTATGGTTTATTATGGGGTTTTAGTTTTTTAATGTTTTTTGGATTTTTTAGTGTTTTTATATATTTTTAGGCGGTTTTTAGAGTTTTTAGTGTTATTTAGATTTTCAATGTACTTTTAGGGGTTTTAAGGTCTTAGAGGTTTTAAGATTTTTAGGGATTTTAGGTTTTTAGTTTCTTTTTTCTTTTTTTGGCTTTTTATAATTTTTAGGATCTTTAGAGGTTTTAAAGAATTTTATGTTTTGTGGGTTTCTTTGTTTTTTTAGGGTTTTTTGGGTTTTTAGGGTTTTTAAGTTTTTTTTACATTTTTATGAATTTTTAGGGTTTTTATGTATTTTTATCCATTTTAGAATATTGAGGGATTTTGAGGGTTTTTATGGTTTTAATGTTTTTTGGGTTTTTGTGTTTTTTGAGTTTTTTTGGATTATTTATATTTTTAGAAATTTTTTTTGAATTTTTATAGGTTTAATGTGTTTTTATTGTTCTTAGTGGTTTTAGGGGTTTTACAGGGTTTCATGGTATTTCAATTTTATATGGTGTTTTATAGTATTTTTAGTTCTTAGTGTTTTAGCCTTTTATAGTTTTTGGGTGTTATGTGTTTTCAAGGATTTAAAAATTTCCACAGGTTTTTTAGTTTTTAGGTTTTCCTACATTTTTTGGATTTTTATGTATTTATCAAATTTTAATGGTTTTTAGGGTTTTGACGAATTTTGAGGGTTTTAGGGTTTTTTTTATTATGGGTTTTTGGGGTTTTTAATATTTATTGGTTTTAGGGTTTTTGGCGGTGTTTTTTGTTTTTAGGGATATTAGGGGTTTTGGGGTTTTTAACATTTTTAGGTTTTTAAAGGTTTTAAGTGTATTTAGGTTATTGAGGTATTTGTATGGGGTTTTCATGGTTATTTGGATTAATTTTTTAAAAAAATTAGGATTTTATTGGCATTTTTTTTATTTTTATAGATTTTGAGTTTCGTATGGATTTTTATTGTTTTTTGGGTTTTTTGGTTTTCGGGTTTTTAGGTTGTCTTTCAATTTAAGTGTTTTTTTGTGTTTTTTAGGGTTTTAAAGGTATTTATATTTTAGTAAAATGTTTATTGGTTTAATGGGTTTAAAAGATTTTAGATTTTTTATGATTTTTTAACATTTTTAGTTAATTTTTATTTTATTTTTTATTTGATTTTATGGTTTTTAGTGTTTTAAGCGGTATTAAGGGTTCTTTTGTTTTTCAGGTATTATTAGGGGTTCTCGGGGGGGGGGGGGGGGTGGATTTATGATTGTTTACATTTTTAGGGATTTTAAGGATTTTTTTTGTTTTTTGGGGTTTTAATGATTTTAATGGTTTTTAGAAGTTTTGTGATATTTTTGGGTTTTTGGAGTTTTTTGGTTTTTATATTTTTTAGAGTTTCTTAACTTTTTTAATCGTTTAAAGGTGTTTTTAGATTTGTATATGATTTTTGATTTATTATAGGTTAAATTATATTATGGGGTTTTAATGGTTTTTATTGTTTTTAAGGGGTTTTGGGATTTTAGTATCATTTAGGAATTTTATATTTTTTATAATTTTATCAGCTTCTATGTTTTTTATGAGTTTTTGGTTTTTATGGATTTCTACGGTTTTTAATGGTGTTTATGTTTTTTGGGATTTTTTCAAAATTTTATGATTTTTATGGGTTTTTTGGTATTGTTAGATATTTTGATATTTTTTAATGTTTTATGATTTTTTTTGGTTTTTATAGATTTTTTTAGTTTCTTAGGTTTTTTTTGTATTTTAGTCTTTTTTACATATTTAGTGTTTTAATGGGGTTTTGTGGTTTTTTTGGTTTTAAGGGTTTTATATGGTTTTATGGTTTTTTAATGTTTTTGGGGTTTTTTGTTTGTAGGTTTTTTGGGTTTTGGGAGTTGTTTAGTGTTTTTATATTTTCTTTTATTTTTTAAAAGGTTTAAGTGTTTTTCATTTTAAAATTTTCAATGTATTCGTCACTATTTTTAGGGGTTTTATAGTTTTCATTAATTTTTTTTTTATTTTTTAGTATTTTTTGGGTTTTAGGACTTTTAGGGATTTTAATTGTTTTTATGGGGTTTTGTGTTTTTATGTTATTTTAGTTTTAGGGTTTTTGATGTTTTTGTGATTTTAAATGATTTATAGAATTTTTTAACCTTTTTTGGGGTTTAAAAGGTCTTTAGAGTTTTTTCCTGGTTTTATGTGTTTTATGGGTGTTATGGGTGTTATGGGTTTATTTTTATTTTTATGGGTTTATGTTTTTTATGGTTTCATGGGTTTTTCAGGGTTTTAACATTTTTTTTGTTATAAAGGATTCAAATGTTTTACGGTTTTTTGATTTTCTTAGGTTTTTTCATTTTGTTATGGGTTTTTATGTTTTTAGGGATTTTAATGGAATTTTTATGATTCTAATAGTCTTTAAAGTTTTTAGGATTTGAGGGTTTTATTGGTTTTTAGAGTTTTGATATTTTTATTGGTTTTCTGGAGTTTTATATTTATGGTGATTTTACTGGTATGTAGAGTTTTTAATTTTTGTGTGGTCTAAATGCTTTATATATTTATTTAGTTCTTTTTTCATGTTTTTATTGTTTATAAGTGTTGTTTTGGTTTTTAGCGTATTATGTTTTTTTTGTGTTTATATAATTTTTCAGTTTTTTGGGGGAATAAGAGTTTTTTGGGTTTTAATGATTCATTAGGGTTTTTTAGGGTTTTAAGGATTTTTATGATTTTAGATATTTTTGGGAATTTTTTATATTTTAGTAGGTTTTATGGTTTTAAGAGAATTTAACATCCATAGGGTCTTATGGTTTTTAGGATTTTTTGTTATTTTATCATTTTAGGGGTTTAAAGTGTTTTTAAATTTTAAATATTTTCATAGGGGATTTTATGGATTTTAGGGTTTTTTATGTATTCAAGGATTTGCATGGAATTTCAAAGATTTTTATGGGGCTTTAGGATATTTTGGGTTTTAGGGATTTATCATTTTTTGGTTTTTCACAGTTTTTATGTATTTATGGTTTTTAATATTTCTTAGCGTTTGCTGATTTTTTTATATGTTTAAAGTGTTATTATATTTTTACTGGGTTTTAGGGTTTTATGGGTTTTTATGGGTTTTAAGGGTCTTTTATAGTTTGTAGGGATTATTATTGTTTTAGATTTTTTAGGGGTTTCTTAGGTTTTATAGGTTTTATCATTGTTTTGGATCTTAGGGGTTTTAATTATTTTTCATATTTTATGTTTTCCTTAGGAGTTTTCAAGGTTTTTACATTTTTTTGTTTTTAGGGATTTTATTGGATTTTTTTGGATTTTTTTGGGTTTTAATTTTTGTAAGGATTTTCATGTTTTTTATGGGTATTTAAGGTTGGTAGGGCTTTAAGGGTGTTTTGGAGTTTTTTTGTCGTTTCTAAGGTTTTAGTGATTTTAAAGGTTTTAGGGGTTTAAATTTTTTTTTGAGTTTTAGATTTTTTTAGGTTTTAAGGGGTTTAATTTTTTTAAATGTTTTTGTGTTTTTATTGGTTTGGGGGTTTTATGGTATTTTTTGATCATTTTAGAATTTTTTTATTTTTTAGGTTTTTAGGTGTTTTATGTTTTTCTAGGTTTTTAGATTTTCTTATTATTTTTTGAGATTTTGATGATTTTATTGGATTTTTGGATTTTTGGGTTGTTTTAGGGTTCTAGTTTTTTTTGATTTCCATATATTTTTAGGTTTTTTGGTGGTTAAAGTGTTTTTTATTTTTTTGGTTTTTATAGGATTTACCATGTTTTTTTGTGCTTTTAATGTTTTTAGGGATTATTATGGATTTTCTAATGATATAAATGGGGTTTTAGGGTTTTTAGTGATTTATATGGTTTTAAGGTTATTTCAAAATTTTACGGTTTTTTGGGGTATTAGGGGTTTGTATATTTTTTAGAGTTTTTTAAAAACAATTTTGTGTTTGTGGTGTTTTAGTGGGGTTTTAGGGTGTTTGTGGTGTTTTAGGGATTTCTAAGGTTTTTAGGGGGGTTATAGTTATTAGGGTTTTTATATTTTTATGGTTTATAAAATTTATATGTTTTTATCCATTTTAAGTGTACTTAGGTTATTAAGGTTTTATTAGGGGTTTTCAGGTATTTATGGTGTATTTTATTTTTAGGGATTTTAGTGATTTTTTATGTTTTTATAGTTTTTAGATTTTTTTTGGATCATCAATGTTTTTGGGGTTTTTTGGGTTTAGAATTTTTATGGTTTTTTTCTTTTATGGTTTTTTTCATTGTTATTGTTTTTAAAATTTTTAAATTTTATTATTCTTTTTAGGGGTTTAAAGGGTTTTAAATTTTTTTAGTTGGTTTTAATCATTTTTTAATTTTTTTTAGGATTTTTATGGTTTTTAGAGGTGTTTATTGTTCTTAGGGGTTTATGGTTATTATTGTTTTATAGGTTTTTTAATGTTTTTAGGTTTTTATGGGTTTCAAGTTTTTTTGGTCTTTAAGGAATTTTTAGGGGGATTCAGGTCTTTTAGGTGTTTTTATGTTTTTAGGGTTTTTAGCCTTTTTTGGTTTTTTTGGTGTTTTTTCATTTTTTGTGATGTTGAGTGTTTTAGGGGTTTTACGGTTTTACAGTTATTTTTAGGTTTTAAGGGTTTTTTTGAGTTTTTCAGGGTTCTTAATTTTGTTTATTTATTTGAACGTATTTTGTGGTTTAAGGGGTTTCTAGAGTTTTTATTTTTTTAAGAGTTTTAAAGGGTTTATGTTTTTAGAGGGTTTTGCTGATTTTTTTCTTTTTGTGGAGTTTATTATTTTTATTGTTTTTAGAGGGTATTTTGGGTTATATCATGTTTTAGTATTTGTAGTGTATTGAGTTTTTTAGGGGTTTGAAACATTCTGATATTTTTATGGTTTTCTTAGGGTGTTCAAGGTTTTTATGGTTTTTTTGTTTTTAGGGATTTCTAGGGATGTTTATTTCATTTATGATTTTTATGGTTTTTAGGGATTTTTAGGGGTTTCAAGATTTTGTGGGGTTTTTTGGTTTTTACAAATTTATGGTTTTTAGGTGTTTTAGTGTTTTTTGTTTTTAAGGTTTTCATATGGGTTTCTAAGTTTTTCAGAGGTTTTTTATGTTTTAATATATTTTTAGATATTTTTTATGATTTTTAAGGTTTTTATGGTTTTAAAGGGTCTTAAAGTTTTTTGGGGTTTTGGGGGTCATAATGTCTTTATAAGTTTTAACATTTTAATGGGATTAAAGTGTTTTTAGAGTTCAATTTTTTAGGTTTTTTATGTTTTTAGGGTGGTTTTAAGGTTTTTAGTGGTTTTATTGTTTTTATTGGTTTTACGTTTTTTCCATTTTTTAGGTTTTTAAGGGTTTTGGTATTATTTGGTTTTTAAGTTTCACTAGGGATTTTAAGGGTTATTTTTAACTTTTTGGATTTTATGGATTTTTTAATATACTTATAGTTTTTTTGGGTTTTAGGGATCTTAATGCTTTTTAGAGATTTTCTTATTTTTTGGGGCTTTGGGGTATTTTTTTATTTTTTAGGGTTTTAGGGTTTTTATATTTTTAATGTTTTTTTAGGTTTAAATTCATTTTAGATCATTTAGTGTTTTTAGGTTTCTTATTGATTTTTGGGGGTTTTTATAGTTTTATGGGTGTTTAAGGTTTTTAGGGATTTTTGGGTTTTTCAGGGTTTTTGTGTTTCTTGTATTTTTAGGATTTTTAGGGGTTTTAATTGTTTTTATTTTTTTAGGTGTTCTTACGGTTTTTAGGTTTTTAAAATTTTTGTTATATTTTTGGATATTTTAAAATTTTTATGGTTTTTTGGTTTTTATAAATTTTTAAAGCTTGAGGGTTTTTTAGTGTTTTGAAGGGTTTAAAGGTTTTTTCAAGGTTTTTTGGAATTTTTTAGTTTTTTTAGAGTTTTTAAGATTTTTTAAAAAAATTTAAATTTTCATAGGTTTAATGAGTTTTTCTAGTTTTTATTTTGATTTACGGTATTCATTGTTTTAATGTTTTTTTTTATTTTTTATTTGGTTCTATGTTTTTATGACTTTTTAGGAGTTTAGGGCTTTTAGAATTTTTATATTTTTCAAGGGATTAAGTGGTTTTTGGGTTTAATTTTTCTCTTAGGGGGTTTCTACATTTCACTAATTTTTAGGGATTTTATAATATTTTAATTGGTTTTATGGTCTTTATTGATTTTAGGGTTTTTGGGATTTTTTTGAGTTTTTTTACGGTTTCAAATGTTATTAGAGTTTTTATAATTTTTGGGGGATTAAATGGTTTTTAGAGTTTTTAGTGGGTTTTTATTTTTTTGTGTATTAATTGTTTTTAGGCAGAAAAGGTGTGGGGTCAGACAAAGCTGATCCCATGATTTATTAAATAAAATAAAAGTAAAGTACAATGCATTACAAAGGAGGCTTACATATCCTAGTGTGGGTCATCCCCTTCATGTCTGAGTCAACTGAAGACAAACAAAAGCCTGGAGTCCTGAAAGACCATACCGAAGTTCCTTCATCAATCGATCTCTTGGAAAGAGCATCTACAACCCAGTTTGCCTCCCTATATTCATGTGAGATGCTCAAGGTAAGCGTCTTGGCCGCATCGAGGCACCCAACCCAGTGCTGGAGAAGCCTCCACGGTACATGTCGTGACTGCTTCCTGAAGGCCTCCACCGCCAATGATTAATCAGATTCAGTCTAGAGATTATTCTATCTGAAATGAGTTTCATATTGAATCGCTTTTATGATGGCCCAAAGTTCTGCCTCATACGCAGTACCCCTCCCAAGGAAGTGGTAAAAGAATCCTTTTACAAAGCCCCGAGAGGTACGAAATACCCCGCCACATCCTAAAGGACCCGATGCACCCATGGAAGCGCCATCAACGTTGACCTTGATATAACCTGCAATTGGGGGGATCCGCCTAATAAATTTCATCATCTTCGGTCTTCTGCATCTCCCTGGAATGCCAATTCTACGCAAGACCAGGAAGTCATTAATATCATTATTCATCTCCCCATCCTGGATACCTGCCACCACATGGATAGCCATGTGAATGCTTACCACCCCTTCATGGAAATAACCTGTTTCATTCCGATGTGCCACCGCATTTCTGGAAAACCAAACATTGGAGAGCAGTTCCTCCACCGCTGTGAAAAAAATATTGTGAAGCTATGGGCTTAGACCGACATCAGTTACCGTACCAAGAAGAATTTCCATCTCCTGTTGCCTACTCAAATTAATATGAATTCCAAAGACATCCTGAATATAAAGCCATAGCTCAGAATCCATACTATAGTGTATGAAAAGATGACTACTAGTGTCCTCCGCCTGCAAGAAAATGTTATTGTCTAAAACGATCTTCCATCTGGCCAGTTTTAGTGCTCCATGTAGAGGCACTCTTCCTTTCCATATTTTCTATAGGAAAATCTTCCTTGAAGGAGGAATAAACGACTTCCTAAATTTGGAAAGCCACGCTGTAATAGAGGAACTATGCTCACATTTGTGACAATATAATCCTTTGGTATCAAGAATTCCGCATCGATAAGGTTTCCACACTAAAGCATCAACATTTAAAAATTTGTATCTCTTTATTTCCATGGCTATCCTGCTTGGAAGCATGCAAGCCATGCTTTAAAAATTCTGCAAAAACTCAAAAATTTACATATTCTGCATGTTGTCTGGCGGCTGAAGTATTGTATTTAGCGGAGTGTCCAACCAAGTACTGGTCCAGCAGTTCATGCTAGATTACTTCGAGACAATCCACCTTGAATTGAAGATAATAGCATGGTATACTGCCTTGATGGAGGGCCAAACCGAAGAGAGATAATAACCAGTGGATTCATTCATCAGCCTGCAAACAAACCTATCATTTAGGAAATCCAGACCTTCAACTCTATTATTGATTAGATTCCAGACAAAGTTACCCAGTAGTGACTCATTGAACTTCCTCAAGTCCTTGATACCAAGGCCACCCATATCAATTGGTTTAGTACACTTTTTCCAGGCCACTATGACAAGCTTCCTTTCATTGATACAGCCCGTCCACATGAATTTCCTGATCTTCTCTTGCATTTTCTTAAGCAGACTGACCGACCACCTATAAATCGAGATGGTATGCACCAACATGGGTATTAAAACAAAATTGATCAGAAAAACCCTTCCTACTTGTGAAATTTATGGGTTTTTAGGTATTCAATGACTTTGAGGGTTTTTTGGGTTTTATGAATTTATGGGTTTTATATTTTTTATGATTGATAAGGTTTTTTAGTGTTCTTAATATTTTTGGGGTATAAATGTTTTTAAGGGTATATTTTAGTTTATTTTATTTTATCATTTTTAATGAAAAATATCGTTTTTTATATTTTTAGGGTTCTTAGTGTTTTTTTGGTTTTAGAGGTTTTAAGTTTTCATAGTGTTTTAAGGTTTTCTTTTGGGTTTTCATTGTTTGTATCGGTGATTAAATTTGAAGGGGTTTTTAGGGATTTTTTAGTTTTCTTATGTTTTATCGGGATTTTAGGGAATTTATGGGTTTTTTGGTTCTTATGGTTTGTAGGGAAAGGAAGATGTGAGGGTCGGGCTATTCCTAGCCCCCCCAAATTTATTAGCAATAAAAAAGGAGGCACAACAGAAAAGGGAGGGGAGGGGTCAAACGACCCGCACCCAAAAACCCCTTATAGCCCACGCCAAAAAAGGAAAAAAAGAAGAAAAATATGACTCAAATAGACACAACAGCGGCATCATCACATCACATCCATCCAGTACCAGCATCCAGCAGCACCGCATCCAATCATCATAGCAACACAGCAGCTGCAATACATACAAACCAACCAGCCCCAGCAACCAACAGTAATAAATCCAACATCACAGCTAAACACAACTAGCAGCATCAAACCACAACACACGCACAACCGAACGCAGTAAACATCACCTTCCAACCATCAGTAACCATCAACTACCAGAACAACAACAGACTCATCCGTAGCAGTATAAAAAACCAAACAACCACACATCATCCACCATTCCCCAGCAACCAATGACTCATATCCAACCAAAGACCCACATCCAATATCACAAGGTCCAGCACCCAACATCTTCTCACCAAGAAGGTCCCTCTCCAGCAACATAGAACCACCAGCATCAAGAGAACAAAAATCACCACCACCCAACAGAATCGATATCCAACATTCACATCAAAACCAAAACAGTAGCCAAAACGCATTTAGCAGAAATAGCAACTCAAAACCAATCTATCCATCCGTCAAAAACACACAGACCATCAAATCAAATCGAACACAACACAGTGTGACCATACATTCGTTAATAGAATGATCCAAGAACAATAATGTAGACCTAGAAGAGAAAACCTACATCCACGCCCTATGCATCCACCAAGACCTGTCGAAGAGCAATAGAATCCATAAAGACCTTCCTCGTGTTTTAGTGTTTTATTAATGTGTTTTGGGGTTTTAGGGAATTTTTGTTTTGTAGTTTTTACTATTTTTTAGTTTTTAGGGTTTCTATGTTTTTTAGGTTTTTTGACAGTGTTAAGTGTTTTTGTTTTTTAAGTTCTTGTTAGGGTTTTTCAATGTTATGAGGTTTTTTACATTTTAATGAATTTTTCTAGAGTTTTTGGAATTTAATTTTTTACAGGATTTTATGGATTTTTATGGTTTTCATAGATTTTGGGGGTTTTAGGGTTTTTATTTAATTTTTTGGGTTTTAAAGTGTGATTAGATTTTTTAAATTTTTAGAGGTTTTTAGGGTTTTTAGATTTATTAGGTATATTTTAGGTTTTTATTGGGATTTATTATTTTTACAAATTTTAAGGGTTTTCATGGGTTTTAGGGTTTTCAAGGGTCATTTAAGATTTTTAATGTTTTTAGGTTTTTATCTGTTTTTAGTGTTTTCAGTTTTTATGGTTTTGTTTGTGTTTTCCAAGGATTTTATGGTTTTTTTAAATTGTTTTTTTTGTTTCTAGAAGTATTATGGTTTCTTGGATTTTTAGGGATTTTTAGGGTGGTTAGGGGTTTTAGTGTTCTTAGGGGTTTTAGGAATTCTATCACATTTTATGGTTTTTATATTTCTAATTATTTTCTAGTTTTTAAGGTTTTCATAGGATTTTTCATGGTTTTGGGGGTTTTAAAAGGATTTTATGCACTTTTTAGAATTTTTAGAGTTTTAGGGTTTTTTTGGGTTTTTTAGGGTTTGTTGGGTTTTTAGGGATTTTAATGTTTTTATGGTATTTTGGATTTTGGGTTTTCTATTGAGTTTATAAGGAATTTTGGGTTTTTAGGGTTTTTAATGGTTTTCATGGTTAATAGGGTTTTATATTTTTTAGTTGGTTTTTTAGTTTTTTTGGTTTATAATGGTTTTAAGGGTTTTTACTATTTTAGGGGGTCTTATAGTATTTAGTGGTTTTTGGGTTTTTACTATTTTATGGGTTTTATGTGTTTTTAGGTTATCATGGTTTTCATAATTTCTAGCATTTTTTTGTTCTTCGGTATCTTTATAGATTTTTTAGGACTTTTATGGTTTTATATATTTAGGCTTTTTTTATCTTTTACAGTTTTTTATTTTTAGGGATTTTAGTGTTTTTAGGATTTATATGTTTTTATTTTTTTTATTTTTATTCGTTATTTTGGTGTTTTATGGTTTTTTATTGTTTTTTTGGTTTTTAGGGGTTGAATGCATTTTTATAGTGTGTTATGGGTATTTAGGGTGTTTATGGGTTTTCGTGTTTTTATGGTTTTTATAGGTTTTGATGTTTTTAAGGGGTTTTAGGGGTTTTATGGTCTTTATTTATTTATTTTTTCATTTTTAGTATTTTAGGGGTTTAAATTGTTTCTAGGGTTTTAGGGTTTTTATATTATGTTTTTAATGTTTTTATAGTTTTAAACGTTTTTAGGGACTTTAGGATTTTAGTGATTTTTATAGTTTTTTGGGTTTTAGGGATTTTTGATGGGTTTTCGGGTGTCTAGAGTTATTAGATTTTTTTCTTATTTCGTGGTTATAAGTGTTTTTATGGTTTTTAGGTTTTCTTTTTGTTTTATAGGATTTTTTAAGATTTTTAAGGTTTTTAATATTTTTAGGATTTTTAGGTTTTCATGGAATTTGAGGGTTTTTAATGTTATTAGGTTTTTTAGAGTTTTACGGGTTTTTTCTGGGTTTTAGGGTTCTTTTGAGTTTTTAGGGTTTTTAATGATTTTTACTATTTTTAATGTTTTTATGGGTTATTTGGGTTTTTATAGTATTTAGTGGTTTTTAGGTTTTTTAATTCTTTAGTTTTTAGGGTTTTTGAGTTTTTGTGTTTTAAGGTTTTCATAAGGGTTTTAATGTTTTTATGTGTATTTAGATATATTTTTCATATTTTTATAGTATTTTTTATGTGTTCTATGGTTAGTTTGGAAGTTTGGGTTTTTTTATTATTTTTATTTTTTCCTTTTATTTTAGGTGTTTCTTTGAGTTTCTAGGGTTATTATGTTTTTTAGAGTCGTTTAATGTTTTTAGAGTTTAAAACAATTTTCATACATTTAGTGGGTTTTTTTTAGTTTTTTGGGGTTTTAGATTTTTATATTTTTACAGGGTTTTCATGTTTATAGGGTCTCGTATAATTTTAGGGGTTTTATGTTTTTTTTTGGTTTTTTACTATTTTAATAGGAAATTTCTTGCATTTTATACCTTTTATAACTTTTTAGGGATTTTGTGGCATTTATAAATTTTTTTTAGGGTTTTAGTATTTTAGGGGTTATGAAATTTTATGGTTTTTTGTGTTTTTTTAGTTTGTCTGATTTTTTTTGATTTTTTATGGTTTTTAGAGTTTTCAAACATTTTTCAGAGTTTATATGGGTTTGTAACATGTTTATTGGATTTTTGGAGTTTTATCCGTTTTTATGATTTTTTGGTTTTTAGATTTTAAGGTGGTTTTTATTACTATTATTTTTAATATTTTATTTAAAAAATTTAGCGGTTTTAGGGTTTTTAATGTTTTTAGGGATTTTGGGGGTTTTATAGAATACTTATGGTTTTTATTTGTTTTATATATTTTAAGAGTTTTTAGGGTTTTTATAATTTTGTATAATTTTACGGCATTAACGGGACCTTAATGTTTTTAGTAGGTTTTTAGTGTTTTTAGGTGTTTTAGGGTTTTAGGGGGGTTTTAGGTTTTTAGGGATATTTATGGGTTTTAGGTTATTTATGGTTTATGTGGTTTTTTAGGATTTTTATATTTTTTATGTTTTAAGGAATTATAAATGTTTTTTAGGTTTTTATGTTTTTTGTAGGATTTATCTTGGTTTTTAGGGTTTTTTACGTTTTTAGGAATTTTAGAAAATTTTTAGGTTTTTTAAAATTTTAGTGTTTTTATGGATTCTTAGGGTTTTATTAGGTTCTTAGGGTAGTTATGGTTTTTTTTGGTTTTTTGGTGGGGTTTTAATTTATAGGGTTCTTATGGTTTCTATAGTTTCTTTAAATTTTTTGGTTTGAAAAGGGTTTTCATGTTTTTAGTGAATTTTAGGGGTTTTAATGTTTTTTTTATTTTTTATGGTTTTAGAGGTTTCTTAGATTTAGGGGGTTTAATGGTTTTAGTGTCTTCTACTGTTTTTAAGGGTTTTATAAATTTTTTTGTTTTTAGGGGTTTTAATTATTTTTAGGTTTTTATGATATTAATAGCATTTTTAAAAAAAATATGTTTTTACGGATTTTAGGGTTTTTTGGTTTTTTATTTTTTTTGGGTTTGTGGGGTTTATGGAATTAGAGAATTTTTATATTATTTTAGGGTTTTTTTTATTTTTATAGTGATTTATGTTTTAAGGGTATCTATAGTTTTTATTGGGGTTTTAGGGGTTTTTAGGGTTTTTAGGGTTTTTATTGATTTTTATGGTTTTTAAGTGCTCTTAAGGATTTACGAGCATTTAAGATTTTTAGCATTTTGGAGGTTTTTCAGTGGTTCTAATTGTTTTCAGTTTCCTATGGTAATCTTTGGAATTTTAATAGTTCTATGTTATTATGAATTTTTATTGTTTTTAGGATTTTTGTGGGTTTTTTATGGTTTTTTGGGACTTTTAGGGACTTTACGGTTTTAAGTTCTTTTAGTTTTTTTCAATATTTATGTTTCTATGATATTCTAATGGGAATTCAAGGTTTATATATGTTTTTTGAATTTTAGGGATTGTTATGGATGTTTTAATGTTTTTATGGGTTTTAATGATTTTTATGTTTTTAGGGATTTCATGGATTTTATCATTTTTTGGGTTATAATTTATTTTTTCAGTTTTTAGGGTTTTATAGTTTTTATAGTTTTTAACTTTTTATGGGTTTAATGTGTTTTTTATTTTTTTTAATTGTTTTTATAGTTTTGTGGGTTTTAGGTTTTTTATCGTTTTACAGTTTTTATGGTTTTATGGTTTTTATAGTTTTTAGAGTTTTTAGGGGTTTTAGGGGTGTTTAGAATTATTAGGTTTTTTAGGTGTTTAATTTTTTTTAGGTTTTAAATTTTTTTCATAAGATTCTTTTTAATTTGTAGGGTTTTTATGTTTTTAAGGATTTTAAGTAATATTTATGGTTTATTGTTTTGTTTTATGGGTTTTTTGGGTTTTAGGGTTATTAGGGATTCTGAGGGTTTTTTTGGACTTCTAGGGATTCAAGGATTTTATGGTTTTAGTGTTTTTTCTTGTTTTTATTGTTTTATTTGTTATTTTCATTTTTCTAAGGTTTTTATACTTTTTTATATATTTAGAGGATTTAATTATTTTTATGGTTTTATTGGTTTTCTTAAGGTATTTAATGAGTTTTTAGGATTTTTTATATTTTTATGTATTTTTAGGTATTCTTTTTAATTTTTTTATATTTGGGTGGGTGAGGGATTTCTAGGGGTTTTATGTTTTTTTGGGTTTTTTTATAATTTGGTTTTTTATGGTTTGCTATAATTTTTAAAACATTTTTAGGGGTGTAAATAGTTTTTAGATATTTAACTTGTTTTTATGGTTTTTATGGGGTTTTAGGGGTTTGGGATGGGGGTATATTTTTTTAGTTTTTAGTGGTTTTAAGTAATTTTAGGTTTTTAATGATTTCCAAGTGTTTTATGGTTTTCTACATTTTCTTGAATTTTTTTAAATTTTTGAGGATTTTTTTAGTAGATTAGGGTTTTCAGGGATTTTGATAGTTTTTAGGGGTTTTAGGGTTTTCAGTGTTTTATTGTTTTTTATGTTTTTTTATTTTTAGGCCTTTTTTATTATTTTTATGCCTTTTACTGTTTTTATGGGTTTTAAGGGTTTAATCCGTTTTAGCAGATTTGTAGATAATTTTGGGGAATATTAGTTTTAGGGATTCTAAGTTGTTTTAGGTTATTTAGAAATTATTAGAGTTTTAGGGTTTTAAAGGGTTTTTAGAGTTTTTAGTATTTTTAGGGATTTCATTGTGTTTTAGGGTTATTTTATGGTTTTGAGGGTTTTTTATGTTTAATAGTGTTTATGTGTTTTTATGTTTTTTAATTTTTATTAAGGTATTTAAAGGTTTTAAATGTGTTTTATGGTATTTTGGATTCTTAGGTCTTTTTAGGACTTTTATCATTTTCATTTTTTTAGTGTTTTTTTTTGTTTTTTATGGGTTTTATGTGTTTTTTTTGATTTTTTTTTTAATTTTTTAGGGTCTTGTGGGTTTTTATTGTTTTCTAACATTTTTAGTGGTTTAAAGTGATTTTAGAGTTTTTGTGGGGTTTTTTTGGGTTTTTATGGGGTTTGGGGTTTTTAAAGTTTTTAGGGATTTTTATAGTTTTTAAGGGTATTGGGTATTTTTGATTTTTTATGGATTTTAGAATATTGAGTTTTTTAGGGGTTTGGAGGATATTTTGATATGAAGTTTTTTATGGTCTTTCTTAGTTGTTACAGTTTTAGTGTTTTTATGAATAATTAAAACATTTTTAGTATTTTTATGTTTTTAATATTTTTAGGGATTTTGTGCTTTGTTTGGATTTTTTGGGGGGATTATCATTTTTATTATAACTTTATATTTTTGTGTTTCATTGAGTATTTTTATAAAATTAATGGGTATTTATAGTATTTTAACTCTTTTTGGGTTTTAAATGATTTTTTTAGTTTTTAGATTTTTTCATCAGTTTTAGGGTATTTTTAGGGTTATTAGGGATTTTAAAGGTTTTAATAATTTTTACGGTTTTTACGGTTTTTTGGTTTCTTTATTTTTTTAGAGTTTTTTAGTTTTTATTGTTTTAAATTATTTCTATCTTTTTATCTTTTTAGGGGTTTAAAAGGGATATAGAGTTTTTAATGGATTTATAAGGGTTTATAGGGTTTTTAGTGCTTTAGTGCCTTTTGGGTTTTCGTGTTTTATGTATTTTTAGGTTTTTAATATTTTCTTAAGTTGTTTCAGTGTTTCTAGGGTTTTTTAAGTTATTAGGGATTTTTAGGGTTTTTTCCTTTTTAGTATTTTTGGGATTTTAAGAGTTTTAGGTTTTTATAGGGGGTTTTTATGGGTTTTATTGTTTTTACGTATTCATATTTTTTAGTTGTTTAAAAAAAATTATGGAATTTAGGGTTTTGGGGGTTTTTTTTAGGGTTTTTTGGGTTTTATGGTTTTTATGTTTTTTGGGGTTTTAGGTGTTTTTTATTTTTTTTGGGTTTTTTACTGTTTTAAGAGCCTTTTAAAATTTTTGGGGTTTAAAGGGTATTTAATTTTTATATTTAACATTAAGGAATTTTAGTAGGTTTTTATATTTCATATGGTGTTCGGTTTTTTAGTGATTTTGATTGTTTATAGGGTTTTAGGTTTTTAGGTTTTTTAGTGTTTTTATGTTTTTAAGTGTTTAATTCTTTTTGGCATTCAATGTTTTTTTGTGTTTTCCATTTGTTAGGGTTTTTAATTTTTTATAGGTTTATAGGGATTTTTATGATTTTAGGGATATGAATTCTTAATGATTTTTAGGGTTTTAGGTTTTTTTGGTTTGTTACGGTTAATGTTTTTTATGAATTTCCGGATTTTAGGGCTATAAAGTGTTCTTAGTGATTTTAGTAGTTTTTATGTTTTTTTTATTTTTTATTCTTTTTATTATTTTTAGGTGTTTTATGGTGTTTAGAAGGTTTTAGTGGTTTTATGTTCTTTTACGGTTTTTAGAATTTTATGGGGGATTTGAATTTTTTTAGGTTTTTATGGTTTTATTTAGGGTTTTCATTGTTTTTAGGTTTTTTTTCATTTATATGGATTTTATGTATTTTCTTAGGATTTTTATGGTTTATTTTGTTATGTAGGTTTTTAAAGATTTTGAGGGTTTTGGGGTTTTTTTGGATTTTAGTGTTTTTATGGTTTTTAATGTTTTTAGGTTTTTAGGTGTTTTAGTGTTTTGACTATTTTAAGGTACTCATTGGCTTTATCTAGGTTTATAAATTTTTTTATAATATAGGGATTTTTCTGAATTTTTTGTTATTTTTTTGGGTATTTTTGGTTTTTTATGTTCTTAGTTTCTTTTATGTTTTAAAAAAATTCAGGCTTTTTGGTGTTTTATGGGTTTTGGGATTTTGAGGGTCTTTGGTTTTTAGGGTTTTTTAGGTTTTTAAGATTCTTAAAAAAATTTATATTACTATAATTTTATGTGCTCTTAGATGTTTTGAGTGTTTCATTAGGGTTTTTGGATTTTTTCTATTTTTTTACATTTTTCAGATTTTGAGGATTTTTTACGATTCTTACTTTTTTTAGGGTTTTATGGATTTAGCGGGGTTTTTAATTTTTTTTTGGTTTTTTCTATATTTATTTTGTTTTGAGGATTTTTTTGAGTTATTAGGTTTTTATCATTTTTTAAGAGTTATTATCATTTTTGGGGTTTATTGTTTTATGGTTTCTAGTTTTATTATTGATTTTTATGGGTTTTATGGATTTTAGTGTTTTTATGGTATTCTAGAATTTAGCATTTTTAGATTTTTTTCTATTTTATAGGATTTATGTATTTTTTTATGTTTTTCTTATTGATTTTTGGGGTTTTATGGAATTTAATTTTTTATATATATATTTTAAGGCTATTTTTTTGATTTTTATGGTTTATAGGGTTTTCAAGAATTTTAAGTATCATTATGCTTCTCTAAGGTGTTCATGTTTTTTGGGTTTGTAGGATTCTTTGTGTTTATGGGTTTTTAAGATTTATTTAGTTTTATAATGTTTTTAGTGTTTTTTATTTTTTAATGAGTTTTTGGGGTTTTATAGGATTTTAGGGTTTTTAATGTTTTATGGGGTTTATGGTTTTTTGGGGTTTAGGGGTTTCAGGGTTTTTAGAATTTTTAAGTTTTTTAGAGGTTTTAAGTGTTTTATAAATTTATGGGTTCCAAGTGATTTTTTTTTGGGTTTTCAAATTTTGAAAATTTTTAGGGATGTTTAGGAATTTTTAAGGACTTTATGTGGTTTTATCGGTTTTATGGATTTGTGTGTTTTTTAGGATATTTGAGATTTTATTGTTTTTAGGTTTTTTTTCTCTTTGTAAATATTTTTTAATGATTTTTTGAGTTTTTTTAATAAATTTATGTGTTTAAATTGTTTTCATAGTTTTTGTTATTTTAATTTTTTGTTTATTTTTGGGTTTTATAAGGTTTTTGGGGTTTTATGGTTATTAGGGCTTTATTGATTTTTACGTGTTTTAAATGTTTTTTAGGGTTTTTGGGTTTTATGTATTTTTAGGTTTTTAGAATTTTCTTAGGGGTTTATGGGTTTTTAAAAAATATAGGAATTTTTATGTCTTTTTCAGGATTTTAAGGAATTTTTTGTATTATTTTGGAATTTTTGGGTTTTTAGCATTTTTAGGTGTTTTATTATTTTTTGGGGGTTTATGGGTTTTTTAATTTTTTTATGGTTTTAATGACTTTTTAGAGTTTTTAAATAATTTTTTTATAAAGAGTTTTTTTTAGATTTTAGTGAGTATTGTAAATTTTTGTGGTTTTAATGGTTTTAAATTTTTTGGGGGGTTTTTATTGTTTTAAGTGGTGTTTTGGATTTTATCATTTTGAGGCTTTTTAGGAGTTTTAGGTGTTTGTATATTTTTTGTTTTCTAAGGCTTTTTAAGAGGTTTTAGTTTTTTTGTTTTTTGGTATCATTTATTATTTTTATGGTTTTATGGTTTTATGGATTTAAGGGGTTTAAGTGATTTTATTTGATTTTTAGGGGTATTGATTTTTTGGTTTTCTATTTTTTCACGATTTGTGTTTTTTATTTTTAGGATTTATAATGGTTTTTCGAGTTTTAATGTTTTAGGGGTTTAAAGGGATTTCTGAGTTTTTGAGTTGGTTTTTTGTTTTTATGGTGTTTTCTAGTATTTTAAGGTTTCTAAGGTTTTTTGTTTTTTTGATTTTTGGGATTTATTAGGGATTTAGAATTTTTAGGTTTTTATAGGATTTAAGAATTTTTAGGTTTTGCGGTTTTAATAAGGGTTTTATGTTTTATATTGTTTTCATGTTTTTAGTGATTTTAGTGATTTTAAGGGTTTTTTTTTATTTTTATAGATTTTAGGGTTTTTAGGGTTTTAATAGTTTTTGGGGCTTTAGTGGTTTTTTTAGTTTTTAGGATTTAAATGTTCTTTAGTGTTTTTATCATACGTTAGGGTTTAAAGTGTTGTAAGAGTTTTTAGTTGTTTAGGAATTTTATGGGTTTTATCATTTTATGAATTATGGGGGGGTTTAAGGGTTTTTATGGGGTTTTTTATTTTTTTACCATCCTTCAGTGTTTTAATAATTTTTTATTTTTAGGGGTTTTATGTGTTTTTTGGGTTTCAAGTGTTTTTACGGGTTTTAGAGTTTTTAACATTTTTATGGATTTTAGTGATTTTTATGGATTTTTATTGATTTTAGGGATTATTTGGATTTTATTTTTTTTGGTTATTTAAGGTTTTATTAGGGATTTTAGGTGTTTTTATGTTTTTTTTGTAGATTTGTTTTTACGATTATGTTATTTGTAGTTTTTAGCTATATTTAAGGTTTTATGGATTTTTTTGGATTATAATTTTTTTAGAGTTATTAGGGAATTTGAGATTTTAAGGGTATTTAGGGTTTTTATAGTTCTATTTACTTTTTAGGGTTTTAAGAGTTTTTATTTTTTTATGTTTTTAAGGGGTTTTGGGTTTTTTATTAGTTTTTGGGGTTTTCTTGGTCTTTTTGGTTATTAGTTTTTTATGGTTTTTAGTGTCTCTTAGGTTTTTAGGGTTTTTAATTTTTTTTGTTTATAATTTTTCTTATAATTCTTCAGTTTTTAAATGTTTTCAATGTTTTTAGAAATTTATTGGGATTTTTATAGTTTTTATGGTTTTATGGACTTTGAGGTGTTTTAGGGTTTTTTTTGAGTTTTACGGTTTTTTCTTACTATTTATTTGAATTTTTAAGTGTTTTAAAGTGTTTTTAGATTTTTAGTGGGTTATATTGTTTTTTGGGGGGGGGTTTAAATATTTTAATGGGGTTTTAAGGATTTTTATGGTTACTAGGGGGTTCCAGGATTTTTTTTTCATTTTAGGGATTTTAACATTATTTTGGTTTTTTGTTTTTTAAGTGCTTTGAGGTATTTAATGTTTCCATTGGTTTTTTAGTGTTTTTAGGGTTTTTTCTATTTTCATATTTCTAAAACATATTTTGGATTTTGATGGTGTTTATTGTTTTTTAGGATTTTTATTGTTTTTCAGGTTTCTTAGTGTTTTTAGATGTTTCAGATTTTTATTGTTTTTTGGTTTGTATGGATATTAAGTTTTTTTATGTTTTTATGGTTTTATTTTGGGGTTTTATGGTTTTAGATGTTTTTATGCTTTTATTTATTTTTATGGATTTTTAGGATATTTAGTGTATTTTTGGGATTTTAGGGTTTTTTACGGTTTTAAGGGTTTTTATAGTTATTTTGGGAATGAAATATTTTTTTTATGTTTTTGGGGGATTTTGATATTTTATTGTTTCGAAACATTCATAGGGTTTTTAGTGCTTTTGTTGAATTTTATTCTTTATATGACATTTTAAGTTTTTTTTGGGTTTTAAGATTTCATTTGTTTTTGGATTTTTATGGTTTTTGTTTGTTAAGGGGTTTTATGGTTTTTATTATTTTTAGGTTTGTTAGGGGATTTAATTTTTTTTAGTTTTTAGGGTTTTTTTGTGGTTTTCAAGGTCATTAGGGTTTTTTATATTTTCAGTGATTTTTATGGATTTTTTAATATTATATAGTTTTTATGGTTTTTAGGAATGTTGATGGTTATTTGGGATTGTATGGTTTTGGTGGGGTTTTAGTGATTTTATTTTATTTTATTTGAGTATTTATATATTTTGAGTTTTTAATGTTCTATGTATTGAAGTGTTTTTATTATATTTATAGGTTTTTGGTGTTTTAGGGGGTTTTAAGGGGGTTTTATGGTTTTTGTTTTATTTATTGTTTTTTTGTTTCTAGGTATTTTAACATATTTTAGGTTTTTAGTTGTATCAATTCATTTTTTTTATGTTTTTCCTAGGTTTTTTCACGATTTGAGGGTTTTTTTACCTTTTTAGGTATTTTTTTTATTTTCTAATATTTTTATGGGATTTTTTGTTTTTTAAGGATTTTTAGGGTTTTTAGGGTTCTTATAGTATTAAGGGTTTTATAATTTTTTTTGGTTTTTTGGGTTTTTTGTTGTTTTTGGGTTTTTAGAAGTTTTAGATTTTTTTTCATTTTTAGGGGTTTGAATGTTTTTTATAGTTTATGTGGGTTTTATCTTTTTTATTGTTTATTAGGTGTTTTAATTTTTTTAGGGTGTCTAGGTATTTTTTAGGTTTTTAGCATTTTTAGATTTGTTGGGGGTTTAAAGTGTTTTTAGTTTTTTACGGTTTTCTTATGTTCATTCAATGTTTTTTGGTTTTTTTTTTAATTTCTATGGGTTTTAGTATTTTTATAGTTTTTAAGAGATTTATGGGTTTTTTTGGTTTTTTATGGTTTTTTGTTTATTTGGGTTTTTTTTATTTTTTATTGTGTTTTAAGGTTTTTTTGAGTTTTTAAATGTTTTTCCAACTTTATAGTGTTTTTTATGTCATTAGTGGAGTTTTAGAGGTTTTATGGGGTTTTAGAGTTTTTAAGGGTTTTAGGGTTATTATGTGTTTTAGGGGTTTAGCTATTTTTGGAATTTTGGAATTTTTGAGAATTTTTGGGGTTATTTAAGTGTTTTTAGGTTTTTATGGTTTTCATAGGGGTCTTCAGTGTTCTTTTGGTTTTTTCATTTTTAGTTATATTTATAAATTTTTCATTATTTTAATGGGCTTGTAGGGTTTCTTCGGATATTGAGGTGTTTTTATGGTTTTAGGGGTTTTTATGCTTTTTTGGGTTCTTAGTGTTTCTTTGAGTTTTTTTATAATTTTTAAGGCTTATAATCATTTTTAGCATGTTATGGGTTTAAAGAGTTTTTAGAACATTTTTAATATTTTATGGTTTATTAGATCAATTTCATTTTTTTATATGTTTTTATGGGTTTTTGGGGGTTTTAAGGATTTAGGGTTTATTACGGGTTTTTAGGGTTATTTTATTTTATTTTATTTAGGAATTTTGAGTGTTTTAGGTTTTTGTGGTCTCCATTTCGTTTTTTCAGTTTTTTTTGTATTTTTAGGTATTTTAAGGATTTCATGGGTTGGGGGGTGGGTTTAGTTCTTTTTTGTGGTTTTAGGTATTTATAAGGGTTTTAGGGGTTTTTGTAAGTTTTTTAGGTTTTAGGGGTTTTAAGTGTTTTTAGTGTTTTATGGTTTTATTAAGTTTTATAGGGTTTTGGGGTTTTTATTTTTTTAGGTATTTTTATAGATGTTTTAGTAATTTATGGTTGTTAGCATTTTTAGAGAGTTTTTATGTTTTAGGGTCTTAATAGTTTTTTTTTGTTTTTTATTTTCTATTTATTTTTTATGGTTTTTTACTTTTTAGAGTTTTTAACATTTTAGGGGGTTTAAATGGTTTTTTGTGACTTTAGTGATTATTAGATTTTTAGGGGTTTTAGGGTCTTTTTTGGATTTTAGGGAGTTTTAATATTTTTAGGGTTTTTGGGTTTTTTGTGTTTTTAGTGATTTTTAGGTTTTTCAGGTTTTATGTGTTTTAGGTTATTAGGGTTTTCATGTTTTTAAGGTTTTTACATTTTATTGGTTTTAGTTATTTTTAGTATTTTTATGGTTTTTATGATTTTTAAGGATTTTGATGGGTTTTAGTGTTATTATGGTATTTTTGGGGTTTTTGGGTTTTTGGAATTTTTTGGGGGCTTTAAAAAATATTTGAGTTTTTAAACTTTTTGGGTGTTAGATAGTATTTATTTTTTAGTCATTTTATGTGTTTTTATTGGTTTATATATTTTTCTAATGTTTTAGGGATTTTTAGTGTTTTAGGATCCTCTTAGGGTCTTTTTGGGGGTTTTATGTTTCTTTTATGTTTCTTAGGTTTTGTAGGGGTATTATAATTTTTTAGATATTTATGTTTTTTTGTAGGGTTTTCAATAGTTTTAGGTTATTTTACATTTTTAGTGATTTTTAGGTCTTTTATTATTATTTATATGGTTTGTTTGGTTTTTATGGATTATTATGATTTTTAGGTTTTTAGGGTGTTTATGATTTTTTAGTATTTTTAGTGATTTTAATTTTTTTCAGGTTTTTAGGCTCTCTTTATTGTTTTTCATAGTTTTAGGGTTTTTTATTTTTTATGATTTTTTAGGGATTTTTATGATTTATTTTCGTTTTAAACAGATTTATTGATTTTGAGTGTTTTAGGGGTTTTTAGGCTTTTATGGTTTTTATATATTTTTATGTTTTGCATGTTTTTTTTATTTTTTTAAGGTTTTTTTTATTTTTTGGGTTTCTTAACATTTTTAGTTGTTTAAATGATTTTTATAGTTTTTATTTTTTTGTGGGTTCATTATGTGGTTTTGGGGTTTTTATGGTTTTATGGTTTTTAGGGGGGTTATACATTTTTTAGGTTTTCATGTATTTTAAGTGTGTTTAGGTTATTAACGTTTCATCGGGGTTTTCATGTCCTTTAGGGGGTTTTATATTTTTAAGGATTTTTAGGGATATTTTTTCCGATTTAAAGGGTTTTAATGATTATGAATTTTTTTAAGTTTTTAGGTCTTTTTTTGTTTTTCTGGTGTTTTAGGGTTGTTTTGAGTTCTAAATTATTTTATGGGTTTATCAGGTATTAATAGTTCTTAGTGGTTTTGCGGGTTTTTATGAATTTTTGGGGTTTTTATGCTTTATAGGGTTTTTGGGTTTTTGGGTTTTTAGAGTTTCTATGTTTTTTGGGGGTTTAAGTTATTTAATGTTTCTTAGTTTTTCTTTGGGGTTTTCTCGGTATTTAAACTTTTCCATATTTTAAGGATTTATGGAGTTTTATTGTTTTTTGGGATTTTAGGTACTTTTATGGATTAATTTTTTTAGAGTTTTTAGGGTTCATAGGATTTTGGGGGGGGGGGGGTTGGGTTTTTAGGGTTTTTAGAGTTTTTGTCATTTTATGGGTTTAAAGTGATTTTATATTTCTATTGTTTTAGGGTTTTATCGGTTTATTGGTTTTTTAAGGTTTTTAGGGGTTTTATGTGTTTTAGGGGGCTTTATAGCTTTAGGGTCTTTTAGGATTTTCTACATTTCTATTTTTGAGGTGATTTATGTATTTTTATGTTTTTAGGTTTTCAAAATTATTTTTAGGGGTTTTTACATTTTTATTGATTTTTTATGATTTTTTATGGTTTAATGTTTTATAGAGTTTTTAATATCTTTATGGATTTTAGAGTTTATATTTGGTTTTTAGGGGTTTTATGGGGTTTTAGGGTTTTAAATGTTTGTAGGGATTTGTATGGTTTGTATGGTTTTAGGGTTTTGATGTTTTTTGGGTTTCTATCATTTTTATTGTTTTCAGTGGGATTAAGTGTATTTCGGTAGTTAATGTTTTCTTAATGTTTGTTGGGTTTTTTTAGGTTTCCTCCATTTTTAAGTATTTTTAGGGACATTTTATGATTTTTATAATTTTTTAGTATTCTTAGGGATTTTGAGGGGTTTTATGGTTTCTCCGGTTAAACAGGGCTTGTGATTTTAGGGTTTCTTATGGGTTTTAATGTTATCTTGGTTTTGTATTTTTTTAGTGGTTTAAAGGGGTTTTAATGGGTTTTAACACTTTTGAGGATTAAAGTGAATTTGAGTTTTTATTTATTTTTTGGGGGTTTTTTGTTTTTTTCTCTTTAAAGGTTTTTAAGGATTTTTATGGTTTGTATTGTTTTTAAGGGTTTTAGGTCTATAGGGTTTCTTTATGGTTTTCTGCATTTTTAGGATTTTAGTTATTTTAAGTGTTTCTAGGTGTTTATGGGTTTCTTTAGTTTTTTAGGGTTTTTATGGTTTGCACTTTTATAAGGATTTCAAGGGATACATCAGGATTTTTGAATATATTTAGGGGTTTTAGAGATTTTTGGGGGGTTTAGGTTTATTTTGGGTTGTTGGTATTTGATGTCTCTGTTGTGTTTTATTTTTCGGATTTTTGGGCATTTAATGTTTTTTTGGGTTTTAAACATTTTTATGGTATAAATGGTTTTCTGAGTTTTACTTGATTTTTAGGGGTTTTAAATGTTTTCTGGTCTTTTTATTGTATTTTAGAGTTTATCCATTTTTTTGGGGTTTTTGAATATTTCAAGTTTTATATCTTTTTAATATTTTCTTATGATAATATTGTATTTTTACGGGGTTTTATGATTTTAGGGTTTTTTATAATTTTTTAGGACTTTTTAGGGTTTTATGTTTTTATACATTTTGAGGGGTTTTTTTGTTTTTTAGTTTTTAGGGTCTTTATTATTTTATAGATTTTTAGGGGTCTTAAAAATGTTTAGGTTTTTTTGGTTTTCATAAGGGTTTTCTAGGTTTTTTATTTATTTTGGGATTTGTAGGGATTTTTTAGGATTTTAAGGGATTTTAGGTTTTTCATGGATTTATAATTTTTTGGGGTTTTTTGGTATTTTTATCGTTTATTTATTTTTTAGGTTTTTATATTTTTAATCGTTTCTAGGGGTTTAAAGGTTTTTTAGTGGTTTTTAGGGGTTTTAATTGTTTTTAGTGATTTAGGGTTTTCTTGGGTCTTTAGGGTTTTAGGTTCTTTCGGGGTTTTAATTATTTTCACCTTTTGAAACGTTATTAGGGGTTTTTAGTGTTTTAGGGGTTTTTATGTTTTTATGGATTTTAGGGATTTTTAGGGATTTTTGTTTTTTATGTATTTTAGGGATTTTGATGGTTTTTGGGTTTTTTAGGTTTTTAGGTGATTTTTTAAGTTTTTAGGTGTTTTAGGGTTTTCTATATTATTATCATTGAGGGGATTAAAGGGATATCAGAGTTTTTTTGGGATTTTTGGGGGGTGTTTATGGTTCTTTAGGTTTTTTAAAAGTTTTTTTTGGGTTTTTAATAATTTTTTGGGTTTTAGGGCTATTTTCGTTCTTTTAAAGGAGTTTTAGGGTTTTTATAGTTTTAAGGTTTTATGGGTTTTATGTGTTTTTAGGTTTTATGGTTTTCTTAGGTTGTTCCACATATTTTAGTTTTTTTTATGTTTTTATAGATTTTATATTATTTGTTTAGAATTTTATGTGTTTTTGGATTTTGGTGGTTTTTTTCTGGTTCATTAGGTCTTTTTGGGGGCGAGGAGGGGTAGATTTTTTATTCATATATAGGTTTAAATTTTTTATGGTTTTTAAGGTTTTCTTATGGTTTACCATGGGTTTTTTGGGGTGTTTTATATTTTTCGGTATTGTTATGGATTTTTAATATTTTAGTGTTTTTTTGGGTTTTAAGGGGTTTCAATTTTTTAAAGGTTTTGTGGTTTTTATGGGTTTTAGGGGTTTTAGGTTATTTTTAGATCATTTAGAAAAAAATGGTTTTTTGATTTTTTAGGTTTTTAGGGGTTTTATGTTTATTTAGGTTTTTATGTTTTCTTAGTATTTTTGATGGATTTTGATGATTTTATGGGATTTTTGGATTATTGGGTTGTTTTTTCGGTTCTTAGGTTTTTTTTTTGATTTCCATATATTTTTAGGTTTTTGGGTAGTTAAAGTTTTTTTTGTTTTTTTAGGATTTACCATTGTCTTTCGTTCTTTTAATATTTGTTGGGATTATAATGGATTTTCTAATGATATCAATGTGGTTATAGGGTCTTAGTGATTTCTATGGTTTTTAGGTTATTTCAAAATTTTACGGTTTTTTGGGGTATAAAGGGTTTGGATATTTTTTAGAGTTTTTTTTAAAAAAATGTGTTTGAAGTGTTTTTATAGTTTTTTGTGGGGTTTTAGGGTGTTTGTGGTGTTTTAGGGATTTTAATGTTTTTAGGGGGTTATGGTTTTTAGGGTTTTAGGTTTTTATGGTTTATAGAATTTATATATTTTTAGGCATTTTAAGTTTATTTAGGTTATTAAGGTTTTCTTATGGGTTTTCAGGTATTTATGGTTTGTTTTCTTTTTAGGCATTTTAGTGATTTTTTATGTTTTTATAGTTTTTAGGTTTTTTTCGGATCTTGAGGGATTTAGGGGTTTAGAATTTATATGGTTTTTTTCTTTTAAGGTTTCTTTATTTGTTAGGGTTTTTAACATTTTTATACATTTTTATACATTTTAGGGGTTTAAAGGGTTTTTATATTTTTTAGCTGGTTTCAATGTTTTTTATGGGTTTTTAGGACTTCTTATGGTTTTAGATGTGTTTATTGTTCTTAGGGGTTTACGGTTTTTATTGATTTATAGGTTTTTTAATATTTTTAGGTTTTTAAGGGTTTCAAGATTTTTAGGTTTTTAAGGAATTTTTTCAGGGGTTTCAGGTCTTTTAGGTGTTTTTATGTTTCTATTTTTTTATGCCTTATATGGTTTTTTGGTGTTTTTTTCATTTTTTGTGGTGTTGAGTGTTTTAGGGGTTTTACAGTTTTATAGTTACTTTTTTGGTTTTAAGGGTTTTTTTGAGTTTTTTAGGGGTCTTTAATTTTTTTTATTTATTTGAACATTTTTTGGTGTTTAAGGGGTTTCTAGAGTTTTTATTTTTTTAGTGTTTTAAAGGGTTTATGGTTTTTAAAGGGTTTTGCAGTTTTTTTTATTTTAGTGGGGTTTACAGTTTTTATTGTTTATAGAGGGTATTATGGGTTATAGCGTGATTTAGTATTTTTTGTGTATTTAGTTTTTTTAGGGGTTTGAAACGTTCTGATATTTTTATGGTTTTCTTAGGGTGTTAAATGTTTTTATGGTTATTTTTTGTTTTTAGGGATTTATTGGGATGTTTAATTCATTTATGCATTTTCGGGGTTTTATGGATTTTTAGGTGTTTCAGGATTTTGTGGGGCTTTTGGGTTTTTGGAAATTTAAGGTTTTTAGGTGTATTAGTGTTTTTTGTTTTTATGGTTTTCATATGGGTTTCCAGGTTTTTCTGAGGTATATTATGTTATAAGATATTATTAGATATTTTTTATGATTTTTAAGGTTTTTAGGGTTTTAAAGGGTGTTAATGTTTTTTTTGGGGGTCATATTTTTTTTATAGGTTTCAACATTTTAAGGGGATTAAAGGGTTTTTAGAGTTCATTTTTTAGGGGTTTTATGTTAATTAGGGGTTTTATGGGTTTTAGTGGTTTTATGATTTTTAGTGGTTTTCCATTTTTTCCATTTTTTATTTTTTTAGGGGTTCTGGTATTATTAGGTTTTTAAGATTCACTAGAGGTTTTAAGGGTCTTTTTTTTATTTTTTGGATTTTATGTATTTTTTAATATATTTATGGTTTTATTGGGGTTTTATGGATCTTAATGCTTTTTAGGGATTTTCTTATTTTTTGGGGCTTTGGGGTATTTTTTTTATTTTTTAGGGTTTTTTGGTTTTTATATTTTTAATGTTTCTTGAGGTTTAAATTAATTTTAGAGAATTTAGTGTTTTTAGTTTTCTTATTGATTTTTAAGGGTTTTTATATTTTTATGGGTGTTTATGGTTTTTAGGGATTTTTGGGTTCTTCAGGTTTTTTGAGTTTCTTGCATTTTTAGGATTTTTAAGGGTTTTAATTGTTTTTATTTTTTTAGTTTTCTTATGGTTTTTATGGTTTTTTATATTTTTTGTGTATTTATAGATATTTTAGGATATTTATGGTGTTTTTTTTATAAATTTATAAGGATTCAAGTTTTTTTAGTGTTTTGAGGGGTTTAAAGGTTTTTCCAGGGTTTTTTGGATTTTTTTTAGTTTTTTCAGAGATTTAAAGTTTTTAAGAAAAATAAATAAATTTTAATAGTTTTAATGAGTTTTTCTAGTTTTTATTTGGATTTACAGTTTTATATGTTTTAATGTTTTTTTACTTTTATTTTTGTTTTTCTATGTTTTTATTATTTTTTAGGTGTTTAGTGATTTTAGAATTTTTATATTTTTCAGGGGATTAAGTGGTTTTACTGTTTAATTTTTCTCATAGGGGGTTTCTACATTTCACTAAATTTTTGGGATTTTATAATATTTTAATTGGATTTAAGGTCATTTTTGTTTTTGAGGGTTATTATGATTTTTTTTCAGTTTTTGAGGGTTTTAAATGTTATTAGATTTTTTAAAATTTTTGGAGGTTTAAATGGTTTTTAGAGTTTTTAGAGTTTTTTTATTTTTTTGTGTATTTAGTGTTTCTAGGGTTTTAACATTTTTAATGGTTTTAGGGCTTTAAAGTGATTTTAGTTTTTTAAGAATTATTATAGTTTTTTTAGGGATTGAGGGTTTTTTATATTTTTATAGATTTACATATTATTATTACTTTAAATGTTTTTAGGGTTTTTTGGGATTTTATGGGTTATTAGGGTTTCTTAGGGGTTTTAAGGATTTTATGGGTTTTCTGTGTTTTTTTTTGAGTTTTTAAGATTTATCTTTTTTAGGGTTTTTTAGTTTTTAAGGCATTTAGCGGCTTAATGGATGTTTATATTTTATAGTAGTCCTTTAATATTTTAGGGTATTTAATTTTTTTGGGGTTTTCCTGGATTTTAGGGCTTTTTGGGTTTTTAGTGTTTCTTATTTTTAAGGGATTAAATTGTTTTGATCATTGCAGAGATTTCATATTTTTTTAGAGTTTTATGGATATTTTATAAAATTTATGGTTTTTTAGGTTTTCAATGACTTTGAGGGTTTTTTGCGTTTTAGGAATTTTTGGGTTTTTATCTTTTTATGTTTGTTAAGGTTTTTTAGTGTTCTTAATATTTTTGGAGTATAAATTTTTTTAAAGGTATATTTTAGTTTATTTAAATTATCATTTTGTATAGAATATTATCGATTTATATAGTTTTTAGTTTTTTTATAGTTTTTAGGGTTCTTAGTTTTTTTTGGTTTTTAGGGGTTTTGAGTTTTCATAGTGTTTTAAGGTTTTTTTGGTTTTCATTTTTTTATCGGTGTTTAAATTTGTAGGGGTTTTTAGTTTTCTTTAGTTTTCTTATGAATTTTAGGGATTTTAGGGATTTTATGGGTTTTTTGGTTCTTATGGTTTGTAGGGGTTTTATGTGTTTTTTTGGGTTTAAGTTTTTTTCATCATTTTTAGGGGTTTTAATTTTTTAGAGGTTTTTCTATTTTTAGAGGTTTTATAGATTTAGTGGTTTATGGGGATTTGAGGGGGTTTTAGTGTTTTATTAATGTGTTTTGGGGTTTTCGTAATTTTTGTTTAAGGGTTTTTAGTGTTTTTTAGTTTTTAGGGTTTCTATGATTTTTAGGTTTTTTGACAGTGTTAAGTGTTTTCGATTTTTACGTTCCTGTTAGGGTTTTGCAATGTTATGGGGTTCTTTACATTTTAATGAATTTTTTGGATTTTTTGGAATTTAATTTTTTACAGTTTTTATGGATTTTTATGGTTTTCATAGTTTTTTGGGGTTTTAGGGTTTTTCTTTAATTTTTGGGGTTTTAAAGGTTGATTAGATTTTATAAAATTTTAGAGGTTTTAAGGGTTTTTAGATTTATTAGTTATATTTTAGGTTTTAATTAGGATTTATTATTTTTATAAATTTTAGCAGGTTTCATGTGTTTTACAATTTTCAAGGGTCATTTATGATTTTTAGTTTTTTTAGTTTTTTATGTGTTTTTAGTGTGTTCAGTTTTTATGGTTTTGTTTGCATTTTCCAAGGATTTTACGTTATTTTTAAATTTTTTATTTTTTATTGTCTTTATATTTTTTATGTTTTTTTGTATTTTTAGGGATTTTGAGTGTGGTTAGGGGTGTTAGTGTTCTAAGGGTTTTTAAGAATTGTATCACCTTTTTTGGTTTTTAGTTTTTTAATTATTTTCTGGTTTTTAAGGTTTTCATAGGATTTTTCATGGTTTTGGGGGTTCAAAACGTTTTTATGCACTTTTTTGGATTTTGAGGATTTGTTGGGATTTTAGGGATTTAAATGTTTTTATGGTTTTTTGTTTTTTGGGTTTCTATTTAGTTTGTAATGATTTTAGGGTTTTTAGGGTTTTCATGGTGTTGACGCTCCTTTCGTCACAGAATCTAAAGATCGGAAAAGGGGAATATCTGAGCTCAAAGTGATTCATCCTTTGAAGAAAACATCAACAATCGACAAAGGCATGAACAAAGGATCAAAAACAACTGCACCGCGCAAGTTATATCACTGTCGCGCAAGTACAGTTGCGCGACGCCCTTGGTCGCACAAGTGACTTACGCGACCTAAGTGATAACCGCCCGGTAACCGCCCAGGGTCTTCTCCTGCCTATAAATAGATCCTGTGGGCCCCCCATTCGAGAGGATCTTTTTCCAGAAACTCAGATTGAAGCTCTCGACGCCCAAGTCTCTTCTCAAATCTTCCGGAACACTTCTATGGTAATTTCTTACCTAGAACGGAAGATCTAAAGAGAAGAAGGAAGGCCTAAGTGTTGAAACTTATCAACACTTGCGCGCCGACTTATTTCCTTCAATAGAACTCGCGCGTCCCTTTTCTGGAAGAACCTCAAGAGGATTCTAAAGGGATTTATAAATAGTCACTCAAATATTCTAATGATGTTTGAGAATCGCGCAAGTACCCCTAATGTCGCGCAAGTATACTTGCGCGACCAATACTTGCGCGCCTTTCAAGACATGCTCGCCCCTACCTTTTTGGGTGCCCATCTTGCCCATTTTACCCCTCTTGAGCCATTACACCTTTCCTTTTCAAGATTCAGTCTTCAAGACACTCTTCAAAGCCATTTATGGCATGATTTCTTGATTTGACTTCTTTATCTGAAAGAAATTCTGTGGAATATCTCTCAAAACCTAGTGATTTAAATATCCTTATGTCACTAAATATGGAGAGTTCATTCATTCAACCTCATTCTTTAAGATGAGAAAATCCTTAAGTTGGGTCTCCTTTTTTAGGAATAATCCTCAGTTATAAGTCCTTTAATATGGGCATCCTCCGTAGGAGTAAGCCCCAATCATAATCCTCTAATATGGGCATCCTTCTTAGGAGTAAGCCCCAATCTCAAATATGGGCATCCTTCTTAGGAGTAAGCCCCAATCTCAAATATGGGCATCCTCCTTAGGAGTAAGCCCCAATCTCAAATATGGGCATCTTCCTTAGGAATAAGTCCCAAATTCTTAAAGTTCCCAAACATTGGGCATCCTCCTTAGGAGTAAGCCCCAAGTCCTCTAATATGGGCATCCTTATTAGGAGTAAGCCCCAATCTCAAATATGGGCATCCTCCTTAGGAGTAAGCCCCAAACCATAACCCCTAACCTGGGCTTCCTTTTCAGGAATAAGTCCCAGTTATAATCTTGGGCTTCCTTTTCAGGAATAAGCCCCAAGTCCCCTAAATTTCTCTTTAACCAGTCCTAATTTACGTTTGATTTGGGTTTACTTTTCAGGAGTAAAACCCAATCATAAGTCCCCTCCTAACTTGGGTATCCTCCTTAGGAGTAAGCCCCAAGATTAGAGTATTCAAATCTCCATGAAGCACATATACCTTTATGGACCATGTTCATGGATTTTCTCCCTAAAAGTGAATCCTAAACCTTCATCTATCTGGGCAGTCATACATACATAAGCCCAAAAACATTTCTTATGATTGCATCTTTCATGGCACAATTGTATAAATTTTACTAATACCTCTTGTTTCTCACACCGAGCATGAATCACGTGAGCTTAGAGTGTAAAAGTAATTGTGACATCCTGCTTTTAGCCATCAAACATAAACATCATACCCTTATTCGAACTACGTGGGTTCTGATTCCTTTTTCAAAACAAAGGATACGTAGGTAGCCCATCTATGGGTTCGATCCCAAATCGGAAGTAATTCATTGTCCTTCTGAATGACGATAAACTTCAAGTGCCCCACTGAGTGGCTTTAAAACCAGCCTGGTCTTTATAATGACCAAGAGACTTTTTTAAATGTTTTGAAGGATACCATTGACCAAGAATCTCTAAATAGATACAGATGATTCTCTATTGATGAAGAACCTCGAATACATATAAAATATTCTCTAAATTTCTTTCATAATTAATCATTGATTGTTAAACTGAAGGAAATCTCATTTTATACTTGGTAATGTAATAATGATTCACGAACATAACTTAAATCTATAAAGAGAGTCCTAGAGTAGAAAATAATTCCCCTAAAAAAGGAGTGATGAGTCCGACCTCCCATCCTCTTGACCAATGAAAATTCCTAAGCCTCATTAGCCCGCAAGTTAATGAGCGCCTACCTTTGGAAAGTAGGTCCAATTGGATGTGGAATCATTGGATGTTTCTGGTTCTACGAACAAACCCATTAGAAACCAATCGGAACGTTTGAATCTCCCATCCAGGAGGTCATCCCCAGATTCCATGCGAAACAAAAATGTTGAACCCGACGTGAATCCTTAACCAAGTTAAAGTGATGTTCTTCTTATTTGTTAGGCCCCTTGGGCCAACAAAGCAATCATTGACATATGCTAATCAAAAAGATTCAGTGGCCGGATTCATTTTGATTATGTCTGTTATATGGAACATGAACTCTTTTCTCAAGATCTTCTGCAAAATGGATTTTCATAAATTCAACCCTGTGAATACTACTACTGTAAACACCTCTACTGTGAGGTCTACTGCTGTGAAAACCAATGCTGCTACTCCTGCTGGAACGTCGTCCGCTCTGAGGATGACATCACCAACTCAGCGTCTTCAACGCTGGGTTTCTAATGCACTGGTTAAGGAGTACTGTCGCAATGGTACTATCCCAACTCTGGAGGCCGCTCGTCAAGCTCTCCAAGTTAACAACTCTACCTGGTCTTCTGGACAACGGCGGCCAGCGATCAAGAAGCAGACGGTGCTGACTACTGTCTCCAACCGTTTCGGGTCATTATCCCCAGAACGCAATTTCCATTCACTCCCTTACTCTGAGTAAGTAAATGAGCAGGTCCCACAGGACCTTAATTCAAAAAAACAGGAGTCCTTCCCAAGGGATCCCATAAAAAATAGCCACCAGACTCGTGCGGTAGTGCACCCTCAACATGATGAGGGTACCGACTCCAGGCATTCAGCTCAGGTTCCTCAAACTCGAGCAGGCAAGATGAACCGCCAGAGACGGAATCCGGTTAACAATAGGCAGGTTGTCATCCATGCCATCTCCGGAGAAGTCCGCCAACCTATCTTGGTGGAAAACAACGAGCAGGCACACACACCTGTCCGTTTTAATTCCGATGTCTAGCAGACTCGTCTGGCAGCATCAAGCCAATCCCGCCAGGCAATTCCGGCGGAGTATTATAGGCAGGAACATACACCTGCTTATACATCACCGGTTAGCCAGCAGGCTTGTCTGACTACATATGATGGATCGCGTCAACCGCGTTTGGCGAAGTGTAATCAGCAAGCACATACACCTGCTAATACTAATCAATCCTACCAACAGTCTCGCTTGGTAGCGCACGGAGAAGTCAGTCGAAAATCCCCGACGACAAACAGGAGGCAGACTCAACTCTCTGCCTCCACACTTGAGTACTGTCAGTATTCACTGACAGGAAGAGGAGGTCAGGAGCAGGCACATACACCTACTCCAAACCCGGAATGGACGTATATCCTCATTCCGGTGGCTGAAGTCACCAAACATATTTTATCAATGGTGAAAGAGAAGAAGAAAATTCCTTCTCATATTCTGGATGCATTCCAGGATATCATAACAGCTTCAGCATCATCTCAGGGACAGACACATAAATCTCTCCCTAGCAGTGGAGTGACACATCAACGATTCATTCCGGAATAGACACACACATCTGTTCCAGTCCAAGAGGGTCATGGGGCATACTCCCCCATATCATACGGACAACCAAGTCAGGCACATACAGCTGATTTGAGTGGAGATTGTCAGCCTAACCTGACCATATTTCCTGATCAGGCACATACACCTGCTCAGAGTAACCACATTCGTCAACAAGTGGTTTCCAAAGTGAGTAAGAAGGCATCTAAGAAAAAGATCCGCCCAGCACAGTCAGGAGATCAAAGGCCAATTTACAACAAGTCCTTGATCGATGCTGGTGTTCTTGAAGCTCTCAGACATTTATCTATCGGAATTCAAGATTCTACTCCCTCAGTTCCCAATAACGGGAACATTAATTCTGAAGGTCTTCAACAGACACTTCCTCATGAAGACTTGCTTCATGAAAATTCGGTCAATCTTGAAGTTTCTTCTTCAGATGAGAGCCACAGGAACCCTATGTGTGGTCAGAAGACCAAGGAGCAAGAGATCTCATCTTTTCCTGTAACCCATTATGGTGGTCCTCCCCATGATGATGAATTTCGCTGTGAAAGTCCTCTCCGCAGTAGTGATTCACATTGCCTGGAAAATACTCCAGTGGACAATGTAGTGCCGAGAAAGCCCTCTTATCTTGAGGCACTTGCAAATGCGAAACCATTCATGTCTGATGCTTTATCGCTAACAAGTGAAATACTTTCTCAATCAGAAGATAGCCCAGGGTGTAGGTCATTCTCCGAACCACCCCTAAGTCATGCATCTTCTAGTTTGACCAATGATCTCTCTACCAATCTTGTTGAATCCTATGAAGCAACAAGGAAAGACCAACTCTGGTCAAAATAGGTAGAAGAATCTTCATTTAATGATAAAGAGGAAATGCTGAACATGAGGAAAAAACTGGAAAAAGGTGAAGTACCAGTCAAGTTTTGGCCTTTGGCTGACTCCAAGTACGACATTCCAAAGATGTTAACGGATGATGGAATCCATGATATTCGTCTCAACATATGGAGAACTCTTTGTCAATTAAAGAAGAAGGTAGTATCTTATGATGAATATGAAAATCATCTTAAGATAATAGAAGGGATACAACGTCAGTTTGATTTGGCATCTCTATCAGTCTCTCGGTATCCGAAGGCTGAAAAACAACAGAGAACCCTTCAACGTTCATGCCTTGGCACACTAAGAAAATTACGTCAGTTAATTGCTAATTCTCCATCTGATGTTCATATCAGAGGATGGGGTGTTCACGGAGCATTAAATTTCACAGTGCTTTCCAGTCAGCAAAGCCCGCCGAAAATGGTATCATGCAATGTTATTGCCCATGGCCGACCACAGTCAATGGGCTTTGTTCATAATCAAAAGCTTGCTCAAGAACAGGCTTCCACTAGTTCCTCTCAAAATCAAGCATATAGAGAAGAAGTTGTTGAATTGCTCCTACATCAAGCAGGCGAGAATATTGCACAAGCCTCTCGTATGGAGCAAACACGTCATCAAATGACCGAAGTCTCGGAAATCATCCAATGGTCTATTGAACCAGGTGATAAAATTGGATACTGGTTAATGCATCCAGCTAATTTTCGAACTAAGATTCACAAGATCAAGAGATCTATTAAGAAGATATAAGACGTAGCATATCAAGAGACACCCCAGCTTGTCAGACTGGGGACTTCTCTAACCCAACCCTCAGAGTCAACAAATGGGATTCGAGGAGTTGAGCAGAATCAGCAGGAATATCCCCAGTTCACGAGACTGGGGACTCTTTCAAATCATCAATCCCTTTCTCAGAGAATATCGGTCTTTTCTCGATTGGGGAAGAAGCCCCAAGAGGAACGAAGATCCAAATTATCAAGAGAGTCCCTCAAAATTATAGCTCGTCAAGAAATTCCTAAAGGATTGAATCAACAAAAGGCAATGTCTCATCAAAGACATGAAAGAAGACAATATCACAGAAATGTTGATAGAAGGGATGCGATGCATTATGCATCAATCAATGTCATCAATTTCGTTGTTTCTAATCCACCAGAGGAGACTCACTCAGGGGACTCAGATGAAGAGCGTCATTCTCAAGAAAATGTACGCACCGATACAAATGAATAAGGTGTACGTACACGAAGTCAAGCGATTATTCAGAACCTAGAAAATCCACTTCCCTCCCTCCAAAAGGTATCCAACAAAGGGAAGGGAAAGAATCAGGTTACATATCCTTCCTCTGGAGAAGGTCAATCGCTCTCATTAGAGCAAAGGTTTGCACAACAAGAGGAAGAAATGAAAGAATTAAGAAGGTTGAATGCAGAACTACTTCAGAGTAGTCTTCTTCTTAAGAATGATGAAGTCCGACAGCCGAAGGAATTTGTTGCAGTTACTAAGATGGATCAAGAATATCCTCCTTTATCATTACACCCTCAGAGGTCTAATCCCGTGGGACAAGCGCAACAATGGTTGGCAGTGCTACCATCAGTTGCAACACCAACCACCACGTCTGTCCAAGCTCCATTCATTGCACCTACCCAAAACCAAGTTCAACCTGATGTTTCTCAAAAGTTAATAACTACTATTGAGTCATTAACAGCTCGGTTTGAAACTATGGAAGGGAAACGGGTGCAAGTTCAACCTGAAAAGAAAGTTTACCCAGAATGGGTAGATTTAATTTCTCCTCCATCCAGTTTTGGAAACCCCATTTTCCCTACTTTTAATGGATCTCGCGACCCTGAACAACATTTGACGCATTATGTGTCTTGTTGTGATCCTATGATGGGAACTCCAGAGTAGCATGAAGCAATGAAACTCAGATGCTTCGTGCGAACCTTGCAAGGACCAGCTTTTGTTTGGTATACAAGCTTGCAATCCCGGTCAATCATCGGATGGGAGGATCTTCGTCAAAAATTCCTTCTTCAGTTCAGCTCAACTTTGCCAAAAATGACAGTTTTCGATCTTACAAACTGCAAGCAAAGGTAGAATTAAAGAGTCTCTGATTTCATTGCTCGGTGGAAGGGATTAACATATTCCTTGAGTTTAGCACTCCCTCAGGAAGAGTTTTTGCCAATCTGTGTGGCAAATTTGCGTGACGAATTACGCACGCCATTGATCCCTCTAAAATACACAGGAGGGTTTCGAGACCTTACTTCAATCTCTCAGTAGATTGAAGATTACCTTATACAGGCTAAGGTTAAATCTCGTGTAATTCCATCAGCTCCAGGAAGAAGAATGGGTAAAGCAGAAACTGCTACAGTTCTACTTAAACAAGCACATGTACCTATATCTACTTCAAAACCTTCATCTTCTTGAAGGAATCCACTTCCTGAACGCCAACAACAAAGGCCATTTCGTCCAAATGATCAAAAAGATCAACGACGAAAACAATTTGAGGATATGAAGAGTAAAACATACTCTTTTCGAAGTGAGCAAGTTCCTGGTTACTTCATTTCAGCTCTGGAAAATAATTTGGTTCAATTACCAGTGCCCAAGAGGCCAAACAAGGAAGGAGATGAAGACCGTCCCAATTATTGTCCCTTTCATCAAATGTTGGGGCATCCCATCCAGGAGTGTTTGGTCTTTAAAGACCTCCTGCAAAAGATGGTCGACTTGGGACAAGTCAAATTGAAGGGTTATTCAGCTCATGTAGCGTGTGTTACCGCTACAGATCCTGAGGAAGGAGGCGAGTGGTAGGAAGTCAGAAGCAAAACTGCACAAAAATATGATGATTGGATGGTCAGAAAGACAATCAATCGGACCCATGCCATTTTTCGAACACAATTGAAGAAGCCAATTATGTCTCCTACAAAAGATGCAGTGAAGTGTCCATCAAAAGACAAATCCTCAAAAGGCCAGAGCAATTTAAAGAAGAAAGAGGAATCAGAAGAAGATGAGTATGTATCAAGGCCTAAGTTGTCTTTGACTCTGGAAGATTTCATGCCATCTACTTCAAAGCCACGGGAACCGCCCCATCAAACGGCACAGCCTAAAAAGGCTAGTCAGGCAGGGTCTTTATCAGACGAAGAGTTAATCTTCGGTTCTGTTAATATGATTCAATTAACAGATCCATATTCCAGTCTTGATGAGCATGAATTCCCTGTATCAAATAAGGGAATCCGAGGAAGTTCCAGAGGATCAGGATACAGAGGAAGACGTGTATCTTTCCGAAGCCACTACTCCAATTCTACCCCTGCTAGCACTGTGTATGCAGCAGAAACTCATGGTAGAGCCTTTCAACAAGCTCAAAAAGAACAAGAAAGTTCTTCTGCCAGTGGCCAACTCAGTTTTGGCACAGTTATTTTGGAAGACCGATTAAAGGTTCCATCTTCTTTATCTCAGCAAGTAAATGGATCTAATCAGTCTAATCTTCCAAAACCAAGGATGTTGCCAACTTCTATCCCAATATAATATTCATCAGCTTCCAAATCATCTGCTTCCAAGGTACCTGCTAAACCTCATATTCCTATTGGGAAACGCAGACCTCTAGATCAAAAGTATGATATATTGAAACACTTGGCCCAATTTCCAGCCATGTTATCAATTTTGGAAGCTTTGAATCTGTCAAAAGATCTTCGGGAAGCACTCATCGAAGCTTTGTCAAGTCCTCAGGAGTTTGAAGCTGAAATTGCTGCAGCTGAAGTCTATCACATAAAGAATAATCCTACAGAATGCCATGTAGTGATATCTTTTACTGATAAAGATTAAGATGATGTTGTGCATGGGCACATAAAACCTCTCTACTTATCTGGAAAAGTCAATGGTGTAGATATCCGAAGAGTTTTCATTGAAAATGGTTCAGGAGTCATCCTCATGCCCATTCGTACACTTCATCGATTGGGTATCATGGAATCTGATTTATCTCCATCTACCATGATGTTACAAGGATATGATAAAAATGAACAAGAACCACTGGGCGAAGTTACACTCAGAACCCAGTTTGGAGATCTTGTATACAATTCGGATTTCATGATTGTTGATCAAGACTCATCTTTCAACGTCTTTCTTGGAAGACCCTGGCTACATCAGCATGCAGCTATTCCTTCATCATACCATCAATGTCTCAAATACTGTTTCAATGGTCAAGTTAGAACATTGTATGGTGATAAGGCCCCGTTCAAGACATGTGAGTCTCAATACATTGAGGCAGAATTTTATCACATGAAGGGAAGAGAAAAATATACAATGAAGGAAATTGCCAAAGTTAATACTCCATATGGTTTGGAGATAATTCCAATAAATCTATTTACACATGTGAGTACATATTATGTGTTACCTATCAGTCAAATTGACAAAATAGTCCCAAATCTAAATACTCTTACGGAAAGATCCATAATGTCAGTTACGGCAATCGAGTCAGACAACATGGGAGAAATTGGTAACCTACCAAACAGTGATGAAAGCATAATTGGTGACGCCTTCATTTCATCTTCTGAAATCCAACAAGTCTATAATTCGCCAATCAGGCCAGAAGAAGTTATAGCAACACCAGAGGTGAATAATGATGTCGATTCTCAATCCATCATCTCCTCTTTATTCCCCAAAGAAGGCCCTTTATCATCAATAGGGTCGGAAATGGAAGCTTCTTCTTCAAAATGTGAAAATTTTGATATCTCTTATGACCATGAAAATTTCGTTTTGTCATCTACTATGCAAGTAGAATCGGAAGAAATAGCACATGATGAAGAGGAAGAGGAAGATCTTAGAGATGCTCCTCCAGCATTTGAAGAGTGTATCTCTACCACTGTGGATGAACTCAGAGAAATAAATCTGGGTACAGAGAAAGATCCACACCCCACTTTAATTAGTGCGGCCATGACCCTTGAAGAGCAGGAGATGTATATTTCTTTTCTAAAGCAAAATAAATATATTTTTGCTTGGAATTATACAGAAATGCCTGGGGTTGATCCTGATATTGCTACTCATCATTTGGGTTTACCAAAAGAACATCGAGGATTTAAGAAAGTCGCGAGAAGAACACACCCAACCTATAATTCCAAAATTGAAGCTGAAGTGGATAAGCTGATCAAAGCTAACTTCGTCAGAGAAGTTCAATATCCCAAGTGGTTGGCTAATATTGTCCCAGTAAAGAAAAATAATGGACAAATTAGGGTTTGCATCGATTTCAATGATCTTAATCGGTATTTTCCTAAAGATGATTTCCCAGTTCCGATTACAGAACTCTTAATTGATGCGACAACTGGTTATGAAGTACTTTCCTTCATGGATGGATATTCCGGATATAATCAGATCCGAATGGCCCCAGAAGATGAGGAATCTACAGCCTTCAGAGCCCCTCAAGGTGTGTTTTGTTACCAGGTGATGCCCTTTGGTTTAAAGAATGCAGGTGCAACATATCAACGCACCATGCATCGTATCTTCAAACCTTTCTTAGGGAAATTTGTTGAATGCTATGTAGACGATTTGGTGGTTAAATCCAAACAAAGTTCTAATCACTTGGCTGTTTTGGAAGTCATATTCCACAAGCTTCGACAACATAATTTGAATATGAACCCCTTAAAATGTGCTTTTGGGGTAACCTCAGGAAAATTCCTCGGCTTTGTTGTACGCCATCGTGGTATTGAAGTCGATCCTAAGAAGACCAAATCAATCCTTGGTATGTCACCTCCTCATAATTTGAATGAATTAAGAGGGATTCAGGGACACTTAGCCTATATTCGGCGTTTCATTGCCAATTTGGCGGGTAAAAGTTTACCCTTTACCAAATTATTGAAAAAGGGAGTCACTTACCAGTGGACTAAAGAATGTCAAGAAGCATTTGATGTTCTCAAGAAATACCTCTTAAGTCCACCAGTACTCATGCCACCTGTTGAAGGAAGACCACTTATCCTCTATGTGAGAGCTCTAGAGTGATCATTGGGGGCCTTTCTTGCTCAAAATAATGATGTTGGGAATGAAAATAGCCTCTACTATCTCAGTAGAACTATGCTTGAAGCAAAAAACCGGTATTCAAGTATTGAGAAGTGCTGCCTGGCATTAATCTTTGCAGTTCAGAAACTGAGACACTACTTGCAACATCACGAGGTCCAATTGGTATCTCATAATAATCCGCTCAAATTCATCCTTAGTCGTCCAATGCTTACAGGACGTCTAGCAAGGTGGGCAGTTATTTTGCAACAGTTCGACATTCAGTATGTGTCTCAAAAGGCAATAAAGGGTCAAGCTCTGGCTGATTTCCGGGATGAACATACTTCCATGGAAGACACGTCTTCAGATATTGAACTCCCTGATGAGGAAGTTTTCTCTATTCAAGAGAATCCTCAAACATGGGAAATGTATTTTGATGGTGCTTCCAGAAGTCTAACAGGTAGGAAAATGGAAAATACTAAATTCAACAATGTTGGTTGAGTAATTGTACTCATTTCTCCAAATAAGGCATTGTTACCTTATTCCTTTCTATTGTGGGAAGGTGGTACTAATAATGAAGCCTAATACCAAGCTCTCATTACAGGCTTGGAATTAGCACTCCAAGCACAAGTGAATCACTTAAAAGTGAAAGGTGATTCAGACTTGGTAATCAAACAAGTCAATGGGGATTATGCCATCAGAAAAGAAGAATTAATCCCTTTGTATGATTACCTCAGAGACTTAATGGCGTAATTCCCTTCAGAACCGACATTTTCTTATGTCCCAAGATCACAAAATGCTCAAGCTGATGCACTGGATAATATAGCCACAACACTAGCAGATCCAAATCGGGAAGAGACAACCATTAGTATTTCCCACCGTCGGGCAATTTCACCTTATGTTCAAGCCAGAATAGAGGAAATTAATGAAATTAGTCTTATTCCTGAACTGTATGGTCATACTAACAGATGGATGACACCTATCAGGGAATACCTTCAAAATGGAACACTTCCACCTGATAGAGCCGAGAAAGAACAAATCCAGTGACGTGTGGTCAATTTTACTCTTTATGATAGCCAAAACCACCTAGAGAAAATTCTCTACAAACATGGTTTTGATGGAGTTCTCTTCTGATGCATTGATGGTGAAGAGACAATGGCTGTCATGAAAGAAGTGCATGCAGGAGTCTGTGGTGCCCACCAGTCTGGACATAGATTGTCTGATCAAATTCGAAGGATTGAATACTTTTGGCCTTTAATGATACAAGATTGTGTTGATTTCACAAAGAAGTGTCATTCATGTCAAGTATATTCCAACTTCATTCATCAACCTCCAGAGTTACTTCATACAGCTAAATACTCATGGCCATTTGCCACATGGGGAATGGATGTGGTGGGACCTTACCCTTCAGCTACGGCCAAGCAGTTTAAGTACATTCTTACTGCTACAGATTTCTTTTCCAAATGGGCAGATGCAGTACCTCTCAAAGAAGTCAGTTCTAAATGCATTGTTAGCTTCATCAAGTCTAACATCATTACAAGATTTGGTGTCCCTCATACCATATTGACGGACAATGGCACCAACTTTTGTTCTTCTGAGATGAAGAAATTGTATCAAGAATACAACATTAAATCCAACCATTCATCTAGGTATCATGCGGCAGCCAATGGCCAAATAGAATCCTTTAACAAGACTCTTTCAAATATACTGCAAAAGATGGTGGATAAAGATAAGAGGTCATGTCCTGATAAACTCTTTCATGCTTTATGGGATTATCGGACTACCACCCGCAATGCAACGCGGTCAACTCCATATTTGTTGGTATATGGAATAGAAGCCGTCTTGCCAATTGAAGTTCAATTTCCCTCACTCAGAGAAGCCATTTGTGATCAGTTATCTACAGATTAGCAATCCGAAAAGAGATTGAATGAATTGGAACAGTTAGATGAGAAAAGATTGTGCACTTTACACCACTTGGAAATCTATCAGAATCGAATAGCACAATCTTTTAACAAAAATGTTTGTCTTCGTTCATTCATTCAGGGAGAATTGGTATTAGTTCTCAGAAATCTAATGATACCAGGAAAGAAACCTCCCAAGCTTGAGCCAAAATGGGAAGGACCTTATTCAATACATAGGGTCTACTCTAATGGATTTTATTCATTAATCTCAATGGATGGAGAAGTCATCACAACTCCAACCAATGCCATATTTCTGAAGAAATATTTTGTATAAACACAAAATATGGTCCCTAGAACCAAGACTCTTACAATTGGTTCATACAACAATAGTCCAGTATGACTTTAAACTGCATCAGAAATAGTCCAGTATGACTTTAAACTACATCAGCAATAGTCCAGTTTGACTTTAAACTGCATTAGCAATAGTCCAGTATGACTTTAAACTGCATCAGCAATAGTCCAGTATGACTTTAAACTGCATCAGAAATAGTCCAGTATGACTTTAAACTGCATCAGCAATAGTCCAGTATGACTTTAAACTGCATCAGCAATGGACCAGTATGACCTTAAACTGCAACTTCATCCAACATGACGTTAAACTGTGAACGAGTTCCCTAAACCATCCAGCATGACCTTAAACTACATCATCCTTGGTCCATGAAAATAACCATAAACTGTATAAAAGTCCCTTACGTCCAGCAAGACGTTAAACTGTGACGTCCTAACTACATGACGCTAAACTGTATAAAAGTCCCTTACGTCCGGAAAGACGTTAAACTATATAATCTCAAAGGTCCAGTATGATATTAAAATGCACCATTCATGGTCCATGCATATGACCTTAAACTATTCGCACTTTCGTCCGACATGACGTTAAAATGGTACACTCTTTTATTCTTACTGCATGACATTAAACTGCACAATCCCCCTTTCGTCCAATATGACGTTAAACTGTATTGTCCCCATCGTCCTAACTACATGACGCTAAACTGTACAAAAAGTCCTTGATATGTCCTACATGACATTAAACTGTTATTTTGTCCCTGCTACATGACACTAAACTGTGCAGCACCAATAGTCCTAATTGCAAGACTTTAAACTGCATAGTCCCTTTTTTATGTCCCACATGACATTAAACTATGCATTATTAAGGTTGTTGTTACCTCTTGTTTCTCACACCGAGTATGACTCACGTGAGCTTAGAGAAAACCTCAACCGTAACACTCTCTTTGGGCCGCTAACCATGTATAAGTCCCAACAAACAACATTTTTTATTAGATCATTGTCCCCAAGAACAACTTGATCAATAATTCATTCTTTAATTGAACTACACGGACTTTGATCCTTACCCTCCAGGCTGGGTATGTAGGCAACCTCCCAGGGTTCAAGCCCAAAAACAATCTCTTCACATCGGTTCACCACCATCTCATATGATGTTGATTTCTGAAACCGCACCTAGAATCAATATCTTTACATTGATTCACTTTCGTCCTTGTTATATGACGTTAAACTATGCAACACTTTTGTCTGGTACGACAATAAACTACAATATTCTTTGATTTCCTCATTTGAGAGAGAACTATTATTGACATTGATTTTTCAATCATGGTTTTCATTTTCAAAAGACTACGTGCATACATGGTAATGCCTAAACTTTTTATCTTAGGTTAAACCATCATTGCACTAAAGTCCCCTTTCACCCTTCACATGTACGAACCAAATTTGTACAAAGGGTAGTTCTAGAACTACGTGGACTTGATTCCCATCCCTATGGGATACGTAGGAACATTCGAGTATCCCTTGAATCCAGTCCCAAGTCTTTTGGGCCTAACCCCAAATTTCACTTTCAGTCCCTTGGATGAAAAGTCCTCATGAAAACACACACTGTGTATTCATTATTATGGTATGAATTCTATGACCCTAAACTAAGATCACTCATACTTTCGTCCTGCACGACGTCAAACTGCATTTCAAGAACTACGTATGGCTTGATTCTCATTCTTATGAGATACGTAGTGAAGTCCAAAATTTCAATTCAGGACCCAGCCACAACATGATTATGGTTATCATTGACCTATGTATCTCTACATACATTAGAAAATACCCATCATTATGTGTTATAATCCTAACCTTAAATATTTTCAGATCTTCATAAACCTTTTCATGACTTCTAGTCACAAAAATGTCAAACTTCTGAGAATTCTTTTGCCTAACTATGCAGCACGTGCCCATAGGTGGCCTTGCATAAATAGTCCACATAACAGAATTGTCATCCAAAAGATACTATTTTATTTAACTATGCAGCCAATTCCCTTAGGTGCCCTTCATAATTCAACCCCCTAACGGGTTTGTTAAATGATGGTAACTTCATTCTTGGGAAGAATGCCTCTTTTGTCCTTATTTGTCTTAAACGACAGTATGTAGGGATCCGAAAAATATATATATATATATATAGCCATCCTTAACATATTTTTCCCATATCCTTTTTCATGATCTGAATGTATTCATGTCTACGGTTTATTCTTCTTCCCTACGTTTGGGTCAGACCTTCGTAGGAGTGATATTCATCTAGTTCTTTGATATTCTTGTTCGGAAATATCTTATCCACATTCAAGTACCTCTTTCCATACAACAAACTCTATACATTAGAAAATTTGAATCTTCATAAACTTTCACTGGCTTTTAGGACTAGGAAAGTAAATTTTTGAGAGTTCTTTTCGCCTGACTATGCAGCACGTGCCCATAGGTGGCTTTGCATAAACAGTCCACATAACAGACTTGTCAGCCGAAAGATACTATTTATTTGACCATGCAGCCAATGCCCATAAGTGGCCCTGCATATTTCAACCCCCTAACGGGTTTTGTTAAATAATAGTAACTTCATTCTTGGAAACTACTTCTTCTAATGCCTTTTAGATCTTTTTCATATCATTCCTCAGATTCAAATATTCTTAAGCCATAGTTTACATAATTTCTCTCATACTTGAGTATGGTAATATGTTTTCAGATAAATTTTCAAGGAATTGAATCCATTTTTAATCCATTTTGGTCAAAGCTATTTCGACCTTAAACATTAGCCCCTTTATGTCCGGCGTGCATGACTTTAAACTGCCCACACAAAAGACAAAGGAACTCTCAATAAAAGTCAAGTTCCAGCTCACTAAATATACATTTTTTGTATGATTTAGGTAATATTGAGCAATTAAAAGATTCAAAGTTTGTAGGGTTATTTGTAATAATCCTAGTAAAAATCAAACTATGCTTACTAGGCCCATTGACTTAAGAAAATTTGAAGCATGTAATAAAAGAATGAAAAGTACAAATGATTGAAGACGAAAGTGTTTTTCATTGATACACAAGAGTTAGAAGGACATCCACAGACTGGAGTCTCTTCTCTTTTTCAAGAATTACAAGAGGCTTTTAACATAACACTTCATTTGAATTACGGCATCCTGAGCTTCATCAGCAACCACCTGGAATTCATTCATTCAACTGGATACAATAAGAGATGCAGTGATACCAGCTCTTCTTGGATCAATTGTAAAAGGATGTTCTTGAGTGCGGTTTGAGAAAATTTTCTGCTGATCAAACAGTGACTCTGTTGCTGTCCAAGAGACTTGGAAGATGGATACATGGATTTGAGAATGGAGAATTGGAAGTAAAAAGCCATTTGGAGAGAGTACTCTTTTCAGATATTGCTCTAATACCATGTTTGTCTTCACTCCACCAATCGGTAGTGGAAAACATTTCAGCCCATGGGATTTCCATTTTCATATCATCAAGGAAATGACATAGAGGAAGATTTTGGAAGTTCACACCATTGTTGATTCTCTTAATGCACATCATAACCGAAATAGAGGAGTAGCAGGGCAGCTGCATCTCAGGTGTATAATTGTTTTCATTTGGAACATTGACTCCTTGCAGATGACCATGACCACACAAAGGCAGATGGATGCTCTGTGGAAAATTAGGACGATATTTCTTCAAGTACTTAGCCAAATATGAGAGAGTGTTGTTGCAGATATCATAGTAATCATGGCCAATAATGTTCATCATGTCATCAATCCGCTTGCTAGCCAGTTCATCAGCCGTTCCAATTCCCTTGGGAACCACCGAATCTGCAGAAAAGATGAATAAACTAACTCTTAAATGAAAAAATGGCTAAGGCATTAAGGCGCGCAAGTCTAAAACATGGCGTGCAAGTATCCATGTGCCGCGCTAATTTTTGACGTGCAAGTGTAAACCGCGCAAGTACAAATACCTGTACAATAGCGCGACATCAAAGAAAACGATTGGAAAATAGAGCACCTTGCGCGGCTAAGATAACCTACGCGACGAGAGCTCGAGAAGGTATGAAGTCCGGAAATCCGGATGCTTGTACGGAGGTGAGGCCATGTATTTATAGGCCAGGAGGCCTATCTGCGCGCCGAACCCAGTGTGCTCAAGGCCTGCGCGACGCAAACTTGCGCGCCGCCCTCGATGCCCTGAAGACCTGCGCGCCCCTTTTCCTTTGGATGGATTTGATTTCCTCAGATTCAAATCCTCATTTTTATCCGGATCCAACTTTGAGGGGGGACTTTTGTTGACGCTCCTTTCGTCACAGAATCTAAAGATCGGAAAAGGGGAATATCTGAGCTCAAAGTGATTCAACCTTTGAAGAAAACATCAAAAATCGACAAAGGCATGAACAAAGGATCAAAAACAACTGCACCGCGCAAGTTATATCACTGTCGCGCAAGTACACTTGTGCGACGCCCTTGGTCGCGCAAGTGACTTGCGCGACCTAAGTGATAACCGCCCGGTAACCGCCTGGGGTCTTCTCCTGTCGATAAATAGACCCTATGGGCCCCCCATTCGAGAGGATCTTTTTCCAGAAACTGGGATTGAAGCTCCCGACGCCCAAGTATCTTCTCAAAGCTTCCGGAACACTTATAAGGTAATTTCTTACCTAGAATGGAAGATCTAAAGAGAATAAGGAAGGCCTAAGTGTTGAAACATATCAACACTTGCGCGCCGACTTATTTCCTTCAATAGAACTCGCGCGTCCCTTTTCTAGAAGAACATCAATAGGATTCTAAAGGGATTTATAAAGAGTCGCTCAAATATTCTAATGATGTTTGAGAATAGCACAAGTTCCCTTAATGGCGCGCATGTATACTTGCGCGACCAATACTTGCGCGCCGCTGCAATACTTGTGCGCCTTTCAAGACTTGCGCGCCCCTACCTTTTTGGGTGCCCATCTTGCCCATTTTACCCCCCTTGAGCCATTACACCTTTCCTTTTCAAGATTCAGTCTTCAAGACACTCTTCAAAGCCATTTATGGCATGATTTCTTGATTTGACTTCCTTATCTGAAAGGAATTCTGTGGAATATCTCTCAAAACCTAGTGATTTAAATATCCTTATGTCACTAAATATGGATAGTTCATTCATTAAACCTCATCCTTTAAGATGAGAGAATTCTTAACTTGGGTCTCCTTTTTTAGGAAGAATCCTCAGTTATAATTCCTTTAATATGGGCATCCTCCTTAGGAGTAAGCCCCAATCATAATCCTCTAATATGGGCATCCTTCATAGGAGAAAGCCCCAATCTCAAATATGGGCATCCTTCTTAGGAGTAAGCCCCAATCTCAAATATGGGCATCCTCCTTAGGAGTAAGCCCCAATCTCAAATATGGGCATCTTCTTTAGTAATAAGTCCCAAATTCTTAAAGTTCCCAAACTTTGGGCATCCTCTTTAGGAGTAATCTCCAAGTCCTCTAATACGGGCATCCTTCTTAGGAGTAATCCCCAATCTCAAATATGGGAATCCTCCTTAGGAGTAAGCCCCAAACCATAACCCCTAACCTGGGCTTCCTTTTCAGGAATAAGTCCCAGTTATAATCTTGGGCTTCCATTTCAGGAATATGCCCCAAGTCCCCTAAATTTCTCTTTAACCAGTCCTAATTTACCTTTGATTTGGGTTTCCTTTTCAGGAGTAAAACCCAATCATAAGTCCCCTCCTAACTTGGGTATCCTCCTTAGGAGTAAGCCCCAAGATTAGAGTATTCAAATCTCCATGAAGCACATATACCTTTATGGACCCTGTTCAGGGATTTTCTCCCTAAAAGTGAATCCTAAACCTTCATCTATCTGGGCAGTCATACATACATAAGCCCCAAACCATTTCTTATGATTGCATCTTTCATGGCACAATTGTCTAAATTTTACTAATACCTCTTTTTTCTCACACCGAGCATGACTCACGTGAGCTTAGAGTGTAAAAGTAATTGTGACATCCTACTTTGAGTCATCAATCATAAACATCATACCCTTATTCGAACTACGTGGGTTCTGATTCCTTTTTCAAAACAAAGGATACGTAGGTAGCCCATCTATGGGTTCGATCCCAACTCTGATGTAATTCATTGTCCTTATGAATGACGATAAACTTCAAGTGCCCCACTAAGTGGCTTTAAAACCAGCCTGGTCATCATAATGACCAAGAGACTTTTTTAAATGTTTTGAAGGATACCATTGAAAAAGAATCTCTAAATAGATACAGATGATTCTCTATTGATGAAGAACCTCGAATACATATAAAAGATTCTCTAAATTTCTTTCATACTTAATCATTGATTGTTAAACTGAAGGAAAGATCATTTTATACTTGGTAATGTAATAAGGATTCACGAACATAACTTAAATCTATAAAGAGAGTCCCGGAGTAGACAATAATTCCCCTAAAAAGGTGTGATGAGTCCGACCTCCCATCCTCTCGACCAATGCAAATTCCTAAGCCTCATTAGCCCGCAAGTTAATGAGCACCTACCTTTGGAAAGTAGGTCCAAACGGATGTGGAATCATTGGATGTTTCCGTTTCTACGAACAAACCCGTTAGAAACCGATCGGAACGTTTGAATCTCCCATCCAGGAGGTCATCCCCGGATTCTGTGTGAAACACATGGTTTTCATGGTTAATAGGGTTTTATATTTTTTTTATTTTGTTTTTTAGTTTTTTAGGTTTTTAATGGGTTTAGGGGTTTTTACTGTTTTAGGGGGTCTTATAGTTTTTAGTGATTTTAGGGTTTTTACTATTTTATGGGTTTTATGTGTTTTTAGGTTATCATGGTTTTCATAATTTCTAGCATTTTTTTTTGTTTTTAGGTATATTTATGGCTTTTATAGGACTTTTATGGTTTTATATATTTAGGCGTTTTTTTATCTTTTACGATTTTTTATTTTTTAGGGTTTTTAGTGTTTTTTTGGATTTTTATGTTTTTATTTATTTATTTCTTTAGTTCTTTTGGTGTTTTAAGGTTTTTTATTGTTTTTTTGGATTTTAGGGGTTTAATGCGTTTTTATAGTGTTTAATGGGTATTTAGCATGTTTATGGGTTTTAGTATTTTTATGGTTTTCATAGGTTTTGATGTTTTAAGGGTTTTTAGGGGTTTTATGGCCTTTTTTTATTTTTTTTCATTTTTAGTATTTTAGGGGTTTAAATTGTTTCTAGGGTTTAATGGTTTTTATATTATGTTTTTTTGGTTTTTGGATTTTTAAACGTTTTTAGGGACTTTAGGATTTTAGTGAATTTTATATTTTTTTGGGTTTTATGGATTTTTGATGGGTTTTAGGGTGTCTAGAGTTATTGGATGTTTTTTATTATTTAGTGGTTGTAAGTGTTTTTATGGTTTTTAGGTTTTCTTTTAGTTTTTTAGGAATTTTAGGATATTTAAGGTTGTTAATATTATTATGATTTTTATGTTTTTAGGAAATTTGAGGCTTTTTAATGTTTTTAGGTGTTTTAGAGTTTTATGGGTTTTTTCTGGGTTTTAGGGTTCTTTTGATTTTTTAGGGTTTTAATGATTTTTAATGTTTTTAATGATTTTATGGGGTATTTGTTTTTTTATAGAATTTAGTGGTTTTTAGGTTTTATAATTCTTTAGTTTTTAGAGTTTTTGTGTTTTAAGGTTTTCATAAGGGTTTTAATGTTTTTATGTGTATTTAGATATATTTTTTTTTATATTTTTGTGGTATTTTTTATGTGTGCTTTGGTTAGTTTTGAAGTTTGGGTTTTTTTATTATTGTTCTTTTCTCTTTTATTTTAGGTGTTTCTTTGAGTTTCAAGTGTTTTTATGTTTTTTAGAGTCATTTAATGTTTTTAGAGTTTTAAGTAATTTTTATACAATTTGTGGGGTTTTTTTAGTTGTTTTTGGGTTTTAGGTTTTTATGTTTTTAGGGGGTTTTCATGTTTATAGGGTCTCTTATAATTTTAGGGGTTTTAAGTATTATTTGGTTTTTTACTATTTTATTAAGAAATTTCATGTATTTTATACCTTTTATAACTTTTTAGGGATTTTGTGGCATTTTAAAAAAAATGGTTTTTTTTGTGTTTTAGGGTTTTAGGGGTTATGATTTTTTATGGTTTTTTTGTGTCTTTTTGGGTTGTCCAATTTTTTTTAGTTTTTATGGTTTTAGATTTTTCAAACATTATTTAGAGTTTATACGGATTTTTAACATGTTTAGTGGGTTTTTGGGGTTTTATCTGTTTTTCTGATTTTTTGGTTTTTTGGTGTTTTAGGGTTTTTATGTATTTTTAGGTTTTTAGATTTTTTGGGGGTGTTACTTATTTTTTGTTTTTAATATTTTATTAAGGAATTTTAGCGTTTTTAGGGTTTTTAACGTTTTTAGTGATTTTGGGAGTTTTATAGAATATTTATGGTATTTATGGGTTTTATATATTTTAATATTTTTTTGGGTTTTTAAATTTTTGTATAATTTTACTACATTAAAGGGACATTAATGTTTTAGTAGGTTTTTAGGGTTTTTAGGTGTTTTATGGTTTTAGGGGGTTTTTAGGTTTTTAGGGATATTTTTGGGTTTTTATGTGGGGTTTTATTTTTTAGGGTTTTATGGTTTTTAAAGTTTCTTGAAATTTTTTGGTTTTAACAGGGTTTTTATGTTTTTGGTGAATTTTAGGGGTTTTAATGTTTTTTTATTTTTTATGGTTTTAGAGGTTTCTTGGATTTAAGGGGTTTAATGGTTTTAGTGTGTTCTATTGTTTTTAGGGGTTTTAGAAAATTTTTAGTTTTTATTGGTTTTATGTATTTTTAGGTTTTTATGATATTAATATCATTTTTTTAAAAAATTATGTTTTTAAGAATTTAAGGGTTTTTTGGTTTTTTATTTTTTTTGGGGTTGTGGGGTTTAGGGAATTGGAGAATTTTTATATTATTTTAGGGTTTTTTAGTTTTATAGTGATGTAAGTTTTTTAGAGATTATAATTTTTGTAGATGATCAAAGGGTTTCTATAGTTTTTGTTGGGGTTTTAGGGGTTTTATGGGTTTTTATTGTTTTTATTGATTTTTATGGTTTTTAGGTTCTCTTAAGGACTTACGACCATTTAGGATTTTTAGCATTTTGGAGGTTTTTCAGTGGTTTTAATTGTTTTTAGTTTTCTATTTTATTCTTTGGAATTTTAATAGTTTTATGTTATTATGAATTTTTAGTGTTTTTCTTGATTTTTGTGGGTTTTTATGGTTTTTTGGGACTTTTAGGGACTTTACGGGTTTAAGTTCTTTTAGGTTTTTTGAGTTTTTATGTTTCTATGATTTTCTAATGGGAATTATGGGTTTTTTAGAATTTTTTGACTTTTACGGATTGTTATGGATGTTTTTATGTTTTTATGGTTTTTTATGGTTTTCAAATATTTTGATGTTTATAGGGTTTTCATGGATTTTATCATTTTTTTGGGTTTTAATATTTTTTTTCAATTTTTAGAGATTTATAGTTTTTATAGATTTTCACTTTTTAGGGGTTTAACGTGTTTTTTATTGTTTTTATAGTTTTATGGGTTTTAGGATTTTTATCATTTTACGGTTTTTATGGTTTTATGGTTTTTATTGTTTTTAGAGTTTTTGGGGGTTTTAGGGGTGTTTAGAATTTTTAGGTTTTAGGTGTTTAATTTTTTTAGGTTTTAAATTTTTTCATAATATTATTTGTAATTTTTAGGGGCTTTTAAGTTTTTAAGGAAATATAAGTAATTTTTAGGGTTTTTTGTTTTGTTTTTTTGGTTTTTTGGGTTTTAGGGTTATTAGAGATTCTGAGGGTTTTTTTGGATTTCTAGGGATTCAAGGATTTTATGGTTTTAGTGTTTTTTCTTGTTTTTATTATTTTATTTCTTTTTTTCATTTTTCTATGGTTTTTATCCTTTTTTATATTTTTAGAGGATCTAATTATTTTTAGGTTTTTATTGGTTTTCTTAAGGTATTTAAGGGGTTTTTAGTATTTTTTACATTTTTATGTATTTTTAGGTATTATTTACAATTTTTTTTATATTTCGGTGAGTGAGGGATTTCTAGGGGATTTATGTTTTTTTTGTTTTTTTGATAATTTGGGTTTTTATGGTTTGCTATATTTTTTTGAACATTTTTATGGGTTTAAGTAGGTTCTAGATATTTAACTTGTTTTTATGGTTTTTATGGGTTTTAAGGGGTTTGGGGTGGGGGTATATTTTCTTAGTTTTTAATGGTTTTAAGTAATTTTAGGTTTTTAATGATTTATTAGTGTTATATGGTTTTCTAAATTTTCTGGAATTTATTTTAATTTTTTAGGATTTTTTTAGTAGATTAGGGTTTTAGGGATTTTGATAGTTTTTAGGATTTTTAGGGTTTTCAGTTTTTTATTGTTTTTTAATTTTTTTATTTTTCGGTCTTTTTTTTATTTTTATGTCTTTTAATATTTTTATGGGTTTTAAGGGTTTAAAGGGTTTTAGCAGTTTAATGGATAATTTTAGGGAATATGAGTTTTGGGTGTTCTAAGTGGTTTTAGGTTTTTTAGAAATTATTACAGTATTAGGGTTTTAAAGGGTTTTTAGATTTTTTAGTATTGTTAGGGATTTCATTGTGTTTTAGGGTTATTTTATGGTCTTGAGGTTTTTTTTTGTTTTTTATGTTTAATAGTGTTTTTTTGTTTTTATGTTTTTTAATTTTTCTTAAGGTATTTAAATGTTTTAAATGTGTTTTATGGTTTTTTGGATTCTTAGGGCTTTTTAGGACTTTTATTGTTTTCATGTTTTTTAGTGATTTTTTGGTTTTTAGGGTTTTTATGTGTATTTTTTGTTTATATTTTTAATTTTTTTGGGTCTTATGGGTTTTTATTGTTTTTTAACATTTTTAGGGGTATAAAGTGATTTTATAGTTTTTGTGGGGTTTGTTTTTGGGTTTTTATGGGGTTTTGGGGTTTTTAATGTTTTAGGGATTTTTATAGTTTTTAAGGGTTTTGGGTTTTTGTTATTTTTATGGATTTTAGAATATTGAGTTTTTTAGGTGTTTGGATGGTATTTTGTTAATAAGGTTTTTATGGTCTTTCTCAGTTGTTACGGTTTTAGTGTTTTTAGGAATATTTAAAACATTTTTATCATTTTTATGTTTTTAATCTATTTAGGGATTTTGTGCGTTGTTTGGATTTTTTGTGGGGATTAACATTTTTATTATAATTTTTTTTACTGTTTCATTGAGTATTTTTATAAGTTCAATGGTTTTTATAGTATTTTAACTCTTTTAGGGTTTTATATGATTTTTTAGTTTCTATATTTTTTCATCAGTTTTAGGGGAATTTTAGGGTTATTAGGGATTTTAAGGGTTTTAATAATTTTTATGGTTTTAATGGTTTTATGGTTTCTTAATTTTTTTAGAGTTTTTTAGTTTTTAGTGTTTTAAGATTTTTCTATCTTTTTATCTTTTTAGGGGTTTAAAATGGATATAGAGTTTTTAATGGATTTATAAGGGTTTATAGGGTTTTTAGTGCTTTAGTGTCATTGAGGTTTTCGGGTTTTATGTATTTTTAGGTTTTTAATATTTTCCTAAGTTATTTTAGTGTTTCTAGGGTTTTTATGTTTTTAGGGATTTTTAGGGTTTAATCATTTTTAGGATTTTTGGGATTTTAAGTGTTTTAGGTTTTTATAGGGGGTTTTTATGGGTTTATTGTTTTTACGTATTCAGGTTTTTTAGTTGTTTAAATTTTTTTATGGAATTTAGGGTTTTGGGGGTTTTTGAGGGTTTTTTGGGATTTATTATTTTTATGTTTTTTGGGGTTTTTTAACTTTTTTTTGGTTTTTTACAGTTTTAAGGGTCCTTTAAAATTTTTGGGGTTTAAAGAGTATTTAATGTTTATATTTAAAATTAAGGAATTTTAAGGTTTTTTATGTTTAATATGAGTTTTATATTTTTAGTGATTTTGATTGTTTATAGGGTTTTATGTTTTTAGGGTTTTAGGGTTTTTATGTTTTTAAGTGTTTAATTTTTTTAGGTTTTCAATGTTTTTTTGTGTTTTCTATTTTTTAGGGTTTTTAATTTTTTATAGGTTTATAGGGATTTTTATGATTTTTAGGGATATGAATTTTAATTATTTTTAGGGTTTTTGGTTTTTTTGGTTTGTTATGGTTAATGTTTTTTATGATTTTTCGGATTTTAGGGCTGTAAAGTGTTCTTAGTGATTTTAGTAGTTTTTATGTTTTTTTTATTTTTTACTATTTTTAATATTTTTAGGTGTTTTATGGTGTTTAGAAGGTTTTAGTGGTTTTAGGTTCTTCTACGGTTTTTATAATTTTTTAGGGGATTTGAATTTTTTTAGATTTTTATGGTTTTCTTTAGGGTTTTCATTGTTTTTATGTTTTTTTCATTTATATGGATTTTATGTATTTTCTTAGGATTTTTATGGTTTTTTTGGTTTTTTGGGTTTTTAGAGATTTTGAGGGTTTTTGTGGTTTTTTGGATTTTAGGGGTTTTAGGGTTTTTAATGTTTTTAGGTTTTTAGGTGTTTTAGTGTTTTGATGATTTTAATGTACTCATTGTCTTTATCTAGGTTTTTAGATTTTTTTTATGATATAGGAATTTTTCTGGATTTTTTTTCATTTTGTTTTGGGGATTTTTTGTTTTTTATGTTCTTAGTTTCTTTTATGTTTTAGGGAATTTTAGGATTTTTGGGGTTTTATGGGTTTTGGGATTTTGAGGGTCTTTGGTTTTGAGGGTTTTTTAGGTTTTTTAAATTCTTAAAATTTTTTATATTATTATAATTTTAAGTGCTCTTAGATGTTTTGAGTGTTTCATTAGGGTTTTTGGATTTTTTATTTTATTTTTATATTTTTTCAGAATTTGAGGATTTTTTAGGATTATTATTTATTTTTAGGGTTTTATGGATTTAGAGGGGTTTTAGATTTTTTTGGTTTTTTCTATATTTATTTTTTTTAATTTTTTTTGAGTTATTAGAGTTTTATCATTTTTTTGAGTTGTTATCATTATAGGTGTTTATTTTTTTTATAGTTTCTAGTTTTATTATTGATTTTTATTGGTTTTATGGATTTTAGTGTTTTTATGGTTTTTTAGAATTTAGTATTTTTAGATTTTTTTTAGGGGATTTATGTATTTTTATTTTTTTATGTTTTTCTTATGGATTTTTGGGGTTTTATGAAATTTAATTTTTTTTATATATTTTTAAGGCTATTTTTGGATTATTATGGTTTATAGGGTTTTTAGGAACTTTAAGTATCATTATGCTTCTCTAAGGTGTTCATGTTTTTTGGGTTTGTAGGATTTTTTGTGTTTAAGGGGTTTTAATAATTGTTTTAGTTTTTTAATGTTTTTTAGTGTTTTTTATTTTTTATTTCATTTTTGGGATTTTATGGGATTTTAGGGTATTTAATGTTTTTATGGGGTTTATGGTTTTTAGGGGTTTAGGGGTTTTAGGGTTTTTAGAATTTTTATGTTTTTATAGGTTTTAAGTGTTTTATATTTTTATGGTTTCGAAGTTATTTTTTTTGGGTTTTAGAATTTTGAAAATTTTAGGGATTTTTAAGAATTGTTACAAAATTTATGGGTTTTTACCGGTTTTATGGATTTGTGCATTTTTTTAGGATATTCGAGATTTTATTTATTTTTTTGTTTTTTTACTGTGTAATTATTTTTTATGATTTTTTTGAGTTTTTTAAAAATTTCATGGGTTTAAAGTGATTTCATTGTTTTTTGTAATTTTAATTTTATGTGGATTTTTGGGTTTTATAAGGTTTTTGGGGTTTTATAGTTATTAGGGGTTTATAAAGTTTTACGTGTTTTAAATGTTTTTAGGGTTTTGTGTTTTATGTATTTTTAGGTTTTTAGGATTTTTTTGGGGTTTATGTGTTTTTAAAAAAATCTATGAATTTTTATGTCTTTTTCAGGATTTTAAGGATTTTTTTTTCTTTTTTGGGATTTTTGGGTTTTTAGCATTTTTTGGTGTTTTATTATTTTTTTGGGGTTTATGGGTTTTTTATTGTTTTGAGGGTTTCAATTATTTTTTATAGTTTTTATATATATTTTTTTGTATAAAGAGTTTTTTTATGTATTTTAGTGAGTTTTCAGTTTTTTTGTGGTTTTAATGGTTTTAAAGTTTTTAGTGGATTTTTATTGTTTTATGGGTTTTTTTGGATTTTATCATTTTGAGGTTTTTAGGTGTTTTAGGTGTTTTTATATTTTTTTTGTTTTCTAAGGCTTCTGAAGAGGTTTTAGTTTTTTTTGTTTTTTGGGATTTTTTATTATTTTTATGGTTTTATGGTTTTATGGATTTAAGGGGTTTTAGTGATTTTTTTTGAATTTTAGGGGTATTGATTTTTTGGTTTTCTATTTTTTTTTCAAGATTTGTGTTTATTTTTTTTAGGATTTATAATGGTTTTTAGAGTTTTAACATTTTAGGGGTTTAATGGGATTTCCGAGTTTTAAACTGGTTTTTTGTTTTTATGGTGTTTCCTAGTATTTTACGGTTTCTAAGGTTTTTTGTTTTTTTTGGGTTTTTGGGTTTTATTAGGGTTTTATAATTTTTGGGTTTTTATGGGATTTAATAATTTTTAGGTTTTAAGGTTTTAATAAGGGCTTTAGGTTTTATATGGTTTTCATGTTTTTAGTGATTTTAGGGTTTTTTAGCATTTTTTTGATTTTTATTGATTTTAGGGTTTTTAGGGTTTTAATAGTTTTTGGGGCTTTACTGGGTTTTTTAGTTTTTAGGATTTAAATTTTCTTTAGTTTTTTATCATATGTTAGGTTTTAAAGGGTTGTAATAGTTTTTAGTTGTTTAGGATTTTTATGGGTTTTATCATTTTATGATTGTTGTGGGGTTTAAGGGTTTTTATGGGGTTTTTTTTTATTTTTTACTATCCTTTAGTGTTTTAATACTTTTTTATTTTTTAGGGGTTTTATGTGTTTTTTGGGTTTCAAGTGTTTTTATGGGTTTTATTGTTTTTAACATTTTTATGGATTCTAAGGTTTTTTATGGTTTTTTATAGGTTTTAGGGATTTTTTGGATTTTATTTTTTTGGGTATTTATGGTTTTCTTAGGGATTTTAGGTGTTTTTATATTTTTCGCTATTTTTGTAGATTTGTTTTTACAGTTATGTTATTTGTGGTTTTTATCTATATTTAAGGTTTTATGGTTTTTTTGGATTATAATTTTTTTACAGTTATTAGGGAATTTTAGATTTTAAGGTTATTTAGGATTTTTATAATTCTATTTATTTTTTAGGGTTTTAATAGTTTTTAATAGTTTTTATGTTTTTAAGGGGTTTGGGTTTTTACGGGTTTTAAGGGGTTTTTTGGTCTTTTGGGTTTTTAGTTTTTTATGGTTTTTAGTGTCTCTTTGGTTTTTTGGGTTTTTAATTTATTTTGTTTATAATTTTTCTTTTAGTTCTTCAGTTTTTAAATGTTTTTAATGTTTTTAGCGATTTCTTGGGATTTTTATAGTTTTTATGGTTCTATGGACTTTGAGTTTTTTTAGGGTTTTTTTGAGTTTTATGGTTTTTTGTTTTCTTATTATTTATTTTATTTTTTTAGGGTTTTAAAGTGTTTTTAGATTTTTAGTGGGTTATATAGTTTTTGGGTGTATTAATATTTTAATGGTTTTTCAGAATTTTTATAGTTACTAGGGGGTTTCAAGATTTTAATTTTAATTTTAGGGATTTTAACATTATTTTGGTTTTTTGTTTTTATGTTCTTTGTGGTATTTAATGTTTTCTTCAGTTTTTAGTGTTTTTAGGGTTTTTTCTATTTTCATATTTTTATGACATATTTTGGATTTTTGTGGACTTTATTGTATTTTAAATTTTTTATTGTTTTTCATGTTTCTTAGTGTGTTTAGATGTTTCATATTTTTATGGTTTTTTGGTTTTTATGGATATTAAGTGTTTTTATGTTTTTATGGTTTTCTTTTGGGGTTTTAGTGTTTTAGATGTTTTCGTGTTTTTAGTTATTTTTATTGATTTTTAGGATATTTAGGTATTTTAGGGATTTTAGGGTTTTTTTACGGTATTAAGGGTTTTTATAGTTATTTTGGGTATGAAGTATTTTTTTGATGTTTTTGGGGGATTTTGATATTTTATTGTTTTGAAACATTCATAGGGTTTTTAGTGCTTTTATTGATTTTTATTCTTTATATGACATTTTATGGTTTTTTTGCGTTTTAGGGTTTCTTTTGTTTTGGATTTTTATGGTTTTTAGATTGTTAAGGGGTTTTATGGTTTTTATTCTTTTTAGGTTTGTTATGGGATTTAATTTTTTTTATTTTTTTAAGGGTTTGTTTGGGGTCTTCAGTGAAATTAGGGTTTTTTATATTTTCAGTGATTTTTATGGATTTTTTAAGATTTTATAGTTTTTATGGTTTTTAGGAATGTTGATGGTTATTAGGGATTGTATGGTTTTGGTGGGGTTTTAGTGATTTTATTTTATTTTATTTGAGTATTTAAATATTTTTAGTTTTTAATGTTCTATGTATTGAAGGGTTTTTATTATATTTATAGGTTTTTGGTGTTTTAGGGGGTTTTAAGGGGTTTTTATGGTTTTTGTTTTATTTATGGTTTTTTGTTTCTAGGTTTTTTTACATTTTTTAGGTTTTTAGTGGTATCAATTCATTACTTTTTTTATGTTTTTCATAGGTTTTTTCACCATTTTAGGGTTTTTTACATTTAAAGGTATTTTTTGTGATTTTTTAATATTTTTATGGTCTTTTATGGTTTTTAAGGGTTTTTATGGTTTTTAGGGTTCTTATAGTATTAAGGGTTTTATAATTTTTTTGGTTATTTGGGTTTTTTATTGTTTTTGGGTTTTTAAGGAATTTTAGATTTTTTTCATTTTTAGGGGTTTGAATGTGTTTTATAGTTTATGTGGGTTTTATGTTTTTTATTATTTATTAGGGGTTTTAATGATTTTAGGGTGTCTAGGTTTTTTTTTATGTTTTTAGCATTTTTAGATTTGTTGGGTGTTTAAATTGTTATTAGTTTTTACGGTTTTCTTAGGGTCTTTTAATGTTTTTTTGGTTTTTTTAGAAATTTCTCGGGGTTTTAGGATTTTTCTAGTTTTTAAGATATTTATGGGTTTTTTAGGTTTTTTATGTTTTTTTGTTTATTAGGGTTTTTTTTATATTTTTGTGTTTTAAGGTTTTTTTGATTTTTTCAATGTTTTTCCAACTGTAAAGTGTTTTTTATGTAATTAGTGGAGTTTTAGAGGTTTTATGGGGTTTTAGGGTTTTTAAGGGTTTTTGGGTTTTTATGTGTTTTAGGGGTTTAGGTATTTTTGGAATTTTGGAATTTTTGAGATTTTTTGGGGTTATTTTAGTGTTTTTTGGTTTTTATGGTTTTCATAGGGGTATTTAGTGTTCTTTGGGTTTTTTTCATTTTTTTGGGATATTTATAAATTTTACATTATTTTAATGGGATTGTTGGGTTTTTAGTATATTGAGGTGTTTTTAGGGTTTTAAGGGTTTTTATGCTTTTTTGGGTTCTTAGTGTTTCTTTGAGTTTTTTTAGAATTTTTTAGGCTTACAAGCGTTTTTAACATGTTTTGGGTTTAAAGAGTTTTTAGAACATTTTTACTATTTTATGGTTTATTAGATAAATTTAATTTTTTTATATGTTTTTATGGTTTTTTGGGTGTTTTAAGGATTTAGGGTTTATTAGGGGTTTTTAGGGTTTTTTTTATTTTAGTTTATTTTGGTATTTTGAGTGTTTTAGGTTTTTGTGGTGTCCATTTCGTTTTTTCAGTATTTTATTTATATTTAGGTATTTTATGGATTTCATGGTTTGGGGGGGGGGGGGGTGGGTTTAGTGATTTTGTGTGGTTTTATGTATTTATAGAGGTTTTAGGGGTTTTTGTTGAGTTTTTTAGGTTTTAGGGGTTTTTGTTGAGTTTTTTAGGTTTTAGGGGTTTTAAGTGTTTTTAGTGTTTTATGGTTTTTAGTTTTTTAATTATTTTCTGGGTTTTAAGGTCTTCATAGGAATTTTCATGGTTTTGGGGTTTTCAAAGGTTTTTATGCACTTTTTAGGATTTCTAGGTTTTTTGGGTTTTTTTTTGGATTTTGAGGGTTTGTTGGGTTTTTAGGGATTTTAATGTTTTTATGGTTTTTTGGGTTTTAGTGTTTCTATTTAGTTTTTAAGGATTTTAGGTTTTTAGGGCTTTTAATGGTTTTCATGGTTAATAGGGTTTTATATTTTTTTTAATTGGTTTTATTCATTTTTATGGTTTTTAATGGTTTAAGGGGTTTTTACTATTTTATGGGGTCATATAGTTTTTATAGGTTTTAGGGTTTTTAATCTTTTTATGGGTTTTATGTGTTCATAGGATATCATGGTTTTCATAAATTTTAGCGGTTTTTTTATTCTTAGGCATCTTTATGGTTTTTTAGGACTTTTATGGTTTTATATTTTTAGGCTTTTTTTATCTTTTACGGTTTTTTATTTTTTAGGGTTTTTAGTGTTTTTAGGATTTTTATGGTTTTATGTTTTTACATTTTTAGTTATTTTGGTGTTTTAAGGTTTTTTATTGTTTTTTATGTTTTTAGGGGTTGAATGAGTTTTTATGGTGTTTAATGGGTTTTTAAAGTGTTTATGGGTTTTTGTTGTTTTTATGGTTTTTATAGGTTTTGATGGTTTTAGGGTTTTAGGGGTTTTATGGTCTTTTTTTTTCATTTTCAGTATTTTTGGGATTTAAATTGTATCTAGGGTTTTAGGGTTTTCATATTATTTTTTAGGGTTTTTAGTGTTTTAAACGTTTTTAGGGACTTTAGGATTTTAGTGATTTTTATAGTTTTTTGGGTTTTAGGGATTTTTGCGGGGTTTTAGGGTGTCTATAGTTATTTTAATTTTTTATTTAGTGGTTGTAAGTGTTTTATGGTTTTGAGGTTTTCTTATAGTTGTTTATTATTTTTATGGTTTTTAAAAATTTTATGATTTTTAGGTTTTCAGGGAATTTGAATGTTTTTAATGTTTTTAGGTGTTTTAGAGTTTTATGGTTTTTTCTCAGTTTTAGGGTTCTTTTGAGTTTTTAGTGATTTTAATGTTTTTAGTGTTTTTAATGTTTTTATGGGGTATTTGGGTTTTTATAGTATTTAGTTGTTTTTAGGTTTTTTAATTTTTTAGTTTTTAGGGTTTTTTTTTGTTTTTGTGTTTTAAGGTTTTCATAAGGGTTTTCAAGGGTTTTATTGTTTTTATGTGTATTTAAATATTTTTTTATATTTTATGGTATTTTTAAGGTGTTCTATGGTTAGTTCGGAGGTTTGGGATTTTTTATTATTGTTCTTTTTTTCTTCTATTTTAGGGGTTTATTTGAGTTTCTAGTGTTTTTATGTTTTTTAGATTCATTTAATGTTTTTAGAGTTTTAAATAATTTATATACATTTAGTGGGGTTTTTTGTTTTCTTTTTGGGTTTTAGGTTTTTTATATATTTAGGGGGTTTTCATTTTTATAGGTTCTCTTAGAATTTTAAGGGGTTTAAGTGTTTTTTGGTTTTTTATTATTTTATTAGGAAATTTCATGTATTTTATACCTTTTATAACTTTTTAGGGATGTTGTTGAATTTTTAATTTTTTTTGTTTTTTAGGGTATTAGTGTTTTAGGTTTTATGATTTTTTATGGATTTTTGTGTTTTTTGGGTTTTCCCATTTTTTTGAGTTATTATGGTTTTTAGAGTTTTCAAGCATTTTTGAGAGTTTATAAGGGTTTTTTAAATGTTTAGTGGATTTTTTGGGGTTTTATCTGTTTTTATGGTTTTTTGGTTTTTTGGGGGTTTTAGGGTTTTTATGTATTTTTAAGATTTTATCTTTTAAGGGGTTTTTCTTATTTTTGTGTTTTTAGTATTTTATTAAGGAATTTTGGCAGTTTTAGTGTTTTTAACGTTTTTAGGGATTTTGGGGGTTTTATAGAATATTTTTGGTATTTATGGGTTTTATATATTTTAAGAGTTTTTAGGGTTATTAATGTTTGGTATAATTTTACGGGGTTAAAGGGACTTTAATGTTTTTAGTAGGTTTTTAGTGTTTTAGGTGTTTTAGGGTTTTAGGGAATTTTTAAATTTTTAGGGATATTTATGGGTTTTAGGTTTTTTATGGTTTATATGGTTTTTAGGTTTTTAATGTTTTCATAGGATTTATCCAGGTTTTTAGGGTTTTTTACGTTTTTAGGAAATTTTAGGTTTTTTTAGTGTTTTTATTGATTCTTAGGGTTTTATTAGTTTCTTAGGGTATTTTTGGTTTTTTGGGTTTTTAGGTGGGGTTTCAGTTTTTATGGGTTTTATGGTTTTTATAGTTTCTTGAAATTTTTTGGTTTTAATGGGGTTTTCAAGTTTTTAGTTGATTTTAGTGGTTTTAATGTTTTTTTGTTTTTTTATGGTTTTAGAGGTTTTTTGGATTTAGGGGGTTTAAGGGTTTTAGTGTCTCTTATTGTTTTTAGGGGTTTTAGTGATTTTTTTGTTTTTAGGGGGTTTAAGGGTTTTAGTGTCTCTTATTATTTTTGGGGGGTTTGTGGAATTAGAGAATTTTTATATTTTTTAAGTTTTTTTGAGTTTTATATTGATATAAATTTTTTAGATTTTATAATTTTTGTAGATATTTAAAGGGTTTCTATATTTTTTATTGGGGTTTTAGGGGTTTTATGGGTTTTTAGGGTTTTTATGGTATTTATTGATTTTTATGGTTTTTATGTGTTCTTAATGATTTATGACCATTTATGATTTTTAGCATTTAGGAGGGTTTTCAGTTGTTCTAGTTGTATTTAGTTTTCTAAGGTATTCATTGGGATTTTAATATTTTTATGTTATTATGATTTTTAGTGTTTTTTAGAATTTTTATGGGTTTTTATGGTTTTGGGAGTTTTAGGGACATTATGGTTTTAATTTCTTTTAGGTTTTTTGAGTTTTTAGGTTTCTATGATTTTCTAATGGTAATTCATGGTTTTTAGATTTTTTGACTTTAAGGGATTGTTAGGGATGTTTTAATGTTTTTATGGTTTTTATGGTTTTCAAAGATTTTGATGTTTTTAGGGTTTTCATGGATTTTATCATTTTTTGGGTTTGAATATATTTTTTAGTTTTTAGGTTTTTATAGTTTTTATAGTTTTTCACTTTTTAGGGTTTTAAAGTGTTTTTTATTGTTTTTAATTGTTTTTAATGTTTTATGGGTTGTAGGTTTTTTATCATTTTATGATTTTTATGGTTTTATGGTTTTTATGGTTTTTAGAGTTTTTAGGGGTTTAGGGGTTTTTAAAATTTTTAGTTTTTTTAGGTGTTTAATTTTTTTTAGGTTTTAAATTTTTTCATAAGTTTTTTTATAATATTAAGGGGTTTTTATGTTTTTATGGATTTGTAAATAAATTTTAGGGATTTTTGTTTTGTTTTTTTGGGTTTTTTTGTTTTAGGGTTTTTAGGGATTCTGAGAGTTTTTTGGATTTCTAGGGACTCAAGGATTTTATGGCTGTAGTGTTTTTTCTTGTATTTATAGTTTTTTTTTTCATATTTCGAAGTTTTTTTTTCCTTTTTTATGTTTTTAGAGGATTTAATTATTTTAATGTTTTTATTTTTTTAAGGGATTTAAGGGGTTTTTAGGATTTTTTTACATTTTTATGGATTTTTAGGTATTATTTACGATTTTCTGTATTTGAGTGAGTGAGGGATTTCTAAGTGTGTTATGTTTTTTTGGGTTTTCTGATTTTTTGGGTTTTTTTTTGGTTTTCTAGATTTTTTAATCATTTTTAGGGGTTTAAGTAGTTTTTATATATTTAACATGTTTTTATGGTTTTTATGGGGTTTTAGGGGTTGGGGGGGTAGATTTTATTTATTTTTTAGTGGTTTTAAGTAATTTTAGGTTTTTAATGATTTCTTAGTGTTTTATGGTTTTCTACATTTTCTGGAATTTTTATTATTTTTCAGGATTTTTCTAGTTGATTTGGGTTTTCAGGGATTTTGACAGTTTTTTGGGTTTTTAGGGTTTTCAGTGTTTTATTATTATTTATGTTTTTTTATTTTGAGGTGTTTTTAATGAATTTTATATCTTTTAGGTTTTTATGGGTTTTGAGGGTTTAAAGTGTTTTAAAAGTTTTATGGATAATTTCGGGGAATATGTTTTTTGGGTGTTTTAAGTGGTTTTAGGATTTTTAGAAATTTTTACAGTATTAGGGTTTTAAAGGGTATTTAGATTTTTTAGTATTATTAGGGATTTCATTGTGTTTTAGGGTTATTCTATGGTTTTGAGGGTTTTTTGTTTTTTATGTTTTATAGAGTTTTTGTGTTTTTATGTTTAATAATTTTTCTTATGGTATTTAAAGGTCTTAAAGGTATTTTATGGTTTTTTGGATTCTAAGGGCTTTTTAGTACTTTTATCATTTTCCTGTTTTTTAGTGATTTTTTGGTTTTTATGTGTTTTATGTTTTTTATTTATATTTTTAATTTTTTTTGTGTCTTTTGGGCTCTTATTGTTTATTAATATTGGTAGGAGTTTAAAGTTATTTTTGAGTTTTTGTGGGGTTTTTTGGGGTTTTTATGGTGTTTTGGGGTTTTTTATGTTTTTATGGATTTTTATAGTATTTATGTGTTTTGGGTTTTTTATGATTTTTTATAGATTTTACAATATTGAGTTTGTTAGGGGTTTTGGAGGATATTTTTATTTTAAGGGTTTTATGGTCTTTCTCAGTTTTTAGGGTTTTGGTGTTTTCAGGAATTTTTAAAACATTTTTAGTATTTTTATGTTTTTAATCTTTTTAGGTATTTTGTGCGTTGTTTGGATTTTTTGGGGGGCATAAAATATTTATTATAATTTTGGATTTTAGGGTTTCATTGAGTTTTTTAATATGTTTAATGGGTTTTTTATAGTTTGTTATCTCTTTTAGGGTTTTAAATAATTTTTTTATTTCTAGATTTTTTTCATCATTTTTAGTGTGTTTTTAGGGTTATTAGAGATTTTAAGGGTTTTAATAATTTTTATGCATTTTATGGTTTTTTGGTTTCTTGATTTTTTAGAGTTTTTTGGCTTTTAGAGTTTTAAAAATTTTCTATCTTTTTATCTTTTAGGGGTTTAAAGGGGATATAGAGTTTTTAATGGATTTATAATGGATTCTATTGTTTTTTAGTGCTTTATTGTCTTTTGGGTTTAGGGGTTTTATGTATTTTTAGGTTTTTAATATTTTCTTATGTTGTTTCAGTGTTTCTACGGATTTTATGTTATTAGGGATTTTTAGGGATTTTTAGGGTTTTTTCCTTTTTACGATTTTTGGGATTTTAATTGTTCTAGGTTTTTATAGGGGTTTTTTACGGTTTTTATTGTTTTTTACGTATTTAGGTTTTTTTTTCTTTTTAAAAAATTTATGGAATTTAGGGTTTTGGGGGTATTTTGAGGGTTTTTTCGGTTTTATGTTTTTTAAGTTTTTTGGGGGTTTCAGGGGTTTTTTCTTTTTTTTTTGGTTTTTAACAGTTTTAAGAGTCTTTTAATATTTTTGGGGTTTAAAGGGTATTTAATTTTTATATTTAATATTAAGGAATTTTTAATGCTTTTTATGTTTATATGTTTTATAGGTTATTTAGTGATTTTGATTGTTTATAGGGTTTTAGGTTTTTATGGGTTTTAGTGTTTTTATGTTTTTAAGTGTTTAATTTTTTTAGGTTTTCAATGATTTTTTGGGTTTTCCATTTTTTAGGGTTTTTAATTTTTTAATGATTTATAGGGAATTTTATTATTTTTAGGGATAAAAATTTCTTTAAGATTTTTAATGTTTTATATTTTTTTAGGGTAAATGTTTTTTAAGATTTTACAGATTTTAGGGTTGTAAAGTGTTCTTACTGTTTTTAGTAGTTTTTATTATTTTTTTAATTTTTTTACTATTTTTAATATTTTTAAGTGTTTTATGGTTTTTAGAAGGTTTTAGTGGTTTTAGGTTCTTTTAAGGTTTTTAGAATTTTTCAGGTGATTTGATATTTTTTCGGTTTTTATCTTTTTCTTTAGGGTTTTCATTGTTTTTAGTTTTTTTTTTAATTTATTTGGATTTTTAGTTTTTCTTAGGAATTTTATAGTTTTTTTGTGGTTTTTAGAGATTTTAAGGGTTTTGATGGTTTTTTGGATTTTTGGGTATTTAACATTTTTCAGTTTTTTATGTCTTTTGGTGCTTTGATGATTTTAAGGTACTCATTAGCTTTATCTGGGTTCTTAAATAAATTTATGATATAGGTATTTTTCTGGATTTTTTGTGATTTTTATGGTTTTTAGGTTTTTTAGGATTTTAAAGATTTAGAATGTTTTTTGGGATTTTCTAGTTTTTATGGTTTTTATGGTTTTTCAGTTTTAGCAGGGTTCTAATGTTTTTTAGTGTTTGTTAATATTCTTAGTAGTTTTAAAAGTATTTAGAGTTTCTAGATTATTTATAGGGGTTTCATTTGTTTTTTGGGGATTAATGGATTTATGGGTTTTATGGGTTTTTTTTAGTTTAGGGGTTATATTATTTTGAGGGTTTTTAGGGATTTACAGTTTTTAGCAATTTTTAATGTTTTTCATTGGTTTTAAGAGTTTTACGGTTTTAAAGGTTTTTTAGGGGTTTTTGGGGATTTTTGTTTTTTTTTATGTTTTTAGTTTCTTTTATGTTTTAGGGAATTTTAGGTTTTGTGGGGTTTTATGGGTTTATCGATTTTGAGGGTCTTTGGTTCTTAGGGTTTTTAGGTTTTTAAAATTCTTTTAATTTTTTGTATTATTATAATTTTATGTTCTCTTAGATGTTTCGAGAGTTTCATTAAGTTTTTTGGAGTTTTTTTTGTTTACATTTTATCATATTTTGAGGATTTTTTAGGATTTTTATTTATTTTTAGGGTTTTATTGATTTAGAAGGGTTTTTTATTTTTTTGGTTTTTTCTATTTTTTTGTTTTTAGGTGTTTTTTTGAGTTATTACGGTTTTATCATTTTTTAGAGTTATTATCATTTTAGGTGTTTAATTTTTTTATAGTTCCTAGTTTTATTATTGATTTTTATGGGATTTATGGATTTTCATGTTTTTAAGGTTTTCCAGAATTTAGAGTCTTTAGATTCTTTTTTGTTTTAGGGGTTTTACGTATTTATATTTTTTAATGTTTTTCATATTGAATTTTGGGTTTTTATGGTATTTAATTTTTTGATATATTTTAAGGCTATTTTGGATATTTATGGTTTATAGGGTTTTTGCTAATTTTAAATATCATTATGCTTCTCTAAGGTCTTCATGTTTTATTGGGTTTTTAGGATTTTTTGTGTTTAAGGGGTTTTAAGATTTTTTTTTAGTTTCTTAATTTTTTTTAGTGTTTTTGATTTTTTAATGGGTTTTTGGGGTTTTATGGGATATTAGTGTTTTTAATGTTTTTATGGGGTTTATGGTTTTTAGGGGTTCCGAGGTTCTAGGGTTTTTAGAATTTTTATGTTTTTTAGAGGTTTTAAGTGTTTTATATTTTTATGGTTTCTAGGCGATTTTTTGGGGTTTTAGAATTTTGAAAATTTTTAGGGATTTTAAGGAATTTTTAAGGATTTTATGGGTTCTTACCGGTTTTATAGATTTGTGCGTTTTTATAGGATTTTCGAGTATTTATTGTTTATTAGGGTTTTTTTTTTGTTTTTTCACTTTTTATTTATTTTTTTGGTTTTTTGAGTTTTCTTAAAAAATTTTGGGAATAAAGTGTTTTTATATTTTTTGTTATTTTATTTTTTATGGGTTTTTGGGTTTTATAAGGTTTTTGGGGTTATATGGTTATTAGAGGTTTATAGAGTTTTAAGACATTTAAATGTTTTTTAGGGTTTTTGGGTTTTATGTATTTTTAGTTTCTTATGATTTTCCAAGGTGTTTATGGGTTTCAAAAAAAAATAGGAATTTTTATGTATTTTTTAGGATTTTAATGATTGTTTTGTGTTTGTTTGGGATTTTTTGGGTTTTTAGTGTTTTAACGTGTTTTATTATTTTTTGGGGGTTTATGAGTTTTTTGTTTTATTTAGGGTTTCACTGACTTTTTAGAGTTTTTAAATATTTTTTAGTATAAAGAGTTTTTTATAGATTTTAGTGAGTTTTGGGTTTTTTGTGGTTTTAATGGTTTTAAAGTTTATTGGGGTATTTATTATTTTAAGGGGTTTTTTGGATTTTATCATTTTGAGGTTTTTAGGAGTTTTAGGTTTTTTTATATTATTTTTGTTTTCTAAGGCTTTTGTAGAGGTTTTAGTTTTTTGGGATTTTTTATTATTTTTATGGTTTTATGGTTTTATGGATTTAAGGGGTTTTAGTGATTTTTATGATCTTTAGGGGTATTGATTTTTCGGTTTTCTATTTTTTTCAGGATTTGTGTTTTTTATTTTTATGATTTATAAGGGGTTTCAGAGTTTTAACGTTTTATAGGTTTAATGGGATTTCTGATTTTTTAGTGGGTTTTATGGGGTTTTGGGTTTTATTAGTGTTTTAGTATTTTTAGGTTTTTATGGGATTTAAAAAATTTCAGGTTTTAAGGTATTAATAGGGTTTTTAGGTTTTATATGGTTTTTATGTTTTTAGTGATTTTAGGGATTTTTAGGGTTTTTTTGGATTTTTATGGATTTTAGGGTTTTTAGGGTTTTAATAATTTTTGGGGCTTTAGTGGTTTTTTTGATTTTTTAGGATTCAAATGTTTTTTAGAGTTTTTTATCATATGTTAGGGTTTAAAGGGTTGTAATAGTTTTTAGTGGTTTTAGGATTTTTATGGGTTTTGTCATTTTTATGATTTTTTGGATGTTTAAGGGTTTTTATAGGGTTCTTTATTTTTTTACTATCCATTAGTGTTTTAATAAATTTTTATTTTTAGGGGCTTTATGTGTTTTTTGGGTTTTATGTGTTTTTAGGGGTTTTAGTGTTTTTATCATTTTTTTTGGATTTTATGGATTTTTATTAATTTTTAAAGCTTTTAGGGATTTTTTGGATTTTATTTTTTTAGGTATTTAAGGTTTTCTAAGGGATTTTAGGTGTTTTTATATTTTTAGGTATTTTTGTAGATTTGTTTTTACGGTTATGTTTTTTTGTTGTTTTTAGCTATATTTATGGGTTTAGGGATTTTTTTGGATTATAATTTTTTTAAATCTATTAGGGATTTTGATATTTTAAGCGTATTTAGGGTATTTAGGGTTTTTATAGTTATATTTACTTTTTTGGGTTTTAAGAGTTTTTACTTTTTTTATGTATTTAAAGGTTTTTGGGTTTGTTATGGTTTTAGAGTTTTTTTGGTCTTTTGGGTTTTTAGTTTTTTATGGTTTTTAGAGTCTCTTAGGTTTTTAGGGGTTTTAATTTTTTTTTAATTTTTCTTATAGTTCTTCAGTTTTTAAGTGTTTTTAATGTTTTTAGAGATTCCTTAGGCTTTTTATGGTTTTTATGGTTTTGTGGACTTTGAGGTGTTTTAGGGTTTTTTTTGAGTTTTAGGGTTTTTTGTTTTCTTACTATTTATTTGACATTTTTAGAGTTTTAAAGTGTTTTTAGATTTTTAGTGGGTTATATAGTTTTTGGGGGTTTAAATATTTTAACCGTTTTTCGGAATTGTTATGGTTACTTGGGTGTTCTACGATTTTTATTTTCATTTTAGGGATTTTAACATTTTTTTGGTTTTATTTTTTTTAACTGCTTTGAGGTATTTAAAGTTTTCTTCGGTTTTTTAGTGTTTTAGGGTTTTTTCTATTTTCATATTTCTAAGACATATTGTGGGTTTTTATGATCATTATTGTTTTTTAGGATTTTTATTGTTTTTCAGGTTTCTTATTGTTTTTAGATGTTTTAGATTTTTATTGTTTTTTTTATTTTTATGGATATTAAGTGTTTTTATTTTTTTTTATGGTTTTCTTTGGGGGTTTTAGGGTTTTAGAAGTTTTATGTCTTTAGTTATTTTTATGGATTTGTAAGATATTTACTGAATTTTAGGGATTTAGGGTTTTTAGGGTTTTTTACAGTCTTAAGGGTTTTTATAGTTATTTTGGGTATGAAGTCTTTTTTGATGTCTTTGTGGGATTTAAATATTTTATAGTTTTGCAACATTCATAGGGTTTTTAGAGTTTTTATTGGTTTTAGTATTTATATAACATTTTACGGTTTTTTGAGTTTTAGGGTTTCTTTTTGTTTTTGGATTTTTATGGTTTTTAGTTTGTTAAGGGGTTATATTATTTTTATTATTTTTAGATTTGTTAGGGGTTTTAATTATTTATATTTTTAAGGGTTTATTTGGGGTTTTCAGGGTCATTAGGGTTCTTTATATTTTCAATGATTTTTATGGATTTTTTAAGATTTTATAGTTTTTATGGTTTTTAGGAATGTTAATGCTTATTAGGTATTGTATGGTTTTGGTGGGGTTTTAGAGATTTTTTTTATTTTATTTCAGTATTTAAGGATATTGAGTTTTTAATGATATATGTATTTAAGGGTTTTTATTATATTTAGGGGTTTTAGGGGTTTTAGGGGTTTTAGGGATTTTAGGGTGTTTTAAGGGGTTTTTTATGTGTTTTTTTATTTATGGTTTTTTTGTTTCAATGTTTTTTAACATTTTTTTAGGTTCTTAGTGGTATCAAATCATTTTTTTTTATTTTTTTCCTAGGGGTTTTCACCATTTCAGGGTTTTTACTTTATAAGGTATTTTTTTTGTGATTTTTAATGATTTTTATGGTCTTTTTTGATTTTTAAGGATTTTAGGGTTTTTAGGGTTCTTATTGTTTTAACGGTTTTATGATTTTTTTGGTTTTTAGGGTTTTTTGTTGTTTTTGGTATTTTAAGGAGTTTCAAATATTTCATCTTTAGGGGTTTGAATTTTTTTTATAGTTTTTGTGGGTTTTATGTTTTTTATTATTTATTAGGGGTTTTAATGCTTTTAGGGTGTCTAGGGTTTTTTTGGGTTTTTAGCATATTTTGATTTTTTGGGGGTGTAAAGTGTTTCTAGATTTTTAAGGTTTTCTTATGGTCTTTCAATGTTTTTTTGTTTTTTTAGAAATTTCTTGGGGTTTTTAGGATTTTTATAGTATTTAAGATATTTATGGATTTTTTAGGTTTTTTATGGTTTTCTGTTTATTAGGGTTTTTTTGTGTTATAAGGTTTTTTTTTGAGTTTTTCAATGTTTTTCCAACTTTAAAAAGTTTTTTATGTCTTTAGTGGAGTTTTAGAGGTTTTTGGGGGTTTTAGGGTTTTTAAGGGGTTTAGGGTTTTTATGTATTTTAGGGGTTTAGGTATTTTTGAATTTTTTAGAATTTTTTGCGTTATTTAAGTGTTTTTAGGTTTTTATGGGTTTCATAAGTTTTTTTAGTGTTCTTTGGGTTTTTAAATTTTTAGGGATATTTAGGAATTTTTCATAATTTTAATGGGCTTGTAGGGTTTTTTAGGATATTGAGGTGTTTTTAGGGTTTTGGGGGTTTTTTTTGCTTTTTTTCTTTTTTGGGTTCTTAGTGTTTCTTTGAGTTTATTTTAGAATTTTTAAGGCTTACAAGCGTTTTTAGCATGTTATGGGTTTAAAGAGTTTTTAGTACATTTTTACTATTTTATGGTTTATTAGATAAGTTTAATTTTTTTATATGTTTCTAGGGTTTTTTGGGGTTTTTTAAGGATTTAGGGTTTATTATGATTTTTTAGGGGTTTTGTTTATTTTAGTTTATTTAGGAATTTTGTGTGTTTTAGATTTTTGTGGTGTCCATTTTATTTTTTCATTTTTTTTGTATTTTTTGGTATTTTAAGGATTTCATGGGTTTTGGGTGGTGGGTTTAGTGATTTTTTGTGTTGTTAGGTATTTATAGGGGTTTTAGGGTTTTTTGAGTTTTTTAGGATATAGGGGTTTTAAGTGTTTTTTGTGTTTTAATGTTTTATCATGTTTTATAGGGTTTTTGGATTTTTATGTTTTTAGGTATTTTTATAGTTGTTTTAGTATATTATGGTTATTAGCATTTTTAGGGAGTTTTTAGGTTTAGGGTTTTAATAGTTTTTTGTGTTTTTAGTTTTCTATTGATTTTTCTATGATTTTTTAATTTATAGAGTTGTAAACATTTTAGGGGGTTTAAATGGTTCTTTGTATTTTCAGTTGTTTTTAGAGTTTTTAAGGGTTTAGGGTCTTTTAAGAATTTTATGGTGTTTTATTATTTTTAGGGTTTTTGGGTTTTTTGTGTTTTAGTGATTTTTAGGTTTTTCGGGTTTAAATTTTTTAGGCTATTAGGGTTTTTATGTTTTTAAGGTATTTACATTTTAGTTTTTTAGTGATTTTTAGTATTTTTATGGATTTTAATATTTTTAGGGATTTTGATGGGTTTTAGGGTTGTTATAGTATTTTTGGGGTTTTTGGGTTTTTGTAGTTTTTTGGGGGTTTTTAAAAATATTTGAGTTTTTTACATTTTTGGGGGTTAGATAGATTTTATTTTTTAGCCATTTTTTTATTGGTTTATATATTTTTATAATGTATTTAGGCGTTTAATGATTTTTATGGGTTTTTAGTGTTTTAGGATCCTCTTAGAGTCTTTTTTTGGGTTTTATGTTTCATTTTTGTTTCTTAGGTTTTGTAAGGGTATTATGTTTTTTAGTTATTTTTTTTGTAGGGTTTATCAATATTTTTAGGTAATTTTATATTTTTAGTGATTTTTAGGTCTTTTATTATGATTTATATGGTTTTTTTGGTTTCTTTGGATTATTATGATTTTTAGCTATTTAGGGTGTTTATCCTTTTTTAGGATTTTTAGCAATTTTAATTGTTTTCAGGTTTTTAGGGGAACTTTATGGTTTTTCATAGTTTTAGGGTTTTTTATTTTTTAGGATTTTTTAGGGATTTTTATGATTTTTTTGGTTTTAAAGAGATTAAGGGATTTAGAGTGTTATAATGGTTTTTAGGGTTTTGGGATGTTTATGTTTTTTTTATGATTTGCAGGTTTTTTTTATTCTTTTAGGGTTATTTGGTTTTTTGAGTTTCTTAACCTTTTTAGTTGTTTAAATGATTTTTATAGTTTTTAGTTTTTTTTGGTTTATTATGTGTTTTTGGAGTTTTTATGGTTTTATGGTTTTTAGGGGGTTTTCACATTTTTTAGGTTTTCATGTATTTTAAGTGTGTTTGGGTTATTAACGTTTCATAGGGGTTTTCATGGTCTATAGAGGGGTTTTATATTTTTACATATTTTTAGGGATATTTTTTTCGATTTAAAGGGTTTTAAGGATTATGAATGTTTTTATGTTTTTATGTGTTTTTTGGTTTTTCTCGTGTTTAGGGTTGTTTTGATTTTTAAATTATTATATGGGCTTATGAAGTAATAATAGTTCTTAGTGGTTTTGCGGGTTTTTATGTTTTTGGGGTTTTTATGCTTTATAGGGTTTTTAGGTTTTGGGTTTTTAGAGTTTTTATGTTTTTTGGGTGTTTAAGTGATTTAAAGTTTTTTAGTTTTCCTTAGGGGGTTTTATAGGTTTTTAATCTTTTTTGGATTTTAAGGATTTATGGATTTTTATGATTTTTAGGGATTTTAGGTACTTTGATGGATTTATTTTTTAGAGTTTTTAGGGTTTTTATGAATTTTGGGGGTTTTTTGGGTTTTTTGGGTTCTTATAGATTTTATCATTTTATGGGATTAAAGGGATTTTATATTTCTAGTGTTTTAGGGTTTATATAGGTTTATTGGATTTTTATAGTTTTTAGGGGTTTTATGGGTTTTAGGCAGCTTTATAGCATTAGGATCTTTTAGCATTTTTTACCTTTCTATTTTTAAGGTGATTTATGTATTTTAATGTTTTCAGGATTTCAAAAGTATTTTTAGGGTTTTTTACATTTTTAGGGGTTTTTTATGATTTTTTTATAGATTTTTATAATTTCTAGGGATTTTGAAGACTTTTAGGTGTTTAGGGTATATATGGTATTTTTGGGTTTTTAGGAGTTTTTTTTAGGGTTTAATGTTTTATTGAGTTTTTAATATCTTTATGTATTTTAGAGTTTATATTGGGTTTTTTAAGGTTTTATGGGTTTTTAGGCAAAGAAGGCACGGGTCCAGGATATTACCGGAACCCCCCAAAATTTATAAAAAAAGGATACATACACTGCAGACAAGGGAGGGGAGGGATCAATCAATCCACACCCAAAACCCCTTACGACCTCAGCCCGAGGGCCACAAAAGGAAAGAAAAAAAAGAAAAAAAGCGCAAGGCCAAAAAAGACAAAGTGTCCAAAAGAAAATCACACACAGAGTGGGTCAGTCAACATCGCCGCCAAAATCCTCCAGCTCCGCATCACAAAACCCCATGCCAACACCAAAGCCGCTGCCATCGTCAGCAAAGCTAAAATCTGATTCATCACCCTGGTCCATTGAGTCCCATCCAGGGTCAAAATCTTCTTGCATGCCAAGTCTGGACCGTAGCTTCTCCATAGCTTTTACCTGCTCAGTAGAAAAATAAGGCTTCTCTCGCTTATTCACCTTTAGATTCAGTTTGACAGCTCGTGAGGAGGACCTAGATGCCATTGGGCATGGGAGGGCAGAGTAAACCCTCCTCCTTCTTCGTCTTGGTGGGGCAGAGGAGGTTCCTGCAGCAGAAATCTTTGTTCCATTGCCACCATCACTAGCGGCAAGTGGTGCCTTTCCTTTCTTGCTTTCTGCCTCAAGAGTTTCAGCACCTCCGCTGATTTTTTATCTCCCTTGATGTGGCCATAGCAGCATTTATCCGTTGATCAGCCTCAGCAAACCTCTCCCCAAGCCTCCTTGCCTCATCTTCAAGAGGAAACCTTTCCCTTTCAACCCATACCATCTCACGGAGCTGCACACAAAAGTCTTCAGCAGATAGAACACCATGAAGGATCATCGCCCTCTGCAGGTCCATGGAAGAACCACCAGCATCACCAGCATATCGGAGTTGTTCACTAGGCAGGCCCTCAGCACTGCCGTCAGAGGTGCATGATAACCCAGGCCCCTTGCCAGGTCCCCCCATGACAGGATACCCATGCAGGACCGGCGGGGCATCACACCAGTCTATATCCCCATCCTGTATGGGCTTTTCCTCAGCTGAGCATGAACTCCAGTCATCTCCAAACCTGGTTTTCTGAGAAACAACATCCTCCTTTGCATCATCTTCCACCTGCACCCCAACCATGGCAGGCTCAGCCGAACCTGCAGCCTGAGAAACATTCACAGGAGCCTCATCTGTTAGAGCAGATCCACCAGCATTCTCATCAACCTTTAAGCCAGTTGTGTCATCCGATCCCAGATCCTTGCAGGAATTTTCCACATTTCCTGGCCAGACATCCATCGAAATTGTCCTATCTATCTCAGTTTTCTTCCTAATATATTCTCCAGACCCGTGAACACCTTCAGCAGAGCCATGAATTCCTCCCTCAGCGAGCATGACTTCAACCTCAACAGCATTACTTGAGACACCGGCGCCTGCTTCCAGATTCACCAAGAAGCCACCCGAATCCATCAGGGAGATTTCTAACCCATTACCAGCCAACATAGAAGTCGAGCAGGGCACATTGGTAGACACAGAGTGGGAAACATCGCCAATCGTCCCCTTCACCTCCACTCGAGGGAGGCCGCTCTCACCAGAAGACATAGATTCACCACCCCTAGAAGCGCCAGAACAAATTCCAGAACAGTCACTGTGCCCGAAGCTCCAGCACAAAGAGCAGAAGACTGGCCATTGGTCGAAGACAACAAATTGTCTCCATCTGAGCTCCTCTCCCACAGCAATCCGGACAGAGTCCACAGGGGGTTTCGACGCATCAATTTCAACAAAAGCCCTTGGAGCAACCGAATGACAGAGGGACCTCGTCCTACTATCCACACAGAGGAATCCCCCCACCAGGTTTCCGAGCATCGAAATAATTGAGAAATTATGAAAGGGGAGTGGCAGTTCAAGAAAACGCACCCAGGTAGCAGCAATCGGGGAGCTTCTCTTCATATGAAAATCAAAGCTCCATCGAAAGAGGGAGAATCGAGCACCATTTCATGACTGAGGAGCCGCTGACCATGCAAGGATGAGATCATCCTCCATTGCTAACCGAACCATGATATGAGAGCTGTCGAGCAGGCCGACAGTCGCACGAGCCCTAAGATTCCAGGAAGCCACAACGAACCTGTCGAAGGTGACCACCAGGGGTCGCCGCCTCGGAAATATTTTAACCAGAGTCAATTGGTGGAGATCCGTGGCCTCAGTGAACTCCCGAGATGAGAGAGGAAGCTGAGGGAAGCCATCGAAGAACTCCGGAACCTTCGGGCCAAGCACCGTTCGCGGGAAGGCGGGTAATAGATCAGCAGAATAGAGCAACGAGAAATTATCAGGGAGAGGTTCCTCCCCCGTAGAGATAGGGGGAGGATATTCGATTGTCATCGCCTTCAACCCGAGGTGAAATCGCCATCGCAGGGGAGTTTTGATGTTTTTTTGGGTTTCTTGCATTTTTGTTTGTTTTTTGTGGGATTAACTGTATTTCAGTATTTAATGTTTTCATAGAGTTTGTTGGGTTTTTTAGGTATTCTCCATTTTTAAGTATTTTTAGGGATTATTTTTTATTTTTATAATTTTTTAGTATTCTTTAGGGATTTTGAGGGTTTTTATGGTTTCTCAGGTCAAACAGGGCTTGGGATTTTGGGGTTTTTAGGGGTTTTAATGTTATTTGGGTTTTTTATTTTTTTACTGGTTTAAATGGGTTTTAATGGTGTTTAACACTTTTGGGGATTAAAGTGAATTTGAGTTTTTATTTATTTTTTGGGGGTTTTTTATTTTTTTTATTTTTAAAGGTTTATAATGATTTTCATGGTTTGTATTGTTTTTAAGTGTGTTAGGGCTATATATTTTCTTTATGATTTTCATAATTTTTTAGGTTTTTAGGGATTTTAAGTGTTTTTAGATTTTTATCGGTTTCTTTGGTTTTTTTGTGTTTTTATGGTTTGCACTTTTATAGGGATTTCAAGGGATACATCAGGATTTTTATTAAGTTTAGGGGTTTTAGAGATTTTTAGGGGGTTTATGTTTGTTTAGGGTTGTTGGGATTTGATGTCTCCGTTGTGTTTTATTTTTCAGATTTTTGGGCTTTTAATGTTTTTTAGGGTTTTAAACATTTTTATGGTATAAATGGTTTTCTGAGTTTTTACTGAATTTTTAGCAGTTTTACGAGTTTTCTGGTCTTTTATTGTATTTTAGAGTTTATTCATTTTTTTGAGTTTTCAAAGAGTTGAAGTGTTTTATTTTTTTTAATAATTTCGTATTCTATTATTGTATTTTTACAGGGTTTTAGGATTTTAGGGTTTTTAAAAATTTTTAGGACTTTTTATGGTTTTATGTTTTTATACATTTTGAGGGGTTTTTTGGTTTTTTATATTTTAAGGTCTTTATTATTTTATATATTTTTAGGTGTCTTAAAAATGTTTTGGTTTTTATGATTTTCATAGGGGTTTTCTAGGTTTTTTATATTTTTTAGGATTTTAGTGATTTTTATGGATTTTAAGGGCTTTTAGGGTATTCATGGATTTATACTTTTTTGGGTTTTTTGGTTTTTTGATCATTTATTTATTTTTTACATTTATATATTTTTAAACATTTTAAAGGGTTGAAAGAGTTTTTTGGGGTTTTTAAGGATTTAATTGTTTTTAGTGTTTTAGGGTTTTTTGGGTCTTTAGGGTTTTAGGTTCTTTTGGGGTTTTAATTATTTTCACTTTTTTTCAATTTATTAGTGGTTTTTAGTGGTTTAGGGGTTTTTACATTTTTATGGATTTTAGGTATTTTTTAGGGTTTTTTTGTTTTTTTATGTATTTTAGGGATTTTTCTTGTTTTTGGGTTTTTTATGGTTTTATGTGATTTTTTATATATTTAGGGGTTTTATGGTTTTCTATATTTTTTAAACAATGATGGGATTAAAGGAATTTTAGAGTTTTTTTTATTTTATGGGGGGTTTATGGTTTTTGAGCTTTTTAAAAAAAATTATGGGTTTTTAATAATTTTTTGGGTTTTAGGGGTTTTTTTGGTCTTTTAAAGAAGTTTTAGGGTTTTTATAATTTTAAGGTTTTATGGGTTCTATGTTTTTTTATGTTTTAAGGTTTTCATAGGTTGTTTCACAGCTTTTAGTTTTTTATGTTTTTATAGATTTTATATGATTTGTTTGGAATTTTATGGGTTTTTGGTTTTTGAGGGTTTTTTCTAGTTCATTAGGTTTTTTTGGGAGGGGGGATTTTTTATTCATATATATGTTTAAAGTGTTTTTTGGTTTTTAAGGTTTTCTTATGGTTTCCAATGGGTTTTTTGGGGTGTTTTATATTTTTATGGATTATTAGTGCTATTTTATAATTTAGTGGTTTTTTGGGTTTTAAGGGGATTCAATTTTTTAAAGGTTTTTTAGGTTTTTATGGGTTTTGGGGTTTTAGGGGTTTTAGTGTATTTTAGGATCATATTAGAATTTTTTTTTGTTTTTTAGATTTTTTAGGATTTCTTATTATTTTTTTGGATTTTGATGATTTTATAGGATTTTTGGATTTTTGTGTTGTTTTAGGGTGCATAGGTTTTATTTGATTTCCATATATTATTAGGCTTTTTGGTGGTTAAAGTGTTTTTTCTTTTTTTTTTCTTTTTATAGGATTTACCATGGTTTTTGTGCTTTTAATGTTTTTAGTATCTATTATGGAATTTGTAATGATATCAATAGGGTTTTAGGGTTTTAGTGATTTCTATGGGTTTAAGGTTATTTCAAAATTTTAAGGTTTTTTGGGGTATTAGGGGTTTGGATATTTTTTAGAGTATTTAAAAAAAAATTTGTTTGAAGTGTTTTTATAGTTTTTAGTGGTGTTTTGGGTGTTTGTGGTGTTTTAGGGATTTTTAATGTGTTTAGGAGGGTTATTGTTTTTAGTGTTTATATGTTTTTATGGTTTATGGTATTTATATGTTTTAAGTAATTTTAAGTGTATTTAGGTTATTAAGGTTTTCTTAGGGGTTTTCAGGTATTTATAGTTTATTTATTTTTAGTGATTTTAGTGATTTTTTATGTTTTTTATGTTTTTATTATTTTTTGGATCTTGAGGATTTTAGGGGTTTTTGGGGTTTAGAATTTTTAGGGTTTTTTCTTTTAATGTTTTTATCTTTGTTAGGGATTTTAACATTTTTATACATTTTTATTCTTTTTAGGGGTTTAAAGGATTTTTATATTTCTTAGTTGGTTTCAATGATTTTTATGGGTTTTTAGGATTTTTATGTTTTTTAGAGGTGTTTATTGTTCTTAGGGGTTTATTGTTTTTATTGTTTTATAAGTTTTTAAATGTTTTTAGGGTTTTAAGGGTTTCAGGTGTTTTAGGTTTTTAAGGATTTTTTACGGGGTTTTAGGTCTTCTAGGTGTTTTTATGTTTCTAGGGTTTTTATGCCTTTTTTGGTGTTTTATCATTTTTTGTGATATTGAGTGTTTTAGGGGTTCTACGGTTTTATGGTTATTTTTTGGTTTTAAGGGTCTTTTTGAGTTTTTAAGGGTTCATAATTTTGATTATTTTTTTGAACATTTTTTGTGGTTTAAGGGGTTTCTAGAGTTTTTAGTTTTTTAGAGTTTTAAATGTTTTATGGGTTTTAAAGGGTTTTGCAGTCATTTTTTTTCTTTTTGCGGGATTTGCGGTTTTTATTGTTTTTAGAGGGTATTATGGGTTATAGCATGTTTTAGTATATTTAGTGTATTTAGTTTTTTAGGGGTTTGAAACGTTATGATATTTTTATGGTTTTCTTAGGGTGTACAAGTTTTTTATGGTTTTTTTGTTTTTAGGGATTTCTAGGGATGTTTAATTCATTTGTGATTTTTATGGTCTTTAGGGGTTTCAAGATTTTGTGTGGTTTTTGGGGGTTTTGGGTTTTTAGAAATTTAAGGTTTTTAGGTGTTTTAGTGTTTTTTGTTTTCTAGGTTTTCATATGGGTTTTCAGGTTTTTCAGGGGTTTTTTACATTTTAAGATATTTTAAGATATTTTTTATGAATTTAAGGTTTTTAGGGTTTTAAAGGGTCTTAACGTTTTTTTGATTTTTGGGGGTCATAATGTTTTTATAGGTTTAACATTTTAAGGGGATTAAAGGGATTTTAGAGTTCATTTTTTTTAGGGTTTTTATGTTAATAGGGGGTTTTATGCTTTTAGTGGTTTTATGGATTTTAGTGGTTTTTCATTTTTTCCATTTTTTAGGTTTTTAAGGGTTCTGGTATTATTAGGTTTTTAAGTATCACTAGGGATTTTAAGGGGGGGGGGGGTTTTATTTTTTGGATTTTATGGATTTTTTAATATATTTATGGTTTTATTGGGTTTTTAGGGATCTTAATTTTTTGGGATTTTCTTATTTTTTTGGGGCTTTGAGGTATTTTTTATTTTTTTAGGGTTTTATGGTTTTTATGTTTTTAATGTTTTTTGAGGTTTAAATTCTTTTTAGATCATTTATTGTTTTTCAGTTTCTTATTGATTTTTGGTGGTTTTTATGGTTTTATGTGTGTTTATGGTTTTTAGGGATTTTTGGGTTCTTTAGGGTTTTTGAGTTTGTAACATTTTTATGATTTTTGGGGGTTTTAATTGTTTTTATCTTCTTAAGTATTATTATGGTTTTTAGGTTTTTTTACATTTTTTGAATATTTATAGATATTTTAGGATTTTTATGGTTTTGGGGTTTTATAAATTTTGAAGGCTTCAGGTTTTTTAGTGTTTTGAGGGGTTTAAAAGTTTTTTCCAGGGTTTTTTGGATTTATTTTGTTTTTTAGAGTTTTAAATATTTTTTTAAAAAAATTAAATTTTAATAGGTTTAATGAGTTGTTCCAGTTTTTATTTGGATTACGGTTTTATCTGTTTTAATGTTTTTTTATTTTTTATGTGGTTCTATGTTTTTACAATTTTTAGGTGTTTAGGGCTTTAAGAATTTTTATATTTTTTAGGGGATTAAGTGGGTTTAGGGTTTAGTTTTTCTCTTAGGGGGTTTCTACATTTCACTAATTTTTATGGATTTTATAATATTTTAATTGGTTTTAAGGTCTTTATTGATTTTGAGGGTTTTTAGGATTTTTTTGAGTTTTTTAGAGTTTTAAATGTAATTGGAGTCTTTAAATTTTTTGGGGGTTTAAATGGTTTTTATAGTTTTTATTGGTTTTTTATTTTTTTGTGTATGAAGTGTTTTTAGGGTTTTATCATTTTTAATGTTTTTAGGGGTTTAAATGGATTTTAGTATTTTTAGGATTATTATTGTTTTTCCAGGGTTTTAGTGTTTTTTATATTTTTATATATCTATATATTATTATTATTTTAATGTTTTTAGGGTTTTTAGGAATTTTATGGGTTATTAGGGATTCATAGGGTTTTTAAGAATTTTATAGGTTTTTGTGTTTTAAGTTTTTTTTTGAGTTTTTAGGATTTAACATTTTTAGTGTTTTTTATTTTTTTAAGGCATTTAGGGGCTTAATGGATGTTTAGATTTTATAGTAGTATTTTAATATTTTAGGGAATTTATTTTTTTTGGGTTTTTCTTGGATTTTAGGGCTTTTGGGTTTTTAGTGTTTCTTCGTTTTTAGCGGTTTAAATTGTTTTGTTCATTGCAGGGATTTTATATTTTTTAATGTTTTATGGATATTTTATGAAATTTATGGTTTTTTATGTTTTCAATGACTTTGAGGGTTTTTTGGGTTTTAGGAATTTATGGGGTTTTATCTTTCTTATGTTTTTTATGTTTTTTTAGTGTCTTAAAATTTTTGGGGTATAAATGATTTTAAGGGTATATTTTAGTTTATTTTATTTTATCATATTTTAAGGAATATTATCGATTTTTATTGTTTTTAGGGGTTTTTATAGTTTTTAGGGTTCTTAGTGTTTTTTTGGTTTTTAGGGGTTCTGAGTTTTCATAGTGTTTTATGGTTTTATTTTGGGTTTTCATTGTCTTTATTAGTGTTTAAATTTTTAAAGGTTTTTTTGGTTTTTTTTAAATTTCTTATGGTTTATAGGTATTTTAGAGATTTTATGGGTTTTTTGGTTCTTATGGTTTGTAGGGGTTTTATGCGTTTTTTGGGTTTTAAGGTTTTTTTTATCATTTTTGGGGGTTTAATTTTTTAGAGGTTTTTATGTTTTTAGAGGTTTTATAGTTTTAGAGGTTTTATTGGTCATTGAGGGGGTTTTAGTGTTTTATTAATGTGTTTTGGGGTTTTAGGGAGTTTTTGTTTTAGGGTTTTTAGTGTTTCTTAGTTTTTAGGGTTTCTATGATTTTTAGGTTTTTTGACAGTGTTAAGTGTTTTCGGTTTTTAAGTTTCTGTTAGGTTTTTTCAATGTAATGGAGTTTTTTACATTTTAACGAATTTTATAGATTTTTTGGAATTTAATTTTTTATGGTTTTTTATGGATTTTTATGGTTTTCATAGTTTTTTGGGGTTTTAGGGTTTTTCTTTAATTTTTGTGGTTTTAAAGGTTGAATAGATTTTTTAAATTTTTAGAGGTTTTAAGGGTTTTTAGATTTATTAGTTATATTTTAGATTTTTATTTGGATTTATTATTTTTAGAAATTTTAATGGGTTTCATGGGTTTTACGGTTTTCAAGGGTTATTTAGGATTTTTAGTGTATTTAGGTTTTTATGTGTTTTTAGTGTTTTTGGTTTTTATGGCTTTGTTTCCGTTTTCCACGGATTTTATGATTTTTTAAATTTATTGATTTTTATTGTTTTTTGAAGTTTTATGTTTTTTTGGATACTTAGGGATTTTAATGGTGGTTAGGGGTTTTAGTTTTCTTATGGTTTTTTAGAATTGTATCACATTTTATGGTTTTTAGTTTTTTAATTATTTTCTGGGTTTTAATGTTTTCATAGGATTTTTCTTGGTTTTTGGGGGTTTCAAATGTTTTTATGCACTTTTTAGTATTTCTATGTTTTTTGGGGTTTTTTGGGATTTTGAGGGTTTGTTGGGTTTTTTGGGATTTTAATGTTTTTATGGTTTTTTGGGTTTTAGGGTTTTTATTGAGTTTTTAAGGATTTAGGGTTTTTAGGATTTTTAATGGTTTCCATGGTTAATAAGGTTTTATATTTTTTTAGTTGGTTTTTTAGTTTTTTTGGTTTTTTATGGTTTAAGGGGGTTTTACTGTTTTATGGGGTCTTATTGTTTTTAAAGGTTTTAGGGTTTTTACTGTTTTTATGGGTTTTATGTGTTCATAGGATATCATGGTTTTCATAATTTTTAGCGGTTTTTTTGTTTGTAGGTATATTTATGGATTTTTAGGACTTTTATTGTTTTATATTTTTAGGCTTTTTTTATGTTTTACGGTTTTTTATTTTTTAGGGATTTTAGTGTTTTAAGGATTTTTATGTTTTTATGTTTTTATCTTTTTAGTTATTTTGGTGTTTTAATGTTTTTTTGCAATTTTACGTGTTGAATGCGTTTTATAGTGTTTAATGGGTTTTTAGGGTGTTTATGGATTTTAGTGTTTTTATGGTTTTTATAGGTTTTGATGGTTTTAGGGTTATTTAGGGGTTTTATGGCCTTCTTTTATTTTTTTCTTATTTTTTAGTATTTTAGGTGAATAAATTTTTTCTAGGGTTTTAGGGTTTTCATATTATGTTTTTAAGGTTTTTAAAGTTTTAAAAGTTTTTAGGGACTTTATAATTTTAGTGATTTTTATAGTTTTTTTGGTTTTAGGGTGTCTAGAGTTATTTAAATTTTTTTCTTATTTAGTGTTAGTATGTGTTTCTATGGTTTTGAAGTTTTCTTATAGTTTTTTAGTATTTTTAAGGATGTTTAAGGTTTATTATATTTTTATGAATTTTAGGTTTTTACGGAATTTGAGGGTTTTCAATGTTTTTAGGTGTTTTAGAGTTTTATGGTTTTTTTCTCGGTTTTAGGGTTATTTTGAGTTTTTTAGGATTTTAATGTTTTTTAGTGTTTTTAATGTTTTTAGGGGGTATTTGGGTTTTTATAGTATTTAGTGGTTTTTAGGTTTCTTAATTTTTTAGTTTTTAGGGTTTTTTGTTTTTGTGTTTTAAGGTTTTCATAAGGGTTTTCAAGGGTTTTAATATTTTTATGTGTATTTAGATATATTTTTTATACTTTTATTGTATTTTTTAGGTGTTCTATGGTTAGTTTGGAAGTTTGTGTATTTTTGATATTGTTCTTTTTTTTATTTTATGTGTTTCTTTGAGTTTCTAGTTTTTTTATGTTTTTTTGAGTCGTTTAATGTTTTTAGAGTCTTAAATAAATTTTATACATTTAGTGGGGTTTTTTGGTTTTTTATTGGGTTTTACGTTTTTATGTTTTTAGGGGGGTTTCATGTTTATAGTGTCTCTTAGAATTTTTGGGGTTTTAAGTGTTTTTTGGTTTTTTACTATTTAATTATGAAATTTTATGTAATTTATACCTTTTATAAAATTTTATGGATTTTGTAGCATTTTTTTAAAAATTGTTTTTTTTGTTTTTTAGGATTTTAGTGTTTTAGGAGTTATGATTTTTTATGGGTTTTGGTGTTTTTTTTGGGAATTCCTATTTTTTTGAGTTTTTATTGTTTTAGAGTTATCAATCATTTATCAGAGTTTATATGGGGTTTTAACATGTTTAGTAGATTTTTGGGGATTTATCCGTTTTTTTGGTTTTTTGGTTATTTTGGGGTTTTAGTGTTTTTATGTATTTTTTAGGTTTTTAGCTTTTAAGGGGATTTTCTTATTTTTTTTGTTTTTAATATTTTATTAAGGAATTTTAGCGGTTTTAGTGTTTTTAATGTTTCTATGGATTTTGGGGTTTTTATAGAATATTTATGGGTTTTATGGGTTTTATATATTTTAAGAGTTTTAGGGTTTTTATAGTTTGGTATAATTTTATAGGGTTAAAGGGACTATAATTTTTTTATAGGTTTTTACGGTTTTAGGTGTTTTTGGGTTTTAGGGGGTTTTTAGGTTTTTAGGGATATTTATGGGTTTTAGGTTTTTTATCGTTTATATGGTTTCTTAGTATTTTTATATTTTTTATTTTTTAAGGAATTTTAAATGTTTTTTAGGTTTTTAAGGTTTTCGTAGTATTTATTCAGGTTTTTTGGGATTTTTACATTTTTAGGAATTTTAGAGATTTTTTAGGTTTTTTATTTTTTGAGTGTTTTTATAGATTATTAGAGTTATATTAGGTTCTTAGGGTATCTATTGTTTTTTGGGTTTTAGGTGGGGTTTTAGTTTTTAGGGGTTTTACGGTTTTTATAGTTTCTATAATTTTTTGGTTTTAACGAGTTTTTCATGTTTTTAGTGGATTATAGTGGTTTTAATGTTTTTTTATAGTTTTATAGGTTTTCTGGATTTAGGGGGCTTAATGGTTTTAGTGTTTTCTCTGGTTTTTAGGGCTTTTAGCGATTTTTTAGTTTTTAGGGGTTTTTGTATTTTTAGGTTTTTATGATATTAATATCCTTTTTTAAAAAAATTATGTTTTTATGGATTTTTGGGTTTTTTTTGTTTTTTATTATTTTTTGGGTTGGGTGGTTTATGTAATTAGAGAATTTTTATATTTTTTTAGGGTTTTTTTGAGTTTGATAGTGATGTATGTTTTTTAGAGTTTATAATTTTTGTAGAGGTTTAAAGGGTTTCTATAGTTTTTAGCGGGGTTTTATGGGTTTTATGGGTTTTTATGGTTTTTATGATTTTTATGGATTTTTATGGTTTTTAGGTTTTCTTAAGGATTTACGACCATTTATGATTTTTATCATTTTGAAGGGTTTTCAGTGGTTCTAATTGTTTTTGTTTTTCTAAGGGTTTCTTTGAGATTTTAATATTTTTATGGTATTATGATTTTTAGTGTTTTTTTAGAATTTTTATGGGTTTTTTGGGTTTTTTGGGATTTTTATGGAGTTTACGATTTTAAGTTCTTTTAGGTTTTTTGAGTTTTTATGTTTCTATGATTTTCTAATGGAAATTTATGGTTTTTATATTTTTTTGATTTTTAGGGTTCGTAATGGATGTTTTAATGTTTTTATGGTTTTTTATGGGTTTCAATGATTTTGATGTTTTTTAGGGTTTTCATTGATTTTGTCATTTTTTTGGGTTTTAATAAAAATTTTTCAGTTTTTAGGGTTTTATAGTTTTTATATTTTTTCACTTTTTAGGGGTTTAAAGTGTTTTTATTACTTTTAATTGATTTTATAGTTTTATGGGATTTAGGTTTTTTATCATTTTATAGTTTTTATGGTTTTATGGAATGGAAGGCTCAGGTCCAGGCTATTCCTGGGACCCCCCAAATTTTATTAAAAGAAAAGACACAGACACTGCAGACAAGGGAGGGGAGGGATCCATCGATCCACACCCAAAACCCATTACGACCTTAGCCTGAAGGCCACAGAAAGAAAGGAAGAAAAGAAAAAACAAAAACAACAGGTCAAAAGACCAAAAGGGAGAGAAAACAAGGGGAGGATCAGTCAACATCTCCAACAAAATACTCAAGCTCCGCACCTCGAATCCCCATGTCCACACTAAAGTCGTCGCCCACATCAGTAAAACTGAAATCTGACTCAGCACCCACATTCGTTGAGTCCCATCCAAATTCAAAATCCTCTTACATGCCAAGCCCGGATATCAACTTCCTCCTAGACTTTTCTTGCTCTACAGACATTGAAAGCCGCTCTCGCTTATTCACCTTTAGATTGAGTCTGACAGCTCGTGAAGAGGCTCTAGTTGCCATGGGACGTGGGAGGGTAGAGTAATCCATCCTCCGCCTTCGTCTCGGAGGGGCGGAGGTGGAACCAGCTGCAACACCCGCCTTCGCACAAGTGACGCCATCACTGACAGCCGATGGTGCCTTCCCTTTCTTGCATTTTGTCCCATGAGTTTCAGTACCTCCTCTAGTTATTTTCTCCTTTGACCTGGCCATAGCAGCATTTATCCGGCGATCAGCCTCAGCAAATCTCTCCCCAAGCCTCTCAGCTTTATCCTCAAGCGGGAACCTTTCTGGTTCAACCCACTTTATCTCATGCAACTACACACAAAACTCTTTAGCAGAGGGGACACCATGAAGGACCATAGCCCTATGCAGGTCCATGGACGGACCACCAGCGTCGCTAGCATTTCCCGGCCGTGGGGTAAAGCACTTGTCACTGGGAGGATCCTCAACACCACTTGTGCTGTCAGAGGGAGGAGATAACCCAGGCCCCATGTCAGGACACCCGGACAGGACCAGGGGGCATCATGCCAGTTCATGTGTCGCCCCATGGAGATCCATGTCTCTTCATCCGTCTTAGACTTTTCCTCAGCTGAAGACAAGCTCCACTCATCCCCAGTATTCAGGCTCTGAGCAACCACTGTTCCCTTCACAGCATCTGCCACCAGCACATCCACCATGGCAGGATCAGCCAGTGCTGCAACCTGGAAGTTATTTGGAGCAATCGTAGCACCCTCAATTGCTGGAAGGGATCCAGTAGTGATCTCATTGACCTTCAAGCCAACTATACCATCTCGCTCCAGATCCATAGCACAAGCCTCCTCCACATTTCCTTTCCAGACACCTGTCACAGCAGTCTTCCTTAAGTCTGTCTTCTTCGAATGGGAGTCACCACACTTATGAACACCTTCAGCAGAAGCCTGATTATCCCTCTCAGCCAACAGCACTTCCTGATCATCAGCATTTTCCAAAACACCAGCACCTCCAACCAGACTCACAACGAAGCCACCCGAATCCATCAGGGCCACCTCTAAATCACTTCTAGGCAGCAAAGAAGACGAGCAGGGAACATCAGCATTCAGAGGTTGGGAGGAAGCTACCTCCTATGTCTCCTTCAACTCCACCAGAGGGAGGATAATCTCATCAGAAGACATGCGATCCATAGAACCACCACCCCTGACAGTGCCAGAGCAGCCTCCAGAGTGATCAATGTGCCCATAACTCCAACAAGATGAGAAGAAAACCAGCCATTTCTCAAAGATGACAGGCTGTCTCCACCTGAGTTCTTCCCCCACTGCAATCCAGACAGCATCCACAGGAGACTTTAAAGCATCAATTTCAACAAAATCCCATGGTGCTACCGGATGACAAAGGGAGCTAGTCCTACTATCCACATAAAGTAACCTCCACACCAAATTCCCAAGCATCGAAAAAATAGAGATATTTTGAAAGGGAAGGGGAAGATAAGGAAACCTCACCCAAGTAGCAGAAATTGTGGAACTCCGGTTCAGATGAAAATCAAAGATCCACCGAAAGAGGAATAATCGAGCGTCATTGCATAACCGAGGAGCCGCTGACCAGGCAAGGACCAGGTCTTCCTCCGTGGCAATGCGAATCATTATGTGGGATCTATCGATCAGGCCCACAGTCACCCGAGCCCTAAGATTCCAGGAATCCGAAACGAACCTGTCGAAAGTGAAAATGAGGGGTCGCCACATCGGGAAGCTTGCAATCAGAGTCAATCAGTGTAGGTCCAAAGCCTCATTGAACTCTCGTATCGAGAGGGGAAGCTTCAGGCAACCTTTGAAAAACTCCAGAACTTTCGGGCAGAGCACCATTCTCGGGAAAGAGGGTAACAAGTCAGCAGAGGAGAGCAAAGAGATTTCCTCTGAGAGAGGATCCTCCCCCGTAGAGGGGGAAGGCGCCTCTTTTTCCATCATCTTCAACCTGGGAGGAATCCGCCATCGCGAGGGAGCCGAATCGCCAGAATCACCAGAATCGCTATAGTCGCTATCCTTTTACTTTTCTTATCTTTATGGTTTTATGGTTTTTATGGTTTTTAGAGTTTTTAGGGGTTTCAGGGGTGTTTAGAATTTTTAGGTTTTTTAGGTGTTTAATTTTTTTTAGGTTTTAAACTTTTTCATAAGATTTTTTATAATTTTTAAGGGTTTTTACGTTTTTAAGGATTTTTAAGTAATTTTTAGATTTTTTTGTTTGGTTATTTTGTGTTTTTTGGGTTTTCGGGTTTTTCGGGTTTCTGAGTGTTTTTTTTGATTTCTAGGGATTCATGGATTTTATGGTTTTAGTGTTTTTTCTTGTTTTAGTGTTTTTTCTTGTTTTTATTTTTTTTATTTTTTTTCGTTTTTCTATGTTTTTTTCGTTTTTTATGTTTTTAGGGGATTTAATTATTTTTTGGTTTATATTGGTTTTCTCAAGGGATTTAAAGAGTTTTTAGACTTATTTACATTTTTATGGATTTTTACGATTTTTTTTGTATTTGGGTGAGTGAGGGATTTCTAAGGGTTTTGTGTTTTTTTGGGGTTTTTTGATTTTTTGGGTTTTTATGGTTTGCAAGATTTTTTTAAAAACTTCTAGGGGTTTGTATAGTTTTTAGATATTTAACTTTTTTTATGGTTTTTATGGGTTTTTAGGGGTTGGGGGGGGGTAGATTTTTTAGTTTTTAGTGGTTTTAAGTAATTTTAGGTTTATAATTATTTATTAGTGTTTTATGGTTTTCTACATTTTATTAATTTTTATATTTTTTTAGGATATTTCTAGTAGATTAGGGTTTTCAGGGATTTTGACAGTTTTTAGGGTTTTCATTGTTTTATTGTTTTTTTATGTTTCTTTTCTTTTTCGGACTTTTTAATGATTTTATGTCTTTTAGGGGTTTTATGGGTTTTTAGAGTTTAAAGGGTTTTAGTAGTTTCATGGATAATTTTGGGGAATATGTGTTTTGGTTGTTTAAAGCTGTTTTAGGTTTTATAGAAATTATTGCAGTTTTAGGGTTTTAAAGGGTTTTTAGATTTTTTAGTATTTTTAGTGATTTCATTTTGTTTTAGGGTTATTTTATGGTTTTGAGGGTTTTTTTGTTTTTTATGTTTCATAGTGTTTTTGTGTTTTTATGTTTTTTAATTTTTCTTAAGGTATTTACTGGTTTTAATTGTGTTTTATGGTTTTTTGGATTCTTAGGGATTTTATGGACTTTTATAATTTTCCTATTTTTTAGTGATTTTTTGGTTTTTAGGTGTTTTATGTGTTTTTTTTTAAAATTTGTTTTTGGGTCTTGTGGGTTTTTATTATTTCTTAACATCTTTAGGGGTTTAAAGTGATTTTAGAGTTTTTGTGGGGTTTTTGGGATTTTATGGGGTTTTGGGGTTTTTTATGTTTTTAGGGATTTTTATAGTTTTTAAGGGTTTTGGGTTTTTATGATTTTTATGGATTTTAGAATATTGAGTTTTTTAGGGGTTTAAAGGTTATTTTTATTTTAATTTTTTTATTGTCTTTCTCAGTTTTTAGGGTTTTAGTGTTTTTTGGAATTTTTAAAACATTTTTAGTATTTTTATGTTTTCAATCGTTTTAGGGATTTTGTGCATTGTTTGGATTTTTTGGTGGGCTTAACATTTTTATTATAATTTTATATTTTAGGGTTTGATTGAGTATTTTTATAAGTGTAATGGTTTTTTATAGTTTTTTAACTCTTTTAGGGTTTTAAATGATTTTTTAGTTTCTAGAGTTTTTCATCAGTTTTAGTGGGTTTTTAGGGTTATTAAAAATTTTAAGGGTTTTATTATTTTTTATAGTTTTTATGGTTTTTTATTTTCTTGATTTTATTAGAGTTTTTTAGTTTATAGTGTTTTAAAAATTTTCTATCTTTTTATCCTTTTTATGGTTTTAAAGGGTATATAGTGTTTTTAATGGATTTATAAGGGTGTCTAGGGTTTTTTAGTGCGTTAGTGCCTTTTGGGTTTAGGGGTTTTATGTGTTTTTAGGGTTTTAATATTTTCTTATGTTTTTTCTGTGTTTCAAGGGTTTTTAAGTTATTAAGGATATTTAGGGATTTTTAGGGGTTTTTCCTTTTTAGGATTTTGGGGATTTTAAGTGTTTTAGGTTTTTATAGGGGTTTTTTATAGTTTTTATTATTTTTTACGTATTCTGGTTTTTTAGTTATTTTAAACAAATTTATGGAATTTTGGGATTTGGGGGAATTTTGAGGGTTTTTTTGGGTTGGATGTTTTTTATGTTTTATTGTGGGTTTTTGGGTTTTTTATATTTTTTGTTTTTAACAGTTTTAAGAGTCTTTTAACATTTTTGGGTTTTAAAGGTTAATTAATGTTTATATATAATATTAAGGAATTTTTAAGGGTTTTATGTTTAATATGGTTTTTAGGTTTTTTAGTAATTTTGATTATTTATAGGGTTTTAGGTTTTTAGGGTTTTAAGTGTTTTTATGTTTTTAAGTGTTTAATTTTTATAGGTTTTCAATGTTTTTTTGGGTGTTCCATTTTTTAGGGTTTTTAATTTTTTAATGGTTTATAGAGATTTTTATGATTTTTAGGGATATGAATTTTTTTATGATTTATTGGGTTTTAGGGTTTTTTTCGTTTTTTCGAGTTAATGTTTTTTATGATTTTATAGATTTTATGGTTATAAAGTGTTCTTAGTGATTTTAGTAGTTTTTATGTTTTTTTTATTTTTTACTGTTTTTAATATTTTTAGGTGTTTTATGGTTTTTATCCGATCTTAGTGGTTTTAGGTTATTTTAAGGTTTTTAGAATTTTTTAGGGGATATGAAAATTTTTAGGTTTTTATTGTTTTATTTCGTGTTTTAATTGTTTTTAGTTTTTTATCATTTATATGGATTTTTAGTTTTTTATGGTTTTTATGGTTTTTTTGTTTTTTGGGTTTTTAGAGATTTTGAGGTTTTTGAGGGTTTTTTTGGATTTTAGGGATTTTAGGGAATTTAGCATTTTTAGGTTTTTTTAGGTGTTTTAGTGCTTCGATGATTTTAAGGCACTCGTTGGATTTATCTTGGTATTTAAATTTTTTTATGAAATAGGGATTTTTGTTGATTATTTGTGGTTTTTATGGTTTTTAGGTTTTTTAGGCTTTTAGAGATTTAGAACATTTTTTGGGATTTTTTAGTTTTTATGGTTTTTTAGTTTAAGCAGGGTTCTAATGCTTTTTAGTGTTTGTTAATATTTTTTGGGGTTTTCAAAGTATTTAGAGTGTCTAGATTATTTATAGGGGTTTCATTGGTTTTGTTGGGTTTAATGGTTTTATATGTATTATGGGTTTTTGTAGTTTGTGGGTATTATTATTTTTAGTGTTTTTAGGGATTTACATTTTTTAGCATTTATTATGGTTTTTCATGGGTTTTAATAGTTTTAAGATTTTAAAGGTTTTATTAGGTATTTTTTTGGGGATTTTTGGTTTTTTATGTTTTTAGTGTCTTTTATGTTTTAGATAATGTTAGGTTTTTTGGGGTTTCATGGGTTTAGGGATTTTGAGGTTCTTTGGTATTTAGGGGTTTTTTTTAGGTTTTTAAGGTTTTTAAAATTCATGTAATTTTTTATATTATTATAATTTTAAGTGATCTTTGATGTTTTGAGTATTTCATTACGGTTTTTGGAGTTTTTGTGTTTTTTAATATTTTTTAGATTTTTTCAGATTTTTTAGGATTTTTATTTATTTTTAGGGTTTTATGGGTTTAGCGGGGTTTTAGATTTTTTTTGTTTTTTCTATTTTTTTTTTGTTTTTAGGAGTTTTTTGAGTTATTATGGTTTTGTCATTTTTTAGAGTTATTATCATTTTAGGGGTCCAATGTTTTTTTATATTTTCAAGTTTTTTTATTGAAATTTATGGGATTTATGGATTTTAGTGTTTTTATGGTTTTCTAAAATTTAGCATTTTTAGATTTTCTTTATTTTAGGGGTTTTATGTATTTTTATTTTTTTATGTTTTTCTTATGGAATTTTGGATTTTTATAGATTTTAATTTTATATATATATTTTTAAGGCTATTTTTTGATTTATATGTTTTAGAGGGTTTTTAGGAAATTTAAGTATCATAATACATCTTTAAGGTATTCATTTTTTTGGGTTTTTAGGATTTTTTGTGTTTAATTAGTTTTAACATTTTTTTTAGTTTTTTATTTATTTTTAGTGTTTTTTATTTTTTAATGGGTTTTTGGTGTTTTATGGGATTTTAGGGTTTTTAATGTTTTTATGGGGTTTATGGTTTTTAGGGGTTCATGGGTTTTATGGTATTTATAATTTATATGTTTTTTAGAGGTTTTAAGTGTTTTATATTTTTTTGGTTTCTAGGTTATTTTTTGGGGTTTTAGAATTTCAAAAATTATAGGAATTTTTAAGGATTTTTACCGGTTTTACGGATTTGTGCGTTTTTTAGGATTTTCGAGTTTTTATTGTTTCTTAGGTTTTTATTGTTTAATCACTTTTTAATTTTTTTTGGTTTTTTGAGTTTTTTTAAAAAAATTATGGGTTTAAAGTGTTTTTATAGTTTTTGTTATTTTATTTTTTGTGGGTTTTTGGGTTTAATAAGGTTTTTGGGGTTTTATGGTTATTAGGGGTTTATAGAGTTTTAACAGTTTTAAATGCTTTTTAGGGTTTTTGGGTTTTATTTATTTTTAGATTTTTAGGATTTTCTTAGGGGTTTATGGTTTTTTTTAAAATCTAGGAATTTTTATAACTTTTTGAGGATTTTAAGTATTTTTTTTGTGTTTTTTAGAGATTTTGTGGGTTTTTATCATTTTAAGGTGTTTTATTATTTTTTGGGGGTCTATGAGGTTTTTTAGTGTTTTAATGACTTTTTAGAGCTTTTAAATATTATTTTGTATAAAGAGTTTTTTATAGATTTTAGTGAGTTTTGGGTTTTTTTTTTTGGTTTTAATGGTTTTAATGTTTTGAGGGGGTATTTATTGTCTTAAGGAGGTTTTTTTGGATTTTCTCCTTTTGATAATTTTTAGGAGTTTTAGGAGTTTTTATATTTTTTGGGTTTTCTAAGGCTCATCAAGAGGTTTTAGTTTTTTTTTGTTTTTTGGGATTTTTTATTATTTTTAAGGTTTTATGGTTTTATGGATTTAAGGGGTTTTAGTGCTTTTTATGATTTTTAGGGGTATTGATTTTTCGGTTTTCTATTTTTTTTGGATTTGTGTTTTTTATTTTTAGGATTTATAAGGGTTTTTAGAGTTTTAACGTTTTAGGGGTTTAAAGGGATTTCTGAGTTTTTAGTGGTTTTTATTTTATGGTGTTTTCTAGTATTTTATGGGTTTTAAGGTTTTTTTTTTGGTTTTTGGGTTTTATTAGGGTTTTAGAATTTTTAGGTTTTTATGGGATTTAAGACATTTTAGGTTTTAACGATTTAATAGGGTTTTTAGGTTTTATATCGTTTTTATGTTTTTAGTAATTTTATGGATTTTTAATGTTTTTGGGATTTTTATGGATTTTAAGGTTTTTAGGGTTTTAATATTTTTTGGGGATTTCTTGGTTTTTTGGAGTTTTTAGGATTTCAATGTTCTTTAGAGTTTTTTTATCATATGTTAGGGTTTAAAGGGTTGTAATAGTTTCTAGTGGTTTTAGGATTTTTAAGGGTTTTTATCATTTTAAGATTTTTGGGGGGTCTAAGGGGTTTTCTGGGTTTTTTTTATTTTTTTACTATCCTTTAGTGTTTTAATAAATTTTTATTTTTTAGGGGTTTTATGTGTTCTTTGGGTTTAAAGTTTTTTTAGGGATTTTAGATTTTTTAACATTTTTATGGATTTTATGGATTTTTATGGCTTTTATAGCTTTTAGAGATTTTTTAGATTTTATTTTTTTAGGTATTTAAGGTTTTCTTAGGGATTTTAGGTGTTTTTATATTTTTAAGGTATTTTTATAGATTTTTTTATAGTTATGTTTTTTGTGGTTTTTAGCTATATTTAAGAGTTTAGAGATCTTTTTGGATTATAGTTTTTTTACAGTTATTAGGGATTTTTAGATTTTAAGGGTATTTTGGGTTTTTAGGGTATTTGTAGTTCTATTTATTTTTTAGGGTTTTAAGAGTTTTTAATTTTTTTTTATGTTTTTAAGGTGTTTTGGGATTGTTATGATTTCTATGGTGGGGATTTTTGGTCTTTTCGGTTTTTAGTTTTGTATGGTTTTTAGAGTCTATTTGGTTTTTAGGGGTTTTAATTTTTTTTGTTTCTAATTTTTCTTATAGTTATTCATTTTTTAAGTGTTTTTAATGTTTTTAGAGATTTCTGGGGCTTTTTATTGTTTTTATGGTTCTATGGACTTTGAGGTGTTTTAGGTTTTTTTTGAGCTGTAGGGTTTTTTGTTTTCTTAATTTTTATTTGATGTTTTAAGAGTTTTAAAGCGTATTTAGATTTTTCGTGGGTTATATAGTTTTGGGTGTTTAAATATTTTAATTGTTTTTCAGAATTTTTATGGTTACTAGGGGGTTCTAGGATTTTTATTTTCATTTTTAGGATTTTAACATTATTTTGGTTTTATGTTTTTTATGTTCATTGAGGTATTTAATGTTTTCTTCGGTTTTTAGTGTTTTTATGGTTTTTTCTATTTTCATATTTCTAGGACATATTTTGGATTTTTATTTTCTTTATTTTTTTTTAGGATTTTTATTGTTTTTCAGGTTTCTTAGTGTTTTTAGATGTTTTAGATTTTTTTTATTTTTGGTTTTTATGGATATTGAGTGTTTTTATGTTTTTATGGTTTTCTTTGGTGGTTTTAGGGTTTTAGACGTTTTTATCTTTTTAGTTATTTTTATTAATTTTTAGGATATTTAGTGTATTTTATGGATTTTTGGGTTTTTAGGGTTTTTTATGGTTTTAAAGGTTTTTGTGGTTATTTTGAATATGAAGTCTTTTTTGATGTTTTTGGGGGATTTCGATATTTTATAGTTTTGCAAATTCATAGTGTTTTTAGAGTTTTTATTGGTTTTAGAATTTATATGACATTTTATGGTTTTTTGGGTTTGAGGGTTTCTTTTGTTTTTGGATTTTTATAGTTTTTAGTTTGTTAAGGGGTTTTATGGTTTTTATTCTTTTTAGGTTTGTTAGGGTTTTTAATTATTTTTAGTTTGAAGGGGTTGTTTGGGGTTTTCAGGGTCATTTGGGTTTTTTATATTTTTAGTGATTTTTCTGGATTTTTTAAGAATTTATAGTTTTTTATGGTTTTTAGAAATGTTGATGGTTATTAGGGATTGTATGGTTTTGGTGGGGTTTTAGTGATTTTTTTATTTTATTTAATTATTTAGGGATTTTGAGATTTTAATGTTAAATGTATTGAATGGTTTTTATTATATTTAGGGGTTTTAGGGGTTTTAGGGGGTTTAAAGGGGGTTTTATGGTTTTTGTTTTATTTATGTTTTTTTTTGTTTCTAGGTTTTTTAACATTATTTAGTTTTTTAGTGGTATCAATTCATTTTTTTATGTTTTCCTTAGGTGTTTAAACCATTTTAGTGTATTTTACTTTTTAAGGTATTTTTTTTGTGATTTGTTAATATTTTAATGGTGTTTTATGGGTATTAAGGATTTTTAGGGTTTTAAGGGTTCTTATAGTATTAAGGTTTTTATGATTTTTCTTTGGTTTTTATGGTTTTTTGTTGTTTTTGGGTTTTTAAGAAGTTTTAAATTTTTTATTTATTTCTAGGGGTTTGAATGTTTTTTATAGTTTATGTAGGTGTTATGGTTTTTATTGTTTATTAGGGGTTTAAATTTTTTTAGGGTGTCTAGGGATTTTTTGGGTTTTTAGTATCTTTAGATTTTTTGGGGGTTTAAAGTGTTTTTAGTTTTTTAAGGATTTCTTAGGGTCATTCAATTTTTTTTTTGGTTTTTTTAGAAATTTCTTGGTGTTTTCAGTATTTTTATAGTTTTTAAGATATTTATGGATTTTTTAGGTTTTTATGGTTTTTTGTTTATTAGGGTTTGATTATTTTTTCGCGTTTTAACGTTTTTTTTGAGTTTTTCTATATTTTTTCTACTTTAAAGGGTTTTTTATGTCTTTAGTAATGTTTTAGAGGTTTTATTGGTTTTTAGGGTTTTTAAGGGTTTTAGGGTTTTTATGTGTTTTAGGGGTTTAGTAATTTTTGGAATTTTGTAATTTTTGATATTTTTGGGGTGATTTAAATGTTTATAGGTTTTTATGGTCTTCATATGGGTTTTTAGTGTTCTTTGGATTTCAATATTTTTAGGTATATTTATGAATTTTTCAGAATTTCGTTGGCCTTGTTGGGTTTTTTAAGATATTGAGGTGTTTTTAGGTTTTAAGGGGGTGTTTATGGTTTTTTGGGTTCTTAGTGTTTCTTTGAGTCTTTTTATAATTTTTAAGTCTTATAAGAGTCTTTATCATGTTATGGGTTTAAAGAGTTTTTATTACATTTTTACTATTTTATGGTTTATTAGATCAATTTAATTATTTATATGTTTTTATGGTTTTTTGGTGGTTTTAAGGATTTAGGTTTTATTACGGGTTTTTAGGGATTTTGTTTATTTTAGTTTAATTAGGAATTTTGAGCGTTTTAGGTTTTTGTGGTGCCCAGTTCGTTTTTTCAGTTTTTTTGTATTTTTAGGTATTTTAAGGATTGCATGGGTTTGGGAGGGGTGGGTTTAGTGATTTTGTGTGGTTTTAGGTATTTACAAGGGTTTTAGGGTTTTGTTGAGTTTTTTAGGTTTTATGGGTTTTATGTGTTTTTAGTGTTTATGGTTTTCTTAAGTTTTATAGGGTTTTGGGGATTTTATGTTTTTAGGTATTTTTATAGATGTTTTAGTATTTTATGGTTATTAGCATTTTTATGGAGTTTTTAGGTTTTAGGGTTTTAATAGTTTTTTGTATTTTTAGTTTTCTATTGATTTTTTATGATTTTTTAATTTTTATAGTTTTTAACATCGTAGGGGGTTTAAATGGTTCTTTGTGTTTTCAGTGGTTTTTAGAGTTTTTAGGGGTTTAAGGGTATTTTAATGATTTTAGGGGGTTTTATTATTTTTAGGGGTTTTGGGTTTTTGTCTTTTCTGTGATTTTTAGGTTTTTCTGGGTTTAAGTGTTTTTAGGGTATTAGGGTTTTCATGTTTTTAAGGTTTTTACATTTTAGTGTTTTTAGTGATTTTTATTATTTTTTTTGTTTTTATGATTTTTAGGGATTTTGATGGGTTTTAGGGGTATTATGGTATTTTTGGGGTTTTTGGGTTTTTGGTGTTTTTGGGGGTTTTAACAAATATTTCAGTTTTTAACATTTTTGGGGGTTAGATAGAATTTATTATTTATTCATATTATGTGCTTTTATTGGTTTATATATTTTTCTAATGATTTAGGGTTTTTATGGTTTTTAGGGGGTGTTAGTGTTTTAGGATCCTCTTAGGGTCTTTTTGGGGGTTTTATGTTTCTTTTTTGTTTCTTATGTTTGGTAGGGGTATTATGTTTTTTTAGATATTTATGTTTTTTGTAGGTTTTATCAATAGTTTTAGGTTATTTTACATTTTTAGTGATTTATAGTTCTTTTATTATGATTTAAATGGTTTGTTAATTTTTATGGAATATTCTGATTTTTATTTTTTTAGGGTGTTTAACCTTTTTTAGGATTTTTATCGATTTTAATTGTTTTCAGGTTTTTAGGGTCTCTTTATGGTTTTTCATAGTTTTATGGTTTTTTATGATATTTTTTGGTTTTATAGAGCTTTAGGGATTTTGACTGTTTTACGTGTTTTTAGGGTTTTGGGGTTTTTATGTTTTTTTATGTTTGGAGGGGTTTTTTTATTTTTTAGGGTTTTTGGTTTTTTGAGTTTCTTAACATTTTTAGTTGTTTAAATGATTTTTATAGTTTTTAATTTTTTGTGGGTTTATTATGTGTTTTTGGGGTTTTTATTTTTTTAAGGTTTTTAGGGGGTTTTCACATTTTTTAGGTTTTCATGTATTTCAAGTGTGTTTAGGTTATTTATGTTTCTTAGGGGTTTTCATGGTCTTTAGGGGGTTTTATATTTTTATGGATTTTTAGGAATATTATTTTCGATTTAAAGGGTTTTAAGGATTATGAGTGTTTTGAAGTTTTTAGGTGTTTTTTGGTTTTTCTGGTGTTTTAGGGTTGTTTTCAGTTTTAAATTATTTTATGGGTTTATCGGGTATTAATAGTTCTTAGTGGTTTTGCAGGTTTTTATGGTTTTTTGGGGTTTTTATGCTTTATAGGGTTTTTAGATTTTTTGTAACGCCCCGACCCCAAATTCCTAGAGTCGGTGCATTATTACATAACATTGGCATGATCACAAGAAAGATCAAGTCTCAAAAGACTGAGTGGTTTAGTATCCTTGGAATAACTAGATACATTCATAATGTTTTCATTACATTATAAAGTGAAAACTAATACAACAACATCTTGTCTTCATATCCCCTCATATTATCCCTGCAGGTCATTCAAAAATTACATCTTCACATCCTGCGAATAATAAAACCTTGAAATGGGTGAGATCAGATTCTCAGTAAGGATAACAATGTAGCAGAAACATTCATAAATAAGTATAAACATTTAAGGGAATGTATAGATAAAAAAGCCTTTTAAACTTGAACTTCAGCATAATATGTCAAAGATAAAATGAAATAATACCATTTAGTTATTCACATGGATATTCTACTAGTCATTTAATCACATGCAATATCAATAACCACTTTCATAATGATTGAATGCATAATGCCAGACTATCATAACCATGTAGCCAAGGCCTCATGCCAAGACTACAAATATGATTTTGTCAAGGCCTCGTTCCAAGACACTAGTTTGTCTCATGAGACCTACTGATACATCGAGGAGTTATAGCGGGCTCCACCCGTCACTTACTAAGTTCAATGCATTCCTCATTAGAAAAGATTAAAACATAACATAAACATTCGTATTAAAACTAGCATACGAAATGTCAATACTTTAACCACAAACCATGAATGGTATAAAAATAGCACATCCACAGTCAATCATAACTCATTCGATACAATATAGAAGATTGTATTGTATCAGATTAACCTCAATCGATAATAATGAAGGATATTGACATAGATTAAAATAATAATCAAACTATTGAGATAAATATCCCCCTTTTCATGAAAACATTTAAAAGTAACACTATTTTTCAAGAAGCAATTTAAAATAGATTTTTGGAATCAAAGTGTCCCATGACACTTTTAAACTTTTAAAAGGAATTTTTATTTGAAATCATTAATGCCCATATAAATAAATACTTATTACCATTTTTAAAACATGGACATAAATCAGAATGATTTAGAATAATAAATCTTTAAAACATTTTAAAATGATATTTTAGTTAGAGTTCCAAACCAAAATAGAGACACTTGAATACAAATAATTGAGTTAATAAAAACCTTTTAATATCATGAGAATAAAGGGATTCATGATATACTATGTCAAATTACATTATATACACCTCATAAAAATGATTTGGTGTATAACAACAAAGGATTCTCAATGGAATGTGGATTGAGATGAAATTTCTCATAAAGGTTGTTTCATTAGGTTAAGGATAAATCAACGACATAATTATGTGGGAAAAATATAAATACACTCAATATGATTGGATATTCAGTGTAAAAAATCAAAATACATTCACACATATTCTTGTAAAAACAACACCAATGAATTGGATGTTTAACTCAACAAATCGAGATTGGGTAAAATTAATTTTATCAGGTTCGTACCCATGACTTGAGAATTTATCAATGGAGTGATCATATGTATCAAAATTATATCCATAGAAAGGTGAGTGGAAGTTATGACATAATCAAATGAATAGTGATTCCACACATAATCATGGAGTAAAATAATCATTGAATTATGCGTAAAGCCGAATGAGTGGAAATTGAAATTTCAAATTACCTTATTGATTTGGTAACATACTAAACATACACCTATGAAAGAAGGATAATACAATGATGATTTAAATATACATGACTTAAAATATATTACACTATGAATACAAACATGATCAGTACACACACCACATGCAATAAATAAGTGGTGAATAATGGAAATCTCAAGGAATTTAAAGTGAGATAAGAAACCCCTTACATTGTAATTTTCCATGGTTTATGGTAGTTTAACCTCCTTTATAATGTTGAAAAAAAATTTATTGAATTATACAAGAATAATTTTCCTTAATATTATATCATATATGATCTTTTAACATTGATTTGTTAATAATATCTTAGTATTATCGTCATTTCTGGTGTTAACTTGCTCGTTTTCCATTATATCCTTTGTTACGTAATACATGTTTGTTATGGATGGGTTGTATCTTATTAATATATATAATGATATCAATTACTTAAACACTATTTGTAATCATTAAATGAGAATTAGACTCAAATGGATATGATGGGGAATGAATCTCATAGCATTCGTAGAGACGGTAGTCCGTACGTGCGCATGAGCGACAATATAATTATTTTGATATTAAAATAATATATAATTGTATGGTATATCATATATAAAGAATCATTATCATGTTATATTTATTATTTACATGAATTATACATCATTATTCTACCCATCTAAATAATAATATATTGAATAACAATTACACAACAACGTGGAGATGGTAGGCCGAACGTACGCACGTATGGTGACATGTCATTCATGGGATGGATCGAATAATGAATTTGTTTGTTCCATATTTATAATAACATCAAAGTATATATAAGATACTGGAGTTATTATTTTATAATAGAAATAACAAATAAATAAGAAGTTGAAGAAGAAAGGAACTTGAAAGAGGGTGGTCAAAACATTACCTCTTCTTCAGGTTCTTCCTTTTGATTTGATCAAAAGGGCTCCATAGATTAGATTTCTGATCAAAATAAGGCCACTAGGTTGAGTTGAGGGATGTTGGGAGGATATTTGGGTAGAGTTTTGTCGATCCAAATGGCTTTTAAGGTGTGAATTAATGATAAGGGGGGTGCCCTTTTATAAGAGGGGTGAGGGGCTCCTTCGGAAAAGCTAGAAATGTTATTTTATAATAAATCCATATTCGGTTTCTAATGGCTCAAAAATGGCTTATATAAATTTTAAGGTGGGTATGGGTCGAAAACCACATAACCAATAGGTTTTAGATAGGTTTGGGTCACTATATTAACCTTATCTTTTAGTTTTAACTCTTAATTAATTATGTTGACATTTACCATGTCACTTTATAATTTTATATTATATAGTTAATAAACTCACTATATATATCCAACATACCCCCAAGTGGTACATTAATGATACACCTATCATTATATATGTTTTTTGGACGAACCATAGATTTTTAGGAATTGAATATCAATCATTAATATAATATTTGTTTTAAAAACTCGTTTATGTCAATTTTGACACTATTCAATAATTGATTTTTGATAAATTCATAAAAACTTTATTAATTAAAAAAAAAATTCATTTAATAAATGCTATAATATCATATTAACCAAAAAAATTCATGGATGTCATAAAAACATTCAAATTATATTTATTTTAACATTTATAATACCAATTATTTGATTATTTTATTAATAAAGAAAAATAATTATCATTATTGTGTCATAAATAATATTAATAATTAAATGTCTAAAAATTATAAATAAAATACCTTTATTTAAGAAATATTTTTAGCTTTCTAATTAATATTTATAGTTGAAACTCCAACTTATATAACCCTATGTAAAAAGTTTTTTTCAAAAAGATATATGCTTATGTCATTTTTGTATTTACTTTAACTAAATTTATATAAAGTGTCATTATCACTTACAAGTGGATCCATGGGGTCCCAAAATCGACCCAAAGATTCCCATGGTCGGAAATGTATCCCAAAATAAGTTTATAACACATTTTAGGGTAATTTATTTTTATTATAATATTATTTATTACCCTTATTTACCGGATTTACCATTTAACCATGGTAGATAAAATATTTACCGAAGTAATTATTCAAAATGTCTAAAAATAAAAGTTATTTATTTACACAATTTTGACATCCTGATTCTAAATATGGAATCCATTTTTCCAAATTCATAACACAAAAGTTTCCGAAATTAATTTAAAATTAATTCCCGCTGTCAAAACAAAAAGCGTGTTTTTAAGAAATAATAACTATCAAAAGATTGACACTTGTATATGTCTGGTTTAAATGTGAAATTACATCCAATGACTAACATTGTATTAAATGGTAAAATTATATTCTAAATATACTTTAAAATCACTTAAATTCATAATTTATCACTATTAATTATTTTGATTAAAAAAGTTGTTTTTAATTAAAATTTAGTAATTTTCACTATTCATCAAAATATGAAAGTTATCCAAAAAGTACCAAAATTTCACCCTAAACTAATTTCAATATTAAAAATCCAAAAATTAAGTCTATTTTGTATGATAAAATTTATAAAATTTCAAATAGTGGGTATTACTATTCATAACGGCTAGTTTGATTGGTTGTGGTGTGTGTTAGAACTCGAAGTTGCGTACAACACATGCTACTGTATTATTCAAAAATAAACGTACCGTGGAAGCTTGGGGTGTTACATATTTGGGTTTTAGAGTTTCTATTTTTTTTTTGGGGATTTAAGTGATTTAATGTTTTTTAGTTTTTCTTAGAGGTTTCTTCAGTTTTTAAATTTTTTTTGATTTTTTGAATTTATGGATTTTTATGGTTTTTATGGAATTTAGGTACATTGATGGATTCATTTTTTTAGAGTTTTTACTGTTTTTATTTTTTTTGGGTGTTTTTTGGGATTTTTTTGGGTTTTTTTGGTTTTTAGAGTTTTTTCATTTTATGGGTTCAAAGGGATTTTATATTTCTAGTGGTTTAGTGTTTTTATATGTTTATTGGGTTTTTAAGGTTTTTAGGGGTTTTAGGGGTTTTAGGGGGCTTTATAGCTTTAAGATATTTTAGGATTGTTTACCTTTCTATTTTTTAGGTGATTTATGTATTTTAATGTTTTTAGGTTTTCAAAATTATTTTTAGGGTTTTTCACATTTTTAGGGATTTTGTGTTATTTTTTTATATATTATTATATTTTTTTGGGATTTTGAAGATTTTTTAGTGTTTAGAGTATATATGGTATTTTTGGGTTTTTAGTAGTTTTTTTATTTTTTAGGGTTTAATGTTTTATAGAGTTTTTAATATCTTTATGGATTTTAGAGTTTATATCGAGTTTTTAGAGTTTTTATGGGGTTTTAGGGTTTTAAATGTTTTTAGGGGTCTGTATGGTTTGTATGGTTTTAAGGTTTTGATGTTATTTGGGTTTCTAGCCTTTTTTTATTTTTAGTGGGATTAATTGTATTTTGGTATTTAATTTTTTCTTTGAGTTTGTGGTGTTTTTTTAGGTTTTCTCCATTTTTAAGTATTTTTAGGGATTATTTATGATTTTTATAATTTTTTAGTATTCTTAGGGATTTTGAGGGGTTTTATGGTTTCTCATGTCAAACAGGGCATGGGATTTTAGGGTTTCTTAGGGGTTTTAATGTTATTTGGGTTTTTTATTTTTTAGTGGTTTAAAGGGGTTTTAATGGTTTTTAACAATTTCAGGATTAAAATGAATTTGAGTTTTTATTTCTTTTTTGGGGGTTTTTTGTTTTTTTTATTTTTAAAGGTTTTTAAGGATTTTTATGGTTTGTATTGTTTTTAAGGGTTTTAGGGGTATAGGGTTTCTTTATGGTTTTCAGCATTTTTAGGTTTTTATTGATTTTAAGTGTTTTTAGGTTTTTATGGGTATCTTTGGTTTTTTAGGGTTTTGATTATTTTCACTTTTATAGGGATTTCAAGGGATACTTCCAGATTTTAATTATGTTAAGGGTTTTTAGAGATTTTTAGGGGTTTTAGGTTTGTTTAGGGTTGTTGGGATTTGATGCCTCTGTTGTGTTTTATTTTTCATAATTTTGGGCTTTTAATGATTTTTAGGGTTTTAAAAAAATTTATTGTATAAATGGTTTTATGAGTTTTTAATGGTTTTTTAGGGGTTTTATGAGTTTTCTGGTCTTTTTATTGTATTTTAGAGTTTATTCATTTTATTTGGGTTTTCGAAGAGTACAAGTGTTTTAGTTTCTTAATATTTTGTTATGCTATTATTGTATTTTTACGAGGTTTTAGTATTTTAGCGTTTATTATAATTTTTCAAGACTTTTTATGGTTTTATGTATTTATGCATTTTGAGGGGTTTTTTTGTTTTTTTACGGTCTTTATTATTTTAAAGATTTTTAGGGGTCTTAAAATTTTTTAGGTTTTTATTGTTTTAATAGGGGTTTTCAAGGTTTTTTATATTTTTTGGGATTTGTAGGGATTTTTTAGGATTTTTAGGGATTATATGTTTTTCATGGATTTATACTTTTTTTTGGGTTTTTGGTTTTTTGATCTTTTATTTATTTTTTAGGTTTTTATATTTTTAATCGTTTTTAGGGGTTGAAAGACTTTTTAGTGGTTTTTAGGGTTTTAATTGTTTTTAGTGTTTTATAGTTTTCATGGGTCTTTAGGGTTTTAGGTACTTTTAGGGTTTTAATTATTTTCACTTTTTGTCACTTTATTAGTGGTTTTTAGTGTTTTAAGGGTTTTTATGTTTTATGTAATTTACGGATTTTTTAAGGTTTTTTTTGTTTTATGTATTTTAGGGATTTTGTTTGTTTTTATGTTTTTTAGGGTTTTAGGTCATTTTTTAAGTTTTTAGGGGTTTTAGGGTTTTCTGTATTTTTTAAGCATTGAGGGGATTAAAAGGATTTTAGGGTTTTTTGGGATTTTTGGGGGGTGTTTATGGTTTTTTAGGTTTTTAAATGTTTTTATGGGTTTTTAATAATTTTTTGAGATTTAGGGGTGCTTTTGGTCTTTTAAAGTAGTTTTAGTGTTTTTATAGTATCAAGGTTTTAAGGTTTTCGTAGGTTGTTTCACAGCTTTTAGTTTTTTCATGTTTTTATAGATTTTATATTATTTGTTTGGAATTTTATGGGGTTTTGGTTTTTGGGGTTTATTTCTGGTTCATAAGTTTTTTTCGGGGGGGGGGGGTAGATTTTTTATTCATATAGAGGTTTAATGTGTTTTTGGGTTTTAAGGTTTTCTTATGGTTTCCCTTGGGTTTTTTGGGGTGCTTTATATTTTTAGGGATTATTATGGGTTTTTAATATTATAATGGTTTTTATGGGTTTTTGGGATTTTGATTTGTTTTAGATAGTTTTTGTGTTTTCAATGACTATTTTGGTTGTTTAGGGAAATTGTTTTAGTTTTTAGGTGTTTTTAGATTTTATAGTGGTTTTTAATGTTTTTATAGTGGGGGTATATTTTTATGTTGATTTTAGGGTATTATGGGTTTTTATGTTTTTAAGGGTTTTAAGGGTTTTTATGTTTTTTTTTTTAATTTTTATGTTTTGGGGGTTTTTTCCATTTTTTAGGATTCGATGGTCTTTAAGCATCTTTAGGTTATTCAATTTTTCTGATGGTTTATAATTTTTTTAGTTTTTTATGTTTTTACAGATTTTGAGAGATATTTTAGGGATATTATAGTTTTAGGGTTTCAAAAATCTTTAGGGTTTTTTCATTATTATAGGGGTTTTATGCTTTTTATTGGATTTTATGTTTTTTTAGTTTTTTAGCATTTTTAATAATTTAAGAGTTTTTTAACATTAATAGGTTTTTAATGGTTTTTTATATTTTTATGTGGCATTTAATATTTTTTCATGTTTTAGAGGGTTTTATGGGTTTGTTAGAGTTGGTAGAATTTTTTATTTCTTTAGGGGTTTTAAGTATTTAGTATTATTTATTATTTTCTTATGGGTTTCCATGGTTTTAAGGGGTTTTTTCCTAGGATTATTGAGTTTTTTTCTTTTTTAATGATTTTTAGGGATTTTAAGGCTTTTTATGGGTTTTTATTGATTTTTAGGGTTTTTACGGTATTTATGGTTTTTTTGGGTTTTAGGTTTTTTAATATTTTAGGGACTTAAATGTTTTTAGAGTTTTCTAACAGATTTTAGGGTTTATATATTTTTACAATTTTTATTATTTTTATGTTTTCAAGGATTTTAGGGATTCTAATTTTTTTAGGGATTTTATTATTCATAGGGGGTTTTAGTGTTTATAGTTTAGTTTATAATATTTAGTGTTTATTAATTTTTTGGGTATTAAAGTGTTTTGTGGTTTTCTGGGTTTTAGGGGTTTTTATGGTATTACTATTTTTGGATTTTTATGGATTTTTTAGGATTTTTATAACTTTAGGGTATTAAGGGATTTTGAGGGGTTTTGAATGGTTTTTTGGGGTTTTAGCATTTTAATGGTTTATTAGTGTTTTCAATTTATTTATGTTATTATGGTGTTTTGAATGATTTTTTGGGATTTTAGATGTTTTTACGTATTCAGGGATTTGTTGATATTTTTTAGGATCTTTATGGCTTCTTTTGTTTTTTGGGGATTTTTAGGGTTTTTAGTGTTTTTTGGTCGTTTATAGTTTTTGGGTTTTTTAAATGTCTTTAGAGTTTTTTAAACATTCAAGGGATTAAAGGATTTTTAGAGTTTTTAGTGTGTGTTTTTGGGGTTTTTTTGGTTTTGGTAGGTTTTTATGGGATTTTTGGGATTTTTGGGATTTTTGGGTTTTTTTGGGTTTTCGTGTTTTTATAGTTTTTAGGGGTTTTAGGGTTTTTTTATATATTAGGTTTTTTATAGGGTTAAAGGGTTTTCATGTTTTTAATTTTTTATTAACAGTTTTAATGTTATAATTTTTTTAAAGATTTATGTTTTTAGAGTTTCAAAGGTTTTTTAGGGTTTCTAATGGTTTTAGGGGTATTATGGTTTTTAGGGGGTTGAGGGTGTTTATTGTATTTTTTATTGTTTAGGATTTATAGGATTATTTAGGATTTTGGTTGTTTTAAGGGATTTTAGGTTTTGTGTCTTTTTTAAGGATTTTATGGGTTTTTCACATTTTCATTCATTTTAAGGGTTTTTATGGATTTTTATGCATTTTAGGGTTTTTATTGATTTTGAGGGGTTTTTTTGTTTTTAGGGGTTTTTTGGTTTTTTGGTTTTTTAAAAAAAATTATAATTCTAAACGGTTTTTAGAGTTCATTGTGGATTTAGGGTATTATGGGTTTCTTATGTTTTTTTGGGGTTATATGGTATTTTGGGTTTTTAGTGTTTTATACTTTTTCGGTATGTAATGGGTTTTATGTGCATTTAATGTTTTAAATTTTTTATTCGGTTTTTTGAGTTTTTTAGTTTTTTTACTTTTTTTGGATTTTAGGGCTTTATCAAATTTTAATTTCATTTTAGGTTTTTTTTTAATTTTGAGTGATTTTAGGGTTGTTGGGGTTATTTGGGTTTCTTTTTTTTTCTCTTTTTATTGGTTTTGTAGTTTTTAGGGGTTTTTGTGGTTTTTAGGGTTTTTACAATTTTTTGGGTTTTTAGGGTTTCAAGTGTACTTAGGTTATTGAGGCATTATTACGGGTTTTCATGGATTGTAAGATATTTTTCAAAAAAATTTAATGATTTTTATGTTATTTTCATGATTTTTAAGGTTTTTTAATGTTTTAAGGATTTTTATTCTTTTGAGTTTTTTAAAAGTTTTTGGGGTTTCCATGGATCTTTTGGGTTTAAGGGGTTTTTTTAGTTTTGTGGGGTTTAAGGGTATTTAGAGTTTTAAATGTTTTTAGGGTTTAAGGGGTTTAAGATTTTATTGTGGTTATTATGATTTTAAGGTTTTTGTATATATATTTTTTAATTTTTTATTTTATTTTAGGGTTTTTAGTGTTTTTTGGGGTTTTATGTGTTCTTTGTTTTAAGGTCACTAGTGCAGGAAACGTTTACCATGTTGTGGTTTTTTATGTCAGTTATATATAACCGATGTGAAAAGCTATAAAAACAGTTTATCAAGTTGGTTATTTTTTAACCGTCATCCTAAATGTGCATAATCGATATATAACATCGGTTATTTTATAACCGAAGTGATAAATCAAATATTGGTGATTTATAACATTGGTTATAAATTAACGGATGTGATAAATCAAATCTCAGTGATTTAAACCGTTAGTTATAAAATAACCGACATGATAAACATAAAAAAACAGTTTATCGAGTCATTTATTAAATAACTGACATGATAAATCTTTTAAATGTCTTATCAGGCCACGTATTTTGTCATTATGTTTTCTTCAATTGGGAGAACTACGACTCGTCTCTCTTTCATCGAAAATATAAAAACGATTCTTCGAAGTCATGCCCCCCAACCTCATTTTTTCAACATCATTCATCATATTTATTATCACTAGATCTATCAGGTTGACTTTCGACACACAATTAAGCCTCCCACACCTTGGTTTTATTCTTTATTCTTCATGATGCCTTAAATTTATGTTTTGAGATATTGATTTTCTATCATTTTTATATATATCATAGTAAGTTTCATAGTGTTTTTTATACGAAGCTAATTTCTTTTCTAGTAAAATAAATCATGGGAGTGATATCATGCTTGTTCTAAGATTTTTGTTACTACCATCTGTGTTCTATCATGTGTGTGTGTGTACTTCCATGTGTGTGCTACCATGAAATCATTATTGTGCAAGTTCTTACCTATAACCATAAAACCATTGATGTTATTCAATACATTTTTTACAATCAATAATTGTATCATTTTTAATTATTAATTTTGGTAATATATTCAAATTAAAATTCCTTTTATATTTAATATTTTATTTTTCCTTATATGATAAAACTCCCTATTAAGTGTTTTAATCTAAACTAACATACTCTACCATTATATATAAAAATAAACTTAGTTGGACACAAGAGATATATAGGTGAATATAGTAATCATATTGATCTATTTAATCCTTTCTTGTTGTCTCTAGGAGTTATTGATGAAAAATTAATTAAAGGCGAATGATTTTAAATATTTCTTATGTGGGTAGTCATTCAATGATAAGGATAGGTATATTATTCTCTAATAATTATATCACATTCTATCTTAGAATATTCATTACATCTATTTACATTTTGAAAATGAGTATGGAGAAATGAAAGACTTTGATAATTTTTTTTGTTGATAGAAGATCATAATATCATAGAATGAATTGTTAAGGTGATTTTAAATTCCTCATTAAGAAGTATATGAAGATTCACATGGTTATTTCCTTACTGTACATACAATAATTCTTATTGAGGAATCTTTTGGTGAGATCTCTAGATATGTTAACCCTTGAATAACTATTTCTTTGGATCATGATGGTGAATGTATGCATATTATGCTATTTATACTTCATATTTCATGTTTATGGAAGAGTGAATTTGGTATCCAGTTGAACCTGGAGTTATTCTTTGTGTACCTTAAGAAAAAAGGATCCAAGATGAATTAAAACTATTATATCATGATCCAAATGAAAGACATATGTAATCCTAAAATGATTTTCATATTATCCCTCCAAACATTGATCTATTCAAGAGAATATTTTAATTTAAAAATAGGTTTAATCTTCCATGAACATCGGTGATTTCATAATTAATTTCTTGATGTTTTATTTATTATGATATATGTAATAAATTATTACTATATGTCTATTATTTTCAAATTTTTCCACTTCAACTTATTTCGAGATAAAAACTTCATAGAAAAAAAATTTCTTCTTTCAAAAGTATTTCCATTATAAATTAAACATTCATTTCACAACCTTTGTCAAATTTTTTCATGGTTTTTTATCATCATCATATAATAATTTCATTGGAAATTTCTCTTTTAAATGACTAACTATTTTATATTAATATAAATTGTGGTGAATCTTTCATTTGAAGGTTCCCCAATCCCTGTTTACTAACACATCTATTCCCAATTGTTTCTTAAAAAAAATACTTTCCCATTATGTCAATATTTCTTATAAATATAAAACCATTATATCTAACTGTATTTTTTTCAATTATTTTCATGCATATCGTTTTCAAAAATTCTTATACATATTTTATATTTCAAAATTGTTATAAATTAAAATTATGATATTTTTCATATAAATATCTAATTGGCTTATCTTAACAAGATGTATAATTTTGATATTTGTTATAGGTAATAATGAGTCCATGATGGACTATGGAACATCGAATAAGTAATTAATATGAGGAAGGGTTTGATGCCTTTTTTGGAATTTTATAAACTAAATGTTCCAAGAAACATCATTTTTTTATCTATGCTTGAAATGTTTGAAATGAAGAAGTTGAAAAGTAAAGAAATCAAAGATCAATTTATTTTTCATGGTTTTAATCTGAGTTAAAACCCTGGGATTTTTCATGGTGAAACTAGACAGAATGTTAGATCAATTAATGATGATGATTTTCAAGATGGTAACTCTAATGGAATTGAATAAATGATTCGTGATATTACAGCAGAACAAATTGAGATAGAATCGATAGTTGCACATCTATATGGTGATGTTGAAATACCATTGTACCCTAGTTGTATGGATATTGCGATTTTTTATACGGTTTTAAGATTTATTAACCTGAAGGAGAAACATGAATGGAGTGAAATAAGTTTTAGAGAGTTGATACAATTGTTGAAAGACCTTCTTCCAAAAGACAACAATCTTCGAGATTCACATTATAAGGATAAGAAAACATTATTCCTGATAGGATTGGGATTCAAGAAAATACATGCATGTCTGAAATACTGTATGATATATAGTAAGGAATATGAATTTCTATAGGAGTGTCCTAAATGTGGGACATCATGGTCTTAGTTTAATGAAAAATCACCGGTTAATTTAGAGATTACGGAGATCCCTAGAAAGGTATTTTGGTATCTTTTATAATTAATCATTTGAAACATTTGTTTTCTAATTCTCATGATGCAAAAAAGGTTATGATGGCATGCTGATTAGTGGATATGTGATGGAAAAATACATCATCTATCTCATTGTACACAATAGAAGAAAATTGCTGAGAAGTATCCTACATTCGGAAATGAAATTAGAAATCTCAGACTTGGGTTGTGCATATATGGAATGAATCCATATCGAAACCTCAGTAGAACACACTGTTCATGTCCTATTTTATTTTTAATTTACATCCTCTATCCTAAATTATGTATGAAGTGAAAATATATCATATTGAGTATAATTATCTCTAGTATAAAGCAACCCAAATATGATACTAATGTTTTATTGTCACCATTGATTGATGATTTGAATATTTTATGAGAGAATGGTATTAGGGTGTATGATTCTTATAAAATAGAATATTTTCAACTACATGAAATGATTATATTCACGAAAAATGACTTCCCAGTGTATGGAATGTTTTTTGGATATAGTGTTAGGGGGAATAAATCATTTCTAATTTGCAAACAATATACTTCATATTGTAAATTGAATCATGGGAGGAAAACAGAATGTATGGTTCGTCAAATGTTTTTTATATGAATCACTCTTATAGAAGACTAAAAAATTTATTAAATAGCTCACAAAAATTTTATATAGCACGAAAACCATTATACCTGGATGTGTATTTTGAGAGACTGAAAAATCTTGATCTGACATTGGGAAAGGAACATAAATCCTGTAATGATATACATATTTATAAGAAATGATCAATATTTTTTATCTTACATTTTAGATATATAATTAATGAAACATAATATTGATATCATGCTTATGAAGAAGAATATATGAAATAGTTTTATTAGAACAATGTTAGATATTAATGGAAAGACTAAAGATGGGTTGAATGCAAGATTAGACTCACAATCAATAAGAATATGTTTGTATTTATCTCCCACTCCTAATATAAGATGAACATTTCTTCCCCGGCTTGTCATATATTTCCAAGAGGGAGAAAATGAGATTTTGTCAGTGAATTCGTGATATCAAAGTGCCTCAAGGTTATTCTTAAAATGTAAATTTTTTGTCACTTTTATGGATTTCAAGTTCATAGGTAAGAAATATCATGATTTTCACATCATGATGCAACGACATCTACCAGTTGCATTGCGTGGAATAGTTCCCATCGGTGTCAGAAAGACTTTAATGAAGGTGTGTAATTTTGTCAATTTAATTTGTAATAAGGAAATTTATGTGAATACTTCGAAACTTTTGGAAAAAAATGAAATTTATATACTTTTTCAACTGTAAATATATTTTCCTCCATCTTTTTTTGATTTAATGGTGCATTTAATGGTTCATCTATTTCAAGAAATAAAGCTTCTTGGGGATATATATCTTCATTGGATGTGTCATTTTGAAAGGTATATGAAATTATTGAAGGGGTATATTAAGAATCCAAATCTACCTAAATCCCCTGTAATTGAAAAGTATATTTTTGAGGTGGTTGATTAGTTTTGTATTAGCTACTTTTCTATGGTGGAGCACATAGTATTGCCTCCATCTAACCATGAACGAGCTAATAATGAGGGAAAGTGAATCCATGGCATGAAAGTAAAATTATTGCCAGCTGAATATATGATTAAGGTACATTTATACATCTTGACTGACATTGTTTATACTCAATAGTATATCACATTTTATATTAAGGAGTTGAAATAATGTCATTAAAATAAGAAAGAAATGTGGATTTTTATTCAGCACAAGAAAAAAAATTTCCATGGTTTAAAAAGTATTTTCTTGGTAGATCATATTTATCAAATACAATAAGATGGTTAGTGGGTGGTCCAAGTTTAAATTTGATAACATGGTTTGGGTATAACATTAATGGATAAACATTTCATACGAAAGCTCAGGACAATAGAATTACAGTTCTAAATAATCGTGTATTGGTGTTTGTCGAAGCAATGCATTTTTTGAGTTCTAAAGAAAAAACCCAATTTCTGCATCCTATTCATATTATGGAATCGTTGAAGAAATTTTATAGGATGATTACAATAAAATTAATGTTCCTATTATTGATTGCAAATGGTTTATCGGTAATAACAATTCCAGAAACAATGAATATTGAATGACAATTGTTAATCTAAATATATTTGAAGACACAATTGATTATTTTATAATGGAAACACATGAAAGTTTTTTTAATGTAATCAATCAATCAGATATTTGTTGGTGTATTGTTTTAAAAGGAAAAAAATAATATGTTGGTGAGAATCAACTTGATGAAGATGCTTATTTTTGTAAAATCCCTACTCTTATGGAAATATTAGCAGAAAATAATGATGATCATGTTAAAGACATGGTTTGTTCCATAAGAAACGATTAGGATGAAATAATTTGGGAAAAAAATCCACTTGTACAGTCCTAATATTATAGGTAACATATTTTTATTTCTTGTTTACATTTATTCTTTTCATAAATTGTTAGATATTGAAATTTTTTTGGTTATTAAAACATGAATTAAAACAAATAAGTAGAAATGTTTGTTTATTTAGATTCTTTTTAGTTTAGTTTATCATGTTTACCATAACATAACTTACACATCTATTTATTTTTTTGAATGAAAAATACTTTACTATGTTTACCATGTTTACCATGTTTACCATGGTTACTATGATTACCATGTTTACCATTTTACTATTTCTTACCATAGTTTACATTTACATAACATATATATTTATTGATTATTTTGAATGAAAATTACACTACCATATTTACCATGTTTACCATCTTTACCACTATTTAACATGCTTACCATATTTACCATTTTTACTATTATGTAACATAGTTTAGTTTTTCATTTTCTTACATTAGTATTTTAATATTTGAATTTTTAAATTTGTGAACTAATTGTTTCTTTTTTGATTTGAAGGATAATGAAAGATTAATCAGTTGATCAACCACCAGATTATTGAGATGAGAATCTTGATCATACATCTAGGGAGGAACATTCACATGCTCCTCTTGAGGTTCCAAAATATTCTTCATGTTCTCTCATAATGACAAAGAAGAGTTCAAGAGTTGGTAAATGTGGTTGTACACGTTTACCAAATTTATCACTCACCCATAGCTTGGACCAGAGGATACTCATTGAATTTGATGTGAATGATATTCCTAGAGGCCAAAAAAAAAAATATTTTAAACGTTTTGTATCAACTCAGGGTAAAAAAGAAAGAATTTTGTATAATGATATGATAAGTGTGGAAAAATCTATAATATCTCAGTTGCGGGAGAAAATTTTGGTAAGAGCTTTTTCTATTTTTTGGCTAATCTTTAAATGTTTATAGCAAAAAATGTTTTACCTCTTCTTTATCAGATGAAATTTGATATTCTTTACATTGGAGGAGTCAGGAAGAAATGTTAATCGATGGTTGCCATGAGATAGATGGATTTTAAATCGACCCTCACATCTGATTTCATTTTTGGTCATAGGAAACATGACAATACATGTCATATATATCCTTTTATAGATGAAGAAACATGGACACAATTTGATAAAAGTAGAAGAAAAGAATCATTTTTGGTATGGGAAATGTAAAATTTTTCAATATTTCTTATAAAAATGATCTTATTAATTTTATTAATGATTTATTATTCTTAATTAACAGAAAACAAGGATATATCATCAGGATATCCAATATAAAAATATATACCCGCATAGTTTATCTTGGGGAGGGTATAGTTTATTAAAAGAACAAATAATACCAGAAAAATTACCAAAACTAAGATATGAGTCTTCAATATCTCAAGAGGATTCCCCTCCATCTCCTCTATCTAGACATGAAAAATAGAAGAGGGCACATATAGGAAAAAGGGGCAATATATTTTTGAAGAATAGAGAATCATATCTATGAGGATTGTAAGATATTTATTTTATTTACATAAGTTAATACTATTCTTTATATACATTTAATCATTATAGAAATGTTCGATTAATTAATACAGAATTATCTTGGGGAGCTGAGCACATATGGGGTATTTATAGTAGTAGAGAGGAAAGATATTTGATCTGCAACATTGGGAAAGATAGAACACCCCAGTCGTGTATGAGGATACCTAGTGGGTGTATCAGTAAGAATAGTGTTTCCATGTTCTTAAACTTCATATATTGAGGGTGTCTATCCAAAAAAAAATAGAATCCTTGTAGGATGAAGTTTATAATATTAATTTTACGATAGAGGAAATAGATTAGAGTGTTAGTACAATCAATGTTTTCAGAAATATGAAGAAAATTTCAGATAGCATCTCCAACTCCTCCAACCCCCCTACTGACCCCATTATTTATTCTTCACCTCCACTAGCATCTCCCACGCCCCCACCTCTAGACCCCATTATTTATCCTCAAACTCAGCCTACAGACCAAATTTTTTATCTTACTCATTCTCCACAGCTTCCTACTTATTGTGAGTTGTATGTTGATGATCCTCACTGTCATATATTTTAATATGGGATGGTACATTGTATAGGAAATATTGTTCATCATCAACAGTTAGAGATAGAACATTATAGGGTCATTTTACAGGATAATATAGATAAATCAACTCGAGTACCATTACCTATTGATGAGGTGACGACAGTTGGACATAGTAACGACCACTTTTTAGTTTGGCCATCTAGAATTCTATGACTCATTACCATAGTGGTGTGTATATTCTATCTTTTATTTTATTTTTTATTGAAGTTTTTTTAAAATTTGAAAAATAATATATTTTTCTATTTATTTACAGGAATACTTCAAAGAAAAAGAAATACTTTATAGACAACACCAAATAGAAATAAATATGACATCAAATACATATTCTATTAATCTTGACAGACTATCAAGATATTTAAATTTGTATGCAGAACATTATTTTTTTCAAATGGATGTTCATATTTTAAGACGTGAAACAAATGTGAGGATTGTGAAAAATGATATCATCAAGATTGTTAATGGAGATAGGTTGGTAATCAACATGGTGCATATTTTCCCCTTGTAATTATTATCTCCTTTAGATATGTTATATTTATTAAAAATGTATACTTATAGATATTTTTGATTAGGTATATTTATAATATTTGTGAGAAGAATGAGCAAATAGAAGTATATGGATTAATAGACCACATTTGATCTCCCTTGAAGCCCTTTCATTAGATAAGGGACAAATAATAATTTATATTACTGAAATATTTGAACAGAATATAATCATGTAGTGTTGAATGATTCTATTTTGTAAGAGGTATGGATGATATATCTATCAAAGTGTTATATATCTTTTAACATAAAAATCCACAAAACATCAATTTTTTTATATTATTTATCATTGGATGTTAAGTGTCTTTTTAAAAGGGAAAAACACTTTATTCGATATGCTCTATCCATGGTGATGTGTAGGGAAGTTTAAAGAATATATTGGACAAGTAAGTTTCAATTTCTAATAGTTTTTTATATTATATTTAATTTTAAATTTATCCAATTAATAGTATTTTCTAACAGGAGATGGGCCTACTTTTAGAAAAACACAAAGAGAAAGACTCTCAAGATCAAAAATGTAAAAGTAACGGTAAAAATATATTTATAATTTGTACTTTTTGATGTATTATAGAAAAATGATATTTTGAATTGAAACTCATTTAAACAAAATTATCATTAACAACAAGATTTCATCGAATGAAGATATTATATATTATGATTTATGTATGAAATAATTACAACTAAAACACTTTTATGGTTTGACCAGGTTAAATTTCCTTATAATATTTGCAATAATATTTCATTTGATTTATTCAATATACATGATAGCTACTTTCATTTTAATTTATAGCTATTTGATGACCCTCAACCCTATAATTTTCAAGGGGTAAAACACTTACTAGTCGAACGGTCAATTTATATTACAAGTTTGATTAGATTTTTGTTTTTTTGTAGTGAAAAATATAATTTTGAATATTGTAATTGTAATTGTGTATTTGATAGTTGTTTTTGTTGGATTTAGGTTATTTATTTGACATTTTATGTTATGAATTCTATAAATGTGAATTTTTAATTTTTCTCTTGTTCTTCTTATTTTAGTATAGTTATAATGTTTTTCTAGTAGGGATTTTCGTCTGGTATTGGTATGATTTTGGTCTAGTTTCTACTTATTTCGGGTCTAATTTGGCATAACATATTAATGGTTTTACAGTTTTAAAAAAAATAATTTGGTTCTTTTGTCGGTTATATTATAACCGACATAATAAATGCCTAGGGAATGGTTTTTTAAGTTGTTTATTTAGTAACTAACGTCATATATCATTTTTCACATATGTTATTTTATAATCGACATAATAAATTCCTAGGGGATGGTTTTTTACACTTTTTATTCCATAACTGACATAATAAATCCCTAGAAAATGGGTTTTTACATCTGTTATTTAATAACTGACATTTTATATCATTTTTCACATCGGTTATTATATAACAAATGTAGAAAATTCTTCTGAGGTGCGATATATTATGTCATTTATTACATAAATAATTTAATAAACTACATACCATGCCGGTTATTAAATAACTGACGTAATAAATCAAGCATCCAAAGCATTTTTCACGTCAGTTCTTAAATAACTGGCTTGAAAAACACTTTGGATTTATGGGTTTTACATTAGTTTTAAAATAACCGAAGTTAAAAAAATATCTATAACATTGCCTTAATATCATCGGCTAAAAATTTACATAAAAAATAAAAAAATGACATAAAAAAATGTTTTCTGCACTAGTGGGTATTCATAGGGGTTGTCGGGGTGATTTATGGTTGTTTAAATTTACTGAGATATTGGGGATTGTTATTATTTTTATCATTTTTAGGGTTTGCAATGATTTTTATTGTTTTTAGGGGTTTTAGGGTTTTCTTATTTTTTTGGAATTTTAGGTTTTTTTTTATTTTTATGGTTTTTTAAATATTTTTAACATTTTATGGGTATAAATGTTATTTAGATATTTCGTGGTTTAGGGTTTTTATAGCTTAAATGAGATTTTTTGGTTTTAGGGTTTTTAATGTTTTTAGTGGGTTTTAGGGATTATAATATCATTTAGGATTTTTCCCATTTTATAGTTTTGTATTGTTTTTAGATTATTTAGTTTTTTAAGGATTTATAAGTTTTTTGGGGATTTTAGGTTTTTAGGGATTTTTTTTTAATTTTTTATGATTTTTATGGGTTTTTAGTGTTTTTAGATATTTTTTGAGAGGTTTTAATGTTTTTATGGGATTTTTGGGTTTTAGGAATTTTATTAATTTCTTAGGTTTTTTTATATTTTTAGTTATTTTTTAAATTTAAATGGTTTAAATGGGTTTTATTGTTTTCTTGGTTTAAGGGTTTTATATTTTTTTCATTTTTTAATGTTTTAGGATTTTTTATAGTTTTTATGTTTTTTGGATTAGGGGGGCTGTTTAGGGATTTAGATCTTTTTTGGTTTTTAGGGGTTTAATTTTTTTGAATTTTTATGGTTTTTATGGGGTTTTTATCATTTATATGGATTTTTTATTGATTTTTTAATATTTTTATGGTTTTTCGGATTTTTAGGGATTTTGACTGTTTTTTTGGGTTTTTATGGTTTTTATGGTTTCTATGATTTTTTGGGTTTTAGGGGATTCTTGAGTTTTTATGGTTTATAATATTGTTTAGATTTATTAAAAAAATTTAGGGGATTAAATGTTTTTTAGTGTTTTTACCAGGTTTTAGGAGTTTTATGGGTTTTTTTGAATTTTTATATTTTTATGGTTTTTTATGGTTTTTAGAATTTTCAGCGGTTTTAACATTCTTTAGGTTTTAAAGGCATTGATTTTTTTTACGGTTTTAATGTTTTCTTTGGTTTGTTCATTGTTTTTATAGTTTTTTATTTTTTATGGATTTTTGTAGTTTATTATGATTCTAATGTTTTTTATGTTTTTAAGGAATTATTTGGTTTTTTGGTTTTTTGGGTTTTTTGCGTGCTGATGTTTTTATTGGGTTTTTTTTGAGTTTTTAACACTTAAAAGGGTATTTAGATATTTTAATGTTTTTTTTGTTATAAAGGATTTTTGATGTTTTTAGTTTGGTTTTTAGGTTATTTAATATTTAATGGGGATGTTGTGGTTTTTAGGGTTATTAGTATTTTTCTTGGTTTTATCAATTTTTTAGTTAAGAGGGGGTTTAAGTGTTTTTGAGGTTTTAATGATTCCTTAGGGGTTTTAAGGGTTTGAGGATATTTATATTTTTATATATTTTTTAGATTTTTTAGGATTCTAATTGATTTTATTGTTTTTAGGGATTTTGACGGCTTTTGGGTTTTTAGGGTTTTTAGGATTTTAAGATTTTTATCATTTTTGGGGTTTTAAGTGTTTTTTATATTTATAATTTTTTCTTAGGTGTTTTCAGGGTTTTTTACATTATTAATTATTTTTAAGAATTTTTAATGAATTTTAAGGTTTTTTAGTATTCTTTGTGATTTTAGGGTTTTATCATTTTATATGATTTCCTTGGGTTTTTTATGTTTTTATGTAATTTTTAGGTTTCATAGTGTTTTTTAAATTTATTATGGGTTTAAAGGGTTTTTTAGTGGTTTTTAGGGTTTTGTATATTTTTTAGGGTTATTATTGATTTATGGTTTTATTAGGTTTTATGGTTTTTATTATTCTTTTGGATATTAAGGGTTTTAATTATTTTTTATATCTTAGTGTTTTCTTATGGGTTTCTATGGGTTTTGACAGGTTTTTATGTTTTTAGAAATTTTTTGAAATTTTTAGATATTTTTATTTCTTTTCAATTTTTTATAGTTGTTGATGTTTTTAGGGGAGTTTAGTATTTTAGGGATTTTTTTAGTTTAAAGGTATTCAATGGACTTCGAGTTTTAAATGGTTTTTTGGGTTTAATGGTTTTTTAGAGTTTTAGTGGATTTATAAGGTTTAAATGCGGTTTTAGGTTTTTTATTAGTTTTTATGGTTTTATGGTTTTTATGGATTTTTTGGTTTTCAGGGGTTTTAGTGTCTTTTAGGGTCCTGTCAGCAATTTTTTGTTTTTTTTAGATTCTTTTAAGTTTTAGGGATTATAATTATTTTTAGAGTTTTAAGGTCATTTTATGTTTTTTCATGGGTTTTAAATTTTTTTTTCATTTAATTATTTTTGGGGGTTTTTTATATCTGTATTGGTTGTTTTAGGGGTTTTAGAGTTCCTTTTGAATTTTCATACTTTTCTATGTTTTTAGGGGTTTAAAGTGTTTTTGATTTTTATGGTTTTATAGGATTTACCTTGTTTTTTGGGGATTTTACCATTTTAGGGATTATTATGGATTTTATAGAATTTTAATGGAGTTTTAGTATTTATAGGGATATTGAGGGTTTTAGGGTTATTTCATATTTTTATAATTTATTTGGGTTTTTAGTGGTTTTGAAGTTTTTTAGAGTTTTCTAACTTTTTTAGTAGTTTCAAGGGTTTGTAGTGTTTTAGTGGGTTTTATGGTTTTTATGGCATTTTAGGGGTATTTATGGTTTTTAGGGTTTTTTGAAATTTTATTGTTTTTAGCATTTATAGTTTATTAGGGGTTTTATGTGTATTTTTTAAGGTTTTCATTGGGGTTTTTAGGGTTTAATGTCTAATTCATTTTAGGGATTTTATTTAGTTTTATGTTTTTTATAGTATTTAGGTTTTTTCAGATCCCGAGGGTTTTTAGGGTTTTAAGGATTCTTAAGGGTTTTTGGATTTTAATGCTTTCTCATTTTTTGGGTTTTCTAGTTTTTAGGGTTTTGAGAATTTTTAGAACTTTTTAATATTTTTTGGGGTTTAAAGGTGTTTTGGAGTTTTTAGATTGTTTCTAGGGATTTTCTGGGTTTTTATGATTTTTTATGGTTTTTAATGCTCTTTATGGTTCTGAAGGGTTATATTTTTTATGGTTTTAGATTTTTTTGAATTATTAGGTTATTAGTAGTTTCAATTTTTTATGGTAATCATGTTATATTGGGTTTTTAGGGGTTTTAGGTGTTTTATGTTACAAGGGATCTTAGGAATTTATAGGTTTTTATGGGTTTTTTATTTTTTCATGATTTTTAGGGCTTTTAGGGGGTGTGGGATTTTAGGGTTTTATGGTTATTTTTGGGTTTTAGAGGTTTTTTGAGTTTTTATAGTTATTAATATTTTTAATTGTTTTATGATTTTTAGGGGTTTAAGGGGTTTTTAGAGTTTTTATATTTTTAGAGTTTTAAGGGTTTACGGTCTTTCAAGTATTTTATCTATTTTTATTGTTTTTAGGTAGTTTGGGGTTTTATACATTTTATCATGTTTTAGTATTTTTAGCGTTTTTAGTTTTTAGTGGTTTCGAGTTTTTTTATGTTATTAAGGTTTTCTTAGCGGTTTTCAGGGTTTTTTTGGTGTTTTTATTTTTCTGGTGATATTTAGGCCATTTATAGATTTTATGGGTTTTATCATTTTTCATGATTTTGATGTTTTTATGGATTTAATGGTTTTTAGGGTTTTTTGTTTATTTTTGGGGTTTTAGGTATTTTTGTGTTTTTTAGGGTTCTTAATTTTTTTATGTTTTATTAAAAAAAATCGTGTATAAGGGGTTTATAGAGTTGTTTAGTGTTTTAAAAGGTTTCATGGTTTTTAAAGGGATTTATATGTTTCCATTATTTTAGTGGGTTTTAGGTTTTTTATTGTTTTAGGGGTTTTAGGGTTTTTTGCGTGTTTTGATATTTTTAGTGTTTTTAGGATTTTTGGTGGTTTTAAACATTTTGAAATTTATAGGTTTTATTTAGGGTTTTAGGGATTTTATAGTTTCTATGATTTAGGTATTTATATTGTTGTACTATTCTTTTATGGTTTTTATGGTTTTAAGTGATCTTGAGGGGTTATGGGGTCTTTGGGCGTTTATTTGGGTTTTTGGGTTTTTAGTGGTTTTTGGATTTTAGGTGTTTTTTGAGTTTTTTGTTTATATGTTTTTCATATTGATTTTCAGAGGTTTTTTACGTTTTAAGGGGTTTTTAGATTTTTTTTATTTTTAGGGTTTTTTGATATTTTGAGGGTTTCAATGTTTTTTAGTGTTTTAGAGTCTTAATGTTTTTATAAATTTTAACGTTTTAGGGGTTTTAAAAGTTTTAAGAGTTCGTATTTCTTTTAAGTATTTTTACGGTTTTTTGTGGGGTTTTTAATATTTTTAGGGGTTTTATTGTTTTTAGGGGTTTTTTCATTTTTTAGATTGTTAATGGGTTTCCATATTATTAGGTTTTTTAGGTTTTACAAGGGGTTTTAAGGGGTTTTTATTCAATTTTTTATTTTATTAATTTCCTAATATTTTTATGATTTTTATGGTTTTTAGGGAATTTAACATTTTTTTTGGTTTAGTGTTTTTCTTTTTTGAATAGGTAATTTGGGTAATTTTTTTTATTTTTATGGGTTTTTGGGTTTTTGGAGTTTTTAATGTATTTTGGAGTTTCAATGGTTTTTATATCATTAAGTGTTTGAAGTTTCTTATTGGTATTTTGGGGTTTTTATTGTTTTATTTTTATTTATGGTTTTTTTTATTTTAGCGTTTTTTGAATTTTTAGGGGATTTTGTGTTATTAATATTTTTATGGGTTTAAACACTTTTTATTTTTTTAGGTTTTCTTATGGGTTTCATGGTTTTTTACATTTTTTGGTATTTTAGAGTTATTTTATTTTTTATGGTTTTATGAAATTTATAAATTTTCATGGGTTTATGGTTTTTAGTGATTTTAAAGTTTTTTTGGATTTTAATGTTTTTTTGGGATTTTATGATTTTTTTATTTTTTCATGGATTTAATGGTTTTTAGATTTTTTAACATTTTTATATGTTTAATGGTTTTTTCTTATTTTTAGTCAACTTTAGGATTTTATGGGTTTTATGTGTTTTTAGGTAGTTTTATATTTATAGGGGTTTTTTGTATAATGTTTTTAAAATTTTATGGTTATAGAGGATTAAGTGGTTTTACTGTTTCGAGGTTTTCTTAGGGTTTTTATAATTTTTATGTTTTAGGGGATTAAGTGCTTTTATGGTTTCAAGGTTTTATGAGGTTTTTTCTATGTGTTATGGGTTATTTTATATTTTATGAATTTTTAAGGATTTTAAAGGAATTAAAATGATTTTAGTGTTTTCTTGGACCTGAGGGTTATTAAGGATTTTTCTGTTTTTAGGTTTTTTATACTTTTGAAGTTTTGAGGGATTTTAAATGTTATTATGTTTTTAAGATTTTCATAGGATTTTTCCTATTTTTCAGGTTTTTTTCATTTTAAGTAATTTTAGGGAATTTTTAGTGTTTTTATTATTTTTAGATATTTTAAGTATTTTTAGGGTTTTTTTCTGTATATATGGTTTTTGGGTTTTTATGGGATTTTTTAGTTTTTAGGGGTCTTATGGTTTTTATTGTTTCTTATACTTTTGGGTTTTAAAGGTTTTTTCAATTTTTAGTGGATTTTAATGGTTTTAAAAAGTTTAGGTTTTTTAAGTGTTTTTAGGGGTTTTTGGTTTTAGGGATTTTTGGTTTTAGGGATTTTTTTACGGGTTTTAAGGGTTTTATATTTTTATGGTTCTTAGGGGTTTCATAATTTTTTAGTTTTTCGGGGGTTTTAATTGTTTTTATGTTTTTTGTGATATTCCTATGGGTTTTTTATGTTTTTTATGTTTTTACAGATTTTCATGGTGTTTTAGATTTTTTATTTTTTTATGGGGGTTTTTATGGAATTAAATAATTTTTATAGTTTTTGTGTTTTTTATGTTGATTTTTAGTTTTTTAGGTTGGTATGGTTTTTAGAGTTTTTAATGTTTTTTATATTCTTAAAGGTTTTATACAGTTTTTAGTTGGGTTTTATGGTTTTTATGGTGTTTTACGGTTTGTTAAGTTTTTAGGGACTTTTATGGTTTCTAGTGATTCTTATTGTTTTAGGTTCATCTTGAATTTTTAGCATTTTTAGGGGTTTTAGCGATTCAATGTGTTTTTATGTTTTTTAAATTTTATTTGGGATTTTCATGTTTTTAGTGGATTTTATGTTTTTTTTGGAATTTTAGTGATTTTAGGATTTTTAAGGTTTTTTATGGTTCTCAGGGATTTTGAGGGATTTTAGGGTTTTAGGGTTTTAGTGCTTTTAGGGTTTTTAGTGGTTTTATGTTTTTAATATTTTATTAGATTTCATTGTGGTACTTGAGGTATTTTAGAGTTTTTCTTCATTAGGATTTGTTATGTTGTTTTTAATTTTTTATGGGTTTTTAGGGTTTTCAGGGAATTTGGGGGTTTTTAGGTTTTGGATTGATTTTGTCATTTCTTTTAGATTTTAGGTTTTTTTTGAGTTTTTAGGGGTTTCGAAGGATTTTATAGTATTTTTTAAGGGTTTAAAGATGTTTTAGATTTTTTAGAGATTTTATTGTTTTATTGGTTTTAGGGGTTTTTATGTTTTTATAGGTTTTATGGTTTTTAGGGATTTTAGGGGTTTTAGGGTTTTTTTACATTTTTAGGTTTTTTAGGTTTTTAAAGTGTTTTAGGTTTTTAATGTTATCATCGGATTTTTTATATTTTTTTGGTTATTACATTTTTAGGAATTTTTAGGTAATTATCATGTATTTTCTTAGGGTTTTTATGGTTTTGAGGGTTTTTGGATTTTCAGTGAATCTAAGATGTTACTGTTTTAGTGGTTTTTTAATGTTTCTAGTTTTTGTTTCTTTGGGTTTTTATCAATTTTATATGGTATTTAATGCTTTTTAGGTTTTTAGGGGCTTTAATTATTTTTATGTTTTTCTGGTTTTCTTAGGGGATTTCAAGGCTTTTAGGGTTTTTTATGTTTTTATGTATTTTTATGTAATTTTAACATTTTTTTTGTTTTTGAGGGTGTTAGGGGTTTTGATGGATTTAATGGGTTTTTTTGGATTTTAGTGGTTTTTGAGTTTTTCGGGGTTTTATGTTCCATTAGTGTATTTTAACATTTTGGGGGTTTAAATAGTTTTTAGAGTTTCACTAGTTTGTAGTGTTTTTTTGGTTTTTGTTTTTGTTTCAGTTTTTTTTCTATTTTATGGTTTTTGGAGGTCTAACGGGGTTTATGTTCTTTTTAGTGTTTTGGGGGGTTTATATAGTTTTTTAGAGATTTTATCTAATTTTATGTTTTAAATGTTTTCTTAGAGGTTTTAGGGATTTCTATATTTTTTGAGATTTTTATAAATTTATTAGAATTTTTATATTTGTTAAGGAGTTTATGGATTTTGACTAGGGTTTTCAAGGTTTTTATGGTTTTTTTATTTTAAGGTATTTTTTATGATTTTTGTTGATTTTAAGTTTTTTTATGTATTTTTAGGGTTTCAAGGGTTTTAGAGGTTTTCTGCATAATTTTGGATTTTTTGGGGTTTTTGTGTTTTTAAAGGGTTTTTATGTTTTTTATAAATTATTATCATTTTTATGGATTTTAATTCTTTTTAGAGTTTTTAGTATTTCTAAGGATGTTATTGGGGTTTATGGGTTTTATGGTTTTGGGGGGTTTTTAGGTTTTTTATGCTTTTAGGGTTTTTGTGTGTTTTTATGTTTGTAAGTTTTTTAGGGGATTTCATGATTTTTTTGTTCTATGGGATTTTAAGTAATTTTATGGTTTTCAATGTTATTTGGTATATTTTTGGGATTTTGGGGTTTTAGTTCTTTTAAGGTTTTCTGGGGTTTATGTTTTTTTAAAAATTTAAGGGTTTTATAGGGTTTTATTATTTTTTAATGTTTTAGGGGTATAAATAGTTTTTAATGTTTTATTGGGTTTTTATGTTTCTATGGGGTTTGTGTTTTTTATTTTTTTAGGTATTTTTATAATTATTTGGGGTTTCAAGGTTTTTATTTATTTTTAATTATTTTCATATTTTTGATGGTTTTTAGGTGTTTATGTGTTTTTATATTTTACCATTTTTAAATTATTTATTGGTATTTAGGGTTTTAATGTTTTTAGGGGTTTTAAGTCATTTTTTGGATTTTTTTGAATTTTTCTTATTTTTAATGGGTTCTACCATTTTTATTATAATTAGGGATTTTAGGGTTTCATTGATTATTTTTAGGGGATTAATGGGTTTTTATATTTTTTTAATTATGTTATGATTTTAATATAATTTTAGAATTTTTAATGTTTTTAGTGCTTTTAGTGGGGTGTTAGGGTTTTTAGGGACTTTTAGGGTTTTAGGATATTTAGGGGTTTTAAATTTTTTTGGTTTCTTGGATTTTTTATAGTCTTTTAATTTATAGGGGCTTAAAATATTTCTATATTTTCAATGTTTATAGTGTGTTTTTAGGGATTTAGGCTTTTTTGTATTTAGGGATTTTTATGTATTTTTTATGTTTTTATGGGTTTTTTATTGTTATTAGTTTTTTCACAGTTCTTAGTATTTTTAGAGTGGTAGTGTGTTTTTATGTTTTTTCTACATTTTTTGGTTTTTAAGGCGTCTAGGGGGTGTATGGTTTTTATTGGGTTTAGCATTTTGAGGGACTTTTAGGAATGTTAATCATTTTTCATGTTTTTAGGGTTTTATGGGTTTTACGTTTTTTATGTTTTGAAGGTTTTTTACAATTTTTCAAGGGTTTTAGGGTATTTTATGTTTTAGGGATTTTTTTCATTTTGGATGATTTTTATCCTGTCACAGTTTTTGGAAATTTTTAGGGTTTTTAAGAGTTATTAGGTTTTTATTGTTTTTTAATGGATATTAATGTTTTTAGGGATTTTAAGGTTTTTAATTTTTTTATGTTTTTATGGTTTTCTTAGTTTCTTTCATTGTTTTTAAGGGTTTTAGGTTTTAAGAGATTTTTAGGGGGTTTTAAGATTTTCATGACTTTTTTTGCGATTTTGAGGGTTTTCGGGTTTTTTTGGGTTTCCCTTTTCATGACTTTTTTTTATGGATTTAATGTTTTCTTTTGAGTTTTTCAACATGTTTAGGGGTTTAAGGGGTTTTTTATGTTTTTCGGTTTTAGAGGGTTTTTAGGGTTTTTAATTTTTTTAGTGGTTTTTGTGGGTTGTTGATATTTTTATGGTTTTCAGGTCTTTTTAGGAATTTTATGGGTTTTATCATTTTCTATGTTTTTTGGGTATTTTATTGTTTTTAGGTTTTTAATGTTTTCTTAGGGGTTTTCAGGTCATTTAGAAAGTTTATTTTTTTTGTATTTTTTTTGGTTTGTTATGATTTTTATTATTTTTGTGTTTTTAGGGATTTTGAGGTGTTTCATAGGTTTTAGGGTTATTTTGAATTTTTTTGGTGTTTTATGGTTGTTTAATATGTTTTCATATTTTAAGGTGTTGAAAGTGTTTTTAGTGTTTTTAGTGGTTTTAGGGTTTTTTTTGGGTTTTAAGGGGTTTTATGATCTTTAGTGTTTTTTGGGGTTTTAAATGACTTTTTATTGTTCTTCGAATTTTGGCCTTTTTAGGATTTTAGGGGTCTAAAGTTTTTTTTAGGATTTTATGTTTATAATTTGAGTTTTCAGGGTTTTTATGGGTTTTTATGTTTTTTTGTGATTTTGGGTGATTTTGTTAGGAATTTTATGGGTTTTCTCATTTTCAGTGATTTAGTTGGTTTTTAGGGGGTTTGGGGTTTTTGGATTTATAGGTGTTTTTTTATTTTTGGTTTTTTAGTTGTTTAATGTGTTATATGGTTTTTTCATTTTTCATAGGGTTTTCAGTGTATTATAAATTTTTAGGGATTTTGATTTTTTTTATATATTATAGTTTTTAGGCATTTTTAGTGATTTGGATGGTTTTTAGGGTTTTTAGGGGTTTTAACGTTATTTTGGTTTTTTGGGGGTTTTACGATTTGAAGGTTTCTATGTTTTCCATAATTTTTTTCAATGTTTTATATTTTTTATGTTATTACGGGTTTTTAGATATTTTTTAGAGTTTTAATTGCTCTATGGGTTTTTAGGGATTTTTAGGGTTTTATGGTTTTTTGTGGTTTTATGATTTTTTTTGGTGTTTTTTAGGGATTTAATATTTTTTAAAATAAATTGCGATTAAATAGATTTTATTCTTTTAATGGATTTTAGGTTTTCATGGGGTTTTAGGGTTTTTATGGTTTAATTTTTTTTTGTTTTTTGGGGTTTTAGTGTTTTTGGAACTTTTTATAATTTTTTAGGGCCTTGTCTTATTTATGTTTTTAAGGGTTTTAAGTGTTTTTAGGTCATTATGGTTATATTAGGGTCTTTCAAGGATTTTGGGTTATTTAGGTTTTTGGTGATTTTTATGTCCTTTTATGATATTTATCATTTTTAAGATTTTTAGGGATTTTGAAAGAATTATGGGTTTTTGGAGTTTTATTGTCATTTTGGGTTTTTAGATTTTTTTCATATTTCTAGGGTTTTAAGTGTTTTATGAATTTTATGGTATTCTTATGGTTTTTTTGGTATTTTAAAATTTTAAGGATTTTTATGGATTTTATAGCTTTTAAGGGTTTTAGGGTTTTTTGTATTTTGATGGGTTTTGGGGTTTTTTGTATTTTATATATCTTTATGGTTGTTCTGTTAATAGGGATTTGGAATTTTTAGGGGTTTTAGGGTTTATTTTGTTTTTTAATGTTTTTTAGGATTTAAAGTGTTTTTATAGGTTTTAGTGGTTTTTGAATTTTGAGGGGGTTTAGGGGTTTTTTATTGTTTTTATGGTATTTATGTTCATCATGGGGTTTTTGGGTCTTTTAATCATTTTTCTAGGTTTTAGAATATATTTTTTGGGGTTTTATATTGTTTATGGTTTTAAGGTGTTCTAATGTTTTTTTGGGTTTAATACATTTTTTTGTAATTTTTGGTGGTTTTTTAAAATTTTCATTGGGTTTTGGGGGTTTAACGTATTTTGAGGGGTTTTAGTTTTTTCTTTCGGTTTTAGGGGTCTTTTAGGTATTTTAGGTATTTTTTTAGGATGAATGTGTTTTTCTATTTTTTTGATTTTCATTGGGATTTTCATTGTTTTAGGGGTTTTTATGTTTTTAATGATTTTGAGGTTTTTATGGGTTTTTCTAGTTTTTAGGGTTTTCATGGATTATCTAGTTTTAATGTTTTTTATAATTTTTAGTAATTTTAAGGTTTTTTGGGTTTTTGTGGTTTTTTTGTTTTTAGGGCTGTAAGGATTTAAGGATTGTTTGATTCTTTTTGGGTTTTAAAGGGTTTTTAGGGTTTTAGTGGGTCTTTAGGGTTTATATGGGGTTTTTTGGCATTTATGTTTTTGGGGGGTTTTTTGGTTTTTTGGTATTTGGGGCCTTTTAGTGTCTTTTTAGGGATTTTATGGATTTACTGTTTTTTAGGGTTTTTATGGGTTTTATTTGTTTTTAGGTTTTAAGGGTATCTTTCGGTTTTTAGGGATTTTTTTTGTTTTTAAATAATTTTATGTATTTTTTAATATTTTTATGGACTTTTATGGTTTTTTAGATTCTGAGACTTTTTATTGTTTTAGGGGTTTAGGGATTTTATTATTTTTATATTCTAATGGGTTTTAATTATTTTTAGATTTTTATGTTTTTCTTATGGAATCAAAGGGTTTTAGGGGTTTTTATTTTTTAGGGATTTGTTGGGATTTTTTAGGATTTATATGGTTCTTAGGGGTTTTATGGATTTTTATTATTTTTCAGTATTTTTAGGGTTGTTATGGTTTTTATTTGATTTTTATGATTTTTATTGTTTTTTATTTTTGTAGAGGTTTTAAGTTATTTAAATTTTTTTGACGTATTTAGTTGTTTAAATGGTATTTATATTTTTTAGTTTTTTTAGGTTTTTTTTAGTTTTAGTTTTTTTAATATTTTTAGTTATTTTTATTATTTTTATGGTTTTTAGAGAGTTTTATGGTTTTAATGTTTTATTTTTATATGAAGTTTTTTAGGGGTTTTTTATGTTTTGTTTGGATTTTTTTTACCTTTTTATGGTTTTTATTTTTTAGGGATTTTGATGTTATTTGGATTTTAGGGTTTTATTATTTTTTATTGTTTTTAGATTTTTTTTATTTTGAGTGGTTTGGAGTGTTTTTTTTGGTTTTTTGGTTTTTGTAGGGGATTTCAGGGTTTTTATGGATTTTTATATATTTATGTATTTTTGGGATTATTGAGGTTTCTATGGTTTTCATGTTTTTTAAATTTTTACGGGTTTAATGGGTTTTAATGTTTTTAATGGTATTTTGGGTATTAAATTTTTTTATGGTTTTTTAGGGGTCGTTTTGTATATAGGGGTTTTTGGGATTTTAGGGTCTTTTAGGGGTCTTTAGGGTTTTAGGATTTTATGTCTTTTATGGGTTCAAAGTATGTTTAGGTTTTTTAGTTTTTCTTACAATATTGAACATTGATAGAAATTATTAAGTTTTTAGGGTTTTTAGGGGTTTTTTGTATTTTTATGGGATTATATAGTATTTATGGATTTTGAGGTTTTTAGTTTTTTTAGGGATTTTTTGAATTCTTAGCATTTTTTATGGTTTTAAGTGATATTATTTTTTTTGTTTTTGTTAATTTTTTTCAAGTATTTTTTGGTTTCTCTGGTTTTATGGATTTTAAGGTTTTTATAATATTTGTGGATTTTTGGTTTTGTATGGGGTTTTCAATTTTTTTGTTTTTTAGGTTTTTTAAGGTGTTTAGGTTTTTTTGGTTTTTTAGTTTTTTTTATTTTTCTATGTTTTTATGGTTTTTTAGAGTTTTTAACATTTTTATGGGTTTAAAGGGATTTTTATATTTGTGGTGGGGGTTTTATGGTTTTTAGGATTGTTGGTATTTTTAACGATTTTAGGTGTTTTCATGGTTTTTAGGGGTTTTTTGGGGTTTTTGGGGTATTTCTACTATTTTAGGGGTTTTACCATTTTTAGGATTTTAGTGGTATAAAATGTTTTTATTTTTTTAAGGTTTTCCTTTGGTTTTTAGTGTTTTAAGTTTTTTTAATTTTTTAATTTTTAAGGCTTTGTGGATTTTAATGGTTTTTAGGGATTTTAGTGATTTTGAGATTTTTTTGGTTTTTAGGGGTTTAGGGTTTTTAGGGGTTTTAGTGTTTTTAGGTGTTTAGGGGTTCTTTCTAATTTTATGATTTTAAGGTTTTCCAAGGTGTGTTTAGGAATTTTAGGATTTGTTTTCATTTTATGGTATTTTTATGATTTTTTTGTTTTATATGTTTTTTTATCTTGAGGAATTTTAATTTTATATGAGTTTTTGGCGGTTTATGTTTTATAGAAATTTTTATGTTTTATGGGTTTTAAGTATTTTGAGATTTTAATTTTTTAATGATGTGTTAGGGTCTATAGGTTTTTCATAAATTTTTATGGATTTTTAGGGGATTTTAAATATTTTTATGGTTTTTATGGGTTTTGATTGAATTTGATGCGTTTTAGGGGAGTTTAGGGTTTTTTGGGTTTTCATGTTATTTTTGGATTTTCAGGTGTTTTTTATTGTTTTTAAGTGTTTTTATGAATTTTGTGGATATTTAATGCTTTTAGGGGTTAAAAAGGTGTTTATAATTTTTAATGGTGTTGGGTTTTTAAGGGTTTTAGGGTTTTTATAGTTTTTTGGGATTCATGGTTATTAGTTTTTTTACGGTCTTTTATGGTTTTAGGTTTGTTTAGTGTGTTTAGGATTTTTTGCTTGCCAAAAAGATATGTATCTAAAATTTATTGGTGTAATTTTTAGTTTTAAGGTGTTTTAGGTGTTTTTTTATTTTTAATTGTTATGGGTTTTTAGGGTTTCTAAAATTTTAATGTATTTTTAGGGATTTTTTAATTTTTCTCATCTATTAAGGTTTTTAGGGATTTTGAGAGATTTTAGGGTTTTTAAGGTTTTACTATTTTTAGGGTTTTTATCTTGTTAATGTTTTTTATGGATTTATGTGTTTTTTGGTATGTAAGTATTATTTTTGGTTTTTCAAGGTTTTAAGGATTTTTAGGTTTTAACTGATTTTTTGAAAAATTTTAAGATTTTTATGGTTTTTTAAGATTTTTCTGGACATTACTGGTTTTATGGGTTTAGGGTTTTTCGGTTCTTCTATGTTTTCTATGGGCTTTTATGGTTTTGTAGGTTCTAAGGGGTTTTTTGAAATTTATGGATTTTTTATTATATTAAGGAATTTTAGGGTCTTTTATTTTTTTATCATTTTTTATGTTTTTAAGGTGTTTGAAATGTTTTTTGGTTTTTAGGGCATTTTTAAGGGTTTTATTGTTTTTTAAAATTTTAAGGATTTTAAAATCTTTTTTATTATTTTTATGTATTTTTCGTGTTTTTAGGGTTTTAAAGGTTTTGATCATTTTTTTGGTTTTTATGGTGTTCAATGTTTTTATGTTTTTTGGGGATTTAATTTTTTAGGTTTTACATTTTTATTACAGTCTTTCAGTGTTTGTATGCTTTTTATATTTTTAGGAGTTTTTAGGTTTTTTTATGTTTTTTAAGGATTTTATGAGGATTTATGTTTTTTGGGCCTTTATGGTTTATCTTGTTTTATTAGGTGGTTAGGGTATTTTTTATTTTTTTAGGGTTTATAGGTTTTTAGTTTTTTTTATCATTTTTAGGGGTTTAAATTGTTTTTAGAATTTAATTGGTTTTTATGGTTTTTATGGGGGTTTTTACTTTTTATGGAATTTAGGGTTTTCTATGTTTTTTGGGTCTTTTAGGGTATTTTTTGGGTTTTTATGATTTTTTGTGTTTTTTATGTTTTTAGCCTTTTTAAATTCTTTTATGATTTTATTTTTTATTTTATTTTTTCTTTTTTTAGTGTTTTTAAATATTTAGGTATTTTTAGGGACTTTTTAGTATTTTTATGGTTTTAGGGGTTTTATGGTATTTATTGTATTTTTGGATTTTAGTGTTTTGTTATTTTTTTTGTTTTTAATTGTTTTTTGGGTTTTAAAGTTTTATTTGGTTCTTTAGGGTTTTTAAGGTTTTTAAAATTTTAGGTATTTTTTTGGGATGTTAGAATTTTTTTGGGTTTTTATTTTTTTATAGTTTTTATGGTTTTTAATGTTTTTATATTTTTTTTAAAATAAGGTATAAAGGGTTTTAAGAGTTTTTAGTGCATTTTAGGTTTTTTATTGGTTTTAGGGGTTTTAAGGGTTTTTATGGATTTTATGGTTTTCAGTTTTAATTGTTTTTAGGGATTTAAAGTTATTTTAAATTTTTATGTGTTTCAGTATTTATTAGGTTTTAGGGGTTTCTTATGGGATTTCTTGGTTTTACATTTTTTTTTTTAAATTTTAAGATATTTTAAGGGTTTTTAATATTTTTTGTTTTTTATAGTATTTTGTGATTTTATGTGTTTTAGAGTTTTTTGGGATATTTTGGGTTATTAGTATTTTACCATTTATATATTTTTAGTGGTTTTAAGTGTATTTAGGTTCATGAGTTTTTATGTGGGGTTTTAGTGTTTTTAAGGATCTTACATTTTATAGGGGTTTAGGGATATTTTATGATTTTTATTTGTTTTATTGACTTTAGATATTTGGATTGGGTTTGGGGTATATTAGGGTTTTAGGTTTTTCTTGTTTTTTGGGTTTTAAAGGGGTTTTTTTAGTTTTTAAGGGTTTACCAAGTATTTGAGTTTTTAAATATCTGGGTGTTTAAAAGGTTTTTAGAGTTTTCAGTGTGTTTTTAGGGTTTTATTATTTTCATGGTTTTTAGTGTCTATAAGGATTTTTAGGGTTTTTTGGGATATTTATGATTTTTGTAGTGTTTTTTAGTTTTTTATGGTTTTTATCAATTTTTTATTCTTCTAGGGACTCTAAGTAATTTTTTTTATTTTTAATTCTTTCTTTGGGGTTTTTAGTGTTTTTTTTGGTTTTTTACATTTTTAGGTATTTTTTGGATTTTTTGGATTATAATGGATTTTAGAGATTTTAGGGGTTTTTATGTTTTTTATGGATTTTATGGGTTTTTTATTTTTTATGTTTTTATGAGTTTTATGTGTTTATAGATTTGTAATGTTTTATTCAGAATTTTAATGGGTTTTATGTTTTTTTATGATTTTAGGTGTTTTAAGGCATCTTGATAGTTTTATAGTTTGGTTTTTTTGGGTATTAGGGGTTTTTAGTTTTTTAGGGTTCTTAAGGTTTTTAAATTTTATAAGGTTTTTAAGGTTAAATGAATTTTTAATGTTCTTAGCGGTTTTAGGGATCTTATGGGATTTAGGGTTATTTAAAGATTCTAGGGTGTTTAATGGTTTTTAAGAATTTTAGAGTCTTTTAGTGGTTTTAGAGTATTTTAGGTTTTAGGGGTTTTAAGTGTTTTTATGTGTCTAAGGTTTTCATTGGGTTTTTTTAGTATTTAGGGTTTTTTATATTTGTAGGATTTTAGGGATTTTAAGGATTTTTATGGTTTTTAGGGTTTAAGTGATTATGAGGGTTTTTAGGGCCTTTAGGTTTTTTAGGGTTTTTATGTCATTTTAGGGTTTTTAGTATTTATTAGTATTTTATGGGTTTTTTGAGTCTTTAGGTTTTTTTGGTTCTCTTAGGGTATTATAAGATTTTTTGTGGTTATTACAATTTCGGGGATTCTGTTGATTTTAAGGCTTTTAGCATTTTTATGGGGGGTTTTATGTTTTTAAGAGATTCTGAGAATTTTTAGGTTATTAGTGTTTTTTGGTTTTTTTTAATTTTTTTTGGGGATTTTAGGGGTTTTAGAGATTTTTGTGGGGTTTAAAATTTTTTATATTTTTTAACGATTTCTAGTTTTTAAAGGGTTTTCAGTGTTTTTAATATTTTATTATTTTTTTGTGTTTTATAGTTTTTAATTTTTCTGTTTTTTATTGTTTTTGGGGATTCAGGTTCTTTTAGGGTTTCAAGGGGTTTTATAATTTTTTAAGTTTTAATGGGTTTTATGTGTTTTTAGGGTTTTAATGTTTTCATAGGGTTTTTTAGGATTTTTAGTGATTTTACATTTTTAGGGATTTTTATGGTTTATATGGGTTTTGGAGTTGTAGGAATTATGGTGTTTTTATGGTTTTTATTGTTTTTTACTATTTTATTATTTTTTGGTTTTTAGGGGTTTTAAGTGTTTGTAGGCCTTTTTAGTTTTCTTTAGGCTTTATTTTTTTACCTTTTAGTTATTTTTAGTTAATTTAAGGTTTATATGGATATTTATGGGTTTTAGGGGTTTTGATGGTTTTTACGATCTTGTATGGTTTCAAGTTCAATTTTTTTTGGTGATTTAGTGTTTTTTTTTATTTTGGGTTTTAAGGGTTTTTAGCGTTTTTAATGTTTATAGAGGTTTAAAATGTTTATTAGAGTTTTTAGTCAGGTTATGGGATTTTTTGGGGTGTTAAGGGTTTTTTTTTCGAGTTTTCTTGGTTTTTTAGTGTTTTTTTTGGTTTTTTGGGGTTTTTAGGATTTTTCAAGTTTCAAAGGGTTTTTAGTGATTTTAAAAAAAATTAGTTTTTATGATTTTTACATGTTTTTAGGTTTATATTGTTTTCATGAGTTTAGAGTTTCATTATGTTTTTCATGATTCTGAGGGATTTGACAAGATTTTTATGGTATTTATGGGATTATATGGATTTTGTGGGGGGTTTAATATTTTTTTATGGTTTTTATGGGATTATATGGATTTTGTGGGGGGTTTTATATTTTCTTATGGTTTTTAGAATTTTTTATGTTTTAGTATTTTTTGGATTTTTTTGGTTTTAATATATTCTTATTGGTTTTCAAGGTTTTTATTTTTTTATGTTTTAAAGGATTTTTAGTGCTTTTAAATTATTTTTAGGATCTTTTGGGTTTATAAGTATATTGAAGTTTGGGGGGGTTGGTTTTTAGAGTATTTATCAATTTTAGGTTTTCTAGGGGATTTAAGTGTTTCAATTATTTTATTGTTTTCTTAGGGGTGTTCAGGGATTTTAGGATTTTTATAATTTTAGGAATTTTTGATATTTTTAGGACTTGTAAGGTTTTTAGGGTTTTATTATTTTGTGGGTTTTTTTAGTTTTTATGGGGTTTTTTGGGGTTTTATTATTATTTTTGGGTTTTATGGGTTTATTGTGTTTTTAGAGATTTTGTGGTTTTTAGAGTTTTATAACAATATTTGTATATTAAGGTTTTTAGATTTTTTAGTGGTTTCTATGGATTTTATGTGTTTTAGGCAAAGCAGGTTTGGGGCCGGGCGGATCCCAGCCCCACAAAATATAATAACATAAAATAAAGGTACAAGGCATTACAAGGAGGGTTTGCACAGCCGAGTGTGTAATTCACCCTTCATGTCTGAGTCCACAAGGGGAGTGCAGAAATCTGGTGCAATAAATGACCACATGGAACATCCATCCTCAATTGCTTTCTTGGAGAGTATGTCTGCCACCTTGTTCACTTCCTTATATATATGTGTGACCATAATTTTCATACCCTGAGAGATTCTCATACAGTCAACCCATTTTGGGAGGAGCCTCCATGGGATTGTCCTTGTTTTGCTTTTGAGGGCTTCCACTGCCAACATCGAGTCAGATTCAATCCATAGTTGTGTCAACCTGAAGTGGACCGCAAACTATACATCCTTAATCATGGACCATAGCTCTGCTTCATAAGAACATTCATTCCCAATGTAATGATAAAATAATCCTTTAACAAAGCCTATATACGTCCGGAAAACACCACCACACCCGGAGGGACCAGGCGCGCCTAGGGCTGCACAATCCACATTAACTTTTATCCATTCTGGGATTGGTGGAATCCACCGAATGAATTTAAAGTCCTTCTGTTTCCTGCATATTCCAGAAATTCTGAGAGTTCTCAACACAATAAGGTCCTTAATATCATTAGCCATCGTACCATCCTGGATATGAGCCGCCGCATGGACTACTTGATGAATTGCCACCACACCATTTCAGATGCAGCATGAATCATTATCGAAAACCACTTTGTTCCGAGCTACCCACACAAAAGCATTAAGAGCCGCAGCGGCAGCAAGAAGCAGATTGGCAATTTGCTGACTGCATTGCACGCCTAAAAAACTACTGAAAATAGCAGACAGCGTGTTGTCCGTGCAGATTTTCAGCTGGAATATGCCCTGTAAATGATCCCAAAGACCTGCAGCCAACCGGCACTTAAGAAAAATGTGCTGCAGATTTTCCTCATCCTGAAGACAGATCGGACAAGAAGAGGCAAAACACCACCCAGCTCTTTTCAATTTCTCTTGAACTGGCAATCTATTTCTCGAAATTGTCCACAGCAGCAGGTAGCTAGAGGGGGGAATGAAGGGCCTCCAAAATTTAGAGAGCCAAGCAGGGGCTGAATTCCTTGATCACATTCAGACCCGTAAAACTCCTTCACACTCAACAGCCCAACCATATTTGGCTTCCAAATGAGACAATCCATGTCTATAAAACTGTAGTTTTGTATTTGTGTGATAATATTCTGCGGCAGGATACCTTCAATCTCATTCATATTGTCCTTGAGATCAGCAATGGAATAGTGCTTAAAAACCTGAGGTGGCTGGACAGATTCACTGATGGGTCGATCCAGCCAGGTGGTCTTCCAACAATTCAAGGTCAAGTACCTTGAGACCACCCATTTCGAATTGAAAATAATGAACCTATATGAGGACCTGATTGTGGTCCAAACCGACGAGGGGATGAATCCCGGGAAGTCCTCACATAGCTTAGAGTTGAATATTTCCCTCAAGAAGTCAGGACTCATGTCAGTCGGGTTGAAAAGATTCCATGTGAATTTGCCAATTAAGGCATCCTTGAATTTCCTGAGGTCCTTGATGCCCAGCCCACCCATCTCGATGGGCTTTGTGCATTCTTTCCATGCCACAGAAACAAGCTTCTTCTTGGTTATGCATCAGGTCCATGCGAAATTTCTGATTTTTGCCTGTAGGCTCTTGATGAGACTTGCCGGCCATCTGTAAATGGATTACGCATGCACAAACATGGAGTTTATATTTTTTATGTATTTATGGATTTTTAACTCTTTAATATGATTTTTTGAGGATTTAGGGGCTTTAGATATTCTAAAGATTTTTAGGGATTCTTTAATTTTTCAGTTTTTAGGGGTTTTATGTATTTTTTGGTTTTAAGGATTTCTTATTGATTTCATGGGTTTCTATATTTTTAATGAATTTTAGAGGATTATAATAATTTTATGATTTTTAGGGTTTTTAGAGATTTAGACATTTTTTATTTTTTTTGTGATTTTTTGGGGATTTCAGAATCTTCCTATGTTTTTTATGAATTTTAATTTGTTTTAAATTTTTTTAAATATTTGAGGCGTTTGAAGGGTTTTTTGAGATTTTAGTGGTGTTAATGTGCCTAAGGGGGGTTTAATGGTGTTTAAAGTGTTCTTTTAAATTACCCAAGGGGGTTTTTAATAATATTGATATAATCTTGGTTGGTTTCTTATGGGATGCTCTTTTTGAGGGGAAACACCATTGGACTTTGTGGGATTGATTGTCTTGACCTATTCATGGGAGTGGAATTAATTTCGGGAATATTAAGGATGGCATGCACTTCAGGAATGAAAAACATTCATGGGAGGTATTGGAGGAGCACAATCTTTAGGATAAAATTAATTCTCTTCAAGGAAGGGGTTCTTTGGAAGATAGTTGTGTTAATTCTCCATTATGGTCTTTGATCCGTAATATTATTCCTACTATTTAGCAACACTCAAAGTGGATTATGGATAAATGGGATATATCTTTTTTTGCATCATTTTTGAGAAGGTTATAGTGTTGGTTTTCCAAACTTCCCATGGACTTCTATCTCATTTAGAGAGGAAAGAATGTATCCTAGATTAATTAGTGATGTTTTGATCAAAGATCAATAGGAGGTGTTATTATGTATTGATTTAAATTTTGATATGGATAGATGTGTTTTCACTACTTCTAATTCATGTTTTTTTTCTACAAAGGACTTTCGTATGATAATTCAATCACTGGAGCAATAGGAAACCTGGAATAATGTATTATGGTGCAACAAAATTCTTTCTAAATTCAACTTCTTAATATAGAGTATTAAAAAATAGGTCATACCTATCGATGACAATGTGAGAAGGATGGGTATTAATATTGTCTCTAAATTTCATTGTGGTACAATTCACAATGAGGAGGATTGTAGTCATCTTTTTTTTTGATATACAAAGGGCTATGAATGTATGGGAATGTTTTTGAGAGTTTACTGGGATTTTTTCTACAGGCCTCTTATATGAGTATTCATTGGAAAGATGTTTCTCTTGTATGAAAAGTGAAATCCCAGAAAAAATGGCTAGGGCACTGATTCTTAATATGGGTTTCTCGTGTATTACGCAAGCTAGAAATAAATCCAGATTTGATGGTCATGTTTCTACTAGAAGATCTGTTTTCACAAGAACCAAGTACCTATTGATTGATTTGGTTAGTGGTTGCAATGACTCGATTCATGCCCCCTATTTAAGAATCATATAGGTGAATATGACTTTAATCAATTATCCTAGTCATGCTTTAAGAGGAAACTGTGTTTGTTGGTATCCTCTAAACATTGGTTACAAGTTTTATTTTGATGGTTCTTGTATTTTAGGGATTATTCATGGTGGATGGGTTATCCGGGATTATAAAGGGAGTGTTCTTCATTATTTCACCACCTATTATGGTAAGGGGAACTCCATTCAAGAATAGGAAAAAGTGATGTTCATAGGTCTTAAATTATGTTCCTAGAAATGCTTTAATCTTGATAATGGTGAAATTAATTCCATGATTATTTCTGACTCTACCATGGTAATATACCCACTCCCTGGTCGATTGCCTATATAATCAGAAAATCTAATGGAAACATCAAAAACAATACTAAGGTGGTTCATATATGGTGTGAGGGAAATAAAGTGACATATCATCTTGATTCTATGGTAGTGGCAGACTAAGGGAGCAACATTACATATTTTTCCATCATTATTCAACTAAACCTAGAGAGGATAGAACTGGTTAGAGGGGATCAACTCGGTATTCATTATTTGTTGCCTCCTTATGCTTGTACTTTTTAGACTTTCTCATGGTCCTATTTTTTAATGTCATTTATTCAGATAATAAATAAAATACAATGCTGAATGAATGAGTGGTGTTAGGTTTTTAAGGGATTTTAGGTTTTTTATGTTTTTGTGGTTTTTGGTGGTCTTAGGGTTCTTAGAGTCTTTTTAGGGGTTTTATGGGGTTTAAGTGTTTTTAAAGTTTTATTAGGGGTATTAGTTTTTTTAAGTATTGTTGAGGTTTTATAATTTTTATGTTTGTACATATTTAATGTGTTTTTTTGATTTTATGGGTTTTTAGGGTTTTTTATCATTTTCCCTTTTGGGGATTTTATGGGGTTTTTTTATAGTTTTTTTGGTTTTATGATTTTTATTGAGTTATTAGGGTGCTTATGGTTTTTAGAGTTTTTTTATCCTTTTAGGGTCTTAAATGATTTTTATGTTTTTAATGGTGTTTTATTGTTTTTATGAGCTAATATTAATTTTTATGGTTTTTACGGGTTTTATTGTTTTTGGGTTTATAGGGTTTTTATGTATTTTTAGGATTTTTACTATTTTTATCGTCTTTATGTTTTTAATGGTTTTAAGTGTTTTTAGGTTTTTATGGTTCTCTTGGTTTTTTAATGGTTTTAGTTTTTTTTATTTTTAGTGGTTTTTGGGCCTTTTTAGGATTTATTTTATTTTGGTTTTTATGGATTGTGAGGGTTTTTAGGTTTTTTATGGTTTTCATGCTTTTTTGGGATTTTATAATTTTTTAAGTTTTTAGTGTTTTTAGTATTTTTATGTTTTTATGTTTTTCCAAGGGGGATTTTAGGGTTTTCAGGTTTTTTATGTTTTTAGGGATTTTTAACTCTCCTTAGGATTTTTACAGTTTTTATGGTTTTTAGGTATTTTGAGTAGTTTATGGTTTATTTTTTTGAATTTTTATTTGGGGGGGGTGGTTGGGGTTTTTTTGAGTTTGATATAGTTTTTAAGGATTTTATTGTTTTTTATATTTTTAGGAATTTTATGGTTTTTAGAGTTTCTGGTGGTATTTTGGGTTTATATGGGGTTTTGAGTTTTTTAGGGGTGTGAGGAGTTTTCGATTCTTTTTAGGGTTTCAAGTGTTTTTGTTTTTTTCGGGGCTTTATGATATTTAGATTTGTATAGGTTTTTAGGGTAACTTTAGGGTTTTTAGGGTTTTAGAGTTTCTTAGGTTTTGTGGATTATTAGGTTTTATTTGTTTTTTCATGTTTTTGATTTTATTTTTATCATTTCTTGGTATTTTTAGGAATTTTAAAAGAATTTTATGGTTTATTAATATTTTTTGGGATTTTGATCATTTTTAGGGCTTTTAGGTTCTTTTTATCATTTTTTGTTTTTTTATCATTTATAGGTTTTTAGGGGTTTTAGATTTATTTATGTATTTAAAATTTTCTATAGTGCTTTCATGTTTTTTTGGATTTTTAAATGTTTTTAGGGAATTTTGAGGATATTTATTATTTTTAATAGATTTAGTGATTTTCATGGTTTTAGGGTTATTTATACATTTTTTGGTTTTTATGGTTTTCTATGGTTTTTGAGTGTTTTTGTGTTTTCTAGGGTTATTTATACTTTTTTACGGTTTTTAGTTTTGTTTGGTTTTCATAGATTTCAGGGTTTTTTAGTTTTTTAGTTTTTTATTATTTTTAAACACATTTAGATGTCTTTAACATTTTTAGTTGTTTAAAGGGATTATATAGTTTTTAGTGGGTTTTGGGGTTTTTATAGGGTTTTAGTGATTTTATGTTTTTATGTAATTTTTATGGTTTGTAGGGTTTTGGGGTATTTTATCTTTTTTGTGGTTTTTGTATTTTATATTTTTTTATGAATTTTTAATTTTTTAGAGATTTTAGAGATCTTTTAATATTTTTATTATTTTTAATGTTTTAAGGAATTTTGAGGTATTTATGTTTTTCCAACATTTTTAGGGGTTTTAGAGTTTTTATGTTATTTATGGTTTTTTTAGTTTTAATGTTTTTTGAGTTTTTTATCCGCCTAATGTGTTTTTATTGTATGTAGTTTTTAGGGTTTTTTTGGTTTTAGGGTTTTTTATGGATTTTTGAGATTTTTAAGATTTTTAATGTTTTTGAGGTTTTTTATCATTTTTTTGGGTTTTAGGGGTTTTAGGGGTTTTAATTGTTTTTATGTTTTTATGGTTTTCTTTGGATTTTCTGGGTTTTTAGGCATTTTTTTGGATATTTTTAGGATTTTTATGGTTTTTGTTTTTTAGTGATTATTTTGGATTTTTAAGGGTTTGAGGGTTTTTTAGGTTTTTTTTGTGTTTTAGGGTTTTCAATGGTCTATAAATTTTATGTGGGGTGTTAGTTATTTTATGGATTTATAAGTCTTTTATACTTTCTAGAAATTTTTAGGGTTTTTATTGGTTTTAGGGGTTTTAGGTTTTTTATGGGTTTTAGTGTTTCTAGCTATTTAGGGGTTTTAAGTGTTGTATATATTTAATATTTTTAGAAATTTTGACGGTTTTATGGGTTCTAACATTTTTTTGGGTTTGTTTGGGAATTTTTAGGATTTTTTATGGTTTTTAGGGTCCTTATGTATTTTAACTATTTTTAGGGTTTATGGGTTTTTATGGATTTAAAGGGTTTTTTGAGTTTTTTGGGTATTAAATAATTTTTAGAGTTTTTAATATATTTTATGGATTGAACGGTTTTCATTTTTAGAGGATTTTAGGGTTTTTTTATTTCTAGGTTTTTAAGGTTTTAGTGGTTTGTAGGTTTGTTATGGCCTTTTAGGGTTTTATAAATTTTAGCATTTTTTGTTATTTAGGGGTTCTTTATTTCATTATGTTTTTAAACATTTCAAAATTGTTTTCATTTTTAGTGGTTTTTTAGGATTTTTTTTACGTTTTTAGGTAATTTATGGATTTTTTTTGCTTTTTAGTGGGTTTAGGGAATTTGAGATTTTAGGGGGTTTTTTGTTTTTATGGTTTCTATGTTATTTTATTATTTGGATTTATTGAGTTTTTTGGGGTTTTAAGGTTTTTTTGATTTTTTTAAAATTTTTAGGGGTTTAAAAGGTATTTATATTTTTTTGTGTTTTTTAGGGTTTTGATGATTTTTTATAATTTTAAAAACTTTGTTGATCATTTTGTGTTTTTTAGGGTTATATTTTTTTTTGATTTTTTGGGGTTTTATTTGTTTCTATTATTTTATAGTTTATTTGGGATTTATGTGTTTTATGGTTTTAATGTTGTTAATATTTTTAGGTATTTTTTAGGTTTTTTATATTGTTTTGGTTTTAAGAGATTTTGAGAGTTTTTAAGTAGTTTTAAGGATTTTGGGGGTTTTTATTGTTTTTAGTGTTTTTTATAGTTTTTAGGGCTTTTAGAATTTTTAAATGTATAATGGTTTAAGTGTTTCTTTCTTTTTACGGTTTTAGAATGCGTTTTTAGTATTTTTAGGTGTTTTTATTATTCTTGGGATTTGGGTGATTTTTTTAGGTTTGTTATGGTTTTTGGGGGTTTTAAATATTTTTAGGGTGTTTTTTATAGGGTTTAGAGTTTTGGGTGTTTATAATGTTTTTTGGTTTTTAGGGGGTTATAATTTCTTTTAGGTTACTAAGGATTTCCTATGGGTCTTTTGGTTTTTTAGGTTTTTTTCATTTTTAGGGATTTTTAGGGATATTTTTGGATTTTTATGTATTTTAGGGTTTTTAAGGAATTTAAAGGGGTGTAGGGGTTTTTAGAGTTTTTTTGGTTTTTTTGGGATTTTAGGGTTTTCTATGTTCTTAGGGTATTAATGGATTTTATAGTTTTTTAATATTTTTTGGATTTTAAAGGGTTTTCATAGTTTTTTTCTGGTTTTTTAGTTTTTTGGATTTTTGGAATTTTAATATTTTTAAGGGGTTTTATGGGTTTTTGTTTTTATGTGTTTTAAGGTCTTATTATGTTTTTTTATAATTTTTTAGGTCTTCAGGTGTTTTAATTTTTTTTAGGATTTTATGTTTTTCTTATGGGGTTTTCTAGGTTCTTATAGCTTTTTAGGTTTTTGTTCAATATTAGGGATTTTTAAAGATTTGTATGATTATAATTGTTTTTAGGGATTTTATGTTTTTTACAGTTTTATTGATTTTAGTTTTTTGTGTTATTTCTTTTTTTAGGGGTTTTAATTTTTTTTAGTTTTTCAAGGTTTTTTTATGTTATTTAGAAATGTTAGTGTTTCTAAATTTTTTTGGATATTTATGTCTTTTTTAGGATATTTATAGTTTTTAGGGTTTTAGTGATTTTGAGTGTTTGAATTGTTTTTTGGGTTTTTAGGTTTTTAAGGTTATTTTGTATTCTTAGGTATTTTTTTCTGTTTTTAGGTTCTTTATGGTATTTTATTTTTTTTCTTTTTTTGGAATTTAAATTGTATGTATATTTTTTATGTATTTTTAAGGTTTTTATGAGTTTTGGGGTTTTAAGGTTTTTTTAGTTTTTATGTATTTTTTGGATATTTGGGTTTTATGGTTTCTTAGGATTTTTTTCATTTTTTGTTTACTTCATAGGATTAAGTGTTTTTAGGACGTAAGTTTTTCTTAGGGGGGTTGGGGGTTCTAATGGATTTTATGTTTTTAATGATATTTTTATTTTTTTGGGTTTTTTATATTTTGGGTTTTGTAGATTTTAGGTTTTTTAGAGATTTTAGGGATTATAAGGGATCAAAAAGTTTTAGAGTTTATTTTTAATTTTCTTGTCATTTGTTCTAGGGTTTTAATGGGTTTTACTTCAATTAGGTTTTTTAGGGATTTTTTTAGTATTTTTATCTTTTTTTTTGGGTTTTTTGGAATTTTGCATGTGTTATGGGTTTTAGGGGGTTATTAGCATTTTTAGGGAGTCTATGTTTTAGGGGTTTTTTGGTTTTTATAAGTTTTTAATTATTTCTTATGTTTTTTGGGGTTTTTAGGGATTTCATGTTTTTATGGATTATTTGGGATTTTTAAATATTTTTATATTTTTTGGTTTCTAATGATTTTGAGGTTTTTTGGGTTTTTTGGGCGGTTTTTTGGGTTTTTAGGTGTTTTAGGATTTTTATAATTTTAGTGTATAAGGTTTTTAAAGATTTTAATTGGTTTTTATTTTTTATTGTTTTCTTAGGGGTTTTTAGGGTTTTATGGTTTTTTATGTTTTTAGTGATTTTTAGGGTTTTTCTATATTTTTATAGTCATTAGTGATTTTATGTATTTTCAATGTTTTTTTGGGTTTTATGGTTTTTAAAGTTTTTAGAATTTTTATGGTCTTTTGGGGTTTTAATTGTTTTAGGTTTTTTACATTTTCTCATGTTTTTTCATGGTAATTAGAGTTTTTATGTTTTTAGGGATTTTTATGATATTTTCAAATTTTTATTCATTTTTATGGTTTTTTGTTTTTTAGAGAGATTTGGGGTTTTGTATTGTTTTCTTGAAATGTTTTTGGGGGTTTAGATAAATTTTTTATTTTTTATGGGTTTTATGGTTTTTAAAGTTTTTAGTGTTTTTAAGAGTTTAAAATCATTTATGAGTTTTAGTTGGTTTTTAGTTTTTTATGGGTTTTTAGGTTTTCTTAATTTTTTATGGGGCCTTACAATTTTTAGGGGGTTTAGAGTTGTTATGGTATTTTTGTGTTTTTTCATCTTTAGGGTTTTGTGGGGTTTTAAGTGTATTATATTTTTATGTTATTATTACTGTTTTTTTGTTGTTTTAGATTTTATGGGATTTTATGTGATTTATATGATTTAAAAAAAATTATGGATTTTTTTGGTGTTTTTTGGGTTTCAAAGATTTTTGGGTTTTTAGTGTTTTTACAGATTTTGCGGTTTTAAGTGATTTCATATTTTATGGTTATTATTATGGTTTTTTACATTTTAAGGGTTTTTAATGTTATTCGGATTGGGGGTAGTATTTTTATGGATTTATAGGGGTTTACGGTTTTTATGGTTTATAGGGTTTTGATGGTTTTTTGGTTTTATGTTCATTTTTAGTTTTTTAAGGTTTTAATGTTTTTTAGAGTTTTTAATATTTTTAGGGGTTTAAATGGTTTTAGGGATTTTATAGGGTTTTTTGAGTTTTTATGATGTTTCAAGTTTTTAAAGGTTTTTGGATATTTTATGGTTTTTATGGGTTTTTGGGTCTTTTAGATTGTTTACTGTTTTTAGGATTTCTACTGTTTTATTGGTTTTATTACTTTTTAGGTGTTTATATTTATTTTGGGGTTTTATTTGAGTTTTTTGGGTTTTTTATGTTTTTATTTTTAGGGGTTTTAGGATTTTAATTGTTTTTATGTTTTATGGATTTTTAGGGTTTTCATATTATTAGGGTATTTATGGTTTTTAGTGTATTCTGGGTTTTTTGGGTTTTAAGTATTTTATATTATCAAGGTTTTCTTAGGTCTTTTATAAGTTATAGGGTTGTTTGTGTTTTAGGGATTATTTTGGTTTTTTAAAAATTTTATTTTTTTAGGGTTTTAGATATTTTGTTTTTTTGGGGATTAAGTGGTTTTATAGTGTTTTTGGGATTTTCTGGTTTTTTGATATTTTATGGCTATTATGGGTTTTAGATTTTTGTAACATTTTTAAGGTTTTAAATGGGGTTTAGAGTATTTAGTGGGGGTTTTTTTGTTTTTTTGTTTAGTTTTTTAAGGGTTTTAATTTTTTTAGTGTTCATAGGGTTTCTTTGACTTTTTTTTCATTTTTATGTTTTTTTATGATTTCAAGTGTTTTACGTGTTTAAGGATTTCTTGGAGTTTTTCAAGGTTTTTATGTATTTTTTGTTTTATGTATTTTTAGGGCTTTTTTGGATTTTTAATTTATTTTATGTATTTTAGATATTTAGTGATTTTTATGGTTTTTAGGGTTTTATGGGTTCTTAATTATTAAAGATTTTATTGAGTTTTTAGGGTTTTAATTGTTTTCATAATTTTTTAATGTTTTATGTGTTTAAATCAATTTTATAATTTTTTTGTGATTTTTATGGTTTTTATGGGGTTATAGAGTTTTTAATGTTTTATGTATATTTATTGTTTTTAGGGGTTTATAGGGGTTTTTCGGCCTTTTTTGTGTTTTTTGGGTTTTATTTTTTTCAGGTTTTTATAGGTTTAATGTTTTATGAGATTTTTAGGATTTATATGGTTTTTCAACATTTTTATGGGTATTGAGGGTGTTTAGGGGTTTTAATGCCTTTTGGGTTTTTTTGGGCTTCAATAAATTTTTATGTTTTTAAGGAGTTTTAAATGTTTTCTTTGTTTTTATGGTTTTCAAATAGTTATTTAGGGGTTGAAGGGTTTTTAAAATATTTATGTATTTTTAGTGACATTAATGAGTTTTATGGGTTTTTAGGGTTTTTATGAATCTGATTTTTTTTGGGTTATTTTGGGGTTTTAGGATTTTAAATGTTTTTTGGTTTTTAGGGGGGTTTTGTGTTATCAGTTCTTTATGGTTTTCTTGTGGTCTTTAATGGTTTTTAGGTTTTTTAATGTTTTATTGTACTTTTAGGTATTTTTTAATTTTTTGGTTTTCAGGGTTTTAGGGTTCTTTCCCTGTTTTTAGTGTTTTTAGGGATTTTAGGGTTTGTGAGGTTTTTTGGGATTTTGGGGTTTTCATTTTTTTGGGTTTTTAATATTTTTAGATTTTTTTTAATTTTAGGGGTTTAAAGGGTTTTTGTAGTTTTAGTTAATTAAAGAATTTTTATGAGTTCTTACGGTTTTATATGTATTTAGGGGATTTAGTGTTTTGTGATGTTTTTATCATTTATTAGGTTTTTAGGGGTTTTAACTATTTTTAGTTTTTTAATAATTTGTGAGGGATTTTATTCTGGAATTTAGGGATTTTTTGGTTTTTTGTGATTTTTAATGATTTTTAGGTTCATTATAGTTTTTTAGGTGTTTTGTGACTTTGATAGTTTTTAGGGGGTTTTGTGGTTTTTTGGATTTTTAGTGTTATTTTACGTTTTTAGGGATTTTGGTTTTTTAGAGTTTTTAAAATTTTTGGGATTCAAAGTGTTTCAATAATAATTAGTATTTTATATGGTTTGTATGTGGTTTTAGGGGTTTCAATGGTATTATGGGTTTTACAGTTTTTATTATTTTTAGGTCCATTTTGGGTTTTTAATGTTTTTTAGTTTTTTACGGATTTTAACTATTTTTAGGTATTTAATTATTTGTTAATGTTTTTCAGTGTTTCCAAGGTTTTTTGGTGGTTTTATAGATTTAGTGGGTTTTATGGTTTTTTAGTGATTTTAGGGGTTTTATTGTTTTTAACGTGTTTGGGTTATAGTTTTTTTATGTCGTTCTGTTTTAAGGTTTTCATATGGTTTATCAATGTTTGAAATTTTTTAATATTTTGAGGGATTTTAAGGGGTTTTTTGGAATTTTTTTATTTTTTGATTCCATTTTTTTTTCAGTTTTTAGGGTTTTATATACTTTTTTATATTTTTGTATCATTTTTAGGGGTTTAAAGGGCATTTAGAGTTTTTAGTGGGTTTTAGGGTTTTTATTGGGATTTAGGGATTTTTAAGGTTTTATGAATTTTTATAGTTTTTTGGGTATTTTAGGATTTTTATGGGAGTTAGTCTTTTATTGGTTTTTAGGGAATTTTATATTTTTAGTGATTTTAGGGACTTTTAGGAATTTTATTATTTTTACATTTTTAGGTATTTTGTGTGTTTTTCAGTTTTTAACATTTTTAGGATTTTTAGGATTTTTTCGGTATTAGGGTTTTTTTGTTTTTATGGGTTTTAGGGATTTAGAGTTTTGTTTTTAGTAGATTAAAGGTGTTTTAGTGTTTTTAATGTTTTATAGGGGGGTGGTTAGATGTATTTATTTCTTTGAGGGGTTCTTATATTTTTAGGGTTTTTAGGGTTTTTAGCATTTTTTTAGTTTTAGGGGTTTTAAGTGTTATTAGTTTATTATGGTTTTTTTAGGGTTTGCAGTGTTTTAGGTAATTTTATGTTATTAGGTATTTTTTTTATTTTTTACAATTTGTATGTTTTTTGTGTTTTTTGGGATTTTGAGATTTTTTTTCGGGTTGTAGGGTTTTTTGGTATTTTTTGGATTTTTGGGTTTTTATGGGTTTAAATGGTTTTTAGTGTTTTTAGTGGGGTTTTAGGGATTTTATGGGTTTCAGGGTTTTTATGGTTTTTATGGGTTTTATGGATTTTATGGGTATTACTATTTTTTTGGGTGTTTAGTGTTTTTAGTTTTTTTTAGGGGTATTCAGTGTTTTTTATATTTTTAATATTTTCTTTGTACTATTTATGGTTTTGGGGGTATTTATGTTTTTAGGGATTCTTAGGGATTCTTTACGATTTTTATGTTTTTAGGGTCATTAAGGATTTTTACTATTTTAGGGTTTATGGTTTCTTGGAATTTTTTCATTTTTTTGAGATTTTGGGATTTATGGTATTTTTAGAGTTTTTAACTTGTTTAGGGGTTTAAACAGTCTTCAATGTTTTTATTGGTTTTTATTGTTTTTATGTTATTTGGGTTTTTAGGGGTTTTAGGGGTTTGTTGGGTTTTTATAGTCTTTTCGGGTTTTATGTGTTTTATTATCTTTTAGGAGTTTTAAATACATTTAGGTTTTTATGGTTTTCAATGTGGTTTCCATGGTTTTTAGTGTTTTTAGGTTTCTTGGGGTTTTTTGGTTTTTAGGCATTTTTAGGTATTTTTATGCTTTTTAGGTGTTTTGAGGTTTTTAAGGGGTTTTAATGTTTTTTTTTAATTTTTATGATTTTTCATTTTTAAGGGTTTTAAAGGTTTTTTTAGTTTTTTGAATTCATATGTGTTTAAAAGGATTGTATTGATTTTAGTTTTTTTTAGTTTCTTTATGATTTATTAGGTTTTTAAAAGTTTTTCAAGGTATTTATGGTTTTATGGTTTTATATTTTGTATGTCTTATGGGGTTTTATGTCTTTCTATAATTTTAAGCATTTATTTTGGGTTTTAGGTGTTTCTAATGATTTTTAGATATTTATATGTATATTTTTAAATTTTTATCGTTTTTAGGGCTTTAATGGATTTTGAGATATTTAAGTGTTTTTACGGTTTTTATGATTTTTAAATTTTTTATTTTTTTATGGGTTTAAGTTTTTTTTGGGTATTTCAGGTTTTATTAGTGTTTTTAGGGATTTTTTGGTTTTTTATGTCTTTATGTATTTTTAGGAATTTTAGGATTTTTATTATTTTAAAGGTTTTTAGGGTTTTTGGGGGGTGGTTAGGGTTTTTAGGTTATTATGGTTTTCTTAATGTATTTTATGGTTTTTTGGTTTTTTATATTTTTATGGATTTGATGGGATATTTTAGGATATTTATGTTTTTTTATATTTTTAGGGACTTTAAGGTGTTTTAAAGGTATTTAGTTTTTAATGGTTTTTTGGGGATTTAACTTTTTTGAGTTTTTAGAGTTTTTAATGATATGTAGAGTTTTTAATGATTTTTGGGGATTAAAGGGGTTTTAGAGTTTTTACTAGTTTTGTGGTATTTATATTTTTTGGGTTTTTTTGATTTTTAAGTGGTTTATGGGTTCTATGGGTTTTTAGGGTTTCTAGGTTATTCTTAGGGTTTTTATGGTTTTTAGGATTTTTAAGTCTTCATTGGTTTTATGTTATTTATGATTTTAATGTTTTCTTAAGGGTTTTCTGGTTTTTTATGAGTTTTTATGTTTTTAGGGATTTTATGGTTCAATGTTTGTAATAGATTTTAGGGATTTTTAGGGATTTTATTATTTTTATAGTTCATAAGTTTTTAGTTCCTTTCTATTTTTTAGGTTTTTAGAGGTTTTAATAGAATTTATGTTTTTAAGGTTTTATACTTTTATTCAGGGGTTTTAGATTTTTTATGTTTTTAGTGATTTGAATTCAATTTCAAGATACATAGTCTTTAGAAAATGAAAAAATACCTTCATATGAAGTAGTATATATATTTTCCAAGTTACATGAAGCAAAAAATTGTAAAAATTTTAAAAAATTAGACAAGGAAAATACTAGGGAAGAAATTCATACAAAAGATATTTCAGATCTTTCTAGAGATCTTGGAGATTAATATGATCATTTAGAAGAACATTCTAAAGACCTTGAGAAAGTAAATTCTGTTAAAGAAGAACTTTCTAATGATCATAATAATTATATTTAAAAGATAAAATCTTCTGAGAAAAAATCTAACTCTAAGGAAATGATTCCCGAGGATAGGAATTTAGTCATCAGACTGAAATCCGAAATATTTTCTCTTAATAAGATTCTTGAAAACATTACCTCTGGAAAGGAAAATTTTGACAAGATGTACTCTCAAATTAATCCTCAAGGAAACACTACTGGAGTAGATTATACTCATCAAAACCCAATTTTCAAAAATAACTATTTTTTTCCTTCTAAAGCCCCTTTTTGCACTAAATGTCAAAGTAGTGGGCATTGGAAGAAAAATTGCTTCTTGAATAAAGTTCAATATCTTGGGTTTCATACAGATTATTTTTCTAAACAAATTTGGATACCCAAAATTTTGTTTTCTAAAATTCCGGATCCAAGAAATCTTGGATTCCGAAAGTCCAACTCTATTATTTTCAGGATAATAGAGAAGGTACCAACATCAATACTTGTTACATAGATATTGGATGTTCCCATAATATGACTGGTAAAAAAAATATTTAAAAAGATTATTAAAATGAAATAAGGAAAAGTAAATTTTGGAGATAATGATCAGGGAGAAATTATTGGTAAGGGTAACATTGTTCTTCTTGGGAAAACATTGATTTCAAATGTTTTATTTGTTAAGGGTCTTAAGAACAACCTCATTAGCATAAGTCAGTTATGTGATGAAGGATAAATTGTGAATTTTAGGAATGATATGTTCTTAGTACACAATTGCAAAGAAGAGTTTATTCTTCATACACATAGGCAAGAGAATGTTTACACACTAAACATAGAAGACCTTAGGAGCCAAGACTTACCTTGCCTTAGTGCAATGAAAGATCATTCTTGGTTGTGTTATAGAAGGATAGGACACTGTAACCTTAGGAACATATGAAAATTTTCTATGAAGAGATTATTTAAGGATCTACCAGAGCATATATTTTATTCTTAAAAAGTTTGTGACCCTTTTAAATATGGAAAGAAACATAAATCAAGTTTTAAATCGGTCGTTGAAGTCTCAACTAATGTTGCCTTATAGCTAGTGCATATGGATCGTTTTGGTCGTACGCAAACTGGAAGCATTGGGGGAAAGTATTATGTATTTTTCTTGTTTGGTGATTACATTAGATTTACATGGGACTATTTTCTAGAAAAGAAGTCTGAAGCTTTTTCTTATTTCAAAAGTTTTAGAGCCTAAGTCAGAAATGAGAAAAACCTTCCATTGATAACTATTCAAAGAGATCATGGAGGAGAATTTAAAAATTCTGATTTTGAATCTTTTTATAGTAGAAAAGGTATTACTCACAACTTCTCAGCACTCATAACACCTCAACAAAATGGTGTTGTTGAAAGAACAAATATAATTCTTTAAGAGATAACTAGAACCATGTTGAGTGAGTATTCTGTTTCCAAACATTTTTGGGCTAAAGCTGTAAGTAATTCCTGTTATACTATAAATCATTTTTTTATTAGACCTTTTATAAATAAAACTCTATATGGGTTATGAAATGGTAGAAAACCTAGACTTTTTGACTTTAAGGTTTTTGGTTGCAATGTATTCATTCTAAATACTAAAGAAAATCTACATAAATTTGCACCAAAATATGATAAAGGAATTTTCTTAGGATACTCCACAACTTCTAAGGCATATAGAGTTTTCAATAAAAACACTTGTACTATTGAAGAGACAGTGCATGCGAAATTTAATGAAACTAATCCTTTTGTTTTTAGAAAACCTCAAACTACATCTTTAGATGTGTTTTTAAAAACTAATTATCAACCTTTGATAAAATATCCTTCTGATAAGGAAAATGTTCAAGAAGATACTTTTGAAACATTTACCCCAGAAGACTTCCTACCTTATGTTGATGAACATGTTTTACAAAACCAATATCAGACATTTCTAAGGAATCATCCCACTGATAGTATCATTGGTGATGTTAATCATCCTGTAAGGACTTGAATTTCTTTAAGAACTGAATTATAACATCTAGCATTCCATTCCCAATTAGAACCAAAAAGCACTGATGAAGATTTAGGTGAAGAAGATTGGATTAAATCCATGCAAGATGAACTAAATGAATTCGAAAGGAATAAAGTCTAGACCTTGGTTGAAGGACCTAAGGAAACTTATATTATTAGAGTAAAATGGGTCTTCAGAAATAATTGTGATGAAAATGGAATCATTGTAAGAAATAAAGATAGATTAGTTTCTAAAGGGTATAATCAACAAGAAGGAATATATAATGAAGAAACCTATACTCCAGTATCTAGACTTGAATCTATTTGTATTTTACTTTCCTTTGCAGCACTCCTTAATTTCAAACATTTTCGAATAGATGTGAAATGTGATTTCCATAATGGTTATGTTAAAGAGGATGTTTTTGTTGAAAAACCTCATGGCTTTGATGATACAAAATATCCTGATCATTTTTTTAGACTTACCAAAGCTTTATATGGACATAAAAAATCACTTAGAGCTTGGTATAATAGACTTACATGATTTTTACTTCAAAATAACTATTTTATGGGAAATGCAGATCCAACTCTTTTTCTAAATAAATATAAGAAAAAAAATTTTATTGTTCAAATTTATGTTGATGACATCATATTTGGTTCAACTCAGCAATCTTTAATTGATTCCTTTGTGGATTTAATGAAATATGGGTTTGAAATGAGTATGATGGGTGAGTTAACATTTTTCCTTGGTATTAAAATTTCTTAAAAATCAGAAGGAATTAAATATCTCAACATAATTATATTAAATATATTCTTAAAAAATATTGATATGACAACGCTAAAAGTATAAGTACCCCCATTGGTACCTCAAACACACTTGCTCTTGATGAAGCTGGGAAACCAGTAGATCAAACATCTTTTAGAGGTATGATAAGTAGTTAACATACTTGATAGCTAGTCATCCAGAATTAATGTTGTCAGTATTCTTATGTGCATGATATTAATCCAATCCTAAATAATCTCACATAAATGCAGTAAAGAATATTTTTCACTACTTAAAGGAAACCATGGATTTAGGACTATTTTCTACATCTGGAAATGATTTTGTCAAAAAAATATTTTCGGATGCGGAATTTGGTGGATGTAGAATGGATAGAAATAGTACATCCAGAACATGTCATTTCATAGGAGATTTATTAGTTTCTTGGTCATGCAAAAAGAAACACTCAGTAGCACTTTCAACTACTTATGCTGAATATGTAGCAGCTAGAAGTTGTCATGCTCAAGTGTTGTGGATGAAACACACACTCACAAACTATGGATTAATTTTTACTAAATCAAAAATTTTGTGTGATAAAACAAGTTCCATTGCCCTTAGTAAAAACCATTCACATCACTCTCATGAAAATCACATAGATATTAGGCATCACTTTCTTATGGATAACACATAGAAATGAGATATCATTATTCAGTTTATCGGAACGCAATATCAACTTGCTAATATTTTAAAAAAATATTTACCCAATTATAGATTTGAATATATTAAACATATGTTAGGAATGATGACCATAAGGTAATCTTACTTGATTAACTTATTGTTGAAATCAATCTCTTTATAGTAATAAACTCATTTTCATAGGGGGAGTACATTTGTTATTGAAGGTTTTTCAAATTTTTGGAAATGAAAATTTTCATATTCGGTTTTTCAAATTTTTCGTAATGAAAATTTTCATAGTTTCTTTTATCATTTTTGTTTCTCAATGACGCTTTTCATATTTTTATAATGAATTCTTTCATTTTTTTCATATTATGCCTCTTCAAGTTTTTTTTCATAATGAAAATCTTCAGATCTGAAGATTTCTTAATGAAAATCTTCAAAACTGATGTATTCGTAATGAAAATCATTGTACCTTATGTTTTATTAATGAAAATATTCTAACATGAAGTATTCGTAATGAAAATCTTCGAACCGGAAATTTTCTTCATGGAAGCTCTCAGATTGGTAAATTTTTGTAGTGAAGTCTTTTTTCACATTCAAGTTTTTTTTTAGAATCCAAAGTTATTCAAGAAGAATATTCCTCAGTACAAATAATCTACCTATAAATCCGAAAGGTATGATTATTCCTTATGTTTTTTATAATTACTTATAATTGCTGTTAGTTTCTTTTGTTTTTTAAATTTCTCAGATTATAGTTTCCTTAAATACGAATGTTTTCCTTTCAAAACCTCAAAATATCAGATTCAACCAAATTTTTCCTTGCGGCTATTATTTCATCCTTCAAATGAAATATAAAGAATTCTCAGCCATTGGATTCAAATGGGATGTTCAATCTTCACTTCATCGCCTATATAAAGTGGACCCCTAATGGTTTTCCCACATAAGTTCTCAATCTTGTGCGTGTTGAAGCTCTGCCCCTCTACAAAAGCCCATTCCAAATTCATTAGAATTGCTCATGTCCTAATGTTTGCACAAGTCCCTTCTCAAGATATGTCAACTGTCAAGCCGATTGCGTAATGGAAAATTTATAGGGAGAGGTTAGTTCATCTGAAATTATTCAATAAGTATGACTCTATTATTTCCAAGAACATCAAGCACAATGGATGGGAAATTATAGCTATTTCAAAGACAGGATCTCAGGATGTGGTCTCTCTAAATTTTCATATAAAATTCTGTGAATCAGTTTGCTTCTTTAAGGAATATGGTATGGAAAATTTTTCCTTTAAATGTTATGGAATGACTTATGCACTTTCTTACACCGAGGCTGCTAGCTTGGTGGGGCTATCTTATGAAGGGGAGGCAGAATTTTGCCCCCACAAACTGCCAGATGTTCAAGGAAGTTTCATTAAGGCAAAGGCTATGGAATGCCTTGGGCTCAAAGATGTAAAGATAGTAAATATTGACAATTTATCTACCAGTAATCGGATTTTACAATTATGGGTTCAAGGTCTCATTTTACCGAGGAAGGGTGAAAAGGACACCCTAATGAAAAGTGATATGTATATTCTGGACTTTTTGGTAAACCTAAGGAAGATCACCCTCATGAAGCACATTTTCATTACAATTGAGAATATCCAGAATGGTAATATGAGAGCTCAGATTGTTATGTATCCTGCATTACTTTACAAATTAATAGATTGGTGCCTATAATCTTTCAAGATTGCATGTAGTTACAAGCCGAGGAATTGCAAGGTGATGCTGATCAGTGATGAAACTCTCAAGATAATGAACGTTGGATTCTTTAAAGAGTCAGGAGAGTTCTATGATCTTCCTAAGGATGTGGCAGAATCCATTCTGAAGAATGCTGAAGAAGTCGAACCCTCTAAGAATGCCAGGAAGAAAAGACAGCTAAAGGAAGTGGAAGAAACAGAGAAAACCCCTAAGTCTAAGGAATCCCCATCTGCACATCCTAAAACCGAGAAGCAAAAATCCTACCCGGAAGAGGTGGTAGAAATGTGGAGGGAAGATAAGAAGAATAGAAAAGCAGGGTAGCCACTATTCAGTTTCAATCCTGCTGAGGCCAGGGCTTTGAAGGAGAAAGCTGCTGAAGAGTTAGAAAAATAAGCTAAAGAGAAGAAGCTGAATAAGAAGATGTTTGACACATAGATTGTCCAATCTCATTTGAAGGCCACAAAAGTTTAATCAGAAAATATTCATGTATCGAAAAATTTTCTATTAGAACTATTACCTGAGACTCCGGGTAAGAGGACTCCGAAAAATCCACAGGAGACAAATGAGAAAGAGAATAAAGCTACAGAATAAGTACACAAAGCTGAGAATAGTGGTGGCTCTAATGATGTGATTAAGAAAGTTGAAGTCTATCAGGAAAAGGAAAGTGCTTCCGAAAAGCTGTCAATTCAGACTTCTCAAGATGGATCTTCAAAACTTGCTACTCTTGGAGCTGATGAGAAGGGTGAAGAAGAGGAAGTGAATAAGTTGTCAGAGTAAGAGAGTCATAATCATGACTTCGTTCTTCCTGAATAAGTTGAGGTTGGTGCTCAAAAGAAAAAATTTATGAAGATAAGATTATATAGTTATCCGAATGTGAGCTTTAATCTCCTGATGAGGAAGACATTCCAAAAATCAGTAAGGTTAAAAAAGTGGTTGTTGACACCCCAACCAAAGATATTTTAAGGAATAAAGAAGCTGGAGGAAACTCTAAGAGGAAGCTGGTAGAGTTAGAGGAAGAACCATCTCCAATTAAAATGTCTGATTCAGATTCATCTACCTTAGGACATGATTTCGTTGTTAAATATCTAATGAAGCTGGTGGATACCATTCCGATATTTCCAGAAATTTATTCTAGATTCCAGATGCTTCAGCATAGCATTAATCAAAAGTCAGAATCCATATCCAGGGTGATGGATAGATGTGTGAATATTGAGGCTGATCACAAAAAATTCTTGATCAACTATGAAGCTCATAGAAAATCTTGCAAGAATATGAACAAATGGTCTAAGAAAATCATTTTAGATTTGGAAAATATTGATTAGTTTCAAGAATATGTAAAGAAAGCCTCTGATACCGAAGATACCAAAATCAATAATCTAACCAAAAGTTTTCAGGAAAAGCTAAATCTTTAACAAAATACTCAGATTCAATAGGTGAAAGATGTTAATGGGAAGCTGAGTTATTTTGTCCAAATCTGCAAAACTGCAAAGGATCTTCCGATTGAGATGGACGAAAAGCTTGTGAAGCAAGATTACTTTCTAAAGACTCAGGCAGAGGCCCTAAAGGCTCAAGAGGACAAGATCATATCCATAAAAAATCAAGCTGAGGAAGATCACAAAGAGATGAAGAAGTTGAATAAAATCGTGAAGAATCTCATGCCCAAAGAAAAAGAAAAAAAATAGACCCAAATCCGATCTTTTGTTGTATTTTTTTCCTTATAATAATTCTTCCAATCGTAATGAAATTAGGGTTTCTTATTTTGTTTAGATGTCTATACTAATATTTCTGGTACTATATTATTTTTCCATTCCCTCAATTTTTTTTGAAAATCAAAAAGGGGGAGAAGGAAAAAGAATTCTAAAGGGGAGAAAGAAAAAGATTTCTATGTAAAGAAGAACTATCCCTAAGTAAGGGGGGATTATCTAAGAGGGAGTTCCCATTATGAATATTTCCACATTAAAATGAAAATTCTTATTTTGGAAATCTAGAATACTATTCTTAGTGTTACAAAGCCTAAGGGGGAGTTACTCATATTCACCATTGTTCATATGAAAATGGAGAAAAGTTTTATTTGAAATGTCTAGAAAATATTTTGCTAAGTCCTTATATTCTTTTTCGTAACAATGTGTGTGATTTACAAAAAAGGGGAGATTGTTGATTCAATAAGGTTTTCCTTATGACTTTTCCATTCCTTCATTCAAGGGGGAAATTATTGAGTCATTAAGGTTTCCTTATGAGTTTAACATTTCTCTTCTTTTGAAAATCACAGACACCTTATCTCAAGGAAAATCTATTTTTACCTTTTTTTACTTCTATAAGAAAAAAATTCCCTTCCCCAAGGAAATATACCGTACCTTGTTATCATTGCTCATATATTTTTCTAAGTGTAAAATTCGGATTGAAACCAAAACCTCATAATCATATAATAGTTAGATATGAGTAATTCTATTTAAGACTCTGAATTTTGGATGCGAACTCTCATGAAGTTCCACTCTGAATCCTAGAGATGAAGTCTCATGAAGTTCAACTCTGAATTCTGGACACAAACTCTCATGATGTTCAACTCTGAATCCTGGATACAAACTTTCATGATGTTCTACTCCAAATTCTGGATACAAACATTCATGAATTTCAACTCCGAATTCTGATTACAAACTTATGAAAATTTCAACTATGAATTCTGATTCTGAATTCTGGTTACTAAGATATCCATGTTCTGACTCCAAGTTCTCTGAATACAGACTCTGAACTCTTAATGAGTTCTGACTCCGAATTCTCATGAACTCTGACTCCGAACATTGTAATTTCAGGTTCTGAATTTTTGTGAATCTAGACTCCGAATTTCATTAAAAATCAGACTCCTAAATTCTATATAATTCAGGTTCCGAATTCCTAAAAAACATAATCCGAATATTCTTGTATTTTAGACTCCTAATTCATTCTTTCTTAGACTCCGACATTTCATTTACTTTCATTCTGAATATCATATTTTAGTTATACTTACACTCATTTTTTTATAAAATGATGTTGTGATTAAAGTTATCAACTAATCATTGTTTGAGTGACACATGTACAGGTCCCTCCAAAATTCAAGGAAAAATATGAACGTTGGAGGAGGGAGCCGACCGTTGGAGCTGACCCTATAAATAGGATCTCATTTGAAAAGATATCATAATTTTTGGACTGATTTTTGAAAACTGTTCTTACATGTCGTTGAAGTAATTTCTAGAGATATAGGTTCTTATAAACTCTCTGGATTCATGCAGAAAGTTTGAACGACTTGTTCACACATTGCTTTGTGAAGATTTTCTTAGTGCAGAGGTTTGATTTCCTTAAAATCTGAGACTTCAGGTTGTGAAGTCAGAGGTTCTGATTTCCTTACAAATCAAGGGCTTGTGGGGATAGCAAGACAGATAACAATATATAGATTAAGGGATTACCTGGGTTTGGGTAAGATAGACTTTCTTAAAAGTATAAATCAAGGGACCTCTTATCCAAGGTTGTTGGATACCCTCATCTTTGGGTTAAAAGAGTTCCTACTTGTTACTTGTAGTGTTACTACATTGTTTTCCACTGTGTATTTTAGTTTTTAAGGAAAGTATAACTTTCATATACTCCCTTAAATTTGTACTCTAATTTTATAGGATTCTATATGCTTTAAGGTATAATCTTTGTTTTTTTATACCTTTGTTAAGTTTCATTTCTGGAATCACTTTTCCAGGAATCAAGAAAGTTATTAGAGCTTAAAGGTTGTGTGAATTTTGATTATACAAAAATTCCATAAGAAATTTTAAAGTATACAATTCACCCCCCTATTTGTATTTGAGTATCTCATTACTACATTTTCGATCCTAAAATTACAACATTAACTATTTAAGAGTACTTAAAGGACATTTGTCCCACATTTATGGCTTTATAGAGAAATTTGAAGGAATTTTTCTCCCTTTAGCATGTCAATGAAAAAAGGGGTTTCATATCAATGGAATGAGGATTATTAAGAATAATTTTATATTCAAAAGAAATATCTATTAATTCCAACAATTCGAATTTTTCCTATCGAAGGAAGACCACTCATTTTTTATGTGACAGCCCAGGAGTGATGCTTTGGTTTCTTCCTTACATAGAAGACTGACGCTGACAGTGAAACAACCTTTATTATATCAGTTGAACCATGATCAATGCTGAAATTTATTACACGAGTACTGAAAAGTGTTGTATGGTGATAATATTTGATTTCCAAAAGTTGAACCACTGACTACATCATCATTAGGTTCAATGGGTCTCTCGTAGCTGCCCACTCATGTACATTCGTAGTCATCCAATGTTGACTGGGCATCTGGCATAGTGGTCGATCATCCTACAAAATTTTAACACAATGTTCATGATTCTTAAATACATCATATTTAAATCAATATCATATTTCTTGAAACAAAAACCCACTAAAAAATAAAATCATTTTTTACTATGTTTCCTGGTGAAGAGGTTTTCCCTGTTCAAGAGCCCCCCTGGTCTAGGAGATGGATTTTATAGATCCATCTAGAATCCTGACAGGGAAAAGGATGGAAGTCCCCAAGCTTAACAAAGTGGGATTGGGAGGCATACTCATATCTCTAGAAATGTAGTAACTACCTTACTCCTTCCTGTCGTTGGAGGGGTGAAAGAATAATGAAGCAGAATATCTTGTTCCATCATAGTTGTAGAACTGATAATTCACATGTAAGTAAAACACATGAAGATTAGCGGTGGTTCATAACTATTCATCAAACCATTTAATGATGATTATGCTATCAAAAAGGGATATATTATTCCCTTATTAGACCATGTCTGAGAACTATTGGTGGAATTACATTCTGAGTTGACAGTAACTCGTGTCCCCTAATCAAAAAATCCATAGGATGGGGCATTGAAGAATATTTCCACAACCCTGGATGATCTAGACTAAGATGAAATGGTATTCACCACTATGCATCACCGGATGATGTCACCTTTCATTCTGACCAACATGGAGGATATTGATGAGATTAGCCCCATCCCTAAGCCGTATGTACTACCACCAGTTGGATGAACCCCATTATGTATTATATTCACAAGTGAGAGCTCCCATTACATAGGAATGGAAGGGAGATAATCAAAATATTAGCAATTAATTTTGTTCTATATGAAGGAAAAAATTAATAAGAGGTCCTCTATAAGAGGAGCCTTAATGGGGTCCTTCTTAGGAAAATTTATGGAGATGAAACCAATGCATTCATGAAAGAATTACAGACTAGATACTATGGTTCCCACCAATTGGAACCCAATATTTCTCACCAAATTCAAAGGCTTGGATAAAACTAGACCACTATAACACAAGATTTCACAAAATTACCTAGGAAGTTTCATTCCTAAAATGTTCATGAAAATTTCATCCACTGACCCCCAGTGCTACTTCACACATCCATGTACTTCTGGCCCTTCTCCATATGGGGAATGGATGTTGTGGGACCATATCCTGCCTCCACAGACATACAATTCATGTATATTTGCACAAAAACTAACTTATTTTACAAATGGGTAGAATTGGTACCCCTTATAAAGGTCAAGGAAAATAACATTTTCATCTTTGTGAAATCCAATATCATCATTAGATTTGGTGTCCCTCACACCATAATAATAGAAAATGGATCTAATTTTATTTCCGTTGAATTTGATAAACTATATAAGGAGAATTGTTTCAGGACCACTCGTTTATCCTGTTATCATGCAATGGATAATGGAAAAATAGAATACTTTAACAAGACCATATCCAATATAATTTAGAAGATGGTAGATAAGGGAAAAACCATGGCCAAAAAATCTTCTCTATGCTTTGTGGGTCTACTAGACCATGAATCACACCACTAATCAATCAACCCATACTCATTAGTATATGGTACCGAGGAGGTATTACTCATCGATGTTCAATTTACCTTGATCCACATTACTATAATTGATTTACTTTCCAAAGATGAGTAATACCAAAAAATGGATAGATGAATTGGAGAGACTGGATGAGAAATATTACATACTTTACATTATTTTGGGATTCACCGAAACTGGATTTTGTGAATCTTAAACAAAAAGGTTTACCTTTGGTCCTTCCTTGATGGATAAATGGTATTAGTCCTTATAAATTTGATTACACCTAGAAAAAATTCATTGATGTTAGATTCAAAATGATAGGGACCTTACACCATACATAAGGTCAACTACAATGGAGATTAATCCTCGATTTCAATAGATGTGAATCTCACTATGGCCGCATCTAATGCAAGGTTCCTTAATAAATATTTCCTATTGAAAAAATCAGTTCGTGTCCTAGTTGCATGACATTATACTAAATAGTTCATTGACTATATTCATGAAAGTAAATTACATAATAACCTATGTCCTCACAGTATAAAGATAAAATACAGGGAACATCATCCTTTACACCTGATTTTAAACAAAATGGTATTCATCCCAATCAAATGACATTAAATTTAATGATAAATATCATTATTGTATAATTATAAACTGCACAGTACCACAATGTTCTCACCCAAGAGGAAATTTTCCAAGGTAGTGGTTATCTACCATACCATATTCTAGAACTATGTATGACTTGATTCTGGTCTGTACAGGATACATAGAGTCTCCTAGATTTTACATCCTAGTCTATCCACCTGAAATGAATTGTTAAAAATGCATATTTCCCTCTGTGCAAGGGTCATACCTGTATGGATAATTCCTTTTAAGGACTACATGGGGCTTGATTATCATTTCTACAATAAAGATAGTGACACCCAAACTTCTCATGATGGACCCAACAAAAAATTTTCCCTCAACTAGGTGATGATTTTTTTGCCATTCTTGGGCCTCAAGGTCTCTTCTCTTGTTAGGATTGTGTTTCTCACTAGATTATGAAATCATCCTTTCCATAACTAGAACCAATCGTCTTGGATATGTGATGTTAAAATATACTTTCTCATCCTCACCACATGATTTAAAACCACACAGATGCATAATATTTCACGTTGGGTGATCCATGTCCTTACCTCACATTGTTAAACTATAGGATTATTTAAGAACTATGAATGGTTTGATTTATATCCATGTGATATATGTTGATACACCGAGGTATTATATCTTGTTCTATATAAACCAAAGAAAAATTCACATTCCCCCATCATTGTGCATGTGTCAAACCGGTGTATGTAATTTTCATTTAGAACTATGTGAGGCTCGATTATCGATCTAATGAGACACATAATGTTTTCCAAATCCAATAGATTTGTCCATCCAACCCAAAAAATGATCCTTCCCAATGTATGAGTCTGAAAAATGAAGTGCCTTCAAAGAACATTGTATGGCCTGATTCTCATCATAATGAGATACATAGTGATTCCAAGACCCTATTCTTCATCCCAAACAAAAAATATTAAAAAATAATCCCACCCTAATGTACAATAAAATTGATGTAGTGGACTCTAAAGTTGGTCATACCTATAGAACCATTTCAAACATTGATCCCTCTTCCTATGAGTGAACCATATCTATGTAAAGAAAATTTTCAAGAACTACGTGTGGCTTGATTCCTACCCTTGCAGAATATATAGTGATTACCAGATCTCCAAACCCATGTCTATCTAGAAAAAATGATGAAAATTCCCCCATTTGTCTCAATTCAGTTGGCACAGGTTATTTTGAAGAACTCAATGTGACTTGATTCTAATTTTTTGAGGATATATTTAGGTATTCTTAGGCATTGAATCATAGTCCCATCCACTGATCAATGAAAAATAAGAAAGATATCCCCATATTTTGTATATAAATACAAATTTATGTAGAATATTTCAAGTCTAGATCCCACATTAGGGATTTATCAAGGGATCAAAATCCCCCTACATATTAATTAAATATATGTAAGGAAATTCATAATTCATGAAACATCATGGTAAAAATTATTCTTATATTTCCAGACACATAATTTCCTTCTATCAAACTCCATACCCGAGGAAATTTCAGATCATCATAAACCTCCTCAGTCATCTGATACGGTAGGTTGGTGTCCGGGGGAAACCTCTATTTTTTTATTTAAAATATAACCTGATAGATCTTTATCAGTTTCCCACAAAAATGGCATGTCAACCAGAGAGAAATTCATCCTCACGAGAGGATTTTCGGACCTCTTTACACTCAATCGATTCTATGCCCTATATAATTTCTCACAATATGAGAATCCCCAAGATCATGATTTACAATTTCTTCCCCCTTCACATTTGAGTCATTTCAGAACATCCTAGCCTGATTAGCCTCCATATTATTCATAGTTTCTATGAAAAGGTTCCCTAATCGAATTAAATTAAAGTTCATGATAAATTTCATTTCTGCATGATGTTAAACTACACAACACTATGGTGTTCTCACTAGAGAAATCATTTACCCTGGCATCGGCCACCCACCATTACATATTGAAGAACTATATATGGATTGATTCCTATTATTATATAATATGTAGTGAAATAAAGATTCTATACCATGACTCATCCAAGAAAAAGTTTAAAAAACTTCCTCTCCCTATGTATAGGCAAAACCTGTACATATATTTTTCCTCTCAATAACAACGTATGGATTGATTCATATCCACATGGGAAACATAATGACATCCTCTTCCTAAATATATGACATTAAAATATGCTTTTGATTTATTATCTATACAAATATAATCTACATATCTCCATAATGGTACCCTCATCAGAGAATATGTCACCCCTAGCATCGATCATCCACCATGTTGTGTTAAAAAAATTATCTCATCTTTGTGTATGAGTCATATCTAAACAAGGATACACTTTCTCCGGAACTATGTGTGATTTTATTCCTGCACATGAAAAATATGTGGTGACGCCTAGGACCTGTTTCCTAGTCCCAGACATGAAGTAAATAAGAGAAAAATGTTCCTATCTTCTGCATATAGAGTTATTCAAGAGATTTCAGATTTGGGTCCCTCATTTGGATATCCATCAATGTGAAATATATTTCCCCTTTGTTTGAGTCAGATCTATGTAGGGATTTTCCAACTCCATGGAATGTAATGGTATAAATTTTTCTTATATGCTCAAAAACATCCTTTTCATTTATCAAAATCCATATCTTAGGAAATTTAAGATCTCCATAAACCTCCCCATCCACTGGAGATGGAAGGTCAGTGCCCTAGGGACTCCTCTATTTGAATATGCACAATATTCCTCAGTGGATCGGCATAAGTTTCCCACAAAAAGAATTGTAAATTAGATGAACATTCATCAACGGGGTATTTTTTCCTACCTCCATATTCCAAAGGGATTCCATGCCTCTTATCATGCATCCTGATCCAATAACCCTGAGGATTATGGTTTAAACATTCCTCCCTCCTCACATTTGAGGCATGTCAGAACATCCTAGTCTGGTTATCCTCCGGTTAATCATGGATTCTATAACAATTTCCTAATCACATGAAATTAAACTACATGAAAATTGATGCCCAATGTTCATAATTTTTTTCCGTATGTAACAAATATTATAAATTCCTCTTCCTGGTGTCTGGGTTAGACCTGCACGAGATGTTTCTGATTATAATAGATAGTTTCCCCCCATGATTCAATGCATGAAATAAATCATCATAGTAAAGTCCAATATGATCCCCTACCCATTAATGGGATCTTGCATGAGACAAAAAATGCTCCACTCCAATGCATATGTACTGAATGCAAGAGGTAAAAATGCAGGGCTAATGTCTCTTCCATGTCAATTGGTTAGACCTGCATAGGGAACCTCCTCACACCTTCCTTAAGAGAAATCCCAACCTATTCATAGTAAATTTAGACTTGAAAATCCCCTTTCATATCTAGGATACATCCACTCACAAACCGAACTCTGTATCTAGAATTCATGAATCCCAATAATCCTCTCTATCTATAGAAAAAGGAATGCTAGTGTCTTCAGAATTTCTTTTTTTACTAGGTATAATATACCCAAGTGGATATAAATAATTTTCCAACAAAAAAGGAATGTAAACCCAAGAAAATTCTTCCTTAAGAGAGAATTTTCCAACCTCTATATTCCCTATTAATTTTATATTCTATATCACTTCCTAGATTTAGAAACCCACCAAATTATAGTTCACATACTTTACCCCTTAATGCCTGAAGATGATTGAACACTCCCATTCAAACTACTATATAAATGGATAATATTTTACCCCATGGTTTTCATTTAAATCAGAAATGTCCAGGAAGTAAGACATTAAACTAAACCATGATTCAACCCTCCATTACACAAGCCAAAAACTAATGGGAGCGGTTTCCTATCGAAATACTATACAGATGTCCTCATAGTTTTTAAACAGTTTCCTCTCGACAGAACACCCGTTGTGGTCTTATAAAAAATTTGAATTCCCATAAAATTTCCTAGACATTGGAAATGTAAGTTCAGTTTCTTAAGGACACCTCTGTTCGACTATGTACAATATGCCCTGGTGTATCTGTATAATATTCCTATTAAAAGGGTCTATAAACTAGAGGAATATTCTTCCTTAGATGAGTATTTTCCTACCAATATATTCCCCATGGATTACATTCCCCATATCATGTCTCATGTTCCGAAATCACAAACTGTGGTCAATAATAAACCCTCATTCATATCTCAAAAGTATTAGGATATTATTGGTTTACATAATATTTAGGTCCCTCTCCCCACAATTCAAATTCAAATCTATTCGACCTAAAACATCAGTAAAGATAGCCTGGGTCACAATATATTAAACTTCCCATGAAAAGAGACACAAATCTCACTATGATGAAAACACGCAAAGGGAAACCTTTATAAAAGTCAAGTATAGGATCACTGGACCTACACATTGCATGGTTTTTGAAAACTATAGAGAAATAGAGATAATGATAAAAAATATTATTTTGTTGAAAACCCTCAAAATAATACCTAAAAAAGTCATGTTATGTCCAAGAATCCCGCATCAATGTGGACTTAGTAAAAAATTAGGGTTATAACAGAAAAGAAACCAAGTTTGTATGGTTTTTCATACAACCCTAAAAATAGTTAGATCAATTCCTGGTGATTCCCTCTGATCACGAAAAAATAATATAATTATTTGATTAGTCATTCAAATTAGGACTGCTTCTACATAATAATAGCCCTCTCTTCATTCCAATCAGAACCCATTCTTATAGGGGGAATTTGTTTGGACCAAGAAATTACTCATGAAAGAATAAGAAACTTTCATCAATTTAAAAAAGAAATAAAAAAATCTAGGTAATTGTTTATGGAAAAATGTTCAATGAAGGTAAAAAATTATGAAGGAAATGACATCCTGAAACATGGATCCCTTTCTGGATTTCCACTCTGCATGACGGTCTACCACTCTACCAAAGTCCCATAAATTGAAACTGTTAATGGAGGGGGTTGATCCTGCAGTGCTCGTGAATGATGTTAATTAATTTTAAAAATAAAGAATGATATCTTATCCAAAAAATGATATCCTATGAACTAAATAATTAATGGGGAATGTAGGTTTCTCCAGCTCCCACAAACAAAACAAAGTTATTTGGAGATCCTAGTGGGAATTTCGGCTATTGAAAAGGCTCTCCACTAACTCAGTCCTTCATGGAAACCCACAAAATGTTGCTTGTAGACCCCTATGGATGGCTGGCTACATCGTTATTTAGTTCCTCTTCTTATCTATAAATAGTTCCCAAGATGAACGTAAAATGGGATCGATACATGGGAGGAGAGCCACACATGGAAGAATGAAGATGAAGAGATCATAAGTGAGGAACAAAAAAACGGACTCTAAATATGATTCGCTACTGGTAAAACTTACCACATATCATTAAGGAAGATATAATAAACAAATTTTAATTCCAAAAACTCAACATCATTTGCAGACATACTTCTCATGAGGTGCAGAACCAATGGCCCCTTTGCAACCAGGAAACCCATGTAGAAAAAAGATATGTGGGTGGAACCCTATCCTAAGTAGAACCATGTTATGTTTAAGTAACTCAGACCCACATAGAAAAATTATATTTGGACCGAAAACATGTCCACATAGCAAGCCGCTACATGGAGGAAGCCTAATCCCACAATAGAAAATGCTACTATAAATGGGGTATCCTAGTGCGTTCCACACTCTGGCTCCAATCATTCCCTTTAGTCGTATTGTCATCCCCAATTATTCCCCCTCTGTGAACCATTATAAATCCATCAAACCTATAACTATTCTAAATCCACTATACATTTATGATAATATCATTGAGTGCACCAGTGTTCCCAATTGAGTCTACATACCCATGGTAATAAGATTCGTGTGGGTTTCCCCAATGATTGGACGAACCATAGAAATGACCTTGAGTATACATTCTCATGGAAAATAAGGGTTCAAAACTTGGGGGGATGACGTGAACATTCACATTCTAGAGATTAAGGGGAACTTATAGCCTTTCGCTTTGATGAGGGCCAATGTTGAATATTATTCACTTTTCTCTGGTACACTCTACACCATCTCTCCCTCTCTCCATTTGGGATTTAGAACCATCCATCAGTGGATGTATCAGGGCATGTTCTCTTCATACCTATTGCCTCCACTTGTTTCTCACACTGATCATGATTCACACGGGCATAGAGGTTAGAGGCGATCATGAGATATATAGGATCCAAAAAACCCTTAATGTTCATTATTGGTAAATGTAATCCACAACTTCAATCTGAATGGGAATCTCTCATCTGTATGACCTGATAAAATCCCCTCCAATGGATAGCTCCCATGTGTAATCCTCAATCATGCTCCCTTAATTGGCTTATTCTAAGGTGTACTTCCCATTGAAATTGAACTGTGAGTGATTCGATTACCAATTAACTGGGATATGTAGGACACCTCCCTGAGGTCCAAACTAAACACCCAAATCAACCTATTTTTGTCTCGTCCAAATCGTCGATAGGGACACATTCACCCCTGAGACCATATCTCATCCGGGTATCTCAGGTCATCTTGGCATAAGTCCCACACCATATTTGATTAGGAAACCTTTCAACTAGACATCCTTGATGCATGACGTTAAACTACATGGTTAGATCCTCATTAAATGACCTTTAAAGGTGATGTTTTTAGTTAAGAAACATAGAAATATGTGTGTTATAATTCCTATCATGAGGATATGTAGGAATATCTTCTAATGGGTTTGATCCTAACATTAAAATAACTATTTTCCCCCATGGGATGTTGATAAATTTCAGAGCATCATCCCATGTGGCTTAAATCTATTAATGTCCTAGTGAATAACTAGGTAATCCCTAATCTATCCATAAATGGTAATGATTGATGGAGAAAATCAGATAAGTAGTGATCCTCCCATCGATGGAGAACCTCAGATACAAACAGATGATTCCAAACCCATGCATAGTCAATATTAACCATTTAGTTGTAGATAACCCATGGACACATACTTGGGAATGAACTGGGGATTCATAAATATGAATTAAATCTATAAGAGAGTCCCATAAAATCCAATAGTCCCCCCCAAGGGTTCGATGAGCCCGAGTGACAATCCTATCTTTCAATGTGAGGTCCTAGGTGTCATTAGCTAAATATTCCAACGAATGCCTACCTTCGGAATATAGGTCCATGAATCATGGATGTGAGAGCCTTTGGGTGTTTCTGGTTCTGTGAATAAACTATATGGATAAAATTCAAAGATATCATACATGAAATCAGTGATTGTAGACCAATTTACGCTTATAATCAAACCAATAAGGCATAATAGCATCTTCAAGTGCGAAATAAGGGGTTTTAGGGAATTTAATGGATTTAATGGTTTTTATGGTTTTTAGGGTTCTTTTTGTGTTTTTTATGGATAATAAGGTTTTTATAGTTTTTTTTTACATTTTAAAGGGTTAAATGAGTTTTTAGTGTTTTTAGTAGTTTTCAAGGTTTTTATGGGATTTTATGGGTTTTAATATTTTTAGGTGTTTAATGTTTTTTAGGGGGTATTAAGATCTTTTTAGTGGGTTTCTATGTTTTTTATAGGTTTTTAGGGGTTTTATGGTTTTTAGGGGGTTTATCCTTTTTAGGTATTTTTTAGGTTTTTTAGATTTTTATGGTTCTTTAGAGTTTTTAATGATTTCGATCATTTTTAGTAAAATTTATGGGATTTAAAGTCTTTTTGGTTTTTTAGGGTTTTTATTTTTTTAGTATTTTTGGGTTTTAATGGTTATTTAGAGTTTTGTAATATTTTTAGGGTTTAAAGGGTTTTTAGAGTTTTAAGTGGGTTTTAAGGATTGCATGGGTTTTAATGGTTTTTAGGGGTTTTTATGGTTTTTAGGGCTTTTAGGGTGTTTTGGTTTTTTACTGTTTTTTATTTTTTAGGGGTTTTATGTGTTTTTAGGTTTCAAGGTATTCCTATGGTTTTTAAGGGTTTTTGGGGTTTTTATGTTTTCAGGGATTTTTATGTATTTTTTTAAAAAAATTATGGTTTGTTAGGAATTTGAGGGATTTTGAGGGTTTCTAGGTTTTTTAGTGTTTCAGGGGTTGTATGGGTTTTTTTTTGTTTTTAGGTTTCTTTAATTTGTAAGAGTTTTACTGTTTTTTAGAGTTTTTTAATTCTTCTATGGTTTTAAAGGGTTTTTAGAATATTTGTGGGTTTTTATAAATTTTATGGGGTTTCTAAAATTTTAGGGGTTTATGGTTTTTAGGGATTAGAAGGTTTCATGGTTTTTAGTGTTTTTTTTGTTTTTAGGGATTTTAATGTTTTTTTATTAAGGTTTTATTAAGGTTTTTTAGGGTTGTTATGGTATTTTATGTTTTTAGGTATTTGTTGTGAATTTTAGGAATTTTGATGTTTTTATGGTTTTTAGGGATTTTGACTGTTTTTAGTGATTTTGAGGGGGTTTATGGTTTTTACGGTTTTAGGGTTTTATTGATTTTTGGGTTTTTATGTTTTATTTATTTATTAGGGTTTTAATAATTTTTAGAGTTTTTATATTTTCAGGGGTTTAATGTGTTTTTAGTGTTTTTAGTTTTTTAGTGTTTTAAGGTTATTTTAGGGTTTTTAAGGTTTATGAGTTTTTTTTGTTTATATAGTTTTTAGAGTTTTTAGAATTATTAGGTTATTAGGTGATTTATTTATTTTTGGATGTTATGTTCTTCTTAGTGGTTCGTAGGATTTTTATGGGTTGTTATCATTTTTATGTATTTTTTGGTTTTTAGGGATTTTGATGGTCTCTTGGTTTTATAGGTGTTTTAGGATTTTTATAGTTTTTAGGGGTTTTTTTATTTTTTAGGGTATTAATGGGTATTTAGAGTTTTTTTATAGTTTTTAGGGGCTTAAAGGGTTTTAGATTATTTATTCTATTTTAGGGATTTATGGATTTTTATATTTTTATGGTATTTTGCATTTTTTAGGTTTTAATGGATTTTATGTGATTTAATGTTTTTAAGGTTTTATTAGGGTTTTTAAGATTTTTTATGCTTTTTTTACATTTTTAGGTATTTATATTTATTTTTTAATTTTTTTAAGGGACATTATGGATTTGAGGGTTTTGAAGTTTATTTAAAGTTTATGGGTTTTTATTTGTTTTTCGAGGTTTTCTGGGTTTTAATATTTTTTAGAGTTTTTTAAACAATTTATAGGTTTAGAGGGATTTTATATTTTGTACTAGTTTTTATGGTTTTTATGGGTTTTAGGGGTTTTAGAGTTGTGGGAGGTTTTATGGTTTTTAGGGTTTCTTAGGGGTTTTAAGTGTTTTTTAGGGGTTTTTCACGATTTTTAAGTCTTTTAGGTTTTTTCCATTTTTTGGGATTTTAGAGGTTCTTTATGATTTTTGTGTTTTAAATGGGTTTAAGTAATTTTGATGGATTTCAGGTTTTTAGGGGGATTCTTTGTTTTATAGGTTTTTTGGTTTTTTGAGTTTGTGTGGTTTTAAAGATTTTTAGAGTTTTTTAGATTTTAACGGTCTTAAGAGGATTAATATTTTTTTAGTGTTTTTGGTGTTTTTATTTGTTTTTATGAGTTATAGGGTTATAAGGGGTTTTAGTTGTTTTTTTGGGGGTTTTTATGTATTAAATGTTTTTTAGGATTTTTTAATGTTTTTGATATATCTAGGAATTTTATTTTTTTAATATTTCTAAGTGTTTTTAGGTTTTTATGTTTTTATTAGGGCTTTTTATAGATTTTATGGGTTTTTTATATTTTTTGGTATTTAAATATATTTTTTAGTAATTTTATGGTTTTTAGGTTTTTATAGGATTATAATGCTTTTGGGTATTTTTAGGGATTTTATGTGTTTTTAGGTTATTAGGGTTTTTTAGGGTTTTAGGTTTTTAGGGTTTTTTAATGTTTTTATTGGATTTTATGGGTTTTTAAGTTTTTAGGGTCTTTTAGGGTTTTAAGTGTTTTAATATTTTTACGTTTTTAGGGGTTTTAAGTATTTTTCAGTTTTTATGGTTTTCTTATGGATTTTCAGTTTTTTTGGTTTTTATGGAATTATGGATTTTTATTGTTTTTGTCTTTCTTTGGATTTTTTGGGTTTATATATATTTTGAGAAATTTTTTTGGATTTTAGGGTTTTAGGGTTTTTTAGAGTTTTTAGTAATTTTTAGGTATTTGGAGGTTTTATGTGTTTTGAGAATTTTAAATTTTTATTAGAGATTCTCATGATTTTTATGGATTTTAGGGGGTTTTATTATTTTTATGTTTTTTATGTTTTTAGGGATTTTATGGTTTTTTAATGTTTTATGGTCTTTATTTTTTTTTACGTATTTACGGTTTTGTTTTGAAATTTTTAGGGGATTTATAGTCTCATTGAGCTTTATGTTTTTTAGGGGGTTTTTAATTTTAGGGGTTTTATGGATATTTTGGAGTTTTTTGGGGTTTTATAGGTTTTTATTCTTTTTAGGGGTTTTCTGGTTTTTGTGGTTTTTAGGGGGTTTTAGGGGTTTCTGTGGTTTTTAGCTATTTTAGTTTGTTTGGGGTTTGAAATACTTCATGTTTTTTATTTTTTTTTCTCAGGTTTTTTCACTGTTTTTTGGGTTTTTAATGTTTTTAGGGATTTTTTAGTATTTTTTAGAATTTTTATGGGGTTTTAGGGTTTTTAGGGAATTTGTGGATTTCTGTGGTTTTTATGGGTTTTGGGGGTTTAATGGTTTTTTTATGTTTTTAAGTGTTTACTGGTTTTTTGGATTTTTTTTCACTTTTTGGGATTTAAGTGTTTTGAAATTTTTAGTGGAATTTTTGGTTTTTTATTTATTTTTTGGGTTTTTATGGTTTTAGGGTTTTTATGGTTTTTGTGGTTTTAGGGTTTTTAGTGTTTCAAGGGGTTTTAGGGGTTTTAAGTATTTTTAGGTTGATATGGTTTTCTTAGGGGATTTCAAATTTTTAGGGGTTTTATGATTTTTGGGATTTTTGGGATTTTTTATGATTTCCATTTTTTGGGTTTTTTGGTATTTTGATGGGTTTTACGTGTTTTTTGGTCTTTACAGTTCTTATAGATTTTTATGCTCTTTTTATAGTTTTAATGGTTTTAAATGTTTTTTAGTTTATTTAAAAATTTTAGTGGTTTAGGTTTTTTTAGTGTTTTCACTAGTTTTATGGGTTTTATGGGTTTTAGGGTTTTAAAGGTTTATAGGGGTTTTAAGTTTTAATGGTTTTTATCATTTTTATGATTTTTTTGCAGATTTAAGGTTTTGTATAGATTCTTAGGGTTTTATACATTCTTAAGGATTTTAATTTTTTCATATTTTATAGTTAATAGGGTTTTAAGTGGTTTTAGATTTTTTTAACATTTTTATAGTTTTAAAAGGGTTTTTAGAGTATTTAGAGGTTTTTAGGTTTTTGGTGTTTTTAGGTTTTTCAATGTCTTATGGGGTATTTATGGTTTTTATGGTTTTTAATGGTTTTTAGAGTTTTTAGGGTCTTTTTGGGGTATTTATGTTTTTTATGTTTTTAGAGAATTTAGGTGTTTTATGTTTTTTTATGTTTTTATGTTTCACTTATATTTTTTATAATTTTAGGGGTTATTTTGTTTCTAGGTATTTTTTTTATCTTTTAAGGGTTTTTAGAATTTTAATGGCTATTAATTTTTTTAGGGTTTTAGGGTTTTAATGTTTTTTGGGGTTTTAGGGGTTTTTTGAGTCTTTTAGGTTTTTATGGTTTTTTAGGGTTGTTGAAATTTTTATTAGTTTAATGGGTTTTTAGATTTTTAGTGGTATTTTAGGAGATCTTTGAGTTTTAAAGGGAAATTATGGTTTTTGGGGTGTTTATGATTTTAAGGTGTTTTTTTGGGTTTTTAGGTTATTCTATTGTTTTATCATTTTTTAGTTTTTATGGGTTTTGAGTGTTTTTTTGGTTTTTTATTTTTTTATAGGGGTTTTAAGGGGTTGTTGGGATTTTTAAATTTTTTTGTATTTTTATGAATTTTTTATAATATCTATGGTGTTTAGTGTTTTAGGTATTTTGAGTGTTTTTTGGGGGGTTTTTTTGGTTTTTTCGTTTTGTGGGGTTTATTTGAGTTTTAAGGTCTTTAAGGTTTTGTATAATTATTAACGATTTTATGAGTTTTAAGCGTTTTTGCAGTTTTCATTGTTTTTTCAATTTTTCTGTGTTTTTATAATTTTTTATTTTCTTTGGAGTTTTATATTTTTTAGGGTTTTTATATTTTTTTAAGGTTTCTAGCATTTCTATGGTTTTTAGGGGGTTTAAATATTTTTTTGGTTTTTAAGGTTTTTTTAGTGTTTTTAGTGGTTTTAGGGGTTTTTAAATTTTTAGGTGTTTTTAGTAATTTTTTATCCTTTTATGGGATTTTATGGTTTTTATAGTTTAATAGAGTTTTTAGGGTTTTTTCTATCATTTAGTAGTTTTTTAGGATTTTCTAGTGTTTTTTAAATTTTTAGGTGTTTAACGTGTTTTTAATGTTTTATTGTGTTGTTTTAGGATTTAGGTGTTTCTAGGGTTTTTCAATTTTTTTGGGGAAAAATCGGTGCAAGGAAAGTCTATTCCTGGACCCCCAAAATTTATTAGAAAAAAGACACTGTAGACAAGGGAGGGTGGGGTCAAATGACCCACACCCAAAAACCATGAACACCCATATGAAACCCAAGAGTTCCAAAAAAACAACAGACACACAGACCTAGAAAAAAGAAGAGAAATAGAAGCATCTCCAACAGCACATCCCAACCAAACAACAACCAGCATCCTGCAGCACCATTTTTATCAACCATCACCCCTTGCCAATCAAATCCAACACCAGAATCACAGAACCACCAGCATAAAAGTCATAAGTCTCACCTTCACCACCTCACTATGAAGCAGCAACCATAAGCTTACACCAACATATTTCTTCACACCCATCTCCAGAAACACATCTACAACACCCAAAAGCAAGACCACATCCATCACCACAAAATAATACCAGTATATAACATACACAATGATCCACAACCAATCAAGACACAATGCCAAAATCACCAGCTCCCACATTAGCCAGCGCCACAATACCAGGTTGGACTTTCTCTATCACTACAGAACCACCACCAGAAGAAATAGGAACAAAATATTCATCACATATCAGCTAAGTAACAACCAACATTCATTCATATCACACCCAACATCACAACCACAGGAATTGAATCACCAGTATCCAAGACAGGAGCCAATTTGCAACCCAAAACAGCACTTCCAGCAACACCGCAAAGCACAACCAGCATGCAACACCTCATATAAAAACCAGTAAACAACAACAGCATCGATTCACAACCAACCCATCCACCACCACAGAAAATACATAATAGAAAAATGATCCAACCAGACCCTTCAGCAGGAAACGCGGAACCAAATAGACTGCTTTGGCACCGTAGGACAGTATAGACCAAAACCAGATCACAGTAAAAAAATAGATCTCTTTGGTTATGAAGGTTTTAATAGTATTTTTTAAGTGATTTGAAGATTTCATACATTTTTAAATGTTTTTAGTAATTTTTTTAGATTTTTATGGTTTATATGGTTTGTAGGGATTTTGAGGTTATTTATAGCGTTAAATGGGTTTTTGGGTTTTTAGGGGTTTTTTGAGTTTTTTAGGGTTTTTATTTTTTTAGATTTTTTGATGTTTTTATGGATTTAATGGGTTCTTATAGTTTTTATTTTTTTATATTTTTATGTGTTTTTAGGGGTTTTCTGATTTTTAGGTGTTTTTAGGGTTTTAGGGTTTTAAGGGGTTTTCAGGATTTTTGCATTCTTAGGATTTGAGGGTTCTACATGTTTTTAGGTTTTTAATGTTTTCTAAGGGGGTTTCATGGTTTTTAATGTTTTTTACATTTTTAGGTGTTTTTAGGGTTTTTAGGATTTGTATTGCTTTTAGGGTTTTGGGGATTTTGAGGGTTTTTTAGGGTTTTTTTGGTTTGTTCGGGTTTTTATGGGTTTTTTGTTTTCATGATTTTAATGTTTTATGGAGTTTTATAATGTTTTTCAGGTTTTAAAGTGTATTTATAGATTTAGTGGTTTTATTGGTTTCTAGTGATTTTAATGTTTTTAGGGGTTTTATGTTCTTTTGGGTTTTTAGGTTTTTCATAGTTCATTAGGGTGTTTATTGTTTAATAGGGTTTTAGGGATTTTAAGTGTTCTTAGGTTATTAATGTTTATTTAAGGGGTTTCCGAGTTTTTCGTGTATTTTACATTTTTAGTTATTTTATGGATTTTTAGGTTTTTTATTAGTTTTTAATGTTTTTATGAATTTTGAGGTTTTATTGGTTTTAGGGTACTTATGGTTTTTTGGGTTTACAGTTTCTTTTTGTTTTTTGGGTTATTAATATTTTTGAGTGTTTTTAAAAATATTAGGGGTTTAAATAGTTTTTAGAGATTCTATTGATTTTCTAGGGATTCTATGTGTTTTACTGTTTTATCTGGTTTTTTACAGTTTTATGGTTTTCATATTTATAGATTTTTTAGGGTTTTTACAGGTTTTAGGGTTTTATCATTTTTTAGACTTTTGGTGTTTAAATCATTTTTTGGATTTTAAGTTTTTTCTAATAGTTTTTACGGTTTTACGGTTTTTACATTTTTAAATGATTTAAGTTCCTTTTTAATATTTTATGGATTTTTATATTTTTAAGGTATTTTGACGAGTTTTAGGTTTTTAGTGAATTTAGGGTCTTTATTGTTTTTTTTATATTTTTAGGGATGTTATTGAGTTTTTTACGATTTTACGGTTTTTACAGTTTTTAACATTTTGAGCAGTTAATAGTGTTTTTGAATTTTTAGTGAGATTTAGGGTTATTATGGTGTATAGTTATTGTTAAGGTTCTAATGGGTTTTAGGGTTTTTTGTGTTTTTATGTTTTTATTGGTTTTATGTATTTTTAGTTTTAAGATTTTCTTATGATTTTTTTTGGTTTTGGGGTGTTCTACATTTTTAGGGATTTTTAGGTCATTTAAGATGTTTATGGTTTTCAAGGATTTCCGAGATTTTAAGGGGTTTGGGGATTTTATGGTTTTTAGGGTTTTGGTTTTTTATGACTTTTTTGGTTTTCATGATTTTTAATGGTTTTTAATGTTTTCTATAGTATTTTTATTTATTTGGAGTTTAATGGTTTTTTTGAGTTTTTAGTGTATTTTTAGGGATTTTAAAAATTATTAATATTTTTACGGATTTTTAGGGTTTTATGGTTTTTAGGGATTTAGGGTTTTAATTTTATTAATCAATTTAGGGGTTTAATGTGTTATTAGTTTTTCAAGGTTTTCTTAGGGTTTTTAGGGTTATTATTGTTTTTTACATTTTTAGGAATTTTTTGGGCATTTTATGATTTTTATGGTTTCTAGGGTCTTTGTGGATTTTTATGTTTTCTGGGGTTTTATGGGCATTTTGGGATTTTGGGTTTTTTGAGTTTTTTAGGGTTTTAATATTTTTTATTTTTTTAATGATTCTGGGTTTGGAAGGGATTTTAGAGTTTTAGTGGTTTATTAGTGTATTTTGTGGTTTTATGATTTTTAGGAGGGTTTTATTTTTTTATGGTTTTTAGGTTTTTGTAGGGGTTTTTAGGTTTTTTAGCATTAGTTAGGTTTTTAGGGGTTTAAGTTGATTTTAGGTTTTTATGGTTTTCTTTGGGGTTTTTAGTTTTTCTATGGGTTTTTTAATTTTTGTATATATTTAGGTAATTTTTTGGATTTTTATGGGTTTTTAGAGATTTTAGGGATTTTGAAGGTTTTTGGGGACTTTTAGGGTTTTGGGGTTTCAATAGTTTTTCTGGGTGTTTATTTTTTTTGGTATTTAAAGGAATTTAGAATTTTTGAACGTTTTTAGGGTTTTAAAGGGGTTTTAGAGTTTTCAGTTGGTTTTCAGGTTTTTTATGGGTTTGTTAAGGTTTTTATGGCGTTTTATGGTTTTTAGAGTTTTTAGGGTTTTTTTAGGATTTTTCTCATTTTTAGGTTTTAGTGATCTTAAGTGATTTTAGGTTATTAATATTTTATTGGTATTATTTTTGGTGCTTTAGGGATTTTTACATTTTAGAGATTTTTATGGAATTTTTTTGGATACTAATGGGTTTTAGGGTTTTGGGGTTTTGGGGGGTTTAGGGTTTTATGGATTTTTTTCTTTTAGGGGATTTTTTTATTTTCGTGGGGTTTTAATAATTTTTTGACTTTTTAATGTTTTTATGAGTTTAACTGTATTTTAAGTTTTTTTATTTTTATGGGTATTAGATTTTTTTAATTTTTTAAGGTTTTAGGATTTTTTGGGTTTTTAGGGGTTTTTGTTCAAGGAAGGCTCGGGGCCAGGCTTTTCCTGACTCCCCCCAAAATTTATTAAAAAAAGTCACGAAGACACTGCAGACAAGGGAGGGGAGGGGTCAAATGAACCACACCCAAAAACACTTTACAAACACATTCCCAAAAACCACAAAAAAAGAAACATAAAAGACACACAACAAGAAGAAAACATGAAGTATCCCCAACAGCATCTCCCAGAAAATCAACAACCAGCAGTAATAGGGTTTTCGAGTTTTAGGGTTTTTTTTATGTTTTTGATGATTTTATGTATTTTTGGGTTTTAATTATTTTGAAGATATTAATATTGTCCTTCGGTTTCTCCATATTTTATTGGTTTTTTACATATTTATGGATTTGTTGGGATTTTTAGAATTTTAATGGGGTTTTAGGTTTTTTAATGAATTTGTGGGGTTTTTTGGGGTTTTTGGGATTTTTGTTTTTGTTTTTAAGGGGCTTAATGTTTTTTAGAGTTTTTTTGTAGAATTTTAGGGGTTTTGTGGTTTTTGGTTTTTATAAGGATTATAGGGGTTTATGGTTTTCGGGGTTTTATGGTTTAATGGTTTTTAGGGTTTTAAGTGTTTTTAGGTTTTTAAGGTTTTCTTATGGGTTTTGAAGGGTCTTATGTTTTTTTAAATCTTTAATGAACTTTGTGGAATTTTTTAAGATTTTTATGTTTTTTATGGTTTTTTGAAATTTTACAGGGGTTTTATAGTTTTTTATTATTTTTAGTGTTTTTATTGTTCTTTGGGGTTTTAGGTGTTTTTTTGAGTTCTTAGGGGTTTTATGGTTTTTATAGTTTTTAAGTTATTTAGGGGTTTAAAATAGTTTTTAGAGTTTTTAAGGGTTTTATGGTTTTTATGAGTTTTTATGTTTCTTAATGTTTTTAGTGGTTTTTGGGTTTTTTGGGGGTTTTAGAATTTTTATGTTTTTTGGGGTGTGAATTTTTTTTTAGTTTTTTATGGGTTTATTAGTATTTTTTAGAGTTATTATGGGTTTTTATAATTTTATGGATTTTTAAAATATTTTATATTTTTTTAGGTATTTTAGGTTTTTTAGGTTTTTAGGGTTTTTGAGGGTTTTATGTGTTTTAATGGTTTTTTTTGGTTTTTTATGATTTTTTTGGTTTTTAGGGTATTTTTTTTGGAGTTTTTTAGTTATTTAAGGTTTTTAGAGTTTTTAATATTTTTTGGGGTTTAAAGTGTATTTAGAGTTTTAGTGGGATTTTTGAGTTTTTATGGGTTTTAGGATTTTTAAATGTTTTAAGGGTTTTTGTGGTTTTTATGGATTTTAGATGTTTTTTGACTTTTTTATCTTTTAGGGGATTTTTGGCCTTTTTATGATTTTTATAGTATTTACAGCTTTTAGACTTTTTAGGATTTTTAGTTTTTTTAGGTTTTTTTGGTTTTCATGGGTTTTTTGAGTTTTTAGGTTTCTTAAGGATTTTTATATTTTTTTATAATTTTTAGGGGATTAAATGGTTTTTAGTGTTTTTATGATTTTTTTGGGTTTTTAGGTTTTTTAAAGGTTTTAGGAGTTTTATGGTTATTATGATTTTAAGGGTTTTAGGGTTTTTTAGTGTTTATAGTATATTTAAGGTTTTGTTGGGTTTAATGTGTTATGTTGTTTTTAATGTTTTATTATTGATTTTTTGTGTTTTTAGGGTTTTTACCTTTCTCTGGATTTTATAGATTTTTCAAATTTTTATGGTGTTAAGGGTTTTTTGGATTTTGAGGGATTTTAGGTTTTTTAGGGGTTTTTTGGGTTTTTTGGGTTTTGTGCATCGCCATAAGCGCAAAATGAGTATGTTAAGATGAAGAAAATAAATGTAGCCAAATTTATTAAGTACGAATTAAAAATCCACCCTCCATGGTTTGTCTATGTTAAAATACAAAATCACTAGAAATGGAGACGCACCACCAATTCCGAGCAAAGTGAATTGGCTAAAGAAAGAAGAATGCACAAAAATCCTAAGAAATTCATCTGATTAAATTCCCCCATTATAAAAGGAGTGAAAATACATTATAATTTAAAAAAAAGATATTAAAATGACCGAAATAGAATTACAAGGAATGGGTTACTCCAAAGGAAAATAAAAAGTTTAAAAAACACTTCCCCATTCTATTTCTTGACCCCACTAACTACCGTTGGTGAATTATTTCTTATTTAATTTTATGATTCAAATTTATTTCCTTTTCAATATGGATAATTTATTTTGGGCCTCAAATAAGTGTTTTGTAGACCACCATAGTGTGGGTATCAAAAACTGAGGGCTTTCCCAATATGAATGACAAGGGTGCTTAAAATTTTTTCCCACCCCAAAATTATTCTCTTTTGGTTAAATATGATCTATATCATCCCACCCTAGTTGGAGAATATTTTCTATCAAATCAACGGAATAATATTCTTTAATGTACGGAGTTATGTCCTCAATGTTGAATGTTGTTGAAACGCTGCCAAAATTATCGGGTAAATCTATTTTACTAGAATTATTTCCCACTTGATCAAGCACCACTAGTGCAGAAAACATTTTTTTCGACGGTTATTTTTTATTTTTAATGACGGATTTTGGCCGACTTTATTACAGGAGACATTATAAACATAGTTTTTTACATTGGTTCTTTCCCAACCGACGTAAAACACACAAATCCGAAGCATTTTTCACGTCGGTTGATAAAAAAAACGACGTGGAAAATGCTTCAGAGTCATGACTTATTACGTCCGTTATTAAATAACGAACATGGTATATACCCTTTCACGTCAGTTATATAATAACCGACATTATAAATCACTCCTATGAAGAGTTTATCACGTCGGTTATTTTTATAACTGACGTGATAAACTTGTGTGCCAAGCAGTTTACAATGTCGCTTATATAATAACTGATGTAAAAACATATCTATGATGTCGGTTATAAAATAACCAACATAAAAACTATCCATTTCAATTTATTACATCGGTTATGAAATAACCGATGTAAAACCCATTTCCCATGAAGTTATTACACCGGTTTCCAAATAACCGACATTAAACCTCATACCAATTCATTTTTACGTCAGTTATTTCATAACTGACGTAAAACACAAATTATTTTCTAAATAAATCCGAACCACTACTATGCCCAACCAAATTACCTGAAACAGAGCAAAAGGTTACCAAAAACAGACCAGAACAAACTAGAACCCCCCACCCCACTAGACAGCCCCCACCACACCCCTGGACACCCCCACACCCCTGGACTGCCCCCACCTCCTGGACAGCCCCCCCCCCACACCCCTGGACAACCCCACCACCCCCTAGACAGCCCCCCACACCCTTAGAAAACCCACAACCTCTTGTATACCCCCCACCCCCTGGACAACACTCCCACACCCCTAGAAATCCCTCCCACATCCCTGAAATAGTCCAAAAAGTTACCAAAAACAGACCATAACCCCCCCCCCCCCCTCACCCCCACCTCACTGGACACCCCAAACCACACCCCTGGACACCCCCCCACCACACCCCTGGACTGCCCCCACCCTCTTGGACACCCCCCAAACCCATGTACTGCCCCTACCCCTTGGAGAGCCCCCCACACCACTGGACAACCCCCCACCATCCTGGACACCCCCACACTCTTGGACTAACCCCACCCCTTGGATAGCCCCCACACCCCTACACAATCCCACCACCCCCTAAAAAACCCCCAAACCCCTGGACAACCCCCACCCTCTGGTATACCCCCCCCCCCACCCCCTAGAAAACACTACCACACCCCTGAACAGCCCTCCCAAACCCCCAAAAACAGACCAAAAAGTTACCAAAAACAGACCAAACCCCCTGGACATCCCCCACCACACCCCATGACACCCCCCACACCCTTGGACTACCCCCCACCCTCCTGGACACCCCCCCCCCCACACCCCTGGACTTCCTCCCACCCCCTGGATAACACCCCACACCCCTGGACTCCCCCACCATCCTGGACACCCCCACACCCCTAGACTTCCCCCACCACCTATACAACCCCCCACACCCCTAGACAACCCCCAACCCATGGATAGCCCCCACACCCCTGAAAAACCCACCACCCTTCTGTATACCCCCAACCCCGTGGACAACACTCCCACACCCATGGACAGTCATCCCACACCCCTGAAACAAACCAAAAAGTTACAAAAAATAGACCAGAACCCCCCCCCCCACTCCCAACCCACTAGAAAACCCCCACCACACCCCTGGACACCCCCACCCCCTTGACTACCCCCACACCCCTAGACAACACCCCACCCTCCTGGACACCCCCCTACACCCCTAGATTGCCCCACCCCTTGATACCCTCTCACACCCCTGGACCCCCCCCCCCCACCCTCTTAGACACCCCACTAGACATCCCCTCACACCCCTGGATAACCCCCACCCTCCTGTATACCCCCACCCCCTGGACAGCACTCCCACACCGCTGGACAACCCTCCCACACCCATGAAATAGAACAAAAAAGTTACCAAAAATAGACCAGACCCCCCCCCCCCTCCACCCCACTGGACAGCCCCCACCACACCCCTGGACACCCCACACACCGCTGGACCGCCCCCATCCCCTGGAAAGACCCCCACACCCGTAGACCCCCCCCCCCTCTTGTACACCCCCACACCCATGGACTTCTCCCCAACCCTAGATATCCCCCACACCCCTGGACAACCCCCCCCCCCCCCCCCACCCTCCTGGACACCCCCACACCCCTGAACTGCCCCCACCCCTAGAGAACCCCCCAGACCCTTGGACAACCCCCACCCCCTGGACAGCCCCCACACCCCTTCACAACCCCCCCCCCCCCCCCACTCCCACCCTCTTGTATACCCCCACCCCCTGGACAACACCCCAAAACCCATGGACAACCCTCCCACGCCCCTGAAACAGACCAAAAAGTTACCAAAAATAGACCAGATTCCCCCCCCCCCACACTAGACAGCCCCCACCACACTCCTGGACACCCCCTCACACCCCTAGACTACCCCCACCCCTAGAAACCCCCCACACACCTAGACACCACCTGTACATCCCCCCAAATCCCCTAGACATCCCTCCCACCCTTCTGGACACCCTTCAACCCCACAGGACAGCCCCCCCCCCCCCCCACACACACACACCCTTGGACATCCCCCAACTCATGGGACACCCCTAGACCAAAAACAGACCAAAATCGGACCAAAACCAGACCAGAACCCCCCACCACACCCCTGGAACCCCCCACTACCCCTTTTACAACCCTTGGAAAACTGGTGTTGGGAGAGGATGCACCACCATCCCTCGTGGGGCTGAACACCGCTGGAAGGTACTCATCACTCCCACATGCAAATCATGAGCTCTCAAAATGTTTCACCATTGCATTCTTGCCCTGTAAACATCATTCATTTTATCAATTTTATGCCAGTATAACCAGGGTGAAAACACCATCACACATGACGGCATTTCCCCTGGTTATACTGGCATCAAAGTGATATAATGAATGATGTTAACAGGGGAAGAAAGGATTGGTGAAACATTTTGAGAGCTCAAGCATCACAAGTGGGAGTGATGAGTACCTTCCAGCGGCATTCAGCCCCCCGAGGGATGGCGGCACCTCCTCTCCCACCCCCTGGACTGCCCCCCCCCCCCAATCCCCATGGACACCCTAGAACCCCCCCCCCCACCCCTCTGGACATCCCTCCCACACCCCTAGAAACCCCCCTCACCCCACTAGACACCACCACACCCCTGGACACCCCCTGGGCAGACCCCACTCCCCTGGACAACCCTTCCACCATCCTAGAAATGCTCCCCCTTGGACTACCCCCCCCCCCCCACTCTCATGGAAACCCAAGATACCCCACACCCCACCAGACATCCCTCCCACACCCTTGGATACCCCCACCCTACTGAACACCCCCCCCCCCCCCCCCACACCCTTGGAACCCCTCCCCCTAGACCAGAATCTATACCAGAAAACCAATCATAAGTAAACCAAAACAAGAAGTATAGAAAAATTAAACATTCACATATATAGAATTCAAAACTTACAACGTAAACTTAAAAAAAATCCAACCTAAATGACTACCAAATACTCAATTATAATTAAAATATTAAAAATTACATTTTACACTACAAAAAACTAAAATTCAATCAAACATGTAAAATAATTTGACCATTCAATTTGTAAGTGTTCGACGTCTAGAGCACTATAGGGTTGAGAGTCATCAAATAGCTATAAATTAAAAGGATAGTAGTTAACGTGTATAATGAATAAATCAAATGATATATTATGAAAAAATTTAAATGGAAATCTTACCAGGTCAAAGTTCACAACTGTCCTAGTTGTTATTATTTCATACATAAATATTAACATATAATATCTGCATTCGATAACGCCTTGTTGTTCATGAGAATTCGGTTTGAATGAGTGTAAATTCAATATATTATTTTTATGTAATAAATAAAAAAGTAAAAAATTATAAATGTATATTTACCTTTACATTTACATATTTGATCTTCACACTCCTTTTCGTGGTGTTTTTTCAAAATTAGACTCACCCCCTGTTAGATAATAATACGAATGGGATAAATTTAGAATTTATTATAATATATAAAACAATTGAGAAATTGAAACTTAATTTTCCAACATTTTCTTAAAACATTCCCGCATATCACCATGGACAGAGCATATCCAATAAAGTATTTTCTCCCTTGGAAAAAAAACCCCTAAAATCCAATAATCAGTGATAAAATAAAAATTAAGGTTAGTGGTTTTTTATGTTAAAAGACAATGAACTCTTTGAGAGAGATGTGTTTCATTCCTCTCACAAAAAGGCATCATCCAACATTATGTGACTATATTTTGTTCAAGTCTTTCAGCAACTTAAAGAATTCTTTGTTCCTCATCTAATGCACATGATTCAGGGGAAATCTAATGCGGGTCCATCAATGCGTATACATCTGTCATCTCATTCTTCTCACAAATTTTATAAAGATACCTAATACAAAACAGACATAAGTATACATTTTTAATAAATATAACATAGGGAAAAGGTGCTAATACTTACTTGGAAAAAATTTGAACCATGTTGATGCCAAACTTATCACTAGTAATAAGCTCCATGATATCAGTTTTCACAATCCCCATAGTTATTGCACGTCCATAAACATGAGCTTCCATTGGAAACCGATAATGATCCACAAAAAAAATTGAATATATTGACAATATATCAAAACTAATAGAATATGTATCTGTTGTCCTAGCCATTTGTCTTTATTGTTGTCTATATAGTATTTATTTACCTTTGAAGTATTCCTTTAAAAAATAGAAAAATATATTAGTTTTCAATTGATAAAACAACATTAATAAAAAAAATAAAATAGAAGACATAATATACATACCTATATGGTAATGAGTCGAATAAGTCTAGATCGAAAAATTAAAAAATGGCGGATACTATATCCAACTGTCGTCACCTAATCTGTAGGTAATGGTACTTGAGATAATCTATCTATAATATCTTGTACAGTGACCCACTAATTCTCTACCTCTAATTGTTGATGAGGAACTATATCTCCTATACAATATACCAACCTATATGCAAATATAAGATGTTGAGGATCATCAACATACAACTCGCAATAATTAGGAAGTTGCGGCGGATGAGTAGGATAAAAAATGGGGTCCACAAGATGAGGTGGGGGAGCGGGAGCTACTGGCAGAGGTAGAGGATAAATAGTGGGGTCTGCAGGGGGAGGTGGAGGAGTGGGATCTGTTGTCTGAAATTGTCTTTATATGTCTGCAAACATATACTGTACCGACGCTCTAATAATTTACTCCATAGTCACATTAATATTATGAAATTCAGCCTCCAAGGATTCTATTTTTCTTTTATAAACACCCTCATCGTATGAAGTTGAAGAACGTGACAACACTTTTCTTACCGATATGCCTGCTGGATATCCTCATACACGACCAGGATGTTCGGGCTTTTCCAATGCTGCAAATAAAATATATTTCCTCCTAGTGGCTGTAAATACCCCCTGTGAGCTCTGATCCTCAAAAGAATCTTGTATTAATTAATTGAACATTTCTATAATGATTTAATTTATATGAAGAAAATACTTAAGTTAAATAAATAAAATAGATATCTTACAATCCTATCAGATACGATTCTCGAATCTTCCGAATGATATTACCCTTTCGTTCCCATCTAATCTCTCTTCCATTATTCATGTCTAGATGGAGGGGATGGAGGGGACACCTCTCCAGAACATGAAGAATCAGGTCTTAGTTTTTGTAATTTATTCACAATCATGTGTTCTTCCAATAATGTATACCCTCCCCGAGATAAACTATGAGGGTATACATTTTTAGATTGGATCTCCTGATGAGATTTCCTTGTTTTCTATAAATAAAGAATAATAAATCATTAACAAAACATTAATATGATCATTTATATAAGAAAACATATAAAAGTTTACATTACCCCTTACCAAAAATGAATCTTTTCTTCTACTTTCAACAAACTGTCTCCATGTGTCATCATCTATGAAACGATATATATGACATGGATTTTCATGACTCCTATGACCAAAAATGATATCATATGTGAGGGTAGATTTGAAATCCCTCCATCTCTTGGAAACCATCGATAAGCATTTATTCCTGAATCCTCTAGTGTTAGGAATATCAAATGTCATCTGATAATGAAGTGGTTAAACATATTATATATACTAGAAACATTTAAAGAATATGAAAAAAATAACAAAAGATCTTACCAAAACCGTCTCTCACAACTATGAGATTATCGCTTTGTCCACACTTCTCCAGTCATCATACAAAATGTTTACTTTGCTCTTACACTCAGCTGATACAAAACTCTTAAAATATTTTGAATTTGGACCTCTAGGAATACCATCCTCATCAAAATCAACGAGTATCCTTTGATCCTACATATGGGAAAGTGATAATTTTGGTAAACGTGTGCACCCAAGTTTACCAACTCTTGAACTCTTTTTCGTAATAGGAGCACATGAGGAAGATTGGGGAACATCAAGAGGAGCATGTGAATGTTCCTCCCCAGAGTTATGACCAATATGCTCATCTCTAGAATCATGTGGTTGATCAACTGATTGATCTGTCATTGGCCTTCAAATAAAAAAAACATTAGTTCACAAATATACAAATTCCAATATTACAATACTACTATAATCAGAAAATAGAAAATTGAACTAAGTTGCATAAAAGTAAACATGGTTAATATGGTAAGCATATTAAAAAATGGTAAAGATGGTCAAGATGGTAAAATGGTAAACATGGTAAACCCGGTAAACATGGTAAACATGGTAAAGTAATTTTCACTGAACAAAAATAATATATATATATTTTATGTAATGGTAAACATGATAAAGTAAACTAAACAAAATTAAAACATACAAAAACGTAAACTTATTTTGTTTTCATACATGTTTTAATAAAGAAAAAACTTACAATATCAACCATTTTATGAAAATAATAAATGTAAACAAGAAATAACGAAATGTTACCTGTAATTTTAGGAATGTAAAAATGGATTGTTTTCCCAAATTCCATCATCATGATCATTACGTATGCAACAAAACTTGTCATAAAAATGCTCATCATTATGTTCTATTAATCTTTCCATTAAATTAGAGATCTCACATAAATAAACATCTTCATCAAGTTCATCCTCACCAAAATTTTGTATTTTCCCTTATAAAACAACAACCCACTACTTATCTGATTGATCTACTACATAGAAAATGTTTTTTCCATGTGTTTCCATTTTAAAAGAATCAGTTGTGTCTTCCAATCTATTCATATTAACAACTGTCATTCCAAATTCATCATGTCTGACAATATTGTTACCGATAAAACATTTACAATTAAAAACATAAACTTTAATTTTAATGTAATAAACCTACCATATGTCTTCAATCACTCCATTATAAACACTTGATTCAGAAATTTGGTTTTTTCCTTAGTGCTTGAAAAATGCATTGCTTCTGCAAACACTAATACACCACTATTCCGAACTGCACTATTGTTATCTTGAGCTTTCGTATGAAATGTATAGCCATTAATGTCATAACCGGACCATGTTATCACATTTAAACATGGACAACCCACTATCCATTTTAATGTTTTTCGTACATATGATCTACCAAGAAAGGTCTTTTTAAACTGTGAAAAAAAAAATTTGTTGTGCTCATTCAAAATCCACATTTCCTTCTTCTTTGGATGACATAGTTTCAACTCATTAATATGCAATGTGATGTACCGTTGAGCATAAACTATGTTATTCAAGATGTTTGATTCTAACTGCTACATCCATTTAACTAACAATGATTTGAATTTCAAGCCACGAATTCCCTTTCCCTCATTATTAACTCGTTCATGGAGAGATGGAGGCAATCCTATATGTTGCGCCACAACCAAGTATCTTGTACAAAACTATGAAAACTCCATAGAAATATAATTTTCAATAATGGAGGCTTCAGGTAGATATGGATTCTTAACATACCCTTTCAATATTTTCATATACCTTTCAAAAGGATACATCCAACGAAGATATACAGGTCCCTAAAGATTTATTTCTCAAACCAGATGAATCATTAAATGCACCATTATATCAAAAAAAGTTTGAGGAAAATAAATTTCCAATTGACAAAGTATACAAATTGAATCCTTTTCCAAAATGTTCAAATCATTCACATAAATCACCAAATTACAACTTGAATTCCAAAAATAACACAATTTCATTATAGCCTTTCAGATTCAGATGAGAAATATTCCATACAATTCAACTGGTAGAAGTTTTTTCATCATGACGTGACAATAATGAGATTTCATACCTATCAACTTGAATTCCTTCAATGAGACAAAATTTTTTTACATTTAATGAATACACTTGAGACACTTTGATATCATGAAGACACTAACAAAAGCTAATTTTCTCCCTCTTCGATAATATATGAAAAGTCGGGGGAAGAAATGATTGTCTTCCATTAGGAGTGGGAGCTAACTTCAAATGTATTCCCATTGATAGTAATTCTCATCTTGCATTCAACCCAACTTTTGTCTTTTCTTTAATATCTAACAATGTTCCAATCAAACTATCACAGATATTCTTCTCTACGTGCATGACATCAATATTATGTTAAACATCATGATATCTCTAATATGGTAGCTCAAAAAATATTGACCTTTTCATCCAAATATGTCTATCATTACCATATTTCTGCATCTTTCCCAATGTCACATCAAGGTTTTTCACCCTCTCAAAATATAGATCAAGGGATAATGTTTTTGGAGAAATATAAAATTCTTATAAGCCATTTAATTCCTTTTTTTGCCTTATATAAGAGTGATCCGTAGGCAAAAACTTTTGATGACCTGTGTACACTATTTTCCTTCCATGATGCAATTGACAATATGAAGTCTTTTGTTCACAAATTGCACATACTTTATTCCCTTTAACACTATATCCAGAAAAATTTCTATATGATGGGAAGTCATTTATAGTGAACAAAATCACTGCATGTAGTTGAAAATATTCCATTTTATAATAATCATACTCCCTAATAACATCCTCCCATAAAAGTTTCAAATCATCAATCAATGGTGACAAGAAAGCATCAGTATCATTTCTGGGTTGCTTCGGACCAGAGATCATTATACTCAACATGACATATTTGCGCTTCATACAAACTTTAGGAGAGAGGTTGTAAATTAGCAATAAAACAGGCCATGAACTATGTGTGCTACTTAGGGTTATATAGGGATTCATTCCATCTGTGCAAAACCCGAGTCTGAGATTTCGAATTTCATTTCCAAATATAGGATACTGCTCATCAATTTTATTCCAATGTGGACAATCAGCTAGATGACGTATTTTTCCATCACATAACCACTCATCATCATGATATCATAAACTTTTTGCATCATGTGAATTAGCAAATAAACATTTGAAATGATGAATTATATGAAGATACCAAAATACCTTTGAAGGGGTTTTTGTAATCTCTAGATCAAACTGTGATTTTTCTTTCACCTTATACCGTGATGTCCCACATTTAGGATACTCTGACAGAAATTCATATTCCTTTTTATATATCATACAGTCATTCAAACAAGAATGTATTTTCTTATATCCCAATCCCATCAGGAATAATATTTTCTTGGCCTTATAGTGTGAATCCTGAAGATCATTATCTTTTGGAAGAATTCCTTTCATCAATTGTAACAGCTCTGTAAAACTTCTGTCACTCCATCCATGTTTCGCATTTAGGTTAATAAATCTTAACAACGCCCAAAAAACCGTAAAATATGTACAAACAGGATATAATGGTTTTTCAGGATCACCATATAGATGCGCAGTGGTCGGTTCTATCTCAATTTGTTCTACTGCAATATCGCGAATCATTTCTTCAATTCCTTTCGGAGTCACCATCTTGTGAATCATCATCATCAGTGACATTCCATCTAGTTTCACCATGCCAAATTAGAGGGCTTTAACTTATATTAAAACCATGAAAAATCAGATGATCTTTTATCTCTCTAATTTTCAACTTCTTCATATTCAAACATTTCAGGCATGGAAGGAATAAATTTTCACTACTTGGAACATTTCGTTTGGAAAATTCTAAAAAGGCATCAACACCTTCCTTATATTCATTGCTCATTCAATGTGCCGTAATCCAACGTCAACTGATTATTACCTATAAAAAATATCGAAATTATACAACTTTTTAAGATAAGACAAATACATGTTTATATGAAATAAATCCGAATTTAAATGTAAAACAATTTTTAAATATTAATTAACTCAATGTGTATTAAAAAAAATATACTTAAATATTATTTTAAAAAGAAAATATAGTTAGATATAGCAATTTTATATTCATCTTGGATCCTTTCTTCTTAAGTTTCACAAAGAATACATCCCAGTGCAACTAGATTCCAAATTCACCTGTAACACCCCAAACATCCACGGTACACTTCTCTTTGAATAATACAGTAGTGTGTGTTGTACGCAACTTCGAGTTCTAACACACACTACAACCAGTCAAACTAGCCATTATGAATTGTAATACCCACTTTTTAAAATTTTATAAATTTTATTTCTCAAAATGGACTTCATTTTTGGATTCGGAATATTGAAATTATCCTAGGGTAAAATTTTGGAACTTTTCAGATAACTTTTATATTTTGATGTATAGATAAAATTACTAAATTTTAATTAAAAACAACTTTTTTAATCAAAATAATTAATAGTGATAAATTATGAATTTATGTGCTTTTAATGTATATTTGTAATATATTTTTACCATTTAATACAATTTTGGTCATTGGACATAATTTCACATTTAATGTGGACATAAACAACTGTTAATCTTTTATAGTTATTATCTCTTAAAAACATGCTTTTTTTTAACAACAGGAATTAATTTTAAATTAATATCTACCACTTCTGTAATTTTAATTTAGAAATATGGGTTCCATATTTGGAATCATGAGGTCCAAATTTTGTAAATAGTTAACTTTTATTTTTAGAAATTTTGAATAATTACTTCAGTAAATATTTTTTTTACCATGGTTAAAGGGTAAATCCGGTTAATAAGGGTAAAAATAATAATATTATAATAATATTAATTTACCCAAAAACCTATCATAACCCTATTGGTTGATACATGTCCGACCATGGGAATCTTTGGGTCGATTTTGGGACCCCATGTGTCTACTTGTAAATGATAATGACACTTTATCTTAATTAAATTAAAGTAAATAGAAAAATAACATAAGCATATATCTTTTAGAAAAACAATTTGTATATAGGGTTATACATAAGATAAATTCGATTTAAAATATTCATTATAAATAAAAAAATATTTCATACATAATGGTATTTTATTTATAATTTTTATATACTAAATTAATTAATTTATTTATGACAAAATAATGATGCAGTATTTTCCTTATTAACGAAAGAATCAAATAATTGGTATTATAAATACTAAAATAAATATAATTTGAATGTTTTGATGCCATCCACTAATTTTATTTATTAATATGACATGTTATGATTGCTTAAACAAATTTGGTTCTAATTAATAATGTTGTTAAGACTTGAACAACAAACAATTATTAAATAGTGTCAAAATTGACATAAGAGTTTTTTAAAACAAATATTATATTATTAATTGATATTCTATTTTTAAAAATATAATTATCGGCCAAAGGACTTATATCATGATATTTATATGATTAATGGATCACTTGGGGGTATCTTGGATGTATATAGTATGTTTATTAACTATATAATATAAAAATACAAAGTGACATGGTAAATGTCAAACTAATTAACTAAGAGTTAAAACTAAAAGATAAGGTTAATATAATGACCCAAACCTATCTAAAATAGACTAGTTGAAATGATTTAGACCCATCCCCAGCTTAACCTTTAAATAATCCACTTTGGAGCCATTTGAAACTGAATATTAATTTATTATAAAATAATATTTCTAACTTTTCCAAAGGTGTCCGTCGCCCCTCTTATAAATGGGTACTCCCCCTTCTCACTAATTCACACATTAAAAGTCTTTTGGATCAGCCAAACCCTGACCAAATACTCTCTCAACTTCCCTAAATTCAACCTAGATTCCTTCCTTTAGTCAGAAATCCATCCCATGGATCCCTTTTGATCAAATCAAAAGGAAGAACCCGAAGAAGAGGTAATGTTTTCACCACCCTCTTTCAAGTTCCTTTCTTCGTCAACTTATTCTTTCTTTGTTATTCCCATTCTAAAATAATAACTCTAGTATATTATATATATTGTGATGTTATTATAAATATGGTACAACCGTATTCAGTATTCTATCCATCATTTAAATGACATGTCACCATAGGTGCGTACGTACGGCTTACCGTCTCCACGTCATGGTATAACTGTTATTAAAAAAATTATTATTTGGATGGGTATAATAATGATGTGTAATTCATGTAAATAATAAATATAACATGATAATTATTCTGTATATATGATATACCATCCAATAATATATTATTTTAATATCAAAAGAATGATATTGTCGCTCGTGCGTACGTACGGACTACCGTCTCCACGAACGCGATGAGATTCATTCCCCATCGTATCCATTCAAGACCAATTCTCATTTAATGATTAAAAATAATCTTTAAAGACTTTATATCATTCTGAATATGAATAATATATAACCTATCTATAACAAAAATTTCTTATGTAACAAAACATATAATAGAAAACGAGTAAGTTGACACCAGAAATGACGATAATACTAAGATATTATTAATAAATAAATGTTAAAAGATCATATATGATATCATATTAATAATTTAATAACAATTATTTCACTATTATATAGGAGGTTAACTTACCCCAACCAAGAAAGAGTATAAGGTAAGGGTTTATTTCACAATCACTTCATTATCCGAGGTTGTTTATACGTAATTATCTTCGGGGCATCTTTATCATCCACATCCATGTTTTTTTAAAATGTATTTCAAATAATTCATAATATTTTATAGACTACGGGTTAAAGTCATTTATACCCATGTTGACTTTTTATAATATGTTTATAAATGAATATTTCTGTCATTTTCCAAACAAGGTCCTTTTTAACCTTTTCGACAGAATTAAGGTATGAATGTCTTTTTAACTTATACGGTGGGTGCAGCTATTTTCCACCATTATAAAATCATAGAAGTTTCCAATACAATATTATAAGAATATTTTCAAAGTAAATGCCTTATTTTATAATTATGTGACTTTTAAATGATTTAAAAAAAATATTTCTCTCAAATAGTTTTTATTTCATATATGTCAACATCCTTTGATGGATTTTAAGCTTATTTGAAGTTTATTTATTATGATACAAAACATCCATATTGTATTAAAGGTTTTGTGATATGTTTGACTATGGATATGTTATTTTTATACCATTCATGGATTATGGAGAAATATTGGCATTTCATATACTAGTTTTAATACGAATGTTTATGTTATGTTTAAACCTGTTCATATGAGGAATGCATTGGACTTAATAGGTGACGGGTGGAGCCCACTATAGCTCCCCGATGCATCGATAGGTCTCATGAGACAAACTAGTGTCTTGGTACCATGCCTTGACAAAATCTTATTTGTAGTCTTGGCACGAGGCCTTGGCTATTTGGTTATGATAGTCTGGCATTATGCATTCCATCATTATGAAAGTTGTTATTGATATTGCATGTGATTATTTGACTAGTAGAATATCCATGTGAATAAGTAAATGGAATTATTTAATTTTATCTTTTCCATATTATGTTGATGTTCAGGTTTAAAAGGGTTTTGTTTTAGTTATACATTCCCTTAAATGTTTATGCTTATTTATGAAAATTTTCGCTATATTGTTATCCTTACTGAGAATCTGAGCTCACCCCTTTCTATGTTTTATTTTTCCCAGGATGTGAAGAAGTATTTTATGAATGACCTACAGGGATAGTATGAGGGGATAAGAGTGTGGAATATGGAGAATATATTGTTTTAGTTTTCATTTAATGATGTAATTTAATCTTTATAAATGTATCTAGTTAGATAAAGGCTACTAAACTAATCGTTCTTTCGAGATTTGATATTTCTTGTGAGCATGCCAATGATACATAATAATGCACCGAATTTGGGTAACTGGGGTCGGGGCGTTACAGTTGGTTTCATAGGACGTTTAGTATAAACCTTGGAAGCTATATTTAGGTAAACTCTGATTAGAGCACATAGAACTAAGATAGACTTTGAGGATTAGTATAGAATAACTTCCAAGAATTTTGGTATTGTAGAGATATTGAGAGTTTTTTGAGAAATACATCTCTATCTGGATACAAGAAGGTAGAGGCAGCTCTGGCACAGATGTACCTAGGGGTAAAACCCAGAAACACTGCTTTGAGCTAGACTCGAAGGGAAACTGGTGCACAACAATGGGCCTTGCTGCACTCTTGGTTACGACACTCCCATGGGATATGCTTAGGATAATTCTCATTTTCATTATAAACTATTATGAAGGGTTTATGAGTATATAATTCCTCAAAGAAAACATTTTTGTAATTATGGATTATGTCCATAAACTTTTCAATTTATGTTAAGTGTTTTACAAGTATGAAATTATTTATTTTGATTCATAAACTGATCTAGTTTATGCCATTGTTTAGAAATGGTGCCTAGTGGAAGGAATGAAAACCATATCAATGCACGCACTTCATGTAGGGATTTCCCTCCTACTCAAGATAATTATAGAGGAGCTGGTGAGGCAACTGGTACTAATCAGTTAATCACCATACTCGAACAACTCACTCAGGTTATGAATAATAACCTTACCCGTATGGAGCACCCTGATCCAAAACGTGGAGGATCAATGTTATATCGCTTCATGAGGCAACAACCACAATATTTTAATGGGAGTAAAAATCCATTGTTAGTTGAGAAATTGATATGTTCCCTAGAGAAAATATTTTAGGCTTTGGGGAGTAGTGAAAGAGATAAAGTTATCATGGCAGTTTATCACCTCACTGGAGATGCTGATCAATGGTGGTCATTGATACAAAACACAAAGGAAGATGATGAATTATCAAATATGGAATGGAGGGAGTTCAAAGATATATTTTTAGAAAAATAGTTTCCTTGTGACCATCGAGCAGATATGGAAAGGCAATTTCTGAGTCTAAGACAAAAGGAGGATAAGAATGTTGCAATGTATGAGGCTAACTTTACAAGGTTAGTAAGGTATGCTGGAGATTATATAAGTAACCCAAGAAGTAAGATTGATCATTTATTTGATGGGTTAAAACCATTTCTTTATTGAGAATTAGTGTCACAATCCTTCTCGTCGTACGGAGACATTGTCTCATGTGCTATCAAGATAGAAAAGGAATTCTCTAAGTCTTATAACTTTAAAGAAAGGAAAGAGAAGAAGAGATTTTCTCATCAATCTGGGAATAAAAATAAGGGGAAGAAAGGAAAAGTTGAATATCTATCCTGTAGTAAATGTGGGAAGAAAAACCCAGGTACTTGCTTGAAGGGAATGGGAGTCTGTTACAAGTGTGGTGAAAAAGGCCACCAAGCTCGTGATTGAAAGGGGAAGAAAGTGGCTACCGATGTTCAAGGCTACAACTGCAAGGATATGGGACATTATGTAAATTAATTTCCTAAGCGTCAGGGGAACTTACCTTAGAAAAGGCCAAGGGATCAAGGCCAAGATTGTGATATCACTACTGCTAAGGTAGAAGCTCCGAAAGACGTGGTGGAAGGTAATTTAATGGTTTCCTCAAGTTTAGCAAATGAATTATTTTATTCTAGATCATCACATTGTTTCATATCTTCCCAATTTTGCTAAGAAAAGTAGATATTTTCAATTTGATTTAACAAGGGATTTTTCAGTTAAAACTCCAAAGGGAATTATCATTGCAAAAAAGTTTTGTGAATCAGTCCCCATTAGTGCACATAAATATTCTTTATCCGCTGATCTCATCGTCATATCTATGATTGAGTTTGATATAATCCTCAGTATGGATTGGCGTTCAGACAACGATCCAAAAAATTTATAATAAGAAGAAGGAGGTTACTATTTTTGATGATGATGATAAGGAACAATTTATCTTTAGAGTAGAATCGTCACCACCTAATTCTTATCTAGATCCCCACACAATAGATCAACTAAATTCAATTGTTGGGGAGGAAGAGAATGAAATGACTGTGGGTGAGGAAAGGAATTTTCAAATAGATGATGTACCTATTTGAAAGAATATGTAGATGTGTTTCCGGAAGTTTTACATAGACATCCTCCAGAACAAGAAGTTGAGTTTCTATTGATTTAATTCCTGGATCAAGGCCTATATCGAAGACCCCTTATAGAATGGCCACTGTAGAATTAGATAAACTAAAGAAACAACTAGAGTAATTGAGTAATAATGGATTTATTCAGCCTAGTGTTTCTCCATGGGAATCGCCTGTTGTTTTTGTTAAATAGAATGATGGATCTATGAGGTTATGTATCGATTATAGGGAAATCAATGCTATAACAATAAAGAACAAGTATCCCCTACCTCGCATTGATGATTTATTTGACCAACTGCATGGATATAAATACTTTTAAAAGATTGACCCTTGATCTAGATACCATCAGTTGTGTGTGAATAAGGAAGAAATTCCGAAGACAACATTTATAACCTGGTATGGGCATTATGAGTTTATAGTAATTCCGTTTTGATTGACTAATCCACACTCTATGTTCATGGATCTAATGAACAGAGTTTTCAAGGAATATCTCGATGATTTTGTGGTGGTATTTATTGATTATATCTTGGTATACTCTAAAAGCTACGAGGATCATGAAAATCACTTGAGCATTATATTGAAGACTCTGAGAAGACATGAATTATATGGGAAGTTTAGAAAATGTGAATTCTGGCTTCAGGAGATTTTTTTTCTTGGCCATATTGTCTCCAAAGATGGAATCTATGTTGATCCTTCTATGACAAGAGGAATCCAAGAATGGGCAGCTCCAATGAGTATAAATGAGGTGCATAGTTTTATTGGCTGAGCAGGTTATTATTGGCATTTTGTCCAGAACTTTTCCCAACTGGCTAACCCTTTAATGAAACTCACATGTAAAGGGGTTAATTTTTTTTTGTAAAAAAGAGTGTGAAGAATGTTTTGAATAACTGAAGAGAAGATTGGTCAATAATGCTATTTTGACTCTACCATCGGGGAATGATGGGTTCGTTATTTATAGTGATGCATCAATAAAAGGACTTGGTTGTGTCCTTATTCAGAATGATAGGGTTATTGTCTATGCATCAAGACAGCTAAAAATTCATGAGAAAAACTACCCTACTCATGATCTTCAGTTAGCTGATGTAATATTTGCTTTGAAGATATGGAGACATTATCTCTATAGTGAAAAATGTCAGATATATACCGATCACAAGAGTTTGAAGTATAATTTCTCATAGAAAGAACACATCATGAGGCAATGGAGATGGCTTTAATTACTGAAGGATTATGATTGCCTGATACACTACCACCTGAGGAAGGAAAATATGGTGGAAGATGCTTTAAGCAGAAAGGATCATGGAGTTTTGAACATGATGAGAATTGAAAGGGATCTTATTTCCATGGATCTAGTGAAGATGGATATGGGAATCACCATGGAAGGTAAAACATCAATAATTTTTCAAATGGTTGCCAAACCATCTTTACTAGAAAGTATAAAGAGTTCTGAGACCGATGATGAATAATTTCAAAAGAAGATTAAAGCTGTGAATGATGGGAGATTGAGAGACATTGTGTATGAAGATGGAATTTTAATATTTGGAAAGAGACTTTATGTTCCCGACATACCTGATCTAAAAAGGGAATTTTTAGATGATTCTCATAGCTCAAATTTCACTATACACCCTGGGAGAACCAAAATGTATGGAGATTGGAAGGAACACTTTTGGTGGGACAACATGAAGAGGGAGATTGTTGATTTTGTGTCAATATGTATTGTTTTTCAACAAGTGAAAGCTGGAAGGAAACAACCTAGAGGAGTCATGAATCCTCTTCCCATACCAGAGTGGAAATGGGATAATATCATGATGGAATTTGTCATGGGACTACCAAAGACTCCTAGAAGGAATGATTCAATATGGGTTATTATTAATCGTCTTACCAAGTCGGCCCATTTTCATGCTATAAGAGAATATCTACAACTGGAACGTCTAGCAAGACTATATATTTATGAAGTTGTGAGACTTCATGGAGTACCCCTATCGATTGTTTCTGATCGTGATCCCCATTTTAATTCAAGATTCTGGAAGAGTCTTCAGAAGGCCTTGGATACTGAACTTCGTTTGAGCACTGCCTACCACCCTCAAATAGATGGAAAATCAGAACAGACTATTCAAACATTAGAAGACATGTTGAGATCTTGCTCACTTCACTTTCAGGTTATGTGGGATCAATATTTACCTCTGGTGGAATTTTCCTATAATAATAGCTTCCATTCAAGTATTCAGATGGCACCATATGAAGCGTTATATGGAAAGAGATGTTTCACACAAACCTATTGGGATGATATTTGGGAAAGAAAACATTTAGTCCTAGAACTGGTGGAGGAAACAATGGAAAGGGTAAAGGTAATCCAAAACCACATCAAAGCAGCTCAAAGTAGGAAGAAGAGCTATACCGATAACTGAAGGATTTGGAATTTCAGGTAGGAGATCATGTTTTCTTGAAGGTATCCCCATAGAAGGGAGTTATACATTTCGGTAATAAGGATATATTGAGTCCCAGGTACATTGGACCTTTTGAAATTCTAGAACGAATTGTGGCTATGGCTTACCATTTGGCAATGCCACCAAATCTCTCCAAAGTTCATGTTGTGTTCCACATATCACTGTTGAGAAAATACATGCCTGACCCAACACATGTACTCACATACGAGGAATTAGAACTGGAACCTAGTATGTATTTTTGCAAAGAGCCCTATAGGATTCTTGATACAAGAGAACTAGTGTTGAGAAACTAGATGACTTGTCTGGAAAAAGTTCTATGGAGAAACCATAAGATAGAAGAGGCAACGTGGGAACCTGGGGAACTTATGATGAAGAATCACACGATTCTATTCATGCGACAGTATTCTAGAAATTTTGAGGATGAAATTATTTGAAGGAGGGTAGAATGTAACACCCCAAGCTTCCACAATATGCATCTCTTTAAATAATATAGTAGCGTGTGTTGTACGCAACTTCATGTTCTAACACACACCATAACCAATCAAACTAGTCATTATGAACAGTAATGCCCACTTTTTTGAAATTTTATAAATTTTATCTCTCAAAATGGACTCCATTTTTGGATTCGTTTTATCGAAATTAGCATAGTGTAAAATTTTGGAACTTTTCAGATAACCTTTATATTTTGATGAATAGTGAAAATTACTAAATTTTAATTAAAAACAACTTTTTAATCAAAATAATTAATAGTGATAAATTATGAATTTAAGTGGTTTTAAATTATATTTGGAATATATCTTTACCATTTAATACAATTTTGGTCATTGTACATAATTTCACATTTAACCCGGACATAAACAACTTTCAATCTTTTGATAGTTATTATCTCTTAAAAACACGATTTTTGTTTTAACAACGGGAATTAATTTTAAATTAATTTCTGCCACTTATGTGTTTTGAATTTAGAAATATGGATTCAGTATTTGGAATCAGGAGGTCCAAATTTTGTAAATATTTAACTTTTATTCTTAGACATTTTGAATAATTACTTCGGTAAATATTTTTTCCCCTTTGGTTAAAGGGTAAATCCGGTTAATAAGGGTAAAAAAATAATATTATAATAATATTAATTTACCCTAAAACGTGTCATAACCCTATTGGTTGATATATTTACAACCATGGGCATCTTTGGGTCGATTTTGGGACCCCATGGATCTACTTGTAAGTGATAATGACACTTTATATTAATTAAGTTAAAGTAAATACAAAAATAACATAAGAATATATCTTTTAGAAAAACAATTTTTATATAGGGTTATACATAAGATAAATTTTATTGTAAATATTAATTAGAAAGATTAAAATATTTACTACAAAATTGTATTTTATTTATAATTTTTAGACATTATATAATTTAATTTATTTATGACACAATAATGATGCAGTATTTTCCTTATTAATGAAAGAATCAAATAATTGGTATTATAAATATTAAAATAAATATAATTTGAAAGTTTTTTATTCCATACACGAATTTTACTGATTAATATGACATTTTAGTATTGTGTAAATGAATTTTTTTCCAATTAATAATTTTTTTAAGACTTTAACAAAAATCAATTCTTAAATAGTGTCAAAATTGACATAAAAGAGTTTTTTTAAAAAAATATTATATAATTAATTGATATTCTATTCCTAAAAATCTATGGTTAGGCCAAAGGACTTATATCATGATAGGCGTATAATTAATTAACCACTTTCAGGTTGCATGGATGTATATAGTATGTTTATTAACATATAATATAAAAATACAAAGTGACATGGTAAATGTCAAACTAATTAACTAAGATTTAAATGTAAAAGATAAGGTTAATATAATGACCCAAACCTATCTAAAATGTATTGGTTGAAAGGATTTCAACCCATCCTAACCTTAAACATTAAATAATTCACTTTTTATCCATTAGAAAGCGAATATTAATTTACTATAAAATAATATTTCTAGCTTTTCCAAAGGTGCCCCTCACCGCTCTTATAAAAGGGAAATCACCCTTATCACTAATTCACACATTCAAAGCCCTTTGGCATGGACAAACCCTGACCAAATACTCTCTCAACATCCCTAAATTCAATCTAGAGGCCTTACTTTAGTCAGAAATCCATCCTAAGGATCCCTTTTGATCAAATCAAAAGGAATAACCCGAAGAAGAGGTAATGTTTTCACCACCCTCTTTCAAATTCCTTTCTTCCTCAACTTCTTCTTTCTTTGTTATTCCCATTATAAAATAATAAATCTAGTATATTATATATACTTTGATATTATTATAAATATGGTACAACCATATTTAGTATTCTATCCATCCTTTGAATGACATGTCACCATACGTGCGTACGTATGACTTACCGTCTCCACTTAGTGGTGTAATTGTTATTCAAAACATTATTATTTGGATGGGTATAATAATGATGTGAAATTCATGTAAATAATAAATATAACATTATAATTATTCTCTATATACGATATACCATCCAATTATATATTATTTTAATATCAAAATAATGATATTGTCGCTCGTGCGTACGTATGGGCTACCGTCTCCACGAACGTGATGAGATTCATTCCCCATCGTATCCATTCAAGACTAATTCTCATTTATTGAATAAAAATAATTCTTAAGGACTTGATATCATTCTGAATATGAATAATATACAACATATCCATAACAAAAACGGCTTATGAAACAAAACATATAAAAGAAAACGAGTAAGTTAACACCAGAAACAACGATAATACTAAGATATTATTAACAAAGCAATGTTAAAAGATCATATATGATATCATATTAATAATTTAATAAAAATTATTTCACCATTATACAGGAGATTAACCTACCCCCAACCAAGTAAGAGTACAAGGTAAGGGTTTATTTCACAATATCTTCATTATCAGAGGTTGTTTATACGTAATTATCAACTGGGACCTCTTTATCATCCACATCGATGTTTTCTTAAAATGTATTTCAAAAAATTATTAATATATTATAAAATACGAGTTAAATTAATTTATACCCTTGTTGAATTTTTATAATATGTTTATAATGGAATATTTCCGTCATTTTCCAAACAAGGTCCTTTTTAACCTTTTCGAAAAAATTAAGGTATGAATGTCTTTTTAACTTATACGGCGAGTGCAGCTATTTTCCACCATTATAAAATCATCGAAGCTTCCATTACAAGCTTATAAGAATATTTTCAAAGTAAATTTCTTCTTTTACAATTATGTGACTTTAAACGATTTTAAAAAAAGATATATTTCTCTCAAATAGTTTTGATTTCATCTATGTCAACATCTATTGATGGATTTTAAGCTTATTTAAAGTTTATTTATTATGATACAAAACTTCCATATTGTATTGAAGGTTTTGTGATTTGTTTGAATGTGGATGTGTTTTTATACCATTCATGGTTTATGGAGAAATTATTGACATTTTGTATGCTAGTTTTAATACGAATGTTTATCTTATGTTCAAACCTGTTTCTTACGAGGAATGCATTGGATTTAATAAGTGACCGGTGGAGCTCTCTATAGCTCCTCAATGCATCGGTAGGTCTATTGAGACAAACTAGTGTCTTGGCACAAGGCCTTGAAAAAATCTTATTTGTAGTCTTGGCACCAGGCGTTGGGTATGTGGTTATGATTGTTTGGCATTATACATTCCATCATTATGAAAATGGTTATTGATATTTCATGTGATTATTCGACTAGTACAATATCCATGTGAATAATTAAATTTCATTATTTCATTTTATCTATTCCATATTATGCTGAAGTTCATGTTTAAAAGGATTTTGTTTTAGTTGTACATTTCTTTAATGTTTATGCTTATTTATGAAAGTTTTCTCTATATTTTTATCCTTACTGAGCATTTGAGCTCACCCCTTTCTATGTTTTATTTTTCCAAGGATATGAAGAAGTATTCTATGAATGACCTTCAAGGATAGTATTAGTGGATAAGAGTGCAGACTATGGAGACTATATTGTAGCAGTTTTCATTTTATGATGTAATGAAAACATTATGAATGTTTCTAGTTACTATAAGGCTACTAAACTAATTGGTCTTTCGAGATTTGGTCTTTCTTGTGATCATGCCAATGATACGTAATAATGCACCGACTCTTGGTAACTGGGGTGGGGCGTTACGTCACCCTTCTATAAGAAGGAAATATGAATTATAAATATTCAAATATGTATACATTCACTACTAAAATTTACACAGATCCTAAGGATTTGAATCCTATGGAAAGCCCCCAACCCTCTGGATAGCCCCCACCCCCTGGACACCAACCCCACCCTCTGGACATCACCCCCACCCCTTTGGACACCACCCCACCCCCTTGACACCCCTACACCCTTGGACAACACCCCCCTGGACAACACCCCCACCCCCTTGGACACCACCCCAACCCCCACCCCCTTGGACATCCCATAGACACCACCACCCCCTTGGACAGCCCCCACCCCCTGGACACCAACCCCACCCCCTTGGACACCCCCTGGACACCATCCCCCCTAGACAACCCCACCCCTCTAGTCACCCCCACCCCACTTGGACACCACCACCACCCCTACCCCCTTGGACACCACCCTGGACACCCCCACCCCCTTGGACACCACCCCCCACCCCCTTGGACACCCCCTGGACACCACCACCCCCTTGGATAGCCCCCCCACCCCTCAGGAAAACCCCCCACCCATTGGATAGCCCCCACCCCTCTAGATATCCCCCACCCCCATGGACACCCCCACCTCTCCTAATAACCCTAAAACACATTTATTACTATTAAACCGTCAATATAAATATTACCAAACATTCCTTATAACAGAAGGAATGAAGGAGAATAAGAAGTGGACGAAGAAGAAAAAATAAAAAAATAATAAAAGAAGAAGAACATGGAATAAGTAACTTATATAAAAAAAGTTACATGGATTCAATGAAAAATATGGGGCCTCCAATGGTTGATAGAAAATTGGAGAAAATGGAGTAAACCTGAGAATAAAATCAATTTTAAAATAAAAACATAGATGGAGAAAATCAAAGTGTAAAGACTATCATCACGATACAATGGGATCAGGATAACTGTGAATCTTTGAAAACCATGACATGGTATCCCCCATAAACCATAATTTTCTCAAAGTCAGTGACTGGTAAAAATATTTACAAACAAATAGAATCATATTGCAACACCCCTCATCTTTTCATAATTCTTGAATCTCAAAAAATCATTGTGGAAACCTCAAACATAGACTATACCAACCCCCTTGGACACCACCCCCACCACCTTGGACACCACCCCCACCCCATTAAACAACACTAATAAATTATAGCCTAATATCCATGAAACAATACAATCATTATGTCATAATCTCACAAACCACGATAAAATTGTAAATCCCAACTGACACTTATCACCTACCCCCTTGGTCACCAACCCCACCCCCTTGGACACCCCCTAGACACCACCACCCCCTTGGACAACCCCCCACCCCCTGGACACCACCCCCACCACCTTGGACACCCCCTGGACACCACCACCCCCTTGAACAGCCCCCCACCCATCTGGATAGCCCCCACCCACTGGACAGCCCCCACACCTCTAGACAGCCCCCCTGGACACCCCCACCCCTCTTGGACACCACCACACACCTCTTATCCCCTTGGACAACCCCAGGACACCCCAACCCTCTGGTCAACCCCCCGAAAAACCCCCAAACCCTTTGGATAGGCCCCCTCCCCCTTGGATAGCTCCCCACCCACCCCCTTGAATAGCCCCCCACCCCCTTCGACACACACACCCCCTTGGACCCCCCCCCCCCCCACACACACACCCCTGGACTCCCCCCACCACCACCACCACCATGGACACCCTGGACACCCCCCAACCCTCTAGAAAGCCCCCCAAACCCTCTGGACACCACACCCACCCCCTTGGAGACACCACCACCCCCTTGGAAAGCCCACACCCCTCTAGATAACCACCCACCCCACACCCTGGACAGCCCCTACACCTCTAGATAGCCCCCATACCCCCTTAGACACCCCCACCCCCTACCCCGTACACACCCCAACCCTCTGGACAGCCCCCCAGACAACCTGCCAACCCCTCTGGATAGGCCCCCACCCCCTTGGAGAGCCCCCCCCACCCCCTTGGAGAGACCCCCCCCACCCCCTTGGACACCCCCCCCCACACCCCTGAACTGTCCCCCCCCCCCAACTGAACCTTCTGGATAGCCCCCACCCCCCTTGGATAGCACTCGCACCCCCTGGACACCACACCCACCCCCTTTGACATCCCATGCACCCCCTTGGACACCCCAACCTCCTTGGACCACCCCCACACCCCCTAGACACCACCCCCACCCCCTTTGTCACCCCCTGGACACCCCCACCCAACTTGACAGCCCACCCAACCACCCTGTACCCCCACCCACTTGCATATCCTCCCACCCCGTTGGAAACCCGCTATACGTGCACACACACATGATAAAACACACAAAAATCGTATACTTTCATGATATCACTTACATAGGTTTATTTTACTAGAAAAAAAATTAGCATGGAATAGATGAACACTATGAAACTAACCATGATAGATAGAACAAAGAAAAATAACAACTCAACAAATTAGTTTAGGGCATCGTGAAAAAAAATCGAAAAATGAGTCATGTGAGGCTTACTTGAGTGTTGTGAGTCGACCTGATAGATCTGATAATAATAAATATGAATAATGATTTTGGAAAAACGAGGCTTGAGGGCACGACTTTGACGAATCGATTCAAGGTTTTCTGCGCGAGAGAGAAAAGTCACAGGTCTCCCGATCGAAGAAAACAGAATGACTGAATAGGGGGTGCGATAAATCATTTAAAATATTTATCACATCGGTTATTTAATAACTACTGTGATAAACTATTTTTTTTAATGTTTATAACATCTATTATTTAATAATTGATGTACAAAACTATTTATCACATCGGTTATTTCATAACTGACATGATATATGTCACTTTATACCAACGTGATAAATTAACAATATTGGATTTATCACGTCTTTTTTTTATAATCGACGTGGTAAAGTGTCGAGATTTCCTTTATCACGTCCGTTATTTTATAACTAATGTGATAAAGCGTGCCAGATTCGATTTTCATGTTAGTTATACAATAACTGACGTAAAAAAGATAATCTTTGTATATATTACGTCGGTTATAAAAAAAAATCGATGTAAAATATGGATCCTTATCGATATAGTACATCAGTTATAAAATAATCGACATGATATATCGATCATTAAAGCTTCGCACGTCGGTTATATAGAAACGACGTGAAAAATGCCGACGTGTTAAACATTTCATCCACTAGTTCACTTTGAAAGGAATTTCCATCTCATTGTACCATATTTTTTTTACCTTTTAGATAAAAATATATCCTTATGAAGTTGAACCCACACTTTGTCTCCAGGTTTGAAAATAGCCCACTTCTAATGTTTCGTAGCTCTCCACTTGTATACTTCATTAAACATCAATATTTTAGCATGGATAGATTCATGAATATTATTTATCTAATATTCCTTCTTCTACACATCAATATTCATCCAAAAAAATATTAAAAGTGAAAAATTATATAGGAGTGATTATATTTGTTCCATAAACCACTTATAAGGTATAATACTTAGTTATAGCACTAGGAGATCTATTTTATACAAATTTAGATTATAAATTCTAAAAATCCAAATGTATCGTGCTATTTTTCACTAATGTTCTCATTATAGTACACAATGTATGATTGGAAATTTATATTCCCCCTTATATTTGAGGTTTATGATAAGTGTTGAAAATAATATTCGTACCTAAATTCTCCCATAATTTCCTCCAAAATTGGATTACAAATTTTGTGTATCTATATGAATTAATTTTGTGAGGAATTCCATAAAGTAATACAATATATTTGAAATAAAATCATATCAATTTCACTAAATCTTTAGTCTTATGTAATTCTAAGAAATGATCCATCTTTAAAAATCCATCAATAAAAATCATTATTTAATATTTACCTCACTGAGACTTTAGAAAGGACATAATGAAATCCATGCTGATATCTTCCCATGGATTCTCTAAAATAGGCAATAGAGTGTATAGTCTGGGCATGAAAATAATCTTTTATCCTTCATATTTCTTGCATCTTGAAATAATTTATTTGACATATGATTCCATCATTAGGTAGTAGAAGTAATCCATTAGTATCTCTATGGTTTTATTGATTCCTAAATGATATATAAGTCCCTAAAATTTCCCTATGTAACACAAAAATTATTAATCTTAAAGAGAAACCCATCATGTATAGAATAATTCTATATAAATCCATTTTCACAATGGATTAAAATCCATTTTAACATTATATCATGCTGATAATCTTATAACATAAGTTGAAATCCTAGAATTTGAGCATCTAGAATGGTTAATAATGAATACCTTTGAGATAAATAATATTCCAATAGGTTATCTTAACCCTTATTTTATTTTGACACAAATGATAATGATTGTAATAATTCCACCCACATTGAATTCCTTGAACTCATCCTGCGTTGAACAATGATAAATCTCAAAGCTTGATGGTTATAATGAGGAAAAAACTATTTTGGAATCAAATAATGAGTCCAATGATCTATGGATATCTCAATCACATAAAATTACTTATCATATGTGTTGTAATTCATCCCTTAATCATTCAATTTCTCAAAAAAAAATATTGAATATGATTATTTCTTTGGATGATAACATCACCTATCCCTATACCACTTGTATCACATTCCACTTTAATGAATTGATCAATATTTGGTAGTGCCAAAACCTATTATTCACACAACATTTTCATAATGATTTAAAATTCTACATTTACTACCATTTACTGATAAAATGTCTTATTTTATGCATTCACTAATAAGTTCCATGTCAGTGCTCAAATTGCAAATAAAGCGATGATAAAAAGATTCCAAACTATGAAAACATCCTACTTATGTGATTGATCCTATTTGTGTCCTTGAAATTTTTATTCCACTATGGATTGATGCATAATGATTCCTTTTTTGGATACCACATATCCTAAGGACACCACTTTCATTAAAAAGAAATGACACTTTTCCAAATTTCTATATAGCCTTTTTTCCCGTATAATGCCAAATAGTTCTTGAAGATGATCCACATGGCTCTCCAAATCCTTATTGTAAATCTCAATATCATCCAAATAAACAACAAAAAATTTAACTATAAATTTTTTCAAAACATCATTAATGAGTCCCATCAAAGTACATGGAGAATTTGAGATAGTGAATGGCATGAACAGCAACTCAAACAATTTATATTTTTTTTGAATGACGTTTTCCACTAATCCCCATCATTCTAATTTAGTGGTATCCACTCTTAAGATTAACCTTGGAAAGTATTTATGACACATGTCATTAATCAAGCATATAATTGACTCATGGAAAGGTATACTTGTATTTAATGGTAATATTATCGATAGCTCCACTACCAACACACATGTGATATATAACATCTTCTTCAACACCAACAATGTTGGAACTGAACACGACTCATGCATAGATTTATAAATCCTTGATCCATAAATTTTCCCACTTGCTTCTGTAATTCCTTTGACTCTCAAGGATCACACCAATATTCTGGTTTATTAAGAAATTACACTCCTGGTACAAGATCAATATGGTGTTCAATGCCTATAAAGGTTGGTAATCCTATAGGAATATCATTTGTAAAAACATCATGATATTACTCAATCAAGGAATGAGCTAATAGATAGTGAAGGATCTTCTACTCAGGGCATTATTTTTCCATCATCAATAAAGAAAAACCATCTTTTTCATATTTATTTATTTATCCAATTGATCTTTATTGATAAAAATAATATCTTTGGGTGATTTTAGAACAAATATTTCTTAACAGGTTTGACAAGGATTCAAATGAAGAAGTATGATATTTTTTTCCCCAGATAAAAATGAATATGTATTCATCTTACCATTATATTTCACTTCCCTCTCACACCACCAAGGCCTTCCCAAAAAAATGTTCCAAGCATCCATTGGAATAATATCACAAAATACCTCATCAACATAGCTCTTTCCAATGGAAAATTAAATAGAAACCTATTTTTTAACTCATAGTGTTCTCCAATTGTTCAACCATTATAATTTTTTTGATTGAGGATGATTCTCAGTTGGATGCTACAATTTATCCAATAGTGTTGTTAAAGAAACATTTTATACAGATCCTACCATCATTAATCAACATTTACATTATATGGTTAATGGTACAATGAGTCTGGAATAAATTTTCTTTCAATATTCTTCCAGGTAAATTTGAGCTTCCAAAACTCACCATAGCACAATAATGTTACCCACATCAATTTTTCCACAACCTTAACTTCATTTTCATATTCTTTACCACCATATTATTCCTCATTGATTTTCCTTTCAATATATTTGATCTCATTATTGTAATATATACATTTTTAATGAAATTTAATTAAAAATATCCATACTCATGAAATTTTAAGGACATTAAATTCCATTATCCAAATGATTTGGATGTTCCATTTGGTTGTTCTATAGCCTTCTCTTTAACTTTATACAATATCTTTTCTTTTAAAATTTACTCCTCACAACAATATATTTATTATAAGAAATGTATTCATAAAAATATGTACTTAGATTGTAGTTATTAAGCTTCAATGACATTGAGGTTATATTTTGATTTTCAACCTTGATAACCATCTTGAAAACATCATCAAGTGATGTGAATGGTTTCGACATCACCGAATGTCCAATTTCTTTATTTAATCCACTAAAAAACTTTCAATAATTTTCTATTTGTAATCTAGAACATCACTTCGCATCAATAAATGATTGAACCCCCAAATTTACTCTTCAATTGATTTATCTTCTTTTCATAATCTACACATTTGGAAATAAATCTATTACTTATAAATCTTGGGAAAAAGCATCTTCTCAAAATATTTTTCATATTCTATAATTAGAATATTTTATCATTACCACCACATTACCAATGTTTATTCATATTTTAAAGCCAAATAGACATGTAATATTTAAATTTTAGATTAGATACCTTGCACTTATTGTCATCATATTAATTATTAAATTCATAGAATCATTTATTTTCCCACATCCAATCTATAAAATTATCTAAATTTATTATCCCATAGAAAATTGGAATGTCAATATTCAATCCACTTTCTATATATTCATCATCTCTTATTCTTGATATATAAACCTCAAAATCAGTAGAATCAATCCCATTTAAATGATATTAAAAAAATGGATCTGTATTGTGCCTATTATGGGGAGATGGATGTTGGGGATGCTGTTGTGGTGAAGGGGAATCACATCGCCACACTATCAATAGTTTATCAAATCCCTCAATGATTTTTTTAATTTGTTATTATAGTTGGGCATTGGAAATTTCCCATAGATAAGGAGAACTATAATATCCACTCTTGTGAGACATGTTGGGGATTAATAAGAATAATGTCATTACACTTACTCATTGGAACATGAATCTTTTATATCAAGGTGAGGCATCATTGAAATCTGAAAAATGATTAAGTTGAGATAATGCAGTGAAATGTAACCAAAATGACCAAGGATTTAATGTAATTCCACCCACTATGGTTTCACCAAACATAAATAAAAAGTCTCCATAAATGGAGATACACTATAAATTCATAGAAAAGGGAAGAGGATAAGGTTTTAAGAATGCACAAAAATATTCAAAAATTCATCAGATTCATGTTTCCCCAATATAATGGAGTGAAAAAACATTATAAAGAAAATATAAAGAGAGGAAAACGACCCAAACTAAATTAAAAGGCATAGGGTAGTAAAGATTCACATAAGACGCACAAAAAAACTTCCTCACACTATTAAATGATCCCACTATCTTAAGTATTGAAATTCCTTCTAAATAATGAATTTTCCAAGGTCTCTCTCTTCATTAAGTAGAAACTATAAATTTACATCATTTTCCATGTCTATATGACATTTTTAACACCAAATAACTATGTTGTGGCCCAACATAGTGTTGGATGTCAAAAAGTGTGGGCTGGTCCAATTTGAATAATAATTGGGCTTAAAATTTTTTCCATGCCCAAAATTATTCTCTTTGGGTTGAATCTAATCTAAATATGTTGTTATGGGTTTTTTTTATTAAAGTAGGGTTTTAAGTATTTTAGGGTTTTTTAATATTTTTAGTGGTTTATAGGGGTTTTAATAGTTTTAGTGGGTTTTGGGGGGTTTTATGGGGTTTTGGATTTTTATGGGTTTTAGATATTTTTATGTTTTTAGGGATTTTATGGGTTTTTTGGTTTTCAGAGTTTCTATAATTTTTCAGGATTTTAAGGGTGTTAATTATTTTTAGGTTTTTATGTTTTTATTAGGGGTTTTAGGAGGTTTATATTTTATTTACATTTTTAGGTATTTTTAGGGCTTGTTTAGTATTTTTATTTTTTTGGGTTTTTAGGGATTTTGAGGGTTTTAAGGGTTTTGGGGTTTTTATTTTTTGTTGGGTATTTGTGTTTTTTAGATTTTTGAATGTTTTTAGGGTGTAAAGGGTTTTTATATATTTTATTGGTATTTTATAGTTTTATGGTGTTTTAGGGTATTTAAATTTTTAGGGGTTTTTTTGGTTTTTTTGGGTTTTTTTATTTTTAGGTTTTTAGGGTTTTAAAGTTTTTTGTTATTAAATTTTTCCTAGGGTTTTGCAGCATTTTTACACTTTTAGGGATTATTAAGGCCATTTTAGGATATTTATGATTTTTTATGGTTTTTAGGGATTTTGGCAGATTTAAGGTTTTTTAGGGTTTTAGAGTTTTTATGTTTTTTGGTGTTTAGGGTTTTTAAATTTTAAGGGTTTTAAGGTTTTTTAGAGTTTCTAAATTTTTTTAGAGGTTTAAAGAGATTTTTAGAGTTTTATGGAATTTTTAGGTTATTTATGGGTTTCTAGGGGTTTTCAATGTTTAGGGGTTTTATGGATTTTATAATTTTTAGTTGGTTTTAGGGTTTTTAGATTTTTTATGTTTTGAGGGGTTTAAAGTTGTTTTTATGGTTTTATTAGTGGTTTTCATATTATTTAAGGGTTTTTATGTTTTTAGTGATTTTTAAATATTTTATAGTATTTTCATGAGTTTTTATTGTTTTTAGGGATTCTTAGGGTTTTATAGTTTTTAGGGTTTTATGTTTTTTATGTTTTTTTTGGATTTTTGGATTTTTTTTGAGTTTTTAGGGGATATAATATTTTTTAGTGTTTTTTAAATTTTTTAATGGTTGAAAGGGTTTTTAGAGTTTTTAGCAGGTTTTTAGGGGTTTTAGATATTTTTAGGGGGTTTTATAGTTATTATGGTTTTTATGGTTTGTGGGATTTTAGCTTTTTTTAGGATTTTAGGGGTTCTTTGTGTTTTTAGGGTTTTATGGTTTTCTTATGTTTTTTTATGGTTTTTAGGGTTTTTTACGCTTTTTAGGATTTTTAGGGGTTTTTCTTATTTATATGGTGTTTTATGATTTTGAGCGATTTTTTAGTATTTTTAGGGTTTTCATGATTTTTAGGTCATTTAGGGTTTTGGGGGGGTTTTAAGGGGTTTTTTTTTAGTTTTTTAGTTTTTTTATTTTTTTAGTGTTATTAACAATTTTAGTGGTTTTAATGTTTATTCGAGTTTTTAGGGTTTTTAGTGTTTTTAGTAGTTTTTTGGTTTTTTAGGGTTTTCTGTGTTTTTATATTTTTATGTTTTTTATAGGGTTTTCAAAATTTTTAGTTTATTTTACGATTTTATCTATTTTTAAGGATTTTTTTGTATTTTTAGGGTTTATAAGGTTTTTATGAATTTTTGGGTGTTTAGTATTTTTTACAGTTTTTAGGAATTTTATGTTTTTTTGGCTGTAATGATTTTTTGAGTTTGATAGGGGCTTAAAAGTTTTTTAGTATCTTTAATTTTTTATGTGTCTAATGGGTATTTAGAGTTTTATTAGATTTCTAGGTTTTTTTTATCAATTTTTAGGGGTAAGGACGATGCGTGGGTCAGTCTATTTCCGACCCCACCCCCAAATTTATTAAGAAGAAAAAAGACACAATAGACAAGGTAGGGGAGGGGTCAAACGACCCACACCCAAAAACCCTTCATAGAAAAAGACCAAAAAAAGAAAAATCAAAAAAGAAAAACAAAACCAGAAACACAAACACAGTACAAAACACAACAACAACATCCACACATCTTGTCCAGCCAACACCAGCATCCAGCACCAATACCAAACATCACAACCAGGAAGTAGAGACAAAACGTCCAATCCAACCCACCCCAGCAGCATCCACACATCGTGTCCTGCCGACAGCAGCATCCAGCACCAAAAGAAAATATCACATCCTCACAGCAGAAACAACACTTCCAATCCAACCAGTGCCAACAACTAACAACACCAGCTCCAACATCACAGCCAATCACAACCTACAGCATCAAACCACAACAGAAACCGCAAACCACAGCAGCCATTATCATGTTCCAGCAATCAGCGACCAAAAACCAGCAGTCATCAACACCACTCCACCGCGATATGCCCCTGAACTCAAATACTACCACCAACACCATCCCAAATCCTCCACAAACACCAGCATACCAGACCAATGTGGGGTCTGATATATTGGGAAGGGCGGCCATAAAAGTGGTGGGTGTTCGATTCAATGGCACACCATCAGGGGGAGCAGCTTCATCATACAACCAGCCCATCAGACAGGACCAGCAAAAAATCATCCGGTCCCCACAACCACAAAAAGCAAGAACATAAACCATCAGCACCAGGTCAAAAGCATCACCTCCCATCCAAGTAGCATTCTAGCAGCCACCAATACACATCATTCTTATAAAAACACATTTCTTCGAAAACAAAAACCATACCTCACCAAGGATCATACCCAAACCAGACATCATCCTGGAAATTAAAATCCGATCACAGTTCAGCAGCAACATATGAGAGAACCAACAACCAGTAGCAAACATCATATAACAACTTAGAATCTAGTGACCTAGCAATGACAACAACACAAAACCTAACCATCCAAAATTTAAGAACTCACAGTCCAGCATAACACAAAGAACACAGCACAGTATAGCCATACCTTTATCAGTGGCAAGATCCAAGAACAAAAAATGGAAACAGGGAAGCAAACCTGCATCTTCACACTTACCAGCCGCCAACCTGTAGCCGCAATGAGCATAAAAGACCTTATTCCTACACAAAAACAACCACGTCATCTAGAAGTACCTAGACTCAGCTCATTGACACTAAATCCCACCGTATCGTGGCTCCTCGAGAGACACTCGGGACCGAAAATCATAGACGAGGCGCAAGGCTCCACCTCAGAAAGAGCATATTTCAGGTCATCCAAAACCAGGGCAAGTTATCACCATATCCATTCCAAGTCAACGCCGCTCTTGTCAGATCCCCCCGGAGACCACACAGATCTGAGAAGGGGAAGCCCGAAGAAGCCTTTGGCTACAGAGACCAGATCTACTATCCATACATCCAGATCCGCCAAACTTGAAGCAGAACAAGAAACAACACATCTGATGCCATCAAAAGAAAAACCGCCAAAGACCGACACCACTGAGAGCCTCCAAATCCCATCACCATCAATAATCAACATCGCATGCCAAATCAATCCACAACTGAATAGCCAATCCACATCAAGAACAGACCGCAAGGAAAATCCGCCGTGAAAAGATGCTGGAAATCGCGTCATCGGGAGATGGAGCCCAGGCGAGAGTAACAACATTTTGGGTTCGTTTATATTTTTATTCTCAATTTTTAGGGGGGTTTTATGGTTTTTACGGTTTTTATAGTTTTTAGGGTTCTAGGATTTTTAGGGTTTAGGGTTTATATAGGTTTTAGGTTTCAAGTGGTTTTAAGTGTTTTTAGATTTTTTAGTTTTTCACAGGGTTCTAAGGGTTTTTGTTTTTTTAAATGTATAGGGATTTTTAGGGATTTTTTAGGATTTATATGGGTTTTAGGGTTTTTATGAACTTTGACATTTTGAGGGGTTTTTTTGGGTTTTACTATTTTTTTCATTTTTTTGATTTTTTTTATTTATAGATTTTAACTTTTTTCAAGTTTTTAAGGATTTTAGGGTTTTATGGTTTTTATGTTTTTAAATGATTTTTGGGGTTTTTAACATTTTTTCATTTTTAGTTGTTTTATGTGTTTTAGGTTTTGAAGGTTTTCTTAGGGGTTTTTTGGGATTTTAGGTTTATTTTTTATTTTTTTGGGTTTTAGGCTTTCTAGTATTTGTATGGGTTTTTGGGTCTTTAGTGATTTTGAAGGTTTTAGGGTTTTTTTGGGGTTTTATGGGTTTTTAGGGTTTTTATTGGTTTTTTAGTGTTTAGCCTTTTAATGGTTTTTAGAGTTGATTTAAAAAAATTGGGGTTCGAAGGGTTTTTGAAGGTTCTAGTGGGTTTTGGTGGTTTCATGGACTGTTAGGATTTTTATGGTTTTTAGGTGTTTTAATGGTTTTTAGGGTTATTACGTTTTCTAGCATTTTTTGGGATTTTTTGCTGTTTTTTTTATTTTATGTTTTTTTTGTATTTAAGGTTTTCTTAGTTTTTTGAGGGTTTTTTACAATTTTACAAATTTGATGGATTTTTATGATTTTTTTGTTTTTTTGGGTTTTTAGGGATTATGAATGTTTTTAGGGTTTTTTATGGTTTTTATGATTTTTATGGTTTTTATAGTTTTAATGGGTATTAGAATTTTTTTTAGTTTTTAAGAGTTTTAAGGTTTTTATGATTTTTTTTTCATTTTTAGGTGTATAAAGGGTTTTTAGTGTTTTTCATGGATTTTAGGTGTTTTATGTGTTTTATGGTTTTTATGGTTTTTGGTTTATGGGAGTTCCCTTGGGTTTTTAGTATATTTTAGGAATTCATTGGTTTTATTTTTATTTATGTATTAATGTTTTAAGGGTTTCAAGGATTTAGGAGTTTTTTTCTTTTTAGTTATTTTTAGTTATTTTTTTAATTTTTATGGTTTTTTTGGTTTTATGGTTTTTATGTTTTTTTATGGTTTTTATGGTTTTTATGGTTTATATCGATTTTTGGGGGTTTTAGGGTTTTTATGGGTTTTATAGTTTGATAACATTTTTAGGTTTCAAATGATTTTTAGTGTTTTTAGTGGTTTTTTGGGGTTTTATGTTTTTAGTAGTTTTAATGTTTTAGGGGTTTTTATGCCTTTTGGGATTTAGGGAATTTTGGGGGTTTCTAGGTTTTTCATAATTTATTGTTTTTTTGGGGGTTTTAAGTGTTTTTTGTTTTTATGGTTTTCATAGTGTTTTTAGAATTTTTTATGTTTTTAAGGATTTTAGGTATTTTTAAATTTTTTTAGTTTTTAGGGTTTTCATGGGTTTGGGGGTTTTTGACACTTTTTTAGTTTTTAGCATTTTTATTTATTTTAGTTTATTAGAGTTTTTGGAGAATTTTTAGGGTTTAAATAATTTTTATATTCCCTTAAAAAATAGCTGTTTAAAGGGTTTTTAGAGTTTTTAGTGGGTTTTTAGTGGGTTTTTAGGATTTTTATGGATTTTTAGGGGATCCATGGTTTTTATTAGTTTTTAGTGGTTTTTTTGGTTTTTTAGGGTTTTATGATTTTTGAATATTTTTAGTGGTTTTATGTGTTTTTATGTTTTAATGGTTTCCTAATTCTTTTTTATATTTTTGTATTTTTTTAGTTTTTAGGAATTTTTTGGTCATCGTAGGATTTTTATAGTGTTTTAGGGGTTTTGAGGGTTTTTTTTGGTTTTTGGGGATTTTTTGGATTTTTATATTTTTTACGATTTTAGGGAGTTTTTAGTTATTAATTGTTTTTATGATTTCTCATAATTTTTAACCATTTATAAGGGTTTAATGCTTTTTAAAGTGTTTCGTTCCTTTTTATAGTTTTATGGGGTTTTAAATATTTTTAGGTGTTTTATGGTATTTATGGTTTTTGGGTTTTTATGTTTTGTAAGGTTTTTATCATTTTTATGTTTTTAAAGGTTTTATGTGTTTTTTGGTTTTTAAGGTTTTCTTAGGGGTTTTTATATTTTTCGGGTTTTTTGCATTTGTTTATAGTGTAAGCCTTTTTTAAGATTTTTATAGTTTTTAGGGTTTTAATGGATTTTGAGGAACTTTTTGGTTTATAAGGGGTTTAAGGGTAGAAGTGGTTCAGGACTAGGCAAGCCTAGCCCCTAAAATATCAAAGGAAAACAAGTAAAAGACCAGGGGAGGGGCCGGGTCAGTCAAACCATACCCAAAAACAATCCCCAAAAGGAAAAAAAGAAGAAATCAAAGGAATAGAAAAAGACACAGTAGAGTGAACAAACCAGCACCGCATCACGTGTCTTCACATACATAGGGATCCCCATCTACACCATACCCAAAGGAGGCATCTGAGTCCACCTACCCCAATTCAGATGACTCATACTGCTTGAGGAAGTCAGCACAATACCTCCTGAGTCGCTTCTTCTCCATCTTCCTATCTGATCGATCCTTGGAAAGAGCATCCTCCACAGTTTTGGAATCCTTAGAGGAGGCCCTTATACCCATTGGTTTGGGAAGGGATTTATAGTATCTCCTTTCCATCCTCCTGGAAGGGGAAGCACTCCCCCTCCTACTGTGAAGGACATCATCAGCACTCACCACCTTGGGGCTCCCCTACTGCCTGGAACCAACAGCCATGGGCTCAGACCCTCCTCTTGGATTCCGGGGGTCTGAGTCAGGATGGACTAAGCCATCCATCAAGTTCTTCCTCCTCCAATTCTTGGGTGTGTTCTCATCAATGAAGTCATTACGATCCCCAATGAAAAAAAATCATATTTCGGGTTTATGGTTCTTATTGAATTTTTAGGGATTTTATGATTTTTTAGATTCTTAAACATTTTTAGGTGTATAATTTATTTTTATAGTTTTTAGTGTGTTGTAGTGTTTTGTGGGGTATTAGGGTTTTTTATTGGGTTTTTTGGTTTTTAGGTTTTTTTATTTATTCTAGGGGGTTTTAGGGCTTTTAGCCTTTATTAGGTTTTTAGGGGTTTATGTGTTTTTTGTTTTTATAGTTTTCTTAGGGGTATTTAGTTTTTCTGTTTTTTTATGTTTATTGGTTTTTAATGATTTTTTAATTTTTTTATGGGTTTCTATGGGTTTTAATGATTTTTTCGGTTTTTAGGGTTATTATTTTTTGGGAGTTTAGGGGTTTTTTTTGAGTATTTTAGTGTTCTTAAGAGTTTTTAGAAATTGTTAATGTTTTTATAGGGTTAAAAGTTTGATAGATTTTTAGTGGTTTTTTTGGGTTGTTGGATTTTAGGGGTTTTGTGGTTTTTAGGGTTTCAGGGGGGTTTTAGTGGTTTGATGTGTTTTTAGGTTTTTTGGAATTTATTATGGGGTTCTCAGGGGTTTTAGTGTTTTATTATTTTTATGTTTTTATGGATTTTTAAGTATTTTTTTGGGGATTTTTATTGTTTTTTGCGGTTTTTAGAAATTTTTAGGGGTTTTAGGATTATTAGGATTTTTATGGTTTTTTGGTGGGTTTTAGTGGATTTTAATTTGTTTAAGGGTTTTAAGATTTATTAATGTTTTTTAATAAGTTTAGGGGTATAGATTTTTTTAGAGTTTTTAGTATTTTTATTATTTTTAGGGGGTTTATTGTTTTTCAAGTTTTTAGGGTATTTAGGTCTTTTGGGGTTTTATAATCTTTTCGGGTATTAGTGTTTTTATTGTTTTTATGTGTTTTATGGGTTTTGAATGTCTTTATATTTTTATGATTTTTTGATGGTTTTCAAGTTTTTTATGGTTTTTTATGGTTTTAGGTTTTTTATTGTAATTTGTAGGATTTTTATGGTTTTTTTGTTTTCATGTATTTTTAGGGTTTTTAGGGTTTAATGGTTTTATGTTTGGGGGGGGGGGGGGGTTGAGTTTTTATAGTTTTTAGGTTTCTTAATTATTTTAGGTGTTTAATGGATTTTTAGAGTTTTTAGTGGTTTTTAGCGTTTTATGGGATTCTAGGTATTTTAAATATTTTTGGAAGTTTTTATACTTTTTAGGTGGTTTTGGGTTTTTAGGTTTTTTAGGGTTTTACAATTTCATTGGTTTTTAGGGGTTTTAGGTGTTTTTTGGTTTTTGAGGTTTTCTTAAAATTATTCATTAAATTTGGGGGTTTTCAATTTTTATGAATTTTTATCGCCTTTTTAGGTTTCTTCTGGTTTTTAGGGATATTGAGGATTTTTAGAGTTTTAGGGTTTTTATAGTTTCAGTATTTTTAATAATTTTAAAGGATTTAAGTGTTTTTATTTTTTAAGGATTTCATAGAGTTTTTCAATGTTTTTAGGGTTTTTTACAATTTTATGAATTTTAAGGGATTTTTGGAACATTTATTTCTTTCATGGGGTTTTTGGGGTTTTATGGACTTTGAGGATTTTTTTGGGTTTTGAGGGGTTTTATAGTTGTATAGTTATTTTGGATTTTTGGTTTTTTTTTGTGTTTTTTAGGGTTATTATGTTTTTGATAGCTTTTTTAACATTTTTAGGGGTTCATATAGTTTTTAGAGTTTTTTTGAGATTTTTTTTTTCAATTTTTAGGGTTTGGGGGGGTTTTAAATTTCTTTAGGTTTTTATTATTTTCTGTGGTATTTTTAGTGTTTTATGGCATCTTTATTATTTTATAGTTTTTGGGTTTTTGGGGTTTATGGTATTTTTTTGGTTTTTATGTTTTTTGTGTTTTGAAGATTTTTTAGTATTTATGGTATTATGGTTTTTTAGAGTATTTATTTTTTTTTTACAAGAGGTGATCTTTAGAATTTTTTGGGGTTTTATTGGGTTTTATGGGTTTTTATGATGGTCATGGGTTTTTAGGGGTTTTAGGGGTTTTAGGACCATTTAAATTTTTTTGTGTTTTGGGTTTTTATGGGTTTTATGTATTTTTATGTGTTTGTGGTTTTATGAGGGGTTTTATGTTTTCTTATTTTTTTAAGGGATTTTAGTGATTTTTTAGGATTTTTATTGTTTTTAGGGATTTTAAGGATTTTCAGTGTCTTTAGGGTTTTTAGGGTGTTTAGAGTTTTATGTGTTTTTCAGGATTTTTAAGGATTTTAAGTGTTTTTAGGATTTTAAGTTTTTCTTAGTGTTTTTACGGTTTTTAGGTTTTTTTACATTTCTATTGATTTTAGGGATTTTAAGGATTTTTATTGCTTTTTAGGGTTTTTATGGATTTGGATTGTTTTTAGAGTTTTTTAGGGATCTTAGGTGTTTATAGTCTTATGGGATATTATGTTTTTTGAGTTTTTTGGGATTTTAAGGTTTTTATATTTTCAGAATGTTTTGGGGGTTTTTAGGGCTTCAATATTTTTAGTATTTTTTTGGTTTTAATATTTTTAGGGATCTTAGGGATTTTTATGCTTTTTTGGTTTTTTGGGGTTTTTAGGGTCTTTTTGGGTTTTTAGAGATTTTAGATTTTTTCAGGTTTTTAAAGCTTTTATCTATTTTTAGGTTTTAATTTTTTTCATTGGGGTTTTTATGGTTTTTTTGTTTTGAGGGATTTAGTGGATTTTTTAGAATTTTTTCGGTTTTTTGGTTTCTTATGGATTTTAAGGGGGGGTCATGTTTTTTGGGATTTTATTTTTTTAGAGTTTCTATCATTTTTAAGGTTTTAAAGGATTTTTATTGTTTTTAGTGGGTTTTTATGGTGTTTAGGGTGTTTATGATTTATGTGGTTTTTAGGGTATTGAGGGCCCTTTTTTAGTTTTTTAGGTATTTAACTTTTTTATTTTTATAGTGGTTTTATGTATTTTTCTATGTTCTTAAGGTTTTATTACAGTTTTTAATGGGTTTTGGGTTATTTATAATTTCAGGTGATTTTTTGGTTTTTATGGTTTTTATGGTTTTTAGTGATTTTGAGGATTTTTACGGTTTTTTAGGGTTTTAGTATCTTTTTAGTTTTTAGCATTTTTTTGGGTTTTAGGGGTTTTAAGTGTTTTTAGTTTTGTAAGGCTTTCTTAATTTTTTCAGGATTTTTACGTTTTTTTATAATTTTAGGTTTTCTTTGATATTTTGTGTATTTTTATTGGTTTTAAGGGTTTTAGGGAATTTGAGGGTTTTAGTGGTTTTTATGGTTTTTATGGTGTTTGCGGTTTTTTTAGGTGTTTTATGGATTTTAGAGTTTCTAACGTTTTTATAGGTTTAAAGGGTTTTCAGAGTCTTTAGTGGTTTTATGGTTTTTATTGGTTTTAAGGGTTTTAGAGGGTTTTAGGGAAATTATTTGGTTAAGGTTTTTTGTGTTTTGGGGGTCTTTTAGGGTTTTTAGGGGATTAAAGTGTTTTTTATGTTTTTAAGGTTTTCTTAGGATTTTTCAAAATTTTTATGGAATTTTAAGTTTTTAGGTATTTAAGGCCTTTATGTTTTTTAATGTTTTCTAATGTTTTCAGGGATTTTGATTTATTTCAGGTTATTTTAGGGTTTTTAGGGGTTTTACTGCTTTTTTGTTTTTAGGGGTTTTCATCCTTTTTAGTTTTTAAGGGTTTCTTATGATTTTTAAAGTTTTTAGGGTTTGTACATTTTCATGTATTTTGGGGGATTTTTTAGGATTTTTATGGTTTTTATCTTTTTATGGATTTTGAGGGGTTTTACGGTTTTTTTTTGGTTTTTTGGTTTTTTGGGGTTTTAGGGTTTTTTGAGTTTTTTTAATATATTTAATCATTTTTTTAAATATTTTAGAGGTTTAAAGGATTTCTAGAGTATTTATTAGTATTTAGGGGTTTTTGGGGGTAGTGGGGTTTTAAAGGTTCTTGTGGTTTTTTTTTTGTTTTTAGGGTTTTTTTTTATTTATGGGGTTTAAGTGTTTTTAAAATTTTCTCCTTGGTTTCTATATTTTTAGGGATTTTAGGTATTTTTTATTATTTTTAAGGGATTTTGGGTTTTTAGGGATTTTAAGGGTTTTTGGGTTTTTAGGGTTTTCAGGGTTCTTTGTGTTTTTTTACAGTTTTAGGGAAGAAGAGGTTCCGGACTAGGAAAGCCCAGCCCCCCAAAATTCAATATAACATAAACAGACAACTACAAGATGGGTCTTCAATGGCGAGAGTGTATCTCACCCTTCAAATCTGAATCAACAAATAGAGTACAAAAAGGAGGAGTGACGAAGGACCACATCGAACATCATTCCTAAATTGCTCTTTTGGAGAGAGCATCCGCAACCGAGTTGGCCTCCTTATATGAATGTGAAACACTAATGCTCGGGGTCCGAGAAATATTATGGCACTCAATCCAATGTGGTATTAGTCTCCAAGGGACATCCTTGGAAAATCCCTTTAGAGCTGTGACTGTGAGCATCGAATCAGATTCAATCCAAAGCCTTTTCCACTTAAACTGACTCGAAAATTTCATATCCTTTAGGATTGACCAAAGCTCTACTTCATAAGCATATCCATCCCCAATAAAATGAAATAATAATCCTTTTACAAATCCTATAGAGGTAGGAAAAACACCACCACACCCCGAGGGTCTAGGAGCTCCCAGGGCCACACCACCAACATTGACCGTTATCCATGATTGAAGTGGGGGATCCATCAGTTGAACTTCAAGACCATTGATTTTCTTCTTCTACTAGCAACCCCAAGTGAGCGCAATAATTTTTTGTCATTAGCATCATTCCACATTAAGCCTGTTTGAAATTGTGATTCATTTTGGATCATCTTGTGGATGGTCACCCCCCCCCCCCCCATGCAGTGAGAGGGGATGTCGATTGAAGGCAATAGTATTGCGAGCAGCCCAAACATAGTGAACTATCACCGCCACACTAGCAATCATCAGATTATAGACCTAGTCACTTTGGTTCATCTCCACCAGGCTTTCAAAATATTCCAGATGGATCCTTGCAAACAGAAGGTCAAGCCAAAGCCCTGTAACAAGTAACACCAAAGTTCCCCAACAAAGGTCCAGTGCAAGAAGATATGATTGCAATTCTCCATAGCCTTCCTTCCTAAGAAACAAGTAGAGTCAAGTTTCCAGCCAACCATCTTATGCTGATCATGAATTGGAAGCTAATTCCCCCAGATTTTCTAGATAAGTATAAAGTGTGAAGGGGGAATTAAAGGGGCCCTGAATTTAAGCAGCCACGATGGGGAGACCAAAGCTTTCAGACACTTGAATCGATAAAAATCATGGGTATTGAGTTTACTAACCATAATAGGAATCTATATGAGTGTATCAAAGCCATCTCATAAAAATCCCAGTATGGTTGGAAAAATCTTCTCCAACCTAATGACAAGAATCTTGTAATTATCTTCGTGATTGTCTTACCTATAACAACTGGTCAGAATTCAACAATCGTAATTGCATTGACCTTCTTTGGGATTAGAGATATGAAGCTGGCATTCACACCATGAGGAATGGAGCCCAAGAGGAAAAATTCTCTAAACGAATTAGTAACCTCTACATCAAGGATGTCTCAATAGAACATGAAGAACATATTTCCAAATTCATCAGGCCCCACATCGCTATCCATGTTCATAGTGAAGAATGCGGCCCTCACTTCCTCATCAAAAGGAGCAGTCATGAGAGCCTTATTTTTCTGACCTGTAATACAAGTTGGAATCGAGTCCGAAAGCATGGTAGAATCGTGTCCATCATCTTTATACATCCCCTAAAGGTACTCTATTGAAGCCTTGAAAATATCCTTCACCAAGGTGAAAGATGTATCACGAACTCTGAAAACACTCATATTATTTTTAATACTTATTTACCTATGTAAATAATAAAAGAACATGGAGTTGCGACATCCATCCTAAAGCCTTTTGACATTGAATGGTGCTTTTGCAAGCTTCTCCTTAAGGGATATCAATTCATCATGATTTGAATAAAGTTGAATCTTCTCCCCCAAAGTTGTACTATACTGCTTAGTCATGATTTGACACACATAAATATTAGACATAGACACATTTATTTCATCCTCCAACCCAAAGAAGGACCTCTTACTTTAGTACTTCAGGTAGCACTTCACTTCTCTGAGAATAGAGGTCACAATAAAATGGGGACTACTAGAAAAGGTGCTTCTCCATGCCTTCGACACCACTTCCCTACACCTTGAAATTGTAAGACATATTATTTAATTTAAATTTCAAGGGGGTGGAAGACCTTGAGACTCTCTCCCTTAATTCAACAACAAGTGGATTGTGACCTGAATTGAATTTCGGGTGAGAGAAGCCAGATATAGCTGATGGAGATCCAGTTTACTAGCCTGCCTACCGATGATGGTGTATTGTCCCCAAGTGAAGGAAGCTCTAGCAATGTAGATCCTGGATAAATCACATTGTTCAAGACAAGAGGAAAAATCCTCTGCTGCAGTAAGAGAAAAGTTCGGACCCAACTTTTCCTCAGGCCTCAGGACCGTGTTGAAGTCACCAATCACAATCCTGTTGTGATCAATGGAATCAATAATCTGTACCATATTCATACAAAGGTGTCTCTGAGTTATGTATGAGCATGAGGCATACACAAATGAGAGGGTGAGGGTGTCAACATTCAAGTCAATAGTGAGGGAGATAATTTGGGGACTCGAATTAGTCAAGACAACCTAGACACTATTGTGATTTAGAACCCATAAGGTTTATATTAAATTTGTATCACCATTTGATGATACAAGAGAGTATCCAATAGAGTTAAAGTTAAAACAATTACAATTGTTGAACATGATCATGGGATTAGATAACCCAATTAGCAGAGGCTTATGAGAAAGAATGTGCTGAAGGGCAACTGCCATGGGAGTATTTACTAGCCCCTGGCAGTTCCAGAACATTGTCTTCATTGGTACTTGGAAATGTCATGAGAAGGGGTAATGCCCTTTCTATTTCCTTTTATTCCTTTCCTCTTGGGGTTATCAGTAGCCTGCTTCTCAGGATCTGGTAGAAGATACTTTTCCTCCATATTCGGTACCACTTCTGTTTTTGACTTGGTGGTGTCATTAGAAAAACCCTCATCGGCCTGCTCCTCTTCCACCATATCACTCCAAAAGGCCCCACATAGGGGGTTACACTTGTTCAGGATGTAGATGGCCTCCTCCTGAGGGACCATTTTCAATTTCTTCACAACCTTGTTTGAGGAAATAACTGTGAACTCAGGACCAACTACAGGACCAACTTCAGGGAAAATGGGCGCATCAACCTTATCCGAGCGAGCCAGATCTGGGGTTTCCAATAGAGCATTAGGGTCATCACTCAACGCTTTCCAGCTAGAAGACTAAGTCGGGCATGGAGAGGCCAGACCATAATCCTTGGGGTCTTCAAACATGCACCACATATCAGCCACGACACTAGAGGCTCCTCCAGATCCCTTTTGATTAACACCCACGAAGTCATTTGCCACAACCATTGGGGATGAAGGAACCTGCTGCAAGAAAAAATCGGGTGATGGAATATCCTCTACTTGGTCATGACAAAGCAAAGGACCTCCAAAAGAGCCCTCCGAGTCCTCTAGGGCACAATGTTGATCGACCTTCTATGAAATGTTTATGATTTTCATGGGTTTTTAGGGTTTATATAGATTTTGAGGGGTTTTATGTTTTTTGGGTCTTTATGTTTTTCTTTGATTTTTTAGGGTTCTGAGGATTTTATAGTTCTTATGTTTTGAGGGGTTTAAAGGGATTTTAGATTTTTTTAGTGGGTTTATGGGATTTTAGTGTTTTAGGGGTTTTAGGGTTTTAGTGTTTTTATTGTTTTAGGGGTTTTAGGTTTTCTTGGATATTGTTTGGGTTTTTTAGGGTTTTTATGTTTTTTATGTATTTGGGGGTTTTATGTTTTTTATAGTTTTATTATGGGCTTTCTAGGTTTTTAGGGGTTTTTAGGTTTTTATGGAGTGTTAGTGTATTTATTATTTTTATATTTTTTAGGGTTCTTATTGATTTTAATGGTTTTTAGGATTTTTAGAGGCTTTGGGGTCTTTATTGGTTTTATCGTTTTTATGTTTTTTGGGGTTTTAAGTGATTTTAGTTTTTTAAGGCTTTTCTATTATTTTTAAGGGTTTCTATGTGTTATTAATTTTGTAGTAATTTTTAATATATTTTTGTATTTTAATGGTTTTAAGGGTTTTAGGGATTTTGATGATTTTAAGAGTTTTTTGGGGTTGCTAAGGATTGGGGGTTATGGTTTCTTTTAGTTTTTATTGTGTTTTTTTGGGTTTATATGTTTTAGATTTTTAAGGTATTTAGGTGTTTTTATTATTTTAGTGGTTCTTAGGATATTTACAGGTTTTAGGGTTTTTAGTGTTTTTAGAGTTTTATGTTTTTTAGTGGTTTAGTTGTTTTTTGGTTTTTATGGATTTCTTAGGGGTTTCCAAGGTTTTTCTTTTTTTAGGTTTTTTATGGTTTTTAAGGATTTTGAGGGTTTTAGTGTTTTTTGGGATTTTAGTGTTTTTAGGGGTTTTATCCATTTTAGGTATTTAGGGGTTATAAGTGATTTTAGGATTTATGGTATTTTAAGTATTTTTCTGATTTTTTTGGTTTATTTTATGTTTTTAGGTATTTTTGGGGCTTTTTAGATTTTTATTATTTTTTTCCGGGTTTTTCAAGATTTTGATGGTTTTTATGTTTTTATGGTTTTATGTTTGGGGGGGGGGGTTTGGAGTTTTTTGGAGTTTTTTTGTATTTTTACGATTTTATCGAGTTTTATTAAAAGAAATTGGGGTTTAAAGGATTTTTATAGTTTTTGTGGGTTTTTAGGGTTTTTATAGGTTTTAAGGCTTTTCAAGGGTTTTATGGTTTTTAGAAGTTTTAGGTTTTTTAGGATTTTTAGGTGTTTTTGGTTTTGTAAATTTTTCATAGGGGTTTTATAGATTATTTTGGATTTTAACATTTTTATAGATTTGCATGTATTTTTTAGTTTTTTATGGTGTTTTAGGGATTTTGAGGGTTTTTGAGTTTTTCAGGGTTTTTTAGGTTCTTAGGGGTTTAGGGCAAGGAAGGCTCGGGGCCAGAAAAGTGGCCCCCCCCCCAAATTTAAACAAAAACAAAAGTGCAAAAAGAGTGCTATATGGGGGTTTACATAACCAGGTGTTCACCTCCCCCTTAAAATCAGACACAACAAAGGAGGAGCAGGGAGGTGTGGCAACAGAGGACCACAAAGAACAATGTTCCATAATAGCCTGCTTAAAGAGAGCATCCGCAACCACACTGGCCTCTCGGTAGACATGTGTCACAGTGAGATGCACCCTTTGGCACATGGCAAGGCAGTCCATCCACAGGGTAAGGATCCTCCAGGGGACGTACCTAGATCTTCTTTTAAGAGCACTCACATCAAGCATGGATTCAGACTCAAGCCATAGAAAAAACCACCCGAACCTGACAGCATACTCAATCGCCTTTATAATGGCCCATAACCTAACAGGTTTTTTATATTTTTTGGGTTTTTTGGTTTTCTAGGTTTTTTATGTTTTCTTTTATTTTTTTAGTGTTTTAAATGTTTTTATTTTTTATGTTTTTAGGGGTTTAAAATTTTTGTAGAGTTTTTATGGTTTTTAGGGATTTTAAGGGGAATTATGATTTTTATTGTATTTTTAGGTGTATTTATGATTTTAGCATTTTTTAGGTTTATAAGTATTTCATGATATTTAGGTTTTATGGTTTTATTTTAGTTTTTCTAGGTTTTTATTGGTTTTTAAATTTGTAGGTGTTTTAGGTATTTTTTATTATTTTTATTGATTTTTAGGGGTTTTTATAGATTTTGAAGCTTTTATGGTTTTAGGGATTTTTTATGGATTTATATTTTTTGTGTTTTAAGGGGATTTATATTTTTAGGTTCTTATGGTTTTATTAGATATTTCCATGGTTTTTAGGGTTTTTTCGATTTTAGGGATTTCTAAGGATTTAATGTTTTTTAGGGGATTTGATGGTATTTTGTGATTTTTAGTGTGTTTTTATGTTTTTTCAGTTTTTTGAGTATTTTGAATTTTTTATGGTTTTATGGTTTTAAGGTTGTTTAGACATTTTAATGGTTTAGGGGTTTAAATGGTTTTATTGTTTTTAGTGGTTTTTAGGTTTTTATGGTTATTTAGAGTTTTTATAGGTTTTATCGGTCTTATGGTTTTTAGGAGTTTTAGTTTCTTTTAGGGTTCTTTTGGTTTTTAGCATTTTTTAGTTTTTATGGTTTTAAGTGTTTTTAGGTTTTTAAAGTTTTTTAGTGATTTTCAGGTTTTTAATGATTTTTTACATTTTTAGTGATTTTTAGGGAGTTTTTAGGACTTTTATGGTATTTTATGTTTCTTGTGATTTTTATGGTTTTTATGGTTATTAGGTTTTTTAGATATTTTTTATTTTTTATTAGTTTAAGGGTTTTTTTAGTTTCTTAACATTTTTAGGGGTTTAAATGGATTTTTAATTTTATACTATATTTCTAGGTTTTTATGGGTTATTACTATTTTTTATGGTTTTTAGGGGTTTTATGGTTATTATGGGTTTTGTGGTTTTTATGGTCCTTTTAATATTTTTTAGGTTTTTCCGTCTTTTATTTTTTTGTTTTTTTTGTGTTCATAGGTTTTTAATGAATTTTCTTGGGATTCATGTTTTTTAGTCTCTTTTATGTTTTTTTATATTTAGATTTTTTTTGATTTTCATGGTTTTATGGTTCTTTAGGTATTTTCATGGTTTTTTGGGTATTTATAGGGATTTTAGGGGTTTTTGATGTTTTTAGTGTTTTTTAAGTTTTTTGGGGTTTTATGATTTTTTTATTTTTTTATGGTTTCCTTAGATAATTTCATTATTTTTAGGTATTTTATGTTTTTATGTATTTTTAGGGATTTTTTAGAATTTTTTGTTTTTTGGGGGGTTTAGGGTTTTTATGGTTTTACTGTTTTTATGGTTTTATTGGGTGTTTAGGGTTTTTTAACTTTTTAGTTTTTTGAGTGTTTTTAGTGTTTTTATATTTTTTTGTGTTTTATTTTTTTTATATTTTCTATTGTTTTTTAGTATTTATGGGTTTGTAAAGGCTTTAAGGGGTTTATGGATTAGGGGTAATTTGAGGGTTTTTGGTGTTTTTGGTGTTTTTGAATTTTTATGTTTTACATTGGTTTTTAGTGTTTTTAGATTTTTTAGGTTTTCTTATATTTTAATCATGGTTTTTTAGGTTTTTTAAGTTTTTATGGATTTTAGGGATTTTATGATTTTTATGGTTTTAAGGTTTTTATGAATTTTGAGGCTTTATATGCTTTTATAGTTTTTTGGGTTTATTTAGTTTTTCGGTTTATTTGAGTTTCTTAATAATTTTAAGTTGTTTTATAGTTTTTAACGATTTTATGGTTTTAACGGGTTTTTACTATTTTTAGTGGTTTATCGGGGTTTTTATGTGTTTTTATGTTTTTATGGTTTTTTGTGTTTTATTTTTTTAAGTGTTTAGGGTTTTATGGTTTTTAGTGTTTTTAGGGTTTGTAGAATATTTTAGTTTTTTTGATTTTTTAGTGTTTTAGCTTTTTGAAATTTTCTTTTTTGGTTTCCTGGGTTTTTAATGTTTTTATGTTTATAGGGTTTTCAGGGAATTTATATGATTTTTATGGTTTTTTAGGGTTTTCATAAATTTTGGGGGTTTTTAGCATTTTTAGGATTTTGAGTATCTTTTATGTTTTTACTAGTTTAAAGTATTTTTATATTATAAGGGATTTCTTATGGGTTTTAGGGTTTTTAATTATTTTCATGTTTTTATGGATTGTTGTGCATTTTTTAGGATTTTTTGGGTTTTAGTGTTTTTAGGATTTCAATGGATGTTGAGTGTTATTAGTTTTTTGGGGGGTTTTATGGTTTTTATGTCTTTTAGGGTTTTATTGGGTTTTAAATGATTAAGTATTTTTATTGTTTTTCGAGTTTTTTTAAAAAAATATATTTTTAAAGGGATTTTTTAGTAATTAGTGATTTTTGGGTATTTTAGGGGTTTTTATATATTTTTAATTTTTTAGCGTTTTAAAGATTTTTTAGGTATTTTATGGTTTTTAGGGTCATTTTAATGTTTTTGGGGTTTTTAGAATTTTTAGGTTTTTAGGGGTTATATGTGTTTTTAGGTTTTTAAAATTTTCTTGTGGTTTTAAAGTTTCTTAAGATTTATGTTTTGTACGTATTTTCTTAGGATGTTTTTTTGTGTTTAGGGTTTTTAATGATTTTGAGTCTTTTGTGTTTTTTTAGGGTTTTAGCCTTTTTTATGTTTTTAGGGGTTTTACGTGTATATAGATTTTAATGGTTTTCTTTTGGTTTTTCAGGATTTTTATTTTTTTTACATCTTTAGGTCCTTTTAGGTCATTTTTTGATTTTTATGTTTTTTTAGGGTGTTTTGGGATTTGAGGTTTTTGTCAATTATTTAATATTATATGGTTTTTATAGTTTTTTGGGATTTTTATTGGTTTTATGGGTTTTTAGGATTTTAAAGAAAATTATGTATTTAAATAGTTTTTAGAGTTTTTTGTGGGTTTTAAAGAGTTTTAAGGGTTTCAAGGGGTTTCAATGGTTTTTAGGGAATTTTATGGTTTTTAAGGTTTTTTGCATTTTTTAGGTTTTTAGTGGTTTTATGTGTTTTTAATATTTTTTTTATTATGGTTTTTCAGGGGTTTAGGGTTTTTATGTTTTTAGGGATTTTTATGGACTTTTTAGGACTTTTAAGTTTTTTAGGAGTTTTATGTATTTTGAGGTTTTTAGTGTTTTATTGGGTTTTTTGGGTTTTTAGTGTTTTTTTTTGTTTTTTGGGGTTTTATTTTTTTAGGTTTTAAATTTTTTCTTAGGGGTGTAGAGTTTTTTATGTTTTTAGGGGTTTTTAGAGATTTTTTATGACCTATATGGTTTTTTAGTTTTTTTAAGGTTTTTAATAATATTTAGGTTTTTAGGGGTTTTATGTTTTTTAGGGATTTTAAGTTTTTTTCTGTTATTAATGTTTTCTTATGGTTTTTCAGGGTTTTATTTTCTTTTACTTTTTTTATAGATTTTTGGGTTTTAAATTATTTTTACGATTTTAGGCGTTTTATGGATTTTGAGTGTTTTTTGGGGTTTTAGGATTTTGGGTGTTTTATGGGTGTTTGGGGGGTTTTTTGACATTTTTGTGGGTTTAAAGGTCTTTTGTGGTTTTTAGGGTTTTAGGGATTTTTAGCGTTTTAATGGTTTTGATCGTTTATTAGGATATTTAGTATTTTATGTTTTTTTGGTTTTTATGGTTTTCTTAGAGATTTTATAGGTTTATAAGGTTCTTTATGTTTTTTGGGATTTTTTGATATTTTCAATATTTTTATGGATTTTATGATTTTTATGGATTTTTAGGGGTTTTAGGATTTTTAGGGTTATAATGGGTTTTCTTAGGTTTTAAAGGTATTTTTAGTTTTTATTATTTTTATGTTTTTATAGATGTTCATGTTTTTAGGGGTTTAAAGGGGTTTTAGGGATTTTAGTGGTTTTTAGGGGATCTATTGGTTTTTTTGGGTTTTAATAGTTTTTATGAATTTTTTTGTCTCTCTATGGTTTTTAGTGTTTTTATCATTTTTAGATTTTTAAATATTTTAGTGATTTTAGGTTTTTGAGGTTTTATTAAGAGTTTTATAGATTTTTACATTTTAGGAATTTTTATGGATTTATTTTGTTTTTATTGCTTATTATGGTTTTTAGATATTTTTAGGGTTTTAGGGATTTTAGGGAATTTTAGGGTTTCATCATTTTTTAGGTTTTAGGGGTTTTTAGTGTTTTTATTTTATTGATTTTTTAGGGTTTAAAGAGTTTTAAGGGGGTTTAATGTTTCTATTGATTTTAGGTCTTTTTTATGTTTTTATGTCCTTTAAGGTTTTTTGGGATGTTTATGGGTTTTTAGGGTTTTTTCAATTTAAAGGGTTTTAAGGATTTGTATATTTTCTAAAATTATTAGGGTTTTAAAAGGGATTTTAGAGTTTTATTGGTTTTTTATAGGTTTTATTGTTTTTAGGGGTATATTATGGTTTTTAAATGTTTTATGGGTTTTAAGATTTTTTACGATTTTTAGATTTTTTGGGGTTTTTTCTGTTGTTATGTTTATAGGGGTTTTTATTTTTTTTACCTTTTAAAGGAATGAAATGTTTTTTCTCATGATTGATCTACCCACAAGTAATCTATAGTTTGTAGCTTTTGTGATTTTCATAGACATGACCTGAGAAAGTGTCTCAAAAAGAATAATAGTGGACCTGATCGAAAATTTGACGCATTGCTACAACATGAGGATTCCAAAGATCCTTGTAAAAGTTATGATTGACTAGACATTATTGCAAATGATGTTAACTAGGAGGAGCCACAAAGTGTTTTAACTAAAAAGGGAGATGTATATGCCTCCACCTATAAGTACAAGATGATGTATTGGGTTGCTATTATCTATAAGGAGGTGACGGTTCGCCTCACTAATGCCCATAATAAAAAAAGTGATGATTTAAGACAAACTCAATCTAATTCAATAGAAATTCAAGTGAATGATGAAGAAGTCCAACAAGAGGTAAATCACCACATTTCCATGGAAAGGATCGATGCATCAGGTAACTATAAAGGTAAGAAAATATTACAATCCAAATATGCAATCATCCCCAAAACTTTTATCTCATATTCAAATCATGTTGTGGATAATGAAGTATTTCAGCTTGTCTCCTACAAAAAGACAATGTTCTCAAGTTTTACTCAAGTGGTGGTTGAGAAATCGATTGCAGGTAAACTTGTTTCTTTTTCAGATCTGAATAACAATTCCATTTACATGCAAGATTCAATTCTGATTTCTCTAGATGATAAAAAGAATAAATAAATAATGGATCTGGTTGAAGCACCATCCACCGAGGAGGTGATGATTCTAGCAATAGATGCCTCTTCTATCAGTGAGAAACGACAATAAGATAAATTTGATTCTGAAAGCATGGATGCTGAGAAACATTACGGAGGACTTCAATCACTTCCTCTAAGTTGGTGGGAGATCGAGAGGTAGAGGGAGAGGTTGTAGAAGGGCCTATGGGGATGCACATCAAGAAGAATAAAAGATACTAAATACATAATTGATGGAAAAGATAGGTAAGTAGTTTCCTCTTTTGGGTTTTCCCTGATTTCTCATAATCTTCTCAGAACATTTCATTTATTTTCTTTCGATAAAAGAGGATTAGAATCCATCATTCCACGAAAAAAATATTTTAATGTTATGCTTAGGGGTTTTCAAGGGTTTTTTTATGTTTTTAGATATTTTTAGGGATTTTTAGGATTTTTATGGGTTTTTTAGGTTTTTTAGGGATTTTGAGGGGTTCTTTGGGTTCTTTAGGATTTTTACGGTTTTTATGTTTATTATAATTATAGGTTTTTAGGTGTTTCAGTGTTTTATGTTTTAAAGGTTTTCATAGGGGTTTTCAATATTTTTAGAGTTATTTACATTTTTTGGGATTTTTATAGATTTTTTAGTACTTTTATGTTTTTATGGGTTTAAAGGATTTTGAGTTTTTTAGTGGTTTTTAGGGTTTTTATGGCTATTTTGGGTTTATGGATATTTTTATTTTTTAGGGTTATAAAGTCCTTCAGTGATTTTTAACATTTTATGGCTTTAAATGTTTTTATTTATTATTGTGGTTTCAACGGTTTTATTTGATTTTATGGATTTTTTATGTTTTTTAGAGATTTAATATTTTTTAGGGGTTTACGGGTTTAGGGTTTTTTGGGTTTTTATGGTTTGTAACATCATTTAGAGTTTTTAGTGGACTATATTTTTTTAGGTTTTTAATTTTTTCATAGGGTATTTAAGGGATTTTATGGGATTTTATGATTTTATGGATTTTGAGATATTTTTTAGAATTTTTATGGGATTTTTTGTGTTTATTGGGATTTTTAGGGTTTTTAGTGTTTTAGGGTTTTTAGGAGTTTTACTTTTTTTTTGAGTTTTTAGGGTTGTCGAGGATTTATGTGTTTTTATGTATTGATGGTTTTCATAGATTTTTTTTAAGGTTTTTTGGGGTTATTATGTTTTAGGGTTTTTAGGATTTTTATGGTTTTTATGGGCCTTAGGGATTTTGAGGGATTATAAGGTTATGTAGGGTTTTTAGGGGTTGTGGTTCTTTTGGGTTTTAGGGTTTTATGTGTTTTTAGGGTTTTAATGATTTTTTAGTTTTTAATGGTTTTTAGGAGTTAAAATGGTTTTTATTGTTTTTTATTGTTTTTATGGTTTGTATGGGTTTGTTGGATTTTTAAACATTTTATGTTTTCTATGGCTATTAGGGTTTTTAAGGGTTTTAGGTTTTTAGTGGTTTTGAATTTCTTATTATTTGTACTACCTTTTAGGGGTTTTTTCGTGTTTTTAGGTTTTAACATTTTCTTAGTTTTTTCATGGTTTTAGGGTTTTTCTTTTTAGGGATTTTTTAAGGATATTTTAAGGATTTCTATGGTTTTTAGGATAATATGGATTTTGAGGGTTTTTAGATTTTTTATGGATTTATGTGATTTTTAACGTCTTTTATGGGTTTTGGGGTTTTAAATATTTTCAGAGATTTTGAGTTTTTTAATGGTTTTAGGGAATTATGGGTTTTTATGGTTTTTTAGTTCTTAAGGTTTGTAAGGTTTTTTTGAATTTTTTAACATTTTTAGGGATTTAATGGTTTTTTTTGAATTTTTTGTGGTGTTATGATTTTATGTGGTTTTAGGGATTATTAATGTCTTTAATGTGTTTTATTGTTTTTTAATGTTTTTAGGGTTTTTAGGGTCTTCTAGGGTTTTGAGGGTTTTTAACATTTTTAAGTGTTTATGGGTTTTATGAGTTTTAGGTTTTTATGGATACGTCATGGTTTTCTTGGTTTTTTTAGAGCTTTAGGGTTTTTCATTTTATTAGCGATTTTCAAGGAATTCTTTATATTTTTATGGTTTATTAGGTTTTTTAAGGATTTTAATTGTTTTAGGGTATGTTAATTTTTTAATATTTTTTGCATTTTCAATTTTTTTTGTTTTATGTGTTTCTAGGTTTTAGATATCATCTTAGGGTTTTCTAGGGTTTTTAATTATTCTTATTTTTTTTGTTACTTTTAGGGATTTTTCAAATTTTTATGGTTTATGTTGGATTTTTTGGGATTTTGATGGTCTTCGGGGTTTTTTTGTTTCTAGGGGTCTTATGGTTACTTCGTATTTTTGTGTTTTTTGATTATTTATTGTTTTTAAATGTTTTTATACATTTTTAACATTTTAATGGGTTTAGAGAGTTTTTATAATTTATGGTGGGTTTTTAAGGGTTTTATGGTTTTTACGGTGTTAAATGATTTTTAGTGGTTTTTATGGTTCTTATCATTTTTAGGGTTTTAAACATTTTAATATTTTTTTGGAGGTTTTACTTTTTTTGTGTTTTAATGTTTTCACATAATTTTTCGAGGTTTTAAGGTTTTTTAAAAATTTTATTAAATTTTATGGATTTTTAGGGAATTTTTATGGAATTATTTTTGGCTTTTTATGGAATTTGAGGGATTATAATTTTTTTTTTGGTTTTACAGTTTTTAGCGTTTTTAGGTATTTTAGGGGTTTTATGTGTTTTTTGTTTTTTAAGGATTCCATAAGATTTTCTAGAGATTTTTTGTTTTTAATAATTTTTAGTTCTTTTTTAGGATTTTTATGCCTTTAGGATTTTTATTGTTTTGAGTATTTTTTGGGTTTTAGAGGATTTAGTGTTTCTTTGTTTTTTTTGGGGTTTTATGTGATTTTAGTTTTTATAGTTTTGTTAGAGGTTTTATGGTTTTTAGGATTATTTGTGATTTAAAGGGATTTTTTAGGAATTTTATTGTTTTAGGGTTTTTTAGGGATTTTGAGTGTTTTTAATTGTTTAGGGTTTTAGGGGTGTTATTGGATTTTTTTGGTTTTTTAGGGTTTTTTAATTTTATTAGGGTTTTTAAGGTTTTTAACATTTTTTTAATGTTTTTCTGGATTTAAAGGGATTTTAGTGTTTTTGTGGGTTTTCGTGTTTTATGGGATATTTTGGGTATTTAATATTTTAGTTGTTTTATGGTTTTTAAGGGTTTTAGGGTTTTTAGGGTTTTAATAATTTTTAGTATTTTTTGTGGTTTAAGGGTTTTTTGGATTTTTGGGTTTCTAGGGCTCTTTATATTTTTAGGGAAATTTCATTTTTTATAAAATTTTATGCTTCTAAGGGTTTTTAGGGATTTTGATTGTTTTTTTTTCTTTTTTAGGGTTTTTAAGTCTTTTGGGGGGTTTAAGGGTTTTTTGAGTTTTAAGGGGTTTAAATTTTTTAGTATTTTTAACATTTTTAGGGGTTTAAAGGGATTTTAATGATTTTAGTAGTTTTAAGGATTTCTATTGGAGTTTAGGTTTTTTATAGTTTATGGGGCTTTTATGGTTTTTATGGGGTTTAAAATTTTTCAGGTATTTTAGGGATTCTTAGGGGGTTTAGAATTTTTTGTTTATTGAATGTTTTTATGTGTTTTTATGTTTTTAATTTTTTCTTTTTCTTTTTAAGGGATTTTATGTTTTTCTACATTTTTAGGTGGTTTAGGTATTTGTTAGTGTTTTATGGGTTTTTTTCGTTTTTATGGTTTTGAATGGTTTTTAGCCGGTTTAGGTTTTTATGGGATTTTGGGGAATTTAGAATTTTGAGTTTTTTCAGGGTTTTATGTTTTTTTAATGTGTTTTAGGGGTTTTATAGGTTTTTATGGGTTTTATGTTTTCAGGTAATTTTTGGGATTTCAATGGATTTTTATGTCTTTTAGGGTATTTTGGGATTTTTAGGGGTTTTTGGGTTTTGGGGGTTTTAGGGTTTCTTTGGTTTTTATGGTTTTTTTATTTTTTTAGTTTTTAAATGAATTTTAAGGTTTTTATAACATTTTAATGTTTTAAAGGGTTTTTAGAGTTATTAGAGTGTTTTATGGTTTTTTTATGGTTTTATGGTTTTTATGTTTTTTGATGTTTTTATGGTTTTTAGGGGTTTTAGGGGTTTTAGGGTTTTAAGTGTTTTCATGGTTTTTAGGGTTTATAAGTGTATTTTAGTTTTAAAGTATTTCTTACAGTTTTCTAGGGATTTTAGGTTTTCTACATTTTTAGCAATTTTAGGGTTTCATATATTTTGAGGGATTTTAATGGTTTCATCTTTTTTCGGTTTTTTTCTTTTTTTTTTGTTTTTAGGGTCTTTAATGGTGTTTAGTGTTTTTAATGGTTTATGTTTTAAAGGGTTTTTAGATTTTGTTCGGGGTATTAGGGTTTTATGCTGTTATAGGGGTTTTTAATGTTTTTAGGGATGTTTAAGGTTTTTTGGGTTTTTAGTGTTTTTATGGGTTTTAGGGTTGTTATTTTTTTCTTATTGGTTTTAAGTGCTTTTTAGGTTTTTAAGTTTTTCATAGGGGGTTTTAGGTGTTTTATGGGCCTTTATGTTTGTTCATAATTTGTTTTTCATTTTTTGGATTTTGATGGTTTTTAGGGCTTCATGGATTTTTTTGGTTTTTATGGTATTTAAGGGTTGTATGGTTTTTTTCTTTTAGTTTTTCTTGGATTATTTAGTGTCTTTAAGGTATTTTTAAGTTTCTAATGTTATTAGTGGTTGAAAGAGATTAAAGGGGTTTTTTTGGTTTTTGGCGTTTTAGGGGTTTTTAGTGTTTATATGGGTTTTTAGTGTTTATAAGGTTTTTTAGGGTTTTATTGTTTTTAGGATATTTATTGTTTTTTGGGGATTAGGGTTTTTTGTGTTTCTATGTTTTTTGGAGTTTAAAGTGTTTTTAGGTTTTTAATTTTTTTCTTAGAGTTTTTAGGGTTTTAGTGTTTTTTATGTTTTTGTGGATTTTTAGGAATTTTTTAGTATTTTTAAGTGATTTTAGGTTTTTAATGGGATTTAAAAGGGTTTAGGGTTTTTATTATCTTTAGGGTTTTTTTAGGGTTTTTTTAGGTTTTTGGGGTTTTAAAGGGTTTATATATTTTTTTTATAGTTTTAATGGGTTTTTTAGTTTTTAGTGGTTTTTAGGGTTGATAGGGTTTTTTAGTTTTTAAGGGTTTTGTAGTTTTAGTGGGTTTGACAGTGTTTTATGAGTTTTCGCGGTTTTTAAGGTTTTTACCAGTTTTTTTATTTTTAGGGGTTTTAGGTGTTTTATTTTTTTAATTAGTGTTAGGGGTTTTTAGGTTTTTAGGGTTTTTTATATTTTTAGGGTTTTTTTGGGATTTTTATGGATTTTTATGGTATTTAACGATTTAGAGAGTATTATGGGGTTATGAGGTTTTGAGGTTTTAATGGTTTTTAATCATTTAATGGGTTTTGATATTTTCTTAGGGTATTTAAGGTTTTTAGAATTTTTTAGGTTTTAGACAAGTTTAGGGATTATTTAGGATTTTTATGATTTTTAGGGGATTTTGGGATTTTTTTAGATTTTTAGAGTTTTTTGGGGTTTTGTTTTTATAGGGGTTTTTTGATATTTTTAGAGTTTTATGGGGTTTTATAGTTTTAATTATTTAGTTTGTTTAGTTTTTTAGTCTTTTTAGTGATTTTAAGGTTTTTATGGGTTTTTTAAATGTTTTTAGAGGTTTTGTGGTTGCAGGGACTAGTAAGTCTTTAAAAGATCTTTTATGGTTTTACAATATTTTGGATTTTAAGGGGTTTAAAGTGTTTCTATGTTTTTTAGGTTTTAATAAGGGGTTTTTATGGTTTTTTTGGGATTTTTAAGGGTTTTTAGACTATTTATGGTCTTTAGGGTTTTTAGGGATTTTGAGGATTTTTAGTGATTTTTAACGTTTTTTGGGTTTTTAGTGGTTTTAAGTGTTTTTAGCCCTTTAAAGTTTTCTAAGGAGTTTTTATGTTCTTTCAGAATTTAATGGGTTTTTTAGTTTTTTTATATTTTTATGGATTTTGATTGTTTTGGGGTTTTTAGGGGTTTAGGTTTTTTTATGGGTTTTGGAGATTTTTAGGTGTTTTAAGTGTTATTATTTTTTTGTGGTTCAATAGTATTTTTCATAGTTTTATTGTGTTTTTAAATTTTAATGTATTTTTGTGGTTTTTTGGATTTTATGTGTTTTTGGATTTTTATATATTTTGAGGTTTTTTATATTTTTTGGGGGTTTTAAGGATTTATGTTTTTTTGGGTTGTTAGAGGTATTTATGTTTTTAGAGGTTTTAATATTTCATTATAGTTTTTAAATTTTTTATTGATTTTTGGGGTTTTTAGAGTTTTTTTGGGTATATATGAGTTTTCATGGGTAGTTTGGATTTTTATGGTTTTTAGGGGTGTATATGGGGTTTAGGGTTTTCTAGTGGTTTTAATGTCTTGTTAATGTTTTTTTAAGTTTTATTAGGTTTTTCTAGGGGTGTTAAGTGTTTTTACTTTATTTTTTTTATTGCTTTTCTTGGTTTTTAGTTTTCCTAATTTTTTGTGGATTTTTAGTTTTTTAATGTTTGTTATGTCTTTAGGGATTTTTTATGTTTTTAGTATTTTTTTGGTTTTTAACATTTATATGTTTTTTTGTAATTTTATTTTTTTTAGTTTTTTATGTTTTCTTACGTTTTTTTTCTAGACTTTTAGGTTTTTTATGTTTTTAGGGATTTTTAAGGGTTTTAAGAATTTCTGTGGGTTTTTAGGGTTTCTAGGGGTTTTAGTGTTTTAGGGATTTTGACGGTTTTAGGGTTTTTTTTTGTTTTAGTTTTTTTAGGTTATTAGTGTTTTTAGGGGGGGTTTAAAGTTTTTTAGGGTTTTAAGGTTTTCTTGGGGTTTTTAGGGGTTTTAGGGTTTGTTTCGCGATGAATCGGATGGAGTGGACCAACGCGCTCGACTGTCAATCTCAAGGAGGGATGAGCTCCGCTTAATTTCTAAGGACTGGTATGTCGGTCTTCGTTTAGAAATGCCCAACGATTCCATATCCAACAATACGTGGACCTACTTTCCAAAGGCAGGCATTCACCGGGTGATTTGGCCAGCGATGCTTAAGAACTCACATTGGTCGAGAGGAGGGGAAGTCGGGCTCATCGCACCCTTTTGGGGGGAATTATTGCCTATTCTGGGACTTTCTTATAGATTTAAGACGTATTCATATGTTCGGGAATCTCTAGTTTATACCTAAGCATAGTATCCACGAATTACTCCTTATTGGCAACGGTCAGCTGAACGCAGGGATTCAGAATCATTTAGGCCTAAAATTTACCATCCCTTATTGGATTAACGACTCTGATGAGTTTGGAATCATTGAGACAAAACAGGTTTAAAGCCCCATAACCGGGCACTCTAGAGTTTATTTTCATCCAGGTTGGGCAGATACGGAATTGAGCGTTTGGATCGAACCCGTGATACGGGCTTCCTACATATCCTTGCGAGAGGAATCAGAATATTCATAGTTTGGTTGGGGATTGGTCTTACACTCTGAGGCGGCACGAGATGTGGGTAAACTGTTGTAAAAGGGGGTCAGAATGACCGATTGTTGGGCTTCAACCTCGGAGAGGCTTTCTACGTACCCCGCCTAGGGGACAGGGATCAAAGTCCACGTAGTTTGGGAGTACATTTTAACGTCATGCAGGATGAAGGATGAACTGACGTGAAGAGGGTTGGGACAACCAGGTGGTGGGCATGAACCTCATGGAGCCTTCCTATCTACCATGCCTTGTCATGGATCAAAGTCCTCATTGTTCACATGAGGTTGGGGTCAGGTTCGGTGCTTACTCTAAGGCCACGTGAGTCATGCTCGGTGTGAGAAAAAAGAGGCAACAGAGACCTAGGGATCACATCGCGAAAGGTGCATCTGTGGGAAGTGAAGTGGGGCTTACGCATAGGGCACCCCGAGAAGTCAGTTATTACTCCATAATGGAGGCCTGATGTTGTCAAAGCCCAACTGGAGAGGGAAAGGATAACAATAACCCATGTGTATGTATCCCCTCATGGCCCCTGGCACCGGGGAAGTACGGAGGTGCATGGGTGCTACCTCCTTCAAGAAAATCTAAGAGCTTACACAAGGATGGCAGCTCGTTCAATCCCAAAAGAGGGGATAAGTTCTCACCGCCGGAGTTGAAGGGAAATTGATGCGGGGTCCTTTAATCTAGCGAGTGGAGAGGCAGAAAGAGGACTCCAGGCTCGGGCCCTTCATTACTGTGGGAATGTAAACCCAGGAATGATTCGGAAATCCACTCAAGGGCCAAAGCAACCCCTTTGACCTTTCTTACCATGGGTATGTTAACTCAAGGAGGCGTGATGATGCACCCAAAGGTTCCATCATACAGGTCTGGTGGCCTCGGTGTAGGCCTTGGCTCAGTTCTGATGAATGGGTCAATGAGGGGGTTGCGAAGGATCGGGCTGGATTGGAAGGATTTTATCTGACTCGGGGAATGGGAACACCAAAGGATTTGGTGGGCCACATGGGTGAATGAGGAGGGGCGCCCTACACGTTTGGGGGTGCTAAGCTGCTGGAGAGGCCGTTCGCATACCAGGATGGTATGCAGACTGATAGGAACCCCATGTACCAGGGCAGTGCGCAGCTTCGGGTTCAGCCCGTGTACTAGGTTGGTACATGGGGGAGTCCACGCGAGCAGCGGTGGCCAAGGACGACGCCAGTTCGGGGTTCATCGGTCAGGGCATTGCCTACGTAGGAGGGTGATATGTGGTACGTTAGATCTAAAAAGGGGAATAAACTCCCTAGTTTGTGGGGAGTGCATCCGTTGAGGGGCCATAGTTCGTGGTCTTCTTTTTTTGTTATTTTAAGTTTGCGGTTCACTAAATTGTTATGCATTTTCAGTTCCTTATTAATCCGTTTCCAACTTCATACCTGTTCTGGTTCACAAATTTGAACTTCGATGTTTGTGAAATCCTAAGCTCTTTCCTCCAAAATCCTTCCACCCATCTCTGATCAATCCCCCTCTTCTCCCACTCGATATCCTTTTATAGAGTGGGGAAAGAGATACATCTGTTATCATGTGGCACCTTTTTCAGAGGCCCATGACTGGAAACCTAGTTTCCGGATGACTTGGTCAATCCACAACTCGCGGGGGGAATTGAATGCACCTTCCTCACAAACCAAACTAGTTCGGGGAGTGCTTCGCGGCTGCACAGGGTTCCGCCTCTATTTCGAGAATGATGGCATACGCGGCATAGGCCAACTGGAGCGGTTCGTGGCTAGGGCGGTTTGTGTCGGTGGACCGACCTAGCGCCCATCCTGCTTCGCACCCACGGAGGGTCCCCACCTCTATTCCGCGAACGACAGTGGTCCATGGAGGGGGGTGGCTTGTTGATTTGGTCGTGTACCATCAACATTGGACCGGTAAACGGACCGGTTTTTCTTTTTCCAACCTTTGAGTATTCTCCACATTTTTTCCCAATTCCTTAATGTAAATTGGGTAGAATCCTATCTTGAATTAAGGGGATCCTCATTCTCCTTTGCGAACTCGGAGATTTTGCCTTTCATCTCAGCGTGATTGCTCATTCCTAAAACTCCTCGTCTGCGATCCAGCTTCCATTTCCATGAACCATTCCTCGTTCCTTCCTGCCTTCACCCGTAGACCAACCTTCCAGCCGCGAACTAACACTTTTATTTAATTAAAATGTATGTTACAACAGGCCGCGTAGGAACTCTCTATGCGATTTCAATGGTCCGCGAACTGAAATGTCCTAGGCTCGGAAAATTTCTTAAGTCTTCCAAACTTAAAATTTTTAATCTGGGATTGAGATTCCGCGGAGCATCCTGGTTCGCGGTTTTCTGGCCAATGCTCCATGGGCCAGAGTACTGTGGACTTCTTCCGCATAGGGTTGGTTCGCGGGATGCATCTGTTGAGAACCACCTTTTGAGGCCTACTCGCAGACCTTGTCATGAATGCTCCTTGACAGAGTCTTTTTCCATATACTTGGTATTTTTGTCCAGTTTTTATTATTCCGGACTAACCATTTTCATGGATTATATAATGCAGGGAGAAAATATGGTTCCTCCTCGACCTGCACCTAGGCCTACATTCATGCCTCTTCCAATTGGTCTAGAGAGACGTCTAGCTATGATTCATAGAGCTGAGAGCATCAAAGAGGACCCCAGCCATCCAATCATTCCCGACGATGGTGTTTTGAAGGACTTACTCTCCCCCGGATTTCTGGGATTTCCGCTATCAAATCGTCTTCTAATTTATGGTTTTGGACTTCAAGATGGCATCCCTATCCCCCCCTGTCTTCTTAGGTCTTCCATCCCCTTGCTTGGAAGTGTTGCCAAAGTGACCCTAAGCGAACCTTGCCCAGTTAGGAGAGGTGATTTTTGATTCCGAACCAAAAGACACTTTTATTTTAAGAGGATCCATTTGGACCCAAATTGATCAGTACACTCAGGAATTATCCCAAGAATCCATCCTCAAGAGTTACCCCTCCTTGATCTACCTTTCCCAAGTGGATCCTGATGCAGGATGGATTCCTAGGTGGGATCTTCGGTCTGGTGGGCTTTTCTAAAATGACTGAGCCTGGGCCTTTTGGGTCCATTATGATTGCCGATAATTTCCTGAGTCACTAAAATCGGTCAACCTATACTCCACAGTGTGGGATTCCCAGTTTGATGTTTACCCACCATCTTTGATCCTTCCTGACTTTCTCAGTCACTAGTGTTCAAGCACTAACACTTTGCACCTTGCCCATGGTGAAGTTTATATTAGCTTATGGGACATCTACCAACCGGGAGGGCTTCCGATCATTCGGAAGATGTATGATGAGTTTTTTCCCACCCCCGATGCATGGGACGATGCCGAACATGTGCCTTCTTTGGTGAGGGATCTGTTGGTTATAGCGGAGCAGTCACTGGGTCACCCCTTGCGGGCCTGATCTCTTATTTCCTATAGCACCTAGATATGGTTATTTCTGAAAACCCATTGTCCTATGTAGAAGATCAAGTGCCACAGGACTCATCCTTGTCAACAATCACGAACTATCCTAGGTTTCTACTAGGAAGTTCTGGAGGCGGGCGAATACCTTTCATGGGGTTATGAGGTGTGTCCCGGTGTGCCGCCTATGCTCAGGATGGAAGGTCTTTTTGCCATTTTTTTGAGTGGGTGTCTATTCCCATCTCGGGATATCCACCCTGGTGTCAGAGTTTTCACCCTAATGATGGTAGCTGAGCTGGTGGGAGGATGCCTGGTGAATCTGGCCATGCCCACATTGGATCTCCTTTCTGAATTACTAAGCCACATGTAGGAGGGTGGGTCACCCTATTGTCTGAGTGGTCCATTTCAATTCTTATATGGCTGGGTAGAGAATCATTTCCACTGTTATGAGTATCTTCATAACACAGTCATCGTGCTTCTTACCATTCGGCTTACCCTACTCGATGTAGCTGGAGTTCTCTTGAAGTCCCTCAACTCTGATGAAGTCGTCAAGATTCTGAGTGATTTCTCCCAATTCGCTCTCACTCCCTAGCCACTCCTTCTGGCGTTGTGGTTGAAAACCATAGGGGGAGCCTAGAGGAGCGTTCGTACATGATTTAACTATGGGGTGGGTTTTTTTTCTACACGGATTGACGGGGTTTCTCTATGCGAGTTGTACACCCCATATCGTTTTTCTCGCCAGTTTGGATATATGAAACTCAAAGTTTCCCTTCCCTATCATCAGACTGAAGGACTGCACCCGACCACTCTCCATCAATGGTGGATGATGTTGATGCGGGAGGGATCTGACACAAGCATTCCCTTTCCTGCCATAGGAGCGGCTTCCAGCCTATCCTTGGAGCATGAAAGAATGTGGATAAATCATTATCCCGATGGGATCCAGGGGAAGGTTGTCCAGATGGTTCCCAAATCGGGGGTTATTGCGGCTACTGTTCCTACCGCACCTTCCTCATCGGCTCTGAGGGAGCACCGAATGATGGCTCGTAGGTCAAACCGACTCAGGGGACTTTCCTTTTCCAACCCCTTTGCGGCTGAAGATCAGACATGCCCAAAATTCTTGAATGTGGATGAGGATGACCCTCTGGCTTCAGGTCCTTGTGAGACAACCCCTGAAGCTTTTCCGGCTGATACCGAACTTAGCAACTTGATTCCTAAGCCTGAACCAGGGTTAGAAGCTTCATACCTTCAAGCATCAAAACCATCTTTTAGCGTGCACATGTCTGCATTGGTTGCAATGCCAGAAATCCTTCCTGTGCTATCTAGCTAAGATACCAAAGATCCTTGTGTCATGGTGGACCACCGAGCAGTGCGAAGGTGGGCCTGGCCATAGATCTGTGATATTGTTTCCGAAACTCCTCTGACTAAGATAAAAACTAGAAATAAATCCCTTTGGCAACTCCTCCTAGGCTTGGGGTCAGGTCGAATCGACTCTCAACAACTTCATTTTCTCGCCTTCTAGGTCGTCATTGCCCATGGGGAGGCTGCCGCTAGTGAACACAAACTTGCTCACCTCTCCGCCTCCCATTGCAGGACCCAAGCCTTTGAGGAAGCTATGATGAAGCTCCATCAGCTGATAGCAGTAGAGGTGAGCTCTTAAGATCAGGTTACTGCCCTATCTACCGAGCTGCATGAATGAAAAGCTCGAGTGGCGATGTTGAGGGATTAGTTATCATCTCGGACTGGTAACCATGAAGCTACTAGGAAAGGGATCAATGATCTCCAAACGATGGTGAGGCATACTCATTCGGTGGCTAAAGTTGAGGCCAATGAGAAGGTTGTTGTAGAGAAAACTTGCAATAACCTTCGCCACACGATTTCTGATCTGATAGAGAGAGTGATCCAAGATCCTTTGTGATCATCATATCTCTTTTTGTATATTGTTTTACCTATTTTGTTGCGGAAAAGGAGAGACTCCGTCTTGTGGACGTCCTGCCCCTTTTTTTTGGTCCAAATGGAATATAATTTTCTATTTATCTTTCCTTGCTGTAAAATTTGATGGTTACCGGAACATATGTTGCATAAATAGAAACTCACTGAATTATAATTAATCATAATTCAATAAAATGATAAAAATAGAAACAATCTCTAAGTTTTTCCTGGACCATGGGATCCAACGAGCATAGTTTGACTATTGTTGGGGTTTTGTAGGAAAGCCCCAAAAACTTTTTGTCTTTTCTATTAATACCCTAATTTTTCTTGGTCCAATTCAGTGTGAATCCAGTGGGTATGGATCAGCTTTTTCTTAGGTCACCCTTTTCGGGTTTTCAGCCTAACGGGATTTGCGCCTCTTTTTGTGAGCAGTTTAAAGCCCCACCGATAAGACTATCATTACTGATATTTTAGGTCAAATAGTTTTGACCAGATACGGTGGGGTGAGGGCCTTGACGACGTTTGGTTTATTAAAATATGTCCAATAACCTTCAGACACATGTGGGGGGAACATTTTTAGATTTGAACGACATGCAGGGCATGTATCAAGGCATGGGAGCCATATCAGCGTACATAAGTAGGAAATCATTACCTAAGGTAGGCTTTCCTTTGATACATGGGCTAGGGGCGATCAATATGCAGAGCCCCTGATGGCATGGTATGCATATTCATGCAAAGTTATCCTTATGTTAATGACTTTCCATTTCAGATGGCCTGAGGAATTCATGGAAGTCCGGCTTATAAAAACCACCATGGGTGGCTTGGAGAATTATGAAAACTACCAGGGGTGGTTCAGAAAGGGTGTGTGACGTCTGAAAGGGTTTGGGAACATCTGTACTAATTAGGAGTGTGGTTAGGAGGCCACGTTTCTATGAATTTTGTTAGCGTGAAGGATGGTTGGAGCTTGACATAGTTTAAAGTCATGCAGCTAGGACATTCTTCAAAATAGAACAGCTTCTCCTAGTTCTCGGCAATCTTGTCAGAGACGTTCCACCATAATCAGGAAAGGTTGTGAAAGAGGTTGGTAAACTACTTCTCTGGAGGTTTCCAAATCTCGGGATGGATATGGGGCTCATAGGCCATGAGGCGTAGGAAGAGAAGCATTGCCTAAGGAAATCTTGCCTTTGTTAGACGGGCCATGGGCTATCAATATGCAAAGATGCTGGGGGCATGGTAAGCATAGTCATGAAAATGTGTCCTTAGGACAATGATTTTATTCTCCTGATAGCCGAGAAACTTCAGGGAAGTTGAGATTCGGGACCACCAGGGGTGTATTACAGGGTTCATCTCCTTCTGGGTACATAGTGTGATTTATGAGGAGAGGGTGCCTGAATACAGGAGAAACATCTAGGCTAAACTTCCCGAGAATTTGTGAAGTCATTCCTTCTCATGCTGGCGTGAGATAGTGGTTTGTGATGGCCTAGCCCGTGTACTGAGGGATGGAGGAAAGCCTCCATACTTGACTGAGCACAAGACAGGTTCGACCGTGCAGTTTAACGTCATGTGGTAATGATGAAGGAATTTTAAATTCCATGCAGTTTAACGTCATGCGTTAAGGACGGGGAACATTATTAAAGACATTTTGCAGTTTAACATTGTGCAGTGAGGATGGGGGTCATTTTTAAGTCAGTGAAAATGATTTCAATTGGAGGTGTTTCTTTGGATGCTTAATTCATGGTCTATACAGCTTCACGCCAAGGCGAAAAGACATGCTCCGTGCAATTTCAATCGTAATGCGGTAAGGATGTAGTTTCAAAGGCCACTCTTGATTATAATATAACTAGGCTTAAATATCTCAGCATGTCCAAGACGTGGAGAGGGGTGGATGGTGTAAATCATGGTTCCGGGGCTTCTTGGATCAGGAGAGATGATATGGGGGCTCTGAGGACGGTAAGCGTACGGGGCTAGGAAGAGTGTCGCCCGAGGAAATCTTGCCTTTGGTAGATGGGCCAGGGGATATCAATATGCAGAGACGATGAGGGAATGGTATGAATGGTCATACAAAGGTGTCCACAGGTCGATAAATTTCCACTTCCTATGGACATGAATGATTATGAGGATCCACAATTGACCGGGCCACGAATTTTTTCATTGGGTAAGGAAATATCTAGATATATCGGGGATGTTCGTCCCTTGTTATTGTTAAAACTTGAAGAGTTCACCACGCCGATTTATATTGCGCATAGGGTATACCTTTACTCCATGTAGTTTGATGTCATGCGGTAAGGATGAAGTACTCTTAGATTAATAGCCGTAGAGGTCAGACCATTGGGTGACTATTGCTACAATTACTCGGAAGGCAACTTAGTTAGGAGGCTCTGGTATACATTGACCAAGTTTGAGGGAATGAGTGTGTAAACTGTAACTCTGTGGTTTCTCGGATTAGTAGGTATGGCATGGGGGCTCTAAGGTTGGTAAGAATACGGAGCTATGAAGAGTATCTCCCAAGAAAATATTGCCTTTGGTAGACGGTCCAGGTGCTATCAATATGCAGATCCGCTGAGGGAATAGTATGTATAGTCAAGCAAAGGTGTCCACGGGTTGAAAAGTTTCCACTTCCGATGGCCATGGATGATTATGAAAGTTCGGTATTTATCACAATACAGAGTTTTGCATATGGGGATAATGGTGTCCAAGCATACAAGAAACATCTTCACCACAATTTCCCATAAAGTCAATGTAGCCTTGCCCTAACTTGAAATTTTTAGATGTAGATCGTCATGTTATCCATGGGCGGATACATAGGCTAACCAGGTAGGGATTCCATGGAAACGTGTGGATATGTGGGGGGAACGAACTTATAAACCACAGCTCCATAAATTTTTGGATCGGGAGATGTGATATGGGGTCCCTGGGGCTAGTAAGCATACGGAGATAGGAAGAGTACCGCCTGAGGAAATCATGCCTTTGATAGATGGGACATGGGCTATCAATCTGCAGAGCTGCTAAGGGCATGGTATGCATAGTCATGCAAAGGTGTCCACAGGTCGATAACTTTCCACTTCCGATGGCCATGAATGGTTATTAATATCAGCAATTATTCAGGTTGTGGAGGCTGATGTATGGAGAGGATGCGTCCAAATGTGCAAGGAGTATTCCCATCTCATTTCTCCAAATATCTTGGGTGGGTTAAGATGAAGTCCGTGCAGTTTAATGTCATGCGGTGATGAAGAAGTCCGTGTAGTTTAACGTCGTGTTGTGAGGACGAGAAATACACTCCATGCAGGGTTGGCCCATACACGGGGGAGAAGGGAATTTTTTAATCCTTCTTTTCCATGCAGTTTAACGTCGTGCAGTAAGGACGAGGAATACACCCAGTGTAGGGCTGGTCCGTACATGGGGGGAAAGGGAATTTTTAACTTTATTTGTGGATGGTTGGGCTAGGATGGTGGACCCTAGCATCACTACTTATCCTGCAAGGGTAGGAATCCAGATGTACGTAGTTCTCTGAAAATCTGTACAGTTTAATGTCATGCGGTGAGAACAAGGAATACACCCTGTGCAGGGTTGATCCATAAATGGGGGGAGAGGGAATTTTTTTTGTTAGGTGGTGCGGCTTGGCTAGGTTTTGAAATTTTGGCATCGCTACGTACCCTGCAATGGTAGGAATCAAACCGTACATAGTTCTTTGAAATGGGTACACCCCGTGCATGGTTGGTCCATACATGGGGGGAGAGGGCATTTTTAATCCTTCTTTTACATTCAGTTTAACATCGTGCGGTAAGGACTAAGTACTCTTAATTTAATGTTCATAGAGTTTGGACCATTTTCGAATATCAGTTTAATATCTTGCATCTCGGATGAAAACTGCTTTTGATTATGTGAAATACTTCTTCAGAAATCTCGCATTTATAGGTGCGGTAGTGAACTAACTGTCAACATAAATTAGGGAATACGCTTAGTTGGAGTAGACCTTGTGTATAACATATGGTCCCTCCCACTTGGGATCCAGTTTTGGAGGCTTCTTTCAGGGTATCATTGGTGTCTGGAGGACCAACACCAATTATCCTTCAAAGAAACACCAAATACGAACCTTTTTATTGAAGGCTCGTGCAATCTGGTTCGATATACTTCCAGATGGTGAAAAGTTTGCAACCACTTCTCATCCAGCTGTTCCAATTCACCTAGCCATTTTTCGGATTGCTCATCATTAGATAACTAATTACAAATGGCAACATGGAGTGAGGGAAATTGGATCTCAATGGGAAGGACCACTTCTCTTCTGTATAGTAATGAGTACAGAGTATCCCGAGTTGTGGTGTGAATTGTGGTTCAATAAGCCCACAATGCATGAAGAATTTTATCTATCCATGATTTCTTGTCTTTTTCCACCATTTTCAGGTGAATGTTGGACAAGGACTTGTTGAAAGCCTCTATCTGTCTGTTGGCTGCTGCATGGTAGCGGGATGAGTGGTTAGCCTTGATAACATATTCTTGGTATAGTTTCTCCAATTCAGCAGAGTAGAAATTTGTTCCATTATCCTTCAGTATAGTATGAGGGATGCCAAATATAGTGATGATATTGGTTTTCAAAAAGCTGACAATGTTCCTTGCCCCGACTTCCTTGAGGGGTATATCTTTTTCCCATTTGGAAAATAAGTCGGTTTCTATGAGGATATACTTCAGTTGTTTGTCCGTAATGGGAGGATATGGTCCCACGATATCCATTCCCCAGAATAAAAATGGCCAGAATTACTTAGCATGATGAAGTAACACTAGGGGTTGGTGTATTTAGTTGGCATGAATTTGGAATGAGTGGTATTTTTCGGTAAAGTGCTCAAAATCTCATTCCATGGTGGGCCAATAATACCCAATCCTTCGAACCTGATGGGAAAGCATAGAACCTGAATGGTGTGGTCCATATACTCTGGCATGCACTTCAGTCATGACGATAGCAGTTATCAATGCATCTGAAGAGGACTCCATCGAGGCCTTGTTTGTAGAGGACCTCTTGATGACCCGTGCCGCCGTATAGGAAAAAGTTGATCACCCTTCTCCGTATCTTCTCTTGTTCATCCCTATTTGATGGGACTTCACCCCTTTGAAGGTAGTTTGCAATGGGGTTCATCCAGCCGGTGGTAGGAGCATATGGCTCAGGGACGAGACTGACTTCGTTGATTTCTTCCATTTTAGCCTAAACAAATAGAAAGACCATTTGATGATGAGAAATAATTATAACTTTTTCATCCTGGTCTGGGTTAGCTTGGGTTGTAGCCACATTAGAAAATGCATCGGCCTGGGCATTCTGAGACTGGGGAATATAGGTCAATGTTGGTTCTGTGGAGAATTCTGCCATTAACCCTTGGACATGGTCAAGTAGGGGAATCAAATCCTCCTTTTTGATAGCATAGTCACCATTGACTTACTTGATGACCAGTTTCGAGTCACCTTTTACCTTAAGGTGATGAACTTGTGCATGGAGTGTGAGATCCAGGCCTACAATTAGGGCTTGATTCTCTACCTCATTGTTCGTACATCCTTCTGGAAGGGGGAAGGAATATGACAAGACTTCCTTTTCTTGAGACATGAGTATTATCCCCAAACCCAACTTGTTAAATTTTTGATCCTCCATCCTTTTTCCAGGTCGGGCTTTGGGATACGCTGTCGAAGTACATTTCCCATGTTCGGAGCTCCTCTTGAACTGAGAATATGTCTTCATCAGGTAACTCGTTGTCTAGTATGGTGGTCCTGGTAGAGGGGTTATCTTCCAAAAAATATGCTAACACCTGGCCATTGGAGGCTTTTTGAGGCACAAACCAGATGTCAAACTTTTACAGGATGACTTCCCATCGGGATAGGCACCCAGTCAAAATTGGGTGGCTGAGGATGTACTTGAGCGGGTTTCTACGAGAGACCAAAAGGACTTCATGATGCTACAAATAATGTCACAATTTTTGAACTGTGAAGACCAAGGCCAAACAAATCTTCTCGATGTTTTAGTATCGAGTTTCCGCATCGATCATGGTTCAACTGAGGTAATAGAGACTGTTTTCACTGCTGGCATCATTTTTCTGTACGAGGAAGGCTCCCAGTGATAGCTCTAGGGTCATCAGGTATAGGATTAGAGGTACTCATTCAACTGGGGGCATGAGCACTGGCTGGCTCAAGAGGTACTTCTTTAGGCTGTCGAACGCCTCGTGACAATCATCTGTCCATTGGTACGTAACCCCCTTTTTCATTAACCTGGTAAATGGAAGACATTTTCCCTCCAGGTTGTCTATGAACTACCTAATGTAGTCCAAGTGTCCTTGGAATCCTCTCAACTCAGAGAGATTGTAGGGAGGTGGCATGGCAAGGATAGATATTTTCTTTTTTAGGGTCAACTTCGAAGCAACGATGGTGTACGACGAAGCCAAGAAATATCCCAGAGGTAACCCCGAAGGGGAATTTCAAGGGATTCATCTTCAGGAAATGATGTCAAAATTCGTTTAAGATGGTTTCAAGGTCTGACAGGTGATCTGAGAGTTGTCTTGATTTGACCACCAAGTCATCCACGTAGCATTCGACGAATCTCCGCAGGAATGGTTTAAAGATACAATGCATGGTGTGTTGATATGTGGCACCAGCATTCCTGAGTCCAAATTTCATGATCCTGTAACAGAATATTCCCTGAGGGGCCCTGAAGGCAGGGAATTCTTCATCTTCTCAGGCAATCCAGATTTGATTATACCCAGAATAACCGTCCATGAAGGATAGAGCCTCATACCTGGCCATTGCATCGATTAATAACTTAGTAATTGGGACCGGGAAGTCATCTTTCGAACAATACTGATTGAGATCATTGAAATCAATGTAGATGCAGATTAGTCCATTCTTTTTCTTGATGGTGACAATTTTGGCCAACCAGATGGGGTACTGGACCTCCCGAATGAAACCCGATTTAATAATCTTATCAACTTCAGCCTCTATTTTGGCCACCTGTGTGGGGTGCATGCTTCCAGTGGCTTGTTTATAGACCTGGTAGTCTTTTGGAAAACCTAAGTGGTGGGTCGCCACTTCGAGATCGAGTCCCAGCATTTTCATGTAATACGAGGAAAAAACATCCCGATGTTTCTTCAGGAAAGAGATATATACCTTGTGCTATTCGGGATACATGGATGTACTAATGAGGGTGGGCATTGGGTCTTCCTTAGTACCAAGGTTTATTTCCTTGAGCTCGTCCACGGTGGTGGAGATACCTTACTCAAATGCGGGAGGTTCATCCCTAAGATCGTCCTCCTCCTCTTCCACTACATTCTAATCATCTTGATCCGTTGGGGGGGGGGGTTTCTCGGCATAGGCTCTTGGGATTCTAGAGGTGAGGAATTGTTGGTGTCCTCGCTCAAGTATACACCCCCAAATTGAGGGTCATTGGTTGTTTCTGTATTGTCACAATCGACTATTATAGCTGAAATCATGAGGACAACTGACTGTGTGTCTGGTCATGAACCCCTGCTCTCAACATGGTTGATGGGAAGTACATAGTCTCTACCCAGCTGCCTGAGGGGGTCATCAGGAACCATTTCCAGACCATTTAGAGTGGGGAACCATTAAATACAATCGAGCGAGGGATTCTTTTTCTTTTTCTCAAAAAACCTGACGTCAATGTTGTGTGACTCTGGGATCTCGAAGGGGGCCTTGTCAGCATGCAATGTCCCACTTTTTCCATTGATGCAATACTAGATACAATAGTGGTAGGATGAAGGGACGACCATGTGCTTATGGAGCCACGACCTTCCAAGAAGGGAATTGAATGCTGTGTTCTGCCAGACCACCAGGCATTCTGAGTAGGCCACAAGGTTTCCAAAATGGGTTTTTAAGTTGATTTTTCCCATTGGCTTCTGTTCACTCTGGTCGTAACCCAACAGAGTTGTGGATGAGGGTATTAGATCATCCTCACTGTAGCCCAACTTACGCAGTGTCCTTAGGGTAAGGTGGTTAACTGCAGAGTCGTTTTCAATGAAGAATTTGTGGATCTCAACATCATTTAGTGTGCCAGACACATATAGTGTTTTGATATGTCCTTGCATGATGGCATCTTCATCCTGATCGGTGATGGAAATCACCACATTGCATTCAGTCGGGCCAGTCTCCGTCCGGTAAATCTCGGCGATGGCTACCTTTTCCTGAAACTCCTGGGGTATGAGAAAGGCTTATACAAGCACCTCCCTGAGATCTTCTGACAAACTCAGAGTGTCCAGAATTGACAGTTTGGATGGGAATGATGCCAGCTATTTGACGATATCGTACCTCTGTGCCAGTGGCCAGCACTTCTCCATTAACAGGAGAGTTTTAGTAGGCATCTTGGGATATGTAGCGCGTGACAAGGAAGGACTTTCTGTGTGGTTGGAGGTTGACGATGTTCCCACGTTTTGGGGACTCGGCCCGGCCGGTCTGTTTGTGCACACTAGGCGGCTAGACACTTGTTCCTCCTCTGACGGGTACCACAGAATGATAGTCCCGTAGTGGCCACTTGTGGAGGTGGAGAGATATTCTTTCTCCTGTTGAGTTCATTGAAGGGCTCTCCCACAGGTTTCCACGATATTAACGGTTTGGGCCGGGGTAAAACCATAGGGTTCGTTTCGGCCGCGACTGTGTCTCCCCTAGTATCCCCTACTTCTGTGATTCCTCCTCCTGGCCCCTTGTGTCGGGAACTCAGGTTCGTAACCATACCCTTTTTCAGTGAACAATTCCATTATATGGATAACATTTATGGAACCAAAGATTAGCTCCTCATCTTGTGATAGGTCAACCTGGTCGGTTGTCCCTGATGATTCCATTTGGTGGGTCGGTGCTCGTGGCACCAAGTTTGAGGGCATAAAATCCGACAGTGTCGGGGCTAACTTCAGCCTCGTTGCAGATTGCTCCTCATGTGCTCGTCTCCTCCCTTTTTGATTATGCATGGATGAACGGATTGTGGAGGGTTGTGAGGCCGATATTTTCGGCTTTGCGGAAGTTGGTGCCAACACCGGTTGTTGTAGTTGAGCTCGGAGTATTCCCTCACCTCGATTGACAGTCTTCCGAGTCATCCAGTCATCAAATTCCTTCCCCTTCTTACTAGTGACTTCTTGCCACCCCCAACCTTTGTTGGTGTCAGTGGTATAAATATACATCACATGTTCTAGGGGTGGTCCCAGTTCGACCTACCCGGATTCTACCATCCTCTGCAGGATGTCTTCGAAGACGAAGTATTCCCGAATATTTTGACCTAGCATTTGATGGTAGGGATGGTAATCTGGCCTATCATCGCGGACAACTTCTTCGAGCTTCTTTAACTCTGAGAGGTGGAGAAAGCTGAAATTCAATGGCAGCGATGAAGTATCCACGGACATGGTCCTCTTGGAATGAGTATACTTTGTGTCTTCATTCCTTGAACTGGTTCCACTTTGATCCTCTCTGATCACCCCACTTGGGTGGAGGCAACCGCTAATATAAGAGGGTCCCTTGACTATTTGGTGAAGGCCTAGGCAGTGGATCAGGTGCAGGGGATCGATTGAGCGTGAAAGAGGATACTTCAGCTCTAACTGTTCGCTTTTCAGGAGCCTGCAAGGCTATTCGGGACTTTGGACTGGTCCGTTGCAGGGAGTATTCAATTCTCTGAGCAATGGCAGAGCGATTTCAGAAGCTAGTGGTGCAATCTACTAGTATGAGCAGTGTTTGCAGCTCATCTCAATGTTTATCGATGCATATGGACAGTATCTCATATTGGGGCATTGGTCTGTTCAGAGATTAGTTCATAGCCTTCCATCTGGCCATGAAATCTGAGACCCTCTTATTCTCCCTCTATTTATAATTCATGAGATCACTAACCTTTGTCTTCGGCAGAGTTCAGCTGAAGTGGAACAAGAACTGCTGTTGAAGGTCTTCCCAGCTTTTTATTGACTGAGATGGCAGATTCGTATACCAGACGAAGGCAGATCCGTGGAAGGTCCGTACGAAGCATCCGAGTCTCACTGTGTCTTGTTGTTTCAGAGTTACCATCATAGGATCTCAATAATACGCTTAGTGCATCAAGTGTTGTTCCAGATTGCCTAAACCATTGAAAATAGGGAATACAGGGCTCCAAAAATTGGGTGTAGGAGGCGTGTTTCTCACCCAATATGTTTAGGGATTTTTCTCTGGATGTATCGGAGTGCGTCGACCTTCTATTGCTTCCAATAGAGCTGTCAGTGCCTTTATGGTGTGGGTGAGTCCCTGGTTTAAATCATGTTGGGCCCGGTCTTGGGCGGGTGTAGCTCGAGGATCTGGCTTGGCTAGCACCAAGGGTGCGTATGCGATTTTTGACACTTTCGGAGAGTTCATACGTACTCGCTCCGGTAGCTTTCTTATTGGAGAGAAGTCTTGGTTTTCACCCGAATCCATTTTCAGGTAGTTGGACGGACCGAGAGCCTCATTGGGTGGGGGCGCTGACCATGCTTCGTCTGCCAAAGAAAATCTTGGTCATTAAGGTGCACTTTCTAGGTGTTCAAGGTGTGGATATTCTTGGTAAGCTCTTTCAATAAGACGGTTCCTCTGGAGTATCTCAACATTAAGACACCTCAATTCTTTCATTTCCTCCTCTTATTGAGCGAACCTCACTTCGAGAGTAAGTGGCTCGTTTTTATCGAGAGAAGGAGGCGGGTTAAGAGTAACTGTTCCTTTATTCTTATCCTTGTTTAAAGCTCGTAGGGTAAGTGGATAAGGGTTATCTGGAAGGTCGGCCATATTTAGGGTAACCCTCTGGTTCTGGGTGTGCACACCTGATGGTTCGTTGTGAGTCACATCCTGACTGGAACCATCGTCTCCCGATCCATCCGGATTTGCATCATCTCTGGTGTCACCCATAGGGTTATCCTCTATGGCTTTGATGGATACATATCATGGGGTGGAGGAGATTTCATATTCCAAATAGGAAGAGGATCTCTTGTGCCTATTGCTTGTCCTTCGCTTTCTATCTCTGTATTGCTTTCAGACTCCTTGACGAAGGGTGATGCAGAGAGTTACTTGATGCGACCTTATAGTACGGATCCCTCTTGAAGGGGATGGTGATTCAAAGGACGGAATAGGGCATGAACCTCATCTTCTGATTTTCCTCCCTATACATGAAAATACTGATTATCATGGGGGAGGTTTTTGTTGAGGTGGTAAAAATTCCCCCAGCCCTGAGGGATGGGGCCGGACCCATTCCCTGGACTTTGAGTCTTTTCCCGTTTTTATTGGTCTTACGGGGGAATTTGATATAAAAAATTCCCCCAGCCCTACAAGATGAGGTTGACCCTAGATGGCGGCAGTGGATACTGCTATCACTACCTTCTTAATCTTACATGCCCCCATTCAGGGGTGAACTGTATCTGATGCCGAGTTTTCATGTGAATAAATCTTCACTGGGGAGGCAAGCAGTGATTGCTGATTGGCCTCTCTCAGGCGACTGGTCTATTGTATGCTTTCGGTTGTCTAATTCAAGAGTTCTTGAATGACTTGTTATCGTCGGGCCTGATGCTTCTAGGACTTACTCAAGGCTTGTCTCTACTGGGTGTGTCACCTTTCTCGAACATGGAGACCACTTGATTGACGTCTTGTCATAATTACGTTGCAAGACACTATGCCGAAAGGGTTTTTCTGGGCGAGGAGCGGAGTGAAATTCATAGCTCCATGTTATCCCCATCCTCTGATATGGACTCCAATAATAGTGTCACCAATGAGGTGGAACAACTAGTGCAGTGCATGGAGGAAAGCTAACTCCATGTTTCCTTTATGCCTCTCAGGTCGCGGTTGTCGCACCGGAGGAAGTGGTTCCAGGTCAATGTTATGCAGGAGGCCTCCTATTATCTTGACATGATCTACATACCCATCATAGGGCAGGATGCTTGTTTTCAGCCGACGGAGGGTTTTCCATTTATTAGATCAGATGTCGTACACACGTTCTTTAGAAAACTTCCTGGGTATGTTTAATTGAGAGGTGGTCATGGGACAAAACATAACTCGGATATCATCTATGTCCAGTCATTTCCTCAGGTGCAGCATGTCGGCATACACCTCTTCTAGTTATTCCTCTTCCTAGTTGTCCCAACTAAAACGTTGACTGGTAGTGTGGCTGGTGGTAGTGGGGCTGATAGGTGTTGAATTATTATATGGTCGACTCCGAGGTGGTTCAGAAGATGAACGTGGCCCCAGACAATCTCCTAATCGAAGAAGGGTGTTGTTGGCAACTAACTGGGAATGTGACATGCTCGATCCTGTCCTTCTGAGTGCCTCAGCATATGAGGGATTTTCTGTGATTGATTTGATAGGGGGAGGACCTTTCTATCGATATGATATGTCACTGTAGGGAGGACCTTCGCAATGGTGGCCTCAATGGCGAGGACTACCATCATAGCTACCGCAGGGAGATAGCCTGTGGGGTACACCATGGGGAGGGCCTTCAGAATGTACCGCAACGAGGGGAGGGCCTTCTCGTTAAATGAAATCTAGGAGGGGAGGGCCTTTGCTATCTATGTTTTAATAGTGAGTGCTACCATTACTGCTTGATGCCTCACTACATAGAGGACTTTTGTAGTGCATACCCTTGGGAGGAACACCAAGGTGTATCGCAGTGAGGGGAGGACCTTCTGACTGTGTATCATTGTTATGGGGAGGGCCTTTGCAACAACTTCCATCATGGCGAGGATGACCATCATGGTTTGATGTTCGATGTGTATCATAGGGAGTACCTTCAAGACACACTACAACAAAGGGTGGACCTTCTTGTCTCTTATGGCCATTGAGGGGAGGACCTTTGCAATGGCAGTCGTGGTGGTGAGGACTACCATCAAAGATGCCGCAATGGTGAGGACTACCATCACAGCTGCCTTAGGGATAATATCTATGGGGTATACCCTAGGGAGGGCCTTCAGAATATACCACAATGAGGGGAGGGACATCTCATTGCTTAACGTCACTACGGGGAGGACCTCCATTATCAGGGTGGTGAGGACTACCACCGTGATCTAATGCCTGGCTGCGCGAAGTTTCATTGCAACGCAACCCCTGGGGAAGACCTTTAGGGCAGGCCACTACAAGGAAAGGGCCTTCTTGTTGTGATGAGACGTCACTATGGGGAGGGCCTCCATATTTTTTATTACGATATCAAGGACTACTATCATAATCTATGGTCCCACTGCATGAAGGGTGTTTATAGTGTATACCCCGGGGAGAACCTTCAGGGTGGACCACAACAAGTGGAGGGCCTTCTTGTTGCTCGATCTTCTGGTCACATGGAGGGATACCATGACTCAAATCAAAAGAGAATCTCTCACGATCGATCGTTATATGCCTGTGGGGGAGGCCTCCGCGGGTGCTCTGGGGAGGACCTTCAAAGCTGCTGATAGCGACATTGCGGGGAGGACCTTCGCAACTACTACTGACACTCTCGTAACATGGTAATGGGTGGGAAGGGTTCCGAGCCTTCAATATGTTCATGGCAGCATCGGGAACCCCCATTTCTAGCAGAGTGGAGTCATGAAAATGATCTTTATTTTCCGGATGCCTTCGGCACGTTCAGGGCACTTTCTTCCAGGAATCGGGGATCGTTTGCTGTTGATAACGACCTTCACCTTTAGGTCCATTCCTAATTAGGTCCCGTGATGCTTCCAGGATATGCTGACGAACATCTTGAATTTTATCAGGGATATATTCCTGCTCTGGAGCATCCACTATGATGGATGGGTGTCCCCTAGTTGGAACAAGTGAAGCTGCTCGATCCGGTTGCTCTTGCGTCGCAAAATATGGCCGATGACCCTCCTTAGTGGAAGAAGGGATGTAGATCTACTTCGATGTGGCTATCTTGTCTCTTAGATGAGTCTCCTAAATTGGGGAGACGGGCTCATAGTCCCGAGTCCTTACTGTTTCCACTAATGCAATTACATTCTGGCAAGTCTGCAAGATATGATATGGGATCGATACCTGCTCCTCCATCATTGACAGTTTATGTAGAGAGACATCTTTGGATGGAATGGGTATGAAGGCCCATTCCGGTATCAGAGTATGAATATACTACTTTGGTCCTTTGGTGTTCAGTGGGTACTGATAATTCTCCTCTATCGGGGCAGGTGAACAAATATGCCCCTTTGCTGAGATATGCAGGTTTATCTCTCCAATTCCCGCCACATTGGGATGGTGGACTTTACTTGCATCCGTAGGGAGTTGGCCCTGCATATGTTGGTTTCCCACCATATCGAGTCGGTGGCCTTTTTCGGCAAGGAGATGTGCCCACCTATTAATTTTCTCCACGTTTGGATGGCGGTATTTTTTGATCACCACCATATTGGGAAGGTAGGGATAAACAACATCTCTTAGGAGTTGGTCCTTCATGCGCTAGACCACCACCATGTCTGGTTGGTGGGCTTCACGACCCTGGGTAGGGAAAAGTTTCTACCGAGTAGGTGTCGTCCTGTGTGAGTGATGGGCTTGATGGAGCTCGGCAAGGATGTGCACCTGCTCATATGATGACACTATGTCTGGATGGAGGAATTTGGAGGATCGGACAAGTGTATGTGCCTTCTCGTGATACGTCTCAGTGACTGGACAACGGAGTTCCTCCTTAGGGACAGGGGTGATGACCGGTCCCTGGTTGTATGTTTTCCACCCTCGTCGGGCGGTCTGAGGGGCCGAAGCTTGGGGAGAATGGGCCTGGATCCTTGGGGTGAAATCCTCATTAGCATGAGGATGTTGAGTCACGGCATAACTGCGACGATGTCTTCCGGTGGGGACCTTAGAGTAGAACCCCCATTCAGCAGGGATGAAGTCCTCTGTGTCGACCTCAAGGTTTTTCATGTATTTTAAATTTTTGGTATTTTTAGGTATTTTGGGACTTTTATGTTTTTTTAGTTTTTTAGGGATTTTGAAGGGTTTTAGAGTTTTTTTCTATTTTATGGTTTTTATGGTATTTATGGGTTATATTTTTTTCTAGTTTTTAGGGTTTTTAAGGGTTTTTAAATTTTTTTAATGTTCTTGGGGTATGAAGAATTTTAATAATTTTTAGTCCATTTTTAGGGTTTTCATTATTTTTTAGGGGTTTTAAGGTTTTAGGAGTTTGTGGTTTTTAGGGATTCTTACTGGTTTTAAGGTCATTTAGGTTTTTTTTGTGTTTTAGAATTTTTAGGATTTAGGGGTTTAAAGTGTTTTAGGTTTTAAAGGTTTTCGTAGCGGTTTTCAAGGTTTTAATGGTTTCTATGTTTTTTGTAATTTTTATGGTTTTATGGATTATATGGGAATTTGGTATTTTTTGGGTTTTTAGGTATTTTAAGGTGTTGGGGGCTTTAGGGGTTTTTTTAAAAAAAAATCAAATTTTTTCTGTTTTGTTAATGTTTTTAACATATTTAGAGTTTTAAAGGGTTTTAGTGTTTTAATGTGTTTTTATGATTATTATGGGTTTTTATGGTCTTTTAAGATTTTTAGGTGTTTATGATTTTTTGGGTTAGGGGTTATGTTTTTATGGGATTTTATATATTTTTGGTTATTTAGGGATTTCATGTTTTTTTTAATATTTTCTCAGGGATTTTTAGTGTTTTTTTGATTTTAGGTATTTTATTGATTTTTTATAAATTTTAGGGGTTTTACTTTTTTAGGGATTTTTAGGGGGTTTAATATTATCTAGTGTTTTAGGGTTTTTATTTGCTTTGGATTTTATTGTTTTTGTGTGTATTTAATATTTTTATGGGGTTTTATATTTTTAATTTTTTAGGGTTTTAATGTGATTTTAGTGTTTTTAGTGGCTTTAAGGGTTTATATGGGTTTTTAGTGTTTTTATGGTTTTTTAGGGTTTTATGTATTTAGGGGTTTTAGGGTTTTCAGTTTCATTTAGAATTTTTATCATTTTTAGTTTTTTATAAGTTATATTTATTTTTAGTTTTTTTATTTTCTCTTAGGTATTATCATGGTTTTAGGGTTTTTTAAAATTTTAAGGATTTTTAGAGGTTTTTAGGATTTTTATGGATTTTAGAGTTTTTAAGAATTTAAAGGGTTTTATGGTTTTTAGAGTTTTTACATTTTTAGGATTTTCATTAGTTATATATTTTTTATAGTTTTTATGGTTTTCTTAATGTTTTTCATGGTTTTTATGTTTTTTTACGTTTTTATGAATTTTTATTAATAATTTACGATTTTAATGTTTTTTGTCATTTTTTTATTTTAGGGTTTTTTGGGGTATTTCAATTTATTTTGGTTTTTGGGTTTTTATGTGTTTTTTATGTTTTTTATGGTTTTAAAGGGTTTTCGTGTCATTCTCATTTTTATGGTTTTAAAGGGTTTTCATAATTTTTTTGGTTTGTACTATTTTTTTTTCTTTAATGGTTTTTTTATGGTTTTTAGGGGTTCTAGGGTTTTTAGGGTTCTTAGGGTTGTTTAGTGTTTTTAGCATTTTTTAGGTTTGGGGGGGTTTACTATTTTAATGTTTTTAAGGTTATCGTCAGGCCTCTAATGGTTTTTTATGTTTATAGGGATTTTTATGGTTTTTATAAGATTTTTTTAGTTTTTTTGAATTTTAGGGATTCTGAGGTTTTTTATTGGTTTTTAGTGGTTTTAATGTTTTAATGGGGTTTTGGATTCTTGGGTTTTTTAGTTTTTAGGTTTCTAAAGGTTCTTAAAGCTTTTTAAATTCTTAGGGGTTTAATGAATTTGGGAGTTTTTATTGGTTTTATAGAAATTTTATTAGATTTTCGGGTTATTTAAATATTTTAAGTATTTCAATTGTTTTTATGGTTTTTAGGCCTTTCAGGGTCTTTAGGCTTTTCATGGTTTCAAGAATTTTTCAGTATTGTAGGGGTTTTAAATGTTTTTTGGTGTTTTTGGATTTTTATAGTTTTTTCATGGAATTATGGTATTTATCATTTTTTAGGACTTTTAGGTAATTTTTTGGATTTTTAATATCATGTTTGATTTTTAGGGTTTTTATATTTTTTAAGGTTTTTTTTACTTTTTCAGGTTTTTAGCATTTCAATGATTTTGATGGGTTTAAAGTGTTTTTCTGTTTTTAATGTTTTCTCGGTATTTTTTTAGGTTTTTTATGTTTTTATGGATTTTTAGTGTTTTTCTATATTATTTATAGTTTTTTAGTTCTTTGGAAATTTTGAGGGGATTATGGATTTTTAGGGTTTCTATCAAGTTTTAGGTCTTTTAGAGGGTTTATGTTTTTTTAGGGTATTTAGGTTTTCTTATGTTTTGATGGTTTTTAGGGTTTTTCTATTTTTAATGTTTTTTATGGTATTTTGGGTTTTATATATTTTGACGGTTTTTAGAGTTTCCTTAAAAAAAATTGGGTTTAAACTGTTTTATGTGTTTTCAGTAATTATTTCACCTTTTTAGGGATTTCATGGTTTTATAACATTTTATGTGTTTGTATGGTTTTTAGGGGTTTTAATATTTTTTAGTGTTTTTCCATTTTTAGGTTTTTAAGGGTTTAAAGTTCTTTTAATATTATAATGTTTTCTTATGATTTTTTTTGGGTTTTAGGGGTATTTAGTTTTTAGGGATTTGTAGTTCTTTTTTAAGTTTGTTTTATTTTTTAGGGGATTTTGGGATTTTGGGGGTTTTGAAGGTATTTAGGATATATAGGATTTTTGTTTGTTTTAATTATTTTTTAGTTCTTATTGTGGTTTTCATTATTTTTAGATTTATATTATTTTTATATGGGTTTTTGAGGTTTTTAGTTTTCTTACATTTTTAGGGTTTTAGGATTTTTAGGGTTTTAAGGGTTTAAGGGTTTTTAAGGTTTTCATGATTTTTAGAGTTTTTTATTGTTTATATAATTCTCTTTATAGTTATTTAATTTTTTATGGGTTTGATGGTTTTTATATTTTTTAGTGTTTTTAGGGTTTTTATGGGTTATTGGGCTTTTTAAATTTTTATGGGTTTTTTGGTTTTTAGGTGTTTTAATTTTAATTTGGCTTTTTCAGTTTTCTTAGGGGTTTCTGGGTTTCTATGTTTTTTTAATGTAATATAAATTTTGAGGTTTTTTAGGGTTTTTAGGTTTTTTGGGGTTTTTTGGTTTTTTGTGTTCTTTATATTTTGTTAGGTTTTTATGGTTTTTAGAGTTTCTAAATATTTTTTAGGGTTTAAAGAGTTTTTAGATTTTTTAGTGGGTTGCTATTGTTTTTATTGATTTTTATGTTTTTAAGTTTTTTATGTGTTTTATGTTTTTATGGGTCTTTAGGGGTTTTATGGTCCTTTATGGTTTCTAAAATATTTTGCTTTTTGTGGGGTTTTAATTGTTTTTATTCTTTTATGTTTTTCTTTGGGGTTTTTATGGTTTTAGTTTTTTTATGTTTTAATGGATTTTTAAAAAAACTGTATTTTTTAGGTCTTTTTTAGTTTTTTAGGGATTTTGAGAGTTTTTAGGGTTTTTTGGGGCGTTTAGGGTTTTTAGGGTTTTAACATTTTTCATTTTTTAGGGGATTAATTTTTCTTTAGGTTTTTATGGTTTTCATTGGTTCATTCTAGGTTTTTAGGGTTTTTAAATTTTTTATTTATTTTTATGGATTTTTTAGTATTTTTATAGGTTTTTTGGATTTAGGTATTTTGATGGGTTTTGAGGGTTTTTACAATTTTTTGGGTTTTTTTTGGGGTTTTGGGGTTTTTTATGTTTTCTTGGTCATTATGTTCTTTTTTAGTTTTTTTAATTTTTATGGGATTAAATGGTTTTTGGTGTTCTTAATGGGTTTTTAAATTTTTAATGGCTTTTACGGTTTTATGGTTTTATGGTCTTTTGTTATTTATATTAATTTTTAGTGGTTTAGGGATTTTTAGGTTTTTTTCACGAGAAAAATAAATATGTATCAAAGGAAATTGAATTTTTAGTATTTCTTGGGTTTTAAGTGTTTTTATTTATTAAGGTTTTCTTAGAGTTTTTTAATATTTTTACATTTTTCTATGTTTTTAAAGATTTTAGGGAATTTTTACTAATTTTATGGGGTTTTAGGGTTTTAAGTAATATGAGGGTTTTTAGGGTTTTTAGGGATTTTATTAGTTTTTAGGTTTTTAGCATTTTTTGGTTCTATAGGGGCATTAATTATTTTTGGTTTTTATATTTTTCTTAGGGGTTTTCTTCTTTTTATGGTTTTTTTATTATTATGGTTTTTAGGGATTTTCTTGGAATTTTTTGGGTTTTAATTGTTCTTAGGTATTTTGATGTTTTTAGAGTTTTTTAGGATTTTTAGGGGTTTTATGATTTTTTTGGGTTTTTTTTTTATTGAGTTTTTAGGGGTTTTAAAGTTTTTTGTATTTTTTGAACAATGCTAGGGGTTTAAAGGGTTTTTAGTGTTTTTACTGTGGTTTTTTGGGTTTTATGTGTCTTTTGGGGTTTTATAGATTTTAGGGGTTTTACGAGTTTTAGGGGTTTTAGGTGTTTTAGGTCATTTAGGGTTTTTAACAATTTTAGGGTTTTATGGGTTTAGAGTGTATTTAGGTTGTTATGTTTATCTTTGGGTTTTTCAAGGTCATTGGGGTTTTTTATATTTTATGTATTTGTAGTGTTTTTTTAATATTTTAAAGGTTATTTAGGTATTTAGGTATTTAGAGTGTTTTTACTATTTTTTTTCTTTTTACGGTTTTTATAGTATATAGAGTTTTTTTTTTATTTTATTGGTTTAATTTTTTTATGATTTCAAGGTTTTTATAGTTTTTTTTCTTTTTTTCGGGGTTTTTTTTTATTTTTTTAGGGATTTTTAGTTCTATTTAAACACTTTTATGGTTTTTAGGATGTTAGGGATTTTGAGGGTTTTAGGGTTTTTATTGTTTTTTGTTGTTTTAGGGGTTTTTTTTCTCTAATTTTTAATGTTTTATAGTTTTTTAATGTTTTTATGTTTTAAAATGGTTTTTATAGTTTTTTGTGGTTTTTTGGATTTTTATTGGGTGTTTGGATTTTTTAGGTATTATATGGTTTTTAGGGGTTTCAGGGGGTTTTAGTGTTTTTTTGAGTTTTTAGGGGTTTTTGGAAAAAATTGTGGTTTAATTTTTCTTGTTTTTTAAGGTTTCCTTAATGATTTTAGGGATTTTATGATTTTTGTGATATTTTTTATTTTTTTGGATTAATATATTTTTTAGAGTTTTCAGTTTTTCTGAGGGGTTTTATAAATTTTTAAGGTTTTTTATGATTTTTTGGGTTTTATGTTTTTTTAGTTTTTTTGGGGAGTTTAAGGTTTTTTATATTTTTAATGTTTTTAAGATATTAAAGGTTTTTAGTGTTTTTAGTGGTTTTAAGTGTTTTTATGGGGTTTTTGGGTTTTAATGCTTTTTATGCGTTTTTATGGTTTTAAGGGTTTTATGGCCTTTACTGTCTTTTAGGGTTTTAGGGTTTTCAACACATTTAGGTTTTTAGGGGTTTTAAGTGTTAATAGGCTTTAATATTTTTAATTTTTTTTCAGGGATTTAGATTTTTTTTACATTTCAGGGATTTTTCGCTATTTTTTGAGGATATTTATTGCTTTTTTGGGTTTTTTAATTTTGATGTTTTTTTGGTTTTTAGGTATTTTAGTGTTTTAAGGTTTTTAAAAATTTTTCTTTTTAGGGGGTTTAAGTGTTTTTATATTTTAAAGGTTTTATTATGTTTTTTCATAGTTTTTATGGTTTTTTAATTTTTAAGTAATTTTTATTTCTTTTTTAGTATTTTTTTTGTTTTTTTAGTGGTTTTAGTAATTTTGAGGGTTTTTATCATTTTTTATGGTTATGGTTTTTGGGTGTCTAGGGTTTTTTTTGAGATTTTTAGGGGTTTTAATGTTTTTTATTTTCTTAAATTTATTTAGATTTTTATAGGGACTTAAGATTTTTTTCTAGACTTGAAGGTTTTTATGGGATTTTAGTATTTTTATGGTATTTATGGGTTTTATAGTTTTTCGAGTTTTTAGGGGGGTTTTGGGCTTTTAGGTTTTTTTATCATTTTTTAGTTTTTTTTTGTGTCTTGTGTGTTTGTATGTTTTTAATGTTATCATAGGGAATTTTCAATGTTTTTATGCCTTTTGGGATTTTATGTATTTTTTTTGAATTTTATAACTTTTAGGGGTGTTAGGGATTTAGAGGTCTTTTAGGGGTTTTTATGGTTGTTATTATTTTTAGGGTTTTTAGTATTTTTAGTGTTTTAAATGTTTTTAGGGGTTCGATGGGTTTTCATAGTTTTATTTGGTTTTTAATATTTTCATGGGTTTTTATGGGGTTTTATGGTTTTTGGGTGTTTTGATGGGTTTTAAGGGTTTTTACAGTTATTTATGGCTTTTAGTGTTTTTATTGTTTTTTATGTTTTCACGGGTTTTATGTTTATTAGGATTTAAATTTTTTCAAAAGCGTTTTCAATACTTTTAGTGTTTTTTATGTTTTTATGGATTTTGTGAGATTTTTTAGAATTTATATGGGTCTTTATGGTTTTAGGGATTTTGATGGGTTTTTAGGGTTTTTAGTATTTTTTGGTTTTTAGGGGAATATATTTTTTTAGATATTTAATTCTTCCTTAGTGTCTTTCAATGTTTATTGGTTTTTCTATATTTTTAGGTGGTTTTAGGATTTTAATTTTATATGGTTTTAGTGATTTTGACTGTGTTTAGGTTTTTAGGTGTTTTTATGGTTTCGTTTGTATTTTTGAACTTTTTTAGGTTTCTAGGGTTTTAAGGTGCTTAATATTTTCATAAATATTTTTGGGCATTAATAGTTTTATTGAGTTTTTAATTTTTTTTGGGTTTTTAATGGTTTTTAAGATTTTTAGGTGTTTTATGGTATTCTGATTTTTTTTAAGGTTTTTAGGTGTTTTAAGGTTTTTAAGGGTTTTTTTTAATTTTAAGGGTTTTAAGAGTATTTTGAGTTTTATGGTTTTCCTTGGGGGTTTACGGTTTTTTTATGTTTTTGTGATGATAGGTATTTTATAGGATTTTTATGGTTTTTAGGTATTTTATGGATTTTCAGGATTTTAGGTGTTTATGGTCGTTATTTTTTTTATGGTTTTTAGGGTTTTTAGAGATTTTTATGTTTTTAGGTGTTTAAAGGGATTTCAGAGTTTTTAGTGATTTTTAGAGATTTTTTAGGTTTCTAGGTGTTATTAAGGTTTTAGGGGTTTTATGTTTTTTAGGATTTTTAGGGTGTATAGGTTGTTTTTGGGTTTTTTTGTTTTTTCCATTTTATGGTTTTTATGGGTTTTAAGTGTATTTAGGTTTTTAAGGAATTCTCAGGGGTTTTCAATGTTTTTTGGGTTTTTACCTTTTTTGGATTTTAGAGTGAGTTCATGATTTTTAGAGTATATAATGGTTTAAGGTATTTTTAGATTTTTTGGCTTTTAACTAATTTAGGGTTGTTTATAGTTTTTAGTTTTTTAGGGTTTTTAGGGAGTTTAAGTGTTTCTAGGTTTTTAAGGCTTTCATAGGGGTTTTCACAGTTTTTCGGGTTTTTTTATTTTATGGGGTTTTCAGAATTTTTTTAGGTTTTTATGGGTTTTAAGGATTTTTAGGGTTTACTGTTTTTTGGTTTTTTAGAATTTTTAAAATTTCTGAGGGGTGTAAGGTTTTTTATTTTTTTAAACCTTTTGGGGGGTTAAATGGTTCTTGAAATTTTTTATGCTTTTAAGGTTTGATGGGTTTTTAAGGGCTTTTTAATGTTTTTGGAGGATTTATAGTTTTTTGGATCGTTTATGATTTTTTAGTTTTTTTAGCATTTTCGGGTTTTTATAGGTTTTAATTATTTTTTGGTTTTTATAGTTTTTATGTTTTTTATGTTTTTATTAGGGTTTTTCCGGTTTTTACTTTTTTATGTTTTTAGGGATTTTTATAATATTTATTTTTTTAGTTTTTTAGGGATTTTGATGGATTTAGGTTTTAATGGTTTTTTGGGTTTTTTGTTTTTTATGGGATTTAATTGTTTTTTGGTTTTAATGATTTTATTAGGGGACCATTTCAATTCCTGTATAGGTGGATGGTGGAACACTACCCCTGTTATGAATATCGGCATATCCTATGGGTTCCCCATTCTGATTTTCATCTTTCTCTTCTCAGCATTTCTGTTATTCATCCCAGGAATCTGATTATTACCGATGCGGAAGAGGTATTGAACGATGCCACTCATTTCTGATTCGCAGCACATCATACCCGTAATGGATCATTGAGAGGTGATAGCGGTGGTTCCCTAGAAAAATGTTCATACATAATCACAATTTGGGATGAAATGATCACTGCTCGTGTAGACTGAGTAGTTATTTGTGAGCCAGTCCACCCTTACCGGTTTTCCAGGCAGTTCGGATGCCTTCAATAGACTGTACTACTTTCGGTTGTTCAACTAAGGAAAGAATCTCATTCAGTGGTTCTCCTCAAATTGTGTCTTATGATAATTCATGAAGATGTTGATAGGTAGATTATCATTCATAGCACAATGGGTCTCACCTTCCAATCGCTGGAGTATACCCAACTATGGGTAGGTTGTTAATCCACAAAGATGCTAAAAGAACCAGTTCGGTGGGTGAAAAAACTCTTGAATGTTTCCTGGCCCATTATTTCCCCAATGACAATGTCACAAATTTCTTTTATTGCAAGAATTGAAGCAACTACGCCTTCTACTTCCGTCCCTTCAGCAACTAAGATGGATTCACCTCCTGCTCCTACTCTCGTGGTGAGAAGGAGATCGGTCCATCGTTAAAAGAATCTGGGAGGGGTTACATCAGTACCACCCATTTCGGTGGGGAGCGATTTAGATTAGTCCCTTCCTGTGGATATTTCCCAAGATCTTAAAGACACTGGCCCCAGCTGTGTATCACCAATCATCCTGGAGGTTGCGGTTAGACCTCTACATCCAGATCTAGTGGCAGGCCCATCTAAGTGAAAAGAGATTCTCCCATCTTGGGTGAATTTCATTACGTACCTCCCCACTCATATGAAGACGCTTCCTGCTTACAAACATGTGGCATCATGGGAGGATCGAAGTGCTGGTGTTGTGGCAAGACACCAGGTAGTGTGCAAAGAGGCAAGACGCCAGCTACATTCTCTTTCCATGAAGACACCCCTATCAAATTTTTCGGATGAGGGTGAAAATTTTCAGAAGATATTTACTGAGATGGGTTCCAGTAGATTCTATTATCAGCACCTTCACTTTCTTATTTACCAAATCTTCCTTGCCTGAGAAGAACTCACATCCTGTGAGGAAAAACTGGACAGGTTCAATTCTTCCCACTACTAGGTGACGACATTACAAGATATTTCGTAACAAATTGATCATTTACTAGCTGAGGAGGTGAAGGGTCATGATTTGGTGGACAACAAATAGGGGGCGTTGTAGGACTATGAAGTTTTCACAACCAGGTTGAGGGAACAACTAGCCTCTTTGCATGACAATTATGAAGTCGTCCAGAAGAAGTGGTAGGAGATTAAATCTATCCTGGATCAAGTGAATATTATGGTCAAATCCAAAATTGAGGAAATAACTTCTTTGGAATAGACCATCGATGACCCACAGTAGTCACTCACCATCCTTTTAGAAAGGGAAGACCGGGCCTTGTTGTAGTTATATCCGAAATTATGATATGTACTCTCCACTTTTTTAACACTCTAGAGAGGCTCCTAATTGGGGATGTTCCTCCATTTTTACTGAACCCAATAGAATAGATTTGTCTTTTAATCATCTCTTCTCTTTCTCTTCCTATTAACATCATTTCAATTAAGTATTATCCTTCTTCCATAACTTGAAATCGGTGAATCTAAATAATCGAATCGAGCTATAATTGTTCCCTGAGACAAGGGACTTATCTAGAGTAGTTTGACTATTGCTGGGGTTTTATGGAATACCTCACGAACTTTTATATATTTTTCATTATTATTAATCTAATTTTTGAATAAGTGTGTATGGTATGGGATTTGTATGTATAACTTTAATTTTTCTTAGGCCTCCCCTTTGCGGGTTTCTAACCTAACATTATTTAATCCTTTTCTGATGGCTCAATATTTTTTAACGAAATGATACTCAACTTTTTCCCACATGTTCCTTCTGTGGATTTTCTTTCTGGAGAGTATGGTGTCTTATCCTTTCTCTGGAAGTCCACAGTCCCGCCAATCAAACTTATTACTGATGTCTGCGGTCAGAAAACATTTACCAGACTTAACGGGGTAGGGCCCAGACACGGGACCATCGTCCAAGATTCTTAAAAAATCCTTTAGGAATGGGTTAGGGATTTTTATTGACACTTAATTTGTGGAATATAGAAATGCATGAGTCTCATGAGCCTCTTTAGTTGTACAGATGTATTAAATGACTCTCCTAGGGAAAAATTTTCTTTTTATTGGTGACCATTGTTTTGGGTGATGTATGCAGAGCCACCAGGGCATGATATGCATAGTCAATAAAAGGTGTTCATAGGATATGGTCCTTCCATTTATCATGGCCTGATGGAATTTTCAACATTTTGACTTTATTTTGAAATCACGAGCCACAGTGGGTGGCTGGCCCGAGCAGCGGTGTCTGAAGACATTAGGGATATTCATGTCAGCTTTGAGTGGGAAACTTTTCCCGCACATATCTTTATTGCATGAGGGAGATCTGGTGAATGATCAAGTCCATTAAGAGTCTTTTTTAGGTTAGGGGCACTTAGGAAGAAGGGGGTACATAAGCCGTCATCCAATAGTCTTCCAAAAATAAGGTTGTGATAGTACATTCATGTCATTTGAGTGTACGAAAGCTGGAAATGACTCTCCTAGGGTTGAATTTTCCTTTGATTGATATCCATTTTTGTGGGTGATGTACATAGAGCCACCAGGGCATGATATGCATAGTCAATCAAAGGTGTCTGCAAGACAATGTCCTTCCATTTCAAATGGCTATTGAGGATTACGAATATTGGGATCTTTCTGGAGACGGTATGTGACCTTCAACTAGGGGTGTGCCTGGGAATCAAAAAGGGGCATTTTAATTGAGCTTCTTTAGGGAAACCCAGAATCAAGTGGGGGTACTCTTCCTTTTCATGCAGACCAAATTTAGGCACATGAATGAGTTATCTTTTAGAAACCTCCAAAGAGACCAGAGATGAACCGAGCCTATATGTTTCGATATATCCAGGATGTGTGAAAGGAGAAAAATGCAAACCATGACATTGATGACCCTTGAATCAATAGTTATGTAATGAGGCTTGGAAGCCATTGGACTTACTAAGATAAGATAGGACTCTCATGGGGATGAATTTTCCTTCTATTGATGGTTGTTTTTGTGGGAAACATATGGAGAGCCACCAGGGCATGATATTCATAGTCAATCAAAGGTGTCCACAGGGAACTAGACTTCCATCTAAGAAGGTATTTTAGGGTTATGGAGATTAAAGATCAATCAAAGCATGGAGTTTGAAATATTATAGGAGGGTATCTGGGCATATTGGGGATATTTGGGTAGCAATTTACTCATGGAATTGGGTGTCCCTTACAAATATCTAACTCGTACATAGGGTGAGGAATTAATTTCACCTTTGGGATACCTGTTTATTTAACATAACATGACCATGACTTACAGTTCCTCCCGAGGGAGGGAATTTTGACATGACTTTTAGGGTCGTGATGCTAGGACCAAATTCCTGGACTATTTTTTCATAATGCCATGGTGGAACTATCTTTGAAATACATAAGATTATGGGATCTATGCTCCGTGTGAGAAACAAGGGATTTTGAGGATTATGTTTCATTGCTTTTGAATAAAAATTCAAAATTAGAGAGAACTTTTGGGGTTAAACCACTATTATGAAATTTTAATGTCATATAGATTTTGGCCTTGCAGTTTAACGTCGTGTGGTGAGGATGATTTCAGACTTTCAGTTTAACGTTGTTCAGTGAGGATGATTTTGGCCTTGTATTTTAAAATTGTTTGGTGAGGATGATTTTGGCCTTGCAATTTAACATCGTACGATGAGGATGGTTTTCTGTCATAAAGATCTTCAAAAATTTTAGGTTAATCGTAATCAGGATGTTCTAGAATTCCATAGATGTGAGTGATGATAGAAGGTGTAAAACATAGTCCTGAGGGAATCTTGAATCAAGAGGGATGACATGGGGATTAGAATTTATTAGTTGTACTGAGATAGAAGAGGAATCTCCTAGAGATGAATTTTCCTTTAATTGATGGCCATTTTTGTGGGAAACATATGCAGAGCCACTATGGCATGATATGCATTGTTAATCAATGGTTTCTGTAGGACAATAGCCTTCCATCTCAGATGGCCTTGAATGATTATGAGGATCCAAGTTTTCCCGAGGTATGGAGTGTGACAAATGGGAAAGATGTTCTTTGAAATGAGATAATACCGGGACCATGATTAACCATGAACTATATAGAGCTCTCACATATGTCTAAACCATATGTATAGAGAGAAGTAGGATCTTTTGACTTTTCATGACTTAGAGGCATTGTGGAACCTCATAATACTAAGTACCGAGCCCCACATAACTCTAAAAGAATTTAGCAGTTTTATTTTCATGTGTTAGGGCATTTCATGGACTTCCCGTACAAGTCTAAACTACGCATGGGGTAAAGTGGGATTTTATTTTCTTGTGGCTTGGCCAAGATGCCGAATCATAGCATCATTACATATCCTATGAGGGCAGGATTCAAGCCACACTTAGTTCTGGATATTCCATAAATATTCTTTCTTGATGTGTTAGGGTGACTTGAGGGAATTTTGGTTTCAATTGATATGGGTGACCGGCCTAGGATATTCCCCTACAATTTATTTTCTTCGGAGAATCCCTACCACTGATCCTAATATCACATTAGTTATACTCAACGTGAGAAACAAGGAGTGTTTACAGAGACTCATTCTCAAGTGTATGGAGATGAAGAATATGATGGAGCCCTTTTATTTTCTTTCTTGGTGGTGCTGGGCCAAGATTAAGGATCGAGCTATAGATACATATCCTGCGAGGGTAGGAATCAAGTCGTACGTAGTCCTATGTGGACCTCGTACCGATTTGTCATGGTCCAAAGGGTAGAGGCACATTCATTCTAACCATCACAGTTGCCAGGTCTGCCATGTTACCCCTTTGTTGACCTTTTTATGGGAATCTCTATCACTACTCATATGCTCATAGGAGTTGTACTCAATTTCAGAAACATGGATTGATAGGGTTTTCCACAATGACTGTGGTTATATAAGGGGAATGAAGGAGGAATTTGTTCAATGGGGGTTGGGCTAGGATCATAGATTGAGGCATCCCTACGTATCCTGTGGGGACAGGAATCAAGCCGCATGTCATTCTATGGGAGATCATTCAGTTTATTATCATTGAAGTAGGACGTTTTATGCTATGTAGATTAATGTATTACGGAGAGGACATGAGTCAAATATTATATCCTTTTTTAGGGACAAGTTCTGTACAGTTTAACATCATGTGGAAAGGATGATGACTCATAGCTTAAGGTCTTAGAGTTTGGACCTCTACATTTGGAGCATTTTTACTCATAGTTTAGGGTCTTAGAGATCAGAACATAGCTCCATGGCGATTTGACTTTACTTATAGTTTAAGTTCATAGATTTTGGACCATGATATGTAGGCAATTTTTTATGATTCATAGTATAGGTTCATAGAGCTTGGACCTTGCTATTGGATGAATTCTTTACTCATAGTTTAGGGTCATAGAGATTGGACCTTAGCATAGGGAAATTCTTTATGATTCATATTTTAACGTCGTAGAGCTTGGACATTGGCATGGAATACATCCTTTATGATTCATACTTTAACGTCATAGAGCTCGGACCTTGTAATGGAAGACATCCTTTATGAATCATAGTTTATCGTTGTAGAGCTTGGACCTTGGCATAAAATACTTACTTTATGACTCATATATTAACACTATAGAGGTTGGACCATGGCATGGGGACATTATTTATGACTCATAGTTTAACTTCATAGAGCTTGAACTTTTCTATTAGAGGCATTCTTTAAGAATCATAGTTTAACATCGTAGTGATTTGACCTTGGCATGGAATAAATCCTTTATGACTCATATTTTACCATCTTAGATCATGAACCTGGCATGGCATACATCCTTTATGACTCATATTTTAAAATCTTAGATCTTAGATCTTGGACCTGGCATGGAAGACATCCTTTTTGCCCCATTGGAATAAACCCTATTTATGATATATGGTCATTCCCTAATTGGTTCAATCTTTGGGGGCTTGTTCACTAGTATCATCAGAGTTCTGAGGACTAAAACCATTTCTCCATTAAGGAAATATTGAAGGAGAACCTTTTGGTTGAAGGCTCGTGAAATCCGATTTCGGTATATTTCCAAATAGTGTGGATTATGCAGCCTTTTTTCTTCTAACAGCTCAAATTCATCAAATTTTCTCTCGGATTTATCATCCATGGATAATTGATCGCAATTGGAAAAACGAAGTGCTGGAACTTGGATTTTGATAGGCAACACTACCTCTTCCTTGTATACTAGTGTGTATGGGGTTTCCTGGGTGGTGGTATAGGTCATGGTCCGGTAATCCCACAATGAATGAAGAAGCTTATCTAGCCATGATTTCTTATCCTTATCAACCATATTTTGAATTATGTTGTACCGAGTCTTGTTGAAAGGCTCTATATTCCCATTGGACTCCGTGTGGTAGCAGGATGATAGGTTGGAATTGATTATATATTCCTGGTACAACATGTCCAGTTGAGCAGAGCAAAAGTCGATGTCGTTGTCCGCCAGTATCTTATGAGGGACACCAAATTTGGTGATGATGTTGGAATACACAAATCTAACAATGTTTTTTTACCTGAATTTCTTAAGGGGTATGGCTCGGGCCATTTAGAAAATAAGTTTATCATGGTGAGTATGAACTTGAATTGTCTAGTTGCAGTGAGAGGATATGGTCCCACAATATCCATCCCCCAGGCAAAGAATAGGCAAGAGTACTTAGCTGAATGAAGCAACTCTGGGGGCGGTGTATGAAATTAGCATGAACATAGAAGGAATGACAATTTTTAGTGAATATGGAACAATCTTAAATCATGGTGGTCTAGTAATACCCAAGCCTTAGAATTTGGTGAGAGAGCATGGTGGCTAACTGTTGTGCTCCACAAGATCTAGCGTGCACTTATTTCTTGATGGAAACGGTGTTTTCTCCATCAATTCACCTTGGAAGGACTCTGTCAAGGCCTAATTTGTAGAGAACCTTATCTTCTTTTACCCCCATTTTATAGGGTAAAATTGACTACCTATCTTCAGAACTGCTCCATTTCAGCCCTAACTGGTGGGAGTTCTTTGTTCCGAAGGTAATTTTAAATGGTCGACATCCAACCGGTGGTATAAAAATAAGGATTAGGAACAAGAATAATTTCATTGATTTCCTCAGTATTTCTCTAGATTAATAGCAAGACCATCTAGTGGTGAGAAATTATAATTTTATTTCATCCTGTTCGGGATCAGCCAAGACTGTGGATACATTTTCCAAAGTGTCGGATTCATCATTTTTTTACTGGGGGACATAAGTCAACGTTAGTTTTTATGGGAATTATGCCATCAGTTCTCAAACATGGTTTATTAAGAGAACCAATAATTCATTCTTGATATCATATTCATTGTTGACCTATTTGATGAGTAGCTCTGAATGACCATTTATTCTTAGGTGTTTGACTTGAACTTTGAGTGCCAATTCTAGGCCTTTAATGAGGTCCTGATATTCCCATTCATTGATCATACATCATTTTGAAAGTAAGAAAGAGTTAGAAAAGGTGTAATTTTTAGGAGATAAATGTACGACTACCATCCCCACTTTTTTGATCTTGGGATCCTCTATCATTTTCCATGTTGGGATTCAAGAAGCACTGTCGAAGTACATTTCCGACATCTGGGGGTTGTCCTGCATAGAAAAAACATCTTCATCCAGAATTTCAGCATCCAACGGTGCTATTTCTTCTAAGGGGTGCTTGGCCAGGATTTTTTCTAATTCCTATCCCTTGATTGATTTCTTGGTCACATACCATATGTCAAAATGTTGTAGGATGACCGCCCATCGTGATAGGAACTCATTCAACATGTGACGATTGAGGATATACTTTAGCATGTTGCAGTGGGAGACCAGGTGGACCTTATGGTGCTATAGGTAATGCCTGAGCATCTAAAATAATAAGATTAAGCCTAGTTAGTTATTTTAAATCCTCGAATACTGAGTTTCGGCACCGATCATTGTTCTACAAAGGTAGTAGATGATGTTCTCACTATCGACATCATTTTCAACATGAGGAAGGTGCCTAATGACCATTCCAGGGAAGTTACGTATAAAATGAGTGGTCTCCCCTCAACTAGAAGCATGAGAACTGGTAGGAATATGAGATATCTTTTGAGGTTGTTAAATGATTCTTGAAAATAGTTATACCATTCATACATAACTACTTTCTTCATGATCTTGGTGAAAGGTAAACATTTACTTGCTTGGTTGGCTATGAAAAATTAAATGTTTGCAAGCATCCCATAGAGACCACTCAACTCGGTGAGGTTACAAGGTGGGGACATGCCAAGTATGGATTTCGCCTTTTCGAGGTCAACTTCAATACCATAATGGCATACTACGAAGCCGAGGAATTTTCCCAAGGTAACAAAAAAGGTTTATTTTAGGGGACTCATCATTAAACTGTGATGTCATAATTTGTTAAAGACAGCTTCAAGTTCATCCAGGTGGTTCAAACACTATTGTGACTTAAACAACATATCATCGACATAACACTTGATGAATTTTGTCAAAATGTCTTGAAGATGCGATGAATAGCATGCTGATATGTGGCGTCAGCATTCTTTAGACCAAAGGGCATCACTTTATAACATAACACTTTCTGAGGTTCCCTACAAGCAGTAGCTTCTTCATCTCCTTGGGTCACTCAGATTTTATTGTATCCAAAATAGTCATCCATGAAGGAGAGGGATTCGTATCAAGCTGTTGTATCAATCAAAAATTCTATGATTGGGAATGGGAAATCGTCTTTTGCAAAATGCTGATTAAGGCCCCTGATGTCAATGGAGATTCTAATCTATCCATTATTCTTTTTGACAGGGACTATGTTCATCATCTATGTCAGATATTAGACCTCCCGTATGAAGTTGGATTTTATCAGCTTGTCAACTTCAGCATCTATTTGGGTATCACACATTGGGTGGGTCCTTATGGATGCTTTCTTATAGGCCTGGTGATCTTATGGTAAGCCCAAATGGTAGGTAGATATTTCAGGATCGAGGCCTAGAATCTCCATGTAATTCCTGGAAAACACATATTGATTGTTCTTTAATGAGGGGGTGCATGCCTCCAATTCCTTGACAGGAATGGCCACACTAATAAGAGTTGGGTCGTGGGTCATTTTTCTTGCCTAGATTTATCTTCCTAAGTTCATCGATTGTGGTGGAAACACCTTCTTTGAATGTAGGAGGGGCATCTTTGAGGTCTTCTTCCTCTTCTTCTTCTTCTTGTTCATCATCTTCACCATCTTCCTCTTCTGATGGAGAAATCATTTTTGAGATAACTTCTCCAATATTGGAAGAGAAATATTTTTTTCCTTAGTGTGTGAGGTGAGGGTAGTTTGATGTCCCATGTATGGGATAGAGGCATCTTTTATAGGGATTTTCCTGACAACATGGGAGTCATTCCACTCTTCTATGTCTTTGGACTTGGTGGTTGTAATAGAGACCATACAGACAGCTGAGTCTGTATCTGAACATGTACATATGCATTCAATATGGTTGATGGGTAGTAAATTCTCCTCCCTAATATATTGGAAGGGGTCAACGGGATCCATCTCCAATTCATTTGTGGTATTTATCCAATCAACATAGTCAGTTGAAAGATGTTTTTCTTCCGACTTATAGAACCCAGCGTTGATATAGTGTGATTCAAAAAATTCAAATAGGTATTTATCAGTGTGAAAAGTCCCTCTTTCCCCATTAGTGCAAAGAATGATGCACTGATGGTATGAGGAAGGAATTGCAATGTGCTGATGTAGCCCAGGCCTCCCTAACAGAACATTGAAGGTCGTACTTTACTGCACCACCTGGAATTCAGAATCTGATATGAGATCTCTGAGCCAAGTTTTATTCTTCATTCGTCCCAATGGTTTCTTGTAACTTTTGATGTATCCTAGAAGAGTTGTAGTGCAGGGTGCCAAGCTATCTTCTTCATAACCCAGTCGACGAAGCATTCTCAGTGGGAGGAGGTTAACTCTAGAGCCTTTTTCGATGAAGATCTTCCAAACACCAATTCCATTTAACTTTCCAGACACATACAAGGGTTTGATGTGCCCTTGTATGATGGATTCACCATTCTTTTATATGAAGGAGATGACAGAGTGAAATTCTTTGGGAGTAGTCTTCATTCGGTAGACTTCGGTCACTGCTACTTCAGCCTCGAACTTCTTGGGACTAATCAAGGCTTCGATGTGTTCCTCCCTAAGATCAATGTATAGGCTCAAAAAATCTAGTATTCATGGATTTTATAGTCCTAAGGCCATCTTCTTTAAAATTTCATACTTCTTCTCTAAATTTCGGCCCTTCCAAGCTCGGGGATTCTCTTTTATAGACACTTTTAGGGTTTGAGCTTTGGACATAGATGGTTAGTCCTCTGTAGCAGGGCATGGCGGGCTACAGTCATTTCCACATTTGGCCAAATTGGTCTGCATGTATACCTTGGGTGGTTTGGTGCTTGTTCTTACCCTGATGGATAATCCAATATAACTAGTATTGGATTTCTTAATATAGGAAGAAAGATCATTCTGGTTCTTATGGTGTCTGTCGAAGGGTCCTTCCGTGAGTTTCATTGATGTTAACAACTTGAGTTGTGGTGTGGCAAGGAATTTGACTCCTACCACAATCATTCCTTCCATGAAACCTCTGGCCTCTGTGGCCTCTTCCTATGACTCTATAATTTGTTCTTGGGAATTTGAATTCATGGACATAGTCTTCATCAGAGAAGGGGTCCATCATGTGAATGACATTAACAAAGACAAAAATCAGTTCTTGATATGACACTGTTTCTTTCTGACTGTCTTCTTCTGATGGTGTTGTTTAGTGGGGCAGTGCATGTTGTACTATTTGGAAGGTCGGTGCCTATTGAACCAATATTATTGGCATGATGTCCAAAAGAATCAACACTAACTTCGGATTTGGTTTCATCTCTTCTTCTTAGTCATTCGTTTTTTCCCTTTCTTCCCTTTAGAGGACCATAGGACTGAGGTGGATGGCTATGATATATTGGGAGATTTTGGGGGTGTAGTTTGTTGTTTCAAATGTGCATGGAAGATTCCATGGACCTAGTTGATGGTCTTCTGGTTCATCCAGTTTTCGAACATTTCCTCCTTCTTTCTGGTGACTATTTTCAACTCCTCCTCCTCTCTTGAGTTTGAGGTGGAAACATACGCCACTTATGCTGGAAGCAGGTCCAACTTGACTTGCCCAAAATCCACCATCTATTATAGTAGATCCTTGAAAAAAAAGAATTACTAGATGGTGTGACCCAGTATTTGGTGATACAAACAATAATTTGGATGATCGCTGATACCTACTTCATCAGATCTCTTTGGCTCTGGTAGCCAAATCAAATTGCAATTCACAACAGCTATGAAATAGTTGCGGACTAGGTCATCTCAAAATGAATAAAATTTATTTCTTCATTATTTGAACGGATTTATTTTGGCACCTCATTTCTCATCTAGAAAATAAGGGGTTGGCTATTGGTGTCTAGTGGGACCCGCAAAGTTCAGTGGGGGCCTCACAACTGGAGCTAGTGCCAGAAGTGGATTAAGTGTGACAGAATCCACTTAAGCTTTTCCTATTATTTTACTAGGGGCTGATGTGGCCACTCAGGACTTAATATTGTTCTTTTTAAAGGAGTATTCTATCATTTGGGAAATGGAATAGAAGTATCTAATCCCACTGGTGTACATCACCGGGATGAGCGGTGTTTACAATTCATCTCGAAGGTTATCGATGCACATGATGAGCATATCACCTTGCGGGAGTGGATGGTTCAGGGAATATGTCAGTCCTTTCTATATGATAATGAATTCTAATACTCTATCATTCTCTTGGTGCTTGAAGTTCATGAGATCACTAACCTTCTTCTTGGGAAGCGTCAAACTGAACTGGACGAGAAACTGTCATCGAAGGTCCTCCCAGCCTATAATTGAATTATCTGGCAGGCTAGTATACCATACAAAAGCTGAGCTCTATAGGGTTTGTACGAAGCACTAATTTTTTAATTCTTATTCCTGCTCTGGATTTCCCATCATGGGGTCACAGTAAGAGGCATAGTGCCTTAAATGCTATTTCAGGTCCCCTGATCCATTGAATATTGGGAATACGTGGTTCCTAAAGTTTGGTGGTGGAAGAACATTTCTCACCCACTCGAGGTAGGGTTTTCACTATATTTGTATTGGAGTGTGCCACCCCTTCATGTCTTCTAGTCAATCTGTTAGTTGCTTTATAGAGTTTAAGATCCCTTGATGCATATTCTGCAGGGCTTGGTCTTGAGCTGGCATGGCAGGGGCTACGATCAGGTGTGTCGGCGCAACTGGAATTTGGGGTGGATACCCAGCCGGGAGAATCTATTGCGGGATTACGTGGATATATTCCGACTACCTTCCCAGTGGGGGGAAGTCATGATGTACTTTTGGTATTGGGTTGAATGGTCCTCTGATCTTGGATTAATTCATAGGAATGAGTGCATGTGGTATGGGAACCTCTTCTGGGAGCACTTGATAACGCTCCATTGGGGGGAACAAATCTAGCAAGATAACTCCCTCAACGTATCTCCACATTAATTCGCCTGAGATCTTTCATTTCTTCATCCTACCTGGCGAAACATTCCTCGAGGTTGAGGGACCCATTCTAATGTGGACTAGGATGTGGGTCATAGACAGCCTTGGATTTATTTTTCTCTTTGTTGGAGTTTTGTGGGGTTGGTAATGTTGGATTGACTGAGGAGGCACATAGATTTAGGACCGCCCTCTGGTTCTGGGTATACATACCTTCAGGCTTAGTGTGGGGTGCCTCTAGGAGGGAACCATATTCCTTTTCATTCTCACCCCCTACGTCATTTCTTGTGAGATCTGTGGGGTTGGTGGTTACCACGTTCACTGACGCGTACCACATTGGGGGTGGGGTACCCGGTTCCGAATGGTAAGAAGTCTTTCTGTGCCCTTTTCTGGACATTCCTCTTCCATTATATTGTATTTTTCGGGTTTCCTGGTGAACATGGACCCGAAGGGAGCCCTATTCTGACTACGTATTGTGCCTTTGTCTTAGAGGATGCGATCCACGAGAAAGGTTGGAACGGGAAACTCCTATGTCCATCGTTCTTCCAAGATTGTGGAAGACAGATGTCCATCGTGCGAGGATTTGAGGTAAAAATTCCCCCATCCCTCCAGGTAGGGGTTGTTCCCATTGTCTTGTTTTTGCACTATGGCCTTGATTTTCTGGTCTTCTAGGGTAATTTTTATTTAAAAATTCCCCATCCCTATGGGTTGGGGTTGTTCTTATATCGCGACGTTAGCCACCGCTATTTCCACCAATTCAATTTCATATACTTCTGCACGAGTGTGAGATGAGTATAGTATTAGGCCTACATAGAGTCTATAGCCTTTTGAATATTTGGTAAATGCTTGCTAGTTGTATTCCCTTTGGCAGGAGGCCTACTGGATGTTCCTAGTTACCTAACTCAGATGTTCTTCGATGTCTTGATCTCTTTGGCCCAGATGCTTTTGAGACTTTCTTCAGGATGATTTTTGTTGACTATCTCATCTTTCCTGAGTAGGGGTTTAATTTGATTGTGACCTCTGGGTGATGACATTGCAGGATGTGATTTCTAATGGGGCTTTCTGAATAGGATGTGGGGTGAAGTGCAATGATCCATGTTCTCCCCATCCCCGAATGTGAAATCTAGCTAGGGCATTTCCAATGAGGTGATTCAATTTAGGTAGTGCATGGAGGCAAGATTGTTCATGGTTTTTCTTCCGCCTTTCTAATTGTGGATGCCATGCGGATAGGAGGGATTCAAGGTTGATTAGAAGGCGAAGCTCCCCTATCGTGATGTGATGGTCCTCATAACCTTCGTAGGGTAGGAATTTTTCTTTTAGATTTCGAAGAGTTATCCATATATTGAAGTGAATTTCAAGCATTAATTCCCTAGAAAATTCTCTTAGTATATCAAAATGAGAAGTGTTTGTAGGCCAATACATCACTGGTATATTATCCTAAGCTAGTGGTCTTCTCAAAAGAAACATATCATGCTTTTGTTCTTAAATAGGCTCCTCTACTTGATATGACCAACTTGACTACTTCTTAATAATTTCATTCCAAGAAATTGGGCTGGTGGGAGACTTATATATTTGCGGATGCCACAGGGGTCTCTTAGAAGATGAGCATGGCCCCGGGCCATACTATAGTTGAGAAAGAATATTTCTCATTATATATGGAGTTCTTGATGTGACTGAATCATTTCTAAGTGCCTCAACATAGGAGTTATTTCTCATATTTTTTCTGGAAAGGGGAGTACCTTCTTGCCAATATGATGTTTGATTTCACGGAGGACCTTTGTAATGGGTGCTGCAATGGTGAGGACAACTATTGCAACTTGATTCCCAACCGTAAGAAATGTCATTGTGGTGTTTACCCTGTAGAGGAACTCCAGGGAGGGATATAGCATGGGGAGGACCTTATCACTATTTAATGTTACTGTGGAGGGGACCTTCACAACAATTATCATTTCGGGATGGGACTTCGCAATAACTATCATCATGGTGAGGAATACCATCATGACATGATACCTAGGTATAGGGAGAATTTCTATAGTGTACATCCTAGGGAGGGCCTTCAAGATGTATTGCAATGAGGGAAGGACCTTCTCATTTCTTGATGTTATTATGGGGAGGAACATCATAGTAACATTCATTGCAGGGAGGGCCTTCTCAATGATTGTCATCATGGTGAGGATTACCAACATGACTTGATGACCGACTACAAGGAGAAGCATATCTGTATCGTATACCCAGAGGAGGACCATCAGGGAAGAAGACAGTAAGAGGAGGACCATCTTGTTGTCTGGTCATTAGGTTGAGGGTAGGGTTACCTTAACACACATCAAGAGATAGGCTTTCATTATCGATCCTTCTTGACCCACGGAGTAAGCCCCCATGGGTGCTCTGTGGAGGACCTTCATATCTGTTGGTAGCGACATTAAGAGGAGGACCTTCGAATCTACTACTATCATTTCCATAATTTATTACTGGAATGATAGGGTCCAGAGCCTTTGTTGATATATGTTTGAGGGAATCAATAACCCCACCATCCATCAGAGCAAGATTATGTATGTACTCTTCATTTTCCAGTTGCCTTTGGCGCTTTTCATTTTGGTCACCCTCTTATGGGTAACAGGGTCCATCTGCTATTGGTAATGGCCTTCATATATGGGTCCCTGTCATTTTTGGTCCCATTATATTGTCGAGATATACCGATGGGCATCTTGAGTTTTTGCAGGGATATATGACATTACTTGAGCGGCCACCACGTTGGACAGACGTCCCCCAATTGGAACGAGTATTTTTTCCCGATCCTGTTTTTCATATGTCATGGGATATTGTCCTTGACCTACCTAGACTGGAGAAGGGATGCATAACTGCTCCATATTGACTAAGTCATTTGGAAAGTGACTCATTCCTTTCGAGTAAATTAAGAAGTGGGCCCGATGTCTCTCCTTTTCCACTGATGCAATGATATCGTGGAATGTTTAGAGGATATGGTTTTGAATTGACATCTGATCTTCCATCATTGCCAGGATGTGATCATATACATATTTGGATAGAACAGGTATGAAGGCCCATTCTGATGTTGGAGTAGGAGTTTGTGCCTGCTCTAGTACTCCATGAGTTTTTAGTACATACTGGCAGTTCTCCTATGCTAGGATAGAGCGATGAGTTTGTTTCCAGTTATCTTCTCCGGTTTCCACTGTATTTTACTGGTGGTCTTTATATTCACTAGTAGTGATTTTTATCCACTTACTTGCCACTATATTTTTCTCACGTGCATTGTATAAATATGTAGGAATTTGACTCTGATCGTATTTGGTTTCCACCCTTTTTAGATGGTGGGCACAGAATGCATCAACAGATGTTTGTGACTGGGTATAGCTGAATTCCACCCTATTTGGTTGGTGGGAATCTTGTGCATCAATAGGTATTTGTGACTTCATATAGTTGTTTGCCACCAAATTTTGATGGTGGTCTTGTTGTACCTCGATAGATATCTGCATCTTCTTGTAGCCTTCCACTCTGTCTGCATGGTGGGACTAGTGATCACTAGTAAAAATGTGATTTTTCTTGTATTGTTCCACCCTATTTCTATAGTGGGCTTGAGTGGAGATGGTAGAGTTTTCTGTCTACCCGTTGAACGCCGCCACATTAGTATGGTAGAGATTATTTTCAAGAACCAGGGTGATAGTGTGTTCCTGGTTATATATTCTCCACACTTGGTGGGTATCAAAAGTAGTCTGGGTCACCTGGACTTTGGCAGGTTCCCTCGGCATAAGGTCCTCCTCGGTTGAAGCCATCCTGGTTGGCTGGTTTCGGTGGCGAAGCACTTTTGTCAGGGCCCATGACTAGGACCCCTGTGTAGTTGAGATGAATTCGCCAGCATTTACTTCATCTACCTCTCTAAGGTAAGGGAGGTACTCATTGTCGTGCTCCAGGGACAGAATCCTGAAAAAATTTGAGATGACCACCGGGGCCGCCTTGTGTTGGGGTGCTGATAGTGGCTGAAGAGGTGACTGGCGAACCTTTAAAGACTAAAGGGCTTATCTTACGGCCTCCAGTGAGGGGAGAGTACCATTTTGGTGGCACTCATTGATCATCGTATTGGATACCCAGTGTTGAAGACGTTGGGTAGGCGAGGGGGTCCTGCTCTTTATTGAGGCTCCGACCGCCCCTGAGATCGTTGATGTGTGCGTCTTTAGGGATCATGGAGATGTCACTTGGATTGAAGGTTTCTATATGGGAACCTTCAATAAATATATGACATATAGACCACAAAATATTGTCAATGTAGGATTCCATAAAACATATAAATATTTGGAAAATCAGACTGGCTCCCTTCCCCTTTTATTTTGCTGCGGGGCCTATGTGGGGTGAGACCACAACCTTGGTTAAGGATTCACATCGAGCCAAGGTGGCATGTTTTATGTGTACCAGAGCAAACAAAATGGTCTGGCTTGTAGTATCCTTTTTTCTTTTATCATTTGGGTAGAACCACCACCATGGTTATGGATTCACGTCGGGTTCAACATTTTTGTTCCGCCTCTGAGGTGGTGTGTTTTGCTGGTGATGAGAAAATGACATGACAAGGATCATCACCTGTCCATTTTTATATAGATATAGATTCTCAAAGAATTTAACATTCTCTTGTTTTTACCCCTTTGACATCATTATCTTTTAAATAAGGTCAAATTAACCATGCGGGAACTATCGGTCCTAGCGGGTGATTGCGTGGGGGTCAAGCACGCATGAAATCAGTGATTCTCAGATATACTTTTCTCGAATGGTATTCATTAGTTTTATTCATGGAGTCATGAATTCCCATTAGCCCTGGTATCCATGATTCATGGACCTTCTTTCCAAATGCAGGCACTCGTTGGCTGAAGATTTGGCCAACAATACTTAAGGAATCCATTGTTTGAGAGGATGGGAGGTCAGGATCACTGAGCCCTTTTGGGGGAGGATTGTTTCCTGTTATGGGAATCTCTTATATATTTAAGTCATGTTCATACGTTCGTGAGTCCTTGGTTCATTCCCGAAGAGTGTGTCCATGGGCTACCCTTAGTTTGCAAGATTTTCGTGAGCATTCATATGTTTGTTTCCCTAAAGATGATACTGACTTAGCCAAATTATAAGGAGATCTACCGTTTATCAGCATATAGTGGGGGATGGAATTTTGACTTGATATTGGGGTCGGGCACACAAGGAGGACTTCCTACATATCCTCGAGAGAGGAATAAGAACCCACGTTGTTCAGAATGTGTGGGGCTTACGCATGGGAGCTGCCCAATTGTAAGGGGGGCATGGTTGGGTGGATCCTTTTTGGATGGGAACCCATTTGAGATCATGCCTTATGGTAGGAATCCTATATATCCTGATTTAATCAGGAATCAGAGTTATCATAGTTTAGAATGTAAGGAGAATACACATGGGAGCTGTCCATTTGAGGGGGTGGGGGCATGGTTAGGTGGACACTTTATGGATGGGCACCCATTTGTTCTTGGACCTTCTAGTAGGAATCCTACGTATCCTGATTTAATAATGAATCAGAGTTATTGTAGTTCAGAATGTGTGGGGATTATCCATGGTATCCGCCCATTTGGAAAACATGACTGGATGAACCCCTCATGGGGGGCACCCTTTTGACCTTGGGACTTCTGGTAGGTGTCCCACATATCCTTCTTTGATCAAGAATCATAGTTTTCATAGTTTAGAATGTGTGAAGTTGTTGTAATCCCCACAAACCTCTAAGCCCATGTGAGTCATTCTCGGTGTGAGAAACAAGAGGATTTTAAATATTCAACAATGTACATGTATCCTCCCCTGTTGGTGGGGGAGTGAGATCCCATAGTGGAAGAGGGAGAGGTGATGGTGGGTGAGGCTGTAGAGGGATTAACCTTTCCATTTGAAATGTAATTAAAGTTCATGAAGCCCAAACTCAGAGTATTGGGGACTTAACTCAATGGGATGGCCCCAGATCACATCTTGGTAAGGGGAAGAGTTTCTTCCTTGCCAAAGGGGGGAGAAAACATAACCCTTTCCACTGATCATTATCCCTCATTGTATGGAAAAGAAAGTGATCACCCATAATCTTGAGAATATGGAGGTTCTCATTGGAATCCCAAGGCTGGAATTTAGGTTACCATGGGAATGTATCCTCACAGGAATTCTCGAATCCCACACCTTTATGGGGATGGACTTCGTGACTCCACTTACCTTGGGTGTGTAGACTCAATGGGGTGTGCTGAGGCACCTGATGGTCTGATCATACGGATCTATTGGACTTGGAGAGGTTTTACCCTAGTTTCAGAGGACTGGTTACTGGAGGGATCATGGAGGACTGGAAGGTAATGGAGGGGTGAGGCTGGAACTGGAAGGAAAAATACCCAAAAACACCCCATTCCCTGTACTGTTTTCTCATGCGGGATGGGGAAGGCTCCGCATACCATAATAGTATGTGTGAAGAAGGGAAATCTGCATACCAGTGGGGTACATGGGCATGGTTATAGTCCACTAAGTACCAAAGTGGTACATTGATCACCATGCAGCTTTGGGTTATATTCGTGTACCGATTGGGTATGCGGTGCCGGGTTCAGTCCATGTAGCGGTACACTATACAGAGCACTATACTAAAGGTGGGTCAAGGGGATTACCATTCGTGTTAAATTCATCTGTGAGAAGTATTTGGGTTGTAGTTTACCATTTACTTTGTCTATTCTATTATTATTATTCAATTCCCCTATTTTATGGTTCGCGGTTGGATATACCTATGGAGGAAGTGCTTCGTGGTTCGTGTTTCACCTAATGAAACAAGACAGATACCAGAGTGAAACCTTTATGTCTCCCTCAATATTTATTCATCCGCCCTTCCCTCTATCCATATCATCCCTCATACTTATTTTGCGCTCCTTTAATAGAGCATCAAAGTGGTCATTTCTATTGGGCACGTGAAACCATTTGCGGTGGCCCATTATAGCAATATTCCGACCCACAGAAGACTCAGTCAACCAGGGTTTGGGGAGGCTTTGGTTTGCGATAACAGTTGGAGAAACCCTTCTTGTTCGCTTCGTCTCTAAACTGATGGGTTCATGGTATAGTACACAGAATGGCCTTACACGCACAACTCCTTCGGTTGACATAGTTTACGGGTTGCCTTGCTTGCTGGCCATCATTTCATAGGCCTACAGTTTGTGGACCGTCTCACATACTTGGCGATTCGTGATCCATATTCTCTGTGTACCATTCTCGATGACAGTATGTGGGATACTTAAAAACCTTGAAATCTTCAATTCCTTCAAGTTCCTTCAAATAAATGAAACTCAATATGTGTCCCTTCACCTTGACAGTCTTCTAGAAGCACAATCTTGCTTCTGCAAAGTGATTGTGGTGGGACTTTATTCTCTTGGCACAATTTTCTAGACCCTATATGGGTGTTTAGTGAATTAATGGGTTTTAGGGTTTTTAGTGGTTTTAGCATTTTTTTTGGTTTTTAGGGGTTTTAATTGTTTGTAGGTTTTTATGATTTTCTTAGGGTTTTTAGGGTTTTTTACATTTTTAGGGATTTTAGGCATTTATTATGATTTTTATGGTTTTAGGGTTTTTATGTACTGTGAGGGTTTTATTAATTTTTATGGATTTTTGGGGGTTTTAGGGGGTTCTTTGAGTTTTTAGGGTTTTTTATTTTTTTATTGTTTTTTATCATTTGTAGAGGTTTAATTGGGTTTTGGAGTTTTTGGATTTTAGTGTTTTTCTTTGTTTTTATTGTTTTTACTGTTTTTAATGTGTTTTATGGTTTTTAGGGGTTTTAAGGATATTAGTGTATTTAAAAATTTTAGGGTTTCTAGGGGTTTTATGTTTTTTTTTGGATTTTATGAATTTCTAATAGATTTTCAAGGTTTTAGGGTTTTTTTTATTTTGGTGATTTTAAGTGTTTTTTAGGATTATAGTTTTTAGGGTTTTTAGATATTTTGATGTTTTTTGGGCTTTTGGTATGTTTTGGTTTAATTTTTTTAGGGTTTTTTATGGTTTTTGGATTTTATTATCAATTTTAGGGGTTTAAAGGGTTTTTAGGGTAATTAATTGTTTTAAGGTTTTATAGATTTTAAGGGTTTTAATGGTTTTTTGGAATTTTATAGTTTTCATGGGGTTTTAGGGGTTTTAGGGCATTTTTAGTGTTTTTATGGTTTTTATCATTTTTAGATTTTTATGAGTTTTTAGTGTTTCTAGCCTTTTAATGTTTTCATAGGGTTTCCATTGTTTTTATAGATTTTTATATTTTTATAGAATTTATGTGTTTTTTAGGATTATTATTTTTCTAGGGTTTTTACTAATTTTGTGGATGTTTTGGGTTTTAAAGGTTTTTTAGGTTTTTATGATTTTAACGTTTTTATTTATTTTTTAGGGGTTTAATGTTTATTTAGGTTTTTAACTTTTTATTAGGGGTTTTTAGTATATTTAGTGGTTTTTATGTTTTTAGGGAATTTTGGGGATATTATGATTTTTATGTGTTTTTAGGGTTCTTAAGGATTTGTGGGTTTATTGGATTTTTTTTGGGTTTTAGGGTTAAGTCTTTTGTGGAATTTTATAGTGTTTTTGAGTTTTTAGGGTTTCTAGGGTTTATAAATTTTTTTAATGTTATAGGGGTTAAATGAATCTTAGAGTTTTTCATGATTTTTTTATTTTTATGGGTTTTTTATTTTTTTAATGATTTAAGGGGTCTTATGTTTTTAGAGTTTTTAGGGTTTTTAGTGTTTTTAGGATTTTTATCATTTTTAGGTTTTTAATTATTTTTATGTGCTTTTAGTTCTTAAAGGATTTCATAGTAATTTTTAATGTTTTTGATGTTTTTTTTATTTTTAATGATTTTTAAGGCTTTCTTTGGATTTTTATGTTTTTAGGGGTTTTTTAGGGGTTTAAGAGTTTTTAGGGTTTTAGAGGCTTTTTGGTTTTTTATGTGTTTTAATGGATTGTATTGGTTTTTAATGTTTTTATGGGTTTAATTGGTTTTCAGAGTTTTTACTAGTTTTAAGGGTTTTTATATTTTTTAGGGTTTTTATGGTTTGTAGGGGATTTTTTTGGGTTCTAGAGTTTTCGGGATTTTCGATTTTTTCAGTGTTTTTATAGTTTTCTAGGTTTTTAGGGTTTCTAAGTGTTTTTAGGTTTTTATGGTTTTATCAGGGTTCCTCAGGTTTTTTATGGTTTTTTATTATTTTTAGTGATTTTAATTTTTTTGAATTTTTATGGTTATTTTGGGTTTTAGGGTTTTTCTTGGGATTTAGGGTTTTTTTATGGTTTTTTGGGTTTTTTTTGGGTTTTTACATTTTTATGGATTTTTAGGTTTATAATTTTTTTTGTGTTTTTATTGTTTTTATATTTTTTAGTGGTTTTAATTGTTTTTACTTTTTTATGGTTTCCTTGCATTTTTTCACGGTTTTTTGTTATTTTATGTTTTAAGGGATTTTTGATGTTTTAATTATTTTTTATGGGTGTTACTGTTTTTTGTGTTTTTAGGGATTTTGAAGGTTTTAGTGTTTGTTTGGGTTTTAGGATTTTTGGGTTTTTCGAGTTTTTTAGGTTTTTGGGGGTTTTAGGATTTTATGATTTTTATGGTTTCCTTAGGGTTTGTAGGGGTTTTATGGGTTTTTATGCTCGTAAGGATATTTAGGTATTTTTAGCGTCTTTTGGCATTTTTATGGTTTTTATTTTATTTAGCATTTTTGGGGATTTAAGTGTTTAGGTTTCATGTATTTTAAGGTTTTATTATGTAATATCACGGGTTTTAGGGTTTTTTATTTTTTTATTCATCTTGGGGGATTTTTTATATTTTTATGGTTTTTAGGGTTTTTATGGATTTTGGAGGGTTTATGGTTTTTTGGGTTCTTTTGATTTTTATCATGTTTTTGGTTCTTTAGTGTATTTTTTTTGAGTTTTTAAGGGATTCTAATGCATTTTACCGATTTTTAACTTTTTAGGGGTTTAAAGTGTTTTTAGAGTTTTTAGTTCATTTTTTGGTTTATGGTTTGTTTGTGTTTTTTATTTTTTATGGGTTTTAATTTTTTTTGAAATTTTTGAGGTTTTCTTAGGGTTTTTCTCTTTTTTATAGGTTTTTAAATTTTTATGTATTTAAAGGGTTTTAAGGATTTTTCTGTTTTTTAGGGTATTTAGGGATTTTGAGGGTTTTTAGGGTTTTTAGGGGTGTTATCATTTATTAGTTTTTTTTGAATTTGTAAGTGTTTTTATGGTTTTAAGGTTTTCTTAGGGGTTTTCAAGGTTTTTAGGTTTCTCTTCATTTTTAGTTGTCTTTAGAGATTTTTAGGATTTTTATGCTTTTTTTGAATTTTTAGGGAATTTGAATTTTTTTAGGGGTTTTTTGGATTTATAGAGTTTTCTTATGTTGTTTTGGGTTTCTAGATTTTTTTGGAGTTTTTCTCATATTTTTAGATTTTTTTAGAGTTTTTAACAATTTTTGTGGTTTAATTTTTTTTATAGTTTTTATTGGGTTTTTATGTATTTATGTGTTTTTAGAGATTTTTACAGTTTTATTGGGTTTTATAGTTTTTAGGGTTTTAGGTTTTTAGGGATTTTTAGGATTTGTACCATTTTTAAGGTTTTTAGGGGTTTTATTTTTATTATTATTGAGGTTTTCTTATGGATTTTCATGGTTTTTAGGGTATTTTATATTTTTTGTTATTTTTATTTATTTTTTTAGATTTTTTTGGTTTTTTAGGATTTTTTAGTATTTTGATGGTTTTTTAGTGTTTTTTTAAAGTATGTTTAGAGTGTTTAACATTTTTATGGATTCAGTGGGTTTTATGATTTTTAGTGGGTTTTAAGGGCTGTATGGGTTTTTATGGTTTTTAGGTGTTTTATGGGTTTAAGGGTTTTTATAGTTTTTCGATCTTTTTAGGGTTTTTATGGTTTTTATAATTTTTATGTTTTTTGGGGTTTTAAGTGTTTTTTGATTTTAAAGTTTTCTTATGGTTTTTTGATGGGGATCAAGGTTTTTTATGTTTTTAATGATTTTTCGGGTTTTTTAAGGATTATTATGTGTTTTTCGGGATTTTAGGGATTTTGAGGGATTTTATGGATTTTAGGGTATTTAGGGTTTCTAGGGGGTTCTAACGTTTTTGGGTTCTTGGGGGTTTTATATGTTTTTAGGTTTTTAATGTTTTTTAGAGTTTTAGGTTTTTCAGGATTCATTATATTTTTATGGATTTTAAAGGTTTTTGAGGATTTTTTTGGTTTTTTTTGGGTTTTTAGGTTCTTTTAATAATTTTAGGGGTTTAAGGTTTTTAGGGTTTTATGTTTTTTTTGTTTAGGTTTTTTTGAGTAGTTTATAGTTTTTACAGTTTGTATATTTTTCAAATATTATTAGGGTGTTCAAGGTTTTTTTCATTTATAGGTGTTTTAAGGATTTTATGGTCTTTTAGTTGTTTTAGTGCTTTTTAGTGTTTATTAGGTTTTTAGGGGGTTTAACTGTCTTTAGGTTTTTAAATTTTTCATATGGGTTTCATGGTTTTTAGGTATTTTTGGTGATTATTTATGATTTTTATGGTTGATTATACATTAAGGAATTTTAATGTTATTATGGGTTTTTTGTGATTTTAGGGATTATTTTTTAAGGGTTTTTTGGCTTTTGTGGATTTTTATGGCTTTTAGGGTCTTCATGGTTTTTAGTGTCTTAAAGGTTTTTTTTAATTTTTACTATATATTGACTTTTAATATTTTTAAGGTTTCTATATTTTTTAAGGTATTTAGTTGGTCATTGAGAATTTAGAATTTCTATTAGATTTTAGGGATTTAAGGGTTTTTTAGGGATTTAAATTTTTTTAGGAGTTTGTGTTTTTAGGGTTTTTAGGGGTTTTAGGGTTTTTAGGGTCTTTAGTGTTTTCTAGGTGTTCTAGTAGTTTTAAATATTTAATTTTTTTTAGGTTTTCTTAATGTTTTTAGGGGATTTTATGTTTTTATATTTCTTTATGGATTTTTTAGTATTTTTATGGTTTTTAGGGTTTTTAGATATTTTGAGGGTTATTATGGTTTTTTAGAGTTTTTATTTTTTTTGGTTTTAGGGGTTTGAAGTTTTCTAAGATATTGAAAATTTTTCTTATGGTATTTAGGGTTTTTGTATTTTAATGTTTTTTTGGTATTTTCATTAATTTTTTTAAATTTTTATGCTTTTTAGGGTTCCTATGGATTTTTAGGGGATTTTTAGGGGTTTATCACATTTTTAGGTTTTTATGAGTTTTAAGTGTTTATAGATTTGTTTAGGTTATCTTTTTTTTCAAAGTTTTTATGGTTTTTTTGTTTTTAGGGACATTAGGTATTTTTCTAATATTATATGGCATTTAGGGGTTTAGGGATTTTTAGGGGGTTTAGGTGTTTAGGGGTTTAGGGTTTTTTTGTTTTTTTTTGTTTCATAATTTTTTTAAATTTTAGGGTTTTTATGTTTTCTTAACAGATTTTGGGGTTTAAAGTGGATTTACAGTTTTTGTGGGTTTTATTGGTTTTATAGATTTTTAGGGTTTTCTATAGTTTAAAGAGGTTTTATGGTTTTTGGGTTTTTAGTGTTATAGGGTCTTTTTGGGGTTTTTTTGGGGTTTTAGTGTATTTTATTTTTCATAGGGTTTTAATTTTTTTTAGGTTTTAATTTTTTTATACGGGTTTTCAGGTTTTTTTGTTTTTTAACGTTACTAGTGATTTTTAGGGATTTTTTAGGATTTTTATGGTTTTTTAGGGGTGTTATGATTTTTTATGTTTTTAGGGATTTTTAGGTTTTTAGGGTTTTTAGGGGTTTTTCTTTTATTATAGTTTTTAGGGTTTTTTTGTGCTTTAAAGGTTTTTAGGTTTACTTTTGGTTTTTAGGGGTTTTTCGGTTCTCGATGTCTTTATGGATTTTTTTTTTATTTTTAGATTCTTTGTGGTATTTTAGGGGTTTTAAAGGGATTTGTGTGTTTTAGGGTTTTTAGGGGTTTTAGGGTTTCCATTGTTTTTTGGGTATTTATATTTTTTAGGATTTTAGATGCTTTAAAATATTTTTATAGTTTTTAACATTTTTAGGGGTTTAAATGGCTTTAAGATGTTTTTGTGTTTTTTTATTTTTAGGGGGTTCTATGGTTTTTGAGGGTTTCATGGATTTTTTTTTCATGTTTCTAGGTTTTTAATGTTTTCTTAGGGGTTTTCAATGTTTTTAGGTCTTTTACATTTTAAGTTATTTTAAGGTGTTTTTATTATTTTTATGATTTTCTAAAGATTTTTAGGATTTTTAGTGGTTTAAAGGTTTTATAAGGTCTTAGAGTTTTTTATATTTTTAGGGGTTTTATAGTTTTTTGGTTTTTAGGGTTTTTAATGGTCTTTTGGGGCTTTTTGGTTTTTAGGGATTTTGGGGATCTTTAGTATTTTTGGGATTTTTAGGATTTCTAGGGGTTTAGCGATTTTGAAGGATTTTATGGGTTTTTTATGATTTTCAGGGTTTTTATGTAATTTTTTCAAGTTTTAGTGTTTTTTGAATTTTTTGGGCTTTAAGGTGTTTTATAATTTTTACATTTTTAGAGGTTTAAAGGGTTTTTATATTATTTGGTAGGTTTTATGGTTTTTATAGGTTTTCAAGATTTTATAGTTCTTATGGTTTTTAGTGGTTTTTGGTTTTCTATACTCTTTTAGGGTTTTAAGAGTTCTTAGCATTTTTTATGTTTTTAGGTATTTTTATGTGCATATAAGTTTTTAAGGTTTTCATCATGTTTTTCAGAATTTTAGATTTCCATATGTTTTTATGGACTTTTTGGAATTTTATTCTTTTTAGGGGATTAAGGAATTTTGAGGGGTTTTAGTGTTTTTTTATGATTTTTAGCATTTTTAGTTTTTTATGGTTTTTTGGTGTTTTAATGGTTTAGAGTTTTTATGGTTTTATAAGGTCTTTCTTGTTTTTTATCATTTTATTATTGTTTATGAATTTTCAATCATTTATTATTATTTTTATGGGTTACAAGGTTTTCAAATATTTTGAGGGTTTTTATAATTTTTTGGGTTTAAAGAGGTTTTATGAGTTTTTAGGGGTTTTAGGGTTTTTATTGTTTTTTATCATTTTTAGGGGTTTTTTGGGTTTTTTGTGTTTTTAGTAGTTTTTAGGAGTTTTATAGGGTTTTAGGGTTTTTAAGGTTTTAGGGGTTTTATGTTTTTCAGTGTTCTTCGGATTTTGGTATTTTTTAAAGTTTTTATTTTTTTATATTTTTATGGGTTTAAAATTTTTTTAGGGTATTAATATATTATTATGGTTTTACAGGGTTCTTAGGTTTTTTATTTTTTTATGTATATTTCGGCCATTTAATTTTTCTAGGGATTTTTGGGATTTTGAGAGATTTAGGGATTCTTAGGAGTTTAATGGGTTTTTACGGTGTTTGGCATTTTTTATGTTCTCTATGGTTTTTAAGTGTTTTTATATTTTTAATGATTTATTATGTGTTTTCAGTGTGTTTAGGGTGTTTTATTTTATTAGGTATTATTTGGGTTTTTGTGTTTTTTCTGTTTTTTATGTTTTTATTATTTTTTAGGTTTTTAGGGTTTTTAGTGCTTTTTTGGGTTGTAAATCTTTTCAAAGTTTATTAAAATTTTCAGGTTATTAAAGGGTTTTAAGCGTTTTTATTGAGTTTTTAGGGTTATTTTGTGTTTTAGGTGTTTTAGTCTATTTATATGGTTTTTATAGATTTTACCATTTTTTAGGTTTTTAGGGTTATTTAGAGATTTTAGATTTTTAAGATTTATAAGGGTTTTTAAAAAGATGGATCCAAAGCCTCATTTATTATTTATAGCAAAGACCTCTTTAAAACTGGGTAAAGGGAGACCAATTAAATATATCGAAGGCCCAAGACTAGGTGGCCTGAATACAAAGCCTAAAATCCCATTTTTTTGGCCCAAAGGTCCCTTCGGTGAATAATAGTGCCACAGTAACCAGGTTGTTACAATATATGCTACAGTACCGTCTCCGCTATAGTTCTTGCTACAATTCCTCCTCTAATACAGATCCACCACTTCTACAGTACCACAAACATTTTTCCATGTTCAAATTTGATCCTGGGTCTTTTGAATGTGAAGCATGAGCCTTTACGACTTGGGTACAGGCTCGTTGGCTAAGATTTATTTAGGTGATTTCAGTATTTTAGAGTTTATTAATTTTTTAGTATTTTTATGAACTTTTTATGATTTGTATGACTATTTTGGGTTCTTAAGGATTTTGAGGGTTTTTAATATTTATTTAGGGTTTAGGGTTTTAGGGGTTATAGAATTTTTAGAGTTTTATAATTTTAAGTGTTTTTTGGCTTTTAATGCTATCTAAGGTACATTAATGTTCTTATGTTTCTAGATAATTTGATGGATTTGTTGGATATTTATATTTTGTTAGGGTTATTTAGGAAATTTATGGGTTTAAGCACTTTTTATAAGCATTGTGGTTTTTGTGATTTTTTTGGGGTTTTAGGTTTTTTATGTTTTTATGGTTTTTATAGTTTTTAGACATTTTTAATGTTTTTAGGGGCTTAAACGGGTTTTATATTTTTTATGTGGGTTTTAGGGTTTATATGGATTTTTAGGGTTTTTTAGATTTTTAGGTTTTTTTTGGTTTTTGGGTTTTTGGGGTTTTGGGGTCATCAATGGTTTTTTTTGGGTTTTAGTGTTTTTATGATTTTTATGGGTTTTGTGTGTTTTTATGTTTTTATGGTGTTCTTATGGGTTCATAGGATTTTTAGGGTTCTTCATGTATTTATTTATATCTAGTTATTTTTTAGTATTTTTATTTTTTTAGTGTTTTTATGGATTTTGTGAGTTTTTAAGTAATTTAGGGTTTTTAAGGCTTTAAGGTTTCGATGGTTTTTATTATGTTTAGGTTTTAGGTGTTTTATGTGGTTTAGGATTTTAATGATTTATAAGTGTTTTTATAGGTTTTTAGGGTTTTTATGTTTTTATGTATTTTTAAGGATATTTAAGATTTTTATTATTATTTATGGTATTTAGGGATTTCTATGGGGGTTTAGTTTTTTAGGGTGTTCATGTTTTAATGGTTTTTGGGATTTCAGGGTTCTTTATACTTTTTTCTATTTTAAGGGTTTAAAGGGATTATAGAGTTTCTAGTGGTTTAAGGGTTTTAGGGTTTTATATAGTTTTAGGGGTTTTATGTTTATTAAGGGGTGTAAAGTATTTATGGTATTTTTAGGGTTTTTATCCTATTTTAGGATTTTTGGGGGTTTAATTATGTTAGGTTTTTAAGGTTTTAAGGGTTTTTAGAGTTTTCTTTATTTTGTCAGATTTTTTGGTATTTTTAAATGTTTTTATTTGTTTTTATATTTTTCAGTGATATGGAGTGTTTTTATTGTTTTTTATATTTTTAGGGTTTGTTTTTGTTTTTCGGGATTTTAGTGTGGGTCTAGATCTTTTTAGTTTAATGGTATTTTAGTTTTGTTCAACTCACATAGGTGTTAAAAGGGGTTTTGGACTTTTTTATATTTTTTATGTTTTTCTTGGGTTTTTTATGTTTTTATGGGTTTAGAGGTTTTTATAGTATTCATGTTTTTTAGGTTTTACAAGGTCTCTATATGTTTTTTAGTATTTTTAAATTTTTTGACGTTTTATGTGTTTTTAGCTTTTTTTTGTTTTATTTGGTTTGTTCAAAGTTTACAGGATTTTTTATGCAATTAGGGAATTTTATGTTTTTTAGTATTTTTATGGTTTTTTGGGCTTTTAGGGACTTTAAGAGGTTATAGTTTTTTTAGTGTTTCTAGGGGGTTTTGGGTATTTTGGGGGGTTTTGGGGTTTCCAGGATGTTTGGGGGTTTTAATTGTTTTTAGGTTTTTACATTTTTTTGGGTTTTTTTAGAGTCTTGAGGGGTTTTGAGGTTTTTAAAGAATTCTATAGATTTATTTTTATTTTTATGGTTTTTATGGATTTTAGGTTTTTTTAGGTTTTTTGGGGTTTTTAAGTTATTTTTGGTATTTATGGTTTTTTGAGGTTTTAAGGATTTTTATAGAATTTTATAATTTTTAATGGTTTAAAGGGTTTTTGGATATTTATGTGGGTTTAGGGTTTTTATGGTTTTTTATGGTTTTTATTTTTTAGGGGCTTTATGTTTTTTTTGGTTTTAGGGTTTTTTAAGGAATTTTAGTTTTTTAGCATTTTTTTGTTTTACAAGGGTTTTAAGTGTTTTCTAGTTTTTTTTTTCACTGTGTATCTTGGTTTTTAGGTTTATTTATGTTATTAGGTATTTTCTTACTATTTTTATGGGTTTTAGGGATTATGATGTGGTTTGTGATTTTTTAGGGTTTGAGGGTTTTTAGGGGTTTAATTATTTTTTAGGTTTTTAGGGGCATTACATGTTTTTAGGTTTATATGGTTTTCATAAGTTTTTTTCTGGGTTTTAGGGGTTTTTATGTTTTTATGGATTTTAAATATTCTTTTATCATTTTTATGGTTTAGGGGGGTTTTATGGGTTTTGAGTGTTTTTTAGGTTTTTTGAGTTTTTTGGGTTTTTATAGTATTTTATGTTTTATTGGTTTATAAGTTTTTTAGGGTTTTAATTTTTTTAGAGATTTTTAACATTTAATTGTTTAATGGTTTATTAGATTTTATAGTTGTTTATAGTGTTTTTATGGGTTTTTAGTATTTTTAATGTTTTATGGGGTCTCATGGTTTTTAGGGGTTTATAGGTTTTTATGGTATTTTTATGGTTTCCTAGGGTTTTTTTAGATTTTTTTGGTTTTTTTAGATTTAATTATTTTACGGTTTTTAGGGTTTTTATGGGTTTTCTATTTTTTACGTTTTTTGGGATTTAATGGATTTTTTTGGATATTTATTATTTTTACAATTGTAGGGATTTGAAGTGTTTTAGGGGGTTTTATGATTTTCCGGGCTTTTTATGGCTTTTTTGGATTTTAGAGGGTTTTTTGAGTTATTAGGTTTTTAAGGATTTTTACAGTTCATTAACTCTTTTATGGGTTTAAATGGTTTTAGAGATTTTATTGATTTTTTAAGGTTTTATGGGGTTTAGGGGTTTTATTCTTTTTCTGTGGTTTTTTGGTTTTTATGGACTCTTTAGCGGTTTGGGGTGATAATTGTTTTCTTATGTTTTTTTGGGTTTTAAATTTTTTTTGTTTTTGGTTTTCTTAGGGGGTTTCAAAGTTTTTATTTATTTTTACAACTTTTGGGGTGTTAAGGGATTTTTTTTGGATTTTTTTGGTTTTTAGTTTTTTAGGGATTTTGAGGGTTTTTTTGTGTTTTTTGGTTTTTTATGTTTTTAAGATTTTTTTGGGGTTTCTTGTTTTCTTTGGTTTTTAAGGTTTTATTTGAGAATTTTTGTGTCTTAAAGAATTTACACTTTTAGGGATTTTTAGGGGTTTTTTTGGATTTTTACTGTTTTTAGGGTTTTAAGGGATTTTAATGTTTTTATGTTTTTATGGTTTTTTTTATTTCTTGGTTTTTTAATTTTTTTTCTTTTATGTTTTTTATAGTTTTTAAATGTTTTCTGGTGTTCCAAGGGTTTTATATTTTTAGTGTTTTTTGTGTTTTTATTGGGTATTATGGTTTTTATTGTTTTTCGGGGTTTTAAGGGTTTTAGTTGATTTTTCGGTTTCTAGGGTATTTATAGCTTTTTTACGATTTTTATAATTTTGTATTTTTTTAGGGTTTTAAGTGTTTTTATGTTTTTATGACTTTCTTATGTTTTTTAAAATTCTTAATGTTTTATACATTTTTACAATTTTTTTAGGATACTTTTTTTTAGGGTTATTATGGTTTTTAAAGGTTTTTTGGCTTTTTAGGGATTTTTAGGGTTTTTATATTTTTTAGGTTTTTATGGATTTTTAGTTTTTTTATGGTTTGAAAGGATTTTTATGGTTTTAGTGGATTCTATATCTTCTTTCATTTTTTGGTATTTTTATGATATTTATGATTTTAATGGTTTTAGGGATTTTTTAGGGTTTTTAGGGATTTTTTTATTTTTTTGGGTCTTTATGTTTTCTTCTGAGTTTTACGTTTTTTGAGTTTTTGGGGTTCTTAATTTTTTGAATATATTTTCATTTTTAGGTGGGTGAATAGTTGTTAGTTCTCATTAGGATTTTTATGAATTTTATAGTGTTTTTAGGGGATTATATGGTTTTTAGGGGGGGGGTTGATTTTTAGGGTCTTTTAGGGTTATTAAAAATATTTTTTTGGTTTTTATGGGTTTTAAGTGTTTTAATCAGTTTTTATGGATTTATTATGGGTTTTCAAGGTTTTTAGGAGGTTTTATGTTTTTTGGGTATTTTAGAGATATTTTTGTTTTTTATGTTTCTAGGTATTTTGATGGATTTTGTAATTTATATTGTTTTTAGGGTTTTTAGTGTTTTTATAATTTTGTAAGTTTTTATGGATATTATTTGTATTTAGGTTTTAATGTTCTCCTAATATTTTTCAAAATTTTTACGTTTGTCTATGTTTTAAAGGATTTTTAAGGATTTTATAATATTTTTATGGTTTTTCGGGTTTTTATGGATTTTGAAGGGTTTAGGGGTTTGATGAGTTTTACGGTTTCTATGGTTTTATTTTTAATTTTAGGGTTTTTTGTGATTTTTAGGGTTTTTAGGTGTTTTAGTTTTCTTAAAAAAATATGACTTTGTAGAGTTTTTAGAGTTTTTAGTGAGTTTTTATTGTTTTTTTTGGTTTTTAGGGTTTTTTATGTTTTAGGGATTTTATGGTTTAATGGGTTTTGGGGGTTTTTTGAGATTTTTTAGATTTTAGGGTTATTTAGGACTTATAGGCTTTTAAGGATATAGTTTTTGGGTTTTTAGGCTTCTTTGGGTTTTGAGGAATTTAATGTATTTTATAGTTTTTTTAATCATTTTTATGGGTTTAAAGGGTTTTTAGAGTTTTTAGTGTTTTATGATTAATATGAATTTTATGGTATTTTATGTTGTTTAGGAGGTTTTATAGTTTATAATTTTCTTCATGTTATTTAGTGTTTTTGGTTTTTTAGAGGTTTTAAAAGTATTCAGTTTTTAAGAATTTCTTTGGTGTCTTCGAGATTTTGATATTTTTTTATATTTTAAAGGATTGATAATTATTTTATAGTATTTTTATGATTTTTTGGAATTTATTTGGGTTTTTATGGGTTTTTGGGTTTTTTATGGTTTTTATGGGTTTTAGCATTTTCAATATTTTTTTATGTTTTTTTATGTTTTTAAGGTTATCCTAGAGTTTTTTTATGTTTTTATGTATTGGTAGGGAATTTTTATGATTTTTTTGGGATTTTGGTTTTTACGGATTTTGTTGTTTTTTTAGATTTTTATTGTTTTTATGGTTTGGGGGTTTTAGGGATTCTTTTTATATTTTAGAGTTTTTAAGGTTTTTAGAGTTTTTTATAATTTTAGGTGTTTAAATGGGTTTTTTAGTTTTTAGTGTATTTTAGGGGATTTATGGGGTTTTAGGGTTATTTAATGTTTGTGGGGGTTAGGGTTTCTAGGGATTTTTAGTGTATTTTGGTCCTTTTTAGTGCTTTCTAGGTTTTTTATGTAAAGAAAAAATAAATATATATCAAAGGAATTGGAATTTTAGGTTTTTTTGGTCTCATATGTTTTTTAGGATTTTTAGGATTTATTTTATTTTTTCAAGGTTTTTAGGGATTCAAGGTTTTTAGGTATTTTTAGGGTTATTTAAATATTTTTATGGATTTTTAGTGTTTTTAGGGATTTTGAGGGCATTTTCAAGTTTTTAGAAATATTAGAGTTTTTAATGTTTTAAGAGTTTTTTATTTTTTAGGGTTTTAAGTGGTTTTAGGGTTTTTCAGTTTTATTATAGTTTTTTCAAGGATTTTAGAGTTTGTTTACCATTTTTAGCGATATTAGGATTTTTATTGTGTTTTAGGGTTTTATAGATTTTAAAGGGTTTTAGTGGTTTAGTGTTTTCAGGTTTTTATAGTATTTTTGTGTTATAGAGTTTTTTAGTTTTTTGGGTATTTAAGGTTTTCTGAAGTTTTTAATTCTTTTGGGGATTGAAGTGTTTTTATAGTTTTTAGTGGGTTTTTAGGGTTTTAATGATTTTTATGGTTTTTACGATTTTAGGGGTTTATTATTTTTAAGGGGTCTTAGTGGTTTTCGGTTCATTTATGTTTTTTAGGGTTTTATAATATTAACGTTTATAGGGGTTTAAAGTGTTTTATGTTTTAAAGTATTTCATAAGGGTTTTCAAGGGTTTTAGGGTTTTTATTATTTTATGGAATTTGTTGTGATTTTATGGTTTATATGGTTTTTTTGTGATATTTAGAGTTTTTATGGATTTTAAGGTGTTTTGGGGTTTTTAGGGTTTCTTTGGTTTTTTTAATTTATATGTTTTTTAAGGTTTTTATTGTTTTTAGGGGTTTAAATGGATTTTAGAGTTTCTAGTGAGTTTTAGGTTTGTTAGGGGTTTTTATGATTTTTATGGTTTTTATGAGTTTTTATGGTTTGTTGGGTCTGAGCGGTTATGGGTTTTTAGGGTTTTTAGATGTATTTAGTTATTTAGGGGTTTCATGTTATTATTTGGATTTCAAATATTTCTTATGAATTTTTTGGGTTTTTTGGATTTTAGGGATTTTATTAATTTTTGAGGAATTGTATGGTATTTACATTTTTTAGAGATTCTAAGGGGGTGTGGAAATTTCCAGTGTTTTAGGATTTTTATTTTTTTAGAATTTAGTGTTATTTGTGAGTTTTTAGGGTTTTTATGGTGTTTTATAGTTTTTAAATGTTTTAGGGGATTAATGGGTTTTTTGAGTTTTAGGTGATTTTTGGGTTTTTTTTTGTTTTTAGGGATTCTTTGGTTGTTAGGGATTTTATGGTTTTTAGGGGATTTTTGGGTTTTCAGTTTATTTTTTGATTTTAAATATTTTTACTTTTTTATAATTTTTAATTGTTTTTAGGTTTTTTGTTTCTCTTATGTATTCTCATTGGCTTTATGGGTTTTTATATATTTGGGGATTTTTAGGGATTTTTAGGATAATTATAGTTTTAGGGTTTTTAAGAATTTCTTTGTTTTTATGGTTTTTAGGGTTCTTAGGGTTTTTATGTTTTTATTATTTTTAGAGGTTTTAAGTGTTTTTAGATTTTTATGTTTTTCATTTCATTTTTCAGGGTTTTTATGGTTTTTAACATTTTTAGGAATTTTTAGTGATTTTTCAGGATTTTTATGGAATTATGTTTTTTAGGGATTCTGTGGAATTTTTTTGGTTTTTTATGTTTTTATGGTTTTTTGGGTTTTTAAGAGTTTTTTGATTTTTTTTGTGTTTTAAGGGTTTTTAGTGTTTTTCCAAATTTTTAGGCGTTTGAAGGGTTTGTATTGTTTTTAGTGGTTTTTCCTATTTTTATTGGCCTTTATGTTTTTTAGGGTTGTTTGAGTTATTTATGTTTTTTAGTAGTTTGTATGTTTGGGGGGGGTGTAAGTGTTTTTATTTTTTAAGGTTTTTTAGGGATTCTAAGGGTTTTTTATGTTTTTCGGTGTTTTTTGGGTTTTTAGGATTTTTACGGTTTTTATGGATTTTATGGATTCAGCGGTTTTTTGAGGGGGTTTTGTGGTTTTAGGGATTTTATGGGTATTTTTTGGGTTTTATGAATTTTTTTGAGTTTTTAGGGTGTTAATGGTTTTTTAGTGTTTTTTACGTCTTAGGGGTATAATGGGTTTTTTATATTTCTTACTGGTTTTATAGAATTTTTATTAGTTTTTAGGGGGTTTTCAGGATTTTAGGTGTCATTGATGATTTTTAGGGGTTTTAGTCCTTTTAAGGTGTTTAGCATTTTTAGGGTTTGTAGCTTTTTTTAAGATTGTAGGGGATTTAAATTTTTCTTAGTGTTAAATTTTTCCTCATGATTTTTAACTTTTTAGGGATTTTTTTTAGGATTTTTAAATACTATTTATGATTTTAATTGTTTTTAGGATTTTTACAGTTTTTAGGGTTTTTATGATTTTCTGATTTTTTACATTTTTAGGGTTTTTAGGTTTTTAGGGGTTTTATGTGTTTTTCAATTTTAAATTTTTTTCTTAGCGTTTCATCCAATTTTTAGGATTTTTATGTTTTTGTGGATTTTTAGAGATTTTCTATGATTTTTATGATTTTTTTAGAGCTTTGGGATTTTTGAGATTATTTAATATTTTTTTTCGAGATTTTATCAATTTTTAGTATTTTTAGGGGTTTATGTTTTTTAGGTTTTGTAGTTTTTTTATTTATAGTTAGGTTTTAGGGTTTTCTTATTTTTACGAATTTTATAGTTTTTTAGGGTTTAAATATTTTGAGTTTTTTTAGGGTTTTTTACATTTTTATGGGGGGGGGGGGTTGGGGTTTTTCTATTTTTATTGTTATTTTGACTTTTTTGAGGCTTTTTTGTTTTATGGAGTTTTTTAATCATTTTTAGAGGATTAATGTTTTTTAGTATTTTTAATGATTATTCTAGTTTCTAGGGTTTTAGGGTTTTTATCTTTTTTAAGTGTTTGTATGGTTTATAAGGGTTTTAGGATTTTTAAAGGTTTTTATTGTTTTTTAATTTTTTTAAGGGATTAATTTTTTTATGTTTGTAATGTTTTCTTATGATTTTTAGGGTATTGTGGTATTTTATTATTTTAGGGATTTTTAGTGTTTTAAAAATATTTTAAGGGTTTTTAGGGGATTTTGGGATATTGAGGGTTTTTAGGGGTTTTAGGGTTTTTTGGATTTTTTCTGTTTTAGTTGTTTTTTAATACTTCTTAGGGTTTTCATTATTTTAATATTTTTATTAATTTCATCGGCATTTTTTGGGTTTTTATGTTTTTTTAACATTTTTATGGATTTTATGGTTTTTTCGGGTTTAAAGGGTTTATAAGGTTTTATGTTTTTTAGAGTTTTCCATTTTTTTTAAGGTTTTTTATTGTATTTTAATGTTTTTAGGGGTTTGAAGGGGTTTTAGATTTTTTGGTGGGTTTTAAGGGTATAAATGTGTTTTTAGGGTTTTTTAATGTTTATGAGGGAATTTTATGGTTTTTAGGAGTTTTAATTTTTTTTAATTTTTTTTCTTAAGAGTTTTCAGGGTTTCTATGCATTTTTAGTGGTATATGGATTCTGATGAATTTTTGGGATTCGAGGGTTTTTGGGTTTTTATGGTTTTAAGGATTCTTTATATTTTTGTTGGTTTTTTAGAGATTTTTAATGTTTATAGTGGTTTAAAAGGTTTTTTGATATTTTAGTGGGTTTATATTTTTTTACTTATTTTTAGGTATTTTAATATTTTTATGTGTTTTATTGTTTCTATGGGTCTTTTGGGTTTTTAATGTATTTTAGAGTATCGTGCATTTTTAGGTTTTTAATGGGTTTTATTTTTTTTATTTTCGTAGGTTTTTCTTAGTGTTTTTAAGGGTTATAAATTTTTTTATGTTTAATGGGAGTTTTAGGATTTTTTATGAATTTTTTATGATTCTTGTGGTTTTTTTGGAATTTTATGGTTTTTAGGGTTTTTTATTGATTTTTGAACTTTTAGGGTTTTTTAGGCTTTTTAGATATTTTTATATTTTTTGGGGTTTTATGTTTTTAGGTTTTTATGGTTTTCTTTTGTTCATTCTATGTATTTTTTAATATATTCATGGTTATTTTGGGTTTTCTGATATTTTGAGTGTTTTTCACTTTTTAATGGTTTTTAGGGTGTTTTAGGGTTTTTATTCTTTTTAGGGGTTTTATGCCTTTTTAGGTTTTTAAGGTTTGCTTGGTGTTTTTTAGGGTTATTAGAGGTTTTTATATTTTTAGAGGTTTTATGTATTTTTTATGATTGTTATGGTTTTTACGGATTTTAGGGATTTTGAGGGTTTTAGGGATTTTATGGTTTATGGGGTTTTATGTTTTTTTAGTTTTTTACGATTTTTAATGCTTTGAGATTTTTTAATGGTTTTAGAATTTTAAACGGGTTTTATTTTTTATATTATTTTAGGAATTTTATTTTTTTATGATTTTTAGGTTTTATATGATTTTTAGGATTTTTAGGGTGGTTTAGAGTTTTTTGTGGTTTTAGATTTCTTGGAAAAAATAGTGGTTTAATTTTTTTTGGTTTAGATGTGTTTCTTAGGGATTTTGAAAGAATTTTTTGATTTTAGTGAATTTGTTTTTTTCAGGATTTATATGAATTCTTAGAGTTTTTAGAGATTCAGAGTGTTTAATGGTGTTTTGGGTTTTTAAAGGTTTTAATTTTTTTTGTGTTTTGTGTATTTTTTATTTTTGAGGTATTTTAAAGTGTTTAGCTTTTTTTAACGTTTTTAATGTATTAATGAGTTTTTAGAGTTTTTAGTTGGTTTTATTGTTTTTATAGGTTCTTATGGTTTTAATGTATTTAGGGGTTTTATGGGGTTTAAGGGTTTTTAGTGACTTTACGGCGTTTTAGGGTTTTTAGGGGTTTCATAATTTTTAGGTTTTTATGGGTTTTAAGTGTTTATAGGTATTTTAGGTTTTTAGAGTTTTTTATGTTTTATGGATTTTCAGGTAATTTTTGTGATTTTTATAGTTTTTATGCTTTTTATGAATTTTGAAGTTATTTAGGTTTTTATTTGGGTTTTTAGGTTTTTTAGTTTTTAGGTGGTTCAATTATTTTTATATTTTTATGTTTTTTATGGTTTTTAGGGATTTTGGGGTTTTTTATATTTTTAGTAATTTTTAGGTCTTTTTTAGGATTTTTATATTTTCAGGTGTTTTAGGGAATTTGACGGTTTTATGGTTTTTTATGGTTTATGGTTTGTTGGGGTGTTTAGGGGTCTTTTTGAGTTTTTAAGGGTGTTAATATTTTTTAATACCTTTTAATGTTTTAGGGTTTTACGGAGATTTGAGAGATTTTAATCGGTTTTAAGGCATTTTTGGGAATTTAGTATTTTTTATGTTTTTTAAGAGTTTTAAGGATTTTGGGATTTATATTTATTTTTAGGATTTTTATACGTTTTTAGGGGTTTTTAGGATTCATAGGGATTTTTGGGATTTTTGGGTTATTATAGTTGTTTTGGCTTTTAGGGTTTCTATAATTTTTAGTGTTTTTAACATTTTTGTGGGCTTAATGTGTTTTTATAACTTTTAGTGGGGTTTTAATGTTCTTATGGGTTTTTTAATATTTCAATTTTTTGGGTTTTTTGATTAGTTTTATGGGTTACTAGGGCTTTCAGTTTCAATTAAGGCTTTTAGGGTTTTAGTATTTTTAGTTTTTTAAGTGTTTATGTGTTTTAGAAATTAAATTTTTTCTTTGGGGATTTCATATTTTTTAGTTTTTTTATGTATATGTATTTCTAGGGATTTTTTTTATTTTTATGGTTTTATAGGGTTTTAGGGATTTTGAGGGTTTTATGATTTTTATCATATTTTTGTTTTTAGGGTTTTTTAGAGTTTTTAACATTTTTTTGCTTTTAGGGGTTTGATCTTTTAATGGTTTTTTTAGGTTTTGTTAGAATTTTTATGGGTTTTTTGGAATTTTATGTTTTTTTTTGCATGAAATTTTTTTGGTTTTATTTGTTTTTAGGGTTTTTTCGCATTTTTAGGGGTCTGGGTGTTTTTTATGGTTTTTTTATTTTTATGTTCTTATTAGTTCTAAGGTTTTTTAAAAGTTTTTAGGATTTATTATTGTTTTTCAGTGTTTTTAGGGTGTTATAAATTTATGGGAAATTTTATGTCTTTTTTAATAATTTTTTATTATTTTTAGGTGTTTTAAGGAATTTGAGGTTTTTAGGGGGTTTATGAGTTTTAGGGTGATTTTTTTTTATTTTAGGTTTTTTTTATTTTTTAGGTTTTTTTACAGTTTCTTAACAATTTTAAGGTTTAAAGTGATTTTAGATATTTACTGGGGTTTTGGGTTTTTTGGAAGGGTTTTTTTGGATTATAGGGTTTTATGGTTTTAGGAGGATTTAGGGTTTTAGGGCCTCTTAGGGTTTTTTCTGGGATTTTTGTGTCTTTTATTTTTTTGGAGGTTTTAATTGTTTTTAGGTTTTTGCGTTTTTCATAAGGGTTTTCATGTTTTTTAGTTTTTTTTATTTTTAGGGATATTTTAAGTATTTTGGGTTTTTTATGAATTTTTAGGGGTTCTATAGATTTTGATATTTTTAGGTTATTTTTATATTTTTATCGTTTTTATGGGTTTTTGTGTTTTTTAGTTTTTTAGGGTTTTTATTTGATTTAATGGTTTTTAGGTTTTTATTTATGTTTTTATGGTTTTTAGGGTTTTTTAAGTTCTTGTAGATATTTGATATTTTTATATTTTTTAGGGTCATTTAGGGGTTTTTAGGGGTTTTGTGAGTTTTAGTGTTTTAGGGTTTTTAAGGGGTTTCATTGTTTTCGGGGAATTTATGATTTTTATTATTTTAGATGTTTTAAGGGTTTATACAATTTTTAACATTTTTAGGGTTTTAATAGGTTTTAGTGGGTTTTTGAAGTTTTAGGGGGTTATGGGTGTTTATGGTTTTTATGGGTATTATGGATTTATGTTTTTTAGGATTTTTAGGGTCTTTATGGTTTTTAGATTTTTTAGATTTTTCTGGGGATTTTCACTTTTGTAGGTTTTTATGGTTTTCTTGGGTTTTTAACGGTTTTTATGGTTTTACATTTTATGGTATTTTAGAGTTTTTTTAACTATTTTTATGATTTTTTAGAGATTTTTGGAAGTTTTCGGGGTTTTATGTTTTCATAGGGTTTTAGGTGTTTAAACATTTTTTATATTTTTTTTGGGGGGTGGCTTTATTGTTTTTAGGTTTTTGTGTTTTCTTACGGTTTTTAGGGGGTTTTAGGTTTTTTTGGATTTTAGGGATTTTGTCGGATTTTTAGCGATATTTAGGGGTTTAGTAATTTTTAAGGGTATTATGGTTTTATGTATTTTTAGGGGTTTTTTGTTTTTTGGGGGTTATATTGTTTTTTTTTTTTGAGTTTTTAGAGCTTCAATTTTTTTATTTTTTTATTTTTTGGATTTTAAATGTCTTTTAGATTTTTTTAGTGGGTATTTTTGGATTTTAATGTTTTTTATGATTGTTATTGTTCTTAAAGTGTCTATGATTTTTAGGGGATGTAGGGTCTTGAACAATCCGCAAAGAAGATTCTACCTAAGTCCCCTAAAAATTGGGACAAATAATCAAAGAAGAGACATAAACAAGACCGGTCCGCGAACCGGTCCCATGGAAGCACAGAGTGGCCAGGCCCCGCGAGGCACCCCCCTCCGCGAACCATTGTCGTTCGTGAAATGGAGGCGGAGAGCCTCTGCGGTCGAGAGGCAGGAAGGGCGCCAGTCTGATTCACCTTCCTGAACCGCCCCAACTGCGGACCGCGTCGACCGGTTCAAGCTGCACCCTCAGTCATTCACGGAATGGAGGCAGAACCCTCCACAGCCACAGAGCACTCCCTGAGTTTGCCTCGCGGAGGGGGGGGGAAGCGTTCAATACACACCATGAATCACGGATTGACCAAGTCAGCTATGAACCGGGTATTTGGTCATGGGCCTCCGCAAAAGGTGTTGTATGGCCACAGATACATCCCTTTCCCCACTCTATAAAAGGGGACCAAGGGGGAATGAAAAAAAGGAGGAGATCGGAGAACTGGAATCGGATTCAGAGGGATTGGAGATTCGGAAGGAGATCAGTTGAAAGAAGGATTTGGGTTTCGCAAACAGCAAAATTCCCATCCGTGAACCACATCAGGTATACGAATTAACAAGGAATTGGAAAACGCATAATAATTTGGTGGATAATGAACCTAAAAATAACGAAAAAGGAGAACCGCGAACCATACCCCCTCCGCGGATGACTTCCCCGCGGACCAGGGAATTTATGCCTCTTTTCCCATCTATCGTACCGCGTAGCACTCTCCTACGTGGGTGAAGTCCTGACTGATGAGCCTCCGATCGGCGCCACCCTTGGCCGCCACTGCCCGCTTGGAACCCTCCGTGAACCACCCTGGTTCGCGGATTGAACCCAAAGCTGCAAAATACCCTGGTTCACAGATTGATCCCAAAGAAATGAACCACTCTGGTTCGCGGGACGCCAATCAGTCCGCAGACCACCCTGGTTTGCGAACAGCTTCTCCAGCCACGTGGCACTTCCCCACGCGAAGGGCGCCACCACCCATACCTCTCGGTGGCTCGCCAAATACTTCGGTGTTCTCATTTCCAGAGCCAGGTAAAATCCTTCCGATCCCACCAAGTCCTCCGCGACTCCCTCATTGGCCAGTTCATCGGCCCAGAGCCTAGGACTCCACCGGAGCCACCGGATCCGCATGGTGTAACATTCAGGTGCATCAGCACACCATTTTGAGTACACATACCCATGGTAAACAGGGGAAAAGGGGTTTCCCTGACCCTTGAGAAGATTCCCTAAACATTCTTGGGTTCACATTCCCACAGTAATGTGGAGCCTGAGCTCGAAAATCCATTTTCTTCCCCTCCACATGTTGAGGATTCCTCGAAGATGGTAAAATAGCCATTAGAAGGAAGCCCTCATGCACTGTAAGAGAGGAGATGGGCACAGGAGCACCCGCATTCCCTCTCCCGCTGGGCTTTGTCACCCCGGGTGTCCATCTCAGAGTAAGACCCGACCCTCTTGGCCTCCTCAAAGTGTAAGCCCCGATTCATCATCCTGGGCCGCTCCATGCGTAAGCCCCTCTCCGCTTCTCACGGATGCACCTTTCACAACATGATCCTCTGGTCCCTACTGCCTCTTGTTTATCACACCGAGTATGACTCACGTGGGCTTAGAGTAAACATCGACCATGACATCCCATCATTCTGGGCCTCCTCAGAGTGTAAGCCCCAAGACAAAGTGAACTACAGGAGCTTTGATCCATGCCAAGGCATGGTACGTAGGAATCCTCCAAGAGGTTCAAACCCACCACCCGGTTGTTTCTTCACGTTGAGTTCCTCCCACATCCAACATGACCTTAAACTGTATATATGAACTACGTGGAATTTGATCCATGCCTCCTATGCAGGGAATGTAGGAAGCCTCCCTGAGGTTCAAGCCCATCAACTGGTTGATCTAATCATCTCCATATCGGTTCACCGCGCCACCCCTAGTACCGCCTCAAGCGAGTTCCAACCCTTCGGTGTCATTAATCCAATGAGGGATGGTAAACCTCAGGCATAAATGATTCTGAACCCCTGCGTCCGGTTGAACGTTTCCCACCAATGATAAATCTTTGGATACTTTGTTTGGGTATAAACCAAAGATTCGCGAACATATGAATATTTCTTAAATCTATAAGAGAGTCCCAGAACAGGGAATAATTCCCCCCCAAAATGGGTGTGATGACCCCGACTTCCCATCCTCTCGACCAATGTGAGTTCTTAAGAGTCATTGGTCAAACCAACTGGTAAGCGCCTGGCTTTGGAAATCAGGTCCATCAATCATTGGATATGGAGCCGTTGGGAGTTTCGTGGTAGCAAACAAGAACGAAACAAAAAATGGTGAACCCAACGTGAATCATTAACCAAACATGATAGATTCAACATAATCCCACCCTATGCCCCACTATGCTCTAAAGGAGGGCCAAGAAAGGTCATTAATTAGACATGGGATTATGAGATGCTGCTGTAGAGACCTGAAGCTTGACATACATGGACATTACATTACTTTTTCGGAATACTAAATACATAACAAAAACAGACACACAAGGATTGTAATAGTTTAGTGTCTTTGAAAACATAGAATATAAACTTCTAATCTTGTTGAAATATCTTCAACAACTCCCATCACGATCTTACCCTTTTTGTTTCCTTACCCAAAACCTTTATTTATTTCATGTGGGAAAGAAAACATATAAAGGGTGAGCTTAAATTCTCAGTAAGGAAAAACATAGAGAACATAAAACAAACCAAAAACATTTGGAAGCAAAAACATGAACATGAAATTTAAACATCAAAATCTTGAGCAAAGACATAAATCGTGGAAGTATGTAAGGAATATATCATAATGTAACATCAACCATGATAAAATATAATGGGAATAAAACATGTAATTGTGGAAACCATTCAGCACATGTTATGATTTCCATAGTAGCCAAGGCATTACTGCCAAGACCATCTTAGTGGACAAAGTCCCTTTCTGAATCGATTTCACTCCTCGTTTCTGTCCTCTAACACTGAACCGGATTAACTTTCCATTCCAGCCATGTCTATCTCATGAGATATAAATGTTTACCCAATGCATTAGAGGGAGATATAGGTCCCACCCATCTCATAATTAAATCATTCTTATTTTTCCCATAAAATAAACATACATCATTCATAATAACCCAACGAATAAAATGGGTTTCAAAAACATCATCCCATCATCACATAATCCATATAAAATAAATGGATATAATTTTATAATAAGACAATTGAAACCATGTAAATCATAGAGACATTATACTTGAAACATACAAATATGAAATAATGTCATCTTTGATGGAAAATTGGTTTTGATAAAACACATGAAATGAAATCTTGAGTAAAATATCATTTCTTCTTCAAAATCAATTTCTTTTCACAAAGCCTCATGCAATTTTAAAAGAAAATGGTTTTTTTGAAAATAGTCATGAAATATTTTGGAGGAATCTTCATGAAAATAAGTCGTTATAAAACCATAAAAATTCTTTCATGACGTATAAGTTAAAAAAACATTTTTCTCATACTTTTACCGGAAAAGTCAAAAAGTACTTCGTAATGTAAACAAAAGAAAGATTCCTTACATACCATGTAGTAAAAGTCAAAAATGGGTAAAAAGGACTTTAAACATACATGAATACACTTTTATAAAACATGGACATGGATGATAGTAATAACCCCAGTAAATACTTACGAATAAGTAATCTCGGATACAAATGAGATTTACAAAATTATCCCTTACCTTAGGTCCAATATGCTTCGTACGTATCCAAACCTCCTGAATAATTATTTAAATAATGTAATTGACTTATTAAATAATCATATTAATTTTTATGATATCATATATGTTTCACTTATGACTTTATATTATCCGTTCTTTTGTAATTTCCATGTTAAAGTAGTGTTTTGGGTAAAATCATTTCATTTATCGTATGTGTTTCGACTTATCGATCTTGATATTATTACATATATCCTGATTTACATAATTACATAATGTAAAAAATGATTTATATGTAATATATATTCATGATATACATATATATTATAGATCGATAAAAGGAATGAAATACACCGTTCATGGAGACGGTATGCCGTACGAACGCATGAACGCTATTTTCGTTTCCTTATTGAATTGAATGAAACTAAATAGATGACATACATATATATATATATACATAAATCAAGTAGCATTATTATTTCATATATTTCATTATAATTCATTATATAAACTTTATGATCATTCATATATGGTTAACATGGAGAATGAATCTCATCGCATCGTGGAGACGGTAGTCCGTACGTACGCACGAGTGGTGATATCATTCCCATAACTATTGAATATAATTGGAGTGGATGGTATAATATATTAGAATCATTATTATGTTATAATAACCATATATAGTTATTCTTTACACCATTATACCCATCCATGTAAGGTGTTGATGGAAAAACAGATTACACCACGGCGTGGAGACGGTATTCGGTACGTACGCACGCGCGGTGATTTCATTTTCCGTAGGATGGATAGAAGGTGAAATAGGGTTGTTTAATATTTATAATAACTTATAAGTATATGAGGGATACTAATGTTATTAATTCATAATGAAACAACTAAATAAGACGGAGCAGAAGAGGAATGGAACTTGAAGAAAACGGTAGAACGTATTACCTCTTTCTCGAAGTGCCTCCTTTAAACATTCTCTTAGGGCACTAGAGTTAGGCTTTTGATAATATAAGTACCTATAGTAGGTTTCTAAGGAAGTGTGGAAGTGAAATGGGCAGGGGTTGGCCGATATTGAAGGCTCAAATTGGTGTGAGGAGGAGAGGGAGGAGGTGCCCTTTTATAAGGGAGGAGAGGGGCACCTTTAGAAATATAAGAAATATTAGTTTATATTAAATCCCAACCCCACATAAAAACATCCAAAATGACTCAAATCCAAATATTAGATGATATAGGGAATTAATATAATTAAACAATAAAATTTAGACATGTTATAAATTTATTTTAAACATTATCAACTTGATTTATCCTTATTCAATCAATTTAATTTTATCTATGGTAATAAAATTCTAAATTTTAAATTATTAAAAATGATTACTTATTTGTTGTGAATTGTCCATAATTGGATAATTTATAACATTTTCGACCATATAAATTTAAATTTATAATTTTTAAAAAACATTTGTGATTTTTAAACAATTTTATAATATGTTATTTTATAAAATAACAATTGTGTCAATTTTGACACTATTGAATTATTTGAATTTAAATAAACAATATACAGAAGATATGTTCGAACTAAAAGCTATAATAGATTCATAACATGTCATATGTATCTATAAAATTAGTTTAGAACATTAAATAGTTCATATAATATTTATTTTTATATTTTTAAAACCATTTATTTGATATTTCTCTTAAAAAAATAATTTCAATATTGCTATTATGTCACCTATAATGATAATTATTTAATCCCTAAAAATTATAAATAAATTCATATAATGTAGATAATTTTATTATATTTCTTTAGACTATTCATTTTCTAATTTTCATGAAGTTTATCACAAAATTAATATTAATATACTTATAATATTTAAATGAGTGACATGTTGTTCCTTTCTTTGGTTTTAATAATAATTAAATTATGTTCAAGGAAACAAGTCCATAAAATGAATCTATTCCGACCCTTAGGTGATATGGGTCATATTTTATTCATCCAATAGAATTTTTTCAGGTGTTAGGGTAATTTTATAATGTTATGTTTACCCTTAATTACCTGATTTACCTTTAACTATGGTAAATAAAATTTACCATAGTTACTATTCATAATGCCCAAAAATAAAAAGTAGCTTATTAACATAATTTGGTCCCAATGATTCCAAATATGGAATCCATTTTTCCAAATTCAATACAGAAAATTTTCATAAATTAAATTAAAATTAATCCCGTTGTCGAAAGAAAATGGGTTTTTCGTTAAAACTTTACAAAAGATTGAATTGATTTAACCTACGAATTCAAGGTAAAATCAATGATAATGACATAAATTATATTAAATTGTAAAAATATATTCTATTTATTCATTAAAACCATTAAATATTATAATTTAACCATATAAATTATTACGATTAAAAAAGTTGTTTTTAATTAAAATATAGCGTGTTTTTAGTATTCATTAAAATATGAAAGTTATCAGAAAAATATCAAAACTTTATCCAATGTAAATTTTTATATCATGATTTAAAATAAGAAGTTTATTTTTTAAAATTGAACTTATAAACATTTCAAAAACTAGATTTAATTTGGGTGCACTATCAAAAAGCGGCAAAACTGTATTTTTTGAAAAATACTTATTTTACCCGAAATATTTATTTTGTTCACATAAAATGTTTCATAAAATTTATAAGATGAATAATAATGTTATAAAATTAAAAATATAGTTAATAATATTCATAACGGATAGTCCATAATAATATTATAACAATATATCATCGTATAGTGAAACCTGTTATTACGTACAACACACGCTATCGAGGAAGATCGTGATTGCGTGTAATGAAAGTCAAGTCAGGGTTGCGTGTAGTGAAAGACTCCTTTGTTGTTGCAGCTGAGTGTCGATGTAATGAAAAAAGGGTTACTAATGATAAAGAAAATACTGCAGAGAATGCACCACCAACAATTCAATTCTTCAAGTGCAATGAAATGGGGCATTATGCTAATCAATTCCCTTCTAAGACTTGGTTTTATGCCACTCAAGAATCGATAAACTTTACTTTCAGGTTGGATGATAAAGCCAGATGCATACCTTGCAAGCCTTGTAAAATTCGCTTCATATATACCAACATATTCATCATTCTTTTTCTTTAGTTCAAGAAACTCCTTCTCCATCTTTCTTCTAAGAATATGAGGGAAGTACTTATTGAAAAATAAGTTCTTGAACTCATCCCATTCCATGGACCCAATTTCATCTATTGGCCTCGTATTCTTGATAAGATTCCATCATTGATCAGCTTCACCTTCCAAACAATATACTGCTATGATGACTTTATCATGTTCAGAACATTGAATAAGTGAAAATATCTTTTCAGTGGTACTGATCCATTTTTCAGAAACTATTGGATCAAAAGACCCACTGAAAGAAGGTGGACATTGCCTCATGAAGCACTCAATAGAATATTGTTCCCTTATCTACTCATTTGGAAGCCCAGATTGATTCATAGCTTCTGTAAGTACAACAATCAGATTTTTAACCCCATCTCCAATAACATAGGTTTGTTCAGGAGGAAAATTATTGCATTTTCCATTACATTGATCTACACGGTTACTTTAGGTTCTAGCCATCGTCTAAAAACCAAAAAGAATAGTGTGGGAGGAAAAAAACATGCTATAAAAAACAACATAATAAAGGGGGAGTACCTTAAATATCTAACATATTAGGTTTAATTATAAGATCGTTACCGTAATTCTAGGATTATAACCTATACTTATACATAACCTTAGGGACATCCCTAGACATACCTTAGAAATATCTCTAGGGATCTCACTAAAGTTCTCACATATTAGTTTCCAAAGGTTGACTAAACCTTTCCTCTGATACTAACTGTAGAGACCCGAAGCTTGACATACATGGACATTACATTACTTTTTCGGAATACTTAATACATAACAAAAATAGACACACAATAACCGTAATAGTTTAGTGTCTTTAGAAAATTTGAATATATACTTCTAATCCTGTTGAAATATCTTCAACAACTCTCATAACGATCTTCCCCTTTTTGTTTCCTTACCTAGAACTTTTCTTTATTTATTTTGGAAAAGAAAACATATATAGAGTGAGCTCAAATACTCAGTAAGGTAAAACATAGAGAACATAAAACAACCCATAAACATTTGGATGCAAAAACTTGAACATGAAATTTAAACATCAAAATCTTGACCAAAGACATAAATCATGGACGTACATAAGGTATATATCAAAATGGAACATCAACCATGATAAAATATAATGGGAATAAAACATGTAATTGTGGAAACCATTCAGCACATGTTATGATTTCCATAGTAGCCAAGGCATTGCTTCCAAGACCATCTTAGTGGACAAAGTCCCTTTCTGAATCGAGTTCACTCCTTGTTTCAGTCATGTAACACTGAAACGGATTAACTTACCATTCCAGCCATGTCCATCTCATGAGATATAAATCATTACCCAATTCATTAGAGGGAGATATAGGTCCCACCCATCTCATAATGAAATCATTATTACTTGTACCACAAAATAAACATACATCATTCATAATAACCAAATGAATAAAATGGGTTTCAAAAACATCATCCCATCATCAAACAATCCATATAAAATAAATGGATATAATTTCATCATAAGAAAAGTGAAACCATGTAAATCATAGAGACATTATACTTGAAACATACACATATGAAATAATGTCATCTTAGATGGAAAAATGGTTTTGATAAAACACTTGAAATGAAATCGTGAGGAAAATATCCTTTCTTCTTCAAAACCAATTTCTTTTCACACAGCGTCATGAAATTTTAAAAGAAAGAGATTTTGTTGAAAATAGTCATGAAATCATTTGGAGTAAGCTTCATGAAAATAAGGCTTTATAAAACCGTAAAAATCCTTTCATGCCGTATAAGTTAAAAAAACATTCTTCTCGAACTTTTGCCGGAAAAGTCAAAAAGTACCTCGTAACGTAAACAAAAGAAATATTCCTTACATACCATGTAATAAAAGAAAAAATGGGTAAAAATAACTTTAAACATACATGAATACACTTTTATAAAACATGTACATGGATGATAGAAATAACCCCAGTAAATACTTACGAATAAGCAATCTCGGATAAAAATGAGATTTGCTAAATTATTCCTTACCTTAGGTCTGATGTGCTTCGTACGTATCTTAACCTCCTGTATAATGATTTAAATAACGACATTGACTTATTACATAATCATATTCATTGTTATGATATCATATTTGTTTCACTTATGACTTTATATTACCCGTTCTTTTGTAATTTCCATGTTAAAGTAGTGTTTTGGGTAAAATCATTTCATTTATCATATGTGTTTTGACTTATCGTTCTTGGTATTATTACTTATATCCTGATTTAAATAATTTCAGAATGTAAAAAATGATTTATATGTAATATATATTCATCATGTACATATATATTATAGATCGATAAAATGAATGAAATACACCGTTCATGGAGATGGTAGGTCGTACGTACGCATGAACGTTGTTTTCGTTTCCTTATTGAATTGAATAAAACTAAATAGATGAAATACATATATATATATATATACATAAATCCAGTAGAATTATTATTTCATATATTTCATTATTATTCATTATATAAACTTTATAATCATTCATGTATGGTTGACTTGGAGAATGAATCTCATCGCGTCGTGGAGAGGGTAGTTCGTACGTACACACGAGCAATGATATCGTTCCCATAATTATTGAATAGAATTGGAGTGGATGGTATAATAAATTAGAATCAGTATGATGTTATAATAACCATATATAGTTATTCTTTACACCATTATACTCATCCATGTAAGGTGTTGATGGAAAAACAGATTACACCATGGCATGGAGACGGTATTCTGTACGTACGCATGCGCGGTGATTTCATTTTCCGTAGGATGGATAGATGGTGAAATAGGGTTGTTTCATATTTATAATAACATATTAGTATATGAGGGATACTGATGTTATTACTTCATAATGAAACAAATAAAGAAGAGGGATTAGAAGAAGAGTGGAACTTGAAGAAAATCGTAGAAGGTATTACTTCTTTCTCAAAGTGCCTCCTTTAAACATTCACTTAGGGTACTAGAGTTGGTCTTTTGCGAAGACCAGTACCTCTAGTAGGTTTCTAAGGAAGTGGGGAAGTGAAATGGTCAGGGTTTGGCCGATCATGAAGGCTCAAATTGGTGTGAGGAGGAGAGGGAGGAGGTTCCCTTTTATAAGGGAGGAGTGGGGCACCTTTGGAAATATAAGAAATATTAGTTTATATTAAATTAAAACCCCACTTAAAAACCTCCAAAATGACTCAAATACGAATATTAGATGAGATAGGGTTTTAATCGCATCAAAAAATAAAAATTATACATGTTAGGAATTTATTTTAATCATTATCAACTTGATTTATCCTTTTTTAATCAATTTAATTTTATTTGTGGTAATAAAATTCTAAATTTTAAATTATTAGAAATAACTACTTATTTGTTGTGAATTGTCCATAATTAGATAATTTATAACATTTTAGAACATATAAATTTAAATTTATAATTTTTAAATATGTTTGTGATTTTTAAACAATTTTATAATATGTTATTTTTATAAAATAACAATAGTATCAATTTTGACACTATTCATTTATTTGAAATTAAATAAACAATATACATAATATATGTTCAAACTATTAGATTTAATAGATTCATAATATGTCATATTTCTCTATAAAATTAGTGGAGCACATTAAATAGTTCATATAATATTTATTTTAATATTTTTAAAACCATTTATTTGATATTTATCTTAATATAATAATTTCAACATCACTATTATGCCACCTTTAATGACAATTATTTAATCCATAAAAATTATAAATAAATTTATATGATGTAGATAATTTTATTATATTTCTGTAGACTATTCATGTTCTAAGTTTCATGAAGTCTATCACTAAATTAAAATTAATAGACTTATAAGATTTAAGAGAGTGACATGTTGTCACATTCTTTGGTTTTAATAATAATTAAATTATTTTCAAGGAAAAAGTCCATAAAATGAATCTATTCCTACCTTTAGGTGATATTGGTAATCCTTTAGTCATCCAATAGAATTTTTTCAGGTGTTAAGGTAATTTTATAATCTTATATTTACCCATAATTACCTGATTTATATTTAACTATGGTAAATAAAATTTACCGTAGTTACTTTTCATAATGCCCAAAAATAAATAAGTAGCTTATTAACATAATTTGGACCCACGGATTCCAAATATGGAATCCATTTTTCCAAATTCAATACAAAAAAGTTTCAGAAATTAAATTAAAATTAATCCCGTTGTAGAAAGAAAATGAGTTTTTGGTTAAAACATTGCAAAAGATTGAATTGATTTAACCTACGAATTCAAGGTAAAATCAATGATAATGACATAAATTATATTAAATGGAAAAATATATTCTATTTATAATTAAAACCATTTTATATTATAATTTAACTATATAAATTATTATGATTAAAAAAGGTGTTTTTCATTAAAATATAGCGTGTTTTTACTATTCATTAAAATATGAAAGTTATCCGAAAAATATCAAAACATTATCCAATGTACATTTTTTATCCTGATTCAAAATAAGAAGTTCATTTTTTAAAATTGAACTTATAAATATGTTAAAAACTAGATTTAATGTGGGTGCGCCATCAAAAGGTGGCAAAACTGCATTTTTTGAAAAATACTTATTTTACCCGAAAAAAATTATTTTGTTCACATAAAATGTTTTAGAAAATTTATAAGATGAATACTAGTGTTATAAAATTCAAAATTTAGTTAATAATATTCATAACGGCTAGTCCATAATAATATTATAACAATATATCATCATATAGTGAAACCTGTTATTGCGTACAACACACGTTATCGAGGAAGATCGTGATTGTGTGTAATGAAAGCCAAGCCAGGGTCGCTTGTAGTGCAAGACTCCTTTGTTGTTCCATATAACAGAATCCATCCATATTTCATTTATACAATGAATATATATATATATATAAATTCAATGTTGCGTAGAATAACTTCTATCAAATGAACTTGAAATTGTGTATAACACGATCCAAGAATTGTGTTGCGTATACTGTAAGCTAATACGGTGTTGCGTATAGCACAAGATAATATTGGTGTAGCATACAACAGAAGACATTTAATAAATTAAAAATAATACTTCTCAGAAAATCTCGGGTTGTTACAACTGCTTTGACGGGTTTGCTGCTTGTATCAGCTAAAAGTTTATGCAGGAACTACTTTTCGAACTCCCATCGATCCAATGGAATCACAAAGGAACTCCCAAGTGCGCGTTTCCAACGATGCAAGGATGAGACATCCTCAAAAACGGAGGACCCCATCCCCCACCCAGCGTCTTCAACACTGGGTTTCAGACACGTTGATCTGAGAGTACCACGCGAATGGTACTCTCTCAACGGTTAAGGTGGCCATGCACACCTTCCAATCCACCAAAACTCGTCGGTCGCCTGCCCATCAGTGACTGCAAAGGCGGATCTAGACAGCCCCTGTCGCTGTCTCCAACCGTTTCGGGAGTCTATCATCGGAACGGGACAATGCGTACCTCCCTTATCTTAGAGAGGCAGATGAGGTTGATGTTGAGGACTTCATCCCCACCGAATGGGTGTTCTACTCCAAGTCCCCCACCGGAAGGCGTTATCGTGGTCTTGCTGCGAATCAACATCCTCATGCTGAGGAGGATGTCTCCCTGAGGATTCAGGCCCACACTCCCCAAGCTCCAGCCCCTCGGACCTTCCGATGAGGGAAGAAGATGTACAATCGGGGACTATTCATCACTCTAGTCCCTAAAGAGGAGCTCTGCTGCCCAGCCACGGAGGTGTACCATGAACCGACACCTACTCCTATTCACTCCTCCCAAGCCCGCAATCCAGACATGGTGGCATTATACGAGCCAGCGCGCATCCCCACCGAGCTCCATCAAGCCCGTCGCTCACACAGGACGACACTTACTAGGAAGGAACCTCTCCCTACCCAGGGTCGTGAAGCCCACCAACCTGACATGGTGGCAACCCAGCACCTGTAGGACCAGCTGTCAGTAGTTGCTTCAGACGCCTGCCATCCAGATATGGTGGCGATCAACAAAGCCCACCACCCAGATGTGGTGGAAAATCATATGTGGGCACGTCTCCCAGCCAACAAAGGCCACCGGCTCGATACGGTGGGAAACCAATATATGCAGGGCCAGCTCCCTGTGGATGCAAGTAAATCCTGCCACCCCGATGTGGCAGAAAATGGAGAGAGAAACTGGTGTATCCCGGTACAGGGGAAGATTCGTTCACCTGGCCCGACATAGAAGAATTTTCAGTACCCACTGACCACTGGAGGACCAGAGCAGGATATTCCTACTCCGATAACGGAATGGGCATTCATACCCTTTCTAGCCAAAGATTTCTCTTTTCATATCCTAGAAATGATGGAGGATCATGTATCGATACCATATCATATCTTTTAGACTTTCCAGCATGTAATTGCATCAACGGTGATAGCAATGACTCGGGTTCGTGAGCCCATCTCCCCAATTTAGGCAACTCATCTAAGAGATGAGATAACCACCTCAGAGCAGATCTGCATCCCTGCTTCTACCCAAGAGGGTATCCGGCCATATTCCGTGACACAATGGCAACCGGATCAAGCAGCCTCACTCGTTCCAACTGGGGGACACCCTTCCATCATGGTGGATGCTCCAGAGCAGGCATATATCCCTGCTAAAAGTCAATATGTTCGTTGGTGTATCCCAGCAGCATCTCGGGACCCAATTAGATAGGGACCCAAAGGAGGTGATGGCCATTATCAATAGCAGATGGTCCCCGCTGCCCGCAAAAGAGAACCCCGAACACGCCGAAGGTAGCCAGAAAATAAAGAGAAGGTTCATGACTCCGCTCTGCTGGAAGATGGGGTTCCAAACGCCGCTAAGAACGCATCAAAGGATTAAAACCCTGCCCACCAATTACCATATTATGGGAGCGGCAGTAGCAGTTGCGAAGGACCTCCCCACAATGTCGCTACCAGCATCTCTGAAGGTCCTCCCCAGAGCACCCATGGGGGCTTCCCCCGCGGCTATATAACGATCAGTCATGAGAGCTTCTCTCTTGATGCGAGTCACAGAAATCCTCCACGTGACCAGAAGATCAAGCAGCAAGAAGGTCCTCCACTTTATGTCCTCCCCGGGGTATACACTGTAATCACTCTCCATACAGTGGGACCACAGATTGTGATGGTAGTCCTCATTATCATAGTCGCAACTAAGGAGGTCCTCCCTGTAGTGATGTCTTATCACGACAAGAAGGCCCTCCTCTTGTTGTGGCCTTCCCTGAATGTCCTCCCCAGGGGTCACGCTATAATGGAACTCCATGCAGCCAGGCATCATGTCATGGTGGTAGTCCTCGCCACCTTGATAACGGAGGTCTTCCCTGTAGAGACGTCGAGCAACGAGAAGGACCTCCCTTCGTTGAGGTATATTCTGTTGGCCCTCCCCAGGATGTATCCTGTAGATATTCTCCCTGCGGCAGTAGTAATGGTAGTCCTCACCATTTCCATAGCTGTGATGGTAGTCCACACCACCACGAACACCATTACGAAGGTCCTCCCCACAATGGCCCCAAGCGACAAGAAGGTTCTCCCCTTGTCACGGAATGTCCTAAAGGTCCTCCCCAGGATGCACGTTGAACGTCAAGCCATGATGGTCATCCTCACTATGATGGAAGTTGTTGCGAAGGTCCTCCCCGTAACAATGCTCCACTGCTAGAAGGTCCTCCCCTTGCTGCAACATGCCTTGGAGGTCCTCCATAGGTTGTGCACTGGAAAAGTCCTCTATACAGTGAAGCGTCAAGCAGTAATGGTAGACCTTGCCATTACATCCGTCATTTCGGAGGTCCTCTCTGCGATGAAATATTATTTCGACAGGAAGGCCCTCCCCCTACCGAAGCAAGCACCGAAAGGCCCTCATATTCTAAGGCACTCAGAAGGATGGGATTGATCATGTCATATTCCTTACTTGTCTCTAGCGACGCCCTTCTTCGATCAGAAGTCGTTCCAGGGCCGCATTCATCTTCTGAACCACCTCGAAATCGCCCACAGGACAATTCGATACCTACCGGTCCCACTAACTCCAACTACAGTGAGCACCTTAGATGGGATGATCATGTAGAGTAATCAATGGATGAGGAGTATGCCGATATGCTGCACCTAAGGAAACTACTAGCCAAGAATGATATACCAGTTATGTTTTGGCCCACGACCACCTCTCAGTACGACAAACCTTGGGATTTGTCGGAAGAATGCATGCACGGAATCCGCCACAATCTATGGATGACCCTCCGCTAGCTAAAATCGAGCTTCCTGCCCTATGATGGGTATGTAGATCATGTTAAGACGATGGGGGACCTCCTTCGCAACATCGACCTGGAGGCGCTTTCCTCGACACGACAAAAACACCCCGAGAGGTGAAAAGAGAATATGGAGGAAGCTTGCCTCCGTGCACTACACGAACTGCGTCGCCTCATTGGTGACGCTCTGATGGGAGTCCATATCAGGGGATGGGGGGAACGTGGAGCTCTTCATTTCACTCCGCTCCCTGCCCTGAAGAACCCGTTCGGTATGGTGTCTTACAATGTCGTCACATCGAGACAGCAATCGGGTGGACCCCCTGTTTAGGAAAGGCAACACACCCAATAGAGTCGGGCCTTGAGTAAGTCCCAGAAGCGTCAGGCCCGGCAGGAACGAGCCATTCTAGAACCCCTGAATCAATCCATTGAGAGAATCCAACAGGCCTCTCACCTAAGAGAGGCCAATCAGCGATCTTTGACTGCCTCTCCAGAAGGGACTGATTCACAGGTGAATTTTGCACGAGATCCGGTTCACCCCCCGATGGGGGAATGTGAGATCAGGTAGGTCGCGATAGGTGTAGCCACTGCCGAAATCCAGGGTCAAGCCCAGTCTACAGGGCTAGGGGAATTTTTAACAATAAATTCCCTCATAAGACCAATAAAACTGGGAAGAGACACAACATCCAGGGAACGAATCCAACCCCATCCCTCAGGGCTGGGGGCATTATTACCCCCTCAACAACAACCTCCCCCACAAGAGTTGGTATTCTATTGACTAGGGAGGACAGTCAGAAGAGGAGGCTCCCATCCTATCCCGTAATATGAATCATCATCCCCTCTGAGAGGAAGGTGCACCGTAAGGTCGCATAAAAGAGCTCTCCGTGTCACCCTTCATCAAGAAGTCCGATGGAAATACCAGGACATGAAAGGGAATTCCAGCCGAAGACGCGGGAGATACTCTTCCTATTTGGAAGATGACATCCACTCCACCCCGCAATATGCGTTCATCAACGCCATAGAGGCTAACCCCATGGGTGACACCGGAGAAAATTCAAATCCAGAAGGATCAGGAGGAGACTGTTCCAGTCAGGCAATGACTCACAACGAACCCCCAGGTGTGCACACCCAGAACCAGAGGGCCGCATTAAATATGGCCACCCCTTCAGCTAACCTCCCTCCGCCTACCCTGTGATCTTCCAACAAGGATAAGAATAAAGGAACAGTTACCCTTAACTCGTCCCCTTCTCTCGATAAAAACGAGCCACTCACACTCGAAGAGAGGTTCGCTCAATATGAAGAAGAGATGAAAGAATTGAGGTGGCTTAATGCTGAGCTACTCTAGAGGAACCGCTTTATTGACAGTGTGTCCCAAGAAGAGCCACATCATGCACTCCCAGCAAGTGCACCTCAAAGGCTAAGATTTTCCCCGGCAAACGAAATATAGCAAGGGCTCTCGTCTAATGAGGCGCATGGCCCGTCCAACTATGTAAACGTGGATGATGAATACCAAGATTTCCATCCACTTAGGAGGCATCCAGAGCAAGTACGCCTGAACCCTCCGAGGGTGCCCCGAACGGAATATGCACCCTTGGTACCGGCCAACCCAGATCCTCAGGCAATGCCTCGGGCTATGCCTGCCCAGGACCGGGCCCAACAGGATGTAAACCAGGGACTCACCAACACCATCGAGGCACTAACAGCATGATTGGAAGTGATGGAACGTTGACGCGCTCCAATATAGCCAGAGCAGATACCCTACCCAGAATAGGTGACCAAAAAACCACCTCCACACAATTTTGGGAGCCCTGTATTCCCCATCTTCAATGGATCAAGCGATCCAGAGAAACAATTGATGCAATACATGTCCTATTGCGACCCTATGATGGGGACTCCATAACAACAAGAAGTAGTGAAAGTTAGATGCTTCGTACGGACCTTGCAAGGATCCGCCTTCTTCTGGAATACGAGTCTGTTGGCCTAGTCAATAAAGAGTTTGGAGGACCTCTAGAAAAACATCATGTTCCACTTCATCTCAACTCTGCCGAAAACAACGGTCAGCGATCTCATGAATTGCAAGTAGAGGGAGAATGAAAGGGTCTCATATTTCATCGCCAGATGGAATGGTCTGACCTATTCTCTAAACATTCCAATTCCTCAAGATGAGATTCTATCCATATGCATTGATAAACTTATAGATGAGCTGCGAACACCGCTCATACTAATGGAGTGCACCACTGGCTTCCTCCATCTCTCGGCCATTGCCCATAGAATTGAGGACTCCCTACAGCGGACCAATTCAAATTCATGAATAGCCTCGCAGGCTCCTGCGAAAAGTGTCCCTAGAGATGAATTATCTGCTGTCACACTCAAGCCGGCCCCTGTGCCTGCTCCACCGCTCAGGCCTCCACCAAATCATCAAGGTCCCCCTGTATATCAGTGGCCACCCCACCTAAACGGGGAAATTAGAGAGGAAAGAAGTGGAACCAGTTTGAGGAATGAAGAAAAAAATTATACTTCTTCAGGGATGATCAAGTCTGCGACTACTTCATTGCCTCCATGAACTGCAACATACTCCACCTCCCGGAGCCACGGAGACCTGAAGAATTTGGCCGTGATGATAGGCCAGATTACTTCCCCTACCATCGGATGTTGGGGCACAGTATCTGAGAAAGCTTCGTCTTCAAAGACTTCCTGCAGTGGATGGTAGATTCCGGACAAGTCGAGTTGGGACCACCCCCATCACATGTGGCATGTATCTCTACAACCGACTCCAATAAAGAGGAGGGGTGATAGAAAGTCACCAGCAAGCAGGGGTAGAAATTTGACAACTGGATGACTAGGAATACTATCAACCGAGCCCAGGGCATACTCCGAGCTCAACTACAGTAGCTGGTGTTGCCACCAACATCCCCTGGAGCCGTAGAGCTGATCACATCGGCCTCACAATCCTCTACGAGCCGGTAATCTAGGAAGAGTCGATGGAGAAAAAAATCCCAAGAGGAGCAGTCCGTGGTGGTGCCAAGGTTAGTCCTGACCCTAGAAGACTTTATGCCCTCAGATTTGACACCACGAGAACCGACCCACCAAACGACGCCATCAGATACAATCGAACAGGTTGACCTGTCAGAGGATGAAGAGACAATTTTTGGTTCTATCAATGTCATCCATCTCATGGAATCATTCCCTGATGAAGGTTATGACTACGAACCCGACTTCCCGGTACGAGGAGTCGTGAGGAGGAACTGCAGAGGCAGAGGATACTAGGGGAGGCGCAGCCATGTCCGAAACTAACCCTATGGTTGGACCCCATCCCAGACTATCAAATATTGGAGAAACCCATGGGAGAACCCTTAAGAGGACTCAGCAGGAGAGGGAATGCCCCTCCACTTCCACAAGCGGCCACTCTGGCCCTGTTATTCTGCGATACCCACTAGAGGATGAGCAAGTGTCTGGTTGCCTGCTGCACACAAACAGACTGGCCAGGCCAAGTCCTCAAAACGCAAGAATGCCATCAGCGTCCGTCCCCACGGCCGGTCCCTCCTCGTAAAATGCTCCAGATCCCAAATCACCCAAAAAGACTCTTTCTCCAATGGAGAAGCGTCAGCCGCTGGAGAAGAAATATGATATCCTTGAGCAGCTGGCATCGGTACCAGTGAAGCTGTCCATCTTGGATGCCCTGAGTTTGCCAGCCGACCTTAGGGAGGCGCTTATCGAAGCATTGATCAGCCCCCAGGAGTTTGAAGCCGAGGTAGCTGCCGCCGAGATTTACCAGACAAAGACTAGCCTGGGTGAATGCAATGCGGTGATTTCCTTCACCAATCAAGATGAAGATTCTATCATGAAAGGACACATCAGACCACTATATGTGTCCATCACACTGAATGGTGTTGAGATCCGAAAAGTCTTTATAAAAAATGGCTCTAGAGTTAACCTCCTTCACCTACGGACACTCCGTAAGTTGGGCTATAGTGAGGACGATCTAATTCCCTCAGCCACAACTCTGTTGGGTTACGACAAGAGTGAGCAAAAACCAACGGGATAGATTAAGCTAAAGACTTATTTTGGTGACCTCGTAGCCTACAAGGAATTCTTGGTGGTTCGAAAGAGAACAACATTCAATGCCTTGCTGGGAAGGACATGGATCTATAAGCACATGGTCGTTCCTTCGTCATACCACCAGTGTATCAAGTACTGCATCAATGGACAAAGTGGGACATTTCACACCGACAAGGCCCCTTTCGAGCTCTCCGAGTCACATTACATCGACGTCGGGTTCTAGGAGAAAAAGAATAAGAAGAATTTGATTGACGACATTGACTGGATCCATGCTCCAAATGGCCTGGATATGGTCCCCGATGACCCCATCAGGCAACTTGGCAGAGACTATGTCCTACCTATCAACCACATGGAAGGTAGGAGTTCAAGTCCAGACACACATTCGGATGTCCTCATGAGTTCATCCATGATGGACGATCACAACAATGAGGGAACGTCTAGCAACCCTCGATTTAGGGACGAATACTCATGCAGGGATGCCCACGATGCCTCTCCCACAAACCCTCGAAGGCTCAGACCGGAAACTCTCTCCTCGTCAGATCAAGTAGATGAGGACTTGGGAGAAGAAGAGGGGGAAGATCTCAGAGATGCACCTCCCGCATTTGAGGAGGGTATCTCCACCACTGTGGATGAACTCAGGGAAATAAACCTGGGTACTGATGAAGATATAAGGCCACTCTCATTAGCGCGGCCATGTCCCCTAAGGGACATGAGGTATATACCTCCTTCCTAAGGCAACACCGGGATGTCTTCACCAGTAATTACATGGAAATTCCCGGACTCGATCCTGAGGTAGCGACGCATCACCTGGGTCTTCCAGAAGACCACCGGGGCTACAAACAGGCCGCTAGAAAGAGACACCCCTCACATGCTGCCAAGATAGAGGCTGAAGTCGATAATGTCATTAAAGCAGGATTCATCAAGGAGGTCCAATACCCCATTTGGTTGGCCAACATCATCCCTGTCAAAAAAAGAACTAGAAAATCCACATCTGGATTAACTTTTGAGACCTTAATAAACATTGTCCGAAAGATGACTTCCCGTTTCCAATCACCGAGTTGTTAATTGATGCAACAGATGGGTATGAGGCTCTATCCTTCATGGATGGCTATTCCGGATATAATCAAATCAGTATGGCCCAAGAAGATGAAGAAGCCACTGCCTTCAGGGCCCATTAAGGGGTATTCTGTTACAGGGTCATGCCCTTTGGTCTCAAGAATGCTGGCGCCACATATCAACGTTCCATGCATTGGATATTTAAGTCGTTCCTGGTGAAATTCGTTGAATGTTACTTGGATGACCTAGTGGTCAAGTCCAGACAGTGCTCAGATCACCTGTTGGACCTTGAGACCGTCTTCAATAAGATCCTTCAGCATAGCTTGATGATGAACCCCTTGAATTCCACCTTTGGGGTTACCTCAGGGAAATTCCTGGGCTTCGTTGTACGCTATCGTGGCATCGATGTCGACCCTATGAAGAAGAAGGCTATCTTGAGCCTGCCACCTCTTTGAAATCTCACTAAGCTGAGGGGATTCCAAGGACACCTAGCCTATATTAGGAAGATTATAGCTAACCTGGAAGGCAAATGTTTTCCTTTCACCAGGTTAATGAAGAATGGGGTCACGTACGAATGGGCGGACGACTACCAAGAAGTGTTCGAAAACTTGAAGAAGTACCTCATAAGCCCACCAGTGATCATGCCTCTGGTCGAAGGAAGACCTCTCATTCTATATGTGAAGACCCTAGAAAAGTCCCTGGGAGCCTTCCTCGCACAAATGAATGACACAGGTAGTGAAAAAATTCTCTATTACCTCAGTCGAACCATGATTAATGCTAAGACTCGATACTCAAATATCGAGAAGAGGTGTCTGGCCTTGGTCCTTGTGGTTCAAAAGCTGCGACATTATCTGTAGCAACATGAAGTCCATTTGATATTGCGGAGTAACCCGCTCAAGTACATCCTCAGTCGCCCGATGCTAACTGGACACCTATCCCGATGGGTGGTCATCCTGCAACAGTTCGACATCCGGTTCATGCCTTAAAAATCCATCATGGGCTAGGCATTAGCAGACTTTCTGGCAGGGCATCCTTCAATATGGAACACTACACCAGATGCTGAACTACCTGATGAAGATGTCCTCTCAGTCCAAGAGGAGTTCCCAACATGGGAAATGTACTTTGACGACGCGTCCCGAAGCCCCACCCGGAAGAGGATGGAGGATCCCAGATTCAACAACGTGTGTCTGGGAGTAATACTCGTGTCCCCAAAGAAGGAAGTCTTGCCATATTCCTTCATCCTGTTAGAGGGATGTACAAACAATGAAGCGGAATATCAAGCCCTCATTACAGGCATGTAGCTCGCACTCCAGGCACAAGTACAACACCCTAAGGTAAAAGGTGACTCAGAGCTGGTCATCAAGAAAGTCAATGATGACTATGCTATCAAAAAGGAGTAGTTGTTCCCCCTATTTGACCATGTCTGAGGGCTAATGGACGAGTTCTCCATAGAACTGACATTGACTTATATTCCCTGGTCCCAGAATGCTCAGGCTGATGCATTAGCCAATGCGACCACAGCCCTAGCTGACCCATACCAGAATGAAACGGTCATCAACATTGCTCTCTGTCGAATGCAATTGTCATTTGTTCAAGCTAAGATGGAAGAAATCCACAAAGTCAGTCCTTTCCCCAAGCCATATGCTCCTGCCACCGGCTAGATGATCCCCATCACAAACTACCTTCAACGGGAAGAGCTTCCATCAGATAGGGCTGAACGAGAGTAAATACAGAGAAGGGCAATCAATTTTGTCCTATATGGCGGCACGAGTCAGCAAGAGGTCCTCTACAAATGAGGCCTCGATGGAGTGCTCCTCAGATGCATTGACAGAGAATAAATTGTCTTTGTCATGACTAAAGTACATGCAGCAGCGTGTGGAGAACATCAACTGGGGACCAAGCTTCCCCATCAGGTTCAAAGGCTTGGGTACTACTGGCCTACAGTGGCACGAGACTGAAAGAATTTTACCACAAAATGACACTCATGCCAGATTCATGTCAACTTTATACACCAGCCCCTACAGTTACTTCATCAAGCTATGTAATCCTGGCCGTTTTCCATCTGGGGGATGGACGTCGTGGGACCATATCCTCCCGCCATGGCCAAACAGCTGAAGTATGTCCTCACAACAACTGACTTCTTTTCCAAATGGGCAGAAGCCATACCCCTCAAGGAAGTCAGGGAATGAAATATTGTCAGCTTCGTGAAGTCCAATATCATCACCAGATTTGGTGTCCCTCATAATATACTGACGGACAACGTCACCAATTTCTTCTCTACTGAGTTGGAAAATCTATACCATGAGTATGGTATCAAGGCTAACCACTCATCCTGCTACTATGCAGTGGCCAAAAAATTGATAGAAGCATTCAACAAGAACCTATCCACCATCCTCCAGAAAATGGTGGACAAAGACAAGAATTCATGGCCGGATAAACTCCTCCATGCATTGTGGGCTTATCGGACCACAATATGCACCGCTACTCAGTTTACCCCATACTCATTGGTGTACGACACAGAGGCGGTCCTGCTTGTTGAACTCCAACTTCCCTCACTCCGTGTTTCCATCTGTGATCAATTATCCGATGATGAGCTGTCAGAAAAGCAGCTAGGGGAATTGGAACAGTTAGATGAGAAGCGGCTGAACACTATGCACCACCTGGAAGTGTACCAGAATAAAATTGCACGAGCCTTCAACAAAGAGGTCCGCCTCTAGTCTTTCATGGAAGGAGAATTAGTGCTGGTCCTCAGGAACCCAATGATACCCGGTAAGAAGCCTCCATAGTTGGAGCCCAAATGGGAGGGACCATACATTGTACACATGGTCTACTCCAACGGAGCATATTCCCTGATCTCCATGGACGAGAAATTCACCACGGCTCATACCAATGTGAGATTCCTGAAGAAGTATTTTGTATAGAAAAGTATTCACGTCCTCACCGCATGACGTTATACTGCATGGAGTACGTCCTTACCGCATGACATTAAACTGTACAGATAATAAGAGTCAAGAATTATCCCTCCCTCTGTGTATGGACCATACCTGTATGGGGTGTATTTCTCGTCCTCGCCGCACAATGTTAAACTTCACGGAACTCGTCCTCACTGCACAATGCGAAACTGCACAGACCCCCCTTCTTTTTCTTTTTATTTTCACGTAGAGTCCCCTACGTCCTTACCGCATGACGTTAAAATGCACAGAGTTCATCCGAGCTGCATGACGTTAAACTTCAAAGCACCCAATGGTGCAAACTCTATGACCTTAATTTAAGAATATTTCCTCCTCACCGCATGACGTTAAACTGCACGGACATGGTGATTTAAAAATGCCCTCTTCCACTTTGTATGGACCAGACCTGGATGGGGTGTATCGTCTTTCAGAGAACTATGTGAGGCTTGATTATTTCCCTTGCAGGATACGTAGTGATGCCAGAATTCCACACCCTAGCCCAGCCACCTCAAAAGGGAAAACAAAAATGCACATTCCCCCATGTACGGACAAGACTTTCATGGCGTTTATTCACTTCCTCACCACATAATGATTAAACTATATGGAATCCAATAATACCCCCTGTCCTAACCACATGACGTTAAAATGTATGGACCTCATCCTCACCACATGACGTTAAACTGTACGGCTTGATTCCTTCCCTCGCAGGATACATAGTTACACCGGGATCCCCTATCCTAGCCCAACCACTCCCTAATAAATGCCTTATTCCCCCTGTGTATGGACCAGACCTGCGCGGGGTGTATCCATCGTCCTCACAGCACGATGTTAAACTGCACAGACAGCGAGTTTTAACAATTCCCCTTCCCCTGTGACCGGACCGGCCCTGCACGGGGTGTACTTATTTCAGAGAACTACATGTGGCTTGATTCTTCCCTCACAGGATACATAGTGATGCCAAGGTTCGCCATCCTAGCCCAACCCCCTGAATAAAAAATAAAAATGCCCTTTCCTCCCATGTACGAACCAAACAGGCATGGGGTATACTTTTCGTCCTTACCGCATGACGTAAAACTGCACAGATAGAAATATTTAAAAATGCTCCCTTTTCCTCGTGTATGGGCTAGACCTGAATTGGGAGTATTTTTGCGTCCTTGTAGCATGCTGTTAAACTACATGGATGATAATGTTAAAAATTCCCCTTCCCCCGTATACGGACCAAACCTACACGGGGTGTATACTTCGTTCTAACCGCATGACGTTAAACTGCAAAGACTTAGTCCTCACCGCATAATGTTAAACTGCATGGACTTAGTCCTCACCGCATGATGCTAAACTGCAAGGACTTCGTCGCGACCCACCTAAAACACATGGCGATACGAGATGGAGATACTCCTTGCACATTAGGATGCATCCCCTCCATACACCAGACTCCAAGACCCAGAAACTTATGGATCTTCATAACCACTCATGGCCATCGAAAGTGGAAAGTCATCGACCCATGGAAACCTTTTCATGACTATGAATACCATGCCCTCAGCGGCTCTGCAGAATGATAGCCCCTGGATCATCTACCAAAGGAAACATTTCCATAGGCGAAACTCTACCTAGCTCCGTACATTTACCAGACTCAGATCCCCCATACCATCCCTCCTGTTCTATAAGTTTATAGCGAAGTGGTTTAAAAGTTCATTCCCCTTTTCACATCCAGGCATTGCTAGGGTATCCCTATCTGGTTAGCCTATGTGTCTTTCAGTGGTTCACATAGTGACCTACATCAACTAACATCAAGCCAGTACTAGGCTACTTTGACTCAGTAGACAATTGCGGTAAAGATGTTTCTTGTATACCCGAACACCATTATCCCCACATGCCGAACTCTGCACTGTGAGCAATTGCGGATTCTCATAACCATTCATGGCCATCAGAAGTGGAAATTTATCGACCCATGGAAACCTTTGTACGACAATGTATACCATGCCCTCAACAGCTCTACATAATGATATCCCCTGGGTCATCCATCAAAGGCAAGATTTCCTCAGGTGGTACACCTCCTAGCTCCGTACGCCTACCGGCCTCACAGCCCCCACACTATACCTCCTGATCTGGGAAAGTTCAAAGTTGCAGTTTACGACCTTCATCCCCCACCTTGTTCCAAGTATATCAGAACATGTTGACTCAGTTATCCTCTGAGTGAATGTAGCAATAGACACCCAATGGTCCGAGCTCTATGACCGATAAACTAGGAGTACCTCAACCTTACCACATGACGTTAAAATGTGTGGAATGAAGGCACACCCCCACGCACAAAGAAAGAAAATATCAGCGCAGGGGGCTTCTTGAAACTCAACAAGAAACCAAGGACGGATATCCCCGACATGTCCAGACATTCTCCTGCCAAATGTCAGACATTGTGGCCCGGATAATCGGGGATCCTCATAACCATTCATGGCCATCGGAAGTGGAAATTCATCGACCCGTGGACACCTTTGTACGACTATGCATACCATTCCCTCAGCAGCTCTACATATTGATAGCCCCTGGCATGTCTACCAAAGGCAAGATTTCTAAAGGCGATACACTTCCTAGATCCGTACGCTTACCGGCCTCAGAGCCCCCATATCATCTCTCCTGATCCAAGAAGCCCCCGAACCATGATTTACACCAATCAAACCCACCCCCACGTTTGGAGCATGTTGAGGTATTCAAAACTAGTTGCATTATGATGAAGAGCAGCCTTTGCAAAAATACCCCTCGTCCTTACTGCATGACGGTAAACTGCACAACAACCTTCAAAAACACCTCTCTTCCTTGCCGGATGACTCTAATCTACACGGATTACATCCCAACCGCATGACGATAAACGACACGATCATACTCATCATGGGTTCAATGAGAAACATAGGCTTTTTATCTGTCCTTCAGTGCACGTGTCAGACCTACATGAACTACCGCCTCACACCGGCATGAGAAAGAATTATTTCACCCATTCTCGGGGAGTTTAGTCTAGATATTTCCCCCATATTCATGCACCCTCTCATAATAATCCATACTCTATACTTAGAAAAAGCCGAACTCTCATAATCCACCCCTGGTGGTCCCAAATCTCAACTTCCCTGAAGTTGTTCGGCTATCGGAAGTGGATAGTTTTTGACTTAAGGACACCTTTGTATGACTATGAATACCATACCCTCAGCGGCTCGGCATATTGATCTCCCCTATCCCGTCTACCAAAGGAAATATTTCATTATTTAATGCTTTTCTTCGTATTCCTCTTGGCCTCTTAGCCCCCATTTCTATACCGGGATTCGGAAACCCTCTGAGCCATAGTTTACCAACCTCCTTCACAACCCTACCTGAATATAGTGGAACATCTTTGACAAGATTATTGAGAACTAGGTGATGTCGTTCCATTTTAAATGATGTCCCAGCTGCATGACTTTAAACTGCGCTAAGCCTCATCCATCCCTTACGCTAACTAAATGCGTAGGGAAGTGGTCTCCGGACCACGCTCTTGATTAGTACAGATATTCTCAAAAACATTTAAGATGTCACATTCATTTTCCATGCCACCCATGGTGGTTTCCATAATCCGGACTTCCATGAAGTCCCCTGGCCGTTAGAAATGGATAAGTCTTTGATATAAAGGCACCTTTGCATGACTATGCATACCATGCCCTCAGCGGCTCTGCATGTTGATCGCCCATGGCCCGTCTACCAATGGCAATACTTCCTTAGGCAATGCTCTTCCTACCTATGTATGCCAACACGGCTCCCATGCCTTGATACATGCCCTGCATGTCATCCAAACATGTTTTCCCCCATATGTGTCGGAAGAGTGTTGATATATATTTTAATCATTTGAACCCCATGGGGGCGCTCTCCCCACCATATTTGGTCAAAGATATTTGAACCAAAACATCAGTAGTGATAGTCTTGATGGCAGGACTTTAAACCACCCACAAAAGAAAGAGGCACAAAGCCTGTTAGGCCGAAAACCCGAAAAGGGAGACCTAAGAAAAAGCTGAGTTATACCCGCTGGGTCCACACTAAATGGACCCAGGAAAAATCAGGGAATTAAAAGAAAAAGACAAAAAGTTTTTAGGGTTTTTCTACAAAACCCTAGAAAAATTCATATTATGCTTGCTGAACCCCATGGTCCAGAAAAAATTTAAAGCTTGATTTATTTTTTGTCCTGGACTCGGATTATTCTATGTTCACGGAGTTAAAAATATGTACCAATCACGCCAAATATTTTCTATCAGAGGAAAAGGCGAAAAGAGCACTAAGGAGAAATGTTTCTTTGTTCCATAACAAACTGGGTAAGAAGGGATTCCGCAATCTGGAGCCCTCCCTAGTGCAAAAATTGATTACAGGAGTTTTTCGGTGGATTCAAAAAGCTGTATCAGGCACTGGTGAGAATTCTCGATTGTCTGAGAGAGATTCTGCAGTAAAAACATATCTGTTTCTGCACCAGCCCACAATTCATCTACCTCTTGGGCCGCCTTTGTGCTTTCCCTCATCTCCTCCTCCATCCGCCTCTCCCCTTCTCTGATCATGGTTGCGATGTTGTCCTCTTCCTGCTACAGCCGTCGTATCTCAGTCCTCATCACCTCCAGGTGAGAACGCTGCTCAACGACGACCCTGGAATGGTCATGAGCCTATGTTAGGTAGAGCTGTCGAGTTTCGGAAAGGTAGACTTCAAATTGGGCAGCGGAAAGGCGAGATTCAAAATCACCTAGCCTCTCTTGATCAGCGACTACCTGCTTAACAATGTCATAAACACCATGATAGTTAAAGCCATCAAATCCCATCAACATAAACAAATTGCGTAGGCTCAGTAATTTGGTCAGCATCTTGACCAATGGTGTTTGAGAGATCAGTCTCCAGATTTTCTCCCAAGCCCTTTGGCGAGTGGGCCTAAGGCTGGAGAGGACTTGTTGATCAGGCTTAGAGTCACTCCTTGATGAAGACACGTATTTAGGGATAAACGTCACTAAGGAGGGACCCAAGGCGGCCTCACTCGAAAACCCTGGCACTATGGTAGCTTCGCCCCTGCCTGGAGACATAATTATCAGTGCCAGAGGTTGTGGTCCTGAAGCCTGAAAGTCAATAAGATAGATGGGTACCCCTAATCAGAAAAGGGAAGAAAAAGGAATCAGTTGTAAGAGACTGGACAACTTACTCATAATCAACAAGGCATTGGCATCCTCAAGCTCTACACTGCCACGAAAGCCACTCGAAAAGGATGCCACATCTTTGATAGGCAATGGAATCTGGGGAGCCCCCAGAGGGGTCTAGGGCCTGAGGCCATGCCTAAGGCCAGCAGTCTCCAAAGCCATCCCCAAATGGTCGCCTACGGAAACCAAGCTTGAAGGAATCACTCCCCCAGTGAACAATATAATGGCCCGCTCTGGGTTCCCAGCAACTGGATTAATGGTAGGATCTTCCTCCATCATCATGGGATCCGTTGGTCCTAGGGTGGTTGGCTCTGTCAGATCTGGAGCCCCCTCAGCGGTCACAGGCGCCCCAGGGTATCGGATACCAGCGGTTCCTCCTCCAGCATATATCTGACTAGTGAAGATAGGATTAGAGCATCCATATCGCCAGCGCATCCGATAGGGCTCACCATATCATCACGCCAGGGCGTGGTTACGGTTGATTCCGTAGATGACAAGGAGGCGGAAAGCAGAACAGCCTGGGTAGCCACAACCATACCCCCGAGTGGCCCTACACCACACATCAAACAGTTAACGACAGGTGGAGTCTAAGAATTCAAGTTAGCGATTGAGCAAATGGGAAGTCATGATTACCCGACGTTCTCTATTTGAGCCGTTTCGATAAATAGAACGCTTGTCGCCGTCTTTGGATCTGCCCAGGGGACAGTTTTCCTAGAATTCTAGAAGGAGAGGGATGAGGAAAAACCCTACCTGAGTCTGTGATGACTGCTTCCATGAGCTCAGCTGCACCAGGGGACCCTCCCTCACCAACCCCTGTGGGCGAAAGCGCATGATCCCCTGCCGTTGTACCATAAGTGGTATACTCCGGAGATGGAATTACTCCCTGAGATTCTTCGGCACCGTACATGAAAGGAAAGAAACCGTAGAACCTCTAAGATAAAGGAGGGAAAAAATCAGAATGGGAGAGCAGGGCAACCTCTTCTTCAGGGTCAAAAAATTTGTGACATCTAATCATCATAGACACCCGAATGCTACCATAGAGACGATTCCAGAGTGAATGAATGTACGCATCCATATCCTTTAATCAGGTGACTATTTCATCTAAATCCTCCTCCAACAGAAAGTGGGGTGGAGTAAAGATCATCCCAATGCCCAGATGTTTAAGAGGGCCAGTTTGAAGAAACTCCCAAACTTCTTCGTCTGAACCACTGACCCTCAGGTCATCCCAAATCCTCCAAGCCTCTGGGAATGTGGCCATTGCATGAATCGTCGACCGGGGAGGATCAACCTGAGAAGGTCGGGTGGAGATAGAGGATGGTAAGGGCACCAATGACCGTATTTGTGTTGTGAATCCCGCCGCCACCCTAGAACTCTCTGGGGCTACCTGCAAACGGGACCTCATGGGTAGGGAGGGGAATTACCTGACTTCAGCCATGATGGGGAGATCATCAAAATCATTACCCCCAGAAGAATGGTCACTTCCTTCCCCCTCTTCATCAGTCACCGAATACATCATGGATTGGACTCTGTGGGTTAATAACGCATGACCCTAACGCACACAAATATATACCTTAAGGTTTCGGAGATATCAAATGACCCTCTCGGGGTCCGCGTCATAATGAATGTCAGTGGGAGAAGATATGTATCCCAGCCCATCAAAAGATACCTCTGATTCCTGAAGATACTTCCATAGAGGACAGGGGTTCTGGCTGCGAAAGGCTAACCAGGATTTGAATTCGTCCCATTGACCCTAAGCCGTCGAAAAGGCAGCATAAGTGGGAATAACTACCCCCCTCCGGGCAGCCTTAAGGGAATGATAGGATACACCTCTATCTGTCAAGATCTTCCCCGGAAGCATGGGACCGGCAGGGTGATGAAGGATTTTGCCCGGCCTAGTTGGAGCACCATCCTCCTTTCACTTCCTTTTTCCCTTTGATGGCTTGGGACTTGAGATGGTGGGCACCAATGTCCGTAGCTAGCCATATGGGTATGATTGTACCCAGGAGTCAGCATAATACTTAGATAAGAAAGGCATGGAGTCCGCAAGCGTGGGGGTCATAACCTCACAGCCTGTATCCTCCCGGGTAAACATTAACCACAATTGTCTGGCCGCTATTAAATGACGGTTCTTGCGAGAACCATTGAGTGCGGGGGACACTGTGCTTGGACACATCCAAATTGATGCCCAAATCGGCAAGGCGCATACCCCTCGCAGATCAGTTCTCCGCCGATTGGAGCCACCAGAATACCCTCTCAGAGGGAGAGGAGGTAGCCCCTCTTACTAAACTCTTCTGTTATGGTGATTTTAATTGCACCAGCCGGGGAAGAAAATGGATGAAAATTGAAATAGTCATAATTCAAGATTCGACTTGATAGAGGATGCTTGTTCGAAACTCTCTATTGATTATCTTTCTCTTGGGATTCCCACTCTTAGGGAATAACCCCACTGCTGAGTTGCAAGTATGGTCAGAATGCGGTGCCCATAATTTGAAGAGGGTTGATGAAGGTATATCAGTTCTTTATGTGTACGCTTAACCATCCTTAGAGAATTTGGAAAGGGTCATCCACTCGATTTGGACGGATCCCGTCAGAAATGTTACCGAGATGCTAGTAAATCCTGGCCAGTACCGAGACAGCTAGGTTGATAATGTTACCATTAGCCAATTTTGCTGCCATGAAAAAAGTGGTGACCCATACACCACCAGCCTCACGTATGGGTAATAACAATCCACATAAGAACATGGCCAGAAAAGCGGTCAAGCAGAGAAATCGATCGACATCCGGAATAAGCTTCTAGCCCCAACTGCGAAAGTCGCCTTGATCCAAAATCATCCAATAGATGCCCCTATATTTACGAGACTCCATCGTAGGGCAAGTTGTGGGCCTGTGTGGGAGAGCCGCTGATTCGTTATATTTGTTCTCTCTCACAAAATCCTTGACGCATTCATGGTATGGGATGAGTTGTTTTGGAGACGTATCCTCTGAGTTCTTCCAATCCTGATTAATAAGCTACTTCACTAGGGGGAGTCATCTCATCATTCTCTCACACATAAGGAGGAAACAACTCGTCATACATACTCCCAATGACAGGGACCCCAGAAATATGAAAGACGTCCCATAGACTAATGCCCACTTCCCCATGGACCAGATGGAAGGTGTTGGTGTCCGGGCTCCAACGACTCATAAGTTGCTTGGCGAGGGCTTGAGGCTGGTGGGCATAGGTTTGGGACACCCAGGCAGCTTCATACAAGCCCACGACTTACAACTCTACCCCAAATTCTGTGCAACTCTGGTGAACCCAGAAGGTCCACCCCCAATCTAGTGACTTAAATGCTCCCCCCGGTCGGAGATCTCGACTCACCGGCCAGCCATGCTAGTCGCTTACCATGGAATTGCAAGAAATACTTTCATAGTAGTGAATTTTTCCATCCTATTGACGTGGTTCTCCTGTCAGAGATACTGGAAGGTGATTCAACATAGATCCGAAAACTATACCCCTCGAGGCAGGCCGCCCGCCGGCAGGTATCACAAACTAAGGGATAATGGCAGTAAATATCCATGCTTCAGGATTATTATCACGGGATGGTTCCAGAATCAGGGTATCAGATAGCAAACCAAACCCATAGGAGGGAAGGCTGTAAGAAAAAGGATACTCTTGCTATGATTTGGAGAGCCGGTCAGTAAGGAAGGAAGATGGTAGGGAATGGAAAAATCCATATTGAATAGAGTTATCCATATCCTTCAGGCTTTGATCAGCAATTGAGAGTGGCTCTGCAGTATGCCTCGGCGCAGAACGAGGGGGAACCATATTTTCTCCTTGCACAATAGGAGCCAACAATTGGTTAGTCCGGAATAAAAATCTAGACAAGAAAATAACTGGATATATGGTTAAAGGGACCTTCATAATCAAAATCCGCAAGGAGGCCTTGGAGGATTGTTCGCGATGACATCATCTCATGAACCAGCCCTTCGTGAAATCAGTCCGTGAAGCCCTAGACCATGGAGTGTTGGCTAGGAATCCACGAACCAAGTCACTCTGTGGAATTTCAATCCCGAGTTTATTCAGAATACTCAGATACTTTTTAATGTTCAAGAGATTTTTAGTCTGAGGAGCATCGAAACCATGAAGAAAGTTCCTCCGCAACCCATCATCACTTAATTTTTAATTAGATAAGAGTAATGGTTCACGGTTGATAAGTTGGTATATGGATGAAGGCGACCACGATGAAGGAATGGTTCACGGAGGTCACTGCCGGTTCGCGGACAAGGCACTTCGCGAAGGAGAAAACACGTGGAGGTGAAGGAGCTCTGGTTTCACGAGGAATTCGGTAAAGGACAAGTGAAGGACTCCCCATATTTATAGGCGTGGTCCCCTACCGGGTCCACCTTTCTACTGCAAACCATCTCAGTTTCAGGACCACTCTGCATCGGAATGGCCTCCTCTTCGTTCTGATCAGACCCCATTTTGATGGGGGGAATCTGTAGGTTCCTAAAAAATCTAAAAAGGAGATTCTACACAATTCCCCTAAGAATTGGGGAAAATAATCAAAGAAGAGACACAAACAGGACAGGTTCGTGAACAGGTCCCATGGAAGCGCAGAGTGGCCAGGCCCCACGAGGAACCCCCCTCCGCGAACCATTGTTGTTCACGAAATGGAGGAAGAGAGCCTCCGCGATCGCGAGGCAGGATGGGCGCCAGTTCGGTTCACCATCACAAACTGCCCCAACCGCGGACCACATCAACCGGTTCAAGCCGCACCCAATGTTGTTTTTAGAATGGATACGGAACCCTCTGCAGCCGCGGAGAACTCCCTGAGTTCACCTCACGGAGGGGGGGAAGTGTTCAATACCCACCGCGAATCGCGGATTGACCAAGTCAACTGTGAACCGGGTATTTGGTTATGGGCCTCCGCAAAAGGTGTCGTATGGCCACAGATACATCCCTTTCCCCACTCTATAAAAGGGGACCAAGGGGGAAAGGAAAAAAGGAGGTGATCTGAGAACTTGAATCAGATTCATAGGTATTGGAGATTCGAAAGGAGATCGGTTGAAGTAAGGCTTCGGGTTTTGCAAACAGCAAAATTCCCATCCACGAACCACATCAGGTATACGAATTAACAAGGAATTGGAAAACACATAATAATTTGGTGAACTGTTTAACACCCCGAGCTTCCATGATACACTTCCATTCAATAATGCAATTGCTTGCATTGTACGCAACTTCGAGTTCTAAAACACCGCGACTAATCAAAGTAGCCGTTATGAATAGTAATAACCACTTTTTAAAATTATAGAAATTTTATATTTCAAAATGGACTTCATTTTTGGATTCGGAATATGGAAATTATCCTATGTTGAATTTTGGGTATTTTTCTGAGAACTTCTAATTTTTTATGAATAGTGAAAAATACTTAAAAACAACTTTTTTAATAAAAATAATTTATAGTGATAAATTATACTATTTAGTGGTTTTAATGTATAATTAGAATATATTTTTACCATTTTATCCAATGGTGGTCATTAGAATTAATTTAACATTGAAATTGAACATAAACAATTGCCAATCTTTTGATATAAATTGTTTCTTAAAAACACGCAATTTGTTGTGACAACAGGAATTAATTATAAAATTAATTAATGCAACTTATATGTTTGGAATTTTGTAAAATAGCCATCATTTTTGAATTCGGAATATCAATTATAGCTTTGGGTGAAATTTTGGCATTGTTCTGAAAAACATCAATTTTTGATGAATAGTGAAACCACAAAGTGGTAGTTAAATAACTGAATTTTCGTTTAAATGAAATATTACCACTTCTGTATTTTGATTTTCAAAAATCCGACATACATGGTTTTCATTAAGAAGTAAAATGTGGTTCAATGAGATTAAAATAATTTTTGGTGAATAGTAACTTTTAAGTTCTTAATCGCGATTAGAGGTAATTAGTGTAGTTTAAGGTAAAAATAATGTTTTAATAATATGAGATGAGCTTGAGACATGTACTACCCTTATTGGATGTGCCATGTCCGACCAAGAAAATCCATGGGTCAACTTGGGGACCCCATGGAGCCACTTTAGTTGGAAAATGACATAAATACCTTTTATTTAATGTTAAAGGAAAAAAATGACACAAACATGAAAAGTTTTACTAAAACAATTTTTACATGTGGTTATACAAGTCATATATTTGACTATAAATAGTCATTGTAAAGCTAAAAAGATTTCCTACATCATAATATTTTTTTATAATTTTTAGACATTAAATAAATTAAATTATTTATGACATCATTATGATGCAGCGATGACCTCATTATTTAACGATTTTAATAAAATGAAAAGATAATGTATAATCCAAGGATTACACTTGTCCAAAGACTATTGAATGGGTATATTTCGAACCCTTATCACCTTATCCACAAATTATATAAGTTTGGGACCTTTAGAATCCGAAAAGCATTCTATAATAATGTAAAATTTCCTTACTTTCCAAGAGTGCCCCTCCTCTCCTCTTATAAAAGGCCCCCACCTCTACCACCTCATTCATACTTTCAAGCCATTTGGCTCGGCCAAACTCTGCCCAAATACTCTCCCAACTTCCCCCTATTACTCTTAGAAGCCTCACTTTGGGCAGAACTCTTCCCAAGGAAGCCTTTGGCTCAAATCAAAAAGAGTTACCCGATTTTAAGGTAATTTCTTCTCTAATGTTGTTTTGTTTTATTTTTCTTCTCCATCCCCCTAAACTCTTTTTATTCATTTCTTTTGTAACAAAAAAAGTATTCTCATTATACTAGGATGTTGTTATAATAAGGATTAGAGCTACACTTACACACACCTACATATAATGGTTAAAGAACATACGGTTTCTGTGGATGGAAAATTTCTGCCTCACGAAACGATGATTGTTCAACACTCATATAACACCTTCAAAGGTGGCCATTAAGATGTCAATATATTTATATATGATATATAATATTTTTATGTTTTACTTATGCTTCTGTATTTCTCATTTATGGAATACTTTATGATTTCCATTATGGGTAAACGCGATAATTTAATTTTAGGAAGTGCGGACTACCACCCCCTCAAAGTGATTTGAATCGTTAATGCCATATGTGGGATGTATAAAGGATGTAGTAAATGGTATTATACACTATATAATACTGGAAATATATTATACATTTATATCATTATGATTTCATTCCATTAAATACGAAATAGAAATGAAAGTAGCGTTCATGCGTACGTACGGATTACCGTCTCCATGAACGGTGCATTTCATTTCTTACCTCTAAATGTTACATAATATTATAAATGAATGTATATACTGGATATATATGATATATATGACATCTAAATCATTAATATAATTCTGGAGATAATGGATATTCTACCACATAAACAACTTGTAATTATAAGAAGTTTATTGTTGACTCAAGTACCAAAGATCGACAAAACGACCGTTATTAACATAAATAATTACATAATGTTCATATCATTGTAATAAGTGATATAAAAAAGGATAATGAAATTGAAAATGGTTCTTAATAAGGTATATATTAACTCTAGTTTATTATTCAGGAGGTTAAAGAACGGTTGAGTCAAGTCAGTCACGAGGTAAGGGAATTTCTTAACCCAACTTCCATTCTCTGGGTTAATCTCCTACTTTCAAATTATGTCATGATATTATTATGTCCTATTTTGTATTTTTACATTATTTATGTGTACCTATAGTGAATACACATAATAGATCTATTTTATTTTAAAAATTATCTTTTTGAGGACTTCGTCTCAATCTCCTTTCATTGAGGCATATTTGGTTTTATACACAATTTTCTTTTATACGGTGTATCCCTTTGACTTTTATGTTATTCAAAAGGAATGTTTTTTTATAACGAAGTGTTTTACTAAACGACAAAAAGGGAATGTTTTTCTTTCCGTACATATGCAGCGACAATGACTTCTCCGCTGCCGTGACCATTATTTGAGTTTCGGCTTCCTCTACAAGCCATCACGTTTTTTTTTATGAAAAATAAATACAATGTTTTATCATTCTTTTATTCTGGTATTGAAAATGGGTTTGAAAGCATTTTTATCAATGTGTTGTATTGATATCTTGTGATTGAAATTTGGAAATGTTATGTTTCCTTTATCCATGTTTTATGTGATACGATTATGTTATGGTTTATGATATGTTTAAACCTATTCATATGAGGAATGCATTGGACTTAATAAGTGATGGGTGGAGCCTGCTATAGCTCCTCGATGCATCGGTAGGTCTCATGAGACAACTAGACGTGGAATTGGCCGAGGCCCTTTCCCAATTTTATTTATGGTTTTGGCCGAGGCCTTAATCATTTTAGACATCTTGGCCGAGGCCTTGACAAAATGTTTCAGAATGTCTGGCATTATGAATTCCATCATTATGAAAGTGGTTATTGATATTTCATGTGATTATTCGACCAGTAGAATATCCATGTGAAGAAGTAAATGGCATTATCTCAGTTTACTTTTTCCATATTATGTTGATATTCAAGTTTAAAAGGCTTTTGTTTTAGTTATACATATCCTTAAATGTTAATGTTTATTTATGAAAGCTTCTGAAATATTGTTATCCTTACTGAGCATCTGAGCTCACCACTTTCAATGTTTTAATATTTTCCAGGATGTGAAGAAGTATTTTATGAATAACCTGTAGGGATAGTCAGAAGAGGATATGAGTGTGGACTATGAAGACTTTGTTGTAGTTTTTCACCTTATGATGTAATGTAACATTTATGAATGTATCTAGTGTTTCCAAGGCTACTAAACTAATCGGTCTTTCGAGACTTGATCTTTTGTGATCATGCCAATGTTACGAAGTAATGCACCGACTCTGGGTAGCTGGGGTCGGGGCGTTACAGTTGGTATCAGATGCAGTTTAGTACTAACCTTGGAAGCTAGATTTAGATTAACTTTGATTAGAGCACCTAGCCCAAAGATAGACTTTAAGGATTAGTATAGAAGAACTTCCTAGAATTTTGGTATTATAGAGATTTTGTGAGTTTTTCGAGCAATACATACCTGTCTGGATACGAGCAGGTAGAGGCGGCTCTGGGAAAAATGTACCTAGGGGTAAAACCCGAAAACACCACTTTGAGCTAGACTTGAACGGGAACTGGTGCACGACAACGGGCCTTGCTGCACTCTTGGTTACGACACTCCTGAGGGATATGCTTAGGATAATTCTCATTTTCTTTACAAACCACTATGAAGGGTTATGGGTGTATACTTCCTCAAAGAAAACATTTCTTTTTATGATTATGGATTATATCCATAAATAGTTCAATTTATGTAAAGTGTTTTACAAATATGGAATTATTTATTTTATTTCATAAACTAATCTAGTTTATGCCATTGTTTAGAAATGGAGCCTAGTGGAAGGAATGGAAACCGTATCAATGCACGCACTCCGTGTAGGGATTGCCCTCCTGCTCAAGATGATTATTGTGGATCTGGAGATACAACTGGTGCTGATCAACTTATTACCATACTGGGACAACTCACTCAGGTTATGAATAATAACCTTACTCGTATGGAGCACCCTGATCCGCAACATGGAAGATCAATGTTAGACCGCTTAATGAGGCAAAAACCACCAACATTTAATGGGGGTACAAATACGTTAGTAGCTGAGCAATGGATAAACTCCTTAGAGAAAATATTCCACGCCTTGGGGAGTAGCGAAAGGGAGAAGGTTATCATGGAGGTTTACCGCCTCACTGGAGATGCTGATCAATGGTGGTCATTGATTCAAAATACAAAGGAAGATAAAGAAGTATAAAGTATGGAATGGAGAGAGTTCAAAGAGATTTTCCTAGAAAAATACTTTCCTCATGACCATCGAGCAGATATGGAAAGACAATTTTTGAGTCTGAGACAAAAGGAGGATGAGAATGTCACAAAGTATGAGGCCAACATTACAAGGTTAGCAAGGCATGCTGCAGATTATATACGTAACCCAAGAAGTAAGATTGATCGTTTCTTTGATGGGTTAAAACCATTTCTCCGTCGAGCATTAGTCTCACAAACCTTTTCGTCATACGAAGATATTGTCTTGTGTTCTATCAAGACAAAAAAGGAATTGTCTAAGTCTTATGACAACAAAGTAAAGCAAGAGAAGAAGAGAACGGTGGAACAAGAGTCAAATAAATTGAAAAAGGGAAAGAAGGATTTTCCATTATGTGATAATTGTGGGAAGAATCACCCTGGTACTTGTCTAAAATAAATGGGAGTTTGTTATAAATGTGGAGAAAAAGGTCACCAGGCGCGTGATTGCAAGGGAAAGAAAGAGTCTATCAATGTTGAATGCTACAATTTTAGGGAAATGGGGCATTATGCAAATGAATGTCCTAAGCGTCAGGGAAACATACCTCAGAAAAGTCCAATGGATCAAGGACAATCTTATGCTGTTACTACAGTTGATGCAGAATAATTAATGTATTGGTGCTTTTGGACTCAAGGATTATATTATGGTTATAAGGATAATTTGATTGTACTACAGTACTTGTTGATTTCATTAAGGTTTTCATATGATTAAGGTAATCATATTTTTGTATGTGACAATAAGAGAAACTTTACTTTGTTTGGGAAATCTGATAAATTGATTTTGGAATTAAGAGACCTTTTAGAGAAAGTTTGGACAGAGGTATTTTGGATAACTATAAAGGTTGGGATGGATTAAGTTGATCTTTGGATAGTATTGTTTAAGGTAAAAACATTTATGAAGATTATTTTTGAAATATTATAATACTATAGTTTTAGGAAAAGGACAACCTGCAGGGTGGGGCATAACCCGTCACGTCGGACAAAGCTGCAGGAATCGAACCCACAACCATAGTACGACAGACCTTTATTTCCTACCAGTAGCCTACAGGAAGTCCCTGGTTATTACAATATAACTTTACTAATCTAAATGGTATGTGTTAACATTTGGAACCTTATACAATTAGGATAAATATAATATTTTTTAGTTCTATTATCTTTTTGAGTGAAAGATGAGTTGAAGGTTGAAACTCTAATTTTCAAGCATAAATATATATATACCTATCTCTTATTCAATGAATAAATTAATTCTTAAACTTTATTAAAGGGATATTAAAACAAAAAAATGTGTTATCCTAATACCTTATGTCTTGTTGAACTGATGATATTTTAAATCAACATAGATTGAAGGCTTTGAGGACCTCAATTTGATAGTTGATTGTGATTGATGACCAAAATCACTCCCTACATATATTTACATTTTTCCCCCAATTATACGTCTCTAATTGCCACCAATGTTCTCCTTATCGAGATCATAATTTGGTGTTGACTTTTTTATTTCCATTTCCCTCTTATTAAGGCTAAATTTTATTAACCTTATTTCCGATGTGGGTTTTCCACAAAGGTATTTTCTATTTTCAACCTTTTATTTTCAAAGAAAAATATCAAATTGCGAGGATGAAATTTATTGAAGGAGGGGAGAATGTAACACCCCGAGCTTCCATGATACGCTTCTCATTCAATAATGCAATAGCTTGCATTGTACGCAACTTTGAGTTCTAAAACACCGCGACTAATCAATGTAGCTGTTATGAATAGTAATAACCACTTTTTAAAATTATAGAAATTTTATATTTCAAAATGGACTTCATTTTTGGATTCGGAATATCGAAATTAGCCTATGTTGAATTTTGGGTATTTTTCTGAGAACTTCTAATTTTTTATGAATAGTGAAAAATACTTAAAAACAACTTTTTTAATCAAAATAATTTATAGTGATAAATTATACTATTTAGTGGTTTTAATATATAATTAGAATTTATTTTTTCCATTTTATCCAATGGTGGTCATTAGAATTAATTTAACATTGAAATTGGACATAAACAATTGCCAATCATTTGATATAAATTGTTTCTTAAAAACACGCTATTTGTTGTGACAACAGGAATTAATTATAAAATTAATTAATGAAACTTATATGATTGGAATTTTGTAAAATAGACATCATTTTTTAATTTGGAATATCAATTATAGCTTCAGGTGAAATTTTGGCATTGTTCTGAAAAACTTCAATTTTTGAGGAATAGTGAAACCACTAAGTGGTAGTTAAATAACTGATTTTTTCGTTTAAATGAAATATTACCACTTCTGGGTTTTGATTTTCAAAAATCCAACATACATGGTTTTCATTAAGAAGTAAAATGTGGTTCAATGGGATTAAAATAATTTTTGGTGAATAGTAACTTTTAAGTTCTTAATCGCGATTAGAGGTAATTAGTGTAGTTTAAGGTAAAAATAATGTTTTAATAATATGAGATGAGCTTGACACATGTCCTACCCTCATTGGATGTTCAATTCCCGACCAAGACAATCCATGGGTCAACTTGGGGACCCCATGGAGCCACTTTAGTTGGAAAATGACATAAATACCTTTTATTTAATGTTAAAGTAAAAAAATGACACAAACATGAAATGTTTTACTAAAACAAGTTTTACATGGGGTTATACAAGTCATATTTTTGACTATAAATAGTCATTGGACATATAAAATGATTTCCTACATCATAGTATTTTTTTTTTAATTTTTAGAAATTAAATAAATTAAATTATTTATGACATCATTATGATGCAGCGATGACCTCATTATTTAACGATTTTAATAAAATGAAAAGATAATGTATAATCCAAGGATTACACTTGTCCAAAAACTATTGTATGGGTCGATTTCGAACCCTTATCACCTAAGCCACAAATTATATAAGTGTGTGAACTTTAGAATCCGAAAAGCATTCTATAATAATGTAAAATTTCCTAACCTTCCAAGAGTGCCCCTCCTCTCCTCTTATAAAAGCCCCCCACCTCTACCACCTCATTCACACTTTCAAGCCATTTGGATCAGCCAAACTCTGCCCAAATACTCTCCCAACTTCCCCCTATTACTCCTAGAAGCCTCACATTGGGCAGAACTCTTCCCAAGGAAGCCTTTGGCTCAAATCAAAAAGAGTTACCCGATTTTAAGGTAATGTCTTCTCTAATGTTGTTTTGTTTTATTTTTCTTCTCCAACCCCCTAAACTCTTTTTATTCATTTATTTTGTAACAAAACCAGTATCCTAAATATACTAGGATGTTGTTATAAGAAGGCTTTGATCTACACTTACACACACCTACATCTAATGGTCAAAGAACATACGATTTCTGTGGATGGCGAATTTCTGCCTCACGAAATGATGATTGTTCAACACTCATATAACACCTTCAAAGGTGGCCATTAAGATGTAACTACATTTATATATGATATATAATATGTTTATGTTTTACTTATGCTTCTATATTTCTCATTTATGGAATACTTTATGATTTCCATTATGGGTAAACGTGATAATTTCATTTTAGGAAGTGCGGACTACCGCCCCCTCAAAGTGATTTGAATCGTTAATGCCATATGTGGGATGTATAAAGGATGGAGTAAATAGTATTATACCCTATATTATACTGTAAATATATTATAAATTTATATCATTATGATTTCATTCCATTAAAGACGAAATATAAATGAAAGTAGCGTTCATGCGTACGTACGGATTACCGTCTCCATGAACGGTGCATTTCATTTCTTACCTCTAAATGTTACGTAATATTATAAATGAATGTATATACTGGATATATATGATATATATGACATCTATATCATGAATATAATTCTGGAGATAATGGATATTCTACCACATAAACAACATGTAATTATAAGAAGTTTATTGTTGACTCAAGTACCAAAGATCGACAAAACGACCGTTATTAACTTAAATAATTACATAATGTTCATATCATTGTAATAAGTGATATAAAAAGGATAATGAAATTGAAAATGGTTCTTACTAAGGTATATATTAACTCTAGTTTATTATTCAGGAGGTTAAAGAACGGTTGAGTCAAGTCAGTCACGAGGTAAGGGAATTTCTTAACCCAACTTCCATTCTTTGGGTTAATCTCCTACTTTCAAATTATGTCATGATATTATTATGTCCTATTTTGTATTTTTTACTTTCTTTATGTGTACCTATAGTGAATACACATAATAGATCTATTTTATTTTAAAAATGACATTTTTAAGGACTTCGTCTCAATCTCCTTTCATTGAGGCATATTTGGTTTTATACACAATTTTCTTTTATACGGTGTATAAACCCCTTTGACTTTTACGTTATTCAAAATGAATATTTTTTATAACGAAGTGTTTTACTAAACGACAAAAAGGGAATGTTTTTCTTTCCGTAAATATGCGGCGACAATGACTTCTCCGCCGCTGTGACCATTATTTGAGTTTCGACTTCCTCTACAAGCCATCACATTTTTTTAATGAAAAATAAATACAATGTTTTAACTTTCTTTTATTCTAGTATTGAAAATGGTTTTGAAATCATTTTTATCAATGTGTTGTATTGATATGTTGTGATTGAAATGTGGAAATGTTATGTTTCCTTTATCCATGTTTTATGTGATACAATTATGTTATGGTTTATGATATGTTTAAACCTATTCATATGAGGAATGAATTGGACTTAATAAGTGACGGGTGGAGCCCGCTATAGCTCCTCGATGCATCGGTAGGTCTTATGAGACAACTAGACGTGGAATTGGCCGAGGCCCTTTCCCAATTTTATTTATGGTTTTGGCCGAGGCCTTAATCATTTTAGACATCTTGGTCGAGGCCTTGAAAAAATGTCTCAGAATGTCTGGCATTATGCATTCCATCATTATGAAAGTGGTTATTGATATTGAAAGTGATTATTCAACCAGTATAATATCCATGTGAAGAAGTAAATGGCATTATCTCAGTTTACTTTTTCCATATTATGTTGATATTCAAGTTTAAAAGGCTTTTGTTTTAGTTATACATTGCCTTAAATGTTAATGTTTATTTATGAAAGCTTCTGCAATATTGTTATCCTTACTGAGCATCTGAGCTCATCCCTTTCAATGTTTTAATTTTTTCCAGGATGTGACGAAGTATTTTATGAATGACCTGTAGGGATAGTCAGAAGAGGATATGAGTGTGGACTATGAAGACTTTGTTGTAGTTTTTCACCTTCTGATGTAATGTAACATTTATGAATGTATATAGTGTTACCAAGGCTACTAAACTAATCGATCTTTCGAGACTTGATCTTTTGTGATCATGCCAATGTTACGAAGTAATGCACCGACTCTCGGTAGCTGGGGTCGGGGCGTTACAAACCGCGAACCTGAAAATAACAAAAAAGGGGAACCACAAACCATACCCCCTCCGTGGATAACATCCCCACGTACCAGGGAATTTATGCCTCTTTTCCCATCCGTCGTACCACGTAGCACTCTCCTACGCAGGCGAAGCACTGACCGATGAGCCTCCGATCGGCGCCGCCCTTGGCCGCTGCTGCCTGCCTAAAACCCTCCGCGAACCACCCTAGTTCGCGGATTGAACCCGAAGCCACGAACAGCCCTAGTTCGCAGATTGAACCCAAAGCCGCAAACCACTTTGGTTTTTGGGACGCCAATCAGTATGTGGACCACCTTGGTTCGCAGACGGCTTCTCCAGCCGCATGGAACTTCCCTGCATGAAGGGCGCCACCACCCATACCTCTCTGTGGCTCGCCAAATACTTTAGTGTTTTCATTTCTAGAGCCAGGTAAAATCCTTCTGATCCCGCCAAGTCCTCCGTGACTCCCTCATTGGCCTATTCATTAGCCCTGAGCCAAGGCCTCCACCAGAGCCACCATATCCGCATGGTGTAACTATCAGGCGCATCCGCGTGCCATTTTGAGTTCACATACCCTTGGTAAACAGGGGAAAAGGGGTTGCTTTGACCCTTGAGAAGATTCCTGAAGCATTCCTGGTTTCACATTCCCATGGTAATGTTGAGCCTATGCTTGGGAATCCCTTTTCTTCCCCTCCACCTATTGAGGATTCCTCAAAGATTGTAAAATAGCCATCAGAAGGAAGCCCTCATGCACTGTAAGAGAGGAGATGGGCACAGGAGCACCCCCTTTCCCTCTCTCGTTGGGTTTTGTTTCCCCAGGCATCCATCTCAGAGTAATCCCCAACCCTCTGGGCCTCCTCAGAGTGTAAGCCCCAATTCATTATCCTGGGCCACTCCATGCGTAAGCCCCACTCCACTTCTCACAGAAACACCTTTCGCGACATGATCCTCTGGTCCCTGCTCCCTCTTGTTTCTCACACTGAGCATGACTCACGTGGTCTTAGAGTAAGCATCAACCATGACATCCCAACATTCTGGGCCTCCTCAGAGTGTAATACACAAGCCAAAGCGAGATACAGGGACTTTGATCCATGCCAAAGCGTGGTACGTAGGAAGCCTCCACGAGGTTCAAGCCCACCACTCTGTCGTTTCTTCACGTCAAGTAACACCCTCGTCCAGCATGATGTTAAACTGTATATATGAACTACATGGACTTTGATCCCTACCTCCTAAGCAGGGTACATAGGAAGCCTCCCTGAGGTTCAATCCCAACAACCGGTCGATCCGATCATCTCCATATCAGTTCACCATGCCACCCCTAGTGCCGCCTCAAGCGAGTTCCAACCCTTGGGGGTCATTAATCCGATGAGGGATGGTCAACCTTGGGCATAAATGATTCTGAACACCTGCGCCCAGTTGACCATTTCCCACTAAGGTTAAATCCATGGATACTATGTTTGGGTGTAAACCAAATATTCGTGAACATATGAATACGTCTTAAATCTATAAGAGAGTCCCTGAACAGGCAATAATTCCCCCCAAAAAGGATGTGATGAGCCCGAAATCCCATCCTCTCGACCAATGTGAGTTTTTAAGAGTCGCTGGTCAGACCATCTGGAGAGCACCTGCCTTTGGAAAACAGGACCATCAATCATTGGATATGGAGCCGTTGGGAGTTTTATGGCCGAAAACCTGAACGAAACAGGGGTTATAGGGTTTTAGGGTCTTTATGTTTTAAATGTTTTTTATCATTTTCTATGTTTTCAGGGATTTTTATGTTTTTTTTATGTTTTTAAGTTTTTCTTAGGGTTTTTCATTATTTTAGAGTTTCTAATGTTTTTATTTATTTTTATGGTTTTTAGTATTTTTATGATTTTTAGGTTATTATAGAATTTTGAGGGTTTCTAGTGGTTTTAAGGGTTTTTATGTTTTTATCGGTTTTTTGGGTTTTTAGTGTTTTTATGTTTTTTGGTGCTTTAATGGATTTAGGATTTTATAGTTTAATAATGTTTTTTCAATTCTTTTAGAAATATTTTCATATTTAAGAATTTATAGGGATTTATTTGGATTTTTATGGGTTTTAAATTTTTCAAGGATTTTGAGGGGTTTTAGGGTTTTTTGGGTTGTTATGATTTTAATGATTTTTTGGGGTTTTAGAGGTTGTTTGGGTTTATTAGAGGTTAAAAGGATTTTAAATTTTTTTCTCATTTTTAGGGTTTTAATTAGTTTTTTTAGTTTTTAGTAGTTTTAAGTGTTTTATAGTGTTTTATGGGTTTTTAAGGGATTACAGTTTTCATGGTTTTGGGATTTTTGTGGTTTTTAGAGTTTTTAATGTTCTTATATTTTTATGTGTTTATTGTGCTTTTATTATTTTAATATATTCTAAGGGTTTTATAGGGTTTTTATATTTGAATTTATTTTAGGCCTTTTTTAAAAAAAATGCGGGGTGTTATGGTTTTTTATGATTTTGAGGGTTTTAGGGCTTTTTAGGAGTCTTAAGGTTTTTAGTTTTTTGGGATTTTTAATGTTCTCTAGGGGTTATAAGTGTTTTTATTTTTTAAGGATATATTATGTGTTTTTACGATGTTTAGTTTGTTTTATTTTTTAAGGTATTTTTAGGTATTTTGTATGGTTTTCAATTTTCTAAATTTTTATAGGTTTGTTTTTTTTTTGGTTTTTATGGTTTTTTATAGTTTTTTATGGTTGTGTGGATTTTCAAATTTTATTAACGTTTTTAGGGGTTTAATGGGTTTTTAGAGTTTTTATGGGTTTAAAGGGTTTTTAGAGTTTTTAGCGGGTTTTTAAGGTTTTAAGGGGTTTTAGGGGTTTAGGGGTTTTAGGGTTTTTATGGGTTTTAGGGGTTTTAGGTGTTTTCATGGTTTTAGGGTTTATTACATTATTGGTATTTTTATGACCTTTTTAGGATTTTTATGGTCTGTTGTGTTCTTATATATTATGAGGGTTTTAAATATTTTTTAGGGTTTATGGTGTCTAGGGGTTTTAACGTCTTATGAGGTACTTTAGAGTTTTTATTGATTTTAATGTTTTTTTGGAATTTATGGATTATTTATATATTTAATGGTTTGGGGGTTTTTAGGTATTTTAAGGGTTTTAGAGTTTTTAGAGGTTTAAGGGGTTTTATGAATTTTTTTGGGTTTTAGGATTTTTTAGTTTTTTTTTTATTTTTTTTTTGTTTTTTAGACTCTTTTTATGTTTTTACGAGCTTAAAGGGGTTTTATATTTTAAATTCATTTTTAGAGTTTATATGGATTTTAGGTGTTTTTAGGATTTTAGGTTTTTTATGGAATATATTATTTTTAGATTTTTAGAGTCTTCTAGGGTTTCTTAGTGTTTTTAGTGTTTTTATGTTTTTAGTGGTTTTAAGTGTTTTTATATTTTTAAAGAGTTCTTAGGTGTTCTCAGTGTTTTTAGAGTTCTTTATTTTTTTTTATTTTTGGGATTTTATAGAATTATTATGGTTTTTGGGGTTTTTATGGATTATGTGTGTTTTTAGGGTTTTAGAGTTTCTATGGTTTTTATTATTTTTTAGTGTTTAAGAATTTTATGTGTTTTATTTTTTTATTGTTTTCTTTGTTTTTCTTTAGCAATTAATTCTCTTTTTTTAGATATTTATAAGGATTTTTTCGGTTTTTTAGAGTTATTTATGTTTTTAGTGATTTGGGGGGTTTTTAGTGTTTTTTGGGTGTTTATGTTTTAATAGTTTTTTAGGGGTTTTAGGTATTCTTTCTGTTTCTTAGGTTTTTTAAGTTTTTTTAGAGTTTTATCTATTTTATGTTTTTGAAGGGATTTTAGAGTTTCTAGTGGTTTTAGGTTTTTATGGGTTTTTAAGTTTTTATTTGCTTTTATTGGTTTTTATGGTTAATAAGAGTTTTTTTTGGTTTTATGGTCTTTTTAGGGGGGTTTGGGTTTTAAGAATTTTTTAGGATTTCAGGGGGTTTAATTATGTTACGTATTTAAGGTTTTATTAGTATTTTAAAGGTTTATAGAGTTTTCAATGTTTTTTCAAATTTTTTGGAATTATAAATGGTTTTTAATTTGTTTATATTTTTCAGGGAATTTTTGGGGTTTTAGTGTATTTTAGGGTTTTATGTTTTTTTGGTTTTTTGTGATTTTAGGGTTTTTTAGTTATTTATAGTTTTGTTTGGATTATTTTAGGTTTTTATTGGTTTTTAGGGTTTTTTATGGTTTTAGAGTGTTTTTATGGTATTATTTTTGTAGGGTTCTTAGAATTTTTTAAATTTTTAGGGGTTGTATATGTTTTTAAATTTTTGACGTTTTATTAGGTTTTTTCAAATTCTATATGATGTTTTATGTTTTTAGGGATTTTGGGGGTTTTTATTAATTTTTTTTTGTTTTTATGGGTATTTATGGACTTTGAGGGGTTGTAAGGTTTTTTTTTTTTTCAGATTTTAGTGTTTTTTTGTGTTTTTTAGTTTTCTGGTATTTTAATTGTTTTTAAGTTTTTAAGGTTTTCTTTGGGTATTTCAGTTTCATTAGGGGTTTTTATTTTTTTAGGTATTTTTAGATATTTTTTATTATTTTTATGGTTTTTACAATTTTTAGAGATTTAGAGGTTTTTTATGTTTTTAGGTGTTTTTGGTATTTTTGGTTTTTAGGGGTTTTTGAGAATTTAAGGGTTTTTATGATTTTTATATTTTTTTAATACAATTAGAGGTTTAAAGGGTTTCTGTATTTTTAAGAGTGTTTTTGGGTTTTATCAGTTTTTAGGTTTTTATATGTTTTTATGGGTTTTAGGTTTTTTTTTGTTTTTAGTGTTTTTTTGGTTTTGGATGGGTTTTAAGTGTTTTAGGTTTTTCAGTTTTTCATTGGGTTTTCTGGTTTTTTAGGGTAGTTTATATTTTTAGTGTTTTTTTTATTTTTTAGGATTTTTATGGTTTTAGGGATTATGAGGGGTTTTAGGGTTTTTAGGCTTTTTATTGGTTTTTATGTGTTTTAGGGAATTTAAATGTTTTTAGATTCCTATGATTTTCTTAGGTTTTATCTGGTTTTTTAAAGTTATTTATTTTTTTACAGATTTTATGGATATTGTTTTGGATTGTTTTTGATTTTTTTTGGGTTTTATCGGTTTTTAGGGGATTTTTGTTTTTTGGGTTTTTTGGGTTTTTTAGGACTGTTAATTTTTTTAGTGTTTTTTAATTTTTAGGGGTTTAGAGGGTTCTTATATTTTCTAGTTTGTTATATATTTTAATGGGTTTTAGTGATATTAACTTTTTATGGGGTTTTATCGTTTTTATGGGGTTTTATGTTTTTAGGGTATTTTTACTGTTTTTAAGTTATTTAACCATTTTTAGGCTTTTTAGGGGATTTAATTATTTTTATGTACATAAATATTTCTAAGGGTTTTTAGGGGTTTTATATTTTTCTATACATTTTTAGTGTTTTTGGATATTTTAGGATTTTTATTATATTTTTCATTTAAGTTATTTTAAGTGTTTTAGGGTTTCTTAATGTTTTTAGGATTTTATGGATTTTTAGGTTATAAATGGTTATTTTTTTTGTTTTTAAGATTTTAAGGTTTTTAGAGTTCCTTAACTATTTTAGGGGTTTAAAGGGTTTTTAGAGATTTTATTGTTTTTTAGGGTTTTATAGGGTTTAGGGGGCTTTATGATTTTTATGGGTTTTAATTGGTTATTAGGGTCTCGTCAAGGTTTTTTGGGTTATTAATGCTTTTTAATTAATTTAGGGGTTTTAAGTGTTTTTTTATGTTTTATCTTAAGGGTTTTAAATGTTTTTATTTCTTTATAATTTTTTGGGGATTTTTTTAGATTTTTTGGTTTTTAGGTTTCTAAGGTATTTTGAGTGTTTTTATGGGTTTTTGGGTTTTTAGGTTTTTTGGGGTTTTATGTTTTTTAGATTTTAAGGTTTTATTAGGGTTTTTATGTTCTTAAGGGATTTTGACATATTTATAAATTTTTAGGAATTTTTTTTTAAATTTTTTTTGGGTTTTTCTTGAATTTGAGGTTTTTAGGTTTTTTCGGTTTTCAGGGTTTTTTATTGAGTTCTAGGTTTTTTTACTTTTTTAGTGTTTTATGGTTTTTTATATTTTTTTATTGTTTTTAGGGTTTAGTTGATTTTTATAGTTTTAGTGGTTTTTATAGTTTTTATTGGGTTTTAGGATTTTTGATGTTTTTAGGGGTTTTTAAGTGTTTTAGTGGATTTCTAGGTTTTAGGGTCTTTTTATGGTTTTTACGGTTTCTATAATTTTTTATATTTTTAGGGGTTTTAGGTGTTTTTAGTTTTTTATGACTATTATATTTTTTTAGAGTATTTAGGGTTTTATAAATATTTTTAATTTTGTTGGATTTTAGAGATTCTTATGGTTATTTTGGATTTAATGATTTTGAGGGGCTTTAGGGATTTTAGGGGTTTTATAATTTTTCGGTTTTTTTAAAGGTTTTTTAGGGATTTTTAGTGTTTTTAAGGTTTTTGTGGATTTTAGGTTTTTTAGGTTTTTAGGGTTTATTATGTTTTTAGAGATTTTATAGGTTTTTTATCGGTTTTTATGGTTTTTAGGTATTTTGAGGGTTTTTCGGTTTTTTAGTTTTTTAGGGTCCTTATGGATTTTTTATTGTTTTATGGGTTTTTCTATTTTCATGGTTTTTAGTGTTTTGAATACATTTTCGTGATTTAAGGGTTTGAATAGTTTTTTGTTATCTTTAGAGGTTTTATGCATTTTTTAGTTCTTTTAGGAGATTATATGGTTTTTAGTGGTGTTTTCAGATTTTATGGTCTTTTAATAGTTTTTTTTTCATTTTTTGGTTTATTTGGGTTTTATTTTTTTTTCTATTTTTATGGTTTTCTTAGGCGTTTTCTTGGTTTTTAATGGTTTATTATTTTTTAGGTTTTTTGCGTTTTTACGTGTTTTTAGGTGTTTATGGTTCTCTTAATAATTTCTGTGTTTTTTGGTTTGTTAATGTTTTTATGGATTTTCATGATTTTATAGAAATTTTATGGTTTTTAGGGTTTTTTATGGATTTTACAGTTTTTAGAGTTTTTGTGGGTTTTCTGGTTTTTATGGGTTTTTTTTGGAATTTAAGGGTTTTTTATATTTTTAAAAGTTTTTTAGGGTTTATAGTTTTTAAAAAAAAATTAGGACTTTGTAAGGTTATTAGAGTTTTTAGTGGTTTTTATGGTTTTTATGATTTTTAAGGTTTTTTTATGTTTTTATGGATTTTATGGATTAATGCTTATAGGGTTTTTGGTGATTTTGGGTATTTTTAGGGTTATTTATGATTTATATGCTTTTAAGGGTATTTATGGTTTTTGGATTTTTAGGCTACATTGGGTTTCTAGGGGTTTAATATATTTTAGATTTTTTTATCATTTTTAGGGGGTTTGAATTTTTTTAGAGTTTTTAGTGGTTTAGGGTTTCTATGGGTGTTTCAGTTTTTTTATGTTTCGAAGTGGTTTTATATTTTTAAATTTTTCATTAGGTTATTTAGTGTCTTTTATTTTTAGGGGTTTTAAGTATATTTTGGTTTTTAAGGATTTCATCGGGATTTTCATGGGTTATAGTGTTTTTTAGGATTTAATGGATTGATAATTCTTTTCTTGTATTTTTATTTTTTTTCCGATTATTTATGGATTTTTACTGTATTTTGGGTTTTTATGGTTTTTAGGGGTTTTAAGTTTTTTTTGACTTTTTAGGGTTTTTGATTTTTTAGGTTTTTATGGTTTTATAATAATTTTTGATGTTTTTAGGGATTTTAAGGTACTTTTTACGATTTTTTGGGTTTTTTGGGATTTTTTGGATTTTGATGGGTTTTAGGATTTTTATGGGTTTTTAGGGATTTGGGTTTATTTTTAGTTTTTTATGGTTTTTAAGGTATTTAGATTTTTTTAAAATTTTTAGGGGTTTAAAGGGGTATTAGAGTTTTTATTGAGTTTTTATGGATTTTATGGGATTTTAGGGTTACTTAGGGTTTTTAGAAGTTTTTTCGTTTTTAGAGATTTTTAATGTCTTCAGGGCCTTTGTAGTGTTGTAATGTTTTCTATGTTTTCTATAAGGAAAAAATAAATGTATATAAAAGTAATTGGAATTTTAGATTTTTTGGGTTTTATGTTTTTTAGGTTTTTAAGGATTTCATATGTTTTTTCTATTTTTTATGGTTTTAATGTTTATATGGATTTTTAGGACTTTTTAGCTTTTTATGGTTTTTAGTGCTTTTATGGATTTTGAGGGTATTTCTGAGTTTTTTGTGATTTTAGGGTTTTAAATTTTAAGTGTATTTTTTGTTTTTTAAGGGTTTTAAGTGTTTAGGGTTTTTAGGTTTTCATAGTGTTTTTAGGGTATTTATACAATTTTTGGTATTTTTAGAGATTTTAGGATTTTTATGGTTTTTTGGGGTTTTACGAATTTTGAATGGTTTTGGAGTTTTATGTTTTGTTGTGGTATATGCTATTTGTGGGTTTTATAGTTTTTTGGTTTTTTGGATTTTAAAGGATTTCTGGAGTTTTCTAATGTTTTCGGGGATTAAAGGTTTTTAATACTTTTTTGTTGGTTTTATGGATTTTTTGATTTTTTAATTTTTTTAAGGTTTTTAGGGGTTTATGGTTTTTAGCAGTTCTTAGTGGTTTTAGGGTCATTTAGGTTTTTTAGGTTGTTACAATTTTATGTTTGTAGGGGTTCAATGTTTTTTGGATTATAAAGGTTTTCTTAAAGGTTTTCAAGGGTTTTATTATTGTTATGATTTTATGGAATTTTTAGGGTTTTATGGTTTATTTTGTATTTTTGGGATTTTTAGGGTTTTTAGGGATTTTAAGGTGTTTTCGAGTTTATAGGGTTTATTTTATTTTATTTATTTTATTTATGTTTTTTAATATTTTTAACATTCTTAAGGGTTTAAAGGGTTTTTAGAGTTTTTAATGAGTGTATAAGGTGGTTATAGTATTTTAGGACTTTTAATGGATTTTAGAGGTTTTAAGGTATTTAGGGTGGGTGTTATGGTTTTTAGGTTTTTTATCTGATTTAGGTTATTTCGGTATTTCATGTTTTTAGATAGTAATGGTTTTCTCAGGGGATTTTACGATTTTATATGATTTTATGGATTTTATGGACTTTTTAGGAATTTGATGGTTTTTATGCCTTTTAGGGATTTTGAGGGGGGGGGGGTTTAATATTTTCTAGTCTTTTGGATTTTTTTTACGGTATTTGGGATTTTTTAGGGTTTTTATGTGGTTTTATATTCTTTGTAACATTTTTATGGGTTTGATGGGTCTTTAGTCTTTTTAGTGGATTTTAGGGTTTTTAGGTTTTTAGGGGTATTTTGGTTTTTAGGGGTTTATAGGGTTTTTTGTTTCTTTTAGGATTTTTAGGATTTTTAGTTTTTTTTGAATGTTTTATGTATTCATAGGTTTTTTAGATTCACTTAAGTATTTTCAAGTATTTTACAGTTTTTTACGTTTTTAGGGATTAATAGGGACTTTTATGATTTTTATGGTTTTTAGGATTTTTACGAATTTTGAGGGTTTTAATATTTTTAGGGGTTTATTTTTTCCATATTTTCAGAGGTTTTTTTTGTGTTTATGGTTTTTATGGGTTTATTAATTTTTCTAGGGATTATTATGTTTTTCTAGGGTTTTAGGGTTTTTTACATTTTTAAGAGATTTTAGTGATTTTTTAGGATTTCTATAATTTTATGGGATTTAGGTATTTTGGGGGTTTGGGGGGTTTTTAGGTTTTTCATGGGGTTTTGGGTTTTTAGTGTCTTTTTTTTTGTGTTTTTATGGGTCTAATGTTTTTTTTGTTTTCCACATTTTCATGGGATTCAAGGGTTTTTTATTGTTTTAAGTGGTTATTTGGGGTTTTATTTGCCTTTATGATTTTTTAAGCTTTTTATGGGTTATAAATATTTTAGGGTTTTTTGGGGCTGTTTAGGGTTTTTATCATTTTTAGGTTTTGGGGAGTTTTAAGTGTTTTTATGTTTTTATGGTTTTCTTTGGTATTATCCGGGTTTTTTATGTTTTTGGGATTTTATGGTTTTTTAGGATTTTTATTGCTTTTTAGGATTTTTATGGTTTTGTGGCGTTTAGGGATTCTGAGGTTTTTTGTATGAGTTTTGGGGGTTTAAGGTTTTATGGGTTTTTGTGGTTTTTTGAGTTTTTGTGCTTTATTGGTTTTTTAGAGTTTTCTAAATTCTTAAGGGTTTAATGTGTTATTGGCATTTTTATTGGTTTTATTGAATTTTTATTATTTTTATTGTTTTTAATGATTTTAGGTCTTTTTATTGGTTTAAGGGGTTTTAGGACTTTTAAGGTCTTTATCCTTTTCAGGGTTTCTATAATTTTTTAAGAATATAGGTTTTTTAAATGTTTTTTGTATGTTAATGGTTTTCTTAGGAGTTTTTAGGGTTTTATGGTTTTTTTCATTTTTCTAGTATTTTTAGGGACTATTTAGGATTTTTATGGTTTTGTAGGATTTTTTTTGTTTTTATAATTTTTACGGTTTTTATGGTATTTTAGGTTTTTAGTGTTTTCACCTTATTTAGGGGTTTTAAGTATTTTTGTGTTTTTAATTTTTTCTTATTATTTTTTTGGTTTTTTAGGGTTTTTACGTTTTATTGTATTTTTAGTGATTTTCTATGATTTTCTATGGGGGTTTAGTGCTTTGGGAATTTTAGGGTTTTAGGATATTTATAGTTTTTATCAATTTTTTTGTTTTTTTGGACTTTTATGTTTTTTTAGGTTTTTTTCATTTTCATAGGTTTTTTTAGGTTTTTAGGGTAATTTTGTTTTTAATTTTTTTTTAGTTTTAAGGATTTTTTTGGTTTTTTAGGGTTTATTAATTTTGAGGGGTTTTATGATTTTTAGAGGTTTCAGGGGTTTTCTTTTGAATTCATGGATTTCTATGGTTTTGTTGTGTTTTTTTTTAAATTTTAGAGTTTTCTAAACATTTTTAGGTGTTTGAAATGTTTTTAGAGTTTTTAGTGATTATTTTGGGTTTTTAGGGGTTTTAGGGGTTTTTAAAAATTTTATGTGTTTTTATGGTTTTTGGTATTGTTAGGGTTTTTTAGGGTTTTTTCCATTTTTTATATTTTTTGTGGTTTAGACATTTTTTAGGTTTTTTACAGGTTTAAAGTGTATTTAAGTTTTTAAGTTTACCTTTGGGTTTTTTGAGGTTATTAGAGTATTTTATGAGTTAGGGATTAGTAGGGAGTCTTTAAATTTTTATGGTTTTTTATGGTTTTTAGGGATTTTGAGAGTTTTTTGATATTTTAGAGTTTTAGTGTATTTTAGGGTTTTAAATGGTTTTTTGGTTTCAGGTGTTTCTTGTCATTTTAGGTTTATACATTTTCTTAGTGTTTTTATTGTTTTTAGTGATTTTATGTTTTTATGGATTTTTATCTATTTTTTATGATTTTTATTGTTTTTAGGGGTTTTAGGGACTTTTAGGGTTTTAGTGTTTTTATGGTTTTGGGGGGGGGGGGGGGTTTAGAGTTTTTGGAGTTTTTTCTGATTTTTAATGTTTTAGTGTTTTTTTAATGTTTCTACTGGTTTAAATAGGTTATATATTTTTATGGGTTTTTATGATATTTAGGTTGTATACGGTTTTTAGGGATTTTAGGGAGTTCTAGTGCTTTTTTGGGGTTTTTTGATTTTTTTTATAAAACTGTGGTTTTATTTTTTTTACTGTTTTAATGTTTTATTAGAAATTTTCAGGAATTTTTATGATTTTTGTGACTCTGTGTACTTTTTTAGGATTTAGAATATTTTTTATAGTTTTCAAAGATTTTGAGGGTTTTTATGATTTTTTAGGGTGTTAAGGTGTTTTATGCTTTTTGGGTTTTATGTTTTTTTAGTTTTTTGGGGGGGTTTAAGTTGTTTTTATGTTTTTAACATTTTTATAGTATTAAAGGGTATTTAGAGTTTTTAATTATTTTTAGGGCTTTTATGGGTTTTATGGTTTTAGGGGTTTTTTTGGTTTTTAAAGGTTTTTAGGGTCTTTACGGTCTTTAGGGATTTTTAGGGTTTTCATCATTTTTACGATTTTTAGTGTTTTTAAGTGTTTATAGGTATTTTATTTTTATAGGTTTTTTAGTTTTTTAGAGTTTTCTAAACTTAAGTGATTTTTAGTAAATTTTTAAGATTTCTATTGGTTTTCCTAGGTTTTATAAACTTTTAGGATTTTTAGGTTTTTAGTGTATTAGGGTATTTAAATTTTTTTTTTGTTTTTAGTAAGTTTAAGTGTGTTAAGATTTTTAATGTTTTATTCTGGGTTTTAATGGATTTCATTGTTTTTTATGTTTTTATAGAATTTAGGTCTTTTTAATTATTTTTATGTTTTTAGGGGTTTTAGGGGCTTTGAGTGTTTTTAATAATTTAATGGTTTTTGGTTTTTGGGGTGTTTAGGGGTTTTTTGAGTTTTTATGGGTTTTATGGGTTTTTATTATCTTTCAATGATTTTAGGGTTTTAAAGTTATTTTAGAGTTTTAATTGGTTTTTAAGGGTTTTAATGGGCTTTTAGTGTTATTAATGATATTTAGGGATTTTTTGGTTTTTAGAGTTTTTTGGATTTTTAGGGGTTTAGGGTTTTTAGGGTTGTTATCATTTTTTCGGGTTCTCTATGTTTTTGGGTTTTTAATGTTTTGTTAGGTATTTTTTCTGTTTTTTATGATTTTAGGGGTTTTATGTATTTTTTAGTATTTTTATTGGGTTTTAAGAGTTTTCGGGATTCAAAGGTCTTTAGGGGATTTTAGGGTTGTTATAGTTTTTTAGGGTTTTTAATTGTATTTAGTGTTTTTAATGCTTTTAGGGGTTCATTGTATTTTCATATTTTTAGTGGGTTTTTAGGGTTTTTACGGTTTTTATGGTTTTTGGTGCCTTGATGGATTTGAAGGGGTTTTTGGGTTTTTGGGTCATTTAGTGATTTTATGTGTTTTACGTGTTTTAGGATTTACATTTTTTTCTTAGGGATTTTTAGAATTTTTAGGGTTTTTATGTCTTATGTATTTTTGGGGATTTTTTAGAATTTTTATGTTTTTCTTTTGGTTTTAGGGATTTTGAGGGGTTCGTGGTTCTAGGGTTCTTAGTGTTTTTAGGTTATTAGGGGTTTAAATTTTTTTTAGACAAAAGATCAGGCAGAGCCCTATTTAAGTTTTTCTAAAAAAATTATGGGTTTTAGGGGATTTTAGGATTTTAATTTCTTATGGTTTTAGGGATTTTGACTATTTTTATGGTTCTTTTGGGTTTTTAGATATTTTATAGTTTTTTGGATTTGTCGATTTTTTTATCATTATAGTGTTTTTAAGGTGTTTTAGATTTTTTAAAGGTTTTTGGGTTTAATGTGTTTTTAGAGTTTTTAATTGTTTTTTTGGTTTTTTAGAGTTTTTTATGGTTTTTAGGTGTTTTTATTGTATTTAGGATTTTTATGGTTTTATGGGGTTTTTTGGTTTCTAATGTTTTTCTGGACTTTAAGGGAATTAAGGTTTTCTTTGGGTTTTTCAGGGTTTTTAGTGTTTTTTTACATTTCCATGATTTTAGGGAATTTATCGGATTTCTATGACTTTTTAGGGATTTTAGGGATTTTGAGGGGTTTTAGGGGTTTTATGGTTTTTTTTCTTTCTATGGTTTTTGGGGAATTTTAGTGTTCTTTTTTCTTTTAGAGGTTTAAAGATTTTTTGATGTTTTTATTGTTTTTAAGGATTTTATGTGTTTTTAGGTGTTATTATGGTTTTTAGGGATTTTATAGTTTTTAGGGCTCCTTTAGGGTGTTTAGGCAGTGTTAGGGTTTTAATTTTTTTTTCTTTTTCCATTTTTTTAGTGTTTGATGAATTTTTTGGGTTTTTAAGCCTTTTAGAGGTATTATGTTTTTTAGGTTTTTTATGGTTTTTAGGGTTTTTAAAGGTTTTAGTTTTTTATACGTTTTAATTATTTTACATTTTTAAGGTTTTCTTAGGGTTTTTGGTTTTATAGTTTTATTGGATTTTTATGCCATCTGTGATTTTTATGTTTTTTTTGTTTTTCAAGATTTTGAGGGATTTTAAGGTTTTTATCATTTTTTTATAGGGGATGTAATTGTTTTTAGGTTTTTAAAGTTTTCTTATGTGTTTTCATTATTTTCATTATTTTTTATTATTTTTAGGCATTCGAAGGTTTTTTTGTATTTTTATGTTATTTAGTGTTTGTAGGAACTTTGTGGGTTTTTTTGGGTATTTCATGGTAATTAGTGTTTTTTTAGGGTTTTTATAATTTTTAGGTTTTTGGAGTTTTAAGTGTTTCTAGGATTTTATGGTTTTCTTAGAGGTTTTTAGGGTTTTTACATTTTAGGGCGATTTACAAGTTTTTTAAGGATTTTTATGATTTTTAGGGATTTTTAGGGGTATTATGGTTTTTTAGGGTTTTAGGGTTCTATGACTTTTTTGGTTTTTTGGGTTTTTAATATTTTTTATGATTTTTTTGGTTTTTTTGTTTTTCAACATTTTTTGAGGTTTAAAGGGTTTTATTGTTTTTAGTTGGGTTTCAGGGGTTTTATGTGATCATAAGGTTTTAAGAACATGGGGTGTTATGGTTTTTATGGTTTTCTAGGGTTTTGGGGGTTTTAAGGTTTTTAGGGTCTTTTCATGTTTTAGGGTATTTATCGTTTTTAAGGTTTTTAGGGGTTCTAATTGTTTTTATGTTTTTAAGGTTTTCTTTGGGGGTTTTAGAGTTTTTTTAGGTTTTTTTAGGAATTATAGGATTTTTATATATTTGGTGTTTTAGTGAGTATGATGTTTTTTATGTTTTTAAGCACCTTTAAGTGTTATTTCTGTTTTTAGCATTTCTATGTTTTTAAGGGTTTTAAAAGTTTTTATGTTTTAAGGTTTTCTTATAGTGTTCAGATTTATTTTTTTATGATTTTAGGGAATTTTATGATTTTTAAGGGGTTTTATGATTTTGAGGTCTTTTATGGGTTTTTAGGGTTTTACCGTTTTTATGGGTTTCTAGATTTTTAAAGGGTGAGTTTTTAGGGTTTTACTGGTTATTATAGTTTTTAAACATTTATAGGGGTTTAAAGGGTTCTTAGAGTTTCTATTTGGGTATTAGTGTTTTTTTTGGATTTTATGGTTTTTAAGGTTGTATGGGGTTTTATGATTTTAGGGGTTTTAGTATTCTTAGGTCTTTTATTGGTTTTATTTTCTATTAGGTTTTAATGGTTTTCATGGGGTTTATCTGGTGTTTTAGGTATTTGAATATTTTTAGGGGTTTGTAGGGTCTATTTAGGTGTTTTTATGTTTTTTAGCATTTTATAGGTTTTTGGGGCTCTAAGGGTTTTCAGGTACTTTTAGTATTTTTAGGGTTTTTAGTAATTTAATCACATTTTCCATTTTAGGGGTTTTAGTATTTTTTTACGGGTTTCTAATCTTTTAGTGTTTATTAATGTTTTTAAATGTTAAAATGTCTTTTAGATTTTTAGTTGGTTTATGATTTTTTGGGTTATTAGGTTTTTAAAGTTTTTTAGTGGGTTTTAATGCTTTTAATTTTTTATGGTTTTTAGAGTTTTTGGGTTTTTAGAGGTTTTAAATTTATTTAGGGTTTTATTTTTTTCTTAGGATTTTTCCTGGTTTTTAGAGTTTATTATTTTATATATATGTTTAAATATTTTTTAGTAATTTTTTAATTTTTGGGATATTTTGTGATTTTTAGTGTTTTTAATGGTTTTTAGTGTTTTTATTTTCTTTTGGAGTTTTTAGAATGTTTTTGCTTGTAAAAGGGTATTAATTTATTTTGGAAATTATGTTCTTATGAGAGTTTTTATAGGTTTTTAGGGTGTTTTTAAATAATTGTTGTGATTTTGTACTATTTTTAAGGTTATTTTCCTTTTTAGGGATTTTGATTGGTTTTTATGTTTTCAGGGTTTTATATTTTTTACGGTTTTTAGGTTTTTTTTATAGTGTTTTAACGTTCTTAAGGGTTTAAAGGAGTTTTAGAGTTTTTAGTTTGTTTTACAGTTTTATGGGTTTTTAGGGTTTTTTGGTTTTGTTGGGTTTAAGGGTCTTTATGGATTTTTAGTTGTTTTAGGGCCTTTTTATGGGTTTTAGGCTTGTTAGAATTTTTAGGTTCTTTCGACATGGGAAAAATAAATATATATCAAAGAAATTTTAATTTTTTTTGTTTTTTCAAGGTTTAGAAGATTTATGTTTTTTTAGTTTTTCTATGGTTTTTTCTGAGTATTTTGTGTTTTTTATGTTTTTATATTTTTAAGGGGTTTTTTGGATTTTTATTATTTTTTATGATTTTTGGGGATTTTGAGGGGCTTTATGGTTTTTAGAGATTTTAGTGTTTTTAGGGTTTTTAAATTTTTTTAGGTTTTTAAGGATTTTAATTGTTTTTTAAGTTTTTAATGTTTTCTTTGGGTTATTTAGGTTTTTTTGGTTTTTTATATTTTTTTGATATTTTTCTGATTTTTAAGGGTTTTTATTATTTTTTGGATTTTGAAGGTTTTTAAAGATTTTTGTGTTTTCAGGGTTTTTAGGGATTTTATGGGTTTTAGATAATTTTAGGGTTTTAAGAATTTCATGAATATTTTATCATTTCTAGGGTTTTAATGGGTTTATTGTGTTTTTAGTGGATTCTACAGTTTTTTATTTTTATGGTTTTTATAGTTTTTATACGTTTTATGGTTTTTAAGGGTTTTAGGGTATTAAAGGTTTTTTAAGGGTTTTATTTTCTTTTAGGTTTTTATGTTTTTATCAATTTTATGTTTGTTGGAGTTTTATGTGTTTTATTTTCTAAATGTTCTCTTATAGGTTATCATCGTTATTATTGTATTTTATTATTATTTTTTAATATTTAATGTTTTTTTGAATTTTGTTATTTTTGGGGTTTTATTGGTTTTTATTTGTTTTAGGGATATTGTGGGGGTTTAGAGTTTTTATGTTTCAAGGGTTATAGATTTTTTATTTTTCTGTTGGTTTTTATATTTTTTTGTATTTTTAACATTTTTTGGGGTTTAAAGGGTTTTTATAGTTTTTAATGAGTTCTTAAGATTTTTCTGGGTTTTTATTTTTTTGTTTGTTTTTACGAGATTTGATAGTTTTTAGTGATTTTCAGGTTTTGGGATTTTAGGGTTTTTCACTTTTTTATTTTATTTAGGGGTTTTAATATTTTTTAGTATTTTAAATTTTTCTTAGGGATTTTCACGGGTTTGTAATGAATTTAAGGATTTATGGATTTTTTATTATTTTTATGGTCTTTACGGTTTTAGGGATTCTAAGAAATTTTAGGGTTTATTGATTTTTTTGGGTTCTAGGTATTTTTTTGAGTTTTATAGGGTTTTTAATGTTTTTTATATTTTTTTTTATTTTATGGGGTTTAAGGGGTTGTAGTGTTTTTAGTGATTTTAGGGATTTTACATGTTTTTTGAGGTTTTTAGGTTTTTAGGGGGTTTTATAGTTTTAGGGGTTTTTTGGGTTTTTAGAGTCCTTGATGTTTTCCATGTTTTTTTTGAATTTTTAGGTTTTTGGTGGTTTTTATTTTTAGGTTTTTTATTAAATTTTCAGTGTTTTTAGGGGTTTTATGTTTTGAGGGATTTTTATATTTTTATGGGTTTTTACGGTTTTTAGGAAATTTAAAGGTCTTTAGCGTTTTTATGGTTTTTTAGGGTTTTAATTGTTTTTTAGTTTTTTTAAAGGATTTATTTTTTTATTCCTTTAATGTTTTATTAAGGTTGTTCAAGGTTTCTAGGGGTTTTTACATTTTTAATGGGTTTTAATAATATTTTATGATTCTTTTATGTTTTCTGTGGTTTTAGGGATTTTGATGGCTTTTAGTGTTTTTATGATTTACTGGGTTTTTAGGGTTTTTTTCAGTTTTTTAGGGTTTCAAGATTTTTTAGAACTATTCCAAAAAAATATGTGTCTAAATAGTTTTAAATTTTTTTAGTGGGAATTTCAGGTTTTTATGGGTTTTAAGGATCTTTTTTGGGTTTTTATTGGTTTTTATGGTTTTTATGGTATTTCGGTGTTTTTAGTGTTGTTCTGGGTTTTAGAATTTTTAGGATTTTTGGTGCTTGATGTGTTTTTATGTTTTTAAGGTTTTGTTCGGTATTTTCATTGTTGTTATGTTTCTTAGGATTTTGACTTATTTTTAAGGGTTTTATGGTTTTCTAGTTTTTAAGAGATTTTATGGTTTCTTCTGGTTTTTTGGATTTTTTATGTTTTTTAGTGTTTTAGGGTTTTTTTATTTAGGGGTTTTTTGAGTTATTTAATTTTTAATGTTTTTTAGAGTTTTTCGCTTTTTTAGGGGTGTAATTGGATTTTTGGGTTTTTAGTGTTTTTATATGGTTTTTATTGGTTTTTAGGGCATTTAATGATTTTAAGGGTTATGACAGTTTTTAGGGGTTTTATGGTCTTTAGGGTGTTTAGGGTTCTGAGCATTTCTTATGTTTTTAGGGGTTTTATGTTTTCTTTGATTTTAATGGTTTTCATCGGATGTTTCGAGGTTTTAGGGGGGTTTTTTACATTTTTTTGGATTTTTAGTTCTTTTTTTTGGATTTTAACAGTTTTTAAGATTTTAGGGGTTTTTAGGTGTTTTATCATATTAAGGTTTTTTATGGGTTTTAAGATTTTTTAGGTTTTTGGGATTTTATTACTTTTTTTCTTGGATTTTAGGGTTTCTACAGTTTAATGGATTTTTAGGTATTTTCAATGATTTTATGGTTTTTTGGCGTTTTAGGGATTTTGAGGGTTTTAAGGGGTTAATAGTTTTTTAAGGGATTTTTAATTTTCATATTTTTTAAGGGTTTTATGTGTTTTTGGTGTTTTATGGGATTATTATGTTTTGTAAGTTTTTTAGGGATATTTATGGATATTTATGATTTTTATTTTTGTGGGGGTTTATGGATTTGAGGGTTTTAGGGTTTTAGGATTTTATGGTTTTTTAGTTTTTTATGGTTGTTTTGGGTTTTTTTGTTTTTTAGGGTTTTAAACAGTTTTTAGTGTCTAGTGATTTTTTTGGGGTTTTATGGGATTTTAAGGGTTTTAATGGGTTTTAAGGGTTTTATGGTTTTAATGGTTTTTGGGTTTTAGGGTTTTCTTTGATATTTACCTATTTTTAGGGTTTTATGGGTTTAAAGTATTTTTTTGGGTTTTTATGTTTTTATTATGGATTTCACGGGTTTTTAGGGTTTTATTACATATCTACGTATTTTTAGCGCTATTAATTATTTTTATAGTTTTTTGGGTTTTTGGGATTTTGAGGGTTTTTAGGGATTTTAAGGAAATTAGTATTTTTGATGTTTTTATAATTATTTAGGTTTTTTTGGGGTTTTAATTATTTCAGTTGTTTGGGTTTTTCTTAAGGGTTTTATGGTTATTTTACAATTTTAGGGATTTTTAGGGATTATTGAGGGGTTTTAAAGTCTCTATGGTTTTTTGTTTTTGCAGTTATTTAGAGCTCAGCAGTTTTTTGAATTTTTTTAATTTTTTTACGTTTTAAATGGTTTTTATTATATTTAGTTGGTTTTTAGAGTTTTATGGGGTTTGAGGGTTTTAATATTTTTAGGGTTTTTATGGTTTTTATGTGTTTTAATTAGTTTTTGGGTTGTAATGTTTTATTAGAGTTTTCAGGGTTTGTAAGATTTTTTGGGTTTTTGGGGTTTTGAGCTTTTTTAGGGTATTTAGGATTTTTTTTTTGTTTTTTAGGTTTCATTTAGTTTTTAGGGGTTTTATGTTTTTTTAGAGTTTTTTGATGTTTTAGGAGGTTTAATGAATTTTTATAGTTTTTAGTGCTTTTTTTGTTTTTTTACAAGTTATTATTTATTTATGATATGTATGGGTTTTATAGTATTTTGGGGGTTTTTTGGGAATTTAAGGTCATTTAGGGTTTTCAACATTTTTAGGTTTTTGAGGTTTATTTAGCGTTTTTAGTTTTAAATTTTTTATAGGGGTATTCAGATTTTTTTTAAGGGATTTTTAGGGTTTTTTTAATTTGGAATTAGGTATTTTGAGGGTCTGGGGGGGAGTGGTTAGGGTTCTTAGTAATTTTATATTTTTTAGGGTTCCATGTGTTTTCATGTTTTTGATGTTTTATTTTGGTTATTTTGGGGTTTTATGAAACTAGAAGGATGGTGGTGCATTCCCCAGGCTCTCTCTCGATCGATCGACGCCTCTTCCAGGGTTTCTCTTGGGTTCTGCCTGCTGCTTCAGTGATGGATCTTCGGTTCTAGCTAGTTTTCGGCAAAGGCCTACTCGGGATGTGCTCTTCGGTCTCAAGGTAGAGGTGGTCTTCTATTTTTGGCGGTCTCGACTTCCCAGAATGGTGTCTTTGTCCAGGCCTTCGGCTTCTGATCCATGCAGGGCGTTTCTCCTTTTCTCGTGTGTTTGAGCTTCAAAGGATATGGAGGTTGTGAGATCTATTTTGGCTTTAGATCTGGTAATTTTGGAAGGCAACATCACTACATTTCAGCCACAGATCGGGGTCTTGTTTGAAGACCTGAATTGTCCACTTTTAGGTCAATAGGGTTGCGGGCCTCTTCGGATAAGAAGGATGTAGTAGAGGCATAGTCGATGATCGGTTTCCTACACTGGGATCTCATCTCGGTTGGTGCTTCAATATTGCACCCTTTTTATTTTGGTTCCCTTTGATGGCGGTCTCCACTGCGCCTTCTCACATTGTGGCCTAGGCTCTTCAGGTGCCATCTTTCGGACACCATTCAGGTAAAATCTCATGGCTTTGGGTTTTGTTTTGTGGTTGATGGACTTGGATGGCTGCTAGTATGACTTCGTGCTTGAGGGCTTGAATTGTGGTGGTTCTTATTCTCAGAATGTTGATTCTAGATCTTGAGTTTGGAAAAGGAGGGAGATTCTATCATGATGTTGGTTGGGAGCTGCAGGTTTCAATTTCTTGGATGTTCTATATTTATTGGTTTGAAGGTGATGGATGGTTTTCTAGTTTTCAATCGTTCAGTTGTGTGTTGCTGGTGCTGTCTGATGGGTTTGATGAAAGGTGTATTCAGGATCTAGATCTGATTAAGGAGGTTTGGGTGCTGCAGAATGGTCCTAGGTGTGGGAGTTGGTGGTCCTATGCTACGTTTGATAGTGATATGTTGGATGATGGCTGGTGAGAAGGTCCTGGTTTCTAGAAATCAAAGAGATAGATTCCCTTTCTTGCATTGATGAGGAATGTTGGTCACTGCGTGTGTATGATGTTCTTGGTTTGGTTCTACCTGGGTTGGTGCTTCTAGAAGCTGTATTTTCATGGTAATGCTGATGCGTGATGTTTGGATGTTCTTCTAGGTGACTATTGGATTTGGATGGGAGGGTGCGGCTGCTCACTGTTGTCATTCCACTTGGCTCTTGCACCCAGCTCTACTTGTTGGGCAGAGAAAAAGGGAGTGATGGCAAGAGGGGGGGTGAATTGCCTTTAAAAAAAAAAGATTAACAAATTAAAATCAAAGTTGAAAGTGCAGCGGAAATAAAGAGGCAAGACACAAGAATTGATAACGGAGTTCGGCCAAAAACCCGGCCTACGTCTCCGCTCCCAACTCAACCGTTGAGAGATTCTACTGCTTTCTTTTCAATGGTTGTAGCAAGAAACCCACTAGCCTTTTTACAGGTGAAGGCTAGCTCATCTATTACAGCTTGCTTTTTAATGGTTTGAGCAAGAAACCCACTAGCCTTTTTACGGGTGAAGGCTAGCTCACCTTTGACTCAAGCCTTTTAAAAGGAAAGGCTTGACTAACCTCTTCACACCTTAAAGGTGGTGTGAAAACCCAAAAGAATGGAGGATGAGAGAAATGGGAGTTTGTAGGCACAAACTCAATTTAAAGCTAAAAATGAATAAACAATAAAAACCGTATTTGGAGAAGCCTTGGGCGCCAATGGATGATTGGAGTTGAAGATGTGCACTCCCAAGCTTCTTTGGTGATGCTCCTTGGATGTGGAATTGTGTTGGAGCAATTGGGGTTCCCTTGGAGCAATCCGCCGGAGGTTCGCCAAATGATCAAAAATATGTCCGTTGGCTTCCGTATGGCTTGTTTATGGTTCCTTAGGCTTCCGGGGGATCAAGGTCCTTTATTTATAGAGGGGGAACCCTCATATGGCTGTTGGAGGCCTTTGGAGCCGTTGGAGAGGCTTTCGGAGCCGTTGGAGGCCAAGTGGACAGGCTGGTCAAAAGCCCAATGGCTAGTTTGACTACCTCCACCGGCTGACCGGTACAGGGCCACCGGTTGGCCGGTGTGTGCAAAATGGGAGAGGGTTCTGGCTCAGGATCCACCGGCTGGACGGTGCTGAGGCCACCGGTTGGCCGGTGGTGAGGCAGTAGCTACCACTTCTGTGCAGGTGCCACCGGCTGACCGGTGCTGAGGCCACCGGTTGGCCAGTGATGAGGCAGTAGCTTCCACTGTTTGGGCTGGGTGCCACCGGCTGGCCGCTGGTGTGACACCGGTTGGCCGGTGGTCTGGACAGTGGAGAGCCTTCTGTCAAAGGTCCATCGGCTGGCCGGTGGTGAAGCCACCGGTTGGCTGGTGGACTGAATTTCAGTCCATTTTGGCTTTTTGCCTTCTTGGCCTTCTTGCCCCAATTCCTTGGCACCCTGAATTCATGCCTATCATCCAAAAACACTTGAAAGAGGATTAGATAAATAATAGGGTGATTGTGATCATGAAAATCAAACCACGAGGGGTTCGAGAAGTACAACAATCTCCCCCTATTTTGATGATCACAATCACCAAAACAAGCAATGTAAAATACTAAAAAGATAGGCATGCTTTAAAGGATAAAATGAAAACAAGCAATGCATGAGAGAAAGATTTCTCCCCCAATCAATCAAGAATTTCTCCCCCTTTGTGATTATCAAAATAGCACGGGGCATAAAACTTGATTGAGGGAAAAAAGATTTTAAACCAATTGAAATTTTTGAAATTTGAATTGAAAGTTTTGAATCAAAAATTTGAAATGAAAGTTTTGAATGAAAAATTGAATTGAAAATTTTGAATTGAAAAATTTGATACCAAGAGTTGAAAAAGAAAGTTTTAAAAGAAAGTTTTGAATAAAACAAAAATCTTAAACAAACCTAACTCCCCCTAAATAAAACAACAAATTACCAGGGAGAGGTGTTTGAAACCGAGACAAATTTTGGTCCGGTGAGACTCGCTAAGAGGTATTTTTCAATCCATACTTGTCTAGTGGCGGGTCTTCTCCTATAAAATTCATCGTTAAGGAAAATGGTTTTGGGCCTACCATACCGGGCATTTTTACAATTGCACTCATAAATTAAGTGCCCGGGTCTTTTGCAATAATTACAAAATTTAAATTGGGAGCTCCCCCTTACAAAAATATTAGGTGCATGGGAGGAGGAAGCTTGCTTGGAATAGCCAAGCCCTTCGGTGGTTCTAGATACGCGTTGGGAACCTAAGAGTTTGGTCAGATTTTGTTCACCTTGGGTGAACTTGGCAAGGGATTCCCTTAAATCTTTGATTGTTTATTCCAAGGAATCAACATCGGGAAGATTTTGGATTTTGAGGGACATCTCTTCCTTCTCTTTGAGAAGTTGTTCTTTTTCGGAAGAGAGTTTTTTGAAATTCTTTTTTAAAGAAACAAATTTGGAAGAAATTTCATGAAAACCTTCTTCCAATTGATCTCGCGCATGTTGGAGATCCTCATAAGACATATGATTGAAAGAATTTGAAAAACAAGAGGATGTGGAGTCGGAAGATGTTACCTCATGGAATGCCATTAGGCATTTGTTACCGTTGTCGCTTGAGGAGGATGAGGAGGAGGATGATGTGGAGCTATCACTCCATATGGCCTTGAAAGCCTTCTTCTTTTCCTTTTTCTTGGCCTTTTTCTTGTTGAGTGGGCAATCGGGCTTGTAATGGCCTTTCTCGCCACACCCGTAACATTTTACCTTCGGCTCGGATTTTTCGTTGGGTTGAGCCTTGCGGGCCTTCTTCTTCTTGTGTTTCTTCATGAACTTGTGCATTTTGCGGGAAAGATTCTCCATTTCGGAATCGCCGCTTGAAGAGGAAGAAGATGAGGAGGATGAGCTTTCTTCTTTTTGTACCTTGAAGGCGATGTTCTTTGGAACTTTGATCGGTTTGCCTTCCTTTTCAGCTTGCCTCCTCATGGTGATCTCATAAGTCATGAGGGATCCGATGAGCTCTTCTACCGGCATGTTCTTGATGTCTTTGGCTTCTTGGATTGCCGTGACCTTCGGAGCCCATGAGCTTGGTAGGATCCATAGGATCTTCTTGACCATTGTTTCTACAGAAATATTATCTCCAAGAGATTTTCTACCATTGCAAACATCAGTAAATCGAGTAAACATATCAGAAATAGATTCGGAAGGATGCATGGAAAAAGACTCAAAATCTTGACGAAACATGTCCAATCGAGTGTCCTTGACTTTGTTGGTCCCCTCATGGGTTACCTCCAAAAGTTTCCAGATTTCGTGTGAGGAGGTGCATGTGGAAACTCGATTGAACTCATTACGATCAAGGCCGCAATGTAGAGCGTTCATGGCTTTACCATCGAGCTCGAAATTTTTAATATCGGCTTGGGTCCATTTGGATTCATCGGGGGAAGAGAGAGTGTAACCTTGCATGACAATTTTATAAATGGGATATCCTATGCTTCTAAGAAAAGTTGTCATGCGGGTTTTCCAATAATTATAGTCGGTTCCATCAAAAAATGGAGCACGACCCAAAGAAAAGCCTTCGGGGGCGAAAGAGGTTGAAGTCATCAAAAAAAGATCTTGAATTTGAAACCGGTGAAGGTATTACTCAAATTTTGCCTCTGATACCAATTGTTGGGCGGAGAAAAAGGGAGTGATGGCAAGAGGGGGGGGGGGGGGTGAATTGCCTTTAAAAAAAAGATTAACAAATTAAAATCAAAGTTGAAAGTGCAGCGGAAATAAAGAGGCAAGACACAAGAATTGATAACGGAGTTCGGCCAAAAACCCGGCCTACGTCACTGCTCCCAACTCAACCGTTGAGAGATTCTACTGCTTGCTTTTCAATGGTTGTATCAAGAAACCCACTAGCCTTTTTACAGGTGAAGGCTAGCTCACCTATTACAGCTTGCTTTTTAATGGTTTGAGCAAGAAACCCACTAGCCTTTTTACGGGTGAAGGCTAGCTCACCTTTGACTCAAGCCTTTTAAAAGGAAAGGCTTGACTAACCTCTTCACACCTTAAAGGTGGTGTGAAAACCCAAAAGAATGGAGGATGAGAGAAATGGGAGTTTGTAGGCACAAACTCATTTTAAAGATCAAAATGAATAAACAATAAAAACCGTATTTGGAGAAGCCTTGGGCGCCAATGGATGATTGGAGTTGAAGACGTGCACTCCCAAGCTTCTTTGGTGATGCTCCTTGGATGTGGAATTGTGTTGGAGCAATTGGGGTTCCCTTGGAGCAATCCGCCGGAGGTTCGCCAAATGATCAAAAATATGTCCGTTGGCTTCCGTATGGCTTGGTTATGGTTTCTTAGGATTCCGGGGGATCAAGGTCCTTTATTTATAGAGGGTAACCCTCATATGGCCGTTGGAGGCCTTTGGAGCTGTTGGAGAGGCTTTCGGAGCCGTTGGAGGCCAAGTGGACAGGCTGGTCAAAAGCCCAACGGCTAGTTTGACTGCCTCCACCGGCTGACCGGTACAGGGCCACCGGTTGGCCGGTGTGTGCAAAATGGGAGAGGGTTCTGGCTCAGGATCCACCGGCTGGCCGGTGCTGAGGCCACCAGTTGGCCGGTGGTGAGGCAGTAGCTACCACTTCTGTGCAGGTGCCACCGGCTGACCGGTGATGAGGCCACCGGTTGGCCGCTGATGAGGCAGTAGATTCCACTGTTTGGGCTGGGTGCCACCGGCTGGCCGCTGGTGTGACACCGGTTGGCCGGTGGTCTGGACAGTGGAGAGCCTTCTGTCAAAGGTCCATCGGCTGGCCGGTGGTGAAGCCACCGGTTGGCTGGTGGACTGAATTTCAGTCCATTTGGCTTTTTGCCTTCTTGGCCTTCTTGGCCCAATTCCTTGGCACCCTGAATTCATGCCTATCATCCAAAAACACTTGAAAGAGGATTAGATAAATAAGAGGGTGATTGTGATCATGAAAATCAAACCACGAGGGGTTCGAGAGGTACAACACTACTGTCGCTTCACTCCCCATCACATTGGACTCCATCATGGTCCGGTATGATTGTGCATGTGGAGGTTTTGGGATGGTGTTGGTGGTTCAGATCAGTACCATGGGCACATCTTGGCGGGGCGGTGCTGTTAAGTGGTGGGGGCTTGAGAAGCTAAGACCGGAGTTTAGGCTGATGGTTGTCGGACCTGGTACGGTGATGAAATATGGTGGTGCCGAGACAAGGTCTTACTGTGGTGCTACGTATATTGTGTTGATGAATGTTAATGAATTTTTTGTTGATGGTTATGGTGTTGTTGGATGTTGGTTGCTGTTTGGATAGAATTTTTGTGTTTGGATGCTTGTCGATGCTTAGCTGTGAGCTGCTGGATGCTGGTTAATGCTGGATGATTGTGATGGTTGCTGCTTGGTTCTTATGCATTTTTTTCATGGATTTGTTTTGTTTCTTGACTTTTTTGGGGTTATTTTTCTAGGTTTGGGGTGTTCAAGTGTTTTTGGGTGTGGGTCGGTTGACCCTTCCCCTCCCTTGTCTGCTACAACTTTTTTCCTAATAAATTTGGGGGGGGGGGATCAGGAATAGCCTGCCCCTCGCATCATCCTTGCCCTATTTCAGGTTTTTATGGTTTTTTATGTTTTTAGGGGTTTTTTAGGATTTTTATGATTTTTTTGGGGAGTAAGGGATTCGGGGGGGGGGGGGGGGGGGTTATGGTTGTTAGAGTTTGTTGGTGTTTAGAATTTTTTAGACTTTTAGGGTTATCTATTGATTTTTTGAGATTTTATTTGTTTAAGGGGGATTTAAATTTTAAAGTGGGGTTTTATTGATGGTATTTAAAAGTTTTTAAGGGTTTTATGGGGTTTATTGTATTTAGGGATGTTTTTCTAGTTTTTGGGGTTTTAGTGCTTTTAGATAATTAAGGTTTTATTGTATGAAAAAAAAATATATATATCAAATGAATTGTTATTTCTACGTTTTTTTTGGGTTCTAAGTGTTGGTTGGTTTTTAAAAATTACTTACAGTTTTTATTTTTTTTATAGATTTTTTGTATTTAGCTATTTTTAGTCCTTTTTAGTTAGTTTTATAGTTTTTTATGATTTTAGGAAATTGTAGGGTATTTATGAAATTTAGGGGTTTTTAGGTTTTTTTACAGTTTTTAGGTTTTAAGGGTTTTAATTAATTTTTATGGTTTCAAGTTTTTATTAGTATTTTTTGGCTTGAAGCTTTTTTATGTTTTTATTTATTTTTATGGATTTCTTAGGATTTTTATGGATTTTTATGGGATTTATGGTTTTTGATGGTTGTTGAGTTTTTTAGGGTTTTTAAGGTTTTTATGGTTTTTATGGGTTTTTGGGGTTTATGGTTCTTTTGAGTTTTCAGGGATTTAAATGTTTTTTAGATTTTTTTAACTTTTTTGGGTTTTAAAGGTTTTTTTGTGTTTTTATTGTTTTTTAGGGTTTTAATGGATTTTTAGGGTATTTAAATATTTTAGAGGATTTATGGGTTTTAGGGGTTTTTAGGGTTTTTAGGGTCTTTTAGGGTTTTTATAGTTTTTTAAAAAAATTAGGTTTTTAGTGGATCTAAGTGATTTTATGTTTTTATGTTTTTTGGGTTTTTTCATGGTTTCTTGTGTTATTTATGTTTTGGGGGATTTTTTAATTTTTTTATTGTTATTTAAGGCTTTTAACGGTCTTGAGAGGTTTTAGGGTTTTTAATGGTATTTAGGGTTTTTAGTGTTTTTAGTGTTTTTTCATTTTTAGTGGTTTTAAGTATTTTTATATTTCTAAGTTTTTCTTAGAGGTTTTTAGGGTTTTATGTTTTTTTATATTTTTTGTGATTTTAGGTTTTTTTGGGGCTTTATGGTTTTTAGGGGTTTTAAGGATTTTTAGAGAATTAGGTTTTTATGGTTTTGGAGCATTTTTATTTTTTTATGGTTTCAATGGTTTTAATAGTTTGTAATGTTTTTAGGGGTTTAAAATGGTTATAAAGTATTTAGTGGGTTTTAGGGGGTTTATGGGTTTATAGTGTTTTTAGGAGTTTTATGGTTTTTAGCATTTTTAGATGGTTTAATTTTTTTAAGTTTTTTTAGCATGTTTTCTTATATTAAGGGGTTTAATTGTTTTTAGGTATTTATGGTTTTCTTTGGGATTTTCAATGATTTTAATGAATTCGGGGATTTGATGAATTTTTTAGATTTATATGTTTTTCTAGGGTTTTTGTGTTTTTTGGTATTTTTAGGTATTTTTATTGTTTTTATGGTTTTTAGGGTTTTTAGTATTTTTTAGTGTTTTTAGGTTTTTTAGGGTTTTATACTTTTTTATGTTTTTATGGTTTTTGGTTTTTTAGGTTTTTATGGTTTTCTTAAGTGTTTTTTTGGGTTTTTATGGTTTTTTTATAATTTTATGGTTTAATGAATTTGATAAAATTTACGATTTTTATGGTTTTTATGTTTTTTAGGTTTTTATCTATTTTAAGTTCTTTCAGGTTTTTAATGTTTTCTATGAGTTTTCTTGTTTTTTATAGTTTTTCACATTTTAGGGGAATATAGTGATTTTTTAGGAATTTAATTTTTTTTTGAGTTTTTAGGGATTTTGATGGAGTTTAGGGTTTTTAGGATTTTTATGATTTTTATGATTTTTTATTTTTTAGTGGTTTTAAGTGTTTTTAGGTTTCTAATGTTTTATTAGGTGTTTTATATGTTCTTTGTGATTTTTACATTTTTAGGTATTTTTGGGGATTTTTATGATTTTTATGTGTTTTTAAGGTATTTAGGGATTTTGAGTGTTTGTAGGATTTTCCAGAGTTTTTAGGGTTTTTATGGATTTTTTCGGGTTTTTATGGTTTTTTTATTTTTTTATGTTTTGAATGGTTTTTATAGTATTTTGAAATTTTAGGGGATTAAAGGGGTTTAGTGTTTTTATGGGATTTTATTTTTTTAATTTTGTAAGTGGTTTTATGTTTTTACGGTTTTTATGGATTTTCGGGGTCTTTCATTTTCAGGATATTAAGGGTTTTTATGGGTTTTTAGATTTTTAAGGGATTATTTTGAATTTTTAGGGTCCTTACATTATTTTTATTTTTAAGGATTTTTAGGGATTTCTTAGGATTTTTATGTTTTTAGTTGTTATTTGGATGTTGTGGGTTTTTGTGGTTATTTAAGGTTTTTGTGTTTTTATGGGTTTTTCTGGGGGTTTTTTTGTGTTTTTAAGGGCTGTATGTGTTTTAAAGTTTTTTCATATTTTTTTTAATGATTTGACGGGTTTAACGGATTTTTAGAGTTTAGAGTGGGTTTAAAGGGTTTTTATATGTTTTAGGGTTTTTAAGGTATTTAGGGGTTTTAGAGTTGTTATGGTTTTTTGATAATTTTAGTGTTTTCTTGGTTTTAGGGTTTTTATGCATTTTTAGGGTTTTAAGGTTATCATAGGGTTCTTCAGGGTTTTATTGTTTCTTATTATTTTTAGGGATTTTTTATTATTTATTTTATTTATTGTGTTTAGGGTTTTTTATGGGTTTTTGGGTTTTTGGGTTTTTATGGTATTTTGTGTTTTCAATTTTATTTGAATTTTTAAGGGTTTTTAGTTTTTTTATGGTTGTTAGGGGTTTAATGGTTTTTTAGAGTTTTGGTGTTTTTTTAGGTTTTATGGATTTTTATGGTTTTTTATGTTTTAGGGGTTTTAGGGTGTGTAGTTTTTAGGGTTTTTAAGATTTTTGGGCCTTTGAGTTTTTTAGGGTCTTTAATGATTGTTAGGGTTTTCAGGGTTTGAAGTGTTAATAGTTTTGAAGGTTTATTTGCTGTTTTTAAGGTCTTTAGGGTCCTTTTTATTTTGTAATTTAAGTGGGTTTTTTGGATTTTTATGTTTTTAGGGATTTTAGAGATTTTGAGTGTTTTTATGATTTTTATGGATTTTAGTATTTTTATCATTTTTTAGGGTTTTTATGTGTTTTAATTGTTTTTCTATTTTTATGGTTTTTTATAGTTTTTATGGGTTTTTATATATTTATGGATTTTTAGGGAGTTTTTAGGATTTTTATTCTCTTTTTTGGTGCTAAGGGATTTTATTTTGAAGGTTTTTAGGGTTTTATGAATTTTTTTATTTAGGTTTTTTTAACAATTTTTACAATATTTAAGGTTTTTATGGTTTTTTTAGGGTTTAAAGGGGTTTTAGAGTTTTTATCAGATTTAAAAGGTTTTTTTGGTTTTTTGGGGTTTTATGGTTTTTTGTATTTTAGGGTCTTTTATGAGAATATTTTTAGTGATTTTTTTTATGTTTATTAGGAGTTTTAATTGATATTATGTTTTAAACGTTATCTTAGGTTTTTTAGGGTTTTCAGGGTTATTAAATTTTTTCTTTTTTCTAAGAAGTTTTAGGATTTTTAAAGTTTTCATGGTATTTATGTATTTTTAGGGTTTTTATAAAAAACATTTGGGTTTTAGTGGTTTTTCTGAGTTTTTTCGGGTTTTTACGATTTTTATATTTTTTTAATGTTTTTAGTGGTTTAAAGGGAATTTATATTTTTTAGTGTTTTCTTAAGTTTTTAATGGTTTTTAGTGTTTTAAAAGTTTTATGGGATATTTTGGATTATATAGGGTTTCAGTTTTTTAGATTCATTAGTGTTTTTAGGGTTTTTACTATTTTTTATGTTTTTAGGTGTTTTAATTATTTTTAGGTTCTTATGGTTTTCTTAGGATTTTATGGTTTTTTAGTGTTTTTTCCTCTTAGGAATTGTTATGGATTTTTTGGGATTTCTGTTGGTTTTATGGGTTTTTTTTGGTATTTTAAGGGTTTTGAGGAGGTTTTCAGGTTTTTAGGCTTTTTAGAGTTTTTTAGGTTTTTAGAGGTTTTAATTGTTTTTATATTTTTGAATTTTACTTAGGGTTTTTCAGGTGTTTTAATTTTCTTTTATATTTTTGTGGTTTTTTATAATTTGTCATAGATTTTTAAGGATTCTGAGGATTTTGAGGGGTTTTAAGGGTTTTTAGGATATTTAAGGTTTTTTGGTTTTTGGGTGTTTTGTTGGTTTTTAGTGGTTTTATGGTATTTTAGAATTGTTTAACGCTTTTATTGTTTATATGGATTTTTAGAGTTTGCAGTGGTTCTTTGGATTTTGATGGACTCTTAGGGATTTAATGTTATTTTGGTTTTTTTGGTTTTTAGTTTTTTCAGGGGTTTTATGTTTTTTAAGGTTATTTTGGATTTTATGGTTTTTAGATTTTCTTAGGGTTTAGCATTTTTGGGTTTTTATGAGATTTAAGTGTTTCTAGGTTTTTGAGGTCTTCTAAGTGGTTTTGAGATTTTTTTTGGTTTTTTACGTTTTTATGGATATTTAGGAATTTTTTAAGATTTATGTGGGTTTTAGGATTTTAAGGTGTTTTGGGGGATTTTATGGTTTTATGTTTTTTACAGTTTGGGGGGGGGGGTTTGGTTTTCAGGGGGTATTTTTTTGGTTTCTAATATTTTTGAGATATTTTTAACATTTTAAGGCATTTAAAAGTTTTTAGAGTTTTTATTGGTTTTTTGGCTTTTTAAGGTTTTAGAATATCTTTTTTCTGATTTAGGGGTTTTTATGATTTTTATGGGGTTTAGAGTTTTTAAGGTATTTTTTTTTGGGTTTTTAGTGGTTTTTAGGTTTTTAGAGGTTTTTTGTATTTTATGTTTTTACGGTTTTCTTAAGGGTTTTAGAGTTTTAATGGTTTTTAAATTTTTAGGGATTTTTTAGGATTTTTAGGATATTTTATGGTTTTTATGGATTTGGATGGATGTTTTGGTTTTTTTGGTTTTTAGCAATTTATGGGTTTTTAGGTTATTTTGGGGATTAAGTTTTTTAGTTTTTACGGTTTTCTTAGAAAATTTGAGATTTTTTTGGGTTTTTACATTTTTATGGATTTTTAGGGCTTCTTGGATTATTATTATTTTTGGTTTTTAGAGATGTTGAGGGCTTTAGGGTTTTTTAGCGATTTTAGTGGTTTTATAGTTTTCATTGGTTTTTTTATAGTTTTTAATGTTTTTTAGGATTTTAATATTTTTATAGAGTTTTTAATGTTTTTAGGTTTTATAGGGTTTTTATATACTTTTTGATTTTAAATGTTTTATTGGTTTTTAGGGTTTTTATGGGCTTATAGGGTTTTTATGGTTTTTAGGGTTTTTAGGGGTTTTAGAGTTTTTTAAGGTTTTACTGTTTTTTGGGTTTTTAGGGGTTTAATGTTATTTTAGGTTTTTATAGATTTATTAGGTTTTTTCAAGTTTCATTTGGTTTTTTATGTTTGTGTTGATGTTTTAGGGATATTTTAGGTTTTTATGTTTTTAATGGATTTTTAAGGTTTTTCGGGTTTTTCGGGTTTTATAGTTTTTTTTCATATTTTATTTTTTTACAGGTTTTATGGTTTATTTTTTTTAATTTTTTTATGTATCTAATTGGTTTTTAGAGTTTATAGAGTTTTTATGGTTTTTATGTATTTTTTATGTTTTTATGGTTTTAAGAGATTTTTATGGTTCTCAGGTTTTTTTGGGCTTTTTGAGTATTTTAGGGTTTTAGGGTTTTTTGCTACGTTTAGGATTTAGGAATTTTAATAATTTTGCGTATTTAAGGTTTTCTTATGGATTTTTAGGGTTTTTAGTGTATTTGGAATTTTTTATATTTTTAAGGCTTTTTAGTATTTTTATGTTTTCTAGGGTTTTTAGATATTTTTTTTAAAAAATAGGGTTTATAAGGGTTTTTAGGTTTTTAGGATATTTTTGGGTTTTTAGAGTTTTTAGGGTTTTTAGTTATTTTATGTTTTCAGTGACTTTAAGGGTTCTTTAGTATATTTGGGTTTTTAGGGTTTTAGGGATTTGGAGTGTTTTATGGGTTTTTAGGAATATTATGGATTTTGGGGTTTTATATGGTTTTTGAGTTTTTATGTTTTTTCGAATTTTTATCATTTTTAGAGTTTAAAGGGGTTTTAGGGTTTTTAATGGGGTTTTATGGAATTCTGGGTTTTTGGGGTTTTAGGGGTTTTTATTATTTTTATGAGTTTTTTTGGAGTTTTAGGGTCTTTTAGGATTATTGGGGTTTTTTGTTTTTTAATTTTTAGATGTTTTAAGTGTTTATGGTTTTTAAGGTTTTATTAGGGTTTTTCTGGGCTTTCAGGATTATTTATATTTTTAGGGATTCTTATGGATTTTCAAAAATTTTATGGTTTTTAGGGTTTATTGGGATTTTGAGGGGTTTTAGGGTATTTTTAGGGTTTTATTGTATTTTAGGGTTTTAGAATTTTTTATTTTTTGGGGTTTTATGTTTTTTATTTTTTTAATTTTTTCTTAGGGTATTTAGGGTTTTCATAAATTTTTACTGATTTTTAGGGATTTAATGATTTTTTATGTCTTTTAGTGTGTTTATTGGTTTTCAGGATTTTAGTTTTTTGTGGGTTTACGGTTTTTTGGGGTTTGATGGGGGTTTTTTCAGTTTTTAGGATTTTTACGGTTTCTTATATTTTTTTTAAACATTTTAAGGATTTTAAATGGTTTTTAGAGTTTTTAGTGGGTTTTTAGGTTTTTGTTGGTTTTAGGGTTCTTAAGGGTTTTAAAGGGTATTTTAGTTTTTATGGGTTTTGGGGTTTTGTGGTCTTTTTAGGGGGGTTTTAAATTTTTATCATTTTTTTGTTATTTAAGGGTTCTAATTGTTTTTAGGTTTTTAATGTTTTCATAGGATTTTCCTAGTTTTTTGGGTTTTTAAGTTTTAGGTTTTTTGAATTATTTTTTATGATTTTTAGGGGTGTTATGGTTTTTAAGTATTTTAAGGGGTTTTATGGGTTTTTAGGGTTTTTAGTGTTTTAGTGTTTTTAGGGATTTTAGTATTTTTTTAGTTTTTTATATATTTATGGGTTTTATTTTTTTTAAATATTTTCTAAGGGTTTTTCTTTGTTTTCGGATTTTTTAGGTTTTTATGGATTTTTAGGGATTTTGAGGATTTTATGGTTTTTAGGTTTTTAGGGATTCTGGGGGGTTTGGGGGTTTAGGGTTTTAATAGTTTTAGGTTTTTTATGGCCATGGAAGATGCGGGAACTAGGCTATTCCTACCCCCTACCCAAAATTATTAAGAAAAAGTGGACACTGCATACCAGGGAGGGGAAGGTCAATCGACCCATACCCAAAAACATTCCCCAAAAAGAAATCAAAAAAAAGACACAAAAGACCAAACACAGCAGCAGCTTCAACACCTCCCATCCAACTCCAGCATTCAGAAGCTCCAATCCCGCTAACAAGTAGTAACCAATACCTTTATCATGCTTCCAAACATGCAGTGCCTTCACCTTGTAGGCACCCACTTCATCACAACTCATACAAGCAGTAGTTACCATCCTATTCCTCACCTTCTAGTAGTTAGCTCCTCCATCAACAATTCTCATCCAAGAAGAAACCATCACCCAATAGCTAAGTGTCCAAGAAATAATAACCAATTCCCAACAGATCAGATTCCAACAAGCAATAACTATAAACCAGTTAGTTCCCAAACCAAACCACAAAATCCAGTGCCCCAATATCAAGAAACAGCACCATAAGTGGTTCTCATCCAATCCATCCACAATCACAAAATATAAAAACTTGTAATGAAGAAACATTAATCCAGAGAATCCGGCAAAGAAACCCTTGACCACCAGATCGCAACAAGACCGAAGCAAACCTAAAACAGCGGGAGATGACCGTGAATCCAAAGAACCAGCTTCAGCCAAAAAGTCATACTAGAGCGCATACATACATCATATCCACCACTGGAGATCGAGAATTAGAGAACCAAGCTGACATGACTAGATCCACACCTGGTGAAGCCAGAACATGGCCCACACACCCAGAAAACTAGCTCAGCAAGACATGGAAACCAGATCTCAGAGACGTCCTGCCTTGCCTCCACCGCAACCAGAGACACGTCGCTCTGCACACAGGCTTCATCCTTAAGCAGGAAGACTCCAGAGGAGCGCCAAGCCAACTTACAGATCCTCCAAGACACGACCCTAGCTGATGTCTCCATGACCTAGAAGAGCACCGCCGACACTACATGAATAACACCATGCTGCAATGCCCAAACATTGTAGAACACTATTGAGGTCACTAGGAAACAACCGATCTTGGTGGACCATGTCATAAAGAAGCCTTCCTAGAGAAGACTGGAAGTCAGACCACCGCTTGGAGAACATGAAGCCGTTGAAGAGCAAATGCCGCTTTAGATCTGAAGAGACCCACAAAAGCACACCACCATCGAGGATGCCCCGCACAATCATGAGATGGGAGGAGTGAAGATCTAATGGTGAGGCCACTAGGAGGATTTAGAAGCCCTAGAAACCGCAATGAGAGAGAGTGAGCACTAGGGGAGTGTGTATCTGTCCTTATAGGTTTTGAGGGGTTTTAGGGGTTTTTTTAGTTTTTAGATTCTATACATTTTTATAGAATTTTATAACATTTTTAGTGGTTTAAATTGGTTTTTTAATTTTTAGTTTTTTAGGGTTTTGATGATTTTTTACACTTTTTTATGGGTTTGAGTAGTTTTTTGGTTTTTATTGTTTTTTGGGGTTTATATGGGTTATACTATTTTTTTGTTAGTGGTTTTATGTTTTTTACATTTTTACGTTTTTTCATATGGTTTTTTTAGTATTTTTAGGGTTTTTAGGATTTTGGATCATTTTTGGGATTTTTTTTGGATTCTTATTGTTTTTATAATTTTTAAGGATTTTGAGTTGTCTTATGGTTTTTATGGGTTTTAGGGTCTTTATGGTTCTTTCGGGATCTTATGTGTTTTTTTGATTTTATTAGGTATTTTATGTTTTCCTAGAGTTTTTATGTTTTTTAGGGATTTGAAGGGGTTTTATATTTTTAATGGATTTTGAGTTTTTATGGGTTTTTTTATGTTTTTAAATTTTTTATGTTTTTTTTTGTTTTTATAGGTTTTTCGGTTTTATGGTCTTTTAGTGGTTTTATGTTTTTAAAATTTTTAGGATTTTTAGGTTTTATCATTTTTTAATTTTTTTATGGTGCTTTTAGTGGTTTTTAAGGTTTTTAGGGTTTTAATGTTTTTAATTATTTTTAAGGATTTTTTAAGATTTTATAGTTTTTAGGTTTTGTAAAGATTTTGAGGGTTTTTTTCATTTTTATGGTTTTTAGCAATTTTTATGTTTTTAAGGGTTTTATGTTTTTTTAGATTATTATGTTTTTATTTCCATTTTTTTGGGTTTTTTACATTTTTAGGGATTTTATGGATTTTTTTTGGTTTTTAAAGGTGTTTATGTTTTTTAGGGATTTAAAAAGTTTTTTAGGGTTTTTATTTTTTTTCAGGGTTTTATGGTTTTTTTGTTTTTATTGTTTTTTATTTTTTTAGGGTGTTTAAGATTTTTTAGAGTTTTTAAAATTTTTAGTGGTTTAACCGGTTTTTATATTTTTAGTGGTTTTTGGGTGTTTAATGTTTTTTAGGGTTTATAATGTTTTTATGGGTTTTATGGTTTAGGGGGTTTAGGGTTTTTAGGGTATTTCTTAGGATTCTAGGGTTTGTTATGATTTTTAAGGAATTTAATTGCTTTAGGTTTCTAAGGGTTTCTTATTGGTTTTTGGGTTTTTATGGTTAATTCATTTTTTTTTGGGGATTTTTAATGAATTTTTAGTATTTTTTTGGGGTTTTAGTGTTATTAGGGATTTTAAGGGATTTTCGAGTTTTTAGGGGTTTTTGGTTTTTTTTGTTTTTTATGTTGTTTAGGTTTTTTTATGTTTTTAGGGATTACATGTGTTTTTAGGGGTTTTATGTTTTTTTATTTTTTTTGGGATTTTGTTGTTTTTTAATGTTTTATGGACATTAATGGATTTTAGGTTTTGGAGTGTTTTTAGGGTTTTTAATATTTTTTGGGTTTTCTTGTTTTTTTTTAATATTTTTAGAGTTTTTTTAAATTATTATTGGTTTAAAGGGTTTTTAATGTTTTTTATTTTAGGGTTTTTATGGGATTATATGGTTTTTGGTTTTTAGGTGTTTTACGAGTTTTAGGGTTTTATGATATTTTTATGGTTTTTTATTATTATTTTTTAGTTTTTAGGGGATTTAAGTGTCTTTAGATTTGTAATGATTTCTTAGGGTTTTCATGTTTTTTAGCTTTTTCATTTTTATGGATATTTAGAGTTTTTAATATTTTTATTCTTTATTAGGGACTTTGAGAGTTTTAGGGTTTTATGGTTTAGGGTTTTTGGATTTTATAGGATTTTTTTGATTTTTTATGTTTTTAGGGGTTTTAATCGTTTCTATGTTTTTAAGGATTCCTAAGAGTTTTCAGGGTTTTAGGTTTTTTTAAAATTAAAGAAGTTTTTGGGATTTTTAAGGAATTTAATGGAATTTTACGGTTTTTAGGGATTTAAGGGATTTGTAGGGTTTTTAAGGGTTTTTTGGGTTTTTTGGGTAATTAAGGTTTTATGGGTGTTTTGTGTTTTTTCCTTTTTAGGGGGTTTAAATGTTTTTTAGAGTTTTTGTGTTTTTAGTGGTTGTTAGGTGTTTTATGGGTTTTTCGGGGGTTTTATATTTTTAAAGGGTTTATTGGTTATTTAGTGTTTCTTCTTTTATAAGTGTTTTAAGTGTTTTTATTTTTTAAAAATTTTATATAGTTTATAGGGTTTTATGGGTTTTTTTGTTTTTAGGTCTATTTCGGTATTATTTTTGGATTTTTATTTTTTTAGGGTTCCTAAAGAGTTTGAAGTGTTTTAGGGTTTTTATGATTTTTAACGTTTTTAGGTTTTGGGGGATTTAAGTGTTTTTGGATTTTAAGGTTTTCTTCATATTTTTATTATTTTTAGGGTTTTTCACTTTTATGAATATTAAATCATTTTTATCATTTTTAAGGTTTATTAGTTTTTTATGGATTTTGATGTTTTTTTGTTTTCAAGGGTTTTTTGTATTTTTTGAGATTTTTAGGGTTTTAAGGTTTTTTAGATTTTTTTAATGTTTTCGGTGTTTAAAGGGATTTTAGAGTTTTTAGTGGTTTAGGGTTTTTATGGGTTTTAATTGGTTTTTTGGGGTTTTAGGTTTTTATGGGTTTTAGTGTTTTAGGGATTTTTATATTTTTACGTTATTTATATTATTAAGAATTTTAATTTTTTAGGTTTCCCATGTATTTTTATGGGTTTTTAATGTTTTGATGTTTTTTATTTTTTTAAGGATTTTAAGGATCTTTTAAGATTTTTATGGTTTTTTGGGATTTTGATGGTTTTTGTGGTTTATTAGGGTTTTTTGGTTTTTTGGGTTTTCTGGGTCTGTAGGGTTTTTTGATTTTTTTATGGGTATTAGGTATTTTTAGTCTCTTAACTTTTTTGGAGATTAAAGGGTTTTTATAGTTTTTTGCAGTTTTTATGGGTTTTGTGGTGTCTTCTGGATTTAGGTTTTTTAGGGGTTTTAATATTTTTAGGTTCTTTTAAGGATTTTTAGTGTTTTTATAATTTCTTAGGATTTTATGGGTTTTAAGTGTTTTTAGGTTTTTAAGGATTTCATAGAGGTTTTAGTATTTTTATAGTTCTTTACATTTTTAAAGTTTTATGTTCTTTTTGGATTTTGATGATTTTTACGGTTTTTAAGGATTTAAAGTATTTTTAGGGATTTATCCTTTTTAGAGTTTTATGTAATTATGTTTTTTTTGGGTTTTTAAGGTTACCTTACGGGTTTTGAAGGTTTTAATTTTTTTTATATTTTTTAGGATTTTTATATTTGTATATTTTTTTAGGGTTTTTAAGGATTTTGTGAGTTTTTTGGGGGTTTTATAGTTTTTAAGATTTTAATGGTTTTTTATGTTTTTAGATATTTTTTTAGGGATTTTAATTTTTTTTAATGTTTTTTAATAAATTTAAGTGTTTAGACAGTATTTTGAGTTTCTATTGGTTTTGGGATTGTATTTCTTTTAATGTTTTAGGGTTTTAATGGTTTTTTGGGGGGTTTTTTGGTTTTTGGTTTCTTTTTAGGGTTTTTTTGTTTTTAGGTTTTTTGGGGGTTTTAATGTTTTTTAGGTTTTAAGGTTATCTTTTGGGTTTTGGGGGTTTTTAGGGTTTTTTACATTTATAGGGATTTTTAGGTGTTTTTATGATTTTTATGGGTTATATGGGTTTTAGGGGTTTTTAGTCTATTTATGATTTTATATGGTTTTTATCGGTTCTTAGTGTTTTTATTGTTTTTTTTGTTTTTAGGGATTTTATGTTTTTATAAGTTTTTATGGTTTTTATTGGATTGTAGGGTTTTTAAGGTTTTTTATGTTTTTATGGTTTTTAGGGATTTCATAGGATTTATAGTTTTTAAGGTTTTTTAGTGTATTTATCTTTTTTTTAATTTTTTTATTTTACGTTTTTTAGGTTTTTAATGTTTTCTTAGGGATTTATTGGTTTTTATAGTTTTTTATATTTCTTGGGAATTAAATGATTTTTTATGATATTTATTTTTTTTATTTTTTTTAGAGATTTTGGGAGTGTTTGGGGTTTTTTGGGTTTTAGGGTTTTTAGGGGTTTTAGTATTTTTAGTATTTTTTGGTTTTTATTGGTTTAAGTTTTGTTATGGTTTTAACGTTTTCTCAGGGTTGTTTTATTGGTTTTAGTGTTTTTACATTTTTAGGGATTTTATGGATTTTTAAGGGTTTTTATGGGTTTTAAGGGTTTTTAGATTTTCTCAAAGTTTTTAGGGGTTAAAATGGGTTTTAGATTTTTTTAGTGATTTAATTATGTTTTATGGGTTTTTATTTTATTAATGTTTTAAGGTGTGTATTTTTTTAGGGTTTTTTATGATTCTTATCATTTTTTATGTTTTTACGGGGTTTTAAGGATTTATTATGAATTTTCAAGTGTATTAGTGTTTTTTTATCATTTTCATGGATTTTTAAGGATTGTTAAGGATTTTTATGTTTTCTAGGGGTTTTTGGATTTTCAAGGGATTTAGGGGTTTTTAGGGTTTTAGGGTTTTTATGGTTTTGTAGGTTTTTATGTTTTTCAAGTTATTTTATAGTTTTTAGGGGTTTAAAGAGTTTTAACAGTTTTTAGTGGTTTTAAGGGGTTTTATAGATTTTAATGTTTTATAAAATATATTGAGGTTTTTATGGGTTCTAAATTTTTAAGGGTTTTTAGATTTTTTTAGTGTTTTTTCGTTTTCTAGGTTTTTAGGGGTTTAATGTTCTTTTAGGTTTTTTTAGAATTTCTTTGGGTTCTTCAGGTTCTTCAGGGTTTTTATTTTTTTTAGGGATTTTATTTTAATGGTTATTTGAGGATATTAAGGGTTTTCATGGGTTTTAGGGTTTTGGGGGGTTTTGGGTTTTTTCTTTTATTGGGTTTGTATAGAGTTTTTAGAGTTTTTGGAGTTTCTAGTTTTTTTAATGTTTTTAGGGGTTTAAAAGGTTTTTAGAGTATTTTTAGTTTTTTATTGTGTTTATATATTTTTAGGATTTTTTGATGTTTTATGGGTTTTATGTTATTTATGTTTTCTTATTTTTTTTAGATTTTTTAGGTCTTTATATTTTTTTATGGTTTTAACATTTTTTATGTTTTTTGGGGGGGTTTAGTGTTTTAATGTTTTTACGGTTTTTTCAGGGTTATCAGGGTTTTTAGGGTCTTTTATGTCTTTAGTAATTGTAGTTTATTTTTAGTATTTTTTTAAGGTTTTAGGGTCATTTTGGATTTTGAGTGTTTATAAGTTTTTATGGTTTTTAGAATTTTTAAGTATTTTCGAGGTTTTATGTTTTTTCAGAATTCAATATTTTAATACTTTATTTAGGGATTTTTATGTTTTTATATATTTTTAGGGATATTTTACAATTTTTATGGTTTTTTAGGGTTTTGAGTGATTTTTATGTTTTTAGGGTTTTTAGGGTTTTATGATTTTTTTGGGCATTCATGTTATTTTTATTATTTTAGGGGTTTTATGGTTTATATATTTTTTTTACTTTTTTAAGGGTTTGAAGAGTTTTAATATTTTTATGGTTTTTTATGGTTTTTTAGTTTTTTTTTGGTTTTTTTGGATTTTATCATTTTTTGAGTTTTTATGGTCTTTTTAGGATTTTTTAATGGTTTTGGTGTTTTTTAGGTTTTTATTGGTTTTAATTGTTTTAGATTTTAAGGTTATATTAGGGGTTTTCAGATTTTTAGGGATTTTTTCTTTTCTAAGGATTTCTAGGTCATTTTATAATTTATATGGTTTTTAGGATTTTATGTATTTTTAGGTTTTTAGGGGTTTTAGGGTTTTTATATTTTTTTGGGGTTTTAGGGGATTTTTTGAGTTTTTTAGGATTTTTAAGGATTTGTTTTTTAGTATTTTTAGTGGTTTAAAGGGTGTTTATATTTTTTTATTGGTTTCTTAGTGTTTTTAGGGTTTTTATGGTTTTAATGGTTTAATAGTGTTTTTAGTTTTTATTGTTTTAGGGGTTTTAGGATTTTTATTGTTTTTCGGGTTTTTTTAGGGGATTTTGTGATTTTTATGTTTTTTAGGGGTTTTAATAATTTTTAGGGATTTTAGTTGTTCTTATGGTTTTCTTATATTTTTTTATTTATTTAGGTATTTTTTGGATTTGTATTGTTTTTTTGGGTTTTTTGGAATTTTGAGGGTTTTTAGGGTTTTTAGGGGTTTTAAAGTTGTATAAGTTTTTAGAGGTTTTAAGTGTTTTTAGATTTTTAATATTTTATTATGGTTTTTTAGGGATTTAATTTTTTTAAAAATATTAGGGATTTTTAGGGAATTTAGAGATTTTGGGGGGTTTAGGGGTCTTTAACATTTTTACTATATTTTGGGTTTTAGGTGTTTTGGGGGGCTTTAGGGGTTTATGGGTTTTTATAGCTTTAAACACTTTTAGTGGTGTAAAGTGTTTTTATATTTTTTATTGGTTTTTAGAATTTTTATGGGACTTTTGGGTTTTTAAAGTTATTAGGGTTTTATGGTTTTTAGATTTTTAAACTTTTTTCCAATTTTATCTTTTTATGAGATTTAAGTTTATAAAGGTTTTTAAGGTGTTCTTTTTGTTTTTCAGGGATTTTAGAGTTCTCTACATTTTTATGGATTTTTAGGTATTTTATATGATTTTTATGGGTTGTAGGGTTTTAATGGATTTTGAGGATTTTTAGGGTTTTCGGGTTTTTATGGTTTTAAGGGGTTTTTATGGGGGGTTAGGGTTTTTAATATTTTTTAGAGTTTTTTAATATTTTTAGGAGATTAAAGGGTTTTAGATTTTTTTTGGGAGGGGGTTATGGTTCTTATGGGTTTTTACTGTTTTTTATGGTTTTAAGGGTTTTTATGATTTTTAGGTGGATTATGGTTTTTGTGTATTTTTTGGGTTTTAAGTGGTTTTTAGGTTTTTAGGGTGTTTTAGTATTTTTAGGGTTATAAATGTTTCTTAGGTTTTAAGGGTTTTAAAGGGTTTTAACATTTTTTTTGGATTTTTAAAGATTTTAAAAATTTAATGGTTTTTAGGGATTTCGAGGGGTTTTATGGTTTTATGGATTTTCTGGGACCTTTGGGTTTTCTGGGTATTTATGGTCTTTTAGAGATTAAGTGTTTTAGGTTTTTTAGATTATCTTAGGGAAATTAAGTTTTTTGGTGTTTTTTTACATTTTTAGGTATTTTTAGGGCTACAAGATTTTTTATGGTTTTCTAGGTTTTCAAAATTTAGTGGGGTTTTATGGTTTTTAGAGATGTAGGGTTCTTATGGTTTCTTTTTTATTTTTAGGGTTTCTTGAGTTTTGTAGGGGTTTTTAAGGTTTTAGAGTTTTTATAGATTTTAGGATTCAAATTATTTATAATTTTTTAGTGGTTATTAGGAATTTTATTGGTTTTTAGGTATTTTATTGTCTTAGGGATTTTTATGGTTTCTATGGTTTTTATGGTTTTTAGAGTTTTTTGGGTTTTTAGCATTTTTTGCTTTCTTAGGAGTCTTATATATTTTTTGATTTTTAATGTTTTTAGTGGTTTTCAAGGATATTAAGGTTTTTAATGTTTGTATGTATTTTTTAAGGATTTTTTAGGTTTTTTTGGTTTTTAAATGATTTGAGTGTTTTTTACTATTTTTCTGGTTTTATTTTTTTTTTCTGGATTTTTTTTTAGTTTTTAGGGGTTTTAAGGTATATTAGGTACTTTTAAATGTTTTTATGTGTTTAAAAGGTTTTTAGAGTTTTTATTAGTTTTTTAGAATTTTTATGGGTTTTTTATAGATTTAATGGTTCTAATGGGTTTTTATTGTTGTATGGGTTATAGGGGTTTTTGTATATTTCTAGGGTTTTTGGGATTTTTAGATTCTTTTATGATTGAGTGGTTTAATTTTTTTTATGTATTTTAGGTTTTCTTATAGATTTTAAATTTTTTTATTGTTTTTTAAATTTTTAGAGTTTTTAGGGATTTTTAGTATTTCTATGTTTTTAGGGATTTTATAGTTTTTTAGTGGTGTTAGGGTTTTAGGATTTTATATTTTTTTGGGTATTTTTGGTTTTTTAGAGTTTTTAGATTTTTTTGTGGTTTTAAGTGTTTTTTGGTTTTAGGGTTTCTTTATATTTTTAGGTTTTTTAGTGTATTTTATGTTTTTAGGGATTTTTAGGGTTTTTATTATTTTTTGGTTTTTAGGAATTTAGATATTTTGAGTGTTGTTAGGGTTTTTAGGGATTTTAGGGTTTTTTTGTGGTTTTAGAGGTTTCTTTGGGGTTTTAGGGTCTTTATATTTTTTTTTATCAATTTTATTGTTTTAAATGGGTTTTAGAGTTTTTAGAGGGTTTTTAGGGCAAGGAAGATGCAAGGGTCGTGCATTTCCCTACCCCCCTCCAAATTTATTTGATAGAAAAAAAGACTCTACAGACAAGGGAAGGGAGGGGTCAAATGACCTACACCCGAAAACCCATTACAACCCACGCCAAAAAAACAAAAAACAAAAAACAGAAACCCAACACGCTCACCCATGTCCAAGCAGCAACCATCATCATCCAACATCCACTAGCTCAAAACCAAGAAATGACCAGCTTCCAACCTCACATATACCAGCATCCAACACCTCCTCACCACAACGATCCATCACCAGAAGCACATAACCATCAGCACTGGAGTCACACAAGAGCCAACAACTAGAGTTCACTTCCACACAGCAACCATCATCCATTCTCGTAAGATCCAGCATCCAGCACCTCCTCACCAAGAAGGACCACCGAAAGCAGCACAGAGCCAATAACACCCAATTCCAACCCGCAAACATCATCGCATTCCAGCCAAACAGCATCCAGCCATCATACCAAAGAAAACCAACAACCAGTAGCTTTCCACCTTCACCATAACTTAGCCAGAAAAATCGCACCTAGCAGCAGTCAGGGGAAAAACCAGCCACATACAAAACAGACCAAATCGAAAAACCCTTCCAGTATTTAAGACCGTTTAGCCTATCAGCATCCACCATGCCGCACATAGAAGTATAACCAATAGCACAGCAGCCAACAGCACAGGGCCACCAACACCCGGGATTAGAACCAATAGCATCATCACAACCAATAGAGGGTTTTTAGGGATTCTATTTGTTTTTAGGGGTTTTTTGGAATTTATGGGATTTTATTATTTTTCGAGTTTTTATTGGTTTTAGGGTCTTTTAGGGTTTTTAGGGGTTTTAGTGTTTTTGGGTTTTTAGGGCTTTTATGTGTTATAGGTTTTTATGTTATATTAGGGGTTTTAGGGTTTTTTGTGTTTTTAAAATGTTTAGGTATTCTTAGGGATTTTTAGGATTTTATTGTTTTTCAGGTTTTGGGGGAATTTGAGGTTTTTAAGGCCTTTAGGGTTTTCAGTTTTTTTTTGGTTTTTAAGGTTTTTTAATTTTTATGGATTTTTAGGGATTTTTTGTGTTTTATTTTTTTGAATGTTTTCATAGAGTTTTTTACGGTTTTATGGTTTTTTTTACATTTTAGGTATTTTTGGGGATTTTTTAATATTTTTATGTTTTTTATGGTTTTATGAATTTCGAGGGTTTTTATTTGGTTTTTTGTGGTTTTATAGTTTTTTGTGGGTTTTATGGTTTTTTCAGTTTTAAGGGTTTTAATAGTTTCTTATATATTTTTTATGTTTTTATGTTTTTAAATGGGTTTTAGAGTTTTTAGTGGGTTTTTAGGTTTTTTATTAGTTTTAGGGGTTTTATGGGTTTTAAGGGGGTTTTAAGGGTTTTAGGGGTTTTAGGGTCTTTTAAGGGGTTTTATGGTTTTTATCATTTTTTATGTTATTTAATTGTTGTAAGTTTTTTTTCGGTTTTTAAGGCTTTCTAAGTAGTTTTTCATGGTTTTTTGTGTTTTTTACATTTTTATGGATTTTTAATGATTTTTTAGGATTTTTAAGGGAGTAGAGGTTTTTAAGGATTTTGAGTGTTTTTAGGGTTTTTTTAGTATTTTTAGTGTTTTTAATTTTTTTTAGTTTTTTAGGTGTTTTATGTGATTTAGTTTGTTAGGTTATTATTAGTGGTTTTAAAATTTTTTAGGATTTTTTTTATGTTTTTAAGGATTTATAGTAATTTTTTAGGAATTATATGCTTTTTAGGTTTTTTATGGATTCTAAAGGATTTAAAGGTTTTTAGGATTTGCAGAGTTTTACTGGTTTTTAGGATTTTAGGGGTTTTTTATTTTTTAAGGGTTTTATTTTTGTATATTTCTCAATGTTTTTAGAGTTTCTAAGGGTTTGAATCATTTTTAATGGTTTTTTATGTTTTTTGGGTTTTTATATTTATTTTGGATTTACGTTTTTTTGGGTATTTAGCTGTTTTACATGTTTTGAGGTTTTTAAGAGTTCCTTAGGGTTTTTAGGGATGTTTTCTTATTTATTTTTATGATTTTTTAGTATTTTATGGGTTTTGAGTTTTTTAGGGTTGTTAAGGGTTTTTAGGGCTTTATGGATTTTTTTGTGGTTTAAGGGTTTTTTGAGTTTTTAGTGGTTTTAAGATTTTTTATAGTTTTTGAATTTTTTTATGTTTTTAAAGGGTTTTATTATTTTTAGTGGGTTTATGGTTTTTAGGTTTTTTGGGTTTTATGGGTTTTAGGGGTTTTTTTGGTTTTAGGGGGGTTTAGGGTTTTTAGTTGTTTAAAGTGTTTTTATGTTTTTAAGTAATTCTTATGAGTTTTCATGGTTTTCTTTCGTTATATATTTTTATCATTTTTATGGAGTGTTAGTATTTTTTTGGTTTTTATCGTATTTAGGGATATTGAGGGTATTTAAGGATTTTCAGGTTCATTAGTCTTTTTTAGGGTTAAAGATTATTTTTTATGGGTTTTATGTTTTATTACTATTTTTGGTTTTAGTAGTTTTTTTGGGGTTTTTTTGATTTTTTATATTTTGAGGGATTTTTAGGATTTTTATGATTCTTAAGGATTTTAGGGACTTTGAATGATATTTATATTTTTAGGAGTTTTATAATATTTAGTATTTTAGTAATTTTAAGTGATTTTAGGATTTAAATTTTTTGTAAAGGGTTTTCAGGTTTTTTAGGGGTTTCTATGTTTTTAGGGATTTTTTTGGATCTTTATTGGTTTTTAGGGTTTTTAGGGATTTTGATGGGTTTTAGGGGTATTTAGGGTTTCAATGGTTATTATAGGTTTTTGGGGTTTTTTGTGTTTTTATGGGATTTAAGGTTTTTAAAATTTTTCACATTTTAGGGGTTAAAAGAGTTTTTAGAGTTTTTAGTGGTTTTAGGTATTTATGGGTTTTTAGGGTTTTCAGGTTATTTTGTTGTTTTAGGTGTTTTTTGTGCCCATTTTGTATTTTTATCTTTTTATGGTTTTTTAGAGGGTTTAAGTGTTATTCAAATTTTATTGTTTTGTTAGGGGTTTTTAGGGTTTTTAGGATTTTTATGTATATAGATTTTTTGGGCTATTTCCATAGTTTTAATTTTTATGGATCTTCAGAGTTTAGCAATGTTTTGGGTTTTTAAGGGTTTTAAGTATTTTTGAGTTTTTAATAACTTATTATGATTTTTCAGGGAGTTTAAGGTTTTTAACTATTTTGGTATTTTCATGGATTTTTATGTTTTTTTGGGATTTTAGGGATTTTTAGTGTATTATGGGTTTTTATGGTTCATAGGGGGTTTAGGGTTTTTTGGGGGTTTTAGGGTTTTTTAATTTTTTTGGGGGTTTCAAGGTTTTTCAGAGGTATTAAATGTTTTAAGGGGTTTACATTTTTTTAGAAAATTTTAGTGGTTCTTATAATTTTTATAGATTTTATGTTGTTTTATAATTTTTATTGGTTTTATGGGGTTTTGGGTTTTAAGGTTATTTTTAAGGTTTTTAGGGATTTGAACTTTTTAATATTTCTTGGGGTTTTAAGTGTTTTTAGGATTTTAATGTTTTCTTAGGATTTTGGGTTTTTAGGTTTTTTTTTATTTTTAGGAATTGTAAGGGATTTTTAACAATTTTTATGCATTTTGGGCTTTTGTATGATTTTGAGGGGTTTAGGTGTATTTAGAGTTTTTTTGGTTTTAGTGCCATATAGGTTTTAGTTTTTCTAATCATTTTTAGGTTATTATGGTTTTCTTAGGTTATTTAGGTTTTTATTGAGTTTTTCAAAAAAATTAACAGATTTTTTATTTTTTGGGATACTTTTGGATTTTTATCATTTTTAGGATTTTTATAGAGTTTGAGGGGTTTTTTAATGTTTGTTAGGGATTCAGCATTTTTATGGGTTTTTTGGTTTTTATTATTTGTTTTGAGTTTTTAAGGTTTAAATATTTTTTATAGTTTCTTAATTTTTTAGGGGTTTAATGAGTTTTTCGAGTTTTTTGTGCTATTATTGGTTTTAAGGGTTTTTAATTATTTTAGTGGTTTTAGCACTTTTTACATTTTTTCCTGAATTTTGGGGTTTTAGAGCCCTTGGGTGTTTTTAGGGGCTTCTTTTATTATTTTTAGGTTTTTAGGGGTTTTAATTGTTTTTATTTTTTTAATATTTTCTTTATGGTTTTATGGTTTTCTGCATTTTTACTGATTTTTAGGAAATTTTATGTTTTTTATTGGTTTTTTGGTTTTTAGGTATTTTGAGGGTGTTTAGCATTTTTAGGGGTTTTTATGATTTTTATGGTTTTTAATGTATTTTATGGTTTTTTGGGGTTTTAAGTATTTTTATATTTTTAACGTTTTCTTTGGGGTTTTCATGGTTTTTAGGGTTTTTATGTTTTAGGTATTTTTATGTGTTTTTATAATTTTTATTGTTTTATAGTCTTTTTAGGGATTTTGTTGGGTTTTAGGGGTTTTAAGGGTTATTATAATTTTTAGGTTTTTTAGTTGTTTTAATTTTTTTAGGTTTTTCTTAATTGTTTTCATTTTTTAGGGATTTTAATGTTTTTAGTTAATATTAAATATTTTTCTATAAATTTTTGGTGTTTTAATGTTTTTAGTGATATTGAGGGTTTTAGGGTTTTTATCATTTTTTATGTTTTTATTGGCTTTTTTAATTTTTAGGGGTTTTAAGGTTTTTTAGAGTTTTTAATGTTTTTAGGGGTTTAAAGGGTTTTTAGAGTTTTCAGTGAGGTTTTAGGGTTTTTATGGGTTTAGGTTTTTTATGTTTTTAGGGGGTTTATGAATTTTATGATTTTCAGGTTTTTAGGGACTTTAGAGTTTCTAGTTTTTTAGAGGTTTTAAGTGTTTTTTGATTTTTATGATTTTCATAGGTGTTTTTAGGGTTTTTATGGTTTTTTATATTTTTATGGATTTTAGGGATACTTTCAGATTTTTATGTTTTTTAGGGTTTTTCGGGATTTTAAGGGTTTTTTATGGTGTCTATGGTTTTTTTTTCGAGTTGTAGGTTTTTCTAGTTTTTAGTGTTTTTATGTTTTTAGAGTGTTTTACTCTCTTTTTTGTGTTTAAAGGGTTTTTATAGTTTTAGGTGTTTTATAGGGTTTTTTTTCATGTTTTAAGGATTTTTATATGTTTTAGGGATTTTAGGAATTTTAGGGGGTTTTTTTTTACCATTTTAGGTATTTTGGTTTTAAGCGTTTCTAGGTTATAGGGTTTTCTTATGGGTTTCCAAAGATTTTAGCGGGTTTTTTTACCTATTTAGGGATTTAGCAGGTTTTTTGGATTTTTTATTGGTTTTTAGAGATTTTAGGGATTTTGACGATTTAATTTGTGTTTTTAGGGGTTTTAGGGATTTTAGGGTTTTTATTTTTTTTAGGTTTTTTATGTTTTTTGAGATTTTTTGAATTTAGTAGGGTTTTATGGGTTTTTTATATTTTTAACCTTTATTGGATTTAAAAGGGTTTTGAGATTTTAGTTGGTTTTTAGGGTTTTTTTGATTTTTTAGGTTTTTTAATATTTTTAGGGATTTTAATTGTTTTAGAGTTATTTAAGGTTTTTATTGTTTTTTAGGTTTCTTAGGGGTTTTAGGTATTTTTAATTTTGAAAGATTTCATAGGTTTTTTTTCAGGATTTTTAAGATATTTATGCTTTTAGCTCTCTTTATGTATTTTTAGTATTTTTATGCCATTCTAGGGGTTTTAGGGATTTTGATGGCATTTAATGTTTTTAAGTATTTTATGGAATTTTGGGGTTTTTGGCAAGGAAGATGCGAGGGTCGGGCTATTCCCGGCCCCCCCAAATTTATTAGAAAAAATAAAAGAGACACAACATACAAGAGAGGGGAGGAATCAAATGGCCCACACCCAAAAACCCCTTATAACCCACGCCAAAAAATAAAAATCAAATAAAAGAAAATAAAAACCAAACAAGCACACCTAGGTCCAAGTAGAAACCATAACCTTCATCGAGTAGCATCCAGCGTCCAACAGCTCACTACCAATAAATTCCTAGCTTCCAACCTCACATATACCAGCGTCAAGCACCTTCTCACCAAAACGACCCATCACCAGCAGCACATAACCATCAGCATCGAAAACACACAAGAGCCCGCAACCAGAGTTCACTTCAATACGACCAGAACTAGAAGCATAAACAGAATATTGCTCACATCTTATCCATACCACAGCTAGGATCTGACACCTCATCATCAAAGAGCCATCATCTCTTTCAAACACCAAACACCACTCAGCATCCCGCTTCTGCTCCAGCATCCAGCCGCATCCAGCATCCAACAACACCCGCCAACTCCAGCCCTCAAGGAAAGTGGCGGCCAAAACCCAGCAACTCATCATCCAGCAAATCAGAAACCAGTCAAAAACCATCAAAAACTTATAGGAAAACCAACCACCAACAACAAACAAAATACAGCAACTCAGGATCCAGTAGCCCCCTCCTCCTGACCAAACGACTTCCAACATCCCTCTATAGCCAAACACACAAGACCACCAACACCCTGCCTTATGCCCATTCTGCATCATCCAACACCCTTTAAACTCAAATTTCAGCACTAGAAACTACTCATACCCGAACCGGCCAACACTCAAAATTCCGCAGTCGAACATATTGCAGATCAGAATGAACAGACCCTCATCGGCAGCAAGACTCAAGGACAAGGGAGAGGAATCAAAAAAACAAACCTGCATTTTTTCCATTTGTATCCACCTTGACCCATCGGGAAACCACAACGAGCCACCGCGGGTCGAAGCGAGAATCCTAGTTCCGAGTGTACGGCCGTGCATGCCACCTCCAAGAAGACAAAAAGCTCGTCGCATCCACCATAAACGAAGAAGCATCAGGGACGAAACCCAGCAGCGAAGCAGCAAGTCAAAGCAAGGCCACCAGAGTTTCAGATCTAAAGCCAAGGTTGACTTCATCATCAACCACTTTGACTTCACACAATCAACTGGGAAACCATCAATATCGTCACCATGAAGACACAAAGACACTATAGGAAAGGGAGGGGAGGGATCCATCGATCCACACCCAAAACCCCTTACGACCTCAGCCTGAAGGCCAAAAAAAGAAAGGAAGAAAAAAAAAGTAAGAGCAACAAGTCAAGAAAGTCCAAAAAGAAAAGAACACAAGGGGAGGATCAGTCAACATCACCACAAAAATCATCCAGATCCACACCACAATACCCCATTCCCAAACCAAAGTCGTCTCCCACATCAGAAAAACTGAAATCTGACTCAGCACCCTTGTCCATTGAGTACCATCCAGACTCAAAATCCTCTTTCATGCCAAGTCTGGATAGCAGCTTCATCCTAGACTTCTCTTGCTCAGTGGAAATTGAGAGCTGATCTCGCTTATTCACCTTTATATTAAGTCTTACAGCTCATGAAGAGGCCCTAGTTTCCATGGGACATGGGAGGGAAAAGTAATCCCTCCTTCGCCTTCGCCTCAGAGGGGCGAAAGTGGATCCAGCTTCATCACGTGACTTCACACAAGTGACACCATCACTGACATCAAATGGTTCATTCCCCTTCTTACATTCTAAACCAGGAGTTTCAGCACCTCCTCTGGTTCTTTCCTCCATTGACCTGACCATAGAAGTGTTTATCCAACGATCAGCCTCAGTAAACCTCTCCCCAAGCCTCTAAGCTTTACCCACGAGAGAGAACCTTTCCTGTTCAACCCACACCATCTCATGCAACTGCACACAATAATATTCAGCAGAGGGAACACCATGAAGGACCAAATCCCTCTGCAGGTCCATGGACAGATCACCAACGTCGCCAGCATTCACCGGCAGGGGGCTAAAAAACTGGGCACTCGGAAGGTCCTCAGCACCGCTAGTGCTGTCTGAGAGAGGAGAAATCATAGGCCCCATGTCAGTTCCCCCCATGCCGGGACACCCGGACAGAACTAGAGGGTCATCATGCCAATTTGTATATTTCATCCTTGGGATCCCGGTCTCCTCTTCCGCCATAGACCTTTCCTCAGCTGAAGACACGCTCCACTCTTCCTGAGTCCTCGGGCCATGAGCAACCACTGCCTCCTTCATGACTTCTGCCACCTGTATATCCACCACAGTAGGCTCAGCCAAGGCTGCAACCTGGGAGTTGTTTGGAGTACTCACAGTAACCTCAGCTACTGGGAAGGATCCATCGGGGCTCTCATTAACCTTCAAGCCATCTATATCATCTCATCCCAGTTCTAGAGCACAGGGATCCTCCACGTTTACTTTCCAGACGCCCATCTCAACATCCTTCTATATCTGCCTCCTAGGGGAGCCACCACATCTGTGAATGCCTTCAGCCAAAACCTGATTATCCCTCTCATCCAGTAGCACTTCCTCCTCATCCGCATCTCCCGAAACACCAGCACCTCCATCCAGACATACAATGAATCCACCTGAATCCATCAGGGCCACCTCTAAATCACTTCCAGCCAGCAAAGCAGACAATCATGGAACATCATCAACCAAGGGATGGGAGGATAATGGCTCAACCACCCCCTTTGTCCCCTTCACCTACACTAGAGGAAGGATTCTCTCACTAGAATACTTGTGAGCCAGAGAACCACCACCCCTGACCGGGCCAGGGCATCCTCCAGATTGTTCACTGTGCCAAAATCTCCATCAAGAAGAGCAGAACACCGGCCATTGCTCAATGATAACAGGATGTCTCCATCTGAGTTCTTCCCCCACTGCAATCGAGATAGCATCCACAAGAGTCTTCGAAGCATCGACTTCAATAAAGTCCCTTGGTGGAACCGGATGATAAAGGGCCCTAGTCCTACTATCCACATAGAGGAACCTCCCCACAAAATTCCCATGCATTGAAATAATAGAGATATTTTTAAAGGGAAGAGGAAGCTTAGGAAATCTCACTCAGGTAGCAACAATCTAGGAACTCCGCTTCAGATGAAAGTCAAAGCTCCACCGAAAGAGGGAGAAACGAGCGCCATTACATGACCAAGGAGCTGCTGACCAGGCAAGAACCAAGTCTTCCTCCGAGGCAAAGAGAATCATGATATGGGATCTATCGATCAGGACCACAGTCGCCCTAGCCCTAATATTCCAGGACGCCGAAACGAACTTTTCAAAAGTGACCACTGGGGGTCTCCGCATCGGGAAGCTTGCAACCAAAGTCAGGCGGTGCAGGTACGAAGCCTTAGTGAACTCCCGAATTGAGAGGGGAAGCTGAATACAACCTTTGAAGAACTCCGGAACCTTCGGGCAGAGCACCGTTTTCAAGAAAGAGGGTAGCAAGTCAGCAGAGGAAATTGATGAGAAGTCCTCCAAGAGAAGGTCCTCCCCCGCAGAGAGAGGGGGTGGTGCTTCATTAGCCATCGTCATTAACCTGGGAGGAAGCCTCCATCGCGATGGAGCCAAATCGCCAGAATCGCTAAAGTCTCCAGAGCCGCCATCTTCAATCTTTTAGGGTTTTTTTATTTTTTTTCTTAGGGGTATTAGTGGTTTTAACCTTTGTAAGGGTTTATGGGTTTTAAGTGATTTTATTTTTTTAAGGATTCCATAGGATTTTTAGGGTTTCTTAAAATTTTAAGGATTTTTAGGGTTATTAAGTATCATTATTTTTTTAGGTGTTTTAGGGATTTTGATGGTTTTAATGTCTTTTAGGGTATTTGGGTTTTTTTTGATGTTTTTGATATTTTAGGGTTTTTTTGTTTTTTACGGATTTAAGGGTTTTTAGAGTTTTTTTAATGTTTTTAGGGGTTTGAATGGTTTTAAGAGTTTTATTGGGGTTTAAAGTATTTATGGATTTTTAATTATTTTAATTGTTATATGGGTTTTAGGGATTTTAATGGTTATTATTGTTTTAGGGGGTTTGAGGATTTAGGGTATTTTTAGTGTGTTTATCATTTTTAGGTTTTTAGGGGTTTTATTTTTTTCCTAATATTATAATGTTTTATTTATGGTTTTCATGGGTTTTTGGTCTTTTACCTTTTTAGGAATTTTTTATATTTTTGGGGTTTTAGGGATTTTGAGGATTTTAGGGGTTTTAGCGCATTATGATTCTATGGTATTTTTAGGTTTTTGGGTTTTTTAGGTTTTTAGAGTTTTAATGTTTTTTTTATAGTTTTTAGAATTTTTAGTGCTTTAAAGGGTTTTTATAGTTTGTAGAAGTTTTTGGATTTTTATTGTTTTTTATGATTTTTAGGGTATTTAACATTTTTTTTGTTTTTTATGGGGTTTAGGTGTTTTTAGGTTTTTAATGTTTTCTTATGTATTATCATCATTTTTATAGTTATTTTGTTTTGGGGGATTTTTAGGAATTTTATTGGTTTTTTGTTTTTAGGGATTTTGTGGGATTTTTTGGTTTCTTAGGGATTCATAATGTTTTCTATGGTTTTATGGGGTTTTTCAGTTTTCTTGAGTTTCTTATGGTATTATGGTTTTTAGATATTTCTAATGTTTTTAGGGGTTTGAAGGGGTTTTAGAGTGTTTAATGGTTTTTAAGGTTTTTAATATTTTTTGGTATTTTTATTTGTTTTAGGGGTTTTCTTAGTTTTTTAACATTTTTATCATTTTTAGGTTTTTAGCGGTTTAAATATTTTTATGTTTACAAGGATTTCCTAGTGGTTTTCAGGATATTTAGGTTATTTTTAATTTTTTAGTAATTTAGGGGGTTTTCGGGATTTTTATATTTTTAGGGTTTTTAAGGATATTGAGGGTTTTGAAAGTCTTTTATGATTTTAGGGATTTTTTGGGTTTTTTTGATTTTTTAGAGTTTTATAGAGTTTTTATCAATTTTAAGGTTTTAAGTGTTTTTATAATATAATTTAGTTTTTAGGGTTTTTTTGGATTTAGGGTTTTTAAGTTTTTTGGGGGGTTTTATGATTTTTAGGGGTTTCAGGTTTTTAGGGTCGTTTTATGATTTTTAGGGTTTTTATCATTTATAGTTTTTTGGGGGATTTTAGTTTTTTTAGGATTTAAAGGTTTTCTTTTGGGGGTTTTTAGTATTTGGGGGGGTTATATTTTTTTGGTATTTTTAATTCTTTTTTAGGATTTGAATTATTTTTTGGTCTTTAGGCATTTTGAGGGGTTTTAGGGTTTTTTAGGGCATTTAGGGGTTTTTAGGTTTTTAAGGGTTTTAAGGGTTTTTATGTTTTTAAGGATTTATTAGGAATCTTCATGGCTTTTATGATCTTTATTTATTTAGGGATTTTAGTTCTTTTTTATAATTATTTTTCTAGTATTTTTAGGGATTTTGAGGGATTAGGTTTTTTTTTGTTTTTTTAGGGTTCTTCATTCTTTTTAGAGTGTTTAACATGTTTAGAGGGTTAAAGGGTTTATAGAGTTTTTATGGGTTTTTTGGGTCTTTATGGGATTTAGGGTTTTAAGGGGGTTTATGGTTTTAGTGTATTTTAGGGTAGTTATGTTTTTTGTTTTTTCTAGTATTTTTATGGTTTTTAAGGTTTTTAGGGATTTTGAGTCATTTTAAGGGTTTTTAGGGGGTTTCAGGGTTTTATGGTTTTTATGGTTTTTAGGGTTTTTTTTTGTTTTTAGGGTCTTAATGGGTTTTAGAGTGTTTAGACATTTCTAGGAGTTTAAAGGGTTTTAGAGTTTTTAGTGGTTTTTATGAGATTTAGGTATTTTATGTTTTTTATGGGTTTTATGGTTTTTAGCGTTTTAGGGAATTATAGGGTTTTGAAGGGTTTTTAGAGTTTTAAGGGCATTAAGTGTTTTTAGGGTTTTTTGGTTTTCTAATGGGTTTCTAGAAGTTTTATGTTTTTTAGGTCTTTAGGGATTTTTGGGATTTGTTTTGACTTTTTAGTTTTTTGAGTTATTTGGTATTTTGTGGATTTTTAGGGATTTTAGGAGGTTTTTTTGGATTGTATGGTTTCTTGGGGTTTTATGGTTTTTTAGTTTATATATTTTTAATTATTTATAATTTTTGTAAACATTTTTATGTGTTTAAAGGTTGTTTAGAGTTTTTAGTGGGGTTTTAGGGTGATTATGAGTATTTTGGGTTTTTATAGTGTTGTGGTTTTAAGAGTTTTTCGGTTTTTAAGGTTTTGATATAAGGTTTTGAGGGTTTTTAGTGGTTTTTATGTTTTTAGGTATTTTTAGATAATTTTTTGGATTTTTAAGCTTTTTAGGGTTTTAGGGATTTTAAGGGGTTTAAGTTTTTTTTTGAGTTTTTAAGGGTTTATGGTTTTTTGTAGTTTTTATTATTTTTTGGGGTCCAAAGTGTTTTTAGAGATTTTAGATATTATTAGGGGTTTTATGGGTTTGTTTATGGTTTTTATGTTATTTATGGTTTTTAGAGGGTTTTAATATTTTGAGGGTCTTTTACGTTTTTAGATTTTTTATGGTTTTCAGAGGTTTTATGTATATTTAGTTTTTTAATTTTTTCTTTTTGATTTTCTGGGTTGTTAGGTTTATAGTGATTTTTAGGGTTTTTAGTGATTTTTATGGGTTTTTAGGTATTTTAAGGATTTTTTTTGGGTTTTGAGGGATTTTATCATTTTTAGGTTTTTTGGGGTTTTAAGTGTTTTTAGGTTATTAGGCGTTTTAAGTATTTTTAGGATTTTATTGTTTTTTTGGTTTGTTAGTGTTTTTTGTATTTTTTATGTTTCTAGATATTTTTGGTTGTTTTTTATAATTTTTATGGGTTTTTTGGGTTTAGGAATTTTTAGGGGTTGTAGGTGTTATTAGGGTTTTATGGGTTGTTTTGGGTTTTTTGGTTTTTTGATTTATTTAGTATTTTAAGGTTATTTACAGTTTTTAATTTCTTATGGATTTAAATTGTTTTTAGAGTTATCTAAGGGTTTTTAGGTTTTTTATGGGTTTAAGGGTAATGATGTTTTTAAGAGGGTTTTATGGGTTTTAGGGTTTTTTTGGGGGGTTTTAGGGTTTTATCATTTTTTAGGTTTATAGGGGTTTAAAGTGTTTTCATATTTTAAAGGTTTTCTTTGAGGTTTTTAGTGTTTTAAGGGGTTTTAAATTTTCAGGGACTTTATTAATCTTTTATGATTGTTATAATTTTTAGGGGTTTTAGGAATTTTGAGGGTTTTAAGGATTTCATAGGGTTTTTATGATTTTTTCAATTATTTTTTTAATTTTTTTAATTTTTATAGTTTTTAAGGTTTTTTAGAGTTTTGAACGTTTTTAGGGTTTTAAATGGTTTTTGTGTTTTTACTAGTTTTGGGATTTTTATGGGGTTTTTACAGTGTTTAAGTTTCTTATGGTTTTATGGTTTATAATGATTTTAGGGGTTTCTAGGATTTTTAGCATTTTTAGGTTTTATGTATTTCTTTGTTTTTAACTTTTTTCAAGTGATTTTCATGGATCGTATGGGTTTTTATGTTTTTAGGGATTTTATAGATTTTTTTAAATTTTTATGGGGTTTTATAGTTTTTTCGATTTTGAGTGGTTTTTAGTGTTTCTTAGGGGTTTTAGGGGATTTTTTTTTCATTTCTTAGGTTTTTTTTGAGTTTTTTAGGGTTTTATATTTTTTCAGAGTTTTTTTACTTTTTATTGATTTAAACGGGTTTTAGATATTTTTGTGTGGTTTTAAGGTTTTTATAGGTTTTTTTTGGTTTTTATGTTTTTATGGATTTTAATGGGATTTAGGGTAATTCATTGTTTTTAGTGGTTTTTAGGTGTTTAAGGGATTTATGTGTTTTTATTTTTTCAATGAATTATTATAATTATTTCATATTTTTTAGGATTTTTATTTTTTTAAATTTTTTTATGAATTTTTAATGATTTTTATGGGTTTTAGGGACTTTGAGTGGTTTAGGGGTTTATGGTTTTTTGGGGTTTCTAGAGTTTTCTTTTAATTTTTAGCGGTTTTAAGGTTTTTAATGTTTATAAAATTTCTTAGCGGTTTAAATGGTTTTTAGAGTATTTAGTGGGTTTTTAGGGTGACAAGGGTTATAAGTATTTTTTAATTTAGATTTAGGGTTTTTAAGGTATTTAGGGTTTTTATGGTTTTTTACTGTTTTTTATTTTTTTTTTAGGTTTCATATATTTTAGTGGGTTTTTAGGGTTTTTAGGGGTTTTAGTTATTTTTAGGAACTTCTCAGGGTTTTTTGTGGTTCTTAGTGTTTGATGGGGTTTTAGAGAAATTTATGGGTTTTATGAGTTATTTTGGTTTTAGGGGGTTTTAGGGTTTTTTGGTCTTCTGGTTATTTAGTGTTTTTAGATTATCTATGGCTTTTAAGTGTTTTATACTTTTTTGGGTTCTCTTAGAGTTTTAAGGGATTTTAGGGTTTAGAATGTTTTTAGTAATTATTTGGTCCTTTTTTGGTTTTTATCGATTTTAGGGATTTTTATGGGTTTTGGGGATTTTATGTTCTTTAAGGGTTGTAGTGTTTTTTTGCATTTTTTATGTTTTATGTCTTTTGAGTGTTTTTAGGTTTTTCAGGCTTTCTTATGTGTTTTTAGGGTTTTTTATGGTTATAGGGTTTTTTATGGTTATTAAAGAATTTTTATAGTTTATAACGTTTTTAGGGACTTGGGGGTTTTAGAGTCTTTTAGAGGTTTTGTGATTTTTGTGATTTTTGTGGAGGTATAGATTTTTTTTGAGTTTTTTTGGGTTTTCTAGGGTTTTATAAATATTAACGTTTTTAGGGGTTTACTGGGTTATTAGATTATTAGTGGGTTTTAATTTTTTTATAGTTTTTTAGTATTTTTAAATATTTTTATTTGTTTTAATGGTTTTTAGGGGTTTTTTTTTTGTTTTGGTGTATTTTTGGGGTTTTTTAAAGATATTTAGCATTTTTAGGATTTTTATGGGTTTATGTATTTTTATATTTTTAGTGTTTTCATTGGGTGTTTCATGGTTTTGATGAGCTTTTACGTTTTTAAGGATTTTTTATATCATTTATAGTTTTTAGGTATTTTGAGGGTTTTTTGGGTTTTTTGGTTTTTTGAGGGTTTTAGGGATTTTATGTTTTTATATTTTATAATGTTTTTTGGGTTTAAAGAGGTTTCAATGTTTTTAGAATATTTTCTTTTGTTTTATGGGTTTTTTCTTTTGTTTTTGTTTTTAGGGGTATTTATGGTTTTTGTGGTTTTTTTGGTTTTTGGGACTTTTTGGGTTTTATCGTTTTTAGGGGGTTTATGTGGTTTTTTGGTTTTTTAGTTTTTTCATAGGGATTTTCAATGTTCTAAACTGTTTTTAATCATTGAGGTATTTTTATTTATTTTTATTTTTTTAATGTTTTTGATTGATTTGGAGGATTTTTAGGGGGTTTTACGGGTTTTACGGGTTGTATGGGTTTTTATCTATTTTGTATGTTTTTAAAGGATTAAGGTTTTTTATAATTTTTAACATTTTCAAGGGTTAATATGTTTTTAGAGTTTTTAATGGGTTTAATGGTTATTAATGTTTTTATGACTTTTATGGGTTTTAGGGTTTTTTTGTGTTTTTAGCATTTTCATCATTTTTTAGAATTTTTATGGGTTTAAGTATTTTTCGGTTTTTAAGGTTTTCATAGGGGTTTAGGGTTTTATGTTTATTTTTATTTTTATGGATTTTAGGGGTGGTTTATATTTTTATATTTTTTATTGTTTTTAATGATATTAACAGTTTCTAGGAAATTTTAGGGTTTTTGGTTTTTTTGTGATTTTGTAGAGTTTTTGAATGTTTTAGAGTTTTATGGTTTTTTAAAATTCTTAAACATTATAGTGGTTTAAAGGGTTTAATAATTTTATTTGGTTTTTAGGGTTTTTAAGGGTTTTACGGGGTTTTAAGAGTTTTGTGGGTTTTATGGTTTTTAGGGGGTTTATGGTTTTTTGCCTTTTTTGGGTTTTTTAGAGTTTTTGCATTTTTAGGTTTTTTGGGGTTTTTTGGTTTTTTTAGTTCTTTAATGTTTTCCTTTGGGGGTTTTCTGTGTTTTTAGGGTTATTTTATAATTCCAGGGTTTTTTACCTATTTTAGTATTTTTATGATTTTTAGGGGTTTTAGGGATTTTGAGGTGTTTTCTATTTAATTAAGGTGATTAGAGGTTTTAATTTTATGATTTTAAGTAATTTTTGGTTTTATAGTTTTATTATGGGGTTTTACTCTATTTAGGATATTTATTTTTTGGGTATTTTTATTTATTTGTTAGGATTTTTAAGGATTTTAGGGTTTTTTGAGATTTTGACGGTTTTTAGTTTTTTTTGAGATTTTTAGGGTTTTTCGGATTTTTCAGAGTGTTTAACATTTATAGCAGTTGAATGGTATTTTTGAGTTTTTATTGGTTTTAAATGTTTTTATGGGTTTTTAGTGTTTTAATGGTTTTAGGGGTTTTTTTTTCAGATTTTAAGGTTTTTAGCATTTATATGTTATTGTGGGGTTTAAGTGGTTTTGGGATTTAAATATTTTCTTAGGGGTTTTAGGAATTTTTTATGATTTTAGGTATTTTTATGGGTTTTTATAATTTTTATGGTTTTAGGGACATTTAGTCATTTTTAGGGTTTGGGGGGGGGGGTCTGGTTTTTTTTGGGTTTTAGGGACTCCTTTGAGTTTTATACATTTTATGGTATTTATAATTTTTTATTAATTGAAGGAGTTTAATGTGTTGTAGAGTTTTTAGTGGATATTTTTTTTGTTTTTATGGGTATCTAAATTTTATTATGGTTTTTAGGTGTTTATGGTTTTAGGGGGATTTTGGGACATTTTAGAGTATTTTATGGTTTTTAACGTTTTTAGGTTTTTAGGCATTTTAAGTGTTTTTTTCGTTCTTAGTGTTTTTCAGGGTTTTATATAATTTTAATTTTTTAGGGATTTTAGGGTTTGTTTGGAATTTTTTTTGGTTTTTAGGGTTTTTAGTGATTTTGAGGGTTTTTAGGGGGTTACATGTTTTTAGAGTTTTTAGTGCTTTTAGCAGTTTAATATTGTTATGGGGTTTAATGTTTTTTATTAATTTCATGGATATTTTTGGTGTTTTCAGATTTTTAGATATTTTAGGTATTTATTATGAGTTTTATGTTATTTAGGGTCATTATGGATTTTGAGGGTCTTTATGGTTTATTTTTATAGTTTTTAACTGTTTTATTGTTTTTAAATATTTTTAACATTTTCTGTGTTTAAAAGGGTTTTTATAGATTTTATTGGTTTTAAGGTTTTAGGTTTTTTAGGGGGTTTTATGGTTTTTAGAGTTTTTAGTGTCTTCTTATTTTTTAGTATTTTTATCCTTTTTTTGTTTCTATGGGTTTTATGTTTTTAGGGGTTTAGGGTTTTTTAGGTTTTTCAGGGTTTTAGGGGTTTTTTTGCATCTTTCTGGATTTTAGAATTTTTTTATTATATTTATGGGTTTTTGGGTTTTTAGGGATTCTTTGGGTATTAATTTTTTTAGTGTTTATGGTTGTTTATGGTTTTATGGGTTTCGTGTGGTATTTGAGTTTTTTTGGGTGTTAAGTATTTTTATATTTTTTAAAATTTTTGGGGGTTAAATGTTATTTAAAATTTTTAGTGATTTTGAGGGGTTTTATGAGGTTTTATGGGTTTTTATGGTTTTAGGTATTTTTATGGTTTTAAGGGTTTTATGGTTTTGGGGGACTTTTTAGGTTTTTTCTTTTTTGGGGTTTTTATGAGTTTCATGTTTTTTTGGTTTTTAATTTTTTATTATGGTTTTTCAGGGGTTTAAATGGTTTTTATGTTTTTTTTAATTTTTAGGGATATTTTATGTTTTCTATGGATTTTAGGGGTTTTAGAGATTTTGAAGATTTTTATTTTTTTAGGGTTTTTTGGGATTTTTTCATTTTTCATGTTTTTTTAGGATTTTAAGTGTTTTTAGGTATTTAATGTTTTCTTAGGTTTTTTTATGATTTTTATGGTCTTTTACATTTTTAGTAATTTTTAGGTATTTTTTGGATTTTAATGGGTTTTATGGTTATTTGGGAATTTTTGGGGTTTAATATGTTTTTTTGGTTATTTATGTTTTTTTGAGTTTTTTAGGTTTTTTAAGATTTTTTTTTGAGTTTTTAACATTTTTTGGTGTTTAAATAGTTTTTATAGGGTTTTGTGGGTTTTAGGACATTAACGGGGTTTTTATTATTATTTTAGGGGTTTATGGGTTTTATGGTATTTATGGTTTTTAGTGTTTTATGGTTTTTATCATTTTTATGTTCTTAATTATTTTAATAGTGCACAAGTTTTTAAATATTTCTTAAGGGCTTTCAGGGTTTTTATAGTTTTTACATTTTATGGAACTTTTAGGAATTTTTTGGTTTTTTATGGATTTGGAGGGTTTTAAGTTTTTAGGGGGTTTATGGCTTTTTTAGGTTTTAGGGTTTATTTATTTTTTAGTGTTTTAAGGGTTTTTAGAGTTTTTAACGTTTTATGGGGTTAAAGGGTTTTTAGTGTTTTTCGTGAATTTAAGAGGTTTTATGATTTTTTATGGTTTTTAATATTTTATGGAATTTATGGTTTTTAGGGGTTTTAGGGTCTTTTTAGGTTTTTCAGTTTTTTAGATTTTTTTGGTTTTTAGTGGTTTTATTTTTTTATGGGCCTTAATGGGGTTTTTAATCATTTTCATGGTTTTTAGGGATTTTTACAATTTTAGGGATTTTAGGAGTTTTCTTAGGATTTATGTTTTTTACAGTTTTTATGGATTTCGAATTTTTTTAGGGGTGTTTATGGGGGTTTTAGGGTTTTTATAGTTTTTAGGGTTTTAGAGTGTTTACGGTTTTTAGATTATTTTTTGTTTTTTTTTGTTTCAAGTGCATTTCATTTTTTAAGGTTTTCATATGTATTTTAAGGGGTTTTATTGTTTTTAAAAATTTTAGGGGATTTTAGGGTTTCTTCATTTTTTTATGGTTTTAAATTTTTTTAGGGATTTTGTGGGTTTTTTGGGATTTTTTCTATTTTTTGGGGTTTTAGTGTTTTTTGAATTTTTAGGGGTTTTGAGGGTTTTAGAGTTTTGTGACATTTTTAGGGGTTTAAATGGGTGTTAGAGCTTTATGTGAATTTTGGGATTTTTGTAGGTTTTCATGGGTTTTTAAGGTTTTTACGGGTATTTATGGTTTTAGTGTTTTTTTGGTGTTTTAGGGTTTTAGAATTTTTTATGTTTTAAGGGTTTTATGTGGTTTTAGGTTTCTAATATTTTTAGGGTATTTAGGGTTTTTATGTTTTTAAATTTTTATTTTTTTTTAACATTTTTTATGTTTTTCGTGGTTTTAAGTGTTTTTAGGTTTTATGGTTTTATTAGTGTTTTTTGGGGGTTTTAGGCATTTTTAGTTTTTAGTGATTTTTTGGGATTTTTTATGATTTTTAGAGGTTTTTAGGGTTTTAGGGATTTTGATGTGTTTTAGGGATTTTAGGGATTTTAATGTTTTATGGGTTTATTGGTTTTTATTGTTTTGAGGTTTTTAGGGGTTCCAACAGTTTTTATAGTGTTTTTAAAACGTTTAGGTGTTTAAAGTCTTTCATATTTTTAGTGGGTTTTAGGGGTTTTATTGGTTTTATAGGTTTTTATTTTTTTAAACGTTTTTAGGGTTTTTTGATAGTTTTTAGGTTTTTTAGAGTTTTTATCATTTTTATCTTTTTAGGGGTTTTAAGTGACTTTATGTTTTTGTTTTTTTCTTTGGGTTTTTAGGATGTTTAGGGATTTTTTAGGATTATCTATTATTTTTAGGGATTTTTAGGATTTTTAGGGATTTTTTAGAGTTATAGGATTTAAATGTTTTACTGTTTTTAGGGGTTTTATGGTTTTAATGGATTTTAGTGTATTTAATGTTTTTTAGTCTTTAAAGGGTTTATATATTTTTAGTGTTTTGCAGGATTATAAGGTTTTCTTGGGGTTTTTAAGGTTTTTAGGGGAATTTATTGTGTTTAGGGGTTTTAGAGTAATTATGGTCCTTAAGGTTTTTTGTGTTTTTTAGGTTTCATGGGTCTTATATTTTTTTAGTCTTTTATGGTTTTATTAGAATTTTTCTAGTTTTTTATGAGTTTGTATGTTTTTAGGGATTTTTTAAAGTCTATATTATTTGTTAGGTTTTTAGGGATTTTGAGTGTTTTTATATTTTTAGGGTTTTTATCATTTTTTACGTTTTAGCGGTTTATGTGTTTCTAGGTTTTGAAGGATTTCTTGGGATTTTAATGGTGTTTTGGGATTTTTATGTTCTTTGGGGTTTTTAAGTATTTTTAAGTATTTTATGGCTTTTAGGGTTATTTGGGATTTTGATATTTTTAAGGGTTTTTTGAGTTTTTATCGCTTTTATGGTTTTTACTGATTTTTAACATTGTTTGGGTTTAGTGGGTTTATAAATTGTTAGTGGTTTTAGGGTTTTTAGAGTATTAATGTTTTTAAGGGTTTTATGGTTATTAGGGGTTTTAAGATTTTATGGTTGTTTATGGTTTTTTATGGATTGTAATGTTTTTTTGGGTTTTTAGGGGTTTAAATTTTTTTTTCTGTTTTAAGGGTTTTTAGGGATTTTTATGGTTTTTAGGTGTTTTATGTTTTCAGATATTTTGATGGATTTTTTTAGGATTTTTTATGGTTTTTATGGTTTTAGGGATTCTGTATGTTTTTATTATTTTAAATTGTTTTTTGGATTTTCACCATGTTTTTGGATTTTAGGGTTTTAAGTGTTTTTAGGTTTTTAAGGATTTCTTAGGTATTTTTAGGGATTTTTACTTTTTTAGGGATTGTAGGGTTTTTTTTATATATTTTATGGCTTGTATGGTTTTTGAGGGATTTTATTGTTTTTAAGGTTTTTGAGTTATTATTATTGTTTTTTAGGGTTTTAGGGGTTTCTGAGTTTTTTTGGGTTTTAATGTTTTTTATTGTTATCTAATATTTCGAGTGGTTTAAAGGGTTTTATATTTTTTAGTGATTTTTAGGGTTTTTTGAGTTTTTAGTGTTTTTTATATTTTTATGTTTTTATGGGTTTTTAGGGTTTTCAGTATTTATATTTTTTAAGTGTTTTAAGTGTTTTTCTGTTCATAAGGTTTTATTAAGGGTATTTAGTGTTTAGTGTTTTTTTATTTTTAATATGTTTTTTGGGTTTTTTAAAATTTTATGGGTTTTATGGATTTTAGAGATTTTCACGGTTTTGTGGGAATTTCAGGGTTGTTGAGGTTTTTAGGGTTCTTAACGTTTTTAATTTTTAGGGGTTTTATGTTTTGTATCGTTTTTATAGATTTCTTAGAGTATTTCAGAGTTTTTAGGGGTTTTTATGTTTTAAGTGGTTTTAGGGATTTTTGAGGATTTTATGTGTTCTTAGTTTTTAGGGATTTTAGGGATTTTAGGGGCTTTATGGTATTGTGGGTTTTTGGTTTTTTTGAGTTTTTAGGGTATTAAGGGTTTTTTGAGTTTTTTTATCATTTTGGGGGGTTTAAAGTGTTTTTAGAATGTTAAGTAGTTTTTAGTGTTTTATGGGGTTTTATGGGTTTTATCGTTTTAGGAGTTCTATTTTTTGGGGTTTTTAGGGTTTTTAGAAATTTATAACATTTTAGGCCTCTTAAGTGTTTTTTGGTATTCACGGTTTTCATAGGGGTTTTTAGGGTTTCTTAGCATTTTCTATGTTTATAGGGATTTTTAGTTATTTTTATGATTTTTATGTTATTTTGGGATTTTAAGGGTTTATGTGTTCTTTGGGGTTTTATGTTTCTTTTTGTTTTTTTGGGGTCCTAGATTTTTTAGTGTTTTAAATTTTTTTAGAGGTTTTACCATTTTTAGGGATTTAAGAGGATTATAGAGTTATTAGTAATTTTATATGGTTGTTAAAAGTTTTTGGGGGGATTTTTAAGGTTTATAGGGGGTTTATGTTTGTAGGGATTTTAGGGTTTTAGGGTCTTTTGGGGTTTTTAGCATTTTTAGGTATTTAGGGGGTTTAATTGGTTTTATGTTTTATGGTTTTCTTAATGTTTTTCAATTTTAAGGGGGTTTTAAATTTTTAGTGATTTTAGGTATTTTTTAGGAATTTAATGTGATTTTAGGGTTTTTAGATATCTTTAGGTTTTTTTGATTTATTAGGGTTTTAAAGGGATTCATAATTTTAAAGTTTTTAGTGGATTTAAGTGTTTTTATTTCTTATGGTTTTCTTATGGGTTTTCATGTTTTATGGATATTTTTATTTTTATGGATTTTCAAGTATTTTTTATGATCTTTATGTTTTTTAGGGTTTTAGTGATTTTGAGGGGTTTAAGGGTTTTTAAGGTTCAGTAGAGTTTTTAAATGTTTTCATGGTTATAAATATTTTATAGTGTTTTTAGTGGCTTTTTTCGTTTTTATGGGTTTTTAGGGTTTTTAAATGGTTTTTTGTGTTTTTATGGTTTTTTTTAGGTTTTTAGCATTTTTAGGTTTTTTAGGGATTTTAACTATTTTTTGGGTTTTCAGAGTTTTTTGTATCATTTTTAATGATTTAAAGCTTTTTTAGAGTTTTTCATGGTTTTAATGGATTTTATGGGGGTTTGGGTTTTTTGGGGATTTTAGATTGTTTTATGTTTTTGAGGGTTTTAGGGGGTTTTAGGGGGTTTTTTTGGGATTTTATGTGTTTTAACTATTTCTTGGATTTTATGATTTTACTATGGTTTTTCTGGATTTTTAGGGTTTTATGTTATTTCGTATTTTTTAGGGGTTTTTATGTTTTTTATGTTTTTAGGGTTTTAATGGTTTTTATGGGTTTTGTGTTTTTAAGGGGGTTTTGGGTAATTTTGTTTTTTGGGGGGTTTGTGTTTTTTTTAATTTTTTATGGTTTTAAGGTTTTTAGAGTTTTATAAACATTTTTAGGGGTTTAAATGGTTTTTTATAGAATTTGGTGGATTTTAGGGTATTTATTGGTTATAGGGGTTTTAAGGGTTCTGGGGTTTTTAATGCTTTTGGGGGGGTTTTATGGTTTTAGGGGATTTAGGTGTATTAGGGGTTTTAGGTTTTTAGGGTTATTAGTGTTTTAAGTGTTTCTTTATTCTATAAGTTTTATTATGGATTTTTCGGTTTTTTTATTTTTAGGGGTACATAGGATTTTTAGTTTTTTGGGGGTTTTAGGGATTTTGGGGGTTTCAGGGATTTTATATTTATTTTGGTTTTACGTTTTTTTGGGTATTTAGTTGTTTTACATATTTTGAGGTTTTTAAGATTTACATAGGGTTTTTAGGGATGTTTTATTATTTATTTTTATGGATTTTTTAGTATTTATGGGTTTTTAGTTTTTTAGGGTTGTTAAGGGTTTTTAGGGCTTTATGGGTTTTTTTGGGGTCTAAGGGTTTTTTGAGTTTTTAGTGGTTTTAAGATTTTTTATAGTTTTTTAATTTTTTTATGGTTTTTAAGGGTTTTATTATATTTAGTGGGTTTATGGTTTTTAGGTTTTTTTAGGTTTTATGGGTTTTGGGGGTTTTTATGGTTTTAGGGGGTTTTAGGGTTTTTAGTTGTGTAAAGTGTTTATAGGTTTTTAAGGAATTATTTTGAGTTTTCATGGTTTTCCTGGGTTATATGTTTTTATCATTTTTATGGAGCTTTATTATTTTTTTGGTTTTTATCGTATTTAGAGATTTTGAGGGTATTTAAGGATTTTTAGGGTCAATAGTGTTTTTAGAGTTAAAGATTGTTTTTTATGGGTTTTATGTTTTATTACTGTTTTTGGTTTTAGTATTTTTTTGGGGGGTTTTATGATTTTTTACAGTTTGAGGGATTTTTAGGATTTTTAGGATTCATAAGGATTTTAGGGATTTAGAATGATATTTATATTATTAGGAGTTTTATAATCTTTAGGATTTTAGTAATTTTAAGTGATTTTAGGATTTAAATGTTTTGTAAAGGGTTTTCAGGTTTTTTAGGGGTTTTTATGTTTGTAGGGATTTTTTTGGATCTTTATTGGTTTTTAGGGTTTTTAGGGATTTTGATGGGTTTTAGGGGTATTTAGGGTTTCAATGGTTATTATAGGTTTTTGGGTTTTTTGGGTTTTTATGGGTTTTAAGGTTTTTAAATTTTTTCACATATTAGGGGTTAAAAGAGTTCTTAGAGTTTTTAGTGGGTTTTAGGGATTTATGGTGTTTTAGGGTTTTCAGGTTATTTTGTTGTTTTAGGTGTATTTTTGGGCCCTTTTTGTATTTTTATCATTTTTATGGTTTTTTAAAGGATTTTAGTGTTATTCAAATATTAATGTTTTGTTTGGGGTTTTTATGGTCTCTAGGATTTTTTTGTATATAGATTTTTTAGGCTATTTCCATATTTTTATTTTTTACAGATTTTGAGAGTTTAGAAATGTTTTGGGTTTTTAAGGGTTTTAAGTATTTTTTAGTTTCTAAGAACTTATTATGATTTTTCAGGGAGTTTAAGGTTTTTAACTATTTTGGGATTTTCATGGATTTTTATGTTTTTTTTTGGATTTTAGGTATTTTTAGTGTTTTATGGGTTTTTATGGTTTATAGGGGGTTTAGGGTTTTTCTGGGGTTTCAGGGATTTTTTATTTTTTTTGGGGTTTCAGGGTTTTTCAGAGGTATTAAATGTTTTAAGGGGTTTAAATTTTTTTAGAAAATTTTAGTGGTTCTTATCATTTTTATGGATTTTAGGTTGTTTTATAATTTTTATTGGTTTTATGGGGTTTTGGTTTTTAAGGTTATTGTTATGGTTTTTAGGGATTAGAAATTTTTTATATTTCATTGGGTTTTAAGTGTTTTTAGGATTTTAAGGTTTTCTTAGGATTTTGGGTTTTTAGGTTTTTTTTTATTTTTAGGAATTTTAAGGGATTTTTTACAATTTTTATGGGTTTTTGGGATTTTGTAGGATTTTGAGGGTTTAGGTGTTTTTAGAGTTTTTTTGGTTTTAGTGACATATAGGTTTTAGTTGATTTAAGCGTTTTTAGTTTATTATGGTTTTCTTAGGTTTTTTAGGTTTTTATAATGTTTTTCAAAAAAAATTAAGTGATTTTTTTATTTTTTGGGATACTTTTGGATTTTTATCGTTTTAAGATTTTTATAGAGTTTGAGGGGTTTTTAATGTTTGTTATGGATTTATCATTTTTATGGGATTTTTGGTTTTTATTATTTTCTTGAGTTTTTAAGGTTTTAATATTTTTTATAGTTTCTTATTTTTTTATCGGTTTAATGAGTTTTTGGAGTTTTTTGTGCTATTTTAGGTTTTAAGGGGTTTTAATTATTTTAGTGGTTTTAGCGCTTTTTACATTTTTTCTTGAATTTTCGGTTTTTAGAGCCCTTTGGTGTTTTTAAGGGTTTCTTTTCTTTTTTTAGGTTTTTAGGGGTTTTAATTGTTTTTATTTTTTTATATTTTCTTTATGGATTTATGGTGTTCTACATTTTTACTGATTTTTTGGAATTTTTAAGTTTTTTATTGGTTTTTTATTTTTAGGTATTTTGAGGGTGTTTATAATTTTTAGGGGTTATTATGAATTTTATGGTTTTTAGAGTATTTTATGGTTTTAAGGGTTTTTATGTTTTTTTAGGTATTTCATTTTTTTATTTGGATTTTTCTTGGTTTTTTGGGATTTGTATCTCTACAAAAAAAATTGGTTTTAGCTTTGGTTTATTAGCGGCGATTTTGGTAACTGCCGCAAAAGCTTTTTTTTAACACAGCTGACCCGGATTTTTGGGTTTTTATGTTTTGAGGGATTTTTATTTTTTTATGGTTTTCTACGGTTTATAGGAATTTTAAAGGTCTTTAGGGTTTTTTTGGTTTTTTAGGGTTTTAAGTGTTTTTTCGTTTTTTTAAAGGCTTGAATTTTTTTATTCTTTTAATGTTTTAATAAGGTTGTTCAAGGTTTCTATGGGTTTTTACATTTTTAATGGGTTTTAATAATATTTTATGATTCTTTTAAGTTTTCTAAGGTTTTAGGGATTTTGATGATTTTTAGGCTTTTAATGATTTTTTGGGTTTTTAGTGTTTTTTTCAGTTTTTTTGGGTTTCAAGGTTTTTCAGAAGTTTTACAAAAAAATAGGGGTCTAAATAGTTTTAAAGGTTTTAGTGGTATTTTCAGGTTTTTATGGGTTTTAAAGAATTTTTTTTGGGTTTTTTTGGTTTTTATAGTTTTTATGATTTTTAGGTGTTTTTAGTGTTGTTCTGGGTTTTAGAATTTTTAGGTTTTTAGGTGCATGATGTGTTTTTATGTTTTTAAGGTTTTTTCTGTATTTTTATTTTTTTTATGTTTCTTAGAATTGTGAAGTATTTTTAAGGGTTTTTTGGTTTTCTATTTTTTAAGAGATTTTATGGATTCTACTGGTTTTTGGATTTTTTTATGATTTTTAGTGTTTTAGGGTTTTTTTGATATTTAGGGGTTTTTTGAGTTATTTAATTTTTAATGTTTTTTAGAGTTTTTATCTTTTTTAGGGGTGTAATTGGATTTTTGGGTTTTTAGTGGTTTTATATGGTTTTTATTGGTTTTTAGGGAATTTAATGATATTTAGGGTTTTGATGGTTTTTAGGGGTTTTTTGGTCTTTTAGGGTGTTCAGGGTTCTGAGCTTTTCTTATGTTTTAGGGGTTTTATGTTTTCATTGATTTTAATGGTTTTTATAATATTTTTCGAGGTTTTAGGGGGGTTTTTTTTACATTTTTTGGATTTTTAGTTCATTTTTTTGTTTTTAACAGTTTTAAGATTTTACGGGTTTTTAGGTTTTTTATCATATTAAGCTTTTTTATGGGTTTTAAGATTTTTTAGGTTTTTAAGATTTTCTAACTATTTTTCTTGGATTTTAGGGTTTCTACAGTTTAATGGATTTTTAGGTCTTTTCAATGATTTTATGGTTTTTTGGTGTTTTAATGATTTTGAGGGTTTTAAGGGGTTCTAGGTTTCTTAAGGGATTTTCATTTTCATATTTTTTAAGGGTTTTATGTGTTTTTTGTGTTTTATGGGATTCTTATGTTTTTTATGGTTTTTAGGGATATTTATGGATATTTATGATTTTTATTTTTTGGGGGGTTTTATGGATTTTGAGGTTTTTAGGGTTTTAGGATTTTATGGTTTTTTAGTTTGTTATGGTTGTTTTGGGTTTTCTGTTTTTTAGGGTTTTAAACAGTTTTTAGTATCTAGTGATTTTTTTCGGTTTTTATGAGCTTTTAGGGGTTTTAATGGTTTTTAAGGGTTTTATGGTTTTAATGGTTTTTGGGTTTTAGGGTTTTCTGTGGTATTTACCTATTTTTAGGGTTTTATGGGTTTAAAGTGTTCTTTTTGGGTTTTTATGTTTTTATTATAAATTTCAAGGTTTTTTAGGGTTTTATTACATATCTAAGGATTTTCAGCGCTTTTAATTATTTTTATTGTTTTTATAGTTTTTGGAATTTTGAGTGTTTTTAGGGATTTTATGTTAATTAAGATTTTTGAGGTTTTTATTATTATTTAGGTTTTATTGGGGTTTTAATTATTTTCAGTTTTTTAGGTTTTTCTTAAAGGTTTTAGGGGTTTTATGGTTATTTTACAATTTTAGGGCTTTTTAAGGATTATTGAGGGGTTTTAAGGTCTCTATGGTTTTTTGTTTTTACAATTTTTTAGAGCTCATCAGTTTTTTGAAATTTTTTAAATTTTTGAATGTTTTTAAGGGTTTTTATTATTTTTAGTTGGTTTTTAGAGTTTTTTTGGGGTTTGAGGTGTTTTAATATTTTTAGGGTTTTTATGGTCTTTATGTGTTATAATTAGTTTTTGGGTTGTAATGTTTTATTAGTGTTTTTAGGGTTTGTATGATTTTTTGGGTTTTTGGGGTTTTGAGGTTTTTTAGGGTATTTGGGATTTTTTTTGTTATTTAGGGTTCTTTTAGTTTTTAGGGGTTTTCTGTTTTTTTGAGAGTTTTTTAATGTTTTAGGAGGTTTAATGAATTTATATAGTTTTTACTGATTTTTTTTGTATTTTAACATGTTATTATTTTTTTATGATATTTATGGGTTTTATAGTATTTTGGGTTTTTTTGGGGAATTTGAGGTCCTTTAGGGTTTTCAACATTTTTAGGTTTTTGAGGGGTTTTTAGCGTTTTTAGTTTTAAATTTTTTTAGGGGTATTCAGGTTTTTTATGTTTTAACGGATTTTTAGGGTTTTTTAAGTTGGTATTAGGTATTTTGAGGGTTTGGGGGAGGGGTTAGGGTTCTTATTAATTTTATATTTTTTTAGGGTTCTATGTGTTTTCATGTTTTTGATGATTTATTTTGGTTATTTCGGGGTTTTATGAAACCAGAAGGATGGTGGGGCATTCCCCAGGCTCTCTCTCTCTTACTCGACGCCTCTTCCAGGGTTTCTCTTGGGTTCTGTCTGCTGCTTCGGTGATGGATCATCGGTTCTAGCTGGTTTTCGGTGAAGGCCTACTCAGGATGCACTCTTCGGTCTCAAGGTAGAGGTGGTTTCCTATTTTTGGCAGTCTCAACTTCCCAGAATGGTGTCTTTGTCCAGGCCTTCGGCTTCTGATCCATGCAAGGTGTTTATCCTTTTCTTGTGTGTTTGGGCTTCAAAGGCTATGGAGGTCTTGAGATCTATTTAGGCTTTAGATATGGTAATTTTGGAAGGCGACATCACTGCATTTCAGCCACAGATCGGGGTCATGTTTGCAGATCTGAATTGTCCACTTTTAGGTCAATAGGGTTGCGGGCCTCTTCGGCTAAGAAGGATGCAGTAGAGGCATAGTCGATGATCGGTTTCCTACCCTGTGATCTCTTCTCGGTCTGTGTTTCAATCTTGCAGCCTTTTTTATTTCGGTTCCCTTTGTGGGCGGTCTCCACTACGTCTTCTCACGTTGCAGTCTAGGCTCTTCAGGTTCCATCTTTCGGACATCATTCAGGTAAAATCTCATGGCTTTGGGTTTTGTTTTGTGGTTGATGGATTTGGCTGGCTACTGCTCCTGGGATGTGTCATGAGGTACAACTTTATGTTTTGCATTGTTTACTGGTTCCGATCTTCTAGTATGACTTCATTCTTGAGGGCTTGAATTGTGGTGGTTATTATTCTTATAATGTTGATTCTAGATCTTGAGTTTGGAAAGGGAGAGAGATCTTATCATGATGTTGGTTGGTAGATGCATGTTTCAATTTTTTGGATTTCGTATATTGATTGGTTTGAAGGTGATGGATACTTTTCTAGTTTTCACTCGTTCAGTTGTGTGTTGCTGGTGCTGTCTGATGGGTTTGATGAAAGGTGTTTTCAGGATCTAGATCTGATTAAGGAGGTTTGGGTACTCCGGAATGGTCCTAGGTGTGGGAGTTGGGGGTCCTCTGCTTCTTTTGATAGTGATATGTTGGATGATGGAAGGTTAGAAGGTCCTGGTTGCTGGAAATCAAAGAGATGGATGCCCTTTCCTTCTTTGATGAGTAATGTTGGTCACTGCATGTGTGTGATGTTCTTGGTTTGGTTCTACCTGGGTTGGTGCTTCTAGAAGCTGGATTTTCATGGTAATGCTGATGTGCGATGTTTGGATGTTCTGCTAGGTGACTATTGGAAGTGGATGTGGGGGTGCGGCTGCTCACTGTTTTCGTTCCACTTGGCTCGTGCGCCCACCTCTACACTTTCTTCACTCCCCATCACATTGGAATCCATCATGGTCTTGTTTGATGGTGCATGTGACAGTTTTGGGATGGTGTTGGTGGTTCAGATCAATACCATGGGAACATCTTGGCGGGGAGGTGCTGTTAGGTGGTGGAGGCTTGAGAAGCTAAGACCGGAGTTTAGGCTGATGGTTGTCGAACCTGGTACGGTGATGAAATATGGTGGTGCCGAGACAAGGTCTTGCTGTGGTGCTATGTATATTGTGTTGATGAATGTAAATGAAGTGGTTGTTTATGGTTATGGTGTTGTTGGATGTTGGTTGCTGTTTGGATAGAATTTGTGTGTTTGGATGCTTGTCGATGCTTAGCTGTGAGCTGCTGGATGTTGGTTAATGCTGGATGATTGTGATGGTTTTTGCTTGGTTCTTATGCATTTTTTTCTTGAATTTTTTTTGTTTCTTGACTTTTTTGGATTTGTTTCTCTAGGTTGGGGTTTTTAAGTGTTTTTGGGACTGTGTCGGTTGACCCTTCCCCTCCCTTTTCTACTAAAACTTTTTCCCTAATTAATTTTTTTTGGGGGGGGGGGGGGGTCAGGAATAGCCTGACCCTCGCATCTTCCTTTCCCTATTTTAGGTTTTTATGGTTTTTTATGTTTTTAGGGTTTTTTAAGGATTTTTATGATTTTTTGGGGAGTTAGGGATTCGAGGGGGTTATGGTTGTTATAGTTTTTTGGTGTTTAGGTATTTTTAGACTTTTAGGGTTATCTATGGATTTTTTGAGTTTTTATGGGTTTAAGAGGGATTTAAATTTTAAAGTGGGGTTTTATTGATGGTATTTAAAAGTTTTTAAGGGTTTTACGAGGTTTATTGTATTTAGGGATGTTTTTATAGTTTTTTGGGTTTTAGTGCTTTTAGATAATTAAGGTTTTATTGTATGGAAAAAAAGAAATATATATCAAAGGAATTGGTATTTGTACGTTTTGTTTTGGTTCTATGTGTTGGTTGGTTTTTACAATTTTCTTACAGTTTTTATTTTTTTTATAATTTTTTTTGTATTTAGGTATTTTTAGGCCTTTTTATTTAGTTTTATAGTTTTTTATGAGTTTAGGGAATTTTAGAGTATTTATGGAATTTAGGGGCTTTTAGGTTTTTTTCAGTTTTTTGGTTTTAAGGGTTTTAATTATTTTTTATGGTTACAATGTTATATTAGTATTTTTTGGAATTTGAAGCTTTTTTATGTTTTTAGTGATTTTTATGGATTTTTTAGGATTTTTATGGGTTTTATGGGATTTATGGTTTTTGATGATTGTTGAGTTTTTTTTGGGTTTTTAAGGTTTTTATGGTTTTTATGGTTTTTATGGTTTTTTGGGGTGTATGGTTTTTTTTGAGTTTTCAGGGTTTTAAATGTTTCTTATAATTTTTTAACTTTTTTGGGTTTTAAAGGGTTTTTAGTGTTTTTAGTGTTTTTTAAGGTTTTAATGGATTTTTAGAGTATTTAAATATTTTCGAGGATTTATGATTTTTTAGGGATTTTTAGGGTTTTTAGGGTCTTTTAGGGTTTTTATAGTTTTTAAAAAAAATTAGGTTTTTAGTGGTTCTAAGTGATTTTAGGTTTATATGTTTTTTGGGTCTTTTCATGGTTTCTTGTGTTATTTATGTTTTGGGGGATTTTTTTAAATATTTTATAGTTATTTAAGGTTTTTTAGGGGTCTTGAGGGGTTTTAGGGGTTTTAATGGTATTTAGGGTTTTTAGTGTTTTTAGTGTTTTTTCATTTTTATTGTTTTTAAGTATTTTTATATTTTTAAGATTTTCTTAGAGGTTTTTAGGGTTTTATGGTTTTTTACATTTTTTGTGATTTTAGGTTTTTTTGGGACTTTATGGTTTTTAGGGGATTTAAGGATTTTTAGAGAATTAGGTTTTTATGGTTTTGGAGCATTTTTATTGTTTTTTTCTAGTTTTAATGGTTTTAAAAGTTTTTAATGTTTTTAGGGGTTTAAAATGGTTTTAAAGTTTTTAGTGGGTTTTAGGGGTTTTATGGGTTTATAGTGTTTTTAGGAGTTTTATGGTTTTTAGCATTTTTAGATAGTTTAAGTTTTTTAAGTTTTTTTAGTATATTTTCGGATATTAAGGGGTTTAATTGTTTTTAGGTTTTTAAGATTTTCTTTGTTATTTTGAACGATTTTAATGAATTCGGGGATTTGATGAATTTTTTTAGATTTATATGGTTTTCTCGTGTTTTTGTGTTTTTTGGTATTTTTAGGTATTTTTTATTGTTTTTATGGTTTTTAGGGTTTTTAGGGTTTTTAGCATTTTTTTAGTGTTTTTAGGATTTTTAGGGTTTTATCCGTTTTTCTGTTTTTATGGGTTTAGGTTTTTTTATGTTTTTATGGTTTTGTTAAGGGTATTCAGGGTTTTTATGGTTTTTTATAATTTTATGGTTTTAAAGTATTTGATAAAATTTATGAATTTTATGGTTTTGAGGGTTTTTATCTTTTTTTAGGTTTTTATCTATTTTAAGTGCTTTCAGGTTTTTGATTTTTTCTAAGGGTTTTCATGGTTGTTATAGTTTTTCACATTTTTGGGGAATATAATGATTTTTTAGCAATTTTAAATTTATTGATTTTTAGGGATTTTTAGGGTTTTTAGGGTTTTTAGGGTTTTTATGAATTTTATGATTTTTTAATTTTTAGTGGTTTTAAGTGTTTTTAGGTTTTTAATGTTTTATTAGGTGTTTTATATGTTCTTTGTGATTTTTACATTTTTAGGGATTTTTGGGGATTTTTATGATTTTTATGTGTTTTTAAGGTTTTTAGGGATTTTGAGGGTTTGTAGGATTTTCCAGAGTTTTTAGGGTTTTTATGGATTTTTTAGGGTTTTTATTGTTTTTTTATTTTTTTATGTTTTGAATGGTTTTTATATTTTTTTAAAATTTTATGGGATTAAATGGGTTTAGTGTTTTTTATGGGATTTTATTTTTTTAATGTTTTCAGTGGTTTTATGTTTTTACGGTTTTTAGGGATTTTCGGGGTCTTTCATTTTCAGGATATTAAGGGTTTTTATGGGTTTTTATAACTTTAAGGGATTATTTTTAATTTTTATGGTTCTTTCATTTTTTTTATTTTTATGTATCTGTAGGGATTTCTTAGGATTTTTATGTTTTTAGTAGTTATTTAGATGTTGTGGGTTTTTGTGGTTTTTTATGTTTTTTGTGTTTTTACTGGTTTTTATGGGGTTTTTTTGTGTTTTTAAGGGTTGTATATGTTTTAAAGGGTTTTCATAATTTTTTAATGTTTTGACGGGTTTAAAGGGTTTTTAGAGTTTAGAGTGGGTTTAAAGGGTTTTTATATGTTTTTAGGGTTTTTAGGGTATTTAGGGGTTTTAGAGTTGTTATTGTTTTTTGGGTTTTTTAGTGTTTTCTTGGTTGTAGGGTTTTTATGTATTTTTTGGTTTTTAAGGTTATCAAAGGGTTCTTCAGGGTTTAATTGTTTTTTATTATTTTTATTGATTTTTGGGATTTTTTATTTTTAATTTTATTTATTGTTTTTAGGGTTTTTCATGGGTTTTTGTATTTTTGGGTTTTTATTTTATTTTGGGATTTCAATGTTTTTTTGAATTTTTAAGGGATTTTAGTTTTTTATGGTTTTTAGGGGTTTAATGGTTTTTTAGATTTTTGGTGTTTCTTTATAGTTTTTATGCATTTTTATGAATTTTTATGTTTTAGGGGTTTTAGGGTGTGTAGTTTTTAGGGGTTTTAAGATTTTTGGGCCTTTGAGTTTTTTAGGGTCTTTAATGTTTTTAGGGTTTTCAGGGTTTGAAGTGTTAATAGTTTTGAAGGTTTATTTGCCGTTTTTAAGGTCTTTAGGATCCTTTTTATTTTTTAATTTAAGTGTGTTTTTTTGGATTTTTATCCTTTTTAGGGATTTTAGAGATTTTGAGTGTTTTTAAGATTTTTATGGATTTTAAAATTTTATCTTTTTTTTAGGTTTCTTATGTGTTTTAATTGTTTTTCTATTTTTATGGTTTTTTATAGTTTTTAAGGGTGTTTATATATTTATGGATTTTTAGGGATTTTTTAGGATTTTTATTCTCTTTTTGGGTTCTAAGGGATTTTTTTTTTAGGGTTTTTAGGGTTATATGATTTTTTTATTTAGGTTTTTTTAACAATTTTTACAATATTTAATGTTTTTTATGGTTTTTTAGTTTTTTAGGGTTTAAAGGGGTTTTAGAGTTTTTATCAGATTTAAATGGATTTTTTAGTTGTTTTGGGGTTTTATGGTTTTTTGTGTTTTAGGGTCTTTTATGAGAATATTTTTAGTAATTTGTTGTTTTTAAGTTTATAAGGAGTTTTAATTGATATTATATTTTTAAGGTTATCTTAGGTTTGTTTATGGTTTTCAGGGTTTTTAGATTTTTTGGTTTTTCTAAAAAATGTTAGTATTTTTATGGTTTTCGTGGTATTTATGTATTTTTAGGGTTTTTATAAAAAAAATTGGGTTTTAGTGGGTTTTCGGAGTTTTTTAGGGTTTTTACGTTATTTATAATTTTTTAATGTTTTTATTGGTTTAAAGGGCATTTATATTTTTTAGTTTTTTCTTAAGGTTTTAATGGTTTTTAGTATTTTAAAGGTTTTCTGGGTTTTTTTGGATTATATAGGTTTTCATTTTTTATATTCATTAGTGTTTTTAGGGTTTTTATTGTTTTTTATGTTTTTAAGGGTTTTAATTATTTTTATGTTCTTATGGTTTTCTTAGGATTTTATGGTTTTTTAGTGTTTTTTCCTTTTAGAAATTTGTATGGATTTTTTAGGATTTTTATTAGTTTTATGGGGTTTTTTTTTGGGATTTTGAGGGTTTTGAGGTGTTTTTTGTGTTTTTAGGGTATTTAGAGATTTTTAGGTTTTTTAGAGGTTTTAATTGTTTTTATATTTTTGAATTTGACTTAGGGTTTTTCAGGTGTTTTAGTTTTCTTTTATATTTTTAGGGTTTTTTAGAATTTTTCATAGATTTTTTTATGATTTTAAGGATTTTGAGGGGTTTTAAGGTTTTTTAGCATTTTTAAGGTTTTTGGGTGTTTTGTTGGTTTTTAGTGGTTTTATGGTTTTTATAGTTTTTAACGCTTTTAGTGTTTAAATGGAATTTTATAGTTTGTAGTGGTTCTTTGGATTTTGAAGGACTCTTTGGGATTTAAAGTTATTTTGGTATTTATGGTTTTTAGTTTTTTCAGGGGTTTTATGTTTTTAAGGTTATTTTGGATTTTATGGTTTTTAGATTTTCTTAGGGTTTAGCATTTTAGGTTTTTTATGGAATTTAAGTGTTTCTAGGTTTTTGAGGTCTTCTTAGGGTTTTTCAGATTTTTTTGGGGTTTTTACGTTTTTATGGATATTTAGGTATTTTTTAGGATTTATGTGGGTTTTAGGATTTAAAGGTGTTTTGGGGGATTTTATGGTTTTATGGTTTTTACGGTTGGGGGGGGGTTGGTTTTCAGGGTGTATTTTTTAGTTTCTAATATTTTGGAGATATTTTTAACATTTTAAGGAATTTAGATGGTTTTAGAGTTTTTAGTGGTTTTTTGGGGTTTTAAAGGTTTTTAGCATTTCTTTTTTATGTTTTAGGGGGTTTTATGATTTTTAGGGGGTTTATAGTTTTTAAGGTATTTTTTTTAGTGGTTTTTAGGTTTTTAGGGGGTTTTTTATTTTATGTTTTTAAGGTTTTTTACGTTTTTTAGGGTTTCAATGGTTTTAAAATTTTTATGGATATTTTATGGTTTTTATGGATTTGGAGTGATTTTATTGTTTTTTTGGTTTTTTGAAATTTATGGGTTTTTAGGTTGTTCTGGGGTTTAAGCTTTTTAGTTTTTATGGTTTTCTAAGAAAATTAGAGAGTTTTGGGTTTTTACATTTTTATGGATTTTTAGGGCTTTTGGATTATTATTATTTTTGGTTTTTAGAGATTTTGAGGGTTTTAGGGGTTTTTAGCGATTTTAGTTGTTTTATGGTTTTCATTGGTTTTTTATAGTTTTTTATGTTTTTAGGGTTTTAATATTTTTATATAGTTTTTAATATTTTTAGGTTTTAAAGGGTTTTTATATACTTTTTGTTTTTAAAGGTTTTATTGGTTTTTAGGGTTTTTATGGGCTTATGGGGTTTTAACGTTTTTAGAGTTTTTAGGGGTTTTAGAGTTTTTTAGGGTTTTACTGTTTTTTTGGTTTTTAGTGGTTTAATGTTATTTTAGGTTTTTATGGATTTATTAGGTTTTTTCAAGTTTCATTTGGTTTTTTAAGTTTGTGTTGATGTTTTAGGGATATTTTAGGTTTTTTATGTTTTTAATGGATTTTTAAGGTTTTTCAGATTTTTCGGGTTCTATAGTTTGTTTTCATATTTTATTTTTTTACAAGTTTTATGGTTTATTATTTTTTAAATGTTTTTATGTATCTAAGTGGTTTTTAGATTTTATAGATTTTTATGGTTTTTATGTATTTTTTATGTTTTTATGGTTTTAAGTGATTTTTATGGTTTTCATGTTTTTTTGGGTTTTTTGGGTATTTTAGGGTTTTAGGGTTTTTTGCTACGTTTTGGATTTAGGAATTTTAATAATTTTATGTATTTAAGTTTTTCTTATGGATTTTGAGGTTTTTTAGTGTATTTGAAATTTTATATATTTTTAAGGATTTTTTTTATTTTTAGGTTTTCTAGGGTTTTTAGATATTTTTTTTAAAAAAATAGGCTTTTTTAAGGGTTTTAGGTTTTTACGGTATTTTTGGGTTTTTTGAGTTTTTAGGTTTTTTATTTATTTTATGTTTTAGGTATTTTAAGGGTTCTTTAGTATTTTTTGGTTTTTAGGGTTTTAGGTATTTTGAGTGTTTTCTGGGTTTTTAGGAATATTATGGATTTTGGGGTTTTATATGTTTTTTGAGTTTTTATGTTTTTTCGAGTTTTTATCATTTTTAGAGTTTAAAGGGGTTTTAGGGTTTTTAGTGGGGTTTTATGGAATTCAGGTTTTTTGGGTTTATTTTGGTTTTAGGGGTTTTTATAATTTTTATGAGTTTGTTTTGGAGTTTTATGGTCTTTTAGGATTATTGGGGTTTTTTGTTTTTTAATTTTTAGAGGTTTTAAGTGTTTATGGTTTTTATGGTTTTATTAGGATTTTTATGGGCTTTCTGGAGTTTTTATATTTTTAGGGATTCTTATGGATTTTTAAAAATTTTATGGTTTTTAGGGTTTATTGGGATTTTGAGGGGTTTTAGGGTATTTTTAGGGTTTTATGGTTTTTTAGGATTTTAGAATTTATTACTTTTTGGGGTTTTATGTTTTTTAGTTTTTTAAAAGTTTTCTTAGGGTTTTTAGGGTTTTCATAAATTTTTAATGATTTTTAGGGATTTTATGATTTTTTATGTCTTTTAGTGTGTTTATTGGTTTTGCGGATTTTAGTTTTTTGGCTTTAGGGTTTTTTGGGGTTTGATGGGGGGTTTTCAGTTTTTAGGATTTTTAAGGTTTCTTATATTTTATTAATCATTTTTAGGATTTTAAATGGTTTTTAGTGTTTTTAGTGGGTTTTTAGGTTTTTGTTGGTTTTAGGGTTCTTAAGGGTTTTAAGGGGTATTTCAGTTTTTATGGGTTTTGGGGTTTTGTGGTCTTTTTAGGGGGTTTTAAGTTTTTATCATTTTTTTGTTATTTAAGGGTTCTAATTGTTTTTTGGTTTTTAATGTTTTCTTAGGATTTTCCTAGTTTTATGGGTTTTTAAGTTTTAGGTTTATTGAATTATTTTTTAGGATTTTTAGGGGTGTTATGGTTTTTAAGTATTTTAAGGGGTTTTATGGGTTTTTAGGATTTGTAGTGTTTTAGTGTTTTTAGGAATTTTAGTATTTTTTTAGCTTTTTATATTTTTATGGGCTTTAATTTTTAAAATATTTTCTAAGGGTTTTTCTTGGTTTTAGGATTTTTTAGGTTTTTATGGATTTTTAGGGCTTTTGAGAATTTTATGGTTTTTAGGTTTTTAGGGATTCTGGGGGGTTTGGGGGTTTAGGGTTTTAATAGTTTTAGGGTTTTTAATGCCAAGGAAGATGCGGGAACAAGGCTATTCCTGCCCCCCCCCCCACCCAAAATTATTAAGAAAAAGTGGACACTGCATACCAGGGAGGGGCAGGGTCAATCGACCCATACCCAAAAACAATCCCCAAAAGGAACACAAAAAAAGACACAAAAGACGAAACACAGCAGCAGCTTCAACACCTCTCATCCAACTCCAGCATTCAGAATCTCCAATCCCACTGACAAGCAGTAACCAATTCCTTTATCATGCTTCCCAACATGCAGTGCCTTCACCTCATAGGAACCCACTTCATCACAACTCATACAAGCAGTAGTTACCATCCTATTCCTCAGCTTCTAGTAGTTAGCTCATCCATCAACAATTCTCATCCAAGAAGCAACCATCACCCACCAGCTAAGTCTCTAAGAAATAATAACCAATGCCCAACAGATCAGATTCCAACAAGGAATAACTATAAACCAGTTAGTTCACAAACCAAACCACATCATCCAGTGCTCCAATTTCAAGAAATAGCACCATAAGTGGTTCTCATCCAATCCAGCCACAATCAGAAAACAGAAAAACTTGTAATGCAGAAACATTAATCCAGAGAATCTAGCAAAGAATCCCTTGACTACAAGATCGTAATAAGACTGAAGCAAACCTAAAACAGCGGGAGCCGACCATGAATCCAAAGAACCAGATTGAGCAAAAAAGTCATACTAGAGCGCATACATACATCGTATCCACCACTGGAGATTGAGAATTAGAGAACCACGCTAACATGACTAGATCCACACCTGGAGAATCCAGAACATGGCCCACACACCATAAAACCAGCTCAGCAAGGCATGGAAACCAGATCTCAGAGACGTCCTGCCTTGCCTCCACCGCAACCAGAGACACATCGCTCTACAAACAGGGTTCATCCGTTAGTAGGAAGACACCTGAGGAGCGCCAATCCAACTTCCAGATCCGCCAAGACACGACCCTAGCTGATGCCTCCATGACCCACAAGAGCACCGCTGACACTGCATGAATAACACCACACTGCAATTCCCAAACACTGTAGAACACTATTGAGTCCACTAGGAAACAACCGATCTAGGTGGACCATGTCATAAAGAAGCCTTCCTAGAGAAGACTGGAAGTTAGACCGATGCTTGGAGAACATGAAGTCGTTGAAGAGAAAATGCCGCTTTAGATCTGAAGAGATCCATAAGAAGCACATTACCATCGAGGACGCCCCCCAAAATCATGAGAGGGGATGAGTGAAGATCTGATGTTGAGGCCACCAGGAGGATTTAGAAGCCCTAGAAGCCGTAATGGGAGAGAGTGAGCACTAGGGGAGTGTGTAGCTGTCATTAGGGTTTTTAGAGTTTTTAGGGGTTTTTTTAGTTTTATAGATTCTATAAATTTTTATAGATTTTTTTAACATTTTTAGTGGTTTAAATGGGTTTTTGAATTTATTAGTTTTTTAGGGGTTTGATGATTTTTTACACTTTTTTATGGTTTTGAGTAGTTTTTTGGTTTTTATTATTTTTTGGGTTTTATATGGGTTCTACTATTTTTTTGTTAGTGGTTTTATGTTTTTTACATTTTTATGTTTTTTCATATGGTTTTTTTAGTATTTTAGGGTATTTAAGAATTTGGAGCATTTTTGGGACTTTTTGGGATTCTTATTGTTTTTAGGATTTTTAAGGATTTTGAGTTGTCTTATAGTTTTTATGGGTTTTAGGGTCTATATGGTTCTTTTGGGATCTTAGGTGTTTTTTTTAGTTTTTTAGGTATTTTATGTTTTCCTAGAGTTTTTATGTTTTTTAGGGGTTTGAAAGGGTTTTATATTTTTAATGGTTTATGAGTTTTTATGGGTTTTTTATGTTTTGAATGTTTTTTAATTTTTTTTAAAGGGTTTTCAGTTTTTAGGGTCTTTTTTTGGTTTTATGATTTTAGAATTTTTAGGTTTTGTACGTTTTATCTTTTTTTAATTTTTTATGGAGTTTTTAGTGGTTTTTAAGGTTTTTAGGGTTTTAATGTTTTTAGGTATTTTTAAGGATTTTTTAGTATTTTATAGTTTTTTAGGTTTTGTAATGATTTTGCAGGTTTTTTTCATTTTTATGGTTTTAGCAATATTTATGTTTTTAAGGGTTTTATGTGTTTTTAGATTATTATGTTTTTATTTCCATTTTTTTTGGGTTTTTTACATTTTTAGGGATTTTATGGATTTTTTATGATTTTAATGGTGTTTATGTTTTTTAGGGATTTAAAAAGTTTTGTAGGGTTTTTATTGGTTTTTAGTGTTTTATGGTTTTTTTGTTTTTATTGTTATTTATTTTTTTAGGGTGTTTAAGATTTGTTAGAGTTTTTAAAATTTTTAGTGGTTTAACCAGTTTTTATATTTTTAGTGGTTTTTGGGTGTTTAATGTTTTTTAGGGTTTTTAATGTTTTTATGGGTTTTATGGTTTGGGGGGTTTAGGGTTTTTAGGGTATTTCTTGGGATTCTAGGGTTTTTTACGATTTTTAAGGAATTTAATTATTTTAGGTTTCTAAGGGTTTCTTATTGGTTTTTTGGGTTTTTATGGTTAATTCAATTTTTTTGGGATTTTTAATGATTTTTTAATATTTTTTTGGTTTTTAGTGTTTTTAGGGATTTTGAGGGCTTTTAGAGTTTTTAGGGGTGTTTGGTTTTTTTGGTTTTTTAGTTTTTTTTATGTTTTTAGGGATTACATGTGTTTTTAAGGGTTTTATGTTTTATTATTTTTTTTGGGATTTTGTTGTTTTTTAATGTTTTGTGGACTTTAATGGATTTTAGGTTTTGGAGTGTTTTTAGGGTTTTTAATATTTTTTGGGTTTTCTTGTTTTTTTTAGTTTTTTTAATATATTTAGAGTTTTTTTAAATTATTATTGGTTTAAAGGGTATTTAATGTTTTTTGATTTTAGTGTTTTTATGGGATTATATGGTTTTTGGTTTTTAGGAGTTTTACGAGTTTTAGGATTTTATGATATTTGTATGGTTTTTTATTATTTTTTGTTTTTTTGGTTTTTAGGGGATTTAACTATCTTTAGATTTTTAATGTCTTCTTAGGGTTTTCATGTTTTTTAGGTTTTTTCATTTTTATGGATTTTTAGGGTTTTTTTATATTTTTATGCTTTTTTAGGGACTTTGAGAGTTTTAGGGTTTTATGGTTTTGGGTTTTGGGATTTTATAGGATTTTGTTTTGTTTTTTATATTTTTAGGGGTTTTAATTGTTTCTATGTTTTTAAGGATTCCTAAGAGTTTTTAGGGTTTTAGGTTTTTTTAACATTAAAGTAGTTTTTGGGATTTTTAGGGAATTTAATGGAATTTAATGGTTTTTAGGGATTTTAGGGATTTGTAGGGTTTTTTAGGGTTTTAAGGTTAATTAAGGTTTTATGGGTGTTTTGTGTTTTTTTCCATTTTAGGGGGTTTAAATGTTTTTTTAGAGTTTTTGTGTTTTTATTTGTTGTTAGGTGTTTTATGGGTTTTTCAGGGGTTTTATATTTATAAAGGGTTTATTGATTATTTAGTGTTTCTTCTTTTATAAGGTTTTTAAGTGTTTTTTTTAAATTTTTATATAGTTTAAAGGGTTCGATGGTTTTTTATGTTTTTAGGTCTATTTTGTTATTATTTTTGGATTTTCATTTTTTTCGTTTCCTATAGAGTATGAAGTGTTTTTGGGGTTTTAAGGTTTTTAACGTTTTTCGGTTTTGGGGGATTTAAGTGTTTTAGGATTTTAAGGTTTTATTAGTGTTTTTATTATTTTTAGGGTTTTTCACTTTTATGAATATTAAATCATTTTTATCATTTTTATGGTTTATTATTTTTTTATGGAGTTTGATGTTTTTTTTTTGTTTTTCAATTTTTTTTGGATTTTTTGGGATTTTAAGGGTTTTAAGGTTTTTTAGATTTTTTAATGTTTTTGGTGTTTAAAGTGATTTTATAGTTTTTAGTGGTTTAATGTTTTATGAGTTTTTATTGGTTTTTAGGGGTTTTAGGTTTTATGGGTTTTAGTGTTTTAGGGATTTTTATATTTTTACGTTATTTATATTTTTAAGAATTTTAATTTTTTTTAGATTTCCCAGTTTTTCTTATGGGGTTTTAATGTTTTGATGTTTTTTATGTTTTTAGAGATTTTAAGGATCTTTTAAGATTTTTAAGGTGTTTTGGGATTTTGATGGTTTTATGGTTTATTAGGGTTTTGGGGGTTTTTTGGTTTTCTAGGTCTGTAGGGTTTTTTGATTATTTTATGGGTATTAGGTATTTTTAGTGTCTTTTATATTTTTTGGAGATTAAAGGGTTTTTATAGTTTTTTGAGTTTTTATGGGGTTTGTGGTGTCTACTGGATTTAGGGTTTTTAGGGGTTTTACGATTTTTAGGTTCTTTTAAGGATTTTTAGTGTTTTTAGCATTTCTTATGATTTTATGGGTTTTAAGTGTTTTTACGTTTTTAATGTTTTCTTAGGGGATTTTCGTATTTTTAGAGTTCTTTACATTTTTATCATTTTAGGGCCTTTTTGGATTTTGATGATTTTTACGGTTTTTAAGGATTTAAAGTATTTTTAGGGATTTATCGTTTTTAGAGTTTTATGTTTTTTATGTTTTTTTTTGGGTTTTTAAGGTTTCCTTACGAGTTTTCAAGGTATTAATTTTTTTTATATTTTTTATGATTTTTATATTTTTATATTTTTTTAGAGTTTTTAAGGATTTTGTGAGTTTTTTTGGGGGTTTTATGGTTTTTAGGATTTTAATGGTTTTTTGTGTTCTTAGATATTCTTTTAGGGATTTTAATTTTTTTAAAAGTTTTTTAATAAATTGAAGGGTTTACATGGTATTTTGAGTTTCTATTGGTTTTGGGTTTTTATTTCTTTTAATGTTTTAGGGTTTTAATGGTTTTTTTGGGGGGGTTTTGGTTTTTGGTTTCTTTTTAAGGTTTTTTTTGTTTTTAGGTTTTTTGGGGGTTTAAATGATTTTTAGGTTTTAAGGTTATCTTTTGGGTTTTGGAGGTTTTTAAAGTTTTTTACATTTATAGGTATTTTTAGGTGTTTTTATGATTTTTATGGGTTGTAGGGATTTTAGGTGTTTTTAGTCTATTTATGATTTTATATGGTATTTAGGGTTTCTTAGTGTTTTTTTTTGTTTTTATGGATTTTATGTGTTTATAAGTTTTTAATGTTTTTATTGGATTTTAGGGATTTTAAGGTTTTTTAATGTTTTTATGGTTTTTAGGGATTTCACAGGATTTATGGTTTTTAAGGTTTTTTAGTGTATTTATCATTTTTTTATTTTTCTTTATTTTACGTTTTTTTAGGTTTTTAATATTTTCTTAGGTATTTATTGGTATTTATAGTTTTTTATATTTCTAGGGAATTTAAATAATTTTTTTATGATATTTATTTTCTTTAGTGTTTTAGGGATTTTTGGAGTGTTTGGGGTTTTTTGGGTTTTAGGGTTTTTAGGGGTTTTAGTATTATTAGTATTTTTTAGTTTTTATTGGTTTTAAGTTTTGTTATGGTTTTAACGTTTTCTCAGGGTTGTTTCATAGGGTTTAGTGTATTTACGTTTTTAGGGATTTTTTGGATTTTAAGGGATTTTTTGTTTTTATGGGTTTTAAGGGTTTTTAGAGTTTCTTAAAGTTTTTAGCGGTTAAAATGGGTTTTAGATTTTTTTAGTGATTTTCTTATGTTTTTATGGGTTTTTATTTTATTAATGTTTTAAGGGGTGTGTTGTTTTTAGGGTATTATTATTTTTAGGGTTTTTTATGATTGTTATCATTTTTCATGTTTTTAAGGGGTTTTAAGGATTTCTTATGAATTTTCAAGCTTATTAGTGGTTTATTTTCATTTTTTTGGATTTTTAGGCATTGTTAAGGATTTTAATGTTTTCTAAGGTTTTTAAATTTTTAGGGGATTTAAGGTTTTTTAGGGTTTTAGGTTTTTTATGGTTTTTTAGGTTTTTATGTTTTTGAAGTTATTTTATAGTTTTTAGGGGTTTAAAGGGTTTTAACAGTTTTTAGTGGTTTTAACGGTTTTTATAGTTTTAGGGTTTTATAAAATATTTAGCGGTTTTTATGGGTTCTAAATTTTTAAGGTTTTTTCGAGTTTTTTAGTGTTTTTGTGTTTTCAAGGTTTTTAGGGGTTTAATGTTTTTTCAGGGTTTTAAAGATTTCTTTGGGTTCTTCATGTTCTTCGTGGTTTTTATTTTTTTAGGGATTTTACGGATTTTATTTTAAAGGTTATTTGAGGATATTAAGGGTTTTCATGGGTTTTAGGGTTTTGGGGGGTGTTTGGGTTTTTTCTTTTTTTGGGTTTTTATAGAGTTTTTAGAGTTTTCGGAGTTTCTAGTTTTTTTAATGTTTTTTGGGGGTTAAAAGTTTTTTAGAGTATTTTTGGTTTTTTATTGTGTTTATATATATTTATAATTTTTTGATGTTTTAGGGGTTTTATGGTATTTATGTTTTCTTATTTTTTTAGATTTTTTAGGTCTTTAAATTTTTTATGGTTTTAACATGTTTTATGTTTTTTGGGGGGTTTTTAGTGTTTTATGGTTTTTACGGTTTTCTTAGGGGTTATCAGGGTTTTTAGGGTCTTTTATGTCTTTAGTAATTTTAGTTTATTTTTAGTATTTTTTTATGGTTTTAGGGTTATTTTGGATTTTGAGTGTTTGTAGGATTTTTATGGTTTTTATAATTTTTAGAATTTTTTAGTCCTTTCGATGTTTTATGTTTTTTTAAGATTCAATATTTTTATACTTTATTTAGGGATTTTTATGATTTAATGTATTTTTAGGGATATTTTAGAATTTTTATGGCCTTTTAGATATTTGAGTGATTTTTATGTTTTTAGGGTTTTTAGGGTTTTATGATTTTTTTGGGAATTTGGGGTTTTTTTACTATTTTAGGGATTTTATGTTTTTTATATTTTTTTAATTTTTTAAGGGTTTGAAGAGTTTTTATGGTTTTTTATGGTTTTTTTGGTATTTTATAATTTTATCATTTTTGAGTTTTTATGGTCTTCTTAGGATTTTTTAACGGTTTTGGTGTTTTTTAGGTTTTTATTGGTTTTAATTGTTTTTAGATTTTAAGGTTATATTTGGGGTTTTCAGATTTTTAGGGATTTTTTCGTTTCTAAGGATTTCTAGGTCATTTTAGAATTTATATGGTTTTTAGGATTTTATGTATTTTGAGGTTTTAGGGGTTTTAGGGTTTTTATAGTTTTTTGGGGTTTTAGGGGTTTTTTTGAGTTTTTTAGGATTTTTATGGTTTTGTTTTTTTAATATTTTTAGTGGTTTAAAGGGTGTTTATATTTTTAGTGGTTTATTAGGGTTTTAGGGTTTTTAGGGTTTTAAAGGTTTAATGGTGTTTTTAGTTTTTATTGTTTTAGGGGTTTTAGGATTTTTAGTGTTTTTCAGGTTGTTTAGGGGTTTTTGTGATTTTTATGTTTTTTAGGGGTTTTAATTATTTTAGGGTTTTTAGTTGTTCTTATGGTTTTCCATATATTTTTATGTATTTAGGTATTTTTTGGATTTGTATTGTTTTTTTGGGTTTTTTGGAATTTTGAGGGTTTTTAGGGTTTTTAGGGGTTTTAGGGTTTTATAAGTTTTTAGTGGTTTTAAGTGTTTTTGGATTTTTAATATTTTATTATGGTTTTTTAGGGATTTAATTTTTTAAAAAATATTAGTTATTTTTTGGGAATTTAGAGATATTGAGGGTTTTAGGTGTCTTTAACATTTTTACTATATTTTTGGTTTTTAGGTGTTTTGGGGGGCTTTAGGGGTTTAATGGGTTTTTAGAGTTTTTAACACTTTTAGTGGTGTAAAGTTTTTTTATATTTTTTAGTAGTTTTTAGAATATTTATGGGACTTTAGGGTTTTTAAAGATATTAGGGTTTTATGGTTTTTAGATTTTTAAATTTTTTTGCAATTTTATCTTTTTTATGAGATTTAAGTGTATATAAGTTTTTAAGGTGTTCCTTTTGGTTTTTCAGGGATTTTAGAGTTTTCTACATTTTTATGGATTTTTAGGTATTTTATATTATTTTTATGGGTTGTAGGGTTTTAATGGATTTTGAGGGTTTTTAGGGTTTTAGGGTTTTTATGGTTTTAAGGGGTTTTTAAGGGGGGTTTAGGGTTTTTAATTTTTTTAGAGTTTTTTAACATTTTGAGGAGATTAAAGGGTTTTAGATTTTTTTGGGAGGGGGTTATGGTTTTTATGGATTTTTAGTGTTTTTTATGGTTTTAAGGGTTTTTATGATTTTTAGGTGGATTATGGTTTTTGTGTATTTTTTGGGTTTTAAGTTGTTTTTAGGTTTTTAGTGTGTTTTAGTATTTTTAGGGTTTTAAAATTTTCTTATGTTTTCAGGGTTTTAAACATTTTTTTGTATTTTTAAATATTTTTATAATTTTATGGTTTTTAGGGATTTCGAGGGGTTTTATGGTTTTATGGATTTTCTGGGATGTTTGGGTTTTTTGGGTATTTTATGGTCTTTTGGAGATTAAGTGTTTTAGGTTTTTTGGATTATCTTAGGGAAATTAAGTTTTTTGTTGTTTTTTTTACATTTTTAGGTATTTTTAGGGCTACAATATTTTTTATGGTTTTCTAGGTTTTATAAATTTTGTGGGGTTTTAGGGTTTTTAGAGATGTAGGGTTTTTATAGTTTCTTTTTTATTTTTAGGGTTTCTTGAGTTTCGTAGGGGAATCTAAGGTTTTTAGAGTTTTTATAGTCTTTAGGTTTCAAATTATTTATAAATTTTTAGTGGTTATTAGTAATTTTTTTGGTTTTTAGGTATTTTATTATCTTATGGATTTTTATGGTTTCTATGGTTTTTATGGTTTTTAAAGTTATTTGGGTTTTTAGCATTTTTTTTCTTTCTTGCGAGTCTTATCTATTTTTATATTTTTAAGGTTTTTTAGTGTTTTCAAGGTTATTAAGGTTTTTAATGTTTGTATGTATTTTTTAGGGATTTTATAGGATTTTTTGGGTTTTAAATGATTTGAGGGTTTTATGATGTTTTTATGGTTTTATTGTTTTTTCTAGATTAATTGTTTTTTAGTTTTTTAGGGGTTTTAAGGTATATTAGATACTTTTAGATGTTTTATGCGTTTAAAATGATTTTAGAGTTTTTATTAGTTTTTTAGAATTTTTATCGGTTTTTATAGATTTAATGGTTTTAATGGGTTTTTATTGTTGTATGGGTTTTAGGGTTTTTTGGATATTTCTAGGGTTTTTGGGATTTTTAGATTCTTTTATGATTGAGTGGTTTAAATTTTTTTTACGTATTTTAGGTTTTCTTAGAGGTTTTTATGTTTTTTATTGTTTTTTAAATTTTTAGAGTTTTTAGGGCTTTTTAGGATTTTTATGTTTTTAGGGATTTTATAGTTTTTTAGTATTGTTAGGGTTTTAGGATTTTATGGTTTTTTGGGTATTTTTGGTTTTTTAGAGTTTTTAGAATTTTTGTGGTTTTAAGTGCTTTTTGGTTTTAGGGTTTCTTTATATTTTTAGGGTTTTTAGTGTATTTTATGTTTTTACAGATTTTTAGGGTTTTTATTATTTTTTGGTTTTTAGGATTTTAGGTATTTTGAGTGTTGTTAGGGTTTTTAGGAATTTTAGTGTATTTTTGTGGTTTTAGAGGTTTCTTTGGGTTTTTAGGGTCTTTATAGTTTTTTATCAATTTTATTGTTTTAAATGGGTTTTAGAGTTTTTAGAGGGTTTTTAGGGTAAGGAAGATGCGAAGGTCGGGCTATTCCCAGCCCCCCCAAATATATTAGATAGAAAAAAAGAGACTCTACAGACAAGGGAAGGGAGGGGTCAAACGACCCACACCCGAAAACCCCTTACAACCCACGCCAAAAAAAGAAAAAACAAAAACCAAAAACCCAACAAGCTCACCCATGTCCAAGCGGCAACCATCATCATCATCCAACAGCATCCAACATCTAGTAGCTCACAACCAAGAAATGTCCAGCTTCCAACCTCACATATACCAGCATCCAACACCTTCTCACCACAACAATCAATCACCAGCAGCACATAACCATCAGCACCAGAGTCACACAAGAGCCAGCAACCAGAGTTCACTTCCACACATCAACCATCATCCATTCTTGTAAGATCCAGCATCCAGCACCTCCTCACCGAGAAGGACCACCGTAACCAGCACAGAGCCAATAGCACCCAATTCCAACCCGCAAACAACATCGCATTCCAGCCAAACAGCATCCAGCCATCATTCCAAAGCAAACCAACAACCAGTAGCTTTCTACCTTCACCATAACTCAGCCAAAAAAATCGCACCCAGCAGTAGTCAGGGGAAAAACCAGGCACATACAAAATATACCGAATCGAACAACCCTTCCAGCATTCAAGACCTCTTATCCTAGCAGCATCCACCATACCGCACATAGAAGTATAACCAATAGCACAGGAGCCAACAGCACAGGGCCACCAGCACCCGAGATTAGAACCAACTGCTTCATCACAACCAATAGAGGGTTTTTAGGGATTCCATTTGTTTTTAGGGGTTTTTTTGGAATTTATGGGTTTTTATTCTTTTTCGAGTTTTTATTGGTTTGAGGGTCTTTTAGGGTGTTTAGGGGTTTTAGTGTTTTTGGGTTTTTAGGGGTTTTATGTGTTTTAGGTTTTTTATGTTATATTAGGGTTTTCGGGGTTTTTAGTGTTTTTAAAATTTTTAGGTATTCTTAGGGATTTTTAGGATTTTATTGTTTTAGGGGTTTGGGGGATTTGAGGTTTTTAATGATTTTAGTGTTTTAGGTTTTTTTATTTCTTTGGATTTTTAGGGATTTTATGTGTTTTATTTTTTTGAAGGTTTTCATAGGGTTTTTTACGGTTTTATGGATTTTTTACTTTTTTAGGGATTTTTAGGGATTTTTTATTATTTTTATGTTCTTTATGGTTTTATGAATTTCGAGGGTTTTTATTGGTTTTTTTGTGGTTTTATAGTTTTTTGTGGTTTTATGGTTTTTTCAGTTTTAAGGGTTTTAATGGTTTCTTATATATTTATAATGTTTTTATGTTTTTAAAGGGTTTTTATAGTTTTTAGTAGGTTTTTTGGTTTTTTATTGGTTTTAAGGGTTTTAAGGGTTTTAAAGGGGTTTTAAGGGTTTTAGGGGTTTTAGGGTCTTTTAGGGGGTTTTATGGTTTTTATCATTTTTTAATTTATTTAATTGCTGTAAGTTTTTTTTGGGTTTTTAAGGCTTTGTAACTGGTTTTTCATGGTTTTTTTTGTTTTTTACATTTTTATGGATTTTGAATGATTTTTTAGGATTTTTAGGGGATTAGAGGTTTTTAAGGTTTTGAGTGTTTTTAGGGTTTTTTAGTATTTTTAGTGTTTTTAATTTTTTTTAGTTTTTAAGGGGTTTTATGTGTTTTAGTTTTTTAGGTTATTGTTAGTGGTTTTAAAATTTTTTAGGACATTTTTTATTTTTTTAAGGATTTATAGTGATTTTTTAGGACTTATATGGTTTTTAGGTTTTTTATGGATTTTAAGGGATTTCAAGGTTTTTATGATTTTTAGAGTTTTATAGGTTTGTAGGGTTTTAGGGGTTTATTTATTTTTTAGGGGTTGTATTTTTTTATATTTCTCAATGTTTTTAGAGTTTCTAAGGGTTTTAATCATTTTTATTGGGTTTTATGTTTTTTTGGGTTTTTATAGTTTTTAAAGGTTTTTAGTGGTTTTATGGTTTCTACGGTTTTCAAGGTTATTATGGGTTCAAGTGTTTTATATTTTCCTTATGGTTTTAAGTGTTTTTATATTTTTATGATTTTCATTGGGGGTTTTCAGGGTTTCTAGGGGTGTTTAGGTTTGTTGATATTTTTTTGGGTTTTATTGTATTTTTTTGGGATTTAGGGTTTTTAGGGATTTTGAGGGATTTTAATGTGTTTATAGTTTTTACGTTTTTTATGGTTCTGTTGGGTTTTTCTGATTTTTTTAGTTTTTTATGTTCTCTAAGGTTTCCTAGAGTTTCTTAAGGTTTTTTGGGGTTTGAATGGTTTTTATAGTTTTTATTGGTTGTTAGGGTTTTATGTGGTTTTCATGTTTTTAATAATTTTTAGGTGTTTGATGGTTTTTATCATCATTTTTTTGTCATTTTTTTCATTTTTTTAGCATTTTCAAGTTTTTTAGGGTATTTAATTTTTATTTGTTTTTATGGTTTTCTTCATGTTTTTCAGAATTTTTGGGTTTTTTATGTTTTAAGTATTTTTATGTTATAAGTATTTTTATGTTTTAAGGAGTTTATACGTATTTTTTATTTTAGGGATTTTGAGGGTTTTCGAATTTTTAAGGGGTTTAAGGTTTTTCTGGGTTTTTACAATTTTTATGGTTTTAGGGGTTTTAAGTGTTTTTAGGTTTTTTTTTTATTTTTATTTTTAGTGTTTTTTGGGTTTTTTACATTTTTTGGAATGTTTAGGTATTTACTAGGGTTTTATGGATTTTTAGGATTTTTTTTGGATTTTAAATGTTTTTTGGGTATTTTAATTTTTTAGGGTTTTAATGGTTTTTTTAGTTTTTTAGATTTTTTAATTTTAGGTAGATTTTTTAGTGTTTTTAGGGGTTAAAAAGGATTTTAGAGTTTTAGTGGTTTTTTAGGGTGTCGATGGTTTTATTGGGTTTTCATGATTTTTAGGGGTTTTATTGATTTGAGTAACTTTTAGGATTTTTAGGGTATTTTTAGGGTTTCTTCGAGGGTTCTTTTGGTTTCTAAAGGAATATAATAATTTTAGATTTGTTTGTATTTCATTGTGGTTTTTGGGTTTTTATGGTTTTTTACATTTTTACGTATTTTTAATGATTTCAAGGATTTTTGGGTTTTTAGGGTTTTTAAGGATTTTGAGGGCTTTTAGAGTATTTAGGTGTTTTTGTTTTTTATCGTTTTAGAGTTTTTTACGTTTTTTACGGATTTTATTGGGTTTCAGGTCTTTAAGGTTTTATTATTTTTATAATCATTTTAGGGTTATTTATGTTTTTTTATTTTAGTGTTTATTAAGTATTTGGGGGATTTTGAGGGATTTTAGGGTTTTTAGTGTTTTGGGGGTTTTATTATTTTTTTAGGGTTTTAGGATTTGTTTGAGTTTTTTAGTATTTATATTTTTTTTGTGTCTTCATACATTATTTTTGGTTTAAATTGTTTTTACGATTTTTTTTTGTCTTTAGGTTTTTATGGGTTTTTAGGGTTTTATGGTTTTTATGGTTTTTAGGTATTTTTATGGTTTTTAGGGTTATATGATCTTTTTAGGGTTTTTTTAAAAAATAAATTTTATTTTATTAGGGGATTTAAATGTATTTAGGTTTTTAAGGTTTTCCTAGGGGTGTTCAGAGTTTTATGGTTTCTTCTAAATTTTTTTTGGATGTTTCAGGTATTTTGGATTTTTATTGTTTTTTTGGGATTTCTTATTATTTTAAGGGTTTTTGGGTTTTTTATGTTTTATGATTTTTAATATTTTTTGTGTCTTTAGTCTTTTATGGGTTTATGTATTTTTATGTTTTTAAGGTTTACTTATGGTTTTTTAGGGTTTTAGGGTTTTTAATGTTTTTAGGTATTTTATAGGGATTTTTTAGGATATTAATTGAATTTTATGGTTTTTAGGGATTTTTAGTTTTTTAGTGTTTTTAGGGTTTTTAGGGTTTTAAGGTTAATTACAGTTTTTTTGGATTTTTGGTATATTTTCTTTTATTTATTTTTAGGGGTTTTAGTTCTTTTATATTTTTTTAATTTTTTTAGGTGTTGAGTTTTTTTAGATTTTTAGTGGTTTTTTGTTTTTGGGGGTTTTATGGGTTTTTAGGAGGTTTTATATTTTTTTAGGTGTTTTTTTTGGTATTTGGTGTTTTTTATTTTATAGGGATTTTATGTTTTTTAAGGTATTTTTAATTTTCTTAGAGTTTTTAGTGTTTTTATTATTTTTTATGTTTTGGGGATTTTAGATATTTTTAGGATTTTTATAGGTTTTTAGGTTTTCTAGGGATTTGAGGGTGTTAAAGGGTTTTATGGTTTTTTATAGTTTTTCAGGGTTTTAATCATTTTTTAGGTTTTTAGGGGTTTTAATTGTTTTATGTTTTTTAGGATTTCTTATGTTTTTACTGTTTTTAGGGTTTTTTATGGTTTTAAGTATTTTAATATATTTTTAGGATTTTTATGGTTCATTATGATTTTTAAGGATTTTGAGGTTTTCTAAATTTTTTAGGTTTTTCTGTATTTTTTAGTGTTTTTTAGGATTTTTAAGGTTTTTAGAGGCTTTTAATGTTTTTAGGAATTCAAAGGGTTTTTAGATTTATAGTGGTTTTAGGGTTTATTTGGGTTTTTATGGGTTGTTGGGTTTTTATGGATTTTATGTTTTTGAAGGTTTTTTGGATTTTAATCTTTTTTGGGTTTTTAATGTTTTTTAAATGTTTTAAATGTTTTTAGTTTTCTATGATTTTCTTAGGGGTTTTCTATATTTTTAGGATTTTTACATTTTTATGGTTTTTAGGGATCTTTTAGGGTTTTTCTGGTTTTATAAATTTTGATGGTTTTTAAAATTTATTAGGGTTTTTTGGGGTTTTTGGTTTTTTGGGATTGAAGGGTTTTTTGTGTTTTAATGGGTTTCTAGTATTTTTAGTGTTTTCTAGAATAGTTATGGGATTATAGGGTTTTTAGAGCTTTTCTCATTTCTTATGGTTTTTATGGGTTTATATAGTTTTTTATGGTTTTATTGTTTTTAGGTTATTTACCGTCTTTTACGGATTTTTATAGTTCTTAGCATTTTTTAGGGTTTTTTGTTTTTTAAGTGTTTTATGTTTTAATATTTTCCTAGGGGATTTGAGGGTTTTTAGGCTTCTTTAAATTTCTATTGAATTTAGGGAATTTTGTGGTTTTTATAGGTTTTACATTTTTTAAGGATTTTCCGGGCTTTTTGTGTTATTTTAACTTGTTATGGTTTTGGGGTTTTATGTTTTTTAGGTTTTTATGGTTTTCTTAGGGATTTCAAAGTTTTTAAGGTTTTTTATGTTTTTTGGAATTTTTATGTCCTTTTTTATATGTATGGTTTCTTAGGGTTTTGATGGATTTTGAGGGTTTCTAAGGTGTGTATTTTTTTAGGGTTTTAATAGTTTTTTTGTTTCTTTAGAGGTTTTATATGGATTTTATTTTTTTTATAGTTTTTTAATATATTTTGGGGTTTATATGGTTTTTTGCATTTTTAGTGGTTTTCGGGTTTTATGGATTTTTGTAGTTTTTAATTTTTTTTGGTTTTAATGGTTTTTTTGGGTTTTTAGGGTTTTTGGATTGTTTTTATGTTTTTTTGGATTTTTTGTGTTTTTATGTTTTTAGTGGTTTTAAATGTTTTAGGTTTTTAAGGTTTTCATAGGGTTTTTCTAGGTTTTGAATGTTTTATCTTTGTAATGACTATTAGTTTATGTTTTATTTTTTTATTTTTTGGGGGGTTTAGGATTTTTAGTGTTTTTTTAGGGTTTCTTATTTTTTTTAAGAATTTTTTATTTTTTAGGGGATTAAAGTGTTTTTAGGTTTTTAAGGTTTTCTTATGCATTTTCAGGGTTTTAAGGTTTTTTATGTTTTTATTGGTTTTAAGGATTTTATAATATTAATGGTATTCAGGATTTTTTTTTGGATTCTGAGGGTGTTTACGTATTTTTAGAGTTTTTATGGTTTTTTTGGTTTTTTGGGGGTTTTTGAGGTTTTTTTTCTTAATTTTGGGTTTTATGTTTTTTATAGAATTTTGACATTTTTAGGTGTCTAAAGTGATTTTATTTTTTTAGTAGGTGTTTATGGTTTTTATGGGGTTTTATGTGGTTTAGGGTTTCTTATGATTTTTAATATTTTTTATGGTTTTAAACTGTTTATAGGTTTTATTGTCTTTTTAGGGGTTTTAGTGTTTTTCTTTCAATATTTAGGTTTTTAAGGGTCTTAAGTGTTTTTAGGTTTTTAAGGTTTTCTTAGGGATTTTATGGGTTTTAAAGTGTTTAACATTTTTAAGGATTTTTATTCCATTTTTATGATTTTTAGGGATTTTAGTGTTTTTAGGTATTTTTAGGGTTTTTTGTGTTTTTTCGGGTTTTTTGAGTGTTTTAGGGTTTTTATCATTTTTTTATGATTTTTAGGGGTCTTAATGTTTTTTAGGTTTTAATGTTTTCTTAGTTTTTTAGGGTTTTTTACATTTTAGGGATTTTTTTTAGATTGTTATTGGTTTTTATGTTTTTTAGAGATTTTTAGGATTTTTTTATGTTTTATAGTTTTATGGATTTTGGGGTTTTATGATTTTTTCTAGTTTTTTTTGGGTTTTATGTTTTTTATAGATTTTTAATTTTTTGGATTTAAGTGGTTTTTAGAGTTTTTTTGGTTTTTTAGGGTTTGATGGGTTATATGGTTTTTAACGGTTTTATGTGTTTTTATTGTTTTGATGGGTTTTATTGTTTTTAGGGTCTTTATATAGTTTTCATGGGTTTCTTAGTTTTTTACTTGGTTTTTAGGGTTTTTATATTTTTAGGTATTTTTAGAGATTTTTAGGATATTTTTAATTTTTATGGTTTTTAGGGATTCTGGGTCTTTTATGGATTTTTAGGTTTTTAATGGTTTTTAGGTTTTTATGAATTTTTTGGTCTTTTAGGGGTTTAATGTTTTTTTAAGGTTTTCTTAGTATTTTCCATGTATTTTATGTGTTTTTACATTTAAAATAATTGTTAGAGTATTTGTAGTATATTTTTGGTTTTTAGGATCTTTAGGCAAGGAAGATGCAAGGGTGGAGCTATTCCCGGTCCCCCTATATTTATTAGAAAGAAAAAAAGAGACTCATCAGACAAGGGAGGGGCAGGGTCAAATGAACCACACCCAAAAACCCTTTATAGACACACGCTCAAGAACCGTAATAAAAGAAAGATAAAAACACACAAGAAAAAGAAAGACCAAAACATCTCTGACAACAACTCCCAGCCAACAGCACACAAGCACAACACCATTAACAGCTCCCATTCCAGCAGCATCGAGCATCCAGAACCACCAACATCCAACATCATAGAACCACCAGCTTCCAACACCACAGAACCATCAGCATCAGAATCACAAGCCTCACCTTCACCAGCATTCAGTGGCTCACCAACAAACAGCAACAAGTATCCAATCTTACATAAACCAGAAACCAGCACCCTCACACCAAAACGAGCTACCACCAACAACACATAACCATCAGCACAAAAATCACACAACCACCAGCAACTAGAGTTCGCATCCAGACAACAACCATCCTCCTTCTTCCCGAAAACCAGTATCCAACACCTCCCTTCATCACTTCGAGGCAAAGCAACACCCATTTCTAAGCACCAGCAGTAGTAATCACCTTCAAACCAGTCATCATACAACATCTCACACAATCCATAGTTTTAAGGTTTTTCTGTTTTCTTTGGGTTTTTAGAGGGTTTTGTGTATTTTTTATGGTTTTTAAGGTTTCTGTAGTTTTTTAACGTTTTTAGGGGTTTCAAGTGTTTTTTTATGTTTTTAGTGGTTTTTTTTGGGGGGGGGGGGTTGAAGTTTTTACTATTTTTTATGTTTTGAGGGGTTTGGGGGGTATTATGGTCTTTTAGGGTTTTTAGGGGTTTTAGAGTTTTTTATATTTCAATGGTTTTAAGTATTTTTTGTTTTTTAAGGGTTTCTTAGTGTTTTTTAAAGCATTTAGGGTTTTTTATTTTTTTAGGAAGTTTTATGTATTTTGTAGTTTTAGGATTTTAGGATTTTTATGTATTTTGAGGGTTTGTGGGTTTTTAATGGTTTTTCAGATTTTATGGATTTTGAACTATTTTTTAGGGATTTAGTGTTTTTTAGTGTTTTTTAATGTTTTCAAAGGATTCTAAGGTTTTAGAGTATTTAGTTAGGGTTTTAGGTTTTTTGAGGGTTTTTATGGTTTCAAGGTGTCTTTATGGTGTTAGGGTGTATAAAGAATTTTAATGTATTTTAGGGCTTTTATATTTTTTTTACGTTTTTAGGGTTTTAGATGTTTTTAGTGTTTTTATGATTTTCTTAGTTTTTTTCATGGTTTTTAGTGTTTTTTATGTTTTTAGTGTTTTAAGGTCTTTTTTAGGATTTTATGGTTTTTAGGGTTTTTAGGTATTTTGATGGGTTTTAGGGATTTTTTGCCTTTTAAGGTGTTAGGGATATTTAGCTTTTGGGGTGGTTTTAATATTTTTAGAATGTTTTATATTTTTGGATATTTAAAAGGTTTTTTTATTTTTTTTTCAAATTTTTAGGGTATTTATTCAATTTTAGGGTTTTCATGGTTTTTATGATTTTTTGTGGTTTTTAGTGGTTTTATGGCCCTTTTAGGTTTTTTTGGGTTTTTCGTATTTTTCTATTTTTCAGGGCTTTCAAGTTTCTTTGGTTTTTTTGGTTTTCTTTTGGTTTTTTAGGGTATTTACGGTTTTTACGTTTTTAGTATTTTTTGGGCATTTTTATGTATTTTTATGATTTTTTTAGGATTTTTAGTAATTTTGAGGGGTTTTCGGGGTTTTAAGGATTTTTGAGTATTTGTGTTTTGTAGGTGTTTTGGGGTGTTATTTGTTTTTAGGTTTCTATGGTTTTCTTAGGGGTTTCAGGGTTTTTATGTTTTTTATGTTTTTAGGTATTTTTAGGGATTTTTTCGGGTTTTTATTGTTTTTATTGTTTTAGGGGTTTTAGTGCTTTTAGGGTTTTTATGGTTTTATGTTTTTTTTGTTTTTTGGGTTCTTTTTAACATTTTTAGGTTTTTATGGTGTTTAGGATTTTTTAATTTTTTTGGGTTTAAAGGGTTTTTAGATTTTTTAGTTGTTTTTCGGGATTTTATGGGCTTTTAGAACATTTTAATGTTTTCATGGTGTTTTATAGCCTTTAGGTTTTTATGGTTTTTAGGGGTTTTTAGCGTTTTTAGTGGGTTTTACCTTTTTAGTCATTTTTAGTTATTTTTTAGGAATTTTTTTAGGGATTTGTAGGTTTTTAGAGTTTTTAGGGCTTTATGGGGGGTTTTTAAGGGTTTTAGAATTTTTTATGTTTTTAGGGGTTTTATGTGTTTTTAGGCTTTTATGGTTTTCTTAGGGTTTTTTAGGTTTTTAGGGTTTTTAGGGGTTTTTACATTTTGAGGGATTTTTAGGGATTTTTTATGATTTTTATGGTCTTTAGGTTTTTTTGGGATTTTGAAGGTTTTTATGGTTTGTAGTGTTTTTATTATTATTTTTGGGGATTTAGGGTTTTATTTGAATTTTTTAGGGTTTTAAGGTTCCTTAGAGTGTTTAACATATTTATGGGTTTGATATTTTTATATATTTTTTAGTTTTTTTATTATTTTTTGGGATTTTATGGTTTTTTATTATTTTAGGTATTTATGATTTTAGGTTATTTTTTTGTTTTTATGGTTTTTAGTGTTTTTCTGTTTTTTCGGGGTTTAAAGTATTTATAGCTTTTAATGGTTTTCTTAGGGTTTTCAGGGTTTTTATGGTTTTTATTCATTTTTTTAATATTTAGGGATTTTTAGGATATTCATGGTTTTTTAGAGTTGTTAGAGTTTTTAGGGATTTTGAGGGTTTTTTAGGTTTTTTAGGTTTTTGGTGTTTTTAGAGTTTTTAGGGTTTTATTGTTTTTTATGTTTTTAGGGGTTTTAAGTGTTTTTTGGTTTTTGAGGTTTTTTTCAGGTATTTCATGATTTTTAAGGTTTTTATTCATTCCCATATTTTATGATTTTTTGTATTTTTATGGTTTTTGGGTTTTAGGTATTTTTAGGATTTTATGGTTTTAAGGTTTTTTAAATTTTCTAAATTTTTTATGGGTTAAATTTTTCTATAGTTTTTAGTTATTTTTACCATTTTATGGTTTTTAGGGTATTTTAATGTTTTTAGAGGGTTTTTATGGTTTTTAGGGGTTTTAAAGTCTTTTAGGGATTTTACCGCATTTTTCATTTTTAGGGTCTTTATCATTTTTCATGTTTGGGGGGGGGGGGTTTATGTGTTTTATGGTTTTTATTGTTTTCTTATGGTTATTAAGGGATTTAGGAGTTTTTTACATTTTTAGTGATTTTTTGGGCTTTTTTGGATTTTTATGGTTTTTTAGGAATTTAGGGATTTTTAGGATTTTTAGGGGATTTTGTTTTTTTAGGATTTTAGAGATTTTATGTGTTTTTTTATTTTTAAGATTTTCTTATGGTTTTTTAGGGTTGTTGACAACTACATTTTTCACTTAGGGTTGAAAAAATTTAATAAAAAATAACTCAATAAATAAAGTAGTGAATAGCCCTTAGAAGGGTCAAGGGAACTCACCCAAATTGGTCTTCACACACTAGGTAGGTGCGCTAAGTGGGTCACACATGCCCTAATAATGCAGCCAAGAAAGAGCATCCACTCCTGTATGAGTCACCTATATGAGAAACCTATTTGGGTTACTTTCACAAGAAACTTTCTTCTCCCATGGTCCCATGTATTCTTATAAATAAGACCCTAGTGATCCTCATTTGAAGTAATATAAAATTGACAGAATCCTCAGAGATCTGATCATGAAACACCTTTTCCAAGACCCTAAAAACCTTTCATCTATCTCTCCAAAATTAAAGTGAATAAGTATCTAAGGGGGATATTAGGATCAAATTCTCTCAAAGGTCTAATACATAAGACACATACATGAGGACCCGCTCACTCATAGTTGATAAGAACTATTGTGAAGGTATCATCCCAAATGTGAGACCACGTGATACCCTTCTATGGACACCTAAGGAAACAAATTGTTCCTAGAGAAAGTCCTCAACCAAGTTTTTTTCCCTAGTTTTTTCATCGCCCAAGGCATCTCCAGCTCATGTAGGCCTACCTAGCGCAATACACTTCTAGGACCTCCCATGTATACCATACACAAAGAAGCATCTTCTTGCCCAGTCCTGACCTATGTGATCCAGCTTATAAGACATATTTAAAGACACTAATTTAAGGGATCCTCTTTATATGGATCTATCATATGATGGGGATGAAATTAAAGCCTCCACCGAAGCATCTGGTCTTGAAAAACTGTGGATAGAGACACACCATTGTGTCTTCTATTCAGTAATCCATCCCTTCAGTCAGAGGTGAACCATACTTTTCAGACATGATATGTTGGGTCCTCATTGTGTGTGCATTTTTTCAATCCCTCGGTCATGAGGACCCCAAACCTAGGGGTAGTGAAAGTGACCTCTTGGTCTCAGATGTGATGGAGATGTTGTTCTCTCATTCCTGTCTCTAAGACTAGGGACCTCCCATTTTGAAAAGTGAGTGGGAAGAAATCATGCTTCCCTATTTAATTTATGGTGATTCAGGACTATTACTCCTCTATTCCTCTAGAACTAGAAGCATATAATCTCCCCTAATGTAGGCCCCAAGCATTTTTTATGGGTCATAGCCCGTTTAGTATTCATTTTTGACTATCTTGGTGACGAAAACATGAATGGAGATGGGAAAATAAAATCCCTTTATTCTTCTCTTATAGACCCTGCCTCTTCCACCAAAATAAGAAGGATAGTTTTGTATTGAATATATTCTAATTGATCTATTTTCTCATATCCTTTCATGACTCACATGGTCGTAAAAGTTAGTAACGGCCGTGACATCTGAACGGTCACATGAATGTCTCAATAGAGAATACCTTTTTGGATCATCCTCCCACCTTCTTTTTGAGTGTATCCATAGTTGTGGATACTCAAAGCCATGTTTCCATCATGGGGGCCCTATTTGGTATAATCCCCAACAATACTCAGAAAAATAAAGGGCATCCTCTTAATTGTAAGCTTTGAAAAAACCTCTAAATCATCATGAGTCAAATCATTCATCATGATTCTAAACACTTGGGAATCCTATTAGGTGTAATCCCCAAAAACATGTTGTATACCTTAAAAGTAAAAAATTAACTTATGAAAAAAATCCTTCAAATATATTCCATAATCATGGATCATCGATGTCATTGTACTATGTGGTGGTTGATTCTGGTCTAAGTGGGATACATATGAAGCCTCTCTGAGGTCCAAACCCCAAACCACATATTCAACCTAATCTTCTCTAGGAAACATTACCCATAGTGTATTCATCAGACTAGGAGGCCAAACTCCCTATGAGTTTATTGGGTTTCTTTTTCATAAGTCCCACACCAACCCTTATCTAAGAATATTTTGTCTAGACGTTCTTGTTTCATGATGCTAAACTGCATAGTTTGGTCCTCATCACAAGTTCTTAAAAGGTACGGTGTGTCTTGTTAAGTGGAAACAAACTATATGTGTTCTAATTCATTTCACAAGGATACGTAAGAAGCCCATGTCATGGGTCTAATCCGGATATCAAGAAAACTCATGTATCCCTAGATGAAAATAAATTCCAAAACAGCACACTGTGTGGCTTAAAACTATCATCATAAAAATAAATGATAAAAGAATCCATATTCTATATAAAAAAATGTAACATTAATGGATAAACATAGATACATACATATATCTCCATCAATGGTGAACCATAGATACATACAAATGATTCTATAATCAATACATGATAATAATTTATTGTTAATACAGGGTGACCTGAGTTATACTTGGGATTTAATAAAGGATTCACAAATATGTCATAAATTAATAGGATAGTCTTGATGTAGGAAACACCATCCCCCAAATTGTTCTTATGAGTCTAAACTCCCAACCTATTGACCACTACAAGTCCGTAAGCATCATTGGACCATTTCTCAATAATCACCTACCTTTGGAAAGTATGTTTGTGAAACATCATTAATAAGGAAACCATTCGGTGTTTTTAGTTCCATGAACAAAACCCATTAGAAACCATAAAGAGATAGTGAAACTGGTTTGAATAATTGTACAAATACCAAAGCACCATAATCAATCACATGGGTGATAATATTTATATGGGTAGACAAAAATGGTGAACTTGATGTGACTCCTTATCCAAGATGACTATTTTACCCACACTCCATGCCCCTTCATGCTCTTAAAAAATAGAATGATCCAAATATCAATCCAAAACAATAAATTATTTATTATCTGATATATTTAAATGATACTTCTATAGGGTTTACTTGTTTATGTATGTCACCTATGTTTTAGGAATGTTATGTCAGAACTCCCCTCAATCTTATGGTTTCTCACTAGTTCAATCAGACATATTCCTTGTTTATCATTCATGTTGAATCCTCAACTAAATAGAGTACATCATTACTAACCCAACATCTTCAATGACATGTCGTAAATGAACTATTTTTGGAGTACCTCTAAAATGGTACCATCCTAACCCTAGAGATAGCTCAACATGACCTCTATATCTTGTATCCCCACCATTCATCCACCCAATGATGGCTAGTGGTCCATAAGACTATGGAATAAATTGCAATATCCAACCATTTCAAGAGCTTATCCCTAGAACGTAGTAATAAAATCCGTCATTATCAAATTTGATCAGATCAAGAGGCTATAAATGGCCTCACCTAGAAGACATATGGGTCCCTCCCAAGGGCTCCTACAAGTAGTCTTTGTCACTAACATTATGTGGCGGTGAACCCTTATCATGATGAGGGTACCTCCCTTAGAATCCTGGTTTAGGTATCCCATTCTTGAGCATTAAAGAAGGATTTTCAAGGGTAGATACTAGTCAATATGGAATAGGGATACACCTCTCTCCCCTTTGGAAAAATTGAGTCGATAAATTTTGGCTACAAACAACGAGAAAGCACAAACATCGAATCGCCTTTAACCAATCCCGATAGCAGACTAGTATGGTAGTATCTAAGGAATCCAACCAACAAAATATAGTGAAAAAATTACGAATAGACACAAACACCTTAACACAACTAGAAATATCACTAGTCAACTTCAGGGGCACACTGTGAGTATGTGCACACACCCGTTTTCATTCATCAAGCCTACAAGTAGTCTTCTCTTCCCCCACACTTGATTATGTTTAGTATATATTGATATGAAATAGATGATATTAGAAGTCACACACCCTTACTCTAGCAGAAAAATAGGCATATATCCATGTTCCAACCACTGAAGTTTCCATAAACATCCAAAAAATGGTGAAGGGGGGTAGATGAAAATTCCTTCCCACATCCAAGAACCTTCTAGAACATAATAATAGAAGAGGTTGTGGTAGAGAGGCCGATAGAAAACATTATTCCCATAATTGGGGGGACTTATCACCATGTCCCTTCAAAGAATACACTAACATATGATCCCATCTTGGAGGGTCGTGGGCCCAAACATCCCCATGATATGTGGAAAATCAGATCAAGACCACCCTCCCATTCAAGCTATAGGTCATCGGTCTACCCTAGTGGCCACTCCATGGTAGGCACACACCATTGCTATAATTCTAGAGACCTATAAGAAAAATCTTGTAGTAATATAGGAGATAATCAAACAAACATCCTCATTTAAAAACTACTATCCAAAAAAATAATACCCAATCACCCCCAATAAGTCATCCAAAAATAATCCTCACCAAAGTAGATTGGAAAATGAAGAACCAGACAGTAATCCCACTCTGCATAACATTAGATTTCTTAAACCCCTCAGGAATTTATATCTGGTTTCTTAGGATAACAATTTTCCATTTCCAACATACATAAAAAGTTGCAAAATTTCCTAAGATCCCCCTCATATAACATAACATGAATGATTTATTTATGATCTAATCGATATCGATATCCCATATCCTTATGAGTTCCATGGCATCCCTCTGTGTGGCTAAAAGATCAAACAACAAAAAGTTCATCCACTTTATTTTTTTCCACTATAATATTCCTCTATAAGGCATATTCTTTAGGACCACTCCTTTTAGTTGGTCATCAAGACATAATGGTAGTCCACCCCATGATGGAATTCACTACTAAGGTCCTCCCTACAGTAGTGTTTCACTTCGATAAGAAGGTCCTCACCTTGATGCTTTAATAATGAGAAAGCCCTCATCCTATGAAGCACTTGTGAAAATGATGTTAGTCATTCTTGATGCCTCATTGTTGAAAAGTGGCATCCTTTCTTGGATAGAATAAAACCAAAGGAAAATGAAATTCTCGGAACCACCCTTATATTTCATAAATTGCAGTGTGGTAGAGTAAATAGTCCCTTCCTCTCCTAATGTTTACAATAAAGCTTCACGGAAACATCCACATTGGTTGGACCAGGTTTAAGAGTCTTGGAAAAAATACGAAGAAAAGTTTTTGAAAATTATGATATATTTATCCAATAAAAATATTTCCTTCATGTTATATCCTTTAACAACTCCTTAATATAGAATTTTGGAGAAGTTTCTAGAAAATTATGTGCACTAAATCTACCTCAATGTATGAATAATCTTCCCAAATTAAAATTAAAATTATTTCCTTAAAATGAGTATAGAATCCCTGAGAATGTAATATAAGGGATACACCATCAAATTTACTTGGCTACCCATGTAGATACACAACACCAAAATTTAGGAAAACAACAAGGATACCTTCAATGCACATGTCTCGACGTGTTATAATATTTTCATCAGCTGATATCAAATTCCCCATCTGGTGTTCAGATCATAGGATGGAGTAAGCATGGGGGGTTTCACTTCAATTATCTACTTAGTTAGAAAATATTTCTCACAGTGACATCCCAAAATTTCATAGATTTAAAAATGATTCAAAAACTGGAATTGTTTTGCGATATTCATTTCACTTAAAAAATTTATATCTGGTCGACTCTTGAAAACATCAATATAGGAGAGAGAGAGAGAGAGAGAGCCATCAAAATAATTTTTCATCAGACATCTAAAAATATTGATCAAGTCTCCCATTTAAGGTTATTCAACATTCAGATAGAAAAATGTTGAAAATGTCCCAAATGTCTTTAGTAGAAGGTATCTCAGGTGTAGATTTCACCATGAATCCAACCCTTGTTCAGACAAGTCTCTATAAAATTAACAAATAATTCATGGTAGAAGCATCCATTTTTGTCAAGGATCAAACCCAGCCCATGGGGCTCAGGTATTTTTTACCAAAAACTTAGAGGTCATTAAAATAGACTCAAATGGTTGTGAATATGATACAAGAATATCCCCAACCCATAGGGTTCAGGGGGTTTACCTCAACAATCTTATCTTTAGTTGAAGTTATTTTTCCATCAATTAGGGGGGACACCACAAAATAGATCTTCCCAGCTCATCCTATATCATGACCTAACATTATAAATTGAAAATTGCACAACAAAATTGATAGAACATTCCCTTTAGACCACCCATCATCAAAAAATTACAATAGGGTCATCAGAGGGAAGAAAGAGGCCTCATGGTGGATGTAAAAAAAATAAATCTCTCAAATAAGTTGTTAAAATTCGCACAGTTTTTTATGCATTGGTGAATGTTGTCAACACCACCACTACAAGAACTATAGAACATTAGTCCAATACCAAGGAGCATGAGGATTATGTTTTGGTTTATAATAAGTTTCACACTGAAATTATTGAAGGTGGTGTGTATACTCAGAACCAAAGGCACTCTATGAATTCAATAAATTCTTTTAATGATCTAGTGGCACCATATTGAAAAGAATTTTCGAAGGAAAAAGTTAAAGGAAAGGGTGTACCTAAACCACATCCTAAAGAGGTTTAAATCCTCACACTAGAGGAAAGGTTCACATGACAGGAGTAAGAAGTAAGGAATTTAGAAAACTCAATACAGAACTACTCTAAGGTAACATACCTAGCTGATATGTTCTATAATAATAACCTCAGCTCACTCTGCCAACCAGTTTACCTCAAAAAATAAGCATCGACCACACAATTGAAATGGATCCACAACATCCACTCAATATGGGGTTCTGAAAAACAATATATTTAGATCCCACATAAGAATATTGGGAGTTCCCTTTATTGGGTACACAACTAGAACATGGCTAGGTGTATCCTCACAGACCATCCTCTATAGGTTACCCATGACATATACTAGTAGATCCCCCATTGTTATGCCTACCCATTGCTTTTCGTACCTATTTTCGCACGTATTCAAACTCCAAATTAACTAGACATTCCTCAAGGCCTCATCAGTAATATTGAGTCACTAATTTCTATATTGGAAGTTGTGGAGGTGTAGTGTGCAATAGTAAAGTAAAAAATGAAGCCTTTCCCCCAATGGATTGATTTGGACTCTCCCCCGCCAAATTTTGGGAACCACATGTTTCTAATTTTCAATCGATTTGGGACCCATTGAAAAATTTGAGAAATTTCATATCCTGATGTAATCCCATGATATGGATCATTGTATAAGAAGAATTAGTGAAACTCGGGTTCTTTGTAAAAACACTACAGGGACCAGCCTTTGTGTGGCGCACCTAATTTCAGGATCAGTCAATTTCCATATGTAAAGATCTTCACTGAATGTTTCAATTCCAATTCAGCTCAACATTTTAGAAAACAAATTTCCATAACCTCTCAAACTGAAGACATCAAGATAATGAGAGGGTATCATATTTCATTACTCTTTTCAATGGTTTAACATACTCCCAGAGAATACATCTTCCTCATAAATATTTTTTATCTGTCTTTATAAACAATATTCATGATGTGTTGTGAACACCACTCATCCCTGTTAAATATACCTGTGGGTTTTGGGATCTTTTGAAAATTACTAAAATATTATAACACTCCATCTCCTGAACCAAGGATAAGTCTCAAGTAGTTCCATCAAATAATGGAAGAGAATAGTGTAATTCGAGGCTATTGTTGTCATTCTTAAACCATCCCCTACATCCTCTCTAGATCCAAATCCTATTCAATAGCATGTGGCACCCCCTCCTGAGCATTATTAATTATTTCTACCTCATCAGGATGAGAAAAATGATAAATATAGACAACATTTTTAGGAGATGAAGAATAAAGTTTATTTTTTTTGGGATTACTAAGTCCCTACCTTCTTCATCTCATCATTAGAGAACAACTTGATCATGTTACTGAATCCCAATAGGTCAGACTAGGATGGTCTTAATGATCTCCAAAACTATTTCCCTTTCCACCAGACATTGGGGAAACTATGTATGAATGAATCTTTTTCAAATAATTACTACAAAAATGATGGACGTTGGTAATGTGAAGTTGGGAAAACAATTCACCCATGTAGTGTGTGTTTTTTCCACAAATATAGAGGGGGAGAGTGAATGGAAGGAATTTAATATAAGAGTTATTCAAAATTTTCATGATTGAATGTTCATAAAAACTATCAAACAAACTCGTGTTATTATCTAAGAATAGTTGAATCAACCAACTATTCCCCCAACATCTTCTTCTATAGAACAACTGATTTTGTTGACACAACATCCATATAAATTCCAGTATTATAAAAAATAACATTAATAAAAGTTTGATAAGAAAGCAAAAAATAGTGAACCTATGACAAGGATATAGATTTTTTTCCTCTCTCATACTTCATTTGTGCAGTTATAAAAGAATGGGATCCACCACACCAAATAGAATCCTCGTCATACGAGGAGTTAATCACTAATTCCATTGATATCATTTACTTAATGGGTCCTTTCTCTAGTGATGAAAATGGGAATGGACCTAAATTATCTAAATCCTATTAGTGAATTAGTGGAATTAGTCACTAGATATGAGGATATAGATGAAGACATGACCATAACAGAAATCAACACTCCGACCACAACCATGCTCGGAATATCTATGCTGCTGAAACTCATGGTAAATCCATCTAGTAGGAATACCAGAAGTGGGGAAGTTCCCTTGAAAATGGTGGGAGTCACCTTGACTCTATTATCTTGGAACATTGACTGGGGGGATTAAATATTTTGATTAACCTTGGAAAGTAGGTTGACCAACTCATCCTAACAATCAAAAGACAAGAATGCCATAAAATCCATTTCCAAGGGATGATTTTCCCACATCAAGTACTTCAGCCCATAAAGTTCCTAAAAAAATAAAGCATCATTCTTTATAGTGTATACATCTATCCCATAGGTATGATATTTTATAGAAATCCTCCATCGTGTTTTCTAAGTTGTTGATCCAAGATAATATTAGTTTGGCGAAAGACCTTGGTGAAGTGCTCATAACTACATTGCTACGACCCAAAGAGTTTGAAATTATGGCTTCCAATGCTGATGTATATCATAAATAGATTGATACCATGGAATTCCACATAATCATCTCTTTCAAAGACCATGATCAAGACTCCATTATACAGGGACACATCAGAACCATGTTTTTTTCTAGAAGGATAAATAATGTTGATATATGATGGTATTTCATTGATAATGGCTCAGGATTCAACCTCATTCATGTATAAATAATTCATCAATTGGATTATAATGAAGATAAAATTTCCATATCCTCTCTAATTCTATAGGGTGATGACATGTGTGAGAAAATGAAACTCAGCATAATGAAGCTCAAGACCTAGTAAGGGGACCTCAGATCCGACTCTAATTTTTTTTTGTTTGGAAAGAAATGACCTTCAATGTTCTATTGAGAAGGACCTAGTTACATCAACATGTAAAAATATCCTCATCATACAACCAATGTCTCAAGTACTACATTAATAGTCAAATTGGGATGATTCATGGTGAAAAATACCCATTCTAATATTTAGAATTTTAATTCATCTATTCAGGAATCTACGTGAGGGAGTGAAGCAGTTCATGAATAGTGATGTTTCTAAAATCAATGCCTTGAATGGTTTATAAATTACCTTGGTCAATACCTTCAAGAAACTCAATGAATATTATGTTCTTCCCATCAATATGATTGAAGGCATGGTCCTAGATTCAATCACATGTTCTGAAAATTTCTTGATATCAATTGTGACCACTTAGCCCAATAGAACTGAAGAAGTATCAGCACTCCAGATAGTGGTAGTAGCTTAGATGATAATGCTATCATTACATATAATGTGCTTCAATGACTCCATAATCAATTAGTTTAAAACTATTGGGATATAGTGATGTTTCCCAATGGTTTTTTAAAACCATTGGGAATGTTTTTCCCCAAATAAGCTCGTGCCCCCACTTCCCTTTCCAGATTCAGTCCTTTCCAGATTCAGTCGATTTATTTTTTCTCTACCAGAGCGGTTCTCTCTTCCTAGCCAGTGACCCCTCCACTTATAAATATTAATCCTAGTTTTTTCCACTTAAAATTGGTGTGTTTTAGTTATATCTTATTCCTACATTTATTTGTATTTTTATAAACTAGGTTTAGTTTATTTCCTCATCCAATGTACTCTCTCTTCATTTAGGGTTTTCGGTTGTTCATAAATGTTATATTAGCATGTTCCAAATACTTCACCCTATGAATATACAATGAATTTATCTTCTCTAACCACTACCATAACAAATTTATCTAGGAGTGTTATAAAATATTAGTGTTGTAGGGGTACTATATGTTCTCCCAGCGGTGGGGGTGTGCAGGTGGAGGTGAGGTGAGGGGATGTGCAGGTGGTGGTGGGCTGTGCAGGTGGGGGTGTGCAAGTCGGGGGGAGGGGGCTGTGTAGGGGGAGTCTTCTGGGGTGAGGTGGGGGAATGTACAGGTGGTGGGGGGCTGATGGGGTGGGGGAGGGGGCTGTGCACGTGGGGGTGCAGGTGGTGGGGGTGTAGTGGGTGGGGGAGGGGGTGTGCAGGTGGGGGTGTGCAGGTGGGGGATGTGCAGTGGGTAGAGGGGGATGTGCAGGTGGGGGTGGAGAGAGTTTGTTAGGTGTGAGGTGGGGGGTTGTATAGGTGGGGGTGGGGGTGGGTTGTGTAGGTGGGGTGGGGGACGGGGGCTTTGCAAGTGGGGTTGTGGGTAGGGGGTTGTACAAGTGTGTGGGGGAAGGGAGTGTGTAGGTTGGGGGTGGGCTGTGTAGGTGGGGGTGGGGGAGGGGGTTGTGCAAGTGGGGGGTGCAGTGGGTGGGGGGAGGGGTGTGAAGGTGGGGGGATGTGCAGTGGGTGGGGGGAGGAGGTGTAGGTGGGGTTGTAGAGTTGTGGGGGATGTGCTGTTTTCAGGTGGGGAGGGTGGGTGTGTAGTTGGGGGTGGGTTGTGCAGGTGGGGGTGTGCAAGTTTGGGGGAGGGGGCTATGCATGGGAGTCTACTGGGGGTGAGGTGGGGGGGTCATACGCCAATAAAAACAATGGATTCTATTTTAGAAACTCACATGCATAATCAATGATCTGAGAAGAACATGGCCATTACACTTCCATATGAGTTTGAGTAAAGACCAAGACTAAGAAGACAATAGCTAGAACACAAGAATGACTACCTGAGATATCCCATTATTGATTTTTTGACTCATTTATAGTAGTAACATTATAAATAATTATAAAAAACAAAACCTTTAGTAACATAATCTGTTGTTCAAAAACAAGGGACACAAAATCGCAAATCCCAAAAAGATACATCATAAATAATTCCTCATAAAACCATTTCAAAATCACATAATAGATACTTATTTATATTTAAAACTCCCAAATGGTTTATAAAAATCCCCTTTAAGGTTCCATTTCAAAATTCATATAGTATTTTTGTCCCACAATAAAAATGTAATCCATTTCCTAATAACTAAATCCCCCTTCCTACAATACACACCAAAGGAATTCATTTTTTTCTGAATATGTATGATTAGGTAGGTCACAGTATCATTTTTTTTTATCTATAAAAATTAAAACATGACTTGATGATTTGTTGTGACTGATTCACCCCTCCCCTGGACACCCCCCACTCCTGTGGACAGACCGCCCACCCCCTTGGACACCCCATACCCCCCTAGACAGTCGTACCACCCCTGTGGACAACCCTCCCACCCCCTTAACGTCCCATCCCCCGTGGACATCCCCCCCCCCCCACCCCCGTGGACAGCCCCCTTGGACAACCCCTACCCCCCTGGACAGCTCGCCCACCCCCGTTGACACCCCTGCCCACCCCTGTGGACAGCCCGCCCACCCCCTTTGACACCTTATACCCCCTGAACATCCATGTCACCCTCGTGGACAGCCAACCCACCCCACAGTACACCCCATATGCCCTGGAAACACACCCCTCCCCCACCCCCATGGATAGCCTGCCCACCCTCGTGGATAGCCTGTCCACCCCTGGAAACCCCCTACCCCCTCGACGGCTCCACGACCCCCGTGGACAACCCACCCACCCCCTGGACACCCCCTCCCCCCGTGGACAGCCCCCCGCCACCGTGGACAGCCCACCCCACCCCTAGACACCCCTACCACCCATGTATATCCCCCACCCCCTAGAAACCCCCTACCCCCTGGACAGCCTCGCCACCCCTATGGACAGCCCGCCCACTCCCTAGACACCCTGTACCCTCTAGACAGACACACCCACCCCATGGACACCCCGTACCCCTGTACATCCCCCCACCCCACCCCCGTGGACAACCCTGCCCACACCCCTGGATAGCCCTTCCACACCTATGGACACCCCCACCCCCTTGGACAGCCCCCACCCCCTTGACAGCCCCCGCCCCCATGGATTATAGAGTTTATAACAACTTGAAGATCCCATTAAACATAGATAACCACTTCATTTCCTCCTAGGATCATTGATCACGAATAAAAAATATTGGATTGTATTTTAGAAACTCCCACGCATAATAAATGATCTGATAAAAACATGGTTATTCCACTACCACAATAGTTTGAGTAGAGACCAAGACTAGAAAGATAATAGTTAGATCACAAGAATGACTACCTGTGATATTCCCTTATGGAATTTTTGATTCATTTATAGTGGTAACATTCTAAAGAATTTTCAAAAACAAAACCTTTAGTAAAATAATATGAAGGGATAAAACAAGGGACACAAAATCACAAATCCCATAAAGATACATCAAAAAATAATTCTTCATAAACCATTTCAAAATCACTTAATAGATACTTCTTTCTATTTAAAACTCCCTAATGGTTTATAAAAATACATTTTAAAGTTTCATTTCAAAAATCATATAGTATTTTTTCCCACAATAAAAATGTAATCCATTTCCTAATAACCAAATCACCATTCCTACCAAACACAACAAAAGCATTCATTTTTTCTAAAGAGACACATACTATTGAAATAAACTCTATTCCAAAACCATTTTAAAAATAAAAATCATCTTCAAATACATGAAATTAATTCCATTAAAACCATTACATCCCCACACCCCTTTTAGACACCACCCCACCACCTAGACACCCCCACCCCTCCTAGACACCCCCACCCCCATAGACAGCCTCCCACCCCCTGGACAGCCCCGCTGGACACCACCCACCCCCCTTGGACATCCCCCAACCCCCTGTACTACCCCACCCCACTAGACAGCCCACCCCCATGGACAACCCCAAACCCCCTAGATAGCCCACAAACCCCCAAAACGACCCCATCCCTCTTAGACACCACCCCACCACCTGGAAACCCCCACCCTCTGGACACCCCCACCACCATGTACAACCACCCCCACACCCTAGACACCACCCCACCCCCCTTGGATAGCCCCCAACCCCCTGGACCACCCAATACACCACCCCACCCCCCAGGACACCCCCATCCCCTTGAACACCCCCACCCACTGGAAAGCCCCCCAACCCCATGGACACCACACCACCCCCCCTAGACACCCCCCATGGACAGCCCCCCCCCCCCCCCCAGACACCCCCAACCCCCTGGACCCCCCCCCCCCCACCACCTGGACACCGCACCCCACCCACTGGACACCCCCACCCCCATGGACAGCCACCCCCACCCCCGGGACACCACCCCACCCCACCCCCTTGGACAACCCCCAACCCCCTGGACACCACCCCACCCCCTGAACACCCCCCACACCACCCCCTAGACAACCCCACTCCCTGGACACCCACATCCCCTATAAAGCCCCCCAAACCCCCTAGATACCACCCCACCCCCTGGACACCCCAATGGACAGCCCCCCCCCCCCCCCACCACCCTACACCCCCACCACCCTGGATAGCCCCCCCTCCAGACACCCCTCATCCCCCATCCCCCGTCCCCCGTCCCCCGGACACCCCCACCCCCTTGACACCCCTACCCCCCATGGATAGCCACACCAAACCCTTGAACATCCCCCAACCCCCTGAGTTATGAAATGAATTCTTTTTGTATTTAATTAACTTATGAATTACGTGTTAATGATGTATGGGTATTCTTGTTGTATGGGTATATTTTTTGTATGGGTATACTTGTTGTATGTGTATACTTGTTGTAATTACCTTATGAATTATGCATTAATTCTATATGTATGTATAGGTTAATTAAATATAGAATTGGAGGTATTCAAAATTTTGTGTGAATTATATGTTGTATGAATTCTGTATGAATTCATACAGAATTCTAAATGTATTATACATGTATTGAAAACTGTGCAGGTATTCAGAATGGACCCCCCCCCCCCCCCCCAGCCCCCTGTATTCATTCTGTTGTGTATGAATTCTGCTGGCCTACTTGTGGAATTGTTACAGGTGCACAAGTGGAGGCCATCAATCCATCTTGCTGCTGGTGGTACAAAAAGGATATTCTAACTATTTACAACCATTGCCATATGTGTAAAAAAAGAAATTATACCAATGATTTTATGTAAACCGTTGGTATAAGTATATTCCAACAGTTTGTAAAATGTTGGCATAGATATTTTTACTTTATATTTACCAATGGTTTGTGGGAATCCATTGGTAAATTTCTATACCAATGGTTTTTAAACAATTGGTATATAGTTGGTTTTTCCTATTACCAACGGTTTTAAATTGTTGGTAAACATTTATACCAACGGTTTATTGAAATCGTTGGTATATACACAATTTTTTAGACATATCTGAATGGTTCTCATAGAACCATTGGGATATGTAAATCCCTACGACTCAAGACCCAATGGTTTAGACAACCATTGGTATAGTTTGTACCAATGGTTTTAAACCACTGGTAAAGATAAAATTTCTAGTAGTGAAAATTTATTTATCACCAAATTCTACTCTGGAAATGGTAAGGTTTAAAGATGAATAAAATGAGTAAGAAGAGAAGAAGGAAGTCCTCAAGGATTACCCTATATTATTTGAAGAAGCAATATCTACCACCATTCAAAAGCTCAAGAAAATAGATCTCGGTATAGAGGAGGACCCATGACCCACATTGATGAGTACAACCATGTATTCTTTCAAGAAAGAGGTATACAACTCTTTTATGAAGAAACATCAGGATGTGTTTTCTTATAATTAAAAATAAATTCTAGGTCTCAATCTTGATGTGGTCACTCATAAAGTGGGCATAACACATAACTATTAGAGCTAAAAAAGGAGGACCGAAGGACACACCCGACTCACACTCCTAAAATAATGGCTGAAGCTGACAAGGTTATCAAATACAATTTCATTCAGGAAGTTTAGTATCTAAAATTTCTATCCAATATAGTCTAGGTAAAGAATAAGAATTGGAAAATTATGATCACATTGATTTTATAGATCTCAACTGGAACTATCTAAAGGATTACTTCTTAGTCCCAATCATGGACTTACTAATATATGGTATGACAAGATATCATGCCCTTTCTATAATTTATGGAAATGCAAGGTATAACAAAATCTAAAATTCACTAGAAGATGAAGAATCCACCACCTTTAAGGCCCATCATGGATTGTTCTGTTATTGGGTAAATCCATTTAGCTTAAAGAATGTTAGCACATCATACCAACACACCATGCATATTATCTTCAAACCCTTCCTAGGGAAATTCATTGTGTTCTAAATCGAAAATTGTGTGGTTAATACTTGAAAATGTTCGAGTCACTTGGATAATCTTGAGATCGTCTTCAATAAACTACAACAACATATACAAAAGATGAATCCATTGAAATGTTCTTTCAAGGTGACTTCAATAATGTTCATTCACTTTTTAACATACCATAGAAGAATCAAATTCAACCCTAAGAATACCAAGATTATCCATAATATGTCACCTCCTAGAAACCTTAAAGAGTTAATAGGATTATAGGGAAACCTTTCCTAAATTATATTTATTTATAGAAAACCTCATTGGTAAATGTTTTCCCTTCAACAGCTAGATGAAAAGGGGGGTCCCATATAAGATTAACTATGATTAGTAATAATACATTGATAATATCAAAAAAATATCTCTTGATTTCACTAGTTTTGAGGCCACCTATTAAAGGGAAACCTTTTTTATGTGAAAGACCTAAAGCTATCACTAGTTGATTTCATCACACAAAATAATGGAATTGGGAATTAAAACATACTTTATTATCTCATTTGAACTATGCTTGACATTGAGACTCATTAATAAAATATGAATATGAGTTGTACAACAATAGTCATTATAGTTCAAAAGATAAGGCACTACCTACAACACCCTGGGGTTTGTTTGGTATCTCGAAACAATCCACTCAAATACATCATTATCCATCCTATTTTTACCAGACATTTGGAATGGCAGACAATTATATTTTTTTAGTTTTACATTTAGTGTGTGCATATGAAATCACTTAACGGTTCGACTTTAGTAGACATCCTTGCTAAACATCCACCTATAGAAAAATCAAATTCAAATACTGAATTATCTAATTAAGAAGTATTATCTATTATAGATGACCCCCAAAAATGGTAAATGTATTTTTTAAATGAGTCTATAATCCAAATAGGTAGGAAAATGTAAGACCCCAAGCTCAACAATGTTGCGTTAAGAGTCATTGTTATCTCTCTAGAAAATTCAGTCCTGCCTAATTTCTTATTATTATAAGGTTTCACAAATAATGAGGTAGAGTATTAGGCCCTAATCACATGGCTAGAACTAGAACATAAAATATTAGTTGACCTCATTAATGTGAATTGTGATTTATAGTTGGAAATAAAGAAGATCAGGGGGGATTATTCCATCAGAAAAGATGATCTAATCCCCCTTATTTACTATGTCTGAGTGTTAATGGAATAATTTCCCTTAGATCCAAAATTTAACCAGGTTTTATGATTGAAAAAAACTCAATAATATACATTAAAAATTTAGTTGTTACTTTGGAAGATCTAGATCAGGATGAAACATTCATTAGAATTATTCACCACTGAATGGTGTCACCTTTTGTTTATGTCAACATGGGGGAAATAAATGATATTAACTTCTTCCCTAGACCCAAATCTCTTATAACTGGTTCGATTATTCCCATTTATTACTACCTTCAAAATGGAGCTATATCATCATACAGATCCATTAAAGTGAATATTTTATGATGAGTGACCAACCATACACTCTGTGACTAGCCAAATCACTAGAAGTTTCTCTAAAAAAGAGGCTTTGATGGAGTCCATCATAGGTGCATTGATGGAGAATAGACTTTATCTATTATGTAGGAAGTATGCATTAAAGCCTCTAGTTAACACAAGTCAGGGTTTAGAAATTCCCATCAAATCTATAGGTTGGGATACTTTTAGCCATTAATGATGCTGGATTGCACAAAATAATCAATGAAATTTCATTCCTTCCTGGTGCATGAAAACTTTATCCATCAACCCCCAAAGTTGTGAAAATGGACAAATACTCCTGTTCATTATCCATATTGGGAATGGATATAGTAGGGACAAATCCCCCAACTATGACTAATTAGTTAAAGTATATCCTTACTCTTACTGACTCCAACTCCAACTGGGCTAAGGAAATACACCTAAAATAATTGAGGACCAAAAGAATTATCAGCTTCATGAAATCCAACATCATTACCATATTTTTTGTCCCTCATTCAATATTGATAGATAATGGCACCAATTTTTATTATGATGAGTTTCGTAAATAATATCAGGAGTACAATATCAAATCCAACCATTCCACCTACTATCACATAATGACTAATGGATATATTGGGGCATTCAACAGGACCCTATCAAACATACTCTAGAAGATGGTGGCTAAGGATAAAAATTCTTAGCCTAAAAACTCTCTCTTTCCTTATGGGATTACTAGAATACAACCCATAAAACCACACGACAAACCCCATATTCACTGGTGTATGGGCCTAAAGTAGTATTACCCAACAATGTCTAATTTCCGTAACTCTGTATTTCCATATTTTATCAGCTATATATATAGGATCAATCCCAAAAATGGATGTATTAATTTTAGCAACTCTATGAGAAAATAATTCATACCTTACATCACTTGTATTCGCACCAAAATTGGATAGCATATGATTTTAAAAATAAATTTTTACCTCTTATCATTCCTCTTTGGATAATTGGTACTAGTCCTTAGGACAATGATGAAACCATGGAAGAAACCTCTAAAGCATGAGCCAAAGTGTGAGGGACCTTATGACATACACAAGTTCCACTCTAATGGGGATTATTCTTTTATTTCAATTTATGGAGAGATTATAATGGTACCTACCCATTCAAGGTTTCTCAAGAAATAATTTTTTTGATAAAAATACATCTAAGATGAATGATTTCGAACTGTGTACCATCTTTTTTCTAGTTTCATGATAATAAACTACATGACATGCACATTCTTTTTGCATGATATAAAACAACATAGTCCCTCATCCATATCATATGACATAGAATGACCTGATACTAACCTCATTGATATATATATCACTAAATTTTACATCATACGCATCCTCATTGCATGATGTAAAATTGGTTGGTCCCTTGTCATTATCATTTGACATAAAACTAAACGACACCATAATCATTTCTACATGATGATAAACTATATGGTTCCCTTCAACTTAGATGCATGATGCAAAACAACATAGCATCACGGTCCTAGATGCATCACCTTAAAAGGAACACCAAATGGTCCTAGTCATAAGAACTAAAACTACAAGACACCAAATTCCAAATTGTAATACTCCAAACTACATATCCTAACATCCAAGTCAAAAGATGTTAAACTATATAAAAAACTTCTTACCGCATGATGTGAAACTACATTGTTTAAATCCCAGTTTCATGACATAAATGTTAATAGCATTTAGATACATGATTAAATGGATCACAACTCTTAGTTATAGTCTCTTTATACACGTCAATTAATAACAACAAGTGTCTTGATTCTCATTTTGATGGGATACGTAGTGAATCCCAGAACTTTTTCCCTGGGCCCAACCATCATTCAAAAAAAGTATTTTTCTACCCACATATAAACATGATTAATGTGTGTAACTAATTAAAGAACAATGTGTGTCTTGATTCATATCATTATAGGATATGTAGTGAGACATATATCTCCATACCTAGGTCCATATGCAATATATATTCTTCACATCGAATCACCTACATCCTTACTGCATGATGTTAAATTGCAATGGTTATTATTCCCCTAATTTTATTTCAGGATTTCTAGAACTATGTATGGATTGATTCTCATTTCAATGAGATACATAGAGATTCTTGAATCCTATATCCCTATATATCAACCTCAAAATCAAAATTCCCCTATCCTTTTCTCTTATTTCTTCTGTGTGGAAAAAGAGACCTTTATTACTTCTTGTTTTTTACCCCGAGAATATGTCACATGGGATTAGGAGTTATAGTAAATTCATCATCTCTTGATCAAGGTGTATGATTTCATGAAAGTGTTAACATCATCCTGGTTGTAATACCTTACAAGTCACACAAAACATTCCATAAAACTTGATGTAAATATGCATGGTTTACATCCTTTTTGTGTGACATAAAAATTTGTAACATTTGGATCCATACATTAACTGATCACAATCCTTAGTGATAGTCTCCCACCATACCTTCTTCCAAGAACTATGTGTGGAATGATTCTCATTTCAATGGGATACATAGTTATTCCTTGAACTCATGTCCTTGGCACATCAATGGGGTAAAAAAATTACCCTATCCTATATTCCAACCAAGATCTATGATGGAGATACTAATTTGGGTTCCCTCATTCAGAAGTCTATCGAGGAAACAAAAATGTCCCTCCCACATATTATTTAAATCTATACAGGGGACACCAAACTCTATGGAAAATTACTGACCAATTTATTCCTTTGTTCTTAGATATATTTATTTAATGGGTCATAAACCGAATCGTGGTCAAATTTGGATATTCATAAAATTCATTTATATATCATCAATGGAATGTATGATACCTTAGGATTCTATTGTATGACTATTCATTAATATTCCCTAGTTGTATTTGCATAAAGTTTTCCACAAAAAATGGCATATTATTCAAAGGATGTTGTTGTTTAACTATGAAGTAATATACCCCATTTGGCTTTTCATAAAGTCACTAACCAAAAAGGGTTAGTCAACCAGTTGCATGTTCATCTTCAAGAGAATCCCCTTATATCTTTATAAGACCCAATTATATCATGCTAGAACCTACTATTTGAACATGGTCTATGGTAATTCCATGAATTCTTTCTCCATGTCACTTCTCCTGATCAGAGAACCCCTAAGATCTTAGTTAACATTTTCTTCCCTCACTTCCAAAGTATGCTAGAAAATCTGTGGTCTAGTAGGCCTCATATTACCCATTATTTACAAAATAATTTGGTTCTAGTCATATGACATAAAACTACAAGGCACCATATCATCCTAATCACATGATATTAAACTGCATGATTCATCTTTATCACATGATGTTAAACATCATGGTTGGATTCCCACATATTCAATGTTAAAATTACCCCTTGCCCTCATAAAAAATTGTTAAACTACATGGTCTGTCCTGGAAGAAAGAATTTAAACTACATGGTTTTAATGAACTATGTATGGAATTATTATCACTTTTACAACACACACATTGATTCCCAGATCCAATTTCTCAGTCCCAACCATAATAATTAAATAAATCCTTTCCCAACATAATAATTTTTTCAATGTGGGAGTTTAATTCTAAAATGACATATGTCTTGATTGTCTCTTAGATGAGATATTTAGTTTTGATCGTATCCTATATCTTGGTCCCAACTATACTAAGAAATAATTTTTCATTATGTATGGGTAATAACATTATAGAAAACATTACTCTACGTTATTAAGTGAGTTTCACATGAAATTATTCTTCCATAACTCATGCACATTCCTTATGAAAACCAAAATATGTGTGTCTGGAAATCTAAATTTCCATAAACTTTCTCCGTCCACTAAAAATAGTATTTTAGATTTATGAGGAAACCTCTTTCTGACTATGTAGTAAAACACACTAGTTATATTTTCATAAAGTCCCCCACAAATAGGGCTTGTTAGTCATAGGATGTTGTTGTTTTACTATAATGTAATATTCCCTAGACGGAATAACATAATTCACCAACAAAAAGGGGTTTTCAACCAATGACACATTCATCCATACGATAGAACTAATTTATATTTCCAAGCCTCCAAAACATTATGTTGGAACCCTATATTGGAATTTGTTCTAGGGTAAATCCTTTCATATTTTTCCCATATCACCTTTCAGATCCAGAAACCCCTAGATTACTATTTCATAGTTCCTCAAAACATGTGTTCTAGTTTAATGATCAATGATTCTATGTGGTTTCCATTGGATTTATTCATGGAACCATAAACATCCAACATGTATTTATCCAAAATGGACCTGCTTCCCAAATGTATGTGTTCATTAATTTGAAACTTTATGATACTTAAGAACATGAATTGGTTGAGAGGATGAGAGATCGGACTCATCACACCCTTTTTGGGGGAATTATTGTCTACTCTGTGACTCTCTTTATAAACATAATATCTTTTCATGAATCCTTATTAATTCACCAAGTATAACATAGGTTTCCCTTGTAATTTTCAATCACTTATTAACAAGTGTGAAATTTAGAATCATCCATTTGTATTTGAGGTTCTTCATTAATAGAGATATCTGTATGTATTTGAGGTTCTCTATCAATGGTATCCCCTCCCATACTATTTAGAGATTCTTTTAATCATCATTATGATAATACTAGTTTTTAATCCACTCAGTGGTCACTCAATAATTTATTGTTGTCCAAGAAGATGAAGGTTTGTTTTGATATTGGGATCGTACACATAAAATGGGATAACTACATATCCTTGTGAAATTAATCATAACCCTCATAGTTTGGTTCCACTAAATGGGACACATCATACCTTTTAAGGTCATTTTATAAGTACCTAACCATATAGTTTAATGTCATGTGGTAAGGACATCTAAGAGAAAGGTGCTTAGATAATGTTTGGTGTGGGAATTATATATAAGCAGCCTAAGGGACTTAGAAAGAAAATTGTATTCCAAGTAAGATTAGACCCAATTGGGAATATGGACCAAGGAGAATAGGGTTTATCTGAAGTGTTGGGTTTGAACATCATGGAGGCTTCCTATGTATCCCATTTGTATGGGAATCAAATCCCACATAGTTCAACGAGTCTCATAAGAGAGTATAGTTCTTTGAGAGAAATGATTTTGGGCTTACTTCCTAAAAAGGATGCCTTGATGATTTGGGGGTTCAATTTGGGGCTTATTCTTAAGGAGGATACCCAAATTAAGGGAATTAGGGTTGGATTACTGAAGAATATATCAAATGAGATTGAGCCCTAATGAAGGATTCTTATGTAATCCAATTATGATTGGAATCAATGTTATCATAGTTTATTCATTGTGTTGGATATTATTCATAAGAGTTTTACATTGGAGGGGAAATGATTGGGTGAACCCTTTTGGAAGGGAACCCTTTTGAGCTCAGGCCTTCAAGCAGGCGTCCTATGTGTCCTGGTATGAAAAGGAATCAGAGTTCTCGTAATTCAATTGTTTTGTGTAAATGTTGTGATCCTGACAAATCTATAAGCCCACGTGAGTCATTATTGGTGTGAGAAACAAGAGTATGTCAATAATTCAACAAAGTAACCCACACTTTTCCTCCTCTGTTAGTGGAAGAGGGTGCACCTATGATGACGACGGTGGATGAGGGTGATGCGACTGGGGAAGAGGGTGAGGTGACGAGACTTCCCTATATTCACTTTACATTGGAGAAGGGTCCAATGTAAGGAAGGATTTAAGGTGAAAGAAGTATAAAGAAGAAATATTGAAACCTTCTACATGAAAGGATAGGGGATTACACCAATATATTTGCCCAAAAATTTGTCCTGGTAGGGGTGGGAGACTTCTCCGTTGTTCAAAAGGAAAAGTAGGTGTGAACTGTACCTTTCCTACTAGAGACCTGAGGATTCAGGTATTAGATATGAGAAGGGGAGATCAGAACCCAAACCCTAATCCACCAAATCGGGAACATACTAATACTATTCCTGGGAGAAAGGTCCATGTGAATGCGAATATACAAACCCAGAAACACTCCATGAATCTTAAACCTATTGTGAAACAGATGCGGGAAACCTCTTATTGTGTATATACAAACCCAAATAGGAGTCATGATTATGTGCCATTCCCAATAGTTTGATAAGTCATAAGTTTTTGGTGGAGGTCTCAAAATAATCCATCTTAGACAAGGGAGGCAATGAAGAAGAATCCTTTCCATTGATGTCTTTGAGGAGGGATAGATGTATTTTATACTGAAGAGAGTATGTGAATCAAATATGGGATCCCAAGTAGATACGAGTGTGAAAGTATGGGCGCACAAGTAGGCTTGGGAGACATTATGATCACTTAAGTGATGAACAACCTGGTTGTTAATACATGGATGAGACCTGACTCTATCCTTAAAGAGTATTCACAAGTATTCCTAGATGTGGGGCGCTCAAGTTGCAATTAGAGGAATAGGTGGCACACAAGTGTTTCTGATTTAGGGAGGTTGGATGCTTTAAGCACACAAGTTTTATGGATTTCAATCACTAGAAGGTCTTAATTCCTATGGTCACCCATCGATTCCTCTGATTTAGGTATTGAAGAACTATCTTGAAAGTTTTAGATAACTTGGGAGAAGAAATAGGGTGACCAGAGCAGCAATTAGGCTTTAGGAAAATTCATCCGTACAAATGAATGACCCAAGGGTCTATTTATAAGAAAAAATAGGACCATTGGTGACAGAAGTTTGGGCGTGCAAGTGGCTTGCACACCAGATTGTGGTGTGCAAGAACCTTTCACGTCAATGGTGATTTGGATATAATTGTGCTCCACTTTGAGGACTTATCAAAAATAATTACTTCATTCAGATCAAACATGTTGTCACGTAGGTATTTGCATGCATGTATATTGAGCACCACTTTAGGGACTTAGCCGGATAATTTCTCCATACCATGGGGGTTTCACCCTGCACCCCTGCTTGGGATCACTACCGAGATTCGGTCCCGGACCTTCGGGCCAGTACCTTCGCTACTATTACTGATCCCCATGAATAATACAAAGTCACACCTTGAACTTTTCAAGCCTGGTTGGGGGCATTTTTTTGGAAAAGTGCATGAAACACATTTCATGGTGTCTACAAAATCCCCCCTTTGAATTTGATTCATTTGGAATGAAAATAATCTTGTTCTAAGGTAAAATTAAGGCAATTTGATGAATTCCAACATCATTTGGTTATATTTGGAGCTACATCACATTTGGAAGAATGCTCTAATTGTTTTCTAATTTATTGGTCCGAGCAAGAATAGTTTGATTTTTACTAGGGTTATACCTAAAACCAGACAAATATTTGTATCTTTTTACTTTTTATTTCTCAATATTAACTAAACCATACAAAAATGTATGTTTAGTGTGATGGGACTCAACTTTTTTCTAGAGTTCCCTTTGCGGATTCCCAATTTGGTGTGTACCATGTCTCTTGTTGTTGGAAGTTTAGAGTCACACATATTGGACTAGAAAGGGATAGTGTTTAAGGTCGAAAAACATTGACCATAAATTTTGAAATTAGACCCCAAACAAAACATAGTGGTTATGAATTTCTCTAATATTTTTTAAATATTTCCAAGGGAAATCTTGAGTCATGATTTTTATCTTCAACAAATCTAAAACTTGTATAAACATAAAATAATTCTCTTACAAGAATGAAGTTACAATTATTTGACAAACCTGTTATGGGGGTTGTGTTATAAAAAGCCGAATAGGGCATATGTTGCATATCCAAATAGTGGAATATTTGGAATGGCATGCCTATTATGTAGGAAAATTTTATTCAAGGACTATGGGGTCACATACTACATAGTCATGGAAAAGAGCTCTTAGGAATTTAACATTTTACTATAGATTGATAAGGGAGAATAATATTTGGGTGACTCCAGAACACAATGGGTGGTTTTCCCAAATTAAAGGATTTTAATTATAAAGGTTCATATATGATGACGTATGTCATGAATATTAAAACCACTTCTACAAAGATTTGGTGTATGAGGAATGGTTAAAATTTGTGAGAAAGGGGAATTTCTGATATTAGGCTATGCTGTTTTAAGTCATGCAGTGAGGACATTGTACTGGGCAGTTTTAAGTCATGCATTGAGAACGTTGTACTGTGCAGTTTTAATTCATGAAGTGAGGACATTGTAACGGGATATTTTAAGTCATGTAGTGAGGATATTGTACTATGTAGTTTTAAGCCATGTAGTGAGGACATTGTGTGGATTTAATTTTAAGGTCTTTAGCTTTGACCAAAGGTTTGAGACTCTCCCAAATTCTTGGTAATTTATTTGGAAACATACAACCATGTTCAAGTATGGATGGAAATAATTATAAACTATGATTTGGTAATTTCTGGATCCAAACAATGATATGGGAAAAGAGGTAAAATCATTATAGGACGTCTTTCTTAAGAATGAAATTACCATTATTGGACAAACCCATTATGGGGGATGTATTATGCAGGTCCAACTGAGTCATATGCTGCATATCCAAATAGTGACATATTTTTACTGATATGCCTATTATGTAAGAAAATTTTATGTAAGGCCTCTGGGGGTGTGTACTGCATAGTCAGGAAAAAGATCTCTGAGAAGTTTGACATTATATTGCTAAAATTTGAAGAAAGTTTATGGAGATTCAGATTTTCCAAATCATAGATTTCGGTTTTTGAAGAAAGGTACCTGAATATAGATAGGGTATTTGCAATCCTGATTTCCAAAGAATCATAGGAATAACATTTCTACGAAGGTCTGGCCCAAACATAGAGATTATGGTGTTTGTAGATTTTCATCATACAACTAAGACCAAAAATGGAAACAATAGATGATACGTGGTCCAATGATCCAAGATTATTTCATATTTATTTGAACATATGGAGATGGAAACTTATAAACCATGATCTTAATGAATTTCAGATCAAGATAAATGTAATGGGACAAATATACATGGATGAATACATTAAGATAGATATTCTTGTATATTTTCATCAATGTTTGAAGGGGAAAAAAGAAAATTAAACCAAGAATGATGTTAGAATTTTTTGATAAACCTGTTATGGGGGTTGTATTATGCATGGAAGACTGGGGAATGTGATTCATAGACAAATAGTGACATCCTTTTACTAATAATCTTGTTATATAGGAAACATATGAAAGGCCACCTAAGAGAACGTACTGCATAGTCAAGAAAAAGAGTTCTCAGATATTATAAACTCTACCACTAAAAACCATAAGAAATATTATGAAGATATGAAAATATTCAAGATTATGAGTGTGAAATATTAAAGGGTGTAATGCTCAATGCACATTAGAAATATTTGAATCAATATTAGCCATGAATTTTGAGTCCTTAATATAGATCTGACTCAAATTTGAAATGGATAAATTCCTTGTTTCCTTGGAATCAATATTATGCTATAAAGTTTAGATTCATGCAGTGAGGACATGATGTGATTTAGACATAAAAAAGGAATATTGTTGCTGGACCAAAGAATTAAAACCAGGTGTCACAATGTATCTCATATGGATGAGATTCAAGCCATACATAGTTCATTAAACATTCCCTATGCAGGTTTGATTCTTACTTAGGGAATAAGAGGGATTTTTTATAGTTGGGACCAAGATTGGTGATCTAGGAATCTCTACGTATCTCATATGGATGAGAATCAAATCAAACGTAGTAATTAAACAATCATTTCCCACACCAATTGAGTATAATGTGGGACATGTGGGATTTTAACACATTTTAGAAGAATTGTCAAACCTAAGACACAATATGGTTTGAAAATCGAACCATGTATTCTGAAAGAACACTCTATTTAAATTTGGTTCATATACAGGAGGAGAAAAGGAAATAAAAAAAATTGTGGTTGCAGCTGAGCCTAATATTGGAGATCCAGGCTTCTCTATATATCTCATATGGATGAGAATCAAGCCATATGTAATTCTTGGAATGAGGACCCTATGTAGATCTAATTCAGATATAGGTAGGAATAGAACTCATGTTCCAATAAAGAGTAAAAATGATGTCAATGATGCTTGTATATGGAATCTCTTAACATCAAATAGAGAAGACATTTACCGTATAGTTTAATGTCATGTAATGAGGTCAAATGATGTCATGCAGTTTAACATCATGCAACAAGGACCAAGATGTTACACATTTTATTGTCATGCAACATGGATGCTTATGGTCATTATGCAGTTTAATGTCTTGCGACTAGGACACTGTGTTGTTCGGTTTAGAGTCCTGAAGCGAGGACATGTTGTGTAGTTACAAAAAAGTATTCCATCAAGAATCTTAAATTGGTTGGAGTTGTCATGAGCTCTATATCCAATGAGATTAGGGAATAAGCTCCATTTGAGTAGACCATATGTATGGAATAAGGTCCTTCCGACTTTGGTTGAAGCTTTGGAGATTGCTTTCCTAATATTATTGGAGTCTTAAAGACCAATACCAATTCTCCTTGAGGAAATGAACAGAGACAAACTTTCTTGTTAAGGGTTTATGCTATTCTATTATGATAGACTTCTAAATGATGAAATGTATGCAATATTTTTTCTTCTAATCATTCTAGATCATCAAATTGTTTCTTAGACCTTTCAATTGAAGAAAACTGATTAGAGATTGAATCTCAGAGTGAAGGAAATTGAATTTCATTGGAAAAAACCGCTTTTGTTCTATACACCAATGAATACAGGGTTTCCTGAGTAGTAGTATGGGTAGTAGTCTGATAAGACCATAAAGCGTGCAAAATTTTTTCTAGACAAGATTTTCTATCTTTATGCACCATCATTCGGAGTATATTTGGTAGGGTATTATTGAAAGCTTCTATTTATCTATTGGTTTCCACATGATAGTGATATTAAAGGTTGGATTCGATATTATGCTCCTAATATAACTTCTTTACCTCAAAAAATAGAAATTGGTTCCATTTTCCATCAATATAGTATAAGGGACACTAAATCTGGTGATGATGTTAGTTTTGAAAAAAATAACAACAATTTTGGCTCCAATTTCTTTGAGAGGTATTGCCTCAACCCATTTGGAGAATAAGTTAGTAGCAGTAAAAATTTAACTGAAATTATTAGCCATATATAGAGGATAAGTTCCTATGAAATCTATTCTCTATGTGGAAAATGGATATGGGTATTTATATTTAGAAACTCTAGGGGTCGATGAATGAAGTTGTCATGCACTTGGTATGGATGACATTTCTTAGTGAAATCTATGCAATCCTACGTCATTAAAGGCCAAAATAATCCTAGCTTTGGATTGGATCAGAAAGCCTATGGTTAGACTGGTGGGCACCACAAGATCCTACATGACTTCTTTCATGATAGTTATAGTTTCTTCTCCCACAATACACCTGAAGAGGATTCCATCAAAGCCTCTTTTATAGAGTATCTTTTGGTGATTTCGACTGTCATAAAGAGTAAAATTTTCCACCCATCATTAGATCTGTTCTTTTTCAGCTCTATTAGGTGGAAGTTCTCCATTTTGAAGGTATTACATGATTGGTGTCATCCATCCCTTGGTATACTATATGGATCAGAAATAGGGTTAATTTAATTAATTTCCACCATTCTAGTTTGAAAAAATGGTGAAACCACATGACGATGGGAAATATTGATGATTGTCTCATCCTGATTTGGATCTTCCAGGGTTGTAGCTGCATTAGCTAGTGCATCATCTTGGGAATTGTTTGATCGTAGGACATAACACCATGTTGGATCTAAGGGAAATTCAGCCATCAACCCTCTGTCATAATCACACAAAGGTATTAAATCTTCTTTTCTGATAGCATAATACCCATTGATTTGATTGATCACAAAATTTGAACCACTTTTCACTTTCAGGTCATTCACTTGTACCTAAAGTTTCAATTCCAATCCTGATATGAGATATTGATACTATGATTCATTGTGAGTACCAACTTCTAAAAACAAGACAAAATATGGAAACACTACCTTTTCTATGGAGATAAGTACAATTCCTAACCAAACATTATTAAGTTTAGGGTTTTCCATTCTCTTCCCTGTTCGACTTATGGAGGGACCATCAATGTATATTTCCCATGTTTGGGAATTATCTTGAATAGAGAAGACCTCTTCATCAGGAAGTTCAGAATTTAATGATGTATATTCCACATATAGATGTTCTGTAAGGAAATCCACCAAAGCTTGGACTTTTATTGACTTTTCAGGCACAAACTGGATATCAAACTGTTGCAAAATAACTGCCCACCATGCTTAATGTTCTATAATCATAGGACGACTGAGGATAAATTTGAGCAGGTTATTGAGAGACACCAACTGGACCTCATGATGTTTTAGGTAGTGTGTCAATTTCTGAACTACAAATATTAATTCCAATTAGCACTTATCGATACATTAATATCAAGTATTTGTGTCAAGCATAGTTAGATTGACATAGTAAAGGTTGTTTTCATTACCAGAATCATTCTTTTGGGTAAGGAAGATACCTAGTGATCACTCTAATGCTATCACATAGAGAATAAGTGGTCTTCCTTAAACAGGTGGAATTAATTCTGGTGAACTCAAGAGATATTTCTTGAGGGTATCAAATGCCTCTTGGTAGTCTTCAGTACATTAATAGGTGACTCCCTTCTTTATTAATCTAGTGAATCGAAAACACTTTCTTGCTAAATTTGCGATGAAGTGGCGAATATAGGACAAGTTTCCTTGGAGTCATCTTAATTCTTTCAAATTTTTAGGATGTGACTTGTCAAGGATTTATTTTTTTTCTCAGGATCAACTTTTATTCCATGATGGTGTACAACGAAGCTGTGTAATTTTCCTAAGGCTACCCCGAAAACACATTTCATAGGGTTAATCTTAAAATTTTGTTAATAATGTTTATTGAATAAGGTCTCTAGATCAACCCCGTGATTGGAACGTTGTTTGTATTTAACTAAAAAATCATCCACATAACATTCAACATATTTTCCTAAGAAGGGTTTGAAGATATGGTGCATGGTGTGTTGATACGTTGCACCTGCATTCTTTAATCCAAAGGGAATTACCCAATAGGAAAACACACCTTGAGGGGATATGAAGGTTGTAGACTCTTCATCCTCTAGGGACATGTGGATTTTATTATACCCAGATAATACATACATGAAAGAAAGATCTTTATATCTAGCTATTTCATAAATTAAAACTCTGTGATTGGAACTAGAAAGTCATCTTTAGGACAATGCCAATTAAGATTGTTGAAATAAATGAAAACTATAATTTTCCCATTCTTATTTTTCACCGAGAAAATGTTGGCCAACCATTTTGTATATTGAACCTCCCTAACAAAGTTATCCATTAAAAAATTATAGTCATTAGCTTCAATTTTAGAGGCATGAGTTGGGTGTGTTATTCATAATGCCTGCTTGAATCCTCAATCTTCATCTAGAAAACCCAAATGACGAGTGGCTACACCGGGATTAAGACCTATAATGTCTATATAATTCCAAGTAAATATATATATATGTTTCTTTATAAATGAGTTATATATATCATTCTCTCCATAATTCATGGCCGCACTAATTAGAGTGGGGTTTGGATCTTCTTTTGTGCCCAAATTAATATCTATGAGCTCATCCACAGTGGTAGAGACACCTTCCTCAAATTATGTAAGAGCATCCCTACAATATTTCTATTCTTATTCCTTATGTGTTACTTCTTCTGTTTCTACATGCACAATATATGATTAATCAAAACATTCAATTCTAGGGTAGAAGTTAGTAATTTGGCATCCTGATGAAGAGGCCACCATTTATGACCTTACTGAAGATGAAGGGTCTTGCTAGAGTAATAAAGAGGAAACTATGGGTTAGGAATAAACATCCTTGTCTTCCTCTAGTATTTTTATAACTTCTTCTAGTCTTATTAGTGAAACAGAGGCTTGCTGGTGTTCAGTGGATGAAATGAAGACATCTTCATTTAACCTTTCATCACTTCTTGTTAAATCAATAATTTATCCCTTGTTGTCAGGCTTGATTTCCACAATTGACATTATAGAAGTCACTAGATGAGTGTTTAGATTTGGGTTTATCCTTTCAATTTGATTGATATAAAACACATAATCTATACTCAAATGGTTGAATGGGTTTTCTGGGATCTTTTCCAGACCATTTAGAGCATTGATTCTGGTTACCTCCTTCATCACAGTCCTTGTTCCCTTTGTGTGATAAAATTTTGCCTCATTGTATTGAGATTCACACATTTTGAATTGATCCTTATCAACATAAAATGTTCCAATTTTTCCATTGATTGAGTACATGATACATTGGTTTTATGATGAAGGTATGGCTACATGTTGATGTAGCTAAGGCCTACCATGAAAAATGTTAAAGGATGTGTCCTGACAGATAACCATAAAATCTGAATTATACACAAGATCTCCAAACTGAGTTCTGAGTGTAATCTCACCCAATGGTTCTTTCTCATTATTTTCATAACCATTCAACATTAATGTCGTAGGATATAAGTCAGATTTAGTGTGGCCTAATAGACGAAATGTATGAACAGTAATGAGGTTTACTTCTGATCCATTATCAATGAAGGTTTGTCAGATGTCTATGTCATTGAACCTTCTAGATAGATACAAGTTCCTAATATTTCCATGAACAAAATCATCTTCATATTCATCATTAGAAGATATAACTGCATGACATTATACTGGATCATTCTCTATACGGTAAACCTCTACAGCAACACCTTTGGATTCAAACTCTTTATAACTTCAAAAAGAATCAATAAGTGCTTCTCAATGATATTTTGATAGATTAAAGGCATTAAAAATTAAAAAATTTAATGGTATATGGGATAGATATTTCAATACATTATACTTTTGGTCCAGAGGTCTACATTTCCCATCAGGGAGATGCGGTTTTTCAGGTGCCTTGGATGTTGATGCTCCTAATGTAGATATACCCTGTGTCAGATTACAGGTTGTAAATACTTTGGATTTTGGTAGATTAGAATGACTAGGTATATATACTTTATGAGATAAGATGGTGTTACCTCTAATAATTCCTACAAAAAAATCATGTCATGCCTGATCTTGTCATGCGTGGAAGAATCTCCTTGTTATTGTTCTGCCCGCTGAAGGGATCTCTCATGAGTTTCTACCACTTATACGGTTTTAGGGAGGGTAGAGTTGAAATAGTGGCTTCTAGAATACTCATTTATTCCTCTATATCCTCAACCTTGGATTCTTCCTCTAGTTCCCCAGTTAGGTACAGGGAACTCAAGATTATCATAACACAAATCACCATCATCCTTGGGATCCGTTAAGTGAATAACGTTGATAGAACCAAAAAATAAATTCTTCATCTGAGGAAGATTCTACTTGACATGACGTTTCTAGTTGTTTATTTTGGCGGGGTGGTTTCCATTATTTTGAAACATATGTAATGGAATCTTCTAGAGTCAAGGACAACTTTGGCCATGACATGAGCTCATATTCTTTTGACTGCTCTTTTTTCCTTCTCATCACGTCGCTTATTTGATGATTGACCTTTAGAGGATTGATATGTTGATTAAGGTGATTTTTCTATAACAGGAGTGGTAGAATACACAATTGGTTGTTTCAAATATTTTCATAGAATTTCATGAGTTTGGTTGATCCTTTTTCTAATCATCCAATCAACATATTTCTACGCATTTTTACCTTTAACTTCTTTCCATTATCCTTCTTCCTCTGGATCAGTAGCAGTAACACATGCTACTTAGGCTAATGAGATTTTCAAATTCACTTGTCCAGAGTCTACCATTTTTTATAAGAGGTCCTTGAAAACAAAACCCTCCTGAATGGGATGCCCCAACATCTGGTGAAAGGGACAATAATTAAAAAGATCTACATCCCCTTCTTTTATTGGTTTCTTCTTCCTTGCAAATTGAACCAAATTGCTTTCCAAAGCTGAGATGAAGTAATCGGAAACCTGTTCATTCTGAAAATAATAAAAAAATTTCTTTAACTCCTCAAAATATTTTCTCCTTTGATATCTTTGATCATCTTAATGAGGCGTTCATTGCTACTGATGCTCAGGAGGTGGATCCCTTTGATATGATGAAGGTTTTAAAGTGGAATTAGGTATAGGTTCTTGCTTGAGTGTGACTATAGAATCCTATGGTTTCTCTATTCTTATTCCTAGAGCTGATGAAATTACACAAGATTTTGCTTTAGTTTCCACAATGGAATCATCCACCTGTTTGGAAATTGAATCAAGGTCTCAAAACCATCTTCTGTATTTCATATGGATCTATGGTGTGTGTACTTTTCATGAATATTTTTCACACAAATTGGCAGAAACTCTTCTTGAGGGAGTGCCAGATTTAAGGAATATGTAAATCCTTTAAATCGAGTAATGAAATATGAAACTCTTTCATTTTCTCATTGTTTGAAATTTGTAAGATCAAAATTTTCTTTCTTTAGAATCGTTGAGTTGAATTGAAGAAGAAATTTATGATGGAGATCTTCACATCTAGTAATTGATAGAGATTGTAAAATTTTATACCAAACAAACGATGGTCCCTATAATGACTGCACAAAGAACCTAATCATTACTGCTTTTTTTTAGGAGTCCCCATATTGGGATCACAATGTGAAATGAAATTTGTTAAGTGTTTCTATAGATCTCTTGAACCATTAACGATTTGGAATATAGTATTCACAAAATTTGGTTGGGGAGGGATTAGATCCACCCATTCAGGTTAAGATATATTATCATTCTTAACTAGTGCACTCCATTCTTTCATAGCTTCCAATTGAGTTTTTAATGCATCAGCTATATTCATAAAATTTTTGGGAATATCTAGATTAGTTGGGACCTGTACAGGTATAGTAGTTGAGCTTGAACTGGTGAAATGACCAACAAAACCATTGGTGGTGATGCTGGTATTTGTCTTGGATAACCCATAGGGACATGCCAATAAGGATGTGTTTGATCCTGCGTTGGTTGTGAACCCAATGGAGGGAATTCATTATCCATATCTGTAGTTACCACAAATCATCTTTTCAATGGAGCACCTACAAAATGGGATAGTTGAGGATCTTTCTGGAGAGTATGTCTAGTAGAAATGCTGCTTCGAAGTAACTATGTTTTGAGTCTTTTCAAATCATTTTATGGAGTACCTTCTGAAATGGTGTTAATGAAAATTACTGAGACATAATGCATTGATGGAATTCTATCAGTATATTTGTAAGATCATCTCCTTTTGTATATTCCATGAGACTCTTCTCCCCTATATGATGAATTCCTAGGAACTGTTTGATAGACATTTACCAAAAGGGAATCATTTGATGGTTCAGTTTTGCACTCTCTTTGTTGATTTTCCCCTAATTAGGAGAAAATTAACTTCTGTTGAGGAGGGGATTATAGATGTGAAAAATCCCCCAACCTAGTAGGCTGAGGATATTTCTATTCTTATCTTTCTTGTTCAAACATTCAAACTTTGTTTATTGAATTCAAAGGATGAATTAAACAATCCCCCAACCCTACAGGCTGGGGTGGATCTGGAACTGATATAGTTGAGATTCACACAGATCCTATTTTGTTTTTTTGAATTATGGTTTTGACATCGGCTAGTTTCATTATCTGACGACCACTCAAATCACCTGTTTTAGAAGATCATTGTGCTATTTCAAAAATTTGTGCCATCTGACAGTTGACATCCTCTAAGTGGGAGGCCTGTGAAAGATTCTAAGATTCTTGGTTTAAAAGTATCTTAACAAATTTCTTTCTTTGGTCCTGGATATGATGAGAGCTAATTGAGGTCTGTTCTTGAGCGTATACTTGATTACATACAAAATATGTTGATTGTAGCTGATTGTGGGAAATAAAATTTCATGAGACCACGCTTGGCGGGCTTTTCTGATTTTGGATCATTGTAAAAAGAAATTCTTCATGTGCACTCCATCCTCTTATACGAACACCAAATGGGGTATTAGAAACTAACTGGCATATCCTCTTTAGAGCAATGAGGCATGCACGCTGAAGGGTTCTCTACTATTTTCTAACCTTTAGATGTCAGGAAATAGAGAGAGATGCCAAGTCAATTTGGCATTGCAACCCTTCTATTACCTTCACATGATTTTGATATTCATCATATTTTAATACTTTGGTTTTCAAATTAAGAAGAGTCTTCCATAAGTTGAGGCGGACAACATGAATTCAATCTTCTCCCATCAATTCTGTAATGTTATATTGAGAGTTTTACAAAATCTATAACATGACTAGTACTTCTCCTTTATCGAATTGTTTTCTCATGTTTAACATATCTTCATCATCTTTCACTAGAGGTTTTTCCACTTGGTCTGACAAATGTGGACACTTCTTAATTGTTTTATTAAAAACAATGGAATTAGACTATTTTTCCTCTTTTGTATTAGAAGAAAAATGAAGCAAGGGAGGTTTAATGAATGATTGTTCCCTTAAATTTTCTTCTAGTTGAGAAATTATTTCACCCATTAATGATAAGGTATCAAACATGAATGACCTTGTGTTAGAAAGTACCTTGAGATAAGAGGTATTTATCATTACTATATTGTCAATTATAGAATTATCATGACAATGTGAAATACTACTGCAGAGATAACATTTACAGAAAATTCCATCATGAGGAGGACCACCATGGTGGATTACAACAAGGGGTAAATCCTCTTGTTCCTTGGTCTTCTATCCACACAGAGGGTTTTTGTGGATCTCATCTGGATATAGGATTTCTAGATTGTCCAAATTTTCATGAAGTAAGCCTTCATGATGAATTGTATGATGGGGAACTTCTGAATTACTGCTACTACTCCCATAATTTGGTAATGAGAGGGTAGAATATTGATCTGAAACAGATAAATGTGTGAGGGCTTCAAGAACTCCATCATTAAGAGGATCTAGATCGTAGCATGGATCTTAATTTTCCAACTGTGTTTGGTGATAATTAATCTTGGATGATCTCTTACACTTAGTTAGGACCACTTTCTAGGATAAGTGGTTATCATAGGCAGGTGTATGTGCCTTCCTTGGGGAGGTTATCAGAATGGGCTGATTACCTCAAATTGGAAAGAGTGTATGTTCCCTATCTGGTTATCTATATGATATAAAGGATTATTCTGTGTAACCCTCTCAGACTAGAACAGAGGTATGTATATAATCCGGGATGACATTTCGATGTGTCAACCTAGGTATGGGGATAGATTTTTTTCTTGTTCCCCTGGTACTGCTGAAGTTGTTGTTATGATATTCAGGCATGATTCTAGAATATGGGTAGTAATTTGCATCTTCCCTTTCACCATTACAAAGATGTGTTTGGTTACTTCAGTGGATAGAATAAGAATATACGTCCATTAAATATCTGAATTAGGTGTATGTGATTTCTCCTTTCCTCCTTTCCTGGTCAATGGGTACGGAAAGTACTCATGTATGGGGGCTGAGAGTTGAGTCTGCCCGAAATTTTTCATTGGAGATTTCAGACTGACTTCTATGGGTGTTTCCAATCAAGACTGTTGTATGGCATGATGAATGATGATAGGTTTATGTACATGCTAGTTTTTTTCCATTAAGCATAGTTGACAGACTTCTTTCAATACTGGCAGACGAGACAACTGACATAATTGGTGAGTGTAAGCATGTGTATGTTCCTATTGACCAGTTTTGACCACATTTTATTGGTGGGATTCCATAATTGTAGTTATATGAGTCTACTAACTGGATGATTATTTTTAAATAGGTGTATATTCCGGTTCAAATTACTCTACTAGATTTTCTGGGAAATACTGGTGGGTCACTGTCAGACGAGTCTGCTGGGCAGTGGAATTTGGATGGATGGGTGTATGTTCCCGCTCATTTTTTTTCATCAAGTTAGGTTGATAGACTTCTCTGGAGGGGGAAAAGGTAATAAACTGCTCCATGTTGACCAGAAAGTTTTTTCCGATAGTTTTTCTTGCAGGCTCAGGTCTGAGGGACCCGGTACAAACATCCAGAGGCAACACCCCCATTATGTTGGGGGTTCACTGCCGTGCAATTTTTCTGGCAATGATTGTTGGTGTGAGTCCATGGGAAGGACCCCTAAATCTTTGATTTTAGGTCAGGAGTGACCTCTTGATCCACCACCCTACAGTATAGGAGGTACTGGTTGTTGCGTTCTGGGGATAAGGACCCAAAACGGTTGAAGACAGTGGTTGGCACCGTCTGCTTCTTGATCATCGGTCATCACTGACCAAACAATCAAGGTTTTTTATTAACCAAGGGATCATGTCAGGTAGCCTCCAAGGTTGGTATAGTACCATGATGACGGTACTCCCTTACCAGTAAATTGGAGACCTAGTTTTGAAGCCACTGAGTGGGTGACAGCGTCCTTCCCGTGGATGATGATCCATTTTGAGTAGCAGTTGGGACATTCATGGGTGAAAACTTGAATGAATCCATTTGGAGTGAAGGGAGTTATGAGAAAACATGAAAACAAAAATAATCTCCATTAAAGTAACATGTTTTAGATGGATATATGCGTGATTGATTCCTTTTTTGGCCATCCTTTATCAATTGATAGGGTCCTGACATGTGGGTAACAATATTCACTTGGTTAAAGATTCACGTCAGGTTTACCATTTTTTGTTTCCCAGTTCCTTGAAACATGTGTTCTAGTTTATGAACCATTGATTCCAGGTGGTATCCATTAGATTTATCATATAATTGGAAACATTGAACAATTATTTATCCAAAATGGACCTGCTTTCCAATGGTAGGCATTCATTATGTTTTAACTTTATTATACATAAGAACATGCATCAGTCAAGAGGATGGGAGGTCGGACACATCACACCCTTTTGTGGGAAATAATTGTCTACTCCGAGACTCTCTTTATAAATTTAATATATTTCCATTAATCCTTATTAATTCACTAATTATAACATAGGTTTCCCTTCGAATTTGCAATAACTTATTAACATATGTGAAATTTAGAATCATCTGTATGTATTCAAGGTTCTTCATTAATAGATTTATCCTTATTTACTTGAGGTTATCCCAAAATGGTATCCCATCAAATACAATTTAGAGATTCTTTTAATCATCATTATGATGATACTAGTTTTTAATACACTCAGTGGGGCACACTGGAATTTATTGTTGTCCAGGTAGATGAAGGTTTTTTTGTATTGGGATCACACCCATAAAATGGGCTTCTTACATATCATTGCGAAAGGAATCAGATTCCTCACTGTTCGGTGCCACTTAATGGGACACATTATACCTTTTAAGGTCATGTGATAAGGACTTAACTATACAGTTCAATTTCATGTGGTAAGGACATCTAAGAAAAAGGTTCTTAGTCAATGTTTGGTGTGGGTCTTACACCTAAGTAGCCCAAGGACATGGAAAGAATATAGGTTTACAAGTAATATTTTACCATGTTGTGAATATGGCCAAAGGACAACATAGTGGATTTTATGTTTTGGGTTTGAACCTCATTGAGGCTTCCTACGTATCCCATTTCTATGGGAATCAAAGCCCATGTAGTTCAATGTGTCTCATAATAGAGTATTTTCCTTTGAAAAAAAATATTTTGGGATTACTTCCTGAAAAGGATGCCCTGATGATTTGGGGGTTTAATTTGAGGATTATTCCTAAGGAGGATACCCAGATTAAGGGAATTCGGGTTGGATTCCTAAAGAAGATATCCAATGAGATTGATCCTTGATGAATGCTTCCTATGTATAGAAATTATGGTGGGATTCAGAGTTATCATATTCCATTCATTGTGTTGGATATTATGCATAAGAGCTGCCCATTAGAGGGGACATGGTTGTGTGAACCCTTTTGGAATGGCACACTTTTGATCTCAGGCCTTCAAGAAAGTGTCCTATGTATCCTAGTTTGAATAGGAATTACAGTTCTCTTAGTTCAAGTGGTCCTGTGAAAATGTTGGGATCCTGAAAAAAATCTATTTCCACGTGATTCATGCTCGGTGTGAGATAAAAGGGGACATCAAAAATAAAAAATGACACCCACACTTTTCCTCCTCCACTAGTGGAAGAGGGCGTGCCTACGACGACAATAGTAGATGACGTCAAGACGACTGGGGAAGAGGGATTGGCGATGATCCATCCCTCTATTCACTTTACATTGGACAAGGGTCCAATGTAAGGAAGGAGTGAAGTTGAACGAAGTAGTGAGTAGTAATACTGCAACCTTCTACTTGAATGGTTAGGGGATTACACCAAGATGTTTGCCCTATAATTGGTCTTATTAGGGGAGGGAGACTTATCCTTTGACCAAAAGGAAAAGTAAATGTGAATCATACCTTCACTGCTAGAGACCTGAGTTTCCAGGTCTTAGAGATGAGAAGTGGAGGTTAGAACCCAAACCCTAATCCTCCAAATAGAGAACATACCAACACTGTTCATGAGAGATAGTTCCATGTGACTGCAGATATAAAAAACCACAATAACTCCATGAATCTTAACCCCATTGTGAAACAATTGTGGAAAACCTCTAACTATGGATATACAAACCTAAATAAAAGACATGCTGATGTGCCTTTCCCAAAGGTTTGATAAGTTAGGAGGTTTTGGTGGAGTTCTCAATAGAATCACTTATAGAAAAGAGAGCCAATGAAGAATAAGCCTTGACATTAATTTCTTTGAGGATGGATTCATGGCTTTTAGACTGAAGAGAGTAGGTGAATCAAACAGGGGATACCATGTAGATACTGGCACACAAGTATGATGCGCAAGAAGGTTTGGGTGACCTAATGTTAACTTAAGTGACAAACATCCTGGATGTTAATACTTGGGAGAGACCTGACTCAATCCTTTAAGAGTATTCATAGGTATTCCCAGAAGTGGGGAACTCAAGTTCCAGTGAGAGGAATAGGTGGAATGCAAGTGTTTCTAATTTATGGAGGTTGGGCGCTTTAGGGGTGCACGTTTTATGGATTTAAAATAGAAAAGGACTTAATTCCTATGATCCTCCTTCAATTTCTCCACTTTAGGTATTAAAAAACTACCTTTAATTTTTCATAAGACTTGGGTGAAGCACTAGGGAGACCAAAGTAGTAATTAGGCTTCGGGGAAATTCATCCTTACAAATAAAGGCCCAAAGGGTCTATTTCTAAGAAAAAATAGAACCCTAGGAAAAATGAGTTTGGGTACAAAACAAGATTGTGCACCAGATTGTGGCATGCAAGTACCTTTCACACTAACAGTGATTTGGCTATACTAGGGCACCTCTTTAAGCACTTTGAAAAAATAATTACTTCATTCATCTCAGACATGGTGGAATGCAGTTATTTGCTTGTAGGTACCTTGGGCACCTCTTTAGGGACTTATAAAGATAATTTATCCATACCATGGGGGATACCACCTCACAAACCAACATGGGATCACTGCTGGGTTGGTTCCTTTTCTACCGTCACTGACCCCCATGAATAATTCAGAGTCTCACAATGAACGTTTCATGACCGGTTGGAGAAGGTTTTTGAAAAAATCATGGAACACATTTCATGGTGTCCACAATTACACCTTACACCCCCCCCCCCTCATACCTAAAGATGGTGGAACATTCTCAAAAATATCACCATGGAATGGATAAATAGAAATCCTTCAATCAATGATAAATGACCATAAATCGTATCCCTCAATATCATTTACATACAATGTTAAACTGCATGGTCCATGTCCTGGTCACATGACATTGATCTACATGATCATTCAAGCCTCTCTAGGGAAGATCCTTTCCCCTGATGTTAGTCATATACCACATCACCCCAAAGAACTTTATATAACTTGATTCTCATTCCATAAATACATGCAGTAACACATATATCCTCCATTATGAGCCTGGATACCATAACAACCAAAACATATGTGTCCCTCCATTCATGGACACAACCCCGATCTAGGAGTGAGGTTATGGACTTCTTATCAAACCCCTCCCATTCAAGATTGTGATCAAAACAGATTATCCCCTCCTCCATACGTACCAAATTTTTATAGGAGTGGAATCCCCATCCATGGCTTGTAATGGTCTGGAATTACTTCCAGTGGACTATAATTGATACCTATCAGGGCACTCCATGGGCGGCTACACCCCATGGGCGAGACACACCACCATCCCTAGTGGCAGCCATTTCCTCATGAATCCCTTGGGCGGAGAGCCATGCTTCGTCCAACGCTCACATGTGAGAGTTCCCAAGGATTAGATACATTCCTACCTCCTTTGCCTATGATACCAACTGTAAAGACCCAAAGCTTGACGTACATGGATATTACATTACTTTAGTGGAATACTTAATACATAACAATAACAGACACACAAGGATCGTAATAGTTTAGTGTCTTTGGAAACTTAGAACGTAAACTTCTAATCGTGGTGAAAGATCTTCAACATCTCCCATAAAGATCTTCCCCTTTTTTTACCTAAAACCTTTCTTTATATCCTAAGGAAAAGAAAACATAAAAACGGTGAGCTCAAATGCTCATTAAGGGTAAGCAGGGATAAAATAAAACATACCATATACATTTGAACTTAAAAACTTGAACATAATGTTTAAACATCAAAAGCTTGAGCAATGACATAAAACATGGAAGTACGTAAGGCATAGATCATAAAGAAACATTGATAATGATAAAATAGAATGGGAATAAAACATGTAATTATGGAAACCATTAAGCACATGATATGATTTCCATAGTAGCCAAGGCATTGCTGCCAAGACCATATTAGTGGACAAAGTCCCTTTCTGAATCGAGTTCACTCCTCATTCCAGTCCTATATTACTGAACCAGTTTAACTTTCCATTCCAGCCATGTCTATCTCATGAGATATAAATCTTTACCTAATGCATTGGAGGGAGATATAGGTCCCACCCATATCATAATGAAATCATTATTACTTGTGCCACGACATAAACATAAATCATTCATCATATACCAAAGAATAAAATGGCTATCATAAACAACATCCCATCATAACATAATCCATATAAAAAAATGGATATCATTTCATCATAAGAACAATGAAACCATGTAAATCATAGAGACATTATACATGAAAGATACACATATGAAATAATGTTATCATAGATGGAAAATATTTTTGACAAAACACTTGAAATTAATTCTTGAGGAAAATATCCTTTCTTTTTTAAAATCATTTTCTTTTCACAAAATTCCATGCAATTTTAGAAGATAAGTGTTTTGTTGAAAATAATCATGAAATCTTGTAGAGGAAGCTTCTTGAAAATGAGGCGTTATGAAACTGTAAAAATCCATTCACACCGTATAAGTTAAAAATAATATTCTCCTCGTACTTTTGTCGAAAAAGTCAAAAAGTACCTTATATGGTAACCAAAGGAAAGATTCCATTCATACAATGTGGTAAAAAGTCAATAAAGGGTAAAAATAACTTTAAACATCCATGGAAGAATGGTAAAAATTTTATGAAATCATTTTTAGAAAACATGGTCATAGATGATAAACATAGCCCCATTAAATACTTACGTGTATGCAATCTCGGATAAAAATGAGATTGAAAATTTATCCCTTACCTTAGGTCTGATATGCTTCGTACGTATCCGAACCTCCTCTTCTTTGAAGCGCCTCTTTGAGACCTCCTTTTAGGGCACTGCAATTGGTCTTTGAAGAAGACCAGGACCTCTAGGATGTTTCTAGGGAAGTGGAGAAGTGAATTTGGCAGGGTTTGGCCGAGCATGAAGGCTCAAAGTGGTGTGAGGAAGAGAGGGAGGAGGTGCCCTTTTATAAGGGAGGAGAGGGGCACCGTTGGAATAACTAAAAATATTATTTTATTGTAAAGCCAAATTAGGTTTTAAATGGCTCAAAATTGATTTATTTCGAAGCTAAGTTGGGTATGGGTCGAAATTCTCTCATCCAATAGAATTTAGACAAGTTTAGGTTACTATTTTAACCTTATCATTTAGATTTAACATTAAGTTAGATAATTTTACTTTTACCGTGTCTTTTTGTGTTCTTACACTATAAGGTTAATAATCTTACTATAAGAAGCCAAAATAACCCCAAGTTGTTTCTTATTAATATATATAACCTTATATAAGTCATTTGGCGGAACCTTATATTTTTAGGAAATTAATAATATAATATTTGTTTTAAAAACTATTTTATGTCAATTTTGACACTATTTAGCAATTGATTTTTGTGAAAATCATCACAGACTGATTAGTTAGAAAAAAGTTAATTATATCAATACTAACATGTCATGTTAACCTATAAAATTAGTGGAATTCATAAAAAGTCTCAAATTACATTTATTTTGGTATTTATAACATCAATTATGTCAATATTTCATTAATAAGATAATTACTGCATCATCTTTGTGTCATAAATAAATTAAATTATTTAATGTCTAAAAATTACAAATAAAATACCATTACGTATGAAATATTTTTAGATTTCTAATGAATATTTATAGTCGAATTTATCTTATGTATAACCCTATATTAAAAATGATATACTTATTAAACTTTGATTTTAACTATTTTAACCCTTCTTTAAATAAATTAATAATAAATGTCCTAATCTAATCCAAGTGGTCCTAAATTGTCATATTTTATTCCTAAGGTCGTTTTTGGTCGAATTACACTTATCCAATAGAATTAGGACATGTTTTAGGGTAATAATAATATCATTTTTACCCTTAATTACCCTATTTACATTTAACCGTGGTTAAAAAAAGTAAAAAGTTACTATTCACCAAAAATTATTTTCATCTCATTGATCCACATTTTACTTACTAACATCAACCGTGTCTCTCATATTTTTGAAATTCCACTCATATAAGCGATAAAATTAAGTTTTATGAAAAATTCATTTTTTTAACTACCCCTTAGTGGTTTCACTATTCATCAAAAAATGAAAGTTTCCAGAAAAATACCAAAAATTTGGCCTAAGCTATATTTGATATTATGAACTGAAAAATGATGTCTATTTTACCAAATTCAAAACATATCAGTTTCATTAATTAATTTAAAAATTAATTCCCTTCGTCAAAACAAATAGTGTGTTCTTAAGAGATAATAACTATCAAAAGATTGACATTTGTTTATGTCTGGTTTAAATGTGAAATTACATCCAATGACCAACATTATATTAAATTGTAAAAATATATTCTAAGTATACTTTAAAACCACTCAAATTAATAATTTATAACTATTAATTATTTCGATTAAAAAGGTTGTTTTTAATTAAAATTTAGTAATTTTCACTATTCATCAGAAAATGAAAGTTATCCGAAAAGTACCAAAATTTCACCCTAAGCTAATTTCGATATTCGGAATCCAAAAATGAAGTCCATTTTAAAGAATAAAATTTAAAAAATTTCAAAAAGTGGTTATTACTATTTATAACGGCTAGTTTTAATAATATTTTAATAGCATATCATTGTTTAGCGAAACTCGGTATTGTGTACAACACACGCTATCGCGGAAAGTCGCGCTTGCGTGTAATGCAACCCAAGTCAGGGTTGCGTGTTGTGCAAGAATCCTTCGTTGTTTCGTATAACATAATCCAACCATATTTCATTTATACATTGAATATATATATATATACTCAATGTTGCGTAGAATAACTATTATCAAAATTGTGTGTAACACGATCCAAGAATAGTGTTCCGTATACGGAAAGTTAATACTGTGTTGTGTATAGCGCAAAGTAATCTTGGTTTAGCATACAACACAAGACATTAATGAAATTAAAAGAATATTTTTCATAAAATCTCGGGGTGTTACATTCTACCCTCCTTAAAATGAATTTCTCCCTCGAAATTCGTCAGGGTTATAAATGGTTTACTACTCGAAAGTTTGTTTAATAGAAACCCACATCGTAAAAAGGAATACCCAAACTTGGGTTTAAAAACTAAAGTATGTAATGTAATGGTTTCCCAAATTAACTCATCATTGGGATTCCACGTAGGAGAAAATAGGTGAAAATATGGATATGGAAGAAAAATCTAACCATCAAGTTCTGATGGAGAGTGGTAGAGAACATGGCTATGAAATAGAAAACAATCACAAAGCCATAGATTTGCGATAATCTAAGGTACTATCTGATTCATCAGATATAAGGGCACTAGGACAAAATTTTTGTTTTTCAGGATCATTTCCCTAAAGTTGGTGAATTAAAAGAAATACTTACATGATTTTGGTACAATTTCACTATTGTTCGTGAATTGATCAATTTCCCCTTCATCCCTTAATGAAATGAAGTTGAATTTGTTATTCGTGATGTGTTATCAGATCATGTGATAGAGTGATGGGTCATTCCATCTGTTTCAAACAAAAGGTTAGCAAAAGTTATAAGTTCATCTTATGGTTAGATTAATCATATATGGTTCCAAAAATGAACTTATACTTCATATATCATACCACTTAATAATATAAAACTAGTTTCTACTAACCAGGGACTTCCTGTATGCCAGTGGTAGGCGATAAAGGCTAGTCGCACTTCGGTTGTGGGTTCAATTCCCACAGACTTGTCCGACGCGAGGGGCTGTCACCCGTCCTGTAGGTTGTCCTTTTTTCTAAAACTACATTACTATAACATCCCATCAATAAAATCGAAAAAACTTCTATCCTTAAACAATACTAACTTATGTCCAACATAATCCATTCCAATCTTTAGGCTTATCCATAATACTGCAGTCCACTTTCATAATATAGTGAAAACGATTACCAGAGATTTCATATAACAAGCATGTTAATACCATCGTTGATCCCCATATATCATAAGATATGTCTTGCTGGTCAAATTCCAAATATTCTAAGGCCTTAATCATGTATTCTCTTGAAAAATGAATACACATTGAATCTTAGTAAAAACATGAGTGCTGTCAAAAGTTAACTCATTCCACATACCAAAAACCCAAAATTCTATATACTCAAACCATGATATAACTATTTCCTTATATCAGTCATGATCTCATGAATACTATCAAACATTTAATTTTCTCCTTATCCCTTCATTATGCGCATATCATCTACATTCCAAAAATATCTGAATAACCTTTCATGGATACTGGTACCATTAATCATACACTTTTAAAACTCAAGGAAAGAAAACAGTGTAACAATACTTAGATGTCTCTTTATTCCATAGTAACATGAGATTAATTATACAACATTACACATGATAAAAATGTAATCATTCCACTACATTCTTAAACCATTGACCGAGCTTCAACAATTCTTTCATCTCACATATCATTTGTAGTCTATTCATCATCATCAACATAAATAGTACCCATACGACCATACTGATTCTCTTCAGGAGACTTTCCCTTGGGGCATTGGTTTTCATAATGCCCGTACATTCCACATTTAAAACATTTAACCATTGTTGATGTCATAGAAATACCATTATCCTTATCCCTGGTGATAACTGTACCTTTTCCTTTGCACTTACTAGCTTTGTGTCCTTATTTTCCACACCCAAAGAATCTTTCAGTTCCTTTGAAACATTCTCCTTGATGCATCTTCCCACATGATTTACATAGGGTAAATTGAACTTTATTTCCTCTATGATCATCATGAAACTCCATATTTCTCTTATTATCCGAGTCAGGAAACTTGCCAAATTTTACTTTATTTATCATATTATGAGATTGTTGATTCAACATAATAATGATGTTTGGAATTCCAAATCCCATTTCATTTGGTTGCTCATGAATAATATCATTCCATTGTCCATCATATCCTCCATTATCGTGAATCATCTTGTTTCCATCCATTTTCTAAAACCCAAAAAGAATAGTGTGAGAGGCAAAAATCATAATAAATGGGGAGTAACTTCAATATCTAACATCTTTGGTTTAATATAATATCGTTACCATAGTTCTAGGACTATATCCTATAAGTATACTTATCCTTATGGACATCCCTAGACATACATTATAAATATCTCTAGGGATCTCACTAACGTTTTTGCATCCTAGTTTCCAAAGGTTGACTAAAATTTTCCTCTGATACCAACTGTAACGGTCTGGAATTACTTCCAGTGGACTATAATTGATACCTATCAGGTCACTCCATGGGAGGCTACACCCCCTGGGTGGGACACACCACCATCCCCAGTGGAAGCCATTTCCTCATGAAGCCCTTGGGCGGAGAGCCATGCTTCGTCCAATGCTCACATGTGAGAGTTCCCAAGGATCGGATACATTCCTACCTCCTTTGCCTCTGATACTAACTGTAAAGACCCAAATCTTGATGTACATGGATATTACATTACTTTAGCGGAATACTTAATACATAACAATAATATACATACAAGGATCGTAATAGTTTAGTGTCTTTGGAAACTTGGAACGTAATCTTCTAATCATGGTGAAATATCTTCAACATCTCCCATAAAGATCTTCACCTTTTTTTCGCTAAAACCGTTCTTTATATCCTGGGGAAAAGAAAACATAAAAAGGGTGAGCTCAAATTCTCAGTAAGGGTATGCATGGATAAAATAAAACATACCATATACATTTGAACTTAAAAACATGAACATAATGTTTATACATCAAAAGGTTGAGAAATGACATAAAACATGGAAGTACGTAAGGCATAGATCATAAAGAAACATTAGGAATGATAAAATAGCATGGGAATAAAACATGTAATTTTGGAAACCATTAAACACATGATATGATTTCCATAGTAGCCAAGGCATTGCTTCCAAGACCATCTTAGTGGACAAATTCCCTTTCTGAATCGAGTTCACTCCTTGTTCCAGTCCTGTATTACTGAACCGGTTTAACTTGTCGTTCCAGCCATGTCTATATCATGAGATATAACTCTTTACCCAATGCATTGGAGGGAGATATAGGTCCCACCCATCTCATAATGAAATAATTCTTACTTGTGCCACAAAATAAACATAAATCATTCATCATAACCCAAAGAATAAAATGGCTATCATAAAAATCATCCCATCATAACATAATCCATATAAAAAAATAGATATCATTTCATCATAAGAACAGTGAAACCATGTAAATCATAGAGACATTATACATGAAACATACACATATGAAGTAATGTCATATTAGATGGAAAATAATTTTGACAAAACACTTGAAATTAATTCTTGATGAAAATATCATTTCTTCTTTAAAATCATTTTCTTTTCACAAAATTCCATGAAATTTTAAAAGATAAGGGTTGTGTTGAAAATAATTATGCAATATTGTAGAGGAAGCTTCTTGAAAATGAGGCGTTATGAAACCATAAAAATCCATTGACTCTGTATATGTTAAAAATAACATTCTCCTCATACTTTTGTGGGAAAAGTCAAAATGTACCTAATATAGTAACCAAAGGAAAGATTCCATTCATACAATGTGGTAAAAAGTCAATAAAGGGTAAAAATGACTTTAAACATCCATGGAAGAATGGTAAACATTTTATGAAAGCATTTTTAGAAAACATAGTATTGGATGATAAACTTAACCCCAGTAAATACTTACGTATAAGCAATCTCGGATAAAAATGAGATTTAAAATTTATCCCTTACCTTAGGTCCGATATGCTTCGTACGTATCTGAACCTCCTCTTCTCGGAAGCGCCTCTTTAAGACCTCCTTTTAGGGCACTGAAATTGGTCTTTGAAGAATACCAGGACCTATATGATGTTTCTAGGGAAGTGGAGAAGAGAATTTTTCAGGGGTTGGCCGAGCTTGAAGGCTCAAAGTGGTGTGAGGAAGAGAGGGAGGAGGTGCCCTTTTATAAGGGAGGAGAGGGGCACCTTTGGAATAACTAAAAAAATTATTTTATTATAAAGCCAAATTCAGTTTTAAATAGCTCCAAATTGATTTATTTCGAAGCTAAGGTGGGTATGGGTATAAATCCTCTCATCCAATATAATTTAGACAAGGTTAGGTTCCTATTTTAACCTTATCATTTAGATTTAACATTAAGTTAGATAATTTTACTTTTACCGTGTCTTTTTGTGTTTTTACACTATAAGGGTAATAAACCTACTATAAGAAGCCAAAATAACCCCAAGTTGTTTATTATTAATATATATAACCTTATCTAATTCATTCGTCCGAACCTTATATTTTTAGAAAATTAATAATATAATATTTGTTTTAAAAACTATTTTATGTCAATTTTGACACTATTTAGTAATTGATTTTTGTAAAAATCATTACAGACTCATTAGTTCAAAAAAAGTTAATTATATCAATACTAACATGTCATGTTAACCTAGAAAATTAGTTTCATTCATAAAAAGTCTCAAATTACATTTATTTTGGTATTTATAACATCAATTATGTCAATATTTCATTAATATGATAATTACTGCATCATCTTTGTGTCATAAATAAATTAAATTATTTAATGTGTAAAAATTACAAATAAAATACAATTATTTAGGAAATCTTTTTAACTTTTTAATGAATATTTATAGTTGAATTTATCTTATGTATAACCCTATATTAAAAATGATATACTTATTAAACATTGATTTTAACAATTTTAACCCTTCTTTAAATAAATTAATAATAAATGTCCTAATCTAATCCAAGTGGGCCTAAATGGTCATATTTTATTCTTAATGTTGTTTTTGGTCGAATTACACTTATCCAATAGAATTAAGACATGTGTTAGGGTAATAATAATATCATTGTAACCCTTAATTACCCTATTTACTTTTAACCGTGGTAAAAAAAAGTAAAAAGTTACTATTAACCAAAAATTATTTTCATATCATTGAATCAAATTTTACATACTGACATCAGCCGTGTCTCTCGGATTTTTTAAATTCCACTCACATAAGTGGTAAAATTATGTTTTATGAAAAATTCATTTTTTTTAACTACCACTTAGTGGTTTCACTATTCATCAAAAAATGAATGTTTCTAGAAAAATACCAAAAATTAGGCCTAAGCTATATTTGATATTATGAACTGAAAAATTATGTATATTTTACCAATTCAAAACATATCAGTTGCATTACTTAATTTAAAAATTAATTCCCGTCCTCAAAACAAATAGCGTGTTCTTAAGAGATAATAACTATCAAAAGATTGACATTTGTTTATGACTAGTTTAAATGTGAAATTACATCCAATGACCAACATTGTATTAAATTGTAAAAATATATTCTAAATATACTTTAAAACCACTCAAATTAATAATTTATCACTATTAATTATTTCGATTAAAAAGGTTGTTTTTAATTAAAATTTAGTAATTTTCACTATTCATCAGAAAATGAAAGTTATCCGAAAAGTACCAAAATTTCACCCTAAGCTAATTTCGATATTCCGAATCCAAAAATGAAGTCTGTTTTGAAAAATAAAATTTACAAAATTTCAAAAAGTGGTTATCACTATTCATAATGGCTAGTTTTAATAATATTTTAATAGCATATCATTGTTTAGCGAAGCTCAGTATTGCGTACAACGCACGCTATCGCGGAAGGTCGCGCTTGAGTGTAATGCAAGACAAGCCAGGGTTGCGTGTTGTGCAAGAATCCTTTATTGTTTCGTATAACATAATCCAACCATATTTCATTTATACATTGAATATATATATATATATATATATACTCAATGTTGCGTAGAATAACTATTATCAAAATTGTGTGTAACACGATCCAAGAATAGTGTTGCGTATACTGCAAGTTAATACGGTGTTGCGTATAGCTAAAGGCAATCTTGGTTTAGCATACAACACAAGACATTAATGAAATTAAAAGAATATTTTTCATAAAATATCGAGGTGTTACATGGCTAGTGCTAACATAGATGTTCCCTTCATTCTTAGACACCGTCACTTTGTGGTATTGAGAAATATGATTATCCATAATATTTATTCATCCATCAAAAATATCATGTTAGCATCAGGAAGAGACAACTTTTCCTTAATATATAGTAATACACCCTGGTTGTCTTTGCATAATTCTCCCACAAAAATTCCATATTTGTCCAAGTATTTTTTTTATTTCACTATTCAGTAATACACCCGAGTTTACTTTTCCTAAATTCACCCTCAAAAGGGGTTTTCAACAAGTGGCACATTCGTCCCCCAAAATATATTTCCTCTATTCACATAATACCAAAAAATATCATGCCAAAAACCACTTTTAGAACATGGTTTGTTTTCATTTATCACATACTTTTCTCATATAATTTTTTATATCTGGGAATCAAAAAACCATGACTCAAAATCTCCATTAACGTATCTAGATAATGTCAGAACACTCTCATCCCATGAGCCTTGTTTGGTTCATAATTAAAATACTCTTGGTCAAATTTATATTAACTAAAACACAAGTTTCATTTGTATAATATGAAAGACTCTAAACTACCTTTAAAAAAGGCACAATACTCACCATGTTGAAAACCTGCAAAAGTAACCCTGGATTAAAGTCAAGTCTCAAATAGCTATACTAGCACTTTGCCTATATTAGTAAAAAATCAAGAAATAAAAATTAAAAGGAATAAAATTTTTTAGGTTGAACAAACAGAAAGGGAAGCCTAATAAAAATCCAATTCTTTCCCACTAAGTCTTCTTTATGTCGAACTTATAAAAAATTATGGCGATGAAAGAAATGTAATGTTTATAGGGTATTTCTTATGAACATAGAAATAGTAGAACAATGATTTATAAGTCCAATGACCTAGTAAAAAATTAGATCCCTCCATCCCCCATGTCATTTCAATTATAAAAAAATGGTATTAAATCAATTTATTAATTTTTAATATTATAATATTATTACAATGAATATGGGAATGAAGTAACAGATGATCAGAAACAAAATACTTTTAATTTATATACTAAAAAAGGAAATAACATCCACATGTGGGAGCCTTTCCACTAAGTATTAAAAGTTCTACTCAATATAGGCTTTGAGTTTTTGGACTATGGCCCTATAATTGTACACACCTTTCCGAAACCCAGGCAATTATATAGAAATGAACTTCTAAATATTATGGAGATTCTTTTACTCTACAAAAACAGAATATCTTCTTTATGTTAAAAACCCCGTCAAGGATTGTTGGAGTTGAAAAATATCATCCTTAATGACATTTAATTCTTATTTAAGGAACATAATTTGTATAAATTTCTCATAAATTTTATGTTCATACTCCTCCACCTCCTTAGAATGGATGAGATCATCTTGGGATACAAAAGATATGAGATCTTCAAATTGGCATGCTTTTTGTGCCACAACTCGCTATGATCTTTTCTAATTCTCCCAATTCCAAATGACTGGCTTCACCACATGATGAATCATGTGGTCAAAAATCTTCCATATCCCAACATGCAAGACATGATTGTAAGTCCTCAAAGATCTCAGGATTTGTATTCAAATGGGGTCTTAGAGAGTATCTTGTAGATATCCTTCCAAAAAAATAAAAAATGTGGTGTGAAGGGCATCCTGTGTCTCTAATTTTGACTCTTAACCGCTTTCAAAAGGTGAAATTTATTTTGGAGTTAGTGTACTTAATTAAGAATCATTATATAATCCAACCAAAATAGTTTCAACTCTACATTCCAATGTTGGATGAATAGATATATAATCTCCCCTCTTAAGCTTAGTCACCAAATTCCATGGCACTGGACAACAGAAGGTAGCCCTCATTAATATGACAGAGTTAACAAAGAGAAATGGAAGTGAAACAACTAGAGTAGTTCGAAACACTAACCTTTTTTAGATCGATGGATGGACTTGATGCCTCTCTAACATTCCCAACCTCGATGTTCTGAGTGAGGGTATTCTAGAAAGAATGTCCCCCTGATGTTTTTCAAAAACTATAATGGTGGGATATTAGGAATATCCCACTTCAAGTCCCTTAGATATTTCTCCCTCTGCAATGGGAGTATTTTGGAATTGGACTCCTTGGACATGAATTTCATTGGAAGTGTTTTCTATGGAATAATATGAAAAATAAAAGCAGTGATGTAAGATATCAAATGTAACGAGGTCAAATGCCTTTGAAAATGCAATAAACATAAAACTCATATCCTTCCAATAACCTATCAAAGTCATGAAACTCCTCTAAAGAAGCGGGGATATTAAATTTTTCATAATTTACTTAAGATATTTTATTTTATCCATTATTTCATTATATATTCCCCCACATCTCGTAACATCCTCACTAGTTAGGCTATCTGAGGTGAGTGGATTAGGACCAAAATTGGATCTTTCATTGATTTTTCTCATCAATCACTCGATATGTAAGACCTCTTTGAACCTTGTGGAGTCATGATCCACATTGAGTACTTCGTCATACCATCATAGGTGCCTTTTATCCAATTCTAGAATGGAAATGGGGACAACTTTGACTACTATTAGTTCGTCTGGAATAAGCGATGGATCTGAAATTTCATGATGAAAGAAGGTTAGAGACCGAAACATGACACCTAATGATATGAATATGGTATTATCAGGTCCCTCCTCCCTCTATACAATAATAGGAGAATATGTGGATTCATCTCTCATAACTTATTCTATCAAAGGTATGGATTCATCGGCATTAATATGTGTCTCATTAAGGATGTCCCTTGAGTCCTTGAAGGATCAATGTCGAACCCCTTAAGGCAGGAAAGTGAATAAAATCATGCAAAAGTATATAAAGGTAAATTGGGTATGTCATTTTAGTCATTAGATTAATTAATAGTGAAAAGATTTATCAGGGCGGATATGCCTGACTAATTTCTTATCCCTCTTTTTCTTTTTTCTTGATATGGTGAGGAGCCTGTGTTGGTCCTCTTAGTTATGGGTACTAGAGGTAGAAATTTAGAAAACCCTCCCATCATATCCTTCACTATCATCCTCTAAACTAATGAAAATTATGGGGACTGGGGATACTCTACCCCAACTCTTATGGGGGGGGGGGGACTTGGTCCCATATTTTAGTGACTCTATTTCCACCCTTGGTGCTTCTTCTTATCTTCCTTCCAACAAAAAGGTAAATCCCATAAAAGTTAATTATGGTGCATGGGGGAGGAAAGGAAAAGGTAAAGGTGATAAATACCTCATTAACATTGTCATAGTTATCCCATTACTCTTCAAATTAACTACATATCTCCTCAATAGCAACTCGGTCCATCATATCAGATTCCTTCTTAGTGGCTGGGATTCGATCATCGGTCGCATATATTAGCATCTCTATCTCCCAAATATATTTACCCACATCATAAAAATTGATTTTGTGGTCAATATTAGAGGTATCTTGAATATCTAAAAGATCTTGGATACACATGGCATCTTAGAGAAATACCCACATGTCTTTGAGGTCACGAGTCGTTCCCTTCCATGCATGAATGGAAAAAGGCCATACATACTATGATGTTAATGTAGCCGGTTGTGAGGAGGACCCATCAACTTTTGAATATTAATCCACTTCAACCCTATATTCTCTCATAGGAACAAGGGTGACAAGAACTCTATTCTCCTCCTAGTGGTGACTACTAGAATTCCTTGTCCCCAAAGATGTGGTCTCAACTCTAACCTTCCCTATACCCCTTTCCTGGGACCACTTTAAGGAATTTGAATCTTTAGCATTGTCACTCTTTGGCTGAACCTTCTTTCCATGCTTTATACAACCAATATTCATCAAATTCGTGACTCAATGAACTATTTTCATTAATTAACCTTGCGGGTATAAATAAATAAAAGCACTGAAATAACCATAATCCATCATAATCGTTGTACCTGATAGAGTTAGCTTGATTAAAATTTTGGATACCTCTATGTCCATCATGATCCATATTTTTCAAGCAACCATTGGGCATTTTTGAAGTTAAACGTGCTTCGGGGGATAGAAACTGGGCTGATTCAGACACTTGAATTGGCAAGTAAATTGATATGGAGCATAGGCCTCACATATGATCTCACTGACAATAAAAGCTTCTAATATGTTGTCTCTAACTTAAATCACATACGAGCACATATCATCGACATATTTTCCATTGTTAGTGAACATCCCAGTAGGAGGATCACTATATAGGATGAATTTGAATTCTCCTAATATATTTAGATTCCCCATAGATTCATCATGATTTAGGGATAAGGAATGGATACGAAAAATATCACTATTGAATAGATGAAATCAGACCTTAGGAACCTAAACATTACCCATCACAACATAAGAACTAAAGTGTGATGCTATAAAACCCTGCAACACATTAAATGGCCCTAAAATTTGGAATGGGGCCTTCCGAATATACACATGAAATAAACACTGATAGATATTCACTAGGACGGGGGAAGCTAACCCTATGTGGATTCCATATTCTATTTTGGATAGTATAAAAAATTTCCCTATTATCATGGAACCATTGGATTCATGGACCATTTGTGGGTATGTGATTATCCACATTGCATGAAATACGGCTAGTCAAGTCCTTGTATAAACCTCTGGCTTCACTTTATAGACCTATTAGTGATACTGAACTCTATCTAAGATTGGATAGACTGTTTTAAGATTTATCCAGCTCTCTAATGTAGGGCATACCATTGGGCACTTGAAATTTAGTCCTTCTCCTTACGACATAAGGAAGGTCTTCATCCATGATTCAGGATGAATGTTTTCGCTTGGATCGGTGCCTACATTCTTAATTTTATGAGGCATCTCCAATAGCTAATGGGAAAATGCCAGCATCATTTCAACATCATCCAAAATCACCTTCGATGGTATAAACTCAACATACATTTCTCTAAATATAGTGGCTTCAAATATTTTTTAAACATCAAATAGTATAATGCCAACATCACCATGCATCAGATGGAAAGAATTCGTCATAGGGATCCATCAGATCATCATTTCAGGGAGGATGTATGGGTTATTATAAACATATTTATACACCACCCAAACAACATAATAAATGCTGAAATTTTGAAGCTCAGTCTTAAAAGCTTCACAGGTTTGGCACACCCAGCATTCCCACATCCATTCAGGACCAACACACCCATTTAGAGAAGAAGTCACAATCCTCCATTAAGTATTGTGATTATTATATATTGGAAGCATTGAAGGTTGAATCATAACAACGAGGCTAGGACTATTAGGTGTGAGGCTTCAGATAATGGGCACAAAGGATATGGTTCATGACACAGGCAATAGGAACCATTCATTCCTTGGTTAATATTCCTTTGTAAGATACATAGGCCACGTGAAAATTGGTATGTTCCATGATCCATGAAATTTGAAGGTAACTATGGGTCTTTGATATGAATTCATATCTCATAAGCATATGGATTCAGAGTGTTAGATAATCACTTCTCATGTACTCTCAACGGTACTACATTAACTTCATCAGTGAGTCTGGGTGGGTGAATTCATGCATATCATAGTCATATGGCCTAATGGTTTTTATCATGTCCAAAAATAATGCAATATCATTTCCATGGGAAGACATTGGAGTATCAGTTGGAGGTTTTCATGAAAACATTTAAATTTTCATAAAAGTCAAAATATTGTTGTCATAAAATTTAGAAATTTTGGAAAACTAGAGGGCCTTATGTAATTTAATTGCATAGGTCACTCACCCATGTGACTCAAAAGTCATTCAACCAGGTGACTCATGTGGGTCACTCACCCAAGTGACCTTATGCAGGTCACTCTCTTAGGGTTCTATAATGGGATGAAAATTTTATACAAAGAACTAGCATTAAAGAACTTCTATGGAAGTATTTCACAAATGAAATGTATAGAAAGGCATCACAGAAGACCTATGTGATGATGATGAGGATGGATATTCCTCTTATGGAGAACATGCCTCAAGCGCCTCGGAACATTCAAACTCCTCAGACTGTGTATCTTTCTCTACATTTTATGGTTGTATATTCTGAGCCTACTCCTGCATCTGTTGGGCCTTCTCTACCCCCCTAACCATTTTTCTTCTCCAGACCTCTTGGATCTGACATCTGTGGGCGTGCATCCCTCATTCTCCTTGAAGGATCCCTCCCTGAAAGATGTGATCCTATGCTCGGCTTCATCGAGGTCAGATATGCTTCCTCCATTGGCTGAGGTTTATCTTGGCGATGTTAGGACTTCATCTATGGATGGTATTCCTATGATCTAATTTTCCATAGAATATTTTGATGCGGGTGCGAATACCCATCAGTGGAAATTCCTTGAAAGGTTCTGTGCGAACAATCCCCCCTCCCCCTATTTCAGAACTTTGTTCTTTCATGGGGGTTGAAGTAGCTGACCCTTGTTTCTTTCTTTAACCTAAGGTATTTTTGCATTGTATTGGATTCCATCTCTTATTTCATTCGTGCCTAGTGTCCTAGTCCTCGGTCTCTTTGTAAATGGCAGTTTAATCACTTCTGATGGTCGATAGAGGCCCACTTTGGAAGATACTCTCCCTTTTATATAGTGTGGATTAATCTTCTAGGCCATCATCTCCCCTTCCACAATAGTTATTTGCTATGGTGCATAGGCGACAACCATAGGGATTTTCTCTGTGCAGATGAGTGGATTGTGCAACTTCAATATGTGGGGATTGTGCAGATTTTGTGTCGAGATGGATTTGTCTCATCGCTTGCCTGGGCGTATACTTCATAAAGCTGGTGACTCCATCTCTTGGTGGCAGTTAGTGATCTACCTCTTGTATGCTAGATTTTTCTCTACTTGATGCTTGTAGGGTTATTCCCTTCAAGTTTTTTGCACGGTCCTCTCTCATGTGCTGGTGGATCTTCTTCTCCCAATACATGATGGCATGCTAAAAAGGAATACTTAGTCTCCATGACTGTTTTTATTCTCCCTCAATTGTAGGATTGTACCCTTGCTTCTCTGGTTCCATATTCATTGACAGATCCTGTGTATCAGTCCTTTCCTCACTCTTTGTATCCAGATTCTAGGATGGTTTTTTCATCTCTTAGAAACCCTTTCACAAACGTGTTCATCTTTTTCTCTCCTCCTCCTCCACCCGGTTTAATGGTTTCTGAGAAGATGGTCAAGATTCCCATTCCAGGGGGTCCTGAACAGGCAACATTTTCATCTGATTCTCTTATTACTATCTAGCCAAAATGATCGTCTGACATGTCAAATACCGAGTATCCAACTCAGCTTCCAGTGGCTCATACTCAGGCACCCTGTCCTCCTATATTTCGTAAGGGGAATTCTCTCGTTTCTTTCTTGTTCTTTTCTCCAAGCTCCTACATTCCCTAGGCCAGGGTCTCCATTTCCTGCTCAATTAGATTTGATGATCTTTCTGATGTGGAACTAGGTGAGGATCCTAAGGAGCTTTAAACCCCTATCAGTGGTGTACGTACGCATGCACATTCCAAGATAGATCAGGATTCTACTTCCTCACAGTTTAAGAGCCTAACGGTGTTAGGTGGAAAAGTAGGGTGGCCATTCCATCAAAGATTTATATGCTCATTTGGAATGCCTGAGGCATAGGGGTGTGGGTGAAGATAGATTTCATCGCTTCTAATGTCCTCCATTCTAAAGTATCATTGGTGGATTTTTTGGAACACAAACAAAATTCCTCTAAAATATGTGGTTTGGTGCATTGTCTTGGCCTTAAGAATTTCATGCATGGGGAGCCTGAGAATAATCATATTTGGATTTATTGGAATGAAAGACTCTCTATGGATATGATTGCAGTATCAAGTTAGCATGTTTCATCAAAGATCCAGTTCGGAAGCGTCTCTTGTTTCCTTTTAAATTTTTATACTAAATGTGACCCAAAGGGTAGAGGTGATCTATGGAAGGACCTGAGTATCTTCAACCTGGGGGATGCGGCCCTGGTTAGTGGGAGGGGATTTCAATTCCATTCTTTACCCAGTGGAAAAACGGTGGAGGGATTTATTCCTTGAAAGATAGGCAGGATTTTGTGTTCTTTTCATCCCAAAATGACCTTCTTGACATGGGGTACTTAGTTGACAAGTTCACATGGTGTAATAATAAAAAAGTACGGCACCAGGTGTGGAGTTGGATTGACCGCTGCTTTGCTAATATCCATGTTATTTATACTTTCTCAAATGATAAGGTGGCACACTTGGTGTGTGCGTTATCTGATCATTGTCCTCTCCTCATCATCCTGCATGGTATTTTCTCTCAGAATGAAAATTTCCTTTACTCCAGTCGATGAGAGGTCGATCATAATTTCCATTATGTGGTTCTCTCTTCCTAGGAGAAAATCATGCACGTTGTCTCTTGGGTGGGGTTTCACCATAATCTCCAGGGTTTGAAGAAGACCTCAGCATCTGGGATAATTATAGGCCTTACCTGTTTCTTGATCTTGATTGTCTCAAAGATGAGGTTGAACATACTAAAGTGGTCCTTGAAGAGAGGTGGGATTACGATGTTCTAATCAAGTTAGTTGGTTTGAAAAATCGGCTTGCTGATATTCTCATAGAACAAGAAATATTTTCTTGAGAGTGATCCTGAGTGAAGTGGCACACAGAAGGAGATAGAGACTATGAATTCTTCCATGCTAGCATTCGAGAAAAGAAATGGTGGAATTCTCCGAATATTCTCTTGTAATATGGTTCTTATACCAACAAACCCCATGTTGTTGGCGGTATGGCATTGTCACATTTTCACTCTCTTCTTGCAGATCATAACCCTTTCATGTAGGGAGGTTTCCTAGTGGCCATAGTGTTCTATTTGACTACATACCTCATGTGGTTTCCTCTGATAATAATTCAACCTTGGAGAGGCTTTTTAATGAGTAGGAGGTTTGGGGGTGTCTTCTCTTAACCATGGGAGTGGCCCCGGTCCGGATAGCTTCCCGAGATCTTTCTATATCATGTTTTGGTCTCTCATAAAGGTTGAATTGGTTAATATGATCCATTATTTTATCCAGGTATGGGGATTACCCAAAGTGGCATGTGCCACCACACTTATCCTCATTCCCAAGGTCAAAGACCCCTCTTCTTTGAAACAATTCAGGCCTATCAGTATGTGCAACATTTCTTATAAATTCTTTGCAGCTGTGATTAATTGGAGGCTTGTAGGTTTTCTTCACCTTTCGGTTTTGGAGGAGCAACAAGGTTTTTTTCATGGTCGATCCACTTAAACAACCTTTTCCTTGGCCCATGAAATGATTAGTTATATGCATAAAAAAGTCCCAAGAAAAAAACATTGCGATTCAACTCAATATGGATAAAGCATATGATAGGGTTGAGTGGAGTTACATCATCAGATTCATGAGATTTATTGGCTTCTCTAAGAAGGTGGTTGGTATTTTCTTAATTTTTATTGGATCAATGTGGTTTTTTATCACCTTTTCATGTAAAAACTATGGCTTCTTCAAATATTCATGTGGTCTAAAAAAAGGAGATCCCCTATCCCCCAATGTTTTCATTATGATTCATGATGTATTTAGATGGTATCTTAATATAAGCTTTCATGATGTCATAGTTTGGAATTTCAGGTTCAATTTGAACCTTAATGGGATTCCACACCTTTTTTTCTTAGAATATTCCCATTTTTACCAATGGATCTAGAAGAAACATTCAGGATCATAACCAGATTATAGACACTTATTGTACAAAGAGTGGGCAGCTTATTAACTATGGAAAGAGTAGTATTTTTATCTGTAAATTATGCTTGGAAAGAAGAGGAAAGAGAATTGAAGATTGGATGGGGATATCCATAAGGTAGTTTCACATGGAGTACTTAGGGGCCCCTATTTCTCTAGGTAGAAGTTGTATACATCACTTTTATGACATTGTCGACAAGATTTTTGCTCATATTATCAACTAGAAAAATCGATTTCTCTCATTTGGAGGCTGCCTAGCCCTTGTCAAGAGTGTTTTAACCTAAATTACTTTGCATGTTCTTACTTCCGCTATTCTACCCAAGTCATTCATTCAAACCATTAAGAGCTTCATGAACAGTTTTATTTGGGATGCCCGGGTAGAGGGGAGATTCCACTGGGCGTCATAGGACAGAATGGAACGGGCCACTGAGGAAGGTGGTATAAATCTCAAGAATGTCAGGGACACCCTGTCCTTTCTCCATGCCAAGATATACTGGGATGCGATGGAAGGGAATTCTCCTTGGGCCAATTTCATGAGGCATAAATACTACCCTTTCTTGGAACCCTCTGATGGTAGATGCACCAAGATGTGGGAAGTTATCCGTCAGAACTTTCTCAACCTTGAACATCACTCGAAATGGATTGTGGTCATCAGTGCGATCTTCTTATGGAATGATAACTAGGTAGGGTCCACTCTTATATTTCCTAGATGCCAAGTGCTTAACATCACTTTTTCTGTGGTGATCAATTTTCCTACTTTTACCCAGGCTATTCTTAACCCTCAACAGTTGGTGGTTCTTCATGGTATTTCTTCCTCCTCTAAACCGGACCAGTTGGTGTTTACTAGTTCTTCATCTACCATTTTCTATTTGAATTCATATCATATCTCTATGAATAAAGGTTCTACCTCAAATATTTTTGTTTTGTATTATGGTGTAAGTACTTACCTGCTAAATATAACTATTTGGTTTGGTGTCTCCACAATCATTATTTACCCATGGATGGGGGGCGTGATGAAAATGGGGTCTCCCTCACTTTTTGCTGTGAATGTTATCGTATCCACCATGCTGAGTCCAGTGAGCATCTGTTCTTCCATAGTGATTGGGAGTGTACTATCTAGTAGGATCTGGGTCGCATCACTGGAAGAATCATCCAGGGGATTTTAGGAAATTCGTTCCTATCTTCTTGGTTTCTTGGCTCAGATGATCTTACCCCGTAATGGATGGGCCAGTTGACTCCCATTGTAGTTGGGTCTTGGATTATATGGTCCGCTAAGAATAAGGCCCAAATTGAGGGATCTTTTAGATCTTTTTTCGCTATTAATGTCTGGGCTGGGGTTCTGACCATGTAACTTGCTCTATTAATCAGTCAGTGGAAGCCCTCTCCCTCTCTTCGATGGATGGCGGTGGGTAGCAGTGAAGGCATCCCAGAGCTAGGGCAGACTCCTATGGAATTTGGTTGAGGTGGATTCCTCTTACACAAGGCCTTCTTTTGAACATTGATAGCCCATGAAAAGATGGAATCATGCGAGTTAGAGGGGCCATGAGGGACGTGATCGATTTGGTGTATCTAGATTTCAGTCTTTTCATTGGGCCTGGTGACTCCCTTCAGGTTGAAGTTATTACCTTGCTTAGTGAATTATCATTGAGTAGAAACCTTTTCAATACTCTTTACATAGTGGAATATGATTCATTAATTATCATCAACTCAATCAAAGGAGTGGGATCCATTCTAGGGTCCATCACATACACTCTTTTTAAATGTAGAGTGTTTCTTCTTAATGATATCGATCTTACCCATACCTGGAGATAAGGTAACATAGTTGCAAATTTCCTGCCATATTAGGCATCACCTGATTCTATGAGTATTATTTTTTCTTTTATTGATTCCCTTCCCCATGCATGTGTTAATCTTGATCGGGCTAATGCCCTATCCTTGCTCTATTTTAGACCTCCTTGATTTGTACGTTCGTTGGGCCCTCTCTTTCTAAAATAAAATTCCTGACATTGGATGGATGGATGAGATCAAAAAAAGAAAAAGTGGATGGATGAATTCACAAGTTGGTCACCTATATTTATATTTTTTTTTGACCTGTGTTCTATACTTGTGCTGCAAACCACCAAAAATGACATGTGAAGAATACTTGTGCGACCCAAGAAAATTTTCCTGTCATTACTTCAAGAATAGACCCTATTATTCTGATTGGATCCAATCCTGGGGGGGGGGGGTCTTTTCTTGAAACACATTTTTTTATATGGGGATGAAAATATTTAACATGATATAACTCAATAAAAAATAGGTGAATATCCCCAATAAGGATCAAGGAAACTCACCCAAATCATCCTATGCGCAGCAGGCCTGCACACCAAGAGGCTCACAAAGGCCCTACCTCCATTGCCCAGAAGGACCAGCCAACCCTACTCATGGAACCTATATGGGAAACCTATGTAGGAAACCCATGTGAGAAACTTCCATCACTCAAGGTCACATGTTTTATTATAAAAAGGTTCTTGTGTCTCCTCATTTTAAGAACTAGAAAACTAGAAGAAACCTTAGAGCTCAAATTGCAGAACCTCTTCACCCAAGCCATCAAAACCATTTATGTAGCTCTCCAAAACCAAATAGAGAAGGGAAATAAGGGTGATAGTGGGATAAACGTCACTATAGGGTCCAAAACACAAAACACTTACATGAGGACCCCCTCCCCCTTGTTGATAAGAACTATCATGAAGGTCCCTTCCAAAATATGATACTTGTGTGAGACCCTTATAGGGACCCCTATGTAAACCCTTTGTTCCTAGAGAAAAACCTCTACCAAGTGATTTTATCTAGGTTTTCCATCACCCAAGGCATATCTGGTTGTGAAGACCTACCCTTCATGAACCAATTCCAATTCCTCCCAGGTCAACCCTACACGAAGCACAATTTTCTCACCCAGCCATGAACTATGTGAAATACTTTCTATGCTCTATTTCTAGCCACTAATATAAAGACTCATCTTCCTACAGATCAATCATATGAGGGTGGAAAATTTTATTCTTCCACTAAAGCCTCATTAATTTCATAACCATGATGAGATACTCACCAACATGTCTCCCATTTAGTTTTTCATTTCTTTGGTAGGTGGTGCTCGACACTTGTCCCATCAAATGAATATGGTCCTCAGGGTGTGTATAGTTATATATACCTTCCACCATGTGGACCCCTACCCTATGGGAGTTTCTAGGGACCTCCTATTCTCAAATGTGAGGGTGAGGATTCTCTCCCATTCCCACATCTAAGACCGAGAACTACATTTTTTAGAAGTCAGGGGGTGGGTATCACACTTTATTTTACCTTTGAGGTGGATTAGTGACTAATCCTTTTATATTTATCTAGGACCAGGAGTAGGGAGTCCATTTTAGAGTAAAAATAAGGCCTTTTTATGGGAAATATAAAGATGATTAGTCATATGTGACTACCCTGGTTATTAAAACAGGAAAGGATATGGGCACATCAATTCCCTTTCTTCTTCTCCTGTATCACTGGTCTCTTCCACCATATGAATATGGAATTTTTTGTTTGATATATATTTCAATTACTCTTGTTCCTAACATCTAATCATGAATTACATGGTCTTATTGGTTGTATATTATCATGATATACACATGGTAAGATACTTGTCTTGGTAAAGAAAACTTTTCTGGATCTTCCTCACACCATCTTTCAGAGGGCCTCTATTAGAGTGGGTCCTCAAATTTATATATCCATCCTTCAAGACACATATGCATTATAATCCCCAACCATGCTCATCACAACCAAGGGAATCCTCCTAGGTTTATGACTCAACCAAACCTCTATATCACCATGACTAAAAACATTCTTCATGGTTCCAAACACATGGGAATCCTCTTAGGTGTAATCCCCAAACCATGTCATGTACTATAAATATTCCCCTACAATACAAACCATTAAAGTAACACCATGGGTGTGGGTAATTGAATTCATCAAACTACATGGTCTTTGATTCCCTTCCAAGTGGGATATATAGGAACCCACTCTGTGGTTCAAACCCAAAACCCTAAATTCACCAAAGTTTTCTTCATGACAGATTCCTAGTAGGGTCTTCACTAAACTAGGAGGCCACACTCCCTCTGTGTTCCTTGTTATTGTTCGGTATAACACCCATAATAACCATTGGCTAGAATATTTATTTTAGAAATACTTATCGCATGATGTTAAACAGCATGGTTTTGTCCTCATCACATTAACTTAAACAGTATGATGATTACCATTATGTGGAACCTAAATTTGTGTGTTCTAATTCCTTTAATAAGGATACAAAGGAATCCAATCTCATGGTTATGATCCAAATTTTAAAACAACTATCATTTCCTTGGATGATGATAAATTATTTATCTCCCCACTACATGGCTTAAAACCAACATCTTAATAATAAATGACTAAAGAATCTCTAGTCTTCATATGAAAGGGTAAAATTTTTAGAGAACTTTATATATATACAGATATCACTATTGATTTAGGTCATCATAGAGATACATAGGATTCTAGAATCAATACAAGATAATAATTGATTTTTAATTGAGGGATACTTGAGTTATACTTGACATTTAATTAAGGATTTAATAATATGTCTTAAATATATAAGAGAGTCATATAGTAGGAAATAGTTCCCCACAAAAGGGTGTGAAGAGCCCGAAATATAATCCTCTCAACTAATGTGAATCCCTAATAATTTTTGGACTATTTCCCAACAATCACCTAGCTTTAGAAATCAGATGCATGAAACACCTCAAATAAGGGATCTGTTGGGTGTTTTAGGTTCCACAAATAACACTGATTTGAAACCGTACATATATAGTGAACCAAACGTTAATGATTGTACAAATATCAAACCCCGACAATAAATATCATGGTTATCAACATTTCCATGAGGAAAAAAGGTTTTTTTATGTTTTCTTACATTTTTAGGGATTTTTAGGTATTTTTGTACGATTTTATAGCTTTTAGGGGTTTTAGGGATTTTGAGGGTTATTAGGTTTTTTATGGTTTTTTTGGGGTTTTAGGGATTTTTGAGTTTTTTAGGGTTTTAATGTTTTTTATATTTTTAACAGTTTTAGGGGTTTAAAGGGTTTTTAGAGTTTTTAGGGGTTTTTTGAGTTTTATGTTTTTAGGGTTTTTAGGGTTTTCATGGTTTTTAGGGGTTTTAGGGTTTTAGGGTTTTTCTGGCTTTTATAATTTTTAGGTATTTAAGGGTTTTAAGTGTCTTGATTATTATGTTTTTCTTAGGGGATTTCATGGGTTTTATGGATTTCACATTTTTTGGAATTTTAGGGATTTTTTGGGATTTTATGGGTTTTTAGGGTTTTAAGGTATTTGAGGGTCTTTGGGGTTGTTTAGGGTTTTTTATTTGGGGGGGGGGGGTTATGGTTATTTTTGAGTTTTTTCATGGATTTAATTATTTATAGAGTTTTTAATTGTTTTTAATAGTTTAAAGGGTTTTGAGAGTTTTTAGTAGTTTCAAGGGTTTTTATGGATTTTTAGTGATTTTCATGGTTTTACTGGGTTTAGGGTTTTAATTTACTTGTAGGAGGTTTTAGGATTTTTTAATTTTTAAGTATTTTTGAGTTTTAAGAATTTTTAGGCTTTATGGTTTTTGTAGGGTTTATTAGTGTTCTTGAGGGTTTTATATATATTTTTGTTTTATAGGGGTTTTTTTATTTATATGGGTTTTAGGGTTTTTATAGATTATGGGTGTTTTCAATGTTTTTTAGGGTTTTTATTATTTTCTTAGTTTTTAGGTTTTTTGTGTTTTTTTGGTTTTCAAGGTTTTTTAGTGTTTTTACCAATTTTAGGGGTTTAATTTTTTTTATAATTTTAGTTGTTTTTATAATTTTAGGGGGGGGGGGGGTTTAAGGTGTCTTGGTGTTTTATGATTTTTATAATTTAGGGTTTTTTATGATTTTTAGTGTTTTTTAGGTTTTTATGGGTTTTATGTCTTTTAGGGTTTTATGGGTTTTTTATGGGTTTTCAGAGTTTTTAGGGTCTTTTATATTTTTAGGTATTTTTATGGATTCATTAGGATATTTAGGATTTTTAGGGCTTCAAGAAAATTTTAGGGTTTTTTGGGTTCTTATGGTTTTTCTTGGGTTTTTAGGGTTTTTTAGTTTTTAGGGTTTAAAATGGTTTTTTATAGTATTTAAAATTTTTAGGGTTTTGAAGGGTTCGTATAGTATTTATTATTTTTTAGTATTTTTATGAGTTTTTAGTGGGTTTTAGGGGTTTTATGGTTTTAGGGGTTATTGGGGTTTTATGGTATTTTATGGTTTTATAGGGCTTTTAATGTTTTTATGTTTTTTTGGATTTTAATGTTTTTTAGGTTGTAGAGTTTTCATTTGGTTTTTCATGTTGTTGGGTTTTTTATGATTTTCGGGATTTTTATTTTCTTTTCTACAATTTTTATGTGTTTTTATAATTTTAAAGTATTTTTAGTTTTTAAGGATTTTTTTTCAATTTTTAGGGTTTTTATAGTTTTGTTTGGGTTTTTAGGTATTTTTTTATTTTTTAGTATTTTTTATAAATGTTTTAATTTTTTTAGTGGTTTAAAGGGTTTTTAGTGTTTTATGCAGATTTTGGGTTTTTATAAGTTTTTATTGTTTTACATTTTTAGGGGTTTTATTTTATTAATGGGGTTTTAGTATTTTAGGTTTTTTTTGGGTCCCATTTTTTTAGGATTTTTTAGGTTTTTATGGGTTTTAAGTGTTCTTAGGGTTTTAGGGTTCTATTAGGGGTCTTCATGGTTTTTAGGGTTTTTATGTCTTTAGGGATATTTTTTGTGATTTTTTTGGATTTTTACAGTTTTTAGGGTCTTTATGGATTTTGTGAGGTTTTAAGGGCTTTAGTGTTTTTAGGGTTTTTTGTGTTGTTATAATTTTTAGGTTTTTATGGGCCATATGTGTTTTTATGTTTTTTAGGTTTTCCTAGGTGTTTTTTGGGGTTTTATGTTTTTAGGGTTTTTAGAGTTTTTTTGGTATTTTTAGAATTTTATGGGTTTTTTGTAATTTAATAGGTTTAATGGTTTTTTATGTCTTTCATAGTTTTTTATGGATTTTGGAGTTTTTTCAGTTTTTATAGTCTTAAATGTTTTTGAGTGTTTACAAGAATTTTAGTGTTTTAAATAATTTTATATTTTTTAGTAGGATTGTGTGTTTTTTCTAAGGTTTTAGGTGTTTTATGTTTTTTCGGGTTTTTTTTGTTTTTAGGTGCTTTTAGGGTATTTTTAGGGTTTTATGGTTTTTATATTTTTTAATTTTTTAAGGGTTTAGAGATTTGAATGATTTTATTAGGGTTTTTTATGTTTTAGGGGTTTTATATTTATAGGAATTTTAATGGTCTTTAATGGATTTTTAAGGAAATATTGGGTTTTTTTTATTTTAAGGGTTTTCATGAATTTTGAGGTTTTTAGGGTTGTTAGGGATTTTTTTGGTTTTTAGCCTTTTTATGTTTTTAGGGTTTTTAAGTGTTTTTATATTTTTAATGTTTTCTTATGATTTTTAAGTTTTTTGGGTTTTTTATGTTTTTAGGGATTTTTAGGTCTTTTTTATTGTTTTAAAGATTTTTAGAGATTTTAGGGGCTTTTAGGTTTTTAAAGGTGTGTTTTGCCTTTTGGGGGGTTTAGGGGTTCTTTATAATTTTTTAGTTGTTTTAATGTTTTATTTATTTTTTTAGCGTTTTTAGTGATTTAAAAAGATTCTATAGTTTTTAGTGGTGTTTAGGGTTTTTATGGGTTTTCAGGGGTTATTATGTTTTTAGGGATTTTAGGGTTTTATAGTTTTTAGGGGTTTTATCATTCTTAGGGTTTTAAGGGGTTTTAAGTGTTTTTTTTGTTTTCAAGGTTTTCTAAAGGATTTTCATGATTTTTATGTTTTTTATGTTATTTATGTTTTTAAGTGTTTTTATGGTTTTTAATGATTTTTATGGTTTTTAGGATTTTTAGGAATTTTGAGTTTTTTAGGGTTATTTTATGTTTTTTGGGTTTTTTGGGATTTTAGAGTTTTATGTGATTAAAGTTTTTTTTATGTTTTTATGGTTTTCTTAAGGCTTTTTAGGTTTTTATAGTTTTTTTATTTTTATGGATACTTATGACTTTTTAATGATTTTTGTTGTTTTTTGGTGTTCTATGTATTTTGATGGGTTTTATGCTTTTTAGGGGTTTAATGGTTTTTATGGATTTTTTATGGTCTAAGTGGTTTCCTAAGTTTTTGAAGGTTTTTTATTCTATTAGAGTTTGATAATTTTTTAGGTATTTAAAGGGATTTTAGAATTTTTATCGGCTACTTAGAAATTTTATGGGGTTTTAGGGTTTTTATGGTTTTTTGGTGGTTTTATGATTTTTAGGGTTTTTAGCATTTTTAGGATTTTAGGGGTTTTAAGTGTTTTTAGGTTTTTAATGTTTTCTTAGGTCATTTTATGGTTTTCTTTATGTTTTTTGTAAATTTTTAAATATTTTTAAAGATTTTTATGGTTTTTATGATTTTTAGGAGGTTTTAGGGTTTTTAGGGTTTTGAGGGTTTTGAGGGGTTTTATGCTTTTTAGCATATATTTTTTTGTTTTTAGGGGATTTTAGTGTTTTATCCATTTTAGGTTTTGTTAGTGTTTCTCATAGATTTTAGGGTTTCAATGTTTTTATGTATTTGAGGATATGTTTAGGATTTTTATGGGTTTTAGGGATTTTGAGGCCTTTTAATGTTTTTATTGGTTTTTAGGTTTTTTGGGAGTTTTTATGGTTTTAAAAGTTTTTAAGAGTTTTTTTTTAACTTTTAGTGATTTAAATGGATTATAGAGTTTTAACGGTTTTTAGTGGGTTTGGTGGTTTTTAGTGTTTTAATGGTTTTTAGGGTCTTTTACGGGATATATGGGTTTTAGGGTTTTCTGGGTTTTTAGGGTTTTAGGGTTTTAGGGGGTTTTAGCGTTTTTATGTTGTTAATATTTTCTTATCCTTTTTCATAATTTTCCCTATTTTATGAGTTTAGGGAATTTTAGTATTTTATAGTGTTTCTATAGTATTTAGGGTATTGATTATTTTTATGATTTTTTGGGATTTTAGGGATTTTTAGGGGTTTTATCATTTTTTAGGGTTTTTATTTTTTTAAGGATTTGACTATTTTTAGTGTTTTAAGGATTTCTTATGATGTTTAGGGTTTTTATGGAATTTTATGATTTTTATGGTTTATAGGGTTTTTAGGGATTTTAAGGGTTTTAGGGTTTTTAATGGTTTTTTGGTTTTTTTTTGCTTTTTTGGTTTTTTTAAACTCATTATGGTTTTAAGGGTTTTTATAGTTTTTTAATTTTTTGGGGGGGTTTTAATGGGATTTTATATTTTTCAATTGTTTTTAGGGAGTTTTATTTGTTTTAGGTGTATTTATCGTTTTTATGGTTTTTTGTGTTTTTATGGTTTTAGGGGGTTTTTATGGTTTCAGGGGTTCTTAGGCTTTTCATAACCTTTTAAGGTTTGTGGAATTATTAGTTTTTTTGGTAGTTTTATGTGTTTTCATGTTTTTAGGGTTTTTTATGGGTTTTCATAGTTTTTAGTGTTTTTTTTACATTTTTAGTGTTTTTAGTGATTTTTATGGTTTTTATCATTTTTAAGAATTTAGGATTTTAGGGTTATTATGGTTTTTAGGGGTTTTTGGGGTTTTTAGTGTTTTTATCAATTTTTAGTTTTGTTAGGGGTTTAAATTGTTTTTATGGTTCTCTTAGGGGTTTTCATGGTTTTAAGGGTCTTTTATGTTTTTATGGTTTTTAGTTCTTTTTAGTTTTTTTTATGGTTTTATAGTGTTTTTATGGATGTTTAGGATTTTTTGGGGTTTTAGGGTTTTTTGAGTTTTTTTAAGTTTAAAAAAAATTAGTGTTTTTAACGTTTTTAGGGGTTTATAAGATTTTTTGAGTTTTTAGTGGATTTTTAGGGTTTTTATGGGGTTTTACAGTTTTTATGGTTTTAGTAGTTTTTATGGTTTTAGGGGATTTTAGGGTTTTTAGGGACTGTTTAAAGGTTTTATCATTTTTAAAATTATTAGGCACTGAAGTGTTTTTAGGTTTCTATGTTTTTCTGATTGTTTTTTCTCAGTTTTAGGGTTTTTTATGTCTTATGTATTTTATGTATTTTTTAAAATTTTATGGGGATTTTTTTGGGATTTTGAATGGTTTTAGGGGTTTTTTTCTGTTTTTAGCATTTCTAGGGTTTTTAGGGATTTTAAGTGGTTTTTGGTTTTTAGGGTTTTTTATGGGTATTTTAGGGGTTTTTGGGTTTTTAAAAATTTTAGGAACTTTTAGATTTTTTTAAGATTTAATATGGTTGTTTAAATTTTTTTGGTATTTTAATGGTTATGGGGTTTTTTATAGTATTTTTGGGATTGTAGGGTTTTTTGAGTTTTTTGAATTTTTTAGGATTTTAAAGGGTTTTATTGTTTTTTAATGTTTTTAGGGTGTAATGGGTTTTTATAGTTTTTAGTGGGTTTCTAGTTTCATGAACCAGGTTGGGATACCATCCAACCTACGACCCGACCCGATCTGAGACAATACCTGAGTGGAATTCTCGATCCTATCAGGGTGGTAACTAGTATCAGGCCTCAAATATTAACCAAGTGGGAAGGATTTCACCCAATAAACAACTAGGATAAAAAATAGAACATTCATCATAACCAATAATTACTGAACAATAATAAATACATAACCAGATCCGGATACAACATTTGCAGAATAAAATAGAACTACAAAACAAAATTGAATCCAAATTTGAACCAACCCAATCTCTATGATACCTCTTGGTCACCACCAATCTACAAAACCAACATACTCTAAAGGAAACCCAAAACCTGAAAATGAACCTACAAAATAGCTCGTGTCTGTTGACGCCGTGTGGAATAAGTAGGGTGTGAGCATAAAAAAGACAATAGGTAATCACCACATAATGAATACATTTTTTTTCCTGAAATAGTTCATAGATACCTATTTGAAACACATTTAGAAAATAGTTTTTTAACTTTTCAAAATCCAAAAACATCTTTCCAGAAAAAATTATTTTAGAAGAAACACACCTGACATTCGTTTTAAAACATTTTTATGATCAAAAACCTATTTTAAAAAACCAAAATCTAAAAGAGAGTCTATAATAGATGGTAAAAAAGGCTATTCTAAAAATAAAGGAAACACACTGATCCTAAATAATATATCAATGCAAATAAAAAAATTAAATATGAAATATAAGAAAACATACAGATAGATAAAAATGGGAAATTTCTAAAAATCTCTAGAATAAATCCCTAGATGTACTCGGTCTAGACTCACCTATTGTCATATGGTGAAAATCTATATTCAATAACTAACTCACCACTCTAAACAATACAATTTAATGGCACTTCCCACATGGACTCTATTCTAATCCATGGGGTACCAACTTGTCTAATGGGTTTGATAAACAACTATCACTTGAACCTCTAGATGAAGTCTCAGAATCCCATAATAATAGTACATGGGGGATGGATATTTCCTCACACTAATGGGTCAACTGAAACCCACTCCCACCATGCATTCCTAGACTAAACACCGACACCACCTATACAAGGAACCTCTCCTCGAAGGATCCACCATAGAGGTCCCTACTCACAAAAAGTCATTCACAAGTTCAAACTAGGCTGTCACATAATATGAGATTCAAAACCACTTTCCAAAAAATTATAAAATTCCAACCGGACCTTCAAATCACATAATCATTCAAACCATTTTTCTAAACCAAGTCAAAAACATATAACATTCACAAAAGGTTCCAAATAGACCTTTATATAATTTAGTTACCAAACCATATTCCGAATTACCAACCAGGACCTCCAATATAAAATAATATTTGAAACCACATTTTAAATAAATTGAAACCAAATAATCATTTAAGAACCAATGGGGTTTTTAAAGAATCATTTAGATAAGGGAACCAATTAAGAAAATAAATGGGGGGAGCATTTTTGAAAAACTGGTTTCAAGAGGGGTATTTTATATTAGAATCCATTATCATATGGGATCCTATCTATATGTACACCTCATGCACATATGGACGTGACCATATCCAATAGAACACCAATTAAAAACCATATATGTTATCAAAAAACAATTTAGAAAGTCACAACTATCATTACCACCCAAAATCACAACTCACACATAAGAATGAAACCACAAGGATGCATCAAAAGCTTATTAAAACCCTAATTCATAAAGAAAACCAAGTTACCAAAGTCCAAACTAGGCCAAATGCACTCCAAAACTCTCAATTGAATTCAAAAAGGCCATTTCAAATCTCATCAAACACTTTTCATACATATATACATAGGCACATTGATGAAAACCCATTTGTAAAACCATATTAACCAAAACATCATTATGAAAATTCTATAACAATTTAAACTACCAGACAACAGAAATGACTAACACAATTTAAAAAAAGGAAATCTCAAGTATGAATGGCATGTTATGGAATGGAAAATAATGGAAACACCAAACTCAATGATGTATAGATGCGGTGAAATTCTAGAGTAAATAAGAACCAAACCCCAAACACTAACCACACACCCTTGAACCAATGAAACACAAACCACACATCCAACCTAGCCTCTAGGCTTCATCCAAGAGAGAACCAATCCATAAAAACCCAATGAACCAAGATAGGACAAAGAGATTAGGTCAAAATTGTCCAGAACCAAAGAAACTCACCTTAGATCCTTGAATATGAATCCATGGAAGAAGGAGGGCCAATGGATGGAAGGTTGGGTGCTCCCATTGTGTTTCTAGGTCAAACAAGGGAGCATAAACCTGAAATGGGGTTAAAATAAGGTAGGGTTGGAATAGAAATTTCCACTTTTTAATGACCTATAAAACATGTAATGTTTGGCCACATGGTTTAAAAAACTATGTGCACCCTAATTGAGAATAGGGACACACCACACAGCCTTACTTCATAGTTTCGGAAATTGTGCACCACAAATATATCAAGAATTGCAGAACAATGCATGAAATCACAAAAACAAGTCACACCTAAGAAACTATAATAAAAATCATAATGATAGTAACCATGAAGTAAATAGGATGGTTATCTTTACCACTAGAACTCCACTAGCATAGTGAACAACACAACACCACTATGGGCTACACCAATGCGGGAACTCCCAAAACAAAACAAAACCCTAACAAAAGGGGATCCTGTTGAGGGGAAACTCCAACCAAGTGGTTTACCGAACCAAAATTCATCAATTACACAAAGAAGAAACATCTCTGAATTTAGTATGATTGAGAACCAAAACAAATAATCAAAAACAATAATAAAAAACTAAGAGAATTAGGAAAAAGGCTTACCCAAAAAATTTCAAAACTAGATTTATAGAAGAACAAAACCACCAATTTTGTGAAACAAAATTGATACATAAAATAGAAAATAAAACTAAAATAGATATGTTCTACTATCCCCACTACCACATTAGAGAAGAAAGTTGGGCCAATGAATCTGACACACCCAATGATTCCTGACACCCTGAAGAGCTTCATTCTAGGGCATATGTCTAGAGCCCTAATTTCTTGAAGAATATTCTACCCCATAGTAATGATCCAACATCCTATGATCAAAACATCCAATTTTGGAATCTCTACTTATATAACATCTCCAAGTGACCCAAAAACCACATAGATTACAAGCCTTAGAAAGATTATGACAAGATGGATTTGAATTCCCAAAACGACCACACTAAAAGACCATGAGGGAATGTTCTAGAAAACTAGAAGCTAGAAATGGTTAAGGAGACTCCTCAATAACATGTTCCTCTAACATAAACCTCTTGAAATATAGGGAAAATTCATGATCACCAATGGAAATGAGATCTCCAGCTACTTGAACTCTAGAAACCGAATTAGCTAATAATGCCTAATCCACCAACTTCTCAAACTGAAATTTACCAGATGAAAGGACAGACTCCCTGATTTCTGGATAAAGACCTGATATTAAAATAGGATCTTTCAACTGATCCTGAAATTATTTCATGGGATAAAAATAAACCATCATCTTAAAGTGGTCAACATAGGCCTTCACCACCCACTGACCTTGTAGAATTCCCAATATATATGCCAATTTCCTCACCTTCACTTCCTCAAGTATAACCCATTGTATACAAGTGGTCTTAAACACCTCTCACACCATCAAAACATTTAATGACGATAGAATGATCAACTTCTACCAATCCATAGTTGGAAATTCAAAAAAACCAACAATAGATTTCACCCTTACAACTTCTGGAGTTTCTAATGACCTAAAGTCTCCTTCGACTTCTTCAAGACACACTGCATCCTCTAACAAGACTCGATCTATATGAAAGATGTGCAACAACTGGAAAGGGATTGACTCTACCACTACACTAGATGTTTGGGTAGAACCAAAAACTGGACGAGGCTCACTGGAAACATTAGAGATATTTCTAGGTGGAATAATCTGAACAACATCAAAACACAGAACCATAATCAACATCTAATCAAACATCATAAAAAAAACTTCAATCCAAAAAAAAACTGGCTCATAATCCAAACATCACAAAAAAACCAAAATTATATTTCCAAAACGCACCATTTCTATTCCTCATTTAGAACCACTTTTGCCTCAAGGCCCTTTCTCAAATACAAAAATCCACCTTTCAAAAAAAATTCACGTACCAAGTCATAATAAAAAAAACACATCCTTGAAACAAAAATTAAAACCTTTCCCAAAAAGGATTTTCCATTTCAAAATTCACTTACACAATCCAAATCCAAACCAAAAAATAACTCATATGGAAACACCTGAAATAGTGAACTACTGATCGTGCATGACTTGACCACATGGTTTAGTAGAACTTGTCCCATTTTTGAACCAATCTCTAGAATATCTTGAAAGATACACTCAAGCTCCACATAGTTCATTACTCCATGTAATCCCATTGTACATCACCAGACCACCTCCATTTTCATTACCCATCCACACACCTAAACAAATAGAATGACTCAAAACCTTGACTACCCATGGGAACTTTAGAATCAAATCAATCAAGAGTTTGTGATGCACTTCCCACACCAATATCTTGAGTCTCGATTGTTCTAATCTCTATACTATCTGATAAACCAAAAAACAAGTTCTTCCCTGGTACCATTTTTTCCTGAACCTGACATGGCGTCAATCCATCCTCACACTTGACCTAGTTTGAGATAAGTCTTAAGAGGCTTTCTTGATCCTCCCAAGCTGGCGACTAGCACTGGGCATCAAAGTAAAACCAAGTGGGAATTATTTTTCCCAATAAACAACCTAGGTCAAACAAAGTAGATCATACAACCTAACCAACAATAAATAAACAACTATAAATACATAACCAGATCTAAATAAAACATAAAATGATTAAAAAATGACTAAAAATGAAAATGAAACCAATCTGGAAACAACTCGATCTCCACATGACGTCTTGGTCACCACCAATACACAAGACCAACCTCCTCCAATGGAAAACCAGAACTCGAAACCTGAACCTTCAAAACAGATCAATTCTACTGATGATGAGTTTCACATGTAGTGTGTGAGCCTAAAACAATGAAGTATGCAATAAACACATAATCCATACATTTCCATTACCGAAATATTCCAAAAACTCTGGTTTGAAACTCAATAGAAAATAGGTTTTATCGATTCAAAATTAAAAATCCAAACACATATTTAGAGAAAAAAACTTTTAGAAACAACACCCAAGAATTTCCTTTCAAATTGTTCCCCTATCCAAAACCCTGTTGACCAAAATAAAATCTATAAGAGAGTCCATAATAAATGATAAAAAGGGATATTACGAAAATAAATGAAAAAAAATGATTAAGAAAAAGCTATAAATTCTAACAACCAAAGTACATTTGAAATATAAATGAACAAACAGATGGATAATAAAGTTCATTTTTGAACATATCTAGAATAAATTCCTTTATATACAAAATTTGGACTCACCTATAAGTATATAGTGCTTCTCCATAGTTAATAACCATTGTTCTGCTCTGAACTAGACAATATAATGGAACATCCCACTTATCCTCTCAAGTAATATAGGGGGTACCAACCCATATAATTAGGTTTGATAAGAAACATTAACTCAATTCTATAGATGACACCCATAAATCCCATGATAATATTACATGGTGGATATAGAGGTCCTTACACACATGGCTCAACTAAAACCCACTACCACCATAATTTCAATGTCCAAACATCGACACCACCTATGTGATGAACATATCCTTAGAGGATCCACTATAGAGGTTCCCATCTCACAATAATCCAATTGGAAGTGCCAACCAGGCCATCACATCATATGAGTTTGAAGAACACTTTCCCAAACACTGTAAAAACAATTCTACCCTTCACACCTCATAATATTTTGATCCATTTTTTCAAAACAAAGTCGAAAACATATAACATTCATAAAAGGTGTCAAATGTGTCTTTATATCATTTAGTTAGTAAAACATATTTGAAATTAAAAAACAGGCCATGCTTTAGAAAATCAAATTTAAAACCTCATTTTAAATCAATTGATACCAAATACCCATTTAGGAACCAATGGGGTTTTTAGAGAATCCTTTGGAGAAGGGAACCAAGGAAGAAAATAAATATAGGAGGATAATTTTTGAAAAGACAATTTCAAGAGGAGTATTTTTATTAGAATCCATTATCATTTAAGAACCCATCATTTTGTGAACCTCTTTCACTTATGTATGTTCCCAAATCCAATGGAACAACCATTGAAAAATATATAAGTTCTCAAAAACGAATTTAGAAAGTCACCACTAGCTTTACCACACAAAATCACAACTAAAACCAAACCACCAAACCAAAAAGATGCTTCACAAGAATATGAAAAACATAATTAAAAAATAAAAACATGTTAAAAAAGTACAACCTAGGCAAAAAATAATCCAAAACACCCTATTTCATTAAAAATATCAATTTAAATTTCATCAAACACTTTTCATGCATATGTACATAGGCACATTAAAGAAAACCTCCTTAGAAAACAATATTCACCATGACATCAATATAAAAAACCATAAAAAATCAAAACAACACACCACAACCATGAATAAAACATTTTAGAAACAATATAAGAAATATCAAGCATCAATGATATGTTCTAGAGAGGAAAATAATGGAAACACCTACCTCAACGATGTACAGATGAGATGAAACTCTCGATAGAATAAGAAACAAGACCCATGGAAAAACCACACACCATAAAACCAAAGAAACATAAAAACACATCAAACCTATCCTTTGTGGTTCAACCAATAGAAACCCAATACATGTAAAACCAAAGAACCAAAAGGGGAGAAGAAGTAGAGAAAACTAGATAGAAACAAAAGAAAGAGACGTTAGAACCCGGAATATGCATCCATCGAAGGAGGGACATAGCATAGAATATTGGGATCTCCAATGGTGCATCTAGGTTGTACAAGAGAGGAAAAACCCATAATGCCGTCAAATGAGGGGAGGGATAGAATAGAAAATCCCACTTTTTGTTGAACTGGACAACTCGCATGGTTAACCGCAGGGGTTAAAAAATGGTTCACCAACTATTACCATCCTATTGAAGAATAGGGACACCCAAAATCATCTTATTGCATGGTTTGGGAATCCATGTTGCAACTGTGTTCCTTGACTCTATCAAAAATTGTATAATCCCTTTCATTATTTTCTAACATTTTTTCTAACCATGTGCAAGCCATGTATATATCCCAGAGACCCAAAGGAAAACCATACGATTACACCTAAGCCTTTCACGATTTAAGAAAAACTATACTCAATAATTGAAAGTTAAACCATGAAATAAGAATATGAACTAAAAATTTCCTAATCTTAAATCTATCACATAGTTAACCCCCACACCATGCATATAAACTGTACACATAAAAAAAAGACACCCAAAATCTCCAAGACATAGAAACATAAATTATGAACTTGAACCGAACCTCAACCAAAGGATCCAATATCCAAAAAGAATAAGAAAAATGATAAACCATGGTTGGAGTGTGACATTTTGGGTTTTTATGGGTTTTTAGTGGTTTTATGGTTTTTAGAGATTTGTGTTTCTAGGGATTTATAGGGTTTTAGTGTTTTTACAGGATTTTTGAGTTTTTATCATTTTTTATATTTTTAGGTATTTTAAGTTTTTTACGACTTTAATGATTTCCTAGGTAATTTCAATATTTTAGGGGTTTTAATTTTTATTAATTTTTATGGTTTTTAGGATTATATGAGTTTTAGGGGTTGTAGTTATTTTGAGGGTTTTTAAACTTTTTTAGGATTTTTGGGATTTTATGTTTTTTATGTTTTTATGGTTTTCATAGGGTTTTTCACATATTTAGGGGTTTTTATGTTTTTATGGACTTTCATGTATTTATTAGTATTTTTATAGGTTTTATGGTTTTGGGGATTTTGAGGGGTTTTATGGTTTTTTATGTTTTTATGGGTTTTAGGTATTTTTACGTTTTTAAGGTTTTCTTATGGTTTTTCGGAGTTTTAGATTTTTCTATGTTTTATGAGATTTTTAATTTTTTTATATGTTTTAGGGTTTTTATAGATTTGAGTTTTTTTAGGTTTTTGAGGGGTTTTAGTGTTTTTATGTGTTTTTTGAATTTTGTGGTTTTTTATTTTATATGGTTTTAAGTGGGTTTAGAGATTTTAAAAATTTTAGGGGATTAAAGGGTTTGTATAGTTTTTATGGTTTTTAGATTTTTTATTTGGTTTCAGGGTTTTTATGATTTTTAGTTGTTTTTATTATTTTTTGGGGGGTTTATGGGTTTTATGGTCTTCTATGGGGTTTTTATAATTTGTTTTGGTTTTATGGGTTTTAAGTGTATTTATGTTTTTATGTTTTTCTTAGGGGTTTTTAGGGGTTTTTATATTTATTTTTTCTATTTTTATAATTTTTAATGGTTTTTTATGGTTTTTAGGGTTTTTAGTTATTTTGAGGGTTTATTGAGTAATTTAGGATTTCAAGTGTATTTTATGGTTTTTAGTGTTTTAGGGTTTTTAGTGGTTTTATGTTTTTTTAGGATTTTAAGGATTTCATAGGATTTGTCATAGTTGTTTAGGGGGTTTTAAAATTTTAGTTATTTCAAGCGTTTTCAAGATTTTTGAGGTTCTTAAGGTTTTTATGAATTTTGAGGGTTTTATAATTTCTATGGTTTTATTGAGTTTTAGGATTCATTTTTTTTAGTGATTTAATTTTTTTTTGGATTTTTTAAAATAAATTAATGGGTTTAAATGGTTTTTTGAGTTTTTAGTAGCATTTTTGTGTTTTATGGTGTTTTAGGGTTTTTAAATTTTTAGGGGTTTATGGTTTTAGGGGGTTTAGGGGTTTTTGGAAATTTTAGGGTTTTTGGAGTTTTTTAAGGTTTTAGGGGTTTTAATTGTTTTAGGTACTAAGGTTTTCTTAGGGGTTTTTCATGTTGTTAGGGTTTCTTAATATTTTTGGTATTTTTAGGGGTTTTTAAGATTTTTATGGATTTCAGGGGTTTTAGGAAATTTGATTGTTTTTAGGAATTATTTAGAGTTTTTAGGTTGTTAGGGTTTTCAGTGTTTATAGGGTTTTAAGGGTTTCCTATTTTTTTGGGTTCTTTATGTTTATAAGGATTTTAGGGATTTTTCTTATTTTAATATGTTTTTATGGGTTTCAGGTATTTTTAGAGGGGGTTCGGCGGTTTTTAGGTGTCTTATGGTTTTTACGGTTTTTGGGTTTTTAAATGTTTTTTTGGGTTTTAATGTTTTGATGAGTTTTTTTATCATTTTTATTGGTTTAAAGGTTATTTAGATATTTTATTATGTTTAAGGGGTTTTATAGCTTTTTAGGGTTTTAATTTTTAGGTGTTTTTATGGTTTTTGGGGGTTTTATGGGCATTAGGGTCTTTTTAGTGGTTTTTAGGGGTTTTAGCATTTTAGGGGTTTTGAGTGGTTTTAGGTTTTTATGATTTTCTTAAGGTTTTTAGGGTTTTTAGGGTTTTATTTTTTTAGGGTTTTTTGAGGATTTTTAAATGTTTTTATGGATTTTAGGGTTTTTTGGGATTTTGAGGGGTTTTTTGGGATTTTTTGGATTTTTAAGGTTTTATAGGGATTTTAGATTTTTTATGGTTTTAGGGGTTTTATGTTTTAATAGGTTTTTAAGGATTTCATAGAATTTTTTATTTTTTTAGGATTTTTTACATTTTTGGGGACTTTTAGATCTTTTCTAGGATTTTTATGCATTTTTAGGGTATTTAGGATCTCTGATGGTTTTTAGGTTTTTTGATAATTATTTTGGTTTTTTATGTATTTTTTGGACATTAGTGTTTTATTAATATTTTTTTTCCAGTTTATTGGTTTTTTAATATTTTTAACGTTTTACGAGTTTAAATGGGTTATAGTATTTTCAGTGGGGTTTATTGGGTGTTGTGGGTTTTTTGTAATTTTTAAATGTTTTTAGGGGTTTTTTTGAATTTAGGGGTTTTTATGGGTTTTTGAGGTTTTTGGGTATTTAGACTTTTTTGGGTTTTAGGGGCTTTAATTGTTTTTTTGTATTTTTGATGTTTTCATAGGTTTTTAGGAGTTTTAGTGGTTTTATGTTTTTATATATTTTTAGGATTTTTTATGATTTTTATGGTTTTTAGTTTTTTAGTTATTTTAAGGCTTTGTAAGGTTATTCTTTGTTTGGGGGGTTTTATGGTTTTTAGTGTTTATTAGGTTTTTGGGGTATTAAGTGTTTTAAGGTTTTTAAGGTTTTATTTCGGGTTTTTATGGTTTTTAGGGGTTTTATGTTTTTTTGGTATTGTTGGGTATTTTTAGGTTTTTTATAGTTTTTAGGGTTTTTAGAGAATTTCAGGGTCTTTATTATATTTTAGGACTTTTATGTTTTTTATGGTTTTGTTGAGTTTTTAAAGTTTTCTTAAGTTTTTTATGGTTTTTATGTTTTTTATAAATTTTTAAATTTTTAGGTGTTTAATGGGATTTTAGTGTTTTTGGTGTGGTTTAAGGGTTTTATGGGGTTTTAGGGGATTTTAATATTTTTTAAAGGGTCTTTTAGGGTTTTATGGTTTTTACTATTTTTAGGTTTTTAGGGGTTTTAATTGTTTTTAGGTTTTTATGTTTTTCATAGGAATTTTCAAAGGTTTTAAGTGTTTTTTGTTTTTGAGTGATTTTTTTTAGTATTTTTATGGTTTTTATATTTTTTAGTGTTTTTAGGGATTTCGTTAGTTTTAAGGGGTTTTAAGGTTTGTATATTTTTTAGCATTTTTAGGTTTTTAAGGGATTTAACTGCTTTTAGGTATTTTTTTCTTAGATATTTTATGTGTTTTTTGGGGGTTTTGACATTTAAGTGACTTTTATGGGTTTTTTATGGATTTTTTTAGCTTTTATGGTTTTTAGGTATTTTGAGTATTTTGGTGGTTTTTGGAATTTTTATCATTTAATAGGTTTTTAGGAGTTTTATGTGTTTTTAGGTTTTTATTGTTTTATTAGGGGTTTTCACTTTTTTTTGATTTATATGTTTTTAAGGATTTCTATTGATTTTAATGATTCTTATTATTTTTAGGGTTTTTATGTATTTTGATTGTTTTTATGTTTTTTGGTGTTTTTTGGGTTTTCTTAGCATTTAAGGGTTTTTGGAGATTTTTATTGATTTTATGTTTTTAGATTTTTTTAATTTTTTTAGTGGTATAAAGGGTTTTTAGAGTTTTAAGTAATTTTTTTGGTTTTTATGTGTTTTTTGGATTTTTAGAGAATTTTAAGTGGTTTTTACTGTTTTTATCTTTTTTAGGTTTTTAGGTGTTTAAGTGTTTTTTGGTTTTTATGGTTTTCATAAGAGTTTTTAGGTGTGTATTCATTTTTTGGGATTCTTTGGGAATTTTTAGGATTTTTATGGGTTTTATAGTTTTGATGCAATTTAAGTGTTTTAGGGGTTTTTTGGGTTTTCTGGGATTTCAGCTTTTTTTTAATTTTTTTTAGTTTTTTTATTTTATTTGTAATTTTAACGTTTTCTTTGGTATTTTCAAGGTTTATAGGGTTTTTTTACATTTCTAGTTATTTTAGGGGTTTTATAGTGTTTTAGTGTTTTTAGGGATTTCGTTAGTTTTAAGGGGTTTTAAGGTTTGTATATTTTTTAGCATTTTTAGGTTTTTAAGGGATTTAACTGCTTTTAGGTATTTTTTTCTTAGATATTTTATGTGTTTTTTGGGGGTTTTGACATTTAAGTGACTTTTATGGGTTTTTTATGGATTTTTTTAGCTTTTATGGTTTTTAGGTATTTTGAGTATTTTGGTGGTTTTTGGAATTTTTATCATTTAATAGGTTTTTAGGAGTTTTATGTGTTTTTAGGTTTTTATTGTTTTATTAGGGGTTTTCACTTTTTTTTGATTTATATGTTTTTAAGGATTTCTATTGATTTTAATGATTCTTATTATTTTTAGGGTTTTTATGTATTTTGATTGTTTTTATGTTTTTTGGTGTTTTTTGGGTTTTCTTAGCATTTAAGGGTTTTTGGAGATTTTTATTGATTTTATGTTTTTAGATTTTTTTAATTTTTTTAGTGGTATAAAGGGTTTTTAGAGTTTTAAGTAATTTTTTTGGTTTTTATGTGTTTTTTGGATTTTTAGAGAATTTTAAGTGGTTTTTACGGTTTTTATCTTTTTTAGGTTTTTAGGTGTTTAAGTGTTTTTTGGTTTTTATGGTTTTCATAAGAGTTTTTAGGTGTGTATTCATTTTTTGGGATTTTTTGGGAATTTTTAGGATTTTTATGGGTTTTATAGTTTTGATGCAATTTATGTGTTTTAGGGGTTTTTTGGGTTTTCTGGGATTTCAGCTTTTTTTTAATTTTTTTTAGTTTTTTTATTTTTTTGTAATTTTAACGTTTTCTTTGGTATTTTCAAGGTTTATAGGGTTTTTTTACATTTCTAGTTATTTTAGGGGTTTTATAGTGTTTTAATGTTTTTATGGTTTTAGGTATTTTTTTGGTTTTACGGTTTTTTAGGAATTTTATGTGTTTTATAGGTTTTTTTGAGTCTTTATGCTTGTTTTAATTTTATGTTTTTCAATATTTTTTAAAAATATAAAATTTTATTGTATTAAAGGGTTTCTAATGTTATCAAAGGGTTTTAGGATGTTTGTGGATTTTTAGGATATATTTTGTTTTAAAGGTTTTTCGGTTTTTTAGGGTTTTTCATGGTTTTTTGTGGTTTTAACATTTTTTAGAGTTTTAGGGTTTTTATGTGTATTTAGTTTTTTAAGTTTTTCATATGGTTTTTCAGTGGTTTTTTGGGTTTTTATTTTCTTATGGTTCTGTATGGGTTTTTATGGGTTTTATGTATTTTGATGAATTTTATTGTTTTAGGGTTTTTAGCATTATTTAGGTTTTGGGGATTTTAAGTATTTTTATGTTTTTATGGTTTTCAATGGGTTTTTAAAATTTAATGGAATTTTATGGTGTTTTAGGATTTTTTTTTGTTTTAGGGTTTTATGTATTTTGAGGGTGTTTAAGTATTTTTTTTGTTTTTATGGTTTTATGTATTTTGAGGGTGTTTAAGGATTTTAGGGATTTTATTGTTTTTAATATATTTAGGGTTTTTTATTTTTTTAATATTTTTAAGGTTTCTTTAGGGGTTTTCAATGTTTTTAGGGTTTAACTACATTTTTAGAAGGTTTTAATTAATTTTAATGTTTTTATTTATTTTTAGAGTTTTAGTGAGTTTGAGGTGGGGGGGGGGTTATAGTGTTTTTATGATGTTTATCATTTTTTATTTTGATATTTTTTTATTTTTTCTTTTGTTTTTAATGTTTTTTAGAGTTTTAACATGTTTATAAGTTTAAAGTGATTTTATATTTCTTCTTGGTTTTAGGTCTTTATGCATTTTTAGAGTTTTTATTGTTTTCAGAGGTTTTTATGTGTTTTGATTTTCAAGGGACATTTAGGGTATTTTGGTTTTTTTGGGATTTTTTAATTTTTTCGGATTTTAGGGTTTTAATTGTTTTATTTTTTTGAGGTTTTCGTACTATTTTTAGGGTTTATGTGGATTTTTTGAGGATTATAGGTATTTTTTAGTATTTTTTGGTTTTTAGGGTGTTTAGGGATTTTGAGGGTTTATAGGATCTTTGCTTTGCTTTAATAATAAATGAGGCTTCGGCCCAAACCATTAAAAAAATTAAATAATATATATACGTTTTTTTAGGTTTTTAATTTTTTTCTAATGGGTTTTCAGGGTCTCTAGGGTTTTTACCTTTTCTATAATTTTTAGGACCCTTTTTAGGATTTTTATGATTTTTTAGGATTTTTTATGTTTTTAGTGGTTCCGAGGGTTTTGAGCCTCTTTGGGATTTTTAGGGGTTTAAAGTGTTTTTCTGATTTTATTGTATTTTATGGATTTTCAGGCTTTAGGGTTTTTTGGGTTTTTAGGTTTTTATAGTGATATTTTAGAATTGTTTTGGTTGTTACGGTTTTTATGAATTTTGAGGGTTTTTGTTATTTTTAGGCTTTTTGATCATTCTTGGTATTTGGTATTTTTATGTTTTTATGGGTTTTAAGTGTTTTTATGTTTTTATTATTTTCATAGGGGTTTTCCAGGTTTTAGGTCAATTTATGTGTTTAGGGATTTTTTGGGCATTTTTAGGATATTTATGGTTTTAGGGTTTTTATGGATTTTTCGGATTTTAGGGTTATTTAAGTTTTAATTGTTTTTTTAGATTTTTAGGATTTTTTATGTATTTAGGGATTTTTTTTTATTTTTTAGGGATTAATGGGGTTTTAGAGTTTATTTATCATTTTTGGGATCTAAGGGTTTTTATATATTTTAGTTGTTTTAAAGGGTTTTTATATTTTTAGGGGTTATTATGGGTTTTAGGGTTTTATAGGTTTTAAGGATATTTTAGTTTTTAGGGGGTTTAACTGTTTTTTTTAAGGTTTTCTTAGGGTTTTGTGAGTTATAATGTTTTTATGGATTTTAACGGATATTCATGGGTTTTATGGGTTTATGGGTTTTAGGAATTTTAGGATTTTTCAGGGTTTTAGGGGTTTTACAGTATTTTAGTGTTTCGATTGTTATTGGGTTTTTTGGGGTATTAATTTTTTTGGTTTTTTGAGTTTCTTTATGGGTTTTTAGGGTTTTTATATTTTCATATTTTTTAGCATTTTTGGATTTTTATGGTTATTTTTGGGTTTTACTGTTTCTTGTGGGTAATTTTTGATTTTTATGGTTTTTTGGGTTTTAATAGTATTTTTTAGTTTTTTAGATTTTCTAAAAATTTTATTGTTTTTTATCATTTTTAGGTGCTTAAAGAGTTTTTAGAGTTTTTAGTGGTTTTTTAGTTTTTAAGTGTTTTGAGGGTCTTTAGAGTTTTTCAGGTTTTTTAGGTTTTAGTGGATTTCAAAGATTTCAGATCTTATTAGGTTTTTAGGGGTTTTAGAGTTTTTAGGTTACTGGTTATTTAATTATTTTTTAGGGATTATGTTCTTCTTAGGGCCTTTAGGGGTTTTTACATTTTTTATAATTTTAAAAAAAAAAATTAGGATTTTAATAGGTTTTTAGTGTTTTTAGGGATATTGAGTGGTTTTAGAGGTTTTTAGTGGTTGTATTTTTTTTACAATTTTTATCATTTTTTAGAATTTCATGGGTTTTATGTGTTTTTAGGTTTTCATGGTTTCCTTATTTGTTTTCATTATTTTTATGGTTTTTTACGTTTTTAGGGATTTTAGGTCTTTTTATAATTTTATGGATTATTAGGATTCTTTATAGATTTTGTGGGTTTTAGTGTTTTTTCCGTTTTTAGTTATTTAGGTTTTTAGGGGTTTTAAGTGATTTTATATTTTTAAGTTTTTCTTATAGTATTTGAGGGTTTTTTGGGTACTGTTACATTTTTTTGAGAATTTTAGATACTTTTAATGGTTTTTATGGTTTTAGGGTTTTAAAAAATTTATGGGTTTTAGGGTCTTTATATGTTTTTGGAATTTTATATTTTTTTAGTTTTTATTTATTTTTATGTTTTTTCATTATTTTTAGGGGTTTAGTAGAATTTATGAGTTTTTATGTGTTTTTAGGTTTTTTAGGCCATTTAGAGTTTTTAGGGGTTTTAAGGATTGTAGGGGTTTTGTGCCTTTTGTGGTTTTTAGGGTTTTTATGGGGTTTGTGTTTTTATATTTTTAATGTTATTTTGGGATTTTTAGTGTTTTTTTGATTTTTATGTTTTTACATTTTTTGGGATTTTTTGTATGGTTTTTATGGTTACTTAGGGGTTGTAGGGATTTTGAGGGGTTTTATGGGTGTTTAGGGATATTTTGAATTTTTATCATTTTTTCAATTTTTAGGTGTTTTATGTGTTTTCAGGTTTATAAAGTTTTCAAAGGGTTTTCTATAGTTTATAAGATTTTTATGATTTTAGTTAAATTTAGGATTTTTTTAATATTTTTATGGTTTTTATGGGTTTTAAGGATTTTGAGTGTTTTTGGTTTTTAGATATTTTAATGTTTTCAGCTGTTTATTCATTTTTTAGAGTTTTTTGATGTTTTTTTTGTTTTTAAGGGTTTTTAGGTTTTTATATTATTAATGGGGTTTTAGAGTTATTATAATTTTTTAGGTTTGTAGGTATTTAAGGGTTATTTTGTTTTTAATGTTTTCTTTAGGGTTTTAATGGTTTTTAGGGTTTCTTACATTTTTATGAATATTTACTATTTTTATATTTTTTATTGTATTGAGTTAGTTTTATGGTTTTAGGGTTATTTAGATTTTTATGTGTTTTATAATTCTTATAATTTTTTTTTCTTTTAAGGATTTTATGCATTTTTAGGTTTTTGATGTTTTTATGGTTTTCTTAGAATTTTTCTCTGTTTTTAGGGTTGTTGCATTTTTTAGGGATTTCTAAAAATTTTTAGTTATTTTTACGGACATTACATATAATGCAGGGGGGGGGGGTGAAGATTTTTTATGGTTTTAGGGTATTTTATGGGTTTTTAGTTTTCTTTCAAGTTTTTAGATTTTTTATGGTTTTTTATAGTGGTTTAACCTTTTTAGGGATTTAAAAGGATTTCAAATATTTTATTGGGGGTTATCGGGTTTATATAAGGATTTATGTTTTTTAGAGGATTTATGGTTATATGGTGATATTAGGGTTTTTAGGGTCTTTTATTGTTTTTAATATTTTTTATACTTTTATGTTTATTCGGTATTTTTAATATGTTTATGTTTTTATGATTTTCTTAGGGTTTTTCATGGTTTTGAGTTTTTTATGTTTTTAATGATTTTTAGGTATTTTTGTTATTTTTTGTGGGTTTTAGGTTTTATGGGTTTTAGTGTTTTTAGGTTTTTATGGTTTTCTTAATGGGTTTCATAGTTTTTATGCTTTGTTGTGTTTTTTTATGTTTTAGGTATTTTTTAGGATTTATAAGGTTTTTACGTGATTTTAGGGATTTTGAGGGGTTTTTATGTTTTTTGGGTTTTTAGAGTTTTTATGTTTTTTTGAGTTTTTTTTAATGTTATAGAGATTTTTTTTTATTTTGAGGGGTTCAATGGGTTTTAAAGGTTTTTAGTGGTTTTAGGGTTTTTATTGGTTCTTAGGGTTTTTTATATATTTAGGTATTTTATGGTTTTTATTGTTTTATGGTTTTTAGGTGCTTTTTAAGGTTTTTAGCACATTTTGGATTTTAGGGGTTTTAAATATTTTATATTTTTTACAGTTTTACAATTTTATATATTTTTAGGGAATTTTTAGAGAATTTGTGGTTTTGAATGGTTTTTTGGGATTATGAATGATTTTAGGGGCTTTGATGGTTTAGGATTGTTTAGATATTTTAGAATTTTTATGGGTTTTAAGAATATTTTGGTTTTCTTATTGTTTTTCTAGGTTTTTAGGGGTTTTTACCTTTTTTGTGATTTTTAATGTAATTTTATGATATTTAAAAGTTTTTAGGGATTTAAAGTGTTTTAAGGTTTTGTAGGTTTTTTAATTTTTTTGGGGGTGGGGTTTAAGGTTTTTATATTTATTTTTATAAGGTTTAAAGGGTTTTTATATTTTTTAAATTTTTTTTTGTTTAAAATTGTTTTATATTTTTTAGTCATTTAGGGGTTTTATGGGTTTTAGGATTTTTAATGGTTTTAATGGTTTTTTATTTTTCAGTACATTTTGGTTTTTAGGGTTTTTTAACATTTTTTAGTGTTTTGGTGTTCTATAGTTTTTCTAGGGGTTTTAGTTGTTTTTTTATTGATTTCTTATAGTTTTTATGGTTTTTAGGTTTTTTTATGTTTGTAGGGATTTTTTTAGATTTTTTTAGATTTTTTTAGGGTTTTTATGGTTTTTAGGGATTTTTCGGATAATGAGGGATTTTATATTTTTTATGGTTTTTTAAGTTTTATATTTTTCTAGTTTTTTAGTGTTTTAATGTGTTTTTATATTTTTATGTTTTTCTTATGTGTTTTTATGGTTTTCAGGGTCTTTAGTTTTTAAGGATTTGTTAGGATTTTTTAGGGTTTTAGGGATTTGGGGATTTTGAGGTTTATTTGGGTTATTATAGGGTTTTATAGTTTTTGTGTTTTTTTTTTGTTTTTAAGGTTTTGTGGTTTTTTTTAGTTTTTAATGTTTTTAGGGGTTGAAAATGGTTTTAGATTTTTAGGGGTTTTATAGGTTTTATGTTTTTTTATAGGTTTGGAGTGTTTTTCTAGTATTATGGGGTTAGGGTCATTTTATGGTTTTTACAGTATCTACCATTATTTAGGTATTTTAGGGGCTTTTAGCGTTTTTAAGATTTTAATGTTTCAATATGGTCTTTCAAGGGTTTTAGGGTTCATTTTATTTTTAGGGATTTTAAGGATTTTTTCGATTTTTTATGGGTTTTAATGATTTTAGATATTTTGAGAGTTTTTTGGTCGTTTTATGTTTATTTGTGTTTCAGGGTTTTATGGGTTCTAATTGTTAACATGTTTATGGTTTTCATAATAGTTTTCAGGGTTTTTAGGGTTTTTTATGTTACTACGGATTTTTGGGATTTTTTTAGATTTTTGTAGTTTTTAGTGATTTTTAGGATTTTGTTAGTTTTTAGGGGTTTTAGGGATTTATGATGTTTAGGTATTTAGGGTTTTTTTGAGTTTCTTCAGGGTTTTATGGTTTTTTGAATTTTATGGGGTTAAATGGGTTTTTATAGTTTTTATGGCGTTTTAGGGTTTTTATGGTTTTTATAGATTTTGAGATTTTAAATTATTTGATTGATTTTTATGGGTTTTCTAGCCTTTCTAGGTTTTTTTATGATTTTTACGTTTTTTCATTTTCTCATGGATTCTAAGTGTTTTATGGGTTTTAATTTTTTATTAGGGTTTTCAGGGTTTTATGGTTTTTTACATTTTTATGTATTTTTGGTATTTTTTATAATTTTTATAGTTTTTTGGGTTTTTTGGTATTTGTGCGTCTTTATAGTTTTTAGTGGTTTTGTGGTTTTCTTCGGCATTTTAGGTTTTTTTGAGTTTTTTATGTTTTTTATGGTTTTTTACATTTGTGGTTGTTAAAATGTTTTTTATAGTTTTTAGTGGGGTTTTAGGGTTTTTATGGGTATTATGGGGTTTTAAAATTTTAAGGGTTTAATGGTTTTTGTGGTTTGATTGATTTTAGTGTATTTCAAGAGTTTTTAGCAATTTTATGTTTTTTTTGGTATTTAAGTGTTTTTAGGGTATTAAGGTTTTCTTACTTTTAGGTCTTTATAATTTTTTTCGTTTATATGGTTTTTTATATTTTAAGTTACTTTTCGGGATTTTTAGGATTTTTGTTGTTTTTATGGTTTTTAGGGTTTTTTTGGTTTTTATGGTTTTTAGGTGATTTTGGGTTTTCATTTTTTTAGGGTTTTTATATTTTTTATGCATTTTTGAAATTTTATGTCTTTTAGTGTTTTTTATTTTTCTTTGAGTTTTTAAGATTTTTTAAGGGTTTTAGGTTTTAGGTATATTTAGGGTTTTTATTGGTTTTTATGGGATTTTTAATTTTTTGGGTTTTTATGATTTTTATGTCACTTTTTTGTGTTTTTGGGTTATTTGAATTTAATGGTTAGTTTTTTATATAATTTTAACTTATTATGGTTTTAATGAGTTTTTAGAGTTTTATTTGGTTTTAGGGGATTTATGGGGTTTTAGGGTATTTATTGTTTTTTTTGGGGGGGGGTTTGTTTTTTAGGGTATTTTCTGTGTTTTTTTTGATTTTTTTTGGCGTTTTTTAGATTTTGGTGGTTTTGAGTTTTTTTTTTTGTGATTTTAAGGTTTTATTTAGGGTTATTAGGATTTTTTGGGTTTTATGTTTTTATGGATTTTTAAGGATTTTTTTGGTTTTTAATTTTTTATGGTTTTTATTGTTTTTTGGTTTTTTGGGTTTTTATTATTTTTAGCATTTTTAGGGTTTTAGAGGGTTTATGTGTTTTTAGTTCATATGGTTTTTTATGTTTTAGATATTTTTAGGGATTTTATTGAATTTTTATGTTTTTTTGGGGTTTTGGGTATTTTGAGGGTTTTTTTGGGTTTTTATAGGTTTTATAGGGTTTTATTTTTAGTTTTTAGGGGTTTAAATATATTTTTTAGTATTTAACAATTTAGGGGGTTTATTGGGTTTTTAATGTTTTTAGTGGGTTTTTAGTGTTTTTATGGGTTGTTCGGGGTTCTACGGTTTTTTGGGGGTTTTAATGGTTTTTTGGGGGTTTTAATTGTTTTCAGGGGGTTTATATGTTTTTAGCATTTGGGGTTTTAAGACCATTTTTGTAATTTTAGGAATTTGAATTGCATTAGTTTTAAGGTTTTATAATTGACTTTAAATTTTATTAGATTTTTTTTCATTTTTATATAGTTTTTATTGTTTTGGATATTTTTTGGTTTTTATGGTTTTTAGGGTTTTTGGGGGTTTTGGGTTTTTTTGGGTTTTTTAGATTTTTATTTTTTAAGATATTTTTAGGGATTTTAAGAGTCTTAGTTTTTTAATGTGTTTAGGGGTTTTCAAGGGTTTTAGATATTTTTTTATTTTCAAGAAAGTTTTTGGATTTTTTAGGCTTTTTATGGTTCGTAGGTGTTTTAGGGATTTTGAGTGTTTTTATGTTACATTAGGATTTTCAAGGGTTTTATGGTTTTTTTAGGTTTTAGTGCTTTTTTAATATTTTGGGTTTTAATTTTTTTTAAATTATTTTAATGTTTTTAGGAGCTTAATGAGTATTTAGATTTTTCAGTGGTTTTTATGGGTTTTTTGGGGTTCGAAGGTTTTTATGGGTTTTATGGTTTTTATGGGGTTTTAGGGTTTTTAGTATCTTTTTTGGGTTTTGTCATTTTAGTTTTTTAGGGGTTTAATGTGTTTTTAGGTTTTTATGGGTTTCTTATGATTTTTATGGGTTTTAAAGTTTTCTACATTTTAGGGAATTTTAGGTCTATTTTATAATTTTTATTAGTTTTTAGGGTTTTAGGGATTTTTTACCTTTTTATCTTTTTGAAAGAATTTTGGGTTTTTATGGATTTTTTGGGTTTTTGGTATTTTTTGATTTATATGGTTTTTATGTTCTTACGGTGTTTTGTATCATTTTTAGGGTTTTAAAGGGTTTTTAGAGTTTTAGTGTTTTTAAGGTTTTTTTGGGGGGTTTAGGGGTTTTTATAGAGTTTAGGTATTTTATCATTTTTAGGGGTTTTTCAGGTCTTTTAAGATTTTTTTAGGGGGTTTAATTTTTGATAGTATTTTTGTGTTTTCTTAAGGGTTTTTTTGGGTTTTTAGGGTTATAGTGATTTACATGGATTTTTGTAATTTTTTTTTCTTTTAGAAGTTTAGTGTTTTCTATTTGTTTTATAGTTTTTTAGCACTTTTAGGGGGGTTTTTAGATTTTAAATATTTTGTTTTGGTTTTTAGGGGATTAAAGTGTTCTTAGGTTTCTACGGTTTTCTTTGTGTTTTTTTGGTTTTTATGGGTTTTATGGTTTTTATGGGGTTTTAGGGTTTTTAGTATCTTTTTAGGGTTTTGTCATTTTAGTTTTCTAGGGGTTTAATGTGTTTTTAGGTTTTTATGGTTTTCTTATGATTTTTATGGGTTTTAGTGTTTTCTACATTTTAGGAATTTTTAGGTTTATTTTAGAATTTTTATTAGTTTTTAGGGTTTTATGGTTTTTTTTGGTTTTTAGGGTTTTTATGTGTTTTTACATTATATGTATTTTTATGGTTTTTTTTGTATTTTTATGGATTGTTAGGGTTTTTATGGATTTTGGGGTGTTTTAGGGATTTTTAGAGTCCTAAGGGTTTTTAGTGTTTTTTTCTATTTTAGGGGTTTTATGTGTTTTTAGGTTTTCAATTTTTTATTATACATTTTTTAGGGTTTCTTGTATTTTTTTTATTTTGAAGGATTTCTATGGGTTTTATGAGTTTTTATGGTTTTTGGGTATTTCGATAGTTTTAGGGATATTTTGAGTTTTTAGTGTTTTTATCATATTTCAGTTTTTTACGGGTTTTATGTTTTTTCATTTATTATGGTTTTCTTAGGGTTTTTAGAGGTTTTTAGGATTTTTTACATTTTTTATTTTAATATATTTTTAGGTTATTATTTGTTTTTAGGGTTTTTAGGGTTGTTATGGATTTTGAGTGGTTTAGGGTTTTTAGGGTTTTTATGTTTTTTCTGTGTTTTTTAGTTTCTATAGTGTTTTAAGGGTTTTTTGAATTTGTTAATGTTTTTAGGGGTTTAAAGGGGTTTTAGTGTTTTTGTGGTTTTTATTCATTTTATGGTTTTTAAGGTATTTTGGTGTCTTGTTTTTTTACGGGTTCATGGTATTTTAGGTATTTATGGTTTTTATTGTCTTTTAGGTTTTTATACGTTTTATGTTATTTAGTTTTTAAAGTTTTTCAATGGATTTTATGGATTCTAGGGTTTTTTATATATTTATATATTTTAATTTTTTTCAGGAAATTTTTTTTTTGAGTTTTTAAAGGATTTTGAAGGTTTTTAGGGTTGTTTAGGTTTTTAGGGTTTTTTATATTTTTTAGAATTTTTTAGGTTTTTCAGGATTTTTAGTGTTTTTAGTTTTTTTATAATTTTATAATTTTCTTAGGGGTTTTTAGAACATTAAGGTGTTTTACAATTTTATAAATGTTTATGACTGTTTTAGGATTTTTTAGGGGTTTTATAGATTTTTAGGGTTTTAGGGTTTTTTGGTATTTTTTATATTTTCAATATTTTCTTTAGTATCTAATGTTTTTAGAGGACTGAAATTTTTTTTATATTTATATAGTTTTTTAGGTTTTTGATGGGTTTTAAGGTATTTTAAGGGTTTTTTAGGTTATTGGGTCTTTTTATGTTTTTATGGGTTTTTTGGTTTTTTATGTTTCATAAGGGTTTTATGTGTTTCTAGGTTTTTATGTTTTCTTATGATTTTAGGTTTTTAAAATTTTTTTACATTTCAAGGTATTTTTAGGGGTATTTTTATGTTTTTTAGGGTTTTTTTGTTTTTAGGGATTTTGTTGATTTTTATTTTTAGGGGGTTTTGGGTTTTTTAGTTTTTGGGGGTTTTATGTGTTTTTAGTTTTTTTAATGTTTTTAGTGTATTTTAGGGTTTTATACATTTTTTTGGGATTTTATAATTTTTTTTGTATTTTTATGGTTTTAGTGTATTTTATGGATTTTGAGGGATTTTTTTGTTTTAGGGGTATTATTTTTTTGGGGGGTTTTAGGGATTTTTTGTGTTTTGTAGGTTTTCTAGAGTTCTCAGAGTTTTAAATTTTTTTATTGGTTTAATGGGTTTCTAGATTTTTTGTGGGTTTTTAATTTTTTTATGGGTTTCTATGATTTTTTAAAGTTTTTTTAGGGGTTTTATAGTCTTTAATTTATTAGGTTTTTAGGGGTTTCAAGTGTTTTTAGATTTTTATGGTTTTCTTAGGGGATTTTAAGGGGCTTTTTGGGTATTTTAGGGTTTTTAGGTTTTTATGAAATTTTGGGGGTTTTAGGGTTTTTATATGATTAGGGTTTTAAGGGTTTTTAGCGATTTTAGGTTTTGGGTGGGGGGGTTTCAAGTGTTTTTATGTTTTTATAGATTTCTAATGGGTTTTCATGGTTTTTTAATTTTTTTACATATTAGGTATTTTTAGTGTTTTTTAGGATTTTTATGGGGTTATACGGATTTTGAGAGCTTTTTATGTTTTTAGGGTTTTATTGGGGTTTTAAGTTTATTTTGGTTTTTAACAATTTTTAGGGTTTTTAGGATTTAAATTGTTCTTAGTTTTTTTGAGTTTTCTTATAGGTTTTTGAATTTTTTGGGTGTTTATATTTTTTTTCTACTTTTATGGTTTTTTCGTTTTTTATGGGTTTTTCTGGCTTTTAGGGATTTTGACTGGTTTTATTGGTTTTAGGGGTTTTATAGTTTTTTTGGGATTTCACAGTTTTTTCAATTTCATGGTTTTTTATGGTTTTTATAGTGTTTTTAACATTTTTATGTGTTTAAAGGGTTTTTGAGTTATTATTTATTTTATGGGGGTATTATAGTTCTTAGGGGGTTTAAAGGTTTTTCAGGTTTTAGGGTTTTTATGGGGTTTTCAGGTTTTTGAGAGATTTTTTTGTTTTTTTGGGTTTTAAGTGTGTTTTTGTTTTTTTATGGTTTTATAAGGGTTTTTCATGTTTTTTTTTGTTTTTAGCGTTTTTAGGGATTTTGTAGAGTTTTTAATATTTTTTATAGTTTTTATCGTTTTTAAGGATTTTTGGTGATATTATCGGTTTTATGGTTTTTAGGGGTTTCATAGTTTTTTATAGTTTTTTGATTTTATGTTTTTTTTGGGTTTTATGTTTTTTTATGTTTTTAATGTTTTAAGGATTTTTATATATTTTTTAATGTGTTTAGGACTTCAAATGGTTTTTAGTATTTCTAGTGGGATTAGGATTTTTTAAGAGTTTATTGGGTTGTACGATTTTTGGGGGCATTATGTATTTTAGAGGTTTTAGGGTTTTAAAGGTGTTTTAGGGGTTTATGTTTTTAAGTGTTTTAAGTGATTTGGTGTTTTTTAGTTTTTCTTTGGGTTTTTATGGTATTTATGGTATTTATGTTCTTAGGAACATTTTAGGATATTTAGCTTTTCTTATGGTTTTTATGTATTTTGATGTATTTTTGTTGTTTTATTGTTTTTTGGGTTTTAGGAATTTTTAATGTTTTTATGGATTGTAAGAGAATTTGGAGTTTTTTTCTCTTTTTAGGGGTTTAAAGGATTTTTATTTATTTTATTGGTTTTATGGTTTTTATGGATCTTAAAGGGAATTAGGGGATTTATGGTTTTTAAGGTTTTTACTGTTTTTAGGGATTTTAGGGTTTTTGTTCATTTTAGGGGTTTTCAGTTTTTTCATTTATTAGGTTTTAGGGGTTTTAAGTTTTTTTTATGTTTATAATTTTTCCATAAGGTATTTTTTGGATTTTATGTGTTTTTTATGTTTTATTTATTTTTATGGATTTTTAAGATTTTTATGGATTTTTAGGGGTTTTAGAGTCTATTAGATGTTTTGGGTTTTTAGGGTATATTTAGGGGTTTTTTTCATTATCTATGTTTTTTTGGGTTTTAATGTTTTTAAGGATTTTATATGTTCATTTATTTCTGGATTTTTGAGGGTATTTATGTTTTTAAAGACATTTTAGGTTTTTATGGGTTTTTAGAGTGTTTAGGGATTTTGAGGGGTTTGGGGTTTCTATGGGTTTTTTTGTTTTTAGGGGTTTTTGGTGTTTTTAGGGGTTTTAAGGTTTTTTAATGTTTTTAATGTTTTATGTTTTTCAAAGGGTTTTTAGTGTGTTTAGTATTTTTTTGTTTTTTGTGGTTTTTAAGGTTTATAAGGTTTTTCATGGTTTTTTTTTGTTTTTTTTGGGTTTTTTGGGTTTTTAGTGTTTTTAGTTAGTTAGGGGTTATAAGTGTTTTTAGAGTATTTAGCTTTTATTAGGGGTATTAGGTTTTTTATTTTTGTAGGCGTTTTAGGTGTTTTATGTTTTTTTTGGGATTTTAAACATTTTGAGGGTTTTTTGGTTTTTAGCATTTTTATATTTTTAGGGGTTCTAAGTATTTTTATGTTTTTATGGTTTTATTATATTTTTTAGGGTTTCTCAATGTTTTATATTTTTAGAGATATTTTAGGATTTTTATGGATTTTTAGGTTTTTTATGGCTTTTACCTTTTTAGGTTTTTAGGGGTTTTATAGTTTTTTAGGGTTTTTGATGTTTTTTTTTGATTTTTTAATATTTTTAAGTGTTTGAAGGGTTTTTAATGTTTTTAGAGGTTTTAGGGTTTTTATTGTTTTTTATAGTTTTTAAGGTTTTAGGGGTGTTTTATTAGTTTTAGAGGTTTTAGGGATTTTGGGGTATTTTGGGTTTCTATGGTTTTTTAGTATATTCTAGTTTTTTATGGGTTTTAATAGTTTTTAGGTTTTTAGGGTTTTCTTAAGTATTTTAAAGGTATTTATAATTTTTTAATCTATTAGGTATTTTTAGGGATTTTTAGATTTTTTCTTGTTTGTTATGGTTTTGAGTGAATTTTAATTTTTTTGGGGTTTTAAGGTTTTTAGGGTTTTGGGTTTTTAGTGGTTTTAAGGGTTTTTATGTATAGGGATTTATTATGGATTTCTAGGTTTTTTAGGGATTTTTTGTATGATTTTATGGTTTTGGGTTTTATGGATTTTGAGGTTTTTACGGGTTTTTTTGAATTTGGGGGTTTTAGGTTTTTAAGGATTTTTGGTTTTAAATTTAAATTTTTATGCTTTTTAATTTTTTAGATTTCTTTGTAATTTTTAGGTGTTTAAAGGGTTTTTAGAGGTTTTATTTTTTTTCAGGTATTTATGTAATGTTATGTTTTTATGGTTTTTATGGTTTTTAGGGTTTTCTTGTTTTTAGGGGGTTTAAGTGGTTTTTAGGTTTTTATGATTTTTTTAGTGTTTTTAGGGATTTAGGGTTTTTAAATTTTTCATATTTTTAGTATTTTTTATGGGTTTTAGGGTTTTATGGATTTTAAGGGGTTTTGTGGTATTTTAAAGTTTCTAGGGGTTTTTTGAACTATTTTTGGGTTCTTAATGATTTTTATAGTTTTTATAATTTTTAGGGTTTTCAAAGGTTTCTAATGTTTTTAGGTTTTTATTGTTTATTAATTTTTTTAAATGTTTTATGGGGTTTTAGAGTTTTTAGGGGGTTTCAAATTTAAAGGCTTTTAGTGGCTTTTATGGTTCTAATTATTTTTATTGTTTTAATGAATTTTTATGTTTTTTAGTGTTATTTATTTTTTAGGGGTTTTAAAATGTTTTAGGTTTTTAAGGGTTTCTTATAGTTTTTGGGATTTTTTAGGTTTTTAAGGATTTATTTGGTATTCTTTGTTTTTTTATGTTTTTTTGGGTTTTTAAGTATTTTGAGGGTTTTAGTGTCATTAGGTTTTTTATCAATTTTTATGGTTTTATGGGTTTTATCTATTTTCATGTTTTTAAGGTTTTGTAATGAGGTTTCAGGTATTTTTGCCTTTTTTTTGTTATGGATTTTCAGGTATTTTTTTAGGATTTTATGGCTTCTTAGGGGTTTTTGAGATTTTGAGTATTTGTATGATTTTTATGGGTTTTATGGGTTTTTGGAGAGGTTTAGTTTTTTGTTTTTGATTTTTTGGGGTGTTAAGTATTTTTAGAGTTTTTTGATATTTACGGAGGATTAAATGATTATTAGATTTTTAGTGGTTTTTTTGGATTATTAGGAATTTTATGCGTTTCTAGAGGTTTTGTGGTTTTTAAAATTTCTATGGGTTTTAAGAGGGTTTTGGGTTATTTTAGTGTCTTTTTTTATTTTTAACAGTTTTTAGGTTTTTCAGGGATTTTAATTGTTTTTAGGTTTTTTAGGTTTTCTTAGGGTTTTTATAGAAAATTTAGGGTTTCTTACGTTTTCAAGATTTTTAGATCATTTTTTTAATTTTTAATGTATTTTTGAGGTTTTGTGATTTTTAAGGTCTTTATGGGTTTTAGTTTTTTTTATCATTTTTTAATTATTTAAGTTTTTCTTAGGATTATTATGGGTTTTAGTGTTTTTTATAAATTTAGGAGTTTTTTAGGTATCTTTAAGTTTTTTTATGTTTTTAATGTTTTTTGGGTATTTTGTGGAGTTTTGGGAATTTGGGGGTTTGTTGGGGATTTTTGGTTTTTTTTGAGTATGTCGGTTTTTTCTGTTTTAAGGGTTTTTGATATTTTTTTTGTGTTAACGGGGCTTTTTAGTTTTTTAATATTTTTATGGGTTTAAGTTTATTTTAGAGTTTTTAGTGGGTTTTATGGTTTTTTTGATTTTAGGGGGTTCCAAGATAATTAGGGGTTTATTTTTTTGGGGTTTTGGGTTTTTGGGAACTTATTAGGGTTTTGTAGGGGTTTTATAATTTTTTAGTTATTTAATGGATTTAGGTTTTATTAGGTTCTTAAGGTTTTCTTAGGGTTTTTCTGGTTTTTTTGGGTTTTTTATATTTTTAGGGATTTTAAAATATTATTATTATTTTTTTTGGGTTTTTATGGATTGTGAGCAATTTTAGGGGTTTTTTTTGTGTTTTTAGGAATCTTTTAAAGTTTATTGTGATTTTTTTATTTTTTACTTTTTTAACAGTTTTTAGAGCTTTTAATGTTTTTAAGGGTTTAAAAGGTTTTTGGTGTTTTTAGTGGTTTTTGGCATTTTTTTGGATTTTTAGAAATTTTATGTTTTTAGGGGTTTTCATCTTTTTCAGGAGTTTTAGGGTTCTTAGGACCTATTTAGGGTTTTGGGGTTTTAGTGTTTTTAGGTTTTTATGTGGATTTATGTGTTTTTAGGTTTTTGAGGCTTTCATAGTGTCTTTTACAGATTTCCATTTTTTAAATTTTTTGGGATTTTTAGGGATTTTTAAGGATTTTTTTTTGATTTTTATGTGGTTTTAGTAATCTTATATATTTTTAGGGTTATAGGGTTCTTTAGAGTTTTTAGGGGGTTTTATTGTTTTTAGCATTCTTTAGCAGTTTTGGGTGTTTTAATTGTTTTTGGGTTTTCAATGATTTTTTACATCTTTTAGTAGTTTGAGGATTTTTTCACCTTTTCGTGAATTTTTTTGGATTTTTTACGTTTTATGGATTTTTATGTTTTTAGAGATTTTGAGGTTTTTGAAGGGTTTTGGATTTTTTTGGGTTTTATGGGGTTTTTTTATGTTTTTAAGGTTTTATGGATATTAGAGTTTTTAAAGATTTTATATGTTTATATAATTTTATTTATTTTAGTGGTGTTTATGGTTTTTATGGATTTTATGCTTTTTAAATATTTTAGGTGTTTTTTGGTTTTTAGGGATTACATTTTTTAAGGGGTTTAATTGTTTTTAGATTTTAGGGTTATTGAGTGTTTTATGTTTTTAAGGATTTCTTATGGTTTTTATGGTTTTTTACATTTCTAGAGATTTTTATGGAATTTTTATAATTTTTATGGTTTTTTAGGCTTTTGGGATTTTTAGGTGTTTTAGGGGTTTTTTAGGGGTTTACATGTTTTGGAGGTTTTTAGCATATTTTATGATTTTAATGGAATTTGAGGGTTTTTATCATATTTTAGGGTATAAATAGGTTGTAATTGTTTTTAGGATTTTAATGGTTTTTAAGTTGTTCTCAAGGTTTTTATGGTTTTTCACATTTTTAGTGGTTTTTAGGTATTTTTATGTTTTTTATGTTTTTCAGTTTATTAGGATTTTTGTGGGGTTTTTGGGTTTTGGGGGGGGGGGTATAAGGGCTTTATGATTTATTTGGGTTATTTTGGGGTTTTTTTTTGAGTTTTTAAGGTTTTTATTTATTATTGGAATTTTTTAATGTTTTTAGGGGTATAATATATTTTTATAGTTTTTTTGTTTTTTTAATTTTTATGGTTGTAGGGGGATCTTTGTTTTTTAGGGTTTTTTTGGGTTTTAGCAATTTTTTTGGTTTTTTAGGGAGATTAAGTGTTATTATTTGTTTGAGTTGTTCTTAGTATATTTCATGGGTTTTTATGTTTTTTATATTTTTAAGGATTGTTTTTTTTATTTTTTATGGGGTTTTAGGGTTGTTATGGATTTTGAGGGTTTTAATATTTTTAGAAATTTTAGAAGGTTTTTTTGTCTTTATCATTTTCAAATTTTTAGTGGTTTTAAGTGTTGATAGGTTTTAAAGTTTTTCATAGGTAGTGTTTCATGGTTTTTTGGGGTTTTAGTGTTTTTTAGAGTTTATAGGGTTTTATGATTTTGTAGAATTTTTAATTTTTTTCAGGGGTTTATAGGGGTTTTATACTTTTTAGTGGAATTAGGGTGTTTGTGGTTATTTATGGTTTTTAAATGTTTTTATGGGTTCTATGGTTTTTAGGGATGTTTACGGTTTTTATGGTCTTTTAGGTTTATTAGCATTTTTATGTTTTTATGTTTTTTAGGTATTTTTTTGATTTTTATGGTTTTTAATGTTTTTAGGGGAGATGGGGCTTTGGGTTTTCTGGTTTTTTGAGTTTTTATGGTCTTTTTGAGTTTTTACATGTTTTATGTTTTCTTATAGTTTTTTAATGTTTCAGGGGTTTAAATGGGGTTTAGTTTGTTTTTATGGTTTTTATATGTCTTCAGGGTTTTATGGTTTTTGGGGGTTTTTATTATTTTGGGGATTTTTATGGTTTTATGGGCCTTTTTTGGGTTTTCTTGGGTTTCTATAGATTTTAAGGAATTTATCAGTTTTTAGTATTTTTAGGTTTTTATGGTTTTGTTATGGATTCTTAGGGTTTCTATTTTTTGTTGTTTTTTATGGATTTTTAATACTTTTTATAGTATTTATAGTTTTTAGGGATTTTGAGGGATTTTAGGGGGTTTAGGGTTTTTATGTTTATATATATTATTTAGGGTTTTTTTTTTCAGTTTTCCTATGTTTAAAAGTTTTATTTAGAGTTTTTAAAATTTTATGTGTTTAATGGGTTTTTATTGGGCTGTTTTTTTAGTTATTTTTATTGTTTTTATGGAATTTGGGGGTTTTTTGGGTTTTTTGGGATTTTAGGGCCTTTTAAGGGTTTTTGGGTTTTTAGTGGCCTTAAGTGTATTTTTTTTTGTTTTTAAGGTTTTCTTTCAGGATTTCAATGGTTTTAGTTTTTTTTTGTTTTTAGGGATTTTAAGGGTTTTTTTAGGGATTTTATAGTTTTAGGTATTTTGAAGGTTTTAAGGGTTATTAATATTTCTTTAGGTTTTTATCATATTTTGGTTTTTAAGTGTTTAAATTATGTTTAGGTTTTTAAGATTTTCATCAAATTTTTTGGGGGGTTTTAGGTATCTTTTTGGTTTTTAGGATTTTTTTTTGTAATTTTATTGTTTCTAGGGTTTTTAGAGATTTTGAGGTTTTTTGGAATTCTTTTAGGGATTTTAGGGTTTCTTTTGAGTTTTTAGGGTTTGTTTTTTGTTTTTATAGTTTTGTTAGTTTTTAGTGGGTTAAATATTGTTTCGAATTTTAAGTGGGTTTGTAGTGTTTTTGTAGGGTTTTTGTGTTTTATATGGTTTTAGGGGTTTTATGATTTTTATGATTGCCAAATTATAACAATTTTTTAGGTTCTTAGGGGTTTTAACTACTTTAAGGTTTTGACGGTTTTCTTAGGTGTTTTCAAGGTTTTAGTGGGTTTTATGTTTTTTGGGAATTTTATGGAATTTATAAGATTTTTATGGGGTTTTAGGTTTTTAGCAATTTTTAGGGTTTTTTGCATTTTTAGGGTCATTAAATGTTGTTTAGGGGTTTTAGTGTTCTATGTCTCTTTGGGGTTTTTAGTGATTTTAAGTTTAAAATTTTTTCTTATGTTTTTTTATGTTTTACATTTTTAGGATTTTTAGGGATTTTTTAGGTTTTTTTTAGGTATTTATGAATTTTGAGGGTTTTAGGTTTTTTTCGGGTTCATAGTATTATTTTTTTTGTTTTTAGTTTTCTTTTTGTTTTTTTAGGATTTTAAATGTTTTTAGAGTTTTTTAATATTTTAGGGGTTTAAAGTGTTTTTATAATTTTTAGGGGGTTTAGAGATTTTATGCAGTATTATGGTTTTTTAATCTTTAATGGGTTTTATAATTTTTATGGGTTTTTGGGTTTTTAAGGAATTTTAAGGGTTTTTGGGGTTTTTTAATATTTAGGTTTTTAGAGATTTTAAGATTTTTTATGTTTCTATGGTTTTATTAGGGATTTTCTAGGTTTTTATAGCCTTTTATGTTTATGGATTTTTTGGGCTTTAAGGGATTTTTAAGGTTTCTATGGTTTTAGGGTTTTTATGTTTTTTAGATTTTTTTGGTGTTTTTTAGAGTTTTAAGGTTTTGAATAGTTTTCCACACTTTTAAGTGTTTAAAGGGTTTTTATAATTTTAGTGGTTTTTATGATTTTATGGGGTTTTATGGATTTTTATGTTTTTAGTGGTTTTATGGTTTTAGGTATTTTTAGGGCCTTGTTATGGGTTTTATGGTTTTTATAAATTATTAGATTTTTAGGTGTTTTTATTTTTTTAAGGTTTTATAAGGGTTTTTATGTTTTTATTTAGTTTTAGGGATTCTTTATATTTTTATGTATTTTAGGGGGTTTTTTAAATTTATATCATTTTCAGGGATTTTAGTGTTTTTAGGTTTTTTTGGAGTTTTAGGTGTTTTAAGGTTTTTAATCTTTTCTTAAAGTTTTTAGTGTCTTAGAGTTTTTAAAATGTTTAGTTATTTTAGGTATTTTTTCAGTTTTTATGTTTTTTTCTATTTTTATGGATTTTGGGGGGGATTTGGGGAGGGGGGGTAGGGTTTTTTGGGTTTTACATGTTTCTTTTGTGTTTTTTTTGTTTTAATTTTTTTAAAAAAATTAGGGGTTTAAATTGTTTTTAGTGATTTTAATAGTTTATAGGATTATTTCGATTTTAGGTTTTTCAATGGTTTTTGAGGGTTTATGGTTTTTAGGGGTTTTAGGGTTTTGTGTTTTTTTACATTATTAGGGTTTTAGGGGTTTTCATCATTTTTAATTTGTTATTGTTTTCTTAAGGGTTTTTAGGGTTTTTTCGATTTTTTATTTTTTTATGGGTTTTTATGGAATTTTTTTGGATTATATGACTTTTAGGGTTTATGGGATTTTAAGGGTTCATAGAAATTTTAGGGATTTTAGGGTTTTTTGGTTATTTGGGTTTTTTGGTTTTTTGGGGGTTCATTATTTTTAAGGTTTGTAGAGTTATTTTTACATATTTTGGTGTTTAAAGGGTTTTTAGAGTTTTTGGTGCTTCTTAGTTTTTTTTATGTTTCTTTATAGTTTTCTACGGTTGTATGGGATTTATGTTTTTTAGGAGTTTTTAGGTTTTCAGGGAATTTTTTGTTATTTTAAGGATTTCTTTTTTATGGTGTTCAAATATTGTCAGGGATTTAAGGTTTTCATATAGTTTTTCAGGGTTTTTTTGTGTTTTTACATTTTTGGGGATTTTTAAACTTTTTTTGGATTTTTATAGTATGTTACCAATATTATGAATTTTTAGGGTTTGTCGGGTGTTTCAGTTTTTTTACCATTTGTTATGTTTTTTCAATGGTTTTAAAAATTTTAGGGTTTTAAGGTTTTCTTAGGGGTTTTAGGGTTTCTCATGATATTCAAGGTTTCTAAATTTCTGGCGATTCCTATGGATTTTTAGGATTTTCAAAGTAATAAGGGTTTTTATGAATTTTGATGAGTTTTAGGGTTTTTTGGGTATTAATTGTTTTTATGGTTTTGTGTGGTTTTATGTTTTTATTTGTTTTTTGGTTTAAAGGTACTTCTATAGTTTTTATCATTTTTAGGGGTTTAATGGGTTTTTATATTATTTAGTGGTTTTATGGTTTTATTGGGTTTTAGGGTAATTTATTGTTTTTTGGGGGTTTTGGTTTTTAGGGGTTTTTATGGTTGTTAGTGTTTTTAGGTTTTGAAGGGTCTCAATGGTTTTTTGGTTTTTTTTTGTATTCTTAGGGGATTTAATGTTTTAATGATTTTTAGGGATACTTTAATAATTTAAGGGGTTTTATGGGTTTTAGAGATTCTGAGGGTTCTTATGGGTTTTTAGGGTCTTATGGTATTTTATGGATTTTTAAAAGTTTTTTTTTGACTTTTTAGGGTTTTTATGCCTTTTTGGAGTTTTTAAAATTTTCTAATGGTTTAAAGGGTCTCTAAGTTTTTAGTGTATTTTTTGTTTTTAGGGATTTTTAGGGTTTTTAAAAACTTTTTGGTTTCTTATGGTATTTACGGTTTTTAGGGGGTTTAGGTTATTTTTAGAGTTTTTAGGGAATTTATCATTTTTTTATGTTTTTAAGGGTTTTAAGTGTTTTTAGGTTACTAATGTTTTCTTTGGGTTTTTTAGGGTTTTTACGTTTTTACATTTTCAGGGATATATAGATTTTTTTGAATTTTTATGTCTTTTTAGGGTTTTGAGGGATTTTATATTTTTAGGGGTTTATGGTTTTTCTGGTTTTTAATGCTTTCTAGGTTTTTGGGGATTTCAATTATTTTATAGGTTTTTGTAGTTTTATTATCTTTTTTAGGGTTTTTTGATTTTTTATGATTTTAGAGTGTTTAAGTGGTTTTAAAGATATTTTTTTCTACATTTTATAGGGATATTACGGGTCATTACTGTTTTTATGGGTTTTCATGGTTTTTATGGATTTTTGGTTTTTAGGATTTTTTTTAGTTTTGTTGTTTTTTTTATTTGTTAGATTTTATTAATGTTTTTGGGGTGTCAAGGGTTTTTAGTTTTTTAGTAGTTTTAGGGGTTCATTTGGAATTTTATATTTTTTAGAGGTTTACGGTTTTTAGGGAATCAGAGTAGTTTTTTTTGGTTTTTAGGGATTTTAAGTGTTTTTAGGTTGTTAAGGTTTTCTTTGGGTTTTTTTAGGAATTTTTAGTTTTTTTAAGGATTTATGGATTTGTAAGGATTTGTTAGGATTTTTATTGTTTTTATGGTATTTGAAATATTAAGGGTTTAAGGGGTTTCTAAGGGTTTCGAGTTTTTAATGTTTTTAGATTTTTTAGGTTTTTAGACATTTAAATTTTTTTTAGGATTTTAAGGTGTCTTAGTGTTTTTCAACCTTTTTAGGGTGTTTTAAATTTTTAGCTTATTTAGGGATTTTTTGGGTTTTTATTATTTTAGAGGTTTTAAAGAATTTGGGGGATTTTATTTTATTTATGTGTTTTAGGGTTTTCTTATTTTTTTGGGTTTTAATGGTTTTTTTTTCTTTTTTTATTATTTTTAACGTCTTTTGAGTATTTTAACATATTTAGGGCTATAAAGGGTTATAGAAATTTTTTGGGGTTTTTTTAAATTAATGGTTTTTATGGTAATTCTTGGAATTTTAGGTGTTTTAGTGTTCTTTTTTTTAGTGGTTTGATGTCTTTTTTTTTTGCTTTTTAGGTATTGTTAGTTTCTAGGGTTTTTAGCATTGTTTTCTTTTTTTAGATTTTAGTGATTTTTTTTGTATTTTTAATGTTTTTATGTATTTTGAGGGGTTATGCTTTTTAAAAGTTTTAGGGTTTATATATTTTTTACGTTTTTATGGGTCTTAAGTGTGTTTATGTTTTCAAGCATTTTTAGTTTTTTCAATGTTTTTAAGTTTTTTTACCTTTTAAGGTATTTTATTGACTATTTAAATATTTTGTTGTTTTTAAAGGTATTAAGGATCTTGAGGGTTTTTAGGTATTTTTAGTGGTTTTGTAGATTTTAATGTTTTTTGGTGTTTTAAGGGTTTATGAATTTTTATGGGTTTTAAGATTTTTTACATTCTTTTATAAAATTTAGGGGATTAAAGGGTTTTTAGAGCTTTTATTACCTTTTGGGGGGGGGGGTTTATAGGTTTTTGGGATTTAATTGTTTTAAGTAATTTTATTGGTTTTCTCAGTTTTTAGGGGGTTTTTATTTTTTTAGTGGTCTTAAAATATTTTTGGGTTTTGAGGTCTTCTTGGTGATTTTTTAGGGTTTTTAAGGTTTTTTATGTTTTTAGTGATTTTTCATAATTTTTATGGGTATTAATGTTTTTTTTCATGGTTTTTTCTATTTTTAGAGTTTTTTTGAGTTTCTAGAGGTTTTAAAGTTTTATGAGTCTTTTTATAGTTTTAGGGGTTTAAAACGTTTTTAGAGATCTTAGTAGTTTTAGGGTTTTTATGTGGGTTTAGTGGTTTTAAAGTTTTAATGGTTTTTATGGGTTGTAGGTTATATTTAAGGTTTTTTTTGGGTTTAACATTATTTATGTTTTTAGGGGTTATTAGTGTTTTCAGGTTTTTATAGATTTATTATGTTTTTTCAGTGATTTTCATCGATTTTATATTTTTATGTAATTTTTCAGAATTTTTAAGATGATAATCACATTACGTATTTTAGGTATTTTGAGGATTTTATTGTATGTATGGTTTTATTTTGTTTTTAGGGGTTTTTAGTTTTTAGCGTTTTTAAGTTTTTGAAGAATTTTTTCAGAATATTTAGTGTTTTAAAGGGGTTTTATAGTTTTTAGTTGGCTTCCATGGTTTTTATGGTTTTTAGGGTTTTTAAGGAATTTATGGTATTTTAGGTTTTTAAAAATTTTGGGGATTTTTAATGGATTTAGGGGTTTTGTAATTTTTTATGTTTTTAGAAGTCTTAAGTGTTTTCATTTTTTTAGATTGTTTGTTCAAGGAATTATAAATTTTTACAGTTTTAGGGATTTTTATAGGGTTTTTGGTTTTTTATATTTTTATGGTTAATAAGGATTTGAGGGTTTTTTTGGGTTTTGGGGTTTTTTTGGGTTTTAGTGTTTTTAGTTTTTAGGTTATTTATGGATTTTTATACTTTTTTTATGTCTTAGTGGATTAGATGGTTTTTAGAATTTTTATTTTTTAGTGGATTTATATGTTTAAGAGTTTTTTATTGTTTTTAGGTATTTTTATTATTTTTTGGGCTTTTAGGGTCTTTTTTATCATTTATAACATTTTCATGTTTTTAGGGGTTTTAAATGTTTTGAGTTTTTTATGTTTTTTATACGGTTATCAGGTTTTTATGTAATTTTATATTTTTAGGTATTTTTAGTGATTGTTTTTATATTTTTATGGTTTGTTAGGTTTTTTCATCATTTTGAAGGTTTGTAGGGTCTTGTTGATTTTGTAGGGTTTTAATACTTTTATGGATTTTTGTGGTTATTATTATTTTTTATTTTTTTTGGGTTTTAAACTTTTTTAGAGTTTTTGATGATTTTAGTGGTTTAAATGGTATTTAGATTTTTCAGTGGGTTTAATGGTTTTGATGGATTTTTAAGGTATTTAAATTTTTTGGGTTTTTGATATTTTTAGGGGTTTTTAATTTCTTTTAGGGGTTTATGGTCTTTTAGATTTTAAAATTTTTAAGTATTTTTACGTTTTTAAGGTTTTCATTGTGTTTTTCAGGGTTTCGGGGGGGGGGGGGTTAATTTTTTTTTATGGATTTTCTAGGTTGTAGGATTTTTTTAGTTTTTTTATGTTTTCTAGATTTTTTAATAGTTTTATTTGTTTAAAGGGTTTTTAGATTTTTTAGTTGGGTTTTATGGTTTCTTTGGGTTTTAAGGGTCTTTTAGGGTTTTGTGGTTTTTTAGGCTTTTAGGTGATTTAATTATTTTTTTGGTTATAAGGGTTTCATAGGGTTTTGCGGGGATTTTAGGTTTTTTTCACTTATTTAGATATTTTTACGGAATTTTTATGATTTTTATGCATTTTACGGTTTTATGTTATTTTGATGTTTCTAGGGTTTTTGAGGGTTTTAGGGTTTTTATTATTTTTGATGTTTTTAGGGGTTTTAATTGATTTTTTTTGGTTTTTATGTTTTTCATAGAGTTTTTAGGGTTATTTACATTTTTTGTATTTTTTTGTATTATTTATGGTTTTTTATGTTTTTAAGGATTTTATGGATTTGGGGGGGGGGGGGGTTAGGATTTTTAAAGGGTTTTTAAAGTTTTTGTGGATGTCTGGGTTTTTTGGGGAGTTTCTATGTTCATTGGGGTTTTAGGATATTGGTGGTTTTTATCAATATTAAGGGTTTAAACTATTTTTCTAATTTTTACTAGTTTTAAGGTTTTAAAAGTTTTTAATGTTTTTATAGATTTTATGGTTTTGGGTGTTTTGGGTTTTTAGGATCATTTAGTGTTTTAGCATATTTTTTATATTTATGGGTTTAAATATTTTGATTTTTTATGCTGTAATTAGGGGTATTTAGATTTTTTTGCATTTATTATGTTTTTAGGGATTTTTAGGTTTTTTTGGATTAGTATGTTTTTCCGGGATTTTTGATATTTTGAGGGTTTCTTGGGATTTTAATGTTTTTTAGTATTTTTAGTGTTTTTAGGGGTTTTAAGAGTTTTTATGTTTTTAACGTTTTATTTGGGTTTTTCATAATTTTTAATGTTTTTTAGGATTTTTAGGATTTTTTATGAATTTTTAGTATTTTTAAGGATTTTAGTATTTTTATGGAATTTGAGGATTTTAAGGGTTTTTATAGTTTTTATGGTTTTTTCGGTTTTAGGGATTTTTTGAGTTTTTTTTGTAAAAGGTTTTTAGTTTTTTATGTACTTTTAGTGGATTAAAATGGTTTTTATAGTTTTAGTGTGTTTTAGGATTTTTATGGGTTTTTAATAGTTTTGGGGGTTTTTTGTTTTTTTGGGGTTTTTTGGGATTCTAGCATCTTTTAATGATTTATTAGGGTTTTATTCTATTAGTGTTTTTTGGGGTTTTACTGTTTTTATATTTTTAAGGTTATCTGGGGGGTTTTTGTGTTTTTGTTTTTTTTATGTTTTTATCTATTTTTAGGGATTTTTTTATTTTTATGTTGTTTTAGGGTTTTTATGTAATTTGAACAATTTTATGGGTTTTTATTATTTTAGGTTTGTTTTTGGTTTTATGGTCTTTGTGTTATTTATGTCTTTTAATAGTTTATTTGATTTTTTATCATTTTAAGTGGTTAAAGGGGTTTTAGAGTTTTTAGTTTTTTTAGTTTTTATGGGGTTTTTGGTCTTTTAATGGGTTTAAGGTTGTTAGTTCTTTTTAGTGTTTTTGTTAGGGTTTTTTGGTTTTTAGAAATTTTATATTATTAGAGAATTTTTAGATATTTTATTGGTTTTATGGTTTTAGGTATTTTGAGGATTTTTACAATTTTTAGGGTTTTTATGGTTTCTTAGGGGATTTAGGGTTTTTTTTAGATTTTTAGGATTTTATAACTTTTTAGTTTTTTACATTTTTTGGGGTTCAAAGTGTTTTTGATATTTTTATTGGGTTTTATGGTTTTTATCAGTTTTTATTGTATTTAGGGGTTTCATGTTATTTATGGATTTTTTTTTGTTTTAAGGGACTATTAGGGTTTTTAGGGTTTTTAGGTTTTTATGGGTTTTATGTTTTTTAGGATTTTCTTAGTGTCCTTGAGAATTTTTAGGGGTTTTAAATTTTTAGTAATTTTTATGAATTTTTTGGATTTTTATGGTTTTTGTGTTTTTAGGGATTTGGAGTTTTTTGGGTGTTTAGTGTTTTTAGTGTTTTTATAGTTTCAATAATTTTTTAGGTTTTTTAGGAGTTTTAATTATTTTTATGTTTTTAATATTTTCTTAGGGTTTTTACGGTTTTTGTGTTTTTTATGTTTTTTGGGATTCTGAAGTATTTTTATGGTTTTAGTGGCTTTCAAGGTTTTAAGGGATTTTTAGAATTTTGAAGGTTTTTATAGTTTATTTGGGTTTTCTGGTTTTTTGGATTTTAGGGTTTTTCTATGTTTTTAGGAGTTTTCATGTTTTTAGAGTTTTTTTTACAAATTTTTGGGATTTAGAGGATTTTTATAGTTTTAGTTTGGTTTTAGGGTTTTTAGTGTTTTATGGTTTTTAGGGGTTTTTAACGTCTTTAGGATATTTTAGAGTTTTTAGGGACTTTTAGGGCTTTTGTATTTTTAGGTTTTTAGGGGTTTAATGTGTTTTTAGGTTTTTATTATTTTCTTATGGTCATTCAAGGTTTTAATTTTTTTTATGTTTTAATGTATTTTATTTTATTTTTAATGATTTTGTTTGGTTTTTAGGGTTTTAGGATTTTTAGGGTTTTAAGAGGGTATTAGGGTTTTTACTGTTTTCAGGTTTCTTAGGGGTTTTAAGTGTTTTTGGGTTTTCAATGTTTTATTAGGTGTTTTTAGAGTTTATAATTTTCTTTTTATAGTGGATTTTTAGTATTTTTATTATTTTTAGGGTTTTTATGGATTTTGATGGGTTTTGGGGTTTTATGAATTTAGGGTTTTAATATTATTTTGGTAATTTTGGATTTTTTTAGTTTTTTAGGGATTTATTGTTTTTTAGATTTTTAAACTATTTATGGGTTTACAAGGGTTTTATAGTTTTTGTAAATTTTAGGTTTTTCATGGTTTTGAAGGTTTTGAAGGTTTTAAAGGGGTTTTATTGGTTTTAAGGGGTATTTAGGGTTTTGGGGTATTTTAGGGTTTTTATTGTTTCTTTTGGTTTTAAGGGGTGTTTAATTTTTTATAGTTTTTTTGGGTTTTCATGGGGTTTTTCAATGTTTTTGGGGTTTTTACATTTTTTAGTATTTTTCATCTTTTTAGGATTTTAATTGGTTTCAACGATTTTTAGGGATTTTTGGGATTTTGAGGGGTTTAGGGTTTTTAAGTCTATTAAACTATTTAGGTTTTTTTGGGGGTTTAAGTGTTATTAGGTTTTTTATAATTTATTACAGTTTATCATAGTTTTTAGGGATTTAACATTTTTAGGGATTTTTAGAGCCTTTTAGGATTTTTTGGGTTTTTTGGTTTTTTGGTTTTTGTGGTTTTTAGCATTTTTATGTTTTTGGGGGATTTTAAATGTTTATAGGTTTTTAAATTTTTATTAGGGTTTTTCATGGTTTTAATATTTTTTTAATTTTTAGGATTTTTTGGTATTTTATTATATATTTTTTGGTTTCAAATGGTTTTTAAGGAATCTAAGGGTTTTTAGGGTTTCTTATTTTTTTTATGGTTTTAAGGGGTTTTAAGGGATTTTGGGTTTTTATGGTTTCAATGTTTTTTAGAGTTCTTTAACCTTTTTAGGATTTTAAAAGTGTTATATAGTTTTTAGTGAGTTTTATCATTCTTTCCATGGTTTTATCATTTTTATGGTGTTTAGAGTTAATATGGGTTTTATGGGTTTTTAGGGACTTTTAGGAATTTTAGCATTTTTTGTGTTCACTAAAGGATTTAAGTGTTATATTTGTTTTTGTGGTCTCTTAAGGATTTTCTAGGTTTTTATTGTTTTTTATGTGTTTTGTGAATTTTTTGGGATTTTTTAGGATATAAATTTTTTATGGTTTTAGGTTTTTTCTAGGTTTTTAGAGTTTTCAAGGATTTTTAGGGAGTTTTGGGTTATTATAATTATTTAGTTCTTTAGAGTTTTAAGTTATTTTAGGTTTGTATTTTTTTATTTGGTTTCCTCATTTTGTTTAGGGATTTTTATGGATTTTATAGGATTCCTTTTGGGTTTTTGTGATTATAGGGATTTGGAGGGTTTTTAGGGTCTAAGGGTCTTTATGGTTTATTTGGGTTTTTAGAGATGTTTTGAGTATTTTAGATTCTTAGAAATTATTTATGTTTTAAGGGTTTAAAGGGTTTTTTAATTATTAAGGATTTTTAGTGTTTTTAGTTTTTTTAATGTTTTAGGGGCTTTTACTATTTTTAAGGGGGTTTCGGGTATTTAGGGTCTTTTGGTTGTTTATCATTTTTAGGGTTTTGGGGATTAAAGTCTTTTTTCGTTTTTATGGTTTTCTCAGGGGTTTTCATGGTTTTTATAATTTTTATGATTCTATGGGTTTTAGGTTATTTTTAGTATTTTTATGGATTTTTATGGTTTTTTTATGAGTTCTAGGGATTTCGAGGGGTTTTAAAGGTTTTCATTGTTTTTAACATTTTTAGGTCTTAGGGGTTATATATGTTTTACCATTTTTAAGGTTTTATTAGGATTTTTCATCATTCTTAGTAATTTCTTTGTTTTATGGATTTTTTGTTTTTTTTTGGATTTCTATGTCTTTGTTAGGGTTTTAAGGATTTTGGGGGTTTAAGGATTATTTAGTGTTTTTATCATTTTTTGGGGGTTTTAGAGTTTTTTTAGTTTTTTAGGATTTTTAAGGTTATTTAGAGATATTTAAAAAAATGGTTAAAAGGTTTTATAGATTATTTTTTGGGTTCTTGGGGGTTTCCTATGTTTATAGGATTTTTTAATGTTTTTAGGGATTTTATGGTCTTATGTGATTTTATGGTCTTTTGGGTTTTTTCCAAATTTCTGTTTTTAGGATTTTTCATAGTATTTTGGGTTTTAATGTTTTTTAGGTTTTTTCTGTGTTTTTAGGGATTTTTATTTTTATAGATGGTTTTACTACATTTTTATAGTTTTATGGTTTTTAGGTTTTTTAAGGATTTCAAGGGGTTTTAATGGTTTTTAGTGGTTTTAGGGTTTTTAGGAATTTTTATGAATTTTATGAATATTAATTTATTATTGGGTTTTAAGTTTTTCTTTGTGGTTTTCATGGTTTTTATTGGTTTTTATGTATTTAGATACTTTTAGGGAATTTTTTGTTTTTTAGGGTTTTATGGGTTGTAGGAATTTTTACAGATTTATTTTGTTTTTATAGTTTAATATGGAACAGTTGGATGGTGATGACATGATTGTAGGTTTGGAGTTTTATTTGTGAGGCCCAATGATGCAAGAAAAATTAAACCGAACGCAGGTGGCTTATTAAGATGGCCTCATTGAATTAAAAGACCTAACCCCAAGGTGCATGCATGGAAGTAGAAATGGGCTTATTATCACTCTTATTTAAGTCCAAATGAGATTAATGAATCCAATGACACATGGTTGAATAAATTGTTGAATTCTTTTCCACATGGAGATTCTATATTGGAATCCTTAGACTCCAAATTCAAATCTGTGGGGATAGGTACTCAAAGTCAAATATGGTGGGCTCTGGGTGGAAGGGCATGTGCTACTTTTACAAAAAGTAATTATTAGAATTCTATTATTGTATTTAATAAGAACATAAAGAAATATTATTTATAAATTTAAGGTATTAGAACCTTGACCTTTTGTGTCACCGCTTGGTTATAAATAGCCACCCCATGGAACTGTATTCTCATTAAAGATTGCATTAGTGAATCTATAAAAGATTATTCCCTCCATTGTGAGGATCGTTATTTTCATACCTTTCTCTTATGTATTATTTAAATGTTAATATAAAAGTTATATTGATGACCCAATAACCAAATCCTCAAATTTCATACCTCAACCCAAGTGTTTGGTTGTGTGGATTGGACATCACATCCCTCCCTTGAGTGTCTTGTGTAAGTAGTAGTTCATGCGGCATATAAGGTTGGTTGACCGCTTGCTTCCACTCTTCAAACCCATCATCTTCCAATTAACCCCAAAATGAATTATCCATATACTACCCTATTTCATGATGATCATCCCAGTCTGAGCATCTCACATCAGTTGGTATCTGATATTTGGTTGACATGATAGGCATCAATAGCCCTTTTTCTATCCCATGAGTTTATTTCCCTTCATATCTTTCCTTATTTTCCACCCCTTCAAAAAAATAAAAATACCTTTTTCTCTATAAACTTACAGAGTTACAATATGATATTCAACATTGAAATATTTTACATTGATCTAATTTTTCATCCATCTTTTTTCTCATTTAACACTCAATATGTGATTTGTTTCTAAGAAAAAAAATAAAATTATATCACCTCGTATTTTTTGGATTTTCAAAAATAAGCACATATGTTTAGTAAGAGATTTAAAAAAATTCAACTAACTCTCCATTAATCTTCTATTTCTTTAAAAAACTTAGAAAAAATATTTTGGGTAGATTTAAAAAAAGGTAAAAAGAAGAAAAATTTCAAACACAATTACTTCTTCATTTACTCCATTTTTAGCACTTTACATTTCCAAACATCACTTTCTCCAAAATTTTACATCATCAATATATAAAATTTTGATCATACTATTAAAACACTTTCTTATATCTAACAATCAGGAAAAATCCAAATACTAAACCTCTATACCACATATCCACCTTTTACCCATATTTCTACCCTGTTTTCCACCCTTTAACATTTTTAACCATTTATTAGTCGAATAGGTTTTATTAATACATTTCCCTATAAAAACATTCTCAGATGAGGATTGGAGATAAATTATCATACAAAAAAATATCTTGAGTGTAGATCCTTATGTGTTTGAGTGTGTACATATTTTCTGTTTGAGTGTGTATACTTGTTTTTGTGTGAATATTTACATATTTTATCTGTGTTTTTGTGTCATTGTGTGTGTATCTAGGGTGTTCCAGTTTGTAGCATAGTGTGTGTGAGTGTGTACATCCTATTTTTTAAGAGTGTGTATCTTTACATGTGTGTGTATATAAGTTTGTGTGGGTGTGTGTGTGACTTTTGGGTGTGTGAGTTTTTGTGTATCATTGTGTTTGTTTTTTCCAATTTGTGTTTTTGATCATTTTATTTATCATGATATAATATTGTGGAAATATAATCATTCTCGATAGTGTTGAAGGAAGCTAATTAAGATCTCACATATTGGGACCTATGAACCTCCAAGAGCATGATTTGGTGATCCATTTTGAGAGTCTTCTTGATAGGAATTTGGTGGTTCTAATTTGGGTGACTGGGAATTTGGAGAATCAAACAATCCTGATGGTGATCCATGATAACCCACACTGAACTATGTACCACGTCATCCCCATATCTGGAGGAGGAGATGGATAACTTTGATAATGATTTTTGTGATGTATCAAAAAAAGAAGTAGGTTCCAATAACTTAGAGGAGGACAAAGGACACCACATGAAGCAACATCCTTGGAGGTATTAAGGTTTAGGTTCTCTCTTTTCATAGAATAAGTGAACCAAAATAATACTTGGAGTGGGATATTCATATTGAGAAAGTGGTTTCATTCCATGCATATCTTGAGAAGAAAAAGGTCAATCTTTCTTCCCCTAAATTTTCTAATTATGATTTAATTTTTAGTGATCAAATGAAAAAGTAGAGTGCTAGATATGGTGGATGTCCCATCAACACTTGGGGTGACATGAATTTTTCTATGTGAATGTAGTTTATTCCCTCACATTAACATAGATATATCTACAAAAAATTCTTTATTCACCTAAGGGAGTAAGAGTGTTGATGATTAATAGAAGGATATGTAAATTTTCATGATTCTAGAAAACATTGAGGGGGATTTGGAGGAAACCATGGAATGTTTTTTAGAAAAAACTCAATTGGGAAAATGATGATCAAGTGTATATTTAACATCATGTAGAGATATAAGATATGATCCACCAAGACACCAATGTTTAGTAACAAATCAAAAGGGGGAGAAATATAAGGAAATACACTAACCATTTCACTCTATAAAGATATATAAGGAATAATATTTGAGAATCATAAATGATTAAAGAGGTGGTTTATCACTAATTTTATGAAGTAATTATTCCACCTATAAAACCTAGTTTTGAGGCTAACCAAATGAGTAATCAATATACTTGATGCTTTAATTATCAGAAAAGGGGTCACATTGGTTATTGTAGAACCCCCCAGTTTCATGTAATAAACCATTAATTTAGGTTATATATGTAATTAGAGTGTTTGGGTGATGTTTGGGAGGGTCTAGAGGTAGTTTGGAAATTTTTTTGGGTTTTTTCTAGGGGTAAATGGTTTGAGCATTGTTAGTAGAAACTACAAAACTCCTATAGAAAATTGTGTAAATTGAATCATGGTATTCTAGGAAGGTGTATGGTTTGTAAAATAGTTTAAAAAAACCACACAGATACATATGAGTAACCGTGAAAAGTGAAACATTCGTACAAATATGGTTGGTGCACTGTTTTTAAAACTATACGAAGGGTGTTGGGAGGCACTAGATAACACAATGTTGGAACACACTTAATTTTTAGATTTTAAAAAGTGGATATCACTCATATTTGACTCTAAACCACTCATTTTCCATCTATTTCTACCCTAACTCGGTTTTTCTTCCTCCCAAAGGTTAGGTTTTACATACTTTCTCCATTGATCGAAGAGTGATAAATTGTCATATATTAGTGTGTTGAAGGTTTTATTCCTTGTAAAGTGTCCATTCATGGTCATTTTCCTAATATATACTTCTCTTACATATCTCAGATTCATAGATCTAGCCTTTTGGGGATTTATCTATGATATTTTTTTCCAATCATGATGAGATATGACTATATTGATGTTAGGAAATGGGATAAATTTCTAGTTTTTGGAGATTCAACCTAATTTTGTTGAAGAATTAGTGTTGTTCTTAATTTTCACCATAAGTTATGAGGTAGGTGGCTTCACTCTTGACTCTTATTTTTAGAACATAAATGATTGATTTAAAATTGATTTTTTTTTCTTTAGATTAGTTGTGTAATTATTGTGAAATGATTGATAAAACAATATTTGGTGATAGTTTATGGAATTGGAAAAATTTGTTGTTTTATAGAATGTTAAAGTGATAACATGGTTTTAAAATGATAATTTTAAAATGGTTTTTTGGTTTTGATGCATGTAAAAGTGATTTAAATACACTGATAGTTTTATTGAAATTGTTTGGAAAATATTTTACTAGAATGGTTGTTACCTTAAATTGTTAAGTTTGTGTTTAATTGGATGGATATTGGTTATGAAGTACCACAATCAAAGGGATAAAGTATGGACATGAAGTTACACCATCAATGGTAAACTCCAAGATTGTGTTGTTGAGTGTGTGTATGTGTGGCTATGTGAAATTGAATGGGTTATGTCAAATAAATTTTAGAAATTGTTAAATAGATTGTTTTTTCCTTAGACACTGTTTTTATATAGTAATTATTTTATTTTCCAATATGATCTTTTTCAAAAAAATTATATAATCTATTTTATGTAAATATGATAACATGTTATATCCTATTGGCGTGAATAAGGTTGTCATTTGTGGAAAACCTATTGAGTTTCATTACTCACCCATGATTTGGAACATTAGTGATTTTGAAGATATTTTTTCTTGGGGAACATGTAAAAGGAAGGTATCACATTTCATTAGTTTTTCATTGAAATACATGGGATGTATTGTGGATTTGGATAACAGAGCTTCTGGGGAGCTATGGAGTTATTTCATTAGAGTTATAGTTGTTTTTTGGTTTTGTCTTCTACTTCGTAGTTGATATTGATCTTGGTTTATGCTTAGTACTCTAAAATAGTTTGTATTATTTATCATATCATGAGTTGTATTACTTTTTTATCATGCATTATATTGTGTTTCTGGTTATGGTTAGTTTGATTGTATTTATTTTATTTTCAATGGACGAAATCTTCCACTAATTGTATTGAATCCCTTAGAATTTATTATCATATTTTTTGCATCTTAGGGATGTTTCCTAAGTCAAAGTCTTAATTATTACATGAATCATGCCAATGAGGAGGGGTGAGAAGTTATATGTGGCATTAGCTTGTTTGGTACTTAAAATAAAATATTATCAGTATTGGTCAGTCTGTCTTTTATTTATGGAAAATAGTATTGGTGATCGGTCTTGGAGTTACAATTCAGTCTGGGTTAGTTCTTGAGTTGGAATGGAAGAAAGGACTTAGATTTTCCAAATTTGAAATATAGAGTATAAAAATATGTAGTTAACCTTTATATGATGAACTTATAGTTACAAGTATTTTGGGTACATAAGTGTTTTAGAGACACTTATAGGGATATTATCTCATTGTCATGGGTTTATCCAATGAGACAAGCATGACATGAATTATATAAATGACTTCCCACTAGGAGTGAATAATTCATTTTTAATTATTATTTATTATTTGGTTCAAAAAAAATTATTTTTGAAATGTGTTAGTTTTTTTTGGATGTGATATTTTGAAAATGGCATGATAATAGAATTCTGAAAATGGATTGATTTAAAAAATAGTGGTGGAATTTTTTAAATGGGATTAAAATGGAATGTGTGGATTTTGGAAATAATTGTTGTGATATAGGATATGGTCGAATTTGAAATTGTTATACATTAAATTTATAAGGAGTGAGACTTATAGTATTTTTTTTGGTTATAGAAACGGAACCCAATAGGTGTCATAAAAACCAATTGGAATAAGCTACTGAGAATTTGGTTGCACCTAAGACATATGTGAACCAACAACTGGTTCATAGTATAGTCCTAGATTTTCAGGATATAGATAGAGGGAACTGAATGGATAATCTAAGGAAAGTGTATCACTCCGTTCAATTCTAGAAGTAGAATTCACCATTCTTTTGGGGTGATTTGCATGAAAAGAAGGTAGAGGTGTGGTTGAACATGATGAATTTAATCTTCAAATTCTTTAGCAAACTAGTAGAATTTAAAATCAATTTTGAGATATATTTGCTTGAAAATCATGCACTCAAATGGTGGTATTTAGTAGTTCATGCTAAATTAGAGAAAGGAATGGAATGGGGGGATTTTTAATAATTGAACAATGAAAACTTATTTCCTCATATATAAAATATAGCATGAATGGAATACTTTTTCATCTTGAAGTAAGAGAAAATATTTTTGATATAGTTTGAAGATAAATTTATGATGTTAGTATTCTTTTCACCTGAATTTTTGGAATGTTCATCCTTGAAGGCATTCATCTTTGAATTGGGGATGAGGTAGAAAATTTTCTCACATATTATCATGATCTGTAAATATGATTACACTAAGATGGTCAATAGAGAGATAGTGGAAGAAAGGGAAATCTCATGAGCTATTGGGTGATGAATAATGTTGATACCTATGAGAAATATAGTGAACTCTAATGTGGGAACATGAGGAAGATGGAAACCTATTTCCAAGGTAGTGGGATGATTCAAAATCAGACGATTAGATTAGTGAATATTCATAAAAACCCTTACATAAATACAAGATGTTTAAAATTTATTTCTTTGTATCACATTATGAGATATTATATGGAACCAAATAGAGAATTACACAATTGAAATTAGAGGGGGGATCTTCATTGTTATTATCATAGTGTTCCAAGTACTAGTGTTCATAACACATCTCATGTGTCACGGTTTTTGTATGCTATAATGGGATGATGGCATAGTAACACCTCTCATTAGATGAATTGATCAATCCATTATGATTCCATTAATACCATGACCGCTTAGTAAGGGAAATATTAGTCGGTCAATAAAGAAAAAAGTACATTGAGTAAGAAGTTGTATGGAGCAGAACTAGTGGTTGTGGATAATCAATATAGACCATCGATGGGGACATGTATAATTATTTTTAATTCTACTCTTATACAAGCTTTGATTGATACTATTTCATCCCATTCATGTATTTCTTCTGGTTCTATTTATTTGTTGGGTTTAAATGTGGAGATGATGCCTTCAATTTTGATACTTCAAACTCCCCTTAGTCAAAGAGAATGTTGAATATTTATATGTATATCATGTTCTATAACTACTGATGGAGCTGAGTTGATATGGGATTTCTATATACTAGTGATGAATGTATATGAAATAATCATTGATATGTATTGGTGGAAAATGTTCAAGTCTCACATGGACTGTTATACGAGGAAAGTTAGATTTATTACTAATTATGGAATCAAGAACCTATTTAAAGTAGATTAAAATGTAATGGCATGTGAAATGGGAATGTTGGAAGCAAAAATCGAAAAATATCATACGATTTGGAATTTTGTACTTTGGAATCCAAGAAAGAGAATGATAATAGAAGTTTTATAGAATTTGTTGATCACTTTTGAGATGTTTTTACAGAAAATTTATCAAGGTTTCCACCCATAGGAGAAGTGGAGTTTACAATTGATATTCTTATAGGGACCAATCTTATTTTACTTCCGTATTACCATATGACACCAATACATTAAATTTAATTGAATGGGTGGATGTAATATCTGGAATGAAAATCGTTCATTTATCCTAGTACATCTCTCTGGGAAGAAATAGTCTGGTTTATCAAGAAGGTGGATGGAACTATAAGGTTTTGTGTATATTATCATAATCATAACCTAGTTAATATCAAGATTTTTAATCCACATCCATGCATTGATGATATGTTTAAGAAATTAAGGGTATCCCAGTGGTTCTATAAAATTAAATTACAATCATAATATCACTAACTACATGTTTAGAAGCAGGATATTCCAAATACAACATTCAAGAGTAAATATTTCCATTATGATTATGTAGTATTTACTTGCGGTCTGATAAATTCACCAGCGGTATTTATAGCATTGATAAATTAGATATTTCAATGATATCAGGATTCTTTCATGGTGGTTTTTTTGGAAGACATATTACTATATTCAAGGATGAGGGATGAGTATGAGAAATACTTAGCAACAGTTTTCGGAATTTTTCAGGACCGTCATATCTATTCCAAATTATTAAAGTGTCATTTTTGGATACGAGAAGTACATTTCCTTGTTCATGTAATCTTTGAAATATGTGTTTTTGATTATCCATAAAAGATAGAATCTTTTATCTATTAGAAACCAATAAAAAATATATTTGATATGCATAGTTTCCTTGGTCTAGTTGGTTATTATTGATGTTTTATTCATGATTTATCTCAATCACTTCACCAATGAATACTGTGATGAGGGAATTTTTTTCCCATTCCAATGGAATGAAAATTTTGAGAATTCTTTTCAATGGATAAAGGCTCACCTTACATCCCCACTGATCTTCATATTACTGGAATTAGGATAATTGTATAAGCTGTTTTGGTATGGTTCAAGATCTGAATTGGGAATCTTCTCATGCATGGATAACATGATGTTTCTTATGGCTCAATGAAGTTATGGTTTCATGAGAGAAAATCCTCAACACATGATTTAGAGTTATATTTGTTAGTCCATGCCTTTAATATTTGGCATCATTACCTCTTTAGTGAGAAATTTATAGTTTTTATGGATCATAAGAGTTTAAAACCTATATTCTCACAAAGGGATTTAAACTTATGACAAAGAATAGGGATAAAGTATCTCCAAATGTTCAACTTTGAATTGATGTATACACCGAGTAGAGGTAATTACGTTGTAGATGCAATAAGAAATAATTTGTATTCTCAATTAGAAAAAATAGGATTTGGAATAGTAGAAAATGATATCGGTGATAGCTGATATGCACTTAGGTTGTGAGGACTAAGATAGTGCAACCATTTTATTTCAAATTTCATTGTTTCCAGATATGGTGAATGATGTTAAATATTTACAAATATCCCATTTATAATGTGTTTCTATGAGGCTAAAACTCAATTTTGGAGAGACAATTGAGGGATGAAAATTTAATGGGTGCCTAGTTTTGTATTTTCAAGGATGTATGGTCGTAGCTATAAATTGTAAGGAATAACTTATTAATTCTTACCACCATTCAATATAGTATTTTCATGTTGGATTACAGATTATGTATATGGTGTTGAAAGCATTATTTTGGTTGGGTTGGTAGGATAATAAAGGTGGTTGAGTTTGACTCGATATACTTAATGTGTCAGCAGGTTAAAGTATAAATTCAATGGACAGTGGGTATATTATTTTAATTACATATTCGTTTTTTTAAATGGGATAATATAGCAATGTATTTTGTAACAATACTCCCAAGAATGGTTTGGAAACATGATTCCATATGGGTGATAGTGGATCGACTCACAAAGTCGGATCATTTCATCCCTATTTTTGAATCTCATACGTTATTAGAGTTGTCTAAAATTTATATCCAATAAGTGGTAAAGTGAAATGGTGTACCTATTTTTATAGTATCAAACCATAATCCAAGGTTTACTTATTTTTTATGGAAATCCATAGAATAATCCCTTCGGAATCAGTTGAAAACCAGTATGGCGTATCATCCTAAAATGAATGGACAATAATAATGGATGATACAAATGTTTGATATAATATTTAAGGATTATGTAATTGATTTTGGTGTCTCATGGGAGGATAATTTTCCATTGGTGGAGTTATCTTATAACAACAGTTGTCTGGACTCAATACACATGGCTCCTTTTGAATAATTGTATGGGTGTTCTTGTAAATCTTTACTTTGTTGGGTTGGAATAGGTGAGACTTCACTGGTTAGGTCGAGCCTTGTCCAAGAGACAATAGAGAAGATTTTATTGATCAGTAAGAGAATAAATATGGATCCATGTAATCATAAATCATATGTGAATCATCATCAATGGTTGTTTTTATTTTAGGTAAGTGATCATGTGTTCTTGGGTATCTATCCAAGTCTTGGGAATCGTCATTTTGGTAAACATGGAAATTTATCTCCATGATACAAAGGTCATTTTGAGATACATAAATTGGTTAATTAGGTGGAATATCATTTATATTTGTTTCCATGGTTAAGATTATTGAATAATGTGTTTCCTATACCTCTATTTAAAAACTAGCATCATGATCTTGACTATGTGATTCGATGGGATCGTGTTGTCCTAAAGTTGGATGCATCATGGGTACATGTGTTGATATGCATTTTGGATAAGAAAGAGAAAGTATTTTATGAAAAAAAAAAAGAATTATTATAGAACTGTTTTTGTGGAAATATAGTCAGATTAGTGAATAGACATGGGAATTAATAAATAAATAGTCGTGGAATGGCCCAATCTCCTTCAAGGAAATGCTAGTTTTCTACTTTCTATAGACAAAAAGGCCTATGGTGGGGAGAATGTATCACCACATGATTCAATTAAGTAATAATTAATTTATCTATTTTATATATGAAAAGTTTTTGGTTGATGTTTGGTAGGGTTTGGAGGACTTGTGGCATGTTTTGGTGGATTTTCATGGGGTTCACTATTTTAGCATGGTTATTATAAACATGGAAACTCCAATAAGAAATCATGAAAAGTGATATAGGGGCTTATAGGAAGGTGCATGATTTGGTCAAACCATTTTTTTCAATTAAGAGTAACCATGAAAAGTGTAACATATGTAAAAACAAGGTTAGTTCATGATTTTTCAAACCATATGAACTAACCATGTGAATGGTGTTAGGAGGCAGTGGAAAATGCATGGTTGGAACATGATCTACCTAACCTTGTAATCCAACCATGAACTGTTAATTGTTTGATCATAAAATAGTGTATCTCAAAAGTATTTAACTCCACACCACTCATTTTTACTCTATTTTAACCCTAAAGTAGTTTTTCATTCTCTGAAAATCTGTTAGAGACTTTCCCCTTCGATCTATTAGTGATCCATTGGAAAATCATGGTTCCTTAGAGGCCAAATTTCATGGTGACTCTCCATTCATAGTTATTTTCCATAGATATACTTCTCTTCCCTAACATGGATTCATATATATAGTCCATTTCATATTTTTCTATGATATTTGATTCCAAATATGATGAGATATGGCGATAGTGAGGTTAGGGAATGAGATATAAGGATGCTTTTGGATATTCAACCCTGTTTTATTGAAGAATTAGTTCCATTGTTAATTTTTAACATAAAATCCAAGGTGGTGGTTTTTATCTTTAATTCTCTTATTATAACATGAATTCTTGAATCCAAATTAATTTTTTTCTTGAAATTATTACGAATCATTTTGAAATAATTTTAAAAAATCCTCTTTGCTGATGGTTTATTGAATTTTAAAAAAATGGATGTTTTTATGGAATGTGAAGGTGATAACATGATTATAAAATGATGACTTTAAAATTGTAGTTTGATTTTGATGCATGGAAATTTTTTTCAATAAAATGATTTTTTTATTGAAATGGTTTGGAAAATATTGTATTGGATTGGTTGTTTGATAAAATGGTTATGTGTGAGTAAAATGTGAGGGATATTGGTTGTGAAGTATATACGTCAAAGTGACAGAGTATGGAAATGAAGTTACATAGTCAATGTTAAACAAAAATATTGTGAGGTTGAGTGTGTGTATGTGTTTCCATGTAAAATTGAATGGGTTATGCCAAATGAATTTGATAAATTGTTAAACGACTTGTTTGGTTGTTTTCCTTGAAAACTATTTTAGAATAGTAATTATTTTTTTTCTAATATTAACTATTTCAAAAAAAATTATATAAATTGTTTTATATAAATTTTCAATTATTTTCAATTCTAGTGGCATAATTTGGTATTTCATTTGGAGAAAACATAATGAGTTTCATTACTCACTCATGTTTCTGAACATTGGTTCTTTTGAAGATATTTTTTATTAGGGAACATGTAATGGTATGGTAACATATTTTCTTAGTTGTGATTAATTATACATGGGTTGTATTGTGAAGTTAGAGAATAGATCATGTGGTGAGCTGTGGAGTTATATATTTGGAGTCTTTGACCCTTTTTGGTTTGGTCTTACACATTTTAATTGATGTTGATCATTATTTCCTCTTTGTACTCTAATATAGTTGGTATGATTTTTCATATATTGAGTTGTATTTTGTTTTTATCATGCGTTATATAGTGATTTTGGTTATGGTATGTTTTATTGTGGTTATTTTATTTTCAAATATAAAATAATCCCATAATATTATTGAATCCCTTGTTATTTATTTCTAACATTTGGTGTCTTATGGATGTAACCTAAGGCCATGTTGAAATTCCACGACAACTCAAGCCAATAAAGAGGGGAGGGAAGTTACACTAGTTAATACCCATACCAGAGCACCATGACCATAAACAATTATGTTGAATGGGAGAATTATGGAGATATATCAAAGGAAGAGGTGGAGGATTACCTAAAATTTGATAATGGTGAATTTGAAAAGGAAGGTAAAATTCTCATCACAAGATGGGTTTTGAGTGACCAAATGATGTATAATGATATGGATAAAAGGGAGAACATTTTCCAAAAATAGTTCCAAATAAATGGAATGTTTTATAGTTCCATCATTTATAGGGGGAGTGGTAACAAATATGGTGATATTCTAGTTGGAATAGATGTTTGGACTTCCAAATTTGAATCATGGACATCCATAATAGCTACATTTATTGAATGACTTTGGAGACATGAAGGTCACTAAAAAGGTAAAGCTATTATTAACCATTAGGAAATATAATAATGAGGTACTGTGTGATGTAGTACTGATGAAGTCATGCTAATTAAGATTGGTTCTTCCAGTTAAATATAATTAGTCTGTGACACATGATGGATTTCTAAACATTCATTTTTTGTACTATGAGTAGAACCTATAACACTTATCCTGATGTATCACAATTTTTTTTGGATGATCACATTTTGAGAGAGAATAAAAAATAACGGATAAGAAAAAAAATATAAGAATGAGGGGAGTGGTGATAATGGGAGAAGAAAATATATTGAGTTTATGGAAAATAAATAGATATAAAATTTCTCATTGTGAGGGAAAATGGGATGATTATAGAGAAAATAAAGGATAAGTAAACATTGATATCATGGAATAAAATACAAGAACTAACGTAAAAAGAGGAAATTCTAAACACTAACCACTTAATAACTTCTTTTTCAAATATTGTGTAATATTATTTATTGGTGTATGATTGTGTCATTCTTGATAAGGAACCACCATGTTTTATACCTGTTAGAGAGAGACTAGAAATGTAAATATCCATTAACCACATCATGTGTCTAAAGGTGAAGTTAAGGTGGTGGATGAGTGGCCCACCAACTTTTTTAATTCATCCAAAGATGGGGTTCGATCCCCTATGAGACCTCAATTGGGAAGTGGCCTTAGATTATTATTATAGTGATGAAGGTGTGGTCTCCAGGTGACAACACACAGTGGATGGAAATTGAGTATCCAAGTTGAATATTATCCTTAGTGAAATATATGCGACCTGTTAATATGGGTAGACTTTTGTCTAACACCAGGGACTTTAGATAATGGAAATGGAAGGGGATGTGTCTCCATTTGTCAAGGTACACAAGAAATCATAGTGGTAGTTTTTCAGGATCTGATGGATAACGCTACTTAGCATGGGGGAGTACTTTCCCAATGTCACAGTGATGTACGACAATGCGGAAGGAAACCTTCATTTTCATAGGTGATCCAGACCATGGGTTAGGAACTTTGGTTCATTTATTTGGTACATTGTGCTCCTATGTTACATAGGCCTGTAATGGGTTCCTCCTCTACCCATAAAAAAGTGTTTTTCCTTCCTTCAAACAAAATTTAGTGATTCCCCAACATGTTAAAAAAATCACGAGTCTAATGTATTGTAATTAGTGTTTTCCACATGTGATGTTTTATTAAAAAAGGAAAGATTACTCTACAAAACAGTATTAGATGTCTGTAACTCCTTTAGGATTTAGATATCTACCCCAATTTATCTTGTTTCAAGGCCTTTTCATTAAAGTAGAAATATAAAAGAAAATAGAATTTTGTGTAATATGATGATAAAGTAACGAAGTTCGATTTGTTTCAAAAGAAATTGATGCTAAAGCTCTAAGATTCATGGATATTGGAAATACTTAGTTCTTGAAATGATTTATTTCAATATCCCATTTTATGGTGAGTACGAAGTCATTTTAAAAGTTGAAATTTCTAATATAACATCGTATTTGGAAGAAAATGATGAAGAGTTGAGGATGACTCCATTTAAAGTGGAGAGGATGATATGAAACCAGTTGATTATAATTACCTGATGGAATGTGTGGAGTTTGAGTTTCAAGGACCATTGATGCAAGTAAAATTAAATTGACTATAAGTGGCAATGAGAGCCCATGTTGTTACATTAAAAGGCCTAAAACCAAGGTACATTAATTCTGTGGAAAATAGGTTATTATCAATCTTATTTAAACATAAATAAGATACATGATTCCCAAGACACATTGTTTCATTAACTATGGAAGCCTTTACCATATAGAGATTTTGGAATAGCATCTTTGGACACCATAGTCAAATCATGTGGGCTATGAAATCAAAGAATAAATTAGTGAGATATGGGTGGAAATAAATGTGCTACTTTTCTAAAAAATTCATTATTAGACTTTAATTTTTTGACTTTAAGGGGACATGGTAGGAATATGCTTAATAAATTCAAGGTATTAGACCCTTGACAGTCGAGTCACCCCTAGGATATAAATAGACACCCCATAGAATTGTATTCTCCTTTATGTTTGCATTAGTGAAACTCTATGATTTTATTCTTTCCATTGTGAGGATCATTACATTCTTCCATTGCTATTGTATATTATTTCCTTATCAATCTATAAGTTAGATTGATGATCTAAGATTATAAGGACCCCGGTTCTATGCCTCAATCCAAGTGCATTATTGTGTGGATTAGCCATCAAATCCTTCCCTTGATAGTGTTTTATATGTTGTAGGTATGGATACATATAAAAATGGTTGACAACATTCTTCCACTATCCAAACCCATAATTCGATACTTAGCCCAAAATCGTATTCGTCTTCTACCACCCAATGTCTTGAAGATCAATCCACCTAAAGCATCTTGAATTACATGTTTAGTGGTTTTTATGGTTTTTATGTGGGTTTAAGAATTTTTAGGACATTTAGAGGTTTTATATTTTTTCTGATTTTTATTGTTTTTTATTGTTTTATTTTTTTTAGGATTTTTTGAGGATTTATGTGTTTTTTGGTTTTGAAGGATTTCATAACATTTTTATGGATTTTATGGTGTTTTGTTTTTTTTATAGTTTTAGGTATTTGAAGGATTTTATTTTTTTAGGGATTTAAGGGATTTTGAGGATTCTGAGTGTTTTAGGGTTTTTTTGATCTTTTTGGTTTTTAGGGTATTTTTTGAGTTTTTTTCGGTTTTTAAGGTTGGTTAATGTTTTAATTATTTTATTGGGTTTAAATATTTTTTAGTGGTTTTTTATGGTTTTTATGGGGTTTTTATGGATTTTAGGGGTTTTAAGGTTTTTTATGGTTTCAATCATTTTTTATGGTTTTTAGTGTTTTTATGGTTTATGGTTTTATTGTTATTTTTAATGGTTTTTAGGGAATTCTTGGGAATTTGTTGGATTTTTATGGTTTTGTGGGTTTTTATGTATTTTTAGGGTATTTAGGTATTATATGGTTTTATCAGTTTCAAGGTGTTTCTTGAGTTTTTTGGGGTTTTAAATTATTTTAGATTTTTTTAATAAAAATAAGGATTTATAGGTTTTGTTGAGTTTTTAGTGTGTTTTTAGGGTTTTATGGGGTTTTATGGGGTTTTAAGTATATTTAAGGTTTTTAGGGGGTCTAATGTTTTTTAGGGGTTTTATGGTTTTTTTGGATTTTTTGGGTTTCAATGTTTTTTGGGTTATTTAGCAGTTTTAAGTATTTTTAGGTTTTTAGGGTTTTATTATGGGTTTTCAGGGCTTTTAGTGTTTTTATATTTGTAATAATTCTTAATGAATTTTAAGATTTTTCTGGCTTTTAGGGTCTCTATGGATTTTTAGGAATTTTAAGGTCTATTTTTTTATGTTTTTTATGAGTTTTATGATTTTTATGATTTATATGTTTTTTATGTTTTTTTGGGGTTTCCAGAATACATGAATTTTTTAGGAATTTTAATTTTGTTAGGGGTTTTTCCATTTTTAGTGTTTTAAATGTTTTTTTATAGTTATTGGTGGTTTTATTGTTTTTAAGGGTTTATGAGTTTTTATGGTTTTTGTGGGATTTTATGGTTTTAAGGGGTGTTTTTGGTTTTTAGGGCCTTTTTAGGGTTTTTTAGGGTTTTATATTTTTTTTATATTTTTTAGGGGTTTTAATTATTTTTAGGTTTTTATGGTTTTTTAAGGGTTGTTGGGGTTTTTTATGTTTTTGGGATTTTAGATATTTTTTAGGATTTTATGGTTATTTATGGTATTTAATGATTTTGAGCATTTTTAGGGATTTTTATAATTTTTAGCTTTCTTTAGGTTTTTTTGGATTTATGTGTTTTTAGGTTTTTATGTTCTTCATAAATTTTTATTAGGGTTGTAGGTTCTTTACATTTGTAGTAATTTTTAGTTATTTTTTACGTTTTTAGGGGTTTTATGGTGTTTAGATATTTTGAGTGTTTTTACTGGTTTTTAGAGTTTTTAGAGTTTTTTTGGTTTTTATAGTTTTTCTATTTTTACTTTTATTAACGTTTTTTAGTGTTTTTAACATTTTTAGGCGTTTTTTGGGTTTTTGTAGTTTCTAGTGCATCTTATGGAATTTATGTGTTTTAGGGTTTTTTAGGTTATTTGTGGTTTTATGGTTTTTATGGATTTTATGGGTTTTTTGTTTTTATGTTTTTCTTAGGGGTTTTCAAGTTTTTTATGTTTTTTATGTTTTCTATAATTTTTATTGCTTTTTTAGGATTTCAATGGTTTTACGGATTTTAGGATTGTTTGGGTTTTAATTTTTTTAGAGTTTATGTTGGGTTTTAGGGGGTTTTAGTGATTTTAGGTTTTTAAGGTTACTTTATTAATTTTTAGGTTTTTGGGGTTTTTATGTCTTTAGTGTTTTAGGTATTTTTTAGGTTTTTTATTATTTTTAGGGTTTTAGTGATTTTGAGGGGTTTAAGAAGTTTTTTGGTTTTTTTTGGTTTTAGTGATTTTTTTGATTTTTGGGGTTTTTATGTTTTATTTTTCTAAGGGTTTTTGGAGTGTAAAGGATTTTTATGGATTTTTATGATTTTTATAATTTTTAGGGGTTTTCTGATTATTTTGGTTTTTAAGGTTTTTAGGGGTTTTAGTGTTTTAGGGTTTTAGTGTTTTTAGGGTTTTATTTGTTTTATGTTTTTTTATGTTTTTAAGGATTTCTATGCTTTTTTCGTGGTTTTTAGGGTTATTACCTTTTTAGGTATTTTTAGGGATATTTTTTAATTTTTATTGATTTTTGGGGTTTGGGGGAATTTTCAGTGGCTTTCGGGTTTTTAGGATATTATTTTTTTTGTGTTATTTTAGTTTATTTTAAGGTTTTTAGGGTTTTAGAGTTTTTAAACAATTTTTTTTTGGTTTAAAATGTTTTTGAGTTTTAAGTGTTTTTGGGGTTTTATGGATTTGTATGGTTTTTTAGGTTTTTAGGGGTTTTTTTGATTTTTTTTATTTTTATGTATTATAGGGCATTGTATTTTTAGGTTTTTAGGGGTTTTAAGTGTTTTAGGTTCTTAAGTTTTCTTCGGGGTTTTGAAGTTTTTTTTACGTTTTTATGGATTTTTAAGAAATTATTATGATTTTTATGGTTTTTTATGATTTTATGGATTTTGTGGTGTTTTAGCATTTTAGGTCTTTTAGGAAAATATGTTTTATGGTTTGGGGGCGGGTTTAGGGTTTTTTTTATTTGTATATGGGTTTTAAGGGTTTTAATTATTTTTTAACATTTTTAGGTGTTTAAATTTTTTTTGATTTTCTAGTCAGTTTTAGGGATTTTATTTGTTTTTAGTATTTTTATTAGTTTTTAGGGTTTTTAAGGTTTTGTAGTTTTTTTTGGGTTCTTTAGTTTTTAGCGTGTTATATTTTCATTGGTTTTTAGGGGTTTGGGATTTTTATTTTTATTTTTATGGAGTTCAATTTTTTTTATTTTTAAAGGTTTTCTTATGGGATTTCAGGGATTTCAGGGTTTTATGATTTTTGGTATTTTGGGGGGATTTTTTTGGAATTTTATGTTTCTTAAGATATTGAGGGATTTTTTGGGGTTTTAGGGGTGTAGGTTTTTCTTTATTTTTAGGGTTTCTAGGTTTATTGAGTTTTTAGGGTTTTTAAGGGTTTTAGGGTTGAACATCTGAATATGTAAAAAGGGTTTTTAGTGTTTTTAGTAGTTTTTTGGAGTTTTATGGTATTTTAGTATTTTTATTAGGTTTTTTGGGGTTTTATGGTTTTAGGGAATTTTAGGGTATTTTTAGGGAGTCTTGGGTTTTTAACATTTTTTGGGTATTAGGGTTTTTAAGTGTTTTGGAATTTAGGATTTTCATAGGGGTATTCAGGGGTTTGGGAGATTTGTTACATTTTTACTTATTTTTTAAGAATATTTTGGGTTTTTATGGTTTCTAGGGTTTTTAGGGATATTAATGGGTTTTAGGGTTTTTTAGGTTTTTTATGGGTTCTATGTTTTTTTAGGTTTTAAAGGTTTTCATTGGGTTTTTCAGGTTTTTTAGGGTTATATATGTTTTTACAGTTTTTCATGCATTTTTTATAAATTTTACTGTATTTAGGGGTTTTAGTCATTTTTACGGTTTTTGTTGTTTTAGGTTGTTTTTAGGTTTTTTTGAGTTTTTCAGTGTTTTTAATCCTTTTTGATTTTTTAATGTTTTTAGCGTTTTAAAGGGTTTTTAATGTTTTTAGGGTTCTGTTAGGGTTTTTTAGATTTTTTGTGATTTTTAGGTTTTTTTGGTTTTTAGGGGTTTTAAGTGTGTTTGGGTTTTATGGTTTTCTTAGGGGTTTTAAGGGTTTTAATTGGTGTTTAAATATTTTTGTATTTTGAGGTATTTTATGATTTTAATGTTTTTAGGGTTTTTGGAGACTTTATGTGTTTTTTGGGGAGTTTTGGGGATTTATGGGGTTTTTAGGGTTTTTATCATTTTTAGAGGTTTTCAATTTTTTAGGTCATTACAGTTTTATTAGTGTTTTTTAGGGTTTTTTTGGTTTTTTGATTTTTAGGCATTTTATTTCTTTTTTATGACTTTTATGGTTTTATTTATTTTTATGGTTTTTTGGGTTTTATAGTTTTGTTGGGACCTTTAGTGTTTTTTGAGTTATTAGGTTTTTTGGTTTTTTTTAATGTTTTTAGGGATTTAAAGATTTTTATATTTTTTGTGGTTTTTGGGTTTTTATGGTTTTCATAGGTTTTTAGGTTTTTTATGGATTTTGTATTTTTTAGGGATTTTTGAATATTTAATGTTTTTAGGGGTTATATGTGTTTTTTTGTTTTTTTGTTTTTCTTAGGGGTTTTTAGTTTTTTTAGGTTTTTTTAGTTTTTTTGGATTTTTAGAGATTTTTATGATTTTTATGTTTTTTATTATTTTAGGGATTTTGATAATTTCTAAGAATTTTTAGAGTTTTATAGGTTTTCTTATTTTTAGGGTTTTTTGAGTTTTTTTGGAGTGCTAATAGGTTTATTTTGTTTTTAAATGTTTTTAGGGTTTTATTGTGTTTTAAGAGTCTTTGGTGGTTTTTACGATTTTTATTGGTGTATAATATTTTTATAGTTTTTACGAGTTTTTACTATTTTTAGGGTTTTCAATGTTTTTTATGTTTTTGGTATTTTTTTAGTTTTAAGGTGTTTTATGTTTCTATAGGTTTCTATGGTTTTTATATATTTTTATAGGATTTTAAATTTTTAGGGATTTTAGGGATTTTTTATTATTTTTATGTTTTTATGGATTTTTTGGTATTTGGATAGTCTTTAGGGGTTTTAAATGTTTTTCATTTTTTAGGTTTTCTAAAGAGTTTTAGCGAGTTTTACATTTTTAGGGGTTTTAAGTGATTTTTAACAGCTTTTATGGTTTTTAGGGTTCTTAGTAATTTTGAGTGTTTTGAGGGTATTTAGGGTTCTTAATGGTTTTATTGTTTTTTGGGTTTTAGTTGTTTTATTGTGTTTTTAGGGATTTAAATTTTTTTATAGTTTTTTATGTTTTATGGGTTTAAAGGGTTTTTATAGTTTATAGTGGTGTTTACGGATCATTAATGTTTTTAGGGATTTTATGGTTTTATGATTTTTTGGGATTTCTATGGTTTTATGTGTTTTAGGATTTTAGGGGTTTTAATTGTATTTAGTTTTTTAAGGTTTTAATCGGGGATTTCAGTGTTTTTAGTGTTTTCATATTTTTAGGGATTTTTTTTTATTTTTTTATGGTTTTTATGGTTTTTACTGTTTAAGATATTGTGAGGGTTTTAGGGTTTTTTAGTTTTTTTGGTTTTTTATTGTTTCATAGGGATTTAGATGTATTTTAGATTTTATTCAAGGAAAATAGAATGTAGTATATAAAATAAAGGTAATTGAAGTAAAATAAAATCACCCAAGGGTGAAATGAAGCCAAATCCCAAGAAACCTCATACAAGAAACCTACAGAAAGACCCAAGAAAACTTCTGAAGCCTATCTAAACCAATACTTCGAAAATGGGCCTGAGGACCCTCACTATGACCAACCAAACCTAAGACTAAAAAAGGCCCAAGAAACCTCATGAGTCCCATTCAAACCATTTCTTAAAAAGTGGGGTCAGGAACATTCACGAAGCCGATCTAAACCATAGCCCGAAAACTGATTGAGAAAATTCATGAAGCCCATCCAAAAAATTTACTAGAAAATTCTTAAGAATCTCAGACTTCCCAACAAACCCAAAATCTCAACATCTAACACACTAGCTCTAGATTCCAGCGCTAGTCTCTTAGTACCCAAAACCACCCTCCCCCTTACCATCTCGCATCATCCAACTCCAAACAACCATTACACCCAGAAATCCAGCTAGATCCTCATAACACAAATTAACAGAAGGTATCAGTGTCCAAACAACATAAACCCCTCAACAAAGGAACCATATCACAAGAAACCCAAGTTCCAGAAGTATCCTTCTTCACTCGATCATTAGTCCCCACCATGCAACAACCCCCTCCACTCCAATAGCACCATCCAAAAATATCAGCACCATCAAGAAAACAAAATCTTTCTCCATCCAACATCAATAGACACAAAATAGAAACTCCAGCCACTAGAACCATCCCACACCACTCCTATAAAACTCTCTACCAAAGAAACAATAGCATGTACTCCATTATAACCATCCAAGAACCCATGTACTAGATCACAATCCCCAACATCAATCAGGATCCAACACCAATCCAATACACATGAGCTCAACCCCCAGTACCTCCTAGACAACACCATCCACACATATAGCCTGTATAACCCACTAGCCCAGATATCCCTTATCTTGCCCACAGATTTATCCAACCAACCAACAACAACCACACCAATGAGCAAAACATCATTTACCAGCACCAAAAACCCACTGCCCCTACATCAGTTTAGGACCCACAACCATATTTCTAGCACTGAGCGATCACTCCCATACTAACAAACATCAACTGAAACACCCTACAACAACGAACACCAACCCATGCACAGCCTACAACTCCCATGCACTGAGCTCCAACAAAAAATGACTCCATCACTTATCTCCCAAACCAGATATACCACCTTTATTCAAATGTAATAATTTTCAAATATCAATGTCCATCAACACTACCCACCACCAAATAGATAAAACCACAAACCAAAAATCCCAAATCATCCATATAAAATCAGAAAAGCATCAAGTAAACCAAGAGAATAACCCGAAGACAAATAGAAAACCAGTATATTCCTTCATCCCTATAACCAATAAACCTATAATATCCCACCACTAAACACTGAGCTCCCATATTTCAATTAACAAACATCCCTCAGTAGAAATATATCACTAACAGAAGCAGACCAGTCTATATTGGTAGTACTCCCCACAAAGCAGTAGCCCAATACACTCTAACAACACAAGCAAATAGAACCTCTACTATCTAAAACTGCTAAAATAATCCAAGAATCAGAAGAAAACTGATCAATAGAAACAACACTATATCCTCCTAGCCAACACCAGTGTCCAACCACTAGAAATGGATCCAAACCAATCACACTATCCACCAACACTAACCCATTCTACTACCATAGAATACCCCATCAAAGCAGTAACACCCACCACACCAATAGAACTAGCTAACAGACCCAGTACCAACTCCTAGACACCAAAAACATCCAGTATCTAGGTGAAAACTTGTCCACAACAACATGACCTACACAAACTCCATGCTAACACTATCCACATCTACAACACCTACACCCAACCAAAACCAACCAACCCTCTTCATAGTCCCTCTTAGAAACTCCCAGCAACCCTCACCAGCATCTCCAAATATATATATCACCCAGAATTATCACATAGAATCTTGAAAAACATCTAGAAATAGAACCACATCGTAACACCAAAAACATCATCCAACACCTTGTTGCACCAAATCCAAGAATCACACCAGCTTTACACCAGTATCAGGACCTAGAAAAAGTAACATGAAAAATATTCACTTTCTATACATTTGTGTCACTCCTAACAACCAATAGACACAAAACCAACACCAAGGTTCCAACAACTAGTATCTAGTTCCCTCTCTCCTATAAGAAGGTAACCGCAAGCCATCCAAACACTTGTATTAGACCATGATATCAAATCAAACAATAGAGACACCCATTTTCACCAAGATCTCTAACCCCACTCTTAGTAAGCAGTCCACACCCCTCCATCTGTGACACCTCCAGCCCATTCAAGTAACCAGTATCAACTCATACCCCACCATAAAGGATAAAATCCACTAGAATAAGGCCACCAGTGATCGTCCAGAAGAATAAATCCTTCAAATCGGCAACAATCCATGACTAACAAGGTCCCTAGAATGCATAAGCAATATAGAACATCATATGGGAAACCCTCTAAGAGCGAAGCTCTCAACCATGCCTCTATTTCCAAATAATTGGAATGTTTGAAGAATAAATTTCATTAAAAACCCAGTAGGAAGAGATGAAAAAACAATTGAGTAGACTAACAAGCATTGTTAGTCTCCAAACCAAAGCCGGTAATTGAAAAACTAGGAAACACCTACTGATATCATATTTAAATAGAAACAAAAAACATAATAGATACACCAGTTAGAGAAACCGTATCTATTAAACCAAAGGACCACCGACACCAAGATATATGATATAAGATGATCAAGGAACAATAATCACAAAACCTACACCAAACAGAATCCAATGAACCCATGTGCAGCCATCGTATAATTTGAAGATGGAAAACCACCACCCCAAGTGATGAGGACCACAGAATAGGAGTGTTCATGAAACTGAAATGCCGATGAAACTTTATAAACACTGTAAAAAAGTAACACCAATAAATTCCATCAACCTCACATTCCAGTAGAAGACATAGAGGGTTGGCAGCCCTCCCCCCCCCCCAAAGAAAATTGAGGATTTTTATAACACATGATCTAAAACCATGAACCCCCTATAGGATAATAAACCATAAATTGTGCCAACATAGGTAAGAAGCTAGTTCCAAAACCAAAATGACACACCAACCATGTACCCACACACTACTGAGGAACACTGACCACAAAGATTCACACCTAGATGAAAAAATCTGTCAATCCAAGAAACTGATTTTTCGATTAGTTCACTTCCAGTAACTAAGAAACCTCAAATGGTCCTATGGGAAAACATCAATTGATGATGAAATATCACTTCAAGCTGATACAGTCATAAGACCCATTATCCCCATGCACTCATGATGAACCACTAGGAATGATAATGTTATCCAAAAACCCCAAACCCCATAAAACCATCTGTGAACCTACAAAACCGGTCAATTACCCCCCCCCCCCAAACCAATAAAAATATGAAGGCTAATAAACCAATGACCTGCTGAACCCATGTGGACATCTATCGATGATCCAAATCTAGTATGAAACTCAATGGGATGACAGATCCATTGGCTATGATGAAGGGAAAATGAGTGCCCTACCATTGACTATCTACCAGCAACTAACTAAAACCATATTTACCAAAACATTCCATCAAAGATACTATTAAAGAACCCTTCAACAGAGGTAAGAAATATGAATCCACCACGAATCCTAGTTCCAAAACATGATAGTGAATCTACTATGGACATGGAGATCATGAGAGATATGATAGCTCAATTGAGGGCCTTGTGAGTTTTTAGGAAATTTTTGATATTATTATTGATTTTAACATATTTTTGGAGAATTTTTAAATTTTTTATGTGTTTAAAGGTGTTTTAGAGTCTCTGGTCACTTTATTGGGTTTATCAGTTTTATGGTTTTTAGGAACTTTTATGGGATTTATGTTTTTTTAATTTTCTATGTTTTCAGGGGTTTTATGTATTTTTAGGTTTTGATATTTTGCTTAGGGGTTTTATATTTTTTATGTTTTTCCGAATTCTTATTGATTTTTATGATTTTTAGGATTTTTTAGGAATTTTTAGGATTTGTAGGGTTTTTAATGTTTATGGGTTTTATGGATTTTTTGTGTATTACTGTATTTTTAGTTTCTAGGTGTTTTATATGTTTTTTGGTTATTAGCATTTTTTAGGGATTTTAGAGTTTTTAGGGTTTTAAACATTTATTAGGGATTTAAAGTATTTTTTTGGGTGTTTAGGATTTTATTAATTTTGAGTGTTTTTATTGTTTTTTATAGTTTGTATAATTTTGTAGGGTTTTAAATTATTTTTAGGTTTTTATGGGATTCTAATGGGATTCTAGGGTTTTTAGGGGTTTTTACATTTTTAGGGGTTTTTAGTCCCTTTTATTGTTTTTATGATTCTCTAGGGATTATATGGATTCTGAGGGTTTTTAGGTTTTTTTGGGGTTTTAATTATTTTTAGGATTTTATGGATTAATTATATTTTTTCAGGGTTTTTACTTTTTTAACATTTTAATGGATTTTGGGGACTTTTTTGCGTTTTTATTTTTTTAATGGTTTTTAGGGATTTTGATGTTTTTAGGGTTTTTAGTGTTTCTATGGTTTTTATCCTTCTTTGGGTTTTAGAGACTCTAAGTGATTTTATGTTTTTAATGTTTTCATTCGGGTTTTCATGGATTTTTTGGGTTTTTTATGTTTTTATTGATATTAATGAAATTTTAAAGATTTTAGTGTTTTTTCGGGTTCTTATGGATTTTTATGGGATTGAGTGTTTTAATTTTTTTAGGGTATTTTTTTTAGATTTTTAGACTATTTTGTTGTTTTTTGGGATTTTAAGGTTATTTTTTTAATGTTTTTAGGGGATTAATATGTTTTTTTAGTTTTTCATTGTTTTTAGGGGTTTTATGCGGTTTTATTGGTTTTTATGATTTTTTGCGGTCTTCTAGTTTTATGTGTTTTAGGGGGTTTTAGGGTTTTTAGGTTTCATATATTTTTTTTATGTTTTTATGTTTTTTAAGTTCTTTTTGTATTTATTGTTTTCTTATGATTTTTCATGGTTTTTAGGGTTTTTTTAAATTTTATGGATTCCTGTGGATTATTTAATATTTTTATGGGTTTTAGGGTTTTTCGTTTTTTATGGTTTTAAGGTTTTTAGGGTATTTATGGGTTTTTAGGGTTTTTTTGAGTTTTTTAGATTTTTAATGGTTTTTAGAGTTTTTTAATTTTTTTATTGGTTTGAAGGTTTTGTAGAGTTATTATTGGGATTTAAATTAATTTTCTTATGGTACATTATTTTATTTATGAGGTTTGATGGTTTTTTGGGTTTTTTTGGGTTTACAGTCATTTTATGTGTTTTTAGCTTTTTTTTTACATTTTTTACGTTTTTAGGGGTTTTAGCTATTCTTAGGATTTAAATTTTTATATTGGGGTTTTAAGGTTTTAAGGGATCTTTAAATTTATAGGAATTTTTATTAATTTTTTTGATTTATATGAATTTTATGATTTTTACAAAATTTGAAAGTTGTAGTGGTTTTTAAGGGTTTTAGGTTTTTTATATTTTTTATGTTTTTAGGTGTTTGATGTGTTTTTAGGTGTTTAAATTGTTTTTAGGTTTTTAAGATTTTTATTATTGTTTTCATGGTTTTTAGTGATTTTTATGTTATTAGTTATTTTTATGGAATTTTAATAATTTTTATTCGTTTTTAGAGTTTTTTCGGATTTTGTGGGATTTTAGGGTTTTATGTTTTTTATAGTATTATGAATTTTTTTTGGTTTTTAGTGGTTTTGAATTTTTAGGGTTTTAAGGTTTTGTTATTTTTTTATAAAATTTAGGGTTTTAAAGGTTTTTAGATATTTAATTATTTTTTAGTTTTTTTACGGTTTTTAGGTTTTTTATGGTTTTTGTGGGTCTTTTGGGTCTTTTAGGTTTTTTGGGTTTTATGTTTTTTTAGGTTTTATGGTTTTCTTAGTGGGTTTTCAAGGGTGTTAAGGTTTTTTAAGTTTTAGGTATTTTTAGGTATTTTTGGATTTTTATGGGTTTTCGGGTTTTTAGGGTCTTTGGGGATTTATGGGTAGTATAGATTTTAAGAGTTTTTTTTAGTTTTTATGATTTTATGATTTTTGAGATTTTTATAACTTTTTTAGGGGTTTAAAGGTTTATTATAGTTTTTAGTGGTGTTTAGGTGCATTATGGGTTTTAGGGGTTCTTATGGTTTTAGGGTGTTTAATATTTTTAGGGTTTTTAGATTACTTATGAATTTGATGGGTTTAAAGTGTTTTTATGTTTTTATGTTTGTCAAAGTTTTTTCAAGGTTTTTATGGTTTTTTTACATTTTATTAGGATTTTAAGGGTTTTCATAGAATTTTTATGGGATTTTAGTGTTTTTAGTAATTTTTATGTTTTTAGGGTTTTTAGGAAATTTAGGGTTTTTATAGTTTTTTTGGGGTTTTGGGTTTTTGGGGATTTAGGTTTTTTAGTGTTTTTTAAAAATTTTAGGTGTTTAAAAGGGGTTTATATTATTTTAGTTGTGTTTTTTTTTGTTTTTATTATTTTTTATTGTTTTATGGTTTTAAGGGGTTTTAGAGTTTTTAGGTTTTTTAATTTTTTTTCGGGTTTTGCTGTTTTTTGGGTGTTTATGAGTTTTATGTGTTTTTAGGTTTTTATGTTTTTCTTAGGGGTTTTGTGGTTATTAGGGTTTTTAAGGATGTTTACTTATTTTTAGGATTTTATGTTTTTTTGGTTTTTAGGGTTTAATATAAAGCAAGACATACTACTTAGGCAATACACTCATGGAAGGGATGTGATGGCTAATACACACAATAATGAACTTGGGATAAGGTATAGAATCAGGTTCTTTGTTATCTGGGATCACCAATCATAATTATAGATTGACAAGGAAAGGATAGATAAGTGAAAGGGAATAAAATAACATTCCTCACAATGGGGATAATAAACTCACATAGTTTCACAATTAAATACTTGAATGAGAATAAAATGACATGGGGTTGGATATTTATAGCTAAGGGGTGATACTTTATTCAAAGGTCTAATAACCTAAAATCATAAAGGTTAAACCAACATAGTTCCATTAAATTCAAAAATATATAGTCTACTTAATACTTTTTGGAAAATTAGGGTATAACATTCCATCTATAGCCCACTGTAGTTGACATTGTGTGCCCAGCCCACTAGATTTTACTTCAGTGTCCAATGATGCCATTCTATAATTCAAAATGTGGGAATGGCTTCCAAAATTCATGCAACTATGTTGGACAAGATTTAAACATCATGTTTTGGATCGAATAAGTGAGATAACATGCCTATTTTCTCAATACATGCCAGGAAGGATCCATTCGAAATTTAATGAAGTGATATGGGGACCCATTGTAGAATTCATCATCTTTAATCTCCCACACATTATTTGGCTTTGCAAATCTAACCTCTCCTACTTGTAAATTGACTAACTATCTTTAACGTGGTTCTAACTAGGTTTTCATCGTTTTTGAGAGTTTTTAAATGTTTTTTTGGGTTTAAATGGTTTTTATATTTTTAGTGGGTTTTTAGGGATTTTTGGGCAAGGAAGGCTTGGGGCCAGGCTATTCCTGAACCCCCCCCCCCCCCAAATTTAGGGTTCTAGGGATTTAAATGATTTTTTATAGTTTTTTATTTTTTTAGGTATTTCAATGGTTTTTTTGTGTCTAGTGGGATTTTAATATTTTTATTGGTTTGTAGGAATTTTTACCATTTTTGGTGTTTTTTGAGATTTAGGGTTTTATGATTTTTAGGGTTTTTAGCATTTTGTAGGTTTTCAGAGGTTTAATGTTTTTGTTGGTGTTTATGGAATTTTTAAGGTATTTCTGAATTTTTAGGGCTCTTTTTACATTTTTATGGATTTTTAAGGATCTTTTATAAATTTTTTTGGTTTTTAGAGATTTGAGGTTTTTTAATGTTTTTAGGGTTTTTATGGGGTTTTTCGGTTTTTTTAGAGTTATCTTTAGTGTTTTATGATTTTTTATTGTTTTCTATTATTTTTGAGTGTTAAAAGGATTTCTACGGTTTTTAGTGGGGTTTTAGGGTTTTTATGGGTATTTAGGGTTTTTATATTTTTACTGTTTTTTATGGTTTTTAATGTGTTTTATGGATTTTCAGGATTTTTGGGGTTATTAGGGTTTTTAAGTTTTTTTTGTATTTTTTGGTATTTATGAGTTTTTAGGATTTTTAATGTTTTTTGTGGTTTAATGGGTTTTTGAGTTTTTAGTGGTTTTGGGGTTTTTAAAATGATTATATGGTTTTTTATATTTTTCCTGGTTTGAAAGGTTTTTAGGGTTTCTAGCATTTTAATGGTTTCTATTGTTTTTAAGTTTTTTATATATTTATGGTTTTCATATTATTTTTCCATGTTTATAGGTTATTTTTATGTTTATATATATATATTTATGATTTTTAAGGATTTTTATGGTTTTTAAGATTTTAGGGATTCTATGTGTTTTTTGGTGATTAACATTTTTTTATTTTGTTTGGTTTTGAGAAATGTTCTTGTTTTTTGGTGGGTTTTATGATTTTTTAGAGTTTTTATCATTTTCGGGGTTCAAAGGGTTTTTGGAGTTGTTAATGTCATTTGGTTTTTTTGGTTTTTTGGGGTATTTAATGTTTAAATGGGGTTTTTGGGTTTTTTGGGTTTTAGTATTTTTTAGTATTTTTATGAATTTTTAGTTTTTTATGAATGTTATGGATTTTTATGTTTTCTTACGTTTTTTTCATGGTTTTTAGGTTTTTTACATTTTTATTTATTTTTGGGGATTTTGTAGGGTTTCTAGAGTTTTTAGGAGTTTTGGGATTTTGAGGGGTTTAATGGTTTTTTTGTCTTTAGGGATTTTATGGTTTTTTGGGTTTTAGGGTTATTTTTAATTTTTATGGTTTTTAATGATTTTATTGTTTTTATCATTTTTTGGGGATTGATGGGGTTTTAATGTTTTTGGTGGGTTTTTAGGGTTTTTTCTATGAATTTAATTTTTTAAGGATTTAATGATTTTAGGGTTTTAATGTTTTTAGGGATTTTTTGGTTTTTAGTGGTTTTTTTTGGTTTTTATGGGTTTTTATGTTTTTATGGTGTTAAGGTTTTATTATTTTTTTTGGGGGTTTTATGGGTTTTTAGTTTTTTAGGAAATTTGTTTTTGTTATTTATAATTCGCATGGTTTAAAAGGGTTTTGTGATTTAGAGGGGTTTTAGTGTTTTTATTTGTTTTTATGGTTTTTAGGATTTTAGGGATTTTATTTGAGATTTAAGGTGTTTAAAGGAAAATAAGGCTCATGAACAAGAATCCTTGGTCCCCCAAGAGATATTAAAAAAGAAAATAAATAGTGTAATAAGGTGGTTTTAGAAGCATGGGTGTGTAATTCACCCTTCATATCTAACTCTATGGAGGGCGCACAAACAAAGTGGTTTGACAAAGGACCCCATCGATCTCCGTTCCAGTATTACCTTTTTTGGATAATGCATCAGTCGTCATGTTCACTTCTGTATTAATGTGTTTGACATTAAAAGTGATATTTTGGGAGAGGTTGACACATTTAATCCATTATGTGAGGAGTCTCCATGGAATATTCCTGGATTTTTTCTTGTGGACATTTACCACAAGCATTGAGTTGTATTCAAGCCAAAGCAACATTCACCCGAATTGAGCCACAAACTTGATGACCTTCATCATTTTCCATTTCTCATCTTCTTATTCACATTCATTTACAATCATTTCAGAAAGAACCATTGTATATGGAATAACCCACTACATCACAAGGGGTCTGGTGCTGACAAAGCTGCGCCATCCACATTGACCATGATCCATCTTGTAATCGAGGGAATCCATTAGATAAATTTTAAATCATTTGGTTTTTTTCTCCTACTAGAGACTCCAAGTATGCATAAGATAATGAGATCTGTGAAATATTTAGTCCTTAAAAACTATTTTTAATAGAGACTCCACAAATACCTCATTGTGAATTGTTACGATACCACCATGGAAGGAGGAAGGTTTTCTGTTAACCATTTCCAAATTTCGTGAAGCCTAGATTTAGGAAACAGTTGTAGAAGCACTTATAAGCAGAATATTATTCTCATGTTCACTAAACTTCATCTCCAATAGGATGAAAATTAGGTATAAAATGGTTTGGAATGATTATATTAGACCCAAAAATATTCTGCAGATATACCCATAGCTCAGCAGCAAACCTGCATTGAAGTAATGTGTATTGGATATCTTTATCAACCTGAAAGAAGAGATAAAAAACTGAGGCCCGATTTCATATAGTATTCTTCAACTACTATTTAATAGGAAACATGTTCCTCTAGATTTTCCAAAGTTTCAGGTGTTGTATTGGTGGAATTAATGGACTCTTAAAATTTTAGAGCCATGATGTAGTATCAATTCCATATAGACATTTATATCAGAAGAACTACCTTATATTGAACATACCAAAATGGTTTGGTTATCCTATGAGGATGTATGTGTCAATAAACATGTACATCTGAATCTGAAAAATGATATGATCTTGAATGATATCACCAAGATATCCAATTATTTGGTTGATTTTAGCAATGAAAAAGTGCTGTAAATTACGAGGAGGCATCACAATTTCATTCAGGGACCATTCAAACTAAGAAGCGGTACAAGAGTTTAGGATTGATTGTTTTTACATGACCCATTTTGAGTGATATTAAATTTCCTTATATGAGAATCTGATTACAGGACACATAGAGGATGGTATGTAACCTATGAAGACATCACATAATTTATGTATAAACGTCCCCCAAATAAAATACAGATCATTTCCATGTGGGTGAGACAAAATCCATGCGAACTTTCCAGGAAGGGTTTTATTAAATATCCTATGATCCTTAATGCCTAGCCCACCAAGAAAAAATATTCTTAGTGAATTATTTTCGATCCATAGAAACAATAATTCATTCACTAAAGTATTCCATCCAAGGAAAGTTTCTGAAAATAGATTTCAGGATTTTGAGAAGGCTTATCGGCCATTTATATATGTAGAACGAATGAAAAAACATGAAGGTGATAAAATATTTGATTAGGAAAACCCATAACACCTTAGATAAGAATTTACCATTCCATTTGTCATGTTTTTGGGTGATTTTATTTGATATTATATCAAGGTAACAACTGTTTTCCTTCCCCAATAAAAAGAGGGAATCCCAGACACATGAAGGGTAGTGGGCCCCTCTTCACACAAAGTTACCTGGAAATATAGAGTTTCCTGAAGGTTAGAACAAATTTTATAAAGATAATATAAATACTTTCTAGCTAATATATTACCTATCCACACTTTCATAATAATGAATGATTATTATGATTGAAGATAAGGGTTTCTTGTTGGATTTCTTGAACAGAAGGATGCTATCCATATATAGAATATGGGATGGAAATTTAAGATCTATCGCTAACATTATTGGTATATAGAGACCAACCAGAATGGTATCACTAATGTACCGACTCGAGTAATCTTATACAATAGAAAATATAAGACCTTAAAGTCTGTCCCCCTGCCTGAATCCAAAGGAACATTGGAAAAACCCTTTTGAGGAGCCATTGGTAAGGATGTACACCATAAAACAAGTCAAAATAATGGTAATCATTTTGATGAATGTTCTAGAGTAACCATAAATTATATGAATTATGAAGATGAATCTCCACTTAATGGTGTCAATGTCGTTCAATATATCCAGCTTCATGGAAAAATAAACATGTTTAGTTTTCTTCCTCGTGATGTTGATTCCTTTTGAGGTTGTATAGAGGCAGTTTTAAGGTTTTTGGGTTTTTTTTGGTTTTTTAGGATTTCAAGGGTTTTACGGTTCTGATTGTTTTTAAATATTTTTAGAGGTTTTATGTGTTTTTAGTTTTTATTATTTTATTTTGGTTTTTAGGTGTTTAGTGTTTTTACTCGTTTTGGGATTTTTTGGATTTTTCTGGTTTTCTGGGTTTTTTGGGATTTTGAGGGGTTTTAGGGTTTTTAGTTACTTTTAGATGTTTTATGCTATTTTGGTATTATTTGTAGTTTTTAAGGATTTGAAGGTATTTTTAGAGTTTTTAACATTTTTAGGGGTTTAAATTGGTTTTAGAGATTTTATTTCTTTTTAGGTTTTTTTGGGGACTTTTTGGGTGTTTTACAGTTGTTTGGGGTTTTTAGGGGTTTTAGGGGTTTTATCATTTTTAGGTTTTTAGGCGATTTAAATATATTTAGATTGTTAAGGTTTTATTAGTGGTTTTAATTGTTTATATTATTTTATGTTTTATGGATTTTTTGGGCTTTTTTTGGATTTTTTTTGTTTTTAGGGGATTTATGGATTTTGAGGGGTTTTAGGATTTTTTAGGAATTTATTGGTTTTTTGTGTTGTTGTTGAGTTTTTAAGGGTTTTAGTGGTTTTTTATGTTTTTAGGGTTTTAATTAGTTTTTAAAGTTTTAGTTGTTTTTTTATTGTTTTTTGTGTTTTTATTTAGTTTTAAGGGTTTTATGGTTTTAGCGGCTTTTATAGTTTTTAGGGTATTAGGATTTTTTTAGGGTTTATAGAGTATTTTTGGTTTTTATGGGTTTTAAGTTTTTTTTATTTTTTTAAGGTTTTCTTAGTTTTTTTATGGCTTTTAGGATTTTTTAGGTTCTTAAAAAATTTTAACAACTTTTTAGGATATTTTTTGTTTTTATCATTTTTATGGATTTTGAGGGTTCTTAGTGTTTTTATGTTTTTATGGGTTTTTGTGTTTTTTTTTTGTTTTTTTAGTCTTTTAAATGTTTTTATAGTTTTCTAACATTTTTTATGTTTATAATGGATTTAGATTATTTAGTGGGGGTTTTATTGTTTTAATGGGAATTTAGGCCTTTTAAGGTTTTGTGGGGTTTATGGTTTTTAAGGCTTTGGGTCTTTTAAGGTTTCTAGACATTTTTATATTTTTTAGGTTATCATAGGGGGTTTTTATTTTTATGTATTTTTTGTATTTTAATAGTTTTTAGGGTTTTTAGGGATTTTGGGTGGGTTAGGGTTTTTAGCATTTTTTGGTTTTTTGGGTATATAGGTTCTTTTGAGTTTTTTATGGTTTTATTTTTTATAGGTTTTTAAAATTTTTGGGGTCTAAATGGTTCTTAAAGTTTTTAATGGATTTTAGGGGTTTTATGGGGTTTTATGGGTTTTTACAGTTTTTAGAGGTTTTAGTATTTTTAGGCGTTTTAGTTTTTTGGTTTTCTAGTGGTTTTAAGTGTTTTTAGGTTTTTAAGGGCTTCATAGGGTTTTTAGGGTATTCAGATTTTTTTATGTTTTAAGGCATTTTCAGGGAATTAAATCTATTTTTATAGTTTTTAGGGATTTTAGGAATTTTGAGGGGTTTTATGATTTATATGGGTTTTTTGGTTTTTGGGTTTTTTAATTTTTAGGGGTTTTAATATTTTATATAATTTTATAACATTTTTAGGGGTGTAAAAGGGTTTTAGTCTTTTTATTGGGGTTTTAGTGTTTTTATGGGTTTTTTGAGTTCTTATGGTTTTTAGGGTTTTTATGGTTTTTAGTTTTTTTAGGGGTTTTTAGGTTTTTTGAATTTTTTATGTTTTTATGGGTTTTATGTATTTTTATTTTTTTAAGGTTTTCTTATGGTTTTTAATGGTTTTTAGGAGTTTTACATTTTTAGGAGTTTTTGGGTTTTTGGGTTTTTTAGGTTTTTCGGTTTTTTGGGATTTTTAGGGGTTTTTAGGTATTAAATATTTTTAACCATTTTAGGGGTTTAGAGTGTCTTTATTGTTTTTATTTTTATGGGTTTTTATAGTTTTGAGGTTTTATGATTTTTATGGGGTTTTAGGTTTTTAGTGATTCTTAGGGTTTTTTGTGTTTTTTAGGCATTTAAATGGTTTAATTTTTTTTAGTTTTTATGGTTTCTTACATTTATTGGAACTTTTGGGGTTTTTTCTGGTTTTTTATTGTTTTATAGATTTTTGGTGGTTTAGGGTTTTTATGTTTTTTGAGGTTTTTAGATTTGTTTTCATGTTTTAGGGATTTTAAGGGTTCTTAAAGTTTTTTTTACCATTTTTAAGGGTTTAAAGGTGTTTAATAGTTTATTTATTTTTATGGGGTTCAAGGTTTTTTATGGTTTTTATGGGATTATTGGTTTTATGGTTTTTTAGTTTTTTATCATTTTTTCAGGGTTTTAGGGGTTTTAAGTGTTTTGTGGTTTTTAAGGTTTTCTTAGGGGTGTTTAGTGTTTTTTAAATTTTTATGGAATTCGAGGGATATTTTAGGGGTTTTTATGATTTTAGGTTTGGGGATAAGGGTTTGTACGGGTTTTAATGTCTTTTTTGGTTCATAGGGTTCTTTGGAATTTCTTATAATTTTTATGGGTTTTTTGTTTTTTAATAGTTTATATGTTTAATTTTTTTTAGAGTTTTTTTTTTATTTTTTAGGATTTTTTGGGGTTTTACGGGTTTTAAAGTGTTTTAGGGTCTTTTTTTGTTTTTTAGGGTTTTAGGGTTTTGGGGGGGTTTAGGGTTTTTATTCATTTTTTGGTTTTTATGAGTTTTAGTGTTTTTATGTTTTTATGGTTATTTTAGGTTTGTTTATGATTTTAGGGACTTTTAGTGCATTTTTAGGATTTTATGGTTCTTTGGGTTTTTTAGGGATTTTGAGGGACTTTAGGGTTTTAGGAATTTTATGGTTTGTTGGGGATTTTAGTGTTTTTTTGAGTTTCTATTGGGTTTGAAGAAATCTAAGATATTTTTTTAGGTTTATGGGGTTTAAATGATTTTTAGATTTTTTTTATTGGGTATGGGATTATTATGGGCTTTTAGGGTCCAGATCATTCGTTTTTTGTTTTTTGGGGTTTTAAGTGTTTTTTGAATTGTATTGTTTTGGTAAGGGTGTTTAGGGTTTTGGGGGTTCTTTACATTTTTAGGTATTTGAAATATTATTATGGTTTTTTTTGTGTTTTTATGGATTTTGATTTTTTTGGGTTTTAAGTGTTTTAGGGTTTTTTGGGTTTTGGAGCTGTTTTTTGAATTTTTTATGTTTGTTAAGTTATTTTTATGGTTTTTGACATTTTTAGGGGATTAAAGGGGAATTAGAGTTGTTAGTTGTCTTAGGGTTTTATGGGTTTTTATGGTGTTTAATATTTTTAGGGGTCTATATGGTTTTTAAGTGATTTTATGCTTTTAATTTCATCTTATAGGTTTTATGGGTTTATTTATGATTTTGTGATTTTTTGGTATTTTTGAGGATTTATATTTTTTAGGGTTTTTAAACATTTTTAGGGGTTTTACGGTTTTTTATTTTTATTTTTTGGTTTTTAATTATTTCTGAGTTTCTTTAGGGTGTATGGGTTTTTTTAAATTTTTTAATGTTTTAAGGGTTTTGTGGATTTTTAGTGTTTTTCACGTGGGGGTTTTAAGTTTTTTTGGGTTTTTATAGTTATTTGGGGTTTTTATGATTTTTAGGGATTTTGGGGTTTTTATGGTTTTATGGTTTTTAGGGTTTTTAGGGTGTATTAGGATTTTTTTTAATTTTTAATGATTTGTATGGATTTAATATTAATTTTATGAATTTTTAGGGTTTTTAGGTATTTTAGGCATTTTTTGGGTTTTTAGGTTTTTTTGGTTTTTTTCATTTTTAGGGGTTTTGGAGTTTTATGGTTTTAAATGTTTTTAGATAATTTTAACATTTTTAGTTGTTTAAAGATTTTTATAATTTTTAGAGGTTTTTATTGTTTTAGGGGTTTTGGGTTTTTATGGTTTTTGTGTTTTTTTATATTTAGGGGTTTTTAGGATTTTTAGATTTTTTATGTTTTTAGGGGTTGTATATTTCTTTAGGTTTTTTAGGATTTCATAGGGTTTTTTATAGTTTTATTTATTTTTTATAATTTTTGTGGGGTTTGGGGGTTTTAGATATTTTGAGGATTTTTATTTTTTTTTCATTTATATGGGTTTTTTAATTTCAGGGTTTTTTATTTTTTACGGTATTTAGTGTATTTAGTGGATTGAGGTTCTTATGGTGTTTTAGGTTTTTAATGATTTCTAGGGATTTTATATTTTTTTTTAGGGTTTTAGGGTTATTTTGAGTTTTTTGGGATTTAGGGGTTTTAAGTGTTTTATGTTTTTTATGGTATTATAAGGGGTTTTTTATGTTTTAAGGGTTTTTTTCAATTTTAATGATTTTTGGGATTTTTTAATTTTTTATGGTTTTTATTGTTTTTAGTGATTTTTAGGCTATATAGGGTTTCTAGGTTTTTAGGGTTTTAATTTATATAGGATTCTTTTATGATTTATTAGGTTTTTATGGTTTTTTAGAGTTTTTTACATTTTTGGGTTTTAAAGGGGGTGTTAGAATTTTAGTATTCTTTAGGGTTTTTATTGGTTTTTGTACTTTTTATGTTTTTTGGGGTTTTATTGTTTTTATGGGTTTGAGTGTTTTTAGGTTTTTAGGGGTTTTGAGAGTTTTGTGTTTCTAAGGTTTTTATAGGATTTTATGGGATTTTAGGGTTTTTATGTGTTTAGGTATTTTTAGGGTTTTTTTATTTTTATTGGTTTTTTGGGTTTTAGGGATTTTTAAGGATTTAGGGTTTTTAGGGTGTGTATGATTTTATGGTTTTTTGGGTTTTTGGGTTTTTTGACTTATTTATGGTTTTTAAGGTTTTTTAGTGTTTTTATCTTTTTATGGTTTTAAATGGGTTTAATACTTTTTAGTGGGTTTTATTGGTTTTTATAGTTTTTTTGTTTATTATGGTTTTTTGTATTTTTAAGGTTTTTTAACATTTTTACTGTTTTAGGTTATTTTAGGGGTTTTAGCATTCTTTTGGTTTTTAGTGGTTTTTACTGCTTCTAGGTTTTTAAGGTATTCTTGTGTTTTTTTTGGTTTTTTATGGGTTTTTAATGTTTTTTGAGATTTTTTGGGGATTTGTAGGATTTTTATAGGTTTTTAGTGTTTTTAGGGATTTTGAGGGATTTTATGATTTTTTGTAGGTATATTTTTTTAGATTACTTTATGTTTTCTGGGGTTTAAAGGGATTTTAAATTTCTTATTGTTTTTAGGGTTTTTATTGGTTTTTAGGGTCTTCATTGGTTTTATGGGTTTTTATTGTTTTTAGAGAATTTTAGGGGTTTAGGGTCTTTAGGTTTTTTTGGGTTATTCTTGTTTTTTTGGTTTTGTAAGTGTTTTAATATTTTTTAGGTTTTTATGTTTTTCTTGGGATCTGATGTTTTTTTACATTTTACGTGATTTTATAGATTTTTTAAATATTTCTATGGTTTTTAAGGGGTTTAAGGGATTTTGACAGTTTTTAGTAATCTATGGTTTTTTGGGGTTTCTTTGTTTTTAAATTTCATAGAGTTTTTATGGTTGTCAGAGTATTTATTACATTTTTATGGTTTTAAAGGGGTATTATAGTTTTTAGTTGTTTTAATGGGTTTTACGGTATTTACGATTTTATTGGGTTTTTTATTTTTTAGGGATTTTATGGATTTTGGGTCTTTAGTATTTCTTAGAAATTATAGTTGTTTTAGTGTTTTGATGTTTCTTTTCAGTTTCGTAGTGTTTTTAATGTTTTTATACATTTTAATGTTTGTAGGGATTTAAAGGGATTTTATATTTTGTAGTGAAATTTTAGGGTTTTTATGGTTTTATAGGGTTTGATAATTTTTAAAGGTTTTTATGGTTTTTATTTTTGGGGGGTTTTAGGGTTTAAAGCATATTAAGGCTTTTAGGGGTTTTAGGTGTTTTTAGATTTTTTTTGTTTTTCTTATTGTTTTCAGGGTTTTTTTTGTTTTTAGGTATTTTAGGTATTTTTTAGGATTTTTATGGATTTTTAGGGATTTTTAGGGTTTTAGGATTTTTAGGTTTTTTTATTATTTAGTGCTTTTAAGATTTTTAGTGTTTTAATGCATTTTGGGGTATAAAGGATACTTATAGTTTTTAGTGATTTTTTGGGGTATATATGATTTTATAAAGTATTTTGGGTTTTTATGGTTTTTAGAATATTTGGGGTTTTGGGTTTTTATGTTTTTAGCATTCTTTAGGTTTTTAGGGGTTTTAAGCATTTTTATGTTTTAACCTTTTCCTTTTGTTTTTCGGGGTTTTTAGTGTTTTTACATTTTATGGGATTTTTGGGATTTTAGGGATTTTGTTGTTTTTTGGGGAATTTAAGGATTTTGAGGAGGTTTGGGGTTTTTAAAGTGGTTTATGGGATTTAGGATATTTTTGGGGTTTAGGTTTTTTCAGTTTTTTTCCAGCTTTTATGGTTTGTATGGGTTTTGAGAGTTTTTTTAAACAATTTTAGGGGTTTAAAAGGTTTTTATAGTTTCTAGTTAGTTTTTGGGTTATTATCAGTTTTTAGAATTTTTATGTTTTTTAGGGAAAAGAATATGCGAGGGTCGGGCTATTCTCCCCCCCCCCCATTTTTTAGAATGAAAAGAAAAGACACAGCAGATAAGGGAGGGGAGGGGTCAAACGACCCACACCCAAAAGCCCTTTACAACCCACACCAAAAAAATTGAAAAAAAGAAAAAAATAACACACAATCCGAACACACAACAACCACAACATCTTCTCATCCAACTCCAGCATTCGGCAGCTCCATATTCCTTTCATCTTATCCCATCCAAGTAGAAACCAGCATCCGGAGCTCACAACCAAACATCGACCAGCATCCAAACTCATATTCTCCAGCATCCAACACCTCCTCACCACGAATAACCACCATAGGAAGCTCCATCATCCAGTGTATGGTTATTTATGGTATTTTGGGTATTTTGGTTCATTTTAGTAATTTTTGGGATTTTAACATTTTTTAGATTTTTAGGGGTTTTAAGTGTTTTTAGGTTTTTAGGGTTTTCTTAGGGTTTTTCTGAGATTGTAGGGTTTTAAAAAAATTTAGGGTTTTTTAGAGATATTTTATGATAGTTATGGTTTTTACAGGGATTTAGGGATTTTTAGGGTTTTGATGGTTTTAAGGTTTTTTATGGTTTTTTGTATTTTTTGACTTGATTATAGTTTTTAAAGGTTTTTATAGTTTCTTAAAATTTTTAGGGGTGGAAAGGGGTTTTAGAGTTTTTAGTGGGGTATTTTGGTTTTGTTAGGGTTTTTTTGGGTTTTAATGTTTTTAGGGTGTTTAGGGATTTTATTGGTTTTAAGGCATTTTATAGGTTTTAAGATTTTTAGGGTTTTTGTGTTTTTAAGTGTTTTTATATTTTTAAGGTCCTACCAATGGTTTTAGGGTTTTTTGGGTTTTTGAAAATTTTTATGGATATTTCGGGATTTTTAGGATGCTATTATTATTTTGGGGGGTTTTTGGAATTTTTAGGCTTTCATGGTTTTTTTGATGGTTTTTTTGGTTTTTTTGAATTTTCAAGGGTTTTAGGGTTTTTTAATGTTGTAGGGGTTTTGAGGGATTTTAGTGTTTTTAGTGGGTTTAAGGGTTTTATGGATTTTTGGGGTTTTATGGTTTTTTTTTCTGGTTTTATGGTTTTTAGGGTTTTAGGGTTTTTAATCTTTCTATAGTGGGGTTAAGTGTTTTCAGACTTTTAAGGTTTTCATATTTTTTTCCATTGTTTTAAGGTTTTTTTATAATTTTAGGGGTTTTTAGGGCTTTTTTTGGATTTTATGGTTTTTAGGGTCTTTAACGATTTTTAGGTTTTTTATTTTGTTTTATGGTTTTAGTTTTTTTGTGTTATATTTATTTTTATTATTTTTTAGTTTTGTAGGTTTTTTAGTGTTTTTTAAAAAAATTATGGTTGTAGAGTGTTTTCAAAAAAATTAGTGGGTTTCAAGGTTTTTATGGGGTTTTTTGATTTTTATGGTTTTTAGGGGGTTTTATGGCATTTTGTGTTTTTAAAGTTTTTATGGTTTTTAGTGTTTTTAGAAATTTATAGGTTTTGATGGGGGTTTAAGTTTTTTTTATGTTATTACAGTTTTCATAGGAATTTTTTCAGGTTTTTAAGGATTTTTACGTCTTTAAGGACTTTTATGGATTTTTTGTAATTTTTTATAGTTTTTATGGTTTTATAGATTTTGATGGTTTTTAGACTTTTAATCATTTTTTCAGTGTTTAGGGGTTTTTTGAGTTTTTTAGGGTTTTTATATTTTTATGGGTTTAATGGTTGTTAGAGTTTTTAGTGGTTTTTAGGCTTTTATGCGTTTTTATGTTTTTCAATGGTTTTTAGAGGTTTAAGGGTTTTATGTTTTTTGGGTTTTTTGGGATTTAGGGTATTTATCATTTTTTGGGTTTTTAGGTTTTTAATTGGTTTTAGGTTATTATGGTTTTCTTTGGAGATTTTATTGTTTTTTTATTTTTTAGATTTTAATTGATTCTTAGGGATTTTTAGTATTTTTGTGGTCTTTTCAGGTTTTTAGGGATTTTGAGTGTTTTCTGGTTTTTTTGGTTTTCTGGAGTTTTATGGTCTTTTCCAATTTTTAGGGTTTTTAGTGATTTGTTAGTCATTTATGTTTCTATGGAGTTTTTAGACCTTTTAATCAGGTTGTAGGGTATTTATTGATTTTTAAGGATTTTCGGCATTTTTAAGGTTTTATGGTTTTAATGTTTTTTGGGTTTTTTGTTTTTAGTGTTTTTAAGGTTTTTTGGGGTTTGTATAGTTTATAGGTTTTTATGGTATTCTTAGGGGTTTTCAACCTTTTTAGAGATTTTTAGCGCTCTTTTTGGATTTTTATGGATTGTGGTGTTTTTAGGGGTTATGAGGGGGTTTAGGGGTTTTTAGGGTTTTTAGGGTTTTAATCATTTTAATGTGTTTATGGGTTTTAAGTTTTTTTATGTTTTTAAATGTGTTATTACGGTATTTAGGAATTTTATTCATTTTTATATTTTTATGTATTTTTACTTTTTTTTTGAATTTTTTGAATTTTTTGGGTTTTTAGCTGTTTTTTGGAATTTCTAGAAATTCAGGGTTTTAGGGTTTTAGGGTTTTTTTGTATTTTAAGGATTTTTAAAGTTTTTTAAATTTTTTAATGGGTTTAATGGTTTTTTAGTGGTTTTAGTGGGGTGAATAGTCTTTTAGGGTTTTCTGGTGTTTTAGGCATTTTTTATAGTTTTTTTGGGTTATTTGGATTTTTTGTGGATTTTTAGGGTTTCTGGTATTTTTAGGATTTATAGAGATATTAGGTATTTTTATGTTTTTAATGTTTTTAGGGTGTTTTATGTTTTTTAATTTTTGGTATTTTATGGAATTTTTTTTGGAATTTTAATGTTTTTAGGTTTAATATAGATTATGAGGGTTTTGGGGGTTTTATGGTGTTTAATGGTTTTATGTGGTATTTTGTTTTTTTTATTTTTTATGTTTTTATTGTTTTTTGACATTTTTCTAGGTTTAATGGGTTTAGTGGGTTTTAGTGTTTTTATGGTGTTTTATAGATTTTTAATGTATTTAGTTGTGTTTGGGTTTTTAGGGGTTTTTAGTGTTTTTATCAATTTTAGGTTTTTTAGTGGTTCATACTTTTTTAATGGTTTTAAGATTTTCTTAGGATTTTCAAGGTTTTTATCAATTTTTTTTATTTTTTGTAATTTTTTTTCTTTTTTGGATTTTAATGTTTTACCGTTTTTATAGACTATGTGGGTTTTAGGGGCATTTAGGATTTTTTTGGTTTTTTGGGATTTCATTTTTTTTATTTTTTATGGTATTTTAGATATTTTTAACATTTTTGGGGGTTCGAAGGGTTTTTTGAGTTATTAATGTGTTTTAAGATTTTATGGAGTTTAGGGGCTTTTAATATTTTAGGGGTTTGTAGTATTTTTAAAGGTTTTAGGGTTTTAGAGTTTTTAGGGTTTTTAGTTTTTAAGTGTTTTAAATGTTTTTATGTTTTTAAGTTTTTCTTAGGGGTGTTTAGTTTTTTCATCATTTTGTACATTTTTAGTGATTTTTCTGGATCATTATGTGTTTTTAGGGTTTTTATGTATTTTGACGGTTTTAAATATTTTTTTAGGGTTTTCAAGGTTTTATGTTATTTTTGTTTTAAGTATTTTTATTAGTTTTTTAGAGGTTTTATGTTTTTTAGTGTTTTTTAACATTTTTGGTGGTTTAAAAGGTTTTTAGAGTTTTTAGAGGTTTTAGGGTTTTTATGGGTTTTTAGGGGTTTTAATTTTGTTTTGGGTTTTCATGGTTTTATAGATTTTTAGGTCTATTTTAAAAAAAATATGGTTTTTTGGGATTTTGAGGATTTTTATTATCATTTTGGGTTTTAGGGTTTATATGGTTTTTTTTCAAGTTTCTAGGTTTTTTTTTGTATTTTAGGGGTTTTAAGGTTTCATAGAGTTTTTATAATTTTTAGTTGTTTAATGATTTATTAGATATTTTACTGACTTTTTTTAATTAATTTTATATGATTTTTTAATGTTTTAGACGTTTTATTGTTTTTAGGGTTTCTTGATGATTTTTAGGGTTTATGGTTTTTAATAGTTTTTGGTTTTTTAGGGGTATTATGTGTTTTTAGGTTTATATGGGTTTTTAGGGATTTCATGTTTTTAGGTAATTTTTTATCATTTTATGGTATATAGGGTTTAAAGGATTTTGGGGCTTTTTGGGCTTTGGGGTTCTTATGGTTTTTTGGGTTTTGGGGTTTTTTTTACTTTTTTATTGTTTTAAAGGTTTTTAGAGTTTTTAACATTTTTAGGGGTTTAAAGAGGTTTTAGAGTTTTTGTGATTTTTTGGTTCGTTATGGGTTTATAGGGTATTTAATGTTTTAGGGGTTTTGTGGATTTTTAGAGTATGTATGGTTTTTAGGGTTTTTAGTAATTTTTATTTTTAGGTGTTTTAAATGTTTTTAGGTTATTAATGTTTTCTTAGCATGTTTTTAGGTTTTGTATGGGTTTTTACATTTTTAGGGCAAGGAAGGGTTAGGGCCAGGCTCTTCCTGACACCCCCCGAAATTTATTAGAAAATAGACACGAAGACACTGCAGACAATGGAGGGGCAAGGTCAATCAACCCACACCTAAAAGCCCTTAACAAACACACACCGAAAGACAGCAAATAAAAGTAAAATCAAAAGAAGAAAATACACAATACCAAACTTATAACAGTTTCAGCACCATATCAGCCAATTCCAGCAGTCGAAAGCTCCATCACCCCTTTATCACTTCCCATCCATACAGAAACCATCATCCAAATCTCACAGCCAAGTAGCGACCATCGTCCAATATCACATGTTCCCACATCCAGCACCTTCTTACCAAGTAGTTCTTACATAAGAACCTCCATCATCCATCCTTCACCAGTAACCAGAAGCTCACAACCATCCAAAGACCAGCGTCCAAACTCATAAAAACCAGCATCCAGAACCTTCTCACCAAGAAGATCCACCTCCATCAGCACAGAACCATCAGTACCAAAGTCATAAATCTCCCTATCATTACTTCAGGACGAAGTAGCAGCTCCACAACACCCAAAGGCGGAACAAAGTGCAGCACCACTCAGCAAAACCAGTATCCAACATTCACATCGAACAACAACCAAACCAGCTTCGCCATCACATAGTAGAACGACAACCATCGCCAAGCACCAGCATCCATAACCAGAGACCAGCACCCGCAACGAATCACAACCAAACCAACCATAGGACAGAAAAATAAAAGAAGCAGCCAAATCGCAGCACCAAAGCAACTCCCGCTCAGAGAACCAAGCCAAACTCATCTTCCCAAGAAACCAGCAGCAACCTCCGACAAAGGACAGCACCAAAAAACCAGCATTAAAAACAAAAACATCACCACCTCCAAGCCAACCAGCTCCAAACAACTTACAGCACATAAAACAGCAACCAACACATTTGAACCCATCATCTCCCAAGGAAAACAGCTCAACATCCAGTAATCATGGTCGTCGGACCAAACCACATCCAGTATTCCACACCTCATAGAAAAATTAACTGCATACCACCATCAAGTGTGCATCAAAACTCATCTATCCCATTTCAACAAAACCGGATGATTCAAAACCAACATCACAACCATGAAATAGGAGGACATGGAATTCCAAAAGGTCTGACTAGATCTAGCATCAACATCATAGAGCGGAGACGAAGCTGAGAGATTAGGAAGAGCATGAACCTGCATCTGCTTCACATGCATAAAAATGGATCAAACCAGAACATAAAACAACCCCTATGCAACGCGGGATCGGGAATCGGAGAGATGAAAGTAGAAAAAGTCGTCGCTGCCTTTAGCCTTTGAGCTGGAGAAACCCATTGAAGACTGTTGTTGCCAAGATCTCCCACTAAGAGCAGAGGAAGAGAAGGTATCTGGTGTCGACACACTAGTCAACCCCATCTCTTGCCGAAGCTGAGGGGTACCTGTCACCTCAGAGAAAATAGCTGAGGTCCTTCATCATAGAAACCCCAATCCGTGTTGAGATCTCCATCCAACAGCACGAGAGGGAAGGGCCGAGAAGATTACAGAACCCCCGATCCACGCCACCCCATGGAAATGACAAAGAGCAAATGCCGCACCGAGAGACTCTACATCAGCCCTCCACCCCCACAACTACCCCCTCATAGGGCTGAGAGGGATGGGTCAAAGGACCAGCACCGCCATCTTCATGGGAACCCGACGAAAACCCTAGAAGCCACCTCAATGGGGATAGAGCACCAGGAGAGTGAACCGCCATCTCTCTTTACATTTTTATGGATTTTGAGGGATTTTTTAGTATTTTGTGGGATTTTGTGGGATTTTGAGGGATTTTTTAGTATTTTTATTTTTTTATGGATTTTAACTATTTTAGGTTTTTAGTGTTTTTAGGGTTATTATGGTTTTTTGGTGTTCCTAGTATTTTTTTGAGTTTTTTGAGATTTAAGGGTTTTAGATATTGAAATGTTTTTGTAATTTAAAAGGGTTTTTAGATTTTTTTGGAGGATTTTGGTGTTTTCATCGGTTTTAGGGTTTTCATGGTTTAAAGGGGATTTTTGGCTTCTAGGGTTTTTATGGTTTTTATGGGTTTTTATAGGTTTTTAAAAAATTTAGGGTTTTTAATATTTTTTAGGTTTTTTAATATTTTTATAAGGATTTTCAGGGTTTTAGTGGGATGTTTATGTTTTTTTAGGATTTTTGTGGGTTTTTAGGGTTTTTAGGGTTTTTATGGTTTTTACTGCTTTTAGTGATTTTCATGGTCTTTATGGATTTTATGATTTTTATGGTTTTATGGTTTTTTTGGGTTTTTCATGTTTTTAATTTTTTAGGGTTTTTAAGGTGTCTTAGAGTTTTTAATGTTTTTAGGGGTTTAAAGGGTTTTTATTTTTTTAGTGATTTTTAGTGTTTTATGCGTTTTTAAGATATTTTAAGGGTTTTATGGTTTTTTTATTATTATTAGAGATTGGGGGTTATGGTCTTTTAGGGTTTTTAGTGTTTTTAGGCTTTATAGGGCTTTAAAGTGTTTTTTTATTTATTATTATTTGTTTTATGTTTTTAGGGGATTTTACATTTTAGGGATTTCTAAGGTTTTTGATGGTATTTAGTGTTTTACAAATTTTAGTGATATTGAGAGATTTTAGGGTTTTAGGGTTTATATGTTTTTATTTTTTTATAGTTTTTTTTATTTTTATAGTTTTTAATGTTGTTTATAGTTTTTTAACATATTTTTCAGGGATTAAATTGTTTCTATATTTTTTTAATTAATTTTACGGTTTTTATGGGTTTTATGAATTTTATGTGTTTTTAAGTGTTTTATCTATTTTTGTATTTTTATAGGTTTTTTGGGTTTTTTGGATTATTAGGGTAATTTTATTTTTAGTTTTTTTCATGGTTTTATGTGTTTTTAATTTTGTAAGGTTTTCTTTGGATTTTTCTTGGTTTTTAGGTTTTTTACATTTTTTGGGTTTTTAAGGGCATTTTATATTTTTTGTTTTTTTAGGCTTTTTTAATGTTTTTATGGGTTTTCTATGTTTTTACATGTTTTTGGTTTTTTAAATATTTTTATTATTTTTTTGGTGATTTATAGTTTTTAGGGATTTTGAGGGTTTTTAGAGTTTTTAGGGGTTTTAGGTTATTGATGGTTTTTTTGGGTTTTTTACGTTTTTTGAGTTTTTTGTGTTTTTATGGTTATTAGTGTTTTTTATATTTTTAGGGGCTTAAGGGATATTATTTAAATTTTTGTGGGTTTTAGAAATTTTAGGGATTGTTAGGATTTTTTCAAGGGTATTATAGGTTTTAATGGTTTTTATTGTTTTTATCATTTCTATGTTTTTTAGGGTTTTTAAATATTATTTGGTTTTAACAGTGTTATTAGCGTTTTTCTAGGTTTTTAGATTATTTTATGTTTTTATGGATTTTTTAGAATTTTAATGTCTTTTAGGTTGTTTAGGGATTTTAGTATTTTTATGATTTTTGGGGTTTTATTGTGTTTTTAGTTCTCAGGGGTTTTAAGAGTTTTTAGAAATTTTAACGTTTCCAGGGATCAAAGGGTTTTTAGAATTTTTTTAGTGGGGTTTTAGGGTTTTGATGTGTTTTTAGGGTTTTTAAAGGTTTAAGAGGTTTTAGGTTTTTAGTTTTTTTGAGGATTTTTAGGGGTTTCAACGTTTTTTTTTCATTTTATGGGTTTTAAGTGTTTTTAGTTTTTCAATGGTTTCTTTGGGGTTTTCTTAGGTTGTAAAGTTTTCTACATTTCTAGGGATTTTTAGGGATTTTTTTAGCAGCAACAGAATATCTTTTTATCATTTTCAAAGGATGGTTTATGGGTTTTCATTACACAGACTTACAACCACAAACACAAACAAGTGAAACACAAACTTCAGAAAACTCATACAAACCTAGAATTACATATCATAATAACCATAATCATCCCTGCATCCCATGTAGGAGTCATCTTCTCATGTAGCTGATTCCCATTCTGGAGGCCTCCAAAAGCATTCACTTTGAACCCGACTCCTAAGAAGATCAAGTACGGGTTGCTTTGGTGATTCCTTCTTGACCATGCTACCATTTTTAAAATCCAAATTCACATCCCTATTCCTATTAGAGGCAGATCGAGTCTATATCATCTACAGAAGATAAGAATAATCTTTACTTGGTCGTCTTCTTGGTGTAGCAGAAAAGGACCCTTTAGTTGTAGTCATCTCTTGATTCCCACTTTGAACAACATCACTAAATGAACGATTGACTGGGCCACTCAAAGTTTCTTTACCACCCCTATAACTCTACCTTCCTATACCGTCTCCCTCTCCCAAAACAGAGTTAGGACTCCTAGCATTGTTCCCCCGCCTCTGGTCTGGAGTGTTACTCTCCAAAAAAGGTATATGCCCCTCCTTAGTAGTATCTTTTTCCACAACCATGGATTGAGTCTCCTTCCCAAAAACATCAACCAGAAGGCCCTATTTCATCTAATTCTTTCTTTCCACCAAATTATATCTCTTAATCACATTGTGGTTGTCTTCCACAGTCATGGTGACTGGATCCTGCCCCCTACATGCAACCTGTTGATCCTCTCCAACCTCTTTACCAGCTGTAGCTGGTTCATGCCCCATACCCTCAACCTACTGACCCTCCTAGACCTCCGAACCACCATCCCCTCCTATAAAAACATCTTCCTCCAGTCCTGTGTCCATCATATCATCATAAATCCCTTAAAATATATTACTCAAAGAAAGAAAAGGCTCATCAAGAGGATCCAGGCCTTTAGATTCCCTAGCACTATCCATGATAACCACCTCTGAAATTTTATAATCCCTTCCATCCCCAATATATTATGTACCCAAACTCACCATAGAACAAGCAGGTTTTTCTATTTCCTACCATAACCTATGGAGAACCATAGATACCTTAGGATTAGCCAGAATCTCCTTAACACTGAAAGCCCCAAGATCTCGGTCTTTCTCAAAAGAAACCTTATGAGACCTAGCTGTATTTCCATCCATAACTGAACCAGATACACATGATACCCTTCCTCTATCAGTAGGCTCTGTTGTTCTCAGATCCAGACCCAACTTCACACTAACCTCCGAATCTTTTCTCCTAGACTCATCCTTATTTTTCACAGATGAAGGTTGCCCCTTATGACGAACCTCCATCAACCGTGAAGAGAGACCACTTTGGAATACCTCAACTGAGTGTCCTAATCTCTCGAAATAACCACAAAACTCAGTCCAATTTTCATAGAAAACCCTATGTTTTCGTCGGTATTCTTCACCTATCGTGATCCAAACAAAATCATAAGGAATGCGATATGCATCCATTTCAACACACACCTGGGGATTCACTGGATGGAAAACTGCCTCGGTACGACTATCAGAACAGAGATATTGACCTACCAGATTTCCTAACATGTGAATAATTGAAGGTTTTTTAAATGGAAAAGGAATTTTAGGGAAACTTACCCAAACTGCAATGGAAGGTGAGTCGCGATTCATATGAAGGTCGAATGGCCAACGTAATAGCAGAATACGATATCCATTTAAGTATCGCGGAGCCCTCGAGCAAGAATGGATGAGATCTACCACTGATTTGAACCTAATCATGATTTGTTTTCTGTCTATAAATACAACCACTTCTCGTTCATGAAGATCCCATGATCTGAAGACAAATCGGTCGAATTCATCGACAGAAGGCCTCTTGTTCTTAAACCGAGCCACCAGGGTGAGATTTAACAAGTTTGAGGATTCCGTAAACTCAGATGAGGAGAGATGAAGGTTCGTAAATCTGTCAACAAGATCTGGGACTTTAGGGTTTATTGAGAATTTTGGAAAAGGTGAAAGAAACTTCGAGTTGGAGATATGCTGAAAGGAATTTTATTGTTTTTAGGTTTTTTGGATATTTATGTTTTTTTAATTTTTTAAGGTTTTCTTACGAGTTTTTATGGTGTTGAAGGTTTTTATTTTTTAGGGTTTTTAGGGAGGTTAAGATTTTATTGTTTTTATGGTTTTTATGTATTTTGATTATTTTTTACTATTTTTAGGGTTTTAGATGTTTTTTAGGTTTTTAGAGGTTTTTTGAGTTTTTAGGGTTTTTATGTTTTTTATGTTTATAGGGGGTTAAAGGGTTCTTAGAGTTTTTATTGGGTTTTTTGGGGTTTTAATGGTTTTTAGAGTCTTTAGGGATTTTATCGTTTTTTATGTTTTATAGAGGTTTGATGTTTTTAATGTTCTATTAGTTTTTTTCATGCTTTATTTTGTTTTGTGCATTTTTACCATTTTTATGGATTTTTTGGATTTTTATTGTTTTTTGGGTTTTTATGTTTTTTGGGTTTGTATGTGTTTTCTTTGCTTTTTAGGGATTTAAATTGGTTTTTGATTTTTTATCCTTTTTAGGGGTTGAAATGGTTTTAGAGTTTTTAGTTGTTTTTAAGGTTTTATGTGTTTTTAGGGGTTTTAGGTTTTTAACGGGTTTTTTGGGATTTTAGAGTTTTTAGGATTTTAGTGGTTTAAAGTGTTTCTATGTTTTTAAGGTTTTCGTTGGGTTTTTTAATAATTTTCAAGATTTTTTATAATTTTAGGGATTTTAATGGATATTTTGGAATTTGATGGTTTTTAGGGATTTTTTGGGGATTAATAGTTTTTTATTTTTAGGGGTTTTTTGGTTTTGTGTATTTCTAGGGATTTTTGAGTTGTTTTTTTATGTTTTTTTAATGTTTTTTAATATTTTATGGGTTTTACGATTATAATAGAGTTTTTATGGTGTTTTGGGGTTTTATGGGTTTTTAATATTTTTATGGTTCTTAAGGGTTTTTACTGTTTTTTTTTTATTTTTTTGGTTGTAGGGGTTTTAGAAATTTATAGGTTTTTTGCGGTGTTATGTGTTTTTTCAATTTTTAGGATTTTCTTAGTGATTTTTTGGGTTTTTGAATTTTTTTATGTTTTAATTTTTTAGAGAATTTTTTATTATTTATATAGATTTTATGGATTTTGAGGCGTTTGGAGTTTACGGGGGTTTTTGGTTTTTAGGTGTTATTTAGGTTTTTAGGGATTTTTGATTTTTTTTATTTATGGGTTTTAATGTATTTAATGTTTTTAGGGGTGTAAAGGATTTTTAGAGATTTTAGTTAGTTTTTACAGGTTTTTTGATTTTTAATGTTTTGGGGGGTTTAGTGTTTTTAGGGTTTTATCATTTTTAGGAGTTTTATGTGTTTTTACGTTTTTAAATTTTTCTTATGAATTTTTAAGGTTTCTATGGTTTTTGTACGTTTTTTGGGAATTATATTTCTTTTTCAGATTTTTAGAGGGGGTTTTAGGGATTTTAGGGATTTTGAGGGTTTTTAGGGGTTTTTTGTTTTTTAAATATTATCGGTTTTTTTGAGTTTTCTAGGGATTTAAAAGTTTTTAGAGTTTTTTTAATATTTTATGGGTATGAAGTTATTTTTATGAATTTTAGTTGTTTTTAGGTTTTTTAGGGGTTTTACGGTTATTTGAGGTTTTAGGGGTTTTATGGTTTTTAGATTTTTTTTGGGTTTTGGGGTTTTTAGAGGTTTTTATGTTTTTAAAAGTTTTAAGGGAATTTATGTTTTTAGAATTTTCTTTGGGAGTTTTAGGGTTTTTAGGGTTTTTTTGATTCTAGGTATTTTTATGGATTTTTTTATGATTTTATGGGTTTTTAGTGTTTTTAGGGATTTTTTGGGGTTTTACGGTTTTATGGGTCTTTTTAGGTTTTTTGGTTTTTTGGATATTTATAGGGTTTTTATATTTTTTTAAGGGTTTTTAACGTTTTTTGGTGTTAAATTTTTTTTGTGGTTTTAGTTATCTTAAGGGGTTTTTTTTGGGTTTTTAAGGTATTATTAATTTTTATAGTTTTTTTTGGGTTTTAATGTTTTTTATTAAATTTCAGGGCTTCTATTATTTTTATGTTTTTAGGGGATTTAAGTGTTTTTATGTTTTTAAGGTTTTATTACACTTTTTTCATTTTTTTAGGTTTTTATATTTTTAGGGATATTTATGTATTTTTAGTATTTTTAAAAATTTTATGGTTTTTAGGTATTTTGAGGGTGTTTTATGGTTTTGATGTTTTTAGGGTTTTTAAGGTTTTATTAGTAGGTTTCAGGGTTTTAGGGTTTTTATGTTTATAGGTATTTTATTTATTTTTTAGTATTTTTATGGTTTTTAGAGTTTTTACTGGTTTTGAGGGGTTTTGTGGTTTTGTGGTTTTTATTGTTTTTGGGGATTATAAGGTTTTTTGTGTTTTTAGGGGTTTATAGGTGTTTAATTTTTTAACGCTTTTATGTGTCTGATGGGTTTTTAGAGTTTTTAGTGGTTTAGGGTTTTTATGGGATTTTAGGGTTTTTAAGGTTTTAGGAATTTTTAATGTTTTAAGGTATTTTAGAGAATTTAGGTTTTTAGGAATTTTTAATGTTTTTTGGTTTTTATAGTTTTATTAGGTGTTTTTTGGGTTTTTAGGGAGTTTATGTTTTTTAGATAATTTTAGAGCATGTTTAGTATTTTTTGTTTTTTTATGGATTTTGAGATTTTTTTGGGTTTTGTTGTTTTTTGGGTTTTTAGGTTTTTTTTAGATTTTTAGGGTTTTTAAGGGTTTTGTTGATTTTTTTTAATATTATTTTGGGTTTAAAGGTTTTTTATAGTTTCTAGTTATTTTTTAGGGTTTTTAGAATTTTCTAATTTTTTTAAGGGTTTTGGGGTTTTTTGGTTTTTTTAGGTTTCTAGGGCTTTTAGGTTTTTTAGGGTTTTAGCATTTTTTATGTTTTTAAGGGTAAAAAGTGTTTTTTGTTTTCTAAGGATTTTATAGGGTTTTTTATATTTTTAGTGATTTTTAGTGCTTTTTAGGAATTTATAGTTAGTAGGGTTTTTAGGGATGTTGAGGGTTTTTTTAGGTTTTTTTGGGTGTTTTAGGGTTTTTTGTGTTTTTAGGGTATTTACGGTTTCTTATATTTTTTATTGTTTTATGGGAAGGGAAGATGTGGGTCTCGACTACTCCTGGTCCCCCCAAAATATATAATGAAAAATCAGACGCCACAAAGGAGTGGCGTGGCCAAACAGCCCACACCCTAAACCGCAACACAACCCAAGTCCCACACCCCAAAAAAAGTCCAAAAACACAAAATAGAACAAGTCAGACAATGTTTGTGCCAAAGTCGTCTAGTTCCACACCAAGAGATCCAAAGCTTGCACCAAGACAAGCATCCAATTCAGTAAAGCAAAAGTCTGGGCCAACTCCTGTATCCATAGAGTCCCATCCCGACTCATAATCCTCCTTCATTTTGATCTTAGATAAGAATTTCTCTCTAGAACTCTCTTGGTTTTCATTTTGTGGAGGACACTCCCGCTTATTAACTTTAGGATTTAGCTTGACTTCCCTGGAGGTGGCCTAGGTCACCATAGGTCTTGGAAGGGTAGAGTAATCCATTTGCTGCCTCCTTTGGGGGGCATAAATGAAACCATCCTCATGAACTGCCTTCTCACGTTGGAGTCCATCACTGGCCATGCTTATAGCCTCTTTGTTACCATCCTTGCTTCCTATCCCAGGAGATGCACCACCTCTTTTTTGATACATTTTCCTTTCTTCTTTGGACATGGCCATAGCAGCATTTATCCAGTACTCATACTCAACAAACCTCTCCCAAAGCATTTTAACCTCATCATCAATGGGAAACCTTTCCCATTAAACCATCATCATGTCATGGAAAATCACACAATGGTATTTGGAATATGGAACAGCATAAAAAACCACGGCCTTCTGCAGTTTGGGGCCAACCCACCATCATAAATTTTGGGCTCCGGTAGAGGGACCCCATCTAAATCCTCCTCATAAACAGAGCCTGAATTGGGATTTGGTGGGGGAAGTACCGCCAAACCCTTCACATAAATAGCGCCATCCTCATCATCAAGGTAACTTGGCACATCCACCATGTCAAATATCTCCATGTCACTTCTTCTAGTGGACAAAATCAGAGGGTATGGGCGTCGCTCCCCAGGGTCACAGGTCTGCTCCTCTATCAAGATCATCTCCTACCCAACTGAAATCAACTCCCACCCATCCCTAGATGTCATTTCCATCTCAGCCACATCCCCCTGCTCAGGTCCCCCCTTCCTGCATAGCATCGTCACCAATCGTCTCATCCAAGGATAAGTCTTCAAAACTATTAGACAGAGCAACAACATTCGCATCTGGAAGTAGGATGCTACTATCACCCCCACTACCATTCCTCCAGTCCATAACCTCTATACCTAGGGTCAATGCTAGGGGGCCTCTTGATGACCATTCCCAGGAAAATCTTCCTGCTCCACAACCTTCTCCTTATCCATCCCTCTCCACGATAATTCACCACTTCCACAAACCTCCTCTATACAAGACATATTTCCCCCTTCAACCGTGTACACTTCTTCAGAGATAGCTGCTCCCAATTCACAAACTCTCCCAGCCATGTTTAAATTGAAACCACCTGCTTCAATCATTTCCACCTCTATATCACTTCTAATCATCAAATCTATCTTGATTCTATCAAATAATACACCAACCGTTGGATAAATGGAAGGCCCGGTCACCCCCCCTGACATCGGATGCTTCCACCAAAATTCAGTTGCACTCACCATAACTAACCTAATCAAAATTTAAATCACTCCTTTCAGAGTCAACACAGCTGTCAGACTGAGCATTATTCCCAAAGTTCCAATAGAGAGAATAAAATACAGGCCACGATTCCAAAATCAATGGTTGCTTCCAACAGAGTTCCTCCCCCACAACAATCCAAATGGCATCCACCAGATCCTGTGAAGCATCAACCTTAATGAAGGCCCTTGGGGCAATAGGATGATAGAGTGCATGAGTCCTACTATCTACATAGAGGAACCTCCCCACCAGATTCCCTAGCATTAAAATAATAGAGAAATTTTGAAAGAGAAGGTGGAGTTTGGTAAATCTAACCCAGGTCATAACCATTGAGGAGTTACGCTTCTGTTGAAAGTAAAAAATCCACCAAAAGTGGAAGTAGCAGGCGTCATTACAGTTTCGAGGTGTCACAGACCAGGCAAGAATCAGGGCTCCATTAAAGTTTTTAATGTTTTTAGGTTTTTTGGGGTATTAAGTATTTTTAGTTTTTTAATTATTTCATCGGTGATCTTAGGGTTTTTAGGGTTTTTTCTATTTTTATGGATTTTTTGGATTTTTTGCATTATTATGGGTTTTTGTGATTTTGAGAGTTTTAGTTTTTTTGTATTTTTATCGTATTTTTTAGTTTTTTAGGGTCTTTAAATATTTTTAGAGTATTTAATGTTTTTAGGAGTTTAAACTTTTTTAAATTATTTCACGATTTTTTAGATGTTTATGGGTTTTTAGGATTTCTAATAGTTTTTAGTGGGTATTAGGTTTATTTGTGTTTGGGGGGTTTCAGGTGTTTTAGTATTTTTTGTTCATTTGGGGGTTTTAAGTGTTTTTAGGTTTTTAATGTTTTATTATGGTTTTTCTGGGGTTTTTTTTAATTTTTTCATTTCTTAAGGATTTTATGGTTTTTTTTATTTTTATGGGGTTTTAAGGATTTTGAGGTTTTTTTAGGATTCACATGTTTGTTTTTGTTTTTTAAGGGTTTTTAGATTTTTTTAGGGTTTTTAAGGGTTTTTTATTTTTTTTAACTTTTTTAGGTGTATATAGGGTTTTTAGTGTTTTTGTTGGATTGTACGCTTTTTATGGGTTTTTATTGTTTTTTAATGTTTTAAGTCTTTTTATGGATTTTTGTGTTTTTTTTTATTTTTTAGGGTTTTTTGGTTTTTAGAGGTTTTATTTATTTTTAGGTTTTTAAGGGTTTCTTAATATTTTTCATGTTTTTTAGGGTTTTTTAATTTTTTTTGGAATTTTGAGTGTTTTTTAGTGTTTTTATGGGTTTTATGGTTTTGAGAGATTTTTAGGGGTTTTAGGGTTTTTAGGTTTTTTATGGTATTGATATGTCCCTAATAGTGTGTAATGATTAAGTGACTATAAAGTAGAGAAATATAGCTAAAATGACCAAGGGCTAAAGGAAATGCCACCCAAAAAGGTTTCTCTAAGCTTAAATTAAATGTTACCTGCAATGGAGATGCATCTCCAACTTTGGAAAAGAGAAGAGGCTAAAGCAATAAGGTTTCATAATAAGCATAAAAATTCATCAGATTCATGTTCAATGATTAAAAAAGAGTGAAATAGACTATAAATAGAAATTAAACACTTGAAGATTACCAAAATTGAATTAAAAGTCATGAGGCACTCAAAAGGTACATGAAATCCTAAAAAACATCCTTATTCTATTTAATGACCCTTGTAACCAAAGTCGAGAAATTCTATCTTAATGATGTATTTTATAGGTTCTCTCTCTTATTTAGTGTGATGCTACAAATTTCCTTTCATTTCCATGTGTTGAGTCATTTTGGACCATGAATAAGTGTGTTCTGGAAAACCATGGTGGTTGATGTCAAAAGGTTTGGGCAGGTCCAATTAAAATAACTATTGGGATAAAAACATCTCAAGCCCAAAATTATTCTCTTTGGGTTGAATTTGATCTTTATCACCCCATAGTTAGAGATGATTTTACTTCAAATCCATGGCATGGTCATCTTCAATGTATGAAGATAGGTCCCCAATATTTAATTTTGTAGAAACACTATCAAAATAATTGGGTAAATAAATTTTATAGGCATTTTTTCCACTCCTTCAATAACTTTCAATGGACCTTTAGCTTGTGGAACCAGCATGATTTTCTATTTGGATAGAAATATCTCCTTATGACATGTGAATCCATATATTTTATCCAGTTTAGAAAATGTATTGCTTATTTTTTTTGGGTTACCATTTTTATACTTAATTAGAATTCCCTATATTAACATGAAAATATTCATGAAGCTTCTTCATCTACTTTTCCTTATAATCCACATCAATATTCACCTGAGAAACAAGGGGAAAAGAGAACAATTATACACAAGTGATTGTAATGATTCTATAAATCACTTCAAATTTATAATTTCGAGTGGTGGAATTTATATATCTATTTTATTCAAATTTATATTGTGCAATATGTAAATCCTGATACGCCATATTCATTTTCACCATTGTTATATAAAAAGTTCACTGTGTACAATTGGTCACTTCTATTTTCCTATTAGTTTGAGGGTGAATGGGAGTGATAAAAAGATACTACATACCAAATTTTCCCAATAATGTCCTCTATAATGTATGAGAACTTTATTATCTCTATCTAAAACTATGTTACAAAAAATTTCATGAATGTGAATAATCACATTGAAAAACAATTCTACCACTTTCACAAAATCTTCTATCTTATTAAAAGGTACAAGATGATCTATCTTAGAAAATTTATCAATAAAATCCATTATTGAATCATTACCTAACTAAGTCTTTTTTAAATCTGTAATGAAACCCATGTTGTGATCTTCCCATGGCTTCTATTGAATAGGTAACATAGTGTATAAACTAGGCTTGAAAAGACTCTTTACTATTTTACATGTCCCACACCATGAAATAATTTCATAGACATATGATTACATATTTTTTAGTCGAAATACTCCTTTAGTATCTCAATGATTTTGTAGATTCCAAAATAACCAGAAATTACCCATTCATGTGTCTGATAAATGAGAAATTCCTTGTAATTACCCTTTTAAACATAAAAAATATTTCTATTAAAGAGAAACACATCATTTGTTGAATAATCCTCCACAAAGCCATTTTTACATTATATTAAAAGAACATTTAACACCATATCATACTAATAATAGTTTTCTATATTCTAAAATATGAGAATTAAATCATCTAGAATGGTATGTAATGTATACATTTGAGATAATGCATTTGACACTATTTTTTATTCCCCCTTCATGTATTTTTAAATAAATGAGAATGAATTCAATAATTCCACTCACTTTTCATGACTTAATATTAGCTGGTTTTGACCATTGATAAATCTAAATGTCTGATGGTCCGAATGAAGAACAAACTATTTTGGTCTCAAATAATGAAACAAAAGATATAGGGCTCTCACAATATCATAAAATTCCATATCATAGGTGTTGTAATTACTCCTTGAACCACTCAATTTCTCCCTAAAATATGAAAAATGATGCTTTATTAGGATGATAACAATGCATATCCCATATTCACATACATCACACTCCATTTTAATGACTTGATCAAAATCGGGTAATGCCAAAAATAGTGCTTCAAAAAAATTTGTATTATTGATTTAAAATGATTAATTTTCTTCCTTTGACCACTCAAATTAGAAATTATTCAGTAATTTAGTGATACGATCCATGATTTTCTAGAAATTAGAAACAAAGTGATGATAAAAATATTCCAAACTCTGAGAACTTTTTACTTATATGATAGATTCTTATTGTATCTGGGACTTTATTACATAAATTTTTGATTGATTCACCATGATTCCTTATTTAGATACAACATAACCCAAGAACTCCACATGCGTTGAAAAGACCTTACACTTTTCCATATTTCCATATAGCCTTTTTGTCTATAGAATTCCAATTACCTACGAAAGATGATATGCATTTCTCTCCACATCCTTGTTTTAAATAATAGTATCACCCATAAAAACAACATATAAATTACTAATAAATGATTTTAGAACATCATTCACAAGACACATGAAAGTTGTATAATTATTATAGAGGCCGAATGGAATGAACATCCACTCAAACAATACAAATTTTGTTTTGAATTTTTCTTTCCACTCATCCCCTACCTCATTCTAATATAGTGGTATATACTCTGAAGATCAACCTTTGAAATTATTGATGACCCAGGAAATTCATCTAGAATATCATTGAGTTGTGGAATGGGATACTAATATTTGATGGTAATATTATTTATATCTCTATAATCAATACACATGATAAATGCACCATCTTTTTTAAGCACCAACAATATTATAAATGATCATAAGATCATTCTTGGCTTTATAGAGCCTCAATCTATCAATTCAACCTCATTCTTTTGTAATTACTTTGATTATCCAGGATTAAACTAATATAATGGTCTATTAGGAAATTACGCAACTGTTAAATGATAAATTTGGTGTTTAATGACTCTAAAGTGTGGTAATACTTATAAAAGATCATTAGAGAAAACATCATGATATTCCTAAATCAAGGAATGAGATAAGAGATAGTGATGGTTCTTCACCTCAGGGAATGACTTTTCCATCATCAATAGATAAACAATTGGTTTTTTATTGATTATATTTTCAAATTTATAATTATTCTTAAAGAGGATATATATGGGGGCTTCTAATATGGTTTTTTCTTGATGAGTTTGAGAATGATTGAAAGGATCAGGTATTATATTCTTTTCCCTAGATAAGAAATTATATGTATTCTTCCTCCAATTATTTTTCACTTCACTATCAAACATATAAGTCCTTATAATTAAAAAGTGACAAGAATATATAGTAATGACACTTCATAATACCTTATAATCCTAGTTTTTACCAATGAAAAATGAAATAAAAACCTGTTTTTTCACACAGAGTGTGATACTGTTGTTAAACCATTGTAATTTGAATGACCGAGGATGATTCTAAGTTATAATATTTAATTTATATAATAGTGTTGTTTTAGAAACATTTTTAAAACTCCCACTATCAAAAATCAACATGCATACTCACTGATTAATGGTACAATGAGTTTGGAAAAATTTATCTCAAAGATCTGCTTCTGAAAAAATTTGAGTGTTAAAAATTATTTGTAGAACAAGTGTGTTACCCACATCAGTTTCTTCTATAATATGATCATAAATTTCATATTATTTACCACCATGTTCATACATTATGAAATAACTTTCAATATTATCAATATACTTTATTATAATAATTTTATTGTCAGGGAAATTGTCCATAAAATGACTACACCCATGACATTTGAAGCACTTTCAATTCCCATATTCATAGGATTTAAATTTTACATCTAGTCATTTAGTAGCCTTATATTTCCCTTTATCAATATCTTGATCTTTCCAAAATTCTTCCCACTATAACCATATTTATTAGAATAAATTCCGTTAAAATAATATTTATCTTGATTGAAGTTCTTAAGGGCCAGTGACATTGATTTACACGTTGTATTTTCCACTATGATAACCAACTTGAAAACATCATCAAGTGATTAGAACTATTGTAACTCCTCAAAATGTGTAATTCATTAATTTAATCCACTAAAAAACCTTGCAATTGTTTTCTCTTTGTAATCTATAAATCCAATTTTCATTAACAAAAGTTAAAACTCCCAAATGTACTCTTCAATGAATTTATCACCATATCGCGTGAAATGAATTTAGAAACAAAACTATTGCTTATAATTATTGGGGGATAAATCATCTTCTCAAAAGCTTTATCAACTTCTACCATGAGCATATTTTGTATTTCCTATAATTTTCCCACTATTTATTCACATTTTTCCACCAATGATATTAATAATATTTAAATTTTATAATGGATAACATGAAATTTTTTTCATCAGAATAAGACTTAAATTTTATGAATTGTTTGATTTCTCATACCCAATATTGGAAATCATCTGGATTACAACTCTAATCAAAATCTAGAATTTCAATCATAAATCCTCATTCAATATCATCATCATCTCTTCTTCTTTGTGTATCTGACTCTGAATTGATCAAATCATCTCCATTTTTACTATCTTTATAAATTGGTTCTAGAATATGATTATTATGTATAGATGGTTGTTGGGGACACCATTGCGGTGGAGGGGAATCATATCATAACACCCTCAATAATTGATCAAGTTACTTAATTTTTTGAGTAATTTTCAATTGTAGCTATTTTCAGAAATTTCCTATGTTGAATACAGAGTATAATATTACTATTGTGAGACATGGTGGTGAGTAATAAAAATAACATGATATAAATTACTCATTGGAACATTATTTTATGATACCAAACAAATCTTTCACCAAAAGTTTGAAATGAGAATGTGAAAATGAAGTAGATAAATATAGCTAAAATAACCAAGGCCTAAAGAAAATTTCACCTTCTAATGTTTCTCAAATATTAATATAAAAAATCAACAGTAATGGTTTTACACCATAAATCATAGGCAAAGGGAAGAGGCTAAAGTTATTAGGATTCACAAAAAGCATAAAAAATCATTATATTCAAGTCCCCCATAATAGAGACAAAGTAAAGAATATAAAATGGAAAAAATCTAATTACTTGTCATGGGGACTCAAAACTCACATAAAATGCATAAAAAACTTTCTCATGCTATTTGATAACCCCACTAACTAAAGTAGGGAAATTCCTTTTTAATGATTATTTTTTAGGTTCTCTATGTTCTTTAATTTTATTTTATGAATTTCGAAACTATTCCATGTGGGTAAGTCATATTGACCCCAAATAAGTGTATTGTGGCCCAATATAGTGTTGGATTGCAAAAAGTGCAGTCCAGTCTAATGTGAATATTAATTGGGTTTAAAGATTTTCAGACCCAGAATTATTTTTTTTTTGTTTAATCTTACCTATTTATTTTTTTGGGGTTTTATGGTTTTTAGATTTTTTTAGGGTTCTAATTTTTTTAATAGTATTTACCATTTTTAGGCATTTAAAGTGTTTTTAGACTTTTGGTGGGGTTTTTTGGGTTTTTATGGGTTTGTAGGGTTATTAATATTGTTATGGATTTTATGGTTTTTTGTTTTGAGGTTTTTTGGGCATTTAAAAGTTTTTGGGTTTTAGGGGATCTAAGTGTTTTTTGATTTTAAATGTTTTTATGGGTTTTCATGGATTTTAGGTACTTTTTAGGATTGTTATTTTTTTGGTTTTTTAGATTTTTGAAATTTTTAATGGTTTTAGGTGTTTTATGGTGTTTATGTTTTTGGGGTTTTAGGGGGGGTTTTGAGTTCTTTAGGGGTTTTACAATTTTTTATATATTTTAATGTTTTTCGAGGTTTAAAGTGTTTTTAGATGTTTTACTTGGAATTTTTGGGGTATTATATATTTTATGTTTTTAGTGGTTTTAAGGTATTTAGGGTTTTTAGGATTTTTAAGGGCTTTTAAGGGTTTTAACCATTTTTAGGTTTTTAGGGGTTATAAATGTTTATATTTTTTTTATGTTTTCTTAGTGTTTTTATGTTTTTTTCAGTTTGTTTTACATTTTTACAGAATTTATAGTTTTTAGGATTTTTAGGGTTTTTTGGGTTTTTATTTGTTTTTAGGGTTTTCAAGGGTTTTCATATTTTTTAACATTTTTATGGATTTAAAGGGTGTTAGAGTTTTAGTGATTTTGTGCGTTTTTATATGGTTTATATGTTTTTTTGGGGGGGATAGGTTTTTTACTATTTTTTGTGGTTCTAAGTGGTTTTGGGTTTTGAAGTTTTTCTCATGGTTTTTGGGGTTTTCAAAATTTTTAGGTATTTTTAGGGATAATTTAATATTTTTAAGGGTTTTTAGGTGTTTTAGGTATTTTTAGGGTTTTTTGGATTATTTAGGGTTTTGGGGGTTTTTATGGTTTTGGGGGTTTTAGTTTTTATATTTTTGGGGGTTTTATGGTTTTTTCATCTCTAAAATGTGTGTCCGGGTTTGGAAAAACTATTTCAGAACAGTTTCTAATAATGTTCCTCGAAGAACTAGAAACACCCAATGGTTTTATATCCTATGGGACCTACCTTCCAATGGTAGGCACTCACAAGATGTATTGACCAATGATGTTTAAGAACTCACATCAGTTTAGAGGATGGCAAGTCGAGCTCATCACAACCTTTTGGGGGGAATTATTTCCTACTTTAGGAATATCTTAAATTTTCATGAATCCTTCGTTAATTCCCAAGTATGATGTGGGTAATATAAAGATTATCAATCAATTATTAGCATGTATATATCTTATAATCATAGGTATGTATCTGAGGTTCTTCATCAAGGGAGATATTTGTATGTATCAGAGGTTCTCCATTAATGGTATCCTATTTGGTATTATTAAATAATCTTTTGGTCTTTTTTACGATGATGCTGGTATTCTAGGCAAACAGTGGGGCACACTAGAGTTTATTGTCCTCTAGGGAGACAGAGGTCACTCTATATTTTATCATCATATAGATAGATGTTATATATTTTGATGTTAGGATTGAACCCATAAATGGGCTTCCTACATATCCTTGTGAAAGGAATTAGAACCCACGTAGTTAAGTTCCACTTAACAGGGAACATCATACTTTTAAAGGTTGTGTGATAAGGACCCAAGAATATAGTTTAACATCATGTGGAAAGGAAGTATAGAAGGAGGGTTCTTAGATAATGTTTGGCATGGGGCTTATGCAGAAGAAGATCAAGGAACATGGAAGGGATAACAATTCCACATTTAATTATACCTTACTAGGAATATGGCCCAAAAAAATAGGTTTTTTGGGGGTATTGGGGTTAAACTTCGGGAGGATTCCTATGTTTTCAATTTGTATGGGAATCAAAGACCACATAGTTTGATCATGAGGAACCATGCCTATAGAGTACCTAATAGTATGTCTTGTAGAGGACTATGGCCCTTTGAGATGATTATGTTTGGGCTTAAACAAGAAGGGGATTACCTTGTAAAGGGATCATCAGGTACATTTTAAATCATGGTGATTCGGGGGGCTTAACTCCAAGTTTAGTCCGGAGGAGGATTCCTAGATTAAGGGAATTATGATTGAGGATTATTCCTAAGGAGGATTCTCATTGAGCACGAGCCCTAAATGGGCTTAATACACATATTGTTTAACATGAATCAAAGTTCTTATATTTTAATATTTCAAGTGGATCATATTTCCTGATCACCACTAACCTCTATTCCCATGGGAGTTTTTCTTGGTTTGAGAAACAAGAAGAAGTGGAAGATTTGACATGCCACAAACTTTTACTTCTTCACTAGTGGAATAGGACGATTATGATGGTGGAAGAGGTCAAGGTTATAGCACTTTCCTCTTTTCACTTTACCCAGGAAAGGAATGAAGGTGATGGGTTCTGTGGTAGATAGAATAAAGACTCCAACCTCTTTCAAGAGAATATAGGGTCTTACCTAAGGAGGAGTGCCCTAAAATTGGTTCTGCAATGGGATGAGGATATTTTTCCATATTGAATGGAAAATCAAGGGTAATCATCACCCTCCCCACTAGGAACTGAAGGATTCAGATCATAGGTATCATAAGGGAAGGACATAGTAAAAACCCTAATCCTCTTTATTTGGAACTCCCTATCATTTTCCCTAGGGTATGGATTCTCATGATAGTAGATATAGAAATCTACATCTTCTCTGAGGAACCTAACCACCTCATTGACCCGTGCAGAAAACATATTAATGTAGAAAACAAATCCATATAGAAGACACTCTGGCATAAATTTTCCCATGGATTTGTATGTTATGAGACCTTGGTGGAGGTTTTAAGTTGATCCCTCTTAGAAAATAAATCTAAAGAAGGATAAGACCTACCATGGATGGTATGGAATAAGGCCTCATTAATGAATTGCATGGGCTGGAGGGTAGGAAGAACCAAGGGGCTCACACAAGGGGTGGTTTGTGTAGGAATATTTAGGAAAACTAATAGAACCTTAGGCGTTGAACCACCTAGGTGAATATACTTGGTAGAGAATTTTCTTAGGCCTTTAAGGGTCTCCATAGGTGTCCCCATAGGTAAGTCACGTATGTCCTTGGTCATGAAAGGGAACTCCATTCTAGTATTTGTTAATTATGGGTTGGGTGAATGCCTCACGCATGTGATGTTTATTTGAAATCAAGAGAGGCCTTTAGTTTCACTATTATTCTTTTATTACATCTTATTTTGATGTTATAGAACTACTTAGAAGGTTATGGAGGGTTTGGGTGATGCACTAGGGAAATTAGAGTTTTTGCTATCCTTTATAGAAATCCATTCATACAAATTAAGACCCATGGGGTCCTATTTATAGTACAATAAAGGACCCTAGTTGAAGTAGTAACTCCAAGTAGGTGGTGTGCATAGGTCTTCCATGCAAGGTTCAATGCAGGTATTTTTCAGGAAAAAGTCAATTTGAGAGGGATCCTATGAATGACCTTTGGGGTCTTTCAAAATCTTGATCTTTTCAACTTCTTTGCTTCTCTTTTACCTAAGGTATTTCCATTAGATTCCTTTTCATCCAGGTTAAAAATTAAGTGTCACCAAAATCCCCCCCTCAGGATTAAATCCAATATGAAAGAGGACGATCTGGTCCTAATAAAAAAGTGATGAAATGGATGGATGGTTCATGTAGTACTTTCACGCTGGGTTTTTCTCAAGTCTTTTTCACAGGCGGAGCACGTATCTGGGTCACATAGGGATTATTTATCATCTACAAATAGGGCTTTCATTTCAGTGAACAACACAACTGACTCATGGTTTTTAGGTATTGTCATGCTAGTATCTTGTTTAGATCCTCTTCTAAAGTACATTCACTGAAAATATAATTCTCATATAAACAGTATGTATTTGGTTACACGATGCATAGTTTTGGGATAGTGACTTGTGCATGGATCAGGAATTATGCTCTTGCATGCAAAACATGGGAGACACACTTGAGTAAACCACTTGTTTGAACTCATTATTTTACCAAACTGTCATATTTTTGTGGATGTTTTCAAAATTAACCTACATGGAAATGTATCAGATGATTTTTTTCAGGTTCAAATTATGCCAAGGAAGAATTTAGTTTTGGAAGAAAAATCTAGAAAATGTATTGGTGTTATGATGAATGTTGTAGTTCATGGCTTTTAAGACATATTTGGCACTAGTATTTCTGATCTGTAGGGATATTTGAAGAAATATCACTGTGATGTTTTGGATAACACCCATCTACCACTCTATGTTCATGGCCATCTATGATAATTCCCCACACTAGCTTCAAATAACTACTTCCTAGTATATTGGTTTCAAGACTAAAATAATTTTCCAACTGCCAAAATTTCTATAATGGGTGCTTAAATCATTGTTAGGATATAATTCACAAACTGTTTAATGTATCATAGCCCATGTGCTTCAGATCTCAAACAACACATAGTCGAACTAAATCCACATTTCTATTCATCCATCTTTCAAGATTCATAGATAGATTAGTTGATGGGCTACATGAAAGATTTGTATTTTCATTGAAGATGAGGTGTGAATCCTGCATGGATGTGGGCATACAAGTTGTGCTTAACCAATGGTGAGTTCCAAAAGGATATGTAAAATGTTGGAATTTATGAGGCTATGTGGGTCGAGAAGACCTTTGTGTATAGGAATGACGAGTTTTTTCTGGAGCTACTAATCCGGTGGAGTCCACATAAAAATTATTTCCATTTGATACATGGAGAAGTTGGCATCAGTTTGTGGGATGTTAACAAGATCTTCGGGGCTCTGATCCTCGGTGGAATTTATAACAAATTCATCCTTCTAAGTGAAATTTTTGGTGAAACTAACAGGATACCATCTTTAGCATGTGAGCTATTGAAAATATATCATAATATTAAGAATTTATGAAAAAGGGGACATTCATCTAAAGATGCAGATGACCATTTTCATTACAAAAGAAAAGGGAATTACCCTCTTGAAAGCATCCCACAAGTTGTCCCATGTGGAAAAGAGAAGCATACCTAGTACCTTCTGAACAATTCTAGAAATGGGAGAGTTTGATATGTGGGGATATGAATTCAAGACCAATTTTTCAACTAAGAAATGTATTATAACATTTCTATTCATGTGGATGGGTGTTTTTCTACTGCATGTCTGGGATTCCAAGGGTTGAATAAGGCTAGGAACATTTTTTATAGAGGTCACGCTGACATAGAAAAGGGTTGCGGGGTTGGCCACCCCTTTTTGGAAAACATCCACTATATTTTTCTACATATTCATATTGGGAAAGATACTTTCAGAATTTTAGGACCATTAATGGATTTTTGGGGATCAATTGCTACCCACTTTAGAACTTACTCTATGAAAAGTGGGATCAATGTCCTTAGGAGTATTTTTCAACTATATGTTCAAGTTGTATATGGTTTTCCGCCCCTATCATTAAAAACTCATGAAATAGAAACACGATTGATTTTATTTAAGGATTTCAACTTATTTCCCTTGGGGAATACACCCATAGATAGATTTATTAATGCTGGGAAGGAAAAAATTGAGATCAGGTCAAACATGATAGCCTTCAGGGATAGTGTTTTAATGACCAAGATTGATGGTGGTATAATATTCAAGGATTATTCACCTTACCAGTTTGCATTCCAGTTCAAATTCCTATAGAAAATTAATTTATCACCACGGTGAACATCAGATTATAAAATCATCTGATGGTAGCTTGATAGTTACAGCTAATCACAACTGTGGAGTTGATGGAGGAAGTGATCAACATAACTCTAGAGAAAGAAACTAGATGTTTGTCCTTCCATTATGCTGAGGCTTGGATTAAAACATACAATGAAGGGGTTCTAGCAAATTATGTTCCTACAGTTGGAATGAAGAGGTGGAGTAGGAAGGATTCCCCTTATTTATATGGTGCATCATCTCTTTCTAGAGCTATATCGTCTACGTCTGAGAGTGAGGAATATTATGTTCCCAATATATTGAAATGAACCCTTGTAAGGTATAACCCTTTGAAGAGAATAAAAAGGGTAATAAAAATGACATTATACAAATCTTGTCCAATCAGAACCTCCCAGAGGAGTCCTAAGTTCTATTTTCTTATCTTTCATGTGTGATGGAAAAGGGTTGGGAAGCCCATGAAATCTATGGATATTGGATTATCTTCACAATGAATTAGGGTGTTTTCAGAATATGTATGACTATAGGAATTCCAAATGTTGAAAGATAATTCTTCTAATTCTGACATTGTGTGGGCACTCCTATGTGTGGGGATACAGATTCTTGGGATAGGAGACAACAAAGCCCCATTGGGTATTCACTTTGAGGATATCCTGCTAAAGTAAAGATTCATATTTGGGAGCTAGAGATGATCATATGTGAAATATAAAATCAAGTTCAAACCACAAGGAAAGTGGAGGAGATGATAAAATGTGGCACCACTGAAGGGATAGATCATTCATCTTCCAAGGAATGGTGTGAGTTTTTTATCCTGAAGATATAATTTCCCTTATTATGAAATAATTTTTTTAATATTCATTTAAATTTCATTCAAATTTTTATTTCTAAAGGTTAAAACCATCTTAATATTTATTTGTCCAAGGTAAAATCAACTGAGGTTCCATGCCAGGGTATACTCCTGGTGGTACTCTGATTAGGGTTACTGGTCAACCTTGAATCAGGAGAGATATCTCTTGACAAGAATGCCATAAAGGATGAGATAGTAAGATAATTCCCATCTATAACAATTATTTTGAGAAGGATTACGTTATCCATACTTCTAAGATGGTGAAGAATAAAGAACACCAAAGGATTAAATCCTTGGATAAACACCTTGCTAGAAGTGGTAAGTTATCATTGTGTCATTTATCTCTTCCCAGGAAAAATGTCTAAACTTCCATGCATTGTAGTAACTCCTTCTATTTCCTCTCTCAAGGAACATAAAAATGATCCTCTAAGAATTGAGTAGGGAGCTTCAGACCAATCACATATCCCTACTGGTGAAGTGGATCCCTCGATTGAAGAAACAAAGAGGACCGAGGATGCATCATCTACTCCAATCATTTTTTCTATCACTATAGAGAGGAAGGAAGAATATGGTATGGATGAGGTATTTTATAAGATGTCACATGCTAATGACTAGTTTGTAGTTATGTAATATTTTATCTTCATCTCATGCACCATATAATCCTATGACAACTGATTTTGACCTTGTGGATGCCACCGAGAAGATTTTTTGGGGTCTCAAGTCATCGGAAGAGGGTCATGAACCAACCGATCCAAGTGTTCCCATGGGTGAGATTAACACAAGGAATGTGATTTCGATAAAATTCATGATAAATCATGGAATGCCTTTGATGAAATACTAGAACACATTAATATTCATACTAATGAATAATAATTTAGGGAACTATATAATGAATCAAATGGGTGTGAGTCTTTATTTTCCATCTAATAAACCTTTCTATTCATGATTCCCTAATCATAACTAGTTGGAATGCGTAGATCCATCCATAGAAAATTCTTTGGTGACTGTACATGGACAAGGCATTTAAATCCATCCCAGTACCACTATTGATGGGGGACAACTCAATTGAATATTTAAATGGAAAGTCTTCCCAATCCTTATTTGGAAAATACTAGTAAAACCCAAGTGAATTCCCCTCATCAAGAGTTACCAGTTCAAATTTTAAATTCTAGGAATGATGGGGAGGAATCCGCCTATGAAGATGACCTGTAATTGGTTAAGGGTCACCAATTATTGAAATTGTGCCCCAGTTTTTCGGTTCTTCTAAACATAATAGTGATTCTAATACAACATTTATGATTATCAGTTTTTATGCCTAGGTCTTAGAGATATGCTTATGTATCATCTCAACTATAACTACAAGGCAAGGTGTCCATTTTTGTGAAGGGAATAGATTATGGCACTCCCTTCAGTTCACTAATACAGAAGTATATATCTCCTTATTAGAGCGACCCTGAATCAATTCTGGAGTTTCATAATTCTCTTCACATTGCATGTCATATGTCCTAGTGGTATATATAGATGATAATCTCTAAGACTCCCCATCAAGACCTACCTTTGAAATTCCAATGACTTTTAGTTCTATTTTGAATGTTTGTATTTGGTGGTTTTCATTAGTATATAATCCACACAACTATGAATGAGACTATTTGTAGGTAGGAGAGAGAGGATAATATTTTGAAACATATCATAAAAGGCCAAAATACTCACCAACCTGACAAATTTCAAGCTATGTTATACCAAATAGATGCCAATAATAACACAAAGATGGAAGAATTCAAGAGGAAAATCAAGGATAAGACTATTCAAGTTTCAATATGTCATCAAGAATTAAATTTCACTTTGGTAGAACTCAGAAAACTCCATCATTCATTAGGATAATCCTAAACAGAAGAGTCAACTACCATTATGGCTGTAATGGAAGTGATTTTTCAATCCAAGGAGACTGAAGTTGGTCGACTGACTAAGCTTCAAAAAGCAACTGATAGGGCTTTGTAGATTGTTCATTAGATAAAGAGTTATGTTGAAGTCATATTTTAATATATGACACAGATACTCTACTTTTTGTATTCCCCTTTGGGGGATTTTTTTATTATAAATGAGAAGAATTTATTTTCCAAAAAACTATATCCTATCCCCTAACTTTTTATTATAATCATAATGTCAAAGTTGATTTTCCTAGAATGACAGATTCATACTATCTAATCATAATTACAATGATGTGGATGGGGGAACTCTATTTTTTTCTAATCCAAGAGGCCTAGTGAGTGTAGTTTGACTGTTTCTAGGATCATATGTAAAACCCTAAAAACTTTATTTATTTTTATTTAATCACCATAAATTTTTATTAAACATCATATTGAGGAGACTTATTGAGTGAGACTTAGATTTTTCTTAGGCCTCCCTTTTCTAGTTTTCATCCTATAAATTTATATTCCTTTTAACTTTTTATCACATGATATTTCCAAAATCATACAGAGTGTAGGTATAGTGAGCTGAGACTCGACTATTTTCCAAAGTTCCCTTTGCCGGTTTTCAACCTGGTAAGCATTGTGTCCCGTTTTGTATGGGAAGATTAAAGTAGTGTGAATTATACTAATGACTATAGTGTTTTAGTTAAAATATCTTTGACCATAAAATTTTAAATAATGACCAAAACAAGGCTTTCTATTAAAGGATGTTCTGACATTCTTCATATACCTCCATGGGAAATATTTAAACACAATTTTTGTGGTTTATGAATCAGAAACAAGGTATTCAAGAATAGAGGATATATATAATTAGAAGGATGTTACCAATGATTGAAAAACCTGTTATGAGGGGTATTTTATACAAAAGCAATTATGGAACATACTACAAAGTCAAATAGTATAATCCTTAGGCTGACAGACCTATGGGAAACTTATGCAATGAAAGCTGGGGAATGTACTGAATAGTCATGTAATGGAGTTCTCTACAATTAAGACATTATATTAATGGTGGAAAAGTAATGTTTGATATTTTGATGTCTCAAGACCAAATTGGGTAGTTTTTCTATCGAAATATGTCTTACAATTAAGGGAATATATGTGTCGGTAGAGGCCATGAATGGGAAAATGATTCGACATGAATTTGGTGTCTGAAGAAGAGTACACTTTTTTAGATAACCAATGTCTGGGGATAATGCCACTTTCTGGAAAAGGATGAAAGAATCTTGTAGTTTAATGTCATGTTAATAATACATTGAATATGTAGTTTAAAATATTATGGCACGAACATTATGCTATATAGATTAAATTCTTGAAGTAATGAAATTATGGTGTGGAGTTTAAAGTCATGCAGTAAGGACATTATGCTCTCTAGTTTTAATTCATGCATTCAGGACGTCATGTTGTGTAGTTTAAAGGCAAACAGTAAGAACATTATAGGGGCTATAATTTAAAGTCATTTCCTTTGACTGATGGTTTTATGGTTACCCAATTCTTGGTAATCTGTTTTGAAAATTTTCTACCATATTCAGGTATCGGTGGATAAATTTGAATGTTTTTATTCTGGGATCATTTGATCTGAAGAGTGGTGTGGGAAAATTGGATACTGGTATTAGAGGAGGTCTCACCTAAGAAAGAAGTTACCACTAGTTAAAAAACACATTATGTGGGATGTTTTATGTAAGTCTAGTTAGGGAACATACTGTATAGTTGACAGTGGAATCCTTTTGCTGATAGACCCGTTTTGTGGGAAACTTATGCAAGGACAACTTGGGCACATACTATATAGTCATGAAAAGGATCTCTGGAGAATTATGACACTCTATTGCAGAAGAAAATTCCTATTTATGGATATTTGGATCTCCCCAAGAATAGAGTTTGGTTTGAGGAGGAAAAAACATCCTGAATACAAAAGGAGTATTTGGAGTAATGATTTCCAATGAATAAGGGGAATAGGCTCTCTACAAATGAAGTACAAAATAAAAGAGAGTATGGTTCCTATAGTTCAATTTTATATATATAGGACTATAATATTATGGAAACGATAGATGAAATGTTGTAAAATGACCCATGATTATCCCAATATGCTTAAAACATATGAATGGGGAAAACATAAACCACAGTCTTGGAGACTTTTGGGTTAGGAGAAGTTGGATGTAAAAAATAGGCAAGGGAAGAATGCTGACTTTAAATTGTGGGTTCTCACATACCATCATCAAAGCATAAAGGAACATAAGAGGCTTATCTTATTTGAGAAATTAACACTATTTGAAAAAAACGTTATGGGTTTTGTTTTATACATGGCCAACTAGGGCACATAATGCATATAAAAATAGTTGAATTCTTTGGTTAACCAGCCCATTATTGGGGAAACTTATGAAACCCTAATTGGTGTGTGTACCATATAGTCCGAAAAATAATCTCTTAGGTAACATAAATTCTTCCACCATAAGATAAGGAATGATTAGAAAGAAATTATTCAAGATTATGACTATGGAATGATAAAGGGGTATTTTCTAATGCACAAAGGAAGCCTTTGGACTGATATTGGCAATGAGTTTGGAGTCCCTTGCATAGATCTAACTAATATGTAGAAGGGGGACATCTCTTGTTTTTTTTCCGTAGGTGTTTTCAAGGTTTTTATGGGTTTTATGGATTTTTATTTATTTTTAGTGTTTTATGTTTTTTTGTATTTCCGTGATTTTAAGGAATTTTAGCATTCTTTATGTTTTCTTGGTTTTTTTGGGTTTTAGGGGTTTTAAAAGTTTTTTAGGGTTCTAAGGTCATTTATTTTTTAAAAAAAATTAAGGGGTTTAAATGGTTTTATATTTTTAGTTGTTTTGATAATTTTTTTGGGTTTTAGGGGTTTTATGGTTTTTATTGTTTTAAGGTTTTTAAAGCATTTAGTATTTTTTATGTTTTTAGGGGTTTTATGTGTTATAGGTTTTTAATTTTCCTATGTATTATATGGGTTTTTATTATATTTTACCTTTTTATGTATTTATGATATTTTTTATGATTTTTATTGTTTTTGGGAATTTGATTGGTTTTAGTGTATTTAGGTTTTTAAGGGTTTTATTGTTTTTTTGGGTTTTTTGTTTTATTTTTTTTATTTTTTGAGGGTTTTAATGATTTTTAATGTTTTGACCTTTTTAGGGGTTTAAATTATTTTTAGAGTTTTTATAGGGTTTTAGTGTTTTTATTTTTTTAGGATTTTTAATGTTTTTATGGGTTTTTATGGTTTTATGGGTTTTGGGGGCTTTTAGGGATTTTATAATTTCTAGGTTTTTAGGGGTATTAATTAGTTTTACATTTTTATGGTTTTCTTAGATTTTTTTTGGATTTTTAGCAGTTTTTATGTTTTTAGGTATTTTAGGGATTTCATGGGGTATTTATGGTTTTTAGAGTTTTTAGGGATTTTCAGTGATTTTCGGGATTTTTTAGGGGTTTATGGATTTTTTGGGTTTTTAATGCTTCTTTATTTTTATTGTTTTTTTTGTTTTTAGATTTTTTTAGCCTTTTAGGGTTTTAAATGTTTTTTCTAGGTTTTAGTGATATTTAGAGTTTTTATGGGTTTTAAGGTTTTTAATGTTTTTATCGGTTTTATGTTTTTAGGGGGTTTTCAAGTTTTTATCATTTGTAGGGTTTTTAGTGGTTTTAAGTGCTTTTATTTGTTTAAATTTTTGTTTGAGATTTTTGTAGTTTTTAGTTTTTTTAGGTTTTGGGGGATTTTTATGAATTTCATAGTATTTCTATGGTTTTTATGGGTCTAAGGGATTTGGATTGTTTTTAGGGGTTTAAGGGTTTCACTATTTTTTGGGTTTTTAGTGTGTTTTTTGAGTTTTTAGTGGTTTTAAGGATTTTATAGTTTTTATCCTTTTTAAGGGTTTAGGGTGTTTTATGGGTTTTATTGGTTTTTAGGGTATTATCAGGTTTCATGTGTTTTTATGGTTTTTAGGGATTTTTATGGTGTTAGGGTTTTTAGGGTCTTTAGGGTTTTTAGTGCCATTATTGGTTATTTAGGTTTTTAGGGGTTTTATGTGTTTCTAGATTTTAAGGTTTTCTTAGGGATGTTTTTGTTTTTAGTGTTTTTTATTATTAAAGTATTTTTGGTATTTTTGAGGATTTTTATTGTTCTTTGGATTTTTTTTTGGGATTTTGCGAGTGTTTAGTGTTTTTTGGTTTTTCTTCATTTTCTATGTCCTTAGGGGTTTCATGTGTTTTTAGGTTTTTCAGGATTTCTCAAGGTTTTCAGGGTTTTTATAGCTTTTTTACATTTTTAAGGGTTTGGGAGTTTATTTGGATTTGTATGGTTTTATAGGGTTTTTAGGGATATGAGGGTATTTAGGGTTTTAAGGATTTTTTTTGTATTTAAGGGTTTTCTATGTTTTTTATAGGTTTAAGTTTTTTTAGTGTTTTTTTTTTGGTTTTTGGGTTTTAGAGTGTTTTTATAGTTTTTAGTGTTTTTTTAGAGTTTTTATTTGTTTTTAAAGTTATTTAGGGGTTTTAGGGATTTTAGGGATTTGGGGTTTTTTGTCATTTTTTATGTTTTATGGGTTTTAATATTTTTTAGGTTTTCCAGGTATTCTTAGTGTTTTTCTAGGGTTTAAATGTTTTTTATATTTTTTGGGATTTATGGAATTGTGGGAATTTTTATAGATTTTAGGGTTAATAGGTATTTTCCGGGTTTTAGGGTGTTTTGGGTTCTTAGTGTTTTTATGGTCTTTTTGGGATTTTATAGTTTTTTATGTTTTAAGGTTTTTATGTTTTTTTATATTTTTAATGATTTTGGGGTTTAATCTCTATTTAGTGTTTTTAGTGGGGTTTTTGGGTTTTTTGGGGTTTTCATGGATTTTAGGGTTTTTTAGGTTTTTTATGGTTTTTATCATTATTATGTTATTTCGGGGTTTTAAGTGTTTTTTAGTTTTTCATGATTTCTAAGAGTTTTTTTAGTGTTTTTAGGATTTCTGACCTTTTCTGGTTTTTTCAAGATATTTTTATAATTTTTATTGTTTTAGTGGTTTTTATGGTGTTTGAGGGTTTTTAAGATTTTTGTTATTTGCGTTTAAGGGTTTTCGAGTTTTTTATGGTTTTAAAGGGTTTTAAGAATTTTCAATGTTTTTAGTGGTTTATCGTGTTTTTAGAGTTCTTCGTGGTGTTTTCAGGTTTTTAGATTTTTTAAACTCCTTATATATTTTCACCATTTTTAATGTCTTAAGTGTATTTTAGGATTTCAGGTGTTTTAAGGGTTTTTAGGTTTTTAATATTTTCATAGGGTTTCTCATGGTTTTTAGTGTTTTTTACATTTTTATTTATTTTTATGGATTATTATGATTTTTATGGGTTTTATGGTTTTTTATAGATTTTGAGATTTTTTAGTTTTATAAGGATTTTTGTTTGAATTTTTAGGTTTTTAAGGCTTTTAATAGTTTTTAAACATTTTTAGAGTTTAAAAGGGTTTTTAGCATTTTTAATGAGTTTAGGGTTTTTATGGGTTTTTGAGGTTCTTAAGGTTTATATGGTTTTTCTGGTTTCTAGGGGTTGTAGGTTTTTTAGGGGTTATGGATTTTTTAGGTTTTTGGAGGTTTTATGTGTTTTTTTTGTTTTTATGGTTTTATTAGGGATTTCAATTTATTAGGTGTTTTTATATTTTTTAAGGATTTTTATGTTTTTATTATTTTTCATAGATTTCAAGGGTTTTAGGGTTTTATTTTATTTTATGGTTTTTGGTAGATTTACGTTTCTTTTGAGTTTTTAGGATTTTTATGGTTTTTAGTGTTTTTAATTTTTTTGGGATTAAAATGGTTTTTATAATTTTTAGTTATATTTTTAGATTTTTTAGTGGTTTTACCATTTTTTATGGTTTTAGGGGGTTTTATTGTTTTTTGGTTTTTAATGGTTTTTAACATTTTTTAGTTTTTAGGGTTTTTATGTGTTTTTAGGTTTTCTTAGGGTTTATGAGGGTTTTATGGGGTTTTATGTTTTTTTTAAAATTTTATGTTTTTTTTGTTTTTTATAGTTTTTAGTGTTTTTAGGGATTTTGATTGTTTTTAGGGTTTTTTTAGGTTTTAGGTTTCTTTTTATTTTTTAGGGTTTTTAAAGGTTTTTGAGAATTTTAAAATTTTTAGTGGTTTAAATGGGTTTAATGTTCTTAGTGTGTTTTTAGGGTTTTTATGGGTATTATGGTTTTTTATGGTTTTAGAGGGTTTTTTGGTATTTTTATGGTCTTTTAGGGTTTCTAGAATTTATAGGTTTTTGGGTTTCAAAGTTTTTTTAGATTTTCAATGATTTCTTTGGGGTTTTTAGGTCTTTTTATGTTTTTTGGTATTTTTAAGTCGTTTTATGATTTTTATGGAACTTTAGGATTTTTAGTGATTTTGATGGTTTTTGGGAGTTTTTACAATTTTAGGTATTTTTATATCTTTTTTATAATTTTATGGTTTTTTGGTTTTTAGGTATTTTGATGGTTTTTAGATTTTTTAGGGCCTGTATGGTTTTTTTATTTTTTATTGTTTTCTAGTTTTAAGGGTTTTTAGTTTTCAACGTTTTTATTGGATTGAAGAGTTTTTGGAGTTTTTAGTGGGCCTTTAGTATTTTTATGGACATTTTGGTGTTTTAAGGTCTTTAAGGTTTTTAGGGGTTTTGTTGTTTTTTCAAGGTTTCAGGAATTTTACAGTATTTTTATGCTTTTCTTATGGTTTTTAGCAACATAAGTTTTTAGGTTTTTAACGTGTTTTAATGTTTTTAATATTTTCTTAGTGTTTTTTAGGTTTTTAGGGTTTTTAGGTTTTTAGGGATTTCAAGGGGTTTTTTATGATTTTTCTGGATTTTTAGGGATTTTAGATATTTTTCAATGTTTTAGGGTATTTTTGGGGTTTCATGATTTTTTAGGTTTTTTATTTTTTTTTGTTTTTAGGGCATTTAAATGTTTTTTAGTTTTTAATATTTTTAGGGGGGTTCATTTTTTTATAGTTTTATGTTTTTAAGTAATTTAATGGATTTTTGGGGTTTTATCTTTATTTAGGGTTTTAGGGATTTTTATCATGTTAGGGTATTAGAGATTTTGTGGTTTATTTCAGGTTTACTTTTTTTAGATTTTAAAGCGTATTTATTTTTCTGAGAGTTTTAAAAAAATTTCGGGGTATGACGTTTTTTTAGTAGTTTTAGGGTTTTTATGATTGTTTTGGGTTTTTAATGGATTTTAGGCTTGTTATGGTTTTTATTTTTGAAGGGTTCTCAGTGTTTTTATGTATTTAGGGTTTTAAAAGTCATTATATTTTTATGGGTTTCTTATGGGTTTTTAGTGTTTTTAGAGGTTTTTACGATTTTATGGATGTTTATGTATTTTTTTAGTATTTTTATTATTTTTTTCTATTTTGAGGGTTTTAAAGATTTTAGGGTATTTATGGATTTTTTTTGGGCTTTTGGGTTTTCTTTATTTTTTGGGGACATAAAAGGATTTTAGAGTTCATAACATTTTTAGGGGTTAAAATGGTTATTGGATATTTATTGGGATTTTGATAATTTTGGTATTTTTATGGGTTTTTGAGGTTTTAAGGAATTTTATGGTTTTAAGGGTTTTTAGGGGTTTAGGTCATTTTTAGTGTTTTTGAGACTTTTTAAAAAATTTCAGGGTTTTACGTGTTTTTAGGTTATTATGATTTTCCTAGGTTTTTTCACGTTATATAGGGTTTTTATGTTTTTTTTAATATTTTTATGGTTTTTAGGACCTTTAGTGATTTTGAGGTTTTTTAATGTTCTTTTGGGTTTAGGGTTTCTAAAATTATTAGTAGTTTTTTTTGTTTTTGGATTTTTAAGGGTTTATTAGGGTTTTAGGGTTTTCAAATTTTAAGATATTTTTTAGGATTTTTATGGTATCATAGGTTTTTAGGGATTTAAAGGATTGTTTAGTGTTTTTATTTTTTTTCAGTTTTTATTGTTTTTTCAGTTTTTACTGTTGTTTTGAGTTATTTTGTGTTTGAATGGTTTTTTATAATTTTTTATAGTTTTAAGGGTTTTAGATTTTTTATTGGTTTTCAGGTTTTCTAGGGGTTTTAGGGGTTTTAAGGTTTTTAACGGTTTAAATGGTTTTTATGTTATTCTAGGGTTTTTAATGTTTTTATCATTTTTAGTTTTTCATATTTTGAGGGTTTTTTGGGTTTTTTGATTTTTAGGTTTTTTTTGAGTTTTTAAGGGTTTTAAGGTTTTGTAGAGTTCTTAATGTTTTTATGCATTTTAAGGGGTTTTAGATTTTTTGGGGGTTTTAGGGTCTTATGGGTTTTCAATATTTTTATCGATTTTATAGGTTTTAGTGGGTTTTATGGTCATTTAAGGGGGTTTTTGGTATTTTTTGTGTTTTTAGGGTTTTTATGTGATTAATTTGTTTTTGGTTTTAAAATTTTTCTTAGGGGTTTTCATGGTTTTAGGAATTTTAGTGATTTTTTGGGAATTTTATGGGAATTAGTGTTTCTAAAGACTTTGAGGTGTTTTAGGGTTTTTTATTGTTTTTAGTGTTATTATGTTATTAGGGATTTAAGTATTTTTATGATTTCACGGTTTTCTTAAGTGTTTTTAAGATTTCATGGTGGTTTTACCTTTTTATGGGGTTTTGGGATTTTTAGGATCTTTAGGATCTTTATTGTTTTTTATGAATTTTTATTGTTTTTAGTGTTTTTGTGGTTCAATGTTTTTTTGTGTTTTCAAGGTTTTAGGGGTATTTTGGTGTTTTATAACCATTTAATGTGCTTGGTGGTTTAAAGTGTTTGTAGAGTTTTAGTGTCTTTTAGGGTTTTTACAGTTTTAGTGGTTTTTTTCTTGGGTGTTCTTAGGGTCTTTATGGTCTTCAGGTGGTTTTAGAGTTTTAAACAAATCTTATGTTTTTAGGGGTTTTAATTTTTTTGGGTTTTTGAGGTTTTCTTAAGGGTTTTCAATGTTTTTACGGGTTTTTACATTTTTATGTATTTTTATGGATATTTAGGAATGTTTTGCTTGTTTGGGTTTTTAGGGATTTTTTGGTTCTTTTTGGTTTTTCTAATTTTTTCAATTTGATTTTATATTTTAACAGTTTTCAGGTTTTTAGAGATTTTAATGTTTTTATGTGTTTAAATTGGTTTTATAGTTTTTATTGTGTTTTCATGATTTTGAAGGGTTTTTAGTTAATTTTAAGGGTTTTGATTTTTTATGGCCTTTTGGGGTTTTATGGTCTTTTAGTGTTTTTAAGGGTTTTAGCAATTTTTTACGAATTTTATCAGTTTTAAGTGATTTCAAATTTTTTAAGGTTCTCTTATTGATTTGTTGGGTATTTAGGGGTTTTTATGTTTTTAGGGATTTTAGGTAGTTTTTTAGATTTTTATGGTTTCTAGGGATTTTGGGCATTTTACGTGATTTTAGGTTTTTATGGGTTTTAAGGGTTTTTTGGATTTTTGAGTTATTTTAGATTTTCATGTTTCTTTGTACCTTTTTAATGTTTTAGGGGTTTAAAGGGTTCTTATAGTTTTTTAGTGGGGTTTTCGGTTTTCATAGGTTTTTTTATTTTTAAATGATTTAGAGGTTTTTAGGGTATTTAGGGTTATTTAGGGGGTGTAACATTATTCAGGATTTTAGTGGTTTTATGTGTTCTTAGGTTTTAAAAGATTTGTTTGGATTTTTCAAGGGTTTTATAGGTTTTTACACTTTTATGGATTTTACATATATTTTATGGTATTTATGGGTTTTAATTATTTTGGGGATTTTTATGGATTTTAGGGTTTTTAGTATTTTTTAGGTTTTTAGGGGTTTTTAGTGTTTTTAGTATTTTAAGGTTTTAGAAGGATTTTTCAATGTTTTTAGGGGATTTTATGTTGTTATATATTTTTATTTATTTCTAGAAATTTGAAGGGTTTTTTGGTTTCTAGGGAATTTGAGGGATTTTAGGGTTTCACGGTTTTAGGGTTTTTAGTGTTTTCAATTTTTAGGTGTTTTAAGTGTTTTTAGGGTTTTAATGTTTTCTTTAGTTTTTTCATGGTTTGTAGGGTTCTTTATATTTTTATGGGTTATTAAGGATTTTAAGGATTTTATAAGTAATTTAGGGTTTTAAATGGGTTTTAGGTTTTTAGGGTTTTTTTTGTTTTTTATGGGGTTTTTGGGTTTTATATGAGTTTTTAGGGGTTTTTAAGTTCATTACAGTTGTTTTAAAAAAAATCGGTTTTAATGGGTTTTTAGAGTTTTTAGTTCTTTATGGGTTTTTAGAATTATTTATGGCTTTTATGGGTTTTAGGGGGGTTTTGGGGGTTTTGGGTTTTAAGTGTTTTTAGGGTTTTTAGGGATATTATGTGTTTTAGGTTTTTATGGTTTTTTAATATTTTTATGGTTTTAGGGATTTTATAGCATTTAATGGTGTTAGGTATTTTTGGGTTTTCAGTATTTTTAGGATATTTAGGGTTTTAGGTATTTTATGGTATTTATTTTTTTTATATATGTTTAATGATTTTTATGGTTTTTAGGATTTTTATATACTTTTATGGGTTTTATTATTTTTTGAGGTTTTTAAGAGTTTATGTTTGGGGGGGGGGGTTGGGTTTTTTATTGTTTTTAGAGGTTGTAAGTTTTTCAAAGATTTTATTAAGGTTTTTAGTATTTTATAGGGGTTTTAGAGTTTTTAGTTGGTTTTCAAGGTTTTATGGGTGTTTAGGGTTTTATGATTTTTAGGGGTTTTATAGTTTTACAGGGTTTTTGGGTTTAGGGTCTTTTTGGAAAGGAATATGTGGGCGTCAGGGTATTCCCAACCCCCCCCCCCAAATTTATTAGAAAAAAGTCGCAGTAGACAAGGGAGGGGAGGGGTAAAACGTCCCACACCCAAAAAACCCCTTAACAACCCCAAACCAAAAAAAAACAAAAAAAATCAAAAAGTACACAAAAAGAAAAACAAAGCAGAAAATCATAACTGACCCCATCATCACCTCACAGCCAACCAGTAACCTGCATCTCACAGCACATATTCCATCATCCGTAACCTTCAACATCAGCATCTCCTTCAACACTTTCTAGGGAAAGGGTATTCCTCCCAGCCAAACAGGCATCTAGCATTTCAAATTCCAGCATCCAGTCTTGCCAAAGAAGACATCTCCCAGTACACAACATCTCAAATTCTGGCACCTAGCATCTCCTGACCAGCATCCAGTTGTGTCACTCCTAACATCCAACTCCTCCTTGCCAAGAAGATCCACCACCAGCCACACAGAACCATCCACACCAAGAACATCACCATTAGTCTTATCACATCCTATCAAAACAATAATCTACATCTAGCAACTCAGTTTCCAACAACCAACATCTCCCTAAATAGATCCCAGCCAAGGAGCGACCAACACCCAACAACCTGAAGTCCAACAAACATCACCTCCTTGCAATGAAACTTCTAGCATCTCATATCCAGAAGCACTTCCAGCAACACAATACAACCACCACCCACACCTAGATCCATTCCTCCGCATCCATAACCCCATTTTCTAGCCCTAGATCTAGACCAACGCCATCATCCATCACTAGAAGCATCTCATAAATAGTCCATCCATAAACAAAAATACAATCGCAGAACCAACACAACAAAATCCAGCCAAGTCCTTCATCATAATACAAGGGAAAAAAGAAACTGTTTTGGCAACCCAAAGAACCACGGACAAACATATAAACCATAACCCCACACAGTCTAAACCTCCACACATCAATATCATGAAACATAGACAAAGCCAAGGAACTAGAAATCTAAACCTATATATTTAGTGAAAACCATTGACCAACAGATATGTTAGCCCACACCACAGGACCAAGAACACTACTAGGAAATTGAAATAACACCCTTCGAATTTTCCATTTTTCATCGTGAATTCCCAAGAACAAAAATATATATCAGTTTTTATCATTTTTAGGTTTTCAATGGGTTTTACTTGTCTTTATTATTAATAGGTTTTATTGGGGTATTTTGGGTTATCAGGGTTGTTTATATTTTAGGGATTCTTAGGGATTTTCATCAATTGTTTTAGGGTTTTAAAACATTTTAAGGGGTTTTATGATTTTAGTGTTTTCAATGTTTTTATTTATTTTATGGGTTTTATGTGTTTTTAGGTTTTTATGGTTTTCTTATGGTTTTTATATTTATTATATTTATTATGTTTTTAGCTATTTTTTTTTGATTTTGTAAGATTTTATGGTTTTATGGTTTTTAGGGAATTTGAGGGTTCTTATGGGATTTTTAAGGTTTTAGGGTTTTTAGATTTTAGTCGTATTAAGTGTATTTAGGGTTTAAAATTTTTATTATGGGGATTCATGGTTATAAGATATTTTTTGTTTTATGAAGTATTATGGGGTTTTTTAGTTTTTTATTGTTTTTAGGAAGTTTGAGGTGGTTTATGGTTTTTTATGGTTTTTAGTGTTTTTTTGTTTTTTGGGTTTTTAAATATATTTATTTCATTATTATTTTTAAGGGTTTTAATTTTTTTTAACAATTTTAGGGGTTTACAGGTGTTTTGAGTTTTTAGTGGGGTTTTTGGGTTTTTGGGTTTTTGGGATTTTCTACGGTTTGGGGGGGGGGGGGTTTATGGTTTTAGGAGTGTTAGGTTATTTTTTAGATTTTTAGCATTTTTAGGGTTTTTAAGAATTCTAAGTGTTTTATGGTTTTTAAGGTTTTCTTGGGTTTTTAATGGATTTTATGGTTTTTTTTACATTTTTAGTTTTTTTATAGATTTTATGTATTCTCATGTTATTTCAGGGTTTTTAGGGATTTTGATAGTTTTAATGGTTCATATGGTTTTTTCGGTTTTTTGGTTTTTTTTCTAGGGTTTTTTTTATTTTGAAGGGTTTTTAGAGAATTTTAATATTTTGAATGGTTTAAATGGTTCATATTATTTTTAGTGTATTACTGTCTTCATGGTTTTAACGATTTTTTTTGGATTTTACGGGATTTTATGTTCTTTAGTTTTTGTAGTGTTTTAAAGGCTTTTTAGGGTTTTTATCCCTTTTTTGGTTTTTAGGTGTTTTATGTTTTTTTTGGTTTTTACAGTTATCTTAGGGGTTTCATAATTTTCATATAGTTTAAGGATTCTTTTTATTTTTATGATTTGTAGTTTTTATTAGTTTAAGTGTTTTTAGAGTTTTTGAGGTTTATAATGGGTTTTTGTCGTTTTAGGTTATTAAGGATTTCTTAAGGATTATTAGGGTTTTTATGGTTTTATATATTCATAGGTATTTTAATGTATTTATTATAATTTTTATAGGCCTTTAGTGTTCTTAAGGATTCTAAGTGGTTTTACTTTTTTTGGGAATTATGGTTTTTTGGGGGTGTAGGGTTTTTTAGGGGTTTTAATGTTTTTTAGAGTTTAATAACATTTTCAAGGGTTTAGAGGGGTTTTAAATCTTATATTAATTTGTTTTGTTGGGGTTTAGGGTTTTATAGATTTTTAGGGTTTTTTATGTGTTTTAGGGTTTTTTGGGGTTTTATGGTCTTTTAGGGTATGTATCATTTTTTGAGTTTATTTATATTTTTAAGGGTTTTATGTGTTTTTTAGGTTTTTAATGTTTTCCTATGGTTTTTCAAGGGTTTTATTGATTTTTAAAATTTCATGTATTTTTAATGTTTTTAAGGATTTTTAGGATTTCTTGTTTTTAGGGTTTTTAGGTTTTTTGGATTTTATTGTTATTAGTTTTTTAAGGATTTTTATGGGTTTTTCGAGATTTTAGGGGGTTTTGCATTTTTAAGGATTTTTAGGGCCTTTTAGGATTTTTATGGTTTTTAGGGATTTTTAGGGGTTTTGGGGTTTATGGTTTTTTGGTGTTTTAGGTTTTTTTTGAATTTGTTATGGTTTTAAGGGAATTTATACTTTTTTTAACAATCTTAAGAGTTTAGAGAGATTTTATAGTTTTTATTTGTTTTTAGTGTTTTTAAGGTGTTATACAGTTTTATTGGGTTTAATTTTTTAGTGGTTTTAGGGTTTTTAGTGTTTGTACAGTTTTTAGTTTTTTAGGGGTTTTAAGTGTTTTTTTTGTTTTTATGGTTTTCTTAGGTTTTCCATGATTTTTTTTCATTTTTAATGTTTTTATGGATTTTGGGAATTTTTATGTGATTTCATTATTTTTAGATATTTTTATGATTTTTAGGGATTTTAGGGGGGTGTTTGGGGTTTAACGTTATAATAATTTTTGGGTTTTTAAGTGTTTTTAAGGTTTAATGTTTTCTTAGAGTTTTTATAGTTTTTATGGTTTTTAAAATTTTGATGGATTTTAGGGATCTTTATATTTTTACGAGTTTTTAGGGGTTTTAGTGATATTAAGGATTTTGAGAATTTTATGGTTTTATTATGTTTTTTTGGTTTTTTAGGATTTTTTTGTTTTTAGGTGTTTTTTTTTGTTTTTTTGGGATTTTAATGGTTTTTATGTTTTTTATGTTTTATGGTTTTTTTATAATTTTTAAGGGTTATAAGGTATTAGGGGTTTTAGTGTGTTTATGGTTTTTTGGATTTTTTGGGGGTATTTGGGTATTTTTTGTTTTTTTATTGATTTTTGTGTTTTATTTTATTTTATAGGATTTATTTTCTTTTTAGTGTTTTTGTAGTGTTTTGATTTTTTAGGTTTTTTCATTTTTTTTGGTTTTTAGTGTTTTAAGGTTTTAAATTTTTTCTTAGGGGTTTTTAAGGATTTTTAAATTTTTAGGTTTTTTGGGGATATTTTTTAATTTTATTTGTTTTTTAGGGATTTTGAGAGTTTTTTTGTGTATTTAGGGATTTTTTTGGTTTTTATGATTTTAATGTATTCTTGTTTTTTAGGTTTTTTCAATGTTTTTAGGTTTTTATGGGTTCCTCGTTTTTTTCACAGTTATTAGTTTTTTTTAATGTTTTATGGTATTTTAGTGAATTTTTTTAATTTTTATTATTTTTAGGGGTTTTAGGAAATTTGCTGGGATTTAATATTTGAAGGGTTTTTTCTGGGGGTTTTGTAGTTTTTAGTGTTTTTACAGTTCTTCCGAGTTTTAATGTTTTTTAGATTTAAAGGGTTTTTAGAGTTTTTTTTTATTTTATAGTTTTTATATATTTTTAGAGTTATTTATGGTTTTGGGGGGTTTTAATGTTTTTAGGTGTGTAAATTTTTTTAGGGTCTTTTAGGGTTTTTTTGGGTTTTTAGCATTTTTAGGTTTCTTGAGGGGTTTAAATTGTTCTTTGGATTTTAAACTTTTATCTTATGGGTTTTTATGTTTTTTAGGGTTTTTTATGCTTTTAGATATTTTTCGGCATTTTTATGATTTTAATGGTTTTTAATGATTTTGAATTTTTTGTGCGGTTTTAAAGGTTTTAGGGTTTTAGAAGAAAACAACTATGTTTGTAGGGATTTTAAGTGTTTGTTGTTTTAAGAGTTTCTTAGGATTTTATTGGGTTTATATGTTTTTGGTAGTTTTAGGGATTTTTTAGGATTTTTAGATTTTTTAAGGTTTTTGAGGAATTTTGAGGTGTTTTTGAATTTTTTATGGTTTTCATAATTTTTTTGATTTAAAAGTTTTTGACTCCTTTCAGTTCTTTAGTTTTTTTTAGTTTTTTTAACATTATTTGGGAATTAAATTATTTTTAGGGTTTTTAGTGGTTTTTATACATTTATTTGCTTTATAATGTTTTTAGGTGTTTTTTGGTTTTAGTGGTTTTTAGGGGTTTTAAGTGTTTTTAGGGTTTTTGGGTCATATTAGGTTTTTTGGGTTTTTAGGTTTTTTTTATTATTTAGGGATTTTAGGGATTTTTTTTGGTTTTTTATAGTTTTTCTTGTTTTTAGAGATTTTAATTTTTTTAGGTTTTTATTACTTTTTTGGGGTTTTTATCAGTTTTAACGTTTTTAGTGCTTTTAACATTTTTTGGGGTTTATATGGTTTTTAGAGTTTTAGTTTTTTTATTTTATTTATGGGTTTTTAATGGTTTTAAAGTTTTGAGGGATTTTATGGTTTTTATGGATATTAACATTTTTTTGGGTTTAGGGGATAAAGTTTTTTTTAGGATTTTAATGTTTTATTATGGGTTTTTAGGGTTTTATGGTTTTTATACTTTTTGGGATTTTGTGGATTCTTAGAATTTTTATTAGTTTTTAGGTTTTTTATGGTTTTTGAGGGGTTCAAAGGTTTTTATGAGTTTATGGGTTTTTATGTTTTTGATTTTCCACTAAAAGAATGAAATTAGTAAGTAAAGATGAAGTAGTGAAATGCAGTTGAAATGAACAAAGATTAAAGGAAACACTACCAACGGTGGTTTCTCCATGTATAAAGACAACGCCACTCGCAATGGAGATGCACTGTGAATTTGGGGAAAAGGGAATGAACTAAAGTAAGAATGACGCGCAAAAGATTCCAAAATTTGTTATATTCAATTTCCCCCCATTACAAAGGAGTTAAAACACATTATAAAAATATATATTATAATGAACCAAATTGAATTATAAGTCATGGGGCACTCAAAGGTACGTAAAATCCTAAAAAATACATCCCCATTCTATTTAATGACCCCATTTTCTAAAATAGTGAGATTCCTTTTTAATGATGTTTTTTCTAGGTTATCTCTCTTGTTTAATGTGATTCTATGAACTTCCTTCCTTTTCCAGGTTGATAAGTCATTTTGGGCCCCAAATATGTGTGGTGTGGACCACCATGGTGTTGGATGTAAAAAGGTTTGAGCTAGTCCAATTTGAAAAAAAATTAGGCATAATTTTTTTTTCAAGTCCATAATTATTATCCTTGGGTTGATTTTGATCTATATTATTCGTCATGATTAGAGAGGATTTTCTCTCAAATATATGTAATGATCTTCTTCAATTTATGGACATAAGTATCTAATTTTGAATGTTGCTAAAACACTGCCAAATCGTCGGGTCAATTGATTTTATAGGCATTGTTTCCTACTGATTCATGTTCTTTGAATGGACCTTCATCTAATGGTTCCCTCTTTATTTTCCTTTTGGATATAAATCTCACCTTATTAAGGTAAATATACACTTTGTGTCTAGGTTAAAAAATGGAATGCTTCTTATTCATGTCAGCGTTCCTCTTGTATATGCCACCAGACTTCTTTATTCGAGCTGTAATAGATTCGTGAAGCTTAATAATCTGATTTTCCTTCTGACCCACCTCAATATTCACTGAAAATTAATGGGAAAATAGAATATTTATATAGGATTTATTGGATTAATTCCATAAACCACTTCGAATGTATAATACTAAGTGGTTGATTTGGGAGATCTATTGTATGAAAATTCATCTTGTTTAAGTTATAAATCTCAATCTCTTATATTTCTGTTCACCACTTTTATCTAAATAGTGCACAATGTATTCTTAATAAAATCAATTCCCCATCTGTTTTAGGGTGACGGGGTGTTCTATGAAGAATATTTGTACCAAATTTCCCCCACAATGTCCTCAAAAAATGGTTGATAAATGTAGTGTCTCTATTTGAAATAATTCTACAAGGAATTCCATTAAGGGGAACAATCTCTTTGAGAAAAATTTATTCCACTTATAATGAATCTTCAGTATTATGGAAATTTATGAAATGATCCATCGTATAAAATAAATAAAAACAACCATTATTTATTCTTTACCTCACTGAGTCTTTGGTAATTACATAAAAATATATATGTTTAGATCATCCCATGGATTCTCCGGAATGGAAAAAAGAGTGTATAAAACTGAATTGAAATGAAACTTTTCTCTTTGACATGTCCCGAATATTGAAATAATTTCATGTACATCTGATTGATTATTCTTACTATAGAAATTCCCCTTTAGTATCTTCATGGTTTTATAGATTCTAAAATAACCATCTATCCCTCCTTCATGTTTCTCTCGAATAAGAAAGCCCATGTAATTTCCATTTGGAACACTCAATGTTTTTATCATAAATATAAACCATCATATATATAATAATACTCCATAAATACATTTTTAAATTGGATTAAAAATAACTATATATCATGCTAATAATCTTATTTTATAAGATGAACTATTAGAATTCAAGAATCTAGAATGGTATGTAATTTATACATTAGAGCTAAAGAATAATTCACCAGGTTATCATTCCCATTATTGTATTTTGAAAAAAATGAGATTGATTTCAAAAATTCCACCCATTTTTTATTCCTTAAGCCAATATTTTGTTTATCATTGATAAATCTCAATGGTTAATGGTTATAATGGTTAAAAAACTATTTTGGTTTCAAATAATGTGACAAATGATCTAGGGATACAAGTATCACATAAAATTTCATATCACATGTTCTGTAATTCGTCCATGAATAATTAAATTAATCATTGACATATGATATAGGACACTTTCTTGGGATGAGAACAATATCTATCCAAACTTCACTTACATCACACTCCACTTCAAATACGTGATCAATATCAGGTAACTCCAAAAATGGTTCTTCACACACCTTTTCCTAAACAATTACAAAAGAATCATTTGCTTCCTTTGACCACTCAAATTTCCCATTTTCAAGAATTCAGTGATAGGTACCATGCTAATGATGAAAATGGGATCAAAGTGATGTCAATAATATGAAAAATATATAAACTCCTTACTTTTATAATGGATTTTGGTAATGGATATGACTTTATTACATCCACTTTTGATTAATCCACCATGAATCATTCTTTAGATACCACATTTCCCAATAACAAGACATTAATTTAAAATAAATCAAACTATTCTAGCTTTTCATATAAAATTTGTTCCCACAAAATTTCAAATTCATATCTAATATGATCCACATGGATTTACACAACTTTACTGTAAATAAAAATATAATCCATTTCAACAAAAAAAATACCCGTAAATGGTTTGAAAATATAATTAATGAGTTTCATGAATGTAATAATAGAATTTGAGTGGAAAAATTGTATATATAGCCCCTAAAAATCCTCTTTGGGTTTGAATGTTTTTTTAACTCATTCCCTTCATTCAAATATAGTGGTATGCACTCCCAAGACTTAAATTCTAAAAGATTAATGACCAATGTAATTAATCAAGCATATCATTGAGTCATGGAATGGGATACCAATATTTTACGTTATTATTATTGATATATCTATTATCAATGCACATGTGATATTTACCATCTTTCTTTGGAACCAAAATTGATGGAACATGACATGTGATCATGCTTGGACTTATAAAGCCTTGATCCCACAATTAATCCAATTACTTCTAAAATTCCTTTTATTCAATAGGATTACAAAAATATGTTGTTTTATTTGGAAATTTCACACAAGGTACAATATCAATCTAGGGTTAAATACCTCTAAAGGGTGGTAATCCTACTATAATATCATTAGAAAATACAACATAGTTTTCCTCAATCAAGTATTGAGCTAAAAGATAGTGACATAGATTCTCCTCATGGAATGAGTTTTCCATCATCAATAAATCCAAAACTAAATTTTTGGTATTGATTACTTTCACCACTATATAATTATTGAAAAAAAGGTTGCCTTTGGGTACTTGTGGAACAGATTTTTCTTGATGATTTTTTGATGGTTTCAAAGGAGAAAGTGTGATATTGTTTTACATATAAGAGAAATAATATGTATTATACTTTCCATCATATTTCACTTCCCTTTAAAACATACAAGGACTTCCCAAAAAAAGTGACAATAATCAATATTAATTTAATCACACAATACCTCAACTACATAGTTCATACCAACTGAAAATGAAATAAGTACATATTGTTTGACACAGAGATTTCTTGTTCAACCATTGTAATTTGAATGACTAAGGATGATTATGAGTTGGAATGTTTAATAACTCAACTAGTGTTATTGAAGAAACATTTGTAAAATTGTTTGTAGCATAATAATATTAGCCACATCATATTCTTCCACAACATGATATTCAATTTTAGATACTTCACGTCCATGTTCATCCTCTTCGATTTTCCTTCAAAACTCTTTGATCTCCTTTATAGTAATAATTTCATTATTAGGGAAATTGTGCTGAAAATGACCATACCCATGGAATTTCAATTAATTTATATTCCCATGTTCAAAAGAGTGTAATTTTCCACTTGATTGTTCCAAATCCTTCTCTTTCCCATTATCCACCATTTTTTATTTCTAAATTTCTTCCCACCAACACCATATTTATAAGAATAAATTACTTTATAAAAATGTACCTTGATTGAAATTCTTGAGTGTTGGTGCCATTAAGGCCCACTTTTTTCTTTTCCACCATGATATCCAAAAAGAAAACATCATCAAGTGAGCAGAATAGTTTCAACTCCACTGAATGTGAAATTCCTTCATTTAATCCACCCAAAAAAATGCAATAATTTTCTCTTTATACTCCTAAACATTACTTCAAATCAATAAATTATCAAACTACTAAATGAACACTTCAAAAAGTTTATCTCTTTTTTGGAAGATATGTATTCATAAATAAAACTCTCGCTTATATTCTCATATAGAAATCGTCTTCATAAATTATTTTTCAACTTCCCCTGTGATCATGATTTATCTTTTCCATAACTTTTCCACTATTTCATTATATTTTACCGCCAAATAGATGTCTAATCATTAAATTTTAGAATGGATACCTCTTACGAATTCTAATAAAAAATTATTAAAATCAAATAATTGTTTTATTTCCCACATCCAATCTATAAAATCATCTAGATTCATACTCCCATCAAAATATAGAATATCAATGTTCAATCAACTTTAAATATCTTCATCATCTATTCTTCTTCACATATCTACCTTTGAATTTCTAGAATAATAATTATTTGTATTATCTTCATTAAATGGGGCTAGATTTTTCCTATTATGTGGAGATGGATATTGTGGATCTCATTAATGTGGAGGGGATTCTCATCATCATGATCTCAAAATTTGATAATGTTGCTCATGGATCTGGGTAATTTTTAATCATATATGTGAATTGGAGATTTCAAATAGATTTGGAGGAGTATAATATCTGCTCTTTCAAGACCTGATGGATAGTAATAAGAAGAACGTGATAAAAATTATTTTTTGGAACCTTCATCTCTATTACCAAAATGATGCATCACTGAATGTATTAAATGAGTATGTGAAGATGAAACTTCTAAATGTATCCTAAATGAACAAGGATTAATGGAAGTCCCTCCCTCCAAGGTTTATCTATGTTTAAAAAAAATTCCCCATAAATGGAGATACACCATGAATTCTGAGAAAAGGGAAGAGGTTAAAGTAAGAAGGATCTTCGATAAGCTTAAAAAATCATCAAATTCAAGTTACCCCCTTACAAAGGAGTTAAAAAAGAAATTATAAAGACAAAATAAGGAGAGTAAAATGATCTAAATATAATTTTAATGCACAAGGCACTCAAAAGGCACATAAAAAGCACAAAAAACATCCACATAATATTTAATGACCCCACTAACTAAATTAGTGAAATTCCTTCTTAATAATACTTTTTCCATGTTCTATCCTTATTTAATGTGTTGCTATAAATTTCCTTAATTTACCATGAGGGTAAGTTATATTGGGCCTGAAATAAGTTTGTTGCATCCCACTAAGGTGTTGGATGAAAAAAGTGCAGACTGGTATAATTCGAATAATAATTGGTATTAAATGTATTTTCAATCCAAATAATATTCTCCATGGTTTAATATGATCCGTATTGGTTTAGATGATAATATACGGGTTTTTTTTTGAGTTTTAGGTTTTTTAATGTTTTTAATATTTTTAGTGTTCATAAGTGGTTAAAGGGTTTTTAGTCTTTTAATGGGTTTTATGGTTTTTATGTTTTTTATGGGGGGGGGGTTAAGGGTTTTATGAGTTTTATTTATTTTTAGGGTTTTTATTTTTTTTAATATTTATATGATTTTAAGTTTTTTTTGGTTTTTTAGTTGGGTGGGGGGGGGGGGTTCTAAGTGTTTTATGTCTTTTAAGGTTTTATTACTAGGATTTATGTGGATTAAGGATTTTTTATTCTTTTAGGAATTTTTATGGTTTTTTTTTTGGATTTTATCGTATCTAGGGTTTTATGGATTTTGAGGTTTTTATGGTTTTTATGGGTTTCATAAGGTTTTAGGATTTTTTGTGTTTTTATGGTTTTTTTTGTTTTTTTAGATTTCCTAAAATTTTTAGGGGTTTAATGGTGGTTTATAGTTTTTAGTGGGTGTTTAGGGTTTTTATAATTTATAAGGGGTTTTTAAGGTTTTTAGTGTTTTTTGGTATTTTGGATTTTTTGGGTTTTTTTACCTTTTCCCCCATTATTAGGGGTTTTATGTGTTTTTAGATTTTTATAGTCATCTTGTGGTTCTTATGGTTTTTAAAAATTTTAATGAATTTTTGGGATTTTCTAGTTTTTATTTGTTAAAATTGTTTTTAAGGATTTTGTGGGGTTTTATGATTTTTAGGGTTTTTATTTATTTTTTGGGTTTTTACGTTTTTATGTGTTTTTAGGGGTTTTATTGTTTCTTAAATATTAAGGGGTTTAAAGGGGTTTTATATTATTTACTATTTTTAGGGTATTTATGGAGTTTTATGGGGATTTAATGTTTTTAGGGGTTTTATGGTTTTTGGGTTTTTTTTGGGTTTTACGGGTTTTAACATTATATTGTTGATAGGGGGTTTTAGTGGTATAAGGTTTTTATGTTTATCTTGTGGTTTTCCTTTTATTCTTGGTATTTTCATATTTTTAGGGTTTATTAGGGATTAATTTATTATTATTTTTTTTGGGGTTTTATGGAATTTTTATGGTATTTAGGGATTTTTATGGATTTTAGGGTTTTATGGTATTTTGCGGTTTTAGGGTTTTCTTTCTTTTTAATGGGTTAATTTATTTTAGGGGTCTTTAACAAGTTTTATGTTTAAACGGTTTTTATATTTTTAGTGGTTATTTAGGGTTTTAGGGGTTTTATGTTTTTTAAAGGTTTTTAGTGGGTGTTATGGTTTTTAGGGGGTTTGGAATCTTTTAGGGTTATTTTATCAATTTTAACTCTTTTTAGCTGTTTTTATTGTATTAATTTTTTTAATCTTTTTCTTTGTGTTTTTCTAGGTTTTTAGGGATATTTAATTTTTAAGTATTTTAGGGATATATTAGGGTTTTTATGTTTTTTTTGTTTTTAGGTATTTTGAGGCTATTTAGTATTTTTTTGGTTTTTGGAGGGTTTTAGGGTTTTTTTGGTTTTTAGGGTCTTAAGGTTTCTTATAGTTTTTATCTTTTTAGGGGTTTAATGGGTTTTTTTATTTTTAGTGGATATTCATGGGTTTTATGGGGATGAGGGTTTTTTTATAATTTTTAGGGGTTTTATGGTTTTAGGGGGGTAGGTTAGGGTTTTTAGCAATTTTTTGGGATTTTAGGGGGTTTTTTGTTTATAGTTTTTAAAGGTTTTCATAAGGGATTTCAAGGTTATTTGGATTTTTTATAATTTTATGGACTATAAGGTTATGTTTAGGATTTTTATGGGTTTTGGAGTTTTTAGGAAATTTGTGGGTTTTTTTGGGTTTTTAGGGTTTTTTGAGTTTTTTTATTTTTATGATTTGTTTCGAGGTTTTTTTGTGTTTTCATGGTTTTAAGAGTTTTTTTAACATTTTTAGGGGTTTAAATGGTTTAATAGTTTTAAATGGGTTTTATAGTTTTTATGGGTTTTTATGGATGTTATGATTTTTATGGGTTTTTACAATTTTTATGGTTTTTACTATTTTATATTTTATATGTTTTTTCTTATTTTTAGTATATTAGTGGTTTTATGTATTTTTATGTTTTATGGATTTCTTAGGGTTTCTTTGGGATTTTATTGGTTTTTATTTTTTTCATTTAATTTTTGGACTTTCTTAGTATTTTTATGGTATTTAAGGATTTTGTTGGTTTTTATTGGGTTTTAAAGGGTACTACTATTTTTTTGGTGGTTTGGGATTTTTTGAGTTGTTAGGGTTTTTAAGGGGTTTTTGAGTCTTTAAATATTTTTAGGGGTTTAAAGGGATTTTTGTAGTTTTCAGCTAGGATTTATGATTTTTATGGGTTTCTATGGTTTTTAAGGTTTTTAGGGGTTCCTAGGGTTTTAGGGGTGTTTAACATTTTTTAGGTTTTTAGTGGTTTTATGTGTTTTTTCATATTTAAGTATATTTATGGTTTTTATGGTTTTTATGGTTTATTAGGAATTTTGTATTATTATGATGATTTTTAGGGGTTTTAGGGTAAGGGGGGTTCGGGTTTTTAGGGTTTTTATAGTTTTTTTTTATTTTTTCGAGTTTTGTTAATATATAGAGTTTTGAAGGGTTTTTAGGGTTTTAATGTTTTTAGGGGTTTATATGGTTTTTTATAGTTTCTAATTAATTTGGTTTTTATGTGGTTTTAGGGATTTTAAATAATTTTTTGGGTTTTTATGGTTTTTCAGTTTTTAGGGTATTCAAGTTTTTTAGGTTTTTTTATATTTTTTGGTGTTTTATGGATTTTATGTGTTTTTATATTATTAAGTATTTTATAAGGGTTTTCTTGGTTTTTAGGGGTTTTATCCTTTTTAGTGATTTTTAATGGATATTTATAATTTGTATGTGTTTCTAGATATTTTGACGGTGTTTTGGATTTTTTATAGTTAGTGGTTTTTATGTTTTTATGGATTTTAAGTGTTTTTTTTGTTTTAAAGGTTTATTAGGGCTTTAGGGTTTTTAGTGTTTTCAGTTTTGTTTACATTTTAGGGTTTTTTGTTTCCTTTTTGTGAATTTTATGATTTTTTAGGATTTTTTAATATTTAAGGGTATTTAGGGTTTGTTGGTTTTGGTTTGGTTTTTATTGTTTTTTCTTATTTAAGGTTTTATAGTTTTTTAGAATTTTTTTAACATTTTAGGTGTTTAAATGGATTTTATAGTTTTTCTAGGTATTTGGGTTTTTAGGTGTTTTAGGTTTTTTTATAGTTTTTTAGGGGTTTTAATGGGGTGTAGGTTTTTTTATAGTTTTTAGTCTTTTTAGCATTTTTATCATTTTTAGGGTTTTATGTTTTTTTTTAGTTTTTAGGTTTTCTTTGGGTTTTTTTGTGTTTTTATGTTTTCTACATTTTTAGGGTTTTTTAGGGATTTTATAATTTTTATGACTTTTAGGGTTAATAGGTATATTATAGGGTATTGGGGTTTTTTGGGGGTTTTAGGGTTTTTATGGTTTTTTGGGATTTTATGGTTTTTTTAAGTATTTAGGTGTTTTAAAGTTTTTTCAATTTTAATGTTTCATTGGTTTATTATTTTTTTGAGTTTTTAGTGGTTTAGTCTTTCTATGTGGTTTTAGGGTTTTTATTGTTTTTAGGGGATTTCATGGGTTTTAGGGGGGGGGGGTTTATGGTTTTTTATGGATTTTCTGTGTTTTATCATTTTTATTATTAGGGGATTTTAGTTTTTTCTTAGATTTTAAGGTATTCTTTGACTTTTTTAAGGCTTTTGGGATTTTATTTTATTTTGGATATTTAGAAGGACTTTAGGAATTTTAAGGATTTTTAGTATTTTTAGGGTTTTTTAGAATTTGGGGTTTTATTGGTCTATTTGTGGTTTTAGGGTTTTTAAAAAAATTTAGGGGTTTTATGTTTTTCATATTTTTTAATGATTATATGGGATTAAAGGGGTTTTAATTTATTATTAATTTTTTAGGGTTTTAGGATTTTTAAAGGTTCATAGGGGTTGTTTGTTTTTTAAGGTTTTTGTTTTTTAAAGGTATTAAGAGTTTTTAGGTTTTTAATTGTTTTAAGTGTTTTTAAGATTTTAATGTTTTCTTAGGGTATTTTAGAGTTTGTATATTTTTAATTTTTTTTTATTTTAATGCATTTTCTTATTTTTTTATTGTCTTTATAGATTTTGATGGTTTTAGGGTTTTTATAGAATTTTGTTTTTTTCTAGGTTTTTGTATGGGTTTTTTTGGGTTTTTAATGTTTTCAAGGTTTTAAAGATTTTTTTTTGTATTTAGTGATTTTTAGGGGTTTTATGGGTTTTAAATGTTTTTAAGGTTTTTAGTGGTTTCTTTATTTTTTTGATTTTTAGGGGGTTTTAGGGTTTTTTTGGGTTTTAAAGTTTTATTAGGGTTTTCTAGGGGTTTTAAGGTATTTTATGTTTTTTAGGAATTTTTATCATTTTTATGGTTTTTATGGATTTTGAGGGATTTTTAGGGTTTTCTGTGGTATTTTAGGGTTTAATGGATTTTTTGGTTTTTAGGTGGGGGTTTGAGTTTTTTAGGGGTTTTATGTTTTTAGAGTTTTTTATAGTTTTTTTTGTTTAAAGTATTTTTAGTGTTTTTAATTGTTTTATGGGTTTTTAGAGTATTAAGGTTTTTTTGAGGGGGGGGGGAGGGTTTAGGAAATTTAAGGTTTTTCAGTTTTTAGTGTTTTTAGGGTTCTTAGTGATTTTAAGTTTTATTTGGTTTTTAAGGTGTTATTAGGGTTTTACTGGGGTTTTATGGTTTTTAAATTTTTGGATATTTTAGCAATTTTTTTTCTGTTTTTAGGGTTTTTGGGTTTTTAGTATCTTTGACTGATTTTACAGTTTTTGGGATTTTTGGGTTTTTTTGGGTTTATTGTTTTTTTCCATTTTTCCATTTTTTTTATGTTTTTATATATTTTTAACATTTTTGTTACATTAACATATTTTCAAAGTTTTTAATGGATTTTAATTTTTTTTATGGGTTTTTAGGATTTTTTAGGGATTTTAGGGTTTTTAGGGATTTTAATATTTTAAGGGTTTAAGAGTTTTAGGTTTTTAAGGTTATATAAAGGTTTTCCATGGTTTTAGTGTTTTTTACATTTTTAAATATTTTTGGGCCTTTTAGGATATGTATGTTTGTTTAGGGTTTTTTGGGGATTTGAGGGTTTTTAACATTTTGTATATTTTTAGGGGTTTTGTGTTTATTTAGGTTTTTAGGGATTAGTTTGGGGTTGTTACATTTTTTTTATTTATCTTTTTAGGTATTTTTAGGGTGTTTTAGTTTTTTATGGTTTTTATGATTTTTAGAGATTTTAATGGTTTTTAGTGGCTTAGGGTTTTTTTGGTTTTTATGGGTTTTTTTAGTTTTTTCGAGTTTATAAGTATTTTAGTTATTTATGAAATTTTAGAGGTTTGAAGGGTATTTATAGTTTTTAGTGGGGTTTTAGTGTTTTTATAGGTATTTAGGATTAGTGAATGTTTTAAGGGTTTTTTTAGGTTTTTAGGCTTTTTAGGGATTTTTAGGGTTTTTATGGTTTCTATAATTTTAGGTTTTTAGGGGTTTTATTCTCATTTAGGTTTTAAATGTTTTCTTAGTTATTTTCATTATTTTAGGGGTTTTTTTACATTTCTAGGAATTTTTAAGTCTTGATTATGATTTTTATGGTTATTAGAGCTTTTAGGGATTTTGAGGGCTTTGGGGGGGTTTTTAGATTTATAGGGTTTTTTGGTTTTTTGTATTTTTAGGTTTTTAGGGGTTGAAAGTGTTTTTAGGGTTTTAATAATTTCATAGGTTTTTCGCTGGTTTTAGGGTTTTTATATTTTAGGTATTTTTATGAAATTTTATATCTTTTAGGTTTCTTTAGGTTTTTTAGGGATTTGGGGGGGGGGGGTTAGGGTTTTTTAGTGTTTTAGGGGTTTTATGTTATATTTTATTATGGGTTTATTTAGAATTTCGGGGTTTTATAGTATCTAGAGTTTTTTAATATTTTTAGAGTGTTTTAGGGTTTTTATGGATTTTTTATGTTTTTAAAGGCTTTTCGGGTTTTTATGGGTTTTAATGATTTTAGTGTTTTTAGGATTTTTAGCATTTTTATGTTTTAAGGGTTTTAATTTTTTTTTATTATTTTAATATTTCTTAGGGGTTTCCAGGGGTTTTATGGTTTTTATGTTAATAGGGAATTTTAGGGATTTTTTAATCAATTTTTTGGATTTTTAGGTATTTTTGGGATTTTTATGTTTTTATGTGTTTTTTGGTTTTTCGGGATTTTATGATATTTTTGGGGTTTATGGGGTTTTGTTGAATTTTTAGGGGTTTAAAGGGTGTTTAGTTTTTATAACATTTTTAGGGGTTTAAAGGGTTTTTAGATTTTTTTTAGAGTTTTTATTTTTTTTAGGGTTTTTAAGGTTTTATGGGTTTTTATAGTTTTATGGGTTTTAGGGGTTTTTAGGTATGGTTTTTTTATTATTTGTTTAGGATTTTATAATTTATATGTTTTTTAGGGGTTTTAAATTTTCTTTGGTTTTTTAAATTTTTGTATGGTTTTCAAGGTTTTTTGGGGTTTTTATTTTATTAGGGATTTTTAAGGACTTTATAGGATTTTTATGATTTTTAGGATTTTTAGGGATATTGGGGTTTTTAGGGATTTTAGTTATTTTTTGGGTTTTAGGGTTTTCTTAGGGTATTTTTAGGTTTTTTGAAGGGTTTTTGGATTTTTTAGAATTTTTATACTTTATAGGGTATTAGGGATTTTATGGTTTTAGGGATTTTATGGTGTTTCTAGGGTTTTAGGGTTGTTTAATTTTTTTAGGGTTTTGAATGTTTTTTTATTTTTTAACAACATAATGGATTTTTAGATATTTTAGTGGGTTTTTTGGGTTTTTATTGGTTTTAGAGAGTTCCTTATTTTTTAGGGGTTTTAATGGTTTTGGGGTCTTTTATGTTTTTAAGGATTTTTTATATTTTTTGGATTTTTTTTGTTTTTAGGGTTTTAGGGATTTTGAGCGTTTTGGGGGGGGGTTGGTTTTTTCAGTTTTTAGGGGTTTTTTGAGTTTTAATGTGTTTTGAAGGTTTTAGGATTTTTTTAATTTTTTAGTGTTTTAAAGATTTTTTAGAGATTTTTTTCTTTGTTTTAATTTGTGTTGGGGGGGTTTAATGCTTTTGGTGTTATTATAGGCTTTATGTGTTTTTAGGGGTTTTATGATCTTTTTTCAGTTTTTATTGTTTTTGCGTTTTTATGTTTTTAGGGGGGTTTTTTTGTGTTTTTAGATTTTTATGGTTTTCTCAGGTTTTTTCAATGGTTTTATGATTTATTATATTTTAAGTATTTTTAGTGATTTTTTAGTATTTTTATGTTTTTTTTTTATTTTTAGTTATTTTTACGCGTTTTAGGGTTTTTAGTGTTTTAGGGGTTTTTAGTTTTTTTAGCATTTTTTAGGTTTTTATATGTTTATGTGTTTCTATGTTTTTAAGGTTTTCGTCATCTTTTTCATGGTTTTTAAGGGTTTTTATATTTATTGTTATTTTTAGGTATATTTTGTAAATTTATGATTTTTAGTTGTTTTTATGAATTTTTAGGTTTTTATTGATATTTAGGGTTTTATGTTTATGGTTTTTCAAGTCTTTAGTGCTTTACAGTTTTTTATATTTTTTAAATGTTTTTTGGGGATTAAATGGTTTTAGAGTTTTATTGGGTTTTAGGGGGGGTTTCAATTTAGGGGTTTTAAAGATTTTAATATTTTTTATGGTTTTTAGGGGTTTTAGGAATTTTAGTGACTTTTTAGGTTTTTTAGATTTTTTAGTGTTTTTAGATTTTTTTAACATTTAATTGTTTTTAGTTTTTTTATTTTTTTCTTATGGTTTTCAGGGGTTTTAGATTTTTTTTGATTTTTTAGTTTTTTTTATGGATTTTCATGGATTTTTATTTAAATTAATAGTTTCTTATGGTTTTTGAGGATTTTTATGTTTTTTTAGGTTTTTTGAATTTATTTAGTTTTTTTGGTTTTTAATGTTTTTATATTTTTTAAACATTTTTAGTGGTTTAAAGTGGTTTTAGATATTTCATTTTTTATGATTTTTATGAGTTTTATGAATTTTTATGTTTCTTAATGATTTTTATGGTTTTTAGGGGGTTTAAGTGTATTAATGTCTTTTATTTTTTTAAGGTTTTTATTATTAGTTTTTTGATTTCTAGGGGTTTTTAGAGTTTTTATTCTTTTAAAGGATTTATAGGGTATTTAAGGTTTCTAGGGTTTTTTTTATTTTAGTTGTTTTATGGATTTTTTTGGATTTTTTTGGGTTATTAGGGGTTTTAGAGATTTTGAGGGATTTATGGGATTTTAAGGATTTTAGAAGTGTTTATGTTTTTTAGGTGTCTTAATTATTTTTTGGGATAACGGTTTTATTATGTTTTCTCAGAGGTTTTATGTTTGTTTACATTTTTTTATTCTAAGGGTTTTTATTATTTTTTGGGTTTTAGGTATTTTGAGGGGTTTTAGGGACTTTAGGGTTTTTATCATTTTCAGTTTGTAGGGGTTTTAAGTGTTTTTAGGTTTTTTACATTTTTGTAGCGATTTTAAGGGTTTTCATGAATTTTTATGTTTTTTTGGATTTTTATGTCTTTTTTTATGATTTGTAGGGATTTTAGGGAATTTAAGGGGTTTTAGGTTATTTTTGGTTTTTAGGGTTTTTGTGGTATTTTGGGGTTTTTATGAGTGTTTTTTATTTTTTATATTATTTAATGTTTTAAAATTTTTATTTTTCTAAATTGATTTTACTGTTTTAGTGGGTTCTAAACGGTTTTTATTTTTTAAGGGTTTTTTATTTTTTAGGGGTTTTCATGGTTTTTAGAGTATTTAGGGTCCTTTAGGGTTTTTTGGTTCCTAATATTTTCTTATGGTTTTTCAGGGTATAAAGGTTCTTTTTTATTTATATGGAAAGGAAGGCTTGGGGCCAGGCTATTCCTGAAACCCCCCAAAATTTATTAGAAAAAATACATGAAGACACTGCAGACAAGGGAGGGGTGGGGTCAATCAACCCACACCAAAAAGAACTTAACAAAGGCACACCCAAAGACACGAAGACACTACAAACAAGCATTTTTTTTTATGTTTTTAATGTTTTACATGGTTTTTGGGAGGTTTTATGTTTTTAGATATTTATTGGATATTTTAGATTTTTTTTGATGTTTTAGTGTTTTTAGGGATTTTGATGGATTTAAGGGTTTCTTGGGTTTTAGGGGTTATCATGGATTTTTGCATTTTTCTGAGTTTTAGTGGTTTTAAGCATTTTAAAGTTTTATTTTTTTCCTTAGGGGATTCAAAAAAAATTTAGGATTTTTTACATTTTTATGGATTTATAGGTATTTTTAGATTTTTTATGTTATTTTTGTGATTTTTAGGATTTTTAGGATTTTTAGGATTTTTAGGATTTTGTGGGTTTTAACGTTTTTTTGACTTTTGGGTTTTTTGAGTTATAATGGTTTTTAGGTTTTCACATATTTTTAACATTTTTAGTGATTTAAAGGGGTTTTATATTTTTTATTATTTTTTATAGTTTTCATGGGGTTTTAGTGTTTTCGGATTTTAGGAGTTTTTATGGTATTTATGAATTTTAGGGGTTTTAGGGTTGTAAGAATTTTTTAGGTTTTAGGTGTTTTAACTGTTTTAGGTTTTTAATGTTTTCTTAAGAATTTTTATGATTTTTATAAATTTTAAGAAATTAATAAATATTTTTATGGTTTGTAGGGATTTTAGAGGTTTTGAGGGGTTTTATGTATTTTTTGGTTTTTTCATTCTTTTAGTGTTTTGAGGTTTTTTAGGGGTTATATTTATTTAGGGTTTTAAGGTTTTTAGGGGGTTTTAATATTTTAATTGTTTTTAGGATTTTTATGGTTTTAGGGATTTTATATATTTTATTGTTTTAGGGTCATTAGGAATGTTGACGGTTTTTAGGGAATTTTAGGGTTTTATGGTTTTTATGATCTTTGGGATTTATTGGGGTTTTATTAGTTTTATAGGTTTTTAAATGTTTTTAGGGTTTTTTAGTGTTTATATTGGTTTATAGGGTTTTTTGGAGTTTGTAGTGGTATTTTTTGGGTTATTCTGGTTTTGTATAGGTTTTTAGCATTTTTTAGGTTTTAAAGGGGTTTAAGTGTTTGGAGTGCTGTAATGATTTCTTTGGGGTTTTAGGATTTTGGGTTTTTTTATTTTTAGGGATTTTTATTTTATTTTTATGGTATTTAGGGATTTTATGGATTCTAGGGATTAATAGGGGTTTTAGTTGTTTTTTAGGGTTTTAAGTGTTATTAAGGGTTTAAGGTTATGATAGAGTTTTTACAGTTTGTAGGGTTTTTTACATTTTTAGTGATTTTGGGGGATTTTTTTACAATTTTTTTGGTTTTTAGGCAATTGGATGGTTTTTATTATTTTAGGGGTTTTAGATTTTTTATTGATTTTAAGTATTTTTAGGTTTTTAAGGGTTTTTAGGGGATTTCATGGGGTTTAGAGTTTTTATCATTTTTAGGGAATACTATGGAATTTTTGGTATTTTTATATTTTTAATTTTTTTAGGGGTTTTGAGTTTTTTATGGTTGTTAGGGATTTTATGGGTTTTGGGGTTTTATGGATATTTTAGGATTTTTATAGTTTATAACGTTTTTATAGTTTTTAAACATTTTTAGGGGTTTAAAGGGCTATATGAGTTTTTATTAGGGGTTTAGAAATTTTAGGGGTTTTATGGTTTTTAATGGTATTATGGGGTTTTATGGTTTTTAGAGCATTTAAAATATTTTTAGGGTATTTTTTCATTTTTTGGGTTTTTAGAGGTTTAAAGTGTTTTTAGGTTTTTAAGTTTTTCTTACAATTTTGCAGGGGTTTAGGGTTTTTTACATTTTTTCAATTTTTATTTTTTTCATCATTTTGATGGTATTTGCGGGTTTTAGGGATTCTGAGTGTTTTTAGGGTTTTTATGGATTTTTTTGTTTTTAACATTATTAGGTGTTTAAAGGGGTTTTTAGAGTTTTTAGAGTTTTTAGTTGTTTTAGTGTTTCCATAGCTTTCAGAGTTTCTTTTTTGTGTTTTTAGGGGGGTTTAGAATTTTTTAGGGTTTTTAGATTTTTTAGGTTTTAAGGGGTTTTGTTTGTTTTTTGGTTTTTAAGGATTCCATAGGGATTTATTTAGGAATTTTGGATATTTTATGTGATATATTTATATTTTTATTGTTTTTATGGTTTATTAGCAATTTTAAGGTTTTTAACATTTTTAGAATTTTTTAGGTTTTTTAATGGTTTCAAGCATTTTTTGGTTATTAAGGTTTTATTTAGGGTATTCAAATTTTTTAGGTTTCTTTATGTTTTTAGGTTTTTTAGAGATTTTTTATTTGGATTTTTATGTGGTTTTGGGGTTTCGAGGGGGTTTTACGGGCTTTTTGATTTTTTGGGTGTTTTTATTGTTTTTTGAGGTTTTAGGGTTTTTTATGTTTTTATGGTTTTTATGGTTTTTAGTGTTTTTAAAATTTTTAAGGGTTAAAGTATTTTTTGAGTTTTTATTGAGTTTTTTGGTTTTTATGGGGTTTTGTTTATTTAATCTTTTGTGGGGTTTTAGGGTTTTGGGGTATTAACCTCTTTTTAGGGTTATTAGAATTATTAGCTTTTTTAGGTTTTTAGGGGTTTAAAATGTTTTTAGGTTTTTGAGATTTTCATAGGGGGTTTAATGTTTTTAGGGTTTTTAGGTTTTAAGGAATATTTTGGTCCTTTTTAACATTTGTATGGTTTTTAGTGATTTTGTGGGTTTTAAGGGGTTTTAGAATTTTTTGTTTTTAAAGAGTTTTAAGCG